>CM061239.1:8605903-18605903 GCA_030848705.1 Heracleum sosnowskyi
TTCACCATCTCATCACCTGATTCATCATCAGAAGCTGAATCCTCATCGTCACTCCATGTCAAAAGAGCTTTAGACTTCTTTCTGTCCCTTGAGGTAGCTAGCTGCTTTGGCTTGTTCTTCAACTTGTAGCAGTCCCTTTTGAAATGTCCTTTCTTGCCACATTCAAAGCATGCATCATCCTTTGAATCCCTTGACTCTCTTTTTGCACCAAAAGCCTTTCCTTTCTTTAGTTTATCCCTCTTTTCAATCATCTTCTTGATTTTTCTGGACATAAGAGCCAATTCTTCATCTGATTCTGATTCTGCATCTGAAGTCAGCTTGCTGCTACTAGAATGTAGAGCTAGATTCTTCATCTTTTCAACTGGAGCTTTCACAGATTCCACTTTACTTTCATGTATCTTGGTTTCAAACTGTTCTAACTCAGCAAAAATAGATAGATGATCCATAGTGTCAAGATTTGATGAAGACTCCAAGGAGGTAACTTTTGGTTCATAGATGAATGGTACCGCACTTAGAACTTTCATGTTTATTTCGTCTTGAGGGATCTTTTTGCCAAGTCTCTCAAGTGCATTGATGTTCACTTGAAATCTAGCTTGACTTTCTTTGATAGTTTCACCTTCCCTGAGTTTAAAATTTCCAAACTCATTCATTAGCTTGCTGAGTTTGACTTTCTTCAAAGATGTTGAGCCTTCATGATAGGTTTCCAATGCATCCCACATCGCCTTTGCTGATTTAAGAGATGATACTTTGTCATGCTCAGCTTGATTTAGCCCATTCATGAGAGAATTCCTTGCTTTTCCATTATAGCCAATTTTGATCAATTCATCGGCAGTAAGATCATCAATATCCTTATCTTTGCCATCTTTATCAAGGAACACATATGGACCCTTCTGAACAACCCTTAGCACAAGTGGATCTCTAGATAGAAACGTTTCCATGCGCCCTTTCCACCAGTTGTAGTTGTCTGTTCCAGTGAGGAGAGGAGCTCGGTAGTCAGATTTTCCTTCGGGATAATTATCAGCCATTTGATCGATACTTTTCCTGTTACAGAAATATTAGTATACCTGCTCTGATACCAAATGAAAATGCACACCTAGAGGGGGGGTGAATAGGTGTTATGGCCAACTATATCCTATTTTAGAGTTTTACCAAATAATTAACTGCCAACTTGTCAGCTAGCTAAGATGAACAAAACGAAGTCTGTCAGCTAGCTAAGATAAACAATGCAATGCAGAATTGAAATAGCGGTAAATAAAAACACCAAGAATTTTAGCCAGGTTCGACCCCTATTCTCTATGGTCTACGTCCTGGTCCCCTACCAAACCTGGTAAGAGAATATATTATTAATCACTATAAAAACGATTACAAGATTAATACATATATCTCCCTTCTTCCCTGTCACTGATAGCAGCTAGCTGACACCCTTGTTCCCTGAATCAAATGATCTCTAAGTACTATACTACCCAAGTATAAACTTCCCTATCAAACTAATTCCCGAACCCTTGTGTCTTAGCCTGCAACTCAGCAACAACCTTACAATCTGAACAATATAAGCAATTGAGAATAATACAACTCAAACTATAAACTCTAAGCAAAGATATAAACGTATGTATATAAAAGTAGAGCTCAAGTAAAAGATTTTGCAAAGTAGCACAGAGTTGTTCTTGTGTGTTCTCCAGGAGATTCAAACGAAAACCACCACACAAGTATTTATAAAGAACTATTAACGTTCGAATTAACCAATCAAACACCAACTGTCTTGAAACCTTTTCTCACGTTTAGTTTGTTTGATAAATTCGTTCATCAACGTTCACATAACGTTAACATACTGAAGTTTAGGAGAAAAGACGTTTAGAATATAAACCACTCAGTATATAACTAAAAACTAGATTTAGAGAGTTTGTATAAGATAAGATATTTGAAAGATCTAAACTCCTAATAAATAGGAAAACTGTTTTGAAAAAAAATCTTTGTGAAAACTGAGCTCTAAAATTATATATATTACGTTTATATAATTTATAGAGTCCTTACATATCATGTCCTATAAAATCTCCACGGAATTAGGACTTCTGTTTTGCCTTGGACAGTTTCTGGCGGAACAGTCTTAGCTTGCTGAAATGCACTGTTACTTCAAAGTTAGCTAGCTAAGATACTTGTAATCCTGCAATGTTAGCTGGCTGATAACAAGTAATATAAAGCCTGCAACAAAAACTGTTAAGACAAATATAGATACTGTCATTTCTTGTACTAACAGCTAGCTAAGATTAATATCATCAAAATCAAGGATTATCATTGTATTATTGTCAAGTTACCAAAATAGTAACTAGATGATTGATTTTTATAATTAAAATATTTTTTTTTCTAACAAAATCTACTCCTTTTCCAAAAATATCATTACAATTATCTTTAAATTAAAATATATTACCTTTTATATTTGTTATTACTAAAATCTATGTTTTCCAAAAATATGAGGTGCAATCCTTACTTATTTATTTTAAAACCTATTTGAATACTCCATTTAGTAAATAATAAAATAATATAAAAATAGTAACTAACTGATTGTCTTTTATAATTAAAAAAAATCTAACAAAATCTACTCATTTTTTCAAAAATATCACCACAATTACCTTTAAATTAAAACATAATATCTTTTATATTTTTTATCACTAAAATCTCTATTTTCCAAAAATATGAGGGGCAATCCTTACTTATTTATTTTAAAATCTATTTTAATACTCTATTTAATAAATAATATAAAAATATAAAAATATTAACTAGCTCATTGCCTTTTATAATGAAAATATTTTTTTTCTAACAAAATCTTCTTCTTTTCCAAAAATATCACGGACAATTACATTTAAATTAAAATATATTAGATTTTATATTTATTATCACTAAAATCTCTCTGTTCCAAAAATATCAAGTGCAACCCTTACTTATATATTTTAATACTTTTAATTATTTAAAAAAAACTTACCTATTTTAACAACTGAACGTATTTTTTTAAAATATACAATTAATATAATTAAAACACATCTAAAAATATTATAGGTAGTTACATTATTTTAATTAAAACATGTTAGTTTTTCTATTTGTCCTTATTAAAAACACTTACTTATTTTACTATGTCAACGTATTTTTTTAATAAATACATGTAATATAATTAAAACAATTCTAAAAATATTACGGACAATTACTTTTTTTAATTAAAACATGTTAGATTTTCTATATTTCCTTATTATTAATATTATTTTATTATAAATTAATATTAATAATACCTCATTTATATTCATGAGCTCCATCTGTATTTTTTAATATATTTTTTACGTTACAATTAATATTTAAGTTTCTCATTTTATAATTTATCATATTAATTCCTACTTTTATTTTAATATTTTCCGTTCACATTAAATGTTTTAGTTTATTATTTTCTAAGGCCCGTGTCTTGCACGGGTTACAGGCTAGTAAAAATTTATAATACAATTAATAAAAATAATTGATTAATACAATTAATATAAAATTGCATAATAATATAATTAATATATACGCTATATTTATAACTATTACCTTTTATATTATAAGTTAACTCTGTATTACTGTAATTACCATCTCTGTTATTACACGTATTTCATCCGTTCTATCTCAATATGTTCCCCACCTCAATGGGGTCGGGAATTTGGGTAATTGTTCGGCGTCAAACGGGAATGAACGGATATATACAAATAATTTGGAAATATTGAAACACAATAGTACTAAAACTTATGTTCGATTTGATGTTGCTAATAGTTAATTATACAAGTTATGTATTTATTAAATTTAACTTTTTTGATTTCACAGAATTCCATTATCATAACTATTTAATTAAATAGTTTTTATTTATTATAGACTTTCATTTAAATGTCACATTGAATTCTACAATTTAACATATTAAAATTAATATTTATTAATTATTTTTATACTCAATATTCAAATTTTATTTTAATAATTTAATTTTTATACTCGAATCTTTCAGTTATAAGCTAGTAATTTCTAATGATATAACTATTAGCATGATGCATGAATACACTTGTGTGAGTACAAAGATGATGTGGGCACATGTTTTATGGTTAGATCCCCTGGTTAGAAGCAATTATTTGATAATAATATTACTTGAGGTTTACTGGCTTGTCTCATCGGTTAAGAAAAAAATCTGTGCATATTCCAAATCGAAATAGAAGAATATAACACTTTAAATTTATTCCTTTAACATAGATCATGTCTCGTCTTCGATTCTCAACATAAACTCAAAATAAGCTGATTCCGTACCATTTGCGTTAACATGTTATTCTATGTACACCTCAGAATATGAATAAATTAGGGAAAAAAAAAAACTGTGTAAGCTAAATAGCATATGCTGAAACAATCCCTTTGGAGGTTCCCTTCATAGAACATGGTCCTGCTACTTCCTTTTCAACCCCCCCCCCCCCCCCCCCCCCCCCAATAAATCATCTTACTAGACATGATTTGACATCGATAATCTTTGGTAAAGCAGTAGAGTACATATTTTTATCCTCTGCTATCAATTAGCAATCCTTGAGGTAAAGTTAAAGGTATCACATTCTCAATTTAGCACAAGCAATTGTATTCACTCTATAGCTAGGTTAGAATTCTATTCTCCGGTCAAGAGAAGGTTAAAATATCTCAGTGGATGCATGAGCGTGTAAAAGTATATAAATTTCTGCAGTCTATATTGTTTTAGTTTTCATTTGATTTCTCTTTGTGATTGGTTAGTTGTTCAAGTTATAATAGTTTCTATCATGAATATTTCTAATTGTATCTGCTTCATTTTACTTGTATTTAATTTTTTTTTTAATAATTATATTTGATAACGATAGTACATATTTTACGAAAACTTAGCATCTAGAGTGAGCCACTTGATATTTGGCCTATATATAGTTTACGATAGACAGAACAGTTCATCTCATCAACACAGCAAGAGCAGAAATATTGTGTATCTGAATTACTGGGTAATACTCTATTGGCAGTAGTCACTACCTAGACTGCTGATATCTTGAAGAAGATATTAGTAATTTGCTCACTGCCAAGGGAGATTTGCCCTGCAATTCAGGGTTACAGACAGATAGCAGATTCGGTACAGAAGAGAATAATAGTTCTATCCTTCAATGATTTTTATTACTGGTATGTTGTTTATATTATATTAATCAAATTAGCATGTGCACATGTTAGTAAATTTTCCTAGTGTTAGATTCAAGACAATATTCTGTTTATAGGTTCAATTGCAGCAATATTTGCCAACACAATGCATGCAGTGAGCCATCCTAGGATCTTTATATGTATAATTTTAGAAGAGGTCTACAACTTCCTTTGGAACATACCTGGAATGACCTGGATGGACTGCAGAAGGGTAGACTATTGTGCACCGATGCCATATGTACTGGATCTGACGGATCTTCTTAAACCTGACAAAGTTGTTACCTGGATTAGTACTCAATGCACTTCAACTTCCACAACCTAGACATCACATTTTCATTGATTAGGATAGACTACGTGAAGTGCTTAATATGGTCTACACAATGTAGGGGGTTGTACATAATGCCTTGTCCCTAGCTACCAGCTGGGACTAGGAGTCGCGAAGATTAGCTACAAAGGTTTTCCAAACAGAAAAAACAGAAAAATGCTGATCCATCTTTTGTAATTGTCTGCCGACAAGTTTAATTAGCTTCTCAGTGAAGGTTTAACGCTATTGTAAGTATCAGCAAATAAGCAAAAGAAATTTATTCACTCAATGACTGAACTGAATTTATATTATTAATTAGGTGCATGTTTTTGAAAACTTAATCCAGCTGCATCAACTGATAGTTCAGCGCTGATTATAAAATATGTCCGGAATTTCTGTCCAAGTTTTTTCTTTTGAATAATGAGTGAGCTGCCAATGGCACAAAATGAGAACATTGTAATAATTTTGGGAATCCAGTGAAGTTCATTTCTCTTTAAAATTGTGTCCCACTGAAGTTCCAAGAGTCGATTTTACCTTCAATAGAAGGCTGGGGAAAAAGGAAAAGCAAAAAAATGGGAGCTCTATCTAAGCTTTTTAGAAAGTAATCAAATCTTGATGTTACAACATATAAGGTGAATATTTTTTTCCCGTATTGTTTTTGACTCTACGAGAACTGAATAAACCAAGAGTATCTTGTTTGCCTCATGTTATGCCACATTTTGGCATAGTCCAAATTTCTCTGTTTAATAATTATTAATTCAGATTAATAATTAATTAATTGAACACTAAGTAATATCCTCTCCCTGAAATGAGGAAAGAATCAATATCAATCAATCAATAACGGAAAATATCCCCAAACGATATTCTTCAAATCAGGAAGATATCACAACGCCAAGATAATACAAGATTAAATCGGTAATTTACCACATTAACAAAGTTTATCCTTAAAGTCTCTCAGGGATAAACACAATTGCATAGAACTGCGTGGGCTTGATCCAATATAAATTGGTACGCAGGCATCTTGGCAAAGGGATCCGATACATGAGACAAATCGAGACACCTCCCAAGTCCAGCCCCCAAATATCCAAAAATCACAAATCCCCCTATTTTCATAATTCGTTATTCCAGCAATCTCCGATTTGTGTTGTTACGAAATTCCTCCAACAACAATTGGCGCTAGAAGGAGGGGATCAATTTTAATATTCGTGGAGGATGAATAATTTCTTAAATTTAACGGGGTTTTTTGGATTTTAACTGACAAATAATGAAGCATTGGCGACGACAAAAAAAAGGGGGGAACAAGGCGGCTGCACTTTCGGAATAGTGACATATCGACAGCATCAAGACAGCGGCAATACTCTGCAAGATGAAATACGGTGGGGAAGCAACAAGTGCTCAATTTAAAAAAGGAGCATTTGATTTACGCACATGATCGCATGAAGCCGTCAATAAAAGAATGAAAAACAAACTATCCAATAAACACATACTATTACACAGACTTGCTTGCTCGTGGGACCAAGTGAAAAGAAAGAGATTAAAGATGTCCACAAGGAAAAGAAAACGATGCAATAGGCGCGTGGAAGTGGCTCACGAAATAAAAAATTAGAAAGGAGCACGGTGGAGCACAAACAGAACAAATGCATGTGGAGATCAAAATATTAGCGCGTGGATACTTCTTAGCCGCATGAAACAAAAAAAAAAATAAGTTTTATCTTTTCAATCTTTTATTTTCTGCAATTAAATTATATATTGCACAATTATTACTGCCATGCATGAATAAATTATTTTTAAATATTTTTTAAATATTTTTACATAAAAAATATTTATTACTCAAAATTCGTGCGAGTAATATTTTTGTGCTTGTAAATTTATTGCGAGATTCGCACATATATTTTATAAAATATCGTTCAATATTTTTATTTTGGAGAATTGTGGATATTTTACAATTTTGAACGAGCTGCCTATTTACGAAAAAAAATATTTATGCAAGACGCATAATTTTTGAAGAAAATTCTTACAAAAGACATTATTTTTGAAGAAAATAAATATCGCGACATTTTTAAATGGCATATTTATAATTGCATTTGGATTGCGTTCAAAATATTTTTCATATATCGTCGCGATAATACATATATGTCAAAAATATTTCAAACTTGTGAACTTAAATTGTCAAGTAGGACAGGTTGAGCAAGCTATAAGTCCTGCACTGCTACATGCTTAGAAAGGAGTCAGCGACCCTCTGGATTGAAGACCCTACTACTCTCAGAGGAGAGTCCATGGATAAAATTACATTATTGAAGACCCATTGATAAATGGATATTTCTTGGTTGACACGAGACATTCCTACAATCACGGGAATAAATGCGGATATGCCGCGAGATTGTAGGAAAACGTGTGGGACCATACATGATATAGGCTGAAAGCATGACTTATTAAAGCCTCGGCTCGGGGGCTCACGGATGAACGAATACAATTCCTTATGTGGACAATGACTTTTGAAAAGCGTGTACGTCAATTCGGGCTATATACAAAACGCCAAGGTCCTAACTTGACAATGAGACCGCAACGGATTTCAAAATGATATTACTTATACTCGCACTTTTGAAACCTTGGAAAAAATATATATCCTATTTTGGTCATCGCGTGGTCTTCTACTTGTATCATCATACAGATTATCGGCACCTAGTGCTCTGTATTGTTTATTGACCTATTATTTTTAGCTTTTTCAGCAATCGAAGAAATTTGGAAGCTTGAAGATTTTTAGTTCTCCACTGCAGCAAGCTACACCGAAGAACTGGGGGCTTGTTGTTATGCCACATTTTGGCAAAGAATCAATATCAATCAATCAATAACGGAAAATATCCCCAAACGATATTCTTCAAATCAGGAAGATATCACAACGCCAAGATAATACAAGATAAAATCGGTAATTTACCACATTAACAAAGTTTATCCCTAAAGTCTCTCAGGGATAAACACAATTGCATAGAACTGCGTGGGCTTGATCCAATATAAATTGGTACGCACGCATCTTGGCAAAGGGATCCGATACATGAGGCAAATCGAGACACCTCCCAAGTCTAGCCCCCAAATATCCAAAAATCACAAATCCCCCTATTTTCATAATTCGTTATTCCAGCAACCTCTGATTTGTGTTGTTACGAAATTCCTCCAACAACACCTCACTACAAGAAACTAACGCTAAATTCGACTATTCAAATTCGACGGATACTAAATTCGATAGCTTTCAGTTGAACTACCGGACTGCGGCTAAATTCGACACTTTTCCGTCACAAATAAATTCTTACTAAATTTGACAAATTTTTTTGTATTGTCGAATTGAAAACCACCAAAAAAAAGGAGGGAAGCATCCCGCCATCATATTGATTTCAGAAATCCAATTTCAACCGAATTGTGACGAATTTAACTTCTAGTTTTAGGAGGGTATTTTGCCATTTTGATAGTGCAAGTTTTCATGAAAATTCGATAATATCTTCTAGAGTGAGCTACTCGAAACTTGGCCTATATAGTGTTTAGGATCCACAGAACAGTTCATATCATCGACACAGGAGGAGCAGAAGTATTGTGTTTACCTGAATTACTGGACGTAATACTCTATTGGCAGTAGACACTACCTAATTAATAAACTGCTGATATCTTGAAGAAGATATGAGGCTGGCCTTAGATCTAATTGATGAAGTTAGAGATGAGGCAAATGCTAATGTAGTTGAACATCAAAAAAGGGCATCTTTCTACTATAACCTAAGGGTTAAAGAGAGATTATTCCGTCAAGGAGACTTAGTCCTCCGAAAGATTGAAGCATCCGGGGTTGGACAGAAAAGAAAATTAGCCCCTAATTAGGAAGGGCCCTACAAAGTCAATAATGTGTTTGGACGAGGCTCATATAATCTAGAAACCCTCGAAGGGCATGAGGTACCAAAGACTTGGCATGCCTCAAACTTAAAAGTTTATTATGTTCAGTGCATCCTAAAAGGATCCGCTAGTAGGACAAGTAGAAATAAGGTTCGATGAAATCATGAGCTTCCTAGAAAGAAGATGAAGGTTTGAACCCGTTTAACATCCTCAAAGCTTTGCCAAGACAAACTACAAATGAATGCAAATGAAAGAAAACAAAATATGCATGACAACTGCACAAATAGAGTTGAATACAACGAACCCCGAAGGGTGAATGTTGCTAATAAACATACAAAAGAAAGCCAAAGATGCCTATTGTTAATTAGCAAAAAATTTAATCTCAGGAGAAGTTTGATATGATAGACTTGAGAATGAATCACTACGAGTGCAGGCATCAGTAAGAACTCGTAAGGGTGAAGGGTTGAAACCCCAGAAAACTAAGACAGTAAGTCAAAACCCCATCATTCGATATGTTCAATGAAAGGCTTGAAGCCAAAACAAGACGGTATAAGACATAAAAGGCTTATGCAAATGTCAAGCTAGCCTCGAAAAAGGCAAAATCGTCGTAAATGTGTAGGTCGCTCCACACTTTACACCAAGATGATACTCGTGAAACACTAGTGTATATTAAAATCCCCAAAAAAAGGGTAGTAAATCCCAGGTAAGGGATAAAAAGACCCCAAGTCTCGAAAAAGACTGGTATAACTTCTATGAAATCCTAGTGCATTATCATAGAAGGTGGGGGGCAAATGATATGGGTTAAAAATAACCCTAAAGACATAATTAATATTGCATTAATTAAACCTAGATGGTCCATAAATAAGGCCCATTAATAAGGCCCGAAACTCTAATTAAATATTAATTTCGTAATTAATATTTGGGCTAGAAGTACAACCTATATTAGGAGACGTCCAATACAGGCTTGTTCTAATACAAGTGGGCTTGTTTCTATACAAGTCCGTTATGATATGGAAACAACTCCTACAAGGAAGGATCTAGAATTTATCCTTATCCACTGTCAAGGATAAGACTTATCATTCAAGAAAGTCAATACTTATCCACAGTCAAGGATAAGACTTATTCTTTAAGAAAGTCAATACTTATCCACCGTCAAGGATAAGACTTATCTTTCAAAGAAATCAATACTTATCCATTAGGATTTTAAACGCCTATATAAAGGGTCTTACCCCTCATCTTAGAATTACGTTTTGGACACAGCTCCATACGTCATCTACAATGTTTTAGACTTCATCCTCGAATAAGGACATACAAGTCACTACGTCCTTGGTGTGCCCCTGCCGCCATAGCCCCGAAGGCAACACCAAGAACTACATTTTTATTGGCTCGATTCTCTAAACACTAGAGATACGTGGAAATCTTGTTAGGACCGAGTTAGTCCCCAACAACAAGAGCAGCCATTAAAACTCGAAGCCCCCAAACCCTAGCAATAAATATATGTATTAAATACACCCTAGATTTTAATCCATAATATCTCCTGAAAATTAGAAATTTCACCAAGAAATGGTATAATTTTTGTAGTTGGCTAGCTTGGAGGCAAAGAATAAAGAAGGTGACACATGAAATCAGGAGTATGTTGTTAAAATGTTAAATTTATGTTATATATATGTTCATACTAGCTACCATAATCTTAAAATTTTTGTCCAGGGCATTGTATGAAATATAGCCCTTTTCTCCTGTCAAGAGAAGGTTAAAATATATAATTTCAGTGGATGCATGAGTGTGTAAAAGTATTTAAATTTCTGCAATATAACATTACATGACCAACATACTTAAATTCAATGGTATAACCTTACTATTTTATTATTATTGTTTTAGTTTTTACGGGCTTATAACCCGTGCTAAGTTCGGGCCGCATGAGCGGACATTAAAATATTAATATTGATAAATTACTGATAATGTTATTAAAATATACGTAAAGAATTGAATGAATATTATTAAAATATATGTGTTTGTAAAGAATTGAATGATACAAATATATAATAAATAAATTGTATTTAATTATGTAATTACGGACAATCGATTACGTAGTTGTAAGGAATCAACTCTAAATGGAGCTAAAGAATTTAAAATAAATAAATAAATCTTGTATAATTATGTGTTTTCAAGGAATATGAAGCTAAAGAAAGTAAATAAATATGGTCTATTTACATAATTGCAAATTTGGTAATTTGGTACTATTACATGCATTAAACATTATTTTCTTTATTAATAAAGAGGATATGTTTGATGTCTGTTGCTATTGGTAGGTTGATCAAGTTATATTTTAATGAATTTTACTAATTATTTCTGCTTCATTTTACTTGTATTTAATTCTTCAAATTATAATATTCCATTTTGATAGAGCAAGTTTTCACGAAAAATTCGATAATATCTTCTAGAGTGAGCTACTTGAAACTTGGCCAATATAGTGTTTAGGATCCACAGAACAGTTCATATCATCGACACACCAAGAGCAGAAATATCGTGTTTACCTGAATTACCGGGTAATACTCTATTGGCAGTAGACACTACCTAATTAAACTGCTGATATCTTGAAGAAGATATTAGTACATTGCGCACTGCCAAAGGAGATTTGCCCTGCAATTCAGGGTTACAAACAGATAGCAGAATCGGGATAGAAGAGATGCAATTCAGGGTTACAAACAGATCGTCAGAATCGGACTTGTAGAACTCCAGATATGGCCAAAACAGTGAAGACTGCGCAACTTACCCGGAAAATCCGAATTTTAATCAAATTATCCTCCAACTCTTGGTTCTGCAAAACTTAATGAAAACACATTAAACACACCACATACTTGAGTTCAAGTCATCAATTTAAGCCGATATGAAGCGTTCCAAGTGGATTAAAAATCCACTTATCACACCCCCAAACTTAAACCGATGCTTGTCCTCAAGCATAAATAATATAACTATATACAACTAACTAGTACCACTTCCGTAGGTGATCACGGTTGCATTTGGCATATGCAACAAGCCCTTTTAACCCCTAGGCAGCCCTAGTGGACGAGTAAGGTCTCGTGAGGGCCTATAGTGAATGTACCCACAAAATCCATCTACTCATGCAACTAACAATGCAATGCATGTATGCAACTAATATGAAAATGCAACGATCCCTTCAAACCAACCAAAACCAATCAACAAGCCAACATCTCAAAGAACACAGTCTTCCAAACAGAGTTCGACCAAATTCCCATCGACCAACAAGACAAACACAGAAACGTGCGTGTGTGCGATGCTCACCAATATACTCCCAAACTAAATCAAGACCATACCTATTCTTCACCAAAACAACCACAAGCTTACAAACAGAATGAACACTAGACACAAGAACTCTTAAGAGACACCTTCGCAGTCCATCTGAGTTAGACAAGAATTCATGCTTTATTACACAAAAACAACTACACACAACACACATGCTTATTTGACCGTGCAATGGATGAGTCCTCGGAAGGATTATACAATAATACCCATTTAACGAGCTTTAGGTCAGCGGATCCCAGACCGGAAAAGTCTTAGGTCACTAGGCACAAAGTCCCCAAAGAACTTACTTGCTCGAGTACTAAAGAGCTCACCCTGATCAATTCTGCATAAACACAAAACAAACACAACCTTTTTTTTTTCTTTTTTAACTTTTCTTTTTTTTTTCTTCTTTTTTTTTTTCAACAATTTCGGAATGAGTGCTCTTTGCCTTTTTCTCATCCCACCCTAGACTACTCATCTTTTCAATGAGCCGGCTACTAGCCATTTGACGCCTAGCCTTTATTACAACTAGCATGAAATCCCTGGTTTCCCCCAAACTTATACATAAGTGCTTCTTCATTTTCAAGAATCTAGCCAACATTCTAAATGTAAGCAAGTGGTTAAATTCTAACACCAAACAAGCATGGTCTGATCAAATCTAAAAGCAACCAATGAGACTTGTGAATTTACAATTGTTTCTGGCATGCAAGTCAATTTCTTAGGAACTTAATGAACCCTCTATTCATCATAACCACACTCCCATCAACATCGACTCACTAACGGAAATAGTCAAGACCTACGGGATCATGAAATATGCATGCTATGCAAATGCAACTAAATGGACTCACATAATAGATAGACAAAAATGCAAAACAGAATGCTCTATATGACATAAACATGCAAAACTACGAATGAACTACAACTACATATGCAATATGAATCCTACATGAATCCTACACACACTACACACACTAATATTCCTTAATTACCACCCCCAAACTTAAAATATTCAATGTCCCCATTGAATGTAAATAAATACAAGGAATAGTAGGAAACATACCTAAAAATACCGAAACACGTGGGTTGCCTCCCACGCAGCGCTTGTTTAGAGTCAATTAGCTTGACTACGTCCAAGTCTCCATTAAGGATGATAATAGTTGGCCTGGTCATCTCTTCGTGAGACTTCATCGTCATCACGGCGGCACACTTTCTGCCCCTTCTCCTCGCTTGGCCTATTCGTATAACAACTATGTCCTATTCCAATGCCTTCATCGGTTGACCCAAAATTTGTCAATTTGTAGAACAAGACACATTTGCGGGCTTCGCTTGAATATAATGGAGGAGGGTAAATGTAAGTTGTTGAAGCCTTTGGTTCCTCAAAGAGAACTTCCTCCAATGGCTCTAATGCGCTACCTCCATCTTTATACTCTGAGACAAGTAGAAGACCTGCATCTTTCCCATGGTCATCAGCCTCTTGGTACGCACATACCAATTCTTGAAATTTGTGTAGCTCATTAGTGTCTGTCCCATATAGTGCCCTTTCCAAATCATCCACCATACTAGCATGATCAAATTCTTCACATGGCTTGTGAACGCTCACCTCACCTTGGAATTTGCCTTCTTCAATTATGCATACAGTACCTTGCTCCAAGTCACCATTATTTCCTGGAATTGCCTCTAGGATGATTCGTTGATTCTCTTGTTTCAAGGCTCTCACAGCTCGAGCAACTAGTGGCTCCAAAGCTTTGACAGACTCTTCGTTACTCTTTGCAAGAATCCTAATCTCCTCCATAGTCTCTTGTTCCAAGGATCTCACAGCTTGAGCAACGAGTGTCTCCAAAGATTTTAAAGACTCCTCGTTACTCTTTACAAGCATCCTAATCTCCTCCATATCAACAACCTCATCTGACTGAAAAGTAGGAGTATGTTGTTGATGTTGAAACTCTTCACTACCAAAGAAATATGACATTTTTGGAACATCTTGCTGGTACTGTTGAGGATGGTATTGAGAATATGGTTGTTCCTCATAAGTGACATATGGATCAACTCCTTCGTAGTAACAATATTGTGAGGCCTCATGAACGCCCAAACATTGCTCACATTGCTGAGGCATGGATGTCCTCGAATATGCCCACCATGGCAACTCCTTGCCTGCCATTTTCAAACACTCAAGTACCTGAAACACACCGAACTAAACAAGATAGGTTAGAAAAACAATTCGAGTCAGTGAACTCTAACGACCACTGATGACAAGCACATAACTATATAAATAACACCGAGTCCCCGGCAGCGGCGCCAAAAACTTGTTCACACAATATCACACAAGTATACACGGTCACAAGTAATATAAGAATAAGTAGAGTTCGTTCCCAAAGAGACTACTATGGTTATTATAGTTATGCACTTATGCAACAATGTATGGCTATCGTTCAATGCTAAGACAAGTATCAAATTGTGTTTTGATTAACTAAATTAACTAAACAAATTATCAAGACTATATTAAACTAAAGATTGCTGATATATTACTTATGAGAATAAAACATGGGATCCTAACTTCATTAAACAATCCATCTATAGTTTCCAATTCTCTAGCCTTTTCATGTGATTTATTAATACCTGATCGAACACACAAAACTGATATAAGCCAACTTTCGTTGCACAAATACCATCCTAAATAATATCCACAATAAAGATAGAAATCACTTAGTCTTCCAATTATGCTTAGTCCCTATATGTCTATAAAGATTGAAAACATAATGGTTGAAGTACAAGCATTCAATTGATCACATAGTCGTCATAAAACGGTTAGAGTTACGACACTAATTACGAATGATATTCTCACGCATAAACCTATGCTAGCATGGCAAGTTCTAAACTCTTAAATCCACTTTCGCTTCAATAAGAATTAACACACAATTACAGGAGTTAGCTACTCTCCTATAACGAATTAAAACAACCATGATAGGATATCGCATCAATCACACTATAGGCATCGAGAAAATTCAACAAATAAACTTCATGAATAAATCCGCTAAAACCCCATGACAACGAGTTAGTTCATAATCAAACTAATCGTCACCATGGGTTCTAATGTAAACATGATGAAAGAAAACGAATTATATTGAATAAATATCAAGGGTTCTAAAGAATACACCCAAACCAAGCATCCACAAGCTAGAAAGAATACAAGAATAAATTGAAACTATCTTCTTCCTTCTTCTTCGTGCTTTAAAACTCCGTAGATAATATATGTATGTGTCTCTCCTTTATCTCTAGGGTTTTCTTCTCTTTATATAGGCCTCCAGGTGCCAACAAGTCGTACTGAATGGAAATTTTGACTTCAACTCGAAAAATCAGCAAAGCGGGTCAAAACAGGAAATTTCGTCAGACAGACCGGCGCTGCCGCGCCAGGATTGTATAGGATAATGGCGCTGCCGCGCCAGAGATTTTCTGTACTATTTTCCAGCGGCGCTGCCGCGCCATAGACAAGCTTAAACACGGTGCTGCCGCGCCGTACCTTCTGTCCAGGACATAGAAAATGTTGTCCTCTTCGCGTGAGCTGTAAGATCGTCAGAATCGGACTTGTAGAACTCCAGATATGGCCAAAACAGTGAAGACTGCGCAACCTACCCGGAAAATCCGAATTTTAATCAAATTATCCTCCAACTCTTGGTTCTGCAAAACTTAATGAAAACACATTAAACACACCACATACTTGAGTTCAAGTCATCAATTTAAGCCGATATGAAGCGTTCCAAGTGGATTAAAAATCCACTTATCAACGCTCACTAAGAACACGTGTTCCTGCGCACCCACTGGTACGATTTCATTAGCCCATTTGGATTTCTTTTTCAACAAATTCACATCCCTTTTGAACACAGCCCAAAACCCATTAATTTGAGCCTCCGTTCACAACCCCTATACAACAACATCACACACTAACAAGACATTATAACAGCCACTGCAACAACCTCAAGCTCTCTGGAAGAAACCTTGGATGCTCCTCCTCTCTTGGCTGCTACTCCTCTCTCTTTCAGTCTGCAAAACACTTCCCATCTTCTCTTTCTCGCTGTTGTCCGCTTTACCTTTTACTCCACCAATGTTTACTCCTGGAATAGCCTTATAAAACTTCGTTGACCAGTAATGAAGCATCACTCCAACACTGCACAACAACAAAACTCATCTTCTATTCCCTGGTCTCGCCATTTCTGTCGCTGCACCATACTGCGACTTCCTTCATGGGTGCTGTGTTGCTTACTAACTCAACTACGGTTCGTCATTCTCTGTCACAGCACCTTCTCATGTCCTCTTGAATCGAAAGCTCTGATACCATGTTGTGATTTGATAAAGAAAATAATAAGAACACCAATACAATGCAGAAAAACTAACACTTGTATTTACAAACCGGAATGCACTTAATGACTACATTGTGTTCTGTATGTTGTTGTTAAAACTGAACGTACATGCAGGATATATATACCCTAGACACACAAAGGTGATACCTAAAAACTAGCAACTATCTAGCTATTATTTCTCCACTACACCCACACTCCTAGTAAGGCTGAACAACCTGAGAGACTAGGTCCAAGCTGTAGACACAGACTCAATTTCACAGACTTGGTTACAACGTGTATAAATCCTGAAATAAAACAAATAACTAAAACTAAGCTAATAAATAAATAAAACAAAGTTAAGTTTAGATTAAAATCCCAACAGTATATCCAGATGATAGAAAGAAATGGCACATTAAGACGAAGAAATTAAAAACATGATGATGATCTCTCAATGATGACCACCTTATATATTCCATACACGAGTTTAAAACATTTTGTATATATGTTCGTATAGTATACATGTAACTTCATCATTTGTATTCTGTTACAATGTAGTTTAGATTGTTTACTTTTATAAAGTTTATTTTGAAATCTTTATAATTGCTTTGCTTACAAAATTCGGACTCCGTTTCATGAAACAAATTAAGATTAAAAATTTGACTTGTTGCCTCACTTTTTTTCAATTTATATCTTAAAAATCTTAAATATTAAAAGAACATATTAGAATTTGATCAAGTAGTCTGCCCTATATATTTTAGGAACGCCAGTAATTTTTGGCATGGTTTACTAGGTACATGCTACGCTATTGAAATTGGTCGGTAATATTTTTTGCATGGCAACGCGTTTCTAAATTTTCATACGTATTTTGTTCACAAACCGAGCCGAGCCGAATTTTGACATAAATGAGTCGAATTTTATTTTTTTCTGACGAACCGAGTCGAGCCGAGTTGAGCTTTTTTATAGCACAAAGATATGTGTTTGAGCTCTTTAACTAACGAACCGAACACGAACTTTTATCGAGCAAAAACGAACTGAATTGCACACGAGCCGTTCTCGAACAGCTCGGTAAGAATTAAATTTATACACACAAACAGTCCAATTTCTTTGGGCCCAACAAAATA
This sequence comes from Heracleum sosnowskyi, assembly GCA_030848705.1. Taxonomy (NCBI): domain Eukaryota; kingdom Viridiplantae; phylum Streptophyta; class Magnoliopsida; order Apiales; family Apiaceae; genus Heracleum; species Heracleum sosnowskyi. The sequence continues at coordinate 8,624,032 of CM061239.1, forward strand.
AAACTTTGTTTTATCCAAACCCAACCGAGTTCTCTAAAGTCTAAACAACTAAACCAAATACCTCATCTTTTCGTATACAATTCACAGCCTAAATTCCCCAAATACCTGAAATTTTTATGGCATATGTACTGATACTTAAAAGATGTAATCTTTGAAAGATTGCAAACTTTGGAAACCTATGGTCGAAGATATATACAAAGAGGTGTTAATTCGAAGACTAGATTGCAAGAATCATTCTCGATCGGGGAGATGGTCGATACCATTGACGGTGAGGTAATTATAAATTTGAATGGTGATAATTGTCTGGTGTAGAAGAACAATACATACGCCCACAATCTATTTTGGTTTTAAAGTTTAATTTGAAAGTGTACATGTTGATTTTGTGATGCTTTTATGTTCTGACTAAGGGATGTAAACATCTCGTGCCCAGGTGACCCTCTCTGAGTTGGATATTTTATACTCCCTCCGTCCCTCTCATTTGGCACGCATTTTAAGTCTCTAAATAAAAATTTAAACATTAAATTTTTATTCAGAAAAAAAAATTAAAATAATTTATCAAAATATATATTAAAGGAGTCTTAAAATGCATGTTGAACCCCCGTCCTCCAATATAAATAATTGAGGAGGACGGAGGGAGTATACGAATATTGTATATATAAAGGATATATGTTTTTTTTCGAGTTTTAACGAGCCGATTTAGAGCCGAACAATTTCGAGTCGAGCCCGAGCCGAGCTCGAGCCACACACACTAATAACTCGGCTCGAGCTTGTTTTTTTAACGAATATTTTTTTGTGTTCAAAAGCAAAGAAATATACACATTTGAATAATTTCCTGTAAGAACCTTTTCATCATTAAATCAAGGTTCACAGCTGATTCGTATGATAATTCGCTGGCTATGATCATTCATGTTCAAATCTCAAGGTGTGTTTTAGAGATCATGTATATATGCATTAGGGTTTGCGAGTTGATAGTCCTAATCCATAGCATGGCAATCAGTTCTCTAATCTTGGTTATTAAGTGATAAGGTTCCTATTCACATATAACGGTAGCATGTGACTGCATCTGCACATATGAGCATCAAGGCTTATTGGTCACGAAACTATAGTTTTCAGTTAACTTTTAATTTTAAAAATTTATTAGTCAAGTACTGATTTTTGTCATGCATTGGTTTTATATACTAGTTCTTTTATGATATCTGCGTTATCGTTGTTGGATGAACCAGACCGATCAAGATATTCTATTTTCTAATAGTGCACCGAGTTCTTTTTTCACAATTTCAAAATTTTGGAAAGCACCTAATTTCTCTTCATAATAAGTACATTCATAATTTGAATAGAAACATCATAAGTAAACTTCAATGTACACGTATCCTGAACTCTCTTCATAATCAAGATTATTCAGTACTGCTGGTGAAAAGGGCGGCAGATTATGCAGAATAGGGCTTTCCACTATGAAAACATTTTGCTCATCTTCCTCAGCTAAAAAAAGATGTCATCAGCTCCCACCATCCCCTGAAAATAATTTTGGGCAAAACCAGTCAGTGAACTCTACACGACAGTCACATTAAAATCGAAAACAGTCAAAAACTGCACATACAAATAATACAGTTATACCAAAGAACTAAAAAGATAATCTACAATCTATATGGCACAAAATTAGTTGGTGTGAGAATGAATGGCAGGGCAATTCTCCTTTGGCAAAGAATGTAATGCAAGCGCAAGATCTCCCTGCCAATAGAGGATTGCCCTGTTATCCTTAATCTCACATGTTTCTTAGAATTTAGTCTTCGTTATCCGAGTTCTCCAAGAAACTAAAACTTACATTATATATATAGATAATAATTCCAAGTTTCACTTAGATTTGCGGAAGCAAGCCCTGCAGGCATATGCTGTAGGATAATTCCTAATAAAACTACTTTCCATCAGTTATGCGTTATGAAAGAACCTAAACTTTTTCTCCTTAGAGACACTAAGGGACCCAATGATAAAATTTGTCAAACTTTAGTCTTATATATAACTTTTTATATTCCTATTCTTCCGTTCTTTGGATCTATGAGCTGTTCGTGAACAAGCTCGAGCTCGGCTCGTTAAGGGCTCGACTCGGCTCGGCTCGTTAAGGGCTCGAGCTCGAGCCCGAACACAAAAAATTATTCGTTAAGAAAACGAGCTCCAGCCGAGTTATTAGTGAGCTCGACTCGAGCTCGGCTCGAGCTCGACTCGAGCTCGTTCGGCTCGAGATCGGCTCGATAAAGCTCAAAAAAATCAAGATATATTCGACTTATTTTTATATTATTTGTACATTTTAAATTAATTTTGTAATTTAAAGTATGTGTATTTTAGGTTTATTGAGAATTGATTGGGAAATTGGGTTCGGTTTCGACAAAAAATGTTTTAGTTCGCTGGGCTAAGAAAAATTGGGCTTTATTATCTATTAAAATTGTAAGTTTTAATGAGCTCGGCTCGGCTCGACTCGGCTCGTTTTTGTTCGATAAAAGTTCGTGTTCGGCTCGTTAGTTAATGAGCTCGAGCTCGAACACGAATTTTGTGCGATAAGAAAGCTCGGCTCGGCTCGGCTCGTTAGAGAAAAAAGTAAAGCTCAGCTCGTTTACATCAAATCTCGACTCGGCTCGGTTCGTGAACAATCCTATCTATAGAGGATCTAATTTTTCTCACTCTAGTTTCCTACTTGATGCTAATTTTTATTTAACTAGTTTACTAAGTTGCGTGGCGGTTTTGTAATAATTTTTCAAATTTTTCTAAAAATTATTCTGCAAAATATGTTTTTTGATAAAATAATACATTTCTAACATAAAATTAAGATTTCTTTTAAATTCTACGTTTAGTAATGTTCATTTACCGAAATTTTAAAATACAAAAGATTAATTTTTTAATATATTTCATTATTTTTAATGTATATCAGATATTAGTATATTTATCGCTTTATTTTTCTCAAAATTCGTATTGCAACTTCTATTTTAAAATATATAATATAACATCAATATTAAATTGTAGCATATAATATGCTCCTCCAATTGCTCTCTCGTTAAACATGTTTTCTTCCAATGACTCGCTTTCTCGTTATTACTAAATTTAAACATATAAAAAACTAATTACTAAATAAATTATATCATCTATTAATCAATTTTATTAAATTATAAATTTTAATTTAAATATTTTCCATAATTCTAATTTTTATTTTTTAAAATATACGTACTCAAAAAAATAAATGAAAAGAAAATAAAGTTTATATATTTTATTTTATTTTATAGAAATTTTAATTTTCTACAAGTATTATCTTCTATATAAATTAGAAGGTAAAACTTAAAAATATGATTTTTAATGTATATCTAAATCATATAAATAAATTAAATGTGAGTTTTTTTACAAAAAAATTATGTGAACATAATTTATAATAATTGTTTTAGGAGATATAAATATAATAATCTTATTTGAAGATAAATTCTAGAACTTCAAGAAAAAATATATGCGAATATTAAGATGGTTTTAAGTTCAAAAGAAAGTTTAAGAAAAAATATATGCGAATATTAAGTCTTGGCAGCTCTCAGATCGTCTTCTTTATTATTTTCCTAGATTAAAAGATAGTAAAAAAAATAGTAAATAAGTTGACTCGTAGAGTAATTTTAGGAGAATATTAATATAGTATACTTAGTTTCCTCCATTAAAAGATATTAGAAAGAAATTAGTAAATAAATTGGACTTAAAGAGAAAGTTTAGTGAAAATATTAACATAACGTATTTAGTTTTCTTCCTTCAAAAATAGTATTAAAGAAATTAGTAAATAAATTGAATTAGTAGAGAACATTTAGGAGAGTATTAACATAGTATATTTAGTTTCCTCCGTTAGAAAATAGTACGAAGGAAATTGAGAATTTTTCTAATATTACGAAATCAACAATATTAAAATTGTATATTTAGTTTTCTCAATTAGTAAAGTTCTAAAAGGCAATTGTTATTTAAAAAAAAAAATTAGTAAATAAATTGGACTCGTAGAATAAGTTTAGGAGAATATTAAAATAATATACTTAGTTTCCTCCATTAGAAGATAGTACGAAGGAATTAGTAAATAAATTGGACTTGAAGAGAAAGTTTAGAGAAATATTAACATAAAATATTTAACTTCCTTTCTCGAAAGATAGTATTAAAGAAATTAGTAAATAAATTGGATTGGTAGAGAACGTTTAGGAGAATATTAACATAGTATATTTAGTTTCCTCTATTAGAAAACGGTAGAAAATAGTAAGAAAAAAATTGAGAATTTATCTAATATTAGAAAGACAAGAGTATCAAAATTGTATATTTAATTTGTTCCATTAGTATTAAAATTGTATATTTAGTTTCCTCAATTAGTGAAGATTTTAAAGGCACAAATATTGAAATTGTATATTTAGTTTCTTTCCTTAAGTAAAATTTTTGAGAAAATTAGAAAAATAGATCGAAGCGATTTGAGAGACACCATCTCACCGCTCTCGTCTTCTCCTTTATATAAGTTGTAACACCCCATCTATAATTAAATGAGAGGTTACTCATTAAACCATAAACCTATATACGGAACACTGGAATATCTAAAATAATAATTAAACAGCCTAAATAACTCTAGAAGTCCATAATCTTAATCAGTGAAATAGAGGGTATCTCTCCTTCACACAGTCCCAGATCCCCCTAAGCACATGCCAAAAAAAGAATACGGCATGAGTCAAACTCGCAGTATAGATTTGGAATACAATTTATAAAACTAGAAAAACAGATATACATATTTGATAATTTATAATAAAACAATTATTTTAAAAATAAGCATGGCTGAAACAACGGAAGGGGTATGATATTTCATAACGAGATCAGAACAGAACAGAATAGAACAGATATAGATACATACATCATAGGGTACCGTAATGTATGCAACAAACCGGATAACGTGTACGACATATACATCGTCACCGCCAAATCAAATAACAAATCAAATCCGCCAAATCAAATAACAAATCAAATCAAACTCTAGGTGCACCCACGTATCCTGAAACAAATATCAAATTAGCCAAAAGCTTCTCCCAAGAGGAGAGGTAAGAGAAGGATACGCCATGACCAATCACATTGTCATGCAAGTGTCCTGCCACTCATTCCGAGTGACATGGACGTTGTAGTACCCCCTACAACTGGTTAACTCAGTATACCCTATATCACTAAGAGTTCAAATAAAATACTTCACAATTTTCAAAATCACTTGATGCAGATATTTTGTATATTTTAAACAAATATATAATTGAATATTCTTCAAAATCTCTAAACATATATTCAAATATTTTTAAACGAACCTGAGACAAATATATAAATATTTCAAAACAGAACTAAAGCAGATACTTAAATATTTTAGAACATAACTGAGGGAGATGTTCAAATATAATAAAAGAATATTTAAGATGCCTATTTTTTTGAAAACCCCAAAAAAATAAATTAAAAATTGTAAAACAGTGTTTAAAGTAACTTTTAAAAGTTAAAATTGATAATACTAGAATCGATTTGAGAACTGAATGAAGCAAACATAACTAATTTTAATATGAGTAATGCTGCAATAAAAAGGGACAAAAATCCATACCTCAAAATTAACAACCTCAAACACTAATAAAATTCGCAAATGATCAGCTAATTTCTTGACCCGCAATCTAACTACAAAATTAAAATTTAATATTTATATACACATTATTCCTATAATCGAATAACAACTAAAAGAAACACTTATGATTCAATTAAGAATTTATAATTATTGAATATATGGTACAATTAGTATTGGTTAACCATTTGATCATCCAAACACCTGGAACATTACATTCATTATTAATGGATTATTATATATTTAAACTAGCTAATAAGCTAAACAAATAGGCATTAACATGGCCGAGGCTAAATACTTATTATATAATTTATGTACACTCTTAGTTAATAATCAAGCATAAAACATGGTTTCCTGATTCATGATTCTAGATAATTTCTAATACAGAAGCAATGTGGCTTGAAGTATAATAATTTAATATAAAGCACATGATCATTCTTAATAATCACCGTTCATAATCTAAAGCATGTAGAAGTCAGGGAACTTTACAAAATTAAATCGAAAGTGATTGTTGAACTAATTTTCATGAAGTATACGTAGTTAATTACACATAATTATACGATTAACAAGACTATGAATATTGGGTATAGACTATAAAAATCACTTGTACTATTAAATTGAAAGAGTAGCATATCAATTTATATGCATTAGATATCAAATAATTATCCTGAAAAGTTTGAGAAATAAACATGTTACCTGTAGGAAAAATAATGATAAAAACGAAATCTTCTTTCTCTACTCCCCTGCCTACTCCCCTGTTGGGGCTCTCTTTAACTTGAAACTAGGTTTAATTAGGTTTGATGTTAACATATACTCCATCCGTCCCTCTCATTTTTTTACACTTTTCTTCGTACCTCTCATTTCTTTACATACCAAAAATAGTAACATTTTATAATATAAAATCCAATCACATTCATTACTTTCCTCCACTATACCTATTTTATACCCACTTTATACATTAAATATTAATTGATCCCACCACTTTACTCATTTTTCTTATTTTTCCCTATTAATTTATATTTTTTCTTAAGTTCTGTGTCATCCCCTCAACGTAAAGAATTGAGGGGGACGGAGGGAGTACGTGATATTATACTTATATGTAAAAACTAGCCTACACATGTTAAATCTAAATTGCTATTCCTATTTATTCTAATTAGCAAATAAATAATTTCTTTAATTAATCCAACTCTAATCAATTCTTTTATTATTATTACTATTATTATTATTATTATTAAAAATCACATATATTACATAAGTGTATTGATTTTTTTGAGAAAAATGTCAAGTATATGTAGATTAGCATTATTGTTTGTAAATTGTACCTGCCACGTTAGATAATTATGAATGGCCGAAGATATTGGTGATGAACTACTAATCACTCTTACTTCCTGATGTTTGTCACTGATGCCGTCTTTACTTCAAACTGGGTTACAATTAAGTAATATTACGATTGCACTTAGATTTAAGGAGATACTCCTAGCTTCTAACAGTACTCCCTCTGTCCCTCTCATTTCTTTACAGTTTTTTTTACATTGATTGACACGCATTTTAAGGCTTCTATAAAATATAATTCTACAATTTATTTTCAAAATTTTCTTTTTCTAAATAAAAATTTAAACATTATACTTTTATTCAAAAGAAAAAAATATTTAAAATAATTTATGAAAATATATTTTATAGAAGCATTAAAATACCTACCGAGCTCCCGTCCCCATGTAAAAAACTCAGGGGACAGGGAGAGTATAATGTAATGCACGTTTTTAAGGAGATACTCCTTAGTAATAACTAGCTGATAACCCAACAAGGAGTTTTTTCCAAAAGGACGATTCAGTTAGTACCATTGCAAGGTCGAAAAGGACGATGCTACCATTGAGAGATCGAAAGTGAGTGTTTTTTTTTTTTTTTTTTTTTTTTTTTTTTTTTGCTAAATAAAGTGAGTGTTTTTTAAACTCTGCATACTAATTCCAGTAGTGAGTCTCGAGTTTGGTCCCCCATCTATACTATATTATTATTAAGGGTCTTGTTCAAGTGAGAACCTTTCCTATTGTGAGAACTGAGATCTAATCTCAGCCATTGATTTTTTATATTATGTTTAATCACAACCATACGTCCCTTATCTAATTTACAACAATCTTCAACCACATCTGCTCCGTCTCTTCTGTATTCCACCAGTCCTTATACCGACATCACCGGAATTGCCTCGTCGACGATAACGCGCCACTCTGCTCAAGCCCTCCCTTCCCCCTTCTTCTCCGACCATCGTCCTCCCTTCCTTTTCCAACCACCATCGATGTTCAATTGCAATCACCACCACCACCAATTAGACTGCCGCCAACCTCCGGTCATGACTCGCCACCAATCTCCAACGTCATAACATCCTCCATGACAATCATAATTAGTTCTCCTCCACGTCGTTGCACCGATCTGCACCATTACAGATCTGCCCTCTTAACTCGTAGAACTCATTTGTAGTTGGTGATTTTTTTTTTTTTCATTTTCAGTAATTTATGTTTATTTTCTGGTGATTTTTAAGTTCTAGTTAGTGATTTCAATATTGGTGGTATGGTCATAATGACGTTAGTGGTGGTGAGGCGGCGACAACAAGGTAATCAACGGTGGCAATTGGTGGTTGTTGGTTAATTGAGGTGATTTCTATTTTATTTGGTGATTTTGTTATGATGTTGGTGGTAAGGAAGTGGTAGTGTGGTGTTTGGTGATTTATACTTGATTTTAGTGTTTTTCTTTGTAAATTCGGTGGTTATTTCAGTATGATGTTGATGATTTTTAGATGGTCGGAGTTGGTGACCAGTGGGTGGTAGCCGAAGTTAGTGACTGGAAGTGGGAGAGAAATGGTACGTGGTGATTTTAATTTGACGTTGGTGACTTTTGACACGTGGTGATTTTGTGTTTTCCGGTGGTGATTTTTTGTTTTCCGATGGTGGTCGGAGATGACAGCATTGTGGTGATTTTTTGTCTTCCGGTGGTGATTTTCTGGATTTGCCGGAATTGATCGCCGGAGATGGTGACCGGAGTTAATGGTGGCCGAAAATGGAGCTTCCCGGTGGCCGGAGGTGGTGGATGGGTAGGGTGGTGGAATATTAAAATATTAATAAAATTTAATGAGTGGTGGGAGATTAATATAAGACATATAAATGAATGGTTATGATTAGATCTCATATCTCACATTATTGTGGGTTCTCATTTGAGCGCGACCCATATTATTAAAGTCTATCTATACTATACTAGCCCATAACCCGTGCAAGTCACGGGTCATAAAAAATAATAAATTTAAAAAAATTAATGCAAACGAAAAATATTAAAGAAAAAAATATAAATTAAAATGATAAATTATAAAATGAGAAACTTCAATATTAATTGGAATATAGAAATAAAAAAAACTACAGATGGGTTTGAGAAAGATAAATGGACTATTATTAATATTTTTTTATTATTTATTAAAATAATATTTATAATATGGATAAATAGAAAAGTTAACATGTTTTAATTAAAAAAAGTAACTGCACGTGATATTTTTAGAAGTGTTTTAATTATATTAATTGTATTTATTGAAAAAATGCGTTGACATGTTAAAATAGGTAAGTTTTTTTTAATAAGGACAAATAGAAAATCTAACATGTTTTAATTAAACAAATAAATGTCCGTTATATTTTTAGATGTGTTTTAATTATATTAATTGTATTTGTTAAAAAAATACGTTGTCATGTTAAAATATGTAAGTTTTTTGAAATAATTAAAAATATTAAAATGTGTTCTAAAATAAATAAGTAAGGGTTGCACTTGATATTTTTGGAAAATAGAGATTTTAGTGATAACAAATATAAAAGGTGATATATATTAATTTAAAGATAATTGTTCGTGATATTTTTGGAAAAAAGAGTAGATTTTGTTAGAAAAAAAAAATGTTTTAATTATAAAAGGCAATCAGGTAGTTACTATTTTTATATTATTTTATTTTTTATTAAATAGAATAAAGGACCGAAAACCGAAAACCGAAAACCAAAACTTTCAATGTTTCAGCTTTAATAATATAGTATCTATACTATATTATTAAAGCCGAAACATTGAAAGTTTTGGTTTTCGGTTTTCGGTTAGTTTTTGGTTTTCGGTACTTTTTCTAATTAATAAATTAATAATATAATCAAAATTCGGGAAAATTTTATTCTACATTAATATTTCACTATATTTTACTACATAAAAATCAAATAATATTTAAATCTAATAAAAAAAATGGAAATGTGGGATCTAATTTGTTTAAATTTATGATACACTTTCCAAAAATAGCTGATTGCCTTTTATATCTTAAAAGACTTTTTCCTAACAAAATCTATTTTTTTTCCGAAAATATCACGGGCAATTGCCTTTTTATCTTAAAGCTGATTATATTTTATAATTAAAACACATTAAATTTTAATGAAAATATATTATCTTTGATAACAAGCCTAAAAAAACAATTAGTATAGTATATTTTTCAATCATTAATATTGCCTTTTTTTAAATTATATATCTTATTAATATTATATATATTTCAACTATTAATCCATTCTAAAAAATATGAAACACTATATCTTCTTAATAAAAAATGTCAATTATACTATATTCTATTATTTATACAAACAAATAATATAAACAAAAATATTTTTACTATAAAAGAAATATTATATTATATTAAAAAAGTTCGTACTTCGCACGGGTTATAAGCTAGTTTAAATTGTTATGCAGTCTCAAATTTCTCCGTTTAATAATTATTAATTCAGATTAATAATTAATTGGTTAATCACCAAGTTTTATCCTCTCTCTGAAACGAGGAAACAATGAATCTCAATCAATCAATTACGAAAAATATCTCAAAACGATTATTTCAAATCAGGAAAGAATCACAACACCAAGATAATGCAAGATAAAATCTGTAATTATCCACATTAACGAAGTTTATCCCTAAAGTCTCCCGAAATAGACACAATTTCACATAACTGTGTGGGCTTAATCGAATATAAATTGGTATGCAAACATCTTGATAAAAGGGATCCCAGACACCTCCCCCTTTAATTTATTTTTCATAAACCCTAAACTCCTAAAAACAGCCACATTCGTACAAAATCATTCAACTATTCACTAGTACAAGTTTTAATAGTTTTACGAGAATTAAATTACAAATTTCCACTCATTATATAGAATTGAGACTGTTGTTAGATAAGAACTAATGATCTACTTGGTTTATTACACTACCAGAATTAGTGTGCAATATTTAAAGCACACTCACTTTCGAACTTTCGATCTTGCAGTGGTAGCACTGTCCTTTTCTGCCTACGGTGTCTAGATTTATGTAGATTTTGTTCAGGCAAACGGATAAAAGTTGTAAACCAAAAAGAAAATTAAAACTGGAAATCTGAGTTGTACTAAGCTTATTCAATAATCAGTAGAAACGCTTTCATATAATGATTTAAACAAACTCTGATTAACAATATAGAAGGTACATAATAATTTGGGTACTATATTAGTAGAAGAAAAGATCTCACTCAAATTTACACAACTCAAAATTTACGAGAAAACGTATTTCATGTTTAACTAGATTGCTTAAAAATTACTTAACACACAAATGACCTGAGAAGGCTTTATACATGACTGTAGGATTTAAACAAGATGATCACAGTAAACTAGCTTGTATAGAAATTATTGAATGGAAAACACTTTCATAAATTGAAGAGATAGATACAAAGTACATGAAAAGGAAATTTAAACTAAACTGTTAGCAGTCCTACAAACCAGGAACTACTCCAACTCTCCCTATAAAATCGAGCTGCCCAGCCCTATTCTACAGCAAAGCCCACGTCTGTGCAACAGACTTGACAGACTTATTCAACAGTTTATTCAGCAAATAAAACACATAAATGAATTATGTTTAGATTAAATAAATTAATCCAACATATTCCCCCTTAATCTAAACATAACCAAGATTCTTAACACCCAGCAATGCACGCATCTTTTCGAACTTAACCACTAACATAGGTTTAGTTAAAACATCCGCACGTTGCTGTTCCGTGCTAACATGTCGTATGACAATCAGTCCCTTCTCTACGCATTCTCGGATGAAGTGATAGCGTACATCTATATGCTTACTACGCCCATGAAATACCGGATTCCTTGCTAGATCAATTGCAGATTTATTATCGATATATATCACAATTGGCCCTGCCTGAACATCTGTGATTTGAGTAAGAAGACGATGCAACCATATTCCTTGACACGCGGTGGCTGTAGCAGCCATAAATTCAGCTTCACAACTTGATAATGCCACACATCTCTGCTTCTGAGAAACCCAAGTAATCAAAGACTCGTCAAGATAGAATGCCATACCTCCCGTGCTTTTCCTGTCCACAATATCACCTGCCAAATCACTGTCCGAATATCCAGACAGCATGTAATCACCTCGAATCCTTGTGTAATGCAAACCATAGTTTAAAGTACCCTGCACATACCGTAAAATCCTTTTGACGGCTCCTTGATGAAGAACAGTCGGCCTATCCATGAATCGACTTACTACTCCAACTGCATATGCTATATCTGGGCATGTGTGCACCAGATATCGCAATCCTCCCACTATACTCTTATACTCGGTGGCATTAACAGACTTACCATTCTCATCCTTGTGCAGCACCAGCTTTGGTTCCATGGGAAACTTGACCACGTTACATCCCGACATGCCAGCCCTGTCCAACACTTTCTTTGCATACGCCACTTGTTTGAGTTGAATAAAGCCCTCTCCTTGCTTAACCTCTATACCGAGATAATAACTTAATTTACCCAAATCAGACATTTCGAACTCCTGGCTCATTTGCTTCTTAAACTTATCAATGTTGCCCACACTAGTACCTGTAATGATTAAGTCGTCCACGTAAACTCCTATAATGAGTGACTCATTTCCCTCCTTCTTAGTGTACACGGCATGCTCCAGGGGGCATTTAATAAATCCAAGCTTCAAGAGACGTTTGTTTAACTCCGTGTACCAAGCTCGTGGAGCTTGTCGCAGTCCATATAGTGCTTTGTATAACCGGTACACCTTTGTCTCTTGTCCATCTTTCACATATCCTTCGGGTTGCTTAACATAGACCTCCTCATATAGTTTGCCATTAAGAAAGGCTGACTTCACATCTAAGTGATGCACTTCCCACTCATTTCCGGCTGCGAGTGCTAGTAACAAACGAACTGTCTCCATTCTTGTCACAGGTGCGAAGGCCTCTTCAAAATCAATTCCCAGCTTCTGTACATACCTCTTAGCCACCAATCGAGCCTTGTGTTTTAACACTTCCCCATTCGTGTCTCGTTTTACTTTATATACCCACTTCAAATCGATGGCTCGTCGTCCTTCGGGTAAATCTGTCAAACCCCATATGTTGTTTTTCTCTATAGCATCAATTTCATAATCCATGGCTGCCTTCCAATGTTGTTCTCTTACTGCCTGAGCATAACAAACAGGTTCATCAATGCCAAGAACTAGTAACTCATCAGCCACTTCATTTTCTAACTCCACTGCCTCGGCTTCGTTGTATACACTACTGATGAGTCTGAAATTGCGTGGAGTGTGACTGTCATCGTAATTTTCAGACCGAATAGCGCTGTGACTTGACATAGGTGTCGCAGATGTTGTAGACAGTGGGGTTGACACTTCACTATCCTGTGATGTTTCAAAGCGATGAGGAGTGGACATACCAGACATACCACCAGACCATGATGAAACAGATGGAGCAGCAGACCTAGATGTAGACATGCCACCATGTTGTGGTGTGTATGGAGGAGGTGTAGATATGTCAGAGTCTTGATGCTCTCCCTCTTCGCTTTGAACTTCTGTCTCCTAAAAATCTGGTATAACAAATGATGCAGGTGGCACAACTTTGTCAACTTTACTCCACTCCCAACCCTTTGTTTCATCAAATATCACATCCCGGCTTACATGTATGGCTTTCATCTCAGGATCATACACACGATAGGCTTTAGTTCCAGCTTCCCTTCCTAGATTCACAACACACTTGCTCCTATTATCAAGTTTCTTTACATGGACGCTGGGTAGTTTCATGTAACAAATACAGCCAAATACTCGAAGATGGTCAATTGCAGGTCTTTCTTTTGTCCAGGCTTCATACGGAGTTGCTCCTTGCACAGCCTTGGTGGGTACTCGATTCAACAGATACACAACATGTCTAATAGCCTCACCCCACATATATGACGGCATTCCTCGTTCATTTAACAGACTCCTCCCCATGGCCACCACGGTCCGATTTCGACGTTCCACAACTCCATTCTGTTGAGGAGAATATGGGGCTGTGTAATGTTTGAGGATGCCATTGTCTTCACAGAATCGTTTAAATTCCAAAGAGCAAAATTCGCCACCCCTGTCTGTTCGGAAAATCTTTATTGCTTCACCCGTCTCCTTTTCCACCAATGCCTTGAACCGTTTGAAACACCCAAAAGCCTCGTCTTTGGTCTTCAGCATATACACCCACATAGCTCGGCTAAAATCGTCCACCAAGAGTAAAAAATATTTATTTCCCGACAAGGTTGATGGAGTAATGGGGCCACAAATATCTCCATGTATCAATTCCAATCGTTGCTTGGCAGTGAACTCCGTTCTTGGTGGAAACGAATGCCTGGCCTGCTTAGCCATCAGACAACCTTCGCAGAGCTCCTTGGGTTGAGTAAAGGCGGGCAATCCTCGTACCATCCTGTTTCTAGACATAAGAAGCATAGCTTGAAAGTTGATATGACCCAACCGTGTATGCCATAGCTGGGTTGTTTCGTCCGATTTTGTTAGCAAGCAAACATCTCTGTCATCCTTGACAATAAGTTTGTATAGTCTGTTCATGGACTTCTTTACTTTGACAATCAAACAATCATTCTCATCATAAACCCACAAATATTCACCTTTAATTAGCACCTTACTTCCACTTTCAGACAACTGGCCTATGCTAATTATGTTATTGCAAAGACTTGGGATAAAATATACCTCTCTGAGCTTGCATTTCTTCCCTTCCCTAGTTCTGATCATTACGGAGCCTTTCCCTTGTATCTGCACGGTAGACCCGTCGCTAAACCGTACCTTACCAGTCACTGTTTCATCCAATTCGCTGAACATACCACGGAGGCCAGTCATGTGATTACTGGCCCCGTTGTCGAGATACCATATACTGGAATCACTCCAATCTCCCTTCATAGATGTTTTAAGTTTTGGAGTCATTCCTTCTTCATTCAGCAATATCACCTCCTCCTTGCTGTCATCACATTTTGCTAGAAGAAGCGTGGGTTCATCACCTTCAGCTTGTGTCAGATTCATTTCATTTTTCTGTTCCTTGTCCCGCCTTGCTTTACGACACTCAGATTGGAAGTGTCCATAGATGCCGCAGTTGTAACAACGGACCTTGCTACGATCCTTGTAACCTCGACCAGAGTCTCTGCCCCTTTGATCGGAGCTGCCACCTGGAGTCCCTTTGCTCCGTTTTAACCACTCTTCTCTCGTGAGGAGCAGCTGTCCATCCTTGCGTTCCTTCTTCGCCCATTCTTCTTCTGTCAAAAGAAGTTGTTGTCCACTACTCTCCTTTTGCCCATGCATTCGTTCCTCATGAGCTTTCAGGGATCCAACTATTTCTTCTACAGACATTGTCTCGAGATCGCCAAATTGTTCAATGGCGGACACTATCTGCAGGAACTTCGGAGGCACAGCTCGAAGGATCTTCTTTACCACATATGCTTCTTCAATTTTCTCTCCCAGGGCTCGGATGTTCGTTACCAAACCATTCAGTCTCATACAAAACTCATCAAGCTGTTCACTATCTTTCATAACTAAGGCCTCAAATTCTGATTTAAGCGTCTGAACTTTAGCCTTCTTCACCTTGTCTGCACCCAAATGAATTGTCTTAATTGCCTCCCAGGCCTCTTTGGCGTTTTTCTTGTCTGCGATAGACAGTAATAGATCTTCAGCAATGCCTTGATAAATTATAGCTAACGCCCGTTTGTCAACCTTGTCGTCGATGACGGTTTTGGGATCCTTGGAATCAATGGCCTCCCACACACCGTGAGCTTGCATGAATACTTTCATTTTCATGGCCCATGCAGTGTAGTTGGTTTTTGTAAGTAAGGGATAACTTAAGCCGAAAGAACCTTCTTTGCCCTTTGTGGCCTCCATTTGTAAAACGGCGACGTGGTTGATTAAAGATGGTGTAAGCTCTGATACCACACTACAAGAAAAACGGCCATTTCCGACCATTTAAAACATACCAAAAAAATTTGGTTGGAAATGACTGAGCATTTCCGACCAACGACGAAATTGGTTGGAAATGGTGTCTGTGGGTCCCATGTTTTGTACACGCAAGCATCAATTCCTACCAATTCTTGGTCGGAAATCAAAACCTACCAGATTTGGTCGATTTTGGTCACATTTTGACTTTTCAACGACCCCACATTCCACATCATCATCCCTCACATATTTTAAATTAATAAACAATTTCTGGGAAAAAAAATAACGAAATTTTGTCAGGGTCATTTCCTACCAAATTTTGGTAGGTTTTGATGGGAATCAAAACCTACCAAAATCTGGTAGGAAATGACTGTGATTATACCCCCACCATCCACGTAAGTAGCCCCGTCAACAAAAACGACACCGTTTACGAGCAACCTTTTCCTACCAACTTTGGTAGGAAAGCAAAACCTACCAATTGTGGTAGGTTTTAGTTGCAATTTGACAATGAAAGGACCCCACCTTCCACGTCACAGTCCCTCACATTTTTAGATTAATAAACAATTTCTTAAAATATAAATATTATTATTTTTCCAGGTGCTTTTCTTACCAATATTGGTAGGAAAAGACCCAAATGCAAAATTTTAACTTTTTCTGGGCCCCCGCTTTCATGTCATCGTTCGTGGCTGTTTGTTATTGGTCCAATTATTAAGTGCATTTCCTATCAAAATTGGTAGGAAAAGGCTACAGGATGCAAATTAAAGGAGAATGTGTTTTTATTATATTTTTTGTTATCGGTTATCATGTTTTTTGTTAATCAAACTATATAAACATAAAGATCTACTCATTTTAGTAGTGGAGGATAAACATTAGTTGATTTAAACTTACATTCTTATGTTTTTATGTTATTCGCTAAAACCTAATTATATCGAGAAAAAAATTTAAAAATATAAAGACGTATTGATAAATTAAATTTTTTTAGATGAAACGTCATTTTGTAGTTTGATGAAGGTAAGGAAAAAAAATTAGACAAAAAAGAATTACAAAAAGTTAAAGTCCTTTAGAAAACGAAAGAGTGTCGGTGTTCGAAGATTGAGTTAGAGTTTATAATCATATTTTAGGGGTTGTCTAGGGTTACACTTTTCGATTTTTTTTAAAAACAAATTCAACGATCTAACCTTACGGATGATTAAATATATTGATTTCTTAGATGTATGTAAAATTTTAGATTTTTTTAATTTAAACTCCTATATTTTTATAATGAATCTATCTATCAAAATTATAATTAAAAAAATAAATTTGGGGTATGATATAGAAAATTTACAGCTGATTTAGTGCAAAAGCGTTGTTGGTGCAGTGATTTAGCACTTGGTCATTCTCGGAGAGGGGAGGGGTTCGATTCTGCACAACCCAATTTTTTTAGCAATTTTCGCCAAAAATTAGGGAAGAATGTGTTTTTATTATATTTTTTGTTATTGGTTATTATGTTTTTTGTTAAATAAACTCTACGGACATAAAGATCTACTCATTTTAGTAGCGGATGATAAAAATTAGTTGATTTAAACTTACCTTCTTCTGTTTTTATGTTATTCGCTAAAACCTAATTATATCGATTTTTTTAAAAAAAATATAAAGACGTATTGATAAATTAATTTTTTTAGATGAAACTTCGTTTTGTAGTTTGATGAAGGTAAGGAAAAAAATTTAGACAAAAAAGAATTACAAAAAGTTAAAGTCGTTTAGAAATCGAAAGAGTGTCGGTGTTCGAAGATTGAGTTAGAGTTTATACTCATATTTTAGGGGTTGTCTAGGGTTACACTTTTCGATTTTTTAAAAAACAAATCCAACGATCTAACCTTACGGATGATTAAATATATTGATGTCTTAGATGTATGTAAAATTTTAGATTTTTTTTAAATTTAAACTCCTATATTTTTATAATGAATCTATCTATCAAAATTATAATTTACAAAATTGATTTGTGGTATGATATATAAAATTTACAGCTATTTTAATGCAAAAGCATTGTTGGTATAGTGGTTTGGCACTTTGTTATTGTTTGGGAGGGCAGGTGTTCGATTCTTCACAACCAATTCTTTTGCCAATTAGCGCCTAAAATTTCACCAAAAAATTGAAGTTACCGCCTCCACTCAACTCATTTTAATTTCCCCAAAACTCATTTACCCTAATTTCTTCCACTCTCTCCACTCATTTGCCTCCACTCTCTTCTCTTCACCCTCGTATTCTCATTCTCTCAACTCCTACCATCTCCTACCATCTCTTCGATTTCATCTTCTTTTAGTAAGCCTTCAAATAATCTTCTTTTAGTATTTTCATTTTCTTTTAGTATTTTCATTTTCTTCCCCAAATTAAAACTCTCTGACTACGTGCCCTAACACTCAATTCAAGCAATTAAGATTAAAGCAATAAGGATTTAAGCAATTATCTAACTAATTGGATTCAGGTATGTGACTGAGATCGTATATATGAGAATTAATGCTTATATTTGTATATGTAGGTATGTGAATGTATGTATAACCGCCTATCTATCTTATCCTTGTATTTATATATATTTATGCTTTAGAGCTTTGTGTCTGTTTGATTTGAGTTGTGAATTTGGTTCATGATTTTTGTCTAGAGACCCTTTTGTTTTGAATAGCACAGACTTGTGTTTTTGATTTGCTGCCTTTGTTGGTTTTTTGTTAATTTGTGTATCCAATGGACAGTGATGGAGCTCAAATACACATCAGTAACGACAACGATGAACAAACACAACAGAACAATCAGTTCATGTACGGAGAAGATGAAGAAACTCATGGTGGTGGCTATGATTTGGACGGCGGTGATAATAGGAGAAGAGATGATATAACACAGCATTCTGAGGGTCATGTTGATTTTCTGCAGGGTTAGTTTTGTAATAGTTTAATTATTATATTGCCCATGGCTACAAATACATTAACGAATATAATTTTACAAGATTCGCAATTTTTCATAGTAAAACAATATTGCCCAGAAAGTATGTAATGGCGGACATATAAATCTTTAAGGAAAATATCGGAAGAAAATCCGGAAAAAGGATTAAAACGTACGCACCTCGTACTTGAAGGGTAAAAAGATATGGACATTTTCTTTGAGGCTTTGTGTGTATTTTTTGACATAATTGAAGGGTCAAAATGTTAATGAACCGCATGAACAATAGTCCTACTTTTGAATTGTATCTTATGCATACAAATTTTGACAAACAGATCCAAGGTTGGGTGATTTACTACAACACCATCTTCTGGAGATCCTTGTTACGTTGCTCAAGCATAAATAATACCCGAAGTTACATGTTTGCGATTGTTTTGCATTGTATTCATTCTTAATTCTATTTTTGTTTATCTAAGTGAAACTACTTTGCATTTTCAGTCTCATGCCGCTATCATCCTCCAGTATGTTGTTGCTTGTTCGGGTAACAAGGAATTTGTAATGAAATTTATCACACCTTCAATTATTGTCAACCTTATGCACTCTGCAGTTTGCGAGGTACAAAAGCAGGTAACCAACTAACCGAATTCACTTCCTTATCTTTTCTAATTTGTTTGGTTGGATGGTTTATTTATGGATGCTTTTTTGAATGTGTAGCCTTTGTTGCTGTTGCGATATATAGCTTTTGGTATTCCCAATTGTTCTAAAAGTAAATTTGTGCTAGAAGAAGTTTTGGAATCGCAGTGATTTGTTATATAATGGCACTAAGACTCTTGCACTTGCTTGTCAAATATATCTAGACTTCTCTCCTGATGAGGTTATCTACTGCTCCGTATTGATAATGTCTTTTACAAACCCATACACATAATAATTACTTTCATCATTTAATTATTTCCCAAATGTTGGCAGTTAGAGTTGATTCTCCGAGCTCTCATGAAACTTCTTAAATATGAAAATTCTGATGTTCTGGCATATGCATGCTCGGGAATTTCATACCTTTGTGATGGGAAACAAAAGATGGTAGTTGAAGAGCAACAACTTGGAACTCTTATTGATCGTCTTATTGAGCTTATTAAGTGGATAGTGCCTGTTTTTATTTTCTCTTTTTGCCCACTGTATCGGTTTTGGTCTTACGTTCACTATTTTTACTTTGATTGATGCTAATGTTGGCAGTAAGTGACATGTGTTCTCTTTTTGCCTGCTGTATTTGTTTTGGGTCTCAAGTTCACTATTTTACTTTATTGACGCTAATCTTTTTCAGTTCTGAATCACGTGTCAAGACCATTGTTGGACTAAGAGCACTGGGAAGTATCGTGAGATGGGGTAGTGACAGTAATATTGAGGTACTACATACTAGTTCAATGTTCATGTTTTTTTTTATTAAGTCGTGAGTATTCTGTCTTCTCAACTGGTTTCTCTTGCAGTTTATAATCGAAAGGGATATACTGTTGAGCCTTGAGTGCTTGTTAGGCGAAGACGACAAGTACTATGTCAAGAACGCCTGCTGGATAATATCAAACATAACTGCTAGAAATGAAAACCATATAAAGGTGAGTGTTGAATTGATCAATCTACTGCATGGAGAGCTATACTGGTTGCATGGAAGTTGATTGAAGTTTTTGTGTACACTCTACACCGTTTAGTAGCGAACAATGCATTATTTTCCTCTTGCACACTGTTTTAGAGCAGTTCCAAATTATGTTTGTACCTCTGTGTACGTATGCCTTGTTACTTACCTGCAAAATCTAATCCTTGTTGCTGTGTTTTAAACAGGCTGTAATTGATTCCGGATTGATTGAGCCTCTTGTTGACGTTGTTGAAAGTTATGACTTGCTTGATGTAAAACGGGAGGCAGCGCGGGCAATTTCAAATGCCATATATGGTCTGCTTTACAAGGAACAAATGAAGACCTCAGGAAAAAGGCAATCCTAAAATTAATGGAAGCTGTGGACCAGTACATAACTGATCCTGTTCGCCAACTTGATAAGCCTTTCTTAATGCAAGTTACTAGTTAAGAGGTTGAAAATGAGTTTGAAAACTTGTTGGATGTTTAATCTAATTGCAAGTAATTTTAGTTACTAGTCATTGTATTTATAGTGTATTATTTGGTTTGGATGTTATTATTGATTTTGATGAATGTAGATTGTGGATTGTACAATTGTTTGTACAGGAAATGACCAAAACAAAAAGAATTTTTCAAAAAGAAAAGTCACCATTTCCAACCAAATCTGCACATTTCCTACCAAGCTTACCATTCGAAACCCAGAATGGTAGGAAATGCTTGGTAGGAAATGCTAATTTACATGGTTTCTGATATAAAACCAACCAATTGACATATTAGAAATTGGTAGGAAATAGATCTTGACTGAAGTCAAATGTGATGTGGCAAAAATGACGTGGACTGGTCCCACTTAACACGTGGATGACATGTCATCATTGGGGACCACTTTAAGATGACGTGGCTCTTGACGTGTCAAGTGACGTGTCTAGGCCCCACTTGGCATGTGGGGCCTTTTAGAAATAACCTAGCAATTCCTACCATTAAGCATTTCCGACTTGAGCAATTCCAACCAACGGGTTTGGTTGGAATTGATTCCATTTCCGACCAAAATGTGGCCATTTCCAACCAATTGAATGGTAGGAAATGGCCGTTTTTCTTGTAGTGCCAGATGTAGGATTTAAACAAGATGATCACAGTAAACTAGCTTGTATAGAAATTATTGAATGGAAAACACTTTCATAAATTGAAGAGATAGATACAAAGTACATGAAAAGGAAATTTAAACTAAACTGTTAGCAGTCCTACAAACCAGGAACTACTCCAACTCTCCCTATAAAATCGAGCTGCCCAGCCCTATTCTACAGCAAAGCCCACGTCTGTGCAACAGACTTGACAGACTTATTCAACAGTTTATTCAGCAAATAAAACACATAAATGAATTATGTTTAGATTAAATAAATTAATCCAACAATGACTTCACATATATAAAGATCTACGCATTCAATTAAATGCTAAATGACTCCTTAACGTACTCCAACTTCAAGAGAGACTCACGAGAGTATACATACTAGAACATTTCATGAATAGTTTTAGAGATTACACACATTTAGAGCAATATATTAAAAATAAAAATACAAACACATGTATCAAGAATAATCTAGCTAGGATCATCACACTTCTATTATTTTTGTTATTTGTAGAGTCAAAATTATTTTTTATTTTCAATAAACCAGAGTTAAACATTTCCTAGGTAAAAGATTCGGTCTTGATCATCCATTTTTATGCAAATCAGGAGAGTTACTCGTACTACAAAAGATACAAGGCAAACAAAGACGGTACTTTACTGAATTACATTTCATTGTATGTGTTAACACAGGAAATTGATATTAATAAAGTTTGAGATTCGTCGCTGGAATCAAGATCTATAACGGTGGTTATTCGCCGAAAGGTCGCCGGAGTGTGGTGGTTGTGATGAATTGGGGGCTGAGATTGTAAGGATTTTCTTGGTGGTGGCTCGCTGAGCTCTTCGCTTCCAACCCCCTACAATGTGCCTACGTACCCCGTATTTATAGGGGATCAAGACTTACGTAGTTCTTGGGGTGCAAGTAACCTATATGGGCTAGTTTCTGATTTCCGAGGCCCACTAGGATACCTGATCCGTCTTCTGGAATTGGTCTTCGACTCGCTTTACGAATGTCCAACGATGAGGCCTAGTCACAAAGGCTGAAGGCTCGTGTATGCTTTCAGGACTTCACGGATAAGGAAACTTCCCCCGTCGAGGACTAGCTAGTCCTATTCGTTACCAGCTATTTCCTTATTTCATAGACGCAAGTGTAGCCATGACTTACCCCAAATGTCAGACGCATCCTTGTCCCCCGAATGAGAAGCACCCACCAGATTGCATGACAAGTGTTCCCAAGCGTTTGGGTGCAAAGTGCAGGATTACTCCAAAGTTCCCCAATGAGGATGCGCCCATTAAGTACATGAACAGAGCTCCCAAAGCACACCAAGGTTCACTCCACATCCCCAATGAGGACGCACCTGTTGAATACAGGAGGAGGCCTTCAGTACACAGGCAAACCCCTGGAGGCCTTCAACCACGAACATCCCCCTCTTAGGGCACATCCTACGAGGGAATTGTTCAATTATCGGGCTAATCCCGGGAGGCCTTCAATCACAGACATTCCTCACTTATGGCGCATCCTAAGGGAGAGGTCTCAAATAAAATATCAATATTAAACTAAGAGAATCATCTTTCAATGTCAAGTTGCCACTTCAACACATGAGGGCGCGCCCTCATGTGCATGGACGGCTAGAGGGCGCGCCTTTTCCCCTACTGAGGGAAAACCCTAAGCTTTTTTGTGTCAATCCAATCCCTAATTGCATCTTGGATATTCCCAATTGATTATTACTTGACCCAAATCTACCCTAAAAAACCAATACTGAATTTTGGCTATAAAAACTACCCCCTCCCAATTCCATGTGAAATCAGAGATGAAACATTGGAATTTTCAATCTTTAAAGTGCCAAAATATCTTTATAACCTTCTCTTCTTCATGGCGCGCCTCCATGCTCTTTCCCTGCAAAAATACTATATAGAGGGCACATCCTTCAATTCTTCAACTTGTAAACACCCAAAAAATCATTTATTTTTTACAACTTTAATCTTCATTCTTTTAGAAAGGATCAACACTTACACATCCCACCTCTAAGCCTACATGAGCGAACCCGGCATAGGAAACAAGAGGCATTATGCACAAGTGTAAACCTCTCTCACATACCACATCTTGTGACAAAGTATAATCTCCTAACAATGATGTGGAGATCAACCCATTCTTCTATATCTCCCGTAACACAAAAAAAATAAGTTTTTTAATCCCAGAATGACTCTCCTTTGGGCACGCCCTAGACTATAGGCGCATCCTCATTCAATAATTCCATTTATAGACTAAGAACACAACAATATGCACATTAGAGATTCACCTTAGACCATCAACATTTTAGGGCACACCCTGAGAGGGAGGCGCGACCATAGCCTAAGTTAGATCACCGGTCTTCAAGTAATAAAAACCCTTAGGAGAATTTTGGCAAATAATCCACATAAGTCTTTTGAGATCAAATGAGTTGAATTCAAATTGTCGAAGGATGGAGCTATTGAAGTTAAGAAGGTGGAGCTAGCCCAATAAAATAAGGACGAGGAAGTTTGAGAAAACCTTGGAGGCAGGGAGGACGCGTCATGATGATGAAGGTGATCTTTCCACCGGAAACACAATTGATAACACAAAGGCAATTTCTTCAGCAACCGCCGTGTAACTCTACTCATATTTCTTGTTTGTAAAATTCGTAATCTGATTTTCAGGCCTGTTTCTGAACTTCTCCATTTGGAATCTTGATTTTGAACGACTTTTGGATTGTATAAAATTCTGTTATCTTTGCATGGGCTGTAAGATCGTCCAATTCTGATGTCTAGAACTCCAGTTATGGCCCAAACAGTGATGTATGCGAGTGTAGATCAATAAATCCGAATTTCCTTGTATTTTATGTCCAAATAACTCCAATTCCTTCGAAGTTTGGGAATTATCTATTTCCCTTCCTACCAATCTTGTTATACTTGCACGTTTACCAGGAAGAGTTCTGTATCTCATCATTTAATTTAGGGTGCGTCGTCTATTATACGGGGACAGTGCAAAGCTCACCCTATAGGGCACGCCCTATATGCATAAACAAACCATCTCGAAAGTTTTAAAAATTTCATCACCTCAACTTGGACCAGGGAAAATGTATATGGACTACCCCCCTAGACTAGGAGGTAATTAATTTACCTTGTAGTCTACTATTCAGGCATAGCCCGTCTTCAATCAACCAAAGCATCACCTTATTGAAAATACTCCATCAAATGCTTGCATGACTATTCGGGGGGCCTTACCCTCAAAAGTTTCATTAAGAAGTTAGGGGGCACTCTCCGAACATGGAATACTTCGAATCTTGACCCACGAAAGGGCATCTCAATATGAGGCATCTCTCGAAGTAGCATCCTACGAAGGGCGTCTCACGAAGAGACATCCTATAAAGGGCATCTCCCAAGGAGGCATCCGTTAAAGAGGAATATTAGTCACCACTATCTTCTATATAATTTATCGTGTAGAGGGCCTTCACCAGACTAGCCTAGGGCCGCACCTTAGCGCCTTTGTTCGGCAAAGGGACACACAAAAAGCGTCAATTGTATCTTCAAACATCTTTTCACGAAGAAGCATCCCCGTAATAATACTATGTTGTTCATAGGAAGAGCCGGAAGATGCATCAGTACTACCCCCCATCGTCGTGACGACGCACCCTCTTGCGTAGGGCGGCCTAAGTGGTCGAGGGCATGGCAAAGCCTCCTATAGTCTTCTAGTCCATTTTATAATAACATTCTTCTGTGGAGGGGCTCACTCATGACCTTGGGGCCACATCCTACTGATCATGGGGTGCATCCCAAGGTCAATGGGGCCTCTACCCCAAATATTCTTCTTCTTGCTAAAAACAACTTGAAGGCTTGTACAATCATGTTTAAAGTCGAAGCCTTAACATTTGAGGCTGATACCATTATGGTGCGCCTTGAAGGGCATGTCTTCTATTATTGAGGATGTGACGACGCGTTCTCTGAAGATAAAAGTCTTGTCGTTTCACGAAGGGGCTCGCTCATTTCCATGGGGCCTAAACCTGTAATCAGGGGTACTCTCTGTGGATCATGGGGCCGCTCTGTTATATCATCCACTGAATTGTCTTTTGAGGAGGCTCGCTCATGTCCATGGGGCCACGACCTGTTAACAAGGGGCTCGCTCTGTGGATCATGATGCCCTACCTCCATATTATCTTCCTCTAAAAATCACTAGAGTTTATGATAAGAAGTAGTTCTTTTTCTTGGGGGCGTATCTTGGAGGAAGGACGCATCTTGAAAGACCAGGAAGCAGCCTGAGTCAACCAACTCCCCATGTATTCGTTGGGATTTGTCTGAACATCGGAGTATCTTCGGAGGGCGCGTCATATAGGAAGGACGCGCTTGAAAGATTTTTTTTCACAATTTTCTTCCTGCAATAATTCAAGAAACAAATAATATAAACCACAACAAAGCAAATTAGGTGTTACCTTGAGGATATAACCTGGAGAGGAGGACGTTTTCCATCATTGAATTCCCTAGAAGTTGTTAGAAGTCGTATGAGCATCTAGTATCCTCTTTTGGGTTCATCCTTGAAGGTTCTTGGGGATCTCTTTAGCATAGAATCTCCATCCTGCTAATCTTCAAGCAATAATAACGGAAAAAGTTAGGGTTTAATGTTACCTGGAGGACATGCCCTAAAAACGTGAATTTAGTTTTTGATTGATGCGTCCACTCCATAAAATAACTTTGTCCCTTGTATCTTTAGAAAACTCCGTGAAAAACCTAGTTTTTTGTGCCACAGTTTTCCTTGTACTAGCGACAATAATAATAGTTTAATATTGATCAACATTAATAAGATGTATCTTGAGAATTTCTGAGCCTTGATGGAGAGTTAGCGTGCAAGATAAAAGTATCATCCTCCCTCTTCCTCAAGTTACCATAAGAAAATCTTATTCAGAGTTGATGACCAATAAATATCCTTAACTGAATAGGATTCTGAAATTAAAATTCGTAGCTGTTTTTTCTCCTTCGTTTCTGGGTTGTTCCGTTTTGAATTTTATTAAATAACCACATCTGAAATAAAGAGAATTATCCAAGGTTCGCGTGGACTTTAAGATCGTCCAAATCTGACTTCTGAAACTCAAGATACGGCCAAAACAGTGTAGGTAGCTCATACAACCCAATAAATCCGAATTTTGTTCTGTTGTGACTCAAATACAACTCTTTATCTTGGAAGTCTTGAACATGAAAATACCATCATGATGAAACATCTTTCCTTCCAGATGTAGATCTCGAATCAGCCCCTAATAAATTTTGTTGAACGTCGTTGATCGGAAAGATGGAAACCACCGCCTTTAGGCATACATGAAAACATCCTTTAGATCTAAATCTCCTTGACATATTCTTCTCCAGATCTTGTTCGACCCCCCTGGCCAAGAATCATAATTTTGAAATAACCATCCTTGGATCTTCCTCCTTGCTGCCAACATGAAGTAGTACCCATGTCCATCATTCGAATCTTGTCGGACCTTCTTCTAAGAACTTTCATCATGATGAGATATCTCTTCATCATGAGATTATGATCTTGATCAGCAACCCTCCTTCTAGCGCCAATTTGTTAACGGAGAATTTGGTATTAACAAAGTTTGAGATTCGTCACCGGAATCAAGATCTATGACGGTGGTTCTTCGCCGAAAGATCGCCGGAGTGTGGTGGTTGTGATGAATTGGGGGCTGAGATTGTAAGGGTTTTCTTGGTGGTGGCTCGTTGAGCTCTTCACTTCCAACCCCCTACAATGTGCCTACGTACCTCGTATTTATAGGGAATCAAGCCCTATGTAGTTCTTGGGGAGCAAGTAACCTATATGGGCTGGTTTCTGAATTCCGAGGCCCACAAGGATACGTGATCCGTCTTCTGGAATTGGTTTTCGACTCGCTTTAGGAATGTCCAACGATGAGGCCTAGTCACAAAGGCCCAAGGCTCCTCTATGCTTTCAGGACTTCACGGATAAGGAAACTTCCCCCGTCGAGGACTAGTCATATCCGTTACCAGCTATTTCCTTATTTCATAGACGCAGGTATAACCATGGCTTATCCCAAATTCCAGACGCATCCTTGTCCCACGAATGAGAAGCACACACCCACCAAATTGCAGGACAAGTGATCCCAAGCGTTTGGGTGCAAAGTGCAGGATTACTCCAAAGTTCCCCAATGAGGACGCACCCATTGAGTACATGAACAGAGCTCCCAAAGCACACCAAGGTTCACCCCACATCCCCAATGAGGACACGCCCGTTGAATACAGGAGGAGGCCTTCAGTACACATGCAAACCCCTGGAGGCCTTCAACCACAGAAACCCCCCTCTTAGGGCCCATCCTAGGAGGGAATTGTTCAATTATCAGGCTAATCCCGGGAGGTCTTCAATCACAGACATTCCTCACTTAGGGCGCATCCTAAGGGATAGGTCTTCAATAAAATATCAATATTAAACTAAGAGAATCATCTTTCAATGTCAAATTTGCCACTTCAACACATGAGGGCGCGCCCTCAAGGGGTGGACGGCCAGAGGGCGCACACTTTCCCCTACTGAGGGCAAACCCTAAGCTTTCTTGTGTCAATCCAATCCCTAATTTTATCTTGGATATCCCCCAATTAATTATTAATTCACCCAAATCTATCCTAAAAATCCAATACCGAATTTTAGCTATAATAGAATGATACTTGAATATGAGATATATATTTGGACAAAACTATATACAAGAAAATATGAAGTCCATTGTACGAAGAAACATGGTCAGAAGATAAAAATAAGAATGTATATGGCTAAAAGAATAAATATAAATAAATTAAGGTGAAGATTTTAATACTAAATATTGCGAAGACTATAGAGTGTGTATGAATGAGTTCACCGAATATAATTGGGAAAGGCGATGGACACTTTTATGTCCGATATATATCCTCATTTGGCCACAAAAAATTTCAACTTCTTCTAAATCACATAATCGTATGGTACCTTATTATCGGATATACCAAACAAGGAGTAGGATATGCTGAGACATCCTGGAGAATTTTCACTATCAGTAGTTGGACAATCTTAGTCCCCCTATATTCTCTCTGGATATTATTCATTTCTTGGGTACACAGAATGATTTACGCAGAATAATATTAAACATTATATCTTTTCGTGGATTCCATACCTTTAATGTAATTTGTATAAGTGACAATGTCTGCCAGGCATTTTATACTAACCACCAAATTTAACAGCATTACTGTATCAGTAATTAGTAACCCTAAATTTCACTGGCTTCTTTGTCCAGCAACCTTAATATCTTAACGGTACTAGTTAAATATTAATAATTTTTTTCATCATCTCCGCAATCTGATCAACTGTTGCCTGTAAATTGTTATTTTCATTAAGAAATCAGATTATTTTGCAGTTAACACATGAAATCGGTAGTATGCTACACAAAGAAAATTCTATACTAGCTATAGCATAAATATATTACACAAACATATATACTCAAATTCAGCTGTTTCCATAAGTCCAGAAGTGCTGACTTGGATTATATTAGTTCGAAGCTATAAGCAATAATAATATATGAATGGTATAATCTTACTGTTTTGTGAATATTGTTTTTAATTATTTGATTTCTGTTTGTGTTTAGGTTGATCAAGTTATATTTTCCATCTTGAATATTGCTAACTATTTCTGCTTCATTGTACTTGTATTAATTTTTTAATTTAATAACTATATATATTCTGATATTGACAGTGCATATTTCACCAAAAATTTAATAACAGCATCTAGAGTTAGCCACTTGAAACTTGGCCTATATATAGTTTAGGGTTCACAGGACAGTTCATGATCATCAGCACAGCAAGAGCAAAAACATTGTGTTTATCTGAATTACTGGGTGATACTCTATTGGCAGTAGACACTACCTAAACTGCTGATATCTTGAAGAAGATATTAGTAATTTGCTCACTGCCAAGGGAGATTTGCCCTGCAATTCAGGGTTACAAACAGATAGCAGATTCCGTATAGAAGAGAAAAATAATTCTATCCTTCGATGAGTTTTACTACTGGTAGGTGGTTTATATATATATAAAAATCAAATTATTAGCAAGTGCACACATAAATGTTAGTGTATTTTTTTCGTGTTAGATTCATGATAAGATTATTCTGTTCTAGGTGCAATGGCAGCATAAGTTGCAAACACAGTGAGCCATCCACCAATTACTTATCTCCATCTCCAGGTTTCGTAGGAACAGGGAAGTGAACTTTACCTCGAATGTCCTGGGGGGACTTAAGAAGGGTGATCAGTCATTGTGCACCAACAAAATACGTATATAGGATCAGTGCTCAACGCACTTCAATTCCCACAACCTACACATTTAATATCCACTGATCAGGATAGACATAATTGAAATGCTTAATATAGTGTACACAATATATATAGGGGTTTTCCACATGCATACTCCTGGACGAGGAGTTTCGAAGTTTAGATACAAAGTTTTTCCAAATAGTGATGACCCGGTGTCTCAAGCTTTGTGGGAGTTGTATATCCAGATGATAGAAGAGATGACTGCAACTTTACTGGATGAAGTCTGAAAGCAGAGTCCAATTAGTTTTCTAGGGCATGCCAGTAGTTTAAATAGAAGACCACTGATATATACCAACTAATTATATTCTATTTAATGTGTACCAATTTTTCGAAGATGTATTAAAAAGTTTATTATATAAGATAAAAATCATTATGTATATCCTTAATTAGTTTTACAATACTGGAAGCTACTAATCACGAGTCTGGAAAATATGGCAAATTAAGACAAAGAAACTTAAAACACGATGATGATCTTGACCTATACATTTTGCAAATCTCATCAATATATATTATTAAGTTTTATTCAAAAGAATAGTTGATATGGTAAAATCTGATCGGGTATGCCCTATACATTTTGCAACACAAGTAATTTTTGGCGTGATTTAGCTGCATGCTGCGCTATTGGCATCAGGTCGTAACATTTTTTTGCATGGGTTGCATGTTTGTTGTTGATCTGAGAGGAGATGCGTATATCTTTTGGTCGGTTTGGAAACTGAGGCTCTAAAGCATATATAAGATCCTTATCTCCATATGCTTTGGTTGAGAACAACGCAATGACCTTAATTTTAATTACCAATGCAAAAAGTATTCTTTTACTAAAACACTACACAAGAACAGGACATAACCAATCACGCAAATGGGTCGGTTATAAGGGGAATTGGTCTCCTAAAAGTTTAAAATCGATCATTATGGGTGATCGGTTATAAAAATTTGGCCGGTTTGAGGGTCGCGGTCGGTTATGTAACTTTAGTTATGACTTTCACAACAAACGACATGGTTTATGTCTTACGAAGTACAACTAATTTAATTTCAATTAATTTTAATTCATTTTTAGGCCCATTTCAAACCGACCAGGGTCAGCGGTCATTTAGTTACTATCAGCCATAAAAGTGACGGAACGTATGTGGTCGATTTTATCTGTGCCATGTCATCCAAAATGATGTCATTTTGATTACGGTTTGACCCCCGCGTTCACTACAAGAAAAACAGCCATTTCCTACCATGAATTGGTTGAAAATGGCCACATTTTGGTCGGAAATGGAATCAATTCCAACCAAACCCGTTGGTTGGATTTTGCTCAAGTCGGAAATGCTTAATGGTGGGAATTGCTAGGTTCTTTCTAAAAGGCCCCCACATGCCAAGTGGATTTGAGCATGAACGACAACAAACAAAATCAAAAGTATGAAAACCCCCTTAATAAAACTTATAAATGCATATATTTTACACAATCTATGCATATAACAACATTAATGTGATTATCCTCTGAATTTTAAGTGACCGTAGACTGCAAATACATACATGTATCGTATACACACTTACGTAAACCTATAAACACTTACATATGCTAAAAAATAGATCAAAATGGTTAAAAAAAACACATCTAAACAATTAAAAAGATGTACTATAAACTCTTACTGTTCGCACAAAATCACGCAAGCGTACGCGGTCACAAGTAATATATGAATAAGTAGAGTTCGTTCCCACAGAGACTGGTTTACCACAGTTATGCACTTATGCAACAATGTATGGATATTGTTCAATGCTAAGACAAGTATCAAATTTGAGTTTTGATTAACTAAATTAACTAATCAAATTACCAAGACTAAGATTAACTAAAGAGTTTACTATCGAATTACTTATGAGAATAAAACATGGGATCCTAACTTCATTAAATACTTCATCTAGAGTCTTTTGTCTTTAATCAATGCATGTGACGATTATGACAACTAATCGGATAACACGAAATCAATACACGCTACCTTTCAGTATATGTATACCAAACCACTCAAACATCCACAAAAGAGATAGAAGATGAGCAGACACCAATTATGCTTAGACCCTATATGTCTATAAGATTTGAAAACATAACGGTTTAACGAGCAAGTTATCCATTCAGATTACATAGGGCAGGTAAGATGGTTAAAATCACCTACGAATCATGCATGACAAAAATACATAAACTTATGCTAGCATGGCAAGTTCTAAACCTCTATATCCACTTTTGCAATCAATAGAGATTAAAAAACAACTTAGATGTTAGCTACGCATCCAACAAGAATAAGCACAACCAAACTAGGTTATCAATAATTCATCACACACAAATCTTTAAAACAATTAACTACTAAAATCCATAGATAAATCCGTTAGAATCCCACGACAACGATTAGTTCATAATCGAACCGTTCATCATCGTGGGTTCTGATGAAAACATGATATTAAATATGTCTGGAATACTAATAAAGAGTACTAGAGATAAGGTTTAAGAAAAACAAAACCAACAAGAATCCAAAGTATCGCCTAATTAGAAGAATACAAAGATAAGATGAAAACTAGATCTTCGTAATTAGCCGTCTTCTTGTTCTCCTTGCCGGTGGATGGATATGTATGTATGTATATCAAGATATGTCTCTGAAATCGTCCACCAATTGCTTATATAGGCCTTTCTGTTGACTAGTCTTCTGCTGGTTTCCTTTTCAGAGTTGAAATTGCCTTTTCCAGCATTCCACAAAGCGCGGGCGCGCTCCTACAGGCGCGGGCGCACTTCACATGATTCCACTAGGGCGCGGGCGCGCCTGATCTCTGGCAAAAATCCTTCACTTCTTGTTTCTTGACTTTCCTCGCGCTCTCACGACTCGTAACTCTTAAGCTTTCACAAGGATGCTCAATCACCACCGTATAACCAACTTAGCTCCACAACTCTGCTAATGAAGCAACTCTGCACTATCTAACACAAAACACATTAAAAAACACCACGTACTTGAGTACAAACAATCAATTTAAGCCGATTTAGAGCATTCCAAGTAGATATGAAATCCACTTATCACACCCCCAAACTTAAACCGATGCTTGTCCTCAAGCATAAACAGACTCTATGTATATATAATGCAATGCATGAATGCAACTAATATGCTAATGCAAATGATCCCCTCAGATTAACCACAACCAATCAACAAGCCAACATCTCTAGGAATGCAATCTTTTAAACAGAGTTCGACCAAATTCCCGTATACTAACCATCAAACACAGAAACATGCGTGTGTGCGATGCTCATCAATATACTCCCAACTAAATCAAGATCATATCCTATTCTTCATCAAAACAACCACAAGCTTAAAAACAGAATGAACTCTAGACTCAAGAAATCACTAAAAGACACCTCATCCTCGACTTGAGTTAGACAGGAAATCATGCTTTATTAGGACACACATGCTTATTTGACCGTGCAATGGATGAGACCCCAAAAGGCTTATAGAATAATACCCATGTAGCGAGCGTTAGGTTAGTGGATCCCAGACCGGAAAAGTCTTAGGTCACTAGGCACAAAGTCCCCTAGAACTTAAGAACATTCTAAATGTAAGCAAGTGATTAAATTCTAACATCCAAACAAGCATGGTCTGATCAAATCCAAAAGCAACCAATGAGACTTATGAAATTACATTGTTTCTGGCATGCAAGTCAATTTCAAGGAACTTAATCAACCCTCTATTCATCAAAACCACACTCCAGTCAACATCGACTCACCAACGGAAATAGCCAAGTCCTACGGGATTATGAAATATGCATGCTATGCAAATGCAACTAAATGGACTCACATGATAGATATAAACACTAATGCAAACAGAATGCTCTAAATGACAAAAACATGCAAAGATATGAATGAATTAACTACAAATGCAATATGAATCCTATATGAACACACACATTAACACTACTAATCCTTAATTATCACCCCCAAACTTACAATATTCAATGTCCTCATTGAAGGTAATAACAACGAAAGTGCAGAATATACCTAATCATCAGCAGGACCACCCTCCTCGGGTGGTGGATAAACAGAATCCGCTCCAAATTGAGGCCAAGCAATATCAACTCCAGTGGCTCGGAATGCAGTACCCAACGCTCGAGTCAAATCCTGAGCAAAGAGTCTATGAATGTCATGCATGGCGTCAATACGCCGAGTCAGCCGCCTATACTGAACATCCCCGAAACCAGACCTATCCACTTCACGCTGAATCCTAGATGGACGTCCACTCCGTGCTGTAGGCTCACGAGGTGGACCCTCTGCTTCCTCATCATCAAAATCAGTATAGCCCAAACCAAAATAATTTCGGGCACCACCATCCTAGAAATCGCCGAATGATCAATAGGAGCACTAGGTAACTGAACCTGCTCCTCCTCAGACCAATGAACACCGACAGCTGAACACAATTTGGTAATAATAGAGGCATGAGGAATCGCCCCCGTTGTACCACCTCTCAAGAACTTCACAATATTCTTATGAAGGAGTTCCCCAAGATCAATGTACTCCTCATTCAGAATTCCCCAAAGAACAATGGCCCTGTCCACCGTAACCTCATGCGAATGCGAAGACAGTAAAATATTAGCACATAAAAACATATTCCAAGCCCTCGCATACCTGTTCATCGCAGAAGCCGGGAAAGTAATTGGCTCAGTGGTGCCAGCCCTATACTTCCAAGTAGTACCAGGAACACAAATCTCCCCTAGAATGTACTCGAGATCAAAATCATCCCGAGTCTTCAAAGACCAATCCTCTTCGCCCCTCTTCTTCCTAGGAAAATTCAAAACCCGATGAATCGCCTTTGCCGTGTAATCCACAGTCAAGCCCCTAACCACGCTATATCCATTCTTGTCGGTTTTAGCATTAGCGTAAAACTCCCCCACAATACTCAACGGGATCGGCTCCGGTGCTTCACAAAAACTCTCCCAACCCCTCTTCGTAATCATGCTGAACAGATGCCCATCTATAGGCTGAGGCAAAAACCCCCTTTCTTTAGCCACGGCTTTAGAAAGCAACCGTGTGAATTCAGCTTGAGCCTCCAGAGAAGAAAATTTCTCACCCACAACACCCATACTCGATTCCTCCTAAGATGAAGAGCGACGAGTGCTGCTACTACCCGCAAATCTACCTCTTTTTGGTGGTGCCATGGAATTGAGAAGAGATTTAAGGATATGTTTGTATAGATTTGAGAGAGAATGAGAGAGATATGAAAAAGAGGCTAGGGTTATAAAGATAGGGGATGGGAAGGGTAGGGTTAGGCTTAAATAGGAGAAAAAAAACACAAAAACTGATTTTGGGGGATTTTTTTCTTTTTTTTCTCGGTTTTTTTTCCTTCCTGGCCAGAGAATGGGCGCGGGCGCGCTTGTATAGGGCGCGGGCGCGCTACCCTCTCTGTCCAAATTTTTTTTTTCTGATTTTTGTTTTTTTAAACAAACACTGAAAAATACTTACAACAATAACATGGGTTGCCTCCCACGAAGCGCTCGTTTTACGTCAATAGCTTGACGTGATTCTGACTCCTTAATCAGCTGAAACAAGAACCGCGGTCTCCGCCTCGCGATTCACCCATTCACCAAAATACGATTTCAACCTCTGACCATTGACCTTGAATGCTTCATCCGGTGACTTATCAAAAACTTCCACTGCACCATGTGGAAACACCGTTTTGACCGTGAATGGTCCCGACCACCTTGACTTGAGTTTTCCAGGAAAAAGTTTGAGACGAGTGTTGAAAAGCAAAACTAGCTGGCCAGGTACAAATGACTTTTGCACCAGCTTTTTATCATGCCATCTCTTGACCTTCTCCTTGTATAACTTGTGATTTTCATAAACCTGTAGATGAAACTCATCCAACTCGTTAATCTGAAGCATTCTTTTCTCACCAGCAGTTGACAAATCAAAGTTCAACTTCTTCAATGCCCAATATGCCTTATGCTCTAGCTCGGCAGGCAAATGACAAGCCTTGCCATACACCAGCTGAAACGGTGACGTACCCAACGGAGTCTTGTAAGCTGTCATGTAAGCCCAAACGGCTTCATCTAGCTTTAACGACCAATCCTTTCTCGAAGGATTTACCACTTTCTCTAGAATACACTTGATCTCCCTGTTAGAAACTTCTGCTTGACCATTTGTTTGAGGGTGATAAGCAGTAGCAACACGATGATTGATATTATACCTAGCCATTAAGGCTGTAAACTTACGGTTGCAAAAGTGCGTACCCTCATCGCTGATAATTACCCTCGGAGTTCCAAAACGAGTGAAAATTTGCTTATGCAGAAAATTCAGCACCACTTTAGCGTCATTGGTCGGTAAAGCCTTTACCTCGACCCATTTAGAAACATAGTCCACAACTAAAAGTATGTACTGATTGTTGCAAGACGAAACAAACGGTCCCATGAAATCGATTCCCCACACATCGAAAATCTCCACTTCAAGCAACATATTAAGAGGCATCTCATTCCTCCTAGAGATATTTCCAACCCTTTGGCATCGATCACATCTCAACACAAATTGGTGCGCATCTTTAAACAGAGTTGGCCAGTAGAATCCCGCCTGAAGTACTCGAGTAGCTGTCTTCTCTCCACCATAATGACCTCCATAAGTGGTGGAATGGTAATCTCGCAAGACACCCTCCGTTTCACTATAGGGAATGCATCTTCTTATCATCTGATCAGCTCCCTGCCTGAATAAGAATGGTTCGTCCCAACGGTACCACTTCACATCATGTAAAAACTTCTTCCTTTGAGCATAAGAGAATTCAGTAGGGATGACATTACTCACAAGATAGTTCACAATATCTGCAAACCATGGTTCTTCATCTTGCACCCCAAAAAGTTGCTCATCAGGAAAAGATTCATTGATTAGAGTTTTATCCCCTGAATTCTTACCGTGGTCCTCCAAACGTGACAAATGATCCGCCACCTGGTTTTCAGTACCTTTTCTGTCTTTAATCTCCAAATCAAACTCTTGGAGCAAAAGAACCCAACGAATCAACCGAGGCTTTGAATCTTTCTTCGAAATTAGATATCGAATGGCTGCATGATCAGTATATACTACTACCTTAGTCCCAAGCAAATAAGACCTGAATTTCTCGAAGCCGTACAATTGCCAAAAGTTCCTTTTCCGTAGTAGTGTAATTCAGCTGTGCATCGTTGAGGGTTTTGCTAGCATAGAAAATCACATGGAACACCTTGTTCTTTCTTTGCCCAAGAACAGCTCCCACCGCATAGTCACTAGCATCACACATCAACTCAAACGGTTCACTCCAATCAGGCGCAGTAATAATAGGTGCTGAAGTCAACTTCTTCTTCAACAGCTCGAAAGCAGCCAAGCAATCTTCATCAAACTTGAAAGGAACATCCTTTTCCAACAAATTACATAAGGGTTTAGAGATTTTGGAGAAGTCTTGAATGAATCGCCGATAGAAACCCGCATGACCAAGAAAACTGCGAATTCCCTTAACTGAGATTGGTGGAGGAAGATTTTCAATTGTCTCCACTTTGGCTTTATCCACTTCAAGCCCCTTCCTAGATACCTTATGCCCAAGAATGATTCCTTCTTGCACCATGAAGTGACATTTTTCCCAATTGAGCACCAAATTGGTCTCAACACATCTTTTCAACACCATGCCCAGATTCTGTAAACACTCATCATAAGAAGTCCCAAACACTGAGAAGTCATCCATGAACACTTCCACATTAATACCAATAATATCTGAGAAAATGGCCATCATACACCTCTGAAAGGTGGCAGGTGTACCACAGAGTCCGAAAGAAACGCGACGGAATGCAAAAGTGCCAAAAGGACATGTGAAAGTAGTCTTCTCCTGATCTTCTGGAGCAATACAAATCTGGTTGTACCCTGAATAACCATCAAGTAGGCAGTAGAATTCATGACCAGCCAACCTGTCTAGCATCTGGTCAATGAACGGAAGAGGAAAGTGATCTTTTCTGGTGGCTTTATTCAGCTTTCGGTAGTCCATGCAAATTCGCCACCCTGTAACTGTACGGGTAGGGATAAGCTCATTCTTCTCATTAGCAACTACTGTCATGCCTCCTTTCTTAGGCACACATTGCACTGGACTCACCCACGAGCTGTCTGAAATAGGATAGATTATTCCTTCATCCAGCCACTTAAGAATTTCTTTCTTCACTACTTCTTTCATGATAGGATTCAACCGCCTCTGTGGATCCACAGTTGGTTTACTTCCTGGTTCAAGCGGAATCTTATGCATACAATACGAAGGGCTGATTCCCTTGATATCCGCTATGGTCCAACCAATTGCTGACTTGAACTCTCTCAGAATCCGCAAAAGTTTTTCCTCTTCACCACCTGACAAGTTAGAAGCAATAATCACAGGTAACGTAGATGCATCACCTAAAAAAACGTACCTCAAGTGCTCTGGTAGTGGTTTGAGTTCAAGTGTCGGAGCTTCTTCAATAGATGGTTTGAGACGCTCCTGAGATTTCTTCACACTACACCATATATGGGCTTCGATCACACTTTTTTCGGCGTTGCAAGCAAAAGTGTAGCCATATATGCCTTAAAATTGATCTAAGACTATACTTTTTACAGTGTTATCATTACTATAAATTGGTGTTACCATAGATGTCATTTGGTATCTATGCTAACGCCAAAATCAGTGTAGCCATTGGTCTTTTAAAAAATTGTTAGTACTAACTAAAAAAATAGGCGGGCTGCACATTAACACACTAGGCGGTCAATTATTACTTTTTTCAAATTTTCACTCAATTAGTT
Organism: Heracleum sosnowskyi; assembly: GCA_030848705.1. Lineage (NCBI taxonomy): Eukaryota > Viridiplantae > Streptophyta > Magnoliopsida > Apiales > Apiaceae > Heracleum > Heracleum sosnowskyi. The sequence goes on from CM061239.1 coordinate 8,662,673, forward strand.
AAGCGGGTCAATATTTGTCCTCATATTTTCAATTAAACGGGTCAACACTCTCAACTCTATCTCTCTCTCAACTCTCTCATATCTCTCTCTCAACTGAACACCCTCTCATTCTCTCTCGATACTCAGCAATTAGGGCATGTTTACAATCTCTGCTCAACAATTATGACTTCGATTGGAACTACAAGCAATTGAGGTTCTCTAATTAGGGGTTCTTTACAATCTCTAATTAGGGCTTCGTTTGGAACTACAAGCAATTAGGGCTTCTTCATATGTTCTTCTTCTTTGTTGAATTAGGTCTTTATTTTGATTGGGTATATTATGCTTATAACATGCTTCGATTTCATGTAAACATCGTCTTTGTTTTGTGTTTGTGTTTGTATTATCCATATAAGTTCTCTGTTGTACTTATTTTGTGTTTTGTATTATGTTATTACAGGTTTCAATTGGGTATATTGAATGTAATTATATGCCTCACTCTTGCTTCTGTCATGTTTTTTTGGTTTGTTAGACGAACCTTTGGGGCCTTAACGACATAGCAAAACACTTGGATTACCATAGTTATATTATGGTCTTTGTTTTGATTGATTAGGTGTTTGTTTTGATTCAGTTTCTTATTAATATTTAAATCTATAAGAAAAGTAGAAAACTCTGGCTGAGATGGATAGCGTGGTCTCAGAACGACAGAATGAGATTATGATCATATTTAACAAATTCGCTAGACAAGTTTCTAGAACTTGTTTTATTTTCATACTTGCAACCATCTCTTCATTCTTTCACTTTTCATGTTCAAAAAATAAGAATGTTCTTGAAAGAGATTTTTCTCTGTCAGTTAAAGATGCTGATCACTTGAACAGTATGACTTCTCCAGATAACACATTCACTTGTGGCTTCTAAGGAGTTGGAATTAATGCATACTGGTGTGCCAGTTGGTTCATTAATTCTTAGGAAAAAAACCATTGTTTGGATGATGAATCGCGAGAAACCTGTCAATTCAGTATTCCTCAATTACAGACTGTGTAAGTATTAATGCTATCTTATTTACTCGTGTATGTTACTCGATGAAGCTCGTGAGTCCTGATTTTCAAATGAGTGAACATGTAGTTTCCTCAGAATCGTAGCCAACTCGTTTAATTTATTTACTGCACATACAATTACTAATAACATTAACTGCTTATCTGTTTTATCTATTTCTTTTGGTAACAATATACTAAGAAACAACTATCTAAATGGAACCATTGACATTGGATCTAGCTCTAGCAACCAACTCCAACTTGTGGATTTGCAGAACAATAACATATCAGCCCCAGTGCTACGAACTGGAGAGGCTGACATAATGTAGGCTATATGATCCTTTTTTAGGCCAATTTTGTAGTTTATGGTGAATCCTAGTTCAATATTGTTTTCATAATCTTTATAATAACTTATTATTCTAATTTGTGCTTGTCTTTGTAGACTTGTTGGTAACCCTTATTGCGAGGTAGGAGAAGCAGATAAATATTTTATTCAATCTCAGTCTAACTCTTCGTCATATTCAACAAAGACAATTAATTATGTGCCTCTCTTTGCAAGTCAGATCAAACATCCAGCCCAAATTGTGTATGTGCATATCCATACCAGGCCCACTTATATTTTCGAGCTCCTTCCTTCTCTAACCTGGAAGACTCAAGTATCTATACATCTCTTCAATCGTCCCTAATGACATTTTTCAAGGCCCGTGCAATTCAGTAGATTCACTTTTCTTGAAAAATCCAACAAAAAATTTAGATAATTACCTTTCAATAAGACTGGAAGTATTCCCATCTGGAAAAGTTCGTTTTAACCGCACAGGAATTTCTACTTTAGGGTTTGTGTTCAGCAACCAAGACTATAAACCAAATAAAACCTTTGGGCTTACTACTTCATTGCTGATAATTATGGACTATTTGCCTCAGGTAACTGTTAATTTGACACAGACACTAAAAGAAGCTAATCATAGTATATGTCAACTCGGGTATATAAAACTCTGTAATGTGTGTCTGTGTGTTATACTCATCCAGATTTAACCAAGAAGACAAGCAAGTCATCTAGTACCGGTATTGCCATTGGAGCAGCAGCTGGTGGTTCTGTAGTGATGCTTCTGTTACTCCTTGCAGGATTTTATGCTTTTCGTCAAAAGAGAAGAGCCGCAAGGGCTACTCAACAGAGTAATGCTTTTGGTACGTTTTAATCATTAATTGTAACATCATAAAAAGTTTCATAATCTATGTGCATGAATTTTAAATAAGTATTTTTAGGGAGTGATTGGAGTATCTGATACCTTGATCATAGATCTTTTTCATTATGCTAGCATACACTTCACCAGAGCTTTATAAAGGTCATTGCAGTTGAATCACAGATGTGGTTTTCATTGCTGTAAAAAAATTATACAACAATTATATTGCTATTTTAAATTACTAAACCACGTATTAATAATTTGAAAGATCCTCAGGGATATATGTCTAAGTAATAAACCTTATTTGCTAAAGCAAAAGCTGTTCCTTTTGTCAGCCTGCCTTATTTTCTTAAGTTACTTCTGCATATAAACATTGAGAGTTTTTTCTAGCTGTAGGCCTCAGCCAATGCAAGAAGAGTATGTCCTTGATTATACCTCAACTCCTCTTTCCCGGGCTTATGAAAAATGAGTCCTATTATGAATCTAAATGATATGTGTTATCGCAGATGCGAATGCGAATTGTGAACATGTGATTTTGTTAGGACACAGTGATTCTTATACAAGAGACAAGGTTATGCAAGTGACTATTGCTTACAACCATTTCGGAGAGGGCCTAATTCAGAGGATGCCAAGGTTAATAAACAAAAACTTGACATGTTCTAAATAAACTTGAGATGTATTACTTATTCTGATAATAAGTCTTGCTATCAGTATCTATACAAATGTCTGAAGTTTGGATATATTGTTGTTGTGCATATGTAGGCATGGGTATTTCCATGTAGTTAACAATGACTATACTCACTAGGAAATGTTATGCCACAGGAGGGAGTGCTAATCCCACAATTAACAGTCAGGGCAACCGATATCTTGCTCCTAATAACCCGTTTGCTAAAGAGCCCAGAAAAGGACATTACATTATTCTTCTTGATTATGGTAACAAAGATGATTAATCATCGATTTTATGGACTTTTAGCTGACTGAACTATACATGCAGGTGACTAAGAGACTTGAGGTAGGTGCATGGAAGCATTGGAATTGGAGATCAGAAGGTGATCTGTTGCTGAATGGAGCTTACTTCATTCCATCCTGAACTGGAGCTGGAGCTAGCTATGCAAGAGCCTCAAGCTTGGGTGCAAAATCCATCTGGCCAAGATATTAACGCACCATGGCGTGGTCCACTCTTTAGAATTCCCATTACTATCACAAAGCCAATATCTATGAAAAGCCAGCTTATTTATTCTCAAGGAGGAGTCTACTGTCAGTTGACAGAATGACCGTAACCAGAGTTACACATTTTGATATCATAATTCTGCTTTTGTTTATTGGGGTAACTGTTGGTGTAAATATGAAATAAAAACAAATCATTAGGAATGTGACACATGCTGCAAGAATGATTCAATTTGGAGATGCTGATGTTATGGTGGCAGGAGGAACAGAAGCCAGCATGGATGCTTTAGCTATTGCAGGTTTCAGTTTTTTCACATCTGTCTCTTTAATTTACTGTATATTGCAGGATATTTTCTGGATTTAGTAACTTCATAAGATGCAAAATATTTCATGGAATTCTATGGTAAATTAAAAACAAGTGGACTTGCTCGTCGGTTGAAGAAGATGCTGGTTGAGCTCAATGAATATGACCATGCCAGGCAAATATCCAGAATTTTCAATCTGAAAGAGGCATTATGATCGTAGACATGAGATTATTATGTAGATATGGATGATTGATTATTATGTATTGGAATGGTGTGAATTTGATGTAATTATTTTAGATGGTTTTTTATGTATTGAAATGGCTTCTGAACAGCCTGCTTATGAATTGGAATGTTTGGTAATATTTTGAATGGGAAGTTCTATATTTCAATGTCATATGTTGATATTCTGTATTTAAAGTGTTGGTAAAAAGCATGCAAAGTGTAACCATTGACTCCAAAGTATTTAGTCTTTATGTGTTGGCAAAAGTATAGCAAAGTGTTGGAACAAAATCTAAAAATGTTTAAGAAAAAGTGTAGGCACAGTACTGAAAATGCGTTGGCATAGGTCTATAGCAATACTATTAGTAGTGTTACTACAAAGATAACTGTGTTGACATAGATCTATAGCAACAACTAATAATATGTAGCCACAGAAATAAAAAGTGTTGGCGTAGGGGTCTACGCCTACACATTTCTCCCGTGTTACCAAAAACTACAAAAGTGTTGGCGTAGACCCCTATGGTAGCGGCCATTTTTCTAACACCCTCAAATTTGGTCAAAGTGTAGCCATAGCCTATTTTTTTCCTTTTACCAACAGTTTTTTGGGCTATAACCACACTTTTTCAGGTGTTGCTGTATCCCACTTATGGCGTAGTGTCAGCTCAGCTATGCCAAGAGAATCAAATGGCATATCAGTTCTTCTTTTCCACGGAGATGCATTCAAAAACCTCAATTGATCTTCTCTTTCTTCATCTTCAGAATCAGAATCCCCGGTCAGTACCTTTTCTAAAGTATCTGACTTTAGCAAGTGCTCTATCTCCGTGTAAACTGCAGACTCAACCAAGTCCACCTTGAAGCATTCTTCCTCCTCTGAAGGAAATTTCATTGCATTGAAGACATTGAAGGTGACATTCTGGTCATGCACCCTCATTGTGAGCTCTCCTTTCTGCACATCGATCAAAGTACGGCATGTTGCCAAGAACGGTCTTCCCAAGATAATATGAATCCTCTTATCCTCCTCGTAGTCCAAAATAACAAAATCCGCAGGGAAGATAAACTTATCCACCTTAACCAAGACATCCTCTACTATACCTCTAGGATATGTGATCGACCTGTCAGCCAGCTGTAAGGACATAGTAGTAGGTTTAGGCTCCGGTAGCCCAAGTTGCATGAATACAGACAACGGCATCAAATTAATACTTGCTCCCAAGTCACACAAGCACTTGTTGAAAGATAGATTGCCGATGCTGCATGGTATGGTGAAACTCCCTGGATCCTTGAGTTTAGGAGGTAATTTCTGCTGTAGGATAGCACTACATTCTTCTGTAAGAGCGACGGTCTCCAAATCCTCGAGCTTCAACTTCCGAGATAGAATACCCTTCATGAACTTAGCGTAGCTCGGCATTTGTTCTAGAGCTTCCGCAAAAGGTATATTGATCTGCAACTTCTTGAAAACTTCCAGAAATTTAGCAAACTGCTTATCCAACTTTTGTTTCTGAAGTCGTTTAGGGAATGGCGTAGGAGGATAGACCTCCTTGGTCTCTGTAACCTGCTTCAGAACAGATTTCTCAGTAGAATGGTCACTCTTTTCCGCTTCGTTTCCCTCCAAACTTGCTTTTTCCTCTTTTTCTTCAACTTCTGGCAGCATGTCAGGCGCGGGCGCGCTCCAGCTTCTGCTGAGAATTCAAATTTTTTTCGTTTTCTGCCGTTTCTGAGTTCTGATCACTCGTAACCCTTCCGGATCGCAAGGTAACTGCTTTTACATGTTCTTTGACCTCTCTCTTGCCAGGATTAGCTTCCGTATCACTAGGGAGAGTTCCCTGTGGTCTATTCAACAATGCATTGACAATCTGACCTATCTGATTCTCCAGAGTCTTGATTGAAACAGCTTGGCTCTTGCACATTAGCCTCAATTCCTCCAATTCAGATTTTTCATTGGACGACTGACCAACATTGCCTTGAGATGGTTGTTGAAAACCTGGTGGTTGATATGGTTGCCTTGGAGCATATTGTTGCTGAAAACCAGAAGAGTTGAATGGCTTAGCTCCATATTACTGACCTTGAAACTGCTGATACGGCTGTTGTGGTTGTTGCATACCACCCTGATTGTTACTCCAGCTGAAATTTGGATGGTTCTTGTTATTCGGATGGTAGGCATTAGGCACTGGCTGCTGTGGTCTTTGGAAATTGCTCACAAACTGTGCCGATTCACTAGATATGGCACATTGAGTCGTGTCATGTGCACCTGCACATAGCTCACACACACTAGCCACCTGCTGAACTCCATAGTTAGACAAGGAGTCCACCTTCATAGACAAAGCCTTTAGCTGAGCTTCTATTGCCGTAGCTGCATCCACTTCCAGAACTCCTGCTACCTTACCTTGTGATAACCTCTGAGTTGGATTCTGGTATTCATTACACTACAAGGAAAACAGCGTTTTACAACGGTTTTTGCCCATTGTCTGAAGCTTCGAAAACCCGTTATCTATTGAGATGCCGTCTGTTACGTGTATCACACAACGGTACGTACCGTTGTATGACATTCCTGAAGACAACGGTTAGAGCTTCCAAAAGTGTTGTACAAAAGCCAGAAACAACAACCCTTTTTGGTAAAACTGTTGTTGAAAGCGCTTTGTATCAAGAGGATTGAATTACAAAAGTGTTGTTGTTTTAGCATTAACACAAAGGTCTAGTAAATCTGTTCGTATTGTCTGAATAAAATGAACACAACGGTTCCTAGAGAAGAAAAGAGTTGTTCTCCTTTCTTTTAGTCAACGGTTTCTATAAGAAAATGCATTGTTTAAAACTTATTACCGCAATGGTTTCTAATTACGAAACCGTTGCCTATTCCAAGTTGTTACAATTGTCCTATTTTCCCCCGCCATTGGCTGTAACCAATTGTTACAAGCTTTGTACTTCAAAAAGTGTTGTAAAAAATCTAACTGACAATAGTTCGGTCTATCGCTTCACACAATCATTTAATTTAAACATATTCTTTTTTTTATAAACAATGGACAACCAAAATAAAAATACAAAATCAAAGCATTTATGAAAATTAAAAATACTAAATATACAAATATACAAATTTTTTACAAAACTAAAACAAAAATACATAACTTGTACACATGAAGGAAAAAATATACAACCTCTAACAATATTTCAAGTTCTATAACGTAGTCAGAGTGGCATCTTTGCACTCGCCCTACTTTTCTTTGAGCCGAAAGTCAGAGAGGCATCTTTGAGTACACCCCTGGAGATAGTGTTGTAACCAAGCAATAGACAACCATCTTTCAACTTCACCCCATCAATTCCCAAAAAGGGCAGGTTAATATTCTCCAAGAAAGTAAACGGATGGCACTAGTGAGTGTAAGACGTCGGTTATTAGTGGTCGGTAGCTTGCATCTGGTTGAATACACATCACAGTAACAGCAACAACCTATAAAGCAATATTTAAAAAAAAATTACATGGTGCTCTTCATTTAAGAGAATGTACCAAGCACTCGATAAGCTCTTTTTATAATTCAGTTTGATTATCTAGTTATAAGAACAAAGTTACACTTGTAGACGCAATAAGGGTAAATAAGTTTTAATTTTCACCACTAGCTAACCTGGTACAAGTGTTTAAGATCCATTGTATCTCTAATCAGCGGATCCATAATATGTGGTAGCTTTGATCTGTTAGTGAGTTGAGGCATGGCCGCTTGCACAGGTTCTTTTTATGTACACTTTGTCATTTTAGAAACCTGAATTTGGGTTTGGTAATTCAGTAAGTTTTGCAAAACTCCAGGTCTGATGTATAACCTACAATTTAAGAAGTTCCAGTCAGACACAAAGACCATCATAGAGAATTACAACCTACAATCGGAGCTACCAGCTCCTATATCCAAAGACAACACTGAAAGACCAGAAGTATCTATAACAACTGCAATTTCTATTCATATTTAATACTGAGAGCAGTCAGTACCTTGGCATCTCGGAGAAACGAGAACTAAGGGATGCCATATTGTGACTGGAAGTTACATCTGGGAAGAGATTAGAAGAAAGCAATGTGATAGTCTCTAACCCGGGCATGTATCAGTCTAAGCTTTTAGTTCTCGTTGCTTCGGTATGAAGAGTTTACACTCATAATTTTGAATAAATTTACAGGAAACAAGATTGTTGGATTCAGAGGTATACCGTATACGTTTGCCAGGACTTCTATCATGCCCTCTTTTGCATTATGTCACAAATTGCTGAATATGTGCCAACAATTGCACATATCACTCTGGATAATATTACAAAGATGATAACTACAATCTGCAGAAAATGATCACAAATAACAGGACAGTTTACACTACAAAGAAAATAATCACAAAAATAAAAAAAAAACTACAACAAAAGAGAAAGGCCATTTCTGGGACACAGGAATGGTAATGATCAGAAACTATAAATTTACCTGGGACTTTGTTAGTCGACCTTGGTTTATACTGAGATAGCATATGCATGGAAATATTATAGCCTGCTGCAAGATTTTGTAAAGATATAATTATACATAATTCAAAAATCAAAATGCGACGGACAAATATAGAAAGAACAATGATCAGATAGGTTATAATACATTTTCTAGAATGGATAAATAATTGAAGTATTGAACATTAAACCCAAGAAAGTATAACTGGATTGAAATGAAAAAACTTACGACAACCATCACCAATGGTCCTCTTTTGGCTACTTCCATTGATCATATTATTTTGTTATCCAGTACTTCTGAACCTATTAGTTTGCATTATCTAATGAATTTTAAGAGTTAGGTGAGTTCAATTGGCTAATGAAAAACATTTGTGCTGCAATTATTCAGGAACACATATTACTAATACAAGTATCATCTACCAGAGCAGCCAATCCCGTAAAAAAAATAAAAAAGACAAGAGCAGCCAATAATTTAAACAAAATATAAAAAATAAATTACTCACCTTTGCAACAATTCAAAGTTATCCAGTCACAACCAAAAAAAATCATCACTTCAAAAAAGAGCCCATAAATTCAATTAACACCCAAAAAATTCTATTTATACAACAATATAAACGACCAAAATATCTTACTTATTAGAACCCAATTCCAATTAGGCTCAATAAAAAGCTCCAGACCTGTGAACAAAGCTCGATTCAATATCAAAAATAAAATTTGAAAATAGATCTGAAATTTACTTTCTTATTTCACACAAATCGAACTAAACGAGCTGCTTTGAAGGTTATTTAGCACGAATCGAACCAATTCCTAGTTGGATTAGTGCTTAATTCGGGTTTGTGCTTCAAATTTGCTAAATGGTGAGTACTAATTTGTGACCGACCGTGTAAATTAGCTAATTAGGTTTTGAGATGGGTTGATATGGAGATAAGAGAGAGAGAGAGAGAGAGAGAGAGAGAGAGAGAGAGAGAGAGAGAGAGAGAGAGAGAGAGAGAGAGAGAGAGAGAGAGAGAGAGAGAGAGAGAGAGAGAGAGAGAGAGAGAGAGAAGAGATACAGAGATGGTGAAAGAAAGTATGACATGAGACAGAGAGAGAGATGTAGTTGAGGGGGAGCCAGAGAGAGAGAGAGGGAGTTGAGTGTGTGAGGAAAGGGGGAAAGATGGGGGAATAGAAATTTTGTTAACGGGGGAAAGTAAAATTTTTGTTTTAAGGGGGAAATTTTTGTATAGTGTAAAAAATAGGGAAATGGTGGAAAAAATAGGGAAATTTATATATAGACATATCTAATTGTTCTTGTAAATAAATTTATTTTTCTCTCAAAATATTGTAATATCATTAAAATAGATATATCTCAATATCCATACGGTTGGATCGTCGATAAATATTTTTAAAAAAATTGAAACATCAATCCGGGATTAAACACTAGTTAGAAGTACTGGTCAAATCACTATTGACCATTAAGATCTCAAACCAAATAAATTTAATTTTTTCTAAAACATTTGTAATATCATTAAATTAAATAGATCTCGATATCCATACGGTTGGATCGTCGATAAATATTTTTAAAAAAATCAAAACATTAATCCGGGACGAAACACTAGTTAGAAGTATTGGTCAAATCACTATTGACCGTCAAGATCTCAAACCAAATAAATTTATTTTTTTCTAAAACTTTTGTAATATCATTAAATTACATAGATCTCGATATCCATACGGTTGGATCGTCGATAAATATTTTTAAAAAAATCGAAACATCAATCCGGGATTAAACACTCGTTAGAAGTATTGGTCAAATCACTATTGACCGTTAAGATCTCAAACCAAATAAATTTATTTTTTTCTAAAACTTTTGTAATATCATTAAATTACAGAGATCTCGATATCCATACGGTTGGATCGTCGATAAATATTGTTTAAAAAATCAAAACATCAATCCGGGATGAAACACTACTAAGAAGTTCTGGTCAAATCACTATTGACCGTTAAGATCTCAAACCAAATAAATTTATTTTTTTCTAAAACTTTTGTAATATCATTAAATTACATAGATCTCGATATCCATACGGTTGGATCGTCGATAAATATTTTTAAAAAAATCAAAACATCAATCCAGGACGAAGCACTAGTTAGAAGTACTGGTCAAATCACTATTGACCGTTAAGATCTCAAACCAAATAAATTTATTTTTTTCTAAAACTTTTGTCATATCATTAAATTACATACATCTCGATATCCATACGGTTGGATCGTCGATAAATATTTTTAAAAAAATCAAAACATCAATCTGGCACGAAGCACCATTTAGAAGTACTGGTCAAATCACTATTGACCGTTAAGATCTCAAACCAAATAAATTTATTTTTTTCTAAAACTTTTGTAATATCATTAAATTACATAGATCTCGATATCCATACCATTGGATCGTCGATAAATATTTTTAAAAAAATCAAAACATCAATCTGGCACGAAGCACTAGTTAGAAGTACTGGTCAAATCACTATTGACCGTTAAGATCTCAAACCAAATAAATTTATTTTTTTCTAAAACTTTTGTAATATCATTAAATTACATACATATCGATATCCATACGGTTGGATCGTCGATAAATATTTTTTAAAAAAATCAAAATATCAATCTCGGACGAAGCACTAGATAGAAGTAGTGGTCAAATCACTATTGACCGTTAAGATCTCAAACCAAATAAATTTATTTTTTCTAAAACTTTTCTAATATCATTAAATTACATAGATCTCGATATCCATACGGTTGGATCGTCGATAAATAATTTTAAAAAAATCGAAACATCAATTCGGGATGAAACACTAGTTAGAAGTACTGGTCAAATCACTATTGACCGTTAAGCTCTCAAACCAAATAAATTTATTTTTTTCTAAAACTTTTGTAATATCATTAAATTACATACATCTCGATATCCATACGGTTGGATCGTCGATAAATATTTTTAAAAAAATCAAAACATCAATCTGGGACGAAGCACTAGATAGAAGTAGTGGTCAAATCACTATTGACCGTTAAGATCTCAAACCAAATAAATTTATTTTTTCTAAAACTTTTCTAATATCATTAAATTACATAGATCTCGATATCCATACGGTTGGATCGTCGATAAATAATTTTAAAAAAATCGAAACATCAATTCGGGATGAAACACTAGTTAGAAGTACTGGTCAAATCACTATTGACCGTTAAGCTCTCAAACCAAATAAATTTATTTTTTTCTAAAACTTTTGTAATATCATTAAATTACATACATCTCGATATCCATACGGTTGGATCGTCGATAAATATTTTTAAAAAAATCAAAACATCCATCTCGGACGAAGCACTAGATAGAAGTACTGGTCAAATCACTATTGACCGTTAAGATCTCAAACCAAATAAATTTATTTTTCTCTAAAACTTTTCTAATATCATTAAATTACATAGATCTCGATATCCATACGGTTGGATCGTCGATAAATATTTTTAAAAAAATCGAAACATCAATCCGAGATGAAACACTAGTTAGAAGTACTAGTCAAATCACTGATTGACTGTTAAGATCTCTAACCAAATAAGTTTATTTTTTTCTAAAACTGTTGTAATATCATTAAAATACATAGATCTTGATATCCATAGGGTTGGATCGTTGATAAATAGTTTAAAAGAAATCAAAACATCGATCTGGGACGAAACAATAGTTAGAAATACTAGTGAAAAATCAACGCTTTTGATATAGACAACGGATTTAGCTAAAAAAACATTGTAACGTATATACACACATAAGGATTTTGGAAAAAAAACCATTGTCTATATCATACAACGGTTTAACAACATAAACTATTGTTACAAAGATTATCCAACAACGATCGGATCAAAACAAAAACACTTGTGTATATTATACAATGGTTTTTAAAACAAAAACATTGTTATGTCTTACAACTTACAACATTTTGTTCAACAAAAATCATTGTCTGATCTTTTCATAAAATCGAATAAACAAAACATGCGTGCAGATTGGTCAAATTAATAGTTGACTGTTAAAATCTCAAACCAAATAAATTTATTTTTTTGTAAATTTTTTGCAATGTCATTAAAATACATAGATCTTGATATCCATACGGTTGGATCATCGATAAATATTTTTAAAAAAATTGAAACATCAATTGGGGATGAAGCACTAGTTAGAAGTACTAGTCAAATCATTAGTTGGTCGTTAAGATCTCAAACCAAATAAATTTATTTTTCTCTAAAATTATTGTAATATCATTAAAATACATATGTCTTTCTATCCGTATGGTTGTATCGTCGATAAATATTTTTAAAAAAATCGAAACATCAATCCGGGATGAAACATTAGTTAGAAGTACTAGTCAAATCACTAATTGACTGTTTAGATCTCTAATCAGATAATTTTTTTTTAAAACAGTTGTAATATCATTAAAATACATATATCTTGATATCCATACGGTTGGATCGTTGATAAATATTTTTAAAGAAATCAAAACATCAATCTGGGATATTATTATTATTAACATTTATCTAAGTATTCTAATTCGACAAATTTATATATTAATATTTACAAACAAGAGAGTGATAATGTATCATCGCATAAAGTGTGTACCTTAAACTTATGTATCAAGACTAACATATAATTAAAGTTTCTTAAAAAAATAAAACTATATAAAAAAACCCAAAAAAATCATACAATGGTTTTTAATACAGACAAAAAAAGAACGTTGTATGAAAATAATACAGACAAATTTTTTTATCTAAAACCATTGTTTGACATGTACTCAAGTGATTCAACAGTAAAAGGAGTGACACAACAGTTTTCCATGAGAAACCGTTGTCTGAAAGAATTTAAGACATTAATTTATTTTGTTACAAACCGTTGTATGATATTTCGGTAAAATGAACATTAATTGCCAAAATCTTTGTCGGGTTCGGTTTTTTTCTCCCCCTATTTCGATTTCAACTTCCCCCCTCCCCGAAATTTCAATTTCAAATCCCCCCCCCCGATTTCAATTTCAATTTCAATTTCAACTCTTTCCCCCCAAATTTTGATTTCAGACAACAGTACAAAAACTGATGTGTGTTAGGTTCCATTCAGACAACAGTATACAAATACTGTTGTGTGAATGCTTTTAAAACAACTCGGATAGAAAACACTTGTCTAATTTTAACAACAGTTTTAGAAAACATTGTCTAAAGGACTTCAGACAATATTTTCTAAACCGTTGTTAAAATCAGAAAATAGTATCTAACTACCGTTGTGTGAATTATATTAAATCGATTGAAAGAAAAAACACTTGTCTGAGTTTTACAACGGTTTAAAAACATCTTGTCTGCGTACTATTCAGACAATGGTTGATAGAAACCATTGTGTAAATGATATATGTTAGACAACACTACATTGAGAAAACCTTGTCTAATTCGATCTAAATAGGAATAATAGACAATGGGTTTTGAAACTATTATAAAGTATGTGGGATAGACAACACAATATTTTTGTTGAATTTTAAACCGTTGTCTAAAAAGTTCAGGCAACACTTTTTCGTCTGAGCGTTGTAGGATAAGTGTTGTCTGATTCAGTTTTTCTTGTAGTGTTAGCATCCATCATCTCAATAAGTTCATAAGCCTCATCGTAGCTTTTAGCCCACAAAGCTCCACCTGATGCCGCATCAAGCATTGGTCGTGATTGAACTCCAAGACCATTATAAAAACAATTGATCACCATCCAATCAGGCATTCCATGATGAGGACACTTCCTAAGCATCTCCTTGCAACGCTCCCAAGCTTCACATAAAGTTTCTCCTGAATGCTGTGCAAACTGAGTAAGAGCGGTTTTAGCCATGGGGAAGAATTTAGTGAGAAATTTCTGAGCAAGATCCTCCCATGTAGTAATAGAACCTGCTAGTAGAGAGTGCAACCAGCCCTTAGCCTTATCCCTCAGAGAAAATGGGAAAAGTCTCAATTTCATAGCATCTTCTAACACTCCGTTGAATTTGAAGGTGTCACAGATCTCGATGAAATCCCTAATATGCATATTAGGATCTTCCGTTGGAGCACCCCCAAACTGAACTGAATTCTGCACCATCTGAATAGTGCCAGGCTTGATTTCGAAAGTATTAGCTGCAATAGCTGGCCTGACAATGCTAGATTGAATATCATTGATCTTCGGCTGAGAAAAGTCCTTCAAAGCCTTCGTTTCCGCTACTGGTTCTCCCATAACTAGATTCAATTCAAGTTCTGCTTTCCGAGATTGAGAAGGTGTTCGCATACACGCCCACTAAAGAATCTAAAACAACAGTTTGCACAGCAGTCTGGAGAAACTTTATGTGAAGCTTGGGAGCGTTACAAGGAGATGCTTAGGAAGTGTCCTCATCATGGAATGCCTGATTGGATGGTGATCAATTGTTTCTATAATGGACTGGGAGGTCAATCTCGACCAATGCTTGATGCGGCATCAGGTGGAGCTCTTTGGGCTAAAAGTTATGATGAAGCTTATGAACTAATTGAGATGATGGCTGCTAATGAATACCAGAATCCAACTTAGAGGTTATCACAAGGCAAGGTAGCAGGAATTCTGGAAGTGGATGCAGCTACGGCAATAGCAGCTCAGTTAAAGGCTCTGACTATGAAGATAGATTCTTTGACCAACTATGGTGTTCAGCAGGTGGCTAGTGTTTGTCAGCTATGTGCAGGTGCACATGACACAACTCAGTGTGCCATATCTAGTGAATCGGCACAGTTTGTGAGCAATTTCCAGAGACCACAGTAGCCAGTGCCTAATGCCTATCATCCGAATAATAGGAACCATCCAAATTTGAGTTGGATTAACAATCAGGGTGGTCAGCAACAGTCACAACAGCCGTATCAGCAGTATCAAAGTCAACAATATGGAGCTAAGCCATTCAACTCTTCTGGTTTTCAGCAACAGTATGCTCCAAGGCAACCTTACCAACCACCAGGGTTTCAACAACCATCTCAAGGCAATGTTGGGCAGTCGTCTAATGAAAAGTCTGAATTGGAAGAATTGAGGCTAATGTGCAAGAGCCAAGCTGTTTCAATCAAGACTCTAGAGTATCAAATCGGTCAGATTGCCAATGCCTTGTTGAATAGACCACAGTGAACTCTCCCTAGTGATACGGAAGCAAATCCAGGCAAACGGGAGGTCAAGGAACATGTAAAAGCAGTTACCTTGTGTTCTGGAAAGGTTCGAGTGACCAGAACTCAGAAATGGCAGAAAACGAAAAATTTTTGAATTCCCAGCATAAGGTGGAGCGCGCCCGCGCCCTAGGGAGCGCGCCCGCGCCTGACATTCTGCCAGAAGTTGAAGAAAAAGAGGAAAAAACAAGTTTGGGGGAAAACGCAGCGGAAAAGCGTGACCATTCTACTGAGAAATCAGTTCTGAAGCAGAGTAAAGAGACCAAGGAGGTCTATCCTCCTCCGTCATTCCCTAAATGTCTTCAAAAGCAGAAGTTGGACAAGCAGTTTGCTAAGTTTCTGGAGGTTTTCAAGAAGTTGCATATCAATATACCTTTTGTGGAAGCTTTAGAACAAATGCCGAGCTACGCAAAGTTCATGAAGGGTATTCTATCTCGGAAGTTGAAACTCGAGGAATTGGAGACCGTTATTTTAACAGAAGAATGTAGTGCTATTCTACAGCAGAAGTTACCTCCTAAACTCAAGGATCCAGGGAGTTTCACCATACCGTGCACAATCGGCAATCTATCTTTCAACAAGTGCTTGTGTGACTTGGGAGCTAGTATTAATCTGATGCTGTTGTCTGTCTTCATGCAACTTGGACTTCCTGAGCCTAAACCTACTACTATGTCTTTACAGCTGGCTGATCGGTCTATCACATATCCAAGGGGTATAGTAGAGGATGTTTTGGTTAAAGCGGATAAGCTCATTTTTCTGCTGATTTTGTTATTCTGGACTTTGAGGAAGACAAGAAGATTACTATTATCTTAGGAAGACCATTCTTAGCTACATGACGAACTTTGATAGATGTGCAGAAAGGAGAGCTTACAATGAGGGTTCAAAATCAGAAGGTCACTTTTAACGTGTTCAAGGCAATGAAATTTCCAACTGAGGAAGAAGAGTGCTTTAAATTGGAGATGGTCGATTCTGTCGTCAATACAGAGATTGAACAACCGCTGAAGTCAGATACAGTGAAGAGAGTCTTGATAGGGGATTCTGATATCGAAGATGAAGAAAGAGCAGAGCAACTTCAGTTGTTGAATGCACCTCCGTAGAAAAGAAAAATTGATGCGCCATTTGATTCTCTTGGATTAGCAGAGCTAAAGAATTCTCAAGAGCGTCTCAAACCATCTATGGAAGAAGCTCCTACACATGAACTCTAACCACTGCAGGATCAATTGAGGTATGGTAAAGTCTATGAGAGCAACAGGCTATATAAGGAGAAGGTTAAGGACTGGCATGAAAGAGGGGTGGTGAAACATTCATTTGTGCCTGGTCGGCTAGTTATGCGTTTCAAGTCTCGCTTCAGATTTTTTCCA
Organism: Heracleum sosnowskyi; assembly: GCA_030848705.1. Classification (NCBI taxonomy): domain Eukaryota; kingdom Viridiplantae; phylum Streptophyta; class Magnoliopsida; order Apiales; family Apiaceae; genus Heracleum; species Heracleum sosnowskyi. Next base: position 8,679,529 of record CM061239.1, read on the forward strand.
GGAAAGCGTAAGTCGAGGTGGTCGGAGCCTATCACGGTTAAATCAGCATTTCCGCATGATGCAGTAGAGATTTTCCATAAGTTTCCGGACGAAGCGTTCAAGGTTAATGGTCAGTGGCTGAATTATGACGTTTGTAATACGGTGAACCGTGAGTCGACGTTCACCGTTCTTGCGACTAGATGAAAAAAGATTCACGTCAAGCTATTGACGTAAAACAAGCGCTTCGTGGGAGGCAACCCACGCGAATATGCAGTATTAGTATTCTGTGTGAAAAAAAAAGACAAAAAAAGAGTTTGTGTTGTTTCCCCCTAGGATCCATCTGGGTTTCACTGGAGTTGATGTTGCTTGGCCTGACTTTGGAGTTGATTCTGTTTATCCACCACCGGATACACCACCCGAGGAGGGTGGTACTACTGATGATTAGGTATTCTCTGCATATTTCCTTTTTATTACCTTCAATGAGGACATTGAATATTGTAAGTTTGGGGGTGGTAATTAAGGAATGTTAGTGTGTGTGTGTCATGTAGGATTCATTTTGCATATTTAGTTAGTTATTCATATCTTTGCATATTTATGTCATGTAGAGCATTCTGTTTGCATATTTCATGATCCCGTAGGATTTGACTATTTCCGTTGATGAGTCGATGTTAATGGGAGTGCGGTAATGATGAATAGAGGGTTGATTAAGTTTCTAAGAAATTGACTTGCATGCCATAAACAAAATAATTTCATAAGTCTCATTGGTTGCTTTTAGATTTGATCAGACCATGCTTGTTTGGATGTTAGAATTTAATCACTTGCTTATATTTAGAATGTTTTCTATTCTCTTGAAATTAAAGGAGCACTAAAGTATAAGTTTGGGGGAAACCAGGGATTTCATGCTAGTTGTTAATAAAGGCTAGGCGTCAAATGGCTAGTAGCTGCTCATTGAAAAGATGAGTAGTCTAGGGAGGGATGAGAAAAAGCAAAGCGCACTCATTCCGAAATTGTGTTATTAAAAAAAAAGAAAAAAAAAGAAAAGAAAGAAAAAGAAAAAAAAAGAGTTGTGTTAGTTGTTTTATGCAGAATTGATCAGGGTGAGCTCTTTAATACTCGAGCAATTAAGTTCTAGGGGACTTTGTGCCTAGTGACCTAAGATTTTTCCGGTCTGGGATCCACTAACCTAACGCTCGCTACATGAATATTATTGTATAAGCCTTTTGGGGTCTCATCCATTGCACGGTCAAATAAGCATGTTTATTGTGTTTAGTATGTTGTTTCGTAATAAAAGCATGAATTCCTGTCTATCTCAAGCGGTTTATGGAGGTGTCTCTAAGTGGTTTCTTGAGTATAGAGTATATTCTGTTTATAAGCTTGTGGTTGTTTTGGTGAAGAATAGGATATGGTCTTGGTTTAGTTTGGGAGTATATTGATGAGCATTGCACACACGCACGTTTCTGTGTTTGTATGGTTAGTATACGGGAATTTGGTCGAACTCTGTTTGAAGGATTGCATTCCTTGAGATGTTGGCTTGTTGATTGGTTGTGGTTAGTCTGAGGGGATCGCTTGCATTAGCATATTAGTTGCATTCATGCATTGCATTATAGTTATATAGAGTCTGTTTATGCTTGAGGACAAGCATTGGTTTAAGTTTGGGGGTGTGATAAGTGGATTTCATATTCACTTGGAACGCCCTAAATCGGCTTAAATTGATTGTTTGTACTCAAGTACGTGGTGTTTTTAATTTGTTTTGTGTTAGTGTATGCAGAGTTGCTTCGTCAGCAGAGTTGTGGAGTTTCTGTGGTTTGTGGTGGTGTTTGAGCAATGATTTGAAGGCCAAGTGGTTGTGGAATGTGAGAGCGCGAAGAAGTGTCAAAGAAAAGCTTGTTGATGTATTCTGCCAGAAGGCCAAGCTTCCCCGCGCCCATCCAAGCATGCCCGCGCCCTATTTGAATTCAAGTGAAGCGCGCCGCGCCCATCCAAGCGTGCCCGCGCCCTACCAATGCTGAAGAAGGCAATTTCAAGTCAGATATGGAAACCAGTAGAAGACCAGTCAACCCTGAGGCCAATTTAAACTATTGGTGGATGATTTCTGATATATACATTGTCTTACATACATACTTATCCATCCACCGGCGAGGAGAACAAGAAGACGGCTGATTACGAAGATCTAGTTTTCAACTTATCTTTGTATTCTTCTAATTAGGCGATACTTTGGATTCTCGTTGGTTTTGTTTTTCTTAAACCTTATCTCTAGTACATTATTCAGTATTCCAGACATCTTTATTATCATGTTTTTATCAGAACCCACGATGATGAACGGTTCAATTATGAACTAATCGTTGTCGTGGGATTCTAACGGATTTATTTATGGATTTCAGTAGTTAATAGTTTTAAAGATGTGTGTGTGATGATTTATTGATAACCTAGTTTGGTTATGCTTATTCTTCTTGGATGCGTAGCTAACATCTAAGTTGTTTGTTAATCTCTATTGATTGCGAAAATGGATATAGAGGTTTAGAACTTGCCATGCTAGCATAGGTTTATGTATGTTTGTTATGCATAATTCGTAGGTGATTTTAACCATCTTACCTGCCCTATGTAATCTGAATGGATAACTTGCTCGTTAAACGTTATGTTTTCAAATCTTATAGACATATAGGGTCTAAGCATAATTGGTGTCTGCTCAACTTCTATCTCTTTTGTGGATGTTTGAATGGTTTGGTATACGTATACTGAAAGGTAACGTATACTGATTTTGTGTTATCCGATTAGTTGTCACAACCGTCTCATGCATTGATTAAAGACATAAGACTCTGAATGAAGTATTTAATGAAGTTAGGATCCCATGTTTTATTCTCATAAGTAATTCAACAGCAATCTTTAGTTTAATATAGTCTTGGTAAATTGTTTAGATAATTTAGTTAATCAAAACACAACTTTGATACTTGTCTTAGCATTGAACCATAGCCATACATTGTTGCATAAGTGCATAACTATAGTAACCAAAACAGTCTCTGTGGGAACGAACTCTACTTATTCTTATATTACTTGTGACCGCGTATACTTGCGTGATATTGTGTGAACACTCCTACAGGCGCGGGCGCGCCTGATCCCTGACAAAAATCCTTCACTTCTTGTTTCTTGACTTTCCTCGCGCTCTCACGACTCGTAACTCCTAAGCTTTCACAAGGATGCTCAATCACCACTGTATAACCAACTTAGCTCAACAACTCTGCTAATGAAGCAACTCTGCACTATCTAACACAAAACACATTAAAAAACACCACGTACTTGAGTACAAACAATCAATTTAAGCCGATTTAGAGCATTCCAAGTAGATATGAAATCCACTTATCACTTACCAATCCAATACTCGAACTTTTTGAACTTAAAATGATGGAAACAACAAATTAATCAAAGCCCATAAATATAACATGCATATCAATCAAAACCCCTAATGTTATAACATGCAAATCAAGCAAAAATGAATTAAAACGGGGTTTTAACACCCAATACACGTATATACACAACTTATAACCTAAAATCGATACATAAACATTAAATTGATGCTACCCATACACCAAATATGCATACATATGAAGATATAAACACATATTAATACTAAAACGAACCAAAAAAGGGGTTTAAAACACATCTTTATAAAAACAAAGAGTTTAATTGAAGAGAGTAAACCGAAGACTTACTAAAATGAAGATAGAAATCGAAGAGGAGACAAATGTTGGTAGGGTATGAAGATCTTGGTAGGGTATGAATAGGAGAGGAGACGAATGAATGAGAGAGTGGTGGGGAAAAAAAGAAAGTGTAGAGTGTGTTGGTGGGGATAAATGATATGTTATACCCTAATTTTGTTTTTTTTTTATTTTATTTACTAATCAAAATCTACCATTATTGGTAGGTTTTGATGTGCGGTAAATTCAACTTTTTCACGAAATTTTTGGCGAAAACTGACCAAAATTTTGGGGCTGTACGGATTCGACCCCCTCACCTCTCCCAAATTGAACAAGTACCAAACTATCGTGCCAACTCATGATTTTGTTTCATAACTTACAAAATAATTATATATTCCATACACCCTTATTTTATTTTTATATAATTTTAATAAAATTATAAATATAAAAAGAAATATTGGAATTTTTTCCTAATACATATTGAAAAATATGTGAAAAAATAATTATCAGTGTTTTTTTAAATGAAATTGTTGTGGAACGAAAAGTAGGTTTAGATATTAACGACGGGTATTTAATGTAAGGTAGTGGACAAGCGTGTCTTAATGGCTGCTCTCGTGTTTTGTGACTACACGGGTCCTCACAAGATGCCTACGTATCTCAATTATTACTGAGAATCAAGCCAAGAAAACGTAGTTTTAATGTTGATGGGATAGGCCCTTTATATAGGCGTGTGGAGCCTTAGAATCGTGCTAGAATTAGGTTACTTGGTGGCCAAGTATCCTCCTTGACAGTGGATAACTCCTTGAGGACCAACCCTTGCCAACTATATCCAAACTCGTGGAAGTTTATTTTTATCTTCATTGCAAGATGCTTGAAAGAAGGGATTCCTTTGAGCGTTCCTATTTTCAGAAGCATATTTGTTCTGAAAAACAGCCCGACCACCCGGAAAGGGTGGATTTGTATTCAACATCTCCCGGGTGTTAACCATATCTGCAACAACGCCTCTCTCCCCGACTCCACCCACGAATGGAGGCATCATTTTGTTGTGCTCTATTGGAAGGGGGAGATTGGGGCCAATACTTTAGGTCTCATTTCAACCACGTGGTGGATTTTGGGAGCCATATCAATGAACTCAAGTCCCACGAATTCCCCGACATGGATGAACTTATAACGGGTTGCGCTCAGATTCACTATTGCTCTTTCTTGACTGAAAGGATCATGGTCGAAGTTGGAATGAGTAGATTGTCATTGGAGGGTAATTTTTATTGCTATTTCTTGTTTTGAAACACAATTAATCTTATTCCAACATTTTTGGCTTGTATTTTTCAGCTGCTGATATCATTGACAAGGAACCGGGAATGGGTGAGCAAGTCACCAAGAGGATGTCTAAGAAAGCCGAGCTTGCTGCCAATCCTCCACCTTCCAAGGTTCTAGATTTCCTCACTCATTCTCAGAAAGCTGGGAAGAGGTTCAGGAATTTGAAGGGCACTGTTTAGACTGCCTTTCAACCTTCGTGGGGAATTTGTGATGAAGACTCCATTGTCGGGAGCTCTTTATTAGCTATGAAGTGGTCTAGGTTCTCCATTACCCCTCCTGACATGGTGAACGTGCTTGCACGTTTGGGAATGGAAGAAACTCAACAGCTAAGAAGCCAAGCTATGTACCAGGTTAACATTTACTTGTTTCATTTTAGCTACTTGTCTTCCCACCATACCTTGTTTATTGACTTGCTTTATCTTTTGTATAGCTGAATTCCTACTTCCAGACCTCCATTCATCAAGGAAGGACTTTGAGGGATGATTTAAGGACTTCAAACAAAGAGAAAAGTCAAGCTCTCAAGAAGTCGAAGGAATGGGAAACAAGAGCCTATGCGGCTGATGAGGATGCCTCCTCTTACAAAGGGAAGTATGAGGCCTTGGAGAGTAAGTCCCTCCAGGGAAACCAACAGGTGGTTGACAACTACCTGAATTCTGATGGCTTCCTCGAGTTCATGGATCAACATGACAATGATGTTCGACCTACTTTCCTTTCAACTGGTTGGAATAGGGCAATTTCAGTTGTCCAACAGTCCTATCCAGGGCTAGTCAAACCCTCTAAGTTCCCTAATCCTTGGGCTCCTGCCGGCGAGCTTGGCGATGATCCAACTTCCGAGTCGGAAGAGGTGGAGGCAGAAGAGGAAGGGGAGGAAGAGGAGGAACGAAGAGGAGGCTCAGCCTTCCCAGTCCGGGCGCAGGCGCTCTGCTAGCCCTGTTGTTGGAAAAGGAAAGGTATGGCTCACCCTGTTGAAGGGAAACGTAGAGGAGTAATCCGTGAAGAGAGAGAGTCTTCTTTCGGTTCAAGGAGTGGCTCGTCATCTCGACGAGGAAAGTAGTAAGGAGTAATTCTCTTTTGTGTTTCTGGCCTTGCAAGGCTTGTAGCCATTATGTGGCTTTTTATTGTTTCCGTTCATGGCCCTTTGTTGGCCTTTCAAACTTGCTTTCAATCATTTGTACCCTTAACTTGAGGATCCTTTGGGACCTGTTGATAGTGTTTGTCCTAAATCCAATCATGTATGATGAGTTAGGAAGAACTTTCTTGTATTCTTATTTGATTTCATTAATGTTAATAAAAGACTTGTTTTGTTTTTATTACGGGCTTTATCTATTTAAAGTGTTTTAAATAAGATGTTCCATAGTTTAGAGTAAAGCTTCTAGAATTATAATGAGATTATAATAGTGAGATCTAGAAGATGATAACTCTAGACTTAAACAGTTCCTGATCATAGGATAACTAATCGGAAGTTGGTGAATCCGCAAAGATTGGTACATACTATGCTTGCTCCCGTCAGGAGGATGTCTGTTCTTATAGGCATTTGTGTGGTGACACTATAGCTAGTATGTAGGTGCTTGTTAGGGAATAAGTTTACTGAACATGACTCGATAAGTTGAACAGCTAATGGAGTTTACTCACGTGTCAATAGTTATTCACTGAGTGATAGTTGTACAAGTGTCCTTAGACTTGAGATCGTTAGAGTTATCTTGTATATAATGAACTATGCTTTGGATTAGTCCTTAGTCTCAAGGACATCCATTAGGTCTATTCTGGGCATAGGGATTTGTGTATGGAGATAGTTAACGTCAATAGAGGATCTACCCCTTCCAGTACAGGAAGAGAATATCCTATGTTATTCTTAGTATGTGAGTTCTGGAATCTCTGGCCAGAGTGTATGAAATTAGAAAGGAGTTTCTAATTTGAATTAATATGAACTTAGCATTATGAATAAGAAATCATATGATTAAATTTGATAGGCCTGACACGAGATCCATGCCTTGTATTTAATCGGGATATTGTAGGGTAGAAGGAATTGATTGTACTGAAACTAGACACTGACAGGTTCTTGGTATTCTAAGCAGTGAATTCATATTATCCGGATAGTCGCGATATGTTGAGAAGCATCACTCAAGATGTAGAATAAATATAATTAATCAGTTAATTATATTTAATGAATTATTAGAATTCATATAAATAATAAATAAAAGTTTATTATTATTTATTTCTACTACCGGCTTAATATTGAACCTACAGGGTCACACCATAAAAGAATATTTTCTTTGATGAAAAGATTAAAATTATGAGAGAGGAAGAATTATTTTCTAAATAGTTTAAAAAAATAAATAATGATTAAAATAGTTTTAATCATTATTAAAGCATTTTAGAAATATATAGATATATTATTAAAACCCTAGGAAAGCCCTATAAATAGAATGAGATCGTTCATTCTAAGGCTCATCTTGTTTTTTTGAAAAACCTAGAAAAGGAGCTAGCCTCCATCTCTCCCTCTCTCTCTTTTTCTCTCTAAAAGCTCTTAGAGTTTTTTGAAGAATTCATCGAAGAAAAATTCTTGGTGGATACCGGTAGAGTGCTTCACACTCTGAGGAGTAACTGCTTGCAACCATCGAATTTTAAAGCTTCGATTCGCAAGGTATGGTTACGATTCCCCTCGCTCTAGATTTTATATGTTTTTCTATATGTGCGATACATGGTTTTTACGGAATAAATGTTATATCACGCTTCCGCTCATCCATAAATTCCTTCAAAGGTATCAGAGCAAGGTTCTGCATATAGAGATTCATATAAAAAAATTTCAGTTTTTTTTATGCATGTATGGATTTAATTATGAATTAATTCGAAATATTATTTGCATGAGATTTTGACCATTGATCTGGGTTCTACAAGTGTTGTGAATCATCTAGGTATTTGTTTCATAATTTTATGATGTGTATATTATTTGTTATGAATTTTTTAAAATTGTTTTAATTAAAATTCATAAAATAATTATGCATGTTGAAATATATGAATTAAAATTTGCATAAGGACCCTATAGATACATGGTTGTTTTTGCTTTTGTTTGATTTAATAAATCATATTATTTTGATTTTTTATTAATTTATTAATTAATTGTTAATTAATTTATTAATATTAAGATAAAATAATAATAACTATAAAGGCAATTAATGGGTAGGGCAGTTTTTTTTTTTTTAAAGTGTTATAAAGCTAAAGCAGTTACAACAATCAACAAGTCTGTGCTGCTGTTGCTGTCCGCGCGCGCACGTGGCGCGCAATCGCTGGGAAGGGAGTTGCGCATTCCGGGAATGCGTGACAGGTCCTGTAACGCATGAGCGTCATGCGTTACACAATTAATAGCTTTTAATTGTTGTAACGCATTCGAGTAATGCGTTACATCCATTCTGTCCACATTAAATTTGATTTTTTGGGAGTTTGGTAACTCCGTTTTGGGCGTGCAATATACCGTTGGATTCTTTTTTCCGAGACGGATCTAATGGAGTGGTCAAATATTTATATATATAAAAGTTTGGAACTGTTTATATTCCCGGAAGTGTTTTAAAGCATGTACTAATTGTTTTAATTGCTTTTAAATACTATAATAAATCCATACATCATTATATCATTGTATGACATGATATTACTTGCATGCTTACTTGTTTATTTATTTTATATATGAGATATATGCCTATATTTACCATGCGATGATAGATTTAGGTGAACTTAAATCAAAATAAGGCGTGCTCTAGAAAATCTAGAATATGAATCGTTTCTTGCCTTAACAATAATATTATGAAACCCGTAATTCTTAAAGTATCCCATTTAAAATGTCTTATGTTTAGCCGTATACTCCGACATGTATAATCGTTGTAAATGTGAAATAAGCGGAAAATGTCTTAAGACCTTCTTAGGTATTAGGCTTCCATTTTCCCCAAGACATCCTTGTAACGACTCTTATTGCAAATGTCACAAAAAACATACAATTATTCTCACACACATCAATCTTATCATATCCCAATTTCAATTTCTTAACCATCTTCTTCACCGCATAGTAAGTACTCGGTACTTTATGATCTTTTGGTAACACATCACCAATAATATCAAGCAACAAATTAAATGCTTTCTCACTACAACGAGTTTGAAATGTAACAAACTCGTACTAAAAAAACGTTTTGTGTAGTCTTTGTTACCCGGATATATGGGAGCTCCCGAGTCATTGGCATCGGTGTAAAATTGAGAAGCATCGTGATTTGGAGCTTCTTCATCATCATTTGTGCTACTACCCGCCGTATCATTGAAGCTATAGTAATCTTGCCCGGCACCATCTCGTAACAACCTATACATATCAATCGGTGGTTCCTCTATCGGTGGTGCACAACGTTTATTTCGACGTGGTTGTCGAGACTCCGTTCTTGGTAATTTCTCACCATGCAAATTCCACACCGTATAGGATTCAAAAAATCCCAAAGCACACAAGTGAAACTTTATGGTATCTAGAGTTTACCACCAATTATTTCTACAATTCTTACAAGGACACATTGACTTATCATTGCTCAACCCAAATTTTTTAGCCACATCTAAAAACTCTTCTACGCCTCTTTTATACTCATTCGTTAATGAAATGCGATCACTTTGCATACGGTGTGACATCTAATCACGATTAAGATTTGACATCTACAATATTGACAAATTACAATTCAATATCACTCACTTTTTTTTGCTATTCATGAACAAATAAGGATTATTATGAATATCATTTTTCAATTTAGATAATACACTAACAAATGAATCTCATACATACAAAAATACACAAATGCTATGTTGCCCAGTAATAAACAATTGTCGAAGGGGGGTTGAATACAATTGTATAAGATTCTCGGCTAAGTAAGATATATATCACAAATATAAAAGAATAATAACAGCTTTAATAAATATGATATAAAACTGTTACAAACTCTCTCAAGAAATTCTGATGTTCTTGAGAGCTGCTAGGTTACACAAATATTCAAGTGCGTGATCGATCAATGTTGTGTGTGTTTATCAATCGAAACCTAAACTGTGTTTATATAGTACACAGCTTCTCTATCAATTACAAGATAAGTCCTAATCAATTACAAAGATTGAAACATATCCTAAATCGATAGCTACATTTCTACAGACCAGGAACCGACAAGATAAATATCCTTATTTAACTAGACTCCAAATATAACTCGAAGTAGGAATCCTGATCAGCTTCCAGTCCTGATGATCAATCCTGATCCCAGTCCTGATATGCATCCTGATTCTGACGATCATGCAATCCTGATAGCTATGCATTACTGATGACGTCAGCAATCCTGATCAGTCGAGTCTAGATCCTGACGATCATTGAATCCTGATCTAACAATCTCCCCCAATCTCATACTTTGTGAAATAAAGTATAGATTCCTAAGATTCAATGATGTCAAAAACATATTAACAAAATGTACAAGTATTTTGATAGGTCCATAATTTACTACATTTTTAATACCTATTTTATGTTTGTTTTCGTAATTTTATTATTTAATAAATTGTTTTCTTGTGTTTTGTAGGAAAATAAATAAAATCATATTTCAAGCAGGAAAAGGTGAAAAAGGCAAGAAGATGGAAATACTTGAAGTCAAAAGGAAATTGGAGAAAAATTGGAAAACTTATCGGAGAAGAAAAAGGAATTGAGGAAATATTTCTACAATCCGATTTGTAGTCAAAGAGCCCAAGCCCATTATTTTTCCTATATATATAGATCTCCCCTCTTGTATTTGAGACACCTAGAATTATATAGCTTTTATGTCGTTTATTTTATTCATGCAAGCTACTCTGTTTCTTTGATTTTTATATCGATATCTACTCTTTATATTCACCCATTTGTGTTTTTCCTTCTTCTTTTCTATTCAGCTGTGCTCACTGGTTACCGTCCATTATACATGCATGCTTCGTTACATTACTTAGTTTATTAGTTATTAAATATAAACACCGGCTTTGATTTCTTGTTTCTGCACCGAGTCTTGCTACATGTAAAGGTTTTATGGTTTGTTCACGTTAGTCATTCACTTTCATGTTATACTTTACGTTTAAGTTTGATTTCATGTACATGTGATTACAAATTGGTCACCTATTAATTCTTAGTTTTTATTCATGTTTAATAATTGTTATAGATTTAAATATTTTGTTAGTTTTATAATTATGTGTAGCTAATTCTCTTGCCCTAGGATGAAGATGAAGTTAATTTGATTATTGTTGATATCTTCTCGTTCCTATTAATTAATTCTCATGATTTTTTTGGTGCTTAATTGTTCAATTGACAAAGTGATTTTGATATATTATTGTTACCGGATTTATTTTTCATAGCCTATGCTTGCTCCATGAAGTTTTGATAGGTTATTGTTAGATAACAAGTTTCATAGTATATGCTTGTCTCGTTAATTGATATATCTTATTTGTGAAGGAAAGAGAATTGATTTTAGGGCGAGTTGGTATTAATTGTGATTGATTAATGGATTCGGATTCCTAGGTTTTCCTTATCTGATTTTAATTGTTAATTAGGTTAAACAAATCTCATCTCAAATCTTATTGTCTAGTTCTCCTGAGTTAATTGTTAGGGTTTTGAAAATTCATAGTCTCTGTGGATCGATCTGTGATTGCTACAACTAAACACTGTGCGCTTGCAGTTTACATTATTTTTACACATCATATTTACAGCAGCAACTTATCTGTTTAAATTCTTTGATAGAACAGATTCATCTTCAAGAAGTTGGATAACAAATTTTCTTCTTTTTCTTCAAGAATTTGAATCAGTCTTTCCTTCTGATTTCTGAGTTCTTCATCTTCCTCATTAATCTGGTAGACAGCTGCTCTGAGATTTTGTATGGAGCTTCTTTGTAGACTGTGCTCTTCAAGCAAAATATAAGCAATTTCCTTCCCATCAGGATTGAGAGTAAGTTGAGTCATGCCAAAAGTCACTTCTTTAACACCAGTGCCTCTTTGCATTTCTACATCCTGTCCCCTTTGATTTAAGTATATGGGAGTATAATTACCATTGAAATTACTGTTTCCATCCAGTCTTCTTCTTATTGTTGACAAGATCATGTCACTCCACACTTTGCACACTTTATTCTTCCATCTTAACAGATAGTGAACATATTTTAGTTCCTGTGTAGTTTTCATCAGCAGATCTTGAATGGATAGAATCTTCACACTACGTACCATCTTTCATGAAGTACAGAAGCTTTTCTTTCTTTTCAATACCATCATGACAATCTATAACTATATCAACAACTAATAAATTGTTCAGGTTTTCAGAAGTTAAAGTACCTCCAATTTCAGTCAAGGAGTATGAATCAACATATGACATATTCAGATATTCAGAATCTCTATGTCCAATACCTCCTCTTGAATTACTTGTCAGTTGCTTCAGATTTGAAAACATTCGTAGCCATAGTGCTTTTGATCTAACCATATCAGATAAATCAACAACACTTGAAGCACTTGTTATAATTCCTCCAGTCTGAAAATTGATAGGTGTATTACACCTCAGTGTACTTATGTGTTTCCACTTCTTATCTTTTTCTTTTTCAGAAGCATAGCTTCTTTCTAGTAAAGATTCCCGCCTGCTTGAATTTCTCCACACTATTCTGTTTGAGAGTTTAAGCCTTTGTACATAGAGTTTGAAATCTCTATTTGTTCTTCTTGTGATCTCTCTTCTTCTGGCTTCTTCTTCTTCATCTACTTCCTTATTGTGAGAATCAACCACAGTAGATAAGATTAACAAATCAATCTCTTACATAATTTCAGATTCATCAGGATCTTGAACATTGTTAGGAACAATATCAGGATTAGAATCTTCAATTTGATTTGTATTGCAGAGAACTAATTGTCTTGAACTTCTCCTTAATTCTGGTTCTTCTTCAACAATTCCATCATCACCAAAAGTAGACCTGTCAGGAACTACTAGAATTTGAGTAGGTTCAGGAATTTCTTCTATTCTTAAACCTCTAGACCTTGTCTGTCTTGGCATTGTTTGAGTTGAAGAACCTCTTTTACCTCTTCTAGCACCTCTCCTACCTCTGCCTCCTCTTCCTTTACCAGGAGCAGGATTATTAAAGCTTTTCATCACTTCTCTCTGTTGTCTGAAGAATTCTTCATGAGAGAGATCAAGATATTCTTCACTTGCTGTAGAGAGTGTTTTTCTTGCAAATAATTGTTGAACTCTTTTATCAGTGTGATATAGAGTAACAATTCTGCCATCTTTTGTAGTAAACTTCTGGAATAGATTTGATGCATCTTCAGGATTATCAATAATCACATCTTCATCTCCTTCAGGAATTGTAGCAAGAGTCTGTACATGACCATGCATCAGGATTTGATCACCTGTCAGTATTTGTTCTTCCGTCAGGATCTGAGATTGCACCAGTGTTCTTACTGTCTTTATTCCAGAATCAGAAACATGAGTAGACTGCGTTGTTTGACTTTGAGAAGTTTGAATTGTCTTCATAACAGCAGCAGCATCAGAGGTTTCTCCTTGTTGAACTTTGTCACCACCATCATTTCCAGTATCATCATCATTATTTCTTAATACTAGATCAGGTGTACATTTTGTCTGACTTACCTTCTCCCCCTTTTTGACATCAGTATTTGACAATATATTCAAAATTAAGGCAAGAGAGGTTTGAATGTCAGTTACCTTAGAATCAAGTGAATCAATTCGTCTGTTAATGGAGGTTTGTTCAGAAATGACAGACTTTACTTGAGATTCTACTACCCTTAGTTGAAAAGCAGTAGGCACCTTTGTAAAGCTTTTAGAAATATCAGTCCTCACCAACTCAGTTGAATTCTTGATAGAATCAATCTCACTTTTTAGGCTTTTGGATAACAGAGTAGTAGCCTTCAGATGATTTTTCAAATCTTGATTCTCAATCAACTTTACTGCATCATCGGCATGATTCAAAGCAGAAGAATAACTTACAGATTCAGTAGGTTTGTACCATGAATTGTTCCATTCATTTTGTCTAAGTGCCTCAGCAGGATTAATGGAAGGAACAGAAAAGTCTTGTCGTTGATCTTTTCGAGTAGGAGCTTGCCAGCAATGAATGTGCTTGATGAACCAAAGTTAGTTCCAAGACTAGCTTTGATGACTGTAGCAAGCTGATCCTTCTCAAGTTGATTATCATCATCATCACTATCATCAGAATCATCACCATCAGTATCATGAGTAATGTCAGGATCAGGAATAGCAATACCTTTCAGTTTATCCTGTGAATCTGTGATAGGATGGTTCATTGGTCTTGATCGTAGTGGATGTATAAGAATTGGTTCAGCATCAGGAGCACCACTATCATCAGGAGCAACACCGTCATGATTTGATAAGCTTGCATCAGTATTTGTGACTGATGGTTCTTGTGTAGCATGAGGTTCTGAAGCTGCTTCAACACTTTGAGTTGGAGGTTCTTGTGTGCTTCCCTCATTGACAGTGTCCTCGACCAATCTTTCACCAGAAGCTGCAGCTTTGCCTGTATCTTCACTTTGAGAAGATGGTTATTGTGTAGCTGGAATGTTGATGTCTTCATTCTCCCTTTGAGAAAATGGTTCTTGTGTGACCATTCCACCAGCTAAGCCTTCACCCAAACTTTGATTGAGTGGTTCTTGTGTGGCAGGATCTTCAGTAGCTGCTGAATAACTTTGAGATCCAGGTTCTTGTGGGCTTGATCCTTTCAGCTTCTTTTGTCTCTGATAAACTAACTCCTCTGCATTCCTCTTTTTCTGCAACGGAGGTGTAAGACCAACCAAGGAAGCAGTCTTAGAAGCCTTCTCCCATGAAATTTCTATAATCTTCTTAGATGGAGAGGCTGGAGAGTCTGATATAGAGACAACGTTTTTTTGTACATCAGGAATACCAACATCAGGATTTGCTAGAGCATCAGGAGTAGATGACTCATCAGGATGTGATGTCTGAATATCAGTATCCTTCATTTGCACTGCCAAAGGAATATGATACCTACTTTTTGATAGTTTTCTTTTCTTCTGTGGTTTTGATAAAGGTACCACAACTTCAATAGCAGTATCAGCAACTTCCTTGAATATCTTAAACTTAGAGGATATAGGCATATCATCCTCAGAATGACTTTCATCAATTAACCTTAACTTCCTTTTTACAGGAACATCCTCAACAACCTTATCAGCTTTCTTCACCAGGACCCCTTGTACACCCCCTTGTAACTTCTTTTTAGTGAGTGGTGTAGAGGAAAAATCCTTTGAACCTGATTGCCTTCCAGACACATCAGTTCTAGCTGATTTCTTTGATTTTACAACTAAAGTCTTTTGAGAGACAATAGAGGTGGTTGTTAACTGTTTAGACTGTTTAGGTGGCATGCTTGTGTCAGGAACAAGGTGTGATGGACCTTGCCCCATAGCATTAGAAAGCAATCCATAACAAGTAGGCATTTTCTGATGTAAGAAAAACCTGACCTCGCCAGGAATAAAGGCATTGCCAATAAAACCGTTTGCCTTATCAGGGTTAAAAAATATTTTCTAAATGATGTGAAAATAAAATTTTATTTAAGAAACAAAATTTTATTTCATTAATCCTGAAAAATGTTTTTGATTTTAAAAATCACCAAATTAATGATGTAGAACCCACTAAACATTCTTACAAGTTATCAAGGCAAATTAGTCATGGAAAACTGAACCGTCGCCTCGAGAATAAGCAAATGACCTGCAGCCTTAACAAATAATCTCTATAAAAGAGAGTGTTAAACAGTATTATCATTTACCATTAAAAATACACAAACCCTCTCCACAAAAAAACTTACGAAAACCTTTCACCTTCTTCTTTTCTCCATGGCTGTTTATCAACAAGATGCGTTACCTGATCAAGAACTCGATGAAATAGAGTTAATCTGGCAGGGGATGGATCAGTTTCTTGCAGAAATTGCAGGAAATGAAGAGCCTCGGCCTATTCCTGACCCTCAGGAGCATAACGCCTTTGTAAACACAATGGCTGATGTGCTTTTGCACAACTTTCAGCAAGCCAACCCTGACTGGAATCCTCATGACAATCTCATTATTGTCAATGATGAAGAGGATGAAGACGATGAGGATGATGAAGAGGATGAGGAGCTCGAGCGAGAGCTGGAGAGAAGGAAGAAGAGTATCCGTGATGCTTGTATTTGTTGTAAGGTGCAAGCATGGAAACATCCCTGTGGAGATGATCCGCCTTCAAGTGCATATGCTCCCCTCCTTGTCCTTTAAGGATGGAACAAGAGACCTTCCAATCCGGATGGACTGTGAAGCTGCTCAGGAGCATTCATGCTTATCTGCAGGGAACGTGTTCCTGAGTAGAAAAATAGACTAGGAAAAGAATATGTAATTTCCATTTTCATTTGTAATGAATCTTCAAGATTTAATGAAATTTATCAATTTTCTCAATTGTTCTTTTCTTTCTTAGATTTCCTGCACAAATTGTTAGAACACAACATTTGATATATAGCATGATGAATAGTAATCTCTTAGAAAATAAATTGAGATTTAAAAGTAAAACTTAATACTTAATCAGAGACTTAGTATAACTTTTATTTTCCAGAGAATACCAGCACTGTTGTTTTCCAATTTTTTAAAGCCTCTGGTTTTCACACCAGCTTCAGTATCTGAGCATCAGGATTGACTAGTTGACTTCCTGTCAGGATTGTGTCCTATCAGGATTTGATCAAAATTACATACCTTTCTGAATGACCATCAGGATTTGATAGTCATCAGGATTTCCTCTCTGTAGCTTTCCTCAGAAATTCTCAAAGTTCATCATTCCAAGTTCATTCACCAACTTATTGAAAGTAGCTTCAGGTAGTGGCTTGGTGAAAATATCAGCTAGTTGTTGATCAGTAGGAACAAAGTGAAGTTCAATTGTTCCTTCCAGAACCTGTTCTCTTATAAAGTGATATCTAATACTGATGTGTTTAGTAAGAGAATGTTGAACTGGATTTCCTGTCATTGCAATAGCACTTTGGTTATCACAATAAATAGGGATTTTTGAGTATGACATGCCATAATCTAACAACTGATTTCTCATCCACATTATCTGAGCACAACAACTTCCTGTAGCTATGTACTCAGCTTCTGCTGTTGAAGTAGAAATAGACTTTTGCTTCTTACTGAACCATGAAACTAGTCTTCCACCCAAAAACTGACATCTTCCTGAAGTAATTTTCCTGTCTATCTTGCATCCTGCAAAATCAGCATCTGAATAACCACACAAACCAAAATCTGATTACCTTGCATACCAAAGGCCAAGAGAAGGAGTGCCTTTGAGATATCTGAAAATTCTTTTGACTACAATCAGATGTGGTTCCCTAGGTTTTGCTTGAAATCTTGCACACAGACAGGTTGCAAACATGATATCTGGTCTACTTGCAGTGAGATACAATAAAGAGCCAATCATCCCTCTGTAGTGAGTTACATCTACCTCAGAACCTTGATCAGGATCAAGTTTGGTAGCTGTAGCTATGGGAGTACTTGCAGTAGCACAGTCTTCCATGTTAAACCTTTTCAATAAATTCCTTGTATACTTTGACTGATTGATAAAAATGTCATCATCAGTCTGTTTAACTTGAAGACCAAGAAAATAACTCATTTCTCCCATCATGCTCATTTGATATCTTGACTGCATAAGCTTGGAAAACTTTTCACACAGCTTATTGTTTGTTGACCCAAAAATGATATCATCAACATAAATCTGAACTAAAAGCAAATCCTTATCATGATTCAAATAGAATAGAGTTTTATCAATAGTACCTCAACATAAAAGGGAATAATTGTAACACTGATTCGTTATGTATCATTTTTTTAGTTTCTTGGGTCATTAGGAAAACAAAATTTGATATTCAAATCCAAGACTCATTCATGAATTTGCAGCCAGGAGTCAATAGTTCATGGTTCAAATTTGCCATCAACTTATTTTTTTTAATACACATTTTACTTTTCAATAGAAAAGTGAGGGGAAGTTTTTAGGCATTGTGTTTGTGTGTTTGGAGATACTATAGAATCAATCGAAGAGGTGGATCAAATTAAATAAAAAAAAAGGCCCTTATTTTCGGAAAAGAGTTAATAAAAAAGGCTTCAATATACAAGTACAAAAAAGTGGTTCAGTAATCCAACCTTAAGCAGAAAAATTTCCATCTATTTTTTTTTGTATTATTTTGGCGACATGGCCGAGTGGTAAGGCGGGGGACTGCAAATCCTTTTTCCCCAGTTCAAATCCGGGTGTCGCCTAATCAATAAAAGACTCGAAATATCTTATTCTGTTCTGTTGATATATAACTCACCCCTTTTTCCCCGGCAGCAGAAACGGATTGTGCATTCGGCCTGGGTGTTTTCTAATATAAAAGATTATAGTAAATCTTTGCATCTAGGATTAAAAAGATTCTAATGGTGGAAGGGCTATCACGACTTCCAGAACCCCTCTCCTCTATTCTACTACTAATGTAGTGTATACTGGCCAAGTCTTGAATTCCGTTGGATAGACCAGATACGAAATCTAATTAAATTAACAGTTTAGTTGTGTAAAGACCGGAAGAGCCTTTAATCAACATATACTTAAATATACTTAATAATAAGAGTACTTACTATATATCTATACAGATTCACGAGAATTTATGAGCGTTCACATTCAATATTAGACTGAATGGAGAATATAATCTATAAAGATAAAAACGGGCAAAAAGAACAGGCCTTATTATTCCTATATGTTCCATTCGGAACATTCCATTCCATTAAGGTGTCATTGCCTATTTTACTTGTGTTTAGTCTTTCCCAATTAAAAGTCGTTATTGGGATTAGTTCATCAACAGTGTTCGGTCAGAGTCCCTTTTTGACTCTGCGCTGTTGATTCGACTATTATTAATGAGCAATAATGGAATAATTCCTTCATAGAGATAGGGGACCTAATTCACATGGATATAGTAAGTCTCGCTTGGGCTGCTTTAATGGTAGTCTTTACTTTTTCCTTTTCACTCGTAGTATGGGGAATAAGTGGACTCTAGAGGTACTACGAATTGATTGACGAATCAAACCATATCAATTGTTTTCTAGATCGTTCTACAACATGTTTTGAATGATTTAAAAAATATCTTCATTTATTACCTTACATTGGATTCTAGTGGAGTAATGTATTTTATGAATAAAATTCTTTCAATCAAAGAGATATTTCCAGGATTCCCATATTTGTATCTCGAAAGCAAAGGGATACAGATTATTTGAAATTTATTCCAACCAAATTCGTCCTAAATTTTATATTTCAATGAACGGGCTCTTCCCATAATTTTAGTTTTAGATGGATACTAAAGAAGGCCCGATCCCCCTTTTTTGTTTCCCTCTTTACTTTATCTTTTCTTGCTCAAAAAGAAAATTTTTAAGTGTATACACGATTTCTATGAGAAAAAAATTAGGCATAGTAGTTGTATAACAAGAGAGTATGCATAATAAGATCTTGACTTGGGAGTCACATATTGCGCACTTACCGATTCTTTTTTTCATATATATTTTTTAATTACATTTCGACTTTATAAGGGTTTCAAGCATTAAAAATTTGTGAGGTTTATTATTTTATAATACTTATTCCCTTTTAAAATTTAAAATATGAAGAAGTGACCATAGAACTCCTGTCAATGGATCAATCCAGTTTTTCTTAGGAATGCTAGAAAAAATATTAGGGCTCTTTAATAGATGCCGCTAATGCTTTTTTCCTTCGTTGATTCTTTCGATAGATCACGAGACTCAGATTGCAAATAAAAAGAAATCTATAAATTATAACTAGAAAGTAAGACAAGACAGTTTTTTAATTTGTTTAATATTGATCAAAAAAAGAGAATTGGTTCTATGTAAATTCTATATATTATCTTGATATTTACATTACATATATCAAGATAATATTGTAGATTGATCGACACGAAGTCCCTGTCTTTATTATAAAGTACAACTTTATACACTACACTAAAAATAATAGATATGGTAAGAAAGAAATATATATTTCTTTCTTACTATACTATAGTATCAGATCTGATAGAATACTGTCGATTCTAGTCCGCTTATTTCCGCTCATTTCATTTAAGACACCAAATTGGAATAATTTTCCCTTTTTTATTCAATCTTTGATAAGAACTCAGAAGTCAAGTTTCATTCAAATTAATTAATCCTTTTTATTTTGATTTTGACTTTCTGTTTTTACATAAATGATAAGCAGAAAAGCAGTAGGAACTAGGATGAACAGTGCAGTAGCAATAAATGCAAGAATATTTACTTCCATAATCTCATTCTTTTTTTTACTTCACAATAACTCGGGATTTAATCCCATAGAGATGATAAATCTTTCGCATGTAAATTCAATGAATGAATTATCTCTCAATGATCTTGAATCGGATCAATATCATGAATAACAATATCTGATCTATCAAATAAATTCGTCGTCGCGAATTGAATAGTATAACATAGGAAGATCTTTTATCCATACTGAATCCAAAATAGGATTCCCGATCCAATCAAAAATTACTTTTGAATAAAAGATCTTTTTTAAACTTCACATTATAAATTGAGGTTACACAAACAAAACCGGAGTCAGAAGGGGATACTTTTTAAGTTGGAAAGTATTCTATCAGGGGAATAAGGAATTCCATTTTTGTATGTGCACTTGGGAAACATAGAGTCTTCTATTCCATCGCAAAAGCAGATTCATTATCTCTTGGAATACTGACTATCGTGCTCCCAGCAATTCTACCAATTTACATATGTCTTTCTACTACCAACCAGTACTGGTATTGAGCTAAGGTTTCATACCATGCTCTTGGAGCTTGTTTTAGTCCATAAAGTGCCTTATCCAATCTATAGACATGATTTGGATATTTAGGATCGATGAAACCAGGAGGTTGCTCAACCTAGACTTCTTCCTCCAGTTCACCATTTAAGAAAGCACTTTTCACATCCATCTGGAAAACCCTGAATTTCTTATGAGCTGCATAAGCTAGAAAGATCCTGATGGCTTCTAGTCTTGCAACATGAGCAAAAGTTTCATCATAGTCAATTCCTTCTTGTTGAGAATACCCCTTTGCAACTAGTCTAGGTTTGTTTCTGATTATCACACCATCTGAATCAGTCTTATTTTTGAAAATCCAGTTTGTACCAACAATGGACCTATTCTTTGGTCTTGGTACCAGTTTCCAGACTTCATTCCTTTCAAATTCATTCAATTCTTCTTGCATTGCAGTAACCCAATCAGCATCTTTAAGTGCATCTTCAACTTTCTTAGGTTCCTCCTTGGATAGAAAGTTATTGTATAGACATTCATTCTGAGTTGCACTTCTTGTCTGAACACCTGCATCAGGATCCCCAATAATCAAATCAGGAGTATGACTTGCAGTCCATTTCCTTGCTGATGGTAAGTCATGTCTTGATGTAGATGCTCCCCCTAGATTGGTGTTATCTTGATTTGAAGAATTTGCTTGAGTAGAAGCTCCCCCTGAATTATTGAAATCCCTTCCTGATGAATTATCAGGATCATCATTTGAATCAGTATCTGAAGAATTCTGTCCTGATGATTGAGTTGACTCTGATCTTGTAGTAGAATGCTGTTGCTCCCCCTCAACATTTGCACTACTAGTTGTATTACCATTAATTGCATCATCAGAGTTAGCATCATCAGAATTTGGTGTGCCATCAGGATTTGATGGAACATCAGAATCTGATTCACTTTCTTCAGGTTCCTTGGTAGATTCATTTTCAAAAATTAACCTTTCATGAGAGTCTTCATTGATTCCAATTATCTTCTTATCATCAAAAGATACATGTATTGACTCCATGATAGTCCTTGTTCTCAAATTAAAAATTCTGAAGGCTCTTGATGCAGAATAGCCTATGAAAATTCCTTTATCAGCCTTTGTTTCAAATTTCCCTAGCTGTTCAGGATGAGTTCTGAGAACAAAACATTTATAGCCAAACACACGCAGATGCTTCAAACTTGGTTTCTTCTCCTTGAGAGATTGATAAGGAGTAACACCATGTCTGTTTATCAATGTGAGATTTTGAGTATAACATGCTGTGTTGACTGCTTTTGCCCAGAAATATGTAGGTAGCTTTGCTTCTGCCAACATAGTTCTGCCAGCTTCAATAAGAGTTCTATTCTTTCTTTCAACTACTCCATTTTGCTGAGGTGTGCCAGGAGCAGAGAATTGTTGAATAATTCCTTTGTATTTGCAGAACTCTTCCATCTTTGAATTCTTGAATTCAGTACCATTATCACTCCTCAGTATCTTGACTTTGTACTTTGTGGTTGTCTCAATCATTCTCACATGATCCAACAGTATTTCAGGAGTTTCATCATTTCTGTGCAGAAAATACACCCAGGTGAATCTAGAATATTCATCAACAATTACAAGAGTGTACCTTTTCTTACTGATGGTCATAATGTTGACTGGACCAAATAGATCAAGATGCAGCATGTGATATGGTTCTTCAATAGAGGATTCAGATTTACTCTTGAATGATGTCCTTCTCTGTTTTGCTTTCTGACATGCATCACAGAGTCCATCAGGAGTATATAACACTTTTGACAATCCTCTAACTAAATCTTTCTTAACCAACTCATTGATATTGCTGAAGTTGAGATGAGAAAGCTTCTTGTGCCAATTCCAACTTTCATCTATTGATGCTTTACTGATAAGACATGTAGGGGAGTCATCAGTATTTGAGAGAATGTTGGCTTCATAAATGTTACCATGCCTGTAGCCATTCAATGATATCTTTCTTGTTTCTTTTGCTGACTACTTCACAATGTGTGGAATAGAAGTGGACATGATAACCTCTGTCAGTGATTTGACTAATACTCAATAGGTTGTGTTTTAGTTCCTTCACTAGAGCTACTTTTTCAATGATGACATTTCCAATGATTATGTTGCCATATCCCAAAGTTTGTCCAATGTTGCCATCTCCATAAGACACAGTTGGGCCAGCTTTTTCTTCATATTCTGATAACATGGCTTTGTTTCCAGTCATGTGCACAGAGCATCCACTATCCATGACTAACACATTTTTCCTTTTTCCCTTGTCATCAGAAATAGCAGTATCATCAGTATTGACCATTAGAGCATAGTTGACCACCTCAGTATCAGATTCTGAGGAAGAGTCCATCCAATCCTTGCTTGACGTGATGAGTGCCCTTGTCTTGTTGCACTCAGAAGCAAAGTGACCCATACCATTACACTTGTAGCATCTAACCTTTGACTTGTCAAATTTGCTACCCTTGCTGTCCTTTTTGATATACTTGTCTTTGTCTGCATTGAAGGTCCTTTTCTGGAAGTTACCTTGTCTTCTAGTCTTCCTGAACTTCATCCTTTTGAAGTTTCTGACAATCATAGCAACCATCTCCTCCATGTCTGAGTCAGAAGAGTCATCATCAGTATTGGCATCAGGATTGCCATCAGTATCTGATGATGAGTCATCAGGATCTGACTCAACTATTATTGATTTCCTTCTAGAGACCTCCATAGCTTTTCCTTTTGATTTAGCCTCTGCTTTCAAAGCAATAGATTTTGCCTTGCTGCCTTTCTTATTCTTTCTCTGTTGAACTTCAAGATCACGAGTTCTTAACATTCCATAGACTTCATCAAGAGACACAGTGTTGAGATCATACTGATGTCTAATGATCGAGGTCTGAGTATCCCATTCTTCAGGTAAAGCTCTTAGAAATTTGGTGTTAGAATCTTCAGTTTCATATTCCTTGTCAACTAAAGATAAATTGTTCAATAGTGTCAGAAATCTATCATATAGATCAGTCAGGCTCTCATCGGGTCTTGCATCGAATTGTTCATATTCTTGAATCAAAAGAGCCCTTCTGTGTTTCTTTACAGATGCAGATCCCTGGCACTGAGTTTCCAAAGTATCCCAGATTTCTTTTGCAGACTTGCATGCAATAACTCTGTTTGACATGACAGCATCAAGACTACTGTGCAGAATATTCTTTATCTTTGGTTCTCTGAGTACATGAGTTTTTTCTTCTGGAGTCCATTCACTCTTGGCCTTGACCACATAATGTTCAGGTACAGTTTCTGTCCGTTCTACGATCCTCGTAGGTATATATGGTCCATCACGAATCCTGTCCAAATAATCAGGATCCATAGCCTCTAGGTACATCAGCATCTTTACTCTCCATGTTGGATATTCTGATTTCTTCAGGATGAGAATCTTCATGCTTTCATACTTGGTTGTCGACATCTTAGATCGTATCTGATTTAAATTCAAATCAGTTTGCTCTGATACCAATTGTTGCCCGATAATAAACAATTGTAGAAGGGGGGTTGAATACAATTGTATAAGATTCTCGACTAAGTAAGATATATATCACAAATATGAAAGAATAATAACAGCTTTAATAAATCTGATATAAAACTGTTAGAAACTCTCTCATGAAATTCTGATGTTCTTGAGAGCTGCTAGGTTACACAAATGTTCAAGTGCGTGATCGATCAATGTTGTGTGTGTTTATCAATCGAAACCTAAACCGTGTTTATATAGTACACAGCTTCTCTATCAATTAAAAGATAAGTCCTAATCAATATCCTTAATCGATAGCTACATTCCTACAGACCATGAATCGACAGGATAAATATCCTTATTTAACTAGACTCCAAATATAACTCGAAGTAGGAATCCTGATCAGCTTCCAGTCCTGATGATCAATCCTGATCCCAGTCCTGATATGCATCCTGATTCTGACGATCATGCAATCCTGATAGCTATGCATTACTGATGACGTTAGCAATCCTGATCAGTTGAGTCTAGATCCTGACGATCATTGAATCCTGATCTAACATGCTATTTATTCTTGATATACACACAAACCATCTACAAAATTCATCTCAATTTCATAAAATATATCATGGATTAACAACAACAAATTAAGACATAACTTATATGTTAATGAACTTACAAATACATAAATTATTAATTTAGAATTATTGAACTTACAATGAATTTTGATGATTAAATCTTCTTTTTCTTCTTTTCTCTTCTTCTTCTTTCTCTTCTTTTCTCTTCTTCTTCTTTCTCTTCTTCCCCTTCTCAAAATTTTATCTTATCCTCAAAAACAAAACACCACACATTACAAAAGCAAAAAGGTGGTGGGGGCCAAAATTTGCATCCTGTAACCTTTTCCTACCAATTTTGGTAGGAAATGCACTTAATAATTGGACCAATAACAACGACCGATGACATGGAAGCGGGGGCCAGAAAAAGTTAAAATTTTGCATTCGGCTCTTTTCCTACCAATATTGGTAGGAAAAGCACCTGGAAAAATAATAATATTTATATTTTAAGAAATTGTTTATTAATCTAAAAATGTGAGGGACTGTGACGTGGAAGGTGGGGTCCTTTCATTATCAAAATGCAACTAAAACCTACAAAATTTGGTAGGTTGTGCTTTCCTACCAAAGTTGATAGGAAAAGGTTGGTGGTAAACGGTGTCGTTTTTGTTGACATGGCTACTTACGTGGATTGTGGGGGTATCATCACAGTCATTTCCTACCAGTTTTGGTAGGTTTTGATTTCCCATTAAAACCTACCAAAATCTGGTAGGAAATGACCCTGGCAAAATTTCATTATTTTTTTTCCAGAAATTGTTTATTATTTTAAAATACGTGAGGGATGATGATGTGGAATTTGGGGTCGTTGAAAAGTCAAAATGTGACCAAAATCGACCAAATCTGGTAGGTTTTAATTTCAAGCCAAGAATTGGTAGGAATTGATGCTTGCGTGTACAAAACTTGGGACCCACAGACACCATTTCCAACCAATTTTGTTGTTAGTCCACTACTAGAAAAAGTAGATATAACATCGTTGTTTTAACATCGGTTGCAAAAGCCACCCATGTTAAAGGGCGTTTCAACATCGGTATTTTTTAAAGCGATGTTAAAACTCGTTTTAGACATCGGTTCAAAAAATAACCGTTGTGAATTCTCATTTTTCAAAAAGTTAAAAAATCCCGTATACCACACTTTCCCTCTTATTACACCAAATATTTCTCAAAATATTTTCCCCCTTACTGAAATTTTTATTCCCCCAATTTGCCCCCTTTCTCACACACACTATCTCTCTCTCACTTCCCCCTTTTCACTCACTCACATTCTCGCTATCATTTTCTCTCGCGGTCGGCTCTCTCTCACATCTCAACCCTAATTGAAACCCTAATTTCACTAATTGAAACCTAATTGAAGGAACCCAACCGAGCTAAAAAGGAATCGACCTAATTGGGTTTCTTTTTCTTTCATTTGTTCTTTAATTGTGATTTAATTTGTAAGTTTCAGTTTCAATTTTTGATTTTTAACTCTACCTTTTTCTAGAGATCTGGAGCTTGGACTGATTTCGAGTCATATTCACTATGATTCCGGCTTCGATACAGCCGAACCTCTACTACTACAATCGATATATAATCAAGCCACTACTATTGTTTATCTTCATCGAGTAAGTTCCATATTGTTCCACACTCGATTTTAGGGTTGTACAATTTTATGAATTAAGTTCTCTTTTAGTACTGATGTGATTTACGGTTCTCTTATGTGTCTCTTTGTTTAATTCAATTTTTTATTTGGTTTTGAATATTGAATTAAATAAAGGTAGCTTTGTTTATTAATTTTGGGAATTCTGTAAAATTAGGGTTCTACGATTTGAACTACTTGGCTTCTCTGAGATTTTTTGACCAAGACATAGTGAAGATACAGAGTAAGGTTCCATGTGAATATATGATACTACTACCAGGGCAAAGGTATGATGATCTCCTAAATAAACTCAAAAGCCTTTGTTTGGATGTACGACTTTAATTCGGTCTTATTTTGTTGTTGGACCAATTCAGGCTGTGCAAGGTCCTCCTTCATGAATTAAATTTAGTAATGAAGAGTTCTTGTGAAGAAAGTAAGAAAGAATATGGGTTTGATTCACCTGGTGCTACTGGTGATTTGATATCCCAGTACAGATATGAGTACTACACTCATATCATCTTCTAAGGTGTCTAAGTTATTAATTTTGTTTTCCAGGTTGAAGCTATAAAGAAAATATCTGATTATGTTAGTCAGCTGAGGAGGGTTGGAAAAGGACATGGTATGAAATATAGTTTGAAGATACTCTTATTGTTTTCCTGACTTTGCTTTGCCATATTAAATCTAAATTCCTTTTTCCCTAATGTGGTATATTTTAACTGCAGGGGTGTGGCACTTTGATCAGAGTCTCTTACTTGATCAGACAATATGTGAGCTACTTGGTCAATCTTATATAATATATCTGCACTTAATTTTTATTGCTAAATCTTAGACATTGTAGCTCATAAAGCTTATATATGATTCTTCTATTGAAAATAAGTGACCATTGAAAATAAGTGACCATAAAACTGTCAAAGTATCTTGAATGAAACTTCTAGTGCTAGATAAAACTCTGAGAATGACTGAGATGACCTGGGAGAAGCTTGTGAATGAATTATTAAGTATAAATTTGTGTTTGAAAACAAGAGCACTTAAAATTTTATTATGTACACTCTAAATGCTGAAAAACTATGTTGAAGCCAAGCATGACAAAAAAGAATGCATCTTTCCAGAAGGAGATGAAGCATATAAATTGTGCACTTTTTTGACACTTTATGGCTCTTGCCATGTGGCTGCCCCTCTTTTCTACTTACTGTTGATTCTTGATTCCTGTATGTGAGTATAATGGTAGGCCACTAGTCATTTCCATAACACCCTTAAATAAAACCAGTCAGTTCTTTGGTTCATCCACGCTCTGGGCAAATCAAGGAATAATGCAGATCCAATTTATTGGTGAACTTCTAGTACATTTACATTTTTCTAATACTTTAGAGTGTAGTTTACCGTTGATCGAACTTTTCTGATGCTATAGATAGATGAGATTATATTATGAGTTTTTTCATCTATTTATCAGTTTTTATTATATCAATTATATTGACTGTAAAATGTCACGAGTAAAACGTGTGCTATATCGTCCTTAACTAGGGAAACACAATTGCACTGGTTAACTATTAAGATTTTATTACGGCCTTTTGGTTTGCCTTTCAAGTTAAATCTACACTTATTGCACTACCGTGTGCTGAAATGAAATATTGTTTGCGGCAACTTCGTACCATTGGAACTTATTTATCTCGCATGTACTGAATCTGTCCTACGAGTACTTATATTATCTCTTTAATGCGCATTAGAGAAAAACTGGTGATCCACTACGTGTATACATGGATCTTGAAGCTCGAAAAAAACGGTCAGGTGCGGAGGACATTTTTATCAGCTATCATGCCAAAGATGATGTCCAGGCAACTTATGCTGGCGGCCTTTTTCATAACAATAGAAATTATCAACTGTCTTCTTCCAAGAACAATGTATGTTTGAACTGACCCATTTATATATCTCTGTTTACTACATAAACATTTATTTTCTTTTATGACGCACATTATATTTTTTCGTGAATACAAAATTACAAACTGATACATTAACATGGATTTGAAGGTTTAGATGTCTCATAAGGGCCACCAAGTAATTTTTAATGAATACAAGTTTATAATATCAGGGAAGTCTGGTTAAAAGGAAGTTATAGACATGGCTCTAATTTTGGAAACTAACTATTTGAGAAAATATAATTAAAACTATTGCAAGATGTGTGTAAACTGATCTTTTCTTAAATTCTAAAATATCCATGATGTTCTCGTCTATTGGTCTTCATCACGCTGTCTTCCTAAACGAAACCAGCTTGCGAAAAGTTTACTCAGGTTGCTGCCTCATCATTGACGAGTTCATCCCAACACTAGACACCGAAAATGGGATCTGCTATACACATCATGAAAATCTTCGTAGTGAGATATTTCTTTGACTTAAAACTAGTGCAATGCAAATCTTATTAAAATTTAGTATACTCAATGCTTATATAACATGATTGACCAATGATATAAAGATGTGGCTGATCAGATGAATCTTGGTTAAGAGGACTTTTCAGCTTGCTGCTCTGTTCTGAACAGTTTGATGGCCATTGATTCTAGTACTTCATGTTCTTTTAAGTTATTGAAGTACCTTATGCATAATACAAATTACTATACCCTTGTAGCAAACGACATGTCTTTAGCAAAACTGTATAAATTGTCACCTATTTTGGGCATAGTAATCAATGGGAAGACTTTAATCTAGACGATTATTTCAAATTAACATTTTTCTAAAAGGAGAGTCTGAATTTGGTTGTTCCATTTCATTTTAGGAGTCCTTTCCTGATTTTAGTAATGACTACGGCCCACTAGAAGAGAACAATTTTAGAACTTTGTATTATTTTGATTTCATTTCGGTTAGCTTCTGAAATAAGTCATACTGGAAATTTGTTTAAGAAAGAACCTTTGTACTTGGTATGCTTACTTTGGTTATTTAGATTGAGCCTCTTATTTGTTTGAATCTGAATTTGTCATTATTGTTGTTATTACTATGTTTTCATCAGTTACATATAAGCATATAATGTCATTTTCATGTCTACTTGTTGTTTTTAGGTGCTAAAGAAGATGGAACTAGTGTCTATTTCTTTCACAAAACAGCCAATGCTTATGCCACTGGTCAAAGGAAGCGTCAGAAGATTCAAAACGAAAATAGTTCTGGCAAGGAGCATGTGCGCTGACATAAGACATGCAAGACAAAACCTGTACTGGAGAATGGAACCGAGAAGGGCAGTCAGAAAATCACGGTTCTATACAGAAGGGCAATAAGGGGTTCAAAGTCTGGGAGATCTAATTGGGTTATGCATCAATACCATCTCGGGACCGAGGAAGATGAAAAAGATGGTGATTATGTGGTCTCTAATTAGGAAATCTAATTAGATTATGGCTACTAGAATGTTTTTGGTTGCAACATGTTAGGTAACTTTGAATTGTTTGTGAATCCATTTTGAATTTGATAATTAGCTTTGCGATGCAAGTTTTGTTGCATCGGTAATTAGCTTTGCGATGCAAATTTTGTTGAATTAGTATTGAATTGGTATTGAATTGGTAATCAGGGGGCAATGTAAATTAACATCACATGCATAATTTTGTACTTTTAAAACCGATGTGGAAACCAAACTTAACCAATTTCTAAAGTAACAAAGACATGAGTGTACACTCAAAAATCAATGTTAAATGAACTTTGTACGTAAAACTCAAACCAGAAAACCGAAATTAAACGGGACATGTAACATTGCAACAACTTCAAACACTGATGTTAAAAGGACCATTCAACATCGACAACAATTAAGGAAACCGATGTTAAATGGACACTCAAAAATTATACAGCAGAAAAACTGATGTCTTTAATATCTATTACATCAGTTTCTGAAACAAATAGATGTCTGATAGGCTTTTGACATCACAGTAACATATCGAACCAATGTTAATTCCCTTATTAGACATCGTTTTTTGCACAACATTCGATGTTAATGTTTCTTTTTAACTTGTGTGTCGTTTGTTCAAGAGGATCTAACCTTGATAACATAGCAATATTGAAGTGTTAATAATATACGTTTGTGATGAATTTGTGTCAATGACATCAGAATTTGTTATGTAAACGATGTGGTTTTATCTAATAGACATCAGTGAAAAACCAATGTCTAAACACTCAGACATTTAACAACACCCGCGTAGACATCGGTTGGTTGTTTAGAAAGAAATCGGGTAATAGCCGATGTTGTATCTACTTTTTCTAGTAGTGGTCAGAAATATGCAGTCATTTCCACCCAAATTTCTTTTGGTCTGTTTTAAATGGTCGGAAATGGTCGTTTTACACCATTTCCAACCAATTTTGTTGTTAGTCGGAAATGCTCAGTCATTTCCACCCAAATTTTTTTGGTATGTTTTAAATGGTCGGAAATGACCGTTTTTTTTGTATTGGTTTTTACCCATCGATTTTAGGTAATCGGTTTTAACCGTTTTTTTTGTAGTGAAAGATTGACAATTCATCAATTCATTTTTCATGAGTTGAGACTTTCCCCAAAGACACCTCTGAGTAATTTGGAACATAGTATGAAAAACACGATGACAATTAACACTAGGATTATCTGCAGGGTGGTTATGAGGTTTATATTTTTAAACCCATCAAGAGAATAATATATATTATAAGCTGAGGTAAATGTTTGGTGGAATTACACTTATTGGTATCTTCTACTTAAAACATCACAATTTTTCTTGGGCTAAAAAATTATCTTTAAAAAATCTCGAGCTTTACCCTTAATTATGCTTAATTGTTTAACTGCAACATAGGGTAAATAAATACTTGTGATAAACATTTGAAAATAAGCTTTTCTTATGATACATTACTAGAAAATAACCCGTGCCTAGTGATTTTTTTTGGTAATTTATTTTATTTACAGTATTTTTTAATTAATATTATCAATTATGTTATTTTCAATTTTGACTTAAAATTGTTTACAATTACATTATTTTTTCATGAAATTAGTTACTGAATTTTACAAATATTTTGCTCATGAAATATTATTATTATTCAGTTAATTATAAAAACTTTATATGTTATCCCTTTACAACTGAAATGTTAATGGTAGATTATTTATATTTCAGTATCGTAAGCAAAATCATTTTAAAATCTAAAACACTAACTTGTGTATACATCTCAAAGATTCTCATCCAAATGAATTTTTTTATTTTCAGCAACAACTTTCTATTATATAAAAAATGTAAGAGATTAATAGTTGTAATTTTTAAAAATATATATATATATATATATATATATAATATGATCTTGTTTGAAGTCATCTTTTTATTCGAGGAGATCTTTTAACTTTCAATTTTGAAAGCGTGGGTATAAGGGATGATTATAAGGGCAATAACAAATTAGACAAATGTAGTATACACTATATATGTATACATATAATTAAAATTTTGTTTATTCAACCTGGGATAAGATCAGAAGATTTCCATCCAGTTGATTTTCTTTATTTCTAGAAATAGTTTTTTTATTATATAGAAAACGTAATTAAAATCAAATTAATTTTAAAACTGAAACACCAACTTGTATATAGATCCAAAAGATTCATATTCAATTGAATTTTTTTTATTTACATAAACAACTTTCTGTTATATAGAAACGTAAAAGGTCATTAGTTGAATTGAAAAATTATATAAAATTAAAAAAAAAAAACTTTGTACCATTTATTTTTTGCGATGTTTCTCATTATGTTTATTCTACTGCTCAATAGTTTAAAAATCTCTTGTTTGACGATATCTTTCTCTTTTGACAAATGTTTACAATTCCAAGTTTGAAGACGTAACTATAAGCGATGATTATAAGGGGACTAGGAAATCGGTCAAATATAATATAAATTATGTATATATAATTAAAATTTTGTATATACAATATGTTCTAAAATTTAGAAGATTGTCATCCAGTTGAGTTTCTTTATTTCTAGAAACAACTTTTTATTTATACATAAAACACAAGAGATCATTATATGAATCGAATAATTCTAAAAATTAAGGAAAAAAACTTTTGATATTAATACTTGGGACATAATTTGTTTTTTTGAATTTAATCATTACGTTCATCTCACAGCTCAATAGTTTCAGAATCTCTTGTTTGGCGATATCTTTTTTTTTTTTTATGTCTTCCAATTTATCTAGAAGGAAAAAATATAGGGGACTAGAAAATTAGCTCAATATCGTATGATTTAAATATTGTAAGCATATTCATGAATTAACTAACCATACAGGAGATAAATAGTTAAATCCATTTCGGACTATTTAAATATAATAAGGCTAGTCGTGAATAAATAATGAATATAACATGACAAATATAATTGAATTCAATTTATGCCCTTGTGATTGGTGATGTAAATATTCGAACATTTTTTATGAAATTGATTCGCATGCAGATGGGAACAACTTGGAATGTTGAAAAGTGAATTTACATCTACACAACTTGTACTAACCAAAACTTGGCATGCTGAAAAGTAAATTTACCTGTCAATAACTTGTATTCGATTAATAACTTTTTGTTTACTTTGGTGATGGACAATGATTACTTCATCGATAATAATGACGTACAATCATATTCGTTGATGTTTCATATATTAAGTTCAATTCACCAAGACACTAAGTTTATAAAAGAATTAGAACTACAATAAGAATAAAAATTTCAGATGACCTAAACTACAAATTACACGTACTATAATTTGCTTATGTTGTGATCTTATTGTAACTCCTCCGACACGGGATATCTATTACATGATATAATATAATAATATAATATATTTTGGTACAATAGTAATGCAATTTAATAACAATGTAATATATTAGTACAATAACAATATAATTTATTGTAGATTTAGATTAGATTATTATTAAAAATAACATAGAATTTTACGTGAAATAAGTGTTTAGGGTACAATAACAATATAATCAATTTTAGATTAGATTTTTTTTTAAATTTCAAAACAAGATGGAATTAGTTTTTTTTTTAAAAAAATTAGAATTTTACATAAAATAGGAGTTTATAGTACAATAATAATATAATCTATTTAGATTACATAGTTATAATATATGAGTCGAACATTGAAGTAGAAAGTGTGTAGTAAATTTATACTTTCAAAAATAACTTGATACAAATGTTTAAATTATATGGCTTAACTATCCATATGTGATCATAGATAATATTGACATATATATCAATGTTATGACAATGGCAAAGAAGTGACAAAGAAAAAATGTAACCTTTTATCATACAAACTTTTAATTGCTTGTATGTGGAAGACGAAAAGTCAAAAATAAAATATTATTTTTTGTAAGACGAAAAAATCAAAATAATAATAAAATTGTTAGAAGATTGGTGAAAGTAGAGGATTGAATAAACCAAAAATAATTTAAAAACAATATAAAGTTCTCCGTGAAATAGGAGTTTAGGATATAATAATTCTGGAAAAAATGACAAAAATAATCATTTTTTTGATAAAATAAACAAAAATAATGATTCTGAAAAAAGTGGCCAATTTTAGCCTTTATATATAGTTGGGTATCTCATGTACAGGATACTCCGTATGTACAGGATACTCGCTTGACAGTTGGCCCATATATATATGGGATACTCCATTGACAGTTGGGTATCTCATAGGCCAAAGTTGGCCAAAATTTTAAAAATGATTATTATTATTAATTTTGTATAAAAAACAGGCTAAAGTTGGCTTTCACCCATAATTCTACTACATGAAATAGGAGTTTATGATATAAAATAATCTATTTTAAATTAAATAATTATATATTTTTTAAAAACTAAATTAGGGGTGAAACCAAAAAGTGTGAACCAAAAAAGCGAACCAATTTTGATATCATATTAAATGTTATAGATTAGCATGAAAACACTTTTTGGGTGAGTTAATATTATGACAAAAGCTTCGCTTGGTTTAAATGGATTCCTAGTTTGTAGAATTAATCAGTTAATCACATATCTCTTACATATTCTTGAGGTATAGACGACTCAGACTTGTCTACATCAATACAGAAGGAAAAGAAATCTGCATATTCCCAACCAAAATAAAAGAAGAAGACACTTTAATTTGATTCCTTCAATTACTTTGATGACTTCTAGCTCGTCCTCCGTTCTCAACATCAACCAATATATGGACCTGTTTGGCAAACGATTTATAAGCTAGCTTAATTATAACTTATAAATTCGTAATAATCAAGGATCAACCCAATTTATAAATCAACTTATAACTTATATGTTCATAAGTTGAATGTTAGTAACAAGGTACATTTTTTTTAACTTATTGACTTATTGCTTGATTTTTTTTGTCTTTAATTAATACTTCATATTTTTTTACATTTGTGTTTTTAAATATTTTTTTAATTTAAAATGTATGTATTTAGCTAATTATATTTAATAATTATTTTTAATACTATTAGCAAATTTGTAACTAATTTATAAGTAAATTTATCCAAATACTTAAGAATTCATCCACTTATCACTTATATAATATTTATTCATTTTAAGTTATAAATCAACTATTTTAAGATACCCAAACATGCACATAATCTGCTTTTGTAATATATGGGTTGACAACTAGTTGTCGGATATGCTCAACAGTATAGTATAAGCTCAATAGTATATGCTGAAATAATACCTTTGGAGGTCTCTTCATTAAAGAACTCGGTCCTGTTATATTTTTCAGGTATTGTGCAACTATCTCGGTATCCTAATTATACGTTATTAATCAGAAATAAAAGAAGAAATTAACTTGCGAATAATAGATCCAGACTTAGTATTCTATCCAACAGATAAATTTCTCAGTGAAGGTTTACCACTAATATGTTAATTAGCAAATTCGCGAAAGAAAATTTTTCAGTCAGCGGCTAAACTGAATTTATACCTGAATTGACGTTTATTAAAACCTAATACAGGTGATGAGCTTCAAATGGCAAAAAATGTGCACTTTGTAATGATTTTTGGAATCCAATGAAGTTGATTCCTCTTTAATATTGTGTCCCATTAAAGTTCCAAGAGTCGATATTTCGTTGAATAGAAGGCTGGGGAATAAGGAAATGATATAAAGAAGATAGCTCTATTTAAGCTTTCAGAAAGTAATCAAATCTTGAGTCACAACACAAAGGGGAATATTTTTTTTCTTGACTCTTGAACTCTGAATAAACCAAGAATATCCTATTTGCCTGTAGGATGCAGAAAATTTTGAACTTGTTTCAAGTCTCTAGCTATCCTATTTATAGAGAAAAAATCCTCTTAAACCTTTAATTGTAGCTAGAAAATGTACTGATGTATTACTGGACGATACTCCTTTGGCAGAAAGCTACTTAATCTGATTGCAAATTGTTCGCATTGAATTTCACATGGCAGATATTAGTATTGTGAGCTCACCGCCAATGGAGATTTGCCCTGCTATTCAGCACTACAAATGATCGTAAAACCATCGCTTAATCCATACAACATGCTGTGTCTTTCTTATATGTACTCCATTTGCTTCTACGTTACTAGCTACTTAAAAACTTTCTTCACCTTCGTTTGCTTTCTAAATCTTTAAATAAAATTTTAATGTGTCAAAATAACTTTGTTTTTGTATATTGATCTTGGTAATATGTTAATATATAAGGTGGCTCTGCTAATTCGATGAAAATCCTAATTTATGATTAATAAATGGATAATTGGGATAGTCAATATTTGGGATAATATTCAAGTTTTATTTCCGACTTTAAGTTTTCATATATAGTACAGACGAATTAATTTTTCAAAAATGTACTTTCCATTCAGGATCAATGGATGGAGAGAGCTTCGATAAACTCTCCACACCCTTATTTAAGATAGGGTGTTTCCTTACCATCTCTTAGGACCCTTAATTATAGGTTCACTACTTAAATTATTTGTTGATGTAGTCATACCTTTATATGTCTTTAAGTTTAAAGATCTACAAGCAGAAATAGATGAATTACTTAAACTTCTTACAACTAACAATTATCTCCGTGGATCATAATAAAACGTTCGCATATTCAAATTAACAAATAAATGTCCTATACAACCTGAAAATATTATTGCAGATTACTCTCAAAATGTTGTCTTAGTCGAAAAACAGCCGAAGACAACAATGTAAAAGAGCAAGTCTAATGCTAAAGCTAAAATGGCTATAGCGATTGTTATAAGTTAGAACTAAAAAGTACATTTTGATGCAAAAATACATCTAGTGCATCAATGATAGTTTCAAAATAGAACCAACTAATTCTATACTGAACTAACATTTAATCTATCTCTTACAACTTTCAATTAAAGTAGTCCTACATACATTTCATTTATAGTTAATTAATGATGTGGTAAGGATGGTTATACTCATCTATAATCTTAAATATAGGACCAACTATCCATTTATGCATTTATTCATCTAAATATAGTTATGCATTTGAGTGATGTTTTTGTGAACTTAGTTCTATATTATAGTTATAGAACCAATTATAGCTATGCATTGGACTTGCTTCAAGTATCAGATTTTCAATGTTGCCGAGTACGGAAGCCTTCACTTTTTTACATTAACAATACCAAGAGCATTTGTAAAGAACTATATAGCAACAGTAGTCTGATGCAACTGTAAATCAGTGCTGCTAGAAACTTGAGCTAATGTAACACTAGGGTTCTTGTAGTTGGACTTTGGGCAACACCTTCCACGACTTCTTCAGACAACATTGTGTTTTAGCAATAACTATTGTGACTACTGCAACAGGTACGTATTATTTATTAATTACTCCCTCCGTCCGCTTCAATTCTTTACATTGAGGGAACGACACAGAGGTTAAAAAAAAGTATAAATTAATAAGAAAAAATAAGAAAAATGAATAAAGTGTAAATTAGATGCAGGCACATGTTTTATGGTTATAATTAGAAGCTTATTTGATAATATTGTAGCTTGTGTACGTGGTTGGCTGGCCGTCTCCATCATTTTAGAAAAAATGATTTGTGCATATTCCAAATCAAAATAGAATAATATTATATTACACTTTAAATTTATTCCTCACTTCACGTCTTCAATTCTTAACATAAACTCAAAATAAGCTGATTCCGTACAATTTATGTTACCAACTTGTTATTCGTTGTACACCACAGTATAAGCTGAATAAATTAGCAATAGAAAAACAGTGTATGCTGAACAGCATATGCTGAAACAATCCCACTGGAGGTCCCATCATGGAATATGGTCCTTCTATTTTATTTTCATCCCTATCTCGCCAAAGAAATCATCTTACTGGACATGATTTGAAACAGATAATCTTTGGTAAAGCAGTAGAGTATATTTTTTTATCCTCCGCTGTTAATTAGCAATCCTGGTAAAGATTGAAGGTATTACATTCGCAATTTAGCACAAGAAATTGTATTCGCTCTGTAGGTAACCTAATTCTATGTTATTGAATGAATGTCTGACAAATCTCCGTACAGGTGCATCACCGATGGTTCAAGTACATGTCCACTTTTTTTCCATTTTATGCGAATCAGGAGAACTACTCGTACTGCAATAGATACATGGAAAACAAAGTGTTGGATAATCTCAAATAATAAGATGTTTAATTCTTATTTGTTTATTTATTTTTTAGCTCGGTAGGTTGTTTTGTTTTTGCTTAAATCCTTCTAATATGCAAGCCTGAAAAAATATCAGTTTTGGCATTCCTGCTAATACAAGTTTGCATTGTGTTCATATTTTTGAATTCTAAGATTTGGTATCAGAGCTAGGATGTCAAGAGCAGAGATGAACAAGGCGAAAAATGGATCGTTCGGCTTAACGTATCCAATGCTGTCCAGAGGCAACTAGCTTGGGCACTCAAGATGAAAGTATACACGCAAGCTCAAGGAGTTTGGAGTGCAATTGAACAAAGTGACCCAAAGGTAGCGGTAGAAGAAAAGACGAACAAGATCGCGTTAGCCATGCCGTATCAGGGCATCCCGGAAGAGATTCTGCTCTCAGTTGCAGACAAAAAAACTTGGAAGGAAATGTGGGAGGCGATAAAAACGCTTTGTCAAGGCGCAGATCGAGTCAAAAAGGCAAGGATTCAAACCCTCAAGGCAGACTTCGAATCTCTCAGTATGAAGGAGACAGATGTGCTTGATGATTTTTATATTAAAATGAACGGAATCGTAACTAATATACGAGCCCTGGGTGAAGAAATGAAGGAATCAGACGTAGTCAAACGATTATTGAGAGCAGTCCCGTCTAAGTTTCTGCATATTACTTTCACAATGGAGCAATTCAGTGATTTGGAGAAGATGACCGTGGAAGAGGCTATGGGCTCATTGAAGGCACACGAAGAGAGAATCAAGGGAAAAACGGACACAGGTGAAACAAGACTCATGCTTACCGAAGAAGAGTGGCGAAAAAGGGAAAACTCGGAAGGGAAATTATTATTTACTCGAGAAGAATGGCTCAAACGCACAGGAAAGGGAGGAACGGAGGGACAAACCTCAGGTTTCAGGGCTCGAGGAGTGCAAGACAAGAGCAAAATCCGGTGTTTTAATTGCAATGTTTACGGGCACTTCGCAGCAGAGTGTAGAAGGCCAAGACGCTCGAGAGATCAAAGATAGGAATCAAACTTGACCGGAATAGAAGATGATGAAGAACCAGCGTTACTATTGGCTGAGCACA
The DNA here is from genome assembly GCA_030848705.1 of Heracleum sosnowskyi. NCBI lineage: Eukaryota > Viridiplantae > Streptophyta > Magnoliopsida > Apiales > Apiaceae > Heracleum > Heracleum sosnowskyi. Next base: position 8,718,699 of record CM061239.1, read on the forward strand.
CTAATGATTAGATGAGACTGATGGTCCTTGACGAAGGAGGAGTGAGACCATTACGAAGGGTTAATTCAGAAGGTATGAAAGAGGAATCAAACCTGTGGTATCTCGACAACGGCACTAGCAGTCATATGTCTGGGCAGAGATCAAAGTTCTATTCGCTGGATGAGGGAGTGACTGGTCGAGTCAAGTTTGGAGATGGTTCAGCTGTGGAGATCAAAGGGAAAGGAACGATTGTTTTCAAATGTAAAAACGGCGAAGAAAGGACTCTCAAGGATGTCTATTTTATTCCCAGTCTATGCAACAATATCATTAGTCTGGGACAATTGACTGAAGAAGGAAAAAGAATCACAATCAAAGGTGAATACATGTGGATCCACGAAGAGGAGGGAAAGCTATTGATGAAGGTAAGGAGGTCTGTGAATAGACTGTATAAACTCATTATCGAGTCTGAAAAACCAAAGTGCTTGATGTCAAAAATAGAAGAAGATTCCAGGTTGTGGCACGCACGTTTGGGTCATGTGAACTACCAAGCCATGACACTAATGGCCAAGGAGAAAATGGTCAAGGGACTCCCGAAGATCATACACTCGAAGGAAGTGTGCGAGGGATGCTTGGTATCAAAGTAGACAAGGAAACAACAGCCGACAAAATCAACGTTCAGTGCATCCAAAGTGTTAGAACTTGTACATGGTGACTTGTGCGGCCCAATCACACCCGAGACTGCTACCGGCAATAGGTATGTTTTTCTGTTAGTTGATGATTTCAGTCGTGTGATGTGGGCATATCTACTCAAAACCAAAGATGAAACTTTTGACGCATTCAGAAAATTCAAGGCACTAGTCGAAAAGGGGCCTGAACGAAGGATTGAAACATTTAGAACGGACAGAGGTGGCGAGTTTGGGTCGACTAATTTCATATCATACTGTGAAGAAAATGGCATAAAGCGAAACTATACTGCCCCTTATACGCCACAACAAAACGGCGTTGTGGAACGTCGTAATAGAACCGTCATGGAGATGGCCCGAAGTTTGTTGAAAGGAATGAGCTTACCAGCAAAGTTTTGGGGAGAAGCAGTCAGGCACGCTGTTTATGTGTTAAATCGTTTACCAACCAGAGCATTAACTGGAATTACTCCTTATGAAGCATGGACGGAGCAAAAACCAGATATAGCACATCTCCGCGTGTTTGGCTGTGTTGGACATATGAAAATCCCAAGCCAACACACGTCCAAGCTAGTTGATCGAAGTATTCGAGTTATAAATCTCGGGAAGGAGCCTGGTACGAAGGGTTACAGGTTGTACAATCCTAAGAAAGGACAGATACATGTGAGCAAGGATGTTACTTTTGAGGAGAACAAAGCTTGGCTGTGGGAAGAAACAGAAATTGAGAAAGGTGAGCAAATGGTCACATTCGACATTGAGGGTTTGCAGGAGGATGATGACAGTAACGCAGGAGAGAGTGAGGATGTAGGCCAGTCAGAAAGTCCTGTGTCATCACTTGCAACACAGAAACTACGGGTTGAAGACTACGACGACAGTGCTACACCAAAAAGAAGCAGATCAATATCAGATGTTTATGACGACACAGAGAATGTGGTTTTGGACGAGGAATTGTATTTAATGGGGATCGAAGAGCCAGCAAACTATAGAGAGGCAGTGGAGGATCAAAGCTAGCGACGAGCCATGGATGCAGAAATAGAATCCATCGAAAGGAATGGTACTTGGTCTCTTGTAGAGCTTCCATCAGGACAGAAGGAGATAGGTTTAAAATGGATCTTCAAATTGAAGAGGGATGCGACTGGAAAGGTGACGAAGCACAAAGCACGTCTCGTGGCAAAGGGTTATGCTCAAGAGCACGGTATATATTACGAGGAAGTTTATGCTCCAGTAACTCGTTTGGAAACCGTTCGCTTGCTGTTGGCTTTGGCTGCGAAAAGAAACTGGGAGGTACATCATTTAGATGTAAAAACCGCGTTTCTCAACGGTGAAATCACAGAGGATGTTTACGTCTCTCAGCCTGAGGGATACAAAAAACAGGGACGAGAAAGAATGGTGTACAAATTGATTAAGGCCTTGTATGGTCTTCGACAAGCGCCAAGGGCCTGGTATGCTAAGCTTAACCAGTGTCTCGAAAGTCTGGGTTTTAAACGGTGTCCATATGAAAATGCAGTTTACACGAGGGGAGAAGGAAACAACAGTTTGATCATTGATGTCTACGTCGACGACATATTGGTCACAGGGGCTGATCTAGCTGGAATCGAATGCTTCAAAATGCAGATGGCAACAAAGTTTGAAATGACAGACCTGGGAAAACTAAGTTATTACTTGGGGATTGAGGTGGAGCAAAACCGAGGCTATATAGTTTTGAAACAGGCTTCATATGCAAAGAAAATCATAGAGAAGGCAGGTATGAAGGATTGCAACTCAACCAAATATCCAATGGATCCTAAGGATCAAATAAGCAAGGATGAGCTTGGGAAGGTAGTCGATTCTACTATGTACAAGAGCCTAGTTGGAAGTCTGCGTTATTTGGTTAACACCCGTCCATACATTGCATATGCTGTAGAAGTTGTGAGTCGCTATATGGAACGACCCACTATTCTTCATTTGAATGCTGTAAAAAGGATATTACGATACCTAAAGGGCACACTACAGTTTGGACTTGTGTATTCGGAGAATGGAGAGAACAACATCATCTCTGGATATTCGGACAGTGACATGGGTGGCATAGTAGATGACAGGAAGAACACCGGGGGAATGGCCTACTACCTGAATGAAAGTCTTATCTTTTGGGTATCTCAGAAACAAAGGTGTGTAGCCCTGTCCACTTGTGAAGCTGAGCTCATGGCGGCCACTGCTGCGGCATGCCAAGGAATTTGGTTAAGGAATGTGTTGAGCCAAATCACAGTTGATCAAATTGGTCCAGTTACACTTTATATCGACAATATTTCAGCCATTGACTTGGCCAAAAATCCAGTATTCAATGGTAGGTCTAAGCACATTGATATTCACTGTCATTTTATCCGTGAATGCGTTGAGCGGGGTGAAGTTGTAGTTAAGCATGTGAGCAGCGAAATGCAGCGAGCTGATAGTCTAACCAAGGCAATGACGACAATAAAGTTTGAAAGAATGCGTAAACTTTTGGGAGTACAACAGCTGGACAAGACGATTTGAGATTAAGGGGGGAATTGTTGGATAATCTCAAATAATAAGATGTTTAATTCTTATTTGTTTATTTATTTGTTTTGTGTTTATTTATCACATGACTGAGTCATGGTGTCTGTTAGGAGAATTTGTAGGCAATAAGAAGTAGTGGAGTACGTGTAGGGAAGTGGTTGTTGTTAGTCCTATTTTTTAGCTCGCAGGTTGTTTTGTTTTTGCTTAAATCCTTGTAATATGCAAGCCTGAAAAAGTATCAGTTTTGGCATTCCTGCTAATACAAGTTTGCATTGTGTTCATATTTTTGAATTATAAGACAAAGAAGGCACTTGAGTAAATCACACATTTCATATGATACTTGAATGAGATATCAGTTAATTATATGGCCAAAACCTACCACCAAATATGAACTCAATTATACGAAGAAATGTAATCAGAAGATAAAAATAAGAATATGTAGATATTAGAATAAGAATATAAGAAAGGTGATCAAAATTCTTATACTTTATTTTGTGAAGACTATAGAGTGAGCATGAAATGTGTATGAGTGAGTTCACCGAATATAATTGAGAAAAGGCGATGGACACTTTTACGTTCGCTGTCCTCATTTTCTTCCATATATAAAATCTATAACCTTTATTAATAAGTGAAACCCTTTTTAATATTGGTTCACACTTTTTTTATTCCATCCTGTTTTTGGTTTCACCCCTAATTTGTTTTTTTTTTAATTTGTTTTTCTAAAAAATATAATTATCTAACCTAAAATAGAATATACTATACTCTAAACTCCTATTTCATGTAGTAGAATTATTATAGCCTAAACTTACCTAGTAGAATTTTATGTTATTTTTAAATTATTTTTGTTTATAACTTTTATTAATAAGTGAAACCTCTTTTTAACATTGTACCAAATTTCGTTCGCACCATTTTTTGATTTCACCCGTAAGATCCTAGAAATCCTATATCACATTAAATTCTATGTTGTTTTTTGTTTTTCTTAAAAAATAAAATCTAATTTCACATAAAAATTCAATATCACATAGAATTCTATGTTGTTTTTAAAAATATATATAAATCTAAAATATATTATAATATTATTATTGTAGTAAAATATATTATGTTATTATACCCATAAGGTCACAATCAGATCACCCACCAGACCCAATTATAATCACTAAGTTGTTGAATCAAGATACTAAATTTATATCACAAAATAATATTCATCTAAAATATATTATAATATTATTATTGCACTAAATATATTATATTATTATTATACCTACCTCACAATCAGCCATCAACCAGACCCGATTATCATCCCTTAGTTGTTGAATCAACATAATAATCACAATCTATTTTATACCCCTGAATTTCTAATCTAATCAACCTGTGTACGCGCATCTCGCAACACTCAAAACTCTAAGTATCATTCTCCTCCTAAATCTCTTCAGTATATTTTGAGTATAATTCTTAATTTCATGTGGATCAAGTTGGAAATATGTGCAAATTCTTTTTTTTTTTAATTATTTTGAACTCCAACAATAATTTGTTCCCACAACATTGAGTTTATTTACTTGACTACAGTGAAACCTGTATAAATTTATAACCTTCGTCTCAAAAAATTTATTATTTTAATGAGGTTATTAATTTATCGATTAATGAATATTTTATTATTTTCTTGATAAATTCATATTTATTAATTTATACAATATTTTACATCAAATATTTTATTACTCAATATATTATACAAGCAATCACAATAATTCAAATATGTATTGATACATATTTTTGATACATGTATTAAAATTAATAAATTCATGTACCAAAAAATAGTTAATTATATGTTCTTAATTTATAATTTATAGATGTACACCCTTTGTTGATATTTAAAAAAAAACATTCTCATGCACATCTTAAACTCATCCGGATTACTTTTTTTTTTATAGGATGTGCACATAAATCAACAGTGTGCATATATCACCTCTCCTAATTAATTGGTTTATGTAGCAAAAATAATGTAAATGTTTGTAAATTCCATCACATATAAACCGAATATACTTAATGCTCTCTCATAAAATTAGAGATAAAATTGTATTTTATTTTTATGAAAAGAGGAACAGTTAATCGTAAAGATTTAATTTAGCAAAATTAACTAAATAGTATCCAAGAATTATGTGCAATGTATAAAAAATTATTATATTTAATGAATTATAACTTTATATTTTTAGTGGGCCTTAAGAACTTTTGTAAATTTTATTATCTTATGCATTTAGAAATAATATTAATTTATCATATTGACCCAAGTCGGAAATTTTTTTTATTAATTTATCAATATTTATTTATCGAGGTTTTAATGTATATCTTAATGGAGCTTGAATGCGGTAATTTATGTTTAATTTCTCATCAATACACGCATAATTTGCAATATCAGAAGTGGGTAAGTAGTATTATAGGTGGAGAATGTTAGAGTCTCCAAAATTGTTCCCGAAACCATTCCCCAATGATGAGTTGTCAAAATATTATTGGCACTTCTCTCATAAATGAGTGGGGCTCATGGTGCATACATATGAATCTGACAAATAAAAATACTTCATGTGTCATTCTAAAACATATTTGAGATCCAATTCGGGGTACGTACCATTGGCCATTATATTATTATAAGTAAAATAGATAATTATTTATATTGGTGGCCATCTAAAATTTGTATTGTAATACTAATTAATTTATTATAACCTTAATACCTTATATATATTATATAATTAATTTAAATTTTTAAATAAATTAACTAGCCGTGGCGGGTTATCATCTAGTTTTAATAACTTCTAAATCACTTGATCGTATGGTACCCTATTATCGGATATACCAAACAGAGAGTAGGATATGCTGAGAAATCCTGCAGAGTGTTACCTTTATCCTGCAATAATCTGTCATGTACAAAACTTTCAGTATTAGTATGGACCAATGAAGTGTCCATTGAAAAGCAAAACCATCTTCTTATAAGTCCCCCCATATTCTCTCTGGATATTATGCTTTTCTCGGCTACAGAATGATTTACGCTGAATAATATCAAATATTATATCTTTTCAGGATTCCTTACTTTTAATGTAATTCCTACAAATGACAATGTCACCAAATTTAAGAGCATAAATATATCAGAAATTAGTAAGAAGTAACCCTAGATTTCACTTGATTATATATCCAACCTTAATATCTCATCAGTACTGGCAAATTAAAGTTAATATTTTATCTCCACAATCTCAAGTCTCTCGTGGTACATAATTCATATTGCATTAATTAAACCTAGATGGTCCATAAATAAGGCTCATTAATAAGGCTCGAAACTCTAATTAAATATTAATTTCGTAATTAATATTTGGGCTAGAAGTACAACCTGTATTAGAAGACGTCCAATACAGGCTTGTTCTAATACTAGTGGGCTTGTTTCAATACAAGTCCGTTATGATATGGAAACAACTGGTACAAGGAAGGATCTAGAATGTATCCTTATCCACTGTCAAGGATAAGACTTATACTTCAAGAAAGTCAATACTTATCCACCGTCAAGGATAAGACTTATCCTTTAAGAAAGTCAATACTTATCCACCGTCAAGGATAAGACTTATCCTTCAAAGAAATCAATACTTATCAATTAGGCTTTTAAACGCCTATATAAAGGGTCTCACCCCTCATCCTAGAATTACGTTTTGGACACAGCTCCATACGTCATCTACACCGTTTTAGACTTCATCCTCGAATAAGGACATACAAGTCACTACGTCCTTGGAGTGCCCATGCCGTCATAGCCCCGATGGCAACACCAAGAACTACGTTTTTATTGGCTTGATTCTCTAAACACTAGAGATACGTAGACATCTTGTTAGGACCGAGTTAGTCCCCGACAACAAGAGCAGCCATTAAAGCTCGAAGCTCCCAAACCCTAGCAATAAATATATGTATTAAATACACCCAAGATTTTATTTCATAACATTTGGCGCCGTCTGTGGGAAGACAACATCAACCATCGCAAACACACGAAGACCAACTCGAGATACTCAAACTTCTGAGGAGCTTCCTATCACCTCTGAGGCTGATGCTCACGGAAATCAACCACCGCCAACTACTGGCACTCAAGGGACGAATATCCCCACCAACACTCAAGGACCGGAAATCCCGATTTCGGTTGAAGGGACGAATCCCCTACAAATGGTCGTTCATGGATCTAATCCACAATAGACCACTCTTCAGCAACCAATCTCCCACTGCTCATGAATGCACAAAGTGGCCTTCAACTCCATACTACGGATCTTCCCCAATACGCAACTCAAACTCTTGGGATGACAAGCTATGGCATGCCCCCTCGACCCATGGCGGGCGGTAGTGGTCTCAATCCCACTTACCATGAGGCATATGTTCCTCCTTACATACAAGGTCTGGGACCCCAAAATCAACAAACTCAAACTCGACGGACCCCTTTGATTCAAGACTACTCGGGTCCCTATACTGAGGACGCGAATTATTCAACTGGAGAAGAGAGGGATGTTTCCCCAAGGAGGAGACGTTCTTCCCAAACAAATCGGGAACAACCCCAAACTACTAAGGAAAGAATTGCGGCCCATGTGGCAGAGGCTGCAAGGCTCAAGAAATTACTGGCAGAGCAGAAGGCCGCAAAAGCACAAAGACAAGCAACTGGAAGAGTCCTGATAATCAACCTGGACCCAACACCGAGAAGAACCAAGAGGGCTGAAGCCCCAAGGGGTGATCCTAGTGTTTTGTTGCCCCTAGGATATCCTGATGATCCTACACCACCGTTCACTCAAGACATTATGAAAGCTAACATATCCAGGAAATTCAAGATGCCAACGATCAAAGATTATGATGGAACGGGGGATCCCGCAAATCATGTAAGAACCTTTTCTAATGCACTGCTGTTGCAGCCAACCAATGATGCGGTCAAGTGTAGGGCGTTTCCACAAACCTTGGCAGGCATGGCCCAACGTTGGTATAGCCGTCTACCTCCCAATTCTATTGGGTCTTTTAAGGAACTAAGCAAAACATTCATCAATCAATTTGTTAGTGGAAGGGTGCACGAGAAAAGTTCTGCATCACTCATGGGAATCCAGCAAGGAAAGAATGAAGCTTTAAGGGATTATATCAACCGATTCACCCGGGAGGCTCTGAAAGTCCCGGACTTAGAGGACAAAGTAGCTATGATAGCTCTGTAGCAAGGAACCACTGATGATCACTTCAAAAGATCATTGGCAAAACATCCACCCGAGAGCATGCTGAAGCTCCAAGATAGAGCCGAAAAGTACATCAAGGCTGAAGAAAGCATGAGAAAGTATGAACCCACTACTGGTGGCAGTGGAAATTCAAAGAAAAGAAAGGAAACTCAGGATTGCGACGTCAAGGAAAAGTTTCCCAGAATGTCAAAGGATTCTGATTCTCCACCCAAGAGGAACAATTTTGGGCCAAAGTTTACGGAGTATGCAAGATTGAACACTCCCAGGAGCCAAATTCTGATGGAAATAGCAAAGGAGGAGGATCTCCGATGGCCGAAGCCACTAAGGACTGATATGTCTAAACGGAATCAAAACCAATTCTGTCGGTTCCACAAGGAAGTCGGTCACGACACGGATGATTGCAGACAACTAAAGGATGAGATCGAGTTTTTGATACGAAGAGGAAAGCTCAATAAATTCACTAAGGATGGAAATCAAGGGAGTCAAAGAGGAAATTATGAAAGGAAGGACTATGCCAGAAGGGACAACGATCAAGATCGAAATCCCAACCCCGAGGGCCGGTAATCAACATGATATTCGGAGGGCCAACTGCTGTTGGGTCCTCCCGAAACTCAAGAAAGGCTTATTCTTGAGAAGTAATGACTGTGGTGGGAGAAGCACCGAAACGTGCCCGAATAGAAGTATCAATAGGTTTTGATGATTCAGATCTGGAGGGAGTGAAGTTTCCCCACGATGATCCCTTAGTCATCGTACTTGTGATAGGGAATTCTGAAACAAAGAGAGTTTTGGTCGACAATGGAGCCTCAGTGGACATCTTGTTCCATGATGCTTTTATCAAGATGGGCTATACTGACTCTCAGTTGACACCCTCAAATATGCCCATATATGGATTCAATGGAGTGGAGTCGAAGGTGGAAGGCACTATCCAACTCGCAATGACAATGGGACAAGGGTCGAATACGTTAACTCAGATGTTAAACTTCATACTTATAAAGGCAACTTTGACCTAGAATACAATCCTGGGAAGGACGTGTCTTCATGCGTTCAAGGCCGTTGCCTCATCTTATCATCTGAAAATCAAGTTCCCAACGAGGAATGGAATTGGTGAAGAACGGGAAGACCAAAAGATGGCAAGAAGCTGTTACGTAGCCGCGTTAAGGCCTGATGGAATCGGGGGGCAGATTCTCCCCATTGAAGACATGGATACTAGTGAAAATGAAGACCGAAGAGGGAAACCAACTGAGGATTTAATCCCAATTCCCTTAGTCTCTGGAGAACCGGAGAAGCTGACTTATGTTGGAGCACTATTGCCTGAACCCTTGAAAAGCAAGCTCGTATCTTTTCTTCAAGAGAACAATGACGTTTTTGCTTGGACAGCGGCTGACATGTCAGGGATTGATCCCCAATTGATAACCCACAAACTGAATGTGGATCCTGAAAGGAAGACAGTGAAACAGAAGAAGATAAATTTTGCTCCAGAAAGGCAAGAGGCCATTAAACAAGAAGTAAAAAAGCTTCTGGAGGTCGAGTTCATTGAAGAGATACAATTCCCAGAATGGTTGGCTAACCTAGTGATGGTCAAAAAGGCCAATGTAAAATGGAGGATGTGTGTGGATTTCACTGATTTGAATGGTGCATGTCCTAAGGATTGTTTTCCCTTACCAAGGATTGATGCCCTAATAGATGCCACAGTTGGGCACGAGATGCTGAGTTTCATGGATGGCTTAAGTGGATACAACCAAATCAAAATGCACAAAGATGACATCTCCAAGGTATCATTCATCACTAACTTTGGTGTTTTCTGTTATCCAGTCATGGCATTTGGACTTAAGAATGCAGGGGCAACATACCAAAGATTAGTGAACAAAATTTTTGAACACCTGATTGGAAAAACCATGGAGGTCTATATGGATGACATGTTGGTTAAAAGCCTCGATAAGGCCGATCATATAAACCATCTACGGGAAGCATTTGAAGTGCTGAGGCACCACAAGATGATGTTGAATCCAGCTAAGTGTGTCTTTGGTGTAGGCTCGGGAAAGTTTTGAGGCCTGATGGTTTCCAAGAGAGGAATCGAGGATAATCCCGACAAAATTAAAGCAATTCTAGACATGGAACCACCACGGACTTTCAAAGATGTCCAAAAACTAACGAGAGGAGTGGCAGCATTGGGAAGATTCATCTCCAAGTCAGGAGAGAAGTGCTTACCTTTCTTCAAAGCACTCAAGAACGTGAAAATTTTTGAGTGGAAAACTGAAAGCCAAGAGGCCTTTGAGGCCCTGAAGAAATACATGGCTGAGGCACCACTGTTGGCAAAGCCAAAGCCAGGAGAAATTCTCTATTTGTACTTGGTGGTTTCTAATACAGCCAATGGAGCCGTTTTGGTAAAAGAAGAATTGAAGGTTCAGAAACCCATCTACTACGTAAGTAAGATTCTACATGGGGCACAAATAAACTACTATACGATAGAGAAGTTTGCCTTAGCCTTAATAATGGCCACAAGAAAGCTACGCCCATACTTCCAGGCACACAAGATAGAGGTCTTAACCAATCAGCCTCTAAGAAACATCTTGCATAGCCCTCAAGTTAGTGGAAGGTTGATCAAATAGGCTATTGAATTGGGAGAATTTGACATCAAGTACAAGCCTTGAACGGCCATAAAAGCTCAAGCACTCGCTGACTTCATGGTTGAATGCACTATTGACAACCAGGAAGTCGGGGGGCAGGAAGTGATAGATGAAGACAAGAAAGATGAAGACGTGGTGTCCAAAGAGTGTTGGGTGCTCTATTTTGATGGAGCATCAAAAACAAAATCAAGTGGAGCAGGTTTGGTGCTACAAAGTCGTGATGGATTTCTCATAGAATACGCACTAAAACTAGACTTCCAAACGACAAACAATGAAGCTGAGTACGAAGCCCTAATAGCTGGCTTAGGGCTGGCTAGAGATTTGAGAGTTAAAACTCTGAAAGTGTGTGGAGACTCGAGGCTAGTGGTTTCCCAAGTAAATGGGGAGTTTGAAGCCAGAGATGAAGTCATGGCCTGGTACCTAAAACTTGTCAAGGCCATCATGACTCAGTTTGATGAATGCTATGTGGAACACATTCCAAGGGAAGAGAACATGAAGGCCGATGCCTTGTCTAAGTTTGCCTCTTCTGAAATTGAAAACTATGCAGTAAGTGTATACTTCTAAGTCTTGAAGACCCCGAGCATCAATGGAAAGTTGGTAGCACCTATTGATGTTGCCGGCTGTTGGATGGATCCCATCAAATCTCATCTGGAAACTAGGTGGTTACCCAACGACACTTCAGAAACACGAAAGTTATATGTGAGAGCACTAAGGTATACCCTGATTGAGGGAATCCTATACAAAAAGTCTTTCATTGTTCCATATCTGATATGTTTGAGACCCCAAGAGGCAGAATTGGACCTAAGGGAAGTACATGAAAGAATTTGTGGGCAAAAATTGGGGGGCAGAGCCCTTGCTCATAAAATCACTCGTCTAGATTTCTATTGGCCAATCATACTTGCATATGCTAAGGGCTACGTGAAGAAATGTGAACGGTGCCAAAAGCATGCACCGATGGTTAGACAACCCCCAAAGATGATGACATCCATAAACTCACCTATCACATTCGCCATGTGGGGAATGGATATACTTGGACCATTTCCAATGGCAAGTGCGCAAAGAAAGTTCTTGATAGTAGCAATCGACTACTTCACCAAGTGGATTGAGGCTAAGCCTTTAGCCAAGATAACCACCAAGAAGGTGATGCATTTCTTCTGGGAAAATGTGATATGCAAATATGGGACTCAAACAATGGAACTCAGTTCAACAATGATATCAAGTTACGCTTCACTTATGTTACCCATCCTCAAGCAAATGGGCAAGCTGAGGTTGCCAATCGAATTATCCTGGATGGACTGAAGAAAAGAGTTGAACGCTCTAGAAACACTTGGGTAGACAAATTGCTCCCCATATTATGGGCATATCGTACTACTTGTAAAGTCACCACTGGAGCAACCCCCTTTCTGCTGGCATATGGGGCAGAGGCAGTGGTTCCAGTGGAGATTACTCACACATCTCCAAGATTCGAAGCTTATGAGCCAGAGACAAATGAAGAAGGCATGAGGCTGGCCTTAGATCTAATTGATGAAGTTAGAGATGAGGAAAATGCTAAAGTAGTTGAACATCAAAAAAGGGCATCTTTCTACTATAACCTAAGGGTTAAAGAGAGATTATTCCGTCAAGGAGACTTAGTCCTCCGAAAGATTGAAGCATCCGGGGTTGGACAGAAAAGAAAATTAGCCCCTAATTAGGAAGGGCCCTACAAAGTCAATAATGTGTTTGGACGAGGCTCATATAATCTAGAAACCGTCGAAGGGCATGAGGTACCAAGGACATGGCATGCCTCAAACTTAAAAGTTTATTATGTTCAGTGCATCCTAAAAGGATCCGCTAGTAGGACAAGTAGAAATAAGGTTCGATGAAATCATGAGCTTCCTAGAAAGCAGATGAAGGGTTGAACCCGTTTAACATCCTCAAAGCTTTGCCAAGACAAACTACAAATGAATTCAAATGAAAGAATACAAAATATGCATGACAACTGCACAAATAGAGTTGAATACAACGAACCCCGAAGGGTGAATGTTGCTAATAAACATACAAAAGAAAGCCAAAGATGCCTAATGTTAATTAGCAAAAATTTTAAGCTCAGGAGAAGTTTGATATGATAGACTTGAGAATGAATCACTACGAGTGCAGGCATCAGTAAGAACTCGTAAGGGTGAAGGGTTGAAACCCTAGAAAACTAAGACAGTCAGTCAAAACCCCATAATTCGATATGTTCAATGAAAGGCTTGAAGCCAAAACAAGACGGTATAAGACATAAAAAGCTTATGCAAATGTCAAGCTAGCCTCGAAAAAGGCAAAATCGTCGTAAATGTGTAGGTCGCTCCACACTTTACACCAAGACGATACTCGTGAAACACTAGTGTATATTAAAATCCCCAAAAAAGGGTAGTAAGTCCCAGGTAAGTGATAAAAAGACCCCAAGTCTCGAAAAAGACTGGTATGACTTCTATGAAATCCTAGTGCATTATCATAGAAGTTGGGGGGCAAATGATATGGGTTAAAAATAATCCTAAAGACATAATTAATATTGCATTAATTAAACCTAGATGGTCCATAAATAAGGCCCATTAATAAGGCCCGAAACTCTAATTAAATATTAATTTCATAATTAATATTTGGGCTAGAAGTACAACCTGTATTAGGAGACGTCCAATACAGGCTTGTTCTAATACAAGTGTGCTTGTTTCAATACAAGTCCGTTATGATATGGAAACAACTCCTACAAGGAAGGATCTAGAATTTATCCTTATCCACTGTCAAGGATAAGACTTATCCTTCAAGAAAGTCAATACTTATCCACAGTCAAGGATAAGACTTATCCTTTAAGAAAGTCAATACTTATCCACCGTCAAGGATAAGACTTATCTTTCAAAGAAATCAATACTTATCCATTAGGCTTTTAAACGCCTATATAAAGGGTCTGACCCCTCATCTTAGAATTACATTTTGGACACAGCTTCATACATCATCTACAACGTTTTAGACTTCATTCTCGAATAAGGACATACAAGTCACTACGTCCTTGGTGTGCCCCTGCCGCCATAGCCCCGAAGGCAACACCAAGAATTACGTTTTTATTGGCTTGATTCTCTAAACACTAGAGATACGTAGGCATCTTGTTAGGACCGAGTTAGTCCCCGACAACAAGAGCAGCCATTAAAACTCGAAGCTCCCAAACCCTAGAAATAAATATATGTATTAAATACACCTTAGATTTTATTCCATAACATCTCCTGAAAATTAGAAATTTCACCAAGAAATGGTATAATTTTTGCAGTTGGCTAGCTTGGAGGCAAAGAATAAAGAAGGTGACACATGAAATCAGGAGTATGCTGTTAAAATGTTAAATTTATGTTATATATATGTTCATACTAGCTACCATAATCTTAAAAATTTTGTCCATGGCATTCTATGAAATATAGCCCTTTTCTCCTGTCAAGAGAAGGTTAAAATATATAATTTCAGTGGATGCATGAGTGTGTAAAAGTATTTAAATTTCTGCAATATAACATTACATGACCAACATACTTAAATTCAATGGTATAACCTTACTATTTTATTATTATTGTTTTAGTTTTTACCGGCTTATAACCCGTGCTAAGTACGGGCCGCATGAGCGGACATTAAAATATTAATATTGATAAATTACTGATAATGTTATTAAAATATACGTAAAGAATTGAATGAATATTATTAAAATATACGTGTTTGTAAAGAATTGAATGATACAAATATATAATAAATAAATTGTATTTAATTATGTAATTACGGACAATCGATTACGTAGTTGTAAGGAATCAACTGTAAATGGAGCTAAAGAATTTAAAATAAATAAATAAATCTTGTATAATTATGTATTTGCAAGGAATATGAAGCTAAAGAAAGTAAATAAATATGGTCTATTTACCTAATTGCAAATTTGGTAATTTGGTACTATTACATGTCATTAAACATTATTTTCTTTATTAATAAAGAGGATATGTTTCATGTCTGTTGCTATTGGTAGGTTGATCAAGTTATATTTTAATGAATTTTGCTAATTATTTCTGCTTCATTTTACTTGTATTTAATTCTTCAAATTATAATATTCCATTTTGATAGAGCAAGTTTTCACGAAAAATTCGATAATATCTTCTAGAGTGAGCTACTTGAAACTTGGCCAATATAGTGTTTAGGATCCACAGAACAGTTCATATCATCGACACACCAAGAGCAGAAATATCGTGTTTACCTGAATTACCGGGTAATACTCTATTGGCAGTAGACACTACCTAATTAAACTGCTGATATCTTGAAGAAGATATTAGTACATTGCGCACTGCCAAAGGAGATTTTCCCTGCAATTCAGGGTTACAAACAGATAGCAGAATCGGGATAGAAGAGATCAATAATAATTATATCCTAGGATAATTTTTACTACAGGTATGTGATTTATATTATATTTATCAAAGTAGCAAGTGCGCATTCCTTATGTTAGATTAGGAGGTTGTTACCAGCAGTTGGACGAGGAGTTGCGAAGATTAGGTACAAAGTTTTTCCAAATAGTGATGACCGGGTATCTTAAGCCTTGTGGGAGTTGTATATCCAGATGATAGAAGAGATGACTACAACTTTGCTTGATGAATACAAAAACCTCATTTTAATTAGTCTTTTCTAGGGCATGGGAGTAGTTTACATTAATGTTCGCTAACATACCACCAGATTAAATTTGAATTTGTGTATCATTTTTGTAAAGATTTACATTTTTAAAAAAAGTTTTTGTGGAATAATGATCCTTACGCGTATCCTTAGTTTCACAATACTGCAAGCTACTAATCACAATAAAGCTTAGATCGAAAGAAATGGCACATTAAAACTGTTGGTATTTAATCGTAGCATGTTTGTTTATTTGAATAATAGTCAGCTTAGTCGTGTTTATGCAAGCACATGGTGTTTGGGAGGCGATTGAATCAAAGGACGAGAAGGCCGTGATAGAGGAGAAGAAAGACAAGCTAGCGTTGGCTACAATATATCAGTGTATTCCAGATGATATGTTGCTTACAATTGCGGAGAAAAAGACAGCCAAAGGGGCTTGGGAGGCACTCAAAACTTTGTGCCTGGGTGCAGATCGGGTCAAGCAAGCCAAGGTTCAGACAATGAAGGCCGAGTTTGAATCTCTGAAGATGAGTGATACTGAGGGACTGGATGATTTTTGTATGAAGTTAAATGGGCTGGTCACTAAGATACGCGAATTGGGAGAGAATATGGCAGAGTCATATGTGGTTAAGAAAATGTTGAGAGCCATGCCTTCGAAGTTTCTCCAAATTACGTCGACAATCGAGCAATTTGGGAACTTTGAAGTCATGACTGTTGAGGAAACCATTGGGTCACTCAAAGCGCATGAGGAGAGGTTAAAAGGATCGACTGAAAACACAAGTAATCAGTTGCTGTTGACAGAAGCTGAGTGGAAGAAACGAGAGACTGGCGACGAGAAACTGCTGATGACCAAAGAAGAATGGGCTAAGAAATATGGTAAGGGAGGAATGGAAACATCAAGGAGCCAAGGAGGTGGCAATTATTATAATCGAGATGGGGGTCGTGGAGGTCGTGACAGACGAACACTCAGGTGCTTCAATTGTGGAATTGTAGGTCACTTCGAGCGTGAATGCAGAAGACCTCGTCGTGATCGAGAAAACAAGGACAGAGACACGTCCAAACAGGAGGCTAATTTAACGTTCTCTCAAGACGATGAACCTGCATTGCTCTTTACAGAATGCACTAAAGAAGAATCAAAACAATTGCTATTGAATGAAAAGAATGTGATGCCCAGGCTCAGTCAAAGTGGTGATCAAACTAAGGAGTCCAATGTCTGGTACCTAGACAACGGAGCAAGTCAACATATGACTGGGTATCGTACAAAATTCAGGGACTTGAACGAAGGGGTAACGGGAAAAGTCAAGTTTGGAGATGGGTCCACGGTTGATATAAAAGGCAAAGGTTCAGTAGTTTTCAAAACAAAAGATGGGACTGAAAAATTGTTTCATGATGTGTATTATATCCCTGAGTTGCGAAACAACATCATATCACTGGGCCAACTTTCTGAATCGGGTAATGAGGTTGTAATGAAAGGGGAGTATATGTGGATTTATGATGATCAGAGGAATCTTCTAATGAAAGTAAAGAGATCAGGCAATCGTTTGTATAAAATCCTTCTCGAAACAGCTCACTCAGCATGTTTGATGTCAAAGGCGGAGGAATCTACTTGGCTATGGCATACACGCTTTGGACATGTGAATTTTCAGGCAATGGCGTGGATGTCCTCAAAAGGAATGGCAAAGGGATTACCAGACCTGATACAACCAAAGAAGGTGTGTGTTGGGTGTTTAATGGCAAAGCAAACAAGGACGAGTTTTCCTCGACAAACAGAGTTTCGGGCGAAGAAAGGACTGGAGCTTATACACGGAGATCTTTGTGGACCGATTTCACCACAAACGGCTGGCGGAAATAGGTATTTTCTACTCCTAGTAGATGATTTTAGTAGAGTAATGTGGACGTATATGTTAAAAAGCAAGGATGAAGCATTTGGTGCATTTAAGAAATTCAAAGCGTTTGCGGAAAAAGAATCTGGGAATAACATTAAAGTTTTTCGCACGGATAGGGGAGGAGAATTCATGTCAAAAGAATTTGTTGAGTTCTGTCATGAGGCAGGCATCACACGACATTTCACCGCTCCATACTCCCCTCAACAAAACGGGGTTGTGGAGCGACGAAACCGGACTGTTGTTGCCATGACTCGTAGTTTTTTAAAGGAGATGAATTTGCCTTCAAATCTTTGGGGTGAAGCTGTGCGTCATTCGGTATATATATTGAACAGGTTGCCCACACGGTCCTTGTCGAATATGACTCCGTACGAAGCTTGGAGTGGTGAAAAACCAAATGTTGCACATATTCGAGTGTTTGGTTGTGTGGCACACATGAAAGTGCCGAGTGTGCACACTGCCAAATTGGATGATAGAAGCAAAATCGTGGTCAATCTGGGTAAGGAAGAAGGAACTAAAGCCTACCGTTTACTTGATCCTGTTCATGGTACGATTCATGTCAGCCGTGACGTGTTTTTTGAAGAAGGGAAAGCTTGGCAGTGGACCACTCAAGGAACAGACTTGGAGTCTCCTGCAATCAATATTCGAGTGTCAGAACCTCATATGATGAACAATCCTGGTGACAACACTAATGAAGAAGAAACTGTGTCTCATGCAACTAAAGAACTCACCAGCGATGAAAGTGCTCCACGAAAGTTTCGATCTTTGAACGATGTTTATGCTGATAGTGAAGAAGTGTTCCTCGATGAGGACATGTTACTGTTGGGGATGGAGGAACCAGCCAACTACAAGCAAGCACTGACTGACCCGGCGTGGACAACAGCTATGAAAACAGAGATTGAGGCTATTGAACATAACAACACTTGGAATCTAGTGGAGTTACCACCTGGACACACACCAGTTGGACTGAAATGGGTATACAAACTAAAGAAAGACACCAGCGGAAATATTATCAAACATAAGGCGCGTCTTGTGGCGAAAGGGTATGTTCAAAAACAGGGTGTTGATTATGACGAAGTGTTTGCTCCCGTTACTCGACTTGAGACGGTACGACTCTTACTGGCTTTGGCGGCTCGAAACGAGTGGGAGGTTCACCATCTTGATGTGAAATCAGCTTTTTTAAACGGTGAACTGCAAGAATTGGTGTTTGTCTCTCAGCCACCAGGTTTTGAAGTGACGAATAAGGAACATCTGGTCTACCAGTTGGTGAAAGCTTTATACGGTCTCCATCAGGCACCAAGAGCGTGGTATGCTCGTCTCAGCAAATATTTGGAGAAGCTTGGTTTTTGTAGGTGTCCGTATGAACAGGCTGTATACACAAAGAAAGAAGGATCAACAGTGCTAATCATCGGAGTATACGTTGATGATTTGTTGGTTACAGGCACCAGCGTTTCGAGTATCCAAAGATTTAAAAGGCAAATGGGGGAGGAATTTGATATGACAGACCTCGGTAAATTGTCTCATTACTTGGGTATGGAGGTCAATAAAAAACAAGGGTATATTGAAGTTAAACAAGAGTCATATGCTAAGAAGTTGCTAGTTCGAGCTGGGATGGCAGAGTGCAGGCCAACAAAGTATCCGATGGAGACGTCAATACAGTTGGATAAAGATGAAAAGGGTACAGCTGTTGATACTACTCAATTCAAGAGCATCGTGGGTGGGTTACGATATCTGGTCCATACTCGACCAGACATCGCGTATGCGGTGGGAGTTGTGAGTCGATACATGGAACGACCCACGGTTCTTCACCAAGCAGCTGTTAAGAGAATTCTGCGTTACATTAAAGGGACGACAAATTATGGTTTAATCTACTCAAAAGGAACTGGTAATCATTTGTTGGAAGGATACTCGGATAGTGATCTTGCTGGAGACACAGAGGATAGGAAAAGCACAGGTGCTATGGTGTTTTATCTGAATGAAAATTTAGTTACGTGGGTTTCTCAGAAGCAGCGATGCGTGGCTCTATCTTCGTGCGAAGCTGAATTCATGGCAGCTACTGCTGCTGCGTGTCAAGCAGTTTGGTTGAGGAATTTGTTGGTTCAGATTACAGGAGTGAAACATGGTCCAGTGGTCATCTATGTGGATAATAAATCAGCCATTGATCTTGCAAAGAATCCAGTTTTCCATGGTAGGAGTAAGCATATCGATATTCGATATCATTTTATTCGTGAGTGTGTTGAACGTGGGGAGATTGAAGTTAAGTATGTGAGTACGAATGAGCAGCGTGCTGATGTTCTTACAAAGGCCATGGCAACTGTGAAGTTCGAACAGATGAGAGCTTTGCTTGGGATTCAGAATCTGCAAAAACATGCTTAGATTAGGGGGAGCATGTTGGTATTTAATCGTAGCATGTTTGTTTATTTGAATAATAGTCAGCTTCTGATTTGTAGGAGTAATGACTTGGTCAGTGGTGTGTTTCTATTTATTAGGAGAAGTGGTAGTCAAGTGGAACTAGTGGCTTATTTGTAGGAGAATAATTTGCACGTATCATGTTTAGAATAGTATTAATATTTCCATTTCAGCAAGTTAGTTTTTGATGCAATACAATCAGTTTGTTTTTGCCTTGCAATATTGTGTATTGTGTGTATATCTATTCTGGTTTTTGTCAAAAACGAAGAAATTAAAAACATGATGATGATCTCGATGATGACCACCTTATTCCATACACGAGTTTAAAACATTTTGTATATATGTTCGTATAGTACACATGTAACTTCATCATTTGTATTCTGTTACAATGTAGTTTAGATTGTTTACTTTTATAAAGTTTATTTTGCAATCTTTATAATTGCTTTTCTTACAAAATTCGGACTCCGTTTCATGAAACAAATTAAGATTACAAATTTGACTTGTTGCCTTACTGTTTTTCAATATATATCTTAAAAATCTTAAATATTAAATGAACATATTAGAATTTGATCAAGTCTGCCACAATCTATTTTGGTTTTAAAGTTTAATTTGAAAGTGTATATGTTGATTTTGTGATGCTTTTATGTTCTGACTAAGGGATCTAAACATCTTGTGCCCAGGTGACCTTGTGTGAGTTGTATATTTTATATATGAATATTGCAGATATAAAGGATATATGTTTTTTTTTTCGAGTTTTAACAAGCCGATTTCGAGCTGATTAATTTTGAGTCGAGCCCGAGCCGAGCTCGAGCCACACACACTACTAATAGCTCGGTTCAAGCTCGTTTTCTTAACGAATATTTTTTTGTGTTCGAGCTCGTACTCGAGTTTTGAACAAACCAAGCCTTTAGCCGGCCGAGCTCGAACTTGTTCCCAAACAGTTCGGTTCGTGAACAACCTGTAGAGTGGGTGTCAACCCAAGTCCCACATCGATAAGATAAAAAAGAATTATCTTGAATATAAGCAGCTAAAAACAATTCCATTAGTATGAGGCCTTTTGGGAGGAGCCCAAAAACAAATCCGTACGGGCTTGGTCACGGCCCAGAGCGGACTATATCATACTAATGTGGAGTTAACGGGTGTTGCGCGGCCCAACAAGTGGCATCAGAGGCGATGGTTAAGAATTGATCCTGGGGCTCCAAGTTGCGTGGTGTGGGGGAGGCTATCCAGAACTACGGTCGGAGATCTTGGACAAATTGTGTCGAAAGTCTTCCTGACACTGAGGTGGTCGGGGGGCGTGTCCCGCAAGATGCGTAACAGATGAATGACGGCGGTATAAGAGTTACAAGATTGGTGGTTCTTGGATTGAGGGGAGATTGTAGAGTGGGTGTCAACCCAAGTCCCACATCCATATGATAAAAAAGAATTATCTTGAATATAAGCAGCCAAAAACAACTCCATTAGTATGAGGCCTTTTGGGAGGAGCCCAAAAACAAATCCGTGCGGACTTGGTCACGGTCCAAAACAGACAATATCATACTAATGTGAAGTTAACGGGTGTTGCGTGGCCCAACAGAACCTAGTCACCATAATTGAGGCAGATATTTATGTGGAAGTAAAAATACAAGAAACTATTATTCTTAATTACACACTTAATTTTTTGAGCTGCATGACTTTGACTAAATAAATACTTGCGATAAACTTTTAAAAATCTTTTCGTACAAAACATTATTAGCATCAATACACTTTTCCGATGAGTCAATATATGTGGCATATGCTTCGCTTGGTTAAAATTAATCAATTTATCACATATTTCTTATACTCTTACATCTTGAGACATAGACAACCCAGAATTGTCCCCATCAATACCGAAGGAAAAGAAATCTGCATATTCCCAACTAAAATAAAAGAAGATGACACTTTAATTTGATTAAACTTCCCGTCCTCCGTTCTCAACATAAACCAAAAATAATCTGCTTTTGTAGTATATGGGTTGACAACTAACTTAACTAATAGAAGGGTCCTAAGTTTATAAAAAATAATCGAAGAACTTAACTTGAATTGTGAATAATAGATCCAGATTTAATCTAGTAATGTCAGTCCAACAGATTAATTAACTTCTCAGTGATGGTTTACCGTTATTGTATTTCAGCAAATTAGCAAAAGAAATTTAAATATTTACTCAATGACGGGACCGAATTTAAGAAAACTTGATAAGAATAGTGAGGAAAGCAAAACAAAGGACCATGACTAAAGCCACATCAGCAAATCCGTTACAGATTTCTGTTACAACAAAGCTCACGAATTCTGTTACACATCACAGCTGTCATTCTCTACATCCCAGCTGTCATCTCCTGCATCCATCATTTACTTATATATATAGCTTCACATTCTATTGTTTTTTACTTACTTAGACTTTGAGAAACAATCAAGTATGTACTCATTTCATTTTCTAGCAATGTAGTAGTAACTAGTAATGTAGCTGTTGAGTTTGTATACAAGAAACAAGTAAGCCTCAGATGTTATCAGCAATCTTCGTAGTGTTCTAATGGAGTGTTCGTTGTGTACTCAAGCTTTCTAACATGGTATCAGAGCAAGATCACGAATCCGTTCATCTGTTCTTCATTTTTTTTACACATCTTTCTCAGGTAACATCTTTCTAAGTTGAAGTTCGTTTATGTTCCCGTTTTGACAATCTAGTTTGATTTGATTGAATCTTTGATCGATTGCTTATTGAATCTTTGATCGATTGCTTGTTGAATGAATCTTGTTTGAATCTGTTTCTATTTCTTATTGAATCTTGAATCTTTGTTTTTTGAAACTCTTCGAATTGATTGAATCATATCCTTCTTGATTTCATTTTGAGTGATTCCGTTTTTCTTTGATCTCAAAATCTTATTCTACATAGTTGTTGTTTTCATCTCGAAAGCTTACCTCGAGTAAATCAAAATCTCTATCATCAAGTTTTTTTTAGCTATTTGTTTCTTGTTCAGCAATGGCTGGAACAAATCAGAATTCAGTTGATTTGTCTCAAAATCCTTCATCTCCATAGTATATTCATCCTTCTGATAATCCTGGTATGAAATTGGTGTCTATTCAGTTTGATGGAAATGGATATTGTGATTGGAAAAGGTCATTATTGATAAGTCTGTCAGCTAAGAATAAGACAGGTTTTGTAGATGGAACAATTGAAAAACCAGCTGTAAATGATGCTGCATATAAAGCCTGGGATAGGTGCAATAATATGCTAATTTCTTGGTTGCTTGGTGTCTTGGATCAAAATATAGCCAGAAGTGTTCTTTATTTTAAGACTGCTAGGGACATTTGGTTAAATCTTGAAGAACGATATGGTCAGTCTTCTGGAACTTTGTTGTTTTCTCTGCAACAGGAGTTGTATGAAATTAAACAAGGAAGTGACAATTTATCTGGTTATTTCACAAAGATCAAGATGATTTGGGATCAACTTGATGCTGTAGATCCTATTATTATGCGTGATTGTACTAATTGCACATGTAACATCACACAGAAGCTTGTCAAGTCTCAGGAGGATAGAAGGCTAATAGAATTTCTTATGAAATTAAATAGTGGTTTTGAGGTCATCAGGGGTAGTATGTTGGTTATGAATCCATTGCCTTCTATTAGTCATGCTTATCGACTGTTGATACAAGAAGAAAATCACAAGAAGTTGCTTCATTCAACTGAGGAGAAATCAAATGGTGACATAATGGCATTTGCAGCAAATCTTAGGAGAAATTTTCCAGACAGATTCAGGACTCAAGGAAGTTTCAGACAAGGTTTTAATAACAATGCTGATAACAAAGGGAAGTTTAACTCATATTTTTGTGATCATTGCAAAACTCCAGGTCATACTATTCAAAGGTTCTACAAGATACATGGTTATCCATCTCATTTCAGGAATGAAAAAAGGGTTGCAGCAAATGTCACTTCTGACAACATTGAGAATGCTGATTCTGACTCTTTAATCAATTCTGATCCTCCAATTCACAAAATCGAAGGGTTTACAGATGCTCAATATTGTCAATTGTTGCAGCTGTTGGGAAAAGACAAGGATAGTATCAATAATTCTGGGCATGT
The DNA here is from genome assembly GCA_030848705.1 of Heracleum sosnowskyi. Lineage (NCBI taxonomy): Eukaryota > Viridiplantae > Streptophyta > Magnoliopsida > Apiales > Apiaceae > Heracleum > Heracleum sosnowskyi. The sequence goes on from CM061239.1 coordinate 8,742,749, forward strand.
TAAATCTGCCAATGTTGCAGGTAAACTTTGTCTTGTTTCTACTGCATCAGTTACATGGATTGTGGACAGTGGAGCCACAGATCATATGTGTTGTCAACTGTCCCAATTCACAACTTGTAAGCCTGTGTCTGGTGACAGTAATTTCATTACTATTCCTAATGGTAAACAGGTTCTAGTCTCACAAATGGGGGACATCAAGATTAATGAGGATGTTATATTAAGAGATGTTTTATATGTGCCTGACTTCAAGTTTAATCTGATTTCTATACCAAAGATTTGTTAGGATTTACAGTGTACAGTTACATTCACTGATGATCAATGCTTTCTTCAGAATACTGCAATGAAGCCACAGCTTCTTGGTAAACTACAGAATGGGTTGTATCACCTTGCTGATCAAGAAAGTAATAGACAAGTGGAAAGCATGGCTGCAGTTTCTGTCACAGAAGAAGATCAGAGAAAGATAAAGCTTTGGCATCTAAGAATGGGACACATGCCAGTTTATAGATTGCATCATATCAAGAATATTTTCAATAAGTGTTGTACTATGGACAGCATTTGTCAAGTTTATCCGGCTGCAAAACAAACTAGGAAACCTTTTCCATCTAGTTCTATTAAGACTACAGTTCCTTTTTCTATTCTGCATTTGGATATATGGGGTCCTTACAAGGAACCTACATATAACAATTGTAAATACTTTGTTACAATTGTTGATGACTTTAAAAGAATGACTTGGATATTTCTATTGCAATCTAAGTCTGATGTGGTACAAGTTTTCAAAGACTTTGTTGTTATGGTTGAAAGACAGTATCATCTAAATGTTCAGATAATCAGAACTGATAATGCTCTTGAGCTGTGCAAAGGTAATATGCTAGAGTTCATTTCTCAGAAAGGAATTATACATCAGAAAACCTGTGACTATACTCCTCAGCAGAATGGGGTTGTTGAACGAAAGCATAGGCATTTATTGGATACTTCTCGAGCCTTATTTTTTCAGTCAAAGTTGCCAATACAATTCTGGGGAGAATGTGTTCTTTGTGCTGCACATATAATCAATAGAATGCCATCTCAGTTTTTAGGAAATGTCAGCCCATATGAGAAATTCTTTAATGCTGCTCCAGACTTATCATACTTAAGGATTTTTGGGTGTTTGTGTTTTGTATCTACTAAGGCATCACAAAGATCAAAATTTGAACCTAGAGCTGCTCCTCATGTGTTTATTGGCTACCCTGCAGGAACAAAAGGATACAAGGTACTTAATTTTCATACATTAGAGGTGTCTGTATCCAGAGACCTTGTTTTTCATGAGCAACATTTTCCGTTTCATCTCAATTCTACTCCAAAAAATGCTCAGTTCAAGTTCTTTTTGCCAATAGCTACTTCTCAGGATCCAATTTCTACTTTCTATGATTCTGAGATTATTCCAGAAGTGTTTATTCCTCCTGATCCTTTTCTTGAAAACCATGACTATTATGAGCCCCACAACAGCTATTCTGACACTACTATTTCTCATTCTACATCATCATCTTCTTCTAGTGATTCTGTGGTTCCTGAGCCCAGAAAGAGTAGCCGATCTACTAAGCCACCATCATTTCTTACAGATTATGTTTGCAGTTTTGCATTCAAAGAAAATGATCATTGGTGTAACATCATTTCTCCACAATTCATTCCTTTTCACCATCATGCTTTTCTTGTCCATACTGCTTCTCTTGTTGAGCCCCAATCCTATGTTGAAGCTTCTAAAGATCAACGATGGGTAGCAGCTATGGAAAAGGAATTACAAGCATTACAAGATAATAATACTTGGGAGATGGTTTCATTACCACCTGGAAAGAAGGAAATATGATGTAATGGGTTTGTAAAATAAAGCTAAAAGCCGATGGTACTGTTGAACGGTTTAAGGCCAGGTTAGTTGCCAAAGGCTATAATCAGAAATGGGGCATCGATTATGAAGAAACGTTTCCTCCTGTTATTAAAATGACAACAGTAAGGTGTTTATTAGCTCTGGCTGCGTCCAAACACTGGGATCTACATCAGCTTGATATTAACAACGCGTTTTTGCATGGAGATTTAATAGAGGAAGTATACATGCAAGCTCCTGAAGGGTTTCCTAATCCACACAATCTTGTTTGTAAGTTCATCAAATCACTGTATGGCTTAAAACAAGCTTCACGCCAATGGTTTGCTAAACTACTCGGGGAATTACAGATTAGAGGATTCATACAGTCAAAAAATGACTATTCCTTGTTTATCAAACGAGATGGTTTCTCTACAACTATCCTTGCCGTGTATGTCGATGATATTATCTTGACTGGAGATAATCTTGCAGAAATACAGGAGCTGAAAGATCACTTACACCTTGTGTTTAGTATCAAAGATTTAGGAAGGTTAAGTTTCTTTCTTGGAATTGAGATAAATTACTTACCTTCTGGTTTCTCCATGTATCAAAACAAGTTTACAAGGGAATTGCTGAAGGAAGCTAATATTTCTACTCCTAAGTCAACTGTAACACCATTGCCACTCAACGTTAAACTTAAAGCTGATGAAGGAGAATTTTTCTCTGAGCCTACGCTTTACAGGTGTTTAATAGGGAAGTTGAATTTCTTAACTCATACTCGACCAGACTTATCCTTCACTGTGCAGCACTTGAGTCAGTTTCTGAAAAATCCCAGAGTTCCACACTATCAAGCTTTGTTGCATACTTTACACTATGTAGCTTGTACAGCAGGACAAGGTATTATTTTAAATGCTACAGATCAGTTAGTTTTACAAGCTTTTACTGATTCAGACTAGGGAGCTTGCCAAGATACTCGAAGGTCAATTTCAGGATATGTCATGATGTTTGGCAAGTCACCAATAAGCTGGAAATCTAAAAAGCAAAGCATTGTTTCAAAAAGTTCTGCAGAAGCAGAATATCGAGCCATGTCTGTAGCAGCTTCAGAAATTACATGGCTTGTGCGTTTACTCGAGGAACTAGGGATGTCACAACTGAAACCTGTAACTCTCTATTGTGATAACCAAAGCTCTATCCATAATGCTAAAAACCCAGTTCAGCATGAACGAACGAAACACATTGAAATAGATGTTCACTTTACACGAGATAAGGTGCTCGAAGGGTTGCTTCAGTTAGCATATGTTCCTACAGAATCTCAACTGGCAGACGTCTTCACAAAGGTTCTTCCTTCCATTCACTATCAGGAATTGTTGTACAAATGATCGTAAAACCATTCCTTAATCCATACAACGTGCTTTGTCTTTCTTACATTTACTCCATTTGCTTCTATGTTACTAGCTAGTTAAAAACTTTTTTCACCTTCATTTGCTTTCTTAATCTTTTAATAAAATCTTAATGTGTTAAAAGGACTTTAAATGTATATATCTATCATGGGATTATGTTAAGTGGCTGCAGTGCATTACTGAAAATCTTATTTCATGATTAATAAATGGATCACTAGGAGTCAATATCTGGGGTAATGTTCAAGTTTCATTTTCGAATCAAAATTTTCTATAAATAAACTAATTTTTCAAATTATTTTTTCTAAAACAATAAAATTTCCATTCAGGAGTTTTGCTAAACTCTCCGTACCCTTATTCTAGGTTGTTATGGATTAAAACACGTGCTTTGTGAATTAAATGCTAGGGTTTGTGAGCGTTCAAGCTTTAATGGCTGCTCTTGTGTTTCGAGACTAAATTGGTCCTCACAAGATGCCTACGTATCTCTGATGTGTAGAGAATCAAGCCAATAAAAACGTAGTTCTAGAATGAAGGACGAGGGTCCTTATATAGGCGTCAGGAGCCTTGTCTTTAGAGTATGTTTAGGAGACTTAATAGATAAGTCTCGTTATTGATAACTGATAAGGAGTGTTTTGCTTGGCATGCAAGTATTATCCTTATCTGATAAGTGTTGTGACTCATCGTAATATTTGATTGGGATTCTGGATCCTTCTATGAAGATATTATCATATTTAAACTCTTTTATGAGTTGTGTATTTCCCTTTATTTATTAATTACGAAATTAATAAATAGTTAGGGTTTCGGGCCTTTTGTCGGGCCTAATTCTTGGACCGAACTAGATCTAATTAATATATCATTAATTATTCCTAGGGTTATATTTCAGCCCATATCATTTGCCCCCCAATTTCTGGAAAAACCCTTCAAGATTTTTGTAGAAATTATTTCATATTTTTCCCGGAATTTTACCATTTTTTCAAAGCATTTTCAGCCCAAAAATGGCCAAGAATTAGGTATTTTTCGAGCAGGAATCCAGGTCATTTTCGACCAGGATTCCAAGTCTTTTTCGACCAGGACTGTGTCGAGGTCGAAGTTGTCGACCAGAAAATTCAAGCCTTTTTCGACTAGGAATTTTCGACCAGGATCTAGTACCTTTTCGACTAGAAATTTTAGTGTAAATTCGACCAGGAATAGCTGTGAGGTCGAAGTTGTCGACCAGGAATCCTAGGTATTTTTCGACCTCACTTGTTCGACCAGGAATCCAGTATAAATTCGACCAGGATTTTCGATCAGAAATTCGAGCTCAAATGCCTTTGAGGTTGAAGCTATCGACCAGAAATCTCAGTTCTTTTTCGACCTCACATGATCGACCAGGAATCCAGTATAAATTCGACCAGGAATTTCGATCAGAAATTCGAGCTCAAATGACTTTGAGGTTGAAGCTATCGACCAGAAATCTCAGTTCTTTTTCGACCTCACATGATCGACCAGGAATCCAGTATAAATTCGACATGGAATTATTGACTTCGACTCAAGGGCTATTGTCGACCTCATATGTTGACCTCTAATATACCTTCGACCTCGATTGGTCGCGAGGTCGAAGCTGTCGACTTCGTTTCAAAAGCTATTTTCGACCTTGATTGGTCGACCAGGAATTACATATATTTCTGACCAGGATTCCAATGTCATTTTAACCTCTATTTTCTGGCTTTACTTTCGACCTCATTCCCTTTTACTTTTCGACCTCATTTCAATGTAAGGTCGAGGGGTACGAACTCGTTTTACAGTGTATTTTCGATCTCGTTTAATCGACTTCATTCTAGGGTCTTTTCGACTTAGATTTTTAATTTTTTGCCTTGGTTTAATTCCAAGATTCATTCTTGGGCTGTAATTAGCCTAATTGGGCTTTAAATTTTTCAAGCCTTGGGCCTTAATGGGCCTTTTAGTAATTTTTGGGCTTCGAGTTTGCCTTAAAATTTATTTGGGCTTTTAGCCTTTGTAATCCATAAATGGGTTTATGGGCCTTACTGGCTATAAACGGTTGCCATCCCTTAACCGGTTGAGCTTCCAGTCATTTTCATTATAAAAGAGTGAGATTTCTCATTTCACTCTCACTTCATACTTCTTTCTTTCCGAAAATTTCTCCCTAGTGTCTTATTTTTCTCTCTTTTATTCCGTGGTAAGGCGATTCCCGGCGAGTTTTTGTGCGGTGGTGTTCTTGATTTTCTGGGATTGATCTTCATCCCTTGAAGGTTTCTGGGCTTTCACTTTCATCCCTTGAAGGTTTCTGGGAATTTCTTTTTGAAGTCTTGAAGATTTCTGGGTTTTATCTTCAATTGTTGAAGTTTTTCTGGAACTTCTTTGAATTTCTGGGCTTTTACCTTCATCCCTTGAAGGTTTTCTGAGTTTTTGTTGAAGATTTTCTGCATATTCTTTGAAGATTTGAAGATGGCTGATCGTTCTGCTCAACGTTTGCAGAAAATGAATCAAGCGTCGAAAAGAGGTATCACTATTCGTTCTCCTACTATGTCTTTACAAGATATGATTCTAGAACGTAGTGATGAGTATCCCTCTATATCACATCTAGATTCCTTCAATCATAGCAATAGGTTTCATGATGCTGATAAAATTGCTGATTATAAAAACATGTATAAAATTAGGCCACCTTATAGGTTAGTCCCAGCTGGTCCTGGGGATCGTTCCTGCCATTGGCGCCCAAATGCTCTTTGCATTTATAAGGGGGTCCTTGCTGCAGGAGTTCGATTCCCATTTCATCCTTTCATTCCCCAACTTTTAGCCGATGTAGGAATTAACCCTTGTCAGCTACCTCCAAATGCTTGGAGGTTGATTATGTGTTTTATTGTTTTATGTTTAAAAAACAAATTCCCCCTTTCTGTTGCTCTTTTTAGAAAGATCTTTCAATTTAAGAATAGTTCTTCCAACACCTTGGGTTGGGTGTACATTAGTCACCGTTCTTCGACACCCCCCATTTTCCATCCAAAATCTATCCCTGACAATAACCCCAAATGGAAGGATGAGTTTATGTACTTGATGTGGGATGAAGGGGATTGGGGCACCCTTTTTCAGAGCTCGTTTAGTAGAGTGTCAGATGGTAGCCCAGATGACATAGTCTTGACTGAAGAGGAGGCTCATGCTTATGCCGAACTCATCAAGGATGATTATGCCACCAAGGCTTGGGAGCTACTGGACGATTTTGTACTTAAGTCTCTGAAACTTTCAAAAGTTTCTGACCAGGGTAATTACTTTTCTTCTATTTCCTTGTATTTGTATTAAGATTGCCTTATACCGATTTTGTTTTCCCTGATTTTTGCTTGCAGCTGCGGAGTTCATTAACAAGCAAAATGAACCAGAAGACGGGGAGACAGCCAGAATCAAGAGGGCTTGTTTGAAGGACCCCAGGCTGGCTGCTAAAGGCCCTTCTATTCTGAGGCCTCATGTAGCTGAGGTTGAAGAGGTCGAGGGCTCTTCCTCAGCTAAGAGCTCAGTCTGGCGCCCCAACTGGGGGATTAGAAAGAAGGACACCATAGTAGGGGTGGCCAAGCATGCTGTTGAGTGGTCACATCATTCCTTAACTCCTTGTGACTACAAGGATTTTGTGGCCAACTCCACCATCGAGGGGGCAGAAAGTGCGGGCTCATAAGCCTTTGCTGCTGTAAGTCTTTATTCCCTTTTTATTTGTAGTCCTTAGTATATATTAAGTTATCATTCTAACTTGTGATCTGTTTGTAGGCTAATGCCAGCTTTCAAGGGGCTTTATTCCAATCCAAAGCTTGGTGTGCATCCTCGGAGGCCAACAAGGCTAAGTTTGATAAGGCCCAGCTGGAGGTGGGTTCTCTTAGGGCTTCTTTGGACCAGAGGGAGAAGGATCTGATTGATGCTCAAGCGGAGCTGGTAGAGCTAAGGAAGGAGAAGGAGAGCCATATTGATGAGTACCTTGACTCTAACGAGTACAAGGACTTAATCAGTCAGCACGATGACCTCCTCTTCCCTGTCCAGTATACAAAAGGATGGGATGATGCTTTGGCTGAGGTTTCGAGGAGACTTCCTGGATCCCTCACTATATCTGACTTTCCCAGTCCCCACGCTCCCACTCGTTTGGAGATGGCTTTGGCGGGGGAGGGTGATATGGATGAGGATGACAGGATTCTCAATCCCGAACATGCCTCTCATCCTGGTGAAGAGTCTGAGGAATCCAGCTCCGGTGAGGAAGAAGAGTCTGGAGAGGAGTCTGGGGAGGAGTCTGGCTCCGAGGAAGAGCATGGAGGGGGTGATGCTTAGTCGTAGCTAGTTGTAGATTTTTATTTATTTTCTGTAACTCTGCCTTCGGGCATAACTCAACTTTATTGTAAGTTATTTAACTTATTTCCTTCATGCCTTATAGTTCTTCGTGTTTGCGTACTTAATTAGTACTTTAAATCATATAAACATCAATATGCAATGCTTTGTAGAATATTGCTGAATGAATTCATAACTTGAAGAAATGGGTTCAACCCTTACATAGTATACTACTTCTACCTCAAGTTTAAAAACTTGGATTGGTTTCGTCGACCTTATTTCTACTTACCCTAATAGTGAGTCCAATTAGGACACACTTAAACATAATAAACTTTCAAATTTGTAGCATGCCAAGTCCTTGGCACCTCATGCCCTTCAAGGGTTTCTAGCTTGTACGAGCCACGACCAAATACATTTTTGACGCGATATGGTCCTTCCCAATTGGGGGCCAACTTGCCTTTTTGTCCAACTCCGGATGCTTCAATCTTTCTGAGAACCAGGTCTCCTTGACGAAAGAACCTTTCTTTAACCCTTAGGTTATAGTAAAAAGACGCATTCTTTTGATGTTCAACTATCTTGGCGTTTGCCTCATCTCTAACCTCATCAATTAGATCTAAAGCCAGCCTCAAGCCTTCTTCATTTGTTTCTGGTTCATAAGCTTCAATTCTTGGAGACTTGTGTGTAATCTCCACTGGAACCACTGCCTCAGCCCCGTATGCCAGCAAGAAGGGGGTAGCTCCAGTGGTGACTTTACAAGTAGTACGATATGCCCATAGTATGGGGAGCAACTCATCTACCCAAGTATTTCTGGAGCGTTCAACTCTTTTCTTCAGTCCATCTAGGATAATTCGATTTGCAACCTCAGCTTGCCCATTTGCTTGAGGATGGGCAACAGAAGTGAAGCGCAACTTGATATCATTCTCATCACAATATTTCTTGAACTCATCATTGTTGAATTGAGTTCCATTGTCCGTAACCAGGACCCGTGGAATTCCATACCTGCATATCACATTTTCCCAGAAAAATTGCATCACTTGCTTGGTAGTTATCTTGGCTAATGGCTTAGCCTCAATCCACTTGGTGAAGTAGTCAATTGCCACTATCAAGAACTTTCTTTGAGCACTTGCCATTGGAAATGGCCCAAGTATATCCATTCCCCACATAGCAAAAGGGATAGGAGACTTAATGGATGTCATCATCTCAGGTGGTTGTCTAACCACTAGTGCATGTTTCTGGCACCGTTCACATTTTCTCACATAGCTTCTAGCATCAGCAAGCATGCTTGGCCAATAGAAACCTAGACGAGTGATTTTATGGGCAAGGGCTCTGCCCCCCAAGTGCTGTCCACAAATCCCTTCATGTACTTCCTTCAGGGCCAATTATGCCTCTTGAGGTCTCAAACACTTCAGATACGGAATGATGAAAGACTTCTTGTATAGGATTCCCTCAATTAGGGCATACCTTAGTGCTCTGACATATAGCTTTTGTGCTTCTGAAGTGTCGTTGGGCTGCCACCCAGTTTCCAGATGAGCTTTGATTGGATCAATCCAACAACTGGTAATACCAATGGGTGCTACCAACTTTCCGTTGATGCTTGGGGTCTTCAAGACTTGGAAGTATACACTTCCTGCATAGTTTTCAATTTCAGAAGAGGCAAATTTAGACAAGGCATCAGCCTTCACATTTTCCTCTCTCGGAACGTGCTCCACATAGCATTCTTCGAACTGAGTCATGATGGCTTTGACAAGCTTCAGATACTTAGCCATGACTTCTTCTCTAGCTTCGAACTCTCCATTTACTTGAGAAACGACTAACCTCGAGTCTCCACATACTTTGAGAGTCTTAACTCTCAGGGCCCCAGCTAGGCCCAAACCAGCTACCAGAGCTTCGTACTCAGCTTCATTGTTTGTTGTTGGGATGTCAAGTTTTAGTGCATACTCTATTATGAATCCATCAGGACTTTGTAACACTAAACCAACTCCACTTGATTTTGTTTTTGATGCTCCATCAAAATAGAGCACCCAACATTCTTTGGACACCGTGTCTTCATCTTCATCTTTGTTGTCTTCCACTACTACTTCCTGCCCCCCGACTTCTTGGTTGTCAATGGTACATTCAACCATGAAGTCAGCGAGTGCTTGAGCTTTTATGGCCGTTCGAGGCTTATACTTGATATCAAATTCCCCCAACTCAATAGCCCATTTGATCAATCTTCCACTAACTTGAGGGCTGTGCAGAATGTTCCTTAGAGGTTGATTAGTCAAAACTTCTATCTTGTGCGCCTAGAAGTATGGACGTAGCTTTCTTGAGGCCATTATCAAGGCTAAGGCAAACTTCTCTATGGTAGAGTAGTTTATTTCTGCCCCATGTAGAATCTTACTCACATAGTAGATGGGTTTCTGAACCTTCAATTCGTCTTTTACCAAAACAGCTCCAAGGGCAGTGTCGGAGACCGCCAAGTATAGATAGAGAATCTCTCCTGGCTTTGGTTTTGCCAACAGTGGTGCTTCAGCCATGTATTTCTTCAGGGCCTCAAAGGCTTCTTGACTTTCAGGTGTCCACTCGAAATTTTTCACATTTTTGAGTGCCTTGAAGAAAGGTAAGCACTTTTCTCCTGACTTGGAGATGAATCTTCCCAATGCTGCAACTCTTTCTGTCAATTTTTGCACATCCTTAACAGACTTGGGTGGTTCCATGTCTAGGATTGCCTTGATCTTGTCGGGGTTAGCTTCGATTCCTCTCTTGGAGACCATCAGGCCTAAAAACTTTCCTGAGCCTACCCCGAAGGCACATTTTGCTGGATTTAACATCATCTTGTGGTGCCTAAACACTTCAAATGCTTCGTGAAGATGTTTTATATGGTCTGCCTTGTCGAGGCTCTTGACTAGCATGGCATCCACATAAACTTCCATTATTTTACCAATCAGTGGTTCAAAAATCTTGTTCACCAACCTTTGGTATGTTGCCCCTGCATTCTTAAGTCCAAATGCCATGACTAAATAACAGAAAACACCAAAGTCGGTGATGAATGATACCTTGGAGATGTCGTCCTTGTGCATTTTGATTTGGTTGTATCCACTGAAGCCATCCATGAAACTTAGCATCTCGTGCCCAGCAGTGGCATCTATCAAAGCATCAATCCTTGGTAAGGGAAAACAATCCTTAGGACATGCATCATTCAAGTCGGTGAAGTCCACACACATTCTCCACTTTCCATTAGCCTTCTTGACCATCACTGGGTTAGCCAACCATTCAGGGAACTGAATTTCTTCAATGAAGCCTGCTTCCAAGAGTTTTTCTACCTCCTGCTTGATGGCTTCTTGCCTTTCTGGAGCAAAATTTCTTTTCTTTTGTTTCACTGTCTTTCTTTCAGGATCCACATTCAATTTGTGGGTTATCAATTGGGGATCAATCCCTGGCATATCAGCTGCTGTCCAAGCAAATACATCACTGTTTTCTTGAATAAAGGATGTCAACTTGCTTTTCATAGATTCAGGTAGTAGAGCTCCAATGTAGGTGACCTTGTCTGGTTCTCCTGGGATCAGGGGGATGGGAACAAGATCCTCAGCTGGCTTTCCTCTTCTTTCCTCATCGTTTCTGATGTCCATGTCCTCAATTGGGAGAACCTGCCCCCCAACTCCATCAGGCCTCAACGCGGCTACATAACAACTTCTAGCCATTTTCTGATCGCCTTTCTCTTCGCTAATTCCATTCCTGGTAGGGAACTTGATCTTCAAATGATAAGATGAGGCAACAACCTTGAATGCATGAAGACCCGTTCTTCCCAGAATTGCATTGTAGGTTGAAGTTGCTTTGATAACTATAAAGTTCAGCATTTGAGTAGACGTCTTTGAACCTTGTCCCATTGTCATGGGGAGTTGAATCGTGCCTTCTACCTTCGATTCTACTCCATTGAACCCATATATGGGCATGTTTGAGGGTGTTAGCTGGGAGTCAGTGTAACCCATCTTGATGAAAGCATCATGGAACAAGATGTCCACTGAAGCTCCATTGTCAACAAGAACTCTCTTTGTTTCAGAGTTGCCTATCACAGGTACTATGACCAGAGGGTCATCATGGGGAAATTTCACTCCCTCAAGATCAGAATCATCAAAATTCAAAGATACTTCAGTCTTGGCACGCTTTGGTGCTTCTCCAACCACAGTCATTACTTCATGGGCATAAGCTTTTCTCGAGTTTCTGTAAGGTCCGGCAGCAGTTGGCCCTCCAAATATCATATTGATGACAGGCCCTCGGGGCTTTGGCTTTCGGTCTTGATCATTGTCCCGTCTATCATAGTCTTTCCTTTCATAGTTCCCTCTCTGGCTTCCTTGATTTCCATCCTTGGTAAACTTACCAAGCTTTCCTCTTCGAATCAAGAACTCAATTTCATCTTTTAGTTGCCTGCAGTCATCTGTATCGTGGCCAACTTCTTTGTGAAACCGACAGTATTGGTTTTGATTTCTTTTTGACACATCGGCCCTCATAGGCTTCGACCATTTAAGGTCTTCTTCCTTTGCAATCTCCATCAGAATTTGGCTCCTAGGAGCATTCAATCTTGCATACTCCGTAAACTTAGGCCCAAAATTGTTCTTCTTGGGTGGTGAATCAGAATCCTTTGATGTCCTAGGATACTTCTCCCTTGCATCATATTCTGGAGCATCCTTTCTCTTCTTTGAATTTCCATTGCCAGTAGCAACGGGCTCATACTTTCTCATGCTCTCCTCAGCCTTGATGTATTTTCCAGCTCTATCTTGTAGTGACAACATGTTTTCGGGGGGATGTTTAGCCAAAGACCTCCTGAAGTGGTCATCGGTAGTTCCTTGCTGTAGGGCTATCATTGCCACTTTATCTTCCAAATCTGGGACTTTTATAGCCTCCTTAGTGAATCTACTCAAGTATTCTCTCAATGTTTCATTCTTGCCTTGTCGAATCCCCATAAGAGAGGCGGAACTTTTCTCATGTATCTTCCCACTAACAAATTGATTGATGAATGCCTTACTCAGCTCTTTGAAGGATCCAATAGAATTGGGCGGAAGGCGACTATACCAACGTTGAGCCATGCCCGCTAGGGTTTGTGGAAACGCCCTACACTTTGCAGCGTCATTGGCAGGCTGCAATAGCAGTGCATTTGAGAAAGTTCTTACATGATTTGCGGGATCTCCCGTTCCATCATAACCTTTGATGGTTGGCATTTTAAACTTTCTGGATATGGTGGCCTTCATTATCTCTTGAGTAAAGGGTGGTGTAGGATCGTCAGGATCTCCCAGGGGCAACAATACAGTAGGATCTCCTCTTGGGGTTTCAACCCTTCTGGATCTCGGAGGAGTAGGATCCAGATTAATTACCGGAGTCTTCCCGGCTGCTCTTGCAGTCTCTTCTTCCTCTAACTTCTTTTTGAGTTTTGCAACCTCTGCCTCATGGGCTGCAATTCTTTCCTGAATGGTTTGTTCCTTATTTGCAGAACGTCTTCTTCGTGGGGGATAGTCATCATCAGTATTGTAATTTTCATCCTCAGTGTGAGGACCAGAGAAATCGTCTCGAAACATCTGATGAGTTTGGGTTTGTCGGTTCAGGGGTTCCAAACCTTGGACGTAAGGGGGCACATATGCCTCATGGTGTACCAGATTGGTGCCACTACCGCCCACCGGGGGTCGAGGGGGCCTACTATGGGTAGGCATCCCAAGGGTCTGATTCACATATTGAGGGAGATCAGTAGTATGGAGTTGAAGGCTTCTCGGGGCATTCACGAGCAGTGGGGAGGTAGTGATCAGTTGCTGGTGAGTGGTCTCTTGTGGATTAGATCCATGAATGACCACCTGCAGGGGATTCGTCCCTTCAATTGGGATCTCCGGTCCTTGAGTGTTGGTGGGGATATTCGTCCCTTCAGTGCTGGTAATTGGTGGTGGTTGAGCTCCTTGAGCACCGGCCTCAGAGGCAACAGGAGTTCCTTCAGAAGTTTGATTTGTTCTTCGTGTAACTGCCATGGTTGATGTTCGGTTCCTACAGACGGCGCCAAATGTTATGGATTAAAACACGTGCTTTGTGAATTAAATGCTAGGGTTTGTTAGCGTTCAAGCTTTAATGGCTGCTCTTGTGTTTCGAGACTAAATCGGTCCTCACAAGATGCCTACGTATCTCTGCTGTGTAGAGAATCAAGCCAATAAAAACGTAGTTCTAGAATGAAGGACGAGGGTCCTTATATAGGCGTCAGGAGCCTTGTATTTAGAGTATGTTTAGGAGACTTAATAGATAAGTCTCGTTATTGATAACTGATAAGGAGTGTTTTGCTTGGCATGCAAGTATTATCCTTATCTGATAAGTGCTGTGACTCATCGTAATATTTGATTGGGATTCTGGATCCTTCTATGAAGATATTATCATATTTAAACTCTTTTATGAGCTGTGTATTTCCCTTTATTTATTAATTACGAAATTAATAAATAGTTAGGGTTTCGGGCCTTTTGTCGGGCCTAATTCTTGGACCGAACTAGGTCTAATTAATATATCATTAATTATTTCTAGGGTTATATTTCAACCCATATCATAGGTATATAAGGTGTTTTTTTACAACCTCTCCGGATCCTGAATTTATGTCTACAAATTTATAGGATGCTTTTGTAATAGTACTTACTAAATTCTCCTTGAGGTTTGGGTGATACTTCTCGTATTATAACATTGCGAATAACCAATTTCTCATATAACGTACATTGCGAATAACCAATCACGCTCCAACAACATATTATAATTGGTGAGTGCACTTAGCATGCATTTTCAACCGACCTTTTCCAATCACATTTGATCAATTTTGGAAGTGGCGGCATGAACGGCCTACATCTAAAATATTTGGTTATTAGATGATGATGTAAAAATGTTTTATTTTAAGATTTATATGAAATTTTATTTCTAATTGAAAAAATTAAAAGTATGAAATTAGTTGAACGTTTTAAATTATATGTTCACCACTTATGTTTTAAGTTTAAAAATTTAGAAGTAGATAGCAACCACTTAAACTTCTTACAACTAATAATTTTCTCCACAAACTATAATAAAACATTTGCATATTACAGTTAATTAACCAATAAATTACATGCACAACCCGAAAATTTTATTGCAGACTACTCTTAAAGTGTTGCCTGAGTCGAAACATAGGCAAACACAACAATATATAGGTGTCGAATTATTCAATGTGCCATGAGTAGGAAAGCTTACAGTTCTCAACATTTAAAATAGGAAGAGCATTTGTATAGAACTCTATAACAAATTTTCAGTAGGCTAATGCAACTGTGAATAAGTGTTGCTAGATGTAATGTAACACTAGGGTTCTTGTAGTTTGGACAACACCTTCAATGACTAATGCAACACATTTTCTGACCACATTGTCTTTTAGCAATGACTTTTATGACTGCTACAACATTTATCAATGTGACATAAATTCTTTGTTGCAACACTTTTATGCTTTAATGCATATGCAATACCCAACATATCATTGCGAGACAGACACTTCTTTCTTTCAAATTTGGTAACTACTGCATATTTTTCAAGTAGACTCAAGGATATATAGTGTCAATACAAGTTGCATTCAGTCCTTAATTTATTTTACTCAATATGATATTCAGAATTTATAACTGGATATAGAGCAGTTCATCACATATTTATGACAGGATATTTGCTTTTGTGAATGTTCCTTTGCTATGGATGAAGCAAAAACCAATCTGGCAACTGTATACCATTTACTTCCTTAATTCTGAGGCGATTTTTGGGCATATAAAAGATTAAAATGTGGATTCCAGTCTGGCTAAATTCTGGCACGTGTAAGAACACTACAACAAACAGGGGAAATTACGACGGAATTTTTGAATTGAATTCATCGTAAATGCCACCATTTACGACGAATTTATTTTGTCGCTTTTGCTCAAGTAGAAAGTTCAGATTTCATCACAAAGTGAAATTTCGTCGTAAGTTTTGAAACTGAGTCATGTATTTCACTGTTCACACAGCACTTTGATCATATGGTGGAAATCTGATTATTACAAAAATTGGGAAACAAAGTAAAATATAGTCTTGTGTAGCCACCCCATCTGTTTCATTTGTGTGAAAAAAACTTCTTATGATTTTAATACAAAATGGTAAACATTTTTCTTGTCACATTTACATGATTGTCTTCTTCCGGGAGCACTTCTTCAAATTTAATGGCAACTTGGAGAGGTAATTGTCACATAGTTGGTATACGGATGTGCAGGTGTTTAAACTTATTCTTCTTTATGCAACAATAATTTCTAAGAGTTAAATATCAAAGTGGTCACTCAAGTGAAAATCATATATTACTTTCATCACCAATCTGAACGAGGTATCTTTTAATCACTAAAGTCCTCATAAATATCAAACGGATATGTTCGAAAAGTAAAAATAAATTATATCAAGTTCTACACATATTCTTGAATGCTACCGCAACCAAATGAAAAGTTATGAAGTGTAGTATTTATGATATTATATTTAGATTTTAAAAAAATTATTTACTATTTATTTTTAATTTTATAGTTATTTACTTTGATTTAATTAAAAATAAATAGTAAATGAATTTTTTAAAATCTAAATAAATTATCTGAAATACTATAATTCATAACTTTTCATTTGATTGCAGTAGTATTGAAGAAATATGTCTAGAACTCGAGAAAAGTTATTTTTACTTTTCGAACACATATTTTGAGTTATCTATTTGATGTCACTACAAGAAACAGGGGTCATAAGCGACCAAACAAAATGGTCGCAATTGACTTGTGACGGTCGTAAATGTTGTCAAAACCGACTGAAGACCGACCAACTCATTTGGTCGTAAAAAGTCTGGTCGCTTTTGACGCAACAGTCGCAAATAATAATCATTTACGACCATTATTGACGGTCGGTTTCAAAATTCCAGTTTCGTGAGTGTTGGTCCCACATGCCACTGTGGCAAGCCAAGTCAGCAATATTTACGACCAATACTGAGTCACAAATAATTGGTCGTAAATGAAACTAGCATTTCCAACCAATATTTAGTCGCATTAATTAGTCGTAAATACAAGTTGTATTTCCAAGCAATATATAGTCGCAATTAATTAGTCGTAAATATATTTACATTTCCAACTAACTTTCAGTTACAAATAATCAGTTGGTTATGTCAAAAACGACTAAATTTTGGTTGCTTATGTTGAAGCAGATGGTTGGAAATAACATGAATTCAATCGCTTATGTTATTAAGAAATGACAACAATTTGTTCAGTTTTAAAACTGACCCCGGAAAAATCTGCGCACTTTTTTTACCTACAATGCAAGCGCATACCAAATCATTATGTACAAAAATCACACCTAATTAAATATAAATCCAAAAGCACAAATAAATTTAACAAAAGCAATATTTGTGGATTAATTAACGAAGTTAAACAAATCCCAGTATGGCCTCACACCGGCCACCAACCAAAAATACTAAATATTCGCTACGAGTTCACAAATCCACAAATCAACTATCTTAGTTAAATTTGGTTAAGAGCTACCGTTAATAGTTACTTGAGATATAGTTTAAAACTACATCTACTGATTGCCATCATCATGCTAGAACCTTCTTCATCTCCTTCTCCATCAGCTTCATCACTTTCCTCGTCCGTAGTGTAATCTTTCTTAGCTTCATCGATCGCCTGAAATGAAATGAAAATTTCACAGCATATTGTTATACTTGGCCAGGAACTAAGGTTTAACATAAGATATTATATCTATAAAATATTTATATACTGCTAACTTTAAACACAAGATATTATATCTATTAAATGGTTATGGAGGCTGTTGAAAAAATACGCCAGGGAAGGATGGACAGAATAAATATGGCAAAAAAACAACTATTCTTTTTACACACAAAATCACACCAGGATATGCATATTATACCTTAAGCAACTGACTGCCACAAGAAAAGGGTCGGTTGACGTTAAGGAAAAACTGTCAAGTAGGTTTTTAGACATGGTCCTCTAAATTTTGAAGCATCTAAATGAAAACTACCCGCATTTTGGACTTATTTATATTATTGACGGTGATAACATGACAATTTTACAAGTGCCCATCGTTGTCTCTGGATGCAGTGAATACATATACTAGACTAGTGTACATCCGTTTCAGGGAAGTCATGATCAAGTGAGTGATGATCAAGTCACGACGATTTTAGAAAATTCAAATCAACCGGTAGCCAACTGAACCAAACCATGTGGTTCTGTTTTAGTCCATTCAAATTAGCTAATTTTGACGGTTTGCGACATAATTTAATTAGTATCAGAAAATAAAATAATAGCTTGTACTTATAGTAATATAAACACTTCTATAATATATACACTTCTCACGTAATTTTAGATTTCAAATTGTAGCAAAAAGTAATTACGACAACTAACAAGTAATTTTGGATTTTGTCGGGGTTATAACTTAATTAATCATAATATATGTTTTCTCTGCATTTGTACGAAAATGACTGCATATAAATACACACAGATACTAATCCTAATACTGTAATCGGTCACCGAATCATGAAAGTACTTCATTACTACAGTATATCTAGCAAGAATTGGTAATATCTATGTATTCGGATTCTGTGTCTAGTTGATCTTTTGTTAGTGTACCATGTACACATGCATCATACACACTTTATGACTGAACTTTAGGTTAGTTTAATTAATTCCGTGTATTAGATGTATAGGCACAAAATCACAGAGTTGGAAATTGAGGAACAGTAGGAATTGTCGGAATAAACATGACACCCATTTGTTTAGTTAACATAGTAGTATTAAATAAGCAAATCCACCAATAATAACTTCAGAAAAGCATATGAGGAATCTCAGCCATATCACTACTCACACCGAGATTAGTCCCCAGATAAGACCTAATACACATTTATATATTATAAAAAAACCTTACAACTACACTTTATCCTTAAGTTACCAATTAACTTCAAAGCAGATATAGTTTTTGCAATTTGATTAATTCTTACCAATAATCTTGTTCTAATTGTAGTTCTAAATTTATAAGGGAGTCCAATGCTACGATACTAGAGTATAGGATTTAGTTTACCTAAACTCATCCCTGCCTCTTACATGCAGGTTTGCCTTTTATCGGTTTAAATCTGATCATGTTTATCGTCTTTCTTATTAAATCTATAGTCTATTAAAATACCTATATGTAAATATGTACAAAAGAAAACATTAGGAATTATCATAATCACGTGTTTTCGTCCTTCTTAATCTAAGCAAAACTACTATGTATGCATTCTCTAATATAAGATAAGCTACGAATATGTAGGCAAACATTGTACTCACGCACACACACACATATAAAAGTTACCCGATGCTCAATATGTCTGGATGCACATTATACTCTTTGGCAAATACAAATGGGCCTATTCATTGGGGAAGAGATTTCTGCAAGATAAATGGCGACAATATATCCATCAATCAGTTTTATATCCTAAACTAGGTTCTAAACTGTTTCAATATTGAAAAGATTTTGCATATGTGACTATGTTACTGGAATTATGGCGGAAGTATTAATTCTTGATGTTCGGAGATTAGAGATTACTACAAAATTAAGAATGTGTAACATTTTGCACCTGCACAATAGCCATTTTAAGGACAACCCCCCTTAATCCAATTGCATAGGAGGAAGCTATCATTATAGCAGGTCCTGCTAAGAACTTCAATGATAAGGCCAACACTACCCTTCGTATCTCACTTGATTTAATTCCAGCTCGAGATGCCATGAACAAGCCTGAAAATCAATTATATTAGTGCTCTAGCTAAAATCCTGCAGAAATTACATACAAAGTCAAGGTAGATTATATAAATATAATTACCAAGGCTGAACATTGCCATTCCAAGTTCCATCTGATAATATTGTTAATGATTTATAAGCGATCTTTGGCAAATGTAATCCCCACCTATAACAGTATTAAGTTCTACCAACATTAAGCTTACTAATCATTCTTCATAGCAAGGTTACATAATGTGTAAATGTATATTAATAAAAGAGCTGAGCTAGCGCAAATTTCATATGTGTACCTGAATTTTCTTAATGCCCAAATGAGGCCAGCTACACATGAGTGTTTGGATTGCTTATAAGCTTCTTCCCTACTGTTATAAGCACTACCAGCAATACAATTTTTATGTGCTACTATCAAAGAAAAAAGATAAAGGTAGTGAATACAGACACAAGTATTCAACAGTACAGACAAGTAAAAAAAAACCAGCAAACAAAACTATCTTACAAAATCAATTTCAAAGTCCTTCACAACTTGCTTGATTGCATAGAATTTGCTCGGAGACGTAATTATAAAATCAATTACAAAGAAACGAAAAAGGGGAGAAACCTTGTTCATTTATAAACATATATAAAATTAAGAAACACTCCTTAAACGAAAAGTATTACTCATATATGAGAGAGCACCCCAAATCTCCCATCTTTCTTTCCGAGAGAGGGAGAGAGATTAAGAAACACTCAAGGTACACAGTGAGAGCTTTCTCGGTAAACCAATCTTTAATCACCCCTAATCTTCTTGTTCCCTTTAACCTCACCCCAAAATCGAGCATCAATTTTAAGCATACAAACAGAACTCCTCTGTAGTTTAACATAGAACAAAATAAAATCATAATTTCACCTAACCTTGAACAAATAATATACATATATAAACAACTATATATACAATTAACACCGAGAAAGATAAGATGAGAGAAGAGATGAGTGATACAGTTTATACCTTGAACTAATCCAACGATATAGAGCTTTCAAGGTGAGAGCGGCGTGAAAAAGGGTTTTGAGATGGGATGAGCTCAAATGATGGTGCGTCTGGTCAGATTGACCAAATTATGTCCCGATTTTCCAAATAAACATATATAAAATTTGCAGTTTTCGAGGAATTTAGCAGAATGAAGTGAAAAATAAAATTAAAGAAATATTTTTATTTAAAAATAAATACTTTGTCAAATTAGGCAGGTGATTCAAAATTTTCGCAAAATTTTTAATTTTCCGGTAAATCTAAAAATGACTGAATTTGGTCGCTTATGCTACAT
Organism: Heracleum sosnowskyi; assembly: GCA_030848705.1. Classification (NCBI taxonomy): domain Eukaryota; kingdom Viridiplantae; phylum Streptophyta; class Magnoliopsida; order Apiales; family Apiaceae; genus Heracleum; species Heracleum sosnowskyi. The sequence continues at coordinate 8,763,349 of CM061239.1, forward strand.
AATATTTTAATCATTTTTTTATATTAATAACAAAATAAATAATTTTTCAATTTATCTAATTTTATTATTATGACTAATTATGAGACAAGCTCACTAAAAGATTATTTATTTATATTTGCTAAATAATTCGGTCGTAAATCGATTCAAAACCGACCGATATAAAACCCTAGTTAGTCATTTATGTCCTACAAAACATCATTTTTCGTTATAAAATATAAATTACGAAAGATAAATCATTCTAATTTTTTTCATACAAGTCAAATTATTGATGATATTAACATCTATAAGGTTGGATCGTCAAAAAAAATTATTAATATTTTTAAAATTTTAACCCTATTCAAACCCCTGAATTTTAACCTTAAACTCAAACACTGTTGTCCGGTGTTCATACATATCTTGCCTCTATCACAAAAAAAATAAGAAAATTTTCAATTTTTTAGTTGTACTTATCTTTTTAAACTCATTTAAGATTGTTGTATGAAATATTTTGTTATTTATATTTTCAAATAAAAAATTAATATATTAACTAAAATATATCGGTCACAAATGTGATCAAAACCGACCAATATTAAACCATAATAGTCGGTTATGTCCTACTAAAATTGTTTTTCATTATAAAATATAAATTACCAAACGTAGATCACTCTAACTTTTCTTTATACATGTATGTTAGGATTTATGGGTGATAGCTTAGAAGACAACTTAACTTTGTGTTTAGTAATACTTAATTTTATTAAGTAGAACATACGGTCACAGCCAGAGTATGTTCTTGTAGCCATTTGATTTGCTGTAATAAAATTGTTTATCTATCTTGGAAGAAGTTCATTCATTTGTTTAAGCCTCAAGAAGTACATCAGGCCGACAGCAAGAATAAAAGTTATTGTCATATCATTGACAGTAAGGTTACAAGAAGATAGCATGTTGCAAGTCATGACAGCATATTCACTCTGACAGCAACATTGACGGTTTGGAACTCCTGACAGCATAAAGATGCGGCATAACCGGACTTTTATATTTTTTGATTATTTTTTCCCAACACTAGAATGAATACCGATTAACATCCGTACGGTTGGATCGTCCAAGAAATCAATTGAAAAAATTATTCAATGAATCTGACACATGTCCCGTTCTTGGAAGCAGTACTATTCCAACGTTTCAGGAAAGATGCGGCATAACCGGACTTTTATATTTTTTGATTATTTTTTCCCAACTGTGAATGACTACCGATTAACATCCGTACGGTTGGATCGTCCAAGAAATCAATTGAAAAAATTATTCAGTGAATCTGACACATGTCCCGTTCTTGGAAGTAGTACTATTCCAACGTTTCTGGAAAGATGCGGCATTACATATTTTTTGATTATTTTTTCCCAAAACTAGAATGACTACCGATTAACATCTGTACGGTTGGATCGTCCAAGAAATCAATTGAAAAAATTATTCAGTGAATCTGACACATGTCCCATTCTTGGAAGCAGTACTATTCCAACGTTTCTCGAAATATGCGGCATAACCGGACTTTTATATTTTTTTATTATTTTTTCTCAACACTAAAATGACTACCGATTAACATCCGTACGGTTGAATCGTTCAAGAAATCAATTAAAAAATTATTCGGGTTTAGGGTTGGGGTTTAGGGTTTAGGATTTAGGGTTAAAAATTAAAAATTATTTATTAACTAATTTTTCATTAAAAATTAAAAAATTTAGTGGGACCCACTTGTGGGGCCCACTTTTTTCTATGGGGCCCACTTTTTTAATAATATTTTTAATTAAAAATCAATTATTAATTAATTTTTAATTAAAAATTAGAAAAATTAGTGGGGCCCACTTTTTTTAAAAATTATTTTTTCTGGAGGGCCACTTTTTTTAAAAATTATTTTTTAATTAAAAATTAATTAATAATTAATTAATTAATTAAAAATTAAAAATTAAAAAAATTATCGGGGCCCACTTCTGGGGCCCACTTTTTTAATATTATTTTTAATTAAAAATTAATTTTTAATTAAAAATTAAAAAAATTAGTGGGGCCCACTTTTTTCTGTGGGTCACACTTTTTTTAATATTATTCGACCCCTAAATTTAATGAGCTCAAAACCTTTTTTATAAATGTTTTTGGCTTGTACTTCTCTTCTTCTCTTTGAAATTTAAGTTTCATAATTGTTTGAACAAGAAGATAATAAAGATGGGTGTATATCTTATTTATTACTCAGGAGACAAAACCAACCGAATATCTATAAAAAGCGACCAACTTCGGTTGCTTTTGTTACATCGTGTGCCAGCTCATACCAAGAACCAATCACATTGCGACACTGCATTGAAATGTTGTTGAGTGCATTAAATGCATGTGGAAGGTATTTCCGACCAAACTCAGTCGGTATTTTGTGGTCGCTTTTGCTCGTGACGTGGAACGCCACATGGCTCGCTGTTTATAATATGGGGCCTACTATTGCATAACCAACTGATGGTTGGTTGGTTTTGTTCTCATTTCTGACCAACTTGTTGGTCACTTACATCCAGTTGGAAATGAATCCTTAACCGACTGATATGTGGTCGGTAGTTGGTCAGTTTTGCTTTATTTCCAACCAAAGCTGTTGGTTGGTTTTATTCGGTTGGAAATGGCGATCATTTCCGACCAATCCGTGACGGTCCCTTTTACAATGGTCGCTTATGACCCCTGTTTCTTGTAGTGTGTTTATGATTACTTTAGTAATTAAAACGCGGTTAAGATTGAAAATGATATATGATTTTTACTTTAATGACCACTTTGATATTAAACCTAATTTTTAATTATATAACTATTAGCATGATGTACACTGTGAGTACAAAGATGATGTGGGCACATGTTTTATGGTTAGATCCCCTGGTTAGAAGCTTATTTGATAATAATATTACTTGAGGTTGGATGGCTTATTCCAAATCGAAATAGAAGAATATAACACTTTAAATTTATTCCTTTAACATAGATCATGTCTCATCTTCGATTCTCAACATAAACTCAAAATAAGCTGATTCCGTACCATTTGCGTTAACATGTTATTCTATGTACACCTCAGAATATGCTGAATAAATTAGAAAAAAAAAACTGTGTAAGCTGAATAGCATATGCTGAAACAATCCCTTTGGAGGTTCCCTTCATAGAACATGGTCCTGATACTTCCTTTTCACCCCCCCCCCCCCCCCCCCCAAATAAATCATCTTACTAGACATGATTTGACATCGATAATCTTTGGTAATTAAAGCAGTACAGTATATATTTTTATCCGCGGCTATTTAGCAATCCTTGAGGTAAAGTTAAAGGTATCACATTCTCAATTTAACACAAGCAATTGTATTCACTCTATAGCTAGGTTAGAATTCTATTCTCCTGTCAAGAGAAGGTTAAAATATATAATCTCAGTGGATGCATGAGCGTGTATAAGTATATAAATTTCTGCAGTCTATATTGTTTTAATTTTCATTTGATTTCTCTTTGTGATTGGTTAGTTGTTCAAGTGATAATATTTTCTATCATGAATATTTCTAATTGTATCTCCTTCATTTTACTTGTATTTTTTTTTTTTTAATAATTATATTCGATAACGATAGTGCATATTTTATGAAAACTTAGCATCTAGAGTGAGCCACTTGATACTTGGCCTATATATAGTTTACTATAGACAGAACAGTTCATCTCATCAACACAGCAATAGCAGAAATATTGTGTATCTGAATTACTGGGTAATACTCTATTGGCAGTAGTCACTACCTAGACTGCTGATATCTTGAAGAAGATATTAGTAATTTGCTCACTGCCAAGGGAGATTTGCCCTGCAATTCAGGGTTACAGACAGATAGCAGATTCCGTACAGAAGAGAATAATAGTTCTATCTTTTAATGATTTTTACTACTGGTATGTTGTTTATATTATATTTAATTAAATTAGCATGTGCACATGTTAGTAAATTTTCCTAGTGTTAGATTCAAGACAATATTCTGTTTATAGATTCAATTGCAGCAATATTTGCCAACACATGCAGTGAGCCATCCTAGGATCTTTATATGTATAATTTTAGAAGAGGTCTACAACTTCCTTTGGAGCCATATATACTGGATCTGACGGATCTTCTTAAACCTGACAAAGTTGTTACCTGGATCAGTACTCAACGCACTTCAACTTCCACAACCTAGACATCACATTTTCATTGATTAGGATAGACTAAGTGAAGTGCTTAATATGGTCTACACAATGTAGGGGGTTGTACATAATGCCTTGTCCCTAGCTACCAGCTGGGACTAGGAGTCGCGAAGATTAGCTACAAAGTTTTTCCAAATAGTGATAACCCGGTATGTCAAGTCTTGTGGGAGTAGTATATCCAGATGATAAAAGAGATCTATATGAGTACAACTTTCTGGACAAATACAAAAGGCACAGTATTATTAGTTTTGTCTAGGGCACACCAGTAATTTTAAAAGAAGTTCTTTAATATACCAACTAAATTACATCTAATATTGTGTATCATTTTTTGTAAAGATTTACATTTCTTTTCTAAACGTTCTTTTGTAAATTAATAATGTATATATATCCTTAGTTTTAAAATATAGCAAGCTACTAATCACGATAAAGCTCAGATCAAAAGAAGTGGCAGATTAAGGCAAAGAAATTAAAAACACGATGATCACGATGATGACTACCTTATTCCATTTGCCTCGTACTACAATGTTGTTAATTATATGTGACTTCATCATTTTGTGTGTTCGTTTAGCATACAAGTCCTCAGGCTTTCACATTAATTTAGTTCAAATCGTTTATAACTTCTAAGTTTATTTTGAGATCTTTTTAAGTGCTTTGGATACTGAATTTTAGACTCCATTTTATAAAGAAGATTGAAATTATAATTTAACTTCTGACTCAACTTATTTTCCATAAATTTCTTAAAAAGAATAGACAATTTAGTAGTCTTCAGAGATCAAATATTAGTTATGTACTAGCGTGATTATGCAGTCTCTTTAAAATACTATAATGTTTAACATTATAATGTTAATTATATAGTAGTCTTTTTTTTAAACGGAATTTAATTCATTAATAAAAAGCCATACCGCATCTACAAAAATAATTGAGTCGAACAAACGTAAAACAGATCATATCGTTGATTACAGTCTTCATGGAGAGACAATCAATCGATTTGTTGAAGTTGATATATACACATGTACCTCGTTCGTCACAACCAGTTTGAGCTATCGATCGTAATTGTAATTCCATAAAAATCTTCATCACTGAATCAAAACCTTGAAAATCACGCAGATCTAACATCTCCCACGTTAGATTATTCCAAAACACACCAAACTCTCACAAGGAAAGGATAAACAAAACCCAAATGAATTAGGAACAAAACTCATCAAGATGAGGTTTAATTAAACAAAACAAAACAAACTAAAAGGACAGAAATCTTTACCAGGAAGGAGAATTATTGGAAAAACAAGAATAAACCAAAGAATTTAATTGATTTGGGCTTTCCACCGGTGAAAACCGATGGAAACTCCTACGGCTACTACGAAAAAAGAAGGCTGAAGGAAGGAGATAGGAGAGGTAGGGTTCGGGATTTAGGTTTTTTACATTATATAGCGTGAACAAATAGTTAATACCACTACTACAAAATTAAACTTATGATACATTGCTTACATAGCATTTTTGGGATGTGCTACGGTAGTATATCACTTCTATAGCGTTTTTCTTAAATATGATACGCAAGATCTCATATGAAAGACCGAAAAATTAGAGGAAAATAGGTAAAAATACTACTATAGGGTTATTTGTAGCAGCGCTATGGTAGTAGCAACTTAAGTAGCGTTTTGGGATGTGATATCTAAGTCAAAGTATTTTAAGTAATTTTGATTTATTTATTTTAAACTTTTATACTTCCATAGCGTTTATAAAAACGTTGTCAATGTAATCTATCCTAAATAATTTAATAATTTTATTTTTATTCTTTCCCAATTTGTATTCTCTATACCTAAATGTTTATACTTTGTCTTGAACACACTAAATTGACGGGTTACCTAAATTGTATTCTCTCCCTCAAGCAAATTCATCAATTCATCTGCTCTCCTTCAAACAAATTACTGGAATTACTAATTCATCTTGCTGGTTTTCATCAATTTCTCTCTCGTTTTTCTTGCTTCTGCAAATTAGGTATAATACCTAATTTCTACAAATTTCATGCTACAAATTTCTGTTTATACCTAATTGCTACAATATGTATTATTTACGTGACTGGGCAAGTGAAATTACTTGTTATTTGTACGTGGGCAAGTGAAATTAGGTATTATTTATGTGTTTAAGTATAATTAGGTATGATTTATGTGTTTAAGTAAAATTAGGTATTACCTGATTTAGGTTTTGTAAGTAGTGTACTTGTAAATTAGTGTGGGAGTCTTGAAAACAATTATATGCGAGGAATGACTAAATTATATGCATATATAAATTATATTAGTATTTATGTATCTGGGCAAGTCAATCAGGTATTATTAATTGTGTATTTACTTTAATTAGTCGTTTCTCTGTTCCTTCTTTCTGAAATATATTGAGGAGTCCAAATGTCTGAGATTTTTGTATTTCTTAGTGTTGGCATAGTAAAGTCAATAGGTTGTATCACAAATTCACAATGTCTACTAGCAGTATTGTTTGGTAAAGTATTGGATAAGTAGTTGTTAAAATTATATGGACTTTTGTAATAATAATTATTTGAAATTATTTTATACCCTGTTTTGTGCTTGTTTGCTAGTATTACTGTGTGTGCTTTTATACCCTGTTTTGTGCTTGTTTATTGTCGCTGGTGTGCTTTTGTTGCTGGCAGTAATTAAATCTTAACCAAATTGCAGTTAAGATTTTAGTGATTACGTTTATTCGAGTTGCGCGTATTCTTTTAGATCACAGAACCTGCATATTCTTTGTAAAACACATAACGTGAATACCAAGTTCTTTGCACTCTAGGTTACTTCCTAAAAATAAAAGCCTTTGACTTCAAATTTATATGATTACAACCTAAAAATAGAACAGGCCAGTCTAAATGGATCGTAATTCGGTAAACGCAGACCGGTTGTCAAAAGAATATAAGAATGGTGTGACAGACATCTGTGAACATGTAGCTAAACATGTAAAGGATACTAGGTTCATCTTGTGCCCATGTCAAAAATGTTTGAACATTGTAGAAGTTGATGGTATTGCCAACCTTGTTGGGGAAGCGCCTGGATATTTCCTTGTTTGGCCAGCCAATTTAGTTTCTATGAAACTTGAGGTTGGATATGTAATCAGATTTCTTGGCTAAATGTAGTATTTGTTTGGTCTTCAAGCAAATAATTTTTTCTCGTCTCATTATTAATTATTTTCGTATTTTCCTAGACACCTCCAAGAACCGGGAACAAGGAAAAAAGTGAAGCACGCTATGGGACAAAATAAACTTGAGGATAAAGAGAATAAGAAGCTTGCAGATAAAGAGAAGGCAAAAAACAAGTGAGTCAATTGGATATGTGTCTTCCAGACAACTAGGTTATCCTCTCCTAAATGATGTAGGTCACGATGGAGTTCTTGTGTTTGTTCGTCTTGCTATTATGTTCGATCGCGTAACTAATATACAAGTTGATATGGGACCTTACTGGAATTTGAACCCGTGGATTGTACATATTAATAAGGAGAATGTGTTGGAGGTTCTGGATGCCCAATGGTTAAGTGCGTCTAGCCTGGCCTTTTACATCAGGTAATAATATTAGTAAACAAATTTCATGACATATCACTTGGATTCCAAGTTCTATATAAAGTTTTTCTTAACTGAAGGTATCTGTGTGAGGTATTTTTATCAAAAAATCCCGACATGGCAGCCAAGTTCTCTTTCGTATCGCCTCATATTGTGTCTCACTTGGTAGATAACTCTAATTCATCCTTAGCAAAGTGTTTGTTGAATTATGTTGGCAAAGATCACCTACTTTTTGTGCCTTACAATGTTGGGTAAGTTATGTTTGTTAAATACACGTCACCAGTGACAAACACTACACATTACGACGATGTGAAAGCTCTTGTAGAGGCGTTAGTAACTATTTAAAATAATCTTTGTACCTTTAAAAACCTAAAATGCATGTGCACTGGTGTTTTGTTACTTACAAGTCTTTTATTTTTTGTTTACAGTGCTATGAGAATGTTTCGGTCTCACTCTGGGAAAAAGTATACCTCCGCCATGTTTAACAGTTTCAGGTGGACAAATAATTTTTTTTCTTTTTAAATCAAATGGCTTGGTTATATTTATTTTTGGCCTTTTTAGAGTGCTAAAAGTCATCACTTTTTATAGTTATTTAAGTACGGCCGGTGGTTTACATACAACTTGCTGTTAGTTTAAATTTTTTTTCTTCTCTTTGTTTTCATAATACGTAGTGCCCCAAACAAACTTTGGGTGATGGCATTTATTGTGGATATTTTGTTGGATCCTTCATCGAGGATTTATTGTGTGCTGGTCAAACAAAAATTAACGCTAATGTAAGTAAAATGTTTCTCAAACTGTTATTATAAATTATGAGTTTAATTTTTTTATGTGATCCTAATAAAAGATGATATATTTTTGTTTTACAGTTTACGTACACCCCTAGATTGAAGTCCTATCCTCTTAATAAAATGGTTCGGTTCCAGAAGAATTGGGGAGGATACTTGTACAACCGGTACCTTAAAGGGAAATTACTGATGAAGTAGCTTTTTATTGCAATTTGTTCTTGTTGCACGTGCTTCTCTTTTGCCATGTACGAAATTATGTGAATGATTGTGTATCAATGGGAGAACAGTGTGTATCAATGGGGAACAATGTTAACTTTTTAAAGATTTAGAAGACTTATTCTTCTTATTTTTGGTACTATTGTTATTTATAAATGATGATGTCTGGAATTTTTATGAAATATGAAGTAATATTAGTTTCCAGCTTTGTTGTGGTTTGGAAGCATTTTGCAATTTTTATTGTATCTATGAATTTATTTATTAAATAAATTACCTGCAAAAAAAGTGGCAGCTAGAAGAGTAAATAATATCAATTTAAAAAAAAATTACATGTATCACTACCTTAGCGTTTCACAAGAGCTATCAAAGTACTCTTGTCTTCACTTTTGTAGCGTTTAAGCAAGTGATATGGAAGTAACAACATGCTTGGACAATGCTTACTACGTTAGCACATAGAAAAGCGGCTACGGAAGAATTTAACTCTTGTAGCACTTTTTCAAGCGCTACCTAAGCGAATTTCACTTGCATAGCACTGGCTTGCATAGCATTTAAAAGCGCTATGAAAGCTTAAAAATAAATGTTATGCAAGTTCAAATTTGTAGTAGTGTACATTATTTTTCTCAAAGAACGTTATAATGTTTTGGATCATTATTATTGATAGAATTAAAATATTAAGAATTTTCTCTTATCTTTTCTTGTGAATTCAAGGTATTTAATAATTTTTCATGTAAGAGTCTTGTTTTTCTTTCCGTGCCGCGTCAAGCTCTAAAGTATATAGAGGCTCCATTCTCCATATGTTTTGGTTAAGAATAGTCGTGACCTTTTACCAATGCAAAGATTATTTTTTGTAAAAATTAGGGTACAATTAGAGTTGGCCAGACGTTCGGGTTTGAACTTCCAACCTAGGCACGCCACGTCAATTTGGATCGCTTAACTCGGTTCGGTAACGAGCCGAATCAACTCGGCACGAATCGTTACAGAAAACGGGGCGAGTACGGGTCAGAATTCTGCAAATCGCGAACGGCACGGCACGGCGACCGGCACAGCCCGGCCGTGAACCGTCGGCCTGCCTCGTATATTAACATGCAAGTTATAGTTTCTAACATACCAACTGTCAATTCTTTTTAGTTTGTTGATGTCACAACTGGTAGGGACACACTGACACACACAACACAAATACACAATTATGCAATACCAACGCCTATATTAATTCTTTTTATTAATTCTTTCTATACTGTACCTGCATGTGTTTCTGACTTCCAATTATGCAATACCGCCCATGTGTTTTTATCAATACCAACACACTGACTTTTTATTAATTTTTAATATGTTAATGCAGTTTGTTCCGTCTTTTTAGAGAGGAGTCCTCTCAAATTAATTGTAACATTTTTTTAATTAATAAATTTATAGAGGTACCGTCCTCTTTTCTTCCTAATTTTTTTTATAATTGCAAACAATTATTTGTATCAAATTAAAAAAAAAAAAAAATTTAAACCGCCCTGACACGCAACCCGTCCGCCAACCCGGCGGAACCGTGCACGTGCCAACCATTCTATAGCACGGCACAGCTCGCCCCGCCCCGTCTTCAGAAAGGTGTCGTGCCCGGGTTAATGTTTGCACGGGACGGCCCGCCTGTGAACTGGCACGGCACGGACCGCCCGTGTGACCAGCACTAGGTACAATATTCATCAATTTATTTGTCATGATTTGTGACTTTCCCATAGACCCCTCGAGTATATGGAACATAGTATGAAAAAACACGATGATAACTAGAAGTTGGAATCAGCCTAGTAATAAGGTTGGTTTTAAAAACATGCCAAATGAATAATATTAATTATGAAATGAATGTTTTTGTGAAGTAAATTTATTAGTATCTTCTACTTAAAACATCAAATCTTATTGAGCTAGAAATTATCTTCAAAATATTTTCAGCTTATTTACACTTAATTTTTTAAGCTTGCTGCAATTTAAACTAAATAAATACTTGTGATAACATTTAATTAAAAATCAACTTTTCGATCGTATGATACATTATTAGCATCAATACACTTTTCCTGTGAGTTAATAATTGTGTCATATGCTTTGATTGGTTTAAATGGATTCCTAGTTTATAGAATTAATCAGTTTATAAACATATCGCTTACATCTTGAGGTATAGACGATGAAGTATAAAACTTTAATTTGATTCCTTTAACTTTGATGACTTTTGGTCCACCGTTCTCAACATACCAACACTAATCTGCTTTTGTAGTATATGGGTTGACAACTAGTTCTCCGATATGCACAGCAGTATAAGCTCAATATATAGCATATGCTGAAATAATTCGTTTGGAGGTCTCTTCATAATTAAAGATGATGACTTGGTCCTGCAAGTAACACGACTAATCAAAATATATGTAGAGGTTCTCCATCCCGCTATTGATGGTTTAAAATGCTGATCCAAAGTAAAAAATCAGAAATAACAGGAAAAAAAATTGTGAATAAACGATCCATCTTTTGTATTGTCTGCCCACCAGTTTAATTAGCTTCTCAGTGAGGGTTTAACGCTATTGTAAGTATCAGCAAATAAGCAAAAGAAATTTATTCACTCAATGACTGAACTGAATTTATAATATTAATTAGGTGCATGTTTTTGAAAACTGATAGTTCAGCGCTGATTATAAAATATTTCCCGAATTTCTGTCCAAGTTTTTTCTTTTGAATAATGAGTGAGCTGCCAATGGCACAAAATGAGCACATTGTAATGATTTTCGGATTCAAGTGAAGTCCATTTCTCTTTAAATTAAATTGTGTCCCATTGAAGTTCCAAGAGTCGATTTTACTTTCAATAGAAGGCTGGGGAAAAAGGTAAAGGAAAAAAATGGGAGCTCTATCTAAGCTTTTTAGAAAGTAATCAAATCTTGAGGTTACAACACAAGGGGAATATTTTTTTCCCGTATTGTTTTTGACTATGAGAACTGAATAAACCAAGAATATTATATTTACCTCAATATATAGAGAAAATTACTCCAAACTTTCAATGAGGCAAGAAAATGTACTGATGTATTACTGGCCAATACTCCACTGGCAGTAGCCACTTTATTTGATTGCATGTTGTGAACGTTGTGTTTCACCTGGCATATATTATTGTTGTGATGAGCTCACCGCCAAGGGAGATTTGCCCTGCAATTCAGCTGTACTGCAGATGATTGTAAAACCATCCTTAAATCCATATGTCTTTCTTTATTTTTACTTCATTTACTTCTATGTTCTAATCAAAACACTTTCTTCACCTTCGTTTTCTTTTTTACTCTAAATTAAAATCTTATTGCATCAAACGAAGGACTTTAAGTGCATTTATCTATCATGGTAATATGTTAAAAAGGTGGTTGCGCCAGTGCAGTGAAAATTCCATTTTATGATTAATAAGTGGATCACTAGGAGTCTAATATAACTGAGGTAATATTCAAGTTCTATTTCAAAAAAAAAAAAATTTATCTCTAGAACAGTCAAGTTATTAATCTTTTACAACAATGGAATTTCCATTCATGATCAATGGGTCGAAAGAGCTTTGCTAACGAGTTTGGTAAACTCTCCATGCTCGTAATTAAGGTAGAGTGTTTCTTCACAACCTCTAGACCCTTAATTAAGGTCGTAAGACTCGTAACGGAAGGATTTGATATGCAAAGGATGCTTTTGTAATAGTACTTAATAAATTCTTCTTGTTGAGCTCTGGGTGGTATTTGTCATATTACTGTATAACGAAGCTAATAATTTGAACTTCATACCTAACACTAAGATATTTGGATATATGATTAGGATGCATTCTGACAAAAGAAATTAGAAATATGGAAGTGAAAGATACATAAATCACAACTACTTAAACTAACTATATATATGTTCATATAATTGTTAACCTTTATGTGTTTGTATGTTACGAAATTTAGAAAAAATAGTTAGCAATCACTTAAACTTCTTGCAACTATTAGTTTTCACCGCAAACTATAATAAAACTTTTGAATATTTCAACTAACCGATAAATGGTCTATAATTAAAATCCAAAAATATTATTTCATATTACTCTTAAAGTGATGCCTAAGTCAGAACTTAGTCAAAGACACAATAACATAGCAAAGACAACAATATTTAAAGTGTCGGAGAATTAAATGTTGCCATGAGTACCCTGGCCTGCACTTTTCTACATTTAGAGTCTGAAGAGCATTGGTACAGAATTCTATAGAAACACTATCAGTAGGCCAATAAAACTTCAAATAAGTGTTGCTAGAAACTTGAGCAAATGTAAAATAGTGTTCTTTAAGTTTAGGCAACACATTTGTTGAAGTGACACTTTTTCTGACAACATTGTTTTTAGCAATAACTTTTTTAACTACTGCAACACGTATAAATTATGTGACATAGATTCTTTGTTGCAACCCTTTGTATGCAACTGCAATTTGGTAACATATGTGATTAGGAACACTTTAAAAAACTACTACAATACTAGTAACTGCGACAGTTTTACTCAAGACGGCACAAGCTTTCTTCTTTTTACTGAATTTATTTGGGGCTTTTACTCCTAATTTGTTTTTGAAGGTGTATGCACATGCAATACCCAACACATCATTGTAATATAAACGGTTTTTGCTTGGCAATTGTGGTAACTGGTGCATATTCAACAAATAGATAACAATTGTCAACGCAGGGAGCGTTCAGTCTCTAGTTGTTTTTCACTGTAATATTTGAGTTTATGTATAAAATATAGAGCAGTTCATAACATATTCATAGTAAGATGTATACTCTTGTGAGATTTTCCCTTGCTCTAGATGAAGGCATGAAGCACAAACCAATATATGCATACGATTTACTTCCTTGCGAGGCTTAATTTAGACTTTTGGGCATATAAAATCTAAAATGTGGATTCCACAATTGGTACTATTGTGCATAGAGAGGGAGGGAGGGGGGTTAATTTGCGTGTAATGGTTTAAACATAATATTCCTCGCTATGCAACAACAGTTTCTAATGACATATATATTAGCATGATGCGTAATGCATGAATACACTTCTGCGATAACAAAAAAGATGTCGGCACAAGTTTTATGCTTATTATTAAACCCTCTGTTTAGAATCTTATTTCATCTATACTCTTTATTAATAAACAAAACAATGTGAAAATGGCGCGCGGTACTAAAGTACCAAAGTACCAAAGTACCAAATTTGGTTATCACTTAACCCGGGTTCGATTCCTCGCAACTACATAATTATACAAGATTTATTTACTTTAAATTCTTTACCTTTATCCAGGGTTCGATTCCTTACAACTACGTAATTATACAAGATTTATTTATTTATTTTAAATTCAATAGTTTCATCGAGCGTTAGATTCTTTGCAGCTACGTATAGAACTACATAATTAAATAGTTTATTTATTATATATTTTTATCATTCAATTCTCGAGAAATACATTTTTAAATAATATATTTATTAATCTATACTCTTTATTAATAAGCAAAACAATGTGAAAATGGCGCGCGGTACTAAAGTACCAAATTTGGTTATCACTTAACCCGGGTTCGATTCCTTCCAACTACGTAATTATACAAGATTTATTTATTTACTTTATATTCAATAGGTTCATCGAGCGTAAGATTCTTTGCAGCTACGTAATCATACAAGATTTATTTATTTATTTTAATTTCTTTAGCTTTATGCATAGTTCGATTGTCTATAACTACATAATTAAATAGTTACTGATTTATTATATATTTTTATCATTCAATTCTCGAGAAATACATTTTTAAATAATCTATACTCTTTATTAATAAGAAAAACAATGTGAAAATGACGCGCAGTACTAAAGTACCAAAGTACCAAATTTGGTTATTACTTAACCCGGGTTCGATTCCTCGCAACTACATAATTATACAAGATTTATTTACTTTAAATTCTTTAGCTTTATTCAGGGCTCGATTCCTTACAACTACGCAATTATACAAGATTTATTTATTTACTTTAAATATAATAGTTTCATCGAGCGTTAGATTCTTTGCAGCTATGTAGTCATACAAGATTTATTTATTTACTTTAATATCTTTAGCTTTATGTAAAGTTCGATTGTCTATAAATACATAATTAAATAGTTATTTATTTATTATATATTTTTATCATTCAATTCTCGAGAAATACATTTTTAAATAATATTTATTAATAATTTATTAATACTAATATTTTAATGTCGACTCATGCTCGGCCCGTGCTTGGCACGGGTTATAAGCTAGTAATATTGTAACTGGCTCATGGCTGACTTGTCTTCATCATTTTAATTATAAGAAAAGGAACTGTGCATATTCCCAATTAAAATAAAAGAAGACGACACTTTAACTTTTATTCCTTTAACATAGATCACTTCACGACTTCGATTCTTAACATAAACCCAAAATAAGCTGATTCCGTACATTTGCGTTAGCAACTTGTTCAATGTACGCCACAGTAGAGGCTGAATAAATTATCAAAAGAAAAAACAGTGTTAGCTGAATAGCATATGCTGGAACAATCCTTTCCATCCCTCTGCAAAGCAATCATCTTACTAGACGTGATCTGACATAAATAACCTTGGTAAAGCAGTAGAGTATATTTTTTTATCCTCCGCTATCTAGCAATCTTTGAGGTCAAGATTAACGGTATTACATTCGAAATTTAGCACAAGAAATTTTATTCACTCTGTTGGTAACCTGAATCTATATGTTATTGAATGTATGCCAACTACATCTTCATACAGGTGCATCATTGATGGTTCAACCAAGAAAGCATGTCCAGATTCTTTTTTAGGTTCTAATTAATGATGGAAAAAATATGAGGACATAGCATCTGATTTTTGGAATATTATCTCTGTGATTTTCCACAGCTTTTCTTTGACAGGTGTGCATACATTAACTGGCAGAGTTTGTATCCCATTGGAGTACGAAGAGCCATTATTTAGTTCAATGAAGGACTAGGAATAGAAAGGGATATGTTAAATATACTATATGATCCTGTTGGGTCTTCCTCAAACACTTTAAGGTTTTAGATGAGCTGATTACTCAACATGGTATCAGAGCTCTGGTCGGCGGAGGTCACAAGTTCGATTCCCTGCCACCCCCAATATTCTCACAATTTATGAGGGACACGAAGGCAAATTAATGCCCCAAAGATGGGAGATCTATCTAGAAAAGAAATCAAATGCTCTGAGGTTATTCCATAAATGTTTGACACGTCTATATTACACCAAGCTAGGTTGTCTATTTATAGAGTAAAAATCCTGGTGAGTTGTTCATCGTCAAGCAAATGTACTAATGTATTACGGGGCAATACTCCACTGGCAGTAGCTACTACAACTGCAGATTGTGAAAATTGAATTTCACATGGCAGATTTAGTGATGAGCTGACTGCCAAGGGAGATTTGCCCCGCGATTCATCTGTACTATAATGATAAAAAACAAGTCTCCTAATCCATATCCATGTCATGGGATGTCTTCCTTTCATTTGCTTCGTCTACAATACTAAATAAAACATGACTCCTTTAAAATATGTACTAATGATTTGTTGTTTTCGTCATCTGCAATGACAGCTACATAGTAATGTACATCTCCCTTCTTCTCTTTGGCTGGAGAGTTACTCAGTTCTTCAGCTCTCCTGTAAGCATCCTAGTACAGTACTGGTAACAGTAGCAATCTTACCTACATGATCGACTAAATTCTAATATATATAGGATAATAAGGAAGGTATGTAATTTTTTTTTAGATTTTTATTACTTGGCTTTTGTAAAAATAATCTGACATTACCAGCTTCTCAAATTTTATCAGACTATTTGAAGTAGGAGATGTTGTTTACGTATATAACTATATATATATGTAGTAACTATTTGGTTAGAAAACTGGATAGAACAAAGCTTTACCGGCAAAGGCTTTTTTATCTTATTGAACCAAAGAAGAAAGTGCATACATATATACTAACTACTCAACATACTGATCCTACAATGTAGGACTTGAAAACTGGAAACTCCTAACTTTACTCTACCACATATTCCACACTCCTAAAAAGTCGACTACTGCTAGCACAACTCAAGCTAACTGCAAGACCAAATTCAAACTATACGTTAACAAAACAAATTTAAATAACATTTGAGATTATTTATTCAACAATCCCCCCTTTAATCTCAAACATGTCCATCCAAACTCTGAACTCCCAAGAGCCTTCTCATGTCTTCGAACTTGTTTTTAATCAGTGCCTTGGTCATTATGTCTGCTCGCTGCTCACTGGTCTTCACATGCTTCAGAACAATTTCTCCACGTTCCACACATTCCCTAATAAAATGAAATCGCACGTCTATGTGCTTGCTTCTCCCATGAAACACTGGGTTTTTCGCCAAGTCTATAGCTGATCTGTTGTCGATGCACAATATTACTGGACCAAGAACTTCTGATGTGATCTGACTGAGCACGTTTCGAAGCCATATGGCTTGACAAGCAGCTGCAGCGGCAGCCATGAACTCCGCTTCGCACGATGACAGTGCCACGCAGCGCTGTTTTTGAGATACCCAAGTTATAACACTATCATTTAGATAGAAAACCATTCCACTTGTACTCCTTCTGTCTTCCAACTGACCCGCCAAATCGCTGTCCGAGAATCCGTTTAGTACATTGTTCTTACTGTCTTCAGAATAGACCAAACCAAACTGCATCGTTCCCTTCACGTACCTCATAATTCGTTTAACAGCCTCCAAATGTAGCTTCGTCGGCCTCTCCATATAACGACTTACAATCCCCACACTGAAAGCAATATCCGGTCTTGTATGTACCAGGTACCGAAGTCCTCCCACCATGCTTCTGAACGCAGTCACATCTACTGCTTCACCCCTTTCATCACTAGTAATCTGCATCTTCGGGTCCATAGGGTAGGTTGTAGCATTGCACTCTAACATACCAGCTTTCTCAAGGATCTTTCGAGCATAACCGGACTGCTTTAGCACGACATAACCATCCTTTTGTTCTACTTCAATACCCAGATAGTAAGACAATTTTCCCAAGCTACTCATCTGAAACATATCGCTCATTTCTGCTTTGAATTTTTCAATCACCACCTTGCTCGAACCAGTGACCAGTAGGTCATCTACGTATACTGCTACAATCAACTTCTCATCATTCTCCATTCTCGTGTATACAGCAGGCTCGTAGGGACAGCGAATGAGACCAATTTTTTCAAGATAAGAGTTCAACTTTGCGTACCAGGCACGTGGTGCTTGACGTAGGCCATATAGAGCTTTCTTCAATTTATACACAAGTTGTTCTTTTCCAGGTATCTTGAAACCTTCGGGCTGAGATACGTACACTTCTTCCTTAATGTCTCCGTTTAGAAATGCTGTCTTCACATCGAGGTGATGAACCTCCCAATTTTTCTTGGCTGATAAAGCTAGCACCAGTCTAACTGTTTCCAGTCGTGTGACCGGAGCATATACTTCGTCGTAGTCTACGCCTTGCTCTTGAATGTATCCCTTCGCGACAAGCCTAGCCTTGTGTTTGATGATCCTTCCGTTAGCATCCTTTTTTAATTTATAAACCCACTTCAGACCAATCAGCTTTTTATTTGGTGGTAGTTTTGTCAACTCCCAAGTCTCATTTTCTTCAATGGATTCTATCTCCTGTTCCATTGCCCGTTGCCAATTCTCATCCTTGACAGCTTGCTTATAATTTCCCGGCTCATCCACCCCCATCAAGTGTAGTTCGTCTATTGCTTCTGATTCTTCATATATGTCTCTGATCAATCTTGCTTTTCTGGGCTCAGTACTGTCGTCGTAATTATCAGGATTAAGTCGAGTGACTGGTTCTTGAACTTGGGGACTATTCTCCTCATCTTTCTCAGTAGGTTGATACTGCCCCCTTTTAGAGCCATTATCTGCATCTTCCTCAACAGTTTGGTCCTGTGTGCTCTCCGTAAAATCTTCTCCGAACTGTACAGTAAGTTGTTCCTTCTCGTTGTCTACCTTGTTCCACGGCCATGACTCGAATTCACTGAAAGTCACATCGCGACTTATATAAATACGATCAGTAACTGGATCATAGAGACGGTATCCTTTCGTACCGGGTTCTTTGCCAAGATTGATAACTCTTTTACTGCGGTCTTCCAATTTTTTAACTTGGTTTCCAGGTAATTTCATATAAGCTAGACAGCCAAAAACACGAACATAACTCATATTTGGTTTTCGTTCATACCTTGCTTCATATGGCGTCAACTTTGTCAAAGCTCTTGTAGGGACTCTATTAAGGATGTAAACTGAGTGCCAGATTGCTTCTCCCCACATCTTCATCGGCAAGTTCATCTCCCTTAGACAGCTTCTAGTCATCTCCACCACTGTTCGGTTACGTCGCTCCACTACCCCATTCTGTTGAGGCGTGTAAGGAGTTGTATAATTCCGTTCTATTCCAGCTCCTTCACAGTATTCCTTGAATGCGTTGGATGTGAACTCACCCCCCCTATCCGATCTGAACACCTTGATTCGTTTCTCGGTCCCCCTTTCGACTTGAGTACGAAAGATCTTGAAGGTCTTCAATGCTTCATCTTTAGTTCTAAGAAGGTATACCCACATGAAACGAGTAAAGTCGTCAACCAACAAGAAAAAATACCTGAAACCAGATGCAGTCTCCGGGGTAAATGGGCCACACAGATCGCCGTGAATCAGTTCAAGAACCTCACCAGCTTCATAATTTGCTCTTGTCGGGAATTTCTTTCTTGCCTGTTTCGACATCAAACATCCATCGCACACATACCCCACTTGATTTATCCTGGGCATCCCGTTAACCATTTGCTCCTTTGACATCATATGCATCGCCTGATAGTTCACGTGTCCAAGACGCACGTGCCAGAGCTTAGATATCTCTTCAGATTTACTCAACAAACATGATTTCTTACCAGTCTCGATGATTATCTTGTACAGACGGTTCACTGACCGTTTAACCTTCATTAACAAACGTTCGTTTTCATCATAGATCCACAGAAAATCCCCGCTTAACACCACCCTGCTTCCATTTTCCGACAATTGTCCCAGGCTTATGATATTATTACATAAGCTAGGGATATAGTATACATCGTACAAAGACCTCTCTTCTCCATTTTTGCATAGCATCGTCACAGTTCCTTTCCCCTCGATTTTGACAGTTGAGCCATCTCCAAAATGAACCATGCCCGTAATCGTTTCGTCCAGTTCAGTGAACTTCTCTCGAGAGCCCGTCATGTGATTGCTCGCTCCGTTGTCGAGATACCATAAATTCGTACTTCCAGTTTTCACCGTTTTTGAGTGTATACCTTTGTTCTCATCTGTAAGCATCACCACTCCTTTTTCTTCCACACACTTTGCCATTAGTAGAGCTGGTTCATCGTCATCTATCTGAGCTATGTATGCCTCCTGTCTGACTTCTCTGTTTCTCCTGGGCTTTCGACATTCTCTGGCATAGTGGTCGTAAATGTTGCAGTTGAAGCATTTTACACTACTCTTGTCACCAGATCCTACCTTGGCCCTAAAATTCGATGATCCTTCCTTATTAGTCCGTTTCAACCATTCTTCGCGAGTCAGCAGTAGTTTCCCTTCGGCCCTCTCTCTTTTTGTCCACTCTTCCTCCGTCAACAACAACCTGCTCTCCTTTGTCTCCGTTTTTCCCTTGATACGTTCCTCGTGAGCTTTTAGAGAGCCCACAGCTTCCTCCATTGACATGGTATCGAGATCTCCGAATTGTTCTATGGTGGAAGTGATCTGTAAAAATTTGGATGGGACAGCTCTCAAGAGTTTCTTCACCGTGTAGGACTCATCCATGTCCTCCCCAAGTGCTCTAATGTTAGTCACTATTCCATTCATTTTCATATGGAAATCGTCAATTGTCTCGTCATCCTTCATCGTCATGGCTTCGAATTCTGATTTCAATGTCTGTATCCTTGCCGTTTTCACTCGTTCAGCTCCCTGGCAAAGAGTCTTGATCGCCTCCCAGGCTTCCTTTGCCGTATCCTTATCTGCGAGTGACAGCAGCATCTGTTCAGGGATCCCCTGATAGATCATGGCTAGTGCTATCTTGTCAGTCTTTTCGTCGACAACATCCTTTGGATCTTTTGGTTCTATAGCATTCCATGCCCCTTGTGCCTTGATGTACACCTTCATCTTGAGTGACCATGCGGTATAGTTGCTTCTATCCAGCATCGGATAACTCAAACCAATAGACCCACCCTTCAATCTGTTAGCCTCCATACTCGTTCACCTTCTGCGTTCACCAGGTTCTTCCTCGAGCTCTGATACCAAGTGTTGTTTACGTATATAACTATATATATATATGTAGTAACTATTTGGTTAGAAAACTGGATAGAACAAAGCTTTACCGGCAAAGGCTTTTTTATCTTATTGAACCAAAGAAGAAAGTGCATACATATATACTAACTACTCAACATACTGATCCTACAATGTAGGACTTGAAAACTGGAAACTCCTAACTTTACTCTACCACATATTCCACACTCCTAAAAAGTCGACTACTGCTAGCACAACTCAAGCTAACTGCAAGACCAAATTCAAACTATACGTTAACAAAACAAATTTAAATAACATTTGAGATTATTTATTCAACAGGAGAGGCGACAATGATAACCGCCACTTAACCTCCATATACATTCTTATGTTTAGGAGGCTACATTAATACTTACTGAAATCAGACTACATTGTCTCGTGATAATGAATACAAAAATATAGATGATAATTAGAACCATATAGCACATCGATAGTGCTATCATACATTTATCTTCAAAAATGCAGCCAAACTAAAAACCCATATTCCCTCGTCAACCATATTTGTAATCCATCAAGATCACATCCAAATAATTTGTTGTTTTCTACCCTAATTGCTTCCCCGGGTAACAAAATGATTGTTGGCACGTCCTCTGTCACTGGCAGCTGACAATTGATAGTTTTCGTCAGTCCTAATGCACTCCCAACTATATATATATGTGATTACCAGCTTTCATATATCCAAATTTATACCTCACATAAATCAGGTTGGATCCTGTATATATATAGTTATCCAGGATTGGAACAATTTAGTGCATGCAAAGATACAATCTATAATTCTAAGAGGTGACAATTTTTAGAAGTCAAGGAGTAAGGCAATGGAGCAAAGAACAAGTTTTTCTTTTAACTAGTAACAGTTGATCCGAGGATCCTTAATTAAGAGATCAAAACACATTCAAAAGACATATACAATAACATATACAACTAGAAATAAAGTTATCTATCAACTGATCAAAAAGTGAAATTAACTTATCAATATTCAATGCATGTCGATTATTAAAGAAAACAAAGCACTTTCTAGCTTCCCCCTGCCTCATTAGTCTGTAAACTACTCGCAATAATAATTTTCATGAATTCAGAATTCTGTAAATATGTTAATGGATCTAATTCATTATGCCTTATTTCCAAAAACGAGTAATGCATCATTCTTCATTTCTCGAAAAAGCTAGATTCCATGATTTGTTCCGTCTCATACCTATGACTACGAGCAAAATAGTCATGATTTCACGGAAATGATAACTTCAGGCAGTGTAAGTAGTTTGTCATAGTGAAACCTTATGACTTGGATACAAGCACATATATAGCTGGTTTCTCAGGTGTCCTTCAGTTAAAGTGCTCACTCAACAAATTCCTTGATCTTTTGTTTTGTACATAATTCCTAACGAGGAAACAATCGTATACTTGTAGCTGCAATGGAAATGTATTGCATATATTTTTGCATAAAACTGGCATGCACACATGTCAGTGATTTCAAAGAAAAAAACTGTGTACGCTCAAGAAAACTATATAACAGAAATGCGCCACCACTTGGAAGATTATCGAAACAACAAAAAGATGCAGAAGCTCAAGCTAAACATATGTTATGTTATACAAGGATACCATCAAACAGGTGAAACAAGAAGAAATTGTGTGGGTATGTTCGGGCGAAATATATAGAGTAATGCTTCATCGTAGAATTTGAAATAGTAAAACGTTCGTGTACACATTTTGAACTTTATCTTATGCAAACTTTATCTTATGCAATGTTCCCATTTGGAAGTTGTAGCAACAAAAATGTATCTATAACCTTTATTAATAAGCGAAACCCTTTTTAGCAAATTTGGTTCACACTTTTTTTTGGTTTCACTCCTACAATCCTATTTCATGTAGAAATCATATCTCAGGTAGAGTTCTATGTTGTTTTTTAAAAAAATTCTAGATTTTAAAAAAAAATATTAACCTAAAATATATTATAATATTATTGTTGTACTAAATACATTAAATTATTATTGTACCAAATTTGGTTCACACCTTTTTTTTGGTTCGACACCTAAAATCATATCTCACTTAAAAATATGTCACGTAGAGTTCTATATTTTATTTTTAAAATAAAAAAATTTCTATCTCACGTAAAAATTATATCTCACAAAAAATTCTATTTTTTCAACAAAATATAAATCAAAAATATATTATAATATTATTATTGTCCTAAAATATATTATATTATTATTATAATCATCAGCGTCAAATTAGATTATTTACCATACCCAATTATAATCACTTAGTTATTAAACTAAGATATTAATCTGAATCTACCGCTGAATAATATTAAGGGCTTTTTTCATAAATATCCCATTCCATAAATATTTTTGCAAAAATACCTTTTCAAAAAAAAATATTTTGCGAAAATACCATCTTATTTGCAAAAATACCTTCTGCAAACTGCAACCAAAATCAACCACAGATGCAACTTGTTAATAATGGTGTTTTTCCGACGTCCTGATTTTAGGGTTGTAAACAATCCTAAAATCAAGGTAGGTTAGGGTTTAGAGTCTAGGGTTTACGGTTGCAAACAACCCTAAACCCTAAACCCTTAAACCCTAAACCCTAAACCCTAAGTCCGTATACGAATTATTCGTCATTCTTAATATTTCTAAAATTCAAAATAGAAACATTGAACCCCAAAAGTTAACTATTGAACCACAGGGTAAACCAAGACCACAAGTTTACCCCTTTTATTAATAATTTTTTTTGAATTCTTAGCTGTTTTTTCAATTATTTTTTAAAAAGGTGCATCTGGTTGCATCTAATTTCAACCACATATGCAAGTGGATGCAAACTACGTAGGTTGTATTTGGAAAGTTGCATCCAGTTGCATCTAGTTGCAATCACACATGCAACCGGATGCAACCTACGTAGGTTGTATTTAGTTGCAGAACGTATTTTTGCAAAAATCTTTTTAAAAGATGGTATTTTCGCAAATTATTTTTAAAAAGAAGGTATTTTTGTAAATATTTTGAGAAGATGGTAAAATCGCAAAAAAACTTTTAAAAAGTGGTATTTTTTATAAATATCCTAATATTAATCTAAAATATATTATAGTATTATTATTGTACCATATATATTATATATTATTATTATATCCATCATCGTTACAATCACAATCAGATCAGCCACCAAACCCCATTATAATCACTTAGTTGTTGAAACAAGATTCACGAGACCGGATTATAATCCCTTAGTTGTTGAATCAAAATTCACCAGACCCGATTATAATCACTTAGTTGTTGAATCAAGATACTAATCTCAATCTATTTTATACCCTTGAATTTGTTATCTTAATCTACCTTTGTCCGGAACATCTACAAACACTCTAATTGCTAGGTATCATTCTCCTTCTAACTATCTTGAGTATATTTTAAGTATAATTGTTAGTTTTATGTCTAACCAAGCTGAAAACATGTGCAATTTTTTTAAATTATTTTTCTAATCACGTAATAATTTTCTTTCACAACAATTTCCTTATTTGCTCGACTAATGGAACTTGAATGTTTTTATTCATTTTTAGCTTCTCATCAATTCACGGAGAATTTGTAGTGGGTAAATAATACTATGTTATTATTAGCAAATTAAATAACTTTTTTTATTCTTACCCATCTAAAATTTATATTGTAATTCTAATTTTCTGATTGTAACCTTATTTATATTAAATAAATAATTTAAAATTTTAAATAAATTAACTAGCCCGTGCTTCGCACGGGTTATCTTCTAGTATGTTATGAAATACACAACTAATTTTTAAGAGTTACGCCCCACTGCCACGTAGTCCAAGCCGAATTGCCGAATGTTTGTAATCTCAATTCTCAATTGCAAAGTACATGACTGCATGCTAGGGCTGCACACGGTTTGGGTTGGTCGGGTTATAATCATTTAGTGACCCAACCCACTTAAATCGGGTTTAGAAAATAATATTAACCCCAATAAAATATACAACACAATCTTATTAATGACACTACAACAAAAAAAAAAAAAATTTACCATCAAAAATTGGTGAAATTTAGCTAAAATTGACCATTTCCGATTTTTTTTACTATAAATGGAACTCAGTTTGTTAAGGATAATTATTGTTTTCACGAACAGTTCACGTACATTTCGTAAATATAGCTCAGAGCTTTCTCATTCTCACGAGTTTGTGTTCGTGAACAAATCATTAAACATAGTTCACGAGCTTTTTTACGACTTTGTGCTCGTGAACAAATCATGAACGTTAGTCAAAAATATTGTCTCGCTAATAAATCATAAATATACTAGTTATGATGATTATACTACTCAGTCTATTATTATGATATATATTATTATCATTTAGTAATAAAATTGTTCATTAAAATTATATAATATATAATTATATTCTTTACTAATTGTTATGGATTAAAAAACGTGTTTGTATATTAATTGCTAGGATTTATGAGCTTTCGAGCTTTAATAGCTGCACTTGCGTTTCGAGACTAAATCGGTCCTCACAAGATGCCTACGTATCTCAATGGGTGCTGAGAATCAAGCCAAAGACGTAGTTCTGATTGTAGGATCAGGTCCTTTATATAGGCGTCTGGAGCCTCGTATTTATGGTAGGTTTAGGAGTCTTAGCTAATAAGTCTCCTTTTTGATAATGGATAAACATTGTATTTCTTGCTGAATAAGTCTTTTCCTTGTCGATAAAGGCTATGACTCATTAATTGGGATTTCAGATCCTTATTTGATAAATTTACCATATTTTGGACTCTTTTCATGAGCCGTATATTTTCCCTATTTATTAATTACAAAATTAATAAATATTCAGGGTTTTGGGCCTTAATTATGGGGCCTTTCCAAAGGAATCATTAATTATATTTCTATAATTACTTTTCTGACCATATCATTTGCCCCCAACTTCTGGGAAAATCTTCATGGGGTTTTTGTAGAAGTTATAGCGTATTTTTTCCAATTTTGACCAGGAAATAGGTCAATTTTGACCAGGAAATAGGTCATTTTCGACCTCATTTTCGACCAGGAAACCAGACAATTTCGACCTTGAATTCGACCAAGAACCATTCAATTTCGACCTCGAATTTCGACCTCATTCTGGCGTGAGGTCGAATGCTTCGACCTCGTTTTCTAGGCCATTTTCGACCTCGTCTCTTCGACCAGGAAGTCAGTCAAATTCGACCTCGGGTCTTCGACCTCAAATCCATTTGTTTTCGACCTCGTTTTGGTACGAGGTTGAAGGATTCGAGCTCGTTCTTCAGTATGTTTTCGACTTCGAGCCTTCGAACTCAATCTAAGGTCTTTTCGACCTCAAATTTTTTAATTTTTTAATTTTTGGTGCGAAATCGATGGATCCGACCTCGATTCTTCGTGTATTTTCGACCTAGATCGTTCGACTTCGATCTATGGTTTTTTCGACTTCAATATCTTTTTCTTTTCGATTTCATTTGGGGTGCGAGGTCGAATGATTCGACCTTGATTTCTCGTATATTTTCGATATCGATCGTACGACCTTGATCTAAGGTCTTTTCGACCTCAAATTTATTAATTTTGATTTTGCCTTGGCTTCAAAATTTTATTGAGCCTTAATTTGACCTCAAATTATTTTGGGCCTTGAACTTTATTCGTTTTTGGGCCTCGATGATGTTTAGATTTCGTCCAGCCTCAAGCTCTTTTGGGCCTAGCCTCAATTTATTTGGGCTTTAATTTTTTGAAGTCCAATAAGAGGTTTACGGGCCTTAACTGGCCATAGTCGGTTGTCCTTCCCTGAACTGGTTGGGTGACCGACTGTTTTGGTTATAAAAGAGTGGGATTTCCACTTCACTCTTCATTTCATACATTCAAATTTCTAAAAATTTCTCTCTAGTTTTCCTCTAGCTTTTCTCTCTAGTTTTTCTCTCTATTACTCTGTGGTGAGGCGATTTCCGGTGAGATTTCCTCAGCCGTATTCATATTTTTCTGGGTGTAATCTTCATCTCTTGAAGATTTTCTGGAATTCTTCTTTGATGTTTTGAAGATTCTGGAGATTTACTTGAAGATTTGAAGTTTTTTTGGGCTCATACCTTGAAGATTTGAAGATTTTCTGGGTTCATACTTTGAAGATTTGAAGATGTCTGACCGCAATGCCCAGCGCCTTCAAAAGATGAATCAAGCTTCGAAGAGAGGTATCACTATTCATTCTTCTCATATGTCTTTACAAGATATGATTGTTGAACGTGGTGATGATTATCCCTCCGTGTCTCATTTAGATTCTTTTGATTGTATCAATAAGTTCCATGAAATTGACTTGATTAGGGATTATAATAAAATGTATAGAGTTAAAACTCCATATAGGCTTATCCCAGCTGTCCCAGGAGATCGTTCCTGCCATTGGCGTCCTGATGCTCTCTGCATTTATAAGGACATCATTGTTGCAGGGGTTAGATTACCTTTTCATGACTTTATCCCTAAACTTTTAGCAGACATTAGGATTAACCCCTGCCAACTTCCTCCAAATGCCTGGAGAATAATTATGTGTTTCATTGTACTTTGTTTAAAGAACAATTTTCCTCTTTCTGTAGCTTTATTTAGGAAAATTTTCCAGTTTAAGAATAGCTCCGCAATCTCCGAAAATTTTCCAGTTTAACCATCGCCCTTCTACTCCTCCCATTTTCCACCCAAAATCCATTCCTGACAATAACCCGAAATGGAAAAATGAGTTTATGTACTTGGTTTGGGAAGGAGGGGATTGGGGCACCCTATTCCGTAGGTCTTTCAGTAGGGTGTCCGATTGGGGCACCCTATTCCCTAGGTCTTTCAGTAGGGTCTCCGATGGTAGCCCCAATTATTATTTTGAATGAGGAGGAGGCTCATGCTTATGCCGAGCTCACCAAGGACAACTATGCTACATTGGCCTGGTTGATAGGAAGCTCCTCAGAAGTTTGAGTATCTCGAGTTGTTCTTCGTGTGTTTGCCATGGTTGATGTTGTTTTCCCACAGACGGCGCCAAATGTGATGGATTAAAAAATGTGCTTGTAAATTAATTGCTAGGGTTTAGAGAGCTTCGAGCTTTAATGGCTGCTCTTGTTGTCGGGGACTAACTCGGTCCTAACAAGATGCCTACGTATCTCTAGTGTTTAGAGAATCAAGCCAATAAAACGTAGTTCTTGGTGTTGCCCTCGGGGCTATGGCGGCAGGGGCACACCAAGAACGTAGTGACTTGTATGTCCTTATTCGAGGATGAAGTCTAAAACGCCGTAGATGACGTATGTAGCTGTGTCCAAAACGTAGTTCTGAGATGATGGGTCAGACCCTTTATATAGGCGTTTAAAAGCCTAATGGATAAGTATTGATTTCTTTGAAGGATAAGTCTTATCCTTGACGGTGGATAAGTATTGACTTTTTTGAAGGATAAGTCTTATCCTTGACGGTGGATAAGGATAAATTCTAGATCCTTCTTGTTTCCATATCATAATGGACTTGTATTGAAACAAGCTCACTTGTATTAGAACAAGCCTGTATTGGACGTCTCCTAATACAGGTTGTACTTCTAGCCCAAATATTAATTACGAAATTAATATTTAATTAGAGTTTCGTGCCTTATTAATGGGCCTTGTTTATGGATATGTCTTTAGGTTATTTTTAACTCATATCAATTATATAGTAGTCTTGTTTAACATTATATAGCGTGAACAAATAGTTAATACATTATTTTTCTCAGAGAACATTATAATGTTTTGGATCATTATTATTGATAGAATTAAAATCTTAAGAATTTTCTCTTATCTTTCCTTGTGAATTCGAGTATATGGAACACGATGATAACTAGAAGTAGGAATCAGCGTAGTAGTGAGGTTGATTATAAAAACATGCCAAATGAATAATATTATGAAATGAATGTTTTTGTGGAAGTAAACTTATTTGTATCTTCTACTTAAAACATCAAATCTTATTGATCTAGAAATTATCTTCAAAATATTTTCAGCTAATTTACACTTAATTTTTTAAGCTAGCTGCAATTTAAACTAAATAAATACTTGTGATAACATTTAATTAAAAATCAACTTTTCGATCCTATGATACATTATTAGCATCAATACACTTTTCCGGTGACTTAATAATTGTGTCATATGCTTTGATTGGTTTAAATGGATTCCTAGTTTATAGAATTAATCAGTTTATAACATATCGCTTACATCTTGAGGTATAGACAACGATGAAGTATAAAACTTTAATTTGATTCCTTTAACTTTGATGACTTCTGGTCCACCGTTCTCAACATATATACCAACACTAATCTGCTTTTGTAGTATATGGGTTGACAACTAGTTCTCCGATATGCACAGCAGTATAAGCTCAATATATATAGCATATGCTGAAATAATTCGTTTGGACGTCTCTTCATAATTAAAGATGATGACTTGGTCCTGTTATTTACCTTTCAGCTATCCTGCAAGTAACACGACTAATCAAAATATATGTAGAGGTTCTCCATCCCGCTATTGATGGTTTAAAATGCTGATACAAAGTGAAAAACAGAAAAAACAGAAAAATGCTGATCCATCTTTTGTAATTGTCTGCCCACCAGTTTAATTAGCTTCTCAGTGAAGGTTTAACGCTATTGTAAGTATCAGCAAATAAGCAAAAGAAATTTATTCACTCAATGACTGAACTGAATTTATATTATTAATTATGTGCATGTTTTTGAAAACTTAATCCAACTGCATCAACTGATAGTTCAGCGCTGATTATAAAATATTTCCCGAATTTCTGTTCAAGTTTTTTCTTTTGAATAATGAGTGAGCTGCCAATGGCACAAAATGAGCACATTGTAATGATTTTCGGATTCCAGTGAAGGTCATTTATCTTTAAATTAAATTGTGTCCCACTGAAGTTCCAAGAGTCGATTTTACTTTCAATAGAAGGCCGGGGAAAAAGGAAAAGGAAAAAAATGGGAGCTCTATCTAAGCTTTTTAGAAAATAATCAAATCTTGAGGTTACAACACAAGGGGAATATTTTTTTCCCGTATTGTTTTTGACTATGAGAACTGAATAAACCAAGAATATTATATTTACCTGTAAGATGCAGCTAATTTTGAACTTGTTTAAGTCTTTAGCTACCCTGTATATAGAGAAAATTCCTCCAAAATTTCAATGAGGCAAGAAAATGTACTGATGTATTACTGGGCAATACTCCACTGGCAGTAGCCATTTTATTTGATTGCATGTTGTGAACGTTGTGTTTCACATGGCATATATTAGTGTTGTGATGAGCTCACCGCCAAGGGAGATTTGCCCTGCAATTCAGCTGTACGTAAAACCATCCTTAAATCCACATGTCTTTCTTTATTTTTACTTCATTTACTTCTATGTTCTAATCAAAACACTTTCTTCACCTTCGTTTTCTTTTTTACTCTAAATTAAAATCTTATTGCATCAAACGAGGACTTTAAGTGCATATATCTATCATGGTAATATGTTAAAAAGGTGGTTGTGCCAGTGCAGTGAAAATTGATAGGCCCTAAACAGACTTGATACACACACTTATCTATACTCTTTATTAATAACACTACTAGAAAAAGGTCAATAGACATCGCTCATATAACATCGGTTGTTGGGGTCACCGATGTAAAAGATCCCCATTAACATCAGTTTCAAAATAACTGATGTCTTTGTATTGTTACAACATCAGATTACATCCGAACCGATGTATAAACGTTGTCTTTAAAAAAAATTTAAGGCCCGCTAATATTTCCCCCTTATACCAAATGTTTTACCTCTACAATTTCCCCCCTTGCCCAATTTTTCTTCCCCCCATTTTTTTAGCTGTTGTACCCTTCTCCCCTAAATTATAGTACAAAAGTAAAAACATAATATAATTAAAACAAAAACTAATTAAACTGAAAAAACACCCCTCTCTCTCCCTCACCCCTCTCTCTCTCAACCTCACCCCTTTCTCTCAAGAACTGAACAAGACATTTCACGCAACCCTAATTTGAGCAATTGATTTTCGATTCTCTGGAAGACGATACTCTCAAAGCCTATACAAGTTCTAATCGATCCCTATAACATGAATCGAGCTCTAATTTGTAAGTGTATTTCAAATTTATTTTTGTTGTTTGATTTTAATTTTTTGAACATATTAATTGGTGATTTTGCCTGTGTGTTTATATGTAGCACAAGATGCATAGTGGGTAATTTTAAACATGGAGTGGTGGTAGTATTGATTGATAAAGATTATTTATATACAAATAAGTTAGTTGTATTTGTTATCAGACGGATCTTTTGCTGTCATTTGGGCATGAGAATGATTTGAAAGCTCTAACTGTTCATATACCTCGTCGATGTCAATGCCTTCTTATGTCTGCTACTATAAGGTATGTTTGTGTGGTTTAAGTGGAATCTCAGTGTATAAATATTATGCTATGCACCTCAATTGTTATATCCAAAACCTTATGAAACTTTTTTCGAGCCTCAGAGCACAGAAATGAAAATTCTCTGTTTAATGTAGATATTACACCGCCTTACCTAAATGCATCACCCGCTACCTAAATTTATAATCCACTTACTGCTCTGTTTTTTTTTCCTTGCAGTGAAGAAGTTGAAAATCTGGCAACCTCTACTACACAATTCGTATATCTTAACTTTGCGTGATGTTGGGAATGACAAGGATGACATTGTTTCTAAAAATATTCAGCAATATTATGTAAGCGCTTCAAGACTTCTTTGGCTGTCAAACTGATT
This sequence comes from Heracleum sosnowskyi, assembly GCA_030848705.1. NCBI lineage: Eukaryota > Viridiplantae > Streptophyta > Magnoliopsida > Apiales > Apiaceae > Heracleum > Heracleum sosnowskyi. Next base: position 8,795,139 of record CM061239.1, read on the forward strand.
CCTGCTGTATGTACATGTTTGACCTAAATTTAATAATCTCTATCTCAAAAAATTATGCATGTTTTCTCTTGTCTCATATAATTAGTACCTGATTGTTCAAATATTCTATGTAATCTCAGTATGAAGTTAGGTCTAATGCACTGATTGTTGTTGTATTGATATTTCCTACTTCAAAACTATTTAGGGTTGCAGAAGTATATTATTGGACTCACCTTGTTCGGCTTTAGAATGAAATGATTTTGTTAGACCTATATCCTTACTATGTACTTTTAGTCACTTTGCCAAAACTACTACTTTGTTTAAACAAAACATAATACCTCTATGTGTATAGCAATGTGGACTTAAAGATAAAGGATGAAGGAGTTTTCTAAAATACAAGGGAACACATAGATTGATATACTGATGCAGATGACATGATCAATAGCTTGATGCAGGACAAACATCAGGACAGATTATGAAGGAAAACAAAAGAGGATGAAGGAGAACCAGTTATTGCTTAAAATAATACCAAACAGTTGAATTGCATAGTGCTACTTAAAAAAAAAATTAAACCCCAATATTAATACAATTGAAAAGCCAATGTCTAAAAAAGGTAAAGATCGAGCTAATTATAGTCATTCATAGTTTAATAAACAAAAAAGCAATTCACAATTACAGTTTCCAGTACGAAAGGGTTCTCTTTTCTTGCTATGTACAATATTCTTTGCTGTTTCTTGAAGTTATAGTTTCTGTTTCTTGAAGTTCTAGTTTCTGTTATGCAGATCAAATGCAGTTCTCGTGATAAGCTTGTCCACATTCTTGCCCACTTAAAGCTGGAGCTGGTCCAAATAAAGTTTTAATATTTACAAACACAATAGACATGAGCTTTAGACTAAAGCTTTTCTTGGAGCAGGTAGGCACTTGGAGCAGGTAGGCAAAGTATTTGAAAGCTCTTACAGTGGGTGATTTAATGCAACCTGTTTACGTGACTAGCCTTTTATTTCCAATAAGTGTATCATTTGTTTTAGTTGGCTAAATTATTATATACATTTCAGTTTTTTGAACATATTAATTGGTGATTTTGAGCAATTTCTGGTATAATTGTGTGTACCTGCAACAAATTAACATTGGCAGGGTTGGACTTTGATTCCCAGTCGTCCTTTTGATTTCCTGGTGAGTTCTTAAACTTTGCTTACACTTTTGTTTTAACGTTTAACATTTAAGTTTGTAATTTTATTCTTGTGTCTATTGTAATATAAGTGTGCAGGAGCATTGATTTTGACGCAAGAGTAATGTATAAATGCAAATATTATTGTTCCCTTACTGAAGTTCTATTAATTATGTATTGGCTGGTCAGATAGTTCAAGGCCTCAAAGAGGTAGTGGATATTAGTATGATCAGTACTAGTTTACAATTTTATAATACTACCAAAGTGCCTATTTAATAAGAAATATATCATGCTTCTAAACTACGTCTTTGTAAAAATTTCATTAACTATGTAGGATATTTAATATAAATATGTATGCGATCATAATTGTGGATTTGTGCTATACATGTTGCCGACTTGCTGCACGATGTCACCAGTAATGTAATTGCAAATATTGCAGACTACCGTTCCTCACGTGTAAGTACATTTGTATATATACTTTTCATCCATATAGAAACAAAGAGAAGTCAGATATACATAGAAAATTTATAAATCATAAATTATTCAGGTTTCCTCTTCTGTAAGTGAATGTCTTCTGGCCAGTGTGAAAGTTTTTTTTTATTTTAGTTCGGATTAACACTGGGATCTAGCATCCATCTCTGCTGTTTTTTTATATATATTATATTATAGTAGTCAATATATATGTATTAGGCACACACCTACACAATTTGTGAACCCTTGACCTTACACTGAGATGGTTTGATGCCTCAGCACTACGAAATCTCTCCGTTTCCTTAATGTCCTCATGCTAAATGTTGCAGGCATGCAAATTGCAACAAACAAAAAACTTCGAGGAGCTAATTGATCTGAGGTTGGGGTCAGAAGTCAACAAAGACGAAGCAGAAAGAATGGTGAAAGTTGCACTCATGTGCACAAATTCATCTCCATCACGTAGGCCTATTAATCAAGTATACTCATCTTTTATAAAGTTACAAGTCATATACTTTAAAGAAACGGTATGATAAATGTTGTGCTAATTTTTTATTCGATCTGGAACACTTTGTAGTGGATGAACATGAGTCACAAGTCTTACACGTAGTTGGAGCTTGATGCGGTGCTTTGGAGACCAAGTATATCAAAGATTCGTGTAAAAGAAATACTTTTGGAATGCTATTTTGACTAGAATGTAATAGTTTTGAGAATTATGTTTTCGGTTTTGTTGTTGTATAGTGGAACTCTGTAGATTGGTTTGGTAACGCAATCAAAGTTTTGGTTATTTATATGCGATTGCTTCAACTTGTCTTTGTTTTTGCTATTTTTTTGCATATATGCATGATTAGAGGAGGTAAATTTGTAAACATAGACATCAGTTTAAATAAAATAATATCCAAAAGCTCCTTGTCTTTTACATCGGTCCATGGCCGAAGTCTAAGAACATTTATAACATCAGTTATCTACATAAAACCGATGTTTTAGATGCTCTTAGACATCGGTTAAAAATCGATGTCAAAAGTAACATCAGTTATTTACAAAAAACTGATGTTTTACATGCTCTTAGACATCGGCTAAAAACCGATGTCAAAGGTGAGGACTTTTCTCTACACCGACAAAGACATCGGTTCGAAAATTCCCAGACATCAGTTTATAGCTGATGTCTATTGAACTTTTTCTAGTAGTGTAAGCAAAACAATGTGAAAATGGCGCGCGGTACTAAAGTACCAAAGTACCAAATTTGATTATCACTTAACTTAATCTGGGTTCGATTCCTCGCAACTACATAATTATACAAGATTTATTTACTTTAAATTCTTTAGCTTCATCCAGGGTTCAATTCCTTACAACTACGTAATTATACAAGATTTATTTATACCAAATTTGGTTATCACTTAACCCGGGTTCGATTCCTCGCAACTACATAATTATACAAGATTTATTTACTTTAAATTCTTTAGCTTCATCCAGGGTTCGATTCCTTACAATTACGTAATTATACAAGATTTATTTATTTACTTTAAATTCAATATTTTCATCGAGCGTTAGATTCTTTGCAGGTATGTAATCATACAAGATTTATTTATTTACTTTAATTTCTTTAACTTTATGCACAGTTCGAACTACATAATTAAATAGTTATTTATTTATTATATATTTTTATCATTCAATTCTCGAGAAATACATTTTTAAATAATATTTATTAATAATTTATTAATACTAATATTTTAATGTCAACTCATACTTGATCCGTGCTTGACACGGGTTATAAGCTAGTATATGTAAAGGGTGGAAATCACAAAGTATGCTAGACACTAATTTTATTTCATTAAACAAAAAGATTACAGAGACTACTACTTAAAGGAAAGAAAGAAAACAACTCTAACGTTAACTACTCCTAAAACTTCTCTATGATTCCTTCTTATTCTCCAATTCTCCTACAATTACTGAAACAACTTTTGACTACTTCCGGCTCCTATAATCTCGAAGCCAGCTGTATTATTTGAACAGAAATATACTTAGATTAAAATACCAACATACTCTCCCTGAATCTAAGGAGATTTCTGCAGGTTCTTCATGCCCAACAGTGCTCGCATCTGTTCAAATTTGGTTGTTGACATTGCCTTTGTTAACACATCTGCACGTTGCTCCTCAGTACGAACATGTTGAATTATGATTTCCCCTCGTGCAACACACTCACGAATGAAGTGATAACGTATGTCAATATGTTTACTACGTCCATGGAACACTGGGTTTTTTTCTAGATCGATTGCTGACCTGTTGTCCACATATATGATCACTGGACCATGATTTTCATCAGTTATTTGACCGAGCAAATTCTTCAGCCACACTCCTTGGCAAGCTGCAGCCGTTGCTGCCATGAACTCAGCTTCACAAGATGATAGAGCAACACACCTCTGCTTTTGTGAGACCCAAGTAATGAGGCTTTCGTCCAAATAAAAGACCATATATACCTCATGTGCTTCGTCTATCTTCAATATTCCCAGCTAAATCACTGTCAGAGTATCCACGCAGCATGTAATTACCAGTACCTCTCGCATACACCAGACCGAACTGCAAGGTTCCTTTTATATAACGTAAAATGCGTTTTACAGCACTTAAGTGCAGGATAGTGGATCGCTCCATATATCTGCTGACAATCCCTACTGCAAAGGCAATGTCGGGACGGGTGTGGACTAAGTACCTTAGCCCTCCCACAAGCTCTTGAACTGAGTTGGGTCTACTGTTTTGCCTTGCTCGTCCTTGTCAATCTGAAGCTTTAATTCCATTGGATATTTAGACGAGTTGCAGTCAATCATACCAGAATTTTCAAGTAGTTTCTTGGCATATGAAGCTTGCTTAATTTCAATGTACTCCTTTCTCTGATTTACTTCAATGCCTAGATAATGTGACAACTTCCCAAGGTTGCTCATATCAAACTCAGCATTCATTTGCTCCTTGAATCTCTTAATACTTGATGTATTAGTGCCAATGACAAGAAGATCGTCCACATATACTTCGATAATCAGAACCTCTTCTCCTTCTCGCATCGTGTACACGGCATGTTCATAAGGACACTTGGTAAAACCCAATCTCTCAAGATATTTACTCAGTCTTGCATACCACGCCCTAGGAGCCTGGCGTAAACCATACAACGCCTTGATGAGCCTATATACCAAGTGTTCTTTGCCTTTCTTTACGAAACCTTCTGGTTGCGATACGAAAACGGTTTCTTTTAGCTCTCCGTTGAGGAACGCAGACTTTACGTCTAGGTGATGAACCTCCCAACCTTTTTTTGCTGCAAGTGCCAATAACAATCTAACAGTTTCAAGCCGTGTTACAGGTACGAATACTTCTTCATAGTCTATGCCTTGTTTCTGCACGTACCCCCTGGCAACAAGTCGCGCCTTATGCTTAATAACTTCACCATCAGCATCCCTCTTGACCTTATAAACCCACTTCAGCCCTACTGCTTTGTGTCCAGGTGGCAATTCCACAAGTTCCCAAGTATTATTCTTTACAATGGCACTGATTTCATCACTCATAGCTTGTCTCCACACCTGTTCTGTAGCAGCTTCCCTGTAGCTATTAGGCTCATCAATGCCTACAAGAAGTAATTCATGGTCAATCTCGACTTCATCAGTCTCATCATAGATGTCACTAAGTAATCGAAACTTGCGAGGTTGCTCATTGTTGCTGTCAGAATCACTCCTATCAGAGTAGTGACTGTCACTGGAAGAATCACTTAAATTCCTCTCCCTTGATTCTGACTGTGGAGTTGAGTCCGTCCAATTGTCTGTAGCACTAACCCGATCACTGCTTGGTGTGGTTGGCTCTCCCTCAGTATGAATGTGACTAACCTCAATTCCCGTGAAAGAAGTGTCCAACACGACAAAGGACTGGTGATTACTCGGGGGCATTTGTTTCCCCTCATCCCATGGCCACGCCTTGCTCTCTTCGAAAATTACATCTCGACTCACATGTACGGTTCCTGTGGCTGGATCGTATAACCGATATGCCTTGGTTCCAACCTCCCTTCCAAGGTGTACAACTGTTTTGCTGCGATCACTAAGTTTAGTCGTGTGGACACTGGGTAATTTAATATGTGCCACACAACCAAACACTCGAATATGTCCAACATTTGGTTTTCTGTTATTCCAAGCCTCGTATGGTGTCATTCCAGATAGTGCTCTTGTAGGTAATCTGTTGAGTAAGTAAATAGAGTGGCGGACAGTCTCTCCCCAAAACTCAGATGGCATCTTCTTTGTTTTCAAAATACTCTGTGTCATGGCCACAACAGTTCTATTTCGTCGTTCTACAACTCCGTTCTGTTGGGGACTATATGGAGCTGTAAAATGTCTCTCAATACCTACATTTTCACAATATTCAGTGAATTCTTTAGAGATAAACTCCCCACCTCTGTCTGTTCGAAGAGTTTTGATCTCTTTTTCCTGATTCCTTTTCAACCAATGCTCGGAACTTTTTGAATGCTCCAAATGCTTCATCTTTCCTTTTCAACATATATAACCACATCAAACGTGTAAAATCATCTACTAAAAGGAAGAAATACATGTTCCCTGCTACAGTTTCTGGTGATATTGGCCCGCAAAGGTCTGCGTGGATTAACTCCATGGCATGTGTCGTGAAAGAGTCTGACTGGCGAGGAAAGGGTTTTCTAACTTGCTTGGACATGATACATCCTTCGCACACCTCTGTTGGCTGAGAAAAATTAGGCAGACCAAGTGTCATCTTTGATGTGGACATTAACTTCATGGCCTTGAAGTTCATATGTCCAAACCGTGAGTGCCACAAAATTGTTGATTCCTCTGCTTTAGTCATTAAGCAAACAGATTCCACAGTTTCCAGCATAACTTTATATAATCTATTTGACGTTCGTTTTACCTTTATAACTAAACGTCCTCGCCCATCATAAATCCATAAGTACGAATCTTTAAGAATAACCTCATTTTTATTTTTAGATAATTGACCCAACGAAATGATGTTACTACAGAGACGGGGAATGTAATATACCTCCTGGAGCATCAAAACTTCCCAATTCTTACATTTGAAGCCCACTGTGCCTTTTCCCTTTATCTCCACTTTTGACCCATCACCAAAACGAACTTGACCTGTGACACTCTCATCCAGATCTTTGAACTTCGAACGGAAGCCTGTCATGTGATTGTTCACCCCATTGTCTAGGTACCAAATATTTGAGTCCTCTCTTTTCTCATTTCTTTGGCTCAGTTGAGGACTCATGTCGCCCTCGTTCAACAGCAGTGTTGCCTTTCCTTTGTCACTATATTCAAGCATTAGTAAAGCAGGTTCATCATCTTGAGTTAGATTTACCTCAGTTCGCTACTCCCACTTGCGTCGTGGCTTGCGACACTCGGCGGCATAATGTCCATACACATTACAATTGAAGCATTTTATCCTGCTCCTGTCTCGTCCACCAAGTCCACCTCCACCCTCTCGTCCCTGGTAGTTATTGTCGCTGCTTTGATTTTTCATTACTTGAGATGTCTCATTGTTCCTTTTCTTCAACCACTCTTCCTTTGTAAGTAAGAGTTGTCCTTCATCTCGCTTCTTCCACTCTGCCTCAGTTAACAGGAGTTGACCTCCACTGGTACGTTCACTGGTTTCACTCTGTCCACGAAGTCTTTCTTCGTGTGCCTTGAGGGATCCTACTGCCTCCTCGATAGTCATTGTCTCCAAGTTTCCGAACTGTTCAATTGTAGAAGTGATCTGCAAAAAATTTGCAGGTACAGCTCGAAGTAACTTCTTCACCACATATGCCTCTTCGACTTTTTCACCTAAGGCTCGTATGTTCGTGACTAGACCGTTTAGTTTCATACAGAAATCATCAATCAGCTCCGTGTCCTTCATGCTTGAAGACTCGAATTCAGCCTTTAACGTTTGGATTCTTGCTTTCTTAACCCGATCTGCACCCAGACACATTGTTTTGACTGCCCCCCAGGCCTCCTTTGCTGTGGTTTTCTCTGCAACTGACAACAGGATATCCTCTGGAATGCTTTGATAGATAACAGCTAATGCCATCTTATCAGTTTTGTTATCAACCGTGGTCTTGGTGGTGGATGCTTCATCAGGTGTCTCGACTACTTCCCATATACCATGTGTCTGCATATAAACTTTCATTTTAAGTGACCAGGCAGTATAGTTGCTCTTAGTCAACATAGGATAGCTTAATCCGACCGATCCGTCTTTGCTCCTCTGTGTTTCCATTGTCGTAGTCTGTTTTGGCATGTACTTTGGCATACAATAGGCATGTGATCTGATACCAAATGACAGGCCCTAAACAGACTTGATACACACACTTATATATGTAAAGGGTGGAAATCACAAAGTATGCTAGACACTGATTTTATTTCATTAAACAAAAAGATTACAGAGACTACTACTTAAAGGAAAGAAAGAAAACAACTCTAACATTAACTACTCCTAAAACTTCTCTATGATTCCTTCTTATTCTCCAATTCTCCTACAATTACTGAAACAACTTTTGAGTACTTCCAGCTCCTATAATCTCGAAGCCAGCTGTATTATTTGAACCAGAAATATACTTAGATTAAAATACCAACAAAAATTCCATTTTATGATTAATAAGTGGATCACTATGAGTCTAATATAACTGGGGTAATATTCATATTCAATTTCCAAAAAAAAAAAAATTATCACTAGAACAGTCAAGTTATTAATCTTTTAGAACAATGGAATTTCCATTCATGATCAATGGGTCGAAAGAGCTTTGCTAACGAGTTTGGTAAACTCTCCATGCTCGTAATTAAGGTAGAGTGTTTCTTCACAACCTCTAGACCCTTAATTAAGGTCGTAAAACTCGCAACGGAAGGATTTAATATGCAAAGGATGCTTTTGTAATAGTACTTAATAAATTCTTCTTGTTGAGCTCTGGGTGGTATTTGTCATATTACTGTATAACAAAGCTAATAATTTGAACTTCATACCTAACACTAAGATATTTGGATATATGATTAGGATGCATTCCGACAAAAGAAATTAGAAATATGGAAGTGAAAGATACATAAATCACAACTACTTAAACTAACTATATATATGTTCATATAATTGTTAACCTTTACGTCTTTACGTGTTTGTATGTTACGAAATTTAGAAAAAATAGTTAGCAATCACTTAAACTTCTTGCAACTATTAGTTTTCGCCGCAAACTACAATAAAACATTTGAATATTTTAACTAACCAATAAATGGTCTATAATTAAAATCCAAAAATATTATTTCATATTACTCTTAAAGTGATGCCTAAGTCAGAACTTAGTCAAAGACACAATAACATAGCAAAGACGACAATATTTAAAGTGTCGGAGTATTAAATGTTGCCATGAGTACCCTGGCCTGCACTATTCTACATTTAGAGTCTGAAGAGCATTGGTACAGAATTCTATAGAAACACTATCAGTAGGCCAATAAAACTTCAAATAAGTGTTGCTAGAAACTTGAGCAAATGTAAAATAGTGTTCTTTAAGTTTAGGCAACACATTTGTTGAAGTAACACTTTTTCTGACAACATTGTTTTTAGCAATAACTTTTTTTACTACTGCAACACGTATAAATTATGTGACATAGATTCTTTGTTGCAACCCTTTGTATGCAACTGCAATTTGGTAACATATGTCATTAGGAACACTTTAAAAAACTACCACAATACTAGTAACTGCGACACTTTTACTCAAGACCGCACAAGCTTTCTTCTTTTTACTGAATTTATTTGGGGCTTTTACTCCTAATTTGTTTTTGAAGGTGTATGCACATGCAATACCCAACACATCATTGTAATATAAACGGTTTGTTCTTGGCAATTGTGGTAACCGGTGCATATTCAACAAATAGATAACAATTGTCAACGCAGGGAGCATTCAGTCTCTAGTTGTTTTTCACTGTAATATTTGAGTTTATGTATAAAATATAGAGCAGTTCATAACATATTCATAGTAAGATGTATACTCTTGCGAGGCTTAATTTAGACTTTTGGGCATATAAAATCTAAAATGTGGATTCCACAATTGGTACTATTGTGCAGAGAGAGGGAGGGAGGGAGGGAGGGGGGTTAATTTGCGTGTAATGGTTTAAACATAATATTCCTCGCTATGCAACAACAGTTTCTAATGACATATATATTAGCATGATGCGTAATGCATGAATACACTTCTGCGATAACAAAAAAGATGTCGGCACAAGTTTTATGCTTATTATTAAACCCTCTGTTTAGAATCTTATTTCATAATATTGTAACTTGAGGTTGGCTCATGGCTGACTTGTCTTCATCATTTTAATTATAAGAAAAGGAACTGTGCATATTCCCAATTAAAATAAATGAAGACGACACTTTAACTTTTATTCCTTTAACATAGATCACTTCACGACTTCGATTCTTAACATAAACCCAAAATAAGCTGATTCCGTACATTTGCGTTAGCAACTTGTTCAATGTACGCCACAGTAGAGGCTGAATAAATTATCAAAAGAAAAAACAGTGTTAGCTGAATAGCATATGCTGGAACAATCCCTTTGGAGGTTCCCTTCAGAACATGGTCCTCTATTTCCTTTCCATCCCTCTGCAAAGCAATCATCTTACTAGACATGATCTGACATAAATAACCTTGGTAAAGCAGTAGAGTATATTTTTTTATCCTCCGCTATCTAGCAATCTTTGAGGTCAAGATTAACGGTATTACATTCGAAATTTAGCACAAGAAATTTTATTCACTCTGTTGGTAACCTGAATCTATATGTTATTGAATGTATGCCAACTACATCTTCATACAGGTGCATCATTGTTGGTTCAACCAAGAAAGCATGTCCAGATTCTTTTTTAGGTTCTAATTAATGATGGCAAAAATATGAGGACATAGCATCTGATTTTTGGAATATTATCTCTGTGATTTTCCACAGCTTTTCTTTGACAGGTGTGCATACATTAACTGGCAGAGTTTGTATCCCATTGGAGTACGAAGAGCCATTATTTAGTTCAATGAAGGACTAGGAATAGAAAGGGATATGTTAAATATACTATATGATCATGTTGGGCCTTCCTCAAACGCCTTAAGGTTTTAGATGAACTGGTTACCCAACATGGTATCAGAGCTATGGTCGGCGGAGGTCACAAGTTTGACTCCCTGCCACCCCCAATATTCTCACAATTTATGAGGGACACGAAGGCAAATTAATGCCCCAAAGATGGGAGATCTATCTAGAAAAGAAATCAAATGCTCTGAGGTTATTCCATAAATGTTTGACACGTCTATATTACACCAGGCTAGGTTGTCTATTTATAGAGTAAAAATCCTGGTGAGTTGTTCATCGTCAAGCAAATGTACTAATGTATTACGGGGCAATACTCCACTGGCAGTAGCTACTACAACTGCAGATTGTGAAAATTGAATTTCACATGGCAGATTAATGATGAGCTCACTGCCAAGGGAGATTTGCCCCGCGATTCATCTGTATAATGATCAAAAACAAGTCTCCTAATCCATATCATGTCATGGGATGTCTTCCTTGCATTTGCTTCGTCTACAATACTAAATAAAACATGACTCCTTTAATATATATGTACTAATGATTTGTTGTTTTCGTCATCTGCAATGACAGCTACATAGTAATGTACATCTCCCTTCTTCTCTTTGGCTGGAGAGTAACTCAGTTCTTCAGCTCTCCTGTAAGCATCCTAGTACAGTACTGGTAACAGTAGCAATCTTACCTACATGATCGACTAAATTCTAATATATATATAGGATAATAAGGAAGGTATGTAATTTTTTTTTAGATTTTTATTACTTGGCTTTTGTAAAAATAATCTGACATTACCAGCTTATCAAATTTTATCAGACTATTTGAAGTAGGAGAGGCGACAATGATAACCGCCACTTAACCTCCTTATACATTCTTATGTTTAGGAGGCTACATTAATACTTACTAAAATCAGACTACATTGTCTCGTGATAATGAATACAAAAATATAGATGATAATTAGAACCATATAGCACATCGATAGTGCTATCATACATTTATCTTCAAAAATGCAGCCAAGCTAAAAACCCATATTCCCTCGTCAACCATATTTGTAATCCATCAAGATCACATCCAAATAATTTGTTGTTTTCTACCCTAATTGCTTCCCCGGTAACAAATTGATAGTTTTCGTCAGTCCTCCTAATGCACTCCCAACTATATATGTGATTACCAGCTTTCATATATCCAAATTTATACCTCACATAAATCAGTTTGGATCCTGTATATATATAGTTATCCAGGATTGGAACAATTTAGTGCAGGCAAAGGTACAATCTATTTCTAAGAGGTGACAATTTTTAGAAGTCAAGGAGTAAGGCAATGGAGCAAAGAATTAGTTTTTTTTTAACTAGTAACAGTTGATCTGAGGATCCTTAATTAAGAGATCAAAACACATTCAAAAGACATGTTACAATGATGATACAATAACATATACAACTAAAAATAAAGTTATCTATCAACTGATCAAAAAGTGAAATTAACTTATCAATATTCAATGCATGTCGATTATTAAAGAAAAGAAAGCACTTTCTAGCTTCCCCTTGCCTCTCATTAGTCTGCAAACTACTGAAAATAATAATTTTCATGAATTCAGAATTCTGTAAATATGTTAATGAATTCATGATTTCACGGAAATGATAACTTCAGGCAGTGTAAGTAGTTTGTCCTAGTGAAACCTTATGACTTGGATACAAGCACATAGCTGGTTTCTCCGGTGTCCTTCATTTAAAGTGCTCACTCAACAAATTCCTTGATCTTTTTTGTTTTGTACATAATTCCTAACGAGAAAACAATTGTATACTTGTATCTGCAATGGAAATGTATTGCATATATAGATGACAAGTCATTGCATGCAGTAGTATCCTCATATCATAGCTTCTCATATATTTTTGCATAAAACTGGCATGCACACATATCAGTGATTTCAAAGAAAAAACTGTGTACGCTCAAGAAAACTATATAACAGAAATGCGCCACACAAACTATATTATAGAAATGCGTCACCACTTAGAAGATTATCGAAACAAGAAAAAGATGCAGAAGCTCAAGCTAAACATATGTTATGTTATACAAGGATACCATCAAACAGGTGAAACAAAAAGAAATTGTGTGGGTATGTTCGGGCGAACTATATAGCGTAATGCTTCATCGTAGAAGTTGAAATATATAGTAAAACGTTCGTGTACACATTTTGAACTTTATCTTATGCAATGTTCCCATTTGGAAGTTGTAGCAAAAAAAATGTATGTAAACTTAAGCGAACATATGTTATGAAATACACAACTAATTTTTAAGAATTACGCCCCACTGCCACGTAGTCCAAGCCGAATCTCAACTCTCAAGCAAAGTACATGCACTACAAGAAAACTGTTTAAAACCGACCACTTAAAACCGATCGAATAAAACCGGGGTGATTAAAACCGACCGTAGGTCTAGTTGGTCGGTTTTAACTGTGGATAAACCAAAAACGACATCGTTTCGGCTAACGTGGCACGCGATGGGGGAAAGGTAAAACCGACCATGCATCTAGCGGTCGGTTTCGACTGTAGCACACACAGAAACGACACCGTTTTTAGTGACGTGGCAGAGATAAAACCGACGACACGGGATCGGTCGGTTATATTGTTGACGTGGCAGGCACAAAACCGACCGACCGATTCATTCGGTCAGTTTTAAGTGGGCGCCGAAACTGAATAAAAAATAATTTAAATTAAATTGTTTGTACCTGTTGAGGCTGAAACGGTGCCGTTTTGGGAAGAAAGACATAACCGACCGATCAGCGGTCGGTTATAACCTGCTACTTTATTGTTTTTGGTTTAAAGTTTTTATTTCTTCAAATGGAGTATGTAAACATAGAAAAGAAAGTTTGGAGATAAAGAGAAAGCAAACTCAAGAAAGCAAAGAGGATAAGTGATACAAACATATAATGTATGTTTTCTTTTATCTATTTTGTAAATAGTTTTCTTTTATGTATGTGTATCACATTTATAATTTGAAAGTGCACATGTTAAATTGTTTGTTTACATATATATATTTATATATTTGTGTAGATGGCAAACATTGATCGAAGTTGGATAAGTAATCAAATACAAAGTGATAAAATTTCTTTAACCCCCGAATATAGAGATGGTGTAGAATTTTTCATAAATTTTGCAAGTAATAAAGAGGGAGTAGTAGAGGAGGATGGTAAGATGAAGTGTCCTTGTAAGCGTTGTAAGAATTTGAATTGGTTAGATATTGATGAAATTAGATTTCATTTGCTTTCTAAAGGGATGCTTGAGAGTTATATCGTGTGGACATCGCACGGTGAAGAAGTTGTGCAAAGAAATGAGAGTCGACGTTGTCGTAGTCATCGAGAACCTCCGAGGGTAGAAGAACCGGTAGATTTGAATGCTATGTTACATGATTTGGCCGGTGCAAATTATGAATATTATGACACCACGGATACGGGAGCTAGTAATGTAGAACAAGCTCCAAATGATAGTGCTAAAAAATTCTATGAGTTGATTGTTGAAAATGGAGTCCCTATTTATCCGGGCAATACAAAGTATACAAGATTAAGCTTGACCGCAAAATTATTAGAATTCAAAAACTATTCTAATTGTAGTAATAAATCTTTTGATAGTTTGCTTGAACTTCTTGCGGACGTGTTACCAAAGAAACACACATTGCCCGAAAATAATTATGAAATGAAAAAGATTATGAAGGGTTTGAGGGTTGAATATGAAAAAATTGATATGTGCGAGAATGATTGCATGTTATTTTATGGAGATGACAAAGATAAAATTGTATGTGATATATGTGGTAAAGATCGTTATCGGGATGTTTCGAAGAAAAATGGTAAAAAAATACCAAAAAAAATATTAAGACATTTTCCTTTGATTCCTCGACTACAACGCTTGTACATGTCGGCACATACATCCGATCATATGAGATTTTACAAGAATCGAGATGTGAACGAGGGAGAGATTAGTCATCCCGCGGACGGAGATGAATGGAAAAATTTTGACCGTCGTTTTCCATCATTTGCTAATGAGATTCGTAATATAAGGCTTGGTCTTGCTACCGATGGTTTTAACCCATTTGGCCCTACCGGAAAGAAAACATATAGTGTATGGCCCGTGGTGGTTGTTGTCTATAATCTTCCGCCATCAATGTGTATGAAAAAGCCATATATGTTTATGACCGATATAGTTCCGGGTCCGAATAGCATTGGCAAAGATATTAACGTTTGTCTAAGGCCTCTCATTGATGAATTGAAGATATTGTGGAATACCGGAGTGGAAACATATGACCAATCTTTAAAGCAAAATTTTACAATGCGAGCGGCACTTATGTGGACTATTAGTGACTTTCCCGCAATGAGTATGATAAGTGGGTGGTCGGGTAAAGGAAAAATGGGATGTCAAGTGTGTGGGGGAAGTGTGCAAGGGTTCCAATTAAAACATTCCGGAAAATGTAGTTTTTATGGCACGAACCGAATATTTCTTGAACCAAATGATCCATTGCGCGGAAAAAGTAATTTGTTTGCAAATGAGGAAAGAAGATTGTTTCGTGGTCGTTTATCCGGGGAGGATGTAAAAGAGTCACTTGACGGTTTAATTTTTCCACCACCCGGAAAGACTAATGCCAAGTTAAGGAGTGCCGGTTATGGGGAAGAGCATCATTGGACTCATGTCCCAATTTTTTATGAACTTCCTTATTGGTCATCACATAATTTACGACATTCAATTGATATCATGCATACCGAAAAAAATGTGTTTGAAAATATATTTTTCACTATTGTAAATGCGGCAAAGTCAAAGGATCACAAGAAAGCGAGGTCGGATTGCAAACACTTTGATGTATTGCATCATTTGTGGATCAATGAAAATGGAAAAATGCCAAAAGCACCGTATTCCCTAAATAAAAAACAACTTAAACTTTTGTGCAATTGGATTTGCTCATTGAAACTTCCGGACGGTTATTCTTCCAATATATCTCGTTGTTGCAATGTTAATGAATGTAAATTTTTTGGATTCAAATCGCATGATTGTCATATCTTTCTTCAAAAATTGTTGCCTCTTGCAATTCGTGAACTTCTACCAACGCCTATTGTGGATGCCTTGACGGCAATTTCAAATTTTTTTCAAGATTTGTGCTCATCCGTTGTTACAAGAACCGATTTGGTCATAATGGAAAAATCAGTTATTAGAGCTTTGTGCTTGTTGGAAACAATTTTTCCTCAAACTTGGTTTGATTCGATGGAACATTTGGTTGTACATTTAGCGGAAGAAATTAGACTAGCCGGACCCGCTTATTGGCATTGGATGTATCCAATTGAGCGTTTGTTGGGAAAATTAAAACAAAAAGTTGGTAATAAAGCAAGAGTTGAGGGTTCAATTGCCGAACGATATATGGAAGAAGAGGCTCTCAATTTTTGTTCTTTTTATTTTGCCTCCGACTCGGTTCATAATAAAGTACGTCGTAATGAAGTTTTGTTTGATGTAAAAAATTCGGATAAATTAGAAGTTTTTAGATATCCAATTCAATGTCCTGGAAAAGAAAGAGTGCGCTATATGGATGATGATGAACGACTATTAGCAGAAGAATATGTTCTTTTAAACTCACCTGAAGTTCAGCCTTACCTAAGGTACCTATATCTTATCCTAATTTAGTGTTATTGTCATATTTGAATTATTTTATGTTATTTCCATTATTTCTCCATTTCTATTATTTAGAAGGTACCAAAATCGTGTTATGAGACAACGTCCGGGGACAACTCCTCAAGATTTAGATCGTATTATCAAGACTCGGTTTAAAACTTGGTTTAAAAAAAAGGTATTTGTTACATTTAGCAAACTTTGAATCTCAATTTTGACTTTATCATTACATGTTTTATTTTTAATTTTTTTATAACTAGGTTGAGAATGATGAGGTAGAGGGACCTCGTTTCAAAGACTTGCTTGAAGGACCGTCACTAAGAGTCATGACTTTTGAGACTTGTCAAGTTAATGGATATAAATTTTCAACGACATCCACATCCGGTTCCGGTGTTGTTGTTAAAGGCACTTCACACGAAAATAATCTTGATTATTATGGTCAACTACAAGAAATCGTGAGACTTATTTATGATGGATGCAATCATGTATATTTGTTCAAGTGTATATGGTTTGATAGTATCGGTGAGGGTGTGAGGAAGGATAAGAATCGAGTGGTGACGATTGATATAACTTCAAGATTGAGGTCTAATGAGATTTTTATTTTAGCTAGTCAAGCCTCTCAAATATATTACGCTCCTAGTGTATTGGATCCACGAAGCAAAATATATACGGTGGTCAAATCTAAAAGTCGTCCAATAGATGAAACTATCATTGTGCAAAACGATATTGAGGACGCTTTTCAAGAAGATAGATCTAATGCCGGAAGTTTTTCACTCTTTGTTGATTTCGCACAATATGGACAAATCCCATTCATTCGACATGAAAGTCAAGAAGAAGAAGCAGAAGAAGATGATGAAGATGATGATGATGATGATGATGATGTAGGTGACAAAGAGGAGAGTGAAGAGGAGGACGATGAAGAGGAGGAAGATAATGATGATGATGAAGACGATGACGGTTTTGATGAAATTGAATAATATTGTTCTTAATTTCACTTTGATAATGATGACTTTGTATTTGTAAGTGATGTAAATTAAAATTTATAATGATGATATAACTTTGATATTATATTTGTTGGTATTGGCCATATGGAGGTTGGTATTTTGATATAGGATCAATTGTTATTGGAATATGGAGTTTAAATATTGGATATTTTACGACAGAAATTACCAGAAAACCGACCGATACAATACAAAACCGACCATTTTTTACCATTTAAATACCAGAAAACCGACCGATTTCATATAAAACCGACCGTCTCCTTACCATTTAAATACCAGAAAACCGACTGATTTCATATAAAACCGACCGTCTCCTTAAATCGGTGGTCGGTTATAATCGGTCGGTTATGCAGTTTTAAGGGTCGACTGGTCTAAAACCGACCGATTGTGCACTTTGACCACGGTCGATTTTGCTTATCTCAGTCAATCTTTACAAATTTAATATATACATTTAATATTTATTTTTATTAAAAGAATATTTTTCAAATTACATTCATATTTCATTATTATAATTGTATTAGCAATTTCAAAATAATTTTTATGTAATTCTATTCTTCGATTTGTCATTCAACTTTATCTTTAATATATAAAATTAATATATTTAATTGTGTCTTGTATTGAAATTAAAATTTATTATATGATAAAATATCAACATAGTCAAACATTGTGGACAAAGTTTTATATTATATAATAAAATATAAAAATTTCATAAAAATAGTATTTTATTTAATATTACCTCTTTTGAAAGAACCATTTCACTACATAGGTATGCACTTTCACTGTGATGTTCCACTCGATTTACAAAACATCGAAAGTAAACTTTTTATTTAGAAGATCCAACCGTACGGATGTTAACATCATGACAAAATATATTTATGGACAAAAAATTAGCCTATTTCGACGATTACAAATGTGTTTTCTTAATAAAAATATGGATATATCACATAAAATCGAGAACAAAAACAATTAAAATTTGAAATTACAAGATATACACGATCCAACCGTACGGATGGTAAAAACCAATAAAAAATTATATATGTACAAAAAATTAAGCTATTTAATTAATTAATAATGTTTTTTCATAAGGTTTTTTTAATAAGCACAACTTATAACCGACCACTAGGTTTAACATAACCGACCATTAGGGTTTCTAGGGTTGACATAACTGACCGAAACGGACATAACCGACCGTTTTAATATTTTTAATTTTTTTTTTTGGCGGAAAATTAAAATTTTCGCGAAAAATTAAAAAACCCGCCCTTTGTCAGAACGACGTCGTTTTGCATACTGCACAAAAAACTACGCTAAAACCGACCACACCATCGGTCGGTTTTAATCTTGGGTATAAAAAAAAAGCAACTGCTCACATTCTATTCTTTCTATCACTTAACACAAAAATCTCTCTACTCTCTACTCTCTACTCTCTCAATTCCATGGCTCAAATCCGTGTAAACTCAAGGCAAATGGCTTCATCTTCTCCGTTTCAACAATTTGATGTATGTTTCCCTAATTGTTTTATACATATATATGATTATATGTATGTATATATATAATATACATGGTTACATATATGTATACATGATTAAGTCAATATATACATGATTAATCGATTTTTCTCGGTTAATTTTGCTTCGATTTCTTTGATTTTCTCGATTTTTCCGTTTAATACATGGTTTTGTGCTTGTTTTTGGTAACCATAGTTCTGTGCTTTTTTTGCATGCAAGTGTTCGTCGGTTTTGTTAGATTTTGCTTATTGTATTTGTTTGTAGTTGCTCGATTCTTCATAAGATTTTGCTTGTATTTGCTCGATTTGGATTGGATTGACTTTTAGTTAATATATTTGGATTGTATTGTGCTTGGGTGTTGAATTGAATTATGATTTGTTGAGATATTAATTTTAATTTTGTGCAAAATTTTAATTTTATTTAATTGGGGAAAAACAAAAGATATAGAGATAGAGATGCAAAATTTTATTTTGTAATTTAATCATTTTCTTAAAATTTATATATTTTCGAAGATTATGTGATATATTACTTGTGATATTTGATTTGGTTATTTTGCATGCACGTATTGGTCGGTTATGTGATATTACTTGTGATATTTTATATAGTTAACAAAGTTTTGTTATTTATATTGTAGGTGCTCATTGGTTGGTTAATCGGAATCGTTTTGCTTGGCATGGTGTTGTGTATGATGGCAAAAAATAACAAAGGAAAGGGTAAGGAAAATGAGAAGGATAAGGGTAAAGGAAAGAATGCGAGTAAGGGAAAAAGCAAGGTTGTTAAGGGCAAGGGCAAGGGCAAGGGCAAGGGCAAGGGCAAGGGCAAGGATACGGAGATGAGGCCAACAAGGAAGAACACTTTGGCTTTACGTGATGAGCCAACGGATTCGGATGGTGATGAGGAACACCCGGACCCCGCACTTGGGAACATGACAGCGGGAGAGGCACGAGTGTGGCGAGGAAGGAGACCGCGATCACATTCATGTGGAATTTATGGAGCTATAGAACCCGATAGACCTACACGTATCAATATCTCCGATGGACAGTAAGTCTAATTTTGTGTACTTCGTGTCTCTTTTTTAGTAGTGCAAAGATGATATATATATATATATATATATATATATATATATATATATATATATATATATGTCTTGTAGATAGTGTTCACTTGTGTTGTGTTGATAGTTTAATATGTTATTAAATGTAGTATTGAAGATGATACGGCTAAAAAGACTTTGCTTGGGATGGTTCGCGAGAAGTGGCCCATGGGTTATTATACGTTTAGTGACATCGATGCGGCTTTTCCAAAATGGTTAGAACAAAGGGTTGAGGAGTTTTTTGTAAGTAAAACCATGATTCTTTAGTTTATAATGTTTGTTTCTTGATTTGTTTGTTAACTTGATTTGATTATGAATTTGACCCTATCCCTTTTTTATATTTTGTAGAAATTCTATAGGCATCAAAAGGGGCAAAGCCGTTTGCAATCAAGAAGGATCGTTGAAGATCACATTAAGAAAACAATAAAAAGAACAATGAATGAACTTAAGAAGAGAGTTGAGACAAAAGTAAAGGAAACCGGGGTGTCGAAGGAGTCCTTAAAGCCCGCTTATTGGTCCCTTTTGTTTTGGAAAGATCTTTTGAAATATTGGGAGACAAATGAAGGACACTTGCATAGGGCAATGGTTGGAGCCAACAACCGCCAACAAGTTGAGCGGTTGCATAGTGCCGGTGCTCGGTCATTCAACGCCGTGAAAGCGGTAATAATATTTAAATATGTACACATACAAACACACACAAAGTTATTTCATTTTATATATACTAATGTAAGCTATTTTACATTTTGAAGGAAATGACAAAGAAAAGTCGTAAGCCTCCGACTAGACTTGAGGTTTGGGATAAATGTCATAAGAAAGTTGGCTCCGATCCGAACAATCCCGTGTATACTACTCCGGGAGCCATGCGCATTGCGGTATTATTCTATTTTTGTTTTTTTAGTGTTCAATTATAAGCATTTAAAAGTTTGATTGTTTTAATCAAACTTAAAAAATGTGTAGGAACGATATGCCTCTATTCTTTACCGTATGCCGGTGGAGGTGACTCAAACGGGTGAGAGAGATGAGCCATGGGATTGGTGGATGGAAGCAACGGGGGTGCCCGAAGGTGAAAAACCCAAAAAAAATTATGTTGTGGGATTCCCCAATGCTCGAGCTACCGATCTCATTCCCACCCTAGCTACACGCTATAGGGATTCCACCCGAGGCGAAGCCGGCTCATCCTCGTCCGCTCCGAGACAACGTGAAGTCATCCCCGACAATGTCTTTCTCTCGATCGTTAGAAATGTTCTTACGGAGATTCGTTCCAATCCTCAACAGTTTGCTCGTCAACTATCCGATGAAGAAATATCCACATTTGCACGCACTGCCCTCGAGGCCTCCGATCCATCTACCGAACCAAATAGAAGGCTGCAATGGAATAATCTCATTGGTGGTGAGATTGTACATATTGTCGGAACCTTAATTGAAGATCTTGTCAAAAAAACCGAAGCACAAGTTCAAGAGGTAATAGTTAATCCTCGTTTTTTAATTATATCCATTGCACTTTATTTTTTACTTGTTAATTGTTTTATATGTGTGCATAGGAAAAGGATCGACTTGCGCAGGAAGAAAAAGATTATACCGATGTGGATGAGGTCTCGGACATTGAGGGTGACAACGGGAATGGCGACGGTGAAGGCAATGGCCAAGATGGGGGTGATTCCGACGACTCTCCTGTTTCTTTGTCGGAGTAGTTAATTATGTGGTTGTATGGTTTAGAAACTTTGAATCTGAACTTTAGTAATTGTAATGAACTATGTTTTGTTGGATGTTCGATAATATCGGACTTAACATTGTGTGGTTGATCCATTTATATCGGACCCATATTTTGGTTTGTATGGTTGATCCGATTATGTCGGAGTTAACATTGGTATTTTATGATCCGTTTGTATCGGATCTAATTAAGTTGGTATTTTATGAATTATGTTTGTATTTATTTTATGATAATGAGTTTAGGAATGGATTGGTTTTTGGATTGGGATTGGTATTGATTGTTGTTGATATTGATTGGTATTGCCCATTGGAATGGTATATATGAAATGAATGGTACAGGGCATAAAACTACAGAACCTGCAATTTTTTTTTTAAAAATACCCAGAAAACCGACCGACATTACACATAACTGACCGTTTTTTACCATTCCAAAACACAGAAAACCGACCGGTGTACACCATAACCGACCGCATTCAAACTATATAACCGACCGTCTTCCTTAATGGTGGTCGGTTATACGACGGTCGGTTATGCAATTTTGAGCGACTACTGCCATAAAACCGACCGATATGCACACTTTGACTTCGGTTGGTTATGGTTAAAGTCAAAACAATTTTTTTCGGACATAACCGACCGCCACCGGTCGGTTTTATTCTGCTGACATCATAGGACACGTATTGACACGTGTTATTCTTAGGACCCACTTTAAGGAATTTAAAACGGACATAATCGACCGCCCCGTGGTCGGTTATATGTGTTAAACCTGACCAACTCTTAAAACCGACCAGTCTAAAACTGACCATCGATGACGGTCGGTTTTACACGTAAAACCGACCGATTTCGGATATAACCGACCCTTTTTTGACGGTCGGTTATGCTCTGTTTTCTTGTAGTGATGACTGTATGCTATGACTGCACGCCCGTTGGGTTGACCGGGTTATAACCATTTCGTGACTCAACGCAGTTAAATCGGATTTAGAAAATAATTTTAATCCCAATAAAATATACAACTCAACCCTATTAATGGCACTACAACAAAAATTGCTAAATTCTACCATAAAAAATTGGTGGAATTTAGCTAAAAATGACCGTTTTCGATCGCTTTTACTATAAAATCCACCGGGAGAGGTTGTCGCTTTTAAGATGGTGGATTTTATATTTTCCAATCATTTTTAGTTAAAAGCAACCGAAATTTCGATCGCTCCTATTTTGCCTTTAATTTCGTATTATCACTTTCGAATTTAGTAAAAATTTAAATCTCCCACTAAAATTTTGGTGAAAATTTAAATCTCTCGCTTACTACACGTAAATTCCACCAACCAATTTCGGTGGAATTTAACGGACCATGTTACAAAAAAAATACAGGAGCAAGATGCTCGTGAAAATCCTGTCCAGCATATATATTATACATGAATATATACTCTGCAAACATACAATTAAACTGTAGTTGTGAACAAATCAAAATTTATCAAAGTTGTATTCACAAACACATTACAATATATCATAGGAAAACAGAGCCAAGACCATGGCTTTGCTTTCTTCATGTTCAGAGAAACAAAGAACATGATTAAATATTACAAAATTACAAAAATAAACAACCTTGTATCCTTCTTTTTGTCAACAGCGAAACCGAGTTTCCTTAAAATTGTGGCACCTGACCTTTTGAGATCGAGTTTATTCTTGGCGGAATCATCTTCTCAGCTGGTGTTATTCCCAGACAATGAATCAAGATTGTAAAAGAAGGGTTGAATACAATCTTTAAAATTGTTTCGGTTCTTTAAACAAAAACAAGGACTAAAATAAAATCAAGAACAGAATGTAAAACAATCACAGAAGAATTAAAAATTCAGGTGGATTGATTGTTCCACCTGAGAGATTTTATTGAAGAAATATATGTGATGTTTATGAATAAATACACAGCTGCATACACTGTTTTAGCTTCAACAATTTACAAAGAATGTTGCTTTGGCTCTAAAATAACCTAACTGATTTTTTAACTTCTAAAACAGTGCTACACTTGGTTATATAACCCAAGTTTACAAGAAAATTGAACTACATAGAATTATACAGCAGCTAGAGTCCAAAAGCTTGCTTTTTCATTCTAAGTCCAATGATCCTTGCAATGATTTGTCTTTTAGCTATTTGTCATTGTAGAATCATCTCTTTTGACCATATGAAAATAGAATGCTTCCTTTTCTTCAGGGTTTCCCAAAATGCTGGTTTCCATGCTCTTTCTGTTCCATCAACCCATGTGACTTGTCAGGACTGTCCCTTGCACAATTTCAATTGTTAATTATTGAACTGGTATTGGTTGAGGTTAATGATATGGCATCTGTTGAAAGTGTTGTGATTGCATCCGTTGAAACTCTCCAATGTGCATCCGTTGAAAGCTAATCTTATGAATGTTGATTCATCAAGTGGCTTGGTAAATATGTCTGCATAGTCAAGTAGTTGATTTTTCATCCAAAGAATCTGTGCACAACAACTTCGAGCTGCAATGTATCAGCCTCAGCAGTAGAAGTAGAGACTGAATTTTGCTTTTTACTGAACCATGAGACAAGCTTATCTCCTAGAAATTGACATGTGTCTGTTGTACTTTTTCTGTCAAATTTGAAACCTGCATAGTCTGCATCTGACTAACCAATTAGATCAAAACCAGATTCTCTAGGGTACCAAATGCCAAGGTTTGGTGTTCCCTTGAGATATCTAAAAATTCTCTTAGTATCAATTAAATGACACTCTCTAGGATCAGCCTGAAATCTAGCACATAGACATGTAGCAAACATAATATTAGGTCTACTAGCTGTCAAATATAAAAGTGAGCTACCATGCCTCTATAGCTTGTGATGTCCACAGATTTTTCCTTAGTATTCAATTCAAGCTTAGTGGCAGTTGGCATAGGGGTTTTTGCAGGTGAACAATCCATTAAGTCAAATTTCTTTAAAAGATCATAAACATATTTTGTTTGACTTAAAAAGATTCCATCTTTCACTTGTTTAACTTGTAAGCCAAGGAAATAGGTTAGTCCACCCATCATGCTCATTTCATATTTGCTTTGCATAAGTTTGACAATTATTTTGCAAAGTTTCTCATCTATAGACCCAAATATTTTGTCATCTACATAAATTTGAACAAGTATACTATAGCTAGAGCCATTAACATTCCTGAAGAAAAGAGTTTTATCAACAGTACCTCTAGTGAAATGATTCTCTAAAAGAAACTGTGATAGTGTGTCATACCAGGCTCTAGGTGCTTACTTCAGTCCATAAAGTGTTTTGAGTAGGAAATAGACAAATTCTGGATAATTTGGATCTTCAAAACCATGAGGTTGACTTACATATACCTTATCTTCCAGTTCCCCATTCAAAAATGCACTTTTGACATCCATTTGATAGACTTTGAAATTGGCATGGGCTGTATAGGCTAGGAATATTCTTTTTGCTTCCAATCTAGCAACAGGGGTAAATGTTTCATCAAAATCAATTCCTTCTTCTTGAGAGTAGCCTTTAGCAACCAATCTTGCTTTGTTTCTTGTTACTATGCCATTTTCATCCATCTTGTTTCTGAATACCCACTTTGTTCCAATAACACTTTTGTCTTTAGGTTTGGGCACCAGATTCCATACTTTGTTCCTCTCAAATTGGTTTAGCTCTTCCTGCATAGCTAAAACCCAATCTAGATCTAGAAGAGCATCCTCAACTTTCTTTGGTTCATCCTGTTAAGAAAGCTACTGTATAAACATTCATCTTGAGTGGCTCTTCTAGTTTAGACTCTTGAGGTTGGATCGCCAATTATTAGTTCAAATGGGTGATCCCTAGTCCATTTTCTTTGAGATGCAAGTGCAGGCCTTGAAGATGTTGCCTCATTGTTATGAGTGTGATCATGTAGGTTTAAAGTTGAACTTTGACTTAGAGAAACTTCCCCTGAGTTTATTGGGTTAGTCATTCTGTTTTGTGATATTTCAACGGATGCTTCAAAATGACTTTCAACGGATGCATCACGTTGACTTTCAACGGATGCATCACGTTGATTTTCAACGGATGCCCCATTCATCCTTTCAACGGATGGCTCAAGTGATCTTTCATTAATTAAGTTGTCCATTGTTAAAACAGTTACTCTTGGTGGAACTTCCCCATCCTCTTGATCATCATCTTCATCATTATACAATAGGCCTTCCACCTCATTCTCAAATCTGAGAGTTTCGTGAGAACCCATCTATAAGACCTTGAATTCTGGCATCATCAAAAACAACATGTACAGATTCCATAACAATGTTGATTATGTGATTGTAAACCCTATAGGCTTTTCCAGCTACATATCCCACAAAAGTGGCTTCGTCTGCCTTTGACTCAAATTTTCCAAGATTTTCACCTTGATTTCTCAGTACAAAACATTTGCATCCAAAGACATGTAGAAAATCCAAAGATGGTTTCCTACCTTTGAGAAGATGGTATGGATTCATTCCTCTAGCTTGATTGATCAAAGAGATATTCTGAGTAAAACATGTAGTGTTAACTATTTCAGCCCAGAAATATGTATGTAACTTTGATTCACCTAGCATTGTCCTTGCAGCTTCAATAAGTGTTTTATTTTTCCTTTCCACCACTCCATTTTGTTGTGGTGTTCTAGCTGCAGAAAATTCATGAACAATTCCATTCTCCTCAAAAAACAGTCTCATTGTTGAATTTTTGAACTCAGCGTTATTGTCACTCCTGATTCTTCTAACTTTATAATCAGGATTATTGTTAGCAACCTTGATGTGATTGATTATGATTTCACTGGCCTCATCCTTAGAATGTAGAAAATAAGTCCATGTAAATTTAGAGAAATAATCTACAATCACAAGGCAATATTTCTTCTTTGAAATTGACATGACATTGATTGGTCCAAATAAATCCATATGTAACAGTTGTAGAGGTTGCTCAATTGATGATTCTGACTTGCTTCTGAAAGAGGCCTTCTTTTGCTTCTCTTTCTGACAAGCATCACAAAGTCCATCCCTGGAAAATTCCAATTGTGGTATGCCTCTTACAAGATCTTTTATCACCAAGTCATTTATCGATTTGAAGTTCAAATATGACAGTCTCTTATGCCACAGCCAACTTTCATCCTTACTTGCTTTACTGAAAAGACAAGTGATTGAGTTTGCACTTGTTGAGTTGAAGTGAGCTATGTACACATTTCCTTTTCTGTAGCCTGTCAACACCATATTGTTGTCCTTTTTGCTTGAGACAACACAGGCTCCTTGATTAAATGAAACTGAAAAATCTTTATCACATAGTTGACTGATACTCAGCAGATTGTGCTTAAGTCCATCAACTACTGCTACTTCATCAATAATGACATTTTCCTTTGAAATCAAGTCAAATCCCTTAGTGTATCCTTTGCTGTCATCTCCAAAGGTAATGCTAGGGCCAGCTTTCTCCTTGAACTCTGTGAGCAGGGTAGAATCTCTAGTCATGTGCCTAGAATAGCCATTGTCTAAGTACCATAGATTCCATCTATTTCCCTGCACACAACAAAACCAAATCAAGTTGATTTTGGTACCCCAAGTTTCCTTGGGTCTTGTCTTGTTAGCCCTCATTTTGTTTCCCTTGTCATTTTGCACCTTCATCACAGGTTGAGTTAAATCAACCTTGACTCTTGGTGTTGGCCTTTGAGACAGAACATTTTGAAGATGTTCGGATGCATAAATGTTTGGTGTTGGCATTTGTGAGTACTGTGCAAACATAGTGCTCATGTGTGGCATGCTCCATGACATTTGAGGCATAGTAAATGCACTCATATAAGGATTTAGAATGAATGGCATGTTAGCATACATATTAGATGCATGAGTATTATGTACCGGCATATTAGGCATAACAGGCATAGGCACATTAGGTACAGGCATTGGCATTTGAACATTTGCATTTTTAACAGCTTTACAGTTGGTAGACAAATGATTAGCACTTCCACACTTAACACATGTCTTTCTAGGAGCATATTTGTCAGGTGTGTAATTATTATGCTTATTAATCCCTTACCTTACCATTTCTGTTCTTTTTATTTTTAACCTCAGCCTTGACCTCTATGTTTTCTAACTTGTCCTTCAATTGCTTGTTGGACAAGTGGCCTATGTTAACCTTCTCAACACTCTTAGTTTTGCTACAGTCTCCCTGAACAAAGTTTTTGTTGGTTGGACCATACTTTTTGTTCATTTTTTCCAGTTTCTCTTTGTTGATACTTGCTGTATTATTCAACGGATGAGTCTCATCCGTTGAATATTTATCTCTTAACGGATGGTCGATATTCGTTGAAGCATCATCAGCTCATAGATCCTCAGAAATGAAATCTAGTTTCTCTTTGTCCTTTTTCATTGATTCCTTGTAGAATGTATCCACACCTTGAACTTTGATTATGTTTGTGGCAACATTTCTGGAATCATTTCATCTAGAAATTACTTCTTGTTCTTTTGCTAACTGCACTTTGAGAATTTCTTCTCTTTTCAGTACAGCTAGCAGTTCATCCTTAGCAATCTGACACTCCATCCTCATTTTCTCAAACTCGATGAACTAAGTTTCTAAGACAGCATTTATATCACTTAAAAACAGATTAGCATCTTTAATCCCGGTGTTTTCTTTTGTAAGTGACTTAAGAGATACACACATATGGTACAATTCAGTAGACATATCATTAATTGCACTATTGCATTCCTCTGTAGAAAGCTCAGTGAAGTTGGTAGTGATTACCTGATTGGTTGATGAACTGGCATCCTGCTCATTTGAATCAGCCATCAATGCAAGGTTTACAAACTCAATGTCCTCTTCAGAGTCATTCCCATCATCAGCCCAGTCATAGTCCCGAGTTATGAATGCCCTTTCCTTTTGCTTGAGAAGTTCAAAGTATTTCTTCTTATAATCAACAGGCTCAAACTTCCTGTCATTCTTCTCATCTTTAGGTCTTTTGCATTCACTGACAAAGTGTCCTCCCATTCCACAATTGAAACATTTGAATTTGGACCTTTCAACATAGTTATTGTTTGATTGAAAGTCCTTTCTGAATGGCTTGGTCACCTTAGGGTTTCTTTTGAACTTGAGCTTTGAGAATTTTCTTGACAGAAAAGCTAAATGTTCATCTAGCTCATCCATTTCATCTTGGTTTGAGGGCTCACTTTCTTCAATCATCTTTCCCTTGCCTTTTATTGATTCAATCCTACCTTCACAAGAACTTGGGCTTGGTGTAGCTTTAGTAGTTTCTTCTTTCATGGCCTCAGCCTTGTTAACACTTGTAACTAAGGCAACAAATCCATTTTTCTTCTAGACCTTCTCAATTTCCTCATCCTGCTCCAATTCTAACTCATATGTCTTTAGAGTTCCATACAGCCTTTCAAGAGTAAAATCCTTGTACTCTTGAGTGTTTCTCAAGGAAACAGTCATAGGTTTCCACTCTTTGGGCAAAGCTCTCATACAACTTTAATCCATTCACCAATTTTTGAAATCTACTAAAAGTATCATTCAAAGATTCTCCACTTTTAAAGTGAAAGTGTTCATACTGTTGTATGAGGAGCTGCATCTTATTTTCTCTGGCATGTTCTGTATCTTCACACAGGGTTTGGATTGTGTCCCAAACTTCTTTAGCATTAGAGCAGTTAATGACATTGTCAAACATATCAGATTCAAGACCATTGAAGAGAATGTTCATAGTCTTTTTGTCTTTGTGTATGACAATGATGTCATCAGGAGTCCATTCTGATGGAAGCTTTCGAATGGAGTCTGAAGTGCCTACAGGTGCTTGAGCTATTGAAGTGTTTGGCTTCATTGGAACATGAGGACCATGATCAATGCGGTCTACATATCCTTCATCCATGGACATAAGATGTAAACGCATCTTTACTTTCCAGTAAAAGTAATTGTCCTTATCAAGAACTGGTATCTTTACTCCATAATCTTTTTGACCCATGATTTTGAATGTCTTCTGATCTTTAAACTTCTTGTTTGTTAGAAGCTTGCTCTGATACCAATTTTTATTCCCAGACAATGAATCAAGATTGTAGAAGGGAGGGGGGATTGAATACAATCTTTAAAATTTCTTCAGTTCTTTAAACAAAAACAAGGACTAAAATAAAATCAAGAACAGAATGTAAAACAATCACACAAGAATTAAAAATTCAGGTGGATTGATTGTTCCACCTGAGAGATTTTATTGAAGAAATCTCTATGATGTTTATGAATAAACACACAACTGCATACACTGTTTTAGCTTCAGCAATTTACAAAGAATATTGCTTTGGCTCTAAAATAACCTAACAGATTTCTTAACTTCTAAAACAGTGCTACACTTGGTTATATAACCCAAGTTTACAAGCAAATTGAACTACATAGAATTGTACAGTAGCTAGAGTCCAAAAGCTTGCTTTTTCACTCTAAGTCCAATGGTCCTTGCAATGATTTGCCTTTTAGCTATTTGTCATTGTAGAATCATCTCTTTTGACCATATGAAAATAGAATGCTTCCTTTTCTTCAGGGTTTCCCAAAATGCTGGTTTTCATGCTCTTTCTGTTTCATCAACCCATGTGACTTGTCAGGACTGTCCCTTTCACAATGTCAACTGTTAATTATTGAATTGGTATCGGTTGAGGTTAATGATATGTCATCCGTTGAAAGTATTATGATTGCATCCGTTGAAACTCTCCAAGGTGCATCTGTTGAAAGTTGAATGATCATCCGTTGAAATATAATTTCACTTATGTAAAATTATAAGACACATAATATTTACAATTAGCCTCCCTATTCTACATATTTATTTATAAGTCAACATGACTTGTTCAGCTTACACTATTACAATTCAACTCTTAGTACTTGAACCAGAAAGAGTATGTTACATTTAGATTTATCAAGAGATAAATTACCTTTCAACGCATACTACAACATGCTATCCGTTGAAAGTTATATTTTCACTTATACAAATTTTACTAAGTTAATTTGGTTATCATCAAGAATCAACATAATTCCTAACAGCCGGTCATCAAGCTGCCACGAAAGTCAATTTTCAAAATTATATGTATGTAAATATGTGTATGTATTATGTCTTTGTGTGGACAGACTAGGAAACGGGAGATGTTTATGTGTGTATATATGTCTAAACATAATTCGTGTTATGAAATTTTTTTTGAGACGTAAAAGGGCAGAGGATGATAAAGAGATGAGAGTATAAAAGTATGAGTGAATGAATAACAACAATAGCATGAGAGAGAGAGGGAGAGATGGGTTGTTGGGCTATGTGTAGCCGTTCAATGTCTTCTCCTTTTCTTCATCCCAGCTGGCCTATGAAACAAAATATACAGTGCCTCGTTTTTTCGTTGAAGCATAACTAAAAATGTAGTTTATAGTTAATTATTTAAAATAAATGAGGAACATTAAATAATACTATCATTTAAATTCAAGTATCTATTACAATAAATCAAGTAGATTTTACAATAATAAAAATTTAATGGTTTAAATAGTTAAGCTTTTGCATGTTGTCTTTATTTTTAAACCATCAGATTAAATAATTCAAAATTTATTTCAAATAAGAAAAAAGATACTAGTATCATGATAAGTACATGACAAAATATGAAAACTGAATGAGTGCTAATGATATATTCGCTTCTTAGAAATTATAGATTTTACCAAAAAAAATTCAATTTTGTGCATAAATTCCACCACCTAGGGTTTGCGGTGGAATTTAGGATAAAATATATTTATGTTCGTATATTTGTTAAAAAGGTTATGATCTCACAATTAAAATATTCGATTTTTTTGCATAGAGTATTTATCGGTAACCATCTTAACATTTGGATCATTCAAAACCAATTTTGAAAATGAGAATCATGATAGGGTTAGAATCCTGTTAGGTCCAAAGTATCGTAGAAGGGGGGGTTGAATACGATACTCACAAAAAATTCAATTTCGTTCGCGGATTAATCTTTCAGTTCTATAACGAAATCAAACACACCAAACCAAATTAAGTTTCGGGGAATATATCTTTTTATAAATATAAACCTCGAGGGGTGCTACAATTTCTAATCCGTAGATTAGCTTCAATGAGTTTAAGGTTACACAAATTCAAAACAATGATCAAATTCTGAGCACTATTAATTCTCTGATAATTTCTCCGGCTCAGTTCTCTCTCTCAGTAATGTCTTTGTGTAGAATGCCTTAACTGAAGAAGACACTATCTTTACTCTGTATTAACTGCAGTCTTCAATTGAAAAACCATCGAACCAAACTTGAAGAATCAGTCCTGGCCGTTGGATCTTCATCAACCATATAAAACAAAACAAACTTTTCACTTGCTCCTCAATTAGAAAACTATCGAATGGATTAAAAGTATTTTCCATTCGATAGTTTTATAAATAAAACTATCGAATGACAAATACTTAATTATAGTTTTCTTAAAGAATTTCCTTAACCATATTCGATAGATTTCATTTATGAAAAACCATCGAACATTTTCTTTTGTACTTAATCAGTTGAAAAACCTTTTGAGTTCCAGGGTGTCTAGTTTTAGACTGTATCAATTTCTTCTGAGACGATAAAACAACTTGATCTTTTTAGTGCCGTCACCTAGCGCAACTGGTCTGGTTCACAGATGAATAACACTTGATCAATTCTTCTTTTATGTCTTCAATTCAATGTTGCTGATAAGTCCTTTGTCGTTCTGGTTGCTTCATTTAAATCACTGGAATCCCGTGGTACTTAACCCTAAATCATTCACATACTTCTGTCATCTTGAAAGTCTTGTTTCTTTTGCTGTCACTGAGGCTTGAACATTTTCATGAACTTCTTTCCGTGACCTGTTTACGGACTTCAAAAATACATAACGTATTTTGATTTTTTGAGTTTACCTTTTCTTCTTTGATTCTGGATTCCTGTGCTTCGGTTAATATTATTGTCTGTCTTGTCCTTTGTTGAGTTGTAGTTATCTCTTTTACATCTTATGTTACATTATGCTTTA
The DNA here is from genome assembly GCA_030848705.1 of Heracleum sosnowskyi. Classification (NCBI taxonomy): domain Eukaryota; kingdom Viridiplantae; phylum Streptophyta; class Magnoliopsida; order Apiales; family Apiaceae; genus Heracleum; species Heracleum sosnowskyi. Next base: position 8,827,750 of record CM061239.1, read on the forward strand.
CAATCTCCCCCTATTTGATTGGATAGAGTTCGACAAGCAAATACTTCGAGGATAACTCAACTAAGTAAGGAAACATTAAACTAATTAAAGTAAGACAACGTAATAATATTAAATGCATTCTGGATCAGATATATATACATTTCCAGATTTCATAAATCAAAAAACAATTAAACTTTATACAATGAAGTTGCTCCTCTAGTCTGAGCTGATAGTTCTTTTGTTCTTTGCTTCAATCTTCAGTCCATTCCAATCTCACCTTCTTCGATCATTGGATCGGAGTTAGCAGCTTGATAATCAATCACTGATAGATAGTGCAGTGGTTCTCCAGGTTTAAGGATTGCTCCTTGGATGTGTCTTCCAATATATTTAACCTCTTGACCCACTCCAGCCCATAACCATGCAATGTTAACATCTTTCTTGTTTAGCTTTGGCATGTTTGGCAGTCTGGTATGCACTTCCAATCCTCTTTCCACTCTTTTCCTATAGTAAGGAACATTCTCCATTAGAAATCTTCTAAGAGTGTCTGCTGCTTTGTCCTTCTCCGTTGATGAGAATCCAGTGGATCTAAGATACTTCTCAACTGAGATTAGATAGATACTTGGGTAGTCCCTCAGTTTGTCCTCAGCCAAATAGCAGATTCTGAACAAGTCATTCGTCATGAATCTAACCATTGGAGGATCTTCAGTAATCTCTGGACCGACTTTCATCAAGATCTCCTTAACATGCTCACGGAGCAGTTCATTCAGCCTTGTCGTCCTTTGAATCTTGATGAGAATAACCTGCAACTCTGTGTATTTCCTCTGTTCTAAAAACTTAGTGGAAATCACAAATGTACCTTTCTCCAGAAAATTGATCAGGATGTTCCAGGCTCCAATTGCTTTAACCCAAGCTTTCAGAAAGATCATAGAGTTTCTCAATGCTTTGAAGTAAGTCTGATCTTCAAGATTGGCACTTCTGATGCGGAGTTGAAGACGGATTAGAAGTCAACGACAATGCTGAGGTGGCTCAGCATTGTCATTGACTTCTAATCCGTCTTCAACTCCGCAAAAGGTTTTATAAGCCATCTCCCATTCATTACCTTCTTTCTTTGCCAGATCTATCATCTTCTTCCTCCTCACTTCATTATACACCTTGAATCTCTTCAGTTTTTCACTCCTCGGAATTGCTTGTTGTTTCTCTTTCTCAGCTTGCCTGGCATCTACTGCAGCTCTCTGAGCTCTTATTGCTTCCAAGGCAGCTTCTTCTTCCGGTGATAGAGAATTTGCTTCTTCTTCCATATTATCCTCCCAGATTGGATGTTCAATGGGCTCTGGATAATATGGCTCATGCTCCTCTAGAATAGGTTGCTCATGCATGACCTCAAATTCCTCTTCACTCTCATTCTCTTCTTCTACAAGTTCCTCTATCCAGTACTGTCTGATAGGAATAGCTTCAACTGTCTCCCAAACTCCCCATCCATCCTTAGGCTTCTCTTTATCCCCTTCTCCAACTTTCTCCCCCTTAGTTGAGGAATCCTCGACGAAAGCATCCTCAGCATAAAAGGTAGTAGAAGGATCAGGTTGCTGATTTGAAGGACCAGGTTGGCCAGTTTGTTGGTTCTTCAGCATAGTCCAAATCGACTGTACTCCATCACTTTGATTTTCCATGAAATCCAATAGATCCCTATTCATCTCTTGCATAGAAGCCAGCTTCAGGTCAATGTCATCCAATCTGGAGTTGGTAGTCTTCTCAATCTTGTCCAATCTCTGGTTCAGCTTAGACTCCACTCTAGAAAGGTTGTTCATTGCATCTTTTACCCTAGCTTGACCATCCCGGATAACCAGAACGTCTTCTCTCAAAGCTTCTTGTCCTTGCGACAAAGCATCTACTTCATTCATGAAACCATCTTTAAGTTCCTTGACGTCCGTCCTCAACTCGATCAGTTCATCTATAGCTTCCTTCTTTAAGGAGTCCACTGCTTGCTTCGTACCTGTTATAGTACCAGAGGCACTGCCAATGACCCTGAATGTTCTTCTTGAATCAGCTGCAGCCAAGTCAACCTTCTCTTGAATAGTCTTTAAAGAAGCATTGGCTTGACTAGAGGAGATCTCTTGGTCAAAGGAAGGTCGCAGTGGAACCTTGAATAATGGATTTCCTTCTTTTTTATGAACTGTCATCTCCTTGGGGGAAGATTTAACTTGTAGCTCTCTTTCTGTCGGTAACAGCATATCATCAATATTAGGTAGGGTTAGGGTGTCACTCCTCACATTTAGCTCTGGGTGTACACTCAACGTTTCTGTCGGTGTTTGAATCATTTTTCCTTTCCCACTCAGGCCAGGTGTAAGTGTTTTTGTTTCACTCAAATCCTTTGTGCTGATTGTACCTGCAGAAGAAAACACCGTAGCCATCCTTAAGGAGGTCACCGGTGGTGCAATGGGGCTTCGCAAGTCCCCGTCCTTGGATAAACCAAGTTGCTGATCATCCGTAGATGATATATCCTTTGAAGGATCTAGAGTTTGAATCTCTAGGGGGTTAGAAACAGGCTCTTTTAACAGCAGAGATCCCGAATCTTCCCCAACATTCTGTGAAGACTCTACCTCAGTTGACTCCTCAATAGTAATTGATTCATTGTCAACGAGTTGTCGATCTGCACCTATGTCAGACCCTTTACCCGCAGGATCCAGATATGTTCCATCTGGGGAGGTAGACAATGACCCTTTAGATTGTGCATTTAGGTCAAAGCCTTCTCTCGACGTCTGTGAAGACCCTTGGTTCTTAGAACCTTCAACCAGTGAACCTGACCGTAATATGGTCGGAACACCGGTTGCTTCCGTCAATTCTTCCTTACCTGATTGAGCTAATGGTTCAGATATAGCTTTCGTTAGCGTAGCCCAATCAGCATCAGAAAAATCAATAAAGGGCGCTTTGGAAGTTTGAAATAAAGTATCAACAGTTGCCTCGGTTTCTGTTCGTCTCCTTTTAGAGGAAGGCAGAGCTGCTGTTGAAGGGTGTATCTCCGTATGTGGTGCTGCTAAAGCACTATCTCCCTCTACACTCACGGATGTCTGAATATTGGGTATAGGAGGGGAAGGAGGCTCGTTTATTGTTTCATTTGGCTCTTCCAAAGGCTCTTCAACCGTGGTTAGAGGTTGTGGGTTTGCAACCTCCTGGTCAGGAATGGCCACTGAGGGCTCTGGATCAACATCCATTGGTTGTGGTTCAGGAGCCAGTTCAGGTTCAGGAATGTTACCTAGATTTACCTGTTCCCCTGGGGGTAGAAGTGGTAGGGGTACCATTCTTAGATATTCAGTGAGAACAGTGGGTACCCCTGGAAGATAGTTGTTCTTCCTTATCAGAGCGGTTATGGCATTGCTCTTCATCTTCATGCACTCCATGGTCTCCTCTTCGGCGAATGTCTCGCGCTCATCATCTGTTAAGATATCATTGAGAATTAGCTGTAGGAACCTAGGATAGAAACAAAGCACATCATCAGTTATGCTTGTTCTTTCATCCAGTGGTCCCATGCACAGAATGACTTGATCGATCAGTAGCCTTCCAATGTTAATATGCCTATTATTCGCAATGGCAAACCCTATCTTTTGAAGGAATAAGGGAATACCATGCAGATTTGTTAGCTTGGCAGTAAAAACATGGATTAGGGTATGAAAGAAAAAGTTCCATGCCTTTGGCAAGTAATGCTTAAGGAACTCTCCCACAAAGAAGTTAGGTTGTTGACTTCTAATGAGAGTGAAGAAAGCATGTATCTCCTCAGTCGTGGGATCCAGAACAAGGTTTTCTGTTGGAAAATGTAAGATTATATTAAAATCATGTTCCGTCACCCTTATTGTTCTGCCCCCTGACACAACAAAACTGAAGGACCTTACGTTATTCTCACTCGTATCTGTGGCGGTTGTGTACAACGTAGTCAATTGATCGATGCAAAGGACCACGGGAGTACTCACAGCATATGCCACTAATGAACGTGTATTCAGAAACTCCGCCCATGCACGAAACTGTAAGTTCGTTATGGATTGCAAGTTCTGAAACGAGACATGATTAGTCTTGTGTGAGAAATTCTCCAGCCATTATGTTTCAAATTTCCAGAAAATTTAATTCTAAACCAAAACTAATTTACCACTTAAATTTAATTAATTATTAGTAATTAATCAAACTTAACACAAAATTTCCCTAAAAACAAAATTACCCCTTTTTCTCACACTCACACTCGTGCACTTGATTTAAAAACCTAAATATGTGAACTTCAAACAACCACTATAGTCCAAATAGATTAACTGTGCAAACAATCAATTTATAAGGACAAGAACTTTTATCACTTTTATGAGGTTCAACAATTTAGTTCGATAGATTCTCCTTTAGAAAGTCTGAACACTTAAAACAATCAAGTTTTTCACGGTTAAAATTGACTCAACAGTGAAATACAGTGAATTTTTCAAGCTTTTCTAGGTAAAAACAAAGGATTCTATCGAAAGGGTGTGCTTGAGTGTATGTATATATATTGTAAGTATTCAAACGGATTCTTGTGCTTTTCTAAGATCTGTAAAACTGATAATGAAAAAGACAAGGCAATGTTTTATACTTTTGAAACTGTCAGGGGCAAAACTATCCTTACACGCTCGATGGATTTTATTAGTACTATCGATAGTTTTATCCTAGGGGCATATAGGTCAAAAACAGTTCGATAGTTTTTGAAAAACTATCGAATAGTTTAAATTATGGAATTTAAACCGACCTAATAAGAAAAACTATCGAAGGTTTCTGCTTTTAATTAAAATCTATCGAGGTATATACAAAAACTATCGAGAATTCATATATCAAAATTAAGTGAATTCCTTTCGATACTTTTGCAATTTAATTTCAAAAACTATCGAGAAATGTTTTCGATAGATTTTCTTTTCCTTTTCAAAAACTATCGAAAATTAAATTCGATAGATTTATCTATGTACTTGAAAAACTATCGAATTTCCTAAATTCGATATTTTTGCTTCTTTTCCAATTTCTAAAACCTGTTCTTGTTTTAGGAACCAGAAACTTTTATTTCATGTCTAGTTTTAATTCTAATAAATCTTTTCAAATTTACCAAAATCAATTCTTAACAGAAAATTCACAATTTTCTTAGAATAAAATCAATTAAATATCATTGAGTGATATTAACCAATTAAAATCTAATGAATTATGCTGCATTAATCTACAATGTTAAAAACAAAGCAAATTAATTCAAATTAAATAAATGCTTGAATATTTAGAACAAATATTAGCACCTAAATAATTTTTAGAATTAATAACCAATTAAATGCCAGAAGATATATCATCCATAATTATGACATAAAATTAGTATATTGATCTTAACTACGAGAATTGCTCCAGAAAATAAATTCACGAGTCCTAAAGATATAGAAATTCTTAAACTCATGTATTCACTAGGACTCTCTGCAGTTACTGACTTCTAATCAAAATCAATTAGGAATATTTAACATCCCAAGTTCACCAACCAGCTTATTGAAAGTGGATTCATCAAGTGGTTTAGTAAAGATGTCTGCAATTTGATCCTCTGTGGGTACAAAATGTAACTCCACGGTTCCATTCATGACATGCTCTCGGATAAAATGATACCTGATGTCGATGTGCTTCGTCCTCGAGTGTTACACTAGGTTGTTTGAGATTGCTATGGCACTTGTGTTGTCGCAAAATATTGGAATCTTTGTCAACAAAAGTCCATAGTCACGGAGTTGGTTTCTCATCCACAAGATCTGAGCACAACAGCTTCCAGCAGCAATGTATTCAGCCTCAGCTGTTGATGTGGAAACTGAATGTTGCTTCTTGCTATACCAGGAAACTAACCTTCTTCCAAGAAACTGACAGCTTCCTGAAGTACTCTTCCGATCAATCTTACAACCTGCAAAATCAGAGTCTGTGTATCCAATAAGATCAAATCCTGTATCTTTAGGGTACCAAATTCCAAGATTTGGGGTCCCCTTAAGATATCTAAATATTCGCTTAACAGCTATTAGATGAGATTCTTTAGGATTAGACTGAAACCTATCACACAAGCATGTTGCAAACATTATATCTGGTCTACTTGCATTGAGATAAAGTAATGAGCCTATCATGCCTCTGTAGCCTGTGATGTCAACCTTCTTACCAGTTTCATCCTTATCAAGCTTAGTGGCAGTTGGCATAGGAGTCTTTGCTGTAGATGAGTCTTCCATTTGATACTTCTTTAGAAGATCTTTGATGTACTTGGACTGACAAATGAATATACCATCTTGTTTTTGGTATACTTGCAGTCCAAGAAATTAAGAATGACAATTCACCCATCATGCTCATTTCATAACGACTCTGCATTAACTTAGCAAATCTCTTGCATAGATCATCATTAGTAGAACCAAATATTATGTCATCAACATATACTTGCACCAATATCAAATCATTTTTATGCTTTTTGACAAAGAGAGTTTTGTCTACGACACCTCTTGTAAAATCATTTTCAAGTAAGAATTCAGAGAGAGTGTCATACCATGTCCTTGGAGCTTGTTTAAGTCCGTAGAGAGCTTTGAATAGAAAGTACACAAAGTCTGCCAGTTTTGAATCCTCAAAACCTGGAGGTTGTTCCACATACACTTCTTCTTCTAACTCCCCGTTCAGAAAAGCACTCTTCACATCCATTTGATATACCTTGTAATTGGAATGTGCAGCAAATGCCAGAAACATTCTGATGGCCTCAAGTCTTGCTACTGGTGCATAGGTTTCATTATAATCTATACCCTCTTCTTGAAAGTAACCTTTAGCAACCAGTCTGGCTTTGTTTCTCGTTACAATGTCATCTTCGTCCAACTTATTTCTGAATACCCATCGTGTTCCAATAACAGATTTTCCCTTAGGCCTGGGTACCAGCTTCCAAACTTTCTGCCTTTCAAACTGATTGAGTTCCTCTTGCATAGCAATCACCCAATCTGGATCATCTAGAGCATCTTCAACTTTTTTAGGTTCTGTTTCTGAAAGAAACCCAGAATAGTGACATTCATTTTGTGATGCTCTCCTAGTTCTCAGTCCTGTGTCCGGATCACCAATGATCAAGTGAAAGGGATGATCTCTATTCCATACCCTTTGTCTTGGCAGATGCGATCTTGATGATTCTCCTTGTTCTAGATGTTGTGGAGTGTGACTAGTTGATCCTTCTCCTGCTCCCCCTGAGTTGTTGACGGTTTGATCTGTTGATTCTGAAGACTGACTAGTGGATCCTGTAGAATGTTGAGGATCTCCACTTTGGTCACCACTTTGTCCAGAATCATTATCATTATGATTATTATTAATAACTGTAACAACTTCAGGTACTTCTTCATTGTCAGAGAGATCTCCTGATAGATTTTCAAATACCAAGGATTCAGAGTTCTCTCCAGTTTGCAGGCCTGGTCTTTTGGTGTCGTCAAATGTTACATTAAAGCTTTCCAACACCTTCTTATCTTCAATCACATATACCCTGAAAGCCTTAGATTCCAGAGAATAGCCCAGAAAAATGCCTTCATCTGCTTTGGCATCAAACTTGCCAAGATGTTCTCCATCTTTAAGTACAAAGCACTTTGCACCAAACACATGAAAGTACTTCAGTGTTGGTTTCTTGTTGGCCATTAACTCATACGGAGTCTTTTCATGATCTTTGTTGATCAGGGTTCGATTCTGAGTGTAGCAAGCTGTGTTCACTGCTTCAGCCCAAAAGTAAGTGGGAAGTTTTGATTCATTCAACATGGTCCTTGCTGCTTCAACCAAGGTCCTGTTCTTCCTTTCCACTACTCCATTCTGTTGAGGAGTTCTTGGTGCTGAAAATTGTCTTGATATTCCTTTCTCTGAGCAGAAATCATTAAGAACTGCATTCTTGAATTCAGTTCCATTGTCTGATCTGATTGTCCACACAGGTAGCTTAGCTTCCACTTCTATCTTCTTGATGTGATCAATGATTAGTTGTGTTGCTTCATCCTTTGTTTGTATGAACAACACCTACGTGTACTTGGAGTAGTCGTCCACCATCACCAATGCATATCTATTCCTTGAAAGTGACATAACATTAACTGGACCAAATAAATCCATATGAATCAGTTGTAATGGTTCAGTAATGCTTGTCATTCCTTTGCTTCCATGTGATGCTTTCTTCGACTTCCCTTTTTCACATGCTTCACATAGTCCCTCCTGACTGAATTCCATCAGGGGCAACCCTCTCACTAACTCTCTCTTTACCAAAGAGTTCATAGTTTTGAAGTTCAGATGTGAGAGCTTCTTGTGCCATAGCCAACTTTGTTCTGAAGATGCCTTTGCATAAAAACATGTAACTTCTCCTTCACTGGTAGAACTTAAGTCAGCTATAAATAAATTTCCTTTTCTCACTCCCAATAGAGTAAGCTTCTCATCCTTCCTGTTGGTGATCAAGCACTTGTCCTTTCTGAAATCTACATTGTAGCCTTTATCACAGAACTGACTGATACTTAGAAGATTGTGCTTTATTTCTTCAACAAGAGAGATGTTTTCAATGATGACATTTCCAGCTTTCAATTTACCATATCCCGTAGTGTATCCTTTGATGTCATCTCCAAAGGTTACAATCGGGCCGGTCTTCTTAACCACCTCTGTAAGCAGGGACTCTTCACCTGTCATGTGTCTAGAACAGCCACTATCCAGAATCCACACAACCTTTGAGCTTTTAACCTTACCATGCAATCACAGATTGATTAAGCGGACTTTGGTACCCAAAATTGTTTGGGTCCTGAAGGTTTAGATGATTTAACAAGAGTAACATTCAATTTAGTATTACCCTGTTTGATATTCATAGTATCTGTGGATTTAACATTAACAGTGCTATTGCTACTATCAGACATCAACTTAAAATAAGCATGCATGATGTTGTACTTACATAGCAAAAAATCTTTCTTTCCACAGGGTTCATGAAGATCAGGCATGTCAGACATGTTATGCATTACAGAAGCATTAGCAGTTTCTACTTTAACCTTTTTACATGCATGTGTAAGGTGTCCAGCAGAATTACAAATAGTGCACAACTTCCTAGATGCAATGGGAGAAAATGGAACCATTTCCTGATTAACAATCTTCTTCTTCCCATTCCTGTTCTTTTTAACATTACTAACTAAGGAACCTACTTCAGTTTTAGGAAAATCAGGTTTAGGTAATTCATTTTTTACTGATTTCCTAGGCAACTTAGTCTTTACCTCTTTTTCCTTCAATAAATCCTCCTCAAGCAATTCTTGTCTAATGAAAAGATCATCCTCATGAAAAAGTGGTGGAAATGGCTTAACAAAAACTGGACAATCAACATTCTTAAGAACATGTGGAGTATTCCTTTTGACAACTGAAGGTGTCATAGGGAATTCCACAATCTTCTTACCAGCTTTCTTGTTATAGTCAAATCCTATAGCAGTTTTATTCTCTATGGCCTGAGTATCAATGATTTCCTTAGCCACTAGAGCGGAATTCTTAAAAGCATTCAGCTTCAAATCTAGATCTGAAATCTGCTTCCTGAGGATAGTCTCTATCTCAGCATTACACTTGACCTTATTCTCTAAGTACACATTCTTTTGCTTAAGATCTTCTAATGTTACAGCTACAAGCTCTAGTTCTTCATTTTAGATTCTAACTTTTTAATCTTAAGAACTAGTTTAGCATTTTCCATTTCTGATGCTAGCATGCTTGTGTGTACATTAAACAATTCTACACTAAGATCTTGCAAAGTTTTCTTGTACTCAGAATTAGACATATCAATTGTAGTTAAGATAGGTACCTGAGATGATTGTGGTGATTCCTCTGAAGAGTCAGCCATTAGAGCAACATTTAAATATTCCTCATCTTCATCTGAATCAGTATCATCCCAGTGCTTTCCCTTTCTGCTTTCCAGAGAATGCCTCCAATTGCTGTTTAAGCTTGGCATTCTCTTTCTTCAACTCATCATAAGAATCCTTCTTTCCATAGACATCTTTCATGTCTCTCGCTTGACGAGGCTTCCGGCATTCAGTGGCGAAATGCCCTAACTCATTGCAGTTGTAGCATCTTGATTTGCTTCTATCAATCATGCCAGTCTTGTAGCCTCCCTTAAAGCCTGTACTAGGTGTATAATTGCTCTTCTGGAATCTGTTGGTTGAACCCTTGAACTTGTACTTAGGGTTTCTCTTGAAACGAATGTGACTAAACTTTGCAGCTAAGTACGCCATGGTTTTGTCTTCCATTTGCTCAAGCTCTTCTAGGGTGTAGTAATCACTTTCATCAACACCCAGATTCACAGAATCCATTTCTGCTTCTATTATCACCTCCTTTCCAGCTCTAGGGGTTTGAACCTGAATCTCAGAAGTTATTGGTTCATCCACTACAAGTGCTGCTGATCTCACAAGTGCATTGTGCTTGTTCTCCACTGTCCCTGATCCGTAGATTATCACCCTTTGTTCCTGTTCCATCTCATAGGTCTTCAACTTGCCATAGATCATCTCTAATGACATCTTTGTGAAGTCAATTCTTTCCCTAATGGATGATGACTTGTGTTCTACATGATGGGGCAGCGTCATCATGAACTTCCTGTTTGATTCTCTCAGTGGATAGGTCTTTCCTTTCATTGCCAATTCATTGAGAAGCTTAGTATATTTCTCAAAGACTTGAGTTATACTTTCTCCTGGCAGTGACCTAAACGCTTCGTATTGAGAAGTCAGAATGTCCAATCTGTTTTCCTGCACGTCTTCAGTTCCTTCCATTATCAAGTTAATGGTATCCCACATATGTTTCCCGCTTGTACAGTTCATCAACTGATAGCTCATTTCCCTGTCTGCGGAGTCCGCCAATATCAACATTAAACCGGTGTCCAATCGAATCAGTTCTTTGTCAGAATCTGTATACTCAGTAATATCCTTAGGTTGGGTGCCTTGAGGAATCCTTCTACCATTAGGAGTTGTAGATTCACTAACTGGTTTCATTGGTACAAACGGTCCGTTCTCTAATATGCCAATATACAACGGATTAGATGCCTTGATAAATAACAGCATCTTCATCTTCCACAAACCGAAATCATCTCTAGTAAACGGGGGAACTTTAATACAAGCGGTTGTCTTTGGAGCACTCATGGTTTCTGAAAATTTCAAATTGTTTAAAATTCAAGAAATTCCAATTAAATGAAAAATTTTGAAAGTTAAAAAATTTGCTTCGAATTTTCACGCTACGTTTGATTTTGGTCTCATTCACCGGATCTGATTTGTATATCAATCAAGTAGCTCTGATACCAATTGTTAGGTCCAAAGTATCGTAGAAGGGGGGGTTGAATACGATACTCACAAATAATTCAATTTCGTTCGCGGATTAATCTTTCAGTTCTATAACGAAATCAAACACACCAAACCAAATCAAGTTTCGGGGAATATATCTTTTTATAAATATAAACCTCGAGGGGTGCTACAATTTCTAATCCGTAGATTAGCTTTAATGAGTTTAAGGTTACACAAATTCAAAACAATGATCAAATTCTGAGCACTATTAATTCTCTAATAATTTCTCCGGCTCAGTTCTCTCTCTCAGTAATGTCTTTGTGTAGAATGCCTTAACTGAAGAAGACACTATCTTCACTCTGTATTAACTGCAGTCTTCAATTGAAAAACCATCGAACCAAACTTGAAGAATCAATCCTGGCCGTTGGATCTTCATAAACCATATAAAACAAAACAAACTTTTCACCTGCTCCTCAATTAGAAAACTATCGAATGGATTAAAAGTATTTTCCATTCGATAGTTTTATAAATAAAACTATCGAATGACAAATACTTAATTATAGTTTTCTTAAAGAATTTCCTTAACCATATTCGATAGATTTCATTTATGAAAAACCATCGAACATTTTCTTTTATACTTAATCATTTGAAAAACCTTTTGAGTTCCAGGGTGTCTAGTTTTAGACTGTATCAATTTCTTCTGAGACGATAAAATAACTTGATCTTTTTAGTGCCGTCACCTAGTGCAACTGGTCTGGTTCACAGATGAATAACACTTGATCAATTCTTCTTTTATGTCTTCAATTCAATGTTGCTGATAAGTCCTTTGTCGTTCTGGTTGCTTCATTTAAATCACTGGAATCCCGTGGTACTTAACCCTAAATCATTCACATACTTCTGTCATCTTGAAAGTCTTGTTTCTTTTGCTGTCACTGAGGCTTGAACATTTTCATGAACTTCTTTCCGTGACCTGTTTACGGACTTCAAGAATACATAACGTATTTTGATTTTTTGAGTTTACCTTTTCTTCTTTGATTCTGGATTCCTGTGCTTCGGTTAATATTATTGTTTGTCTTGTCCTTTGTTGAGTTGTAGTTATCTCTTTTACATCTTATGTTACATTATGCTTTACAATCTCCCCCTATTTGATTGGATAGAGTTCGACAAGCAAATACTTCGAGGATAACTCAACTAACTAAGGAAACATTAAACTAATTAAAGTAAGACAGCGTAATAATATTAAATGCATTCTGGATCAGATATATATACATTTCCAGATTTCATAAATCAAAAAACAATTAAACTTTATACAATGAAGTTGCTCCTCTAGTCTGAGCTGATAGTTCTTTTGTTCTTTGCTTCAATCTTCAGTCCATTCCAATCTCACCTTCTTCAATCATTGGATCGGAGTTAGAAGCTTGATAATCAATCACTGATAGATAGTGCAGTGGTTCTCCAGGTTTAAGGATTGCTCCTTGGATGTGTCTTCCAATATATTCAACCTCTTGACCCACTCCAGCCCATAACCATGCAATGTTAACATCTTTCTTGTTTAGCTTTGGCATGTTTGGCAGTCTGGTATGCACTTCCAATCCTCTTTCCACTCTTTTCCTATAGTAAGGAACATTCTCCATTAGAAATCTTCTAAGAGTGTCTGCTGCTTTGTCCTTCTCCGTTGATGAGAATCCAGTGGATCTAAGATACTTCTCAACTGAGATTAGATAGATACTTGGGTAGTCCCTCAGTTTGTCCTCAGCCAAATAGCAGATTCTGAACAAGTCATTCGTCATGAATCTAACCATTGGAGGATCTTCAGTAATCTCTGGACCGACTTTCATCAAGATCTCCTTAACATGCTCACGGAGCAGTTCATTCAACCTTGTCGTCCTTTGAATCTTGATGAGAATAACCTGCAACTCTGTGTATGTCCTCTGTTCTAAAAACTTAGTGGAAATCACAAATGTACCTTTCTCCAGAAAATTGATCAGGATGTTCCAGGCTCCATTTTCTTTAACCCCGGCTTTCAGAAAGATCATAGAGTTTCTCAATGCTTTGAAGTAAGTCTGATCTTCAAGATTGGCACTTCTGATGTCCTGAATGATAACTTCCACCTCAGCATTGTCGTTGACTTCTAATCCGTCTTCAACTCCGCAAAAGGTTTTATAAGCCATCTCCCATTCATTACCTTTTTTCTTTGCCAGATCTATCATCTTCTTCCTCCTCACTTCATTATACACCTTGAATCTCTTCAATTTTTCACTCCTCAGAATTGCTTGTTGTTTCTCTTTCTCAGCTTGCCTGGCATCTACTGCAGCTCTCTGAGCTCTTATTGCTTCCAAGGCAGCTTCTTCTTCCGGTGATAGAGAATTTGCTTCTTCTTCCATATTATCCTCCCAGATTGGATGTTCAATGGGCTCTGGATAATATGGCTCATGCTCCTCTAGAATAGGTTGCTCATGCATGACCTCAAATTCCTCTTCACTCTCCTTCTCTTCTTCTACAAGTTCCTCTATCCAGTACTGTCTGATAGGAATAGCTTCAACTGTCTCCCAAACTCCCCATCCATCCTTAGGCTTCACTTTCTCCCCTTCTCCAACTTTCTCCCCCTTAGTTGACGAATCCTCGATGAAATCATCCTCAGCATAAAAGGTAGTAGAAGGATCAGGTTGCTGATTTGAAGGACCAGGTTGGCCAGTTTGTTGGTTCTTCAGCATAGTCCAAATCGACTGTACTCCATCACTTTGATTTTCCATGAAATCCAATAGATCCCTATTCATCTCTTGCATAGAAGCCAGCTTCAGGTCAATGTCATCCAATCTGGAGTTGGTAGTCTTCTCAATCTTGTCCAATCTCTGGTTCAGCTTAGACTCCACTCTAGAAAGGGTGTTCATTGCATCTTTTACCCTAGCTTGACCATCCCGGATAACCAGAACGTCTTCTCTCAAAGTTTCTTGTCCTTGCGACAAAGCATCTACTTCATTCATGAAACCATCTTTAAGTTCCTTGACGTCCGTCCTCAACTCGATCAGTTCATCCATAGCTTCCTTCTTTAAGGAGTCCACTGCTTGCTTCGTACCTGTTATAGTGCCAGAGACACTGCTAATGACCCTGAATGTTCTTCTTGAATCAGCTGCAGCCAAGTCAACCTTCTCTTGAATAGTCTTTAAAGAAGCATTGGCTTGACTAGAGGAGATCTCTTGGTCAAAGGAAGGTCGCAGTGGAACCTTGAATAATGGATTTCCTTCTTTGTTATGAACTGTCATCTCCTTGAGGGAAGATTGAACTTGTAGCTCTCTTTCTGTCGGTAACAGCATATCATCAATATTAGGTAGGGTTAGGGTGTCACTCCTCACATTTAGATCTGGGTGTACACTCAACGTTTCTGTCGGTGTTTGAATCATTTTTCCTTTCCCACTCAGGCCAGGTGTAAGTGTTTTTGTTTCACTCAAATCCTTTGTGCTGATTGTACCTGCAGAATAAAACACTGTAGCCATCCTTAAGGAGGTCACCGGTGGTGCAATGGGGCTTCACAAGTCCCCGTCCTTGGATAAACCAAGTTGCTGATCATCCGTAGATGATATATCCTTTGAAGGATCTAGAGTTTGAATCTCTAGGGGGTTAGAAACAGGCTCTTTTAACAGCAGAGATCCCGAATCTTCCCCAACAGTCTGTGAAGACTCTACCTCAGTTGACTCCTCAATAGTAATTGATTCATTGTCAACGAGTTGCCGATCTGCACCTACGTCAGACCCTGTACCCGCAGGATCCAGATATGTTCCATCTCGGGAGGTAGACAATGACCCTTTAGATTGTGCATTTAGGTCAAAGCCTTCTCTCGACGTCTGTGAAGACCCTTGGTTCTTAGAACCTTCAACCAGTGAACCTGACCGTAATATGGTCGGAACACCAGTTGTTTCCGTCAATTCTTCCTTACCTGATTGAGCTAATGGTTCAGATATAGCTTTCGTTAGCGTAGCCCAATCAGCATCAGAAAAATCAATAAAGGGCGCTTTGGAAGTTTGAAATAAAGTATCAACAGTTGCCTCGGTTTCTGTTCGTCTCCTTTTATATAGAGGAAGGCAGAGCTGCTGTTGAAGGGTGTATCTCCTTATGTGGTGCTGCTAAGGCACTATCTCCCTCTACACTCACGGATGTCTGAATATTGGGTATAGGAGGGGAAGGAGGCTCGTTTATTGTTTCATTTGGCTCTTCCAAAGGCTCTTCGACCGTGGTTAGAGGTTGTGGGTTTGCAACCTCCTGGTCAGGAATGGCCACTGAGGGCTCTGGATCAACATCCATTGGTTGTGGTTCAGGAGCTAGTTCAGGTTCAGGAATGTTACCTAGAGTTACCTGTTCCCTGGGGGTAGAAGTGGTAGGGGCACCGTTCTTAGATATTCAGTGAGAACAGTGGGTACCCCTGGAAGATAGCTGTTCTTCCTTATCAAAGCGGTTATGGCATTGCTCTTAATCTTCATGCACTCCATGGTCTCCTCTTCGGCGAATGTCTCGCGCTCATCATCTGTTAAGATATCATTGAGAATTAGATGTAGGAACCTAGGATAGAAACAAAGCACATCATCAGTTATGCCTGTTCTTTCATCCAGTGGTCCCATGCACAGAATGACTTGATCGATCAGTAGCCTTCCAATGTTAATATGCCTATTGATCAGTAGTATAAAGATTGGAGATGTAGGCTTGGCGAAGCTCATTACTGATGTTGTACATTGTTTGGAATGAGTTTGTGCTCGTGAACAAATCATGAACGTTAGTCAAAAAAATTGTCTCACTAATAAATCATAAATATACTAGTTATAATAATTATACTACTCAGTCTATTATTATGATATATATTTTTATCATTAATAATAGAAATTGTTCATTAAAATTATATAATATATAATTATATTCTCTACTATAAAATCTATTTCATTCCAAACAAATGGAGTCCAATTAATAAGAGTAGAAAATATATATTAATAATCAAATACCTATATGATTCAAGTAATCGAATTTTTTACGAACTATTAATCAACTTATATATCGAATATATTCATTACATTCTTATCAAAATTTTCACGAACAACCTAACAAACAGGTAACTTTTGACAAGTTACGATGTCTTAAATATTTTTATATGTAAATTAGTTAGTTGTCCAAATATCATGATAATTTTGTGTAATTATTCATTTAAACTAAATATATAAATTTTTTGTGATAAAAGGATTAATTTAACATGTTGAGCATTTTTGAATTCATTTTTGATTATGGAAAAATAACTGAATGTTAACATGTAATGCATATATATGCATGTTATTCTCATACATTGGTATTTTTTATTATAATTTTTGAAAAGTTCTAAAATATATTAATTATATTCAAATGTAATGTAAATATAAAAGCGTTCGAAAATTGATTGTTTTTGTTGTTGCCAATTTGAAAACTTTTAGCGGGGATTTTCCCGCTAATTCTATAATAAAATAAAATCGACCAATTTGATAACTCGATCACTTTTATTACTAAATTCGACCTACTAAAATCGACCGAAATCGGTTGTTTTTGTTGTTGCCAATTTGGAAATTTTTGGTGGGAATTTTCCCGCTAATTCTACAGTAAAATAAAATTGACCAATTTGATAATTCCGTCACTTTTATTACTAAATTCGACCAACTAAAAACGACTGACATTAAAAGCGATTGACATTAAATTTCATCAAAACTGATTGTTTTTATCCTCCGGTCAAAGAAAACTTTAGTGATTCCGTGAAATGTAAGATTGATCGTTTTTAGATGCTGAATTTTACCCTTTTTTGTTGTAGTGTGGTATGATGGGTTGGTTCGGATAGATTGGATTACACATGAAAAATATTCTTGTCATGTTAAATAAAATTTATAAAGCTCAAAAGCAGGAGCAGCCCTACATTTTTGAAACAGCAATGGAACTGTGCATGCTAAAGTGTAGGTAAAATGAACTATAAACCACACTATTTTCCCAAAAAAACGCCTAAATTTGACCCATTTCACTTAAATATAAAAAGGGAGCTCATATGTGCACACCCTGTAGGTGTATTTATACGTGCACACCCATTATTAGTAAACGGACCAAAACACCCTTCAAGTTTTCCTTTTTCATTACAGTAATGAAACATGACTTGTGTTTTGAAATGGAAACTTTAATAAATAATAATGTTCGGACATCTACACTCTGATCTACAATGATGGGAACTATTTTACAAGTGATAAATATAGATAAATTTTATCTTGCTTTATTCAAAATTTGTACCTACTGATTCATCAATGACTGCTGCAAAAATAATACTATTATATAATTTTAATATACCAAGTCGTATTAGCATAATTATGAAAATTAAGCAAAAAATAATTTTACATGTTTTGTGATTTTTATATTTTATACATGACAATTATTTATAATTAATGCATTTCTTATTTTTTAATAATAGGTGTGCACCTATAAATATAAGGTGCGCACATATCACCTCCCTATAAAAAAAATCACTCGAAATAGCGTGTTGTATCTAAGGGTGTCAAACATGATTCTTTAGTCGAAATTTATGTCACATAAATGTGTGTACTCCCTGTGCAAAGTGAAACCATGCAGAAGGGGGGAAATAAAACGTGATTGAAAGCTCAAGCAAGCAATGCTATGGGTCGAGAAAAGAATTATAGCAAACCGTCGCCTTGAACAACAAATCTTTTTCTTACACTTATTTCTAATTTTACCTTTGGCGACAGATTTTTTTACTCAAATGTTGATGCGTAAAATTTTCGGGATTATTGATGGTAAACTTCTTGGTGCGACTTCTCGTGAACCAGAAAGATATCGAAGAAAAGAGGAACCGAGCAACACAATAAGAGCATAAACTATAGAATCCAACCAATGTTCTCTTCTGTGTTTTTAACCTTGTGTTCCTTTTCCTTTTTTTGATAGCTATGCCTCGAACAACCGGGTTTAGAGGGCATATAAAACTGAAAATGCCTTGTGCTTCACCTCCAATATAAAGTTTTATGCTCCCATCTGATTTTGTGCTTAATCGTTTAAAGAGAAAATCTCAAGGACCACATACTACTGCAAACTTTTTATAAAGTAAAAATGAAAATCAGTAAAAGTGATTGGTGAATTTTGTTAATCGGGAACCTCAATTTACCTACGGCAGCTAGGATGTACCTGGAATATACTATTAGCACCAATGCACCACGACTGCTATAAATAGAATTTGATGCATGAACCAGTTCATCATCAACAACGTAAATCAAATGTATGAATGCATTACTGGGTAAATACTCCATTGGCAGTAGATTCTGCTTCCAAACCACGATTAAATCGGGTTGCGGGCTAGTTAGTTATACTGCCAAAGGAGATTTGCCCCGCAATTCAGTTCATACAACATCCATGCAGATGCATAATTTTGTACGCATTGGTCTTGTTTCTTTTTCCTTTGAGAAAGAGCTTCGCAAAAGGTACAACTTTCTGACCATTGTCATTATTTCCCAACACGCTAATCTAATTTGCGTATTGAATTAGTATGTATATCTACTGGCAATATCATTAGATCACCGTTCATCATGAGTTATTAATATACAAATACAATATGACATAATCGCTAGTCAAATGTGCGTATTAACTTAATATGCATTATGATTATACAAATACAAAAAAACATAATCGATGTATTTACTTTGTTATTGATTATTCAAATGAAATTCAGATTTATAGACGACCCGTTCTTAATTACTCTATCCTAGCCAGAAAACTCTTATTAGTCAGAGATTATCACCGTAGTAAAATCAAAAATAAGAATGTTCGAATGTTCGAATATCGAATATTCGATGTAGTCTTCAACTGCTCTAACGTAGCAGCCAGTATTTAACACGGGTCTTCTTCGGATGTTAATTACGAGGTTTTGCTAAAGTCAAGTCAATTACTGCATAAGCTCATGCTTCTTCTGATATATAATCACACGGACAACGTGTAATTAATCTTGATTAATTAATTATTTTTTGGTTGACAAATTTCAACACGTATTAGTATATTACTTTCTCTACTTTCCTAACCCTTTTCTATTTTGAGATTTCACATTCATTTCTATACATTTCAAAAATAATAACTTTTAATAATATAAAACACTATTACACCCACTACTTTCTCCACTATCTCTATTCTATAACAATATAAATCACTATTACACCCACTACTTCCTCCACTATCTCAAATATATTATTAAATATTGATAGGTCCCACCATTTTACTCACTTTTCATCTAATTTTACTTATTTTTTATATATTTTCTTAGTATACGTGTCCCGTCCCAGTGAGGGAGTATATATACTACACATTTTTTCTTTTGTTTAAACTTTTGAGTTTTGACATATGAAAAGATCTAAATATGTGGCCTGGTTCAAGCTTAGTCAAACTTGCACGAATCAGGTTCGACCTTGCCTAGCTGACGAAATATTCTATCGCTAGAAAAGAAATTTAACAAACCGAAAAATGATACTAAAAATTAAGTTTGACCGCAAAATCGATCAAACTCTTATGTATGTTAAATAATATTTGTTGTAACGTAATATCTTGAAACCTTAAAATTATTACGCAATTAATTACTTAACATGTTATTAGAACTCGATTTAGATACAATATTGGATAGCAGTTGGGTGTGGGCGATAATCATCAACAGATAAGACGCACAAAATGGCTCTCACATTTGTCATGACTCGTAGAGTACCAGTCATCCCCCGGTCATCTCTTATGGAGCTTGCACGACCATCCACAATAATTCATTTTTTTGTCAAGAAACTGATAGAATTATACATACATGTTTGTGTATTGAAATGATAGTGTTACTAATTGTATTGATTGTAAAAGTAAAAAACAGAAATGTTACAAGAAGAGTACTTATAGCCTAGCTGGGTCAACTGAGTTGACTCTAACTAACTAACAGAATAGATGGACTAAGTCCACACACACCTATACAAGGAATTATTAACTTGTGACTTTATAGCTAAGGAAATAGAATGCTTGAGCTGGGGCTTTAATCCTACTTGTGCACAGACTGTTTCTGATTTATTCAAATCATCAACATCCGTATTACGCCCCCCACAAGTTGTGATTACACAAGGATTGTGTAAACCCAACTTGGAGCATATAAACCAGTGGCTTGAACCTCCAAGAGCCTTGGTAAAGATGTCGGCTAATTGCATCTTTGTAGAGATTTTCTGAGGCAAAATCACACCAGTTTGAACCTTCTCACGAACAAAGTGACAATCTAACTCGATGTGCTTTGTTCGAGCATGTTGCACAGGATTGGTGGCGATATCAATGGCAGCTTGGTTGTCAACAAACACAGAGATAGGACCACAAATAGAAATCAGCAAATCAGATAAGAGATACTTCAACCACATAAGTTCAGTGGTAATTGTGGCCAAAGCACGATACTCTGCTTCTGCAGAGCTCATAGACGTAACAGTTTGCTTTTTGGCCTGCCATGAAATCAATGCAGAACCCAAGAAGATGCAAAAACCAGTAACAGATCGGCCAGTGAGAGTGCATCCGCCCCAGTCACTATCACAATAACCAGTTAGCTGAAGGCCATTGTTCGCAGGAAAAAACAAACCTAGACCAGCAGTACACTTTAAGTACCTCAAGACCCGTAATACAGAAGCAAAATGTTTCTCTCTAGGAGCTTGGAGAAACTGGCTCAGTAAGTGAACAGAGTAACTAATATCAGGTCTAGTAAAGGTTAAGTATAGCATCTTACCCACTAAACTACGATAAACAGAGGGATTAGACAATAAAGCACCAGACTGCTCATTGTTGTACAGCTTTATGTTCTGATCAAGAGGAATGGACAGTGGTTTTGCATCCAAAAGATTAACAGAATGAAGCATATCCAGAATAAATTTCTTCTGACTAAGTGCAATACCTTTGTCAGTTCTAGACACTTCGAGACCTAAGTAATATTTAGCCTCCCCAAGGTCTTTAATGCTGAATTTAAGATGCAAAGCAGCCTTGAGATCATTAATAACCTCTATGTTATCACCAGTGAGCAAAATGTCATCAACATAAACCACTGCCACTGTAAACAAAGATCCTTGCTTATGAACAAACATAGAGTATTCAGCAAGAGATTGTGTAAACCCATACTCAAGTAAGAAAACAGTCAACTTAGCATTCCATTCTCGGGAAGCTTGTCTTAAGCCGTAAAGAGACTTGACCAATTTGCAAACAAGAGGCACATAATAATATTGAATAATATTGATCATACTGGTGGCAAATTGCCTTTTCAGTTGCAGTTTAGTGATACTGTTGTTGACAGTAATATGCATCCTTTGTTTTTACATAATAATGATCATCCAGGCCTTATTCTGATTTCTAAGAAACTGATTGGTCCTGATAACTATGCGCCTTGGAGTCGATCGATGCAAATTGCCTTAAATGCTAGAAATAAGTTTGGTCTTGTCAATGGTACATATAAGAAACCAGATGTTTCATCTCCACTTTGTGCTCAGTGGGAGAGAGTCAATGACATGGTTATCACTTGGATATTGAACTCTGTGGCTGATGATATCAGTGATGGTCTCAACTATGTCACTACTGCTAATGAGATTTGGACTGAATTATACGAGAGATTTTCCAGTGTGAATGGTCACAGAATTTTTCAGATTCTCAAAGATACTCACAGCTTAGAACAAGGAAATAGGTCTGTAGAAACTTATTTTCACAAGTTGAAAAGTTTGTGGGATGAGTATAATGTGCTAGAACCCAATGTTCAATGTGTTTGTGGTGCTCACAAGATATTATTTGAAAGGGACCAGAAACGCAAACTCCTACAATTTCTCATGGGTCTACATGATAGCAATGCCAATATCAGGGGTCAAATCTTGCTCATGAACCCTTTACCTAATGTTTCCCAAGCCTATGCTTATGTCAAGCAAGACGAGAGAGCCAGACAAGGATATCATTCTGTTCTTGACTTGAATCCTTTGGCTAACTCTGTTGGCATTACTACTGACTTGTCTAAGAAAGCTGGTTCTGGTAGATCTTTTCCTACAACTAATGGAAGTTCTGCTAAAGTTCCTCTCAAATGTTCTCACTGCAATTTCAATGGACACACTAAGGACCATTGTTATAAGCTCATTGGCTATCCTCCTAATTGGAAGAAGAAGGATAAGACTCCAAATCCAGCACACCAGTTCAGGACCCTTCCTCAAGCTAATGTGGCTTCTCACATTGACTCATCTACATCATCTCCTCAGCTTAACCAAATGGAACAAATGCAGAAACAACTTACTCAACTGAATTCCTTGATGAGTTCTTTAGTTGGCACTAACCAAATGTTCAAAAGTCCCGAGGACCATATGGCAGGTATGGTCATGGCTTATTCTAATTCACTGTTATCCAGTTTAGGCAAAGGTACTTGGCTTATTGATACAGGTGCTACTGACCATATGAGTTGTTCCCTATCTCTATTATATGATGTTCAGACTTTGAATCCACCTGTTCATGTTGCTTTACCTACTGGCACTACTGTTTTGGTTACACAGGCTGGATCAGTCAAATTTACTGATGAGTTCAGCATACAGAATGTGCTTTTTGTGCCTTCATTTCATTATAACTTACTTTCTGTTTCCAAATGGACTGCTGCTACTGGTGGTCATGTGTCTTTCTCTACTACTTCTTGCATTTTTCAGGACCAGAACCTGCTTCAAACAATAGCATTTGGTAGGCTGCAAACTGGTCTTTATCATCTGGATATCTCTACTGCTCCTTCTGTCCTTAATCCATCTGAAGTCCTTCCATCTTATAGTCATGCTGTTTTGACTAAGCATCAGCTTAGCGCATTGTGGCACATGAGATTAGGCCATGTTTCTACACCTGTTATTCTGCAAATACCATCCCTTTCTCAGCATGTTGATGCTAGTTGTAACAAAAGTTGTCCTATTTGTCCTATATCAAAACAAAGTAAACTTCCCTATGTCTTGAGTGACTCTCGTGCCTCTCATATATTTGAGCTTATTCATGTAGATTTGTGGGGTCCCTATGCTCATGGCACCTACAATGGTTGTAAGTATTTTCTAACCATTGTAGATGATCATTCTCGAGCTGTTTGGACTTTTTTGCTACCTACTAAACAACATGTTTTTCATCAAATATCTTGTTTTTTGGCCTATGTTCAGAATCATTTTAATGCTACTGTTAAGAATTTTAGATGTGATCATGGCACAGAATTCTTCAATCAATCTGTCATCTCTTTACTTCTTTCTAAGGGTATTTCTCAACAATCATCTTGTGTTGGTACCCCTGCCCAGAATGGTAGAGTAGAAAGACGACATAGACAGTTATTGGCTATTGCCAGATCATTGCGATTTCAATCTGGGTTACCTATTCGTTTTTGGGGGGAGTGTATATTAGCAGCTACTTTCCTTATCAATCGACTTCCTACTCCGATTTTGAAACACAAAACTCCTTTTGAATGCTTATTTCATAAGACTCCAGATTACTCTATCTTAAAGGTGTTTGGATGTCTTTGTTATGCTTCTATTCATGACTCTGACAAATTTGCATCGAGGGCTATAAGGTCTGTTTTCTTGGGATATCCTCATGGGATTAAAGGGTATAAACTCCTCAATTTAGAAACACATCAACACTTCACATCTCGACATGTTATCTTTCATGAAACCGATTTTCCTTTTCTCAACAATACACATACTGCTTTGTCTTCAGACCCTCATTTCTTACAAACCTGGTATAATAATGATCCCTCTTCTGATTCTTTTTCCCATGTTGATCCTATTTCATCCGTTCCAGTAGACATTCCAACAGTTCCTTCAACTGTTACAGATTCTCCACCTGTTTCTTCTGATTTTTCCAGTTCTGGTAATGATGAATGGGTTACTTCACCACCTGATATTGACACATTAACCAATATTGTTCCTGGTGTTGAATTTCCAGCTCACAGACAATCTACTAGGGCTCGTACTAGACCTCATTGGTGGCAAGATTATGATGTTTCTCACCCATCAGTTTCTTCTGTTACCAAATATCCTATCACCTCTTTTGTTTCTTGTCATTCCTTTTCACCTGAATATAGTGCTTTTATGACAAAAATTGTACCTCTGCAAGAACCTTCTTCTTTTGCTAAGGCTGTGTTAGACCCTCATTGGGTAGCAGCTATGAACAAGGAATTGGACGCTTTAGAGGCTAATAAAACATGGATTCTTGTGCCTCTACCTGCAGGTAAGACTACTGTTGGTTGCAAGTGGGTTTACAAGATTAAATATCTACCTAATGGAGATATAGAACGATATAAAGCTCGTTTGGTGGCTAAAGGTTATACACAAGAAAAAGGAGTTGATTTTCATGACACATTTGCACCCGTTGCTAAGGGTGTTTCTGTTAAAACAGTGTTTGCTCTAGCTTCTTCTAAAGGCTGGAAGGTTTTCCAATTAGACATTAATAACGCCTTTTTGCATGGAGACTTGCATGAGGATGTGTATATGGATATTCCTCCTGGTTACAAGGTTCCTTTTTCTAATGTGCCTCTTGTTTGCAAATTGGTCAAGTCTCTTTACGGCTTAAGACAAGCTTCCCGAGAATGGAATGCTAAGTTGACTGTTTTCTTACTTGAGTATGGGTTTACACAATCTCTTGCTGAATACTCTATGTTTGTTCATAAGCAAGGATCTTTGTTTACAGTGGCAGTGGTTTATGTTGATGACATTTTGCTCACTGGTGATAACATAGAGGTTATTAATGATCTCAAGGCTGCTTTGCATCTTAAATTCAGCATTAAAGACCTTGGGGAGGCTAAATATTACTTAGGTCTCGAAGTGTCTAGAACTGACAAAGGTATTGCACTTAGTCAGAAGAAATTTATTCTGGATATGCTTCATTCTGTTAATCTTTTGGATGCAAAACCACTGTCCATTCCTCTTGATCAGAACATAAAGCTGTACAACAATGAGCAGTCTGGTGCTTTATTGTCTAATCCCTCTGTTTATCGTAGTTTAGTGGGTAAGATGCTATACTTAACCTTTACTAGACCTGATATTAGTTACTCTGTTCACTTACTGAGCCAGTTTCTCCAAGCTCCTAGAGAGAAACATTTTGCTTCTGTATTACGGGTCTTGAGGTACTTAAAGTGTACTGCTGGTCTAGGTTTGTTTTTTCCTGCGAACAATGGCCTTCAGCTAACTGGTTATTGTGATAGTGACTGGGGCGGATGCACTCTCACTGGCCGATCTGTTACTGGTTTTTGCATCTTCTTGGGTTCTGCATTGATTTCATGGCAGGCCAAAAAGCAAACTGTTACGTCTATGAGCTCTGCAGAAGCAGAGTATCGTGCTTTGGCCACAATTACCACTGAACTTATGTGGTTGAAGTATCTCTTATCTGATTTGCTGATTTCTATTTGTGGTCCTATCTCTGTGTTTGTTGACAACCAAGCTGCCATTGATATCGCCACCAATCCTGTGCAACATGCTCGAACAAAGCACATCGAGTTAGATTGTCACTTTGTTCGTGAGAAGGTTCAAACTGGTGTGATTTTGCCTCAGAAAATCTCTACAAAGATGCAATTAGCCGACATCTTTACCAAGGCTCTTGGAGGTTCAAGCCACTGGTTTATATGCTCCAAGTTGGGTTTACACAATCCTTGTGTAATCACAACTTGTGGGGGGCGTAATACGGATGTTGATGATTTGAATAAATCAGAAACAGTCTGTGCACAAGTAGGATTAAAGCCCCAGCTCAAGCATTCTATTTCCTTAGCTATAAAGTCACAAGTTAATAATTCCTTGTATAGGTGTGTGTGGACTTAGTCCATCTATTCTGTTAGTTAGTTAGAGTCAACTCAGTTGACCCTGCTCTGATACCATGATAGAATTATACATACATGTTTGTGTATTGAAATGATAGTGTTACTAATTGTATTGATTGTAAAAGTAAAAAACAGAAATGTTACAAGAAGAGTACTTATAGCCTAGCTGGGTCAACTGAGTTGACTCTAACTAACTAACAGAATAGATGGACTAAGTCCACACACACCTATACAAGGAATTATTAACTTGTGACTTTATAGCTAAGGAAATAGAATGCTTGAGCTGGGGCTTTAATCCTACTTGTGCACAGACTGTTTCTGATTTATTCAAATCATCAACATCCGTATTAGAAACCATTAAGTTTTACTAACATTTAACCACACATTATCTCTTATATATGATTGGATAGCAATGTACTTACGTACACATCAACCACTAATTGACGTAACGTTTGGAATGTGACTTAAACAAACGCAAGCAAACGCTATTATACGTGACTAGTAGATAATTCATTGAGTATGACATGAGATTAATATATTAAAATTAATATTAATATTATAAAAATATGTATATGTACAAAATTAAATGATAAAAATATATATTTAATTATATAATTATAGGCAATTGAAACTGGGATGAAATTATAGAAATTAAAGTAAATATATAATTTTTATATAAGTTATGCAATGATTTTCAAAGTTCTACAACTGAACTTATTTTTTTCACAAAGTTCTACAAGTGAACTTGATTTTTTTTAATAATGTTGAGCTGTTGAACAATGTTATTCATATTCATACCATAACATTCGTGTTCTAGCACTGAACATAAAAGTGGTGCAATCGAATTTAAATTCAAGCACATAAATTTTAAAGTTCTACAACTTAACTTACTTGTATTTAAATGTTCAGTTGCTGAACACTGTTATCTCATATTGTGTTTATACAATAAATTTAATTTTTTCACAAAAATTGATAAAAAAAATAATGGAAAATTTTTATGATAATGATGGAGAATTTTGTGATATATATCAATGTATTATTATAATTGTAAATCATATATTAATTGCCTCTAAAAATGTATTTTGTATTTTTGGACAACTGTGTCCATGTTTTACATATAATAAATATATATATTATTTTAAAATATAAGTTTGAATTCTAAATATTCTTAAGTTAAGAGTTTTACGAGGAACATGACCTTGAAATATGAAATAAATTTATGAAAAACATGTATTCAATTTTACAATAGTTATTTAGCAAGCAAAAATATTGTTTTGTAACAACGTTGTAGTCTTATAAATCTTTTGTATTCAATTGGATTTATAAGAAAAAACTCGTAGAAATGGAAATGATGTCATTTTCAATACTTCACTAAATAACCACAAACATTTCGCGGGTCCTTCTTGCCAACGTTTTTACGTGTCAAAATAAACGCACAACAAAAGAATAGTCTACACTTACGTCCCGTGTTAAAATTGGCTTTCTCTTGTATATAAAAAGGCTTCTCTTTTACCCTCGTAGCCATATAGTTCATTCCCCACAATCCTTTGTATAAACATAATTTAGCACATGGACCCTGATAAAATTATCTCCCTCTTCGATTCATGCTGGTTCAGTGACCAAAGCTTCATCAAAAATTCAACCAAATCATCTTCCGAAGAAAAAGAAAATCATCCAACTGAAGAAAATTCAACAAAGTTTCTAAAGCAGCCTTCAATTCTCATAAGGTCCAAAAGTGACCAACTTAGCTCCGTGACAAGCTACAATTCTGATTTCTGCTCGCCAACTTCAGTGCTTGTTGCACCTCATCTACAAACCATTCCCTCCGGAAAAGAAGTAAAAGATGAAGCAGTACAAAAAAAACGGCTAAATTTGACTGATCATATCCGGTGGAATTTCGATACAAAGTTACGGGCAAATGTTATTGGAGGAAGAAGAAGAAAGTTGAGGAGCACGAGTAAGAGTTTATCGGACCTCGAATTTGAAGAGCTAAAAGGGTTTATGGATTTAGGGTTTGTTTTTTCTGAAGAAGACAAGGATTCAAGTTTAGTAGATATTATTCCAGGTTTACATAGATTAGGCCAGAAAAATGATGAAGAAAACGATGAACATGCAGTCACGAGGCCTTATCTTTCTGAAGCATGGGAAGTTATGGAAGAAGAAAAGAGAATAGATGCTTTGAATAATTGGAGAGTTCCTGCACCTGAAAATGAGATGGACATGAAAGATAGTCTCAAATGGTGGGCACATACTGTTGCATCTGCTGTTAGGTGATCATGGATGAACATTTGTTACGAGTAATTATTTGTAATCTCACTAATTAATTTCTTGATTTTGTTTATTGTAAAAACCTAAATTTTTTCGACATAACAATTTATTTTTTCACATACTCGAAAATATAGGGATCTTCTCCCTATTTTTCTTAGTTGTAAATAGTAACTTTTGTGTTAGAATAACAAAAATATCATCTGAAGTAACATTTATAAAAGATAGAGAGACTTAAGCGGAGCCGCAAGGCACATTTAGGAAACAGAAATGTTCCTAAAATATAAGAGGAAATGGGTGATAGAGAGAGTTTATTCATGAGAACCACAAAGCTCATTTTTGATAAAAACAAATGGAGTCCTACATTGTGAAAATTAGAAAAACAAGCAGCACGTCGGGTTGTTCGTTAACTCCTCGTGCCCCCGTTGTAAGGTCGTTTGTTTTAGCACCGGTGACCGGATCCCTTACCTTATCGGCAAAGGTATATGTCACTCTTGGCTAAGGTAGGGCTCCTTGGTTAGAATATTCTGGTGCTACTAATATTTCTCCGGAAAGAAGAGTAATATATAAAAGCTATTGTTTAGCAAAATGTGCCTTGTTCTTACTGCAACAACTATAGCTGTAGGAGTAAAACAATATGTGTCGTCAAAGGGGAAAAAGAGCAAATCAAAACGTGTAGGTGATTCTAATCCAGACGGCTCTGTATCCTCATCAAAACGTGAAGCTCATGCTGATGCAGAAGGCTTGGTATCCTCATCAAATCAATCCCCGAAAAAATAAGATTTCACTGAAACTATTAGCACATCCAGTAGGTTGTTGACCTCCGAGGCTGGGATTCGCAAGAACATTTGGCTACAGGAATGTCATCCTTGATTATGGAAAGTAGGTGATACAGGACGTGTCTCCATGAAGGCTCTTTGCATGTGTTACTAGGATTCTTGAAAAATTAGAAAAATAAGATTACAAAAAAAAATTATTGTAAATTTATCTTGGCAATTTTTTGTCTGACTTTCACTTTGATAGCCTTTTATAGGGATTTGAGGGGAAGGGCTTTCTGCTAGTGCAGGATTGGTTGTACTTGATGCTTCTATTAATTCCAAGAGTTTGAATGTTTTTTTCTTACAATTACTATGCAGAACCAGAAATGAGAGCACACTGTTTGTATTTCATGTTTGTATTTCACAGTTATTCAGATAAGTTTTAGAAAGATGGCAAGTATTTCCATAAGCGCTTTTATTCATTATAAAGAGAAACCTTTATTCAAAGGGAGGAGTAAACCGGAACACCGGCAAGACTACTGCCACCATCTACAACGAAAATGTTGCCGGTAACATATTTTGAAGAGTCGTCTATCAAATATCGGATCAATGGTATAAATGCTGTTTCGACTGTGGATTCATGATATGGCAGTGGCACAATCTTCTTGACCACACCCAACAACCATTTTTGATTAAGAAGTTCTTCTGTGATTTCTGAACGGAAAATTGATGGAGCTATTGTGTTCACCCTTATATTATGTGTCCCCAAATCAAGTGCCATGACAGTGGTCATCGCATGCATCCCAGCTTTGGACGAACTATATGCAACAGTTCCGTTACTTTGGACTCTGTTTAGTCCAGATATACTTGAAATATTAATAATGGATCCACCTTGTTTAGCCGCTTGCATCTGCAGAGCTACGTATTTGGAACATATCCAGGCTCCATATAAATTTACTTTTAACACATGATCCCATTGCTCTTTCGTCAGTTTCATTGCAGAACTTGTGCTACCTGGCGATCACGATCATGATCATACATCAGCAAAAAATACATCTTACAATATGTTCTAAGGTTAACATCAAACTTACATCATAATAAACATAATAATGCTGAATTAAGTACTTCGAGATTGTTTGAAACTCTTCGACAAGAATTAATTAGAAAAAATATGCGTTCACTAAGCATCACCACGTATATAATAAGTTTGAGATACCCTTTAAGCCTCCTATGGATATTTGGTAGCTAAACAAGTTAATAAAATTTCCAAATGAGCTTTTAAGTGAAGCCGGATAGAAACGTATATATAGACCCATAAATTTAAGATCTCTTCGCTCATTAATTTTTTTAATCAAAAAACAATAATTGTAACACCAAATATATGCAGAAACTAAACATGAGTACGGAATTGCTTAAATCATGAAATTAGTAACCTCGGAGACCAGCGTTGTTAATCAAAACGTCGATATGGCCAAATGCTGACCAAGCTTTTTGTACAGCTGCCTCAATGGCTGGAGGTTCGGCAGTCACATCGAGCTCAAGAGCCACGGCCCGAGGAGTGTTTAAAGAAGACTGAGAATTGATCATATCGCAAAGCGAGTTAAGCCTATCCACTCGCCGTGCAGCTGCAATCACCTTGCAGCCACTTTTGGCAAGAAAAATGCTGAAATCTCGACCGCTACCTGATGATGCACCCGTTATGAGCACAACCTTGCCGTTTAGATCGGACCATGCTTCCAATTTATCCGACACTTTACTATGGAGATGAGTCATTATATTTCTTCTTAGCTAGCCAACTTGTTTAACATTTGTGCATTTTCTCTTGTAATTGCGTAAATTTATAGTGTTGGCTAGGCGTCAAATTGTTAAAGTAGTTGGTTCAAATAAAATATAAATAGTCAATAAAGAGGTTCTAGCTAGGAGCCTAGGACCCAGAAAGTAAGAACCTTTTGGTCGTTTGAAGTGAAAAACATGTGCAGTAACGAATGACTTAGCATCTGGCATCCTCCCAAGCTGAAGGTCACTTCCAATAGTTTGGAGTGAAAAACAGTTTGTGTACATAAAGTTTTAGGTTTGAGTATTTTGTGTACATGGAGTTTCGAATCTAGCAAAATTCATGCTGCAGTTTCCATTTTCTTGCCAAATGTATACTTCCGTCAAATGTTGTTAACATCGTGAGGGCATAATTGTAATTGACAGTTCCAAACGGCTATATACATATTTTATGAGATTGTAGATTGGTTTTTAATCGGGTCAAAAATGGGTTCTTCCCCAAATTGAAAACCTAGATTATTAATTGACTCTTTTGTGTTGAATAGATGGATGAATGTTGTGTATGTCGAATGTTGGTAGTAGAACGGACTGCTTGGACCGAGAACAATGCTGGTCGGATATTTGTGAGTTGTGTTAATGGTAGACGGGGCTGTAAGTATTTCCGATGGGTCGATCCTCCAGTTTGTGAGTGTGGACGTGTTGTCATACTAGGATTGCTGAGAAGAATACAGAGGAATGAAGAGGAGCTGGAAAAATTGATGTTATTGCAGCAAGAGAAAGAGAAAGAGAGTTGTTGTGGAGTAGGAATTAGCCCATGGATTTGTGTTAATTTCTTTGTCATAATTGTTCTTGTTCTTCTTTGTTTTGGTCGTTATGGAACTGAAGATTAGTATGTTGTAACTCTTTTCCTTAGCAATGAATAAGATTGTTGTTTTTGTTTTATTGATCGTATTTGCAATTCTTGTTTGATTTTTATTTTGGTAAAGATAAAGACAAATGATGAAAATGAAGTTGTAGAAACTGAAATGATAAACACACAATGGAAAGAAGAAAAACAGAAACATAGATAGACATCACTTTAGTGCAACTAGAGTGATCACATGAGATCTGCAGCAAGGACTGATTGGAGAAAACCAGGGGCCTCAGCAAACTCCACAAGACCACCATGAGCATCGAGCTGACTCATTGCAAAAGTTGTGGCTGCTTCATTGCAAGACTTGTCCACATGCACCACAACACATGAGTCCCAATCCTTATTCTGTAGGTTTTTTTATCAAGACCACTAGATCAGCCAACCAAAATTTTGGGTCTGGATGATTGACCTCGTTCACAGCCTCCTCACAATTCGATTCAATAAAAACAGACTTCACATCCCCCTTCTCCCAAGCCATTTTTAGTCCATAAAAGATGGACCATAGTTCAGTAGCTAATGGCACCATCAACCCCATCATATCAGCATTCCCTTTCACCCATTGCCCTCTATTGTTCCTCATGATACAACCCACAACACCCCTTCTTTGGACCCTGTCAAACACTCCCTTGCAGTTAACCTTAAGAACCCTAGCAGATGATGGCTTGCTCCACGCGGCCATGACTAAATACAAGATTAAAATGATAGTGATATATGCTTGTAACTTGATTATTTTGTGTAGAATATAGTGATCTAAGTGTGTGTTTATAAAGTGGAGTAGACATTAAATTGAGTTTGAACCCCCTTTACATGCATTGGTTGTAACAGTCAAATAACATAGTTTCAAGGCATTCAAAGATGTGAAAACCAAACCAACGGTCATAGTTGAATAACTGGTGGAGTAATTCCATTAATATTAAAATTATGCAGTAGAAACTGTTACATTAATAACCATCCTGCCTTAAAGTTTTGTACAAAATATTGTACCCAAAAATATTGTACTAGGCCATAGTAATTACCACCAAAAACTAATTTCCCCCAAAAACATACTCCACAATATCTCAGTTTCTACTGCATCATTTGCATCTTTAACATGAACTTCACAACCTCCATGGAGGCCTTGAACTCATTTGTGCCTTTCTTGCATTAGCTTTTGCCTCAATCTGCTTTAAAGTTGTAACATATTGTCCCCTGACCATGAACCTTTGAGGTTGGATACCTAAGGTTGTGTTTTCCATTCTAACAGGCTGAGAATAAAATGTAAATATTCCTCATTGGCTATACCCTTGTACCTTCTGAATATTGATCTCCTCTCCATTGGGATTTGACCTTGCTTCCTCTGAATTAGAATTAGGCATTAATGTGTTGTTTTCCTTACTAGCAATTTGTTTCCCTTTAGACTTCACAACTTTTGATTTTTTCTTCTTGTGGCTCTCTGGTGGAGTTGTATTATTGGCTTGATCATTTTTCTGCATAAAAACATATTCTGGCATTAGTGAGTTTATATTCAAGAAAAACAGGACAAATATTAATTAATATACCTTAGAATCACATGTTCCGGCATTGTGACATTTTCTCTTGCAATAACTGCAATAAACATTGGTATTTGTCCTTCTAAGTTTGGTTGGATCAAGAGGAACATCATTCTTTTTTTTCCTAACTTTTTTGGGCCTTCCAGGTTGTACCTTGATCACTGGTGGCAGTGGACTAGGGATCCCTGTTTTCTCCCAATATTGTTCACTAGTAATGGGCTCAAGTGTGTGCGCATAACATGCCAAGTACTTATCTTTGATATATGTATTGTGTATGTAATCTTCCAGGTTCAAATTTTTCCAATGGATGCAAGCACAAACATGGTAACATGAGAGGCCTGTTAGATTATATTTTATACATGCACATGTTTTGGCATCAAGATCAACAACTATTTCATGCCCCCTTCAGTCATTGTGACCAAGTACTTGATTTTACCAGACCATTGAACAACACAACCAGTGGTGAAACCCATTGCCCTACAAATGTAAAGTATAATTTAATAAAGTGGCATGGAATGTACTGAATAAAAACTCACAAGAGAGCACTTACTTGTTGATTTTCCTCATTACATTTGGACAAATAGGGTTTAAAGCATAACTTTTTGCCATCTTATCTCTCCTAGTTTGAATTCTTTTCATGGCACTCTTATGCAACCCCTGCAGTAGACTAATAATAGGAAGATCCCTATATTCTCTTATGGCATTGTTGAACACCTCACAGTGGTTCTTCACAAACATATCATAGAGACATGTTGTCCTAAATGCTGATATAAACCACTGGGATGTTGGTTTTTCCATTAACCAGTCATGACAGTTTTTGGACAACTAGTACAAAAAAACTTAAATCATGTGTTTTTACAAATGAAATAACTGTAATATAAATGCATAAATATAATAAACAGTATTTTTACCTTTTTAAGCTCAATCATGTGTTTGTTGAACATGTAATCAGTGGTTGCTCTTGCTGCAAGCCATAGTAATGATCTACAACCAACTCCTTTGTGATCCTTGTACATGTTCCTGTATAAATGCATTACACAAAACCTATGCTCTACATTTGGTACATTTGTTGTAAGAGCATTGATTAATCACTGCAACAAATTTTCATAAGTCACTACTTTTACATATCTAAGAATATTGAGAATTAGATACTTTAAAAGAGTACTTACTTTCTGTCTATCTGATATAAATGTCCAACCACCAGAATTGATTATATTCACATCATTAGAGAGCAACTGAATGAACCAATTCTAACTTTCAGTGTTTTCTACTTCAACAACGGCCCAAGCTATATGGTACATTCCATCATTGGAATCACATCCAATTGTAGTTAAAAGCTGGCCACCATAGGGACCTTTCAAGTGGCATCCATCTAACCCTATAAGAGGCCTACATCCCACTGTAAAACCCTTCTTTAAGGGTCCTAAACAGACATATATTCTTTTGAATCTCCTGATGCCTTGAAGACCAATTTCTTCATTCTCTAGCATTAGCTCAACTGTGTTATCTGGAATTGCCTTTTTAACCGCAGTCATATAATCCCATAATTGACCATATTGTGCTTCATGGTCGCCCCTTATCATTTTTAAAGCCTTTTTTTTGCTCTCCCTACTACAAACCTGTTAACCTCGCAGCCCCAATCATTTACAATTTTCTTGTGAAATGCAGCAAGTGGCCAAGTAGGATTCATTCTAATTTCATTTTTATAATACTCTGCAATCCATTTAGAATTCATAAATTTCTGCTTAAACGTTGGTGGACAACTGTGAGTGTGTAGATAAGTCTTCACCTGATATGTCTTAGTGTCTTTCAAGGGAGTTGCATATATCTTCCACTCACATCCCTCTCCCTTACAAACATACCTGATCCTTTTGCCATAATTTCTACATTGAACAACTGATTTCCTATGCATTATAGCATGTTTCTTCACTGCGGCTCTAAGTGAATAACCACTACGAAACAACAGTCCTATCTCAAATTTAGGATCACTCATCTTTGTTTTCTCATCAAACACAGGAAAAGAAATAGTATCTTCATCAGTACTATTGTCAGCCATCCTTTCTTCCTCAATTATAATCATCATCACTAATATCAGAATAACATCCCTCAATAAAATCACCTCCTCCAAGATTAGCAGCACCAGATTCCTTCATTTCTTTACATATCTTTCTTTTCTCCCTAACAAAACACACCTCATCATCTGTACTATCGACATTAGAAGAATCATCATGAAAACTTCCTTCTTCAACATCACTAATCACCTATGCTTGATCATTTACCACTGCATCATTCTTCACTTCCTCTACCCTGTCATATTATTGTGCTAAATTCTCAAGTAACATTACATCTATCTCTTCATTATCCAACCCATCCATATTAGGAATATCCAAATATTCTAAACTGGCTTGTTGAGAGGGTTGGAACTCTTGAGTGCATTCTACATTCACAATCACAGTATACACATATACCAATCTACACAGATCAAGATTTGTACACATGATAAGTACATCATTATCAGTACTGATTGAGCTTAAAACATCAACATTTGGCAATTTACATGAGAATTCATAATAACCTAGATGACCAAAAGCCTCTTCTAACATGGTAGCAACCTCTAAGAAAGACATCTCATCAACATCACAGTTGTCAACATACTTATAAGTCCCACCAACATAGGCTCCATATGATGCATTGAACTCACCACCACCGTGTATCTTTATTGTAAATAAATCCCAATCTGCACATATTATTATAGATTAAAGAACAAACTCGCAAAAAAAGTTAAATAATGACATACCCATGAACATACAAGCCAGAAAATGCATAGCTAAACACCTAGAACATGCAAACCTTAAAAAAATTGAAAACAATTCAATGAAATCGTTACTTACTAGTGTAATTGGGACATTCAGCTAGCAAATATACATTATTACACGATGATTCTCTCAAAGACCATGGCATTAAGACAAAGGGCAGAGGAGAATTAAAGAGGGGAATTAATATGAGAGCTATAGTAATGAGAATGAGGTTAATGATCGACCAATTTTGCCGCCATATACACACTTTGGTACAAAATCTGTAAGTACTATATTACCCTGCTTCTTTTCTATAAAACATTATCCATTTAACGGTGTTAAACAACATTTGACGGAAGTATGCATTTGACAAGAAAATGAAAACTGCGGCATGTATTTTGCTAGATTCGAAACTCTAAGTACACAAAGTGCTCAAACATGAAATTTCAGGTACACAAACTGCTTTTCACTCAATAGTTTAATATCTAACGATGTTCAAGAAATAAAAATACCTAATATAAATTTATGATCACTACAACACTTCTGGCCTTTTTTGACGGACATCTTTTGACGGATTAGGCAGGAGCTAAGCTTGTGACGGATTCTAAACTTTAGATGACCATCTTTTAGACGGACTCATTCGTCTGTCATAAGGTCTTTATTATATTATTATTTTCTGGTGCTCAACATATTTTTATTGGTAAACATTACCGTGAAAACAAAACGGTGTCGTTTTGCTGATACATGTTGTGACGGATAGAACTATCGGTCAAAAGTTTATATATTACTAATGTAATTATATTTTTTAATTGTTAAATCATATCATACTTTTGACTCCTGGTTGGGTAACGGTCACAAGCTGCAATCTTATGACGGATTCTTGTATAGTTGTCACAAGATCATAATTATACACTCACCTACCTGATGGATGCAACGTTCAAAATATATTGATTTTTTAAGTTGCTTTTGACGGAATCTGGTATGGCTGTCAAAAGGACTGTTCTGCTAATAACTTTACTTTCTGTGACTTTACCCACTGCCTCTTCTCAAATTTTTTTCCTTCTCTTCTCTCCACTCCTTCAACTCTTAACCAATGTGTCTTTTGTCCTAGTTCCATCCACGTTTCTTCAAGTTCCATCCACGTATCTTCAAGGAATGTAAGAATTTTGTTCTAATCTATACTCTTTTTCTTTATTTTGCAATGGTATGACATTTAAATGTTTAAACTTCTTTAGTAGTAGTATGTAGTTGTATGTGTGTTTAAGTAGTATGACATTCTTGTTTAGTAGTACTATATAGTTTTATGTGTGTTTAAGTAGTATGACATTCTTGTGACTATCATCACTTTCGTTGTATATATGGTTTCTTATTATGTAATTACATGGTGGATTTATAAGTTTTTTATGTAAGTGAATCTATTTAAAATGAAAAATCTGATTCTTATATACATTCCTTTTTTTTTTGCATTGTAGATGTCTAATGATCGTAGTTGGATAAATCAAATAACTAATCCCGATAGATATGGATGGACGAAAGAATATTGTGACGGTGTTCAAATTTTTTTAGAATTTGCAGAAAAAAATTGCACGCAAGTTAATTGTTAAATTAGTTGTCCATGTAATACATGTAAAAATCGACACTTCAAAAGTATTGAAGATGTTGAGTTTGACTTGTTTGCTAACAGATTTCTTGAGAGTTACATCGTGTGGGATTACCATGGTGAAGGTAATCGGCCAAGATATGAACCAATGAACATTGATCGTGAAGATGTATTCGATCAATATGAAATGTTGAGGGATGCTTTTGGTGAAGATCATACTAATCCCGAGGAACCGAATTCCGAAGCAAGTAGATTTTATACTAATCTCCACAATCTTGATACCCCTATATATCCACGAAATACCAAGTTCACGAAGCTCACATTTGTCATGAGATTAGTGCACTTCAAGAGTAAAAATAATTGTAGTGACATGGGGTTTGATGAGTTGCTTAGCCTTATTGCCGAAGTCTTGCCTGATGAGCACACACTTCCATTGAAGTACCGTGATATAAAAAAATGGTCAAAAAGATTAATTTGGGCTATGAAAAAATATATGCATGTGAGAATGACTGTATGTTGTTTTAGGCGAAGACAAGGATAATTCTCATTGCAAATACTGTGAATTGAGTCGATACAAAGACGCCAAAGAGGGTGGTAGCAACACCATCCCAAGAAAGGTTCTGAGTTATTTTCCACTCACAACGCGTCTACAACGATTGTATATATCTGCCCACACTGCTGAACATATGAAATGGTAAAAAAACCGGGTTGTCACTGAAGGGGTTCTTTCTCACCCTGCAGATGGGGAGGAATGGAAATAATTTGACAAAAATCATCCAGATTTAGCAAGGGAAATTCGCAATGTTAGACTTGGCCTTGGAACATATGGATTTCCTCCCTACAGCAATGGTACTTCTGGCATCTATTCAGTTTGGCCTGTTGTAATTTTTGTGTATAATCTTCCTCCTTCTATGTGCATGAAGGATCCATTCATGTTCATGACTCTACTAGTACCTGTAGGGCTGAGCAACGGTCGGTTCGGTCGGTTTTTATCGATCAAATCAGACCGGACCATATATGACGGTTTTATTAGAAATCAGACCAGACCAGACCGCAATTAAACGGTTCGATTCGGTCGGTTTCGGTTTTAAACCTAGACACCTAAATATTTAAAATAAATGGACTGAAAAAAATATCGACAATGTTACAAACTCAGTTGCAAACTTGCTGCTACTAACATCCTTGTAGTTCACAAAATAAACTTGCAGTTCACAAAATAAAAACATTGTTCCATATAATAAACCATGTTTTTAATGATACACATCATTAAAATATGAAAGTCTTAGCAAAAATATAGACAAAGATCCACTCCAGTAGTCTTCATACTCAACATAAAATTAGAAATATCTTAAAAAAGACTAAGATATATGTGAGGTATAAAATTAAATGATTAAATATAATATATTATATTAATAAAAACTGAAGCGGTCCGGTTCGACCTAAACGGTCGGTCTAGATATAAAAACCGAACCGGACCAGAAAATAACGATTTATTGTTTTATCAAACCTAAACCAAACCAAACCGTCCAAAAAACCGAAAAAGGCGGTTTGGTCGGTTCGGTCCGGTCCGGTTCGGGCGGTTTGATTTTTTTTTACTCAGCCCTAAGTACCTGGGCCGAATGATCCGGGAAAAAACCTTAATGTTTATCTCAGGCCTTTAATTGATGAGTTGGCTCAATTGTGGCAAATTGGTGTGGCGACTTATGATGCTTCTTCAAAGACTAATTTTATGTTGAGGGCTGCTTTGTTATGGACTATCAGTGACTATCCGGGTTTAGCCATGCTTAGCGGGTGGTCAACAAAGGGAAAGCTATGTTGTCATGTTTGCATGGGAGAAGTCAAAGCTAAACAGTTGCCACATAGCAAGAAGAGCAGTTTTTATGGATTGCATAAGGGGTTCTTGAATAAACTTCCACGGAGTCCAACAGGTTTTGCTGTGCGCAAGAAGTTTGAAAGGATAAACTTTCCACTACCTGGGAAGCCACACAGCAAAGAAAGGGCAGATGGATATGGAGTTACACACAACTGGACACATGTCACTAGTTTCTTTGATCTGTCATACTGGGATACATTGCTTTTGCGCCATTGTATAGATGTGATGCACACAGAGATGAATGTTTTTTGAAAATGTCTTTCACACGGTGTTAGGTAGTTCTAAATCAAAAGACACAACACAAGCAAGGAAGGATTTAAAAGCACTTAACATCATGCCAGAGTTGTGGGAAAATGGTTCTCGTAAGCCTAAGGCAAAATACACTCTAAATCGAGATCAGCTAAAACTCTTATGTAATTGGGTGAGTCGATTGAAATTGCCGGATGGTTGTTCTTCAAACATTGCAAGGTGTTGTAAGGTATCACAATTAAAGTTTCATGGGATGAAGTCACATGATTGTCATGTATTCATGCAAAAGTTGTTGCCTTCTGCTTTCCGTGAACTTCTTCCAGACGATGTCTATAAAGTACTTTGTGACCTATCTAATTTTTTTAAGGGATTGTGTGCAAAGGAATTGCTTGTATCTGATTTGGAGAAAATGCAAAAAAATATTGTTGGAATAGTTTGCACATTAGAGACTACATTTTTTCCATCTTTTTTTGATCTAATGGAACATCTCCCTATTCATCTTGTTGAGGAGTGTAAACTCACTGGACCTGTTCATAAAAGGTGGATGTACCCGGCTGAAAGATTACAACGGCGAATGAAACATAAAGTGGGGAACAAAGCACGTGTAGAAGGTTCCATTGCTGAGCGGTACACACATGAAGAACTTGCACATTTCTGTTCAATGTACTTCCAGTCTTCCGTTCGAACACAGCATAACATGCTAGGGCGTAATGAGGTAGAGGATAACACACGAAATGCAGAAAATTTGGAGGCATTCACATATCCCGTAAAACTCAAGGGTGCATTCACTACTTACTTTTTAGATGAGGATTCACTCAACATTGTAGCCCATTACGTCCTTACCAACATGCCTGAAGTATCACCATACATTACGTGAGAATATGAATAATTAATTTGTCATACATTAACAAGTACTCTAGTCATGATGC
This sequence comes from Heracleum sosnowskyi, assembly GCA_030848705.1. Classification (NCBI taxonomy): domain Eukaryota; kingdom Viridiplantae; phylum Streptophyta; class Magnoliopsida; order Apiales; family Apiaceae; genus Heracleum; species Heracleum sosnowskyi. The sequence continues at coordinate 8,868,510 of CM061239.1, forward strand.
ATGCTAACTATATATCTGAATATTTAGGATTTTCGAAGAAGAGGTACGTAGTCGAAGTCAAAATATATTAACTGATGCTGAGATGGATAATCTGTTCAAAAATGAACTGCTTATGTGGTTGCAACAGAAGGTATGTATTCTATGAAATGCATTAATTTTATCAAAATGACATCACAAAGACACCTTATGCCATTTTTTCTTTTTTGGTGTCTATTTCGGGTATTTTTGCCTAATTTAGCTACTTTCAAATACCAATTTGCATAATTTAAATTTTTGAAGAAACTTGAATGTTTAGATATGTTACTTAAACATTTTTGGATGTGCTCAAGCCAAAAAATGACAACAAAAATGCATTATATGATAGGTTTTTATTGTTTGTGTGTTTTTTGGCGTTTAGGCTAAATTTAACTACTTACTTGTTCAAATTTGTAAAATTTCAATTTTTGCAACAATGTGAGTTCATGGACATATTTAATATATTTATTCAGATCTATTCATGCCAAAAAATGACATCACAAAGGCAACTTATGCCATTTTGTTCTTTTTTGGTGTGTATTTCGGGCATTTTTGCCTAATTTAGCTACTTTCAAGTACCAATTTGCAAATTTTCAGTTTTTCCAGAACCTTTAATGTCCGGAAATGTTAATTAAACATTTTTGGATGTGCTCAACCCAAAAAATGACAACAAAAATGCATTATATGATAAGTTTTTATTTTTTGTGTGTTTTTGGGCGTTTAGGCTAAATTTAGCAACTTACTTGTACAAATTTGTAAAATTTCAATTTTTGCAGCAATGTGAGTTCATGGACATGTTTATTATATTTATTCAGATCTATTCATGCCAAAAAATTACATGAAAATGCAACTTATGCCATTTTGTTTTTCTTTTTTGGTGTGTATTTCGGGCATTTTTACCTAATTTAGTTACTTTCAAGTACCAATTTGCAAATTTTCAGTTTTTGCAGAAACTTTAATGTCTGGAAATGTTACTTAAACATTTTTGGATGTGCTCAAGCCAAAAAATGACAACAAAAATGCATTATATTATAGGTTTTTATTTTTTGTGTGTTTTTGGACGTTTAGGCTAAATTTAGCAACTTACTTGTACAAATTTGTAAAATTTCAATTTTTGCAGCAATGTGAGTTCATGGACATGTTTATTATATTTATTCAGATATATCTATTCATGCCAAAAAATGACATCACAAAGGCAACTTCTGCCATTTTTTTCTTTTTTGGTGTGTATTTCGGGCATTTTTGCCTAATTTAGCTACTTTCAAGTACCAATTTGCAAATTTTCAGTTTTTCCAGAACCTTTAATGTCCGGAAATGTTAATTAAACATTTTTGGATGTGCTCAAGCCAAAAAATGACAACAAAAATGCATTATATGATAAGTTTTTATTTTTTGTGTGTTTTTGGGCGTTTAGGCTAAATTTAGCAACTTACTTGTACAAATTTGTAAAATTTCAATTTTTGCAGCAATGTGAGTTCATGGACATGTTTATTATATTTATTCAGATATATTCATTCCAAAAAATGACATCACAAAGGCAACTTATGCCATTTTTTTTCTTTTTTGGTGTGTATTTCGGGCATTTTTGCCTAATTTAGCTACTTTCAAGTACCAATTTGCATAATTTCAGTTTTTGCAGAAACTTTAATGTCTGAACATATTTGGATGTGCTTAAGCCAAAAAATGACAACACATATGCATTATAGGATCTGTTTTTCTTTTTTGTGTGTTTTTGGGCATTTTTAGCTACTTACGAACTACATAATTTCATGTTCAATGGAATGTTTATGCACACGAGCGATTTAAATATTTACTTGGAGGTCCATCAGACTTGGTACTTTGTTATAAAAGATGTAATGTCAATGGCTATGCATTCAACTTAAGAAAATCAAGTTCCGGAGTTCTTGTCAAGGGTAGTTGTTATGGTGATGATGCAAACGATTACTATGGGACTTTGCAAGAAATTCTGAAAATCACATACCAAGGAGGAAATCAATTGATTCTGTTTAGATGTCACTGGTATGATCATATCAGGGGTGTAAAAAAATATAAAACTGGAGTGATCACAATTGATATGAATTCAAAGATACAAGGTGGTGATGTCTTCATTTTGGCAAGTCAAGCCACTCAAGTTTACTATGCTCCTAATGTAAAGGACCCGAACAGTAACATATATACAGTCATAACAACTAGAGGTCGACCATTAGATGAAAGTACTTCGATTGTAGGCGATGACGCTCTTCAAGAAGATGTCTCAAATGCCACATTGTTGACATTTCCAACATCCTTTTTTGTCGATTTTTCCCAGTACCAACAACAAGAAACATATAATGGTGAAGAAGAAGAACAAGCCGAAGAACAAGAAAATGAAGAAGAAGAGGAGGATGAAGAAGAAGAAGAAGAAGAAGAAGAAGAAGAAGAAGAAGAAGATGATGAAGAAGAAGAAGATGGTTATGAGAACCTCGAAGAACATGATGTATAATGCAATTGTTTTTATTTTTTCTTGTTTTGCTACTTACAAGTACCAATCTGTAATTTTTTTTGTTTTTGAGCCGGTTTGAATGGTTGGACATGTTTCTCAAATATATATTGGTGTTTTCTTGCCTAAAAATGACAACACAAATGCATTTAGTTTTCTATACATGTTTCTTAATTGTCCAACCTTAGATATGTTTTTGGAATGTATGTAAATGTTTCAGTTTACAAATTGTATCTCTGTTCCTACAAATTGTATTTTGTTCATTGTAGACATGTTTATAATATGTAGAAGTTGCACCACTTAGGCCAAAAATGTTGAGTATCTCCCAATACTTTAGACAAAAGTTCTTAGGTCTGTTCAAAGTACTGCAAAAATTTAGACTGATGTTCTTCATTCCGTCACAAGTACTGCATCACCATATTTTCATAAAAACAATTCGGGAATTATTGTTAGGGTTAAATATCAAAGTGGTCACTAAAGTGAAGACCATATATCACTTTCATTACTGATCTCAACGAGTTATCACTTTAATCACTAAAGTCATCATAAATATCAAACGGATATCTCTAAATATGTGTTCGAAAAGTAAAAATAATTTATATCGAGTTCTACACATATTTCTTGAATGCTACCGTAACCAAATGAAAATTTATGAACTCTAGTATTTGTGATATTATATTTAGATTTAAAAAAAATTATTTACTATTTATTTTTAATTTTATAGTTATTTACTTTGATTTAATTAAAAATAAATAGTAAATGAATTTTTTAAAATCTAAATAAATTATCTGAAATACTAGAATTCATAACTTCTCATTTGATTGCAGTAGTATTGAAGAAATATGTGTACAACTCAAGAAAAGTTATTTTTATTTTTCGAACACATATTTAGAGTTATCTGTTTGATGTTTATGATGACTTTAGTGATTGAAACGATACCCCGTTAAGATTAGTGATGAAAATGATATATGGTCTTCACTTCAATGATCACTTTGATATTTCACCCATTATTGTTATATTTAGACTTGTGTTTCTAGGATGGCTTAGTTATGTAAATGTTGGACATGCAAATTGGCATGTTTTGAATATAGGAAGCCAAAGATGTCTCAATAGCAACAGCCAGTAGCGTCATGGGTTCTAATACTTCTGACAAATGTTGTAGATATATTCTGTCACAAGTTCTGTGTATTTAAGAATTATTTTTAAAAAAATAAAAAGTAAACTCTTGACCGGGATCAGTCACAAGATAATAAATAATCATTTCATATATTTTTTTATTACTAATCTTTTCACTGCCTTTCGGTCTAAAGGGTTTTTAAAATTCATTTTTTCTTTTCATTTTGTCAATAAAAAATATAATAAAATAATCATCATTTGACGATTTATCGGTCAAAAGTATCTTTTAGACTTATTTTTCCTTTTTCATTTGAGTGAAACAAAAATAATAAAATAATCAATTTTTGACTGATATGTCGTCGAAAGCTGAATTTATATTTCTTTATGTGAAACGGATCCTACACTTAACGTTGTGACAAAATTTCTAACTTGCGACAAAAAAAGGACCTTTAGACAAGACTATAATAGACGGATAAAATTTGTCAAAAATAGCCCCATTTTTGACGGATTCAATACAAAAAATTTGTCAAAAAAAGGCTGATAATGTGTTGTAGTGGATGTTCTAAAGTTAAACAAAAGACAACTAATTTAACCTAAATTTCTGACACATGCTCCATAATTTAAACGGGTTACTAAAGTAAAGATATCACTTTTTTATCAATTTCAAGGGAATATCAGTTAGTTACTTAAATTGATATAAATATCATTTTGGTATGTTTAAATTACAAAATGAGTATAAATACATTTAAAAGTTATAAAATCTGAAAATATTTATGGACAATCAAATTATGTATAAAGTTTAATCCTACGTTGTATCCTGTAAAAAACAAGAGTTATATAATTTTTTAAATTAAATCAAAGAAAAATAAGTACAAAATTAAAATTAAAATAGTAAATGAAAATTTTAAAATCTGATTATATATTATTTGATCTCCTAGAATTCACAACTTTCATTTAGTTGTGATAAAATGCAAAATTAATGTGTAGAACTCAAATAAAAAATTATTTTTACTTTTTCTGCGTATATTTAGACGATGATATTTATTGTGATTTTAGCGATTTATGGGTCATTTTTTAAATCTGAACAAATATTTTCTGAATGGTTAAAATTCCGAGCGAATGATTAATCTGAATGCTGGACAAATAATAATGTTTGTTAAATTAATTTTCAATTTCTCTGAACAAAAGAATTTTAACTTAAAAAATTAATATAATTATATTATAATCATTTAAATCTTTGAAGGAAAGAATAATACTTTATTCTAATAATACATTTGATTTTATATAGTTCATTTTGACGATTTGACTTTTGGCTACGTAGTAAAAATTGTTATTTTTCGTTATTTTTTTTGTTAATTAAAATTTTAATTGTATATTTTTTTTAGAAAAAAATATTAAAAACAATAATTTTAACGATCAAAACACCTAAACATATGTGACAAAATTCAAAGCATCAAATATATTAAAAAATATAATTACATTCAAATTTTTGATTAATTATCTCACATGAAATTTATAAACTTAATAAATATAATGCTAATCATCAACATTAAAACTTTTAAGTGTTTGATAATTATAAAAGATAATTGAAACCTGACTAAATATAAGTGTTTTTATAATAAGTGAATGCAGAAAATAAAAGTATTAAGTAGTAAATTAATATTCCTAATAACGAATATGAAACACAGAAGATAATGCACGATGTAGTTGATTGTCAATATTCGTTAATATAAAAACACTTGAAAATCACATAAGGTAAAAGTCACATCATGGACTCATGGATGGTTCAGTTAAAATTTTAAGGGTGAGTCGTTCTAGAAGAATTCACACTCGTCCAGATGAATAAAACTATGTCCAAACAATCTGAGAAATGAATCATTGAGTTGAGTCCGTTAGCTCGTTAATAAATGAGCCCTTAGTGTTGTTTGGATAATTTTAAAAATATATATATATTTTATTTAAATTTGTTTGAAATGATTAGTTAAAATTGAAATTGTTAAGTTAAATTATCGGCAACTTATGAGTTAAAAAAATTAAAAATATATAATAAATTTGATAAATAGTACAAGTAAATGATGATATTAAATTTTATCAAATAAAATCACTAAAATAAAATAAATTATTAAAAAGGTAAATTCAATCAACTTCTAACTTTACACTTATTTTTTTAAATTATTCCACGAAAAAGACATATTTCAATTTAAAGTTACAAATTATTTTAAGTCCCCAATTTAAAGTTTAGCTAAATAATATAACGCCAAAATCAATGCAAAAAAAAAAATTACTCTCAATTTTGATAATCAATTTAATATTTAACCTAATTTTCTACCTTCAACCTGCAACCTTGTATTGTTTCGTTACGATTCCCCCATGTACATTACGTTAAAATGCTGGGGAAGAACGAGAAATTGCGCATGAAACTCATTTTTCAGACTCTCACCCAAATAACCTAAAAAGGTTGAGAATCTTAAATTTTCAACTTAGGGCGCGGGTCCGTGTTTGGTGACGATTTTCATATTTAAAATTGAAAAATGCTAAATATCCGGAATTTGTGCATGAATTATTTTTTTAAATGTCAACTGTATTGTTTTAATTGGTTATAATAAAATGAATCTATGTATTCACACCAACCTCTTAATTAAAAAATTTCAATCTGCCATATTATTGAGAAAAAAATTCGAGAACGAATTTGGGGTATATACCATTATTCTATCCTTTAAAATTATTGTTTAGTTAGCATACTGTTTAAGAGCCAATCATTTTACTTGTAAGTTATATTTTTTAATAAAAATTTATTTTCCCTCCATATATATTGGACTCTTATGTTAATATTAATTGTTATACTGGATTTTCGATAATGGACCCTAAACAGGTCCACAAGTGATTTGGGTCTAGGAAATGAATTATGTTTTGGAAAGATTGGTATGAACTGGGATTTGGCTCGCACCAGGGGTTGTGTTGAACTAAAAATCCTCCAAGTGTGGTGGGCTCGCACCGCCAATGTATGGTGGGCTCGCCAATGTATGTTGAACTAATATACATTTTATGAGCTTACCTTGATGAGCTCGCATCTTTATTTACGTGCTCTCATCTTAATGAGCTCACATCCTTATTTATGGGCTCTCACCATAATCTTCTTAGGGCTCTCACCATTATGAAATAACGGACTTGCTCTACTTATCAGGAATGAGAATGATTGAACACAGGTGAGCTCGTACCGCTTGACTATAGAAAGGTAAAATCTAATTTGTGTATTTTTTTTATTTGTGCGGTGCGAGCCTGGCCAGCTCGCACCATGGGTGAAGCCCAAAATATGGAAATTCCTATTTATGGAATGGATGTTTCTTGGTTGACACGGGACAGACCTACAATCATGGAAAGAAATGCGGAGATATCGCGGGATTGTAGGAAAACGTGTGAGGACCGGACTATTTATGGGAACGTGAGGTGGATTGATAAACCTCGGACTATTTATGGGAACGTGAGGTGGATTGATAAACCTTGAACTATTTATGGGAACATGATGTGGATGGATAAATCCTGACTATTTGTGGGCTTGGACTGAATGAGCTTATCTAATGACTTGTTTTCCAAGAACTACGTGAGGCTTGATCCCTATATAAAGGGTACGTAGGCACCTTGTATGATACACAATTGACACTCGGCAAAGAGCAAGAGAAAGAACCCATTCTCTATTCAATTTTCTGAGGAGTCATAATACAAGTCCAGCCACCACTTTCCATAAACCTCCAACACACTGTTGTACGAAATTCTCCTTACAACAATTGGCGCTAGAAGGAGGGGGCTCATCGAGCACTACATCTTAAGGAGAAGGATGTCGAAGAACAACAAGCATAGCGATAAGGAGATTGAGCACAAGAAGGACGCCACACCACAAGGAGCAAAGACGGATCCACCACCCCACGGAGAGGGAGGACCAAGCAAAACCACCCATGTCACACCTCAAGTTGCACCAGTTACGCTGGATGGCAAGAAGATCATAGATTACCTCGAGGGGATCGAGCACCAATTCAAAACTATGAACGCTCGGCTGGCTAAGGTCGAACAGAATTCAATCAAGAATGCGAAGAGGAAGGCTCAAGAGCACTCGGGAAAAGAAGGATCAACCCCCTAAGAGACTCATACACGAGTTCGACGAGGTAGCTGATGGGCTAAAGAAAACTGGATCTCTTGAGACAGATTAGATATCTCCAAGCCAGGAGGAGCGAGGCAGCCAGGCTCTGAGTGAGCCGCGGCATGAGCCAACTTCGTCTGAGGCTAGATCCACTAGTGTTTTAGATCGAATCGGGAAAAAGCTAACTGAGCACGATCTAAGGATTAGATTGGAAAAATCTAAGACGCGGAAGGAGGCGTTAGAGAGGACTCCACCTCGAACAGAACGAAGGGAGAGGACTTCACCTCGAACAGAACGAAGGGAGAGGACTCCACCTCGAACAGAACGAAGGAAAAGGACTCTACCTCGAACTCATAGAAGGGAGCGTAGGGAGAGGACTCCCTCTCACCATTCGAGCCTCCACAATGAAGAAAGGTCTGACGAAAGGGTTGGAGACTTGAGAGTTGGTGACTTAAGACGCCTGTTTGTGCAAATGGAAAATGAGAAGAAGGCGCCACCCCCTACTACGGCCCCATCTCCTTTTATTCCTGGGATAAGGATGTCTCCTATGCCCCCGGTATTCAGGAGCAACCTTGAACTTGCCTTCAATGAAGATGCAGATCCTGCTGAGTACCTGGCCCATTTCAATACCGAGATGGAGGTCTACCAGGTTCCTGATCTAACTCGTTGTCGACTATTTGCTGCCTCGCTAAGAGGAAGTGCTCAACAATGGTTTACCAAGCTAGGACCAGCTAGCATTAGCACATGGAGGTAGTTGGGAGATCTATTCGTAAGGCAGTTTCAGTCCACCCTCCATTATGCCCCCCCCCCCGGTGGCTACCCTTGCCAACATTAAGCAGGGAGAAGTAGAGTCCCTGCAGAATTATTTCATGCGATTTAATGTTGAAGTTCCTAGAGTTCGAGGGGCAACGGAAGAAGCCTAGAAGAATTTTCTAGTTGCTGGATTAAGAGAAGGCTCTAAATTCTAGAAAACCCTACAGGCTAGGGAGCCAGAAACTTTGGCTGAATTTGATGAACAGGCGGAACTTCACAAGCGGGTAGAAAAATCCATGAGGGATCTAAGAAGCAGTTCCGGAGAATGGGGAAGAGAGGGAGATCTTCTAGTCCTGAAGAAAGAAGAAAGACTTTTAAAAGGAGCCCCAGTCCAAAGAAGTTTAACAGGGCCAGGGAAACTGCCAATAAAGAGACTGGAAGGCCTTACACAAGCAAATGGCAGAATCATACCCCCTTGGTCACCTCCATCGACCATATATACGCCACTTATGTTGGGAAGGGGGTGTTCAAGAAAGCTACTCCTTTGACGGAATATAACAAAAGGGACACCTCCAGATACTGTGTTTACCATGAATCCACAGAACATCACAAGACAGATTGCCGACAGTTGAAGGATGAGATTGAGACTTTGATTCGACAGGGAAAGCTAATGGAATGGGTTGTGAAGGCAGTACGAAAACATAAGGCTGAGTACAACCAGGTGCCCCCTCCACCTCCGATAGCAAAGGATGGTGACACGGAGAGGACTGCTAGGGCCAGTAGCATTCATGTTATTATTGGAGGACCTCACGTGGGGGGGAGATAGCAAGAAAGCCATGGAGAGTTATGCTAGAGAGCCAAAGGACCGTCCTCTAACCAATGTTCATCGTCTTGAACAAAGGCCTCCTCGTCTGTTCCAGAAAGAGAGAGATGAAATTATGTTTAGCGAAGAAGATGCCAAATGGGTACATCACCCTCATGCTGATGCTCTTGTTGTAAAGATGAAAATCGGGTCTACCAATGTATATCGGGTACTGGTGGATAATGGGAGCGCTGTAAATATTTTGACCTACGACACTTACAAAAGGCTTAGATTCTTAGACAGAGAGTTGGTCTCAAGCGGAAACCAGCTCTACGGGTTCACAGGTGCTTCAATAGGAATTCGAGGCACAATCCAGCTCCTGGTCAGTTTAGGAGACAACCCCCACGTGGCCACTCAAATTGTCACTTTTACCGTGGTGGATCAGTCGTGTGCTTATAATGCCATCATTGGGAGACCAAACCTTAAGGAGATGAAGGTAGTCACCTCTATTTATCACTTAACCATGAAATTTCCAACTCCCACGGGTGTCGGACAAGTGAAGGGATGCCAATATGACTCAAGGGTATGCTACAACCAAGCAATGAAAGGGGCAGAAAAGATAGATGTTCCAAAAGAAGTGGCAGACCTTAGGGAACAAGAGCCCATGGAAGATGGTGAAGAGAAGAAAAGGAAGCGTGTGGATATTCTCATGTCGGATGTCTGTAACATGATATCTATAGAGGAACTCCCGGAAGACTACTTTGAAAGTCTGGGAATTGAGGTGGAACCTCGGCCTAGGACCCTAATGATGGAACCCTCTCAACCCATAATGACGTTACAGGAGGGCATAGTGGAGGAGGCTAGTGATGATGAGGAGAGCCCAGAATAGGTGGCTGCCAGGTTGAATAAAGGCAAGTGGGTGAAAAAAGAGACTTCGGTTTAGATAAACTTGCCAACTGGAATCTCCCGAGAAGTCACTATAACAACAGAAGGAAACATCCTGCAGGAAATACCGGAGATGTCCATCAACAATGGGGATCATCTTAGTGTCACCGAAGTAGGAGCCTAGCATGGATAAGAACTATAAAGGCAAGTGGGTGAAAAAAGAGACTTCGGTTCTGATAAACCTGTCAACTGGAATCTCCCGAGAAGTCACTATAACAACAGAAGGAAACATCCTGCAGGAAATATCGGAGATGTCCATCAACAATGGGGATAAGAACTTTGATGTGGACTTGGACCCAAGAATGCCTCCCCTTCCAGACGGAGTTGGAACATTCGAAGATATCATTTCTATCTTGGTGGATCCAAACGACCCGGCTAAAGTCTTGAAGATTGGAGTAAATCTCAACCCCAACATAAGGAACAATCTCGTCTCATTCCTTAAGGAGAACCTAGATGTGTTTGCATGGTCTCACGCCGACATGATAGGGATCGACCCAAAAGTGATGTGCCACAGGTTGAACCTAGATCCCAGCAAGAAGGAAATAAGGCAGAAGAGGAGACCTGTTAGTGGAGAGAGGGCGGAGGCCCTTAGAGAAGAGGTGGACAGGTTGATGGAAGTCAGACTTATCAAAGAGTCGTTCTACCCGACTTGGCTGGCTAATCTTGTGCTAGTAAAAAAGCCGAATGGGAAGTGGAGGACTTGCGTCGACTTCATCGACTTGAACAAAGCGTGTCCAAAGGATAGCTTCCCTCTTCCTCGTATCGATCAGCTCGTGGATTCCACTATAGGGCATGCATTGTTAAGCTTATGGATGTCTATTTAGGCTACAATCAAATTCCTATGTATGGGCCAGATCAAGAACACACCTCGTTCATCACTGATCGAGGCCTGTACTGTTATATTGGGATGCCTTTTGGGTTAGTCAATGCAGGAGCAACTTACCAGAGATTGGTGAATAAAATGTTCAAAGATCATATCGAGAAGACAATGGAGGTATATGTTGATGACATGCTTGTAAAATCAAAGGAGGCCACGGACCACGTCTGTCATTTGGTAGAGATGTTCACTATCTTGCGTATTTATAGAATGAAGCTTAATCCCCAAAAATGTGTGTTTGGGGTGGAGTCAGGAAAGTTTCTGGGATTCATTGTCAACCATCGGGGAATCGAAGCTAACCCGGCCAAGATCAAGGCTCTAATGGAGATGAAATCGCCTCATAGGGTAAAAGATGTGCAGAGTCTCACAAGGAGAATTGCGGCATTGAACAGGTTTGTCTCCAAATCTTCTGATAAGTGCCCAGTGTTCTTTGAGGCCATTAAGAATGTGGGAAAGAATTTTCAATGGATAGAGAAATGTGAGGAGGCCTTTCAGAATATCAAGAAGCATTTGAGCACACCACCTTTATTGTCTAATCCACAACAGAGGAGGTACTTGTGCTTTATTTGCCTGTATCTGAATATGCAGTGAGTGCGGTGCTAATTCGAGAGGAAGGCGAAGCTCAGCTCCCGATATACTATATGAGCAAAAGGCTGGTGGGTGCAGAAACTCGGTACTTGAACATGGAAAAACTGGTGTATGCTCTAATCCTCGCTTCGATAAAGCTCTGTCCTTACTTCCAAGCTCATAAGGTCGAGGTGAGAACAGCCTATACACTTAGGCAAGTTTTACATAAACCAGAAATTAACTTCAGGAAGGATGTTGAAATGGGCTATCGAGCTAGGTCAGTTCGATGTGGAGTATAAGCCTCGGGTTGTAATTAAAGGACAAGCACTAGCAGATTTTGTTTTGGAATTTTCATCTCAAACAGAAGAGGACTCTAGGGCGTTGCAAATTTATCCAGAGATGCCAACGGAGGAAAATCAGAATAGTGCCCCTTGGTGGAGCTTGTATGTTGATGGGTCGTCTAATGGAGATGGAGCTGGAGCTGGATTCGAGTTGGTGAGGCCAGAAGGGTGTAAGGTAAAGAGGGTTGTCCATTTCACCTTTCACGTAACAAATAATGATGCTGAGTATGAGGCTTTAATTAACGGATTCAAGCTGGCGTTAGAACTAAATGTAGAGAACCTTAAATCTTTCAGTGATTCCATGATAGTGGTGTACCAGATAAATGGGGGGTTTCAAGCACGAGGGCCTAGAACGGAATTGTATTTGCGTTGTGCGGAAAGGTTGATCAGGCTGTTTAACGAGGTCAACCTAGAGCTCATCCCTCGGGACCAGAATGAGACGGCAGATGAACTTGCCAAGTTCGGTTCGCGTCGTGAGACCACTCTGTTAGGGTCAACACCTTTGGAAATACAGAGGATGCCTAGTGTGCCAGAGGAAGAGCTTATGGTGGTGGAAGAAGGAATAACATGGATGTCTCCCCTTTTGTCTTATTGTTCGCACTAATTCACGCAAGCGTACGCGGTCACAAGTAATATAGAATAAAATTAAGTTCGTTCCCACAGAGACTGGTTTAGGTTGTTATAGTCTTGTACCTATGCAACAATGTATGGTTTTTATTCACTACTAAGACAATTAAGAAGATAGGGTTTTGAATAACTAAGATTAACTATGAAGCAATTTAATAAACTAAGAATTTATTAACTAACAAGAATTGGAATCGAATTACTTATGCAGAGAAAACATGGGATCCTAACTTCATTAAATACTTTGCTTAGATCTGACACCATTAATCACTATATGCAATTGTTATGATATCTGATCGGATAACACGAATCAAATACACGCTACCTGTCGGCATACGTATATCAAACTACCCATACATCCACAAAAGAGATAGAAGATGAATAGACACCAATTATGTTTAGACCCTATATGTCTATAGAATTTGAAAACATAACGGTTGAGGAACTATTTATCCATAAAGATCACACAGGGCAATATAAGTATTTTCTCTTATACTACGAATCATATTGATAAACAATTATGAACCTATGCTAGCATGGCAAGTTCTAAATCTCAAGATCCACTCTCGCTTCACAAGAGATTAACAGATTAGATGTTCGCGACGCATCTATCAATTAAGCTTAACCATACGAGGATATCAATTAATATACATCACACACAGATCTTTAAAGCATCAAGATACTAAACTGCATAAATAAATCCGTTAGAATCCCACGATAACGATTAGTTCATAATCGAACCGCTCGTCACCATGGGATTTGATGAAAACATGATAATGAACAAGATTTGAATAATATGGATACTAAAGTAATAGAGTTGAGAAAACAAATCCCAAAAGCATCCAAGAGTATCGCCAAGAAAAATACAAAAGAAAAGTAGATCTAGAACTCCGTTGCTTGGCTCTCTCTCTATGTGTTACTGGGAATAGGTCGTGATTATTGGTGAAGGGTTGTGTTTATATAAACTCCAGGAGGCTTTTTCAGCAAGATATTTCCATATTTTCAATTAAAAATCGAAATCTGGAAAATTTCCAAGAATTTTGCCAGGCGGCCGCGCCCTAGGCGCGCGCCCGCACGCTAGCTGCGCCCCCGCGCGCTCCGTTTCTGCCTCGCGCGCGCGCCCGCGTGTTTGGTCCGCGCCCGCGCGCTCCGTTTCTGCCAAGGCCGCGCGCCCGCGCGCCTGGCCGCGCGCCCGCGCGCTAGGGTCCTGCCCATGGACTCCAAACATCCTCCAAATGGATTCCTAAGTTCCTCCAAGGTGCCCCAAGTGCTTCCATGAGTTTTGCAAGGTCCTCCAAGTGCTTCCAAGGGTCTTCCATATTTCTTGCTATCTTCAACTCCAATCCTAGGACTTAGAACCCACCATTTAGACCTGAAATCATGCTTGGTACTTCCAACTAGTTCACCTGCATTAAAACACTAGAACATATCACACTTACCACATACTTGAGGTCAATTCCACCAATTTAAGCCGGTTTCTAAGCATTCCAAGTGGATATAAAATCCACTTATCACACCCCTAAACTTAAACCGATGCTTGTCCTCAAGCATAAACAAACATAACTATATACAACTAACTAGTACCACTTCCGTAGGTGATCACGGTTGCATTTGGCATATGCAACAAGCCCTTTAAACCCCTAGGCAGCCCTAGTGGACGAGTAAGGTCTCGTGAGGGCCTATAGCGAATGTACCCACAAAATCCATCTACTCATGCAACTAACAATGCAATGCATGTATGCAACTAATATGAAAATGCAACGATCCCTTCAAACCAACCAAAACCAATCAACGAGCCAACATCTCAAAGAACACAGTCTTCCAAACAGAGCTCGACCAAATTCCCATCGACCAACAAGACAAACACAGAAACGTGCGTGTGTGCGATGCTCACCAATATACTCCCAAACTAAATCAAGACCATACCTACTCTTAGCCAAAACAACCACAAGCTTACAAACAGAATGAACGCTAGACACATGAACTCTTAAGAGACACCTTCGCAGTCCATCTGAGTTAGACAGGAATTCATACTTTATTACACAAAAACAACTACACACAACACACATGCTTATTTGACCGTGCAATGGATGAGACCTCGGAAGGATTTTGCAATAATACCCATTTAACGAGCTTTAGGTCAGCGGATCTCAGACCGGAAAAGTCTTAGGTCACTAGGCACAAAGTCCCCAAAGAACTTACTTGCTCGAGTACTAAAGAGCTCACCCTGATCAATTCTGCATAAACACAAAATAAACACAACTCTTTTTTTTCTTTTTCAACTTTTCTCCTTTTTTTTTCCTTTTTTTTTTTTCAACAATTTCGGAATGAGTGCTCTTTGCCTTTTTTCTCATCCACCCTAGACTACTCATTTTTTACCAATGAGCGGCTACTAGCCATTTGACGCCTAGCCTTTATTACAACTAGCATGAAATCCCTGGTTTCCCCCAAACTTATACATAAGTGCTCCTTCGTTTTCAAGAATCTAGCCAACATTCTAAATGTAAACAAGTGGTTAAATTCTAACACCAAACAAGCATGGTCTGATCAAATTCAAAAGCAACCAATGAGACTTATGAAATAGATTTGTTTCTGGCATGCAAGTCAATACTATAGAAACTTAATCAACCCTCTACTCATCACAACCACACTCCAATCAACATCGACTCACCAACGGAAATAGTCAAGTCCTACGGGATCATGAAATATGCATGCAACTAAAATGGACTCACATGATAAATAAAAACTATGCAAACAGAATGCCCTATATGACATGAACATGCAAAACTACGAATAAACTACAACTACACATGCAATATGAATCCTACATGAGACACACACTAACTATACAAACCCATACATCACCCCCAAACTTAAAATATTCAATGTCCCCATTGAATGGAAGTAAATACAAGGGATAGTAGGAAACATACCTAAAAATACCGAAACACGTGGGTTGCCTCCCACGAAGCGCTTGTTTAGAGTCAATTAGCTTGACTACGTCCAAGTCTCCATTAAGGATGATAATAGTTGGCCTGGTCATCTCTTCGTGAGACTTCATCGTCATCACGGCGGCACACTTTCTGCCCCTTCTCCTCGCTTGGCCTATTCGTATAACAACTATATCCTATTCCAATGCCTTCATCGGTTGACCCAAAATTTGTCAATTTGTAGAACAACACACATTCGCGGGCTCCGCTCGAATATAATGGAGGAGGGTAAATGTAAGTTGTTGAAGCCTTTGGTTCCTCAAAGAGAACTTCCTCCAATGGCTCTAATGCGGTACCTCCATCTTTATACTCTGAGACAAGTAGAAGACCTGCATCTTTCCCATGGTCATCAGCCTCTTGGTACGCACATACCAATTCTTGAAATTTGTGTAGCTCATTAGTGTCTGTCCCATATAGTGCCCTTTCCAAATCATCCACCATACTAGCATGATCAAATTCCTCACATGGCTTGTGAACGCTCACCTCACCTTGGAATTTGTCTTCCTCAATTATGCATGCAGTACCTTGCTCCAAGTCACCGTTATTTTCTGGAATTGCCTCTAGTATGAACTGTTGTTTCTCTTGTTCCAAGGCACTCAAAACTTGAGCAACTAGTGTCTCCAAAGATTTGATAGACTCCTCATTACTCTTTACAAGCATCCTAATCTCCTCCATATCAACAACCTCATCTAACTGAAAAGTAGGAGTATGTTGTTGATGTTGAAACTCTTCACTACCAAAGAAATATGACATTTTTGGAACATCTTGCTGGTACTGTTGAGGATGGTATTGAGAATATGGTTGTTCCTCATAAGTGACATATGGATCAACTCCTTCGTAGTAACAATATGGTGAGGTCTCATGAACGCCCAAACATTGCTCACATTGCTGAGGCATGGATGTCCTCGAATATGCCCACCATGGCAACTCCTCGCCTGCCATTTTCAAACACTCAAGTACCTGAAACACACCGAACTAAACAAGATAGGTTAGAAAAACAATCCGAGTCAGTGAACTCTAACGACCACTGATGACAAGCACATAAACTAAAAATAAAACAACACCGAGTTCCCCGGCAGCGGCGCCAAAAACTTGTTCGCACTAATTCACGCAAGCGTACGCGGTCACAAGTAATATAGAATAAAATTAAGTTCGTTCCCACAGAGACTGGTTTAGGTTGTTATAGTCTTGTACCTATGCAACAATGTATGGTTTTTATTCACTGCTAAGACAATTAACAAGATAGGGTTTTGAATAACTAAGATTAACTATGAAGCAATTTAATAAACTAAGAATTTATTAACTAACAAGAATTGGAATCGAATTACTTATGCAGAGAAAACATGGGATCCTAACTTCATTAAATACTTTGCTTAGATATGACACCTTTAATCACTATATGCAATTGTTATGATATCTGATCGGATAACACGAATCAAATACACGCTACCTGTCGGCATACGTATATCAAACTACCCATACATCCACAAAAGAGATAGAAGATGAATAGACACCAATTATGTTTAGACCCTATATGTCTATAGAATTTGAAAACATAACGGTTGAGGAACTAGTTATCCATAAAGATCACACAGGGCAATATAAGTATTTTCATCTTATACTACGAATCATATTGATAAACAATTATGAACCTATGCTAGCATGGCAAGTTCTAAATCTCAAGATCCACTCTCGCTTCACAAGAGATTAACAGATTAGATGTTCGCGACGCATCTATCAATTAAGCTTAACCATATGAGGATATCAATTAATATACATCACACACAGATCTTTAAAGCATCAAGATACTAAACTGCATAAATAAATCCGTTAGAATCCCACGATAACGATTAGTTCATAATCGAACCGCTCGTCACCATGGGATTTGATGAAAACATGATAATGAACAAGATTTGAATAATATGGATACTAAAGTAATAGAGTTGAGAAAACAAATCCCAAAAGCATCCAAGAGTATCGCCAAGAAAAATACAAAAGAAAAGTAGATCTAGAACTCCGTTGCTTGGCTCTCTCTCTATGTGTTACTGGGAATAGGTCGTGATTATTGGTGAAGGGTTGTGTTTATATAAACTCCAGGAGGCTTTTTCAGCAAGATATTTCCATATTTTCAATTAAAAATCGAAATCAGGAAAATTTCCAAGAATTTTGCCAGGCGGCCGCACCCTAGGCGCGCCCCCGCACGCTAGCTGCGCCCCCGCGCGCTCCGTTTCTGCCTCGCACGCGCGCCCGCGCGTTTGGTCCGTGCCCGCGCGCTCCGTTTCTGCCAAGGCCGCGCGCCCGCGCGCCTGGCCGCGCGCCCGCGCGCTAGGGTCCTGCCCATGGACTCCAAACATCCTCCAAATGGATTCCTAAGTTCCTCCAAGGTGCCCCAAGTGCTTCCATGAGTTTTGCAAGGTCCTCCAAGTGCTTCCAAGGGTCTTCCATATTTCTTGCTATCTTCAACTCCAATCCTAGGACTTAGAACCCACCATTTAGACCTGAAATCATGCTTGGTACTTCCAACTAGTTCACCTGCATTAAAACACTAGCACATATCACACTTACCACATACTTGAGGTCAATTCCACCAATTTAAGCCGGTTTCTAAGCATTCCAAGTGGATATAAAATCCACTTATCACTTATATAAAAAATGGTGTTTTACCAGATGATAAGAATGAAGCACGACGGGTGCGGTATATGGCTGCCATGTATGCAATATATGATGGAGGCTTATACAGGCGAGGCTTCAATTTGCCTCTACTCAAATGTGTTGATAGAGAAGAGTGCAACTATATACTAAAGGAGGTCCATGAAGGCATATGTGGTAATCACTCGGGGGTAGCTCATTGGCACAGAAGATACTTCGTCAAGGATATTACTGGCCGACCCTTAAAAAATATGCTTTTGAGTTTGCTAGAGCTTGTGACAAGTGCCAAAGGTATGCAAATTTTTACAACAGCCCGGTGGCACCACTAACTTCACTTATGAGCCCTTGGCCCTTTGCCATGTGAGGGATAGATTTGATTGGGGAACTACCTAAAGCCAAAGGCAGTGTGAAGTATGCTGTGGTTACGGTGGATTATTTCAGTAAGTGGGCAGAGGCTGAGCCCTTAGCTACAATAACTGCAAAGAAGCTCATTGATTTTGTATATCGAGCCATTGTCTGTCGATTTGGCAGACCCTACAAGTTGATCTCAGATAATGGTAAGCAGTTTGATAGCAGGGAGATGAGAGAATTTTGTGACCGGTTGGGAATTCTGAAGAGTTTTAGTGCTGTGAGCCATCCACAGAAAAATGGCCAGACTAAAGCCATCAACAAGATACTCAAGCATACGTTGAAGGCAAAACTGGAGGATGCATGCTAAGGGAAATTGGCTAGAAGAGCTTCCACAAGTCTTATGGTCTTACAATACCACTCCCTGAACAACAACGGGAGAGACCCCCTTTTCTTTGGTGTATGGATGTGAGGCTATGGTTCCGGTGGAGGTGTGAGCTGGATTCTTCAGGAGAGATCAATATGACCCGGAGAATAGTGAGAAGAATCATCGTCTCTACCTGGATATGATTGAAGAGGTGCGGGTTGACTCACAAACAAGGCTATTAGCATACCACCAGAGAACTGTCAGGCATTACAACCGCAAGGTGAGAGCTCGACCTTTCTGTATAGGGGACTTGGTTCTTCGTCGAGTCATGCCTAACACCAAGGTGGTTAATCATGGGGTGTTTGGTGCAAATTGGGAAGACCCGTATCAGATTAAATCAGTTTTATGGGAGGGAACCTATCATCTCAATGACATGCGGAGGAAACTTATACCGAGGGCTTGGAATGTTGAGCACTTGAGGAGATATTATCAGTAATTTATATTTTTTAAGACTTAGCATGCATTTATATTTATCCTAAGTCTCGGGGGGTAGTGTCATATAGACACCTCCCTTTAACATATGATGTAATAAGTCTAAGTCTGTTATATCCTATTATGTATGAAAGTTGAAGTTTTATTATTTAATGAAGTTAAGGTATATTGTTTGCTTCATGCATTAAGGTAAATTTTTCTTTGTTCTAAGGCAATGCCAACATGAAAGTGTGAGGGCAACATATTTATATTTTCAGTAACATGTGATTGGGCCTCGGCCCATCAATCATGAAGTAGAGTTTTTGTGAGGCGAGGCCTCTTTAAAAGCGAACCCATGAAAGTTGGGAAATAAAACAAAAAATTTGAACTCAAGATTTATGCGAAGTGAGACTCTGTGCAAAGTGAGACTTTGTGCGAAGTGGGACTCTGTGCAAAGTGAGACTTTGTGCGAAGTGGGACTCTGTGCGAAGTGAAATTTTGTGCGAAGTGGAACCTTGTGCAAGGAGAAACCATGGGCGAAGTAACCCATCGTGCGAGGTGAACCCTGTGGGAGTTGAGCTCATTCAAAATAATAATTATAGAAAGAAATGTAAAGACATGCAGAATAATGGGCAAACACAAAATACTTGGAGATAAAAGAAGAAACTTTCAAGTGTTATTGGTCCAAGGCCATCAAATGTTTACAAATTGCGAGGCAAACGGGGTGCTCGCATCCCCAAAGAAAGTAGCTAAACAAATTTAAGTTTGAGGAGTCCCCTCATTGACCACATGAGCGAGCTGAGATTCCGGTGGGAGCTGGGCATCTTCAGCGGTTCGAGCATCTTCTACAGACACAGCCTCCTCTTCCATCTCTTTGTGAAGCTTCTCGGCATAATTCACAGTAGCGGCACCTAGTGGACTCCAGTCAAACTCGGGGACCTTCGCCATGAAGCCCTTCATGAATTTCTTAGAGCCAAGGGCCTTTGCATCTTTGACTTCTGCGTCCCGGCTCGCTTCTAAAGCTATGAATTTGGCCTCGAACTTAGTACCCAAGGCTGCAGCTTTGGCTTCGAGCTCGGCAACTTGGGCTTTTAATGATTTGTTCTCAGAAGTGGCATCAGCCAGAACATTGGAATGCTCCTCCTTCATTTTTTCCACAAGTGCCCTAGACTCACGCAGGTCTTTTTCAAGACTTGTGGTCGCATCGAGAATGCTCTATTTAGACTCCTCAACCAACGCCACATTAGCCTTCCTCGCTTCGTCCAACTTGTTCTTCAGGATTCTGTTATCCTTATCAAGACGAGCAGAGGCTTGACCCATTGTGTGAAGCTCTCTGTGTCTGTTGATTTGTCTTATGAACACCTCGGTTGTAGCCTTGGTAAGGGCATCATTGTTCGCTTCGAACAAGCCAGTGGTCCATGCATTCAATTCACTTTCAGAAATGTGCGGGCCTGCGAGTCGAATCAGGGTACTGGCTACCACATTCCCTTGAGGGTTTGGAGGTAAATCTTTGCGAGCCCGCTTCGATGAATCAGCCTCAGGAAGAATGTCCTTAGATTGTCTTGTTTTTCTTTTTTACGGAGAGACCCCACGAGTCTTCAAATATTCAGTAAGAGTAGTTTTGAACTGGGGAGGGATCTCTTTAGTTTGAGGAACGACTCTTTGCGAGCCCCCACCATGTGAGCCAGTTTGACTGGCAGTAGGAGCGGTTCGAACCGGGGTATCTTGTTCAGGTAGGAATGGAGGAGGGGAGATGGTCATTGCTGAAATAAAGCGAAGACAGAAGAGTTAGTCAATAATATATGTTAAAAAACGTACAAAAGAAAAATGACATACAGGATAACGGTGCGAGCTAGAGGCTCGCATCGAGTATAAACCTACCTTTCCTTTTTCTTCTAGATTTCTTGCTGGGAGTTAATCTAGTCCCTTCTTTTAAAAAGCCGTACTCGACGAGGTTGGCAGTTGTGATCAATTTTCTAATGTTCCGTTCTGAGACGGGGATGTTTAAGAGATTATCAGCGTTAATCTTCTCTTGACCTTGCAAGGGCGTTCTCATAGGAGGTTCTGAGTAAATAAAAATAAACTATAAGAACGATGCGAGGATAAAAAGTGGTTCGAGGTGAAATAAATGGTGCGAGGTGAAATGAGTTACTTACCAGGGTCATAATAGAAGTGAGTTTGAACTCGGGGAACTTCATGAACATAGAAGAAAGGGTCCTTCCATCTACCCGAGTTGCTTGGACCCCGAAAATTAGTTTCTTCTTATTATAATACGGCCAGACAGAGAGATAGAACTAGCCAAATTCGGCTGAATGCTTCAAGTTCAAGAAATATCCAAGTTGTCTAGCAGTGAGAGTAGGGTATCCTTGCTTTTTATAGAGAATATATAAATCTATGGCAGATCTATAGCCGTTTGGGTTGATTTGTAGCGGTGCGAGCCCATAATACTCGAGGATTTCTTGAATGAAGGGGTGGATGGGCGCGTTAATACCCAACTTTAACAGAAATTATGAAAGAACCATGCGAGGAGCCCGTCCTTCATTTTCTGGATGATTGAATTGATAGCATCTCATGTGCGGTGCGGGGAGGATTATGCGACCTTCTGGCCTGAATTGATCCACGAGGTCGCGCAAGACGTCCTCAGTCAAAGAGGTGGACATGTCTCGACAAGCCAGAATTTTTCCACTCTAGTGAACATACGATGAGCTCTCATCGCCATCTGGAATTAAGCGTTTTTTAAGAAATACTTCTCCTTCGAGCTCGAGTTGTTGGATTGGCTCATAAGGAACAGGAGACGGTTCTGGGATATATGCATAGTTGCAGAAATCTACTTCCTTTGACACATCTGCTATCTCCTCGCTAGAAGGACTATCATATGACCAGTGCGAGCTGGTATTATCATCCTCATCATTTTGTTCGAGCTCATCTTAAAGAGATTGGGTATGAGCTATTGCTTTTCCTTTGTGTTTATCACAGAATGTGCTCCCTAAGGAACTGTCCGTAGATGATTCCGAAATATCAATGGGATGATTAGCGGAAGACGGTGCGAGGTGAAGCCTCGCTTCTCTCTCTTGAAACAGTTGATTTAAACTGGCATTGGCCTCCTCGTCACTTATAGGTCGCACTGAACGATTGAATAAATCTTCGAGACCAAGCGAGCTGGAAATACTTGGCCCTGTCTTCTTTTCCATCCATGAATATAGGTCATTCTCCCTGGTATAGTTTTCTGGAGCAGAGTTTGGATCGAGTTGAAGTCCAAGTGAGCTGGATCCACTGGTTCGTATCGCATTTTCTATCCTGGATATGTTAGCTGCTCCTTCAGGAGTAATGGTCAGGTTTGGGGAAATTGGTTGGCTTAGACGACCAGAGATGGATGTCAATTCACGCTGGAATTCTTTAAAACCTCTAAGCTCAGGAGGGTATTGATTCAAAGGAGACGGAGTGGCTGAAGAACGAGCCAGGCTTGGTGTGCTACCAAGCGAACCGACGGACATGGAAGGGGTCGCACTCGACATCTGAAAAATATGGTGAAAGTTAGTGTGTGCCCCTAAAGTAGAAAAAAGAAGAAAAAATTGCTAAGTGTCCTCGCCTCGCACGGACAATTAAGACTACTGTTTTCGATGCAAACACAGATCTTGTTCTCGTATCAAACTCAGGTTCAGCTCGAACCGTGGGATGAGTTCTCCTTGACAAGGGAACCCAGTTCGCAACTTGTTTAGTTCGAACAAATAATATGTATTACAGAAACATAAAAACATATGTAGAAAAGGATTTTTGAGATCGAAATGCTTACTTTGTGAAGAATTGGAGGACGAACTTGATGAAGTTGAAGATGATTGCCGGTGATGATTCCGAGAGGTGATGATAATCTTCGCCGTGTTTGATCCTTGAGCAAAACGGACAGAGTTTCGTTACTGTTTTTGATAGAATGATTTTATGGAAGGAAATTATGGGGTACTTATAGAGAGGAGGAGAGAGAGTATGGGGACACGTGTCTGTATATGAATGGACGGCACGTATTTCCACGAACAGTTGTAAACGATTGAATGAACAGTGATGTGCGAACTGGACATTGTGCGAGCTAGATATTGGGCTCGCACCGTATTATTGGAAGAAAATAAAAAATTCCTTATCTGAGATTACTAAGGAATTTTGGGGGTAGTTGTTATACTGGATTTTCGATAATGGGCCCTAAACAGGTCCACAAGTGATTTGGGCCTAGGAAATGAATTATGTTTTGGAAAGATTGATATGAATTGGGCTTTGGCTCGCACCAGGGGTTGTGTTGAACTAAAAATCCTCTAAGTGTGGTGGGCTCGCACCGCCAATGTATGGTGGGCTCGCCAATGTATGTTGAACTAATATACATTTTATGAGCTTATCTTGATGAACTCGCATCTTTATTTATGAGCTCTCATCTTATTGAGCTCATATCCTTATTTATGGGCTCTCACCATAATCTTCTTAGGGCTCTCACCATTATGAAATAACGGGCTCGCTCTACTTATCAGGAATGAGAATGATTGAACACAGGTGAGCTCGCACCGCTTGACTATAGAAAGGTAAAATCTAATTTGTGTATTTTTTTTATTTGTGCGGTGCGAGCCTGTCCAGCTCGCACCATGGGTGAATCCCAAAATATGGAAATTCGTATTTATGGAATTGATGTTTCTTGGTTGACACGGGACAAACCTACAATCATGGAAAGAAATGCGGAGATGTCGCGGGATTGTAGGAAAACGTGTGAGAACCGGACTATTTATGGAAACGTGAGGTGGATTGATAAACCTCGGACTATTTATGGGAACGTGAGGTGTATTGATAAACCTTGAACTATTTATGGAAACATGATGTGGATGGATAAATCCTGACTATTTATGGGCTTGGACTGAATGCGCTTATCTAATGACTTGTTTTCCAAGAAATACGTAAGGCTTGATTCCTATATAAAGGGTACGTAGGCACGATACACAATTGACACTCGGCAAAGAGTAAGAGAAAGAACTCATTCTCTATTCAATTTTCTGAGGAGTCATCATACAAGTCCAGCCACCACTTTCCATGAACTCTAACACACTGTTGTATGAAATTCTCCTTACAACATTAATAATATTATGAAATGTAAAATAATTTATTAAAAATTAATATATTATATTATACTTAAAATTTAAAAGTCAGATAAGGCTCTGATTTAAATAAATCTTTATTTACATCTCTGTAGTGTAACACAATGTAACGGATGACTAGGGCTGGCAATTTCGGGTTACGGGTCGGGTTCGGGTCGGGTTGACAGACTCGGGTCATAAATTTGACCCAACCCGAACCCGACCCGAAATTTTAATGGATCAGAATACTCAACCCGAACCCAACCCGAAAATTTATGAGTAACCCGAACCCAACCCGAAATAATAATTATTTATTTAATAAATATAAATTATATATTATAAATAATAAATAAATTATATTTTGATAATATAAATTAATTTTAATATTATTGAATTAGAATATGTATTAATTTAAAGAGAAATTGTCAAAAATACTAATTTTTCTAAGTTTTTTTTCAATTTTACTATCTTCTGAAATTATTTTCAAAAATACGGTCTGCAACTAAATGCAACTAGATGCAACCAAAAAATATTTTCAAACAATACGGTCTGCAACCAACGCAACCAGATGCAACCAAAGTAACCAGATGCAACTATATGCAACTTTTTAAAAAAATAATTGAAAAAACAGCTAAGAATTCAAAAAAAATTATTAATAAAAGTGGTAAACTTGTGGTCTTGATTTACCCTGTGGGTTCAATAGTTAACTTTTGGGGTTCAATGTTTCTATTTTGGGTTTTAAAAATATTAATAATGACGAATAATTCGTATACGGACTTAGGGTTTAGGGTTTAGGTAGGGTTGTTTACAACCCTAAACCCTAGACTCTAAACCCTAACCTACCCTGATTTTAGGGTTGTTTACAACCCTAAAATCACGACGCCGGAAAAACATCATTACTAACAAGTTGCATCTGGTTGATTCTGGTTGCAAAAGTTGCAAAAAGTTGCAGATGGTTGCATCTGATTCTGATTGCAAAAGTTGCACATGATTGCATCTAGTTGCAGACCGTATTTTTGAAAATAATTTCAAAAAGATAGTATTTTTGCAAAAAGTTCAAAAAACCATAGTATTTTTGAAAAAAAACATTTATGGGTGGGTATTTATGAAAAAAGCCCTAATTTAAATAACAAATAATACAAAATTAATATAAAATATAGGTATTTTCAGAATATATTTCATTTTCTATTATATAAATATTATTTCGGGTAATTTCGGGTAAGTTTCGGGTAACCCGAAATTAACCCGAAAATGACCCGAATTTTTTGGGTCAGTTTTGGGTCAACCCGAAATCAACCCGAACCCGAAAAACTCCAACCCGAATTCGTACTCTTCGGATCGAATTCGTGTCGGGTTGTCGGACGTGTCTGATTTTGCCACCCCTACGGATGACAGCCTCTGGTCGAGTTCGAACCATTTGAGTACCCTAACTGTTCTCCTTGTAAGGCACAAGAGCCCATGACGCTACGAAGGCCCAATTATCTGAGGATCCGATTGAGATTCTGAGGGTGTGAATTTTTTTATTTTTTTTGTTGCTAATTTTAGTATTATAAATTACGTGTGTCTGAATCTTTGTTAAAGTATAAAAATATAAATTTGGGATTATGTAAATTAAACTTAAAATTGATTTTCATCTCAAAGAAATGGTTCAACTTAAACAATAATTTCGATAAGGTAACGATTACTTCTGAACTTATACAATGAATCATACCAATCACACGTTGCTATTATCAAGAACAAAAACTACGTTTCAAAAAAAAAAAAAAGAACAAAAACTACGTTTTTCCGATAAATTTGGCTGAATATGCTTTTGAATATTTTTAATTTATTTGAATTGTATTAAATTGCCAGATAAAAAATTTAAAATAATTTTTTGTAGCTAAGGACTAAAGAGTTACATTTAAACCTCTTTAAATTAATAGCTTTGAGACCGAGAGAAAATATTACTTTATCGAGTATATTATTTTATCGAGAGTAAAAATACACCGTCTTCATTGTGTTAGAACCGAAATAAAATATTATTTTAACAAAATTATTACTTTATTGATTATTACGTGTATCTTTAATTTTCAAATGACCATAACTTCTTCACTGTTTCAACACCGGACAGAAAGAATATTAATCCCCTTATAAAAGGAACATTAATTCCCTTTAATTATTGATTGCAAATCCAATCTGCCATGTCTCATTTTTCTTCATCTTTATGCATTTCCCTGCTTTGTTGTGCAGGAATAGTCAATGTTCCATTCACATCTGAGGAATGATTGTCAATGTGGCCAGTTGTCTTTAACTTCTTTTTCCTTTTCAAATGTTACTCTCTCTTTTTTGTTAATGAAAAAATTTCAAATTCAACTCAACATGTAAAAATCTATTGATATATTTATACTGGTATATATCGATGAGATATTAATTTAGTGACGAAAACTGAAATACTGCGTATTATTTTTTCTTTTTATAATCTGTGTCTCTCCTCTGATAATCAATAAGAAAATCTCTCTTCTTTTTATAATTTTCATAAAAAAGGTGAAATAGACTATATTCTCAAGATAAAAATGCACTATTTTCAATGTTAATTACATATTTAATATAGTGCGTTTATTTTTATTTATATTTTTTGAAAATAAAAAACATTTAGTACAATATTCGAAAGCAAAAATATGACCGTTACTCGAAGTACTGCAAAGTAAGTGACATACAACTTGTAGCCAACTCTACATTTAACACTTTTACAAAGTTGAATGCAGCTGTCATGACCACCTTTAATTCGGCTCCTGCAACACTTTTTAGTTTTTATTATATATACACACACACTAGTTCAACACCATCCCTCCGAGGCCCGAGCTTCTTCAAACTGTAGCTCAAAAAATTATACACACACAATTTTTGTATATATTTGTAGATATCTTGGTATGGAAGGAGAGAAGGTGATGGAAAGCTTGGACAGTCTTTGGTTCTTCTCTAATGTCATGCATGCACCAAAGATTCAACCCATTGAAGTGCATTCTACTAAAGAAGATCCAAAAGTTGAAAGTGAAGAGAAGGTGAAAATTCCAAGTGAGCCTATTGAGATTGTTGAGACCAAGAGAGATGTTTGTTTGGTTCATGACAAAGAGAGTAGTGAAGAAAGAAAGATGAGAAAAGGTTCAAAGAAGAGGAGGAAGAAGGTTGTACAAGAAACAGGGCTGTTTCCGACCGAGAGAAAACCGACAGCTGCCCTGAAGGGTACTGTGAATGGTGGTGATTATGAGAAGGAGTTGGGGTTTGATTTTAGGTTTGATTTGAGTGAGATTTGCATGATGATTGAAGGGTATGAAAGGTTTAATGGTAAAAAATGTGGTAAGATTATGCCACCATTGAGTGATGGTATGGCTATGAGGCAGCATCTTAAATCTTGGGCCTATGCAGTTGCTTGTAATGTTAGATGAATCTCTTTAGATTTGTGTTTTTCATTTAGTTTAAATTTATTATAATTCATTCTTTTAAGCTTGTATTAATTAGTATTCTTTCATGTCTGATTTGTTTTCTGTTACTTGTGTATTATATGTAGAGAAATGTGCTGTAACCTTTTAATTGTTATATTATGAAATGCAATGTAGAAGATTTGATTCATCATATCTGTGTTATATGTTTGATAAGTTTACATCTTTGTAGATTAACTGTGTTTTTGTTTACAACAAACGAGAGAACAAAATTGCGCAAATCATCAAATGATAAACGAGTTACAACAAAATAATCAAATTTTCGAAATTGATAGCCTCTACACTAGACTTTATGCAAGCATTTTCATAATGCAACATATGATAACCTCCAAAGGATAATAAAATCTGGTCTTTTTCTTGATATGATTTTGGTCTGTTTGGAAGTTAAAAAATTGAGAAAAAAATAAAGGTTTGAGGCAAATTAGAGATTTTAATGGATTGATAAAAATCCGTAGATTTTAACAGATTGTTGTTGATTTTAATTTTACGTAGATTTTGGCAGAGTTTGTGTCAAAATCTCGTAGAGACTTGCTGATTTATAGTGAAATTTCCGACAAATCCTTCAAAATCTCATGGATTTTAACAAGATTTCAAGACATGCAAAATACACTAGCAAATCCTTGAAAATCCACAACTTTATCAAATAAAAAAAAGTCCATGGACTTTTGAATACCACAAGATTTTAATGTCTTCTTTAAAATCCATATTGAATACCACTAGATTTTAAAGGACTTTTTAAAATCTAAATTGAATACCCCAGATTTTAAAAAACTTTTTGAAATCTTTATTGAATACCACAAAATTTTAAAGCATTTTTTAAAATCTAGAATGAATACACCAAGATTGCAGAAATTCATAAAAATCTTTTAAAATCCCAATTGAATACACCCCTATTAGTGTTTGGTAGTTAGTGGATTGAAATATTTTTTTGGACTTGAAAAGTTAATTTTCAAAAAGCTACTTAGAAAAAAATTTCAATTAGATGATTATGATGTGTTATGTTAATATATAAAAAACTAACTCAAACAGCTAATTACCAAGCAGTTTTACATAAATCAGCTAATTCGATTTGCTAGTCAAATCAATTAACTTAATTCGCTAGTCAAAATAGCCGCTAATCAGCTATCTAGTCAAATCAATTAACTTAATCCGCTAGTCAAAATAGTTAACCGCATGTTTGGGGTATCACAAAAAAGTTGATTTATAGCTTAAAATGAGTAAGTGTTTTATAAGTGATAAGTTAATGGATTCTTATAAGTTATACGGGTGTTTGGATAAATTTACTTATAAGTTAGTTAAGAGTTTGCTAAATTAAATTTGAAAAAATATTTATTAAATACAATGATTTCAACACTTGCATTTTAAATTAAATTTTTTTTTAAAAACACAAAGGTAAAAATATAAAGTATTAAAAAAATAAAGAAATAAAAGAATAAGTTGATAAGTTAAGTAAAATGTTGGTGATTTCTAACATTCAACTTATCAATTTATAAATTATAAATTATCAAATAAGCTGAGTACACAAACAACAACCCTTGTACTTATCAACTTATAATAGGCCGAACAGGCCCTATATAAAACATAGAAGTAAGGTTTGGGCTTAGAAGACGGACAGTTTTACACTGTTTGCCCTTCGACCCAATCAAATCTTAAATCAAAGTTTAATGATCAATTGAAGCCTAGCCCACTTCCTTAAATTGTCAATAACTTTGGTCTTGAAAACATTTTGATACCAGACCCATATGGATCAAAACCCCAAATTTAAGCCCAGACCACTTCATCTACCTTGTCTCCTCTGTCAATTCAAGCTCACCCACTGAATCAATTCACTTTGTGTGTCTAAACTCTAAAATTGTGAAATTAAGCACAAGGGTAAGCAATTAACAAGGTAAGTAATGGCAGAAGCACCAAGAAAACTAAAGGGTCACAAGAGCTCAACCACTTGTTGTATTGCCTCTAATCAACGCCCAGGCCTTATTGCCACTTCTGGAGAGGTACCCTTTTCAATTCTATATCTTTCTTGCCTTAAAACTATAGACACACACTCATGTAAGTATACATGAAAACCCCTTTTGATATATCTGAAAAATAATTGTTTTTTGATGCTAAAGTTTATGTCTTTCTTGCCTGAACATTGTATACCCACACAAATGTAAGTATATTTGTAAAGCCCTTTTGATATAACTAACAAAGAATTGTTTTTGATGTTAAAGTTTATGTCTTTCTTGCCTTAAAATTGTTCACACACGCATGTAAGTATATATGTAAAACCCCTTTTGATATAACTGACTGAGTATTGTTTCTGATGTTAAAGTTTATGTCTTTCGCGCCTTGGAATTATACACACGCACATATATTGTAAGTATATATGTAAAGCCCTTTTGATATAACTGACTAAAGATTTGTTCTTTTTGATGTTTGTGATAGGATGGTTGTGTTTGCTTGTTTGATTTGAGATGTAAAGATGTGTTATTTGTGATGAATGTTGGTGATGATCCAGTTACATCTTTGTGTTACAAACAAGGTTAGTTACACTCTGCCTGCATTTTGTAGTATTTCTTGGGTTTGGTATGTTGATTGATTATATTTCCCGATTCTACCTGATGAATATGAATAATTTAATGTAGGAAATGGGATTGTATTTCTTTTTGTGTTTCGACAATCTGTGGGAATGTACTACAATCTTTTGCGTTTTGTATTTTTTTTTGTTCCAAGTAATTGCGAGCTTTTTTAATTGGCTTGACGCTTGGTACAGATAATGAAGATATAATATATGTATCCTCGGGGAACGAAGTTAAGAGCTTCGATGTGCATCAGGTTAGCATTTTAGGATCTACCATTTGCCAAACTTTTCACTACAGATTTCAATTCATTCTTGCTAAAGTTTTGCTTTATCAGCTTATCTTACCATATTAATACAAATGAATGTAATTAGCTGTTCCAAAGCTGCAGCCCTACAAATATGGTTCACCACCATTTCGAGTTATGGAAAAAGAGATACCATGTGATGATATTAGGCGGTGCTTATCCATCAACCTAATACACATATCAAGATAATTCATTTAATTGATCAGTTCTTTTTCTTTTTTAATTCATTGTAGTCAATTCAAGGTATTTAAAATCACATGCACATGCCTCCACTAAGTCTTAAACCCTCAACCTCTTATTTACAAAGAGGAGAAAAATACCCACTAGGCTAAGGTCTTAATTCTTAGGGCCGGCCGTTGGGATCAGGGTTGTTACAACGTCCATGTGGCATCCATATGGCGGTGTGGCGGGCCAGAAGTGTAAAGCGTCTTCATCCCATTACGTATCTGTGCTAAGGCGGTCGTCACGGATATCTTATAAACGCCTCGGACGCGATGTCGCCGAACCCTTCCTTATGGATGCCACTCCTGCTTCTTCTTTTCTTTTTTTCCTTCAAATTTCTGTACAATTTTAATTTTTATTCCGTTATTTCAATATCCGTTTTCCAAATAACATAACTCCAACAGGGACTCTGAAGTTTGCAAATCTGTAATTTTAGCTTAAAACAGCACTTTTAAGTTTTTTGTCTATACAAATTTGTTTACAAAACTGATGTGAATTTCATTATTTGTCTTCTGTAGATGCTAACTTGTTAGTATCCTTTTAATTTCTTTTCATAAGTATTAATGTTTTTATTTTATGGTATGTGGATTATTGTTAGTATTTATTGTTCAGAGTAATCTATTTTATAAGGCATACATTTTTAAATACTATATTACATATAGACGTCTGAGGCGCCACGACGGACGCCACATCGTCATACCGTGGCGTCGTAACAACCTTGATTGCGAGCTAATCCTTTGAACTTTCTGGAATTAGGTTGGCCAATGTCTTGATAGTCATACGACTCTCACTAATGTGATCAATGCCGATATGCTGATATCAGAACCGGAACTATGCTATTCATTTATGTCTGTATGCATATACTTTGTGCATATTTTTTAGAATGTAATACGGCTATGGACCTACGTGCACAATTTATAGTCTAAAAGTACGGACCAACTAAACCCTCTTGTTTATATATCTAGCTATTAGAATCTGCCTATTCCTACTTTTAACCTTCTGGTGGGAAAAGGTTCGTGCTTTACTATACATGTCTGTAGTACTAATATGTTATCAATGTGTTTTGGCAGGCGGGTTCATTAAAGCCGCTGCAGAACTACAGCTACAATCAAGAGGAGATAAATCAGGTAATCATATAATTTAAATATTCCAGATTGTCTCTTGAACATTCAAATTTACTAGTTAGAAAGGAGTTATTTTGCATCATAAATTTGTTCTAGAAAGCTATATATTGATTAAGTTATGAATATTGGTGATAATCCTATGTCATCTATATGTTTAAGTTTCCTTGCCCTATATTATTGTTGCTTCCTTCTGAAATTAATTTATTGCTAAAATTAGAACATTAAGCTTAAATCACAATCTTAGTGCTCTTCATGCAGATTGTCTGCAG
This sequence comes from Heracleum sosnowskyi, assembly GCA_030848705.1. Lineage (NCBI taxonomy): Eukaryota > Viridiplantae > Streptophyta > Magnoliopsida > Apiales > Apiaceae > Heracleum > Heracleum sosnowskyi. Next base: position 8,901,056 of record CM061239.1, read on the forward strand.
TTCAAAGTCATCATTTATTGCTGCGGCGGACGATGGTGGTGATGTGAAGGTATCATTTTACGACTCGTAAATGATTAACACCATTGCTTTTCTTTTCTTCACACAGGAACTTATATGTAACTAAAGAGAAATTATATTAATACTTACCTAAAATTTTATAAATATTTCTTCATACATTTACTATATCCCCCCCCCCCCCCCCACACACACACACACACTTGAAATTTATGTAGTTTATCTAAAGCGACTGCGATTTTTAAGCTTTCAAGTAGAAGAGGACAACTAAGATGACCTTATAAAAGAATGTGCTTGTATATATTTATTATTTTGTGAATATATGTAGAATATCACTTTACATGATGTTTGCGTTTGTCATTTTATTATCTATCACTGCTTTAGTATGTATCTTTTCGTGAAGGGAAAGTCATTGTTATTAGCCTTGTCTTTGGTAAGACCTAATAAAAAAAGATGCTCGAGGATACCTTAGTGAATGACTGTTACCAAGTTTAAACTTGATTCTGTAGCAGTTTAATATTGTATATATACATAGGGTCTGACTCAAATAAAAACTAATCACAAAATAAGAATTGGAGAACCAAAGATTCTGCATTAGATTTAGAAGTGCAGAAGACCAACACAGGAAACATGCAGAACCTCTGGTTCTCACAATTCTCATTTGAACCGGACCTATATGGATATCAAAGCAAAAGCAATAGAAATCAACAGTCAAGTTGAACAGAAGAGGAAGTTGTGATTCCTTAACACTATCTATGTCTATCTACTCCGTTTGATTGATCTATACCTGTGTTTTTTTGTGGTTGATGAACATCTCTGAGCGTTCCTACCTACTTTAAGAAAATAAATGGGTTTTTAATAGATGCACATGATTGCTTGTTCCTGCCACTAACTAGTTTCTGGAAGAAATTTATCATGCCGAATGTGCAATTACTGATTGTTAATATTTGCAGATCATTGACATTCGTCAACACCGTCCCTATAAAACATTAAGAAATAGCCATGAAAGTGTATCCTTTTCAATCATCCTTTCTGCATAGATATCTATGGACAATACATTACCAGATTTTAAATGTTTTGCTGGTATCGGGCTAGAAGTTTATCTGATTTTCCAACTGTTCTAGTTTTCTTAAACCACCTACATTTTGAATTCTCCTTTGTTAGTTTAATCTCTTCTGTACTGATAGGCGATAGTGATGTAAAAGAAAAATGATGATTCTTTAGCATTCACTCCTTGTTAACAGTTTGTGTCACTAACTCGAATGAGTTGATAATGTGAAAAAACCTATTACTATGTTGCTTTGACTGCAAGCTTCAGATATGTAGCACTGTTCAGTTTCTTCCTTGGAGACCTTGGGAAGGTATCTATCTATATGTTATTGTGACTGGATGCTCATGCCAGATGCGAGAGTCTTTCAGTCAACTGCTATGTGCTTTCATGAAATCTGAAGTTCTTGAAAATGCATTTGAAACACGGATGTGATATTTTTATGTGGGCATTTTTTGCAGTCATAACAGGTGGACTAGATTCAAAGCTCATTCTGTGGGACTTCTCAAAAGGACGCCCGCTTAAAATTCTAGACTTTGGTTTGTTTCGTCTTATCATTCTGACCTTTATCTTTTGCAAAAATCTGTGTTAATGTTTGGATGCTTGATTTGAAAATTTGATGATTCCATCTTTATATGACTCGTTAAACGAATCTCTTAAATCTGACAAACATACCACTTGACACAATCGGAGAAAAAGACCTATGGACCTTAATCTGCTGGTGCGGGATAATAAGTATTAATGACAGATTGCAATTGCAAGACATGATACTGTTCCTTATGATTGACATCAAATGGTTTATTTAGAATGAGATACTGTTATCAATTAAAAACCAACTTATTTAGGGAAAGAAAAAGATTTTGAAGTTATCCATCCTCTGAAGATCTGTAAGATTATCACATGTGTCTATGTCGTTGGTTAATTTGTAATATTAGTTTTGTGCTTGTTGCAGGCAAGCCCGATGTCCATGCTAGAGAAAATGCAGAGCAATGCTTCAACCCAGCATTCGTCCATTCCATAGCAGTGTCTCAAGTTGATATGTTAGACAGGATAGGCAAAATATGTGTTGTGGGTAGGGGTGATGGTATTGTTAGTGTGATAGATGTAGAATCTGAGTTTTATCCTACCAAGTCAAAAAATTCTTCAAAACTTCAAAAGAACAGTCAATCAAAATCGAAAGGCAGTGCTTCATCTTCGAATGCTGAATCACAGGATCAAAGTCGGGAGAAGAAATTAAATCTTGATTACACTAGTGGAGGACATACAGCTGCTGTTTCCTGTGTGTAAGCACTTATTTTCTGACCTGATTTTCTCAGGTGTTGTTGCTATAATAATAAAATTTGCTCCACAGGACACTTTCCACCTTTGGAGAGAAAGGGAAGTACATAATATCAGGTGCGAATGACAAATCAGTAAAGGCTTGGAATTGGTCTGCATATTATGATCCTTGTCAAATTAGCAACAACGATAGTCTCCTACATCTCAACATTAATTTGACCAGAAAAGTAAGTTCACCTTGCATTTTTTCAAAATATGATTATTCTCCAGATATTCTCTATCTATTGCTAAGTATCAACTCCTAAATCAAATTTGTACGACTACTTTTGTACAGGTGAATTGGCTCTGCACCACTCCATGTGATTCAGAAAATCTTATAGTCTGTGATACATCCAAGCTGGTGAAAGTTTATACAATTGCATAAATCAAGAAAAACTTTCGCTTGCCTGCCCTAAAAAGCAAAATGGTTCGGGTTGCACCTCAATTCGGGTTCGCAGTCATTCTTACCAACTGCGTAAATGTGTTAACTTTGTCTGATGTAGGTACCATGATACAATTAAATAACATCCGCATGTTCAATTAACTCATATATACAATTGCAGTGTTACCGCATGCAGCTTGAACTCTGAAATGAATTGGAGAGAATTGTATTGTACAAAAATATCTTCATTTATTGTTAAAAATATTATTGTAAAACAACTGAAATATCACATCGCAGTTTGTATGGTACTCTACTACTCTTAGGCTGTGTTCCAGAAACAATGAAAGAAAAGAAAATAATAGAAAATGAGTAATTTTCTTTTCTTTCCAAATCTTTCCAAAAGTGGAAAGAAGATTTTGGAGACAAATATGCAAAGATCTTTTTCAAATCATTAGAAATCTTTTCTATTTTTCCACAAAAATCTTTTGAGAACATGTTAAAGTAATTAAATCTTGAGTAAATTGCATAATTGTGGCCGTACTTTACACCGAGTTTTACAAAAGTGGCTCAACTTTCAAATTCTTATTTTAGTGGCCAGAGTTTGATTCCGTCTTTTATAAAAGTGGCTCCCGTTAACTCCCCACTTACGGGAGTAACAGAAATCATATTCATAATACAAGGCACATATACTGTAAATATAACATTTACAAACTAGATTTTCGACCTAGAAACATTTATAAACTAGACCAGTGGTATATTATGCTAAAAATTGAACAAAAGATAGTAGATAATAAACTGCAATCATAAGATAATAATTTGCAACCATACAAGAGGCTGTTTAAATTGCCAAACATAAGACTAGTTCTCAAAATTCTACCAAAAACAACAGCCCTTGTGCAAAATAATAATTCTTAATATAAGACTAGTTCTAAACATAAGACTAGTTCTTTACATAATTTGGTTCAGTCATGATATCTCTGGGTAGCCTTCTTCTCTCTCACACTCCTTGCCCTTAGTATCTCAGTTCTTGTTGTCACAGTTTGCTTCTTCTTTTGCCATGCTTTTGGAGCAACTCCACATGCAGCAGTTGTTCGTTTACCAGGTGGAGGGCCAAAGATACCTCCCTGGCTATCATTCACTTCAATTGTTGGCTGAGATGCACCAGGACTGAACTCATGCCTTTGCTCCTGCTCAACTTGATTTGGTTGATTTTCTTCAGCCCTTTGATATTACTCACCTTCCTCTGCTTCATTTTGCTCAGGTCTTTTTTCTTCATTTTTCTATAGCAAAAAACATAACTCATTTAAACTGTGTAAGGAGTGTAATACATAATTAAGTGTGTGCAGATTTATACCTTGGTTTTGCATGTCCTACGATTGTGTCCCCATGCATCACAGTTCCCACATTTCAAGCTTGTTTTCACTCTTTTTAAACTGGTTGCACCAGGTGGTGCCGGTGTGTCATTCTTCTTATTCCTCTTCATTTTTGGTCTACCCGTGCTAGGTTTCACATTGGGAGGCAGGGGTTGTGTGTAAGCAGTTTTGGCCCATGCTTCTCTCCCATTGATAGGTTCAACAATATGAGCATAAACCTAAAAATAAATTACATTTAGACATACAAAATGTCACTAAAGAGATCAATATGAGCTAAGATATGAAGAAGATATACCTTCTCAAACATTGCAACTGTATAGCACTTATGTAGTCCATCTTCTAAAGCAAGCCCCCTTGAATTCATACATGCAACTGCATGGAAACATGGCACTCCACTAAGCTGCCACTTTCTGCAGTGACAAGATTTTGCAGCTATATCTACTACAAGTTCATATCCTCCTGAAGAAGTTACTACCGGAAATCTTGGACCTCCTGACCAAGTGACATGACAACCTACAGATTTTTTATTTGCCCTGTGACAGAAGTACAAAATGTTATTTGTACTACACTTTAAAAAACTCTAATGATAAGAACTACACTTACTCATTTAGCTTGTCCACTGAGTTTGGGGTATATTTTCCAACCCAAGTTTTAGCTTCTAATTTCCTTCTCTGAATTCTACGCATGACAGCTGAATGTATACTTCTAAGCATTGTAATAATGGGAAGGTGCCTTAATTTCTTAATGGATGAATTGAAGACCTCGCAGTGATTGTTTACGAACAAATCACTTTTACAGAGAGTTCTGAACCCAGACCTACTCCAATGTTCTTTCGGTTTAGCTGACAGCCACTCGTAACATTTTATATTTAACTATAAAATTAAGGATAGTATTAGAATGATCAATATTGGTAAAATGTATTATGCCTTAAAAAGTGGTAAAATGATAATTTTTTACCTTTTGTATTTCAGCCATGTTTTTGTCAAAGTGGTAATCTATTGTTGATCTAGCAGCACTCCACATAAGTCATTTACCACCTTCTTCTGAAAAGCATCACATTCCCAACTAGGATTCATCCGAATATCATCTTCGTACTTCTTTGCTATCCACTCTGCAGTAATTTGTTTCTGATGCCATGTTAGCTGACATGTGTGCTTTGGATTATAAGTTCTGATTTGGTAAGTGTCACTTTTTTGACACTTGTTTGCATAAATGCTCCATTCACAGGGTGGTGTGCACTTGTACTTAATCTTGTAACCCATATTTGGTGTCTTCTGCACAGACCTTCTTTCTATGATGGCATGGCTTCTAACTGCTCTCCTAAAAACTTCTGCACTACTAAAAAGCATACCAAGCTGAAATTTTGGGTTCATCATGTCAACCTTCTCATTAAATTCTGGATAAACAACATCAGCCTCATCTTCACTACTTACAGCCATCTTCTCATCTTCACTCCCAGCAATAGTCTCATCATTAAACTCAATTTCATTGTCATCCCATTTATTAGTCATGTACTCTGTTTCACCTCTGTTGACACTAGTCACATCATCATCCTCCTCATCTACCATTTCATCTTGTTTGGAGTTCCCATCATTTGAGCTATCAGGGTGTCAATCTTCATCTGCCTCACTATCTTCATTTACAGAAATCACTACAATTGGACTTGAGGGTGGTGCAGTTTGTGTGTTTCCAATTGGCAATCCCTCAATACCTATAGGCTCTGTGCTTATAAGCACAGCAAACACTTCAACATAGGGATGCTTTTCAGATATGAGACCAGTCATGACTAGTACATCAGCATCATTTTCCAACTTCCCAATCTCCTCCATTCCCTCATTTGGGGCTTTAAAATACAACTCAATCCCTGCAGACTTACGACCAATACACTCGGACACCATTGAACCAACTTCAAATATCGACATCAAATCAACATTACAGAAATCAAAATAATCTATCTTGTAACCCACAAACTTCGAGTTCAGATTCTCAAAATGACCACCATAGTACAATTTTATAGTGAAAAAAGAGGGGTAATCTGCAATATACAAAACAATTTCAAAGAATGGTTTTTTATTACCATTTCAGTCGAAAGGGAGACACAAGGGACCATTCTAAACATATTCAAAAGAAAAAACCATATTCTAAACATATTTTAAACATATTTAGGACCACATGATGAATACAATACAATAAATCACAATCGATTAAGAAAACGAAGTGTTCGAACACATACCTTTATAGTTAGGGCACTCGGCATCTCCATATTTATGCATATTCTCCTTGGATCGCCTAAACCATTCCATTTCAGCTTCACAATTAGGGTTTTCTTTGAGTAATTAGGGTTTTCTTCGAGTAATTGGGGTTTTTTCGATAGAAGTAATTACTTTACTAAAGCCAGTGGTGTTATATATATATATAATAAGCTAATTGTCTAAATTACCCTTCTGACTTATACAAAATTTGTATTTAACGGCGAAAAATTAACGGGAGTTAACGGGAGCCACTTTTATAAAAGGCGGAATCAAACTCTGGCCACTAAAATGAGAATTTGAAAGTTGAGCCACTTTTGTGAAACTCGGTGTAAAGTACGGCCACAATTATGCAATTTACTCTTAAATCTTTAGCTTTGTTTTCTTTTTTTTCAAAAAATAATTTCTGAAACACAGTGTTAGCATTCTTTAACAAAAGACGATAGCCAATAATATCATATAAGAGTAATGCAAGGAACCAAACAAAGTTCCCAACAAGGTTTTCAAATTGATGTGGTGGTCTTGAGTTTGAGAAATTTTTTGCCGGGGAATACGCATATCCAGACTCCAAATGTCAAGTGGAACTTTTAACAAAAGAGTGTTTTATTTAAAACGTAAAAATCTCCCATCAATCATCATCATATTATTCTAAACTAGAAGATAACCTGCGGGCCTAGTTAAATAAGGTAATAAATAAGGTAATAAGATAACCCGTATAATTTAAAATTTAAAATTATTTATTTAATATAAATAAGGTTATAATCAGAAAATTAGAATTACAATATAAATTTTATATGGGTAAGAATAAAAAAAGTTATTTAATTTGCTTATAATAACATAGTATTATTTACCCACTACAAATTCTGCGTGAATTGATGAGAAGCTAAAAATGAATAAAAACATTCAAGCTCCATTACTCAAGCAAATAAGGAAATTGTTGTGAAAGAAAATTATTATGTGATTAGAAAAATAATTTAAAAAAATTACACACATGTTTTCAGCTTGGTTAGACATAAAACTAAGAATTATACTTAAAATATACTCAAGATAGTTAGAAGGAGAATGATATCTAGAAATTAGAGTGTTTGTAGATGTTCATGACAAAGGTAGATTAAGATAACAAATTCAAGGGTATAAAATAGATTGAGATTAGTATCTTGATTCAACAACTAAGTGATTATAATCGGGTTCGGTGAATTTTGATTCAACAACTAAGGGATTATAATCCGGTCTGGTGAATCTTGTTTCAACAACTAAGTGATTATAATCGGGTTTGGTGACTCATCTGATTGTGATTGTAACGCTGATGATGGATATAATAATAATATATAATATATTTGGTACAATAATAATACTATAATATATTTTAGATTAATATTATTCAGCGGTAAATTGAGATTAATATCTTGATTTAATAACTAAGGGATTATAATTGGGTATGCTGAGTAATCTAATTTGACGCTGATGATTATAATAATAATATAATATAATATATTTTAGTACAATAATAATATTATTGTTGTGGATTAAAAAACGTACTTGTATATTAATTGCTAGGATTAATGAGCTTTCGAGCTTTAATGGCTGCACTCGTGTTTCCGGACTAAATTGGTCCTCACAAGATGCCTACGTATCTCAATTAATGTTGAGAATCAAGCCAAAGACGTAGTTCTGATTGTAGGATCAGGGACCTTATATAGGCGTCTGGAGCCTAGTATTAATGGTATGTTTGGGAGACTTAACGGATAAGTCTTCTTTTTGATATTGGATAAGTATTGTATTTCTTGCTGAAGAATTCGTTTCCTTGTTGATAAAGGTTATGACTCATTGATTGCCTTTAATTGAGATTCCAGATCCTTCTTTGACTAATTTTCCATAATCAAGGCTCTTTTCATGAGCTGTATATTTTCCCTACTCATTAATTACGAAATTAATGAATAATTAGGGTGTCGGTCTTTAAATACCGGCCTTTTAATTGAATCAGGAATTATATTTCTATAATTACTTTTCTGACCATATCATTTGCCCCCCAACTTCTGGGAAAATCTCCCCGGGATTTTTGTAGAAGTTATAACAGTCATTTTTCGAGATCTTTATTTTTCACGAATTTTTGTTCCACTTTCCTGGAAAATAATTAATAATAACTTTCCCCTTTATTTTTTGGAAAATCTGTGTTCTGGGCGTGCATACCCCCGCCTAGGAGACATCCTAGGTCGCCACGCCTAGGAACTATGTCTCCTGGGCGTGGGTCTTTGAAGATTGGCTCAAGGAACTTCTGGGCGTGGGTACCCCCGCCTAGGAGACATCCTAGGTTGCCACACCTAGGAACTATGTCTCCTGGGCGTGGGTCTTTGAAGATTGGCTCAATGAGCTTCTGGGCGTGGGTACCCCCGCCTAGGAGACATTCTAGGTTGCCACGCCTAGGAACTATGTCTCCTGGGCGTGGGTTTTAGAAGCCCTGCCTTAATCAGTTTCTTGGCGTGGGTACCCCCGCCTAGGAGACGTTCTAGGCTGCCACGCCTAGAAAATATGTCTCCTGGGCGTGGGTTTTAGAGGCCCTGCCTTAATTAGTTTCTTGGCGTGGGTACCCCCGCCTAGGAGACGTTCTAGGCTGCCACGCCTAGAAACTATGTCTCCTGGGCGTGGGTTTTAGAGGCCCTGCCTTAATTGATTTTCTTGGCGTGGGTACCCCCGCCTAGGAGACGTTCTAGGCTGCCACGCCTAGAAAATATGTCTCCTGGGCGTGGGTTTTAGAGGCCCTGCCTTAATTAGTTTCTTGGCGTGGGTACCCCCGCCTAGGAGACGTTCTAGGCTGCCACGCCTAGAAACTATGTCTCCTGGGCGTGGGTTTTAGAGGCCCTGCCTTAATTAGTTTCTTGGCGTGGGTACCCCCGCCTAGGAGACGTTCTAGGCTGCCACGCCTAGAAACTATGTCTCCTGGGCGTGGGTTTTAGAGGCCCTGCCTTAATTGATTTTCTTGGCGTTGGTATGAACGCCAAGGGAACTTTGAACATAAGTTTTTCGAAATTGGTCCTTATGTCGGATCTTTTTCCTTTGTTTGGTTAATATTTAAACCATATATATTTTTATATGTTGAATGTTCTAGATTCTTCTAGAACTTTCAATTCGAATTTATTTGGGCTTCCCGCCTAGCGATTCTCCAGGTTCTTCTAGAACTCGTAATTCAAATTTTGAATTTATTTGGGCTTCCCGCCTATGAAAGGCCCAGTGACCTGTTCTCGGTCCATATACCGTCTATAGACGGTTTATTGGAACGTTGTCACCGGCTACTACTCCTATAAATCAAGTGGAGTAGAACTTCCATTTTCATACTTCAAAGTCATTCTACTAAATTTTCTCAGAAACTTTCCTTAGAAAAGCTCTGCTAGGGTTCCGCGGCAAAGCGATTTCCGGCGTTTAAGCCACCGTGCATTTTCCAGTTTCCGTTTAAATCTTCATCTTCTCCACCAAGTTTTCTGGGTTCAAGCATTCTTCGGAAGGATTTTAATGGCGGATTCAAGCTCATCTCAATCTCAGCTATCTCAACCTTCTCGCCCTGCCAGAGCGAATCGAGGTAATCCACCTCCAAAGTCTCTAGTTCATGCAAACGTTTTTTCCCTTAGAGATTTACTTTCTGATTTTGGGGATGCTTTCCCAAATCTTCTCCATTTAGAGGCCCATAATATTCCTTCTAAATACAAACAGAGTAGGGTTGATGACATTTCCGTTCTTTTTGGCATAAAGGCCCCATATAGGGCCGTAGCACCTGGCCCAAATGACAGGGCTTGTTATCCTAAGCCCGGGGCCATTAGGATATACAAAGAGACTTTTTATTCTGGTTTTCGCCTTCCTCCTCATCCTTTTGTTTGTCGTTTATTAGCTGAGGTTAAAATTTTTCCTACACAACTAATGCCCAATGGGTGGAGATTTATATATTGTTTCCTGGCCCAATGCATGAAACATAGGGTAGAGCCCAGTGTCTCGGTATTTCGATACCTCTTTAAATTTGTAAATGCTCCAGATGATATAGGTTGGGTTAAGATTCAATATCGAACCTTAAACCGTAGTTGCTTCGTTTCTGGCTCTTCTCCCGACTCTCTTCCCTTGTGGAAAAAAGAGTGGTTTTATATTTACTTAGATGGGGATGATTGGACCAATTATTTTTGTCCTAACTTTACAAGGGCTACGGACGGTTCTTTGAGGTCCCTTAAATTAGGGGTAGACGATCTTGCGGCAATTCAACTCCTGACGGGTGATTGCTTGCATCATTGCAATCTCCTAATTTCTGAGGATAACCTTCAAGCTATGGGGCTTAGCACCCTTGAACCTCGGGGTATATAAACTTAACTTCCTTTCCTTTATTCTTTGTCGTCATATAATATGATTGTAACGTTTGTCTTTTCTTTCCAGCTAAAACCGCTTTGAATGCTATTTTCAAGAGGAGGGAGGACCATGCCTCTAAGGCGGTGATCGTGGAGATAGATAGGCCTTCAAAGCGGAAGAAGGCCATAGATGGCTCCCCTGCTGTGGAGAAGGTGCCTTCTTTTTTGGCTGAGCGGGCTGTCCTTGTTGACGAGGATCCCAACCCATTTGTGGTTAAATGGGGTTTACTTAACAGGGACACCATAGTTGGTGATTCCAGGGCTGCCGCAGAGTGGTCCAGAAATGTGGTCACTCCAAGGGACGTGGCCCATGTTGTGGAGTCCTCGGAGGATCTCCAGATTGAGCTTCTTGGGGCCCAAGCCCTTGCTTCTGTAAGTAATTTTCACTTAAGTTTAATCTTTCATTCTTTAGTTCACTTTTTGAAATATGTGCCTTTGTTTCATAGGCTAACACCTATCATCAAGCTGCTCTTCACAACTTGAAGGCAGTTCGAGCTGAAAAGCTGATAGCTGAGAGGGATAGAGACAGGTATTTCGCCTCCTCTACCTCAAACTTTGAGATGTTTAGAGGGGTTGAGAGGGAGCTTGTAGATGAGAAGGAGAAGGTCAGGCAGCTGGAGGCCCAACTCCAAAGGGGTCGCGAGGATGTTATTGCTGAGTACAGAGCATCTAAGGAGTTTGATGACCTCCTTAATGCTGAGTATGATGCTAACTTTCCTAGCACCTTCAAGGATTGTTGGGAATCCATTATTGAGGAGCTGGGGACGAAGATTGAAGGGGTGTCTTTGGATAAGTTTCCCGTTCCTGACTTATCTGGAACATCCAAGGACACTACTGCCAACCCCTCATCTCAGCCTTTTGATGATATTCCTGAGCTCTTTACGGATTCTGAGCCAGTTAGAGATGAAGATTTGGAGGATGCTGCTAAGGATGATGTTCCCCTTAACTTTGAGGAGGAGACTCATCAGGATGATATAGCATAGGTTAGCCCTGTGTGGCTATTTATTTTTATGTTCTTTTCTGAACTCACCCTTCGGGGTTTTAATTTAACTTTCTTAGTAAGTTTATTTCAGCTTTTCTAGCTTTTCTTGATTTTGCATGCTTAGTTCACATGTCTAACATAATGCGTTGCATATTTAATGAAATCATAAGAATATGAAATTCATAACTTAAAAATGGGATCAACCCTTACATAGCACTCAAGTTTTTTTTAAAAAACTTGGGCTGGTTTCATCGAACCTTATTTCTAGTAGTAAGTCCACTTGGGAAACACTTTTAAACATAATAAACTTTCAAATTGGAGGCATGCCAAGTCCTCGGCACCTCATGCCCTTCAAGGGTTTCTAACTTGTATGAGCCTCGACCAAATACGTTCTTGACGCGATATGGTCCTTCCCAATTTGGGGCCAGTTTCCCTTTTTGTCCAACTCCGGATGCTTCAATTTTTCTGAGAACCAAGTCCTCTTGACGAAAGAACCTTTCTTTAACCCTTAAGTTGTAGTAGAAAGAGGCTTTCTTTTGATGTTCAACTATCTTGGCGTTTGCTTCATCTCTAACTTCATCAATTAGATCCAAAGCTAGCCTCAAGCCTTCTTCATTTTCTTCTGGTTCATAAGCCTCAACTCTCGGGGAGGTGTGAGTAATTTCCACCGGGACCACTGCCTCTGCTCCATAAGCCAATAGAAATGGAGTTGCCCCGGTGGTGACCTTGCAAGTAGTACGATATGCCCAAAGTATAGGGAGTAATTCGTCCACCCAAGTGTTTCTGGAGCGTTCAACTCTTTTCTTTAGTCCATCAAGGATGATTCGATTTGCAACCTCAGCTTGCCCATTGGCTTGAGGATGGGCGACAGAAGTGAAGCGCAACTTGATATCGTTTTCATCACAATACTTCTTGAACTCATCGTTGTTAAACTGAGTTCCATTGTCCGTGACCAGGACTCGTGGAATTCCATATCTGCATATCACATTTTCCCAGAAGAATTGCATCACTTGCATGGTGGTTATCTTGGCTAATGGCTTAGCCTCAATCCACTTGGTGAAATAATCAATTACTACTATCAAGAACTTTCTTTGAGCACTTGCCATAGGAAATGGCCCGAGTATATCCATTCCCCACATAGCAAAGGGGATAGGTGAGTTAATGGATGTCATCATCTCTGGTGGTTGCCTAACCACTGGTGCATGTTTCTGGCACCGTTCACATTTCTTGACGTAGCTTTTAGCATCAGCAAGTATGCTTGGCCAATAGAAACCCAGACGAGTGACTTTATGAGCCAGGGCTCTGCCCCCCAAGTGTTGCCCACAAATCCCTTCATGCACTTCCTTTAGGGCCAATTCTGCCTCTTGAGGTCTCAAGCACTTTAAGTACGGAATAACAAAAGACTTCTTGTATAGGATTCCCTCAATTAGGGCATACCTTAGTGCTCTGACGTATAGCTTTCGTGCTTCTGAAGTGTCGTTGGGCAGCCACCCAGTTTCCAGATGAGCTTTGATGGGATCAATCCAACAACTGGTGATACCAATGGGGGCTACCAACTTTCCATTGATGCTTGGGGTCTTCAAGACTTGGAAGTATACACTCCCGGCATAGTTTTCAATTTCAGAAGAGGCAAACTTAGACAAGGCATCAACCTTCATATTTTCCTCCCTTGGAATGTGCTCCACATAGCATTCATCGAACTGAGTCATAATGGCCTTGACAAGTTTTAAGTATTTGGCCATGACTTCATCTCTGGCCTCAAACTCCCCATTTACTTGGGAAACCACTAGCCTCGAGTCTCCACATACTTTCAGAGTTTTGACTCTCAAGGCTCCAGCCAGCCCTAAGCCAGCTATCAGAGCTTCATACTCAGCCTCATTGTTTGTCGTCGGGAAGTCAAGTTTTAGTGCATACTCTATTAGGAATCCATCAGGACTCTGTAGCACTAAACCAGCTCCACTTGATTTTGTTTTTGATGCTCCATCAAAATAGAGCACCCAACATTCTTTGAAGGTCATTTCCTCATCTTTCTTATCTTCCATAGTTACTTCCTGCCCCCCGACTTCTTGGTTGTCAATGGTGCATTCAACCATGAAGTCAGCAAGTGCTTGAGCTTTTATGGCCGTCCGAGGCTTATACTTGATATCAAATTCTCCCAATTCAATGGCCCATTTGATCAATCTTCCACTAACTTGAGGGCTATGCAAGATGTTTCTTAGAGGTTGATCAGTCAAGACCTCTATCTTGTGAGCCTGGAAGTAGGGGCGTAGCTTTCTTGAGGCCATTATCAAGGCTAAGGCAAATTTCTCAACCATTGAGTAGTTTATTTCTACCCCATGTAGAATCTTGCTCACATAGTAGATGGGTTTCTGAACCTTCACTTCTTCTTTTACCAAAACAGCTCCAAGGGCTGTGTTAGAAACCGCCAAGTATAAATAGAGAATTTCTCCTGGCTTGGGTTTTGCCAACAGTGGTGCTTCAGCCATATATTTCTTCAGGGCCTCAAAGGCCTCTTGACTTTCAGTTGTCCATTCAAAATTCTTCACTTTTTTGAGTGCTTTGAAGAAGGGTAAACACTTCTCTCCAGACTTGGAGATGAATCTTCCCAAAGCAGCCACTCTTCCCGTTAGTTTCTGGACATCCTTGACAGTCTTTGCTGGTTCCATGTCTAGAATCGCTTTGATTTTGTCTGGATTAGCCTCGATTCCTCTTTTGGAAACCATCAGGCCTAAAAACTTTCCCGAGCCTACACCAAAGGCACACTTGGCTGGATTCAACATCATCTTGTGGTGTCTTAGCACTTCAAAAGCCTCTCGGATGTGCTCAATGTGATCGGCCTTATCAAGGCTCTTGACTAACATGTCATCTACGTAGACCTCCATGGTTTTTCCAATCAGGTGCTCAAAGATTTTGTTCACCAACCTTTGATAGGTTGCTCCAGCATTCTTAAGCCCAAAAGCCATGACTAAGAAACAGAAGACACCAAAGTCAGTGATGAACGACACTTTGGCGATGTCATCTTTGTGCATCTTGATTTGATTATATCCGCTGAAGCCATCCATGAAACTTAGCATCTCATGCCCAGCAGTGGCATCTATCAAGGCATCAATCCTAGGTAAGGGGAAACAATCCTTAGGACATGCATCATTCAAGTCGGTGAAGTCGACGCACATTCTCCACTTCCCGTTAGCTTTTTTGACCATCACAGGGTTAGCTAACCATTCTGGGAATTGGATTTCTTCAATAAACCCAGCTTCTAAAAGCTTATTTACTTCTTGCTTAATGGCTTCAAGCCTCTCTGGAGCAAAACTTCTTTTCTTTTGTTTCACTGCCTTCCTTTCTGGATCCACATTCAATTTGTGAGATATTAGTTGGGGATCAATCCCTGGCATGTCAGCCGCTGTCCAAGCAAAAACGTCATTGTTCTCTTGAAGAAAAGATGCGAGTTTGCCTTTCAATGGTTCGGGCAGTAGTGCCCCAACATAAGTCACCTTCTCTGGTTCATCCGGGACTAAGGGAATTGGGATTAAATCCTCAGCTGGTTTCCCTCTTCGGTCCTCATTGTCACTAGTGTCCATATCTTCAATGGGGAGAACCTGCCCCCCAACTCCATCAGGCCTCAACGCGGCTACATAACAGCTTCTAGCCATCTTTTGATCTCCCCATTCTTCACCAATCCCATTTCGAGTGGGGAATTTGAGTTTCAGGTGGTAAGATGAGGCAACAGCCTTAAACGCATGAAGACCCGTCCTCCCAAGGATCGCATTGTAGGTTGAGGTTGCCTTTATAACTATGAAGTTCAGCATCTGAGTGGATGTATTCGTTCCTTGCCCCATGGTCATTGGGAGTTGGATAGTGCCTTCCACCTTTGATTCCACTCCATTGAACCCATATATGGGCATATTAGAGGGTGTCAACTGAGAATCAGTGTAACCCATCTTGATAAAGGCATCGTGGAACAAGATATCTACTGAGGCTCCATTGTCGACTAGGACTCTCTTTGTTTCGGAGTTGCCTATCACAGGTACTATGACAAGAGGATCATCGTGGGGGAACTTCACCCCTTCCAAGTCCGAATCATCGAAACCTATTGACACTTCTGTTCGTGCACGCTTCGGTGCTTCTCCAACGACGGTCAGTACCTCTCGGGCATAAGCTTTTCTTGAGTTTCGGGAGGACCCAGCAGCAGTTGGCCCTCCGAATATCATGTTGATCACGGGCCCTCGGGGCTTGGGATTTCGATCTTGATCGTTGTCCCTTCTATCATAATCCTTTCTTTCATAGTTCCCCCTTTGGCTCCCTTGGCTTCCATCCTTAGTGAACTTGCTGAGTTTTCCTCTTCGTATTAGAAACTCGATCTCATCTTTCAGTTGCCTACAATCGTCGGTGTCATGACCAACTTCTTTGTGGAACCGACAAAACTGATTTTGGTTCCGTTTGGACAAATCAGCCCTCATTGGCTTTGGCCATTTGATATCTTCTTCCTTGGCTATCTCCATCAGAATTTGACTCCTGGGAGTATTCAATCTTGCATACTCCGTGAACTTTGGCCCAAAGTTATTTCTCTTGGGTGGAGAGTCAGAATTCTTTGATGTTCGGGGAAACTTTTCCTTGACGTCGTACTCCTGAGTTTCTTTTCTTTTCTTTGAGTTTCCACCGTCGCCAGCGGTGGGTTCATACTTTCTCATGCTTTCCTCAGCCTTGATGTACTTTCCGGCTCTATCTTGGAGCTTCAACATGCTCTCTGGTGGATGTTTAGCCAACGACCTCCTGAAGTGGTCATCAGTGGTTCCTTGTTGCAGGGCTATCATAGCCACTTTGTCGTCTAAATCCGGGACTTTCAAAGCCTCTCGTGTGAATCGATTAATGTAGTCCCTTAGAGCTTCATTCTTTCCTTGACGTATTGCCATGAGTGATGCAGAACTTTTCTCATGCACCCTTCCACTAATGAACTGGTTGATGAAAGCCTTGCTTAGCTCCTTAAAGGACCCAATAGAGTTGGGAGGTAGACGGCTGTACCAACGTTGAGCCATACCCGCAAGAGTTTGGGGAAACGGCCTACACTTGACCGCATCGTTGGCTGGCTGCAACAGCAGTGCATTGGAGAATGTCCTTACATGATTTGCGGGATCTCCCGTTCCATCATAGGCTTTGATCGAAGGCATCTTAAACTTTCTGGATATAGCCGTTTTCATGATGTCTTGAGTAAACGGTGGTGTAGGATCGTCAGGATCTCCTAGGGGCAACAGATTACTAGGATCACCCCTTGGGGCTTCAGCCCTCTTGGTCCTTCTTGGTGGATCCAAGTTGATTATCGGGATTCCTTCAGTCGTTCGGCCCCGAGTTTGAGCGGCCTCTTCTTCAGCAAGGAGTTTTTTGAGCCTTGCAGTCTCTGCCTCATGGGCTGCAAGCTTCTCCCTAGTAGTTTGGGGTGGCTCCCGATTTGTCTGTGAAGAACGTCTCCTCCTTGGGGCGACATCCTCCCTAGTTGTATAACCCTCATCCTCAGTGTATGGGCCAGAGTAATCTTGAATGAGAGGGGTCTGACGAGTTTGTTGATTTTGGGGTCCCAGACCTTGAATATAAGGAGGCACATATGCCTCATGGTAGATTGGATTAGTTCCACTACCGCCCGCCATGGGTCGAGGGGGCATGCCATAGCTTGGCATCCCCAAATTCTGATTCGCGTATTGAGGGAGATCAGTAGTATGGAGTTGAAGGCTCCTTGGTGCACTCATGAGCAGCGGGGAGGTCGTGATTGGTTGTTGGTGAATGGTCTCTTGTGGATTAGATCCATGAACGACCATCTGCAGGGGATTCGTCCCTTCAACCGAAATCGGGATTTCCGGTCCTTGAGTGTTAGTGGGGATATTCGCCCCTTGTGTGCCAGTAGTTGGTGGTGGCTGATCAGCCTCAGAGGTGATAGGGTGTTCATTGGGAGTTTGAGTATCCCGAGCTGTTCTTCGTGTGTTCGCCATGGTTGATGTTGTCTTCCCACAGACGGCGCCAAATGTTGTGGATTAAAAAATGTACTTGTATATTAATTGCTAGGATTAATGAGCTTTCGAGCTTTAATGGCTGCACTCGTGTTTCCGGACTAAATTGGTCCTCACAAGATGCCTACGTATCTCAATTAATGTTGAGAATCAAGCCAAAGATGTAGTTCTGATTGTAGGATCAGGAACCTTATATAGGCGTCTGGAGCCTAGTATTAATGGTATGTTTGGGAGACTTAACGGATAAGTCTTCTTTTTGATATTGGATAAGTATTGTATTTCTTGCTGAAGAATTCGTTTCCTTGTTGATAAAGGTTATGACTCATTGATTGCCTTTAATTGGGATTCCAGATCCTTCTTTGACTAATTTTCCATAATCAAGGCTCTTTTCATGAGCTGTATATTTTCCCTACTCATTAATTACGAAATTAATGAATAATTAGGGTGTCGGTCTTTAAATACCGGCCTTTTAATTGAATCAGCAATTATATTTCTATAATTACTTTTCTGACCATATCAATTATAATATATTTTTGACGTAAAAATCTCCCATGACCATATTATTCTAAATGAATATGATTTATTACAAAAGCTGGGAATAAGGAATATTTTTTCCCAAATACAAGAATCAGCCGTTTATTTTTTATTTGTTTTCATTTGCATGATTCAACAATAAAACAAATGTAAGAATAATATTATGCATATAATACTTGTAAACAGTGATTACAACGGTAAAATTACTTAAAAATTACTTAAACCCTTTGGACTCCTCTCAATTAACGGTACAATTGCTTAAACCCCTATTGTTTTTGGAAGCTCTGCTCTGACACCCATGTGTATATGCTATAATAATTTGCAGATTACGAACTACCCGTTGTAAGAATTCACTTTCTTTAACTATATGAATGGTTAAAATTCATGCACACACATCATTTGATCATACCATTGTTTCAATCTTCGCAATTGAAACAATGGCTTTTACACCATTGTCGTCTGTTTCGACTTCACGTGCTACTCAGTGGGACGTTTTTCTAAGCTTTAGAGGTATCGATACACGATACACATTTACTGATCATCTATACCATGCACTACATCGCACTGGCATTCGTACATTTATGGATGATCCTGAGTTACGTAGTGGAGAAGTGATTTCAGACTCGTTGATTCAAGCTATTCAGGAATCCAAGACCTACGTTGTAGTTCTGTCGGAAAACTATGCTTCTTCATCTTGGTGCCTTGATGAGCTGGTAGAGATCCTCGGTTGTTACAAACAATTGAAAAAATTAGTTGTTCCTGTGTTCTGCAACATTGATCCATCCGTTGTGCGACACCAAACTGGGAGTTTTAAAGAAGCGTTTGAAAAACATCATGCTCGTTTTGATGGGGAGAAAGTGAAGACATGGCGCATTACACTAAAGGAAGTTGCTGGCTTTTCAGGATACCATATATCTCAAAACAGGTAAAAACATTTATACTATTTTACAAAACCGTTGACAGTTAAACATTTAATTATACCATTTATACTAGTTGCTGGCTTTGGTAATTAAGGATGAATGAGATTCACTAAGTGAAGCCTCAAAAGTTTAAGTTAGTATATGTTTGTTTTATATTACCTTATTTGACACAGCTTTATCAAATCGAAAAAAGTAGTTTCTCAGCTTTTTTAACCAGAAATTTGTTTATTGCAAGCAGAAATTTATCTTTAGAATTTGAAATTCATCCTTTATTTGTACTTAGTTCATACATCGAATATTCTAGATTGTCAATCACACTAAAGTTCCCTGAATAAATAAAACGGGTTATAAGTTATACAGTTGCCGACCTATTAATACTAGCAGATAACGCACCTGTGCTAAACCAGGTTAGAGAATAAAAATTAAATTACTTAAAATAGAACTTGAGATATTAAAAATTAAAATAATTAATGAATATTATTTAAATATGTAGTTGTAGAAAATTAAAATATGAAACTAAGATGAAATTCTATAATAAATAAATACTATTTTAAATAAATAGAATTTCAACTCCAATGCTAGTTGCAGTTTGCATTTAAGTATAGAATCCATTTGGAATTGAATTTTTTGACATTTGGTTTCAAATTATAGAGATGGAACTAATTTTAGCAACTTGCTCTTAGCGGCGGTTTCTACTTAAAGATTATTGATTTAATAATAATTAATTATTACATTAATTTAGAATTAATCTAACTCTATTAGTTTGAAATTAAGTGAGCTAATAATTATATGTATGTATACCGGGTATACACGGCACATCATACGGGGATTTCTACTTTTAATATGATTATTATTTTTTAATTTAACAATAATTATTATATTAATTTGAAATTAAGTTAATTAAAATAATAATTATATGTGTACCGTCATATACGGTTTTAGTTGGAAAGTCTACCAGCTAAACTATTATTGATAATAATTTTTTTAATTATAATAATTGTATTAATTTCAAATTAAGTGAATTATATTTAGCTAATTAAGCTAATAATTATATGCATATCACGATATACATGGTATATCAGGGGTTTATGTTATTAATAAATTTTTAATTTTTAATTTGATATTAATAATTATATATATTAATTTGGAATTAAACTAATTATATTAAACTAATAATTAGATGTATATCGCAGTATACATGACATGGGGCTTTCTGCTTTTAGTGATACTAGCCTGTAACCCGTCTTAAAAAATTTAACGTGAACGAAAAATATTAAAATAAAAGTAAAAATTAATATGATAAATTATAAAATGAGAAACTTAAATATTAATTGGAACATAAAAAAATATAAAAAAATACAGATGGAGCTTAGGAAGTTAAATGAGGTATTATTTAATATTATTTTATTATAAAATAATATTAATAATAAGAACATATAGAAAATCTAACATGTTTTAATTAAAAAAAGTAAAAAAAAATATGTTGACATGTTAAAATAAGTAAGTTTTTTTAATAAGGACAAATAAAAAAGCTAACATGTTTTAATTAAAAAAAAAGTAACTGCCCGTAATATTTTTAGATGTGTTTTAATTATATTAATTGTATTTGTTAAAATAGGTAAGTTTTTTTAAATAATTAAAAGTATTAAAATAGGTTTTAAAATATATAAGTAAGAATTGCACTTGATATTTTTGGAAAGAGAGATTTTTATATTATTTATTATTAATGGTAATATGTTTTAAATTAAAAGTAACTAGTTTACTAAGCCAGGCATAAGTTTTTAAATAAAATAATATATATAAAGTTTAGATCGTTCAATCAAAAACGCATCGAAGTATATCGAAGTATACATGACATACTGCTTTTAATAAAGATTATAGATTGTATCATATGCTTCTTACAGATATGTTTATCAGATGACATCAAAGCACATTTTTGTAGAAGTTTTAACTGGCATATAAATATATAATCATCAAGTCTTCACGTTCTCTAATTAAACAATTGCATTGCAGGTCTCAAGCTGATATTGTCTATAAAGTTGTTGATAGGATTTTACTCGAAACAAATCCGAGGACTTTGGATGTTGCCAAGTATCCAGTTGGTTTGGATTCTCGTGTGAAAAGCGTAACAGCGTTGATGAAACGTGACCCAGAGGGTGTCACTAAGATCGGCATATATGGTATGGGTGGAGTTGGCAAAACAACTCTTGCCAAAGCTGTGTTTAATCAAAACTATCAACAATTTCAGGGAAGCTGCTTCCTAGCAGACGTGAGGGAGGTTTCAAAAACAGAGAAAGGCCTAATGTGTTTACAACAACAACTTGTTGTTGATATTCTCAAACGTAACAACATAAACATTAGCAATGTTTACCAAGCAATTGAGCTAATAAGAGCTAGAATTTGTTTGACAAAAGTCCTTATTGTTATCGATGATCTGGACAACCCAAGACCACTGGAATTTTTAGAAGGATCATTTGCTTTGGGCAGCGTAATCATAATAACAACAAGAAATGAAGATCTATTGGATTCAATCGAAGTGCAAGACAGATACAAGGTAAATGAACTGGATGAAGATGAGTCACGTCGACTTTTTGCTCAACATGCATTTGGAGAAAATAAGATATCCGATACATTCACGGCATCTTCCACAGAAATTCTACAACGTGCTGGAGGGCTTCCATTAGCTCTTAAGGTTTTTGGGTCGAACTTGTTTAATAAACCGGAGGAAGAATGGAGATGGTTCATCGACAAATTAAATCGAGTTCCCGTTGACAGTATTGAGAAAACAATTGTGATTAGCTTTGATGCGTTGCAATTGGTTGATCCTATGCTGCAGGATATTTTCCTAGATATTGCTTGTTTTTACATTGGTTGGAAGAAAGAAGAAGTTGTTAAAATCATGGAAACTTCTTATACGTTTGTCAAACGTAATATTGACATTCTTACGAAAAGATGTATGCTCACGATCAATGATCGTGATGAGTTAGGGATGCATGATCTTCTGCGGGAAATGGGAAGGGATATTGCACGTAACCACGCTCGTGATGAGCCCGGAGAACATAGTAGATTGTGGATATCAGAAGATATATACACCGTGTTGAAATATCGCAAGGTAACATCAATATACATATTGAATATAAGTAGGTATATGTAATGGTCTTAATAATATGTGTGTGTGTGTGTAAATTTGTTCCTAAGGTGAAATTATTTGTTCAAGGAGCACAAGGGGGTAACTTACTCTCTACTTTTTGTCTATAATATTTTTATATATATCATTATTCTGTTTATTTCCTCTTGATGTGCATCTGTTAGGGGACAAAAGCGATTCAAGGTATTATCCCTGGAAAATTTATCTGCCATGATCCAGATGCACCTGAGGGAGTATCATTGCCTGCAGAAACATTCAAAAATACGAATAAATTGAAATTTCTTTACCTCACCAACGTAAATCTTACTGGAAACTTTGAACATACATTTGACGAATTGAGGTGGTTCCACTGGAAGTATTGTCCTCTGACATGTTTACCTTCTGAATTTCACCCACAAAACCTTGTTATCCTCGAGTTGCCTTGTAGCGAAATGAGAACAATGTGGCAGCCAAACATGGTAAGTATTTTGTGTACATTATGATTTTACATGAAAAGGCGTGATTTAATATTCACAATTGCACTGAATTTTACAGGTTACACAGATTTTTGGAAAGTTAAAGACACTAAACATGTCGAATTCTCCAAATTTAATCACAACACCAGACTTCACTAAGTTTCCATTTCTTGAAACATTAAATCTTAATTGGTGCAAAAGTTTGGAGGAGGTCCACATATCAATTAGAAGTTTGGTGAGGCTTGCTTCCTTGGATTTGGGGGATTGTAGTAATCTAAGAAGACTTCCGGACAGTATTTGCAGCTTGAGAGCATTGGAAGTTTTAAATATTACTGGTTGCAGTAGTCTGGAAGCATTGCCCGTGGAGCTGGGGAACATTGAATCCCTAAAAGTTCTCAATGCGAGCAGAGTAAATATTATTAAATTACCGAATTCTATTGGATGTCTTAGCAAGCTTGTTCGATTGGATATATACAACAACAAGAACCTTAAATCTCTTCCAAACAGCATTTGCAACCTGAGATCACTGGAAATTCTACATATGAATTGTTGTAAGAAGCTTGAAAAATTGCCAGATAATCTGGGGAAGATTACAAGCTTAAGGGACCTGAATACAAGTGTTGCGACTCTGTTAAAAATGCTTCCTGATATTAGTCGGCTCTCAAACATAGGACATCTTGATCTTACTGATTGTCGTCATCTGTTGTCCATTGCCGAGCTTCCTCCTAACTTAGTGAAGATAAGAGCAGCAGGTTGTACGTCTCTGAATAGATTACCAAATCTATCCAATTTGAAACAACTGGCGTTGTTGGATCTAACAAACTGTAGATCTTTGACAGAGATTCTAGGCCTGGAAGAACTTACTTCATTAGAAGTACTTAAGTTGACAGGTTGCAACTCATCTCTTCTTGCACACACTTTGACCGAGAGGTTTTTCCAGGTTTGGTCTCGTGCTCTTATAATCACAATTTTGGTTAATTAGAATTCTTGTATATATATTTTCAGTCTTGGATCAGTTATTTATTTCTATTTGACATTTTTGAAGCTTATACTATTTTTATACTTGATCTTTCAAGTTACTACTCACATTTCCCTCTCACATTTTCAAGTATTTTTAACGAGTCCATATCTACTAAAAGGTTTACAGTGAATAGAGAAAATAGATGATCACTAATTAATTTCTAATTTGTACTTCAAATTAAAAACATAGCTAAGTGTTACCGATAATAATCATCATACAACTGAAGCTAAGAACTGAATAATAGTCTGGTGGCATTGCCTTTATATATTTGCTGGTTAACTCTTTTTTCATACAAATCTATTGCAACAGATATCCTCAGAATTTGGACATAGAATTAAAATTTGCATTCGTCAAACAGAGTTTCCGGATTGGATTAGTCAATCAAGTACTTTTGGGTCAGCAATGTCATTAGAATTGCCTCCAAATGCATCACACAATTTTCTGGCGATGATCTTTTGCTTCAAACTAAAGAAGGGTTTATGTAAAATTGATTATTCTGTTAAGAATATAACAAGTGATTTTATATGGAGTGACACTCTTTCTAGGACTTATGGCTATGAATCATTGATGGTAATAGTACCGAGATCAATATTCTCAATCAGAAATGGTGACGATTTAATAGAATTAACCTCAAATAGAGAAATAGCTCTCCGGATTCATCTACTGTACAAAACGGAGATTACAATGATTCGCAAGTATGAAAGTGCCTCTCTCGATGAAGAAAATGAGAGATGCTACCCTTCTAAACGGTTGAAACGTTCAAGTGAGAAGAACTGATCACTCAAAATATGGCCGAAGAAAGAGCAATGGCTGGATAGAAAAGGAGAGCTGGCAGTTAAGGAGGAGGATGAGGGCGGTGAGCTTGTTTTTGTGGAGTACTGGACTTCTGTGGGTAAGACGAGAAGGTTGAAAACAGAGGATGCGGCTTTTGTCAATTGTCAGGTATGGTGTTCGTGAGCGTTTTGGCTGAATTAATGTGATTTTGATTGATTCTTCTAGTTTCTTAATGTCAAGTATTATGAATCATGTCAGCTATGATTATTTGAATTGAAAACGTTTACCTAAATTTCCGGTGATTGTAGATTAATGGATGTATGTTCATTTGCATTGGTACATACAATTTCCATGTTTGGAGCTATTCATGTTGTTACTTAATAGATTGGATGGAGAAATCTTATTACTTGCTAATAAGTGTATGGTGTCTCTTTCTCTAATTCCGGTTTACTTACTATGGTGGTTAAGGGTGCAATTAATATATGTTGTTAAGAAGCGAAAGGGTGTTGATGGTTGGGTAACTTTTTACAGAGTAAAATATATTGATGCCATGTGCAAAACATTTCATCCATGGACTCTGGATTGGAAATTACACAGGCACAATAATAAATGAAGAGCTGCAATATATGTATATTGTGCTGTTAATTTTTTTAGTTATTTGTCATTTGTAAAGATTTACCATCTGAAGCTGGAAAATATTACCAGCAATCTCAGTTGTCTTCTTTATTGGTATCAATATGTTACTTCACATCTATCGAGTTTCATTTTTCAATGGATCCACCTAAGTCTGTTTTGTTGGAAGGGTTAATCTGCATATGTAATTATCTTGATAGTTGAACTGGTTGGCTCTTATTATAAAGTTCCTCGAATTTTGTTGGCCGTAGTCTGGATAGCCATAAAACTCTAACTAATCTAGTGTGATCAATTCCGATATGCTCCTATCAGAACTGGAACTCTGCTATTCATTTATATCCATATGCATGTACTTTGTGCATAATTTTTTAGAATGAAACACGGTTATAGACCTACGTGCACAATTTATAGTCTCAAAGGATGGAGCAACTAGACCCCCTTGTTTATATATCTTGCTATGAGAATCTGCCTATAGCAAGATTCCTTCTCTTTACCTTCTTGTGGAAAAAGGTTTGTGGTTTAGTATACATGTCTGTAGTACTAATATATTATCAATGTATCTTGGAAGGCGGGTTCATCAAAGCCGTTGCAGAATTACAACTACAATCAAGAGGAGATAAATCAGGTAATCATATGATTTTAATATGCCAATATTGTCTCCTCAACATTAAATTCACTTGTTCGAAAGAAGTATCTATATGTTAATGTGACTGGGTGCTCATGTGTGATGCGAGAGTCTTTCAGTCAACTGCTTTGCGTTTTCATGAAATCAGAAGTTCTTGAAAATGCATTTGAAACACTGATGTGTTTTTTTTTTGTGGGCATTTTTTGCAGTCATAACAGGTGGACTAGATTCAAATCTCATTCTGTGGGACTTCTCAAAAGGACGCCCTCTTAAAATTCTAGACTTTGGTTTGTTTTATCTTATCATTCAGACCTTAATATATTCTGCAAAAATCTGTTCTTTATTGTTTGGATGCTTGATTTATAAAATTGATGATTCCATCTCTTCTAAGACTTATTAAATGAATCTGTTGAATCTGACAACTTACCATTTGGCACAACAGGAGGAAAAAACCTCTACAGCTTATCATGTTGGTGCTTGATCATAGTACAAATGACAGATTGCAAGACATGATACTGTTCCTTTCAATTTACATAAAATGGTTTATTTGGGATGACTGATGAGGTACTGCTAACATTTAAAAAGTAACCTATTTAGAGAGAAAATAACTTTGAAGTTATCCATCCTCTGAAGATCTGTATGATTTTTACCTTTTATATGCAAGCGACAATCAGATCATCAAATATGTCAATGTTCTTGGTTAATCGGTAATATTAGTCTTCTGCCTGTTACAGGCAATCCCGATGTGCATGCTAGAGGAGATGCAGAGTTCCAAAAATTGATATGTTAGACAGGATAGGCAAAATATGTGTTGTGGGTAGGGGTGATGGTATTGTTAGTGTGATAGATGTAGAATCTGAAATTTATCCTACCAAGTCAAAAAATTCTTCAAAACTTCAAAAGAACAGTCAATCAAAATCGGAAGGCAGTGTTTCATCCTCGAATGCTGAATCACAGGATCAAAGTCAGGAGAAGAAGTTAAATCTAGATTACACTAGTGGAGGATATACAGCTGCCGTTTCCTGTGTGTAAGCACTTATTTCCTGACGTACTTTTCTCAAGTGTTGTTGCTATAATAATAAAATTTACTCAACAAACCAGGTGAGGACACTTTGTACATTTGGAGACAAAGGGCAGTACATAATATCAGGTGCAAATGACAAACCAGTGAAGGCTTGGAATTGGTCTCCGCATTCTGATCCTCGTCAAACTAGCAACATTGATAGTCTACTACATCTCGACATTATTTTGACCAGAAAAGTTAGTTCTCTTGATAATTCTCGTCAAAATATGATTATTCTCTTGATTTCTACTTTTTTAAGTATCAACCACTTACAAAAATTTGTATGACTATTTTGTACAGGTGAATGGGCTCTGCACCGCTTCAAGTGATTCAGAAAACCTAATAGTCTTGTGATACATCCAAGATGGTGAAAATTTATACTATTGCATGAATCAAGACAAACTTCTGCTTACCTACGCTAAAAGCAACACGGTTCTGTTTTGGTTTCACCAGCAAGCGGATGATTCAGTCATTATAACCAACTGCTTAAAATGTGTTAGGTTCGCCTGCTGTAGGTACCATGATACGATTAAATAAGATTCCCATCTTCAACAATTATGTAACTTGATTAATGTTTCAAAAAACTAATGTCACTTGATAGATAGGTATAATGATCATTGTACTGTTAATTTGACAGTCATTATCGTAATACAACTCGAAAACAAGAAAACTTTAAAAACTTGTTGTGTTGTTATAAGTAATAATAACAGTAGTATTCTGAAAACATTGATTACAGCTACCAGATAATACCTAAAAAAGCTCTGCCTGGCCGTGCACTACATATCATGGTGCATGATCCTGTGACAAGAACAAGAAAACGGGCTTTTCCTTGATTCGACATGACAGGAATCTTGGTAGAAAGCTAACTTTTATCTGGGCTTGAATCTGTGTTTTTTACTATTTTTCTTCTTTTTTTCATAATCTCTTTCCGCTTGTTCTTTAGCACTGTTTGCCGCATCCAACAAGTTTCTCAGTGAAACTCCAGTTTCTTTTGATTCCCTCACCATCCTGTAATATTCTTGCCTGTCTCGTTTGTTGTACCGGCCTCCACTTGCCATGGTCCGAGAGATGAAATTTGGTAAAAGGGACGTGAGTCTGAACCTGACAAAAAGGTTATTCATGGCTGATTAGAGTTAGATTAATTAAACAGGTTTTTTTTCGGACAAAAGGTTTATTTTCAGACAACGAGAAGTAAAAAACTGACGCCTGTGGACTAGATTTTGTAGGGAGAAAGTAAGAGCAGTTCTGGGCTTGGGCCAACACATTTTACAACTTGTAAATAAACCTTATATTATCAAAAAATAAATAATTATAGATGGTAATTAACCAACTGAATCCAAGGTAAAAATATATATTTTAAAAAAATTATTCCGCAGCCGGGAATCGAACCCGGATAATAACATTGGAAATTCTGTTTTATATTAGCCAGTGCTACTGCGGATTTAATGATAAATTTTGGGAAAAGAAATATATAATGTATAGAGTTTAGGATAATGTAGATTCCAAAGAATTGATTCATCATAACAACTTTGTTTTTTTTTTTAGCAGCAGCAGCAATGCAGCATAGATCAAGGTTAGCTTTGATGGAGACACTGCAAAATATTTCCTTAGATATTCCTTGTTTTTACATGGGATGGAAGGGAGACGAGGTTACTAAAATTAAGGAACTTGTTATGCCTTCCTCTAGAGTAAAATTGACATCTTAAAGAAGAGAGGCCTAATAACGATCAATGAGAGAGATGAACTGGGAATGCATGATCTGCTTCGGATATGATCGAGAAGGGAATTTCACTTAACTCTCTCGATGAGCCTGGAAAATATAGTAGATTGCGGGACTTAAATGATATATACAGCGTGTTGAAGAATGACAAGGTCATAACAGTCTCTGATTCATCTGACTTCGTAGAATGCGTAAAGGCCTAAAGTTGCTATTTTCAAACATTCACTCTGGTCAGACAGTCGGACTCAGACTCGCTGTGTCGCTTTCATACACTTTATCTCTATTGAATTTGAACATGACAATTCTCAGTAACAGAACCTTTGCAGTTGGGAGTAGGATCAAGAATGTCATTAAATTTGCAGCAAAATGAATCACACTATTTCTTGGAAGTCATGAAGATCCACATTATAGAGTTTATTGTTCGGTTAAAAACATAACAAGTGGTTTAATATGGAGCAACACGCTTCTCAACTCTCGTTACTCATCTTTGATAGTAGTAGTACCAAGTTCAATCTTGTCAATCAGAGACGGTGATGATAGGATTGAAATAACATTAAATAAAGAAATGTTATATGGAGTTCATATAACATAGAAGGAGAACAAAGAAGCAACCCCTCGGATAATGATTTGGAAAGTAACAAGAACTGGTTATCTCTTGACAGCAGTAGCACTACTGTGGATGTAGAAGAATTAGAATTAGAAGATGTTTTAATGATTTTTTTTCTTTCCTTTTAATTTTTGGATTGGTGTATCTTTTATGCAAATTGTTCTTGTTATATGTTAATAGCTATTTACTGTATGTGGTTACTCTCCAGTCTCCTCTGCTTATCTACCTAAAGTGGCAAGTCAGCCCCTTTCAAATCTACAATTTACATCTCAAGCCTCAATAACTCACTCGCAGACTCTGATCCCTTTGCTACCTTCTTCACCTTCTAAAGATGCAGTTCTCAAACACAGTCAATCTCGTCAAACACGAGGTATCACTTTCATCCATTTATCTATGCAATTAGAATATGTTTTACTAAATAAGTTATATGGTGTGACGCATATTAGCAGCTCCCACATTTCCCACCCCGAAAGAAAGAAAGAAAAAATAAATCTGCATCAGTTCAGTCTCTCCTTCCCCCAGCATGACATTAGATTCATCTACATTGTTAAGTAACCAACAAAGACATTTACATTTACATCTACATGTAAATGTAACCATTGGCTACATCTACGACGCGATTTTACCTAAAATTGTTTTGTTTGGCCGTCCATTTTATATAGAATGGCGTGTGATGAAAACAAGAAAACCTGTTTTTTCCTTGATTGATCATCAACAAAAACAAAGATATAACTCCACACTCTTCTACTACAAAAACAAAGATACATGTATTGTTGATCATCTACATACTAGTCTTATATGTGGTTGTTTAACTACATCATAAAATTTCTATGATCTCAAAATTCCAAACATTCTTGAAGGCATTCCATCAGACACTTCTATTTTCACATGTTGCTGGTCCGCTCTCTCCTAGGTCCGCCTCTGTGTTTAAGATTTTCACATTCCATTTCATGGCTTCCACTGGTTATAATCAAACCCGGTCCGTTTCTACTCCAACTTCACCTCCTACTCCATGGGACGTTTTCTTGAGTTTCAGAGGTGAAGATACAAGATATACATTTACTGATCATCTTTACAAAGCCTTAGATCGCACTGGTATTCGAACATTTAAGGATGAACCTGATTTACGTAGAGGGGAAGTAATATCAGACTCACTGATCCAAGCTATTCAAGATTCCAAGACTTACATTGTTGTACTCTCAGAAAACTATGCTTCTTCATCTTGGTGCCTTGACGAGCTGGTAGAAATCCTTACTTGTCACAAAAGAATGAAAAGATTGGTTATTCCTCTGTTTTACTACATTGATCCATCCGTTGTTCGACACCAAATTCAGAGTTTTAAAGAATCTCTTGAAAAGCATCAAACTCGTTTTGATGCCGAGAAAGTGAACAAGTGGTACCATGCACTAACTGTAGTTGCTGATTTTTCAGGATACCAGATATCTAAAAACAGGTAAATAAACAATTGCATTTTCTTTCTTTATTGAAATGAAATTCTTTTCGATCAAAATAGGAGCCTGTTTGAATAAGGTTTCTTTTAATGACTTGTAAGTTTGGAACAAGTAGCTAGCAAACTGAACTTTGGACAATGAATTTTAACTTACATCTCAAACATAAGTTCCGCCAAACGACCTGAATGATGTATGTGTTTTCTTTATTGTAACAAAACAGAAAAATGAGCAACATGGTTTGAAATTAGATTTGAAAAATTGCATTGCAGGTCTCAAGCTGATATTGTCGACGAAGTCGTTAAAAGGGTTCTACTCGAAATAAATCCCATAACTTTAAATGTTGCCAAATATCCAGTTGGATTGGACACTCGTGTTGCAGGCCTAACGGCTTTGTTCAACAGTGAGACAGAAGGTGTCACTAGGATTGGTATACATGGTATGGGTGGAGTTGGAAAAACAACTCTTGCCAAAGCTGTGTATAATCTTCACTATCACCGCTTTCAAGGCAGCTGCTTCCTAGCAAACGTCAGGGAGGTTTCGAGAACTAAAGGCCTAGTATGTTTACAGCAGCAACTTATTGCAGATGTTCTTAAATGTAACAACATTAACATTCGCAATGTGGACCAAGGAATTGAGTTGATCAGAGCTAGAATTTGTTCAAAAAAAGTCCTTGTTGTTATTGATGATTTAGACGACCCAAAACCACTACAATATTTAGAGGGATCATTTGCATCGGGGAGCATGGTTATAATAACGACGAGAAATGAAGATCTACTGGATAGAATTGAAGTAAAAGCCAAATACAAGGTAAATAAAATGGATGAAGATGAGTCACGACAACTTTTTAACCAACACGCATTCGGAGATGGTAAAATATCAAATACATTCACGGAATTGTCCAAAGTATTTCTTGAGCGTGCTGGAGGGCTTCCATTAGCTCTACAGGTTTTTGGCTCGAACTTGTTTAACCAATCCGAGGAAGGATGGAGATGGTTCATCGACAAATTGAATCGAGTTCCCATTGATGATGTCGAGAAAAACCTTATGATTAGCTTTGATGCATTGGAATCGGTTGATCGTATTCTGCAAGATATTTTCCTAGATATTGCTTGTTTTTATATTGGATGGAAGAAAGAAGAGGTTGCTAAAATAATGGAAACTTGTTATGCTTTTGTCGATCATAATATTGAAATTCTACAGAAGAGATGTCTAATAACGATCAGTGATGAAGATGTGTTGGGGATGCATGATCTGCTTCAGGAAATGGGAAAGGGAATTGCACATAATGATTCTCCTGATGAGCCTGGAAAACATAGTAGATTGTGAGTCTCAGAAGATATACACAGCGTGTTGAGGAATCAAAAGGTAATGTCGACATATAGCCATATAGGCAGCTCTATTACTATATCCAATAATTGGCATATACTCAGCTAATTTTGTATCAACTTCCTCTAAAAAATTTTACTAATAGAACATCAGTTTCTGTTTATGTGTGCTTGTGAGTCAGGGGACAGAAGCCCTTCAAGCTATCATTCAGAGTAACTATCGCTATGGCTATGAGAATGCACTTGATGAGGGAGCATCATTTGCGGCACAAACATTCAAAAGGATGAGTAAATTAAGATTTCTTTACCTCAATAAAGTAAATCTCACTGGAAGCTTTGAACATACATTTGAAGATTTGAGGTGGTTTTGTTGGAAGCGTTGTCCTCTAAACTGTTTACCTTCTCAGTTTTATGCCCAAAAACTTGTTACCCTTGAGTTGCCCGATAGCCAAATGAGAACAATGTGGGATTTGAACATGGTTAGTACGTTCTTAAATATATCATAACAATTCAGATAAAATGTCTGATTTTATTTCGCCCACCTGCTGTTGTGTCTACAGGTTCCGCAGGTTTTTGATAATTTAAAGACTCTAAACATGTCGTGTTCTCCAAATTTAACCACGACACCAGACTTCACTAGATTTCCGTGTCTTGAAACTTTAAATCTTAGGGGTTGCAGTAGTTTGGAGGAGGTCCACATATCAATTGGAAGTTTGGTAAGGCTTGTATCCTTGAATTTGGAGTATTGTAGTAATCTAAGAAGTCTTCCGGACAGTATTTGTAGCTTGACAGCATTGGAAGTTCTAAATATTACTTGTTGCACTAGTTTAGAAGAATTACCGGATCAACTGGGGAAGATCACAAGCTTAAAAGAGCTTCATGCAGTTAATGTTAATCTGTTGAAAATGCTTCCTGATATCGGTCAGCTCTCTAACCTAGAAGACCTCGATATTAGACATTGCAATAATTTGTCTTTCATATCAGAACTTCCTCCTAATCTGAGAAGGATAGAGGCCGAATGCTGTTGGTCTATAAAAAGATTACCAGACCTATCCAATTTAAAACAGTTAAAGAGGTTGGACCTCAGAAATTGTATAGTTTTGACAGAGGTTCGAGGCTTGGAGGAAGTCACTTCTTTAGAGTATCTTAATCTTAGTAATTGTGGGTCTATGGAAAGATTACCAAATCTTTCCAATTTGAAACAGTTGGAGGAATTGGAGCTCACAAATTGTAATGGTTTGTCAGAGATTATAGGCTTGGAGGAACTCACTTCTTTACGAAAACTTTACTTGACAGGCTGCAACTCATCCCTTCTGACATACGCTTTGACAAAACGTTTCTTTCAGGTTCATTTGATCTCAAACTCCTTATAAAAATTTCACTTACATCCTCGTTTTTCCTTAATTTAAATTTTCTCTTGTATATATTAATGTAAATATTAATGTATTTTGCAACAGATATTCTCTGAATTTGGGCATCAGATTGAAATTTACATTCCGTCAGCAGAGTATCCAGATCGGGTTGAATGTGTGTCAACAATGTCAACAGATAAACAGTCAAATGCATCATACAATTTCCTGGCGCTCATCTTCCGCTTTAATACTTCCTATAGTTCGAGAGTTAATTGTTCGATTAAGAACATCACAAGAGGTTTGACATGGAGTGATACTCTTTACAATAGTAATAATGGCGATGTATTAGCTGTAATATTACCAAATTCAGTCTTGTCACTTGGAGACGGTGATGATATTGAAATAGCAGCAGTTGAAGAAATGTTTTATGGGCTTCATCTACGGAACAAAACAGAAATAACAATGAGGAGCGATGGCATCGTTGACAATGGAGAAAACGAAAGAAGAAGCAATCACTCGGACAATGATTTGGAAAGGAACGAGAACTGGTTATCTCCTGGGAGCACCACAGTCAATGTAGAGAAAACGAGAAGCTACCCCTCAGTCACAATAATTTGGGACGTTAAATGAACTCGTTATCTCTTGGCAGAAACATTGTGAATGTAGAAGAAGAAAGCAGCCACCCTTCTAAATGCTTGAAACATTCGGAATGTGACAACAAATGGCTCTCTCTCTCTTTAGAAATGGGCAGACATTGAAGTGCCTTGTTTAATGTACCCGAGTCATTTGCTTCACACTTACAGAAACAGACTACCAAGAACTAATATGGTTCATGTATACATTCTGTTTGGTTGGTATGGACTGATTCCATGCATCCATGTTTTACTTTTGCTTTATATAGTTGCTCTATGCCCATTGATGTGTTGCAAAATTTGTTCAACCCTCGAATACAATCATGTTATTAGGTAAAGAATAGAGTACTAACGGTCACATCCACATTGATCACAAAGACATTGAATAATGGCGTCTGAATCGCAGATCCTTACCAGATACATTTTGATTTACTTTCTTGGACTAAACTTTATATCTTTGTATTAGTTTAGGGCTGAACAGAGGAAGTCCCCTGTACATATGAGTGCATAGAAATCCACACTTGCAGACTCTTAACTCTTCATCTCCTCAAACACAGTCAATCTCGTCAGCCTTGCTTTCATCATATTTATCTCTACTGACGATGCACTTAATGCTTTTAAAGAAACGAACATAAAAATTCTCTTTATAGGAATGCCCTTGTAGAGGCCGTACATGTTAGACTTGGTTTTATTACTTGTTTTGATTTTTCGCGTGTTGCTTAGTTGTTTATATTGACGCGAACTCCCATTGATGATGTCGAGAAAAACCTTATGATTAGCTTTGATGCTTTAAAATCAGTTGATCCTGTTCTGCAAGATATATTCCTAGATATTGCATGTTTTTACATTGGATGCAAGAAAGAAAAGGCTGCTAAAATAATGGAAACTTGTTATACATTTGTCAATCATAATATTGACATTCTAAAGAAAAGATGCCTAATTACAATCAACGGTAGAGATGTGCTAGGAATGCATGATCTGCTTCGCGATATGGGCAGGGATATTGCCCGCAACAAATCTTATGATGAGCCTGGAAAATATAGTAGATTGTGGGTATCAGAAGATATAGACACTGTGTTGAAAAATCAGGAGGTAATATCAACACATATACATCTCTATGTAGGACTTGATTCAAATGAGATCCACGAAAAGCATGAGCACCCTGAGAACCAAATGTTCTACAAAAAAAATTGCAGAACCTCTTTGGTTCACATGGTTTTTACAATTTTTGTGTTCTCCACTGAATCTGAGATCATATGATATAATATTAACAATCAACCTCTTATTCCTATCAATTTATGCATGTGAATTTGCTCCTGAGATCATATATGTGTTGAAGAAGCATATGGTACCTAACTCTGTAGCACCTTTTCTTTCTACTAAATTTATTTGTCAAACATTGTTCATCAACTTTTCTTCATGGTATATCTGTTAGGGAACAGAAGCAATTCAAGGTATCATCTCTGGCTACTCCTCGTGGGAGTTTGGAATATATGGAGAAACAGTCGTTGCTGAATCATTCAAAAGGATGAGTAAACTAAAATTTCTGTACCTTAACAATGACAATGTAAATCTCACCGGAAGCTTTAAAAACACATTTATAGATTTGAGGTGGCTCTGTTGGACGTTTTTTCCTCTAGAATGTTTGCCTTCTGAATTTTTCGCGGAAAAACTAGTTATCCTTGAGTTGCCTAACAGCAAGATGAGAACAACATGGGAGCTAAATATGGTAGGTTCACTGAGTAAGTATCTTGCTTATATGATAAATTAAACAAAAATGTCAGATAACATCTTCCAATTGCACTCTTTTTTACAGGCTTCCGAGGTGTTTACAAAGTTAAAGACTCTAAACATGTCACGTTCTCGGAAACTTAAAACGACAGACTTCACCAGATTCCCGTGTCTTGAAGCTTTAAATCTTGAGGATTGTAGTAGTTTGGAGGAGGTCCATGTATCAATTGGAAGTTTGGCGAGTCTTGTTCACCTGAATTTGGGGAGTTGTAAAAAACTAAGAAGTCTTCCAGACAGCATTTGCAACCTGAAATCACTGGAAGTTCTAGATATTAGAAATTGTGTGAAGCTAGAAGAATTGCCGGATCAACTGGGGATGATTACAAGCTTAAAAGAGCTAAATTTTACGAGGAATACTATGTTGAGAATGCTTCCTGATATTAGTCAGCTCTCAAACATAAAAGAACTTGATCTTAGAGGTTCTCGTTATCTGTTGTCCATATCAGAACTTCCTACTAATCTGGAAAGGATATGGGCAAGAAATTGTAGGTCGTTAAAAAGATTACCAGACCTATCCAGTTTGAAAATTTTGAAGACGTTGGACCTTACAAATTGTAGTAGTTTGACAGAGATTATAGGCTTGAAGGAACTCACTTCTTTTCGAGTACTTGAGTTGACAGGTGCTGAGTGACATGCTGGTGATATTGATTGTTTTATTTTTCTTTTTCCCCTTAAAGTCTTGTATTTTTCATGTTTGTGTTTTTCACTGCTTGCCAGCTTGTCACTGATCTTGCCACATCAGCTAAATGCTTGAAAGGTTTGGAATGCATCAACAACTGGCTCTCTCTTTAGAAACGGGTAAACCCTGAAGTCTTGTTTCATGCACCTGAGTCATTTGCTTCCGAACCTACAGAATCTGTCAGAATTTAAATTACTTTTCTGGCAATCTGTCGTCTTGTTTTCTATTAGTTTCCTTTGATTTACGGTCTCTCTAAAAGTATAAACCGTGTTAAACGTTAAGACTGCACGTGATTGCTCATGGGTTTGCGTTAAAATATTATTTATCTTCGCAATCAATACAGTCTTTGGTTGAATACGTTAGTCAAATTAGGAGGCCAAACCTCCTTAACCCTGACACTGGGAATTTTAATAATCCAACTATTGAAGTTCGAATTTTAATTTACTTTTTATCCTAAACTAATAATCAAGGTATAATTTTTATATTCTCCCAATTTTAAGTAATGTATTCTCACAAATACGTGCTTCAAAACTTAAAACTTGTGCGTCACAGATAGTCTAACTTTTAGAGCATCCGCATTTAAGGGTGTCAAGAAAGGTGTTAATGACGTAGTAATATTATTTTCAGTAACTCTGTTGGGGTCATGTTCCTTGTAGAACCCTTAACCTAAGAACTCTTAAAACTCTATCTTATTTTTTTAATTTTTTTAAATAATATATATTTATTATATGAAGGTCATGGGTAAAGTTGTCCAAAAACACAAAATACATAATTTAGAGCTAATTAATATTTTATTAACGATAATAATCATACATCGATATCGATCACAAAATTCTTCATCATCATTATAAAATTTCCCCAATTATTTTTTATCAATTTTTGTGAAAATATTCAAGTTATTGTATAAACACAATATCAGATAACAGTGTTCAGCAGCTGAACATTTAAATACAAGTAAGTTCAGTTGTAAAACTTTAAAATTTATGTGTTTGATTTCAAATTCGATTGCATGACTTTTATGTTCAGCGGTAGAACACGAAAGTTATGGTATGAAAATAATGTGAATAACATTGTTCAACAGCTGAACATTATAAAAATAATCAAGTTCACTTGTAGAACTCTGTGGAAAAAAGTAAGTTCAGTTGTAGAACTTTGAAGTCCATATGCATAACTTTTAAAATTCAGCTGCAGAATACTGTATTTATACTATGAAACAAAATAGGTTCGGCAATAGAATCCTTTTATTCCAAGAATACCCTTATAAGATTTTGTATATAAAAATGAGTTGAATCTGAATAGTGATCTAGTAATAATCCAACGGCTTATAACAGTTCTAAAGTTCTTTTTTAGTGATTGGTTCTCTCTTGAGCCTAACCCTGTTGTTAAATAGACAATTCTTCAAGAATGTCAATTATTGGAGTTGCAAGAATATATACATCCACATTCTTTGTTAACTATATCCATATCACCCATCTTTAGTCATGTTCTGCTCGATAATCTTGCAACTTCTATTCTTTAGATTTCCACCTTTGAATCTGAACAAATGGCTTCTTCAAGTTATCACTACTAGAAAAACTAGATTAGACATCACACTTTAGACATCAGTTAGAAAAACCACCGATGTTAAAAGTTTCTATTACATCGGTAAATACCAAACCGATGTCTAATAGTAATCTACACATCGCTTACTTGAATAAACGATGTCTAAACCTCATTTTTCAAAAAATAAACCCGGGCTTCTCCCTTTTTCTTTCCCCCTTGGTGAAAAAATCCCCCCCCTACCAAATTCATAACTCCCGCTTGTCCCTCTTTCCCCCTTCAACTAAAAACATAAACATAAAAAAACATAAACCCACCCCAAAACCAAAAACATAAAAATCAAAACACCCCCGCTGTCCCTCTTTTCTTGAAAAACCCTAACCTGCTCCTTTCGACAAAAAGCTTCGATTAGCCTTTCAAATTGTTCGATTCCTTTCAATTTATTCAATATTAGTTCGATTTTATCAACCCCTGTCAATATTAGTTCCATTTTATCAAACCCCTTTCAATATTGGTTAGTTGCTCGTGAATTACACTTTTTTTGTTAGTTGCTCTATGCCCAGAGCACTCACAGGTAATCGTCCTCTATCTTCATTTTGTGTGTCTTGGAGTGTATATATTGATTTACACAGCTGTTTTGTTCATTTATTTGAAAAGGCCTGCTCATTTCATAGCTTAATTTATCATTTTATTATTTTTTGTTGAATTGAATGTAATGATGGTTAGACTTCTTTTAACAAAAAATGTTTTTAGAGATTTTTTTTATGGGCGAGAAGCAAGTGTTTGATGAATGCGTACCACATGTTTGTTTAAAGTCCCCAGTGAACTTGCCGATATTTTTAACGCTCGACGTTTAGTACTACTTTGATATTATAAAAGCTTTGAATTAGGTGTTGCCTGATTCAGTAGTACTTTTTAATTGATATCGACAATATCTAGCTGTAATGGTGATGCAGCTATATTGGCAAAATCAATAGTATGTAAGATACAGGGCTCTCCGTTCTGCAACGGGGCTGAGCCACTGCTGTATGGAAGCTCACAGCTAGTTTTATTGTTTCGGCTTTGTTTAGTTAAGCTTTGTCTTCTGAATTTTTTTGTTAACCTATGCTTCATGTGGCTTTGCATTATTTGTTTTGTTTTTCTTCATGAAGGAGACCGGCCTCATCCCTAATGCTGTCTCAATGCTTCACGGCCTCTGCCAAGATGGCCTGGTCCAGGAAGCTATGAAACTGTTTAGTTTGATGCATGAGACGGGTACCATACCTGAGGTTACAATATACACTGCTGTCATTGAAGGTTTCTGCAAGGCTCACAAACTGGATGATGCTAAACGCATTTTCAGAAAGATGCAGGGGAATGGAATTTCACCTAATGCAATTACTTATGGCGTCTTAATTCAGGGTCTTGTTCACAAAAAGAGCTTAGACGATGCCCTTGTCTTTTCTGTCGAGATGCTCGAGGCAGGCCATTCTCCTAATCTAGCTACCTTCACAGGCCTAGTGGATTGCTTTTTTAACTGGTTCTTTTTCGCCATCAACATGGGGGCACTTTTGGGTATCACTGTAATGGTGTATATACAACAGGAGAAAGGGTTTGGTTGGGGCTTTGCTGTTCCAACTGTAATGGTGTTTTTTCAGTGTATATGAGTTGTTTATATGTGAACACCAGTGACTACATATGCTGCTATTATACTGATCCTGCGGGAGCAGAAGTAAAATACAACACATCTGAAGATAGCGAAGATTCATTACCTTGCACTAGATTTGATGAAACAAAGCAGGTTAGTTACTGCTCCACATTCTTCGCTTCGCCACCCTTCTAGATCTCTTTGTTATGATTTTTCTTCGTATTTCTGACAATTTCAACAATCATGTTACTGAGCTACAGGTAAATAAAAGGCCATTCACCTCTTCATTATGCCATGTCATAGATTAATGGTCATTGTCCAGGAGGTTGTATACATTTACCAGGGTCCATGAGGTTGAAAATAATCATGACAGGAATTGATTTGAAATTGTTAACTATGACCTGGGAATTTTTTTGTTGGTCCTGGACAATTTCTTTTTTGTCATATTCATGAGGTATTCCGGATACAGTTAATATCTATTTTTGGGACAGGGAACCTTGTGTCGTCTGTGTAGGATATTTTTTGTTATAAATTTCTTGTAGAAATTATCCGTGTCTGCTCACCACACATTTCTGAGCTCTCTTTTTCCATTAAATCCTTGTACAGATCTAGAAGCTCTTTCTTATCATATAATTTTTATCATTTCTCTAATGATTTTTCCAAGTCTTACTAATAATGGATGTTTTGGCAGCTGGGATTTATTGATAAAGTGAAGCAGAATATAGTGGAAATCTCAAGGAAACTCAATGTGAAGAGATCAACATGGTTCACTGCAACCCTTTTGCAGCTAGGCTCTGTACCTTCACCAGATCCCACTCAGTCAGGAAGAAGTAGGGGACAAACTAGGAAATGTGGCTATATGAATGTAGTTTTGATATTTGGATGGTTTGGATTATGTAGTTAGTTTCGATATGAATTGGATAATGTAGTTAACCTATTGAATTTTATATTTGGTTTTAGTATATATTGGCCTTTTGATTTCGATATTTGGTTTTGGTTTGGCTTTTTGATTTTGGTCATTTGGTTAAATATCACTTACATCACTTTCGCAAAAAACCGATGTTAAAAAGGAACATAGACATCAGTTCCTTATTAAGAAACCGATGTGAAAAAGGAACATAGACATCAGTTGCTTATTAAAAACCGATGTTAAAGATTAACATAGACATCGGTTAAAAACCGATGTCTAATACCCCTACCTTTCTCTACACATGCAAAGACATCGCTTCTCTTTATCAATAGACATCGGTTTTTATCCGATGTCTATTGCTGTTTTTCTAGTAGTGTATAATTAAACCCCATCATCTCTAACTCCTACTTCACCTCCTACTTTGTGGGACGTTTTCCTAAGATTTAGAGGTACAGATACACGATACACATTTACTGATCATCTCTACAAAGCTTTGCATCGCACTGACATTCAAACATTTAAGGATAATCCTGAGCTACGTAGCGGAGAAGTAATCTAAGACTCATTGATCTACGTTATTAAGGAATCCAAGACTTACATTGTTGTTCTCTCGGAAAACTATGCTTCTTCATCATGGTGCCTTGATGAGCTAGTAGAGATCCTCGATTGTTACAAACAAATGAAAAGATTGGCCGTTCCTGTGTTCTAAAACATTGATCCATCCGTTGTGCGACACCAAATTGGGAGTTTTAGAGAAGCCTTTGAGAAACATCAAACTCGTTCAGATGCGAAGAAAGTGAACAAATGGCGCGTTACACTTAAAGAAGTTGATGACTTTTCAGGGTACCATGTATCTCAAAACAGGTAAAAGAACATACATACTGTCTCTCATTGTGAAATAAGATTTTTCATATTTTATTTTTTGATCTCTTAGTCAAAACAAGTAGCTAAATGAACTCTGGACAACGGATTTTAACTTATATGTCAAACACAAGTTCGGCCAAGTGACCTGAATCATGTATGTGTGTTAACGGAGGAATTTGGTATTAACAAAGTTTGAGGTTCATCGCCGGAATCAAGATCTATGACGGTGGTTGTTTGCCGAAAAGTCGCCGGAGTGTGGTGGTTGTGATAAATTGGGGGCTGAGATTGTAAGGGTTTTCTTGGTGGTGGCTCGCTGAGCTCTTCGCTTCCAACCCCTTACAATGTGCCTACGTACCCCGTATTTATAAGGGATCAAGCCCAACGTAGTTCTTGGAGAGAAAGTTACATCCATGGGCTTGGTCTCTTATTTCCAAAGCCCATAAGAAGTCTTCCACCGCCTTCCATAATTAGACTCTGACTCGCTTTAGGAATGTCTGACGATGAGGCCTAGTGACAAAGGCCCAAGGCTCGTCTATGACGTCAGGACTTCACGAATAAGGAAACTTCCCCCGTCGAGGACTAGTCCTATCTGTTACCAGCTATTTCCTTAATTCATAGACGCAAGTATAGCCATGACTTACCCCAAATGCCAGACGCATCCTTGTCCCCCGAATGAGAAGCACCCACCAGATAGAAGGACAAGTGATCCCATGCATTTGGGTGCAAAGTGCAGGATTACTCCAAAGTTCCCCAATGAGGACGTGCCCATTGAGTACAGGAACAGACCTCCCAAAGCACACACCAAGGTTCACCCCACATCTCCAATGAGGACGCGCCCATTGAATATAGGAGGAGGCCTTCAATCATCAGGCAAACCCTTGGAGGCCTTCAACAACGGACATCCCCCTCCTAGGGCACATCCTAAGAGGGAATTCTTCAATATTTTGCCAATACCAAGCCAAGGGAACAATCCTTCATCACCAAGTTGCCACTTCAAACAGAGAGGGCGCGCCCTCAAGGGGTGGACGGCCTAAAGGAGCGCGCCCTTACCCCTATGAGGGCAAGCCCTAAGTCTTCCATATGTTAAGCCCATCATCTCTAACTCCTACTTTGTGGGACGTTTTCCTAAGCTTTAGAGGTACAGATACACGATACACATTTACTGATCATCTCTACAAAGCTTTGCATTGCACTGACATTCAGACATTTAAGGATAATCCTGAGCTACGTAGCGGAGAAGTAATCTCAGACTCATTGATCTACGCTATTAAGGAATCCAAGACTTACATTGTTGTTCTCTCGGAAAACTATGCTTCTTCATCATGGTGCCTTGATGAGCTAGTAGAGATCCTCGATTGTTACAAACAAATGAAAAGATTGGTCGTTCCTGTGTTCTACAACATTGATCCATCCGTTGTGCGACACGAAATTGGGAGTTTTAGAGAAGCCTTTGAGAAACATCAAACTCGTTCAGATGCGAAGAAAGTGAACAAATGACGCGTTACACTAAAGGAAGTTGCTGACTTTTCAGGGTACTATGTATCTCAAAACAGGTAAAACAACATACATACTGTCTGTCATTGTTGAAATGTGATGCCCCTGTATATTCAATCTGCACTATTATCGGTAATTTTACTATGTGTACCATTTCCACAGAGCATCAATTTGGGAGGCAAGATACGCCACAATTGAAGAAATTGTTGCAGTTAATTTGAAGGGAAAATGGAGGTTGTGGAGGAGGAAAGAGGTAGGTCAGGATTCTTTTGGAGGTGAATTTGGCGGCTGTGGCCTGCACAGAGGAGGCTGTTAAGGAGAGAGGAGGAGGAGAGCGTAAGTAGAAGAGTGAGGTTGTTGAAAGTGGAGTTCTTTGGAAGCATTATAGGTTTATCACGTTATAGAGTGTGTAAGTTTGGTTGCTCTAATTTCATTTTTTTACCAGTTGTTCTTGTATTTTAGTTTATCACGTATAGAGTTGTTTTTCTTTAATTTGTCTATTTTTCTTATCATATAGACAAATTAGATACTACATTATGGAGTGCCCCAATTTGTACTTTGATTCATTTAAGGAAACACAATTTTGAGACCGGGAAAAGACCAACTTGTTGGTCATTAATTTGTCGCAATTCCTGAACTTGGCATGTTAGACAGGGCATGCAATATATATGTCTTGTTGGAAGGGATGATGATATTGTTAGTGTGATTGATATGGAATCAGAACTTGATGACAATCTTAAATATTGTCAATTGATTAACATCTCAGAGAAAGAACAGTTAGAGAAGAACAATACAAAACAGAATAACAACTTGTCTCATCTAATATAGCTGTGGTCACATGACATAAAATAGGAAATACTATTGAATTACAATCAGCTGTAAATGAGTTGTGTTCTTCTTTATACTCCTCAAGATGGTGAAGGAGCTGCAGGTGAACTTCCCAGCTTGTCAACATGGCTAGAATGTAGCTTGACTGGTAAGACCTTGGTAAGTATATCAGCAATTTGACAGGAGGAAGAGACATGTTCAGTTTGGATAACACCAGCTTGGATTTGATCTCAAATGTAATGGCAATCAATATTAACATGTTTAGTCTTCTCATGATGCACAGGGTTGGCAGCAATAGCAATTGCAGCTTGGCTATCACACTTGAGAAAGGTAGGAGGAAGGTTTTTTATACCAAGATCTTTTAGCAGAGCTAAGATCCATGTTACTTCACAAGCTGTAAGGGCCATTGCCCTATATTCTACCTCTGCAGAAGATCTGGAAACCACACTTTGTTTCTTTGTTTTTCAGGAAATTGGAGAATTACCAAGGAAAAAACAGTAGCCATTAGTAGATCTTCTTGTTGTAGGGCAACTAGCCCAGTCAGAGTCACAATAAGCAGCCAATGTTGCTGCAGAAGTTGAGGCAAAAAGAATACCTTGATCAATTGTACCAGCTAGATACCTTAGTAATCTTAGAGTAGCCTGCATATGAACTGAAGTAGGATGTTGTATAAACTGAGTCAGTACTTGAACAATGAAGGTGATGTCAGGCCTGGTGATGGATAGATAGATCAATTTTCCCAAAAGTCTTTGATATTTTATTGAGTCAGCCAGAGGATCCCCTTTATCTGAAGATAACTTTAGATGAGTATCCATAGGAAGTTGTAATGGTTTTACATTAAACATGTCGTGCTCTTTTAGAATATCAGTGACATATTTCTTTTGAGAGAGGAAAAAACCAGCACAAGATCTTTGAATTTCTATCCCAAGAAAATAACTAACTGGTCCTAGATTTTTTATATGAAAATTGAGTGACTACACATGCTGCAAGCTTTCAATAACACTCGGACTACTACCACAGATGAGTAAGTCCTCCACATAAACTAAAATCAATATAATGTCAACATCT
The DNA here is from genome assembly GCA_030848705.1 of Heracleum sosnowskyi. Taxonomy (NCBI): domain Eukaryota; kingdom Viridiplantae; phylum Streptophyta; class Magnoliopsida; order Apiales; family Apiaceae; genus Heracleum; species Heracleum sosnowskyi. The sequence continues at coordinate 8,945,860 of CM061239.1, forward strand.
ATGGTTTTGACAAAAAGACTATAGTCAGACTTTGATTGCACATACCCTTGATCTAAGAGTATAGTAGATAGTTTTACAAACCAAAGTCCCGGGGATTGCCTTAAACCATACAATGACTTATTTAACTTGCAGACAAGTGTGACAGATGGTTTTGGGATAGAAGAACTATCATCTAAAATTTGGATTCTGCATCCTTTATGAGTATAACCAGTTGGCCTTTTCATGTAAATATTTTCAGATAAGTCTCTATGTATAAAAACATTGGTCACATCCATTTGGATGGTGTGCCAATCTTGAATAGCTGCTACTGCCAAAGAGTCTTCATAGTGGTCATCTTGGCTACTGGTGCAAATGTATCATAGAAATCTTCTCCATATTTTTAATTGTTTCCCTAAACAACCAATCTAGCTTTATGTCTGTGAATAATTTAATCTGCAAGACACTTGGTTTTATAAATCCACTTACAACCTATAGTTGTTTTCCTCCAACTGTTTCAAGCTCGATAAATCTGGTAGCATCTCCAGTGTTGCAATAATTCGTTTTTCTAATAAGTAGTCACTAATCCAATGAACTGTAACACAAATATAAGGCTCACATTGACTCGAACTCCAACAATCACTAATTAAAGAAACCATACCATCAAAATTATGAAAGTATTCAATTAATTTTACACGTTGAGCATAATATTATTTTTGTGTGTGATGTTTAAGTGTGTTCCTAGGAATTTTTGTTGTGGACCTCCACGTGCTTCTCCACTTTCGTGACTCGCCTTCGAAATTCCATGAATATTTTCCAAGTGCCGATTAAGTGTACCCATACCGGTTCCCCTTTGGTAACTAAATGATGCTTGTTGCCGACCATTTTGTAAACAAACCAAACAATGAGCTTTAAATTTATTTGAACTATCCGGTATTGCCACTTTATCAAAATATGTCCAAACATGCGATGCTTGTCTCAAACTCGTACCACCTACATAAAATTTATAAAATGATTAAATTAAAAAGCAAACAAAATAAAATTCGAAACAAACAAAATTTACAAAAAAAAAGGAAATAAAATTCCAAGCAAAAATATTTCGAAGATTCCAAGCAAATAAAATTCGAAACAAACAAAAATTTAAAACAAGTATAAAAATTCGAAACAAACAAAAATTTAAAACAAGTACAAAAATTCGAAACAAACAAAAATTTAAACGAAACAAGATTCTAAAAAGAAACAAGGAAAATGAAATGAAAGTATAAAATTTAAAACAAACAAAAATTTAAACAAACAAAATTTTAAAAATAAAACGTACCTTCTTCGGGTTTAGTTGTGGATCGAGATCGAGATCGAGGTGGTAGCATGGTGGCCAGGGTTGAATCTTGAGACGATTGAGTACCTCTTCCTTGTTCCATTTTTTTGTAAAATGTTGTAAAAATAAATAAAATGCAAAATCTTGTAAAAATAAATAAAATGCAGTATAGAGCAGTAGGAGACTAGCAGTAGAGATGAGATAAAATGTGAGAGATTGAGACTTGAGAGAAATTAGTGAGTTGCAAAATTAGAAGACCGGGTATTTATAGTGAGAGATTGAGCATTTGGGGACTGGGTGGGTAGTGGCCTGGGTAGCTGTTGGCAACGGCTAGAAGGAGCAACTTGCAGTGCAGAGTACCGATGCTGGCGAGTGGACGAGCAGCGAGCGGGCTGTGCGGGCGCGTGCGGTTCGTTCGGTTCGTTGCAGTGCCAGAAATGGGTCGGGCCGGATCACGGGTTCTAAAAATTGAAACCGTACCCGACACTAGTTCTGATATGAATTGAGTCAAATTATTCGCGGTTCAGTCGGGCTGAATAATATCCGAATAAAATAGCGAGCCGGGCTGGGCGGGTTGAATAAAACCGCACGACTGGCCGCCTTTACTCGCAACCAATACACACTTCGGCCAAACCTCTTTAACCCTAACACTTGGGAATTTTAATAATCCAACTATTGAAGTTCGATTTTTAATTTACTTTTTATCCCAACCCAATTATCAAGGTATAATTTTTATATTCTCCCAATTTTAAGTAATCCATTCTGACATATATGTGCTTCAAAACTTTAAACTTGTACAACACAAATTGTCTAACTTTTAGAGCATCCGCACCCAATGACGTAGTAACATTATTTTTAGTAATGTCGTAAAATCGACATCTCTTCAAAAATGTCAATTATTGGAGTTACAAGGATATATACATCCACACTCTTTGTTAACTATATCCATATCACACATCTTTAATCATCTTCTGCTTGATAATCTTGCAACTTCTTTTCTTTGGATTTTCACCTTTGAATCTGAACAAATGGCTTCTTCAAGTTATAATTAAACCCCATCATCTCTAACTCCTACTTTGTGGGACGTTTTCCTAGGATTTAGTGGTACAAATTTACTGATCATCTCTACAAAGCTTTGTAACGCACTGGCATACAGACATTTAAGGATAATCCAGAGCTACGTAGCGGGGAAGTAATCTCAGACTCATTGATCCAAGCTATTAAGGAATCCAAGATTTGCATTGTTGTTCTCTCGGAAAACTATGCTTCTTCAGCATGGTGCCTTGATGAGCTAGTAGAGATCCTCGATTGTTACAAACAAATAAAAAGATTGGTCATTCCTGTGTTCTACAACATTGATCCATCCGTTGTGCGACACCAAATTGGGAGTTTTAGAGAAGCCTTTGAGAAACATCAAACTCGTTCAGAAGCGAAGAAAGTGAACAAATGGCGCGTTACACTAAAGGAAGTTGCTGACTTTTCAGGGTACCATGTATCTCAAAACAGGTAAAACAACATACATACTGTCTCTCATTGTGAAATAAGATTTTTCATATTTTATTTTTTGATCTCTTAGTCAAAACAAGTAGCTAAATGAACTCTGGACAACGGATTTTAACTTATATGTCAAACACAAGTTCGGCCAAGTGACCTGAATCATGTATGTGTGTTAACGGAGGAATTTGATATTAACAAAGTTTGAGGTTCATCGCCGGAATTTGGATATCCCCAATTGATTATTACTTGACTCAAATCTTCCCTAAAAACCCGATACCGAATTTTGGCTATAACAATGTGTTTTCGTTACTATAACAAAACAGCAGACTTGACAACATCGTTTAAAGCTAGATTTGGTTATAGCAATCAGATATTTAAAGATAGATTGTTGCAGTAAAGTTTCCCTAACAACTGAAAATGAAGCATGCACACAGTTGGTCGGTTGCCCTAATACGAATGTAATATTACATAAATTTCGGAACCACCATTGAATTTTTTTTCTTAAGTCCGACGTTCTATGATTCAAATGATTGCATTTCAGGTCTCAAGCTGATACCGTCGAAGAAGTTGTTGAAAGGGTTTTACTCGAGATAAATCCCATAAATATAAATGTTGCCAAATACCCAGTTGGGTTGGATTCTCGCGTTCAACAAGTAACAACACTGTTCAACAATGAAACAGAAGGTGTCATTAGGATTGGTATACATGGTATGGGTGGAGTTGGTAAAACAACTCTTGCCAAAGCTGTGCATAACCAAAATTATCGCTGTTTTCAGGGAAGCTGCTTCCTAGCAAATATTAGGGAGATTTCAGAAACAAAAGGCCTAATATGTTTACAAAAACAACTCATTGCTGATGTTCTTCAGTGTAGCAACATAAACATTGACAATGTTGACCAGGGCATTGAGTTGATAAGAGATAGAATCTGTTCGAAGAAAGTCCTTATTGTTATTGATGATTTAGACGACCCAAAACCACTAGAATATTTAGAAGGGTCATTTTTTTTGGGGAGCATGGTCATAATAACAACGAGAAATGAAGATCTGCTGGATAGAATTAGAGTCAAAGCAAAATACAAGGTAGATAAAATGGATGAAGATGAGTCATCCCAACTTTTTACCCAACATGCATTCGGCGATGATACAGTATCAGACACATACTCGGAATTGTCCAAAGTAATTCTTGAACGTGCTGCAGGGCTTCCATTAGCTCTTCAGGTTTTCGGCTCGAACTTGCTTAACCAATCCGAGGAAGGATGGAGATGGTTCATCGACAAAATGAATCGAGTTCCTATTGACTATGTTGAGAAAAACCTTATGATTAGCTTTGATGCTTTAAAATCGGTTAATCCTTTTTTGCAAGATATTTTTCTCGATATTGCTTGTTTTTACGTTGGATGGGAGAAAGAAGAGGCTTCTAAAATAATGGAAACTTGTTATACGTTTGTCAATCATAATATTGATATTCTAAAGAAAAGATGTCTTATAACAATCAACAATAAGGATGAGCTGGGGATGTATGATCTGCTTCATTGGCTCTCCAGGTTTTTGGCTCGAACTTGTTAAGAGAATCTGAGGATGGATGGAGAAAGTTTGTTGACAAATTGAAGCGAACTCCCATTGATGATGTCGAGGAAAACCTTATGATTGGTTTTGATGCTTTAAAATCAGTTGATTTCTTTCTGCAAGATATATTCCTAGATATTGCATGTTTTTACATTGGATGGAAGAAAGAGAAGGCTGCTAAAGTAATGAAAACTTGTTATACATTTGTCAATCAAAATATTGACATTCTAAAGAAAAGAAGCCTAATTACAATTAATGATAGAGATGTGCTAGAGATGCATGATCTGCTTCGGGATATCGGCAGGAATATTGCACGTAACAACTCTCCTGATGAGCCTGGAAAACATAGTAGATTGTGTGTATTGGAAGATATAGACACTGTGTTGAAGAATCACGAGGTAAGATCGACATTCATACATATATATAGGACTTGATTCAACTGAGATCCACAAAAAACATGAGAATCCTAGGAACCAAAATTGCAGAACTTCATTGGTTCACATGGTTTTTACAATTTTTTTGGTTCTCTGTTGATTCCAAGATCCTATAATGATCTTCTATTCATGTGACTTTATATGATAAAATATCATTAATCAAACTCTCATTCCTATTAATGTATTGAAGAAGCATAAGGTAAATAACTCTATAGCACCTTTCCTTTTTATCAAACATTTGTCATGAATTTTCTTAATGGTATATATGTTAGGGAACAACAGCAATTCAAGGTATCATATTTGGCTACTACTATAAGTATAGACTCGACTCGGAGGGTGATTTGGGCGAATGTCTCGGCGTCTCGTGTACGATTTTATTTTGGTCGGAACTCAGAAAAATCCTAGCAACTATCTTCTTCTCTGCTCTCTCTCAATACATATAGATTATATACATAGTTCTTAGGCAAACTGAGGTGCGGGTCGCTGTTGATCATTGTCATTACTGTGAGTGGATTGATCTGAGCTGTTTTATCCTGGAAGTAATATTGCTGCAACCCAACACAATGTAAGTGGGGCAATAATCTTTTCAAGAACAGTCAAGACTTCTCGAAAGACTTGGAGACTCAGTTGTTCTGTTCTTTACAGTATTTGTTAAAGAGACAGAGATAAGTTTACTTTCTCATCTTCTTATTTACAGTCTCTAATTATATTTTTGTTTCGATCTTCATGTTTTTTTATTAATTAGTTAATTTGCCTGTTCTTGTAATACAAATATATATATATAACTGCCCTATTATTGCTTTGTAGTTTAGAATTATAACCAAACAGAAAATTCTTACATATTCTCAGAAAGTGAAGTTCTTCTCTACAAGCAATATTACATATGGAGTTGTAAGCATTTTGGGTGTTTCGACTCTTACAACTTTCATACGCTTTGTCTCGATTGACGATTCAATTAATGCCTTTAAAGGAATAAGGAGAAGAAGAAAGCAATTTTAGTAATGAGGAGTCAGGTGTTCGTTGAAATTGAATTTTTATGTACTGATTCTTGTTTCTTGGTTTGTTGATGAATTTATTGTGCCATGATTCTACAATTAGCAAATGAATATGTAATACTGATGAATTTTTTTTTTTTTTTTTTTTGAAGAATAAGTGGCAACCTCAGCTGAGTTAGCTGCAAATCTGTTGGTGTTCAGTTTTGTAAATTCAAAGTTCCTCTATTCTTTTTTCTCTCTTTCGGCTCCTTCGCATATTCATAAAAATGAACATGGTATCGAAGCTGCAATTGATGAATCTCGCTACATCTACACATTTCTGTTTTCTTAGATTTTTTATTTGTGGTGAAGATATTGTTGTCAGAAGATATTGTAGTCATAGATGATGTATTTGTGGATTTAGGGTATTGTATTAATCTAAGTTTTGCTTTTGGTCCAACCCTCGAACACAATCATGTTTTTTAGGATAAGAACAGTGTGGTCACATCCACAATGACCAAAAGATTAAATAATGGCGTCTGAATCGCTGATCCTTACCATGTATGCATTTTGATTTAGTTTCTTGGAATAACCCTTTTATTTTTTATTATCAGATATAGTTATGGCTGGCCAGAGGAAATCCCCTGTGCATATGAGTAAAAAGAAATCCACGCAAACACAGACTACATCTCAAACCTCGATTACTCACTTGCAGACTCTTATCAGTCAATCTCGTCAGCCTTGCTTTCATTCTATTTATCTCTACTGATCATGCAATTAATGCTTTTAAAGGAATGAACATAAAAATTCTTAATAACTGAACCTTAACAACGTCATTTCCCGACAGACAATGGGCCAGCAATGGAATTTTTAAGGATAAGAGCAATGCACAAGTAATGAGTAAACAAGACAAATGAAAGTTGCGGTACTTTGAGTGAAACAGAGGTAGAACGTAGAATTTTTCCAAGATCTTTTGAAAAATGTTAGCTTTATGTCAGGTGAAGATCTTGTTGCTATTCTCGGCAAAAAAGAAGAAAAGGATCTCGGTGCTACGAAAGAGGCGAGCCAACATGTAGAATTTTTTCGAAAAGCCTACTGAAGAAGCGTCACAATTTGCCATTTATCATCTCTTTATAATGAGGACTATGTGTCTGGAATGCCCTTATAGAGGCTATACATGTTAGACTTGGTTTTATTATTCGTGTTACATATTGTTATGTGAGATAGTAATGATTACTTGTTTTGATTATTCTTATTGCTTAGTTGCTACTTATTGTTGTGTGAGCTCGCTATGATTATATTTTACCGTTAGTATTTTTTCTCTAATTTTTTAATTATTCAACTTTACAAATATCTAGTACTTGTTCACCCCGGCTTCGCCTGGGTTTTGTATTTCTTTTTTAAAAAGTTAATAATCTGTCATTTACTCCTAATATTGTTTTATATTCTGTATATTTATAGGTAGTTATTTTATTGTGAATATTTTAATTGGTGAAAAAATGTTTATGGTTGTAAGTAAAAATAAAATAGGACTGCAAGACGAAAATGGGGAATGGAAAGATGTAGAGGAGGATATACAGCAGATAATCACCAGTTATTTTGAGCATATTTTCAGCACTAGGGCAGGAGTTGATAGTCTGTCAGATAGATTTCAATTTTCGAGCATCTCGGAACAGCAAGTTCAGGAGCTTATAATGTGAGCTTATAATGTCTAACAGAAGAGGAAGTAAAGAATGTTGTCTTTACTATGCATCCAGAAAAATCACCCGAAATGGATGGGTTAAATCCGGAGTTTTTTCAGTCATATTGGGATATAGTAGGGAATGATGTGTTTAAATTTTGCCAGAGTTTCTTTAACACGGGGGAGTTGCCAGAGGGTGTGAACTGTACGCTAGTGTGCCTTATACCGAAAGTGAAGCAGCCAAAAAAGGTGTCTGACTTGCGACCTATTTCCTTATGTAATGTGTTGATGCGTATCCTCTCGAAAATCATGGCAAACAGATTAAAACCTTGTTTGCACTCAATTATCTATGATAAAAAAAGCGCATTATTGAAGGCAAATCACTTACGGATAATGTGCTTATTGCTTTTGAAATTAATCATTACATCAAGAGGAAAACGCAAGGGTATGCTGGTGTGGCTAGGCTTAAAGTGGACGTGTCCAAAGCGTATGATCGTTTGGAATGGTGTTTTCTGGAGCAGATGCTTGACAAGTTTGGATTTCCAGCTATATGGATTCATAGGGTTATGAAGTGTGTGAAGACTGTGACGTATAGTTTTGTTCGTGAAGGAAAGGTATTTGGTAATGTTCATCCTCATAGAGGGCTCGGGCAGGGAGACCTTATCTCGCCATATTTATATATCTTATGTGCAGAAGGGTTAGGTGCCATTATACGAAAGTATGAGGAGACTGGACTTATTCATGGATGTAAAATTGCAAGAGGCGCCCCGAGTATATCCCATTTACTATTTGCGGATGATTGCTATTTTTTCTTCAAAGCATCACAAACTGAAGTGAATACTATGAAGAGCATTTTATAGAGGTATGAGAGGTTATCAGGTCAAGTGATTAATTATAACAAGGAAGAGGTTATTTTTAGTCCAAATACTCGTACTGAAGAAAGGTTATATGTGTGTGATTGTTTGGGAGTTAAACAAGCGGCTAAGCCGGGTAAATATCTGGGGATGCCCATGTGTGTGGGAGCAAATAAATCTGAGGTGTTTGGTTTTTTGAAGGATTGAGTTCAGGGTAAATTGCAGGGTTGGTGTAATAAAGATTTGTCCAAGCAAGGAAAACTCACGTTGCTTAAAACAGCAGCACAAGTTGTGTCAAGTTTTTGGATGAACTTATTTTTAATCCCTGAAAACTTATGTGAGGAAATTGAGCGAAAGATGAATGCTTTTTTATGGGGGCGTGGTTCAAATGGGAAAGGAATTAAGTGGGTATCTTGGAAACATCTATGTGTGCCTAAAGCCTATGGAGGCCTAGGAATGTGTGATTTAAAGAATTTCAATTTAGCAATGCTTGCTAAACAGGGATGGCAGTTACTCAATGAAACAAACCCTCTGGTGTTTGCGCTCATGAAAGCTAAATATTACTCGAATACAGATTTTTTAAATGCAGAGGTTGGTCCGAATCCAAGTTATGTTTGGCGAAGTATTATGGCATCATTGATGGGTGTTAGAGCAGGGGCTAGGAGGAAGATTGGTAATGGAGTTGATACGAACATATGGAAGGTGCCATGGTTACCAAGTTTAAACGATGGTTTCTTAAATATGCCAATGCCGGCTCATCTTTCTGATATAACGGTGAGTAACCTAATTCTTACTGGGGAGAAAAGATGGGATTTCGATTTGTTAAAGGACATTTGTGTTGAACGAGATGTTGAGCTGATAAAGCGTATTCTCATTCCTATGTTAGATATGGGGAATTCGTGGTTTTGGACACTTGAGGAGAATGGAGATTTTAGTCTCAAGAGCTGTTATAGGTGGCTTCAAGGAGAATGTTGATGTTTATAACAAGTTCTGGAAAAGTTTATGGTCGTTGCAACTCCCGGGGAAAGTGATTAATTTCCTTTGGCATGTGTGTAGGGGCTGTTTACCTATAGCACATGCTCTGGATTTAAAACAGGTGATTATAGATGCTCGATGCCCTTGGTGTCACAGTGATGTGGAGACTGATAACCATGTTCTGTTTTTATGTGATTTTGCAAAAACTGTGTGGTCTAATGCTGGTATGCAGAGTTTCGTTCAATCTGCAATACATGAGACTGCGTTTCTGGTGATTAGTAGAGCTTTTGATATGTGCACAAAGGATCAGTGTGTCTTTATTGGTATGATTTGCTGGAGCATTTGGAATAGGCGTAACAAATGGGTTTGGGAGAAAGCTAATGGGTCTGCATTTGGAGTAAGGGCTGCAGCTTCTAATTTACTTAAAGATTGGCAGGAGGCACATATACGAGTGTTGGGGAGAAGCTCGCAGGTAATTGCAGGTGATCGAACATGGAGTAAGCCAGAACCTGGGTGGTTGAAGGTCAACATTGATGCTGCAGTTTTTCCAGATGGTACCATTGGGGTTGGTAGTGTGGTCCGTGATGCACAAGGGAGGTTTGTAGGTGCGAGATGTAGGAAGGTGGAAGGGGTGTGGCAACCAAGAGAGGCGGGGGCGATTAGCTTAAAAGAAGCATTGTCCTGGGTGATAGAGCGTAAATATGACCACTGTGTATTTGAAACTGATTCAAGCTGTCTTGATGTGGCTTGTAAAGGAAATCCAGGAGCAGCTTTCTTTGGTACCATTGTAGGTGATTGAATCCAATTACTAAAGCACATAAGTTCAATACTAGTTGAGTTTGCTTATAGATCTGCGAATAGTGTAGCGCATATGTTAGCAAAAGCTACTTATTCAAAATCAGGTCTTGAGGAGTGGTATGAAAATCCACCTAATTTCCTCATTCATGTACTCGATTCTGATAGTATTTAATGAAAGCAAGTACGTTTATTTCAAAAAAAAAAATTAGGACGAGGATCCTAAAGTTAACATCAGGATATTTTTCTTAAAATCACCCAAAATATATGTAAATTACATTTAATCATTTATTATTAAATATTCACTTACCATATATTTTTGCTTGTATATAAATTAGGTAAGTAAGTAATTATGTAATTAATATAATACACTAAGACAATCACAAATTAGGAAAATTTTCCTAAGATCTACCTTATGAAAAATTTCTCAAAATAAAATTAGTTGAAAATAAATTGTCACTGTATTAATGTTGTCAAATATGTAGATTAAGAATTATGTACTCTCATAGATAAACTTTTCAATGTACAAAATTGCAATTTGAGGAGCAAAAAACTAGACCTGGCAATTCGTGTCGTTCGTGTACTTTCGTGTCATGTACTTTCGTGTTTCGTGTTTGAAAAGGGTAATCCATGAACAAAACGATAACTAATATATAACATCAATTTGTTCTTGGCAAAGTAAGAAACAAAACAGATGCTTCCAAGTTCCATCACTACACTGACTATCGAAACCTTCAGAATTTTTTACAGAATCTGGTAGCCAGGTAGGTACTTTCCTCTTGTTTTCCTTTGAGAAATGCCTACAAAATGGCAAAAATTTAAATCATATGCAAAAACACTGGCAAACAAAACTATTTAAAGCGTAGTGTGTGTACTAATGATGTGATCAGAAATAATCTGAAACACACCTTCCACAACTGGATGTCAATAAATGTCATACAATGCATAAAATGGCACTTCACATACTCCCTAGTCCTTAACACTTCTGAATAAAATGGCACTGGGTATGATGCAATTCACTTGCACCAAGGTGCTGACATAAGAAGTAAGGGCATCTATCATCTGATGAATGTTACCTTATATGGCAGGACCAGTACTAGGACCCGGACCATGATCATCCGTAATCAACAATTTTATGATATCTTGAGTAAGCTCTTCCAAAGTATAATTCAGAAGTACTGTGAAAGAAAATAGCAGAAGGAATATTTAGCTATTATTCCTATTATAAACATGTATAAAATATACCACATTAATTGCTATTTAGTATTTACTACTTTCTTTTTCATTAAATCTCCAATCTCGAGTGCAGATCAAACTCTCAACAACTGCATGTGCCAAACAACTTCGATATTGGTCCAGTATTCTTCCTCCGATACTAAATGCAGATTCAGAGACCACGGTAGAAATATGAATTGATAAGCTATCTCGAGCCATAATAGCGAGATTAGGAAATCTGAACTGGTTTGAGTTCCAATATTCCAGAATATCGATATCTCGAGCCATAAGAGCGAGATTATGTCTTACCACAACATTTGTAATCATATCTCTGAATATTGTTGGATCAAATGATGTGTCCGGACTGTGACAGAACCTTGAGTTGTAGACAAAATCATTTGCCTTATGTCTCATGTGTTTAGACAAACTTTCTGATGTTTAAGCATGTTCCCAGTGCCATTTGTGGAGTTGTAAATACAAGTATACCCACATTTGGAGAATCTAACATTCACCACTTTATCCTCTCCAATAGGCAGTTCATCAAACGTGTTCCAAGCTTTAGATCTTTTATGTCTAGTACCCTTACGCTTGTTCCTAGTCCCAGGTTTCACAGATGCTGCCGTTGTTGGGTCAGTCGGGTTACTTGGCTCTTCTTGATCTTCATCGTGCATATCGCCTTCATCTTCACTCAAAGATTCATACAACTGCATAAACAATATTCGCAATCAGTTCACAATACTCGCAATCGATTCAATATATATATACTATAATACACACATCTAAAATTAGGGATATGAACTTACCGGAATATTGGTGTTAGTTTCCTCCATTTCGAATTTCAACAGACAACAGTTCAGTCGATTAGTAAATAATCGATTAGGGGAGGAAATAGCTCGTGGCGGCTTTTTGAATAATTGGGGGAGAAAATGAAACCCTAAAGGGCAAAGGCTTAAGTGAGAAATCCGGTTAACTTTAGTCATTAGTCTTTATTTTTAATACTTAAGTGTTTCCAATTCCAAGTCAATAAGTCAAGAAGTCACGGTCATATTTTCCTAAACTTATATTTTAAATAATTTTCTTTACAAAAATTATTTATATAATTTTTATTTGTAAAGAATATTTATATATAATTTTAAAATATTTATTTATTTAATTATTTATTTCTTGTACTTTGGTTTCGTGTCGTGTACCCAAGGCTAAACACAAAACCGACACTATAATTATTCGTGTAATATCGTGTTCGTGTACTTTCGTATTTGTGTACCGAAAAGGTGAACACAAACCCAATATTATCGTGTCGTGTTCGTGTCGTGTTATCGTGTCCTGTACCAAATTGCCAGCTCTACAAAAAACTACTAATTAATATAAATAATAATTTATATAACACTTTATTACAATATTATTTATTATTTTTTGTTCAAGTAAATATATAAATTTCAAATATAAGCTATTTTTAATTTAATACATTGTTTTTTATTTGTCTTGAAAAAATTAATAGAATATTAAAATTAAAAAGTTATAAAATATTTTAATTTTTAATAGGTGGATAGTTGGGTGGGAAGAGTTATGAGATCATAATTTTGGGTTTCATGATTAGATTGCCTCTTAATATTAAAATAATATAAAAATCAGAATTCTCTAGCTAGCGTGGGATGTAATAAAATTTTTTGTTTTATTTTTTTTAGTTATTATATATTTATGTTAGTAATTATATATATATATATATATATATATATATATATAGATATATATCTTTTATTTATATTAGTAATTTTATATATCTCTTTTATGATTCGAAATTGTTTATGGTGTAACACTTTGAGGATACGATCATTATTAAAAGTAAAATGTTATATCTCAAACTTACATTTTTATAGCATTTTAAATTTATTTTGCCCTCTTTAGTATATTATTTATCTTGACTATGGAAGATAAAGTGTAAAATATTAAATAGTAAAAAAAATAATTTAATGTACATTTAGTTGTAATACAATAGTATATTAAGTTTAGCTGGCCCTATATAATACTCCCTCCGTCCCCCTCAATTCTTTACATTAAGCGGACGACACGGAGGTTAAGAAAAAGTGTAAATTAATAGGAAAACGTAAGAAAAATGAGTAAAGTGGTGGGACCAATCAATATTTAATGTATAAAGTGGGTATAAAGTAGGTATAGTGGAGGAAAGTAGTGAATGTGATTGGATTTTATATTATAAAATGTTACTATTTTTGGTATGTAAAGAAATGAGAGGGACGTACCAAAAAGGAAAGTGTAAAGAAATGAGAGGGACAGAGGGAGTAGTTGTTATGTTTTTATATATTTTTTTAGAAAACATTAGAAAATATACATTTTCCAAATGATACACCATTGGTTTCTTAGTGATACAAAACAAAAAGTACAATAAATTTTTTATTTATAAGTTAAAATATTTTTAAAAATTCTAATTTATATTGTTTAAAATATAGATACTTAAGAAAATAAATGAAAGAAAATAAGACTTCTATATTTTATTTTATAGAAACTTGTGTTTTCTGTAAGTATTTTCTTCTATATAAATTAGAAGGTAAAACTTAAAAAATGTTTTTTAATATATATATATATATATATATATATATAATATATAGATAAATTAATTATGGGGGTCAAATTAGTTGTCTTAAACTTTTTTTTTAATGAAAACCAAACTTCAAGGGTATCCAATAACTTTTGGTGTATCATTTGAAAAAGTCAAAAGTACATGTGTACCAAATTGAATTTTCCTTTTTATTTTAAAGTCAAATTAGTTCGGGAGGATTACAACTTGTAATGTACCAATACTTTCGGGAGTACCATTGAGAAACCAGAGAAAAGTCAAAAGTAGAGGTGTACTATTTAGAATTTCCCTAAAATTAATTTTCTGCATAAAATTGTTATGCAATAATTATTGTAAATGTTTTTAATTAGAATTTTAAAAATGTAAAGTAGTTGTTGGTATTTAAGATGTATAAAGGTAAACTTATGAGTAAACAAAACTTTAATTTGAGAGTTTAGCAAACTATTACATAATATAAAATTATAATTCATATTATAGATTATTAGAATATTATATTCTTAGATTTTGTTCAAGTGGGACACAAATTTCAAAGTATAAGTTATTATATTTAGGATGTTAGTAGCTAAATTTTACAAAATATAAAATTATAATCTTATGATAGTTGTATTACTTTGGTTTAGTTAATGGGGGAAATTAGTTAATATTATTTATTAGAAACTCACACAAGAGGAATATTATTTATTAAAAGCTCACACGAGAGGGGGTATATATCATATTAAAAAAATTATAATTTATTAAGTAGAGAAATGTTAAATAATTGGTGTAGTGTTGATAAAATCATAATTTTAGTTAGTTAAAAATTTTAATTAATTTAGTAATTATTTAAAGTAAAATTATGTATTTTAAATTCAAAAAGTGCGTTCACAAAAGTTGGTGTTAAAAAGTCTTCTTCCAAGTCTCCTCACAGATCTAACCATCTTCTACCTATTATTCTTACCAGTAGTTGCATCTGATCTTCATATCTGAAATAATGGCAGCTTCCACATGTTATAATCAAAACCCATCATCTTCAGCTTCACCTCCTGCTACTATGTGGGATGTTTTCTTGAGTTTCAGAGGTGTAGATACACGAAATTCATTTACAAGTCATCTTTACAAAGACTTGTGCCGCAATGGGATTAAAACGTTTAAGGATGACCCTGAGCTACTCCCCGGAGAAGTAATCCCACGCGCATTGCCTCAAGCTATTCAGGATTCCAAGATTTACATTGTTGTCTTCTCGGAAAACTATGCTTCTTCGTCATGGTGCCTTGACGAGCTGGTAGAGATCCTCCGTTGTCACAAGACAATAAAGAGATTGGTTGTTCCTGTGTTTTACTACATTGATCCATATGTTGTTAGACACCAAGTTGAGAGTTTTAAAGATGCTTTTGACAAACATCAAACTCGTTATGATGTGGAGAAAGTCAACAATTGGCGCCTTACACTGAAGGAAGTTGCAGACTTTTCAGGATACCATATTTCTAAAAACAGGTAAAAAAAGACACTGATGTAAGATTGGACCTGTTTGATTGAGTTTTTTTCACAACTTATATGTCGAGAAAAGTAGGAAACTTTAACTGTAAACAATGGGTTTTATCTTTAATAAATCAAGAATAATTTCCGCCAAACGGCCTGAATCAATTATTTGTTTTTCTCATTTATATGTACTCTCTGTTACACTAATGTTGTGTTTGGTTGGGGAGAATGGAATGGAATGGAAGATTCGGGAAAAAATGAGTGAGTGCAAATTTGTTATGGTAAGATTTGTAAAAAAATGGATATGATGATGAATGAAACATTCCTTCTCAAAATGGGGTGTTTAAGTTTTGGTGTAGATGATTGTGAATGGAATGGGGAAGGAATGAAAAATATGAACAAACACACATATTTTAGTTCAAATTTCAATGTTTCATTCCATTCTTTCCATTTTCATTCATCCCAACCGAACACACCATAAGTTCATGTGTCATTACGCTCCATTACACTATGTTAAAGTATTACACCACTTGTTCTTAAATATAATGTCATCAGACAGGCAAGAAAACACACTTTATATAACTTTCTGAACGACAATTGAAAGAAATACTCCACAAGTCATTATGCTCTATGATATTAATGTTTGCATTGCATTGCATTTGCAGGTCTCAAGCTGCTATTGTCGATGAAGTTGTTGAAAGGGTTCTACTCGAAATAAATCCAGTAACTTTAAATGTTGCCAAATATCCAGTTGGGTTGGATTCTCGTGTTAAAGAAGTAACAGCTCTGTTCAACAGTGACCTAGAACCTGTCATAAAGATTGGTATACATGGTATGGGTGGAGTTGGAAAAACAACTCTTGCCAAAGCTGTGTATAATCAAAATTATCAACGATTTCAAGGAAGTTGCTTCCTAGCAAATGTTAGGGAGGTTTCAGGAATGAGAAACGGCCCAGTATCTTTGCAGAAGCAACTAATTGCTGATGTTCTTAAACGTAACAACATTAACGTTGGTAATGTTGACCAAGGAATTGAGTTGATACGAGCTAGAATTTGTTCAAGAAAAGTTCTTATTGTTATTGATGATTTAGATGACCCGAAACCACTAGAATATTTACAGGGGTCATTTGCTTTGGGGAGTGTAGTCATAATAACTACGAGAAATGAAGATCTGTTGGATAAAATTGAAGTAAAAGCAAAATACAAGGTAAATCAAATGGATAGATGGGAGTCGCACCACCTTTTTATCCAACATGCATTTGGAGAAGATAAAATACCACATACATTCACCGAATTGTCCAAAGAAATTCTAAGACATGCTGGTGGGCTTCCATTAGCTCTTCAGGTTTTTGGCTCGACCTTGCTTAACGAATCCGAGGATGGATGGAAATGGTTTATAGACAAATTGAAGCGAGCCCCCATTGATGATGTCGAGGAAAACCTTATGATCAGCTTTGATGCATTGAAATCAGTTGACCCCAATCTGCAAGATATTTTCCTAGATATTGCTTGTTTCTACATTGGATGGAAGAAAGAAGAGGTTGCTAAAATACTGGAAACTTGTTACACGTTTGTCAATCGTAAAGTAGATATTCTACAGAAAAGATGTCTAATAACGATCAGTGAAAATGATAATTTGGGGATGCATGATCTACTTCGGGATATGGGAAGGAAAATTGCACGTAACAACTCTCCTAATGAGCCTGGAAAACATAGTAGATTGTGGGTACTGAAAGATATAGACATTGTGTTGAAGAATCACAAGGTAATATCAACATATATACATCTCTGTATAAGACTTGATTCAACTGAGATCCACAAAAAGTATAAGAACCCTGAGAACCAGAGGTTCTAAAGAACAAAAAATTGCAGAACCTCTTTGGTTCACATGGTTTTGTAATTTTTAAAATTATTTTTTTGTTCCACATTGAATCTGAGATCCAAAGATGATCTCTATTCATGTGACTATATATGATCTCTATTCTTGAGATCATATAACTGTTAAAGAAGCATACGGTAAACTGTTAACTAACTCTGTAGCACCTTTTCTTTCCACTAAATTTATTTATAAAACATTGGTCATCAACTTTTCTTCATGGTATATCTGTCAGGGAACAGAAGCAATTCAAGGTATCATCTCTGGCTACTCCTCGTACAAGTTTAGAATGAATGGAGCAACATTCGTTGCCAAATCATTCAAAAGGATGAGTAAATTAAAATTTCTGTACCTTAACAATGTAAATCTCACCGGAAGCTTTAAACAAACATTTAAAGATTTGAGGTGGCTCCATTGGACGTTTTTTCCTCTAGAAAGTTTGCCTTCTGAATTTTACGGGAAAAAACTAGTTACCCTTGAGTTGCCTCACAGCAAGATCAGAACAATGTGGGAGCTAAACATGGTAGGTTCACTGAGTAGGTATCTTGTATTTATGATAAATTGAACAAAAATGTCAGATTTAATTTCTCCCGATTACACTCATTTTTACAGGCTTCCCAGGTGTTTACAAAGTTAAAGACTCTAAACATGTCAGGTTCTCAAAAACTACAAGTGCCAGACTTCACCAGATTCCCGTGTCTTGAAACTTTAAATCTTGAGGATTGTAGTAGTTTGGAGGAGGTCCATGTATCCATTGGAAGTTTGGCGAGCCTTGTTCACCTGAATTTGAGGAATTGTAAAAATCTAAGAATTCTTCCGCACAGTATTTTTAGCTTGAGAGCACTGGAAGTTCTAAATATTTCTGGTTGCACTATACTTGAAGCATTGCCTACAAAACTGGGAAGCATTGAATCCTTAAAAACGCTCAATGCGTCGGGACTAAATGTTTCAAAATTACCGGATTCAATTGGAAATTTGGTGAGGCTTGTATCCTTGAATTTAATGAATTGTAGTAGTCTGAGAAGTCTTCCGGACAGTATTTGTAGCTTGAGAGCACTGGAAGTTCTAACTGTTACTGGTTGCAGTACCCTGGAAGCATTGCCTACAGAGTTGGGAAATATTGAATCCCTAAAAGAGCTCAATGCAGGGAAACTAAATGTTTCAAAATTACCGGATTCCATTGGACGTCTGAGTAATCTTGTTAACTTGGATATAAGTGATAACAAGAAACTTGAAACCCTTCCAGACAGCACGCGCAACCTTAGATCACTGAAAATTCTAGATATTAGAGGTTGTAAGAAGCTAGCAGAATTGCCGCATCAACTTGAGATGATTACAAGCTTAAGGAAGCTAAATTTGAAGTACGATACTATGTTGAGAGTGCTTCCTGATATCAGTCAACTCTCACACATAAAACATCTTGATCTTAAGGGTTTTCGTCATCTGTTGTGCATATCAGGACTTCCTACTATTCTGGAATGGATAGACGCAGAAGATTGTACATCTTTAAAAAAATTACCAGACCTATCCAGTTTGAAACATTTGACGAAATTGGACCTGACAAATTGTGTTGCGTTGAAAGAGATTCAAGGCTTGGAAGATTGTACGTCTTTAGAATGTCTTTGCCTTTTGAATTGTAGGTCTTTGGAAAGATTACCAAATCTATGCAATTTGAAACATTTGGAGAGCTTGAAACTTACACATTGTGATAGTTTGAAAGAGATTATAGGCTTGGAGGAACTCACTTCCTTAGGAGGTCTTAAATTCGCTTATTGTGGTAATCTGCTGTCCGTTTCAAAACTTCCTCCTAATCTGAAATGGCTAGAGGCACAAGGTTGTACGTCTTTAAAAAAATTACCAAATCTATCCAATTTGAAACAGTTGGAGAGAGTGGACCTTACAAGTTGTGAAGCTTTGAAAGAGATTGAAGGCCTGGAAGAAGTCACTTCTTTAGAATTTCTTACTCTTTCGAATTGTAGGTGTATGGAAAGATTTTCAAATCTATCCAATTTGAAGCACTTGAAGATATTGGACCTTGCAAATTGTAAAGCTTTGAAAGAGATTCAAGGATTGGAAGAAGTCACTTCTTTAGAATTTCTTACTCTTTCGAATTGTAGGTGTATAGAAAGATTACGAAATCTATCCAATTTGAAGCACTTGAAGAGATTGGACCTTACGAATTGTGAAGCTTTGAAAGAGATTCAAGGCTTGGAAGAAGTCACTTCTT
This sequence comes from Heracleum sosnowskyi, assembly GCA_030848705.1. Taxonomy (NCBI): domain Eukaryota; kingdom Viridiplantae; phylum Streptophyta; class Magnoliopsida; order Apiales; family Apiaceae; genus Heracleum; species Heracleum sosnowskyi. Next base: position 8,965,294 of record CM061239.1, read on the forward strand.
TAGGATTTCTTACTCTTTCGAATTGTAGGTCTATGGAAATATTACCAAATCTAGCCAATTTGAAGCACTTGAAGAGATTGGACCTCGAATATTGTGCTATTTTGACAGAGGTTCTAGGCTTGGAGGACCTCACTTCCTTAGAAAATCTTCAATTCCGTTGTTGTGGTAATCTGTTGTCCGTTTCAAAACTTCCTCCTAATCTTAAATGGGTAGACGCAGAAGGTTGTACGTCTTTAAAAAGATTACCAAATCTATCCAATTTGAAACAGTTGGAGGAATTGGACCTTACAAATTGTAGTGGTTTGACGGAGATTCAAGGCTTGGAGCAACTCACTTGTTTACGAGAACTTCACTTGGCAGGATGCAATTCATCATTTCTGGCACACATTCACAAAGCGTTTTTTTGAGGTTAGGTGGATCCAAAACTCCTTACTGTTAAAGTGTTGTCGATGTTTTAAATTATAACTTAGATATAAAAAAATAAAATAAGTTGGTAAAATTTCAATACATATGGTGAAGATCTGGGCAAGTACATAATATCTCTTCCTACATTTATTGCATTATATTTCATTTATCACTTTATTAGAAAGTATTGCAACATATTTGAATATATTTCAACAGATATCGTCTGGATTTGAGCATAAACTTAAAATTTCCATTAAGCGAATATAGTTTAGAGATTGGATTCGTACTCGACCAAGTGAATCTCATTAAGTTTGCAGCCAAACAAATTCAAATTGTAAATGTATATAGGTTTATTATATGTACTTCCACCTGCACAACACAGGTAAATAAACTAGGTGGGAAGTCTGCTACAAACTCATCCATCCATAGTAATGTGTTTCAGACATTACAGTTGCATCTATTGGTAGACTGTTATTTTGTGACCTGAAATAATTAGTTGATAGAATACAGGCTACATGTTGCCATGGGACTGGGAGAAGGCTGGACTCTGCTTATTTGGCTAAAATAATGTTTGTGTTCGTTAGAGCATGTCCAATGCTAATATCAAAATAGATGTAGCTATAATATTAAATTAAAAAGTGGTTTTTGATGTTAAAAACCAACTACATCCAAATTTAGCTATATTCCAAACCCTTAAACTTTAAGTTTAAAATTATGGTTGTCACCATTGCTTTAATTATTCACTTCCCTCCATCTAACCACTTGCATGTCTATGTGGTAATTATAGCTACATCTATACTTGATTCTATATTTAGAATCAACTATAACATTTTTCTATTTTAGAACCAACTATAGCATTGCATTGGAGGAGTAAGTTTTATAACCTAAACAAAAAGATGAGGATTTAAACTTGCACCACATAACCTAAAAATAATGGCGGTTACAAAATCAATTATGATTTAACTCTACAAGTAAAAACGTAGATCGACTCAACGGGCAATATTTCATTCTTGACCCCTTCCCAATATCTCCGATAAAATGTTCCCCTTTCAGTTCCACCGTGTTCAATCTCTTAACCTTGAAAACAATAGTTGATTCCTTATTCTTGATCCGACAAGCAGCCCATGCAAAAACCCCAGATTCCAGAACCATTGTTTCTCACTAGACAACGACACCATAAGTCTCTCTTGGGTTTCCCTTTTACCAAAACACTTCTCAAAAAATTTCTTAAAAAAAGATTCTTGAAAAACAATTTCGAAATTTTTTTTCCTGAATCTCGGGAAAAAATTTCTCAAAACTAATTTCTTTATTTCCTAGGTTACTCAAAATGCCTCATCCACGTCTGTTAAACTGCCATTTTCTACTCACGGTTTGTAACCAACTGGTTGGTTAATTTCCAAAGTGTAACCATCAAAGGGACTTTCGGGGTAAGAAATGTAATCAACAGAAAAGTAACTTGGACAATACATGCTTAAAATAAACTAAAATTGATAATACTGAACATGATAAACTGGATTTAAAGGTACAAAAACAGAATTAAACTGAAAGAAGTACTGGAATCGAAAAAAAGAAATGTAAAGTACTGAAAATGAAAATAAACGAAAAATAGATAGCTGGTTTCTTCTTCTATAAGTGCTCAGGAAGGCGAGATCAGTATATATAGCTAGCTTCTTTGGGCTTCACTTGACTTGGGCTTGAATGTTAGATTAGTGGATGACCCAATTGATCAAAATGCTAGCCCACTTCGTGTACATGTCTCAAGCTGGTTACAATCCCTTCCCCTTAAAATATCCTTGTCCTCAAGGATGCATGACACTGGAACATCATTTTAAAAATAACAATAAACTCCTCGTGGATCGAATATTACAATTATAACATCCCAATACCAAGCAAGGGCAGTTATCCTGCAAAGAGAGACCCCGAGCTTCCTGACAAGGTGACTTGAATATTTTTCTCTTTTGTCCGTAACCGTTGTCTCTTTCTGATTTGCACCAACACGTTTCTCCTTACTCTTATGCTCATCATTAATATCATATACCTCCTCAAATTTTTTAAGTTTAGTCAAGTCACTAGGATTTTCCAAAATAGAGATGTTAAAAGCATAGGGCCAATAGCCTCCGGGCGTGTAGTTGAGTTGGCGAGAGCAAGAGCACTGGTTATTGACCAAAGCATTCAAGGTTCGATTCCTGGGGGCGTGGGGAATTTTTCCCGCACTCTAGGTTGAAGGGCCACCAGTGTGGTCTTATCGCTCAGTTAGTCCGATTTACCTGTCACTTGATAATCTGGTGCCTTTGTGACCCATAGTGTTGAACAAGCTCCATCCCCAGGCAACGTTTTGAGGTATTTGATTATCTACAAAGTCATCCAGTACACTAAACAACCATTTCCTTTATAAAAGTTCCTTTAAGAAGTTGTTCATTGATTGCCAAGTTGCCAAAGTCAGCAGTCACACTCCTTACTAAATCCAATCTGATTAACATGTAATTATATATCATGACAATTTCATTTTGACTAGTTAGTGGCATCATCTTTACCATACTCGTGACCAGCACTACAAAATCAGCAATGCACTTTATTTCTTGAGCGAGATCAACACGTAATTCTCCCAAGTAATTCTCCAGCGAGTGCTGTTTTGAGCAAATTCTTGACTCAAGTGCAAATCCAACATTGATATCTGGAGGCATGTACTTGTACTTGGACACCAATTTAAGAAGGGATAATAAATTCACCGGTCACTGAACTATTGGTGTTTTATTGTTCGGGTCCCTGAACTAAAGATTCCAATATTAAGGTCACGTAACTTTTTAATTATCTGATTCAGGTCCTTCCGTTAAAAAATGATTAACGGACATCAATCTCATCGAAATCTGGAAAATGTGTAAAAACCAGTCACCGCATTCCGGCCAACAAAAATCCGGCCACATCTAAAACAATCTCAAAACTCAAGCAATTAATCTTCTTACAATATATATACCCTTATAAACAACTATGACCCATAATTACATCAAAATCAAATCACCACAACAATAAAATCCGGCGGCATAGTCGTTTTCCGGCGAACCAAAAACAAGCTCAAAATTTTTGAAAAAATTATATAACCCTCCAACTACATGGATCTATACGTATATACAAGCAAAACCTTCAAACAATTACATAAAAACATATTCTGGTCAAAATTAAGAACTCCGGTGATAAAGATTATACCAAAAAATAAAGATTATCAAAACTTAATTTTGATGATGGGGGTGGATAGAGGGGGGAGATGGGGTTGTTTTGGATATTCACACACTCGATTTGGACACCAAAATCATCACGAAAAGCTGGTATGATTTCGCGTTTGGTGAAGAACAATTGACTGATTATAACGTCCGTTAGAATCCAATTCACGGAAGGACCTGATCCAAAAAAATTCAAAAGTTTAATTACCCGAACTACGGAATCTTTTCTTCAGGGACTTGAACAATAAAACGGGAATAGTTTAGTGACTTATCAATTTATTTTCCCATTTAAGAACGATAAGTTGGGCCCTTTCAATGAGCTCTTTAATATGGAACAACCTCTCAGGGCTCTGCTCCTTTGCAGAATCTAATGCAATTTCCAATTCATATACCTTTCTTGCCTCAGGCCTGGAAATAATATCATCCGTAGCATGTTGTTTGCAATCAACCATCCTCCTGTTGTATAACAATTTATTTGAATTTGATGAAGATATGGTATGTGCTTGTGTCAGCATATTCGTAATCCCTTTGTCCATTTTAACTTCTCCAAAAAGGCCACGAACTGAATTCACACTCACCAAAATAACTTCTTTTAGTTTAACAACTGTATTGCTAATATTTTCTTTAAGAAGACCAATATAACATGTCAAATGTCCATTCTGCGCATAACCACCAGGATCAAATATGAGCACATTCTCTTTACAAACATCACTAAACTTCTTATCAAAACCATGAACAACTAGCGCTATTGTAGGGTCTTCAATAATCCACATCACATAAGCGCCATAGGATTTACCAACATCCTTTATTGTTTGCATCTCTGAATAATTAACATAATTTGCCTTGTCAACAAAAGCTTCCACTATTATTTTCATGTTGTTAAGGACCATTGAAGGTATTTCTTCCACGACAATTTGTTTCTGGCCTCTGTAACTAACATCATATAGCTCACTAACGCAATTAGCTGCACCAGTTCTCATTTTAACTTGTAACAGTTCTCTTAGTCCCTTACCAGATTTCAGCTCTACCGTGTCAGGCAACAGTCTCTCATTAATCAATGACTCCTAAAATTTTTCTAGACTAATTGCCTCTTGGAGAGTTTGAGGTGCCTGCAATTCCAGGGCCACTCAAATTTCTTCTTTCAATCCTTCAACGAAGCAATAAGCAAAAAGATTATCATCAAACTCGCGCTTAAAAATAAATTCAACCCTGTTTTTAACATGCATAAAATCTTCCACATACTCCATAATAGAGCTCGAATTTTGATGAATTAGTAAGTTGACCATCACAAATGAATCATCAAAATCATTTGTCAATTTGTTCGAACTAATTACAGTTCCAGTCAGATCTGTTAGATTTCCATACAATATCAATCTCAATATCTTCCACACTACTTTCACTCAATTCTCTTTAGTATTATCATCTTTAAGAGCAACTCCAATGCAACACTATAACACCAAAATGGTGTAACTTTTAGTGTAAAACCTCCTCCAATGCAACACTATAATAGTGTAAAAATTACACCAAATGAATAGTGTGACACCAAATTTGGTGTAATTTTTACACCATTTTGGCGTCTTTCATAATTCCCACTATGCCCTCATATTAGTTAACAAAAACAAATATATTCCCTTCATGCCCTATTTATATATCCTATTATAACCCAAACAAGATACTTACTTTGAAAATGTGAAAACAACATATCTTCTTTTAGACTTTTAGTGTAAGATATAGTGTTAATGGATTGTAGTTGTTTTTGTGGATGATGTTATTTTTACACCAAAATAGTGTAAAAACTACACTATTTTAGTGTTATGCATTGGAGATGGTCTAAGCACCTCTAAAGTGTAATTAGTTTCTGAAAGCTTTCCTCTAAATCCCTTACCTTCGCATGTCATGTCATGTAAACAACTGGTTGGTTAATTTCCGAAGTGTAAAAATCAAAGGGATTTTCAGGGTAAGAAATGTAATTAACAGAAAAGTAACTTGAAGAATACATGCTTAAAATAAACCGAAATGGATAACACTAAACATGATAAACTAGAATTAAAGGTACAAAAACAGAATTAAACCGAAAGAAGTACTAGAATCGAAAGAAAGGAATGTAAAGTACTGAAAATGAAAATAAACAAAAAAATAGATAGCTGGTTTCTTCTTCGATAAGTTCTCAAGAAGGGTAGATCAGTTATATATAGCTAGCTTCTTTGGGCTTCACTTGACTTGGGCTTGAATGTTAGATTAGTATATGGCCCAATTGATCAAAATGCTAGCCCAGCTGGTTACACTGTTATTCCTGTAATCCTATTTAAACCTCTTAAACTTTAATTACCGTTTCGCTTACAAATATAATTGCAGTGTTTGCCATTTTTATCTATGAGCACCAAATGTTTGAAAAAATACCCATGTGAGCAGGGACGGATCCAGCATGATCTGATGGGGGCCATGGATCCCACTTGAATTTTAAAAAAAAATTACCTATATATGTATGTATGTAATATGAGTATATAACACCTTAGTATATGTATGGGGCCACATAGGTGCAATGTACGAGTTCATGTATAAAAAAAATAGAACACATGAGCAAGATTGGGCTTAACACAACGTAGTTCTTCATAGTTATAAACATATTTCAACTAAAAATGATATTTTAATATATAAAAATGTCACATTATCTGATTTAGCTTAAAGTTGTTAAAAAATTGGCCCCCTTCACTCGACTCCTGAATCCGCAGCTGCATGTGAGCTTGTATGTTTATAATGAATGTATGTTTCATACAATGTTATATTTATTTCCGTTTAAAGTGGATTATGATAAAATCTGCTTCTCATAATAGGTGCTTATTAATCTTATGGGGTCTAAAAACAACCAACTTTTGGTAAATCATGAAGAATATATTGATGAACTGAGAAGAATTTGATGATTGCCTTTGTTGTCATTGACGAACTTTAAGGGAAGAAAGGAGGGATGATTGGATCAGTTTGTTTTGGATCGGGTCAGTTGTACATAATTGCTGTGGGTTAAAATTGAACACTACTTTTTCAAGTGGCAGATTAGTTAGAGCTGATGTGGTGATACTTAACGGATTCTGTTTAAAGTCAGTTAAACTATGCTTAACAAAGTGACAGTTCCATTTAAGTTTAGTATCCTTACTGGAAGATTGTTTTGGTTTAGTTACTCAGAATGAAAGTTTTTTCGGTTCAATCCAAGTTGGGCCTCACTTCAATGACGATCTAGCATTTTAATCCTATTTCTCATTATGGGACACTTATGACTTCTGAGTCCCCTGTACGTAGAAGTTTCTACTTTGTGCAACGAATGCATATGGGTAGGGGTGTAAATGAGCCGAGCCGAACTCTAAAGTGATCATGTATCGTTTGTTAAAAATGTATTGAATTCGAACTCGAGCTCGAGCTTAGATCAAGCTACAAATTATGTTTGAGCTTGGTTCATTAAGGAAAAATGTTGTTCACGAACCGTTTACGAACAACTCATGAACATGTCTCATGAGCTTGCTCACGAACAACTCATTAACCTTGTTCATAAAATTGTGCTTGCGAATAAATTTTAAATATTGCTCGCGTATGCTCACGAACTCACTTAAAAGATAACGTAAAAAAATGATAAGATATGAGTAAAAGTTATCATTAATTATATTATTTTATTATTTATTAAATAAGGTGAAAACCAAACCGTAAACGAAAACTTTTAATGTTTCAGTTTTAATAATACTTTTAATAATACATTATAAATATGGATATAATAATTATTATTAAAAGATATTATTCGGAACTACATGATAACAATTAAAATATCAAGCATACAATATAAAATATTTTAATTAATGGAGTACAATTAATAAAAGTTTCAAGTTTAATCTAACAATTGAACATATATTGTATTTATTAGATTATTTATCGAATTTGTATATGAACTATTAATGAATTTGTACATCGAGCATGTTAACGAGCTCAATTATCGAACTTATTTAGGAGCTTATGCATGAACTATGTTCACGAGCTTGTTCACGAACTATTTTCACGAATTATGTTTACGAACCCATTAATCGAACTTGTTCGCGAGCTATTGAGTTGAACTTTACCGTGATCAAGTTCGGCTCGTTTATAAATCGATCCTTAAACTCATGATCAAGATCGACTTGTTTGTGAATCGAACCGAACCCGAATCGAGCTTTTCTCGAATCGAGCACCGAGCCTTTAGCGAGCGTATCGGCTCATTTACAGCCCTACATATGGGTGAGTACCCAACAGACAATACTATTGTTAGAATTATGTTTTAATATTTTTAAATTAAAATTTATTTTAATAATTGTTTGATGTTGACCAAATCTTTAGGATAACAGTTTATTTTAAATTATAGTTGTAGTGTTTTTAGGAGATAAGATGTTTTTGTTATTATTGGCTTATATAAAGCCCACCCAGATGATCATAATAACATATATGCATTTCACGTGTTTTATCTTACTAGGATTTATGCCCGCTGCGGTTTAAGAAGAAAAATAATAATAAAACTAGCCTAAAAACCCGTGCGAAGCACGGGCCTGCTTATTTACTGAAATAATTTTTCGCACGAAAATGTATATATATCGAAACAATTTTGTAATTAAAATTAATTTTGAATTTATCTTATATTTGTATAAATTTTTTTTAATTTTTTTTAATATTTAATAAGATTTCACAAAATTTGGAAAAAAAATCTATAAAATAAAGATCAAATTATTATTTTCATTTGACAAAATATTAATTTAGTTTTAAATGTCGTGAAATGCATTTTATCAAATTCAACAATTAAATATAATCTAAATGATTATTTTAGTATAGTTGTTCATATATGATATGGATGTATCTAAACTAATGTGTTTTTAACGAAATGACAATATACTTGTAAATAAAATATAAAGTTGGTCAGGTACGTAAGACTACACACCGTGATCACATCTTAAAATCTTTTAGTCTAAAGTCCGTATATAACATTAGTGTATGTAAATTAATATGATAACGTAACTGTGCCAAACCCAAGGCTTTGGGACTTGTTCATAGTGAGTATTATTGATATTAAGAACAAATAGAAACAATGTAAAATTTGAAACACGGTCGAACTATTGTTCTTGTTGCAATTATAATCAGGTTTACCGGAGTTTTCTATGTTGGAGAAAGTATAATTTGTAAATAGGTATTTTGCCTTAGTAGTTGTTGTTTGTTTTTCAGCGATCAATTGATTTGGTTTTTTTTATTTTTTTGCAGTCTAGAATATAAATCGTTAAATGCACACAATGTTGTTGTAATATAATCGAACACATGTGAATGAGATAGAGGATTTTAAAAAGAAGCTGAAGGTTGGTGCATCTTTGCACACTCTCACAAGACAAATACTTTGGGAGATGAGCACCTATTGCAATATGGAGTATTCATATCACGTGTTTATTTTTTTAACTTGGGAACTGATTTCGCACTTCTCTCTTGTGTCCATCACTGTATTAAATTATATGAACACACTTAGTACTTTAATAATATGTTTGGAATGTCGTTTTACAGTTACAAATTTTAATCCAATTTTTTTTATAAATGATCATCGTGTACTAATAATAATGTATTTTAACTTGACTATATATATGTATTTTATGTAATTAATTAAGCGTTAATAATATCGAATTCAAAATTCAAATCTCATTTCGATTAATTTAATATATATACATATATATTGGCGACCGGAACGCCCTTAAATTCATATATATATATATATATATATATATATATATTGAAATCGTAGATCCAACCATATATTTGAAAAAAGATTACATAATTGTTTTTGAGTATATTAACTTATGTACAAATTGGCATGGTTAATGATGCAATTTATAATTTATAGGATATAAAATTTGAGTCTTTGTCTACTTGATACAAATAAATATTATTTACAATATAAAAGTAATTCTATTATTTTTGGGTCAATTTTAGAACAAGTTGTTTTCGTGCTTATTTATTTATGTTTTTTTATATGTTATTATTTAAGAGATAATTGAAATAGAGTCCAAAATTTAAATCTCATATATATTAATTTGATTAAATATTTTTCGATCCAAACTCCTTTAAATTCACATTGTGTTTTTTTTTTAAATCGTAGATGCAATCATACAAACGAAACAGTAGTTACGTAAAAATTGTTAAATGTATTAATTAAGTTACTTACAAATTACAAATTAGTGCATAGATGATGCAAATTGTAATTTATATATAAAAAATATGAACCACTATCTATGTATAGTTGCATGGTTACATTTGCAAAAAACAAAATATGTTATAGATGAAAACATTCGTCTACTATTTTTAAAAACATTTAAAAGAAATTAAAACATTCGGCTATATATGTATTATTTCGACCGAAACGTTCTTAAATTCAAATTATTTTTCTTAAAAAAATTGTAAGTTCAATCATATAGATGAAAAGATGACGTAATAATTATCGAGTATATTAATTTATGAAAAACTTTATATGATACACGACGCAATTTGTAATCTAATACGATATAAAGTTCAAACCGTTATATATTTAATGCAAATAAATAAAATTTATAATATTAAAATAATCTTATTTTCTACGGGTGAAATTTATAATATTTTGTGTAATTTGTTATTTTTGTACGATCTTTTCTTTTAGTACCGTTAGATTTACAAAAAAAATATGAAAAATATTTATGTAAATCATTTGTGTAGATAGATTCCCTATCTTGCGAAGTAAATTATAAAATTGTCGGTATATAACATAGGCGATGCAGTCTTAACATTGTCAGATATAAACGTAGGGCTGAGACTTATTACAAAATCTATTAATATTATTTAAAAGTCATCCATGCGGCGTCTCACTCAATTTTTTTACTTTTAAAATTTTATAAAAATTTTATACTCTAATCTTATATGTTATCTATAATCTTATTATTATGTAAAAATTATACGTTATCTATAATCTTATACTCTTTTAAAATTTTATTTTTTATATCAATCATTTAAAATAAAAGAAAAAGAATCGTAGAGTATGCTCAATCCATTAAAATATTTTTGGTAATTATATACAATGCAATATTTTATAAATAATATAAACCAACATTTTATTTATTTAAAAATAAAAAATTATAAAAAAGAAGATGAGAGAAGAAGAGAAATTAACATTAATAAGATTTTAAAGAAAACTTAAAACAAAATGTACTATGCTACTTATGCATGAGCTTGATTAGAGAAGATTAATGGTTCAATTTACTACACTAACATAATCTTATCTACTATTTGCATAAATATAAAAGAGTTGACGTTTTTGTAATTTTTTAGCATGTAGGGGCAAAATCATAAATTCAAGGTATTAAAATGACATATATCAATAATTTAAATTGATAAAAGAGAATTGTAGATTATGTTCAATTGCTAAAAATATTTATTATAACTATGTATTGTGCAATATTCTAAAAATAATATAAATCAATGTTTATTAACTCAAAAAATAAAAAAATTGGAAGAAGAGGTGGTTTATCTAATAAGAGTTTGAATATAAACTCAAAACAAAGTGTAGCACAGTTGGTTATGACATGAGTTTGACATGGATATGTTAAGGGTTCGATTCCCATCATTAACATAATTTCACAATTTTTACATTTTTATTAAAGAATGGTATTTTTGTAATTTTAGAAAATATAAGGGTAAAATCGTAACTTCACAGCCATTAAAATGGCAAACTTTGCCCTTTGTTGGCTTTTAATATATAGAGAAAGATGTTGCAAATATATTATTCTTAAAAGAAATAAAACAAAATGCATTAATGTGGGTTGGTTTAAGGGGAATGCTAAACAAATTCAAACAAAAATTAGATACATCTTACAATTCGCATGTTACAATGAAAATGTTTTAGACATTTCAGACATTTTGGATACATATTCCCTTTGCTAATTGTTCAGCTTACAGAAATCAAATAATAAAATTCTGGCTCTGCATCATTTACGTGAGATGTCATATATATCACTAACTGTTTTGGGCCAAGTATTTGTGTTGAAATGATGTACTCTATCATCCTTCCATGCATTGCAAATTGTAGGAACATCAGACTCAAAATTAAAACTGGCAGGAAACCACATTCTCCTACGCCAATTCTTTATACTGCCAATTCTAAAATTAGGAAAGTTCATAATGACTGTGCACAATACTTAGTAGTATTATTTAGTATAATACTATTTAATATTTATTTGTATTTCAAGCACTGGATGTTCAATATAAATTCATTAATTCCGACTTTGTAAAAAAGGAATATAGTGTTCTTAACCTAAACTCACAGTGATTTATAATAAAAATAAAAAATATTGTTGTTTTACTGTTGAGAACTTTGCATCTATAACCTTTATTAATAAGCGAAACCCCCTTTTATCATGGTACGAAATTTGGTTCGCACTTTTTTTGGTTCCATCTTTTTTTTTGGTTTCACCCCTAATTTTGTTTTTTTAAATAATTATCTAATTTAAAATAAATTATATTATACCCTAAACTCCTATTTCACGTAGTAGAATTATTATATCCTAAACTCCTATTTCACGTAATAGAACTTTATGTTGTTTTTAAATTATTTTTGTTTTGTTCAATGCTCTACTTTCACCAATCTTCTAACAGTTCTATTATTATTTTGACTTTTTCGTCTTACAAAAAATAATATTTTATTTTTGACTTTTCGTCTTGCACATACAAACAATTAAAAGTCTGCATGATAAACGGTTACCTTTCTTATTTGTCACTTCTTTGTCATTGTCATAACACTGATATACATATATCAATATTATATGTGATCGCATACAATGGATAGTTAAGCCATAAAATTTAAACATTTGTATCAAGTTTTTTTTAAGTATAAATTTATTACACACTTGCTACTTCAATGTTCGACTCATATATTATATATTATTATGTTGTTTTTAAATTAAAAAAAAAATTAACTAATCTCCTACTTCATAGATTATATTATTATTGTACTCTAAACTCCTACTTCATGTAAAATTCTAATTTTTTTTCAAAAAAAATTAATTCTATGTTGTTTTGAAATTAAAAAAAAATTATCTAATTTAAAATAGATTATATTGTTATTATACCATAAACTCTTATTTCACGTAAAATTCTATGTTATTTTTAATAATAATAATAATAATCTAATTTAAATCTACAATAAATTATATTGTCATTGTACGAATATATTATATTGTTATTAAATTATATTACTATTGTACCAAAATATATTATATTATTATATTATATCATGTAATAGATATTATCCAATGCTGAAGGAGTTACAATAAGATCACAACATAAGCAAACTATAGTACGTGTAATTTGTAGTTTAGGTCATCTGAAATTTGTACCCTTATTGTAGTTCTAATTTTTTTTATAATCTCAGTGTCTTGGTAAATTGAACTTAAAATATGAAACGCCAACGAATATGATTGTAGGTCGTCATTACCGATGAAGTGATCATTGTCCATCACAAAAGTACAAAAAAAGTTACTAATCAAATACAAGCTGTGGATAGATAAATTTACTTTTTAGCATGCCAAGTTTTTGTTAATACAAGTTGTGTAGAAGTTAATTCACTTTTCAGCATGCCAAGTTGTTCCCATCTGCATGCGAATCAATTTCATAGAAAAGGTTCGAATATTTACATCACCAATCACAATTGCATAAATTGAATACAATTATATTTGTCATGTTATATTTATTCTTTATTCATGACCAGCCTTATTATATTTAAATAGTCCCAAATGAATTTAACTATATATATCATGTACGATTAGTTAATTCATGAATAGGCTTAAAATATTTAAATCATCCATACTTTATACGATATTGAGCTAATTTCTTAGTCCCTTATATTTTTTCCTTCTAGATATGCCTTTATAATTGGAAGACAAGTATGCATACAAAAAAAATATATCGTCAAACAAGAGATCCTGAAACTATTGAGCAGTGAGATGAACGTAATGATTAAATTCTCAAAAATATTATGTCACAGGTATTACTATCAAAAGTTTCTTTTTTTCTTAATTTTTAGAATTATTCGATTCAGATAATGATCTCTTGTGTTTTATGTATAAATAAAAAGTTGTTTCTAGAAATAAAGAAACTCAACTAGATGCCAATCTTCTAAATTTTAGCCCATGTTGTATATACAAAATTTTAATTATATATACATAGTTTACACTGTATTTGACCGATTTCTTAGTCCCCTTATAATTATCCCTTACAGTTACGCCTTCAAAATTGGAATTGTAAAGATCTGTCGGAAGAGAAAGATATCGTCAAACAGAGATTCTTAAACTATTGAGAAGTAGAATAAACATAATGAGAAACATCTCAAAAAAAAATATGACACATGTATTGGTGACGAAGTTTTTTTTTGTTTATTTTTATATAATTTTTCAATTCAAGTAATGACCTCTTACGTTTCTATATAAGAGAAGGTTGTTTATGGAAAAAAATTCAATTGAATGAGAATATTTTGGATCTATATACAAGTTGATGTTTCAGTTTTAAAATTAATTTGATTTTAATTACGTTTTCTATATAAATAAAAAGCTATTTCTAGAAATAAAAAAAATCAACTTGATGAAAATCTTCTAGATCTTATCCCAGGTTGATACTGCTCCACAGTTCATTGAGATTTCGTTATGTTGTAAAGGGATAACATATAAAATTTTTACAATTAACTGAATAATAATAATATTTTCATGAGTAAAATATTTATAAAATTCAGTAAAAAAATACTATGGGCCTGTTTGGGTACCGGTTTATAAGTCAGCTTATGACTTATAAACCCATTTCAGCTTATGAGGGGTGTTTGTGTACTCAGCTTATTTGATAACTTATAACTTATAAATTGATAAGTTGAATGTTAGAAATCACCAACATTTTACTTAACTTATCAACTTATTCATATCTTTATTTTTTTAATATTTTATATTTTTACCTTTGTGTTTTTAAATATTTTTTTAATTTAAAATGCAAGTGTTGAAATCATTGTATTTAATAATTATTTTTTCAAATTTAATTTAGCAAACTCTTAACTAACTTATAAGTAAATTTATCCAAACACCCGTATAACTTATAAGAATCCATCAACTTATCACTTATAAAGAACTTACTCATTTTAAGCTATAAGTCAACTTTTTTGTGATATCCCAAACACGCACTATAAATAAAATAAATTTCCAAAAAGGGAAAATGAATTTTTTTTATCATTGAACTTTATATACTTTTAGAAACCAACCACTGAATTATAAACTTTTAGAAACCAACCACTGAACTATAAACTTATTTGTTTATATCACTAACGTTACTCTCGAATTTCAAAATTAGCATTCCGTTAAATGATTGGCCAACGGATGTTCAGATTGAGGCTTAATACAAACTAGGGTTCAAGCACCAATCTAGAATCAATTAAGCATTCCGTCACTGATTTTTTAACGGAATGCTAATTTTGAAATTCGAGAGTAACGTTAGTGATATAAACAAATAAATTTATAGTTCAGTGGTTGGTTTTTAAAAGTTTATAGTTCAGTGATTGGTTTCTAAAAGTATATAAAGTTCGGTGATAAAAAAATTCATTTTTCCTTCCAAAAATAATCACTCGCCCGTGCTTCGCACGGGTTATCTTCTAGTTAGAATAAAGTGCTAAATATACGTAAAATGAGAAAGAAAGTGGAAAACAGTATTCTAAAAATCGTCCGATTTTTCAAAAATTGCCGATAAATCGCCAATTTATCATTTAAAAATTGACTGTTCTTTTAGAAAAAGAGAAGTAAAATTGACCAGTGACAAATGTCTGCCCGAACACTATCTCATATCCACATAATATACACTGGTTGGTTCTGCATCAAAGATCTAAGCATCTTCTACCTATTATTCTTACCAGTAGTTGTATCTGATCTTCATATTTGGAATAATGGCTTCCACAAGTTATAATCAAAACCCATCATCTTCAACTTCACCTCTTACTTCATGGGATGTTTTCTTGAGTTTCAGAGGTTTAGATACACGAAATTCATTTACAGGTCATCTTTACAAAGACTTGTGCCGCAACGGTATTAAAACGTTTAAGGATGACCCTGAGCTACTGGGCGAAGAAGTAATTTCACGCGCATTGCCACATGCTATTCAGGAATCCAAGACTTACATCGTTGTTCTCTCAGAAAACTATGCTTCTTTGTCATGGTGCCCTGACGAGCTAGTAGAGATCCTCCGTTGTCACATGACAATAAAGAGATTGGTTGTTCCTGTGTTTTACTACATTGATCCATATGTTGTTAGACACCAAATTCAAAGTTTTAAAAATTCTTTTGATAAACATCAAACTCGTTATGATGTGGAGAAAGTGAACAATTGGCGCCTTACACTAAAGGAAGTTGCAGACTTTTTAGGATACCATATATCTGAAAATAGGTAAAACAATCACTGAAGTAAGATTAGACCTTTTTGAGTGAGGTTTTTTTAAAACTTATAAGTCGAGAAAAGTAGGAAACTTTAACTGTAAACAATGAATTTTAGCTTTTCAAGTCAAGAATAATTTCAGCCAAACGACCAGAATCATTTATCTGTTTTCTTCATTTATATGTACTCTCTGTTACACTAATGTTGTGTTTGGTTGGGGAGAATGGAATGGAATGGAAGATTTGGGAAAAAATGAGTGAGTGCAAATTTGTTATGGTAAGATTTGTAAAAAAAATGGATATGATGATGAATGAAACATTCCTTCTCAAAATGGGGTGTTTAAGTTTTGGTGTAGATGATTGTGAATGGAATGGGGAAGGAATGAAAATATGAACAAACACATATATTTTAGTTCAAATTTCAATATTTCATTCCAACCTAACACACTATAAGTTCATGTGTCATTACGCTCCATTACACTAAGTTAAAGTATTACACCACTTATTCTTAAATATAATGTCATCAGACAGGCAAGAAAACACACTTTATATAACTTTCTGAATGACAATTGAAAGAAATACTCCACAAGTCATTACACTCTATGATATTAATGATTGCATTTGCAGGTCTCAAGCTGCTATTGTCGATGAAGTTGTTGAAAGGGTTCTCCTCGACATAAATCCAGTAACTTTAAATGTTTCCAAATATCCAGTTGGGTTGGATTCTGTTAGATCAGGATTCAATGATCGTCAGGATCTAGACTCAACTGATCAGGATTGCTGACGTCATCAGTATTTGCTCAAGCGTCAGTATCAGGATTGCTATCGGGATTTCTATTAGGACTATGATCAGGATTGATCATGAGGACTGGAAGCTGATCAGGATTACAACTTCGAGTTATTTATGGAGTCTAGTTAAAGAAGGAGTCGGTTCCTAGTTTATAGGAATGAAGCTGTCGGTAAGGATATGTTTCAATATAGTTTGTAATTGATTTGGACTTATCTTGTAATCGATAGAGAAGCTGTGTAGTATATAAACACAGTTTAGGTTTTGATTTTATATCAATTGCATACACGAGTATATTGTAACCTAGAAGCTCTCAAGAACAGCAGAATTTCTTGAGAGAGTTTGTAACAGTTTTATATCAGATTTAATAAAGCTGTTATTATTCTTTCATATTTGTGATCTATATTTTATTTAGTCGAGAATCTTATACAATTGTATTCAACCCCCCTTCTACAATTGTTATTTACTGGGCAACAATTGGTATCAGAGCAAACTGATTTAAATTTGAATCAGATACGATCTAAGATGTCGACAAAGTATGAAAGCATGAAAATTCCCATCCTGAAGAAATCTGAATATCCAACATGGAAGGTAAAGATGCTGATGTACCTGGAGGCTATGACACCTGACTATTTGGACAGGATACGTGATGGACCATATATTCCTACAAGAATAGTTGCACAAACAGATACTGTACCTGAACACTACGTGGTCAAGGTAAAAAGTGAATGGAGTCCATAAGAGAAAGCTGACGTTCTCAAATATGCAAAGATAAAGAATATCCTTCACAACAGTCTTGATGCTGTCATGTCTAACAGGGTGATTGCATGCAAATCTACAAAAAAAATTTGGGACACTTTGGAAACTCAATGCCAAGGATCTGCATCTGTCAAGAAAAACAGAATGGCTCTACTGATTCAAGAGTATGAACAATTTGATGCTAGACCTGATGAGATCCTTACTGACCTATATGATAGATTCCTGACACTTCTGAATAATCTATCTCTAGTTGGCAAAGAGTATGTATCTGAAGATTCTAACACCAAGTTTCTAAGAGCTTTACCTGGAGAATGGGATACACAAACATCAATCATTAGGCACCAGTATGATCTAAACACTGTGTCTCTTGATGAAGTCTATGGGATGCTCAGAACCTATGATCTTGAGGTTCAACAAAGGAAGAATAAGAAAAGCAGCAAGGCAAAGTCTATTGCCTTGAATGTTGAGGCTAAATCAAAAGGAAAAGCTGTGGAGGTCTATAGAAGGAAATCAAGAATAGTTGAGTCAGATCCTGATGACTCATCATCAGATACTGATGACAATCCTGATGCCAATACTGATGATGATTCTTCTGACTCAGACATGGAAGAAATGGTTGCTATGATAGTCAGAGGCTTCAAGAAGATGAAGTTCAGGAAGGCTAGAAGACAAGGCAACTTCCAGAAAAAGACCTTCAATGCTGACAAAGACAAGTATAACAAAAAGGACAGCAAAAGTGGCAAATTTGACAAGTCAAAGGTTAGATGCTACAAGTGTAATGGAATGGGGCACTTTGCAACTGAGTGCAAGAAGGCTAAAGCACTCATTACTTCAAGCAAGGATTGGATGGACTCTTCCTCAGATTCTGACACTGAGGTGGTCAACTATGCCCTAATGGCCAATACTGATGAAACTGCTGTTCTTGAAGAAAAGGTAACAAATACTGTCTTTGATTTTGATACTGATAATGCCTCTGAATTAAGACGTTTTCTAAAGTCATTGCATATTAGCTTTAGAAGTCAAACTGCTGAGAATACAAGGATCTTATCTGAGATGTCTGAACTTAGGAAAAGGAATGAGCATTAAGAAACTGAATTCTCTTTTATGCAAAAAGTACAGATATAATGTGATAATGCTAAACACATGTATTTAGAGATCAAACTTAAATGTACTTCTCTTGAAAAAGAACTTGAAGATGCTAAAGAGAAAATCAGAACTTGGACAGATTCTGGAAGGAAATTTCATGAAATCAATAGTTCTAAGAATTGGAAAGAGTGTCTAGGTTATAAGTCAGATGAAGATAAGAAATTGAAGGAGAAAGTTGTAATAGATGAGACAGTAAGTCCAATGACCTATAGACATGTTATAGACAAGACCAAATCAAAGATTAAGCCTGTTAAATTTGTGTTTGGTAATGATCCCAATTCTACTTTTGAAAAGGGATCTACTTCTGCTAATCCAACATCAAATGTGAAGTCTCAACTTGTCAAAAAGAATGTAGGTGTATTGTCTCAGAAACAACTGAGGGATAAAGTTTGTGATATAACTGGTACACAAAAGATATCAACTGTCAAGAGAAACGGGAATGGTAAAGTTGGGATTAATAAAGAGAATAACTATAAGTTCATCCCAAATGCACCTAGAAAATGCTGTTTTCTATGGGCCTTTTGAAATATTTCAACAAATTGGAACCGTGGCCTATCGATTACAGTTACCAGATTCTTGCAAAATTCACCCAGTTTTTCACATTTCCCAGTTGAAACGGGCTATTGGTGACTCACTGTCTAGCCCCTCGATCCCCAACCAGTTCACCTCTGAACTTGAATTAATAGCAGAACCGGAATTGCTGGTGGATGTTCTCCCAATACATGCTAGTTCTCCCGCACAACTGGAAGTTCTCCTGAAATGGAAAGGGTTGCCATTGTTTGAAGCAACGCCATTGTTTGAAGCAACGTGGGAAGATGCCAGTTCTATTAAGGCCAGATTTCCGGACTTCCACATTGAGGACAAGGTGAAACTTTGGGCCCCGGGTAATGTGATAAACGCTACAGAGTCACGCCCGTTAATTAAGTACGCAAGGAAGAGAGGTAAGGGCAAATAGGTAATTCCAGGGAAACAGGACTAAAGAGGAATTTCATAGCAAACTACAAGGGCAAAAGGGTCTGAGTAGAAGAGATGAATAAAAGAGGGGAACGACAACGATTAGGGTTATGAAAATAGTAAAGTAAATCTCAATTAGGGTTTGGAGAGAGCGGACCTCTCGAAAGTCCTACAACTTGTTATCTTTCATTATTACAGACTCTGGTGCGAGACTAAAAAACTTTTGTTCTACAATTATTCGGTGATATTTTATCCTTGTTATTCCAAATCCTGTAGAGGTTTATTACAAGTAGCACCACTTTGAATGTAGTTGAACAAAGAAGCAACCCCTCAGACAATGATTTGGAAAGTAACAAGAACTGGTTGTGTCTTGGCAGCAGCAACAGCATAATTGTGGATATAGAAGAAGAAAGAAGCAACCCCTCTAAATGCTTGAATTTTTTGGAATGTGATAACAACTGGCCCTCTCTTTAGAAGTTGGTGAATTCTGTAGTGCCTTGTTTGATGAACCGGAGTGATTTGTATATGTGTGTATTGTTTATTATGTACTTCCACCTGCACAACACAGGTACTAATGTTTTTTAGGCATGACAGTTGTGTATATTTAGACTGTTAGTTTCAGACATGAAATAATTAGTTGATAGGCACTTAGCTTAATTGGCTAAAATAATGTTCGTGTGCGTTCACAGTTATAAACATTTCCCCATTTGTTAGTTTGATATAAATCTCTATTGAATTTTAAACAAATGTGTTGCCCTTATATATTGAATATGCACTTATATCTAGAGGTGGCCACACGGGCGGCCGAGCCGGATCATGCCGGGTTGTAGGCGTGCTGAGTTGCTGAAAGTTGGGGACGGGAATGGCACGGCTGGGGGCGACGGGCCGGGGCGGGGCGGGGCGGTTCTGGGGAAAGGTAACTCGTGCATGGCTCGATCGGTTCACACGGTTCAAACGGTTCAAACGGGACGGGCGGTTCACACATGTTTTAGATGTTCTCTATCACCCTTGCGACACGACACCTCTAGATTCCACCTTTCAGATTTTACATAATTAATTATGTACAGTAATTTTTAACAACTTTGCAAGTATAATTAATTTTATTAAAGTCATTTCCCTTATAATCATTTTATCCTTTACATTATAGTGTTTTCTCTCGTACGCACACACAAGTGCACACCCACAGAGTGAGTGAGAGATAAAGAATAGAATTAGAACTTTTTATTTAATTATTTTGAATATTTTTCTAGGAAGTTAATTGGTTATCTATATACATATTTGAAAACTATTCATCTGTTACTTAACATTCTCAAGCAGTCCACTCCAAAGTATTTTTATATGAATATTATATCTTCCATAAAAACTCAATATTAATGACCAGACATTATCATATGTTTGTACAAAGTATGCTCTTTTCTCTATGAACTCTATGAACAGAGTAACGTGCCGGGCCGGTTCTTGCGTGCCGTGCCGGTTCATGCCTTTACGCGGATTGGTGTGGTTCAGACGGGCCGTGCTGGTCCGGTTAGGGTTCATGTATTCGTAACCCGTGAACGTCCCGTTTTACTGTACGGTTTGTGCCGCTTCTGATTCGGACGGTAACGGTCCGATTTAGGCGAGTCATTTCAGCGGGGAGGTTACGGGTTAGCCGGCCGTAACCGCCCGTGTGGCCACCTCTACTTATATCTGTAATTTCACTATGTGTACCATTTCCACACAACATCAATTTGTGCACTTATGCAGTTGAAGAAATTGTTGCAGTTAGAAGGGAAAAGGTGGGTTGTGGAGGAGGAAAAGGGATTCTTGTGGAGGTGAATTTGCGCCTTTGGTCGATACAGCTGCTAATGATAGGTTGTTAAGGAGAGAGGAGGAGAGAAAATTCTTACATATTCTCAAAAAGTGAAGTTCTTCTCTACAAACAATCTTACATATGGAGTTGTAAGCATTTTGGGTGTTTCGACTCTTACAACTTTCATACGCTTTGTCTCGATTGACGATTCAATTAATGCCTTTAAAGGAATGAGGAGAAGAAGAAAGTAATTTTAGTAATGAGGAGTCAGGTGTTCGTTGACATTGAATTTTTATGTACTGATTCTTGTTTCTTGGTTTGTTGATGAATTTATTGTGCCATGATTCTACAATTAGCAGATGAATATGTAATACTGATGATTTTTTTTTTTTTTTTTTTGAAGAATAAGTGGCAACCTCAGCTGAGTTAGTTACAAATCTGTTAGTGTTCAGTTTTGTAAATTCAAAGTTCCTCTATTCTTTTTTCTCTCTTTTGGCTCCTTCGTATATTCATAAAAATGAACATGGTATCGAAGCTGCAATTGATGAATCTCGCTACATCTACACATTTCTGTTTTCTTAGATTTTTTATTTGTGGTGAAGATATTGTTGTCAGAAGATATTGTTGTCACATATGATGTATTTGTGGATTTTGTGTGTTTCGTGAGAGCACATGACATGTTGGATGGAATTCCTATGAGAAACATTGCTTGCTGGATTTGTTTAGTGAGATTTGGGCCAAATCAGTAGTTGATCAGATACAAGATGTGTTTGTCAAAATGCTTGTGAGAAAGTATGTTCTATTGAAGTATAACGGAAGCATGGAAACTGTTTGGTGAAATGTTTCTAAGAAATGCCAAGTACAATGCATTCTGTTTCTGTGTTTAGTGCACGTGTTTTTTGGTGGAAGTTTTGTCAACTGGATGCATTAGGCGAGATTGTATGTTTGGATACTCCTAGCCACAGAATTCTGCAATTGTTCAGTGGTTGTGAATGTGTTTTGATTGCGGATATGTTTGCTGTCAAGAATTTCTAAAGTGAATTTTGTGTCAAGCATCCACTAATAGGTGTTGAGTTGATTGATTCGGTTCTTGTTATTGTAATAAAAGATGCTAAGATTTTGATTGTTTGCAAGGGCAACAACTTGTGGAAATGTTGACAAATGTTGTGGAGATGTTCAAAACCGATTTCTGTAACCTGATTTCGATTATTATTTTTCTTCCCATTAAAGTCTTGTATTTTCTTTAGTAGTTCATGGTTGCATTTTTCAAGCTAGCTAGCTAGCTCAGTTCCTGATCACTGACTTAAACTATCTGCTTGAGGGGGAGTACTGGAGACTAATCAACCAGAGTCATTTACGAATCTGTTAGAGTTCAGCCTTAGTTTATAATCGGAGTGTGGTGTATAGTGCAATCTATGTTGAATGAAATAAAATCAGAGTTCCAGTATTCTTTTTCTCTAGTTTGGTTCCTTTGCATATTCATTAAAATCAACATTGACCAACCCTCGAGGCTTCTTTTTCTTGGATTTAGGGTATTGTATTAATCTAAGATTTGCTTTTGGTCCAACCCTCGAACACAATCATGTTTTTAGGATAAGAACAGTGTGGTCACATCCACAATGACCAAAAGATTAAATAATGGCGTCTGAATCGATGATCCTTACCATGTATACATTTTGATTTAGCTTCTTGGAATAAAGCTTTTATCTTTTATTATCAGATATAGTTATGGCTGGCCAGAGGAAATCCCCTGTGCATATGAGTAAAAAGAAATCCACGCAAACACAGACTACATCTCAAACCTCGATTACTCACTTGCAGACTCTTATTAGTCAATCTCGTCAGCCTTGCTTTCATTCTATTTATCTCTACTAATCATGCAATTAATGCTTTTAAAGGAATGAACATAAAAATTCTTAATAACTGAACCTTAACAACGTCATTTCCCGACAGACAATGGGCCATCAATGGAATTTTTAAGGATAAGAGCAATGCACGAGTAATGAGTATGTTGAGTAACCAATCACTCTAAAAGCTCAAGGTGTTCGAGGAATGCACTTTTCAGGATCATATATTATATTCTAACACTCCCCCTCACTCGAAATCCCATGGGTCGAACCTGAGTCCTCCCGCTAGCCTGAGCTCTGATA
The DNA here is from genome assembly GCA_030848705.1 of Heracleum sosnowskyi. Classification (NCBI taxonomy): domain Eukaryota; kingdom Viridiplantae; phylum Streptophyta; class Magnoliopsida; order Apiales; family Apiaceae; genus Heracleum; species Heracleum sosnowskyi. Next base: position 8,988,966 of record CM061239.1, read on the forward strand.
CCATGTTGAGTAACCAATCACTCTAAAACCTCAAGGTGTTCGAGGAAGGCACTTTTCAGGATCATATATTATATTCTAACACCACCTTAAGCTTTTAGATGAGCTGGTTACTCAACATGGTATCAGAGCTCTGATCGACGGGAAGTCCAAGTTCGACTCCCTGCCACCCCCAATATTCTCACAATTTATGAGGGACGCGAAGGCAAATTAATGCCCCAAAAATGGGCGTCCGTGATCCACTTTTCAACCCAAAAATTGGGATTTTGAGAAATTGGGATTTTGAGTGAGGGAGAGTGTTGAAATATAACATAAGATCCATTCGGGACATTCCTGTAACACCTTAAAATATTAGATGAACTAGTTACTCGACAGAGTAAACAAGACAAATGAAAGTTGCGGTACTTTAAGTGAAACAGATGTTATTACTTGTAAACAGAGTAATCAGGACTATGTGTCAGGAATGCCCTTGTAAAGGCTATACATGTTAGACTTGGTTGCCCTTGTAGAGGCTATACATGTTAGACTTGGTTTTATTACTTGTTTTGATTACTCGTGTTGCTTAGTTGTTACATATTGTTGTGTGAGCTCGCTATGATTATACTTTTTGGCCATTTTGCTGGATTGTTGTATGATTTTACCGTTTGTATTTTTTCTCAAAATTTTCAATTATTTAACTTTACAAATAATTCCTTATCGTTTTAGATTTTAGTTCTTTATTTGTTAAAGGAAAATGTTACTGTATTAGCTAAAGTTGACCAGTGACAAATATCTGCCCGACGACTCTCTCATCTCCACACAGATCAAATCCCATTATCTACGTATCAGTCTTCTTACAAGTCTCCTCACAGATCGAGCCATCTTCTACCTATTATTCTTACCGGTAATTGCATCTGATCTTGATATCTGAAATAATGGCAGCTTCCACAAGTTATAATCGAAATCTATCATCTTCAACTTCACCTCCTGCTACTCTGTGGGATGTTTTCTTGAGTTTCAGAGGTTTAGATACACGAAATACATTTACTAGTTGATAACTCTAAATCCCGATCTAGCCCTTTCCAGCCGCTCCCCACGCCTGGATGCGGTGTTGCTGCCGTTGGGTGTCTGCAAAACAACACCGGAGGGGGGTTTTGACCCTGGCGGCGCCTCCGGCGTGAGAATGAGTAATGGTTTTGGAAAGGAAGATAGGACTATAGAGATATCTAAATATGGAGGGTGTGTGTATAGATTGTGTAGAGAGAGAGAGTGTAACCCTAAACCTTTCCTTCTTGGGCTATTTATAGGCCCAGAATTAGGGTTCAGGGGGTACCTGCAATCATGAGCGTTGGATCCTAGGTAGGTGGGACACCTGGATGATGTTGATGGATCACATGTGTCCAGGTGAGAATTGTGGTGACATGTGCCATGCTCCTGCTGGCGTGTGGTTCAAATAGAATATACTTGTGTCAATCATTGGATATTCCCTATTGTGCCCAGGTGTGATTTCTGACACCGTCCCTTATTTTCCACATCATGGTTGACAATCTCATCACACGTCGTTTGAGCTTATCATTCCTTGGACGTTGTGGAACTCTATTTGCCCAAGTCAGAATTTAGGAGTGAGTCAGGGTTGCTAGGGAGTCCGGGCTCTGGGAGCCAGGATTCAGGCGTTGCTGAATATGCCTCCACCAGGAATCCAAGTTGAGCTTCGAGTCAGGGCTCTAGGAGTCGAGGCTCTGGGAGTCTGGGCTCTTATAGCCTATCATTTGCCCCCACTCCCTTATTCAGATTTATCTGGATGGGGGAGTAGAAATCTCTATATAAGACCTTTAGAAGAAATTTTCTGGTTCATAGTTGCCCCCCAATCCGGATTCGAGAGTATGATAGTGTGCCTTCTCCAGTCCTAAGTTATAAAACTTTGGGTAACTTAGAAGAAATTTTGGTTAATTGTTGCCCCCCAATCCGGATTGCTGTTAATGACATGAGTCCGGATTCGAGAGTATGATAGTGTGCCTTCTCAAGTCCAAAGTTATAAAACTTTGGGTAACTTAGAAGAAATTTTGGTTGATTGTTGCCCCCCAATCCGGATTGCTGTTAATGACATGAGTTCGGATTCGAGACTATGATAGTATTCCTTCTCAAGTCCAAAGTTGTAACACTTTGGGTAACTTAGAAGAAATTTTGGTTGATTGTTGCCCCCCAATCCGGATTGCTGTTAATGACATGAGTCCGGATTAGAGAGTAGCTTAGGAGAAAATTTGGTTGATTGTTGCCCCCCCAATCCGGAATGAAAGTGGAGAGGGTTGTTCTACAGCCAGGGTTGATGAGAATCCGGGTTCCCGGACCAAATTTGTTTCTAATTTGAATTTCAATCGATTTCAGAATTTTCCCCCTAAAACGTTTGAATTTACATGACTCCAAAACTCCTCGAGACTCGTGCACCAGTACTGTCAGCCATAATTACCCTTGTCTTTTCAGTTATTTTTTCATTTTTCTATTTCTTTTTCCGCCCACTCTCCTGCAGCCACGTGTCCTTGAAGGTTTTGTTTTCCTTACAAAAACCATTTCCTCACTTCTTCTTTTTACTTTTCCCCAAATTTTACTTCTTCACTGTAGCCTTTTCGATTCCTGCTTTCCGACCACCGGCGTTCCAAGCCTTTGCGTCAACATTTCGGAGCCATCTGATTTTCCTGCCTTCCGTAAGTCTATCCCCTTGTATTTCTTTTTCATTCATTGTACCATCTTTTCACTTTTGCTTCGACTTCCATAACTGTTCATATTCGAGTATGGTTTTTTCTGGAGAAATGTGTGTTTGTTTGTTGGACTAAGGCTTTTGTGTTCGTTTTGTGTTTGTGCTGTTGTTTAGTCTAGGAATTTTGTTTGCATGTGACGTTATTTGCGATTTTGGGGTTTGTAAGTTCTGGGTTTTGACTGATGTTCTTGTTGTTTCTGGGTTGAGGAAAGTGTATGTAACTGTAAGTAATTGCTATTGATCTTTGTTTGTTGTTGAATTTTCTGTTGGTTGTGTTTCTGGCGTTTCGCCTTTTGAAAAGAGGCCGGATTCTTTAGTGTCCGGGCTCCATGTCTGTATAATGTGGCTATCTGCGTAAAATGTATCTGTTCTGTGTTTGACTTGGTTACTCGAATCCAAATAAGTTCTGAGACCGGGTGATTAGGAAAATCTTTAGACTTAAGGAGATGACTACAGCAATTCTTAGGTCCAAACTGACTGTAGAAATTGGAGCCCGGGTTAAGAGTGGATTTTGGATTATACAGAGTTTGAGACCAGGCTAGGGTTCATTTGTTAGATTTCTGGCATATGTATGCCACGGGCTCTATTGTTTTGACTAACTGAAAATTGCATCGGTTTATTTCTAGGTTTATGGTTCGGACAAAAAGGAGGGCTAATAGAGTTTTGATTCCGGATTCGGAACCATCCACAAGTTCGTGTAACTCGGATTCAGGAGTGTTAGAGATAGTAGACTTACACTGGTGTATAATGGCTAAGAAGAAAAAGATATCTGTGGTCACCCAACTCAACACCAACGTATTAGCTGACCGGGGTAGCCTTATCACTCCTGATGGTTATTGGGTTGATTCCGAGTTTATGTTTGTTAGGAAAGACCCCGACGAGGATATGTCTCGCGTCTACAGGTCCCTTAGTTATTCCTATAGGCATCGACACGAGAATGGAGATCCTGGACCTTATGATAAGACGGCCATGGATGCTATGTTTGCTGATACCATTATAGGTGAGCCTCTCCCCCCGCTGAAAGAGAGTTTTAAGAATATGCCTTTTCCTGAAATGGATGTGATAGTCCGGGCTGCTTTCCATCTTGGACCCCGGGTACAATGGAGGTGGCCTGAACCCGGGGAGAGAGTATACGATAGGACCGATGATGGGTTCCTTGGCGTTTGGTTAGAGCACTTGCGCTCAGGCTGGAACCCGGAGTGTCATGTCTTTGTTAAACATCTTTGCAAGTATATTTATGAGATTCCAATAACACAAATAACCCCCAACGGTGTGAAATGGATAACCTGGTTCCTAGCTTGTTGTGAGAAATCCGAGCTCTTGCCTACTTTCAAACTTTTTCATCAACTTTTTTACCTCCTCCGGTCTAACAAGAGACCCTTCTACGAGTTAAGATTTCGTGGTGAAGAATATGGGTATCCTTCCGGAAGCGCGAAACCGGTGATGCAGAATATATCGCTAAAGGGATGGAATGGAGAAGCCATTATGCTGAAAGGTTTAGACCTGTTATACATGCCGCACTTTGTGGCCGGTGACAGACCCAAAGTCTTTCCTTATTACAAGCTCGAGGGTCAAGCCCGGGCTAAAGTTCATGCGTTCTGTGAGTGTCTTGGGTATCAATTAACCCGAGACACTTTCATGGATCATCACAAGTTATTTGAATTTGGATGTAAGTTGATATTGTAACTCTTGAGTTTGTATTCTTTTGTAATTTCTCTAACTCGGTTTCATTTGGCTTTTCAGGTCGTCCCTTCTACAACTCCCATTTCGACGAAGTGATGTCTCGCAATCATTATGCCCTTTCCTTCAGGCAACTATCTGGGGTTCACACTCCTCGAGTCCAGAAGACTGGTGATGAGTCCGGGTCCAATCGCCTCAAAGAAGATGGTGCGGAATCTGTTGCTCCTCTTCAACCCACTCCCGAGCCAGCTGTTGAGATTGTTACCGAGCTCCCCGACACCGAACTGACCAAGAGACCCCGGAAGCAGAAGAGGAAGACTGGTCCCAGGACTCCGGGTTCGGATAATTTAGTGAATCAGGAGGATTTTGTGGACCAAGTAGCTGGGGATATCCATGTGGAGACCGGGGTGACTGAACCCCGAGTTGGGAAGCTTACCTGTGAGCAGTTTGCCGAATATGTTGGACATCTCCCTTCTGAAGATGACTGGAAAGAGATGGGAGATATCGGGATGAGGGGACTCTTGGTAGATTTGATTACCGGTGTCGGTCAGGTATGCTTTTTCCTTACTTTCTTGCTTTTATTTTTGAATATCGTTTTAATCTTTCTTTTCCTTTGGCTTGTAGGTTGCTGTGAAGGCTGCCGGAGTCTCGGCCATGTTTAAGGCGAAAGATGACAAGTTAACCGGAGTTATGTTGAAGAAGGATGAACAAATTCTCGACCTCGGGAAGCAACTTGGTGAAATGAAACTTCTTCGAGATGGTGAAGTGTCCGGGCTTCGAATTGATTTATCTACAGAGAGAGCCCAGAATGCTGATCTTGAAAAGAAACTGAAGGAAGCCGAGGAAAAACTTGCTGCCGTGAAGCCCGAGGCTGACATTATTAAGGAGTTCCAGGAGACTGATGCTTATCTACAGGCGGTTGCTGATGCTGGTGTTCCTGAAGTTTTGAGATCATGGAAGGTGGCTGAGACCCTGATCAAGACCAACCCTGAAGCCACCTGGGAGATCTTCGTTGAAGCTTTCTTGGCTGCTAAGGATGCTATTGATCGTGGTGAAGGCGAGCCCGAATTCTACCAGGGCCCAAACCCTCTCATCTTTCCTAGTGATACTCCCTTCCTTGATGCTGTAAACAAGATTGTAGAATAGACTTGCACTCGTGTTTTCCTTGTAATATTTGACTATTTTTTACTTGTCCCCAACATTTTGGAGTGTTTCCGGGTTGAATGGTCAATCCGGGCTCCGGTACTCGCTTATTTCAGTGCATTCTTCCTTTGCTGATTTTTGCTTTGAATTTTTTGAATGCGTATTGCTTATGTCTCAGAGCTTGCTATTGATCCGGACTCGTGCTTATGTTCTTTGGATAGAATCTAACAAAAAATCCGGTCTAACAGCTTAGTTCTGAGCCATAGTCTTTCTTTTGTACTAGGAATATAATCTAAATATTTTTGTATTAGTGCGTATTGCTGGGGACCCTGGCTACGATATTTGCCTATGGCCCGAGCCAGGGTTACTAGGGTCGCATATTGCTTGTGAGTCCGGTCTCATAGCTTGGTTCTGAGCCGGACTCTTTTCTTTCGTACTTAGAATAAATTCCAAGTATTTTGGTATTGGTGCGTATTGCTGGGGACCCGGGCTACGTGTTATGCCTATAGCTCTGAGCCCGGGTTACTAGGATTGCATATTGCTTGTGAGTCCGGTCTCATGGCTTGGTTCTGAGCCGGACTCTTTTCTTTCGTACTTAGAATAAATTCCAGGTATTTTGGTATTGGTGCGTATTGCTGGGGACCCGGGCTACGTGTTATGCCTATAGCTCTGAGCCCGAGTTACTAGGATTGCATATTGCTTGTGAGTCCGGTCTCATAGCTTGGTTCTGAGCCGGACTCTTTTCTTTCGTACTTAGAATAAATTCCAAGTATTTTGGTATTGGTGCGTATTGCTGGGGACCCAGGCTACGTGTTATGCCTATAGCTCTGAGCCCGAGTTACTAGGATTGCATATTTCTTGTGAGTCCGGTCTCATAGCTTGGTTCTGAGCCGGACTCTTTTCTTTCGTACTTAGAATAAATTCCAAGTATTTTGGTATTGGTGCGTATTGCTGGGGACCCGGGCTACGTGTTATGCCTATAGCTCTGAGCCCGAGTTACTAGGATTGCATATTGCTTGTGAGTCCGGTCTCATATCTTGGTGCTGAACCGGACTCTTTTCTTTCGTACTTAGAATAAATTCCAAGTATTTTGGTATTGGTGCGTATTGCTGGGGACCCGGGCTACGTGTTATGCCTATAGCTCTGAGCCCGGGTTACTAGGGTTGCATATTTCTTGTGAGTCCGGTGTCATAGCTTGGTTCTGAACCGGACTCTTTCTTTTCTTTCGTACATAGAATAAATTCCAAGTATTTTGGTATTGGTATTCCAAAATACCAACATAGATAACTCTATGTTGATTTAACCAATGAGATAGGTTTTGGAATAAGTGATATCTAAATATCACTTCCGGCGTGAGAATAAGTGATGGTTTTGGAAAGGAAGATAGGACTATAGAGATATCTAAATATGGAGGGTGTGTGTATAGATTGTGTAGAGAGAGAGAGTGTAACCCTAAACCTTTCCTTCTTGGGCTATTTATAGGCCCAGAATTAGGGTTCAGGGGGTACCTGCAATCATGAGCGTTGGATCCTAGGTAGGTGGGACACCTGGATGATGTTGATGGATCACATGTGTCCAGGTGAGAATTGTGGTGACATGTGCCATGCTCCTGCTGGCGTGTGGTTCAAATAGAATATACTTGTGTCAATCATTGGATATTCCCTATTGTGCCCAGGTGTGATTTCTGACACCGTCCCTTATTTTCCACATCATGGTTGACAATCTCATCACACGTCGTTTGAGCTTATCATTCCTTGGACGTTGTGGAACTCTATTTGCCCAAGTCAGAATTTAGGAGTGAGTCAGGGTTGCTAGGGAGTCCGGGCTCTGGGAGCCAGGATTCAGGCGCTGCTGAATATGCCTCCACCAGGAATCCAAGTTGAGCTTCGAGTCAGGGCTCTAGGAGTCGAGGCTCTGGGAGTCTGGGCTCTTATAGCCTATCACTAGTCATCTTTACAAAGACTTGTGCCGCAATGGAATTAAAACGTTCATGGATGATCCAGAGCTAGGTAGCGGAGAAGTGATCTCACGCGCATTGCCTCATGCTATTCAGGAATCTGAGACTTACGTTGTTGTTCTCTCAGAAAACTATGCTTCTTCATCATGGTGCCTTGACGAGCTGGTAGAGATTCTTCGTTGTTCCAAGACAACGAAGAGATTGGTTGTTCCTGTGTTTTACTACATTGATCCATATGTTGTTAGACACCAAATTGAGAGTTTTAAAGAAGCTTTTGATAAACATCAAACTCGTCATGATCTGGAGAAACTGAACAATTGGCGCCTTACACTAAAGGAAGTTGCTGACATTTCGGGATACCATGTATCCAGAAACAGGTATATGAAAACGTTTACTTTCTTTCGTTGTTAAAATCAGGCTTTTTTCATGACTTGTAAATTAGTCAAAACAGTATATAAACAAACTTTGGACAATGAATTTTACTTGTATGTCAAACATGATTTACATCAAGATTCTCATACAATGTCAAGATTTTTGGTGACACTAACGTTTTCTCGACAATTGCAAACGATACATGCAAATATTACCTCATACAGTTGTCCTACTATAAATATAGTTGCAGAAATGTTTTTCAAGTCTGAATGATCTACAGTTTAAATGATTGCATTGCAGGTCTGAAGCTGATATTATCGATGAAGTTGTTAGTAGGATTTTATTCAAAATAAATCCCAAAACTTTGCATGTTGCCACATATCCAGTTGGGTTGGTTTCTCGAGTTGAAGGTATAACAGCATTGTTCAACAGTGACATAGAAGGTGTGAATAGGATTGTTATACATGGTATGGGTGGAGTTGGCAAGACAACTCTTGCTAAAGCTGTGTATAACCAACTCTATAAACGATTTCACGGCAGCTGCTTCTTAGCAAATGTTAGGGAGGTTTCAAGTACAGAACAAGGCCTAGTACGTTTACAAAAGCAACTTATCAATGATGTTCTTCGGCGCAAGGACGCTGACATAGACAGTGTTGACCAAGGACTTGAGTTAATAAGGATTAGAATTTGCAGGACAAAAGTCCTTCTTGTTATTGATGATATAGACGACCCAAAACCACTAAAATATCTAGATGGACAGTTTGCTTCAGGAAGCATGGTCATAATAACAACGAGAAATGAAGGTCTACTGGAGGGAAATAAAGTAACAGCAAAGTTCAGGGTAGATCTAATGGATAAAGATGAGTCACTCCAACTTTTTACTCAACATGCATTCGGAGAAGATCAAATATCAGATCCATTCACTGAATTGTCCAAAGAAATTATAGAACGTGCTGGAGGCCTCCCATTAGCTCTTCAGGTTTTTGGCTCGACCCTGCTTAACAAATCTGAGGAAGAATGGAGGTGGTTCATCGACAAATTGAAGCGAGCTTCCATTAATGATGTTGAGGAAAAACTTATGATTAGCTTTGATGTGTTGAAATTGGTTGATCCTCATCTGCAAGATATTTTCCTAGATATTGCTTGTTTCTACATTGGATGGAACAAAGAAGCGGTTGCTAAAATACTGGAAACTTGTTGTACGTTTGTCAATCATAAAATTGGCACTCTACAGAAAAGATCTCTAATAACGATCGATGATGAAGATACGTTGGGGATGCATGACCTACTTCAGGACATGGGAAGGGGAATTGCACGTAACAACTCTCCTGATGAGCCCGGAAAACATAGTAGATTGTGGGTACCAGAAGATATAGACACTGTGTTGAAGAATCAGAAGGTAATACCGACATATATACATCTCTATCTATGACATGATTTAAATAAGATCTACGAAAAGGGTAAAACCTTGAGAACCAAAGGTTCTACAGAACAAAAATTGCAGAACCTCTTTGGTTTACATAATTTTTACAATTTTTTTGGTTCTCCTTTGAATCTGAGATCCAATAATGATCTTCTATTCATGTGACTGTTAACCTCTCATAAGATGTAAAATCATCTGTCAACCTCTCATTCCTATCATTGAGATATAATTTTTTTGGTTCAGTGATATAATTTGGTCCTAAGATCACAAGGTAAATAACTCTGTAGCACTTTTTCTTTCTGCTAAATAATTTATTAAACATTGTTCAGCAACTTTTTTCCATGATATATCTGTAGGGAACAGGAGCAATTCGAGGTATTATCTCTGGCAACTTTTACTACCAGCGTAAACTTAAGGAAGTAACATTCGTTGCCGAATCATTCAAAAGGATGAGTAAATTAAGATTTCTGTACCTCAACAATGTAAATCTCACAGGAAGCTGTGAACAAACATTTGAAGATTTGAGGTGGCTCCATTGGAAGCATTGTCCTCTGGAATGTTTACCTTCTGAATTTTACCCGCAAAAACTAGTTAGCCTTGAGTTACCATACAGCAAACTGAGAAGAATGTGGGAGCGAGACATGGTTGGTACTCTGAGTTGGTATCTATTATATATGAGAATTTGCACGAAAATATATGATTTAATTTCTCAGTTGCACTTTTTTTACAGGTTTTTGAAAAGTTGAAGACATTAAGCATGCGGAACTCTAAAAATTTAACCACAACACCAGACTTCACTCGATTCCTGTGTCTTGAAACTTTAGATCTTGAGGGTTGTAGTAGTTTGGAGGAGGTCCATGTATCCATTGGAAGTTTGTCGAGCCTTGTATCCTTGGATTTGACAAATTGTGAAAAACTAAGGAGTCTTCCAGGCAGTATTTGTAGCTTGAGAGCACTGGAAGTTCTAACTGTTTTTGGTTGCTTTAGACTGGAAGCATTGCCGACAGATCTGGGAAGCATTGAATCCTTACAATCACTCAATGCATCAGGACTAAGTGTTTCAAAATTACCGGATTCGATTGGACGTCTGAGTAATGCTGTTGAGTTGGATTTAAATTATAACAATAATCTTGAAACTCTAGATATTAGTTACCGGATTGGAAATTCCAGTTTGAAACATTTGAAGAGGTTGTCTCTTACAAATTGTGAAGCTCTGAAAGAGATTCAAGGCTTGGAACAAGTCACTTCTTTAGAATTTCTTAACCTTTACAGATGTTGGTCTTTGAAAAGATTACCAAATCTATGCAATTTGAAACACTTAGAGGTATTGAATCTTGGATGTTGTGAACGTTTGGCAGAGATTTCGAAGCTTCCTCCTAATCTGAAATCGATTTCGGCACAAGGTTGTACGTCTTTAAAAAGATTACAAAATCTATCCAATTTGAAACAATTGGAGGAATTGGACCTTACAAATTGTTGCGATTTGATGGAGATTCAAGGGTTGGAGGAACTCAATTGTTTACGAGAACTTAGCTTGGCAGGATGCAATTCATCTCTTCTGGCACACACTTTGACGACCCTTTCTTTGAGGTTAATCGGATCTAAACCTCCTTACTATTAAATAACATGATTGCTAAATGTCATAATATTTTGCTTAATGTAGTAATCAGAAATTACCGTATGATCCTGACTTGTTTTTAGTGCATGATTGACAAAATGCTTAATTCATTAAATACGTACATTATCTTCATTAAATACGTACATGATCTTACTTTTCTAAATAATGCATTGAACAAATGACTAATCCATGACATTAGCACAATGATCTAATAATTTAATCATATTTCGATTAAAAAATCAAAATTTCATGACATTAGCATTAATATCATTTTTTTATTATTTGTTGAACTTAATAATTTTTTATTGTTTGTTTAACTTAATAATTTCTTATTTCTAACATAATATTTGAATTATTAAATTATATTATACTCTATTAATATTATAATTGTTATTACATGTCGTTATGGTAGAAAATTGCCCTATTCTACATATTTGTAGATTTTGGTTCAAATTTCGTGAAATTTTGTACATGGGAGGTCCCTCTAAAAATTAGAATAGACAAGTGAAAATTAATATATGGTTAAATCATATTATGTGATATAGAGCACATTTATATTTCTAATTTATCTAGAATATGGATTCGAATTACACTTGCAAGTAGACAGAAACAGAAAGTCAGAAAGTCATGGTTTCTCCTAGGGCAGTAATTCGATTGGAGCCGGGTATTAATTCGAGCCGAGCTTCTTTCACGAGCCAAGCCGGCTCGTTTAACTAAACGAGCCTAATCTTCTGCCTGGACTCGGCTTGTTTAATTTAACGAGTCGAGTCGAGTCGACTCATTTAGTTAAACGAGCCTATTTAAACGAGTCGGGCGAGCCGACTCGTGTAAAATTACACTTAAACGAGCCTAATATTCTGCCCGAACTCGGCTCGTTTAATTTCACGAGTTGGTCGAGTCGGCTCGTTTAGTTAAACGAGTCCAGTCTTGTGTTCGAGCTCGACTCGTTAACGAGTTCGAGCCGAACCGAGCCTTATTAAACGAGTTCGATTCGGGCGAGCTCGCGAGCTACCTGACTCGAATTACAGCCCTAGTTTCTCCACTCCATATTTAAACACCTTAGTACAACACAGTAATCTACTTCCATTTACACTTATAACATGTGTTTTTAGTTTTGGGGTAAAGAGAATCTACCTGACATATTAGAAAATTCTCTACCTAAGCGTTCTTAAATTCATATTTTCAATAGTTTTTTTCGAAAATATGTCCGTACTATTAAAAGATTACACAAAAATTAGTTGGTACACAAAAGCCGTTAACATTCATATTGTAAATAATATATGAAACACCATGTTAAATTAATTGTATTCATAAAGGGTAAAAATTATAAAATTTTGCACACCTACTTATTTTTTCATCGATACGGTTAATTTACAAAAAAATTGATGAAAACATGATTTTAAGCCGCTTAGATAGAGAACTTTTTTAACGTGTCAGGTAGATTCTCTTTGCCCGTTAGTTTAATAAACTACGGTAGTAGTGTACTCTGTTTCCAATATCGGGATAAACTATGGTAGTAGTGTAGTGTACTATGTTTACAGTAGCACCTCAGGTACTTAAATTGGCTCTCATTGACAAAGACATGTCTAAAAAAATACCGGGCTCTATCAATGACCTTACTCGCAAACTTTGCACTCATAAATTTTGCAGTATGTAATGGCTAACCTTCAGTAGATTTCGATCTTCCATTGCAGCAAAGTACTAATTACTGTAAAAACAATAGTAACTTGAACAACCATCACATTGTTCCTCCTCCAACTACCCATAGGCCATAGTATTTATTACAACAATGATTCGTACATTGATGCTCCTGCAACTACCCATAGAATCATAACAGTGATTTGTTTTGTTTATGAGTTTATCATATCAAGCTTTTATAAACTTCTTATCTGATTTAACTTTTTTTGTTTGAGAATTTACACAGTAAACTCGAATCATTATCAATACTGAAGACATGGTCTTACTTGGGGAATTAGCAGCAAAAAAAGTGCCCAGAATCGACGTACCGGAGACCCAATTGAAGTGGATGGATGGGTGTAGAGCAGTGAAACGGTAGCAATCCGGTAAGTAATTTGGTGAGGCGAGTTTTGAAGTGTTTATTTTGTTTGCTTAATCTCATTAAATAATTAAAATTAGCTAACAAATGAAAAAAAAACTTAAAAAGGAAATTGTTTTTTAAAAAGAGAAGGTGTTAACCAAACTACAAAAATTATCCCTTACTTTGCTTATTATAGTTTAGTATAGATGTACCAATATGTTCGGTAACATATTTGAATATTTGCAACAGATAATATCAGGATTTGTAACATCATAGCCTTTGAAGATGGAGATTATGGCCGCCATTATGGAGTTAAATATCCGGTTAAGAATATCACAAGTGGTTTAATATGGAGTGATACTTTTTCTATTGAATATCTTGAATCTGGATCATTGATTGTCATAATGATCAAATAATGATTTGCGGGATTCATCTACTGTACAAAAAGGAGAATAAAATGATGAGTGAACCCTTTGCAGCAGTAGCACCACAGTGAATGTAGGAGAACAAAGAAGCTACCCCTCTGACTATGATTTGGAAATTGGTGAACCCTGAAGTGCCTTGTTTCATGATGAACCAGGGTCATTTTCCTTGCGTTTACAGAAACAGATAACTTAGAATCAAAATTAAATATGTATATGTCCATCCATGGTAATAATTTTTTTAGACATAACATTTGCATCTAGGGATAGCTTGCTATTTTGAGACATGAAATAATTAGTTGATAGAATACAACCTACACGTTGCCATGGGACTGGGGGAAGGCTGGACTTTGCTTATTTGGCTTAAATTATGTTGGTGCACGTTCATAGTTATAAACATCTGTCATTCTGCCCAGTTTTTAGTTTGATATTACTTTTTATTTAATTTAAACAAATGTGTTGTCCTTGTATATTGAATCTGCACTTATATCCGTAATTTCACTTTTTGTACAATTTCCACAGAGCATCAGTTTGAGAGCCAAGATACACCGCAATTGAACAGAACAATCCTCAGTACCAGAACCTTAACAACATCATTTCCAGTAGACAATGAAATTTATCAGGATAAGAGCAATAAGTTGAAGGAATCACTCATGCGACAAAGAAAAAGAAAGTAGAGTAATTGAGTTTTTATGTTGATGTGTTTTGGTTGCCAATTCTTGTTTCCTAGTTTGTCGATGAATTTATTGTGCCATGGTTATATTATTGGTAAACGCTAAACAACATTTCTGATTCTACAATTAGCAGATGCATATGTAATATTGATCAATTTTTCTGTTTTTTTATTGGAGTGTAGAAACTCTGTTTCAGTTCAGTCTTATAATCCGAGTATGGTGTATAGTGCACTGCAATCTATCTGCAATGAAATAAATTCAAAGTTCTACTTTGCTTTCTGTTACAGTTGGGCTCCTTTGCATATTCATAAAAATCAACATGGTATCGGAGCTTACAAATTGTATTGGTTTGACTGAGACTATAGACTTGGAGGGACTCACTTCTGTACGAAAACTTTACTTGACAGGCTGCAGCTCATCTCTTCTGACGTACACTTAAAGCGTTTCTTTGAGGTTTATTTGATCTTAAACTCCTTACGAATATTTCACATACATCTTTGTTTTCCCTTATACAAAATTTTCTTTTTTATATATTAATCTAGATTTTAGTGTATTTTGCAACAGATATTCTCTGGATTCAGGCATAAGATTGAAATTTACATTCCGTCAGCAGAGTATCCAGATTGGATTGAGCGTGTGTCAACAATGTCAACAGATTTACAGTCAAATGCAACATACAATTTCCTGGCGCTCATCTTCCGCTTTAATACTTCCTATAGTTCGAGAGTTAATTGTTCGATTAAGAACATCACAAGAGGTTTGACATGGAGCGATACTCTTTACAATAGTAATAATGGCGATGTATTAGCTGTAATATTACTAAATTCAGTCTTGTCACTTGGAGACGGTGATGATATTGAAATAGCAGCAGTTGAAGAAATGTTTTATGGGCTTCATCTTCGGAACAAAACAGAAATAACAATGAGGAGCGATGGCATCGTTGACAATGGAGAAAACGAAAGAAGAAGCAATCACTCGGACAATGATTTGGAAAGGAACGAGAACTGGTTATCTCCTGGGAGCACCACAGTCAATGTAGAGAAAAAGAGAAGCTACCCCTCAGTCACAATAATTTGGGACGTTAAATGAACTTGTTATCTCTTGGCAGAAACATTGTGAATGTAGAAGAAGAAAGCAGCCACCCTTCTAAATGCTTGAAACATTCGGAATGTGACAACAAATAGCTCTCTCTTTAAAAATGGGCAGACATTGAAATGCCTTGTTTAATGTACCCGAGTCATTTGCTTCACACTTACAGAAACAGACTATCAAGAACTAATATGTTTATGTATACATTCTGTTTGGTTGGTATGGACTGATTCCATGCATCCATTGTTTTACTTTTGCTTTATATAGTTGCTCTATGCCCATCGATGTGTTGCAAAATTTGTTCAACCATCGAATACAATCGTGTTATTAGGTGAAGAATAGAGTACTAATGGTCACATCCACATTGATCACAAAGACATTGAATAATGGCGTCTGAATCGCAGATCCTTACCAGATACATTTTGATTTACTTTCTTGGACTAAACTTTATATCTTTGTATTAGTTTAGGGCTGAACAGAGGAAGTCCCCTGTACATATGATTGCATAGAAATCCACACTTGCAGACTCTTAACTCTTCATCTCCTCAAACACAGTCAATCTCGTCAGCCTTGCTTTCATCATATTTATCTCTACTGACGATGCACTTAATGCTTTTAAAGAAACGAACATAAAAATTCTCTTTATAGGAATGCCCTTGTAGAGGCCGTACATGTTAGACTTGGTTTTATTACTTGTTTTGATTATTCGCGTGTTGCTTAGTTGTTTATATTGACGCGAACTCCCATTGATGATGTCGAGAAAAACCTTATGATTAGCTTTGATGCTTTAAAATCAGTTGATCCTGTTCTGCAAGATATATTCCTAGATATTGCATGTTTTTACATTGGATGCAAGAAAGAAAAGGCTGCTAAAATAATGGAAACTTGTTATACATTTGTCAATCATAATATTGACATTCTAAAGAAAAGATGCCTAATTACAATCAACGGTAGAGATGTGCTAGGAATGCATGATCTGCTTCGCGATATGGGCAGGGATATTGCCCGCAACAAATCTTATGATGAGCCTGGAAAATATAGTAGATTGTGGGTATCAGAAGATATAGACACTGTGTTGAAAAATCAGGAGGTAATATCAACACATATACATCTCTATGTAGGACTTGATTCAAATGAGATCCACGAAAAGCATGAGCACCCTGAGAACCAAATGTTCTACAAAAAAAATTGCAGAACCTCTTTGGTTCACATGGTTTTTACAATTTTTGTGTTCTCCACTGAATCTGAGATCATATGATATAATATTAACAATCAACCTCTTATTCCTATCAATTTATGCATGTGAATTTGCTCCTGAGATCATATATGTGTTGGAGAAGCATATGGTACCTAACTCTGTAGCACCTTTTCTTTCTACTAAATTTATTTGTCAAACATTGTTCATCAACTTTTCTACATGGTATATCTGTTAGGGAACAGAAGCAATTCAAGGTATCATCTCTGGCTACTCCTCGTGGGAGTTTGGAACATATGGAGAAACAGTCGTTGCTGAATCATTCAAAAGGATGAGTAAACTAAAATTTCTGTACCTTAACAATGACAATGTAAATCTCACCGGAAGCTTTAAAGAAACATTTAAAGATTTGAGGTGGCTCTGTTGGACGTTTTTTCCTCTGGAATGTTTGCCTTCTGAATTTTTCGCGGAAAAACTAGTTATCCTTGAGTTGCCTAACAGCAAAATGAGAACAACATGGGAGCTAAACATGGTAGGTTCACTGAGTAAGTATCTTGTTTATATGATAAATTAAACAAAAATGTCAGATAGCATCTTCCAATTGCACTCTTTTTTACAGGCTTCCCAGGTGTTTACAAAGTTAAAGACTCTAAACATGCATGTCACGTTCTCGGAAACTTAAAACGACAGACTTCACCAGATTCCCGTGTCTTGAAGCTTTAAATCTTGAGGATTGTAGTGGTTTGGAGGAGGTCCATGTATCTATTGGAAGTTTGGCGAGTCTTGTTCACCTGAATTTGGGGAGTTGTAAAAAACTAAGAAGTCTTCCAGACAGCATTTGCAACCTGAGATCACTGGAAGTTCTAGATATTAGAAATTGTGTGAAGCTAGAAGAATTGCCGGATCAACTGGGGATGATTACAAGCTTAAGAGAGCTAAATTTTACGAGGAATACTATGTTGTGAGAATGCTTCCTGATATTAGTCAGGTCTCAAACATAAAAGAACTTGATCTTATAGGTTCTCGTTATCTGTTGTCCATATCAGAACTTCCTACTAATCTGGAAAGGATATGGGCAAGAAATTGTAGGTCGTTAAAAAGATTACCAGACCTATCCAGTTTGAAAATTTTGAAGACGTTGGACCTTACAAATTGTAGTAGTTTGACAGATGTTATAGGCTTGAAGGAACTCACTTCTTTACGAGTACTTAGGTTGACAGGATGCAATTCATCTCTTCAGGCATGCACTTTGACGAAGCCTTTCTTTGAGAGACCTTCGTTGTTTAGTGTTAAATCACTCATATGACAAAAGGCTTTCTTACGTTGCTGATTGAAATTGAATTTTTATGTTGACGCATTTCTTTATTTATAATTACGCAACTACGTAATTATACAAGATTTATTTACTTTAAATTCTTTAGCTTCATCCAGGGTTCGATTCCTTACAACTACGTAATTATACAAAGTACCAAATTTGGTTATCACTTAACCCGGATTCGATTCCTCGCAACTACGTAATTATACAAGATTTATTTACTTTAAATTCTTTAGCTTCATCCAGAGTTCGATTCCTTACAACTACGTAATTATACAAGATTTATTTATTTACTTTAAATTCAATAGTTTCATCGAGCGTTAGATTCTTGGCAGCTACGTAATCATACAAGATTTATTTATTTACTTTAATTTCTTTAGTTTTATGCACAGTTCGATTGTCTATAACTGCATAATTAAATAGTTACTAGCTTAAAACCCGTGCGATGCACGGATTGTTAATTGTTATTTTATTATTATATTTTTAATATTTTATTAATTGTAATTGTTAAAAAAATAAGTAGGCATGTTAAAATAGCTAAATACTTTTAATTAATTAAAAACATTAAAATAAAATTTTAAAATAGATAAGTAAGGGTTTGCTCGTTATATTTTTGAAAAATGAGGGATTTTAGTAAGAAAAAATTTAAAATGTAACATATATTTAGTTTAAAAAGGTAAATGCCCGTGATATTTTTGGAAAATGAGGTTTTAAAATTTAATAATTAAAAGTATTTAAATTCGTTTTAAAATAAATAAGTAAAGGGTTTCCTATGATATTTTTGAAAAAAAAATGAATTTTAGTGAGAAAAAATAGAAAAAGTAAATTGAGAAAGACAAATTCCCGTGATATATTTAGAAAAAAAGGGACTTTTTTAGAAAAAAATCTATAATGTGTTTTAGAGGAATTGGTTATAAATATGTATTTGATTATTTATATTTTAATATTCTTAGTGATTGCATTTGTTAAGAAAAAATAAGTAGACATGTTAAAATAGGTAAACTTTTAAAAAATAATTATAATATTATAGGTTTAAAAATAAATAACTAAAGGTTTGTCCGTGATATTTTTGAAAAATGAGAGGTTTTAGTAAGGAAAAATAGAAAAACTAACATGTTTTTAGTTAAAAAAGGTAATTGTCATGTTTGAAAAAGTAGGGGAATTTGTTAGAAAAAATAGTATATTTTAGGGAAAAAGGTAATTGGTTATAAATAGGTAATATTATTATTTAATAATATATTTCTATAAATAAGTAAGGTTAATTAAGTAAAAATACGAAATACAGTTAAGGGCAATTAAGTAAAATCACAACGTACCATACCGACCAACCAAACTTTTAATGTTTTGTCTATTATATAATAGTATTGATAGTATAGATAATATAGATAGATAGATAGATTTATAATATTAGTATTTTATGCTACTAAATGGAATAACCCGTGATATTTTTGAGGTTTTATTTAGGAGAAATATTATCTTTTATAAATAAGTAAAGGTAATTAAGTAAGGCTTTGACCGTGATACAATTTGGAAAAAGGAGGGGTTTTAGTAAGAAAAAATTGAAAATGTTTCATCTTTTAATTGAAAAAGGTAATTGTCCGTGATATTTTTGAAAAAATAAAAATATTTTGTTAGAAAAAATAATGTATTTTAGTTAAAAAAGATAATTGGTTATAAAATAGATTATATTATTATTTAATATTTTTTATTGATAAGTAAGGGTAATTAAGTAAAATCACGATGTACCAAAAAACTGGTACCGTACCAACCAAACTTTTAATGTTTCGTCTTTAATAATATAGTATAGATAATATAGATAGATATATAGATTTATAATATTAGTATTTTATGCTACAAAATGGAATAGCCCGTGATATTTTTGAGGTTTTATTTAGGAGAAATATTAGTTAGAAAAATATAAAAAAGAATATACGTTTTGGGAAAAAAGCTAATCAGTTAGTCATTAATAATTATAATATTATTATTTTATTTTATTAAATAGAACTGTTCGTGATATTTTTGGAAAATGAGAGCTTTTATTTAGGAGAGATAAAAAAGTAGAAATTTTAGTTAGAAAATATAAAAAAGAATATACACTTTGGCTAAAAATGGTAATGGATTAGTTATTAGCAATTATAACTTTATTATGTTATTTTATTAAATGAAACTGCCTGCGATATTTTTGGAAATTGAGATGTTTTAGTTAGGAAAAATAGAAAATATATCCTATATAATAATTTTAATAGTTTATCTAACGGTTCTCATTGATTTGATCAGAAATATCTAACGGCTATGAATGGAGTGACCAGATTACAAAAACGACCAGACTACAAAACTTTCAATATTTCGTCTTTAATATAATAGTATAGATTTATTTATTATATATTTTTATCATTCAATTCTCGAGAAATACATTTTTAAATAAAATTTATTAATAATTTATTAATACTAATATTTTAATGTCAACTCGGCCCGTGCTTGGCACGGGTTATAAGCTAGTGTACTATATAATAAAGTTAATTTATTCAAAACTTTAAATTATCTATGAGAATTCCGGCTAAGATAAGATATGAGATCTAATCATATCCACTAATTCATATCTCTTATTTTTAATCTTTACCGCCCATTATTCTCATCCCATTTTCATCTTCCACAACCATCTAACCATAATCTTTGATCACCGTCATCCACCACCTCCGGCCACCTCCCTCGGTCATCACCGAAAATCACCGCCAGTTAAAAAAAAATCACCAATATTAAAGATAAATCACTAAAATCAAATCAGCAAATCACCATTCACTCTCTTCGGCCACCTACTCCAGCAACAATTCACCACCTGTAATCACCTCCGGCCACCTACAAATCACCGGATCTTAAGAAAATCACCTGATTTTGACATACATCACCACAATAAAACAAAAATCACTATACCATCTCCGATCATTACATCCTGCCACCACTTCCGGCCACCTACAGATCACTAACTATCATCTTAATAAAATCACCGCAATAAAACAATTATGTTATTAGATTTAAAATCAGCACAATCATTATAACATCGCCACCAATACAACCACCAAATCATCACAAACACCATCACTGTCAACATCACCTCCATTAACGAAATTTATATTGCTAAATTCATCATTATTTCAATAAAAGATCAACATAAACGATCAAAATTTTGAACCTAAAATCACCAAAATTCAAGTGAAACCCACTACAATTCTAATCATAAATAGTCATCACACCTTAATGATGATGTAATCACCAACTATCAATGTATCCAATATCGTTTTCAGATTTGATGGCAAACTCAGAGATGATTAATATGTTATACGAATCTTAAAAACGAGATAAATTTGTGTATACATGTGTGTATGTATATATATTTATATGAAATGGGGTTGATATTATTGAACAATCGTGTATTAAATCAGAGAGATAAATAAAGTACATGTATGAGAGTTGAGATCGTGATGGCCGGAAAAAGAAAGTATAGATGGATGAAGGAGACGTGGTGACAAAGAGATAGGTGAGAGAGGAAAAAATAATATACGGTGGAGATTAAAAGAATTGAAAGAATTGAAAGGCGGAGATTATATCTCAGTTTTCACTATAATATGGGTTCTTATTTGAGCAAGAGACTATTTATATAATATAAATGAGGTACTAAAGTTATAATAAAAGAATTAGAATTCCAATACAAATTTTATATGATCAAAAATATAAATAATTATTTAGTTTGCTAATAATAATATAATACTATTTACCCACTTTTAATAATTCAAATTCTGTGTGTATGGATGAGGAGCTAAACATGAATTACCGAATTCAACCTCCATTAAAATATACATTACAACTTCGATGAATGAATATTCGATAAATTAATAATATTTTCGTTCCCGATGTGGGCCAATATGATAAATCTATACTATTATATTAAAGACGAAACATTAAAAGTTTTTGTAGTCGGTTTGTAGTCGGTTTGTAGTCTAGTCCTCCATAGTTTGGTTATCCAATCTCTAACCGTTAGATCTTTTTAATTAAATTAATGAGAGCCATTGGATATAATACTAAATATTTTTTGGTATGTTGTGATTTTACTTGATTGCCCTACTTAACTGTACTTCGTGTTTTTACTTAATCACTCTTACTTATTTATAAAAACTATTATTAAATAATAATATTACATATTTATAACCAATTACCTTTTACACCTAAAATATTTTATTTTTTTATTTTTTTCTGAAAAATTCCCTTACTTTTCCAAAAATATCACGGGCAATTTCCTTTTTTAACTAAAACATATAAGCTTTTTATTTTTGCTTATTAACCTCTCATTTTCCAAAAATATCACAGACAGTTTCATTTATTAAAATAAAATTATAAAATTATAATTGTAAATAACTAACCAATTACCTATTTTAGGCAAAGTGCATATTGTTTTTTATATTTTCAAACTAAAATTTTTACTTTTCTATTTTTTTCTAACTAAAACCTCTCATTTTCTAAAAATATCACGGGCAGTTCTTTTTAATGAAATAAAATAATAATATTTATAATTACTAATAACTAACCGATTAACTTTTTTTTCCAAAGCGTATATTCTTTTTTATTTTTTTATAACTAAAATTTTTCCTAAGTAAAATCTCACATTTTTCAAAAATATCACATGCAATTTCATTTATTAACATAAAATAGCAATATTATAAATACTAATAATTAACCAATTAACTTTGTTAGCCAAAGCGTATATTCTTTTATATATTTTTTAAATAAAATTTCTCCTTTTCTAAAATTATCGCAGACGACATCTATCTATACTATACTATTATATAATAGCCGAAACATTGAAAGTTTTGATTTCGATTTTCGGTAATTTATTCTATTTAATCTGTACTATTATATAATAGCCGAAACATTGAAAGTTTTGATTTTCGATTTTCTCACATATATAACATAACTACAAACTCTTTTAATTATACTTTACTTTTCACAAAACGAACTGTTTTTAGAAAATATTTATATTTATATTTATATATATTACAACAAAATATATTGATAATTTTGACGGTTATCTTGACTGACATGCTTGCTAAGCTAATAAACTTTTATAAAATCTATAAGTTTTTTTAGATTTAAAGTATTTAAGTAGTACTTTTAATTCTTTTTAAAAAGTTAGCATTTTCAGAAGTATTAAAATCTCAAAAAAAATTAAAAGTAAATTTCAAAATTAATATTAAAGTCGTCCGTGCTTTGCACGGGTTATAGGCTTGTTAATATTATTGCTAAATGCATAAGATAATAAATTTTGCAAAAGTTCTTAAGACTCACTAAAAATATCTACATTCTATATTTAATTATCATTCTTACTAATTACTCTTTAATGAAACGTCTTCCCTAATAAAAATCTACTTTTTTTTAAAACCATTTTTTTAGACTTACAAATTAATTATGAGTTAACAATCTTAATTATCTATTTTAAGGACTTTCTATTATAACTCCTCTAAACTAAAAGATGTTTCAAATTTTAAATCCTAATTTATTAATAATAAATCACTAAATTATTAATTAAAAATTATCGAAAAATCTCGGGAGGTTACATTCGCACTGCAGAGTCATTTGTTCCGAACCTACAGAATCAGGTAACCAAGAATTTAAATTAATTTTCTGGCAATCTGCCGTCTTGTTTTCTATTAGTTTCGTTTGATTTTCGGTCTCTCTAAAAGTATAAACCGTGTTAAACGTTAAGACTGCACGAACAAGATTGGTCATGGGTTTGCGTTAAAATATTATTTATACTCACAACCAATACTGATAGAAGATAGAGAATGCATAAAGAAACTAGTATATAGAGAAAGTATTTACATTGATTATGTATACTGATATGTATCTATTGTTCTTGTGTAACTAACTCTTCACTCATAGCAGCTAGATGAATATATAGTAAGTGACAGCTTGACTAACAAACTAATATGCAGTAATACAAGAGTTTGTTAGAGTCAACACTCCGTAGTTGGTCTAGAAATTGTTAAGTATATGAGTCGACCTACTAATCTTCTATACGCAGTAGCATCAGTAAGTAGAGGACTGTCCGATTCCTGTAACAACTCATGATGTTGATCCATAGGAACAATAGACTTCTTGTTCTTCAAATAAGCAAATTCCAGTAAAATATCAGAAACATACTTGGATTGATGCATCACAGTACCCGTGGTAGTAACGTTAACTTGAATTCCCAGAAAGTAGCTCAAAGCCCCAAGAGCTTTGATTTTAAACTGTGAACTCAGAAGCTCAGTAATATATGACATGAGCGAAGAGTCATTCCCAGTCATGACCATGTCATCAACATAGATGAGAAGATAAACAAGGATGACTAAATACATGCCTCGAGTTTAATCTATAATATTTGGTTAAAGGGATTATATTACACGGAAACATTAATCACGAAAGGTTTAATTGGATCACCAATTATTATTATTACTTGGGTAGCAATGATGTATTACTAGATGCCGCTCATTGTTTATATTTTGTTATTGGATATTGAAAATATTGCCAACGTAATAATAACCTAAAGGGTTACACAATAAGAACGTTTTAAAAGGAGTTTTAATTTAAATATCAGATTTAAATTAAATAATTATAAATTCGAAATTGGTTAATTAATTAATTAAGTTGGACTTAGTTAATTAAATTGTATTTCGAATTTAATTCATTAAAAAAACCCAAATCAGTTTGGTTTAGTTGAAGCCCAAGCTAATTAGGGTTAGGCCCAATCTCTCTGCCCTATATATACATAATGATGTATAGTTTTAGGGTTGGTTCAGATAATTCGGTTTTAAGAGAGGCTAGAGAGAGAGAGAAGGCAGTTTTATTTGGCTAGTACCTGCTCCTTGGATCGTTGGACGATCGGACGTTCTTGTGGACGATTTAGAGACACAGATCTTGACGCAAGGGTTGTGTGGTGATTGCAATCAAGGACCTCCATCTTACAGAATTCGTAAAGCTCTTAACTGGTATGATTTCGTTTCTCCATAATCAGTCACAACTTATACATGGATCCTGCGTTAGGGTTTCGTAAATTTTATTGTTTTACGACTGTTTTTCGCTGCGTTTTTACAATGAAACCCAACACTGTATACCCCGGAGGAAGAGACATATAGACCTCCTCCTCAAGTGAACCATGAAGAAAAACGTTTGTGACATCGAGTTGTTGCAACGGCCAGTTATACAAAGCTGCAATAGCCAACAACAAACGAAAGGATGTCATTTTTGCCACTGGGGCAAAGGTCTCAAAATAATCCATATTAGCCGTTTGAGTAAACCCCTTTGCCACCAACCGAGCTTTGTACCGTTCAATAGACCCGTCAGCCTTGTGCTTCACTTTGTAAAGCCAACGACAACCAACTGTTTTCTTCGTAGCAGGCAAAGGCACCACTTCCCAAGTTCCATTTACTTCAAGAGCAGCTAACTCAACGTTCATCGCTTCACACCATTCAGGAACCAGTACAGCTTGTTTAAATGATTGAGGTTCGATAATAACATTCTCTGAGGTCGTTGTAGAATCATAGACAGAGGGTTGTCTGGACTCCTCAGTCATAGTGGCACACTCAGTAACTAAATGAGATGGTAACCCAGTATAGTCCAACAATTTCGTAGGCAGCTGTCTAGTTCTCTGTGGTCTAGCAGGAGGAAGAGGCACAGACAGCACAGAAACATCACTGGTTCCAGAAGAATCTCCAGAATTAGCATGAGAGTCACTATCCAGAGTAACACCCAAGTCAGACGAACCAGGTGGACCCCTATCAGTCTGCAAGTCAGAACCATTTTCAACAACTGTATCAGTCTGCAATGCAGAACCATTGTCAACAACTGTGACAGTGTCCATCTCATAGTTAAGAGGATCAGTATCAACATAAGCTGGTGAGGGGGGGAACATTGAACTAGGTGACAAAACTGGTATATCTTTGAAAGGAAAGATATTCTCAATAAACCGCACATCACGTGATACAAACACTTTGTTGGTTTCTAAATTCAACACTTTATACCCCTTTTTGGCATACGGATAACCAAGGAAAACACCTTTAATTGCTCTAGAGGCAAACTTGTCACTTGGTTGTGGCAAAACAGTCGCATAACAAAGTGATCCAAATACCCTAAGCTGGTCATACGAAGGCTTTTTCTGAAATAACACCTCATAAGGACTCTTATTATCAAGAACAGGAGTAGGAGTTCTATTTATTAGATATGCAACTGTCATTAGGCTATCTCCCCAGTAGATAATTGGAAGAGAAGCATGTAACAACAATGCTCTTGAACAAGCCAGTAAATGCTTGTGCTTACGCTCCACACGCCCATTTTGCTGTGGAGTGTACACACAGCTCAATTGATGTACAATACCCAAATTCTGCAAAAATTCCTGAACATTCTTATTGCAAAACTCAGTGCCATTATCTGTACGAAGTACCTTGATAGTGGTGTGAAACTGCGTCTTAATGTGAGCCATAAAATGTTTAATTGCCACAGCTACAGAAGATTTGTCAGCTAACAAGTAGACCCAGGTTGTTCGAGACATATCTTCCACCAAAGTTAAGAACATACTACAGTTGTCATAGGTTTTAAACCGATATGGTCCCCAAAGATCTCCATGCACTATGCCAAACAAACAATTACTCTTAGACTGACTAAGAGGAAACGAAACACGAGTTTGTTTAGCAAAATAGCAACTGTCACACACATCAATCACTTTATTGGCATAAGTAACAGGTAACTGGTGAAGAACATTTGCAGGCACATGACCCATTCTGTCATGCCAAATGTTACTATTCGCAACATGTGCAACCAAAACTAATTCAGACAAATGAGATTGTGAGATAACATCATCACCTGAAGTAGGTAAAGTAACTACAGGTGGCACTTCATATGTAGAATGAGACTGTAAGATATACAGACCACACATCTCTGTACCTAGATCCATTGTCTTATGATGAATAGGATCCTGTAGATAGCATTTACCATGATGGAAATTAACCTGCCAATCTGTATTT
This sequence comes from Heracleum sosnowskyi, assembly GCA_030848705.1. Classification (NCBI taxonomy): domain Eukaryota; kingdom Viridiplantae; phylum Streptophyta; class Magnoliopsida; order Apiales; family Apiaceae; genus Heracleum; species Heracleum sosnowskyi. The sequence goes on from CM061239.1 coordinate 9,015,673, forward strand.
CTGATCAGCTGAGAGATGGATAACAAATTGTAAGTAAACTCTGGAACACATAAGACATTATGCAAGGTGAGTGTCGAAGACAACTTGAAACTTCCAGTATGAGAGATAACAGCAGACTCCCCATTAGGTAACTGTAACGTAGCATCACAGGCCTGGACATTAGTCAAGAAATGTAAGTAAGGCGTAACATGATCCGTAGCACCAGTATCAATGATCCATTGTTGAGGATTACTACAACTAACAGAATGCACTTGACGCACAAAGTGCCCAGCCATGCCTGAGAAATGTAGGCTGTTAATTGAAGCCCAGTTATCCACAGGTGCCACCGAAGTAGAAGTGCTCGACGTCTGAGAATCAATCATAGTTTTCTGAAGCATTTGGATCAATTGTTTACATTGCCCTTCAGATAAATTGAGTCCCTCATTCTGGGATAGCTGCACACCTGCACTCATAGTCTCAGCATTAGCTAGATTTCCAGAACTGGTTTGAGTGACATTAGCAACAACTGAATTTCTTGTTGATAACAGTTTAGGCTTAGGTTTAGGCTTGCCAAACAGCCTATGCCAGGAGGGATAGCCATGAATACAATAGCACTTATCCTTTAAATGTCCAGGCATATGACAAAAATCACACATAACTGACATATCTTGTGTCTTTCGTTGAAAACTCCCCTTAACCTGAGATTTCACTGGATAATTTGATTTCACAGTCATAGCAATATTATCTCCAGTAGCGTACACAGAACTCTGATGATCCCTCTGACTTTCTTCTTGTAAGAGCATTGTATAACTCTGACTCAACGTAGGTAACGGTTTCATCATCAAAATCTGACCACGAACACTAGTATACACCTCATTTAGTCCCATCAAGAACTGAGTTAGTTGAACACTTTGATCCAACTCATTTAGCTTAGCGTTAACCATACACGTGCACAAATTACAAGTACACCGAGGCTTGGACGTTAAGCACTCCAATTCATCATGAATTGTTCTAAATTTCGTAAAATACGTAGAAATAGACAGTGTTCCTTGAGTAAGATGAGCAATTTCTTTACAAAGATGAAACAGCTTAGGAATATTACTCACAGCATATCGAATCTCCAAATCAAGCCAGATTTCACGTGCTGACTGAATGTAAACAATACTATTCCTGATTTCTGGAGTAACAGAGTTTAGAATCCAAGATGTAACCATATTGTTACAACGAAGCCAATGAATCACAAGAGGCGAATTAGAAACAGGTTTCGCATATGTTCCATCAACAAAACCTAATTTCAACTTAGAAGACAACGCTAACTCCATTGATCTTTGCCACTGGTTATAGTTAGAATCACTCAACACTACTTTTGTAATTTGCATTCCAGGATTATCCGATGGATGTAAGTAATACGGATGATTACAATCAAGAGTATTTGACATAGAAGATGAACCTACTGTTGCTGATGAATAAGATGCAATTGTTGACGCCATTTCTAACAATTACACTAATCAATACACTCAAACAGATGTAATCACACTCAAACAGACGCACTGACGAACCGATGTACTTAACCACAACGATTTTACACAGATCTACACAGAAATTACATACCAGCTGCTTGCAAGGACGAAATCTGTACTTGTAATCTTCATCAACACACTGAAGACGACGAAGATGACGATGATATAATGAAGAAATATGCTTTTCAAGGCTTTGATACCATGATAGAAGATAGAGAATGCATAAAGAAACTAGTATATAGAGAAAGTATTTACATTGATTATGTATACCGATATGTATCTATTGTTCTTGTGTAACTAACTCTTCACTCATATTAGCTAGATGAATATATAGTAAGTGACAGCTTGACTAACAAACTAATATGCAGTAATACAAGAGTTTGTTAGAGTCAACACTCAGTATTGACCAACAAATACACTCTTCGGCCAAACCTCTTTAACCCTGACACTTGGGAATTTTAATAATCCAACTATTGAAGTTCGATTTTTAATTTACTTTTTATCCCAACCCAATTATGAAGGTATAATTTTTATATTTTCTCAATTTTAAGTAATGCATTCTGACATATATGTGCTTCAAAACTTTAAACTTGTTCAACACAAATTGTCTAACTTTTAGAGTATCATCATCCAAGAGTGTCAAGAAATGTACCAATGTCGTAGTAACATTATTTTTAGTAATGTCGTAAAATCGGCATTTCTTAAAAAATGTCAATTATTGGAGTTGCAAGGATATATACATCCACGCTCTTTGTTAACTATATCCATATCACACATCTTTAATCATCTTTTGCTTGATAATCTTGCAACTTTTTTTCTTTAGATTTTCACCTTTGAATCTGAACAAATGGCTTCTTCAAGTTATAATCAAACCCCATCATCTCTAACTCCTACTTCACCTCCTACTTTGTGGGACGTTTTCCTAAGCTTTAGTGACACTACAAGAATAAACCAATGTACCAACATAATTTAGCAACGGAAATCCATCTGTTAGTAGTTTAGTAGTTATCAACAGATTGCTAACGGATCTCGAATGTTTAAAAAGTATGAATTCTACCAATCGAAATTCAACGGATCACTAACGGATATTTAATAACGGAATATTTTCATTGGTAAAATAGGCGTCAAATATGTCTTCCCAAATGTGTCAATGGAATAACAATGGTTTGCCAACGGATATTTTCCAATGAAATAGTAATGACATAATAACTGTTTAGTAACGAATTGCCAACCCCATACTAACGAAAGTTACAACTTTTATTCCATTAGTAGTCTGTTACCATTTTTAGATCATATTCTGTTACTAATCTCTTATAATAACAGATCGGTTAAATTGTATTTGTTACTATTTCGTTGGTAATATTAATTCTGAAAATTTTCCTCTCTTGGTGTTTCGATTTTTTAAAAAATATTTATCGACCATCCAACTGTACGGATGTGAAGATCTATTAATTTCAATGATATTTCAAAATTTTTGGAAAATAATAATTTATTTGGTTTGAGATTTTAAGAGTCAATTACTACTTTAATTTGTATTTCTAACTAGTATTTCCTCCCGGATTAATGTTTTGACTTTTTAAAAAATATTTAACGACTATCCAACCATACGGATGTAAAGATCTATCTATTATAGTGATATTTCAAAAAATTTGAAAAATAATAAATTTATTTGGTTTGAGATTTTAAGAATCAATTAGTACTTTGACTTGTACTTCTAACTAGTGTTTTGTCCCGAATAGGTATTTTGATTTTAAAAAAATATTTATCGACGATTCAACCGTACAGATGTGAAGATCTATCTATTTTGATGATATTTCAAATTTTTTGAAAAATAATAAATTTATTTTGTTTGAAATTTTAAGAGTCAATTAGTACTTTGACTTGTACTTCTAACTAGTGTTTCCTCCCGAATTGTTGTTTCGATTTTTTAAAAATTATTTATCGACGATCCAACCGTACATATGTAAAGATCTACCTATTTTAATGATATTTCAAAATTTTTGGAAAATAATAAATTTATTTGATTTGAAATTTTAAGAGTCAACTAGTACTTTGACTTGTACTTCAAACTAATGTTTTGTCCCGAATTGATGTTTTGATTTTGAAGAAATATTTATCGACGATCTAACCGTACGGATGTGAAGATCCATCTATTTTGATGATATTTCAATTTTTTTAGAAAATAATAAATTTCTTTGGTTTGAGATTTTAAGAATCAATTAGTACTTTGACTTGTACTTCCAAATAGTGTTTTCTCGCGAATTGGTGTTTCAATTTTTTTTAAAAATATTTATCGACGATTCAACCGTACGGATATAAAGATCTATCTATTCTAATGGTATTTCACTGAATCAAAGGCCCTAGCCGTAATTTGAAGACCTAGTTTTTATTCCAGAACACTAGTGTTAGGAAAAATTAATCAAAAAATATAAAGGCCCGGTAGTAATAGTATTGTTTTCTATAATGGGGCACGTGTCAGATTCACTAAATAATATTTTTAAATGATTTTTTCGACGATCGAACCATACGAATGTTAATAAGTACTCATTATAGTATTAGGAAAAACGTTGTAATAGTATTGCTTTTTATAATGGGATGCACGCCAGATTCACTGAATAAATTTTTTAAATGATTTTTTCGACGATCCAACCGTACGAATGTTAATAAGTACTCATTATAGTATTAGGAAAAAATAAAAGAAACCTAGTTGTGCCTAATTATATGTCGTACCTATAAATTCGAAATATTCTCCTTTATAAACTCGAACACATATAATACTTTCAATTAAACTTTTAATGATATATCTTATATTGATTAATTGATTAATTGCCTATATATATATTGATGTATTCTAAATTAATATATAATTTAATACAGATTCTAAATTGGGTATAATTCATTCCTCTATTTCTAAGTGCTCAAAGGAACATGTATCGTTTAATTTAATTAATTTAGAGAAATCTAAACCAAAAAATGGGCGGACAATTTCCCCGCTCTATACTCTCAAATTATTTTCAATGCCCGCTCCTATAATCTCAAATCATTTCATTCACTCTCAAAATTGAGCTCTACTCACTCTTTCCCTTTCTCTTTGTCTCTCCGCCTCTCTCCATTCCCACCGAGCACTAACATCTGATCCAATTTCTTTATAAGAGTTTTCAATTTAGGGCTTTGGATTTAGCCGTTCTCTCGTCTTTTATTTAACTTTTTTTTTCAATTTGGGGCTGACAACTTGGAAATTTTATGTGCACTTTTGCAGGTGATATCGGATTTCAAATTAGGGCTTGGATTCAATTCTCTTGTCTTTGACTTAGGTATATGACTAATAGGCTTAAGTAGCTGCATTTTGCTAAATTGTTGCTTCGACTTGTATATTATTGTAACAGCTCGACTTTTTGGACTATTATTCTAAATACGAAACTTAAATAAAAATAGATTCCTTATTTGATAAATTCAATATTCCACAAAAGTCAACACGACGGTCAAACTCAATAATTCAAAAACATAAATTCGGAGACGCAGCTCTATAAATCCAACAATCAATGTCTAATAATTCTTTGAAATTATTCTAATAATACGATAATTCTTTTCCAATAAATGCATCTAAAATCACGTAGCACGAAATCCACACAGTTCACATCCTTATAAGCTTCAAAGTCAGAACCTAAAATATATTAAAACAATGAGCTGCAAAGCCCATCAAGTAACTATCGCCCAACGGCTCAAAGTAATATTTAAAACAGAATTTCTTAACTTTAAATCGATAAAAGAATCAAACAACAAAATCACATTTAATTCCCACAGTTCTAAATTACGGTCACACTATACCAGTGACACGGTTCTATATTCGATGGTTCGATGGGGGCCAGTTTACGTCCCTCGATAACACAAACTCAACGAGGTATCTATGTGTTTCGGAACGTGCGTAAACTAGTTCTATATGTCACACTATCCAATGACCGGATTCTATGATTCGATGCGCAACTAAAAGTGAGGAATTCTATAAAAATCTTTTCTAAATTCTCTTTTCGATATCATAATTTTCAAAAATCATTATGTCGAATATAATAAAATTAACCAAATGAAAACATATTTGAGAATACTAATGAGCAACGAAAAGTCACTTACCTCGATACCGATGTCGCACCCTGAAAATAAAATCACAACAAATCCTTAATATTAACTTATAATATATTAACAGTCAAATAAAGCAAACAAGTACACAACTCAATAGAACTCATGTGGCGTTTAAATATATAGGGCCTGTTTGGCTAACCTTGTTTATTGATTTAAAGTTGATAAGAGCTTATGATGGGTGTTTGTGTACTCAGCTTATTTGATAACTTATAACTTACAAATTGATAAGTTGAATGTTAGAAATCACCAACATTTTACTTAACTTATCAACTTATTCTTTGATTTCTTTATTTTCTAATATTTTATATTTTTACATTTGTGTTTTTAAATATTTTTTTAATTTAAAATACAAGTGTTGAAATCATTGTATTTAAAAATTATTTTTTCAAATTTAATTTAGCAAATTCTTTACTAACTTATAAGTAAATTTATCCAAACACCCGTATAACTTATAAGAATTCATCAACTTATCACTTATACTGCACTTACTTATTTTAAGCTATAAGTCAACTTTTTTGTGATTCCCCAAACACGCACATAATTTACTCAAAAAAGATTCCAAACATCAAACATCAAAATATCTTGCAAAATAGACTATTGTTAACAAAATCAATCTTGATCAGTCCTGAAAATTGGCAATTTACTCAATGAAAATGATTTTATCTGAAAAAGTACAAAACACGAAAAATGTAGACAATTTCGAGAGCTTTCCAGAATGATAAGGATCGTTAAAAACGGAAAAGTAACGAACTCAGAACATAGACATTTGCCGACTGCAGAACAGAATCAGCCCATGATTGCTTTAGTATTATGCTATTTACGACATCCAAATCACAGAATATAGCAGTAGAGTGTATACAATAAATACAGAACACGAAAATACCTTTCAATATTGATATTACTCATTAAATTAGCATAAAAACTCAATTTATTATGAATTTTCAAAGTTATTGACTCAATTTTGAAAACACCGTGGCAGGTTACCAAAATAGAAGAAAACACACTCTTACACGCAGAATTTCAGAAAGGTTAAAGAACAAAAGTTATAGGAAATTCAAATATCTTTCCAAGAACACCAATATCACTATCATACGATAAACAATGAATTTTATAACTCAGCATATGTAGAAGACCAAATATGACAATCTATTGAAATCAAAACATTACCACATCAAAACTCAAGAAAACTACGAAGAACCTTAACATAATCAAAATCAATCAAATACTATATTTCGATTTTGTTAATTAAAGAATCTTTACCCCTTGTTCTTGAACTTGTTACGACTCCCTTCTTCTCTCGTGTTCTTCTTCTTCCTTTTCTTCTTCTCTCTCTCAGCGTCTCTCTCTCTTCTCTCTTACCGTTTCTTTTTTTACACGACTGTTTTCTAGGGCTAGGGTTTTATCTTTTTTTCACACGCTTGCATCTAGCTATGTATTGGTCCATTTAATTAACTTGGGTCAACCAGTTAAAATCATTCAATTAAACTAAAGCCCAACTAAATTAAATTAGTACGGCCCGTTAATCCAATTTTATTCTAAAGTCAAATTATATAATTATCTTAAATTTTAATCCAATACTAATTCTAATTTCTAGCAAATTAAAATATATTAAAATTATAAAAAAATCAAGGATATTACAATTATGTTTACAATAACAAGATGAATGGTTAATCTTACACGATGTTATATTATGTTTTGCAATAAGTTTATTTGTTTGTGTGTGTTTTTGATTGTGCTATAGTATGAACTGAATTAGAAAGTTTGTGGTTTGTTTGTGTGTGTGTCTGTTGAAGTGTCAATTGAATATAAACTAGCCTAATATTTTTGTTTCATAAATTGTAGCTCCATATATTTATGTATGCAGTGTTTCAACTTTAACAGTTATTGACTTTTTTTTAATTAATTACATGAAACTAATGTTAAGGTGATAAGTTTCCTGAGATTATGTGTTGTCCATGAGATGTTAAACAGGTGATTGGTAAGTCTTTCCTGAGTTTGGTATCTAGCAGAATGCAGGCTGGAGTTTGCAGATACTTGCAAAATGCATACTGCCGTTAAAATTTACTAACACTGTAAGGGCATTTCTGTCATATGAGCTATACAACTGCTATATGAAGCAGTAGACATGTCTTTTTATTCGAAAATAACATAATTAATTATACTAGATTAAAATCGTACCATGCACGAATTGTTTTTAATAATTATTAATTTTATTATTTATTATTTATATTTTATTAATTACATTTGTTAAAAAAAATTAGGTGTGTTAAACTTTTTTAAATATTTAAAAAAATTAAAATAGATTTTAAAATAAATAAGTAACGGTTTGCCCGTGATATTTTGAAAAAGGAAGGGTTTTAGTAAGGAAAAATAGAAAAAGTAACATGTTTTCGTTGAATTTTAAAATATAAAAGTAACGGTTTGCCCGTGATATTTTTGGAAAAAGAGGCGTTTTAGTAAGAAAAAATAGAAAAAGTGACATATTTTAGTTGAAAAAGGTAATTGCCAATTAAAAGTATTAAAATAGGTTTTAAAATAAATAAGTAAGGATTTGTCGTGATATATTTGGAAAAGGAGGGATTTTAGTAAGTAAAATAGAAAAAGTAACATGTTTTGGTGAAAAAGGTAATTATTGTCTGTGATTTTTTTAGAAAAAAGAGGGGATTTTGTTATAAAAAATAGGAAAATTAATGTATTTTAACCGAAAGGGTAACTGATTATAAAAAATGTAATTAAAAACATTAGCTATTTATAACCAATTATCTTTTTCAGCTAAAAAGGTTACTTTTTCTACTTTTCTAACAAAATTACCTCATTTTCCAAAATAATCACGGGCAATTACATTTTTTTAGCTAAAATATGTTTTTTCATTACTAAAACCCTCATTTTCCAAAAATATCACGGGCAAAATCCTGATTTATTTATTTTAAAACATATTTCAATTATTTTAAAAAGTTTACGTATTTTAACATACCTATTCATTTTGTAATCATTATTTTAAATACGAAACATGTATATATATTTTTTAATGTAAAAAAGTTTTAAAGGTAATAAATGTTCCATTGTAAAATTCATAATGAAAATTAATGTTATGTAAATATTCAAAGAAGTTATTAGGTAATTTACTAATTTAATTTAAAAATATTCTATGTTGGTCATCTCATTAAAATGAAAGACGGGTAGTCAAACATCATACACACACTTGCTAACATGCATATGCTGCAAATACTAAAAAATACCCTTCTATCTGATCTCAGTTTACAAACCGAATTAACAGTGTTAAAAAATATTGACGGAAGTATACATTTTGCAAGGAAATGGTAATGACAACATGCATTTTACTAGATTTCAAACTCCAGGTATATAAAGTGCTCAAACCTAAAACTACTTCAGGTACATAAAGTGTTTTTCACTCTTACTTAAATCTTATCCTCCGTACAAGGAGTTTGTCATCCAGTCAAATTAGACTCTCATATCTAGAGGGTTGACTAAAAATCACAGATCTAACCATCTTCTACTTGCTAAAATATTATTACCATACAGAGTTGTTGAATCAGATCTTCATATTTGAATTAATGGCTTCAACAAGTCATAATCTAACCCCATCATCTTCTACTCTAACTTCACCTTCTACTCCGTGGGATGTTTTCCTAAGCTTTAGAGGTATAGATACAAGATATACATTCACTGATCATCTCTACAAAGCCTTACATCGCACTGGCATTCGAACGTTCATGGATAATCCTGAGCTACGTAGCGGAGAAGTAATCTCGGACTCACTGGTCCAAACTATTCACGAATCCAAGACTTACATTGTTGTTCTGTCGGAAAACTATGCTTCTTCATCATGGTGCCTTGATGAGCTGGCTGAGATTCTCGGTTGTTTCAAGCGAATGAAAAGATTGGTGGTTCCTGTGTTCTACAACATTGATCCATCTGTTGTGCGACACCAAACTGGGAGTTTTAAAGAGGCTTTGGAGAAACATCAAACTCGTTTTGGAATGGAGAAAGTGAACAAGTGGCGCCTTACACTAAGTGAAGTTGCCGATTTTTCAGGATACCAGATATCAACCAACAGGTAAACGTAAACAAGGCTACTCTTGCGCATAGTTTAAATTAAAATTTTGAATGTTTAAGTGAATTGATTCATATTGTCAATATTGCCTGTTGCACAAAAGTACTTCACCAGCAAATGAAAATGGTATAATGAAAAGTTCACCTGTCAAGATCCCTTACTCTATTCTAATAGATGTGAACAATTTCATTTTGCAGGTCTCAAGCTGATATTATCGATGAAGTTGTTGATAGGATTTCACTCGAAATAAAGCCCAAGACTTTGTATGTTGCCAAATATCCAGTTGGGTTGGATTCTCGTGTCAAAGACATAACAGCATTGTTGAACAGTAACACAGAAGGTGTCATTAGGATTGGTATACATGGTATGGGCGGAGTTGGCAAAACAACTCTTGCTAAAGCTCTGTATAACCAAAACTATCAGCGATTTCAGGGCAGCTGTTTCCTAGCAAATGTCAGGGAGGTCTCGGGGACAGAAAATGGCCTAGTAGGTTTACAGCATCAACTTATTGTTGATGTTCTGAAGTGTAATAACCTTAATATTGGCAATAAGGACCAAGGAATTGAGTTGATAAGAGCAAGACTTTGTTCGACAAAAGTCCTTCTAGTTGTTGATGATTTAGACAACTTAAAACCACTGGAGTATTTAGAAGGATCATTTGATTTAGGGAGCATGATCGTGATAACAACAAGAAATGAAGATCTGTTGGATAGAATCAAAGTAAAAGCAAAATATAAGGTAAATCAAATGGACGAAGATGAGTCACGCAAACTTTTTACCCAACATGCATTCAGAGAAGATAATATATCGCATACATTCGCTACATTGTCCAATGAAATTTTAGAAAATGCTGGTGGGCTTCCATTAGCTCTTCAGGTTTTTGGCTCAACGTTGCTTGATGAATCCGAGGATGGATGGAGATGGTTCATAGACAAATTAAAGCGAGCTCCCATTGATGATGTCGAGAAAAACCTTATGATCAGCTTTGATGCATTGAAATCGGTTGACCCTAATCTCCAAGATATTTTCCTAGATTTTGCTTGTTTTTACATTGGATGGAAGAAAGAAGAGGTTGCTAAAATACTGGAAACTTGTTACACATTTGTCAATCGTAAAATTGATATTCTACAGAAAAGATGTCTAATAACGATCGATAAGTTTGGGATTTTGGGGATGCATGATCTGTTTCGGGATATGGGCAGGAATATTGCACGTAACAACTCTCCTGATGAGCCTGGAAAACATAGTAGATTATGGGTACTGGAAGATATAGACACTGTGTTGAAGAATCACAAGGTAATATCAACATATAAGCATCTCTGTATAAGACTCGATTCAACTGAGACCCACGAAAAGTGTACGAACCCTGAGAACTGAAGGTTCTACAGAACAAAAAATTGCAGAACCTCTTTGGTTCACATGGTTTTTTACAATTTTTTGGTTATCCATTGAATCCGATATCCAAAAATGATTTTCTATTTGTGTGACTGTATATGATATACTATCATCAGTCATGTAAATTTGTTCCTGAGATCATATATGTGCTGAAGAAGCATATGGTAACTATTAACTGACTCTGTGGCACCTTTTCTTTCCACTATTAATTATCAACTTTTCTACATGGTATATCTGTCAGGGAACAGAAGCAATTCAAGGTATCATCTCTGGCTACAACAACTACTACGTCGAGAATAGAATGAAAACATTCGTTGCCGAATCATTCAAAAGGATGAGCAAATTAAAATTTCTGTACCTTAACAATGTAAATCTCACTGGAAGCTTTGAACAAACTTTTGAAGATTTGAGGTGGCTCCATTGGGCGTCTTTTCCTCTGGAATGTTTGCCTTCTGAATTTTACGCAGAAAAACTAGTTATGCTTGAGTTGCCTCACAGCAATATGAGAACAACATGGGAGGTAAATATGGTAGGTTCATTGAGTAGGTATATATGATAAATTGAATGTCTGATTTAAATTCTTCCTATTACATTCATTTTTGCAGGGTCCACGTGAGTTCAAAAATTTAAAGACTCTAAACATGTCCTGTTCGCGGAAGCTAGAAACGACACCAAACTTCATTAGATTAACGTGCCTTGAAACTTTGAATCTTATGGGTTGCAGTAGTTTGGAGGAGGTCCATGTATCAATTGGAAGTTTAGTCAGGCTTGTATCCTTGAATTTAGAGGATTGTACTAATCTAAGAAGTCTTCCAGACAGTATTTGTAGCTTGAGAGCACTAGAAGTTCTAAATCTTAGGGGTTGCTGTACACTCGAAGCATTGCCTACAGAACTGGGAAGCATTGAATCCTTAAAAGAGCTATATTTAATGGAGGATGCTATGTTAGAAATGATTCCTGATATTAGTCGGCTCTCAGACATAAAAGATCTCGATCTTAAGAGTTGTTATCATCTGTTGTTCATATCAGAACTTCCTCCTAATCTGGAACAGATAATAGCAGGAAAGTGTGGGTCATTAAAAAGATTACCAGACCTATCCAGTTTGAAACATTTGAAGAAATTGGACCTTACAAATTGTGAAGCTTTGAAAGAGATTCAAGGCTTGGGAGAAGTCACTTCTTTAAAATATCTCAGCCTTCACAATTGTAAGTCTTTACAAAGATTACCAAATCTATGCAATTTGAAACATTTGAGGAAGTTGGACCTTGCATTTTGTGAAGCTTTGAAAGAGATTCAAGGCTTGGAGGAACTCACTTCTTTAGATGAACTTGACAGGATCTTATGGGTTGAGAATGCTTCCTGATATTAGTCAGCTCTCAAACATAAAAGATCTTCATCTTACGGGTTGTTATCATCTGTTGTCCATATCAGGACTTCCTACTAATCTGAAAACGATAATAGCTGGAGGTTGTACATCATTAAAAAGATTATCGGACCTGTCTGGTTTGAAACATTTGGAGGTCTTGAACCTAACAAATTGTGTAGCTTTGAAAGAGATTCATGGCCTGGAAGAAGTCACTTCTTTAAAATATCTTTTCCTTGATAATTGTAGGTCCTTGGAAAGATTACCAAATCTCTGCAATTTGAAACACTTAAAATGGTCACTTCTTACACAGTGTGATAGTTTGAAAGAGATTATAGGCTTGGCGGAACTCACTTCCTTAGGAAATCTTGAGATCAGTTCTTGTAGTAATCTGTTGTCCGTTTCAAAACTTCCTCCTAATCTGAAATGGGTAGAAGCGGAAGGTTGTACGTCTTTAAAAAGATTACCAAATCTATCCAATTTGAAACAGTTGTTGAGACTGGACCTTACAAATTGTAGTGGTTTGACGGAGATTCAAGGCTTGGAGGAACTCACTTCTTTACAAGTACTTAATTTGGCAGGATGCAGTTTATCTCTTTTGGCATGCACTTTGGCGAAGCGTTTCTGGTAATTTGATCTAAAACTCCTTATAACTATAATTCAGAGTTTTACTATTCTTTTTTCTGTCTTTCGGCTCCTTTTCATATGCATAAAAATCAACATGGTATCGGAGCTGCAATTGATGAGTCCCGCTACATCTACAAATTTCTAGCTTTTCAGATTTTTGATTTTTGGTGAAGATATTGTTCAAATGATGTATTTGGGGATTTTGTGTGTTTCATGAGATGCACAATACGTGCTTATCAAAATGAGATGCACAATATTTGTTCGTCAAAGTGCTCGCCAGAAAGTATGTTCTATAAGGTGTTCAACCTTTGGATCTGTGAAGAACACAAGTATAAGGGAAGCATGCAAAGAATTTAATGATGTGTTTCTAAGAAATGCCAAATACAATGCATTCTGTTTCAGTGAATCCGGTGAGAGTGAGAAAAACGTTGTGTTCAGTGCATGTGTTAGAGGGGCTTCTTTCGACATTCATTACTTTGTTAAGAATACTACAAATGATTTTTTTTGGAGTGACAGTCTTCCTTTTAGCTATGGCTTTGATTGGTATATGGCAATAGTACAACTTTCAGTCTTCTCAATCAAAGATGGCGAAGATAGCATTGAATTAACAACAAATGATAACACAATTCTTGGGATTCATCTTCTGTACGAAACAGACATTACAATGAGCGATGATGAGTATGATTCATCTTCTAAATGCTTGGAAGTTTTGGAATGTGACAACTGCCTCTCTATAGAAATGGGCAAACGCTGAAGTCCCTTGTTTCATGGACGCGAGTCATTTGCTTCACACCTGCAGACTCACTGGTTTAAAACCTACAGAATCAGGTAACCAAGAATTTAAATTAGTTTTCTGGCAATCTATTAGTAGTAATAATCAATAATGTAATCTTACTAGTTACGTTTGATTTCCGGTCTCTTAAAAGTATAAATTGGTGCTGAAAATAAGAGCTCATTTGACTAAGCTTAACATCCATCCATTATCTCTATATAAGAGGGGAACGCGGGTTTTCAAGCCTATTTAGTAATTTATCAATATATCCTTTTATTATATTAATGTTAAAAAAATGTTATTACTAGGATTTGAACTCTTTACCTCCTCCCTTTGATAAACAATTTATACCAGCTACACCATAACAATTTTTGATAACTACTTATAACTCCTCAACTACATGTTCGAAGAACCCGCTTCCAATACTTTTCTTTATAGCATTTTTAAAATTTATTCATGATAATAATATCACCATATTTGTCCATCTCCAATAATGAAAAATGTTATTATTATAATTATATTTTTTTTGAGATTATAAAATATATTTTTTCTATATTATTTAAATGAAAATGAATTCACTTGGCACACGAAATGACACGGACTTATTTAGTATTAAGTTTAGATTTTTTATGCATGTATAATAACGTTATTCATGAAGTTATTTATAATATATATCTATGTTTGTCATGCACATGGTACACATACGGACGTGCATTTCACTTGTCACGTCCGATCCGGTCTCATTCATGCCCCGTTTAAGTTGGGAATTCAGAAACATTTCGGGTTTGAAATGGAAGGGAAAATAGATATTTAAAAAAGTTGTGACTAAGGTTGAAGGTAGTTAAAAAATATAGGTTGAGATCGGGTCTCGATTCCCATTTTAAGGTGAATTCTCATTTGAACACGATATCAATACTATTATATAATAGACGAAACATTAAAAGTTTGGTTGGTCCGTATGGTACGTTGTGATTTTACTTAATTAACCTTACTTTGGTTGGTCGGTATGGTACATTGTGATTTTACTTAATTGCCCTTAATTAACTTAATTGCCCTTAATTAACTGTACTTCATATTTTTACTTAATTAACCTTACTTATTTATAGAAACATATTATTAAAAAATAATATTACTTATTTATAACAAATTACCTTTTTTAACTAAATATATCACGGGCAATTACCTTTTTTAACTAAAACATGTTAGTTTTTCTATTTTTCCTTATTAAAACCTCTCATTTTCCAAAAATATCACGGACAAACATTTAGTTATTTATTTTTAAACATATTTTAATATTATAATTATTT
Source organism: Heracleum sosnowskyi (assembly GCA_030848705.1). Classification (NCBI taxonomy): domain Eukaryota; kingdom Viridiplantae; phylum Streptophyta; class Magnoliopsida; order Apiales; family Apiaceae; genus Heracleum; species Heracleum sosnowskyi. The sequence goes on from CM061239.1 coordinate 9,030,849, forward strand.
TTAAAAGTTTACCTATTTTAACATGTCTACTTATTTTTCTTAACAAATGCAATTACTAAAAATATTAAAATATAAATAATCAAATACCTATTTATAATCAATTACCCTTTCAGTTAAAACACATTATATATTTTTTCTAACAAAATATCACCTTTTCTAAATATATCACAGGAAATTGCCTTTTACAATTTAATTTTTCTATTTTTCTCACTAAAATTCATTCTTTTTTCAAAAATATCACATAAAACTCTTTACTTATTTATTTTAAAACATATTTAAATACTTTTAATTATTAAATTTTAAAACCTTATTTTCCAAAAATATCACGGGCATTTACCTTTTTAAACTAAATATATGTTACATTTTTTATTTTTTCTTAATAAAACCCCTCATTTTCAAAAAATATAACGGGCAAACTCATACATATTTTAAAATATGTTTTAATGTTTTTAATTAATTAAAAGTGTTTACCTATTTTAACATGCCTACTTATTTTTTGCACAATTACAATTAATAAAAATTTTAAAAATAATAATAAAATAACAATTAACAATCCGTGCATCGCACGGGTTTTAAGCTAGTATATATGTATACACACAAGGTTATAACTTGTGCGATGTATGAGTGTTCCTTAATATTTCATATTTTTTTATATGCGATTAATAATGTATTTTAATTAAAATAAAATAAGATAAGATAATATGTCTTTTATCTTTTTTTTACTAAGTATGTATTTTTATCTTTTGAACTACTAACTTAAATATTTACTTTTGAATTTTTTTGACGAGATTGGAACCTTAAACTTTTGGTACTATTTTAGATATCAAGATATAGAGTATTTTTTAGTATTAAATTTAATGATTTTTATATATTTGATTTAAAAGTTCTAATATTTATGCTATAACTACTGATACCCTAATACAAACTATTTTAGTATACTTTACGAATTACAAAATAATTATTTCCTAAATAACCTCAATTACAAAGAGAGAATATGTTTCATCCTTAAATTTTATTAAAAATGAGTATATTACGTAATGAATTTTAAAATTAACCTGCTTAGCACGTAAAAAAATACTGATACGCTACTAAACGAGTCGTACAAGAGGTTTCATTGTAAAATTTATAATCGAATTGCATTTATTCTCAACTTTTGCTCTCGACTGGACACAAAGAAAACTGATATATTGAAACTTTTGGTTATAAGTGAAATTTAAAATATATGTACCAAACATATAAGTTGATTTTTGGTATTGTTACACTAAATATTACTGTCAATTTATGTTATTGCCATTATTATTCGTATCTGCTACATTTAGTGATCCAGTTATTTACTCATACACATGTTGATAGTGCTATTAGAAATGGACTATAAAGCATATTGTTGTCGTGTTCACTCTTTTAGTATTTCTTCAAAAGGATTTCTTATTGAACAAACTAAATGACACACTTTTGCCGTGGTAATACTTGGCAACAAACGATTAACACTCATCTACTACTTTTACTGGTTATTCTTCTCACATTAAACAAGTATCGCTATAAATAGAGTGCGTAAAAATTTTGAATTTAGCTACTAACTCCTGACTTTTGATATACCGAGATACGTGAAAAATGATGCATACTGATAGAAGGATATTATAGATTTTATCGCAAAATTTAAAAAAAAAATATGAATAAGAATGTGGCCCGTGCCCTGCACGGGCTATAATGCTAGTTATTACTTATGACTTAAAGTTGTTTAAATTGATAAGTAAAATGTAAAAATTTTAAGTCAATATCTGTTTGGGTAATTTTATGTTACGAGTGATTCTGAGTTATTTAAAATTGTAATAATAAAAATAAATTTGATAAATAATATATTTGAATTGTTATATTACTTTTATCAAATAAAATCAATCAAAAAAGTAGCTCTTACCAACTTCTGAATGCTTTTTTAACTTTAAATCATTTTCTGATTTATTACAACACATTTTCCGGCTCAAAAATTACTTTAAGCTCCGGCTTAAACAAATCTAAGTTTGCAAATTTCCGATACCAAATAAATCAGTAATAGTAATTGATAAAACAATAAGTTTTCCGAGAAGAGATAACTGAATTATTTTAGTAGTAAAGTCGAGTTGATTCTGAGTGTCACAAATAGGGACTAGGGTACAACTTGCATAAGAATTAAGAAGCAGAGTAGCAAACCGATATCAAAATAAATCGACTCACCGGGCAGTATCTCCGATAAAATGTTCCCCCTTTCAGTTCCACAGTATTCAATCTCTTAACCTTAAATAAATCCCCATGTCAGCTTGTATGTGTTAATATATAGTGTTGAGGGACCCATTTTCAAAAGAAACTAAATTAAGAAGAAGATGAATGTGTTTACTAGACAATGTTATATTTATTTCCGTTTAAATTGGATTACGGTAAAATCTGCTTATTATAATAGGTCCTTATTGATCTTATTGGGTAATTGGTTATAAATAGGTAATATTATTATTTAATAATATATTTCTATAAATAAGTAAGGTTAAGTAAGTAAAAACTAATTAAGGGCAATTAAATAAAATCACAGCGTACCATACCGACCAACCAACCAAACTTTTAATGTTTCGTCTATTATATAATAGTATTGATATAAGTTATATTTACAAATTTTTGTAAAATTGTATGTAATACATATTTAATACACATTTCATAAAAATTTACATAATTAAAATAGTTTTATAATATATAAATTTTAATTAAATTAAATTTATATTTTTGTTTAATGTACACGAATACGACACATAAAGTACATGACAAGTTTTGAATTGGACATGTGTTTCAAATTTAGTACACGAATTCAAAACGGATCGAATATGAATTTTACATTCAAGTACACGAAAACACGATATGTGACAACCCGGGTCAAATCCCGAGCGTTTTTCTAAAATCGGGTCAAGTCCCGATTCCAAGTCTGAATAAGCCGAAGCCTACGGGCCCAAACGCAACCAACTTGGGTAACGACTAGCCCACCACATGCCCCCAAAATATCATGATTTTGTTGGTGCTAATTAGTAGTAGTACTTTGCCTTATAAACTGAACAGAAGTCCCAAATCTCCTCGATGTGGGACAGGGTGTTACAAACTCCCCCACTTAAACTCTTGACGTCCTCGTCAAGCCTGAACGGATAGCCCATAGGTTCCAAGATCGTTCCTCCCTAGCCATTGTGGGATAATACCGGTTGGCTTCGTGTCCCCACCTCCGGACCTCTGTCCATTGTGGGATAATACCACCAGCCTTCGTGTCCCCACCTCCGGCTACGACACGGTCCATTGCCAGGTCTACCTGAGACTGCCATTGACGAACTTTAAGGAAGAATGGAGGGATGGTTGGATTTCTTAAGTTTAATGTCGTTACTGGAATCTTATTTTTGTAATCCTTTTTTCATTATCAGATACTTACGAGTAGAGGTGGTCAGTCGTGCGTCCGTGTGAACCGGGCCGGGCTTGACACGGGTCGAGCTCGGCTCAGGCGAGCACGGAACCAGCACTAAGTAGATACGAGCCGGATACGGGCCGGGCTTGAATCGGAAAATGTAAACTCAGAACCGGCACGTCGGGTTAACGAATAAGCGGGTTGGGCGGTTTGTGTTTGGACGAATAACCGCGGGCTTGTTTATTGGACGAATAACCGTGGTCACGTGGGTTGTGGGTTGTCCTTTCCTGTGCGTTACAAATTGTGGTGGCCAAATAGGGAAGTATATATGTGTGCACAGTGTACCACAAAACAAAACAAAACAATAGGCTATGCAGTAAACACCTCCACTCAGACTCTCTTGTAAATTAATATATTATTTTTAATCTTATAATTTACTTATTAATTTTTAATTCGAGTTAACAAATCTAAAAAAAATAGAAGAATATCTCGCTTTGCTAATTTGTGATAAAAGAGGACGGTACCTCATATAAATTTTATTAATTTCAAAAATATTTTACAAATTATTTGAGAGGACTCCTCTCTAAAAAACGGAAAAAACCGCATAAACATATAAAAATACAATACAAATTAAATAAATTTCTAAAATACAAAAGATGGAAAAAATTTAACACGGTGACATTATGAATTTAAATAAAGAAATATATTAGGCTTACTAATATTATTAATACAACCGGGGCAAGTTGGTGAACCGGGGCAAGTTGGTGAACCGACGCGGGCTCGCGGGCTGTGCGGCTCGTGCGGCTCGTGCGGTCCGTGCGGTTCGTGCGGGCTCGTCCGGTTTGTTGTCGGGTTCAGAATCATGCGGGCCAGACCGATTTACGGGTTTCAGAAATTGAACTCGTAATTGGCACTAACTAAGACGCGGGTTGAGTCGAATTATTCGCGGTTCAATCGAGCCGAATAATATCTGAATAAAGTAACGTGTCGGGCTGGGCGAGCTGAATAAACCCGCCCATTTGGCCACCTCTACTTACGAGTCCCCAGGAAGTTCCACTTTCTGCAACGAATGCATAAGGAGTGTTTCATCAAATTTATCAGATTCATTAATATAATTGTATTTTGGAGTTGAACTTTAAAGTAGAATGATGTCACTTGAAAGTCAAAATTTTATATAATGGAAAATTTCATAAATTTATAACAATCGATTAACGACATGGTATTTTTGTGGATGAAGTCAAAAATATAATGATGAAACTTGAAAGTCAAAAGTTTTAAGTGGTACCAAATGAAAAGTTAATTGTAGAGTGACATCAAATTAAATATCTCTTACATACTTACGTAAGTTATTTATTTATTTAAATTCCATTTATTTGATTTTACTCAGGATTCGATTATATGTAATTACATAATTTAATAATATTTATTTATTATAAACTTTCATCTTAATTTCATGTTTTAATTCTATACAACTACATATCTAAATAATATTTATTATTATGAGCTTGATGTCCCTCTGAGTGACCTGAGGTAACTACACGAGGTTACCGTAGTTTTTCATACTAGCTTATAACCCGTGCAACGCACGGTTGTCTTTTACAATTTATAATTATATTAATTAATGAAATTATTTTAATTTAATGATGATTTAGTTTTTATTATTCAACTAAAATTATCCAGGATCCCGAATAGAAGATAAAGTTATGAATTTTACATTGATAATTCTATTCAACTTAGAAACCTACTCATTTTTTGTTTATATTATTAAAATTCAGTTTTTAGTATTCGAATGTAATCCTAATTACAATAAAAAACACTTTGTAATATTAGATATGGTGGTTTTTATTTATAAATTTCAAAAATCAATGATCCTTATTAGTTGGCGGTACATAAACCAAAGTCTTGGATAAGATCTTGTGCAACGCACGGTTTTTTTTAATATCTATAATTATATATTTTTTAATATTTCTGTGTTATTAATTTTTGGACTTTATTTATTTGATTTTATATGCTCAATTAACTATTTGTATTGTATCTTGATTTCTAAAAAATCAGATTTGAATGTTTTACGGCACATACGAAGCTCACAAAATAATATTTAATTTAGTGACGGTTTAACAATTTTTCCCCAATTGAAAATACCCTGAAATTAAAGAGAAAAAAAAAGTGACGAATTTGTACATTAAGAATTCTTATTGAACTTATTATCAAAATAATATTTTTAGTATTTGAATATAGTTTTACGAACAACCAAATACAATTTTTAATATTACATCGACGGTTTTCATCTATCTATTTTAACATCTAACAAAATAATCTTTAATTTAATGATGGTTTAACAATTTTTTACAATTAAAACTACACCAAAACTAAAGATCGAACTTTGAAGAAAGTGGCAAAGTTTTACTTTGAGAATTCTATTCGATTTAGGAAATTTTCGATCTAACGATTCTCATCTATTTATTATTTTAAAATCTAAGATTCTTGTTATTTTGATATATAATAGTTGTAATTATTTAAAATCCAATTATAATGCTAATACTTCCACTTTTGACTTATATCCGTTTTAGATAATAATTTAATCTTTATATGATATAATCTTGATCGTTTATTTTTAAAAATATCCAACGGTTGAGATTGTTTTGGCGGTACTAAGGACCGACCAAAGTTTTGGATAAGATCTCCCTTACGTTTATTATATATAAGGATTTAATTAATGCACAAGGGTATTATTGTAAATCCAGGGAGTATTTTTTAAATTTACAAAATTGTCACTAAAATTCTCATGCATTTTCTTTTAACCTTAGGTAAGTTCCTAACGTTATTCTTAGAAAAAGTTTTATTTATTATTATTACTATTCTATATTTTAAATTTTATTTTCACTAATTTTATTTTCACTAATTTTATTTTTATTCTCAATCCATGCTTAATGTTCCAAATAGAACTAGCTTTATAGCCCGTGCGAGGCACGAGCATGCTCTAGTTATTTTCGGTTATGTTGGTCTCATCGTTTGGTGGAATGCATGTAGAAGAAAAGACATAAGCATGTAACGGTATATCAGTAGGAAATATGTCGAAGGTTTGATGATACATGTTTTACAAAATCTCAGTCTATAAGGTTGTTATTATGACCTGAGTAGGCGCAAATATTTTGACTAATTAACATGTTTTGTTAGCACGCACGATCCTTCTGTACTGCAAGATTTCGTCGGTTATAATTTTGCCAATCGTATTTGAATGAGAAGATGGTTTAGTGTCACTTTGAAAGAATATCGGGCATCTTTTACCATTTCCATTGCCTGGGGAACGTTGGCACTCCATTTACCTGTTTGTAGTTCATGGGGTAGTCGTGACCTTGTGTACTGCAAGATTTCGTCGATTATAATTTTTCCAATTGTATTGGAATGAGAAGATGGTTTTAGTGTCACTTTGAAAGAGAATTGGGCGACATTTATCATTTTCATTGCAGGGGGAACGTTAGCACTCCATTTACCTGTTTGTAGTTCATGGGGTAGTCGTTAAGTGGGTGTTGTAAAATTTGATCGGTGTGCATAATAGAGTAAAAATGTAGAAGTACAAGTTGTATTAGTATGTGTGGATACACTATTTAAACGAATGCATACCACTTTGCCCGTTTTAAGAAGGGTCTCCTTGCAGACACGTTGAATACAATAATTGTACAGGTGTGGATATAATTTATTTTAGAAAACTATTACTTATACCTTTCAAGATAATGCTAAACTGATTCGTGATAAGTTACTCGTTTCACCTTACAATTGCCACTTGACACAAATAATTTAACATTTAGTACTTTTAATATTTTATCATAGATATTCAAAAAAATTAAACCAATTTAGTTTAGATTTGATTTAGTCGTACGATGACAACTTCAACTTTCTTGTAAAAATCTCCAACACAAACTTTTTTATTTATATACAAATATAAAACTTTTTTGCATTTTTCGGGTTCAATACTTTATATACTATAGTGGATTTTTCGAAAATGACCAACGTATAAAATTTATCTATTGAAGACGAGATTTATAATATATTGGATCATAATAAAACTACAGTTATAATCTTATTAGTAGCTAAAATTTCAAAATTGCATATATAATTATAAGTTGTTAATATCTTATAATTAAACAATAATAAATGTAAAATAATGATAAAATCCATTTTTACGCTTATTATATATAATGATATAATTGAAAAGAAGTAAATATGTTGATAGTTTTAAATTTTAAAAAAAATATTAAAAAAAAATATAATAAGTGATATTGGATATAGATGTCAATATTTGTCACACTATCACCTAGTTCACGTCAGTTTAATTTTGTGATGATAAGTATTCTTCAGTTTGTTGTGGTGATCCTGCCACCAGTTTGAACTTGTTGGTGACACTATGTGACATGGTTGAGAAGATTTGCAAGGAAGATCGGTTTGGTATTAGTCCGAAAAAGATTTTGTTCTTAGTTGAATGTATTTGATGATTTGTTTTATAAGCTAATTAATAATCAGATAGGAATTAGTTAAAGGTGTCAAATAAATGCTCCATTTCGAAAGTACCAATACTCTCCGGGCTCCATAATTCTCTATAAGCGGCTGGTGTAGTATACATGTCCTTAATGCATGAGGTGGCGGGATTGAGATGCACACAAATTCGTATTCAAAAAAAACTGTTCGAACTGGTTAAAAAATCAGAAAAAATCTGATTAAAAAAAAGTCCACCTCAATTGGATCCAGCCCGCAGGCTTAAACGAATCGCATATTTTTCACAAAACCCCGATCCGGTTCGAGCCGAATAAACCCAAATTTAATCTCGATTTGGACGTAGTCTTGATAAGGATAAAAGTCCAATCCAAAAAGCTAGAATTTTCAATTAAATATCGGATAAAAGCTTAATTTTTTTAATTAAATCCGAAAAAATAAAAAAAAGGTAAAGTTAATGTTAAAGTTATCAATACCTAAAATAATTTGTAAAAATCCGATTTGGCCCCTCCTGACCCGACCCTATCTACATGTATAAATATTTTAGAGAAAATTTGTCTCGATTTAAAAAAGTCCGGCCCTATCGGATATCGAAAAATCCGACCTGAATCCGGATTACTATCTCTATTCAGGGTAACAACTATAGAGGTGCTTATATTATTACTTATATTATCTGATATGTATGAATATAATTGAGACAAAATGATTACTATTTTGTATTATTTTATATTATTGGATGCTCGGACTAAAAAGTGATATTATGTGACTAAAAATGCATTTGTACTTTGTCTTAAAATTGTGAATATAAAGGAAGAAACATAATTAAATTTAATTAAAGAGATACGAGTCTATTGGATATACTTTATACCAATAACCACTTTTATTAATAACCAGACAAATGAAATTATCATGAAAGAATCTTGAATAAAAACTAAAGTGTAAAATAATATTTGTGAAAGACATTACCATACTAATGGGTTCTATACCACAACAAAAAAACCCAAGTAACTCAATGGTTAAATTGGTGACTTGAAATTCTTAGTAATTAGTATTGAAGTGTCTTAGGTTCAATTCCCATCAAGATCAAAATTTTCTTACATTTTTATAACATTTGACTTTGGAGGGGCAGTTATGTAATTTCAAGTGTTGAATAAAATGTTTCACAAAGTGCTTGTTGCAGTATAAGATATATAATATAATAGATTAGTACAGCATTAGAAACTTTGGTAAGCCAGTAAAAAAGAAAAATAAAGATCGCTTTTCAAAGTGATGAAAACGCATGAAAATAAAAAAAATTAGTCTGAATGAAACTTTACAACGTGATTTATGATTAAAGTGCCGAATCTAATCTTTTAAAAATCCTTCCACTAAAATATCCCCACTAACTTTTCTGCCAAACATTTAAACCCCTTCACTATAAACTAGACTTAACCCAGTTGATTCTTTCAGATCTTAATAACATTTGAGCAGTTTAGATCAAACATTAATAACATATCATTGAAGTTCTTGTCTGAATTTAATCTTACCACTCTCTTTCTTTCTCTTTTCTAGAATTGCACATGTGAAGTTGAGCAAATGGCTTCTTCAAGTTATAATCAAACCCCAGCATCTTCACCTCCTACTTTATGGGATGTATTCTTGAGCTTCAGAGGTATAGATACAAGATATACATTTACTGATCATCTTTACAAGGCCTTAAGTCGCACTGGCATTCGAACATTTAAGGATGATCCTGAGCTACGTAGCGGAGATGTAATCTCAGATTCATTGATCCAAGCTATTACTGAATCCAAGACTTATATTGTTGTCCTCTCGGAAACCTATGCTTCTTCATCCTGGTGCCTTGACGAGCTCGTAGAGATCCTCCATTGTTACAAGAAAATGAAGAGATTGGTTGTTCCTGTGTTTTACTACATTGTTCCATATGTTGTTAGACGCCAAATTGAGAGTTTTCAAGAAGCTTTTGATAAACATCAAACTCGTTATGATGCGGAGAAAGTGAACAAGTGGCGCCTTGCACTGAAGGAAGTTGCAGATTTTTCAGGATACCATATATCTAAAAACAGGTATAGTAAAAGTAAACGGGGCTACTCTTGTGCTGTTAAAATGGTCAGAATATGACAATTTTTAAAACTACCAAGTCAAAATTTGCCTTATTTGGTTTAAACAAGGCCATCTCTTTCACTTATTTGTTAAAATTTGAACGTTTATCCTTATATTTGTAGACTCCAGATTGATTCATATTGTTAAATATTGTCTGTTACACAAGATCCCCAACGAATGAAAATGGGGGTTCCATAAATTGATATTACACAGCTATAGATATTAAGATCCAGCATGGTGTACTTTATCAAGATCCTTTACTCTATTCTAATGGATATAAACAATTTCATTTTGCAGGTCTCAAGCTGATATTATCGATGAAATTGTTGATAGGATTTCACTCGAAATTAATCCCAAGACTTTGTATGTTGCCAAATATCCAGTTGGGTTGGATTCTCATGTCAAAGACATAACAGCATTGTTGAACAGTAACACAGAAGGTGTCATAAGGATTGGTATTCATGGTATGGGCGGAGTTGGCAAAACAACTCTTGCTAAAGCTGTGTACAACCAGAACTATCAGCGATTTCAGGGCAGCTGCTTCCTGGCAAATGTTGGGGAAGTCTCTCGGACAGAAAATGGCCTAGTAGGTTTACAACATCAACTTATTGTTGATGTTCTGAAGTGTAATAACCTTAATTTTGGGAATAAGGACCAAGGAATTGAGTTGATAAGAGCAAAACTTTGTTCGAAAAAAGTCCTTCTAGTTGTTGATGATTTAGACAACTTAAAACCTCTGGAATATTTAGAAGGATTATTTGCTTTAGGGAGCATGATCTTGATAACAACAAGAAATGAAGATCTGTTGGATTCAATTAAAGTGCAAGCCAAATACAAGGTAAATGAACTTGCTGACGATCAGTCACGTAAACTTTTTGCACAGCATGCATTTGGAGATTATAAAATACCAGATAAATTCACGGGACTGACCGAAGAAATTCTGAAGTGTGCTGGAGGGCTTCCATTAGCTTTAACTGTTTTCAGCTCAAATTTGCTTAACCAACCTGAGGAAGAATGGAGATGGTTTATCGACAAATTGAAACGAGTTCCTGTTGACGATATTGAGAAAAAACTTTTAATCAGCTTTGATGCACTAAAATTGATTGATCCTATGTTGCAGAATATTTTCCTAGATATTGCATGTTTTTACATTGGACGGGGGAAAAAAGAGGTTGTTAGAATCTTTGAAACTTTTTATACCTTCGTCAATCGTAATATTGACAGTCTAACCAAAAGATGTCTACTAACGATCAATGAGTCTGGGATTTTGGGGATGCATGATCTGCTTCGGGATATGGGAAGGAAAATTGCATTCAACAACTCTCCTGATGAGCCTGGAAAACATAGTAGATTGTGGGTATCGGATGATATAAACACTGTTTTAAAGAATGACGAGGTAATATATTAACATATATACATCTCTATATCTAGGACTTGATTTAACTGATATCCATGAAAAGCACAAATGATCTTCTATTTATTTATAACATCTCATTCCTATCATTGTATGCATGTAAATTTGCTCCTAAGATATATATGTGATGAAGAAGCTTAAGGTAACTAACATTCCTTTCTACTAAATTTATTTATCAAACATTGGTCAATCAACTTTTCTTCATGGTATATCTGTTAGGGAACAGAAGCAATACAAGGTATCATCCGTGGCTACCACCACTCGGGCAAAATGGAGGGAGTAACATTTGTTGCCAAATCCTTCAAAAAGATGAGTAAATTAAAATTTCTGTACCTCAACAATGTAAATCTCACTGGAAGCTTTAAAAAAACATTTAAAGATTTGAGGTGGCTCTGCTGGAAGTTTTGTCCTCTAGAATGTTTGCCTTCTGAATTTTACGCGGAAAAACTAGTCATCCTTGAGTTGCCTTGCAGCAATATCAGAACAACATGGGAGGTAAATTTGGTGGGTTTGTTGAGTAGGTATATATGAAAAATTGAATGTCTAATTTAATAACCTTTCTTTTACATTCATTTTTGCAGCCTCCACGTGAGTTCAAAAAGTTAAAGACTCTAAACATGTCGGGCTCTCAAAAACTAGAAACAACACCAAACTTCATTAGATTACCGTGCCTTGAAACATTAAATCTTGAGGATTGTGATAGTTTGGAGGAGGTCCATGTGTCTATTGGAAGTTTGGTCAGTCTTGTTCACCTGAATTTGGGGAATTGTAGTAATCTAAAAAGTCTTCCGGACAGTATTTGTAGCTTGAGAGCACTGGAAGTTCTAATTATTACTAATTGCACTAGACTGGAAGCATTGCCTACGGAACTGGGAAGCATTGAATCCTTAAAAACGCTCAATGCGCTGGGACTAACTGTTCCGAAAATACCCGATTCGATCGGACATCTGTGTAATCTTGTTAACTTGTTTTTAAGTGATAACATTAACCTTGAAACTCTTCCAGACAGCATTTGCAACTTCACAATTCGAAAGAGTAAGATATTCTAAAGAAGTGACTTCTTCCAAGCCTTGAATCTCTTTCAAAGCTTCACAATTCGTAAGGTCCAATCTCTTCAAGTGCTTCAAATTAGATAGATTTGGTAATCTTTCTATACACCTACAATTCGAAAGAGTAAGAAATTCTAAAGAAGTGACTTCTTCCAATCCTTGAATCTCTTTCAAAGCTTTACAATTTGTAAGGTCCAATATCTTCAAGTGCTTCAAATTGGATAGATTTGGAAATCTTTCCATACACCTACAATTCGAAAGAGTAAGAAATTCTAAAGAAGTGACTTCTTCCAGGCCTTCAATCTCTTTCAAAGCTTCACAACTTGTAAGGTCCACCCTCTCCAACTGTTTCAAATTGGATAGATTTGGTAATTTTTTTAAAGACGTACAACCTTGTGCCTCTAGCCATTTCAGATTAGGAGGAAATTTTGAAACGGACAGCAGATTACCACAATAAGCGAACTCAAGATCTTCTAAGGAAGTGACTTTTTCCAAGCCTATAATCTCTGTCAAGCTATTGCAGTATGAAAGATTCAATTCCTTCAAGTTTTTCACATTGCATAGATTTGGTAATCTTTCCATAGACCTACAATTCGAAAAAGTAAGATATTCTAAAGAAGTGACTTCTTCCAAGCCTCGAATCTCTTTAAAAGCTTCACAATTTGTAAGGTCCACTCTAACCAACTGTTTCAAACTGGATAGGTCTGGTAATCTTTTTAAAGACGTACAACCTTCTGCTTTTACCCATTTCTGATTAGGAGGAAACCCTGAAACTGACAACAGATTAGCACAAAAACAGAAGTTAAGATCTTTTAAGGAAGTGAGTTCCTCCAAGCCTATAACCTCTGTCAAGCTAGCACAATTTTCGAGGTTCAGTCTTTCCATGTGCTTCAAATTGGATAGATTTGGTAATCTTTCCATAGAGCTACATCTCCGAAGATTAAGATCATTTAAGGATGTGAGTTCCTCCAAGCCTTGAATCTCCGTCAAATACCTACAATTTTGAAGGTTCAATTCCTTCAAATGTTTTAGACTGCATAGGTCTAATGTTTCAACTGCATCTGCCTTTATCCTTTCCAGATTAGCAGGAAGTTCTGATATGGACAATGTTAACGGAGGAATTTGGTATTAACAAAGTTTGAGGTTTATCGCCGGAATCAAGATCTATGACGGTGGTTCTTCACCGGAAAATCGCCAGAGTGTGGTGGTTGTGATGAATTGGGGGCTGAGATTGTAAGGGTTTTCTTGGTGGTGGCTCGCTGAGCTCTTCTCTTCCAACCCCTCTCAATGTGCCTACGTACCCCGTATTTATAGGGGATCAAGCCCAACGTAGTTCTTGGGGAGCAAGTAACCTATATGGGCTGGTTTCTGATTTCCGAGGCCCACTAGGATACCTGATCCATCTTCTGGAATTGGTCTTCGACTCGCTTTAGGAATGTCCAACGATGAGGCCTAGTCACAAAGGCCCAAGGCTCAACTACAGTCTAGGGACTTCACGGATACAGCATCGACCCAACTTAGGAGCCGACACTAACCGCTACCAGCTGTCTCCCTGACCAAAGTAGTTGCAGGTATAGCCATGACTTACCCCAAATGTCAGACGCATCCTTGTCCCCCGAATGAGAAGCACCCACCAGATTGCAGGACAAGTGATCCCAAGCGTTTGGGTGCAAAGTGCAGGATTACTCCAAAGTTCCCCAATGAGGACGCGTCCATTGAGTACAGGAACAGAGCTCCCAAAGCACACACCAAGATTCACCCCACATCCCCAATGAGGACGCGCCCATTGAATACAGGAGGAGGTCTTCAATCACCAGGCATACCCCTGGAGGCCTTCAACACAGAAATCATCACCAGGCAAACCCCTGGAGGCCTTCAACAACGGACATCCCTCCTTTAGGGCTCATCCTAAGGGAGAAGTCTTCAATATCTTGCCAGTATCAAGCCAATAGAGCCATCCTTCACCATCAAGTATCTATTTCAAATCAAGAGGACGCGCCCTCAAGGGGTGGATGGCCTAAAGGGGCGTGCCCTTACCCCTATGAGGGCAAGCCCTAAGTCTTCCATATGCTAATCCCATGTCAGTCTAGTTGTTATTCTCTGTCAAGTCATTCATTCATATCAAGTTGTCAGTCCACACCAAGAGGACGCGTCCTCAAGGGTTGGACGACCAGAGAGCGTGCCCGCACCCCTATGAGGACAAGCCCCGAGCCTCCGTTGTACTAGTTCAATCCCTAATTGCATCTTGGATATCCTCAATTGATTATTACTTGACCCGAATCTACCCTAAAAATCCAATAACGAATTTTGGCTATAACAACTACCCCCCAATTCCATGTGAAATCGGAGATGAAGTATGGAATTTCTAATCGTCAAAGTGCCAAAAATCTTTGTAACCTTGTCTCCTTCAGGGCGCGCCTTCATGTTCTTTCCACATCCGACCTCTAAGCCTATATGAGCGAACCCGGCATAGGAAACAAGATGCATTATGCACAAGTATAAACCTCTCTTATACACCACAGCTTATGACGAAGTATAATCTCCTAACAATGATTTGGAGATCAACCCAAGTCTTCCACTTCTCCCATAACACAAAAATTTAAGTCTTTCATCCCAAAATTGCTCTCCTTTGGGCGTGCGCTAGACTGTAGGCGCGTCCTCCTTCAAGAATTCCATTAATAGACTAACACAATAATATGCACATTAGAGATTCACCTTAGACCATCAACATTGTAGGGTGCGCCTTGAGAGGGAGGCGCGTCTATAGCCCAAGTAAGATCACTGGCCTTCAAGTAATAAAAAACCTTTGGAGGCAGGGATGACGTGTCATGACGATGAAGGTAATCTTTCCACCAGCAACACAATTTCTAACACAAAGACAATTTTTTCAGCAATCACCGTGTAACTCTACTCATATTGCTTGTTTATCTTCACTTTCCCAAAATAAACTGGATTCTGTTTGTAAAATTCGTAATCTGACTTCTAGGCCTGTTTCTGAACTTCTCCAATTGGAATCTTGATTTTGGACTACTTTTGGATTGTAGAAAATCATGTTATCTTCGTAGGGGCTGTAAGACCGTATGATTCTGATGTCTAGAACTCCAATTATGGCCTAAACAGCAATGTATGCGCGTGTAGATCAATAAATCCGAATTTCCTTGTATTTTATGTCCAAATAACTCTAATTCCTTCCAAGTTTAGGAATTCTCTATTTCCCCAAGTAACTCAATGGTTAAATTGGTGACTTGAAATTCTTAGTAATTAGTATTGAAGTGTCTTAGGTTCAATTCCCATCAAGATCAAAATTTTCTTACATTTTTATAACATTTGACTTTGGAGGGGCAGTTATGTAATTTCAAGTGTTGAATAAAATGTTTCACAAAGTGCTTGTTGCAGTATAAGATATATAATATAATAGATTAGTACAGCATTAGAAACTTTGGTAAGCCAGTAAAAAAGAAAAATAAAGATCGCTTTTCAAAGTGATGAAAACGCATGAAAATAAAAAAAATTAGTCTGAATGAAACTTTACAACGTGATTTATGATTAAAGTGCCGAATCTAATCTTTTAAAAATCCTTCCACTAAAATATCCCCACTAACTTTTCTGCCAAACATTTAAACCCCTTCACTATAAACTAGACTTAACCCAGTTGATTCTTTCAGATCTTAATAACATTTGAGCAGTTTAGATCAAACATTAATAACATATCATTGAAGTTCTTGTCTGAATTTAATCTTACCACTCTCTTTCTTTCTCTTTTCTAGAATTGCACATGTGAAGTTGAGCAAATGGCTTCTTCAAGTTATAATCAAACCCCAGCATCTTCACCTCCTACTTTATGGGATGTATTCTTGAGCTTCAGAGGTATAGATACAAGATATACATTTACTGATCATCTTTACAAGGCCTTAAGTCGCACTGGCATTCGAACATTTAAGGATGATCCTGAGCTACGTAGCGGAGATGTAATCTCAGATTCATTGATCCAAGCTATTACTGAATCCAAGACTTATATTGTTGTCCTCTCGGAAACCTATGCTTCTTCATCCTGGTGCCTTGACGAGCTCGTAGAGATCCTCCATTGTTACAAGAAAATGAAGAGATTGGTTGTTCCGGTGTTTTACTACATTGTTCCATATGTTGTTAGACGCCAAATTGAGAGTTTTCAAGAAGCTTTTGATAAACATCAAACTCGTTATGATGCGGAGAAAGTGAACAAGTGGCGCCTTGCACTGAAGGAAGTTGCAGATTTTTCAGGATACCATATATCTAAAAACAGGTATAGTAAAAGTAAACGGGGCTACTCTTGTGCTGTTAAAATGGTCAGAATATGACAATTTTTAAAACTACCAAGTCAAAATTTGCCTTATTTGGTTTAAACAAGGCCATCTCTTTCACTTATTTGTTAAAATTTGAACGTTTATCCTTATATTTGTAGACTCCAGATTGATTCATATTGTTAAATATTGTCTGTTACACAAGATCCCCAACGAATGAAAATGGGGGTTCCATAAATTGATATTACACAGCTATAGATATTAAGATCCAGCATGGTGTACTTTATCAAGATCCTTTACTCTATTCTAATGGATATAAACAATTTCATTTTGCAGGTCTCAAGCTGATATTATCGATGAAATTGTTGATAGGATTTCACTCGAAATTAATCCCAAGACTTTGTATGTTGCCAAATATCCAGTTGGGTTGGATTCTCATGTCAAAGACATAACAGCATTGTTGAACAGTAACACAGAAGGTGTCATAAGGATTGGTATTCATGGTATGGGCGGAGTTGGCAAAACAACTCTTGCTAAAGCTGTGTACAACCAGAACTATCAGCGATTTCAGGGCAGCTGCTTCCTGGCAAATGTTGGGGAAGTCTCTCGGACAGAAAATGGCCTAGTAGGTTTACAACATCAACTTATTGTTGATGTTCTGAAGTGTAATAACCTTAATTTTGGGAATAAGGACCAAGGAATTGAGTTGATAAGAGCAAAACTTTGTTCGAAAAAAGTCCTTCTAGTTGTTGATGATTTAGACAACTTAAAACCTCTGGAATATTTAGAAGGATTATTTGCTTTAGGGAGCATGATCTTGATAACAACAAGAAATGAAGATCTGTTGGATTCAATTAAAGTGCAAGCCAAATACAAGGTAAATGAACTTGCTGACGATCAGTCACGTAAACTTTTTGCACAGCATGCATTTGGAGATTATAAAATACCAGATAAATTCACGGGACTGACCGAAGAAATTCTGAAGTGTGCTGGAGGGCTTCCATTAGCTTTAACTGTTTTCAGCTCAAATTTGCTTAACCAACCTGAGGAAGAATGGAGATGGTTTATCGACAAATTGAAACGAGTTCCTGTTGACGATATTGAGAAAAAACTTTTAATCAGCTTTGATGCACTAAAATTGATTGATCCTATGTTGCAGAATATTTTCCTAGATATTGCATGTTTTTACATTGGACGGGGGAAAAAAGAGGTTGTTAGAATCTTTGAAACTTTTTATACCTTCGTCAATCGTAATATTGACAGTCTAACCAAAAGATGTCTACTAACGATCAATGAGTCTGGGATTTTGGGGATGCATGATCTGCTTCGGGATATGGGAAGGAAAATTGCATTCAACAACTCTCCTGATGAGCCTGGAAAACATAGTAGATTGTGGGTATCGGATGATATAAACACTGTTTTAAAGAATGACGAGGTAATATATTAACATATATACATCTCTATATCTAGGACTTGATTTAACTGATATCCATGAAAAGCACAAATGATCTTCTATTTATTTATAACATCTCATTCCTATCATTGTATGCATGTAAATTTGCTCCTAAGATATATATGTGATGAAGAAGCTTAAGGTAACTAACATTCCTTTCTACTAAATTTATTTATCAAACATTGGTCAATCAACTTTTCTTCATGGTATATCTGTTAGGGAACAGAAGCAATACAAGGTATCATCCGTGGCTACCACCACTCGGGCAAAATGGAGGGAGTAACATTTGTTGCCAAATCCTTCAAAAAGATGAGTAAATTAAAATTTCTGTACCTCAACAATGTAAATCTCACTGGAAGCTTTAAAAAAACATTTAAAGATTTGAGGTGGCTCTGCTGGAAGTTTTGTCCTCTAGAATGTTTGCCTTCTGAATTTTACGCGGAAAAACTAGTCATCCTTGAGTTGCCTTGCAGCAATATCAGAACAACATGGGAGGTAAATTTGGTGGGTTTGTTGAGTAGGTATATATGAAAAATTGAATGTCTAATTTAATAACCTTTCTTTTACATTCATTTTTGCAGCCTCCACGTGAGTTCAAAAAGTTAAAGACTCTAAACATGTCGGGCTCTCAAAAACTAGAAACAACACCAAACTTCATTAGATTACCGTGCCTTGAAACATTAAATCTTGAGGATTGTGATAGTTTGGAGGAGGTCCATGTGTCTATTGGAAGTTTGGTCAGTCTTGTTCACCTGAATTTGGGGAATTGTAGTAATCTAAAAAGTCTTCCGGACAGTATTTGTAGCTTGAGAGCACTGGAAGTTCTAATTATTACTAATTGCACTAGACTGGAAGCATTGCCTACGGAACTGGGAAGCATTGAATCCTTAAAAACGCTCAATGCGCTGGGACTAACTGTTCCGAAAATACCCGATTCGATCGGACATCTGTGTAATCTTGTTAACTTGTTTTTAAGTGATAACATTAACCTTGAAACTCTTCCAGACAGCATTTGCAACTTCACAATTCGAAAGAGTAAGATATTCTAAAGAAGTGACTTCTTCCAAGCCTTGAATCTCTTTCAAAGCTTCACAATTCGTAAGGTCCAATCTCTTCAAGTGCTTCAAATTAGATAGATTTGGTAATCTTTCTATACACCTACAATTCGAAAGAGTAAGAAATTCTAAAGAAGTGACTTCTTCCAATCCTTGAATCTCTTTCAAAGCTTTACAATTTGTAAGGTCCAATATCTTCAAGTGCTTCAAATTGGATAGATTTGGAAATCTTTCCATACACCTACAATTCGAAAGAGTAAGAAATTCTAAAGAAGTGACTTCTTCCAGGCCTTCAATCTCTTTCAAAGCTTCACAACTTGTAAGGTCCACCCTCTCCAACTGTTTCAAATTGGATAGATTTGGTAATTTTTTTAAAGACGTACAACCTTGTGCCTCTAGCCATTTCAGATTAGGAGGAAATTTTGAAACGGACAGCAGATTACCACAATAAGCGAACTCAAGATCTTCTAAGGAAGTGACTTTTTCCAAGCCTATAATCTCTGTCAAGCTATTGCAGTATGAAAGATTCAATTCCTTCAAGTTTTTCACATTGCATAGATTTGGTAATCTTTCCATAGACCTACAATTCGAAAAAGTAAGATATTCTAAAGAAGTGACTTCTTCCAAGCCTCGAATCTCTTTAAAAGCTTCACAATTTGTAAGGTCCACTCTAACCAACTGTTTCAAACTGGATAGGTCTGGTAATCTTTTTAAAGACGTACAACCTTCTGCTTTTACCCATTTCTGATTAGGAGGAAACCCTGAAACTGACAACAGATTACCACAAAAACAGAAGTTAAGATCTTTTAAGGAAGTGAGTTCCTCCAAGCCTATAACCTCTGTCAAGCTAGCACAATTTTCGAGGTTCAGTCTTTCCATGTGCTTCAAATTGGATAGATTTGGTAATCTTTCCATAGAGCTACATCTCCGAAGATTAAGATCATTTAAGGATGTGAGTTCCTCCAAGCCTTGAATCTCCGTCAAATACCTACAATTTTGAAGGTTCAATTCCTTCAAATGTTTTAGACTGCATAGGTCTAATGTTTCAACTGCATCTGCCTTTATCCTTTCCAGATTAGCAGGAAGTTCTGATATGGACAATGTTAACGGAGGAATTTGGTATTAACAAAGTTTGAGGTTTATCGCCGGAATCAAGATCTATGACGGTGGTTCTTCACCGGAAAATCGCCAGAGTGTGGTGGTTGTGATGAATTGGGGGCTGAGATTGTAAGGGTTTTCTTGGTGGTGGCTCGCTGAGCTCTTCTCTTCCAACCCCTCTCAATGTGCCTACGTACCCCGTATTTATAGGGGATCAAGCCCAACGTAGTTCTTGGGGAGCAAGTAACCTAT
This sequence comes from Heracleum sosnowskyi, assembly GCA_030848705.1. NCBI lineage: Eukaryota > Viridiplantae > Streptophyta > Magnoliopsida > Apiales > Apiaceae > Heracleum > Heracleum sosnowskyi. The sequence continues at coordinate 9,051,450 of CM061239.1, forward strand.
ATGGGCTGGTTTCTGATTTCCGAGGCCCACTAGGATACCTGATCCATCTTCTGGAATTGGTCTTCGACTCGCTTTAGGAATGTCCAACGATGAGGCCTAGTCACAAAGGCCCAAGGCTCAACTACAGTCTAGGGACTTCACGGATACAGCATCGACCCAACTTAGGAGCCGACACTAACCGCTACCAGCTGTCTCCCTGACCAAAGTAGTTGCAGGTATAGCCATGACTTACCCCAAATGCCAGACGCATCCTTGTCCCCCGAATGAGAAGCACCCACCAGATTGCAGGACAAGTGATCCCAAGCGTTTGGGTGCAAAGTGCAGGATTACTCCAAAGTTCCCCAATGAGGACGCGCCCATTGAGTACAGGAACAGAGCTCCCAAAGCACACACCAAGATTCACCCCACATCCCCAATGAGGACGCGCCCATTGAATACAGGAGGAGGTCTTCAATCACCAGGCATACCCCTGGAGGCCTTCAACACAGAAATCATCACCAGGCAAACCCCTGGAGGCCTTCAACAACGGACATCCCTCCTTTAGGGCTCATCCTAAGGGAGAAGTCTTCAATATCTTGCCAGTATCAAGCCAATAGAGCCATCCTTCACCATCAAGTATCTATTTCAAATCAAGAGGACGCGCCCTCAAGGGGTGGATGGCCTAAAGGGGCGTGCCCTTACCCCTATGAGGGCAAGCCCTAAGTCTTCCATATGCTAATCCCATGTCAGTCTAGTTGTTATTCTCTGTCAAGTCATTCATTCATATCAAGTTGTCAGTCCACACCAAGAGGACGCGTCCTCAAGGGTTGGACGACCAGAGAGCGTGCCCGCACCCCTATGAGGACAAGCCCCGAGCCTCCGTTGTACTAGTTCAATCCCTAATTGCATCTTGGATATCCTCAATTGATTATTACTTGACCCGAATCTACCCTAAAAATCCAATAACGAATTTTGGCTATAACAACTACCCCCCAATTCCATGTGAAATCGGAGATGAAGTATGGAATTTCTAATCGTCAAAGTGCCAAAAATCTTTGTAACCTTGTCTCCTTCAGGGCGCGCCTTCATGTTCTTTCCACATCCGACCTCTAAGCCTATATGAGCGAACCCGGCATAGGAAACAAGATGCATTATGCACAAGTATAAACCTCTCTTATACACCACAGCTTATGACGAAGTATAATCTCCTAACAATGATTTGGAGATCAACCCAAGTCTTCCACTTCTCCCATAACACAAAAATTTAAGTCTTTCATCCCAAAATTGCTCTCCTTTGGGCGTGCGCTAGACTGTAGGCGCGTCCTCCTTCAAGAATTCCATTAATAGACTAACACAATAATATGCACATTAGAGATTCACCTTAGAGCATCAACATTGTAGGGTGCGCCTTGAGAGGGAGGCGCGTCTATAGCCCAAGTAAGATCACTGGCCTTCAAGTAATAAAAAACCTTTGGAGGCAGGGATGACGTGTCATGACGATGAAGGTAATCTTTCCACCAGCAACACAATTTCTAACACAAAGACAATTTTTTCAGCAATCACCGTGTAACTCTACTCATATTGCTTGTTTATCTTCACTTTCCCAAAATAAACTGGATTCTGTTTGTAAAATTCGTAATCTGACTTCTAGGCCTGTTTCTGAACTTCTCCAATTGGAATCTTGATTTTGGACTACTTTTGGATTGTAGAAAATCATGTTATCTTCGTAGGGGCTGTAAGACCGTATGATTCTGATGTCTAGAACTCCAATTATGGCCTAAACAGCAATGTATGCGCGTGTAGATCAATAAATCCGAATTTCCTTGTATTTTATGTCCCAATAACTCTAATTCCTTCCAAGTTTAGGAATTCTCTATTTCCCTTCCTACCAATCTTGTTATACTTGTATATTCTTCATATTGTCCCATGTCAAGGCATACTTGGAAAAAACACATCAAACGGTGCTGATGGGATCTCATTCTTCGGAGGGCGCGCCCTAAACGGGCTAATATGTTTTCTTCTTTAATTTAACCAATAGAAAAGCAATTTGACAGGACATCTGTCTTTCAAGGAACAGTTGCAGAAAACACTTTTCAACCTTGTATGTATGAGGGTGCGCCCTGATGATAAGGCGCATCCACAAGCTTCAACTTTTTCTTTAAGGCTTTGGGAGTATGTCTTCCATGCCACTGAGTGCACTTCTTCCATTTCAGGGAGAATAGCCAAAATTCGTTATTGGATTTTTAGGGTAGATTCGGGTCAAGTAATAATCAATTGAGGATATCCAAGATGCAATTAGGGATTGAACTAGTACAACGGAGGCTCGGGGCTTGTCCTCATAGGGGTGCGGGCACGCTCTCTGGTCGTCCAACCCTTGAGGACGCGTCCTCTTGGTGTGGACTGACAACTTGATATGAATGAATGACTTGACAGAGAATAACAACTAGACTGACATGGGATTAGCATATGGAAGACTTAGGGCTTGCCCTCATAGGGGTAAGGGCACGCCCCTTTAGGCCATCCACCCCTTGAGGGCGCGTCCTCTTGATTTGAAATAGATACTTGATGGTGAAGGATGGCTCTATTGGCTTGATACTGGCAAGATATTGAAGACTTCTCCCTTAGGATGAGCCCTAAAGGAGGGATGTCCGTTGTTGAAGGCCTCCAGGGGTTTGCCTGGTGATGATTTCTGTGTTGAAGGCCTCCAGGGGTATGCCTGGTGATTGAAGACCTCCTCCTGTATTCAATGGGCGCGTCCTCATTGGGGATGTGGGGTGAATCTTGGTGTGTGCTTTGGGAGCTCTGTTCCTGTACTCAATGGGCGCGTCCTCATTGGGGAACTTTGGAGTAATCCTGCACTTTGCACCCAAACGCTTGGGATCACTTGTCCTGCAATCTGGTGGGTGCTTCTCATTCGGGGGACAAGGATGCGTCTGGCATTTGGGGTAAGTCATGGCTATACCTGCAACTACTTTGGTCAGGGAGACAGCTGGTAGCGGTTAGTGTCGGCTCCTAAGTTGGGTCGATGCTGTATCCGTGAAGTCCCTAGACTGTAGTTGAGCCTTGGGCCTTTGTGACTAGGCCTCATCGTTGGACATTCCTAAAGTGAGTCGAAGACCAATTCCAGAAGATGGATCAGGTATCCTAGTGGGCCTCGGAAATCAGAAACCAGCCCATATAGGTTACTTGCTCCCCAAGAACTACGTTGGGCTTGATCCCCTATAAATACGGGGTACGTAGGCACATTGAGAGGGGTTGGAAGAGAAGAGCTCAGCGAGCCACCACCAAGAAAACCCTTACAATCTCAGCCCCCAATTCATCACAACCACCACACTCTGGCGATTTTCCGGTGAAGAACCACCGTCATAGATCTTGATTCCGGCGATAAACCTCAAACTTTGTTAATACCAAATTCCTCCGTTAACATTGTCCATATCAGAACTTCCTGCTAATCTGGAAAGGATAAAGGCAGATGCAGTTGAAACATTAGACCTATGCAGTCTAAAACATTTGAAGGAATTGAACCTTCAAAATTGTAGGTATTTGACGGAGATTCAAGGCTTGGAGGAACTCACATCCTTAAATGATCTTAATCTTCGGAGATGTAGCTCTATGGAAAGATTACCAAATCTATCCAATTTGAAGCACATGGAAAGACTGAACCTCGAAAATTGTGCTAGCTTGACAGAGGTTATAGGCTTGGAGGAACTCACTTCCTTAAAAGATCTTAACTTCTGTTTTTGTGCTAATCTGTTGTCAGTTTCAGGGTTTCCTCCTAATCAGAAATGGGTAAAAGCAGAAGGTTGTACGTCTTTAAAAAGATTACCAGACCTATCCAGTTTGAAACAGTTGGTTAGAGTGGACCTTACAAATTGTGAAGCTTTTAAAGAGATTCGAGGCTTGGAAGAAGTCACTTCTTTAGAATATCTTACTTTTTCGAATTGTAGGTCTATGGAAAGATTACCAAATCTATGCAATGTGAAAAACTTGAAGGAATTGAATCTTTCATACTGCAATAGCTTGACAGAGATTATAGGCTTGGAAAAAGTCACTTCCTTAGAAGATCTTGAGTTCGCTTATTGTGGTAATCTGCTGTCCGTTTCAAAATTTCCTCCTAATCTGAAATGGCTAGAGGCACAAGGTTGTACGTCTTTAAAAAAATTACCAAATCTATCCAATTTGAAACAGTTGGAGAGGGTGGACCTTACAAGTTGTGAAGCTTTGAAAGAGATTGAAGGCCTGGAAGAAGTCACTTCTTTAGAATTTCTTACTCTTTCGAATTGTAGGTGTATGGAAAGATTTCCAAATCTATCCAATTTGAAGCACTTGAAGATATTGGACCTTACAAATTGTAAAGCTTTGAAAGAGATTCAAGGATTGGAAGAAGTCACTTCTTTAGAATTTCTTACTCTTTCGAATTGTAGGTGTATAGAAAGATTACCAAATCTATCTAATTTGAAGCACTTGAAGAGATTGGACCTTACGAATTGTGAAGCTTTGAAAGAGATTCAAGGCTTGGAAGAAGTCACTTCTTTAGAATATCTTACTCTTTCGAATTGTAGGTCTATGGAAATATTACCAAATCTAGCCAATTTGAAGCACTTGCAGAGATTGGACCTGGAATATTGTGCTATTTTGACAGAGATTCTAGGCTTGGAGGACCTCACTTCCTTAGAAAATCTTCAGTTCCGTTGTTGTGGTAATCTGTTGTCCGTTTCAAAACTTCCTCCTAATCTTAAATGGGTAGACGCAGAAGGTTGTACGTCTTTAAAAAGATTACCAAATCTATCCAATTTGAAACAGTTGGAGGAATTGGACCTTACAAATTGTAGTGGTTTGACGGAGATTCAAGGCTTGGAGCAACTCACTTGTTTACGAGAACTTCACTTGGCAGGATGCAATTCATCATTTCTGGCACACATTCACAAAGCGTTTTTTTGAGGTTAGGTGGATCCAAAACTCCTTACTGTTAAAGTGTTGTCGATGTTTTAAATTATAACTTAGACATAAAAATACATAAATATATTTCATAACATTTATTGCATCTATACTCTTTATACATAAATGAAGCGCGGTACTAAAGTACCAAAGTACCAAAGTATCAAATTTGGTTATTACTTAACCCGGGTTCGATTTCTCGCAACTACATAATTATACAAGATTTATTTACTTTAAATTATTTAGCTTCATCCATGGTTCGATTCCTTACAACTACGTAATTATACAAGATTTATTTATTTACTTTAAATTCAATAGCTTCATCGAGCGTTAGATTCTTTGCAGTTACGTAATCATACAAGATTTATTTATTTACTTTAATTTCTTTAGCTTTATGCATAGTTCGATTGTCTATAACTACATAATTAAATAGTTATTTATTTATTATATATTTTTATCATTCAATTCTCGAGAAATACATTTTTAAATAATATTTATTAATAATTTATTAATACTAATATTTTAATGTCGACTCATGTTCGGCCCGTGCTTGGTACGGGTTATAAGCTAGTAGTACATAATATCAGAAATAAATATGGTGAAGATCTGGGCAAGTACATAATATCTCTTCCTACATTTATTGCATTATATTTCATTTTATTCTGTTTTGATTGAAAAAACATTTATCACTTTATTAGAAAGTATTGTAACATATTTGAATATATTTCAACAGATATCGTCTCGATTTGAGCATAAACTTAAAATTTCCATTAAGCGAATATAGTAGGTAACCTACAATTCAAATTGTAAATGTATAGTAGGTTTATTATATGTACTTCCACCTGCACAACACAGGTAAATAAACTAGGTGGGAAGTCTGATACAACCTCATCCATCCATAGTAATGTGTTTCAGACATTACAGTTGCATCTATTGGTAGACTGTTATTTTGTGACCTGAAATAATTAGTTGATAGAATACAGGCTACATGTTGCCATGGGACTGGGAGAAGGCTGGACTCTGCTTATTTGGCTAAAATAATGTTTGTGTTCGTTAGAGCATGTCCAATGCTAATATCAAAATAGATGTAGCTATTGCTATAATATGAAATTAAAAAATGGTTTTTCATGTTAAAATATAACTTATGGTCCAATGCATGGTTTTAAAATAGCACCAACTAGATCCAAATTTAGCTATATTCCAAATCCTTAAACTTTAAGTTTAAAATTATGGTTGTCACCGTTGGTTTAAAATCCTCTATCTAACCACTTGCATGTCTATGTGACAATTATAGCTACATCTATACTTGATTCTATATTTAGAATCAACTATAACATTTTTCTATTTTAGAACCAACTATAGCATTGCATTGGAGGAGTAAGTTTTATAATTGATGCTATATTATAGAAATAGCACCTCTTTTAACATTGCATTGGACTTGCTCTTAACAGTTATAAACATTTGCCCATTGTTTAGTTCAATGCAAATCATTATTCAGTTTAAACAAGTGTGCGGCCCATATATATTGAATCTGCACTTATATCCCATGCAAAAACCCCAGATTCCAGAACCATTGTTTCTCACTAGACAACGACACCATAAGTCTCTCTTGGGTTTCCCTTTTACCAAAACACTTCTCAAAAAATTTCTCAAAAAAAGATTCTTGAAAAACAATTTCGAAATTTTTTTTCCTGAATCTCCGGAAAAAATTTCCCAAAAATAATTTTATCAAAATGTATTTTTACTCAAATTCCTAGGTTACTCAAAATGCCTCATCCACGTCTGATAAACTGCCATTTTCTACTCACTGTTTGTAACCAACTGGTTGGTTAATTTCCAAAGTGTAACCATCAAAGGGACTTTCAGGGTAAGAAATGTAATCAACAGAAAAGTAACTTGGACAATATACATGATTAAAATAAACTAAAATTGATAATACTGAACATGATAAACTGGAATTAAAGGTACAAAAACAGAATTAAACTAAAAGAAGTACTGGGATCGAAAAAAAGAAATGTAAAGTACAGAAAATGAAAATAAACGAAAAATAGATAGCTGGTTTCTTCTTCTATAAGTGCTCAGGAAGGCGAGATCAGTATATATAGCTAGCTTCTTTGGGCTTCACTTGACTTGGGCTTGAATGTTAGATTAGTGGATGACCCAATTGATCAAAATGCTAGCCCACTTGGTGTACATGTCTCAAGCTGGTTACAATCCCTTCCCCTTAAAATATCCTTGTCCTCAAGGATGCATGACACTGGAACATCATTTTAAAAATAACAATAAACTCCTCCTGGATCGAATATTACAATTATAACATCCCAATACCAAGCAAGGGCATTTATCCTGCAAAGAGAGACCCCGAGCTTCCTGACAAGGTGACTTGAATATTTTTCTCTTTTGTCCGTAATCGTTGTCTCTTTCTTTGCACCAACACCTTTCTCCTTACTCTTATGCTCATCATTAATATCATATACCTCCTCAAATTTTTCAAGTTTAGTCAAGTCACTAGGATTTTCCAAAATAGAGATGTTAAAAGCTTAGGGCCAATAGCCTCCGGGCGTGTAGCTGAGTTGGTGAGAGCACTGGTTAATGACCAAAGCATTCAAGGTTTGATTCCTCGGGGCGTTGAGAATTTTTCCCGCACTTACACTTTAGGTTGAAGGGCCACCAGTGTGGTTAGTCCGATTTACCTATCACTGGGGTGTCCGGAAAATACACCTTTTGACCAAAGCATATAGTAAAACAAGTTTCCTTTGTAACTTAAACAAGTTTCCTTTGTAACTTAAAAGAATCACTACAAGTCATGAAACATGGAGGTGCAACAGCTATAAAGAAATCTAGTGCAATCTCATCTTGAATGAAAATGATTGGGATATCCCGTAAATCTTGAACTAATCATCACTTTTGCTTTAACACTACTTCCAAAGACGACAATAAATTTAACACATGCTCGTAGTCTTCTCTGCATAAATCTGAAAGTTCCTTTAAGAAGTTGTTCATTGATTGCCAAGTTGCCAAAGTCAACAGTCACACTCCTTACTAAATCCAATCCGATTAACATGTAATTGTATATCTGTCAGGAACTAGGGAGTTCTTGACTGTTTTGGAGTATATTTTTGGTATTTTCTGTTTATAACAAGTAAGATAAACTAGATATAGGATAGTTGCAGAGAATTAGAACAGAAATAGATTAGAAAACAGAAGAATTGGGATGAGAACAGATCAGAACAGAGTTTAGATGAGAGAGAGAGACCCTAGGAGAGAGAGAGAATTCTGTTATAGAGAGAGAAACAGAAATGGTGGCAAATGCCAGTTTTCATATATTCCAAGTTAATCTGAAATTACAACTGGTAGATCTATTTATAGACTTTCCAGACTCTGCTAACTTGTAACTACTTGTGGAAAGACATAACTGCCCTGACTCAATACTGGCTACTAATTACTTAATATCTCAAGCTATTCCTGGTAAGTACTAATACTAATTAATATATGCCTATCCTGACATTTCTCCCCCCTTGAAAATTAACCATGTCCTCATGGTTCTTGCACTTTTCAACTTTTTTTTTTCTGGCATGAAGTACATATCTGCTATGTTTCCTTTTTCTGTCATGTACAAATCTTTTCCATTCAGGACATCTTGCAGCAATTGTTGATATATAGAATCCCATTAAGTATCCTGAAAACACCTCCTCCTGGATCAAAGATAGTCACTGTACACTTTTTTCTCCAGGCCTCCTTAACTTCAAGTCTTGCTATCTTGCCTGGGCTGCCTTGTTTCAGCACAATGTACCTGTATGGTATTACAATCATCCAAGTTGCCATAGAATAAACATATTGTTGATTTATCTCATCCACAATATTATCAAACTGATCATTCACTTTTTCAGTGCTCTGGCCCCGTAAACTAACTGAATTCCCAATCTCAATGATGAAATCTGTCCTTTGCCACTGAGAATGTCCCTTCCATAGCTGCTCTATTGCCTGAAAATTCAAGCTAGTATCCTCCCAAGGCCTAAGCTGTCCATCAACTGAGATTTTCATTACAGCTTCTTCTAATTTGGCCTCACTCTTGAACATATCTTTGAACTTGTTTTAAACACCTTTTAACTGTTTATTTTGCACCTGGCCACCAGGATCAAAGATAAGGATATCATCCTTGGCAAAATTGCTAGATTTGATACCCAAATCATAAGAAATTTCAGTTGTTGGAAAATCTTTAACACTTCTTTTGCTATCGAAAGCCTCAATAATGTCTCTGTTGGTGGGAATCATTGAGGAAACTTCTTCAAACTGGATTGATATCATCTCCTTATTTAAATTGTTATTGCCAACCCCTTGTTGCAAGTCTTGTATGTTTGCAAATTCTGCCAGCCCCATTGAGCTTTCCTTTGTGCAGATTTCAGTTTCCCTTGCACCTGCTTCCTTAATGACATCAATAGAATCAATTAATCTATGTCCACCTTTAACTAAAACAGTTTTTCTTTCAAAATTCATGTCGAACAGCAATTTACACCTGGTTGAATAGGGTAAACACTTAATCAGGTGGTTCACACAGAAAAGTTCAAGTTTCTCTCTTGGAAACTTTCCAACAGTGCCACTCTCACTGAGATAGTGATTTTGAGCTCCCAGAATTACATCACTCTTTGCCTTCAAGGTTTCAGATGCTTGTCCACCATCAATTAGGAGTTGCATCACTCCTTTGTTTTCCTCAGCACTAGTCATCTTGTAGTTTACTTGGATTTCCTTGGAAGAATGCTGCGAAGAATGTTGTTGACTACTTCCAATTTCCTTGTCAAAGTCTTTTGAGGAATTTACATTTTGGTCTTTTAGAACAACGTAAGGTGCAGGCTGCAACCTCAACTTATCCAGTTCTGTGGATGCTATCAAATCTTTTGACATTTGAAGCTTTGGCCCAGATTTTGCTGTCACATCTAGATCTTCTTCATCATCAAAATTCATCTCCTTTGATTCTATTCTGAAATCAGATGTGCATTGAAGCTCCTTAACACCATTGGAATTTCCTTCTTCAAAATTCTTCTTAGGCCGAAAGAAATCCTCCAGTCCCAAAGCTATACAAATGACTTCATCAGAATGCCAATCCTCTTTATCTTCTCCTGGCAACTCATCAAACTTTGGAGAATTTAATTTGAGATGGTGGAATGATTCGAGTAGATCATTTCCTGGTGACCTAGATTTGACAGAAGGATTCACAAATCTAGCTTCTCCTTTCTTCTTAGCTTTCATTTTTTTTATTAATTCCAACTTCTGAGCAGCCAATTCAATTAACTCCTCCAACTCCTGAAATCTCTTATTAGACTTCTCTATATAGCACAAAACTGTTGTTGGACCTCTTGCAACAATTCATTATACGATTCCTCACTTTCCTCCTCCATTTATACCTCTACCCTAACCTCCAAAAACTTCAATATCCTCGAATAAGCACACTAGAATTCTACTCATTCAGTCACCACAACTAATCAGTTCTGCACAACAATACTACAATACTTCACACAATTCAATCAACAAAACTAAGTAGGTCTAGCAACTCCAGTCAAAACCACAAAAACAATCACCTCAGCAAAAGATCTATACTCCAATCTACACTTTACAGAAATCTGACCAGATGAACAATTCCAAAGCTGAACTTCTTTTAGTCAAATGATAAAACAGTTTCAAAGCACTACTACAAGTACTTCACAGCACACCAACAACCACTACACCCAGTCAATTCCTCAAACACATTCAATGCAAATTCACTACCTACTTCAATCTCTACCAGAATCCACAACACTTCACAGAACTTGTTCTCAATACAGATCAATCACAGTTTCACACCAATTCACAAAACTACCTTTAAATCACTGAATCAACCAATTTACTACCAACACACTCCTATTTTTGTGATTTTCTAATATTGAAGCACTAAAACTAGTAAAACTGATGTAAACGAACTAGAATCAACATCTTCTTACTCCAAATTTCACAATCAAGCATCAATAACTACAGATCTATGAAGAACAAGCATAAAACAGAGTACCTGACTGATTTGAGTAAAGATTAAAACTTAAAACTGCGATTACAGAGATCTTTATACCGCACCACTCGTTTTCAACAGCACAACACAGATGAAGCAGTAGTTGGATCAATTTCAGAGCTCTGATACCAATTTGTCAGGAACTAGGGAGTTCTTGACTGTTTTGGAGTATATTTTTGGTATTTTCTGTTTATAACAAGTAAGATAAACTAGATATAGGATAGTTGCAGAGAATTAGAACAGAAATAGATGAGAAAACAGAAGAATTGGGATGAGAACAGATCAGAACAGAGTTTAGATGAGAGAGAGAGACCCTAGGAGAGAGAGAGAATTCTGTTATAGAGAGAGAAACAGAAATGGTGGCAAATGCCAGTTTTCATATATTCCAAGTTAATCTGAAATTACAACTGGTAGATCTATTTATAGACTTTCCAGACTCTGCTAACTTGTAACTACTTGTGGAAAGACATAACTGCCCTGACTCAATACTGGCTACTAATTACTTAATATCTCAAGCTACTCCTGGTAAGTACTAATACTAATATATGCCTATCCTGACAATATCATGACAATTTCATTTTGACTAGTTAGTGGCATCATCTTTACAGTTATCTTTACCATACTCGTGACCAGCACTACAAAATCACCAATACACTTTATTTCTTGAGCGAGACTATGATCCGTATCAACACGTAATTCTCCCAAGTAATTCTCCAGCGAGTGCTGTTTTGAGCAAATTCTTGACTCAAGTGCAAATCCAACATTGATATCTGGAGGCATGTACTTGTACTTGGACACCAATTTAAGAACGATAAGTTGGGCCCTTTCAATGAGATCTTTAATATGGAACAACCTCTCAGGGCTCTACTCCTTTGCAGAATCTAATGCAATTTCCAATGCATATACCTTTCTTGCCTCAGGCCTGGAAATAATATCATCCGTAGCATGTTGTTCGCAATCAACCATCCTCCTGTTGTATAACAATTTATTTGGAGTTGATGAAGATATGGTATGTGCTTGTGTCAGCATATTCGTAATCCCTTTGTCCATTTTAACTGCTCCAAAAAGGCCACGAACTGAATTCACACTCACCAAAATAACTTCTTTCAGTTTAACAACTGTATTGCTAATATTTTCTTTAAGAAGACCAATATAACATGTCAAATGTCCATTCTGCGCATAACCACCAGGATCAAATATGAGCACATTCTCTTTACAAACATCACTAAACTTCTTATCCAAACCATGAACAACTAGCGCTATTGTAGGGTCTTCAATAGTCCACATCACATAAGCGCCATAACATTTACCAACATCCTTTATTGTTTGCATCTCTGAATAATTAACATAATTTGCCTTGTCAACAAAAGCTTCCACTATTATTTTCATGTTGTTAAGGACCATTGAAGGTATTTCTTCCACGACAATTTGTTTCTGGCCTCTGTAACTAACATCATATAGCTCACTAACGCAATTAGCTGCACCAGTTCTCATTTTAACTTGTAAGAGTTCTCTTAGTCCCTTACCAGATTTCAGCTCTACCGTGTCAGGCAACAGTCTCTCATTAATCAATGACTCCTGAAATTTTTCTAGACTAATTGCCTTTTGGAGAGTTTGAGGTGCCTGCAATTCCAGGGCCACTCAAATTTCTTCTTTCAATCCTTCAACGAAGCAATAAGCAAAAAGATTATCATCAAACTCACGCTTAAAAATGAATTCAGCCCTGTTTTTAACATGCATAAAATCTTCCACATACTCCATAATAGAGCTCGAATTTTGATGAATTAGTAAGTTGACCATCACAAATGAATCATCAAAATCATTTGTCAATTTGTTCGAACTAATTACAGTTCCAGTCAGATCTGTTAGATTTCCATACAATATCAATCTCAATATCTTCCACACTACTTTTCACTCAATTCTCTTTAGTATTATCATCTTTAAGCACCTCTAAAGTGTAATTAGTTTCTGAAAGCTTTCCTCTAAATCCCTTACCTTCGCGTGTCCTGTCCACACATACCCTCGCTATTACTTTCATCTCCACATTCCTTACAACTTTCAGTTTCGACGAGTATAGGTACTATCAACTGAAATCGATGCAGTGCTAGATGCAACAGTAGAACAAATCAGAAGTGTATTCTCTTTCAGAACTTGTATCAAACATCTTATATGCACACAAATCAGAAGTGTATGGTTTTGACATATCTGTGGGAGGTGGTTCATACTAGTGTGAATACTTGGGCTTGAATGTTAGATTAGTGGATGGCCCAATTGATCAAAATGCTAGTCCAGCTGGTTACACTGTTATTCCTGTAATCCTATTTAAACCTCTTAAACTCTAATTACCTTTTCGCTTACAAATATAATTGCAGTGTTTGCCATTTTTATCTATGAGCACCAAATGTTTGAAAAAATACCCATGTGAGCTTGTATGTTTATAATGTAGTGCCAAAGAGACCCATTTTCAAAAGAAATTAAATGAAGAAGAAGATGAATGTATGTTTCATACAATGTTATATTTATTTCCGTTTAAAGTGGGTTATAATAAAATCTGCTTCTCATAACAGGTGCTTATTGATCTTATTGGGTCTAAAAACAACCAACTTTTGGTAATCATGAAGAATATATTGATGAACTGAGAATAATTTGATGAATGCCTTTGTTGTCATTGTAGATTTTCTGGCCACATGTGTGATTGCCATTGATGAACTTTAAGAGAAGAATGGAGGGATGGTTGGATCAGTTTTGTTTTGGATCGGGTCAGTTGTACATAATTGCAGTGGGTTGAAATTGAATACTACTTTTTCAAGTGGCAGATTAGTTAGAGCTGATGTGGTGATAGTTGATACTTAACGGATTCCGTTTAAAGTCAGTTACACTATGCTTAACAAGGGGACAGTTCCATGTAAGTTTAATATCCTTACTGGAAGCTTATTTTCGCAGAATGAAAGTTTTTTCGGTTCAATGCAAGTTGGGCCTCGCTTCAATGACGAAATAACCTTTTAATCCTTTTTTCATTATTAGATACTTATGAGTCCCCTGTGCAATTATTTATTTTAAAGGAATGATCATTAAGATTCTCAATAACTGAACCTTAACAACGTCATTTCCGACAGACAATGGGCGAGCAATGGAATTTTTAAGGATAAGAGGAATGCAGGAGCAATGAGTGGGGGAGAGGTGGTGCCTTTGTTGTTGAAATGAAGGTTTTACGTTGATGCATTTTGTCAGGTATGGAGTTTGTAAGCATTTTATTAGTTGTTTTCATTTTTCGTGTTGCTTAATTGTTGTTAAACGTTGTTGTATGAGCAACTGTTATATTTATTGGCCTTTTTCCTCAATGATATGGTTTCACTGTTCTTATTTTTTTCTAATTTTTTTTATTAACTTGACAATATTAATTCTTTATCCTTTTTAATTTTTGTTTTAAATTCTTTTCGATCTTGTTAAGGTAAAAGTAAAAGTTGACTGTTCTTTAAAAAAAAGAGAGGTAAAACTGACCAGTGACAAATGTCTGCCCGAATTAACACTCTCTCATATCCACACAATTTACACTGGCTGGTTCTGCATCACAGATCTAAGCATCTTCTACCTATTATTCTTACCAGTAGCTGTATCTGATCTTCATATTTGAAATAATGGCTTCCACAAGTTATAATCAAAACCTATCATCTTCAACTTCACCTCCTACTTCATGGGATGTTTTCTTGAGTTTCAGAGGTTTAGATACACGAAATACATTTACAGGTCATCTTTACAAAGACTTGTGCCGCAGTGGTATTAAAACGTTTAAGGATGACCCTGAGCTACTGGGCGGAGAAGTAATCTCACGCGTATTGCCTCGAGCTATTCAGCAATCCAAGAGTTACATTGTTGTCCTCTCTGAAAACTATGCTTCTTCGTCATGGTGTCTTGACGAGCTGGTAGAGATCCTCCGTTGTTGCAAGACAATGAAGAGATTGGTTGTTCCAGTGTTTTACTACCTTGATCCATATGTTGTCAGACACCAACTTGAGAGTTTTAAAGAAGCTTTTGACAAACATCAAACTCGTTATGATGTGGAGAAAGTGAACAATTGGCGCCTTACACTAAAGGAAGTTGCAGACTTTTCAGGATACCATATATCTGAAAACAGGTAAAACAAACACTGAAGTAAGATTGGACCTTTTTGAGTGAGGTTTTTTTAGAACTTATAAGTCGAGAAAAGTAGGAAACTTTAACTGTAAACAATGGATTTGCAAGTCGAGAATAATTTCAGCCAAACGACCAGAATCATTTATCTATTTTCTTCATTTATATTTGTACTATCTGTAATTGCTAATTAGTTCATGTGCCATTACGCTCCACTACACTAAGTTCTCCCTTAACTGAAAATGAGGCCTGCGTAAATGACTATGTTAAAGTATTACACCGCTTATTCTCACATACAATGTCTACGATTTAAATGATTGCATTGCAGGTCTCAAGCTGATATTGTGGATGAAGTTGTTGAAAGGGTTCTACTCGAGATAAATCCAGTAACTTTAAATGTTGCCAAATACCCAGTTGGGTTGGATTCTCGTGTCAAAGACATAACAGCATTGTTGAACAGTAACACAGAAGGTGTCATTAGGATTGGTATACATGGTATGGGCGGAGTTGGCAAAACAACTCTTGCCAAAGCTGTGTATAATCAAAATTATCTACGATTTCAGGGAAGTTGCTTCCTATCAAATGTTAGGGAGGTTTCAGGAATGAGAAATGGCCCAGTATCTTTGCAGAAGCAACTTATTGCTGATGTTCTTAAACGTAACAACATTAATGTTGGTAATGTTGACCAAGGAATTGAGTTGATACGAGCTAGAATTTGTTCAAGCAAAGTTCTTGTTGTTATTGATGATTTAGACGACCCGAAACCACTAGAGTATTTACAAGGATCATTTGCTTTGGGAAGCATGGTCATAATAACGAGGAACGAAGATCTACTTGATAAAATTCTCGTGAAAGCAAAATACAAGGTTAATAATATGGATGAAAATGAGTCGAGTCAACTTTTTGCCCAGCATGCATTTGGAGTTCATAAAATACCTGACAAATTCAATAAACTGTCCAACGTAGTTCTTGAGCATGCTGGAGGGCATCCATTAGCTCTTCAGATTTTTGGCACAACCTTGCTTAATGAATCTGAGGAGGGATGGAGAAGCTTCATCGACGAATTGAAGCAAGGTCCCATCGACAATGTCGAGAAAAACCTTATGATCAGCTTTAATGCGTTGAAATCGGTTCCATATCTGCAAGATATTTTCCTAGATATTGCGTGTTTTTACACTGGAGTGCAGAAAACATTGGTATCTAGAATAATGGAATCTTGCTATACATACGTCAATCGTAATATTGACATTCTGAACAAAAGATGTATGATAACAATCAATGACTCTGGGATTTTGGAGATGCATGATCTGCTTCGGGATATGGGCAGGAAAATTGCACACAACAACACTCCTGATGAGCCTAGAAAACATAGTAGATTGTGGTTATCAGAAGATATAGACACTGTGTTGAAGAATCACAAGGTAATATCAACATATAAAAATCTCTATATAGGACTTGATTCAACTTAGATCCACGAAAAGCGTGAGAACCGTGAGTACCAAAGGTTCTACAGAACAAAATTTGCAGAACTTCTTTTGTGCACATGGTTTTTACAATTTTTTTGGTTCTCTATTAAATCTGAGATCCAATTATTATCTTCTGTTCATGTAACTTTATATGATGTAATATCATCAATGTAGCACCTTTCCTTTGTGCTAAATTTATTAACAAACATTGGTCATCAACTTTTCTTCATGGTATATCTTGTAGGGAACAGAAGCAATTCAAGGTATCATCTCTGGCTTCTATGACTATGACTACGATTATGAAATGTATAGAAAAACATTTGTTGCCGAATCATTCAAAAGGATGAGTAAATTAAAATTTTTGTACCTAAACAATGTAAATCTCACTGGAAGCTTTAAACAAACATTTAAAGATCTGAGGTGGCTCTGTTGGACCTTTTTTCCTCTGGAATGTTTGCCTTCTGAATTTTACGGGGAAAAATTAGTTATCCTTGAGTTGCCTCACAGCAATATGAGAACAACATGGGAGGTAAATATGATAGGTTCATTGAGTAGGTATATATTATAAACTGAATGTCTGATTTAATTTCTTCCTATTGCATTCATTTTTGCAGGCTCCACAGGAGTTCAAAAAGTTGAAAACTCTAAACATGCATGGTTCTCAAAGGCTAGAAACAACACCAGACTTCATTAAATTACCGAGTCTTGAAACTTTAAATCTTGAGGATTGTAGTAGTTTGATGGAGGTCCATGTTTCCATTGGAAGATTGGCGAGTCTTGTTCACCTAAATTTGGGGAATTGTAAAAATCTAAGAAGTCTTCCGGACAGTATTTGTTGCTTGAGAGCATTGGAAGTTCTAATAATTACTGGTTGCACTAGACTGGAAGCGTTGCCTATAGAACTGGGAAGCATTGAATCATTAAAAACGCTCAATGCATCGGAAGTAAGTGTTTCAAAATTACCTGATTCGTTCGGACGTCTAAGTAATCTTGTTGAGTTGGATTTAAGTTGTAACAAGAACCTTGAAACTCTTCCAGACAGCATTTGCAACCTAGGATCACTGCAAATTCTAGATATTAGTGCTTGTGAGAAGCTAGAAGATTTGCCGGATCAATTGGGGATGATTACAAGCTTAAGAGAGCTAAATTTAACGAACGATACTATGTTGAGAATGCTTCCTGATATTAGTCAGCTCTCAAACATAAAAGATCTTGATCTTACCGGTTGTTATCATCTGTTGTCCATATCAGAACTTCCTACTAATCTGGAAAGGATAAAGGCAGAACATTTGAAGAAATTACCAAACCTATCCACTTTGAAACATTTGAAGAAGTTGGACCTTAAAAATTGTGAAGCTTTGAAAGAGATTCGTGGCTTGGGAGAAGTCACTTCTTTACAAGAACTTAACTTGGCAGGATGCAGTTCATCTCTTCTGGCATGCACTTTGAGGAAGCCTTTCTTTGAGGTTAATCTTATCTAAAACTCCTTTCATTAAAATGTTCTAGATGTTTAAAATTATGAGTTACAATTTTTAAATAATTTTAAGTTGGTAAAATTTCAATACATATGGCAAAGATCTGGGAAATTACATAATATCTATTGTATTATATTTCAATTTTATTCTGTTTTGATTCGTTACTGATTGAAAAAACATCTATCACATAATTAGATTTCATATTGTTACATATATGAATGTGCTGCAACAGATATTGTCTGGATTTGGGCATCCGGTTAATATTTATATTGGGCGAGAAGAGTTTAGCGATTGGATTAGTCAACCAATTGAATTTGGATTTGTCAGTTGTTGTTTAGATTTGGGAAAACAGTTGGAATTTGGGTCAAACACATCACACAATTTCCTGGCGATCATCTTGGCAAACACAAGTGAAGATCGATGTTATGGATGTCAATACTGGGTTGAGAATATCACAAGCGGTGTTAGATGGGAACGTACTCTTTGTAATTTAGAAGACAATGAATTTTTGATTGAAATAGTACCAAGTTCAATCTTGCCAATCAGACACGGTGATGAAATTGAATTAAAATCAGATCGAGAATGGATTTGTGGGATTCATCTACTGTACAAAACGGAGAAGAGAGACAATGTAGAAGATGAAAGAACCAACCCTTCTAAACGCTTGAAACGTTCGGAATATGACAACAACTAAGTCTCTTTAGAAATTGGTGAACCCTGAAGTGCCTTGTTTCATAGACCGAAGTCATTTGCCTCACACATAATGGAACAGGTAACCTACAATTCAAATTATATATGAATATATGTTTATTATGTACTTCCACCTGCACAACACAGGTAAATGAACTAGGTGGAAAGTCTGCTACAAACTCATCCCTCCATAGTAATAATGTGTTTCAGCCATTGCAGTTGTATATGTTCACAGACTATTATTTTGTGACCTGAAATAATTAGTTGACAGAACTACAGGGTACATGTTGCCATGGGACTGGGAGAAGCTGGCTGGACTCTGCTTATTTGGCAATTGAAGAAACTGTTGCAGGTTAATTGAAACAAATGTGCGGCCCTTGTATATTGAATCTGCACTTATATCCCAATTTCACTTTCTGGACCATTTCCACAGAGCATCAGTCTGGCAGAAATTGTTGTGGCGGTTAGAGGGGAAAGGGGAGGTGGTGAATTTGGCGCCTGTGGTGGATACAGATGCAGATAAGAGAATGTTACAGTCTAAAAGGACTGACCAACTAAACCCCCCATGTTTATTTCTCTAGATTGTATTAGAATTTTCCACTGACAAGATTCCTAGTTGCTACTATCTAGTATCTACAACCTTCTTACAGGAATAGGTTCGTGCTTTGGTATCCAGTATCCATGTGAGCTTGTATGTAAATGTATTGGAGGTCTGGTTGGATTAGTTTTTGTACATAATTGCAGTGGGTTAAAATTGAATACTACTTTTTCAAGTGGCAGAATAGTTAGAGCTGATGTGGTGATACTTCACGTATTCCGTTTAAAGTTGATTAAACTATGCTTAACAAGGTGAAAGTTCCATTTAAGTTTAATTTCCTTACTGGAAGCTTATTTTGGTTTATTTACTCAGAATGAAAGTTTTTCTCTTCACCGTCAGGAAAGTCGCAATCCTCAAACACAGTCAATCTTGTCAGCCTTGCTTTCATCCGATTTATCTCTGTTGACGATGCAATTAATTCTTTTAACGGAATGAACATCAAAATTATCAATAATTGAACCTTAACAACGTCATTTCCGACAGACAAATGGTTTTTGGCTCGACCTTGCTTAACGAATCCGAGGATGGATGGAAATGGTTTATAGACAAATTGAAGCGAGATATTTTCCTAGATATTGCTTGTTTCTACATTGGATGGAAGAAAGAAGAGGTTGCTAAAATACTGGAAACTTGTTACACGTTTGTCAATCGTAAAGTAGATATTCTACAGAAAAGATGTCTAATAACGATCAGTGATAAAGATAAGTTGGGGATGCATGATCTACTTCGGGATATGGGAAGGAAAATTGCATGTAACAACTCTCCTGATGAGCCTGGAAAACATAGTAGATTGTGGGTACCGAAAGATATAGATATTGTGTTAAAGAATCACAAGGTAATATTAACATATGTACATCTCTGTATAAGACTCGATTCAACTGAGATCCACAAAAAGTATAAGAACCCTGGGAACCAGAGGTTGTATAGAAAAAAAAATTGCAGAACCTCTTTGGTTCACATGGTTTTTTAATTTTTTTAATTATTTTTTTGTTCTACATTGAATCTGAGATCCAAAGATGATCTCTATTCATGTGACTATATATGATCTCTATTCTTGAGATCATATAAGTGTTGAAGAAGCATACGGTAAACAGTTTACTAACTCTGTAGCACCTTTTCTTTCCACTAAATTTATTTGTAAAACATTGGTCATCAACTTTTCTTCATGGTATATATGTCAGGGAACAGAAGCAATTCAAGGTATCATCTCTGGCTACTCCTCGTACGAGTTTAGAATGAACGGAGTAACAGTCGTTGCCAAATCATTCAAAAGGATGAGTAAATTAAAATTTCTGTACCTTAACAATGTAAATCTCACCGGAAGCTTTAAACAAACATTTAAAGATTTGAGGTGGCTCCGTTGGACGTTTTTTCCTCTGGAAAGTTTGCCTTCTGAATTTTACGGGAAAAAACTAGTTACCCTTGAGTTGCCTCACAGCAAGATCAGAACAATGTGGGAGCTAAACATGGTAGGTTCACTGAGTAGGTATCTTGTATTTATGATAAATTGAACAAAAATGTCAGATTTAATTTCTCCCGATTACACTCATTTTTACAGGATTCCCAGGTGTTTACAAAGTTAAAGACTCTAAACATGTCAGGTTCTCGAAAACTAGAAGTGCCAGACTTCACCAGATTCCCGTGTCTTAAAACTTTAAATCTTGAGGATTGTAGTAGTTTGGAGGAGATCCATGTATCCATTGGAAGTTTGGCGAGCCTTGTTCACCTGAATTTGGGGAATTGTAAAAATCTAAGAATTCTTCCGCACAGTATTTTTAGCTTGAGAGCATTGGAAGTTCTAAATATTTCTGGTTGCACTATACTGGAAGCATTGCCTACAAAACTGGGAAGCATTGAATCCTTAAAAACGCTCAATGCGTCGGGACTAAATGTTTCAAAATTACCGGATTCAATTGGAAATTTGGTGAGGCTTGTATCCTTGAATTTAAAGAATTGTAGTAGTCTGAGAAGTCTTCCGGACAGTATTTGTAGCTTGAGAGCACTGGAAGTTCTAACTGTTACTGGTTGCAGTACCTTGGAAGCATTGCCTACAGAATTGGGAAGCATTGAATCCTTAAAAATGCTCAATGCAGGGAAACTAAGTGTTTCAAAATTACCGGATTCCATCGGACGTCTGAGTAATCTTGTTAACTTGGATATAAGTGATAACAAGAAACTTGAAACCTAAAGACTAATAGAGCAATATGCAGATCTGGAAATGAGAACCAACTGCAGACATCAAATTATAATCATTCATTCATAGTTTTGATCAATACAACCTCCTTGTACATATAGGAGACAAAAGGGAACAGGTAACAAACTAGGAAATAGAAAAGACTACTGAGACCTTGCAGAACAGAACTAGACAAAGAAGGCTAAAGGGTATGCAGGACATTTATTAAGAGAAGTGGTCCTGCAGATGGATGAGAACAAAGAAGGTGGCATGCAAGGTGGTGGTAGGATAACGTTAACTTTCTTCAACACTCCCCTGCAAGCTGAGCTGGAGGTGCAATGGAAGCTCCAAGCTTGTCAAGAAGATTATAATGTTGCTTCACAGAGAGAGGTTTGGTTAGAATATCCGCCAATTGTGAGCCAGAGGGAACATGAGAAGTTTTGATGTCTCCGGCCTTTACTTTATCTCGAATGTAGTGACAATCCACTTCGATG
This sequence comes from Heracleum sosnowskyi, assembly GCA_030848705.1. Classification (NCBI taxonomy): domain Eukaryota; kingdom Viridiplantae; phylum Streptophyta; class Magnoliopsida; order Apiales; family Apiaceae; genus Heracleum; species Heracleum sosnowskyi. The sequence goes on from CM061239.1 coordinate 9,073,431, forward strand.
TGTTTTGTTCTAGCATGCATTACTGGATTTGCTGCAATAGAGAGGGCTGCCATATTGTCACAGTTCAAGACAGCAGGAGGTAAAGAGGAGAGACCCATGTCCTTAAGTAGGGCTGATAACCAAGTAATTTCACACGCTGTCAATGCCATGGAGCGATATTCCGCTTCCGCGGTTGAACGGGCAACAACTTGTTGTTTCTTCGTTTGCCAGCTCACAGGAGAATCACCCAACAGTAGACAGAAACCAGAGGTTGATCGACGTGTTACTGGGCAGTTTGCCCAGTCACTATCCGAGTAAGCTTGTATTTGAGGACTTGAAGTAGAGGCCAGGAGAACACCTTGAGAAGGATTGCCCACCAGATATCGAAGTAATTTTTTTGCTGCTTGAAAATGTGCATCAGTAGGGTGGTGCATAAATTGGCTCAAAGTGTGTACAGCAAATACAATATCTGGACGGGTCACTGTCAAATATATGAGTTTTCCAACCAATCTTTGATAAGGGTGGGGGTCTGTAAGAGGTGTACCAGTTGTTGGTGTGAGCTTTAAATGAGAGTCCATTGGCAGTTTAAGAGATGAAGAGTTTGTCATACCAAATTCGCGTAGAAGGTCTAGAGTGTATTTCTTCTGAGAGATGAAGAAACCAGCTGATGAACGAGTAATTTCCAGACCCAAGAAGTAACTGACTGGACCGAGATCTTTCATGTGGAACTGCTTAGCCAACATTACTTTGAGATACTCAAGTTCAGTTTCACAATTGCCAGATATAAGAAGGTCATCAACGTAAACAAGAACCAAAGTGATGAACGAGCCAGAAGTCTTTGTAAATAAACTGTAATCAGTTTTTGACTGCTCATAGCCAAGATTCAACAAGGTTTCAGACAATTTGCTGAACCATTGACGGGGTGCTTGTTTAAGTCCGTACAATGACTTCAAGAGTTGGCACACCCATTCACCACTTGACCAGCTTACAGTAGAGCTCGATTCAGTAGTAATTCGTGATCCCATTCCACTGTATCCTTGAGGAAATTTCATATACACAATTTCATCAAGGTCTCCATTTAGGAAGGCGTTGGAGACATCCATTTGCACCGTTGTCCAGCCTTGTATCGCTGCTACAGCTAAGAGGGTGCGCACCGTTGTCAATTTTGCGACTGGGGCGAAAGTTTCTGCATAGTCGATGCCATAAACCTGTTTGCAACCCAAAATAACGAGCCTTGATTTATACCTTTCAATCGATCCATCAGGATTGTATTTCGTCTTAAAGAGCCATTTGCACCCAATGGCTTTCTTTCCTGGTGGAAGTTTAGTGATCTTCCAGGTGTTGTTTTCTTCCAGAGCTGTGAGTTCTCTATTCATTGCTTCTCTCCAATTTTCATGCTGCACAGCTTGTTTGAAGCTAGTAGGATCAGTGTTGATTGTTATGTTGGCCGAGAAACAGTGAAACTGATCTTCTAGAGGCAGAGTAATAACACTAACTATATTTGCAGATGAATAAGCATTGTTCACATAGTCTCCCAACCAGGCAGGTTTGTGCGAAACTCGTGAAGATCTTCTAACTTCAGGTTGAAGAGAGGGCGTATTGGTGTCGTCTGTCATATCAGTTGGTTGCACTTCGTCAACCACAATGTCATCATGATAGTAAGTATTAGTCTGTGGCATACTTACAGGTGTAGGCTGTATGTAGGATTCTGGGCTAGCACCATTAAGGGGAAATACTGATTCGTGGAAGATGACATCACGAGAAACAAAAGTTTTGTTGGTTGTCAAATCCAACAGTGTATACCCCTTTTTTGCGAAGGGATATCCAACAAACACACACGGCACTCCTCGTGGCCCAAATTTGTCACCAGTTTGAGATGGGTTTGCAGCAAATGCCAAACATCCATAGGCCTTTAAACGATCATATTCTGGTTGTTTGTCGAACAGAGCTTCGTATGGTGTTTTGTTTTGCAAGACTGGTGTTGGGAGACGATTAATCAAGTAGACAGCTGCAAGAACACACTCTCCCCAGTGTTCCAATGCCAGGCCAGCTTGAAAACGAAGGCATCTAGCAACTTCAAGAACGTATCTGTGCCTTCGTTCCACACGGGCATTCTGTTGTGGACGATTGACACATGACGTTTGATGTAATATACCATGATCAGCATAGTACTGCCTGCAGTGAACATCACTGAATTCTGCTGCATTATCTGACCGTATGGTCTGTAATTTCTTTTTGAAGTGCACATGAACATACTGATAAAAAGATTTTATAGTGGACAGATAATCAGATTTTTGATGAAGGAGGTATACCCAAGTGACTCTGGAGTAATCATCAACTATAGTCAAGAAGTGCTTGTATTTGCCTCTTGTGGCCACTTTGTATGGCCCCCATGTGTCAACATGAATGAGTTCAAACTTTTCAGAGGCATGCGAATCACTCAAGTCAAACGAGAGTTTAGCAAATTTAGACATTGGGCAGGTAACACAGACCTTATCAACTGGCAAGCTATGATGTTTAAGGAAAGGTATGTACCTCAATTTAGTGATGGGTGCATGTCCCAAGCGTTTGTGCCACAGAGAATAGTCTGACATTGAATGCTTCGAGGCAGAGTTGACTGGGATCAAAGAAGATTCATCCTTAAGGTAGTATAGACCATTTTGAAGAGCACCAGTAGCTCTTGCCTGTTTTGTAGCTGCATCAATAACAGTGCATCCTTCTGGATGAAAATTGACAACACAGTTGTTGTCTTGTGATAACCTGTGAATAGACAAGAGATTGTGCTGAAATTGGGGCACATAAAGCACCCTTTTTAAGATGAGACCACTTTTCAGTATTAAGTTGCCAATATGAGTGATCTTTGTGCTGGCCCCTGTTGGCAACTTGATGATTAAATCAGAAGGAGCTGGTTGGACATTACACAGTTTGTCAAGGCTGAAGGTCATGTGGTCGCTTGCACCAGAGTCAACTATCCAGATTGTGTGATCAGCAGAAGCCATGTGACAAGACACCATTCCAGAGAAACAATTTTCTAGCTCATCATCAGTTATAGACGATGCAGCACTATTAGAAGCAGGGTTCTGAGGCAACATCTTCAAAAGTTGTTGTAGTTGTTGAGCTGTCAAGCTCACATCAGCAGGAATGCTTGCTTGAACAGCATGATTAGCTTGCCTAGGCTGTTTAGCATGATTAGTTGTAGACTGAGGCCTGGAATTAGGTGGTTTATACTTGCGATGCCAACGTGGGTAGCCAATGACAGTCCAACACCTGTCCCCACTGTGATTTTTTTGGCCACACACATGACAAGCAGGACCTTTATATTCATTTTGAGACTTGCCATACATGGCAGCAACATCTGTAGTAGCTAAGTTAAATAAATCTTTTTGAGATTCTTCTTGTTGCAGGACCGAGAAAGCAACCTCAACACTAGGAAGTGGGTTTTGCATCAAGAGTTGAGAGCGAAGAGCAGCATAAATGTCATCAAGACCATTCAAAAATTGAAACAAACGAGACTCGGCCTTATGCTTATCAATAGCAGACATGAAATTTGTCACATCTGTAGCCACTGTAGTAACTACTGGTAAGGTGTTCATGGACTCAATCTCCTCCCAGAGGCTACTCAAGGTAGTAAAGTAATCATTCAGTTTCAAGTTGTTTTGTTTAAGAGCAAACAGATCTCGAGTAAGCTTATATTTTCTGGAACCATTGCTTAGTAAGAAGCGTTTTTCAAGAAGGGACCATACCTCAGATGCAGAGTTTATAAAGAGAATAGATTGTTTGATACCTTCCGAGACATTGCTGTGTAGCCAAGAGATGACAAGATCATTACAAGTGTCCCATTGAGCTGCTTGAACAGCATCAGTGGTATCTTTGGTAACAGACCCAGTCAAGAGACCCAGTTTGCGTTTAGCCGAAAGCTGAATTTCGAAAGACCGTTTCCAAGATCTGTAGTCTGAAGCTCCTTGAAGTTTGGAGACGCTGACAGACAAAGGGCCATCTGAAGGATGTATAAATAATGGATTTTGCATATCCGCGAAAGTAAGTCTTGCACCATTCGCCATTTTAATAAAATAAAGGTGTAAACTTTCTCAGATCTGAGCAAGAAAAAAAAAACAGATGGAGAAAGGATGAATGAGACAGATGACAAAGACTAGTGTGATTCTCTAGAAAAGATTACCAAATGAGCATGTTAAAGGCTCTGATACCATAAAGACTAATAGAGCAATATGCAGATCTGGAAATGAGAACCAACTGCAGACATCAAATTATAATCATTCATTCATAGTTTTGATCAATACAACCTCCTTGTACATATAGGAGACAAAAGGGAACAGGTAACAAACTAGGAAATAGAAAAGACTACTGAGACCTTGCAGAACAGAACTAGACAAAGAAGGCTAAAGGGTATGCAGGACATTTATTAAGAGAAGTGGTCCTGCAGATGGATGAGAACAAAGAAGGTGGCATGCAAGGTGGTGGTAGGATAACGTTAACTTTCTTCAACAAAACCCTTCCAGACAGCACGCACGACCTTAGATCACTGAAAATTCTAGATATTAGAGGTTGTAAGAAGCTAGCAGAATTGCCGCATCAACTGGAGATGATTACAAGCTTAAGGAAGCTAAATTTGAAGTACGATACTATGTTGAGAGTGCTGCCTGATATCAGTCAGCTCTCACACATAAAACATCTTGATCTTAAGGGTTTTCGTCATCTGTTGTCCATATCAGGACTTCCTACTATTCTGGAATGGATAGACGCAGAAGATTGTACATCTTTAAAAAAATTACCAGACCTATCCAGTTTGAAACATTTGAAGAAATTGGACCTGACAAATTGTGTTGCGTTGAAAGAGATTCAAGGCTTGGAAGATTGTACGTCTTTAGAATGTCTTTGCCTTTCGAATTGTATGTCTTTGGAAAGATTACCAAATCTATGCAATTTGAAACATTTGGAGAGCTTGGAACTTACACATTGTGATAGTTTGAAAGAGATTATAGGCTTGGAGGAACTCACTTCCTTAGGAGGTCTTAAATTCGGTTATTGTGGTGCTCTGTTGTCCGTTTCAAAACTTCCTCCTAATCTGAAATGGTTAGATGCACAAGGTTGTACGTCTTTAAAAAGATTACAAAATCTATCCAATTCTAAAAGGTGTATGACAGGATGCAATTCATCTCTTGTGGCATTCACTTTGATGAAGCCTTTTTTTGAGGTAATCTTATCTAAAACTCCTTACTATAATAACTTAAAATTATAATTAAGAATCTTTGACTATTATAACATATTTGAATGTATTGCGACAGATATTGTCTGGATTTGGGCATAAAGTTGAAATTTTGATTGGACGAGAAGAGTTTAGAGATTGGATTAGTACTGTACCAAGTGAATTTGGATTTGTCAGATATTGTTTAGATTTGGGGAAACAATTTGAATTAGGGTCAAACGCGTCACACAATTTCCTGGCGATAATCTTAGCCTTTGAAGATCCACATTATGGAGTTAAATGTTCGGTTAAGAATATCACAAGTGGTTTTATATGGAGTGATACTCTTTCTAAGTTTGCCGACTATGAATCTTTGATAGTAATAGTACCAAGTTCAATCTTGTCAATCAGAGACGGTGATAAAATTGAATTAATTTCAGACCAAAAATTGATCTGTGGGATTCATCTACTGTACGAAACGGAGAAGAGAGACAATACAAAAGATGAAAGAAGCAACTCTTTGCATAGTGATTTGAAAAGTAACAGGAAATGGTTCTCTCTTGGCAGCAGTAGCACCACGGTGAATGTAGAAGAAGAAAGAAGCTACCCTTCTAAATGCTTGAAACTTTCGGAATTTGACAACAACTGAGTCTTTTTAGAAATTGGTGAACCCTGAAGTGCCTTGTTTGATAAACCGTAGTCATTTGCCTCACACTTACAGGAACAGGTAACCAAGAATTAAAATTATGTTTGTATAAATTGTTTACCATGTACTTCCTCCTGCACAACACAGGTAAATGAACTAGGTGGTAACTCTGCTACAAACTTATCCATCCATAGTAATAATGTGTTTCAGACATTACAGTTGCATCTATTGATAGACTGTTACTTTAAGACCAGAAATAATTATGATTTTGCCACGGGACTGGGAAGGCTGTACTTTGCTTTTTTGGTTAAAAAATGTTCGCGCGCGTTCACAGTTATATACATTTGCCCATTGTTTAGTTCAATATAAATATATATTCAATTTTAAAAAAATGGGCTGCCCAATTTCACTGTGTACCATTTCCACAGGGCATCAGTTTTGGGAGCCAAGATACGCCGCAATTGAAGAAATCGTTGCAGTTTAATTTGAATGAAAAAGGAAGGTAGTGAAGGAGGAGAAAGAGGTAGTTTAAGTTGGCGTATGTGGCCGGCCGATACAGATGAGGATGAGTAGAAGAGTGATGTTATGGAAAGTGGACTTCTTCTCTAGAAGCTTTCTCAAATACGAGTTTTAAGCATTTTGTTATTTCTGGAATTTGTTTAGCAGAAGCTGGATGATTATAGTTACTTGAATTCTGAAGGCCACATAACATTTCTGGTTGTAGAAATAGCAGATATTTTAAGGGTTTTTTTTTCAGTTTTCCGTATTGCTTTGAATTGGTGTATCATTTGTGTTGATTGTTCTTATTATCTGTTTAAAGCTATTTATGTAGTTACTCTCCAGTCTCCTCTCCTTATCCAACTAAAGTGGCTAGTCAGCCCCATTCAAATTCACAATTTACATCTCAAACCTCGACTACTCACTCGCAGACTCTGTTGAAGGACCGCACTACAAAACTATCAATGTTTCGTTTTTAATATAATAGTATAGATGTGCTGCCCTTGTATATTGAATCAGCACTCATATCGTTAATTTCACTATGTGTACCATTTCCACGGAGCAGCAATTTGGGAGGCAAGATACTCCGCAATTGAAACAATTGTTGCAGTTTGAAGGGAAAAGGGAGGTTGTAGAGGAGAAAAGAGGCAGGTCAGGATTCTTGTGGAGGAGAGAGAATAGTGAAGTTCTTCTCTACAAGCAATCTTACTATGAGAAACTTTGCTTGCTATGAGAAACTTTGCTTGCTGGAATTGTTTACTGAAATTTGGGGCAAATCAGGGGTTGATGAGATACAATATGAAATAAATGTGAAACACCAGGTAAATGAAATGGACAAAGATGAGTCGTACCAACTTTTTACCCAACATGCATTTGGGGAAGATAAAATGTTGGATAAATTCACCGAAATGTCCAAAGAAATTCTAGAACGCGCAGGAGGGATTCCATTAGCTCTTCAGGTTTTTGGCTCGACCTTGCTTGACGAATCTGAAGAGGGATGGAGATGTTTCATCGACAAATTGAAGCGAGTTCCCATTGACGATGTCGAGAAAAATCTAATGATTAGCTTTGATGCTTTGAAATTGGTTGGTCCTTTTATGCAAGATATTTTTCTAGATATTGCTTGTTTTTACATTGGAATGAAGAAAGAAGAGGTTGTTAAAATAATGGAAACCTGTTATACGTTTGTCAATCATAATATTGACATCCTGAAGAAAAGATGTCTAATAACGATTAGTAAAGATGATGAGTTGGGGATGCATGATCTGCTTCAGGACATGGGAAATCGAATTGCACGTAATAACTCTTCTGATGAGCCCGGAAAACATAGTAGATTGTGGGTGTTAGAAGATATTCACAGAGTGTTGAATAACCACAAGGTAAATATCGACATTTAGGCATTTATACAAAGATTTATTCAATAATGGTTACATGATTAAATGAAATTATGTTAAAGAAGCACATGAAGGTCTCTCTCTCTCTCTCTCTCTCTCTCTCTCTCTCTCTCTCTCTCTCTCATATTTCTTAATTAAACATTTGTCATCATTTAGTCTTCTTAATGTGTGTGTTAGGGGACAGAAGCAATTAAAGGCATCATCTCGAGAGGCTTTTGGTACAATTATGGATATGCACACAATAGAGTATCATTTTCTGCAGAAGCATTCAATAGGATGAGTAAATTAAGATTCCTTTACCTCAATAACGTAAATCTAACTGGGAGTCCAACTGGAAGCTTCAACCGTGCATTTGAAGATTTGAGGTGGTTCACTTGGAAGCATTTTCCTTCAGAATATTTACCTTATTTTTATGCGCCAAAACTTGTCACCCTTGAGTTGCCTTACAGCCAAATGAGAACAATGTGGGATCTGAACACGGTACGTTTCTATAAAGACGTCGGATTGAATATCTCACATCTACCTTTACAGGGCCCACAGATTTTTCAAAATTTAAAGACTCTAAACATGTCGAATTCTCCAAATTTAACCACAACACCAGACTTCTCTATATTTCCCTATCTTGAAACTTTGAATCTTGAGAACTGCCGGAGGTTGGAGGAGGTCCACATGTCAATTGGAAGGTTGGTGAGGCTTGTATCCTTGAATTTGGGGGATTGTAGTATTCTTAGAAGTCTTCCGGATAGTATATATAGCCTGAGAGCACTGGAGATTTTATGTATTAGTGGTTGCAGTTGGCTGGGAGCATTGTCTACAAAATTGGGTAACATTAAATCGCTAGAAAAGCTCCATGCGTCAAGGCTAAGTGTTTCAGAGTTACCTGATTCGATTGGACATTTAAGTAATCTTCTAGAGCTGAAATTATCAACCAACAAGAATCTTGTAACTCTTCCAGGCAGCATTTGGAACCTGAGATCACTGAAAATTCTAGAAATTAGTGGTTGCGACAGGCTAGCAGAATTGCCTACAGAATTACCTAATTCAATCGGATGTCTTAGTAAGCTTGTTCAGTTGGATTTAAGTGATAATCGGGGCCTCATAACTCTTCCGGACAGCATCTGTAGCCTGAGATCACTGGAAATTTTGGATATTTCTAATTTTGAGAAGCTAGAACAATTGCCGGATCAACTGGGGATGATTACAAGTTTAAAAGTGCTACATGCAGATCATAATAAATGGTTAAAAGTGCTTCCCGATATTAGTCAGCTTTTAAACATAGTAAATCTTGATCTTCATCATTGTCATCATCTGTCATCCGTTGCAGCACTTCCTCCTAATTTAATACGGATATATGCAAAACATTGTTGGTCCATAAAAAGATTACCAGGCCTATCCAATTTAAAACACTTGGAGGAATTGGACGTTAGTCATTGTTATGCATTGGTAGAGATTCAAGGCCTGGAGGAACTTCCACCAAATCTGAAATGGTTAAAGGCATCTGATTGCAAGTCTTTGGAAAGATTACCAGATCTATCCAATTCGAAACACTTGGTGGAACTGTACCTTAAAAATTGCAGTGGTTTGACGGAGATTATAGGCTTGGAGGCTCTCACTTCCTTGAAAGAACTTAACTTGGTAGGCTGCAGCTCATTTCTTCTGAGATTCACTTTAACATACCGCATATTTCAGGTATATTTTACCTCAAACTTGTCAAATTAATATGTGTGAAATATATGTTCTATATTAAATATCAAATTTTAAATGTTAATTCGAATTAAAAATAAATTTATAATAGACACAGAAGTAGAAGTTGAAACTATTATTATTAAATTCTATTATACTATAAAAAATTTAAATTAGAGAAATAGATTAAAAGTTTAAAATTATAAAAATACATAAACATGAATTACATGAGTTATCTTTAATAATTTAGTTTCTTTTTAGACTCATCTATAATAATTTAGTTGATATATTTACAAAATTGTATTATCTTTATTAAATTTGAGTATGTGATTGAGGAGGATATCCTAATTCCTATCCCCAATCCTTGATCCCAATTTTTTTTTCTTTTTTAAATTTTTCGTCTCTGTGGTCAACCTAAATTTCCAACCAGATAAATTATAATTTTACTTTACTTCATTCCGGTGTCGAATCCAAAAGTATCTAATTTCCATAGGAGATGTAATGGATAAAGGGGGTGAATGTTTATCCTTTTGAATCTTCCTTTTCAATTCTTTATATATATTTTTTAAAATAATACATATTTATAATATAAAAATTAGCTACATCCTCCTGTTTTCTCCACTAAACTCATTATATACATATACATAAAATATTGAAGGGTAGTCTCACCAATTTGCTCTCTTTCTTTATTTTCATTTTGCATCACTTTACTCATTTTCCTAATCTCGGATGAAATTGGATGGTCGTACTTAATATATATAAAGAAAATTTTAAATTATTATAATAATATACTATCTAAATGTTATTCAGTTTATAATTCACTCATCACATGATTTTATTCACTCACCACATGATTTTATTGAAATTAATGTATTTTCACACATTTTTAGGAAAAAAAAATAAGTAAAGTGGTGAGACTAATCAATATTAATTTAATGTACAAAGTGAGAGTAGTGGAGAAAATTAGTACATGTAGTTAATTTTTCTATTATAAAATTTTATCAATTTTAAAAATTTTAAAATGTAAAGAATTGAGAGGAAGAAAGTGTTAAGAAATGACAAGAGGGAGGGAGTAATTTTTAAGTTAAACATATTTGCTAATAAATCATAAAAAATATGTATTGATACATGTATAAATAATTTTAGAAAAAAAAAAGAGAAAGGAATATTAATTTAAAAGTATAAAATAGATTATACATTTTTAGCTATGTATTTAATTAGAATATGTATGTAAAATATTATGGCCCATTATCATAAATTTTAAAATATAAATCTCATAAAAGTTAAAAGGAATAGACCCAAGATATTAATGTGCATAAAGCTCCGTCCAAGATATAAAATTTTAAATGGACTTTATAATAATTATATATATTATATGTAACTAGCATTTTAAAACTTTTAGATTAGTGTTATTGGTGTTAGATCGTTGAGTGGTATTAGAAATTTATCTATAAAATAAATAATTCTATATTAAACGCATATGTCGAAGTATATAAATATAATAAATGATTTAATTATAATTAGAAATAAAATAATTTTAATTAATAACCAAATTTTTGAAGTATATAAATATAATACTTAATGGATTTAATTTTTTTAGTATAATCAATTAACATCTGATTTTTCTAATTACAATAAATAATGTTAATATTGGATCGGTGTAAAAACTTTAAATTACGACCTATAATAATAAAATAATCAGAAATATATATTATTGATTAAATTCATAAAAATTATACATATACTCATAATAGTTCCTCATTAAATGTGTTGGATAATGGGGTACTATTAAAATAGATGATTTTGTATTAAACACATAGTACGATTTAAAATAAAATAATTTTTCAATATTGATTGGTTCATCGTGTTCAATGATAATGATAGTTTAACCACCGATAAAATTTTATGAGAAAAGTTTTAATGGATTTAAATTGTAATTGAAAACAAAATAATTTTTGAATGTTGATGTGTTAATCGCGTTGTATGTATAGTCTAACCATCTTTAATTAATAAAATTATATGGGGAAACCTTTAATTGATTAAAATTCTAATTATACATAAAAAAGTTTGAGTTTTGATTAGTTAATAGTTTAATCATCATTGGTTAATAAAATTATTGGTCCTAAAATAATTAATATATTTTTATTGGTTAACGGGCTAGTGTGGTAAACTAAGATATTATAATAAAGGATATTTTTTTTAAAAAAGAGAGATTTATCATCTGACTGCCAAAATTTTAATATTTTGGCTTAAATAATATAGTATAAAAAGATTTTAATAGGAAAAATCCACAAAAGAATTAAAAGGAGTAGATCCAAGTTGTTAAAGTTTATAAAATTGAAAGCCCATAAAGATTAAAAGGACTAGACTCAAATTATTAAAGTACATAAAGCCGCCCAAAATACCGATTACGACTACCAAACTTTTAATATTTTGTTTTTAATAATATCATATTAAAACTCGTGATGCACGAATTATTTTTAATAATTTTTATTTTATTATTTTCGTTTTAATATTTTATTAATTTTATTTGTTAAAAAAATATGTAGTTTTTAATATTACCTGTATTTTGGTATTTCTTGTTTTTACTTTTTTACCCTTACTTATCTATAAAAAAATATTATTAAATAATAATATTATGTATTTATAACCGATTACTTTTCAGCTAAAACACATTATTTTATCGTTTGTTTCAATGTAACTCAATTATGTAACTCCAATTTTCTTTGATTATAAATGAGTTAGTTTGTTGTATTTGAACAAAGTAACAAGTTTTAAGGTTTTTGTAGTTATTACAAAACATGGTAACTTAGTTAGTTATTATGGTCCTCCATGTTCACTACATGTTACATAACTATCCATAAATTATCATTAACTACTTACTAAAACTAATTATGTAATATGTAGTAGTTACACAGTAATAAATCAAACATAAGCATTTCAAGTACCTTAAATTTAGTTGCCAGTGTAATCATAAAATTGACTGAACAAACATGAACTAACAGTCCTTTCTTCAGATATTGTCGGGGTTTGGACATAAAATTGAAATTTGCTTTAAGCCAGCACAGCTTCCGGATCGGGATAGACAAGTAATAGGGTCAACAATATCATTCGATTTGCAGCCAAATGAACAACACAATTTCCTGGGAATGATGTTTCGCTTTAGTAATGATCATTATGGAGTTAAATATTCCATTAAGAATATCAAAAGTGGTTTTATATGGAATGATAGTCATAAAGATTTTGGTGGCTATGGATCAACGATTGTAATATTACCAAGTTCAATCTTCCCAATTAGAGACGGGGATAAAACGATTGAATTTACGTCAGAAGATGATTTTTATGAGATTTATCTGCTGTACAAAACGGAGGTTACAATTATTAAAACAAACACTAACTGGATCAATCCTGGGAGCACCACTGTGAATGTAAAAGAAGGAAGCTACCCCTGGCTCAGTAATTTGGAAAGTCAGATGAACTCGTTATGTCTTGGCAGCAACACTGTCAATGTAGAAGAAAGTAGTAGGCGGCCTTTTAAGCGCTTGAAACGTTGACGACTGGCTCTTTCTTTAGAAATGAGTGAACCTGTCTTGTTTGATCGACCTGAGTCATCTGTTACACACCAGAAAACAGGTTACTAAGAATTAAAATACTTTATGTAACGTATTACACATTACACATTGTAATTTTGTTTCTTGGACATTTTTTAAACATTCCAAATTGTTTTTTTATCAGATATAGTTCATGGCTATCCAAAGGAAATCCCCTGTAACAAATTTGTGTGGCAAATCAGCAAAACCCTCCCCACCGCTTGTCCACCCAAAGTGGCAAATCAGCCCCATCCAAATCCACGATCAATATCTTAAACCTCGAATACTCACTCACAGACTGTGATCTCCTCACTATCTTCTTCACCTTCAGGAAAGTTGAGTTGCTAAAGTCATAATACTCAAACACAGTTAACCTTCAGGAATATTAATGCTTTTAAAGGAATGAACCTTGGAGCAACTCCAACAGTCTCTTAGCATGTTCCTTAAAAATATTATAAAAAATATGACTCTTAGTAATTTAGGATATTATAGGGTATGTCAACTCCAACAATACTCCTTATATTTACTCCTTATAAATATAAAAATATTAAATTTAAACTCTGACAAGGCTGTCGCGTGCCTATCAAATAATAATATCTAACAAACCCTTCTAACTATGTAGTAGGGCAAGTCAGAGTTGATCCCACAGAGACAAACGTATCAATCACTAGTTATTCTTGATTCAATTCAACTAAGCAAGTAACACAATAAATTGTTGAGAGATTTTTAAACTAATATTTTACTAAGGCAAATTGTATTGTATTATAAATTAACTAAAACATCTAGAATTAAGTATCCCCACTAGCATGAATCAATGCAATTATGATTTTCCACCCCAATTAATTATACGCTACTCAAGAGGAAAGATGCGCCCTATAAAATACCAATAACCTCTCTCGAGTATTAATGGCTTCTCTAAAATACACTCAAGCCTATTTTCATGGTATCATGCAATTTAGAGACATTAAACACAGCATCCTAACTTCCTAACAATCCGTTCTACCTATTTTCATGGAGAAGTTCATGTCCTTATTGGATAAATCACAACCATCTAAGTCCAACTTTCGATGATAAATAGATATTAGGTTCAAACAATACGCATAATCACGTCTGACATGTTATTGTTAATTAAGCACAACTCAATAAGCAAGAGCATAAAACATAACTAAACTGGGGGTTATGGAAAATCATACATCAATCATAACTAGGGTTCAACTTAACCCTAGATTAAATAACTACTCACTCATAATTAAACTAACAAAACACATAATATAATAAGAACACATGATAATATTAAGAACAGAGAATAAAAACCTTTAATCTTTCTCCAAGAAGAAAAGTACAAGTCTCTCTATGTCTGTATGTATCTCTGTATCTCTCAGATCTGATGTTTATATACATATTCTCAAATATTTTAATGCCTTGAGGAAAGTACAAGTATGTTTCCTAAACTGATTCTGTTTTACAAGGAAAATTCGTAGCTGACTTTTCTTCAGTAATTCTGAGCCGTTCCTGATGTAATTTGATATTTGGACCACTTTAGAATAAAAGAGATTTCCATTATCTTCGCGTGGGCTGTTAAATCGTCCAATTCTGACTTCTAGAACTCAAGATATGACCCAAACAGTGAATTATGTGCAGGCAGCCCAACAAATCCGAATTTCCTTCTAATAAATCTCCAAATTAAGCTCTTTATTCTCAAATCCTTCCAAGTTTAGGATTTCCTTGCTTCCTACAATAAAACATTAAAATTTATTAAATAAAAATTCAATTAAATGCAAAATATAATAAATATGAGGAATAAAATCATATAAAATATATATAAATATATACTCTATCAAACATCCCCACACTTAGTATTTTGCACGTCCTCGGGCAAATAAAGAAATAAAAATAATACTAACTAACAGGTCCACCACTTTCGTAGATGACACGATTGCATTGAGCATATGCAACAAGCCGTTAAACCCCTAGGCAACCCTAGTAGGACGAGTTTTGTCTCGTGAGGGTTTATAGAAGATATACCCACAAAATCAAATATTTTCAACCACCAAGTCTCTCAAACATGCAACATGTCATAGTACTCCACACATTGCAAATTTCAATCACATAACAACATGGAAGTGTCTGAAAGTACAAGTACTCTCACTTTAAGCATCATTAACACAAAATAATCCAAGTATGCACACAATGTCTAGATAGACAAAAATATCATGAGATAGACATCAAAATCGCATTCAACAAGTAAGCATGCTATGGATAAATATCTCACATTGCTCTCACTTCACACAAGTGTATGGGTATAAGTGCATCGCTCAAGTTCAATCAATGTACTCATGTGCTACCATATGCTTGGTTGTCCACCAAATCTCCACCACCTCGTTTATATGCATACATGAATCAAAAGGTCTTTGTTAAAGGTTGTAACGGGGCTTAGGTACGAGGTAGGATATCAAAGAAACAGGCTAACAAGTGGCTAAACTTGATAACTGATAGAGAATAATGTTCACTTTTAATTAAAGCACCCAACATGAAACTTAGATCATGTAAAAGTTGATCAAGCTTTCACAAGCATTAAAATTCCAAGTACATATATCCCATGTACTTTCCCACTTTCACATTGTATCAATCAAATGAACACACTCTACTTTATCTTCCTCTTGCTCATAACTTATTTTTTTTTTTCTTTTTTTTTTCAAAAGTCAAGTCATTCTCCAGTAACCAAGGGCAGTGAAAAGTCACCAAGAATGTATTTAATACCAACACACATGGATCGTCCCTTTCATATGACATTGCACTTGCCACCCATTGATCTCAAAGGAGTACTTGATACTTGTTTGCAATTCCATACCATATTGTATCCCACCAAAATGTAACCTTTAACCAAAAGAAATTCCCACACTAAATATTCACCAACCCTTGAATTGAATCAATATGCTCTACCAGTAAATCAAGACAAGAATAAATAAGTAGGCTCAAAAAATTTTAGATTGGTGATATACGAAAGAAACGAGTATAAGCTCAAAGGGTTTCACTAAGGATTATTTTTTATATGGGTACTGTTTGGGTAAATGAGGTTAATCCTAGTGCCTTTATCATATTCATGCATACACATATCATGTAGTCTCAAAACGGTTTAAAACAAGTTCTAGAGCAACATGAATCATGATGAACATCACACAACAAAAGAAATGGATTGATATAAAATCTATCAATCATAAATTAGGCTCAAATCCTTACAAGGTGAAAGCATGCTTAACTCACTAAAATTGACCAAGAAACATCTCAAGTTTTTAAATGTTCGCAAGCACACACAAGGAATTACCAAGCATCAAATGATTTTTTATGAATGTGACACTCAGAATTAATCATGCGAAATTAATCTACACAATGTGTACTTATCCATGCTAACATGCTTTTGAGACGAGGAAATTATATACAAAAAGTTTTAAATTTTTTAATTTTTTTGGATTTTTATGATATATAATTTTTTTTTGTTTTTTATGTCATTGAGAACTCATCCCCACACTTAAGTGGTTCATTGTCCTCAATGAATAATATATATAAATATAAAAAACTAACAAGATCCTAAAAGAAATACAAAAAGAATAAGAGTGAAAAATTATACATAGAAAGGTTAGAAATACTCCCCTAGTGCATGAAGTCCCGGTTGGAAAATGTGGGAGAGTGTTCCTCCTCCAAAATCTTGGGTTGCCTCCCAAGAAGCGCTTTTTTTAAGGTCATTAGCTCGACCTTATTATCAATCAACCTGGTGAATGGATTGAAAGTGGATCATCCACTTTCTCAACATATTTTCTCATGACCTCTCCCAAAAACTTATAACTTTCATCCACGGAGTTATCCAACAATACAACTCTTCTATCTCGAGCAAACTTTAAGAATGCAACAACTATCCTTGACGTTCCATCACGTGAGACAAACTTAAAAAGAAATTTAATAAGTAAGTCTTCCCAAGTAGTAATGGAATTTGAGGGTAACGAAAATAACCAATTTTTAGCTCCATCCTTTAAAGAGAAAGGGAATAATCGAAGTCGAATGACCTCATAAGAAACTCCATCACACTTGATAGTATCACAAATCTTCAAAAAGTTTTCAATATGAGCATCAGGATCTTCAACAGATAATCCACCAAACTGAATTTCACCAATCGATTTCATTGTTGAAGGCTTCAAATCAGCATTAGTGACATGTAAATCTCTCACCAAAATTGCTGGAGGTTTAGAGAGAAAAATATCAGCCTTCATATCTTGATCTCCACCCAAGGTCTTAACCATAAGAACAGCTTCATTACTCTTTTCAAGATCACTCTTCTTCAGAGAAGGGCTAAGCAAAGAGTTGGAAAATTTAAATTCCAATTTCTCATCTCCAACTTCAAAAGAAATCTTTTGTTGCATCATATCAACTTTTGCACCAGCTGTAGCTAAGAAAGGTCTTCCGAGAATAATAGAATTTTGTACATCTTCCTCCATCTCCATGACAACAAAATCACATGGAATAAAAAACTTTCCTACCTTGACAGGAACATCTTCAAGTATTCCAAGTGGAACTTTTACACTTCTATCTGCAAGTTGTAAAGATATACGTGTGGGTTTGAGTTCACCCATCTGAAGCTTATTGTAGATTGATAAGGGCATCAGACTTACACTTGCCCCAAGATCACATAGAGCTCTTTTGATTTCAAAATTCCCAAGTTTCACAGGAATAGAATAGCTACCTGGATCAGCTAGCTTTTTAGGAAGACTATTCTGCAAGATGGCACTACACTCTGCCGTTAATGAGATAATAGAACTTTCTTCAATATTTCTTTTGTTTGACAATAATTCCCTAAGGAACTTCCCATAAGAAGGCATCTCCTTGATAACATCTAAGAAAGGGATATTAAGTTCTAACCTCTTCAAGATATCCATAAACTTCATAAACTTCTCTCCAAGCCTAGATTGCACCAATCTTTGAGGAAACGGAACAGGTGGTACGTAAGGTCTGACAGGAGCAACTGTGGGTTCCTTCTTCTTTTCTTCAATCGCTTCTTGCACAACCACATTTTCAGATTGAGTTTTCTCTCTATCTTCTTCAAAAATCAAATTATCACTACTCATCTTCATCTCTGGCCCTTGCAATTCCTGATCACTTTTTAAAGTTATAGCATTCACGTGAGCTCTATGTGGTTGTTCAGTTTGGCCAGGAAGTTGGCCTGAAGACTTGTTAAGTTGATTCAACTGTTGAGCAATTTGAGTGATTGAATTCTCCATTAACTTGTTATGAGCCTTTATCTCATTGATACTTGATTCAAAGTAATCATTCTTCTTTGTCTGTGTAGAAATAAATCCTTCCAAAAGATTTTCCAAGTTAGATTTTTGCGGCTGAGCTGGTTGAAAACCTGGCGGTTGAGAAAAGTTATTTTGTGGAGGTTGAGCTTGAGCCTGGTTATTTTTGTAGGAGAAATTAGGATGATCTCTCCAACCTGGATTGTATGTGTTGGAGTAAGGATTATATTGTGGCCTTTGATTTTGGTTGTAGAGGGCATTTGCTTGTTCCATTGCTGTTCCAGAGGGATTGTATTGACAAGCATGTTGAGTGTGTCCAACTACACCACATATTTCACATGAGGCAACCGTAGATGAAGTTCTAGAATCCAATTGCTCAATCTTCTTAACCATTGCCTCCATAGTAGTATTCAACATGGTAAGAGCATCAACATCATACTTATCGCCCTTCTTAGGATGATTTCTGTCACTGTAAGGATAGTTATCATTAGACGTCATCTCGTCTAACAAAGTTTTTGCATCCTCCGTACTCTTTTTCATAATAGATCCACCAAAAGAAGCATCAACAAAGTTTCGAAACTCTTGTGTTAACCCATTGTAGAATGTTTGGATCAACAACCAGTCAGGAATTCCATGGTGAGGGCATTGTCTCTGAAGTCGTTTGAATTTTCTCCAAGCATCATGAAGTGCTCGTCATCATCTTGACGAAAGTTAGATATTTCATTCCTGAGCTTTGAAGTCTTCTTCTGACTGAAGAATTTAAGTAGAAACGCCTTTGCAAGACTATCCCAAGTAGTGAATGTGTTTGGTCCTTCATCCTTCAACCAATCTTTTGCTGCATCTCGGAGAGAGAATGGAAATAAGCGCAGCTTAATAGCATCATCACTAACATTGGTCAGCTTTATAGTATCACACTTTTCCAGAAAACTCTCAAGATGATCAACAGGATTTTCAGTGGACAATCCTGCGAAAGAATCATTGGAGATGAATTGTATGAATTGTGGCTTGAGTTCAAAGTGGGTAGCCGTGACTGTTGGTCTGACAATACTGGAGAGTACGTCTGTAGCGTCTGGCATACCATGCTCCCTGAGAGCTTTTGCAGCTGTCTCACCCATAACTTCCTTGTCTTTATTTTTCCTTCGTAGTCCTGCTTGTCTTCTTGCTGTAGCTTCAATTTCAGGATCAAAAGCTATCAAATTTTCTATACCTGAACTTCGTGTGTGCATGCAACAAGGAAACTAGAAACAAAGATCAAATAACAAGGGAATAATAGCCGAAGCAACACAACCAAAAAACTTAGCTAAACAAACTCAAAAATTAACTAATCTAATACCGCTTTGTCCCCGGCAGCGGCGCCAAAAATTTGACAAGGCTGTCACGTGCCTATCAAATAATAATATCTAACAAATCCTTCTAACTATGTAGTAGGGCAAGTCAGAGTTGATCCCACAGAGACAAACGTATCAATCACTAGTTATTCTTGATTCAATTCAACTAAGCAAGTAACACAATAAATTGTTGAGAGATTTTTAAACTAATATTTTACTAAGGCAAATTGTATTGTATTATAAATTAACTAAAACATCTAGAATTAAGTATCCCCACTAGCATGAATCAATGCAATTATGATTTTCCACCCCAATTAATTATACGCTACTCAAGAGGAAAGATGCGCCCTATAAAATACCAATAACCTCTCTCGAGTATTAATGGCTTCTCTAAAATACACTCAAGCCTATTTTCATGGTATCATGCAATTTAGAGACATTAAACACAGCATCCTAACTTCCTAACAATCCGTTCTACCTATTTTCATGGAGAAGTTCATGTCCTTATTGGATAAATCACAACCATCTAAGTCCAACTTTCGATGATAAATAGATATTAGGTTCAAACAATACGCATAATCACGTCTGACATGTTATTGTTAATTAAGCACAACTCAATAAGCAAGAGCATACAACATAACTAAACTGGGGGTTATGGAAAATCATACATCAATCATAACTAGGGTTCAACTTAACCCTAGATTAAATAACTACTCACTCATAATTAAACTAACAAAACACATAATATAATAAGAACACATGATAATATTAAGAACAGAGAATAAAAACCTTTAATCTTTCTCCAAGAAGAAAAGTACAAGTCTCTCTATGTCTGTATGTATCTCTGTATCTCTCAGATCTGATGTTTATATACATATTCTCAAATATTTTAATGCCTTGAGGAAAGTACAAGTATGTTTCCTAAACTGATTCTGTTTTACAAGGAAAATTCGTAGCTGACTTTTCTTCAGTAATTCTGAGCCGTTCCTGATGTAATTTGATATTTGGACCACTTTAGAATAAAAGAGATTTCCATTATCTTCGCGTGGGCTGTTAAATCGTCCAATTCTGACTTCTAGAACTCAAGATATGACCCAAACAGTGAATTATGTGCAGGCAGCCCAACAAATCCGAATTTCCTTCTAATAAATCTCCAAATTAAGCTCTTTATTCTCAAATCCTTCCAAGTTTAGGATTTCCTTGCTTCCTACAATAAAACATTAAAATTTATTAAATAAAAATTCAATTAAATGCAAAATATAATAAATATGAGGAATAAAATCATATAAAATATATATAAATATATACTCTATCAAACTCCACTAAGAAAGAGGTGTAGAAAAGACATATAAAAAAGGGAGGGAAATGAATATTTTATTGATGAAAATAGGATAAGGGATGACTATAGCTTCCTTAAAAATAAGGCATGAGAGTTGTGTCTTAACTTTTAAGGAATCATTTAGGAGATTGTTGGAGTGCAATTTTTTGTCAAATTCCTTAAATTTGAACTTAGGAGGTGAGATAGCTAATCTCTTCGAGTTGCTCTTAAAAGCCTCATTTCTGAAGAACAATGGACGAGCAATGAGTATGACAGGATGGGGCCTTTGTCATTTGGGTCTTCTGTAACAAATAGATTATTCGTGTTGCTTGTTTGTTGTTAAATGTTGTATTAATCGTAAATGACAAACTACATTTCTGATGATTGTATAATCGGCAGATGCTTATATAATATTTCTATTTCTGATAATTGTCCAATATTTTTATTTGTTACCCAGTGATATAGTTTCACCGTTCTTATTTAATTTTTCTGTTGAACTGGATAAATTAATTCTTTATCTTTTTTAAATTTTGTTTTTTAAAGCTCTTTTCATTCTTGTTAAAAGTTAGGGTTATTAACATTTTAACCCTCAAAGTTTTCAAGAAAATACACATCAGCCGTTAAAGTAAAAAAACGTACTCCATACCCTTGAAGTCTGACAATTGTACATCCGGACCCTTGAAATTATCTTTCAAATTTGTTTTTCCTATTTTACCCCCAACTATGTTTTATGTGATTAAGATCTTAATTCAATGTTATTTTTTCTATACTTGCACCTGTAATAAAACATCGGTATCTAGGATCCCTCTATTATTATCTAGTGTACAATTTTGAAGTGGATACATTACTTGTAAGTGCAGAACGAGCTTTGAAAACATCTTCATTAACTTCTGATTGTTGCTAGTGGTGCTCTTAGATATTCTTTTCTAGTTACTGGTCCATATCCCATCCATAATTACTTCTCTATATTTAATTACTAGCTAATATTCTTCCAAAAGATCAACATATTCATTCGTAGGGGTGTAATTCGAGTCGAGCCGGGCGAGTTCGAGCCGGGTATTAATTCAAGCCGAGCTTTTTTGCACGAGCCGAGCCGGCTCATTTAATTAAACGAACCTAATCTTCTGCCCAAACTCGGCTCGTTTAATTTCACGAGTCGAGCTGAGCCGTCTCGTTTAGTTAAACGAGCTTATTTAAACGAGTCGGGCGAGCCGACTCGTGTAAAATTACATTTAAACGAGTCTAATCTTCTGCCCGAACTCGGCTCGTTTAATTTCACGAGTCGAGTTGAGTCGAGTTGAGTCGAGCAATCAGCATCTGAGTAACCACACAAACCAAAATCTGATTCCCTTGCATACCAAAGGCCAAGTGAAGGAGTGCCTTTGAGATATCTGAAAATTCTTTTATTTTCTATCAGACGAGGTTCCCTGGGTTTTGCTTGAAATCTTACACACAGACAGGTTGCAAACATGATATCTGGTCTCCTTGCAGTGAGATACAATAGAGAGCCAATCATTCCTCTGTAGTGAGTTACATCCACCTCAGTCTTGATCAGGATCAAGTTTGGTAGCTGTAGCTATGGCCTATGGGAGTACTTGCAGTTGTACTATCTTGCATGTTAAATCTTTTCAATAAATTCCTTATGTACATGGACTGATTGATAAAAATGTCATCATCAGTCAAATTACAGGCCTATTCATTCGAAAGATCAACAAATCGAATGCTAGGAGGATTATGAAAACAACTCAATATAAGGATCAAGATGTACAAGTGCGCATATTTTGAGGGCTGATGAGTACTTTTATGCAAAATTTGAGGGTTAAAATTGAAATTATGAGGATAAAATTGGAAGAGAGAAATGAAAAAATATGAAAAAGGATTAGGATGTACAAATGCCAAACATTAAGGGTGTAGAAGTACATTTTTTTATTTTGAGGGCTACAGTGTATTTTTGAGGAAACTTTGAGAGTCAAAATATTAATAACCCTAAAAGTTAAAGTAAAAGTTCACACTGTTCTTTAAGGAAAAAGAGAGTTAAAGTTGATCAGCGACAAATATCTATCCAAAGACTCTCATCATATCCACACCATATACACTAGTTCGTTCACACACAGAATCACCCTCATTCTACATCCCATATCTAAGTATCTTCTACTTGAAATAATGGCTGCTTCCTTTAGTTATAATCAAATCCCATCATCTTCAGCTTCACCTCCTACTGGTACACTATGGGACGTTTTCCTAAGTTTCAGAGGTGAAGATACAAGATATACATTTACTGATCATCTATACCACGCACTAGATCGCACTGGCTTTCGAACATTTAAGGATGATCCTGAGCTACGTAGCGGAGATGTAATCTCAGATTCATTGATCCAAGCTATTACTGAATCCAAGACTTATATTGTTGTCCTCTCGGAAACCTATGCTTCTTCATCCTGGTGCCTTGACGAGCTCGTAGAGATCCTCCATTGTTACAAGAAAATGAAGAGATTGGTTGTTCCGGTGTTTTACTACATTGTTCCATATGTTGTTAGACGCCAAATTGAGAGTTTTCAAGAAGCTTTTGATAAACATCAAACTCGTTATGATGCGGAGAAAGTGAACAAGTGGCGCCTTGCACTGAAGGAAGTTGCAGATTTTTCAGGATACCATATATCTAAAAACAGGTTAAAAGAACACTCATATTGGCTTTCATTGTTCAAAACAGGGACCTGTTTGAGTAAGTTTTTTTACGACTTATAAATCGAGAAAAATTTATGTTGTCTTTCGTTGTTCAACTGGGATTGGATCAAAACAGGGACCTGTTTGATTAAGGTTTTTACGACTTATAAGTTGAGAAAAGTAGCAAACTTAACTTTAAACAATGAGTTTTCTTGAAATATTCATGTGTTTTTGCATTCCTTAAGTCATTACGCTCTATCACTTAATGTGTCATTCACTCCTTTAAACTAACGTTTTCCCTCAATTGAAAATGAGGCATGCATAAATGACTATGTTAAAAACGTATGACACCGCTTATTCTTATATATATTGTCATCAGGCAGGCAACAAACCACACTTTATATAATTTTCTGAACGCTTTTTGAAAGAAATACTCCATAAGTCATTACGCTCTATGATATAAATGATTGCATTGCAGGTCTCAAGCTGATATTGTCAATAAAGTCGTTGAAAGGGTTCTACTCGAAATAAATCCAGTAACTTTGAATGTTGCCAAATATCCAGTTGGGTTGGATTCACGTGTTAAAGGCGTAACAGCATTGTTCAACAGTGACGTAGAAGCCGTCATTAAGATTGGTATACATGGTATGGGGGGAGTTGGCAAAACAACTCTTGCCAAAGCTGTGTATAACCTAAATTATCAACTATTTCAAGGCAGCTGCTTCCTAGTGAACGTTAGGGAGGCATCAAGAACAGAAAAAGGCATAGTATCTTTACAACAACAACTTATTAATGATGTTCTTAAATGTGACAATATAAAGGTTTCCAGTGCTGACCAAGGAATTGAGTTGATAAGATATAGAATATGTTCGAAAAAAGTCCTTATTGTTGTTGATGATTTAGACGACCCAAAACCACTAGAATGTTTACAAGGATCTTTTGCTTTGGGGAGTATAGTCATAATAACAACGAGAAATGAGGATATGCTGGATAGAATTAATGTAAAAGCAAAATACAGGGTAGATAGAATGGATAAAGCCGAGTCCTACAAACTTTTTACCCAACATGCATTCGGAGATGAAACTATATCAGGCTTATTCCTGGAATTGTCCAATGAAATTCTTATGCGTGCTGGAGGGCTTCCATTGGCTCTCCAGGTTTTTGGCTCCAACTTGCTAAGAGAATCTGAGGATGGATGGAGAAAGTTCATTGACAAATTGAAGCGAACTCCCAATGATGATGTCCAGAAAAAACTTATGATTAGTTTTGATGCTTTAAAATCAGTTGATGATTTTCTGCAAGATATATTCCTAGATATTGCATGTTTTTACATTGGATGGAAGAAAGAAAAGGCTGCTAAAATAATGGAAACTTGTTATGCATTCGTCAATCATAATATTGACATTCTAAAGAAAAGATGCCTGATTACCATCAATGAGAGTGGTGAGCTAGGGATGCATGATCTGCTTCGGGATATGGGCAGGGAAATCGCACGTAGCAAATCTCCAGATGAGCCTGAAAAACATAGTAGATTGTGGTTGCCAGAAGATATAGACACTGTGTTGAAGAATCACAAGGTAATATATACATCACTATTTAGGCTTTGGTTCAACTGAGATCCACGAAAAGCACGAGGACTGTGAAAACCAATGGACCTAAAGAACAAAAATTGCAGAACCACTATACATTAAAAGTGCAGAACCTCTTTGGTTCTCATGGTTCTTACAATTTTTTGGTTCTCTGTTGAATCTTATATCCAATAGTGATCTTCGATTCCTGTGACTTCACATAATACAAATTATAATTTCATTCATTAACCTCTTATAATTACTCTTTAGCACTTTTGCTTTCTACTAAATTAATTTGTTAAACATTGGTCATCAACTTTTCTTCATGATATATCTGTTAGGGAACAGAAGCAATTCATGCTATCGCTGCCAATTTTGACTTGAAAGTTGAGGGAGTAACATTCAATGCCAAATCATTTAAAAGGATGAGTAAATTAAAACTTTTGTACCTGAACAACGTAAAGCTCACCGGAAGCTTTGAACAAACATTTGAAGATTTGAGGTGGCTCCACTGGGATGATTGTCCTCTGGAATGTCTACCTTCTAAATTTTGCCCGCAAAAACTAGTTATCCTTGAGTTGCCTTACAACAAAATGAGAACATTGGGCGAGCAAAACATGGTAGGTACTGAGTCTGTATATCTAGTGTAATTAATTTGTACGAATATGTATGATTTAATTCCCCTCAATTTTACAGGTATGTGAAAAGCTAAAGACTCTAAACATGTCATATTCTGAATATTTAGTAACAGCACCCGACTTCACTGGATTGCCATGTCTTGAAACTATAAATCTTAAGGGTTGCCATAGTTTGGAGGAGGTTCACATATCAATTGGAAGTTTGGTGGGGCTTGTTCACCTGAATTTAAGATATTGTAAAAAATTAAAAAGTCTTCCGGACAGTATTTGCAACCTGAGATCACTGGAAATTCTAGATATTAGTTATTGTAAGAAGCTAGAAGAATTGCCGAATCAACTGGGGATGATTACAAGCTTAAAGGAGCTAATTTTAATGGAGAATACTATGTTGAGAATGCTTCCTGATATTAGTCAGCTGTCAAACATAAAAGATCTTCATCTTTTGGGTTGTTATGATCTGTTGTCCATATCAGAACTTCCTACTAATCTGGGAAGGTTAAAGGCAAATGGAGTTAAAACATTAGACCTATCCAGTTTGAAACATTTGAAGGAATTGGACCTTACAAATTGTGAAGCTTTGAAAGAGATTCAAGGCTTGGAGGAACTCACTTCTTTAGAAGATCTTAATCTTTCGAATTGTAGGTCTATGGAAAGATTACCAAATCTATCCAATTTGAAGCACTTGAAGAAATTGGACCTCGAATATTGTGCTAGTTTGACAGAGGTTATAGTCTTGGAGGAGCTCACTTCCTTAGAAGATCTTAGGTTCCGTTTTTGTGGTAATCTGTTGTCAATTTCAGGATTTCCTCCTAATCTGAAATTGATAAAAGCAGAAGGTTGTACGTCTTTAAAAAGATTGACAAACCTATCCAGTTTGAAACAGTTGGAGATACTGGACCTTACAAATTGTGAAGCTTTGAAAGAGATTCAAGGCTTGGAGGAACTCACTTCTTTAGAAGATCTTAATCTTTCGTTTTGTAGGTCTCTGGAAAGATTACCAGACCTATCCGTTTTGAAACATTTGAAGAAGTTGGACCTCGAATATTGTGCTAGTTTGACAGAGGTTACAGGCTTAGAGGAACTCACTTCCTTCGAAGATCTTAAGTTCGGTTATTGTGGTAATCTGTTGTCAGTTTCAAGATTTCCTCCTAATCAGAATTGCGTAAAAGCAAAAGGTTGTACGTCTTTAAAAAGATTACCAAATCTATCCAATTTGAAGCACTTGAAGAGATTGGACCTTAAAAATTGTGAAGCTTTGAAAGAGGTTCAAGGCTTGGAAGAAGTCACTTCTTTAGAATATCTTACTCTTTCGAATTGTACGTCTATGGAAAGATTACCAAATCTATTCAATTTGAAACAGTTGCGGAAACTGGACCTTTCAAATTGTTTACGAGAACTTCACTTGGCGGGATGCAAATCATCATTTCTTGCACGCACTTTCACAAAGCGTTTCTTTGAGGTTAGTTGTATTTAAATAAATCTGAGTTTTTGTCAAAAAATAAAAATGAATCTGAGTTGGGCTCTATGGAGACCTATATAATTTGGAGAGCATATTTCAGAGAATCATATTGTAAAATATTTAAATGTACTGCAACAGATATTGTCTGGATTCGGCCATAGAGTTGAAATTTCCCTTGGGCGAAAAGATTTTAAAGATACAGTTGAATTTGGTTTGGGCACACAGTTGACATTAGGATGTAGAATGTCATCAGATTTACGGCCAAACGAATCACAGAATTTCCTAGCCATCATCTTAGCCTTGGATTTTTGTAAAGATCTTGAATATTCGGTTATGAATATCGAAAGTGGTTTTATATGGAGTGATACTTTAGTTACCTTTAGTACACCTGCAATTGTAATAGTACCAAGTTCAATCTTTTTAATCAGAGATGGTGATGATAGAATTGAAATAACAGCAGATAGAGATATACTTTGTGGGATTCATCTACAGTACAAAACGGGGATTACAATGATAAGTGAGTTTTGCAGCACCGCCGACAATGTAGAGGATGAAAGAAGCAACTCTTGGCAGCAGTAGCACCACTGTTAATGCAGAAGAAGAAAGAAGCTACACAATACACACTGGTTCACCACAGAATCACACATCTAAGCATCTTCTACTTGTATGAGATCTTCATATTTGAAATAATGGCATCATCTTCAACTTCATCTCCTACTCTATGGGATGTTTTCTTGAGTTTCAGAGGTTCAGATACACGATATTCATTTACAGGTCATCTTTACAAAGACTTGTGCCGCAATGGCATTAAAACGTTTAAGGATGACCCTGAGCTACTCCCCGGAGAAGTAATCCCACGCGCATTGCCTCAAGCTATTCAGGATTCCAAGATTTACATTGTTGTCTTCTCGGAAAACTATGCTTCTTCACCTTGGTGCCTTGACGAGTTAGTAGAGATACTCCAATGTTACAAAACAATGCAAAGATTGGTTATTCCCGTGTTTTACAATATTGATCCTTCAGTTGTTCGACACCAAATGGGGAGGTTTAAACAAGCTTTTGAAAAACATCAAACTCGTTTTGTTATGGAGAAAGTGGAAAAATGGCGCCTTAATTACACTAAATGAAGTTGCTCAATTTTCTGGAAAACATGTATCTGAAAACAGGCAAGTACGAGTATAAAAAGAAAATTCATAATATTGTCTGAAATGATATTTATTTTTATCTTTTCTATAGAAATACAGGGGTGTCCACTGTCCAGACAATAATTTATAAAATACTAGATACGTTCTGAAAAAATAACCTGGTTGGAACATAAGTTGTAGTTGTAAGTTCTAGAAGAATTGCCGGATCACCTGGGGATGATTACAAGCTTAAGGGAGCTAAATTTAATGGAGGATACTATGTTGAGAATGCTTCCTGATATTAGTCAGCTCTCGAACATAAAAGATCTTGATCTTAATCACTGTCATCATCTGTTGTGCATTTCAGGACTTCCTACTAGTCTGCAACGGATAAAGGCAAAGTATTGTATGTCATTAAAAAAATTACCAGACCTATCCAGTTTGAAACATTTGAAAGAAATGGACCTTAGAGGTTGTGAAACTTTGAAAGAGATTCAAGGCTTGGAAGAAGTCACCTGTTTAGAACATCTTAATCTTTGGGATTGTAAGTCTTTAGAAAGATTACCAGACCTATCCAATTTGAAACATTTGGTGAGTTTGGACCTTACAAGTTGTGAAGCTTTGGAAGAGATTCAAGGCTTGGAAGAAGTTACTTCTTTAGAATATCTTAATCTTCGGAGATGTAGGTCTTTGCAAAGATTATCAGATCTATGCAATTTGAAACACTTGAAGGAATTGAATCTTACAGACTGTTATAGTTTGACAGAGATTATAGGCTTGGAGGAACTCACTTCCTTGGAAAGTCTTAAGTTATATTATTGTGGTAATCTGTTGTCCGTTTCAAAACTTCCTCCTAATCTGACATTTGTAGACGCACAAGGTTGCACGTCTATAAAAAGATTACCAAATCTATCCAATTTGAAACAGTTGGGGAGATTGGACCTTACAAATTGTAGTGGTTTGACGGAGATTCAAGGCTTGGAGGAACTCACTTCTTTAAAAGTACTTAAGATGGCAGGATGCAATTCACCTCTTCTGGCACACACTTTGACGAAACCTTTTTAAATATGCGGTTAAGAATATGACAAGTGGTTTTAGATGGAGTGACACTCTTTTTCATTGTTATGACTATGAATCTTTGATAGCAATAGTACCAAGTTCAATCTTGTCAATCAAAGATGGTGATGACAGAATTGAAATAACAGCAGATAGAGGTATACTTTGTGGGATACATCTACTGTACAAAACGGAGATTACAATGATAAGGTGCCCCTCCCTCGGTGATTTGGAAAGTGAAATGAATTCATTATCTCTTGGAGGCAACACTAACAATGTAGAAGATGAAAGAAGCAACCATTTGCATAGTGATTTGGAAAGTAAAATGAGCCCCCGTTATCTCTTGGAGGCAATGCTAACAATGTAAAAGGGAGGAGGTATAGGAGGAGGAGGAGGTAGGTCAGGATTCTCGTTATGCTATGTGGGATTCATCTACTGTACAAAAAGGAGATTACAATGATTAGCCAGTGCTGGTTGTCTCTTGTCAACATCAGCACCATTGTGGATGTAGAAGAAGAAAGACGCTACACTTCTAAACAACGTCATTTCCAGCACTATGGAATTTATCAGGATAAGAGGAATGAGTGTGGAGAGGAAGGAACCTTTATCGTATGAGTGTTGAAGGAATCACTCACGCGAAGAAGACCCATTCGGCAAACGTGGTGAAGAGTGAGCTGGTTGTTGAAATTAAGTTTTTATGTTGATGCATTTTGGTTGTCAATTCTTGTTTCTTCATTGTTAATGAATTTAGTTTGCCATGGTTATGTTATTTGTAACCGGTAAACAACATTCCTGATTCTACAATTAGCAGATGCATCTGTAATTTTGATGATTTTTTCTGTTTTGCATTGGCGCGTAAAAACTAGCTATTCCCTTTTTCTCTGTTTTTTATTGGAGAATATGTCAGCTGAGTTAGTTAAAAATCTGTTAGAGTTCAGTCTTATAATCGGAGTATGGTATATAGTGCAATTTATCTTGAATGAAATAAATTCAGAGTTCCACTATTCTTTTTTCTCTCTTTCGCCTCCTTTGCATATGCATAAAAATCAACATGGCAGGCAATTGACGAGTCCCGCTACATCTACATATTTCTGGCTTTTCAAATTTTTGATTTTTGGCGAAGATATTGATGTCACAAATGATGTATTAGGGGATTTTGTGTGTTTCATGAGAGCACATAACGTGTTGGATAGAATTCCTATGAGAAACATTGTTTAGTGAAATATGGGCCAAATCAGTGGTTGACGAGATAGCAAAATATGTGTTCATCAAAATGAGGTAGCACAATGTGTTCGTCAAAGTGCTTGTGAGAAAGTATGGAAGCACGAAAACTGTTTGATAAAATGTTTCTAAGCGCATTCTGTTTTTTGGCGGAAGTTTTGTCAAATGGATGCATTAGGTGAGATTGTGTATGTTTAGAGTTTGATGATAATAGCCACAGAATTCTGCAATTGTTTAGTGGTTGTGAATATGTTCAAAACAGATTGCTGATGTCTTGTATTTTTCAGCTAAATGCTTGAAAGGTTTGGAATGTGTCAACAACTGGCTCTCTCTTTAGAAACGGGTAAACCCTGAAGTCTTGTTTCATGCACCTGAGTCATTTGCTTCGCACTGCAGAGTCATTTGTTCCGAACCTACAGAATCAGGTAACCAAGAATTTAAATTAGTTTTCTGGCAATCTGTCGTCTGTTGGTAGTAACAATGTATTCTATTAGTTTCATTTGATTTCCGGTCTGCACGTGATTTATCCTTAAGAACACAAACACCAAAATATTGGAAACTGCTCCATCTTATATAACCAGAGTACAAACAAGATTGGTCATGGGTTTGCGTTAAAAAATTATTTATACTCACAACCAATACACTCTTTAACCCTGACACTTGGGAATTTTAATAATCCAACTATTGAAGTTCGATTTTTAATTTACTTTTTATCCCAACCCAATTATCAAGGTACAATTTTTATGTTCTCCCAATTTTAAGTAATGCATTCTGACATATATGTGCTTCAATACTTTAAACTTGTACAACACAAATTTTCTAACTCTTAGAGCATGCGCATCCAAGAGTGTCAAGAAAGGTACCAATGATGTAGTAACATTATTTTTAGTAATGTCGTAAAATCGGCATTTCTTCAAAAATGTCAATTATTGGAGTTGCAAGGATATATACATCCACACTCTTTGTTAACTATATCCATATCACACATCTTTAATCATCTTCTGCTTGATAATCTTGCAACTTCTTTTCTTTAGATTTTCACCTTTGAATCTGAACAAATGGCTTCTTCAAGTTATAATCAAACCCCATCATCTCTAACTCCTACTTCACCTCCTACTTTGTGGGACGTTTTCCTAAGCTTTAGAGGTACAGATACACGATACACATTTACTGATCATCTCTACAAAGCTTTGCATCGCACTGGCATTCAGACATTTATGGATAATCCTGAGCTATGTAGCGGAGAAGTAATCTCTGACTCATTGATCCAAGCTATTAAGGAATCCAAGACTTACATTGTTGTTCTCTCAGAAAACTATGCTTCTTCATCATGGTGCCTTGATGAGCTAGTAGAGATCCTCGATTGTTACAAACAAATGAAAAGATTGGTCGTTCCTGTGTTCTACAACATTGATCCATCCGTTGTGCGACATCAAATTGGGAGTTTTAGAGAAGCCTTTGAGAAACATCAAACTCGTTCAGATGCGAAGAAAGTGAACAAATGGCGCGTTGCACTAAAGGAAGTTGCTGACTTTTCAGGGTACCATGTATCTCAAAACAGGTAAAACAACATACATACTGTCTCTCTTTGTTGAAATAAGATTAGATTGGATCAGAATAGAAGTCTGTTTGAATGAGATTTTTCATTTTTTATTTTTTGATCTCTTAGTGAAAACAAGTAGCTAAATGCACTTTGGACAACGGATTTTAACTTATATGTCAAACACAAGTTCGGCCAAACGACCTGAATCATGTATGTGTTTTCGTTACTTTAACAAAACAGCAGACTTGGCAGCATGGTTTAAAGCTAGATTTGGTTATAGCAATCAGATATTTATATTTGTACTCTCTGTAATTAGTTCATGTGTCAAGATAGATGGTTGCAGTAAAATTGCCCTAACAACTGAAAATGAAGCATGCACAAATGACTATTTTACGGTTCCCTAATATGAATTTAATATTACATAAATTTCTGAACCACCATTGAAAGAAATTTTTCTAAAGTCCGACACTCTATGATTCAAATGATTGCATTGCAGGTCTCAAGCTGATACTGTCGAAGAAGTTGTTGAAAGGGTTTTACTCAAGATAAATCCCATAAATTTGAATGTTGCCAAATATCCAGTTGGGTTGGATTCTCGCGTTCAAAGGGTAACAGCACTGTTCAACAATGAAACAGAAGGTGTCATTAGGATTGGTATACATGGTATGGGTGGAGTTGGCAAAACAACTCTTGCCAAAGCTGTGTATAATCTTCACCATCACCGCTTTCAAGGCAGCTGCTTCCTAGCAAACGTCAGGGAGGGTTCAGAAACAAAAGGCCTAATATGTTTACAAAAACAACTCATTGCTGATGTTCTTCTGTGTAACAACATCAACATTGACAATGTTGACCAGGGCATTGAGTTGATAAGAGATAGAATCTGTTCGAAGAAAGTCCTTATTGTTATTGATGATTTAGACGATCCAAAACCACTAGAATATTTAGAAGGGTCATTTATTTTGGGGAGCATGGTCATAATAACAACGAGAAATGAAGATCTGCTGGATAGAATTAGAGTAAAAGCAAAATATAAGGTAGATAAAATGGATGAAGATGAGTCACGCCAACTTTTTACTCAACATGCATTCGGCGATGATAGAATATCAGACACATACCCGGAATTGTCCAAAGTAATTCTTAAACGTGCTGGAGGGCTTCCATTAGCTCTTCAGGTTTTTGGCTCGAACTTGCTTAACCAATCCGAGGAAGGATGGAGATGGTTCATCGATAAAATGAATCGAGTTCCCATTGACGATGTTGAGAAAAACCTTATGATTAGCTTTGATGCTTTAAAATCGGTTAATCCTTTTTTGCAAGATATTTTTCTTGATATTGCTTGTTTTTACATTGGATGGGAGAAAGAGGAGGCTGCTAAAATAATGGAAACTTGTTATACGTTTGTCAATCATAATATTGATATTCTAAAGAAAAGATGTCTTATAACAATCAACGATAAGGATGAGCTGGGGATGCATGATCTGCTTCAGGATATGGGATGTGGAATTGCACGTAACAACTCTCTTGATGAGCCTGGAAAACATAGCAGATTGTGGGTCTTCCAAGATATACACAGCGTGTTGAAGAAGCACAAGGTAATATCGACATATAGGCATCTATATTAATATATTCAATAATGGTCTCATATGCTTCTGGATTTATATGATACAATGGCACTCATCAGCTTTCCTTCCTTTAGAGTTATGTATATAAAAGTGTTCACTTCTAAAATGAAATTATGTTCAGGAAGGACGTAAGCTATATTCTTACAAAAAATAAGAACAAAAAGACTAACTATTTTCTCTTTTTCTCTCTTACATTTATAAATAAGACATTGGTCATAAACTTTATATCTTATAAATGTATGTTTGTGAGTATCTCAGGGGACAGAAGCCATTCAAGGTATCATGTCACGCAAATATCACAATTACTACCGTGATGTACATGATATTAGAGTCTCATTTGCTGCACAAACATTCAGAAGGATGAGTAAACTAAAATTTCTTTACCTCAGTAATGTAAATCTCACTGGAAGCTTTGAAGATACATTTGAAGATTTGAGGTGGTTATGTTGGAAGCATTGTCCTTTAAAATGTTTACCTTCTGAAATTTATGCCCAAAAACTTGTTACCCTTGAGTTGCCTGATAGCAATCTGAGAACAATGTGGGAGCTAAACATGGTTAGTACTTTTCTTATATATATGATAATTTAGGTAAAATCGTCTGATTGTATGTCACCCACATGCACTTATTTTTACAGGAACCGCAGGTTTTTGAAAATTTGAAGACTCTAGACATGTCTTATTCTCATTATTTATCCACGACACCAGACTTCACTAGATTACCGTGTCTTGAAACTTTAAGTCTTGAGGGTTGCAGTAGTTTGGAGGAGGTCCATATATCAATTGGATGTTTAGAGAGGCTGGTATCCTTGAATTTGCATCGTTGTACTAATCTAAGAAGTCTTCCAGACAGTATTTGTAGCTTGGGAGGACTGGAAGTTCTAGCTATTAGCCTTTGTAGTAGACTGGAAGCATTCCCTACAGAATTTGGAAATATTGGATCCCTAAAATTGCTCAAAGCGTGGTATCTAAGTGTTTCAAAACTACCGGATTCTATCGGACGTCTGAGTAATCTTGTTGAGTTGCGGTTAAGTCATAATGAGAACCTCGAAACTCTTCCGGACAGCATTTGCAACCTAAGATCACTAGAAATTCTAGATATCAGTGAATGTAAGAAGCTAGAAGAATTACCTGATCAAGTTGGGATGGTTACAAGCTTAAGGAAGCTAGAAGTAAAGGAGACTACTATGTTAAAAATGCTTCCTGATATTAGTCAGCTTTCATACATAGAACGTCTTGATCTTCGTCATTGTCATCATCTGCTGTCCATCTCACTTCCTCCCAATCTAAAATGGTTGGACCTAATGAATTGCATAGCTTTGAAAGAGATTCAAGGTCTGGAGAATCTCGCTTCTTTAGAATATCTTAGTCTTGGTTGTTGCGGGTCTATCAAAAGATTACCCAATCTATCCAATTTGAAACAGCTGGAGTGCTTGCACCTTACAAATTGTAATGCTTTGAAAGAGATTCAAGGCATGGAGGAACTCACTTCTTTACAAGTACTAAGCTTAGCAGGCTGCAACTCCTCTTTTATGGCATGTACTTTGACGAAGCGTATCTTTCAGGTTTGGATGATCTTAATGCTCTACTAATTATAGTGTTAGTTGTTTTGAAATCCCTGATTCATAGGTTAAAAGTTACCCTTCATACTTTGAAATAAGAAAAATAACAAAATAGTAATTTTTAGGTTATGTTTAATGAATAGAACAATTTGTTTAGTTAATTAATTATATTTAAAAATAAATATGTGTTAATTAACAATATATATTAAAGATCCCGGTTGGTTATAAAAATAGATCAAAGTTGTCAATGTAATGTCACCTTCTAATTAATTATAGTTCTATCAATTATAATGATACATGTGCAATTTTATTGTTCTCGCAAATATTTTTTTTTTTAATTTATCGGTTATTAATGACATATAATTTGGAAGTAATTTTGAGTACTCATTGTGAGATTATATCATTACTCATTAGATAAGTGATGTTTTATATAAAATATTTGATAACAGGTATTTTCTGGATTTGGGCATAAGATTGGAATTACCATTTCATCGTCAGAGTACCGGTATTGGATTAGTCAATCAAGTGAAGGTGTGACAAAGCGTATCTTTCAGGTTTGGATGGTCTTAATACTCTGCTAATTATAGAGTTGGTTGTTTTGAAATTCCAGAAATTTTATTTCATACTTTGAAATCCATACGCTTTTAAGTTAAAAAAAACCATGTTTGACGGCAATGGTACATGAAAAAATAACTAATTTTATTTATTATTATTTATTTATTTTCAATTATTTATATTTTCAAATTCAATAATAATGTAAAGCTAACAATTAGCATTAATATTTATATGTCGACAATAATTTATGTTCAACTCGTACTATATACTTTTTAAAAAAAAGAAAATACAATCATAAGTATATATATATATATATATACTAGCCTATAACTCGTGCGATGTACGGATGAATTTTAGAATTTGTATTTTACTATCTGTATTTTGATTATATAATTTTATAAGTAGAAAAATAAATTTTTAAAAATTAATAATGTATGTATGATGTTATTGTAAGCATTTGTTTGTATTTTGAGGATCCTTTTTTTAATATATTGTCGACGGGAATAATATCTTGAACTTCTGAATGTAGCTTAGAAAAATAGGTAATTTAAATATTTAATAATAATATGTTGTTGACGGGATTCGAACCTTGAACATTTTGAATATCAAAAAAGAAATATTCTTTTAACATTACAATCAACGGTTCTCCTTAACAACGAACAACTAAATAAAGACTAGTTTGCTTATAATAATATAATATAGATATATCCATGTTTAATAATAATTTGAAATGTACCATGTTTATATAATTAAATATTTTATTAAGATAATTTATTTGAATGTACCGTCTAGTAATAATTATTTGCAATTTACTCATAAACGAATTAGCTATCCTCAAAATGATATTGGTTGATTAAAGGTCCTAAGAGCAAGTCCAACAGTGTCTTAGTGCAATCCCTAAAAATATTATAAAATAAGGAATCCTAGTGATTTAGGAACAACAATTTGTATGTCAACTCCAACAACAATCCTTATATTCATTCATTATTATTATAATAATAGTATATTTAAACTACTAAAAGTGAAAAATTATGGGACCAAAAATTTAAAAAGTGAAAAATAGTGGGGACCAAGTGTGTTGAATATGAGAGAATGTAATTTTTTATTCTTAAAAATGAAATAGGGGACTAATGGTTACCTAAAATAGGGAATTGCTAGTAAATTTGAGTATTTGCTAGTGATTTAGGGAATTACTAAGATACTGTTGGAGCACCATTTTGATGTCACATTCCCTTTACTTGAGTTTAGGAACTCATTTAGGGAAGCTGTTGGACTTCTCTAAATGAATTAACTATCTTGTAGTATAATGGAACTCGGCTTTCACTTTGAACTTCGATCTCAACAATTTAAAGTTTTTCAAATTATTACGTTATTAATGACACATGATTTGGGAGCAAATTTAGGTAACTAGGATCTCTAGCATTATTTCTTAGATAATTAATGTTGTAAATTTGTTGGTTAATCTTTGTTGATATTATGTACAAATATTTTGGCAACAGATGTTTTCTAGATTTGGGCATAAAACTAGAATCAGGCAATCAAGTAAAGGTGTGTCAACCATGTCGATAGATTTGCAGCAAAACGCATCACACAATTTCCTGGGGGTCATATTGTGCTTCAATTCTTATGATGATGGAGGTGATTACTCTCTTAAGAATATCACAAGCGGTTTTATATGGAGTGATTATCTTTATAGGCTTGATGACG
This sequence comes from Heracleum sosnowskyi, assembly GCA_030848705.1. Taxonomy (NCBI): domain Eukaryota; kingdom Viridiplantae; phylum Streptophyta; class Magnoliopsida; order Apiales; family Apiaceae; genus Heracleum; species Heracleum sosnowskyi. Next base: position 9,111,071 of record CM061239.1, read on the forward strand.
ATGATACAGAGATTGTATTAGTACCAGGATCAATCTTCTTAGTTAGTGAGGGTGATGAAAGAATTGAATTAACATCTTCTGCAAAAAATATTATTGGGATCGATCTACTGTACAAGGACTACAACGATAGACGAGTATGACAGCAACTCTTTTAATCTACAAGATGAAAGTAGCAACTTTTCTGACAGTGATCTGGAATTAACAAGGACTGTCCATCTTATAAACGCTTGAAATGAAACAACCATCTCTCTTTGTAGCTCCAAGTGAACATCAAAGTACCTACAGAAACAGGTAATCAAAATATGTTGTCTAATTAAGAAACAATATTCCAGTGGATCGATGAGTTTGTGAAAGAGTTACCTCCTAGTTTATTTACCATGTGATGTGTTTTGGGACTCGACAGTGCATAATGTAGTATCACTGTAAGGAGATGTTTACACAACTCTTACTCTTCAGCTTGTCTGCAGGTTTGGTCCCGCAATTCACTTTCCTGGATTAAAAGCAGCTTTTGAAAGTGTGAAAATACCTTCAATGTGCTACAACAGGAAGTCAAGCACATCACTTCTGTTATCATCTCATAATGTCATGTTTGATACCGTTTGTATGATGCCAAATATTAAATTCATGTTCAATTCCCATGATGGACTAAAGTATCATGTGATTTGCCTGGATAAAGAATCATAACACGTGCCATAACACGTGTCATTTCGGGTCAGATTTGGGTTCGGAAAAAATTATTATATAACCAATTAAATCATAACACGTGTCATTTTGTAAATTTTTTTGTACCCCAATTTAGACCTCTACCATTTTTCTTATTTAAATGATTTTAATTCATATAATATATAATTCGGGTCAGTCTGTATTGGCTAAAGTTGACCAGTGACAAATATCTGCCCGACGACTCTCTCATCTCCACACAATCAAATCCCATTATCTACCTATAAGTCTTCTCACAAGTCTTCTACCTATTATTGTAGTTGCATCTGATCTTCATATCTGAAATAATGGCAGCTTCCACAAGTTATAATCAAAACCCATCATCTTCAACTTCACCTCCTACTTTATGGGATGTTTTCTTGAGTTTCAGAGGTGTAGATACACGAAATTCATTTACAAGTCATCTTTACAAAGACTTGTGTCGCAATGGCATTAAAACGTTTAAGGATGACCCTGAGCTACTCCCCGGAGAAGTAATCCCACGCGCATTGCCTGAAGCTATTCAGGAATCCAAGATTTACATTGTTGTCTTCTCGGAAAACTATGCTTCTTCGTCATGGTGCCTTGACGAGCTGGTAGAGATCCTCCGTTGTCACAAGACAATAAAGAGATTGGTTGTTCCTGTGTTTCACCAAATTCAGAGTTTTAAAGAAGCTTTTGATAAACATCAAAATCATTATGATGTGGAGAAAGTGAACAATTGGCGCCTTACACTAAAGGAAGTTGCAGACTTTTCAGGATACCATATATCTGAAAACAGGTAAAACAAACACTGAAGTGAGATTGGAACTTTTTGAGTGAGGTTTTTTTAGAACTTATAAGTCGAGAAAAGTAGGAAACTTTAACTGTAAACAATGGATTTTAGCTTTGCAAGTCAAGAATAATTTCAGCCAAACGACCAGAATCAATTATCTATTTTCTTCATTTATATTTGTACTATCTGTAATTGCATTGCAGGTCTCAAGCTGATATTGTCGATGAAGTTGTTGAAAGGGTTCTACACGAGATAAATCCAGTAACTTTAAATGTTGCCAAATATCAAGTTGGGTTGCATTCTCGTGTTAAAGGCGTAACAGCATTGTTCAACAGTGATGCAGAATCCGTCATTAAGATTGGTATACATGGTATGGGTGGAGTTGGCAAAACAACTCTTGCCAAAGCTGTGTATAAATATAATCAAAATTATCAACGATTTCAGGGAAGTTGCTTCCTAGCAAATGTTAGGGAAGTTTCAGGAATGAGAAATGGCCTAGAATCTTTGCAGCAGCAACTTATTGCTGATGTTCTTAAACGTAACAACATTGATGTTGGTAATGTTGACCAAGGAATTGAGTTGATACGAGCTAGAATTTGTTCAAGAAAAGTTCTTGTTGTTATTGATGATTTAGATGAACCGAGACCACTAGAATACTTACAAGGATCATTTGCTTTGGGGAGCATGGTCATAATAACAACGAGGAACGAAGATCTACTGGATAGAATTAACGTAAAAGCAAAATACAAGGTAAATACTATGGATGAAAGTGAGTCGCGTGAACTCTTTGCCCGGCATGCATTTGGAGTTCACAAAATACCTGACAAACTCAATGAACTTTCCAACGTACTTCTTCAGCATGCTGGAGGGCATCCATTAGCTCTTCAGATTTTTGGCACAACCTTGCTTAATGAATCTGAGGAGGGATGGAGAAGCTTCATCGACCAATTGAAGCGAGGTCCCATTGACAATGTCGAGAAAAACCTTATGATCAGCTTTAATGCGTTGAAATCGGTTCCATATCTGCAAGATATTTTCCTAGATATTGCGTGTTTTTACATTGGACTGGAGAAGACAAGGGTTTCGAGTATAATGGAAACTTGTTACACGTACGTCAATCGTAATATTGACATTCTAAACAAAAGATGTCTACTAACGATCGATACGTTTGGGATTTTGGGGATGCATGATCTGCTTCAGGATATGGGCAAGTATATTGCACGTAACAACTCTCCTGATGAGCCTGGAAAGCATAGTAGATTGTGGGTATAGGAAGATATAGACACTGTGCTGAAGAATCACAAGGTAATATCAACATATATACATCTCTATATGAGACCTGATTCAACTGAGATCCACGAAAAGCATGAGAACCCTAAGAGCCAAAGGTTCTACAGAACCAAAATTGCAGAACTTCATTGATTCACATGGCTTTAACAAATTTTCTGATTCTCAGTTGAATCTGAGGTCCAATCTTCTATTCACGTCACTTTATATGAAAAAATATCATCAATAAACCTCTCATTCCTATCAATGTATGCATGTAAATTCGCTCCTAAGATCATAAGGTAACTAACTCTGTAGCACCTTTTCTTTTAACAAAATTATTTGTTAGGGAACGGAAGCAATTCATGGTATCTCTGCCAATTTTGACTACAAGAAGAAAGTAACATTCAATGCCAAATCATTTAAAAGGATGAGTAAATTAAAAAATTTGTACCTGAACAACGTAAAGCTCACCGGTAGCTTTGAACCAATTACTTTCGAAGATTTGAGGTTCCTCCGCTGGGAGGATTGTCCTTTGGAATGTTTGCCTTCTAAATTTTACGCGGAAAAACTAGTCATCCTTGAGTTGCCTGGCAGCAATTTGAGAACATGGGAGGTAAATTTGGTAGTTTTATTGAGTAGGTATATAAGACAAATTGAATGTCTGATTTAATTCCTTTCTTTCACATTCATTTTTGCAGCCTCCACGTGAGTTCAAAAAGTTAAAGACTCTAAACATGTCGGGCTCCAAAAAACTACAAACAACACCGAACTTCATAAGAATACCGTGTCTTGAAACTTTAAATCTTGAGGATTGTAGTAATTTAGAGAAGGTACATGTATCCATTGGAAGTCTGGCGAGCCTTGTTCACCTGAATTTGAGGAATTGTGAAAAACTTAGAAGTCTTCCCAACAGTATTTGTAGCTTGAGAGCACTGGTAGTTTTAACTATTAGTGGTTGCACTAGACTCGAAGCATTGCCTACAGAACTGGGAAGCATTGAATCCTTAAAAAGGCTCAATGCGTGGGGACTAACTGTTTCGAAATTACCGGATTCCATCGGACGTCTGAGTAATCTTGTTAAGTTGGAGTTGGGAGGTAACTGCAACCTTGAAACTCTTCCAGGTCAACTGGGGATGATAACAAGCTTAAGGGAGCTAAGTTTAGAGGCGGATAATATGTTGAGAATGCTTCCTGATATTAGTCAGCTCTCAAACTTAAAAGATCTTAATCTTCGGGCATGTAGCTCTATAGAAAGATTACAAGATCTATCCAATTTGAAGTACTTAAAGAGGTTGAACCTCAAATATTGTGCTAGTTTGACAGAGGTTATAGGCTTGGAGGAACTCACTTCCTTAGAAGAGCTTAAGTTTTCAAAACTTCCTCCTAATCAGAAATTTGTAAAAGCAAATAAAAAGATTACCAGACCTATCCAGTTTGAAACAGTTGGAGAGACTGGACCTTTACAATTGTGAAGCTTTGAAAGAGATTCAAGGCTTGGAAGAAGTCACTTCTTTAGAATATCTTAGTCTTTGGACTTGTAGGTCTATGGAAAGATTACCAAATCTATGCAATTTTAAACATTTGAAGTGGTTGTACCTTACAGATTGTGATAGTTTGACAGAGATAACAGGCTTGGAGGAACACACTTCTTTAAAAGAACTTACTCTTTCGAATTGTAGGTCTATGCAAAGATTACCAAATCTGTGCAATTTGAAACATTTGATGTAACACCCCATATTTTATTTAAGTTAGAAATAATGACTAGAGTCTCTTTGATTTCTATTTTGTTGCAACTTTTTTTTTATTTTCTTAAGCACTGTTTTTTTTATAAAGAAAACATAAAGAGTCATGAGTTTATGTATGACTTGCAGCTAGTTGCTAAGCAGGCACCCTTTGTATATTCATAGTTTATTGTCTTTATATTCTTTGTAGTTAAATGGGATTAAGCAAATATGCAGCACCTGGAATTGACTTGTTTTCTTGTTTTTAATGATTTTATTGTCATTATCTCTTGTGTTTTTACATGGCAACGTTAGTCCTGCTCTTTCTTTTGTACTACTGTTATGTGTATATTTGTTTCAAGATGAGTATAGAAGTACTCATTCACGTAGTGACTGGTTCTGCACATGATAATACTGAATCATTAGAGAATTTTCAAATGACTTATTTGAGTGTGAACAAATTTATTCTTGTTGTGCAATTTCTATAGGTGAAGTGGTGTTCTTCTTTCATGCTTATAGTTGTAAAATTTGGTCAGCTACTTGTGGTGTTGTTGCTGCATTTCTGATGCATCAGAGAACCATTCGTGACTTGTTATTGTTGGACAAATCTATTTTTCTTGATATAAATGGGCATACCAGACATCTGGATTGCATGCAATTTGTGTTGTAAAACTAGGTTCCTACTGCAATTTGTGTTGTAAAACTAGGTTCCTACTGCATTGGGCATCTGTATTTCCATATGAGTGCGTGCTCAGTGATGTAACTTCATGAAAGTTTCTTGTGTATCATTTCTGTAAGAACATCTCTCTGGCTTGTGATAATAACTAGATTTTACTACGACATTGCACTTGAAGAAGAAACATTCAAATTTCTCCGCGATACTGCACTTTTCCCTTTTTTTTTCATATAATTTATGATCATTATTCTTGTAACCCGAACAATCATTTTGCCTGCTAATAACTGTTTGTTGTCTCCTTCTCTAATCTCAGCTCATTTAGTTTGGCGGGGAATTGTGCACTATATGTCATAAGAATGCATGCCGAGGGTTAGTGGTTTGGTAATTTGTAAGAAGCCATGTGTGAAAATATTTTGTAACAAGTTATACTCTGTGTTAATGGTAAGGTAATTTGTTAGAGAGCAAACCGTTCTCCACAGACATTCAGTTTTGGACCAAGAGGGAGTAGTCGAAGAATTACGAAAGTTTTGGGGGAGGAAAGAGCTAGGTAGTGGTGGTGGTGGTGGAGGGAGGGGAGGATTCTTGGCATATGTGGTCGATGCAAGTGCAGACAAGAGGCTGTTAAGGAGAGAGGAGCAGAGGAAAGCTGGTAAAGAAGAGCAAGGTTGTGGAAAGTGGAGAAAAGAAGAGAAGCTACCCCTCGGTGAGTAAGTTGGGAAGTAAAATGAACTCAAAAACAGTGGCGTCTGAATCGCTGATCCTTACCATATACATTGTGATTTTGTTTCTCGGACTAATTTTTTTTCATCTTAAGATGTAAATGTAAATGTACCTAAAGAGATGTGCCTCTAATAAAAAAATTACAGCTTTTCACTCATGTTAAGTCATCCATATTCTTTGTTAATTAACGTGCAGTACTAAAGTATCAAATTTGATTATCACTAAATGTGTGTTCGATTAACTACATTATTTTACAAGATTTATTTATTTTAAATTCTTTAGCTTTAGGGTTCGATTCCTTACAACTAATTAAATTCATTAGCTTCATCGAGGTATTCCTTGCAGCTACGCAATCATACAAGATTTATTTATTTACCTTAATTTTTTTAGATTTATCCACAATTCAATTGTCTATAACTAAATAATTAAATAGTGATTATTTATTATATTATTTTTATCATTCAATTATCGATAAATACATTTTTTAATAATTTATCAATATTAATATTTTAATATGGACTCATATTCGGCCAGTGCTTGGCACGGGTTATCAGCTAGTATTTCAAAAAAGAAAAAATGTGTCCTTGTCCACACAAAATCCATATTATTTGATTTCACAAATTAATTCTTTGTCTTTTTAAAATTTTGTTACTAAATTTTTCTTATTATCATTAGGTTGACGGTGCCATATTGGCCGAAGACTCACCAAAGACTCTTTCATATCCACACAATGTACACTAGTTCACTCTCATTCACTGTAGGGTTCTAGTTCTACACTTCTACATCACAGATCTATTTATCAATCGTACTTTCAGATCTTGATATTACCCTTTTAAGTAATGGCTTCCCCAAGTTATAATCCAATCCCATCATCTTCAACTTCACCTCTTACTGGTACAGAATGGGACGTTTTCCTAAGTTTCAGAGGTAAAGACACAAGATATACATTTACTGATCATCTATACCAAGCCTTACATCGCACTGGCATTCGAACATTTAGAGATGATCCTGCCCTTCGCAGTGGAGAAGTAATCTCACGCGCATTGCCTCGAGCTATTCAGGAATCCAAGACTTACGTTGTTGTTCTGTCGGAAAACTATGCTTCTTCATCGTGGTGCCTTGACGAGCTGGTAGAGATCCTCCGGTGTTCCAAGACAATGAAGAGATTGGTTGTTCCTGTGTTTTACTACATTGATCCATCTGTTGTCCGACACCAAAAGGGGAGTTTTAAAGAAGCCTTTGATAAACATCAAACTCGTTATGATGTGGAGAAAGTGAACAACTGGCGCCGTACACTAAATGAAGTGGCGGGCTTTTCAGGATACAGTGTTTCTTTAAACAGGTAACGAAAAACATTTATATTGCCTTTCGTTGTTCAACTGAGATTGGATTAAAACAGGGACCTGCTTGTGTAAGGTTTTTTTAACGACTTATAAGGCGAGAAAAGTAGCTAACTTAACTTTAAACAATGGATTTTTGCTTGTAAGTCAAGAATAATTTCAGCCAAACGATCTGAATCATTTATTTGTTTTCTTCCCTCATGTTTGTACGCACCATTACACTAACGTTTTCCCTCAATTGAAAATGAGGCGCATGAATGACTACGTTAAAAAAGTATGACACCGCTTATTCTGATATATATTGTCATCAGACATGAAACAAAACAAACTTCATATAATATTCTCAATGACTTTTGAAAGAAATACTCCATATGTCATTACGCTCTATGATTTAAATGATTGCATTGCAGGTCTCAGGCTGATATTATCGATAAAGTCGTTGAAAGGGTTCTACTTGAAATAAATCCAGTTACTTTAAATGTTGCCAAATATCCAGTTGGGTTGGATTCTCGTGTTAAAGGCGTAACAGCATTGTTCAATAGTGACGTAGAAGCTGTCATTAAGATTGGTATACATGGTATGGGTGGAGTTGGAAAAACAACTCTTGCCAAAGCTGTGTATAACCTAAATTATAGCCGGTTCCAGGGCAGCTGCTTTCTGGCCAATGTTAGGGAGGTTTTAAGAACAAAAGGCGTAGTATGTTTACAACAACAACTTATTGCTGATGTTCTTAAACGTAACAATATAAACATTGCCAATGCTGACCAAGGAATTGAGTTGATAAGGGATAGAATATGTTCGAAAAAAGTCCTTATTGTTATTGATGATTTAGACGACCCAAAACCACTAGACTGTTTAGAAGGATCATTTGCTTTGGGGAGCATAGTCATAATAACAACAAGACATGAGGATATGCTGGATAAAATTAAAGTAAAAGCAAAATACAAGGTAGATAGAATGGATGAAGATGAGTCCTACAAACTGTTTACCCAACATGCATTCGGAGATGAAACCAGATCAGACACATTCCTGAAATTGTCCAAAGAAATTCTTAAGCATGCTGGAGGGCTTCCACTGGCTCTCCAGGTTTTTGGCTCGAACTTGCTAAGCGAATCTGAGGATGGATGGAGAAAGTTTATTGACAAATTGAAGCGAACTCCCATTGATGATGTTGAGGAAAACCTTATGATTAGCTTTGATGCTTTAAAATCAGTTGATCCTTTTCTGCAAGATATATTCCTAGATATTGCATGTTTTTACCTTGGATGGAAGAAAGAAAAGGCTGCTAAAGCAATGGAAACTTATTATACATTTGTCAGTCATAATATTGACATTCTAAAGAAAAGAAGCCTAATTACAATCAATGAAAGAGATGAGCTGGGGATGCATGATCTGCTTAGGGATATGGGAAGGAAAATTGCCCGCAACAACTCTCCTGATGAGCCTGGAAAACATAGTAGGTTGTGGGTATCGGAAGATATAGACACCGTGTTGAAGAATGACAAGGTAATATCAACATAGGACTTGATTCAAGTGAGATCCACGAAAAGTGTGAGCACCCTGAGAACCAAAGGTTCTACCAAACAAAAATTGCAGAACCTCTTTGGTTCACATGGTTTTTACAATTTTTTGGTTCTGCAATGAATCTGAGATCGAAAAATGATCTTCTATTCATGTAAATTTGTTCCTGAGATCATATATGTGTTGAGGGTCCTGGTCCCTGACAATCGATTGTCAGGGACCAGTTAAGTAACAATTAACTTCCCAGCCGTTGGATCGAGATTTGGACGCCCAGGATTTAAAAAAAATTCTACCCGCTCCGCGCTTTTTTTCCGCGAAGCCTCACTGCTCCGCGCTTTTTTTCCGCGGAGCTCCTTATTCTACTTTTTCCTCCGCGCTTTTTAACCCTAAAAGCATTTAGATTGATCATAAGTATAGCAGCCACTTAGGTTAGAAAAGAGGGAGAAAATCAGAGCTTGAAGAAGTTGGAGAGGTATTGCTTCATTTCTTGGATTGTGTAAGTCTTTGTGTATGTATTTGTTTTAGTATTATGGCAAATAAAATGTTTGCAAAGTTTGATCCAAGAAAAGTATCCAAACCAATTGAAAGTAATGATTTTTATGATGATGATTTTGATGTTTGTAATTTTAGTACTAAATCCTTGCATCGTGATGATGTAGAGCATGTTAATATAGTTGATGATGATGTAGAGCATGTTAATATAGTTGATGATGATGATGAAGATGATAGTTTGCATGAGAAAAATGTACGTAATGTTGATGAACATGTTGATAATGTTGTGCCTTATTTGCATCAAAGGTTTGATAGTTTAGAAGCCGCGGAGAATTTATTTAGAGCTTATGCCTTAAAAAATGGCTTTGCAATTAAGGTTCAAGAATCACAAAAGCGTGTTGGAAATAAAGAAATATATGCTCGATTATTTGTTTGTAATCTATTTGGTGAGAATAAGGATAAAAATATTGATAACGATGAAGCATGTTTTATGAGTCAAGGTAAAGGTAAACGTCGCCGGGATGTTCTTCCTAGATGTGGTTGTAAGGTTAGAATGTATGTTTTGAATAAAAAGAAAACAAGTATTTGGGAGATAACCGCCCTAGAGTTAGAGCACAATCACGAGGTTGTTACACCTTCAAAAATGAATTTAATTCGAAGGGAAAGACATGTAAGTGCGGCACAAAGGAATATAATGAGAACATTACATATGTCGGGTGTTCCTCCTAGGCAACAAATGTCCATTTTTGGCAATTTAAAAGGCGGAGCTCAACATGTTGGTTTTGATGGCCAACATGTAAGAAATGTGGTACGTGAGTTTAGAAAGAGCAATTTAGATGTTAATGATGCTCAAGCGGGTTTAGACTTGTTGAATAGGTTGAAAGAAGAGAGTGGTGGAAAATTTTACATAAAAACTTTACTCGATGAAGAACAAAGGTTGAAATGTCTAGTATGGGTCGATCACCGTTGTTTGATGGCATACCAAAATTTTGGTGATGTGGTTGCCTTTGATACCACTTACCGAACTAATAGATATGCTATGCCTTTTGTTCCTTTTACCGGGGTAAATCATCACTACCAATCGGTTGTTTTTGGATTTGCCCTAATGAGAGATGAGGTTAAAACAAGTTTTGAATGGGTATTAGGTAGTTGGCTTGAGGCGGTTGAAAACAAACATCCCTTAACTATCATTACGGATCAAGATCAAGCAATGGCCGGGGCTATTTCATCACAACTACCGAACACCACTCATTTGTTGTGTAGTTGGCACATTAGTAACAAATTCCCCGAGAAACTTGCAAGTTACTATTCCAAGCACCCGGATTTCAAAGTTGATTTCAATAATTGCATTTACAACTCATTGACCGAAGATTTGTTTGAGGAAAGGTGGAGTGCATTGGTTGTGAAGTATGAATTGGAAGATAATACATGGCTACAAGGATTGTACGGTTTGAAGCATAAATGGATCAAGGCTTTCACTAGAAGCACATTTTCCGCAGGACAAACAACCACTTCAAGGAGTGAGGGAATGAATGCTTTTTTTGATAGTTATGTTAGTTCTTGCACGGGTTTGAAAGAATTTGTTGAAAATGCTCAAAAAGCTTTGGAGAGGCAATTTATGAGGGAGAAAGAAGAGGATTTTAAGACTCGTCAAACTTGTCGTGGGATTAAAATGAAGACCGCATTGGAGCAACATGGTGCTTCCATTTACACAAAAACAATGTTTAGGAAGTTTCAAGAGCAATTGGTGGAAGCTACAACCTACTTTGTGGAGAAAGATAGAGATCGTTCTTTGGAAGAAGATGAGTACACATACTACAAATGCTATAGGCAATTGGTGGATCCCGAGAAAAGAACAACGTATCTTGTTACATTCAACAAATTGTCTCTAAGTGGTGGTTGCAAGTGTAGAATGTATGAATATTTGGGCATCCCTTGCCGCCACATTATAGCCGTCTTGACAAAGAGATGTGTTTCCGAAATACCTAATGCCTTTTTGAGACGACGTTGGACAAAAGATGCCAATAGAGTTGATGGTGTGTTGCCTTATTATTTGACCGGAGAAGAATCATCATCCCATGATTTGAGTCCCACCGAAAGATTCAACAACATGACTTTACTCACCATGGCTTTTTGTCATAGTAGCATGGCATCAAAGGAGCGTTACGAGTATGCCATTTCGGTAATCAATCGGGAAACAGAAATTCTTGAGAATATGGGAGTTGATGGAATTGAGCATGTAAGTAGTGAAGTTGGCAAGTCAACCACCCAAGAAGATGGTGATGGCTTGCATGAGGCAATTCTCGATCCCATTGTGTCACAAACCAAAGGAAGGAAAAAAGACCCTCGTTTTAAAAGTCCCATCGAAACAATTCGTAAAGCACCGAGGAAATGCTCTAAATGTGGACATGAAGGACATGATATTAGAACTTGTGAAAAATTTAAAGATATTTTAATAAATGCTCAAAGTAGTCAAAGTGGTCAATGTGGTGGTGAAACCGTTCAATTGTAATTTATAAAAATCTATGCTTCATATTTTTTTACTTTACATTATGTTCTTCTCACTTTTTCTAACAAAGTTCGTTCATTGTCATGTGTAGGTAACATGGAGGGTGGTAATGCTTCGGATAATGATTCGGTTTCACATGTTAGTGATTCACAACCGAGCTCCGAAGGTGAGGTGTTTATGGAGTCACCGACCTATGATGAGTTGGATGAAATATGTCGTAATTTACCACCTTATTACGACATAATGGAGTTCAATGAGGTTAGTGATCCGCCACCAATTGTTGAAGAAGAAGATGTTAGCTTGTATCCCCCTGAGGAAATGACTTATAGGTCAACCAATTGGAAAGATGCATGCCTTTGGACGGCTAGTGAGGCAATGTTTGAGAAGGTTGCATATAATGTGACTCCCTACTTTCTTCCAATATTGAATTTGGGGAAGGACATTGAAGGTAAGTGGAGGCTTTCCGATTGGGATGGTGGTGATGTTGTGGAATGTGACAACATTAGGGACATTTTCAATTTGAGGCCTAGGGAAGGATGCACACGCGATCAAATGCGTGTTGAATATGTGAAGGGATGGGTTTCCAACGTAACCGATGGTGGAAACGTCAAGGGCTTGTATGCAACATTCCGTCTTTATGATGGAACAAGAACCATACGTGTCTCCCTTCACAATGACACCTCTACTCACAAAGCAATTAGTACGGGTGTTCTTCGCGATGGTTGTGTTGTAGTATTATACCATGTTGTCGTGTTCATCAATGCCAACCCTCCTCCGGGAGTTCGTTCTCACCGTTTGTCGGCCGGCTTCTCCAATGTGTTAGAATATTTTGGTTAGAACTTATGTTTCAAATTAAATTGTAATATTATTAGTTAACTTGGATACCTTTTTGGGGGACTTATGTTGTAATATGGTACATTTTCCAATTTTAACCAAGTAACTTGTCAATTTGTAATATTATCGTTTGTTTGCCCTCCAACTAACTAATTTGTAATATTATCGTTTACTAGTTTGTAATCTGAATTTGATGAAAAAGCAGAGTTTACAAGCCAAAAAATCCCTGTGGTCTCCGCGCTTATTTTCCGCGGAGCTATACACCGCTCCGCGGAAAATAAGCGCGGAGCTATACACCGCTCCGCGGAAAAAAAGCGCGGAGAGGTTTAGGTTTTTTTTTTGTCCTGCCTATTTTTTGGCCTACCAACCTGTACCAAACCATTCAAACCACTCAACAAGTACTGCAGCAACTGTCCCAGGCAAAAAATAGGGGGAAAAAAAATTCATAAATTTTACAAAATGGGCTAAATAGGGCCAAAACCCCCCCACATTTAAGATTACTAAAAAATCAATCATCTCTAAATTCGAAGATTTTCATACCAAAGCAAAGGAGGTCAAAGCCAATAAAGAAAATATATAGGGGAGGGGGAGATTCATCATTAAACTATCAAAAAAATCAAATACATGACCGATATAAACCAAATGAAATGGTTTTTCCATTTCAAAAAAATGAAGTACATGAATAAATTTCAATCAAGTTCATCTACCATAAATTTCAATCAAGTTCATCTAACACTACAAATTTTGAAAAGGAGCACTAGGCATTTCCAATCCTCTGGCGCATTGCAAATCCAGGAATGCGTCGAGCTTTACCCTCTTGAAGCTCCTTGGCTATTCTATAACGGAAGATCTCTATGTCCTCAGCCTCCCACTCCAATGTCTCCATCTCGTAGCCTTGTAACAGATAATCCATGTACTTCATCACAAATAGGCCACAATCTGTACTGTTTGTCTGTTTAGGCCTACGACTCCACAGTTGAACCTTCGGGGCCTCCTTTGGAAGGTTCATAGCGTTCCTATCAAGATATCTCAACATGTTTGCAACCACACCAACCTAACAAGCAATACAACTATTAACAATCCATATAAGAAAATTAATTACAAACTAACATGCTAAAATAAAATAGGGCTATTAACATACCATCACTCGTTCCTCGGAAGGGTACAAGGCATCATCATACAAAGGATCTAGTTGAATGACCCCCCATTCCTTCACAGCAAATACGAACAATATCCAATGATTTTGATTCACACATGTGGGGAAGAAGATGAAATCGACCTTATTGATGGCTGGACCTACACCACAAGTGGCCCAGTGGAGATAAAAGGTAGTCAACTTTTGTGTCACTCGGCGATAATCCATCTTCCGGGCCAGGGTCATGAACAATGGATCCATGAAGTAGTAAGTAGGCTTTCTTTCAAATACATTCCCCGCTGCAATCTCTTCGTCACGATCACGCAGCAAACTCTGCAAGAACAATACGCCATTAGTACAATACACAACATATAGATAATCCTGTCATCTATCATAACTTACAATGAATGTACAGAACATAACTGAATAAGGGATAATATCATACCATGTATGTATAGATAATCCTGTCATCTATCCATGTACAGGGAGCCAAAGACAGCATTGCCTTTGCAGATAAAGTAAAGCTCTTGTGGACGATCCCCTGTTGCATGTTGGCCGCCCCATCCGGTCCCCAACCCCAGTTGGACCTAATATCCTCCTTCTTCGACTCCGCAAGAGGCTTACTGATCTGCCACTTCCTATCTCGTAGACGGCGTACATCAAGCTTCTCCCGCCTAGCAGCAGATGAAGGAGATGGAAAGCTAGCTGGCTGTGACACATGCTGCGAAGGCTGTGTCATGTTAATGACATCATGTTCAGCAGTTGTACCAGTTGTGGGCAGTGGAGTATTGTTTGGCTTCTCAGACACATCAATATTTTCAAATTTCGGTGGCCTATAGGAAGGACCTCGCACCTCCTTCATGAAGCTACAGAAGGGGTCTAAGAAGGTCGGTGCAATCCGAGCAAACTCATCCCGATACTCCACAGGAATAGAAGCATCGATCTTCTGGCAGAATTCCAAGCCCTTCATAATCTGCATACCAATAAACCCATGAACAACATATAATAATTAGGCCTTATAAATAATGTAAACAATTTATACTTACTAGCTCATAGGCCTTCAAGTTGTTGAACAACTCTCTAGTTGAATACTCGGGCTTTGGATGCGGTTGTGGCTTCCCGACACGGAGCCGAGATATCTCTGTGTACCAGGCCCCATACTCTACATCAGACACAAAATGTGAATCATCAAAGACAAAGTCACATGGACTGGCAGAAAACCTCAACCACTCCCCAATCTCAGCAAACCATACACTCCTCCAGTCCCAAGTGACAAAGCTCTGCTTCGCCTTCCTATACTGTGTCATGTCCACTGGGGAACGAGGGATACCCTGTCTGAGGCCTAACTGCCTCAAAACCCTATCAGAATGCTGATACTCAACTATGTCATAGTGGATAAGGGGAAGCCTGGCAGCACCTGCATAGAAACCCTCGTAATCATCCCAGTAAATGTAAACATCTCCATCTCCCTCTCCATCCTCCTCATCAGACTCGTGGAAATGGCCGTAGGGAGTCCACTGCACAGTATCTGACCCAACTCCATCAAACTCACCTCGGTAGTGTGGCAAGCTATGATGAGGGCCCTTACTAATGTGACGTCTAGGCCGTTTACCCAACACAACCTTGTCCACAGACAAGTCCTCAACAGCCAACCCAATGTCCTCCTCCTCCTCAATCCCCTTCCCTTTCCCTTTCCCCTTCCCCTTCCCCTTCCCCTTCCCCTTCAACTCCTCACTGTCTTCCTCAATTACCTTCCTTTTCTTCCCCGTTTCCTTCCCCGCATCGGTCCCTGTACCCTCACTAGCCTCCTCCACACTAACCTTCCCCTTATCCTTCACCACTGTAGACCTAGCCCAATACTCAGCAACGGGGAAACTTTCCCGCTGGGGATCTGCAATAGGAAGCCCTATGTCAAATCGCTCGTACGACCAAATCTGCAACAACAACAAACATCCACTAACACTAACAGCCCCCTTCCTCGCAGCGCGCTCCAAACCCCTATATAGATATGCCAGCACTGCAGAACCCCAAGAAAAGGTGTGAATACGATCCAAGTAAAAGAGAGGACCAATGTACCTCGGATGCACCACGTTCCTACTATTAGTAGGAAACAAAACAGACCCCACCACCAACATCAAGTATGCCTTCGTGTGCAGAGTAATCTTCTCCGGGTCATTACCAGGATCACCCCCGTACCTCTTATGCAACCACGTATACTTAATCCCTCCTCTTTTATCCATTGCCAAATCTATCTCCGGATCAGTAAGCTGTTCGAACCAGTTCCTCGTGAAATAGGCCTTTGGATTTTGGATTGCAGGCCCAACCAACGGATGACCAGTAGTGGGCAAGCCCAAAATGTAATGAACATCCTGCAAAGTCACAGTCATCTCACCCTGCCTCATGAAGAAGGTATTAGTCTCAGGGCGCCACCTCTCTACCAAGGCCGTCACAAGCGCCGTATCATTCTGAAGCACCACATCATTGTTTGCAAACAACCCAAACCCCGTCATGTCCAGTATCTCCTTCTGAGCATCATTCAGAAACCAAGACCGCATCAATCTATTACCCGAATAACACTCCAACGTACCCCTGGTGACTCCATCCCAAACCTCCTCACTAACATGATAAGCATTGTCAAAGATGACCGTCTGACTAATGGGACCCGGTAGTATATCCTCTAGCCTGAAAACAGTCACAAACAACAATAGTTAGTTACAGTATATCAACAACTTTATGGCATACAAAGCATTGTTGGAGTATCAAAAACTTTCTGGTATATCAAAAACTAGGGCAACCTCAAACCATTTAACCGCTTTCAGGCTAAAACTTGGTACTTAGCCTACCAGATTAAACAACATTTTTGAGCATGCAATTCTTGAGATTAATAACAAACGCAGACACATGCCTATTACACATGCCTATCTACAGCAAGATCTGTAATCTACATCATACATTTGCTCTCAGCTTCATACAGATGACCTCTAAACATGTTGATTAAGGAAAACTAACACAATACCCTACCAGAATGATATATAATCATGACTTACACCTTTTTGAATGATATATAATCATGCCTTACAAACCAGGATACTACATCACCACCGTACAGGGGATAACTTTCAGTCACAGCACATACCAGTCAAAACACTACCAAAACACTCTCAGTCACAGCACCCCAGAATTCGAAAAACTCGCACCCCAGAATTCGAAAAAAAACTGAAAAACGAAAGGGAAAGAGGTAACTGCACATACCTCGCTTCGTAATCCTCCACTGTGGGCTTCGTCATTCCAATCGCAACACAAATCGTCGTTTAATCGCCGGTAAATCGCCCCAAATCGCTACAAATCGCCGGAAATATTTTGTTTCTGAAAAATGGGGGTTTTTTGGGCGAAAACGGGTTTATTACAGTTTCCCAGACGCTCCGCGCTTTTTTTCCGCGGAGACATTTTAAGGACAAGATGGTAATTACACGCTCCGCGGAAAAAAAGCGCGGAGCAGTGAGGCTCCGCGGAAAAAAAGCGCGGAGCGGGTAGAATTTTTTTTAAATCCTGGGCGTCCAAATCTCGATCCAACGGCTGGGAAGTTAATTGTTACTTAACTGGTCCCTGACAATCGATTGTCAGGGACCAGGACCCATGTGTTGAAGAGGCATACAGTAACCAACTCTGTAGCACCTTTTTTTTCTACTAAATTTATTTATCAAACATTAGTCATTAACTTTTCTTCATGGTATATCTGTTAGGGAACAGAAGCAATTCAAGGTATCATCTCTGCCTACCACTACTATTACCAAATGGAGGTAGTAATAGTTGCTGCTGAATCATTCAAAAGGATGAGTAAATTAAAATTTCTGTACCTAAACAAAGTAAATCTCACTGGAAGCTTTAAACAAACATTTGAAGATTTGAGGTGGCTCTGTTGGACGTTTTTTCCTCTGGAATGTTTGCCTTCTGACTTTTATGCGGAAAAACTAGTTACCCTTGAGTTGCCTGACAGCAATTTGAGAACAGCATGGGAGGTAAATTCGTAGTGTTATTGAGTAGGTATATATGATAAATTGAATGTCTGATATAATTCCTTTCTATTACATTCATTTTTTTCAGCCTCCACGTGTGTTCAAAAAGTTAAAGAATCTAAACATGTCGGGCTCTCGAAAACTAGAAACAACACCAAACTTCATTAGATTGCCGTGTCTTGAAACTTTAAATCTTTCGAATTGCAGTAGTTTGGAGGAGGTCCATGTATCGATTGGAATTTTGGCGAGTCTTGTTCAACTGGATTTGTGGAATTGTGTAAAACTTAAAAGTCTTCCGGACAGTATTTGTAGCTTGAGAGCACTAGAAGTTCTAACTATTACAGGTTGCACTAGACTGGAAGCATTGCCTACAGAACTGGGAAGCATTAAATCCTTAAAATCGCTCTATGCGTCGGGAGCAATTGTTTCAAAATTACCGGATTCAATCGGACGTCTGAGTAATCTAGTTCATTTGCATTTATGTGGCAATACGAACCTTGAAGCTCTTCCAGACAGCATTTGCAACCTGAGGTCATTGGAAATTCTAGATATTAGTGAATGTAAGAAGCTAAAAGAATTGCCGGATCAACTGGGGATGATTACAAGGTTAAAGGAGCTAAACTTGGTGGGAGATACTATGTTAGAAATGCTTCCTGATATTAGTCAGCTCTCAAACATAAAAGATCTTGATCTTTATGGTTTTATTAATCTGTTGTCCATATCAGAACTTCCTACTAATCTGGAACGGATAAATGCAGAAGACTGCACGTCTTTAAAAAAATTACCAGACCTATCCAGTTTGAAACATTTGAAGAGTTTGGACCTTACAAACTGTGAAGCTTTGAAAGAAATTCAAGGTTTGGAAGAACTCACTTCTTTAGAACATCTTCGCCTTGATAATTGTAGGTCTTTGCAAAGATTACCAAATCTATGCAATTTGAAACATATACGGTGTTTGTACCTTTCACATTGTTATAGTTTGTTGTCCGTTTCAGAACTTCCTCCTAATCTGTGTTGGGTAAACGCAGAAGGTTGTACTTCTATAAAAAGATTACAAAATCTATGCAATTTGAAACAGTTGTGGAGATTGGAGCTTACGAATTGTAGTGGTTTGATGGAGATTCAAGGCTTGGAGGAACTCACTTATTTACGAGAACTTCACCTGGCAGGATGCAATTTATCTCTTCTGGCACGCACTTTGACGAAGCCTTTCTTTGAGGTTAATTGGTTCTAAAACTACATCTATCGATTTATTAGAAATTTTTGTAACATTGTTTTTTGCTAAGTAAATTTTGTAACATATTTGAATATATTGCAACAGATATTGTCTGAATTTGGGCATGAAGTTAATATTTATATTGGGCGAAAAGACTTTAGAGATTGGATTTGTCAGGATTTGGGCATACAGTTGGAGCCAGACGAATCACACAATTTCCTGGCGATGATCTTAACCTTTGAAGATCCACATTTTGGAGTTACATATTCGGTTAAGAATATCACAAGTGGTTTTATATGGATTGATATTCTTTGCAATCTTACTGACAATGAATCTTTGATAGTAATAGTACCAAGTTCAATCTTGTCAATCAGAGACGGGGATGAAATTGAATTAAAATCAGATCAAAAAATGATTTGTGGAATTCATCTACTGTACAAAAAGGAGATTAAAATGATAAGCACCACCGACAATGTAGAGGATGAAAGAAGCAACCCTTTGCATAGTGATTTGGAAATTAATAGTAAGTGGTTATCTCTTGGCATCACTAGCACCACTGTGAATGTAGGAGAAGAAAGAAGCTACCCTTCTAAACGCTAGAAACATTCGGAATGTGAAAACAACTGGCTCTCTCTCTAGAAGTAGGCGAACCCTGAAGTGCCTTGTTTGATGAAGCAGGGTCATATGTTTCACACTTACAGAACAGGTAACCAAGAATCAGATTTTTATATATATATATATATATAGACATTTTCCCTTTGTTTAGTTTGATATAAATTTTTATTCAATTTTAAACAAATGTGCAGCCCTTGTCTATTGAGTCTGCACTTGTACCGGTAATTTCACTACGTGTACCATTGTTCTTGTTTTAAATTGACATCGATCGATTTCGGGAGCTTCAGTTGTTTCTGGGATTTGCTTAACAAAAACTGGATGATTATTTAATTATGGTTACTGGAATTCTGAATGTCACATAACATTTCTGGTTGTAGAATTAGCTGATGTTTAAAGGCTTTTATTTCCTTTTTTCGTATTGGTTTAGGTTGGTTTATCATTTATGCTGATTGTTCTAATTATATGTTTGGAGCTATGAGTTTAGTCACTCTCCAGTCTCCTCTGCTTATCGAAAATTTACATCTCAAACCTCGCAGACTCTGACCTCTGCGCTATCTTCTTCACCTTCCTGAAAGTCGCGATTTACACCTTGTTTCTTAGTTGTTGATGAATTTATTGTTCCATGGTTATATTATCTGTAAACGCTAAACAACATTTCTGATGCATATGTAATATTGAAGAATTTTTCTGTTTTTTTATTGGAGAATAAGTGGCAACCTCAGCTTAGTGAGTCACAAATCTGTTAGAGTTCAGTGTTATAATACGAGTATGGTGTATAGTGAAATCTATCTTTTTTCGCTCTTTCGGCTCCTTTGCATATTCATTAAAATCAACATGGTATTGGAGCTGAAACTGAAATGTATCTACACATTTCTGTTTTTTCATATTTTTTATTTTTGGTAAAGATACAAATGATGTATTTGTGGAGTTTTGCGGAGAATAGGTGTGTTTCATGAGACCACATAACGTGTTGGACAGAATTCCTACGAGAAAATTTGGGAAAATTAATGGTTGGTGACATAGCACAATATATGTTCGTCAAAATGCTTGTGAGAAAGTATGTTCTGTTGAAGTGTTTAACCTTTGGATCTGTAAAGAACACAGGTATAACAGAAGCACGAAAAGTGTTTGATGAAAATGTTTCTGAGAAATGCCAAGTACAATGCATTCTGTTTCGGTGAATCGAGGAGAATGACAGAAATGTTGTGTCTAGCACACATGTTTTTTGGTGGAAGTTTTGTCAAATGGATGCATTAGGTGAGATTTGTGTATGTTTGGAGTTTTCATGATAATAGCCATCAAATTCTGCAATTATTTTGTGGTTGTGAATGTTTTTTCGTTGCTGATGTGTTTGCTGTCGAGAATTTGCAAAGTGAATTTTGTGTGAAGAATCCACTAAGAGGTGCTGAGTTTATTGATTCAGTTCTTGTTATTGTTAGAAAAGAGGTTGAGATTGTGATTGTTTGAAAGGGCAACAACTTGTGGAAATGTTGACGAATGTATGGTGCTTCAAATTTTTTTACTGATTTAAATCATCTCTGCAACAGTGAGTAGAGTGACATACTGGTAGAGATGTTCAAAACAGATTGCTGCAACCTGATTTCGGTTGTTTTTTTTTCTTTTTACCCTTAAAGTTTTGTATTTTTTTAGCAGATCATGTTTGTGTTTTTCAAGCTACCTAGCTTGCCAGCTTGCTGTCACTGATCTTGCCCCATCAACCGAGTCAGTTCCAAATCTGTTAGAGTTCAGTCCTAGTTTATAATCTGAGTGTGATGTATAGTGCAATCTATCTTGAATGAAACAAAATCAGAGTCCCAGTATTCCTTTTTCTCTCTTTCGGCTCCTTTGCATTTTCATTAAAATCAACATTACCCTTGAAACTTTAAATCTTGAGGATCTTAGTAGTTCGGTGGAGATCCACATATCAGTTGGAAGTTTGGCGACGCTTATCCCGGACAGGTTCAGAGCATTGGAAGTTCAACTATTACTTATTGCAGTAATCTGAAAGCATTGCCCGTAGAATCGAGGAACGTTGAATCCCTTAAGAACCTCAATGCAGCCAGAATAACTGTATCTAAGTTGCCATATTCGGTTGGATGCCTACGTAATCTTGTTGAGCTAATAATATTTCATAGCAAGAACCTTGAAATTCTTCCTGAGAGCATTAGCAACCTGAGATCAATGGGTGTTATAGATATTAGTGATTGTAGAAGCTAAAAGAATTTCCGGATCAACTGGATATGATTACAATCTTAAGGGAGCTAAATGCAAGCAAGGCTACTCTGTTAAAAATGCTTTCTGATATTATTCAGCTCTTGAACATTAAAGATCTTCATCTTAGTGGTGGTACATTCGTGAAAAGATTACCACGTTGGAGCTTACACAGTGTAGTGCTTGGAGAAACTCAAATTTATATTGTCAGGTTGCAACTCATCCCTTCTGGCATGAAAATTGACAAAGCCCTTCCTTCAGGTTTGATCTTAGACTTTATGATCATCTTTTGCTTTAAACTGTCTAGATGTCTATATAAGATTAATTACTTTGTTAAGAATATAACCAGTGATTTTATTTGGGATTTTGGGGTAAAATTCTTTCTATGTCTTATGGATATGAATTTATAGTGATGGTAATAGTACCAAGATCAATCTTACCGATCAGAGATGGTGACTATGGAATTGAATAAATTTCAACTTCAAAATTAATTGATGTGATTCATTTACTGAACAAACCAGACATTACAGTGATTGGCGAGCTAGCACCCATTGTTGGTACATATAATGTAGTAGTGTATGCATAAAAACAGAGTGGCGATAAGGAGAAGTTGCACATACATACGATATATTTGCAGTTCATGAGTT
Organism: Heracleum sosnowskyi; assembly: GCA_030848705.1. Taxonomy (NCBI): domain Eukaryota; kingdom Viridiplantae; phylum Streptophyta; class Magnoliopsida; order Apiales; family Apiaceae; genus Heracleum; species Heracleum sosnowskyi. The sequence goes on from CM061239.1 coordinate 9,133,467, forward strand.
TGGCCACCATATGATTGTAATCATAGATCATACTTAAAGGTACCGACAATAGCATGGAAAGAAAGAGTATTGAAGTCTCTATATGCTGATGTTCTCTTGTCTAGTTGACTTGCTGGGTTGTTACTTGTTCTTTGTCTTCTCCTTAGTTTGTCTTCTTGTTTTGTATGGCTGAGATTATGTCCTTGATATTTCAGTTGTCCTCAGCCTTTTTCTTTCTGTCTTATGTTTGCTTTGTCTGTTACTTTCTAGAGTCTGTTAAATGTAGTTCTCATCTGCATTGTTATCTTTTGAGATTGAAATGATAATGAACATTGCATTCTCCAATTCTCTCTAAATACTCAAGCTACCAGTTGCTCTTATTTTACTCTTTATGGTATCAGAGCAAGGTTCATAATCAAACCTCTCTAAACAACCTCAGTCCTCTCCATCAAGATGTCTACTGGATCTACAAGTACTGGACCTATGAGTACCGGAACTGGAAGAGTTACATATCAAGAAATGTTGAATCCACTGTTTCTTCACCCATCTGATAGTGCAAGCTCAATCCAAGTAGAAAAGCTTCAAGGGTCAGCTGACTACAGATCATGGTGTCGCTCTATGGAAATAAATTTGGCTTCAAAGAGAAAGCTCGGATTTGTCACTAGAACAATAAGCAAACCAACAGAGGATGAAATGAAAATCGACATGTGGGACACCTGCAATAACATGGTAATTTCTTGGCTCACTCATAATCTTTCACCAACTATCAAAAAATCTGTGATGTATATGACAACTGCTAGTGACATTTGGAAAAATCTTGAAAAACGCTTTGCTCTAACCAATGGTTCAAGAAAATATAAATTGAACAAGGCTGTTTATGATGTCAAGCAAAATGCTTCTTCTATTAATGAATACTATACTTCCGTGAGAGGCTTATGGGAAGAGTTGGATAGTTTGAACGTGTTGCCTGCAGTGACAGACCCAACGCCCAAAGAGATTTACTGAATACACCAAAAATTGATACTGAAAGCATGGCTATGTACATCAAAGCTCAAAATACCAGAAATCCAAATCTTCAGTGCACACACTGTGGTGTAAAAGGTCACTCTACTGAGAGATGCTGGACAGTAATAGGTTATCCTCCATGGCATCCTAAACACAAAGGAAACAACACCAACAGGGGAGCTCCAAAACGTAACAATCAAAGACCTGGATTCCACTACACACCTCAAACGCAAAACAGATCTTACAATCAACAAATCACGCCAAGAATGGCAGCTGCAGCCCAAACACAAAACTGTCCTGAAGACACTGGATTCACAGCCCTGCAATTGGCCCAGATTGCCAAACTGATACCACAACTTCAAGCTAGCCAGGTAAAAGAGTCAGATACAGAGGATGAATTGGACTGTCATTTCTCTGGAATGATATCTTGCAATCAAGTGAATGGGAACACCAGTGAATGGATAATTGATTCAGGTGCCTCAGACCATATGACTCCATACCTGCACAATCTGACTAAAGCCATTCCTGCAGCAAAAGCAACTACAATCAACCTCCCCACAGGAGACACCGTGACTGTCACCCACATTGGAACAACTACATTTGGTAATGGTCTCAAACTTGACTCAGTTTTATGTGTTCCTTTCTTTAAGCATAATCTGTTGTCTGTGCAAAAGTTGATTAAGGATAACAACTGTGATGTCCAATTTTTCTCTGATCATTGTACTGTTGTGAACCGTGACTCGCATAAAATACTTGCTGTTGGATATGCTAAACATGGTCTGTACTACTTGTCTACTGCTCCTAAGACACACATAGCTTTATCTGCTGCACCTTGCAAACCTCACACACCAGTTATTTCAAACCATTCTCTTGAAACATGGCACTTGAGACTAGGACATGCACCCATAGCCAAGATCAAACAAATTCCCAACATCTCTATCACACCTACTGCTGAGCCAAAAATCTGTGTCACTTGCCCAATGGCCAAGTTCACCAAGTTGCCCTTTAACCAAAGTGAATCACAAGCCAAAGTTAAATTTGAACTCATCCACCTTGATATTTGGGGGCCATACAAAGAATGTACCAAGGGCAAATATAGATACTTTCTCACAATCGTTGATGACAAAACCAGATATACCTGGTTTTACTTATTGTCCCTTAAGTCTGAAGCCTTACAAACCATATCCATTTTCTATCAGTATGTGCACACTCACTTCAAGAAGAAAATAAAGTGCCTGAGGTCAGACAATGCTTTGGAGTTCAATATTGCAGAATGCAAATCCTATTTCCTGAAACATGGGATTGTGCATCAAACCTCATGTGTTTACCAACCACAGCAAAATGCCAGGGTCGAAAGAAAACATAGAAATATACTTGAAACAGCCAGAGCTCTCAGATTTCAAGCAAACCTACCTTTGAAGTATTGGGGTGACTGTGTCATGACAGCTGTCCACCTCATCAACAGACTTCCAACTACAGTGTTGCAGAACAAGACCCCATATGAAATGCTTTATGAAAAACCAACTCCTTATGAACACCTAAAAACATTTGGTTGTCTGGCATTTGCATATAACAATGCCTCTACAAGTGATAAGTTCTCAGCCAGAGGAATACCATGTACTTTTCTGGGTTATCCAGCCACCCAGAAAGGCTACAAACTGTTGAACTTGATCACTTAGTCCATGTTTGTTAGCAGAGATGTCAAATTTCATGAGCAAATTTTCCCATTCCACAACAACTCAGAATCAATGTGCATTCAACCTTCAGTTGTGTCCATTCATCCTCTGCAAACTTCAACTCCTATTCAAGACTTATCCTTGTGTGACTTCATTGAAGTCTCTGAAAATATGAGTTCGAGTCCTGTTCAGTCTAGTCCTCAAAGCAGTCCAGTGGTGTCATCGAGCCTTACACAAACAGTTGATGAAGGTGATACTGTTGCTGAAAATACGGCTATTGATAGTCAACCTCTAAGGAAATCCACAAGAACTCATGCTCGACCACAGTGGCAAAAAGACTACATTGTTAATCATGCTATCTCCAACATAGCCACTACTGCAATTGATAAAGAATTTTATTGCTTCATGAGCTCTCTCACATCAAACAATGATCCCATATTTTACAAAGATGTTGTGCAACAAGAAGAATGGGTAGTTGCTATGAATTCTGAAATTGATGCTTTAGAAATGAACAAAACTTGGGAAATTGTGACTCTTCCTGCTGGAAAAACTCCTATTGGATGTAAATGGCTGTACAAAACCAAATGCAAAGCAGATGGGACCCTGGACAAACACAAGGCAAGGTTGGTAGCTCTGGGTTGCAAACAAGTTTATGGAGAAGATTAAACTGCCACCTTTGCTCCTGTGGTAAAAATGAGCACTGTAAGTGCTTTACTTGCAGTGGCAGCCATAATGGATTGGTATACTGAACACATGGATGTATCAAACGCTTTCTTTCATGGAGACATTGAAGAAACAGTCTACATGAAGTTTTCTCAGGGGTATACTGGCATTGGCAGCAGAATATTCAAGAACAAATCAGGTTCCAATCCATCTCATGCTTCATTTGTATTAAAATTACTCAAATCTCTCTATGGCTTGAAACAAGCTCCTAGACAGTGGTTTTGTAAACTCTCTCAGACCTTGATCAACCTTGGTTTCACTCAATCCAAATCAGATTACAATCTCTTCACTAAGGTATCAAAGACAGACATCATTGTCATCCTAATTTATGTTGATGATCTCATGATCTGTGGATCAAACATGGAAGCTATTCAGCATATTCAAGTTATGTTGTCATCTGTGTTTCATATGAAACATCTAGGGCCTCTAAAATACTTCCTTGGAATTGAAGTAAGCAGGTCCAACTCTGGTTTTTTCTTGTCTCAAAGAAAGTATACTCTTGATTTAATTGCAGCTTATGGCTTGTCTGATGCAAAACCTCTCACCTCTCCAATGGACCCCAACACAAAACTCACCCCCGATATAGGTACACCCCTTGATGATGCTTCTCCATACCAAAGATTGCTGGGAAAATTGATATATCTGACCATAACCAGGTCAGATATCGCATTTCCAGTACATTTACTTAGCCAATACATGCACTGTCCCACATCAACTCACATGCAATCTGCCAAGAGACTCCTCAGATATCTTCTTAACTCTCCTACTCAAGGGATTCTATTAGCCTCATCCAGTGCTGCCCATCTCCAGGCCTATTATGACAGTGACTGGGCTTCATGCCCAACCACGAGGAGGTCTACAACTGGCTATTGTGTCCTTCTGGGCAACTCTCCCATATCATGGAAAGCAAAGAAACAAGGTGTTGTCTCAAGATCGTCTGCAGAAGCGGAATACAGAGCAATGGCTCTTACTTCATGTGAAATTACTTGGCTCTCTGCCCTTCTGAAAGACATTGGTCTCAAAAACCTTCCCTCTACTCAGCTTAGCTGTGACAATCAAGCCGCGTTAGCAATAGCTGCCAACCCTGTTCTACATGAACGAACTAAACATGTTGAAATCGACTGTCACTACATACGAGATCAAATCAAGGCTGGTCATATTCACACTGTCCATGTCCCTTCCTCAGAGCAAATTGCAGATGTGTTCACCAAAGTTCTACCGGTTCACCAACAGCAGCATCTATTGTCCAAGCTTGGAGTTGTTGCTGTCTCACCACCTCCAACTTGAGGGGGAGTATTGAAGTCTCTATATGCTGATGTTCTCTTCTCTAGTTGACTTGCTGGGTTGTTACCTGTTCTTTGTCTTCTCCTTAGTTTGTCTTCTTGTTTTGTATGGCTGAGATTATGTCCTTGATATTTCAGTTGTCCTCAGCCTTTTTCTTTCTGTCTTATGTTAGCTTTGTCTGTTACTTTCTAGAGTCTGTTAAATGTAGTTCTCATCTGCATTGTTATCTTTTGAGATTGAAATGATAATGAACATTGCATTCTCCAATTCTCTCTAAATACTCAAGCTACCAGTTGCTCTTATTTTACTCATTAGATATTGTGATAACTATGTTGCTGGGACTCAGGTACGTAGTTTTTGACGTGACATGGACCCGAGTTTCAGACTACTATATTGCTAAAATTTCCTCAACTTCTCAATGAAACATATTTAACATGATTTCTAAAACACCTTGAAAACTCTAGTTAGATTTTTTTTTTTAAAAGCTATCATGAACTGAATTTGCCCTCACACTGGTTTTTAGAGACTGTATTTAGACCAATAAATTTGTATGGTAAGCATTCTTAGTTTGATTAATTTCAGCAGTCTGCTTACGATGATGTATTCTAAGATATATTTAATTAAGCAGTTTGGGAGATGATGCTGAATTGGGGGTGACTGGGATCTGAATGCAACAAGCATTTAATTGGATCTGAATTAAGCAGTTGGATTTAATGATAAACTAATTTATCATACTAATATAAAGATTGTTTTCTAGTATCTGAACAGATGTGAATTGGACAAGCAGGCCGGAACCAGAACCTGCGTAAGTGCTATTGTACACCAGTTTTATCATCTAGGCCCATCTTAGGTATCCATTTATCCAATCTTCTAAATATTTATCTTATACCATAACATTGTATCTTTTATTCCAAGTTCACCTCCTACTCTGTGGGATGTTTTCTTGAGTTTCAGAGGTAAAGATACACGATACACATTTACTGAATCCGCAACAAAACAACCTGGATCCACCCCTGTAGGAACAGAATGTTTTGTGTTTAATCATACATTTGTTTTCTTAACAGAGCAAGGAACTTGACAGAGTGGCTTAAAACTAGCTTCGGTTAAGGCTTTTTAAGCCAAAAAGAGATCTAAATTAAGATTATAATATTGATATAAGGTGTGACATAATTATAGAAGTTACTGCTATGTATATTGTCATCAAACGGCATCAAAGATATATTGCTCAATTATACATTTTCTCTCATTTAAACAATTGCATTGCAGGTCTCAAGCTGATATCATTGATGGAGTTGTTGATAGGGTTTTACTTGCAATCAATCCCATGAGTTTGGATGTTGCCAAATATCCAGTTGGGTTGGATTCTCGTGTTAGAGCCATATCAACACTGTTAAAATGTGACACAGAAGGTGTCATTAGAATCGGAATACATGGTATGGGTGGAGTTGGTAAAACTACTCTTGCTAAAGCTGTGTAAAACCAAAACTATCAACAATTTCAGGGCAGCTGCTTCTTAGCAAATGTTGGAGAGGCTTCAAGAACAGAACAAGGCCTAGTAAGTTTACAAAAGCAACTTACTGATGATGTTCTTTTTTTCTAAGCTATGTAGAAATTTTAAGTGTATAATGTGTTGGAGATTAAAGAGAAGAAACTTGTTCTCAATAATCCACACAACTTACTCACACAAAATATAAAACTCACAAATGTATTTCACTCAAAAAGATTTTGATAATTCTTGATTATACAAAGCTTGGAAGATTGTCCTATTTATAGGACAAGATGGAACCTCCTAGAACACTTCTAGTACATGCACCTTATTTAATATGTAACTCCCTAAGTACATGAACCATCTTGAAATACAAAAGGTCTTGAACTTCAAAAGTCTATTCTAGATACTTTCAAGAACATTCTAGATAATAAAAATAATAATCCAAAGTTTAGATTATATTATTATTTTAACAGCCCCCCTTAAGCTAAACTTTGCACATGCCAAGCTTCTTCTTTAACTCCTTGAAAATGTTGGGCCTCAAAGGTTTTGTAAAGATATCAGCAATTTGGTCTTGGGTTTTGCAATGTTTAACCACAACTTCTCCTTTCGTCACCAAGTCACGGATAAAATGATATTTGATTCTTATATGCTTGCTATTCCCATGAAACACCGGATTTTCCGTGAGTGCTATAGCAGACTTGCTATTACAATATATAATTGGACTTTCTTTTGTATCATGCTTAAGGTCCTCCAACACCCATGTGATCCACAAAGCTTGACAACTAGCTAATGATAAAGAAATATATTCCGCCTCCGCCGTTGATAGAGCCACAACTTGTTGCTTCTTTGACATCCATGTGATTGCACTAGAGCCAATGAAGAAAACATTTCCCGAAGTACTTTTACTATCATCAACACTTCCGGCCCAATCACTATCACAATAACCAAGCACCTTAGGACCACTTGCCTTTTGATAATAAATTCCATCTCCAAGTGTTCCACGAACATACCTCAAAATTCTTTTTCCGGCCTCCCAATGTGTCTTCTTTGGTTGCTCCATGAATCTACTAATCAAACTAACACCATATGTAATATTCGGCCGAGTGGCGGTCAAGTACATCAAACTTCCGACAAGACTTCTATATAAAGTAGGATCAACAAACTTAGAATCATCATCCTTACTTAACTTCAAGCCAACTTCAACGGGAGTGCTACTTGGTTTCGCATCTTCCATTCTAAACTTCTTTAACAAATCTTTGGCATACTTTTCTTGAGAGATAAAAATTCCATTCTTATCTTGCTTTACTTCAATACCAAGAAAATAGTGGAGTAGTCCCAAATCGGTCATCTCAAATTCTTGCATCATATTTTTCTTGAATTCTTCAATGTCATCATGATTATTTCCCGCAAAGATCAAATCATCCACATATAAGCCAATGATGAGAATTTTACCTTTGTTCTCCTTGATGTAAAGTGTATGCTCAAATGGACACCTCTTGAATCCCATCTTTATAAAATAATCATTGATGCGGCTATACCATGCACGTGGGGCTTGCTTTAGACCGTACAAAGCCTTCTTCAAACGATAGACTTTATTTTCTTCGTTCTTTTTCACATAGCCCGGTGGTTGATCAATATACACCTCTTCTTGTAATACTCCATTCAAAAAAGCGGATTTGACATCCATTTGGTGAACTTGCCACTTGTTTTGAGCGGCCAAAGAAATTAACAAGCGAATTGTTTCAAGACGTGCCACGGGAGCAAATACTTCTTTGTAATCAACACCATATTTTTGCTTGTAGCCTTTTACCACCAAACGTGCCTTATGTTTTTCAACTTCACCTTGTGCATTCAACTTTGTCTTGTAAACCCACTTGACTCCAATGGATTTCTTTCCTTTAGGAGCTTCAAATAACTCCCAAGTTTCATTCCTTTCAATTGCATCAATTTCTTGATCCATGGCTTGTCTCCATTTATTTTCCTTAGCGGCATCTTCAAAAACAACCGGATCCGCATTTGCATATAAGGCAAAATCAACAAATTCATCTTCCAAAATTCTTCTTGTTGCTCCATAAAGATCCGCCATTGATCTTGTCTTTCTTGGTGGTGACTCAGAACTTGAAGATGATGATGATGAGCTTGGTGGAGAATTAGATGGTGGAGTAGGTGGAGTGGAGCCTTCTTCTTCAATTGGATCAAATGCATCATCATCAAGAAATGTACTTGAACTTTCTTTCTCATCCTTCCATTTCCATGAAGCCTCCTCGTTGAAAATTACATCACGACTAATTATGACTTTCTTTGTGATGGGATTGTACAATTTGTATGCCTTAGAAGCTTCACTATAGCCAACAAAGATGCATTTTTCAGATTTATCATCAAGCTTACCTCTCTTTTCATCGGGCACATGAGAGTAACAAATACTTCCAAAAATTCTAAAATGAGAGACACATGGCTTCTTGCGACTCCAAGCTTCTTGTGGAGTCTTTCCTTCCACACTTTTAGTAGGTGCACGATTGAGAACATAACATGCACAAGCAACCGCTTCGGCCCAAAACATCTTAGGCAATCCTTTTGTTTTCAACATACTTCGAACAAGCTCCATGATTATTCGGTTCTTCCTCTCGGCTACCCCATTTTGTTGAGGGGTTGAACGAACCGTTAGTTGATGGCGAATTCCATGCTTTTTCAAAAAACCTCCAAATTCTTCGGACATATATTCACCACCACGATCAGATCGTAGTGTCTTTAAAGAACGACCACTTTCTTTCTCCACATATGCTTTAAAATCTTTAAATATTTCAAATACTTGAGATTTTTCTTTGAGAAAATAAATCCACATTTTGTGACTATAATCATCAATAAAAGTGAGGAAATAACGACTACCTCCAATAGAGTTGGTGCGCATAGGTCCACATAAATCCGAATGTATCAACTCCAATGGTTTTTTAGCTCGCCATGCCTTCTCTTTTGGAAATGGATCTCGGTGATGCTTTCCAAAAACACAATCTTCACATACTTGATCTTGCTTTTGAATATTTGGAATGCCTCTTACCATATGACCTTTACAAATCTTGGATAGAGTGCTAAAACTCAAGTGATTAAATCGAAGATGCCAAAGCCAAGACTTGTCGTTCACAATATTAGCAAAACATGGAAGAGCCTCACTTTGAATTTTCAATGGTAACATTTTAGTTGATGTCATCTTGACTTTTGCAACAAGAATCCCATTTTTATCTTTGATCTCACAAAAATCATCTTTAAAATTCACATGATGCCCCTTTCTTAAAAGTTGCCCAACACTTAAAAGATTATGTTTAAGATCGGGAACATAATAAACATTAGAGATATAATTTGTACCTTGCTTTGTTCGAATTGGAACATCACCACAACCTTTGACAATGAGCCTTTTGTTGTCACCCGTCTTGACTTCTCGTTGGACACTTTCGTCAAAATTCACAAAACAATTTTTCTTTCCGGTCATGTGGTTACTACAACCACTATCGATATACCAAACATCATCAATAGATTCTTCTTGAACTTCTTGAACATTACTAACAAGAAGCATACTTTCATCTTTCTCCTCAATGTCCTCATGTAGAAAATTTGAGTCATCTTTTTCATCATTAATCCTTTTGTAACAATCCTTTTTCATATGCCCAATTTTATGACAATAATGGCATTGAAAATTAAAAGAATTACCTCTTCCTCTTCCATTGTAACCTCCACGAGCTCTTCCTCTTCCTCTTTGGAATGAGCTTGAATTTTCACTTGGCACATTTCCTCTTCCTTGTCCTCGACCACGAAATGATCCTCTTCTACCTCTTCCTCTAAAACCGCCACGATTAGTGTCTTGAACTTGAAAAGCTTGCTCGGAAGGAGAGGAATCAAATTGTTTGATGCGAAGTTCATGAGATTGGAGTGAACCCAATAATTCTTCAAGAGAGAAAGTATTTAAATCCTTTGATTCTTCAATAGCCACAACAACATGCTCAAATTTTCGAGTCATGCTACGAAGAATTTTTTCTAAGACTCTTTTATCCGTAATATCTTCACCATTTACACAAAGTTGATTAACAATCGAAATTGTTTGATTATAATATTCCTCCACCGTTTCACTTTCCTTCATCTTGAGTGAATCAAATTCACCTCTTAGAGCTTGAAATCTCACCATTTTTACTCTTTCTTCTCCTTTGTAGGCCTTGTTGAGGATATCCCATGCCTCCTTTGATGTTGATGCCGTTGAAATTCTCTCAAAAATTACTTCATCCACAGCTTGATAAATAAAGTAGAGAGCCTTCTTGTCCTTCTTTCGATTTTCCTTCAAAGTACTCAATTGTTGTGGTGAGAGATTGGCTTGATTCGCCGGTTCTTCATATCCACTTTCCACAATCTCCCAAAGATCTTGAGAGCCATATAAAACCTTCATTTGTATGCTCCATTGGTTGTAATTCTTTCCCGTCAAACGAGGAAGTTGAGGTTGCAACATATTGTTGTTGGAAGCCATCTCTAAACCTTGCTCTTGATACCACTTTGTAGAAATTTTAAGTGTATAATGTGTTGGAGATTAAAGAGAAGAAACTTGTTCTCAATAATCCACACAACTTACTCACACAAAATATAAAACTCACAAATGTATTTCACTCAAAAAGATTTTGATAATTCTTGATTATACAAAGCTTGGAAGATTGTCCTATTTATAGGACAAGATGGAACCTCCTAGAACACTTCTAGTACATGCACCTTATTTAATATGTAACTTCCTAAGTACATGAACCATCTTTAAATACAAAAGGTCTTGAACTTCAAAAGTCTATTCTAGATACTTTCAAGAACATTCTAGATAATAAAAATAATAATCCAAAGTTTAGATTATATTATTATTTTAACAAGCTATTGATGATGTTCTTAAGCGTAACAACATTAACACTGGGAATATTGACCAAGGAATTGAGCTGATAAGAGCTAGAATTAATTTGTTCAGGAGAAGTCCTAAATTTTATTGATGATATAGACGACCCAACCCCTCTGGAAGTTTTGGAAGGGTCATTTTCTCCGGGGAAGTGTAATTATAAGAACAACTAAAAATGAAGATCTGTTGGATTCATTGAAAGTGGAAGCCAAATACAGGGTGAATGAACTGGATGATGATCAGTCATGTCAACCTTTTACTCGGCATGCATTTAGAGATTACAAGATACCCGAGAAATTCACGGAATTGTCTGAAGTGATTCTAAAATGTGCTGGAGGGCTTTCATTAGCTCTTAAGATTTTTGGCTGGAACATGCTTAACAAGCCTGAGGAAGACTGGCAATGGGTTATCGACAGACTGAATCGTGCTCCCATTGACGATATAGAGAAAAAACTTTTGGTCAGCTTTAAAACTCTGAAACCGATTGATCCTGTGTTGCAGGATATTTTCCAAGATGTTGCATGTTTTTACATTGGACAGGAGATAGAACCGGTTGTTGAAATAATGGAAAAATGTTACACCTATGTTGATCGTAATATTGACATTCTAAAGAAAAGATATCTGATAGGACCTAAAACCGAAACCGAAACCTCAAGAACGGTTCGGTTTTTTAATTTTTGGTTTCGGTTCGGTTTCAACTCGGTTTCGGTTTTTTACGGTTCAATTTTTTATCGATTTCGGTTCAGTTTCGGTTTTAATTCGATTTTTTGTCACCCCTAATTAATATTATGCTCGAAGACAGAGAAAAAGGAGGTGATTAGCATTAAAAATTCATTGGGAATCGTCATCCAATCAAATTAGACTCTCATATCTACGCTCTTTGTCTACAGGGTTGACTATTAATCACAGATCTAAGCATCTTCTACTTGCTCATACTACCAGTAGTTGTTTCAGATCTTCATACTTGAATTAATGGCTTCACCAAGTTTTACTCCATCATCTTCTACTCCAACTTCACCTCCAACTATGGGATGTTTTCCTAAGCTTTAGAGGTGCAGATACAAGATACACATTCACTGATTATCTTTACAAGGCCTTGCATCGTAATGGCATTCGAACATTCATGGATGATCCTGAGCTAGGTAGCGGGGAAGTCATCTCGGATTCACTGATTCAAGCAATTCAGGAATCCAAGATTTACATTGTCGTTCTCTCGGAAAACTATGCTTCTTCACCACGGTGCCTTGATGAGCTGGTCGAGATCCTCGATTGTTGCAAACAAATGAAGAGATCGGTTGTTCCTTTGTTTTACTACATCGATCCATCCGTTGTGCGACACCAAATTGGAAGTTTTGAAGAGGCTTTTGAGAAATATCAAACTCGTTTTGCAATGGAGAAAGTGGACAAGTGGCGCCTTACACTAAATGAAGTTGCTGAATTTTCAGGATACCATATATCAAAAAACAGGTATAAGTTTAAATTAAAAATTTGAATGTTTATACAGAATTAATTCATATTGTCTGTTACACCAAAATTCCTCAATGAATGAAAACAGGGCAATACATCTATTAATTCATACTAGATGATAACCAGTGCTTCGCACGAGCCCGAGAGAGAATTTGTTTAAATCAATTAATAATAAAATAATTTAGAATTGTAGTGAATGATAAGAATTTACTGATGAAACCAAAATAAGAATTGAATCAAATTTGGAACTGAAGTATTAATAAAGGTCATTTATTAATTTAATTATGATAGATACAATATTTCTAAATTTCGTAATAAAATAATTGCAATTATAATAAGATTCTGAGAGTATAGAGTCGTAGGAGTAATATAATTATGAGCGAAACCAAAATAAAGGTGGAACCATTAAAAATTAATATAAATATAGAATTATAATGGAAATAGGATTTTGGGGTGAAACCAAAATAAGTGTGGAACCAAATTTTGGTACCGAAATACCATTTAAAAGAGGGTTTCGCTTATTAATAAAGGTTATAGATTATGCAACTATGAATATTCAACTTCTCAATACATATATCGTTAAAAGAACGACAGCGATACGACAATAAAACATGTTTTTTCATTAAATTTCTGAATCACCATTTCTGGAAAAAATATCAGAGTCTTTGCATCCAGCATGGTGTACTTTGTCAAGATCCAACATGGTGTACTTTATCAAGATCTTAAACAATTTTACTCGATATAAACAATTTTGCAGGTCTCAAGCTGATATTATCGATGAAGTTGTTGATAGGATTTCACTCGAAATAAAGCCCAAGTCTTTGTATGTTGCCAAAAATCCAGTTGGGTTGGATTCTCGTGTCAAAGACATAACAGCATTGTTGAACAGTAACACAGAAGGTGTCATTAGGATTGGTATACATGGTATGGGCGGAGTTGGCAAAACAACTCTTGCTAAAGCTGTGTATAACCATAACTATCAGCGATTTCAGGGCAGGTGCTTCCTAGCAAATGTTAGGGAGGTCTTAGGGACAGAAAATGGCCTAGTACGTTTACAGCAACAACTTATTGTTGATGTTCTGAAGTGTACTAACATTAATATTGGCAATAAGGACCAAGGAATTGAGTTGATAAGAGATAGACTTTGTTCGACGAAAGTCCTTCTAGTTATTGATGATTTAGACGACCCAAAACCACTGGAATATTTGGACGAGTCACTTGCTTCTGGCAGCATAACAATAATAACAACAAGAAATGAAGATCTGTTGGATTCAATTAAAGTGCACGCCAAATTCAAGGTAAATGAACTGGCTGACGATCAGTCGCGTGAACTTTTTGCATGGCATGCATTTCGAGATTATAAAATACCAGACAAATTCACGGAACTGACCGAAGATATTCTGAAACGTGCTGGAGGGCTTCCATTAGCTCTAATTGTTTTTGGCTCAAATTTGTTAGGCGAGTCTGAGGAAGGATGGAGGTGGTTTATCTACAAACTGAATCATGTTCCCATTGACAATATTGAGAAAAAATTTCGGATCAGCTTTGATGCTTTGACATCAATGGATCCTATGCTGCAGGATATTTTCCTAGATATTGCATGTTTTTACATTGGAAGGAGGAAAGAAGAGGTTGCTAGAATACTGGAAACTTGTTATACACACGTCAATCGTCATATTGACATCCTAACCAAAAGATGTCTAATAACGATCGATAAGTTTGAGATTTTGCGGATGCAAAATCTGCTTCGGGATATGGGCTGGAATATTGCACGTAACAACTCTCCTAATGAGCCTGAAAAACATAGTAGATTGTGGGTACCGAAAGATATACACACTGTCTTGAAGAATCATAAGGTAATATTAACACATTTACGTCTCTATATAGGACTTGATTCAAATGAGATCCACGAGAGGCGTGAGCACCATGAGAACCAAATATTCTACAGAACAGAAATTGCAGAACCTCTTTGGTTCACATGGTGTTTACAATTTTTTTGGTTCTCCATTGAATCTGAGATCCAATAATTAATATTCTATTCATGTGGCTTTATCTGATGTAATATCATCAATCAACCTCTCGTTCCTATCAATGTGTTCATCTAAATTTGCTTCTGAGATCATGTATGTTTTGAAGAAGCATACGGTAACCAACTCTTTGGCACCTTTTCTTTCTACTAAATTTATTTGTCAAACATTGGTCATCAACTTTTTTTCATGGTCTATCTCTTAGGGAACAGAAGCAATTCAAGGTATCATCTCTGGCTACTCCTACTACAAGTATAGAATGAAAAGAGAAACATTCGTTGCCGAATCATTCAAAAGGATGAGTAAATTAAAATTTCTGTACCTTAACAATGTAAATCTCACTGGAAGCTTTAAAGAAACATTTAAAGATTTGAGGTGGCTCCATTGGGCGTTTTTTCCTCTGGAATGTTTGCCTTTTGAATTTTATGCGGAAAACCTAGTTGTCCTCGAGATGCCTGACAGCAATATGAGAACAATAAGGAAGCTAAACATGGTAGGTTCAGTTAGCACGTATCTTGTATACATGATAAATTGAAGAAAAACGTGATTTAATTTGTCCCTATTACACTCAATTTTACAGGCTCCACAGGTGTTAATGAAGTTAAAGACTCTAAATGTGTCAGGTTCTTGGAAACTAGAAACAACACCAGACTTCAATACATTACCGTGTCTTGAAACTTTAAATTTTGAGGATTGCAGTAGTTTGGAGGAGGTTAACAAATCAATTGGAAGTTTGGTAAGCCTTGTTCACCTTAATTTGGAGAACTGTGAGAATCTAAGAAGTCTTCCAGACAGTATTTGTAGCTTGAGAGCACTAAAAGTCCTAAATCTTAAGGGTTGCAGTAGACTCGAAGCACTGCCTACAGAACTGGGACACATTGAATCCCTATTTGAGTTGGATTTAAGTCGTAACAAGTACCTTGAAACCCTTCCAGACAGCATTTGCAACCTTAGATCACTGGAAATTCTAGATATTAGTGAATGTAAGCAGCTAAAAGGATTGCCGGATCAACTGGGGATGATTACAAGCTTAAGGAAGCTAAATTTAACGGACGATGCTATGTTGAGAATGCTTCCTGATTTCAGTCAGCTCTCACACATAGAACATCTTGATCTTAGTAATTGTGATTATCTGCTGTCCATATCACAACTTCCTACTAATCTGGAATGGATAAAGGCAATAGATTGTGTTTCATTAAAAAGAGTACCAGACCTTTCCAGTTTGAAAATTTTGAAGAGATTGATTCTTACAAATTGTAAAGCTTTGAAAGAGATTCAAGGCTTGGAGGAACTCACTTCTTTAAACGATCTTAGTCTTCACAATTGTAGGTCTTTGCAAAGATTACCAAATCTATGCAATTTGAAACACTTGGAGAGCTTGGACCTTGCATATTGTGATAGTTTGAAAGAGATTATAGGCTTGGAGGAACTCACTTCCTTAGAAGATCTTAAGTTCGGTTATTGTGGTAATCTGTTGTCCATTTCAGAACTTCCTCCTAATCTGAAATGGTTAGACGCAGAAGGTTGTACGTCTTTAAAAAGATTACCAAATCTATTCAATTTGAAACAGTTGGACAGACTGCACAATGTAAAAGGGAGGAGGTGGAGGAGGAGGAGGATGATGTAGGTCAGGATTCTCATTGTACTTTGTGGGATTCATCAACTGTACAAAATGGAGATTACAATGATAAGCAAGTATGCAGCACCACCGACAATGTAGAAGATGAAAGAAGCAGGAATTGGTTATCTCTTGGCAGCAGTAGCACCACTTTCAAGTTTCAATGTAGGAGAACAAAGAAGCAACTCAGACAATGATTTGGAAAGTAACAAGAACCGGTTGTCTCTTGGCAGCACAGTAACACCACTGTAAATGTAGGAAAAGAAAGAAGCCTTCCTTCTAAACGCTTGAAACATTCGGAATGTGACAACTGGCTCTATCTTTAGAAATTGGTGAACCCTGAAGTGCCTTGTTTGATGATGAACCAGGATCATTTTCCTCACGTTAACAGAGGCAGGTAACCTAGAATAAAAATGAAATATGTATATATCCATCTATCGTAATGATTTTTTTAGACATAACAGTTGCCTCTATTGATACAGGTGTTATTTAGAGACATTAAATAACTTGTTGATAGAACTACAGGCTACACGTTTCCATGGGACTGGGGAAGGCTGGACTTTGCTAATTCGGCTAAAATAATGTTAGTGCGCGTTAACAGTAATAAACATTCGTCATTCTGTCGTTATTTAATTTCAACAAATGCGCTGCCCTTGTATATGGGACCTTTGCGACAAAGACCCATTACGCAAGCGTGATTAAGAGATGAGATAGGCAGCAGGTGAAGAGAGAAGAGGAGAGGGCAGGAGAAGAAGAAAGTTTAAGCAATTTTATGTTGATGCAGTTTGTAAGCCAATTCTTGTTTCTTTGTTGTTGATGAATATTTTAGTGTGCCATGGTTATATTATTTGTAAACGCTGAACAACATTTCTGATTCTACAGTTACCAGATGCAAATGCAATATTCATGTGTTGCTGTCAAGAATCCACTAAGAGGTGCTGAGTTGATTGATTCGATTCGTTATTGATTTTTTTTTTTTTTACTTTTTCCCCTTCAAGTCTTGAAGTCTTCTTTAGCAGTTCATGTTTGTATATTTCAAGCTAGCATACACATTGACAAAGCGCTTCCTTCAGGTTTGATTTCAGAGTATTTTGATCTTTTTTTTGCTTTAAATTGTCTATGTCTTGTGGCCGGCTATAAATTAGCAGTGATGGTAATAGTACCAAGATTAATGTGCTCAATCATCCATCTAAATTGTATTATTGATGTCGAAATAAAACATATTTGCTTTTCTGCAAGCATTTCATTAATAAATTAATAAAAATATAAAAATATAAACATATTTAGTCAGATGATCAGACTCTCATCACTCTTCACGATTGTTTTACTAACTGCACATCTGTTATTGTTGTTGGAGGAATTTCGTAACAACAAAAAATCGGAGGTTGCTGGAATAACGAATTATGAAAATAGGGGGATATGGGATTTTTGGATATTTGGGGGCTGAGCTCGTATGATGACTTCTCAGAAATTGAATAGAGAATGGGTTCTTTCTATACCTCTTTCCCGAGTGTCAATTGTTGTGTACCACTGTACCATACAAGGTGCCTACGTACCCATTTATATAGGGATCAAGCCTCACGTAGTTCTTGTAAAACAAGTCATTGGATAAGTTCATTCAGTCCAATCCCATAAGATAGTCAAGATTTATGTTCCCATAAACAGCTCAAAGATTATCAATCCACCTCATGTTCCCATAAATAGTCTGGTCTTCACACGTTTTCCTATAATCTCGCGGCATCTCCGCATTTCTTTCCATGATTTGAAGATATTTTCCGTTATTCGTTGATTGAGATTGATTCTTTCCTCGTTTCAGGGAGATGATATTACTTAGTGATAAAGCAATTAATTATTAATCTGAATTAATAATTATTAAACGGAGAAATTTGGATTATGCCAAAATATGGCATAACAACAAGCCCCCAGTTCTTCAGTGTAGCTTGCTGCAGTGGAGAACTAAAAATCTTCGAGCTTCCAAATTTCTTCGGTCGCTTAGAGCTTCCACATTTTAGCATAGTCCAAATTTCACCGTTTAATAATTATTAATTCAGATTAATAATTAATTACTTGAGCACTAAGTAATATCCTCTCCCTGAAACGAGGAAAGAATCAATCTCAATCAACGAATAACGGAAAATATCCCCAAACGATATCCTTCAAATCAGGAAGATATCACAACGCCAAGATAATGCAAGATAAAATCGATAATTTACCACATTAACAAAGTTTATCCCTAAAGTCTCTCAGGGATAAACACAATTGCATAGAACTGCGTGGGCTTGATCCAATATAAATTGGTACGCAGGCATCTTGGCAAAGGGATCCGATATCTGAGACAAATCGAGACACTTTCCAAGTCCAGCCCCCAAACATCCAAAAATCATAAATCCCCTTATTTTCATATTTCGTTATTCCAGCAACCTCCGATTTGTGTCGTAACGAAATTCCTCCAACAACAATTGGCGCTAGAAGGAGGGGCTCATTTTAATATTCGTGGAGGACGAATAATTTCTTAAATTTAACGGGGAGTTTTGGATTTTAACTGACAAATAATAGAGCATTAGCGACCGCGAAAAAAAAAGGGAACATGGCGATTGCACTTTCGGAATAGTGACATATCGACAGCATCAAGACAACGGCAATACTCTGCAAGATGAAGCACCAATGAAAAAAAAACAAAATAAAAGACTTCAATACAGTGAAAAAGCTGGGCGTGGATTGATTGGATCTGTTGGAACCAGTTTTTCTCCAGTCCTTCGTTCGGTCTGACCTGCAATGAGAAGAATGCGAGGGATGTGCCCCCCGATTCACCTCCGGTGTGAGAATCAGTTAACTGGTCTTTGTGAGTAGAGAGAACGTACGAATATTGTAATTAGTTTGTTGTGTGTGAATGTGTGTTCTCCAAACCTGACTCAACCCCTTTACCAGCTCTCTCCGATCTTCACGCCCCGAACGTGCCCTTCGCTCTCACGTAGGCAGTTTTCCCTTGACCGGGTCTGGAAACCGTTGGCACACGAGCAAGGTATGGGCCTGTACCATCGATCATTCTTTGGTTCGTTCAGCCCACTTTACCGGTGGGCTTTTAAGTCTTGGGCTCGGCCCAATAAGGATTAGATATAGGTATCTCTAACATGTCCCTGGACTTCGGTCGAAGAAACTTCTATCGAAGGCCCGTATATCAGCCCATCTTCGAGAATACTCTAGGACGACACATCAGCCGAACGAAGTGACACATGTTATCGACAGCCTAGGCCACGTCAGCAAGGGACAACTATTGTAATAATGATTTTTCTGGAGTTGCACGTTTCTCCATGTCAATCCTCGCCGTGAATCCAGAGAGTCTCAATCTCAGCCATAGATTTTGAAACGGCTAAATAATGTGACTTTAACCGCCCTTTCATGTTATCTTACTTACCATTTCACATAACTTCTACAAACAATACTTACTGCATTTCCTTACCTCTGCAAACTTCTTCCCTTCCATAATAATTACGGCGAGCAAAGCATAGGTGGGATCAACTCCAGTCCGCGCTGTGAATCACCATCCGTACTCATCAACACAAGTGAGTTTTCTTTACTTTACTTTTGTTGTTCGTTTTGTAGAATCTCTACTAGTGGTTTTATCATAGCGTATTTACCACATGTATGCGGGTGCGGGCGTTTTTCTGGGTTTACAAAACATTTTGAGATTGTTTAACGTTAAAATCTAGCGCCACATTTGCACTTTCGCCCTCTGCTTAATAGGAATGCGACCATAGAGTGCACTAATTGCCTTTCTGGGTAGCTTTATAGGTATGAACTCCCTTCGGCTAATACTCATACTTGTAGAACACCAATCGGCCAATATTCATATTTGTAGAACACCCTTCGGCCAATATTCATATTTGTAGAACACCTTTCCGTTTCGTCAATCATCCTTAGAATTTTCTTCAATTTCCAGACGGTGTTATTTCTTCAGCCTTTTCTGGCCCTCTGTACTCGGATTTTTCCTTTCCAGCGAACGCGTATCTGCTTCCTCCCTTTTTTCTTTCACCGAGTACATGGCTAATCGTTTCCCTTCCTTTTGCCCCTGCAGGATATGGATCGGCCTGTTGAATTCGGGCCAACCTATTCGGCCATGGCACACTTCAGTGCTTCGAGATTTCCTTCGGCCAATTTGAACTCTGTGTTAACGAAGGAGGCCGTACTCAAAATGGCGAAGAAATACGATATTCCCGACATATTCCAGACTTATGAAGCCGATGAGACCGATCTCATCTACCATACTCCTAAGGTGGACGAAGAATATGGTTCAGTGGCCCTTGGAGTTTCAGAAAGGGCGTTTTTCTGCGGGCTGCGACTCCCACTGCTTCCCGTCCTGAAGAAACTACTGAAATACACCCAAGTCGCTCTCGGTCAACTGGACCCTAATACATTCATCCATATTAACTCTTTTCAGCATCGGTGTCTGGATTCAGGGGCGAAACCCCGTTTGTCCCTACTCCTTCACCACTTCGACTTTAGAAAAAACGCTAAGAGCGTCGGCTTCTATCAGCTGTCCCGAAGGACGGGTCGGGCTGAATGGGCCATCACCAACTCTAGCAACAAGGGGACGCACGACCATTGGTTCTATATCAGTGGTCACAAGTTGTCCAAATATTCAGTGTGGCGAGAGGTTGACCCTGCTTTAATCCCTGCTCCCGCTCTGAGTCCTGAGGATTTGGCTGATTACAACAAGGTTTGCCGTTCTCAAGAGCTGAACCGCATTCCCTTGATCATCAGTCGTGATCAAACCTGGCTTCGGGCTTTATGGGGTACCGGTAACAAGAGATTGACTTAGCTTATTTTTCATTTTTATGCGTCCCTTTTATAATCTTGTTTTATAACCTCTATCCTTCTCTTTTTGTTGTGCAGTGTCGACCAAATCTGAGATGTTGAGGCGCCTCCAGAGCAAGAAGGCTCAAAAAGCTGTGAATCGGAGTACCGAGAACATTCCCGAACCCGCAGTGGAGAAATCTTTGTCTCCTCATTCGGCTGAAGTCGAGATTATCGATACCACGACTCCGGGTCTGAACCCAACTGCCCTGCCCGATGTTGAGAAGGTCGGTTCTGTGCCTAAACGACCACGGGGTCCTGAGGGGGAGGTTGTTCTCACCTATCGGCCGGACTGGTCGATTATGGCCACCGATCGTTTTGGGGCTTCGGCTTCTATCGAGTCTAAGGAGATCAGTACGGACTTATGCCGAGCGTCTATTCTCCCGAGGGACCGTCCACTGTACGATAAGGTTGATGCTCTTACGGCATGTTCTGAGCTTATCGGACATGTTGCAATGGTACGTCTCTGTCCCTTGTGAAGTATCTCAATTATTTTTGAACCTGTCGGTTTAACTTGTTTTCCTTCTTTTGCAGGTCGCTCCTTGGGCGGCCACTATTGAGCAGATGGTAAAAGATTTGGACGTCCAGCTCAACAACCTTCGTTTGGTCGAAAGTCGGGCTGAAGCTGCTGAAAATCAGGTGGAGAGCCTAAGTAGAGAAGTTGCCAATCTGAATCAAAGGGTCGACATGTTGAAGGCTGACCGTGATGCCGTTCGTTCTGACTTGGAAGTTGCCTTTGCCCGTTTAGGAAGGAGGACCACCAAGTTGAGAGCTTCCCGTAAGTCAGAGAAGAAGGCTCAAAAGCTGATTGTTCTTTCTGAGGACCGGAGCTTTTCGGCCGGGTTTGATGAAGTCATATGTCGTGCTCATGCAGCGGGTTTTGACTACAAGCAGCTGCTCCTTGAGGGGATGGAGGACCCTGTTACCCGGCCGGAGGAGCCCGACGTGCCTCTCGAGGCTAGCTCGGACTCTGAATCAGATTTGTCCGATTGAATTTACTTTATAATTTTTATTCGGATATAACATTGCCTTCGGGCCAAGTTCTTGTTTTTGTAATATTTTGAACTCCTGTCAGCAATCGTATTTCCAATTGTGTTTTAACTAGCTTTCGTCTTTTCTTCTTGATTTATCTTGTACTTAGTCTTTGTGAGTAGTACGTCTTTGATAAGGAAGAATTTGCTTTAGACTTTTCAGCTTAACTTCGGCGACCCTTGGCCTTGGCCTATTTTTTGAATTGCCTTTTCGGCTGAACGAATTAGCCTTAGCATTCGATTCGTAACGCTTGTTCGGCTTCATACATTGCCTTAGCGTTTTTATTATAAATTTTTTTCTTTGTATGTGAACGCTTCTTCGGCCTGTCATATTGCCTCGGCGTTTTTCTTTTTATCGTACCTGCTTCGTCTCTTATTATTCCGAGAGGTTGGTATGCATATATAACTCGTGTCGGAATATTAATTACATATGTTTCTTGCTAAAATTTGCAGTACATAGTTTGCTTCGAATGCCCCCAAGTGTGGGCTTGCACGTTTCGAATTTTGACCATGATCATGTATGCATACTATTGATAAACAAATTAGTTGGCATATATATCGAAGGTGAACACTTTTTATTCAAACATGCAGGGCATGGTTTTCAATGTAAAAACTTGACTGAAGCATAGGAAGTACTGAATAAAATTGCTGAATTAAGAAATGCCAATAGGCGTAAGCTTACTGGTAAAATTTACGAAGGCGAGAAGCGTGCCAAGTATTTTTGATCGGGGTGTTGTCCATCCCTGTTAACTTGTATGTTCCTGGACGGATTACTTCGACCACCACATAGGGGCCCTCCCAATTCGGCATCAGTTTCCCTTTCTTCGTTGGCATAGATGTCGCTAGTTCCCTGAGGACAAGATCTCCGACTTCAAACGATCTCTTCTTAACTCCCGCGTCATAATACTGGGCAGCCTGAAGTTGGTATCGGAGGTTGCGCTGATGAGCTGCTTCTCTTTCTTCAACCACCAAGTCTACGTTCGCTCGTAGCCCGAACTCGTTGTTTTCCACATTAAATACCTGCGTCCGGTAGAATTCTAACCCGACCTCGGTGGGCATGAGTGCATCTGTCCCAAACGCCAGTCTGAAGGGGGTTTCTCCCGTTGAGGACCTGGGAGTGGTTCGATAGGCCCAAAGAACGTAGGGTAGTTCTTCGACCCACATTCCTTTAGCATCTCCCAGTCGTTTCTTAATTCCATCGAAGATGATCTTGTTAGCTGCTTCGATAGCTCCATTTCCCTGTGGGTGTCCGACCGAACTAAACTTTTGTTGGATTCCGAATTGAGCCAAGAATTTCCGGAATTTACTTCCAATAAACTGAGTTCCATTGTCTGACACGCAAACCATCGGGATCCCGAATCTCAGTATTACTTGCTCTAACATAAATTTCTTCGCTGCCTCTTCGGTTATAGCCGACAATGGTCGAGCTTCTACCCATTTAGTCATGTAGTCAATAGCCACAATACAGTATTTAGCCTGTTTCGTGCTGGTCGGCAGAATCCCTACAATGTCTACAGCCCACATGGCGAAGGGAATGGGACTGAGGACTGAAGACATTTCTTCGGCCGGTTGCTTTGGCACTGTACTAAATAACTGACATTGCTTACATTTCTTGGAGTATTTCTTGGCGTCTTCCCTTACGGTCGGCCAGAAAAAACCCTGCCTCAGGACCTTGAAAGCTAATGACCTTCCTGCTAGGTGTTCCCCGCAGATTCCCTCATGGATCGTTTCTAAGATTAACCTTTGATCTTCGGGGGCGAGACATTTCAGAAGCGGTTGAGTAGCAGACCGTCTGAATAGTTGTCCCCCTACTAAGGTGTAACTGGCCGATCGATATTTCACCTTCTGTGCCTCTTTCCTATCCAACGGCAAGGTTTCTTTTTCTAAAAAAGCTCGGATGGGGGTCATCCAGTTAATTCCTTGATGAATTTCCAAGCACTGCTTCTTGTCGATGGAGGGGTTGTTTACTTCAGTTAGATATATTGACCCGGTCAAGCTCTGGGTTTCCGCCGAAGCGAGACTGGACAGAGCGTCTGCCCGGCTGTTGTTTTCCCTGGCCACTTGACTTAATTCAAAAGATTCAAACTGAAGTGCACTTTCACGTACCTTGGCTGTATACGCCTTCGTTCGGGGATCTTTTTGTCCTTATTCTCCCGAAAACTGTTTCACCACTAACATGGAATCGCTGAACACCCTTATATGCTTCACCTCCAGGCTCTTTGCTAGCGCGAGCCCTGCTAACAGCGCTTCGTATTTAGCCTCATTATTGGTCAAGGGAAAGGTGAACCTGATAGCTTGACGTATCTCGAAGCCATCAGGGCTGGTGAGGATCATTCCCGCTCCGTACTTGGTCTTCGCGACCGATCCATCCACAAAAAGCTTCCATTTCCCGGGACTTTGGATTAGCTGTTCTTCCGGAGTCACCTCTTTAGGCCCTGAGAAGGAGCATTCCACTATAAAATCAGCCAGTGCCTGAGCTTTGATGGAGGTTCTCGGCACGTACTCCAGGTCGTATTCCCCTAACTCGACTGACCAAGCCACCACTCTGCCCGAAGCTTCCGGTCTTTGTATAATCTTTTTCAAATGTTGATCAGTTACTACTTGCACAGTTCTTCCCTGGAAGTAGTGGCGCAACTTTCTTGAGGCCATTACTAGTCCGAATGCCAGCTTCTCCGCGTTCGGGTATCGTGTCTCCGCGTCCTTCAGCATATGGGAGATATAGAATACCGGATGTTGATTCTTTTCATGTTCCTTAACCAATACAGCTCCCAACTTTCGGTCGCTTACCGACAAATACAGCTGAAGAGTCTCATTCGGGTCGGGTCTCATAAGGAGTGGAGCCCTAACCAAATAGTCTTTGACTTCTTCGAATGCCTTCTGGCAGCTCGATCCCCATTCGAAGTTTTTAGATCCCCGAAGTACTTCAAATAATGGGAGTGCCTTTTCCGCCGATCGGGAAATGAACCTTCGCAAAACAGCTAGTCGTCCGGTCCGCTTCTGAATGTCCTTGATGGTCTTCGGTGCTTCCATGTCAATCACCGCCTTAATTTTTTCTGGGTTTGCTTCTATTCCCCTAGCACTCACCATATATCCCAAGAATTTTCCACTTGACACCCCAAAGGTGCATTTGCTTGGGTTGATCCTCATGTTGTTATTTCTCAGCGTCTCAAAACATTCTCTTAGGTCGTCTGCATGATCTCCGAACATGGATTTTACGATCATGTCATCCACGTAGCATTCCATGTTTCGACCGATCTGTTCCCTGAATACTTTATTGATCATTTTCTGGAAGGTTGCCCCCGCGTTTTTCAGCCCGAAGGGCATCTTAATATACGCATAAGTGCCTTTCGAGGTGATGAATGCTGTCTTCGGTATATCCTCGGCATTCATTGCAATTTGGTGGTATCCCGAAAAGGCGTCTAGGAAGCTAAGTACCTGATGGCCTGAGGTGGCGTCTATCAGTTGATCAATGTTCGGTAGGGGATAGTGGTCCTTCGGGCAGGCTTTATTCAAGTCGGTGTAGTCTACACACATTCTCCATTTGTTGTTTGATTTCTTGACCACTACCACATTTGCCAGCCAGTCCGGGTATTCGATTTCCTCTATAAACTTCTCCTCTAGCAGCTTTTCCACTTCAGCCTGAATCACTCTTTGTCTTTCCATCGCAAAGTTCCGTTTCTTCTGCTTAACTGGTTTTGCATCAGGATTTACGCTCAGACAGTGCTTTGCTACTGAGGGGTCTAACCCAGGCATATCCTCCGGGCCCCAGGCAAATATGTCATGATATTGCCTAATCACTTCGATCACTTTTTCCTTCAATTCGGGCTCCATATTTTTGCCTATCTGAATCATTTTCCCTGACTGTCCTACATACAATTCGACTTCTTCAGTTTCAGCGGCCGGTTCTGCTATGGGATTAGACAGGTCAGCCCCGAATTTTTCCAGTTCGATGTTCATCGTTTGATGACTGCCTCCGGCGTCATTTTCATTTCTTTTCCTTTTCCCCCTTCGGTCATAACAACTTCTTGACTTTTTTCAATATCCTCCAACATTATTATCCGGGCGGCTTTCTGATCGCCCCTCATTTCCCCTATGCCTTGTTCAGTCGGAAACTTCAACTTCAAGTGAGGGACAGACGCCACCGCCTGGAAGGCACTGATGACCGGTCTTCCTAGGATCCCATTGTACGGGCTCTCGACCCTTACCACATAAAATTTGGCTTCTTTCTGCATAGTATAAGGGGCTTTTCCCAGGACGATCGGGAGTGTAATTGTCCCCTCGATCGGCACGGGTTGGTTTCCGAATCCGTACAGGGGGCTTCGTGGCAAGGTTCTAGCTGTTCACCCCCCAGGTTCATCTTAGTGTACGTTCTGTGGTATAAGATATTGACCGAACTGCCACCATCAACCAACACTTTCCATATTTTGTTTTTCTCCTATGATAGGATTGATGATAAGTGGGTCTTCGTGCGGCCATATCACATCCTCATAATCATCCTCGGTAAAGGTGATGGGCAAAGGTTGTTTTGCTGTATTAGCTTGGTATAGGCTGTAGACCTGACGGGCGTACTTCTTCCGGGCAGTCTTACTGCATCGCTCCATAACTGTGCCCCCCGAAATAGTCTTGACTTCACCCCGATACCTTTCTTTATCATCGGGTTCTTTATCCTTGTTCTTTTCTCTAGGTTCCAACCTGCTTCTCAGGTCTCCGACATACTCGCTTAGTTCTCCGCCTTTGATCATTTTTTCGATCAGCTTCTTCAGGTGGTAACACTGATCGGTGTTATGTCCTTTGTCCCTGTGATAATCACAGTACTTGTCCCCATTCTTTTTATGGTCCGGAGTTTTCAATCGAGATGGGCGGACGAAGTTGGGCTTCCCTTTTATCTCGTGGAGAATCTTTGAGATTGGTGCATTGAGAGGGGTAAACACCGTGCTATCTCTATGTCGCCTTCGCTCAGCTCCTTTATCGGGTCTTGTATCGGTCAACTTGCTCTTTATGTCTCCCCGACCTCTTCGGTCGTCTCTCCCTGAGCTCTCATACTTTCGGCTGTCTCTAGAGCCTCCAATTGACTCTAATTTCCTCCGAATAGCCTCTCCTCTCAAGTAAATGTCATTTAAGGATTTAAGGGGGCACATCATAAAGAGAGGATCGCAATTTTTTACCTTTAACGGGGTCTAGCCCGGCCGCTAGAAATCCAGCAGCCTTCACTTTATCCAGGTTGGTCACCATTCCCGCCTCCTCTTTGAATCGAGCCAAGTAGTCTCCCAGCTCTTCATTGTGCCTCTGTCTACAGTGGATAAGCGCTTCGGTGTCCTTTTCCCTTCTACACAAATGGGAATAGTGTCGAAGGAATCTTCGCTTCAGCTGATCATAAGAACTGATCGAACGGGGTCTTTGCGAACGGTACCACATCGTCGCTGTTCCCTTTAGGTAAGTCTTGAACATCTTGCATAGCATGACATCGCAGTGTCCCATGCCTGTCATTAGTGACTCGTATTTTTCACAATGGTCTTTGGGGTCACCCTTTCCATTGAATTCATTCATTTTTGGGAACTGCCTTCCAGGAGGAGGTCGATACTGTTCGATTTCCTTGGTTACGACCGGCTCGTGGTTTATCTTCCTTTCGCCAAACATGGCTTTCTCCATTCTCCTTAGGCGACTTTTTACATGAGGATCATCTTCGTCTTCCGACTCGGAGGATACCACAATTTTAGACCTGATCCTTCTATGGTACGATTCGGAGTCCGTAGACTCTTCTTCATCGTCATGGGGTCGTTTTTCTCTTTGGGGCTCGGGTTCGATTAGTGGGTTCTCATCTTCCGCTACAGAATCCCTTATGGCTTTTTCCTCCATCTCAATCTCTTCCCTTCGGAGTCGGAGGGCTTCCAATTTTAGGAGATCAGCCTCTTTCTTCTTCGCCCGTATTTGAGCCTCCTTGGCTGCTTGGTCGGACTCTCGCTGTTTGCCCTTCTTGGCGGTTTGCTCTTGTCTCCACTTAAGCAATAACTCTCTCTGTTCTTCGGGGGTCGGCATAGGCCCTTCATCCCCTTCAGAATCAAAATTCAATGTTCTATTTACTAGAGGCGTGACCGTGGACGAACCGCCCGGCCTACCCGAATCTTCAAACCCTGGTGGTTTATCAGCCATCATGATAACAACTCCTAACTACAGATAGATCGTAGTTCCCACAGACGGCGCCAAATATTGGAACCAGTTTTTCTCCAGTCCTTCGTTCGGTCTGACCTGCAATGAGAAGAATGCGAGGGATGTGCCCCCCGATTCACCTCCGGTGTGAGAATCAGTTAACTGGTCTTTGTGAGTAGAAAGAACGTACGAATATTGTAATTAGTTTGTTGTGTGTGAATGTGTGTTCTCCAAACCTGACTCAACCCCTTTACCAGCTCTCTCCGATCTTCACGCCCCGAACGTGCCCTTCGCTCTCACGTAGGCAGTTTTCCCTTGACCGGGTCTGGAAACCGTTGGCACACGAGCAAGGTATGGGCCTGTACCATCGATCATTCTTTGGTTCATTCAGCCCACTTTACTGGTGGGCTTTTAAGTCTTGGGCTCGGCCCAATAAGGATTAGATATAGGTATCTCTAACAGGATCAAAAAACAAGACGCCAAGTGGGTGATTTTTGCGGGACCCACGGAAAGAAAAATGGTATTTAAAGAATGGAAATAGCACGAGCCCAAGCATGACAGCAGCAGACAATTAATTTTGTTCACTTTTGCTCCAGACTGAAATTGGACCGTAATAGCCAAAAAAAAAAAAGATAAGTCCTCTGATTTTAATTTTTATCTTTTCTGCAATTTTAAATGTGTTGCTTAAATATTATATCATGCATGCATGTGAAAATTATTTTTTTAAATATTTTTTACTAAAAAATATTTATTACTCAAAATTCGTGCGAGTAATATTTTTATGATTGTAAAATTATTGCGAGATTCACACATATATTTTAGAAAATATCGTTCGATATTTTGTTTTTGGAGAATTGTGGATATTTTACAATATTGAACGAGCTGCATATTTTCAAAGAAAAAAATATTTAGGCGAGACGCATAATTTTTGAAGAAAATTCTTACAAGGACATTATTTTTTAAGAAAATAAATATCGCGACATTCTTAGATGGCATATTTATTTTATTTTTTGACTGTGTTCAAAATATTTTTCATATATCGTCGCGATAATACATATATGTCAAAAATATTTCAAACTTGTGAACTTAAATTGTCAAGTAGGACAGGTTGGGCAAGCTATAAGTCCCGCATTGCTACATGTTTATAGAAAGGAGTCAGCGACCCTCTGGATTGAAGACCCTACTACTCTCAGAGGAGAGTCCAGGGATAAAATTACATTATTGAAGACCCATTGATAAATGGATATTTCTTGGTTGGCACGGGACATTCCTACAATCACGAGAATAATTGCGGATATGCCGCGAGATTGTAGGAAAACGTGTGGGACCATACATGATATAGGCTGAAAGCATGACTTATTAAAGCCTCGGCTCGGGGGCTCGCGGATGAACGAATACAAATCTTTATGTGGACAATGACTTTTGAAAAGCGTGTACGCCAATTCGGGCTATATACAGAACGCCAAGGTCCTAACTTGACAATGAGACCGCAACGGATTTCAAAATGATATTACTTATACTCGCACTTTTGAAACCTTGGCAAAAATATATATCCTATTTTGGTCATCGCATTGTCTCCTACTTGTATCCTCGTACGGATTACGGGCACTGTAGTGCTCTGTATGATTTACTGACCTTTTATTTTTAGCTTTTTCAGCAATCGAAGAAATTTGGAAGATCGAAGATTTTTAGTTCTCCACTGCAGCAAGCTACAATGAAGAACTGGGGGCTTGTTGTTATGCCACATTTTGGCATAGTCCAAATTTCCCCGTTTAATAATTATTAATTCAGATTAATAATTAATTACTTGAGCACTAAGTAATATCCTCTCCCTGAAACGAGTAAAGAATCAATCTCAATCAACGAATAACGGAAAATATCCCCAAACGATATCCTTCAAATCAGGAAGATATCACAACACCAAGATAATGCAAGATAAAATCGATAATTTACCACATTAATAAAGTTTATCCCTAAAGTCTCTCAGGGATAAACACAATTGCATAGAACTGCGTGGGCTTGATCCAATATAAATTGGTACGCAGGCATCTTGGCAAAGGGATCCGATATCTGAGACAAATCGAGACACTTCCCAAGTCCAGACCCCAAACATCCAAAAATCATAAATCCCCCTATTTTCATATTTCGTTATTCCAGCAACCTCCGATTTGTGTCGTAACGAAATTCCTCCAACAACAGCTATCATGAGGTAAAGAACTAGGGTTGTTCACGAACCGAGCCGAGCCGAGCTTTGATGTAAACGAGCCGAGCTTTACTTTTTTCTCTGACGAGCCGAGCCGAGCCGAGCCGAGCTTTCTTATCGCACAAAATTCGTGTTCGAGCTCGAGCTCGTTAACTAACGAGCCGAACACGAGCTTTTATCGAACAAAAACGAGCCGAGTCGAGCCGAGCCGAGTCGAGCCGAGTCGAGCCGAGCTCATTAAAACTTACCATTTTAATAGATAATAAAGCCCATTTTTTCTTAGCCCAATGAACTAAAACATTTTTTGTCGAAACCGAACCCAATTTCCCGATCAATTCTCAATAAACCTAAAATACACATACTATAAATTACAAAATTAATTTAAAATATTAACAAATAATATAAAAATAAATCGAATATATCTTAATTTTTTCGAGCTTTATCGAGCCGATCTCGAGCCGAACGAGCTCGAGTCGAGCTCGAGCCGAGCTCGAGTCGAGCTCACTAATAGCTCGGCTCGAGCTCGTTTTCTTAACGAACAAAT
Source organism: Heracleum sosnowskyi (assembly GCA_030848705.1). Lineage (NCBI taxonomy): Eukaryota > Viridiplantae > Streptophyta > Magnoliopsida > Apiales > Apiaceae > Heracleum > Heracleum sosnowskyi. The sequence goes on from CM061239.1 coordinate 9,164,426, forward strand.
TTTTGTGTTCGAGCTCGAGCTCGAGACCTTAACGAGCCGAGCCGAGTCGAGCCCTTAACGAGCCGAGCTCGAGCTTGTTCACGAACAGCTCTGTTCGTGAACAGCTCTATAAAGAACCATACTATCAAATGTTATATGTATAAATATATAATTACGATCAGGTCGTTCAAAAATGTTTTTTATCTTTATTTTTTATAATTAAATAACTATACTTTTCGATTTCGCAGGAGTAGTTTTATGTGCAACAATTTCATTGCTAAACAAATGTAATGAGACAGTATGGCCAGGTATTTTAACCGTTAGCGGCAATGGTACTGATCCAGGTCAAAACACTGGTTACACACTTTGGAAAGGTGAATCCAAAACCAACATTATGTAGTCAGGAAAAGTATTGTCTCGTAACAGTGCATGTACGACGTTTTAGGATCCTCACTATTGTTGCACGGGCGATTACAGTGACAAGAACACATCTAAGCCTACATCATATTCCAAGTTGTTCAAAAATGCATGTCCAACGGCCTACAGCTATTTCTATGGTGATGACACAACCACTAGGCTTCGGGTGCAGACTATCAAATTGACGCAGCATGGAAGCCAATGAGAAGCAAGCGATAATCCTTACGAGGACTCTTACACGAGAAATCCTCAAATACCTTGAATCCACAAGGTTTTCCTTAAATCCATAAGGAAGTATTCTTGAATCCACAAGAAAGTAAGAGAAAACTCTTAGGGTTTTAATTTCAATAAAAGATTATCAACTATTACATCGTAGTATTGTTTATATAGGGACAATAAGCCCTAAAACAAAATAAAACTAAATCCTAATTAAAATTAAATAACAATTAAAAGAAGTGTGATCATGCAGTTTTAGGCGTGAGCATGCACAACCCCTCCATCCCCTTGCTTGAAGCGTCTGCCAAGATTTTTCAATTTGTCATGATCATGTCAATCAACAACGTGGTCATGCCAGCAAGCATCTTCAGCAGCGTGATCATGCAATCTTGATCGTGATCATGCATTTATTTTATTGTTGTCTTCTCGCGATTCATGAGCCTCGATTAACACCGAAAATCCTCCTACATCAGTCTCCTTCACTTCAAAAGAACTCGACCCCGAGTTTTCATCTAAAATAAAAAAGGAACCACATCTGATTGATGTTTATCTCTCCATGGCGGTTTCTTTATAGGTAAACACGTTGTTGGAACTTTGTTCCTAAAGTCTTTGACAAGATCAACATATTGCAATGACAACACTTGAATTAACCCAATGACATCTTGATTAACCATTGACAATCCAAAAATTGAATGACCTTCAACAACCCTAAACTTTTATGTTGTACCAAGAGACACATCACATTCATATGACTATTTCAAGATACTCTTATCTTCCAACGGAAACAAAACATATTTGACATCGTCATTATCATCGATAAACTCAAATGGCTTCTCCCTACTTTTGTGGCATAAATTCAAATCAAACTGATATGATCTTCCTGATACTAATTGACATTCACCCACATCAAAATTATCAAAAACTGGAGTATCCTTGTACTTCAAACTAGCATTGTCAATCACATAAGTTCCCCTTACGTTAGCGCCAACCAATGGGTTATTCCAAACAATGCTAGATGGTAGTACATAAATTAGCGGGGGCAACTTGATTTCATTGACCATGTCACTCATAATTAAGTTCACATGATTTTCACAACCAACCACAATTTCAAGTGTTTGGGAACTCACCTTCCACAATGATTGGATTAAGTTCATGTTTGTATATTTCAAGCTAGCATACACATTGACAAAGCGCTTCCTTCAGGTTTGATTTCAGAGTATTTTGATCTTTTTTTTGCTTTAAATTGTCTATGTCTTGTGGCTATAAATTAGCAGTGATGGTAATAGTACCAAGATTAATCTGCTCAATCATCCATCTAAATTGTATTATTGATGTCGAAATAAAACATATTTGCTTTTCTGCAAGCATTTCATTAATAAATTAATACAACTATAATTATTTAAATAATAAATGATATAAAAAAAGCAGTTAATCCTTGATAAGTCCTATTTCATAATTTTTAGAGTTCTAACAACTACATATGAATATTTCATCCATCCCTGTCAGTTAATCCGTGCAATGTACGGATATTTTTGTAGTAATATTTGACCAAAATTCTGGACTTTTATTTAATATATTTAGAGTTAGAAATATTTATTTTTATATGTGATACGTTTTTTATGGAGTTCAAAAATCTCACGATATATTTTAACAATTCTTATTATTTTTTATGATCTTATACCATGACGATCAAAATTATATATAAAATATATAAATATATATTTTTGGATAAATTATTTCATGTTGTGTTTATCCTCGAAACACATATATTTTATGTATATTTATTCAAATTTATATAATTCAAAAATTAAACTCCTTGTTAATATTTGAAATAGGTGATATTAATATGCTATTAAGGTGATTCAAAATTTAAATTTTTGTTAGTATGTTAACAGGCTTTCATGGGTTTCATGTGGCTAATAGAGATGCCACTCTTATCGTTTAAGTGTATTACATTAACTATCTAATTACTATTGGGTTAAATATCAAAGTGGTCACTGAAGTGAAGACCATATATCACTTTAATCACTGATCTCAACGAGGTATCACTTTAATCACTAAAGTCGTCATACATATCAAACGGATACCTCTAAATATGTGTTCGAAAAGTAAAAATAATTTATATCGAGTTCTACACATATTTCTTGAATGCTACCACAACCAAATGAAAAGTTACGAACTCTAGTTTTTCTGAGTTTCTCAATTTTTCACAATTTTTAATTTTAATAATTACAACTTCCTTTTTATTTTCGATTTTGTAGAAAGGAAATTGAAAATTACACTTTTATTATTTTCAAACTTGATAGAACTTTCTTTTATTATTTTCAAAGTTGATAGAACTTTCTTTGATTTAGAAAATTACAATTTTCTTATTATTTTCGAATTTGTAGGACTTGATAGAACTTTCTTTAATTTATAAAATTACAACTTCCTTATTATTTTCGAATTTGTAGGCTTGATAGAACTTTCTTTTATTATTTTCAAACTTGATAGAACTTTTTTGATTTAGAAAATTACAACTTCCTTATTATTTTCGAATTTGTAGGACTTGATATAACTTTCTTTGATTTAGAACATTTCTTTGATTTAGAAAATTACAACTTCCTTATTATTTTCGAATTTGTAGGACTTGATAGAACTTTCTTTGATTTAGAAAATTACAACTTCCTTATTAATTTCGAATTTGTAGGCTTGATAGAACTTTCTTTTATTATTTTCAAACTTGATAGAACTTTCTTTGATTTAGAAAATTACAACTTCCTTATTATTTTCGAATTTGTAGGATTCATAGAACTTTCTTTTATTATTTTCAATCTTGATAGAACTTTCTTTAATTTAGAAAATTACAACTTCCTTATTATTTTCGAATTTGTAGGACTTGATAGAACTTTTTTTGATTTTGAAAATTACAACTTCCTTATTATTTTCGATTTGTAGGCTCTTATGTTAATAATTGTAATTTTCTCTTTTATTATTTTCAATCTTGATAGAACTTTCTTTTATTATTTTCAAACTTGATAGAACTTTCTTTTATTATTTTCAAACTTTATAGAACTTTTCTTTTATAATACTTCTTGACTTTTAAACATAATGGATTTCCATGTTATTCACCTTACAAACACCTATAGATTAAAGGTCATTCATAACAAAAAATCTACACCGAAACTTTTTTACATAGCTTCAAATTTTTACAACCATATTTATAATCAATACAACTATGGCTTACACCATGTTGGATGTTTTGAATGACAGCAGCTATACCTGGATGATAAGAGTACGAGTGTGATAGAATATATTTTATATATATTTTAAAGGATTTTATTCCCACATTTATTGTGTTTTTGCGAAGAATTGTGGCGATTTAATAAGTTTTATTGTAGTTTATTGCAGGAAATAAATATTTGTCAAGTTGAAGAAATCGAGCATTATTTGATGATTTTATTTTATTTTTAGCTCGAGGAATTTATTTGGTGAATTTAGGAGAAGAAATAAATAAATTACAGCTCGTTGTTAGAAGTTTTGGAGCAGAATGATAGAAACCTGGGGTGCAAAAGGCATTAACTGTGGTGCACCTTTGGCTGGAACAGTTCAGATTTGTCAGGGAAATCAACACCGCGGGAAAGAATTGGCGCACTGGCGCGTGAACAGGAATTACGAGGAATGCGCATCTACAAGATGCGTATCATCCCTGGAAAAACAGCGCAGTTGCGCATGATGGGTATGCGCAACAGGAGTCTTTTTGGCGCTACAGTGACCTGGCGAGTGCAGTTCGCGAGAGGAAGAAACGGAGCAGCAGTTGTATATATAATCATATGTCTATTCTTAAGTAATTATTACTAGTGGGCCTCAATTGTTTGTGGGTCAATTATGTATACTATCTTTTAAACACTATATAAATTAGATTAGGTTATAATTTTAAGAATCGAACATCATATTATTTTGAGATACAATTTTAGAGAGAACTTTTGGGGATTTCTCTTGGAGTCCAATTAATTTTCTTTGAAGATCTCAATTTTAAGGTTTAATTTCTATACTCTCTTAATTATGCTTTCTTCAATTAATTCTTGCTTAGTTAATTTTATTATGGGTAACTAATTCTCTAATCTGAGGATTGGGTAGTACTCCTTGGTTATTATATGTGTGTTTAATTAATTGTGATGTTCTTGATTTGCTGATTCGTTAATGAGGGCTAAATACAATTAGGGGAGTCATGAACCTTTGATTGAATTTTAGGAATTGTAACAAATTGGAAAAGGCGTTGCAATTTTAGTACAAGATTTAACGGACATAACTCGAATATTTGATTGGAAAATTAATAGGAGGGTTGTGAGACTTATAATTCTTGGAGCATAATAATTTATAATTGTATTTTGATTGTATTACGGAAGTGACAATTAAGGTGTAGTTGTAAATATTTTATTGTGTCTTGGAAGGGAACAATATAACCTTAGAAGAATTGTTTTCAGCAGAGTAAGAACGTAGATATCACATAGAAATTGAATGTGCATTGAAACCAAGTGAAGAACCCTAGTTCTTGGATTATTTTCCTCATATATATTTAATTCTTGATTGATAATTAGTTTTAAGTAGTTTAAAGACAAATCACAATTTCTTCTACACTTCTAAATTGTGAGAGATAAAATACTTGAATTCGATTTTACAAATTAGTCCTTCCCTGCGAACGAACTACACAAAAATACTGCTAACAAATTGGCGCCGCTGCCGGGGAAGGCAGTTTAATTGAGTTTAAGTTAATTGTTTCTTATTGTTTAGATTTTAATTGGTTCCACAAGTTGTTTTGTTGGTGATTTTCAGGTGTATGCGACGTTCATCGTGCGCTAGAAAATTGGAATTTGACCCTGAAATCGAGCGTACTTTGAGAAAGCTAAGAAAAGAGAAAGCTAAGATGGGAGAGCCAGAACCAGGTGCAGTTGTTACTGTGGATGAGACTTCGATTTGGGACCATGAGACACCAAATCCTGCTAATTGCATGTATAAAACTCCACAGATTGGTGCGGCTCAGTTCAACATTAATCCGAGTTTAATTCAGATGATCAGCAATCAAGCTTTTGAAGGTGATATTGAGCTAGAGGACCCACACAGACATCTTGAGCGTTTCGTGCAGATGTGTGGATCATTCAGAATTAATGGTGTTACGAGCGATCAGGCTCGCCTTCATATGTTTCCCTATTCTATTAAGGGAAGAGCTTTGGAATGGTTTCAGCAACTTCCAAACGCTACGGTTGCTACATGGGAGGGTCTTTCTACTGCATTCTTGTCCAAATACTATCCTTCTGACAAGACGCAGCAATTGAGGACCATGATTATGAGTTTTAAAGCACAACCGGGTGAAGGTCTATATCAGGCATGGGAGAGATTCAAGGCACTATTGAGGAAGTGTCCACATCATGGCTTAGAAGATTGGCAGATTATTAGCACTTTTTATGGGGCCATGAATGCAGATATTCGTTTGAGCTTGGATGTGGCTGCTGGTGGAAATTTCAAGAAAGCACCTACTACACAAGCTAAAGCACTTCTTGAGGAATTGGCATCTAATAACTATTCATGGGCACCTAGTGGGAAGAGCTCAGCAAAATCAGCACAAGAATCTGAGATTATCAACATGCTGGCTCAAAAGTTGGATACTCTAACTCAGGAGGTGCGAGGACAAAGGGTGAATGTGAATGCTATTTCTTCACCTATGGAAGGGTATCATGATTATGGTACTAGTCAGAACTCGTATGGGCAACAATTTCCAGAAGAAGCATCCTTTATTCAGGGAAGACAGCCATGGCCTGTTCAGAATAATTCTTATTACAATCCGAATCAAAGGCCAAATAACAATCTCTCTTACAGCAACAATCATGCGGCAAATCCTTCTTATCAATTTCCAAAGCAGAATCAACCCCCTGGTTTTCAGTCACGACCACCATATCAAGCTCAACAGCAGTATCAACCTCCGCCAAAGAAAGAACCAGCTGATTGGGAGGTTGCACTAAACAAAATCATGCAAGGAACTTCTGGTGCATTGGCTAATATGGAATCAAGGATAGATCAGATGGCATCTTCTCAAAAGATGCTAGAAACACAGATTGGTCAGATTGCCTCCAAGATGGGTGTTCGTGAGCAAGGGTCTCTTCCTAGTCAACCTGATCAGACTAGTAAAGAGCAGTGCAAAGCAATTACTTTGAGGAGCGGAAAAGAGTTGCCAGATGTTGAAGTCCTTGAACCTCAAGAGAATGATGCTGAGAAAGAAGATGATAAAGTAGAGATTGCTGCAGAAAAGACAGAAAAAGAAGATGAGAAGAAGAAGGAAGAAGAAGCAGAAAAACCATATGTTCCTCCACCACCATATGTTCCTCCTATTCCATTTCCACAGAGACTTCATAACAGGCAGATAGAGAAGCAGTATGAAAAGTTCTTGACTATGTTCCGGCAGTTGCATGTTAATATTCCTTTGGCTGAGGCGTTGAATCAAATGCCACTTTATGCTAAATTTCTTAAGGAGATGTTGACAAAGAAGAGGAAACTTGAAGACGCAGAAACTATTACTCTTAATGCTGAATGCAGTGCAGTCATTCAAAGGGCTATTCCTCAGAAATTGAAAGATCCGGGAAGTTTCTCTTTGCCTTGCACTATTGGGAAGATGGAGAACATGAAAGCTTTGTGTGATCTAGGGGCTAGTGTAAGTTTGATGCCCTATTCAATTTGTAAACGGCTTGGTCTTGGAGAGCTACAAAAGACACGGATTTCACTTCAGTTGGCGGATCGTTCTGTCAAATATCCGTTGGGTGTCATTGAAGATGTGGTTGTCAAAGTTGATAAGTTTGTCATACCTTGTGATTTCGTGGTGTTAGAGATGGATGAAGATGTCGAGATACCCATAATCTTGGGAAGGCCATTCTTGGCTACCGCTGGCACTACTATCGATGTTAAAGCTGGGAAATTAACTTTGAATGTTGGCGAGGATAAAGTTGAATTTGATCTTAATAAAGTAATGAAGATACCTCCTTTTGGAGCCACTTGTTTTACAGTTGACATAGTGGGTGATATTGTGCAGCTTGAAAATGAACACCTCATGGGAGCTGAACAGGTGTTAGAAGATGTAGTGGAAGAAGAAGCACTTGTTGTACGTGATAAAGAAGTTGAAATGGTTTTTACTCTGTCAGAGGCACCACAGGTTGAACTCAAACCTCTACCTGCTAATTTGAGGTATGCTTTTCTTGGTTCTAATGACACATATCCTGTGGTAGTTTCTGCTTCACTTACTGATGTTGAGCTAGAGAAGTTGTTACATATTCTTCGGCAATATAAATCAGCTATTGGTTGGTCTATTCAAGATATCAAGGGAATTAGCCCTGCTCTTTGCATGCATAGAATTGCCTTAGAAGACGATCATAAGCCTGTGATAGAGGGCCAAAGAAGACTGAATCCAAATTTGCAAGAGGTGGTGAAGAAAGAAATCACTAAGTTGCTTGATGCTGGTATCATTTACTCAGTTCCACACAGTAAATGGGTAAGTCCTATTCATGTTGTACCTAAGAAAGGTGGAATGACTGTTGTTCACAATGAGAAGAATGAGTTGATTCCTACAAGAACAGTAACAGGTTGGAGAGTTTGCATTGATTACAGGAAGTTGAATAACGCTACTCGCAAGGATCACTTTCCCCTCCCATTCATTGATCAGATGCTCGAAAGGTTGGCAGGTAATGAGTACTACAACTTTCTGGATGGATTCTCGGGCTATTTTCAGATTCCTGTTGCACCCGAAGATCAAGAGAAGACCACCTTTACTTGTCCTTATGGCACTTTTGCTTATCGGAGGCTTCCTTTTGGTTTGTGTAATGGTCCTTCGACATTTCAACGGCTGATGAATCACATTTTCTCAGATTTCATAGGGAGAGGCATGGAGGTCTTCATGGATGACTTCACTGTGTATGGTTCTTCCTTTGATTCATGTCTGGCCAGTTTATCAAAGGTGTTGCAGAGATGTACTGAAACGAATCTTGTTCTTAATTGGGAGAAGTGTCACTTTATGGTGAAGGAAGGCATTGTGCTTGGGCATAAAATCTCTAGTAGAGGCATTGAGGTCGATAGAGCAAAAATTGAAGTTATTGAAAAATTGCCTCCACCTTCATCTGTGAAAGGTATTCGAAGCTTTCTTGGACATGCTGGTTTTTATCGACGGTTCATCAAGGATTTCTCCAAGTTAGCTCGGCCACTCTGCAATCTTCTCGAAAAGGATCGTGTTTTTGACTTTGATGAAAGTTGTCTTGATGCTTTTAACAGGTTGAAGAAGGAACTTACTTCTGCACCCATAGTTACATCGCCCGATTGGAGCTTGCCATTTGAGCTCATGTGTGATGCTAGTGACTATGCTGTGGGTGTTGTTCTCGGGCAGAAGAAGGAGAAGAGGATGCATGTGATAGCTTATGCAAGCAAGACTCTTGATGATGCACAAATTAACTATTCCACTACTGAGAAAGAGCTTCTTGCAGTGGTATTTGCACTTGATAAATTTAGATCCTATCTTGTTGGGTCTAAGGTGATTGTCTATTCGGATCATGCTGCGATTCGTTTCTTAATGACAAAGAAGGATGCAAAGCCTCGTCTAGTTCGTTGGATTCTTTTACTCCAGGAATTTGATCTTGAGATTCGAGATAAGAAAGGGTGCGAGAACTTGGTAGCAGATCATTTATCTAGGTTGGACCAAGGAGATGGAGAGGTAGGTGGTGCAATGCCTATTAATGAGAAATTTCCGGAGGAGCAGCTTCTAGTTGTGTCTATGTCTACACCATGGTATGCAGATTTTGTGAACTACATTGTGGGAGGAGTTGTACCTGATACTCTCTCTTATAATCAAAAGAAGAAGTTCTTTTATGATGTAAAGCACTACTATTGGGAGGAGCCACTGCTTTACAAGGAATGTGCTGATGGAATGTTTCGTAGATGTGTACCTCATGATGAAGTTCCTCATATTTTCAGGCATTGTCACTCTCTAGAGTGTGGTGGTCATAACAGTAGCATGAAGACAGTTGCTAAGATTTTGCAGTCAGGTTTTTATTGGCCAACCATGCATCAAGATGCTAGAGATTATGTGGCTAAATGTGATAGATGTCAACGAGTTGGGAATATGTCGAGGAGGAACGAGATGCCACTACAGTCTATTCTTGAGGTAGAGATTTTTGATGTGTGGGGGATGGATTTCATGGGTCCATTTCCGTCTTCTTATGGGAACCAATATATTTTGGTAGGAGTTGATTATGTCTCTAAATGGGTTGAGGCTATTGCGTCTCCTACTAACGATGCTAGAATTGTGAAGAAGTTCTTAAAGAAGCATGTGTTCACTAGATTTGGAGTGCCAAGGGCTATTATCAATGATGGAGGTTCGCACTTTTGCAATAAACAGGTGGGTGATCTCTTGAAAAAGTATGGTGTGACACAAAAAGTGGCAACTCCTTATCATCCGCAAACAAGTGGGCAAGTTGAGATTTCGAATCGTGAGCTGAAGTCAATTTTGGAGAAGACAGTGGCAAGTTCTAGAAAGGATTGGTCAACAAAGCTTGATGATGCTCTTTGGGCATATAGGACAGCTTTTAAAACACCTATTGGGATGTCTCCATATAGGTTGGTCTTTGGGAAGCCATGTCATTTGCCGGTGGAACTTCAGCATAAGGCATTTTGGACTACGAGGAATTTGAATTTTGATCTAAAAGCTGCGGGAGAGAAGCGTTTGCTTCAACTTGGAGAGCTTGAAGAGATTAGGCTCCAATCTTATGAAAATGCTAGCATCTACAAGGAGAAGACCAAATTGTGGCATGATAAGCACATTCAGAAGAAAGCATTTGAGGTTGGGCAGCATGTTCTATTGTTCAATTCAAGACTCCGTTTGTTTCCTGGGAAGCTCAGATCGCGATGGTCCGGACCTTTTGAGATTGTGAAGGTCTATCCTAATGGGGTGTGTGAGATTACAAGAGAAGGGTCAGAAGTATTCAAGGTGAACGGGCAAAGACTGAAGCCATACCTGCTGGGCAAAACAGTGGAGCGAGGAATGAGCATTCTTCATCTCCAAGACCCTATCATTGGTTGAGAATCGGCGTCAAGCTAATGACGTTAAACGAGCGCTTCGTGGGAGGCAACCCATGTATTGTGAGTATTTCTTTCTTGTTTTTTCTATAGTGTGTGTCAATGAGGACATTGACCCATTTAAGTGTGGGGATGTGTCTCATGTGTTGTAAGTCTCTAATTCTAGCCTTGTGAAGTTTACGTGTTTTAATGCACCCATGCATGCTGTTAGAAATCTTGTGTTTATGGATACTTTTGATGGAGAAGTGATATGTGATGTTCTTGTACACACACTTACACTAGCGAGTTGAAGCTGGTAGACTTATTGAATGTGGTAAGGGATTAGAATGACATGAATATGTGCAAGATAATTTGGTTTAGATGCTTTGAGTACAAGTAGGTATGTTAGAGAGACTTCTATTTGGGATTGATTGTGCTTTTACACACCAAGCGAGTTTTGAGCCTATATGCATATCTTTTGCATGATTTTTCGTTTGCTTGAGTGTCCACTTGTTATTTGCATTGCTAGCACGTGTTTGAGGTCTTTCTTGAGATGCATGACATTAATTGATGGCAACATGATAAAGGCAATAGGTTAACCTTATATTTCCCCAAATGACCAAACCTTTTATACATGGTCCATTAGTTAACCCATTGAGCTTAATCTTATTCTTTCGGTGACACACCACGTTACTCGCCATATATCCTTTTTATTGTATTGGCCTTACATTAAATTTGAACCCAATTGTCAAAGGCTAGTATTGTTCTTAAGGGGGTAATAAGGTGTGCATGAAGGGGGGTTATTGATGATCATAACTTGGGGGGAATATTGAGTTGGGTTGTGTGCTTGTTAGTCGGAAATTGTAAAATATCAATGGATCATTGTTCTTGCTTGTTATTAGCTCTCTTAAAAAAAAAAAAAAAAAAAAAAAAAAAAAAAAAAAATTAATAAATTTGAGAGCATTCTAATATTTTATGATCCTACTTTGACTCGACTAGTCAAGTTGTTATAAATAAAAGTTCAAGTGTGGGGATGAAAGTATGGGAGTTTATAGTTTCATTGTTGAGTACTAGCTTTTGACTTAACCCTCTTTGGCTTTACTTGACATACCTTGTCCCTAGCCCACGTTACAACCCTAATAAAAGACCTTTTGATTGTCATTGATTGTGTATGTTGCGATAAGGGTTAGATTGATACCACGTGTAAAGTATGCTTATGATATTGTTGGAGTTGAGTGATACACTTACCATCTTGTTTTGAGTGAATATCTTTTGTGAGTGAATGGTGAGTTTTTCCTTTTGCATAGGAGATCCCAGATTTTGTCTTGATAATATGCTCTTGTGTGTTTAGCATGTTTACCAACAGTTTTTGCACTTGACATGGAATTCTATGATATTATTCATGTGATTTGAGTATGCTATGGGGATACTTGCACTTTAGACACCAAGGCATTGCATAGTCATTTTGATTCTTGAGTTGATATGGCACTAGAGGACTTTGTGTGTGTGGTGTTGTGTTGATATGTGAATTTTTGCATGAGCTAGATGGATTTTGTGGGTATATTCGCTATAAGCCCTCACGAGACCTTACTCGTCCACTAGGGCTACCTAGGGGTTTAAAGGACTTGTTGCATATGTTAAATGCAACTGTGATCACCTACGGAAGTGGTACTAGTTAGTTAGTGTAATTATTATTTTAGTTTGCACGAGGACGCGCAAAGTGCTAAGTGTGGGGATATTTGATAGAATATATTTTATATATATTTTAAAGGATTTTATTCCCACATTTATTGTGTTTTTGCGAAGAATTGTGGCGATTTAATAAGTTTTATTGTAGTTTATTGCAGGAAATAAATATTTGTCAAGTTGAAGAAATCGAGCATTATTTGATGATTTTATTTTATTTTTAGCTCGAGGAATTTATTTGGTGAATTTAGGAGAAGAAATAAATAAATTACAGCTCGTTGTTAGAAGTTTTGGAGCAGAATGATAGAAACCTGGGGTGCAAAAGGCATTAACTGTGGTGCACCTTTGGCTGGAACAGTTCAGATTTGTCAGGGAAATCAACACCGCGGGAAAGAATTGGCGCACTGGCGCGTGAACAGGAATTACGAGGAATGCGCATCTACAAGATGCGTATCATCCCTGGAAAAACAGCGCAGTTGCGCATGATGGGTATGCGCAACAGGAGTCTTTTTGGCGCTACAGTGACCTGGCGAGTGCAGTTCGCGAGAGGAAGAAACAGAGCAGCAGTTGTATATATAATCATATGTCTATTCTTAAGTAATTATTACTAGTGGGCCTCAATTGTTTGTGGGTCAATTATGTATACTATCTTTTAAACACTATATAAATTAGATTAGGTTATAATTTTAAGAATCGAACATCATATTATTTTGAGATACAATTTTAGAGAGAACTTTTGGGGATTTCTCTTGGAGTCCAATTAATTTTCTTTGAAGATCTCAATTTTAAGGTTTAATTTCTATACTCTCTTAATTATGCTTTCTTCAATTAATTCTTGCTTAGTTAATTTTATTATGGGTAACTAATTCTCTAATCTGAGGATTGGGTAGTACTCCTTGGTTATTATATGTGTGTTTAATTAATTGTGATGTTCTTGATTTGCTGATTCGTTAATGAGGGCTAAATACAATTAGGGGAGTCATGAACCTTTGATTGAATTTTAGGAATTGTAACAAATTGGAAAAGGCGTTGCAATTTTAGTACAAGATTTAACGGACATAACTCGAATATTTGATTGGAAAATTAATAGGAGGGTTGTGAGACTTATAATTCTTGGAGCATAATAATTTATAATTGTATTTTGATTGTATTACGGAAGTGACAATTAAGGTGTAGTTGTAAATATTTTATTGTGTCTTGGAAGGGAACAATATAACCTTAGAAGAATTGTTTTCAGCAGAGTAAGAACGTAGATATCACATAGAAATTGAATGTGCATTGAAACCAAGTGAAGAACCCTAGTTCTTGGATTATTTTCCTCATATATATTTAATTCTTGATTGATAATTAGTTTTAAGTAGTTTAAAGACAAATCACAATTTCTTCTACACTTCTAAATTGTGAGAGATAAAATACTTGAATTCGATTTTACAAATTAGTCCTTCCCTGCGAACGAACTACACAAAAATACTGCTAACAGAGTGTGTAGAATGTGGGAATCTGTCAATCTAAATACTGAAGAACTGATCCGTCTTGACATGATTTTGATCGATTAAAAGGTTAATAAATCAATATACTTATAACTTATTAGTTTGTCAAATTTTATGATGTTATTAACTTTTCTAAGATATGTTGTATGACAAGAAAATTTGATCCATGCTACGATCCCGAAGATTTTGGTCTCTCGGTTCAAAAATCTTTTAGAGGAAGGTTCCGTGTACAGCATCAAAAATCTGAAAGTTGTTTCAAGTACAGGGAAATATAGACCACTATCACATGGGTCTAAATTGCTCTTCATATGTATAACGTTGTCTAAGAGATTGGAAGAAGGCATCGTCAACATATCACTGCATGGATTTCAGTTCATATGTCCGGATATGATTAATGCACGTATTAATGACACCAACATACTCTCATATTTTTTATGCAGTAATATATTAGAGTAATATATAAATAATACTATTATATAAGTTATAATTCAAACTATCATGTTCAAATATTATTTTTTCTATGTTGATTTAGATGTTGTGGGCTGCTTGACCTACTTGGGTGGCATTGAAGTTGTCAAAGGCGGTTGAAAAAAAGAGATCTCAAAATTGTCACAAATTAGTAAGTTATGCATTATATTAATTTTAATATAAATGTTATTTGTTTTTTATTGTTCTTGTAATTTTATATTACTTCTTTGGTTACCCCAATTTATTTGTTTTACTTATTTAATTTGTTCTAATTTTTTTTCTTAAACAGCTCCATCACCAGTACCATAACTTTGTGGGAAAAGTTGGCTGAGATGGTTGATACAAATTTATACAAGAAGGATGGTGGACCCTATATAATAATTGTCACATCTACCCGGATTAAAAAATTTAAAAGTAATTATCTTTATTAATGTTTTTTATAATATATAGTTTTAGAAATTACACATATATAAATCTATCTTATCTCGATTGAACGAATATCATTAGATATTATACAAATATTTGTTTCATTGATATTATTGATTTAATTCTTATATTAGTTTTTTAACCATTTATTTACTCTTATATGCAGATACAATTAGCTTTTCTACCACAAGAAATAGTAAAATTTATACAAATCTGGATACACCGTATGTGTCATCCCTGAGAGAGAGATTTGCTCACCTCTCTACTAAATTGCAAATCAGTGGAGACTCTCTCCCCATAATGTCGCCTGAGGAAAAAATATTTATTAATAGGATGAACATCGAGGAATTGCTGGAAGCAGAGTGGAGTGAAGACCTAAAGGTTAATTTTGCACATTTTTTGTTTAGCTAATTTATTTTACGTACCTTGCACTTGACCTCAATTATTATCAATGTTATTTTTGTTATCATATTTATACTCTAATCATATTACTATAGGAACAAATTATTACGGTAAGAGCTGAGATTTTTGGGATTGATAATACCCATAACTGGTACTACACTGGCTGTAAAACATGCTCCACAAAGTTGGACTTTTGTGACGGACATTATAGATGCAAGCCTTGCAACGAAATTATTGACCATCCTCTTATCATGTAAGAAATTAATTTAATAACTTTATTTTATATTTTGTTTATACATATATTAATCTTACTATGATTTGTGTGTTTATACAGGTTTAGAATACAAATAAAAGTTAAGGATAAGACGGGAAATACAACTTTTGTACTATTCAACAATATAGCAGAACCATTGCTAGACACATCAACAAATAAGATAGTGAATAAATTATCTTTAGACAACAATGATGTTCCAAAAGAGCTTGAAGGATTATTTGGAAAAGATATAGTGTTTAAGTTACGATTGAATGCTTATAATCTCAAAGAAGAATTACACAGTTTTACTGTTGCTGAAATATTTGAGCCAAAAGAAATTTTGGAACAAGAGTACAAATTGAAGAAATCAGTCAAGGTACATTCTAATTTATTATAGCTTATGTGTAATTAATTAATTAGTTTAAAAGTCTAATATCATATGCACTATATAATGTAACAAATAAGTTGTACATGATTTTTCTTCTTCATGCAACTATTTTTAAACACTCATTATATTGCAGGATTCTAAAGATTCTGCTACATCCGAGACTGGTGCTGTGTTTGTGCATGGCAATGGAGCTGGTGATGCAGACAATGGAGCTAAAGAAAATTCGAAACAAGAGTACAAGTTGAAGAAATCAGTTAAGACATATTCTAATTTATTACTATAATTTATGTATAGTCAACTTCATTAGTTTAAAACTCTAATATCACGCCCTATTATCTATATAAAAATATTGTACATGAATATTTTTCTAAGCACTCACTGTATTGCAGGATTCTAAAAGTTCTCCTACGCCTGAGATTGTGGAAGGACAAAAAGAAAAGGAAAGTATCAATTGAGGACAATGAAAAGGACAACGGAGTTGGTGATGGATACAGTGGGGCTGGTGACGGAGGCAATGGAACATGTATTTAGCATTATGCTACCGCCTAATTACACATGTGTTTCCAATCTTAATTTTAAGTATTAAATAATATGTACTAAAGGTTTCGCATTATACTTTTAAACTACATTGATAACTTGTCCGATTTTAATATATTTTGAATATGCACTAAAGGTCTATTGAGATTGATAATTACTGTCATTTTCTTAGCTATTTTTAATTATTATGTTTGTTTCAATAATGATGAAATTTTGCTAAGATTTAAAATATTACAAACTATAATATATTCCTGCAATTGATGCTCAACTTAAATCTACCAAAAATTATAGTCTACAATATAATTGACACATAATCTGATCATGACAAGGCTGTTACTTGCTTTGCTTTTACTACTTTCAATGAAATCATAATTTGATTAAAATAGTAAATAGATGATTGACTTTTATGATTAAAACACTTTTTGTAACAAAATCTACTCATTTTCCAAAAATATCACGGGTAATTACATTTAAATTAAAACATATTACCTTTTATAATAACTAATAAAAATAGTAATTAGCTGATTGCCTTTTATCTTTAAAACACTTTTTTTATAACAAAATCTACTCATTTTTTCAAAAATATCATGGACAATTACCTTTAATTTAAAACATATTACCATTAATAATAAATAATATAAAAATATCTTTTTTAAAATAATTTAATGTAATTTAAAAATATCTAATAATATAAAAATAAGCTTTAATATAAATAATTTAAAGGTAATTGCCCGTGATATTTTTTGAAGAGTGGTATAATTTGTTAGAAAAAAGTGTTTTAATTATAGAATTATTTTATTTGATAATTTAAATAATTTTATAGATATTAATTTCCCAATTTTTATTCTAATATTCTTTTTATTAACAAATATATTATAATGCCGCTGCGAAGCGCGGCTTAGTAACCTAGTTATAAAAAAAGTGTATTACTTTACATTATTTTGAACTTCCCTTTATTATTATCTTAGATATTCTCATAATATTTCTTTTCAAATGAAATTACCATCTTAACATTTTGCTCTACTAAACTTTTTTTTTAATGTAATATAATAGAAAATACAAGAACAAATTGGTAAATAAGAAGTTAAGAAATTAGATCGGTCTTGCATAAGAAATTAAGTAATTACTTGGTAAATAATTAATTACCTTTAATACTTTCGTACAAACAGCTAAATAATAGTATAAATATACACCTAAACTCTGTTAATTGTCTACTACAATTTTTGTTGTCAACATTGTCTTCTTTACTTTTTTGTTTGTTCATGTTAAAAGTGTGTATATTAGTACATGAGTATGAGACTTTTTCCTTTATGTTATTTATCTTATTACGTTTGTTTGTATCTTAATGCAGGATCATATTAAAATCAGACATGGATTAATAGGGAGGGCGATTCATCAGTTAATTAATTAAAATAATAGGTCGAGCAAGGTGATTTTCATGTGCATTCAGTTGTGAATTGATTTATATGTTTATGTGTGTACATTATTAGTTTTGAATTTATATTTAAAAGTTGATACACCTGTATACAAGGTAACTCGAAAGTGAAGAATTCATCATGTCTTCAAAAACAAATTTTATCATTGTTTTTTAACGTTTAGATATTTATTGCTCTAATTTTTACGAGAAAAGATTACATCTTTTAATAAAATATTTTCTGTAATTCATACATGAAAATTCAAAGATAAAAATTGTATATTAAGAAATTTATAGTGTATGTATTTCAAAAATATCATGTTAAGATTTATTCGACTGAAAAATTTATTTTGTGTGTGCATTTTTAACAAAATTCAATAAGTCGGTGCATCTATAACAAAAGTCATACAATAATAAAAAACATTGAGAAGTGATACGGTCAGAAAAAGAATTATAGAAATATAATTAATGATTCATTGGAAATGCCCAATATTCAAGGCCCAAAACCCTGATTATTTATTAATTTCGTAATTAATAAATAGGGAAAATATACAGCTCATTAAAAGAGTCCAAAATATGGTAAATTTATCAAAGAAGGATCCAGAATCCCAATTAATGAGTCATGGCCTTTATCAACAAGGAAAAGACTTATTCAGCAAGAAATACAATGTTTATCCATTATAATAAAGGAGACTTAATAGCTAAGACTCCTAAACTTACCCAAAATACAAGGCTCCAGACGCCTATATAAAGGACCTGATCCTACAATCAGAACTACGTCTTTGGCTTGATTCTCAGCATCGATTGAGATACGTAGGCATCTTGTGAGGACCGATTTAGTCTCGAAACACAAGTGCAACCATTAAAGCTCGAAAGCTCATAAATCCTAGCAATTAATATACAAGCACCTTTTTTAATCCATTACATTTGGCGCCGTCTGTGGGAAGACAACATCAACCATGGCAAACACACGAAGAACAACTCGAGATACTCCAGTTTCTGAGGAGCTTCCTATCACCTCTGAGGTTGATACTCACGGAAATCAACCACCGCCAACTACTGGCACTCAAGGGGCGAATATCCCCACCAATACTGAAGGACCGGAGATCCCAATTTCGGTTGAAGGGACGAATCCCCTGCAGATGGTCATTCATGGATCTAATCCACAATAGACCGTTCACCAGCAACCAATCACGACCTCCCCGCTGCTCATGAATGCGCCAAGTGGTCTTCAACTCCATACTACTGATCTCCCCCAATATGCAACTCAAACTTTGGGGATGCCAAGCTATGGCATTCCCCCTCGACCCATGGCGGGCGGTAGTGGTCTCAACCCCACTTACCATGAAGTATATGTTCTTCCTTACATACAAGGTCTGGGACCCCAAAACCAACAAACTCAAACTCGGCGAGCCCCCTGATTGAAGACTACTCAGGTCCCTATACTGAGGATGAGAATTATACATCTGAAGAAGAAAGGGATGTCGCCCCAAGGAGGAAACGTTCTTCTCAAACAAATCGGGAACAACTCCAAACTAATAAGGAGAAAATTGCAACCCATGAGGCAGAGACTGCAAGACTCAAGAAACTCCTTGCGGAGGAGGAGGCCGCCAAATCTCAAGGCCGAGCAACTGGAAGAGTCCCGATAATCAACCTGGACCCGACACCAAGAAGGACTAAGAGGGCTGAAGCCCCAAGGGGTGATCCTAGTGTTTTGTTGCCCCTAGGAGATCCTGATGATCCTACACCACCGTTTACTCAAGACATCATGAAAGCCACCGTATCTAGGAAATTTAAGATGCCAACGATTAAGGCTTATTATGGAACGGGGGATCCCGCAAATCATGTAAGAACCTTCTCCAATGGACTGCTGTTGCAGCCAACCAATGATGCGGTCAAGTGTAGGGCGTTTCCATAAACCTTGGCAGGCATGGCCCAACGCTGGTATAGCCGTCTTCCTCCCAACTCTATTGGGTCTTTCAAGGAACGAAGCAAAGCTTTCATCAATCAATTCGTTAGTGGAAGAGTGCATGAGAAAAGCTCTGCATCACTCATGGGAATCCAACAAGGAAAGAATGAAGCCCTAAGGGATTATATCAACCGATTCACCCAGGAGGCTCTGAAAGTCCCGGATTTAGAGGACAAAGTGGCTATGATAGCCCTGCATCAAGGAACTACTGATGATCACTTCAAAAGATCGTTAGCAAAACATCCACCCGAGAGCATGCTGAAGCTCCAAGATAGAGCCGGAAAATACATCAAGGCTGAAGAAAGCATGAGAAAGTATGAACCCACTACTGGTGGTAGTGGAAATTCAAAGAAGAGAAAGGAAACACAAGAGTATGATGTCAAGGAAAAGTTTACTAGAACATCAAAGGATTCCGATTCTCCACCCAAGAGGAACAATTTTGGGCCAAAGTTCACGGAGTATGCAAGATTGAACACTCCCAGGACCCAAATTCTGATGGAGATAGCTAAGGAGTGAGATCTTAAATGGACGAAGCCAATGAGGGCTGACATGTCCAAACGGAACCAAAACCAATTATGTCGGTTCCACAAGGAAGTCGGTCACGATACCGACGATTGTAGGCAATTGAAAGATGAGATCGAATTTCTGATACGAAGAGGAAAACTCAATAAGTTCACCAAGGATGGAAACCAAGGGAGTCAAAGGGGGAACTATGAAAGGAAGGATTATGACAGAAGGGACAACGATCAAGATCGAAATCCCAAGCCCCGAGGGCCAGTCATCAACATGATATTCGGAGGACCAACTGCTGCTGGGTCCTCCCGAAACTCAAGAAAGGCTTATGCTCGAGAAGTAATGACTGTGGTCGGAGAAGCACCGAAACGTGCCCGAACAGAAATATCGATAGGTTTTGATGATTCAGACCTGGAGGGAGTGAAGTTTCCCCACGATGATCCCTTAGTCATCGTACATGTGATAGGAAATTCTGAAACCAAGAGAGTTTTGGTCGACAATGGAGCTTCAGTGGACATCTTGTTCAATGATGCTTTTATCAAGATGGGCTATACTGACTCTCAGTTGACGCCCTCAAATATGCCCATATACGGATTCAATGGAGTGGAATCAAAGGTGGAAGGCACTATCCAACTCCCAATGACAATGGGGCAAGGGTCAAATACATCTACTCAGATGTCGAACTTCATAGTTATAAAGGCAACTTCGACCTACAATGCAATCCTGGGAAGGACTGGTCTTCATGCGTTCAAGGCCGTTGCCTCATCCTATCATCTGAAAATCAAGTTCCCAATGAGGAATGGAATTGGTAAAGAACGGGGAGACCGAAGATGGCTAGAAGTTGTTACGTAGCCGCGTTAAGGCCTGATGGAATCGGGGGCAAGTTCTCCCCATCGAAGACATGGATACCAGTGATAATGAGGACCGAAGAGGGAAACCAGCTGAGGATTTAATCCTAATTCCCTTAGTCCCTGGTGAACCGGAGAAGGTGACTTATGTTGGAGCACTACTGCCTGAGCCATTGAAAAGCAAGCTCATATCTTTTCTTTAAGAGAACAATGACGTTTTTGCTTGGACAGCGGCTGACATGCCAGGGATTGATCCCCAATTGATAACTCACAAGTTGAATGTGGATCCTGAAAGAAAGACGGTGAAACAAAAGAAGAGAAATTTTGCTCCAGAAAGGCAAGAGGCCATTAAACAAGAAGTAGAAAAGCTTCTGGAGGCCGGATTCATTGAAGAGATACAATTCCCAGAATGGTTGGCTAATCCCGTGATGGTAAAAAATGCCAATGGAAAATGGAGGATGTGTGTGGACTTCACTGACTTGAATGATGCATGTCCTAAGGATTGTTTCCCCTTACCAAGGATTGATGCATTAATAGATGCTACAGCCGGACACGAGATGCTCAGCTTCATGGATGGCTTCAGTGGATACAACCAAATTAAAATGCACAAGGATGACATCTCCAAGGTATCATTCATCACTGACTTTGGTGTTTTCTGTTATCTAGTCATGGCATTTGGACTTAAGAATGCAGGGGCAACTTATCAAAGATTGGTGAACAAAATTTTTGGACACCTGATTGGAAAAACCATGGAGGTTTATGTGGATGACATGTTGGTTAAAAGCCTCGATAAGGCCGATCACATAAACCATCTACGGGAAGCATTCGAAGTACTGAGGCACCACAAGATGATGTTGAATCCAGCTAAGTGTGCCTTTGGTGTAGGCTCGGGAAAGTTTTTAGGCCTGATGGTTTCCAAGAGAGGAATCGAGGCTAATCCCGACAAAATCAAAGCAATTCTAGACATGGAACCACCAAAGACTGTCAAGGATGTCCAAAAATTAACGGGAAGAGTGGCAGCATTGGGAAGATTTAACTCCAAGTCAGGAGAGAAGTGTTTACCTTTCTTCAAAGCACTCAAGAACGTGAAAAATTTTGAGTGGACAATTGAAAGCCAAGAGGCCTTTGAGGCCCTGAAGAAATACATGGCTGAGGCACCACTGTTGGCAAAGCCAAAGCCGGGAGAAACTCTTTATTTGTACTTGGCGGTTTCTAACACAGCCCTGGGTGCCGTTTTGGTAAAAGAAGAATTGAAGGTTCAGAAACCCATCTACTATGTGAGCAAGATTATACATGATGCAGAAATAAACTACTCAACGATTGAGAAGTTTGCCTTAGCCTTGATAATGGCCTCAAGAAAGCTACGCCCGTACTTCTAGGCTCACAAGATAGAGGTCTTGACTAATCAACCTATAAGAAACATCTTGCATAGCCCTCAAGTTAGTGGAAGGTTGATCAAATGGGCTATTGAATTAGGTGAATTAGACATCAAGTATAAGCCTCAAACGGCCATAAAAGCTCAGGCACTTGCTAACTTCATGGTTGAATGCACCATTGACAACCAAGAAGTCGGGGGGCAGGAAGTAATAGTGGAAGACGAGAAAGATCAAGAGATGGAGTTCAAAGAATATTGGGTGCTCTATTTTTATGGAGCATCAAAAACAAAATCAAGTGGAGCAGGTTTAGTGCTACAAAGTCCTGATGGATTTTTCATAGAGTACGCACTAAAATTTGACTTCCCAACGACAAACAATGAGGCTGAGTACGAAGCCCTGATAGCTGGCTTAGGGCTGGCTGGAGCCTTGAGAGTTAAAACCCTGAAAGTGTGTGGAGACTCGAGGCTAGTAGTTTCCCAAGTAAATGGGGAATTTGAGGCCAGAGATGAAGTCATGGCCAAGTACTTAAAACTTGTCAAGGCCATCATGACTCAGTTTGATGAATGCTATGTGGAACATATTCCAAGAGAAGAAAAGATGAAGGCTGATGCCTTGTCTAAGTTTGCTTCTTCTGAAATTGAGAACTACGCTGGAAGTGTGTACTTTTAAGTCTTGAACACCCCAAACATCAATGGAAAGTTGGTAGCACCTATTGATGTTGCTAGTTGTTGGATGGATCCCATGAAAGCTCATCTGGAAACTGGGTGGCTACCCAACGACACTTCAGAAACACGAAAGCTGTATGTGAGATCACTAAGGTATGCCCTGATTGAGGGAATCCTATACAAGAAATCTTTCATCATTCCTTATCTGAAATGCTTGAGACCCCAAGAGGCAGAATTGGCCCTAAGGGAAGTACATGAAGGAATTTGTGGGCAGCACTTGGGGGGCAGAGTCCTTGCTCATAAAGTCACTCGTCTAGGTTTTTATTGGCCAAGCATACTTGCAGATGCTAAAAGCTACGTGAAGAAGTGTGAAAGTTGCAAAAAGCATGCACCGGTGGTTAGAAAACCACCAGAGATGATGACATCCATAAACTCACCTATCCCATTCGCCATGTGGGGGATGGACATACTTGGACCATTTCCAATGGCAAGTGCGCAAAGAAAATTCTTGATAGTGGCAATCGACTACTTCACCAAGTGGATTGAGGCTAAGCCTTTAGCCAAGATAACCACCAAGCAAGTGATGCATTTCTTCTGGGAGAATGTGATATGCAGATACGGGATTCCACGTATCTTAGTCACAGACAATGGAACTTAGTTCAACAATGATGAATTCAAGAAGTATTGTGATGAGAATGATATCAAGTTACGGTTTTACCTCTGTTGCCCATCCTCAAGCAAATGGGCAAGCTGAGGTTGCCAACCGAATTATCCTGGATGGACTAAAGAAAAGAGTTGAACGCTCTAGAAACACTTGGGTAGACGAATTGCTCCCCATACTATGGGCATATCGTACTACTTGTAAAGTCACCACTGGAGCAACCCCCTTTCTGTTGGCATATGGGGCAGAGGCAGTGGTTCTAGTAGAGATTACTCACACGTCTCCAAGAGTTGAGGCTTACGAGCCAGAAGAAAATGAAGAAGGCTTGAGGCTAGCTTTAGATCTAATTGATGAAGTTAGAGATGAGGCAAACGCCAAGATAGTCGAACATCAGAAACGAGCATCTTTCTATTACAACCTAAGGGTTAAAGAAAGGTTCTTTCGACAAGGAGATTTAGTCCTCTGAAAGATTGAGGCATCCGGAGTTGGACAAAAAGGCAAGTTGGCCCCAAATTGGGAAGGACCATATCGCGTTAAGAACGTATTTGGTCGAGGCTCCTACAAATTGGAAACCCTGGAAGGGACTGAAGTGCCAAGAACTTGGCATGCTGCAAACTTGAAAGTCTATTATGTTTAAGTCCTGATTGGACTCACTATTAAGACAAGTACAAATAAGGACGACGAAACCAATCCAAGTTTTTAAACTTGAGTATTATGTAAGGGTTGAACCCATTTTCAAAGTTATGAATTCCATATTCTTATGTTTTCGTTATATTTTATGTGCATTGCATTCTAATAGAAATGTTAACTAAGCATGCAAAATCAAGAATATAAAAGCTGGAAGAAAAAAAAAAGTCAAGACTTAAATAAAAGTTAAGTTAAGCCCGTAGGCTGGAAATACATAAAAACTAGTACAAGCCATGAATGGCCATAAATAAAACTACAGACTATGCATCATCCCCCTTATCACCGGTATCAGCCTCCTTTTCTTCTGAGCTAGAGCCAGAACCAGTGCGAGTAGCTGCAGAATCAGCACCGGCTGTCTGACCAGGGGGAGAGGAATGCCCTAAGTCCAGAATCATGTCGTCTTCCTCCATGTCGTCCTCTCCAGCCAAAGCCACCTCTAATGGGGTAGGAGCATAAGGACTCGGAAAGTCAGAAAGGATGAGAGATCCAGGCATCTTCTCCAAGACTTCAGCTAAGGCGCCATCCCATCCCTTAGTGAACTGAACTGGGAAGAGGAGCTCGTCATGCTGACCGATTAAGTCCATGTACTCCTGGAAGTCAAGGTACTCATCGATGAAGTCATCCTTGCCCTTCCTAAGTGCAACCAGTTCAGCCTGGGAGTCAGCTAGCTCCTTCTCCCTCCTAGCCAGAGTGGCCCTCAAAGAGCCCACCTCCTCCTAGGACTTCTCAAACTTGCCTTGGTTGGCCTCTGAAGATGAGCGCCAAGCCTTGGCTTGAAAGAGAGCCCCTTGGAAGTTGGCATTAGCCTACAAACAAGTTACAAGTCAAGATATGAACTTGAAATACATTGAAAACTACAAAGAAATAAGAAAAGAACTTACAGCAGCAATAGCCTGAGAGCCTGCATGCTCCACTCCCTCCAAAGTGGAGTTAGAAACAAAATACTTGTAGTCACAAGGAGTCAAAGAATGATAGGACCACTCCGTGGCATGCTTGGACACCCCCACGACCGTGTCCTTCTTCCTGATACCCCAGTTGGGGCACCAAACAGAGCTCTTGGCCGAGGTAGGAGCCTCAACCTCCTCAACAGTATCCTCATGAGGCCTTAAAAAGGCTGGGACACCTGAAGCAACCCGAGGATCTTTCACTCCCAAACGAGCCCTCTTCATCCTAGCTGTTTCACCATCTAGGGGCTCGTTGGACTTATTTATAAAGGCTGCAGCTGCAAAAACACAAGAAAAGAAACAGTGGGTATAAGAAAATCTTAGATAAATAAAAGAAAGTTTGGAATGGGAATTACCCTTGTCCGATACGCTTGAAAGTCCCAGAGACTTAAGCTGAAACTCATCCAGGAGCTCCCAGGCCAATGTAGCATAGTTGTCCTTAGTGAGCTCGGCATAAGCATGAGCCTCCTCATCATTCAGGACAATATCATTGGGGCTACCATCCGAGACCCTACTGAAAGATATACGGAATAGGGTGCCCCAATCCCCTCCTTCCCAAACAAAGTACATGAATTCATTCTTCCATTTTGGGTTATTGTCAGGAATGGATTTTGGGTGAAAAATGGGAGGAGTAGAAGGGCGATGGTTAATATAAACCCAACCCAGGGAAATGGCGGAACTATTTTTAAACTGAAAAATCTTCCTAAACAAAGCTACAGAAAGAGGAAAATTGTTCTTTAAACAAAGTACAATGAAACACATAATTATTCTCCAGGCATTTGGAGGAAGTTGGCAGGGGTTAATCCTAACGTCTGCTAAAAGCTTAGGGATAAAGTCATGAAAAGGGAATCTAACCCCTGCAACAATTGTGTCCTTATAAATGCAGAGAGCATCAGGACGCCAATGGCAGGAACGATCTCCTGGGCCAGCTGGGATAAGCCTATATGGAGTTTTAACTCTATACATTTTATTATAATCCCTAATCATGTCAATTTCGTGAAACTTATTGCTACAATCAAAAAAATCTAAATGCGACACAGAGGGATAATCATCACCACGTTCAACAATCATATCTTATAAAGACATATGAGAAGAACGAATAGTGATACCTCTCTTCGAAGCTTGATTCATTTTTTGAAGGCGCTGGGCATTGCGGTCAGCCATCTTCAAATCTCCAAGGCAAATCTCCAGAAATCTTCAAATCTTCAAAGTATGAGCCCAGAAAAACTTCAAATCTTCAAGTAAATTTCCAGAATCTTCAAAACTTCAAAGAAGAATTCCAGAAAATCTTCAAGCGATGAAGATTACACCCAGAAAAATATGAATACGGCTGAGGAAATCTCGCCGGAAATCGCCTCACCACGGAGTAACTAGAGAGAAAATATAGAGAGAAATTTTTAGAAAGTTGAAGGTATGAAGTGAAGAGTGAAGTGGAAATCCCACTCTTTTATAACCAAAACAGCCGGTCACCCAACCGGTTAAGGGAAGGGCAACCGACTATGGCCAGTTAAGGCCCATAAACCTTTTATTGGACTTCAAAAAATTAAAGCCCAAATAAATTGAGGCTAGGCCCAAAAGAGCTTGAGGCTGGGCGAAATCTAAGCCCAATGAATTTGAGGCTAAACAGCATTAAGGCCCAAAAACGAGTAAAGTTCAAGGCCCAAATAATTTGAGGCCAAATTAAGGCTCAATAAAATTTTGAAGACAAGGCAAAATCAAATAAATTTGAGGTCGAAAAAGACCTTAGATCAAGGTCGTACGATCGAGATCGAAAATATACGGGAAATCAAGGTCGAATCCTTCTACCTCGCACCCCAAATGAAATCGAAAAGTAAAAAAATTGAAGTCGAAAAAACCTTAGATCGAAGTCGAACGATCGAGGTTGAAAATACACGGAAAAACAAACTCGAATCCATCGACCTTGTACCGAAATGAGGTCGAAAATAAACGGATTCGAGGTCGAAGGCTCGAAGTCGAAAATACACGAGGAATCGAGATCGAATCCATCGACTTCGCACCAAAATAAGGTCAAAAAATTAAAAAATTGAGGTCGAAAAGACCTTAAATCAAGGTCGAAGGCTCGAAGTCGAAAACATACGGAAAAATGAACTTGAATCCTTCGACCTCACACCAAATTGAGGTCAAAAACAAATGGATTCGAGGTCGAAGGCTTGAAGTCGAAAATACACTGAAAAACGAGCTCGAATCCTTCGACCTCACACCAAATTGAGGTCGAAAACCAATGGATTTGAGGTCGAAGCGTTGAGGTCGAAAATGACCTAAATCCTGGTGGAAGAATCGAGGTCGAAAAAGACTTAGGAAATGAGCTCGAATCCTTCGACCTCGCACCAAATCGAGGTTGAAAACAAATGGATTCGAGGTCGAAGGCTTGAGGTCGAAAAAGACCTAGGAAATGAGGTCGAAACCTTCGACCTCACACCCGAATGAGGTCGAAATCCTGGTCGAATTCGAGGTCGAAATTGACTTGTTTCCTGGTCGAATTTGAGGTCGAAATTGACTTTTTTCCTGGTCGAAAATGAGGTCGAAATTGACTTGTTTCCTGGTCGAAAATGAGGTCGAATTTGACTTGTTTCCTGGTCAAAATTAAGAAAAAATGCGCTATAACTTCTACGAAAACCCCAGGAAGATTTTCCCAGAATTTGGGGGCCAAATGATACGGTCAGAAAAGGAATTATAGAAATATAATTAATGATTCATTGGAAAGGCCCAATATTCAAGGCCCAAAACCCTGATTATTTATTAATTTCGTAATTAATAAATAGGGAAAATATACAGCTCATTAAAAGAGTCCAAAATATGGTAAATTTATCAAAGAAGGATCCAGAATCCCAATTAATGAGTCATAGCCTTTATCAACAAAGAAAAGACTTATTCAGCAAGAAATGCAATGTTATCCATTATAAAAAAGGAGACTTAATAGCTATGACTCCTAAACTTACCCAAAATACAAGACTCTAGACGCCTATATAAAGGACCTGATCCTACAATCAGAACTACGTCTTTGGCTTGATTCTCAGCATCGATTGAGATACGTAGGCATCTTGTGAGGACCGATTTAGTCTTGAAACACAAGTGCAGCCATTAAAGCTCGAAAGCTCATAAATCCTAGCAATTAATATACAAGCATGTTTTTTAATCCATTACAAGAAGAGGTCATTATTTTTATTTTTTTTAAAAGGAAGTGGTTGTTGTTATTTTTGTTGTTATTTGTTTTGACAAAAAGAGATCATTATTAATAAAAAATTCTCCCAGCAACAAAAAAGATGTTTGTTCATATTTTTTAATTTTTTTTCTTTCTGGGAGTAGATTTGGAGGTGGTGAATATTTTAATAGCTCTGAAGGTATAATTGTAGTTTTTGATTAAACGATCTAGAACTTTATATACACACACACACACACATATATAGGGAGATGATCAAATGAGAACCCACCTTATAATGAGAACTGAGACTAAATCTCAGCCACATATTTTTTATACTAGGGTTAAATCTTAGCCATGTATTTAGATCTAAAAATTTATTATTCTCTCATCTCTCCTTTATTTCTGTTGTTCTGCTGAGTGTTGACCTTTCCATTTTCATTTCACATATCCAAATTTTTCAACAATGATATACATACACATCTCTCTCTCTCTCTCTCTCTCTCTCTCTCTCTCTCTCTCTCTCTCTCTCTTCTTCTTCTTCTTCTTATTCTGCTCTTCTCTCTCCCCCATTCTTTTCATCTTTCTTTCTTAACAAAACCTCTACAATTCTCTTCTCCACTGTCTCTTTCCTTATAATCTCACCACACCTCTCCCACCTTCTTCATCATAACTGAATCACTTTTCTCTATTAATATTCATTTTTACAATCCAATTGAATTTATCTTCGTCACCATCTTCAGATCTGAGGGCGGCACAAGTAATGAAACAAGAACACAGTTGAATAAATATAAAGGAAACAACGTCGTTGAATGGAATGAACGAGAGACAAAAAAAGAGTTCAATGGGGAATAATTATATTTGTGCAATTTAGTCAATTTTGCACACAAATCACCTTTTTTTATGACTAATCACCTATTCTTTAATATGAATCACCTTTTTATTTGGTGATTTGTGTTCGTATATTTTATGATTTATATGTAGAAATTGGTGATGTTACTTAAATTTTGGTGATTGGTGATTTTTGTAAGTAGTGATGTTGGTGGTTTACATTTTTAGTGATAAGTAATTTGATTTTGAATTTAGTCATTTTGGTTGTGATGATGGTGGCAGTGTGGTGGTGTAGCGGTGGTGATTCGAATTTGAAGTTTAGTGATTCTAGTAGTAATATCAGTTTTATTTTTAGTGATTCGAACTTGGTTTTAGTGATTTCAGAAATGATTGTGGTGGTAATGACAATTGTGTGGTTAAATTTTTGGTAATTTCAATTTCAATTTGGTTATTTTACATTGAATTTGGTGGTTCCGTTGATTGTGTGTGATAATGATGATGTTGCGGTGGTTTTGCGACGGTGATAGTGCGGTGGTGGTTCAATTTGGTGATTCGAAGAGTTTGGAAATTATTATGAAAAACAGAGGAGACGATGGTGGTGATTTGTGCTAATATTAACAAATTAATGTGGAGATGAAGATAGACCGTTGACGTACGACGGTGTAGGGTGGTTGTTGTCGAGGACTTTGAAGCACTGGCAGAGAAATACAAAATGGTGATATGAAGAGTCTGGATATTACTCCAGATTGATTGATAACCTTAAGAAGGATCTGTTCGATTTTGAACGGTGATATTAGGGAATTGTGAGTAGCAGCGAAAAGGGAAGAGAAGGAAAAGAAGGGTCGAGTCTTATGGTTGTGGAACAGGAAAATAAAAGAATGATAGATCAGTTCTTTTTTTGCGCGTTATAACTTGTAATTGCCCCGAGACTTTAATATTATTACAAAAATGCCACCGAGTTCTCAGTTCTCATTTTAAGCCCCTCCCTATATATATATATATATATATATATATATATATATATATATATATATATAATTCAAAACAAAAATTAATTTTATATTAGAAATGTTATTTTATTTAAAAACGTATTTTGTAGA
Organism: Heracleum sosnowskyi; assembly: GCA_030848705.1. Classification (NCBI taxonomy): domain Eukaryota; kingdom Viridiplantae; phylum Streptophyta; class Magnoliopsida; order Apiales; family Apiaceae; genus Heracleum; species Heracleum sosnowskyi. The sequence continues at coordinate 9,194,921 of CM061239.1, forward strand.
ATATTTTTTGAGAAATTTTTTAGATATTATTATAAAGACGCTGCGAATTGCGGCTTAGTAAACTAGTTATAATAAAATTTACAACATAAATTAACAATTTTTATCTAAATGAAACTATTCATAAATAATATTTTATCTTATTTATCTATATCTCTACGTGTATCTTTTTTTGGTAGCCGTATTTCTAGTTAGTTGGCCTTTTTTTTTTTGCTAAGTAGTTAGTTGGCCTTTTTTAATACTGTTGGATGCATGTCTCTTCCTTTCCTCGGGAGATTTCTTTCCCTCTTGTACATTATTATTTTCTTTTTTGAAATTAAACTTTAAGAAAAAAAACTATTCATAAATTGAATAGAAAAAAGTTACGAATATTTATATATAATTTAAATTATTAAAATGTAATTTTTAGTAGTTAGATATAATTCTATTATTAATTGAAACGAACTTTTATATATATAATTTTATTCAATGTAGAAAATTCAATTATTTTAAGTTTAGATTATCAAAATATACTTTTTAATATTTAAATATAATCCTATTATTAATTAAATATATTTTTAATATTAGATCTAAATGTTCTCATTTATCTATTTAATATTTAACGGTCCTTATTAATTTGGTCATATAGTGGTCAGGATCGAACTACCAAAATTTTGCATAAGAACTCCCGTACGCTTATTATATATAATAATTTAATTATATAATTAATAAAATAAAAAATTATATAAACATATTTAATTTAATTTTAAATATAATTTTCATGTTTCTAAAATAATAATTGAATAATTTTTAATATTTAATCACAAATTATTTAATTTAACTACTAAAAAATCAAAAATAACATATGAAAGGGGAGGGAGATAATAGCATTGTAAACAACTTTTCACATTTAACAAAGTCTTCATTTGCTTTTTTCGGTTGTGTTGTTCTCATTGTAGTTCCCATAAAAATATTTTTATCTATAATGTTTTGTTTATGTACTAGTTTACAGAATTGCAATTCGCAACGGTTCTATAATAATTTTACAAAAAATTAAAAAAAAAATATTTTACAAAAAACGTTTTTAAATAAAATAAATAATTATATTTCTAAGATAATTCTTTTGAATTTTCTATGTTAGCGTGATCATTCAGAAAAATTATGAATAAAAAAAGATAATTATTTAATATTTTTATTATAATAATATTATGTTGATTATATTTATATTTTTTTAAAATTTATATTTCAACTTATTTTTTAAAATAAATATTAATATTTAATTCTAGACGATAATACCAATTTCTTCCACATCCAAAACAAAAAATATGAAAGCTATTCTCACCGATATTATATCTACTTTCACGACGCCAACATTAATGACAGGTATGTAACTTAAATTCAAAACAACTACCTCGGTCTCATGATCAAAACAACTAACTCAATGTGACCGTGAAAATAACTAAGAGTTGTTTGGCTCCGGCTTTAAGTCGGAGATTTTTGACTTTAAAAGTTAAAAATGTCTGTTTGTGTAAGAAGTTAAAAAATGATTTAAAGTTAAAAAAAATAGCTTAAGCCACAATTTGGTAAGAGTTACTTTTTTGAACTACTTACTTTATTTTTGTAATTTTATTTGATAAAAGATAATATCATCATTCAAATGTACTATTTGTCACATTTATTTTCAATTTTATATTTTTAATAACTCATAAGTTATTCACAATACAAAATTACCCAAACAGATATTAACATAAATTTTTTATTTTTAATTCAACTTTAAGTCAAAAGTAATAAATTTAAGTTTAACAAACCGGACTCTAACACAATTTGTTAATGTGTTAACCACTAAGTAAACATCTAATTAAAAAACTGCTTCAATTAAGATTTACTTTTCACTCAAATTATGTAAAGAATCGAGGGGACGGAGGGAGGGAGTATCATTTACAAACGGGTTAAATGGCTAATCCATAATTGAACTCACACTCAACTTGAAATTGAGTAATCAAACTCAAAAAGCTTGCATTTGGGTTACTACACTAATACTTACTTGCAATTAAATCACTTAACATAACTAATCTTGCATCACCGTTAACTTCTATTGACTTTTAACAAACCTCCGTTAAATATCGACACATAGGCTGCCACGTATGAATTTAAACCAAAATACAATTAAAATTTTATAAGTACTCAGTATAACCTAATATAACCACAAAGACCCGATCCATGACTAAAGTATGACCTCGACATAAACACAACGACGACTCCATGGACAACATCATCGAAGATATGAAGAAGACGACTGTGAGCAAAGTTAACAAACAATCATCGAGTAACGATATTGAAGAATCAAAGTAAATTTTAATCTTTATGTTCCTCAATCACTTCAATTAATGTTTTTCCTTTTCTAGGGTTTAAAATTAGAGTTCAAACTATATTCTTTTTGATTCGATTCAATTAAAACATTTCCTTTAGGGATTTAAACTTAGTGTTTATGTACATACATTAAAGAGCTTGATTTGTGTTAAAATTATGCAGGAAGAAGTTATATACGGTGATAGTGTACTATGGAGGGTATTTCGTTCACATTCTTGTCTTTAGCTACACTACCAATACAAGTAAAATTTACGAGAATGTCGACTTAGAAGATCTCAGTGTCCCAGAATTGAAGGTATGTGTGGGTGACATATTAGGGGAATTCGATTCATTGTATTACATCATTCCTACAGGGATTCGATTATTTACTAGTACCACTGAGGACGAACTCGTTGAATTGAGTAAACAATGTGATTACATTGCTACTTTCTATGTTTACCATCAAACTCCTACTGGTTGGGATGATGACATTGATAACTTTAGAGATGATGGAACATACAGTGATGATGAGTTTAATGAAATAAGAAAAGCAACCAAGGAAGATAGATTAAGAATGGAAGAATTGGAAAAATAATATGAAACTAATAATGGTAGTGAGTCAGAATCATATACTTCAGATTGTAGTGCTTCTTATGATGATTTTAGTAGTGAGGAAGAGAGTGACAGAGAAGTGTGTTATGCAACCCCTCATAAGTTCAAGAAAGGTAAAAATGTTGAAGAGATATTTAATGCTAAAACAGCTGCAAGAGATATTAAATGGAAAGTAGGTCTTGTTTTTACTAATAAAATAGAGTTTAAAGAGGCTATTAGGTCTAGCTCAATGGAAACTGGTAGGCCCTATCAATATCTAGTAGATGATTTAAAAAGAATTCAAGTGGGTTGTGCTAAAGGGTGTCCATTTAAGATGTGGGCCACTTACATTGAAGCTACCCAAGGCTAGCAGGTAAAGACTTTATGTAATGAACATAACTGTGTTTGAAGCTATAAAAATAAGCTTGTGACTGTGAAGTGGCTAGCTGAGAAATATGGAGATAAAATCAGAAAAAATCCAAATTGGAAGTTAGGGGAAATGCATGAGGAGTTCAAGAAGGAACTGAAAGTAGAAACAGACATATGTGAAGATGAATGATCTGGATCCTGCTTCTTGGTCAAAGGCTTTTTTCAAGACTCATTCCAGTGTTGATAGCACTTAAAATAACATGAGTGGGTGCTTTAATAGTTGGATACTTAAAGTCAGGTATATGCCTCTTATTGACATGTTGACTGAGATTCATGATATGCTTATGACTAGATTGCATGAGAAAAGAGATGCTATGAAAGATAAGGATTGTAGAATTGTTCCGAGAATGAATAAAATACTTGATGAAGTTGTTAAACAGAGTATAGGTTATATAGTGTTATGGGATGGTAGGTCTAATTATGTAGTAAAGGGTCATAGGAGTTCTTGTTCAGTTAGTTTTGAAAACATGACATGCTCTTGCAGAGTATGGGAATTGACAGGCATACCATGCTGTCACAGCCATCCAACAGTCAAGGCAAAATCCAATTGATTTTGTAGCCCACTGGTTTACAAAAGATAATAACATGAAGACATATTCTAACTGCTTAGAAATTATCAAAGGTGAGGAATTTTGGGAGGATGTAATGGGAGATACTATATTGCCACCACTGATTAAAAAACAACTTAAAGGTAGGCCAAAGAAATTAAGAAGAAGAGAAGGGTGGGAGGGTAGTGTCAGCTCTGGTAAAATTGTTAGGATGAGTTACAAAGGAAGAATCATGCACTGTAGTTATTGTAACTCTGCAGACCATAAGGTAAATAAATGTTCCACAAAACCTGAAGGATATGTAGCTCCTAAACCTCAGAACAAAAGAGGGAGGCCCAAAAAGACCATGGCTCTTGATGTTGAACAGGAAGTGAGAGTTGAAGAAGAGTTGTAGAACAAGGAGGCTGCCACTGGTGAAGCAGAAATGATGGATGAGTTGTTGAATCAGATGGAACATGAACATGAGGAAGAAATTCCCAGGTTGGATGATGATGTTGAAACTGTTGAAGGTATGCCTCCAAAAGTGCCAAAAAAAGTGGCATCCAAAGCCATGAAATTTGTATGTCTTTTTTTAATTAATTCTTGCTTTATGTATTTTTTTTTCTTGAATTTGTTATTATATTATTGTGTTTATTTTGTAGATGCCTACTCCAGGAATCAGAAACTTAAGAGCTCATGTGACTGGTAGTACCCCACCTGCATCAACACCCCCCACAGCTACTTCACAAAAACAAAACAAGGGAAAACAACCATCTACTCAGCAATCAACTTCACACAGGCCACTGACAAGGAGTGCTGGTGGAAGTGTATCAAAAAATGTGAAGCAATTTAGAGCACCAAGGCAGACTAACACGTGATTCCAGCTGATTGCAGTCCTTTTAATATTTTTAAACCATCACTATTTGGAACTGTATGAAGTATTATATTCTGATTTTGGTACTAGGTGTATGGTTAGATTTTGGTACTCTATGTCTTGAGACAAGTGCTAGGTGTATTCTATGAATTTGGTAATTGAAATGTTTAACAACTTTTGCTTTATACTCTCTTCTTACCAAAAAAATGTTGGATTGTATTATTAGATTGAACTGTTAGGATGCACTGTAAGATTGCACAGTTTAGACACAATACTTATAGAAAAGTTGGTCTGCAACTCCAACATAGATTAGAACACAGTACTCTTTATTTGCAATTACACACGTTCATGAAACATCAAGAAAAGATAAGGAAAAATACAACACAAAAGTGCCAAAAGAACAAACAATTTCTTCAATTTTTCTAAATTGTTTATCTTTCATCTTCAACAATTCAACTGTTTCTTTGTTCTTCATCTCGGCAACTGATAGCTTTTCTTTGAAACTCGAAACCTCCTTTTCAACAAGACTCAAATCATCACTTAAATTTAATAATTCATCACATTTTACACACTTAGTTTCATCCTCAAATCTTCAATAGCCTCTCTTCCTCTCTTCGTGTATTGCGGTTCAGCCTATTGGAAGAAATTGCATCTCAAATACGGGTCCTAGAATTAAAGGAAAAGGTGAGAAACGTGGATCTGGGTCATGACAAAAACGAGAAAAGTTTAAACCTTTACCTTATATCTGCTACATCCATAAAACATTCTTCCTAGATCGCAAGTTTCGTTTTTCCAAGCTTCCCAACATGGAGCAAGAATCCCGCACTTACATTTTACTCCACGTTCTAGACATCTTATGTATGAGTTACTGTTGGTGGTTGAAGTTGAAGAACTCATTCCACACTATCTTTGATTGAGCCCTAATTGATTTTATGTTTTGGATTGATAGATGATGTTGGGTGTTATTGGATCGGGTTATAGATATTATTACTGATGGATAGTTTTATAGGATCCACTTCGCCACGTCAACATACAACGTGTATGTTAACGGAGGAATTTGATGATAACAAATTTCGGGGATTGCTGGAATAACAAAATTGTGATGATGTGGGATTTGGGATTTTTGATGTTTTGGGGCTGGACTTGAAAGGTGTCTCGACTTGTTAGATGTGTCGGATCCTTTTCCAAGATGCCTGCGTACCCTGTTTATATATAGGGATCAAGCCAACGTACACTACAAGAATAATTGAATCAGACAAGGCTTTTTGCCCGTTGTCTGATGCCCTAGAAAACCGTTGTCTATTGAGATGCCGTCTGTTACGCAGCTCAGACAACGGACGCGTCCGTTGTCTGATTCCCTACAGACAACGGTTTTGGTCTTAGAAAACGTTGTCTGAAACGCGTGAACAACAACGGTTGTTGTAGAAACCATTGTCTGACAAATAAATCAACAATTGTTTATTAACTAGAAAATGTTGTTATTTTAATTTTCAGACAAGGCTTTATTTTCCAAAAGAGTGTTGTGTGATCTAAATATTTACGACGGTTTTAGTAGAACAACCCCATTGTCTTAATAGTTTAACACAATGGTTTCCTTTCTAAAAACTGTTGTCTATTCTTGACTTGCACAATTGTTTTCTTTAAATACCTGTTGTCTTAAAGCTGTTAGGCAATGGTTTAAAAAGATAAACATGTTTGAACATTAGCAGAACCACAACAGTTTTTGTTTCTAAAACACTTGTTTCTGATTTTGATAGACAACGGTATTGGACAAAAAACTGTTGTCTGAAGTGTTTACCACAACGTAGTTCTGTGATAGGATAGTGTTTTTAATCTCTGTGATTGTTAAGGGATATCTTGAGATAATTAGTTGATTTTATCTTTTTAGAGTTATATTAGCGTTGTGATTATTTCCTGATTTGAAAGAATCGTCTGGAGATATTTTCTATAATTAATATTGGAAAATTAGGAGATAATTGAGGTAACCGAAAATATGGTGTAACAGTGTACTTTTTTAAACACATCAGCGCGCCACATCACTATTCCGTTAGTCCCGTTAAGTGAGTTAACGACGATTACCCAATTGCAAGTTTTTAATAATTTGATTAGTTGACTGCAAGCTTTTTGAATTTGATAACCCGATTGCAAGTTGAGTGTGAGTTCAATTATGGATTAGCCATTTAACCCCATTTACAAACATACACTAGTTGACCAGTGACAAATATACACCGGTTGTTTCTACATCACAGATCTAAACATCTTCTACCTCTTATTCTAACCAGTAGTTGTATCAGATATCTGAAATAATGGCTACTTCCACAAGTTATAATCAAAACCCATCATCTTCAACTTCACCTCCTACTTTATGGGATGTTTTCTTGAGTTTCAGAGGTGAAGATACACGATATTCATTTACAAGTCATCTTTACAAAGACTTGTGCCGCAGTGGCATTAAAACGTATAAGGATGACCCTGCTCTACTCAGCGGAGAAGTAATCTCACGCGCATTGCCTCAAGCTATTCAGGATTCCAAGATTTACATTATTGTCTTCTCGGAAAACTATGCTTCTTCATCATGGTGCCTTGACGAGCTGGTAGAGATTCTCGATTGTTACACACGAATGGAAAGATTGGTTATTCCTGTGTTTCACTACATTGATCCAAAAGTTGTCAGACACCAAACTGCAGAGAGTTTTAAAGAAGCTTTTGATAAACATCAAACTCGTTATGATGCGGAGAAAGTCAAAAAGTGGCGCCTGACACTAAAGGAAGTTGCAGACTTTTCTGGATACCATATTTCTAAAAACAGGTAAAATCTGTTTTGAACTTCTAAATCAAGTCAAGAAAATTTTCATTAACAAGTCAAACATAATTTCAAACATATATATTTGAAATACACCATTTCTGTATTTTCTTCATTTATAAATTTGTACTCTCTGTAATTGCTAATTAGGTTATGTGTCCTAAATGAAAATGATTATTAACAGAAATAGTCCACAAGTCATTTCGCTCTATGATTTAAATGATTGCATTGCAGGCCTCAAGCTGATATTGTTGATGAAATCGTTAAAAGGATTCTACTCGAAATAAATCCAGTAACTTTAAATGTTGCCAAATATCCAGTTGGGTTGGATTCTCGTGTTAAAAGCGTAACAGAATTGTTCAACACTCACACGGAAGGTTTCATTAGGATTGGTATACATGGTATGGGTGGGGTTGGCAAAACAACTCTTGCTAAAGCTGTGTATAACCAAAATTATCAACAATTTGAGGGTAGCTGCTTTTTAGCAAACGTTAGGGAGGTTTCAAAAACAGAACAAGGCCTAGTGCGTTTACAACAACAAGTTATTGATGATGTTCTTAAACATAAGGACATTAACGTTGTTAATGTTGACCAAGGAATTGAGTTGATACGAGCTAGAATTAGTTCAACAAAAGTTCTTATTGTTATTGATGATTTAGACCACCCCAAACCACTAGAGTATTTACAAGTATCATTTGCTCTGGGGAGCATTGTCATAATAACAACGAGGAACGAAGACCTACTGGATAGAATTAGCGTAAAAGCAAAGTACAAGGTAAATCATATGGATAAAAATGAGTCATGGCAACTTTTTGCCAAGCATGCATTTGGAGTTCATAAAATACCTGGCAAATTCATGAAATTGTCCAAAGTAATTCTTAAGCATGCTGGAGGGAATCCATTAGCTCTTCAGATTTTTGGCACAACCTTGCTTAATGAATCTGAGGAGGGATGGAGAAGCTTCATCGACCAATTGAAGCAAGGTCCCATCGAGAATGTCGAGAAAAACCTAATGATCAGCTTTGATGCGTTGAAATCGGTTCCATGTCTGCAAGATATTTTCCTAGATATTGCGTGCTTTTACATTGGACTGGAGATAACAAGGGTTTCTAGAATAATGGAAACTTGTTATACATACGTCAATCGTAATATTGACATCCTAAACAAAAGATGTCTAATAACGATCGATAAGTTTGGGATTTTGCAGATGCACGATCTGCTTCAGGATATGGGCACGAATATTGCACGTAACAACTCTGCTGATGAGCCTGGAAAATATAGTAGATTGTGGGTATCGGAAGATATAGACACTGTGCTGAAGAATCACGAGGTAAATCAACACATATACATCTCTTTATAGGACTTGATTTAAATGAGATGCACAAAAAGTGTGAGTACCCTGAGAACCAAATGTTCTACAGAACAAAAATTGCAGAACCTCTTTGGTTCACATGGTGTTTACAATTTTTTCGTTCTCCATTGAATCTGAGATCCAATAATAATCTTCTACTCATGTGACTTTATATGATGTAATATCATCAATCAACCTCTCTTTCCTATCAATGAATTCATGTAAATTTGCTTCTACTAAATTTATTTATCAAACATTGGTCATCAACTTTTTTCATGGTATATCTCTTAGGGAACAGATGCAATTCAAGGTATCATCTCTGGCTACTCCTACTACAAGTATAGAATGAATAGAGAAACATTCGTTGCCGAATCATTCAAAAGGATGAGTAAACTAAAATTTCTGTACCTTAACAATGTAAATCTCACTGGAAGCTTTAAAGAAACATTTAAAGATTTGAGGTGGCTCCATTGGGCATTTTCTCCTTTGGAATGTTTGCCTTCTGAATTTTACGCGGAAAAACTAGTTGTCCTTGAGATGCCCGATAGCAATATGAGAACAATGAGGGAGCTAAACATGGTAGGTTCACAGAGCAGGTATCTTGTCTACATGATAAATTGAACAAAAATGTATTTTAATTTGTCCCTATTCCACTCATTTTTACAGGCTCCACAGGTGTTTAAAAAGTTAAAGAGTCTAAATGTGTCAGGTTCTTGGAAACTAGAATCAACACCAGACTTCGATACATTACCGTGTGTTGAAACTTTAAATTTTGAGGATTGCAGTACTTTGGAGGGGATTAATGAATCAATTGGAAATTTGGTGAGTCTTGTTCACCTTAATTTGGAGAACTGTGAGAATCTAAGAAGTCTTCCAGACAGTATTTGTAGCTTGAGAGCACTAAAAGTCCTAAATCTTAAGGGGTGCAGTAGACTCGAAGCACTGCCTACAGAATTGGGACACGTTGAATCCCTATTTAAGTTGGATTTAAGTCGTAACAAGAACCTTGAAACTCTTCCAGACAGCATTTGCAACCTTAGATCACTGGAAATTCTAGATATCAGTGAATGTAAGAAGCTGAAAGTATTGCCGGATCAACTGGGGATGATTACAAGCTTAAGGAAGCTAAATTTAACGGACGATACTATGTTGAGAATGCTTCCTGATATCAGTCAGCTCTCACACATAGAACATCTTGATCTTAATAATTGTGATGATCTGTTGTCCATATCTCAACTTCCTACTAATCTGGAATGGATAAAGGCAATAGATTGTGTGTCATTAAAAAGAGTACCCGACCTATCCAGTTTGAAAAATTTGAAGAGGTTAAACCTCACAAATTGTAAAGCTTTGAAAGAGATTCAAGGTTTGGAGGAACTGACTTCTTTAAATGATCTTAGTCTTCACAATTGTAGGTCTTTGCAAAGATTACCAAATCTATGCAATTTGAAACATTTGGAGAGCTTGGACCTTACATATTGTGATAGTTTGAAAGAGATTATAGGCTTGGAGGAACTCACTTCCTTACAAGATCTAAAGTTCGGTAATTGTGGTAATCTGTTGTCCGTTTCAAAGCTTCCTCCTAAACTGAAATTGTTAGACGCAGAAGGTTGTACGTCTTTAAAAAGATTACCAAATCTATCCCAATTTGATACAGTTGGAGTAGAAGGGAGGTGGAGGAGGAGGATGTAGGTCAGGATTCTCGTTATACTTTTGTGGGAATCATCCACTGTACAAAATGGAGATTACAATGATGAGCAAGTATTGCAGCACCACCGACAATGTAGAAGATGAAGGAAGCAGGAAGTGGTTATCTCTTGGCAGCTGTAGCACCACTTTCAATGTAGGAGAACAAAGAAGCAACCCCTCAGACAATGATTTGGAAAGTAACAAGATTTGGTTGTCTCTTGGCAGCAGTAGCACCACTGTGAATGTAGAAAGGAAAGAAGCTACCCCTCTAAACACTTGAAAATTCGGAATGTGTCAACAATTGGCTCTCTCTTTAGAAATTGGTGAAAACTGAAGTGCCTTGTTTGATGATGAACCAGGATCATTTGCCTCACGTTAATAGAAACAGGTAACCTACAATCAAAATTAAATATGTATATATCCATCCATTGTATTGATTTTTTTAGACATAACATTTGCATCTGTTGCTAGACTGTATTTTGAGACATGAAATAATTTGTTGATACAACTACAGGCTACACGTTGACATGAAATAATTTGTTGATAAACAGAGCAATTGTTTGGTTGTTGTGAATGTTTTTTGATTGCGGATGTGTCTGCTGTCAAGAATTCCCGAAGTGAGTTTTGAGTCAAGAACCCACCGAGAGGTGCTGAGTTGATTGATTCGGTTCTTGTTATTGTTAGAAAAGAGGCTAAGATGGTGATTGTTTGCAAAGGCAACAACTTGTGAAAATGTGACGAATGTATGGTGCTACAATTTTTTTTAGTGATTTAAAATTTAAATCATCTCTGCAGCAGTGAGTTGAGTGACATGCTGATGGAGATGTTCAAAAGAGATTGCTGTAACCTGATTTCGATTGTTTTATTTTTCTTTTCCCCCTTAATGTCTTGTATTTTTTGTTAGCAGTTCATGTTTGTGTTTCTTAAGCTAGCTAGCTCAGTTCCTCATCCCTGCAATAATCTATCTGCTTGAGGGGGAGTTTTGGAGAATAAGTGTTTAATCTCATACTGTTATCACAATCTTTTCCTTTCAACTGTCAAGATATCTATAAAACTCTGCTAAGAATATACAACTGATTTTAAATGGGGTAAAAGTCTCACCTTCTCAGTAAAACATATTTAACATGATTTCCTAAAAGATCTTGAAAATTCTAAGAGATATTTATTGGGCAATGTTATGAATCCCAAAAGTTTTCTCACATATTTTCGAATGTAAAATTATTTGAAATGAAAAATTATTTGTTGCTTACTTAAATCCTGTTTGTGCACTGCAATATTCCCTCTACTAGAGGTAAAGACGCTAGACTTTTTTCACATATTTTCAAATGTATAGAAAATATAGTACTTCTCGAAAAATAACAATCGTTAAATTTAAAAATAAATAAAGGAGAATAGTTGGATGTAGGTAAAAGAATCTATACTCAATAGCTTGCATGTCACTTTTTTATTAAAAAAAATTTTGGCTCTCTTTTCTTATTAATTATTAACTCCACTAATTCTCTTTGTTACTACTTTATTTTTTCATTTTTCTCTTACTTTCTCGATTTATTTCTCAAACAACTTTTATCAATATTATCATATGCTATTCATAACTCAATATTTCAAAAAAAATATACTAATTTTAATTATATTATTCAAACAAATAGTGAAAAACCTAGAAAAAAAATATATTATAGCATCAACGACATTTATAATATATAAATTCAAATTAAAACTTAAAATAATAAATATATAAAAAAAATATCACAGCCGTCGCACTGGTGCTATTTGAGTATTATTATAATCAAAATACCCTTTATTTGGTTGGTTGATAGTTGGATACGGTAAATAACAACCGTTAGATTTAAAGATAAATAAAGAAAAATCGTTGAATGTAATGTTAAAAAAATATTTTTATATTCTTATCTTAATATCTAATATCTAAAATACTCTCACGAGTTTAAATTATTACTATATATATATATATATATATATATTATCTATTTTTCTAAGATACATTTATAAGTAATATTATTAAAAATCAAATATAAACTAAACAATTTAGGGCTTTTTTCATAAATACCCAACCCAAAATTTTTTTTTGCATAAAAACATAGTATTTTTTAAATTTTTTGCAAAAATACCAAAATATTTGCAAAAATACAAACTTTTTGAAAATATTTGCAAAAATACGGCCTAGATGCAACCATATCTGCAACTGCAACCAAAATCAATCACAGATACAACTTGTTAATAATGGTATTTTTCCGCCGGCCTAGGGTTGACAACCCTGGTAGGTTAAACAACCTAAACCCTAAAACCTAAGTATTATTCGTCCTTCTTCATATTTCTAAAACTCAAAATAGAAACATTAAATCCAAAAGTTAACTATTGAACCCAGGGTAAATGAAGACCACAAGCTTACTCTCCTACTAACAATTATTTTGAATTCTCAGCTGTTTTTCAATTATTAATATCACGGGCAAACAGTTATTAATTTATTTTAAAATCTATTTTAACACTTTTAATTATTTAAAAAAAGTTTAACACGCCTATTTTTTTTAGTAAATGCAAATTAATAGAATTTTAAAACATAAATAATAAAAATAATAATTATTAATAACAATCTGTGCATCGCACGGGTTTTAAGATAGTTACTTTCATATTCATTAAAATATAAATAAAATTAAAATCAAAGAACATAATTAATAATGAAATAAAGTAGTATATTCTGCATAAGAACATAGATAAGTTCAAAAAATTCTAATTATAAGTCGTTCTACGTGAAACCTGACCCTAGTATTTACATAATTTTGTAGCTGCCGCTATACTCGAAAATAGCGTTAAGACGTAGAGGTATAATCATCAACAGAGCTTCCTTCTCTCATCTTCCAAATCTTCAATTAAATCCACTTTCCAAACACTACCTAAACCCACACCTCTCTCTCTCTCAAATCTCTATAGAAAAAGAGGGCACCCTGAAGTGATGAGTGAGGTAAGCATTTAGGTTGTTTTGAGTGGTTGATTATTAGAGTTGCTTAAAGGAGTACTTGTTAAATGTTGTTGTATACTCCCTCTGTACCAATCAATTGTATACATTGGGGGACGGGGGCTCGGCACGCATTTTAAGGCTCCTATAAAGTATACTTTCATAATTTTTTTTAAATTTTTTTTTCTTCTGAATTAAAATTTAACGTTAAAATTTTTATTCAGAGAAAAAATAATTTCAAAATAAGTTGTTGAAGTATACTTTATATACACCTTAAAATGCGTGCCAAGCATTGAAAAAAAACTGTATAGAAATGAGTGGGACGGAGGGAGTAATCAGCAGATGAGTATGTAGTATTAAGGCCTTTTTGTTATGTTTGGAACTGGATGGTTAAACCTGCTCTGTTTTTCTGCCCTGCTCTGATTTTTTTTCCACTTAAAAACATACTTACGTAACATATTTTTGAAATTTCTTTTTATAAAGGGAATACACTGTACAATGAGTTGGCATAATTAAGGGCCCGTTTGGGTGGCTTAACTTATGCATTATAAGTTGGAGAAAATGAATTTTTTTATCACCGAACTTTATATACTTTTAGAAACTAACCACTGAACTATAAATTTTTAGAAATCAACGACTGAACTATAAACTTATTTGTTTATAACACTAACGTTATTCTCGAATTTCAAAATTAGCATTCCGTTAAATGATTGGCCAACAGATGTTCAGATTGGGGCTTAATACAAAATAGGGTTCAAGCATCAATCTAGAATCAATTAAGTATTCCGTCACTGATTTTTTAACGGAATGCTAATTTTGAAATTCGAGAGTAACGTTAGTGATATAAACAAATAAATTTATAGTTCAGTGGTTGGTTTCTAAAAATTTATAGTTCAGTGGTTGGTTTCTAAAAGTATATAAAGTTCAGTGATAAAAAAATTCATTTTGCCTTATAAGTTGATAAGAGCTTATGGATGGTGTTTGTGTACTCAGATTATTTGATAACTTATAAATTGATAAGTTAAATGTTAGAAATCACCAACATTTTACTTAACTTATCAATTTATTCTTTGATTTTTTTATTTTTCTAATATTTTTTATTTTTATATTTGTATTTTTAATTTTTTTTTAATTTAAAATACAAGTGTTTGAAATCATTGTATTTAAAAATTATTTTTTCAAATTTAATTTAGCAAATTCTTCAATAACTTATAAGTAAATTTATCCAAACACCCGTATAACTTATAAGAATTAATCACTTATCACTTATGACACTTATATTAAGCTATAAGTCAACTTTTATCATATTCCAAACACGCACTAAGTACGGATAGAAATAAGGCTGCACTAAAAAAAAGGGAAATTGTCGTCCACTCAATATAACTTTACTTCTTCGGGGAATAATGGACTTAGAAGGTTTACTCTGTTGATCATCTTTTACTTATCAATCTTACCAGTTGTAGTTGTTGTATCAGATCTTGATATTTTAAGTAATGGCTGCTTCCACAAGTTATAATCAAATCCCATCATCTTCAACTTCACCTCCTACTTTATATGATGTTTTCTTGAGCTTCAGAGGTTTAGATACACGAAATACATTTACTAGTCATCTTTACAAAGACTTGTGCCGCACTGGCATTCGGACATTTATGGATAATCCTGAGCTACGTAGCGGAGAAGTCATCTCGGACTCACTGATTCAAGCTATTAAGGAATCCAAGACTTATATTGTTGTCCTCTCGGAAAACTATGCCACTTCATCTTGGTGCCTTGATGAGCTGGTAGAGATCCTCAATTGTTACAAAACAATGAAAAGATTGGTTATTCCTGTGTTTTGTAACATTGATTCATCGGTTGCGCGACACCAAAGTGGGAGTTTTAAAGAAGCTTTTGGAAAACATCAAACTCGTTTTAACATGGATAAAGTGAACAAATGGCGCCTGGCACTAAGGGAAGTTGCGGGCTTCTCAGGGTACCCTATATCTGAAAACAGGCAAGTCTAATTTACTTACTGACAACCATTTTAGCTTATAACTCAAAGCAACAGTGCATGTTCATCCAAACATGAAGTCCTTGATAAGTTAAGACATATTCCTTATGTATAATGTCCAGCTATAAATAAGGTGTGAGTGTAATATTGCTGTTATTCTTATGTATTTTGTGAAAATTCTGAATCTTTATATAAAGAATTATCCCTCAAGTCTTGTATGTCTTTGATTTATAAAAATTGTGTTGCAGGTCTCAGGCTGATATTATTGATAAAGTTGTTGATAGGGTTTTACACGAAATAAGTCCCATGACTTTGGATGTTGCCGAATATCCGGTTGGGTTGGATTCTCATGTCAAAAGCATAACGGCATTGTTTAAAAATCACAACGAAGGTGTGATTAGGATTGGTATACATGGTATGGGTGGAGTTGGCAAAACAACTCTTGCCAAAGCTGTGTATAATCAAAATTATCAACGATTTCAGGGAAGTTGCTTCCTAGCAAATGTTAGGGAAGTTTCAGGAATGAGAAATGGCCTAGAATCTTTGCAGCAGAAACTTATTGCTGATGTTCTTAAACGTAACAACTTTAACATTGGAAATGTTGACCAAGGAATTGAGTTGATACGAGCTAGAATTTGTTCAAGAAAAGTTCTGATTGTTATTGATGATTTAGATGACCCGAAACCACTAGAATATTTACAAGGATCATTTGCTCTGGGCAGCATGGTCATAATAACAACGAGGAACGAAGATCTACTGGATAGAATTAACGTGAAATCAAAATACAAGGTAAATCATTTGGATAAATATGAGTCACGTCAACTGTTTGCCCGACATGCATTTGGAAATGATAAAATATCCGGAACATTCACAGAATTGTCCAAAGAAATTCTAGAACGCGCTGGAGGGCTTCCATTAGCTCTTAAGGTTTTTGGCTCGAATTTGCTTAACCAACCTGAGGAAGAATGGAGATGGTTCATTGACAAATTAAAACGAGTTCCCATTGATGATATCGAGAAAAAACTAGTGATCAGCTTCGATGCATTGAAATCGATTGATCCTGTGCTGCAAAATATTTTCCTTGATATTGCTTGTTTTTACATTGGATGGAAGAGAGAAGAGGTTTCTAAAATTATGGAAACTTGTTATACGTTCGTCAGACGTAATATTGACATTCTAAGGAAAAGGTGTCTACTAACTATCAATGATTCGGATGAGTTAGGGATGCATGATCTGCTTCGGGACATGGGAATGAAAATTGCACGTAACAACTCTCCCGATGAGCCTGGAAAATATAGTAGATTGTGGGACTCTAATGATATTTACAGCGTACTAAAGAATGACAAGGTAATAACAACTTTTATACATCTATAGTATACAATATACATATTTCAAAGTAATGGTCTTAGATTCATCAATGGTATCTCCAATCACAGCCCCTCTGGGATGTAAAATATATCTCTCTCTTCTTATGATGCAAACTCGCTCATCAACTTTCCTTTCTACAATTGTATGTATATAAAGTTGCACATAAGATAAAAATCCGTGTTGAAAAAGCAAAGGTAACTAGCTCTCTATCTCCTTTTGTCTCTCTTAAATTTATTTTATATAACATTGTTACACAACTTTTCATCTTAATATATGTGGCAGGGGACAGAAGCGATTCAAGGTATCATCTTTTCTGAACTTAAGTATGATCATCTACATACGTGGCAAGGAACAGAAGCAATTCAAGGTAGCATCGTATCATTCGCTGCGCAGAGTTTCCGAAGGATGAGTAAATTAAGATTTCTTTCCCTCATTCGCGTGCATCTTAGTGGAAGCTTTAAACATATATTTGAAGATTTGAGGTGGCTCCATTGGACGGATTTTCCTTCTTTCTGTTTTCCTTCTGACTTTCACCCAGAAAAACTTGTTATCCTTGAGTTGCCTCGTAGTCGAATGAGGATGATGTTTGAGCTACACAAGGTAGGTATTGGGAATACGTTTCTGGTAAATATAATAATTTACATAAGAATGTCTGATTTAATTTCTCCTTATTCCACTCATTTTTATAGGCTTGTCCGGTTTTTGAAAAGTTGAAGATTCTAAACATGTCAGATTCTCTGAATTTAATTTCGACACCAGACTTCAGTAGATTACCATGTCTTGAAACTTTAGATCTTAGGGGTTGTAGTAGTTTGGCGGAGGTCCACATATCAATTGGAAGTTTGGTGAGGCTTGTTTCCTTAGATTTAAGGGGTTGTAGAAGTCTTAAAAGAATTCCGGACAGTATTTGTAGCTTGAGAGCATTGGAAGTTCTAGCTATTACCTATTGCACCAATCTGATAGCATTGCCTGTAGAAGTGGGGAAAGTTAAATCTCTTAAAAACCTCAATGCAGCCAGACTAAATATATCTAAGTTGCCAGATTCGGTCGGACTTCTAGGTAATGTTGTTAAGCTGAGATTATTTCAAAGCAAGAACCTTGAAACTCTTCCAGAGAGCATTAGAAACCTGAGATCACTGGAAATTCTAGATATTAGTGACTGTATGAATCTAAAAGAATTACCGGATCAACTGGGGATGATTACAAGCTTAAGGGAGCTAAATGCAAGGAAGGCTACTCTTTTAAAAAGATTGCCAAATCTATCTAATTTGAAACAGTTGGAGAGCTTGGAGCTTACACAATGTAGTGCTTTGACTGAGATTCTCGGCTTGGAGAAACTTAATTCTTTAAAAATACTTAAATTGTCAGGTTGCAACTCATCCCTTGTCGCATACACATTGACAAAGCGCTTGCTTCAGGTTTGATCACAAACTCTTATGGATACAAGGTTGTTTTGTTAAATGCTAAGATTAATTATCAGTCTTAAGAAAAAAAATGATTTCGTATATTGTTATCTTTTCTTTTTTTACAGAATTACATGTTTCATTTTACCAATCACAGTTTAAGAAAATCTTAAGAAGTCCAACTCTGTTGCAAGGTTTACAGTGAGAAAAAAATGAATATAAGCCAGGGAGCTGGGCTAGTAATAGATAATTAAGCCTTTATATATTTTTAGGCCAACTTTATAGTTTTTTGAATATTTCTTTTGCAACAGATATTCTCTGGATTTGGACATATAATGATTATTTACATTGAACCAACAGGGTTTCCAGATTGGATTAGTCGATCAAGTAATAGTGATTTTCCGTCGATGGCATCTCATGATATCTTGGCAATGATCTTTTGCTTTAAACTGTCCAAATATTTGTATGAAATTGATTATTCTGTTAAGAATATAACAAGTGATTTTAGATGGAGTGAAAGTCTTTCTATGCCTCATGGCTTTGATTCAGTAGTGATGTTCATAGTACCAAGATCAATCTTCTCAATCAGAGATGGTGACTATGGAGTTGAATTAACATCAAATTTAAAAATAATTCATGGGATTCATCTACTGTACGAACCTGAGATTACAGTAGTTGGCGAGTCTAGCAGCACCACTGTGAATGTAGAAGATGAAAGATGCTATCCTTGTAAACACTTGAAACATTCAGAAAGTGACAAAAATTGGCACTCCCTCCCTCTCTCTAGCTCTCACGAAATTCCTTTGATTGATGGAAACTACTCAGTTGTTGGCTACCTACAGCAACAGGTAACGAAAAGATTTAATTTTACGTATGATAAAACCCGGCTGTCATGAATCTTCTATAGCTCAACATATTTATACATATGTTTACCATTGTTAATCACTTGTAATTATTATATATATCTTGTACAAGTAAATACTTATTTTGTCGGACTAATTAGTTGATCAAATCATAGATCATGGACTCTAGTGATGATGACTCCTTAGTTTATGAAGTTAATTCTGACTCAACAAATGTGGAAGAACTCAATGAATCTGTTGAGGAAATGATGTCAAACTCGGAGTCAGAGCCTAACATAGGAGCTGTGCCTTGGATTGACTTGACAAATGAGTTCTCTGATAAAAAGAATGTTTCTACAGTCCCCACAACCACACAACAGTCTCCACTTCATTTGTTGGATTATCAACCGTTAGCTAACATAGCTTCTGAACCGGCTATACAAAGTACTGGCACTATTCTTGACAACACATCTGATCCTCGTACTAGTACTGGTATAGGCACCAGTAACTCAAATGAAGTATCAGGAATCGACCGTCAACAAGAGCTCTGTGATAAGGTTTCTTATTTGGAGTGTGATGAAACCTATAAAGCTCTGGAAATGAACACTCTTTGTGATTATAATAAGATGTTGGAAGCAAGATTGGCACGAAATAAACTACAAATGGATCACATGAATCACGCATATAACTCGTCTTTTGATCATCTACTTTCAAGGGTAAATACGCTTCCATCGGTAGTTCCTGGTGGCACCACAATTGAGCGTGGGGATGTTAAAAATGTTCTTCAACACGTGCTTCAAGATTTTGCTCAGAACGCTACAAGTATCGAAAAGCTCTTTGGTGATAGGGAAGGGTAGTGATGCGTGTTATTTGTAGCCTAAAACCTTGTACTTTTTGCTAGTTTTATATACATCCAGCATATGTAAAACTTTTATTAGTACCGGAAGTGTAGTGATGCTTGTTGTTTGTAGCCTAAACCTTGTACTTTTTGTTAGGGTTTTTTTGATCTTTTAGCCCTTAAAATTTGACAATTTATACCCATCAGTACTAAAACTTTGAAATCGTACTTTTTAGCCCTTGAACTATCCATTAAAGTCCAATTAACCCTTATATCGGTACCGATTAAAAAAAAAATTAAACTGGTATAAATCGGATGAGTAAAACATACATTCGACATTTAGTAAAAATACCAGTATAAGGGTTAATTGGATCTCTACGGGTACTTCAGGGGACTAGAAGGAATACTTTTGGTAACTTCAGGGTCTAAAAAAAATATTTTTGGTTGCATCACACAACCTACTCAACTCATTTAATGAACTTTAGAAAATTTTACAAAGATTTAAAGATATTATTTGCTCTTTGGTATACTGACTCTATCTTTTCATTCCAAGAATCAAACATGAAACTTCAAACCGGCACTTCAGGTAAGTGCACCAGAAACATCAAAAAGTTCAAGAAGATGCATAATAGTTTCTTCCAATATGTCTAAAGTTTCAGGATCCTCAACTTCTGAATAAAACATGTTAACATGATTTTCTAAAAGACCTTGAAAACTATAGATTGATTTTCTTTTAAAGCTAATATGAATTTGCCACTCACACTAGTTTTTGGAGATTGTATTGAAAACCATAAACTAGTATGGTAAGGGATTTAGTTAGATATATCTAAGCAGTTTTGTTTATTCTAAGATATATTTATTTAGGCAGTTTGGGAGATGATGCTGAATTGGGGGTGACTCAGATCTGAATACAACACGCATTTAACTCCATCTAGAGAGTCGTATTCAATAATAAAATAATTTATCATACCAATGTAAAGATTGTTTCATAGTATCTGGACATATGTGATTAGGACAGGAAGGCCGGAACAAGACCCTGTATAGTATCTGAACATATGTGATTGTTTTATAATATCGTAATGTGCTCTTGTCTTATGTTCTAACTCCATCCCCTTCTACTTACTAATCTTACAGTAGTAGTTTCAGACTTTCATGATTTGAAAATATGGCTTCTACAAGTTGTAATCAAACCCCATTATCTTCTACTCCAACTTCACCTCCTATTCTGTGGGATGTTTTCTTGAGTTTCAGAGGTAAAGATACACGATATACATTTACAGATCATCTGTACAAAGCCTTGCATCGCACTGGCATTCGAACATTTAGGGATGATCCTGAGCTAAGCAGCGGAGAAGTAATCTCACGTGCATTGCCTCAAGCTATTCAGGAATCCAAGACCTACATTGTTGTCCTCTCGGAAAACTATGCCACTTCATCTTGGTGCCTTGAAGAGCTAGTAGAGATCCTCGCTTGTTACAAACGAATGAAAAGATTGGTTGTTCCGGTGTTCTACAACATTGATCCATCCGTTGTGCGACACCAAATTGAGGGTTTTAGAGAATCTTTTGAAAAACATCAAACTCGTCATGCTGCTGAGAAAGTGAACGAGTGGTGCCTCACACTTAATGAAGTTGCTGACTTTTCAGGATACCATATATCTGAAAACAGGCAAGTCTAAGCAATTTTTTTTTTTTTTGCTAAATAAGTCTAAGCAATTTACTCTCAAGTAAATACATTTATATAGTCTGAGATGAAATTCAGTTAGAAACGAGGAAGAAAGCTATTGAGGGAAACTTGATTCATTTAATTATAGACCATTCCTTCCATTATACGAGATACTTTCCGTTATACAGGATACCTTCCGTAAAAGAACAACCTGGATCTGCCCCTGCTTGGAACAGAATAATTGAAGTGTTTTCTTCATTTAAACAGAACAAGAAACTTGACATAGTGGCTTAAGACTAGCTTCGGTTAAGGCCAAAAGATATCTAAAATAAGATTCTAATTTTGATATAAGATGTGACATCATTGTAGCAGTTAATCTTTTGTGTATTGTCATCAGACGGCAAAACGCACATTCTTTGTAGAGCTGCTGAATAGCCATTTAGAGATATATTGCTCAATTATACATGTTCTCTCGGTTAAACAATTGCCTTGCAGGTCTCAAGCTGATATCATCGATGAAGTTGTTGATAGGGTTTTACTTGCAATCAATCCCATGACTTTGGATGTTGCCAAATATCCAGTTGGGTTGGATTCTCGTGTTAAAGCCATATCAACGCTCTTAAAAAGTGACACGGAAGGTATCACTAGGATCGGTATACATGGCATGGGCGGAGTTGGTAAAACAACTCTTGCTAAAGCTGTGTATAACCAAAACTATCGACGATTTCAGGGCAGCTGCTTCTTAGCAAATGTTAGGGAGGCTTCAAGAACAGAACAAGGCCTAGTATGTTTACAAAAGCAACTTATTGCTGATGTTCTTAAACGTAACAACATTGACATTGGCAATGTTGACCAAGGAATTGAGCTGATAAGAGCTAGAATTTGTTCAAGAAAAGTCCTAATCGTTATTGATGATTTAGATGACCCAAAACCACTGGAATTTCTGGAAGGATCATTTTCTCCAGGAAGCGTAATTATCTTAACAACAAGAAACGAAGATCTGTTGGATTCACTGATAGTGACAGCCAAATACAGGGTGAATGAACTGGATGATGATCAGTCACGTCAACTTTTTGCGCAGCATGCATTTGGAGCTTATAAAATATCCGAGAAATTCATGGAATTGTCTAAAGTTATTCTAAAACGTGCTGGAGGGCTTCCATTAGCTCTTAAGATTTTTGGCTCGAACATGCTTAACAAACCGGAGAAAGACTGGAAATGGTTCATTGACAGACTGAATCGTGCTCCCATTGACGATATAGAGAAAAAACTATTGGTCAGCTTTGATGCTTTGAAAACGATTGATCCTGTGTTGCAGGATATTTTCCTAGATGTTGCGTGTTTTTACATTGGACAGGAGATAGAACCAGTTGTTGAAATAATGGAAACTTGTTACACCTACATTGATCATAATATTGACATTCTAAAGAAAAGATGTATGATCACGATTGATGAGTATGGGATTTTGGGGATGCATGATCTGCTTCGGGATATGGGCAGGGAAATTGCACGCAACAACTCTCCTGATGAGCCCGGAAAACATAGTAGATTGTGGGTATCAGAAGATATAGGCACTGTCTTGAAGAATCATAAGGTACTACCAACACTATTATATATATAGTACTGGCTTCTCATTCCTGTCAATGTATGTGTATGCATGTAAATTTGCTCCCAAGATCAAATATGTGGTGAAGAAGCACAGCGTAACTTACCCTGCAGCACTTTTGCTTTCTATTGAATATATTTATTTAGTATTGGCCATCATCTTTTCTTCATGATATATCTGTTAGGGGACAAGAGCAATTCAAGGTATCATCTCTAATAACTTCAACTACAACAATGAAGTCAAAGAAGTAACGTTCGCAGCGGAATCATTCAAAAGGATGAGTAAATTAAGATTTCTGTACCTCAACAATGTAAATCTCACTGGAAGATTTGAACAAACATTTGAAGATTTGAGGTGGCTTTATTGGGAGTTATGTCCTCTGTCATGCTTACCTTCTGAATTTTACCCAGAAAAACTAGTTACCCTTGAATTGCCTCGTAGCAAAATGAGAAGACTGTGGGAGCTAAACATGGTAGGTGTTCTGAGTTTGTATCTTGTATATATATGATACTTTGTACAAAAGTGTCTGTTTTATATTTTCCCAATTGCACTCATTTTGGCAGGTTCCACGGGTTTTCGAAAAGTTAAAGACTCTAAACATGTCGAACTCTCCAAATTTAATCACAACACCGGACTTCACTGGATTGCCATCTCTTAAAACTTTAAATCTAGGGGGTTGTACTATTTTGGAGGAGGTCCACGTATCAATTGGAAGTTTGGTCAGTCTTGTTGACTTGAATTTGCGGAACTGTTTAAAACTAAGAAGTCTTCCAAGCAGTATTTGTAGCTTGAGAGCATTGGAAGTTTTGACCATAGCTGGTTGCAGTAGTCTGGAAGTATTGCCTATAGAACTGGGGTACATTGAAGCACTAGACGTGCTCAATGCGTGGGGCCTAACTGTATCAGAATTACCATATTCGATCGGAGTTCGAAATAATCTGGTTGAGCTGAGATTATCGTATAACGATAACCTTAAAACTCTTCCAGACAGCATTTGCAACCTGAGATCACTGGAACTTCTAGATATCCGTTTTTGTGAGAAGCTAGTAGAATTGCCGCATGGACTTGGGAAGATTACAAGCTTAAGCGAGCTACGTGCAAGTAATGCTACTCAATTAAAAACGATTCCTGATATTAGTCAGCTCTCAATTTTAACCGAACTTGATCTCAGTGGTTGTCGTCATCTGCTGTCCGTTGCAGAACTTCCCCCTAATTTAAAAAGGATGAATGCAACAAATTGTACATCTATAGTAAGATTACCAAATCTATCCAACTTGAAACAGTTGGTGATATTGAACCTCAACAAATGTAGTAGTTTGACAGAGATTCAGGGCTTGGAGGGACTCACCTCTTTAAAAGTACTTACATTGAGAGGTTGCAACTCTTCTCTTTTGGCATACACTTTGACAGAGCATTTCTTTCAGGTTTGATCTCATTATCTTATGAATTATAAGAAATAATAATGTGTTACATCTTGTAATTGAAAACCCCTATAGTTTGGATAAAATGATATAATTTCAGTCTGTTCATACTTTTTGCTAAAAAAATTCTTCTTCCTTTTTTTTGCGCGGCAGATATTTTCTGGTTTTGGGCATATAATAGATATTATGATTTCATCAACAGAGTATCCGGACTGGATTAGTCGATCAAGTAATTTAGTGAAAAAAATGTGTTTCGATTTGCCTCCAGATGTGTCAGACAATTTCCTGGCGTTCATTTTTAGCTTTGAATGTGGGGGTACATTTAAAATTGATTATTTTGTTAAGAATACCACAAGCGATTTCATGTGGTGCAACCGTACTTATGATCAGAATGACAACGAATCGTTGATCCTAATAGTACCAAGATCAATCTTGTCAACCAGAGATGCTATTAGTAGAATTGAAATAGAATCGAATGCAGAAATGATTCATGGGATTCATCTACTACACAACACAGAGAGTACAATGATTAGCGCGGACGACAGCAACACAGTCGATGTAGAAGATGAAAATAGCTACCATTATAAACGACTAAAAACATTTGTCTGCATGAATGAAGAGAACATACACCTTTACTAATTGAATACCCTGCAAGGAAAATCCCACAGCCATTGCAGCATGAACGCAGGTCAGTTCACAGGGCATTCCATTTCTTCATTGCTTTAGTTTTGGTTTATTGACTAGTCGAGTAGTTGGGGGCCTTGGGCATGAAATTATTTTCACCAACTGTGGTAAATTGTAATGCATTGTGTAGTTGTGCGTAACGCAGGGTGTTGCATTTTTCAGTAAGATTGTTGCTGAACTAGCTAGAAGATGTAGTGTGCTTTTGGAACTCAAGAATTTCCAAGAAGATATTATGTTTGTCCCTGTATAATTGAAGTTTCATTCACACGAGTTCAAATTTTGCTTTTTTTTTAGACTAACTAACAAGAATATTATTTTTAAATTTTTTGGCCAAAAATATCATTTTATTACGTATTTCATAATTGGGTAACAATATTACGCATTTCAAAAATGAGTATTACATATAAATAAAATTAAAAATATTTTTCAAAAATAAAATAAAAAAAACTTGACCTCATACGCATTTGGCAAATGCTTATCACGTTTTTCAATTTTCTTTTTTAATTTTCTTTTTTTGGAAAAACATATGATACTCATTCTCCAAATGCGTAATATTAATACTCATTTTTCAAATGCATAATAAGCTGATATTTTTGGCCAAAATTTTCAGAATGGATATTCTCGTCTCCCAATATTTAAAAAAAATAGTATTTTTGACTATCACCCAATGAAAAACATTAAAAATTACAAGAAATATGATTTAAATTAGAGATAGATGATTTAAATTAGAGATAAAGGATCCCGAAGTTGAATTTGTATAATAGCTGAGATTATGCTGAAATCTCACATAAAAACACAAGAGACGTTATTCTAATTTCAGAATATTACCTATGACAAAATTATCTTTAAAAAATTTGTACTTAAAAATCCTTTAATCTCAGAAATTTTTTCATTTTTCTCTTTAAATTATATTTTCAAATATGATTTATTTTTAAACCTTTTGGTAAACTGAAAAAATTATTTTTTTCCCTAAAAGAAAAAACTTCCATCATCTTCTCTTACAGAGTCTTTCTTTCTTCTTTTTTCCCTAAAAGAAGATGGCAGATTCTCTATTTTTTTAACCAACATTTCACATAAATACTTAAATAATGCCAAAGGAGGGAGAGTGCGGTGGATATTTGACTCTATAAAATTGTATCTATAAAATAGTAATTATACTAGACAAAAAATTGTATTAAATAAGAATAGTAATTTTTGAATGTAACTTGTTAAACTTGAGACACATTTATAATTTCTTTTGTTAATTTTTATGTTTTTGTTGTGCATACATTTTTAATAAAATTTTGAATATTTACTAAGTTAATTTATACTATATTATTAATGTTAATAAACATAATAAAACACCAAATTTATTAGGCCAATATTTTATTAGCAATGTATTGATACTTTACAAAACCTTCAATATCAAGGCTGGTTGTTTGGTTAGTCAGGATGCTCCAAGCCTAACCACAACATTCCTTCATTTTCCAGCAAAATATAAGAAAAAGCAATGTGACACCAACCCATCAACTTTCATCACCTTCCACCTCTCCTTCACCATTACAAAATGCTTAGACATATCACCACCTTACCCAAATCAAAGCACACACAAACAGCCTCCCACAGGCCATTGTCTCTGTTTTTTAGTACAAAAGCACAAGGAAAAAAAGAGAGTTAGCTCTATCAATCAATCAAGATGATGCAGTCTGGGGTTCCCACATGCATTACATGTGGTGAACAAGTTGGTTTGGATCATAATGGTGAAGTCTTTGTGGCTTGTCATGAGTGTAGTTACCCGATTTGCAAGTCCTGTTTCGAGTATGATTTGAAAGATGGCAGCAGTTCTTGCTTAAGATGTGGTGCTCCTTATGATGGTATCCCTAACTTTCTACTCTTTTCATTCTCGGAATACTGATTTGGTCTGGTTTGCCTTTTTTTTATTGTGCAAACTACGGTTTAATAGTATGCAGTTTATTAATTAATCGCTTAGTGTTAAGTTACCAGTTCTCCCAAAACCTTAATGTGTTAGTAAAAATGCTTAAGTTTACGTTTCGTAAACCACTTAAGCTCTAATATCATGTTAGATCATATATGCTCCTAAACCTTTGTAGCTCTTTTTAGACAAGAAATTATAGGTGCAGGGTCAGGAAAGTCGAAGACTCCAAACATATATTGCTAGATGCGCTTAATGAGATCATATATCTTTAACACTATTGCTAACTATTGTTAAGAAAATCCTTTGTATTTAGATGTATACATGTAAAACTGGTATCTGCTAATGGATGGCAATACCTAACCAGTATGAGGCCTAAAATTCACCACTAGTTAATACTGCTCTCATAAGAAAGCATGCCTCTATGCCTTGGTTGGCCTCTAATGTGCTAAGGTAATAATTTTTTAATTTCTGCTACCTCTATTCTCATAAGAAAGCAAGATTATCACTCAGAGTTAAGATGTTAATAGAAGTCCTTCTGCAGCAATTATGAGAATTCATACCTTCTATAGTCGATGTAAATCTTCTAAGTTTACCCGCTAATCCAGATACATTATGAACTGTACAGAAATTTCAACAATGGCTGTTGAAGAAAGAGAGTCTGTCACCCGCAACACAATGGCTACGCACCTTAATACTGCTCAGGTATGATTTCCAGGCTAATCACTCCTAACCTTTGAATGTTAATCAAATTACTAAAACAATGTGTTTCTGAGTATTTACAAAGTTTCGACCTTATAATTATCTTTTATAGTCATCACTAGTAACAACTTCACATATACTCTTCTTGGTGCAGGAGGTTGGACTTCACAATAGAAATATAAGTACTGTGTCAACAGTTGACAGCGGTGAGTGTGGATTCTAAGAAAGAAGATATCCATCTTTTCATTTTCTTGTTAATCGAAATTAGTAAACTTTTGTTTTGTTTCTTTTGTTGAAGAATACATTGATGAGTTTGGCAATCCGATATGGAAAAATAGAGTGGAGAGTTGGAAGGAGAAGAAAATTAAGAAGAAAAAGGGTGCAACTAAAGCTGTGAAAGAAGCTCAAATTCCACCTGAGCAGCATATGGAAGAAGCACAACAGTAAAAATCACACCTCAAGAATACATAGTTATCTGTGTTTCATCACTGAGATTGTTTTTGGCCAAGTACAATTTTGCAGTATCTAATAAATAATTCCCGCAGGCAGAACGAAGCTTTGCAGCCACTCTCAAGAATAGTTCCCATTCCGAAAGGCCAGATTACACCATACCGGATTGTGATAATTTTGCGACTGATCATTTTGGGGCTTTTCTTCCACTATAGAGTTACAAATCCTGTTGAAAGCTCTTATGGTCTGTGGCTCACCTCAGTCATCTGCGAGATTTGGTTTGCTGTTTCTTGGGTGCTTGATCAATTCCCTAAATGGTATCCCATCAATAGAGATACATATCTTGATAGATTATCTGCAAGGTATTTTTTTCACTACTATTAAGACTACGTAAACGGTATACCATACACAAAGCTCAAGTAAATAGTGTAAATGCCTAGGAGATCATTTTTATTTCCATGAACAGGTTTGAAAGAGAGGGTGAGGCCTCGGAGCTTGCTGCTGTCGATTTCTTTGTAAGTACTGTTGATCCTTTAAAGGAACCCCCGCTCATTACTGCCAATACCGTTTTGTCAATCCTTGCCGTGGATTATCCTGTTGACAAAGTCTCCTGCTATGTTTCTGATGATGGTGCTGCAATGCTGAGTTTTGAGTCTCTTGTTGAAACTGCTGATTTTGCAAGGAAGTGGGTTCCTTTTTGCAAAAAATATGCAATTGAACCTCGTGCACCTGAGTTTTACTTCTCTCAGAAAATTGACTACTTAAAAGATAAAGTACAACCTTCTTTTGTGAAGGAACGCAGAGCAATGAAGGTTAGCTTCTTCCGTCAAGTACTTATGGTTCTCAATATTCGATTATGCTCTTTAATTATAATCTGGATAATTTAACTGGCAAACTATAGTACTAGTTAAAGCAATCAGACACACATTCATATTTATATCTTAGGAATGTAAAATCCTGTATCAGCCTATCTCATGTTTTCAACAAATGGTTTGCAGAGGGACTACGAGGAGTACAAAGTCCGAGTAAATGCATTAGTAGCGAAAGCACAAAAAACTCCAGATGAGGGTTGGACAATGCAAGATGGAACACCTTGGCCAGGAAACAACCCACGCGATCATCCTGGCATGATTCAGGTGGATTACACTTATATAGCTAGTATCATTATTATTTGTCATTATTTCATTTCAAATGTTATATTAGGTATCTGTTTCTGATTCTTGAAAATTGCTCAGATAGATGAAGTATGTATATATTTTGTTCGAGTTCAAGTACAGAATATGAGATTTTTAATCTATTAGGAACAATTACTATAGTTTTCATAAATAGCCCTTTTTCAAATCCCACTTGCACCAACAGAAATTAGGAAAGGATCAATTCAGTTACTTAGAAATGATCAGCATCAACATTATGC
Source organism: Heracleum sosnowskyi (assembly GCA_030848705.1). NCBI lineage: Eukaryota > Viridiplantae > Streptophyta > Magnoliopsida > Apiales > Apiaceae > Heracleum > Heracleum sosnowskyi. The sequence continues at coordinate 9,224,773 of CM061239.1, forward strand.
AAACTTTTCAGGTGTTTCTAGGTCACAGTGGTACCCATGATATAGAAGGTAATGAACTTCCTCGTCTCGTGTATGTTTCAAGAGAGAAGAGACCAGGATATCAACACCACAAGAAGGCTGGTGCTGAGAATGCTCTGGTAATTCTATATACCACAAAAGCTACCTCAGATGTCTTGTTCATTATTGAAAAAGAAAAGTTGGAATAAGTCTTTTTCTTGACTTGCTTTTTCCAGGTACGGGTATCTGCAGTTCTCACAAATGCGCCCTATATCCTCAATCTTGATTGTGATCACTACCTTAACAATAGCAAGGCAGTTCGGGAGGCTATGTGTTTTCTGATGGATCCACCAGTAGGTCGAGATGTGTGCTATGTGCAGTTCCCTCAAAGATTTGATGGTATTGATCGCAGTGATCGATATGCTAATCGCAATACAGTCTTCTTTGATGTAAGTTCCTTGTTTTTCCTTCTACTAGAATAATCTTGGATCTGGATGTAGTCTTCATAATACATAGAAAATAATATGAATCTCTCAAAGAAGAGGCCTAAATGAGATTACTAGACATACGCAATCCACATTTCCATTTTGATTTGTTCTTTAAGGACAACTTTCAAAGAACCTGTACCTTAATGTGTTGTTCTTACAAAAACAGGTTAACATGAAAGGACTGGATGGCATTCAAGGACCAGTTTATGTGGGAACAGGTTGTGTTTTCAATAGACAAGCATTATATGGATATGGACCTCCGTCTTTGCCAGCTTTACGCAAGGGTTCTTCCTCATGCTGTTCATGTTGTGGGGGTTGTTTTTCTTGTTGCTTTCCAAAAAAGCCCTCTAAAGAACTCTCTGAGGTTCAACGTGATTCCAAAAGGGAAGATCTAAATGCTGCTATTTTCAACCTTAGAGAGATTGAAAGTAAGTCACTATACTAAAAAGTTGAACTTAAAACTATGAAACTCGTATAGCCAGCAAGTTATAATGATATACATTCCTGCAGACTATGATGAGTACGAGAGGTCACTTCTCATCTCCCAAATGAGCTTTGAGAAGACTTTTGGTATGTCTTCTGTATTCATCGAATCTACACTGATGGAGCATGGAGGGGTAGCTGATTCAACTAACCCAGCAACAATGATCAATGAAGCTATTCATGTCATTAGTTGTGGTTATGAAGAAAAGACTGCCTGGGGAAAAGAGGTCCGAGTTTGATATTTTGTTCCCATCTACACTAAAGTTGGAGATCTAGCTATTGCCTTAAAAATAATTTAGGAACTAAAAAAGTTTTTTTGTTTCCCTAGAATTAGTACTGTTTGGCATACTCTTTGTTTGAAGTTTTTACTAGTTAAGTTTACACCGAGTTCTAATGCACTCTTTCTCAGTGATGGGGTTTGAAATTTATCGAGTACTTGTTGTTTCAGATTGGATGGATATATGGATCAGTCACTGAGGATATCTTGACAGGCTTCAAAATGCACTGTCGCGGATGGAGATCGATTTACTGCATGCCCTTAAGGCCTGCATTTAAAGGATCTGCGCCTATCAACTTGTCTGATCGGCTGCACCAGGTCCTCCGATGGGCCCTTGGATCTGTTGAAATCTTCTTGAGTAGACACTGTCCGCTGTGGTACGGATTTGGAGGAGGCCGCCTCAAATGGCTTCAAAGACTCGCATACATAAACACCATTGTCTACCCTTTTACATCTCTCCCTCTTGTGGCATACTGCACACTGCCTGCCATATGTCTTCTGACAGGAAAATTTATCATACCAACGGTAATTCTTACAACTGATGACCTACTGCTAAAAATATGTATATGTTGAACTTTGTTATTATATCGTTAAAATTAGTCTTCCGAACCAGTTGAATCAATATGCTTATATTACACTTTGCTTTTGTACCTTCATCCAGTTATCCAACCTAGCAACAATCTGGTTTCTTGGTCTTTTCTTTTCTATCATTGCAACAAGTGTACTTGAACTGCGGTGGAGTGGCGTTAGCATTGAAGCTTTGTGGCGTAACGAGCAGTTTTGGGTGATTGGTGGTGTTTCAGCTCATCTATTTGCAGTCTTCCAGGGATTTCTAAAAATGTTAGCTGGCGTTGATACAAACTTCACTGTCACTTCCAAAGCAGCTGATGATGGTGAGTTTGCAGATCTCTACGTCTTCAAATGGACAACAGTGCTAATTCCTCCAACAACCATCCTCGTGGTAAACCTGGTTGGTGTTGTAGCTGGATTTTCGGATGCACTAAATAAAGGGTATGAAGCTTGGGGGCCTCTGTTTGGCAAGGTGTTTTTCGCATTTTGGGTGATTCTTCATCTCTATCCATTCCTCAAGGGTCTCATGGGTCGCCAAAACCGGACTCCAACTATTGTCATTCTATGGTCCGTGCTTTTGGCTTCAGTCTTCTCTCTTGTTTGGGTCAAGATTGATCCTTTCGTAAGTAAAGGTGATTCCACTTCCACCCAAGGCTGCATTGCCATTGACTGCTGAGGGAAAGGAGTTTAAATACAGGATGCATTGTTACCTTTACTGCTCAGAAGAATGATGTTTATATTCAGTTGTCTATTTTTGATTACATTGATTTGTAAAAGATGAGAGCATTGATGATTTTTGTCCCTAGATTATAAACTTTAAAGAAATCACTTTAAAGATAGAACTGGTATTAATTTTTTAAGAAAAGATAGAACTCATAAAGGGGCAAGTGTGGCTAGTGTTCTCACATGATTCTCTTCATACCATTTATACAGATAACAAATGTTATACATACACATGAGCTCCCAAAAGGATGCATCACAAATCCAAACTAACTCGTCTGAAAATTTCGTTAAACCTCTGCAACGAAGAAGACGGATATATTGATGAGCAATGGCTTCGAATGCTATAAAGAATAATTACTGAAACTGGGGATTGGAAGAAAGGTATATAATTCAAGTTGACAGACAAAGATTTCCCTTCATTTCCATTTGCAGTATATATTCCTTTGTTGTGTAACACGCTGTTTAGATTAAAGTTGCTAAGCACATTTAAGTTTAAACTAGCATCAAAGCATATGGTTTGTTCTTCCAGTCTTGGTAATTACGATACTTAAAATTTTTGTGAGCACATAAAAGGTAAACCTGCATGCCCTATGAAGACAGTAAAGTACAGGTATATTTTACTACTAATATTATAATTTATCAAATTTTCACATAAAAGAGCTTATGGAACCACCATACCTCTATGACATTCTTCTTGTCTTTATCCTCTCTGCTACCCTCGCTCCACTCTCAACCACCGCCATAATTCTAGGCCTCGGCCCCATGAAATTTCAACATTCTGTCACCATGTCCCAGACAAATCTCACCGAATTTCAACCCAAAAACTGGCCTTCCAATCTTACTTCCATTGATTTGTCAGGCAAAAATCTTGCAGGTAAAATACCCACTTCAATAGGGAACTTGTTGCATCTCCAAAACTTGTCACTGGCATCAAACTCCCTAACTGGGCCTATCCCAGATTTTATGTCAGCAATGCATGAACTTGTACACATCGATCTCAGCTCAAATCAACTCAGTGGGACAGTCCCGAAGTTCATTGCAGAAATCAAGAATCTAAAGTTCTTGAATCTTGAGAAGAACAAATTTAATGGTGTACTACCATTTAATGAGTCTCTTATTAGCAGATTAGTTGTTTTCAAAATAGGCAGAAATCATGATCTTTGCTATAATCACACAACAGTTTCTCAAGATATGAAACTTGGGATTTCTCCTTGTGACAAATATGGATTGCCGATTGCTAAACCAATGGCAAAATATTCACTTAACGATTGTGATTGTGATGATACAGACGTTAAGCCGTTGAAGCGACATGAACATAAGCATCCTAGACAGGTGGTTCTTGCTCTGGCAATTGTCCTTTCATGTGTTTTCTTTGTTATAATTATATTGGTTGTTCTCTCCAAATGTAAAGGATAAAAGTTTTATTATTACATGTAATTTTCATTTACTAATAATGCTTGATAGCAAACAGAAGTATGAATTTAAAATGGAAACATTAACGTAAAATGTCCTTGTTGAATGCTCCATCATCTTCACATAACGTGTTGTTTTATGATATGCATGTACTGAAGATATAATAAAAATTATTATTGTTTTCTGATACACTTGATGAATTTTTTTCCTTATTGTAAGTATGTAACATAAGATATAGATTACATAATTACCTCTGACTGCAACTAATTCTACCAACTGCAAAGCGAATCTCGATAAGAGAGAAGACTTAACAAAAATTCATTTTAATAAAATTTACATACCTCCAAACTGGTGCTTCTAGATCACAATTAACCTCTGCAGGAGCAACAACCCTCTTTGAAATGGTGAAAACGACGGGAATCTCTTAAAACAATTTCTCTGCCAATCACCTTAGAGATGTACTTGGCAGTCTCATGACAGTCACTACATACTCGGAGATTTTTGGTAACTCTTATGATTTTACCAGGTGGCAATCTTAATATACCAAAAGCCATAGCCAACTTCTCACTATGCCCGCAATGTGCCTCTTCCTTTTGCATCTCATCAGTATTGATCAAAACATACCTCATATTTAGAGAGTCACCTTGTTCTTTCATATCCTTTTGCAACTTCTTCAGCAACAAATTTATATCCTTCGTCAGTGGGTGTGCATCATCTCCTGCTACAAAGATATGGACTTTGTCCTTCATTTGTATCCAACTACAGTCTCGCTCCTTTTTCGGGCCATGAAGACCAATCTTCTGCTTCAACTTCTTTACTTCTTCCCATTGTTCTGCCTCTGCATAACTATTTGCAAGAAGAACATAATACTCTGTATTATCTGGTTCCAGATCAAAGATATGTTCTGCAACTTTCTCTGCCAGTTTCAGATCATGGTGAATTCTGCAACCACGAAGCAAAACACCCCAGATAAAGCAATCTGCCTCAATTGGCATATTTTTTATCAAACTATATGCCCTGGATAGTTTTTTAGCACGAGAAAGTAGATCCACCATACAAGTATAGTGCTCCAATGTGGGCTCTATCTTGCAGTTATTCTGCATAATGTTAAATAAACTCCAACCTTCATCAAGTAATCCTGAGTGACTGCAAGCATAAAGGATAGATAAGAAAGAAGCATGGTCAGGCTTTATACCAGCACGCCTCATCTCAGAAAAGGTAGATACAGCTTGCCTTCCAAATCCATGCATACCATATCCAGCTGTCATTACTGTCCATGAGACCAAATTTTTCTCAGGCATAATACTAAAAAGTGATCTTGCAAGAACTAATGCTCCACATTTCACGTACATATCTAGAAGTCCATTCATAACAAACAGATCTGAAGATAACCCGTTCTTTAAAACGAAAGAATGTATTTCCCGACCTCTGTCTAGAGCTGATAGGTTGCCACAAGATGGAAGGATACAACTGATAGTAACATTGTCCGGCTTTAAATCATTTTGCATCTTAACAAAAAAATTGAGTGCTTCATTGGGAAGCCTGTTCTTTGAGTAGCCTCCAATCATAGTATTCCATGAGACAATGTCCGTCCTTGGCATCTCATAAAAAACTGCAAGAGCATCTTCCATGCTTCCACATTTTGCATACATGTCTATGAGAGCATTAGAAGCAAACAAACTCAACTGCATATTCGAATCCCTGATATAACTATGCACTTCCTTTCCTTTCTCTAACGAACCATTACAGGCACAAGCATGAAGAATGCTAGTCACTGTAAAAACATCCGGCTTAATACCATCCCTTTTCATGTCATCAAACAACTTAATTGCCTCAGTAAACAGACCTTCTCGAGCATATCCACTTATCAATGCCGTATATGTAACAACACTTTTTCTACCCATGTTCCGGAAAATCTTAACTGAACCATCCATATCCCCACATTTTGAATAAACATCAAGCAAAGTATTAGCAAAATTAGTTTCACTACAAAAACATCCTTTAACACCAAAACCATGAACCGCTCTAGCTAGATCAAGTCTCTCAAGACTACCGATAGCTACAAGTACATTTATCATTACAGCCAACTCCACACTAACACTCTCACTTAACATCTCCACAAAAACCCTCAACGCGTTCCGTGCAAGCCCATTAGCCACATAACCACTTACCATAGAATTCCACGTTATCTCATCTCGATCAGCCAATCCATCAAATAGCTTACGAGCACTATCCGTTCGCTTACACCTAAAATAAAACCCAATCAAAGCATTCACAACAATATTATTCGAACCAAAACCTATTTTCGACAAATACCCATGAACCCTTTCCCCATCCACTACCCTCCCTAAAGCTCCAAAACACTTCAAAACACAACTAAAAGTAAATTCATTAGCTTCAACACCCAATCCTCTCATTCTCATAAACAAACAAACACTTTCTTCAAACTCCCCAATTTTCGAATACTCACTAATTAACAAATTCCACAAAAACACTTTCTCATTCTCAATCGTATCGAAAACCCTCCTCCCTTGATCCAAATCCCCACAATTCACATACATAAACACAAGCTTTGCACACACAAACTCATCAATTTCACCCCCAATTCCACTCACAAAGTCATGAACTTTTTTCCCATCACTTAAGGCCTTAAACTCACCACAAAGCTGCAAAATTGCACAACAAGTCTTCGAATCAAGACTCGATTTTTCGGGGTGGGAAAACAATCTCATGGCCTCTTTTAAATTACCCATTTCACAGGCCTTGAGAATCTCAACATTGTAATCAAAATCTTGATGATTCTTGGTTCTTGAAAGTGACAATGTGGCATATATATTAGTACAAGAACTCTTGGTTCTTGATAAAGGTGAGATCTTTTTGATGGGTTTGTTAATGGGTGATTCATTTTTGTGTTTGTGTGATTGTTTCTTGTATGTATAGGTAGATGGGGTAAGTAAAAAGTGTGGTAATGTTTTGTAGATAGATAACATTTCAAGAACTGAAAATGTTAGGACAATTTGGCGGGAAATTAAGGTTGTATTGAAACAGCAAGTGTATAGATAGATAGATTGATGTCTGATGATGTGTGTGTAATGTATGTACTCCCTCCGTCACGGTGTGATACGAAAATCAAGAAAATGTATAAAAAAATGTGTACAATTAGATGAAGAGTGGATATAAAAGTCAGATCTGTTTAGCGGAAAAAAAAGTAGTGGAATTTATTAATATTTAATAATAAATTTGAGATAGTAGAGGAAAGCAGTGGAGTTAATAGTATTTTATATTATTATAGAATAGAGATAGTGGAGAAAAGTAGTCTGTGCAGTAGTGTTTTATATTAATAAAAGTTACTATTTTTTATAAGTATAGAAATGAGAGGGACATCCAAAATAAAAACGGTATAGAAATGGACGGGACACAGGGAGTATACCTTGACCAAAAAAAAACATGTGAAATGAGGTTATGGTAAAATTTTATCTGTTAAAAATTGTAAATAAAAAGAAATTTTTAATTAAATTTGGATTTTGCCAAAAAATGTTATCTAAACTCCTCGTCACTTTTTCTTCAAAAATTCTTCTTAAGTTTTCTTTCATTTATTTTCATTCATTTCGATAAATTAAATCAAGTTTTCTAAAATTATTAAAATACACCAGTCCGTCCACACTTTTTACATCATCTTTTATCTGTTCATAATCAATCAATATACTTATATAAAAGAGAAAACGAGGGTTGTGAGGTGGCGACTCTGGTATTGCTTCGATCTATTTTTCTAATTTTCTCAAAATTTTGAATTAATAATATCAAAGCTTAGAAAAATCTCATTTGCCTTTTAAATCTTTACTAATAGAGAAACTAAATATACAATTTTAATATTATTGTCTTTAAAATATTTATATAAAGGAGAAGACGAGGGTTGTGAGGTGGCGAGGTGGCGTCTCTCGTATTGTTTCGATTCATTTTTCTAATTTTCTCAAAATTTTGAATTAATAATATCAAAACTTAGAAAAATTCTCATTTGCCTTTTAAATCTTTACTAATAGAGAAACTAAATATATAATTTTAATATTATTATCTTTAAATTCTTGACAAATGGAGGAAAGTAAATATACAATTTAAATATCCTACTAAATTTTCGATTAGAAAAAATCTCATTTGTCTTTTAAATTTTTACTAATGTAGAAAACTAAATATACAATTTTAATATTGTTGCCCAGTAATTAACAATTGTAGAAGGGGGTTGAATACAATTGTATAAGATTCTCGACTTAATAAACACAAATATGAAATAATAACAGCTTTATTAACTCTGATTTAAAACTGTTACAAAACTCTCTCAAGAAATTTTGATGTTCTTGAAAGCTTCTAGGTTACAAATAATACTCGTGTATGCGATTGATATAATATCAAAACATAAACTGTGTTTATATAGTACACACAGCTGCTCTATCAATTACAAGATATGTTTAAATCAATTACAAACTATATTGATACATATCCTAACCGACAGCTGCATTCCTATAACTAGGAACCGACAAATCATCTTTCCTTATTTTTCTGGACTCGATAGTTATCTTGAAGTAATACTGATCATCTTCCAGTCCTGATGATAATCCTGATCTCAGTCCTGATAGCAATCTTGATACTAACGCTCGTGCAATCCTGATGACGTCAGCACTTTAATCCTGATCAGTAGTCCAGATACTGATGATCATTGAATCCTGATCTAACAAATATTATTGTCATTAAAATCTAATCAAATTATATAGTTCTTATACAAGATAAGTTCTTCGGAAATTATGAATCTAATCAAATTATATAGTCAGTTGACTATATATATAATTCTACAATTATAAACTTTATTAAATTATATAATATATATAAATAAATTATAAAAATCAAGAAGATGTCAACTATAAAGATACAGAAGTCAAAGTTCTGTTATACTACAAAGAATAGGAATAGGATGACATTAGTTGTATTCTCAAACAAAGAAAGTGAATGCATGTATTATGACATTTTGCATATATCAATTCTAATAGAAAAGTTCTATGAAGGCCACTATTTTATTGGTGACTTGGAGACTAATTCACACAAATCTACAAATCTACTCAGACTCTACTATAGATTATAAGGCGGAGATTTCACGCCATCAAATATAGTTTTTATATTATTTTAATAAAAGTTTTGGTATTTATTCTCTCTTTTTGTATATTTTTTATTTCGAATTTTCTCTAATTCGATCTTCAATGTCGTACATCTCATCGTTATTGAATGTAGTTTCTGGTCCAAAATTTCTCAAAAAAAATAAATTAAAAAATCTATCTTCAAAACTATAAATTTATGTTTTTGTAACTATTGTATTATATATCATGAAAACAAAACAAATTTGAAAATCATGTAATTTATACATCAGGGTAATATTAATGTGTTATTTGTTAAATTTCTTAATAATGAGAGAGCGACTCATTGGGAGAAAACATTTTTAAAGGGAGGGAAGTTCATTAAGAGCATCGTATTATATGCTATAATTAAATATTGATGTTATATTATGTATTTAAAATTTTAAGTTGGTATTTAAATTTTGAAAAAAATATAAAAGCTAATCAATATAATAATATTTGATATAATATTAAAAAATGAAAATATTAAACAATTACATTTTTCATATTTATTCAAAATTTTCGTCAATGATCAAGACGGCACGGAAAATTCAAAAAAAAACCTAATGTTAGAAATATTATTTTAAAAACATATTTTGTACAATGTTTTTAAAAAATTTAGAAAAATTATTATAAGACTGATGCGAAGCACGACTTAGTAAACTAGTTTGAACTAAATTTGTTGAATTATTATGCTAGCCTATTTCTTTCCCAAAAGTTATCTATTAATTAAAAAAATCTAAAATAATACTATTATAACTTTTTATAAATACAATAAACTTAAAACATCTATTATCTATCTATCTATTATATATATCTAATACAGCAACATATACATTTGTGAAACATTTTATTCCTAATGTAATGACATTTATGCCCCTATTCAATAAAACCATTGTCATCTTCTTGGCTGTCTTTCTCACCGTAACTCCACCCAGCCTCATCCGTTTCCTCACCTTTTCTCCCTGTAACTCCACCCAGCATGTCAGTGCCCCATCATAGCCACATCAGAAGGCACCTTCTCAGCTGTTCCCACGTCTGCAATACAACTTTCATCTCCAGTCAAGCGAACCTGTTGAACGTATAAGAGTGGCGTCACTCATCAGGTATTAATCTATAAATTAGGGTTCCATTTGATGTTATCATCAAATATGAAATCCATTTGAGAACCCCCTTTACCATGTATATGTCTATCGCATGTATGTATAGTTGCTTCTCCTCTCCCAAATGGTACAACCTCTATTTTACTTGTGAATTGTAACAAGTTAAAATTAAGAGGTTTTACAATTTGTGGAATGAGATTTGCGAATCTAGCAATTTACTTAGGATACTTATGTAGCTGAATATTTCAAGTCACAACTTGCAGTCGATGATCAGTCTCACTATGTGTTTGATAAAATGTTTTAATGAATTAAATCTTTATCATTATGTTCTTTTTGAATTTTATGTCAACCCAGGAAAACTATTGTGTTGTCAAAGAAATCATGTACCAGTGGAGGAATAGAATGTGCATTTGATGTTAGATAATGGTCTGATCCAACTTTTTTTCATAGTCGAGATTGCTTCAAATAATTTTTGAGACTGTTGTTTGTTACTACCTTAGTTTCTGGAAGAAGACTGATAAAGAAAGCTCATTTTGTCAAACTAACTTTAGCAGCTATAATATATGATCATGCAACAGAGAAATATGATTGGTAATTCCTTGAATTTAACAAACCAGTAGTTGTGATTAGATGGATGATTTTGCATTAGGTTCTTAAAATAACTCGGAGAAAAATTTAGGATTTGATCCTTTTAGTGTTGCTGATGATCAGAGCTTAAACAATGGTAAAAGTTTTAACAAAGAACCTTAATTATACTCTTGAAATTAAGCATACTTCTTTGGGATGTAGGACGTCATCACTAACCAAATATTGTTTAAAATTTAGATCAGTCTAGTGGGACAATAACCGGTGCATTTTAAATGTTTCATTCGATGACATATTGGAGAAAAAATATAAATTATTATGATTTGGATCCAAGGATTACTTTAAAAAAATTAAATTGGTTTATGAAATTGTGCACCATGTGGGATTCCTGCAAGCCACAAGAATAAGGTCCGAGGGCTTGTAAACGGAAAAAAAAAAAAAGAATAGAGCGTGAGGCATACCTCCACCAATTGTCCCTCTAGATGGAGGCTCTTTCTATTTTGTTTTCCCCACTTCACCTTAGTTGCATACAAGCTAGAACATTTCCTTTTCACTCTAGGGCTTCAGCTCTCTCTCTATATTTCGTTTTTTCACTTCGCTTTGTTCATCTGCACAGCAGCTAGGCCTTTTTATATGCTTCAGAACACGCACATAGGTCACTGCTGACTACATTATATTTATTACAAATATAATGGTCCTCTACGATCTGATGCAATTGTGATTTCAGTGACCGTAAAACCTGAGGATCGGGTTAGGTGCCTATTTAATTTTACCATTTCGGCTTAAGTGTTTTTCGAGCATTATTAATTATAATCTTTTATAGTAATCATAAACTTCTGTCACAAGTTAGTTATTTGCAATTTGCATCTGTTGACATGTCATTTCTACCCATGCCGATATGTGTTTATTTTAGATGTAATTTCAGGGTTGTGTTGTGATCTTCATTCTGAACTTCAAAAATAATACATGTGTGGGTTCAACTTCAACTCTAAAGTGACTTCTAATATGTAAAATGAATATTTTTTTATTAATAATTTTTTTTTAATAATTTTTTTTAAATTACTTTGAGGAATATAAGACAATAATAGGGAATAAAGATACAAATGGGAAGGTAAAGTGTTAGAAAAAAGGGTCTTAAACTACTAGAGATGACATAAAATTTTAATATGATAAATTTATCGACTTTTTATATGAACTAAATTATGTTGTTAACTTTTCCTTTTGTGGGTCTTACTACTCCTACATGTTGAGTAAAGGAATATTCTATAGGTAGATAAATCTATCTTCGATGTTGTCATCTCAAAAATACACTTCGTCTCGGGTAAATGGATAAGCTCGTGGGTGTTGGTTCATTTGTATGTAAAGGTTTGTAGTTTGTAAGCATATATGAAGGTGGTTTTGGTAGGATTAAAGCTTTCATGCTCCACCTTAATGGAGCTTTGGTCTCCGAGCTCGTTTTTTGATTTTTTTTTGTCCCTTTTATATGTGCTTGTGCTTGTGTAATGTGCATGTATACCTTTCTTTTTTGTCTGCACATTGGTTGGTTTACTAACATCTTGTACTTTATTTTTTATTTCAGCCTTCTCTGGAACGTTACAATTACAAGAGGATTTTCTGTTGCAAAATGTCACTGCCTTTCCTATAATTAAAATGTCAGCAACCACGGTTGTGCCTAAAAATGGACTCGGATATTGGGGAGGAATGACAGAATTCTGACATGGATATGAGCAACAACGCGGTACAAGTTACTTTACTTTGCTATACATGTATTGTTTTCACATTTTCTATTATCGTCAAGTATACTACACAGTATAAACTGCAGGATCACCATTTTACTTTACAAATTTTTGTTTCAAGTATCACAATTTATCCACTGTCAACTTCTTGCGAACGAGGCACACATGAACATAATAGATTTTATCTATATACAGTGTGTACCTAGAACCTATTTGCATTCAAGCTTCTCATCATCTCTATCTATGATCCCATACTCTGCATTTCATCTTGCAAATCAATTAGCTTAAGTGGCTTAAAATTGATAATTGACACATGCAACAGACATAATCGATTTTATTTAACTTAAAGAGTTGCGCTCTGCCAAACTTGTATAAAGTGGAATGCCCGCAGGTGATCTGGACTTTCAAGCAATAATATAAACTTAGAAAACATCCGTATGGTGATAATATTGTTGTTCTTCTTTGAAAGTGTAAAGCCCGAATTTACCTTTGACTATTATTATAAATTAAAGATATTAAAAACCAATTAATTGTGGTCTCGTGCAAAAGTATGCTCCTGCAATGGTTTCCCCAATTATATATCATTTTCCTCTTGACAATCACTGATGGGGGGCTGGGGCTAATTAGGTTTGCTAATACTCCTCTCGCAAGAGAAAGTGAAAACAACGATATAATTCCAATAATAATGAACTCTGAAAAGATTACAAGCCAATAGTCCTATATATAATAATAACCTGACTTACTTTCCTAATACAAATCAAACCCTAATAGATAATAAATAATAATAGAATATTGTCCTAAATTAAAAGTAACCAATAAGACTAATTAAATGGGCTTCCAAAGCCTCCTATACTGTTCCCAAATACTTTCTTTGGGTTTTTTAACCCATTGTCCTGCATCAATTCTCCTCTGCTGAAAAGAAATCGACTCCATCGAGTTAATAAAATCAGAATAAGCACGAGAAAGCACCAAAGATCGTTGTACAAATGGCATGTGAAAGCGAGCACAAACAAGAGTATGTCGTCGATCATTCTTGACAACCGTATATGTGTTGGCATGTGCAACATGATGAGCATCTCGATCAACAAGCCATGGACGCCCCAAAATGACATCACAAAGCTTCAATGGAAGAACATCACACATCACTGCATCAATAAACCTTCCAATTGAAAATGTCACCAAACACCTTCCTCGAACACGCAATTTAGTATCATCTATCCAGGTTATATCATAAGGTTCAGGATGTAGCTCCATTTTTAATCCCAACTTATGAACCGCTTCCTTAGATATCACATTAGTACAACTCCCTGTATCAATGACAAGAGAACACAATTTACGAGCACATGTAGCTCTAGTGTGAAAGATTTTTTGGCGTCGTATGTGTGATTCATTTGCACCATCTTTTGTTACATGCATAATCCCAAGATTAGCTTCCTTCGCTAAGTGTTCCTCCGCTTCGAGGTCTTCTTTAGTCATCTCGACATATAAATCATCATCATTTTCTTTTTCCACCACATTGACCCTTTTTAATGTATTGTTTTGTTTAGGAGAAGGACACTCAAATGTCTTGTGCCCAATTCCTTGACAATTAAAACATCTGCTTGTGTTGCTACCTTGTGATGAGATTGGAGCACGATTATATTTACTAGCAACTATTTGTTGGCCTTAATTAGAATCTGGAAAAACATAATCATTCTTCAAGGGACTAGAGAATGAACTCCTCCCAACGCTCCTCCTTTTCGGATCATCCTCAACTGAATGTGCAATCTGAATAACATCCTTCAAAAGAAAACATCTACTACCAGCTACTTTACCTGAAATATCATGATTCAAGCCTCGACGATACATAGAAATAAGAACATCTTCATCCCAAGGAAATTCAGATTGTGCTGCCAAACTATAGAATTGTCGAGTGTAATCTGCTACGGACTTACTTCCTTGCACAAGCTCAGTAAACTGAAGTGAAGCACGTTGTTTATAATCCGCAGGCTTAAACTGACGAACCAAAGAAGCTCTCATGTCTTCCCATCTTGCCATTTGGTGATACCCAGATATCTGGTATTGCTCCCACCAAATACGAGCAATTCCTCTCAATTTTGCAGCGATGAATACAACTTTCTTATCCTCGGCCAGATTGTACCACTGAAAGAAGTTGTCAACACTATGTAGCCAATCTAAGAATACATCAGGTTCCTGATCACCACGAAACTCAGCAACTTCAAGTTTCACATTATTAAATTTTTGTTATGTAATATTTGGTGGAAGTTGAGGCCGTATACCAAGGCTATCACTAATTGCTTTGAGTGTTGCTTGCACATCCTGCATCTGCACTTCAAGATTCTGTAATCTCTTACTGTTTTCCTCAATATGCGAATCAAGACAGTTGCCTACTTCTCCGGCGTTAATAAGTTTTAATAAAAGTAGAATTGACTGCACAAACATGACCGTTAAATACAGTCACATGATATATATTTGATTTTAAATATGGATATGCAAATGATTAAACTATTTGTTTTGGTAACCATATTTAGTTATTAAAATAGATGGTATGCGTGAGTATTTTAGCACGAGCTTTGTTATTTCAGACCTTGTTTATTAATGCAGCCACTTATAGATTTACTTATTCATGAATACTTTAACTTTGCGGCACATATGTCTTAGCTTAACTAGTCCCCCTATTATATATACACAACAGATACCTCCAACGACTCTTCCTATCTGTCTCCTACACAATCATACATAACTACTACATGACCTCCCTCAGACTTTTGTTACTACTGATTAAAGCTTCTTGGTCAGGTAAGAATGTTATATTCATATATAGAAGCTCTAGGTAGCTGTCTCGAATAAAGATTTGTTTTCCTCGGTGTATCTACAAGGCTTACAGAACGATACCTCTAAGGCTATGAATTCTTTTGTCTTGTGTGTAATTCAAACCAAGCCAAGAGAGTCATTGGTCAACTTCTCTACACTATTTTACTTGATGGTGGTATTTATATACACAATACTGCAACATACTATTTTGGGGAATGATTTTGTTCCAGATAAAATTACATATTTATTCATGCCCCTAATTTATTTATATCATCTATTACTTTGATTATACTGATATTTGCACTTCAACTCTTGCTTTTCGGCTTATATGCGTTCAGGTTCAGCAAGCGATTGACATTTTCTACTCCTGCCAACCCATTGGAAAAACCTTCAGCTAGGGATGGCAAACGGGTCGGTTGAAACGGGTTTTGTAAAATCCAAATCCAAACCCGAAGTTTTCATTTCGACCCGAACCCGAACCCGAACCCGATTAAACCCGAATCATAAAATCCAAATCCAAACCCGTCGGGTTTATTTCGGGTTCGGGTTGACCCGAAACCCGAACAGTTACACTGAATCTGATATTTATCTGTTGATAATTCAAATTTATAAATTATAATAGAAGTCACAAAGTCCTGAAAGTCTGAAGCTATTACAAATTTTAAAATGAATTCACAAAGTACTGAATGTCTAAAGCCATTACAAATTTTAAACATAACAAATTTTAGTAGAAACTAGAAATTCAGCAGCATGTCCATTGTCTGCATTTTCCAATCTTCTGAAGCTCTTGTGAGATTGCACGCATATACTATCTTCAATTGTAACATAACCAGTAGAAGTGTTAACATTATGAAAATTTCTTCAATTTAACAATATAATTTATAACTTCGTAATTTAGTACGTACCTTAGACTTCTCGAGTAACACACGAATCCTCCAATTCCATTGACACTGACGACAAACAAAATACAAAATCAAACATTAGCAATTCTTATCCCAGGAATACCTAATAATTTACGATTTAAAAGTGTTGGTTGTACCACTCTATATATAACCAGATACACATTACACAGAGATATTACAGAACAATAATGGCAACTAAGAATGGAGAACTATATTCTTCTAGACGTGGTATCAATCAGAAAATTACTCTGTAAAGAATTGTAATTATTACAGTACGATAGTCATTACAAAATAAAGCTATATGCATGGGAAATTGCAAGTGTGTCACAAATCATTAATAAGTGCAGAATCAATTTATGCTAGAGATTACAAATTGAACAAGTGCAGACTGCAGAGTTTACAACTAATAATTAATATCATAGACTGCTGCTAAATTAAACTGTAACCTGTATCAAATAGCTGAAAAAATCATAAGCAATCTGCAACTAGCATTTCTGTGTAAACGATTATAGGGGTCACAAAAACCGGAAAAAAACAAGAAAACTATTACATGGTACTATCCCTACTGCAAACATGAACTTAAATTAATAGAACATTAGAAACAAACAACTGAATGAAAAAAACAATTAGACATTAGACAGAACATAGACATTAGACAGAACATCCAGACCACGTTGGGCGAACTAGAACATCCAGACCAGAACATACAGTACAAGAAATTAGAACATTAGAAACAAACAATTATAAGAAATTACAAACGAATTAGAACATTGCAAGAGGGGCCAATAAATTACAGTACAAGCACAAAATAACACAGAAATCTTTCACTACTAGTAACAAACAACTGAATGAAACAAGAAATTACTAGTAACATTCATATGATTCCGCAATCTTTCACTACTTTCCCTTCAGTTTACAAATATAGAAAAAATTAACAATCAATTATAGTTTACTCAATTTGCTTGGAAATCAACAATCAAAAAAGTAAGATGAATATAGAATCCAAATTAAAACAAACAATAATAAAGTAAGTAAATAAATATAGAAAAAAAACTTACCAAGTACAAACGATGAATGAAGTAAGATGAAACGGGCAACGGGATTAGATTAGGGGTTTGAATTAGGGATTAGATTAGGGGTTTGAGAATTCAGACTTGAGATGACAAATTGACAATTCGAACTTCGACGCCCGACTGCTAGATTAGGGATTAGATTTAGGGTTGAAATGAAAAGGACGACGGCTGTGAAATATTTAGGGATTAGACTTTTTAGAGTAAATGAGTAATGAGTATAAAATATAAATGTATATAAATAGATTATATAATATATTTATATTATTTATTTTTTAATGCGGGTTACGGGTCGGGTTCGGGTTCGGGTTGGATTCGAATCGGGTTTCGGGTTTTCGGATCGGGTCGGAACAATATGTTTAAAATCCAAACCCGACCCGAAAATAATTCGGGTTTAAAATATAAATCCAAATCCAAACCCAAATCCAAAATAATCGGGTTCGGTAAGGCCTAATCGGATCGGTACGGGTCGGGTATCCATCGGATCGGTACAAATTGCCATCCCTACCTTCAGCCACCATCGTCAACCAGAAGATCATGCATGAAACAGTCAGTGAAGCATTCGTCGTCGCTCTAAACTCATCGATAATTCAATTTCTCATACTAGGTGTGCTTGTTTCCCTCTATTTTTCATATTAAACTAACGTACGAGAAAATCTGAGAGTTAATTATGCAGGTCTCAATTAGAAGTGAAGAGTTTACCTGTTTAACATGACGTGTAGGTTTTTGGGATTAAGATTCAGTTTGTATATTATCATAATGATGGGCAGGTTCTCCTCAAAGAGCACAAAACATACATCCGTTGATTGTTTGATTTTTTTTGTTTTATGTCAATACATCATATTCCGAAGTCTGAACATTGTTGCTTGTGCAACTAACCTTTGCTTAAAACGACTTTCTTTGAAATAATAGAAAAGAAAGGGGGAAAGAAAAAGAGTTTTGCAGTCTGCAGCAGATCGGATATTATACTATTAACTTGGCATTACTAGATAATTTTCAAGGGTCCAAAACTTGTAGGACTTCTTAATTAATCATTTTTAAAGTTACAGTGCATTCTGGGTCTCTGACACTGTGTAAGCAGCCAGACTTTTCAAATGAAAGCCTCAACCAGGCATAGAAACCTAGGTTGAATCCTTGATTGATGTTCTATTATTTTCAATGTTGATTATATTCAAGCCATAATGTCACTCTGAAAAAAGATGTTTTTTGACGAATCTTTTTCAAATTCTGGCCATTTTGGTTGAAAGGTTTGATTACAACATTTGCAGTTGGGGTTTAGATGGTTTAAATTAAAAATGTAATGGGTCTGCATAACTTGCAGTCGTACTTGGAGAATTAGATGTTGGTGTTGTCTTTCTTAATATTTTGTGTGATTGCAGGCTGACGTATCACAAGGTTAGTTGATGTGTGGTGCCAAGCTAAGGAAGACAGGGAATCGTAAGCTCCATTGTCGTTCCCTTCCAATAGATCAAAAGGTAACTGTAGGTTTTTCTTATAGTATGTTGACGCTCTCTGTGTAATTGTCAGATGAAAACTGTTTATGTGTGCATGTGAAAAATACACAAGAAACCCAAGTTTATTTGAAACATGCTTTAAAGTTGTCGAATGAGTTATTAAGATACAGAAAGTTAAAGATTTGATCTGGATTATCAATTATTGATATGCAAGTAGTCACAATATGCTGAAATGTTAAATCAAATAATGTTAAGTGTTGTAATTCATTTTTTTGGGTACAAATATAAATATATACATTGTAATATTATATCTTGTACACCAACTTTATAATTGAAAAGCGTGTCTTCTAAGGAAATAGTTAGCTCAACCAAGTAATCACAAATTAACAGGTCTATATCCTTAGGTACTTGTAATGTTCTCTTTGGATCGATTAGTTTTGTTGTCGCTTCCTACTAGGTGTATGTAAATGTACCAATTCAGATTGATATAACCCCCTCAAGTTTCGTCTCTAATTCTTGGTCTCGGATGTTTCAATTCAATTAACCTACTCTGCCTTTTTTTTTCCTTTTCTCACAGGCCCTTTAATAACAAAGTGCACCACCTTTTTGGACATTCAATTAACCTATGCTCTGTTGCTTTCCTCTGGACCATCACTGTCATCGTAGACTTGTATTTGATTGGAGATTGTGACACAATAACAATTCATACAAGCTATATCCTCCATAGTAAAAATCAAAGTCTGAGATCACACTATCATACATGTAGAGATTATACGGTCAATTGCAATTGATTTGATAGATCTGTTTATCAATAAAAGTTGGCAGAATCATCAAATGCAAACCACTGAATGAAGTTGTGTAGGTGAAAACAATGTGTGCTAATATCATAATATAACATGTATTTTAGAAAATATTATAATCTAATTGTCACAATACATTGGTTATAGACTTATAGTATATGAATTTAAAATATTTGAGTACATAACTATATATAAATTCAGTTATGTATTAGTTAATAACATTGGTGTGGTAAGTTTGTCTCTAATTCAAGTTTAGGTGCATTGGTTTTGCATGAGAATGAAACATGGATTTTCCCATTTAATAAACAGAATATTAAGATCTTATATGATTCCAGAGGGTTTCCTACATAAGGGTAAACATGTCTTATGCCTCGTCAATGACATAAGAGCTCTGAAGGTATAATCTGAATTCGTGGTGGTTATTTTTCCCTTGGCAGTTGGTTTATTTTTTTGGCATGGAAATAGAATAGTTGTTTTTTGATCCCCATGTAGCATTTCTTTGGTGGAGCAGTAGACTTTCAAACACACTCTACAATCCGGTCGTAATGTCCCTTCATTGTTGTATCTTATTCAAAAGGCTACATATAAAGGTTTAGGTCGTTTACACATATTATAGAATGTGTATGAACACCCTTTGAGAAAAATTGTATTTAGGACGGATTGTGAATGATACTACCTACAAATGATTGACACACAAGAATCTATAGAACAAGCCAAATAAACTATAAAAGGACTAAAAACTGATAAGCAAGACTGGACCATATCATATTTCTTTAATATCTACACACCTAAGGGATGTGTGAGGATGACGATATCATGATAATCTGAATGAATATGTACGTTTCTAAACTCTCGAAACAAAACTATTTAAAGTCTTATGGTTAGTTAAATTGAAATTGTTTGAGAAAATAATGTTATGTGCCGTGTAGAATTTATGTTACCCTTATATGGAAGATTATTTGCATTTGGGGATGATCGAAGAATCCTATGTTTTGCAGTGGTCATTGGTGAGTCAAGATAGAGGTCGTATACTGTGATTCGACTGTAGTAAAAGCACTATCATGTCATCTTGTGGAAACACTATATTGTACTTGTTAGGAACTATGTTGTTTCTTGATGATAACTAAATTAACTTAGTGAAAATTGTATAAGTAAAATGTAGCCTTCAACGGATAACATGCTTTTGCAGTATCCGTAGAAGGGTAGCTTATCTACGGATAAGACTCAATGTAGCATGCTTAAGGAATCCTGATGTGTAGTCTTGATGTGTAATCCTGATTTGTAATTCTAATATAAAAGTTGAAGTATTAGTTTTTAGGATGAATAAGTCATGTTGACTATTAATTGATATGTAGAATATGGAGGCTAATTGTAAATAGTCTATGCCTTGTAATTTTACATAAGTGAAATTGACTGTTAACAGATAAACAACATTAGCCTTCTACGGATGTGGACAATGTACTGTCTAAGGATAACAGTACTAGCTGTCTACGGATGTGATCAAGATACCTTCAACGGATACATCACAAATAGCATATACGGATACATTCTGTACTTTGTGAAAGGGACAGTTTAGACAGAGCACATGGGTTGACAGAATTCACAGAGCATGGAAACCAGCATTTCTGGAAAACTCACGAGAAGAAGAAGCATTCTGTTTTGTCTGGTCAAAAGTAGCATTTCTATAAAAGACAATCAGCCAAGAAGGGCAAGCTACCAACACATGGGCCATTACTCGGAATGGAGAAACAAAGATCTTGAACATCAAAGAAACCCCAAGAACAAGGAGGGTGAGATTAGTGTGTTCCAGCCAAGCCACCATGTATCTTCTCAAAAAGATACAGTGGTTGAAAAGGAAGTTATCACATCCCTAGTGGCATCCTCCCAAAAGGATGTCGCTATTGAAAATAGTCCCCATCCAGGGACACAGCACAAGAGGGATAGGGACACTAGAAGCCCAACAGATACATCAAAGGCCTATGAAAGGAGAAAGAGGTCAAAAACATCTGGGGTTGCACAGGGATCACACACAGTGCCAATGACACCATCACAAATTCAATTTGATATGGCTCCAGTAAATGTGGAGTCACAACCCCATTCTCTAATCATTCAAATTGACACAGAAATCCCAAACTCACCTACTCTCTCTTTGGATGTGGACATGATTCACACATCCATTCCTGATTCTCCATCTTTAATCTTCTTGGAGAAGCCCCACTCTGAAATTGGTGGTCATCATCTTCTTGATGATTTGTTGGACCACCAATATGTCATTTCTAAGACTTTGGCTCCATCTGTGGCTCTCAATTTAAAATCAATCTCCACAGATTCAGCAATAGTCTCAATTTCAAAAGCTACTTCTTTTTCTTCATCTATGGATATCTCTCATCCGTTGATGGGTGTTTGTCTGTCTACGGATATGCCTCAAATCAGCTATCTGTTGACATGTATACTTCTACTACCTCTACGGATACTCCTTCCACACTGGCACTTCACACTTCAAATATTACAACTTCCAGTGTGGATGAGTTAGTAGTAGTTCAAACACTCTTAGGATTGAGGGAATGGAGTGAAGCTATTGAGAGTGAGGGGCTGGCTTGCAGCCAGTCAAAAGGAGAGGGAGAGCAAGATAGACGGACTATTTCTTCCAGTCTGATAAAAGTGAGAAATGAGAGTTCCACTTTAGTAGGTGAAGACTCAGCCATTGCAAGTGAGTTAATGGATGTCAGTGATGCAGACAGGGAGAGGTTGTTCCAACTTGAATATCAACATGAGTTGGATCAAGTCAACCTGAATGCTGAGACATTTACTCATCCTGATCCAGCCTATCAAGTCTTGGTTGGACAGGGCAATGTGGAGGAAGAAAGGATGTAGCATTTGGTACACACTACCGAATCAATGTCTAGGGCAAAAGAAGCAATCACTAATCTGCCTCCAGGAGTTGGTGAAGAGTTTGAGTATGATGACGACTCTGAAGACCAGGACGAAGACTCGGATGGTGGTGAAGGAGGTAATGAAGGCCCTTCCACCTCAGGAAGCACACCAGGTTGGTTGTTTGACACAGAAGCCAAATCTGATGCAATCAACCTGGTGATCTTAAAGGAATATCAAAAGGCTTCCACTGAGTTTCAATAAGCTAATCCATCCAAGAAGCTCATCTTGTCCAAGTTCATAAAAAACCTCCAATTACATAAGATGCAGCTTCTACATCAAAGGACACGGACAGATGAGTTCAAGGCAGTCATTGACAATGTCAAGGACAACATTAACACGAGACTTGATACTGCATTCCCTCTCTCCACCATCAGGACTATTCAAACAAGAGTTGTTGAAGAAAACACTATATCTAAGAGTGTGGAATCTCTATCAAAGAAGGTGGATAAATGGAGGAGAAGTTGGATCTCTTTCTACAGCAACAAAAACTGTAGACACAGCTCCTCCAACAATTGCTGCAGGCCTCTGGTGCTACTCAAACCCTTGATGATAACAAAAAGGGGGAGAGTACACTAGTGGTCTCTGAACCAGCTAGGATGGAAGTGGTGAAAGCATCTACTGAGGGGGATATTCCAGAAGTAATAGCTAATCCAAGTGGATTCCAATTCACTATGGTCCCTCCAGTCTCAATCAAACCAGGAGAGTTGGATTTCTCTGGTCTAAGTGAAGAGGAAGTGCTTGCAAGGCAAAAGGAGGTATCTAAAGTCAATGAAGCCATAGAGCAAAGAATTCTCAACACAGAAAGGTTGATCAAAGAATCAATCTTTAAAGCTATGACTTCAACTCCCTTCACAACTACAGAGCCTGCCACTACTACAACAATTCTCAAAATTCTTACTCCTGAGGTTGAGCTCCCAAAAAGTTTCTATGATGCTGAGCCATCTCTTTACAAGGAGTGTGAAGGCATATGGAGTGGTAGGTTTGGTTCTCCAACCAAGAAGCATGGCAAGAATAAACTCCAAGTGGATTTTCCACTTCCCAAGTTAGATGCTAAGAAATTCTTGGGAAAAGACATCAAGGCATTCAAGATGACCAGGGATGTGGAACTCAGACAGGGGATGGATGTGATCATCGGGAATGGAAAGCCAATTCATAAAACAATCAGTCATCCCAGGTTTGTGGAAGCTAAAAGGGAGGAGGTGGCTAGACTTGCAAGAGAAGCCAATCTTGAGGGATATGAGTCTACTCCTGAAAAGCAGGCTAGACTGGCCCAAGAATTGATGAGGGAGATGGAAGAAGATAGTAGTGAGGCTGTAGAGGAAGGTGCCCCTACTAAAAGAAAATTAAACAAAGGGAAGACAGTGCCTGAGACAAATCCTATTTCTAGGAGGATAAAATTCAAATCCAAAAGGCCTATCTCTCCAGAAAAACAAGAGGAGTTTGAGAAACCAAATAGAAGGACCTTCACAATTGATGATATCATCAAACCCTCAAGCACCCTAGTAGAGCCCAAGGAAGAGCCCATGGAGTCTGATAATTTGGTATACCCAAAAATTATCTTAGAAGCTGAGAGGAAGAAAAGAGCAAGGGAACCAAATAAGAAAACTCCAAAGGGGCCAATCAAACTTCAAATTGTACCTCAAGTTGTCAAGCCAATAGAAGACAAAGCTGATTTTATCTACATTGCTGACATACAAGAGTTTACAACACTGGATCTCTTCCTGGATGAAATTATTGAAGTAAGGGACATTGACAAGCACAAGAATCTGCCAGAAAAACAAGAGCTAGTTGGAATCAACCTGAAAGCTTACCAAGGAAATTGAAGATCCCATACAATGGTCAAATAATCCACCTCCAACCTTACTGGATGATGGAGTTCAGAGATAATGAGGGATGTAGAAGATTCTTCAGGCTAGAGGACTAACTGTCTAAGGCTAGTTCCCAATACCTTAGGTGGTTGCAATCCAAGCTAGATCCAAAGATAGTTGAAGAAGACAACTTTTACAGGAAGCTTCAGGAGCAAATTGAAATCAACTATGTCAGGCAAGGAAAGAAGAAGGTTCAACCTACAAGAGAGAAGAAAAAGAATTAAATCTTCCCAGCCTAGATGAGCACTCTCTATGTACATTTCTCAACTCTTCAGCATTTCAAATAATGCAGCTTAATACATTTTTTACGGTTTACTGTTTATTTGTTAAAAGTGGTTTTGTTATCATCAAGACTCTTAATTTATGTATGATTCTCAACCAGGCATAAATTGGGGGAGATTGTTAGGAACTATGTTGTTCCTTGATGATAACTAAATTAACTTAGTGAAAATTGTATAAGAAATATGTAGTCTTCAACGGATATCATGCTTTTGTAGTATCCGTAGAAGGGTAGCTTACCTACGGATAAGACTCAATGTAGCATGCTTAAGGAATCCTGATGTGCAGTCCTGATGTGTAATCCTGATTTGTAATTCTAATGTAAAAGTTGAAGTATTAGTTTTTAGGCTGAATAAGTCATGTTGACTATTAATTGATATGTAGAATAGGGAGGTTAATTGTAAATAGTCTATGCCTTGTAATTTTACATAAGTGAAATTGACTGTCAACGGATAAGCAACATTAGCCTTCTACGGATGTGGACAATGTATTGTCTACGGATAACATTACTAGTTGTCTACGGATGTGATCAAGATACCTTCAACGGATACATCACAAATAGCATCTACGGATACATTCTGTACTTTGTGAAAGGGACAGTTCAGACAGAGCACATGGATTGACAGAATTCACAGAGCATGGAAACCAGCATTTCTGGAAAATTCACGAGAAGAAGAAGCATTCTGTTTTGTCTGGTCAAAAGTAGAATTTCTATAAAAGACAATTAGCCAAGAAGGGCAAGCTACCAACACATGGACCATTACTCAGAATGGAGAAACAAAGATCTTGAACAAATTTACTTTTTGTATTATTAACTGTTCGAAATATCTTGTAAACTTGGGATATATAACCAAGTGTAGCATTATTCTAGAAACAAGAAATCAGTTAGGCAATTTAGAGAGAGCTAAAAACAATATCCTTTGTAAATTGCTGAAGCTAGAATAGTGTGCAAGCAACTATGTGTTTATTCACAAACATCACAAAGATTTCTTCAAATAAAAATCTCTCAGGTGGATAAATCAATCCACCTGAATTTTTAATTCTTGTGTTATTTTATATTGTTTATTTTTCTGTTTATGATTTTACTTTCACATCTCTACTGTCAAGAACCAAATAATTTTTAAAGACTGTATTCAACCTCTTCTACAATCTTGATTCATTGTCTGGGAATAACAGTACTATCTTTGATGCATATTGTAATTGTGTCACACCAATCAGCTAACATATCACATATGCATGGAGGAGAGGAGCATCGTTTAACCAGTGTATCATGCTGGTGTACAGAAAACATGTTCTTTTACTTTTATTGTATATGTTAAGATCTTAACTGCCATTGATATAATTCAGGAGAAAGAACAAAATTGTAAACTTGGCGCAATTATCTTTCTTTAAAAATTGATATCTAGAACATCACTACAAGAAAAACTCAATCAGACAACACTGATCACACAACGCTCGGTCGAAAAAGTGTTGCCCAGAATTAACCGACAACGGTTATTTTTCAACCTCGAAAAAGTATTGTCTAATCCAGGGTGATTACAACAGTTTAAAAACCATTGTCTAGAAAATTGAATTAGACAACGGTATTTTTAAAGTGCTGTTGCGTAAGCGTGACCAATAGACAACTATTTTCAGCAGTATTGTGTGAATAAACCTAAGACAATGCTACAGAAAACCGTTGTTATAATGATACAACTGTTTTCTTAGACGTATTGTGCCAATAATCCTGAGACAATGGTGCAGCAAACCGTTGTGGTAATGAGACAAGTGTTTTTTAACATTCATTGTTTAAGAAGTCTACAAATAACGGTGGTTGTAGAGTGTTGTCTGAATTAGTGTTTCGTCCTAGATTGATATTTCGATTTGTTTTAAAAAAATCTTTATCAACGATCCAACCGCATGAATATCAAGATCGTTTTATTTTAATGATATTACAAAAATTTTAGAAAAAAATAAATTTATTTGGTTTGAGATCTTAACGGTCAACTACTGATTTGACTGGTACTCACGTATGTTTTATTTATTCGATTTCATAAATGTTTAAGACACTGTTTTTTTTTTAAAAAAGTGTTGTAAGTTATAGTACTTAACAATGGTTTTGGTCGAAAAACTGTTGTAAAATATACACAAGGGTTTTTGCTTTGATCCGTTCGTTGTTGAATATTCTTTGTAACAATTGTTTCTGTTGTTAAACCGTTGTATGATATACACAACGGATTTTTTTATAAAATCCTTGTGTGAGTAATAACGTTACAACGCTTTTATTAGATAAATCGTTGTCTGTATCAAAATCGTTGATTTTTCTTTTATAAATTTTATTTGTTGTCCTTAAAACATAAGTGTCAAACACTTGATGCAATGTTATCGTATGAATCTTGAATATTACATATAGAAAGGGCTAGTTTGGCATTGTTTTTTAGCTAATTACATAGGGTTTAACCACACTGGGATATATCGTGGTTATTCAACCTCTGCTGCATTTGCAGGGTAACAAGTATATAGGCACACAGACCTAGACAAAAGCAAGTTATCCACACAAGAGAGAGCAATGTACTTGCCCAGTTCTAGCAAAGGAAAGATATCTGATTATCCGAAACAGAAGGCAGATAAGTTTATGAAAGTTAAAGGAAGCAGTAGCCAGTTTATCACTTGTTCCAATTAGCTGACAAGGTAGAATCATGATTTTTTTTTACAGTTCTCATAGTTGTAGTTATAGTAAATTGATCAAAGACAAACTAGATTATGTTTTAACTTCTAAGACTGCACTCAGTTCTTTGTTTTTATGGTGCAGAAAAAACTCAGCACTTATCTTGCCCCTTCTCTCCATGGCAAACAGTATACATCTTTTGGTCGGCACTTTACTGAAGTGAGCAAGCTTGAGTTGGTAAGTAACTGCTATTTGATTTCTTACTTCCATTCAACTGATGATATGGTACACTGTTAGGAATATGTTGATCTTGATGATAATTATAAAAACACTTAGTAGATTTTGTATTAAGTCATTTTGTAACTGTCAACGGAATGGCATGCTTTGCAGTGTTTCGTTGACAGGAAGCTCATCAACGGAATGAGTGTTGTAGCAATTGCACTGTACAATACTTCACAGTTTGATATGCATTTGATGTATGTACTAGATAGGTTTTCTAAGTCATGTTGACTAAGTACTAGATAGGCAAAATAGGTTGGTTAATTGTAAGTATATCATGCCTTGTAATTTTGCCTAAGTGAAGACATGTCAACGGTATGAAGATTACTCTATCAACGGAACAAGGATACACCATCAACGAAATGAAGTTTACTCATCAACGAAATGGAGAATAAAGCTATCAACGAAACACATCTCCCTGCTATCAACGAATCATTATTGCTTTTCTGAATAGTTGACAAAGTGAGAGTGACAGTTTACTGAACAGATCTAAAGGTGATGTGGAAGTGTACTTTGCATTGGAAACCATTAAAATGGACATGGGGAATAAGGAAACATCCCAGTTTCCAATTGGGCTCTTGGGAGTGATCATAATAAGCATGAAGACAAAAGCAAGGATCTCCAAGGACCACTGGACAAAGGGATGAAAAGCAAACTATTGGCGGTTACCTTTAGTGTACTTTAGTGTAGCCAAAAATAGCTTTGTAAACTTGGGAATATATATAACCAAGTGTAGCAGTTAAAATAAGGGTAAGAGAAGAAAAACAAAGAGTTTGTATTAGCTATCTTTGAGAGCATTCTTCTCTACAACCTTGTAACTGAGCAGCTGTGTACTTTTGTATCACATATTATTTCCGAAATAAAAACACTTCAGTTGGATCATCAAACAATCCAACTGAATTATTTATATCTTGTGTTTTTACTTATTCAGTTCAGTTTTATTTATAAGTGTCTTAAGTTTAAGAAAATATCAAGAATTGTATTCAACCCCCCCTTCTACAATTCTGTTAGGTCATTTGGGATTAACATACACTGTGCCTTGCGTGTGTTGTGGATCGATGATGACTTTAAAAACTTATTTAGTAGAAGCAGCACAGCAGTACAAACCATACTTGGCAGCAAGGATGATAAAAAATATGTGGTGTGCATGTTCAGACCTGATTGTACCGATAGTAAAATAATCAAATTATGGAAATGTTTCCGGGATTGTCCATGAAAATGTTTTTTCCAATCCCAGAAAGTCTACTCCTTCACATTTTTATGATTTTAAACATGCATGAACTGACTTTGAGAAAAACCCTCAATACTCAGTAGCTAATTACATAGGGTTTGAGGTTGAGTTTTGACCTTGTTATTGACTTTTAGCTTGCGAGTTTCCTTGTTAAGAAGTTTTACAATTTGTTCATATTTGTGAAATATGTCTAGATCATGAAAGAAGATGATAGCAGTTGGCCAACCTGACTGCGTTGGTAGGCAAGAGCTTGAAATTGTTATGGGGAACAAGCATATCGCCTTTACTACATCAAAGATTGGGTGGCTCATGGATGTTTAGACCAGCAAGGATCCTGAAGGGCTTCGTATATTCTATTATCTTGGGACCTTGGCAGCCCTCTCCTTGGGTACAAGTGTGCCTCAAGCTCCGGTGTCTCTTCCTCAGCCACCACTAGAACTAGTGTACACAAGTTATGTATTTTTGTATATTTATTTTAGTTTTGTAAAAAAATTATATATTTGTATATTTGGTATTTGAAATTTTGATAAATGTTTTGATTTTGTATTTTTGTTTTGGTTGCCCATTGTTTATATTAAACGATTGTCTGAATGTTTAGACCGAAGATTTCTTACAACACTTTTTTTAAAGAAAAACGTTGTCTAGAAAATAAATACACATCCATTCTCTACCAAAAAGACCATTGTTGAAAATAAATGTAAACAACAAGTTGTTCGGGACAAACCGTTGTGAATAAGAAATTCATACAACATATAAAACAAAATGTCCATTGTCTAACTTCTTAAACGCAACATAACATAATATTGTTATGTTGAGTGCAATGAAGTCGAACAACAGACCTTAAACAAAAAAGCGTTGTCTAGAAACAACAAACACAACAATTTTTGAACAAGAAGACCATTGTTGAAACCTAACGCAAACAACCATTTGATCAGGAAAACCGTTGTACAACAAAAACTCCAACAAGTTCTTTTTACTTGAAAACTATTGTCTCTTTAGCGAACAACAACAAAACTGTAATTAAAACCTTTTGTTGGAGATGAATATTTACAACACTTTTTTAAAAAAATGTGTTGTTGTTTCTGGTTATTACACAACAGTATTGTAAGTACTGGGTGTTGTTGTAGGCGAGTCACACAACGATTCTGCACCGTTGTCTGAGACGCGTAAGAGACAGCGCCTTAATAGACAACAGGAAAACAGGGTGTTACACAACGGGCATCCCCGGTTGTGTGAAGCTGTTTTTCTTGTAGTGCATGCCCGTGCCTCTGTAAAGCTAGTTTTGTATGGGTTGGTTAAAACTAGGTTGTTTACTGTCACTTTGCATGCTACAAGGCTGTGGTTACAATCATGAAATAATCTTTTTTCTTATTACTTTGGTTCAAGTTTTAAGTTTACTCTAATATCCACATTTTTATCAAGTAGCAGTAATATTCATACACCACTACCAGTTATATGATAACCTAAAAAGAACAAAACGGCTATAACATTTTATATTCTTAATTCATGCTTATTTTTATTGTTTAATTTAACATTCGAAGTGAATGGGCTAACAAAATAATCTTCTTATTTCTGTTAATTGAAGTAATAGTTGAATATGTTTATAATTCATGCAAATTTTAACTCTTGGAATTTTACGAGTCTAAATAGTATCAAAATATTAAATTGTACCTTTTTATGTTTATGATGCACGCAAATTTCTATTATCATTTATCGGATATTATGTGTGTCGAAATAATAATAAAATAGTGAATTTACACTTATAACTATATAAAATACAAATTTTTATATATCAAATAAAACGTAAATTTTAAAAATAGGGCCTTGAAAGTATTTTCAACAAGTAAACTATTATATAGTTGACAAGACAAACCCATTATATCAGTTTTTAAAAACTAGTTTATAACCCCAGTAAAGCATGGGTTATTTTTAATTTTTTTTTTTTTTGCTTATAGTGTACTATAATATTTAAAAATTAATTTTAATATGTTGTTGAAAAAATTCGAAACTTAATTAAGATCTTTATATATAACAACTTTTAGTATTAGATTTAAATTAATATGTCATTGGCTAGATTTGAATCTTGAACTTGTTTATAACAACTTTTAGTATTAAACCTACATCAAAATGTTGTTGCCACCTTAAAACTCCATGTATAACTATAACTATTTTAGTAATGTATCTAACGTTTGTCATTTATTTGAGTTGAAAGATCTAATTGTGAATGAAAAGGATATCAAAGGATTTACCCTTTTACAAATTATACCTAATTGGTTCTTATATTATAGTATAGGTAGTACTATAGATAATAATTTTAATATAAAACAATATTATGCCTAATATTTTGCATATTTAGGGACTAAATAATATTTTAAAAAAAACCGTAAGGACAATTTAACAATACTAACTTATAGCTCGTGCAATGCATGTATCTTATTGATATTTTCAATTCTAATAAGTGAAGAAGTTTTCTTAATATTTATAATTTTTTAATTACTATTAATACTTTTAATTTTAACATTATAAATATTTAATTTTAATAAATTATTGATAAGATTTTGAAATTTAAAGAAGTAATTCACATAATAAAATATAAAATAATTCAATGATTGTTTAATTCAGTGATTGTTTAACCATTATTATTCAATTAAAATTATATACAAATATAAGAGAAACTAAAGTTACGAATTTTGACATTAAGATTAATTGTATTCAATTTAAAAAATTTACTTATTTTTTGTTTAAATTATTAAAATACATTTTTTAGTATTTAAATAAAATTCTTTAACCAACCAAATACATTTTTTAATAGTAGATTCGTCGAAGCACATCTATCCATCCTAAGATCTAACGATTGTTATCGTTTTGATGGATAAAAAGTTAATTTCTTGAATTCAAATCCTTATTCAACATAAATTAATAAATAAGGAATACTTTTATTTAATAGATCTAACGATTACTAATTGTTTAGTTATCAATCTAACGGTCACTATAATTTTAACGATACATGATGACCAAAAATTTGGATAATATCTTTATTATCTCTTATTATATAGGCTTTTGTTCAACTAGAAACTAAAATTAACATAGAAACTAAAAACTAATCTAAGCCCTTAGATTAATCTAATCTAATGGCTCTCTACTGCACCACACACAGTTAAAATACACCCTCACATACACAATCCCACCTAATTCCCTTCATTTTTAATTTGATTTTTCCCGTGAATCGGTGAACTTTTTTTGAAATCCGACTTCACTATATTTTTCTCCATCTTCCAACGATCAATATGCATACCATATGTGCTATATTACGGAGTACTAAAATTTTAGTGGTTTCTGTAATAATAAATAGTGATTTTAGCATAGATCTAGCGATTTATTTTTATATACGTATAAATTTAGTGATTTTGCAGTACAAAATTTGTAATTTAGGTATAGGTCTGGAGAAAAAATCACAACATTTACGCAGAAATCACTATTTATTCTTACATGAATCACCAACATTTTAGTGATTCTCGCAAGCATAAATAATGATTTATCGTCGAAATATATCAAATATGGTATGCAAATTAATTGTTGCGAGATAAAAAAAAATACAGTGAAGTCAGATTTCAAAAAAAGATAGCCAATTAACGGGAAAAATATAATTACGAATGGAGGGGATTGGGTGGGGTTGTATGTGAGAGGGTGTATTTAAATGTGTGTGGTGCAATTTCTAGTTTTTAATTAGTACAGGTTTCTAGTTGAATTAATAAATAAGGAATACTTTTATTTAATAGATCTAACGATTACTAATTGTTTAGTTATCAATCTAACGGTCACTATAATTTTAACGATACATGATGACCAAAAATTTGGATAATATCTTTATTATCTCTTATTATATATAAGGTTATATTAGTATAGATGTAGGTCATTGTTTAAAAAAAAACCTTATACGGAGAGAATCATTGATTTCAAAATAAAATCTCGTAAATGATTTTAAAATTATTTAAAAACATATATTTTGATTTTAATGTAGAATATTATTGGGTGAAAGGTCTTTTTATCCTTTTAGGTGAGCTCTGTCCAAAATACCCAGAGTTTCCCCCAAAATACTCGCATTTTTTGGATGCGTATATACTTTTAGCTGATTAAGAATACGCACAACCATGATGCGTGGTTTGAAAAATTAACTCGAGAATTGTACGCAAGTTAGTCATGCGTGGTCTTTATAAGCACAAGGTGAAGGCGCAACTATACTCGAACTTATACCTCATTTATCTCGATTTCTACTAAGGTTAAGTGAATGTTTTATAGGTGTGGCCCCATAAATTTTACTTTCAAAATATGCGTGTGAGTGGCCCTGCTAAACGTATACGGTAGAACCTTGATAAATTAATGTTCGATAAACGAATAATCACGTCAAATGAATAATATTTTTCGGTCCCAATTTGGAACAATCGAGTAAATGAATAATCTCGTTAAATGCATTAATGAATAAATTTTATTGAAATCTTTAAAGACCCTATATAAATATAAATGAATATTCATTAATGAATAATCTCCCTTCGTCCTCCTCAATTCTTTACATTAAGGTTGGACGCGGAGTTTAAGAAAAAGTGTAATTTAATGAAAAAAGAGTAAGAAAAATGAGTAAAGTAGTGGGACTAATCAATATTTAATGTATAAAGTGGAGATAGTGAGAGAAAGTGGTGGATGTAGTTAATTTTTATATTATAAAACTTTACTATTTTAGGAAACTTTTGGAATGTAAAGAATTGAGAGAGACATCCCAAAAAGGAATGTGTAAAGAAATGAGAGGGGGGAGCACAACCAGTGTTGTAAAAAGCGGGAATCGAAGTTAATCGGTGAAGGCACCGTCTAGGAATTAATCGGATAATAGGGGATTAATCGAAATGATTAATCGGATTATTAATCAAAATAAATTTAATAATATTTTTGATATACAATTATATTATATATATAATTATTTTGTTATTTCAACTAAACATATGTTATTATCATATATTTATGTAAATATGTTAAAAATATTGTATAATTATAATAAATAAAAATTTGAAGGTTTAACTTTTGAGTTATAGATCAATTTGATAAGAAAAATCAAGAAAATTTACGATTTAGGCATCTAAAATTATAATTATATGTACAAAAATAATGTTTTTCCTATTGTTTAATCAAGTTTCTACCTCTTTTAACTTTTAATATTTTTTTAATTTTAACTATTTTTTTATTAATTAGCCCGATTTTTGATAGATAAATCCGATTTTTGACCGATTTTGACTGTTTCGGCCATTTTTTGACCATTTTTCTGAAAAAATGATTAATTGATCGATTTTCGCTTAATCAGTTCGATGACCCGCCATTTAGCGATTAATCCCGATTAATCACCGACTTTTAGAACACGATATACAACATATATATAATATGTAACGTGTACATTAGTTAAATAACAAAGTAGCACCAAAAAATAATAATAACAAAGTGAATTCAAAGTAGCTGGCCTGCTGGGTCAAAGTGTCATCTTTTTATCTTTTAGCTATACGCATTAGTCCTATGCGCATTATGTGGGTATTTAGGACAACTCCGCGTGCTAAAAAGTATTTCGGGCATCTGTTTATCAAATTTAAGGTAGTTTGGTCAATTTCTCAATATTATTCATATATAAAAATATTTAGCAATTAAAATTTGAACAAAAAATTGATTTTAAACTTGTAACTATTTTAGAATCATTTTTAGTGTGCCTTGAGTGGGTGTACTTCAAGGGCAGAAGACTGCACTACAAAAATATTAAGGGTAATGTGATAAAAATATAATCTGTTAACTTGTGAAATGCTAATTGGATGGAGACGCTTGTATATTATTACTCCTCTGTCCCATTCATTTTTATACAGTTTCCATTTTACTCTATCTCATTCATTTCTATACAGTTTCCATTTTAGGATGTCCCTCTCATTTTTATACATTCCAAAAATAGTAATTTTTAATAATATAAAACACTATTACACCCATTACTTTCTCCACTATCGCTATTCTTTAATATTATAAAACACTATTACACCCACTACTTTCCTCCACTATCTCAAATCTATTATTAAATATTGATATGTCCTACAACTTTATCCACTTTTCATCTAATTTTACTCATTTTTTATATATTTTCTTGATCTCCGTACCCACCCCAATGTATACAATTCAACGGAACGGAGGGAGTATTTAATATTTGTATATGTGAGTAGTCGATCCTAAACCGGTGTAGTACGCTCTTATTATCCCTCTTACTTTCATTATATATAAAGATATAATTTACAATTCTTTTTTTCTTAAAATAAATTTTCAAGAACTGAAGTCTGAAAATGTTAGGACAATTTGGCGGGAAATTAAGGTTGTACTGAGACAACAGATGCAGAGATAGATTGCTGAGTTTACCGTACATTTACATTTTTTTCTCTCTCCCTCTGTCTCCTGTTCGCCCCTCTTTCCCAACTCTAACCCGTGTCGCTTCTTTATTTTCCACTCAAACTTCCTCTTTGTTTCCCATGTCTTTACTTTTCTTGAATTATTTAGATATTTGTGCAATGTTCTTCTTTCTTGTTCATCAAATCGAGCTCATTTTAGAGTGATTTATGACGCTGAAAAACTTGATGTCTCTGATAATTTTCCCTTGGAAACCCCTTCAATCGAACAATTTTTGTTTAAGATAAATTTATTTTTCTTGACAAAAATGAAAGGATGTGTGAAATAGGATGATCTTTACCTTCTTGGAAACTCATCTACATCTTCATTTGAAAATGAAATTGATTCTGAGTACTTTCAGATTCAAGAGAAGCTTTACTCTCATAAGATGCTACTCAAACTGTTATTATCAGAGGAACAAGGTTGGTAGAGGTGATGGAAATTGAGGATTTACAGAAATCTTGGTTAATCGTGTTGAACTATCATTGACAGCTCGGCAAGAAGCTCAGCAAGGCTCAGCAAAATGAAGTGTAGAGTTAGTTAGAAAAGCATGAGTTAGTTAGTGACACAGCCGTAGACAGCTGTACTTTTTTTGTTACTATATATATTCATAGAATCTGTAACAAAGATAACTTTTTATTTGAAGATAAATAAAATAGTTTAGTTTTTCTGTTCTCTCAAACAATGATAAAAGCATTCTGCTACTATGCTTCATATCTTCATTCTTCGAATGAGCAAAGCTCAAATTAACATGGTATCAGAGCGTTAATGGTGATCGATCTCATCGGTTCTCTTCTTCGTCCTTCATAACGCAGGTGTTTTCGTTTCTTATGAATTTTAGCTTCATATCAATTAGCTTTTCTTGATTGATTGAGTATTTGACATTTAATTCCTGCAATTTGTGATGTTAATTGCGGATTTTTTGTGCTTGATGTTACGTAATCGTTCTGCGTAATTTCCTTGTTTCTCTGTATCATTTCATCTTTCTTCATTTGTTCATCTTGATACAAATCTTTCATCTGTTAAACATTACTCAGCAAGATCTGTTAGTTGTACGGTAAAATCAATGGCTACTAGTGGTACGAATGCCTGGGATAGGCCTCTTAATCAAACAACAACAGCAGATAGATCTTTTAATCAAACAGTTCCAGACTCTTCTAGTGTTTTCTACATTCATCCTTCAGATGTTAACACAACGCAACTTGTTTCAGTAAAGTTTAACGGTACATGATATAACAATTGGAAACGATCTGTTATGCTTAGCTTATCTGCTAAAAATAAGCTTGGTTTTGTTGACGGAACAATTGTTAAACCTGATATTGGATCTGTTGAGTCTAAGGCTTGGGAACGCTGTAACGATCTTGTTTGCTCATGGTTATTGTGCAATTTAGATGATTCCATATCACGAAGTGTGCTATTTTTTAGAACTGCAAGAGAAATTTGGCTTGACTTAGAGGATAGATTCGGTTATGCTTCTATGACTCAAATTTTTTCAATTGAGCAACAACTGTCTGAATTGCATCAAGGTTCTAAAGGTGTTTCGGATTTCTTTACTGAGATTAAGGCATTGTGGGATGCTATGAATGATATCAGTCTTATGCCTTGTTGTACATGTAACAAATGTACTTGTAATGTGACTCAGAAAGTAATGCAAATGCAACAAGATCATAGGTTATTGCAGTTCATGATGAAGCTTAATGATAGATTTGCTACAGTAAGGGGAAACATCTTGATGCAACAACCACTTCCTAGTCTGTCTAATGCTTTTCGTTTGTTTTCCCAAGAAGAGAGACATCAGGAACTATCACAATTGTCTACTCAATCTGAATCCCTGGTGTTTATGGCTGATTCTAAAAGGAGTTTTCGTCCAGGGTTTAATCAATCACAGAGATATAATGGTGGTACTGCAGCTAAAGGGAACAATCTACCTAGCAATACTGGTAATGGTGCTAATGCAAATGGTGCTAATGCTCCTCTCAGGAAGGGTAACTACTATTGTACACATTGTAAAATGTCTGGGCATAGTGTTGAAAGATGTTTCAAGATCCATGGTTATCCGAGTAATTTCAAAGGTTCTAAAGACAAAAAGGTTGCTGCATTGTCTCACACAGTTGAAGATAAGTCTGAAACCTCCTCTAATTCAATAACTGTTGCCCAGTACAATCAGTTGATGGACCTGCTTAATAAACAGTCAATGTCTCTTCCACCTGTTGATTCTTCTGTTATGTTGGCTGGTAAGTTCTGTCTAATGGTTGACAAGGGTTCTAGTACTGAATGGTTAATAGATAGCGGGGCAACTGATCATATTTGCTCTAATCTAAGTTTGTTTACTACATACAAACCAGTTACTGGTTCTTCTGAGTTTATTCTTGTTCCAGATGGTAGACAAATTCCTGTTCTACATACAGGATCAGTTAAGGTTCAAGATATGGTGTTGCATAATGTTTTACACATACCACTGTTTCAATATAATTTGATTTCTGTGCAGAAGTTATGTACTGATATGCAATGCACAGTTATCTTTAATGGGACTGACTGTGTACTACAGGACCATTCGCAGAGAAAGAAGCCAGTTCTTCTTGGTAGATTTAATGGTGGGTTGTACAGCACATCCGGGGTTCATACCAAGTCCAATGACAAGCAAAGTTGTCTTAGTATTACAGAAGATCTCAGTATCTGGAATTTACGATTGGGTCACGTTCCTTTTCATCGATTGAAAATGATATCAGCCTTGTCCAATGTGAAGGGTCCTCCTCCAGCTCTCATTTGTCAAATTTGTCCACAGTCGAAGCAAACTAGGCTTGCATTTTCTCATAGCAGTATCAAGACTAAGTTTCCTTTTGAATTGATCCATATTGATGTGTGGGGGCCTTACAGAATTAAGGCACATAACGGTTGTAATCAATTTTTAACGATTGTAGATGATTACAGTCGTTTTACATGGGTGCATATGTTGAAACATCGTACTGATTGTGTTAGAGTTATGAAGGATTTTCTGTCTCATGTGCAAACACGGTATAAGACTAAAGTCCAACAGGTGCGTTCTGATAATGCTCCAGAGTTGTGTCAAGGTCTTATGCGTGATTTATTTTTAACTGAAGGCATTCTTCAACAAACCAGTTGTAGCCACACTCCGCAGCAAAACGGAGTGGTGGAACGTAAGCATCGTCATCTTCTTGAGACTACACGTTCTTTATTTTTCCAGTCAAAGATTCCACAGAAATACTGGAGTGAAAGTATTCTATGTGCCACGTACCTGATTAATAGGATCCCTCTGCAAAGTATTAATAATGACATACCTCTCCATAAATTGACTGGTGAGCAACCTTGTTTTGATCGTTTGAAAGTTTTTGGTTGTCTTTGCTTTGCCTCAACTAGTACTGTTGCTAGAGGGAAATTTGATCCCAAGTCTGTTGCATGTGTTTTTCTTGAATATTCTGGTTCACAGAAAGGTTACAAAGTCTTGGATTTCAGTACTGACCATTTGTTTGTTTCTCGTGATGTGGTTTTTAACGAGTCTCATTTTCCATTCCATTCTCAAATTAGTCCTACTGTTTTTCCATCTTCTATTTACTTACCAACTGTCACCTCAACTTGTGTTGATCATACTGATCATATCAGTTCTTCAAACTCAGATTCAGATTTTTTCCCTGATACCTCTTTGTCACATGATCCCAATATCGATTCTTCTAATGCTCTATCTGATTCTTCTGGAAATACCTCTCCAGATGCTCCTTTATCTACTCTTCATGACCTTATTACTCATCTTGATCCTCCTGTTATGGTACGAAAATCTACCAGGATTCATAAAGCTCCCTCTTATTTGTCTACTTATCAATGTCATACAGCACTCTCTTCTCAACACTGGTGTAATTTGGTTCGTCTTCCGCTTTGTGCATCTATTCAATCAAAATGTGATTTGACATAACCTCGTTCTTATAAAGAGGCTTTTTTGGATCCGCGTTGGGTTGCAGCCATGCAAACTGAGCTACAAGCTTTGCATGCTAATCATACATGGGATCTTGTCCATTTACCTGCAAATAAAAAGCCTATTGGATCGAAGTGGGTCTATAAGGTAAAATTGAAATCTGATGGAAGTTTGGAGCGCTGTAAAGCTCGTTTAGTGGCTAAAGGCTATAATCAAAAATACGGAGTTGACTATGAGGAAACATTTTCTCCCGTGGTAAAAATGAGTACGGTTCGCATTTTGTTATCCTTGGCTGCTTCTAAACACTGGGATTTACATCAACTCGATGTCAATAATGCCTTCCTTCATGGTAATTTGAAGGAAGAGGTTTATATGCGTGTGCCAGAAGGTGTTCCCAACCCTAACAATTTAGTTTGTTTACTTCGTAAATCCCTTTATGGTTTGAAACAGGCGTTCAGGGAATGGCATGATAAATTGGTTGAGGAATTGATTTACCAGGGGTTTAAGCAATCAAAAAATGACTATAGTTTGTTCATTAAACGACGTAATGGCTCTATTTGTGTTGCAGCAGTTTATGTTGATGATGTGATACTACCGGGAGATGATAGCTTGAGTATTGCTGATTTAAAACAACATTTGAATGCTAAGTTTGGCATTAAGGACTTAGGTCTGTTACATTTCTTTCTGGGCATCGAGGTTACCCATACATCTGAGGGAATTGTGCTTTGTCAAAAGAAATTTGCCACTGAAATTCTTTCTGATGTTGCGTTTCCTGTCACTTCTTCGACTTCCACACCTTTACCTCTTCATTTGAAACTTTCCCTTACTGTTGGCGACCTGTTACCCAATCCTGAAGTTTATCGATCGTTGGTTGGTAAACTAAATTACTTAACTAACACTCGACCTGATCTTTCTTATACGGTTCAAACATTGAGTCAGTTTATGCACGCACCCAGGACCACTCATCTGTCTGCTTTGCATCATACTCTTCGTTATTTGGCTGGTACTATATGCCAAGGTATTTTGTTAAAAGCTTCTGATCAACTGACGTTACAGGCTTTTTCGGATGCTGACTGGGCCTCATGTATTGATACACGAAGGTCTGTTACAGGCTATATCTTACTTCTTGGCAATTCACCTGTTACGTGGAAGTCAAAGAAACAAAATACAGTCTCCAAATCTTCTGCAGAAGCCGAGTATCGGGCCATGGCGTCTGCTGCTGCTGAAGTTACTTGGGTCGTTCGTCTTTTGGATGAGTTTGGGGTTTCCAATCTCAAACCTGTTGTGCTTCATTGTGATAATCAGTCCGCTCTTCACATCGTTAAGAATCCTGTTTTTCATGAACGGACCAAGCACATTGAGCTTGATTGTCATTTTACTCGTGATAAAGTCTTGGAAGGTTTGCTGCAATTGTCTTACCTTCCCACTCGTTCTCAGCTAGCTGATGTCTTCACCAAAGTTGCTCCTTCTGCTCAGTTCAATTCATTTCTTTCCAAGTTAGGCATGTTTCCATATCCTAACTTGAGGGGGGATGTTGAACTATCATTGACAGCTCAGCAAGGCTCGGCAAAATGAAGTGTAGAGTTAGTTAGAAAAGCATGAGTTAGTTAGTGACACAGCTGTAGACAGCTGTACTGTTTTTGTTGCTATATATATTCATAGAATCTGTAACAAAGATAACTTTTTACTTGAAGATAAATAAAATAGTTTAGTTTTTCTGTTCTCTCAAACAATGATAAAAGCATTCTGCTACTATGCTTCATATCTTCATTCTTCGAATGAGCAAAGCTCAAATTAACAAATCGAGTAAATGTGATCATCTCTTCTTATCACGTTGTTATTCGATATGAGCCCATCTACAAGGACCTGCTTGTTGAAACTAAATGTTAGTTACAAATGCATGTCTGAACTCAGTTTACATAAGAAACCTATAATACTGGAATGTCATGTTCCTAGATGGGAAACTCTTTAGTCCT
Organism: Heracleum sosnowskyi; assembly: GCA_030848705.1. Lineage (NCBI taxonomy): Eukaryota > Viridiplantae > Streptophyta > Magnoliopsida > Apiales > Apiaceae > Heracleum > Heracleum sosnowskyi. The sequence goes on from CM061239.1 coordinate 9,265,945, forward strand.
GATCGTTATGCTTAAATGTATGTCTAGACTATGTAGCTACAACTCATGTAGCAGGTTGTACATATGCCAGAAGTAATAAGAATGTCCAGGAAGAAGATCATCCTTGATCATGCTCCTTACGTTTAGAAAGAAGGCCTTTAATAAAGAAGTTATAAGAGTTGAAATTAAAATGTTCTAAGGCAAAGATTAGAGAAGTTCATAATTGTCTGTTTAGAAAAGTCCAAATTCGAGAAGTCAAGAAGGAAGATTAGAGAAGTCCAGACAAGAAACTTCGAGAAGTCAAGAGAACTAATTCGAGTTGTCCAGGATTAGTTAAGTCTGAATGCTAATTCGAGAAGTCTGCACTAAAGAAGTCCAACTTGGCGTGATTCGAGAATTAAGAAAAATGATTGATTCGAGAAGTCCAGTTATCGAGTCAGCCATAGCCAGAGTTATCGAATGTGGAATTTAAGCTAACTTAAGAAGACAAATTTTGAATATCATGACAAAGAGTAAGCCTTGTACTTTTGCAAGTGGTCCAACACTTTGCAGAAGCGCATGGGAAGTCTACAGAGAATCTCAGAGAGAGAAGCCAAAGGTGGTCCAGCTAAAGAAGTGGATCTATGTCAGGAAAGAATCTCTTATGCAAATTTTGGTTAGACATAGACGATTAGGACAGTTTGTCATATTCCTAATCTGTAAAAATGAATTGTGCATGTCTCTATAAGTGCACATGTCACACACTATAAGTGCACATGTCACACACTTTAGCTATTAACATTTTTCAAGTGTAAATCAAGAACTATCTCTCTGAGAAAAACGAAGCTGAGAATACTTTTGTATTCACAGGTTGTAGCAACACACAATCTAATAAAACACCATTATATTGAAAAGTAATTTTTGTTGTTCTTTAAATTTCCGCAAATACTATCACACACAGAGTTACTTGTTTTTGTTGGTTCAAGAAATCGGTGATAATACATTCACCCCCTCTGTATTATCTTTCATTTGCACTCATATCTAACACTAAATGTGGTATGTTCTTGTTATTGCCTCTACTTCGAATAATGAATTTAGTTGCACAAGTTTTGCATCTCTTATACCACTGTATAAGTGTTTTAGAGGTGGATGCAAAAGTGTTTATACTCATGAATTTGATTTTGGTGATTCCAAGACTATTTTCCAGTTTTCAAAGTATGCTCTCTTTGTAAATTGGTTTATATACATCTAGCCTAAGACTAAACATGGAAGAATTTTTTTTTATATTGTGAAACATGTGATTGTTGCTCTGTTTTTATGATGGAATGATGGTGTTACTTAAGTGTAGTTAGTGCATTTCGATTTAGTTGTTTAAACTGTTGTATTGCTTCTTGGGGGATTGCATATTGTGGTCATGCAGGTTGTTTTTAGACCTTTATCAATAAAGATGTGAAATTTGGGTTCGAGATCAGGTATGCGCCACAAGCCTAGCTTGTCATCTGGACTGAGGCCAAGGAACTCAGATTCTTGAGACTGTATTGTCATCTGGACTGTATTGGTTTGTTTTATAAAAGGATAATAAAATACAGTTATTTAGTTATAAATTTTGATTAGATTTATAGTTTTTAAAATATTGCCTTATCTAAAAATTAAGAGTTATAAAAGGAAATTCAATTTTTTTATAATTAAATTACAGACTCTAGAAAATTAAAAAAATATGATTCAAACGATTTCTAATTTGAATTTATTTTTATATATTAGGAGTTATAAAAGAAAATTTAAATTTCTAGATATTATAAAAGAAAATTCAAAATTCTAGTTTACATTAGATGAGATTGAGAAAAATAAAAAATAGGATCCAATATAAATTAGAGGTTATACTTACTTTTTATACAATGATTTGTTTTATACAATTTTAAAAAAAAATTGATTTTTTTTTCTAAAAAATAGAATTTAAAGAAGGAAGTTTAATTTTAAGTATTTAAAATTAAGGAGCTCTAAAATATTAGAAAAAATATGAATCGAGCGATCTAGAGATCCCGAGAGTTTTACTTTATATATATATATAAAGATATTGATTGATTTATAATTATATTTTTAATATTCTTTTAAAATATTTCCATTAATTATTCTAGTAATTTTTAATTTTTTTTAATATATATGAAAGTATTATTACAATTTACATATGAACTAATATTAGAAATTCATAATGAATGAAATAATGACTTTATGCATAAATATATTTATGTCTATAAATTTATAATAATTATTAAATAAATTGACTTAAATTTTTTTGAATTAAGCCAAATCAAGAAACCATTCCATTCGCTCTTCCACTACCAAAATTTATTATAAATGTTATAAGTCTAAAACAATTTAAATCTGTCCATTATAACCGCGTTTTTGTCAAGAACCGCTCTATACTAAATATTTTTTGATATATGAGAATACTGTTATTACAATTATTAAATATATTATTTTATTATCACTTTGATTCTAGATTTAAGTTTACTCTGATATCCAAATTTTTGTCAAGATAGATGTAACATTCATAAACCACTAAAATTACATTGCAACTCGAACAAATTAGCCTGGACATTTTACACTCATAATTCATGCATATTTTTATTGTCAAATGTAACATTTGAAATGGATGAGCCAACAAAAACAATTTCCTTTTCCTGTTAATTAATGCAAAAATTTATTTTTGTAGAATAATTGAGTCTATATAGTATTAAAATAGTGAATTTACATTTATAGGCTGATATTATAATTGAGTTATAAAAAAAATAGATATTTTATGTATCATATAAAAGAATAAGTTTTAAGAATGAAACTGGTTCATAACAAATCATTGTTAATAAATCTAACTATTCGCTATGATTTTTTGCGGAAATATTAATGATGGATAAATGTCATTTCCTGCCTTCACAATTTTTTCAAAATTTTTGGTCTCGAACTTGTTCGCAAAATAACCGATCGAAGTTTGCAACAATAGACTCTTTAAGAATAAGGCCTTGAATGCACTTGCAATAAACTATTATGTTATTGATTAGAAAAATCTATTATAGGGTTTTTGGTAACATTTACAATTTTTTTTGTGTTCCTCGATTTTTTAGATGAAGGCTCTGTTTGGTATTACTGTTAAAATAAGTGTTGTTGTGAAAATCAGATAACTGTAATATTTTTTATGTGTGCATGTTTTGGTATATAATATAAAAAATTAATGTTTTTGGTGAGTTTTGATGTTGATATTTTTGATGTGTGCATGTTTTGGTGTATAATATAAAAAATTAATGTTTTTGGTGAGTTTTGATGTTGAAAACAGTAGTTGTTCCTCGCAAAAACTGAAAAACAGCTTTTTTCAAAAGCATGGGGAGACTTGTTTTCTCTAAAAACAGTTGTTTTTCAAAAAAGCAGTTTTAAATTTTACCAAACACTTTTTTAGCTGCTTTACAGAAAAAAACTGTTGTTAACAGCAATGCCAAACGGAACCGAAGAAAATCGTAAAGGAATTTAAGGTCTAAAGAGAAAGGAAAAGAAATGATACATAATTTTCTTATTTATATTTGTGAGAATTTAAGAAAAGGAATGAAAGCGGAGATATGTAAAAATACTTCATATATTTATTATTGCAACTTATTTTACTCTCTCAATCTTCCCACTATTGTGAAAATAAATTTGAAGAGAAATTGACTCTTACTTGACTTTCTTTGCAATTCCTTTTTTCCTTGAAAAATCTTGAGAGCTACTAATGAAAACAAAAAGTATAAATATTCCGCATTCAAACCGAAATTAAACTCCCAATTCAAGAAAAGTTTTGATCAGAAGGGATACTATTTCCTTGGTATGATGAAAAAATAAACAAGCAAACAATTGCATGCCATTTAACATGATTTTCTTTTCCTAATGGAAGTCATTGCCAGCACCTCCCAGAAAATTCTTGGAAGAAAGAAAGGAGAAAATGGTTGACAAGGCATCAACCATGAGAGGGATCATAACACAAAGTAGAAAACAAAAAGGCTAAGACCTCTTCACTAAAACATATTTACGCGAAAAAACCAAGGCAGGACGAAGGCTATCACCAGGCATGCCATTAAGAAATTACAGAACGGCTGTCCTCTCCAACACCCTCCACTCCTTTCAGATGAGCGGATACCATAACCACTAAATATTCTATCGTTCCATTGTTCCATAAATCTGTTATCGGCAATGCCTGTAATATTTTTTGCAGTCTGACCACATATTTCGCACAACCTGCATAAAAATGGCAATTCCTGTCATCATCTAAAGCATGTTGTGACCATTCTTGTGATAGTTTGAGAAAAGATAGATTCAAAACAATTTATCCTGAAGAGGGGAACTTAAAATATTTTTCCTTAATAGTACCCTCACAGTCGGACACAACAATAACCTTCCATAATGTACTCTCAAGAAGTTAGCCCTTTTTTCATAGACATAGTTGCAAGTCAATGAGGGAACAAGGGAAACAAATAAAAGAAAAACATACTTGGCATCGTAAGAGACAGCAGTACACTGGAATCGGAATCAGTCAAAGGCATAACAACAATGCTAAATTTCATTTAAAAGAAAAAGCTTTTTATGTCATCAAGCTCAATATAGCACTGGGAAAATGGGAAAAGCTCAACATCGCAACATTCTAACTGGTCACAAAAAAAACAGTCATTCAACAAAATCAAGTTTGTACTTCATTCAAAAAAACATGAAACGTAGCTTATATATTCAAATTAATTTGCAAGGCTAAATCAGAGTGAAAATACTCCTATTGACAGAATGGTCAGAGGATAAATACAGTTAGCGTTATCTAGAATTTCAATTTCGTAGTAAATCTAACAACCTGGATCATCGGAGGAAACAAAATATACGCATACAAGTAAATCCCAAAATCATATTCATACCATTGTTGGCTGTACCAATATCTTCAGGTCTAAACTTTTTTATAAAGGCGTGAACTATGCTAATTATCTGCAATATACGTCGAAGTTTATTACATATAGAACCTAGCCAAAAGTCTTATAGGTAAATTGCTGGCTCCAGCAGAATATGTGATTAGCATGATAGGTTTTGTGATTCAGAGAGGCAAGTCGAAACACATTTTAAATATTGAATCCTGCAAGATATAGCAACAACATAGTGCAAAGAACAAAGCAAGTACCTAACAAAATTGCAGTAATCAAAAGAGAGATAGAATAGCAGCAATACCTATTTCCTTTGAGCTTGAACCACGCCTCCGCGCAATAAGAGTGTGCAGACCCAAGCTCATCTTTACAACCACAACCAAGCTGAATCAACTCCTTCTCATTACTAGCACTAGCACTAGTACTAGCACTCTCAAGTGACTGATCAGAACTCAAATGACATATCCTACAAACCCATTCCGCATCCAAATTTTCCTCAGTCTTAACATCGATCACACACGACAAACCCTTGTCATCATCCAACCCTTTACTCACCACATCATGATTAATCACATCCCTATTCTCACACACCTTCTCCTCCTCTACTACTCTCATTTCCCTAGTCATCTCCACCACAACCCGATTTTCCGAAACCCCGGAATTCTCCACCATTTCACTACTAACTAATCCATTACCTAAGCCCAAATCAACTTTCTCACTAACAACTCCTTTCTTCTCACTCAATTCTTGATCCATAACCCTCCAAAAAAAACACTAATCAAACACTTAAAAATTCTTGATCACCACCAATACATAAACAAACACAACTAAAACATACAATTATGTACTAATCACTCCATAATCACAGGAAATAAAACTGGCCCACATCTTATTTTAGCAAAAAGATCAGATCTTTATACTAAACTAATCATATCACTAATGAATAAATCAACATAAAAATATAAATATCATTATAAATGGAAAGTAGTTAACTTATGGGATAATTCAAGAACAATTAATCTAAATAAGCAAAAGGGACAGAAAGTCTCCATCATCGATTACTTACAATCCACGACAGAGTCATTCATCGATATTCCTAGCTGGCTATACTTATACAAATATCCATAGGTAATTTTTAATATTAATTTTTTAACTATCACACTTATTATATAGTATAAATAAAATAATAAAATAGGACCACATGTTATATTATTTTTTTCTGTGTCCTATCCATGTACGATTCTATTTTTAAGGATAGTCATTTCACAAATCATAAAACTTATCATATTATTTTGTCTAGTTGTACAATAATAAAAAAATAATTGTCTAGTTGTGCAATTGTACTCGTTTAACTTCTTGAATGAATTATTATAATCTTTACAAATAATTGAGTTTCAACTTTTTTATTTTAGTTTTATAGCTGTTTTAACTTTTAGTGTTATTATTTGATTTATCTTTACAAAAAAATAAAAGAGTAAATTTTAGAAAAGAAAAAAAAAGACTGACATACAAATAAGGAAGTAAACATATGTTTGGTTGTCTAGATAAATGGATAAGAAGAGAGGCGTTGTCTGTCTGTCGGCTACAATCTATTTATTGGGCACCGGATACTCCACGTGACTACCACCTCTCTGACCATTTCCCCCTACCAGTTTTGTGCCCTTGATCACTTGAATTTTAATCAAGATCACGGATCGATGATGAGTGAAAATCGAATCGCAAATCAAAACCGAGCAATTAGTGTATCATAATATGTCAAATTATTTTGGTGTAAATCAAAACCGAAAAATTAGCATATCAAAATATGCTGAACTATTTGGGGTTACAATTCGCCTACTTGTTAGTAGGGATTGTTAATACATACATAGATATGTTTAAGTTTGCTACCTCTTTGTTTTTTCTTTCTCTAAAGCTTGATTGTCACTGTCGTTTTACTTGGTACATTTGGCAGTTGCGAAACAGACAGAACCAAGAAGTTTAGTTTACATTTTATAAGGAGTTTCTAAACTTGAAACAAGTTTGGCTACTATTGAGAAGCCAGATGAAGCAAGAACTTGAAAACCGTGAGACAACCATGGGCACCAAAACCTGAATGAAAGTTGGGCCAAGTACAATTCTATAATGTTTCCTTCTGTGTATGAACCGCATCACTTTCTACTAACCAGTTAGATCAAGATCTTCTCTCTAATTTCCTGTCACTGGACTTCTTCACCTCTGCCTCGCGCCGTCTTTGTTGCCTGTAGGAAGTATTTGACTGTAATATCTGATAATATAAGCAAAAACTTAAAAGTAGGTGCAAATTCTCCCAATTTCTGGCTATCATAGAACATTTAAGCCATCCACTTTCACTATGCAGTATATGTAACACATTTTAACAGGAAAACGTATCCCCGTAGAATTATGCCCCAAACCAAGACAACAAGGTGATCCATCAAACGTTAACCACATATTTAACTACTACACATAATACATGTGGTAATATTTGGCTGGCTACCAATTTGTTTCGTCTATTAATCAATGCAAGTCACACTATAGCAACTTATCATAATAGTGTTTATGATTAAGATTATTTTATCAAAAGAAATAATCTAATATCAGCATTCGTAATAAGTTGTGAATGCTGCTTTCCATGCATCAAAGCCTGATTTCCAGCTTTTTTAAGGAAAAAAAATATGGTTTTACCGAATGCTATTTAGCTGAAAAGGCTGGGAAATCTGTTTTAACGGAAAAGCAATAAACAAGCTCTGTTGCTTCTACGAATAACAGAAATAAAAGCATCAATGCATTTTATCCTGGGACACTTGTATAGTCTGAAAATTATTGACGATGTTACCAATAAAATGGACCAACTCAATAAAGTCACATCAACTAATATCATCACCTAAAAATTTTAAATATTGAAAGCTTAAAATTTCAGTAACAGTCCAGTTCATGAAAGTTTTTATTTGCTCTTCAAACCAATGCCGTTGTGGATTCAAAGAAAATCAACCCTATTTGAGAAAAAAGTTCAATTACTTCTTCTGAGAGAAATTGGATCGATTATATACCCTTATTAATATGCCAAGTACAAAAACTAATAAAATGACATGGTTGCAGTGTGGAGAATAGTTTTAGAACTACAAATTTTAAGTTGCTAACTTTAGTTGCTGTCTAAAAAGGAGAGAACAAAAAAAACGTATAAAACATGCAAGTCAAATAACTTAAGACATTGCACATTATATTGGTATATGTGAAACTTACGCAAATGCAGAGTATCCGGTACCAGCATTAGCAGCAGATAGAAGTGCTGCAGACCCAGAATCCTGCACTCCAGTTGGCAAAGGATTCCTTTTATCACCATCAACCTGAACAAATAAATTACGTTACATATTTTAGTTTTACATGTAATCATAAAGGCGAAAGCTTACAACATTTTGGTATAGAAATGATTAAAAACCTTGTCCCATTTTGACTTTTTGTTTGGCCTACCCTCCCGTACTACGGAATCAACTGCACCAGGAACTGAAAGTAACCCACCTCCCGACACAGATGATACACCTGTAGAAGCCAAAAAACAAGCAAAAAATCTGGAAATAAGTTCACTTCTTGACTATACTATAAAAACAAGTAATCTAACCAAGAGGTAATACAACTAAGGGCATCTCATAATATATATCTCAATAAAGGCTTGCAGGGATAGATACTATACCTGGAACAGGCAAGTTAACTTTTGGTGTAGGAATTGTTCCGCCTTGTGTTCCACCAGAAATATATTCAATCTTCTGACTTTTCTTCTTTTCTTGCTCTTTCCTCTCCATATCACGCTTCATATCAGCCTCTGCACCATAAACAGACATGATAGAACAGCTTTCAGTTATGTACACACCTATATTTCTTATACCCACTCAAAAAAGACATCACATTTAATCCAAAATAAAAATTGATTGAAACAAGACTTCTTCGAATAATAAGTATCAAATAATATTCAATTTGCCAATCGGCCCAATCTAAACTGTACGAGATCCGGGCCTGTGGAGTGACCATGTAGGCCGTTCATCTCAACTAACCACTTGCAACTAACAAGCTGAAACAAGTGTAAGTTGCAACAATCACAAACTCTGAAGTTGACATGGACAATAAAATAAATAGAGACTACTTTGGCAGAAAAAACAGATGCACAATACACAAAAAATAAACATAAAAGGGGAGCAAAAGGAATAGGTACTGACCTATTTCATCATAGAAATCACTTTTGTCATATCCATGAGGATCGAAGACATCTTTACTAAAGCAGGTTCCTATCTGATCAATATCTTGATATGTCACTGCATGCAGCAAGAAATCGGGATTACGATAATCCTTTCTATTACGAACTTCCGCATTATAGCTTCTTCCAGTTGTCTTCTTTAGTGTAAGGAATTTCACGATTTTTTCCTGGCAAACATGACAGATTAGTAAATGTGTAATATTCCTTACATAAGAACGATAGAATAACAAAAATAATACAAAAGATAGTTAAAATTTATGATAAGACAGTGCATGATGAATAGATGGTCAAATCATGAGCAATTGTATGTGCTTAAATAACTACCAAAAAAAACTATGAAATGTGGGTGGAAAATTGTCCAGTTGTTTTCTTCTTTGAATCCAACATGAATAAATTTTTTATATTTCATACAGAACGTGAAATAACTATCAATAGGAATTTACTGAAACAGCCTAAATTTCTGTAAAACATAACTGACTTTATTACAAGTCCACAGCATTTATCAACACAGGTCATTTTTAGCAGTAAGCCCGTGCCAAAACTTCATAAAAGCTAATAAAGATAGAGGAGACAAAAAATGATCTAATCATCAAATCACTAATATATGGAACTCCAAATCCTTGCTTTTACAATTTTACTATTCGACGTAACTGAATTTCAGACCCTTCTTTTATCTAAGAATATGCAATACACTTGGCCATTGTCAATTTCAGTGCCTAGAATGGCATCAATTATAAACTGCCTACCCCAAAAATTAAATTCAGAGATTTATATTCTTTAGTAAAATGCACAAATCCTTATAGAAAAACATGCTTAGTAAGAAGCACTTACTTGCAGTTCATCAGAGCATTTGTCCTTTGGTGGTGGTGGAAGGAATTTATCCAAATATTCATCCTTGGGGTCTTTAAGACCGACTTCAACAATTTCCGGAACCTCTACCAAATCAGTTGCAGTGTAATCCATTGGCTCAGGCTGTGATTCACCATGTTGTCCAGATGATTGAGGAGTTGCTTGAGTACTTGGAGTTAAAACCCGGACAGTTACTTGAGATGTTTGCTCTGAAAACTCACCTAATACCAAACCACTGTTGTTTTAATCACCAATAAACTGCTGAACTACTTTATACAGATTAAATATATTCATAACGTTTCTTTGAGATGACCAATACAAGTATGATGTGCAAGAACCAGAGATGAACCGATTAGTTCTACACGACGGATTGGTGTGAAACCTTTCTTCCCTCCCAATTAATGACCTTGCAAACAAACACTAACACTGTGTTCCCGAAACTTTTACAGTAAAGAGAAGAAAAAAAACTGAAAGAATTATTTTCTCTAACTTGTTCCTCAATGACTCTTTTTAGGAAGAAAGGAAAAGAAAGCTAGAGATTGAAAAAGCAATTAGTTACGTAATTGTCCAGAATTTTCTTCCCATATTTGGGAAGATTATGAGAGGAAGGAAATTAACCCATTTTCAATTCATCTCTTTTCTATCCTGTATTCTGGAACACAGCATGAAGATGAAGTTTCAAGGTATCCGGCTATTGGTTTTCCTTTTTAGAGTCTTCTAATTAAGCTAAGGCTAATGTTAGTGGGAAGCTAGAGTAATGGATAAGTACAATAAATTTGAATCAAGTCATAAAAGATAACGTGAATAACTGGAGTGTGAGTTCAGAAATGTAATATTAACAACATATATGTAACCATACGATACGAGTACAAAAAATAATCGAGCATACCATTAGACATGTGAAGGTCCGCTCCGAACATAACACGGCCAGTTCCTTCCATCTCTCCTTCCTGCAGTTAACCAGTAGCAATCAGGTCAACATAACCAATTACGAACAAAAATAATCCAAAAACTGAAGAAAAAGCCTACATTTAGTAACAATATCACAAATACAGAAATATAGATATAAAACAAGAAACTTTACAAATAAAATACAAAAAGAGTAGGGACAAAAACAGCGCCTAAACTAACGAATTCGTGTCAAATAAAATCCCAGAAAACAAATGAATCTGAATTTTCACTAACAATTAATGATTCATGACTAAAACCCCGATCTTTGCTAACTGTAGCTGTGAAACTATGTGCAGAGTCAGTTTGAAGGTTATTTGGTTGTGAAACAGAGTCGTTGAAATCTGGTGGTTGTTGTTCTTCAATGTCATCGGCGGCGGCGTCTTGTTTTTTAAATGTCATCGTAATGGATTGAATGAATTGAAATTTAGGGTTCCGCGGTGTGTGTGTCTGTATATTATATGAAAACATAAGAAACAAATATATCAACTCTCAAACTAATGAATTCGTGTACAATAAAACGTCTAAAAATTAATACCTCACACCCGAGAACTTATTAATTAATAAAAATCATCAAGGCTAAAAATGCATCGTCTAAATTATAACTAGACCTACAAAACATACAAACTATTATTTACTCGACGTTCAAGCATTAATTACCCGAGATAACATTATATCCGGACCTACAAAACATAAGCACTATCATTTACTCGACATTGTCATATTAATTATTCGAATTAACCGAACATATAGAAGATACGCAATATTATTTACTCGAGATTCGAACACTAATTAATCAAGACCTACAAAACATACATTCATCATTTACTCGACTTTCAAATTATCGAGAAACAAAATCATATATAAAACTTCGAAAACTAAAATTAACCGAATCAAACCTCAGCTTCAGGAGACAATGCAGCTTCATCGTGACCGTAATCGACAATCGTCAACCTCTCCTTTCTACTCAAATCCACCACCTCACCTCCTCTCGGAGTCGAATTCTCCGAGAAAACCGGAGGAATTCCAGCTGGAGCTCCGTTATTTTCGCTACCGAGTGATGAATCAGGGTTAAAGTTTCGATCTTTGATGATTGTGGCGGCGAAATTGTCGGATTGAGGGACCGAAACGGCGTCGTCGTGGTGCGGTTGTTCTTCGATGTCGTCTTCGTCGTCGGCGTACATGGAGAGAAGAGCGATGCCTTCTGATTCGCGTTTCATCTTAATGGATTGCTGAATTGAAATTTCTAGGGTTTTTTTTGCTGTGTGTATATGTGTTGTTTTTATTTGAAAATTGAGGAGGAAGAAAAGAATTAGTACTGTAGGTATTTTTGGGAAAGGTTTTGTATTATTTAATTAATTAAAGTTCGTAAATAAAATTAATTATACCTTTATATATAATAAGAATAAGAATGTTAGATTAGTACTAAAAAGATTTATTCTTAAGTTGGTAGAATTATTGTTAAAATTTATTATTTTATTTTTTCTTCAGTTTCAGGATAGTTTTAATTAAAAAAATATTGTTAAATCCTTGCTATATTAAAGATTATTTTGTGAGTTTTGTAGGTTGTAAAATGGTTTAAATCTGATGTTTAAAACTCAAAACACAACAAAGAATGAAATATAATAAATAAAGTCTAAAAAACATTAAATTATTTAAAAATTACAATTAATATAATTATAAATATTAAAAAAATAATCATTCATTACAAACATTAAGTAATTAATTATAATGCTATGATGAACAACTTTTTCCAAATTGCTTAGGAAGGGGAGATGATTGCGCGAATTTGTATGTTGAAAGTACTAGAGAATTAATATAACAATTTTGTAAATGCAATGATTATTATATGTGCAAATATTTTTGTAAATAATGTTATTTGTCAAATCTTGATTGAATAAATTATATTCTTAATATATAGTAAGCGTAAGAGAATTTTATCCAAAATTTTTATAGTTCGTACAATTATTGTACGACCAAATTAATAAGGACAGTTAGATATTAAATAATAATAATAAATCGTTAGATCTAATATTAAAAGGTGTATTTTATGAATAGTAGGATTATATTTTAATACTAAAAAATGTATTTTGATAATCTAAACCAAGTATAATTGGGTTTTCTATATTAGATAGGATTCTCTATGTAAAAATTGGCAACTTTTTTTTTTTTTTTTCAATTCATGGGTAATTCCAGTTTAATAATAATTGTTAAACCAAATTTTGATATATTGATTCATATCAATTACGGTATTAAATTTTTTTATAATGCTCATTTATACCATGACTAAAAATCATATCAATTACATTATTAAAAAAATTTCAATATAATGCTCATGTTTACCATAATAACAATAATACACGTATATTATAAAAAATGTAAGAAAAGTCATGTACATTATTTTATGTTATAAATTTTAGTGTACATAATACAAGTAAAAGGACTTAGTTAATTAATATTAACCCAACACTTTTTTTTAGGACATACAATTCGATTCATCGAAACTGTATTATATTATTTTACATACAATAAACATCTATACTATCTATACTATATAATATAACAGACGAAACATTAAAAGTTTGGTTGGTCGGTCCTAAGTGATTTTACCTAATTACTCTTACTTAAAAATATATTGTTAAATAATATTTATAACCAATCACCTTTTTCGGCCAAAACCCATTACTTTTTCTATTTTTTCAATAAAACTTCCTCCCATTGAAATAATATCACGGGTAATTATTATTTTTTAATTGAAACATGTTATTTTTTCTTACTAAAACCACTATACTTCCAAAAATATCACACAAAAACCCTTACTTATTTATTTTAAAACATAATTTAATGCTTTTAATTATTTAAAAATATTTACATATTTTAACTTGCCTACTTCTTTATTACCTTTTATATTTTGCAATAAAATTTCCTCCTTTCGAAAAAATATCACGGATAATTACTTTTTTTTTTGACCGAAACATGTCATGTTTTCTATTTTGCTTACTAGAACTCCTACTTTTTCAAAAATATCACATACAAACCCTTACTTATTTATTTTAAAACCTATTTTAATACTTTTAATTATTTAAAAATATTTACATATTTTATATTATAAAAGACGAAATATTGAAAGTTTTGGTATCTGTTTTTTGGTATAGTACGGTACTTGGATTGTTTAATTGTTTTACTTAATTACCCTTACTTAATTATTTTTATATTCAATTATTTTTATTCTTCTACTTTTTTCAAAAATATCACGGACAATTACTTTTTTCAACTAAAACATGTTATCTTTTTAATTATTTTTATTCCGCTGCTCATTAGTTCAGATTCTCTTGTTTGATGATATCTTTCTCTTCTAACGGATCTTTCTTTTAGCTTCCAATTTTGAAAGCGTAGCTATAATGGATAATTATACGGGTACTAACAAATCAGCCAAATGTAATATAAACTATGTATGTATACATATAATTAAAATTTTGTTCATACAACCTGGGATAAGATCTAGAAGATTACCATCCAGTTGAGTTTCTTTATTTCTAGAAACAACTTTTTTTATTATATAGAAAACGTAATTAAAATCAAATTAATTTTAAAACTAAAACACCAACATGTATATAGATATCTCATCCAATTAAATTTGTTTATTTCTAACAACAACTTTCTATTACATAGAAATGTAAGAGCAATTGTTGAATTGAAAATTTATCTAAAATCAAACAAAAAAACTTCGTCACCAATACATGTGCCATATATTTTTTGCGAAGCTTCTCATGTTTATTTTGCTGCTCAATAGTTTCAAAATCTCTTGTTCGACGATATCTTTCTCTTCCGGCAAATCTTTACAATTTCAATTTTGAAGGCGCAACTGTAAGGGATAATTATAAGAGGACTAAGAAATCGGTCAAATACACTATAAATTATGTGTAAAAATATATTTATATAATCAAAATTTTGTATATACAACGTGGGATAAAATCTAGAACATTGATATCCAGTTGAGTTTCTTTATTTCTAGAAATAATCTATTTATACATAAAACAGAAGAGACCATTATCTGAATCGAATAATTCTAAAAATTAAGAAAAAAAAAACTTTGATAGTAATTCCTGAGACATATATTTTTGCGAATTTTATAATTATGTTCATCTTGCTGTTTCAGGATCTCTTGTTTGACGATTTTTTTTTGTATGCAGACCTTTTGTGTTCTAATTGTAAATGCATAGCTAGAAGGAAAAATTATAAGAAGACCAAGAAATGAGCTCAATATCGTACAAAGTATGGATGATTTAAATATTATAAATCTATTCATGAATTTTCGCACTTGTGATTGGTGATGTAGATATTCTAACCTTTTCTATGAAATTGATTCGCATGCAGGATGCTACAACACCTTTGCTTGGCTTACTTATCTTTCGAGTACTAACTAAAATAAAAATGTATATATGTGGATGGGCACAACTTTGCAGGCTGAAAAGTGAATTTACCTCTCCAAAATTTGTATTAACAAAACTTGGCATTGAAAAGTAAATGTACTTGTCCAAAACTTGTATTCGATTAGTAACTATTCTTTGTACTTTGGTGATGGACAATGATCACTAACAAACACCTATAATCATATTAGTTGGTGTTTCATATTTTAAGTGTAATTCACCAAGATACTGAGGTAATTAGAACTACAATAAGAATACAAATTTCAGATAACCTAAACTACATACTACAACGTACTTTATTTTGCTTATGTATGTGATCTTATTGTAACTCCTCGAACATGTGATATATAATACATGATATAGTGTATTTTGGTACAATACAAATTTATAACCTTTATTAATAAGCGAAACCCCTTTTGGTACCAAATTTGGTTCGCACCTTTTTTTGTTTCCACCCCTACAATCCTATTTCACGTAGAAATCCTATCTCACGTAGAGTTCTATGTTGTTTAAAAAAAAATCTAGATTTTAAAAAAAATATATTAACCTAAAATATATTATAATATTATTGTTGTACTAAAATATATTAAATTATTATGGTACCAAATTTAGTTCACACCTTTTTTTTGGTTTCACACCTAAAATCATATCTCACTTAAAAATATGTCACGTGGAGTTCTATATTATTATTTTTAAAATAAAAAAAATTCTATCTCGCGTAAAAATTCTATCTCACATAAAATTCCATTTTTTCAACAAAATATAAATAAAAAATATATTATAATATTATTATTGTACTAAAATATATTATATTATTATTATAATCATCAGCGTCAAATTAGATTACTCACCATGCCCAATTATAATCACTTAGTTATTAAATTAAGATATTAATCTCAATCTATCACTGAATAATATTAATCTAAAATATATTATAGTATTATTATTGTACCAAATATATTATATATTATTATTATATCGATCAACGTTACAATCACAATCAGATCAGCCACCAAACCCGATTATAATCACTTAATTGTTGAAACAAGATTTACCAGACCGGATTATAATCCCTTAGTTGTTGAATCAAAATTTACCAAACCCGATTATAATCACTTAGTTGTTGAATCAATATACTAATCTCAATCTATTTTATACCCTTGAATTTGTTATCTTAATCTACCTTTGTCCGCAACATCTACAAACACTCTAATTTCTAGGTATCATTCTCCTTCTAACTATCTTGTATATTTTAAGTATAATTCTTAGTTTTATGTCTAACCAAGCTGAAAACATAGAAAACATGTGCAATTTTTTTAAATTATTTTTCTAATCACATAATAATTTTCTTTCACAACAATTTCCTTATTTGCTTGACTAATGGAGCTTCAATGTTTTTATTCATTTTTAGCTTCTCATGCAGTGGGTAAATAATACTATGTTATTATAAGCAAATTAAATGACTTTTTTTATTCTTACCCATCTAAAATTTATATTGTAATTCTAATTTTCTGATTATAACCTTATTTATATTAAATAAATAATTTAAAATTTTAAATAAATTAACTAGGCATGTGCTTCGCACGGGTTATCTTCTAGTATAATTTAATAACAATCTAATATATTTGATCAATGTAAATTATAATTTGACGACAATTAAAATGACAATCTTTGCATTTATGTTGAGATTTAATATATAATAATCGATATTACGTACATGATAAATTTAATGTTATATACCAACTTCTATTTTCATGTTATTTATTAAATTTATTCTTTTAACTCTCGTATTTAAAAGAACAGAAATAAAATATATCATTGCTAACTTAGCAAAAAAAAATAAAATATCATTGCTTGTTCAAACCACACATGAAATTATTTGATAGAAAACCTTAAAACCAAAAAAGCAAACAAAATTTATTAAAACAAACAGGACTTATATCATTGTTTATTCAAACCACACGTGAAATAATTTGATAGATAACCAACTCTTTTATCACACATTATGCTTGCTTTCCTCTGCTGATCTCGTACTGTTCTCCCAAGCCAAAATGAGCCATCAGGAGCCAAACAACAGTTATGAGCTCCCCTCCTTTACTTAGCTGCTCAGCATGTGCACTTGACCTGATATGAATCGCCGCATATGACAGCAATTCTACCCACAATTTGCTTATCATGAGCCATTTTTTATCCGACGGTAACACATTAAGCTCTTTGGCCAGTAGAAATGCATTGAAGAAGATATCTCTGTCCATCTGTACATTTACGTGCTCAACTTCTCTGTTGACGCTAAGAATGGTTTCACAGGCTTTTTTGTGTATGGCTTCCTTCTCTTCCTTGCTCTTTCTGCGAAACAAATTACAAAACAATTTTTTCTTTGGTTTAGGTACTTTAGTGTCTAAAAATTTGCTGACCTCTGTGCAAGTATCTCGAAACTTTTTTTCCCCAATGCTAGATACTCTGGACATCATATCAGGCTTCACGGCCATAAGATATAGCATGTAGTCTGACAGCTTCTTTGCAGTGTCACGTTGTTCTTGTTCCTTAGTAGTCGGTGGATCTAGACTGCCGTTGTTGTAGCAGAGATCGGTAGCAATGTGCCACAAAAGAAGGATATCATCATAGTTATAATTAACAATGAAAGGAAGAAAAGTGTATTCCTCCATTTCATGAAGGACCCTCTCTCCTTTGGATGAACATATTTCTTTAGCCTTGGCTAAACTATCAGCCATCTCCGACTTCATTTTCAGCTCGTCGAAAATGAAATGAGTCAGGTGATGGGTGAGTGGTTGGGGTTTTGCATACCAAATGCCATTCAGAAAATTGATTAGCCCGAAATAACTATAAACATTTTCCCTTCGTTTTGAACATCTATGTAAACAATAATAAATCAAGTTGAATGCCGACAAAGAACTAGCCCACCTGCTATCAGTAAAACTTGACTTGTTATGATGATTTCTATCTCCAATGATATGAAGAAACCAGTGTAGTAACACACTCCTAGCACAATTAACTGACAGTACACAATTAATTAACTTATCTTTCCACGATTTACCGTGCTGGTTCGCAGCATACAAAGGCCTGAGCTTAATAATTGTCCAGTCACAGAAAAGTAGCATATAAAATGCAATCACCTCTAACACAACTGCTCCAATAAGCAAAATGTAAGTGATAAGTACATCAAACTTATTATTATGAATTGGCCTGTCAAATTTCACTTTAGGGTCCAGTTTAGAGGAATCGTTCCTCCATGTAAAAGAATTACACTCTAAATGGAAAAGGGTTAAAGAAGCAACAACTGCAGTAAAGGACAGAGTTCGACAATAGTAGCCAAGTTTGTGATGCAATACAGGAATCTTGGTGAAAAGAACATCATAGAGGTAATTTAACTCTACCTCAACTAGCTTGAAAGCGTCTTCACATGATGTTGCAAGGAAGAACTCCCGGCTCTGGTTGCGTTCATAAATGTTGAGATTGAGATCAACAACAAGCCCTTTGAACGCTGTGAAGTATACAAAAGCATACTGTAAGAATTGTAAATGGGAAAAAGCATCCCCATTCTTTTTAATCGGAAGTTTTGGCTCCTTTTTATCAGATTCTGAAAGCATGGAGTTGCGGAAGCTATTTGCACTTCCATAATACAGAGCAGCTGTTCGCTCGATGCACTTTGTAATCCCACAGAAACACATTAGTAGCATTGGCATCATTAATAGGTGATTATCAAGATGGTGTGACTGATAGAATGCATAAGCCACAGCAGTGCACTGTGAAGCCAGATAAAACAAATGTCTGGGCCACAGTTCATTGTCCTCGGGTGCAAAAGCAGTGATGGTGTCAGGACCGCCCAGGTGCACCAGTAAGAAAGGAGCCCAGAAGATTTGAAGACGATCTTCTGAACTAAAAAAGGATACTCTGAACTCAAAAGTATCATAGGTGTATTTAGAAGACTTGAAAATGAAACTCTGCCTGCTGGCAATGATTCCAAGTCCAACGAGAGCAATAATTTCTGCAAGCAAATATGCTAGCCAGAGAAGGACAACTATCCATTTGTGGGATACTAACCTTCTAAAAGTTCCACCAAAGCTTAAGAAAATTTGAAGGAAAAGACTGAGTAAGAGACAAGCCCAAAGTTCCCATTCATCGATGATTTCATCCAGTTTTACCATGATGCTGCGGTGCGACATGATCATATATGACTTGGGTTGAGTGGTGCTCAAGCCTCAACAAAGCCTAGATTTTTGTAAGTTTTGTGTATCATTTGGTCTACTGTTTTCCTCTATATGTCAAAAATTGGTTGCGTGCAGAACATGTTTGATGATACTGAGTAGTTAGTTCAAGTAACATTATTAACGCAATAAGTCAGAAATTAAGAGGAAATTAATTTCATAATTAAGAAGAATGTGCAAGTTTGTTGGGAAACAATTAACTCAAGTCGAAAACTAATTAATCAAGTAAAAATTGCAGAATCTGTCTGAATAATCTAGTCTAAACACATGTTCCTATTATTTTTCAAGGTTGTTTTGCCTTTTCTTTTTTCCAAGTAAAGCAAAAGAAAAGAAAAGTACCATGCATCTTCTTTTACAGGGAGCTATCTGAATCTGACACTACTGATTGTTCTTTGTTCTTGGCCTCCAAGGGGGTAATTTACACTCTCTTTTCGTTTATCACGAGTATGTACGGCAATCATGTTGTTTTAAATTACAGGGAAGATGAAAGGGAAAAAAAATCTACAAGTACAGCATGGACATTTTAATTTCTAGCTACAAAGGAGTATCATGCTACCCAAAGTATTGTTCTGTTTTATATATAGTATGTTGTTGTTCAACAAAACTTTCTCACTTAGAATACACTAGCGGTGCGAAACACGGATCAAAAATAAAAATTAAATTATTAAAAAAGAAATTGAAAATATTGAAAATAAAAATAATTAATGTTTTATTTAAATATGTACATGCAGAAAATTTAACATGAAATTAATATGAAAGTCTATAATAAATAAATATTATTTAAATATATCGTACTAACCAAAATTTGGTTTTATACTATTGTGTTGCAACGAAAAAGAGTTTTCCTTATCAATAAAGTCTCCGATCCCCGAATAATTTTATTATAATTCTCTCCATTCCCGCCACGCTACCAATCGCCGAGTTGTTTTTATACTTTTCTCTGTTCCTATCTTAAACACAAATAACTTCTCAAATTTCCGTCCCGAATAGGGCGTAGAACATAGCAAGATCGATGGGATGGATAAAATACCCATATGTAGTTGTTAGAATTAAGAGAGATACCAAAATTCGGTTTTGTACTATTGTGTTCCAACAAAAAAGAGTTTTCCTTATCAATAAAGTCCTCAATTCCCGAATTATTTTTATATACTTCTCTCCGTTCCCGCTAACAATCCCCGAGTTGTTTTTATACTTCTCTCTGTCTTGCCCTGAACACGAATAATTCTCAAATTTTGATTTTATGTTAACATAATTAACATAAAGTGGGATATCTAATTTTGATTTTATAATAAATCCTATTTATATTAATTTAGAATTATGTTAATTATATTAATACAATAATTTTATGTTTACCGCTGTATATGGCATACTATACCATTAAGAGTGGGTTTTTAATTTTAATAAAATAATAAAGATTAACTTTTAATTAAACAATAAATCTTATTATATTAATTTAAAATTATGTTAAATACATTAAGATTATTAAGATAATAACTATATGTATACTACGGTATACATGACATACCATACCATTAAGAGATGTTCTGCTTTTAATAAAGAGTAAATTATAGATTTTTAATTTAATAATAAATATTATTATATTAAGATAATTAAGGTAAAAATAATATGTATATCGCGGTATATATGGCATACCATACCATTAAGGGGTCGTTTGGTTCAAGAAGGGGTATGGGTTTTGAATCAGGAATCGGGTTTAGGTGGTATGTGGTTTAAATTTCATTATTGACATTATGTGTTTGGTTCAGTGCTAGAATAAATCTATTTAACTTAAAAATATTATTAAATTATTAATTAATTTAATTTATTAATGTTTTTAAAAAATTAAAAATATTTTTTTAATATTAATAACATTTATTTGTATATAAAAAATTTTTTTTTTTGTTATTATTAAAGCTTTTTTGAAGAAATAAAAAAATAACAATAAAAATGATACCCATACCACCCTTTCATACTCACCTCCCTCCTTGGGTATCAAAAACTCATACTTTGGGGGTTTGAGGTATGAGTATGGAATAACAAAAAGGTCAACTAAACATGAGGTATAGGTTTTGTTAGCAGATAACCCGTGCGAATCACGGTTCGGGAATAAAAATTAAATTACTTAAAATAAAACTTAAGATATTGAAAATTAAAATAATTAATGAATATTATTTAAATATGTAGTTGTAGAAAATTAAAACATGAAACTAAGATGAAATTCTATAATAAATAAATACTATTTTTAATTACGTAATTATATAAAATCGAATCTTGAGTGAAATCAAATAAGTGGTAGTTAAATAAATATATAACTTGAGCAATTATATAAGAGATAATATGATATCATTGTATGATTGACTTTTCTAATTGGTATTGCTCGAAGTTTTAGACATCCAAGTAGCATCATTATACTTTTGACTTCATCCACATAATATCATACTGTTAACCAAACGTTAGTCGATTGTTATAAAATTATGAAAAATTTTATTTGGTACCATCCGAATTTTTTTACCTTCAAGTGACATCATTTTACTTTGGGTTTCAACTCCAAAATACCACTATGCTAATGAATCTGATAAATTTGATGAATCTGATCATTTTGATGAAGCTCCTTGCTTTTGGAGGACAAAGAGATGTTCAACAATATTTTGAGGGGCAAAAAAATCAAGGAGTTTGAACATATTAATCATATTTATTAAAAAAAAATGTATTTTGGAGCTGAAGCACAAAATAGAATGATATCACTTGAAAGTTAAAAATTTCAGAGTGGTACCAAATGAAAAATCCCATAATTTTCTAACAATCGATTAACATTTGGTTGACGACGTCCTATTATGTAAATGAATCCAAAAGTATAATGGTGACACTTCGAAGTTAAAAACTTCGAGTAGTAGCAAATGAAAAATCCAATTGTACAATGCTATCATATGAAATATCTTATGTAATTGCACCAAATCGAACCCGATTTTGAAATGAAACCAATTTATTTAATTATATTATAAAACCAAAATTTGGATTTGATACTATTGTGTTCCAACAAAAAAAAGTTTCTTTTCTTAATAAAATTTTATGCTAATTATATTAAGCTAATTAATTTAATAATTATATGTATATCGCGGTATACATGACATACCATATCAATGGAGTTCCTGCTTTTAATAAAGTGTATATAATAATGATTATAATAATTTATATTAATTTGGAATTAAGTTAGTGCTAGAGGTACCGAATTGGGTACCGAATTATGTGGCAATGATGCCTTTACAATTTGAAATAATTTTATTGGTGAAATTAATGTGAATGCAGGAGGCCTATTTTTATTAATTTGAATTGTAACCAATCGAATATGATAGGTGACATTTGAGATTCATTTTGGGAACCAATTCGGAACCTCTAGTATTATTCATTTTATTAAGATAATTAACCTAATAATTATATGTATATCACGGTATACATGACACACCATGCCACTAAGCGTCTGTTTCTACTTAAAAATGATTAATTTAATAATTAATAATTATTACATTATTTAGAATTAATCTAATTATATTAGTTTAAAATTAAGTGAACTATATTAAGCTAATAATTATATGTATGTATACCGCACCATACAATTAAGGGGAGATTTCTACTTTTAATATGATTAGTATTTTTAATTTAAGAATAATTATTATATTAATTTGAAATTAAGTTAATTAAACTAATAATTATATGTGTGCCGTCATATACGTTTTTTAGTTGGAAAGTAGTTGGTAGACTCCTTGTATACAACTAAACTATTATTGATAATAAAATTTTAATTTAATTATAATAATTGTATTAATTTTAAAATAAGTGAATTATAAAGCTAATAATTATATGTATATCGCGATATACATGGTATATCATATCATTAAGAGGGGTTTCTGTTATTAATAAATTTTTAATTTCCAATTAGAAACTAATAATTATATATATTAATTTGTAATTAAGCTAATTTTATTAAAATAATTAAACTAATAATTAGATGTATACCGCGGTATACATGACATATCATATCATTAAGATGATGTTTCTACTTTTAATAATACCTCCAGCATTATTCATTGTATTAAGCTAATTAAGCTAATAATTATATGTATATTGCTGTATACATGACATACCATGCCACTAATAGCAAGTCTAATGCAAAATAGCTATAGTTATTTCTATAATTTGACACCAAAAAGTGTTTTTTGGTATTAAAATAGAACTAGTTGAAAAAGCCGCGCTTCGCGGCGGCATAATAATTTTTAAAAAAAACTTTATCAAATAAATTACGAAAACTACTCGATCCTCGCTAATAAGCCGTCCTCCCGTGAAAAACGATTTCCTTTTTAATATCAAAATCTCAAATTTAATATATTGAATATATACTTGTCTTATATATTAATTTTTATGTTATCATACTCCTTACTCCTTTCTAATGAGACACTTTTTCGTTGAAAAAATACCTATATAACTTTACATATTATACTTCAAATAGAACTTTTAGTTATGTATTTCAAACGCTTATTCTACTTCCAATATAATTTTTATATCCGAACTCTTCTCCTCTATAAATCGAAACACCTATTCTACTTCAAATAGAACTTTGCAACTATTTCTTTTATATTTATATTTGAACTCTTCCCCTCTACAAATTCAAACACATATTATACTTCAAATAGAACTTTTAATTATATGTCTTCGCTATAAATTCGAACTCTTCTCCTCAATAAATTCAAACTTATATTTTACTTTTAATATATTAAAAGATATTTTTTATTTATCAATATTTAAAATTCTAAAATTAGAAGAATATGTTTTTTCAATTCTCACCAGCTTTGTAAATATCTCTCTCCGTCATACACATTTTGACTTTGAAACCTTAACACAAAACTTCATTCAGTTTCCTCTGGTTGCATAACCTTAATTTGAAAGGCCAGATCAATTTATATTTCAATGTAAATCTATGTTTAACTTTGTTATAGCACGTCAGAGCTCAATCGATGAAAGGATCATTGTGAATTGTAATCATTATCGAACATAACTGATTATAGATTGCCTGAATTTTATCTATTTTTTAATGTAATTATCTGTTTTTTTAATGTAATTATCTGTTTTTTAAAATGTAATTGTACCTATTCCATTTCGTGTACTTATATATATAGTTGTTCTGATCTTGAAATTCAAATTTCTAGAATAATGGTACTATAATCTTACAATTAGCTGCATTCTGTCTATGAAATTGCTTCTAAATTTCTAAATGATATTCTTCTAATATCATTTAACATATTAGAAGTAGAATATGTGTTCGAATTTATTGAAGAGAATATTTCGAATTTATAGCGAAGTTCGAAGTTTTATTTGAAGTAGAATAGGTGTTTACATTTAGAGAGGGGAAGAGTTCAAATATAAAAGAAGTACTTGCAAAGTTATACTTCTAATATGTTAAATGATATTTTTTGATTTATTAGTATCTAAAATTCAAAAATTCTAGAAAATTAGAAAAATATATTGAGACGACCTTAGGGGCGCCACCTAACCTCCTGCGTATCCTCCTTTATATATACTAGCGTAAAAGCCCGTGTGAGGCACGGGCCTGCTGAAAAAATAAATTTGCACCAATATATATACATATCAAAATAATTTTGTAAATATGATAAATGACCGTATTTTGAATTTATATTATATATGCATAGTATTTTTACATATATATATTTTCTAATTAAATAAGATTTCATAAAATTTGGATAAATTTCTATAAGATAAAAATCAAATGATTTTTTTTAATCTTCAAAATATTAGTTTCGTTTTGAATGTCGTGAAGTGAATTTTATCAAATTTAAAAATTCAAGATAATTTAAATAGTTATTTTATCAGAGTTCTCCGTATATAAAATGAATGTATATAAACTCATGTATTGTTAATAAAATAACAATATATTTGTAATATAATATTGGTCACAAATGTACGAATATACTTTAAATACATCATAAAATTTCTTACTTTTAATTTCGTGTATAAGACGTATGTAAAGTAATATAATTTTAATGAAATAAAAATATATTTATAAAATATAAAATTGGTCATGTAAGACTATAGAGTGAACATATTATAAAATTTCTTTATTTTATGTAAAAGTCAATCTTGAAGTTGTCTTACTCTTTCCTTAATATGTACATATTTGTACCCTTTTAAACTCAATTGTATATGTTTAGTCCAGTATTAATTATAAAATATCTAAGATAGTAGTTTAAAAATTACACAAATTGAAAATTTATATATATATAATTTAGAATCATTTTTTTTAACACAACCATAAAATTCTATCCCATGCGATTTTAATATTTGAATTATAAATTATCTTGTGTTTGATCTTATATGAATCATAATATACCTAAATAATTTAACATTTGTGTAACTCAGTTGTATTTATATGTATAATATATGTTCTAAACACTGCCGATTAACCGCTAGACGGTGACTAATCAATCCGAATGTGTTAAAATCGGATCGGAAAATCAATTTTTATAGAAATCGATCTAGAAATCATATAATTTGGATTAACTGGCACAAATTGGTTTAATCGGTCGAAAATTGGCTTACGAACCGATTAAAATGAACAAAATATACCCAGCCCTTTTTTCAACCAACCAAGATGACAAAGAAAACCCGATACTTAATTGGGTCTAAAAAAATTTCAAACCGATTTTAATGGTTGCATATCAGTTTTATATATTTCAGCCGACCTAACCCAACCCTATTTAAATTAAAAAATTTGTTCGATAATTTTTTTTATATATATATATATATATATTATATGTAACTGTACATTATATAATACTGTAAAAGATAAAATTTCTATATTTAAAAGAATTAGTGGAAAAATAAATAAATTGGTGCTACAATTATAAAAAAATATTTATTAAAATTTAGATACTTACTTTACTATTTGGGTTCTATCATGAGTTTTAGAAATTGAATTTTGACGATTTTACAACCTATGTGAAACTAACGAAATTATCTTTAATTTAATGATGATTTAATAATTATTATCTAACTTGACCAGTTGACCTACCCATAAACCGAAAAGAAAAGATGGTTAAGTATTATATTCAAAATTATTGTTTATGAATATGAAACCCTTAATATTTTAATAATATTTTGATATTATCCTTTTATGTTTGTTATATGTAAAATAATATAATTATAATTTGGATTAATCAAATTGTTATGTTCCTAAAGAAAAAAAATGTTTAAATTTATTCATGTACATGAGTTCTCCTAAGTCTCTTATAACGCAGGGTCCACATGTATCATTGTTATATGATATACATGAACATTATATTGATAATTTTTAATATTGTAATCGATATGAATTGTTATATGATATTTGGTTTAACAATTATTATCTAACTCGAACTATACATAAATTAAAGAGAAAAGATATTTAAGAATTTTTACATAGAAAAATTTTAAATTATCAAAATACACTTTTTAGTATTTAAATATAATTCTATTATTAATCAGATACACTTTTTAATATTAGATCTAACAATTCTCATCGATCTATTTAAGATCTAACTGTAATAATTAATTTGGTCGTATAGTGGTCGTACACGGACCAAATCGATTTTAATTTTTTCTTAAATTGATTTTAATATTTTATTGAAATAAACATATAATTTATAAATTTAAAAGAATTAGGGAAAAAATTAAATTAGTGCTATAATAAGAAAAAAAAATAATTAAAATTTACATAATCACTTTACTGTTTGGCTCTATCTTGAGTTTTAGACAACAGATTTTAACAATTTTACAACCCACACGAAGCTAACAAAATTATCTTTAATTTAATAATGGTTTAATAATTATTATCTAACTGAAACTATCCATAAACTAAAGAGAAAAGATAATTACGATTTTTTACAAAAATATTTCTATTCAATATAGAAAATCTATTTATAATTGGTTTAAATTAAAAAAAAATTATTAAAATTTAGATAATCACTTTATTGTTTGGGCTCTATCTTGAGTTTTAAACAACAGATTTTAACAATTTTACAGCCCACGCGAAGCTAAAAAAATTATCTTTAATTTAATGATGGTTTAATAATTATTATCTAACTGGAACTATCCATAAACTAAAAAGAAAAGATAATTACGATTTTTTAAATAAAGATTTCTATTCAATACAGAAAACCTATTTATAATTGGTTTAAATTATCAAAATACACCTTTTAGTATTTAAATACTATCATATTATTAATCAAATACAATTTTTAATATTATATCTAACGGTCCTCATCTATTTGAATATTTATAGTTTTATAATCCAACGAATCATATACTTTTGGTAGTACAGTGACCGACCAAAGTTTTGGATAAGATATCCCTTACGCTTATTATATATAAGGAGTTAATATATTGACTTCAACTCCAATAGTAATCTGTAGCCCATTCCCATATGCTACACAAAACTTTACCAAAAATAATGACTTTGTAGTCGACTTAGCAGTTTTCTAAGGAAAAAACCGGTTCAAAAGTCACGTGGAGGAACAAGAGAGTCTGGGAAGACAAAGTTGTGTCTCCTGATTTGGCAGTGGAGGGGAGTCTCAGAATGTTGAACGACTGGAAGGAAGCTAAAAAAAATCATCATCTTGCTGCGAGTCTTAGTAGTGGTAATCAATCTCAGAAGCATAGTGTTCTTTGGTTTCCACCTGAAGAAGGTGTTCTAAAGCTTAATGTGGACGCGTCTGTCTTTCCGGGGTCAGATTCTTTTTCAATTGGAATGCTTATCAGAGATCATCAAGGTGTTTTCTTAGCAGGAAGAACTCTTAGATTACCATCACCAGCCTCGGTCTTTGAGGCAGAAGCTATTGGCGTGAAGGAAGCTCTTTCATGGTTGGAAGCCAAACAACTTGGTGGAACTAGTATTCAAGTTGAAACCGATTCGTTGTTAACTGAAGGTGCGATCAATCGACAGTCTGTTAATGTTCTTGAGGTAGGGGATGTGATAAATGAATGTTGTGTGAAGCTCAAGGAGTTATCTAGGACCTCTGTTAGATTTATTCGGAAACAAGCAAACAAGGCGGCTCATGTGATGGCCAGATACCCTTGTATTGCTAATTGCCATGTTGATTTTACATCTCCTCCAAGTTGTTTGTTGGGGATTCTCTTGTCCGATTTCTTGAAGTAATGATAATTTCCTTTTTGTCAAAAAAAAAAAAAAAATAAATATTTAATATCGCAAGCGCACGATCACCGTTTTAATATTTATGATTCGATCCACAGAGATTATTTTATTTTTCGCGAAACTTAATTTCTAATTTAGGTGAACTAGAACAATTAATTTTGAGGAGAGATTTTAAATTTACCAATTAAATTAACTAGACGTTGAAAGGAAAGAAAAACAATTAAAATTAAACACAAGCATAAAAAAAACATTGCATTAAATAATCTACGAAACTAAAATGAGGTTTATTTAAAAAGGACAATGATGGTTAGCTAATGATTTATAATTAATAAATGATGCAAGTGATGATTAAATGATTTAGAGATTAAGGAAAATTAAAACTTAAATTCAAAGACAAGAAATGCAAACTACAAATAAAATATGCAAAAGAGAAAAAAATAAAACGGGCCAGCAATTTGATTAAGTAATTAAAACACAAGAACTTGATTGGGCCAGAAACTGAAGTGGGCCGGCAGAAAAAATAACTTAACAAAAAAACTAAGGTCCTTGACAAACAGACTTGCAACAGACTAAAAAAAAGGAACAGACATAAAAAAAACGCGCACAACAAAAACACTCTGCCCCAAATTCTGTAAAATGCGCGCGTGCAAAAATCAAACTGGGGGAGGGGAAAACTGAGAAATGGCCCCATATGGCACAATTATACGATAAATGGGCCAAAATGGTACTATTGAAAAAAATGGTCCAAAATAGCACATTAAAACGCTACATCGTTTAACGTTCTGAAAACACAACTTAAAGTAGTGTTTTGACCCGAAAACACCACTTGAAGTAGCGTTTTTAATATAAAACCCAACTTAAATATGCGTTTACAGTGTCAAAACACCACTTCATCTAGCGTTTTATTGAAAACAATACTTAAAGTTGCGTTTTATGAAAACAATACTTAATTTTGCGTTTTACTGTGCTATTTGGGGCCATTTTTTTCAATTGTGCTGTTTGGGGTATTAAATTCATAATATGTGCTATTAAGGGCCAACACCCGGGAAAACTTGCGTGATGCTCAGACGCGCACAATCTCTTCTATATATAATAGGAGAACAATGACATATTTTAGGGGCATTTTGAGCCAATAAACTCTCTGTAAAAGTATAATTATACCCTTTTATATTACAAAATTATATGAATATGCCACTCTTATTTAATGTAGAAAAAATGAGATAATTTTGCTTAAGTGGTGAATTGAACCAGCAACCTCATCTAAACAACTCAACCTCCTTAACCATTGTGCTACATAGCTTTTTGAGTTTTGATTTAAAAATCATTTTACATAAACCCGACATCTCTTTTGTCCTTTTTTTATTATTAATTTAAATTTTGAGTAAAAATAATTAGTGATACACATTATTTTCAAAATTTTGTATTTTAAAATATGGTACGCAATTATATATACAATCAATTTATAAAAAAATTATCACTTTCTTATTCAATGGAAAAAATGAGCGAAATTTATTTGTACCATGAATTAAACCACTAACATCATCCAATCAATTAATCCTTCTAACCATTGTGCTACATAATTTTCTAATTTCGGGTTAAGAATCCTTTTACATGAACTGACATGTATCTTATTTTTACAATTACTTAAACTTTAGAGTAAAATTGACGGTGATTCACATTTTTTTTAAATTTTGTATTTTATTTTTCAAATATGGTACGTGATTATGTATTTAACCAATTTCAAATATTTTGGTAAGAAAATCATGTGCTATGAAATTGTCTTTTTTCAATTAATTAAATATTTCTTATACATAATATTAAACATAATATATTTTCTAATCTTACATAACAATATATCTTTTTTTGTACTCTTTTTGAATTAATTAAATATTTAATACATAAAACATAATAATAAAGTTTATACAACATATTACAAGTATTTTAATTATATGTTTATTACTTATATTTTTCTAAATTAATAAAAGTAGTGTTAAAATTATTTTTAAATTACACAATAATAAATGTTATATGACATACATTGATAACATGTTTACATGATATTTATGTCATTAATCGAGATTATATATTTATATTACCTAAATAATTCTTGATATCTATAGGGTTAAGGTCCTATATACCCAATTTTGAAGGCATAATGTCGAAAATGCCTCAAATTGCAAACAAGGACCTAAATACCTCTCTATTCCGATATATCGGGTGATGCATGAAGTCAGATACGACACTTCGGGTGCAGCAACATCCCAGAGGCGTTATTTCATGTGCGGCAATCGGCTTACACATCATTGTAAGTATCGTGATAATCTGAACACGGTGCAATGTTTACCATATCTATTATATATTGTATACAGAATGCCGCATAAACAGTAAAACCTTTACTTAGCATTTTTTATCTATTGTCTACTCATTTTACTCAGTCAACGAACACTGCAATATACTATTTATTGAGGCAACAGAGGGTCTAACTCCTTCACTCAATGTGGAAAGTCAAAGATTCAAGGATAACGACACCCACACATCGCTCTAAAGAGTAACTCACTCTAGATCTCATATAGACTAAAACTCAGTCTAGATCCCACATATTGCTGTTGTTTGAAGTTTACTCTGAGAGTGTTATATAAGACTAACAGACTTACTTGCATTCCATGACAATGGGCCCATTGAGCTAGTGCTTATACTAAAAAATTACTGCATATTAAAGTTGACACTTGATACACTATTTAATAAGCAACATCGTTAAACAAAATACAACATCCAGTATAACCTGTTAGGAGGGTGTTAAGGGCCACAATAATAAGAATGAGTATTGATCAGGGCCAAGTGTGCTCAAATGTGGATATTTTCTCATATACATATATATAAAAGAAGTGAGTAGATTTATAATTATATTAATATAATTATATTAACATATTTTGTTAATATTAACATGAATTTATATTTTAATTATTTCAAGAAAAAGATTGATTAGTCTCAATCGAATTAATGAATAAATATAACCATATTTAAAAAAAATTATTTGGTCTTGAGTTCAAAATAATTGAAATATGAGATTCTTAAAAATATTAGATAGTACAAAAAAAGAAAACTAAATAAATCTTATACAAGTTGAAAATTTCTTCAAAAAAAAAAAGATCATAAATATTATATCATAGGACAAAATAAAAAAATCAATCTATAAGTACATCGATTATAATGTTGGATAATACACTTATAGAAATTTCGGTTGGAATAAATATTAAAAAGTTGATAATAAATTGTACAAAATTTTGGGTTAAAATGTATAGTCAAGTTCACAAGAGTTCTTATTTTTTAGAATATAGGATAATGCATAACATACACGTACACAATATATTATGCTCGATCAACTTCATTATACACTATAAGCCATTTAAATTATTGAAAATTTAAAATAATTAATTAATTTTGCACATATTGATGATGACATCTCTATTGCTTCTCAACATTATATTGATAAATAGTATGTTTCTTGAGATGTCAAAATTATAGATAATATACGAAAAAATGTGTCATCCTTGTATAACTCATTTACATTGTGATTGTATTGTCGAATATATATCTTGGAAGAGAAAGAAATGAAAAGAATTTTATTCCTCCCTTTCATGTAATTACTAGATTCTTTAATGAACGAACGTAGGACAAAAATACCAGGATAAAATATTAAACAATTTCATTCCAAATTTGATTTATGTGGATGAAAAACGATAAAAAGCTCTAAAGAGAATGAAAAAGAAAAACACTCCTATTTTTGAACTTTATGTTATTTTAATGAGAGTTACTATAAGATTAAATTACTAGATGATTTCTATATATTACATAAATTCGTACACATTCAAAGAAGTGATCTATATGTATTATACACTATTATCTATACAACATATTTATATGTTGTGAAACATCTTATTTTTTATGCTTATATGAACGATTAAATCAAATTATTTATAAATTAAAATAGTGACATTATAATAAAATATGTATGATCAAAAAATATATAATTACACCAAAATATATTTTTTTAAGTCACAAAAATAAATGAATTTATGTGAATTGCTAGAAAATGACCCGTGCCTCGAACGGGTTATTATGCTAGTATTAAAGTAAATGCTTGAATTAACATTAAAATGAAAGAGAGTTTAAAAAATTTAAAGCTATTAAAATGAAAGAGAAAACTAGATCTAGGAAAATAAAAGAGAGGCTAACTAAAAATTTAGGCTAGGCTAAAACTAGGGCTATTTTACAAAAGGGAAGGATGGGGGTATTTAGAGGAAAAGAAATAGGGTTTTGGGGAAGGGTTGGGTTAATCTTGACCATTGATTTTGAAATCTAATCAACCAACTCCTTATTTTGTCTTTTTCTTCTATCCTTGATTTTCCTTTTCCACTTTTTCCCTTCCTTGTCCCTTTTTCTTCTTTTTTTTTGTTTTTTTTTCATTTTTCAAATATCTACACAAATATGAAGGTTTTCCAGCATATCGCTTTACATGGGCAAACTACGAAAAATGCAACAAATAAATTTATTAAAAATATGAAAACAAACACTAAAATAGTTACAAGAAAATGCAAAAATATGCACTAATAAAACATATTCTACTTGTTCCACGTGACCACGTATACCAGTTGAACTCATTTGTGCTTGATTGTTGTCACTTGAGTAGCAACAAGAAGAACCTCACCAAATCAAAATCACCAATACAAGCAACAAAATCCTCATCAAGAATAATATTACTTGGCTTTAGGTCACAATAAATGATACTTGCATGGGTGTTATATGATATAGGTAATCTAGTCCTAGTACAACATATCTATGGAAATACAGTAGAACCTCTCTATAAGAATACTATATACAAGAATAACATCCTTGTAATAATAAAAAATTACGGTCCCGACATTATATAATCAATTTAAAAATTACCTCTATTTAGGAATAACCTTCTTATAATAATATTTTAATCCGATCCCAAGGATATTACTATATTGAGGTTCTACTGTATATAACTTCTGGAGTAGAGTCAAATTTCTTTCATGCCCTTGATAGGCTGGATCTAGAATCCCCGTTAATCATGAATTCAAACACCAATACCTTGAAGTCATTTTCCTTCAAATCATTGCTAGAGCATGTTGTATGTTGTCATGATCTTGATAAGATTTGGATGACTAATATTAACTCCCAAGCCCCCAAGATCGAACCTTGATTGTTTTGGTCAATAACTGCTCACCAACTCAGCTAGATGCCGTGAGGTAGATACCAAAATACTACTACCCTTGGTAAGAGTATCAATATTATTATTATTATTATTATTGTTGTTGTTGTTGTTGTTGTTGTTATTCTTTTGGGGCCTCTATCATTTTTCTTATTATTATTCAAAGTTCTGTGCAAAGTAGTTGTTCTCAGTTGGATATTCAACCATCCAGTTGAAATGTGTCTAGAAGTATTGAAAATTTTGTTAACATTTCCATGAACAAGATGAATCAATTCCAGTCCATTTTTTTAAGATATGCTCACTCATGTAGTCCTCTCAGCCATAATTTTCTCTCATCCATCTATTCCTTTCATTTCCCATCTTATTTGAAACAACATTGGAACACAGTTTGAGAGAAAGGGCATGACTACTGAAGTGCAAATGATAAATGTACGTACTTGTGATAAACGAAATGAGAGTATAGATTACCTTCTTGGTGGCCATGAAAGATGCATACTTAGTCACAGACAAAAGGAACAAGCAATTGTGTCAGAACACCCTAAAGAAGATAGCAGAAAATGATATATAAGCAATTGTTTTTCTTTTTCTTTTCTCAATGTACCGTCGCTATATGGCCATGTTAGTAAATAAGTAGCCGATGTTTAACACTCCAATACAAACCACATTCGTGAATATTTTTCAAATTAAATTTTTTTCCAACAAAAATGATGCCTTGAACATGCACAACTGCTTTTCTGTTTAGAAATACTTAACTGTGAACTAGGAGCATCACTGCTTAATAAGAGCTAAGTACTGTGCAAAGTAGTTGTTTACAGTGAGATATTCAAATAAATGAAAATTTTGTGAACCATTCTCTTAACAAGATGAACAAATTCCAGTCAATCTTTTTCAGAAATGCTCACTCATGCAGTCCTCTCAGACATAGTTTTCTCTCAGCCATCTTTTTCCTTTCATTTTCCATCTTATTTAAAACATCATTGAAACATAGTTTGAGAAGACTGTAAACAATAAAATTTTCCATGACAAATGTACATACTCGTGATAAACGAAAAGAGAGTTTACATTACCTTTTTGGTGGCCAAGAAACATGCATATTGAAAAAAAGATAACAAAAAATGACATATGAGCAATTACTTTTCTTTTTCTTTTCTCAATGTACAGTCGCTATTTCTATCTACCATAATGTTACAAACTGTTAGGGTTGACCTATTTGGAATGATGATAACAAAATGCTCAAGACAAGAATTTGATCTTGACACTGAAGCTGATTGTTAGAAAGCTAGTTCACAAAAGCTGATAAATCAGGAAGCTAACTAGAAGACATTTTATCTATCCAAGGTCTAAAAGCCACATTAAATGATTGGAGGATATTCTGTCATCAAGTTAGGAAGCAATTCAGAAGCAAGCCAATGGACGTCTAGTCAAGCACCAAGTGTTTCAGTGGTAAGTTTGCCTAATCAACTCAGTAATGGTGAATCAATAAAGATGACAAGGTGTTTGTTAGGAATATGTTGTTCTTGATGATAATTATAAAAACACTTAGTAAATTTTGTGTTAAGTCACGTTTGTAACTGTCAACGGAATGGTATGCTTTGCAGCTTCCGTTGACAGGTAGCTCATCAACGAAATGAGTGATGTAGCAATTGCACTGTACAATACTTCACTAGGTTGATATGCATTTGTTGTAGGCATTAGATAGGTTTTCTAAGTCATGTTGACTAAGTACTAGATAGGCAAAATAGGTTGGTTAATTGTAAATATAATGTGCCTTGTAATTCTGCCTAAGTGAAGACATGTCAACGGAATGAAGATTACACTATCAACGGAATGAAGAATATACCATCAACGAAACGAAGAATAAAGCTATCAACGAAACACATCTTACTGCTATCAACGAATCATTATCACTTTTTTGAATAGTTGACAAAGTGATAGTGACAGTTTTCTGACAGATCAAAAGGTGATGTAGAAGTGTACTTTGCATTGGAAGCCATCAAAATGGACACTGGGAATGAGGAAACATTCCAATTTCCAATTAGGTTCTTGAGTGGGATCATAATAAGCATGAAGACAAAAGACAAGATCTCTAAGGACCATTGGACAAAAGGGATGAAAAGCAAGCTACTGGTGGTTACCCTTTGTACTCTTTAGAGTAACCAAAAATAGCATTGTAAACTTGGGATTTATAACCAAGTGTAGCAATTCATTTTAGAGTAAGTAAGTGAGATACAAATAGTTTGTATTAGCTTCTTTCAAGAGCACTCTCACTCTACATCTAGGAACTGAGCAGTTGTGATACTTTTGTAACACATATTATTTCCGCAATAAAAACATCTCAGTTGAATCCTCAAAACATCCAACTGAAATTTTATATCTGCTTGTGTTTTTATTTTAGCTGTTAATTTATTTCAAAGTTGTTTTAAGTTTAAGAAATATCAAGAATTGTATTCAACCCCCCCTTCTACAATTCTGTTAGGTCATTTGGGATTAACAATTGGTATCAGAGCAAGCTTCTAACTTACAAGAAGTTTAAAGATCAAGGCCACCAAGGAGAGTCTTTCAACCTAGCAAAAATAATTGGATTGATAAGTCTAAGTCTAAATGTTTTAACTGTGGAATGATTGGTCACTTTGCTGAAGATTGCAGAAAGCCCAAAGTTGAGAAGGGCAACATGAATTTTGAGCCTGTTGATTATAAAAAGAAATACTTTGAACTTCTTAAGCAAAAAGAAAAGGCTTTCATGTCTCAGGAGTATGATTGGGCTGTTAATGGTGAAGATTCAGATGATGATGTTGAGTATGTCAACTTGGCCCTAATGGCTAACAATCATGAGCAGGAAGCAAGTTCCTCAAGCAATCAGGTAACAATCACTAATTTTTCTGAGCTTTCTAAAGAGGAATGCAATAGTACAGTAAATGAAATGTCTACTGTATTATATAACTTGCGTGTTACTCTTAAATCACTT
Organism: Heracleum sosnowskyi; assembly: GCA_030848705.1. Classification (NCBI taxonomy): domain Eukaryota; kingdom Viridiplantae; phylum Streptophyta; class Magnoliopsida; order Apiales; family Apiaceae; genus Heracleum; species Heracleum sosnowskyi. The sequence continues at coordinate 9,302,921 of CM061239.1, forward strand.
ACCAAAGAGAACTCAAGAATTAAAGAGACTAATTTGCTCTTAAGTGATAGAAATGCCATGTTAGAAGCACAACTCATTGAGTTTGAGAAAATGAGGCGTGTTAGTAGGGATGCTAAGCAGGAACTTAAGAAAGTGTTAAAAAGGGAAGAGATTCTTAAAACACAACTAGAAATAGAACAGAGAGTGATTGCAAAATGGAAAGATTCCAGAAATGTTGCTAGCAACATCATTAATGTTCAAGGTGTGGAATCCTTCTGTGAACAATCATGGAAAAAGAACAAAGAGAAGCTAGGGTATGCTGCTGAAACCTTAGAATCAAAATAAGAGTCAACAAACAAAAATGATCATTTGTTGAAGGTTGATATGTCAACGTAATGCAAGGTTTCGTTGATAGATGAACCATCAACCGATCAGGCTGTTTCGTTGACAGAGAAAAGGAAAGAAGAACTCACTAGACTTAATAACAAGTATGGTCCCGTCACCAAGAACTTTGTTCAAGGTGAGTCTAGTAAATCAAAGAAAGTTGAGAAGCCTGTTGAGAGAGCTAATGTAGGTCACTTGTCTAACAAGCAATTGAAAGACAAGTTAGAGAAAATTCAAGTTGAGGTTAAGGGCAATAAAAAGAATAACAGAAATGGAAAAGTAGGGATTAACAAACATAACAATTACACACCTGATAAGTATGCTCCTAGAAAAACATGTGTTAATTATGGTAGTGTTAGTCATTTATCTGCTAATTGCAAATCTGTTAAGAAGCATACTAATGTGAAAATGCCTAAGCCTGCAATGGATACCTCTATGCCTATTATGCCTAATATGTTTGCTCCATATGCACGGTTTCAAAATCCATATGCTAGCATGCCATTTGTGTCCAATCCATACATGAATATGTTTAATGTGCCACAAATGCCATGGAATGTGAATACCATGTTTGTTCCTCCAAATATGCATACTATGAATGAAAATGTGAGCAACCCTCAGAAATCAACACCAAAGGTAAAGGTTGATTTAACTCAATCTGAGCCCAAGGTGAAAAATGATGTGAAGAATAAATCAAAGGCTAACAAAACAGGACCCAAGGAAACTTGGGTACCAAAATCAACTTGATTTGGTTTTATTGTGTGCAGGGAGACAAAAAGAATCTTTGGTACTTGGATAGTGGTTGTTCAAGACACATGACTGGTGATTCTACCCTGCTCACAGAGTTTCAGGAAAGAGCTGGCCCTTTTATTGCTTTTGGAGATGACAGCAAAGGCTACACTAAGGGATATGGCTTGATTTCAAAAGAGAATGTCATCATAGATGAGGTTGCATTGGTGGATGGTCTAAATCACAATTTGCTTAGTATCAGTCAACTCTGTGACAAAGGATTTTTAGTTACTTTTTCAAAAGAAGCCTGTGTTGTTTCTAAAGTAGGAGACAACAATGTGGTAATGACTGGATTCAGAAGAGGGAATGTGTACATTGCTGACTTTAGTAGCACAAGTCCAGACACCATCACTTGTCTTTTTAGCAAGGCAAGCAAGGATGAAAGTTGGCTATGGCACAAGAAATTGTCTCATTTGAATTTCAAGGTTATGAATGACTTGGTAAGGAAAGATCTTGCTAGAGGAATTCCACAAGTGGAATTCTCAAAGGATGGTTTGTGTGATGCCTGTCAGAAGGGAAAACAAAAGAAGGCATCATTCAAAAGCAAGACAGAGTCATCAATTGTCCAACAGCTTAAGTTGCTTCATATGGATCTATTTGGCCCTGTAAATGTCATGTCCATTTCAAAGAAGAAATACTGTCTTGTGATTGTTGATGATTTTTCTAGATTTACATGGACTTTCTTTTTGCACTCCAAAGATGAGGCAAGTGAAGTCATTATCAATCACATCAAGATGGTAAACAATCATCCTGACTTCAAAGTAAGAAGGATTAGGAGTGACAATGGGACAGAATTCAAGAATTCAACTATGAAGATGTTCTGTGAAGAAAATGGTATTTTGCATGAATTTTCAGCTGCAAGGACACCACAGCAGAATGGTGTAGTTGAAAGGAAAAACAGAACACTTATTGAAGCTGCAAGGACAATGCTAGATGAATCAAAGTTACCAACTTATTTCTGGGCTGAGGCAGTTAACACAGCTTGCTTCACTCAAAATATTTCTTTGATTAATCAAGCCAAGGGAATGACTCCTTATCAACTACTAAAAAGAAAGAAGCCACTATTGGATTTTCTTCATGTCTTTGGATGCAAGTGCTTTGTTCTGAGAAATCAAGCTGAGCATTTGGGGAAATTTGAAGCAAAGGCAGATGAAGCAATATTTGTGGGATATGCAGCAGGGAAAGCTTACAGAGTCTATAATCTCAGAACCAACATTGTTATGGAATCTGTACATGTTGTTTTTGATGATCTCAAAATTCAAGGTCTCTGTGATGAAGGTTTCCATGAAAGTCTTTCTTTTGAGAATGGGGAAGGAGATCAAGTGAATCATGTTAATACTACTGAGAAACAACCTAAAGTTGTTGTGTCTAGCACATATGAAAGCAACAGTGAAGATGAAATTGCTGCATTAAGATTGAAAAGAATAGCTGCTAGCAGACCAAATGGTCATTTCGTTGACAGTCATGATGAAGGATTCGTTGACAGTCAGAATGAGCGTTTCGTTGACAGTCTAAATGGGCATTCCGTTGAAAGTCACAGAAATGCTTCTAGGAGTGATCATTTAGGGACAACAAACTCAGGGGGAGTTTCTCACGGACAAACATCTAATCAAGGCAACCATGATCATGAAGCTACTTCTTCGAGAGCTAATCTACCTCCCTCAAGGAAATGGACTAAAGATCATCCTTTTGAACTCATTATAGGTGATGTTTCTTCAAAAGTCCAAACTAGAAGAGCAACTCAAGAGGAATGTCTATATAGTAGTTTTCTGTCTCAAGATGAGCCAAAGAAAGTTGAGGATGCACTTCTAGATCCATATTGGGTTTTAGCTATGCAAGAGGAGCTAAACCAATTTGAGAGAAACAAAGTGTGGAAGCTGGTGCCCAAGCCTAAAGACAGGAGTGTTATAGGCACAAAATGGGTGTTCAGAAACAAGATGGATGAAAATGACATAGTCACAAGGAACAAAGCTAGATTGGTTGCTAAAGGCTACTCACATGAAGAGGGAATTGATTTTGATGAAACCTTTGCTCATGTTGCAAGACTATAAGCAATAAGGATTTTCCTAGCCTATGCAGCCCATGCCAATTTCAAGGTCTATCAAATGGATGTGAAGAGTGCTTTTCTGAATGGGGAATTGGAAGAGGAGGTATATGTGAGTCAACCTCCTGGTTTTGAAGATGATGATTTTCCAGAGTATGTGTACTTTCTCCTCAAAGCACTCTATGGTTTGAAACAAGCACCTAGAGCCTGATATGACACACTTTCACAGTTCCTCCTTGAGAATCATTTCACTAGAGGTATTGTAGATAAAAATCTTTTTCATAGGATTGTGAATGGCTCTACTATACTTGTTCAAATTTATGTAGATGACATAATTTTTGGGTCTACAGATGAAAAACTTTGTCAAAAGTTTGCCAAGCTTATGCAAAGTAAATATGAAATGAGCATGATGGGAGAATTAACTTATTTTATTGGTCTCCAAGTGAAGCAAGTTAATGAAGGCATTTTCATTAGTCAAACAAAGTATATTAATGATTTGTTAAAGAAATTTAACTTAATGGAATGCTCTCCTGCCAAAACTCCCATGCCTACTGCCACCAAACTTGAATTGAATACTAAGGAAAAATCTGTGGACATTTCAAGTTACAGAGGCATGGTAGGATCACTTTTATATTTAACAGCTAGTAGACCTGATATTATGTTTTCTACATGTCTATGTGCTAGATTTCAGGCTGATCCTAGGGAATCCCATTTAGTTGCTATTAAAAGAATTTTCAGATATCTCAAAGGAACACCAAACCTTGGCATTTGGTATCCTAGAGAATCTGGCTTTGAACCAATTGGTTATTCAGATGCAGATTATGCAGGATGTAAAATTGACAGGAAAAGCACAACTGGCACCTGTCAATTCCTAGGAAACAAGCTTGTGTCATGGTTCAGCAAGAAACAAAACCCAGTTTCTACCTCCACAGCTGAGGCTGAGTACATTGCAGTTGGAAGTTGTTGTGCACAGATTTTATGGATGAAAAATCAACTACTTGATTATGGATTAAGAGTTGAGAAAATTCTTATCTTCTGTGATAACACTAGTGCCATTGCCATTACTGAGAATCCAGTGCAGCATTCAAGGACCAAGCACATTGACATCAAGTACCATTTCATTAGAGAACATGTTATGAATGGTACTGTGGAGTTACATTTTGTTCCAAGTGAACAACAACTTGCAGACATCTTTACCAAGCCACTTGATGAATCAACATTCTCAAGATTAGTAAGTGAGCTAGGTATACTAAATTTGTCTTAATTATTTTGAGATTTTTGCAAGTTAAGTAGCAGCCAGGAATTTGCTATGATTTTGCTGTGAATTAATCCTCTCAGGAAAAAGTAAAATTTTGTCTAAGTCAAAATTACTGTGTCAACGAATGCCTTATTCCGTTGACAGTCTTATCATTTTTCTGGGTGTTTCGTTGATAGCTCCTTTATGTCAACGAAACGCAGCTTTATCAACGAAATAGACGGGACCTTAAACGCCCAATTCTGATTCGTTGATATAGCACTGTCAATCTGAACCGTTGAAATTTGCACGATCTATGCATACACCCCTGTAAGTATAAATCATGGTAATATTTTAATTGTAACGGTTAGATTTTTAATCCAATCCAGTAATTTATATTTATTATTGGACTTAATTTTTGAGAAATTTTAGGGGAGTATTTAAGAAATTTTGTTTTCTTTAATTCTTTTCTACCCTGCTCTCAAAATTTCCAAAGGCTTTCTTACTTCTTCTCTCACAAAGCAAAACAAAGTTCGAGCTTTTCTTCACTCAACAATGGCACCCATAGTCAAACTCATGTCAGCTGGAGGGTTCATTTACGAGAAGAACAACTCCATTCCATTTGTTGTCAAGGAAAGTCCGAACAGAATCTTTCAAAAGATGATGGATTTCTTGATGAAATGCAAACTCAGCTACGCAATGTTTCACTCAACTCCACTCTACAATGAAATCATAGAGGATATTTGGACCTCCTGTGAGTACAGTGGGACAAATTGCACTTTGCAATTCACCATTCAAGGTAAAGAGTATATTGTCAATTCAGATGTATTGCAAGCATGCCTTCACATTCCTGAGAATAACTGCTTAGCTTTACCTTCAAATACTGAAATTGTTAACATGCTTAATTCTATAAATTACCCTTTGCCAACTGATAATTTGGGTAAGATAATTAGGAGAGGTTTGGTCAGGGAATATAGTTACTTAGCTGATGCATTCATTAAGGTCTTTTCTGGTAAAATCAGTAATTTTGATGCATTAAGTAACTCAATTTTGATTCTGTTTACCATGCTCTTAACTGATAGATATTATAACTTTAGCACCCAACTTATGTATGAATTTGGTGCTAAGTTGGGTGATAAGGCAAAAAGGAAAAATAATATCTATTATGCTAGATTTCTAATGATGTTGGCTAACCATGTTAGTCCAACACCATTGGTTATCTCTAACCCAAATTCCAGGTTTAACTGCTTTGTACAAGAGAAGAGGGTCTTGACAGACATCCTAAGGCTCAATCATAATGGTGATGTCCCAGTGATGTATCTGCCCATAATTGAGGTAACCACTTCTAACCCTGTTAGATTAACTGTTACTTCTACTATTTCACCCACTTCTGTTGCTATGGAGTCTGTAGTTGTGACCCAACATGCTCCTGCCCCTGCAACAAAACCAAAATCTAAGAAATCCTCCAAGCCAACCTCAGGTGCTTCTCAAAAGGCACCTGTTGTAAAATCCACTACAATACCTACGGGGAGTGGTGCAGGTGGTGTGAGAGGTGAGGGAAGGGGTGAAAATCAAAGAAACCCTAAGAATAAGGTGGGAGAGATAAGTGAGACCCAGCCAAGCCCCACTGTGTCTTCCCAACAAGACACAATGAGTAAAAAGGATTTAAGCTCAAGTCTAACTACATCCTCTCAAAAGGATGTAGTTATTGAAACAAGCTCTCCTCCAAGAGCACACTCCAAAAGGGTAAGGGACACTTCAAACCCCCATTCAGCAATTTCCCAATACCAAAGGAGAGTGAAGCAAAAATCCCAGGTTTCACAGGGCACACACACACTGGAAGCAACACTTCCAGTCTCTCAAATTCAGTTTGATGTAACCCCTACCATTCTGTTGATAGTTCATTCTGCACCTTTTATTGAAAATCAAGTTGTTCACACAACTAGTGCAGATGATCTAGTGGTAGTTGAAACACTTCTAGGGTTGAAAGGGAGTGAATCTGAGAGGCTGGCTTGCAGCCAGGCAAAAGGAGAGGATGTGAGTGAGAGGCTGGCTATTTCTTCCAGCCAGGCAAAAGGAGATACTGAGAGTTCCACCTTAGTAGGTGAAGGTGAGGGTGTGAGAGGTGTGAGCCATGGGGAGCCCATGATGCAAGAAAAGAGTGGAGAGAGAGAAGGGACTACAGGAGATATAAGGGAGGAAGCAGCCATTGCCAGTGAGTCAATGAAGGTTAATGAGGGTGAAAGGGAAATGACTTTCCAAGAGCATTATCAACAAACTCTGGATAGTATTTCTCTGTATCCTGAAACCTTTACTCATCCTGTGCCAGCCTATCAACTAATGGCTCAACAGGGCAATGTGGAGGCAGAGAGGTCACTTAATCTTATTCGTACAACTACATCCATGATGAGGGCTAAGGATGCACTTGCCAATTTGTCTCCAGGAGCTGGTGGAAGTTTTGAGTATGATGATTCTTCAAGTGATGAGGATGCTGATCTACAGGTGGCTATCTCTTCACAGACTGGGACTTCTGTGGTGCCTCCTACTCCAAGATGGCTTTCTCAAAACATGCATGGAAATCATAGCCTGGATGCTGCAATTACTAGGCAGTACAATGAGGCTTACCTGGATCATGAGTCTGCTAATGACAATGACAAGAAATTCTACAAGGCTATAATGGACTCTTTGGAGATTCAGAGGCTACAGATGCTGCAGACCAGGGTTGAAGCTAGGGAAATCAAGGACTCCATTGCAAATCTAAAGGACTCCACAGATAGGAGGCTTGATGAAAAACTCCCACTTCTCACTGTTGCCAGGATGACCACCTTCTTCAATAAGGATAATGAGGTGGCCACTACCTTGAAAACTCTTACTTCTAGGGTGGACAAAGTGGAAGCCACATTAACTCAAATGCAGCAGGCACAGGAGAAGCAAACTCAACTTTTGACTCAGCTAGTGGCAGCTCAAGGTCTCCCTGTTATTACTCTTGATGATAACAAAAAGGGGGAGAAATCTAAGGAGCTTAATATTCAAGTCACAAAAGTTATGGTACCAGCCATTTCTTTACCACATGAGCCATTGGCTATGGGGGAGTCACTAAAGGATAAATTGGATGGCATTGACCTGATTCAACAGGCATCTATGAGGCTACAACTTGCTGCACAGATTAAAGAACAATGGTCTAGCATTGATTCAAGGATTAAGAAGATAGCTGAAACTGCAAGAACACATCCATCAACGGATCAAGCTACTTCTACAACAACGGATGAGCCTATCACATCATCATCGAATGCCATGGTATTAGTGTCAACGGAATGGGAGCCACAAACTAAATCATCTTATAATCTAAAACCTCTTCTACATGGAGTGATTACTGGTCCAAGGAAAGAAAAGGGACAAACTTCAAATATTAGAGATGTGGATACAACTACATTTCAAAGATGCTTATCTCCAAGATCCCCAGCTAAACCAAAAGGCAAGAACATTGCTAGGACATTCTATCCTCCTCCACTTCCTGATGAGCTCAAGGTTCTGAGTGAACTAATTATAAAATACAAGGCAAGCAATGTGCCTGAGATCAGGAATCAAAGAGCAATAGTCTACAGGAATGGACAAGAGATTTGTGTTTGGGCTGGTCACCCAAATTTTGCTGAAGCTAAAGCTGAGGAATCAGCTAGGGCAGACATGCAAGCTCTTGCAGTTGCCCAGGCTCTAGATGAAGAGGAAAGACAACAAGAAGAAAGAGCTAGGGTTGAAGCTGAGGAAGCAAAGGAAAAGAGAAAAAGTACAAGGCAACCCAAGGCAAGAGCTAAAAGAAACTTGGCTTTTGATAAGGATGATTCTCAAGACACTGTAACAGATGCCCCTGTAACAGCTGTGCCTTCAACTTTCTCAGACCAAAGCATTGGAGGAAAATTAGCTTGTGATCCTGAACATCCAGTTAACTTTCATGATCAACCAATTGTGCCAAAGGAAGAGCCTTTTGAGTTTGATGAAACTAATTTTCCCAAATTTCTAATTGAGATGGATGCAAAGAAGAAATCACAGTAGAAGGTTTCTAAGGCTAAGCCAGTTTTTGTGAGGAGGCCACAGGTTGTGAAACCACCAACAAACCCAGAGGACTTCATCTACATTGCTGATATAAAGGACGAGTCTGACTTAAACCTATATCTTGAGGACTTGGTAGAAGTGAGAGGGATAGCAGCCACTCAGAAATTACCAGAGAGATTAGTGTTTGTCTACAAGGGTGGAAGGGAAAGAATCTGGCCTCTGCACAGAATTCTAGGAGAAGACTATCAGACTCTGATGGTGGTGTTCAAATGCTTAAAGAAAGATTTTGGGTTCACCAAAACTGCCAAGTCTGAGGTTGTCTCCAAGATTTATCAAGTCAAAGCTAGCTGGAACAAACCTGATGCACTTCCCAGGGTTCTAAAGGTCCCTCAATCAGGAAAAAAAATTCATCTCCAACCCTTTTGGATGATGGAATTCAGAGATAAGGACAACTGCAGAAGATTCTTCAGAATGGAGGACCAATTGGAAAAGGCATCTAATGAAACTCTAAGATTCATGCAATCCAAGTTGGGTGAACAAGATGAAGAAGAGAAGATTTTCTACAGGAGGCTCCAAGCTCAGATTGAGGAGAATAATGCAAGGAAGGGGAAGAAAACAAGGCCACAGAGACAAAGTTGATAAATCTGCTCAGGCTAGAGGAGCAGCTCTGTGCACTTGTATTGTAAGAATTTCTAATTTGTGTTCAGTCAATTTTCAATAAATCATGAAGCTCAATACAAATTCTACTTTTGTAATTTATAATTTGTCTAAGTGTTTTTGTTATCATCAAGGCTCTTGATTTATGGCTGTTATTCTATCAGTCATAAATTGGGGGAGATTGTTAGGAATATGTTGTTCTTGATGATAATTATAAAAACACTTAGTAGATTTTGTGTTAAGTCACATTTGTAACTGTCAACGGAATGGTATGCTTTGCAACTTCCGTTGACAGGTAGCTCATCAACGAAATGAGTGATGTAGCAATTGCACTGTACAATACTTCACTAGGTTGATATGCATTTGTTGTAGGTATTAGATAGTTTTTCTAAGTCATGTTGACTAAGTACTAGATAGGCAAAATAGGTTGGTTAATTGTAAATATAATGTGCCTTGTAATTCTGCCTAAGTGAAGACATGTCAACGGAATGAAGATTACACTATCAACGGAATGAAGAATATAACATCAACGAAACGAAGAATAAAGCTATCAAAGAAACACATCTTACTGCTATCAACGAATCATTATCACTTTTCTGAATAGTTGACAAAGTGATAGTGACAGTTTTCTGACAGATCAAAAGGTGATGTAGAAGTGTACTTTGCATTGGAAGCCATCAAAATGGACACTGGGAATGAGGAAACATTCCAATTTCCAATTAGGTTCTTGAGTGGGATCATAATAATCATGAAGACAAAAGACAAGATCTCTAAGGACCATTGAACAAAAGGGATGAAAAGCAAGCTACTGGTGGTTACCCTTTGTACTCTTTAGAGTAACCAAAAATAGCATTGTAAACTTGGGATTTATAACCAAGTGTAGCAGTTCATTTTAGAGTAAGTAAGTGAGATAAAAATAGTTTGTATTAGCTTCTTTCAAGAGCACTCTCACTCTACATCTAGGAATTGAGCAGCTGTGATACTTTTGTAAGACAGATTATTTCCGCAATAAAAACATCTCAGTTGGATCCTCAAAACATCCAACTGAAATTTTATATTTCCTTGTGTTTTTATTTTAGCTGTTAATTTATTTCAAAGTTGTTTTAAATTTAAGAAATATCAAGAATTGTATTCAACCCCCCTTCTACAATTCTGTTAGGTCATTTGGGATTAACAGTGTTTTATCTAAAGATGAAGCTAAGAACATCCTTTCTACGGATCATGCTATGGAATCTTATTTCATCTACGGATACAAGCTGAAAACATCATATGCCATCAACAGATAGAAGCTGAGGACATCTTATCTCATGAACGGATAAAAGCTAGGAACATCTTATCTCATCCACGGATAAAAGATGGGGACATCATATCTACGGATAAAAGCTGAAGGAAGTTGATCATCAGAAACAGCTAAGGATGTCATGTTTTATCTATGGATGCGGTGAAGGAGGTCATGGTCTATCTATGGATGCAGTCAAGAATGTCATGTCTAATCTATGGATACAGTTATGGAATATTACTTCTACGGATATTCTGAGATTACCTTTCTACGGATAATTAACGTAAAATGGCAGTCTACGGATATGGAATTAATACGCCTACTGATGTTCATCTCATTCAACATGGAAAACAAATCTATGTAACGGAATATTTTGCAGGTTTCCTTATTTAACAGGTTGAATGGAGGACAGTCTCAGAAATCATCATTACACACCCGTGACTAATAGATGGTGGATAACGACGCAAAAGATGTATGGAATAGGGAGTCAAAATTGTAAATATTCGAAGGCTCAAATTCCAACAAGTGAAATGTGAAGTCATCTATTGTCTTTTATGTCTCGATGGATAAATAAGAGTTAAGGCAGCTACCTAGAAGTTTAACTTCTAACTGGACACAAAGGAAAGGCTTGACAAGCATGAAAACCTATTTGAATACTACAAGTTCACTTATCTCAGCTGATAGTGACTTGACAGTCGGGTAACCAAGGAGAGGTCTCTTTCATGCAGATGTCACATGGGCTTGGAAGCTAGGTCAATTGCATGGACTTAGTAATTTTTGAAGAGAGCAGCACACTCAATCAGAAAGCACCATTTGGGAGTATACAAGTTTATCTGTGATGCAAGCCAAGGCATTTTCCGAATAGGATAGTTTCTGAGACGAGCATGTGATCAAGAAGAACCAAAATGTAATATTTTATTATGTTGTAGGTTTTGTTTGTAACACACAGTCGATGTATATAAGACTGTGTGGAGTAGCATAGAAAAGAATGTGGAGAGAGCACAAAGCTGAATGTAAAAACTCTTAGGCTCTCTCCCATCATCTGTGTAAGCAGCTGAAGTTTGTTGAAAAACAAAACCAGAGAATTCTTCAATATACACCCCAGGTGGGCTTTTTCCGAGAAACCCACCTGAAAAGTTTAAAAAGTCTGCTTGTCTCCTGCATTTCTTTTTAACTCGAAGAATTCACTTATGTTCATGGCTTGTCTCAATTCTTAGTTAATTTAAAAAGTTTGAAAAAGTTTTGTAAAATTAACTAGATTGTATTCAACCCCCCCCCCCTTCTACAATCTAGGTTGCATTGTTCTGGGAATAACAATTGGTATCGGAGCAAGCTTCTAACATACAAGAAGTTTAAAGATCAAAAGCAACTGCAACCATAGAGAGAGATGACAATGAAGAAGCTGGGAATGAGTTGTCAAACAAAGACTCAAAGTTGGAGTTTGCAAACTCTCTACCCAGAAAATGGAAGCATATATCTGTATCTATCAACAATACCCCTGAATCCAAAGATCTAAATCTTAGCAGCCTGATAAGTACTCTTGAATGCTCAAATCTTGAGGCTATTCAGGATGCAAAGATTATCAGTAAAGAAGGGGAGACAGAAACAAGAGATGTGGTCATCGCCAACCAAGATTTTAAAGAAGAGGAGAGAACAGAAGCAGTAAGCTCAACATTCAAACTGAAGATATGTGAATGTATCAGAACCACAACAGACAAGGGCAAGGAAGGAACGGCACTGGAAGATGAAGTCCTTTTTGAGCAAAGGGTTTCAACTGAAGAGGGTTGTTCAACATCAACAGAGGGATCTATCAACCTTGTACCCACAGCCTATGACAATCAAGAAGCAAGTTCATCCAGAAATCAGGTATTTTCTGTGAATCCAACTAAGCATGTTAAAGAAGTATGTTAAAGAAGTATGCCATTGAAGGGTTTCGAGCACATAAACGCAACGGAAAACGTAAAAATAAATCAAAATTCAAAACCCATCCGCAGGATCCATTCGAAAACAAAAGATTTAATTCTGAGATTAAGAACAAATACCTTAAGAATCTTTAACAGTTCATTAATGGAAGATTAATGGATATCTAAAGCTTGTTCAATCACCATGTATCCCGCTCTCGCGATCTACACTCTACGTTATCCACACGAACGCTTTTCTTGAAGGATTGATGTGTACTAGCACCCGAAAACTGCTTCTTTCTCTCTCTCTTTTCTTGCTCTCATAAGCGGCTAGAGTTTTAATATAAAAACGTTTTTCACATTAAAATCACCCCTCTTTTAGATTTTATATATAGAGAGGAAAATAGTTTTCTAATTATAATCCAATTATAATAAAATACTAATCCGAAATTCCAATTTATTATTTAATTAAGTCGCACTTAATTAATTAATAATTAATTTCAGAACTAGTTTAAGTAATTCCATTTTCTATTTAAATAATTAATCAAGTCATACTTAATTAATATTATAAATAGAATAAATTACTTATTTAAATTTAAATTCATAATTTAAATTATTTCACCTTCAAGCGTTCTTTGTGTGTGACCCTGTAGGTTATTATTACGTTGGTAACAATTTTAATAACTAATTAAAATTGTAAACAATGAGCGACATCTAGTAATACATCATTGCCACCCAAGTAATAATAATTAAATCGGTGATTCGATTAAGCTTTTCGTGAATAATGTTCCATGTAATATAATCCATTTAACCTTAATATTATAGATTAAACTCGAGGCATGTAATGTGTCATCCTCTTCATAATTTAATCTTAGTTTTCTTGATCGATGAGTAGACTAATAAATCAAATCAACATTTGAGCACAGCCGTGCATTTCTTAGTCTCACTCAAACAAGAGGCCAATAATATTGCTCCTAAAATTAGGAGGGTTAAATCCCATCTAGATCATTCATATTTCTCATATGATTCATAATATACCCAATGTCCACTTTTATCATCACCCGGTCAAAGGTAACTTTTAATGTAATCGAAGTATATTAATTCTCGTATAAAAATATAATGATTTCAGGTCTAAGGATCATTACACCATTATCACAGTGAGAATTATGGCAAATTGGTCAAAGAAGGATCCAGAATCCCAATCAAAGGCAATTAATGAGTCATAGCCTTTATCGACAAGGAAAAGGCTTATCCTACAAGCAATACAATGCTTATCCAATATAAAAAAGGAGACTTATTCGCTAAGACTCCTAAACATACCATAAATACTAGGCTCCAGACGCCTATATAAGGTCCCTGATCCTACAATCAGAACTACGTCTTTGGCTTGATTCTCAATAACGATTTGAGATACGCAGGCATCTTGTGAGGACCGATTTAGTTCGGAAACACGAGTGCAGCCATTAAAGCTCGAAAGCTCATTAATCCTAGCAATTAATATACAAGCACGTTTTTTAATCCATAACATTTGGCGCCGTCTGTGGGAAGACAACATCAACCATGGCAAACACACGAAGAACAACTCGGGATACTCAAACTCCCGATGATCGCCCTATCACCTCTGAGGCTGATCAGCCACCGCCGACTACTGGCACACAAGGGGCGAATATCCCCACCAACACTCAAGGACCGGAAATCCCGATTTCTGTTGAAGGGACGAATCCCCTGCAGATGGTCATTCATGGATCTAATCCATAAGAGACCGTTCACCAGCAACCAATCACGACCTCCCCGCTGCTCATGAGTGCACCAAGGAGCCTTCAACTCCATACTACCGATCTCCCTCAATACGCGAATCAGACTTTGGGGATGCCAAACTATGGCATGCCCTCTCGACCCATGGCGGGCGATAGTGGAACTAATCCAATATACCATGAGGCATATGTACCCCCTTATATTCAAGGTCTGGGACCCCAAACTCGTCAGACCCCTCTCATTCAAGATTACTCTGGCCCATACACCGAAGATGAGGGTTATACAACTGGGGAGGATGTCGCCCCAAGAAGGAGACGTTCTTCCCAGACAAATCGGGAGCAACCCCAAACTACTAGGGAGAAACTGGCAGCCCATGAGGCAGAGACTGCAAGGCTCAAAAAACTTCTTGCTGAGGAAGAGGCCGCTCAATCTCGAGGCCGAACAACTGAAGGGATCCCAATAATCAACTTGGATCCACCGGCAAGAAGGACCAAGAGGGCCGAAGCCCCAAGGGGTGATCCTAGTATTCTGTTGCCCCTAGGAGATCCTGATGATCCTACACCAACGTTTACTCAAGACATCATGAAAACGACTATATCCAGAAAGTTTAAGATGCCTTCGATCAAAGCCTATGATGGAACGGGAGATCCCGCAAATCATGTAAGGACCTTCTCCAATGCACTGCTGTTGCAGCCAACCAACGATGCGGTCAAGTGTAGGGCGTTTCCACAAACCTTGGCAGGCATGGCCCAACGTTGGTATAGCCGTCTACCACCCAACTCTATTGGGTCATTCAAGGAACTAAGCAAGGCTTTCATCAACCAGTTCATTAGTGGAAGGGTGCATGAGAAAAGTTCTGCATCACTCATGGCAATCCGACAAGGGCAGAATGAGGCCCTAAGGGACTACATCAATCGATTCACTCGAGAGGCTTTAAAAGTCCCGGACTTAGAGGACAGAGTGGCTATGATAGCCCTGCAACAAGGAACCACTGATGACCACTTCAAACGGTCGTTAGCTAAACATTCCCCCGAGAGCATGCTGAAGCTCCAAGATAGGGCCAGAAAGTATATCAAGGCCGAAGAAAGCATGAGAAAATATGAACCCACTACTGGCGGTAGTGGAAACTCAAAGAAAAGAAAAGAAACTCAGGAGTACGACGTCAAGGAAAAGTTTCCCCGAACATCAAAGAACTCTGATTCTCCCCCCCAAGAGAAACAATTTTGGGCCAAAATTCACAGAATATGCAAGATTGAATACTCCCAGGAGTCAAATTCTGATGGAGATAGACAAGGAAGAAGATATCAAATGGCCAAAGCCAATGAGGGCTGATTTGTCCAAACGGAACCAAAATCAGTTTTGTCGGTTCCACAAAGAAGTCGGTCATGACACCGACGATTGTAGGCAATTGAAAGATGAGATTGAGTTTTTGATACGAAGAGGAAAACTCAGCAAGTTCACTAAGGATGGAAGCCAAGGGAGCCAAAGGGGGAACTATGAAAGGAAGGATTATGATAGAAGGGACAACGATCAAGATCGGAATCCCAAGCCCCGAGGGCCAGTGATCAACATGATATTCGGAGGGCCAACTGCTGCTGGGTCCTCCCGAAACTCAAGAAAGGCTTATGCCCGAGAGGTAATGACTGTGGTTGGAGAAGCACCGAAGCGTGCCAGAACAGAAGTGTCAATAGGTTTTGACGATTCAGACTTGGAAGGGGTGAAGTTCCCCCATGATGATCCTCTTGTCATAATACCTGTGATAGGCAACTCCGAAACAAAAAGAGTCTTGGTTGATAATGGAGCTTCAGTGGATATCTTGTTCCACGATGCCTTTATCAAGATGGGTTACACAGACTCTCAGCTAACACCCTCAAATATGCCTATATACGGATTCAACGGGGTGGAATCAAAAGTGGAAGGCACTATCCAACTCCCAATGACCATGGGGCAAGTGATGAATACGTCTACTCAGATGTTGAACTTCATAGTTATAAAAGCGACTTCAACCTACAATGCAATCCTGGGAAGGACTGGTCTTCATGCGTTCAAGGCCGTTGCCTCATCTTATCATCTGAAAATCAAGTTCCCAACGAGGAATGGGATTGGTGAAGAACGAGGAGACCAAAAGATGGCTAGAAGTTGTTATGTAGCCGCGCTAAGGCCTGATGGAATCGGGGGGCAGGTTATCCCCATTGAAGACATGGACACTAGTGACAATGAGGACCGAAGAGGGAAACCAGCTGAGGATTTAATCCCAATTCCCTTAGTCCCGGGTGAACCAGAGAAGGTTACTTATATTGGGGCACTACTGCCCGAACCGTTGAAGAGCAAACTCACATCTTTTCTTCAAAAGAACAATGACGTTTTTGCTTGGACAGCGGCCGACATGCCAGGGATTGATCCCCAATTGATATCTCACAAATTGAATGTGGATCCAGAAAGGAAGGCAGTGAAGCAAAAGAAAAGAAGTTTTGCTCCAGAGAGGCTTGAAGCCATTAAGCAAGAAGTGAATAAGCTTTTGGAAGCTGGGTTCATTGAGGAAATCCAATTCCCAGAATGGTTAGCTAACCCCGTGATGGTCAAAAAAGCTAACGGGAAGTGGAGGATGTGCGTCGACTTCACCGACTTGAATGATGCATGTCCTAAGGATTGTTTTCCCTTACCAAGGATTGATGCTCTAATAGATGCCACTGCTGGGCATGAGATGCTAAGTTTCATGGATGGCTTCAGTGGATATAATCAAATCAAGATGCATAAAGATGACATCGCCAAAGTATCATTCATCACTAACTTTGGTGTCTTCTGTTTCTTAGTCATGGCTTTTGGGCTTAAGAATGCAGGAGCGACCTATCAAAGGTTGGTAAAAAAAATCTTTGAGCACCTAATTGGAAAAACCATGGAGGTCTACGTGGATGACATGTTAGTCAAAAGCCTCGATAAGGCCAATCACATTGAACACCTCCGAGAGGCATTCGAAATGCCAAGGCACCACAAGATGATGTTAAATCCAGCTAAGTGTGCCTTTGGTGTAGGCTCGGGAAAGTTCTTAGGCCTGATGGTTTCCAAGAGAGGAATCGAGGCTAATCCCGACAAAATCAAAGCAATTCTAAACATGGAACCACCGAAGAACGTCAAGGATGTCCAAAAACTAACAGGGAGGGTGGCTGCTTTAGGAAGATTCATCTCCAAGTTTGGAGAGAAGTGTTTACCCTTCTTCAAAGCACTCAAAAACGTGAAATTTTTTGAATGGACAACTGAAAGCCAAGAGGCCTTTGAGGCCCTGAAGAAATACATGGCTGAGCCACCACTATTGGCCAAACCAAAACCAGGAGAGGTTCTTTATCTATACTTTGCAGTATCCAACACTGCCTTGGGAGCTGTTTTGGTAAAGAAGAGTTAAAGGTTCAGAAACCCATCTACTACGTGAGCAAGATCCTGCACGGGGCATAAATAAACTAATCTACCATAGAGAAGTTTGCCTTAGCCTTGATAATGGCCTCAAGAAAGTTACGCCCCTACTTCCAGGCTCACAAGATAGAGGTCTTGACTGATCAACCTCTAAGAAACATCTTGCATAGCCCTCAAGTTAGTGGAAGATTGATCAAATGGGCCATTGAATTGGGAGAATTTGATATCAAATATAAGCCTCGGACGGCCATAAAAGCTCAAGCACTTGCTGACTTCATGGTTGAATGCACCATTGACAACCAAGAAGTCGGGGGGCAGGAAGTGATAGTGGAAGATAAGAAAAATGAGGAAACGGACTTCAAAGAATATTGGGTGCTCTATTTTGATGGAGCATCAAAAACAAAATCAAGTGGAGCTGGTTTGGTGCTACAAAGTCCTGATGGATTCCTCGTAGAGTATGCACTAAAGCTTGACTTCCCAACGACAAACAATGAGGCTGAGTATGAAGCTCTGATAGCTGGTTTAGGGCTGGCTGGAGCCCTGAGGGTCAAAACTCTGAAAGTATGTGGAGATTCGAGGCTAGTGGTTTCCCAAGTGAATGGGGAATTTGAGGCCAGAGATGAAGTCATGGCCAAGTACTTAAAACTTGTCAAGGCCATCATGACTCAATTTGATGAATGTTATGTGGAACACATTCCAAGGGAAGAGAACGTGAAGGCCGATGCCTTGTCTAAATTTGCTTCTTCCAAGATTGAAAACTATGCAAGGAGTGTATACTTCCAAGTCTTGAAGACCCCAAGCATCAACGGAAAGTTGGTAGCACCCATTGGTATTACCAGTTGTTGGATTGATCCCATCAAAGCTCATCTGGAAACTGGGTGGCTGCCCAACGACACTTCAGAAGCACGAAAGCTATACGTCAGAGCACTAAGGTATGCCCTAATTGAGGGAATCCTATACAAGAAATCTTTTGTTATTCCATACTTAAAGTGCTTGAGACCTCAAGATGCGGAATTGGCCCTAAAGGAAGTGCATGAAAGAATTTGTGGGCAACACTTGGGGGGCAGAGCCCTTGCTCATAAAGTCACCCGTCTAGGTTTCTATTGGCCAAGCATGCTTGCTGATGCTAAAAGCTATGTGAAGAAATGTGAACGGTGCCAGAAACATGCACCAGTGGTTAGACAACCACCAGAGATGATGACATCCATTAACTCACCTATCCCCTTTGCTATGTGGGGAATGGATATACTTGGGCCATTTCCTATGGCAAGTGCTCAGAGAAAGTTCTTGATAGTAGCAATTGACTACTTCACCAAGTGGATTGAGGCTAAGCCATTAGCCAAGATAACCACCAAGCAAGTAATGAAATTCTTCTGGGAAAATGTGATATGCAGATATGGAATTCCACGAATTCTGGTCACGGACAATGGAACTCAGTTTAACAACGATGAGTTCAAGAAGTATTGTGATGAGAACGATATCAAGTTGCGCTTCACTTCTGTTGCCCATCCTCAAGCAAATGGGCAAGCTGAGGTTGCAAATCGAATTATCCTGGATGGACTAAAGAAAAGAGTTGAACGCTCCAGAAACACTTGGGTAGACGAATTACTCCCCATACTTTGGGCATATCGTACTACTTGTAAAGTCACCACCGGGGCAACTCCATTTCTATTGGCTTATGGAGAAGAGGCAGTGGTCCCGGTGGAGATTACTCACACCTCCCCAAGAGTTGAGGCTTATGAACCAGAAGAAAATGAAGAAGGCTTGAGGCTAGCTTTGGATCTAATTGACGAAGTTAGAGATGAAGCAAACGCCAAGATAGTTGAACATCAAAAGAAGGCATCTTTCTACTACAATCTAAGGGTTAAAGAAAGGTTTTTTTGACAAGGAGACTTGGTTCTTCGAAAGATTGAGGCATCCGGAGTTGGACAAAAAGGCAAGCTGGCCCCAAATTGGGAAGGACCATATCGCGTCAAGAACGTATTTGGTCGAGGCTCGTACAAGCTAGAAACCCTTGAAGGGCATGAGGTGCCAAGGACTTGGCATGCCTCTAATTTGAAAGTTTATTATGTTTAGGGTGTTTCCCAAATGGAATCACTACTAGAAATAAGGTTCGACGAAACCAATCCAAGTTTTTAAACTTGAGTATTATGTAAGGGTTGATCCCATTTTTAAAGTTATGAATTCCATATTCTTATGATTTCATTATATATGCAAAGCATTCTGATAGACATGTGAACTAAGCATGCAAAATCAAGAAAAGCTGAAATAAACTTACTAAGAAAGTTAAGTTAAAAACCCCGAAGGGTGAGTTCAGAAAAGAACATAAATAAAGAAAATAGCCACGCAGGGCCAACCTAAGCTATATCATCCTGATGAGTCTCTTCCTCTAAGTTAAGGGGACCATCATCCTTAGCAGCATCCATCAAATCTTCCACTCTAACTGGCTCAGAATCCAGAAAGAGCTCGGAATCATCAATAGGCTGAGAAGAGGGGTTGGCAGTGTCCATAACAGTATCCTTGGGTGTCCCAGATAAATCAGGAACGGGAAACTTGTCCAAGGACACTCCTTCAATCTTTGTCCCCAGCTCTTCAATGATGGATTCCCAACAATCCTTGAAGGTGCTAGGAAAGTTAGCATCATACTCAGCATTAAGGAGGTCATCAAACTCCTTAGATGCTCTGTACTCAGCAATAACATCCTCGCGACCCCTTTGGAGTTGGGCCTCCAGCTGCCTGACCTTCTCCTTCTCATCTACAAGCTCCCTCTCAACCCCTCTAAACATCTCAAAATTTGAGGTAGAGGAGGCGAAATACCTGTCTCTATCCCTTTCAGCTATCAGCTTTTCAGCTCGAACTGCCTTCAAGTTGTGAAGAGCAGCTTGATGATAGGTGTTAGCCTATAAAACAAAGGCACATATTTCAAAAAGTGAAAAAAAGAAAGAAAGATTAAACAAAAGTGAAAATTACTTACAGAAGCAAGGGCTTGGGCCCCAAGAAGCTCAATCTGGAGATCCTCCGAGGACTCCACAACATGGGCCACGTCCCTTGGAGTGACCACATTTCTGGACCACTCTGCGGCAGCCCTGGAATCACCAACTATGGTATCCCTCTTATGTAAACCCCATTTAACCACAAATGGGTTGGGATCCTCGTCAACAAGGACAACCCGCTCAGCCAAAAAAGAGGGCACCTTCTCCATAGCAGGGGAGCCATCTACGGCCTTCTTCCGCTTGGAAGGCCTATCTATCTCCACGATCACCGCCTTAGAGGCATGGTCCTCCCTCCTCTTGAAAATAGCGTTCAAAGCGGTTTTGGCTGGAAAGAAAAGACAAACGTTACAATCATATTATATGACAACAAAGAATAAAGGAAAGGAAGTTAAGTTTATATACCCCGAGGTTCAAGGGTGCTAAGCCCCATAGCTTGAAGGTTATCCTCAGAAATTAGGAGATTGCAATGATGCAAGCAATCACCCGTCAGGAGTTGAATTGCCGCAAGATCATCTACCCATAATTTAAGGGACCTTAAAGAACCGTCCGTAGCCCTTGTGAAGTTAGGAAAAAAAATAATTGTTCCAATCATCCCCATCTAAGTAAATATAAAACCACTCTTTCTTCCACAAGGGAAGAGAGTCGGGAGAAGAGCCAGAAACGAAGCAACTACGGTTTAAGGTTCGATATTGAATCTTAACCCAACCTATATCATCTGGAGCATTTACAAATTTAAAGAGATATCGAAATACTGATACACTGGGCTCTACCCTATGTTTCATGCATTGGGCCAGGAAACAATATATGAATCTCCACCCATTGGGCATTAGTTGTGTGGGATAAATTTGAACCTCAGCTAAAAAACGACAAACAAAAGGGTGAGGAGGAAGGCGAAAACCAGAATAAAAAGTTTCTTTGTATATCCTAATGGCCCCAGGCTTAGGATAACAAGCCCTGTCATTTGGGCAAGGTGCTACGACCCTATATGGGGCCTTTATGCCAAAAAGAACGGAAATATCATCAACCCTACTCTGTTTGTATTTAGAAGGAATATTATGGGCCTCTAAATGGAGAAGATTTGGGAAAGCATCCCCAAAGTCAGAAAGTAAATCTCTAAGGGAAAAAACGTTTGCATGAACTAGAGACTTTGGAGGTGGATTACCTCGATTTGCTCTGGCAGGGCGAGAAGGTTGAGATAGCTGGGATTGAGATGAGCTTGAATCCGCCATTAAAATCCTTCCGAAGAATGCTTGAACCCAGAAAACTTGATGGAGAAGATGAAGATTTAAACGGAAACTGGAAAATGCACGGTGGCTTGAACACCGGAAATCGCTTTGCCGCGGAACCCTAGAAGAGCTTTTCTGAGGAAAAGTTTCTGAGAAAATTTAGCAGAATGACTTTGAAGTATGAAAAATGGAAGTTCTACTCCACTTAATTTATAGGAGTAGTAGCCGGTGACAACGTTCCAATGAACTGTCTATAGACGGTATATGGACCGAGAACAGGTCACTGGGCCTTTCATAGGCGGGAAGCCCAAATAAATTCAAAATTTAAATTACAAGTTCTAGAAGAACCTGGAGAATCGCTAGGCGGGAAGCCCAAATAAATTCGAATTGAAAGTTCTAGAAGAATCTAGAACATTCAACATATAAAAATATGTATGGTTTAAATATTAACCAAACAAAGGAAAAAGACCCGACATAAGGCCCAATTTCGAAAAACTTATGTTCAATGTTCCCTTGGCGTTCATACCAACGCCAAGAAATTGTTTAAGGCAGAGCCTCTAAGACCCACGCCCAGGAGACATAGTTTCTAGGCGTGGCAACCTAGAACGTCTCCTAGGCGGGGATACCAACGCCAAGAAATTGTTTAAGGCAAAGCCTCTAAAACCCACGGCCAGGAGACATAGTTTCTAGGCGTGGTAACCTAGAACGTCTCCTAGGCGGGGATACCAACGCCAAGAAATTGTTTAAGGCAGAGCCTCTAAGACCCACGCCCAGGAGACATAGTTTCTAGGCGTGGCAACCTAGAACGTCTCCTAGGCGGGGATACCAACGCCAAGAAATTGTTTAAGGCAGAGCCTCTAAGACCCACGCCCAGGAGACATAGTTCCTAGGCATGGCAACCTAGAACGTCTCCTAGGCGGGGATACCAACGCCAAGAAATTGTTTAAGGCAGAGCCTCTAAGACCCACGCCCAGGAGACATAGTTTCTAGGCGTGGCAACCTAGAACGTCTCCTAGGCGGGGATACCAACGCCAGGAAATTGCTTGAGGCAGAGCCTCTAAGACCCACGCCCAGGAGACATAGTTCCTAGGCGTGGCCGCCTAGAACGTCTCCTAGGCGGGGGTACCCACGCCCAGAAGCTCCTTGAGCCTATCTTCAAAGACCCATGCCCAGGAGACATAGTTCCTAGGCGTGGCAACCTAGAATGTCTCCTAGGCGGGGGTACCCACGCCAAGAAGCTCCTTGAGCCAACTTTGAAAGACCCACGCCCAGGAGACATTGTTTCAAGGCGTGGCAGCCTAGAACGTCTCCTAGGCGGGGTTATGCACGCCCAGAACACAGATTTTTCAAGAAATAAAGGGAAAATAATTATTATTAATTATTTTCCAGGAAAGTGGAACAAAAATTCGTGAAAACTAAGATCTCGAATCTCGAAAAATGACAGTTATAACTTCTACGAAAACCCCGAGGAGATTTTCCCAGAAGTTGGGGGGCAAATGATATGGACAGAAAAGTAATTATAGAAATATAATTGACTAGTCAAACAAAAGACCGATATTTAAGGCCCGACACCCTAATTATTCATTAAATTCGTAATTAATGAATAGGGAAAATATATAGCTCATAAAAAGAGTCCAAATTATGGCAAATTGGTCAAAGAAGGATCCAGAATCCCAATCAAAGGCAATTAATGAGTCATAGCCTTTATCGACAAGGAAAAGGCTTATCCTGCAAGCAATACAATGCTTATCCAATATCAAAAAGGAGACTTATTCGCTAAGACTCCTAAATATACCATAAATACTAGGCTCCAGACGCCTATATAAGGTCCCTGATCCTACAATCAGAACTACGTCTTTGGCTTGATTCTCAATAACAATTTGAGATACGTAGGCATCTTGTGAGGACCGATTTAGTCCGGAAACACGAGTGCAACCATTAAAGCTCGAAAGCTCATTAATCCTAGCAATTAATATACAAGCACGTTTTTTAATCCATAACAATACTATTCATATAATCTCATTTTTAAGTCACATACTTAAAGATATCGAATACGTATCATAATTCCATGGACATTTATTATGCTAACATTTATAACGCAGTAAATAAAGACATAATAAAATAATAATAATAATCAATAAAACATAATTTATAATTATAAAATGTTTTCTTTAAAACATAAAAGTATTGTCTCTAGAGCACTAATACTAACAAAAGGTTCTCTAAGATTGAAGGTGGAATGGAACATCTCAACGAAGGGATGAAGCATCTGTACTTTATGATAAAGAATTCACATCAACCCACGGCTGAACAGAAAACATTCTTTGAGGGTGATGATGATGATGGTGATGATGCTGATCAAGGAGAAGATAGAAGAGAAGGAAGAGATATAAGGGGAACAACTGAGGTGAATCCTGAAGCTGCTAATGTTAAATCTGTAGAGGATTCCTCAACTAAGGGGGAGAAGAAATGAGGAGATAGAGAAGCTGGAGGAGCTTCTGGAAAAGATAAAGGGAAGGGTAAGCAGAAACAATCAATGGAGGAGTCTGCTTTTGATGATGCCTACTACTACCATGGTGAACATGATGATTTTCAATTTGATACATCTGGTGATCTGGAGAAGACAATCCCTGAAGAACCTATTGGTGATGTTAGGCCTGATTACACAATATATAATCAATATAATTATGATAATAACAATAAAGAACACTGTTTATGAATCAACAACTGAATTATATAAATAACTCTTCTCTTTGTGATGTAAAATATCACAGAGAGCTGCTAGGTTACAAGAATAATGTTTTCAATAATCGCATCCCTTTTAGGGTTAACCTATCTGTGTTTATATAGTACACAGCTACATAGAATCAATCTCTAATTGATATTCCTATAAATTAGCTATACAAATTATATCAAATTAGGATTGCTTCTGTCTTCTGTTCCGTTTCCTTGTCTGTCTCAATATATCTTGCTTCTTTCCATCTTCAAGATATATTGCTTCTAGAATCTTCAATGTTAGCACCGACAGCTTTAGCAAACTCTCACCCCGTCAAACTTTATCAAACTCTAACTGGCTTCTAGTAAACTCTGATGAATACCTGTTGCTTAAACACTGATAAACACTCATCAGCAATTATATATAACAATCTCCCCCAACTTGTGCATAATAAAAATGTACAAGTTTAAAAGATAATTGATGATGTCAAAACATATAACAAATGCAGTGTTTATAACATATCAGAGTTTAACTTTTACTTAGAACAGAAAACTTTAAAAACTTACAGTCAGACTTTACTTAATCTCTTCAATATCAGGCACTGTCCTGAGATAGTCAATAAGCAGCCTCCTTTCAGCTTTTGCTAGCTCATCCACCATGATTTCTTTTAACTCCTTAAGCTCTGGATCACTTTCTCCAGTCTGGTAGATGGCAACTCTCAGAGAATAAATACTGTTCTTCCTCATTTCATTCCCTAGCCGAATATAGTATGATTTGTCTGACTCTAGGTTGAATTCTAAAACCTTTATACCCAGTGCAGTATTGAACTTGGCACTGTTTCTCTTCATTTCAACAATCTTTCCATAAGCATCTCTGTACTTAGGAATATATGCACTAGAAACACCTCCTCCAAGCATAGCTTTTGTTTTCAGCATCCTTTCTCTTAGAACTAGAGCAGCATTATGAGTACTTCTATTTTTGATTTTGAGAAGATATAGAACATACTCAAGCTCTTCCCATAGTTTCAATTGAACATCACCTTCTCCTACTCTGTATACTCTTCCATCAGACAAAAAGTATAACAGAACCTCTTTCTTCAATCCTCTATGATAAACCATCTGAACAGACTCTAGTTTATCAAGGCTCTCTTGAGATACCCCAATACAAGGTTCTTCCAGTGATGAATGGTCAAAAGGACTGTTATTTATTCTCTTTTCTCTGTGTGAACCTAATCCAGATTTATCATAAGATTGCTTTCCATGTACTGTTCTGGTTTGAGAAAAGTTCACAGCTTCTAGCTTCAGAGTTTCAGAAAGTACAGGTCTTAAGAAACCTTGGAGTTATGGAACTAGCTGAGTTTGTACAACTTGAGCATTGTCAGAGGTTGTCACAACTTTAGTAGAAACATCAACATGAGCAACGTCAGAGGTTGATTTATTTGGCCTTGATTCAACTTGAGCAACGTCAGAGGTTGAATAATTCTTCTTTGGTAACTGTCCTTCTTCTACCAGTATACCTTTTCCTTTATCAGACTTTGCAATCATAGGCCTCCTTGTATATTGTAAACTCTGTTGAGAGTTCACATTCTCTTTAATAGAAATTCCCATTTCCTTTTTCCTAGGAGCCTTGGCCTTTTTCTTGTATGTACCAGCTTCAATCTTTTTCTGGTGTTCTTCAGCAAGAAGCTTCATCTCAATATATATATCTTCAACTGTGGCTTCACCACCATGTTCTTCCATAAAAATCTTAGCAGCAATCTCTTCATCAGTAATTGGATTTGATGAAATCACTAGACTCTTAAGTCTTGAAGAAGATTGTCCACCAGAGTTTACTCTTTCAGAGTATGTCTATCTAGCAGAGTTTGACCGAAGTCTCCCTTGCTCTTGAGAAGACTTTGACCTTCTTTCAGCGCCCCTGCTTCCACCATCATTAGAATCATCCCTCAGTCTCAAGGTTGGAGTTCTTTTGCATTTGTCTTTATGTATTCTCTCCCCCTTTTTGACATCATCAGGAAGAAAAACTGATGTCAGCAATTCTAGTGAAGTAGCAATCGAATCAATCTTAGTAGATATTGCAGCTTGATTGCTTTCAACATTGGTTAGCCTCTTCTTGATTTCTTCTTGATCCTTGATCAGAGAAGAAAATCTAGCTCTATCTTGCTTCATTGCTAAATCCTTAAGAGCAATATCATTCCTCAATCCAAGAACAACTTTGTTTGTCTCGTCAAAGCGATTGTGCAATGACTTGACTTGAACAATGGTCGCCTTAAAATGAGTTAACAGCTCAGGATTAGAAATCTCTTCAGCTGACTTCTGTATAAAATCTGCAGCCCTTTGTGTAGAGAAGATGCAGTCTGCTCCTGACCAATTAGCATAATGCATTTCTCTGAAATGAGCTTCAGTTGCATTTTGGTTTTCTTTGATAGACTCTGCTGTAGGATCCCTTAGAAAAGGTTCTGACTCATGACTATCAGAGTTTGAAAGTCCAGCATTGATCCCAGAGTTTGCATGATCAGAGTTTACAGATGTGTGATCAGCATTATCAAAATCAACTCTAGCTTCATTGACATTTTCTGCTATCGGCTCTGCAATTTCTTCAGCAACATTGTCTGCAGTAGCCTCAACATTTATCTTTTCAGCTTCAGGAATCTCAGAGTTTGCAATTACAAAAACCTCTATTTCAACAGGAACAGACTCTGCAACAATTTCTTCTGTTTGTACAGTAGTCTCTTTCAAAGTCTCTGTCATAGCTTCATCCATTTTCTCTATAGCAGCTTCATTTACCTGATCAACCTCCTCACCCATTTCAAGAATTTGATTTGTAACAGAGAGATTCTCTGTGTGAGTAGCAATGGACTCTTCAATAACCAGGGTGGGTTGATCAGTTGCCACTTCCTCAGTATCACAAACACTGATACTAGGATGTGCTTCAATATTTGCATCCATATCAAAATCATCAAATAAAGCTTCTTGCTCAACAATTTCAGCCTCTGTATCAGCTTTTGCCATATCAGGCACAGTGGCTGCTTCATTATCTTCAGTAGCCTCCTGAACAATAACTTCAGGAGCTTCAGTATCCACAAAAACCCTGTCCTCATGATCAGTATTTACAGCAGACTCCTGAATAACAATTTCTGGAGCTTCAACCTGGACAACTTCAGTTGCTGGTGTAGATTCATCCACATTATCAAAAAGATAATTGGCTACTAATCTTCTTTTTCTCTGATGAAGAGGTTCATCATCAACATCAGCTTCATCATCAGTTTTTGATCTATTGGCTCTTCTTTTCTTAGAAGGACCAACACCCTTTGGCATAGATGTCTTGGACACTCCTACTTCAGTAGCTGGTCTAACAGACTTTGCAGGTTTGGAGCCAACATGCTTAGTCCTACCACTGGATTTATGTGGAACAGATGTAGATGGAGGAAGTTCTGTTTGTAAAGGTTATGGTTGTGGTTCTGATTGAGAAGGAGTTTGTGTTTGTGGATTAAGTTGATCATTTACAAACTGTTGCACAGAAACAGGTAGCAACAACTCTCCAACAACCCCTTTCTTAACATCCTTGTTGATGAGATCAGAGAATATCCTCTTGTGTAATTTAAAACAAGAAATAACATCTCCATCAACTAGTTCTACCCCTTCAACACAAGCAGAGAATAAAATCTGACAAAATCTAGAAAAGTACACTACCCCTCTATTCTCTGTCATTTTCTCCCCTAAATTATTCAAGACAAGTCGTGCAAAATCAAAATGATTATCAAATAAAAGAGAATACCCGATTTGCAGACTGTCCGTAGGAATAGCATCCCAGTTGGTGCATTTCTTCCAGAACGTTCTTGTAATGCAGTCAAAGAAGAAGCTCCACTCCTTCCGCAAGAACGGTCGCTTCAATTGTCCTACTTTGGTCAAGGGCCCAGAATACCCAATCTCTCTCATCATCCGTAGTAGATCAATATCACCCATTCCAATAGTATATGAAGAATACTCAGGAAACCCTATAGCAGTTCGAATGGTACCAAAAGTAATTACATACTCTCCTTCTTGAAATTCAAAGATGATAGACGGATTGCCAGAGTCACCACCATCATCATAACTACCTGTCTCCCAGAAGGCCTTGATTTGTGAACCATAAAGTGTTGATGGTTCTACCAGAGCACGCCCAATTGCTGATTGAGCAAGAAATTCCTGCATCATATGAAACGCTTCTGGTGCATTGGCAGTGTTTAGTGGTGCTGCATAGTTATTAGGGACATACTCTAACCCAGAAGAAACAAACGCTGTAGTCGCCATTAGTAAGATATGAAAGAGGAACAAAGAAACAGATGCGAAAGCTTGAAAGAGTTTGAAAGTAGAAAAGTGTTTGTGAATATGTGTGTGTGACAATAGATGTGAATTGGAGTAAGATGTGAAAGGTTTAGACGTATGTGTGTGTATTGTTTAAATATGAAATTCGAAATTAAAAACTGAACAGTTTTTAATCATTAATACACAACTGTCTTACTCCGTGAACTGTGTGAGTGGGACACGTGGCACACATGCAATGACTGACAGCAGTAATTGACAGTTTCCAATGCGCATGCCCAGTAAAAACAGCAATAATTACCGCCTTTTACACTTTCCTAGACAAGCAAGCTTTTCTCTGTTTAATACTGATGAGAACCGTTACCAATCATACACTTTTGGTTTCAAGAATGTTTTCTCAAAAATTGTTAACTGTCTGAAACAAATAATTAATTTTAATCATCAGAGATTAAAATAAAATTACCTCAGCGTAGAGTACACAGTCCATCAGTGTTTACCAATCCTCCTTCTTTATTCATAATCTCTTTTCTCTCAATGCACAGTTGTGAAAAATTGTGTGTGAAATAGCAGAGTTTACTGAATATAAATATTTAGAGCATCTTAAAGTGCATAAAATCCACACAATAAATCAGTAAAAACTGGTTGTCCAAACTCTCATGTATAAAATAAAATCTGATTTCATCTAAACTCTGTACTATTAACATTTATTATTTTCACCTCCTTCGATTTTTTTTTATTTTTCCAGTAATCAGTGGTTGGCACTAGTCACCAAAAATCAAAGATTTTAGCCCTTATTTCATACAATAAGTTCCTGGGTCTTCCTAGGCACAACATGATCTCAAAGGAATTTGTGCACTTTTTGGCATCTTTTGATTGGAGGGTGAAATATTTGCAACTAATTATCAGAGTTTAGACTTTTCATCAGTTAATACAATTAATTGATGAGAGAAAGTGCAAACAGCTGATACAGACTCAGTGTATAGGATCAATAAACTAAGAGATGCTATGAATATAGAGACAGTATCATGCTGTGTTAATTTACTGCACATTTTGAGATCAGATCATATATTATTCAGAAAGATTCATGATTACTTACTGAGAATCATGCTTCATACAGGTTTCTTCATCGGTCCAAATGTTTCAGACAATATCACAATCAGAGTATAACATCAGAGATTAACTTCAGACTTTAACCGACAGAGTATGACTGACACTTTATGACTAACAGAGTTTTCTATCAGAGTTTAACATACTGATATAAATAACAGTTAACACATGCAAAGAATCATGAGCATAAAATCAATCATGTATAGATTTTGAATCTAACCAGTATCTATAGTCAAAACCAGAGACCATTCCAAGTTCATTTACCAGTCTTGTAAAGGTAGCTTCACTCAAAGGTTTGGTGAAGATATCTGCAAGCTGTTGGTCTGTAGACACAAAATGAAGCTCAATATTTCCTTCTTCCACATGTTCCCTGATAAAATGATACCTTATGCTGATGTGCTTGGTCATGGAATGCTGTACTGGATTACCTGTCATAGCAATAGCACTTTGATTATCACTGTAAATAGGTATTTTAGAGTACCTTAATCCATAGTCCAGCAATTGATTCTTCATCCATAAAATCTGTGCACAACAGCTACCAGCAGCTATATACTCTGCTTCTGCTGTGGATGTGGAAATTGATTTCTGTTTCTTGCTGTACCAAGAAACTATTCTGTCACCAAGAAATTGACAGCTTCCACTTGTACTTTTTCTGTCTATCTTACAGCCTGCAAAATCTGCATCAGAGTAACCAATTAATTTAAACTCTGATTCTCTAGGGTACCACAAACCAAGAGTTATGGTTCTTTTGAGATATTTGAAAATTCTCTTCACAGCTGTTAGA
This sequence comes from Heracleum sosnowskyi, assembly GCA_030848705.1. Lineage (NCBI taxonomy): Eukaryota > Viridiplantae > Streptophyta > Magnoliopsida > Apiales > Apiaceae > Heracleum > Heracleum sosnowskyi. The sequence goes on from CM061239.1 coordinate 9,333,525, forward strand.
TGTGGCTCTCTGGGGTCTGCTTGAAATCTTGCACAAAGACATGTTGCATACATGATATCTGGTCTACTTGCAGTGAGATAAAGAAGAGACCCTATCATTCCTCTATAGTTTGTCATATCTACTGAGACTCCTGTGTCTTTGTCTAGCTTTGTTGCAGTAACCATGGGGGTTGTAGCAGATGAACTATCAAGCATACCAAATTTCTTGAGAAGATTTCTGGTATATTTTGCTTGATTGATAAAAATCCCATCATCTGTTTGCTTTACTTGTAAGCCTAGAAAATAACTAAGCTCTCCCATCATGCTCATTTGATACCTTGACTCTAGTGAACCCACTTTCTAAAAGAAATTGAGCTAGAGTTTCATACCATGCTCTAGGTGCCTGCTTTAGTCCATATAATGCCTTGTCAAGCCTGTAGACATAATCTGGATGTTTGGGATCTACAAACCCTGGTGGTTGTTCAACAAACACTTCTTCTTCAAGTTTCCCATTGAGAAAAGCACTTTTCACATCCATCTGAAAGACTTTAAACTTCTTGTGAGCAGCATAGGCCAGAAAAATCCTTATTGCCTCCAATCTTGCAACTGGAGCAAAGGTTTCATCATAGTCAATTCCTTCCTGCTGTGAATAGCCTTTAGCCACAAGTCTAGCCTTATTCCTCGTAATCACTCCATCACTGTCTGTTTTGTTTCTGAAAACCCACTTTGTACCAACAATAGATCTGTTCTTTGGTCTTGGTACAAGTGTCCAGACTTCATTCCTCTCAAATTCATTTAACTCCTCTTGCATAGCTGTTATACAGTTAGCATCTTGAAGAGCTTCTTCCACTTTCTTGGGCTCTGTTTGAGATAAGAATGCATGAAACAGACATTCATTATTTGTAGCACTCCAAGTTCTTACACTAGCTTCTGGATCTCCAATTATCAAGTCAGGTGTATGAGCTTGTGTCCACCTTCTTGCTGTTGGTAATTGGCTTCTATTATCAGTATTAGATCCTCCCCCTTGATCCATGCTCTCCTGATTTTCTTCTTGACCATTTGCATTCTCTGAATTGGACTGCTCAGAGTTTGGGATAGATCCTTCAGCTGATTCACTTTCAGAATTTGAATTATTATCTTGAGATGTTTCTGAAGTATCTTCACGCTCCCCCTCGACTGGTTCTCTATTTTGTTCTGTCAGAGAAATTTCCTCAGTGTTTACCAGTAGAGGTTCAGAGTATGCTTCATCAGAGTTTGTTGGATTTGCTTCATCAGAGTTTACGTCATCAGAGTTTAGATCTTCATTTTCAAATCGAAGTTGATCATGATATTCTTCATCTTCTATTCCAGTTATTTTCTTGTCATCAAATGACACATGTATAGATTCCATGATCACTTTAGTTCTCAGATTGTAGACTCTGAAAGCTTTTGTTGATAGTGGGTATCCAACAAAAATTCCTTCATCAGCTTTTAAGTCAAACTTGGTCAATTGTTCAGGATGAGTTTTCAACACAAAACACTTGCATCCAAAAATATGAAAATATTTCAAATTTGGCTTCTTATTTTTCACCATCTCATATGGTGTTTTCCCATGCTTGTTGATCAGTGTAGCATTTTGAGTAAAACAAGCTGTTTGAACAGCTTCTGCCCAGAAATAAGTTGGCAATTTTGCTTCATCAAGCATTGTTCTGGCAGCTTCGATTAAGGTTCTGTTCTTTCTTTCAACTACAACATTGTGCTGTGGAGTTCCAGGTGCAGAGAATTCTTGCTTCACTCCTCTTTCTTTGCAGAAAGCTTCCATTTCAGAATTTCTGAATTCAGTACCATTATCACTCCTGATAATTTTCACTTTGTGCTGTGATCCTTTGTCCAATTTCTTCACATGATCCATCAAAGTTAAGACAGTTTCATCCTTCTTTTCTAAGAAATACACCCATGTGTATCTGGTGTATTCATCAACAATTACCAAAGCATATTTCTTTCTGCCCATTGACATTACATTCACTGGACCAAAGAGATCAACATGTAAAAGATGATAAGGTTCCACAACTGAAGATTCAGATTTACTCTTGAAAGATGACTTCCTTTGCTTGGCCTTTTGACAAGAATCACATAGACCATCTAAGCTGAGTGTTGACTTTGGAAGTCCCCTTACAAGATCTTTTCGAATCAGCTCATTGATGTTGTTCAAGTTTAGATGAGAGAGCTTCTTATGCCATTTCCAACTCTCTTCATTTGACATTTTTGCAGATAGACACACAGCTTTTCCTTCAGAGTTTGTTACCAAACTTGCTTCATAAATGTTATTGCGCCTGTGTCCAACTAGAACAACTTTCCCAGTAGATTTGCTGATAACCTCACAATGTTCAGTATGAAAATCTACATGGTATCCTCTGTCACAGATTTGACTCACAGAAATCAGATCATGCTTGAGTCCTGGGACTAGAGCTACATTTGTGATGATGACATTTCCAAGATTAATATTGCCATATCCCATAGTACGTCCTATGTTGCCATCTCCATAGGAAACTTTTGGGCCAGCTCTCTCTTCATAATCTGATAGCAGGGCTTTATTTCCAGTCATGTGTCCTGAACATCCACTGTCCAAGACTAGGGTACTTTCCCTTATGCCCTACAATCACAAACAATTACAAAGAGTTAGATTTAAGGATCCAGACTTGCTTGGATCCTTTGGCTTTCTTAACATTGTTAGCTTTTGCAGCGGAATAACTTTCAACAGAGTTTAAGCTAACTGTGTCAGACTTTACATTTGCAGAGTTTGCTTTAACCCATTTCAGGTTGGGTTTTAGCTCATAAAAGTTGTGATAAATAGCATGATAACTCTTACAAGTATAAATGGAATGCCAAGTGCTCCCATAGTGTGTGCATAAAGTCTGTGGTCTAACCCTAACATAATCATTCTTTACTCCAGACTTGGAGGGTAAAGAATTAATATTTTTGTTTTTCGTGCAGAAACTTGCAAGATGGTTAGTGCTACCACAACTATGACATGTCTTCCTAGGAGCATCAGAATTAGGCAGATAATCATTTCTTTTATTAATGCCTACTTTTCCATTCCTATTTTTCTTGGACACTTTCTGTTTGTTGACAGACTTTACCTCTTTGAGCTTATGTTTGAATTGTTTTTCTGTCATTGAACCAACATTAATCTGCTTATCACAGATTTTTACTGGTTCTTTAATAGCTTCTATTTTAACCTTATTCTCTGTTATTGAACCAACATTAACCTGTTTATCACAGGTTTCAGCTGGTTCCATAACAGCTTCTTTCACTACTACAGACTTTAGCTTACTGGATTCAGAAACAAATTTCACAGGTTTAAGTTGTGGTTTCACTTTCACTTAATCTTTAAACCTAAGTTCATCTTTCTCACAGTAACCTAAACCTACAGTGTCTATCTGAAAAACTTGATGTGTGTCTTTTCCAGAATTAGTCCAAGTTTTAATCACTTTCCTCTCCTTTTCCAACTCAGATACTATTTGCCTATATCTTTTAAGCAATTCCTGTTCAACATAAACAACATCATCTCTCTCCTTTTGAACTTGTTGCATGTTAACAAGTCTCTCTTCAAGAAATTTATTCCTTTCTTTAAGACCTAGATTCTCAGATTTGATTCTTTCATTCTCTAAAGTCTGATCCCTATAACTAACATGTATGCTTTTTAGATAAACTCTTAATTCAGATATATTATCAGTATCATAAGCATAAGTAGTTAGGGGTACCTTGTTTTCAGATGACTCAGCTTCATCTTTAACAGTTGCCATGAGGGCATAATTGGCTCCCTCATCTGAGTCTGAAGTGTCTGCCCAGTCCTTGCCTTTAGTGATGAGTGCTTTCTCAGATTTTCTTTTCTTGCACTCTGGAGCATAATGACCCATCTCTTTACACTTGTAGCACTGGATCTCAAACTTGTCTTTCTTTCCAGATTTGGTATTCCCTCCATCAGACTTTCTGAAATTTCTCTTATCAGAGTTTGAATCTCTCCTAGAAAATCTCTTTCCTTTCTTGAAGTTCTTGAATCCCATTTTCTTGAAGGTCTTTACCATTAAAGCAGCCATTTTCATCATCTCTTCATCATCATCCTCAGAATCAGAAGCTTCATCATCAGTGTTTGAGCCATCATCAGAGTTTGATGACTCACTGTCAGATTTTATGACTAAAGCCTTTCCTTTGGCTTTCTTTCTTGATGATTCCTTCTTGACATGATTTTCTTCAACTTTAAGAGCAACAAATTTTGTCTTCTTTCCAGATCTTTTGTTTCTTTGTTCTATCTCCAGTTCATGAGTTTTGAGTAACCCATAGATTTCATCAAGATCTGTATCTGCAAGATCATAATTGTCTCAAATTGTTGTTGCCTTCAAATCCCATCTTTCAGGTAGAGATAACAGAAACTTGAGATTTGACTCTTCAAGTTCATATTCTTTATCAACCAGGGACAAATCATTCAACAATTTACAAAATCTGTCAAAGTTTCATTAGATCTTGAGTCAAAGTGTTCATACTCCTGTGTTAGAATGGTTTTCCTATTCTTTTTTATTGCACTTGTTCCTTGACACCTGACTTCTAAAGCATCCCAGATTTCTTTGGCAGTTTTGCAGCCAATAACTCTGTTAGACATGACATTATCTAAGGCACTATGGAGTAAATGTCTAACCTTTGCATCCTTTGCAATTGATGAGATGTCTTCAGGAGTCAAGTCTTTCTTCTCTTTTGGAACAGTCTTTTGTTCTTGACCAGTAATAACGGGAGTCAATTTAGTTGGCATATGAGGACCATCATTGATTCTATCAAGGTATTCTGGATCTGTGGCTTCCAGAAACATGGTCATCTTCACTTTCCATATTGTATATTCAACTGGTCTTAGAATTGGAACCCTTATAGTCTCATATCGACTAACAGAAGTTGGTTGAACCTTCTGAGCATTCGAACCTGTATTAGAACCTTTCTGAGAGTTGTCAGCCATGATTATACTTGTGTTTAGATCGATAAACTGTATATATTAAACAACATTGGCTCTGATACCAATTGTTAGGCCTGATTACACAATATATAATCAATATAATTATGATATTAACAATAAAGAACACTGTTTATGAATCAACAACTGAATTATATAAATAACTTTTCTCTTTGTGATGTAAAATATCACAGAGAGCTGCTAGGTTATAAGAATAATGTTTTCAATAATCGCATCCCTTTTAGGGTTAACCTATCTATGTTTATATAGTACACAGCTACATAGAATCAATCTCTAATTGATATTCCTATAAATTAGCTATACAAATTATATCAAATTAGGATTGCTTCTGTCTTCTGTTCCGTTTCCTTGTCTGTCTCAATATATCTTGCTTCTTTCCATCTTCAAGATATATTGCTTCTAGAATCTTCAATGTTAGCACCGACAGCTTTAGCAAACTCTCACCCCGTCAGACTTTATCAAACTCTGACTGGCTTCTAGTAAACTCTGATGAATACCTGTTGCTTAAACACTGATAAACACTCATCAGCAATTATATCTAACAGGTGAGGAGGAGGTTGAAGAAGTGGCCAACTTTGATGATTGGGAAGATGAAGCTGATCTGTATACTCCTGACCCTTTATTTCAAAAAGAGTTGAAGAAGCAACAAGCAGATCTCAGTAGAAAGGAAGATCAGAATGCCAAGGTTTCCGACATCATTTCTCAGAAGCTGAATATTCAAAAAGCTGAACATGAAGACAAACAACGTCTTCATAATATTCATGTCAAGGAAAGGAGATTGGTGAAAGTGTTTGTCCTAAATCCAATCATGTATGATGAGTTAGGAAGAACTTTCTTGTATTCTTATTTGATTTCATTAATGTTAATAAAAGACTTGTTTTGTTTTTATTACGGGCTTTTTCTATTTAAAGTGTTTTAAATAAGATGTTCCATAGTTTAGAGTAAAGCTTCTAGAATTATAATGAGATTATAATGGTGAGATCTAGAAGATGATAACTCTAGACTTAAACAGTTCCTGATCATAGGATAACTAATCGGAAGTTGGTGAATCCGCAAAGATTGGTACATACTATGCTTGCTCCCGTCAGGAGGATGTCTGTTCTCATAGGCATTTGTGTGGTGACACTATAGCTAGTATATAGGTGCTTGTTAGGGAATAAGTTCACTGAACATGACTCGATAAGTTGAATAGCTAATGGAGTTTACTCACGTGTCAATAGTTATTCACTGAGTGATAGTTGTACAAGTGTCCTTAGACTTGAGATCGTTAGAGTTATCTTGTATATAATGAACTATGCTTTGGATTAGTCCTTAGTCTCAAGGACATCCATTAGTTCTATTCTGGGCATAGAGATTTGTGTATGGAGATAGTTAACGTCAATAGAGGATCTACCCCTTCCAGTATAGGAAGAGAATATCCTATGTTATTCTTAGTATGCGAGTTCTGGAATCTCTGGCCAGAGTGTATGAAATTAGAAAGGAGTTTCTAATTTGCATTAATATGAACTTAGCATTATGAATAAGAAATCATATGATTAAATTTGATAGGCCTGACACGAGATCCATGCCTTATATTTAATCGGGATATTGTAGGGTAGAAGGAATTGATTGTACTGAAACTAATCACTGACAGGTTCTTGGTATTCTAAGCAGTGAATTCATATTATCCGGATAGTCGCGATATGTTGAGAAACATCCCTCACGATGTAGAATAAATATAATTAATCAGTTAATTATATTTAATGAATTTTAGAATTCATATAATTAATAAATAAAAAGTTTATTATTATTATTTATTTCTACTACCGGCTTAATATTGAACCTACAGGGTCACACCATAAAAGATTAATTTATTGATGAAGGTATTTTGAGAGAGCAAGTTATTTTCTAAATAGTTTAGAAAAGGAAATAATGATTAAAATAGTTTTAATTATTATTAAAGCATTTTATAAGATAAAATGTGGGGTTAATTTATATATATATAAAGATATATTAAAAAACCCTAGGAGAGCCCTATAAATAGAATGAGATAGTTCATTCTAAATGACTTGAGTTTTTGTGAAAACCTAGTTGCCACCCTCTTCTTCTTCTTCATCTCTCTCTCTCTCTCTCAAAAGAAGAAAAACTCCATTTTTATAAAAGCTTAGTTTTATAAAAAGCTTCATCGAAGGATTATTCTTGGTGGATACCGGTAGAGTGCTTCACACTCTGAGGAGCAACTGCTAGAATCCATTTTTATAAAGCTTCGATTTTCAAGGTATGGTTACGATTCCTCCGCTCTTTCATTTTATATATTTTTCTATATGTGCGATACATGGTGTTTTTACGGAATAAATGTTATATCACGCTTCCGCTCATCCGTAAATTCCTTCAATTGGATGTCAGGATGAAGGAAGGAAGCAAGTGGGATAAAGAAATGGAGATGTTTGATATCCCTCAGAGAGGCACAAACAATGATGGTACCTTTCTGAAGTTGCTTGAGAAGATCAGAACTGTTAATCCAGATAATTCATTATTCATGAAAGCTTTGAAGGAAGACATCTTAAGGATTACATCTGTATTTGATCAAGTAAGACAGGAACTGTATATCTATGTTTCAAGTGTTCTTGAAGGGTCATTCACAGTTTCTCTTGAACTCCTACAAAGAAGATCTCTGTCAGAGCTTTGGATTCTGATGAGTAAGGTGAAGAGATCTTCCTGCTTGAATGAACTTCTCTATGACAGGCTGAGAGATTCTGCAATGAAGGCCAACCCTCAAGTTGTACACTTTCCATATGAAGTCAAAATCTATAGAGGTATAACTTTGGAGACAGTATGGCTGGATCCTGATTCTTTGAAGCTACAAACTGCTATGCAACTGGTGAAGTTGGAGAATCTTCTTAGAACTTCTGGGTTTATCACTGAAGCGAAGTCTGAGGTTGCTGATATGATTTCAGACTACTGCATTGAAAAAGTTCCAAGGTATTCTCAAATGAAGAACAGATTGAAGAAGATCACTTCTCAACCAGTCAAGCCAAGTGGTGTTGTTTCAGAAAGTGATCGTGTCCTTGATAAAGATCTTCTAGACACCTTGCAAGAAGCTGAAGAAGGTGAGATTAGAGATTAAGGCATGATGAAGATAGCTCAGTTTTAAATGTAATATGTTTAGAGCAGAGGTGAATCAAGATAGGAAAATGTAATCATTTGTTCAGTCTAGAGGAACATCTATCTTGTATTTATCTTTATTGTTTGAATCTGGAAATTGTTAAATATAATCCGAAACCTTTTATTATTTGCTTGGCTCTTAAAAGTCTTATATTTTCTTGTTTTAGTTGAGTTATCCTCTAGAGGTATTTGATTATTATTGTCTAACAAAGAAATAGGGGGAGATTGAAAGGCATATGTCTAGGCCTATTTGTAAACACAGAGGATTCTACTCAACATAAAATAAGATGTAATAAGTAAATAATAAAAGTCATATGTCACAGGAATCTCATAAGATAATATATGTTAAGAGAATGAAGGTTAAAGTTATCTACAGAATTGAAGTTATTCTACATTGAAAGAAGTTCAATTTATTGATCAAGCCTCAGTGAAGTATTCAATCTCAGTGGATTTATTAAAGTGACAAAGATTTCAAGATGTGACAGCAAATGTGCAGGTTACAGAGTTTAAGGAAAATGGAAAAGAAAGTGGATCACTGCTTAAAGTCAAACAGATGAAGAACAGACATTGTCGTTAGTCACTCATGAACGAGACAGTATATTGAGTGTCAACGTTCTACAGTGTTATTTCTTCTTCTAATTTTAGTGGTTCAAGAATTAATTGTGAAGACAAGGAATTATATTTATTCTCTTCTAAATAATTATTTCTAATAAGTAAATTATTTATTAAATTAATTCTGTTAAGAATTAATTTAATACATAAATTACTTTAATGATTATTTGAATTAGAATAGAAAATGAACTAAGAAGACTTAGAAAATAAACTAAGAAGACTAACAAGGAGAGTTTTCCCGAAAGTCTTCCTAGTTATTTTCTAAGTATTTTCTGTTAATTATCCTTGTCTTCCCGATTGTCTTCCCTAGCCAAATGATTGTTTTCCAGAATGTCTTCCTAATGCAAATTCAAGGAATGTTTTGGCGCGTGTGATTCAAGACTGCAGTACATGTATTTAAACATGTGTGTGATCAAAGAAAAGAACAAGATAGACAGAAACATTCAACATTGAAGACATAAAGCAAATAACATTACATTCTTTACTTCTGCCTTAACTTTCATCAATTGTCCGAGCTCAAATTAATCAGTGAATTAATTTCTTGATTTGGTTGTAACATTTAATCCATAAGAATTATTTCACTTGTACTGCTTTGACAATCTAGCGGATCATAATCCCTAGAAATTATATCGAACTACTTTTTAGTATTCGATCCTTTTTATTACAAATAGGTTTGTTTTATCAAGAACTCTGTAATCCGTACTCAGATTGTAACACCTTTCAAGTTTAATATAAGTTATATTTAACTTGAATATTGTTTCAGTTTATTCCGCAGTAATTTGTTCTTAAATTGTTATATCTTCAAACGAACAAATTCGATTAAACGGTATAGTTTGTATTCAACCCCTTTCTACAAACTTATCAGGACCTAACAATTTTGGATTCGTTTGTCGTTCCTATTATTTTTGAAGGTTTGTTTTGCCTTTTCCTTTTTTCAAGTAGAGCAAAGAAAAAACAAGGTATCGTATAGTACGTACGATCTTCTTTTACAGTGTTTGTTCCTTGTTCTTTGTTCTTTAATCTAGTACCCTCTTTTCGTTTATCACGAGTTGTGCCTTTTAAACTGAGTTCCAATTTCTATTTCAATGTTGTTTCAAATAACAGGGAAGATAAAAGGAAAACAAATAAAATTTTCTCTTATCTTTGCAGTTATCCAAATTTTTTACGTAAGAGATATCAATAGAAAGATAGACGAGATAAATTTTTTTGAAAGAAATGCATCGGTGAGGATTAGAATTTTTTAATTGTAATTATGAAAAGAATGGAACTTCTATACAAATATATAGATACGTAGATGAACCATGCATGTGAAAGTAAATTCATACATTACTAATAACAGCAATCACAATAGTAAGTGGTCATGGTTTCGAAATCCAAACATGAAATTTCATGCAACGGAGAACCAAAATAAGTGAAAGTTGATTACAACAAAACATAAATAGAAATATCATAACTTGTCAAATCAGGCATGTTAATAATTTATAGATGACCACACTTTTGCAGTGGGAATCAATTATGCTTGCTTTACTGGGTTGTTCTCGTACTGATCTCCCAAGCCAAAATGAGCCATGAGTAACCAAACAATAGTTATAAGCTCACCGCCTCTGCTTAGCTGTTCTGCATGAGCACTTGACCTGATATGACTTGCTGCATATGATAGCAGTTCTACCCACAATTTGCTAATGATCAGCCACTTTTTATCTGATGGTAACGAATTTAGCTCTTTGGCCAATCTAGATGCAGTGAAAAGTATACTTCTACCCCTAGGTATAGCAACCTGCTCAATTTCTCCGTTGAGGCTAAGAATTGTTTCACAGGCCTTTCTTTGTAACGCTTCTTTATCTTCCTTGCCCTCTCTACGAAAGAAATTGCAAGAATTTTTCTTCTTTAGTTCTGGTAACTTAGTGTCAAATAATTCGCCAACCTCAGTGCAAGTATCTCGGAACTTTATTTCCCCAATGCCAGAAACTGCCGACATCATATCAGGTTTCATGACCATAAGATACAGCATGTAGTCTGATAGCTTCTTTGCAGTGTCACATTGTTCTTTATCAGTCAGTTGATCTTGGCTGTCGTTGTAGCAGATTTCGGTAGCAATGTGCCACAAAAGAACGATGTCATCGTAGTTATAATTGGCAATAAAAGGAAGAAAAGTACCTTGGCCTTCATTTTCAAGTACCCACTCTCCTTTGGAAGAAAATATTACTTTAGCAATGGCTAAACTGTCAGCCATCTCCGATTTCATTTTCAGCTCGCCAAATATGAAACCAGTCATGTTACGGGAGACTGGTTGTGGTTTTACATACCAGACCCCATTTAGAAAGCTGATAAGGCCAAAATAAGTATAAAAATTTTCCATTCTTTTTGAATGTCTATGTACACAATAAAATATCAAATTGAATGTTGACAAAATATTTGCCCACCTGGCATCAGTAAATTCTGACCCGTAACGAAGATGTTTAAGTCCAACAAAACGAAGAAACCAATGTACGAATCGACTCCTAGTCTTAATAACATACAGCATGCAATCAAGAAACTTATCTTTGCAAAAGTTACCATTGGGGTTTGCATCAGACAAAGGCCTGAGATTTAGAATTGTCCAGTCACAAAAAAGCAGCTGATAAAATGCAATTACCTCCAACACAACCGCTCCGATAAGCAAAACTAAAGTGATCTGTTCCTCCGGTGCATGGAGATTGCCAGGCTGAGAAACGTGTAGCTTTAATGCAACAACAACTGCGATGAACGATAAACTTCGACCGCAGTAGCCAAGCTTATGATGCAGCACAGGGAGTTTGGTGAAAAGAACATCATAAAGGTAATTCAACTCTATCTCGACTAACCTGAAAGCGTCTTCACAAGATGTTTCAAGGAAAAACAACCGGCTCTGGTTTCGTTCATGGACGCTGAGAATGAGATCAACAGCAAGTTTTTTGAACACCGTGAAGTATACAAAAGCATACTGCAATGCTTGTAAATGGGATAAAGCATTTCCATTTTCTATGATGAGAAGTTTGGGCTCTTTCTTTGTAATACTGGCAACCAGATCAGATTTTGAAAGCATTGAATTGCGGAAGCTCTTTGCACTTCCATAATACAGAGCAGCCGTACGCTCAACGCACTTGATAATTCCACACAACAAAATGAGTAGCGTTGGAGCCGCTACTTTGTTATCAAATTGTAGAGACTCGAAAAAGATATAAGTAACGGCAATGCACTGTGAAGCCAGATAAATCAAATGTCTGGGCCACAGTTCATTGTCCTCGGGTGCAAAAGCAGTGATGGTGTCTGGACCAGCCAGGTGCACAAGTAAAAAAGGAGCCCAGAAAACAGGAAGATCGATATGTTCACGACCGCGTGTTACCGTTCGCCCTGATACTGATTGCCATTTATAATAGGGTCCATTGGCATTGCAATACTTCACATACAAACGCTGCTTGCTGACAGTGAGTCCGAGTGTAAAAACAGAAACTATGTCTGAAAGCAAATAAGCTAACCACAGAAAACTAACAATCCATTTGCTGGATGCTAACCTTCTAAAGTTGCCACCAACATTTAACAATATTTGAAGGAGAAGACTGAGTAAAATGCAAAAACAAAGTTCTCTTTCGTCAGAAATATCATTGAGAATTGCATCAAGGGTGGTCTTCGCATCTGACATCTCCAAGACAATCTTGATGAATTTCAAGGCTCTTTCCTAGTGGTTATTAGGCCGGCTGGAAAATATATGTGTGAATTTTTTTGCCGGTGTGACCTACTAAATGTACATGCTTTATATGTAGTAGCAAAGCTAAGCTTAATTGCTCTTCCCACTTTATAAAAAGAGTAATGCTAAATGTACCAATTAAGGATAAAATATATGTACAAAATGACGTGACATTGATAATAAGTTATTTTAAAATATTTTAATCTGTAAAAATGATATGAATACAAGGGTTTATTATATTTAAGCCAATCAAATCAATATACAAAATATTTTGTAATTATTTGATATTACATTCGGTATTCTTATATGCTCCAATGTCCCACGAGATCCAAAACTTGACAGACAAGGTTGAAATCAAGCAATAACCGGATACATTTGTAAGATCAGTTGGATCTTTTTACGGTATATAGTGTACAACACTTGTACAGTGTACTTATGACTTTTACGATATTATTAATTAAAAATTATAGTATACTAGCTTATAACCCGTGCCAAGCACGGGCCGAGCATCGACATTAAAATATTAGTATTAATAAATTATTAATAAATATGATTTAAAAATGTATTTTTTGAGAATTGAACGATAAAAATAAATAATTATTTAATTATGTAGTTATAGACAATCGGACTGTGCATAAAGCTAAAGAAATTAAAGTAAATAAATAAATCTTGTATGATTACGTAGCTGCAAAGAATCTAACGCTGCATGAAACTATTGAATTTAAAGTAGATAAATAAATCTTGTATAATTATGTAGTTGTAAGGAATCGAACCCTAGATGAAGCTAAAGAATTTAAAGTAAATAAATCTTGTATAATTATGTAGTTGTGAGGAATCGAACCCGGTGATAACTTTGGTACTTTGGTACTTTAGTACCGCGCGTCATTTTCACATTGTTTTGCTTATTAATAAAGAGTATAGATTGAATCCGAAATTTGCATTATCAACTTGATTTGCATAACAAGTTCATTTTCATCACGAAAATTCTTGAAATGGTAGGTGAACGGGTGTATAAAACGTATTGCATGTAAAACAATGTATTTAATATGTATATGAAACAAGGGTATAACAATTTAATGGTGTATCCTCTACTCTGTTCTAAAAAAACATACATACTTTCTCAATCCCAAATTAGTTTTTGGTTTGATTTTTTACGCGTACTTTAAGGTGTTTAGAAAACATAATTTGATTTATTATTTTTTAACTTTTATTTTCTTTTCTGAATAAAAATTCAAATATCAAATTTTAATTAAAAAAAAATTTCGAAATAAGATTTACCAAACTATGTTTTACATATTATATCCTTATCAATACTATTATATAATAGACGAAATATTAAAAGTTTGGTTGGTCGGTATGGTACGTTGTGATTTTACTTAATTGCCCTTAACTGTATTTCGTGTTTTTACTTAATTAACCTTACTTATTTATAGAAATATATTATTAAATAATAATATTACCTATTTATAATCAATTACCTTTTTTCCCTAAAATACATTAATTTTTCTAACAAATTCCCCTACTTTTTCAAACACGACCGTTACCTTTTTTAACTAAAACATGTTAGTTTTTCTATTTTTCCTTAATAAACCCTCATTTTCCAAAAATATCACGGACAATTATTTATTTTTAAACCTATAATATTATAATTATTTTTTTAAAAGTTTACCTATTTTAACATATCTACTTATTTTTCTTAAATAATGCAATCACTAAGAATATTAAAATATAAATAATCAAATACTTATTTATAACCAATTACTGTAAAACACATTATAGATTTTTTTCTAACAAATTCTCTTTTCTAAATATATCACGGGAAATTATCTTTTTCAATTTACTTTTTCTATTTTTCTCACTAAAATTCATTTTTTTCCAAAAATATCATAGAAAACCCTTTACTTATTTATTTTAAAACGAATTTAAATACTTTTAATTATTAAATTTTATAACCTCATTTTACAAAAATATCACGGGCATTTACCTTTTTAAACTAAATATATGTTACAATTTTTATTTTTTCTTACTAAACCCCCTCATTTTTCAAAAATATAACGGGCAAACTCTTACTTATTTATTTTAAAATATGTTTTAATATTTTTAATTAATTAAAAGTATTTAGCTATTTTAACATGCCTACTTATTTTTTTAACAAATATAATTAATAAAATATTAAAAATATAATAATAAAATAATAATTACGTGCATGACACGGGTTTTAAGCTAGTATATAATAAGATTAAAAGGGATAATTAAGGTGTAGTCATGGGATCTTGGTAGCAACATAATAAAATAATACACGTTAATAAAATATATGACCTGTAGCCATTAAATTGCTTTTAAACCTAATAATAGTAAGAGATGGAGACACCCAAAAAAAAATTGAAATTGAAATTTGATAATAATTAAACAGAGATAGAGTAGGATAGGATACCCATCAGCCAATCAAAATCAAAACCCCAGGTCCGGACGGTATGACACCTGGTTTCTTTCAAAAGCACTGGAAAATAGTTGGTCAGGATGTGATTTTGTTGGTGCGTGAGTTTGTTGACACTGGGACTCTGAGTAGTTGTTTAAATGAGACCAATATTGTGCTGATCCCAAAGAAAAAATGCCCGACGATTATTTCAGAACTTCGACCGATCTCTTTGTGTAATGTCTTAGCCAGAATTGTTACGAAGGTCCTTGCAAATCGTATGAAATCTTTATTGGAGTCAGTCATCTCTGAAAATCAGAGTGCATTCATCCCTGGACGTCTAATTACGGACAATATGATGGTCTCTTATGAGATTATGCACTATTTGAAGAGGAAACGCAGAGGGAAGGGTGGCTTCATGGCGCTGAAATTGGATATGAGTAAGGCCTATGATCGGGTGGAGTGGTGTAGAAGATATAATAGATAAATAGATTATATTTATCTATTATTATCAGCACCATATTTACCTCCATAATTTTAGGCTTGTTAGTTATCCTGTACCTATAGATACTTGGTACTGATTCTGTAAAGTGTGTGAATCACTTTGCTTATATGGTATCAGAGCCAGCCCTTCTAAAACCCTAGTATTAACGCCATCCCTTATCAAAGATGAGCACCGAATCAGACACTACCTCCGCTGAACCCACCATAGCTCAGATCCCGACGTTTATTCCATCATCGTCAATTCATATTACCAAACTAACACGTCAAAATTATCATCTTTGGCGTGCTCAAATCACACCCTATTTACGTGGCCAAGGAGTTTTCGGTTTTGTTGACAATACCATCTTGCCGCCACCACCCACCATTGTTGGCAAAGATGATGCACAAGAACTAAACCCTGAATTTGTGTCATGGATGCGTACAGATAACCTCATACTTAGTATGATAACCAGCTCCCTATCGGATGAGGTACTAGCACACGTTTATACCGCCACCACCTCCGCCGCAATCTGGAAAGCTCTGTCCGTCCGTTTTGCATCACAGAGTCGAGCCACGGTGGTTCAACTCAGATCCGACCTTGCTTCTACCCAGAAGAAAGAACAGACTGCATCTGATTATTTCTTTAAGGTAAAAACCATAGCCGATCAGTTAGCCATGGCAGGACACCCTCTGTCAGACGATGATTTCATCTCCTATTTGCTCGCTGGATTAGGACCGGAGTTTGAAGCCACGGTCACTATGATAACAGCCCGTGAGCATATCACTCCCGATGAGGTCTTCAACCTTCTTCTTACTGCAGAAACCCGCCACAACCACCACCGTCCTGTTATTCAGGCTCCTCCATCATCTGTCAGCACCACCAATCCTCAAGCACTTCTCACCCGCGGTAACCACAATCAAGGCCACTACAACTCTTCTATGCACTCTCCGAATTACAGAGGTCGTGGTGCATATTCACCTAACTACCACGGCAGAGGAGGCCGAAACAAAGGTGGTAGATCTGGTCGTGCATACTACCCTGGAAATGGGCCTTCCTATAATGGATCAAATTCAAAATTTCAAGGTAGTACCCCTCCACCTAAGTGTCAGATTTGTGCAAAAATAGGCCACACGGCCCATTCATGTTTTTACAGGTATGAGGCTTCTTCTGATCCAGCAGCAGCTTCTTCAACTCCTCGTCCAAGACAACCTCCTCAAGCTTATTCAGCCCAAACTCGCTCTCAACCACTCTCTGAGTGGATCCCTGACACTGGTGCTACCCAACACATGACAAATGACTTCCGCAATTTATCTACCCATTCTGAGCCTTATTAAGGCCCTGACCAAATTTATGTTGGTGACGGATCAGGTTTGCCTGTTTCTCATTCTGGTACCTCCGTTTTACATTCTCCTTCTCACTCTTATATCCTATCTGATATTCTTGTGTCCCCTCGCCTCAAAAAAAATCTTTTATCTATTTCTCGTTTTGCTTCTGACAATTCAGTTTTCTTTGAGTTTCACAAATCTTGTTTCTTTGTGAAGGATTATTTGGGCAATACCCTCCTTCGGGGCACTGTTAAAGATGGCCTCTATCAGTTCCAGTCACCACCTCAACCAGCACCTCTCAAAGCACTCTCCGCCATCTCCAAGTCTACTCTAAAATGGCATCAGCGCTTAGGACATTGTTCTCCTCCAGTTTTACGTTTAGCTTTAAATAAAATGTCTATTGTTATTCCAAATAAAGCACCACCTGTTGTGTGTGCTCCTTGTCAACTGGCTAAAAGCCACCGTCTACCTTTATATACTTCTACATTTACTTCTTCTTCTCCTTTGGATTTAATTTATTCTGATGTTTGGGGTCCCTGTGCGGAATCATCAATTTATGGTAATCGATATTATGTTAGTTTTCTGGATGATTTTACTAAATATTTATGGTTGTTCCCTATTAAACTCAAATCTGATGTTGCAACCATATTTCCTGATTTTCTAACACAAGTTGAACGTCAATTCAATACCAAGCTTAAAGCCATACAAACTGACTGGGGTGGGGAATATCGCCACTTTAAATACACCCTTCGTCAATTGGGAATCCAACATCGTGTTTCTTGCCCCCATACTCACGAACAGGTTGGTGCCGTTGAACGACGTCATCGTCAAGTTGTTGAGATTGGCCTATCTCTTCTTGCTCATTCTAATCTTCCTTTACCCTACTGGGAGGATGCCTTTGTCACTGCTACCTATCTAATCAATCGTTTACCTACCCCTGTTCTACACAATAAATCTCCCTTCGAGCTTGTTTATCATCGCCTACCTGAGTATTCGTTTCTCCGTGTCTTTGGATGTGCATGTTGGCCATATCTCCGTCCCTACAACCATCACAAAACTGACTTCCGCTCGGCAACTTGCATCTTTCTTGGCTATAGTCCCTCTCATCATGGCTATAAGTGTCTCGATCTTTCCTCCGGGCGTACATATATTGCTCGTCATGTTGTCTTTGACGAAAATGTATTCCCATATATTCCATCTCCCTTGGCACCTACTTCTCCTACACCTTCTGCACCATTACCCACCCTCATTCCTCAGCAACCAACAACTATTCCCCCACCCCCACCCTCACCCCCACCCTCACCCCCACCATCTGATCCCACTACACCAGCACCATCTCCGTCATCCCCTCCAACAACTATTCCACCACCACAATCACCCACACCACCTCCTGTTCCTCGTCTACATCCAATGATCACTCGCACCCAAACTAATTCTCTAAAACCTGCCCCACATACCGATTTCATTCGTTATCCGTTACCCAAATCTCTCATCGCTTCTGTCTCCGCTTCTGATCCCACCTCCTTCACTGAAGCTTCTAAACACAAAATATGGCGTGATGCTATGTCACAAGAGATTAATGCTCTTCTTCGTACTAACACTTGGACCCTAGTACCCTATCATCCGTCCATGAATGTCGTGGGTAACAAGTGGGTCTACCGAACCAAATATCACGCTGATGGACACATTGAGCGCCATAAGGCGCGTTTAGTTGCAAAAGGTTTTCATCAGGCCGAGGGTATTGACTACTCGGAAACTTTTAGCCCGGTTGTCAAACCAGTTACTATCCGGCTTCTTTTGTCACTTGCTATTTCACAGGGGTGGTCTATTCGACAGGTTGATATTCAGAATGCGTTTCTACATGGCAACCTTACGGATACAGTTTATATGCAGCAGCCACAGGGCTTTGTTCATCCTGATTATCCTCATCATGTCTGTCTTCTTAAAAAGAGTATTTATGGCCTGAAACAAGCCCCGCGTGATTGGTTCTCTCGATTTACTACGGTGATCTCTGACTTTGGTTTTGTTGCTTCTAAGGCTGACACGTCTTTATATATGTACTCTCGGGGCAGTGCTCGTGTTTTTATTCTTATTTATGTTGATGATGTGATTATTACTAGTTCCTCTACTTCTGTCATTGAGCAGGTTATCACCTATTTGGGCACACAGTTTCCGGTGAAAGATCTTGGCCAGTTGTCATATTTTCTTGGCATTGAGGTCTTACATACTTCTGAGGGTCTTTATCTTACCCAGCGCAAATATATACTCCAGCTCCTACAACGAGCTAATCTGGATAGGTCCAAGCCCTATCATACTCCTATGGCTGCTTCTACTAGATTGACAGGTGAGTCTGGCACGTTATTTGCTGATCCTTCTCTTTATCGCACTATTGTTGGGGGACTACAGTACCTTAGTTTCACTCGTCCGGATCTTGCTTTTGTTGTGCACAAGGTAAGTAAGTTCATGCATGCCCCTACTGAGGACCATTGGCTGTCTGTCAAACGCATTCTCCGCTATCTCAAGTCCACTATTTCTGAGGGCCTCTTCTATGCTCGACAATCATCCTCACATATCCATGCTTATGCTGAATCTGAGCTGCTTGCTTACTCTGATTCTGACTGGGCAGCCGACTCTGATAACCGTCGCTCAGTTGGTGCTTATTGTATTTTCTTGGGTCATCATCTAATTAGTTGGCGTTCCAAACAGCATCCTACTGTCTCCAAGAGCAGCACTGAGGCTGAATATAAGACCCTTTCTAACACTGCGTCTGAGATTCAGTGGCTGGGCAGTCTTTTATCTGAAATGAAGATCACTCTTCCCCGCCCTCCTACCATTTGGTGTGATAACATTGGTGCCACCTACTTAGCTCACAATCTGGTGTTTCATGCTCGTACCAAACACATTGAGATTGACTTCCATCACGTCCGCGAATTAATCTCTTCAAAGAAACTCAAGGTTGAATTCCTTCGCTCCCAAGACAATCTCGCTGACCTTCTCACCAAACCTCTGAGCAATCCACGGTTTAACATTCTCAAGTTCAATCTCTGTGTCCAGCAACTTCCCTCGATATTGAGGGGGCGTGTAGAAGATATAATAGATAAATAGATTATATTTATCTATTATTATCAGCACCATATTTACCTCCATAATTTTAGGCTTGTTAGTTATCCTGTACCTATAGATACTTGGTACTGATTCTGTAAAGTGTGTGAATCACTTTGCTTATAAGTGGGATTTTCTTCGAGCTATTCTATTGAAGATGGGGTTTCATACAAGATGGGTTAATCTGATTATGCAAACTGTCACTACAGTCTCCTACAAAATTGTTCATGGCCAGAATGTGATGGGTCCGATTAATCCTTCGCGTGGAGTTCGTCAAGGAGACCCTCTGTCCCCGTACCTGTTCATCATATGTGCGGAAGGCTTGTCTGCCTTGATAAAGAAAAATGTATCACAAAAAGCTATGTCAGGTATAAAAGTTTGTAATCATGCTCCAAGTATAACCCATATGTTTTTTGCGGACGATAGCTATATATACTGTAAAGCCAACGTGGAGGAAGCTCAGAATGTTTTAAATATGTTGAAAATCTTCGAGGGTGCATCAGGGCAAAAGATAAATAACTCGAAGTCATCAGTTTTCTTCAGCATGAACATGGGAAGCAATAGCAAGACGCAAATCTGTGACACACTTTGTATGCAGGAGGCAGATGACCGCAGTACTTACTTAGGTCTCCCAAATGTTCTTGGTAGGAACAAGTCATCGATGCTGGGTTTTATAAAAGATAAAATCACGAGAAAAGTGGAAACTTGGGATGGTAAATTTATCTCAAAGCCTGGGAAGGAAGTTCTTATTAAATCGGTTGCTCAAACCATTCCCAGTTATGCCATGGGTGTTTTCTTGTTGCCATTGGAGATTACGAAAGATATAGAAAGAACTATTGCTAAATATTGGTGGAGTTCAAAATCAGATGGCACTAGGGGAATTCACTGGATGTGTTGGGACCGATTATGTAAGCATAAATCAACTGGGGGACTTGGTTTTAGGAATTTCCGTGATTTTAATTTGGCTCTCCTTGCTAAACAGGGGTGGCGATTTCTTACTAAACCAAACAGCTTGGTTAGTAGATTGTATAAGGCTCGGTACTTTCCCTCCTCTGATTTTCTAAACTCTTCGCTGGGTAGTAATCCAAGCTTCATATGGAGAAGTGTGTGGGAGACTCGAGAGCTGCTTCGATCTGGTCTTAGATGGACTATAGGAAATGGGAACAATATTGATATTGTTGGGCAACCTTGGCTGAATGATGCAGTTAATCCTTATCCCACATCAAGTTCTGAATCTTTTCAGAATGCCAAGATCTCTTCTCTTTTTGCTATGAATAGTACGGACTGGGACATGGATATCATTCGAGATCTATTTAATGTAAGAGATCAAAATTGCATCAGGCATACTATGGTGGAGGGTGGTTTGGATGAGGACAGATTGTATTGGAGTAAAGAGGCTTCAGGAATGTACACGGTTAAAAGTGCATATCGATTGCTTCAAACTCAGAAGGGTCTTTGGAACGCTGCAGATAATGAGAGTCTTTGGAAGCAAATGTGGAGGATCAAGGCTCCACCAAAAACCTTAAATCTGCTATGGAGAGCAATGTCAGGATGTTTACCGACTAATGTGCAGTTGCAGCATCGTCATGTTCCAATTTTATCATTGTGCCCTGTCTGTGAGCATGAGGAGGAAACCACTCTGCATATTTTGGTTTTCTGCCCGTTTGCTCAGATTTGCTGGCAACTGTTCAAGCCTCAATTATTGTCTATTCAATGTGAGGATTTTGCAGGATGGATGGCGCAAGCTATGGAGACTTGTACTGCTAAAACAAGAGCGGAACTAGCCACTTTGTGTTGGGCCATATGGAAAGCAAGAAATGACAAAGTTTGGAGGAATAAGAAAGCTCGAGCGAACTATGTTTGTTCATCAGCTATGCAGTATCTTTTACAGTGGAAGAATGCTCAGAGTAAAGATTACAAACCTATCTCTCACTACAGTCGTGAAGGGGATGGGGCGAGTCTCTGGGTTAAACCTCAAGGTGATACAATAAAGATATCGGTTGATGCAGCATGCTTTGGCCAGAGTTCAGCTTATGGTTCTGGTATGGTGGTCCGTGACGCAACTGGTGAGCTTATTTATGCCTCTTCAAAACTTTTTCATGGTAGTGCTTCTTCTGAGTTAGCGGAGGTAATAGCAATTCGGGAAGCTTTGAGTTGGTTAAAGGATGGGCAGTGGAATGGCGTGGTGGTCGAGTCTGATTGCTTGGTGGCAATTCAAGCAATTAGAAGTCGAATTGCTATGGTGTCTCCTTTTGGCAGGGTTGTGGCAACTTGTCGAAAGCTTTTGGAGGATCTAGTAACAACTTCGTTGTCTTTTATTAAACGGTCTGCTAATGAGGCTGCTCACTATATGGCGAGAGAGTCTTATTCTTTTCCAGATCGAGTTCTTGATAGGAGTAATGTTCCTATTGAGTTGTTGAATATTTTGCAAGTTGATTCGTCAAATTAATAAAACACCTTCTTACGTCAAAAAAAAAAAAAAAATCAAAACCTTCTAGAAGTACGATACAAATTTAAATTATAAAATTCACAATTGTAAACTACACTTGACAAAACAAAAATAACAAAGAAACCAATATAAGTCATATACAACTCAGAAAAGAAATCCAATCGAACAAAATATACATAATTCTTATACAATTCATACCAACATCTTGCATTTGTAATCATCAATCTATAACCCATCGATAGGAATATAAAACCCACTAGCACTCTTGCTAACCTTTACTTTGTGTTTCTGGGGAAAAAATAAACTTTGTTAAAAGCACATTATGGATTTACCTGGGCAAAGAAAATCTAACAACGAGCAAAGAATTCAACGTAACAAACGACGTCGTGAAGCATACAACAAACAAACAAAAGAGGAGCGAATCCAAAGAAATAAACTAAGGCGTGACCAAAGAAACAAACAGAATAGTGGTATTGTACAACATGAAGTGGAAGCTGGTAATTTTTTAACCTGTACTTTTTATTTTGAACATAGATTATATGTTTCCTGCTACATAAGACTTGCACAACTGATTCCTACATATTGCACAATTTCTGTAACCAATGTTTATAAATTTGGAAGAGTCTCATCATTGTAAAATTGATGAATGACAAGCAAGCGGTAACAAGCACCTTTCTGAACAAAATACTTTGGCTCCTTCCACTCCATGTACAGAAAAAATTCAAATCACTAAAAGACAAAATTTCCAAAATAAAGGTAAATATTTTTCTGTTCTTTAACGATGTTTTCCTACTGAAAAATTAATCTAAATATTTACAAAAACTTTTTTTTTACAAACAGTGTTTGCTGAAGTTAGCACACGGATGAGGAACAAAGTAAATGCTACAAAATTGGCTTTTGGTAAGCAGATTTAAATTATTTATTAACTTCTGAAACTTCTCAAATAGTATATGTATATATATATATATATTAAAAATTTGTGTTCGTTATAGCGGAAGCAAACTCCATCCTTAATATAGGGAGTGCAGGCGAAGAATGCATTCATTGTAAAACAATGATGTGGAAATATGAAAGAACAAAACAACAAGAAATTTTAAATTGCTGGGGATTCTCACTATGTTGTAGTGAAGGTAAAGTTCAATTACCACACTTGCAAGATACTCCAATTGAGTTAAAAAAATCTATTAGACGGAACAGATGAGATCAGTAGACATTTTCAAAAGAAGAGGAGGATGTACAATAATGTCTTTGCATTTACATCTACGGGTGGAAAGATAGATAACAGATTTAATCAAGGCGGTGGCCCTTTTGTCTATCGTGTTCTTGGAGAAATGTATCATCAGATGGGGTCTTTGTTACCGGATAATGACAATTCAAAGGCTGTTTATTCTCAAATCTATATGTTCGACAACGAACAAGAATTAGAAAGGCGACTACATTTTCCACGCGATAATGAAACTTTGGACGTTAGGATAATTGAGCCTTTATCTAGCATGTTGGACCGTGACAATGAAATGGTCAAAAGTTTTCGTCAAACACATGATAGGTTTCATTCAACTGATCATACACCATTCAGACTTCGTTTAATTGCTAATCGGACGTCAGATGGTCATGAAAGTGCTAATCCTACCAATGCTTTTGAATTTGCAGGATTAGTTGTTGATAACAACTTTAAAGATAATAGGGATATAATGCTTCAATATAAGGGAGGTGGTCTTCATAGAATTTCAGAGCTCAATTCAAGTTATATGCCTCTCCATTATCCACTATTATTTCCCGCGGTGAAGATGGCTTCAGAATTGATATATTACATCGCGGTGTATCCACACATAGAGCAACTAAGCGGGATAAAGTGTCAGCCAGACAATACTATGCTTATCGAATCCAGCAACGTGCCAATGAAGGACACACTTTAATTCGTGGAGGGAGATTATTTTTGCAATTTATTGTGGATGCATATTCGTGTATTGAGCATGGTAGATTACTTTGGGTCGATCTACACCAAGATATTTTACGCTCGGAAGTGTATAACAATATTGTTGATTGCGTAAATCGTGGTGATTTAGATGCAAAAGCAGTGGGAAAGCGTGTGGTCTTGCCGTCATCTTTCACCGGTAGTCCGCGATATATGCAACAAAACTATCAAGACTGCATGGCGGTTTACAGAAAATTAGGAAGCCCCGATCTATTTATTACATTCACTTGCAATCCCGTATGGCCTGAAATAAAGGAATTTTGTCAAAAGATTGTTAATCAAACTCCTGATGTTAGGCTTGATATTATATGTCTAGTATTCAAGATAAAACTTGACATGCTTCTAGAAGACTTGATGCAAGAACACGTATTGGGGAAAGTCATTGGAGGTAACATTATTCTAATCCTAAATTTTTGTTTAGCTTCTTATATGTTTATATAAATATTATATATTTATAAATGTTAGGATATATATTTCTTAGTGTTAAACTATAGCTTCTTATATATAAATATAAATGAATTTTGTGTTTCTCTTAACATGCATAATTCAGTATACTTAATAGGACAAATGTCCTTGGTCTCCCCAATGATAAGTAAACATTAACATTAACACAATGTACATAAGCCCTAATCCTTATAATATTATTATAACTTTTCTAAATAAACTGTTTTAAAAATCCGTTTTGTCAATCAGAAAAAAAATAGGTGAGTAGCACCAAACATAAGCATAATTAAACAGAACATGCACATTAAGTCTTTCAACTAGCACTTTAGATTTCAATAATTAGTAATTTAACAAAAACAATCGGCCATACTAAGTGGCTTCCATGTATGTTGTAGCTGTGTACGACACTCAGTGCTGCTCTTTCTTCATACCATCTCTATAAAAGGCCACATAAATAGAAAAATTGAGGTCATCAAATTGGTCTAACCTATATACAACAAAATAATTCAGTTTCATGTCCAATACAACCATTTCCCCCTTATCATCTCTCTGTATCAAACTATACAAAAAAGTATGTGCGCACATAAGGTTTCCAAAAACCATGTAAATTGTAATGCATGAACTGATTTGTTATAGGAGCATTTACATGTAAAATATAATTTAGATTCTACATTAATCTTACTAACTATAATAAACATATGCCAAGCTGAAAAGCCCTAAGAAGAGCGGTTTACAAGAGTTTATACGTGGTAAAATCCAATTAAGTCAGGTTCAAGACATGGATGCACATAATTTAGATAGAACCCCATCCGATATAGTTATGAAAAGTAAAAGGAATAGTTACTGTACACCAACGCTTTTACAAAAAAAACAAACCAGTCAATGTCGTTGCTGCATAAAAGTTAAAAGAAACAAAAAGAAGTACGATGATTAGTAGAAAATTTAGAACAGTAAGTCAAACAAGTCTATTAAAAAACATTGACAATTAAAAAATTACATAAAAGAAATGGTTGATTTCTCGAGAATGAAACATCTCTCAACCATCTCCTCACAATTCTAACATGAAATTACATAACTTTATTACACCCGATCTTATGTTTATTGTGGTATATATATTTCGGTAACTCATTTCCACTATTATTGTTTTGCAAACATTTGATTTTTAATTGTTGTCAATCACAGTTGCTTATACGAATTGAATTCCAGAAAAAGGGACTTCCACATGCGCACATAGTAGTTTGGCTAGCTGAATCTCATCGTTGCCATTCTACCGGGGATATAGATTTTTTAATATCCGCAGAAATACCAGATAAAGATATTGATCCACTAGGCTTCGAAGCCGTAACAACATTAATGATTCACGGCCCGTGTGGTGCGGTTAATCCAAATTGTGCGTGCATGAAAGGTGTGCAGGGGCAAAAAAATGTAGCAAGTTTTTTCCTAAGCAATTTGCTATGCAGACAACAATAGACCAAAATGGATATCCAATTTACAAACATCGGGATGATGGTCGAACAATTACATGCAAAGGTGTTGAGATTGATAACATGTATCAGTTGTATACTGAATAACTAACTATGATAATCTTGAACATATTTTAAATACTTATGTTTTGAGATATATAACATTGTGACAGGTTTGTCGTGCCATATAATCGAGGGTTATTAGTCAAGTATCAAACACATATAAATGTTGAATGGTGCCATCAAGGCAAATTAATAAAATATATGTTCAAGTATGTTTTAAAGGGTCCTGATCGTGCAACAATGGTGGTTGAGAGAGATGGACAACCACAACAACAAAAAGAGGACTCAGGTGCAATTGATAATGATGAGATCAAAAATTATTTGGCGTGTAGATATTTGTCATAATGTGAGGCATGTTGGCGTATATTTGACTTTCCAATCCACTACCGCAAACCTGTTGTTCACAAGTTAGTTTTCCATCTTGAGAAAGAACAAAATATTTGCTTTAGTGAGAAAGAAAGCCTGCAATCTGTTTTAAGAAGAAACCATGTTGATGCTACAATGTTTGTACAGTGGTTTTTAGCAAATGAAAAGTACCCAGATGGAAGAAAACTGACCTATGTTGAATATCCAGAAAAATTTCGGTGGGACGGAAATGCAAAAATGTGGCTTCCATGACAAAGAGACATACCTGTCATTGGGCGTTTAGTCTACTTTCAACCTGCTGATGGGGAGCTTTTCTACATGAGGTTGTTATTAAATATCGTTCGTGGAGCAACTTCATTTTAGGATATGAGAACAGTGAACGGTGTAGTTTACAAGTCTTATAAGGAAGCCTGCCTCAACCATGATATTCTTGGAAGCGATGACGATTGGCATATGGAGATAAAGGAAGCATCTGTACACCAAACAGGTTGGCAGTTAAGGCACCTATTTATTACTATGCTATTATTTTGTGATGTCTCTGATGTGCGTTCATTATGGGACAAGAACTAGATGCTCATGTCCGATGATATTGAGTATATTCATCGAAAAAGATCCGGTGATCCTAAGTTCACAATTAGTAAAGAACATCTTCATTCTTTGACACTGTATGACGTTGACGTACAACTGCGTAAGACAGGAAAATCATTGCTGGATTTTCCAATGTTGCCTCCTCTGAACCATTCCCTTCACCAGAAAACTCAAAATGCACTTCTGTATGAGGAATATATGTATGACAGGCATGCTCTTCGAGGACAAAGTCAAACATTGATCTCAATGTTAAATGAAAAACAGAAGACAATATTTGAAGTTGTGGTAGAAAACGTCATGGAAAATAAGGAAGGCTTATTTTTTGTATACGACCATGGAGGTACTGGCAAGACCTTTTTGTGGAAGACAATTATAAGCAGCCTACGATCTAGGGAGAAAGTTGTATTGGCAGTTGCATCATCTGGTATCGCATCACTTTTGATTGAAGGTGGAAGAACGACCCATTCAAGGTTTAAGATCCCAATAAACATTTATGAAAATAGTACATGCGGTATAAAACAAAACTCTTTTTTAGCAGAGTTAATTTGCCACACTGATTTAGTGGTGTGGGATGAGGCACCTATGAACCACAGGTTTGTATTTGAGGTTGTTGATCGTTCATTTCGTGATATAATGCGACACCAAGACCCCGATAATTTTGAAAAACCGTTTGGTGGGAAGACGGTACTACTTGGTGGCGATTTCAGGCAAATTCTACCAGTTTTGCCCAAAAAAGGGCGAGAAGACATAGTAATGGCTTCAATTAGTAAGTCTCATTTGTGGAAACAATGTACAGTGTTTAAATTATATCAAAATATGAGATTAGGAAACAATGTTCCTCCTGTTAATGTTGGTGGGACATCAATTCCATACAGCGAATGGGTCATAAAAGTTGGTGATGGAAATGTGGAATCGATAACCATGGATGACTCATAAGAACCAAGTTTAATTGAAATACCATTAGAGTTACGAATGAATTCCGGTGATGATGGTAAGAAGGTAATAATTGACGCATTATACTCTGAACTACTAAGCAAGCATGACGAACCAGGTTATTTTAGAGATCGTGCTATATTGACACCAATTAACGCTGATGTAGATATTATCAATACAGAGGTACTCAAACTTTCACCAGGTAAAAGTTTTTAAGCCATTCCTCACACACGATGTCACACCATTTGTATATGTACACTAAAAATTGTTGTTCAATTATGCAGGAAAATGTAAGGTATATAGAAGCTATGATTCAATATGCAAAAGCTCTATAAACTACGAAGCTCACGAAAATATGTACCCGATAGAGTTTTTAAACTCTTTGAAGTTTGCTGGTGTTCCAAACCATGAGTTACAACTTGAAGTTGGTGCTCCGATTGTGCTCCTTAGAAATATATCCCCTGCCAGAGGTCTCTGCAACGGCACAAGATTAATTATAACCCAGCTATGTAAGAAGGTAATCGAAGGTATTATAATAACCGGGAATCATATTGGAGAGAAGACATTCATACCTAGAATATGCATGAGCCCTACTGACTCGACACTACCTTTCGTATTTAAAAGAATACAATTCCCGGTATTGCTCTGTTATGCCATGACAATTAATAAAAGTCAAGGTCAAACTCTCAAGTCTGTGGGTCCATACCTTCCAAACCCAGTGTTTAGCCATGGACAGTTCTATGTGGCAATATCGAGGGTTACATCACCAAAAGGTTATACATAGTCACAGAAAACAGTGGTCATCCAGTTGAAGGAATGACTAAGAATGTTGTGTTTAGAGAGATCTTTAACGATTTGTAATCTCAGTCTCAACTTTTTCTCTATGAGGTTGAATGTACACTTAAAAAATCAATTATCTTTCCATTATGTTAAACAAGAATCAAATTTAAGCATAATTGGAGATAATATGGTGAATGTACAGGTATTCTAATCATCTTGAGTAGATCAATTTAAGAACTACTTATTTTCCGAGTTCATTTTATAACCTTTCTCAGAATTAGTATTTTAAAATATCTATGTATGCTAAATGATTTAAGTAGATTTGAGAAATTTTATAATAAGAGTAAGAGAAATAACAAGTGTATCGATTTATATATATAATATTAAATAAAAAAACTATATATATTATACTACCATATGTTAAAGGATCGATAAAAAAAAAATATATTTTACGAGGATTTAATAATATACTGAAAAAATCTATAATTTGATTTTCATGAATAACATGTAAAATATTGTTCATAATAAATAAATAATAAATTTTAAGTTATAACACATAATAATAATAAATATTATTATTATTTATGGCTTATTATTTATTACTAGCTTATAGCCCGTGCGATGCACGGTTACTTAAATTTTATTTATAATTATTCTGTTTATAATTATATTTTTATTACGATGGAACACACGATTGTTTTTTTTTATATTTATAATTATATTTATTTATGAATATTTTAATATTTAAAATTTATTAGTTTACATGATTAAATTATTGTTAAAAAAAATTTAGCCAAAAAAAATTATAGTTAAAAATTTGATATTTATTACATTTTACACTCTCAATTTAATATTTGTTTATATTTAGTTATAAAAGTTAGATTTGGCCAATTTTACGGTTCACATGAAATACACAAAATAATCTTTAATTTAGTTGTGGTTTAATAGTTTTTTTTTCAATTAAAAACTATTCTAATACTAAAAATAGAATAAAGTGGCGAAATTTAATGTTGAGAATTCTATTCTATTTAGGAAATCTACTTAACTTATATGTAGTTTAGATTATTAGAATAACCTTTATTTAACCAAATACATGTTTTAATGTTAAATCTAACGGTTTTCACCTATCTATTTAAGATTAAACGATTTTTATTATTTTGGTTATAAATGGGTTTCCTTATTTAATTACAACTATTTTTATGTTTTAACTTTTTGGAAAATCCAATCCTAATATAATATCTTTTAACTTATATCATTTTTAGATAATAAATTCTTTTTATATGATATAATCTTGATCATCTATTTTTAAAAGTATTGGATCTAACGGTTGAGAATGTTTTTGCGGTATTTAGGACCAAACTACCAGGATAACATCATTAATTTTTCTTAATATTTATAATTTTTTAAATTTTTAATTTTTTTAAATATTTATTGCTAAAATATAATATACTCTTTTTCGTAATATGTTAATGATGCGGGAACTTTGAACTTTTGAGAAAATAAATTATCAATTAAAATATATATTTTTTTGTAATAGTTCTTCTTTTAAAGTAAGTACACCGTGACGATCAAAATTCTGTATAAAATTCATTTTTTTATAGTATATCCCGTAAATATCTATGTTATTATATTAAAGACTAAATAATGAAAGTTTTTTTATAAGTGTGGTCGCTTTGTTTGATCACTCAATCCATAATCGTTGAATCTTTCAAATTAAATTGTTGAGAAACATTACATATAAAATTATCATGTAGAATGATCTAAGATTTGAATCTATCAACAACATATTAAAATTTATAGGTTTTTTTTTTTTTAAAAAAAAATTCATTTTTTTTCTTTCAGACATAGGTTATTTGATAATATTTTTTGTAAAGTACGATTTTTCAGAAAAGTACTATACTAATTGATTAACAAACTTTTAAAGTTTCGAATTTAATAATTTACAATGTATATAGGTTAAAAAAGTTAGGTCTGTTCAGTAGCTGAGTCTACAATTTCAAAATACGGTTTTTTTTAATATGAATATAGTCATGCTAACAGTGAAATTAGGTCTCTATGAGTGCTTATAAAACAAAATCACCATTTACGTATAATTTATTATTTAATAATAAATTATATTTGATTAGTTATGATCTATAACTTAATAAAATAGGATAAAAAATATGCACAATTTTATAAAATTTTATCCTCGTATTATTATATTTTTTGTTGATTTGAATTTTTCTTAGATTGATTTTAATTTTTGAACATAGATTTCTAAATTTAAAATAGTTAGAAAAAGTAATTAAATTGCCATTAAAATAATGATGACATAATAATCATTATTAGAATTTAAATACTCACTTTACTGATTTGGGCTTTATCTTTTGTTTTAAAAATCAGATTTTGACGATTTTATACCCCACGTGAAGATAATTAAATTATTTTTAATTAAAAGATGGTTTAACAATTTTTATCTAACTGGAATTGTTCATGGAAGAAAGTCACGAATTTTTTACATGGAGAATTCTATTCAATATAGAAAACTTATTTATATTTGGTATATTTGGTTTAAATTATCAAAATACAATTTTTAGAATTTAAATATAATCCTATTATAAATAAAATACACTTTTTTAATATTTGATCAAACGATTTTCATTTATCTAGTTAAGATCTAATAGTCCTTATTAATTTGGTTGTCACGATCAAAATTTTGGATAAATCGTTATAATGATTATATAAAAAAGTTTAATATAATAAGGATATCAAGTACATACTAATATAAGTATCTTACTAACTGCTTTTACTTTTAATGTTTCGGTTTTATTTATAGTGTATATACAATTTTAAAATACATTATTCCTTTAAAATTATTAAACAGAATAAAAATTATGTTATGATTATATAAAATTTTATTCTCATATTATTATAGTCTTTATCGATTTGAATTTGTTCTTAATTTATTTTAATACTTTATTGAAAGAAAGATAAAATTTCTATACTTAAAAGAATTAGTGGAAAAATAAATAAATTGGTGCTACAATTATAAAAAAGTATTTATTAAAATTTAGATACTCACTTTACTATTTGGGTTCTATCCTGAGTTTTAGAAATTGAATTTTGACGATTTTACAACATATGTGAAACTAACGAAATTATCTTTAATTTAATGATGATTTAATAATTATTATCTAACTTGAACAGTTGACCTACCCATAAACCGAAAAGAAAAGATGGTTAAGTATTATATTCAAAATTATTGTTTATGAATATGAAACCCTCAATATTTTAATAATATTTTGATATTATCCTTTTATGTTTGTTATATGTAAAATAATATAATTATAATTTGGATTAATCAAATTGTTGTGTTCCTTCAAAAAAAAAAATGTTTAAATTTATTCATGTACATGAGTCCACATGTATCATTGTTATATGATATACATAAGCATTATATTGATAATTTTTAATATTGTAATCGATATGAATTGTTATCTGATATTTGGTTTAACAATTATTATCTAACTCGAACTATACATAAATTAAAGAGAAAAGATATTTAAGAATTTTTACATAGAAAAATTTTAAATTATCAAAATACACTTTTTAGTATATAAATATAATTCTATTATTAATTAGATACACTTTTTAATATTAGATCTAACAATTCTCATCGATCTATTTAAGATCTAACTGTAATAATTAATTTGGTCGTATATTGGTCGTACACGGACCAGATCGATTTTAATTTTTTCTTAAACTAGTTGAAAAAGCCGCGCTTCGCGGCGGCGACATAATTTTTTTTAAAAACTTCATCAATTAAATTATAAAATTACTCGGTCCTCTCTAATAAGCCGTCCTCCCGTAAAGCGTCTTTTCATTTTAATATCAATATCTCAAATTTAATATATTAAATACTTGTGTTATATATTAATTATCATGTTAACATAACTTTTAATTATATCTACAAACACCTATTTTACTTCTAATAAAACTTTTAATTGTATGTATTTTTTATAAATTCGAACTCTTCTCCTCTATAAATTTGAACATCTATTTACTTTTAATAGAACTTCTAATTTTATGGTTTACTTATAAATTCGAACTATTCTCCTTTATAAATTTGAACACCTACTCTAGTTCAAATAGAACTTTATTTATATGTCTTCTCTATAAATTCGAACTCTTATACTCTATAACTTCGAATACCTATTCTATTTCTAATATGCTAAAGAATATTTTTTTATTTATTAGTATTTAAAATTGTAAACCTCTAGAAAAATTAGAAAAATAAATTGAGACGATCTTAGAGATGACACCTCACCTCCCGTGTATCCTCCTTTATATATATATATATATATATTGACCTTAATTACACCTTACAAATATTTATTGTACTTCTAATAAAATTTTTATTATATTTTTTTTATAAATTCAAAATTTTCTCCTAGGTTAATTCTAACACCAATGAGAAACTGTTTTTTAAAAAGAAAAGGTACTCAAGACACTCTTAAATTTACCGAAATATGCATATAATAGACATGTTTAATCAATTCGTCACAGTATATCTCAAAATTCATGAACCAACTTTTCAAAGATCTCAATGAAAAAAGAGCCGTAACACATATTCAAAATTTAATGAGGAAGAAGATAATTTTCAAATACTCCAAATACTACCAAAACAAAATTAGAATAGAATGTAAAAAAAAATAATCAAAAAATAAATAGATTCAAACCATACAATAAAAGATATTATATTTGATTATATGCATTATACACACTCAAAAAGAGACAGATATAATAATGATGTGGAGGCGTAAAAATAAACAAATTTTTATTAGCTCTGCAAAATTTAAGAAAAAAAAATGTTACAATTTCATTGATACAAAGAATTCGTACACATAAACCTATTATAGATATAGTCATGTAAAAAAAATAAAAAAATAAACAATAGTTAGTTATTAGAACAACATGAATCCTTGGCTATCATTATATGAAATAAAAATTAGGACAATGTCCATGTATCAAAATCTGGATGTCCAAAAAGGCACAACATATACCTCATAAACATCCACATTTTACAATAAACAACTTTGTGCAAACAGGTTTAATCATATAAAAGTATTAAAATTTGATGATGAAAACGTGCCACCTGCAAAACTATACAAATTAAAAGCTAATTATAAATAACAGTACTTGAACAGATCTGGTAAGGATCAATGCGAGAAGCTTCTGAATCACTTATCTCGGCACCCTGGGGGAGAGCAAAACTAAATTAAAAGATGAGCCATCTGGAAAATTTTCACGTATTACTTACAAGTTTGAATTGCCAATATATAAATTTAAATTTAAATTTAAATATTTATTCTCTATAAATTCGAACACTATTTTACTTTAAATAGAACTTTCAATTCTATGTTTTATCTATAAATTTGAATTATTCTCCTTTATTAATTAGGACACCTATCTTTTATTATATATCTTTCCTATAAATTCGAACTCTTCTCCTCAATAAATTTGAACACATATTCTACTTCTAATATGTTAAAGGATTATTTTTGATTTATGAGTATTTAAAATTCAAAAATTCTAGAAAATTAGAAAAATAGATTGAAACGATTTTAGAGGCGCCACCTAACCTCCCGCGTATCCTCCTTTATATATATATATTGATTGATTTTAATATTTTATTGAAATAAACATAGAATTTATAAATTTAAAAGAATTAGGAAAAAAATTAAATTGGTGCTACAATAATAAAAAAAATTATTAAAATTTAGATAATCACTTTATTGTTTGGGCTCTATCTTGAGTTTTAGAAAATAGATTTTAACAATTTTACAGCCCACGCGAAGCTAACAAAATTATCTTTAATTTAATGATGGTTTAATAATTATTATCTAACTGGAACTATCCATAA
This sequence comes from Heracleum sosnowskyi, assembly GCA_030848705.1. Lineage (NCBI taxonomy): Eukaryota > Viridiplantae > Streptophyta > Magnoliopsida > Apiales > Apiaceae > Heracleum > Heracleum sosnowskyi. The sequence continues at coordinate 9,368,254 of CM061239.1, forward strand.
ACTAAAGAGAAAAGATAATTACGATTTTTTACATAAAGATTTCTATTCAATATAGAAAACCTATTTATAATTGGTTTAAATTATCAAAATACACCTTTTAGTATTTAAATACTATCCTATTATTAATCAAATACAATTTTTAATATTATATCTAACGGTCCTCATCTATTTGAATATTTATAGTTTTATAATCCAACGGATCATATACTTTTGGTAGTACAGTGACCGACCAAAATTTTGGATAAAATCTCCCTTACGCTTATTATATACAAGGAGTTAATTTGATTTTATTATTTATTATAAATAATAATAATAATAATAATAATAATAATAATAATAATAATATAGTAATATATGTAATAATATTATATTTTTATGAATATTATTTGAAATAAATAATATTTTAAAGATCTAACTTTTGAATGGGGATCAAGAGGAAAAAACAAGAGTGTCGTCCAAAATAGAAATAGAAATTATAAATATATGAAAACGATATTTTCTTATTTTTTAAACAAGCTTCTACCTTTTTAATTTTTGGCATTTACAATATTTGACTATTTCAGGAGGATCTCCTACATGAAAGTGGAATCCAATACTCCTGATCATGTTTCTCACAATTCTATACACCAAAGGATTATACAATATTTTGTCTTGGAACCCTATTTCAAAAAGAATTTCTACATAAAGTAGAATTTATTACATATATACAAATTATTACTTCTAATTATAGTCCATGTAGAAACCGTTAAACGATCTTTAGTTCGTTTTCTACAACTAATAGTTTAAGTTTACTTCCAGACTTCCAACTTATTCTTAAAACTACACACTATAAATATAACATAGTATCTCATACCTAAATATTCCAACACTCTTGATTCTACTCAACAAGTCAGGTACATTGATCTATCTTTCATACAATTCTAATACACAGATTACTACTTACAACGACTTCATTCTCTATCGTAATCATCTCTTTCTACATTGTCGATCTTTATATCTATATACTTATGATCATAAACCTAATGTATTAATGTAGATGTTTCATTCAATGTATCTAACAATGGTTTGCCTGCATAAAATCAAAACTATATATATATATATACAAGACATGCATCTGATTCCATCAGTATAGTTTTCATATTTTTTATGAGTTAATATCATATATTTATCATGTTACCGTTTGCAGAATTTATAATTTGCAGTGATACTTCAAAAGACAATGTCAGGAGGTTACCAATTCATCCGAGAACTATCGGCGGAAAAGGATGACTTTACAATAAAAGCACGAGTAATCAGAATGTGGGATGCGACAAACTTAAAAACGAAATTAATAATGAATAAAAATCTCATCATGTTGGACGAGGAGGTAATAGTACAATTTAAATTACAATAAATAAAAACATATTTGTAACTTCTCTTAACCATGCAGGATAACCACATCCATGTTATCATTCCCGTCAATCAATTTGACAAATTCAGCAACAAACTACATGTCGGCAATACATACCTGATATCCAACATCAAGATTGTACCCGATCCAGGTACGTATAGGCCACTACCAGGAGACAAGGCTTTGAATTTTTATTGGAAAACTATCGTCAAAAAGGTTGATGGTGATAGCCGCATATCTGCATACAAATTTCACTTCGTTCAGTTTGATCAAGCAAAAACAAGAGTCGGGGATGTGGTTGACCTCATGGGTATAACTTTCTAACCATTATCATATCTTTACTATTTATTGTTTAGTCTTATCAATATTTAAATATGTCCCCTACATAAAAAATAAAATAATTTAAGCTTCATCAGAGGAGTGCACGTCGCAATACTAACAATGATGTCTTGATCAGACGTAGTCGGGAGGTTGACAACTTTCACAGAGCCGCAAACTACCTCTAACGGAAGTGAGAAAATAGACATTCTCATTGAGAATCAAAGGTACACATGCAAATATAGCGATACAAGTCGCAACGTCTTCTATATACGAATTATTCTTTAAAATATGTCATGATCGTTACAGGGGTGAAAAGATTAAAATTACTCTATGGGAAGACAAATCGATGGCTTTCCTTCAAGAAGATACCATTAGAAACTCTAACACGCATGTGATAATTACAGGGACAGTCACAAAAAAAAATTGGAGGTAAATATCCACTACGAAAATATTTCTTGGTACTAATTTGAATAATTCATTACCATTCAAAATTTAATTTATTTTCAATATATATACAACTTTACCTTTAACAGGTCAAGTTCTGTTATCCTCGATATCTTCTACACACTCCTATTTCAATATTGAGCATCCTGTTATACATAGCTTGAGGACCAGTGAAGTGACAAAACCTGGCAAGCCAAAAATTGTTCAATCAATACACAAGGATGGACAAGAACTCCCTAAAAGTATAAACATGACAATTTTGGAGCTATTAAATGCAAAAATGGAACCCAACATTATAGTGAGAATACTTCATTGGTGTCGTATTTTCAAACATTTACCTCTGATCCTAAACTCACAATTTATCACATTCATACAGGAAATAATTTGTAACACGGAGGCAACCATAACCCGGATCATACCAAACTTCAGTTGGTATTATCTAGCTTGCAGGAGCTGCTTCAAAAGGATCAATGGTGCAGGTGGAAACAATCAGTGCCATAACTGTCCAAACAAAGATGCAACTCCAAAATACAAATACAGAGTAATCCTAAAGGTTAAGGATGCAACTGCTGATACAACATTTGTGATGTTCGATAAACAGATTATGACCTTGATCGGAGTTCCGGTCCAGCACATCCTTGACACAGAACATGTGAGTTAAAAAACATTATATGCCTATTGTATTAATATGTTATATTTCTTATACGTAATTTTGCACTTTCACAAGTGACAAATGACATGAATCTTAATTATATAATTAGTCAAGTAACCATCTACGATGTACATCGATATTATATATTACTCCGTCATCGACTTACTTGAGAAGATACAATATACTAATTAATGTACTGTGATATTTCACAAAACGTGATAAATGTGTGCTTATAAAGATCCTGCATGTTCTTAATGTTAATTACAGGACGCGACTCCTTACAAGATTCCAGCGATACTCAACAATATGGTGGGAAAAACATGCCTCTTTAACTTAACATTAACCTCCGACGATATCCATCGCCAACAAGAAGAATACACTGTCACAAAGGTTGCTCATCTCAGAAACGAAGATATGCCTATTCAAGAAGATGGTCTATGAAACTCCCAGAATGTTCAACAAAGCTTGACAACAGACAACCTAAGTGAAGGTACCAAAAAATGGAGTGCAGAACCTTATGACGACCATTCAAATAGAAACAGTGGCAATAAGGAGCAACAGAAAACCAAACAGAAAAAGCCCAATGATGAAGAAGACAGCCCCAACAAGGAGAAAGTTACTGAAGAGTGATGAGAGTGATGAACTGACAAATGATACAGTTACAAACACTGCCAACAATTTTTAAAATTGCTTTCCATCTCTTAACTAGAAGAATTTAAGACTAAGTTATTATTTTATTTGACTACTTAAGGAATTTGCTTGGTTTAAATTATTTCATTAACTTCTGCATTGAATTTATATACCATAAAGTTCAATTGAGAGTTTGAAAATCCTTTGAATTTCATCTTAAGAATGATATCTTTATATGAGATCCCTCAGTTTTAGTTTAATTTTTATTTTGAACAAAACACAAAACAGATAAATTCAAATATGCTTGAGGTTGTAAACTAAACTTCATTACATCACTTACGAAAAGTTTGTTGCTTACAAATAAAACTTATATCACAATAAGTAATGTTTTTAATAGTACATGTATTGCACCCAATAAACAACACCCTCATATAAAAACATTAAATGAAACCAACACAATAGTTAATTTTTGATAGAATTGTTAGGATTAAAATCACAGAGTTTGACAGCAATTAAGATTAAGATATTGAATCTCAAATATAAACTTATCTAAATTTCAAATATTAAATGTAACATAGAATCAAGTACAAAATCTTATATATATTTTTGTTTACCATAAAAAGTATATGTAATCATGTTATATTAAATTTTTATTTTTGGTTAAATACTATTTTTATTCATTAAAAACCATTTTTTTTTGTTAAAATTAAAATCTAAAAAAAATTAATGTAAAATTCTAATAATTTTTGTTTCTATATATGTTGGTTTCTATCGTTAATTTACTTTTATTAAATATCAATTTCACCCTCCTACTTTCACTTATATTTTAAGAAACTTTAATCTGCAAAACAAGTCCTATCTAATTTAGAACTTCATTAGATGGCCAATAAATTACTCCTAACTCATATCCTTATAGGAAATCCCAGTATCTTTGATTCCTTTACTAACTAAACACTACACATCATTCAATAATATTCTCCTAACTCTATATTAATATCTAAAGTATTGAATTATAAATATAATACTTATCACCTACATAATTCATTCCTTCAGCACCCGATTCTACAGACAAAGGATCTCTGGTAAGTTCTACTATTTATTACATTATACTAATATACAAGTGATAAACAATAGAATAGATATATAATAGAATGTCTCTATAAATAACATTACATCAACTTAATAGCCTGATCTTTATATATATTATCAAGTTATTGACAATGTTGCACATTCCACGGATGATACTTTTGTTAAGAAGAATTGCGAGAAGTACCTGGCCAAATGACATATTTACAGAATTATTTGGTCCCCCCGTTTGTCAACAACACGACAGCAACACACAATGTAATATATGGGAATTTTAGATAATAATAATAATAATAATAATAATAATAATAATAATAATAATAATAATAATAATAATAATAGAATTGTACACTGCATCGGTTTTGAACTCCTATTCATATTAAAAATTGTGGGTCTGTGAGTGTATATAAACAACTAAATATCACATAGCAGTAACCCTAATACTAATAATACTAATATTTTGAGCCGCACTAGAAGAGGGCGAAAGATAGCCAGAGTACAGGAGCAAGTGATTCATTCTTTCTTTCCCTGTCATAGGTATGTTTTGTTAACTCACAAACTATTTTGATCGGCATAATACACACCCAGACATATTATCTTTATAATTAATTATCATGTTAGTCAGTTATTGTTTAATGTACTTGAGTCTCTTTGTTTGTGTAAGTGACACCAACGAATGCACATACAGTATGAGTTAGGTGTACAACCCTCTGTTTTGTGTAGCCCTCTGTTCCGTAATGATTAGTCAAGTTTTATATTATAATAATATCAAGGTTTAATTTTTTTTAATATATATGATTATATATGTTACCTGGATTTTATATAATACAAGTGTCTATTCCTAAACACCATGACAATTGCTCGTACATATATTTTGCCCATCGGTGTTGTGATTTTAATTTATATGTTAATTTGTACTGTTAGATTATATTATACATTGTGAGCTCTTATCTAATTTACAATTATATTAATTTTAGTATGGTACTAAATTGAGTTGTACTAGTTTTTGCAATTAATTATTTAAATGTGAAATGATTTTAAATGGTGTACCATGTTAATATTTTCGTTGTTGGCTAGTCAGGTCATGCTAGTATATATATGTTACTACCTATTAAGTTATCAAACAGAGTACAGTTCATAGATTTGTGGGTTTGATACATTACCACTATATTTCTAAATATAATAAGGTATGATTTTGTTCCTGCTACTAAACCTAACACTATAACATGTACCTAGGACGCACCTTTAGATTATCATAATTTTTATATTCGGCTAGCTATTAATAAACTTGAGAAATAATGTATGTTAATTAATAAAATATATTATGTTTTGTAAATAGATCGGGGTTGGGAACTTAGCAGACCGTGTACGGATTCTAGTGGGAGAGATTTGTGATTTTCGAGGTACGGATTCTCTCCTATTTTATTCAGCGCTACTCCTCTTGGATATATTAATGTTAAATTCGTTTTGACCTCAAATCTGTTCATTTGATTTTGATCATTTTGATTCTGAAAATTTGTTCTGACTCTGAAAATATTTTTATATCTGTTTCGAATATTTAAATATATGTTTCTGCAATTTTCTGATATTGCGTATATTTTATATATGTTGAAAATATTGAAAATATCTGTTTCTGTGATTTTAAAGGTGTTGCGAAATTTGTTATTTGAACCCTTAGTAATATAGGGTATACCGAGTTAACCAGCTGTAGGGGTACTACAGCCATGTCATTGCGGCACCAGTGACATGACACTTCCGTGACAGTGTGATTGGTCACGGCGTATCCTTCTGATAGCTCAGGAGGCGAGCTTTTGCGCATTTTGATATTTGTTTCAGGATACGTGGGTGCACCCAGAGTTTATGATTTGTGATTTGTGATTTGATTTGACGGTGACGTTGTATATGCCGTACACGTTATCCGGTTTGTTGCACACATTAGGTACCCTATGATGTGTGTATTTGTATCTGTTCTGTTCTGATCTCGGTATGATATATCCTAACCCCTCGTTGCTTCAGCCATATTTATTTTAAAATAAATGTTTAATTATACACTGTCAAATATCAATATCTGTTTTCTGTTTTACAAACAGTATTTCAAATCCGTACTGGGCGATTGGCTCATGCCGTATTCTTTTTCTGGCAAGTGCTTAGGGGGATCTGGGACTGTGTGATGGAGAGCACCCTTTATATCATTGATTAGGATTTGCAGACTTCTATTGCTATTTAGACTTGAATATTATTTTAGAGATTTTGGTTTTTTTTATATTTATTGCTTTGAACCGTTTTGGAGGTTTAATATTATCTTGGAGATTATTAGACTGTTTAATTATTATTATTTAGAGATTATTTTAGTGCTCTGTTTGTAGGTTTAGTGTTTAATAAGTAGCCCCTCATTTAGATATAGATGGGGGTGTTACAAAGATGGTATCAGAGCCTTAGGTTCTTTCTTGTAGAAAACCTATTTAGGTTGACCTGTGAGAGTGGGTAGGCGTTAGAATGGGTATTCTGCTTTAGAATTTTATTTAGTCATGTTTATTTGACACCTGTTATGCTTTTATGATATTTTCTTAAACCATTTTGGTTGATCCCTTTCTTGTGAACTTCATTCGAACATGTATCTGATATTGTGGATCATTTGACCCAATCTGTCATTTCCTTGTTATCTGTTCAGAATTTTGGATTTCTATTTTCGTGATCAAAACATTTTTTTGTTTCTTCTTGGATTTCTATGTGTTTGTTTAGTATCGAGAGTGCTCAGAAATTCGAGAAATTATATAGCATAAGACGACTTGATTTTGATAGGAGTGCATTCCCTAAATTGACATAATCATAAGCATGGATTAATTAAGTTAGTTCAAGAGTTAATTAAAGTTAATATTCTGATGGGTTAATCGATAAGAAAACTGAATGATCTTTAAAGATACGAATTAATTAGAATATGTTTAATAATATCAACAACTTATAAGAGTCTTGAAACTTTGGTTAGCTTCACAAGAGAGAAGAATTTTAGACAAGGATTGTGTTAACTTTAGGGTTGAATTTGTACGAATAGTTTTAAGCATTGTGATTTTGAATTTGTAATACAATATTCATATATTTTGTGAGATATATGATAATAAATTATCTCTTGAGTACAACATTATCTTCTTATTTATTTTTGCCTGTTATTTTCAATTTTGATTAACATTTTACTTGTTTCGTGTCCATGAGCCATTTGTAGATTCTGAATTTTACAAAAAAAAAAAGAGTCTATTATCCACCTTTGTCTGATTAATTGAATTAAGAAAATTGCAAGTATTCTGGAATACAAGTCATTAGTTCTTTATTTTTCTTACTTGTGATTTTCGCATACTCATAAATGTTTTAATAGTTATTTATAAGATTATAGCACATTCACATTATTTTGATACTGTTTGCCTCAATTTTGTTTAAAATATTATTAATAGAATACTTTTCACAATTTTATGCAAATTATGCCTAAAGCACTCATGTTCCAATATTTTATAATTTAATTATTTAATTTTGGGGACGCTCAAAATAAATAATTAAATGATATGATATTATTAATTTTTGGGACGCCTGAAATTAATAATTCAGCAAAAGAATATAAGTGCTTTGTATTCCATGATTTTTTTTTTCCTGACAGGTTTTAAGGTATCTGGTATTATCTATATAGTATTCGGTTTAATATGATGTACACTATCTAATGACCATCATTTGGTATGTCACCTAGGTTTTAAAAATCATGCGTATCTCTTTACTTTAAAAAAAAAATTAATCTTTTCCCTATATCAAAGGTTATTATCAAATACCTATAGCTTAGCGCAATGTGCCGTGATAATTTTTTTTTTTTTTTTTCATGTTGTGTAATTGAATAATTATTTTCTTTAATGTCCTAATTATATGTATTTAATAAAATGTTGAAGTGTTATATTTAGCAAGCTCGATGAGACTTGGATGCTTAAGTTATTTTCTATAATATTTCAATTTTGTGCTTCAGAATATAATTTTGTTTGAGACTACTACTTTGCATGTTTCATGTATTTTTGTTTCAGTTTAGACACTCGTGCAGTTGACCCACATAATTTATACGTGATATTTTGGTGACACAAAAAAAAAAATTTACATTTTCATTCTTGATTTTATTTAATTCATTTAAAACAACTTATGCATTGTAAGACAATCTTAGAGCAAGTCCAACAATGTCTTAGTGCAATCTCTCAAAATATTATAAAATAAGGAATCTTAGTGATTTAGGAACAACAATTTGTATGTCAACGCCAACAACAATCCTTATATTCATTCCTTATTATTATAATAATAATATATTTAAACTACTAAGTGAAAATTTGTGGGACCAAAAATTTAGAAAGTGAAAAATAGTGGGGACCAAGTGTGTTGAATATGAGGGAATGTAAATTTTTATTCTTAAAAATGAAATAGGGGATAACTAATGGTTACCTAAAAGTAGGGATTGGCTAGTAAATTTGAGGATGTGCTAGTGATTAGTGATTTAGAGAATTACTAAGATACTGTTGGAGCACCATTTTGATGTCACATTCCCTGTACTTGAGTTTAGGAACTCATTTAGGGAAGCTGTTGGACTTGCTCTTAGTTGTCAAATCCCCATAAAAAAAAAAAAAAATTAATATTTGAAAAGTTATTTGAAGAATCGATGTGCCTATTGTTTGAGTTAATGAAATATCGTCAAATTTTTAATTTCGAGGAAGAAATTTTTTATAAGTGGTATAAAATGTAATATCCCATAATTTTAGTTTATTTTACTTTAATTATTTGAATCATATACACGTAATGATATTTCTAAGTGTAACTAAATATTAGTTATAATTAATTTAAAATATATGATAATTAGAGTTTGTTTCGGTTTGGATATACATTCTGCATATATTATGTTCTGCATCAGCTAATTCAGACAAATGGCTAGTGAACCTCTAGAGGCTCATATTTTTTTTTATCTTAAATAATTAGATTTAAAAAAAATCTTAGTAATTATATAGATAGATGAATAAATATTATCAGTGGTGAATCCTAGAATTGGGAGTATATTGTGTATTTAGAGAGGGGAGAAAGAACAAGAAGACAGTGAATATTTTATATTTCTAGTCATGTACGGACGAAATTACATTCTGCCTAATTGATGCACTTAATTATTTTCCAACATATTATCTATAGTTGTTGAAGCATGCATATTAATTTATTTAATGATTGTGTATTTTTACTATGAATCAAGTTACTTTTTTTTTTTTTTTTTTTTTTTTGATAATATGAATCAAGTTACTTGATATTGCATAGAGTATCATAAGAAAAATTATATAATTGATGTGTACAGTGTGCCTGATTAATTTAAATCGTATGAGGCTAGATTGTAGGTTATTTAATTAAACTAGTATATTCGTAGCATGATAATTGTTTGAAATCTTTCACAAAACATAAGAATGAAAATTTTATAACGTACTTTTTTTTTTGTAAAACCAATATGTCAGTATCATGTACATCAGATACAAGTAAATTATAAGTCTGCTTCATTTGATTTTTGGTTTACTCTCGGTTAGCTCAGGTAGTGTTAATTAATATTTTTATAATTATCTACATTAGTTAGCTAATAGTTGTTTGTTGTTATAATTGTATTATTAGTTTATAGTTATCAAAGCGGTTGTTTTTTTCACTGTGTTATTTTACGGTTGTGCTTCATTTAGTAAGGTCTAAACTCGTTTGATTATATCATTTTATTAATAATTCGTGGACATTAGTTCATGTAATGATTATCGTCGTCAAACATTTACTATTATATGTTCATTTATTATTCTTTTAAGTTAATTAAACATATTGTTGTTTATTTATTTTTAAATTTGAATATATATATATATATATATATATATATATATATATATATGTGTGTGTGTTTAGTACTAATATAGATTTAGCGTACGCATGACCCTAAATATTTTATCTTAATAACAATCTTATACGGGATTGTTTTGTTCACCGTGTACCTCTCTATTTAAATAATAAATATTTAAAAATATTGTAGATTCATTTTCTAAAATTGTGATCATTTTGTACCTACATATTGATGAATTAAAGTTTGAGGTAATTGTCTTGGTATAAAATTTGGGGGCTTATTTATATGGAGAGACTTGTGATATTTAACTGAACAAAAGAGTAATGCGAAGTAATATATAAACATGTTTAACTTTAGACCCAGTAATTTTGTGATCTTGAAACTATCATATTTAGGATCTTAAATACTTTGGTATAACAGGATAATTCAGATTGAGATATGTTGTTCAGTTGAATATTATAAAGGGAATATAAAAGTTAATTCAGGTGTGACATGCAATCAAATTTATGTTATTTTCATAATTTACTTGATTGATGTATTTCGAGAGATTACAAGTATAATGTTGTTCCAGTTAGTCTAGAAACTGATAGTGTAATATTAGATATGTTTTTTCAAGAAGTGACTTTTATTATTATTATTATTGTTTTATTTTATTTTTCGTAATCTTGTGAAAGAAGTCATAAAGAGTTTAACATATTTTGTTAAAATTTTGTGGTGAATTCTTTAGGATTACACACCACCTTGGAAATAGGACATAGAATCGAGAGCATTTTCGAAATCGTTCAATTTACTTTTGCATTTTAGTTTTGTTTGATTCCGGGGACGAAATCATTTTTAAGGGGGTATATATGTAATATATGGGAATTTTAGATAATAATAATAATAATAATAATAATAATAATAATAATAATAATAATAATAATAATAGAATTGTACACTGCATCGGTTTTGAACTCCTATTCATATTAAAAATTGTGGGTCTGTGAGTGTATATAAACAACTAAATATCACATAGCAGTAACCCTAATACTAATAATACTAATATTTTGAGCCGCACTAGAAGAGGGCGAAAGATAGCCAGAGTACAGGAGCAAGTGATTCATTCTTTCTTTCCCTGTCATAGGTATGTTTTGTTAACTCACAAACTATTTTGATCGGCATAATACACACCCAGACATATTATCTTTATAATTAATTATCATGTTAGTCAGTTATTGTTTAATGTACTTGAGTCTCTTTGTTTGTGTAAGTGACACCAACGAATGCACATACAGTATGAGTTAGGTGTACAACCCTCTGTTTTGTGTAGCCCTCTGTTCCGTAATGATTAGTCAAGTTTTATATTATAATAATATCAAGGTTTAATTTTTTTTAATATATATGATTATATATGTTACCTGGATTTTATATAATACAAGTGTCTATTCCTAAACACCATGACAATTGCTCGTACATATATTTTGCCCATCGGTGTTGTGATTTTAATTTATATGTTAATTTGTACTGTTAGATTATATTATACATTGTGAGCTCTTATCTAATTTACAATTATATTAATTTTAGTATGGTACTAAATTGAGTTGTACTAGTTTTTGCAATTAATTATTTAAATGTGAAATGATTTTAAATGGTGTACCATGTTAATATTTTCGTTGTTGGCTAGTCAGGTCATGCTAGTATATATATGTTACTACCTATTAAGTTATCAAACAGAGTACAGTTCATAGATTTGTGGGTTTGATACATTACCACTATATTTCTAAATATAATAAGGTATGATTTTGTTCCTGCTACTAAACCTAACACTATAACATGTACCTAGGACGCACCTTTAGATTATCATAATTTTTATATTCGGCTAGCTATTAATAAACTTGAGAAATAATGTATGTTAATTAATAAAATATATTATGTTTTGTAAATAGATCGGGGTTGGGAACTTAGCAGACCGTGTACGGATTCTAGTGGGAGAGATTTGTGATTTTCGAGGTACGGATTCTCTCCTATTTTATTCAGCGCTACTCCTCTTGGATATATTAATGTTAAATTCGTTTTGACCTCAAATCTGTTCATTTGATTTTGATCATTTTGATTCTGAAAATTTGTTCTGACTCTGAAAATATTTTTATATCTGTTTCGAATATTTAAATATATGTTTCTGCAATTTTCTGATATTGCGTATATTTTATATATGTTGAAAATATTGAAAATATCTGTTTCTGTGATTTTAAAGGTGTTGCGAAATTTGTTATTTGAACCCTTAGTAATATAGGGTATACCGAGTTAACCAGCTGTAGGGGTACTACAGCCATGTCATTGCGGCACCAGTGACATGACACTTCCGTGACAGTGTGATTGGTCACGGCGTATCCTTCAGGAGGCGAGCTTTTGCGCATTTTGATATTTGTTTCAGGATACGTGGGTGCACCCAGAGTTTATGATTTGTGATTTGTGATTTGATTTGACGGTGACGTTGTATATGCCGTACACGTTATCCGGTTTGTTGTACACATTAGGTACCCTATGATGTGTGTATTTGTATCTGTTCTGTTCTGATCTCGGTATGATATATCCTAACCCCTCGTTGCTTCAGCCATATTTATTTTAAAATAAATGTTTAATTATACACTGTCAAATATCAATATCTGTTTTCTGTTTTACAAACAGTATTTCAAATCCGTACTGGGCGATTGGCTCATGCCGTATTCTTTTTCTGGCCAGTGCTTAGGGGGATCTGGGACTGTGTGAGCACCCTTTATATCATTGATTAGGATTTGCAGACTTCTATTGCTATTTAGACTTGAATATTATTTTAGAGATTTTGGTTTTTTTTATATTTATTGCTTTGAACCGTTTTGGAGGTTTAATATTATCTTGGAGATTATTAGACTGTTTAATTATTATTATTTAGAGATTATTTTAGTGCTCTATTTGTAGGTTTAGTATTTAATAAGTAGCCCCTCATTTAGATATAGATGGGGGTGTTACACACAATGTCATTATGTGCCGGATGGAATGCTCATTCAACCATCCCGCGTAAATGATTATTCATGCCAACAATGCAAGGTGGCAATAATAGTGGCATGCTTTGCGAGCTTTAGTTAATCCGCATCTGTATAATAATAAACAAATATTACAATGTTTGCTTCATTTCAAAGACTAAGTATATTCCATTTGGGTCAATAACTAAGTATATAAAGTATGTTTGCAATGATTTATGATTCAATTCCTATTTAGTTATTCAATTTATATGTTTTTTCTTTAGATTAACTCAGTGAAATTAATCAACATATAGGACAAAATCTTTAATTTACTTCAAGGAATGAAATTTTTCAAGGCATTTTACACAATAAAAACAACATTTATATATACCATTGTATTGCCAATAAGATACACAAAACCTGGATAGTGATTATACTTTTGTACACTCAGCAACATCTATTTTGAACCTGTAACATGATGACAATAATCCCTTAATCCCATTATTATCAAAAGTTTTGCTCCAACACATGTCATTTCCTCCTCCAACTCAATATCTTAATCATTAATTCAAGAAGATTGTTAGTCACACCAAGCACTTCAAATCAATTGCACCACCACTAATTGACGGCTGGAAACTAATGCATAGAAACTGATAGCCACTAACTTACACAAATTTGAATCACAAACTCAATTAAGACATCGGCCTCCCCTTCTTAACCCGCCTCATCCTCAACCACAGTGGTAACCCCTAAACTCAGCCAAAACAATAAAACCAATATAAATGGAAATAGATATAGATAGGAGAAAAATAGATGGGTGAAATATACATCTATCTTGTTGTCTGTTCGCATATACGTGTCTCCTAGGAAAATGTGTCTGAAAATTAGAAAGAAAAATTTTTTCTACACAAAAATATAAGATAGTTATTGAATATTTTATTCTACTTTAATAAAAGAAATATGAAAAATAGTAAGTGGGAACTCAAAACTATTGATACAAGCTAATAAGGAATCTCATCATACTTTTCAAATCACAAATAATACATATAAACACATAAATTTAAATACTTAATTCCTAAATTCAACCTGTATTCGTCCCGTTACAGAAAACGAGCCGTGCCGAGTTGATTCGCCCCGTTTCCGATCCGAGTTTTCCGAGCCATTTGGCCGTGCCGTGCCCGGGTTGCACATTTAGAACCGCTCGTATGACCACTTCTACTTGTACTTATGACTTTTATGATATGATTAATTAAAAAATAGTATATTGAATCCGAAATTTGCATTATCAACTTGATTTGCATAACAAGTTCATTTTCATCACGAAAATTCTTGAAATGGTAGGTGATCGGGTGTATAAAACGTATTGCATGTAAAAAAATATATATAATATGTATATGAAAGACATACATACTTTCTCCATTCCAAATTAATTTTTCGTTTGATTTTTTACGCGTATTTTAAGGTGCTAAGAAAACATAACTCAATTTATTATTTTTTAATTTTTTTTCTAAATAAAAATTCAAATATCAAATTTTAATTTTAAAAAAAAATTCGAAAAAAGATTTAACGAACTATGTTTTACATATACCTTAAAATACATGTAAAAAATCAAAGGAACAAGTAATTTGAGATGTAGGAAGTAGTTGTTAAACTTTTAGTGAAACACAACACAAATGCAGAGAGAATTCCTCTTTTTTCGGGTTTATTAGTCCAAAATAGGGGTGAGCATAAAAATCCGAAAATTGGATTATCCTAATTTTTTATTCGATATCCGATTTTAAAATTCTGGAAATTTGGATATCTGATCCAAAAATACCGGACCAGATATCCGATCCGAATTTTTTTTATAAATTCGGATCCGGATCACAACTTTATACAAAATCGGATATCCGGATCCGATCCGGTTTTCAATATATCTTTAAAAAATAATATATTTATATATGTATAAGAAATAATATTAAAGACAAATAATTCAATATATGGTATATTAGATTAAGTAATAAATTATTGCTAATTAATTACTAAGTTTGTTGTGTATTGATCAAATTTATAAGCATTCTAGGTGTAAAATCGTTAGGGGCAGTGGGGACTATAGCCGCCACTAGGGTTATAGTAAGCTGGCAATTTATGATGTTAATTTTTATTAGCCCCCACTCTAATTAAAAAGTAACTTCTTCTATTTATACAATTTCAAATTACATATTTTAATTTTCTTTTTTTTTGTTAGAACATATATTAATTTTCTATTTTTTATATGAAACATATATCTTCTTTAAATTCAAAAACATTCTTTATAATTTAATTAATCTCACATTAAAAAACTTTTTCGGAATTTTCATACAATGTATTTATATATATATTTTTAATTTTCTATTTCAACTTGTACATATCTCGTATTCAATCATAATTTTTACATGTAAATTTTTATCTCACATTAAAAATACTAGACATTAAATTTAGGTATATTAACTATTCTATTTAATTAACATCATAAATTATAATTATTAGCAAATAAGAGTTTAGTCATGTAAAGTAGTTTTTTGTCTTGTCAAAGTAGTCCATTTTTCTATTTATCACTTTAATGTTGTCAAGATATCTCAATTATGCTCATCAAGTTTTAATCTCAGATTTTTTTTCTAAGTCACATTTTAATTATTTAAAATATAAATTGGAATCAAACATATAACACTTAAAATTTTTAGAAGTAATTTTTAGTATTGTAAAAAGTTGCCTAATAATTTAAAATTTCGTTTTGTCATATATATAAACTTAAGTGTATTTTTAAATATATTGTTAGTATGTAATTTTATAATAATTTTAGTGTATGAAGTATTAAAGGGATAAATTCTCTTAAAAAACTATTTTTCATATAATTATTTTTAATTTTTCTTTCTAAATTATTACTTAGCCCCCACTGTCCTGTTTTTCTGGCTCGTATTTGAGTACACATTTATAAACACAATAACATATATTTGTACGTGAAAAACCTCGTAATCTTAGGTAAATAAAATTTTAAAATGATGGTGATGAAAGAGTGTTCTCATTAAATGTTATTTTTTTCATTTAATATAATAAATTTGAGAGTGAACATGATATTAATATCTCTTAAAAAATACATAGAAATATATATCAAACAAATGAATGATAGTTTGATGGGTCAAAATAAAATTTGGAAAAGTATAAATTTATAAATGTTAAAATATGAGATTTTGATGTTTAAAATGTTATTAATCAATTCAAAATTTGTAAAGTTAACGATAACCTATCAGAATATAATAAAACTTATTTTTTCTTTATAAATTAAAATATATTTTAATTAATTAATTCGGATGTGGATTATCCGATTTCCGATCCGGTTTAAACGGATATCCGAATTCCGGATATCCGATTAAACCGGATCCGAAACCGGAATAGATTTTTCATAATTTGAAAAACCAAATATCCGATCCGATTTCTATAAACTGAACCAAATATTCGATTTTGCTCATTCCTAGTCCAAAATATTGATTTTCACATAAATGACCCAACATATTGACGTCCTTTGTGATACTAAACTTATGCGAAGGCACAAATAAAAGTGGAATGACTTGAGAAAAAAGAAAAGAATAAATTTCAAAATTGTCGCTAATCATCCCTGATTAAATCATCTTTATTTTCCTACTTTTTCAGATAAATCACACAACACAAAATAGCATACCCTCCTTGAGTCCTTTTCTAAAAAAAGATATACAAACATTACCCAAAACTCAAGTAAAGGAAATAAGTGGACGAGAATCTCCCTAGATCTCCTCCTACTCTTTTATTCTCTCTAGATCTCCTGCTCTTTTAATATTAAAAAATAAGCAAAGTTTTGCTTAGGATGTTCGCGAGTGGTATCAGATTAGAATTATAAATCGGGTTAAGGTGACATAGGGATGAAATTTTATTGGACTTATATGCCATGTTCTAAAAAGCACAAAGCGGTCCGAAGTGGTGAGAGGACCTTCTAGCGCTTAAGCGATTAAGCGAACGCTTAAGCGGAATTTTAAGCGGGTCACTAATCGGATTAATAATATATATTTTTAAATTTTTAAATATAATATTATTACATGTAAAATTAAAATTATGTAATAATTAAGTAATAAGAATTTAAAGATAAAATATTTTTAATCAAAAAATGTATTTTAAAATTTTATGATAATTATAGTCATATTATAATAAACATTATTATTTTAAAATTAAAAAAATAGCAGTTCAACATCATTTTAACCGCTTAAATCCGCTTAATGACCGCTTAATCCACTTACTAGACCGCTTAATCTTCAAAAACGCATAAAAGTTTTATTTAATTATTTTTAAGTCATCCGCTTAAGCGGGCTTTGACCGCCTAAACTTCATTAACCATTTTAAAACCCGATTATGCACTAATCGCAGCGTTTACATCCCGCTTCCGCATAGTCGCCCGCATAAGCGCACACATAAAACGTTTTTTAGAACACAGTTGTATGAAATTGAAATTAAGAATAGAGCGGAAAATATTAAAATAAAAATAAAGATTAATATCAGCATAACATTTAGATATAAGTCCATAAAAAAGTCATAAGATCGAATCCATGCAATAATAATGATACAAATTTATTTATTTTAATAAAAATAAACATGCTACCACATTTATAATTTTTCAATATTTAGGGGTATATATGTAATTTCACTAAAATTTTAAAATCATACGGTTGTGTGGACAAATTTTTTGATCGAGTCATTTTTATTAAGTTTTATCATGAATACCTTCTTTGTCCAAAATTCATTTATATTTAAATATATCTTTTGAAGTTTTGAACTTTAATTAATTTTTTAATTTGATATTATTTATTTGATCTCATAAAAAATATTTAATTTTGTATTTAATTTATCGAAAATAATAGCATAATTTTTATCGTAGTAATTTGGTTAAAAACAATAATCCATCCAAATTTAACTAAATTAAGAAAAGTTTGGTTGATACACACCGAATACAAATTTACCTCATCACTTGTAACATATAAGTAGGTGATATTTACGAAAATAATAAAATACAAAATGTTAGTATATTGATAACTAGGAAAAAAAACAGGATATTATTAATTTTAAATTATTTTTCATACTAACAAAATAATATTGTGAAAATGCACACCTAGAGGGGGTGAATAGGTGCTATGACCAACTATATCCAATTTTAAAGTATTACCAAATAATTAACTGCTAACTAGTCAGCTAGCTAAGATGAACAGAATGTAGTCTGTCAGCTAGCTAAGATAAACAATGCAATGCAGAATTGAAATAGCAGTAAGTAAAAACACAAAGAGTTTTAGCCAGGTTCGACCCCTATTCTCTATGGTCTACGTCCTGGTCCCTACCAAACCTGGTAAGAGAATATATTATTAATCACTATAAAAACCAATTACAAGATTAATACATATATCTTCCTTCCTCCCTGTCACTGATAGCAGCTAGCTGACACCCTTGTTCTCTGAATCAAATGATCTCTAAGTACTATACTACCCAAGTATAAACTTCTCTATCAAACTAATTCCCGAACCCTTGTGTCTTAGCCTGCAACTCAGCAACAAACCTTACAATCTGAACAATATAAGCAATTGAAAATAATACAACTCAAACTATAAACTCTAAGCAAAGATATAAACGTATGTATATAAAAGTAAAGCTCAAGTAAAAGATTTTGCAAAGTAGCACAGAATTGTTCTTGTGTGTTCTCCAGAGATTTTACCGAAAATAGCTACACAAGTATTTATAAAGAACAATTAACGTTCGAATTAACCAATCAAACTCCAACGGTCTTGAAACCTTTTCTCACGTTTAGTTTGTTTGATAAATTCGTTCATCAATGTTCACATAACGTTAACATACTGAATTTTAAGAGAAAAGACGTTTAAGATATAAAACATTCAGTATATAACTAAAAACCGAGTTTTAGAGAGTTTGTATCAGATAAGATATTTGAAAGACACAAACTCCTAATAAATAGGAAAACTGTTTTGAAAAAGTCTTTGTGAAAACTGAGCTCTTAAAATTATATATATTACGTTTATATAATCTATAGAGTCCTTACATATCATGTCCTATAAAATCTCCATGGAATTAGGACTTCTGTTTTGACTTGGACAGTTTCTGGCCGAACAGTTTTAGCTTGCTGAAATGTACTATTACTTCAAAGTTAGCTTGCTAAGATACTGTGTTCCTGCAATGTTAGCTGGCTGATATAACAAGTAATATAAAGCATGCAACAAGACTGTTAATAAATATAGATAATATCATTTCTTATACTACCAGCTAGCTAAGATTAATATCATCAAAATTAAGAGAGTATCAATCTCCCCCTTTTTGATGATTATTAACTCATCTATTTAGGAAAGTAAAAACTCCCCCTAAATACCTGCATAAAACTCTTAGCAACATATTTAAAATGATATTAACATAAATATCACAAAATAAGCATTTCATAAAAACCATCAACCAAGTCTCATAACGTACGAAAATAAACCAGATTATAAACCAGGTTCCAAAAACCAACATGTTCCAACATAAACCACATAACCACATAACTTAAACATAAAACTTAAACTGTTCTGAATAGACCAAACATAAAATATCCTAAATAAATCTCCCCCTTAATCATTAAAAAGGAAATAAACTTAGACATCGTTGTTATCGTCATTCTCTTCCATTCCATCAGGGCCATCAACAGCATCCAAATTCTGAACAGCATCAGCAACATCCAAATGAGAACTATTACCAGCAGCATCCATTGTAACAACCGCAGCAAGATTATGCAAACCACCATTTGGAGAAGGAACACGAACAGATGGATCAGTACGAGCAGAAGCAGGAGTGTTTGTACCAAGAACAAGATCACGTAAAAATTTCAACTCATCACCCACATCATCAATCTTACGACATATTGTCAAGTGACTCTCGCGAAACTCACGCATAAACTCGTTCCAACGAATTTCAGAGATACTCGACAACACAGCAGAAGTAGGTTTCTCAGAAACAACAACAGGAGGTTCAACATGCATAACAGAACCATCTTTCTCAACACGAAGAGAAGACTGCTTCAAACTATTACAATCCAAGAAATCTTTGGCACCAACCTTATCGTCATCGCCCAACTTAACTCCAAACCAATCAAAAATACGAGTTAAAAGT
The DNA here is from genome assembly GCA_030848705.1 of Heracleum sosnowskyi. Lineage (NCBI taxonomy): Eukaryota > Viridiplantae > Streptophyta > Magnoliopsida > Apiales > Apiaceae > Heracleum > Heracleum sosnowskyi. The sequence continues at coordinate 9,388,806 of CM061239.1, forward strand.
AAACCATATGGAAGACCAGTACCCGGGGCAGCAGTGAACACATCCATCATATTTTTGAGAATCAATTCAGAAAGATCGAACTTACGACCCGACATCAACATAGACACAACAATGACATCTTGAGCAGAGAAATTTGACCGAGTACCCAAACGAGGATTAACATTAGCCAAACAAATTTTGAAAACCAGATGAGCTAAAGGTGTGACAGTGTGAGTAGTAGGAGCAGCAAATTCAAGAATACCAGGAATATCACGAATGAGTCTTAATTGATCTAGAGCAGAAAAACCATCTAAATCCTTAGGTCCTTTGGGTGTGTAAACAGAGACAGAGGATGGATTTTCAATACGCAGAATCGAGTTTAACACAGAAACATTTAGCATAATTTTCGTATCACGAACATATGACATAAAATTGCCATACTTATCAGGAGTGAAATTAGCATAAAATTCAAGAATACACTCTGGGTAAAAATCTTTAGGCAACTCGACAAGAAACGACTCAAAACCCAAATCAGAAAACATCTTAACAGCGCCAGATTGATGAAAAAGCTTACCAGCAAGAGGACGACCAGGGATAATTTTCCGAGAACCCAAATCGAGAGACTTGAAACGAACTTCAAACTCAGATTTCATCTTGATTCGCTTGCATGCAGAACCATCTAGACCACCAGAGCGATTAATAGCCGATTCATCACCACTATTTTCAAGAATATGCTCAATTTCAGTTTCGGTATCCGCCAATTTGCGTTTGTTCTTCGGAGTCTTAGAAGTAACAGATGGAGTAGAACCTCGAGTGCGCCTCATGATGTAGTAAAAACCAAAAGAGAAGAAACTCGACCACACAATTTTGGGAGAGAGGTGAGAGAGAAACCCTCGAAGAAATTTGGGGAAAAGAGAGAGAGAATGAAAGAATCGGAAACGAATCGTTTGTTTAATACCTCGTTTAAAATAAATTAAGGGAGATGAATTTTTAGGATAAAAAATAGAAACAACCCAACCCCTAAACATACGCAACATGATAAAATAAATAAATTTAATTTACCACATTAGAGATAATAAACAAAAGCAGTCAAACTTCTATCATTAAGACACGGCACAAAAAACTAGGATAGTAAAAAATATTCAAAAGAAATCAAAGAAAGAATCGAAGAGATAGCAACTAACCTGCAAAACAAATATATATACACACAAAAACATACACCAAATAAAATAAAATAAAGAAAAGAAACACATTAATTAAAACAAACCTGAAAGAAAGAATATGAACAGGGAGAAATCTCAGCTAGCTAACTGAACACTGCACATACCAAGTTCGCGACGAAGAACACAAAACCTTTCTTCTGCAAGAGGCTTGGTAAAGATATCAGCTCGCTGATATTCTGTAGAAACAAAAACCAACTCGATATGGCCTTTAGCAACATGATCACGCAGAAAGTGATGACGAACATCAATATGCTTTGTGCGTGAATGATTCACTAGATTCTTCGAAATGTTGAAAGTGCTTGTATTATCACAATAAATTGGGATCTTGGCACATTTGATGCCATAATCTCGAAGTGTTTGAATCATCCAAAGTATTTGGGCACAACAGCTACCTGCAGCCAAATATTCACCTTCGACAGTAGACAAGGCAACATAAGTTTGCTTCTTGCTTTGCCAAGAAACCAAGCTCTGTCCTAAAAATGCACAAACCCCACTAGTACTCTGACGATCAGTTTGACAACCTACATAATCTGCATCACTAAACCCAACAAGATCAAAAACATTTGTGATAGGATAAAATAGACCAAGAGTAATTGTTCCACTTAAATATTTGAATATTCTTTTAACTGCATTCAAGTGAGACTCTTTTGGTTGAGCTTGAAACCTTGCACATACACAAACACTATACATAATATCTGGTCTAGAGGCTGTAAGATATAATAAACTACCAATCATACCTCTATACTTTCGAACATCAACATCTATACCTTGTTCATCTGTTGTCAGCTTGCTGGCAGGAGTCATTGGTGTTGATTTCTGCTTGATATTCTCAAATCCAAATCTTGTAAGTAGATTCTTGACATATTTGGATTGATGCACGTATATACCATCTGAAGTTTGCTTAATTTGAAGACCCAAAAAATAGTTGAGCTCGCTCATCATGCTCATGTCAAACTCACTATGCATACACTTAGAAAACCACTTGCACATATCATCATTAGTGGATCCAAAAATAATATCATCCACATATATTTGAACAACTAAAATATCAGAACCATTATGTTTAGTAAATAATGTGGGATCAATTTTACCTCGAATGAATCCATTTTTGATCAAAAACTTACTTAGCCTTTCGTACCATGATCTAGGAGCTTGTCTCAATCCATATAATGCCTTCTTTAATTTGAACACATAATTTGGAAAGTGCTCATTCTCAAAACCGGGGGGTTGCTTGACATAGACTTCCTCTTTTAAGAATCCATTAAGAAATGCACTTTTCACGTCCATTTGGTGTAGCTTGATCTTCTTGAAGCATGCAAATGAAAGTAACATCCTTATTGATTCGAGCCTTGCAACCGGGGCATAAGTTTCTTCAAAATCTATTCCTTCTTGTTGATTATACCCTTGTGCAACAAGTCTTGCTTTGTTTCGAGTAACCGTATCAAATTCATCAACTTTGTTCTTGAAGACCCATTTAGTACCAATAACTGAAACATCTTTAGGTGGCTCTACAAGTTCCCAAACATCACATCTTTCAAATTGATTGAGTTCTTCTTGCATTGCCATGATCCAATTCTCATCTTGAAGTGCTTCTTTGACATTCTTTGGTTCCTCTTGAGCTAGAAAAGCTGCAAATGCACAAAAATTAGCATTACCTTTCCTAGTCTTGATTCCTTCTGATTTATCACCAATGATCAACTCTGGAGGATGATTTTTCACTGTTCTTGTTGACTTTGGCAATGAATGTTGAGCTATGACTTCCTCATGTACTCGAATTCTCTTGGATGGAGGAGATGCTTCACCACCTTCATAGATAGGCATCTTTTCTTGGGATCTCTGACCTCTTGGACCTTCCAAGGTGAGCTTGGATAACTGATCAATAGTTTCGTCCACTGGGGAAGAAGTTTCAGCTGGCTTTTCAGCTGCTTGAGTTGCATCAGACTGGTTGTCAGCTTGCTGAGATGCTGAAATTTGTCTTGTCAGCTCGCTGTCATGACTTGTTCCTGTAATATCTTCCTCATCCCTTGACAGATCAACATTAGATTCTTGAAATGAAACATCTATAAACTCTTCAACAATACGTTTAGATACATTATAAACTCTATAAGAACGACTTGTTAAAGAATAACCCAAAAATATTGCTTCGTAAGATTTAGCATCAAATTTACCATCTCGATCAATAGTTTTGAGTACAAAACACCTGGAGCCAAAGACTTTGAAATATCCAATGTTTGGCTTCTTATTTCTCAGCAATTCATATGGAGTTTTGTTGAGTATAGGCCTGATAAGCACCCTGTTAAGAACATAGCTAGCTGTGTTGACAGCTTCTGCCCAGAAACTCCTTGACAGCTTGCTTTCTTGCAGCAAAGTCCTCGCAGTTTCTTGCAAAGATCTGTTCTTTCTCTCCACAACTCCGTTTTGTTGAGGTGTCCTTGGAGCAGAGAATTCATGTGTGATACCTCTTTTTTCACAATAAACAATGAAGTTTTTTGAAATGAATTCACCTCCTCTATCACTCCTTATACCTACAAGCCTTGTATTCAACTTGTTCTCAAGTAAAGTGATTAGCTTCTCAAATTCACTAAAAGCACAATCTTTAGTTCGAAGAAACAATACCCATGTATATCTAGAAAAATCATCTACGATTACAAATACATATTGTTTACCTCCAATGCTTTTATAGGCTTCCGGACCAAATAAATCCAAATGTAGAAGCTCTAAAGGTTTAGTAGTTGATACCATTTTCTTTGACTTATGTGGAGTCCTGATTTGTTTGCCTAATTGACAAGCTGAGCAGGTTTCCGTCTTGACATACTTCAATTTTGGCAGTCCTCTAACTAGCTTCTTGGAAGACAGCTTGCTGAGTAGATCCATATGAGCATGTCCAAGCCTTCTATGCCAAAGATCTGGATTTGTATCAACAGTAGCTAAGCAACAACCTACTTCCTGCATCTTAAAGTCCAACATATATATATTTCCTTCCCTTCTAGCAACTAGGGGGACTTTGTTAGTGCCAACATTAATAGTACATTTCTCTTTATCAAAAACAACAGTATGTCCATCATCATATAACTGACTTATACTAAGCAAATTATACTTAAGACCTTGAACATATTGAACTTTATCAATAGAAATGTTACTATTACCAATTTTTCCTTTGCCAAGTATGCAGAGTGTTTTGCTATCACCAATTGTAACGCTTCCACCCTTTTTCATTTTGAGACTAAGGAACTGAGATTTGTCACCACACATATGTCTTGTACATCCACTATCCAATATCCATTGATTTGCATTGACTTTGACCAGAAGACATACCTACAAAACAAAGAACAAACAACTCAACGCTTTGGTACCCAAATTTGGTTGGGTCCTGCATGGTTAGTTGATAGAACATAGATAACATTCAATTCAGATTTCTTGATCCACATTTGGACCACTTTGGATGTTCGTTTTCCTGTTCTTCCTGTTCTGTCAGCTTGCTGCCTATAAGCTGTTTGTCTGTTCCAGCTTGCTGGTTTAGCATTCTGACTTGAGCAGTGATGTGATAAGTGACCTTTCTTTCCACATTTGTAGCAAATTTTCCAAGGCATATCATAATTATATGGAATACCCTATTTTCCTTCATATTGAAAAGCCTTGTTCTTTGACGTAGAAGCCATTCCAAGTCCTTCTTTATCCATAGGAACCTTTGTTTGTTTCATAATTGTCTTTAATACTTCCTCTCCTTGAACAAATTTTCCCATGCCTTTCTCAAGCTTTGCAACCTCAGCTTCCAATTCCTTTATCTTCTCAGCTTGTTGATTTGCTTCAATTGAGATGGATTCTCTGATTTTAAACGTTTCAAGACATACATCTCTTGCTTCAATTTCTGCACGTAGCTCGCTGAGTTCTTTCATCAATGTGTCATTTCTCTTGAGAAGCAACTTGTTAAACCCTTCAAGTTGTGTTAGCTTTCCCTTTAGATCAGAAATGAGATCTACATGATTGTTTGATGGAGTCTTTTCAGCCATTAGCTCAGAAATCATTTTTCGAAGAGAAGCATTCTTCTTTTCAAGTTCGTTGTTCTCATTCTTTAATTCCATGAACTCCACAATAGATATAGTACTATGTCTCTACAAGGTTAGTTCATCTAATGAATGATTACTAGAATTTGAATCAGAATTTATAGAGTTTACCTCGCTATTATTGTCATCCGAATCTGAAATATCACTTTCTACAAGGCCATCTTCTGTGACTCCTCGTATTATATCTTCATCATCAAGACCAACAAGAGCTAAGTTCACCATCTCATCACCTGATTCATCATCAGAAGCTGAATCCTCATCATCACTCCATGTCAAAAGAGCTTTAGACTTCTTTCTGTCCCTTGAGGTAGCTAGCTGATTTGGCTTGTTCTTCAACTTGTAGCAGTCCCTTTTGAAGTGTCCTTTCTTGCCACATTCAAAGCATGCATCATCCTTTGAATCCCTTGACTCTCTTTTTGCACCAAAAGCCTTTCCTTTCTTTAGTTTATTCCTCTTTTCAATCATCTTCTTGATTTTTCTGGACATAAGAGCCAATTCTTCATCTGATTCTAATTCTGTATCTGAAGTCAGCTTGCTGCTGGAGTTTTTACAGATTCCATCTTGCTGTCATGTATCTTGGTCTCAAACTGTTCTAACTCAGCAAAAACAGATAGATGATCCATAGTGTCAAGATTTGATGAAGATTCCAAGGAGGTAACTTTTGGTTCATAAATGAATGGTACCGCACTTAGAACTTTCATGTTTATTTCATCTTGAGGGATCTTTTTGCCAAGTCTCTCAAGTGCATTGATGTTCACTTGAAATCTAGCTTGACTTTCTTTGATAGTTTCACCTTCCCTGAGTTTAAAATTTCCAAACTCATTCATTAGCTTGCTGAGTTTGACTTTCTTTAAAGATGTTGAACCTTCATGATAAGTTTCCAATGCATCCCACATCTCCTTTGCTGATTTAAGAGATGATACTTTGTCATGCTCAGCTTGATTTAGTCCATTCATAAGAGAATTCCTTGCTTTTCCATTATAGCCAATTTTGATCAATTCATCAGCAGTAAGATCATCGATATCCTTATCTTTGCCGTCTTTATCAAGGAAAACATATGGACCCTTCTGAACAACCCTTAGCACAAGTGGATCTCTAGATAGAAATGTTTCCATACGCCCTTTCCACCAGTTGTAGTTGTCCGTTCCAGTGAGGAGAGGAGCTCGGTAGTCAGACTTTCCTTCGGGATAATTGTCAGCCATTTGATCGATAATTTTCCTGTTATAGAAATATTAGTATACCAATGCTCTGATACCAAATGAAAATGCACACCTAGAGGGGGGGTGAATAGGTGCTATGGCCAACTATATCCAATTTTAAAGTATTACCAAATAATTAACTGCTAACTAGTCAGCTAGCTAAGATGAACAGAATGTAGTCTGTCAGCTAGCTAAGATAAACAATGCAATGCAGAATTGAAATAACAGTAAGTAAAAACACCAAGAGTTTTAGCCAGGTTCGACCCCTATTCTCTATGGTCTACGTCCTGGTCCCCTACCAAACCTGGTAAGAGAATATATTATTAATCACTATAAAAACCAATTACAAGATTAATACATATATCTTCCTTCCTCCCTGTCACTGATAGCAGCTAGCTGACACCCTTGTTCCCTGAATCAAATGATCTCTAAGTACTATACTACCCAAGTATAAACTTCTCTATCAAACTAATTCCCGAACCCTTGTGTCTTAGCCTGCAACTCAGCAACAAACCTTACAATCTGAACAATATAAGCAATTGAAAATAATACAACTCAAACTATAAACTCTAAGCAAAGATATAAACGTATGTATATAAAAGTAGAGCTCAAGTAAAAGATTTTGCAAAGTAGCACATAATTGTTCTTGTGTGTTCTCCAGAGATTTTACCGAAAACAGCTACACAAGTATTTATAAAGAACAATTAACGTTCGAATTAACCAATCAAACTCCAACGGTCTTGAAACCTTTTCTCACGTTTAGTTTGTTTGATAAATTCGTTCATCAACGTTCACATAACGTTAACATACTGAATTTTAAGAGAAAAGACGTTTAAGATATAAAACATTCAGTATATAACTAAAAACCGAGTTTTAGAGAGTTTGTATCAGATAAGATATTTGAAAGATACAAACTCCTAATAAATAGGAAAACTGTTTTGAAAAAGTCTTTGTGAAAACTGAGCTCTTAAAATTATATATATTACGTTTATATAATCTATAGAGTCCTTACATATCATGTCCTATAAAATCTCCATGGAATTAGGACTTCTGTTTTGACTTGGACAGTTTCTGGCGGAACAGTTTTAGCTTGCTGAAATGTACTATTACTTCAAAGTTAGCTTGCTAAGATACTGTGTTCCTGCAATGTTAGCTGGCTGATATAACAAGTAATATAAAACCTGCAACAAGACTGTTAATAAATATAGATAATATCATTTCTTATACTACCAGCTAGCTAAGATTAATATCATCAAAATTAAGAGAGTATCATATTGATATATCAATAATAAAATAATTTTTTTATAATCAAGAAAATTTCTCGGAACAAAATTTGAGAAGTCGATGAAACAACTAAGATCAAGAAACCTCGTAGCAAGCACAAAATAGAAAAATTTGAAATCTTGTTCTTAATATAAGTTCCCATAACAGTCATTTTTAATATAAGAACAATTAAAAAAGATGTCCGCAAATGTGCATAAATTTCAAAAAATTGTGACATATATTTAAATGTGTAAAGTTTCACTTCTATTATTAGAATATAAAATTTATTTTATATACCAACAAATTCATTTTAATAACTTTTAATTTATTTCATGTGGACATACTAGCGATTTATTTAATTTATATATTAATTTTTAGTCTTTTGCATATTAACGTAGACCGATTACACTACTTATACTCATTAAGTAAAACAAATTATTTGTCATAAATAAGAAAAATTATTACCCTCGTTTTGACATATATAATAAGTGACAGAAATGTAATTATAAATCTATTATTCAAATAATATTATATCTTCTTGTTTGCATGTTAATAAACAAATTAATTGATGTCAATTGTTAATGATAATACCGAAACTTTATAACGGAGCTGAGGTTATCATCGCATACGAATCAAATTGTAATTTTTGAATTTGTGCAACAAAATTCAAAAATATGGTACAATATTGCAATTAATTAACAACTTACAATCTTTGTTTACAATGACAAATGACCATTAGTAAAGGAGATAACTAGCATAGTCACAAGTTGATCAAGTATAACCTTGGTTGTATTAGTGGAAAAGATCTTCAAGTTTAGCATTTTTAAGAGCAAAACAGCCCACTGAATAAACAATAATTAAGGCTACAAGCGTAATAATTAAGAATAAGTTTGCCCTTTTATATTTTGAATTGATATGATTTAGTAATCCAATTTTGCATGACTCACATTTATAACATAATATATTTGGGTCATTGCTCCATTTCTGGCAGTCATAATTCTCGCCGCTGATTGGGCTGGAATTTCTCCAATTTGTTGGGTTCACAAATGTGAAATCACATTCTCTTGATGGTGTACAACATCTTGACTGTAAATCAAAATAAGTGAAATTAAAATATACTCCCTCTCATTTTTATTGTCCGTAATCAAAAATATCATTTATTCAATCATAGTAAATAGATTAATTGTTATCAAATAGTTATATTGTTTTTTATAAAAATTAACATAATTAACACATAATTTACCATATTAATTTGAAAGTGAATAACAATTTTAAGACAAAACAAAAAGGTAATTTTGGACAACAAAAATGAGACAGAGGAGTATTTACGTTACACAGAAAACCAATCACATTTCATGGTATATCACTATTTCATTTCCAACTTTTACTCACTCAAAAAATGGGTTAATTATCAAGTTGGTCACTGAAGTGAACTTAAAAGTATCAAGTTGATCACTAAACTGAAAACGGTCTCAAGCAGGTCATTAAAGTCAACTACAGGTACATTCTGTTATGTAAGTTACTTTTTTATGGACGAAAAATACTAATATTCATGCTGATTTCTTCGATTTTATGGTCTGAAATGAATATGTTACCCTACCATATTGATGTCATATCAATTTTTTTTAATATATTATCATTTTTAGTCTAAAAAAAGTGAGTTATTTAACGGAATGTACCCGTAGTCAACTTTAATGACCTGTTTGAGACTATTTTTAGTTTGGTTACCAACTTGATACTTTAGGTTCACTTCAGTGACCAACTAGATAATTAACCCCTCAAAAAATCCCATCCATACACAGATTATTTTAAATATTTTGGGTGATGTGTTTAGATTAAATAGTCAAATGTGTTTTAAAATAAAATTTTAATAGAATTATAACTATTTTAATATGTTTTAAATAGGGTCCTAAAGACGAGGTTACATTTTGTTTTGGCCTAAACTAAAAATAAAAAGTAAAGAATAACTAAGTATTCTTATTATAAGTATTTTAATTATAATTAATTTTTAAAACAACTAACCCCATCAAAATAAATAAGACTCATAACTAAAAATAAATATCTCCCGACCAACTATCAAATTTTAAAGTTTCAATTTCAATAATAAAAGCATATAAACCTTACAACGTATGGATATTTTATATCACTATCAAATTTTAAAGTTTCACCAATTAAATATTTCACCAACTAGATTATAGCCGCGTGTATTCAAAATATTATTTAACATAAAAAGTGATGTATATATAATGTAATCATAAATTAAATAAAAACAATGTTATTATATAAATTAAATAATAAAATTTTGAAAAACTAATATTGGTATAAATAAAATATTATTTTGAATAATGTAAATGTATAATAAGTACCTTTAAAAATTCATTATATTATGTAATGATATGCACCGATGGGATTAACAAAATTGAAGAATTAACAAAAAATTTTATTAATGAACTTACCAAAAATATAATAGAATACATTAATAACATTTGTCATTGTTATATAAAATTTTCATTGAACATGGATCAAATATAAATTTTATACAAAACTAAAATGAGTATCAAACATATAAAATAGATAATTCATGAATATTAAAATAAAATTAAAAATTTCATCTGAACCTATATATGAATATATGACAAATCACAGATGTGGGTTATTCAAAAATTTATTCACATGCCCACTCACTATCAAATTTTAAAATACCTACCCGCCCACTATCAAATTTTAAAGGGGACCTAAATATACTGAAACATTAATGTAAATATGTACTCCCTCCGTCAAAGGAAAGTGTAAAGAAATGGGTGGACGGAACTGTAAAACTAAATAATGTACCTGAATTGTTGTGAGACGTGCACTAAAGAAATCTTCAGCCGTGTGATAACTCTGATTCAAGTTTGCACAGATATTTGAAGTCTCAACACAATTTGATACATTCGCGCTATAGCTAACATGGCGAATAAAATCCGAGAAATCTGGAGGATAGAGGCCTGGCGAGTGTACAACTGTAACTCTACTGAAAAAAATCACTAGGGTTATCAGTGAAATTATAACTATAATCATGGCAATGTAATAAAATACAACCAGTGGTTGGGTTCCTCTAAAGCCTCCGATGACACCGGAAAGAGCTACTACGAAAATCAAGATTCCAAATATGATAAATGGCAGTTGTGAGATCTTAAAACAACCACTCTTCTTAGCCTCAACTGCTAGCCATAAACCGGAACCAAACACCGGAACAGAGAGGAGTACGGCTACAGAATTTATGGTACCTATCACATTGTTACTTCTTGCCATTGTTGTTAGAAAATAAATGTTGCTTGTTGTGTGTATGTATGTGGAGATGAGAGTGAATCAATTTAGAAGATTAGAGGACTGAAGTTATAGATTGCAAGGTAAAGTGTAGATAATGTGTTTCTGAGTACCAATCTTGTAACTGAAGCAACTAATTTAAAAGTAAAGAATTCACTTTTCTCAAAATTAAAAAAAATAGGAAGACGGAAGATGGTAAAGTTAGCATCGATACTAAAAAGGAAATTAAACTCAAGACACTCAAAATAATAAAAATATCGAGAGTTTGGAAATAATCAGAAAATTAAAAGAAAATTTTAAAGTAGTCATCGTCGTTTTCAATTGATAAACAGTTACCGTCATCATCGTTCGTGTGTTATCGTATCCAATCAACAAATAATCATGGGTTGCCGTGATGGTTGTTTCCCATCGAGAAGACATAAACCTTGATTAATTTAAAATGACTATCATTTATATAATCAACACCTAAATCAATATATAATAAAGGTAATGAATATAATAATAATTTTTTTTATTTTATTATTATAATAATAATAATTACGTCAATAATAATATTAACGGAAGATAAACACAGGAAGTATATTGGACCATAGTTTAAACTTTAAAGGGAAGTCATTCTCTTGAATTAATATATTACTAGCTTATAACCCGTGCCACGAGTATGAGTTGACATTAAAATATTAGTATTAATAAATTATTAATAAATATTATTTAAAAATGTATTTCTCGAGAATTTAATGATAAAAATATATAATAAATAAATATTTATTTAATTATGTAGTTATAGACAATCGAACTGTGCATAAAGCTAAAAAAATTAAAATAAATAAATAAATCTTGTATGATTACGTAGCTGCAAAGAATTTAACGCTCGATGAAACTATTGAATTTAAAGTAAATAAATAAATCTTGTATAATTACGTAATTGTAAGGAATCGAACCCTGGATGAAGCTAAAGAATTTAAAGTAAATAAATCTTGTATAATTATGTAGTTGCGAGAAATCGAACCTGGGTTAAGTGATAACCAAATTTGATATTTTGGTAATTTGGTACTTTATTAATTATGTAGTTGCGAGGAATCGAACCCGGGTTAAGTGATAACCAAATTTGATATTTTGGTACTTTAATAACACGCGTCATTTTCACATTGTTTTGTTTATTAATAAAGATTATAGAAGATTAAGTAGTTCCTTACCTGCAATGTAAGGAATGTACTAAAGCAACTAAACACCATTTTCGACCAAAAAATTTCTGACAGAATGGCTTGTGAATCAAGCTTATCAACGAAAGAAATCAAAATCCGCCGTACATATGATTTTAATTTTGTAAGTTCCGGCTAAACAATTGAAAAATGTGAATATGTTCCGTCAAGTAAAACGATCTCTATGTTTTTTGTTAACTGGTGTTCTAATTTGCTAATTTGGGGAAGAGTTTTACGTTCAGAAAACACATTTTCTATTGCCTTGCACTTAAAATTTATTTCTAAAAATTTATAATCTTCAGGAAAATCAAACTATAATATTTCTGATAAATGTAATATTGGGGATAATATGATATGCTAATAATTGAATTACGATGAAGTGAAATCAGCATATTAATGATCAATGTTACAGTACATTCTTTTAGGAGAGTCCTCCTCTATCTATTTTTCCAACCCCTCTGTATGTGGGGGTTTGGGAATATTTATAGGTAAAGTTTATAAGTGGGCTTATTACAAATTGACATATATATAAACTATTAATTGAGCCCTATTGGCAAATGAGTTTTGACCCAGCATTTGTCCCCCCTTGTTTGAAACTACATCTTTAGATTTGCTTGGGCCCTGAAATACAAGACAAAATATGTAAAATAGCTAAATTAAACTTAATGAATTTATCGTGAAACTCAAGAGTCGAATTTTTGGGAAACAATAAAAATAAAAATAAAAATGAAATGGAACCGTAAATTGTTTTGCTGTATTTTTCTCATCGTTTCTTGTTTTTATTTGTTGTACGGAAATCGGGGCCTAACTGTGGCTTTTCGACTTCCCTAGTATCAGGTAGTGTCTCTTTCTTTTCCTTCTCCGCGACAATTTGCAAGGCTATCCTCCCAACTCTTACCACTTCTCTCACTCAGGTGTGCGTTTTTTCCTTTGCTTTCCAAAATTTGTATTTTATAAACTGTCTTGATTTGCATTACTTCTAGGGATTTGTATCATGTCTATTCCTTCTAACTCGTCTGAGTCTACCGTTAGCCAAAACCCTTATAGAAACATGTCGTTAAATCAAGACCTTGACTCCCTTTTTAATTTGGATCATTTAGAACTTCCCGATGTCGAGATTGGTTCTGGGTTTAGTTTCTCTGGGGACGGGGGGAATGAAGAGATTCACGTTTCTCCTCCTTTGAGTCCTGGTACCGTGGCAGAGAGCGAGAGGGTGGTCGGGGAAGCCCTCGTCGCCGGGCAATTAGAATTCGGTGATGACACTAGTCTTAACATGTCGAGCATTTTTTCAAATCCCTCGATGTAAGTGGATGAGAATAAGAATTGGGTCGACCTATCCGTAGGGGGTTATCGGTGTGAGGTCCCTAACCCCGATGATCAGATATGGAATATGCCCGAGTACGGGATGCATGGTATACTGTTAGTTCATTTCGATTACGGACTGCGTCTACCCCTGCATCCCTTTTTCTTATGCATGTTCGAAGTCGTTAGTTGTGGAGTGGCTCAAATGACCCCCAATGCTATCGCGCAGATAAGTGGTTTCATAGCTCGCTGTGCTGAGGTCAATAGGTTACCCTCCTTGAACTTGTTTTTTTCGATTTATAGTATCCATTATACACATGGTCAAGTTTACTTTTATAAGCGAGCTGGGGTTCGCCTTGTGAATGTGAAGTCATCGAACCATGGCTGGCATGGCAAATGGTTGTTCTGGTATGGAAATGATCTCGAATTTGTGCCCTCCTGTCGGGCTGTGCCTAAGGATACCGTCGACCTCTTAAATAGTCTGAGTAAATACGATGCCGCCTTTTTAAAGACTTTCTTAGGATCTTGGTCGCTATATGACTGGTCGCAGTTGAAGGATGGGTCTTTTTTAGGGAGTCACAATCATAAAATTATCTATTTGTTGATAACATTTTATTATTCTGCATGCTGATGTCGCTGTTAACCTTTTCTTGTTTGTGCCACTATTTTTCAGTTTCTGGGCGGTCTCTACGGCAGGTGTTGGACGGAGGATTGAAAGATGAGATGGACAAGGCGCTGATGTTGCTCGCTAAGAGGCCGCACTCTCAATTGTCGCGAGGTAACGTGGAGTCATCTCCGGGTGGAAGTGGTTTGGGGACGGGTGTTGACATAAACGCGACTTCAGAGTCTGTGGCAGTTGTGGAGATTAATGAAGAAACTAGTTTGGAACGTGGTGAGAATACGGAGTTGGTGTCTCGCGAACGTAAGAGGTCGCGCATCGATGTGGGGAATGACGGTTCTGAGAGGGTCACTGCCAGACGGGGACATGACTCTATAAAGCCTGGGGGCACGAAGTCGCTGACTATTACAAGACAGCGAGGTGGTGATCGGCCTCCAGTTCTTCAACCCGCGACTGCCGTGGAACCAGCTCGTTTTGAGATCCAGTCCTTTGAACGATGGACCGCAGGACCGCACGTGCCACTACGGGTATGCTTTGTTTAGTTTTTGTCATATTATCATGTTGACCTGCTATATTATCCTGTTAATACGTATCATATGCTGGCAGGTTTTTGAAGCATTCGACCTGCCCCAAGATTTCAGCTCGTATGTGGATCGTACTCGAAGTGATGTCGCTGATCGCTGCCTTACACGCGCAGGACGGGTAACCCTCTTATTTAATTTCAACTTAGTTCATTTTGCCTATTATGTCGTCATGGTATCTTTACCCAAAGCTTGCTCCTGTTTTTGATGTTTTAGTTCCTAGCCGACATGAAGCACATCGTTCGTGAGTACCGGGCCGATGTGGATGGTCAGTGGCGGTCTGAGTCACTGCGAGAGATGGCTACTATGAAAGAACAGCGAGCTGCTGCCGAGAAACGGGCTGTTGACGCCGAGCTGCATATTAAGGAATTATCTATTGAGCTTGAGAAGTTGAAGGTAGAGAATGACGAGGCTGCACGGACATTCGGGAAACTATCGGAGGAGTTGGAAGGGGAAAAGAAGTTATTTGAGGAGAAGCAAGGGGTGAGTGATGAGATGAGGTCCGAGCTTGACCGTTGCCGAGGTGACAAGGAAACCCTCGCAAATGAGGTCGAAAGCTTGAAGGTCGAGGTTGACAAGGGCATGGAGGAGATTGCGAACGACCTTGAAGCTGGGTACGGTCGTTGTTATGCCCGCGCGGTCGCTGCTGGGCTGGACATGACTGGTCATTCCTTTGACGATTTTTGCTCAGACTTAGCTCAGCAAGCAAAGGACACGGAGCCGGAAGGAGTGCCAAGTTGAAGGCGGGGAATGCCCCGTGATTTTGTACCTCTTATTTTAACTGTCCTGCTTCTCTTGAGAACAACTTAGTAACTATGATGTAAACATTCTTTGGGGTTTGGTTTTGCAAACATTTATCGGCATTGGCTGATATAACAGTGTGGGTAGTATGATAATTCTTATATAATTTAAGTTTTTCCTTTGATGTTTTCGTAACTAGTTGATCTTTAGTAGCATAACGTGTTTTAGTAATTATGTTCCTTATGAATAAATGTGCCATATACGATAAGTGCAGAAATACTGCTATTGGTATACTTGAAGAAATTTATACTGTAATTGTTTTGACACTTTTAGAAGCTTAATGTTTATATCATGGAATTTGCAGGAATAATGCACGAAACGAAAATTGTTCACAACCTACTTGAGGAGTAAATTGTTCATAAAAATTTACTTGTACCTCCGCTTAAATCTGTAGTCGTGACTTAAACATAGTTGACGATAGTTTAGAGGTACATGTCTCTGACTGGACTTGATTGAAAATAACTTAATAGGAGAAAGTAAATATGCAAGTTCCCACTTATTCATGGGAAAAACTTCTTCAAGTGGATCGCATTCTGTGCGTTCTTTACTGGCTCACCGTTGAGTTGGGAAAGCTCGTAAGTTCTGGGGCGGAGGACTTTGGAGATTTTGTATGGGCCTTCCCATGGTGCCTTGAATTTCCCAGTGATAGTTGGTTGAGATGAGGCGGATTCCCGCAAGACAAGATCGTTCACCTGGAAATTCTTTGTTTTTACCTTCTTGTCGAAATACTTGGCTACCGTCTTCTGATGACGTGCAACAGCTGAGTTGGCCTCTTCTCTGACCTCTTCTAGTAGGTCGTTGTCGAGACGGAGTCCTTCTAGCGAAGCATACGGGTTAAAGGAATCGACTCTGGGTGAATTTAGACTTGTTTCCAGAGGGACAACGGCTTCTGTCCCGTAAGCTAACTTGAATGGAGTCTCACCTGTTGAGGTTCGGGGCATGGTCCTATAGGACCATAATACATTAGGGAGCTCCTCCGTCCATGAGCGAGGTTGCTCTTGAAGTTGTTTCTTGAGTCCTTGGAGAATGATCCTATTAGTGACTTCCACCTGGCCATTGGCTTGGGGATAGGCTACTGAAGCCTTAGAGTGTTTGATGTTGAGGTCCCGTAACATGGTTTCAAATTTGTCGCCAACGAATTGAGTACCATTGTCGGTGACGACCGTCCTGGGGATCCCAAAGCGAAAAACAACAAATTCCATGAAGAATTCAATCATTTCCTTTTCCCGAATGCGCGCTAATGGTTTAGCTTCAACCTACTTCGTGGCGTAATCAATAGCGACAACCACATACTGAAGCTGACCCTTACCTTTTGGGAGTGGACCCACGATGTCGATTCCCCACTGGAAGAAGGGGCAAGGGCAAAGAATTGGCGTCATTGCCTGCGAGGGAGCATGGCTAACTGACCCATAGAGTTGGCAAGGGACACAACTCTTAACGTAGGTTTCGCAATCCTTCCTCGTTGTGGGCCAATACAGGCCTTGTCTGATGATTTTAAGGGCGAGGTTTTTGCCCCCCATATGCTCTCCGCATATTCCAGTATGCGTTTCTAGAATAGCGAGCTGGGATTCGGCAGGTCCTAAGCAGCGAAGGAGTGGCTCCGTTAGAGCTCGTCGGTAAAGCTTAGAGTCTAGGACGCAATAGTTGCGGGCTTTAAACATGATTGAGCGAGCTTCTTTTTTGTCGCCGGGGAGCTTGTTATCGACTATATAGTCTAGAAATACGGTGCGCCAGTCCGGGGATGTTGTGACCTCGCTTATGGTGGGTTCGTGGATTGTCGGGATTAACAACTCCTCGACGTACACAGGGTGAGAATTGACCAATATATTTGATGAGGCCAATTTGGATAGCGCGTCGGCCCATTGATTCTCCATTCGATCCACATTTGTGATCGTCCAAGACATGAAGTGTTTCAGCAGAGAATGAGTTTTGTCTAGATAGGATGACATTCTGTCGTTATGAGTTTTGAATTCGCCCATGATCTGTTTTACCACTAGCTAAGAATCACTGAAGATGTCGATAACTCTGGCTTCCAATTCTTTTGTCAGCTTAAGACCTGCTATCAGAGCCTCGTATTCCGACTCGTTGTTGGTAGCTTTGAATGAGAATTTAATTGCTTGCTGAACTTGAAAGCCCTCTAGACTAATCAGGATGACCCTTGCGCCGCTGGTCTCAGATGTAGACGACCCGTCGACGTAAAGAGATCAGGGACGTGAAGAAGTAGGATTTATCTCCTTTGACGAGCTTTCCTCTTGGGAGAATTGGCATTCTACAACGAAATCTGATAATGCTTGAACTTTCATCGCTGTTCGTGGTTTATATTCGATGTAGAATTGACCTAGTTCGACCGTCCATGCGGTGAGGCGCCCCGTCATGTCTGGTTTATGTAATATTCGTTTCAAAGGCTGATTAGTCATGACTTGGATCTCGCGACCCTGGAAATAATGGTGCAGTTTCCTACTTGCGATGACGAGGGCAAAGACCAATTTCTCAATTTATGGATATCGCGTTTCAGCGTTGCGAAGTGTGTGGCTAACGTAGTACACTGGCGATTTCGTCCCTCCACTGGACTTTACCAAGACCGTTGCGATGCTAGTGTCGGTAGTAGCGAGATAGACCCGCAATGGTTCACGGGCGACCGCTTTGATGAGTACAGGATGAGTAGTTAGAAACCTTTTGAGTTCGGCCAATGCCTCCTGGCATTTGTCGTTCCAATCGATTTTTGATGTTTTGGTAGTCTCTTTTATTACCTGAAAGAAGGGGGCACAACGTTTGGAGGACTAGGGGATAAACCGTCTTAGGGCGGCAATGCACCCTGTTAAGACCTGGACCTCTTTCAAGGTGGATGGGCTTTTGATGTCCATGATAGCTTTGATTTGAGAAGGATCGGCCTCAATCCCTCGTTGTGTGACCAATAAACCCAAGAACTTGCCTGTGGTGAGGCCAAATGAGCATTTCGTAGGATTAAGTCGCATACTGTGAAGGCAGATCGTTTGGAAAGTTTCCCGCAAGTCGTTGACGTGATCCAGGGCCTTTTGGGATTTGGTGATCATGTCGTCGACATAGACTTGCATATTCCGGCCGATTTGTGAGGAGAATATGGTATCCATCATTTGTTGGAATGTCGCCCCTGCATTGATGAGCCCGAAGGGCATGTTTTTGTAACCGAAGACGCCCCTATGCGTAATGAAAGCGGTTTTCTCCCAATCTTGGCTGTCCATTTTGATTTGGTTATAACCGGAGAATGCATCCGTGAATGACAAAAGCTCATGGCCTACAGTGGCGTCAATCAATTGATCGATGTTTGGTAAAGGGTAGAAGTCCTTAGGACATGCTATGTTGAGATCGGAATAGTCAACGCACATACGCCACTTGCCGTTACTCTTTCTTACTAGTACCACGTTGGCGAGCCAAGTGGGGAATTGTACCGGTTCTACAAACCCGGCGGCGAGTAAACGATCAAGCTCGGCGTCAATTGCCTGTTTCTTTTCTTCCGAGAAAACACGTTTCTTTTGTTTCACCGGTTGAATTTTTGGATCAATATGGAGTGAGTGGCGGGCTATGACCTATGGAATTCCTGGAATGTCACTAGGATCCCAGGCGAAAATATCGGAGAATTCGCGGACGAGATGAATGATATCTTGGCGAAAGGGATTTTGGAGTCCTTTCCCAATTTTAACATTTTTCTCCGGATTTCCCTGCTCGATCTCAATCTCATTTGTGTCTTCCATGGGGATGCATGTTGGGGTCGCTGAAATCTCAATAATATCATTCAGATCAATTTCTACAACCTGGTTGATGGAGGAGTCGTCTCCGGGTTTCTGTCGTGGAATGACGGTAGATAATGGAGTGTGTGACGATGTTTGTCGATTCCGGCTGCGAGGTAATTAATGGCGAGTTCCTCAATTAAATTTGGGATGTCGGCGACCGCTGCCCGGAAGCGAGCTAAAAAGTCTCGCACGGGCTCGGAATGTCTTTGGCGAATCGTCATCAAGGACGCGGTTATCTTGCCCCCGTTATAGTTGCTAGAGAAGCGACTTTGAAATTTGGTTTTTAACGTATGCCATGAAACAATGGATCGTGGTGCTAGATTGCTGTACCAACGTAACGTTGTGCCCTTCAAGCATGTAGAGAAAAATTGGCATCTAGCGACCTCTGAGTGACTGAAAAATGTCATTCGCCCATCGAAGGTATTCAAAAATCCAATGGGGTCGCATGACCCATCAAAGTGGTCTAGATCTGGGGTTTTCAGAGTCCTGTCAATTTTGCAATTTCAATGGATCGAGACAAGGGACTTCCAGTAGAGGCAGGTTGGCCTGAATGATTTTTGATGTAATCCTGACATATAGCGAGATCGTTATGCATCTTGGAGATATCCTCCAGGCGGAAAGACTCACACGAATCGCTTCGCCACGAGGCGTCACTTGCTGATGATGTGAGACGTCGCTTTGGCGGTGGTCGTGAACATTGAAACTCATTGGATACTTAATTATCGAGGTTGTAGTTTTCCTCGTAATCATCATCTAGGTGTCTTTGGGAATCTTTATCACGACGAGATATTGACGTCTGTTATAACTCCCGTTGTAGACGTCGAATCTCCCGGTGTTTTTCTAGGCGAGCTTCCAGTAAGCGTTTCTGCTCTTCCAAATATGCCAACTCCTCAAAACGGTGAACCTGTAGTGGTTGTTTCTTCTGCTTTCGAAGTTTGAGCAAATGTAAGCGTGCATCACTCGTTAAGACTTTCTTGCCCGTGGGGGTCATGATTCTTAAGCGTTTATCAACGGGGGGTCTAGGAGATTCCTCGATTTGATCATCAGTAGAGGGAAACAACTCCCTAGGCTGAAGCACAGGGGGAAGTTGTACTTCTTCTCGGTGAGGTATAGTCACAACTTCAGATGTACCGCCGATTTTCGAGATAAGTGGTTCGCCTTCTTCCATTTCAATTGGAACTACAGATAAAAAGAGCTTCTTCTAGCGCCAAATGATAAATGTAATATTGGGGATAATATGATATGCTAATAATTGAATTACGATGAAGTGAAATCAGTATATTAATGATCAATGTTACATTCTTTTAGGAGAGTCCTCCTTTATCTATTTTTCCAACCCCTCTTTATGTGGGGGTTTGGGGATATTTATAGAAAAAGTTTAAAAGTGAACTTATTACAAATGGATCAATATACAAACTATTTTGGCCCAACACTTTCAATACCGTTCAGTACTATACTGCTCGATCTTCGAAACTAAAAAATGAAGTGCCTATGTAATGGATGATCAAAATAAACACACATGATAATATGATATCGATAAAATATCAACTTTTACATCAATCAGTTATAATGCTTGCATTCCTGGGGTTGATCTCCTACTGATCACCCAAGCGAAAATGAGAAAATAGTAATCTCGTACTCCACAACTCTGCTTAAGTAGCTGCTCCTTGCTTTTCTGGGTTGATCTCGTACTCCTTTCCCAAGCCAAAATGAGCCATTAGTAACCAAACAATAGTTATGAGCTCCCCGCCTTTACTTAGCTGCACAGCATGAGCACTTGATCTGATATTACTCGCTGCATATGAGAGCAGTTCTACCCACAATTTGCTAATTATCAACCATTTTGTCTCTGGAGATACCTCTTTTAGCTTTTTTGCAAGTAAAGATGCAGTGAACAATATATTTCTATCCATCTTTACGGTAACTGCCTCGCTTTCTCTGTTGAAACTACGAATTCTTTCACAGGCCTTCAGTACGACTTCCTTCTTTTGGCTTTGTCTGTTAAAGAGAGAAAATTTTCTCCTTCTTAGTAGAAGCGGTTCGCCAGTGTCAAATAATTTGCTAACCTCAGTGCAAATATTTCGGAACTTTATTTGCCCAATGCCACAAACTGCAGACATCATGTCAGGCTTCATGACCATGAGATAGAGCATGTAGTCTGATAGCTGCTTTGCAGTTTCGCGTTGGTCCTTATTAGTTACAAGGTCCTGGCCGTCGTTGTAACAGAGTTCAGTAGCAATGTGCCAGATAAGAAGAATGTCATCATAGTTATATTCTTTAACGAAAGGAAGAAAATTACCTAAACTTTCATTTTTCTCCAGTACCCACTCTCCTTTGGATGAACATATTTGTTTAGCAATGTCTAAACTTTTCGCCAACTCTGATTTTATTTTCAGCTCGTCGAAAATGAAACCAGTCATGTGATGGGTTAGTGGTTGTGGTTTTACGTAGCAAATCCAGTTCACAAAATTGGTAAGGCCAAAACAACTATAAAACTTCTCCCTTCCTTTTGAAGGTCTCTGTAAACAATACAATATCAAGTTGAATTTCGACAAAGAATCAGCCCACCTGCTGTCGGTGAATTTTGGTTCAGGATGATGATGTTTATCTCCAACAAAACGAAGCAACCAATCTAGAAACAGGCTCTTATTAATATTAACAAACAATATCAATTTGACAAACTTATCTTTCCATGAATTATCGTTGGCGCTGTCATCAGATAGAGGCTTGAGCTTAACAACGGTCCAGTCACAGAATATTAGCATAAAAAATGCTATGACATCCAACCCGACTGCTCCCGTGAGCAAAATGTAGGTAATCGCCAAATCAAGCCGAGAATAGTTTTCCCTCTTTGCAACATGATGGAAGAGCACCAACGAAACAACAACTGCCATGAAGGATAGAGCTCTACAGAAGGAGCTGAATTTGTGGTGCAAAAGTGGGAGTTTGGTATAAAGAACATCGTAGATATAATTTAACTCTACCTCAACTAGCCAGAAAGCCTCTTTGCAAGATGTTCCAAGGAAGAACTCCCGGCTCTGATTGCGTTCATGGATGCTGAGATCGAGATCGACGACAAGTCCTTTAAATGCTCTAAAATATACATAGGCATACTGCAACACCTGTAAATGGTTTAAAGCATCTCTGGTCTTTTTAATCTGAAGTCTGGCCTTTTTCTTCGTGATACAGCCATCCATATCAGATTTCGATAGCATGGAATTGAGAAAGCTATTTGCACTACCAAAATACAGAGCAGCTGTACGCTCAAAGCACTTGACGATTCCACAGAAAAATATAAGTAGTGTTGGGATCCTTAGTTGGTGATTAGATTTTAAAGACTCAAACAAAGCAAAAGCTACGACAATGCACTGTGAAGCCAAATAAAACAAATGTCTTGGCCACAGTTCATTGTCCTCGGGTGCGAAAGCAGTAATGGTGTCTGGACCGCCAAGGTGTACGAGCAAAAAAGGTGCCCAGTAGATATGAAGATGATCTTGGTAACAAGTGTCAGGTTCACCATCATTGCAATACTTTGCAAACAAACTTTGCCTGCTGACAATGAGTCCGAGTCCAAAAACAGCAATAATTTCTGCTAGCAAATATGATAACCAGAGAAGGATGATAATCCATTTGTGGGATGCTAACCTTCTGAACGTTCCAGCAACAATCAAGAAAATTTGAAGGTAAAGACTAAGTAAGATGCAAACACGAATTTCCCATTCATCAAAAAATTCATTTAGTAGGATCTTGTGCATCTCCATACGTACCATATCGCCTTTGGATAAATTAGCAGGCTCTGGTTGTAGAGGTGCTCCAGACGGCTACAAAGCCTAGATTATAAAATTTTGGATGGGTGTGGGTGCGATTTTAAAAGTGTGTATACATCTATAGTAGACAACTTGAGCTCGATTATCACTTTATAAAGAAAAAACCAGGTTCTAGGAGGCTCCTATCGTCCTGGAAACTGGAAACTTGACAGACAAGGTTGAAATCAAGCAATGACTAGGTAAAGTATTACCCGGCCTTTAAATTTTATCATTATCCCTTATCTATACTCTTTATTAATAAGCAAAACAATGTGAAAATGGCGCGCGGTACTAAAATACCAAAGTACCAAAGTACCAAATTTGGTTACCAAAGTACCAAATTTGGTTATCACTTAACCCGGGTTCGATTCCTCACAACTACATAATTATACAAGATTTATTTACTTTAAATTCTTTAGTTTCATCCAGGGTTCGAATCCTTACAACTACGTAATTATACAAGATTTATTTATTTACTTTAAATTCAATAGTTTCATCGAGCATTAGATCAATTGTCTATAACTACATAATTAAATAGTTATTTATTTATTATATATTTTTATCATTCAATTCTCGAGAAATACATTTTTAAATAATACTTATTAATAATTTATTAATACTAATATTTTAATGTTGACTTATGCTCGGTCCGTGCTTGGCACGGGTTATAAGCTAGTATTCAATAAAGTGTTGTGTGCAGAACATGTGTATCTTAGAATCTGTTTGGACACATATTAGCTTATAGGACTAGAACTAAATCAAGTAATCTGATGCAAATAAGCACATTCTGTCTACAAAAATGCAAACATAACTGAAGTTTCCTAGTCTAACATCACACAAAAATCTTCGTCACTAGATAAGGACCAAGAAGGTTAGAGTTCAATTCTTATCTGAAGACATTGTTCCTGATCAGTGATCAACAAGCATATACATTATTGTTGAACTACCATCTGATGATGTTTAGGGGGATTGATATCGAAAATTTACTGGTATTTCATAATCAGGATCATGTTCATAAAATTTAGGACAAATTAGGACCACATTCTGAGAAAAGAAAAAGAAAAATCAAAGTATCATATGCCATTTTCTTTTTACAGTGAATCATCTGACATCTTTGATCGGTCTTTGTCTACAAATAACTAAGCATTTGTCCTTGCCTCTAGGGAGGTTACATATATTCTCTTGTCATTTATCATGCCATCAACTTGTGTTCCAGGGTTCTTCTGATTGACTGGAAAATGAAATTAAAGAAATAAGTTCCCCTCTTTTTTGTGGGGTATTTCATAACTAGACAAAGGAAAAGAAAGATGAGTCAATGACAGGATGGTTTTGCGAGATTTTTTTGAGCATTTACAACTTTGAGAGAAATATTTATGAAAATAAAACTAAAATAAATATACTGAAATGAATACAGATGAAGATAGTTATCTGGTAAAAGAGCTATGAATAGCCCAAATTCTATTTTGTAGGATTTGGCAAACACATGAAGGATCACACAATGGTTTTAGATTGCGTTTGCTAATACTGAATTCATTTCAACTAGCCACTTAAATTCAGTTCTAAAAATTGAGATCTCGAAATTTTAATTAAAATTCTTCGTTCTGGAAGCTTAAAATTTTCAACCCCAAGATTTCAAAATTTGAGAGCTTGGTAATCAGAAAAAAATTTAATTTAATAAATACTCGACAATCAATTCGATAGAATTTCAGTTGTACTCATAATTCCAGTATCCAACTGCACACAGATTATTTCTTTGCTCCCCTGAATTCCATAAGTTTACTGACGCAGTCTGGCTCCTACCATTCCCTGCTTCTTGGTAAGATTTCGAATGATGAATGCAATATCCAGATTGCTCGGAGTTTAGCTTCAGTAGATGCTCTGCAACTCAGGATGTCAGCTAGATATATTTGTGCAGTTGGCGCCCTGAGCAGGTAACTCCATGCATATAATAATAAAGATCAAATTACTATGGGATATGGATCATTCTTCTTTCGTTTTTAGTTCTAGCTAAATTAGAGACCATTCTTTTGACTAATGCATTTGGAAGGAAAATTGTAATTTAACTGCATAGGATTCATAGTCAACTTTCAGAATTAAAAAAAAAAATTGCTTTCCTGGTTTGATTTTATCTTCATCTCCCAAGCCACATGAAGAGAATAACTCAAATATTTGTAGAAAAACTGGCGACCCTCCATCCCAAATCAATTTTTTTTAATTAAACACACGCATATACCTAACAAGTTTCGAACCTTCGACATCTCGCAAAGTTAGCGACAAAGAAACCATTACGCAACTTTTTGAATTCTTGCAACTAGTTTAATGTACTTCGAAATGATAGGTCCAAGAGAATTATTTTTCAAATTTTCTTCCATCAACATAAAAAATTTTATATTTAAAAAAAAAATCAAAAAATAATCTTAGAACAAAATCAATAAAACACTTAAACCTCCTAACTATGACAATTCACTTTGTGTTTATGTACTAAACATTTGTTCCTAGAGCAGTAATACGCACACCAGAAACTTCTCAAAGCCCTTCACGCCATAGCTCTCCAGGACTGGGTAATACACCTATCAACACGTTATTTTATTTCTAGTTAGTTCAATGATTTTTCAGTTAATTGTTTGCAATAACTCTGTAATGTTTCTTATTAATACTTAATTATGAGGTCAATTGTTTGATCAATGTTCCCTTAAAATTTTACCCAAGAATCATTAGTATAAATTATTTCTTAATTAAGGCTGCTTTGAGTCTCTATACATTGATCCCTTGTCTGAGCACAGTATTGCATGCCTAATAGTTTGGTCCCTATATGAAATTCTTTTCCCTAATTTTTAGTTTTATCTAAGCTTCTTTAGTATATCAACTTCATATTTCGGTCTTTGTTTTTAGTCATACGCCTCTAATAACATCTAGTTTACATTGTTTTTCGGTTCTCGTTCAACCCTGATTCTATCTAGATATGTATAATTTCAA
This sequence comes from Heracleum sosnowskyi, assembly GCA_030848705.1. Taxonomy (NCBI): domain Eukaryota; kingdom Viridiplantae; phylum Streptophyta; class Magnoliopsida; order Apiales; family Apiaceae; genus Heracleum; species Heracleum sosnowskyi. The sequence goes on from CM061239.1 coordinate 9,414,900, forward strand.
GGGGCATGATTATACTTCGATACCAGTGCGACCTATGTATGTTATGGCCCAGATGGTAGAAAATTCTTGGGACACATTATATGGACTAATCCCACTTTAACAAATTGTTGCTACAGTTTATACCTGTTTAAATTTAAAACACATTAAATCTTCATTGCTAAGTATAATGATAATGTAACTGTAGTACATTTAGGTAGGAATTACAAATAGGCAAATAGTAAAACAATACCATTCACAATCTTCAGAACTGAAAAATGAAGTGCCTAGAACATATCATTACTTGCTAAAACCACACATGATATTTTTAGATAAATAACCTACTTTTTCCAACATTCAGTCATCGTCTTTCGTTCCAGGGATGATCTCAAACTGATTTCCCAAGCCAAAATGAGCCATCAGTAACCACACAATAGTAATAAGCTCCCCGCCTATACTTAGCTGCTCAGCATGAGCACTTGACCTGATATGACTGGCCGCATATGATAGCAGTTCGACCCATAATCTGCTTATTATTAACCATTTTTTATCTGACGGAAACACTTGTTTTAGCTCTTTCGCTAGTGCAGATGCATTGAACAATAACAATTCATTTCTACTTGTCTGCACGGTAACTGGCTTAACTTCTCCGTTGATGCTAAGAAGTCTTTCACAGGCCCTTCTCTGTAAAGTTTCCTTCTCTTTCTCACTCTCTCTGCCAAAGAAACAATATTTTCTCCTCTTTAGTTCTGGTAATTCAGTGTCAAATAATTTGCTAACCTTGGTGCAAGTATCTCGAAACTTTATATCCCCGACACTTGAAACTGCAGACATCATATCAGGCTTCATGACCATAAGATATAGCATGTAGTCTGAGAGCTGCTTGGCAGTGTCCCGTTTTTCCAAGTTAATAGTTAGCTGATCCTGGCTGTCGTTGTAGCAGATTTCAGTAGCTATGTGCCACAAAAGAAGGATCTCATCATAATTAAATCCAGAAACAAAAGGAAGAAAAGTAAATTCGCCTTCATTCTCAAAGATCCACTCTCCTTTAGACGAACATATTTTTTTGGCTGTGGCTAAACTTCCCGCAATTTCTGATTTCATCCTTAGCTCATTGAAAATGAAATCAATTAAGTAATGGGTGAGCGGATGAGGTTTTACGTACCAAAATTCATTCAGGAAAGTTAGAAGACCAAAATAATCATAAAAACTTTCCCTTCCTTTTGAGCATCTATGTAAACAATAATATATCAAATTGAATGTTGACAAAGATTCAGCCCACCTGCTATCAGTAAATTTTGACGCACTAGGATCTCTGTCTCCAACAAACCCAAGCAACCAATCTAGGAACACGCTCCTAGTATTATTAACAAGCAGTATCCAGTCAACGAACTTATGTTTCCATGGTTTGTCAATGGAGTTTGCATCAGACAAAGGCCTGAGCTTAACAACTGTCCAGTCGCAGAAAAGTAGCATAAAAAATGAAATCACGTCCAACACAATTGCTCCGATAAGCAAAATGTATGTAATCACCACGTCAAGTGGGGAATAGTAGTCCCTTTTTACCACGAAATGAAAGAGTGCCAAGGAAGCAACAACTGCCATGAAGGATAGAGTTCGACACCAGTAGCCGAATTTGTGGTGCAACACAGGGAGTTTGGTGAAAAGAACATCATAGAGGTAATTCAACTCTACCTCAACTAGCCTGAAAGCAACTTCAAAAGATGTTGCAAGGAAGAACTCGCGGCTCTGGTTGCGTTCATCAATGCTAAGAATGAGATCGACAACAAGTCCTTTGAACGCCGTGAAGTACACAAAAGCATACTGTAGTACTTGCAAATGGGATAAAGCATCCCCATTCATTTTAATCAAAACTTTGGATTCCTTCTTTTTGATATTATTGGCATGCATATCAGGTCCTGGAAGCACAGAATTGCGAAAGCTTTTTGCACTTCCATAGTACAGAGCACGCGTACGCTCGGTGCACTTGATGATTCCACACAAAAGCATGAGCAGCGTTGGGATCCTGAGTTGGTGATTAGTTTGTAGAGACTGATAGAAAGCATAAGCTACAGCAATGACCTGTGAAGCCAGAGAAAACAAATGTCGGAGCCAGAGTTCATTGTCCTCAGGTGCAAAAGCAGTGATAGTGTCTGGACCGCCAAGGTGTACTAGTAAAAAAGGAGCCCAGTAGATATGAAGATGATCATTGTAACAAGAATTGCCTTCATCCTCATTGCAATACTTTGAGAACAAACTTTGCCTGCTCACAATAAGTCCGAGTCCAAAAATAGCAGTAATTTCAGCAAGCAAATATGCTAGCCAGAGAAGGATAAAAATCCATTTGTGGGATGCTAACCTTCTAAAGGTTCCAGCAACAATTAAGAATATTTGAAGGAAAAGGCTAAGTAGGATGCAAGCCCGGAGTTCCCATTCATCAAACAAATCATCCAGTCGGAACCTGTGCAAAGTGGGGATACTCATAGCCTTTCTGCTCTTTTAAATAGATTAGTAACCTCTGGTTAAGTTGTGCTCAAGTAGGAGATGAAATGAAGCCTAACACTTTTTTTAAAGTTTTGTGTCAGTCCGAGATTCTAAACGTATGTGTACATCTATAGTAGACAACTCAGACTGTGGTAGGCTCCTACCGTCCCCGGAAACTGGAAACTTGACAGACAATGTTGAGATCAATCAATGACTAAGTAAAGTATTACTTAGGCTTCATGATTAACATATTCCCTTGAATCTTATAAAGCGGTAGCGGGAAGAACATGGTCTGTGATGAAAATATAAATCTAGTAAAATTTGAATATCCTTGGAAATTATTTCCAAATGTTTGTGATTTACAATAATGTTTCTACTCATTCCTCAGGTGTGTTCTGAACTGAAGAGATGAGCTTATCACAGGTAAGAAATAATTATTTATGTAATGTGCATGTATTATTTATGTACAATATGCGGCTACTTCTCATGTGCTTGTCATATATTACTAAACTTGCTATGGTATAAGACATTCTTTTGATAATCTTAAATTTGAAACGTTACACTTTTTGGCGGATAAAAATTTATTTTAGATGCGATTTTACATAGGTGAGTAGATGTAGGCATAAACTTAAAAAAGACACAAATGTACCAAATATAGCACCGTCATGATCTAATGAACCAATTTTTAATCTATATCTTCTACATCGAAGATCATAACCAATGGTCAATTAAACATGCATGTAGACACCTATATGTTGAATTATGCTTACAATCAGTATTAAGAAGAATATGTAAGGTTGTTTTAGGTACAATCAACTTAAGTTAGTAACTAAATAATGTAAAAATGATGCAGAAGAACAGAGGAAGTGCAATATGTCTGCATAAGTATGAGTTACGAACCCAATAGCTTCATCACTAAATGACTAAGAGTCGGGAACTTGCCAAATTAATTTTTCACGTATGGAGAAGTTGATGTTGAACATCCTTTAGAATTTATCAGTTTCATCATGTTCAGAAAATCATGACTCTGTCATGAAAAAAAATATCGAAAAAGTGAAGCATTAGTTTCCGTCTTCTTTAGAGTGTATCATCTGATATTACTGATTTTTCTTTGTCAGCTTGTCTACGAATAGTTATGCATTTGGCCTGGTCTCCAGGAAGGTGATTTGTGCTCTCTTTTGGTTTATCACAGACTCACAGAGTATGTGTTTATCAGGTACACTTCAACACTACCTAGTATATTCTTCAATAGTGTTCCAGAACTTTAAATTGGAAGAAAATAAAATAACAGCTCTTTTCTGCAGTATTTTTTCAAGTTTTGCCTTTTATGTTAAACAATATTATGTCCATGTTTTTCTGTTTCTTTTTTCCTTTAATAAAAAGATAAAGAACAAGGGCCAAAAATCAAACGAATAGAATAAGATAAAGAAAAATGAGGGAAATTTTGAGTTATTTTTATTTTATTTTACATAAGATCAATTGTTTTAATGCTTTATCTTAGTAATCTGTATCCCTTTTATTAGCTTTAGAAAACAAATATGTAAAAACTATTCTATTCTACAAAAGAGAGAAAAAGTGAAGGAATAAAGCTAACAAATTATAGTCGAAAGAAATATACTAACAGGATTAAAGAGAGGTAAAAAGGCCAACATGAATGCAAGAACAGAATAAAGACCCACCTAATGCATTAGCTTTATCTTCTAGGAGTAGTTAGTTATGTACTTGAAATATGTAGTAAATAGCATGTCCCATGCAAGTGAAAAATTGGACATCATTTGAACAATCTTACAGCTAAGCTAACTTTTAGTTCAACTCCTCCATTAGAGGATTTACTTCCTTTAGCAGACCTACTACTTGTTGCATGGTTGGTCTTTTCCATGGCACCTCCGCTGTGCACAAGTATCCAACTCGCAGACACTCCACCATCTCACTCAACGTCTCACCACTGCGTCTCAACCTTGAGTCCAATGCATTCGCCCCATGTCCCTCCCTAACTAATCTCCTTACTGTGTCCACTGTCTCATCCGAACTGATTTGACCAGTCAATAGCTCGATTAAGACTACCCCAAAATCATACACGTCAGCTTCAGGGGACCTGTCAACCCAATCTTGACCTAATGCAAAGTCTGCAATTTTTGGTTCTAAGTCGTCGGATAGTAAGATATTGGATGGGACTAGGTGGCCATGGACCATTGGTTTAGAGAGGCCGTGGTGGAGGTAGGCGAGTCCACGAGCAATGCCAACCGCAACGCGATGGCGAGTTAGCCACTCCATTTTGTCAGGGGATGAAATGTGGGGTTTATTCTCAATTTCATTGCTATGTTCCCAAGTGTCTGTGCTCCAATCCTCTATGTTGGTTTTACCAGATGGAAGCTCATGAAGCCATTGATGCAGGTTACCATTGGCCATAAACTCGTACAACACTAACTTCTCATTGCCTGGAACAAATTAGTAAAACAATTAAACAAATGTTCTACAAGAATTATCATTGATTGGCTCAAGTAAATTAAAATTGTGAGATAGTTATATGAATAGAAGTGTAAATGTATCATCTCGAAACTACAATCGTCCTATATAAGATTTTAGACACGGTAGAGTGTAGGTAGATATCATGCCTAAAACATAATATTGTCAACAACTATATTCGACATAATTAACCTGAAAACCCATATCACCAATTTGTTCCACATTTCACCAAAACTAAACCACCAAAATATTTATCTACCTTTACTCGGACCCACATAGAAGGAATTGAACAAAGTAGGTAAAACAGCCAAGAAAAAGTAAGTCAAGCAAAAGAAATTACCTGCAATGCAGTAACCAGCGATCGGCAACAAATTTGGATGTTTAAGCCTCGAGATGTCATCAAATATGGCCTTCATTTGTCCAAAATCAGTGTCTCTGGCACTCTCTAACACCTTGATTGCCACATGGAGCTCACCTGGAAGAATAGCTCTGTAAACGGGTCCGCACCTCCCTTCTGCAAGCAAAGATTCCTTCCCAAAATGTGACGTGGCAGCGAGCAAGTCCTTGAAGGTGAGATAGTTGATCAGAGGCTTCTCAAACATTACTACTGCTGCTGATGATGGTTCTTTGATATCAGCCACCCATGAGGTCCCTGACTCTGTTTCAAATGAGAAAGGGCCTGATTTTTCCACTTTAAATGGTATTTGAGCTGGTTTCGAGATTGCCCATCTGTTTTTCTTGGCTAGTTTTCTTTTTCTATACATGCAGAAAATGTACATAAACATGGAAATAGACACGATTGTGGCTGAAACTGATATGGCAAGTGCCAGATGCTTGTGCTTTGAATTTTTTTTATTTTTCTTATGGTTTTCTTGATGTTGCGGATCTTTTTCAGGTGGGATTGGTATTGAATGAGGTACTATAGTGGTACTCCTTTTCATGTTTTTTGAAGTGTTGAATTTTCCAGCATGAACAAAGGCAGAGTGGCTGAATTTCTGGATGTCGGATGAAGTTAAATTGCCAGTAAAATTATTAAATGAGATGTTCAAGAATTTGAGGCCAGAAAGTGGAGGAAAATCCGAAGGGAATTCACCAATCATGTGGTTTATCGAGACATCCAAATAATTTAACGAGTGCAGATTTGAAATGGTTTTCAAGTTACCTGAAATGTTACACTTTGAAATATCAAGATGTTGTATGTGGTTCAGCATGTTGAGACCAAAAGGCAAAAATTTGAGATTGTTATGTGAAAGATCAAGAGCTGTAAGGTTTGGGAAGTGGGAGATATTAGCCAAGTTTGTGAACCTATTTTCCGACAAATTCAGGTTCTTGATTGATGAAAATGGACCAGATTCTGAACTAATTTTGAAACCAATGGTACCTACAAGCTTATTTTTCGATAGATTAAGCTCAACCAGGGTTGGAATAGACCAAAGCCAGCTAGGAACATAACCCATGAGAGAATTGTTGGACAGATCAATTGTTTGAATATGAGACAATCTCTCGAAAAACTTCCATGAAACAGAACCATTCAGATTCCTTGATGAGAGATTTACATGAGTTACATGTTGGCTTGTACAGTTCACATCATGAGATATAAACCAAGAAGAATTGAAGCCAGAGACCGAGCTGAAAGCCTTGACAAGTAGTTCTTGGTCTGTTGTAATATTGCATGTAGATTCCCCTAAGATGAAACATGAAATGAAAATCAAGAACTTCAAGAGCATCATCAGCTTCATCTTCCTGTAATCTCAAAAGAGTCACCTCCTCTGCAACTTGTTTTGGCTTGCATGAGTTTTAACATAGAAGTAGGGCATTAAAGCACTTTGAACTCCAGTTCCAAGGTGCTTTTTGGGTACTCAATGGTCATGTATAAAGATTAAAGAGGGAATCATTACCCAAAAAAGTGTGGGAACTGGGAAGGAGGATTTTATTTTAACAAGTATAGATAAGTATATTTGTAGCCAGAGAAGAAAGGAACTATTTTGAAATGAGACAGTCTCATAATCATATCTTGTGCTCTAGTTCTCACTTTTGTGGGAGATCAACTAATTATTACCAAATCATAGAATTCATAAAACTATATGAATTGAGGGAAATAATTATCACCAAATCATAGAATTCATAGGTCACCTTAATAATTAATTATTAAATCATATAAAATAAGAAAGAAAATATGAATTCAAATTTCACCTTGTTCTTATTTTTGGTTATAAATTATTTTTATCCTTCCGATCTTTCTCATTTCTTTTACGGAATTATCTACCATTCATTTTCTTGCTGATTTTTTCTCACTTCTATAGTCTTACATGTTCCCTTGTATAATTCACACGTGGAACATGCCATTCATACACACACACTCTAACAAATCGGAAACAATGTTAGTGGGATATTATTCAAATAAAAAGGTTTTATGCCCACACTGTCATGCACAAATAAATACATTAAAATCTGGACGAATTGGGATTAAAATATACTGATTTTTCATATCTTTTTTAAAACTAAATATAATATATTCCAACACGCCTCTAGGATCTAAATACAATTTTGTAATAAATCTGAAAACAGTAAAGTGTGCTTTTTAAAACAGTACAACTGACCATTTCAAAGAAAAAAAGAAAGAAAAGAAAAAGTGCAACTGACGATAATTATAATTGTATATTTACCATGCAGTGTTGTAAAAAAAAATAGGTGGTGCTCTGCTCACATTTCCAGACGAGGTTTAAGAATATTTTGATACTATCAATTATATTATATTTTGATAAACTCGCAAATATATTAAAAAAAATCATGTATTTTTAAAATTTATATATATGAATTCGTGATGTTGTGCTTTAGAACCTGTAATTTTGAATGTATTTTTATTTAAATTTTTTATTAAAATTTTTGTCACTTCAAATATTATTTCTGGCTCGTAGTCATCGAGAAGACCCATAAGCCATAAGTTTACATGTGGCGAAGATCATGCATGTCTCTATAGTTTGTAGCTTTTTGACAAAAATCAGAAAATACAAAAAAAAATGTGGACGCCAAATATTTAAAAGCCAATTATTCGTAAAAGCATTATTAGAGAGACAAACCAACCATTTATACTTGGACCAGTCAAGGTTACGTACAGAGATATTGATATGAATTTTTTTTTTTTTTTAATATTAGGCGAGAATCAATGAATCATATCTATGATGTGAGATAATAAGAAATAAGCTCTTAATCACTCGAGTTTTCTCATCCCGCTCTATTAATATGAATTAAAAACTAAGGTATTTATATACTAAAATATATACGTGTCATGCTCACAATCTACGATTTTATTTTGGTAATTGATCGAGTATACATATTTTTATACATAACTATATGGTCACATGTTTAACATACTTATCTTGTTTTTCATGAAATTTTAGCTTTCGGCTTTCCGTGAAACAAGTAAAGAAGATGATTTTAATAGAACAAGAGCCCATTTGTTAGGTATGTTTCGTGCTTGTGATTTAGAAATGATCGTGAATTCAACATATATATGATTCATTTAGATAGATTAGTTAAGTTGGTATATTTGAATACTGGTAAAGTACATAGAGAAGAGAGAGAATTAATATTTTATTATAATATATTTGTTATCAATTATAATAGAGAGTCGTATGGCTAATAATCAAATAATAATAAAAAAAATTATTCTAACAAAGAAAATTATTAAAATAATGCGATTATTCAATAACAATATTATATATGTTAACAACCCCTCAAACTCACGATAGAAAATTGATTTGTTAACAAGAAACTAAGCCACCACATATTCGAGGAGTCCAAAACTGCAACCGCAACATCCATGTCATCTAATAGCAAACGTAAACAAAATTTCAATCAACATGTATCTGAAACGAAAACGAGCCAAGAAATATCCAATCAGCGAGAGAAGAACAATTCATTCAATAACCAACAAAAACAACTTCAATATCCATATAAATATGCAACCAATGATTAGAAAATTAAATTCAAAAACAATATCTCACGAAGGGCCAATGTGCCTAGAGCACCGAACAATAATCTAACAATCTCACGAAGGCCTAATATACATAGAGCACCATATTATAATCTAACAATTCCACGAAAGATTAATGTGCCATATTGTACCAGCAGTAGCAGCTCTTGTGGGAGTCATCCCATCTCCCAGGACCACAAATTCTGAGAGGGCCACATTTTTTTATAAGTCATGTGTATATATGAATCTTCGGTTAATATTTATTGGGGTACATATTTAATTGATTAGCATAAACTACTTTGATACCATGCTGGGCTCTTATTACATATTTCTTTGTTTTAATTTGAGGCCTATCAATTGGTGCTTTAAAAAGCTCATTTTATATATTAATAGTAGTATAGTAGTATAGTAGTATAGTACATGTGCATTGATGTATACAGAAACAAACTAAAACCTAATACAGTAACAATTGTCTTTCTTCTTGTCTAACGCCGGTCTACATACAACCAATACAATATCATATTAGGTTAGTCTTTAATTTCTTCGTTTTTGTGTTTTGTTTATTATAATCTATAAATTTATAAGTAATTAATCATATTCTTATTTTGCAGGTGTTAATACAATGATAGGTAAAAGAAAACATGAACCCGGAAGTTCAAAAAGAAAGAAAAAAAATGAGGTAAAATCAACTCACACAATCTTTAGCGGGATCCATGAATAAGTACGTAAAACCCATTAAAATATTGGAAAATTTAGAAGAAAATGTCACATTTAGTGAAAATTTGCCTGAAAATCATGTTGATGGAAATTTGAATGATGTGAATGTTGATGATCATTTGCCTGAGAATTCTGTGGATGAAAATCTGAATTACGTTAATATTGATGAAAAATTGCCTGAAAATAATGTGAATGAAAATCCGAATGACATGAATGTGGATATTTTTCCTGAGACTGTTGTGGATGAAAATTTAGATGACTTAGTTGATCCGGGAAATTGGGAGAAGAATATGGCTTAAAAAATTGATTTTTTAGTTGAGAAGGGTCTAATAAGAGTTGTCAATGAAGTGTATCCTGTTAATGAACATAATAGAAGTTTTAGCAATAAACACTACATGCGAACTTTGTTGAATGGAGAAAAAATAGATATATCATGGCTAGTATACTCTCGAAAGAAAGATAAGGTGTTTTGTTTCTGGTATGTGTTGTTTTAAAGGGAAAAAGTTATATCAAGTCCTCTAACAACATCAACCATTGGATATAATGATTGGAAAAATATTTATTCGAGGTTAGATGAGCATGAAAAGAGAAATTATCACTTGAATAGTCTAACTGATTGGATGGAAGCAGAATCAAGGTTGAGAAAAAAATTGACAATTGATTCTTATAATCAGAAAGTCATAAATGAAGAGAAAAAGTATTGGGTGAAGTTTTGAAGAGAATCATGTGTGTTGTTAAAACTCTTGCTAGCAGTAATACGAATGATTGCAGAGTTTGATCCAATAATGGAAGAGCACCTTAGGCGTATCCGAAAGAAGGAGATACGTCATGCCCATTATCTTGGTCATAATATTCAGAATGAACTCATACTTTTGTTGTCAAGTGAACTCAAGAGAAACATTATTTCTATTGTTAAGGAGGCAAAGTATTATTCTGTTATTCTTGATTTGTTATTCTTGATTGTACTCCTGATATTAGTCATGAAGAACAAATGAGTCTTATACTGAGATGCGTTAATGTTTCTACTACCCCTGTAACCGTGGAAGAGTTTTTTATTGAATTTGTGAAAGTTATTGAAACAACAGGAGATGCACTTTTTATTGAACTTAAAGATTCTCTTAAAGTTTTGAAACTTGATCTTAGTGACATGAGAGGGAAAGGTTATGATAACAGTTCGAATATGAAAGGACAATACAAAGGCGTAAGTAGTAGGGTTCTACAAGAATATCCTAGAGCATTTTACTCACCGTGTGGTTGTCACTATCTTAATCTTGCACTTTGCGACATGGCTATGATTTCTGTTCTGGCTAAATCATTTTTTGGAGTGGTACAAAGAATTTATAAATTGTTTTCCAGTTCAAAAAAAACAATGGGAGATTCTTAAATCTTTTGTAAAAGACAAAGATGGGAAATGGCTTACATTAAAGTCTTGGTCGGATTCACATTAAAAAAGTCGTGTTTCTAGTATTAGGGCAATAAGATTCCAAACTCCTCGAATAAGAGATGTATTACTTCATCTAGTTGAACATAGTGTTGACGCAACCACCACAAGTGATGCAAGCTCTTTAGTTAATTTTGACCTTCAAAACTTTGACTTCCTTGTTGGCATGGTTATTTGGTTTGAGATTCTAGAAAAGGTTAATAAAGTTAGTAAATTTCTCCAAAGTAAGGATATGGATATTAAAACATGCATTAATCTATTACAAGGTCTTATACTTTTTTTGAGGAGTACATGAACAATGGATTTGAAAATGCAAAAGGTGAAGCTACAAAAATTTCTTTGGAAATTGGGGTGGAACTAGCTTTTCGTGTAACTCGAGTCTGTGTCAAAAAAAGGTTCTTTGATGAGAGTACAAGGGATGAATCAATTCAAGTTTCTGAAGATTCTTTTCGAGTCAACTACTTTTTACACATTGTTGATACTGATATATCTTCGCTCAATTCAAGATTTGAGCAATTTAAAAAATATGATGATATTTTGGATTCTTGTTTCACTTAGGCAGGTTGAAAGTTATGGAGGATGAGAGCTTGAAAAATTCTTGTACTACACTCGAGAATTATTTGAAGAATGGGGATGACTCAGATGTTGATGGACTTGAATTGTTTTCAGAATTGTAGTTGCTGAGAAAATCTTTACCAAAGAACTTGACAAAACCAGTTGAAGTGTTGGACTATATCAAAAAAATGCATGTTGATTTTCCTAATACATGGATTGCCTACAGAGTTGTTGGAAATATCAAGTACTACAGCAACATGAAGGCAGTTATATAATAGATATAACAATGACAGGCCAAGACCAAAGTTAACAAAACAAAGCATGAAGGTCGAAAGCATGCATATCAGAAACTGATAAATAACCAGGGAGACAGAAACAGTACCTGTAGCCATAGCTTAACAGAGTATATAAGAACAGAAATAACGAAGCAACAGCTGAGTCGTCAGGAATTCGAGAAATCCTGACTGTTCTTGAAGAGTTATTCGCCCCCACTTACTGTGTCAGGTTGTCGGCGAGATACTACTTCCAGGATAAAACAGCTCCGAGCAAGGTGTTCACAGCAACAGCAGCGCTCAACTACGACCAGCACCTCAGTCGCCGGAGAACCAGTAAACTACAGAGAATACTATATGGAGAGGGAGGGCAGAGAGAGTTTTTTAGAGAAGTGTGTTTTGCAAACTTCTGTGTGTCTTCAACTGAGCTACAAGGGCCACTATTTATAGTGGTTCCTTTCTGTAACTGAAGCACACACATTAATTTTCGTAACAGCTGATCATATTAAAAAAAAAATCAAAACTGACCATTAAAGAATAAAACGTTTTGATTGAATTTAATAACCTGTAGCTGTTACATATTTTTCATGTTTATCCACATATCAGTTTTAATATTTATTTTAAACATATCCATCAAAACATGTCCAGGTTCATATCAGTTTCTGTTGCCCATCAGAGTTTAGTTTCTGTTGTCCATCAGAGTTTAACTAGTTGGCCATCAGAGTTTAACTAGTTGTCCATCAGAGTTTACTGACAAACCAACTCCATCAGAGTTTACTAGTTAAATACTGATAAACCAACTCCATCAGAGTTTACTAGTTAAATACTGATAACCCAACCCAATTTGACAACTGATAACCCAGCCTAATTTGATAAATAATTCTAATAAAATATTAAATCAAATAAATAAAAACTCTCGCCCAGGTCGCCTCACGTACGCGAGACGCTGAGACATTCGCCCAAATCGCCCTTCGACCCGGTCCGGTCCGGTGCGGTGCGGTGCGGTGCGTGGCGTGGCGTGGCGAGGCGGGCGGCGGCGCGCGTGTGTGTGTGTGTGTGCGCGTGAAGCACACACCAACACCATGCACCATCACACACCTTAGTAGTTGTATACTACTCATGTGTGTAATGCTATATAAAGCCACCAAGTCCCCTTATTCTTTTCTATGTTGGATAAATGAAACATCATTATAACAAGCTTTTTCAAGCTACTACCTTCATCTCAATTTCTCTTATGGATTTAAACAAGAAAATTATTAAACCCTTACATGAAAGTTTAAGTTCCCATAGCAAGGAACAACTTCCAATCATTAGAAATTTGAATTAACATCAAGAATATACTTAATTATATCCTTAAACTATCAATTTTCTAACAATCCCCCACAAATCCATATAGAATTGTAGACAGGTTCTTAACATGACTTGGTTTTTCAGAGTCGGTACCCTTCCGGGTTTGAACCCTCCTAAGTCCCCTACTTTGATGGCTACCGGATTCAGATGGAATTATTTCACCTTGAATCTTAATCCGTTAAGTGTAACCATTCTCCATAGACGACGACAAGTCAAAGGCTATGGTGCCAATCTACGGCTTTGAGACATTAATGGTCTTGTCTCGATCCTGTTCGTCGAATGCTTCAAGGAATAACCCTTTCCTCTAATTGCGACCTCACAATCACATTCGCTTAGCTGGGCATCTCCGGAGATGTACTGCAACCATCTCGTCAAATGACTTGACCCCATTCAGAGTTCTTAAGCTCTTACTATTCAGCAGTTTCAGTACCTTATAGGTTTACAGGGGATAGACTCAGATACTAAGTATCATCTATGTATCAAGGTACTCCCAACTCATCCTTACAGCTTGTTATTACCACATTGAATACACTTCGAGGGATCTCCTCTCATGTGTATTGGGTTCCCACTGTTGATGAGTCGTGATGGGTTGTCAGTCCCATCCCCAACCTCGACTTAAGGACCACTGCAGGTTCCAGTCCTTTAGTCAAAGGATCAGCTATATTTTCCTGAGTTCCAATGAACTCTACAGCTATAATCCTATCAGACACTAATCCCCTTATAGACTTAAGTCTAACTTGGACGTGTCTCTTTGTTTTAGCATTGTACTTTTTACTGCTAATCTTGTCGATAGTTGTTCGACTATCACAATGAATAGCAATAGCAGGAAGCGGTCTGCTTACTACAGGTATCACGGACATCAGTCCGTGTAACCATTCAGCCTCCGTCCCAGTGGCATCAAGTGCACACAACTCAGCCTCAAAAGTAGACCGAGTTACTATAGTCTGTTTTGTCGACTTCCAGGATATTGCTCCACCCCCTAGGGTGAACACGTATCCAGTCACTCCATTGGAACCAGACTTCTTAGCTATCCAACTTGCATCACTGTACCCTTCAAGTACACCAGGAAATCTCCTATAGTGTAATCCAAGGTACATTGTGCCTTTCAGATATCTAAGCACTCTATCAAGAGCATCCCAATGAGTTCTGTTCGGACAGCTTGTATATCTAGCTAGCTTAGACACAGAATATGATATATCTGGTCTAGTACAGTTAGCAAGATACTGCAAGCTTCCAATAATCTGAGAATACCTTAACTGAGACACAGGGACTCCTGAACTATTCTTGACAAGGGCAACTTTAGGATCATAGGGTGTACTAGCGATTCTACATTGTGAATAACCATATTTCTCAAGTATAGATTTCTCTATATAATGAGATTGCGATAGGGTTATTCCATCAGCTGACTGAGTCAGCTTGATACCAAGAATCACGCTAGCTTCACCCATATCCTTCATCTCAAAGTGCCTTTTCAAGAAATCCTTTGTCTCGTTAATAATCTCAATATTGGTTCCAAACAGAAGTATGTCATCCACATATAAGCATAATACGACACATTCACTACCTTTAACTTTTGAGTAGACACACTTATCGCTATCATTACTAACAAAACTGAATGTCACAATCGTCTCATCGAACTTTTTGTGCCAGTCCCTGGGACCTTGTCTTAAGCCATAAATAGATTTGATTAACTTACATACTTTCCTTTCGTTGCCAGATGCAACAAACCCCTCAGGCTGATCCATATAAATCTCTTCTTCAAGTTCACCATGAAGAAAAGCTGTCTTTACATCCATTTGATGGATGATCAGACCATGTACGGAAGCCAATGCTACAAGCATTCGGATTGTTATCATTTTGGCAACAGGAGAGTATGTATCAAAGAAATCAATTCCTTCCATTTGCTTAAAACCCTTAGCCACCAGTCTAGCCTTGTACTTCTCTATTGAGCCATCAAGGTTCAACTTCCTTTTAAAGATCCACTTGCACCCAATAGTAGAACACCCAGGAGGGAGATCAACTAACTCCCATGTTCCGTTAGAAACAATAGAGTCAATTTCACTCTTTACAGCGCCCTTCCAGTGCCTAGACTCCGAGGAGTCCATAGCCTGTCGGAAAGTTAAAGGTTCGTCCTCGACATTGTAAGTGATGAAATCACTTCCAAAGTCCTTGACTACCTTTGCACGCTTACTCCTCCTAGGTTCCTCTTCCTCCATAGGAGTAGAGCTACTACCAGGTTCCGCCCCCACATTTGTCATCTTTTCCACATGATCAGGAATAGAACTTGATGTGTGAGTGAGATCTTCCTCAGAAGTACCTTGAGGTATACCAGTCTTCATAGGGTAGACATCCTCAAAGAATGTAGCATCACGAAATTCAACTATCGTGTTAGCCACTACACCGTCTATGTCAGATTTTATTACCAAAAATCTCATAGCTGTAGTGGTTTCAAGATAGCCCAGAAAGATACAATCAACCGTCTTCGGACCTAGTTTCTTCCTCTTGTGTTCAGGGACAAGTACCTTTGCAAGGCACCCCCACACTCGAAGATATTTGAGACTAGTCCTCTTGCCTTTCAATAACTCATAAGGTGTCTTATCCATGTGTTTCAGAGGGACTCTGTTCAGAATATGGCAAGCCGTATTCAGAGCCTCTCCCCACATGTATTTAGGCAACCCAGAGTTAATAAGCATACTGTTAATCATATCTTTGAACGTTCTGTTCTTTCGCTCAGCGACCCCATTAGACTCAGGTGTGTATGGAGGAGTAACTTCATGAACTATTCCATTGCTTGCGCAAAATTCATTAAAGGAGTTACTCGTATACTCACCACCTCTATCTGATCTCAACCTTTTAAGTACCTTACCAGTTTGTTTCTCAACTTCAGTTTTATAAATCATGAATTTGCTAAGTGCTTCATCCTTATGTCTAAGTAAATAAACATAACAGTATCTACTACTATCATCTATAAAAGTAATGAAGTATCTAAAATGGTCCTTAGTTAACATACCACCAAATTCACAAATATCAGTGTGTACTAAATCTAACAAGTCTGAATCCCTAACAACATTATGAAAAGGTTTCCTTATTTGTTTAGCAGACACACATACTTGACATTTAGAATTCTTTTCTATAGTATGTTTTGGAATCAACTCTAAGTTCATCATATTTTTAAGAGCACCAAAATTTAAGTGACCAAGTCTAGCATGCCATAAGTTGGATGATTCTACACAGTTAACAGAAGGAGTAATTTCATTAAAGGAAGTGCCCAAAACAGGCTCAGCATTTATAACAAATAAACCATTTGACAAGTAACCCTTGCCAAAGAAAGTACCAGTGTGAATAAGAACTACTTTATTACATCTTAAGGAAATTTCAAAACCATTCGTAACTAAACGGCTTCCACTTATTATATTTCTATGCATGTCGGGAACATGATGCACTCTTGTCAGGGATAGAATACGCCCCGAAGGAAACTTCAGGTCCACGTCTCCCACTCCATGAACTTGAGCGGCACTCGCATTCCCCATCGTCACTGTCATGCTATGACTCTGTTGATAAGATACAAACAAACTAATATCAGCACAAATATGCACATTATCTCCAGTATCAATCAACCATTCATTTGACAGATAAGTGGAAAATAGTACAGGGTTGTAGGTCACATACCGGTTTTCGTTGGTTTCAGAAGCCGAAGCCTCACCAACAACCATGTTCACTACAGGCCCACTTGTGGTTCCAAGTACAGCATTCGCTTGCGCTACCACCTCGGTTTTCTTCGCTTTCTTTGTAGGACAGTCCTTACTCCAGTGCCCAACCTGCCCACAAGACCAACATGGTTTGTTTGCCTTTGGTTTCTTGGCCTTATCCTTGTCTATCTTAGGTTTATTAACATTACCCTTCCTAGAAACAGCCTTCCTTTTCTGTCCTACGGTTACTACATTCACCTTCGAGCTACCGTGTTCAGATGGCATCACATGTCCCTGTTTGGACTTGTGTTGTTCTTGCACCGAGATGTCCAGCATAAGGTTGGTCCAGGTGATCTCTCCTTTCTGTCTTTTCAGGGAGAGAGCGAACTCTTCCCAAGACTTCGGAAGCTTTTCAATCACGCTCATAACCTTGAACTTATCAGGGAGATCCATGCCGGATTCCTTCAAAGCATGCAGTATCATCTCGAACTCATGAACCTGCTCAGTCATGGATTTGTTGTCTACCAGCTTAAATTCAAGGAACCTCGCTACAGAATACTTTTCCAGACCTTGAGAGTCAGTATTGTGAGTGAGGTCCAGCTTCTCCCATAAGAGCTTAGCACTATAGGCATCAGATGAATAAACATCAAACAGAGTGTTCGTTAAGGCTGCCAGACTGGCTGCCCTAGCCACCCCATCCTTCTCAGCCCACATTGCATAAGCCTTAACTGTTTCAGCTTTTTCTTGAACCACCACCGGTTTCTCATACTCCACAACAGGCCACAGACCCTTTACAGTTAACCACAATTTCATCCTTTTCTGCCAGCGAGAAAAGCCGACACCACCGTTGAATTTCTCCGGTAAGCCCGTTAGTTCAACGGGTTGTGGGAAACGGTAAGTGGTCCAATCAATGACCCCAGCAGACACATTAGACGTACTACCATCTACAGTAACTCCAGTTTCATTAACCATAATGCTAAATATTATATAACAGAATAACTCTTCAAGAATGTTGGAAATATCAAGTACTACAGCAACATGGAGGCAGTTATATAATAGATATAGCAATGACAAGCCAAGACCAAAGTTAACAAAACAAAGCATGAAGGTCGAAAGCATGCATATCAGAAACTGATAAATAACCAGGGAGACAGAAACAGTACCTGTAGCCATAGCTTAACAGAGTATATAAGAACAGAAATAACGAAGCAACAGCTGAGTCGTCAGGAATTCGAGAAATCCTGACTGTTCTTGAAGAGTTATTCGCCCCCACTTACTGTGTCAGGTTGTCGGCGAGATACTATCCAGGATAAAACAGCTCCGAGCAAGGTGTTCACAGCAACAGCAGCGCTCAACTACGACCAGCACCTCAGTCGCCGGAGAACCAGAAAACTACAGAGAATACTATATGGAGAGGGAGGGCAGAGAGAGTTTTTTAGAGAAGTGTGTTTTGCAAACTTCTGTGTGTCTTCAACTGAGCTACAAGGGCCACTATTTATAGTGGTTCCTTTCTGTAACTGAAGCACACACATTAATTTTCGTAACAGCTGATCATATTAAAAAAAAATCAAAACTGACCATTAAAGAATAAAACGTTTTGATTGAATTTAATAACCTGTAGCTGTTACATATTTTTCATGTTTATCCACATATCAGTTTTAATATTTATTTTAAACATATCCATCAAAACATGTCCAGGTTCATATCAGTTTCTGTTGCCCATCAGAGTTTAGTTTCTGTTGTCCATCAGAGTTTAACTAGTTGGCCATCAGAGTTTAACTAGTTGTCCATCAGAGTTTACTGACAAACCAACTCCATCAGAGTTTACTAGTTAAATACTGATAAACCAACTTCATCGGAGTTTACTAGTTAAATACTGATAACCCAACCCAATTTGACAACTGATAACCCAGCCTAATTTGATAAATAATTCTAATAAAATATTAAATCACATAAATAAAAACTCTCGCCCAGGTCGCCTCACGTACGCGAGACGCCGAGACATTCGCCCAAATCGCCCTTCGACCCAGTCCGGTCCGGTGCGGTGCGGTGCGTGGCGTGGCGAGGCGGGCGGCGGCGCGTGTGTGTGTGTGCGCGTGAAGCACACACCAACACCATGCACCATCACACACCTTAGTAGTTGTATACTACTCATGTGTGTAATGCTATATAAAGCCACCAAGTCCTCTTATTCTTTTCTATGTGGGATAAATGAAACATCATTATAACAAGCTTTTTCAAGCTACTACCTTCATCTCAATTTCTCTTATGGATTTAAACAAGAAAATTATTAAACCCTTACATGAAAGTTTAAGTTCCCATAGCAAGGAACAACTTCCAATCATTAGAAATTTGAATTAACATCAAGAATATACTTAATTATATCCTTAAACTATCCATTTTCTAACAAGAGTTATATTAACTATACCGGTTACAGTGGCTACTGCGGAAAAAAGTTTCTCCAAACTGAAGCTGATAAAGAATTATCTTCGATCAACCATGTCACAAGAAAGACTCAACGGTTTGGCTATGTTGTCTATTGAGAAAAAAATGTTGGATAAGTTAGATTATAGTAATTTGATTAGAGATTTTGCACTAGCTAAAGCGAGGAGAATAACTTCTTAGTCTCAACTTGCCACTTTTATTTTATATTGTTTGCTATGATTGAATTAAAATCTTAAGATAATTTTTTTACGGGGTTTTAATTTATGAAATTTGATGTCTTAAAATTTTTTGATATAAGAAATCTAGGGCCTCCAAAATGCTGGAGACGACCCTAAGTACTAGACCATAATCTAATTCCACGAAAAGCCCAATAACGTTAAAAGACAAGAGAAAAGAAAGAGAACAATCAAGACATCCACAAAACTCAAACCCGAGCAAAAAAATCAGAGAAATCTTAACTAATTTAAGAGAGCGAAAAAACGATACTCCCTCCATCCCAACGGATTGTTAACAAAATTTCTTTTTTGTGATATCCCAATAAATTGTTAACATTTCCTAAAATATCATAGTTTTCTTCACTAATTTTAATAGGTCCCACCAATTTACCAACATTTTTTTTTACTTTTCTTAATCTTTGTCCCTCGTCCAAATTGGATGGGACAAAGGGAGTATTATCCAAAAATAGTTCAACCCAATTCGAAGAAAAAAAAACTTATAAAAGACCCTATATATGGCCAAAATCGCGTACAAATTTTCATCAACCTATCCCGGATCGAACAAACTGAGCTCTTGATATCATGATAAAGTATGGAGAGAAGAGAGAAGAGAGAAATGTAATATTTATTATAATGAACTTGTTATCTATTTTACAATAGAGGAGGATTATATAGCCAATAATAAAGAAAATTGTCTAAACAAAAGAAATTATTACAATAACATAACTATCCAATAATAATAATATTATATATGTTAACAAATATCAATACAAATCCACTTATTTTTTAAAAATATACTCCTAAGTTTGATTTTATTTAGCACTTCGATTATTTGAATTTAATATGATGGCGACACATTGTTTTTATTTTTAAAAGAGGTGGACAAGACCCACTCTTCTAAGAAAATAATCACAATTTTTCCTTTGAATATAAAATTAATATTTGACTAATACATTATAATTTTTGAAATTTCGATCACTAAAGTGCCAAAATGTGCAAAGTTCAGCCATTATTTTGTTATTTTACTTGTTCTTTTTTATAATCCTCGATCCTCAAATCTATAATCTTTATTAATAAGCCAAATACCTTTCTAATGGTACTATTTGTATCAAATTTGATTCACACCTTTTTTTGGTTTCATCAATAAAATTCTATCTCACCTAGAAATCCTACCTCATATAAAATTCTATGTTGCTTTTTAAAGAAAAATAAAATCATATCTCATGTAGAAATTATATCTCACATAGAATTCTATGTTATTTTTAAAAAAAACTAGGTTACTAAGCCGCGCTTCGCAGCGGCATTATAATATATTTGTTAAGAAAAAGAATATTAGAATAAAAATTGTGAAATTAATATCTATAAAATTATTTAAATTATCAAATAAAATATATTCTATAATTAAAACACTTTTTTCTAACAAATTATACTCCTCTTCAAAAAATATCACGGGCAATTACGTTTAAATTAAAGCATCCCGTGATATTTTTGGAAAATTTTTGATTTCATTGAAAGTAGTAAAAGCAAAGCAAGTAACAGCCTTGTCATGATCAAATTATGTGTCAATTATATTGTAGACTATAATTTTTGGTAGATGTAAGTTGAGCATCAATTGCAGGAATATATTATAGTTTGTAATATTTCAAATCTTAGCAAAATTTCATCCTTATTGAAACAAACATAATAATTAAAAATTGGTAAGAAAATGACAGTAATTATCAATCTCAATAGACCTTTAGTGCATATTCAAAATATATTAAAATCAGACAAGTTATCAATGTAGTTTAAAAGTATAGTGCGAAACAATTAGTACATATTATTTAATACTAAAAAGTAAGATCGGAAACACATGTGTAATTAGGCGGTAGCATAATGCTAAATACATGTTCCATTGCCTCCGTCACCAGCTCCACTGTATCCATCACCAACTCCGTTGTCCTTTTCATTGTCCTCAATTAATACTTTCCTTTTCTTTTTGTCATGCACAATCTCGGGCGTAGGAGAACTTTTAGAATCCTGCAATACAGTGAGTGCTTAGAAAAATATTCATGTACAATATTTTTATATAGATAATAATAGTGCATGATATTAGAGTTTTAAACTAATGAAGTTGACTATACATAAATTATAGTAATAAATTAGAATATGTCTTAACTGATTTCTTCAACTTGTACTCTTGTTTTGAATTTTCTTTAGCTCCATTGCCTGCATCACCAGCTCCATTGCCATGCACAAACACATCACCAGTATAATTAAATAAATTAACTATAATTTAGACCCATGTGATAGTGGTCTATATTTCCCTGTACTTGAAAAAACTTTCAGATTTTTGATGCTGTACACAGAACCTTCCTCTAAAAGATTTTTGAACCGAGAGACCAGAATCTTCGGGATCGTAGCATGGATCAAATTTTCCTGTCATACAACATATCTTAGAAAAGTTAATAACATCATACAATTTGACAAACTAATAAGTTATAAGTATATTGATTTATTAACCTTTTCATCGATCAAAATCATGTCAAGACTGATCAGTTCTTCGGTATTTGGATTGACAGATTCCCACATTTACCCACTCGTGCTCTTATCATCCAGGTATAGCTAATGTCGTTCAAAACATCCAACATGGTGTAAGCCATAGTTGTATTGATTGTAAATATGGTTGTAAAAATTTGAACCTATGTAAAAAAGTTTCGGTGTAGATTATTTGTTATGAATGACCTTTAATTTATAGGTGTTTGTAAGGTGAATAACATGAAAATCCATTATGTTTAAAAGTCAAGAAGTATTATAAAATAAAAGTTCTATAAAGTTTGAAAATAATAAAAGAAAGTTATATCAAGTTTGAAAATAATAAAAGAAAGTTTTATCAAGTTTGAAAATAATAAAAGAAAGTTCTATCAAGATTGAAAATAATAAAAGAGAAAATTGCAATTATTAACATAAGAGCCTACAAATTCAAAAATAATAAGGAAGTTGTAATTTTCTAAATCAAAGAAAGTTCTATTAAGTTTGAAAATAATAAAAGAAAGTTCTATCAAGCCTACAAATTCGAAAATAATAAGGAAGTTGTAATTTTCTAAATCAAAGAAAGTTCTATCAAGTTTGAAAATAATAAAAGAAAGTTCTATCAAGCCTACAAATTCGAAAATAATAAGGAAGTTGTAATTTTATAAATCAAAGAAAGTTCTATCAAGTCCTACCAATTCGAAAATAATAAGGAAGTTGTAATTTTCTAAATCAAAGAAATATACTTTAAAATTCAGATTAAAAATAGAGCATTTCTAGATAAATAGAAAAATATAATTCAATATAAATTAGAGGTCATACTTAATTTTATACAATACTTTTTTTACACAACTTAAAAAAGTTTTGACTTTCTTTGAAAAAAAATAGGACTTAAAGAAGGAAATTTAATTTTGAGTATCTAATTGAAAAGCTCTAGAAAATTAGAAGAATATGAATCGTGCAATTCTAGAGCTCCTGAGTTTTTCCTTTATATATAAAGATAAAAAAGATAAAATAATAAAATAAAAATAATAAAGATATTAATGAAGATAATAATATTGATTAGCCATGATTCCTGAGTTTTTCCTATATACAAAAAGTACAACAAAGTCAGGGACATAAATAGGATCCTCAAGAACTTTTACATTATCGTTAGCACTAAATATGCTGTTAAACATTAAGATAAAAATCTATTAAACCTAAAAAGATCATAAAATCACCAAAGCACAAAATCAGAGCATAGAAAACATAATGTAAGGATATGATAAAACCTGTAAAAAAGATTTTGGTAAAAATTAAAAATATCCACCACGACATGAAGATTACCTGAAAAGAGCCGTGCGAAGACACTGCAAAAAAAAGAAGAAGATCGGGTTGGCTCTCTCATTCGCTTATGTTGGATTATTTATACTATGCTAATTGGCTTGTATCGAAGATTATTCAAACTTTTTAAAATCTGATTATATCTATAATAAAATTTGGAATATATAAATAAAAGACAGAAGAAGGTTTCTAATTTTACTTTTATAAAATTTGATTAGATATATAATTTTTCGATGACTTATCTTTTATAAGTATTATTTTTTCTATATATTTGGAGTTATAAAAGGAAATTGAAATTTATAGGATAATTTCTCAAACGACTTAATTATAAGCATTGCTTTTTTTTTAATATTAGGAGTAATAAAAGGAAATTTAAATTTCTACATGTTGTAAAATATGATCGAATATAAATTAAAGGTTGTACTTACCTTTCATACAATACTTTCTTTTATACAACTTAAAAAAAGTTTTGACTTTCTTTTCTAAAAAATAGGACTTAAAGAAGGAAGTTTAATTTTAAGTATTTAAAATTAAGGATCTCTAGAAAATTAGATAAATATCAAACCTACAAATTCGAAAATAATAAGGAAGTTGTAATTTTTTAAATCAAAGAAAGTTCTATCAAGTCCTACAAATTCGAAAATAATAAGGAAGTTGTAATTTTCTAAATCAAATAAAGTTCTATCAACTTTGAAAATAATAAAAAAAAGTTCTATCAAGTTTGAAAATAATAAAGTGTAATTTTCAATTTCCTTCCTACAAAATCGAAAATAATAAAGGAAGTTGTAATTATTAAAATTAAAAATTGTGAAAATTTGAGAAAATTAGAAAAATAGAACGGAGCGATTCTAGAGCGCCACCTCACCGCCCCCGTCTTCTCCTTTATATAAGTATATTGATGTTAATTTAAAATATGTTATAGTATTATTATTGTACCAAAATATATTATATTATTATTATACCCATCAACGCACAATCAAATCAGCCACCAAACCCCTAAAATATATTATAATATTATTATTATACCAAAATATATTATATTAATATTATACCCATCAGCGCACAATCAAATCAGACCCGATTATAATCACTTAGTTGTTGAATCAAGATACTAATCTTAATATATTTTATACCATTGAATTGGTTATTTTGCTCTACCCACACTCAAAACTCTAAGTATAAATCTCATCCTAACTCTTTTGAGTATATTTTCAATATAATTCTTAGTTTCATGTTTGATCAAGTTGAAAATATGTGTAATTTTTTTTAATTTTTTTTTACTCTCACAACAATTGGCTTATTTCTTTGACTAAATCTTAACAGAACCTGAATATTGTAATTCATGTTTGGTTTCTCATCAAATACACGCAGAATTTGTACTATTAAAAATGGTAAATAATATTATTAGAAGTAAACTAAATACCTTTTTTATTTTTAGCCATCTAAAATCTATATTGTAATTCTAATTCTTTTATTATGATTTTAGTACATTATTTATACTAACTTATAGCCCGTGCAAAGCATGGATTACTTTTAAATATTTTTATTATATAATAATTGAGAATAAGGTTCCTGAGACCTCAGAAAATTTATTTGAGGTACCATTAAAAGTTACCTTATCTCATGCACATATTTATGTATTTTCAGTTAAAATATATTCACTTTCCTTAACACACGTATATGCAATCCTTTATTATAATACCTGAGTCTACCACACATCAGTTAACCAATCAGAAAACTTTGAATTATTTTTGGACCAATCATATGGCATTCCTAAAATTTAGACCAATCACAATAGCCTAAAAACTTTCATCATAATTCTATGAACCAAGGGTGGTTAAACTATCCATACAACGCGATTAACCAATCAAAATTCAAAAATTAGTTTTAAAAAAAATAGAATTTAAATTCATTAAAACTTTCTTCATTTAATTTTATTAACAAAGGGTTAGTTAATCCTAAATTTTAGCCTAATCACAAGAGTCTAAAATTTTTTCTCATATAATTTTAAACATATAATTCTAAACTACAATTTAAATTCATTGAAACTTTCCTCTTATAAATTTATTAAACAGTTGACCAGTCAAATGTCAATACTAAAATTTAAGACCAAACATATTACAATTTTTTTTTTCTTATTTATCATTTTCATCCTATTTTAATAATCATGATTATTTGACAATTCTAATTTAAATCAAACAATTACTTGATTTAAAATATTTATGCATTACATATTTGTTTTAGTCACACAAAAAATTTGTACGTTGAATATTTAATTTTTAATTAATTTTCTTAGCAATCAATAGGCGTCGGATCACTATCCCGTACGGGGCGGGCATCTGATCGGGGTCGGCGCGGCGGGAAGAATGCCGATCCCTAAACATAACTTATTTGTACATGCGTGCGTATATGAAAATAAATTAATATGAGTTCTATTATATAATATATTTTTAATTATTTTAAAATTTTTAAAATTTAAAAAATTTAAGAGTGTATTTTTGGTGCGTAGCACTGGTAAAGATACCAAAAAATGAAGGTGTTAACCAAATTACAAATTATATCATATTTTAATTATTATTGTTTAATACATAGATATATATTGTTATTGATGAGATTCGTTATAAAATTTGAAGTTTTGGAAATATTAAATATTAGATTTTATATTAGTTTTTCTACATTAATAAAAATTGAATTTTTAACCTATATTTACATAATTAGAATTTCATATGTTATATTTTTTGATAGAAGATAAAATTTATTAATGATTTGTATAATAATCTTCGTTAGCGGAAACTTTCATTCAAAAAATTTATCATTTAACGTAGTTCATGCAAGATGTCCGGGGATATTTAGATAATAAAATTTAATGTCCGGAAAAGAGAATGCCCATCAAATAAAAGTTACAAACTTGCAAAAAATTGAAGCTCGAAAAACTAATAAAAGCTTTATTATATTTAAATACATTGCAAATGATTATTCAATTTTTTATCTTTAATTATACTTGAATAAGATCGGTTTAATGTCGTTATTTGTCAATTCACAATAAAATCCTGTAAATGTAACCAATTACACAAACTAATTTCATTGTCGTTACAACTTCAAGTTTCAAAGTAGGGGTGTACACGGGTTGTTAAAACCGACCAACCCGATCCAAATCAACCTTTGAACACATTCTTTGAACTCTTGTGTTCTAGACCAAAGACCATGTGTGGTCCTGGAAGAAAACTTCATTGCTTGCATTGCCTAGGGTTATCCATACATGATATTATCTATGTTTGTTAATATTGTATCATTACTTTAAGGTCAGTTTACATTAAGAAGCATCAGTTTTACATCAAGTTGTTCGTTATCAAGGATTGACAGGGTATCCTCTGCTGGTGCTATCTTTTTGTCATTCTCCGGTAGACGCGGGTCTAGATCAAACTCGACATCTGTTATGCCGCTAGATTCTCCTACCTCTTGCACAGACACTACCCCATCCTTCCTAGGTAGCTGAGAGGACAATGCTTCCGATAATTCTGCAGGGAATTCTATCAAAGGTTTCAAGCTATCTTCCATGATCATTTTACCTTTCTTTGCTCGTAGACTACGCTGATCTGCTTCATCATCACTGGCATCTTCTACAATTCCCTCATAGAAAGGGTTTGGTGGGGGAGCTTCGATCATTAGCACCCCATGTTTCTGGTTCAAGGGAGCCTCGTCTTCTTGCACAACCTCTTTTGCCTTCAACGTGTCAGCGGTTCCGCCTACAGGTGGTGGGGCTTCCAAAAAGAAAATTGGAATTCCATCTCTTGCCAAAGCTTCATAATCCTAAAGCCTATCCTCTTCCGGAAACTCGATTGTATAGACCATATTAGTGCTAGCATAAGGGGGTCGGAAAGATGCTTGGGTTTCTTGCGTATCTTCTTGATCAAAGTCAGCCATATCGGAGTCCTCCCCTACTCCCTTACTTCCTTTGCGAGATGATCTGATCATTCTACTGTAGCAGTCACGAGAATCGTATTGGCATCCCTTAATGCAACCTACACCATTTGGAGTTGGGAACTTCATGGACAGATGATAAATTGAGGTGACGATCCGCATCTCCTTTAGGACTGGTCGCCCTACCAGGGCATTATAATGCGTTGGTTGATCGACAACCAAGAAGTCAAAGACTTGTGTGGCCGAGAGAGGACCTTCCCCCAGGGTAAGTGGTAGCCTGATTGTTCCTTTAACTCGAACGGAGTCCCCTGTAAAGCCATAGATATGAGTTGTTCCTTGAGTCAGCTCTTTATCTAGCAATCCCATCTTCTTATACGTTCCATAGTAGAGAATGTTTACAGAACTTCCTGTATCCACGAACACACGATGGACATTCCTAGATCCAATTCGAACATTAACCACCAGAGCATCGCTGTGAGGATGATGCACCCACCTAGCATCTTCTTCAGAGAAAATTATCTGAATGTCTTCTCCCTTAAATAACTTGGGAGGTCTTTCTGATAGATGGTTAACATTGGTCAGAGGCGGATGTTGAGCTTCCCGAACGTATCTCTCCATTGCATTTCTCCCGTTTCCCCCAATGTGAGGTCCTCCAAAGATAGTATGTATGCTTTCCTCTCTTACGAACACAGGCTTCTCAAGTTCCTTTCCTTCCGTAGAGCCTTCAATCACTTCGGTTACTTTAACGGGGGCCTCTTCTTTGTATTTCTTTACTTCCTTGACTACCCAGTCAGTAAGCTTTCCGTCCTTTATCAACTTTTCAATTTCTTCTTTCAGCTGCCTGCAAGCATAGGTGTGATGTCCATGAGACTCATGATATGCGCAGTACCTGCCTTTATCTTTCATAGCGGCCCTTGACAGTGGTGCAGGCTTCTTATATAGGCCTTGACTCTTGGTGATCTCATAGATATAATCAATAGATGCTGTGAGAGGAGTGTAATACTTGCTAGGCATAGCCTGATTTTCTCGCCGATTCGGAGGCGGAGGTGGACAACTTGGGGGGCTAGGTGATCGAGATCTGACAAATTTATCCTTTCCTTTGTTCTCCTTTGGACTAAGGGACTTCGAGCGGGTCGGTCCACTATCCTCAACTAGATTCACATCTCCTCTTCCGTTCTTCTTTTCTGTTTTGGGGCTAGGAGATCTTTCTTTCCATTTATTCCGTCGTGGTGCATCTCCATAGTCACTCCTCTTCAAAGCCTCTTCCTCTCTTTTGAAAGGCTCTGCCTGTAAGTACAAGGCTGCCAACGTTGAAGGTTCTTCCCTTTGCAGATTTTTCCAAAAATCAGTTCCCACACGAACCCCAGCAATCAAAAAGTTCTTAATGGTTTCCTCGGATGCTCCTCGCACAGTAGGGACCTCTGCATTGAAGCGTTTGAAGTATTCTTGGAGAGTCTCTCCATCTCGTTGTTTGATGTTAGCTAGAGTTGTAACAGGTGGAGCATAATGAATTGAAGACTGAAATTGAATTAAAAACATCTTACGCATTTGTTCCCAGGATGTGATTGATGCTGGTCCTAGCTTTTGAAACCATTGGTGAGCATTTCCTCTCAATGTTGAGGCAAGGAGTCTACACTTCGTTAAGTCCTCCACTTGATAGAGTTCCATTTCTGTATTGAACCTACCTATATACTCTGCGGGGTCTGTGCTTCCATTAAAGCGAAGATCTCCTGTACCTCTGAATGCCAGTGGAAGAGGAGCCTCTCGTACAGCTGCAGAAAAAGGAGAAGGTGCTGCATCAGGTATCGCCCCTCCCTGACCTTCCGACTGAGCAATAAGCCTTCGTAGTGCATTCACATTGATGCCTTCCAAGCCTGGGATTGTTTGAGTTCTACCTCCTAGTTCCGCATGAGGCGTAGGTTCCCGTTGCAAGACACTGGGTACTGGTAAGTAAAGGTTCTGTCCTTGCTGAGGTATAGGTCTTCGGGGTGTAGGTTCCCTCTGATGGTAGGTTGGTTCTTGGGGTGTAGGTTCCCTCTGATGTCGCTGGTCACTACCATGATTATCGTGATGTCCGCCATGGTTGTGCTGGGAAAAGATTATACCTCTGTCTCCTATTCTTTCATACGAGGAACCACGCTCGCCTACTCTCCTTTGGTTTATAGCTTGATTTTCCTGAGGGCGAGGTCTCCTGGAATCCTGTGTTCCCTGATTTGCACGTTCGCCCCTATAGATAGTTTGAATCGGATCTATTATCATAACATCGTCATCAGACTGGGAATTTCTAGGACGATCTCTCACTTGATCGTCTGCTCTCACCCACGGTGGAGAGTGTCGCTCTCCACCATATCTTGCTCGGTAGATCTCTATCCTTCTATGTGGGTCATCAGGTGAAACCGGTCTAGAGCGTCGCCTGTACGGTTCGATTCTTAATTCACCTGGATTTTGACTTCTTGGAGTAGGAGGTCTTGAGGGGTTTCTGGGACGATCAGGGGGGAACTCCACGTACGGGGTGAGATTATCTTCATAGGTCAATTCCCTTGGGGTCACAGCTTGAAATCTTCGGTTCTGATGGGTTTCCTCAACTGTGCGGATTTCTCTCTCGGGAGGAGTATCCTTCCTTGAAGATCGCCTATGGTCAGTGATAGGTTCTTTTCCGGGGCGATGAAGCCTTCTGGCTGTATACTGATGTCGGCTGTTGGTACGTGGGGGACGCCTGTCCCTAACAGAGGTACGTCGTCTATCTGGGCTTCGACGGGCCCGCTCAGGTAACCTTCTTTCTCTTTCAAGTGACTCCATACGTTCTGCCATTCTATTCACCGTGTTTCCCATGTGAGCAATCTGGCTCAACAACTCAGTATTGCTCATCAAGACAGGAGGATCCCCTCCGAGGCGAGGAGTCGGGTTTGCCTGGTTTGGTGTGGGAGTCTCTCTTTGATTTGATGGTCGTGGTGGTGGTGGTGGTAGATCTGTTGTATGGATCTCAACCTCTCTTGCGTCATTGCCTACATTAGCTGGTTCTTCGGTATGATGCGACATCCTTCCTCCAGAGATGTCAAGTGCCCCTCCTTCTAGCGCCAATTGTTAACGGAGGAATTTGGTGATAACCAATTCGGGGAGGGTTGCTGGAATTGTGGTAGAAACCGAGGATGATGTGTAGCGTAGGTTACAGGGATTAGGGTTTATTATTTGGGGATGGCTGAGATTGTATGTGAGAATAGGTCGCAATTTGAGATTGAATATTGAATTCTCTCTTGTTTGCAAGTTTGCATCGTACCATACAATGTGCCTACGTACCCTATTTATAGGGATCAAGCCATACGTAGTTCTTGGAGAGCAAGTAACCCATGGGCTGAGTTTCCTTCTTTAAAGAGCAAGAAGACCGGGATCGCCGCCTTTGATATGTCATTATAAGCTGTCATGATTTCACTATTTTCTTGGGACTTATCGGATAATTCATTGACCCGGATTTATCGGAGCCAACACTTATCTTGACCCATAGAAAATAAGGAAAGACAGGCTTTTATGACTCTCAAAAGAGGCGAGGCTTCTCTCAAGGCGAAGTTTCTCAGCACTTTAGGTTAATTTTCCATAAATCAATAAAAGTTAAGGAACCTTCATCTTTTAGAAGACGAGGTTCCTATATTTAAGTGATGAGGTAAATAAGGTAGTTTATACCCTAGAATAAGCCAAAAAGGGCACATTCCTTACTTACACTAGTCATCCATTTTTATCTGTAACCTAGGTTTCCGAGAAGGCGAGGCTCTTATGAACCTAGGTTAAACCCGATACTTTGACTGTCACCCAATGGGCTAGGCTTCATATGAACCTAGGATATGCCCAACATCAGTAATGGGCCAGTAATTTCGTCAACTATTGGGCTAGGCTTCGTATGAGCGTAGGCTAGACCCAATAAATAGTAAACGGGTATGCTTCTAGAATCCACCATATGATAACGTCATTACTGAAGGCGAGGTTTATTTTTGGCCATAACATACATCAATATTCTACAAAACTTCTACAAAACGGTGTGTTGAGATCACTTGAGACAAATGTTCTTAATGTCTTTGTGCATTCCCGGTTGTAATGCAAATTTAGCACACTGACTATGCTAATAACACAAATTTGACGTTTAAACTGAAAGACTATGTTTAGTACTTTATCAGTCTTTTGGTGTGTTTTAACTTAAATATTTGAGATTTATTTGAGATGGATATGTAATATTTTGCTGGCTTTCAATTTTGATTTATTAATTTAGTACTTACTGCTCGATAAAATATATTTTATATATTTATTAACCCGACCACTCCGACCCGAACCGATCCAAACTTTTAATTTTTATTTTTAAAGTTTAATAATAATATTACATATAATATGTTAGAGATGTAATTTAAAACTTGCACCTTTTTTAACGTTTTTGAAATTATAATATTTGATTTGAAATATGTTATTTGTGAGTATCGAATCATTGACCTTCGATAGTACTCTAAAACTATCCATATTAAGATAACTATATATATATGATATATTAAAAATATAATAAAAATAAAATAAAACATAATTTGTTATTTTAATTATTTATAATATTTAATATTTGTTATTTATTGTTTATATATATATATATTATTAGTAATAAAATAAATTGTACAATATAATAAAATATGAGATTAATGGGATTATGTTGTTGACCAAATTCGACCAGACCGTTAATTGTAACTAATTCTAACTATTGCACTAAAAAAATTATAACTAAAATTACAAATTTCAGAAAATCTTTAATATGATTAATATATTATATAATAAATAACATATAACCAACAATAAAAAACTATAATTTTAATATTACATGATCAAATTTATTTGCCTGCCGTAGAAAAATGTGTTAAAATTTTAATATTACATGATCAAATTTATTAGCCTGCCGTAGAAAAATGTCCCGTTAGTAAATTAGGTTAAAGAAAGATTGCACTATTTGTTGTCCTGATTACTATACAAACTAGCTTAGAACCGTGCATGCACGGATTGTTATTAATAATAATTATTTTTATTATTTATGCTTTAATATTTTATTAATTTGCATTTGCTAAAAAAAGTAGACGTGTTCAACTTTTTTAAATAATTAAAAGTATTAAAATAGATTTTAAAATAAATTAATAACTGTTTGTCCGTGATATTTTTGGAAAATGAGAGGTCTTAGTAAAGAAAAATAGAAAAAGTAACGTGTTTTAGATGAAAAGGTAAGTGCCCGTAATTAAAAGTATTTAAATAGGTTTCAAAATAAATAAGTAAGGATTTGCCCGGGATATTTTTGGAAAATGAGAGATTTTAGTATGGAAAAATAGAAAGAGTAGCATGTTTTAGTTGAAAAAGGTAATTTCCCGTGATTTTTTTAGAAAAAGAGAGGATTTTGTTAAAAAAAAAAAAAAAAAGTCAATGTATTTTAGCTGAAAAGGTAGTTGGTGATAAAAATGTTATTGTTTAATAATAATTTCTTTAGAAAATAAAAAAATAGAAAAAGTAACACGTTTCAGCTAAAAAAGTGTTCATAATTAAAAATATTAAAATAGATTTTAAAATAAATAATTAAAGGTTTGCCGTGATATTTTTGGAAAATGAGGGGTTTTAGTAAGGAAAAATAGAAAGAGTAACATGTTTTTGTTAAAAGAGATAATCGCTCATGTTTTTATCTAACGGTTCTTATTGATTTGATCAGAGATATCTAACGGCTATGAATGGAGTGACCGGACTACAAAAATTTTCATGACCAGACTACAAAACTTTCAATGTTTCGTCTTTAATATAATAGTATAGATTTGTGAATATACCTGATATGGTCAGAAAAGTAATTATAGAAATATACTTGACTGGTCAAACAAAAGGTCGATATTTAAGGACCGACACCCTAATTATTCATTAATTTCGTAATTAATGAGTAGGGAAAATATACAGCTCATGAAAAGAGCCTTGATTATGGAAAATTAGTCAAAGAAGGATCTGGAATCCCAATTAAAGGCAATCAATGAGTCATAACATTTATCAACAAGGAAACGAATTCTTCAGCAAGAAATACAATACTTATCCAATATCAAAAAGAAGACTTATCTGTTAAGTCTCCCAAACATACCATAAATACTAGGCTCCAGACGCCTATATAAGGTCCCTGATCCTACAATCAGAACTACGTCTTTGGCTTGATTCTCAATAACGAATTGAGATACGTAGGCATCTTGTGAGGACCGATTTAGTCCGGATACACGAGTGCAGCCATTAAAGCTCGAAGCTCACCAATCCTTAACATTAAATACATAAGTACGTTTTTTATTCCACAACATTTGGCGCCGTCTGTGGGAAGACAACATCAACCATGGCAAACACACGAAGAACAGCTCGGGATACTCAAACTCCCGATGATCGCCCCCTCACCTCTGAGGCTGATCAGCCACCGCCGACTACCGGCACACAAGGGGCGAATATCCCCACTAACACTCAAGGACCGGAAATCCCAATTTCGGTTGAAGGGACGAATCCCCTGCAGATGGTCATTCATGGATCTAATCCACAAGAGACCGTTCACCAGCAACCGATCACGACCTCCTCGCTGCTCATGAATGCACCGAGGAGCCTTCAACTCCACACTACTGATCTCCCTCAATACGCGAATCAGACTTTGGGAATGCCAAGCTATGGCATGCCCCCTCGACCCATGGCAGGCGGTAGTGGAACTAATCCAATCTACCATGAGGCATATGTGCCCCCTTATATTCAAGGTCTGGGACCCCAAAATCAGCAGACTCGTCAGACCCCTCTCATTCAAGATTACTCTGGCCCATACACTGAGGATGAGGGTTATACAACTGGGGAGGATGTCGCCCCAAGGAGGAGACGTTCTTCACAGACAAATCGGGAGCCACCCCAAACTACTAGGGAGAAGCTTGCAGCCCATGAGGCAGAGACTGCAAGGCTCAAAAAACTCTTTGCTGAAGAAGAGGCCGCTCAAACTCAGGGCCGAACAACTGAAGGAATCCCGATAATCAACTTGGATCCACCAAGAAGGACCAAGAGGGCTGAAGCCCCAAGGGGTGATCCTAGTAATCTGTTGCCCCTAGGAGATCCTGATGATCCTACACCACCGTTTACTCAAGACATCATGAAAACGGCTATATCCAGAAAGTTTAAGATGCCTTCGATCAAAGCCTATGATGGAACGGGAGATCCCGCAAATCATGTAAGGACATTCTCCAATGCACTGCTGTTGCAGCCAGCCAACGATGCAGTCAAGTGTAGGGCGTTTCCCCAAACTCTTGCAGGTATGGCTCAACGTTGGTACAGCCGTCTACCTCCCAACTCCATTGGATCCTTCAAAGAATTGAGTAAAGCTTTCATCAATCAATTCATAAGTAGAAGGGTGCATGAGAAAAGCTCGGTCTCACTCATGTCAATCCGGCAAGGACAGAATGAAGCCCTGAGGGACTACATCAATCGATTTACTCGAGAGGCTTTAAAAGTCCCAGACTTGGAAGACAGAGTGGCTATGATAGCCCTGCAACAAGGAACCACTGATGACCACTTCAAACGGTCGTTAGCTAAACATCCACCCGAGAGCATGCTGAAGCTCCAAGATAGGGCTGGGAAATATATCAAGGCTGAAGAAAGCATGAGAAAGTATGAGCCCCCTGCTAGTGGTAGTGGAAACTCAAAGAAAAGGAAAGAAACTCAGGAATATGACGTCAAGGAAAAGTTTCCCAGAACATCAAAGAATTCTGACTCTCCACCCAAGAGAAATAACTTTGGGCCAAAATTCACGGAATATGCAAGATTGAATACTCCCAGGAGTCAAATTCTGATGGAGATAGCCAAGGAAGAAGATCTCAAGTGGCCAAAGCCAATGAGGGCTGACTTGTCCAAACGGAATCAAAATCAATTTTGTCGGTTCCACAAAGAAGTTGGCCATGACACCGACGATTGTAGGCAACTGAAAGATGAGATCGAGTTTCTGATACGAAGAGGAAAACTCAGCAAGTTCACTAAGGATGGAGGCCAAGGGAGCCAAAGGGGGAACTATGAAAGAAAGGATTATGATAGAAGGGACAACGATCAAGATCGAAATCCCAAGCCCCGAGGGCCAATCATCAATATGATATTTGGAGGACCAACCGCTGCTGGGTCCTCCCGAAACTCAAGAAAGGCTTATGCCCGAGAGGTACTGACTGTGGTTGGAGAAGCACCAAAACGTGCCAGAACTGAGGTGTCAATAGGTTTTGACGATTCTGACTTGGAAGGGGTGAAGTTCCCCCACGATGATCCTCTTGTCATAGTACCTGTGATAGGCAACTCTGAAACGAAGAGAGTCTTAGTAGACAATGGAGCCTCTGTGGATATCTTGTTCCACGATGCTTTTATCAAGATGGGATACACTGATTCTCAGTTGACGCCCTCGAATATGCCCATCTATGGGTTTAATGGAGTGGAATCAAAGGTGGAGGGCACTATCCAACTCCCGATGACCATGGGGCAAGGAGCGAATACATCCACTCAGATGTTGAACTTCGTAGTTATAAAGGCAACCTCGACCTACAATGCGATCCTTGGAAGGACGGGTCTTCATGCGTTTAAGGCTGTTGCCTCATCTTACCATCTGAAACTCAAATTCCCCACAAGGAATGGGATTGGTGAAGAACGTGGAGACCAAAAGATGGCTAGAAGTTGTTATGTAGCCGCGTTGAGGCCTGATGGAATTGGGGGGCAGGTTCTCCCCATTGAAGACATGGACACTAGAGATAATGAGGACCGAAGAGGGAAACCAGCTGAGGATTTGATCCCAATTCCCTTAGTCCCGGATGAACCAGAGAAGGTGACTTATGTTGGGGCACTACTACCCGAGCCATTGAAAGGCAAACTCGCATCTTTTCTTCAAGAAAACAATGACGTTTTTGCTTGGACAGCGGCTGACATGCCAGGGATTGATCCCCAACTAATATCTCACAGATTGAATGTGGATCCAGAAAGGAAGGCAGTGAAACAAAAGAAAAGAAGTTTTGCTCCAGAGAGGCTTGAAGCCATTAAGCAAGAAGTAAATAAGCTTTTAGAAGCTGGGTTTATTGAAGAAATCCAATTCCCAGAATGGTTAGCTAACCCTGTGATGGTCAAAAAAGCTAACGGGAAGTGGAGAATGTGCGTCGACTTCACCGACTTGAATGATGCATGTCCTAAGGATTGTTTCCCCTTACCTAGGATTGATGCCTTGATAGATGCCACTGCTGGGCATGAGATGCTAAGTTTCATGGATGGCTTCAGCGGATATAATCAAATCAAGATGCACAAAGATGACATTGCCAAAGTGTCGTTCATCACTGACTTTGGTGTCTTCTGTTTCTTAGTCATGGCTTTTGGGCTTAAGAATGCTGGAGCAACCTATCAAAGGTTGGTGAACAAAATCTTTGAGCACCTGATTGGAAAAACCATGGAGGTCTACGTAGATGACATGTTAGTCAAGAGCCTTGATAAGGCCGATCACATTGAGCACCTCCGAGAAGCTTTTGAAGTGCTAAGACACCACAAGATGATGCTAAATCCAGCCAAGTGTGCCTTTGGTGTAGGCTCGGGAAAGTTTTTAGGCCTGATGGTTTCCAAGAGAGGAATCGAGGCTAATCCCGACAAAATCAAAGCGATTCTAGACATGGAACCACCAAAGACTGTCAAGGA
Source organism: Heracleum sosnowskyi (assembly GCA_030848705.1). Taxonomy (NCBI): domain Eukaryota; kingdom Viridiplantae; phylum Streptophyta; class Magnoliopsida; order Apiales; family Apiaceae; genus Heracleum; species Heracleum sosnowskyi. The sequence continues at coordinate 9,451,940 of CM061239.1, forward strand.
TGTCCAGAAACTGACGGGAAGAGTGGCTGCTTTGGGAAGATTCATTTCCAAGTCTGGAGAGAAGTGTTTACCCTTCTTCAAAGCACTCAAAAAAGTGAAAAATTTTGAATGGACAACTGAAAGTCAAGAGGCCTTTGAGGCCCTGAAGAAATATATGGCTGAAGCACCACTGTTGGCAAAACCCAAGCCAGGAGAAATTCTCTATTTATACTTGGCGGTTTCTAACACGGCTCTTGGAGCTGTTTTGGTAAAGGAAGAAGTGAAGGTTCAGAAGCCCATCTACTATGTGAGCAAGATCCTACATGGGGCAGAAATAAACTACTCAATGGTTGAGAAGTTTGCCTTAGCCTTGATAATGGCCTCAAGAAAGCTACGCCCCTACTTCCAGGCACACAAGATAGAGGTCTTGACTGATCAACCTCTAAGAAACATCTTGCATAACCCTCAAGTTAGTGGAAGATTGATCAAATGGGCCATTGAACTGGGAGAATTTGATATCAAGTATAAGCCTCGAACGGCCATAAAAGCTCAAGCACTTGCTGACTTCATGGTTGAATGCACCATTGACAACCAAGAAGTCGGGGGGCAGGAAGTGACTATGGAAGATAAGAAAGATAAGGAAACGACCTTCAAAGAATGTTGGGTGCTCTATTTTGATGGAGCATCAAAAACAAAATCAAGTGGAGCTGGTTTAGTGCTACAAAGTCCTGATGGATTCCTAATAGAGTATGCACTAAAACTTGACTTCCCGACGACAAACAATGAGGCTGAGTATGAAGCTCTGATAGCTGGCTTAGGGCTGGCTGGAGCCTTGAGAGTCAAAACTCTGAAAGTCTGTGGAGACTCGAGGCTAGTGGTTTCCCAAGTAAATGGGGAATTTGAGGCCAGAGATGAAGTCATGGCCAAGTACTTAAAACTTGTCAAGGCCATTATGACTCAGTTCGATGAATGCTATGTGGAGCACATTCCGAGGGAGGAAAATACGAAGGCTGATGCCTTGTCTAAATTTGCCTCTTCTGAAATTGAAAACTATGCCGGGAGTGTATACTTCCAAGTCTTGAAGACCCCAAGCATCAATGGAAAGTTGGTAGCCCCCATTGGTATCACCAGTTGTTGGATTGATCCCATCAAAGCTCATCTGGAAACTGGGTGGCTGCCAAACGACACTTCAGAGGCACGAAAGCTATACGTCAGAGCATTAAGGTATGCCCTAATTGAGGGAATCCTATACAAGAAATCTTTTGTTGTTCCATACTTAAAGTGCTTGAGACCTCAAGAGGCAGAATTGGCCCTAAAGGAAGTGCATGAAGGGATTTGTGGACAACATTTGGGGGGCAGAGCCCTTGCTCATAAAGTCACTCGTCTAGGTTTCTATTGGCCAAGCATACTTGCTGATGCTAAAAGCTATGTCAAGAAATGTGAACGGTGCCAGAAACATGCACCAGTGGTTAGGCAACCACCAGAGATGATGACATCCATTAACTCACCTATCCCCTTTGCTATGTGGGGAATGGATATACTCGGGCCATTTCCTATGGCAAGTGCTCAAAGAAAGTTCTTGATAGTAGCAATTGATTATTTCACCAAGTGGATTGAGGCTAAGCCATTAGCCAAGATAACCACCAAGCAAGTGATGCAATTCTTCTGGGAAAATGTGATATGCAGATATGGAATTCCACGAGTCCTGGTCACGGACAATGGAACTCAGTTTAACAACGATGAGTTCAAGAAATATTGTGATGAAAACGATATCAAGTTGCGCTTCACTTCTGTCGCCCATCCTCAAGCAAATGGGCAAGCTGAGGTTGCAAATCGAATCATCCTTGATGGACTAAAGAAAAGAGTTGAACGCTCCAGAAACACTTGGGTAGACGAATTGCTCCCCGTACTTTAGGCATATCGTACCACTTGTAAAGTCACCACTGGAGCAACCCCATTCCTGTTGGCATATGGGGCAGAGGCAGTGGTTCCAGTAGAGATTACTCACACGTCTCCAAGAATTGAGGCCTATGAGCCAGAAACAAATGAAGAAGGCTTGAGGCTAGCCTTAGATCTAATTGACGAAGTTAGAGATGAGGCAAACGCCAAGATAGTTGAACATCAAAAGAAGGCATCTTTCTACTACAACCTAAGGGTTAAAGAAAGGTTCTTTCGACAAGGAGACTTAGTTCTTCGAAAGATCGAGGCATCCGGAGTTGGACAAAAAGGCAAGTTAGCCCCAAATTGGGAAGGACCATATCGCGTCAAAAACGTATTTGGTCGAGGCTCATACAAGCTAGAAACCCTTGAAGGGCATAAGGTGCCGAGGACTTGGCATGCCTCCAATTTGAAAGTTTATTATGTTTAAAGTGTTTCCTGAATGGACTCACTACTATGAACAAGGTTTGATAAAACCAATCCAAGTTTTTAAACTTGAATACTATGTAAGGATTGATCCCATTTTCAAGTTATGAATAAATTCAGCATTTTCATATACTATGAGTGTTGACAAACATTCAAAAAGCAAGAAAACAACACAAGCCATGAATGGCCACAAGATATAAATAAGGCCGGATAAAAACTTAAATAAGAGTTAAGTTAAGCCCGTAGGCCAAAAGTACACAAATACTGGTACAAGCCAAGAAAGGCCATAAGGAAGGCTAAAGGTATGGATAAATACCGCAGCAATAGATTGAGCTCCTAAGTGCTCAACACCCTCGAGGGTGGAATATGCAACGAAATCCTTGTAATCACAAGGAGTAAGGGAGTGGTACGACCAATCCACAACATGTTTGGACACCCCAATAATGGTGTCCCTCTTCCTAAAACCTCCGTTGGGGCGCCACACTAAAGACTTGGAAGACACAGGAATGTCTCCCTCGTCCACAAGAATCTGAGAAGAGATCAAAAAGCTGGGGACACTAGCCTTTCCCCTTGGATCATCTCATAAAAGGCTATAGGCCCAATTCCTAAATTGGAACAGTTAAAACCATGGGTCCAACTTAGGCCCACAACAAAGTATGAAGTGAGAATGAAATGGGAATTCCACTCTTTTATAATGAGAATAACTGGAAGATCAACCGGTTGTGGGATGACAACCGGCTATAGCCGGTAAGGCCCATAAATCCATTTATGGATTACAAAGGCAAAAGGCCCAAATAAATTAAATCTCAGGCAAATTCGAAGCCCAAAATTAATAAGGCCCAATTAGGCCCAAGGCTAGAAATATTTAAGCCCAATTAGGCTAATCAAAAGACCAAAGAAAGAATCTTGGAATAAAACCAAGGTAAAAACAAAATTGAGGTCGAAAAAGACCCTTGATCGACATCGAAGGCTTGAAGTCGAAAATATATGGGAAAACGAGGTCGTATCAAACGACCTCACTCCCAAATAAAGGGAAATAATTGAAGATTTGAGGTCGAAAAGACCCTAGATCGAAGTCGAGAGATTGACATCGAAAATACATGAGAAATCGAGGTCGTATTGAACGACCTCGTACCAAAATAAAGTCAGGAAATCAGAAATTCCTGATCGAAAAATGGCTAGTTGAAATCGAGCAAACGAGATCGAAATTACATGGGGAATTGAAGTCGTATTGATCGACTTCGCTCCAAAATAAAACCGGGAAATCATAGAATCCTGGTCGAAAACACATGGAAACGAAGTCGACAAATCCAGGTCGAAATTGGCCTATGAGTCGAGGTCGAAACCAACGACCTCACGACCAATCGAGGTCGAAAGAATACTAGAAACAAAATCGGCAAAACGAGGTCGAAAATGACTTACGAGTCGAGGTCGACAGCTCCAGGTCGAAAACATACTGGGTCGAGGTCGAAATCATGAGGTCGAAAAAGACCTATGATTCGAGGTCGAACCCATCGACTTGGGACCAAAATCGAGGTCGAAAAAAGGATACCCGAGGTCGAACAATCCTGGTCGAAAATGACCGAGAATCTGAGGTCGAATCCATCGACCTGGGACCAGAAACGAGGTCGAATTTGTACTGATTCCTGGTCGAAATTCCAGGTCGAATTTGTACTGATTCCTGGTCGAAATTCCAGGTCGAATTTGTACTGATTCCTGGTCGAAATTCCAGGTCGAATTTGTACTGATTCCTGGTCGAAATTCCAGGTCGAATTTGTACTGATTCCTGGTCGAAATTCCAGGTCGAATTTGTACTGATTCCAGGTCGAATTCCTGGTCAAAAATGACCTAAATTAAGGTCAAAAGTGTCCTGAAAAATGGAAAATTTTGGGAAAAACACACTGTAACTTCTACGAAAACCCCAGGGAGATTTTCCCATAAGTTGGGGGGCAAATGATATGGTCAGAAAAGTAATTATAGAAATATACTTGACTGGTCAAACAAAAGGTCGATATTTAAGGACCGACACCCTAATTATTCATTAATTTCGTAATTAATGAGTAGGGAAAATATACAGCTCATGAAAAGAGCCTTGATTATGGAAAATTAGTCAAAGAAGGATCTGGAATCCCAATTAAAGGCAATCAATGAGTCATAACATTTATCAACAAGGAAACGAATTCTTCAGCAAGAAATACAATACTTATCCAATATCAAAAAGAAGACTTATCTGTTAAGTCTCCCAAACATACCATAAATACTAGGCTCCAGACGCCTATATAAGGTCCCTGATCCTACAATCAGAACTACGTCTTTGGCTTGATTCTCAATAACGAATTGAGATACGTAGGCATCTTGTGAGGACCGATTTAGTCCGGATACACGAGTGCAGCCATTAAAGCTCGAAGCTCACCAATCCTTAACATTAAATACATAAGTACGTTTTTTATTCCACAACAATACCCGATCTCTTCTTTAGGAGATTTTCAATTAATTCTTTTGATACCTTTTAAGAATTATTTTAAGTTGATTATTCAGAATATATATGGAGTTATAATATTAAAATTAAATATGTTATTGATGAGGATCAAACTCTTGACCATTGATAGCACTTTGAAATTATCCATCTTATATTAAATATTAAAATTAAATATGTTGTTGATAGTATAGAATTCTTTATCTTTGGTAGCCCTTTGAAATTATCACTCTTACTTGTATTATTATATACTAGCTTATAGCCCGTGCGATGCACGGTTACTTAAATTTTATTTATAATTATATTTTTATTACGATGCAACACATGATTGTTTTTTTAATATTTATAATTATATTTATTTATGAATATTTTAATATTTAAAAGTTATTAGTTTACATGATTAAATTATTGTTAAAAAAGATTTAGCCAAAAAAAATTATAGTTAAAAATTTGATATTTATTATATTTTACACGCTCAATTTAATATTTGTTTATATTGAGTTATAAAAGTTAGATTTGACCAATTTTACGGTTCACATGAAATTCATAAAATAATCTTTAATTTAGTTGTGGTTTAATAGTTCCTTTTCAATTAAAAACTATTCTAAAACTAAAAAGAGAATAAAGTGACGAAATTTAATGTTGAGAATTCTATTCGATTTAGGAAATCTACTTAACTTATATGTAGTTTAGATTATTAGAATAATCTTTATTAACCAAATACATGTTTTAATGTTAAATCTAACGGTTTTCACCTATTTATTTAAGATTAAACGATTTTTATTATTTTGGTTATAAATGGGTTTCCTTATTTAATTACAACTATTTTTATGTTTTAACTTTTCGGAAAATCTAATCCTAATATAATATCTTTTAACTTATATCATTTTTAGATAATAATTTCTTTTTATATGATATAATCTTGATCATCTATTTTTAAAAGTATTGGATCTAACGGTTGAGAATGTTTTGGCGGTATTTAGGATCAAATTACCAGGATAACATCATTAATTTTTCTTAATATTTATAATATTTATTTTTTTAAATATTTATTACTAAAATATAATATACTCTTTTTTGTAATATGTTAATGATGCGGGAACTTTGAACTTTTGAGAAAATAAATTATCAATTAAAATATATTTTTTTTGTATTAGTTCTTCTTTTAAAGTAGTACACCGTGACGATCAAAATTCTGTATAAAATTCATTTTTTTATAGTATATCCCGTAAATATCTATGTTATTATATTAAAGACTAAATAATGAAAGTTTTCTTATAAGTGTGGTCGCTTTGTTTGATCACTCAATCCATAATCGTTGGATCTTTCAAATTAAATTGTTGAGAAACATTACATATAACAGTAAAATTATCATGTAGAATGATCTAAGATTTGAATCTACCAACAACTTATTAAAATTTACAGGTTTTTTTTTGAAAAAAAAAAAAAGAATTTTTTTCATTTTTTTCTTTCAGACATAGGTTATTTGATAATATTTTTTGTAAAGTACGATTCAGAAAAGTACTATACTAATTGATTAACAAACTTTTAAAGTTTCGAATTTAATAATTTACAATGTATATAGGTTAAAAAAGTTAGGTCTGTTCTGTAGCTGAGTCTACAATTTCAAAATACGTTTTTTTTAATATGAATATAGTCCAGCTAACAATGAAATTAGGTCTCTATGAGTGCTTATAAAACAAAATCACCATTTGCGTATAATTTATTATTTAATAATAAATTATATTTGATTAGTTATGATCTATAACTTAATAAAATAGGATAAAAAATATGCACAATTTTATAAAATTTTATCCTCGTATTATTATATTCTTTGTTGATTTGAATTTTTCTTAGATTTATTTTAATTTTTGAACATAGATTTCTAAATTTCAAATAGTTAGAAAAAAGTAATTAAATTGGCGTTAAAATAATGATTACATAATAATCATTATTAGAATTTAAATACTCACTTTACTGATTTGGGCTTTATCTTGTGTTTTAAAAATCAGATTTTGACGATTTTACACCCCACGTGAAGATAATTAAATTATTTTTAATTAAAAGACGGTTTAACAATTTTTATCTAACTGGAATTGTCCATGGAAGAAAGTCACGAATTTTTTACATGGAGAATTCTATTCAATATAGAAAACTTATTTATATTTGGTATATTTGGTTTAAATTATTAAAATACACTTTTTAGAATTTAAATATAATCCTATTATAAATAAAATACACTTTTTTAATATTTGATCAAACGATTTTCATTTATCTAGTTAAGATCTAATAATCCTTATTAATTTGGTTGTCACGCTCAAAATTTTGGATAAATCGCTATAATGTTATTATATAAAAGAGTTTAATATAATAAGGATATCAAGTAAATACTGATATAAGTATCTTACTAACTGCTTTTACTTTTAATGTTTCGGTTTTATTTATAGTGTATATAAAATTTTAAAATACATTATTACTTTAAAATTATTAAACAGAATAAAAATTATGTTACGATTATATAAAATTTTATTCTCATATTATTATAGTCTTTATCGATTTGAATTTGTTCTTAATTTATTTTAATACTTTATTGAAAGAAAGATAAAATTTCTATATTTAAAAGAATTAGTGGAAAAATAAATAAATTGGTGCTACAATTATAAAAAAATATTTATTAAAATTTAGATACTCACTTTACTATTTGGGTTCTATCCTGAGTTTTAGAAATTGAATTTTGACGATTTTACAACCCATGTGAAACTAACGAATTTTTTTTAATTTAATGATGATTTAATCATTATTATCTAACTTGACCGGTTTACCTACCCATAAACCGAAAAGAAAAGATGGTTAAGTATTATATTCAAAATTATTGTTTATGAATATGAAACCCTCAAAATTTAATAATATTTTGATATTATCCTTTTATGTTCGTTATATGTAAAATAATATAATTATAATTTGGATTAATCAAATTGTTATGTGAAAAAAAAAATTTTAAATTTATTCATGTACATGAGTTCTCCTGAGTCTCTTATAACGTAGGGTCCACATGTATCATTGTTATATGATATACATGAATATTATATTGATAATTTTTAATATTGTAATCGATATGAATTGTTATCTGATATTTGGTTTAACAATTATTATCTAACTCGAACTATACATACATTAAAGAGAAAAGATATTTAAGAATTTTTACATAGAAAAATTTTAATTTTTCAAAATACACTTTTTAGTATTTAAATATAATTCTATTATTAATCAGATACACTTTTTAATATTAGATCTAACAATTCTCATCGATCTATTTAAGATCTAACTGTAATAATTAATTTGGTCGTATAGTGGTCGTACACGGACCATATCAATTTTAATTTTTTCTTAAATTGATTTTAATATTTTATTGAAATAAACATAGAATTTATAAATTTAAAAGAATCAGGAAAAAAAATTAAATTGGTGCTACAATAATAAAAAAATATATTAAAATTTAGATAATCACTTTACTGTTTGGGTCTATCTTGAGTTTGAGTTTTAGACAACAGATTTTAACAATTTTACAGCCCATGCGAAGCTAACAAAATTATCTTTAATTTAATGATGGTTTAATAATTATTATCTAACCGGAACTATTCATAAACTAAAGAGAAAAGATAATTACGATATTTTACATAAAGATTTCTATTCAATATAGAAAACCTATTTATAATTGGTTTAAATTAAAAAAAAATTATTAAAATTTAGATAATCACTTTACTATTTGTGCTCTATCTTGAGTTTTAGACAACAGATTTTAACAATTTTACAGCCCACGCGAAGCTAACAAAATTATCTTTAATTTAATGATGGTTTAATAATTATTATCTAACTGGAACTATCCATAAACTAAAGAGAAAAGATAATTACGATTTTTTACATAAAGATTTCTATTCAATATAGAAAACCTATTTATAATTGGTTTAAATTATCAAAATACACCTTTTAGTATTTAAATACTATCCTATTATTAATCAAATACAATTTTTAATATTATATCTAACGGTCATCATCTATTTGAATATTTATAGTTTTATAATCTAACGGATCATATACTTTTGGTAGTACAGTGACCGACCAAAATTTTGGATAAGATCTCTCTTACGCTTATTATATATAAGGAGTTAATAGGATATAATATAATTATATAATAAGATATCATTTATATTTGATAAATAATAATCAGACTTATGTTAAAATAAAATTGAACAAATTTGATACCTTTTTTTCTTATTTGGATATATATTAGTTAAATTAATCTCTTTCTTATTATTTTGCTAAATTTAATTAATCTTTTTACTCCTTATTATATTGATAGTTATAAATTCTCGTGAGATTAGATTTTTCGAGTAATATAATTCTAATTAGTTTACACTTTTCAAAAATTAATTCTCTATTTTTGTAGCTTAATTTTTTTTTGGAATCAATTTTCTTCACAATTATTATTTAACTAGTCGACTAAGCCGCGCTTCGCAGCGGCCCTATAATATTTTTGTAAAATTTTAAATATTAACAATTTAAGAAAAAATAATATAAAATCAATCTATCTATCTATCTATAAATATTCTATAATAATTAAAAGATGTATTTGATAAAAAAAGGTTATAATAATTAAAATAAATTTAACTATTCTATTTAAAAGGCATTTCCAAGACCTATTTACCACTACCAGTTTACAAGCCTATTTATTTTAAAACTAATTTTAATTCTTTTAATTATTTAAAAACATTTACATATTTTAACATGTAAACTTATTTTTTATCAAATACATTTAATTAAATTTAAGTATTAATCACCACTTCAAACTTCAACCATCAACCATTCGTATTATCACAAAAATTACAAATTTATTAAATATCTCTGGAATTTATATGCTGATTTTGTGTCATATTGTTTTAGCCGATGCCCGTTGCATATGTACATACAAATAAAAAATACTAAAAAATGCAACAATAAAATTTAAGTATTAACCACCGCTTCAAACTTCAACTATTAGTATCATAACAAAATTTACAAATTTCTTAAATATCCGTAGACTTTATATGCCGATTTTGTGTCATACTTTCTTCAACCGACGCCCATTGCACTAAATACATATAAATTAAAAATAATAAAATTAAGCAATAATAAAAATTTAATTATTAACCACCGCTTCAAACTTCAACTATTTGTATTATCACAAAAATTACAAATTTCTTAAAATATTCTTAGACGTTATAATAAAACTTTTTTAGTGCGTACATGTGCATCGAAAAATTTCTTAAATATCCGTAGACTTTATATGCCGATTTTGTGTCATACTTTCTTCAACCGACGCCCATTGCACTAAATACATATAAATTAAAAATAATAAAATTAAGCAATAATAAAAATTTAATTATTAACCACCGCTTCAAACTTCAACTATTTGTATTATCACAAAAATTACAAATTTCTTAAAATATTCTTAGACGTTATAATAAAACTTTTTTAGTGCGTACATGTGCATCATTATAATATAAAAGTTTAATCGTGGAAACATAATCGATTTTTATATAATCATTGTCTTTCCCGTTAATTTGAATGTAAGTAAGAGATTTCAATTTTAGTTTAGTTAAGAAAAAAACTTAATATTTGTTTAATTGAATTCTGAACATGATTGATTTTTATATATTTATTATTTTTACTATGAATTTGAATGTGAATAAAGTAATTCAATTCTCTAAATATGATTAATTAAAAAAATTATGAGATAATGGTACTGAATAACTCTAAATAATTCCCAAAAAACACAAAAAGAATATATCAAAAACTATATAAAAAGATAATATTCAATATAATTATTATTAAATATAGAAATAAACTAAAAGAAATTAGAAAAAATTGTATCCACACAATCTTATGCAACCTATTAGAATATACAATAGGTCTCTATTTGTGTTCCAACGTATTCAATGGTAGAAAAATTCTCTACCTAAGTGTTTTCAAATTCATATTTTCAATAGTTTTTTTCGAAAATCCAACCGTACGGATTAAAAGATTACGCAAAAATTAGTGGGTATACAAAATTACATAGAAATTGATTTTGTATCTGATGTAATTTTAAATCAAAAATTGATACAAAATCTGAGACGAAATTCATATTGTAAACGATATATAAAATACCATGTTAAATTAAATGTATTCTTCAAGGGTAAAATTTATAAAATTTTGCACACCTACTTATTTTTGCATAAAATTTTCATCGGTATGTTAGATTTACGAAAAAATTGATAAAAACATGATTTTAAGCCGCTTAGGTAAAAAACAATTCTACCGTGCTAGGTATATTCTCTTTCAAATCAAAAACCTGATTAACAATAGTCTCTAAGATGCCCATATATAACCCTCAAAACCTCAAGTTATAGATGTTAGAAAGAAAAAAATAAATTAAAATATACAAACATTTATCATCAATATGCAATGTTATTAATGCACACGAAATATCATAAAATCCTCAAAATTAAATAGATTGAGTTATAATATATTTATGATTTTAATATTAATACTTGCCTCAAATATTTATTTCCTTTCCTACACTTTAAAAGCTTAAAACGGAAATTTTATTTGATTTAGAAGTAAATTTTTGTGGCATAACATAGATTAGAATTATAATATATGTAGGATTTTAATATTAAAACTTGCCTGGAATATAAATTTTATTTTCTATATGTTAAAAGCATAGAAAGGAAATTGAATTTTTTTATATTTAAAAAAAGAAAGTTTTCTTTCTTTTATACAATTTAAAAAAGGTTTTGATTTTTTTTTCTCTAAAAAATAGGAGTTAAATAAAGAAGTTTTAGTTGAGAAAAAAAATGTAATATTTGTTAATTAAATTTTAAGTAAGATTGACTTTTATATATTCATTGTATTTCCTAAAAATTTGATTGTAAATAAGTAATGTCTTCCCTAAAAATTCGAATGCAAATGAGGAAATTTAATTTTATTGAATTAAACTTTTGAAGCTCTAGAAATTTAAATAAATATGAACTGAGCGATTATAGAGCTCCTGGGGGTTTTACTTTATATATATAATAAAGAGATATAAAGAAGAAAATAAATAAAAGGAGAAAGAAGATAAAAATGGATAAGATAAAAAGACAAAGATGTTGAATATTAAAATAGTATATTTACTTTCCTTCATTATTAAAGATTTTAAAGAAAAGAATATAAAAATTGTATATTTAGTTTCCTCCATCATTAAAAATTTAAAAGGCAGTTGCTATTTTTTTATCCTATAAATTCGAATTTAAATAAGGAAATTTAATTTTATTGAATTAAAATCCAGAAGCTCTAGAAAAATAGATAAATAGCTTTCGGACGATCATAGAGCTCTTTGGGGTTTTCCTTTATATATATAAAGATATTATATAGGGTATTTTAATTATGTAATTAAATTCTATATAAGATTGATTTATATTTATTGTCTTTCCTATTATTTCGAATCTAAAGAAGGAAATTTAATTAAGTTTGAAAATAATAAAAGAAAGTTCTATCAAGCCTACAAATTCGAAAATAATAAAAGAAAGTTCTATCAAGTTTGAAAATAATAAAAGTGTAATTTTCAATTTCCTTCCTACAAAATCGAAAATAATAAAGGAAGTTGTAATTATTAAAATTAAAAATTGTGAAAAATTGAGAAAATTAGAAAAATAGAACGGAGCGATTCTAGAGCGCCACCTCACCGCCTCCGTCTTCTCCTTTAAAGAAAGTTCTATCAAGTTCTACAAATTCGAAACTAAATTAAAGAAAGTTCTATCAAGTCCTACAAATTCGAAAATAATAAGGAAGTTATAATTTTCTAAATCAAAGAAAGTTCTATCAACTTTGAAAATAATAAAAGAAAGTTCTATCAAGTTTGAAAATAATAAAAGTGTAATTTTCAATTTTCTTCCTACAAAATCGAAAATAATAAAGGATGTTGTAATTATTAAAATTAAAAATTGTGAAAAATTGAGAAAATTAGAAAAATAGAACGGAGCGATTATAGAGCGCCACCTCACCGCCCCCGTCTTCTCCTTTATATAATCTAAAGAAGGAAATTTAATTAAGTTTGAAAATAATAAAAAAAAGTTCTATCAAGTCTACAAATTCGAAAATAATAAGGAAGTTGTAATTTTCTAAATTAAAGAAAGTTCTATCAAGTTCTACAAATTCGAAACTAAATTAAAGAAAGTTCTATCAAGTCCTATAAATTCGAAAATAATAAGGAAGTTGTAATTTTCTAAATCAAAGAAAGTTTTATCAACTTTGAAAATAATAAAAGAAAGTTCTATCAAGTTTGAAAATAATAAAAGTGTAATTTTCAATTTTCTTGCTACAAAATCGAAAATAATAAAGGAAGTTGTAATTATTAAAATTAAAAATTGTGAAAAATTGAGAAAATTAGAAAAATAGAACGGAGCGATTCTAGAGCGCCACCTCACCGCCTCCGTCTTCTCCTTTAAAGAAAGTTCTATCAAGTTCTACAAATTCGAAACTAAATTAAAGAAAGTTCTATCAAGTCCTACAAATTCGAAAATAATAAGGAAGTTGTAATTTTCTAAATCAAAGAAAGTTCTATCAACTTTGAAAATAATAAAAGAAAGTTTTATCAAGTTTGAAAATAATAAAAGTGTAATTTTCAATTTCCTTCCTACAAAATCGAAAATAATAAAGGATGTTGTAATTATTAAAATTAAAAATTGTGAAAAATTGAGAAAATTAGAAAAATAGAACGGAACGATTATAGAGCGCCACCGCACCGCCTCCGTCTTCTCCTTTATATAAGTATATTGATAGTAAGAAACACTTTGTTTTGTTATATTTTTATAAAAAACTAGTTTACTAAGCCGCGCTTCGCAGCGGCTTTATAATAATATCTCTAAATTTTCTCAAAAAATATTCTACAAAATACATTTTTAAATAAAATAATATTTATAATATAAAATTAAGTTTTGTTTTGAATATATATATATATATATATATATATATATAAGTTTACTTATGGATATATATATATATATATATATATATATATATATATATATCCATAAGTAAAGATCTATTGTATATTTACTTTCTCCATTAGTAGAGATTTTAAATGCAAGAATATTATATTCTATTAGTAGAGATTTTAAATGCAACAATATTGAAATTGTATATTTAGTTTACTCCAGTATTAAATATTTAAAAGAAAATTGAGATTGTTTCTAGTTTTGGTATTAATTACTTAATTTGTTATACAAGACCGATCTAATTTATTAACTTCTTATTTATCAAAACGTTCCTGTATTTTCTATTATATTACATAATAAAAGAAAGTTTAGGAGAGTAGTATGTTAAAATGGTAATTTCATTAAAAAAATATTATGAGAATATTTAGATAATAATAGAGGAAAGTTCAAAATAATGTAAGGTAATACATTTTTTTTTCTAATTTAGATATTTTGAAGACAAGAATATTATAATTGAATATTTAGTTTCTTCCATTAGTGATATTTAGTTTCCTTCATTAGTAAAGATCTATTGTATTTTTACTTTTTCCATTAGTAGAGATTTTAAATAAAAGAATATTATATATTTCCTCTATTAGTAAGCATTTAAAAGTTAATTGAGATTTTTTCGAATTTTTAATATTATTAATTCAAAAAATTGAGAAAATTAGAAAAATAGAACGAAGCGATCTGAGAACGCCACCTCCCCCCGTCTTCTCCTTTATTTACCAAATTTTGGATAAAATTTCTATAATTCATATTTTAAAAAAATTATTTATAAGAAAAAATTATTTATTTAATATTTTTTAAATATGCATAACTTTTTTAAGTAAACATTGAGAAGAGAATGAAAGAAGTATTTTAAATATTAAATGATATTTTTTAAAATATAAACTTTTTAAGATGGGAAATTAATGGTGAAATTACTAAAAGTTTCTTTAATTAAATAGTTTTTTACATTATATAACTTAATTGTTGTTAATTTATTTCAAAGCTCCATTTTAGACTATAAGAGCATCTTCAACGGGTTTGGCTAAATTGGTTGGCTAAAATCATATAAAATACTGATTATGTAAAATTTGTTCAACCTGTAAGAGATTGTGCTTTAATGAGTTAGTTATAATGATTAGCTATATTTTAAAAATAGTATGTTATTAATATTTCAAGTTGCTATAGGTAGAATGTATTATTTTAATATGATAATAGATGATGTGGAGTTTCACTACAGATCCATAGAGGTTCGACAAATATAGTCAATGTGTTGAGCTTGGTTAAATTTATAGCTAACAAGAATGTCCCGTTAGAGATTGCAAAATTTTACATATTGGTTATAATTTTTATTTTTGGCATGTTTTATCCATTTTTAGCTAAGGGTTCTTTGTGGTTGGTTGGATGCCAAACCTAACACATAAAAGGTTATTTAATATTGATACATCGGAATATCGGATATTAAATTCTTCTATACTATATTATTAAAGACGAAACATTAAAAGTTTTGGTACCTATTTTTTGGTACGGTACTTACCTTATTTAATTATTTTACTCAATTACCCTTAATTATCCTTAATTAATTATTTTTACATTTAATTGTTTTCATTTCCCTACTTTCTCCAAAAATGTCACCGGAAACATTAAAAGTTTTGGTACCTGTTTTTTGGTACGATACGATACTTGCCATATTAAATTGTTTTACTTAATTATCCTTACTTAATTACGGTACTTGACTTACTTAATTACGGTACTTGCCTAATTTAATAATGATCTAATATTAAAATGTGTATTTGATTATTATTATAATCATATTCAAATACTAAAAAGTGAATTTTAATAATATAAACTAAATATTTTTTAAGTAAAAATCCATAAATTTTTTTCCTATTCGGTTCCCTAGTAATTCCAGTTGAATAATAATTACTAAATCATTATTAAATTAAAAATAAATTTGTTATTAATATAATTATAAATTTATTTAAAAAACTGTGCATTGTACATGTTATAAGCTAGTATATATATATATATAATAAGCATAAGAGAGATTTTATCCAAAATTTTGATCCCGTAGTTTGATCCTTAGTACTGCAAAAACAATCACTACCAATGGATTTAATATTTTTAAAAATAGACGATCAAGTTATATCATACAAAAATAAAAATTATTATATAAATCAAAATGGAAGTATTAGTATTATAATTGGATTAGAAATAATTATAATTTAATAAAAACACTAGGTCCATTAATATTGATACACTACGTCAAATTTGGGCTTTCGTCACTCTTTTGTACAGTAAGGGCTGTGACACTTTGGAAAAAACGAGTGGCTAAAGGTCATCGTCCCAAGTTTTAGCCACACAATTATTTTTTGAGTGACCGAAAACACATTTTTTGGCAGATTTAGTCACAATTTATAAAAGTGTGACAATTGAGAGATGAAACAGCATGTTTTTTTTGTTGACTTTGACCAAATCCAACATTTATAGTCATACTTGAGAGATAGAAGTGTGACAAAAAATAGTGACGCTTCTTTGCTGTATCTAAATGTTACCAAACGGTCACAGTCATTTTCGGTGATGTGGCTAAATGTGAAATAACCTATGGTCACTACATTTTATATGTGACTAAAAAGTAGAGTTTTCTGCATTATGTCAGATCTTTGTTCGCTAAGGTAGCTAAAAACTAGTGACTGTATTATTGTGTGACTAAAAAGTACTCTGTTTTCAGGAACAGAGCATTCTGTTTTGAGGATCCTCATTTCCAACTGATCTGTCACATTATTACATTTGGGTGTGGCAAAATATTTGACCACTGGACATGAAGTATTGGTATAGCAGATTAACCAGAAATGACAAACACAAACTTGATTTATCCAAGTTGCATACCAGATGAGCTTAAAACTTGATAATGAAGCTTAAAACTAGAACAATTCAACTAATCCATGTCATTCGGCCAACATTAGAATTCACCATTACATATTAATTCTTCATCAAATAAAAAACAAAGAAAATGACCAAGACAATGATAACATTATACAACTTCCCACGTATGACATGAACCTCCTTTTGAAGATCTTCAACTGTTGACATGCAGTTTTGCAGGTCAGTCTTCACAACATCAACTTCTTTCTGGATCTTGATCTTCATGCCAACTGGTTCAGGATCAATCCATTCCCAAAACGAACATTTGGGTCCAGAAGACTTGAAAAGGGAATTCAAATTAAAAGCTGTTTATTAAATTAAACAGATGAAACTGATAGACATCAGCTTACCAATGAACTTGATTTGTGGCACACCCGAAATCTTCTTCCAGGGTTGTCAAGTGTGTTTGATGTTCTAATCCGGGCAGGAAGACCACAGTAGCACAGATCACATCGATTTTGGTTTGAGCTGTAGGAATTTGAAGACGACATCATGATCAGGCCTCTTTCTTTGCACACACCTGGAGAAAAAAACAGGAATTCAAACAGAGCATAGAATTTAACCATACAATAGAATTTAGCATTACATAAAAAACATGGAAAATGACAAACATAATGATAATAATTACCGGATTCAGTTAGCATTACGTATAATAATACCCTTACAGTCCTGTCTAAAGTAATCATCACGAGATTCATTACCCAAGTCACGTGGATCTACAGGTGGTAATATATTATCATTGTGAGGAAAAATTACAGTATTGAAATCCTCATTGACATCATCGTACAGATCTCTATAATTCTTAGGAGGTGTCATCAAGAAAATAGACATTTTTTTATCCAGCTGGTCTTTAACATAAAACACCTGTCGTGCTTGTGAGGCCAATATGAACGGATCATCCTTGTGGCCTAATCTGTTAAGTTCGACCAACGTGTAACCCAGGCCATCTTGCTTGACACCATTTCTACTGTCAACCCAGTCGCACATGAAAAGAGGAATTTTCTTAATATGATAATCTAGTACCCATATCTCTCGTAGAACCCCATAATAAAAGTTCTTTCCATAGGTTACTACTTCTTTAGAAATGTGCATCTCAGTTGCCTCTACACAAACCCTACTGTTCTGGTGAATTCTGCCATCACGAATTTTTGTACGAAATGTATAGCCATTGATGTCATATACATCGTATTTGTTCACGATTCTGCGTGCTCCATGTGAGATCCACTTAACTGTTTCTGATACACTTTCGTTGGAGATCGATAACTCGCTTTCAACCTAAATTACACAATAACAAGGATAAGATTCAGCTTACACAAATTACAATTGAGAAAAAACTAAGATCATACTGATTTAAATATTACCTTGTTGCGTAACCAGTGACCAAACGTTGTGCTATGCTCTTTCTCCAGCCATGCTTGTCGTTTACCAGGATGTTTGTTTTTCAAAAATGTCATGTGTTGTCTGCAAGTACAAAAATGAGTATCAAATCTGATCCTACTGTTAAATAAAAGAAAAACACAAATAAACATGTTCAGTAGGAGTCCTTACTCGATATACGGCACAACTTCAGGCGTATTTTGCAGTGCATAGAAATGTGCTTTCATGTAGAGATCTTGAGAAACTTCAACTGGTTTACCAGCTGACAAAGGAATTCCCTCTTCATTACCATTTTCAGATGTGTTGTGCTGGTGTTCTGGAATATCAATGGACCTCATGCATTTTTTGTATTCGTTGAAGAACGCAATTGTTTCTTCTGCAATATGCTCCTCAGCAATGCATCCTTCTGGGTAAGCTTTGTTCCGCACATGCCCTTTAATAACTTTCATCATCCTCTCAAAGGGATACATCCACCGAAAGCATATTGGGCCACATAATTTGACCTCTCTAACAAGGTGCACAGTTAGATGAAGCATAACATCAAGAAAGGATGGGGTAAAGTATTTCTCCATCAAGCACAGTGTAACACAAAGCTCCTCATGCAATTTATCGAGTTCTTCTACATTGATTTCTTTGCTACATATTGATTTGAAAAAAAAACAAAGTCTGATAATAGCATATCTTGTGGGTTTAGGCATGATAGACCGTATTGCAATTGGCAAGAACTGTTGCATAAGCATATGGTAATCATGTGATTTAAGTCCCATAAGCTTCCTATCCTTTTCATTCACCAAACTAGAAAAGTTGGAACAATAACCTTGCGGAGCCCTTAAGTTGTGTAATGTGCCACAGAACATGTCTTTTTCATCTTTAGTTAATGTGTAGCAGGCTGCAGGAAGTAATGTCTTCTCGCCTTGACTTTTAGCCTGCAACTCTTGTCTTATCCCAAAATGTGCCAGATCCTTTCGAGCTTGCAACCCATCTTTCGTCTTGCCCGGAACATTTAGTAATGTTCCGATAATACTCTCAGCCACATTCTTCTCAGTGTGCATGAAATCAATACAATGTTGGACCACATTATACCGCCAATACCTAAGTCGTCGATAAAGGACAGATATTGAAGCACAGATAAATGACGGACTAATCAAGATTGGGCCGGACGAGGATGCCCTTACAGTGGTTTTTGGCAGGGAGCAGGGTTCATACTTGAGAGGTGTTGGTTGTGGAGTCGCTCCCAGTGCGTACTGGCATTGTCCTCGGCAAAGGACAACAGGAAAAGATAAAATCAAGATTCTGGAGCTTCAATTGGAAAATGAGAAACTGCTGCGTGAGAAGAAGGATGAAGAGCTGAAGAACTTGTCGTTGCAGATGGAGACAACGAACAATAAACTGAATAAAGTCATGGCTCAATTGGATTCGCAAGGACTGCTTTCAGCAACAAAACAAGATGTAAGCACTACGTAAATTGTTGGAGTTTTTTTGTTGGAATTTAGTTATCTTGTGTCTATATTCCAAAACATAGTTTACAAAACTTGTGTTATCACTTGACTTTCCCATTTCACGTTACATTCTGTAGGGAACACCGATAAGTGGGAATGGTTCGAGGGACAGCTGCATTAATGTTACCATCCCAGCATCGAAAGAGTTTTTAACACCTGTAAGTAATGGCTACTTTAATTTCTTTTTAATTTTTTCCAAGTAGTTGCTGATTTCTTGTCCAAATTTCTTAAATTGTAGGTTAAATCTGTGGAGAAGCAAGTGACTCCTACTGCCGACACATCCATAATGGCGCAAAAGGTGATCACTGCCGACACATCCATAATGGCGCAAAAGGTCATCACCACCAGGAGGAAAGTTTATATATCTCCGCGTACCACTAAATCACAAGAAGATCCAACAATTGTGCAACAGGTATTACAACATTGCTAAATTCACATGTATATTGAGATTAACTTTAACTTTAATATGTTGGCAATTATGCTTCTACTTTTGTAGGAAAAGGTAATTAGATCCGGAACCAGGAAGAAGATTAATTTATCTCAGCCTAGCACTATCTCTGGTCAAATGCCATCTCAGTCGCCATCTCAGTCAAATCAAACCTCAACAGTTGTCTAATCGGTATGCATTATATTTCTAAATGCGTATGTATATTAGTTCACTTTACCTTTATGATGTTAATTATGCCACTAACGTTTGTAGCCAATGAAGTGTACTCTGTATATGTTGAATTTGAACAACCCGGTTGCACGTGGTACGGCTATCCTTTCAGACCAGAAAGGACAAACCATTCATGGAGTCCCCCTACAAGATGATTGCTATAGAGTTTCTGTTGATGAAGTTGTGAAAGGGGCAGCATTCTTACCTTATGAAGCCGGTGATATGCGGACAGTTGAGGATGCTTTGGGTTCTTTTGTGGCTTGGCCCAAAAACCTTATCAAGATAATTGATCATCAAGTACGTTTCTTACTTTGCATTCCATTTTGGTTGTGTGCATTTATTATCCTGCTTTATAATTTTGTTTAAAATGATGGAGCTTTAATTAAATAACATTACTTGTCCAACGTTCTTAACTTGGTTATCTATAGAATTACATTACTTGTGTTAGAATGGTCTTAACTTGAGGGCTGTTGGAATGATCATCGTATTTGTTTTCATGTTTTACTCTAGGTACCAAATCCAACGGCCAATGGGAAAGGGGAAGAACATAGCGCAGCTCAAGCTAAGGAAGAACATAGCGCAGATCAAGTTAAGAAGGAGAAGAAGAGATGTAAAACCATTACTGGTTCCCCAGTAACACGTTCAAAGGCTAAGGCGAACAAGGCAGACAAGCTGAGGAAGAAGCGGAAGCTGGTGGTGTAATTGTAAACTGAATTTGACTCATGTTAATGTGGTTTTCTGGTTGTGAACTTTTCGATAAGTTGTTAATTTTCTGTACTCTGGTTATGGTTATGTGGTTTTTATGGATTGTGGAGTTATACTCCACATCGTTGTTATGGATCATGGATTTAGTATGGATTTTATGGATTAATATGGACTAGTTTGGAATTTGGCATTTTTTTTTACTTGTATTTAGGCATTTTACTTGTTTGCATATTGTGGCCTTTTTGAATTGGATTGTGGCCTTTTGGTATTGTGATTTGTATCGGCTTTTTGGTACGGCCGTGGTCATTTATATTACAAATGAAAAAGATTATTTTGTTTGATCTTAAAATAGATAGATGA
The DNA here is from genome assembly GCA_030848705.1 of Heracleum sosnowskyi. Classification (NCBI taxonomy): domain Eukaryota; kingdom Viridiplantae; phylum Streptophyta; class Magnoliopsida; order Apiales; family Apiaceae; genus Heracleum; species Heracleum sosnowskyi. The sequence continues at coordinate 9,473,306 of CM061239.1, forward strand.
AAAATGTTGGATGTAATATTAAAAAGTGTATTTGATTGTTAGTAGAACTATATTCAAATATTAAAAAGAGTATGATAATTTAAATCAAATATAAATAAATTTTCTAAGTTGAATACGAATTCGTAATGTAAAAATTCGTCACTTTTTTCTCTTAAGTTCCAAGGTATTTTTAATTGAGAAAAAATTATTAAACCATTACTAATTTTTAATTATTTTGTGAGTTTCGTTTGTGCCGTAAATTGTTCAAATCTAATTTTTATAATTCAAGTTATAAAATTAATTAATATTTTTTTTGTTAATTTATTAAATTAATTAAAAAAAATTTGGATGAAACCAAAAAAAGATTAAATCAAATTTGGTACGTCGAATTACTGAAGGACTGGTAATATATTTTGGATAATTTGTTTTTAAAATTTTATGTGAGACAAAACAAAGAAATATGCAAAATATAAATAATCATTAAATTAAGAATAATATTATTAATTAATATTATTATGAATTTGATATGGTCAGAAAAGTAATTATAGAAATATAATTGACTGGTCAAACAAAAGGTCGATATTTAAGGCCCGACACCCTAATTATTCATTAATTTCGTAATTAATGAGTAGGGAAAATATACAGCTCATGAAAAGAGCTTTGATTATGGAAAATTAGTCAAAGAAGGATCTGGAATCCCAATTAAAGGCAATCAATGAGTCATAACCTTTATCAACAAGGAAACGAATTCTTCAGCAAGAAATACAATACTTATCCAATATCAAAAAGAAGACTTATCCGTTAAGTCTCCCAAACATACCATAAATACTAGGCTCTAGACGCCTATATAAGGTCCCTGATCCTACAATCAGAACTACGTCTTTGGCTTGATTCTCAATAACGAATTGAGATACGTAGGCATCTTGTGAGGACCGATTTAGTCCGGATACACGAGTGCAGCCATTAAAGCTCGAAGCTCACCAATCCTTAACATTAAATACATAAGTACGTTTTTTATTCCACAACATTTGGCGCCGTCTGTGGGAAGACAACATCAACCATGGCAAACACACGAAGAACAGCTCGGGATACTCAAACTCCCGATGATCGCCCCCTCACCTCTGAGGCTGATCAGCCACCGCCGACTACCGGCACACAAGGGGCGAATATCCCCACTAACACTCAAGGACCGGAAATCCCAATTTCGGTTGAAGGGACGAATCCCCTGCAGATGGTCATTCATGGATCTAATCCACAAGAGACCGTTCACCAGCAACCGATCACGACCTCCTCGCTGCTCATGAATGCACCGAGGAGCCTTCAACTCCACACTACTGATCTCCCTCAATACGCGAATCAGACTTTGGGAATGCCAAGCTATGGCATGCCCCCTCGACCCATGGCAGGCGGTAGTGGAACTAATCCAATCTACCATGAGGCATATGTGCCCCCTTATATTCAAGGTCTGGGACCCCAAAATCAGCAGACTCGTCAGACCCCTCTCATTCAAGATTACTCTGGCCCATACACTGAGGATGAGGGTTATACAACTGGGGAGGATGTCGCCCCAAGGAGGAGACGTTCTTCACAGACAAATCGGGAGCCACCCCAAACTACTAGGGAGAAGCTTGCAGCCCATGAGGCAGAGACTGCAAGGCTCAAAAAACTCCTTGCTGAAGAAGAGGCCGCTCAAACTCAGGGCCGAACAACTGAAGGAATCCCGATAATCAACTTTGATCCACCAAGAAGGACCAAGAGGGCTGAAGCCCCAAGGGGTGATCCTAGTAATCTGTTGCCCCTAGGAGATCCTGATGATCCTACACCACCGTTTACTCAAGACATCATGAAAACGGCTATATCCAGAAAGTTTAAGATGCCTTCGATCAAAGCCTATGATGGAACGGGAGATCCCGCAAATCATGTAAGGACATTCTCCAATGCACTGCTGTTGCAGCCAGCCAACGATGCAGTCAAGTGTAGGGCGTTTCCCCAAACTCTTGCAGGTATGGCTCAACGTTGGTACAGCCGTCTACCTCCCAACTCCATTGGATCCTTCAAAGAATTGAGTAAAGCTTTCATCAATCAATTCATAAGTGGAAGGGTGCATGAGAAAAGCTCGGCCTCACTCATGTCAATCCGGCAAGGACAGAATGAAGCCCTGAGGGACTACATCAATCGATTTACTCGAGAGGCTTTAAAAGTCCCAGACTTGGAAGACAGAGTGGCTATGATAGCCCTGCAACAAGGAACCACTGATGACCACTTCAAACGGTCGTTAGCTAAACATCCACCCGAGAGCATGCTGAAGCTCCAAGATAGGGCTGGGAAATATATCAAGGCTGAAGAAAGCATGAGAAAGTATGAGCCCCCTGCTAGTGGTAGTGGAAACTCAAAGAAAAGGAAAGAAACTCAGGAATATGACGTCAAGGAAAAGTTTCCCAGAACATCAAAGAATTCTGACTCTCCACCCAAGAGAAATAACTTTGGGCCAAAATTCACGGAATATGCAAGATTGAATACTCCCAGGAGTCAAATTCTGATGGAGATAGCCAAGGAAGAAGATCTCAAGTGGCCAAAGCCAATGAGGGCTGACTTGTCCAAACGGAATCAAAATCAATTTTGTCGGTTCCACAAAGAAGTTGGCCATGACACCGACGATTGTAGGCAACTGAAAGATGAGATCGAGTTTCTGATACGAAGAGGAAAACTCAGCAAGTTCACTAAGGATGGAGGCCAAGGGAGCCAAAGGGGGAACTATGAAAGAAAGGATTATGATAGAAGGGACAACGATCAAGATCGAAATCCCAAGCCCCGAGGGCCAATCATCAATATGATATTTGGAGGACCAACCGCTGCTGGGTCCTCCCGAAACTCAAGAAAGGCTTATGCCCGAGAGGTACTGACTGTGGTTGGAGAAGCACCAAAACGTTCCAGAACTGAGGTGTCAATAGGTTTTGACGATTCTGACTTGGAAGGGGTGAAGTTCCCCCACGATGATCCTCTTGTCATAGTACCTGTGATAGGCAACTCTGAAACGAAGAGAGTCTTAGTAGACAATGGAGCCTCTGTGGATATCTTGTTCCACGATGCTTTTATCAAGATGGGATACACTGATTCTCAGTTGACGCCCTCGAATATGCCCATCTATGGGTTTAATGGAGTGGAATCAAAGGTGGAGGGCACTATCCAACTCCCGATGACCATGGGGCAAGGAGCGAATACATCCACTCAGATGTTGAACTTCGTAGTTATAAAGGCAACCTCGACCTACAATGCGATCCTTGGAAGGACGGGTCTTCATGCGTTTAAGGCTGTTGCCTCATCTTACCATCTGAAACTCAAATTCCCCACAAGGAATGGGATTGGTGAAGAACGTGGAGACCAAAAGATGGCTAGAAGTTGTTATGTAGCCGCGTTGAGGCCTGATGGAATTGGGGGGCAGGTTCTCCCCATTGAAGACATGGACACTAGAGATAATGAGGACCGAAGAGGGAAACCAGCTGAGGATTTGATCCCAATTCCCTTAGTCCCGGATGAACCAGAGAAGGTGACTTATGTTGGGGCACTACTACCCGAGCCATTGAAAGGCAAACTCGCATCTTTTCTTCAAGAAAACAATGACGTTTTTGCTTGGACAGCGGCTGACATGCCAGGGATTGATCCCCAACTAATATCTCACAGATTGAATGTGGATCCAGAAAGGAAGGCAGTGAAACAAAAGAAAAGAAGTTTTGCTCCAGAGAGGCTTGAAGCCATTAAGCAAGAAGTAAATAAGCTTTTAGAAGCTGGGTTTATTGAAGAAATCCAATTCCCAGAATGGTTAGCTAACCCTGTGATGGTCAAAAAAGCTAACGGGAAGTGGAGAATGTGCGTCGACTTCACCGACTTGAATGATGCATGTCCTAAGGATTGTTTCCCCTTACCTAGGATTGATGCCTTGATAGATGCCACTGCTGGGCATGAGATGCTAAGTTTCATGGATGGCTTCAGCGGATATAATCAAATCAAGATGCACAAAGATGACATTGCCAAAGTGTCGTTCATCACTGACTTTGGTGTCTTCTGTTTCTTAGTCATGGCTTTTGGGCTTAAGAATGCTGGAGCAACCTATCAAAGGTTGGTGAACAAAATCTTTGAGCACCTGATTGGAAAAACCATGGAGGTCTACGTAGATGACATGTTAGTCAAGAGCCTTGATAAGGCCGATCACATTGAGCACCTCCGAGAAGCTTTTGAAGTGCTAAGACACCACAAGATGATGCTAAATCCAGCCAAGTGTGCCTTTGGTGTAGGCTCGGGAAAGTTTTTAGGCCTGATGGTTTCCAAGAGAGGAATCGAGGCTAATCCCGACAAAATCAAAGCGATTCTAGACATGGAACCACCAAAGACTGTCAAGGATGTCCAGAAACTGACGGGAAGAGTGGCTGCTTTGGGAAGATTCATTTCCAAGTCTGGAGAGAAGTGTTTACCCTTCTTCAAAGCACTCAAAAAAGTGAAAAATTTTGAATGGACAACTGAAAGTCAAGAGGCCTTTGAGGCCCTGAAGAAATATATGGCTGAAGCACCACTGTTGGCAAAACCCAAGCCAGGAGAAATTCTCTATTTATACTTGGCGGTTTCTAACACGGCTCTTGGAGCTGTTTTGGTAAAGGAAGAAGTGAAGGTTCAGAAGCCCATCTACTATGTGAGCAAGATCCTACATGGGGCAGAAATAAACTACTCAATGGTTGAGAAGTTTGCCTTAGCCTTGATAATGGCCTCAAGAAAGCTACGCCCCTACTTCCAGGCACACAAGATAGAGGTCTTGACTGATCAACCTCTAAGAAACATCTTGCATAGCCCTCAAGTTAGTGGAAGATTGATCAAATGGGCCATTGAACTGGGAGAATTTGATATCAAGTATAAGCCTCGAACGGCCATAAAAGCTCAAGCACTTGCTGACTTCATGGTTGAATGCACCATTGACAACCAAGAAGTCGGGGGGCAGGAAGTGACTATGGAAGATAAGAAAGATAAGGAAACGACCTTCAAAGAATGTTGGGTGCTCTATTTTGATGGAGCATCAAAAACAAAATCAAGTGGAGCTGGTTTAGTGCTACAAAGTCATGATGGATTCCTAATAGAGTATGCACTAAAACTTGACTTCCCGACGACAAACAATGAGGCTGAGTATGAAGCTCTGATAGCTGGCTTAGGGCTGGCTGGAGCCTTGAGAGTCAAAACTCTGAAAGTCTGTGGAGACTCGAGGCTAGTGGTTTCCCAAGTAAATGGGGAATTTGAGGCCAGAGATGAAGTCATGGCCAAGTACTTAAAACTTGTCAAGGCCATTATGACTCAGTTCGATGAATGCTATGTGGAGCACATTCCGAGGGAGGAAAATACGAAGGCTGATGCCTTGTCTAAATTTGCCTCTTCTGAAATTGAAAACTATGCCGGGAGTGTATACTTCCAAGTCTTGAAGACCCCAAGCATCAATGGAAAGTTGGTAGCCCCCATTGGTATCACCAGTTGTTGGATTGATCCCATCAAAGCTCATCTGGAAACTGGGTGGCTGCCAAACGACACTTCAGAGGCACGAAAGCTATACGTCAGAGCATTAAGGTATGCCCTAATTGAGGGAATCCTATACAAGAAATCTTTTGTTGTTCCATACTTAAAGTGCTTGAGACCTCAAGAGGCAGAATTGGCCCTAAAGGAAGTGCATGAAGGGATTTGTGGACAACATTTGGGGGGCAGAGCCCTTGCTCATAAAGTCACTCGTCTAGGTTTCTATTGGCCAAGCATACTTGCTGATGCTAAAAGCTATGTCAAGAAATGTGAACGGTGCCAGAAACATGCACCAGTGGTTAGGCAACCACCAGAGATGATGACATCCATTAACTCACCTATCCCCTTTGCTATGTGGGGAATGGATATACTCGGGCCATTTCCTATGGCAAGTGCTCAAAGAAAGTTCTTGATAGTAGCAATTGATTATTTCACCAAGTGGATTGAGGCTAAGCCATTAGCCAAGATAACCACCAAGCAAGTGATGCAATTCTTCTGGGAAAATGTGATATGCAGATATGGAATTCCACGAGTCCTGGTCACGGACAATGGAACTCAGTTTAAAAACGATGAGTTCAAGAAATATTGTGATGAAAACGATATCAAGTTGCGCTTCACTTCTGTCGCCCATCCTCAAGCAAATGGGCAAGCTGAGGTTGCAAATCGAATCATCCTTGATGGACTAAAGAAAAGAGTTGAACGCTCCAGAAACACTTGGGTAGACGAATTACTCCCTATACTTTGGGCATATCGTACTACTTGCAAGGTCACCACTGGAGCAACTCCATTTCTATTGGCTTATGGAGCAGAGGCAGTGGTCCCGGTGGAGATTACTCACACCTCCCCAAGAGTTGAGGCTTATGAACCAGAAGAAAATGAAGAAGGCTTGAGGCTAGCTTTGGATCTAATTGATGAAGTTAGAGATGAAGCAAACGCCAAGATAGTTGAACATCAAAAGAAAGCATCCTTCTACTACAACCTAAGGGTTAAAGAAAGGTTCTTTCGTCAAGGAGACTTGGTTCTCAGAAAGATTGAAGCATCTGGAGTTGGACAAAAAGGGAAGTTAGCCCCAAATTGGGAAGGACCATATCGCGTCAAGAACGTATTTGGCCGAGGCTCATACAAGCTAGAAACCCTTGAAGGGCATGAGGTGCCAAGGACTTGGCATGCCTCCAATTTGAAGGTTTATTATGTTTAAAGTGTCTCCCAAGTGGACTCACTACTATAAATAAGGTTCGATGAAACCAACCCAAGTTTTAAACTGGGATATTATGTAAGGGTTGATCCCATCTTCAAATTATAAATGAATTCAGCATTTTCATGTTTTAAAGCTTATCTATAATGAGTCTTCATAAACATTCAAAAAGCAAGAAAAGCAACACAAGCCATGAATGGCCACCATACATAAATAAAAACTTAAACAAGAGTTAAGTTAAGCCCGTAGGCCGAAAGTACATAAACAAAAGTACAAGCCATGATGGCCAAAAGTGAAAATACACCTAATCTTCCTTGTCTACGTCCTCCTCCTCTTCCTCTCTAGAGGAAAACACAGCATCATCAGCTCCAGCAGTCTGACCAGGTGGGGAAGTGTGATCCAGGTCTAAGATCCTATCGTCCTCCTCCATCTCGTCCTCTCCAGCCAAAGCCATCTCCAAAGAAGTAGGAAGGTGAGGGCTTGGAAAATCGGAAATAGTGAGGGATCCAGGCATCCTCTCCAAAACAGCAGCAAGAGCGTCATCCCATCCCTTAGTGTACTGAACAGGGAAGAGGAGCCCATCATGCTTATCAATCAAGTCCCCGTACTCCTCAGAGTCAAGGTACTCGTCAATAAAATCATCTTTGGCCTTCCTCAAAGATACCAATTCAGCTTGGGAGTCAGCCAACTCCTTCTCCTTCCTAGCCAGGGTGGCCTTCACTGAAGCCATTTCCTCCTGGGACTTCTCAAACTTGCCTTGGTTGGCCTCAGAAGATGAGCGCCAAGACTTAGCTTGAAAGAGAGCCCCTTGGTAGTTGGCATTCATCTGCAAGCAAGTTATAGGTTAAATACTTAAACTTGAAATAAATCAAAGACTACAAAGAAAAGAAGGAGAGAAATACTTACAGCAGCCATAGCCTGGGATCCAGCATGCTCCACCCCCTCAATGGTGGAGTTAGAAACAAAATCCTTGTAGTCACAAGGAGTCAGAGAGTGATAAGACCACTCCACAGCATGTTTGGACACTCCCACCACGGTGTCCTTCTTCCTAAGACCCCAGTTGGGGCGCCAAACTGCACTCTTGCCCGAAGGAGGGCCTTCAGCATCCTCAGTAAGGTCCACATGTGGCCTTATGAAAGCTGGAATACTAGGAGCACGAGGGTCCTTCCCCCCTAAACGTGCCCTCTTCATCCGGGCTGTTTCCCCGTCTTCAGGCTCGTTGGACTTATTGATAAAGGTCGCAACTGCAAAAGATACAAGGAAAGAAGCAGTTGGTATAAGTCAATCTTAAATAAATAAAGAAAGATATGAGGTGAGAATTACCCTTATCAGAAACGTTGGAAAGTCCCAAGGACTTAAGCTGGAACTCGTCCAGGAGCACCCAAGCCATGGTGGCATAGTTATCCTTTGTAAGTTCAGCATACGCATGGGCTTCCTCATCACTCAGGATAATATCACTAGGGCTACCATCCGAAACTCTACTAAAAGAACTACGAAAAAGGGTGCCCCAATCCCCTCCTTCCCAAACTAAATACATAAATTCCTCTTTCCATTTTGGGTTATTATCCGGAATGGATTTGGGGTGAAATATGGGGGGAGTGGAAGGACGGTGGTTGATATAAACCCAACCCAAAGTAATGGCTGAACTATTCTTAAATTGAAAGATTTTCCTAAACAAAGCTACAGATAAAGGAAATTTGTTCTTCAAACAAAGAACAATGAAACACATAATTATTCTCCAGGCGTTTGGAGGAAGTTGGCAAGGGTTAATCCCAACATCAGCCAAAAGCCTGGGAATGAACTCATGAATGGGAAACCTAAGTCCTGCAACAATGGCATCCTTGTATATGCAAAGTGCATCAGGACGCCAATGGCAAGAACGGTCCCCTGGGCCTGCTGGAACTAACCTATAGGGGGACTTAACCCTATACATTTTGTTATAGTCCCTAATTAAGTCAATTTCATGGAACTTATTACTACAATCAAATGAATCTAAGTGTGATACATGAGGATATTCATCACTACGCTCTAAGATCATATCCTGAAGAGACATATGAGGGGAGCGAATGTTGATACCTCTCTTTGAAGCTTTGTTCATTCTTTGAAGTCGTTGGGCAGCCTTGTCAGACATCTTCAAATCTTCAAATCTTCAAAGGAAATTTCCAGAAAAACTTCAAGGGAACCCAGAAATCTTCAAATGATGAAGATTAAAGCCCAGAAATCTTCAAGGGATGAAGATCAATCCCAGAAAAACAAGAACACCACCGTAAAAAGCTCGTCGGAAATCGCCTCTCCACGGAATAAAAGAGAGAAAAAACTAAGATAACTAGAGAGAAATTTTGGAAAGTGAAAAGTGAGAAGTGAGAGAGAAATGAGAAATCTCACTCTCTTATAGTGAGAATGACTGGAAGATCAACCGGTTGAGGGATGGCAACCGTCTATAGCCAGTAAGGCCCATAAATCCATTTTTGGATTACAAAGGCAAAGGCCCAAATAAATTGAGTCTCAGGCAAAATCGAAGCCCAAGTCAAAAAAGGCCCATTAAATCCCAAGGCTGGAAAGAATTAAGTCCCAAATTAAAATTGGACTATTTAAAAGCCCAAAAATAATAAAGCCTGGAATAAAACCAAGGCAAAAAATCAAAAAACCAAGGTCGAAAAGACTCTAATTCGAGATCGCACGGCCCTGGTCGAAAGTATACGAGAAAACGAGGTCGTATCAAACGACCCCACTTCCAAATAAAACGAAACAATTAAAGGTTTTGAGGTCGAAAAAACCCTAAATCGAGGTCGTATGACCCTAGTCGAAAATACACACGAAACTGAGGTCGTGTCCATCGACTTCGCACCAAAAATAAGTCAAAAATTGGCAAAATGAGGTCGAAAAGACCCTGGGTCGAGATCGAACGAATGAGATCGAAAATATACTATTAATCGAGTTCGTATCACTCGACCTCATACTGAAACGAGGTCGAGAATGGCCCGGAAATTAATTCTGGAATTCCTGGTCGAAAACACATGAGAATAAGGTCGAACATGTGAGATCGAAAATACATGGGGAATTGAGGTCGTATTGTTCGACTTCGCTCCAAAATAAAGCTATAAAAAACATGAAATTCTAGTCGAAAAAGACCTTTAATCCTGGTCGAAAACACATGTAATTCCTGGTCGACCAATCGAGGTCGAAAATAGCCTTTGAATCCAGGTCGAGAGCCTCGACCTCGCAACCAATCGAGGTCGAAGGTATATTAGAGACGAGGTCGTCAAATGAGGTCGATAATAGCCTAGGGATTGAAATCAACAATTCCAGGTCGAAGTTACACTGGCTTCCTGTTCGAACACTTGAGGTCGAAAATGACTTGTAAAACCAGGTCGGGAGCTTCGACCTCACAGCTGTTCCTGTTCGAAAAAATACTGAGTCGAGGTCGAACAGGTGAGGTCGAAAAAGACCTAGAAATCCAGGTCGAGAGCTTCGACCTCACACTTGTTTGAGCTCGAATTCCTGGTCGAAATCCTGGTCGATTTTACACTGAATTCCTGGTCGAATTCCTGGTCGAAAATGACCTAATTTGAGGTTGAAAATGCCCTAAAAAATGGAAAATTTTGGGAAAAACACGCTGTAACTTCTACGAAAACCCCAAGGATATTTTCCCAGAAGTTGGGGGGCAAATGATATGGTCAGAAAAGTAATTATAGAAATATAATTGACTGGTCAAACAAAAGGTCGATATTTAAGGCCTGACACCCTAATTATTCATTAATTTCGTAATTAATGAGTAGGGAAAATATACAGCTCATGAAAAGATCTTTGATTATGGAAAATTAGTCAAAGAAGGATCTGGAATCCCAATTAAAGGCAATCAATGAGTCATAACCTTTATCAACAAGGAAACGAATTCTTCAGCAAGAAATACAATACTTATCCAATATCAAAAAGAAGACTTATCTGTTAAGTCTCCCAAACATACCATAAATACTAGGCTCTAGACGCCTATATAAGGTCCCTGATCCTACAATCAGAACTACATCTTTGGCTTGATTCTCAATAACGAATTGAGATACGTAGGCATCTTGTGAGGACCGATTTAGTCCGGATACACGAGTGCAGCCATTAAAGCTCGAAGCTCACCAATCCTTAACATTAAATACATAAGTACGTTTTTTATTCCACAACAGAATTTAAAAAAATAATTGTGTATAGTAGGTTATAAGCTAGTACAATAAATAGGAGTAAGTAAAAACCTTAATATGCTATCTTATTAATATACTATCTTAGCGATCTCATCTAATTGCAGTCTGCAGATGGACTTAAGCGCACGTGTCAAAAAAATTTCATGCAACGTACCTTCAATATATATATATAAAGGAGGATCCGCGGGAGGTGAGGTTGCACCCCTAAGATCGTCTCAATCTATTTTTCTAATTTTTTTAGAGGTTTACAATTTTAAATACTAATAAATCAAAAAATATTCTTTAGCATATTAGAAGTAGAATAGGTGTTCGAAGTTATAGAGGAGAAGAATTCGAATTTATAGTGAAGACATATAATTAAAAGTTCTATTTGAAGTAGAATAGGTGTTTGAATTTGTAGAGGGGAAGAGTTCAAATATAAGGGAAGTTCTTGCAAAGTTCTATTTGAAGTAGAATAGGTGTTTCGATTTATAGAGGAGAAAAGTTCAGATATAAAAGAAATACTTGCAATTAAAAGTTCTATTGGAAGTAGAATAAGCGTTTGTAATACATAACTAAAAGTTCTATTTGAAGTAGAATATTTAAAGTTATATATGTGTTTTTTCGACGAAAGAGTGTCTCATTAGAAAGGAGTATGGTAACATAAAAATTAATATATAAGACAAATATATATTCAATATATTAAATTTGAGATTTTGATATTAAAAAGGAAAACGTGTTTCACGGGAGGACGGCTTATTAGCGAGAGGTTTACAATTTTAAATACTAATAAATCAAAAAATATTCTTTAGCATATTAGAAGTAGAATAGGTGTTCGAAGTTATAGAGGAGAAGAATTCGAATTTATAGTGAAGACATATAATTAAAAGTTCTATTTGAAGTAGAATAGGTGTTTGAATTTGTAGAGGGGAAGAGTTCAAATATAAGGGAAGTTCTTGCAAAGTTCTATTTGAAGTAGAATAGGTGTTTCGATTTATAGAGGAGAAAAGTTCAGATATAAAAGAAATACTTGCAATTAAAAGTTCTATTGGAAGTAGAATAAGCGTTTGTAATACATAACTAAAAGTTCTATTTGAAGTAGAATATTTAAAGTTATATATGTGTTTTTTCGACGAAAGAGTGTCTCATTAGAAAGGAGTATGGTAACATAAAAATTAATATATAAGACAAATATATATTCAATATATTAAATTTGAGATTTTGATATTAAAAAGGAAAACGTGTTTCACGGGAGGACGGCTTATTAGCGAGGACCGAGTAATTTTCGTAAGTTATTTGATAAAAATTTTAAAAAAATTATTACGCCGCCGCGAAGCGCGGCTTTTTCAACTAGTTAATTTATATAATACAAGCCTATAACCACGGACGACTTTAATATTAATTTTGAAATTTACTTTTAAATTTTTTGAGATTTTAATATTTCTGAAAATCCTAACTTTTTAAAAAGAATTAAAAGTACTACTTAAATACTTTAAATCTAAAAAAAATTTATAGATTTTATAAAAGTTTATTAGCTTAGCAAGCATGTCAGTCAAGATAACCGTCAAAATTATCAATATATTTTGTTGTAATATATATAAATATAAATATAAATATTTTCTAAAAACAGTTCGTTTTGTGAAAAGTAAAGTATAATTAAAAGAGTTTGTAGTTATGTTATATATGTGATAAAATCGAAAATCAAAACTTTCAATGTTTCGGCTATTATATAATAGTACAGATTAAATAGAATAAATTACCGAAAATCGAAATCAAAACTTTCAATGTTTCGGCTATTATATAATAGTATAGTATAGATAGATGTCGTTTGCGATAATTTTAGAAATGGAGAAATTTTATTTAAAAAATATATAAAAGAATATACGCTTTGGCTAACAAAGTAAATTGGTTAATTATTAGTATTTATAATATTGCTATTTTATGTTAATAAATGAAATTGCATGTGATATTTTTGAAAAATATGAGATTTTACTTAGAAAAAATTTTAGTTATAAAAAAATAAAAAAGAATATACGCTTTGGAAAAAAAAGTTAACCGGTTAGTTATTAGTAATTATAAATATTATTATTTTATTTCATTAAAAGAACTGCCCGTGATATTTTTAGAAAATGATAGGTTTTAGTTAGAAAAAAATAGAAAAGTAAAAATTTTAGTTAGAAAATATAAAAAAAAAAAATATGCACTTTGCCTAAAATAGGTAATTGGTTAGTTATTTACAATTATATTTTAATAAATGAAACTGTCTGTGATATTTTTGGAAAAGGAGAGGTTAATAAGCAAAAATAAAAAGCTTATATGTTTTAGTTAAAAAAGGAAATTGCCCGTGATATTTTTGGAAAAGTAAGGGAATTTTTCAGAAAAAATAAAAAAATAATATATTTTAGGTGTAAAAGGTAATTGGTTATAAATATGTAATATTATTATTTAATAATAGTTTTTATAAATAAGTAAGAGTGATTAAGTAAAAACACGAATAACAGTTAAGTAGGGCAATCAAGTAAAATCACAACATACCAAAAAATATTTAGTATTATATCCAATGGCTCTCATTAATTTAATTAAAAATATCTAACGGTTAGAGATTGGATGACCAAACTATGGAGGACCAGACTACAAACCGACTACAAAAACTTTTAATGTTTCGTCTTTAATATAATAGTATAGATTTATCGTATTGGCCCACATCGGGAACGAAAATATTATTAATTTATCGAATATTCATTCATCGAAGTTGTAATGTATATTTTAATGGAGGTTGAATTCGGTAATTCATGTTTAGCTCCTCATCCATACACACAGAATTTGAATTATTAGAAGTGGGTAAATAGTATTATATTATTATTAGAAAACTAAATAATTATTTATATTTTTGGTCATCTAAAATTTGTATTGGAATTCTAATTCTTTTATTATAACTTTAGTACCTCATTTATACTATATAAATAGTCTCTTGCTCAAATAAGAACTCATATTATAGTGAAAACTGAGACATAATCTCCGCCTTTCAATTCTTTAAATTCTTTTAATCTCCACCGTATATTATTTTTTCCTCTCTCACCTATCTCTCCTTCATCCATCTATACTTTCTTTTTCCAGCCATCACGATCTCAACTCTCATACATGTACTTTTTTTATCTATCTGATTTAATACACGATTGTTCAATAATATCAACCTCATTTCATATAAATATATATACATACACACATGTATACACAAATTTATCTCGTTTTTAAGATTCGTATAACATATTAATCATCTCCGAGTTTGCCATCAAATCTGAAAACGATATTGGATACATTGATAGTTGGTGACTACATCATCATTAAGGTGTGATGACTATTTATGATTAGAATTGTAGTGGGTTTCACTTGAATTTTGGTGATTTTAGGTTCAAAATTTTGATCGTTTATGTTGATTTTTTATTGATATAATGATGAATTTAGCAATATAAATTTCGTTAATGGAGGTGATGTTGACAGTGATGGTGTTTGTGATGATTTGGTGGTTGTATTGATGGCCATGTTATAATGATTGTGCTGATTTTAAATCTAATAACATAATTGTTTTATTGCGGTGATTTTATTAAGATGATAGTTAGTGATCTGTAGATGGCCGGAAGTGGTGGCGGGATGTAATGATCGAAGATGGTATAGTGATTTTTGTTTTATTGTGGTGATGTATGTCAAAGTCAGGTGATTTTCTTAAGATCCGGTGATTTGTAGGTGGTCGGAGGTAATTACAGGAGGTGAATTGTTGCTGGAGTAGGTGGCCGAAGAGAGTGAATGGTGATTTGCTGATTTGATTTTAGTGATTTATCTTTAATATTGGTGATTTTTTTTAGCTGGCGATGATTTTCGGTGATGACCGAGGGAGGTGCCGGAGGTGGTGGATGACGGTGATCAAAGATTATGGTTAGATGGTTGTGGAAGATGAAAATGGGATGAGAATAATGGGCGATAAAGATTAAAAATAAGAGATATGAATTAGTGGATATAATTAGATCTCATATCTTAGCTTAGCCGGAATTCTCATAGATAATTTAAAGTTTTGAATAAATTAACTTTATTATATAGTACACTAGCTTATAACCCGTGCCAAGCACGGGCCGAGTTGACATTAAAATATTAGTATTAATAAATTATTAATAAATTTTATTTAAAAATGTATTTCTCGATAATTGAATGATAAAAATATATAATAAATAAATAACTATTTAATTATGCAGTTATAGACAATCGAACTGTGCATAAAACTAAAGAAATTAAAGTAAATAAATAAATCTTGTATGATTACGTAGCTGCCAAGAATCTAACGCTCGATGAAACTATTGAATTTAAAGTAAATAAATAAATCTTGTATAATTACGTAGTTGTAAGGAATCGAACCCTGGATGAAGCTAAACAATTTAAAGTAAATAAATCTTATATAATTACGTAGTTTCGAGGAATCGAATCCGGGTTAAGTGATAACCAAATTTGGTACTTTGTATAATTACGTAGTTGTAAGGAATCGAACCCTGGATGAAGCTAAAGAATTTAAAGTAAATAAATCTTGTATAATTACGTAGTTGCGAGGAATCGAACCCGGGTTAAGTGATAACCAAATTTGGTACTTTGGTACTTTAGTACCCCGCGCCATTTTCACATTGTTTTGCTTATTAATAAAGAGTATAGATTAAAGGAAAATGCTAGATGCACCAAATTTGTTCCCAAAATTCTTCCCAAATACACATGGCAATTCCTGATTCGTTGTAATAATAAGTGGACATCCTGCATTGACACAAACAACACCAATCAAAATATTCCAAATTGCCACATCACCTATGCCATGTCATTTTGTAACAAATTTTTGTACCAAATTTTGTGCCTCTAGCACTACTCAATATTAAATAGTTGTTAGGAAGATTCGATTTGGAGAACTTAGTACTTTTTAATTATCATTCTCAGTATAGTATATATAATTTTATGAATAATTTAAATATTAAATAAATTAACTAAGTATGTGTTTCGAACCAGTTATCATCTAGTATTTTTAAAAAAGATGTGAACCGGTTAATGCGATTTTTTAAATTTAATTGCCAGTATTTGCTATTTTGCTGGCAATGAAATAGTCGTTACTTTATAGAGATCAAGCAAAAACTAAACAAGAGATCTAACACAAACATCGGAACAAAACATACTTAACATCATAATGCAAAAAAATCAACCTCAAATTTTCTGAACTCTCGATCCCACCTCGATTTTCACGCCTCATGGCTGCCACGGCCGTTGGCCCTCGCAGACCCTCTACAAGAAAAGAATGCGAGGGGCTTCTTTTAGGCCGTTACGAAATCGGAAAACTCCTTGGCCATGGCAGCTTTGCAAAGGTTTATCATGCACGTAACATCAAAACAAATGAAAATGTTGCAATCAAAGTCATTGACAAAGAAAAGATCCTTAAAAGCGGCTTAATCGCACACATTAAACGTGAGATTTCAATCCTACGTCGCGTTCGACATCCCAATATTGTACAATTATTTGAGGTAATGGCTACTAAAACTAAAATATTTTTTGTAATGGAGTATGTAAGAGGTGGTGAGCTTTTTAGTAAGGTAGCTAAAGGAAGATTGAAAGAAGAAAATGCTAGGAAATATTTTCAACAATTGATCTCAGCTGTCGGGTTTTGTCATTCTCGAGGCGTGTTTCATAGAGACCTTAAACCTGAAAATATTTTGTTAGATGATAATAGTGATGTTAAGGTTTCGGATTTCGGACTTAGTGCCATTTCGGAACAAACTGAAGGGGATGGTTTATTTCATACCCTTTGCGGTACTCCAGCTTATGTTGCACCCGAGATTTTAGGACGAAAAGGCTATGATGCTGCTAAGGCTGATATCTGGTCTTGTGGAATAATATTGTTTGTGTTAATGGCTGGTTATTTACCTTTTCATGATCGAAATATAATGGTTATGTATAAGAAGATTCATAAAGGGCAATTTAGATGTCCTAGATGGTTTTCGCCTGATTTGATTAGGTTATTAACTAGACTTCTTGATCATAATCCTGAAACTCGGATAACAATTCCAGAGATTATGGATAGTCGATGGTTTAGAAAAGGGTTTAAGCAAGTTAAATTTTATATTGAGGATGATAAGGTGTGTAGTGTCCAAAATAATGTTGATGATGGGATCAATTTTTTTTCTGATACATCTTTGTCTGAGTCGGAACCAGAGATGGAACTCAGGAGATATGCGAGTATGCCTAGACCTGCTAGTTTAAATGCCTTTGATATAATTTCAATGTCACCCGGGTTTGATTTATCCGGGTTGTTTGAGAAGGAAGGGAACCATGCTAGGTTTGTGTCCGATGCACCTGTGTCTAATATTATGTCCAGATTGGAGGAAATTGGGAAGGTGGTTAGTTTCACGGTGAGGAAGAAGGATTGCAGGCTAAGTTTTGAAGGCTCCGCGGAGAGTGTTAAGGGGCCATTGACTGTTGGTGCCGAGATATTTGAACTAACACCGTCGCTAAGGGTGGTAGAGGTGAAGAGAGAAGGAGGAGACAAACGAGAGTATGAAGAGTTTTGTAATAGGAAACTAAGTCCTCGATTGCAAAATCTTATGCTATCTGATTCTGCTGAATCTTCACATACGCCTTCTGATAAAGAATAGGGGATGAGAAGAGAGACACAAGGGTACGGCCTCTTGTCTTTGCTTTTTGTTCTGTATTTGAGACCTTGTACAGACAGTTGTTTTGCCTTTGTTTTTGTTAATGTGCCTCTTCGTTGGAGCTTCAGATATGTGTATCTAGTAATCTTTTCTTTGTTTCACGAGAAATGAAACACCGAAAATTTCAGACATGTAACATATGAGTGAAGTGTGCGTCTGAATTTCTTCTGTTTTGAATAAAGTGCATGTTTAAATGAAAGTTTTACCTTCATAGTACCCTCAAGTCATGCTATAGTATGTAAACACAATTAGAATTGCAACAATTCTTCGTAAATCTCTTTGATTGAATTGATCAGCCAAATTGTTTCGCTGGAGTATGCAGCAGCTAAGCATCTGCATTTGATTGCTCAGGTAGCCTTCTTGTGCACGAGTTATACCTGTGGATCACAGATTCACAGATACGCGTACAGAAATTGCAGAAAAAGAAAGTCTTTGTATGTCTGCTGTTTCTTAAATCTTTTTCCAGCTCGTGAAATCAAATAATAAATCCATTGTTGTTCACTATGTAGCGTGAATTATAACACCTATGCTAGATCTCAAAATTCTTCCGAAATGATATATGGAGTCTTTTTATCAGCGAGATTCATATTAACACATGCGAAATCCATTACATTTATGAGGAAGCAACCTATAAAAGAATTGACAATTCATCTTTTGCTAAAGTTGTTGGAAATTTTTTTGGGATATCTAGAATTACTGAAAAAGAGACAATGAGTCAAATTGCAAAGGATCAAACGTATGGGACTCTAGGAAGGATACAAAAATGGGAGGAAAACATATTTAGAATGAAAATAAGTAAACCAAGTAAATGTGCAAGATCCCAGATTTCAAATGAACAAATATGATCTTGAATATGATCTTCTTGATTCTCGAAAACTGAGGGCCAAAGGATTGACCAAGAAAAATCCCTTCATGCACTTGAATGTGTGTTTATGTGCTTACAAAAAGGGTGATGCTTAAAAAGATGTATAATTTCGTAGACTAAGCTAGGAGGTAGAACAATGTTAGGGGAGGTGGAAGTGTGCAATTAGTGAAATATGTGATATTACAGAGAAGTAACATACAGAAAACAAGTTTATACAACATTTAGATGGGATCTATAGAAAGAGGGGAGGGTTGGAGGCTATGTAAATTTGTACTTTGTATACCGTTATGCATGTTACAACATGGACAGTCTCAAATTAGCTTGCTTCTGCTGACAAAATTTCTAGCTCAGCCCACCAAAGGGGAGATAGTCTTGGAGTAGCTGCATCAGGTGACACCCTAATAACTTCTCTCAGCTTTGTTATTATTTCCTTTATAGTCGGTCTCTTCCTCGGATCTTTCTGAATGCATTCTTGAACCACATTACATATAACTTCAAGCTCATCATTTTTGAAGGACTTCAAGATCGGATCTATCATACAGTCAAACTTGCTGCTATCGTTCAGGTACTCAGATGCCTAAAAAAATCGGTTTACCATGTTCAGTTACAAGTATAAATAGAGTTCTAAAAGTATATACATTTGTGTGTAATTATAATTTACCCAGTTTGAAAGGTGCCCTTGCTCTTCTGAATAAGGAAGCCTCCCCGATACTATCTCGAGCAGCAAAATTCCGAAATTGTAAACATCTGTTTCAACATCTGGAAGTGGTGGAAACTCACTTTGCCCGGACTCATTTCCTGAAGTCACCCTTGATTTACAATGAAGTTCATTCCAAAATCCAATCTCAGCAATCTGGAGGAAAGGGGGGGAACAAAAATACTTTAACTAATAGAACATCTGACTATGTCGATGAATGTTCATGCAACTACATGTTCTTGCTTCTCAGTGAAAGCAAATTTATGCAATCGCAAGCTTCTCGAATTAAAGGATGTTGAGAAAGAAGCATACTTTTGCAGCGTAATCTTCAGTTAAAAAAATTGCATCTGATTTAAGTTTGGAATGTGGTAGTGGAGGTTTCAAGTCATGCATGTATTGTAGGCAGTAAGCTGTTCCCATTATGATCCTCACCCTAGCATTCCAATCAAGGTGTTCCAATTCTTTGACTGAGGAAAAAAAAAACAAAATGAGCATCGTGTCAATGCATCTTATTGAGCTACCAAATATTGAATCACTGAGATTTTATAGAACTTACGGTGCAGATGCTCAAATAGGGTCCCATTTGGAGAAAACTCAAATACCATCATCCGAGCAAAAGGTTTATCCTCCTCACAGAAACCAATAAGGTTGACAAAGTTCTTGTGGTTTATCCGTGAGAGTGAATCAATCTAAAGATATGCCAAATAGTGCAGGAGGCATGTAATTACCTTGTAGAGAATAAAACCAATTGTTCAAACATGTAAATTTTTCGATGCATACTTAAAACAACTAACCTGTTTTCTGTACCCAATTTCTGAACGCTTTGACCATTCTTTGCAAGAAGTTATTGTGGTTGAGGTAACAGAAATTTCAACTCCACTAGTTAATATTCCCTTGTAGACAGTGCAGGATTCGTGAGTTTCAATTATGTTGCTGAAATCCTCACAGGCGGTTTCTAGCTCATGTAGGTTTAGCTTAGGAACACCTGAATATATAAAACATCATCATTTATGCCTAATTCAAGACAAAATAAATATAGACCATCTACTCTAAATTATGACTATAACAACCTGATATACTGTTCAGTCAATAAATTAGCCACTTAAATTTAGGAAAATTGAATTAAATGGCTGCCTATAATGATTGCAGACCTATGAAACTAACACCGGTCCATGCCTGCAGAACTGCATACAAGTAGGAATCCAGCCAAAGGGACATCCACACAGTTCTGGTATAGGACCACCACATTATAGTGTCCATGATAAACGCTAGAACTAAAATAAGCTTACAGAAACAACTATAATGACCAGTAGACCAAAAGTGTGTAAAAGATAGAACTATAGAAGCATCAACAACTAAGCAAATAGAGTAACTCCTACTGCTAACACTGTTAAAATTTTCAGAGTTCCTGGTAAGTTCGTATGTATTGAAACTTTCGGGTGAGTCCTTCCATGTTGCTCTTACCCTGTAATTCGTGTATGATACATTCACAGATCTCTTTACACATCTGCCTTTAGGACATGAAAACATGATAAGGCTACACAACCTCAATAATTAGATCAAAGCTTTATGAACTAACATTTTTAGAACAAACATATTTCAGTCATAGGTCAAAAAACTGTTGAGCTTCAGGTTAAAATAATTAAAAAGGTCTAGCAATGTATAATTGGAAGCTCAACCTGGCTAAAGTATAGAAAATTATTGTAAAAATAAATATGCGGACTAATTGTCTGGTTTAGATGTGTTCATATGGAAACAATACCTGTCACAAATGCTTTCTGCAGCTGTCCACTCAATCCAGATTTCCAAGGCTTTATGTTTTTTACTGCCTGGGTACGGCAGACATAGAACATGATGGTAGCCACTATTACGACAAAAATAGCAACCAACACTCCAACTACATATTTCCACTTATCTCCAGAATGTCCATCTTCTTTCTCCATATTTTTAGCTTTGCCAACAGCATGGTGAGGCACTTGAGGAGATTCAGCAGGTGAAAGAGAAGCCTTTTTCTTTTCTTTTGGTATAGCTGGAAATGAACCACTACTTCTAGTACTAGGAAGGGAAATAATGGGCTCCCCATTAGAAGATTCACCAACAGGGGCAGCAAATAAATTGATGGACTCTTCAGCTAGCCTACGACGTACAGTGTTAACTAGGTTCGTTATCTGTGGCTCAATAGCACCTGCTGAGTGTGAAAATTCTACTTCAATAAAATCAGAAGCTTAAACTTTCAGTCAATGCTCTTTACATACAAAAATATGTTGTGCGTACTTGTTAGATACTCATCAAAGCCATCCTCTGCATTTTCAGAAGAGTCTTCTTCTTCATGTTTGAACCTTCAAACATTATAATAGATTAACATAAACAAAACGTGAGAACTGAGCAGCAAAACAATGGACAAGGTGTAATTTTAATATAAATTGGTGCTTTCATGTAACTGCCCACAATTTCTCCATCCCCCACCCCTGAAGTACCAATAAATAAATAACAATTGAAATTAAATGAAAATGATTTGTTTATCGTGTTTTCACACAGGAGATTAGTCTTCACATTATTAAATAGAGGATATAAGTTCATATTCATCATAAAATATAATAGGAGCTTAGGTATTAGTTCAGTACTGGTGAAACAAAATATTTTCTGGAGAATGATGAAGCAGTTACAGTGGGAAAGCTAAAAATTGTACGCACATATGATATAGAAGTACGATTTATGTAAATTCATTAATTCAAGCCGGAGACCATCTATGAATAACATCAAGTGGATAAATCACCCATAGTTCAAAAATCCGAGTAAACTTACGAAGGCAATATATGGTGATTACGATTGAGTTTCTCTTTTATCTGTGTGCTGAAGAGTTCTGCTTTCAACAGGGATTCTGATTTCATAAAGGCTTCTGCTTTTTTCAGTGATAATATATCACAATGCGAGATGCTACACAAAACATTAGGAAGATGACTATGTAAACAAATAGTCTAAAAGCACATAGTTTTCCACTAGCAGGCATTCTAGAAGGCATTCTGCATATTAGACAATTCCTACAAATTGTAAATATTAGAGATACTATGCGGAGCATGCCGACATGTGTTATGAAGAGCAGACAGCTTTAGCACATCATATAAAAAACGTATGTGCCTGTAGATTATATTATTACAGAGCTTCAATTCAAATATGGTTGTTTACATGGGGAACATATATTTAGATCCAATAAGAATTTGACCGAAGAGATATGGCAAACCAAACAACTGGCATTAAATCTGACAAAGAAAATTATACTCTGTAGTAAACACTGAACAGCATATAGTAAACAGTTTTGAACTGTTTATTTTAGTTCTCTCAGCGGTAATTACACCTAGATTCCATAATGGTTAGAACACACTGCGCTTCAATTATGTGACAAGAGGCTGAGCAATCCAAAAAAATGTTTATTTTATTTAGGTTACGAGTTTATTAAAAAAATTTGCTGCAACCAAATGCTGTACACTTCCGACTTCAATTTAAGAGGCAAAAGTTAAATTTTAATTTTGTAGCATATTTTTAAATGTGTACAGCATACACTAAGAGAGGTTCACAAACGGAGCAGACAATGGGAGTCTTGTGCATGTCCTCTGGCAAGAATCAATTTTGAAATTTAACAAATGAAGCATTCTTATCATGAAAGCTACAGGCCAAGAGCAGGGTAATTATTTAGCAAGACGTTTAGGCAGAAGTTTAAGGAATTATAACAACTTACCAGTGCACCAATTTTCTATTTAGGCAACCATATTCAGCGGCAGTGCCAGATACATAGCTTCCATCAGATTGCATTTCAGAAGGCATGTCAAGATTTTGGTTTTGTGGAGAAACTATCCCTTCAAACTTATTATCATGAAGTAACCTGGTTTAGGTATATGGAGGTTGAAGGACTTATTTGCCAGAGAAATAAGATATCATCTCTTGGAAAAGAATTTAAAAGATTACATCAGATATGGACTTACAAACACTTGAGTGAAGGTATCCCTTCTATCTCTGTAGGAACCGTTCCATTTAAGCTATTATTTCTCAAGTCCATTATTTCCAGCATTGCAAGTCCACCAAACTCCTTAGGGATAGCGCCATAAAATTGGTTCTGAGAGAGTGCCCTGTCAATGCAAAAGCACGGAAAATAGATTCTTCGATGTTTATAGAAACACATGCACATTTATAGTCCTTAAACAAACATGAAAATACTGCATATTAAAATTATGCGGACGAGATGCTAAGCAGTCACTTTTGTTACCATAGCACCAGATGAACTCAAGATAATAAATAGAACATATAGAAAGTAACTTATAAGATAAATCTGGTTATTTAAGCCAAAATATAAACTTGTACTTACAGTATTCGCAGGTGAGTAAGTTTTCCAAGCTCCGGAGCTAATATTCCTTCCAACAAAAGCCCATTCAGATTCCTTTTGTACAATAAACAATTACATGTAAATAACCAGAACACATATTCTTTCTCGCGTTAACACTTGACATATTTTCCTATGATTGTCGCGGACAAATGAATCACTATAATTCCAATATAGATTAAAACAATTAGATCTTCTTAGCACAGATTTAGTTACTCTTACTCTTAAATCCGGACAGATCCTCTGAATTCAAGAATCTAGACATTGATTACATTTTCAGCGACAAGTGTATAAACTCTAGCATTAATATGAAGTACGGTTAAAACTTACAGTATTTCCACTCGACCATCGACACAATGAACACCTGACCACATGCATGGGTTGCAGTCGTCAGGATTCCAGTCCATAAAAGCACCTTGTGGATCCAATTCAACTGCTGCACGAAAAGCTAATAACGCCAATCCTGCATTTCCATTTCAAATCATGCAACACTTGACCATTTTTTTCCCTAAATTGATCACAGACACAAGAGATACACGTTAAGCAGAAGACATACCTTCAGAATTCAGGTTGCAATGCCCTTGAATTTTTAAAAGAAGAACAAAAATTGTAAAAGAGGATAGTTGAACTCCAGCTGTGTTCAATCTAACCCCCATTGCTCGCAAAACCATATGGCCAGCTTTCTTATGCAACTCACTGTCCGAGGAGTTATAAACTACTCGGACGTGTGATACAACAGCAACAACAACACCGCCAATTCATATAAATTCACAAACAAATATGTGCCACTAAACTTGCACTGCAGCCAAACTATATCACAATAAAAATAAAATATCCCTCTTAAAAATGATGACCGAATTAGGGTCCCTCATCTTTGATTCCTAATGCACAAATTAATGTCACAACTCTGTTTTGTCCAACAAAAATTGCATAACCTGGTGCATTTAAACATAGCAAAAGCATAAGTATTCTTGCAGAGGTGCAAAATTACATGTATTTTTCAAGTAACAATTGAAAAGAATCAACATATTGTCAAGGGAAAGCAATGTGACAAAAAGCAAAAGGCAAAATGTGAAGATAGAGGCAGAATATACCAGAAAAATGGGCAAAAAAAGGCAGTCAGAAAAGAAATAATCCAGTTGTTGCTGTAAATTATTGTAAATTCCCTTGAGGTAAAAACAATTGCATGCAATTCTTGGAAAAGGGTTGCAAAGGAATGGTAAAAAAGAAAAGGTCACAAAAGATTAAATATATTGCATGTATTGTATTTCTTGACTGCCTTTCCAGGATGATCTCAGAAGAGGAACCTCTCTTCAACCATTGTTTTCTGGAAGAGGGTGGAAAAAAGCTTTCTTTCTCAACGTTTGTTGGTTTTCTTTCTCTCTCTATCTCTCAGGAAATTCTTACTGTTTTCTCTCTCCAACCCAATGTTGCCACCCCACAAACGGTGTGTTATAATTTCCCTGTTTTTCTCTGTTTTCAGTTCTCATTTTCTTCTTATTCATCCCTTGTTTGCCACGTCCTATTTATCTTTCTTAAATTATTTCAGAAATTAGCTTTGGCACATGAGACAAGCCATAACATATTGCACTTGCTAGGGGAGTACAAAAGAGTTTTCACCGGTGAAAAATCCCAAATCAATTAATTTTTTTGCTTTGTTCTTGTTTTTTCAATAATTTTCCTTTTTGGGTAAGGACTTTTCCTCTTTTTATTTATTTTGTTTGTTTAATTAAATCTCATCTTAATAAGTTTTTTTCCAATTTATTTGGGTTTTGTTTATTCTCTCCTTGTGAGATTGTGAGAGATTGGTATGTTTTAGTGTGTTTCCGAATAATATAATGTCCAGGATGTTAGATGTGTGAGATTTTCAAGATTTTGATTCATTGACGAAGATTTTTATGGGATTGCAAGGTCGATAGCTCAAACTGGTTGTGACGAAGCGGGTACATGTATATATATGAACTTCAATAAATCGCTTAATTGTCTTTTTACTGAAGATTTTAATCAGCGATATGATCTGTTTTATGTTTATTCGACTCAATTGTTTTTGTAGATGACGTATGATTTTTCATTATTGAATTAATCCCGTGTTTCAAAAAAAAAAGTTATAAAAATTCTGAATCTCACAATGTTTGTTTATAGAAATATTGAACAATGTTGTCTAGCACTTCTCTTTATTAATTTTTATCTCAAATAATGAGACAAAAAATTAGTTCAAAATTATTTTTCAAATTCAGGGGGCATTGGTTGGTCATAGGGAAAGAAATGGAATTCGTAAAGGGAAACGAGAAGAAAAAAAGTAATGATCCTCAATTGATTTACATGTTTGGTTTTGATCTAGAAACCGAATGATAAAATATATGATTATAAATTATTATTAGTTTTTAAAAATAATTTACATTTTAATTTATTTTTTAATAATTTAAAATATAAATTATAATTGAAAATTGAAAGGAAACCAACGAAGGGAAGGAAATACGTGGTAGAAAATGGGTTGTAGGCTTGTGGGTAAACTTTAAAATAAAAAAAATTATAAAAATCTATATACTATCTATACTATTAACTCCTTTTAACTTCTTATATAAAATAAACGTAAGGGAGATCTTATCCAAAACTTTGGTTGGTTACTGTACTACCAAAAGTATACGATCCGTTGGATTATTAAACTATAAATCTTCAAATCAATGAGGACCGTCAGATATAATATTAAAAATTGTATTTGATTATTAATAGGATAGTATTTAAATACTAAAAGATGTATTTTGATAATTTAAACCAATTATAAATAGGTTTTCTATATTGAATAGAAATCTTTATGTAAAAATTGGTAATTATCTTTTCTCTTTAGTTTATGGATAGTTCCAGTTAGATAATAATTATTAAACCATCATTAAATTAAAGATAATTTTGTAAGCTTCGCGTGGACTGTAAAATCGTTAAAATCTGTTGTCTAAAACTCAAGATATAGCTCAAACATTAAAGTTATTATCTAAATTTTAATAAATATATTTTTATTATTGTAGCACCAATTTAATTTTTTTTCCTAATTCTTTAAATTTATAAATTCTATTTTTATTTCAATAAAATATTACAACCAATTTAAGAAAAAATTAAAATCGATCGTCCGTGTACGATTACGACCAAATTAATAATTATAGTTAGATCTTAAATAGATCGATGAGAATTGTTAGATCTAATATTAAAAAGTGTATCTGATTAATAATAGAATTATATTTAAATACTAAAAAGTGTATTTTGATAATTTAAAATTTTTCTATGTAAAAATTCTTAAATATCTTTTCTCTTGAATTTATGTATAGTTCCAGTTAGATAATTAACTCCTTATATATAATAAGCGTAAGGGAGATCTTATCTAAAATTTTGGTCGGTCATTGTACTACCAAAAGTATATAATCCGTTGGATTATAAAACTATAAATATTCAAATAGATGAGGACCGTTAGATATAATATTAAAAATTGTATTTGATTAATAATAGGATAGTATTTAAATACTAAAAGGTGTATTTTGATCATTTAAACCAATTATAAATGGGTTTTCTATATTTAATAGAAATCTTTATGTAAAAATTCGTAATTATCTTTTCTCTTTAGTTTATGGATAGTTTCACTTAGATAAAAATTATTAAACCATCATTAAATTAAAGATAATTTTGTTAGCTTCGCATGGGCTGTAAAATCGTTAAAATCTGTTGTTTAAACTCAAGATAGAGCCCAAACAGTAAAGTGATTATCTAAATTTTAATAAATATTTTTTTTATTGTAGCCCCAATTTAATTTTTTTCCTAATTCTTTTAAATTTATAAATTCTATTTTTATTTCAATAAAATATTAAAATCAATTTAAGAAAAAATTAAAATCGATCTGGTCCGTGTACGATCACTATACGACCAAATTAATAATTACAGTTAGATCTTAAATATATCGATGAGAATTGTTTGATCTAATATTAAAACATGTATCTGATTAATAATAAAATTATATTTAAATACTAAAAAGTGTATTTTGATAATTTAAAAGTTTTCTATGTAAAAATTCTTAAATATCTTTTCTCTTGAATTTATGTATAGTTCCAATTAGATAATAATTGTTAAACCAAATATCAAGATAACAATTCATATTGATTACAATATTAAAAATTATCAATATAATGCTCATGTATATCATACTAACAATGATACACGTGAACCTACAGAGACTTACGAGAACTCCTGTACATAAATAAATTTAAACACTTTTTTTCTGAAGGAACATAACAATTTGATTAATCCAAATTATAATTATATTATTTTACATATAACAAACAAAAAAAGGATAATATCAAAATATTATTAAAATATTGAGGGTTTCATATTCATAAACGATAATTTTGAATATAATACTTATATTAAAATGTGTATTTGATTAAAGTTAGGATTATATTTAAATACTAAGAAGTGTGTTTTGATAATTTAAAACAATTATAAATTGGTTTTCTATATTGAATTGAATTCTTTATGTAAAAATTCTTAACCATCTTTTCTTTTCGGTTTATGGGTAGGTCAACTGGTCAAGTTAGATAATAATTATCAAACCATCATTAAATTAAAGATAATTTCGTTAGTTTCGCATGGGTTGTAAAATCGTCAAAATTCAATTTATAAAACTCAGGATAGAACCTAAATAGTAAAGTGAGTATCTAAATTTTAATAAATATTTTTTTTTTGTAGCACAAATTTATTTATTTTTCCACTAATTGTTTTAAATATAGAAATTTTATGTTTATTTCAATAAAGTATTAAAATTAATTAAGAACAAATTCAAATCGATAAAGAATATAATAATATGTGAATAAAATTTTATATAATCATAACATAATTTTTATTCTGTTTAATAATTTTTAAGTAATAATGTATTTTAAAATTTTATATACACTGTAAATAAAACCGAAACATTAAAAATAAAAGCAGTTAGTAATATACATATACTTGATATCCTTATTATATTAAATCCTTAGAGAAAAGTTCTATGAAGACCTAAACTTAACCGGAGACCTGGAGACCACATCTTACACCATTCGATTCTATCTAATCCAAGGGTACATATTATTTTGTTTTACACACTTATAAATTGGTTGTATGTACGCATATACAGCTTATACGTTACCAACAACGTTAACTACAATATGCATTACATTCGTTCTCACGTCTTCCATTTTTTTTATTCAAAGATGTTGCACAATTTTAATATTCTATGTTATTTTGTTTGCAAAACTTTTTACTTTCAATTATTGTATTCATAATTTTTTAGTGCAATATATTATTATTTTAATTTAGTGCATTACTTTAGTTGCAAAACATTATTATTTTACTATTTTATTCTTTATTTTTGCATAATTTAATTTTTTTTTACACATTTTTTTCATTGTTATGCAGTAAGCATTGGTTTTTTTTTATTTGTAAAACATATTTTTTATATGCAGAACTTTTTGTTTATAATATTTGTAGTACGATGTTTAGTGATATAGATCCTCCCAAATCCTCCCAACTTGCTAAATAAAATGTCGGATGTTGAAGGTTTTAAGAACGTGGATGGTTAAAAAGTACAACATGTGTAATTGTGTATAATAATATAATTTTGTTATGTTTAATTTTATGAAGTATAATAAAAAATGATGACCATTGAATTCAAGTTAATCTAAGGGTGTAGAATTGATCTCCAGGTCTCCACCTTTTTGTTAGTCTCCGCTGAACCCATATAATAAACATAATAGAGATCTTATCCAAAATTTTGATCGTACAGTCTTGGACAACCAAACTAATAAGGACCATTAGATCTTAACTAGATAAATGAAAATCGTTAGATCAAATATTAAAAAAGTGTATTTTATTAATAATAGTATTATATTTAAATTCTAAAAAGTGTATTTTGGTAATTTAAATCAAATATACCAAATATAAATAAGTTTTCTATACTGAATAGAATTCTCCATGTAAAAAATTCGTAACTTTCTTTTCTCTTTCATGGACAATTCCGGTTAGATAAAAATTGTTAAACCATCTTTTAATTAAAGATAATTTAGTTATCTTCATGTGGGGTGTAAAATCGTTAAAATCTAATTTTTAAAACACAAGATAAAGCCCAAATTAGTAAAGTGGGTATTTAAATTCTAATAATAATTATTACGTCATCATTATTTTAATGCCAATTTAATTACTTTTTTCTAACTATTTTAAATTTAGAAATCTATGTTCAAAAATTCAAATCAATCTAAGAAAAATTCAAATCAACAAAGAATATAATAATACGAGGATAAAATTGTATAAATTTGTGCATATTTTTTATCCTATTTATTAAATTTTATATAATAACTAATTAAATATTATTTATTATTAAATAATAAATTATACGCAAATGGTGATTTTGTTTTATAAGAACTCATAGAGACCTAATTTCATTATTAGCAAGACTATATTCATATTTAAAAATACCGTATTTTGAAATTTTAGACTCAGCTACAGAATAGGCCTAACTTATACATTGTAAATTATTAAATTCGAAATTTTAAAAGTTTGTTAATCAATTAGTATAATTCTTTTTTGAAAAATCGTACTTTATAAAAAATATTATCAAATAACCCATGTCTGCAAGAAAAAAAATGAAAAAAATTCTTATTTTTCAAAAAAACCTATAAATTTTAATATGGTGTTGGTAGATTCAAACCTTAGATCATTCTACGTGATAATTTTACTGATATATCTAACGTTTCTCAACAATTTAATTTGAAAGATCCAACGATTATGGATTGAGTGATCAAGCGACCAGACTTATAAGAAAACTTTCATTATTTAGTCTTTAATATAATAACATAGATATTTACGGGATATACTATAAAAAAATGAATTTTATACAGAATTTTGATCGTCACGGTGTACTACTTTAAAAGAAAAACTATTATAAAAAAATTATATTTTAATTGATATTTTATTTTCTCAAAAGTTCAAAATTCCCGCATCATTAACATATTACAAAAAAGAGTATATTATATTTTAGCAATAAATATTAAAAAAAATGATATTAAAAAATATATAAATATTAAAAAATTTAATGATGTTATCCTGGTAGTTTGGTCCTAAATACCGCCAAAAAATTCTCAACCGTTAGATCCAATACTTTTACAAATAGACGATCAAGATTATATCATATAAAAAGAAGTTATTATCTAAAAATGATATAAGTTAAAAGATATTATATTAGGATTGGATTTTCCAAAAAGTTAAAACATAAAAATAGTTGTAATTAAACAAGGAAACCTATTTAATATCAAAATAATAAAAATCGTTTAATCTTAAATAAATAGGTGAAAACCGTTAGATTTAACATTAAAAACTGTATTTGGTTAATAAATAGTATTCTAATAATCTAAACTACATATAAGTAGATTTCCTAAATCGAATATAATTCTCAATATTAAATTTCATCACTTTATTCTCTTTTTAGTTTTAGAATAGTTTTTAATTGAAAAAGAACTATTAAACCACAACTAAATTAAAGATTATTTTGTGAATTTCATGTGGACCGTAAAATTGGCCAAATCTAACTTTTATAACTCAATATAAACAAATATTAAATTGAGCGTGTAAAATATAATAAATATCAAATTTTTAACTATAATATTTTTTTGGCTAAATCTTTTTTAACAATAATTTAATCATGTAAACTAATAACTTTTAAATATTAAAATATTCATAAATGAATATAAATATTAAAAAAACAATCGTGTGTTCCATGGGTAATTAAAATATAATTATAAACAAAATAATTATAAATAAAATTTAAGTAACCGTGCATCGCACGTATAATATGCGTAAGGGGAGATCTTATCCAAAATTTTGGTCGGTCACTCTACTACCAAAAGTATACCATCCGTTGGATTATAAAACTATAGATATTTAAATCGACGAGGAACGTCATATATAATATTAAAAATTGTATTTGATTAATAATAAGATAGTATTTAAATACTAAAAGCTGTATTTTGATAATTTAAACCTATTATAAATGGGTTTTCTATATTGAATAGAAATCTTTATGTAAAAATTCATAATTATCTTTTCTCTTTATTTTGTGGATAGTTCCAGTTAGATAATAATTATTAAACCATCATTAAATTAAAGATAATTTTGTAAGCTTCGTGTGGGCCGTAAAATCGTTAAAATATGTTGTCTAAAACTCAAGATAGAGCCCAAACATTAAAGTTATTATCTAAATTTTAATAAATATTTTTTTTATTATTGTAGCACCAATTTTTTTTTTCCTAATTCTTTTAAATTTATAAATTCTTTTTTTATTTCAATAAAATATTAAAATCAATTTAAGAAAAAATTAAAATCGATCTGGTCCGTGTACGATCAGTATACGACCAAATTAATAATTATAGTTAGATCTTAAATAGATCGATGCGAATTGTTAGATCTAATATTAAAAAGTGTATCTGATTAATAATAGAATTATATTTAAATACTAAAAAGTGTATTTTGATAATTTAAAATTTTTATATGTAAAAATTCTTAAATATCTTTTCTCTTGAATTTATGTATAGTTTCAGTTAGATAATAATTGTTAAACCAAATATCAAGATAACAATTCATATCGATTACAATGTTATAAGAGACTTAGGAGAACTCCTGTACATAAATAAATTTAAACACTTTTTTTTCTGAAGAAACATAACAATTCGATTAATCCAAATTATAATTATATTATTTTACATATAACAAACATAAAAGGATAATATCAAAATATTATTAAAATGTTGAGGGTTTCATATTTATAAACCATAATTTTGAATATAATACTTATATTAAATGTGTATTTGATTAAATATAGGATTATATTTAAATACTATGAAGTGTGCTTTGATAATTTAAACCAATTATAAATTGGTTTTCTATATTGAATTGAATTATTTGTGTAAAACTTATTAACCATCTTTTCTTTTCGGTTTATTTTATGGGTAGGTAAACTGGTCAAGTTAGATAATAATTATTAAACCATCATTAAATTAAAGATAATTTCGTTAGTTTCGCATGAGTTGTAAAATCGTCAAAATTTAATTTCTAAAACTCAGGATAGAACCCAGATATTAAAGTGAGTATCTAAATTTTAGTAAATATTTTTATTATTATTGTAGCACCAATTTATTTATTTTTTCACTAATTCTTTTAAATATAGAAATTTTATGTTTCTTTTAATAAAGTATCAAAATTAATTAAGAACAAATTTAAATCGATAAAGCATATAATAATATGAGAATAAAATTTTATATAATCATAACATAATTTTTATTCTATTTAATAATTTTTAAGTAATAATGTATTTTAAAATTTTATTTACACTGTAAATAAAACCGAAACATTAAAAGTAAAAGCAGTTAGTAATATACTTATATCAGTATATACTTGATATCTTTATTATATTAAATCCTTATATATAATAATCATAATAGGGATCTTATCCCAAATTTTGGTCGTATACAACCAAATTAATAAGGACCATTAGATCTTAACTAGATAAATGAAAATCGTTAGATCAAATATTAAAAAAGTTTATTTTATTAATAATAGGATTATATTTAAATTCTAAAAGGTAAATAAGTTTTCTATATTGAATAGAATTCTCCATGTAAAAAATTCGTGACCTTCTTTTCTCTTTCATGGACAATTCCACCTAGATAAAAATTGTTAAAACATCTTTTAATTAAAGATAATTTAGTTATCTTCATTTGGGGTGTAAAATCGTCAAAATCTGATTTTTAAAACACAAGATAAAGCCCAAATTAATAAAGTGAATATTTAAATTCTAATAATAATTATTATGTCATCATTATTTTAACACCAATTTAATTACTTTTTTCTAACTATTTTAAATATAGAAATCTATGTTCAAAAATTAAAATCAATCTAAGAAAAATTCAAATCAACAAAGAATATAATAATACGAGGATAAAATTTTATAAAATTGTGCATATTTTTAATCCTATTTTATTAAGTTTTATATCATAACTAATCAAATATTATTTATTATTAAATAATAAATTATACGTAAATGATGATTTTGTTTTATAAGAACTTATAGACACCTAATTTCATTGTTAGCAGAAAACTATATTCATATTAAAAAAAACCTTATTTTGAAATTTTAGATTCAGCTACAGAATAGGCCAAATTTTTTAAACCTATATACATTGTAAATTATTAAATTCGAAACTTTAAAAGTTTGCTAATCAATTAGTATAGTACTTTTCTGAAAAATCGTACTTTACAAAAAATATTATCAAATGAAATATGTCTACAAGAAAAAATGAAAAAATTCTTATTTTTCAAAAAAGCCTACAAATTTTAATATGTTGTTGGTAGATTCAAACCTTAGATCATTTCTACATGATAATTTTACTGTTATATCTAACGTTTTTCAACAATTTAATTTGAAAGATTCAACGATTATGGATTGAGTGATCAAACAAAGCGACCAAACTTAACTTATAAGGAAGCTTTCATTATTTAGTCTTTAATATAATAACATAGATATTTACCGGATATATTATAAAAAAATGAAATTTATACAGGATTTTGATCAGGGTGTACTACTTTAAAAGAAAAACTATTACAAAACAAATTATATTTTAATTGATAATTTATTTTCTCAAAAGTTCAAAGTTCCCGCATCTTTAACATATTACAAAAAAGAGTATATTATATTTTAGCAATAAATATTTAAAAAAATTATAAATATTAAGAAAAATTAATGATGTTATCATGGTAGTTTGGTCCTAAATACCGCCAAAACATTCTCAACCGTTAGATTCAATACTTTTAAAAATACATGATCAAGATTATATCATATAAAAAGAAGTTATTATCTAAAAATGATATAAGTTAAAAGATATTATATTAGGATTGGATTTTCTAAAAAGTCAAAACATAAAAATAGTTGTAATTAAATAAGGAAACTCATTTAATACCAAAATAATAAAAATCGTTTAATGTTAAATAGATAGGTGAAAACCGTTAGATTTAACATTAATAACTGTATTTGGTTAATAAATGGTATTATAATAATCTAAATTACATATAAGTAGATTTCCTAAATCGAATAGAATTCTCAACATTAAATTTCGTCACTTTATTCTCTTTTTAGTTTTAGAATAGTTTTTAATTGAAAAAGAACTATTAAACCACAACTAAATTAAAGATTATTTTGTGAATTTCATGTGGACTATAAAATTGGCAAAATCTAATTTTTATAACTCAAAATAAACAAATATTAAATTGAGCGTGTAAAATATAATAAATATCAAATTTTTAACTATAAGTTTTTTGGCTAAATTTTTTTTAACAATAATTTAATCATGTAAACTAATAACTTTTAAATATTAAAATATTCATAAATAAATATAATTATAAATATTAAAAAAACAATCGTGTGTTGCATGGGTAATAAAAATATAATTATAAATAAAATAATTATAAATAAAATTTAAGTAACCGTGCATCGCACGGGCTATATGCTAGTATATATATTAATACCTTATATATAATAAGCGTAAGGGAGATCTTATCCAAAACTTTGGTCGGTCACTGTACTACCAAAAGTATATGATCCGTTGGATTATAAAACTATAAATATTCAAATAGATGAGGACCGTTAGATATAATATTAAAAATTATATTTGATTAATAATAGGATAGTATTTAAATACTAAAAGATGTATTTTGATAATTTAAACCAACTATAAATGGGTTTTCTATATTGAATAGAAATATTTATGTAAAAATTCGTAATTATCTTTTCTCTTTAGTTTATGGATAGTTCCAGTTAGATAAAAATTAATGAACCATCATTAAATTAAAGATAATTTTGTTAGCTTCGCATGGGCTGTAAAATCGTTAAAATCCGTTGTCTAAAACTCAAGATAGAGCCCAAACAGTAAAGTGATTATCTAAATTTTAATAAATATTTTTTTATTGTAGATTTAATTTTTTTCCTAATTCTTTTAAATTTAAAAATTCTATTTTATTTCAATAAAATATTAAAATCAATTTAAGAAAAAATTAAAATCGATATGGTCCGTGTACGATCACTATACGACCAAATTAATAATTACAGTTAGATCTTAAATAGATCGATTAGAATTGTTAGATCTAATATTAAAAAGTGTATTTGATTAATAATATAATTATATTTAAATACTAAAAAGTGTATTTTGATAATTTAAAAGTTTTCTATGTAAAAATTCTTAAATATCTTTTCTCTTGAATTTATGTATACTTCCAATTAGATAATAATTGTTAAACCAAATATCAACATAACAATTCATATTGATTATTGATATGGTCAGAAAAGTAATTATAGAAATATAATTGACTATTCAAACAAAAGACCGATATTTAAGGCCCGACACCCTAATTATTCATTAATTTCGTAATTAATGAGTAGGGAAAATATACAGCTCATGAAAAGAGCCTTGATTATGGAAAATTAGTCGAAGAAGGATCTGGAATCCCAATTAAAGGCAATCAATGAGTCATAACCTTTATCAACAAGGAAACGAATTCTTCAGCAAGAAATACAATACTTATCCAATATCAAAAAGAAGACTTATCCGTTAAGTCTCCCAAACATACCATAAATACTAGGCTCCAGACGCCTATATAAGGTCCCTGATCCTACAATCAGAACTACGTCTTTGGCTTGATTCTCAATAACGATTTGAGATACGTAGGCATCTTGTGAGGACCGATTTAGTCCGGATACACGAGTGCAGCCATTAAAGCTCGAAGCTCATTAAACCTTAGCATTAATTACGCAAGCACGTTTTTTAATCCATAACATTTGGCGCCGTCTGTGGGAAGACAACATCAACCATGACAAACACACGAAGAACAGCTCGGGATACTCAAACTCCCGATGATCGCCCCATCACCTCTGAGGCTGATCAGCCACCGCCGACTACCCGCACACAAGGGGCGAATATCCCCACCAACACTCAAGGACCGGAAATCCCAATTTCGGTTGAAGGGACGAATCCCCTACAGATGGTCATTCATGGATCTAATCCACAAGAGACCGTTCACCAGCAACCAATCACGACCTCTCCGTTGCTCATGAGTGCACCAAGGAGTCTTCAACTCCATACTACTGATCTCCCTCAATACGCGAATCAGACTTTGGGGATGCCAAGCTATGGCATGCCCCCTCGACCCATGGCGGGCGGTAGTGGAACTAATCCAATCTACCATGGCGGGCGGTAGTTTGGTCATAAATACCTCCAAAACATTCTCAACCTTTAGATTCAATACTTTTAAAAATACATGATCAAGATTATATCATATAAAAAGAAGTTATTATCTAAAAATGATATAAGTTAAAAGATATTATATTAGGATTGGATTTTCCAAAAAGTCAAAACATAAAAATAGTTGTAATTAAATAAGGAAACTCATTTAATACCAAAATAATAAAAATTGTTTAATGTTAAATAGATATGTGAAAACCGTTAAATTTAACATTAAAAACTGTATTTGGTTAATAAAGGGTATTCTAATAATCTAAACTACATATAAGTAGATTTCCTAAATCGAATAGAATTCTCAACATTAAATTTCGTCACTTTATTCTCTTTTTTAGTTTTAGAATAGTTTTTAATTGAAAAAGAACTATTAAACCACAACTAAATTAAAGATTATTTTGTGAATTTCATGTGGACCGTAAAATTGGCAAAATCTAATTTTTATAACTGAATATAAACAAATATTAAATTGAGCGTGTAAAATATAATAAATATCAAATTTTAACTATAATTTTTTTGGCTGAATCCTTTTTAACAATAATTTAATCATGTAAACTAATAACTTTTAAATATTCATAAATAAATATAATTATAAATATTTAAAAAACAATCGTGTGTTGCATGGTTAATAAAAATATAATTATAAACAGAATAATTATAAATAAAAATTATGTAACCGTGCATCGCACAGGCTATAAGCTAGTATATATAATAAGCGTAAGGGAGATCTTATCCAAAACTTTGGTCGGTCACTGTACTACCAAAAGTATACGATCCGTTGGATTATAAAACTATAAATATTCAAATCGATGAGTACCGTCAGATATAATATTAAAAATTGTATTTGATTAATAATAGGATAGTATTTAAATACTAAAAGGTGTATTTTGATAATTTAAACCTATTATAAATGGGTTTTCTATATTGAATAGAAATCTTTATGTAAAAATTCGTAATTATTTGTTATCTTTATTTTATGGATAGTTCCAGATAGATAATAATTATTAAACCATCATTAAATTAAAGATAATTTTGTAAGCTTCGCGTGGGCTGTAAAATCGTTAAAATCTGTTATCTAAAACTCAAGATAGAGCCCAACAACCCAAACAGTAAAGTTATTATCTAAATTTTAATAAATATTTTTTTATTATTGTAGCACCAGTTTAATTTTTTTCCTAATTATTTTAAATTTATAAATTCTTTGTTTATTTCAATAAAATATTAAAATCAATTTAAGAAAAAATTAAAATCGATCTGTTCCGTGTACGATCAGTATACGACCAAATTAATAATTATAGTTAGATCTTAAATAGATCGATGAGAATTGTTAGATGTAATATTAAAAAGTGTATCTGATTAATAATAGAATTATATTTAAATACTAAAAAGTGTATTTTGATCACGGTGTACTACTTTAAAAGAAGAACTATTACAAAAAAAATTATATTTTAATTGATAATTTATTTTCTCAAAAGTTCAAAGTTCCCGCATCTTTAACATATTACAAAAAAAAAGTATATTATATTTTAGCAATAAATATTTAAAAAAATTACAAATATTAAGAAAAATTAATGATGTTATCATGGTAGTTTGGTCCTAAATACCTGTAATATCCCATAATTTTTAGATTAATAATAATAAAAGAATAATAGAAAATTAGATTAAAATTTGAAAAAAAATAGGATTTAATATTAAATTAGACTAATGGGCCTAAAGTTTGGATCAGATTTGAACACGGGTAAGTAGTAGGTTTGGAATTAGGGTTCCGAGTCTTTATATAAACATCATATTCTCTTTCTTCGTTTTTATTGTCAAAATTCGTAGGGTTTTTATACATAGAATTCAGCTGTCTTGTAAACTTCGTAATACATTCATCGTAAGTCGGAATTTGATGATTCTGGACTTTTCAGAAAGCTCTTTCAATTTCCTACAACTTCTATTTCATAGTGGTTTTCCAGATTATGCTCTGAACGGTTCTTAAAATCACAAAACAAATTCAGATCTCGGTTTTCAGTTTTTGTTCAATTCAGCGGACGTTTTATTCAATTCCCGATTCGTTATAAGTCCGATTCTGATGAGACATATCTTTTCATAAAGGTATTTTCATTCTGTACAACTTTCGTCCTTTGAGTTTTTCAAGAAAACGTCGTTTAGAGGGTCAAAAAGAGTTAAGACAGTTCTGGTCAGAATTGGGTACATGATCTAGGATGCGTCGAGGTAAGTTTCCGATTGTTCTTTCTAGTGTTTTTCGAAACTATGTGTTGTGTGTGTATTTTGATTATATAAACTTGGGCTTAGTGATGATATACTTTGAACATATATGTGTTATTGTATCTATGTGGTGTTTATACGATAATTTTGGGATTCTGATTTTTGCCATGGTTTGTGAAAATATCGAATAAGAATAAGGACCGTTGTCACCGGGTTGTAGTGATGGTTTTCTGAAAATTTAGGACCGTTATCACCGGGTTGTAGTGGTCGTGGCATGAATTGTGGATTTCGAGTTATTGTTGTTATGTAGTGTCGTATCGTATCTATCGAATAAGAATAAGAATATGTGAATCGAAATTATGTATTGTGTATCGTTATTGTATCGTATTGAATATCGTATTATCTTGTAAGTATACATGTTATTTGCCCGACTAGTTGGATCGATTGGTTTCTTGCTGGGCTGTATAGCTCATTCTTTACATTTTCAGGTTGCCGTTAGAATGAGTGGATGTGCTTTCGAGTTCGAGGATCTTAGGTTTGGAGTAGTTTGACTTTTGTCTTTGTTAGCTGCGCTTTTGTAATTGTTATCTTTGTAATAGGACTTTGTCACGCTTCCGTTTGTAATTATCATTGAATAATTGTATAGTTTATATTTTTTGATTTAGAATAATAGTCCGAAAAGTCGGGTTGTAACAATACCGCCAAAACATTCTCAACCGTTAGATCCAATACTTTTAAAAATACATGATCAAGATTATATCATATAAAAAGAAGTTATTATCTAAAAATGATATAAGTTAAAAGATATTATATTAGGATTGGATTTTCTAAAAAGTCAAAACATAAAAATAGTTGTAATTAAATAAGGAAACTCATTTAATACCAAAATAATAAAAATCGTTTAATGTTAAATAGATAGGTGAAAACCGTTAGATTTAACATTAAAAACTGTATTTGGTTAATAAAGGGTATTCTAATAATCTAAACTACATATAAGTAGATTTCCTAAATCGAATAGAATTCTCAACATTAAATTTCGTCACTTTATTCTCTTTTTAGTTTTAGAATAGTTTTTAATTGAAAAAGAACTATTAAACCACAACTAAATTAAAGATTATTTTGTGAATTTCATGTGAACTATAAAATTGGCAAAATCTAATTTTTATAAGTCAATATAAACAAATATTAAATTGAGCGTGTAAAATATAATAAATATCAAATTTTTAACTATAATTTTTTTGGCTAAATCTTTTTTAACAATAATTTAATCATGTAAACTAATAACTTTTAAATATTAAAATATTCATAAATAAATATAATTATAAATATTAAAAAAACAATCGTGTGTTGCATGGGTAATAAAAATATAATTATAAACAAAATAATTATAAATAAAATTTAAGTAACCGTGCATCGCACGGGCTATAAGCTAGTATTATTAAAGACGAAACATTGAAATTTTTGTAGTCTGGTCATGAAAGTTTTTGTAGTCTGGTCACTCAATTCATAGCCGTTAGATATTTTTGATCAAATCGATGAGAACCGTTAGATAAAATATTAAAATTATTATATAGAATATCTTTATATTTTTCCTAACTAAAACATCTCATTTTCCAAAAATATTGCAAACAATTTCATTTACTAAAATAACATAATAAAGTTATAATTGCTAATAACTAACTCATTACTTTTTTTTAGCCAAATTGTATATTCTTTTTTATATTTTCTAACTAAAATTTCTACTTTTCTATTTTTCCTAACTAAAACCTCTCATTTTCCAAAAATATCACGAACAAATCTATTTAATAAAATAAAATAATAATATTATAATTATTAATGACTAACTGATTAGCCTTTTTTTTCCAAAACGTATATTCATTTTTATATTTAATAACTAATATTTTTCTTAACTAAAACCTCAAAAATATCACGGACTATTCCATTTAGTAGCATAAAATACTAATATTATAAATCTATCTATCTATCTATACTATATTATTAAAGACGAAACATTGAAAGTTTTGGTACCTATTTTTTTGTATGGTACTTGCCTTCTTTAATTGTT
The DNA here is from genome assembly GCA_030848705.1 of Heracleum sosnowskyi. NCBI lineage: Eukaryota > Viridiplantae > Streptophyta > Magnoliopsida > Apiales > Apiaceae > Heracleum > Heracleum sosnowskyi. The sequence continues at coordinate 9,514,486 of CM061239.1, forward strand.
TATTTAATTATTATAAAAATTATTATAATCAGTTACCCTTTCAGTTAAAATGCATTACCATTTTTTTCTAAAAAAATCACGAGCAATTTCCTTTTCAAGCTAAAACATGTTACTTTTTCTATTTACTTTACTAAAATCCCTCATTTCCCAAATATATCACGAGCAAACCTTACTTATTTATTTTAAAACATATTTTAATACTTTTAATTGTTAATTACATTTCCCCTCTTTTTCTAGAAAAATCACGGGCAATTACCTCTTTCGGCTAAAACATGTTATATTTTCTATTTTCCTTACTAAAATCTCTACTTTTCCAATTATATCACGGGCAAACCCTTGCTTATTTACTTTAAAATCTATTTTAATAATTTTAATTGACAATTATCTTTTTCAACTAAAACATTTCACCTTTTGTATTTTTCTTACTAAAACCCCTCTTTTTTTCAAAAATATCACTGGCAAATCGTTACTTTTATATTTTAAAATTCAACGAAAACATGTTACTTTCTATTTTTTTTTACTAAAACCCCTCTTTTTCCAAAATATCACGGACAAACCGTTACTTATTTATTTTAAAATCTATTTTAATACTTTTAATTATTTAAAAATAGTTAACATGCCTACCTATTTTTTTAACAAATGCAATTAATAAAATATAAAATATAAATAATAAAATTAACAATTATTAAAAACAATTTGTGCATCGCATGAGTTTTAAGCTATATTATTAAAGACGAAACATTATAAGTTTGGTAGTCGGATGGACGAACGAACGGTCGGTACTTAGTGATTTTATTTAATTGCCCTTACTTTTTTTTTAAAAACTATCACAAAATAATAACATTATTTATAACCAATTACCTTTTCAGCTAAAATACATTACCTTTTTTTATTTTTTTTCTAACAAAAACTTCTCTTTTTCTAAAAAAAACACGGACGGTTATCTTTTTTAACAAAAACATGTTACTCTTTCTATTTTTTCTTACTAAAACCCCTCATTTTCCAAAAATATCACGGGCAAACCCTTAAATATTTATTTTAAAAATCTATTTTTTTATTTTAATAATTAAAAGTATTAAAATCTATTTTAATACTTTTAATTATGAGCACTTTTTCAGCTGAAACATGTTACTTTTTCAATTTTTTCATTTTCTAAAGAAATTATTATTAAATAATAACATTTTTATAACCAACTACCTTTTCATCTAAAATACATTACTTTTTCTATTTTTTTCTAACAAAATCCTCTATTTTTCTAAAAAAAATCACCGGCAATTATCATTTTCAACTAAAACATGTTACTCTTTTTATTTTTCCTTACTAAAACCCTCATTTTCCAAAAATATCCTGGGCAAATCCCCACTTATTTATTTTGAAACCTATTTAAATACTTTTAATTACGGGCATTTACCTTTTCACATAAAACATGTTACTTTTTCTATTTTCCCTTACTAAGACCCCTACTTTTCCAAAAATATCACGGATAAACAGTTATTAATTTATTTTAAAATTTATTTTAATACTTTTAATTATTTAAAAAAGTTTAACACGCCTACTTATTTTTTTAGCAAATGCAAATTAATAAAATATTAAAACATAAATAATAAAAATAATAATTATTAATAACAATCCGTGCATCGCACGGGTTTTAAGCTAGTACTATTTATTAATAAGCAAAACAATGTGAAAATGGTGTGCGGAACCAAAGTATCAAAGTACCAAATTTGGTTAACACAAAATTCGGGTTCGATTCCCTAAAACTACATGATTAAACAAAATTTATTTATTTGATTTAATTTTATTTGGTTTCACCCCGAATTCGATTCCCTATAACTACGTAATTTAAAATTTTATTGATTTAATTTATTTTTTTAAATTTCATCTAAGTTCAATTATTATTTTAATCTCGGTCCGTATTTCACACGAGGTGAATCCGTATTTCACACGAGTTATCCACCGGTAAATAATAATTGCAAAACAAACATCTAACAAGGATAAAAACATGATAATTTTTGCAAAATGAACAACACAGGAATGGGCCCGAATATATCCTTTTTCTTTTGTTAATCAACCAACCCGACCAAACACCTGTATTACCTATCTTTGTAAAAGTAAAATCACCAAATGTTCATTACATATTTTTCCTTACTTTGGCCTTATACCCCCTCGGTCCCCTCATTTATTTACAACAGGATTCGACACGTATTTTAAATTTTTTATAAAATATTATTTTAAATTATTTTTCTTTTAAATAAAAATTTAATGTTTTAATTTTTATTCAGATTATTTTTTATTAAAAAATAAGTTGTGAAAATATATTTTATACAAATCTTAAAATACACGTCAAACAGTAAAAAAAAATTACAAAAAACCAAGGAGGACGGAGGGAGTTTATATTGGGCAGAAGAATGAAGAACCCCAAATTCAGTGAGACGGCCCGAGATCACATCTTTAACTAACCTTACAATCCTGTTTGCTAAATATCTAGGCGGAAGGGAAATGGGTTGGGGCTCAATAGATAGTAGGCCCAGAGGAGGAACTATTTAAACATGTCATTCGGTTGAATTTGACAAAATTCAATCTGAAACAAGAATATTTTTCCTTAGAAATAGGTAAAAATGCTGTTTCATAAATTTTAAAAACAGTTCTTTTTTGAATAACTAGGTATATGTCTATTTTAGTAAACTAGGTTACTAAGTCGCGCTTTACAGCGGCATTAGAATATATTTGTTAAGAAAAAGAATATTAGAATAAAAATTGTGAAATTAATATCTACAAAATTATTTAACTTATCAAATAAAATATATTTTATAAAATCAGCGACATTAGAATATATTTGTTAAGAAAAAGAATATTAGAACAAAAATTTTTAAATAAATATCTACAAAATTATTTAAATTATCAAATAAAATATATTCTATAAAATTTGCATTTGGGTAGGTAATATTATAAAGTATTTACATATTCCTTTTGTTTATATAGTTTGATTTTTTATTTTCTTGGACCGATACCATTGCCATATATATATAAAAGGAAATTTATATTGATAAAAAAATACTAATTATTTGTAATAATAAAAATTTAAATACTTAAATATAATTTTTTTAGTCATTTTATCTTTAATATGAAGATTTATTATGTATGCTAAAAGAATATGTTTAAACCCAAAATTTTGGATTTTGAAATAAATTTGTTGGGGCTTAAAGTAATTTTTTAATTTAAGTTGAATTTTTTTTGTTTGTGTAATAACTTAGAAAATGACTTAAAGTTAAAATAAACAGTTTAAAATCAGAAGATGGTAGGAGGTACTTTTTTGAATGACTTATTTTATTTTAATGTATTTATTTGATTAAAGTTAATATCATCATTCAAATGCATTATTTATCAAATTTAATTTAATTCAAATGCATTATTTATCATCATTAGTTTATCATAATACAAAATTACCCAAACAGATATATTAACTTAAAATTTTACTTTTTACTTATAACTTTAAGTAACTTTAAATCATAAGCAATAATTTTAAGTTTAGCCAAAAGGCTAGGGCTCATAATTATATAAAAAAATTTGATCGCTTCAAAAAATTATACAAAATAAAATTGAGAATGAAAATAAACATTAACATGTTTTGATTATATAAAAATTAGTAGATTTTTGTTTTTGTTAATAGATTTTTTTCAATAATAAAGAAGTCATAGATATCACTGAATAACCAAACAAAGGGATAAAATACAACACCTAAATTAAGGTAAAAATCTAGTAAAATCAATAAATATTATAAATATTTAATATCTAAAATATTATAAATATTTAAAATCTAGTAATATCTAGTAAATTAATATCAATGAAAAAAATATTTTTAAAATATCTAATGATATTCGTTCAATCGAGATAAGATAGATTTATATATGTGTAATTTCTAAAACTATATATTATAAAAACATTAATAAAGATAATTACTTATAAATTTTTTAATCTGGGTAGATGTGACAATTATTATATAGGATCCACCATCCTCATTATATAAATTTGTATCAACCATCTCGACCAACTTTTCCCACAAAGTTATGGTACTGGTGATGGAGCTCTTTAAGAAAAAAAATTAGAACAAATTAAATAAGTAAAATAAATAAATTGGGGTAACCAAAGAAGTAATATAAAATTACAAGAACAATAAAAAACAATTAACAGTTATATTAAAATTAATATAATGCATAACTTACTAATTTGTGACAATTTTGAGATCTCTCTTTTTTCAACCGTCTTTGACAACTTCAATGCCACCCAAGTAGGTCAAGCAGCCCACAATATCTAAATCAACATAGAAAAATAAAATTAGAACATGATAGTTTGAATTATAACTTATATAATAGCATTACTTATATATTACTCTAATATATTACTGCATCAAAAACCTGAGAGTATGTTGGTGTCATTAATACGTGCATCAATCATATCCGGACATATGAACTGAAATCCATGCAGTGATATGTTGACGATGCCTTCTTCCAATCTCTTAGGCAACGTTATGCGTATGAAGAGCAATTTAGACCCATGTGATAGTGGTCTATATTTCCCTGTACTTGAAACAACTTTCAGATTTTTGATGATGTACACGGAGCCTTCCTCTAAAAGATTTTTGAACCGAGAGACCAAAATCTTCGGGATCGTAGCATGGATCAAATTTTCCTGTCATACAACATATCGTAGAGAAGTTAATAACATCATACAATTTGACAAACTAATAAGTTATAAGTATATTGATTTATTAACTTTTTCATCGATCAAAATCATGTCAAGACTGATCAGTTCTTCAGTATTTGGATTGACAGATTCCCACATTCTACACACTCGTACTCTTATTATCCAGGTATAGTTGTTGCCGTTCAAAGCATCCAACATGGCGTAGGCCATAGTTGTATTGATTGTAAATATGGTTGTAAAAATTTGAAGCTATGTAAAAAAGTTTCGGTGTAGATTTTTTTGTTATGAATGACCTTTAATTTACAGGTGTTTGTAAGGTGAATAACATGGAAATCCATTATGTTTAAAAGTCAAGAAGTGTTATAAAAGAAAAGTTTTATCAAGTTTGAAAATAATAAAAGAAAGTTCTATCAAGTTTGAAAATAATAAAAGAAAGTTCTATCAAGTTTAAAAATAATAAAAGAAAGTTTTATCAAGATTGAAAATAATAAAAGAGAAAATTACAAATATTAACATAAGAACCTAAAAATTCGAAAATAATAAGGAAGTTGTAATTTTCTAAATCAAAGAAAGTTCTATAGTTTGAAAATAATAAAAGAAAGTTCTATTAAGATTGGAAATAATGAAAAAGAAAATTGCAATTATTAACATAAGAGCCTACAAATTCGAAAATAATAAGAAAGTTGTAATTTTCTAAATCAAAAAAAGTTCAATCAAGTCCTACGAATTCGAAAATAATAAGGAAGTTATAATTTTCTAAATCAAAGAAAATTCTATCAAGTTTGAAAATAATAAAAGAAAGTTCTATCAGGCCTACAAATTCGAAAATAATAAGGAAGTTGTAATTTTCTAAATCAAATAAAATTCTGTCAAGTCCTACAAATTCGAAAATAATAAGGAAGTTGTAATTTTCTAAATCAAAGAAAGTTATATCAAGTTTGAAAATAATAAAAGAAAGTTCTATCAAGCCTACAAATTCGAAAATAATAAGGAAGTTGTAATTTTCTAAATCAAAGAAAGTTTTATCAAGTCCTACAAATTCGAAAATAATAAGGAAGTTGTAATTTTTTAAATCAAAGAAAGTTCTATCAAGTTTGAAAATAATAAAAGAAAGTTCTATTAAGTTTGAAAATAATAAAAGAAAGTTTTATCAAGTTTGAAAATAATAAAAGTGTAATTTTCAATTTCCTTCCTACAAAATCGAAAATAATAAAGGAAGTTGTAATTATTAAAATTAAAAATTGTGAAAAATTGAGAAAATTAGAAAAATAGAACGGAGCGATTCTAGAGCACCACCTCACCGTCTCCGTCTTCTCCTTTATATAAGTACTAGTTTACTAAGCCGCGCTTCGCAGGGGCTTTATAATAATATCTCTAAATTTTCTCAAAAAATATTCTACAAAATACGTTTTTAAATAAAATAAAATATTTCTAATATAAAATTAAGTTTTGTTTTGAATTATATATATATATATATATATATATATATATATGTTCAAATTAGAACCTTATGTTAAATTAGAACTTAGAACTAATCTATACATCTAGATCGTTCAATCAAAAACTACAATTTTACCTTCAGAGCTATTAAAATCGTCACTACCTCCAAATCTACTCCCAGTAAGAAAAAAAATCAAAAAATATGAACAAACATCCTTTTTGTTGCTGGGAGAAATTTTTTATTAATAATGATCTCTTTTTGTCAAAACAAATAACAACAAAAACAACAACAACCTCTTCCTTTAAAAAAAAAAAATTAATGACCTATTCTCAATGTTTCTTATTCTTGTATGACTTTTGTTATAGATGCACCGACTTATTGAATTTTTTTAAAAATGCACACACTAAATAAATTCTTCAGTCGAATAAATCTTAACATGATATTTTCGAAATACATACACTATAAATTTCTGTATATACAATTTTTATTTTTGAATTTTCGTGTATGAATTACAGAAAATATTTTACTAAAAGATAATCTTTTCTCACAAAAATTAGAGCAATAACTATTTAAAAGTTGAAAAACAATGATAAAATTTGTTTTTGAAGACATGATGAATTCTCCACTTTCGAGTTACCATGTATACAAGTGTATCAACTTTTAACTATAAATTCAAAACTAATAACGTACACACATAAACATATAAATTAATTCACAACAACTGAATGTACATGAAAATCACCTTGCTCGGCCTATTATTTTAAATGAATCCCCTCCTTTTTAATCCATGTCTTAACTCAATCAACACTAATAGCAAATAACTTGTCTTGTCAAAGATTTTAATATGATTCTACATTATGATACAAACAAACGTAATAAGATAAATAACATAAAGGAAAAAGTCTCATACTCATGTACTCATATACACACTTTTAACATGAACAAACAAAAAAGTAAAGAATAACAATGTTGACAACAAAAATTAAAGTAGACAATTAACAGAGTTTAGGTGTATATTTATACTATTAATTAGCTATCTGTATGAAAGTATTAAAGTTAATCTTTAGTATTAATTACTTAATTTCTTATGCAAGATCGATCTAATTTTTTAACTTCTTATTTATCAAAACGTTCCTGTATTTTTTATTATATCACATAAAAAAAAAGTTTAGGAGAAGAGAATGTTAAGATGTTAGTTTCATTTGAAAAGAAATATTATGTGAATATTTAGATAATAATAGAGGAAAGTTTAAAATAATGTGAGGTAATACACTTTTTTTTATAATTTAGATATTTTGAAGGCAAGAATATTATAATCGAATATTTAGTTTCCTTCATTAGTGATATTTAGTTTTCCCATCAGTAAAGATCTATTGTATATTTACTTTCTCTATTAGTAGAGATTTTAAATGCAAGAATATTGAAATTGTATATTTAGTTTTCTCCATTAGTAAATATTTAAAAAACAATTGAGATTTTTTCTAGTTTTTGGTATTAATTACTTAATTTCTTATGCAAGACCGATCTAATTTATTAACTTCTTATTTACCAAAATGTTTCTGTATTTTCTGTTATATTACATAAAAAAAGAAAGTTTAGGAAATCAGTATGTTAAGATAGTAATTTCATTAAAAAAACAAATATGAGAATATTTAGATAATAAGAGAGGAAAGTTCAAAATAATGTAAGGTAATACATCTTTTTTCTAATTTAGATATTTTGAAGGCAAGAATATTATAATTGAATATTTAGTTTCTTCCATTAGTGATATTTAGTTTCCTGCATTAGTAAAGATCTATTGTATATTTACTTTCTCCATTAGTAGGGATTTTAAATGCAAAAATATTATATGTTTCCTCTATTAGTAAGTATTTAAAAGGTAATTGAGATTTTTTTTGAATTTTAAATTTTATTAATTCAAAAAATTGAGAAAATTAGAAAAATAGAACTAAGCGATCTGAGAGCGCCACCTCACCGCCCTCGTCTTCTCCTTTATATAATAGTATTGATTTAAAAGGCAATTGATTATTTTTTTAGTCCTAGAAATTCGAAATTCGAAATTAAATAAGGAAAATAAAGAATATTAATATTGTATATTTAGTTTCCTCTATTAGTAAAAGTTTAAAAGGCAATTGATATTTTTTCTATCCTATAAATTCGAACTACAATAAGGAAATTTAATTTCATTTAATTAAAATTCAGGAGCTCTAGAAAATTAGATAAATAGCTTTCGGACGATTCTAGAGCTCCTGGGAATTTTCCTTTATATATATAAAGATTGATTGATTGATTGATTTTAATTGAGATTTTTTTGAATCTTTAATATTATTAATTCAAAAAATTGAGAAAATTAGAAAAATAGAACGAAGCGATCTGAGAGCGCCACCTATTAGTAAAGATCTATTGTATATTTACTTTCTCCATTAGTAGAGATTTTAAATGAAAGAATATTATATTTATTTTTCTCCATTAGTAGAGATTTTAAATGCAAGAATATTGAAATTGTATATTTAGTTTTTTCCATTAGTAAATATTTAAAAGACAATTGAGATTTTTTCTAATATTTGGTATTAATTAATTTCTTATGCAAGACCGATTTAATTTCTAAACTTCTTATTTACCAAAACGTTCATGTATTTTCTATTATATCACATTAAAAAAAAGTTTAGGAGAAAAGAATGTCAAGATGTTAATTTCATTTGAAAAAATATTATGAGAATATTTAGATAATAATAGAGGAAAGTTTAAAATAATGTAAGGTAATACAATTTTTTTATATAATTTAAATATTTTTAAGGCAAAAATATTATAATCAAATATTTAGTTTCCTCCATTACTAAATATTTATTGTATTTTTATTTTCTCCATTAGTAGAGATTTTAAATGCAAGAATATTATATGTTTCCTCTATTAGTAAGCATTTAAAAGGTAATTGAGAGTTTTTCGAATTTGTAATATTATTAATTCAAAAAATTGAAAAAATTAGAAAAATAGAACGAAGCGATCTCGTCACCTCACCGCCCTCGTCTTCTACTTTCAGAGGTGTCTCGGATCCAGGACCGATACAATAAAAGACAAACCATTAATCACCTTATCTATCTTGCGCTAAAAAACAATTCTTTTAAAGTTGTTTTTGGTTTAAAAATGCTTTTACAAAAAGCATGTCTTCTGATCTTTTGAAAAAACACTTTTCAATGTTTTTTGGAAGCCAACGAACCTCATAAAAAACATTACTTTTAAATATTATACAAAAAACACGCACATATCAAAAATAATAATACCAAACAATTAACATCATTTATTTTATCGACACTTTTTTGTATGACACAACATTTTAATAATAATCCCAAACAGAGTCTAATCAAATTAAATTCTCATATTCAAAATTTTAAAACTTAAAATTCTTTTTAATTAGCTTCATTCTTTGTTGTAAAAAATTTCAATTTATTCAAAAATTCTCGAATAATTTTCTAGTAATTTAAAATATACTTTACTATTGAAATTTATATTTGATTCATCACTATAACTTATTTTTAATTATATATACTTTTTATAAACAAGATTAATTTAATCTCCAATTTATCCATTACTGCACCTAAAACAATTAATTTCAATTATTATTTTTTACTAGCTTAAAACCCGTGCGATGCACGGATTGTTAATTGTTATATTATTATTATTTTTTTAAATTTTATTAATTGTAATTGTGCAAAAAATAAGTAGACATGTTAAAATAGGTAAACACTTTTAATTAATTAAAAAATTAAAACAGATTTTAAAATAAATACGTATGGGTTTGCCCGTTATATTATTTGAAAATGAGGGGGTTTATTAAGAAAAAATAAAAAATGTAACATATATTTTAGTTTAAAAAGGTAAATGCCCGTGATATTTTTGGAAAATAAGGTTTTAAAATTTAATAATTAAAATTATTTAAATATGTTTTAAAATAAATAAGTAAAGAGTTTTCTGTGATATTTTTGAAAAAAAGAATGGATTTTAGTGAGAAAAATAGAAAAATTAAATTGTAAAAGGCAATTTCCTGTGATATATTTAGAAAAGGTGATATTTTGTTAGAAAAAATTTATAATGTGTTTTAACTGAAAAGGTAATTGATTATAAATAGGTATTTGATTATTTATATTTTAATATTTTTAGTAATTGCATTTGTTAAGAAAAATAAGTAGACATGTTAAACTAGGTAAACTTTTAAAAATAATTATAATATTAAAATATGTTTAAAAATAAATAATTAAATGTTTGTCCGTGATATTTTTGGAAAATGAGAGGTTTTAGTAAGGAAAAATAGAAAAATTAACATGTTTTAGTTAAAAAAGGTAATTGTCTGTGATATATTTAGTTAAAAAAGGTAATTGGTTATAAATAGGTTATATTATTTTGAAAGGCATATGTCTAGTCCTATTTGTAAACACCGAGGATTCTACTCAACTTTAATTAAGATGTAATAAGTAAATAATAAAAATCAAATGTCACAGGAATCTCAGAAGGTTATATCTGTCAAAGAATGAAGATTAAAGTCATCTACAGACTTGAAGTTATTCTACATTGAAAGAAGCTCAATTTATTGATCAAGCCTCAATGAAGTATTCAAGCTCAGTGGATTTATTAAAGTGACGGAGATTTCACGTGGTGACAGAAAAAGATACTGATTACGGAGTTCTTGAATGAGAAGGAAGTGAATCACTGCTTAAAGTCAAATAGATAAAGAACAAACATTGTCGTTAGTCACTCATGAACCAGACAGTGCATCGAGTGTCAACGTACTATTGTGTTTGTTATTTATCTAAGTGTTTAGTGATTCTGGAATTAATTGGGAAGTCAATTAATTCTATTTATTCTCTTATAAATAATTAATACTATTGAGTAAATTATTTATTAAATTAATTCTGCAAAGAATTAATTTAATACATAATTTATTTAGTTAATTATTTAAATTAGAATAAAAAGAAATTAATTAAGAAGTCAACTAATTCTATTTATTCTCTTATAAATAATTAATATTATTAAGTATATTATTTATTAATTTAATTCTGCAAAGAATTAAATTAATACATAATTTATTTAATTAATTATTTAAATTAGAATATATTTGAACTAGGAAGACTTATATTTTTGAACTAGGAAGACTACCAAGGCTGTCTTACCGATTGTCTTCCTAGGGCAATTTATAGTTTTCCCGATTGTCTTCTAAGTACATTGGCTTGTCTTACCGATTGTCTTCCAAGGCAAAAAGAGAATTGTATTTCAGTAAGTCTTCCATAATACACTGCAAGTGGATTGGCGCGTGGAATGCATTCAAGTGGATTGTATTTATAAGTCAAACGGCAGAAGACATAACACACAACAGAAGAAAAGCAAACAAACATTCCATTGAAAGCTCTTCTTAAATACCTTCAACTGCAAAGCTCAAACTTTCTGCAGAGATTTAATTCTTGACTGTTCTTCAACATTTAATTCATAAGAATTGTATCTCTTGTACTGCTTTAGCTTTCTAGCGGATCATAATCCCTAGATTTTATATCGAACTACTTTTTAGTATTCGATCCTTTTTATTACAAAAATAGATAAATTCATGTCGAATTTATTCTAGATTTGTTTTATTAAGTTCTTTGTAATCAGTTATCAAAGTTGTAACACTCCTCAAGTTTAATAGAGTTTCTATTTAACTTGAATATTGTTTCAGTTTTTATTCCGCACTAATTTGTTCTAAACAGTTAAATCTTTTAAAGGACAAATTCGATAAAATGGTATAGTTTGTATTCAACCCCCCTTCTACAAACTTATCAGGACCTAACAATTGGCATCAGAGCCTTTTGATTGATATACTAATCAAAGATCCAATTGTTTGAGATTTTTTTCTTAACTCTGAATTTTATTTTTCTAAAAATCTCAAAAGATGTCTACTGCACAGAAAGTGGGGACAGTTAAAATCCCAATATTCAGCAAGGAGCATTATCCAATGTGGAAGAAGAAAATGCTCCTATTTCTTAAGGTTGCAAATCCTAAATACTTGGATGTGCTGAAGAGTGGTCCCAAACTCCCTATGATTATTGATCCTGAAGTTGTTGAGGATAATGTTGTGACTAGGGCTGCTAGAATGTACCCTAAAGATCCCAAGGAATACACTCCTGATGAGAAAGAGGATGTTACCTTGGATTCATGTCTTCAGTTGATCCTTATTGAGAGTCTTGATCCTATCATGCATAATCATGTCCTAAATTGTGAAACTGCCAAACATATTTGGGGAACCATAGAGATAATCAATGAGGGGACTGAAGAGGTTAGGGAGAATATGCTGGAAATTCTCACTTCACAATATGAGCATTTCAGATCAAACCCTGGTGAAGGTATCTCTCAGGTTTTTGAGAGATACAACAAATTAATCAATGATCTGAATCTCAATGGGAAGCACTACACCAACAAGGAGATTAACAAGAAGTTCCTTCTTACACTTCCACCTCATTTGGAGCACAAGATATCTGCTATTAGAGAAGCAAGAGACATGAATGAGCTTGCTTTGGAAAGATTGTATGGTGTCTTGAAGACCTATGAGCTGGAGCAGATTCAACAGAAGGAGCTGTATGGAACTGGAAGGATTGTTGGTACCTCCACTGCATTGGCTGCTGAAGTCCCACAGAAACTGGAAGTGAAGGCTGTTCAACCTTCCAGTTCTCACATGAATGTTATTGATGCTGAATATGGATTAACATCCATTGATCAATCTGGTGGTGACTTCTATTCTTTGGAAGAACTTGATCAGCTGGAGGATGGTGATTTGGCTTTGATAGTCAGAAAGTTTGGGAAGTTTAGATTCAAGAGGAATCCCAATCTTAAGTTCAGACCCAGATTTCAGAGAGGTGGATCTTCATCTTCAAGTGGCACAAGGGGTGGCTACAAAACTGGAACTGTGGAAAGGAATATAATCAGATGCTACAATTGCAATGAGTTGGGTCACTTTGCTACTGAGTGCAGAAAGCCAAAGCAAGTGACTAGAAACACATTTGATTCTAGCAAGAAGAACAAGATTGGGAAGGCCTATGTTGCTGAGGGAAAGAGTTGGGATGACACTGACAGTGATGAAGAAGCAGGTGAGATTGGGAACCTTGCTTTAATGGCTAAAGAGGAAAGCACTTCATCCAGATACATGTCAGAGGTAACCTTTACTGATGCTGAAATGATTTATCATCTTGGTGGCACCATAAGTTGTGCACGCACTGAAAATGATAGAATAAATCTTTTAAACACAAATCTTGAAAAGGAATTAAAAGATTTGAAACTTGTGCATGTTAATCAGGATGAACTTAATGAGAAAATTGCTTTTCTGGAGAATAGGGTTAAATGTTATATTCAACTGGAAACCATTCTCAAAGAGCAGATTAGTGAGCTCAAAACCAAAGCTAATGCCTATTACAACTCTTGTAAAACGGCTAAAGAAATTTTCAATAAACAAGCTATTGGTAATCATGTCAGTATAGGTTATGATTATAATGAGGCTATAGGATTGCTTGGTATTAATACACCTTGTAGAGTCAGAGAAGAAGGAAAGGTTGTTCCTTATATTCTTAAGGGTATTAAAACACCCTTCTGTAAGGAGTCTGAGGCAGAGCCTCTGAATGAATCTTCTATCATTATTGCTGAGGAGATTCATGAAGAAGATGTTGCCTTAGAAGCTGAGCAATCCAAAAAGTGTGTATCTGATATTCCAGTCAAAGTTGCTACAACTGAAAAGACTAACTCAGATATCCATAAGTTGGATCAAAACAACTGTAGAACTAACATGCCTGCTATTAATTCTTCTCATAAAGCATGTGGTGTGAGTAATTGCATGTCTTGTGCTTTTAATGTTATGTATGCTTTCTTTAATAAAAAGCATGTATCTAGTGATAAGACTGCTCCACGTCAACATGTTAATAATAAGAAGCATGTTAAAACAAAGACTACTAGTCCTCCTCAGACTAGAGTGGATTCATTTATCCCTAAGCCTACTCAGAAATGTGTCAAGGCTGGTTATAAATGGAAACGCTCTTATGTGAAAGAGGATGAAGTAGTTTTAGTTAGAAATGTTGTTTTGCCTGACAAAGGCCAGTTCTTTAAGTATGCCGGACCCAATCAATTTTGGGCTCCGAGGAAGGACTAATCAATCTGATATTGCAGGGAGTTAAACAGGTAAACCGTGTTATGTGGATTCTTGACAGTGGCTGTTCAAGGCATATGACCGGAGATAGAGCCCTGCTATCAGATGTGGTTGTGAAAGCTGGCCCAGTAGTTACCTTTGGAGATAACAGCAAGGGTATTACGAAAGGATATGGCTGTTTGAAGTACGGAAATGTTATCATTGAAGATGTTTCATTTGTGGAAGGTCTGACGTTCAATCTTCTCAGCATCAGTCAGTTCTGTGACAGAGGATATGCTGTTTCCTTTGAAAGAGAGAAGTGTCAGATTACTCACAAGAAGAATGGAAAGCCTGCTCTTCAAGGAGTAAGGAAAGGTGATCTGTTCATAGCTGATCTGAACTCGGGATTCAAAGATGAAGTTAATTGTTTTTATGCTAAAGCTTCATCAGATGATAGTTGGCTATGGCACAAGAAGATGTCTCACCTTAACTTCAAAACTATGAACTCTTTAGTCAAGAGGGAATTAGTTAGAGGTTTGCCTCAGATGGAATTTACACAGGAAGGACTGTGTGAGGCATGTCAGAAGGGAAAGTCAAAGAAAGCTTCTCACAAGGGCACTGACACATCATCAATAACTGAACCTCTTCAGCTACTGCACATGGATTTGTTTGGTCCAGTTAATGTGATGTCCATGTCAAAGAAACAATATGCACTTGTGATTGTTGATGACTATTCAAAATATACATGGGTTTTATTCCTACATTCCAAGGATGAGACCCCATTCCTGGTGATTAGCCATGTAAAGTTGATTGAGCTGGATTCTAGATTCCCTGTTAGAGCCATAAGGTCAGATAATGGTACGGAATTCAAGAATGCCATTCTGAATGACTTTTGTGCTGATAAAGGAATAACAAGACAGTATTCTGCCCCTAGAACTCCTCAACAAAATGGAGTAGTGGAAAGAAAGAATCGTACATTGATTGAAGCTGCTAGGACTATGTTAAGTGAGTCCAAACTTCCAATGTACTTTTGGGCTGAAGCAGCGAATACAGCTTGTTATACTCAGAATCGAACTTTAATCAACAAAGACCTAATGAAGACTCCGTATGAGATCATGAACAACAAGAAACCAACTGTCAAGTACTTTCATGTATTTGGAGCAAAATGCTTTGTGCTTTTAGATGAAAATGTTAAACGTGGCAAGTTTGAGGCCAAGGCACAAGAAGCTATTTTTGTTGGTTATTCCAGAAGATCTTACAGGGTTTATGTGGTTGGCAGTCACACAGTAAAGGAAAGTGTCAATGTTACTTTTGATGACACTAAGTTCCCCAATATCCAAAAAGAAGATTCATCTGAAGAACTGAAGTTTGATAACTTGCCAGACTCAGAATCAGATGATGAAGACCCACCTGAAGTTATTGCTGGTGATGATAATGACAATGATGATAATGATCATGGTGATGGTGGTGGAAACACTGGTAACAATGGAGATACCACCAACACTGGAGAAGAATCATCAAGGCAAACAGGCAACAACTCAGGGGGAGCAAATGAAGGATCAACTAGTCACTCACAACATCAAAGTGAATTTCAAGGCGAATCATCAAGATCAAATCTTCCAAGACAGACTGTTTGGAATAGAGCTCATCCTTTTGAGTTGATCATTGGTGATCCAGATGTTGGAGTTAAAACTAGAAGAGCTTCTCAGAATGAATGTCTTTTCTCAGCATTTCTATCTAAAATGGAGCCAAAGAAAACTGAGGAAGCACTGACTGATCCAGATTGGGTGATTGCTATGCAAGATGAACTCAATCAATTTGAACAACAGCAAGTCTGGAAGCTGGTACCCAGGCCAAAGAACAAGAAAGTAGTTGGTACAAGATGGGTATACAGGAACAAGCTAGATGAGGATGGCATTGTTACAAGGAACAAGGCAAGACTGGTTGCACAAGGGTATTCTCAAGCTGAAGGCATTGATTATGATGAAACCTATGCACCAGTGGCTAGACTTGAGGCCATCAGGATGTTCTTAGCATTTGCTGCTTATTCCAATTTTAAAGTCTATCAAATGGATGTTAAGAGTGCATTCCTGAATGGTGAACTTGATGAAGAAGTGTATGTGGAACAGCCCCCTGGCTTTGAAAATCAGGAGCTGCTGGACTTTGTGTACTTTCTCTTCAAGGCTATCTATGGTCTCAAGCAAGCCCCAAGAAAATGGTATGACACTCTCTCTGGTTTTCTTTTAGAAAATGGTTTTGTTAGAGGTATCATAGACAAAACTCTTTTTTCAAAGAAACACAAAAATGATATGATATTAGTCCAAGTCTATGTGGATGACATCATATTTGGGTCTACTAATGATAATCTCTGTAAGAGATTTGCTGAGCTAATGCAGAGTAAGTTTGAAATGAGTATGATGGGTGAGCTGAAGTTCTTTCTTGGATTGCAAGTAAGTCAAAGGTCAAATGGAATATTTATTTGTCAATCCAAGTATCTCAAAGAACTCCTCAAGAAGTATCACATGGAGGATTCAGCATCAGCAAGGACTCCATCTTCAACAGCAATCAAACTTGGAGCTTCTGACAAATCTATCAAGGTAGATGTTACAAGCTACAGAGGTATGATTGGCTCTTTACTCTATCTTACTGCTAGTAGACCAGATATTATGTATGCTACATGCTTGTGTGCAAGGTTCCAAGCGGACCCTAGAGATGTTCATCTCGTTGCTGTGAAAAGAATCTTGAGATATCTTAAGGGTACACCTAATCTAGGTATCTGGTACCCTAAAGATTCTGGTTTTAATCTTGTTGGATATACAGATTCTGATTATGCAGGTAGTGTTGTGGATAGAAAAAGCACCTCTGGGAGTTGTCAATTCCTAGGAGGTAGGTTGATTTCCTGGTATAGCAAGAAACAGCAAACAGTTTCCAATTCAACAGCAGAAGCTGAATATATTGCTGCTGGAAGCTGTTGTGCTCAGATCTTATGGATACGGAATCAATTAAAGGACTATGGCTTTGCTTTAGACAAAATTCCCATATTTTGTGATAATACAAGTGCCATAGCAATCTCCAACAACCCTGTGCAGCACTCGAGAACGAAGCACATTGATATCAGGTATCATTTTATCAGAGAGCATGTCATGAATGGAACTGTGGAGTTACATTTCGTACCCACAGAAGAACAGACTGCAGATATATTCACTAAATCTGTTGATGAATCCACATTTATCAAGTTAGTTGGTAAATTGGGTATGTTAAACAGTCTTAGTGATTAACAATGTCTCTGTCATGTTTGTTCTTTCAATAAATTCATTTTCTCTTGTCATTTAACTGATATTTTCTGCCAATTCTCATTTAATAATTGCATGCTTGTTGATTTAAATGGGTCTGAATATTTTATTTTCTTTAAAAATATTTTTCTCATATTTTTTAAGTAGAGAAATGTATTTTTATTGAAAATATGTTTATTTAGAATTATTTAGATATTTTTCAGATTGTAAATATTGTTGTTTGAATTTTTCTGCAAGTTTATATTAATTTTATGCATTTTTATAATATTCTGCATATTTTTCTAGGATTTATGGAATTTTCTGTGAATTTTTCTAGGTTTTTAAATATTTTTTATGCTTTTTTCTAAGTTATTCAGCATTTTCTGTAAATATTCGAATTTATTTCTGATTTTTTTTCCTAAGTCTTCCCAGTTTTTCACTAGGAAGACTACCGGGAATACAAGGAATATTTTCTTTTTGTTTTTTGTTTTTTTCTTTTTATTTTAAGTCTTTTTCGAAGTCTTCCCAGATTTTGAACTAGGAAGACTATCGGGAAGACTCTCCTTTTATTAGTTTATTTTTTGTTTATCTGTTTTAATTAATTCCGAAGACTTTCTAGTTTGTACTAGGAAGACTACCGGGAAGACTATCCTAAGTCTTCCCGATTGTCTTCCCAGTACAATTTCAAAGAAACGTTTGACTGTCTTCCTTATTAATTTTAACAGTTATTTTCATATATATATATATATACTTACAGTACATACACTGCACGTTTTGTTTTTGCCTTAGCATTCCTCATCAGTTTTTGAGAACCCCTCTTTCGAATTCTCTGAATCTTGCAAAAACACTTTGATCCTTGATTCAATACTGCTCAAGTTTTTACTTAGCAAATCTATTTGTTCTTCAAAAACATACTTATTGAGTCGAATTGCTGTTGGATTTTTTACTTTTTGTTCTCAATCCTTTCGACTTGTGGGTTTGCATTGTTAAGTAATTTTTGTGGTTTTGTGATCATAGTTGGTTTTGTAAGTATAAATCTGTGTGTGTGTTCTTGAAAGTATTGCCCGTTCTTTTGCCCAATTCATTTGTGATTTTTAAGTGTAGTTCGAATTTTTAGGATCTAAAATTTGCAAAGTAATTAATTTTGGTAAAATTTAATTTTGTGGATTTTTGTAATTTTAATTAATTCTAAAAATCCCTAAAATTTTATTTTTATTTTTAATTAATTAAAATTTTTAGTGTCTTATTTAAAATGGATCCTAATAATTTTGAATTAGTTTTAAATAATTTTGTTGGGTATTTTGATCCGTTAAAGTGTAAAGTGGAACGTTTCAGACCGTGGATTCAATTTTTAAATAGCAATACTTGTGTTAGTTATGCTATTTGTGCCAATGCACTACTGAAAATTGATCCATTAAGGATGTTGTGTTCAAGTGCTGTTATTGCTGAAAATTCAAAATTTTTTACTTTCAATATTCTCAATCAGCAATATACAGTTACTTTTGATTTATTTTGTGATGTGTTACATTTTCCAAAGGACAGGTTTGATCCATTACCCACTGATGATGAGTTAACACAGTTCTTTGTGAATATTCATTATCAGGGTCCCTTTCAAATGGTAAAATTGTCAAAAACTTTTGTTGTAAGGGAATGGGATCTGTTCTTTGATACTATAGCTAGGGTATTTGGTAACTGCACAAAAACAAACTTTCATTGCATTACCAGTCTTAATCAATACATTGCCTATGCTATAGTATTTGGTCGTAGATTGAACTTTGCTGAGATTCTGTGGAACCTTTTGCTCAACAGGCTTGCTCACTCTAGGAGAGATTCTGATAATGGTGTGAAAGTAAGGTGTTGGTACCCTCGCTTTCTAACTCTTATCATTAATCATCTTCTCACTGCTGAGCAGGTAGAACTGTTTCGAGAAGCTAGATTTGAAACCTCTCCAACCACAGACACCAAATTCTACACTAGACTTGATGTCTCATCCAAATTTACCACCATACCTGTTCTTGTTTCACCATTCATGAGACAATTCATTAATCTTCCTATCTTTGGTGAACAAGTTCCCGAACCACATCCAGTACCACTGCAGGTAGTTATTCCTAACCTTGGTTCTTCTTCTGGTACTTCAATTGAAACCCAAGTGGTTGTTAGGGCTGACCCAGAGATTGTAGATCCACAGTCTCTGACCCAGGTCATAGAGCCAAACAGAGAGTCAAACACTCCTGAAACACAATCTGAGCCTAATGTACAAACCAGTTCAAGAAATGTTAGTGATATAGCTGAAATGAGTGTTCCCACAGCTCTGTCTCCACCCTTAAAGAAAAGAAAAACCTATAGGGAGACAACTGTTAGCCCATCTGTATCCTCTCAAAAGGATATGGACATTGATATGGCCACTACACAGTCTCTGGAGACATCCTCTCAACAGGGTGGATCTATTGAAATTCACCATCGGGCCATGGCATCTTGTACTGAGTCAAGCACACTCCCATTACTCACAATGGGAGAAGATATCCATCTAGATGACACTCAGGACACCATGTCAGGAGAGCACTTTACTTTTGACTTTGAAACAGTGCCTACCATAGTTACGGTAGAAGTGCCTTCACAGGCATCTGAGGGAAAATCTGATTCTTCGCCAACTCAAATAGAATCATTTTCTCCCCTCCCAGAGGGAACATCTCTGGCTCCCCTAAGGGATTTTCCACTCGCAGTTTTTACTGGAGAAAGTGGAAGGCAACCTAATGAATCCAACACTGAAGCAATTCAGTTTCAAATTCAATCTGATTTGGAATTCATTGGGGATTGGGATTCGCGAACTCCCATTGCACCACCACTGACCTCTCTTGAAGGGGCTAGGGTGATTTTTACTGCAGGTACATCCACTGAGAATCTAGACAGACAGTTAGTGGTGAGAGATATGAGTCAAACACCGAGTGAAACACAAGCACGTGAGTTGAGTGAAACACCACTGAGAGCAATTGAAGTGAGTGCACACACTGACACAAACACTGCTTTGTTAAAACAGCTAGCTGATCTACAGAAGAAGTTGCAAGAGACCCAGGCTGAAAACACAATTCTAAAAGCACAAGTGGTTGCACAATCTACCACCTCTGTATCAAATCAGCTGGGTACTGTGAAAGATGACCTACAAGGATTGAAGAATAATCTCCTCCCGAAGCTGAATTCAATCCAACAATCTCAAGTACTAGTGGCTTCAGACATCTCTGATCTTACAATGTCAAATGCTCAAATATCAGAGAGTGTCAGGGAGATAGCTGCCATTTCTACCAAGGTGGACTTCATTCTGCAAACAGCTGATGAAAATCAAAAGTTTAATGAAGAAAGGATTTTCAAGATAGAAGGAGGAATGGAGCATCTGAATGAAGGTATGAAGCACTTGTATAATATGATCAAGAATTCACATCAACCTACTGAAGAGCAAAGAATTTTCTTTGAGGGAGATGATGAGGATGAGGATGATGCTGATGAAAGAGGAGATAGAGGAGAGATAAGGAGAACGTCTGAGGTGAATCCTAGGGCTTCCACAGCTCAAACTGTAGAGGATTCCTCAACTAAGGGGGAGAATGTGGAGAAACAAAGAGGAGGAGAAGCTGGAGGTTCTGGTTCTGAAAAGGACAAAGGAAAGCAGAGGTTAACTTTTTCTGATGCTGACTACTATCAAAGTGAACAGGGAGATTTTGACAATATTGAATCTGAAGAAAACCCTGAAGATATCTTTGGTGAAGTGGAGGTTGAAGGAGAGGCTGACTATGCTGACTGGGAAGATGAACCTGAAGTGGATCCTGCCTTTGAAGCTGAGCTGTTAAGACAGAAAGCTGATCTAAAGAGAAGAGAGGAGGAGAATGCTAAAGTTTCTGACATCATTTCAAAGCATCTAGTTATCCAAAAAGCTGAACATCAAGAAAAGCAACGGCTTCATGATATAAAGGTCAAGGACAGGAAGTTATATGTGAGGCTGAAGCTTGGAGAAGAATGGGATAGAGCTAGAGAGATGTTTTCACATTCAACAGGTTCAGATAATGATGGAAAGTTTTTTAGCATGTTGGAAAGATACAAGAAGGTCAATCCAGACAACACAGTATATATGAAAGCTCTTCATGCAGAGATTTCAAGGATCTCAACTGGATATGACAGAGTTAGAGAGGAGTTGAAGATCTATGTTTATACTCATAATGAGGGAACTTTCTTAGTGTCTCTCAATCTTCTGGAAAGCAGAACTCTCTCTGAACTATGGGTCTTCATGTGCAAGGTAAAAAGAACTTCTCCATTAGCTGAGCTGTTGCATGATCAGCTAAGAGACTTTGCAATGAAAGCTAGTCCACAAGTGGTGGAAGTGCCTTATGAAGTAAAATTTTTTAAAGGAAGGGCACTTCAGACTTGTGGTGTGGATCCAATATCTCTGAAGGATTTTCCTGCCAAGCATCTTGTCTACTTGGAGAACATGTTGAGGACTTCAGGATTTGCTACACAAGAGAAGACAGAAGTTGCTGATTTGATTCAAGACTATTGCATAGCAAATATCAAAAGATATCATCAAATGAAGAATAGGCTGAAGAAAGTCACAACTCAACCTGTCAGACCTAGTGGCATTACTTCTGAATCTGATCGTGTTCTGGACAAGGATTTGCTTGAAGCACTTGAAGAAGGAGAGATGATTGAGTCTGAAATTTGAAAAAGCTCTGTTTGTAAATATTAAATGTTTAGAGCTTAGGTGAATCAAGATAGGTAAAAGTATTCATATGTTCAGTCTAGAGGAACATCTATCTTGTATTTATCTTTACTGTTTGAATCTGGAAATTGTTATATTTAATCCAGAACTTTTTATTATTTGCTTGGCTCTTAAAAGTCTTATCTTTTCTTGTTTTAGTTGAGTTATCCTCTAGAGGTATTTGGTTGTTATTGTCTAACAAACAAATAGGGGGAGATTGAAAGGCATATGTCTAGTCCTATTTGTAAACACCGAGGATTCTACTCAACTTTAATTAAGATGTAATAAGTAAATAATAAAAATCAAATGTCACAGGAATCTCAGAAGGTTATATCTGTCAAAGAATGAAGATTAAAGTCATCTACAGACTTGAAGTTATTCTACATTGAAAGAAGCTCAATTTATTGATCAAGCCTCAATGAAGTATTCAAGCTCAGTGGATTTATTAAAGTGACGGAGATTTCACGTGGTGACAGAAAAAGATACTGATTACGGAGTTCTTGAATGAGAAGGAAGTGAATCACTGCTTAAAGTCAAATAGATAAAGAACAAACATTGTCGTTAGTCACTCATGAACCAGACAGTGCATCGAGTGTCAACGTACTATTGTGTTTGTTATTTATCTAAGTGTTTAGTGATTCTGGAATTAATTGGGAAGTCAATTAATTCTATTTATTCTCTTATAAATAATTAATACTATTGAGTAAATTATTTATTAAATTAATTCTGCAAAGAATTAATTTAATACATAATTTATTTAGTTAATTATTTAAATTAGAATAAAAAGAAATTAATTAAGAAGTCAACTAATTCTATTTATTCTCTTATAAATAATTAATATTATTAAGTATATTATTTATTAATTTAATTCTGCAAAGAATTAAATTAATACATAATTTATTTAATTAATTATTTAAATTAGAATATATTTGAACTAGGAAGACTTATATTTTTGAACTAGGAAGACTACCAAGGCTGTCTTACCGATTGTCTTCCTAGGGCAATTTATAGTTTTCCCGATTGTCTTCTAAGTACATTGGCTTGTCTTACCGATTGTCTTCCAAGGCAAAAAGAGAATTGTATTTCAGTAAGTCTTCCATAATACACTGCAAGTGGATTGGCGCGTGGAATACATTCAAGTGGATTGTATTTATAAGTCAAACGGCAGAAGACATAACACACAACAGAAGAAAAGCAAACAAACATTCCATTGAAAGCTCTTCTTAAATACCTTCAACTGCAAAGCTCAAACTTTCTGCAGAGATTTAATTCTTGACTGTTCTTCAACATTTAATTCATAAGAATTGTATCTCTTGTACTGCTTTAGCTTTCTAGCGGATCATAATCCCTAGATTTTATATCGAACTACTTTTTAGTATTCGATCCTTTTTATTACAAAAATAGATAAATTCATGTCGAATTTATTCTAGATTTGTTTTATTAAGTTCTTTGTAATCAGTTATCAAAGTTGTAACACTCCTCAAGTTTAATAGAGTTTCTATTTAACTTGAATATTGTTTCAGTTTTTATTCCGCACTAATTTGTTCTAAACAGTTAAATCTTTTAAAGGACAAATTCGATAAAATGGTATAGTTTGTATTCAACCCCCCTTCTACAAACTTATCAGGACCTAACATATTTTTAATAATATATTTCTATAAATAAGTAAGGTTAATTAAGTAAAAACATGAAGTACAGTTAATTAAGGGCAATTAAGTAAAATCACAAAATACCATACCGACCAACCAAACTATAAATAAGTAGCGTTAATTAAGTAAAATCACAACGTACCATACCGACCAACCAAACTTTTAATGTTTCGTCTATTATATAATAGTATTGATTTTTAGTTCATTGCTTCGACTTATAATGTAACAGGCCAAAAACACCTATATATCTTACCGTGACACATATCCTTACTTAGCAACTCCAACAACTTACTTATATCATGTACTAACTCCAACAATGTCCCAGTGATTATCTAAATCACTAGGACATCCATCTCATTACCTATTAATAAGTAACCATTAATCATTATCTATTTAATTTTCATGAATAAAAAATTCACTTCTCTCCTTTTCTACATTTCTTTTCTCTCTTTTTAAATATATTATTATAATAATAACAGGGAATAAATATAAGTAATGTTGTTGGAGTTCTTACAAGAAATCAAGTCCTTAGAGCAAGTCCAACAATGTCCTAGTTGGTTACTTATAAATATTATATAATAATGTGTCCTAGTGATTTAGGGACTTGATTTCTTGTAAGAACTCCAACAACATTACTTATATTCATTCCCTATTATTATAATAATAATATATTTGAAAAGAGAGAGAAAATGAGTGGAAGAAAGAGAGAGAAAAGAAATGTAGAAAAGAAGGGAAGTGAATTTTTTATTCATGAAAATTAAATAGGTAATGACTATTGGTTACTTATTAATAGGTAATGAGATGGATGTCCTAGTGATTTAGGTAACTACTAGTACATTTGGAGCACCATTTTTTGCTAGATTATTTATATTTGGGGACAAATATCAAAGTCATCACTCATTTGGTTCAAATGTATGAAATTAGTCACTCATTTCAAAAATGACTCAATTTGGTAACTAATTTGAAAATTTGTATCAATTTAGTCATTAAAATATTAAAATTTTATATCAATTTAGTCACTGACAGATGTCTCCTTGATACGAAATTTCAAATTAGTGACTGATATGGGCTGAAATATAAGCCTAGAAATATAATTAATGACATATTAATTAGGCCCGGATTGGTCCAATAACATGGCCCAATAAACAAGGCCCGAAACCCTAATTATTTATTAAATTCATAATTAATAAATAAGGGAAATATACAGCTCAGGAAAGAAGTCCAAAATATGGTAAATTCATCAAAAAAGGATCCAGAATCTCAATCAAAAAGAAATAATGAGTCATAGCCTTTATCAACAAGGAAAAGACTTATCCAGCAAGAAATACAATGTTTATCCATTATCAAAAAGGAGACTTATTCGCTAAGACTCCTAAACTTACTCTAAATACAAGGCTCCAGACGCCTATATAAGGACCCTGATCCTACAATCAGAACTATGTTTTTGGCTTGATTCTCAATAACAAATTGAGATACGTAGGCATCTTGTGAGGACCGATTTAGTCTCGAAACACAAGAACAACCATTAAAGCTCGAAGCTCATTAAACCTTAGCATTAAATTCACAAGCACGCTTTTTAATCCACAACATTTGGCGCCGTCTGTGGGAAGACAACATCAACCATGACAAACACACGAAGAACAATTCGCGATCCTCAAACTTCTGATGGACTCCCTATTACCTCTGCAACAGAGACTCAAGGGAGCCAACCCCCACCAATCACTGGCACTGAAGGGGCAGATGCCCCCATCACCACCACTCAAGGACCGGAAGTCCCGATTACTGCTGAAGGGACGAATCCCCTACAAATGGTCGTTCATGGATGAAATCCACCAGAGACCACTCTCCAACAACCAATCATAACCACTCCGCTGCTTGCAAACGCACCACGTGGTCTCCAACTTCACACCACAGATCTCCCCAGTATACTACCCAAACTCTCGGCATGCCAACCTATGGTATGCCACCTCGACCCCCGGCAGGCAACAGTGGGACTAATCCCATCTACCATGAGGCATACGTGCCCCCTTACATCCAAGGTCTGGGACTCCAGGCTAGGCGAACCCCTTTCCAAGACTACTCAGGTCCCTATACCGAGGATGAAAATTACTCAACAAGAGATGAGAGGGATTTTGCCCCAAGAAGGAGACATTCCTCCCAAACCAATCGAGAAACTACTAAGGAAAAACTTGCGTCCCTTGAGGCCGAGGCTGCAAGGCTCAAAAAGTTATTGGCAGAAGAGGAGGCTGCAAGGTCACAAAATCAAGGAAGAGTCCCGGTGATCAACTTGGACCCAGCGCCAAGGAAAAAAAAGAGGGCTGAGGCCCCAAGGGGTGATCCTAATGTTCTATTACCCCTAGGAGATCCTGATGATCCAACACCACCCTTCACTCAAGACATCATGAAAGCCAACATCTCCAGAAAATTCAAGATGCCAACGATCAAGGCTTATGATGGAACGGGAGATCCCGCTGACCATGTGAGAACCTTCTCCAACGCACTACTGTTGCAGCCAACCAATGATGCGGTTAAGTGCCGAGCGTTTCCGCAAACCCTAGTGGGAGTGGCACAACGTTGGTACAGCCGTTTGCCTCCCAATTCTATTGGATCCTTCAAGAAATTGAGCAAGGCGTTCATCAACCAATTCGTAAGTGGAAGGGTGCACGAGAAAAGCTCTGCATCCCTCATGGGAATTCAGCAAGGAAAGAATGAAGCCTTGAGAGATTACATTAATCGATTCACTAGAGAGGCTCTAAAAGTCCCGGATTTGGAAGACAAAGTGGTTATGATAGCCCTACAGCAAGGAACCACTGATGATCACTTCAAGAGATCATTGGCAAAGCATCCACCTGAGAGCATGTTAAAGCTCCAAGACAGAGCCGGGAAATACATCAAGGCATAAAAGAGCATGAGAAAATATGAACCCACTACTGGTGGTAGTGGAAACTCAAAGAAAAGGAAGGAAACCCAAGAATATGATGTTAAGGAAAAGTTTCCTAGAACTTCAAAAAGTTCTGATTCTCCACCTAAGAGGAGCAATTTTGGCCCAAAGTTTACAGAGTATGCAAGATTGAATACTCCCAGGAGTCAAATTCTGATGGAGATAGCGAAGGAAGAGGATCTCAAATGGCCGAAGCCAATGAGGGCTGACATGTCCAAACGGAACCAAAACCAATTTTGTCGGTTCCACAAAGAAGTTGGTCACGACACCGACGATTGTAGGCAACTGAAAGACGGGATTGAGTTTCTGATACAGAGAGGAAAACTCGGCAAATTCACCAAGGATGGAAATCAAGGGAGTCAAAGAGGAAACTATGAAAGGAAGGATTATGACAGAAGGGACAACGACCAAGATCGTAACCCTAAGCCCCGAGGGCCAGTCATCAATATGATATTTGGAGGACCAACTGCTGCTGGGTCCTCCCGAAACTCAAGAAAAACTTATGCCCGAGAGGTAATGACTATGGTTGGAGAAGCACCGAAGCGTGCCAGAACAGAAATGTCAATTGGTTTTGATGATTCCGACTTGGAAGGGGTGAAATTTCCCCACGATGACCCCTTAGTCATTGTACCTGTGATAGGCAATTCTGAAACAAAGAGAGTCTTAGTTGACAATGGAGCTTCAGTGGATATCTTATTCCACGATGCTTTTATCAAGATGGGTTATACTGATTCTCAATTGACACCCTCCAATATGCCCATATATGGGTTCAATGGAGTGGAATCAAAGGTGGAAGGCACTATCCAACTCCCAATGACCATGGGACAAGGGATGAATACATGTACTCAAATGCTGAACTTTGTAGTCATAAAGGCAACTTCAACCTACAACGCGATCCTTGGAAGGACTGGTCTTCATGCGTTTAAGGCCGTTGCCTCATCTTATCGTCTGAAAGTCAAGTTCCCAACGAGAAATGGGATTGGAGAAGAGAGGGGAGACCAAAAGATGGCTAGAAGTTGTTATGTAGCCGCGTTAAGGCCTGATGGAATCGGGGGGGGGGGGGCAGGTTCTCCCCATTGAAGACATGAATACAAGCGACAATGAGGACATAAGAGGGAAACCGGCCAAGGATTTGGTCCCAATTACCTTAGTCCCAGGTGAACCAGAGAAGGTGACTTATGTTGGGGCACTATTGCCTGAACCATTGAAAAGCAAACTCACGTCTTTTCTACAAGAAAATAATGACGTTTTTGCTTGGACAGCAGCCGACATACCAGGGATTGCTCCCCAATTGATAACTCATAAATTGAATATGGATCCTGAAAGGAAGACGGTGAAACAGAAAAAGAGAAGTTTTGCTCCAGAGAGGCTTGAAGCCATAAAACAAGAAGTTGAAAAGCTTCTGGAAGCCGGGTTCATTGAGGAAATTTAATTCCCAGAATGGTTGGGTAACCCGGTGATGGTCAAAAAGGCCAATGGGAAATGGAGAATGTGTGTGGACTTCACTGATTTAAATGATGCATGTCCTAAGGATTGTTTTCCCTTATCAAGGATTGATGCTCTAATAGATGCAACAGCTGGGCACGAGATGCTAAGTTTCATGGATGGCTTCAGCGGATACAACCAAATCAAGATGCACAAAGATGACATTTCCAAGGTATCATTCATCACTGACTTTGGTGTTTTCTGTTATCTAGTCATGGAATTTGGACTTAAGAATGCAGGGGCAACCTACCAAAGATTGGTGAACAAAATTTTTGAACACCTAATTGGAAAAACCATGGAGGTCTACGTAGATGACATGCTAGTCAAGAGCCTCGATAAGGCCGATCACATTGAGCACCTCCGAGAGGTATTTGAAGTGCTAAGGCACCACAAGATGATGTTAAATCCAACTAAGTGTGCCTTTGGTGTAGGCTCGGGAAAGTTTTTAGGCCTGATGGTTTCCAAGAGAGGAATCGAGGCTAATCCCGAAAAAATCAAAGCAATTCTAGACATGGAACCACCACGGACTATCAAGGAAGTCCAGAAACTAACGGGAAGAGTGGCAGCATTGGGAAGATTCATCTCCAAGTCAGGAGATAAGTGCTTACCTTTCTTCAAAGCACTTAAGAATGTGAAATTTTTTGAATGGACAGCTGAAAGCCAAGGGGCCTTTGAAGCCTTGAGGAAATACATGGCTGAGCCACCACTATTGGCCAAACCAAAACCAGGAGAGGTTCTTTATCTATACTTGGCAGTATCCAATACCGCCCTCGGAGCTGTTTTGGTAAAAGAAGAATTGAAGGTTCAGAAACCCATCTACTACGTGAGCAAGATTCTACATGGAGCGGAAATAAACTACTCTACGATTGAGAAGTTTGCCTTAGCCTTGATAATGGCCTCAAGAAAGCTACGCCCATACTTCCAGGCACACAAGATAGAGGTCCTGACCAATCAGCCTCTAAGAAACATCTTACATAGCCCTCAAGTTAGTGGGAGGTTGATCAAATGGGCCATTGAACTAGGGGAATTTGACATCAAGTATAAGCCTCGAACGGCCATAAAAGCTCAAACACTCGCTGACTTCATGGTTGAATGCACCATTGACAACCAAGAAGTCGGGGGGCAGGAAGTAACAGTGGAAGACAAGGAAGATGAAGAAATGGTCTCCAAAGAATGTTGGATGCTCTATTTTGATGGAGCATCAAAAAAAAAAATCAAGTGGAGCTGGTTTAGTGCTACAAAGTCCTGATGGATTTCTCATAGAGTACACACTAAAACTAGACTTCCCAACGACAAACAACGAAGCTGAGTATGAGGCTCTGATAGCAGGCCTAGGGCTGGATGGAGCTTTGAGAGTCAAAACTCTGAAAGTATGTGGAGATTCGAGGCTGGTGGTTTCCCAAGTAAATGGGGAGTTTGAAGCCAGAGATGAAGTCATGGCCAAGTACTTAAAACTTGTCAAGGCCATTATGACTCAGTTTGATGAATGCTATGTGGAGCACATTCCAAGGGAAGAAAACATGAAGGCTGATGCCTTGTCTAAGTTTGCTTCTTCAAAAATTGAAAACTATGCAGGGAGTGTATAATTCCAAGTCTTGAAGACCCCAAGCATCAACGGAAAGTTGGTAGCACCCATTTATGTTGCTAGTTGTTGGATGGATCCCATCAAAGCTCATTTGTAAACTGGTTGGCTACCCAACGACACTTCAGAAGCACGAAAGCTATATGTGAGAGCACTAAGGTATGCCCTGATTGAGGGAATTCTATACAAAAAGTCTTTCATCATTCCTTATCTGAAATGCTTGAGACCCCAAAAGGCAGAATTGGCCCTAAAGGAAGTACATGAAGGAATTTGTGGGCAACACTTGGGGGGCAGAGCCCTGCTCATAAAATCACCCGTCTAGGTTTCTATTGGCCAAGCATACTTGCTGATACTAAAATCTACGTGAAGAAATGTGAACGGTGCCAGAAACATGCACTAGTGGTCAGGCAACCACCAGAGATGTTGACATCCATAAACTCACCAATCCCATTTGCCATGTGGGGAATGGATATACTTGGGCCATTTCCAATGGCAAGTGCTCAAAGGAAGTTCTTAATAGTAGCAATCGACTACTTTACTAAGTGGATTGAGGCTAAACCCTTAGCCAAGATAACCACCAAACAAGTGATGCACTTCTTCTGGGAAAGTGTAATAATATACAGATATGGAATTCCACGAATCTTGGTTACGGACAATGGAACTCAGTTTAACAATGATGAGTTCAAGAAGTATTGTGAAGAGAATGATATCCAATTACGCTTCACTTCTGTTGCTCATCCTCAATCAAATGGGCAAGCTGAGGTTGCGAATCGAATTATCCTAGATGGACTAAATAAAAGAGTTGAACGCTCCAGAAACACTTGGGTAGACGAATTACTCCCCATACTTTGGGCAGATCGTACTACCTGCAAAGTCACCACCGGAGCAACTCCATTTCTATTGGCTTATGGAGCAGAAGCAGTGGTTCCGGTGGAGATTACTCACACGTCTCCAAGAGTTGAGGCTTATGAACCGGAAACAAATGAGGAAGGCTTGAGGCTGGCCTTAGATATAATTGACGAAGTTAGAGATGAGGCAAACGCCAAGATAGTTGAACATCAAAAGAAGGCGTCTTTCTATTACAACCTAAGGGTTAAAGAAAGGTTCTTTCGACAAGGAGATTTAGTCCTCAGAAAAATTGAGGCATCCGGTGTTGGACAAAAAGGCAAGTTGACCCCAAATTGGGAAGGACCATATCGCGTTAATAACGTATTTGGTCGAGGCTCCTACAAATTGGAAACCCTGGAAGGGATTGAAGTGCCAAGGACTTGGCATGCTGCAAACTTGAAAGTTTACTATGTTTAAAGTGTTCCTGAATGGACTCACTACTAGAAATAAGGTTTGATAAAACCAAATCCAAGTTTTTAAACTTGAGTATATGTAAGGGTTGAACCCATATTCAAAGTTATAAATTCCGTATTCTTATTCTTTCAATGATGCTTTATGTGCATTGCATTCTGATAGACGTGCATAAAATGTTAAAGCATGCAAAAGTCATAAATGTAAAAGCTGGAAGAAAAGTAAAGCTAAGACTTAAATCAAAGTTAAGTTAAGCCCGTAGGCTGGAAGTACATAAAAGGAAATACAAGCCATGGATGGCCATAAATAAACTACAAACTAAGTATATCCCCCCTTGTCACCAACTTCTGCCTCCTCCTCTGAGCTAGAGCCAGAGGAATGCTCATCAGCATCTTGGTCATCGGCAGAAGTGTCGCCAAGGGGTGATGAATGCACAGGATCTACAATCCTAGAATCTTCCTCCACATCATCTTCCCCAGCCATGAGGCGCTCTAAGGGAGTGGGAGGATGAGGAGCTGGAAAGTCAGCAGCATCGAAAGCTCCAGGATGCTTGGCCAAGATAGCCTGAATAGCATCCTTCCATCCTGATGTATGCTGGACAGGAAAGAGAATCTCATCATGCTTCTCGATCAAGTCCTTGTACTCCTGAGAGTCAAGGCACTCGTTGATACTGTCCTCTTTGCCCTTCCTTAGCTCCACCAAATCAGCCTGGGCATCCGCGAGCTCCTTCTCCCTTCTAGCTAAAGTCTCTTTAAGAGACTTCACTTCCTCTTTAGACCACTCCAACTTCGCCTTGTTGGCATCAGAAGAAGTACGCCATGCCTTGGCTTGAAACAATGCCCCCTGGAAGTTGGCATTAGCCTGCAAACAAGTTACAAGTCAAGATATAAACTTGAAATATATTAAAAACTACAAAAAGAAAAGGCTAAAGGTAAGAAAAATACCGCAGCAATGGCCTGAGCACCCAGATGCTCTACTCCCTCGATGGTAGAATTGGCGACGAAGTCCTTGTAGTCGCAAGGAGTGAGAGAATGGTATGACCAGTCCACAACATGTTTGGACACCCCAATAATGGTGTCCCACTTTCTGATACCCCAGTTGGGGCGCCACACTGAGGACTTGGCTGACCCAGGGATGTCTGCCTCGCCCACAGGAATCTCAGGAGGGATCAGAAAGGTGGGAATATCAGACTTCCCCCTTGGATCCTCTCCAATCCTAGCCCTCTTCATCCTGGATGTCTCCTCATCCCTGGGCTCATTGGTCTTGTTTATAAAGGCCGCAGCCGTAAAACACAAACCAAAAACTGATTAGAAGAAATTTTCTGAAAGAAAGAAAAATAGACATAAGGAAAAAGGGATAAGTAAAAATACCCTTATCATGGACAGTGGAGAGCCCGACAGACTTGAGGACAAACTCGTCCAGTAGCTCCCAAGCCACGGTAGTCCCATTATCCTTGATTAGCTCTGAGTAGGCATGAGATTCCTCCTCATTCAAGACAATGTTACTGGGACTACCATATGAAACTCTCCCAAAAGATCTACGAAAAGGGTTCCCCAATCCCCTCCTTCCCAAACAAGATACATAAATTCATTTTTCCACTTGGGGTTATTGTCTGGGATAGATTTTGGGTGAAAAATGAAAGGGAAGCCAACCTTATGGCTAATATATACCCAACCCAAGTTGTTGGCAGAACTATTCTTGAATTGAAAAATCTTTCTGAATAAAGGTACAGAAAGAGGGAAGTTTTTACGAAGACACAAAACCATAAAACAATTAATTATCCTCCAGGCATTTGGAGGTAATTGACAAGGGTTGATTTGAACGTCTGCCAAAAGCCTAGGAATGAACTCATGAAATGGGAACCTAAGGCCAACAACTATGGCATCCTTATGGACACATAAAGCATTTGGCCTCCAGTGACATGAACGGTCACCGGCACTAGCAGGAACAAGTTTTAAAGGGGCCTTTACCCTATACATGTTATTATAATTCTTTATTTTTTCTACATCATGAAACTTATTACTGCAGTCATACGAATCTAAAGTAGAAACAAACGGGTACTCGTCCCCACGTTCATTGATCATATCATGCAAAGACATGTATTTTGAACGAATAGGAATGGGGGTACCTCTTTTTGATGCAGAATTCATCTTTAGGAGACGTTTGGAAGCGCGACTGGCCATTTCTAAACCCAGAATCTTCAAAGAATACCCAGAAATCTTCAAGTCTTCAAAGCAAAATCCCAGAAATCTTCAAAGAAAACCCAGAATCTTCAAAGAAAGCCCAAAATCTTCAAAGAATTCTTCAAATCTTCAAGCAAGAAACCCAGAAAAATGGCGAGATTCAACGGAAAATCTCGCCGGGAATCGCCTAGTGACAGAACCCTAGCAGAGCTACTCAGAAAGAATTTTAGAGAAAATTTAGCAGAATATCTCTGAGAAATGGAAAGTGAGAAGTGAGTTGAAACAAGTGAGATTTCCTCCTTTTACAAATTCAACAGCCGGTCAATGGGCCGGTGGAAAGAAGGGCAACCGCATCAACCGGTACGGCCCATGAAAAGGCTACATGCCCAATTAATAGGGCAACTAAAATCCTGGATCCAACCTAAGCTCACTGCAAGTAGAAACCAGGTCGAAGGAGTTCGAATAGGGCCTAAAATGAACCATGTATTCGACCAAGAACCTGGTCGAATGAGTTCGAACAAAGCCTAAAATGAACTCTATGTTCGACCAAGAACCTGGTCGAATGAGTTCGAACAAAGCCTAAAATGAACTCTGTGTTTGACCAAGAACCTGGTCGAATGAGTTCGAACATGGCCTAAGTGAAGCATACCCTCGACTAGAAACCTGGTCGAAAGTGGTCGACCAGAGGGGAAAAATGCACATACCTTCGACCAGAAACCTGGTCAAGAGTGTTCGACCAGGGGGGAAAAATGCACATATCTTTGACCAGAAACCTGGTCGAGAGTGTTCGACCAGGGGGAAAATGCACATATCTTCGACCAGAATCCTGGTCGAGAGAATTCGACCAGGAGGCAAAATTGCATCAAGCTTCGACCAGGAGGTGAAAATGCATTAATATTCGACTAGAATCCTGGTCAAAAGCATTCGACCAGGAGGCAAAATTGAAGTCATCTTCGACCAGAATCCTGGTCGAAATCATACGACCAGGAGGCAAAAACAAGACAAAAATCGACCAGAATCCTGGTCGAAGGTGTTCGACCAGGACCTAAAAGTGAGGTCGAATTCGACCAGGATCCTGGTCGAAAATACACTGGAATTTCAAAAAAATATTTTATTTTCTAGGGAATTGATGAAAAGTCCCGATTCTTATTTTGGGAAAATTACAAAAATTGGTTTAGAGTTATATGTTCGTAAAACCAAGCCATAATACGAAAGAAAAACTTCGTAACTCCCGAATAGAATAACTTCTACGATAATCCAAGAGAGATTTTCCTAGAAGTTGGGGGACAAATGATATGGGCTGAAATATAAGACTAGAAATATAATTAATGACATATTAATTATGCCCGGATTGGTCCAATAACATGACCCAATAAACAAGGCCCGAAACCCTAATTATTTATTAAATTCGTAATTAATAAATAAGGGAAATATACAGCTCAGGAAAGAAGTCCAAAATATGGTAAATTCATCAAAGAAGGATCCAGAATCCCAATCAAAAAGAAATAATGAGTCATAGCCTTTATCAACAAGGAAAAGACTTATCCAGCAAGAAATACAATGTTTATCCATTATCAAAAAGGAGACTTATTCGCCAAGACTCCTAAACTTACTCTAAATACAAGGCTCCAGACGCCTATATAAGGACCCTGATCCTACGACCAGAACTACGTTTTTGGCTTGATTCTCAATAACAAATTGAGATACGTAGGCATCTTGTGAGGACCGATTTAGTCTCGAAACGCAAGAACAACCATTAAAGCTCGAAACTCATTAAACCTTAGCATTAAATTCACAAGCACGCTTTTTAATCCACAACATCGACTATAATTATTTTTGTACATATAATTATAATTTTAGATGCCTAAATCGTACATTCTCTTAAATTTTCCTCTTAAATTAATCTCTAATTGAAAAGTTAAATCTTCAAAATTTTATTTATTACAATTATATAACATTTTTAACATATTTGCATAAATATATGATAATAACATATGTTTAGTTGAAATAACGAAATAATTTTATAATTATATATAAAAAATATTATTAAATTTATTCCGATTAATAATCCGATTAATCATTCCGATTAATCCCCGATTACCCGATTAATCCCTGAAAGGTGCCTTCACCGATTAACTCCAATTCCCATTTTTTACGACACTGGTTATAAGTTGAGATATGTCGTTCTAGTTTGGTTTAGTCGGATCTAATTTTGCCACCCAAATACAATGACATGGACAATCTCAGTCCACCGTACGTACAATAAAAAATCATCCACATGTGTTATCCTTCCATATCGCAGTCTGTCGACTGCAGTCTGCAGGGCATAGAAATTTGCAAGATAAACATTAGGATAAGATCTGAAGAGCTTCAGTTATCCAATTAGTATAATACACACCCATAAATTAACAAACATATTTATTTTCTCCAAAAGTAAAAAGCATAAATATATTTATTTTATTTGCCGAAAAATAACTTGATTTTGGAAATTATTTTTTATGGAACATATTTTCTTTGAAAATGTTTTTCATGAAAGTTATTTTCCTGAAAAATATTTTTTCTAGAAAATATTTTATCGGAAAATAAATCTCAAAATTTATTTTTCAAAAAGTTTTTGAAAAGTTTTTAGAAATAATTTCACGGGAAAATTTCTCGAGAAATATTTTTAGGAAAAAAATTTCTCGAAAAAAGTTTTCCGGAAAAATTTCTCGAGAAAAAAATCTCAAAAAAAAAAAGTTTTCTCGTTCAGAAAAGTGGAAGTCATTTTCCAAAAACTCGTCACTTTTCTTAAAGAAATTTTCTCCTATTGGAAAATATTTTTTTTTCCCGAAAACCAAAAAAACATAGGAAAACTTGGAAAACATTTTCCAAAACGTCGAACAAACACACAAAAAATATTTTCCTAGAAAATATTTTTCAAAAGTGAAACAAACGCCGGAAAATTCAGAAAATATTTTCCAGCAAAACAAACGGATCGAGTGTTCTAAAAAACGGAAATTAGTATTAGAATAGACATTGCTCGGGTAGCTTAAATAAATTTAGATGAGTTAGTTATGTAACATGATCGAGTTTGTAAAATATAAACTCAGGTGTTTTGTTTGATAAAATTTATCTGGTTTCTTTTAAATCAAGATATATGTTACTCCCTCCGTTCCAATGATTTCTATATGTTTGGTTTGGACACGGATACCAGGAAAATATATAAAAAATGAGTAAAATTAGATGAAAAGTGGTGGGATTTATCAATATTTAATAATATATTTGAGATAGCGGATGAAAATAGTGAATGTAATAATATTTTATATTACTATAAAATAGAGATAGTGGAGAAAGTAGTGAGTGTAATAGTGTTTTATATTATTAAAAGTTATTATTTTAGAAATGTATAGAAATAAAAGGAACTTTCCAAAATAAAAAGTGCATAGAAATGAATGGGACAGAATACTGGAGAAGAGTTTTTTATACTAAAGTATCATGCAGCTCCCATTGATCCACATCGTATCTTACACACTTGTAATCCGATCTTTCCCTTCCAAAGAAAAGCTAAGTTCGTTGAATTTAATCAATATACATTTAATCCTTAAACTAATAATTCGATAATGTGAGTTCCTTCCCTAGGTTTATAATATGAATAAATATTACGACATGGATCTCGAGCAAACCGGGGGAATCGGATGTAACATATTATATATATATATATGCTACATATATGTCACAGTCCCTGACCAAAATATCTACACCAAAATATCTAGCAACTAAATATAGCAAACTCCTGAAGAATCTCCACTTTTCAAGGTTTCCCATACGACCAGTCGACCACCGCCAAAAATGTTACTCATTAATTTCTTTACATTTATGCTGAATACGTTAAGAAAATATATAAAATAATGATAAAAAATATGAAAGAAAAAGTAATATAATAAAAATGTTTAATGTATAAAGTGAGTGTGGTGTAGAAAAATATTAAATATAATGAATTTTTGTATTATAAAATTTTACTATTTTTAAAAAAATTTGAAAGGTAAAGAATTGGAGGATCGGCAAAAAAAAAAGGACAGTAGGATTATATATTTTTCAGTATAAATACCTGCACAAACCCTAAACACTGAACTCAAGCTGGCTAAAAAATGAAAACATCTAGCCAAGCAAGCTCAAGCATGGTCCAAACCATTGATGCACCCTTACCCTTAGTGTGGTCAATGGTTAGACGTTTCGACAACCCTAAAGCCTACAAGAGGTTCGTAAAGAGCTGCACTATGACCGCCGGTGACGGCGGCATAGGCAGCGTTAGGGAGGTTAGGGTTGTTTCGGGCTTACCCGGTGGAAGTAGCATGGAGAGACTTGACAAGTTGAACGATGATTTGCATGTCATGGTGTTTAGTATAATCGGTGGGGACCACATGTTGGCTAATTATCAGTCAACTACAAAGTTGGTACAAACTAAAGGTGGCAAAACTGAGGTGGTGGAATCTTATGTGGTGGATGTTCCGGTGGGGAGTAGTAAAGAAGATACTTGTTTGTTTGCTGATACTATCATTGGTTGTAATCTTAAGTCTTTGGCTAAGATCTCCGAGGAGATTGCTGCTCGAATTTGACGGTGATGTCATGACGGTGTCATGGTGATGTCGTGAAATGTGATTTCTTTTTCTTTCTTTTACACATTGTAAGATTGAGAAAATAATTGGGTGTTTTTTGTTTGTGTGTGAGAAGAATTAAGCATGGTGCATGGAGGAAACCATGTGGAATGCTATTTTATAACTTTCACTTTCTTTTTTTTGCTAATTAAGCACACGCACTCGGACTCTCACCGGAATCGAACCCTCGACCTCCTTGGTAGAGAAGGGGAGGGGTATCGACTCCACCAATTGGTGGGGGGGATAACTTTCACTTATTTTGTTTCCTCTCTTCAGAAAAAGAAAGAGAGGTTGTGTGTGTTATTTTGGAAGCTTTGTATGTTTGTTTGAGCATGAATGGTTCTTCCAGAGGGATCTGTTTTTTGCATTTTATCTTGCGAACTTCTCGTGCAAGACTTGGTATCCGAACATGAACTGTCCCTTTAGAAGCTCTGACCAGCAGGAGATCTAATGATCTAATTCAAATATTAATTTTAAAAACACTAGTTAAAAATATTGACAAACTGAAAACAATGTTGTTGATACAAACACATCCAAGAATCATGAAATTATTATCATGTGCACCACGACTATTTTAAGATGTCTGAAACATTTCTTCAGATGATAACAAGACCGAACTTCAGATGCTCTGGAATCTCCTTGAACTGAGGACAGAAAACCGCTAAGTGGACAAGAAAGGGCATGCTTCCTTCTTCCACTCTCCATTTGATAAAGTTTCTTAGCGTTAAGTTTCTTCAGATGCTGTTAAGTAATTCATAATCTTCTCCAGATCATTATACTCATTGATGTCTCTTAGCGTTAGTTTCTGAAGACCGATTAATTTGGGCAAATCCTTAACATCACACAAATCTGTTCTAAAATTCTCCAGTGTCTCTAACTTACTCAACCCATCAAAACATAACTTAAATTTTTTTCTTGTACTTAGAACTTCCCCTTTTGGTAAATACAAATGCCGCAATTGTCCCAACTTGCCCAAAATATTTGTTGACAACGACGGTGGAAAATATATATTTCCCAATGTATCAATCTTGAAAGTCTGTAGTAGCATCATGTTTTGGATGGATGGAAATATACACTGGTCACTATTTTCTACACTAAGATATCGCAAGTGCACAAGGGTGCCTAAAACTCTTCCAAGCTTAGTATTAAAATCGGTCTCCTTACTGATGTACGAATTAGAGGAAAGATTATCCATAGCAAAAACTCTCAGTAACCTATAATTGGCAAAATGTGAATCCAATACTGGTGACAGACGTACATGATTATGCTGATCGAATAGTAACAATGATCGATAAGGTTGGTGACCAGTTCTTTTCTGGTAGATGGAATTACCATTGTTGATTCTTTTTTCCATGAAATGAACTACTAGTTGTCTAGTGTGAGAAAACCTACTTGAATACACAGAAGGACTGAGTTGAATGTCACTTTCCTCACCCAAATTAATAACATGGAAAAAATCTTCAGTTTTTGCTTGGGACAGAGATAAGTCTCTCATAAGGTCATGAAGACAGAAAGAATCGAACTTCCCAACGGATGATTCCACATTGTTTACTCTCACTTGAACCATACTCCTATGGACCAATTCCCCCATGTAGGATTCAGCCAGTTGCATCATTGTTTCTCCTTCCCTTTTGTCACTCGACAAAACTAACCCTTCCGCGATCCATAACTGATATAAAGACTCTGTTTCTATCCATTTGTCTTCACCAAATTTACCCAAATATAAAAAACATAACTTCAGTTGAGGAGGCAAACAATTGCAACTCCAAACTAAAACGTAAAATAATTCACTTTGATGATTTTCTCCTAATCCTTTCCCTCCTTTCAGGGATAATATACCTTCTCCCACTCTATCAAGGAAGGTTTTGTTACAAGAATTCCCCCTAAAATGACTATAGCTAGTGGAAGACCACCACATTTCCGAACCATTTTTCTTCCCAGTTCTTCCATCTTTTCAACATAATATGTTAAGGTTAACCTTAACCTTAATTCGAACTTCAGTTAAGGTTGAGTGTGTGAGTTTTAAATTTTTTGCAGCTAACTAAAAAAACTGTCTCATCACAAGAATAAAATCGTAAATATTTGTTTTACAAATTTCTACTGAACTAAATCGAGTTCTATCTTTCCACTTCAGCCCTCACATTACTTGTTTTACAAGGTTGGTTACACGGGATCAACTTAAGCTGTGGCATATCTAGTTTTTTAATTTTGCAATGCATTGACATTCCTATTAGATCTGTTCTTGGAGTTGTTCGAGTATCTAGAATATTGTAATTGTACATGAAATATAATAAAAGTTTCTGAATCTGCGTACCTAGATAACTTCCTCTGGGAAGTGCTTTCAGCTTAAGCAGCTCCCAACTTTGTTCTGCGTACCTGTTCTTTTTGCCACTTTTGAGAAACGGAAACCCAGGCCAAACCAGCAAAGTGAGCCTTTATAGTGGAATGAGTGTATATTTTTTGAGCCAGAGTCGTTTTACCCAAACCTCCCATTCCACAAATGGAGATAAGCCGGTAACAATCTTCACTTTCATTCACCAAATGCCCCACCAAGCGATCAACGTCTCCATCAGATCCAACAAATATATCTGGTTCAACAGTAGTGTAAGAGTAGAATCGCTTTAGCTTTCCCGTTGTCCCGTGAGGAACTTGACGATTCCGGGTACTCTAATGTTGATCTTATACCATAATCACGAAAGTGAGTGGACAGGAGAGAAATCATTTTTTGTAAATCTTTGATCCTTTTTGAGAACCTAAGCCTGTTCATCCACTGCATTGTTTTTCCGGAGGATGAAGCCTTGAGCCCTTGACAACAAAACTTTCTACAACATGTTCAGCATCATAGGCAAGTGATAATCTTTGAGCAATGAACTTAATGAAACAAGAAAACTGAAGAATTGTATTTATATTTTGATACAAGATCAGTAACAGAAAAGAGAGGTACACAACTAGAAACTCAGAACTCAAAACACTACATCTCTATACCATCGTTTATATAAGGAAAGCACTGTAACAAACTTTGTAACAAACTTTGTAACAGTACGTAACAAACTTGCTTATGTGTCACTTGACAGCTGGTGCCAACTCATGCTCCTCTGGATTGTAAGCTGAGTTGGCAACGGTAACAGACAACTCATTACCCCCCTCAAGTTGGGAGGGAGCACTGGAACAGAGGTCAATCCCACAACTTGGACAACAAAGAACTGAAATGTGGAGAGGGAGCAATCTTAGTAAAGACATCAGCTAGCTGAGACTTGGTGGGCAAATACGTCAACTGAATCAAACCTTCCAATACCTTGTCTCTGGTGAAGTGACAGTCAAGTTCTATGTGTTTGGTCCGTTCATGAAAAACGGGGTTCTTGGCAATATACAAAGCAGACTGGTTATCACAGTGCAATGTAACAGGAGTTAAGCTGGGAACATCAAGATCTTCAAGTAAGCGAACTATCCAGGCTACTTCAGATGCAGCAGATGCCATGGATCTATACTCAGCCTCAGAAGAAGATTTAGAAACTGTAGGTTGCTTCTTAGATTTCCAGGTAATAGGTGAATTGCCAAGCAAAAGAATGTATCCAGTAATCGGGCGTCTAGAATCAGGACAAGATGCCCAATCCGCATCAGAAAAAGCCTGGAGCTTAATATCAGAAGAAGCATTAAGCAAAATACTCTGATTGACTGTAAAAGCAATGTATCTCAGAGTGTGATGTAAAGCAGACCAATGAGAAGTCCTTGGCTCAGTCATGAACTGACTAAGGGTTTGCACAGTATAGGCAAGATCAGGTCTAGTGTTTGTTAGGTAGTTAAGTTTGCCAACAATAGACCTATAATCAGCAGGATTAGAAATAACATCCCCACCTGTTTTGGAGAGTTTGAGATGTAAAGGAAGAGGAGTAGTAGCAGGTTTGGTAACATCAAAAAAACCAGCAGACAACAATTCCTTAGCAAATTTTCTTTGGCTTAAGAAAATACCAGAATCCAAATAATCCACCTCCAATCCAAGAAAATAATGGAGCTTGCCTAAGTCCTTGATACTGAAAAGCTGATGTAAATGAGTTTTTAGAGAATTCCTACCTTCAACATCAGTACCAGTCAAAAGAATATCATCAACATATACTGCAGCAATGCAAATCCTGCCAGCATGTTTCTTAACAAACAAACTGTAGTCATTTTTAGATTGACTAAAACCCTGGCAAAGCAGCTCTGCAACAAGCTTAACATTCCATACTCTAGAAGCATGTTTGAGCCCATAGATGGATTTTCTGAGTAGACAAACAAGATTTTGAGGATTTGGTATACCTTCAGGAACTCTCATGTAGACTTCCTCAATTAATTCACCATGCAAGAAAACATTATTCCCATCCAATTGAAACAAAGGCCATTTCTTATGTGCAACAATAGCTATAAGTGTTCTAACTGTCCCCATTTTCACAACTGGAGAAAAAGTCTCCTCATAATCCACACCAAACTTTTGATTGAATCCCTTAGCCACTAACCTAGCCTTACATCTGTCAAGACTCCCATCTGATTTCAATTTGACTTTAAATACCCATTTACTACCTATGGGTTTCTTACCAGGAGGGAGGGGTACTAAGTCCCAAGTATGATTGTCATGTAATGCTTTGACCTCATTTTGCATAGCTGTAACCCATAAAGGATTGACAGAAGCTTGAGCATAAGAAGAAGGCTCAACAATGTCACAGACTGGTAATGAAGGATTATGTTGAACAAGATTGCACCAGTGAGATGAAGAGGAACTAGTAAGACAATGATAAGATTGTAGATAAGAAGGAACTATATGATTTCTATTAGATCTGCGTAAGGTAGGTGGAGGGACAGAATCAGAAACAAGTTGACTAATATCAATGACATCAGACTGAGTATTAGCATCAGGAGAAATATTGTCAATGGAATGATTAAGCTGAACAGGTGATGTAGAATTGTGAACATCAGTGGGAACAGTAGGTGATGTAGTAGTAGGTGATGTAGTAGTAGTAGAAATTGTAGTGTCTACAACAGTAGTATCAAA
This sequence comes from Heracleum sosnowskyi, assembly GCA_030848705.1. NCBI lineage: Eukaryota > Viridiplantae > Streptophyta > Magnoliopsida > Apiales > Apiaceae > Heracleum > Heracleum sosnowskyi. Next base: position 9,557,577 of record CM061239.1, read on the forward strand.
AATAAAAGGAGTATGTGTAGGTAAGTAAAAATCAGACAGAAAATCAGTCTTTTGAGGCAAATGATGAAAAGGAAAATGTGTTTCATGAAAAACAACATTCCTAGAAATGGAGATTTGATTAGTAGAAAGGTCCAAAATTTTGTACCCTTTCTTGAAAGGAGAATAGCCCAGAAATACACAACCAGTAGCTCTAGGATCAAATTTATGCCTATTAACTGGTGGAGTAGAAACAAAACATAAGCATCCAAAGGCTTTCAAAAGTTGTAAATCAGGATGTTCTTTATAAAGTTTGAAATAAGGAGTATCATTAGCAATACTTTGTAGAGGAACTCTATTAATCAAGTATGTAGCACATAGGATGCAATCACCCCAGTACTTGGATGGTACCTTAGACTGGAAAAATAGAGACCTAGCAGTTTCAAGAAGAAACCTGTGCTTTCTCTCCACAACTCCATTCTGTTGTGGAGTGTAGCTGCAACTTGTTTGATGATGAATGCCTATGTGCTGGAACAATGTAGTCATAGGACCACCAGTTAATTCCTTAGCATTATCAGATCTCACAGTGACCACCTTAGCATGAAACTGAGTTTCAATATATTGAAAAAAATTAGCAAGCACCGTAACACAGTCAGATTTTTGTTTGAGTAAATGAACCCAAGTAAAACGGCTGAAATCATCAACAATAGTCAAGAATTGATTACAGCCAGACTGAGTCTTCACATGGTAAGGGCCCCAAACATCTATGTGTATCAACTGAAAAACACAAGTGGACTTAATAGCACTTAAAGGAAAACTAGCCCTAGTCTGTTTGGCCATTGGACAAATTTTGCAGATAACTGACTGTGTAGAATCCTGAAGAAAACCTTGAGGTAATGCCAACTTTATTCTGTTGAAAGGAATATGCCCTAATCTGAGATGCCATACATCTGCAGTGGCAACAGCAGTAAAACAAGTCTTGGATGTGGAAAAAACTGGTACCATAGAAGTAGTAACTGGTTCCCTTGAAACTTTATGTAAACTGTATAAGCTTCCATGTAATTCACCAAGAAGAATCTGAGATAATTTCTGAGAAGGGTCCTGTATGAAGCACTTGTCAGATGTAAAGAGAATATGACACTTAAAATCTTTACAAAGCTGTTGAACAGAGATTAAGTTGAAGTGGAAATCTGGTACATGGAGAACATTTTGTAGAATTATATCCTTAGTTAGCTGAACAGTTCCAATGTGAAGAACTGCAACTTTCTTTCCATCAGGTATAGTAATGAATTCAGGATGATTTATCTTATTATAATGAGTAAAGAACTCCAAATCAGAACAAATATGGTCAGTGGCTCCACTGTCAACCAGCCAATTATAAGACTTAGCAGAATCTGACATGAAGCAAAACTTACCAGCTAACAATGCATGATCAGTATCACCTTTGACCTGTGATGTAGAACAACCTTGAGTGGAAAGAAGAGATAGCAGCTGATTATATTGTGCCACAGTAATGGGAGAATTTGAATCAGGAGAAGCAGATGAAACAGCAGCAACTTTCTTATCCCTGTTGCTCTTAAAACCAGGTGGATAGCCATTTATTTTGAAGCATCGTTCAAGACTGTGTCCACTCATATTACAGTGAGTACAATAGTACTTAGAAACTTTATTAGGACCAACTCCTGACTTATTTGCAAAGAAATTTGCATTTCCAGGAGTTTGTCTTTGAGCACTGTGCCCTACAGCTTTGTAGTCAAAAGGCTTCTTAGTTTCTGCTATAAAAGCTAAAGATTCCTGATTAAGGTGACTCTGAGAAATTGCCTGATGTTTCTCTTCTTGAGAAAACATTCTGAAAACTGTAGAAAGATTAGGTAAAGGTGATTGCATAAGCACATTTCCCCTTACAACTGAAAATTTTTCACTGAGTTTCATCATGAACTGGATAAGTCTATGATCCTGTTCTCTTTGATGAACTTTCTGAGTAAGATTGCAAGTGCAATGTTTACAAATACAGTATGGAAGTGGACTAGCATCATTCATTGCATCCCAAAGTATCTTAATCTCAGTAAAGAACTCAGAAACTGACTTAGAACCTTGACTTAGTTCTGTTAACTGTTGTTCTAGATTATATATCTGTGCAATTGAAGCATATCCAAAACGATCTTCTAAGTCACTCCAAATCTCTCGAGCAGTTTCAAGAAACAAAACACTCTTTGCAATGGTCTCATCTAGGTTAGCTAAAATCCAAGAGCAAACCAAATCATTATATCTATCCCAAGCAGTTGCCTCAGCTATATTGTCATTCGGTCGTAATAATGATCCATTCACGAATCCCAGTTTATTCTTAGCTGACAAACTCAAGGTCATAGCTCGTTTCCAATTCATGAATCCGACACCATTAAATTTCACAGAAACTAACTGAAATGAACTGGAATCCGATGGATGAATGTAGTAAATGCTATTAACATCCTGATTAGCATGAATAGGGGCTCTATTATTAATATTCCAAGCATTATTAACATTTCCAGTGTTAGCTTGAGCCATTTTATACACTAAAACGTGAATCTGGCTATCTTAACACGAATCAATTGAAGGAATTTAACGAAAACAACACGAATCTCGACAAAAAATTGACAGAAATGAACCAGCAAACCAAGAATTAGCAGACCAGAAAAACAAGAATTAGCAGATAACACCTTTGATTTCTGTGATGTTACCACATAGTCTGAATAACGCCGCTTGTTCACCACTTCAAAGATTGAGCTTTGCGTCAAAAATGCGGAAAAGAAGAATCAAATGAATAAAGATTAAGCTTCTCTGAGTCAAAAATGCGGAAAAGATTCAATTTCGCTCTGATACCATGATAATCTTTGAGCAATAAACTTAATGAAACAAGAAAACTGAAGAATTGTATTTATATTTTGATACAAGATCAGTAACAGAAAAGAGAGGTACAGAACTAGAAACTCAGAACTTAAAACACTACATCTCTATACCATCGTTTATATAAGGAAAGCACTGTAACAAACTTTGTAACAGAACGTAACAAACTTGCTTATGTGTCACTTGACAGCTGGTGCCAACTCATGCTCCTCTGGATTGTAAGCTGAGTTGGCAACGGTAACAGACAACTCATTAGCAAGCTCTCGCATTTCACCAAGCAAAATGCGGATTTTGTCTTCACTTATTCTCGAATCAGCATCTCGTAAGAATGTCTTCATTCGCCTAAGCTCAGCAACAACTTGTTCAATTTTGGCCCTGACTCCATGCAGAAGTTGTGCTTCATCGATTAATAAGTCACTAAGCCCTCCCATAACAACTGACACAACTGCTTCTGCCATTGCAAATTCTTTCTCTTCTTTCTTGACAACAATCACAAATGTAGCTAATTTACTGAGAACTGGTAGACTAATTATTGTAAAACCAAGGACTCTGGCTGGTTCTTTTTATTAATTACTTTTACAAAACAGTCCTTTTTTAATGAAAAAGAACAATCCAATTTGTCATATTAGTTAACGGGTTTTGCATTAGAGTTCAGTAACCTAAGAGTCAAGTGCACGAACCAATGAGGACGCCGGGGGGGATTTACTAATCAGCTAGCACATGCATGTCTTGTCTGGGGCTCTGCAATCTGAAAATACTCATAGATTAGGAACTGTTTTTATATGTTTTAACAATGTTCGTATGCAGTATGTGAATTTCTGGAATGAAAAGAAATGTATTTACTAAAAATGATCAAAAGTTGCAAGAGCAATCTCTTCTACAAGTATATATACCGAAGAATATTATAAAATATTTTCTGGGGGGAAGTAACTAAGTTTCTATTTTTAATTCTAACTAAAATTTGCTTATGTGGCACTATCTAATTGGCTACTATAAATAGTATTATTATCAGCCTGTATCAACTTCATGCTCTGTTACTTTACTATTATCAATACAGTATGCTAACAATCTTGTCATAAATAATACACTTCAAACAGAAAAATTATAGAAAAAAAATTTGTAGCATATAATGGGCCTGTTTGGGAGACTTTACTTATACATTATAAGTTAATAAGAGTTATGGGTAGAGCTGGCAACTTGTGCGGTCCGTGTGAGCCGGGCTGGGCTTGTCACGGGCCGGGTCCGTCCCAGGCGAGCACGGGACCGGCACTTAGTTCGAACGAGCTGAATCCGTACCGGGCTTGAACCGGAAAAATTGAACTTAGGACCGGCAATTCGGATTGGGATGGGTTAGGCGAGCCGGGAGGGCTTGGGCGGGTTGATTTAATTTTTATTTTTTTTGGATTAAAGGAGAACGGTACCTCGAATAAATTTTATTAATTTCAAAAATATTTTACAAATAATTCGAGAGGACTCCTCTCTAAAAAATGGAACAAATCGCATGAACATATAAAAATACAATACAAATTAAATAAATTTCTAAATTGCAAAACAAAAATAACTATCCACTATTTGATTTATAATTGTTGTTCGCTTGTTGAGGTGTCAGAATCTGAAGTATTCATTGTCATCCATGGATCGTTTTCACCATCCGAGTCATTGTTTTTCTTTCCTTGTTGTCTTTTTGCGGCTAGATCCCAATTTTTTTTTTTTTGAAAACACAAATCTTTACCACGTATGGCGCAAGATTTGATCTCTTCTCGTCTAATACTCTTCTACCTACACTAAAAGCGGACTCAGACGCAATTGTAGTAGCGGAGACTACTAAAATATCCTTTACAATTTTTCATAAAATCGGAAATTGTAACTCATGATTCTTCCACCATGTTTGTATATCAAAATCATCATTTAACTCATAACTATACGAAAAAAAATCCGCTAATCATACTAAAAGAAAAAGAAGGTACGGAAGATGAAGTGAAAATTTTACCTTTTTGTTTTTTGATTATTATAGATGAAGTAGTACTATTAAACCTACTAACAGTACTACTACTCTTAGGTGGTATAACACTTTGAGTTTTTGGAGCATACATATCTACAAGATGGTACAACAAGTCTAAACAATTATTTACATATATAACATGATTATATGAAACTCCTAACACTTCATAATAATGCTCTAACATGTTTTCTAAACTTTCATTTCTAACACCAGGATTAAGAAGACATGCAACACCATAAATATAAGGAAATTCTGTAAAGTATTCGATCCACTTAAAGCAAACTAAAATATTCATTTTGTTCATAATCACGTAAAGTAGTAACAATATTAACACACTCAATGAAAACATGATGTTAGTTGTGGATTGAGATTGAGGTGGTAACATGGAGGCATGGGTTGAATCTTAAGACGATATAGTACCTCTTCCTTGTTCCATATTTTTTTAGTAAAAAAAGTTTCTCGTAAAATTGCAACTAATAAAAATAAATAAAATGCAGTAGAGTTAACAATAGAGATTGAGAGAAAATGAGAGAGATGGAGAGAAAATGAGTGTTAGGTCATGATATGTTTGTAGAAGGGGGGTTGAATACAAACTATATTGTTTTCTCTTATTTGATTGATTCGTGATAAAATAATTCAAGAAAAATTAAAGAGGAATAAAATGAAACAAGATTCAAGTTAAATATAACTGATATTAAACTTGAAAGATGTTACAATTACAGTACATATTATAGGGAATGATTATCAAACTAATTAAAACAAATTAGAATAAATTCGACATGAATTTATCTCTATTTGGAATAAAAAGATCGAATACTAAAAAGTAGTTCGAGATAATTTCTAGGGATTTTGATCCGCTAGATAGTCTTTAAAATACAAATGAACAAATTCTAGTGGTTTAGATTTAACAAATGAAACTAGAATTGATTACACTGTTAGAATTAAAATCTCGGGTGTTCTTGTTCTTTAAGGTAGATAAGATATGATGTTTTTGTCTTCAATGTGATTGCCCAGTCTACTGTCTTCATTTCACTTTATGTACGCCACTTTCATTGAAATAGAAAAACTATTTCTTTTTACTTAGAAAGACTATCAGTAGGACAAGCTTTTGAACTGGCAAGACAATCGAACCCTTCCTCTATGACTATCGGCAAGACTAATATTGAACTAGCAAGACAATCAACTGACCTGGTAGAACTTTCGGTAGAACTAACACTTGTACTAGAAAGACTTTCGGTAAGACTATCACAGATATTCTTACAAGAATATTTTTAAGTCTTTCCAGTACTATATTTATTCTAAATTAATTAACCTATTAATTAATTTAAGGAATAAATTAATTCTTAATGAATTAATTTATTGAATAAATTAATTAACTGATATAATTAATTAAAAGAGAATTAATACAATTTCTTGATAACAGAATCATCATTTGAACCACTGAAATTAATGACGAACTTTCACTGAATGATGTTGACACTCGATGTACTGTCTGGTTCATGAGTGACTAACTGCAATGACTGTTCTTCGTCTTTTGACTTCAAGTTGTGGCTCTTTTTCTTTTCCCTTTATAAAACTCTATAACATATATATTGTTTGTCACATTGTTGAAATCTATGTCACTAAAATAGATCCACTTTCTTGAATACTTCACTGAGACTTGATCAAATAAATGAACCTCTTTTAATGTAGAGTTACTTCAAGTCTGTAGATTGACTTTAATCTTCATTCTCTTGACTGATATTATCTTTCGAGATTCATGTGACAGTTTGTATATTATTTACTTATTACATTCTTGTTTAAGTTGAGTCGAATCCTCGGTGTTTACAAATAGGCCAATGCATATGCCTTTCAATCTCCCCCTATTTGTTTGTTAGACAATAACAACCAAATACCTAGAGGATAACTCAACTAATAAACAAGAAAAAGATAAAATTTAAGAGCTAAGTAAATAATAGAAAGTTCTAGTTTATATTAAACATTTTCCAGATTCAAACATTAAAGATTAATACAAGATAGATGTTCCTCTAGACTAAACATATGATTACATTAATCCTATCTTGATTCACCTAAGCTCTAGACATATTACAATAAAGCTTGAGCTTGAGTTCACATGTCTTCATCTCTAATCTCACCTTCTTCAGACTCTGGTAAGGTGCTTATCAAATCTTTGTCAAAGACACGATCACTTTCTGAAATGAGGACATCTGGCTTGATTGGTTGAGTTGTGACTTTCTTCAGCCTATTCTTCAACTGATGATACCTTTTGATGTTGGCTATGCAATAGTCTTGAAGCATATCAGCAACTTCAGTCTTTTCCCGTCTAGCAAACCCAGAAGTCCTTAACATATTTTCCAGCTTCACAAGATGCATGGCAGAATACTTCTTCAGTGATCCAGGATCCACACTGCAAGTCTGAATTGCTTTTTTCTGTGTAGAATTTGACTTCAAAGGGAGAATGTGTAACCCGAGGATTGGCCATCTTAGGAAATTCCTTGAGTTGATCATGTAGCAATTCATTTAAGTGAAATGTCCTTTTCACTTTGTTCATAATAACCCAAAGTTTTGACAGTGTTTGGCTCTCAAGAAGGTTAAGAGAAACCGTGAATGATCCTTCACTATGACTAGAGATATAGATACACATTTCATTTCTGACTCTGTCAAATCCAGTTGTAATCCTTGAGATTTCAGCTTGAAGTGCTTTCATGTACACTGAATTATCTGGATTGACAGTTCTATACCTGTCAAGAACTCGAATAAATCCACCATCATTATGTGTTCCTCTATGAGGGAGTGCAAACATCTCCCTTGTTTTATCTCATCTATCACCCAGCTTCAATTTAACATCCAACTCCCTGTCTTTAACTTTCAGACTGTAAAGACGTTGTTTTTCTTCATGTTCAGCCTTTTGCATTTGTAGCTTCTGAGTGATAATCTGAGATGTTTTTACATTCTCATCCTCCCTTCTCTGAAGATCTGTTTGCTACTTCTTAAGCTCTTTCTCAAATGCAGGGTCATAGGGAGCCTCTTCTTCCCAGTCATCAAAGTTAATTGATTCTTCAACTTCCTCTACACCAATTAGATCCTCGGGAACAGCTTCATCTTGAACACCAAAAATGTCAAAGTCATCCTATTCAAAGTAGTCGGTTGTTTAAGAATTTTATTCTCTTTAGAGCAACTCCATATGGCTAAAAATCCTTAACCAAAATCTAGTTTTCATATCATAATTAAATTCACCACTCTAATGAGGCATTCGTCTTAGTGATAATTTTTTTAACCCCTTCGTATTGGTTATATTTGTTGAACAACTAGAAACCTGTAACAGAATTACACATAATCTATTATCATATTAAAATAATATATTTTATTTATAACAATTCGAAATAATAATAACATATTATTTTTAAAATACAGCCCATCATTGTAATCAATCATTTTGGAGTACAATATCTTTCAGATTCATTAAATTTTAAATAACTATTAATTTAAATGAATTGGCTAATCAATTTAGTCAAAGTTGGAGATGCTATTATAGTTTCGTTACTCATACAGGATTTACGGCAAAACACATTTTTTAACCCATGAACTTGACAAGAAAAATCGATCAAGCCCTCCAACTCATTTTTGAATTAAAAATCCCCTTAACTTGTATTTAGAAGTTTCACTCGACTCCATGCATAGCGACTTTAAATCACTTGCTCTGCAACTTTCCACTTTGACAGTCTACACTTGTCTCCCTCACTAGTTATTCCATCTCCATTTTTTCTAATTTAGTAATGTAATTATTATCTTTAATTATACATGCGTATAAAATAAGTACACTACAACATATATATCACAAATAACACATAAATTTTGTTATTTTTGATTGTATATGCATATATCGAAGTTTAAAAAAATATATTAATCCATGTTGGAAAATGTGGGTTTTAGTCCCACATTATCAAGTCATTTTGAGCTCCGATTTGAGTGAGCCTTGTGTGTGTGTGTTCACATCAAGTTATGATTGAAATGTGTTCTCCTCCGCGAGAGCTTTCCAACGCATATTTAAGTACTCAAAACGACTAAGGGATGGATGAGTTGTGATAATCCAAAGTTGTTCCTTTAGAAGTGAAAAAAGAAAGAAAAATCCTTATATCCCACATTGAAATGGAAAACTAGTTTCCATTGCTTTATATAGCACAACACTTGTGCATGTAGTGTGTAAATGTGTTAGTAAGGTGTTGCTCCGCGTGTGCGATTTGCGGACACGAATGGAGCAGAAATTGGGCCCGAGTAAAACTGGACCAGTTTTGCTAAATTACTATTTTCACCGGGATTGAGCTTAAAATATGAATTAAATTAATTCGAATTTAATTTTGAATTAATTAACGCGGTTGATTAATTAGGGCAATTGTGTAGCACACAAGTTTTTCTAGTCTATATAAACTCGTGTATAGAGTTAGGGTTATTCATTTGAAACACTTCATTCTCTCATACACATCTCTATTCTCTTCCTCTGGTAATAGTTTCTTCTTCGTCTCAAACTCGCTGAAAGTTTCTCTCATACACATCTCACATACACATCTCTATTCTCTCATACACATCTCACATACACATCTCACATCTCTCATACACATCTCACATACACATCTCTCATACACATCTTTCATACGCATCTCCGGTAATAGTTTATCTCATACACATCTCTATTCTCTTCCTCCGATAACCGTTTTATCCTGGGAAGCAATTCGCTCGCATATATGTTTCTTGTTCATCTCAAGCTCGCTGAAAGTGACGCTATTCAACAGACTCACTGCAAACCATTTTATCATGGGAAACAATTCACTCGCACATACGGTGATGGCTAATACGCTTTAAGGAGACAGTCACACACTGGACTCAGTTTTGTTCCTTGTCTCCTTCTTTTATTCGTTTAATTTGTTTACTGTTTCTATACACCTTATCTGTTATTCACACACTCCATTGAGAACCCCCATTATGATGAGATATGAGATATAATCCTAGTCATTCATTTATATACCATATATTCATCACTCACCACTCATTAATTTTATTAATATTTTAATATTTCGTGACCCCCACTCATCCACCACCTATTGCCACCGACGAACATCATTTTCGGCGACCACCAACTCCGGTGACTAGCAATGATCACCAACGTCATCACTAAAATCACCATAGTTTAGAAAAAAAATCACCATAATCTGCTTTAAACTTCAACCATCTCCCACCATCAATTACGGCCATCACTAACTCCGGCCACCGTCGTAACCAGTAATCACCACCATCGTTACAAAAAACATCAAAATTCAACACATAATCATCACGTTTTAAATACAACAACTACTAATCACCATCGTCATCATCAGTAATCACCACTGCACCACCGCCTGAACCAGTAGCCACCACCGTACCCACCAGTATTCAACACACAGCACCACAACAAAATTTCCAAATTTCAAAAATCATCAAAAAAATTGAACGAAAATCAAAGTAAAATCAAATCGGAGCACTTATTTCAGATTTGAAATTAATGGGTAGAGAGTGAAGGTTGCCGGAGCTTGGTCGGAGATGGTGGTTGAAAAGGAGACGGGGGAAGAGAGTAAGCGCGGGGAAGGGGTATGATTCAGACTAAACATGATGGTAGAGGGCGGGGGTGACAGCAGAGGTGGTGGCGGGTGGTGGTAGTGGAAGAAGAAGGGGGTGGGTGGATTAAAGGATGAGGGTGATACATACACAATTGTATGTATATATTTAAATGGGTGGTTAAGAATAAAAAAAATGAAGGGCTGAGATTAGATCTCAGTTCTCACAATTAATGGAATTCTCACCAGAGTACAAGCCTATATACTAATATCACCGATTATCTAACACTACACACATATAACAAATAACATTAAAAATTAAATGAAAGTACTTCAAACTTTAAACAACTTTTCAATATTTATAATATTTTAAATGGCAATAATAATTTAAAAATACTAAAGTTAAGTTTGATCTAATTTTTAAAACTTTTTACATGTAAATATAGTTATAGAATTAGTTTGAATATTAACTTTTGAGCAAAAATTTAAGTTTTTTTATGAAGGGATACACATTAATAAATGTTTACAATTAAAAATTAAAAATTATTATTACAATTTTTTTTTTTTTTGACAAAAAGCTGGAGTTTTATTAAATCACTGAATCCATCTCCATACAATTCTTAACCGATAACGGTATAGAAAAATCATCAAACACACGACCTGAGTATGCATACGATTCCCTAGCAAGTTGATGGGCAACCATATTTGCAGATCGTTTAACATGATACAAAGAAACTTTGTTCAACCTACGGATTTGACTCCGGCAATCTTCAATGAAAACTCCGAACTGTGATCTCACCCATGTTTTACTTCTAATCGCTTGTATTGCAACTAAACAATCAAACACCAACGTGACACACTGCCATTGCATCTCATCAATCCAGCTCAGGGCTTCTTTTATAGCCATGGATTCCGCAAGTACTGGTGTGACTAGGCTGTTGTGAGTGACTACCTTTTCTTGAAGAGCTCCCTCATAATCTCTGGCCACAATCCCGAAACCTACTGCTTCCTTGTCTTCAAAAACTGATGCATTAACTGACACCTTAACTGAGTTTGGTAGAGGCTTGACCCAAATAGTAGCTTCATCTCCTTCTGAAATTGGCTGGAGAAGAGCAACAGAAGACCTGTTTTGGGCTAGATTCCATTGTGTTAGGTATTGCTTCGCTGCGGCAACTGTTTTGTTAACTGTTGAAGTTTTTTTGGTTCCAGACTAGATCGTTTCGAGCATGCCATAGTGCCCAACACAGAGTTACACATTCGGCTCTTTCTTTTAAATTTGCAGAACTCAGAACACTCTCCAACCATGTTGCAAAGTCCGTAATTGCAGACCCCTGAATATTAATGTTCAAGACTCGCCAACACTGCTGAGAAAAAGGACATGTAACCAAGCTATGAAGAATCGTCTCACTGTCTTCATGACAGACTGGGCACATTATTAGAACCTGCACCCGTTTAGAATGTAGCTGAACAAGGGTAGGAAGACAGTTTGAAAGAGCACGCTAGACCACGTTAAGTGTCTTTGGTGGTGCTTTTATATTCCATAACTTAGTCCAGATACTTGATTTGTCCTCATTTCGCCAGGCCCTCTTTTGGAGTTGCAGCCACTTGTATCCACTTTTAAAGCGTATCCTCAGAAGCTGTGTCATCTAGAACGATATCGAGGATATATTTTTTATCCCTATCGTTAAAAATATCCTTAATGATGTCAGAATCCCATTCTTTCTTATCCATATTCATCAGAGAAACCACTTTCTTGTCCTCTATCGACTGAGAGATAGTAGTGATATACGGAGTATCAACATTGCTTAACCAAGGCTGACCAAGGATATTTATATTCTCTCCTGTACCTATTCTCCATTCGACACCCTCTGCAATCAAACTCTTTGCTTCAATAATGCTTCTCCAAATAAAACTGGGGTTGTGACCCAATTGAGAACTCAGGAAGTCCGTGTCTGCGAAGTATCTGGCCTTGTACAACTTAGTAACTAAGCTATTAGGATTAGAGATGAATCTCCAATCTTGTTTACCAAGCATGGCCAAATTGAAATCCCGAAAGTTTCGAAATCCCATCCCACTCGAAGATTTATGCTTTGACATACGATCCCAACTCATCTAGCTTATATGAGAGTTGTTTGTTTGCGAGGTCTTCCACCAGAATTTTGAGAGGGTTCTTTCAATGTTCGTTGTAATTTCAAGAGGCAGTAAAAACACATTCATGGCATAAGTCGGCAATGCTTGAGCCACAAATTTAATCAATAATTCCTTCCCTGATCTTGAAATATATTTACCATCCCAACTATTAACTCTTGTATTCGCAGCATCTTTCAGATATCCCAACAAAGCTGATTTGTTTCTTCCCAATGTATTGGGTAGACCCAAGTACGTACTATGCTCATTAGCTTCTACCATCTGCAACACATGACATACCAACTGTCTATTGTATTGAATCACATTGGAGCTTAAAAAGATGGAAGATTTACTCGTGTTTACCTTTTCCCAGACTCTTTCTCATAAGTCTCCAACAATTGTAACACCTTTGAAGCTTCAGATGTGTCTGCCTTTCAATACAGATAGGAATCATCGGCAAAATAGCATGTGGGAAATGACTGGAGCCTTTCTACAAACCTTTATGCCATGTAACCACTGTTTGGCCTCGTAGTTACTTATTAAAGAAGACAATCCTTCCGCACAGATAATAAACAGGTAGGGGGATAAAGGGTCCCCTTGCCTCATGCCCCGTGAAGGAATGATTGGTCCCATCTCATGCTCACCATGCACAATAGAATAAGAAACCGTTGTTACACATTGAAGTATTAGATGAGTCCATCATTCACTGAACCCCACCTTTTACAACATTGCTTCTAGAAAACCTCATTCAATGCGATCATAGGCCTTGCTTATATCGAGCTTTAAGGCCATGTATCCCTCCTTGCCAAACTTCTTCCTCTTTAGATAATGCATAATCTCGTAAGAAATCATAATATTATCGGAAATTAAATGTCTTGGGATAAATGCACTTTGTGTATCAGACACCACCACTTCTAACAATTCTTTCATTCGATTTGCCAGAACTTTTGTAATTATTTTCATCAGCACATTACATAGGCAATGGGACGTAGATCTCCTACTTTTGTCGGATTTTTCTTTTTCGGAATAAGCACTATATTTGTTTCATTCAGGCCACGAGCAAGTTCTCCAGATTGAAAGAAATTTCTTGTCATTTTAATCACATCATCACCAATGATCGACCAGTGTCTTTGGAAGAAAGCATGTGTCATGCCATCCGGACCCGGAGCTTTGTCCGGATGCATCTGAAAAATTGCTGCTTTAACTTCTTTCTCTGTGATTTCTTTCAGGAGCTCCAAATTCTGATTATGGGAAATTTTCTGTGATACACAACTAACTACCTCATCACTGATTGTTTTAGCAGTGCTGAAAAGTTCTTGGTAATATCTTGTAATGAGATTCTGAAGGCCACTTTCCCAGTTTAACCACTCTCCCGTATCATTTTGCAATTTCTGAATCCGGTTTGTACGACGACGAGAAGTACAAGAAGCGTGGAAATACCTCGTGTTCTTATCCCCTGATTGAAGCCAGAGTTGCTTCGACCTTTGCCTCCAGAAAATTTCTTTTTGGTCAAGAATCAAAAAGAGCCTTTGTTTAGCTTCCTTGTACAACTACATAGATTGATCATCTCTTCTGCTTCGGAGTTTCTTCAACTGTAACTTGAAATCTTTAATTTTCTTACTAAAACAACCATTTATTTCTTTTCCCCATACTTCGAGATGTTCTCCACATTGCTGCACTTTATGAAGAATTCCTGCTTCTTTATCATATTCCCAAGAACAATCAGTGATGAGGTAGTTCTTGGTATATCATAATAAAAATTATTATTACAAATTAATAACAGGGAGAGTGACAGAGATAAGAGAAAAATTTATCGGAAGTTTTAGAGTGTGGCTTGCAATCTCTATCCATGGAATGGAAGGAAACTTATAAATACAAATTCAGGATCTTTTTAATCCGAAAACGAGTTGGAGGGCTTGACCGGTTTTTTAAGTTAAGTTCAGGGGTCAGACAATATGTTTTGCCCAGGGTTTACTCTAAACTTTGATGGTCGATTTTTCGGCGAAGTGCTAAAATATGTCGATGTATATATTTGATTAGAGCTGTCAAACGGATAATTCGGATACAGGAATTCGAATTCGAAAATTTGAATTTGTATTCGGATTCGTATTCGAATTCGAAAATATTTAAATAATATTATCCGAATTCGTATCCGACGGATATTATCCTGATCCGGATAATATCCGAATCCGATTTTTAATCAGATTTTTTTAATTTTTTTTAATTGATTTTTAATTCAAAAAAATAAAAAATAATGTTAAAAAATAATATTTTTTAAACTGAATAAAACTTAAATTTATTTAAGTTTATTTTATCGTTTTCAAGAGATTAATTTTTATTAAATTTGATTTATTTAAAATATTAAATTTATAGTAATATTTTCATATATATGTTTATAATATACTTATAATTGCGTTTACTTATACAAATATATTATTAAATTATAAGATATATATATATATATATTCTATAAACCTAATAAATTAAATTTTCAAAAAATATATAATTATATATTATTTATTTATCATTTTTATTTATTTTCGGATTCGGATATTATCGGATAGAGATGGACCTATATCCATATCTCTATCCGAAATTGTCAAATACGGATACGGATAATATCTACATAATTTCAAATACGGATAACATCCGTTTAATTTCGAATCCAAATACAGATATTTCAAATGAATATCAAATTTTTCGAACTTTTTTGATTGCCCCGTATTTGACCACTAACTTCACATGTTACCCATTAACTTCGACATTTGACCCATTTAAAGATGGGCCAGGTCTGGGGATAGGATACTATCCAAACACTAAGAGCTGGATTAACCACTAATCAAAAAGCTAGCTACAGGAGCTATTAACAAAATCTTTTGGCAAAAGACCAATTACTTGTTAAACTCGTACCCACCGTAACATATTTCACGTGGCTATCAAGTCAATCCATACAAACTTCTTTAGATTTAGAGCATGTTTGGCAATAGCTTAAAATGAAGACTTAAAGCGATTTTTAATTTTAAGTTGAAAAATGTTTGTTTTAAAAAATAACTTAATAAAAAATTTAAGATTGCAAGCCTCAGCATATTAAAATAACCTATTATATTTTTTTATGAAATACTTTTTTGAAATAAATAACAATATTATTATTGGAGAGCGAAAAGTTAATTATGAATTACTATGTATATTTAGTAGAAAAATAAAAAATGAGAAAAAGGAATAAAACTTTAAAGAACACGAAAAATGTAAGGATATATGTGAAGCTAGTGGGAAATTATTGGAAGTTCATTTTCAAAGAAAAGTGAAACCTATATATGTAACCTCACACAGGTCAAAACAGCCTACAAAACCAACAAACATCCACTAGAGCATTGGGAGATAGTCTCCTCACTCCTCACTCCTCACTCACATTCCTCACTCCTCACTCCTCACTCACATTCATTCGTTCTTATCGATCTTACTTTTCAATGAAACCACATGATCTTGCTTGGGGAACATGAAAGATTTTACTCTTCCCTCAAAAGAAGATCTATCTGTGTATGCTCCCATCTCATGAAATTTTGAGTTTATCAATCTTTTGTTCATGTACAAAATCAAAAATTCAAAAAGATTTATCTTCATATATTGAACAAGTTTAACCAATAATCATTGTATTATGCAGTCAGTTGCAATCGATAACATTGTTTTTTTTTTAAATCGAAAAATTTGATTTATGATCCATTTTTCGATAAATAGTTTCTGTAATTAAAAGCTACAAAGTATGTGGAAGAAGTAATACCAAGAACATGCCAACCAAATAGTGACACTTGTGATAAGCCAACACCTCTTGATTAGAGCTTACTGCTCCCTCGTCTTATCCATTTTTTTACGCTTTTTTTTGTGTGTGTCTCATCTATTTTTTTACATTCCAAAACTTTTCAAAAATAGTAAAGTTTTATAATATAAAAATTAATTACTTTCCTATATTTTACTTACTTTATACCTTAAATATTGACGGATCCCACTACTTTCCTCATTCTCCTTACTTTTTTCTCTACTTCCCAACAAAATGTAAACAATTAGACGGGACGGAGGAAATACGTGACAAATAATAGCCAATCAATCTTGGACTCATAAAGACAAGTTAGCATTGAAATGTATAGTCCCAACCTGGACAAAAAATAATAATTGAACAAAGTGAACAGCTAGCTATGGGGAATGGAGGAGAAAGCCAAGGGGGTCCTTGAATATATGTTGGATCCAAAAGCCAAAGTACAGATTGGTGTGCAATTATTCATCCCATATGTTTTCGTTTTCATCCCCTGTGCTTGTTAAAAGAAAATAAATTCTCTTCTCAAAAGTAAGGAGAAAGAAACATAGCCAACCCACAAAAGCTATAACAAATTCACCACTTGTTGCATTAACTTATATTTAGCACCCATGGTTGCAGAAATCGGGGTTTGGAAATTATCGGGTAACCTATCAATTTAGGATTAATTTGATTAATCAATTTTTTTTGATAAATTCAAGACTTTTAGATATATCATGAATTTTTAAATGATCGATAAAATATTTTATAAGCATTAATGGTCGAGAAACATACTGTTGTACCAAAAGATGTAGGGTTTTTATAATTATATATTTCTATTTCCTTTCAAACTTTCTTTATCAGTATCTTGTATTACTACTATTATATATAACTACCTCTCTCTCTAACATTCCACTCCTTCCAATTATCTCCTCTTTAGAGGACTAGAGGGAGAGGGCGAGAAATAATAAACAAAAACCCTAGAATCACAACAAGCCATGAAAAACACAATCAGGTGCTGCATCTCCTGCATTCTACCATGTGGAGCTCTCGACGTGATCCGAATAGTCCATTCAAACGGGCATGTGGAAGAAATCAGTGGAACAATCCGTGCAGCTGAGATCATGAAATTGAATCCAAGGCACTTGTTAAAGAAACCCTCTTCACCTTCTGATGAAGACACTTGTCCCAAAATGGTTGTAGTTCCACCTGATGCCGAACTCCAACGTGGAAAAATATATTTTCTCATTCCCATTCCGAAAACACACGAAAAGAGTCGTTCGAGATCATCGTCTAAGAAGAAGAGAAGAGCTTCGGAAAGTAACAACAATATCACTGTCACAAACTTGCTCATAAATTCTGATCAGTATCTTACTGAAATTTTGTCCGAGAAGGTTTCGATGCAAAGGGATCGAAGAGGAGGCCGGACAGGAGTATGGAGACCTCATTTAGAGAGCATTTCTGAAGCATCAAGTGATTCATAATAGTGTGTGTTTCGTAATTCTTCATTTAAATTTCGGAAGTTTATAAATATATATGTCCATTACTATTAGGGTTGATGAAAATCAGGGGTTTGAGCCTGTTTTCTTGCTTGTACATGGAACTGAAAAAGAAAAAAATATATTATGTTATGGCTATTGTATTTTGTTAAAGAATGAAAGACTCTAGTAGGGTCTTGCATGTGAGGGAGTAATGATAATTGCGAAAGCAAGATAAATCCCACTATTTTTAGACAATGTATTTTCTTTTGTTTTTCTTATTTTGTTGAATAAGATTGAAGGTGATATTGTGATGTGAACATGCTACCATCCATTTTCATTTCAGATGAACTTTGTAATTAGTTCATTTGCTTCCTGAATTTTCTCCTCTTGCTTCCTCCCCCTCAATCCTCATGTGATATGTCGGCTGGGATGTTTATCACCTCTCTACATACCATCAACCTCTCGAAATAGTGTAAGAAGAGTATGATGTACGTAAATTTACCTCTGCTCTCTAAAACAAAAATGCAGATATTATTTTGAACAACTAAATTATCAACTCGATCAACTCCTGTAGATCATTAATTGAAATTTACAAATCAAAGGTGAAGGTGCGGAAAGGATCAGTACTGTTTAATGCTTTATATATGATATCTATTATATAATTAAGGCATTATATATTTAGCAATTTAAGGTTGGATATGTACGTTATTAATTAGTTAAAGTATAGTTGGTTACTTTCGGAGTTGAGGGAATAATTGTCCCCATTATTCGAATAAAATAATGTAATTGTAGGCTGCACTAACAAGTGGACATGCCTTTATTAGGCATTCGGTGCCTCTAGGATACAAATGATATTTGAGTAGACATATTATGCTAATCACACCTGTTAATCATAAAAGTGATTACCTACGCCGTGGCTTTTATCTTTTGGAACGGCATGGAAATGCTAGCTTCTATGAAAATTTCACAAGAATAAAAATAGTCTTTTCATACAACCATTTTTCATCGAAGCATTGTTTATCAAGTATTTTCTACCAATTTTCAGCGTATCTAACAACAAAAAATGCATCATTTTACTTCACCTATTTCCTACCGAGTGTGATAGGAAATAGTCGTGACGGGTTTCACCTGCTACGTTGGTTGTTGTCGACGTGTCTCTCACAAGGGAAAAACGATGTCATTTTTCTCGATCATTTTCTACCGTCTTCCTTGCAGTAGAAAATGAGTCCTCTATTCAGCATACCAAAGACATCGTGTCGTTTTCTGATTGGTTGACCTGTCACGTGACCATTCCTACCACTTATCGGTAGGAAATGAGCTGTAATGAAAAGTAACATCTTATTTACTCATTTTTACTTTTTGTTTTTGCTTGGTTGTGAGGAGGAGGAGGAGGAGGAGGAGGAGGAGGAGGAGGAGGAGGAGGAGGAGGAGGAGGAGGAGGAGGAGGAGGAGGAGGAGGATAAAATTTCAAAGGTAAGTTTACATTTGCAAGTTATTTATTTGTTAATATTGTTTATACTTGAAATCTTTGATAAATAAAATATTGTTTATTCTTGAAATTTTATATATAATTGATGTTTATACTTGTAATGTTTGTATGTTAGATATGTATTACTTGAAATGTTTGTATAGATAATACAAATACATTATATAAATGTTAAAAATTATGTTAAGAAAATGGTGTTAAAGAGTTTATATAAATGTAATGAAATGTGTTTTTACAATATTGTAGATGTCGATCGGAAGTAATCGTGATTGGATTAGACGTCGTTTGAGAAATGATAAAATTACATTAACAATGGAGTACAAAATGGTGTTAATGACTTTTTAGATGTTACAACTAAATTTGGGTTGGATGAAGGTAAGACAAAGTGTCCTTGTGTTAATTGTAAAACTTCAAGGTGGCAAATTATAGATGATGTTACATTTCATTTATATGCCGATGGATTTTTGCCACATTATACCGTATGGACTTTTCACGGTGAGAGTGCACCAAGAACCGAATCCTAATGACCACGTCGTCGTAGAACCGTACCAATTGATGTAGAACCACCGGTTGATCTGGATGAGATGTTACGAGATGCCGCCGGGCAAGATTATTATAGTTTCAATAATATGGCGGGTACTAGTTCTCAAAATGCCTACCCCCCCCCCCCCCCCCAAATAGTGAAACTTTAAAATATTATACCAATAATACTTGTGGAGCTCCCATTTATCCCGAAAACAAAGACTACACAAGACTCTCCTTTAGTACAAGATTGTTACATTTCAAAGATGTATCCAAGTGTAGCGAGAAAGCATTGAACTTGTTACTCGAAATCATAGGTGATATACTTCCCAAAAAGCATGCACTACCGAATACCCATTATGAAATAAAGAAGATGGTGAAGAAATTGAATTTGGGTTATGATAAGATTGATGTGTATGTTCTTATATGGTAACGACTCAAAAAAAATTGTATGTGACATTTGCAATAGGAGTCGTTATAAAGATGTAAAGGGAAAAAATGGAAAGAACATACCTAGAAAGGTTTTAAGACATTTTCCTCTTATTCCTCATCTACAACAGTTGTTTACGTCGGATCGTATGGCTAAACATATGACGTGGCACAAGAATAGAGAAGTAAAAGAGGGCGAGTTAAGTCACCCCGTGGATGGAGATGAATGGAAGAACTTTAATTTGACAAGAAATACCCATCGTTTGCTAAGGAGTTTCATAATGTTCGACTCAGATTGTCAAGTGATGGTTTCAATCTATTTGGGAATTTTAGGAAAAATATGTATACATTATGGCCGGTTGTAGCGGTTATGTATAATCTTCTTTCATCTATTTGTATGAAAAGACCCTACATGTACATGGCTCTTCTAATTTCGGGTCTGAACTCTCCAAAAGAAGATATCAACGTATTTTTAATACTACTAATAGATGAATTATTTATTTTGTGGCAAAGTGGAGTTGAAACCTATGATCAATCGCTAAAGTAATATTTGAAGTTACTTCACTAAATAATTGAATCAATGTCATGTAAAAGTTAGTACTTGTTTAAATTTTTGTTGCATATTTTAATTATCACTTTGTAGCTACTGTCTTCATCACTTCATGTGGAAGAATTTTTTTATACTTTTTATATTTTTATATCTAAATATACGTAACCATAAGCGTTACTAAATTTTTTTTTTATTTAATTGTGATCTTAGTATCATGGCAAGAACTAAGGGCAAGACACCGTAAAAGAGCAATGATAAGGACAACGAAAATAACGGGAAGCAAGTATTGAAAAAACATGACAAGGACATGCAAGTTTTGGAAAAACAGGACAAGGGCAAGCAATTTTCGGAAAAACAGGACAAAGGCAAGCAAGTTTCAAAGAAACAGGATAAGGGCAAGGCCATTGTGAGTTTGGCGCCTAAGAAAAATATTGACGAGCACAAAGGTAAGGGAAAGAAAATCATGACAAGGAGGCAGAGGATAAAAGTATGTAAATAAAGTTATGGTAATATGACAAGGGAAAAAGCGATTAAATGGAGGGGACCACAACCAAGATCGAACTCTCAAGGATTGTTCACCGTTGCTGTTCCGCCACATCCGACTCGTATAGACATTTCAAATGGGATGTAAGTTATTCATTTTTTAGCATGTATACACAATTGCAGAATGTGCTTTCATTAATAATTAAATAGTCATTAGTTACACAAATTTACATGACATTTATAATGTATAGCCATAATCATAGGGGGTGCATCCATATATCATTATATAAATACAATTGTAATAGTATGATTGTGCAAAAAATTATGATATTAATGATTATGTATACATATATTTTATAGTATTAGGAATAATTGTGCGAAGAAGACGATCTTGGGTGCAATACGTGGATTTTGGCCGGTGGGGGGTGATAAGGCTGTCGTGTGCCTATCAAATAATAATATCTAACAAATCCTTCTAACTATGTAGTAGGGTAAGTCAGAATCGATCCCGCAGAGACAAACGTATCAATCACTAGTTATTCTTGATTCAATTCAACTAAGCAAGTAACACAATAAATTATTGAGAGATGATTAAGCTAAATATTATACTAAAGCAAATATGTGGTATTAATCAATTACCTAAAAACATCTAGAATTAAGTATCCCCGCTAGCATGAATCGATGCAATTATGATTTCCCCCCTAATTAATCAGACAACACTCAAGAGGAAAGATGCGCCCTAGAAAATACCAATAACCTCTCTCGAGTATTAATGGCTTCTCTAAAATACACTCAAGCCTATTTTCGTGGTATCATGCAATCTAGAGACATTAAACACAACATCCTTACTTCCTAACAATCTGTTCTACCTATTTTCATGGATAAGTTCATGTCCTTATTGGGGAAATCACAATCATCTAAGTCTAACTTTCGTTAATAAATAAATACTGGGTTCAAACAATACACATAATCACGTCTGACATGTTATTGTTAATTAAGCACAACTCAATAAGCGAGAGCATATACCATAATTAATTTGGGGGTTGGGGGAAAATCATACATCAATCATAACTAGGGTTCAACTTAATCCTAGATTAAAAATCTAGTCACTCATAATTAAACTAACAAAACACATAATATTATAAGAACACATAATAATATTAAGAACATAGAATAAAACCTTCAATCTTCTTCCCAGAAGAAAATTATATGTCTCGCTCCGTATGTATATATATATTATCTTCTAGATCTAATGTCTATATATGTATCCTACAATAGTTTACTGCCTTGAGGAAAATACAAGTACGTTTCCTAAACTGATTCTGTTTTACAAGGAAAAATCGTTACTGGCTTTTTTTCAGTAAATATGGGCCGTTCCTGATGTAATCTGATATTTGGAATACTTTATAATGAAAGATAATTACGTTATCTTCGCGTGGGCTGTTAAATCGTCCAATTCTGACGTCTAGAACTCGAGATATGGCCCAAACAGTGTATCATGCACGTGCAACCCAACAAATCCGAATTTCCTTCTAATAAATCTCAAAATCAAGCTCTTTATTCTCCAATCCTTCCAAGTTTAGGATTTCCTTGCTTCCAAAAATAAGAAATTAAAATCTATTAAATAAAAATCCAATTAAATGAAAAATATAATAAATATGAGGAATAAAATCATATAAAGCATATATAAATATATACTCTATCAGGGGGCCTACACGTGGACTGATTTGAAGGATAAGCATCCTAGATTTCCAAAACAGGTTTTGGATAACTTTCATGTATGTATCCACACTAGCTTCTTTTATGTATTTTCCCATAATTAGTGTGTATGGTAAATTTGAATCATAATTTGACGTGTAAATGTATATATTGCAGCTGTATTTTAGGCACAAAAAAGGGTCAAAACCGGTCATAATCTGATGCGATTGTAATCGAACACATCAAGACATTTTGCAAGAGAACATTGCATGAAGAAAAGGTAAGAGTTTATGAGAAAAAAAAAGAGGACTGGGAAGTCATCGTAAGAATTGTGTCCATCGTACTTTAATAGCGAATTTTGGGAAGAATTGCTGGCATTTTGGAAATCAGAAGCCCGAAATCAGAAGCCCATCAACAGAGATCGCAAGCGGGGATTGATAATAGGGATAAAGTGAAGAACTTGCATAGCTCAGGTGCAAGACCATTTCAGGAAGTTGAGGAGGTGGTATTTTTTATATATTTTTTTAATTGTTAAATAAGTATCCTTTTTTGATGTTTTATCAACCTTCGACCACTAATCTACTCTGGCTTGAATTGTTCTCAGATAATGAAGGAGGAGAAAGCTGAAAAAAAGCCAATGTGCCTTGAAGTTTGGGATAATGAAGGAGGAGGGAGATTGCGAGGCTTCTTTGGATGAAGAGGACTTCACGGAAGAAAGCGACCAGGACATCGGCGACGAGTGCAATTGTGATAATGACAGAGAGGATAATAGTGATGAAGAGAATGCCCCAGAAAACAATGTTGGTAAAGATGAAGATAATGGGCACAATGGTGAGGACAACAATGAGGCTGCTAGCCAAGATGAAGGTAAGGGCTCCGACAGTGATCCCGACATCAGTGCTGATTAGTCAAGCCTTTCGTGATGAGAATTATTCTTTTAATAGACTTTTGTTGGTAATAACTATAACTTTAATGGTTTTTGTGGCCGTCTTGGTACATTTTCTGAACGTTTACGGTAGCTTTTAGTGCATTGTATGTTATGGTACTTGAGAGTAATTTGTAGTATTGGTTGGTTGAATTTGATAAGGTGTTGGAGAAGAATTAATTGGTTTTATGTAGTGGGAATTTGATAAGGTGTTGGAGAAGACAATGGGTTATATTATGGTGTGATAAGGATGGTTGTTAATGGTGGTGTTGGTTTTAATGTAATGGATGTTTATTTTGGCCATGGGCCTTTTATGTAATGAATGGTTGTTTTGGTTATTAAGTGTTTTTGCTATAAGATGTTGTGTGTTCTTGGTATTATATTTTGGTTCACTAGTATGATTTGTATCATAAAAAAATCCAAAAAAAAATGTTCAGTAATTCCTACTGTGTTCAAGCCATTTCTACCGTCCTTACCATTCGAAATCCAATATTTTCTACCAATTTTTGGCCATTTCCTACCGTATGGTAAGGACGGTAGAAAATGATTGGTAGGAAATGCTAACAGAGCGGTAGGAAATGACATTTACTTGCCCTCTGATGTAATTTCTACCAATGTGCTCAAGAATGCTCAGTAGAAAATAGGTTGCTAGCATGTCCACAAAATCCGCGTGGCATACCACGTGGTATCTAACCTGGAAGGGTCCCACACACATGGCATATGACATTTCAACTAACGTGGATGGGTACCACGCCACGTTAGCCTCCATGTTGGCACGTGGACCCCTACCATGTGGCAGTCCACATCAGCATGCTGGGTTCTCGTTGACCCGCTCACTTACATTTCCCACCAACGGACATCGGTAGGAAATGTATCACTTCCTACCGATTTTAGGTCTTTTCCTACCGATTATGCGGTAGAAAAAGCCCGTTTTTCTTGTAGTATTTTTTTGTTGCATACAACTTATGGACTTTCTAACACAATGTTATTGTTGAGATTTTTTATTAAGATGCTCGATTAGGTTTACTGGTTTGTTAATTTGTTTCATAGTTGTGAGATTCAAAAGATATGGTAACTCAAATGACTTATCTCGTCTCAGCTTGTAAATTGGATTCTCACACCTCCAAATTTTTTTTAGAACATATACTCAATTAGAATTACATATAATTTTAATTATTTAAAAAAGATAAATGTCTGCGTTTGTCTCATTTTCTACAAACTCAACATTTCTCCCTGAAAAAATTATATCTACAGATGTGCAATAAAATTTAGATTAGGGAATAAAAGTAAGGAAAATAAAAAAATTGAAATGTACAATCATAATATGACCAAGTAGTATATATTTTATGAGATACTAGCGTTTTACCCGTGTTACTCATCGAAAGCCCCATCTTAAATTTTTTAAAATTAATTATAAATATATTATATAACAAAACTCATATAAATTTTTTCCACATATTTTTACTAACATTTCATATTGTTACAATAGAAAGTGCAGTCGGATTGTTATTTATTCAAATAATGTATTAATAAATATAAATTATGTTATTGGTTGCTAAGAAAATAATTATTTATAAATAAATTTATAATGCATAAAATTTTTATTGAACATATAAACAAAATGTTACTATCATAACAAAATAATATATGAACACGATATTAGAATTTTTTTGAAATTTAACATCAATTTTTAAAATAAAAAGAATGTTGAATGTCTTAAAGCATTTTAGATTTGTACTTCTTATTAACTCCATTATCATTACGTGGATATGCGTTTATTTGTTCCCGATTTTGACTCTAAATTATCATCAATAAAATTATCATTATTAGCTTAATCAGGAACCTGGTTCCAAAAAAAAATGGTTGAGTTATTAAGAACAAGAAAGACAAATTTGATGTTGGACAAATATCATAATTAATCATTTTAATTGAAAATTTTATGTTCACCTAGACAGAATCAAGAATCAACATTGTATGATGTGATTTTAGATTCTTGTAAGGGCGTTGAAACTCTAGAGTTTGAACTAATTTTATCACATTTGAGCCGAAGTATACTATATTTCTACAGACTATGTTTCAAACATTCAAAGATATAGTGAATGTCAGATTTTTTTTTCCTGTGATAATATCCAAATTTTCAGGATACATAATTTCATTTTCTTCATATGACCGAGATTTTAAATTTGTTAGAAATAAATTTTAATCTTACATTAAGTATGCTATTTTTTTATGATTTTGTATTTATTATGTCATTATCTTTAGATTCTGACCAGTGAGGTCGTGGTCAACATTTAATGATATTGACCGCCTCATTTCACAATCTTTGAATTACTTCACTTGAATTAATGATGGTCACCTTAAACCTAATAAAATTATCTTTGAATTACTTCACTTGAATTAATAATGTAGATGGTCACCTTAAACCTAATAAAATTATATATAATTATGGTAAAGAGGATAGAAGAATAATATTTTCGAAGCACTTGATTTATTGAACATGATGTCTCATGTTCGGGTTTGACACGATTTTGCCACATTTGCAATTATAGGTATGGTTAATGATACAGAGTTCCCCTACGCAGGGGTAGAGCTGTAATTCGGGTCGAGCCGAGCCGGGTATTCACTAAACGAGTTCGAGCTTTCAAATAAACGAGTCGAGCCGAGCTACTTGTTTAATTAAACGAGCTCAAATATCTGATCGAACTCGACTCGTTTAATGAACGAGTCGAGTCGTGTTTACTCGCGAGCTAAACGAATCGGGTTTAAACGAGCCGAGCCATGTATATAGGTGAGCTCAACATTCAAAAAACATTAAAAATATAAAAAAAGTAACTAATTTCCATTATTTAAATAATAAAACTAATTTTTAATAATTTTTATTTGAAATTATAAACGAATCCGGGTTCGAGCTCGAGACGAGTCGAGTTTTCGAATTTCGAGCCGCCCATAGTCGGGTTCGACATATACTCGGCTCGACTCGTTTAACTAAACGAACTCGAACACACTCGTTTACGAGCTCGAGTGGAGCCGAGCCCAAATAAACGAGTTCAAGCTCAAGCGGCTCGCGAGCCGCCCGACTCGAATTACAGCCCTATGCAGGGGTCACATCTTCGACACTGCAAACTCATAAATGAGTTACCGCCTCCATTTACATTAAGATTTTAAAAGTTTAACAATGAAAAATTGGGGAGTCTGATGATTGCACTTAATTGGTAACGAAATAAAGAAGAAGTTAAATACTACTTTACTATCTGAACTTCTGAGATCCGTAATATGCATATATAGAATATATTATGCTTATGCAGAATATATTATCAAGCTAATGTGAACAAATGTTTTATTAATGAATTAAAAGTACTTTAAAAGATGATATATTCATTCACGTTCAATTTTAAAAATTACTTATGAATTAAATAATTAAAAAATTTATGTTATTTATTCGAATTTATATTACTAATATTATTTTAAAACGGCTTGAAAATAGTTTAGCTAGCAACCCAGTGACCCCACATGTAATTTCAGTAAGATAGGTTAAAAGTACTTTTACATTGGTAAATTGAATTTTTAATACTTCGTCAACATATATTGTACTAAAATTTATTTCTTTTACTTTTGAAATATAATTTTGATTAAATTTGAAAGATTAATATTTAAGCAGATGATGTGTTCGTTCAAGTATGTTTTTAAAAACTATCCGTGAATGAAAATAATTCAAAATTTTAAATTTAATTGAATTTAAATTATTACTTTAAATCAGCGTAAAAGATGGCTTAATTACCGACTAATCAATACTACATTATTAAAGACGAAACATTAAAAGTTTAGTCGGTACGGTACCTATTTTTTGGTACCTGTTTTTGGTACTTCGTGTTTTTACTTAATTACCCTTACTTATTTTTAAAAAATATTAAAGGGTACCAAAAAACGCGTTACTTTTCTATTAAAACGCGTTACCCTATTTATGTTCTATTAAAACGCGTTACTTTTCTATTTATTCTAACAAAATCCCATCTTTTTCCAAAAATATCACGGACAATTACCTTTTTCACCCCTCCTTTTCTAAAAACATCACGTGCAAACCCATGCTTATTTATTTTAAAATCTCTTTTAATACTTTTAATTATAGAAAATTATAATTATATTAAATATTAATTACCGTTTTCAGCTAAAACACATTACTTTTCTATTTTTCCTAACAAAATCTCCTCATTTTCCAAAAATATCACCGGCAATTACCTTATCAACTAAAATATGTTATATTTTCTGTTTTTTCTTACTAAAACCCCTCCACATTTATTTTCTATTTTTCCTAACAAAATCCCCTTCTTTTCCAAAAATACCTTATCAACTAAAATATGTTACTTATCTGTTTTTTCTTACTAAAACCTCTCCTTTTCCAAAAATATCACAGACAAACTCTTTCCTATTTATTTTAAAATCTATTTTTATGCTCTTAATTATTTAAAAAAGTTACCTATTTTAACATTTCTATTTACTTTTTCAACTAATTCAATTAATCCATATCTATCTATACTATCTTATAATAGACGAAATATTAAAATTTTGGTCAATGAGTTGATCGGTTAGTACTTAGTGATTTTACTTAATTACCCTTACTTATTTTGAAAAACATATTATTAAATAACAACATTATTAATAACCAATTACATTTTCAGCTAAAATACATTACTTTTTATATTTTTTTCTAATAAAATCTCTCGTTTCTAAAACAATAAGGGGCAATTACCCTTTTCAACTAAAAATGTTATTTTTTCTATTTTTCCTTACTAAAACACCTAATTTTCCAAAAATATCACGGGCAAACCTTTACTTATTTATTTTAAAACATATTTAAATGGATAGTGCTAAATACCCCAAAAGTTTTACCAAAAGTTTTACCAAAAATTTTACCGAATGACGTGGCATGACATTTGTCAAATTTTAATTGGGGACACATATGAATGCACGTGAGTCCTATTTTATTATTAGGAAAGTTACCAAGTTTATTCGTGACACATCAGCATTTCGTAAAAGTTTTGGGACAAAATTTGGGATTTTTAGCATTTTCCTATTTTAATACTTTTAATTACGGACAATTACCTTTTTCAACTCAAACATGTTACTTTTTTCTATTTTTCTTACTAAAACCCCTCCTTTTCCAAAAATATCACGGGCAACCCGTTATTTATTTTAAAACCTATTTTAATACTTTTAATTATTTAAAAAAGTTTAACACGCCTACTAATTTTTTTTAACAAATGCAATTAATAAAATATTAAAATGTAAAAATTAAAATAATAATTAATATTATCAAATAATAACATTATTTATAACCAGTTACCTTTTCCGATAAAATACAATCATTTTTCTATGTTTTCAAACAGTATCCCCTCTTTTTCTAAAAAAATCACGGACAATTACCTTTTTTCAACTTAAACATGTTACTTTTTCTATTTTCCCTTCCTAAAACATATTCTTTTCCAAAAATATCACGGGCAAACCTTACTTATTTATTTTAAAACCTATTTTATTACTTTTAATTATGTACAATTACCTTTTTCAACTAAAACATATTGTTTTTTCTATATTTCCTTACTAAAACATCTCATGTTTTCAAAAATATCATGGACAAACAGTTAATTATTTATTTTAAAACCGATTTTAATAATTTTAATTATTTAAAAAATCTTAATACGCCTACTTGTTTTTTTAATAAATATAATTATTAAAATATCAAAATGTAAATAATAAAAATAAAAATTATTAAAAATAATCCGTGCATCGTACATGTTTTAAGCTATTATGTAATCTGAATGCGATATTTTTAAAATTGTTATATACTGATAAATTGTGGGGAACATTGTATTAAAATGATTTTTTCACCTTTAAAATTTTAACTTTTATTTAAATCATACAATGATGTCACTGTTAATCTATGTAATTAATTATAATATGCATATAAATAAATAACAAATAGTTATTAACATTATGTATTAGAATATTTATACTTGAGATTGAATTATTAACATCATATTTAATATAATATAGTAATCAAACTTGTTAATTAGTAAATATTTTTAAAAAAATCAATTATAAAATATAATAGGATAATTGTGTTTGATTTGAAATAAAACAGTGATTTATTAACAATTTTTTCTTTTTGACTACAAACAAATATATAAACTCATAAATGAGATATGACTTCAATCTACATTAAAAGGGTAGTATTGTATATATTTAATGATGTTTTAAAGATTAATGACTTTAAGGATTTTACATACTTTTAGCAATTTTTACGGCATTCAAGAAATTTTCTATAGAATTATTAGTAGTCATGTCAAATCTTATGAAAAAGCTTATGACTTCTTTTCCAAGTGATATAGTTATAATTTTTGTTAAAAATCATTTTCATTAAAAGTTATTGACTTTTTGAATAACATAGTACTTGTAAAACTTGTGAAGAGTCTATAAATGTTTAAATTCAATACCGTCCTACTTTTAAGAATTTCTTTATCTAAATTCAATACCGTCCTACTTTTAAGAATTTCTTTAAATTTTTGATGGAATAACATCATAGTTTTAGAGACTCTTAGAATTAAATACTTCATGACTTTTAAAATCATTAAAAATCTTTAAATCTCTTCCTACACTACCCCCTCATAAGATTTTAAAAATCATCGGAAATCGGGGAGTCTAATGACTACACTTTATTGATAACGAAATAAAGAAGAAATTACATACAAGTTAATATCTGAACTTCTAAGATTCGTAAAATTTTTATATTAAATATATTATCAAGTTAATGTGAAAACATGTCTTATTAATAAAATTAAAGTACTTAAAAATATTATGTATTCCAATTCTAAAAGTTAGTAATGTATTAAAAAATTGAAAATTTTATGTTATTATTCAAATTATATTATTAGTATTATTTTATAACCAAAAAATAGTTTAGCTACCTATCCACGAAGCCCACATGTAACATGTAAGATAGATTTAAACTATTTTTAAATTGGCAAAATGAATTTAATAATAATTTTGTTTAAATTCAAAAACTTTATACTTAAGAAGATGATGAGTTCGTTCCAGTATGCGTTAAAAAATTATCCGTGAAATAAACCAATTCAAAATTTTAAATTTAGTTGAATTCAAATTGTTTATTACTTTAAATCGACGTTAAATATGGTTTAGCTATCAACTAACACGTAATCTGAGATAGTTTTAAAATAGTTATATATTGATAAATTGTGGCGGATATTGTATTAAAATAATTTTTTTTTTTGAAAAAATTTAACTTTTATATAAATCATACAATAATATCACTGTTGATTTATTTAATTAATGTAGTATGCAATTAAATAAATAAATAATAGTTATTCAGATTATGTATTAAAAAATTTATACTTGAAATTAAATTATTAATATCATATTAAATATAAAATAATAATCAAACTAGCCGTTTGGTATAAAAGAGAATTTAATAATATGTTGGCCAGCTTTTAGCTTAGAATCTTTAGTAGCCAGGTGCCCCTTGGCCTTTTTGTAAGCCGTTGGCAGTCTCTGTTTGATGAAATTCTCAGCTTTTCAAAAAAATATTAATATATTAAGTAATATTTTTTTAATTTTTTTTATATAATCAATTAACATCAGATTTGTCCCTTAATTAATAAAATTATATGAGAAATTTTTTGATAGATTTAAATTCTAGTTAAAAATAAAATAATATTTTAGATTTGATTGGTTAATCGGGTTATTTGAATAATCTAAGGTTTTTTTTTTTTTTTTGAAGAATTGAATAATCTAAGGTTAATTAAAATTTTAGGAAGAAAGTTTTTAGGTTTTTGGTCTACAATTTAGGATTGACATGATAGACAGAGGTATTATAATAAAGATGATGTATTATGCAGTTTCTAGTTTCTGAACACCCCCATCCACCTATTAAAAGAGGATGTAATTATTGGAATATAATATTGTGTACTTGTTGACATATATTCGATTCTAAGAATTTTACAGAGCAGGATATATGACTTGTCAGATAAACTGATCATTGGGAATGGACTTAAATGCTAAGATGACCTGCAATCTGCATTCTGCAGTTACATGAGACTCGAGAAGCCTATCACCATACTTATGTGTACAAACAATATGGCTAGTGGTATTGTTATGATCGAAATTATAACCTCGCCTTATTTAATGGCATTTCCTTATAGAAAGGTTACAATGGAAACCTAGTCTATTGGGCTCGGCCCATAGCCCTGGCAATACTGGTCCAGAGTGTTTCATCAGATAACCTCGCCCATGTATAGGCAGATAACCTCGCCTATGTATCTGGCAGATAACCTCGCCCATGTACTCATCAGAGAACCTCGCCCAAGCAGGTTAGAAGACAACTTCGCCTAGAAGGTTCGAAGATAACTTCGCATGGAGGGCTGGAAGGTAACCTCGCCCAGAAGGAATGAACAATTAATATTTTGTCAGTTTAAAACTTTATCCAGGTTGAGGAACTTCGCTTTGCTGAAAGATTGAGAAGCCTCGCCCCTTTGATTCATAAGAGCCTGTCTTTCCTTATTTTTTATGAATCAGGATAAGCTTTGACTCCGATAAATCCGGGTCAATAATTTATCTGATAAGTTCCGAAAAGATAGTAAGATCATGACAGCTCATAATGACGCATCAAAGGCGGTGACCCCGGTCTTTTTGCTGTTAAAGAAGGAAACTCGGCCCATGGGTTACTTGCTCCCCAAGAACTACGTCTGGCTTGATCCCTATAAATATGGTACGTAGGCACATTGTATGGTACGATGCAAACTTGCAAACAAGAGAGAATTCAATATTCAATCTCAATTGCGACCTATTCTCACATACAATCTCAGCCATCCCCAAATTATAAACCCTAATCCCCATAACCTACACTACATATCATCCTCGGTTTCTACCACAATTCCAGCAACCCTCCCCGAATTGGTTATCACCAAATTCCTCCGTTAACAGGTATTGACATGTTGCAAGTGACAGTGACGAAGGAGGTGGCTAAGGCCACATGAATTTGATTAATGTAAGAAATGTTTTTTACTGTTTAGTGATCATATCTCATCTGAATCTGACCATTTCCCTTCATTTTCGGCTAAGTCTAAACCGATGGACTAAAAAATAATCGAATGTAATGCAAAAAGATCGTTTATTAGTTCTAAACGGCCATTCTGTTGGTCAAATCCTTTTCTTTTCTTGTACTCTTGTAGTGATGATTTGGGTGCTATCTTAGAGCACTGGCCTATTCATTGTAATCCCTCGTTTTAAATTATTGGTCTCTTCAAGTACAACTGAAGCTGATTAGTTGTTAGTTCTTACAAGCAAGTGTGTTTCTAGCTCTGTGGATGAGCCAATTGTCACAAAATTTAACTCATGATTCAAGGGGATGTACCGCGTATTTACGTGTGGTGGTACTGTACCTCGGCCTCTACAGTTGAACTTCCCGAAATTTGGTTATTGCATGAAAAACATATCAGGGTTTTTCATTTGCTAACTGAACTTGCAAAAGGTTTACACACAAGTAAGTAATCAAGTGCAATACTGTGGGAGTGATCGGATCAATTGTCAGACTTCGTGACTAAAGCTTTAAACGCAAAATAGGAGTAATTGCTGTCACCCAACTAAACTAAATGAACTCTGCCGCCAAGTTAAGTGCGTGTTTGAGTTATCACAAAAAAGTTGATTTATGGCTTAAAATAAGTAAGTGTATAAGTTGATGAATTCTTATAAGTTATACGGGTGTTTGGATAAATTTACTTATAAGTTAGTTAAGAGTTTACTAAATTAAATTTGAAAAAATAATTATTAAATACAATGATTTCAACACTTGCATTTTAAATTAAAAAAATATTTAAAAACACAAATGTAAAAATATAAAGTATTAAAAAACAAAGAAATTAAGTAATAAGTCAATAAGTTTAGGAAAATGTACCACATTATTAACATTCAACTTATTAACGTATAAGTTATAAGTTGAGAGTCAAGTTGGGGACAAACACCCCTCATAAGTTTTTATTAATTTATAATGTATAAGTAGTAGTTGCCAAACATGTCCTAAGTCTCAAAGGATTTTTGGTTTATACATAAAAGATGATAACCGGTGTCAAACTCGGGTATGAGAGAGAATGTGTTAGATTGATCAAAGACAAAAAAAATCCTAAAAGTAATTTAGAATTATAGGGACTGATAATAAAACACATATGGAACCAAAATAAGATTGAACCATATTTGGTATTAATAAAGATTATTTTATTAATTTAATTATGCTAGATACGTTATTTTTGTAAATTTTGTAATAAAAAGAATTGTAATTCTAATTATAGTAGGATTCTAACAATATTACTATTATTTATTAAAAAAAGAATATAGAGTTGTAGGGATCTAGTTCACAATAAAAATGATTAACGCTCGGAGAAATAAGGATGAACCAAAATAAGGGTAGAGCCATTAAAAACTAATATAGGTACATAATTGTAACATAATTAGGACTCGAGGGTGAAACAAAAATAAGAGTAAAACCAAATTTGGTACCGAAGTACCAATTAAAAGGGGTTTCGTTTCTATAACCTTTATTAATAAGCGAAAACCTCTTTTAACATTGTACCAAATTTGGTTCGCACTTTTTTTTTTATTTCACCCATAATTTTTTTTTTAAATATAACTATTTAATTGTAAAAAGATTATGATATCCTAAACTCCTATTTCATGTATATTATTATATTCTAAACTCCTAATTCACGTATTAAAATTTTATGTTGTTTTTAAATTATTTGTGTTTTGTTTAGTGCTCTACTTTAACTGATCTTCTAACAACTCTATTATTATTTTTGACTTTTTCGAATTACAAATAATTTTATTATTTTTTTTGAATTTTCATCTTGTAGATAATATACACATGTCAATATTATATGTGATCGTATATAATGGACACTTAAGCCATAAAATTTAAACATTCGTATCAACTTTTTTTTTTGAAAGAATAAATTTACTACACACTTGCTGCTTCAATTTTCGACTCATATATTATATATTATTATTATATCCTAAACTCCTATTTATTGTAGAATTTTATGTTGTTTTTAAATGAAAAAAATAATAATTATCTAATCTAAATAGATTATATTATTATTGTCCTCTAAACTCATATTTCATGTACACTTCTATGTATTTTTTAAGAAAAAACTAATTCTATGTTGTTTTTAAATTAAAAATATATAATTATCTAATCTAAAATAAATAATATTGTTATTGTACCATAAACTCTTATTTCACGTAAAATTCTATGTTGTTTTAAAAAAATAATAATCTAATCTAAATCTACAATAAATTATAGAGAAATGATCGAAAATACTACTTTTTCTATGTTTTTTTTTACAATTTTACCATCTGAAAATATTTGCAAAAATACGGTCTGCAACTTGTTGCAACTTAAAAATATTTGCAAAAATACAGTGCAACCAGATTCAACCAAACCAACCAGATGCAACTTTTTCAAAAAGAAATTGAAATCAGCTGAAAATTCAAAAAATTTGTTAGGATGAGGGGTGAAAGAAGATGAAGATGAATAAATCTTGCAATTGCAGGTTACATCCCATCATATTTCGTTTATACATACATGTCTATATATACATATATAGATACATGTGTAGTTAAGAGTTCACAAGTAGTTTCATCTCAATCAAATCAACAATTGGGGTTGAGTTTCTAGCTAATGAATAGGCCCCGCAGGGGCACTAACTTTTACAACTTATTATGCAACCAAAGATGATTCCAATTATTAAATTTTTATAAATTGCATCTGTGATTGATTTTGGTTGCAGTTGTAGATATGATTGCATCTAGTTATATACCGTATTTTTTCAAATAGTTGGTATTTTTGCAAATATGTTGGTATTTTTGCAAAATATTCAAAAAAAAAACATAGTATTTTTGCAAAAAAGTTTCCTGGGTTGGGTATTTATAAAAAAAACCCTAAATTATATTATTATTGTACGGAAATATATTATATTGTTATTAAATTACATTACTTATTTTACAAAAATATATTATATCATGTTTCAGATATCCCATGCTCGAGGAGTTACAATAAGATCACAGACATAAGCAAACTAAAGTACGTTGTAGTTTTTACTTTAGGCCATCTGAAATTTGTATTCTTATTAGATATCCCGAGAAGTTACAATAAGATCACATACATAAACAAACTAAATTATGTTGTAGTTTGTAGTTTAGGCCATCTGAAATTTGTATTCTTATTGTAGTTATAATTCTTTTATAACCTTAGTGTCTTGGTGAATTGCACTTAAAATATGAAACACCAACAAATATGATTATAGGTAACTGTTACAGATGAAGTGATCATTATCCGTCACCAATGTACAAAGAATAGTTACTAATCGAATACATGTTGTGGACAGGTAAATTTACTTTTCAGCATGCCAAGCTTTTGTTAATACAAGTTGTGGAGAGGTAAATTCACTTTTCAGCATGGCAAGTTGTGCCCATCTACATATACTTTTTGATTTTAGTTACTACTCCAAAGATAAGTAAGCCAATTTTCACTTAAAGTAATATACCATCGGCAATGGAATGTGTTGTATCATCGTGCATGCGAATCAATTTCATAGAAAATGTTAGAATATTTACATCACCAATCACAAGTGCAGAAATTTAATTCAATTATATCTTGTACCGTTAGTTAATTCATGAATATGCTTACAATATTTAAATCATCCATATTTTGTATGATATTGAGCTAATTTATTTGTCCCCTTATAATTTTTCCTTCTACCTATGTCTTTACAATTGGAAGACAAAAGATCTGCATACAAAAAAAAAGATATCGTTAAACAAGAGATTATGAAACTACTGAGCATCGAGATGAACGTAATGATAAAATTCGCAAAAAATATATGTCCCAAGTATTATTATCAAAGTTTATTTTTTTTCTTAATTTTTAGAATTATTCGATTCAGATAATGATCTCTTGTGTTTTATGTATAAATAGAAAGTTGTTTCTAAAAATAAAGAAACTCAATTAGATGTCAATCTTCTAGATTTTATCCAATGATTTATATACAAAATTTTAATTATATATACATAGTTTATACTGTATTTGACCGATTTCTTAGTCCCGTTATAATTATCCCTTACAGTTACGCCTTCAAAATTGGAATTGTAAAGATCTGCCGGAAGAGAAAGATATCGTCAAACAAGAGATTCTTAAAATATTGAGCAGCATAATAAACATAATGAGAAAGGTCGCAAAAAATATATAGCACAGGTATTGGTGACGAAGTTTTTTTTATTTAATTTTTCAATTCAACTAATGATCTCTTATGTTCTATATAATAGAAAGTTGTTGCTGAAAATAAAGAAATTCAATTGGATGCGAATCTTTTGGATCTATATACAAGTTAATTGGTGTTTTAGTTTTAAAATTAATTTGATTTTAATTACGTTTTCTATATAATAAAAAAACTGTTTCTAGAATAAAGAAACTCAATTTGATGAGAATCTTCTAGATCTTATATATCCAAGGCTGTATGTATAAACAAAATTTTAATTATATGTATACATACATAGTTTATAATATATTTGGCTGATTTGTTAGTACCCTTGTAATTATCCCTTATAGATACGCTTTCAAAATTGGAAGTTAAAAGATCGGCCGGAAGAGAAATATATCATCAAACAAGAGATTATGAACTAATGTGCACCGAAATAAACATAATGAGAAACGTCAAAAAAGATATATGACACGGGTATTGGGGATGTATTGTTTTGCTTAATTATATATATAATTATTTAGTAATTAATTTCATGAAAAAATAATGTAATTATAAACAACATTAAGTCAAAATTTATAATAATATAATTGATAATATTAATGAAAAAATACTATAAATAAAACAAATTTTCAAAAAAAATACTCGATCGCACGGATTATATTCCAGTATTAATAAAAGTTAAGTTAAGAAGATATAATAATAGGCATGAATAAATTAAATTTGGGGTAGTGCTAGGAACCCAAAATTTTTACTAAAATTTGTTGCCCAGTAATAAACAATTGTAGAAGGGGGGTTGAATACAATTGTATAAGATTCTCGACTTAATAAAATATGAATCACAAATATGAAAGAATAATAACAGCTTTATTAAATCTGATATAAAACTGTTACAAACTCTCTCAAGAAATTCTGATGTTCTTGAGAGCTTCTAGGTTTCAATAATACTCGAGTGTGTGATTGGTTATCAAACCAAAACCTAAACTGTGTTTATATACTACACAGCTTCTCTATCAATTACAAGATAAGTCCTAATCAATAACAAAGATTGAAACATATCCTAAATCGATAGCTGCATTCCTACAGACCAGGAACCGACAAAATAATCTTCCTTATTTAACTAGACTCCAAATATAACTCGAAGTAGAATTACTGATCAGTTTCCAGTCCTGATGATCAATCCTGATCCCAGTCCTGATATTCATCCTGATCCTGACGATCATGCAATCCTGATGGCTATGCATTACTGATGACGTCAGCAATCCTGATCAGTTGAGTCTAGATCCTGACGATCATTGAATCCTAATCTAACAATCTCCCCAAATCTCATACTTTGTGAAATAAAGTATAGATTCCTAGATTCAATGATGTCAAAAATATGTTAACAAAATGTACAAATATTTACAGCAGCAACTTATCTGTTTAAATTCTTTGATATAACAGATTCATCTTCAAGAAGTTGGATAACAAATTTTCTTCTTTTTCTTCAAGAATTTGAATCAGTCTTTCCTTAAGATTTCTGAGTTCTTCATCTTCCTCATTAATCTGATAGATAGCTGCTATGCGATTTTGTATGGAGCTTCTCTGTAGACTGTGATCTTCAAGTAAAAGATAAGAAATTTCCTTCCCATCAGGATTGAGAGTAAGTTGAGTCATGCCAAAAGTCACTTCTTTAACAGCAGTGCCCCTTTGCATTTCCACATCTTGACCTCTTTGATTTAAGTACATGGGAGTATAATTACCACTGAAATTTCTGTTTCCATCCAGTCTTCTTTTTATTGTTGACAAGATCATGTCACTCCACACTTTGCACACTTTATTCTTCCATCTTAACAGATAATGAACATATTTCAGTTCCTGTGTAGTTTTCATCAGCAGATCTTGAATGGACAGAATCTTCACACTACTATCTTTCATGAAGTACAGAAACTTTTCTTTCTTTTCAATACCATCATGACAATCTATAACTATATCAACATCTAATAAATTGTTCAGGTGTTCAGAAGTTAAAGTACCTCCAATTTCAGTCAAGGAGTAAGGATCAACATAAGACATATTCTGATATTCAGCATCCCTGTGTCCAATACCTCCTCTTGAATCACTTGACAATTGCTTCAGATTTGAAAAATTCGTAGCCAGAGTGCTTTTGATCTAACTATATCAGATAAATCAACAACACTTGAAGCACTTGTTATAATTCCTCCATTCTGAAAATTGATAGGTGTGTTACAGCTCAGTGTACTTATGTGTTTCCACTTCTTATCTTTCTCTTTTTCAAAAGCATAGCTTCTTTCTAGTAAATATTCTCGTCTGCTTGGATTTCTCCATAATCTTTCATTTGAAGTTTTGAGCTTTTGTACATAGAGACTGAAATCTCTATTTGTTCTTCTTGTGAGTTCTCTTCTTCTGGTTTCTTCTTCTTCATCCACTTCCTTGTTGTGAGAATCAACCACAGTAGATAAGATTAACAATTCAATCTCTTGCAGAATTTCAGATTCATCAGGATCTTGAACATTGTCAAGAACAATATCAGGATTAGAATCTTCAATTTGATTTGTATTACAGAGAATTAATTGTCTTGGTCTTCTTCTCAATTCAGGTTCTTCTTCAATAAACTCCTTGTCTTCCTTCTCAATGATATCCTTGATAACAGGATCTATTAGATTTTGTGAAGCTTCAGGAATTTCTTCAATTAATAAACCTCTAGACCTTGTCTGTCTAGGCACTGTTTGAGTTGAAGAACCTCTTCTAGCACCTTTCCTACCTCTGCCTCCTCTTCCTCTAGCAGGAGCAGGGTTATTAAAGCTTTCCATCATTTCTCTCTGTTGACTTAAGAATTCTTCATGTGAGAGATCAGGATATTCTTCACTTGCTGTAGAGAGTGCTTTCCTTGCAAATAATTGCTGAACTCTTTTATCAGTATGATAGAGAGTAACAATTCTGTCATCTTTTGTAGTGAACTTCTGGAATAGATTTGATGCATCTTCAGGATTATCAATAAGCACATCTTCATCACCTTCAGGAATTGTAGCAAGAGTCTGTTCATGACCAGACATCAGGATTTGATCACCTGTCAGGATTTGTTCTTCCGTCAGGATCTGAGATTGCACCAAAGTCCTTACTGTCCTTACTCCAGAATCAGAAACATGAGTTGACTGCGTTGTTTGACTTTGAGAAGTTTGAATTGTAGACTTCATAACAGCGGCATCAGAGGTTTCTCCTTGTAGAATTTTGTCACCACCATCATTTCCAGTATCATCATCATTATTCCTCAATACTAGATCAGGTGTACATTTTGTCTGACTTACCTTCTCCCCCTTTTTGACATCAGTATTTGACAATATATTCAAAATTAAGGCAAGAGAGGTTTGAATGTCAGTTACCTTTGTATCAAGAGAATCAATCATGTTGTTGATTGAAGACTGTTCAGTAATGATTGACTTAACTTGGGATTCCACTACCCTGAGTTGAAGAGCAGTAGGCACCTTTGTAAAGCTCTGAGAAATATCAGTCCTCACTTTGTCAGTAGAATCTTTGACAGAATCTATTTCATGTTTCAGGCTTTTGGATAACAGAGTAGTAGCCTTCAAATGATTCTTCAAATATTCATTCCGAATCAACTTAGCAGCATTATAAGCATGATCCAATGCATAGGGATAGCTTACAGAATCATGGGACTTGTACCATTCAGTTTCCCATTGTTGCATTCTCAGCTGCTCAGCAGGATCAATCTCAGAAGGAACAGAAAAGTCTTGTCTTAAGTCCTTTCCAGTAGTAGCCTTACCAGTCATGAATGTGCTTGACGAACCAAAGTTAGTTCCAAGACTAGATTTTAAAACTCTGGCAAGCTGATCCTTCTCTTCATTATCATCATCATCATCACTATCATCAGAATCATCACCATCAGTATCATGAGTAACGTCAGGATCAGGAATAGCAATACCTTTCAGTTTATCCTGTGAATCTGTGATAGGATGGTTCATTGGTCGTGATCTTAGTGGCTGTATAAGAATTGGCTCAGCATCAGGAGCACCACTAGCATCAGGAGCAACACCGTCAGGATTTGATAAGCTTGCATCAG
This sequence comes from Heracleum sosnowskyi, assembly GCA_030848705.1. Lineage (NCBI taxonomy): Eukaryota > Viridiplantae > Streptophyta > Magnoliopsida > Apiales > Apiaceae > Heracleum > Heracleum sosnowskyi. Next base: position 9,598,911 of record CM061239.1, read on the forward strand.
TATGTGTTACTGATGGTTCTTGTGTAGCATGAGGTTCTGAAGTTGCTTCAACACTTTGAGTTGGAGGTTCTTGTGTGCTTCCCTCATTGACAGTGTCCTCGACCAATCTTTTACCAGAAGCTGTAACTTTGCCTGCATCTTCACATTGAGAAGATGGTTCTTGTGGGGCTGGAATTGAAGTGTCTGCATTTTCCCTTTGAGAAAATGGTTCTTGTGTAACCATTCCAATAGCTAAGCCTGCACTCACACTTTGAGTGAGTGGTTCTTGTGTGGCAGTATCTTCAGGAGCTGCTGAATCACTTTGAGATCCAGGTTCTTGTGGGCTTGATCCTTTCAGCTTCTTTTGTCTCTGAAAGACTAACTCCTCTGCTTTCCTCTTTTTCTGCAATGGAGGTGTAAGACCAACCAAGGAAGCAGTCTTAGAAACTTTTTCCCATGAAATTTCTAGAATCTTCTTAGATGGGGAGGCTGGAGAGTCTGAGATAGAGACAATTTTTGTTTGTGCATCAGGAATACCAACATCAGGATTTGCTAGAGCATCAGGAGTAGATGACTCATCAGGATTTGATGTCTGAATATCAGTATCCTTCATTTGCACCTTCAAAGGAATATGATACCTGCTCTTTGACAATTTCCTTTTCTTATGTAGCTTTGATGAAGGTGCCACAGCTTCAGTAGAAGTATCAGCAACTTCCTTGATTATCTTAAATTTAGAGGAAATTGGCATGTCATCTTCAGAATCAGATTCATCCCTTAATACCAATTTTCTCTTCACAAAAACAGCCTCATTCACCTTCTCAGCTTTCTTCTGAACCAGGACCCCTTGTACACCCCCTTGTTTCTTCTTTGTAGTGAGTGGTGTAGAGGAAAAATCCTTTGAACCTGATTGCCTTCCAGACACATCAGTTCTAGCTGATTTCTTTGATTTTACAACTAAAGTCTTTTGAGAGACAGTAGAGGTGGCTGTTAACTGTTTAGACTGTTTAGGATGAATGTTTGGGTCAAGAACAAGGTGTGATTGGCCTTGCCCCATAGCATTAGAAAGTAATCCATAACAAGTAGGCATTTTCTGATGTAAGAAAAACCTGACCTCATCAGGAATAAAAGCATTTCCAATAAAACCATTTGCCTTATCAGGATTAAAAATATTTTCGATATGAAGAGAGAATAAAATTTCATTTAAGAAAACAAAATTTATTTCAATAACCCTGAAAAATGTTTTTTTTTTAAAAAATCACCAAATTAATGGTGTAGAACCCACTGAAACATTCTTACCATTTAACAAGGCAAGATAGTCATTGAAAACTGAACCGTCGCCTCGAAAATGAGAAAATGACCTGCAGTCTTAACAAATAATCTCTATAAAAGAAAAGAGAATGTTAAACAGTATTATCATTCATCAAAAATACAAAAACCCTCTCCACAGAGAAAAAAAACCTTACGCAAACCTTTCATATTCTTCTTTTCTCCATGGCTGCTAACAATCAACAAAACGACTTACCAGTAGAAGAACTTGATTTAATTTGGCAAGAGATGCAGGAGGCTCTTGATGAAATAGCAGAGCATGAAGAACCACAACCTGTTCCTGATGCTCAGGAACATGATGCCTTTGTGAATGCAATGGCGGATGTGCTTCTTCATAACTTCCATCAGGCAAACCCTGATTGGAATCCTCTCGAAAATCTTATCATTGTCGATGAGGACGACGAAGATGAGGATGATGATAATGATGAGGAGCTCGAGCGAGAGCTTGAGAGAAGAAGAAAGAAGATGATGGATGCTTGTATGTCATGTAAGGTGGAGGCATGGAAGAGTCTCGGTGGTCACGATGACGATCCGCCTTCAAGTGCATCTGCTCCCCTTCTTGTTCTTTAAGGATGGAACAAGGGTAGAGAAATAGAGTGGGAAAAAAAACTGTAATTTCCTTTTCATTTGTAAAAATCTTCAAGTATCAATGAAAGTGATCTTATTTCTCTATTATGCATCTTCGTTGTTTTCCTGTACAAATTGTTAGTAACATTGCATTTGACATTTAAAATGATGAATAGTAATCCCTGAGAAAATTTTGAATTGAGATATGAAAAATTAAAACTTAATACTTAATCAATGACTAAGTATAAAATTCTATTTTCCAGAGAATACCAGCAATGTTGATGACAAAATGTCTTAGAACCTCTGGTTTTCACACCAGCTTCAGTATCTGTTCATCAGGATTGACCAGTTGACTTCCTGTCAGGATTTTATCCTATCAGGATTTGATCAAAATTACTTACCTTTCTGAATGACCATCAGGATTTGACAGTCACCAGGATTTCCTCTCTGTAGCTTTTCTCAGAAATTCTCAAAGTTCATCATTCCAAGTTCATTCACCAACTTATTGAAAGTAGCTTCAGGCAGTGGCTTGGTGAATATATCAACTAGTTGTTGATCAGTAAGAACAAAGTGAAGTTCAATTGTTCCTTCTAGAACCTGTTCTCTTATGAAATGATATCTAATACTGATGTGTTTAGTAAGAGAATGTTGAACTGAATTTCCTGTCATTGCAATAGAACTTTGGTTATCACAATAAATAGGGATTTTTGAGTATGACATGCCATAATCTAACAACTGATTTCTCATCCACATTACCTGAGCACAACAACTTCCTGCAGCAATGTACTCAGCTTCTGCAGTTGAAGTAGAAATAGACTTCTGCTTTTTACTAAACCATGAAACTAGTCTACCACCCAAAAACCGACAACTTCCTAAAGTACTTTTCCTGTCTATTTTACATCCTGCAAAATCAGCATCTGAATAACCACATAAACCAAAATCTGATTCCCTTGCATACCAAAGGCCAAGTGAAGGAGTGCCTTTGAGATATCTGAAAATTCTTTTAACTGCAATCAGATGAGGTTCCCTAGGTTTTGATTGAAATCTTGCACACAGACAGGTTGCAAACATGATATCTGGTCTACTTGCAGTGAGATACAATAAAGAGCCAATCATTCCTCTGTAATGAGTTACATTTACCTCAGTACCTTGATCAGGATCAAGTTTGGTAGCTGTAGCTATGGGAGTACTTGCAGTAGCACAATTTTCTATGTTAAACCTTTTCAACAAATTCTTTGTGTATTTTGACTGATTGATAAAAATGCCATCTTCAGTCTGTTTAACTTGAAGACCAAGAAAATAACTCATTTCTCCCATCATGCTCATTTGATATCTTGACTGCATAAGCTTAGAAAACTTTTCACACAGCTTATTGTTTGTTGACCCAAAAATGATATCATCAACATAAATCTGAACTAAAAGCAAATCCTTACCATGATTCAAATAGAATAGAGTTTTATCAATGGTACCTCTTTTGAATCCACTTTCCAGTAAGAATTGAGCTAGTATTTCATACCATGCTCTTGGAGCTTGCTTTAGTCCATAAAGTGCTTTATCCAATCTATAAACATGATTTGGATATTTAGGATCAATGAAACCAGGAGGTTGTTCAACATATACTTCTTCCTCCAGTTCACCATTTAAGAAAGCACTTTTCACATCCATCTGGAAAACCTTGAATTTCTTATGAGCTGCATATGCCAGAAAGATCCTGATGGCCTCTAGTCTTGCAACAGGAGCAAAAGTTTCATCATAGTCAATTCCTTCTTGTTGAGAATACCCCTTTGCAACTATTCTTGCTTTGTTTCTGATAATTACACCATCTGAATCAGTCTTATTTTTGAAAATCCATTTTGTACCAACAATTGACCTGTTCTTTGGTTTTGGCACCAGTTTTCAGACTTCATTCCTTTCAAATTCATTCAATTCTTCTTGCATTGCAGTAACCCAATCAGCATCTTTAAGTGTATCTTCAACTTTCTTTGGCTCCTCATTGGATAGAAAGTTATTGTATAGACATTCATTCTGAGTTGCACTTCTTGTCTGAACACCTGCATCAGGATCTCCAATTATCAAATCAGGAGTATGACTTGCAGTCCATTTCCTTGTTGGTTGTAAGTCATTTCTTGATGTAGATGCTCCCCCTGGATTGGTGTTATCTTGATTTGAAGAATTTGTTGCAGTTGAAGCTCCCCCTGAATTATTGTTATCTCCTCCTGATGTATTATCAGGATTGTCACTTGAATCAGTATCTGAAGAATTCTGTCCTGATGATTGAGTTGACTCTGAACTTGTAGTAGAATGTTGTTGCTCCCCCTCAACATTAGCACTACTAGATGTATTCCTATTATTTTCATCATCAGTATTAGCACCATCAGGAATTAGTCTGTCATCAGGATTTGATGAATCATCAGGATTTGGTGACCCATCAGTATCTGATGAATTGACAAGATCTGATTCATTTTCTTCAGGTTCCTTGGTAGCTTCATTTTCAAAAATCAATCTATCATGAGAGTCTTCATTCAATCCAATTATCTTCTTATCATCAAAAGATACATTTATTGACTCCATGACAGTCCTTGTTCTCACATTAAAAACTCTAAAGGCTCTTGATGCAGGATAGCCTATGAAAATTCCTTCATTAGCCTTTGTTTCAAATTTTCCTAGCTGTTCAGGATGAGTTCTGAGAACAAAACATTTACAGCCAAACACATGCAAATGCTTCAAACTTGGTTTCTTCTCCTTGAGTGATTGATAAGGAGTAACACCATGTCTGTTTATCAATGTAAGATTTTGAGTATAGCATGCTGTATTGACTGCTTCTGCCCAGAAATATGTTGGTAATTTAGCTTCTTCCAACATAGTTCTTCCAGCTTCAATAAGAGTTCTATTTTTCCTTTCAACTACTCCATTTTGCTGAGGTGTGCCAGGAGCAGAGAATTGTTGAATAATTCCTTTGTACTTGCAGAACTCTTCCATCTTTGAATTCTTAAATTCAGTACCATTATCACTTCTCAGTATCTTGACTTTGTACTTTGTGGTTGTCTCAATCATTCTCACATGATCCAACAGTATTTCAGGAGTTTCATCTTTTCTGTGCAGAAAATACACCCAGGTGAATCTAGAATATTCATCAACAATTACAAGAGTGCACCTTTTCTTACTGATGGACATAATGTTGACTGGTCCAAATAGATCAAGATGCAGCATGTGATATGGTTCTTCAATAGAGGATTCTGATTTACTCTGGAATGATGTCCTTCTTTGTTTAGCCTTTTGACAAGCATCACAGAGTCCTGATGTATACAAAGCTTTAGGTAATCCTCTCACTAAATCTTTCTTAACCAACTCATTGATATTGCTGAAGTTGAGATGAGAAAACTTCTTGTGCCAATTCCAACTTTCATCTACTGATGCTTTACTGATGAGACATGTAGGGGAGTCATCAGTATTTGAGAGAATGTTAGCTTCATAAATGTTACCATGCCTGTAGCCAGTCAGAGCTATCTTTCCTGTTTCTTTACTGACTACTTCACAATGTGTGGAATAGAAGTTGACATGATAAAAGATAGCTATCTTTCCTGTTTCTTAAGGCTACCAGAATTTGCACTATTTTTATCAAACATAGGCAATAATGGATCATAAAAGTTATAGTACAAATCATGGTATTTTACACAAGTATAAATAGAATTCCATATACTACCACAATGAAAACAGGACTTCTGTGGTTTATAAAATACTGATCTACTCCTGATATCAGAAATAGGAATTTCAGTACTTTTCTTTAAACTCTTTTTACAATCAATGGCAAGATGATTAAAGTTACCATAGGTAAAACAACATTTCCTAGGTGCATTTGGGATATACCTATAACCATTCTCTTTATTGATCCCAATTTTACCATTCCTGTTTCTCTTAACAGTAACTTCCTTTTTCTTATCTGTAACCTCACAGATTTTATCCTTGAGTTGTTTCTGAGACAGTAAACCTACATTCTTAGTTACTTTATTCAAGACAGGTTTAGACTTTACAAGATTAACACTTTGAACAGAAGTAGATCCCTTTTCAAAAGTTGAATTGGAATCCTTACCAAAAACAAAATTAACAGGAGTAATCTTAGATTTGGTTTTGTCTATAACATGTCTATAGGTTTTTGGACTAACTGTCTCATCAACAACAATTTTCTCCTTAAATTTCTTATCTTCATCCGACTTATACCCTAGACATTCTTTCCAATTCTTAGAGGTATTATCTCATGAAATTTTCTACCAGAATCTGTCCAGGTTCTGATTTTCTCATTAGCATATTCTAGTTCTTTTTCAAGTGCAGTACATTTAAGTTTCATCTCTAAATACATGTGTTTAGCATTATCACATTCTATCTGTACTTTTTGCATATGAGAAAATTCAGCTTCTAAATGCTCATTCCTTTTCCTAAGTTCAGACATCTCAGATAAGATTCTAGAATTCTCAGCAGTTTAACTTCTAAAGCTAATATGCAATGACTTTAGAAAACGTCTTAACTCAGAAGCATTATCAGTATCAAAATCAAAGACAGTATTTAGTACCTTATCATCAGGAATAGCAGTATCATCAGTATTGGCCATTAGGGCATAGTTGACCACCTCAGTATCAGATTCTGAGGAAGAGTCCATCCAATCCTTGCTTGATGTGATGAGTGCCTTTGTCTTCTTGCACTCAGAAGCAAAGTGACCCATACCATTACACTTGTAGCATCTAACCTTTGACTTGTCAAATTTGCTACCCTTGCTGTCCTTTTTGATATACTTGTCTTTGACTGCATTGAAGGTCCTTTTCTGGAAGTTGCCTTGTCTTCTAGCCTTCCTAAACTTCATCTTTTTGAAGCCTCTGACAATCATAGCAACCATCTCTTCCATGTCTGAGTCAGAAGAGTCAACATCAGTATTGGCATCAGGATTGCCATCAGTATCTGATGAAGAGACATCAGGATCTGACTCAACTATTATTGATTTCCTTCTAGAGACCTTCACAACTTTTCCTTTTTATTTAGCCTCTACTTTCAAGGCAATGGTCTTCACCTTGCTGCTTTTCTTATTTTTTCTCCGTTGAACCTCAAGATCATGGGTTCTTAGCATTCCATAGACTTCATCAAGAGACAAAGTGTTAAGATCATACTGATGTCTAATGATCGAGGTCTGAGTATCCCATTCTTCATGTAAAGCTCTTAGAAACTTGGTGTTAGATTCTTCAGTTTCATATTCCTTGTCAACTAAAGATAAACTGTTTAGGAGTGTCAGAAATCTATCATATAAATCAGTCAGGCTCTCATCAGGTTTAGCATCGAATTGTTCATATTCTTGAATCAAAAGAGCCCTTATGTTTTTCTTGACAGATGCAGATCCCTGGCATTGAGTTTCCAAGGTATCCCAGATTTCTTTTGCAGACTTGCATGCAACCTCTCTGTTGGATATGACAACATCAAGACTACTGTGCAGGATATTCTTTATCTTTGGTTCCCTCAGTACATGAGCTTTTTTCTTCTGGAGTCCATTCACTCTTTGCCTTGACCACATAGTGTTCAGGTACAGTTTCTATTCGTTCTATGATCCTTGTAGGTATATATGGTCCATCACGAATCTTGTCCAAATAATCAGGATCCATAGCCTCCAAGTACATCAGCATCTTTACCTTCCATGTTGGATATTCTGATTTCTCCAGAATGGGAATTTTCATACTTTCATACTTGGTTGTCGACATCTTAGATCGTATCTGATTCAAATTTAAATCAGTTTGCTCTGATACCAATTGTTGCCCAGTAATAAACAATTGTAGAAGGGGGGTTGAATACAATTGTATAAGATTCTCGACTTAATAAAATATGAATCACAAATATGAAAGAATAATAACAGCTTTATTAAATCTGATATAAAACTGTTACAAACTCTCTCAAGAAATTCTGATGTTCTTGAGAGCTTCTAGGTTTCAATAATACTCGAGTGTGTGATTGGTTATCAAACCAAAACTTAAACTGTGTTTATATACTACACAGCTTCTCTATCAATTACAAGATAAGTCCTAATCAATAACAAAGGTTGAAACATATCCTAAATCGATAGCTGCATTCCTACATACCAGGAACCGACAAAATAATCTTCCTTATTTAACTAGACTCCAAATATAACTCGAAGTAGAATTACTGATCAGTTTCCAGTCCTGATGATCAATCCTGATCCCAGTCCTGATATTCATCCTGATCCTGACGATCATGCAATCCTAATGGCTATGTCTTACTGATGACGTCAGAAATCCTGATCAGTTGAGTCTAGATCCTGACAATCATTAAATCCTGATCTAACAAAATTTTTTTAGACGCATATGAATCCACGCAGTTTCTATTTTTTTATTAGGAAAGTTACCAAGTACATATGTGACACATCAGCATTTGATAAAATTTTTGGTAAAATTTTTGAGATTTTTAGCATTTTCCTTAAATTTGAACAGCCAGATGCAAAAAGTCTTGTGACATTCAAGGGCAATTTCATAATTAGAAGTACAATCAAGTTGCAAGTTCATAATTTAAATAAAGGCTTAATGACCTTTTAGCCCCTGAGGTTTACTCCCATATACCCATCGGCCACTGTATTTTAAAAGTGTACCTTTTAGCCCCCGAGGTATGAAATTCGTATCTTTCGACCCTTAAACCCAGTTCAGTTAAAAAAGTCGGGTTTTAACTGAGGGGCAAAACTGTCTTCAGGGGCTAAAAGGTACACTTTTAAAAGACATGGGCTAAAAGGTACACTTTTAAAAGACAGGGGCTAAAAGGTACACTTTTATGATTTGAGTTAGTTCACTAGTTTTGAAGAGTTCCATAAAATTCAGCTACAAAAGTTGCAATTCTACATAAACTCAAGATCCAGTATACTCGAATATTAGAGTATATAGTTATTAAGAAGTTTTTAGTACTGCATTTTAGTTTTTCATATGGACCAATGCTCAACTCAGTTGCCAATGAGGCTCCTTGGATTGCCACTGTTGGTGCTAGCACACTTGACCGAAGATTCCCTGCCATAGTTCGTCTCAGCAATGGAAAGTTCATGTACGGGGAATCAATGTACCCAGGGAACAACAGTTCAAGCGCTGAGGAAGAGCTTGAGCTCGTTTATCATGCTGGCAGTCAATAGATTTGTGCTTAAGTATACCCTCTGGAAAGATAAAAGTTTCAGCAGCATCAAATTCTCTTACATTTTTAGACTTACATATATTTTTTGTTTATTATTTTCAATTCACATTAAGGTCAGAACATATACACAGCATGCTGTCGCTCAAATCTACAACGAAACACTATAACCGATTTTACTTGCATTTTACAAGAAACAAGTCTACTAAGCTCCTTTGAGGGTTCTTTTTGTTTATTGATCTTGCTATTTATGGCCTGCTCAACCTTAAGTATCAAGCTGCTAATCTGAACACATTTGTGCTGATTTTTATTTTTCTATGTATGTTAAAAGTTGTATCTGATACTATTAATACTACCTAAAATACCTTGAATCCAGTTGACGTAATTTAAAGTTCACTTTTGATGCAAGAAAAGTTACTTTTCAAATAAAAGAGTTAACCTGTATACGGTTTTGTATATAGCATAGCATGTTTATGATAGTTGCTACTTGCTAACCATGTCTTGATCTGTAAATTAATTTCTTACAGACTGTAGCACTTGTTGGCGAGAGTGGAAATATCTATCTGGATGGTGTAGAACTTCAGACATTGAATCTAAACTGGCTAAGACAACAAATAGGATTAGTTGGTCAGGAGCCTGTGCTTTTCAACGAAACCATCCGTGACAACATTGCCTATGGTAAGAATGGGGAAGCTACTGAGGAAGAGATTATTGCAGCAACAAGATTCTCAAATGCACATGACTTCATATCAGCATTACCTCAAGGGTATAACACAAATGTTGGTGAGAGAGGGGTGCAATTATCTGGTGGACAGAAGCAACGAATAGCGATCGCAAGGGCTATTATAAAGGACCCGAGAATCCTATTGCTTGACGAAGCGACAAGCGCGCTTGACACAGAATCTGAGAGAATAGTTCAAGATGCATTGGATAGAGTTATGGAGAATAGAACGACTGTTATGGTGGCACATCGATTAGGCACCATTAAAGGGGCGGATATAATAGTAGTTGTGAAGAATGGTGTCATTGCTGAGAAAGGAAATCATAATTCTCTTGTGAGCATTCCTAATGGAGTGTATGCGTCCCTTGTTGCACTTCAGATGACCTCAACATAAATGTACTAGTTCAAAGGTCACATAATTTTTTTTAGTTGAGTCATAATAGTGTTGCATTTTTATAGTGCATGTCTCTGTAAATATTTTGTTTCTGCTGGAGAACCTCCTTCGTGTTATGCATATATTTTGACATTTTAGAAAACCGGTCCAGTCGTTTGTTGGAAAGATGCATCAGTCTCCCCCATTGATTTGTAGAGGTGCTACGCTAGAACTGGGTTGTATGTTCTTTTCCTAGTTATACTAGAACTGGAAAGATGCATCAGTCTCCCCCATTAATAGTGTACCTTTTAGCCCCTGTCTTTTAAAAGTGTACCTTTTAGCCCCTATCTTTTAAAAATGTACCTTTTAGCCCCTGAAGACATTTTTGCCCCTCAGTTAAAACCCGACTTTTTTAACTGAACTGGGTTTAAGGGTCGAAAGGTACGAATTTCATATCTCGGGGGTTAAAAGGTACACTTTTAAAATACAGTGGCCGATGGGTATATGGGAGTAAACCTCAGGGGCTAAAAGGTCATTAAGCCAAAACTCGATCCATCCTCAATTTCATAATGTTTGTTATACCAAAAGCTTAAAGTATGGCTAACATAATAATTATCAATTCTAAGTACTTTTATTTGAAAATTCGTTTAGTACAAGTTTGCAGGAAAAGAGGTGCGCATAAAAAACACTTTGAAATAAAGAAAGAACCTAGATCTACGGGATAAGAAGACAAGGTTCTTGTTGTAAGTCTACTTGGCTATTTTAATATAGGCAACATGAGATGAATTAGGCAGTTTGTTTAAAGCCCCTAAAGCAGTGGCTATCAAGCACGTTGAAGACTCTTGCCTGTAGAAAAATCCCAAACACTTGCAGTCCGAGTCACATTTCTTCCTACAATCATCAAGTGTAGTTCGCGCAGTTCCACTGGTAACGCCATTAGTAAAATGTTCAACACCATCAACTTTGTAGTAGTCCACAGCCCCTTTACCGCATGCCGGCAGAACTGGTGGTGCACAAGTCTTGCTCCATCCCATCAGTCCATTAGGCGTTGGACACGCTACGCATTGATCGTCTTCGCAGACTCCTAGAGATCCGCATCTTTGTGGCATTTTACATTCACTCTCTCGCCCGTCATCTCTATCGAATAGCACATATGTAACCTCCCATGCACGATAGTCAACGTGCTCTTCATATGTGTAGATTTTTAGGTTTCCGTCGCTATTAATACGAAGCATTGAGTAAGTAGCATTGTACTTTACTCTTGACAATACGGAAGACTCCAGGTGAAATTCATAAGCCCAAATTGTATCGCTCTCGATAGTAGTAAACGGCTCCATAGTGAATTGTGCTTTACTTAGAATGCCTTTGCCATTTCCAATCACATTTTCGTAGTAGAGTATCGGTGTTTTGACATTTTTAGGCTTGTAATATAAGGATAACTGGCTCTTTTCCAGTACGTATGAGTAAGACCCATCAGATGCATCAACATCGGACAATCGACTAACGAGCTTGTTCGGCCCACTTGACTGTAGAGATTGGCCTAGTAGAAGCGTATCACTAGGGTGATCAAAACTTTGCCATACGAATATTCCTTTTGAGTTGATCAACACCAAATTACCATTTGGAAGTAATTCGAGACGTACAACATCTTTGTTAGCTGTGCCAGTTTGCCAAGCAACCGTGCCATCAACATCGGCTAGGACAAGGTTTCCATCGGTGCCAAATGTCAAAGTTGCTTTCTCTCGGACTGGCTTCGCACGGTTGGCATCCCAAACCCAACGCATAATCGATTCAGAATGACGATTGCCCATGCGCAATCCCAGGATGAAGGCAGTAGGAGTGGTGTTATAGAAACATAACTGGAATGGATAATTACCGATTGACAATACGCGGTAGCTGGCATCATATTCAACAATGTATTCGCCTAGATCGCCTTCATTCGTATACTTAAAAGTTGCATTAGCAGGCACGACAGCTTGAGCTGAGGAGAATGATAAGATAAAGAGTAGTGAAATGAAAATTGGGAAAGAAAGCCAAGAAGAAGGCATAGTTTAAGCTACTTATTTGGTGAAGGTGTGGTGTTAATTAGGGAAGGATTGGAATGTATATATAAGCAGTTTCTTAGTAACTCTCCAAATTAGGAACGGCTAAGGCAGAGCACCTATGAATCGAAATCACGTGCATCCACACTTGAATCTTGTGTTAACGTAGTAGATTAATTAGTAAACAAACTGTTTTTTTGTGAAAAGGGTTGGCAATGTACTTCTTTATTAGTACATCAGTTCTTAATTTTTGAACAATGTTGGTAACTTGCTGGATGGTGTACTATAGTTGAAAATATTTTAAGTATGCTTAAGCCTTAAAGTAAGTTCGAATATTATAAATCTTTCCTGTGTAAAATGTTAATTAGATATACAGATGTGAAGAATTGTTTGGTGAGTAGCGGAATTGAGTTATTCGCAGACCACTGATCTAGCTTATTTTAAACCTCGACGAAAAGCAAGGCCTGGGGGGTTGTGTTGTGAGACTCCGTCGTATTTCTGGTACATTTACGTACAGAAATTACAAAAATGGTACAGCTAGGTTGAAGTTTGCAAAAATGGTACAGGGCGCCACAGTCCGTGGCAATCTCAACTAGAGTTTGCCACAACCCGTGGCAATCCCAACTAGCAATCTCAACTAGAGTTTGCCACAGCCCGTGGCAATCCCAACTAGAGTTTGCCACAGCTGGTGGCGACCCTAGCATTTTTATTTTTATTTTTATTTTTGATTTTCAGTTCTCACGTTGTTACTTAAGTAAAACAAGTTTACTTAGTAAATTTTTTTTTTAACAATCACTTTTGTAGGTTTATAAATTGTACTTGCAAAAAATATATTTTCATTTTCTTTGTTTTAAATTAAACTTGAACTGTTGTACTTTGCTACTATCCAAAATTTTTAAAAAAATATTAAGCGTAATTATGTAAAATTTTGGTCCAAAAATGATACCTACACAAAATTGTAATTTTTGAATAATGATATTTTCAGACCCGAAAACGACTATAACAAAACCTTTAAAGTACTCAACATCTAGAAACATGATAATAATGCAAGTTTTATGTTACTGTTGACGTGACTACACCACTTTTACATTTTCAGAACAATAATAAATTTGACCAAAGTGTGTTCTCACAACAAATTTACAATAAAGCAAAGTTGCAGGCACTGCAAATTTGATTTTTTGGTTTTTCAGAGCTTTTCTGTTGGTTTTACAATAAAGTAAAGACGAGTGATCACATCAACAATAAAGTTGAGTTGTCACCTCACATCTCATAATTTGCAGGCAAAAATAATGCACCTGTATTACTTTTGTATAATAGAGATCAAAACTTTTTCCCTATAAATAGTTCTTCTCTCTTATGCATAATCATAGTTTTTCTCTCTTTTGTTTAAGTGTGCCTTATCAGTACAGTTAGGATATCTTATCTTATCTACATCTAGATTTCCTTGTCTAAAGAGCAGGACTATTTTAGTTATACGCCCCAAACTTACATTCTCATCTCTTCTTGTCCAGGAAGTTCTTCCAAGAACTACTAGCGAAGCCCTTTATCTTACACCACTGCAACAATATTGAAGAATTCTGGTAAAGGTATGTAATCCTCCTTTCCTTTTAGTTATTTCAGTTCCAATACAACATTAAGTTCCTTTTTTATTTGTAGCAAACAAGTAGTTAGTTGATATATATAATTCTAAAAAGAAATCAAAAGTTGTGGATAACTCTTCTTATATATATTTTCCATTTTTATATGTGTCTTTTTCACATATTTATATGATGTATATGTTTTTACATCAGGAAAATGGAAAGTTGTGTCAATGTGAATTTCTTTTGGGGTGGAAAAATAATTAGGAAAGATGATGATATAACATATTCCCTGGATCCAAAATGTATGCGTTATGTTATGTTCGGAACAACTTTTGAAGAATTCAAGGCAATTGTTTATGAGGTTATGAACATAAGTGACAATCATTGGAATTTGAAAATAAGTTATAAACATCCAGAAATGGGTATCGGTAATGTCGTTAAGCGATATTACTTAGGTCATATTACTTCCAACGTGGATGTCGGTAGGTTGTTGAGTATCCCTCGGACCATGCAGATGGGTTGGGGTGATGTGTCCGTTTTCATCGAGGCCGAACAGATTAAAGTTCAGGATCCGTACTCATATGCTTACGGTACGCATTCTGAGCCTACCCAACCAAGTTACCAACACAAACATGGGATGAGCAACCAATTTCCCGAATTCGGAACAACGGGATGGTCAACCTCTTTTTTCGGTGAAGGTGAAAACAATGAAGAATTTCACGGATATGCGGGGGGTTCTAGTAGGCAAGCAGTGCAACAAACGCATCATGGCGAGGATCCTGAGATGCATGAATATTATAACCGTACAGATTATGTGGAACCGTCTCCACCACTTCATACAATGACGGGTAGAGAGTTGGCATGCATAGATGATAATTCTCTTGAATTTAATGTTGATTGTTCAAGCAGCGAGGACTCCGAAGATTTTAACAGTGATGACGACGAGGATGTATCATCTGAGGAGGATGAAGAGGTATTGAGGAACCATGTTCCGATGGAAACTTGGTTTCAGACTGAAGATTATTCACCGGTGGTATTAAACAACCAAGCTGGAAACTACCTTGCTTTATCTCAAGATACCGAAGATCTTTACGTTGGTCAAATGTTTAATGACAAACAAATGTTAATTCATGTTGTGCGACAAATGCACATTAGTAGCAATCGGACATATATCGTGGAGAGGAGCAATCCAAACCAGTTTATTGCAACGTGTGTGGTGAAAAATTGTCATTGGAGAATGAGAGCCGCGAAGAGAAAGGTCCATGGATTGTTTGAAATCACAAAGTGCACGGAACACACTTGTTTAGTTGATCTACCGACGCAGGATCACAAAAAAATCTCTGCAAGATTTATTGCAAATATTGTTAAACCACATATAAGCTATCTATTCTCAACCATCATTGACATATGTTAAAAAACTTTTATTGACTTTTTTTTGTGGAATGTGTCGCAGGTTAGAGAATCACCAAATATCCGAGTCAAGACCATTATGACAATGGTTAATGACGAATTCAACCACTGTGTAAGTTATTGTAAAGCATGGAGAGGCAAGCAGTTGGTTGTTGAGGAGGTCTACGGTAACTGGACTACCACATATGATGCACTACCACAGTTTTTCATGGCCATGGTACATGCCAATCCTGGGACTGTCGTTGTAATCGATGATGTTCGTCATGAAACTGATAGAAGCAGTTATGTTTGCAAACGGATTTTCTGGTGCCTTCACGCAATTATGGATGGTTGGCAACATGCCCGCCCGGTACTTTCGATTGATGGTACCTTCCTGAAGGGAAAATATAACGGAAAATTATTGGTTGCAATGGGGGTGGATTCGAATAATCATCAATATCCAGTTTGTTATGCCTTGGTTGACGAAGAATCCGAGAGAAACTGGTCTTGGTTTCTGAAGTTGCTATGTCAACATGTATGCAGGGACATGTTAAATGTCTACATAATTTCTGATCGTGTTGCTGGGATCCTAGCAGCGATGAGTAACCCGACTAATGGATTTACAACACCTCACGAGATTCATAGGTTTTGTTTATTTCATGTCAGAAGTAACTTCTCCAGTAAACATCCCGGTGGAGAGTTAAAACAATTGATGTGGAAAGCTGGAACTACCCCCCAATACAGAAAACACCAGGCATACATGAAGAGAATATGCGTGATATCACCCCCTGCTTTGCAATACCTAGCAGACATTAATCCAGAAATGTGGACCATATGTTACGATATCGGTGGTGCTCGTTATGGACAAGCCACGACAAACGTGATGGAAGGCTTCAATGGTAGCATAAGAATGGCTCGTTTCCTTCCTGCTACGACAATGATGGAGTATATCAGAACTGCATACACACTTTTATTACTTTTTCCTGTATATTCACGGGACACATTAACAAAACTTGAAAGTTGTGTCTTTTTGTCATTTTTGGACAAATAATTTACATAGTGAATCTATTTTTTTGTTTTTGCATTTTCAGGGTCTCAAGTTCGGCTGATAATTCATAATTCATGCTATTTTTTTTACTCAATTTTTTACTTTTAACAACATTGGACAGTTCTACTTTTAATATGGAAAAAAAACCAAATATTATAATTTATTACTTCATTTTTTTAAAGCTTGAAAATGAATGTTTAAGATAAAGGAAAACACTCAAAAATCTATAATAAATAGTTTTACCAACGACAAACAAATCAAAAAAAAATATAGAGGGGTTGCCACGGGCCGTGGCACACCATGCTAGGGTTGCCACCAGCTGTGGCTAACTCTAGCTCGGGTTGTCACAGGCTGTGGCGCCCTGTACCATTTTCGAAATCTTGAACCCAGCTGTACCATTTTTGCAAAAATGCTACAAAAATGTACCAGAAATGCTACGGAGCCTGTGTTGTGATGTGCATACAGAAGTCAGTTGAAATATGTTGTGCTGATGTGCGTATTTCTTTTGGGAAATTTACAGTAGTAATTACCTTAATTATACTAGCCTATAACCCGTGCGAAACACGGATCCAGAATAAAAAATAAATTATTAAAATAAAATTTGAATATTGAGTATAAAAATAATTAATAAATATTAATTTAAATATGTTGGTTTGTAGAATTCAATGTGAAATTTAAATGAAAGTCTATAATAAATAAAGACTATTTAATTAAATAGTTATGATAATCAAATCCCGGTGAAATTAAAGAAGTTAAATTTAATAAATAAATAACTTGTATAATTATGTAGTAGCAACAACAAATCGAACCTGAGTTTCAGTACTATTGTGTTTCAATAAAAATAAGTTTTCAAATTATTTCTATATACCTGGCCAATCTTAAATGAAAGTCTATAATAAATAAAGACTATTTAATTAAATAGTTATGATAATCAATAGTTATGATAGTCTATAATAAATAAAGACTATTTCTAGTATGTAACTTGACTATTGTTGGCAATTAATTTAATTTAATAATAATAATTATATTAATTTCGAATTAAACTAATAATTATATGTGGATATCGTATTTTACATGACATATCATACCTTTAAGAGGGAGATATGTTTTTAAAAAGTATAGATTAGTTTTTATATTAACAATATTTTTAAAACTAATTAAGCTAATAATTATATGTATATTGGCATACCACACCATTAATTGAGGATTTCTAGTTTTAGTAAAAAGATTAATTTTTAATTTAATAATTAAGCTAATAATTATATGTATATCTACATGACATACCACACCATTAACAGAGAGTTTCTAGTTTTAGTAAAAAGATTAATTTTTTAATTAAATTAATAATTACATATACTAGCTTATAACCCGTGCCAAGCACGGGCCGAGCATTAGTCGACATTAAAATATTAGTATTAATAAATTATTAATAAATATTATTTAAAAATGTATTTCTCGAGAATTGAATGATAAAAATATATATTAAATGAATAACTATTTAATTATGTAGTTATAGACAATCGAACCGTGCATAAAACTAAAGAAATTAAAGTAAATAAATAAATCTTGTATGATTACGTAACTGCAAAGAATCTAATGCTCTATGAAACTATTGAATTTAAAGTAAATAAATAAATCTTGTATAATTACGTAGTTGTAAGGAGTCGAACCCTGGATGAAGCTAAAGAATTTAAAGTAAATAAATCTTGTATAATTATGTAGTTGCGAGGAATCGAACCCGGGTTAAGTGATAACCAAATTTGGTACTTTGTTACTTTGGTACTTTTTAGTACCGCGCGCCATTTTCACATTGTTTTGCTTATTAATAAAGAGTATAGATACCGCGGTATACATAGCATAAGGGGTTTCTGCTTTTAGTATAGAGTATAGATTAATAATCCGTTCGTAACTACTTGACTTATTCTGCGTATCAGGCGTGTAAGGCAATGCTGCAAGCAACTTTGTGGGAGATGATTGAGTAGCAGGCTCTTCGAGGAGTACTATAGATGATGAACTGCTTTTTCGAGAAGTACCTTCGTGATGGACTGCTTGGTGAATTTGGACTACATTTCCTTAAAATTCTTATTACTTTCAACTACTAGAGAATCAATCTCATACCCCTGACAACCATGTCCCTTGCTTTCTTACCCGGAAACTTTTGGATTTTTTTGGTATGACAAAAATCTCTCAACGGTGATCCTATTGAACAGCACCATATCAGCTAGATGATGAGACCTCAAATGTTGTTTCATGAGAATAACCGCAGGACATGTCCACATATTTGGGGGCACACATTTAGTCCCTTCTCTTCTGGTGAACCTTCCGTTGGACATCTTAATACAATAGAACCCCTCTAAATTAATACTCTCTAAAGTAATAATTTCTCTATAGTGATAAAAAGTCTCAGTCCCACTCGGTAATCGATAGTTAGAATTTTATCCCTCTAAAGTGATAATTTTTTCCGCTCTCAACGATATCACTTTAGAGGGTTCAACGATATCACTTTAGAGGGTTCTACTGTATATGCAACGTGAGATGTATTGGACACTTGGTTTAAAGCGCCTAAAACAAAAGCTAACAGAAACCACGAAGACTCTTCTCTATAAACAAATCCCAAGCTACTACAAAATTGTTACGTATTTGTCCCCTCGCACATGTTAAGTGAGGATTGATAATCCTTCGCTCTTGTTTCTTTGTAAATTTGGTTATATCTATACTCCTTCGCTCTTGTTTCTTGCATGTAGTAGTTTTTAACTTAACTACTTTGCTCTTGTTTTGACATACAACCGAGAAATATGGAACTCCTTCCAAGTAAAACAAACTCATTTCTATTTTATTATTGCATTGTTTGTAAAACTAATTGAGTACAAGTATTGCAGAATGGAAGCAACGTCGTAAAAGATAGAACACTCCGGTTCTTGGACCAAAGAGAGAACATTGATCATCCAGGCGATCAAAAATCCTAGATAAAAAAACACACGAGATTTTGATTGATACCCTGGTCATCGCAGTGATGTCCTACTTGGACATCTTGACATAGGCAGCGTGAGATGAGTTTGAAACTTTGTTCAACGCGCCTAGTGCAGGAGCAGTTAAGCACGTTGAGGAGTCTTCCCTGTAGAAGAAACCTAAACACTTGCAGTCCGAATCACATTTCTTCCTACAATCAGCAAGTGTGCTCCGCGGAGTCCCACTTGTAATGCCATTTGTAAAATGTTCAACACCCACAACTTTGTAGTAGTCCACAGCCCCTTTGCCGCATTCTGGCAAAATCGGGGGTGCACATGTCTTGCTCCATCCTGTTAGTCCATTAGGCGTTGGACAAGCTACACATTGATCATCTTCGCAAACTCCAAGCAAGCCACATCTTTGTGGCAGCTTACATTCGCTCTCTCGTCCTTGATCTCTATCAAAGAGCACGTATGTAAGCTCCCAGGCACCATAGTCAACGTGCTCTTCGTATGTATAAATTTTCAAGTTTCCGTCGCCGTCAACGCGGAGCATAGAGTATGTAGCATTGTACTTTGCTCTTGACAATACAGAATTGCCACTGGAGCTGGTGGAGTTGTTCATGAAAGAATGGAGGTGAAACTCGTAAGCCCAAACGGTATCACTGCCGATAAGAGTAAAGAGCTTGATTATAAATAGAATTCGACTTAGAATGTCTTTTCCTGTTCCAAACTCATTTTTGTTATAGAGTATTGGAGTTTTGGTATTGTTAGGCTGGTAATACAAGGACATCTGGCTCTTTTCTATTACATAAGAGTAAGGCCCGTCTGAGGCCTCAATATCGGACAATCGACTAATGAGCTTGTTTGGCCCACTGGAGAGTAGAGATTGGCCGGGTAGAAGTGTATCAGTAGGGTGATCGAAACTTTGCCAAACAAATTTTCCCTTAACGTCAACCAACACCAAATTACCATTTGTAAGTAATTCTAGGCCTACGACATCTTTGTTGGCAGTGCCGGTTTGCCAAGCTATGGTGCCATCAGCATCGGTTAGGACAAGGTTCCCATCAGTGCCAAATGTCAATGTTGCTTTTTCTTGGACTGGCTTGGCACGGTTGGCATCCCAAACCCAACGCATAGTTGATTCAGAACGTCTATCGCCCATGCGTAGTCCAAGGATGAAGGCAGTAGGAGTTGTGTTATAGAAACAAATTTGGAAAGGAAATCTAGCAATAGGCAATGTACGGTAGTTGGCATCATATTCGACCACATAATCGCCTAGATCACCCTCATTGGTATATTTAAAAGTTGCATTAGCAGGCACAACAGCTTGAGCTGAGGAGATTGATAAGATAAAAAGTAGTGAAATGAGAACGGGGAAAGAAAGCCAAGAAGAAGACATGGTTGATTAAGCTCGTTGTTGAAGATATGTTGTTATCAGAATATAGATAATGTATTTATAGAAGTTTTCTAAACGAATTTCCACATTAGGAAGTGCTACGGCGTTGGCTCATTCGGATGAGTTTTGAATACTGTACCCTCGTTGAATTGTTTGAACTTAACCAAATCTTATTTTCTTTGTTATGGTGCTATAATGTAATACACTCTTTAATCTTCTATCTTTACCATGAAAAATATTAAATTATGGTTCCGTCCACATAGTTCTTATGAGCTCGGGCCATGTCAGTTCAACAATTCAAATTAGTACAACTTGTTTAGTTCTTAATTTATAGACAATTATTGTGTTAAGCTGAGTTTATAAAGCAATGTCGATAACTTCCTGGATGTTTTACTTTAATTTAAATCATAAGTATATTTAAAGATTTTAGCAGATTAATCTTACTCGTGTTCGGTGAAGTTAAATGGAATAAACCTTTAAAATGGAGAGATGTGACATGTTAAGTGGTGCATTGTGGCTCAAAGTTTCAGAAACCAGCAGCTACCTGAGAAATGATCCGGGATACTCTGTTTCTGGTCTCTGGATATGTTTATATGTCAAGCAAAACTATATTATCCTCAAATAATAAATGTTTATAGCAAAAAGAATATTGCAAGTTGATGGTCTCCAGAACCGCAGTTCTTGCGGCCTACGGACCATGGCGTGTCCCAAAATGCGGAATCCGTAGGCTCTTCTCCCCCGAAAGGCACCCTCCCGTGTTCCGGACACATGTCGACCCAACACGGACCAATCGTCCCCCGGGACCAGGAACCGGCCTAGAAACCCTCCACCTGGGTGCATAGCTTCCGTCAATCACCTACCCTACAGACATATAGACCGACAGGCAGGCACCTGGCCCGAGCCTCGTCACCTAGCCTAGGCCGTAGACTGCCAGACGGCAAGAGGAGAGGCTCCCGATAAAAGGAGAGAAAAGCCAACCGGAAAGAGGACCAGAAAAGGGGAGGAGAGAGAAATTGAGAGAGGAGAGAGCAAGAATCCATGAACCATCTTCTGATGATCGCTACGGATTAAAGAAGACATCCATTCGGCCATCATTTGGCGCCGCTGCCGGGGACGGTAATACTTACCATCATTACAACAACGACCGTAGACAGCGTAGGAAGTTCAAGAACAGCGGCAATATCAACGACAAGAACATGAGTTACGATTCAAGCGAGAGGAACCGTTCGTCAGAGTCGACGAAATCGTCGTCCTCCTCTCCGCCCGAGTCTCACACAGTTAGCCAGCTCTCCAATTTGCGGTCCCGACAAAGGCACATGCAAGAACAGATGGACAGATTGACAACACAAATGGCCGGAAACTACTATGAGGATCACCATCCACCGTACTACCCGGAAAACGTCGCCGGATGGTCGGACTCCCACCAGGAAGAGTATCGAGGGTCGTATCAGTCCGGCTCATCGACAGGAAGTCGGGGCATCCCCCACCACGGAAGCCGCTCTTCCTCAGGGTCGCAACGGACAGCGTTCCCAGAACCCTCCGGACATAGAAGACCTAGCAGGCGTAGATCGCAACGGGAGCACACCCCTACATCCAGTCGCAGACAAAGGTCGAGGACTCCCGTGCGCTGTAGACGCACGTCTCCCATAATTATTCAGCAGAATACTCAATCTCGTCAACCTGAGGAGCGAGAGGATTTGATGGCCCGACTGGCCAGGTTAGAAGGAATGGCGTCAAGCCCTTTCCTGGAGGCAAGTACAGGGAAGTCACCTTTTACGGAGATTCTGGAAGCTGCACAAGTGGATCAGGGGGTGAAGATCACTGGCCTTGAGTCGTATGACGGTACGTCTGATCCTAACGATCATTTGAGTTATTATGAAAACTTGATGATTTGCCACAGGTACAATGATATCACCAAGTGCCGATTATTTGTTTCCACACTCAAGGCGTACGCAAGGACTTGGTTCTCCGGACTCTTCCCGAGGAGTATTAGCTCCTGGGAAGGGCTCAAAACCGCCTTCTTATCCAAATTCTGTATTAACACTCCCTATGCTGTCCACACCATATCCTTAGAAAACGTAAAACAAGAGCACGGAGAGTCTTTGAGAGACTACATTGAGAAGTTTAAGACGGCTGCCTCAAAGGTGAAAGAGCTTCGGCCAACCAATGTCGTAGACTCTTTCATTAGAAATATGAATTATCAAGAGTGCAGGGATTGCTGCAAAGAACTGTGCAACAAAGAGCCTGGAGATTTGTATGAAGCTTACGGGATTGCCTCAGGATACATCGCAACGGACGAAAGGATTAGAGCCTATTATCCTGGTTCTAGAAGCGAAGCCTCTGGGTCAGGTCACACGGCAATGCAGGTGGATGGGATGGAAGATTTTAGAGGGAGGGGGCAGAAGAATTTCCCTTCGGATAGGCGACCGCCTCCTCGTCAGGCTCGAGAAGAGCCTCACTTCACCCCGTTGAACAAGAGTCCCTCGGTGATTCTAGAGGAAATCCGGGGGCACGATTATTTTCAGGCACCTCCCCCCATGAGGACCCCTACGGACAAGAGAGATAGGTCACGATTCTGCGACTATCACGCCAGCATTGGACATAACACTGATGAATGCACATCCCTGAAATATTTCCTAGAGAAGCTCGTGAGCAAAGGAGTAATGGGAAGTTATCTCCACGGGGCCGGCAAAGCCCCATCACAACCTCCCAACCCCCGACCCAGGCGAGTGATTGATATGATCATAGGTGGCGGAGACCCCCCTCCGAAATAATTGCAGGAAGTATTTCAACTGGAAACGCAGAGAGCGTTCAGGTATTCGAAGACCCCCATTTCTTTTTCAGACGAAGACTATCCGGAGGGAGGGGTATGCCACAGCGGTACTCTTACAGTCCAGCTAGACATTGACGACCAGGATGTCCGGAAAGTGCTCATCGATAATGGCTCCTCGGTAGACATAATCTTCCGACACACTTTGAGGAGGATGGATCTGGGGGACAGACAGGAGGAGCGAGAGGCCGAGGATACCCGGGGACCCCTCTATGGTTTTGGGAATCATGTTGTGCCCATTCAAGGGACCATTGACTTGCCCACTACGTTTGGGACTGCTCCGCAAGAGGTAACTGCGTTGGTCAAGTATTACATTATTGACATTGCTTCCTCCTATAATATTATCATAGGGCGACCTACCTTGTTTTCATGGGGGCTATCATTTCTACCCCTCATATGAAAGTGAAGTTCCCCACGGGTTGGGGTCCGGGAGAGTTAAAATCAGATAGTGAAGCCTCCCGCCTATGCTACACGGCTTCCTTGTGTTTGGCTCAAACCAATCCTCGAAAAGAAAATACTACGGGGAACCGAAAGGGAAGGGTTCCGCTGGAAACGATGCTGAATCTAGCGGAACCAATTCTTCGCGAGTCCTCTTGATCGAAGACGCTGAGTCAGAGCACCAAAGGCCTGAGGGAGTCTGCGAACTTTCTCATTTCCCACGAGCCATTCCCGGAGATCCCACGGAATCAGTCGAACTGTACGCAGGAGATTCCTCCAAATTGATAACTATAGGGTCCGCTCTCGATCCCGTCCTAAAGGAAGCGTTGGTAGCTCTGTTGAGAGAATACGCTGATGTGTTTTCTTGGAACCCGGAGGACATGCCCGGGTTAGATGAAACTGTAGCCATCCACAGGCTCCATATTAACCCCGAAACAGGGACAGTGAAACAGAAGAGGAGGAACTTTGCTCCTGAGAGGCAAAAGGCCATAGACGAAGAAATTAACAAGCTGCTAAAAGCAAATTTCATCTACGAAATTCAGTTCCCGGAGTGGATTGTAAATGTGGTACTTGTGAAAAAGTCTAGTGGGAAATGGAGAGTATGCATTGATTACACTGATCTTAATAAAGCTACGCCTAAAGACTACCACCCCTTACCCACCATAGATCAGCTCATCGATGCAACGGCAGGGCACGTCCTTTTCAGCTTCTTAGATGCCTACTCAGG
Organism: Heracleum sosnowskyi; assembly: GCA_030848705.1. NCBI lineage: Eukaryota > Viridiplantae > Streptophyta > Magnoliopsida > Apiales > Apiaceae > Heracleum > Heracleum sosnowskyi. The sequence goes on from CM061239.1 coordinate 9,623,436, forward strand.
ATATAATCAGATTACCTTGGCCCCGGAAGACCAGCCGAAGACGTCCTTCATTACCCACCGGGCAGTGTATGCTTACCCCGTGCTCCCAATGGGTCTCATGAATGCCGGAGCCACTTATCAGAATGCTATGAATAAGATTTTTGCCCCCCAAATCGGAAGAAATTTGGAGGTATATGTGGACGACGTGATCGTCAAGTCTCATGAAAAGAAAGATCACCTGCAAGACCTGAAAGAAACCTTTGGGAACCTCCGAGAGTCCCGTCTCAAACTCAATCCAAACAAGTGCACTTTCGGAGTGGCCAGCGGAAAGTTCTTAGGACATGTCATTAGCGGGCAGGGCATCGAGGTAAACCCCGACAAGGTCAAGGCCATCTTGGGGATGCAGCCCCCCACAACCCCGAAACAAGTTCAAACTCTCAACGGGTGTCTCACCTCGCTACGGCGTTTCATTTCGAAACTGGCCGAGAAGAGCCTTCCCTTCTTCCAAATCTTGAAAGGAGTGAACAAGTCACGCCAAATTCAATGGACGCCGAACTGTCAAGAGGCATTCGAATCATTAAAGAAACATCTTACCTCTCCCCCAGTCCTATCTTGTCCCGTTTCAGGGGAGCCTCTGTAACTATACCTTGCAGTGGCCCAAGAAGCCGTAAGTTCGTGCCTCCTCCGGGAAGCGGAAGGGAGACAATTGCCGGTGTACTATGTCAATCATGTCCTACGAAATGCGGAGGTTCGGTACCCAGTTATAGAAAAGATGGCGTACTCCCTACTGTTGGCCAGCCGAAAGATAAGACCCTATTTCCAGGGCCATGAGATCAAGGTGTACACTAATCATCCCTTGCGGAAAATTTTGCATAAACCTGACCTATCCGGGAGACTTGTAAACTGGGCAGTCGAGCTTAGTCAGTTCAGCATTTCTTACCTCCCCCGGACAGCCATCAAAGGTCAGGCTTTGGCCGATTTCTTGGTAGAATGCTCTGTTTCGGAAGATTCCAAGTCTAAACTCACGACGGCGGTCGGTACCGCAGTCGAAGAAAGTACCCCTGTACCCTGGACATTGTTTCTTGACGGGTCTTCTACAGCCGATCATAGCGGGGCCGGAGTGCTCCTCATCAGCCCGGAAGGTTTCGAGATTCAGCAGGCCATCCGTTTCGATTTCCCAGCCACCAATAACTGCTCGGAATACGAAGCGTTGATCGCCGGACTCCGGCTGGCTAAGGCTCTTCAAGTTCAACACCTCAAGGCCTACAACGATTCTCAACTGATCGTCAACCAGATCCTAGGAACCTTTATTGCTAAATCCCCTCCGCTGGTCAAATATCTCCAAGAGACCCGAGAGAGGCTCGCCCAATTCCCCACTGCATCGCTTGAAGGGATTTTGAGGGGAGAGAATTCTCGCGCCGATGCTCTCGCTAGGTTGGCCACCGGGGAAGAATCTCCTCCCGGCTCTAGTATCCACTACACTGTATTGCTCGCACCGTCGGTCGACCCGGCTACGGACGTTTTATCCCAAGTCATGGTCCTCTCTTACAGCCCTAACTGGATGACCCCGATTGTTTTGTACCTCCGAGATGGAATGTTGCCCGAGGACCGCAAATCTGCGCGAACTCTCCGGGGAAAGTCGGCCCATTATACCCTGATCGATGGGGCGTTGTATCGAAGATCTTTCCTTGCACCCCTACTCAAGTGTTTGGATTGCCCCGAGGCAGACTATTGCATGCTAGAAGTACATGAAGGGATCTGTGGAAGTCATTCTTCCGGGGAGGCCCTAGCCCATAAAGTTTTGCGCCAGGTCTATTATTGGCTCACATTGCGATCCGACTGTCTCAATTATGCCAAAGTTTGTGTCAACTGCCAATTGTTCTCTTCGGTCCCCAGGCTTCCTCCAGTTCTTCCTACCTCTGTGCTCTCCCCCGTCCCCTTCGACATGTGGGGTATGGATATTATGGGACCTTTTCCTCCCGCCAAAGGGGCGCTAAAGTTCATCATTGTGGCCGTAGACTACATGACTAAATGGGTGGAGGCCAAAGCCGTGGCACATATCACCACGGTAGTCTGCCGCAGGTTCTTTCACGAATCGGTCGTCACACGTTTCGGCATTCCCCGAGTCCTGGTCACTGACAACGGTAGACAATTCATTGATACCAATTTCGAAGAATACCTCTCTGCTTACTCAATCCAGCACAGGAGGTCGTCCGTGGCTTATCCTCAATCCAACGGTCAAGTAGAGGTTACCAATCGAAGCTTGTTGCAAAGCCTCCGCAAGAATGTTGAAGACCGAAAGACTATGTGGGCTGAAGAACTCCCCAATATTCTCTGGGCCTACCGAACAGATAACAGGAAACCCACGGGGGAAAGCCCCTTCAGGCTCACCTACGGCACTGAAGTTGTGATTCCTGTAGAACTGGGAGAACCGTCTTTACGGATCCAGCAATATGACCCCGAAGCTAACGAGGCAGGAATTCGAACTAACTTGGATCTATTGGAAGAACGAAGGGAAAATGCAGTGATACGAATGGCCAATTACAAGCAAACTACAGCCAGATATTTCGGAAGGATCAATCCCAGGGAGTTCCAGGCCGGAGACAAAGTGTTACGCTCTACGGCGGTGTCCGACCCCACCCACAACCGAAAGATGGATCCTAACTGGGAAGGTCCTTATATTATCCATCAGGTTATCAAGACAGGAACGTACACACTCGCCCACCTACATGGAGAAGTCCTCCCCAACACATGGCACGCCACTCATCTCCGGCATTTTTACCCGTAAGTACCCCTCTACTAGTACCTTCCAACACCGTAGCAATTTTGATGTAATGCTCGAGTAACTTAAAAGTTACTGCGTTTGTTTTTTCGGAGTGTAACACTGCCTCTCTAAGGCATAAAAGTACATAGATGCCACTATATACGGCCTACCGGCCGCTTTCTGATTATGATAAAACACCCCGACTGTCTATGTTTATTGATTCTGCCTTTTGCATATAAGGATCTCATTAACCTGTCCGTTCAAACGCCTGTATCACTAGCCATTTCATTATGGCTACGGGCACGGCTCAGGTAATCCTCCCATTCAAAAGCCAACATATGTAGCCCGCAGGAAGCTACGGCATGGGTGGATTTCAAGTAAAACACCGGTTCATTAAAAAGCCAATAAATGTAGCTCGAATGAAGCTACGGCATGAACGGGTCTCGGTAAAACACCGGTTCATTAAAAAGCCGATATATGTAGCTCGAATGAAGCTACGACATGAACGGGTCTCGGTAAAACGCCGGTTCATTAAAAAGCCAGCACAAGTAGCTCACACGAAGCTACAGCACGAACTGGCCCGACTTAATAAAAAAAGGCACCATTCCCAAAACTGGGAGTTGGCAATCTATGATGTGCTGCGGCGTACACCAATTTCAAATTCCTACTCCGACAGGGGGCAATCGGCTAACTCACCAGTTTTACCTCGATTCCTTTTGTTATAACACTTCCGTATTACTAATGAAGGTAGCACCACATCGGCTAGACTACGGTCCTTGATACTCTAAAACCTAAGGAGATATTTTCAAAGCTATCCAAACTACTTGTTCACAGTTCGTAAAACGAATCGTTATTTAAACAAGAATGTCATATGTAAAAAACAGGCATAGAACTAAAAATCAAACTATGACAAATAAATAGATGAAACCTCGTTTATTTATTTCTTTAAAATTACAATAAAAGGGGGGGCCATCACAGATTTGATTGGGTCCACCCCTAAAGAAAATAAACTAGGCTGCGGCAGCAGCCGAGCCTGAGCCAGGAGGTCATTTCCCGTCCTCACCATTCTTGCGAATGGTCGCCTCCTCCTCTTCTTTCTTCTTCTGCTTAGCGGCCTCGTCCCTGTCATGCTCCTCCAGGGCTGCCTGGAGCATCAGGAACATGACGTCTATGTACTCGTCCCAGTCGTTCATCTGAATCTCCTCGAGCTCCTCAGCAGTCAGGTCCAACACGTTCTTTCCGTTGTACATCTTTCCTAAACAACAAAGGGAAAACAAAGAATAAAATCAAATAGCGAATAAAGCACTTTGTATTTAAAAATAAAGGGAAAGAAAGAAAGGGGAAAACTCCGAGTGACTGAGAAGTACCTGGCAAGAAAAGAAAAGGATTCCGAGTGAAGGAAAGCGTCTGAGATAAATAAGAAAGGAAAAGGGAAATTGGTTATTTATAGGCCAACGCAAACGAATGCGAAAGGGCTGAAACCATTGGAGTTCCACCAGAAATAAATGACTGACGGTTTCCAAGACAGTCAAACAGTCAAAAAGGTTGACTCAAGGTTAACCTTCACATCCGCGTGTTCCCCAGGACAGTGTTCCCGCCTTTAGTAATTCAAGAAACTACTGAATGAAGTGATGCAAAGCCACAATCGAATAAAAGAGGCAATTAAAGCAGATAAACAGATTTCGAAACATAAAAAAAAACCAAAGTGTTCAAATCCACAAGGAAAAAATTAAAATACCGAAAGAAATACAGTCCACCAAATACACCTAAAAGCCGAAAGGGCTGAAAGAGAAACAAAAACCAAAAACATAAACTCAAGTGCCTACGGAACATCCCGAGCCCTACGGAAAGGGCTCGTCTGACCCCTTCGTGGGGTCGGGTCCGCCCCCAGGGCCCCCTTCCGATCCTTCCGGCTCACGAGTCTTCTCCTCCTGCTTCCTCTCCTCAGCCCCACTCTCGTTTTGGACACTGTCCTCACCTTTGTCCCCCACGGCTCTTTCGGCCTCAAGTCGCGCTATTTCGAAATCACGAAAGGCTTCTATAGAGTGCGCTGAAGGGTCCAACACGTTACCCACACCCACAAACCTCAGACAGTCATTATAACCTTCCTCATGGAATTCCTCGGCTTTCGTCTCCAACTCGGTAATGTAGGCCTCTGAACCCTTGTATCGGTTCACACAATCTTCGAAAGTGATATCGGCCTCCCTTTCAACTCGCTCCAGCAACTGAGTGGTGCGGGCCAACTCCTCGGTTAATTCCTTGAGCCCCTTCTCCCGTTGATCGATGACCGTTCGCAAACTGGCAGAAATTCCCTTCTCAGTTTGAAGCTCTTCCCCCAGCTTTACCGAACGCTCCTCAGCACACATCCTTATTTCCCTTTCCTTGCTCAGTTCCAACACCGCGGCCTGCTCCCTCGCCCGAGAATCCTTCAGTAAGTTTAGGGCCTCGTCCCTAGCTTGTTTTTCGCTAATGGCCCTCCTGTGCTCAGCCATAGCCATACGACGATTGCTCGTGGCTCTCTCCGTAGCTCCCATAAGGTAAACACCCAGCTGCCAAAAAGAATACGTGATGAATGATTAATACCAATAACAATGGGGAAGCATACGGTTGGGAATAATTAAGAGCAAGAGATCGATAAAAAGGATGCCGTATGGACGGGGGTTACCTTTCCATAAGCCTCCTTGACCTTTCTGATCAAATCTTCGTCATTCTCCTTCTCGATCATCGCCCGATCCGGGACCAAGGAAAAAGCACTCAAGGCTTCCAGAGGGGGCTCGACTTGCGGATCTTCCCCCAGCCAACCTTGACGGGCTTCAAATCGAATAAGAGTGTAGCCCTCCATACCTTCGGCCGAAGGGGTCAAAGGAACCGGAGGTAGGCCGGAACCCGAACGGCCCCCGTCGGCAGAGTTGATTCGAATCCCGCGAGACGCTATCATAAAGTCTGGGAGGACTTCAACGTCGCTGTCATTGTCATCAGGTTCATCCCTCAGCTGAAGCCCGGGCCCCCTTCCCGCCTTTACCTTTTTCGACTTTCCCGTTTCCCCTGTTTTGATCCCCCTTTTCCTGAGACGCAATGTTTGAAGAGGTATATTCTCGGAATCTGTAGCTCCGAAGGGGGCAGCCGTGTGGGTTCCCCCGGTTGAGGTTGCAGGCTTTGCAGAAAGCTCTCCAACCGCGGTGCTGTCCTCCCCGCTATGTTTGTTCTCGGTCTCCTTCACCACCTGCTTCCTTCGAGCCAAAGCCAAAATTCGACTCTTATCCATCCGAGGAGGGGGCAGGTCCCTGAGCAACACTGCAAAAAGAAACACGGGGTGAGAAGCAAGCCAACGAGTGACGTCGCTGTCACACACATTAAAAAGTAGCAGATAAATTAAGTGCGCTAAATAGGCCTCACAATTGTGGTTCACTAAAAAGGGAACCTTCCAGAAATTCCCTTCCGTCCACAAACCCTTAATCCGCCCTCCGACAAAAAGAGACGTCGTGGACCTTTCGCCAGGCTCCAAGCTCTCAGACCTACGGACAGCCCCACTCACCCCATCGGGCCTCCGATATTCGGGAAGGTAGCCCAAATCGCCCCCTCGAAACAACAACCATTCGACATGCCAACCTTTGTTAGATGAAGGAACCTCTACCAATATACCCCCTAAGCTCTTGGCCCCCTTCCAATGAAGCTCGAACAGGGGTTGGTAATCCCGAGAGGCTTGAAGGCTATGAAGAGACCAAAACAGCGTAAGAGTAGGCTCCAAGCCCAACTCTGTACACCTAGCGATGAAGGCACAAATCTTCCGGATGGAATTAGGACCGAGCTGCCCCAAACCCAGTCTCATGTTGACCATTAGAGTATGGAAGAACCTGTGCATTGGCAGCCTCAACCCTGCTCTAAAGTGCTCCAGAGGGATCCCTACCCACAAATCGTCCCTCCTGGAATATATAAATTCCCCTTCCTCCGGCAGACTAACTTCATATTCATCCGGTATCTGAAAAGCATGCCGCACTGACCCGTAGAAATCTTCGTTAAACAAGCACTTCTTGTGGAGGTACTCTAGACCTTTCAGACGATCCTGTAAGATCTTGTCCGATAAAATGTCGTTCCCAGGTTTATAATAACACTTTAGTCCGTGGGTCCTGAAATAGTCCTCCCTCCGGGCAGTCGGCGGAGAGTTCACGAACTTTTGGGAAAGATCCAACCATTCCCCCGACTCCCCCAAACAACTTTTCGTCGGGACCACCAGACCCTCGACCCTGAAGTACTTAGGATCCCTGCCACCAGCGTCTCCCTCGGTCATCACTTCTTTCCCCTTTCGCCCACCTTCCGGGCCAGTTTTGGAGACCCCTACGGCTACTTTCTCCCTGGGAGTTTTCGTTATGACCACCTTCCTACCCTGAGGAACTTTCCAGTTGCGAGCACTCTCTGGGGAGCTAGCCGCCGTGGAGCTTTCTGACGAAACATCGTCGTCTCCATCGCCCCCCACGTCTACTGAATCTGACAATTGCTCGTTGTCTGAGTCCGTAGCGCTCTCTTCCCCCGAAACCGCAACTCTCTTCCGCTTGGCCATCCGACGAATTGGTGGGAAGCTACACATACGAAAGAAAGAACGGTCACTATATGCCTTACATACCCAGTTCAAAACCCTAACCGGTCCCTGCCCCTCAACCTGAATGCCTATGCTCAAGCAGACTAATTGGTTGCTTTTCAAACAAAAAAGAGGAAGGCTTATAGTGACAGTTCTTCGCTTCCCGCGTACGGTATGTGTAGCCCCGGAAGGGAGAGAAAAGGAGGGAAGACGCAGACGCCCAGGGAAAAGGACAAGTACAGGACATTGGGCAAAAAGTAAGAGAAATCGAGAATGACATGGGGAAGACAATGTTACCTGAATGAAGACACAAGGAACGCGCACGCCGCCTTTCGAGCCCAACTTAAGAAGAACCCCCCTCTTTCTATCCTCCTGTGATAGTCGACGAACAATTGAGTTTGCAAAGGCAAAGGGTGAGTCGTGTGAGTGTGCAAGAGTAACGCGTGTGTATATATATATATATAAGGATAGGCGCGCACGTGCGCAGAGGAAGACCAACCGCCCCATTTGGTTGGAGGGCAGAAAGGTAAAACCACGCCCCCCATAACTCCACCAGCGGTTACTCTTCCCCACGTCGAGCACTCCCCCAACCCATTTATTGCTTCCGTTACTTCCATCCCCGTCACAAATCACGGGTTCCCACTGATAGGGTACGCATAGTTCGGCCTAGAGGCACACGCTGAATGGGCCTCCTAAAGAAGACCCCCGCGCTAAGGGGGCAAATGATGGCCTCCAGAACCGCAGTTCTTGCGGCCTACGGACCATGGCGTGTCCCAAAATGCGGAATCCGTAGGCTCTTCTCCCCCGAAAGGCACCCTCCCGTGTTCCGAACACGTGTCGACCCAACACGGACCAGTCGTCCCCCGGGACCCAGGAACCAGCCTAGAAACCCTCCACCTGGGTGCATAGCTTCCGCCAATCACCTACCCTACAGACATATAGACCGACAGGCAGGCATCTGGCCCGAGCCTCGTCACCTAGCCTAGGCCGTAGACTGCCAGACGGCAAGAGGAGAGGCTCCCGATAAAAGGAGAGAAAAGCCAACCGGAAAGAGGACCAGAAAAGGGGAGGAGCGAGAAATTGAGAGAGGAGAGAGCAAGAATCAATGAACCATCTTCTGATGATCGCTACGGATTAAAGAAGACATCTGTTCGGCCATCAAAAGTCATTGATTCTTTAATGATCAATTGATAAGTAGTAGCATTGTTAGTACTCATTGATTCTTGCCGCAGCATAATCTCTTAGAATATTTCATTTTTCATATCAAAACAAGCAATTAATTTCTCTTCTTTGTATTCTTCGCTCCCCACCCGATAAGCAGCACCATGTTCAACTACGAATTAGATGCTATCAAGTGTTAGTAAATTAATTTGGCGACTGATGATTTATCCGGATCCACCCTAGATTAGTCAACCTGAATGATTTTAGATTAAACATTTATTCGTTATTAAACGTTTTTTCATTCAGAACATTTGATTAGTTCCTTGACAAACAATCATTTGAGTGAAGTTCTATTAGAATTCAATGTAAAATCCTGGTAAGACTTTCCTCTAATATCTTAAGATTTTAAGATTTTAGATGAGTCGATTACTTAACATGGTATTATAGCTTAGGCTCCCAATGCAAGTTATTTTCAAAATTGGGCGCCCGTGATCCACTCTTCGAACCTTAACTAGACTCTCGAGTGAACTAGGAGGAGTGTTATAGGTTATACAATATAAGATCCTGAAAAAGCCTTCATTTTACACATTAAATTTTTAAATGAGTTGGTTACACAACAAGTCCTTCCAGGTACAAATATAACCATGAATTTGACTTGCTCTGGTTAAGAAATAGCCTCTTGTTTAACCCAATTACTCCCCTAATCTCATTTTTCCCGCTACAAGATACGGACATTTAAGTTGAGTTGGTCACCAGTGGTATGCTGAGTAGTCTGTATCGAAAGTTCTTATCATTACCTGATAATAATATTTTAGGGGGTGTTTGGATTGCAGATGGAAATGAGAATCAGGAATGGGAATGGGGAAAGAATGACTTAACCAAAGGTGTTTGGATGGTCCCGAAATCGGAATGAGGTTACCAAATCAAGCTGTTTGGATCAGTTTGGAATGGGAATGAATTATTTTTTTAAAAAAATTACTTGTTTATTTAAATTTTAAAAATGGTAAGAAAATACTAAATGAAAATTTTGTATCTCATTTTCATATTGAAAATTAATTTTTTTTATATGAAAATAAAATTATTTTTTTTAAGTTAAAAGCTAAAAAAAAAATTAAAAACAAAAATTCATCTCATTTTAAGCTTGAAAATTAACTTATTTTAAACTCAATTCCTTTTCTTAATACTTATTTATATCATTGTTTATATTAATATTAGAACTTCACACTTAATTTGATATTAAAAATCATTTTTATTACAGGAATTTGCTTCTAGTAGGATGCCATTCTATACAAAATAAAAAGTATCTGTAATTGTAATAGAGAACACTAACTAAAAGACCAAGCAGGATGGTTGATCATTGTTATATTACAGCCACCATTTTCCACGGCCAAATCACTCATACATGAGAACTTACCAGCAAAAACATACAACCAACATATTTTACTTCTTCTATCTGTTGGACACTGCATAATGTCCATGGATTTGCTTTTGAGCCATCTGCCTTGACATCGCCATCCAGTATGATAGCAGCCTTGTTTAAGAACCTGCAGAATAACATCAAATCTCTAAAAAACTGAACTAGTGATCTGCACTACAGTGACAGAGAACAAATTATTTGATAGATTAGTCAACAACAGAGACTTATGGAGAACAAATATACTGCAAGATACAGCTAACCACTATTTACAGCAGCCATTCTTCCACAAATGAAACAAGATCAAATATTTTTATAAAATGCAATATCATACCTCAACACTTATCGTCGATTCCTCCATTCATTGAACATTCCCAAAGCAAACAAAGATCAAATAGCTTGTGCAAACCGAAACTTTGTAAACAAGAACGCTGCATTTAGAACAATTTGACAACATTGTAAACATACTTTCTTGAATTAAAGACTAGTAATCGTCTACTAATTTAAAACTCAAAATTTTTACTTTTATTTTCTCATCCTGAATTAGATGACAACTTTTCGATAACCCGTATTAAGTTCAATTTATAACATCATAGCAGTTTCTATGGAACTTCTAATTCATAAAATTGTGATAACCAAGAAGCTCAAAACAACTCTATCATTCCAGTTAAGCATAACATTGACTACTTGAGCATTTAACTAAAAATACGAATAATGCTGGTGGTACAAACTTTAGCAAATGAGTTAAATTTGTTAACTTTAGCAGTTTCATTACTTCACACCTCAAATAGGTCTATACCCAGCTAAAAAATTTAAAAAGTGTACAGACAAGAGCGGAGAGACGAAGTTACCTTGTGAAAGAAAAAATTTGGGCCAAGATCACCTGCAGAGAACTTAATCAACAGCACTTTTAAAAGAATTGTCCAAATTATCAATTGCAGAACTGTATAACTACCTACACATCCTGCTCCTCAGATCACCGAAATATCTGATGCCATAACCACTGGTTCCAGCTTATATTATGATCAATCAGTTATTGTGACTTTCCAAATTATTCTCTGGTTTGTACAGAGGATAAATCCCAAGAATTATTTCTTTATCTGATGTCAATTCAATCCTATCGTCGCCATCTCTGATCGCGAAGATTGATCTTGGAACTATTATCATCACTATTTCATGGAAACAATCAAAATCTTCACTGCTATACATTACATCACTTGTGTTACTCTTAACAGCATACATAATGGGACTGGTACCTGGCATAAAGCAAAGAATCATCCCCAAGAAATTGTGTGAAGCATTTGGCAGTAAATTTGAGAACATTTTTGACTGCAGCATTGGCAAATAAGATGATTCAGTTATGTCGTCTGGAAACTCCTCTGGGTAAGTCTTAGTTTCATGCAGCCCCCAGATATTATGTGACAGAAAATCAATGGACAGTACTATTGGCTCTTCTGAATAACATGATTCACTAATCCAATCCGGAAACTCCTCAGTGTCAGTGTTGGTTTCATGCATCTCCAGGGAATCGCGTGACCCATTTGGAAGTAAACTTAAAGACACAACTGAATCTTCTAAATTAAATGATTCACTAATGCAATCCAGAAACTCCTCTCTGTCAGTGTTAATTTCATACATCTGCAAGAAATCTTGTGAAATATTTGGCAGCAAATCTAATGGCACTGTTGACTCTTCTAAGTACCATGATTCACTAATGCAATCCAGAAACTCCTCGGTGCAAGCGCTAGTTTCTTGCATCACCGAGAAATTGTGTGACACATTTGGCAGTAAGTCTAAGGACACCGTTGATGACTCTTCTAAATTATCTGATGGACTAATCCAATCCGGAAGCTCGTCTGTGAATATTATAATCTTATGCCCAAACCCAGAAAATGTCTGTAGCAAAATATAACAAACAAAAAAGGTTAACCAACAGATGTATATGTTCTTAAATATCTATCAAGTTCTAACCTCAATATTCATGTTTATGTATCGAAAATTACATTTTTCACCAATTAAAACTACTCATTTAATAACAAAAAAAATTACCCAATACAGCTAGTCAAATTTATAAGTTTGAAATAAACAAAACCTGAAAGAAACTCTTTGTGAATATGTATGCCAGAAGAGATGAGTCGCATCTTGTCAAGATAAATTCTTCTAAAGAAGTGAGTTCCTTAAATCCCTGAACCTCTGTCAAACCAGTACAATTTGAAAGGTCCAACATCTTTAACTGTTTCAAATTGGATAGATTTGGTAATCTTTCTATAGATGTACAATCACCTGCCGTTATACATTCCAGATTAGAGGGAAGTTCTGCAACGGACAACAGATTACAACAACCAGTAAGATCAAGACGTTTTAAATTTGAGAGCTGACTAATACCAGGAAGTTCTTTTAACAGGGGGACATACAGTGCATTGAAATCCTTTAACGTCGTAATCTTACACAGTTTATCTGGTAACATTTCTAGTTTTCCACATTTAGAAATATCCAGAATTTCCAGTGATCTCAGGTTGCAAATGGTGTCAGGAAGAGATTTAAGGTTTTCATTGTCCTGTAAGTCTATCTCAACAAGCTTACTAAGACTTCCAATTGAACTCGGGAGTTCTGAAACAGTTAAACCCACCAGTCTCAGCGTTCTTAGTGATTTTAGGTTGCCTAATCCTTCAGGCAATGCTTGCAGACTAATGCATTCACAAATATTTAGCACTTCCAATGCTCTCAGGCAGCAAATCGAGTCCGGAAGAGTTTCAAGGTGAGAGTTACAAGATAAATCCAGCTCAACAAGATGACAAAGATATCCGATTGATATCGGTAAGCTGGAGATATTTAGACTCCACAGTCTGATTGTTTTTAGGGATATCACGTTACCCAATTCTAAAGGAATTTCTTCCAGTCTACTGCAAAAAGCAATATGTAGAACTTCCAAAGATCTTAAATTGCAGATGTTGTGTGGAAGAGTTTTGATGTTGTTGCTATGACCTATTCTCAAATGAACAAGCTCATGAAGTCGTCCGATTGAATCCGGTAGTTTTGACAGAGTTAGTTGATTCCCAATGAGCTCTTTCAGGGATTTAATGTTCCCAAATTTCTTGGGTAATGCTTTTAGACCACTGCAACGATAAATATTCAAATTATTCAGTGCTCTTAAGTCGCAAATTTTGTCTGGAAGTCTTCTTAGGTTTACACATCCAGACAAATCCAAGGAAACAAGCCTCGCCAAACTTCCAATTGATTTGTGGATCTCCTTTAGTTTTTCACAGCCCCTAAGATTCAAAGTTTGGAGACACGGTAACATATTGAAGTCTGGAGTTGAAGTTAAGAGCACAGCATTTGACATGTCCAGAGTCTTTAAATTCTCAAAAACCTGTAAAATATTTAAAAATGAGAGAAACTAAATTAGAATTTTTTTTATATACTGTCATATGCCAAAAAACATACTCATGGACATGGTACCTACCACGTTTAGCCCCCACAAGTTTTTGATCTCGCTAAAAGGTAACTCAAGGATAACAAGTTTTTCTGGGTGGAATCCAAGAGGTAAACGCTCTAAAGGACAAGAATGCCAACGAAACCACCTCAAATTTTCAAATGCACATTCAAAGTTTCCAGTGAGATGAACACAGTTAAGTTGAAGAAATCTTAGTTTGCTCATCCTCATGAATGTTTCTGCTTTGTATGATTCTGTAAAATGTGATGCCTCGATCTCAGCCATGTTATGGAATATACCTTCAATTGTTTCTGTTCCCTAACACGTGTATGAAGAAGAAAAGTTGACTATTATTTGATAAGAAAAGCAAGAGCAATTTTATTGATTATTAAGATACCCCAAACACGCACATAATGAGATTACCTTGTTCTTCTTCAACACATCACCTATATTTTTCGATGACCACAATCTGCTATGTTTTCCAGGCTCATCGGGAGAGTTGTTACGTGCAACATTCCTTCCCATATCCCGAAGTAGATCATGCATCCTCAACTCATCGTCATTATTGACAGTAAGTAAACATTTTTCTTCAAGAATATCAATTTTATGATGGGCAGAAAAAAAATAAGTTTCCATTATCTTAACCACCGCTTCTTTTTTCCACCCGTTGAAAAAGCAAGCAATATCAAGGAACATTTGCTTCAACATAGGATCATCCCGTTCTAATGCATCCAAGCTAATCACAAGTTTTTGCTCAACTGTGTAGTCCGGATCCCGCTGCAGTTTCTCAATGTAAGACTTCCACCCTTCTTCGGATCGTGTGCACAAATATGCGCCAAAAACTATTAGAGCCAGTGGAAGACCACCAGCAAGACGCAGAACGTCTTTGGACAATGCCATTAAAGTTTTGCTTGGTTTCGAAATTCTGAATGCATAGTGGGTAAACAGTGTCAATGACTCAGCCTCATCCAACTCATTTGCTCTGTATTGATATCTGAGTTCTATTTCAACTGTGTTTAGTAAGTTTTGATCCCTTGAAGTTATAATAACTACACTCCCAGAAGCAAATGGCCCTACCAAGGATTCATATTGTGCAAGATTGTCTACATCATCAAGAAAAAGCAGAACTTTTGTTGAACAAAATCTCTCTCTTATAAACTTAGTTCCTTCTCCAACACTGGGAACTTCGTATTTGTTCTTACTTTTAAGAAAATCATTAATAAGTTTTTGTTGCAAAGATTTTGGGCCTTCAGTTGTCCCTGATTTCTCCCTAACATTTTCTAGGAAGCAGACGCCCTGAAAACTATCTAGCAAGAGTTGATTATAAAGAGCTTTAGCAAGAGTTGTTTTGCCCACTCCACCCATACCATATATTCCAATCCTAACGACACCTTTGCCACCGGTAAACAATGAGGTGATGTCCCTAAGACGAGAATTCAGCCCAACTGGATAATCGGCAACATGCAAATTTTTACAATTTGTTTCCCTTAGAATGATATTAACTATCTCAACAATTTCATTGTCAATCTCAGCTTCAGACCTGCAATGCAATTCTTGTTTTCATAAAGAGAGTACCATTAATTGACAGTAACGTTAACATACCATGCAAATTCTTACACTGTTTCTCTTAGAATGATATCAACAGTTTCACTGACAATTTGAGCTTCAGACCTGCAATTCGATTCTTGATTTTCTAATGAGAGTGCTATCTGACACTGATCTAAAGTTACCAGCTCTCTAACTTAAGGTGTTTAGAAAGCCCATTTTGGGTTGAGAGGAGCAATATTCATAGTGTTGGAAATAGATATTGAGAATATTGGGGTAGGATCGAGAACCCTCCCACCTAGGTAGTGCGACACCTCACTCACATGTGCTCTGGTATACCATGTTAAGTAACTAATTGTCCCAAAAATTTAACGTTTTAGGAGGATAGCTTAATCATAGAAGAATAGCAGTTGAGTTTTTTTATTAAATTTAATATTTACTCACGTAGAAAAGGTGTTAGCAACACCATAATTGATAGTAGACACAAAGATTAACTGAAACAAACTCATCTATGCTAGCAGCCACAGTAGGAAGGTGTCAGCAACACCATTGAAGGCTGTAGTCACCATCTCTAAGCCACAGTTAGGTGTCAGGAAAAACATGTTTATCTCCTCTTTAGTCGCCCCATATATTACCTACATCAACTCATTGTCTTTGATAGTTGAATTATATGTATTTGGTCTGAAAATTTAAGCTATATAGCAATATGTTTTCTTGTGTTAGAAAGTGAATCCGAGCTGTATTTTATGAGTTGAAGTAGTCAAATAAGATAATGTTACAAGTCTTGATATTTGAATCAATTCAAATAACAATCCTAGTTTATTGGACTTGGTTCTTTAGCTGTTAGGTCTACACAGGTCATTTTCAAATTTATTTCAAGATATCTTTTTGATTCTGCTCTAGTTGCTGCTGTATAAATCGAGATCATGTGATTTCTTAACAAAAGTCTAGTTTCTCAATTCTATAGTCTAAACAGCCTTGTTTGATACGTGATATAACTAACATCTTCCTCGATATGCATCGTGCAGTGAGTGTTCAATGCGATAAAAGAAAATGTGGACATATTGTAGTCATTGTTAATGTATAGTTTTAAGTTGCCAGTTCTCTTAAAACCGTAAGATGTTAGGAATTGGGCTTACCAGAATCTTATATTATCTTTAACATATAGTTTATAGAATATAGATGCGAGAGGTAGACAAAACTAGATCTCGAGGCTTGAATGTTTATTTACCTTTCTGCTGATATGGTCCTTCCTGATAAACCAGCAACATGTTCTAGTGTAAGACGCCACTTCTCCACTTTCCCGACATCAAAACGAGTTTGATGTTTTTCAAAAGCTTTTTTAAAACTCCCAGTTTGGTGTCGCACAACAGACGGGTCAACTTTGTAAAACACAGGAACTATCAATCTTTTCATTGTTTTGTGAAAATCGTAGATTTCCTCAAGCTCTTTAAGGCACCACCACGAAGAAGCATATTCTTCCGAAAACACCACAATGTAAGTCTTGGATTCCTTTATAGCTTCAAGCAATGCTTCTAAGATCACTTCACCAGTATGTAGCTCAGGATTATCCATAAATGTCCCAAAGAGTAGGAGTTGAAACAGAAGAGGATCGAGCTTGAGAACTTGTAGTAGCCATTAGTTCACACAACAGGTCTAATGACAAGATAGCAAACAATGTAAATTATCAACCGGAAGATGATGACAGTAAGATGCAAAATATTGAATATATGAAATGCTTGGAAGAGAGCAAAGATAAAGACAAACTTATGGAGTCAACCAAACCAGAGAGACACCTACCGTGTCAGATTGTTTAAAAAAAATATACCATGTTTCAATCAGGGTATTAGAAGAGACAAAATCCTAGGCTTTAAAAAGGTCCAATAATTTACTTAACGAATCCAATTATTGCAACACTTACTCAAACAACTGCGCTAAATAGCACAAAAAGATTAGAACAAAAATTGATAGATTATTCTAGCTCCTAAATCCGTTGTTAGGTAATAACATTTTGATATTTTAAGTTTAGAGGATAGGGATCTAAGAGCATCTCCGACCCATAAAAGTACTCTGCTAAAAATACTTAGGTGTCATATTAAAAATGAAACTTATAAAAAATAAATATATGACTCTGAGAGCATCTCCAATGCAACTCCCCTTAACTAAAAAAAATGATGTGGCATTAATTTTACCTAAAGGTTTTACTTTACTCATCTCCAACCCTCTATCCCTTTTTATATTTTATTTCAAGTTGTTCATATATATAGTCAATATCTATATTTTTTTACAAAAGTTCTAAAGTGAACAAATCATCACATCATGACATCATCATTTATATGTATTTCTAACATATAACCAATTATTTTACATAATACCATTGGAGTAAGTTACAGGTTCAACAAATTTTATAAAATCACTATTTTACAAAATCAAGATACATAACAATGGAGATGCTCTAATGGGTAAAAACTCTTGTTTATAATTTTTGTCTATAAATTTAGTCAACCTTATTATATTGACTAAATATGTACTATTTTTAGAATATAGCCAATCATTAATCATTATAGTCAATTCCATTAGAACATAATACAGGTTCAACAAATTTTAGTTAATTATCTATTTACATCATGGTTGTAGATTTCGGAAATCGGAACAAATCGGTTGAGGTACCGTATAGCGATTTATCGGAAATCGGGGATTTATCGGAATGATAAATCGGAAATAAATCGGATGTATTTTAATATTATTTTTTAATATTTTATATGTATTAACATGTTTTCATTTTATCTTAACATGTTTTTATTTCATTATTAAAATATTACTTTTTATTCAATATTTGACTGCAGTGTTGGGTTGCATGTGCTGCGTACCACGGTGTTGGGGGTTCCTCCGGCGAAGGAGACAAGGGCGAGACTCAAACATCAATTATCTGCAAATTCAGAGCTTGCAAATTTAGTAAACTGCTAACATGTTTAAAGAATCCTAGATATGTTTAAAGAATCGCTCAGACAACTTGCCGGAAAGCACATCAAGTTTTCGCCGAAAAAAACTTGCCGCCACAGATTTTCGCCGGAAAGCACATCAATCATTGCCCGATTTTGGCCGGTTTTTGACTCGATCTGTGAAAATCGTATAGTTCACCGATTTCGACGAATAACATCGGTGGCTTACCGAATTCCGATTTACCGGGCGATAAATCGTCGGAATCGGCGATTTTTACAACACTAATTTACATCAATATAGTCAATTAATTCAGTTAACCTTAATGAGGTAGTGCTTAATTTTAATGCAATTAATTCTACATAAAAAGTAAATATTTGATAATAAATTATTATAATTATTTATTTACAAGTTTTTGTAATGATCTAATAAAAAAAAATATTAGAGTCCTTATTCTCTTACGTTTATACTCTTAGTTGTCCATTTCTTAGTTGTTTTTAACTTTAAAAATTTAAAATTAGTCTGTAATTATTTTAAAAACTGAAGATTATATATAAAAGTAAATTAGATGTACCTTTTTATTTGTTTTTTTTAATTTTTCTCAATTATATATTTTATATGAATTTTAGCCAATTCTTGGTTTATTTATCTATTAAAAATACAAATTGCACAATTAATTACGAATGAAGGGAATATTTCACACTACATTAGACTGATATGTTTTTCTGTTGAAGTATAATTATGTATACTAGCTTTATATCCGTGCAATGCACGGGATACTTTATAAATATTATTTATAAATTTTAAATTTTAATTTTAATTATTTTTTTTTGAAAAATTATAGACTAATGTTTGCAAATCATATTTAGTGGATGATACTTATTTTATTAATATTAATCTTTATTATTTCCATTTTTTACTTTTCTTTTCATGAAATTCCTTGTTTTCTTTAATTTTAAAATTATTAAATTTCATATTTTTTATATTTTTAGATTCAATAAATTTATTTTACTATATTTAGTTAATTTCTGATTTTTTAAAAGAAAAATCAAAATAACATTTACAAATTCCGGTCACAATTTGTTCACAATCTAATAATATTTTTAATTTTTATTCCACATAATTTCAAAACTATGATTACAACAATACTTATAAAATGACAAATACTCCCCTGACCAAAATGTCTAAACCTCATGCTAATTATATATAGGATAACTATATAATTTTTAGTTTTTATTTAACATTAACAAAAATTATAATTACTAATAATATTATGAAAAGACAAACATGCCCTTACGACCATACCATCTAAACCCCCTTAGGCTAATTATATATAGGATATAATTGGTTATTACATAAAAAACGGTAAATTACAAAAAAAAAATTGATGAATTGAAATTAAATGGTAAAAGTAAAATTCATGTCAAAAATCTTAAATAGCAAAATTAATTATACAATAGTATTTCTTGCTGGTGCTCCGTATACCGATTTTAAAATTTTTTTATTCTACTTTTTTATTAATAACCCGCACAATGTACAAATTTTATTTTCTATATTATTGATTGAAAAATAGTACTTTCTTCGTTACTCTCATTTCATTACATATGAGTTATACACGAAAGTTAAGAACAATGGTAAAATAGTGAAAGAAAAGTAAGAAAATGAGTAAGGTAGTATGATCTATCAATATTCAAATATATAATTATTTTTTATATTATAAAAATTAAGTAAAATTGTGAATGTAATAAATGAGTAAAATAGTGGATGTAATTAATTTTTATATTATAAAACTTTTATCATTTTTGAAATTTTTTGGAATGTAAAAAACTTAAGAGGACATCTAAAAAAAGAAATGGAAAAGATAAAAAAATGCTCCCTCTTCTATTTTAAAATATAAATTTTTAGTTTTTTTAAGATAGTAAATAGATAATTTTTAATCTTTAATCATACAATGATCATTTTGGTCGCTTAAAGTCATGTAGTTATAATTTTACCTCTCTAAATTGATAACCTGTTTTGGTCTCAACCATATTACTTTAGAGGAATTCTAGTGTAGTAAAAAATGATAAGAATCTAATTGTGAAACCACAATAAGAATTGAACCAAATTTCATATCGAAGTATTATTAAAGAATTTCGCTTAAATTTGGTATCAAAATATCATTTTAAAGAAGATTTCGCTTATTAATAAGGTTATAGATATATTTAGTTATGATTATTTTAATATAAGTAAGAATATAAAAAGACATGATTATGATAGTTCTAACAATATTATTATTATTTTATTAAAAAAAGAATATAAAGTTATAATAGAAGTAGCATATTTCAAATAAAATCATATGGATGAAACCAAAATAAAGGTGGAATCAAATCCCAAGTAAATTCGTCACAGCAAAAGGATAATACAGTCAATTCATTGAAATGACTTAGCCCACCAATTAATCAGACACGAAAAACACTTTATCCAAAGTGAATCTCGTATCTTACACATTCTCTACAACACAAAAGAATGGCTTGCAGAGTTGGCAATGCTGTCTTCTTCTAGACATACCACCGAATATATATAAACCTTTTCATACACATTACTTAAATAATTTCATATCTTCATAGCAGTTAAGCTGCTCCAATCACTTCACCTAAGAAAGTAGAGAGAGAGAGGGAGAGAGAGGGAGGGAGGGAGGGAGAGAGAGAGAGAGAGAGAGAGAGAGAGAGAGAGAGAGAGAGAGAGAG
This sequence comes from Heracleum sosnowskyi, assembly GCA_030848705.1. Lineage (NCBI taxonomy): Eukaryota > Viridiplantae > Streptophyta > Magnoliopsida > Apiales > Apiaceae > Heracleum > Heracleum sosnowskyi. The sequence continues at coordinate 9,643,977 of CM061239.1, forward strand.
AGAGAGAGAGAGAGAGAGAGAGAGAGAGAGAGATGCCACTAGTGAGAGTAGAGGTGAGAAATGAGTATAAGTTAGGAATGAGGGAGATATACAAAAAAGATGAAGATGATCCAAAAGCGATGTTAGATGGAGTAGTTGTTGCTGGACTTGTTGGCATTTTACGACAATTAGGCGATCTTGCTGAGTAATTTTCGATGTCTCTTTCCTATATTTGTTTGTTTATGTTTGATGTTTTGAGTTTGTGTTTGTTAAATTTTTATGTAGAATCATGAATTTGAGGTTTAATTTGTGTAATTATAGTTTTACAATGAAGTAGTTTATGGTAAGGTTATGGATCGGAGTTCATTGTTTTGTGATTGTCTCGTGTGAATATATTAGTGAAGTTATTATGATCTAGTCGAGCTACTTTGTTAGTACCTTATTATAGGTTTATTTAGAAGTCGGGTGACTTAATATGGTATCATAACATTCATAACTTAGGAATGGTTATTTAGCGGGAGTCTGGTAATTTAATATGGTATCAGAGCAGTTAAATACCATGGGGATTTGGGGGTAACTCAAGTTCAAATGTTGATAATTTTTAATTTTAATTAAAACATTAGTTTAGGCACCAAGGTTAGACATTGCCGCCAAATATGGGCTCTTGGTGATTTGCTACTCAATACCGAAACAAGAGCTTATGTGCGAGTTTTAAATATTTACGGTCTAGTTAACGCACTCTAGTGATAGTTTATGACTTATGTTTTTTAAATTTTAGGAGAGTTGGTAAGCCATATGTGATTCATTTGGCGAGAAGTTGCATATGGAATAGGAGTTCAGCACGTATTAAGTATTGTACTTGCATAAGCTTTGATTTGGGTTTTATGCAATGAGAAGTTGAAAAATAAATATGTAAGTTCGCATGTATATATACAAACACAACACATTTTACATATTTGACATTTATTCAACTAAAAACCAAAACAGAAAATTGTAACAAGTTAAATAGTAATTTGGAATATGTAAGTGTTTAATCCGATTCAAATAACCTTTGAAAATTGCTTGGGTTGCAGAGAGACTTGGTTCGGCCTAAGCCAAAGGAATAGGCACTCGTCCAGATCAGTTCAGGTGGCGCAGGACCAATAATGTGCTCTTATCTGACCTGTTATATGTTTAAAATAACAGCTAAAACTGCCTCCTTCAATTTCACATTAGTTATTATTTTTCAAGTTAAATAGTGGATTAGCATGCTTGACCTTTCTTTTCAGCTTTGCATCTGGCTATGCAAATTTATTACTGTCCGCAACCAAAAAGATATTTAACAATTGAAATTTGAATATACACATAAATGAAATTTGAATGAGTGCTAGTTATACTGTGTAATGGGATTATCATCCACTATTGTTTTAAAAATTCAGTTACGCACTCATGCCGTTTCTGTAAATTTTTGTACTGATATAGGGTCTTATACTTGTGATAGATTCGCAGCAGATGTTTTTCATGGCTTACAAGAACAAGCTACAAATACATCTTCCAGAAGTCATAAGTTAATGGTTCGTGCCAAAAAAATTGAAGCTGCAGTTTCTCCTCTTGAAAAGTCTATATTAGCTCAGAGAAGCCACTTGCACTTCGCTTACACAACTGGTATGGCTCATAAACATTTTTTATGACCATATCTGTTCAGTAATACAAATTTCTAGGCTGCAGTGATGTCAGTAAGGACCTTTTTTTCCTCCTGTTTCTAGGCTGCGACAATAAACTGATACCTGACCTTCGACTTCAGTAGATGTTTGACTTTGTAGGTCCAAAATTAAAGATGCCCATTTCCTTATATTTTTGGATCAAATTAAATATAAAGGGCGGTATAGTTTTTACTTTGGATTCTTGTAGCTCTCCAACATTTTCATCATTTAAATATTTGTAGTTTTATTGTTGTTATTGACCTTTGCTAATTTCCCAAGATTACAAATTTCAAGAGGGTGAACTTTAGGTAATGAACTGAAGTAATCATAGAAGAATGTATAAGCTTCACTACTGGAAATCAAATAGATAGTCACATCTTGCTCTGGTATAAGTTTTTCATTTTTTCTCATTGATTAAAGAAAATGACTTGAGAATCGTTTTATGAACTGCATTCATTTAATTTATTGATATGCCAGTTTTTCAAGTCATTTACAGAAAGCAGTTGATTTGCAGGTTCCCACTGGCATGCACATATTCAAAGTGAACAACATCACTTCATATATAGTGACTTGCCAATGTTTGTTATGGACTCATATGAAAAATGTCGTGTTCCCCCACCTCTGCATCTGCTTGACAAGTATGGCCCAACATTTTTAAATTTTTATGATGATTTCTAGAGACCAATGACTTAAGATGGTTAAATGTTCAATGTTCTATTTAGGTTTGACCCTGGTGGCCCAGGATCTTGCCTAAAGAAATATTCAGATCCTACCTGTTTCAGGAGAGCTTCGGCTGGCTTTGATGAAACATATGCTGAAAATTTCCCACGACACAAGAAGGCTTGTAAAAGAAAGGTACCTCTTGAAACTGCGTTGAACTTTCTTTAGCAGATTAGATACACAGGTTATTCAGATTTTCAACAATCGTATTGTGTATTTTTTTTAATTCTTTATGAGGCTTGAAAATTATTTGAGACTTTATTAACCTAATTTTACCGACAACAGTTCTGGTAAACTCAAAAATTGCCTATTATATTGAAAATTTTGTTCTGATTTTATATGTTGATATTTTTACATAAAAAATTAAGAAGAAGAGAACATGGGTTCCGAATGGAGACAACCCACAGCATGTTACTCATGGTACCCCAACATCCAGTCACAGTGGCAGGTACCATCTTATGTTATATGTTAAGTACCCAGTGTTAGAAGTTCTGATATCTGTCACTGTCGGTCATTGTATATATATTATTATTTTTTCTTTTTGATGTTAACAAACTCTTATCAACCGACCCTGCAGATTGCATTTTGCTTCCCAAAACTTTCATTCTCCATCTCAGACCGTCTCAACATATGATGCTGCAGTGAAATTCGAAATAGGAAACCATTTAAACCCTTCTGATTCTAGAACTGCATCAGGACATGGAGAACGTGTTTTCAATCCATATTGCACCTTGAAGTTTGATGGTTGTGAACCTGAGGAAATTTCTTCTCAGTGGACAAAGAATAATAGTAATACCCTTGATACAATTTCTCTTAATGAGCAAATCAGAGTTGAAGATAATGATATTCAGGAGCAAACTTGTACAAGATTATCTTGTATCACTTGGGATGAAAAGACAGAAATAGTGGAACCTACAGGACCACAGTACGATTCTGATGAAATCATGGAGGGGCACCCTACGATTTTCGATCCAATCCTTTTACATGGGGATGCTTCTAATTTTGAAACTGATTACTGCAGTAACAAAAGCACACCGAAATCAGTCCCTGCTGCACATCAACTTGATGAGTATGAGAGTGAGACAGACATTTTCATGGATTCTTGTAATACCATGGAGTCAGAATCGGAAACTGATATAGAATGCCAAACGAAGCGAGAGGTGGAGCAGTTTACAGATTTGAACACCAAAGCAATCGATAATATTTTAAATAGAATCAACCCAGAGCACATGGAAAGCAATTCAGCAAACGCTGGTTCTCATGTACCGGGTCGTATCTCCACAAATGTTGATGTTCCAGAAGACAACCACAATTTGGTCTCCCAGGGATCTACCTCTGTCCTCAATGAAGAGACATCCATTTCTAAACCCATTTCTGTATCCCCAGAATGTCATGCGAAGGCACAGTCTCCTTGTGACGCATGCAAATCTTCAATTTTGGACAGTCTGCCTTCCAGTGATTTAATCAAAAATGATGACATTACTACCCCAAACATAGAAATTGCTGTCAGAAATTTATTGTCCTTTGACTCAAGAGAACTAGTTTTCAAGGATTTAAAGAGTGCCGCAGTCTTAAGCAGTGATTATGGGTCACAAGGGTCTCCGTCAGTGCCTTGTGGTGTTACTGGAACAAACTTTTGGACGAATGGTGGACTATTGGGACTTCAACCATCAAAACCTCCAGACTTCAGTACCTTGAGTCCTATAAATCAGGACTCCATGGCCCCTTCAAGCCGAGCTAACGTTCTTGAGGGCAAGGAAATTGCATTAGAAACCAATATTTCTGAGGGCTTTAAAATGTCTCCACAGAATTGTAGACCTAAAAGCTCCATATCGCTCTATAATGATCGGGAAGATAGTACCTCCATATTGAAAACATCATTGAGTTCTTCAAAAACTCATTTAGACAGTAGACATGAACGTACTGCCAATTTTCGCCATAATTATAGTCAGTTTCAGAATCTGCCTTTCTCTGAAACCAATATTCCGGTACCTGGAACTAAAAAACAGGATAATACAGATGTTGAAGCTGCTACAAATCTTGGATATTTTGACAAAAATTCATCTCGGATTGAATTAAGCAAAAAATTAATTGAAAACGGTCAAGGTAAAGTATGTTCTTTCAGTGAGGACAATCCTCCTAACTCTTCCGGAACTAGTATATCTGAACAGAAGAGTGTGCATCAAGCATTTCAAAATTTCTCTGGCAGGACCTTTATAGAGCAGTTTGGAAGTGGATCTCCATTGGTATCACCTTCATCATCCCCGCCGCTTGAACATATGAAAATATTTTTTCAGCCTATACAAGGATTTGAGGTATCAAAGCTGAAATTGGATTTTGCTGGAAGTGAGTCTTATGGAAGTAGTAGAGGTGTCTTTCCTTCATTTCAATTAGTCCCAGAAGAGTCGCTTCCAATGCAGGACATTGATTTAGACTCTGATGACACTTTTTGTGATTCTTCTCCATACAGGTCAGATGATTGTCTCAGTCACTACTCGGTGTCAGATTCTGAGGAATGTGAACTCATAGAATATCCTAGATGGAATGATAGTGATATATATGATGCTCTACGCAGAAACTCGGTAGAATCAGTTTCGTGCAACCCAGATGTTGGGAGAATAGCTCCGGGTGTAATCACTAACATTAGTGGACTTCCAAATCTATTTTATGAGATAGTTATGGAACATTCAGGAACAGATCTGCCAAGTTTCGATACTTTACATGATTCAATCAGGGGGGCGTTGCACAATAGTTCTGAAGCAAAGTATGAACTAGATTTAAAAAAATTTAAAGATCCCACACTTTCACCTCCTCTCCCTCCAACAGAGTGGTGTGGTATGAACCAAAATCCAGATATGGCAACTGAGAACCAAGTTCCTTCAGTTCAAGCCCTAAAACATGCATTTGATCAGAAGCTTATAAATTCCGGAATCTCCCAGCAACAGAAGCTAGCACCAGTAAAGGAAGACAATACGGGGACAATTGAATGTACAAAAAATAGAAAGGTACTTGCATAATTATCACTTTTCATGCAATTAGATCATATCATTGTTTCTTGTGTAATATAATAATGTATAGTGTGTAAAGTTGTGCATGTTGGAACAACTACCACAAATATATTAAGGTTTATAAATATACATGCAGCATCCAGATGGCCAGAAACTCAATCTAGAGAAGGATGCTAATCTATTCACAAACAACAAGGTGGCAGATGAAAACGAAGATTTCCTTCAACAAATTAAGGCAAAAGTAAGTCTTCTTGTTTTAAGTTTCTCGATGGATACGAAATTAGTCACTCTTCTGTGTTTTTAAATAATAGTTGATCCAAGGAGGCCCTCGTAACACCTAAAGATTTTAGGAGATGCTATATCTTGACATGGTAACAGAGCTGAGTTTAGGACAGGTGTCAAGTTGATTCCTTAACCCCAGTATTCTCGAAAAATCGAACTTGCACACCAAGGTTGATTTGCCTTATAAAATGTCTCATAGGATCCACTCTTCAATCCCAATTCGTTTCTGAGTCGGGGGGAGGGGGGGTGTTAAATATATATTTCATTCAGTTAAGATCTCCAAATCTCCTGAGAGTTGGTAACCTAACAGTTTCCAGGATCTCCTGCAATTTTTTTCTTTTATTGAGTCAAATGAAGTGGACACCTAAATCATTAATTTACAAGGAATATATGACAGCTAACTACTCTTGATGACATTTTCTTAAAAGAACAAATAATACATAGATCACTATACTTTCCTAAGCAGTTACGGATTTCAACAAGCATATACACGATTCTCTAGAGTCTCTAGGCCCTCATCTTCAAGTAGCCAAGATAATAATAAGCGATCAAGGATCAGGATATTGAATATATTACTCTATTTTATGAAAAGCTACAAAATGAATTAAATGCATTTGGACAAATTCAGAGACATTCATTAAATCGAATAGAGGAGTGGAAAATGTAAATCAAAGAGTGATGCAACAGTCTGACATTAGTTGGTTGAGGTAAAGTGGTAATAACATATTTGTAGGGTTTAAGATCTAAATATGTAGAGTTTGATGGATCGGAGACAGAGTAAGGACTCTTGTTTGAATCTGCAGGCCGATATTCGATTCCATCAAGGTGTTTATGTACCTTATTTTTTAGGTATTAAATCCTATGTATTCCTAGATAAGTTTAAGCAACTAAGTTAAGATTGATCTGGTATTTCAAATATTCTTCATAATTTATTGACTGTGATCCACTTTCTTTCTTTACTTGTCGTGACCCGTCTTTCCAACATTTTCTTCGTTATGTTGTGACTCGATTATGTATCTCCCTGCTAGATTCCCGCCTAATAAATTTGGAACTGCACGAAGTCTTCGGACTGCAACGACCCTTGAACTCCCTTGATCTTATATTATAGAATCCGACATGCAATGTTCATCATCGTCGCCGTTGTCTTATTGGGCCCTTGTTTGTAATCAACTATTAAATGATTAAATTGCACGTTGTAGCTAATATAAAATATCAGACATTCATTTTTATCTACAACTTCAGACTTCAGTTGCTCAAATCCTACCCTCTTTTACATTTCCGATTATATGATAGCCATAAACTTTGGATTCTTGTGACTACACAAAATAAATTTCCTGTGCAGTGGTCACATAGAATTATGACTCATTCATCTATGCGCAAATGTAATACAATTCATATATATATATACCATGTTCCTTGTAGAACCCTTAACCTAAGAACTCTTAGAACTTATATTTTAAAATAATATATATTTATTATATGTAGGTCATGGGTAAAGTTGTCCAAAAATACAAAATACATAATTTAGAGCTAATTAATATTTGATTAACGATAATAATCGTACATCGATATCGATCACAAAATTCTCCATCGTCATCATAAAATTCCCCCAATTATTTTTATCAATTTTTGTGAAAATATTCAAGTTATGGTATAAACACAATATCAAATAACAGTGTTCAGCAGCTGAACATTTAAATACAAGTAAGTTCAGTTGCAGAACTTTAAAATTCATGTGTTTGATTTCAAATTCGATTGCATGACTTTTATGTTCAGCGGTAGAACACGAAAGTTATGGTATACAAATAATGTGAATAACATTGTTCAACAGCTGAACATTACAAAAATAATCAAGTTCACTTATAGAACTTCGTGGAAAAAAGTAAGTTCAGTTGTAGAACTTTGAAGTTCATATGCATAACTTTTAAAATTTAGTTGCAAAACACTGTAATTATACTAGGAAACAAAATAGATTCGGCAGTAGAATCTTTTTATTCCAACAATACCCTTATAAGATTTTGTATATAAAAATGAGTTGAATCTGAACAGTTGATCTAGTAATAATCCAACGGCTTATAACAGTTCTAAGGTTTAGAAGTGTGTATCAGGTATTAGGGCTGAGTGTTGGTATATTTTCTATCGTCCGGTGCATCTCTAATTATTTAACTTATTGAAAATTCTGTAAATCAATTGATTACTATGTTTCTAAGAGCCGTTACTGTCAATTCATATTATTTCTGAGGTAAAATAATATATTCAGACTCTGGTTAAGTCATGCCTAACCAATATTTTGTTACAGTCCCTTGCCCTTAGGCGCACAGTAATCGAACGGCCTAATCTTGGTCCAGGAGTGATTACAAATGTTTCAGTCACTGCAATTTTGGAAAAGGCAAATGCAATTCGCCAGGTTCCCTCCACCATCCACAATTTATACCTAAATATAAACCTTTCCACCTCTTTCTGCTTTTATTTAACATCGTCTATTTTACAGGCTGTTGAAAGCGACGAGGGGGGAGATAACGATAGTTGGAGTGACTAAGATCTTAATTTTTTTTAATGATCTACTGATATATATATAAGTGTAAATAATTACAGTTCTATATATTCTATCTGTAATATTTTGCAGGGTACATGTTGTATCTAAATAAAGTTATTGGTTTCGGTATCGTCAGTTAATTTTGTAAGAAGTTTAGTGCCAAATGAATAAATAGCATTTATCTTCCCACTTGTTCAATCCATCTGTTCTTCTTCCATTGCAAGTTGTTCAATCACAGATTTTTACAGTTCCGGAGACAATTATTCTTTTGTAAAACATTGATGTTTGAAGTTTTAAGTCATATGATAGGTGATTCCTGCCTTGGAGATTGACCAGGTGCACTTTGCTCATATATCATCTGAGGATATAATTTCTTTCTGCTTTATATTTCCCTAGTTCCCTTTTTCTCTTTAGACTTCATTATCTTCCCACACTCTCCTCTCCGGTCATTTTTCCGGCTCAGTCGGCTACTGTGACCGGAATTCCTATAATCAAGGGGTTGATAGTTTTTATATAACAAGAAAGTTACATTATCAAATCAGTCCACCATGCAAAGGACAATAGAAAACTTAAAAAGCAAAGAAGAGAGTCGAAACAAATGCTGCAAAAAAAATTATCAAGAAAGAAAATACGAGGAAAATAAAATTACAACTTATATCACTCGGATATACTCTATAATTAGTATCAAATTAATATCAAAATTTTCTCCATTGACATTTTATTTCCGAATATATGTTGACGGTAGCTAGATCATTCATCTGTGATGTTCATTGTTCTCGCTTAATACCCATTTGAGCGAGGAGCTGGTCGCACTCCGGATTTGCCACCTTTCTCATAAAGCCTATAGGGTTAGCCATGCGAACATCAGAAGCCATGCCACTGTTAGTTGCAAGAGATACTCTGGCCGCATCTTTAGCGTGTTTTTTATCACTGACATCGGAACAATCAGGATCAGGGCTTTTAACTAGTTTAACCTCACAAATGTCGTCTTCATAATCTCCATCTGCTGAAATGTGGTATGTTCCGGTGGCATCAGTTGTCGCTTCGCCCTTGAATGTCAATATAGTATCTTGTTCTAGATTCCTGCACTCCAAACGGACGGTGGCACCTATCATATACAAAGCCATACATGCATTTTGTTAGGAAATCAAAAATATAAGGATGGTCCTTGTCTATTATACAACAAATAAGATCATTTACGACGGAAAATTTAAGTCTCGTAAATGCTAAAGTGGTTTTATACCTTTTAAAAATGAGCTAAGTTTGTTCATGAATTGGACACGGCAAGAGTCACAATACACTTGACCTTGAATTGTAAAGTGACCACTTTTTCCAGGTTGAGCAGTGTGGACGACGGATAAGAAGAACAGAGTGGTTACAAATAGTATTAGTGTTTGATGCGGCTTGATCATTGTGTTTATCTAAGTAGATCTCCTTGATTAAACAAGACGCTTTAAGTACAGATATGAAGGTCTGATTTATAGTAACAATTTGTATTAATTTATATCGAATGGGATTTTGAAATTAAGAGAAAAAAGTTGTTTAGCAGAGGAAGATAAATAGTGTAGTTTGACAATTAAGTTTGTGAGGCTGTTAATTAATTTATTACCTCTGCTTTACTTGTGGCTCAAAAAATTTAATTGACTAAATCTTTCGAATTTAATCGAGCTATCCCTTAAACATAGACGGAAGAATCTCTCAGAGGTCTGTCTGCAATTTGACAAGTTCCTAATAACAAAATATGATTACTTTCAAATAAAAGACAATAATGATAACTTTAAAATAAAAATACTTTTAATTTGTTTACATTAGCTCGTGCGAAACATGGCCCGAGATTACAACAACATATCAAAACACCCTGATATATATAACAGTGAGGACAGGTGGTACAATGGGTATAAAATCAAGCTAGCTAGCCAAGTGAACAACTAGGCTAATTAAAATCACAAGAAAATGAAAAATTAAATCAACATGAATTAATACAATCATAAGAAGAGAGTATGGTTTCTGATCTCTACAAGCAGCTTGCTGGTACGATTTCACCTGATGCTGTTCCTCCAGCATTATCACAAGATGCTCTGGATGGTTGATTTCCATAAGTGAGCTTCACATTATCCAATTTTATTCGACTGCACGGATTCTTCTTACTACAATCGAATTGCACAGCAATCTTCGTTGCTGATGATCCGTGAATATCTTCGTAGCTTATGTCACTAATCTTTACACCAGAGTTCTATTTAAAAAAAAGACAGCGGGAGAGAACCAAAAAATTGTTGGTTAAATATGGACTTAAATATTTATCATTACTAATTAAGGACTCAATCTAATATCATACCTGTCCTGGGCAGTTCTTCTTGTTTGGGCAGTAATTTTGGTCAATTACGATAGGATTCTTGACGTTAACCATTGTGATATGTTGGAAAAGTACATTTCGAACGAAACCGGAGCTAGGTCTTCCCCATGATTTGATTCTTGCTCCATTTTGTGTTCCGGTAAATGTAACTGTTTTAACTGTCACATTCTGCACACCAGGTTCTTGCAAATCTTTACCTAAACTGCCAATACTGCAAGAAAAAACAGTCTTAAAATTTGGCCAAAACTCTGACTAGAAAGTTCAAATTAATGTTTCATGTGCCAACTCTACAAATTTAAACTGAACACTAAAAGAAAAACGTCTAAATTATCGTTTAGCATCAATTTCAGTATCGTGGGTAATATTTGAAACTTATAAATATATCGTGAGAATAAATTTCGAACTTTACCTGATTCCGTGGCCCGGGCCACATAAGACATTCTCGATCCACAAATTAGTGGTGCCTGCGCCTATAGAAACACAGTCATCCCCGGTACTGATTTTCGAATTCAAAATAGTAACACTGGATGATAATTGAACGTGAATTCCGTCAGTGTTAGGGCTATTGCCAGATGCCTGAATATTCACTCCTGACATCTTGACATTGCGACAGCCATTGATGACAATGTGGAACATTTGGCTGTTCACTGAAGTTAGTCCTCTTATCATGATATTCTTTGAGTTTGTGAACCTCAGTGTCTGCATGTACACGTATGTATTTGTTTGTTATTTATCAGATAAATAAAGTTTGCAGGCATGGCCTCTTTGCCCATCCTCAACGTTTATAAAAAGCACCCATGTAGACCCTTTATGTTCCTCTCTTTTTTCATACCACCTTCTGACCTGACCCGTGGCTTACAATTATATGATTAAACAAGATTTAATTATTTGATTTAATTTTTTTGATTTATCCATGTTCAATTCCCTATAACTACATAATACAAAATTTTATTGATTTGAATTTTTTTTTTGTTTCATCTCGGTTTCGATTAATATTTTAATCTCGGGTCGTCTTCGCATGGGTTATGAGCTAGTATATATAATTATACTAATTTGTATTCTTTTTATAATTTTTTATGTTATAAGTTTATGAAGCCGTAAAGCCAAAAATATAATTTATGAAGAGAGAGTTGAAACTCTTATAATTTAGTATCTATACTCTTTATTAATAAGCAAAACAATGTGAAAATGACGCGCATTACTAAAGTACCAAAAGTATCAAATTTGGTTATCAGGGTTCAATTCTTCGCAACTACATTATTTTACAAGATTTATTTACGGGTTCGATTCCTTGCAGCTACGCAATCGTACAAAATTTATTTATTTACCTTAATTTCTTTAGCTTTATCCACAATTCAATTGTCTATAACTAAATAATTAAATAATTGTTATTTATTATTCAATTCTCGATAAATACATTTTTTAATAATATTTATTAATAATTTATCAATATTAATATTTTTATATGAACTCATATTCTGCCCGGTTATCAGCTAGTATGGTAAAAAAAATGCATATTCATATGTTATATTTGTTTTTGTACATACCGTGGCTCCAGTAGGGCAACGCTTGCCTGCTCGTTTGCAGTTCCACAAAGCAGTGCCTTGTCCATCAAGAATCCCGCCTTGAATATTAACACCGTCAACATATTCAAAATGTAACCAGTTACCAATATTTCCGATCGCCCAAATATCAGCCGGAGCAACCAATGTTCCGTCTATTTGAAATGTGACACCTTTATTCTTGCATTGCCCACTAAACTGTGCATCTCGAAGCAAGTATCTCCCAGGTGGTACGTAGATTGTTGATGGCCTTATTGATCCACATGCTGCACCCCATGCACTTAAAAACGCCTTCGTTGAATCCGTTTTTCCGTCCGGCTTGGCTCCGAAATTTTGCACATTGTATGAAACTGTTGATTCTGATACTACTGAATATTGCAATACCAGAACCAAGAAAGCTTGAATAATAAGTAGACAATTTAGATTCATCACCATCTTTTCGGTTGTTTAGAATTATATCTATACACGTTTATGTATATAGGGTCTAGCTCCACTGAGAACGGATATTAAAGATATGAAATTATGTGTTTGCAAGATGAGAATTAGTTGAGGAAAGTTTAAAGGGGAAGGGAGGTATTTATAGTTGCATGTTCATGTGAATTGTAGAAACCAGTTACACGTTAACACATGCAAGAAACTATTTCCAAACGAGAATGCCGCTTTTATTTCTCTAACACTCAACAGTCATCTTGGACAACTCTCTTTTAAACTAATTTAAAAAGGTAGAAATTGAAAATTTGATAATTGCTTTTGTGGAGAGTGGGGTATCTTCATATAACTAATATCATTTTAATATTATAATCTAAACATTTTCGACATATTTCGCGTCATCATTCAGTGAAATCGGGAAGTGCATAGTACCTATATATTATCATGTGCGACTCTAGCTTGAACTGAATTATTATCATGTGGCTCGACATCGCTTCGTCCGTTAAAACTCGAAAAAGGTACTACATCCTAATATTTCATGATATCCCTAACATTTTAGGTTTAAAATTAATTCAAGTATTTAATTCACGATTTCTTTTGAAGATAATTAATTGAAATTTGAGTTTTTTATGTAAAATTTTATGTTCATGAGTTATTTATTAAAGATTTAAGTGTAGCTCGACTCGGCTCATTTAGTACTTAAGAGTTATAACTATGCATTTGTATTTTTCATGTGTTGTTTAGTGTTGGGCTGCTAGCAAGTATTAACTCCACATTAGTATGATATTGTCTATTCTGACCGGCTTGAATTTGTTTTTGACGAACTCCCAAAAAACCTTATACTAATGAAGTAAACTGACTGCTATATACAAAAATGTTCTATATACGAGAATTTTTTTTTTTATCTAATCGATGTGATACTTGGATTGACACCATCCAACATTTAATTTTGTCGCTATTAATTTACATGTAACTTTTCCATAATTTTGGTTGTATATACATAAATATTACTGAGCTTTTTATACGTTGGCTGCTCTACCAAAAGAACTTTTGACTGCAAATGTTAAAAGTCAGTTGATACACATGATGGCCTTGACTCCTCAAGGCCTTGACTTGAATACACCTGTACATGAACGTGGCGGAATACTACTCAATAGTCATGGGCGGGGTTATATCATATATGGTATCCCGAAATTGTGGCATTTAACCCACACTTGCGTAGTTATTTGTGACATTGTCATTGAATTGTTTAATAGTGTGCATTTTCACGTGGATATATATATATATATACTATATATGTTTTTAAAGATTTAATTCTTATAAAATCAAATATTCATGTATACATTTATCTATCTCTATAAAGTGCTTGTTCCGTTTCTAATAAAATGTCATTTCTTTAAAGGTTTGTAATTAATTTTCTGCAAGTTTTCAATTGTGTTTTGTACCTATTAGAAAGCGCAATTATCAAAAAAGAAATAGATAAACAATTTTTTATGTTCTATGGAATATTTACACTTTAAAGAAAATTTATTTTCAAAATATCGAATTGGGTATCAAAAATTGGTACAAAATGATATGACAATGCTGATTTGGCATTTGAAAATGTTTTAATTGATGCAATTAATGTGAAAATATGTGGGTCCATTATTATATGGAGTCAATCAAATTCTAACACATGTAATTCAGTATAATTTTTTGTACCAAATTTGATACTCCTAACATTATTCTTAAATTTATATATTTTACAAATGAGTATATATATGTTGTAATGAGTGGCAATCGAACTTATATAATCTAAAACTTGAAACCGACAAAAAAATAAGATATTAAATTTCTTAAATTTCCCAATTTCGTGAATATTTAATTGTGAGTATCAAGTAACCTCCTCTAAAAATCTTGTCTTTCAATTTAAATGAAATTTCGACCATAAAAGCTCGTATGTACAAGAAAGATCAATCAATCTAACCAAATAGACTGATTGGTGATCAAAATTAGAAAGTAATGTGCGGGCTAGTAATTCTCCACACAAAGGGTGGTTGGTTATCAGTTAAAACAGTTCCAACTAACGCTGACACATCAGAAAAGGAATAGATAAGATTGCTGTCTTGGCATAAACGAAGACACAAGACCTTGATTCATGGAACCAGTTGAGAAAATGGCCGGAACAAATATTTTGGCAAGCCCTTCACTCTCCTATGTATATATTTTGGCAAGGCCTTCACAGTTGCAGTAGGCTTTAACGTGCGTCTTTACGTAATTTGGTTTCTTTAGCACCCTTAACCAATTGCGTAAACCTTTTCATGTAGGGTTCTTGCTTTTAATTTGCTTTAGACCTAACCGAAACCTCTTTTTGCATGTATTTGTTTCATTCCTGATCATTTCTCATTATTTCATAGCTGATAGCAGAAAAATATCTCTAAATACGTATTTATATTAATTACATAATACATTTTTAATGATGTAATTGTAAATTTATAATCAATTCCTACAATTATAAAAATATCTCATGTATATTTATATTAAAAATCATTTGTACTCATTTAAGTTTAGATGAGTATCTACTTAAGAGTATTAAGTTCTTCACATAATTAATACCTATTTCATGCAGTGTATTGGCTAACAAATTAAAGCAATGGTGCTTAAAAGTGATAATTAGATTTTTATAAAATTCTTTTATTGTTTCATTTTTGACAAATAATCAATTCCATCAGTAACGGACAATATCTCTGTTCAAAAATTCATTTGAAACTTTGCATTTACAATATCTATGTGACATTTTAGCAAAATTTTATTAGAGCTGTCTTCGCATATGTTAAAACAATTATAAGCATGGCTATTTTTTGAAATATAGGAAATTATGAGTACTTGTTTCTAATCTATACTAGTATATAACCCGTGCAAAGGCACGGGCTTTAAAAAATTTAATTTGAACGGAAAATATTAAAATAAAAGTAAAAATTAATATGATAAATTATAAAATGAGAAACTTAAATATTAATTGGAACATAAAAAAATATAAAAAAAATACATATGGGGATGAGGAAGATAAATGAGGTATTATTAATATTATTTTATAATAAAATAATAATAATAATAATAATAATAATAATAATAATAATAATGACAAATAGAAAATCTAATATGTTTTAATTAAAAAAAAGTAATTGCCCTTAATATTTTTAGATGTGTTTTAATTAGATTAATTGTATTTGTTAAAAAAATGTGTTGACTTGTTAAAATAGGTAGGTTTTTTTAAATAATTAAAAATATTAAAAATATGTTTTAAAATATATAAGTAAGGGTTGTAATTGATATTTTTGGAAAAGAGAAATTTTAATGATAACAAATAATAAAGGTAATATATTTTAATTTAAAGGTAATTTTCCGTGATATTTTCGGAAAAGAAGTAGATTTTGTTAGAAAAATATGTTGTAACTATAAAAGACAATCAACTAGTTACTATTTTATATTATATTATTATTTATTAAATAGAGTATTAAAATATATTTTAAAATAAATAAGTTAGGATTGCACCTCATATTTTTAGAAAATAGAGATTTTAGTGATAAAAAATATATAAGATAATATGTTTTAATTTAAAGGTAATTGACGTGATATTTTTGAAAAATGAGTAGATTTTGTTAGAATGTTTTTTAATTATAAAAGGCAATCGGCTAGTTACTATTTTTATATTATTTTATTATTTATTAAATAGAGTATTAAAATAGGTTTTAAAATAAATAAATAAGGATTGCACCTCATATTTTTGGAAAATGAAGATTTTAGTGATAACAAATATAAAAGGTAATATGTTATTTTGGAAAAGGAGTAGATTTTGTTAGAAAAAAATATTTTAATTATAAAAGGCAATTATCTAGTTACTATTTTTATATTTTTATATTATTTATTAAATAGAATAAAGTACCGAAAACCGAACGAAAACCAAAACTTTCAATGTTTCGTCTTTAATAATATAGTATAGATTATCAATACTATTATATAATAGACGAAACATTAAAAGTTTGGTAAGTTGGTATGGTACGTTGTGATTTTACTTAATTACTCTTAATTAACTGTACTTCGTGTTTTTACTTAATTAACCTTACTTATTTATATAAATATATTACTAAATAATAATATTACCTATTTATAACCAATTACCTTTTTCACCTAAAATACATTATTTTTTCTATTTTTTCTAACAAATTCGTCTACCTTTTCAAATATCACGGACAAACCTTTAGTTATTTATTTTTAAACCTATTTTAATATTATAATTATTTTTTTAAAGTTTACCTATTTTCACATGTCTACTTTTTTTTTCTTAACAAATGCAATTACTAAAAATATTAAAATATAAATAATCAAATACCTATTTATAACCAATTAACTTTTCAGTTAAAACACATTATATATTTTTTCTAACAAAGTCCCTCATTTTCTAAATATATCACGGGAAATTGCCTTTTACAGTTTACTTTTTTTTATTTTTCTCACTAAAATCCATTCTTTTTCCAAAAATATCACAGAAAACCCTTTACTTATTTATTTTAAAACGTATTTAAATACTTTTAATTATTAAATTTTAAAACCTCATTTTCCAAAAATATCACGGGCATTTACCTTTTTAAACTAAATATATGTTACATTTTTTTTACTAAAACCCCTCATTTTCCAAAAATATAACGGGCAAACCCATACTTATTTATTTTAAAATTTGTTTTAATGTTTTTAATTAATTAAAAATGTTTAGCTATTTTAACATGCCTACTTATTTTTTGCACAATTACAATTAATAAAATATTAAAAATAATAATAATAAAATAACAATTAGCAATCTGTGCATCGCACGGGTTTTAAGCTAATATTATTAAAGACGAAACATTAAAAGTTTTGGTCGGTCGGTTGGTATTTGGACCGGGCCGATCTATAATTTTGGTGGGGCCTATATATAACCAATTTATTTATAACCAATTGTTTTTTTCAGCTAAAATATATTACCTATTTTTCTAACCAAAATAACTCATCTTCTAAAAATAAAATAGGTAATATATATATATAAAATGGTAATATTATAACATATTTATAACTAATTACCTTTTTCAGCTAAAACACATTATATGTTTTACATTTTCTAACTAAAATAACCCATGTTCTAAACATAACACATGCAAAATAATATGTAATGGTAATATTGTTATATATAGTTATTAATAAATAACTACTTACCCTTTTCAGCTAAACAAATAACATTTTTTATTTTTTTCTAACTTAAACAACTAATTTTTCTAAAATTAACACGAGCAACATATACATAGAAAGGTAATTTAATTTTTTCATTTTCTAATTTAAACATCTAATATGTAATATAATTTTATATAATCAATATACTTATATAAAGGAGAAGACGGGGGCGTTGAGGTGGCGCCTCTAGAATCGCTCCGTTCTATTTTTCTAATTTTCTCAAATTTTTGAATTCTCAAATTTTTGAATAATTAATGTTAAAGATTCAAAAATATCTCAATTAACTTTAAAATATTTACTAATATCAATATACGTCTCTAGAATCGCTCCGTTCTATTCTCAAATTTTTGAATAATTAATGTTAAAGATTCAAAAATATCTCAATTAACTTTAAAATCTTTACTAATAGAGGAAACTAAATATACAATTATAAAATTATTGCCTTCAAAATCTTTATTAATGGAGGAAACTAAATATACAATTCTAATATTCTTGCCTTTAAAATCTTTACTAATTAGATGAAACTAAATTTACAATTTTAATAGTCTCCTAAATTATTTTATTATAAAATATCTTAATTGCCTTTTAAATTTTTACTAATGGAGTAAATTAAATATACAATTTTAATATTATTGCATTTATAATATTATATAAATTCTCAATTTTCTTTTTACTATTTTCTAACGGAGGAAACTAAATATAGTATGTTAATATTCTCATAAACACCCTCTACAGATCCAATCAATATACTTATATAAAGGAGAAGACGGGGCGGTGATGTGGCGTCTCTCAAATTGTTCCGATCTATACTTATATAAATATAGTTTTCAAATTAATTACCTAATTGAGTCATTTTTGAAATGAGTGACTAATTTGATACATTTGAACCGAGTGATGACTTTAATAATTATCCCTTTCTTTAATACTATCTTTCAAGAAAGGAAGTTAAATATGTTATGTTATGTTAAAAATGGTTTGTTTGACTGTCAAAAAAAAAATCTTCAAACGAAGGAAACTAAGTATATTATATTAATATTCTCCTAAACTTAGTCCACATAAAGAAGACGATTTGTGAGATGTCAAACGATTTGAGTAGAAAATATCTAAATTGGCTTTTAAATCTTTAGTAATAGAAATATTAATTAACTTATATTCTCCTAAACTTTCTTCTTAAGTCAAATTATTATCTTAATATTGTCCTAAGATTTATCTTCAAGTTAAATTATCATGTTGATATTTTCTTAAACTTTCTTTTGAACTTAAAGTTATCATTTTAATATTCTCATATATTTTTTCTTGAAGTTCTAAAATTTATCTTGAAATCATATTATCATCTTTACATTCTCCTAAAACATTTATTAAAAATTATGTTCTCATAAATTTTTTATAAAAAATCCACGTTTAATTTATCTATATGTTTTACATATACATTAAATATCATTTTTTATTAAATTTTTACCTTCTAATTATGTAGAAGGTAATACTTACAGAAAAGGCAAGTTTCTATATAATAAAATAAAATATAGGAACCTTATTTTCTTTTCATTTCTTTTCTCGAGTACCTGTATTTCAAACAATAAAAATTTGAAATTTGAAAAAGATTTGAATTAAATTTTATGATATAATAAAATTGATTAATAGATGATGTAATTGATTAAGTAATTAGTTTGTTTTTTGTTCAATTTGGTAACAACGAGAAAGCAGACCATTGGGAGGAAACATGTTTAACGAGAGAGCGATTCATTACGAGAATCATATTATATGCTAGAATTTTATATTTATATATTATGTATTTTTAAATAGAAGTAGCAATATAAAGTTTTAGAAAAATAAAGTGATTAATATAATAATATTTGATATAATATTAAAATAATGAAATATATTAAACAATACCCTTTTCTATAATTATTCAAAATTTCGGTAATGAACAACACTAAACGGAGAATTTAAAAGAAACCTTCATTTCATGTTTTAAATATAATTTTGTTTAAAAACATTTTTTTTAGAATAGCTTTTAGAAAAATTTGGAGAAATTATTATAAAGACGTTGCGAAGCGCGGCTTAGTAAACTAGTTATTAATAAGTAACTAACTGTCTTTTTAAGGACATTGTCTGTTTTATATTTTTTAATTAAAACAACTCATATTCGAATTAAAAATAACACGGGCAAAATATAGAAATAATGACAATATTATTATATTAAACTTATAAAATCCATGTTTAATATAATTTTTTATAATATTTAATTTAAATAAGATAATTAATAAATAAATAAAAGTAATAACATATGTTAAAGAAACTCGGCACATTATAGGGCACATATTTTGTTAATTGCACTTTAGTCACTTGTTAGGCTCAAGACATGTCTGAATACCACTATTAACAAGCCTACACTATGTGACTATGTCACATTACATGACCTAGTGATTTCTATCACTGGGATATAGTATAGGTCTCTAAATGTACTTGTCTTGTTCTCATGAACATTAGTTTGATCATGTATGCTCAAATTTATAATGAGCTTAGTAAAGTTTCTTGCATCTAGATTGTATATAGGCCATTGAATAATTATCCTGGTAGAAGTTCAAAAGTGTTCATGCAGCAGGATAGAGATGAATAAGGCCATGGAGAAATAAGTTGCAGGAATTTGTCTAAGGCATTATATAGCAAAGTCAAAAGAAAGCTATGTCGTGAAGTCACCAATATCCATGTCGTGAAGTACTATATCGCATAGTCCATTTTGTACTATGTCGAGAAGTCCTCAAGACACATGTCGTGAGGTGTTGAAGTCAGCAAAGTCAAAAGAGCCTAGATCGTGAAGTCCTCAGAAGCCCTATGTCGCATAGTCATCAAATGACCTATGTCGCATAGTCATCAAATGACCTATGTCGCATAGTCATCAAATGACCTATGTCGCAAAGTCTTCAAAGGCTATATCGCGTAGTCCTCACAAGGGAGATCGCGAAGTCAGGGATAAAGTGGAGTTCACGATATCAACACTTAGCCGTTTATAACAAGACAAATCAAGGTACAGAACCAAGAATCAAAGGAGACAAATACTGAAGCATTTGTTCTGGCAAGGTGGTCCAAAGAACAGATGGAAAATCTACAGCTAAACTTGGAGAGAAAGATAAGAGACAAGCAGCTACAGAAACGGGAAAGACTCCGAAAAGCAGGTGGTCCTTCCTGACACAGTGAACTTCTTATGGCAGGACAAGTTGGACTTTCAGAAGGGGTAGCTGTGTAATATTGTGTGTGCCTAGTTTGTATAGGTGAATATATATATCGTGCACACACAACTGTAAGCTGCAAGAGAGATACACATAGTTATTTGCTAAGCTCTTTTCTCTGTAAGCAAGCAAGTTCAAACTGTTCTTGTTTAGAAGCCAGAAATTCGATTGTGAATTTCCTGGAAAGCTGTAGTATTTAATTTGCTTATACAAAGTAGATTAAAGTGATTGTATGTGTTATTTACTTTCTGCATATTACATATCATAATCACATACAGTTGTTTACTTAGGTTTCAAGAATCGAAAAATACATCAAACTATCCATTCACCCCCCCTCTGTCTAGTTTCTAGTAGTATTCATTTCTAACAAGTGGTATCAGAGCGTAGGCTGTTAACGTACAAACAGGAAAAGATCAAGAATGAGTTCACAGAAACTAAGCAGTATCAAGATTCCTCCCTTTAACAAGGAGCACTACAGTTTATGGAAGAAGAAGATGTTGCTTTTCATCAAAGCTTCTAACCCCATGTATTTAGATATTCTAAAGCATGGTCCCTTCATTCCAATGATCGAGATTGGTGAAACAACCATTGGCACTGAGATTGTACCAGCAAAACATGTGCCCAAAGATCCCTTAAAATACACTGATCCTGAAAAGGAAAAAGTAGCATTGGATGGACATCTTCAACTTATCATTTGTGAATCTATGGACTTCAACATGTATGGCACTGTTGCTCATTATACTAGTGCCAAGAAGATGTGGGATCTTATAGAAGTGCTCTGTGAAGGAACTACTGAAGTAAGAAAGAACAAGAAGCAGATTCTTGTTTCACAATATGAAGCCTTCATGGCTCAGCCAAAAGAGGGAATCACAGAAGTGTTTGAGAGATTCAACAAGCTGATAAACGAGCTCAAACTCTATGACAAACACTATGAAACAGAAGAGCTCAATATGAAGTTTCTACTAACTCTGCCAGATCACTTGGAACCAAGAATCTCTTCCCTTAAAGAAAGAGATCTGACAAAGATTGGTTTTGATGTGTTGTATGGTGTTTTAAAGACATATGAGTTAGAGCTGTTTCAGAAGAGATCTATTCAAGCAAAGCAAGGATTAGTGGCTAATACCTCCTGTGCACTTATTGCTGACAACCTAAGTCAAAGAATGGACTCTCTTAAAATCAGTCAGGTCAAGATTGAGGAACTGGAAGTTGAAGACACTGGTGATGAAACTCAGGTTGTGTATGATTTACCTGAAGAAGATGAGTTCTACAGTATAGATGAGCTGGACAAAATGGAAAACAAATCTTTTGCTTATATGGCTAGGAGGTATCCTAACATAAGGTTTAAAAGAAAGCAGCCATTTAGGTCCAAGTTCAATAATGGAAACACTGGTGGATCTAGTGGCTCAAACACCTTCAATAAAGGAAAAGGGATTGCTGGTGCTGCTAAAGGTGGATACAAGACAGGAAGTGTGGATAGGACCAAAATAAGGTGCTATAACTGCAATGAACTTGGGCATTTTGCCACTGAGTGCAAAAAGCCTAAACAAGTCAAGAAGGACAAACCATACTTAGAGCTTGAAGCTAAGTATGAGGCTCTACTCAAGAAACAACAGGGCAAAGCTTTTATTGCTGAGGGAAAATGCTGGGATGACTCTGATGAAGAAGAAGAACAAGAGTATTCAAACTA
Source organism: Heracleum sosnowskyi (assembly GCA_030848705.1). Taxonomy (NCBI): domain Eukaryota; kingdom Viridiplantae; phylum Streptophyta; class Magnoliopsida; order Apiales; family Apiaceae; genus Heracleum; species Heracleum sosnowskyi. The sequence goes on from CM061239.1 coordinate 9,666,689, forward strand.
TGCCTTGATGGCATTTTCTGATGAAGGTGATTCAAGTCAGGTACCTATTCTTACTTCTCTTGATATGACTCCCCTTCAATATAAGCAAACTGTTGAAGATATGAGCACTGAGATGTTTAATATTCATACTAGCATGTTAGTAGCTAATGAAGAAATTGACAGACTAACTGCTAAGAATGTTGAGCTTACAGAAAAGAATGAGCAACTTGAGTTAATGGTTGTGAACCTGGATGGTTTGAAAAAGGAGGTTGAGTATCTTAAAAACAAAGTGATTTGTGCTGAGCAGATAGAGAAAGCCCTTAGAGAACAAAATGCTGAAACTGAACTGAAACTAAGAAGCTTCAAAAACTCCTCTGAACTTATTCAAACCTACCACAAGGAACACACTGAAGACTGCAAGGTTGGAGTTGGTTTTGACTATGATAATGACAAGGGAAGGAAGAAGGTCAAGGGCAAAGGAAAGGAAACTTTTATAAACAAAAATGCCCCAACCATACTGTCAAGTGTTGAACTGCCCTTCTTCAGAAAGAGTGTTGTTGAGTTTGATGAGGAACTACTGATCATCAAGCAACAACTACTTGAAGAAGATGAGGCTGCTAAGAACACTTCTTCCTTTCCTGAACTTGTCAATCAGAAAGAGACCAAAGACAATCTTGTCAAGAGTCCTAAAGCAAAGAAAGAAGTTGTTAAGAAAAGGAAACAAAACAGGAATGGTAAAGTTGGTGTTAACAAAGGAAACAACTATGCTTATGTGCCAAATGCTCCCAGGAAACAATGTCAAAAATGCCTATCTGTTAATCATTTGACTCATAAGTGTAGTAAGCCTGAAATTGTTGAAGTTGACAACCTAAGTAACCTTTCTGCAAGCATAAATTCTAGTCATGATTCTTTCTGTGGTAAGCCAAACTGCATGACATGCTATGTGACTGTGATTGCTAACTGTTTATCTCTTAAACATAAACTTGACTCTGCACAATCTGGTGAATCACACACACACATACATTCTCATAGGACAGGGTCCCCAATCAGGGTTGAGAGGGTGAAAACTTCATGTGAGCCTAAGAGTGTAAACTCCAAAGCCACAGAAAAAGTGAAGTCTCCTACTATGAGAAATGCAATTTATGACAGAAGAATTATTAATCAAAATGTTTCTAAATCATCTGGACCCTACCAAGTGTGGGTACCAAAAACAACTTAGTCACTTTGTGAATGCAGGGCAACAGGAATAAAAGAGTCATATGGATCTTGGACAGTGGATGCTCAAGTCACATGACTGGTGATATGACCCTGCTATCACATTTTGAGGAAAAGGCTGGCCCATCAGTAACCTTTGGAAATGACAACATTGGTTATACAATGGGATATGGCAGTGTTAAATCTGGAAATGTCATTATTGAAGATGTAGCATTTGTTGAAGGACTGAAGCATAATCTCTTGAGTATTGGACAGTTTACCAACAGAGGCTTCAAAGTGGAATTTGATGAAGACCTTTGTTCAATCTCAAAAAGGGAAAGTGGTGAAGTTGTTCTAACTGGTGTGAAGAAAGGAAGCTTGTTTGTAGCTAATCTTAAGGCTGCAGATAAGGGAGAAATTTGTTGTTTCTACACAAAAGCCACAAATGAGGAATTCTGGCTGTGGCACAAGAAACTGTCTCACTTGAATATTCAGGCAATGAACTCTCTAACCAAGAGAGAACTCATCAGGGATTTGCCTGCCTTGGAGTTTGTGCAAGATGGAGCATGTGAAGCTTGTCAGAAAGGGAAGATTAAAAGATCAAGTCACAAGAACAAGTTGCTCAATACAAACTCAAAACCTCTGCAACTAATTCACATGGACTTATTTGGCCCTGTGAATGTAATGTCCCTTTCCAAAAAGAAATATGCTCTAGTGATGGTTGATGATTATTCAAGATATACTTGGGTGGAATTCCTATTCTCCAAGGATGAAGCACCTCAAGTCATAATAGAGCATATCAAGAGAGTTGATAAAGAAGCACAAAGCACTGGTTCCTCTGTAGTTGCTTTGAGAAGTGATAATGGGACTGAGTTCAGAAATTCAACATTGTATGAGTTTTGCAAAGATAAAGGAATTTCTCAACAATTCTCAGCTCCTAGGACACCTCAACAAAATGGAGTAGTTGAGAGAAAGAATAGAACTCTCATTGAAGCTGCAAGGACAATGCTGTTAGATGCAAAGCTACCTACTAGCTTTTGGGCTGATGCTGTTAACACAGCATGCTATGTGCAGAATAGAACATTGATCAATAAGAAGTCTGGCAAAACTCCTTACTCATTAATGATTGGAAAAAGAGCATCCTTCAAGCATCTGCATGTGTTTGGAAGCAAGTGTTTTGTGATGAAAGATACCTCTGAGCATGTTGGAAAGTTTGATGCAAAAGCATTTGAAGGTATCTTCATTGGATACTCTCTGGAAAGGACAGCATACAGAGTGTTTGTACCTGAGCAACACAAAGTCATGGAAAGCATGGATGTTACCTTTGATGACAAGAAGACTCCTGGACTTAAAACAAGTGATCAAGACAGTGTGCCATTAAGATTTGAAAATCAGGGTTATCTTGAGGATTCTGAAAGTGAAGACGAACCACCTGTTCAAACTGTTCTAGAAAATGAAATTCTTGAAGTTGACAATCTTCTTCAAACACCTGTGCAAAGATTCACAAACACAGGGGGAGAAGAAGAGAATGCAACTGTCAACCAAAATGAGATTGGAACAGATCAAGGAAATGAACAGGGGCACACAAGGAAATGGGACAGAGCCCACACTAGGGATCAAATCATTGGAGATCCTAGTGAGGGAGTTAGAACAAGAAGGGCAACATTGAATACATGTCTGTATAGCTGCTTTCTGTCACAAGAGGAACCTAAACTTATTGAAGAAGCTTTGAAGAATTCTGATTGGATTGTTGCCATGCAAGAAGAGTTGAATCAATTTGAGAAAAACAAGGTATGGGAACTAGTGCCACCTCCAAAAGGAAAGAATGTTATTGACACCAAATGGGTGTTCAGGAACAAGATGGATGAAGAAGGAGTGGTAGTTAGAAACAAAGCAAGGCTGGTTGCCAAAGGATATAGTCAGCAAGAAGGCATTGACTATGATGAGACATTTGCACCTGTAGCTAGACTGGAAGCCATAAGAATCTTCCTGGCTTTTGCAGCTCACTCAGATTTTAAGGTGTATCAAATGGATGTGAAAAGTGCATTTCTCAATGGTGATCTTGCTGAGGAAGTTTATGTGTCTCAACCACCTGGCTTTGAAAGTGAAGACTTCCCAAACTTTGTGTATAGACTGCTCAAGGCACTCTATGGACTCAAACAGGCACCAAGAGCCTGGTATGAAACTCTATCTCAATTCCTTCTTGAGCATCAATTCACCAGGGGTACAATAGACAAAACCCTATTCTTCAAGAAGCATGGAAATGATATCATTCTTGTTCAAATCTATGTGGATGATATCATCTTTGGCTCTTCAAATGAAAAACTCTGTGAAAGGTTCTCTAAGTTGATGCAAAGTAAATATGAGATGAGTATGATGGGAGAGTTAACCTACTTCCTAGGCCTGCAAGTACATCAAAGGGAGGATGGCATCTTTATAAACCAATCTAAGTATGTCAAGGATCTTTTAAAGAAATATGGTTTAGAAGAGTCATCCCCAGCTAAAACTCCTATGTCTACTGCAATCAAGCTGGATGAAGACAAGAAAGGCAAGAGAGTTGATATCAAGGTCTATAGAGGAATGGTTGGATCCCTACTCTATCTCATAGCTAGCAGGCCAGACATCATGTTTGCCACATGCCTTTGTGCAAGATTCCAGTCTGATCCCAAGGAATCTCACATGATGGCCATCAAAAGAATTTTCAAATATCTAAAGGGGACTCCTAATCTTGGGCTATGGTATCCAAAGGGCACTGGGTTCAACCTGGTTGGTTACACAGATTCTGATTATGCTGGATGCAGAATTGACAGGAAGAGCACCTCTGGAAGCTGTCAATTCCTAGGTCAAAGGTTAGTGTCCTGGTTTAGTAAGAAACAACAGTCCACAGCAACATCCACAGCTGAGGCTGAATATATTGCTGCTGGAAGTTGCTGTGCTCAATTGCTTTGGATTAGAAATCAACTCATGGATTATGGGCTAGTGTTAGAACACATTCCTCTCATGTGTGATAATACTAGTGCAATATCCATAGTGGCCAATCCTGTTAATCATTCTACTACAAAGCACATTGAGATCAGGTACCATTTCATTAGGGAACATGCTGCAAATGGTACCATAGAAGTCTCTTATGTTCCAACTGAGAAACAACTAGCTGACATATTTACTAAACCTCTGAATGAAGCAGTCTTCAACAGACTTGTGAGTGAAATTGGAATGCTCAATCCTTCATTCAGTTGTTCTAAGTAAATATGCTGGTTAATTGTTGCAGCAGTAAATTTTCACTGTATTTAAATGATCTATTTGTTTGGAGTGGAAATTGACTGAGATATGATTTATAAATATTTCAGTATTTTACTGCATATTTTTCAAAATCATATTTGTTGGTGGAGTTGTGAGCTTTTGAGACATCTCGATATAGATGATTTTCAGAGTTCACGACATAGTTCAAATTAAACAGACTTATATCGCAAACTGTTGAGATTGTGAGACTTCGCGACATAGTTCATTTCATGAGTTTGCGACATAGTTAATTTTATGACTTCGCGACTTAGAATAACTATATCGACAAGTCTCCATAATTGACAGAATTTTGATTTAAATTAATTTTATTTCAAAATTTGATAAAAGTCTGACAAATTGCTTAAAATTCCTAAAAGAGAGTTTTAGACAAGGTATTTCTACTATATCGCAAAGTCTCCCCGATCCTTTCATTTTGAAAACTTTGCGACATAGTTCATTGTTGAGACTATGCGATATATTTTGCAAGACTTTGCGGTACAGGCTATTATTGACTTCGCGACATACATATAGACTGTACATATTCATAACTCCATATCGCAGTGTCTCTATCATATAAATACCTTTTTCTAACCGTTCACAACTTTTCATCTTGTCTATTGCTCTCAAACTCTCAAACCTAAGCACAAATTCTCTACTCTCTTTCTTACTCTCTCTTTTGAAATGGCACCCAAATCTCAAATAGTATCATCCTCTATTCCTTTAACCATACCCAAAGAAACCAATCTTCTCACCATTCCCTCTGAGGCTGAGGCTAAACCAAGGTACAAGTGTTTTGTACGGTTCTTGAACACCTCCTACCTCAGCCAAGCCCTAACCTTGAACCCTACACTGTATGTTGATGTGTTGGAAGGATTTTGGCGAACGGCGTTGGTATCAACAATGGCTAGAGAAGATGGAACTTCATTCCAGGAGGTTGCTTGTTCAATTGGAGGCAAACACTTCCAGTTTGGTGAAAAGGAAATCAATGAAGCATTGGGGTTCAAGGTGGAGGGTCATGACCCAGAAGCTACTGATGCTCAAATAGTAGACTTCATGACCCTCATTCGGTATGCAGATGAGATAGATACCGGAAAGCTGAACAAGAAATTTGTAAGAAGGGAGTGGTCATTCCTATTTGATGCACTCCAGAAGGTGTTCCTTTGCAGAAAGACAGGATGGGACCATATCAGTCACATTGCTGTGAAGCTGGCCTATTCCCTAGCCTACAATCAGGAAATCAATGTTGGAGCAATAATCCTCAAGGAATTGGCTCAAAGGCTAGGGAGGACAGTCCGTGGAAGAGGTAATGACATCTTTTACCCTCGCTTTCTTCAAGTTATTTTAAATTATCTTGATGCTAATGTCCATGACTTGGAGGGTATAGATAAATCAAAGATGGCTTATTTCAAGTCCATGTCCAAAATTCTATTTGGTTCATTGGATACGAGGAATCAAGTGGATGTGATCTTGAGTGTGACCAAGCATATGCAGGACACATTCGAGTCTTATCCACTTGATAAGCCCATATACCATGCTCTTTCCTGGACAGGGGAGGCTGAGACTGAAGGAGCTTCACAGTCTAACCCAAGCCTCCCTATCCCATCCAGCAACCCCACTGTAAACACCACTGTAGAGGCTAGTCAGCCCAGTGCATCAATCTCTCAAAAGGTTGATGTCACTAAAAAGAAGAAGAAGAGAACCCTAGCTATTATCCATGAATCTGTAGAGTTAGCAAGTGAGATTCCTGAGTCACCTCTCACCAGACCAAAGAAGAAATTAAAATCTGTAGCCACCACTGCATCCTCTCAACAGGATTCAGATGTGGAAAAAGGGGTACACCTGCTACTGTCTATGGCCTCTCAACAGGTCATGGGCATTGAAAAGAGCAGCCTCCCCACTGCAAGTTGTAAAGAGTCTGCACAGGGTCAAGACCTCACTCTTGACCCTAGGAGTGATAAGGGTGATCAAACACTAAGTGAAGAGCACATCAATGTTGAAACTCCTCCTATTTCTCAGGGGGAGTTGCCAAAATCTAATCTGAACCCCACTTCTCTCTCAGATTCCTCCACTAAAATTTCTTCTGAACAAGAGAGTCATTCTCATGACAATCTTGCCCTTGATCAATCACAATCCAGCCCTGTGATTGAGCCAACTTCAAGTGACATGGTGCTTGACACTGTGCTCACCACTCAGGACCCACATTCAGTTGGTCAGGGAATGCATGCTGAGGCATATCCTAATGACACCAACACAAACATAGAGGCTTCACCAGTTTTCACTGGAGACTCTGTGCCAAATTCTCCCATCCTTAGGGATGTGGAAATGTCTTCACAGACATATAGGGTTGATGTTGTAACACATCCCATTTCAATGGAGACAACATCAGACCCTACAGCCATTCCAAGGCTGGAGGAGACTCAAACTCACACATCTCATGAAGTGCCTAGCACTAGCTCTCACTTGGCTCAGGCCACAATGTCAGAATGGCTGAAGCCTGTGCACCATGACAGGCCTTCAGGATCATCATCTGTGCCTTCCCAAATGACAGAAGAAGCTATTCAAGATCTCCATGTGGCACAGATTGATGAGTTCTCAAAGATAGCTCAACATCTCCTCACCTCCAACCTTCCAAATGCTGATTATGAAGCTATCCTGCTATGCCATAAGGAGGATGTTGAAGCTCAACAGGAGAAGATTGTGGATACAGCTGAACCAGAGGGGAATGTGGATGCCTGGTTGGATGCTAAGAGGACTCTCAAGCTCAAGGATGCCCTGGCTTTTGTGAGAGAAGAATACCTCACCTCTCTGGGCTCCAATGCTAAGGATCTTTCTCCTGTTGCCATCTATGAGGCTGTAAATGATGTGTACAAGAACCAGTTGAAGGCTCTGCATTATCTTGGGAAAGGGCTTCAATCAGAGATTTCTTCAATTCAGGAGGAGACAGACAGATCCCTCACTAAGCTCAGAAACTCTTATCTCTCTGATTTTCCCAAGGTGGATGGTATCCTCAAAGAAGTCCAGAAAACCTCCACAAATGTGTCCATGATGGATGTGACTCTTGCCATGGTCACAGACAACATCAAGAAACTGGCTTCTACACTGGAAAATCAAGCAAAAACTACCATCACCACCAATGCTATGTTGAATGTCATGTGGAAAAATCAGTATGGTGATAAGCTGGTGGATGAAGTCCCTCTGTCAGACATCTCCAAATATGACTTTGCCAGGGTCAAAGATCAATCTCTAAACTCCTTCAAGTCTCACCAATTATTCTCCAAGGTGGATGGCTTAGAAAGATAAGTGGCCTCTCTCAAGGATGAAAACAGAATGCTATCTACATCTCTAAGCCAACTCAATGACAAACTAGATGATCAAGGCACCAACACAACAAACATTTTGCTGGTGCAGCAACAAATGATGACTTCAATGATGAGATCCATGAACCTGCCTATTCCTGGGGAAGCTCAAGACATTTTGTCTGATCCCAAGCCTAAGGGGGAGAAAGGAAAGGAGGCCATTGTGAAAAAGAAAGGGGGAGTACCTGCCAAGCAGTCAAAACTTAAGGGCAAGCTCATTGAAGAGACAATAAAGCCAATCAATCTTCCCCCTGTAGAGGTCATAAATGCACAAGGCCAGAAAAGCACAGTCACCACTACCTACTATCCCTCCACAATGCCAAAAGAAATCTCCACTTCTCAACCTGCTCAACCTACTTCCAATGCTCAACCTGCCAAAGCAACAACAATCACAGAGGCCAAGCTACAGGAAGTTGCCAATTCTCACATCTATCATGATGAAGCCTTCCTGGAGTTTCTGAAAGCCACCTACAGAGATGCACAAGAAGATGCAAGGACTTACAGAATGAAGCTCAAGGAAAACATTAAGTACTTCACAGTTGCAGTAAGGAAAATCAAGGATGTCCATCTAAGAGAGATAATCATGGTGTGCAAGGACAACTGCTTGTGGCACCTAGCTTTTCAAACTCTAGAGAAACTGAGATTCACTGAGCTGTCAACAATAATGGACTTAATAGAAAAAGGTGGGGCTAACAACAAGAGACTGTTTGATGACTTGAAGATGGATCAAGATCAAAGACTGCCTGAGGTTATCTCAAAGCCAAAGACAATAATCTTCCAAAGTCTATCTCAAGACAGCAGCATTGACCAGTTGGTGATCCCTTCAGATTTGACAAGAAAGAATAATGCAAAGATCAACCAGGTGCTGCAAATGCTAAGAGCCAAGAGGGGAGTCAGGACAGCTGAGGAATTAGAGATGATTCACATGCTACAATCTTTTCTGATTCATGGTGTTTTGCCAGAATCTGTCAAAGAAAAGAACAAGAAGAAGGATGGGGAGGATGATGATGAGGAGAAAACCTACAGGAGGAGATCTCATGACACAAAGGGGGCAAAGGAGACAGTGAAGAGAACTAGGAGTGGAACTCAGCAAGTCAAGGACATTGCTGGCAGTACTTTAACCAAAACACAAGACTCTAAGTCTAGGGTGAGTACTGTTAGTAATGATCCTCCAAAATCAGTATCTAAGACTTCTGAACCTGAGTTGCCACAGAAGAAGGGTGAAGCCACAAAAGAAAAATCAAGAAAACACCTCCACAAGGTCACAGCCAGTGGAGTGTTGCAGTGGATTAAGGGCAAAGGAATGAAGCTACTTCCAAATGATGTGGCAGTAAAGACAAAGTCACCTTGTTCCAGAAAGGTACCTCTTGTGAGGCATATGAAGATCAAGAGTGTACCCAAAAGAATAAGGATAACAAAGAAAACTGGAAAACTCACAAATGTTGTTGGCATCCATGTGTTTCCACTTGATGAAGACTATGATGAAGATGCCCTAGCATTTTTGAGAGCTCAAAGGATCTTTGAAGTCAAACTGAAGCTAGATCATCTAGAGATTAAGTACACTGATGGAAGAGAGAAGATAATGAAGCAAGGAGGCTGGCAACATTTCTATAAATATGAGCTTGAAAGGATAAATGCCTTGCTGAACTTTGAAGAAAAGGAAGAAAGGACATGGAAGATAGATATTGCCAGGTTCTTGAAAATGCATGCTGATCATGAAGAAAACCTGAGGAGAGAGAATGAAGAAAGGAGATGTAAGAAAGAGAAGGAGTTGGCCGAGATGGAAGAAAGAGCAAGGGAGCTAAGAAAGAAAGGGTTGTGCAGGGTAAAACAAAATCCTTATACTGTGGAGTACAAAAATAATTATGGAGGAAAAAGCAAGATAAGGATGGAGTTTATACACTCATATGTGGAGAGTGCTCTCAGAACAGCAGCTGAAGATCTAAAGGACTCTCCTCTCATTGAAGAAATGACTGCTAGAAATGATATTCTAATGGCCATCTCTGAGATAAAGAAGAATGAAGAAATGAGGAAGAAGAAGATCTATGATGACTTCTTAAAGAAACAATTGGAAACAGAAGCTATGTAGCTCAAGGAAGAATTCTGTAAGCTTAAATTTCCAAGTTGTTATCAAATTCTGTGCTTAACTGTATCTTCCTTATATCTGTTTTTTTTATGTTAGATAGGCTTGTTATCAGACATGAAATTGTGCCTAAGGGTCTTACTCACAATTTGGGGGAGATTGTTAGGCTCAAGACATGTCTGAATACCACTATTAACAAGCCTACACTATGTGACTATGTCACATTACATGACCTAGTGATTTCTATCACTGGGATATAGTATAGGTCTCTAAATGTACTTGTCTTGTTCTCATGAACATTAGTTTGATCATGTATGCTCAAATTTATAATGAGCTTAGTAAAGTTTCTTGCATCTAGATTGTATATAGGCCATTGAATAATTATCCTGGTAGAAGTTCAAAAGTGTTCATGCAGCAGGATAGAGATGAATAAGGCCATGGAGAAATAAGTTGCAGGAATTTGTCTAAGGCATTATATAGCAAAGTCAAAAGAAAGCTATGTCGTGAAGTCACCAATATCCATGTCGTGAAGTACTATATCGCATAGTCCATTTTGTACTATGTCGAGAAGTCCTCAAGACACATGTCGTGAGGTGTTGAAGTCAGCAAAGTCAAAAGAGCCTAGATCGTGAAGTCCTCAGAAGCCCTATGTCGCATAGTCATCAAATGACCTATGTCGCATAGTCATCAAATGACCTATGTCGCATAGTCATCAAATGACCTATGTCGCAAAGTCTTCAAAGGCTATATCGCGTAGTCCTCACAAGGGAGATCGCGAAGTCAGGGATAAAGTGGAGTTCACGATATCAACACTTAGCCGTTTATAACAAGACAAATCAAGGTACAGAACCAAGAATCAAAGGAGACAAATACTGAAGCATTTGTTCTGGCAAGGTGGTCCAAAGAACAGATGGCAAATCTACAGCTAAACTTGGAGAGAAAGATAAGAGACAAGCAGCTACAGAAACGGGAAAGACTCCGAAAAGCAGGTGGTCCTTCCTGACACAGTGAACTTCTTATGGCAGGACAAGTTGGACTTTCAGAAGGGGTAGCTGTGTAATATTGTGTGTGCCTAGTTTGTATAGGTGAATATATATATCGTGCACACACAACTGTAAGCTGCAAGAGAGATACACATAGTTATTTGCTAAGCTCTTTTCTCTGTAAGCAAGCAAGTTCAAACTGTTCTTGTTTAGAAGCCAGAAATTCGATTGTGAATTTCCTGGAAAGCTGTAGTATTTAATTTGCTTATACAAAGTAGATTAAAGTGATTGTGTGTGTTATTTACTTTCTGCATATTACATATCATAATCACATACAGTTGTTTACTTAGGTTTCAAGAATCGAAAAATACATCAAACTATCCATTCACCCCCCCTGTCTAGTTTCTAGTAGTATTCATTTCTAACATCACTCTTAAATTTAAAAGCAAATAAATACGAACCATAAGATCTATTATTTAAAAATATTTTTCTATTTTAATATCTAAAATACTACTAAAGATTGCATCAACAATTTATTAAATTAAAATAATTATATTGTTAGATATATAAATCCAATTTATTATATACACATATAAATATAATAACAAAAATCTAAATAAAAATAATAAAATATTAAAGAAAACTGTGCATCGCACGAGATATAAGCTAGTAAGTAGTACGTTCAAAACTCATATTTTAATTAACTTTTAATAATACTAGATTTTAAATAAAATTATTATTACTAATTAATAATTCATACAAATAGGATAATAATAATTCTGTGTATATTAACTATTTACTAAAAAATTGAACTTAAAATATTATTGCACAAGTATTTTTCATATATATTTTTAAAATTATTTTAATTATGCAATTTATTTTTAACTTTTTATCAATTCTTATTAATTCAATTTTTTTATTTATTTTATTTATAATAATATTATTAAAATAAAAAATTTACGTCAAACAAATATGATTTAATTCAATTTAACAAACAATAATAATAACTTATGTGATTCACGAATATATTTACACCTAACTAGAACCTGGAATATAACCCTCGGTCCCTAATTATTTGTCATATTTTCATTTTTAGTGGTCAAATTGATCAATTTTTTACAAGAATTTACAAACCATTTTCAACTATAAATATAAATTTTTATAAATTTTTATAAATTTTAGTAGATTAGATGCATTCAAAAATATAATTTTTTATCATTTTTAATTATAGTATAAATATAAATTTAAGTAAAATTTTGCTCAATTTAATTATCCATATTTAGGTTCGCATAATATTTTCAACTCTAATTTGACCAATTGAATTATTCATTTTAGGCTTTATATCCATATCTAGGTTTGTAAAACATCCATATATTTATTTTGACTCAACTTCATTATAGAAACTTCGTATTCCAATTTAAAATATCATCAATACCTCAATATTATTTATGGTAGGTTCATTCATTAAAATTTGGAATAATATATTAAGTTTTGGTAAGTAACTAATGTAAATTAACTCATAATATATGCTTTTCAAAAAAAACTCATAATATATGTAACATATACAACAAAAAATATAAATAATTTATTTTTAAATGAATTTATAATAATATATAAAATCAACACCTTTATTATATTAATATAAATTCTTTTCAATTTACAAGATTCAATCTTAAATCTCAAATTATTTAATTTATTACTACTAAGTAATTTTTTTAATATCCTGTGTAGCACGGACACTCTAGGTCGTGACCAAGCCCGCACGAATTTATTTTTGGTCTCCTCCGAAAAAGTCTCGTACTAATGAAGTTGTTTTGGTTGTGCTTATATTCAAGATAGTTCTTCTTTATCTTAACGATGTGGGACTTGGGTTGACACTCACTCTACAATCTCTCCTCAATCCAAGAAGCACTAATCTTGTGACCCTCGTACCGTCGCCGCCGCTACTCATCTATGGCTCCTGATCTTGCGGGACACGACGCCCGACCACCCAATGTCGGGAAAACTTTCGACACAAGCAGTCCAAGATCTCCGACCATAGTTCTGGAGAGCCTCCCACACCACACAACTTGCATCCCGCAACCCCATGATCAACTTCTGAACCTAGCTCTGATTGCACTTGTTGGGCTGCGCAACACCTATTAACTCCGCATTAGTATGATATTGTCCGCTCTATACTGTGGCTAAGCCCGCATGAATTTATTTTTGGGATCCTCCCAAAAGGTCTCATACTAATAATTGTTTTGGCTGCTTATATTCAAGATAATTCTTCTTTATCTTAACGATGTGGGACTTGGGTTGACAATCACTCTACAAATATATGGCAAGGGAGATTCGGTTTTTGTTTAAAACTGTAACCGGAACCGTAACCGATCCATCGGTTTCAGTTTCGGATCCAAAAAGTCTGGTTCGATTTTAATCGATTAAATTTCGGTTTTAAAACCGGTTAAAATAAAAAAAAATCAAGCAAATAAAACATTATCAAAAAATAAAAAATTTACCATCCAAATGTACATCAGCTTTACACTCCAAAAATATTATCGTCCAAATTACAAAAATAACTAGTTTTGAAGGTCAAAATCTAGAATTAAAAATTAATAAGTGAAGTCAAAGCATAAGAATGATAGGCGACACTAAATATTCCTTCGGGACTACAATTTTTTTTAGTTTAGCTAATCTTCCTTTGTATACTATGCTACCAACTTCTCTACTAGACTGTGAGGCCCAAAAATAATAGCTTTTGTAAGGCCCAAACAATTTTTTTTTATTTCACTGCTCGTATATATGAAACATAATTCATTTATTAATATTAAAATTTTATATAAATAATACATAATTATTTAATTTTAATAATAGTTTCGATTGGAGCCTAAAACCGAAACCAAAAGTTCGGTTCGGTTTTTCAATTTTTCGATTTCTGATTAGTTTAATTTTATCAATTTTTACGGATTTCGATTTTCATTCGATTTTTCGCTCCCTAATATGTTGTACTTATTTATTTACAATCAAACCGGCTTGTTTGATCTTTTTTGTTCAAACGAGTTATACCTTGACTAAATTTTTTAAACATTGACATACATTTTTGTAAATATAAAACTTTTATACTATAACATTTTATCTATACTTTCGAATAATATATATTTCTCTATTTATTGTTATATTTTATATATGACATACGTAATTTAAATTTTAAAATTGATTAATTTGACAAAAAAGTCAAACAAGCCGGGAGGGAGTGCAAGAAAACGAGATTACAACCCTAGCTTAGTTGGGCTTTACTATGATCTCAAAAGCTCAACTACTTTTGTTTATTTGATTCCATTGGTCTTGCAGCGGGCTTTGGAGGCTGGATCAAGAGCCCATAAACTCAGTTGGATCGGACTTTAACTTTCCTTAATAATTCGTTCGTACTTTCGTGTTTAGGGTTGTGTACCTCGTGTCATGTTTTCGTGTAATTTTAAATAAAAATTAAAATTAAAATAAATAAATATATTTAAATATTTAATTTTTCAGTTAAATTTTTACAAATATATTTTAAAAATATGTATTTACATCATATTTACAAATAATATTACAAAATTATGCATAAATATATAATAAAATATTAATTTATCTAATGTAAATATTAAAAAATCTAATATAAATATACATTTATTTATGTCATGTAATTCGTGTCGTGTAACCATAGGGTAAACACAAAACCGACACTAAATTTCGGTCGTGTACTTTCATGTTCGTGTACTTTCGTGTCGTGTACTCAAAATACAAACACAAACACTAAATTTTCGTGTTATTTTCGTGTTGTCGTGTCGTGTGAAAAATTGTTAGGTCTACATCCACACTTAGCACTTAGCAGTTAACTCCTTAGAGCATCTCCAACAGGGTTAGCTAAATTGGTTGGCTAAAATAATATAAAATAATGATTGGCTAAAATTTACTGAATCTGTAAAGTGTTGTACTTTAATGGGATTGGCTATATTGGTTTGTTAAATTTTAAAAATATTATTATGATAATTTTAAACAATATCTTTTCAATACAAAATTTATTTTAGAACTTATATTAATACTAATTGAACTTAAATTGTGGTCATACGTTTTTAGAATTTTAAATTAAAATACATTAATATTAACTCATTTTGTTATAGCAGCTGTTTATGTTTTATTTAGTTATTTTTTTTTGTCAATAATTTAGTTGATTTAAACATGTTACAACATTTATCTGTGTCATCACATGCTTGCAAGAAACTACGAATACAAAATATTTCATCTTTTCAAACTTAGTAATATACACAATAACTCAAATACCTTCTGTGCAATTCACTGTCAAACAAAATTCATACCAGTACAAGAAATAAGTTAGGGGAGAGGAAAAGAAAGTAGCATAGTCAATAAGAAACGTGGGAGCTTACAGATCTGGAGTGATTCAACAAATTTGATCAATCGATAAGGGTTGGAGCGTTGTAGTTTAGACATATTATGTAAAATGCATACCGTTGCTATGTCACGTCTGGGTTTTTAGACAAAGACATCTCCACTCTTATAAATCAATACATTTTAAAATTAATAATCTTTGTAAAATAGGACTTTCTTTTAGATCCCTACTTAGATCAGTATCATCTGTTCGAAAAATGAATTTTGATAAAATAATAAGATAATATTTTTTTTAGAAACTTACTCGTTTAGATAAATGGTCCCTATAATATAATAAACTGATAACTTTTCATAATTGTAAAAATATATACAAATTTGTAAAATATAATTTATTATTGGCTACTTTTTCTTAAAGTTCGGGTTCTCGTGCTTAAATTTGTCAAGTATTTTTAATGCTTTAAGTTTTCAAAAGTGTTATAACATCATTTTAAGCATTTTGAATTTGTAACTAATATATTTGACTTAAGTATGATATATAAATTAGTATATTTCATTTTATTTAAATTAATCTAAACATGAGTTATTTTTATTCGATGTCAAAAAATTTCTAATTCCAACTTTATTAATTTGTAGAAGTTTTACGCGTACACCAAAGGGAACAGTTTTTTTTTCTACCTTAAATAGTTTATTTAAAGATCTAAGATTGGGATTGGGTTATTGCTCTATTATTTTTGGGCGAGTGTCTTGGTGTGTGTACGGGGTTTTTATTCATCGAGTTTCGCATGCTAATTACCGGTTGTATTATGTTGAATTTCGTGGATCTTGTATGTCATTTTAAATTATGTTTTAGAGGTCGTTTGGTTGACAATAATTTATCTGGGTATTTCAACTTCCTGAAAAATTAAAATTGAAGTTGTTATTTGGTTGACAATAATTCAGGAAATACAAATCACTTTGGAAGTTAGAATACCTACAGCACCCCATGATTATTTACAATTTCTGCATTGTACTCTATACGTATACATCTATTTTTATATATCTTCTATTTATTTAGCATTTAATCTTTAATTTACAGTTTGTATTTGGTAAAATGTTTTATTTTTTCATTTTAACACTTGTGATATGTATTAAATAAATAATATAACAGAGTTAACTTTAATAGTAAAAAAATATTAAAATACAATACATAGTATATGAGATTACATAAATAATATCATAATAATATTTTTTCTTACAAATTTTTAATGAATCGGAGTTAATGTATTTTTTTTTTTTGGAAACAAATGTTTCATATATGCATATACATGTGTATGTATGTTTATATTGATTTTTTTATATATATATTTTGCTAGCATTATTTTATTTAACAAAATCAAAATAAAAAATACTATGTGTATGGTTTCACTAATGTGTAATTGAAAATATATAAAATTAATTAATTTAAAACATAAATTAAATAAAAATTTAAAATTAAACCAAACAACATGTTGGAATTAACTTTCGGGAAAGTCAATACACCACGTCAACCAAACGTAATGATTGCAGTTCCCGGAAGTTTAATAAAAAAAAAGGAAGTATAACTTACTATAGAAAGTTAATTCCCGGAGCATACCAAACGAGCACTTAGTACTCCCTCTGTCCCTCTCATTTTGTACACTTTTATTTTTGAGACATTACTCTCAATTCTTTACATTTCAATTTTTTTCTAAAATAGTAAAGTTTTATAATATAAAAATTAACTACATCCACTACTTAAATATTGATTGGTCCCACCACTTTACTCATTTTTCTTACTTTTTTTCACTAAATTACATTTTTTCTTAACTATGTGCCCAACCTCAATGTAAAGAATTAAGGGGGACGGAGGGAGTATAATGTTTGAGTTTCCGAGTTTACGATCGAGCATGTGTCCAACAAGTTGGTTTACCAAAATTATGTATGATGCTTGTGTTGGAACCAGTTTTCTGTGCACAATCGTTCGGTCGGACCTGTAAGAAGAAGAATGTGAGGGTGGAGCCCCCCGATTCACCTCCGGTGTGAGATTCAGTTAAACTGGTTTGTGAGTAAGTATAGAACGTACGAATATTGTAAATGTTTTTTCGTGTATTGAATGAATCCAACTCCTTTCCTCCCTCTTTTACCAGTTTGTTCCGATCTCCACGTTCGGGACGTGGACTCCACCTGACCCTCGTGGGTCGTTCGTGTCTTGACTAGGTCTTCGAGCCATTAACCACATAGACTTCCACATGGGCCTTCATCATGGACCTGTGACATCGACCTTCTTGGGCTTTTAGACTCAATTAGGTCGGCGCATTACTTATCGGGTATGGACCTCCAACATGTCCCTGGACTTCGGGCGAAAGCTGTTTGGTCGAATGCCTAAATATCAGTCCATCTTCGAGAAAATTCTAGGACAAATCTTTGCCCTACCGAAGTGACTTCCATCTGTGGAATGACAGGGGACACGGTCACGTCAGCAGAAGACAGCTGTTGTCATAATTACTTTTATGGACTTACACGATTTCCCAAACCAATCTAAACCGTGAATTTTGACAGCCTCCATCCCAACCGTTGATTTCGAAACGGTTGTCTTATACACATATAACTGCCATTTTGCTTTCCCCATTACCATTTCATACACATACACACTAACACCCTATTCAGCGCTCCATCTTTTCTGTAAAATCTCTGACAAGAAAATCATAGGCGGGAGAGTATCATCAAGTCACAAATCTTCACCATCAATCTTCAATACCAGTAATTTCTCTTTCCTTTAATATTCCTTGTGTACTGTGTGGAATTTATGCGCTAAAAATCATGATGCATGCATAGAATATTGTATGTATAAGTATAGTGATGTTGCGGGCATGTGTATGTTTGTAAGATATTCTGGGATACCTTAGTGTTAGAATATAGCGGTTTGTAGGGAAACGATTATAATTTTACACGTTGTAAGTAAAAACGAAGCCTAGAGATAGAAAATGTACTCTTCTAGGTATAAGGTTGGGTTCTGGGTAGCCTTTTAGGCAAGAACATCCTTCGGTCCTCATTCAAAACTTTTAGAACTCCATTCGGACCTCTCTCATACTTTTAGAACGCCCTTCAGACTTTCCTGAACACACAAAACCTCCTCATTCTTCGACCCGTAGGGCGTCCTTCTACCAATTGCAGCCCTCTGTACTCGGTTTTCATCAGCAAATCAACTCTTTGTGTGTATATTCTTTAAATCATCCGAGTACAAGGCTAATTCTGTCCTTTTTTATCCTTGCAGGATATAGACCACCCAGTAGAGTTCGGACCTATTTATTCGGCCATGGCACATTTCAGTGCTTCCAGATTTCCTTCGGCCAATTTAAACTCTGTAATGACGAAGGTGGACGTCACCAAGATGACGAAGAAGTATGATATTCCAACTACTTTATTCCACACGTACGAAGCCGACGAGACCGACCTTGTCTACCACACGCCCGAGATGGATGAAGAATATGGCTCTATCGCTCTTGGAGTTTCTGAGAAAGCGTTTTTATGCGGCCTTCGACTCCCGCTAATGCCTGTCTTGAAGAAACTTCTCAAATACACCCAGGTCGTCCTAGGCCAATTAGACCCCAATACTTTCATTCACGTCAACTCCTTCCAGAATAGGTGCCTGAAGGCAGGGGTGAAGCCACGCTTGTCCTTGCTTCTTCATCATTTCGATTTTAGGAAGAACGCTAAAAGCGCCGGGTTTTATCAACTGTCCCGAAGAACCAGTCGGACGGAGTGGGCTGTTATCAACTCTAGCTATAGAGGAACGCACGACCATTGGTTTTTCATCAGTGGTCACAAGTTGCATAAATACTCGGTGTGGCGGGAGATCGATCCAGCTATCATCATCGCACCCGAATTGAAGACAGGGTAGATTACGCCAAGTTGTGTGAACCTCAAGAGCCGAACCGGATTTCTCTGATCATAAGTAGAGATCATCGACACCACAACCAACGAGGTGGAGATGGCCAACCAGTCTGAGGTAGGGTCGGCCTCAACCTAGAAATGGCCATGAGGGTCTGAAGGAGAAGTCGTTCTCACCTACCGGCCTGATTGGTCGGTAATGACAACCGACAGATTTGGTGCTCCCGATTCAACAGTGGCGAAGTACATCGGCATAGACTTGTGTCGGGAGTTCATCCTTCATAAGGACCGCTCGGTGTATGATGGCACTAATGCCCTTACGGCCTGCTCTGAGCTCATCGGACATGTTGTCATGGTATGTTTTTCTGCATTGTGCTTATTTCTTTTCCAACTAAGCCTCTTTATTCATCATTTCTCTTTTCTTTGTTTTTTAGGTCGCTCATTGGGCAGCGACGGTTGAACAGAAGGTGAAAGACCAGGATGTGCAGCTGAAGGGTCTTCGCCTAGTTGAGGAAAGAGCTGAGGCGGCAAAAATCCAAGTAGAGGCTTTGAACAAGGAGATTTCAAGCCTAAACCAGAGGGTTGATATGCTGAAGACCGACCGGGACGCTGTCCGGACTGATCTGGATCTCACATTTGGTCGTCTTCGGAAAAGGACTGATAAGTTGAAGGCCTCCCGTCGGGCTGAAAAGAAGGCTCAGAAGTTGGTCCTTCTGTCGGAAGATCGGGACTTCATGGCTGGCTTCGAGGAGGTTGTCCGAAGAGCCCATGTTGTTGGCTTTGATTATGCAAAGCTGTTGGATGAGGGCATGTCCGATCCCGTTACCCGACCGGAGGAATCAGATGTCCCCCTTGTTGTCAGTTCTGATCCTGAGTCGGAATTGTCTGACTGATTATGATTTAGAAATCTTGTGGTTTTATTTTGTAACCTAACATTTGCCTACGGGCTTGACTTTTGCCTCCGGGCTTTATGTGTATGGAAATCTGTTTGCTTTAGCGTAGATTTTTGTTATCTTTGCTTTCTTTGGCATTCAGTTATTTTTTGATTTAGGTTGTTAGGCCGAATACACAATATATAATCAAGTAGGTATGAGAATAACAATTAAGATCACAGGTTTGTAAATCAACAAACTGAATTATATTAAATAATTCTCTCTTAGTGATGTTAATGAATCACAAAGAGCTTCTAGGTTACAAGAATAAAATATTCAATGATCGCATCCCTTCTAGGGATAACCTATCTGTGTTTATATAGTACACAGTTACACAATCCTTATCTAATTGATATTCCTACAAATTAGCTATACAATTGTTATCAATTAAGGATTGCTTCTTATCTTCTATTCCGTTTCCTTAGCTGTATCAATATATTCTGCTTCTTTCCATCTTCAGAATATATTGCTTCTAGAATCTTCAATTCAGCACCGACAGCTAATTCAACTATCACCTTGTCAGACTTTAAATAAACTCTGACCGGCTTCCTTTAAACTCTTCACCCTGTCAGAGTTTAATTAAACTCTGACCGGCTTCTGATAAACTCTGGTCAGTACCTGTTGCTTAAACACTGATAAACAAACGTCAGCAATTATATCTAACAATCTCCCCCAACTTGTTCATAATAAAATGTACAAGTTAAACATATAATTGATGATGTCAAAAACATTTAACAAATGCAGTGTTTAACATATAACAGAGTTTAATTTAAAACAGAGTTTAAATTTGACTTAGAATAGAAAATATATTAAAAACTTACAGTCAGACTTTACTTGATTTCTTGAATATCAGGCACAGTCCTGATATAATCTAACAGTAGTTTTTTCTCAGCTCTATTCAATTCAGCAATCATAATCTTCTTCAGCTCCTTCATTTCTGGTTCATCTTCACCAATTTGATAAATGGCAGCCCTCAAAGAATATATGCTGTTTTTGTTCATTTCATTGCCAAGTCTGATATAAAAAGGTTTATCAGACTCTAGATTGAACTCAAGAACCTTTTTATTTAGTGCAGTTCTGAACCTAGCACTATTCCTTTTCATTTCTACCAACTTTCCATGTGCATCTCTGTATTTAGGAATGTATGCACTTGATACTCCAGCTCCACTCAAAACTTTGGATTTCATCATCCTTTCCTTCAAAACTCGAGCAGCATCATAAGTACTTCTATTCTTTACTTCAAGTAGATATAGAACATACTCTAGCTCTTCCCAAAGTTTTAACTGGATATCAAATTCACCAAATCTATACACTCTGCCATCAGCCATAAAATATAACAAGAATTCCTTTTTGATTCCTTTGTGAAAAATCATCTGTACAGATTCTAGTTTGTCAAGGCCTTCTTGAGTAATTCCAACTCCAAATTCTGCCAATGAAAACTTGTCTTGAGATCTGTTATTAGTTCTTCTCTCTCTGTGTGAACCCAGTCCAGATTTGTCAAAGGCTTCTTTTCCCAATACTGTTCTGGTTTCTGAGAAATTCACAGCTTCAAGCTTTAAGTCTTCAAGAATTTTTGGTTTGCTGAATCCTGGAAGTAGTGTAGATTTCTGTACAACTTGAGCAACGTCAGAGGTTGTCATATCTTCAATAGAAACATCAACTTGAGCAGCGTCAGAGGTTGATTTATCTAATCTTGTTTCAACTTGAGCAATGTCAGAGGTTGATTTAAACTTCTTATTCAGGTTAGGCTCTTCAATCATTATGCCTTTACCCTTATCAGAGTTTTTAATCACAGGTCTCCTTGTATTTTGTATACTCTGTTGAATATTTTCTTCGATAGAAATACCAACTTCTTTCTTTCTAGGAACCTTGATTTCCTTTTTCTTGTAGATTCCAGCTTCAAGATTTTTCTTGTGTTCCTCAGCAAGCATCTGCTCTTCAGCCTGGATATCTTCAATAGTTACATTCTTTCCCTGCTCTTTTATGAATATCTTAGCAGCAATCTCTTCATCAGTAGATGGATTAGTTGAAACAACTAAACGCTTGAGATTTGAAGTAGATTGGCCACCAGAAGTAGATTGGCCACCAGAGTTTATCTTTTCAGAGTTTACTCTTGTCCTGCTTTGCCTTGGAGCAAAAATCTTTCTTTTATTTCCTTTGCTTCCCCCATCAGTAGAATCATCCTTCCGTCTCAGAGCTCGAGTGTCGTTGCATTTGTCTTTAGGTACACTCTCCCCCTTTTTGACATCATCAGAAAGTAGTACTGATGTCAGCAATTCAATGGCAGTAGAAATGGAAGACAGTTGAGTAGACATTGCAGTCTGATTTTCCTCAACTTTCCCAAGCCTCTTCTTGATTTCCTCAGAATCCTTGGCTTGCTGCTTGAGCATAGTATAATAAAAAGTTCTGTCAGACTTGAAAGTAAGATCCTTCATACTGGCTTCATTCCTTAGATTGGTAAGCATTTGTTGATTCTCATCAAATCTATTATTAAGAGATTTGACTTGAACAACAGTTGCCTGTAAGCTTGTAAGTACATCAGTATTTGAGATCTTCTTGACAGAATCAGATAGAAAATCTGCAGCCCTTTGTGCTGGGAAGACACAATCTGCATCAGCCCAATTTTTGTAGTACATATTCTGGAAATGCTCATTGGTCTGTCTATTGACTTCCCTTGCGTCAGCACTATTGACATCATCAGCCAATGAAACTTGAATACTAGGGTGTGAATGAGAACCCTCAGCATCATTTCCAGTTTCTTTATTATTTGCTGCTTCATTTGCATTAAGAATATTGTCAGCAGTAAACTGTGCAGCTTCATCAATGTTCTCCTCTGCTACAGCTTCAGGAATATCAGAGGTGGCCTGAGCAAAAACCTCTGCTTCTCTTTGAACAATCTCAACAACAGATTGTTGCAGAGCTTCAAGAATAATGTTCTCAGAGTTTAGCTCATCAGTAGCCTCTTGTTCTGTTTCCATCACAGCTTCAACAATGTTCTCTGTGACTTTGATCATCTGATTAACCTCCTCACCTTTGTCAAAATCACAAGAAATAATTTCAGTGTGAGTGGCCAAAGATTCTTCTACCTGATCAGTTACTTGATCAGCTTCCACACCCTCTGTATAATGATCAGAATGGATAGAGGTGTGTGCATCAAGATCAAAAACTCTGCTATCAGAATGAGTAGCAGCTTCCTCAACTACATCATGAACCTTTGATGTAGGAGCATCGAAATCCATAGTAGCATCAGTATTTAATCTGTCTAGATTGACAGCTTCAGCATTTGCAGCATCTTCCTGAACAAACACTTCAGGAGCTTCAGTGTTTACAAACACTCTGTCCTCATCAGCATTTATAATATCCTCCTCAACAACAATTTCAGGAGTAGCTTGAGGAACAGCTTCAGCCACAATCTCCTCATTCTCTGATGCAGGAGCTTCAGTGTCCTTAGAGACTCTGTCCATGGTTACATTTATAGCACCAAAAAGATGTGCAGCCACTAGTCTTCTTTTTCTCTGATGAAGAGTTTCTTCATCAGTTTCAGTCTCTGAGGTTTCAACAACAGACTTTGCCCTATTGGCTCTTCTTTTCTTTAGCCTTGTCTTCTGAGGTATCTCTTCAGGTCTTGATACCACAGCTTCAGAAGATGGTTTCCTTGCAGGTTTAGTACCAATGTGCTTGGTCCTACCTCCCCTTGCAGGTTTAACAGAAGTTGATGGAGGTTCTGGTTGAGATTCAGCTTGTGGTTGTGGATTTACTTGAGCATCCACAAACTGTTGCACAGAAGTAGGTAGCAAAAGATCTCCAACAATGCCTTTCTTAATGTCTTTATTTACTAGATCAGTAAATACTCTCTTATGTAATTTAAAACAAGAAACATCTGCTTCAAATACATTTTCTCCTTCAACACAATAAGAAACCAAAAGCTGACAGAATCGAGAAAAATAAACAACTCCTCTATTCTCGGTCATCTTCTCCCCTAAGTTAGTCAACACAAGTCGTGCAAAATCAAAATGATTATCATATAATAAAGAATACCCGATTTGCAGACTGTCTGTGGGAATAGCATCCCAATTTGTGCATTTCTTGCCAAATGTCCTGGTGATGCAATCGAAGAAGAAACTCCATTCCTTGCGCAGAAACGGCCTTTTGAGTTGCCCAATCTTTGTCAATGGCCCAGAGTAGCCAATCTCTCGCATCATTCGGATTAAATCCTCATCACCCATTCCAATAGTGTAAGAAGAATACTGAGGAAACCCCATTGCAGCGCGAATAGTACCAGCAGTAATAACATACTCTGTTTCGTCAAACTCAAAGATTATGGATGGGCTCCCAGTTTCACCACCATCATCATAAACCCCTGTCTCCCAGAACGCCTTGATTTGTAAACCAGAAAGTGTGGCTGGTTCAACTAAAGCACGCCCAATCGCTGACTGAGCAAGAAACTGTTGAATCATATGAAATGATTCTGGAGCGTTTGCAGTGTTTAGTGGTGCGGTATAGTTGTTTGGAACGAACTCTAACCCAGACGAAACGAAAGCTGTGGTTGCCATTAGAAGATTTTGAAGAAAGAACAAGTAATTGACGCGAAAGCTTAACAGAGTTTGTGTGTAGAAAGGTGTTTGTGACTATGTGTGTGTGATAATAGATGTGTATGAGTAAGATGTGAAAAGTTTAACTGAATATGTGTGTATTGTATTTTAAAAAAAAAAAAATTAAAGATGAAAAACTGAAGAGTTGTTAATCATCAATACACAACTGTCTTACTCCTTTAATCATGTGAATGGGACACATGTCAAGCGTGCATACGCTGACAGCATATAATTGGCAGTTTCCAATACGCATGCGCAGTAAAAACAACAATAATTACTGCCTGTTACACTTTTCTATGCAATTAACCTCTCTCCTCTGTGTAAAATATTCTTGAACAATTTCCCAATCTACACGGCAGACGAGGAGACACCTGATATCACATAAGACACTCACAATTTCCGCTTATTGTCAAATAAAATCAATAATAATAAAATTATCGATTTTAATATCTCAGAAACATAATATCGAAGTAGCCCAACAGTCAGAAGAATAATGACTGTCTTGGAACTCCGCACTTTATTGTTCCCAGAGCTTCGAACCACGCAAAAACCTTTCAGTTGCCCTGTTGGATGCTATAAAAGCTAGAGCATTTTAACAACAGGCAATTCTCATATTAAAACAAATACCATATATCAAATGGCAGGAACCTTTGAATTCATGGATGTAGAATCATTCTTGAACATGAACTGGCGTCAACAAGCAAACTATATCATCGATGAGTTTCTTGTTTTGTCATTTCTGAATGATGAAGGGCTCATCGCTGATGATGAAATAGCAGAAGGACCTATCTCCAACCCCTATGTGCACATCATCCGTCCTGGACCATATGATGTGCCCATCCTTGCAGATGATGAGGCTGTGGAGATCTGTATGATGCTCTTCTATCAGAGCTACTTGAAGGGTTCGAAAAAGAATGTCTTCTTGGAATCCTGCAAGCTGCAAACCAGAAAGAGAAGGCGAGAGGATGATGATGATGATTCAACATCAGGGGGTTGTCAAGCCTTGGAAATCCCAGATGTTATAGTAGCCTGTTAATCGAACAGTAGCTAGACAAGAGTATAAAGTTGTCTGAATGTAAACAAAGTTTGAATCGATTAATGATAAAGATCCATTTTTTTTTTGTTTTACATATCAGAATTGCAAATAATCGTAAAGTGAAAGAAATGATATCACTTTAAACAATAAACTAACATACTCATCAGCGCTACTAATCACCATCAGAACTTATCAAACACACTCTTTCTGTTCTCTGTTGAATGTAAAATATATTCGTTACCAATCATACTTCTTCGAAAAACAAATGTCTAATCTCAAAATTATAAAATGTCTGAAACAAAGAAATTATTTTAACCATTAGAGATTAAAACAAAGTTACCTCGGCATATGTCACACAATACATCAGTGTTTACCATTTGTCCTTCTTTGTCAATAAACTCTTTTCTCAAACTGTACAGGTGTGAAAATATGTGTGTGCAATAGCAGAGTTTACCGTAATCAATATTTAGATCATCTCAAAGTGCATAAAATCCACAAACTAAAGTAGTAAAAACTGGTTGCCTAAACTCTCATGTATAACATAAAATCTGATTTTATATCTAAACTCTGTATACTGATATCCTTTCATTTGGATATGTCTTTTATTTTTCACCCCCTTTATATATTTATATATATATATATATATATATATTAATTTTATTTTTCCAGTAATCAGTGGTTGGCACTAGTCACCAAAAATCAAAGATTTTAGCCCTTATTTCATACAATAAGTTCCTGGATCTTCCTAGGCACAACATGATCTCAAAGGAATTTGTGCTCTGTTTGGCATCTTTTGATTTGAGGGTGAATTATTTTCAATTAAGAATCAGAGTTTAGACTTTTCATCAGTAGATATAATTAACTTATGAGAGAAAATGCAAACAGCTAATACAGACTCAGTGTATAGGATCAATAAACTAAGAGATGGTATAAATACAGAGACAGTATCATGCTGTGTTAACTTACTGCACATGTTTGAGATCAGAATCTATACAACTCTTAAGGATTCATAATTACTTACTGAGAATTATGCTTCATACAAATTTCTTCATTGGTCCATATGTTTCAGACAGAATTACAATTAGAGAATAGCATTAAACTGTAACTACAAGAGTATGACCAACAGAGTTTAGCATCAGAGTTTACTTTCAGAGTATGACTGACACTTCACAGAGTTTATTATCAGAGTTTAACATGCTGGTTCACATAACAGTTAACACATGTAAGAGATCATGAACATAAAAAGTGAGTCTAACCCGTATCTCTAGTCAGAACCAGAGATCATTCCAAGTTCATTTACCAATCTTGTAAAAGTAGCTTCACTCAAAGGTTTGGTGAAGATATCTGCAAGTTGTTGGTCTGTAGACACAAAATAAAGCTCAATGTTTCCTTCTTCCACATGTTCTCTGATAAAATGATACCTTATGCTGATGTGCTTGGTCATGGAATGCTGTACTGGATTACCTGTCATAGCAATAGCACTTTGGTTATCACAGAAAATAGGTATTCTAGAGTACCTTAACCCATAATCCAGCAATTGATTCTTCATCCATAAAATCTGTGCACAACAGCTACCAACTGCTATATACTCTGCTTCTGCAGTGGATGTAGAAATTGATTTCTGTTTCTTACTGTACCAAGAAACCAATCTGTCACCTAAAAATTGACAGCTTCCACTTGTACTTTTTCTGTCTATCTTACAGCCTGCAAAATCTGCATCAGAGTAACCAATTAGCTTAAACTCTGATTCTCTAGGATACCACAAACCCAAGGTTATGGTTCCTTTGAGATATTTGAAAATCCTCTTTACAGCTGTTAGATGAGGCTCTCTGGGATCTGCTTGAAATCTTGCACAAAGACATGTTGCATACATGATATCAGGTCTACTTGCAGTAAGATACAGTAGAGACCCTATCATTCCTCTGTAGTTAGTCATATCTATTGAGGCTCCTGTGTTGTTAGATCATAATTCAATGATCGTCAGAAGCTAGACTCAACTGATCAGGATTGCTGACGTCATCAGTATTGCATGGTCATCAGTATTTGATCAAGCGTCAGTATCTTATTGATCATCAGGATTCCTATTCAGACTATGATCAGGTTTGATCATCAGGACTTGAAGCTGATCAGGATTCCTACTTCGAGTTATATTTGGAGTCTAGATAAACATGGAAGTTTGTTCCTGGTTTGTAGAATGCAGCTATCGATTAAAGATATGTTTCTATCTTTGTTATGATTAGGACTTATCTTGTTATTGATAGAGAAGCTGTGTGCACTATATAAACACAGTTTTGGTTTCGATTTATGTATTCATTCGAGAGAGAACATAATCGGAGAGAAGCTCTTAAGAACAGAATTTCTTGAGAGAGTTTTTGTAAGCTAGCAGCTCTTAAGAACATCAGAATTTCTTAAGAGAGTTTGTAACAGTTTTATATCAAAGTTAATAAAGCTGTTATTGTTATTGTTATTGATCTTTCATATTTGTGTTATATAAAGTCGAGAATCTTATACAATTGTATTCAACCCCCTTCTACAATTGTTATTTACTGGGCAACAATTGGTATCAAAGCAAACTGATTTAATTCTGAATCAGATACGATCTAAAGATGTCGACAACCAAGTATGAAAGCATGAAGATTCCCATCTTGAAGATATCAGAATATCCCACATGGAGGGTAAAGATGCTGATGTACCTAGAGGCTATGGATCCTGACAATCTGGACAGGATTCGTGATGGACCATATATACCAACAAAGTTCGTAGAACGAACAGATACTGTACCAGAACATTATGTGGTCAAAGCTAAATCTGAATGGACTCCAGAAGAAAAAGCTCATGTACTCAGAGAACCAAAGATAAAGAATATCTTGCACAATGGTCTTGATGCTGTTATGTCAAACAGAGTGATTGCATGCAAGTCTTCAAAAGAAATCTGGGATACTTTGGAAACTCAGTGCCAGGGATCTGCATCTGTTAAGAAAAACAGAAGGGCTCTTTTGATTCAAGAATATGAACAATTCGATGCAAGACCTGAAGAGAGCCTGACTGATCTATATGATAGATTCCTGACACTATTGAACAGCTTATCCTTAGTTGACAAAGTATATGAAACTGAAGATTCAAACACCAAATTTCTTAGAGCTGTACCTGAAGAATGGGATACTCAGACCTCAATCATTAGACATCAGTATGATCTGAACATTGTGTCTCTTGATGAGATCTATGGGATGCTAAGAACTCATGATCTTGAAGTTCAACAGAGGAAGAACAAGAAAAGCAGCAAGGCAAAGTCAATTGCTTTGAATGTAGAAGCAAAATCAAAAGAGAAAGCTATGGAGGTCTCTAGAAGGAAAGCAAGAGTAGCTGAGTCAGATCCTGACGACTCTTCATCAGATACTGATGGCAATCCTGATGCCAATACTGGTGATGAATCTTCTGATTCAGACATGGAAGAGATGGTTGCTATGATTGTCAGAAACTTCAGAAGGATGAAGTTCAGGAAGAATAGAAGACAAGGCAACTTTCAGAAAAAGACCTTCAAAGCAGACAAAGACAAGTATATCAAGAAGGACAGCAAGGGTAGCAAATTTGACAAGTCAAAGGTTAGATGCTACAAGTGTAATGGTATGGGTCACTTTGCTTCTGAATGCAACAAGACAAAGGCACTCATCACATCAAGCAAGGATTGGATGGACTCTTCCTCAGAATCTGATACTGAGGTAGTCAACTATGCGTTAATGGCCAATGCTGATGTAACTGCTGCTCCTGATGATAAGGTACTAAATACTATCTTTGATTTTGATACTGATAATGCTTCTGAGTTAAGACGTTTTCTAAAGTCATTACATATTAGCTTTAGAAGTCAAACTGCTGAGAATACTAGAATCTTATCTGAGATGTCTGACCTTAGAAAAAGGAATGAGATATTAGAAGCTGAATTTTCTCATATGCAAGAAGTACAAAAAGAATGTGATAATGCTAAACACATGCACTTAGAGATGACATCTAAATGTATTTCCCTTGAAAAAGAACTTGAATATGCTAATGAGAAAATCAGAACCTGGACAGACTCTGGTAGGAAATTTCATGAGATTAATACCTCTAAGAATTGGAAAGAGTGTCTAGGATATAAGTCAGATGAAGATAAGAAATTAGCAGAGAAAATTGTCATTGATGAGACAGTCAGTCCAAAGACCTATAGACATGTTATAGACTCAACCAAATCTAAGATTACTCCTGTTAATTTTGTTTTTGGTAAGGATTCCAATTCTACTTTTGAAAAGGGATCTTCTTCTACTCAAGGAATTAAAATTATAAAGTCTAAACCTGTCATGAACAAAGTCACTAAGAATGTAGGTCTATTGTCTCAGAAACAGCTCAAAGATAAAATCTGTGAGGTTACAGATAAGAAAAAGGAAGCTACTGTTAAGAGTAACAGGAATGGTAAAGTTGGGATCAATAAAGAGAATGGTTATAAATATATCCCAAATGCACCTAGAAAGTGTTGTTTTAACTGTGGTAACTCTAATCATCTTGCTATTGATTGTAAGAAGAGTAAGAAGAAGATTACTGATATTCCTAAGTCTGATGTTAGGAATAGATCAGTACTCTATAAACCGCAGAAGTCCTGTTTTCATTGTGGTAGTCTATGGCATTCTATTTATACATGTAAAGAGTATCATGATTTGTACTATAACTTTTATGATCCATTGCCTAAGTTTGAAAGTAGTACAAAGTCTGATAGAACTGAAAATGTCATAGTGAAGCATGCTTTTGTTAATACTGATACTGACAAAGCAAATCCTGATGGAGTAAATCCTGTCAGGACTGCTAAAGTCAGAAAGTCTTCTGCTGCTAAATTTAATAAAATGCATGAACAAGGAATCCAACAAGTGTGGGTTCCTAAACATTCTGACTAGTGTTTTACTATTCTGATGCAGGGTAAAAAGAAAAATGTGTTAGTCATGGATAGTGGATGTTCTGTGCACATGACTGGAAACAAAGCCCTGTTATCAGAATATGAGGAAAAAGCTGGCCCAACTGTGTCTTATGGAGATGGCAACATTGGACAAACCTTGGGATATGGCAATATAATCATTGGAAATGTCATCATTGAAAAAGTAGCTCTAGTGAAGGGACTAAAACACAACTTGTTGAGTATTAGTCAAATCACTGACAGAGGTTATCATGTCAATTTCTACTCCACACATTGTGAAGTAGTCAGTAAAGCAACAGGGAAGATAGCACTAACTGGCTACAGGCATGGTAACATATATGAAGCCAACATTCTCTCAGATACTGATGGCTCCCCTACATGTTTCATCAGTAAAGCTTCAGTAGATGAAAGTTGGAATTGGCACAAGAAGCTTTCTCATCTCAACTTCAGCAACATCAATGAGTTGGTTAAGAAAGAATTAGTAAGAGGATTACCTAATGTCTTATATACACCTGATGGACTCTGTGATGCATGCCAAAAAGCAAAACAAAGAAGGACATCATTCCAGAGTAAATCAGAATCCTCTATTGAAGAACCATATCACATGCTACATCTTGATCTGTTTGGTCCAGTCAACATCATGTCCATCAGTAAGAAAAGGTACACTCTTGTAATTGTTGATGAATATTCTAGATTCACCTGGGTGTATTTTCTGCATAGAAAAGATGAAACTCCTGAAGTTCTGTTGGATCATGTGAGGATGATTGAGACAACCACAAAGTACAAAGTCAAGATTCTGAGAAGTGATAATGGTACTGAATTTAAGAATTCAAAGATGGAAGAGTTCTGCAAATACAAAGGAATCATTCAACAATTCTCTGCTCCTGGCACACCTCAGCAAAATGGAGTAGTAGAAAGGAAGAATAGAACTCTTATTGAAGCTGGCAGAACTATGTTGGAAGAAGCTAAATTACCTACATATTTCTGGGCAGAAGCAGTCAACACAGCATGCTATACACAAAATCTCACATTGATAAACAGGCATGGTGTCACTCCTTATCAGTCACTCAAAGAGAAGAAACCAAGTCTGAAGCATTTGCATGTGTTTGGCTGTAAATGTTTTGTTCTCAGAACTCATCCTGAACAGCTAGGGAAATTTGAAACAAAGGCTGATGAAGGAATATTCATAGGTTATCCTACATCAAGAGCCTTCAGAGTTTTTAATTTGAGGACAAGAACTGTCATGGAGTCAATACATGTATCTTTTGATGACAAGAAGATAACTGGAATCATTGAAGACTCACATGATAGATTACTATTTGAAAATGAAGCTTCCAAGGAACCTGAAGAAAGTGAATCAGAAGCTGTCCATTCATCCAGTACTGACGGGTCACCAAATCCTGATGACTCACCAGGTACTGATGGTGCTAATACTGATGATGCAAACAACAGTGATACAACTAGTAGTGCTAATGTTGAGGGGGAGCAACGACATTCAACTACAAGTTCAGAGTCAACTCAATCATCAGGACAGAATTCTTCAAATACTGATTCAAGTGAAGATCCTGATAACACATCAGGAGGACATAGCAATAATTCAGGGAGAGTTTCAAATCAATCAAATTCTTTCAATCAAGATAACACCAATCCAGGGGGAGCATCTACTTCAAGAAACAATTTGACATCAGCAAGGAAATGGACAAAAGATCATACTCCTGATTTAATAATTGGAGATCCTGATGCAGGTGTTCAAACAAGAAGTGCAACTCAGAATGAATGTTTATATAATAACTTTCTATCCAAGGAGGAGCCTAAGAAAGTTGAAGATGCACTTAAAGATGCTGATTGGGTTACTGCAATGCAAGAAGAACTGAATGAATTTGAAAGGAATGAAGTCTGGAAACTGGTACCAAGACCAAAGAATAGATCAATAGTTGGTACAAAGTGGATTTTCAAGAACAAGACTGATTCTGATGGAGTCATTATCAGAAATAAAGCTAGACTAGTTGCAAAGGGGTATTCCCAACAAGAGGGAATTGACTATGATGAAACTTTTGCTCCAGTTGCAAGACTAGAAGCCATCAGGATATTTCTTGCTTATGCAGCACATAAGAAATTCAAGGTTTTCCAGATGGATGTTAAAAGTGCTTTCTTAAATGGTGAACTGGAGGAAGAAGTTTATGTTGAACAACCTCCTGGTTTCATTGATCCTAAATATCCAGATCATGTCTACAGACTGGATAAGGCACTTTATGGACTAAAGCAAGCTCCAAGAGCATGGTATGAAACCTTAGCTCAATTCTTACTGGAAAGTGGATTCAAAAGAGGTGCAATTGATAAAACTCTATTTTATTTGAATCATGGTAAGGAGTTGCTGTTAGTTCAGATTTATGTTGATGATATCATTTTTGGGTCAACAAACAATAAGTTGTGTGAAAAGTTTTCCAAGCTTATGCAGTCAAGATATCAAATTAGCATGATGGGAGAAATGAGTTACTTTCTGGGTCTTCAAGTTAAACAGACTGATGAAGGGATTTTTATTAATCAGTCTAAATACACAAGGAATTTACTGACAAGGTTTAACATGCAAGACAGTACTCCTGCTTCAACTCCCATAGCTACAGCTACCAAACTTGATCCTGATCAAGGTAAAGAGGTAGATGTAACTCACTACAGAGGAATGATTGGCTCTTTATTGTATCTCACTGCCAGTAGACCAAATATCATGTTTGCAACCTGTCTATGTGCAAGATTTCAAGCAAAACCTAGAGAACCACATCTGATTGCAGTCAAAAGAATTTTCAGATATCTCAAAGGCACTTCTTCACTTGGCCTTTGGTATGCAAGGGAATCAGATTTTGGGTTGTGTGGTTATTCAGATGCTGATTTTGCAGGATGCAAAATAGACAGGAAAAGTACTTCAGGAAGTTGTCAGTTTTTGGGTGGAAGACTAGTTTCATGGTTCAGTAAAAAGCAGAAATCTATTTCCACTTCAACTGCAGAAGCTGAGTACATTGCTGCAGGAAGTTGTTGTGCTCAGATAATGTGGATGAGAAATCAGTTGTTAGATTATGGCCTGTCATACTCAAAAATTCCTATTTATTGTGATAACCAAAGTGCTATTGCAATGACAGGAAATCCAGTTCAGCATTCTCTTACTAAACACATAAGTATCAGATATCACTTTATAAGAGAACAGGTTCTGGAAGGAACAATTGAACTTCACTTTGTTCCTACTGATCAACAACTAGCTGACATATTCACCAAGCCACTACCTGAAGCTACTTTCAATAAGTTGGTGAATGAACTTGGAATGATGAATTTTGAGAATTTCTGAGGAAAAGCTACAGAGAGGAAATCCTGATAACTGTCAAATCCTGATGGTTATTCAGAAAGGTATGTTTTCTTTGATCAAATCCTGATAGGACTCAATCCTGACAGGAAGTCAACTGGTCAATTCTGATGTACAGGTCAGTATTTCCATTGCTAAATTTGTGCCTAATTTTTCGTCCGTATCTGCTAATAGACGATTGAGTTTTAGTAGGACAACTGTATACGCGCGTGTGTTGCTCTCTTATAGTTATATCTATACATACACATAAAAAGCGGTGCAGTTTTATTTAATGACACACGTAATCTGTCCACTAATTAGTTATGCACAAATCATATTTTGCCACCTGTCATTGAGAGTAATATTTTGTTTTAACAAAATATTTTTCATTGTTTTACATCTTTCATTACTCTCTCATCATCAGTTTTTCGTTTTTATCTCTCTCTGTGCTTTCATACCCTAATTGCTTCAAATCTTAATTCTCGAGTTCTCAAAAGCATTATAATGGCGTCTTCATCATTCATGAACAAACAAACAGTAATTCATGATATTACTTTTGCCACTAATAACTTTGTAGCCATACTAGACCATCAAGAATTGCCTACTGAGTTCCATATAATTCAAGATTTTCTTACTTCAAGCCCATTGAAGTATGCTTTAACAGAGCCTGCAAGTGTTTCTTTTAAGTCTGTAATGCAGGTTTGGAACACAGTTGTTTTTGGTCAAAGTTCTACAGGAACCATTCTGATGCAGTTCGAATCAAATGGGGTAACTCATCATGTCACCCCTGCTGTTATTGAAGAGGCATTGCATTTGCCTATTCTGGGTGAAAAAGTCCCTAGGGTGATTTCAGACTCTGCTCTATTTGAGTTTGTCAAGAAACTGGGCTACAATGGAGAAGTAAAGAGATATGGAAATCTCTTTAGGACAAAGCTTAAGAAGGAATGGAATTTCTTCTTTGATACAATCAGCCGCTGTTTCCTGAACAAGACATCAAATTTTGATGCTCTTCCATCAGGATCTCTTAAAATTGGGTACTCTCTTATCCATTCTACAGTGTTTGATTATGGGTCTTTTATCTTAAAAGCTTTAAGTGATAGGAAATCAGATAAATTGGGTTCTGTCTGTTTTCTTAGATTTTTACAGTTGATATTTAATCACTTATGTCCTAATGTTGTTTTTGAGGATGATGTAGTTCTACCAATCTGTAGAATTACTGAGAATAATATTAAGTCCTTAGTCAACAGTGATAAGGCAAATGGTTTCATAGGAAATGCTTTTATTCCTGATGAGGTTAGGTTTTTCTTACATCAGAAAATGCCTACTCGTTATGGACTACTTTCTAATGCTATGGTACAAGGACCAACCCACCTTGTTCCTGACACAAGCATGCAACCTAAACAGTCTAAACAGTTAACAACCACCTCTACTGTCTCTCAAAAGACTTTAGTTGTAAAATCAAAGAAATCAGCTAGAACTGATGTGTCTGGAAGGCAATCAGGTTCAAAGGATTTTTCCTCTACACCACTCACTAAAAAGAAGATACAAGGGGGTGTACAAGGGGTCCTGGTGAAGAAAGCTGCTAAGGTTGTTAAGAATGTTACTGTGAAAAGGAAGTTAAGGTTGATTGATGAAAGTGATTCAGAGGATGACTTACCTATATCCTCTGTGATGAATATGAACAAGGAAGTTGTTGATACTGCTACTAAAGCTGTGGTACCTTCATCAAAACCACAAAAGACAAGGAAATTATCAAAAAGCAGGTATCATATTCCTTTGACAGTGCAAATGAAGGATACTGATATTCAGACATCAAATCCTGATGAGTCATCTACTCCTGATGCTCTAGCAAATCCTGATGTTAGTATTCCTGATGCAACAACAAAAGTTGTCTCTATATCAGACTCTCCAGCCTCTCCATCTCAGATTAGAGAAATTTCTTGGGAGAAGGTTTCTACAACTGCTTCCTTGGTTGGTCTTACACCTACATCAAAGAAAAAGAGGAATGCAGAAGAGTTAGTCTATCAGAGACAGAAGAAGCTGAAAGGATCAAGCCCACAAGAACCTGAATTTCAGAGTAATTCAGCAGCTACTGTTGATCCTGCCACACAAGAACCACTCAATCAAAGTTTGGGTGAAGGCTTAGCTAGTGGAATGGTCACACAAGAACCATTTTCTCAAAGGGAGAATGAAGACATCAACATTCCAGCTACACAAGAACCATCTTCTCAAAGTGAAGATGCAGGCAAAGCTACAGCTTCTGTTGAAAGATTGGTCGAGAACATTGTCAATGAGGGAAGCACACAAGAACCTTTAACTCAAAGTGTTGAAGCAGCTTCTGAACCTCAAGCTCCACAAGAACCATTGGTAGCAAATACTGATGCAAGCATATCAAATCCTGACGATGTTCATCCTGACGCTAGTGGTGCTCCTGATAATGAACCTATTTTGATACAGCCACTTCGTTCAAGACCAATGGATCATCCTATCTCAGAACCACAGGATAAACTGAAAGGTATTGCTATTCCTGATCCTGATATTACTCATGATACTACTGATGATACTTCTGATGATAGTGATGATGATAATGAGAATCGAAAAGAGAAGGAACAGCTTGCTACAGCACTCAAAATTAGTCTTGGAACTAATTTTGGTTCATCCAGTACATATATGGCTAGCAATGCTTTCACTGGGAAAGATCAGAGACAAGATTTTTCTACTCCTTCCTTTGATTCTGCAGAGGCATTTAGACAGAATGAATGGAACAATTCATGGCACCAATCTGATGAATCTATCAGTTTTTTCTTCTGCTATTGAACATGCCTATAATGCAGTGAAGTCTATAGAGAATCAAGACTTGAAGAATCATCTGAAGGCTACAACTCTGTTATCCAAAAGCCTGAAAAGTGAGATTGATTCTATCAAGGGTTCAACTGAAAAAGTGAGGACTGATATCTTTAATAATTTTACAAAGGTGCCTACTACTTTTCAACTAAGGGTAGTGGAATCCCAAGTGAAATCTGTTGTTTCAGAACAAACCTCAATCAATCAAAGAATTGATTCTCTGGATACTAAGGTAACTGAAGTTCAAGCCTCTCTTTCCTTACTTTTGCAATTATTGTCAAATCCTGATGTCAAAAAGGGGGAGAAGGTTATTCAGACAAAATGTACACCTGATCTAGTATTAAGAAATAATGATGATGATACTGGAGATGATGGTGGTGACAAAGTGATACAAGGAGAAACCTCTGATGCTGTTGTTTTGAAGTCTACAATCCAAACTTCTCAAAGTCAAACAACGCAGTCAACTCATGTTTCTGATTCTGGAGTTAAGACAGTAAGAACATTGGTGCAATCTCAGATCCTGACGGAAGATCAAATCCTGACACCTGGTCATGGACAAATTCTTGCTACAATTCCTGAAGGTGATGAAGATGTGATTATTGATAATCCTGAAGATGCATCAAATTTATTCCAGAAGTTTTCTACAAAAGACGGCAGAATTGTTACTCTATATCACACTGATAAAAGAGTTCAACAATTATATGCAAGAAAAGCACTCTCTACAGCAAGTGAAGAATATCCAGATCTCTCACATGAAGAATTCTTGAGACTACAAAGAGAGACAATGGAAAGCTATACTGCTCCTGCTAGAGGTAGAGGAAGCAGAGGTAGGAGAGGTGCTAGAAGAAGTAAAAGAGGTTCTTCAACTCAAATATTACCTAGACAGACAAGGTCTAGAGGATTAAGAATTGAAGAAATTCCTGAACCTATTCAAACTCTAGTAGTTCCTGACAGATCTACTTTTGGTGATGATGGAATTATTGAAGAAGAACCTGAATTGAGAAGAAAATCAAGAAAATCAACTCTCAGCAATACAAATCAAATTGAAGATTCTAATCCTGACAATATTCAAGATCCTGACGAATCTGAAATTCTGCAAGAGGTTGATTTGATAATCTTATCTACTGTTGTTGATTGTCACAACAAAGAAGTAGATGAAGAAGAAGAAGCCAGAAGAAGAGATATTACAAGAAGAACAAATAAAGATTTCAATCTCTATCTACAAAGGCTTAAAGTTTCAAATGAAAGAAAATGGAGGAACTCAAGCAGACAAGAATCTTCGCTGGAAAGAAGCTATGCCTTTGAAAAGGAAAAGGACAAGAAGTGGAAACATATTAGCACATTAAGTTGTGATACACCTATCAATTTTCAGTCTGGTGGAATTATTACAAGCGCTTCAAGTGTTGTTGATTTGTCTGATATGGCTAGATCAAAAACACTCTGGTTAAAGATGTTTTCAAATCTGAAGCAATTGTCAAGTAATTCAAGAGGAGGTATTGGACACAGAGATGGTGAATATCTGAATATGTCATATGTTGATCCTTACTCCTTGACAGAAATTGGAGGTACTTTAACTTCTGAAAACCTGAACAATTTATTAGCTGTTGATATAGTTATAGATTGTCATGATGGTTTTGAAAAGAAAGAAAAGCTTCTGTACTTCATGAAAGATGGTAGTGTGAAGATTCTATCTATTCAAGATCTGCTGATGAAAACTACACAGGAACTGAAATATGTTCATTATATGTTAAGATGGAAGAACCAAGTGTACAAAGAATGGAGTGACATGATTTTGTCAACTATAAGAAGAAGACTGGATGGAAACAGTAATTTCGATGGTAATTATACTCCCATGTACTTAAATCAAAGAGGTCAGGATGTGGAAATGCAAAGGGGTACTGCTGTTAAAGAAGTAAATTTTGGCATGACTCATCTTTCTCTCAATCCTGATGGGAAGGAAATTGCTTATCTTTTGCTTGAAGAGCACAGTCTACAGAGAAACTCCATACAGAATCTCAGAGCAGCTATCTACCAGATTAATGAGGAAGATGAAGAACTCAGAAATCTTAAGGAAAGACTGATTCAAATTCTTGAAGAAAAAGAAGAAAGTTTATTATCCAACTTCTTGAAGATGAATCTGTTCTATCACAAAGCTTAAACAGATAAGTTGTTTCTGAAGATACTTGTACATTTTGATACATGTTTTTGACATCATTGAATATTTGGAATCTATACTTTATTTCACAAAGTATGAGATTGGGGGAGATTGTTAGATCAGAATTCAATGATCGTCAGAAGCTAGACTCAACTGATCAGGATTGCTGACGTCATCAGTATTGCATGGTCATCAGTATTTGATCAAGCGTCAGTATCTTATTGATCATCAGGATTCCTATTCAGACTATGATCAGGTTTGATCATCAGGACTTGAAGCTGATCAGGATTCCTACTTCGAGTTATATTTGGAGTCTAGATAAACATGGAAGTTTGTTCCTGGTTTGTAGAATGCAGCTATCGATTAAAGATATGTTTCTATCTTTGTTATGATTAGGACTTATCTTGTTATTGATAGAGAAGCTGTGTGCACTATATAAACACAGTTTTGGTTTCGATTTATGTATTCATTCGAGAGAGAACATAATCGGAGAGAAGCTCTTAAGAACAGAATTTCTTGAGAGAGTTTTTGTAAGCTAGCAGCTCTTAAGAACATCAGAATTTCTTAAGAGAGTTTGTAACAGTTTTATATCAAAGTTAATAAAGCTGTTATTGTTATTGTTATTGATCTTTCATATTTGTGTTATATAAAGTCGAGAATCTTATACAATTGTATTCAACCCCCTTCTACAATTGTTATTTACTGGGCAACATGTGTCTTTGTCAAGCTTCGTTGCTGTAGCCATGGGAGTTGTAGCAGATGAACTATCAAGCATACCAAATTTCTTTAGAAGATTTCTGGTATATTTTGCTTGATTGATAAAAATCCCATCATCTGTTTGCTTGACCTGTAAGCCTAGAAAATAACTAAGCTCTCCCATCATGCTCATTTGGTACCTGGATTGCATAAGCTTTACAAACTTCTTACAGAGTTTGTCATTAGTAGATCCAAAAATAATATCATCTACATAAATTTGAACTAAAAGCAAATCATCACCAGAATTGAAATAAAACAAGGTTTTATCAATTGTACCTCTTGTGAACCCACTTTCTAAAAGAAATTGAGCGAGAGTTTCATACCATGCTCTTGGTGCTTGCTTTAGTCCATATAATGCCTTGTCAAGCCTGTAGACATAATCTGGATGCTTGGAATCTACAAATCCTGGTGGTTGTTCAACAAACACTTCTTCTTCAAGCTTCCCATTGAGAAAAGCACTCTTTACATCCATCTGAAAGACTTTAAACTTCTTGTGTGTAGCATAGGCCAGAAAAATTCTTATGGCTTCCAATCTTGCAACTGGAGCAAAGGTTTCATCATAGTCAATTCCTTCCTGTTGTGAATAACCTTTTGCCACAAGTCTAGCCTTGTTTCTTTTAATCACACCTTCACTGTCAGTCTTGTTTCTGAAAACCCACTTTGTACCTACTATTGATCTATTCTTTGGTCTAGGTACAAGTGTCCAGACTTCATTTCTTTCAAACTCATTTAACTCTTCTTGCATTGCTGTAATCCAATTTGCATCTTGAAGAGCTTCTTCCACTTTCTTTGGTTCTGTTTGAGACAAGAAAGCATGATACAGACACTCATTATTTGTTGCACTTCTAGTTCTCACACTAGCATCAGGATCTCCAATTATGAGATCAGGTGTGTGTGCTTGTGTCCACTTTCTTGCTGTTGGTAAGTGGTTTCTTGCATCATTATTTGATCCTCCCCCTTGATCCATGCTCTCCTGATTCATATGTTGACTTTCTGCAGCATCTGAGGCTCCCCCTGAATTGGATGGCTCAGAGTTTGAACTGTCAGAGTTTGAATCAGTTTCCTCAACTGACTCATTTGTTGTGTCTTATTGAGCTTCTTCACGCTCCCCCTCAACTGGTTCTCTATTTTGTTCAATTTGAGAATTTCCAGTTTCTCCAGTATTTACCAGTAGAGGTTCAGAGTATGCTTCGTCAGAGTTTGTCAACTCTGCTTCATCAGAGTTTATATCATCAGAGAATAGATCTTCATTTTCAAAACGCAGTTGATCATATACATCCTTGTCTTCAAGTCCAATTATTTTCTTGGCATCAAATGACACATGTATAGATTCCATGATCACCTTAGTTCTTAGATTATAAACTCTGAATGCTTTTGTTGACAATGGATAGCCAACAAAGATTCCTTCATCAGCTTTTAACTCGAACTTTGTCAACTGTTCAGGATGAGTCTTCAACACAAAGCATTTGCATCCAAATATATGAAAATATTTCAAATTTGGCTTCTTATTTTTCACCATCTCATATGGTGTTTTCCCATGCTTGTTGATCAATGTTGCATTTTGAGTAAAACAAGCAGTTTGAACAGCTTCTGCCCAGAAGTATGTTGGTAATTTTGCTTCATCAAGCATAGTTCTGACTGCTTCAATTAAAGTTCTGTTCTTCCTTTCAACTACACCATTTTGCTGTGGAGTTCCAGGTGCAGAAAATTCTTGTTTCACTCCTCTTTCCTTGCAGAAAGCTTCTATAATTGAGTTTCTGAATTCAGTTCCATTATCACTCCTTATAATTTTGACTTTGTGCTGTGATCCTTTGTCCAGTAGATTTACATGATCCATCAGAGTTTGAGCAGTTTCATCCTTCTTTGACAAGAAATACACCCATGTATATCTAGTATATTCATCAACAATTACTAGAGCATATTTCTTTCTGCCCATGGACATCACATTCACTGGTCCAAAGAGATCAACATGTAGAAGATGATAAGGTTCCACTACTGAAGATTCAGATTTGCTCTTGAAAGATGACTTCCTTTGCTTGGCTTTTTGACAAGAATCACACAAGCCATCTAGACTGAGTATAGATTTTGGAAGTCCCCTTACAAGATCCTTTCTTATTAGCTCATTGATGTTGTTCAAATTGAGATGAGAGAGCTTCTTGTGCCAGTTCCAACTCTCTTCATTTGACATTCTGGCTGTCAGACACACTGTTTTTCCATCAGAGTTTGTTACCAAACTTGCTTCATAAATGTTGTTGCGCCTGTGTCCAACTAGAACAACTTTTCCAGTAGATTTACTGATAACTTCACAGTATTCACTATGAAAATCTATATGGTTTCCTCTGTCACAGATTTGACTCACAGATAACAGATTATGCTTGAGTCCTGAGACTAGAGCTACATTTGTAATGATGACACTTCCAAGATTGATATTGCCATATCCCAGAGTGTGTCCTATGTTGCCATCTCCATAGGAAACCTTTGGGCCAGCCTTCTCCTTAAAGTCTGATAGCAGGGCTTTATTTCCAGTCATATGTCCTGAGCATCCACTGTCCAAGATAAGTGTGCTCTCTATTATACCCTGCAATCACAAACAAATACTAAGTATTAGTTTTAAGGACCCAGACTTGCTTGGATCCTTTGTCTTTCTTAACAGTGTTAGCTTTTGCAGCGGAATTACTATCAACAGAGTTTAAGCTAACATTGTCAGACTTTACACTTGCAGAGTTTGCTTTAACCCACTTCAGATTGGGTTTTAGCTCATAATAGTTATGATAAATAGCATGATAACTCTTGCAAGTATAAATGGAATGCCAAGTGCTCCCACAGTGTGTGCATAAAGTTTGTGGTTTAACCCTTACATAATCATTCTTTACTCCTGATGTAGAAGATAAAGAATTAATATGTTTGTTTTTAGTGCAAAATCTAGCAAGATGATTAGAACTACCACAATTATAACATGTTTTCCTTGGAGCAGCACCAGTAGGCAAATGATTATTTCTATTATTTATGCCTATCTTTCCATTCCTATTCTTCTTGGACCCTTTTGGTTTCATGGCAGATTTTATCTCTTTCAGCTTATGATTAAACTGTTTCCCTGTCATCAAACCAACATTAACCTGTTTTTCACAAGTTTTTACTGGCTTTCTAACAGTTTCTCTTTCCTTAAGTTTTTCTGTTTTAATATTTTTCTGTCTTTCACAGGCTTCATCTGATTCCATATCAGCTTCTCTTATTACAACAGATTTTAACTTATTGGCTTCTGGAACAAATTTCACAGGTTTAAGTTGTGGTTTTACCTTAACCTTGTCTTTAAACCTAAGTTCATCATTTTCACAATAACCTAAACCTACAGAATCAGTCTGAAACACTTGATGAGTGTCTCTTCCAGAATCTGTCCAAGTCTTGATTATTTTTCTTTCTTTTTCTAAATCAGATTCTAGTTGCCTATACCTTTTAAGCAACTCCTGTTCAACATAAACAACATCATCTCTTTCTTTTTGAATCTGCTTCATTCTTTCAAGTTCTCCTTCAAGAAACTTGTTTCTATCTTTAAGACTAAGATTCTCAGCTTTAATTCTCTCATTCTCTAAGGTCTGATCCCTATAGCTAACATGAACACTTTTCAGATATACTCTTAACTCAGATATATTATCAGTATCATAAGCATAAGTAGTTAGGGGTACCTTATTTTCAGATGATTCAGTCTCATCTCTGACAGTTGCCATAAGAGCATAATTTTCTCCATCATCAGAGTCTGAAGTATCTGCCCAGTCTTTGCCTTTAGAGATGAGTGCTTTCTCAGATTTGCCTTTCTTGCACTCTGGGGCATAATGACCCATCTCTTTGCACTTGTAGCACTGGATCTCAGATTTGTCCTTCTTTCCAGACTTGGTATCCCTTCCATCAGACTTTCTGAAATTCTTCTTCTCAGAATTTGAATCTCTCCTTGAGAATCTCTTTCCCTTCTTGAAGTTCTTGAACCCCATCTTCTTGAAGGTCTTCACCATCAATGCAGCCATTTGCATCATCTGTTCTTCATCATCATCAGAGTCAGAAGCTTCACCAGAGTTTGAATCATCATCAGAGTTTGATGACTCACTCTCAGATTTAATGACTAAAGCCTTTCTCTTGGCTGTCTTCCTTGATGATTCCTTCTTAATGGGCTTCTCCTCGACTTTGAGAGCAACAGATTTTGTCTTCTTGCTGGATCTCCTGTTTCTTTGTTCTATCTCAAGTTCATGAGTCTTTAACAATCCATAGATCTCATCAAGATCTGTATCAGCAAGATCATAATTATCTCTGATTGTTGTTGCCTTTAAATCCCACTTTTCAGGTAGAGATAACAGAAACTTGAGATTAGACTCTTCAAGTTCATATTCTTTATCAACCAGAGACAGATCGTTCAACAGTTTGCAAAATCTGTCATAAGTCTCAGTCAAGGTTTCATTAGTTCTTGAATCAAAGTGCTCATACTCCTGTGTGAGTATTGTTTTTCTGTTCTTCTTAATAGCACCTGTTCCCTGGCATCTGACTTCTAAAGCATCCCATATCTCTTTGGCAGTTTTGCAGCCAATTACTCTGTTAGACATAACATTATCTAAAGCACTGTGGAGAAGATGTCTAACCTTTGCATCCTTTGCAATTGATGAGATGTCCTCAGGAGTCATATCTTTCTTTTCCTTTGGAACAGTCTTTTGTTCTTGACCATCAACAACAGGGGACAATTTAGTTGGCATATGAGGACCATCATAGATTCTGTCAAGGTATTCTGGATCTGTAGCCTCCAGAAACATGGTCATCTTAACCTTCC
The DNA here is from genome assembly GCA_030848705.1 of Heracleum sosnowskyi. Classification (NCBI taxonomy): domain Eukaryota; kingdom Viridiplantae; phylum Streptophyta; class Magnoliopsida; order Apiales; family Apiaceae; genus Heracleum; species Heracleum sosnowskyi. The sequence goes on from CM061239.1 coordinate 9,711,214, forward strand.
AAATCGGATACTCTACTGGCCTGAGAATTGGAACCCTGATTGTTTCATATCGACTCACAGAATTGGGCTTAACCTGTTCAGCCTTAGGAGCAGTTTGATTTTCTTCAGACATGATTAATACTGTGTTTGAATCGTAAAACTGTATATATTAAACAGCCTTGGCTCTGATACCAATTGTTAGGCCGAATACACAATATATAATCAAGTAGGTATGAGAATAACAATTAAGATCACAGGTTTGTAAATCAACAAACTGAATTATATTAAATAATTCTCTCTTAGTGATGTTAATGAATCACAAAGAGCTTCTAGGTTACAAGAATAAAATATTCAATGATCGCATCCCTTCTAGGGATAACCTATCTGTGTTTATATAGTACACAGTTACACAATCCTTATCTAATTGATATTCCTACAAATTTGCTATACAATTGTTATCAATTAAGGATTGCTTCTTATCTTCTATTCCGTTTCCTTAGCTGTATCAATATATTCTGCTTCTTTCCATCTTCAGAATATATTGCTTCTAGAATCTTCAATTCAGCACCGACAGCTAATTCAACTATCACCTTGTCAGACTTTAAATAAACTCTGACCGGCTTCCTTTAAACTCTTCACCCTGTCAGAGTTTAATTAAACTCTGACCGGCTTCTGATAAACTCTGGTCAGTACCTGTTGCTTAAACACTGATAAACAAACGTCAGCAATTATATCTAACATACTTGTTTGTCTTAGCTTTTTTCTTTCTTTATGTACATAATGATTCTTTGGCCTGATAAATTGTCTTAGTATTTTTCTATATAATGCTTCTTCGGCCTGATAAATTGTCTTGGCATTTTTCTATATAATACTTCTTTGGCCTGATAAATTGCCTTAGTATTTGTTCTTTTGTCTACCTTTGGTCTGAACGTCTGTTCGTCGTGCCTCTTCGGTATGGTGTAGTCCCTCAGTATTTCGAAGGGTTGATATGTAATAGACATACAATTTGATTCGAAATATTAACAATATATGTCCAATGCCAAAATTTAAAGTACATAATTTTTCTTCGAATGCCCCCAAGTATGAGCTTACCAATTTTGTATCTATTTGCGCGTTAACATCAATCTTGCATACATGTTATTGGTAACCAAGCAAATTTTTATTAACATATCCTCCGATATTCAATTATCGTACATAATGATGCACATAATAGGCTATCGAAATACGCAGGGCATATCTGCAGATATAAAAGTACTGAATTAAATCATACCGAAGTAAAATCACTGAACTAAATTATGCCGAAGCAAAGGTAATGAATTAAATATGACGAATTCAGGTAAGCTTACTGGTAAAATTTACGAAGGCGTGAAGCGTGCCAAGTATTTTTTTTATCATAGCACCGTTTGATCCAGATAACTTGTATGTTCCTGGCCGAACCACTTCCACCACTGTATAGAGGCCTTCCCAGTTTGGCATCAATTTCCCTTGCTTTGTCGGCATAGAGGTTTCTATCTCCCTAAGGACAAGATCTCCTACTTGAAACGATCTCTTCTTTATTCCTGCATCGTAGTACTGGGCAGCTTGAAGCTGGCATCGGACGTTGTGCTGGTGAGCAGCCTCTCTTTCTTCAACCACCAAGTCCACGTTTGACCGAAGTCCGAACTCGTTGTTTTCCACATTAAACACCTGTTTTCGGTAGGATTCCAGACCAACTTCTGGTGGCATTAATGCATATGTTCCAAATGCTAATTTGAACGGGGTTTCTCCAATCAAAGACCTAGGGGTGGTTCGGTAGGCCCAGATAACATAAGGCAGCTCCTCGACCCACATACCCTTCGCATCCCCCAGTTGTTTTTTGATGCCATCAAAGATGATTTTGTTGGCCGCTTCAATATCTCCGTTTCCTTGTGGATGCCCAACCGAACTGAATTTCTGTTGAATCCCGAACTTTGCCAAAAACTTCCTGAATTTACTTTCGATGAACTGGGTCCCATTATCAGACACACAAACCATTGGGATACCGAACCTCAGAATTATATGTTCCAGTACAAACTTTTTGTGTGCTTCCTCCGTGATGGCAGAAAGTGGTCGGGCCTCCACCCATTTTGTCATGTAGTCGATGGCTATAATGTAGTATTTGGCATGTTTAGTGCTGGTTGGCAGAATCCCTACAATGTCCACAGCCCACATGGCAAAAGGAATAAGACTAAGGACTGATGGCATTTCTTCCGGAGGTTGTTTCGGTACAGTGCTGAACAACTGGCATTGTTTGCACTTCTTGGAGTAGTTCTTGGCGTCTTCCCTTATAGTCGGCCAGAAGAATCCTTGTCTCAATATTTTGAAGGCTAACGATCGTCCTGCTAAATGTTCCCCACAAATTCCTTCGTGCACTGTTTCCAAGACTAACCTCTGATCTTCAAGGGCAAGACATTTCAAGAGCGGTTGAGTGGCCGACAGCCTGAATAGTTGTCCCCTACTAAGGTGTAGCTAGCCGACCGATATCTCACCTTCTGTGCTTCCTTCTTGTCAAGTGGCAGGGTCCCCTTCTCCAAGAAGGCTCGGATGGGGGTCATCCAATTGACCCCTTGATGAATCTCCAAACATTACTTCTTGTTGATAGAGGGTATATTTACTTTGGTCGGGTAGATTGATCCTGTTAGGTTTTGGGTCTCTATTGAGGCAAGCCTAAACAGAGCGTCCTGCCAGTAGTGCTTCATATTCAGCCCCATTGTTGGTTAAAGGGAAGGTGAACCTGATTACCTGGCAGATCTCGAAACCGTCTGGGCTAGTGAGAATCATGCATGCTCCATACTTTGTCTTCGTGACTCACTCATCCACGAAGAGCTTCCACTTTCCAGGTGCTCGAATGAGTTTCTCCTTTGGTGTCAAGTCCTTCGGTCCGGAGAATGAACACTCTACTATGAAGTCAGCCAAGGCCTGTGCTTTCATGGAGGTTCTAAGGACGTATTCCAAGTCGTATTCCCCCAATTCGACCGACAATGCAACTACCCTTCCCGAAGCCTCTGGTCTTTGTAGTATTTTCTTGAGGGGTTGATCGGTCACCACTTGTACCATCCTTCCCTGGAAGTAATGTCGCAGCTTCCTTAAAGCTATGACCAGGCCAAAAGCAAACATTTCTGCGTTCGGATATCTAGTATCTGCATCTTTCATCATATGCGAGACATAGAATACGGGGTGTTGGTTTCCCTCGTGGTCTTTAACCAGTATAGCCCCAAGTGTTCGGTCGTTTACAGCTAGATAAAGCTGCAAGGTTTCTTTCGGGTCAGGTCTCATTAGGAGTGGGGATTCGACCAAATATTCCTTAACTTCTTCGAAGGCTTTTTGACAGTTCGGTCCCCACTCAAAGTTCTTCGACCCCCGAAGCACTTTAGAAAACGGCAGTGCCTTCTCTACTAATCGGGGGATAAATCTCCGGAGGGCTGCCAATCTCCCAGTCAATTTCTGAATGTCCCGGATCGTCTTCGGTGCATCCATATAAATTACGGCTTTGATTTTTTCTGTATTCGCCTCGATCCCTCTGGCACTTACCATATATCCAAAAAATTTGCCACTGGAAACCCCGAATGTGCACTTATTGGGGTTGATCTTCATTTTCTGGAAGGTTGCCCCTGCGTTCTTCAGCCCAAAGGGCATCTTGATGTAAGCATATGTGCCTTTTGGGGTGATGAATGCTGTCTTCGGAATATCTTCGGCATTTATCGCAATTTGGTGGTACCCAGAAAAGGCATCCAAAAAGCTAAGTACTTGATGACCTGAAGTGGCATCTATTAGCTGATCGATGTTGGGTAGGGGGTAGTGATCCTTCGGACAGGCTTTATTTAGGTCGGTGTAGTCTACACACATTCTCCACTTGTTGTTCGACTTCTTCACTACCACCACATTCGCTAGCCAGTCCGGATACTCAATTTATTCAATAAACTTGGCTTCCAATAACTTTTCTACTTCGGCCTGAATTACCTGTTGTCTTTCCATGGCAAAGTTCCTTTTTTCTGCTTTACCGGCTTTGCATCAGGGTTCACGCTGAGAAAATGTTTCGCCACCGAAGGGTCTAGTCCCGGCATATCCTCAGGTCCCCAAGAAAACACATCATGATACTGTCTGATCACTTCAATGACCTTCCCTTTTAGTTCGGGATCCATGTTCTTCCCTATTTGGATCATCTTCCCTGACTGGCCAACATATAGCTCTACTTCCTCAGTCTCAGCAGTTGGTTCGGTTATGGGCTTGGACAGATCTGCTCCGAACTTCTCCAATTCAATATTCATCGTCTGATGGCTGCCCCTAGTGTCATTCTCACTTCGTTTCCTTTTCTCCCTTCATTCATCTCCACATCTTGGTCTTTTTCAAGATCATCCAACATTATAATTCGAGCGGTTTTTTGATCACCTCTCATTTCTCATATACCATGCTCAGTCGGAAATTTCAACTTCAAATGTGGGACAGATGTTACGGCTTGGAAGACAGTGAGGACCGGCCTTCCCAAAATGTCATTGTAGGGACTATCTACCTGTACCACATAGAACTTGGCTTCTTTTTCGGAAGTATAAGGGGCCTTGCCCAACACAATAGGAAGGGTGATTGTCCCTTCGATCGGTACAGGTTGATTTCCGAAGCCATACAGTGGGGCTTCGTGATAGGGTTCTAGCTGTTCACCTCCCAGATTCATCTTACTGTACGTCCTGTGATAAAGGATATTGACCGAACTACCACCATGAACTAGAACCTTCCAAATTTTGTTTTCCCCTATGATGGGGTTAATGATAAGTGGATCTTCGTGCGGCCATATCACCTCCTCGAAATCATCCTCTGTGAAAGTGATAGGCAGAGGTTGTCTGGTTGAATTAGCCTGATACAGACTGTAAACTTGTCTCGTATATTTCTTCCGAGCGGTCTTGCTGCATCGTTCCATTACTGTGCCTCCAGAAATGGTTCGAAATTCTCCTCGATACTTTTCTTCTCTTTCAGACCCTTTTTCTCTCCTGGGCTCCTTGGACTCCAGTTTATCTCTTAGATCACCTACAAACTGGCCTAATTCGCCTCCTTTGATCATTTTTTCGATCAGCTTCTTCAAATGGTAGCATTCATCAGTATTATGCCCCTTGTCTATGTGGTATTCACAATATTTGTCTCCATTCTTCTTCTAATCCAGGGTCTTCACCCTGGTTTCCCCTTTATCTCATGGAGAATCTTTGAGATGGATGCATTAAGGGGGGTGAACGTTGTATTATCTCTATCCCTTCTTCTCTCTGCTCAACGATCAGGCCTAGTATCCGTACGCCTACTTTTAACATCCCCTCGACCCCTTCGGTCGTCTCTTCCTGAACCATCATACTTACGGCTATCCTTATGACTTCCAATAGACTCAAGCTTCCTTCGGATAGCCTCTTCTCTCAAATATATATCGTTCAAGGACTTAGAGGTAATATCATAAAGAGAGGAGCGAAGTTTTTTACCTTTTATGGGGTCCAAACCAGCGGCGAGGAAACCTGTAGCTTTCACTTTATCCAAATTGGTGACCATCTCTGCCTCCTATTTGAACCGGGCTAAGTAGTCACCCAACTCTTCGTTCGGTCTTTGTCGGCAGTGGATCAAGGCTTCAGTATCATTCTCTCTCTGGCATAGGTGAGAGTAATGTCTCAGAAACCTCCTTTTTAGTTGTTCATATGAATGGATGGATCGGGGTCTTTGCGAACGATACCACATCGTTGCTGGTCCCTTCAGGTACGTCTTGAACATTTTACACAGCATAATATTGCAGTGTCTCATACATGTCATCAAAGACTCATATTTCTCACAATGGTCTTTCGGGTCTCCCTTTCCATTGAACTCATGCATCTTTGGAAATTGTCTTCCTGAAGGAGGCCGATATTGTTCGATTTCTTCATAAACGACCGGCTCATGGCTAATTTTCCTTTCTCCAAACATAGCTTTTTCCATTCGCCGTATACGATCCCGGACGTGAGAGTCATCTTTCTCATCCGAATCAGTCAGTACGACTTTGGAGCGTGTTCTCCTAGAATGCGATTCGGAGTCCGAATACCCATCTTCATCGTCATGTGCTCTTTTCTCCCTTCGGTTCTCAGTGGACACCAACGTTATCTCAGCCTCCTCGACCGATTCTCTCAAAGCTTTTTCTTCCAACTCCAGTTCCTCTCTACGGAGCTTGATGGCTTGTAGAATCAACATATCTACCTCTTTCTTCTTCGCTCATATTTTGGCTTCCTTATCCGTTTGTTCACTTTCCTTCTGTTTACCTTTCTTCGCTGCCTGTTCTTCTCTCTATTTAAGGAGTAGCTCCTTCTGTTCTTCAGGGGTCGGTAAAGGTCATTCGTCCCTCTCAGAATCAAAGTTCAGTATTTGGTTTGTCGGCGGCGTGACGGTGGAACTCCCAGGACGCAGGGTCCCATCAAATCCTGGCGGTCGTTCGGAAGACATGACAACAGTAAGCTACAATTCACAATTAATTCGTACGTTCCCACAGATGACGAATCTTAGAACCAGTTTTTTGTGCACAATCGTTCGGTCGGACCTGCAAGAAGAAGAATGCGAGGGTGGAGCCCCCTGATTCACCTCCGGCGTGAGAATCAGTTAAACTGGTTTGTGAGTAAGTATAGACGTACGAATATTGTAAATGTTTTTTTGTGTATTGAATGAATCCAACTCATTTCTTCCATCTTTTACCTGTTTGTTCCGATCTCCACGTTCAGGACGTGGACTCCACCTGACCCTCGTGGGTCGTTCGTGTCTTGACTAGGTCTTCGAGCCGTTAACCACATAGACTTCCACATAGGCCTTCATCATGGACCTATGACATCGACCTTCTTGGGCTTTTAGACTCAATTAGGTCGGCCCATTATCCAACAGCTTGTTTATGTTGTTTGTTGATATATTTAAGTGTCTGAATGACTGTGCTAATTTACCAGGGTTATATATAAAGTTTTTTTAACTGTATTTTTTACTAGTAGTTATATTTGGGTTAGCCGTTGAGTTCTTCTCTGAGTCTAAAACTGGGTTCTTTAGATTATTTTAGTAGTTTGTTAAATCCATTTTTGTGTGATTTCAAATAATATATATCGTAAATAATATAATTTTTAGGGTTACTGAATTATCAAGGGTCCATTTCCTTGTTTCTAGTGTAAAGTGTAGACAAGTATATATTCATGGTTGATTATCCTATATTCAGATATGATTTATATAATAATTGTAATTCGTCTCATAGGTGACACGTATCTAATTATAATTCGTGAACACATATTTATGCACACATGACTCATCATTGTATTTAAAATATTACCGGTTATTCAGAAGTCACATCATTTTTGGGACGAATTTTGCATTAATTTTTGGATTTTATAGCATTTCTCCGTTAGTAATTAATATTATAGTAATTACTCACTGATGTGTTTCTTCTGATTTTTGATTAGGGGGGCGATTTTTCTTGCTTCAATCACTGCATCTATATATTTCGGGCTGGCTTAATTATGCTTGTAAAATTTGAAAAGAATTTAATAAATAGTTATTATTTTCTTTTTTTGCTCACTTTTCAATTATGATTAGAAGTTTTTTGTCAAAAATTATGTTTTTCAAATAATATTTATAGAAAAAGGCACTTAGTTGACTTATTAGTTTACTATTTTATTTATTAGTTTTAAATGAAACATTTAATTATTCAATTTTATTTTCAAATATGGCAACTGATTATTCATTTGAATGAGGTGTCTTAAATATCAACATTTATGTTTTCTTTCACTAGTTATTTATGAGAATTTTAATTATAAGTTATATTTGTCAAATATGGCAACTTTATTTTTTTTTGATAAAACCTTAAAATTCAAATTTGATTTTTCAATAAATATTTTAAATGTATATGGTGCGTAATTGGGTCACATATATTGAATTCTATGCCTTATAGGAAGGGCCGTATTTGATGGTGTTTTAAGCATGTATAATGATTTTGTGTTTTTAGAACTACTACAAGCGCTTACTTATATGATATACTAAATCTAAATATAAGTAATTTAGTAAAAAAATGACACTATGATTACTTAAATCTCTTTTTTATCTACTTCTTTTCTCTCTCCTTTCAAATTTATAACTATAATATTAATAAAAAATGAACATAGAGAATGTTCTTGGAGTTAATATATTATATTAGGTCTCTAAATTACTATAACTTATTATTATATAATATTTATAAGTAATATATTAGGACATTGTTGAAATTGCTCTTAATGACAAATTTGTGTCACACAAGATGACTCTTGTTTAATTTTATTGCATTGCGTAAATTTATTTTGATAATTTTACTAATCTTAAATTGTTTAATAATGTCATAAATCTAGTACACTTACTATATCTCTAATAAGGAATAGTTATTGTTTTTTTGGTTTACTTATTACTTGAAAGTTTAGATTAAATTTGATAATGTATAGTTACACAGGGTGGAGTTTAAAATATAATTATTCTTTATATATTTATTCAATAAACTAGTTTGTCCTATTATAAATTTTTAAATGCTTATTTATGTTGTAGGTTATATTTTGCTCACAGTTTAATCTTGATATTTTTAAAACTTTAGTTTGACACCAAAGTTCTAAAAATCATGAATATATATTTTTTAATAATTAAATAGGTGGCTAAACAAAGGGATTTCAATTGGTTAGATTTATATTTTTTGTACGCTATGAATTTATTGAAATATTATTATATTTTATTTTATTACATTATTTTAAAGTGATTTATTTTCTTCTTCTTTTTTTGTTTTTTAGGTGACCTATCATTGTTTGCAGGTGTTTTCTTTTCAGATATTAAGATTTATTGTGTAAGCATTCGCAGATAATATGCGTGTCTTTCGGTTTGATGATAAACTTTCTTGAATGAAAGAAATCCTTTACTCTAGATATTGAATGATAGACATTTTTTTTGTAGTGAAAGATCTAAGATTAGATTTGTAATGTAATAAGATAACTTAAGTGGTAAAACGTTTATCTTTCTTAATCTCGTTCAATATTCGCTAAACTCAAGAAGACATATTTATTTGTATGGCATTTGTACTCTTTATTCATAAGTAATATTATGTTTCGGTTGCACATAAAAGTACCAAAATATCGAATTTGGTCATCATTTTGATTCCTGCTATTAGAGGTGTACGCGGGTGGATATGGTTCGGTTGTAGGGTAAAAGTTGAACCAAATCACAACTTGCGGTTATTCAAAATCTTTATCCGCAACCAAACCGTTAATGTAAAAAAAATCAACCATATTCACCCGCGTAATTGCATTTTTTGGGGTTCAACAACGAAAGTAGTTGCAAAAAAAAATAACTTAATACTTTTTTAAGGGAATTAATTCAATAATAAAAAGACATACGACATCTAAAAAATAATTGAGGTGAACAAAAAAAACAGATCAACTAACAACCTTTGTAATTATATTAGCGCGACTAGAAAAAAGGACTACATCGACTATATTGAGAATCAACACCTAGAGGGGAGGGGTGAATAGGTGTTATGACTAACAATGACCGATTTTAATTATTACCAAGTTATGTGACTGAAGAAGCACAAATCAGTCTGTTTTGCTGTCTGGCAGCTTACTGAGTTCACAGAATATAAAGTGGCAGCTAGCTACGTTGTTCACAGTAGTATAGAAAATGTGCAGAAAATAAAGAACACACAGCAATTTTAGCCAGGTTCGACCCCTATCTCCTATAGGTCTACGTCCTGGTCCTTTACCAACACGGCAAAGGAATATATTATTGATCAAAGTGAATTACAACTACACAATACAATAATATATCTCCCTGAACTCCCTGTTACTGTTAGCAGCTTGCTGAAACACCTTGTTCCTTGAACACAGCTCTCTAAGTACTATACTAAACCAAGTATAAACTCCTCTAGCTATCAAGTTCCTTGAACCCTTGTTTCCCAAGCTCACAAAACCAGCAACTACCAACTTACAAGTTGAACAATACAAAGATATAATGAATTACAACCAAAACTATGAACTCTAATCAAGAATATATATCGTATAATATATAAGAGCTCAAGTATGTAAAGATTTTGCAAATCAGCCTTTGATAATACTTATGTTTTCTTTAAAACGTTGTCCAACAACTGAGAATGAAAAACACATAAGTATTTATATAATGAACAAATGGTTTTGAATTAATCCAACAACCAACGGTCTTGACTCCAAGTCTCACGTTTTTGTTCCTTGATTAATTCAAGTCCAACGTTCATGAAAGTAACGTTAGAAACCAGAAGAATAGAGAGAATAAGAACGTCAAGAAGACACGTTCAACTGGTTTTAAAAGCCCAATAAAATAGAAGTTGTTAAAAGATAAAACGTTTATAAACAACTTCCTATAATATAGGAATTATATATATATGAAAATAAATTCGAAATTATTTGAGCCCATATATATATCCATGACTTATATAACTGATAGAGTCCTTACAAATCAGTTCCTAGAAGATTTCCTATAAAATAGGACTGAAACTCTATCTGCTGGAAGTGTTTTCAGCTTGCTGCCTGTGTACACAATTTCTCTGCCAGCTTCCTGCCTGCATAGAAAATTAGTCTACCAGCTAGCTGCTACAACATGTTTTGTTAGAAAAATACATAGCATTTATTTCCTGCAAAACCATGTTAGTACAATACACTTAACCCAGCTTGCTGCTATAGTGTTATCATCAAAATACCAGGGTTTCAATCTCCCCCTTTTTGATGATTACACACCAATATTCAGGAGCAAAATACTCCCCCTAAAATTATGCTTCCCCTGCAAAAAGATTAGCATTCTATCCAAGCAGCTAAGCATATTTTCATGGTATCACATTAAAATTTAGCATTAGCATAAATTCATATTAAAAACATGTGACCCAAAGAGTAACTAAAAACTCCCCCTAAATCACACATGCTATGATCCTGAATTTTCTCCCCCTTATTCATCAAAAAGGTTATTCACATGTTATCAATAATAGAAAATTCAAATACGCATAGATTATCATGCTAAGTGAGCTAATATTACCAGACAACTGTAAGCAGCTTGCTGTCTAGACATTGCACATGCCAATTTCCCTCTATACTTGCGAACATCAACATCTATCAAATTGATTGAGTTCTTCTTGCATTGCCATGATCCAATTCTCATCTTGAAGTGCTTCTTTAACATTCTTTGGTTCCTCTTGAGCTAGAAAGGCCGCAAATGCACAAAAGTTGGCTTGACCCTTCCTTGTCTTGATGCCTTCTGATTTATCACCAATGATCAACTCTGGAGGATGGTTCTTCACTGTTCTTGTTGATTTTGGCAAAGAATGTTGAGCTATGACTTCCTCATGTACTCGAATTCGCTTGGATGGAGGAGAAACTTCACCACCTTCATATATAGGCATATTTTCTTGTGATCTTTGACCTCTTGGACCTTCCAAGGTGAGCTTTGACAACTTAGCAATAGTTTCATCCACTGGAGAAGAGGTTTCAGTTTGCTTTTCAGCTGCTGTAGTTGTCTCAGGCTGGTTGGCAGCTTGCTGCGATACAGTATTTGTCACTGGCAGCTGGCTGTCATCACCTGCACCTGCAATATCTTCCTCATCTCTTGACAGATCAACATTAGACTCTTGAAATGAAACATCTATAGACTCTTCAACAATACGTTTAGATGTATTATACACTCTATAAGCACGACTTGTTAAAGAATAACCCAAAAATATTGCTTCATAAGATTTAGCATCGAATTTACCATCTCTATCAATAGTTTTGAGTACAAAGCACCTGGAGCCAAAAACCTTGAAATATCCAATGTTTGGCTTCTTATTCCTCAACAATTCATAGGGAGTTTTGTTGAGAATAGGCCTGATAAGCACTCTGTTCAGAACATAGCTTGCTGTGTTGACTGCTTCTGCCCAGAAACTCCTTGGCAGCTTGCTCTCTTGCAGCAAAGTCCTCGCAGTTTCTTGCAAAGATCTGTTCTTTCTTTCCACAACTCCATTTTGCTGTGGGGTTCTTGGAGCAGAGAATTCATGTGTAATACCTCTTTCTTCACAATAATCAATGAAGCCTTTTGAGATGAATTCACCTCCTCTATCACTTCTTATACCTATAAGTCTTGTATTCAACTTGTTCTCAAGTAAAGTAATTAGCTTCTCAAATTCACTAAAAGCACAATCTTTAGTACGAAGAAACAATACCCATGTATATCTAGAATAATCATCAACAATAACAAATGCATATTGTTTGCCTCCAATGCTTTTATATGCTTCCGGACCAAATAAATCCAAATGGAGAAGCTCTAAAGGTTTAGAAGATGATACCATTGTCTTTGACTTATGTGGAGTCCTGATTTGTTTGCCTAATTGACAAGCCGAACAGGTTTCCGTCTTGACATACTTCAATTTGGGTAGTCCTCTAACTAGCTTCTTTGTAGACAGCTTGCTGAGTAAGTCCATATGAGCATGTCCTAGCCTTCTATGCCAAAGATCTGGGTTTGTATCCACAGTAGCTAAACAGCAGCCTACTTCCTGCATCTCAAAGTCCAACATATATATATTTCCTTCCCTTCTAGCAACTAGGGGGACTTTGTTAGTGCCAACATTAATAGTACATTTCTCTTTATCAAAAACAACAGTATGTCCATCATCATATAACTGACTTATACTAAGCAAATTATATTTAAGACCTTGAACATATTGTACTTTATCAATAGAAATGTTGATATTACCAATTGTTCCTTTGCCAAGTATACAGAGTGTTTTGCTATCACCAATTGTAACACTACCACCCCTTTTCATCTTGAGGCTAAGGAACTGAGATTTATCACCACACATATGTCTTGTACATCCACTATCCAATATCCATTGATTTGCATTGACTTTGACCACAAGACATACCTACAAAACAAAGAACAAACAACTCAACATTTTGGTACCCAAATTTTGTTGGGTCCAGCATGGTTAGATGATAAAACATAAAGAATATTCAATTCAGATTTCTTGATCCACATTTGGACCACTTTAGATGCTTGGTTTCCTGTTCTACTTGTTCTGGTAGCTTGCTGCCCAGAAGTAGTCTGTCTGTTCCAGCTCGCTGGCTTAGTGTTCTCTGTTGGGCAGTGGTGTGACAAATGACCTTTCTTTCCACATTTGTAGCAAATTTTCCACGGCATAGCATAATTATATGGTATACCCTGTTTGCCTTCATATTGAAAAGCCTTGGTCTTTGATGTAGAAGCCATTCCAAGTCCTTCTTTATCCATAGGAACCTTTGTTTGTTTCATGATTGTCTTTAATACTTCCTCTCCTTGAACAAATTTTCCCATGCCTTTCTCAAGCTTTGCAACTTCAGCTTCTAATTCCTTTATCTTCTCAGCTTGTTGAGTAGCTTCAATTGAGATGGATTCTCGGATTTTAAAAGTTTCAAGACATACATCTCTTGCTTCAATTTCTGCACGCAGCTCGCTGAGTTCCTTCATCAATGTATCATTTCTTTTGAGAAGTAATTTGTTGAACCCCTCAATTTGTGTTAGCTTTCCCTTGAGATCAGAAATGAGATCTTCATGATTGCTTGATGGAGTCTTTTCAGCCATAAGATCAGAAATGATCTTTCGAAGAGAAGCATTTTTCTTTTCAAGCTCATTGTTCTCATTCTTTAATTCCATGAACTCTACAATAGATATATTACTATGTTCCTGCATGGTTAGTGATTCCAATATAATATTTTCAGAAGATATGTTAAACTGAAATGAGTTTACCGCACTAGATTCAACATCAGAGTCCGAATGTGATACATCACTATTTACAAGGACTTCTTCGGTGTTTCCTCGAACCATATCATCATCAATCCCAACCAATGCAATATTTAGCATATCTTCGCTTGAGTCTTCATTGGAATTAAATTCCTCTTCACTCCAAGTGATTTGAGCCTTTGCTTTGTTTTCGTCTCTTGAGGTAGCTTGCTGCTTTGACTTGAAACATTCTTCCTCTGATTTTGTTGTAGCTTTATAATGCATTTTTAAGGTATCCCATATATCCTTTGCTGTGCTACATGACGAAACCTTGTCAAAATCTGAATTTGAAAGACCACATATTAGTGTGTACCTTGCTCTTCCATCATAGCTTGTTTTCATCAATTCTGCCTCGGTAAGATCATCAACATCTTTTGGCTTGCCATTATTATCCAAAAAAATGAATGGACCGTCCTTAACAACTCTCCACTCAAATGGATTTCTGCTCAAGAACACCTTCATCTTTAGTCTCCATAAATCATAATTTTCTGCCCCATTGAGAAGTGGTGGCGTGTTTAATGATTCTCCCTCTACATAAAAGTGTGCCATAGGATCTGTACTTTCCTGTTACAGAAATGTTAGTACACCAAAGCTCTGATACCAACTGAGAATCAACACCTAGAGGGGAGGGGTGAATAGGTGTTATGACTAACAATGACCGATTTTAATTATTACCAAGTTATGTGACTGAAGAAGCACAAATCAGTCTGTTTTGCTGTCTGGCAGCTTACTGAGTTCACAGAATATAAAGTGGCAGCTAGCTACGTTGTTCACAGCAGTATAGAAAATGTGCAGAAAATAAAGAACACACAGCAATTTTAGCCAGGTTCGACCCCTATCTCCTATAGGTCTACGTCCTGGTCCTTTACCAACACGGCAAAGGAATATATTATTGATCAAAGTGAATTACAACTACACAATACAATAATATATCTCCCTGAACTCCCTGTTACTGTTAGCAGCTTGCTGAAACACCTTGTTCCTTGAACACAGCTCTCTAAGTACTATACTAAACCAAGTATAAACTCCTCTAGCTATCAAGTTCCTTGAACCCTTGTTTCCCAAGCTCACAAAACCAGCAACTACCAACTTACAAGTTGAACAATACAAAGATATAATGAATTACAACCAAAACTATGAACTCTAATCAAGAATATATATCGTATAATATATAAGAGCTCAAGTATGTAAAGATTTTGCAAATCAGCCTTTGATAATACTTATGTTTTCTTTAAAACGTTGTCCAACAACTGAGAATGAAAAACACATAAGTATTTATATAATGAACAAATGGTTTTGAATTAATCCAACAACCAACGGTCTTGACTCCAAGTCTCACGTTTTTGTTCCTTGATTAATTCAAGTCCAACGTTCATGAAAGTAACGTTAGAAACCAGAAGAATAGAGAGAATAAGAACGTCAAGAAGACACGTTCAACTGGTTTTAAAAGCCCAATAAAATAGAAGTTGTTAAAAGATAAAACGTTTATAAACAACTTCCTATAATATAGGAATTATATATATATGAAAATAAATTCGAAATTATTTGAGCCCATATATATATCCATGACTTATATAACTGATAGAGTCCTTACAAATCAGTTCCTAGAAGATTTCCTATAAAATAGGACTGAAACTCTATCTGCTGGAAGTGTTTTCAGCTTGCTGCCTGTGTACACAATTTCTCTGCCAGCTTCCTGCCTGCATAGAAAATTAGTCTACCAGCTAGCTGCTACAACATGTTTTGTTAGAAAAATACATAGCATTTATTTCCTGCAAAACCATGTTAGTACAATACACTTAACCCAGCTTGCTGCTATAGTGTTATCATCAAAATACCAGGGTTTCATATATTAAGGTTTTAATTAATTTTATTTAGTTGGGCCTGATTTAGAGCTTTTAGGCCTTGACCATGAATTTTAAGACATACAAATTTTTTGTATATAATTGTGTATATAATTGTGTATATATTAAATAAAAATATATTGATTTATATGCATGATGTGCGGTTGACGGTTGCGGTTTGACTTTTACGATTTTTAAAATGTCGAATCCGCAATCAAACCGCAAAGTAGCGGTTATCTATAACTTCATCCGCGACCATTCACGTTTCGTGGTTATTCGCAATGTGCGGGTCGGTTACGGGCGGTTGATGTGGTTGAGTGGATTGAACGTACAACCCTACCTGCAATTACATGATTAAACAAGATTAATTTATTTGATTTCATCCCATGTTCGATTCCCAAATAACTACAAAATCAAAGATTTATTTATTTATTTGATTTTATCCTGATTTTGATTTCCTATAACTACATAATTAAATAATATTTATTTGTTATAAACTTTTATCCTAATTTCAAGTTCAATTAATTACAAATTCATATTTAAGGAATACATATTAGTTATATTTATTAATAATTAAATAAATTTAATATATTAATATTAATATTTCATTTCGGCTCATGCTTCATCAGCTAGTATAATGATAAACACTAGGGAAAAAAATCCTTAGATTTGCATTTAGGCACGCAGGTGATGACCGATGAAGCAGGTGTATAACTGCAACGTAAACAATGTGTTATGATATGTAAATTCACGGAAATCAAATGTCATTCGTTTCTTAATTATGTTAGAAGTTGAAAAGTAAAAACACTCTTTAAGTATAATTTTAATTTTCCGACATATTTGTGGCTCGCCATTTAGAGATCTAGGATTTAATTTCAACTGAAAGTATAAATTATAAGCAGAACACCAGAATAATTGAGATGCGGTGCGTATAAGCTGACACAAACATTCGATAAAACTTAAATAATTAGCAAAAACAAAAATTGAACAATTTAAAAGTGATTTTACAGTATCATGTTACATCATTTTCATACTTTCTAACTTAAAACCCGATTTATTGCAATTGAGAAATGCATAATGGATATTATCATCGGCAGCCAAAATCTCAAAATATTAGGAAGCAGACTTTGATCTTATTTCATCAATAAATCGAACTTTAAAATAAAATACAATAAGATTTGTACCAACGTGCCGTTATATGGTAGTTAACCTGACAATAGACAACATTCATCAACCAATAACATGTTGACATATGTTCATCTTAATTTCATATAGAGAAGTGTGATGGATTGAGGTCTGAACATGACAAGCAGGGCATGGGCAGTATGTACTAATAATAGCATCCTCTTGATCCAGCTTTCTTGGCGTCGCCTGCAATAAATATACGTGTATAAATTCTTGGCAATGCATTCGTCTTCTTTGTCATCGTCTTCTTCCTCCTCTTCTGTTTACGCCTGTTTTCCGGTAATTCGGTCATCACTATTCTTTTTTAATATATGTCTGTGCTAGTCTATGTAAACAGATGCTGCCACTGTTGTGAAAGTTCTACAAAAACGGCTCAAGGGCTTGATCGTTTTGATTGTTTCTTCTAATCACAAGGTTTAGTAGCTCGAGAAATGAGTACGACTCAAATGATCAATATTGCATCGTCAAAGGGCTTTAGTAATGTGAATGATGAACCTGATCATCTCATAGTCCTTGTTCATGGCATCTTGGCGAGGTACAGACGTGCAGTCTCTTTTAAGACATCAATAAAAATAACATGCATATTTACTCTCATCTTCAAGTATACATGCTAATAATCACATTTGCACCTATAGGCTGGAGTATTAATACCTAAAGACACTTTACTAAACTGATTAGGCTGAAACTTTTAATATGCAGCCCAAGTGACTGGATATATGTAGAAGCAAAGTTGAAAAAGCGTCTGGGAAGAAATTATATGATCTACGGTATGTTATCCATGTAACAATCTTGGAAAGTTTTGCTTCTTTTTTTCTTTTTTGTTTAATTAACCTGAAGTTGTTGCTGGCATTTGTCTTGTGAAATCAATTACGAAGATATTTACTTGATTCAAGAATTTTAAGACCATGTTGTAGATCAGAAACCGAAGAAGGGATGCATTTACTGAATTGAAGGACATAAAAATAGAGTATTGCAGAGGCAGCTATGTTCAAATTAGTTGTTTTCACAGTCCTTAGAATGGAACATTGATATTTTTGTGAATTAAGTACATCAAATGGTAATAGGCAATGGGATCTTTTGACCTTGTATTCTGTAATCTGTTTCTTTTTGTATTTATCTCCTTAACCATTTATAGTCTAGTATTTTAATTAACTAAGTTTGTAATCTTCGCAGCAAGTTCATGTAATAGTTACACTAAAACCTTTGGTGGGATTGATGGAGCTGGGAAACGTTTGGCAGATGAAGTGAGTACTTCAATCTCTCTCTCTCTCCCTCTCTCTCCCTCTCTCTCTCTCTCTCTCTCTCTCTCTCTCTCTCTCTCTCTCTCTCTCTCTCTCTCCCTCTCTCTCTCTCTCTCCCTCTCTCTCCCCCCCCCTCTCTCTCTCTCTCTCACCCTCTGTGTGCACGTGCGTTGTAGTTTAATTGCCTGAGATGTATCACAAATGGAAGTAAAACTCTAGCTTTTAATGAACAATATAAAATGTAATCAAATGAAGAAGGCTAAAAATGTGAAAGATGGAGTTGCTGGTTCAACTGAGAAATTTTTAGTAATGATTTATTGTCCTTGAGAGAAATCGTCTTATCCTAAAAATGTGTTTCGTTTTTATTTCTCTGAACAGGTACTGCAAATTGTGAAAATGAAAAAAAGCCTTCGAAAAATCTCCTTTTTAGCTCATTCTCTTGGCGGATTGTTTACAAGATATGCAATTTCTGTTCTTTATACACCATACGTGATGAGTAGCGATCAGCACATCGACAATCTTGTCTGTCCTACAAAAGAAAATAGCACAGAAGTTCCTTTGAAGCAAGGTTTGATTGCTGGACTACAACCAATCAGTTTTATCACTCTGGCAACACCTCATCTAGGAGTAAGAGGGAGGAAACAGGTTTTTCTGAATAAATACAGCTTGTTGTCTCCAATTTTTAAATTAATCTATATGTACTTGTGTAACTTTTCACATTAATATAGAATTAACCAAACTACTTAGAAATCAATTTAAGTCATCAAACAAAACATTACTTCTATTTCCTCTGCATATCCTACTCGGAAATTTTAGGATCTGAAGTCGAAAAGTCTGTCATAGACAGCAACGGTGTGTCCAAGAAAAAGGAAGCCAACGTAATGTTTAATTCAATATTTGTAGTCTCACAAGCATGGTTTACTTTTTAATCGTACAGTTGCTGCACCTGAACAACAAGCAGTGTAGTAGATGAAACAGAGCTGAACCTGAGGTTTGACTTGCTAATATTTGATAAACCTTTCATCTTCAGTTTCCATTAGTCCTTGGAGTAAACATTTTGGAGAAAATAGCAGCACCAGTCGCTGCCTTTGTAATTGGTCGGAGTGGTAGCCAACTGTTCCTAACTGATGGTAAACCAAATAAACCGCCTATTCTTTTAAGAATGGCATGTGATTGTGAAGAAGGGAAATTTATGTAAGTACATCAGTCATTATACAGTTTTTTTATACATGATATTGATGTCACCATTCTAAATCTTCGTATGTGCTGCAGATCAGCTCTTGGTGCATTTACATGTCGGATGGTTTATGCTAATGTGTCTTATGACCGTATCCTGTTCTACTTTTTTGTAGTATGAGTAAGCCATCACCATGCATAAGTAATATAGTTGTCTAATTCAATTGATTTTGTGCGTCCCCTTGACATCATTTAGATCTGGTTGGTTGGCGCACGTCCTCTATAAGAAGGGAGGCTGAACTTGTCAAGGTGATTCAATAATATTACACAAAAATAATGATATTAGTTATGATTCATCGTTAGTTATTAGTAAGTGTAAGAAACAGATGAACTTAGTGTGCAGACTGCAGAGTATTGAGCATTAAACCAAAGAGTCTAACAAATTGTTACTGCATGTGGCAGCCTCCTCTGCAGTCCTTAGATGGTTACAAACATGTAGTAGATGTTAAGTATTGTCCACCAGTTTCGTCTGAGGCTCCGTATTTTGCTCCAGAATTAGCCAAAGCAAAGGAAGCAGCTCAAAACACTCCCACCACACGCAACACACTTCAGTATCATGAAATCATAGAAGGTAAGATCCTGTTCAAATCTAATCTCTGTGTTTATTAATTGTTTCCAGAAAAAAAATTATTGTTTGTACAGCGGAAATGATTTTTAAATTGCTAAACAGAGGAAATGATACGTGGGTTGCAACGATTAGGATGGAAAAAGGTTGATGTGAACTTTCACTCAACATTCTGGCCGTTCTTTGCTCACAACAACATTCATGTATGTTATAATTTCATTAAAGTTTGTCGGATTTTAAAAATTAAGTGCTCTCTATATGATTCTAAATCATTGAGATTATGTATATGAAGGTAAAAAGTGAGTGGTTTCATAATGCTGGAGCTGGAGTAGTTGCTCATGTTGCAGATAGCATAAGGCTCCAAGAAACACAACAACAGTCCTCCTCATTCATTACTGCAAACTTGTAACAATGAAGTGCATTCAGATGGTCTGAACGTATTTCAAATTACCGAAGACAGAATTTATACATCGCATAATTGTCTTTTATTTACAACGACAAATATCATCACATTTTATTGAAAGGCAAGCAAGGTTTTGATAATGCTTACCCTGAAACTCACACACATTTCTCCGATGAGGTTCATATGATGATCCTCTTATTACCAAGAGAAGAGGGATATTCGTTGAGCTAAAATGCTAGGGACTAACATCATCACATTATCGAACAAGCACTGGTATTTTCGTCACTGAACAAAGCAAGAGCTGGTTCAGTCTGGATAGTACTCGAGGAAGCATTTTGATGCTCATAACTGTATTCATGTACATTGTACTCATGCTCGTAATAGTTATACGTAGGGTTATAATCGGATGAACCATATGCTGTAGGATTAATGCTCTGAAATTGGTACTGATCGTTGTTGTAGTACTGATTAAAATCTTGGGAATCAGCATTGTACTGAAATTGCCACAACTCAGCCTGCCTCCCATTTCTTCCGGCTGTCTTTAAGACCTTTTCTTGATCTACCCATCCTGTCACTGTAACCTTTTGCATTTCCATGTCAATTTCCACATTCTCAACCCCTGCAAATTACATTATCACATTTACATTCAGTGTCTTACCGCGCCTATCTTAATTTGGGGAGAGACAGATTTAAGTGTGGAATGTACCATCTAATCTTGAAAGAGCTTTCATAACCTTTTTTTCGCATCCAGGACAATCCATGTGCACCATCATCTCCACAATCTAAACCAAGAAATTAAAATTGTTTGAGTCTCCAGCTAGCTTTTGGTATTAACTCTCACAAAACATTAAGTAGACAGCCAAAAAAACCCAACCACAATTGTAGATATACAAAAATTTATGATGCAAGTTAGATGACATTATGAAATAGATATAATAATATGATTAAACATTATCAAATCATGCTCGTAAGGATCCTCGCAGGCTCACAATGTTCATCATCCTAAGACATGCCATGAATGTTTGCCTTCTTCATTAGAAAAGGAAGACATCCATTTTATAGTACACGAACTCGAAAAAAAAAAATCACACACTCATACTGCATTTCCAAAAATACTAGTTACTCTGTCTGCAAATTTGCTAAAACCTGCAGACATATATAGGTTTCGGCTAAGGAAAGAAATATCCAAGAACAAGAGTGTTGGAATATAATATATGATCCTGGAAAGTGTCTTTCTCTGACACGTGGAAAGTGCCTTCCTCTAACATCTTAAGATTTTATACATATTCGAAATGTATAGCATTACGCAATTTAAACTTATATTTCCGATATCTGTATATTGTATAGCATTTCGCAATTTAAAGCTTATACATTTCCGATATCTGCATATATAGTGTACAAAAAGTAGTTGTAAAAATGCATTTGATTGCAGAAATAGAGAAAAAAGAGAGAGTCACTAACCGTTGACATGTCGAGCAAAGAGATCGATGCTAAAAATTGCTAGCAGAAAGGTTGTTAGCAGCTTAAAAAAAATTGTTAACGCTGCATGTTGTGTGTTTATGAATGTTTACATATATATAGTCATCTGGACACGTTATTCCTCTTAAAAGTCTCTGTTTTATTAATAGGACGTCAATTCTTACACATAAATGTGAATGAGAAAATCCAAATAATTAAAAAACAACAATTTAATATATGGAGTGTACCATTTTAATTTTTATTTAGCTGCATGCAACCTTCGAGGATAAGACTACAAAATTGCAACTTGAGATTGTAGCTCGATGATATAAAATTTGATGCGTATTAGTTATTTATTGTTTCATTCATTTTTTTACATTTTTTTTTTGGATGTTTCTATCAATTCTTTATATTTCAAAATATTTCTAAAATAGTAAAATTTTATAATATAAAAATTAACTACTCATAATAATTTATTTATTTTATACACTAAATATTGATAGGTCTCATCACTTTACTCTTTCTTTCTACTTCTCTTCACTACTTCATCTATTTTACTTAATTTCCGTGCCGAACCCAAATATAAACAATTGAACGAGACGGAGTGAGTAGTTATTTATGTGTGTATGTGTAATACGTGTACGTATGTATGTAGATGTATGTAAGGACTAATGTGTGATTATGTATGTATTCTAACTTGATTTTTCCTAATTCGAAATGACTTGGTGTGAAAGTAAGCTTAAGAAAGTGTGTAATCTTGTGTTTTCTGCTGGAGTCAATGTTAAAATTTGGAGGTTTTTTTTGAAGAAAATGCAAAAAAATACCAAGCCATCTTAAAATACATGTAAAAAGTAATGTGAACAAGTAATTTGATACGGAGAGAGTATTCAGAAAATTACAAAATCACGAATTCACAATTAAACTTGCAATTCTCAAATTTTGGCTATTTCTTTGACGTACAGCAAGTAGGCTAACGAATTCGAATTTATCCAACTCATCTAAAGACCAAAAGCTTTTACGTTATACGCAGCACATATATAAATTTCAACCTACAAGCTGTGCAACTGATTTCTTTTACGCATTGTACAACCCAGGTTGTTAAGAAAAGAGCAACCAATTTAACAATCATACTGCATTGTTCCACAACTACTAACAAGTAATTCAATTAATTACTTTCTCAAAACAATCTGACAAATATAATTAAATATATTGTTTTTAAGTATTACATACCGTAATTAAAACTCTTATAATTTACAAGAAAAGAACTTAACTTACTCAGAAAAATTTACAAGTTAAAAGTTAAAACCAGTCACAATGAATAAACATAATACATAACTCAAACTACGAAATCACAAGGTCAACAAGGAAGTAATCAGTCGCCAGCAAGAGCAGTTTCACCTATCAAAAACACAGAGAGGCTTCTGGCTACCTGCCTTTCAGCATCTTCAAGATTCACCGACCTTATTTTGAAGGTTTCTGCATATAAGGCACAGGTATGCTACGAATCTAGAAGTCTAAGGTCATATAATGTTGCAGTAGAGCATCAATATTTGTTTGTTCTTCCTTCACATGTGCCTGTTACAAGGACTCCTGAGTTATATGAAAGTGGGTACCCCTGATCAACGCTTTTTTTAGATTGTTACAATTCCACACATTCCCTTCAATAGTCATGCTAAATTTACAGATGTTTTGTTTGAACTTAACAAATACTTGTATATAACACACTTAGAAGAAACCTAGCATTCACCTGTTTGACGATCAAACGCGCATGAGATGTGGGAGTAGGGAAACAGCCTCAAGATGAGCTACAGAGATATATCCTACGAAAGTCGAGCTGATCAATAAGAAAGTAACCACTATACCTGCCACACACACCCCAGCACTGAGTCGTGAACATCCAAGTGCTTAGCACACTGAGTCACGAACAACAATGGAAAATCAGAATTAAGAATACAAGCAAACATTCTCATCTTGTGTCCGTGCCACTGTCGTGTTAGCGCCCAACTTCTTTAAGTTCCAACTGAATACTAACCCTTAAAATTTTGTCATAGCAAGTATTTAGGCATACACTTTAATTAGCATGTTCAATTCTTTTAATTGAAGTTATATCTTCGCCATCAATATTTCCCACAACCCTCCTTTGAGAGAGAAAAGATCTATGCTATTAGTAATACAAGGCATCTTCCGCAGTGAAGAATTGATTAAGCAGTTATTGGACTTCATTATCAACAAATGTGCATTAAAATTCTTCCATAGCTATTTGCAAGAGAAATCTAGTTGAACATTTAGAACATCGCTGGAGCTTTAACATAAATTAGACAGTGCAGGGTTTACCAATTTTAATGAAGTTCAACATCCCTGATCAAGTTAGGTTTAAAACCTTGTTGCCAAAAGGACCTAAGATATAACAATGATATATCGTCAGCAAGTCGATTCAGTGTTCCCTTTCAAATTTTAAACCAGCTTCCTCCACTCATAACACAAAATTCACTCCTTTTAAGATTAATAACACCGGCAAAACAATTTAGAAACAAGAAAATAAGTAAACAATTGAGCAGAAATGTAGCGAATACAGCTGTACATTTTGATTTAAACACACCTTAAGTGTAAGTTCATGAATAGTTAGCTTACAAAGAAACAGAGTTTATCATCCAGCCATTTACCAAAATCCACCACACCTTCAATGTCCTGATTTACTTCATTGACCTCCTTTATTACAAAATTGCCAAACTTTCCATGGGTCTCGACAACATCCGCCTTTATCTGAACACTGAGAAATAATTCAAATATAAGTCTAATGTGCTACACATCATTATATACAAATTGTGATCAAAGAAATTGCTCAACAATACTGGAGTATTAGTATACAAAATTACTAAATAACCAAATTCTAGTCTGAAAAACTTAACAGTAGCTTTAAGCAAAATTAAATTCTAGCTACTACAAATGATAAAAGACAAATGAAAAAGGTCAGGGACGTGAAGCAATCAAATCTGATAATCAGTTCTTTATTTCACCTAAGTTCTACACACGCTTGTATTAGGCAACCGACTTTTTTTGACACTTAATACATACACGATTCTTCAATGACATTCTTAAATACACCTTCGTTGAATATTCACAGGAGAAGATATATTGATAAGAATGATAAAATGCAGAGACATCGCAATAGGAAGATATTAAAAGCAATGTTGGCCCTTGAAAGCCACTACTGCAAGTCTGCAACAAACATAAATATGGAAAAAAGAGAAAGAACATACATAAAGCCAACTTTCGAAGGGATAGTAAGAGAATAGTAACACTATCAAACCACAACCAAGTGAAAGAACAAAATAATTGGCTATTGGAAGCAAGCCTTGGACAGTAATCAGAGGTCATGGGAGCTGCAGGAAGGAGTTAAATGTGATTGTCTGGGAGAAAGGCAAAGAACTGCATCAGGAATTTGTCTATATGTATACACGTAGAAGAGGATATAAATAGACGTGGCTATCTATGTGGAATAAAATGGCTCAGCAAAACTATGTGTTGCAGTATTGTCTATAATAATAGATAGATATACTGATGTAGATTGTATTCAAATTAAACAAATAAAAACTGATATTTGACATCGTAAAAAAAAGACTAATCTAGCACAAAACAGAGACTCAGATCAATGAAGAATAGAACACCAGGAAAGAACTTCAACAAAACATATTCACATACTTCTTAGAAGAACACGTTGTCAAGTTATATTTTCGATCTTATAACTTAACGAAATGTTCATCATCACAGGAAAACATATTCATGTATAAATCTGAAATTACAAAGAAACAGGAATCCATTTATCGCCAGCATAATCCATTCCAGGATGTCTCCTGTTGTTTAATAATCACTGCAGCCGAGTAGAACTCCCTAGAGTTGAAATCATTACAAACAATCAGAGTTAAAGACATGCAAGTCCATCAAGGTTTTGTAATACCCCTTCTCTATTTCGTCTTCCTTCACCTGATGCAGAAGAAGAGTTTCAATTATAAGATCTTCCCAATCAACATCGACATTCCGCTTCTTTTTATTCTTCTCCTTTATAGTGCATGTAGAAAGGCAGTGGTCGTTCCCCTCACCTGAACCAGCATGTGATGGACACATGATTTTCTTAATGCGTGTCTTAGCCGCCTCAATCCTATCTCTCCTCCTCTGGTATGTCAAGCATCCATTAATAAATGCTGGAGGCATCACATCCATTCCAACATCTTTCTCCAACATTTTCTTAAGAGAGAGTTTTTTGCTGAGTTCTGACTTGCCTTTCCACCAGTCTGTACAATCAAGGTAGTCGTCATGTCTCTTCCTTCTCTTTCTATTTTCCTTTCCACACTCCAATGTTGAACGAAAATCAAAAACCTCTTCTTTGAACTTGGAATAAACCACATTCAAGCATTCGGGTGATATATTAAACTTATCAAGATCGGTAAAATTAAAAGTATGTGATTGTTCTTGTTCAGTACTGTGAGAAAAATCATCCTCCTCCTCACAAGGCCTATAAGATTCAATCATATTATCAGATCTTTCCTGCAAACAATCACCCACAAAATAAGTCATGTCAAATCCCCCTTCACCTGTATTCTTGATCGCTTTCTGACCATTACCCATCGACTTCATTTCCATATACTGAAAAACATATGGTGCAAATTTCACAATATTCTTTACAGTTACATCTTTTCCCCATGGCAACGCTTTTGCCACCTCCACAAGCCTCTCCAACAACTCCTTATACCTCAACCTACATGTGCCAGCAGGCACATTCAATTCACTGGCCAAATCCTCCATTTTAACATCTATTTGATTTAGCTGTCCGATAAACACCAAAACTGACACCACAACCTGCACCGGCCTTCTCCCTGTCGTCACAAACCACTTTATCAAACACTGCACCAAAAACACCCCCTGTTTCAACATCACCTCCTTTTTATCCACCTCAATACCACTAAAACTCGGGCTATTTCTAAGTGTAATTTCATACAAATACACAATATCAAATTCAGGCAACTTCAAGTCAAGAAAACTAACAACCCGATTGACCATTCTTCCTAACTCATAAGTATCACAGCAAATTATAGCAGCCACATCCGTCATCGGCAAAAGGTTCCCATTTTTCCTCCTAACAACATAAGCACATGCCCCAACAAATATACTAAACCAATCACCTTGACCATACTCACCTTCAGTAATGGTTTCAATCATTTTTTTAACCTCGGCTATTGATGAAACAGAGAAATTCAATTTAAACAAAAGATCATCAATAAGAACACCAGCTTTATAGATCTTGCTTTCTTTGTACGAATAGTTACTGCCAGAGCCCGAGGTGCCAGTGTGGATATATGTGCCAGCTGGGCCACTAAAACCACCAATATGGGCTTGAAAATTGGAGTAATCCTGAACAACAGCACATGATGTGCAGACCAAATTTTCAGTAACTTCATCAGTGACCAGAGACCTTTCACCACAAGCTTGACACCGTGAAGAGCTCTCCATTATCTTAAAACTCTGATCCGTATACAGATGATTTAAGGTATTAGAAACAAACACTAAATTATCTATTCTAGTCTAGTTACTAACAGTGATCAAAATTATATCATCAAGAACACATAACAACAATCAAGAACACAATTTTAAGCAATTGGGTATTAAAAAAATTGAAACTTTGACAGATTAACAAGTTGTAATCAAACTTTTAAACAATCAAATTAGCATATTTGTACATATATGTATGTATTTAAACAAGAAATTGCCTTTAAACAAGAGTTGAAGGGGTGATTTCAGGGAAAGAGGCAAAGGAGAGATGATGAACAGCAGCTTGGAGAAGAGATGAGATCAAAGTTGGGTGGGAATCGGAGAGTTGTGTGTGTGTTCTTGAGGTGTTTTACTGTGTGTAAAACTATATATATATACACACATTCGTGTATGTTGCCTATGAATTTCCTTTTATATATTGGATTGGATTTATAATATTTGTAGGATAGTTTTAATTAAATTTTGAATTAAAATATTTTCTAACCTAATAAAGTTAGGAATTTTATTCTTTGTAAAATTAAATTCTTAAAGATAACTTTTAAGGGAAAATGATATTATTGAAGCTTTTTTTTTGTAAAAACGATATTATTGAAGCTTCTGTAATTACTTGTTGGGTATAAATAAAATAATTACGTGTATATTTTATTTTTATATTTCATTTATTTATTTTTATTTTTTATTTATTTTTTTGTCGGGCTCGTTCAATGGAATTTATATTTTAAAACTTACCCAGTTTTGTGTTGATCAGACTGCATGAACAATAAATTTTATTTTCGCAAAACAGCTGACTTTCTTTGTCTCGAGATCAGTGTTGCAGATTTCGGAAATCGGAACAAATCGGTTGAGGTACCGATTTACGATTTATCGGGTGATTCGGTTGAAAAATCGGCGAAAATCGGCGATTTTTGCCGATTTTTGCATAATCGGCCGAATCGGTTCCAAAATTTTAACCGATTTTTGGCCGATTTATCGGCGATTTTTCAGAAATCGGCCGATTTTTAGAACTATGCTCGAGATTAGTATTTACATTTTCAGCTTTTTTCAAAAAGCACCAATGGTCCGGTGGTAGAATATTACCCTGCACGGTACAGACTCGGGTTTGATTCCCATCTGGAGCATTACTTTTTCGCTCTGCCACAAACCTAATTGACCATTATGCTTCTTTTTCGAAAATCCATCTATTACTGGTCTCTAAATATATTTTTTATTGCAATTTATAATTATAATAATAAGACATGTTAAAAATAATAAATAATCTTTCAGAATAAATAGGACTATTTAAATAAGTTTTTCAAATAATTAGGCCTACTTTTAAAATAATTAGAGTAATTTGTGATAATTAATTATAATATATTACACTAATTAAAAATAATTGACCATTATGCTTCTTTTTCGAAAATCCATCTATTACTAGTCTCTAAATATATTTTTTATTGCAATTTATAATTATAATAATAAGACATGTTAAAAATAATAAATAACCTTTCAGAATAAATAGGACTATTTAAATAAATTTTTCAAATAATTAGGCCTACTTTTAAAATAATTAGAGTAATTTGTGATAATTAATTATAATATATTACACTAATTAAAAATAATATACTTTATTTGTATATGATTTTAATTTATGTGTAATAATTATGCTTAAATAAATATCTTTAGAGATGTACTAAAATATTTTTAAATAAATCTATCGACTTATAACTCATGACCAAATAAATAGGTTTAGGAAATGCGTTCTAATTAGCATAGTTAATTTTTTATATATAAATATGTTAACTATTGAATGAACAAATTAAAGAACGACTAGCCAAATTACTAATAAAACTTTCTTTGCAAGTGTTACTTTTAAATATTTTCTTACTTAATTTTTAATTTTAATTTTTGTTAGTTATATATAATATACAGTTGATTTATTATATATTGAAGAAAAAAAAAGTATAATATTACATATTTGACGAAATTTTATCTTTATTTATATTTTTTAAATTAATATTATAAATAATAATTTTAATATGTTGTCTTGTTTACTTTTATATTTAGATGATTAATTTATGCATTTATTTGTTATATTAAATTGTTAAAAAATATTGTAGTGAATATTTATTTCACTCGACATGATTTAATAATTATAGAACTATCCTTATAAAATTTTCAGCGTTTAGTGTTATATATGTCATCTGTGATACTTTAAAAAAAATGAAATTTTATTTAGAAAATATAAAAAAAAAACTATTTGGCTAATAAAGGTAATCGGTTAATTATTATTATTTATAATATTAGTATTTTATGCTGCTAAATAGAATAGCACGTGATATTTTTGAGATTTTAGTTAGGAGACATGTTAGTTAGAAAATATATAAAAGAATATACACTTTGGCAAAAAAAAAACTAATCGGTTAATTATTGGTAATTATAATATTATTAATTTATTTTATTAAATAAAACTGTCTGTGATATTTTTAGAAAATGAGAACTTTTTGTTAGGAAAAATAAAAAATTAGAAATTTGGGTTATAAAAAAGAATATCTGTTCTAATAAAGGTAATTGGTTAATTATTAATATTTTATTTTACTAAATGAAGTTCCCATAATTTCTTTGAGGTTTTAGTTAGGAGAAATTTTATTTAGAAAATATAAAAAATGATATACGTTTTGGGAAAAATAATTAATTGGTTAGTCATTAGTAATTACGATATTATTATTTTATTTTATTAAATAGGAGTGTCCGTGATATTTTTGAGAAATGAGAGATTTTAGATAAAAAATTAGAAAAGTAAAAAATTTACTTAGAAAATATAAAATATAATATACACTTCGGCTAAAAAAGATAATGGGTTAGTTATTAGCAATTATAACTTTATTATGTTATTTTATTAAATGAAAATGTTTGCGATATTTTTGGAAAATGAGATGTTTTAGTTACGAAAAATAGAAAAGATATTCTATATAATAATTTTAATATTTTATCTAAAGGTTCTCATCGATTTGATTAGAAATATCTAACGACTATCAATTGAGTGACAAAACTTTTGGAGGACCGGACTAAAAAACTTTCAATGTTTCGTCTTTAATATAATTGACGAAATTTAATCTTTATTTATATTTTTAAAACTAATATCATAAATACTCATTTTAATATGTTATCTTATTTGATTTTATATTTTGATGATTAATTTATACATTCATTTTCTATATTAAATTGTTAAAAAAATTATAATCAATATTTATTTGGCTCGACATGATTTAATAATTTATAAGACTGTCTTTGTCTAATTTTCAGCGTTTAGTGTCGCATTCAAGTTAACTGATAATTATATATATGTCGTCTGTGATAATTTTAGGAAATGAGAAATTTTAGTTAGAAATTATTAAAAAAAATATACGATTTGGCTAATAAAGGTAATCGGGTAATTATTAGTATTTATAATATTAGTATTTTATGCTACTAAATGGAATAGCTCGTGTATATTTCTTGAGTTTTTAGTTATGAGACATATTAGTTAGAAAATATAAAAAGACTGTACACTTTGGCAAAAAAAGATCATCGGTTAGTTATTAGTAATTATAATATTATTATTTTATTCTATTAAATAGAATCGCACGTGATATTTTTAAAAAATAAAAGGTTTTAGTTAGAAAAAATAAAAAAAAAATAGAAATTTTAGTTATAAAAAAGAATATACGCTTTGACTAATAAAGGTAATTGGTTAATTATTATTATTTTATGTTACTAAATGAAATTGCCTCTCATATTTTTGAGGTTTTAGTTAGGAGAAATTTTAATTAGAAAATATAAAAAAAATATACTTTTTGGGTAAAAAATATTAATCAGTTAGTCATTAGTAATTATATTATTATTATTTTATTTTATTAAATAGAAATGTTCATAGTATTTTTGGAAAATAAGAGGTTTTAAGTTATGAAAATTAGAAAAATAGAAATTTTAGTTAGAAAATATAAAAAAGAAATATATACTTTTGGCTAAAAAAAGGTAATGGGTTAGTTATTAGCAATTATAACTTTAAGTATGTTATTTTATTAAATGAAACTGTCTGCGATATTTTTGGAAAATGAGATGTTTTAGTTGGGAAAAATAGAAAAGATATTCTATATAATAATTTTAATATTTTATTTAACGGTTCTCATCGATTTGATCAAAAATATTGAGTGACCAGACTACAAAAACTTTCAAGACCAGACTATAAAACTTTCAATGTTTCGTCTTTAATATAATAGTATAAATTATATATAATTACATCTTTATATATAATTAATGTAAAACACTTAAATGAAATGGTTTGGTTTGGTATGGTCCTACATAGCTAAAAACTCTCTACTATAAAACAATTACACAATTAGAGTTATCATCCAAGTGTTTCAGGTGGAGGAATAGCTGGTAATGGAAGTGGTTTAGTGATCTCCGCAAGAGTGCTATCATCCATCCATTCACGCGAGTGCCCCTGAAGATCCTTCTTGTGCACCAGGGAGGAAACTTGTTTGGAAACAAACTTTGTTTCTGAGCTGAGAATATAAAACAACTTCACAAATTCTTTCTCCCAAGCATTGGCAGCAAAAGTTAATCCATCTTGCACATTTCCGAACTCAAAGTTCATAGATGAGAAAAGCTTAGAGTACAAGGATTTTAAAAATAACAACTGAGTGTCAACCGATTCAATACGGGAAGTTGTGGACTGAATTAATGACAGAACATAATCGAGTTTGGAGTTAACAGACTGTAACAGAGTGGTATTATCATCGACTTGCTTTGATAAAGCAACAAAATGAGAACTGGTCTCAAAAGAACCAGAAGAAGTACCAACAGGAACAGAGGGAACAGACTTAACAACAGGATGAAAAACCAAAGTGTTATCAACTAGTTTTAACTTGTTGGCAGTCAATACTTTTAAATCAAAAGTATCAACAATAGATTCAGAAACATCAGAAGTAGAGATAATATCAAAATAGCGGAATAATTTTGTTAACAAAGCAGGGTAAGGCAAATTCATGGACTCATGATTAACACAATGAATCATTTGTTTGATAATAAAGGACAAAACATCAAAAGAAACACCCGAAACAAAGAGTGCTAATAAAATTGAATCCTGATGAGTAAGTCTATCTCGACCACTACTACGTGGACAAACATTTGTATGAATTAACCGAAACAAACACAAAGCATGAGGAGTAAGAAGAGAAACCGATGGTTTAGAAGTATACCCGTCAGAAAGAATCAAATTGAGTTGTTTTTCGTAAGAAAAACCTTCATTGTCGGACACAGGTTGGTGAGAAGTAGAAAAGGGACATGGTCATGTAGTCGAGACAGAAACAATAGAAGACAGCAACTGAGGCTTGAACACAATAGGAATATCTTTGACCAAAGAATGAATCCAATCACCACGAATTGAAAGATGTGCATAGAATTCGCGTACCAAGTTGGGGTAAATAAGAGTCTCCGGTGACAAAAGAGAAACACAACCAACCGAATTAAATAACTCTACAATACCTGCCTCTTGGAGTAATGGTAGATCAACTAATCGTTCTTTGATAATGGAGCGGTGCACAGACTTCGCCAAAGTGGGGCTTGGACTGCCAGACGAATTATGAGAGGTGTCAGAAGATACAGTAGACGGAGCAAGCCTTTGTCGTTTGGAAGGTGTTTGAGAGGTAGTCGGGCGTTTAGAGATTTTCTTGGTTTTTGCCATGTGAATAAGAAAAATAAAAAAAACAAGAGAGAAGAAAGAGAAAGTAGAAAAGAGGGAAAATGAAAAAGAAGGGATTTAAGAGAAGAGAAGATGAAGAGTTTGACAACCAAGAGACAATGCATGGGGATACGTGAATACAAGCGTGTATCAGTAGGAAAGTGGGATAGACAGAAGTAAATGTCAAATCAAAAGGAAAACCATAAATGTACAGCACCGAAACCCAAAGCATAGAAGATAGTAAATAATAATTAAAAAGAACACATGCCTAACTCACGTCTTAACATGCAAAACCTGGTTTCAGATAAAGGTTTAGTAAAAATATCAGCACGTTGATTTTCAGACGGAATAAAAATCAATTTAATATTGCCTTTAGCTACATGATCACGAATAAAATGATGTCGAACATCAATGTGTTTAGTGTGTGAATGTTTGACAGGATTTTTAGAAATATTAATAGCAGCAGTATTATCACAGTAAATAGGAATATTTGAAAATTTGATACCGTAATCTGTGAGAGTTTGTTGCATCCATAATATTTGAGTGCAACAACTGCCAGCAGCTATATATTCCCTTTCAGCTGTGGATAATGCTATGGATGTTTGTTTCTTGCTATGCCATGCTACTAAACAATCACCTAAAAATTCACATGCACCACTAGTGCTCTTTCGATCAACTAAAGAACCTGCATAATCAGCATCTGAGAAACCAGTTAAATCAAAAGAAGAGGCAGTAGGATAAAATAATCCTAAAGTGCTAGTGCCCTTTAAATATTTAAATATCCGTTTAACTGCATTCAAATGTGATTCTTTGGGGTTAGCTTGAAAGCGAGCACACATACAAACACTAAACATTATATCCGGATGAGAGGCAGTAAGATATAACAACGAACCAATCATACCACGATATTTAGTGATATCTACAGACTTACCTTCCTTGTCCTCAGTGAGTTTGACAAAAACACTCATAGGAGTAGTCTTAGAGGAAATGCTTTCTAAATCAAAACGTTTAAGCAAATCACGAATGTACTTGCTATGATGAATAAAAATACATGCAGCAGTTTGATTAATTTGCAATCCAAGGAAAAATTGAAGTTCACCCATAAGACTCATATCAAACTCCTTATGCATACAATCAGAAAACCAATTACATAATGATTCATTAGTAGACCCAAAAACTATATCATCGACATTTACTTGAACAAGTAAGATGGCATTGTTTTTATGAAAAATAAATAGAGTAGGATCGAGTGTACCACGAGTAAAGCCAGTATTCACAAGAAAAACACTGAGACGATCATACCAACATCGAGGGGACTGTCGAAGACCATAGACAGATTTCTTGAGCTTGTATACAAAATGAGGATATTTTTCATGAACAAAACCTGGGGGCTGCTTGACATAGACCTCTTCTTGCAAGAGACCATTTAAGAAGGCGCTTTTGACGTCCATTTGATAAAGCTTGAATTGCATGTGAGCAGCATAGGCCATGAGAATGCGAATAGATTCAAGTCGAGCTACTGGAGCATATGTTTCATCGTAATCGATGCCCTCCTGTTGATTGTAGACTTGTGCAACTAAACGAGCTTTATTTCGAATAATATTACCTGCTTCATCCTTCTTGTTTTTAAAAACCCATCTAGTGCCAATGATAGAAGCATCCTGAGGTGGAGAGACTAATTCCCAAACATCACAGCGTTCGAACTGATTTAATTCTTCTTGCATTGCCATAGACCATTGTTCATTATGAACAGCTTCTTGAACATTTGTAGGCTCAAAATCAGCAACAAAGGCATAGAAAGCACATAAATTATGTAATCTACTGCGAGTTGTGATTCCTTGATCAAGATCAGAAAGCAAATTGTCATGCGGATGATTCTTCACCGTTCTTGATGACTTTGGCAGGTGAATAGAATGCATTTCTTCGACATTAGAGTTATCCCTTTGAAATTGATCTGCTTGCATTGGTACTGGAGAAGCAAATCGACTGGGAGAATCTTGAACGAAAGTAGTCGATGAAGGCGATCCAGAAGTAGAAGTAGAAGTGGGAGCACCGTGTTGAGGAGAATGATACTGTCCTTTTGGAGATTGAGGCTGTCTCATTTGAGTCTGAGAAGGAATATCTGCAAAATCATCTTCGTCTCTGACTAGATCATTGTGAGTCTCATTAAAAGTTATATTAATAGACTCTTCCACTTTATCCTTAACAGAATTAAATACTCGATACGCTTTACTATTAGCAGCGTACCCAAGAAAAATACCTTCAGTAGCTCTAGCATTGAATTTACCTTTATTAGGCTGGGTATCTAAAATAAAGCATTTGGAGCCAAAAACTCTAAAATAACTTATGTTAGGAGTTTTCTGTTTCAATAATTCATATGGAGTTTTCAATAATATAGGATGAATTAATACTCTATTAAGAACATAACAAGAGGTATTTACCGCTTCAGCCCAGAATTTTTGAGGTAACTTACTCTCATGCAGTAATGTGTGAGCAGTTTCTTGAAGAGTTCTATTCTTGCGTTCGACGACTCCATTTTGTTGTGGAGTGCGAGGAGCAGAAAATTCATGCGTAATGCCTCTGGATTTACAGTATGTGACAAAATCCTTTTCAAATTCACCCCCATGATCACTCCTGATAGTTTGAAGCTTAACAGAAAACTTGGTCTCAAGATTAGAAATTAGATCTTGAAATTCTACAAAGGCTTCATCTTTAGTTCTCAAAAATAATACCCATGTAAAACGAGAAAAATCATCAACAATTACAAAAGCATATATCTTACCACTTAAGCTGACATACCTTTCTGGGCCAAATAAATCAAGATGTAACATTTGCAATGGAACAGTTGTTGATATCTGCTTCTTAACTTTAAAAGAAGTACGAACCTGTTTACCTAACTGACAGGCTGTGCAAGGTTCTGTCTTTTTATATTTGAGATTGGGTAAACCTCTGACCAAAGAATGAGAAGAGATTTTGTTGATGAGATCCATATGGACGTGACCTAGGCGTCTATGCCACAAGTTCTGTTGATCTTGAATTGAAGCTAAGCAAATTTCTTCATTCTGTTCATCAAAATCTAAGACAAAGATATTGCCTTGCCGTTTGGCTATTAAAGGATTGTGATTAGAAGTAGTAGTAATTAAACACATATTCTTACCAAACTTGACATCATGACCTGTATCTGTTAGCTGACTAACACTGATAAGATTATACTTTAAACCATCAACTAACCTGACATTATTAATGGAGAACTTGTCATTACCTATGGTACATTTACCTATAATCCGAACAGTAGTCGAGTCTCCAAGAGTAACTAGACCTCCATCTTTAGAATCTATGGAAATAAATTTTGATTTGTCACCTGTCATGTGACGAGAGCAACCGCTGTCTATGATCCATTTGTTTCTGGGGATATGAGCCTTCAAACAAATCTGCAAAACAGTTATATTTTAACTTTAGGTACCCATATCATTTTGGGTCCTGACTTGTTAGTGTCTACAATGTTATATAAATGGCGATCAACTTTTCTAATCCACATTTGAACAATATTACATGTAGAGTGAGAGTTAGAAATGTGGTCCTTGATACCACAAAGATTGAATTGAGCAGATAGATGCCCTATCTTTCCACAGTCTTTTCATTTTTCATAAGGCATTGAATATTTCAAAGTTGTTCTCTTATTTCCTCGTTGGAAGACAGATTTTCTGACTGAGCTGTAGCCTAAGCCTTCTTTATCCAAGGATGATTTCTGTTCCGCTAATAGTGCATTAAGAGTGCCTTCACCATGAACAAATTTGGATAGATCTTTCTTTAGGAGTACAATCTTATTCTGAAGATCAGAAAACTGTTGATCTGTATTGACCTTCTTGCTTTCAGTAGTTGTTTGCTGTTTTAGAGTGATCAGACAAGCATCCTTCATTTCTATTTCATTCCTCAAATAATTATTTTCTTCTGAAAGTTTTGAAACTTTTTCAGATAGAACTCTGATTTCTTCTGTAAACAATTCATCTTTCATGGAGTCATCCATCTCATTTAGAACTTCGTTGAGGGTTTGTTTTAGATAAGCATTTTTCTCTCGTAATTTCTTGTTTTGTCCCTGCAAAAATGCAATATTTCTTGTAATATCATAATTTGAAGAGTTAGATATGTGATTTACCTCTTCATCATCAGAGATATTGCTTTCAATGCCAGCCAGACATAATTGAGCGACTTCATCATCAGAATCTATTTCAGCTTCAGATTCATCATCACTCCAGGTAAGAAAAGCTTTATTCTTTCTTTTGTCTTGAAATCCAGAAGCTTTCTGTTTTGCCTTAAGCTTGAAGCAGTTCTTCTTGTAATGACCTTTCTTTCCACATTCAAAACACGCGTCATCTTTAGAACTATTTTTGACATCCTTCTTCGGAGAATTAAAGTTAGTGAATCGACTTGCAGATTTCTTCTTGGCCAAAAATTTCTGAAATTTCTTTGTGAGAAGTGCAATGTCTTCATCAGAATCTTCATCAGAGTCATCAGCATGAAGATCCAGTGTCTTCTTTCTAGGAATCTCATCTTCTTCGTCGTACCTGCGTAATTGATTTTCAAATTCTTCTAATTCGCTAAAAAGAGTAAGTGTCTCCGTAGCAGAGATTAGAGTAGAGTCTTGAAGAGTGGTAACTTTAGGTGCAAATTTCTTAGGTAGTGATCGGAGAATCTTTCTATTGATTTCAGCTTGTGGAATATGCCTTTCGAGTAGAGCAATAGAGTTCATCAATATAAGAAAACGTCCCTGAGCTTCTTTAATACTTTCATCCTTTTCAAGTCTGAAGCTTTCATAGTCACTTAGTAGTAGATCCAGCTTCACTTCACGGACTTTGGATGTCCCTTCATGACTGACTTTGATAGTATCCCAGACTTGTTTAGCAGACGTGCATGCCGAGACTTTTCTTAGTTCAGTGGAGCTTAAACCATTTAGAAGAGAGTTCATTGCTCGAGCATTGTAGTTTAGAGAATTGACTTCATCATTAGTAAGTTCTTTGACTGGTGTAGGCTTTCCATCTTTCATAGGAATGATAATTCCATTTTCAACAGCATCCCATTCATAGGCATCCTTCTGGAGAAAAATTTTCATTCGAAACTTCCAATCATTGTAGTTTTCAGCTCCAAGAAGAAGAGGAGGAATGTTGTTTGAGTGACGCTCTTGCCAATTAGATTGTGCCATTGATCGCTAGCAAAATAAACACTTAAAAACAAATTTCAAATGCACCTGCTCTGATACCAATTGAAATTACCTAAGCACAATATATGAAAGAGTCTGTCTCAATTGACAAAGGCTCTGTCTCTTTGTTAAATGGGACTGTCTCAATAGGTTATATATAAAACAAAAACTGAATATAAATATTCTGCAGAATTATAAATAACACCAAGACTTTTCACTTGGTTCGGCCCCTATCAGTATCTATGGCCTACGTCCAAGTCCTTATGCCAACTAGCACAGAGAATATATTATTAACAATAATAATACACTTACAGTTTATCCCGATTACAAAAATGATAACCTCTTGGAAGAACCCTTCCCTTGACACAACTGTCCACTAGCAGCAGTAACCCTAGCTCGCTAGTACCTTAGGTTGAATTTTGTAATCCTATCTTTTTGCCACAACCCGACACAAGTATAGATAAAGTAAATTAATACAACTCAATAATAATGAATCTTCTAAAACAAAACTGATTTGATCTCGAAAGCTTTTTAGAAGAGTAAAATCTGATTGCTCGAAGTTGTTCTGTGTTGTCACACAAACTGCATGAATATGTATTCTTCCTGAAAATAGCTGTTATAGAATTTGAATTGAAACGGCTATAAAATAGAAGATAAGGATCAGAATCTGTTAGTAAAGATAAGGCATTTGATATAAACAGATTTGAATAAGTCTTGATCGATTTAATAGCACTTATGATAATCATCAATAACAATATTAGATTTGAACAAGTCAAATCTCCTGAAATCAAGTAAGATCAAATCAATTAGTTTAAAACATTCATTTTTCTGATTAAATTATATTAATCACTTAGATAAACTTTCAAATAATCATCATCATTAAAATCCGAGTATTAACATAATGTGTGATTATGTATGTATTCTAACTTGATTTTTCCTAATTCGAAATGAGAAATGACTTGGTGTGAAAGTAAGCTTAAGAAAGTGTGTAATCTTGTGTTTTCTGCGGGAGTCAATGTTAAAATTTGGAGGTTTTTTTTGAAGAAAATGCAAAAAAATACCGAACCATCTTAAAATACATGTAAAAAGTAACATGGACAAGTAATTTGGTACGGAGAGAGTATCCAGAAAATTACAAAATCACGAATTCACAATTAAATTTAACAGAAATTGTAACCGTAAACTCTATTTTTGCAAATATTAAAGAAGTTAATATGTTCGCATATAAGTTTTAAAAAAAAAAAAAATTGTTTTTGTTAATTTCTGTACACTTAATTGGTTTGTAATGCTAGAAAACTTGCAATTCTCAAATTTTGGCTATTTCTTTGACGTACAGCAAGTTGGCTAACGAATTCGAATTTATCCAACTCATCTAAAGACCAAAAGCTTTTACGTTATACGCAGCACATATATAAATTTCAACCTACAAGCTGTGCAACTGATTTCTTTTACGCATTGTACAACCCAGGCTGTTAAGAAAAGAGCAACCAATTTAACAATCATACTGCATTGTTCCACAACTACTAACAAGTAATTCAATTAATTACTTTCTCAAAACAATCTGACAAATATAATTAAATATATTGTTTTTAAGTATTACATACCGTAATTAAAACTCTTATAATTTAACAGAAAATAACTTAACTTACTCAGAAAAATTTACAAGTTAAAAGTTAAAACCAGTCGCAATGAATAAACATAATACATAACTCAAACTACGAAATCACAAGGTCAACAAGGACGTAATCAGTCGCCAGCAAGAGCAGTTTCACCTATCAAAAACACAGAGAGGCTTCTGGCTACCTGCCTTTCAGCATCTTCAAGATTCACCGACCTTATTTTGAAGGTTTCTGCATATAAGGCACAGGTATGCTATGAATCTAGAAGTCTAAGGTCATATAATGTTGCAGTAGAGCATCAATATTTGTTTGTTCTTCCTTCACATGTGCTTGTTACAAGGACTCCTGAGTTATATGAAAGTGGGTACCCCTGATCAACGCTTTTTTTAGATTGTTACAATTCCGCACATTCCCTTCAATAGTCATGCTAAATTTACAGATGTTTTGTTTGAACTTAACAAATACTTGTATATAACACACTTAGAAGAAACCTAGCATTCACCTGTTTGACGATCAAACGTGCATGAGATGTGGGAGTCGGGAAACAGCCTCAAGATGAGCTACAGAGATATATCCTACGAAAGTCGAGCTGATCAATAAGAAAGTAACCACTATACCTGCCACACACACCCCAGCACTGAGTCGTGAACATCTAAGTGCTTAGCACACTGAGTCACAAACAACAATGGAAAATCAGAATTAAGAATACAAGCAAACATTCTCATCTTTTGTCCGTGCCACTGTCGTGTTAGCGCCCAACTTCTTTAAGTTCCAACTGAATACTAACCCTTAAAATTTTGTCATAGCAAGTATTTAGGCATACACTTTAATTAGCATGTTCAATTCTTTTAATTGAAGTTATATCTTCGCCATCAATATTTCCCACAACCCTCCTTTGAGAGAGAAAAGATCTATGCTATTAGTAATGCAAGGCATCTTCCGCAGTGAAGAATTGATTACATTATCAACAAATGTGCATTAAAATTCTTCCATAGCTATTTGCAAGAGAAATCTAGTTGAACATTTAGAACATCGCTGGAGCTTTAACATAAATTAGACAGTGCAGGGTTTACCAATTTTAATGAAGTTCAACATCCCTGATCAAGTTAGGTTTAAAACCTTGTTGCCAAAAGGACCTAAGATATAACAATGATATATCGTCAGCAAGTCGATTCAGTGTTCCCTTTCAAATTTTAAACCAGCTTCCTCCACTCATAACACAAAATTCACTCCTTTTAAGATTAATAACACCGGCAAAACAATTTAGAAACAAGAAAATAAGTAAACAATTGAGCAGAAATGTAGCGAATACAGCTGTACATTTTGATTTAAACACACCTTAAGTGTAAGTTCATGAATAGTTAGCTTACAAAGAAACAGAGTTTATCATCCAGCCATTTACCAAAATCCACCACACCTTCAATGTCCTGATTTACTTCATTGACCTCCTTTATTACAAAATTGCCAAACTTTCCTTGGGTCTCGACAACATCCGCCTTTATCTGAACACCGAGAAATAATTCAAATATAAGTCTAATGTGCTACACATCATTATATACAAATTGTGATCAAAGAAATTGCTCAACAATACTGGAGTATTAGTATATTACTAAATAACCAAATTCTAGTCTGAAAAACTTAACAGTAGCTTTAAGCAAAATTAAATTCTAGCTACTACAAATGATAAAAGACAAATGAAAAAGGTCAGGGACGTGAAGCAATCAAATGTGATAATCAGTTCTTTATTTCACCTAAGTTCTACACACGCTTGTATTAGGCAACCGACTTTTTTTGACACTTAATACATACAACTTATAGGTCACGATTCTTCAATGACATTCTTAAATACACCTTCGTTGAATATTCACAGGAGAAGATATATTGATAATATATTGATAAGAATGACAAAATGCAGAGACATCGCAATAGGAAGATATTAAAAGCA
Source organism: Heracleum sosnowskyi (assembly GCA_030848705.1). Classification (NCBI taxonomy): domain Eukaryota; kingdom Viridiplantae; phylum Streptophyta; class Magnoliopsida; order Apiales; family Apiaceae; genus Heracleum; species Heracleum sosnowskyi. The sequence continues at coordinate 9,752,937 of CM061239.1, forward strand.
ATGTTGGCCCTTGAAAGCCACTACTGCAAGTCTGCAACAAACATAAATATGGAAAAAAGAGAAAGAACATACATAAAGCCAACTTTCGAAGGGATAGTAAGAGAATAGTAACACTATCAAACCACAACCAAGTGAAAGAACAAAATAATTGGCTATTGGAAGCAAGCCTTGGACAGTAATCAGAGGTCATGGGAGCTGCAGGAAGGAGTTAAATGTGATTGTCTGGGAGAAAGGCAAAGAACTGCATCAGGAATTTGTCTATATGTATACACGTAGAAGAGGATATAAATAGACGTGGCTATCTATGTGGAATAAAATGGCTCAGCAAAACTATGTGTTGCAGTATTGTCTATAATAATAGATAGATATACTGATGTAGATTGCATTCAAATTAAACAAATAAAAACTGATATTTGACATCGTAAAAAAAAGACTAATCTAGCACAAAACAGAGACTCGGATCAATGAAGAATAGAACACCAGGAAAGAACTTCAACAAAACATATTCACATACTTCTTAGAAGAACACGTTGTCAAGTTATATTTCGATCTTATAACTTAACGAAATGTTCATCATCACAGGAAAACATATTCATGTATAAATCTGAAATTACAAAGAAACAGGAATCCATTTATCGCCAGCATAATCCATTCCAGGATGTCTCCTGTTGTTTAATAATCACTGCAGCCGAGTAGAAGTCCCTAGAGTTGAAATCATTACAAACAATCAGAGTTAAAGACATGCAAGTCCATCAAGGTTTTGTAATACCCCTTCTCTATTTCGTCTTCCTTCACCTGATGCAGAAGAAGAGTTTCAATTATAAGATCTTCCCAATCAACATCGACATTCCGCTTCTTTTTATTCTTCTCCTTTATAGTGCATGTAGAAAGGCAGTGGTTGTTCCCCTCACCTGAACCAGCATGTGATGGACACATGATTTTCTTAATGCGTGTCTTAGCCGCCTCAATCCTATCTCTCCTCCTCTGGTATGTCAAGCATCCATTAATAAATGCTGGAGGCATCACATCCATTCCAACATCTTTCTCCAACATTTTCTTAAGAGAGAGTTTTTTGCTGAGTTCTGACTTGCCTTTCCACCAGTCTGTACAATCAAGGTAGTCGTCATGTCTCTTCCTTCTCTTTCTATTTTCCTTTCCACACTCCAATGTTGAACGAAAATCAAAAACCTCTTCTTTGAACTTGGAATAAACCACATTCAAGCATTCGGGTGATATATTAAACTTATCAAGATCGGTAAAATTAAAAATATGTGATTGTTCTTGTTCAGTACTGTGAGGAAAATCATCCTCCCCCTCACAAGGCCTATAAGATTCAATCATATTATCAGATCTTTCCTGCAAACAATCACTCACAAAATAAGTCATGTCAAATCCCCCTTCACCTGTATTCTTGATCGCTTTCTGACCATTACCCATCGACTTCATTTCCATATACTGAAAAACATATGGTGCAAATTTCACAATATTCTTTACAGTTACATCTTTTCCCCATGGCAACGCTTTTGCCACCTCCACAAGCCTCTCCAACAACTCCTTATACCTCAACCTACATGTGCCAGCAGGCACATTCAATTCACTGGCCAAATCCTCCATTTTAACATCTATTTGATTTAGCTGTCCGATAAACACCAAAACTGACACCACAACCTGCACCGGCCTTCTCCCTGTCGTCACAAACCACTTTATCAAACACTGCACCAAAAACACCCCCTGTTTCAACATCACCTCCTTTTTATCCACCTCAATACCACTAAAACTCGGGCTATTTCTAAGTGTAGTTTCATACAAATACACAATATCAAATTCAGGCAACTTCAAGTCAAGAAAACTAACAACCCGATTGACCATTCTTCCTAACTCATAAGTATCACAGCAAATTATAGCAGCCACATCCGTCATCGGCAAAAGGTTCCCATTTTTCCTCCTAACAACATAAGCACATGCCCCAACAAATATACTAAACCAATCACCTTGACCATACTCACCTTCAGTAATGGTTTCAATCATTTTTTTAACCTCGGCTATTGATGAAACAGAGAAATTCAATTTAAACAAAAGATCATCAATAAGAACACCAGCTTTATAGATCTTGCTTTCTTTGTACGAATAGTTACTGCCAGAGCCCGAGGTGCCAGTGTGGATATATGTGCCAGCTGGGCCACTAAAACCACCAATATGGGCTTGAAAATTGGAGTAATCCTGAACAACAGCACATGATGTGCAGACCAAATTTTCAGTAACTTCATCAGTGACCAGAGACCTTTCACCACAAGCTTGACACCGTGAAGAGCTCTCCATTATCTTAAAACTCTGATCCGTATACAGATGATTTAAGGTATTAGAAACAAACACTAAATTATCTATTCTAGTCTAGTTACTAACAGTGATCAAAATTATATCATCAAGAACACATAACAACAATCAAGAACACAATTTTAAGCAATTGGGTATTAAAAAAATTGAAACTTTGACAGATTAACAAGTTGTAATCAAACTTTTAAACAATCAAATTAGCATATTTGTACATATATGTTTGTATTTAAACAAGAAATTACCAAGAGTTGAAGGGGTGATTTCAGGGAAAGAGGCAAAGGAGAGATGATGAACAGCAGCTTGGAGAAGAGATGAGATCAAAGTTGGGTGGGAATCGGAGAGTTGTGTGTGTGTTCTTGAGGTGTTTTACTGTGTGTAAAACTATATATATATACACACATTCGTGTATGTTGCCTATGAATTTCCTTTTCTATATTGGATTGGATTTATAATATTTGTAGGATAGTTTTAATTAAATTTTAAATTAAAATATTTTCTAAGCTAATAAATAGCAACAAACACAATTCATTTTGACTTTTGACTGGTCAAATTTTTCAAATTTTGACTGAATTTTACCTATATTAGATAATTAAAAAAATTATATCTTTAAAAAGTACATTTGATTTATTTTCAAATGTAACTTTCAGTTTTTCAAAAATAATAAATAAATTATTTGTAATATTTTATCAAAAATTAATCAATTTGACTTCTAGAAAAACAAAATGAACATTTAATTAGGACGGATGTAGTAACTTTTAAGGGAAAATGATACTGAAGCTTTTTTTTTTTAAATGATATTATTGAAGCTTCTCTAATTACTTGTTGGGTATAAATAAAATAACTACGTGTATAGGGCTGTCAATGGATCGGATCTGGATCGGATCGGCCTTGATCCATATCCTGATCCATTTAATTTTACCGGATTCGGATTCGGATCGGATCACAACCGGATTTTTTATAGCTCGATCCATATCCGGATCCGTTAGGATCACGGTTAACGGATCGGAGCTCCGATCCGTTAATATTTTAAAAACATATTTTACTCAAATTCAAACATCACTAAATATTTCACAGAGTTGAAATGCAAATTTAACATCAACATTAATTTACAGATTACACAATAAATTAAAACCTAATTACAATCCGAGAACTAAAACACAGAATTTGAATGTCCAACTATCCTAAATACGATTGCTTGTCAAACAACCATTGTAAGTTTGTAATCGTTCATCAACAAATCTGAAGCTAGTTTATGTGCCTTACATTTCATTGTCTTTTGTGTCAATTTTATAAATAAAATAGAGGTCCAGTTTATACAAGTAAAAGAGAACTATTTTGACTTAATTGGTAAAAATATATGATATATTTAATATATAACATATTATATATAATATATAAATTATATATATATATAATATAATATAAAATAATCGGATCGGATCGTTAACGGATCGGATCATGTTAAATCCATATCCGATACTAATCGGATCGGATCGTTACCGGATCGGATTTTTAACGGATCGGATTTATTTTCTAGTGATCCATATCCGCTCCATTAGCCTTCGAATCGGATCGGATCGGATTTCCGATCCATTGACAGCCCTATACGTGTATATGCTGCTCGTTCAATGAATTTTTTTATTTTATTTTTTTGTCGGGCTCGTTCAATGAAATTTATATTTTAAAACTTACCCAGTTTTGTGTTGATTAGACTGCATGAACAATAAATTTTATTTTCGCAAAACAGCTGACTTTCTTTGTCTCGAGATTAGTATTTACAGTTTTAGCTTTTTTCAAAAAGCACCAGTGGTCTAGTGGTAGAATAGTACCCTGCCACGGTACAGACCCGGGTTCGATTCCCGGCTGGTGCATTACTTTTTCGCTCTGCCACAAACCTAATTGACCATTATGCTTCTTTTTCGAAAATCCATCTATTACTAATGGCCTTTAATATTTGTTAATTTATTATTTGTGTTTGTGTATAATATTTTTATTAGTTGGATATTAAATGAATTTGTTAAAAAATTAAGTAGGTCTCTAAATATATTTTTTATTGCAATTTATAATTATAATAATAAGACATGTTAAAAATAATAAATAACCTTTCAGAATAAATAGGACTATTTAAATAAGTTTTTCAAATAATTAGGCGTACTTTTAAAATAATTAGAGTAATTTGTGATAATTAATTATAATATATTACACTAATTAAAAATAATATAGTTTATTTGTATATTATTTTAATTTATGTGTAATAATTATGCTTAAATAAATATCTTTAGAGATGTACTAAAATATTTTTAAATAAATCTATCGACTTATAACTCATGACCAAATAAATAGGTTTAAGAGATGCGTTCTAATTAGCATAGTTAATTTTTTATATATAAATATGTTAACTATTGAATGAACAAATTAAAGAACGTCTAACCAAACTACTAATAAAAAAAAAAATTGCAAGTGTTTATTTTAAAGATTTTCTTACTTAATTTTTAATTTTTTACATTTTAATTTTTATTAGTTATATATAAGATACATTTGATCTATTATATATTTTATATTTAAGAAAAAAAGTATAATACTACATATTTGACGAAATTTTATCTTTATTTATATTTTTGAAATTAATATTATAAATAATAATTTTAATATGTTGTCTTGTTTGCTTTTATATTTAGATGATTAATTTATACATTTATTTGCTATAATAAATTGTTAAAAAAATATATAGTGAATATTTATTTCACTCGACATGATTCAATAATTTATAAGACTGTCCTTATATAGTTTTCAGCGTTTAGTGTCGAATTCGAGATAACTAATAATTATATATATGGCGTTTGTGATAATTTTTAAAAAATGAGAAATTTTAATTAAAAAAATATAAAAAATAATATACGTTTTGGGAAAAAAAACTAATAGGTTAGTCATTAGTAATTACGATATTATTATTTTATTTTATTAAATAGGAGTGTCCGTGATATTTTTGAGAAATGAGAGGTTTTAGATAGAAAAATAGAAAAGTAGAAATTTTAGTTAAAAAATATAAAAAACAATATACACTTTGACTAAAAAAGGTAATGAGTTAGTTATTAGCAATTATAACTTTATTATGTTATTTTATTAAATGAAAATGTCTGCGATATTTTTGGAAAATGAGATATTTTAGTTATGAAAAATAGAAAAGATATTCTATGTAATAATTTTAATATTTTATCTAACGATTCTCATAGTTTTGATTAGAAATATCTGACGGCTATCAATTGAGTGACAAAACTTTTGGAGAACCAGACTACAAAAACTTTCAATGTTTCTTCTTTAATATAATTGACGAAATTTAATCTTTATTTATATTTTTAAAATTAATATTATAAATAATCATTTTAATATGTTATCTTATTTACTTTTATATTTTGATGATTAATTTATGCATTCATTTTCTATATTAAATTGTTAAAAAAATTATAATCAATATTTATTTGACTCGACATGATTTAATAATTTGTAAGATTGTCCTTGTCTAATTTTCAGCGTTTAGTATCGCATTCAAGGTAACTGATAATTAGATATATGTCGTCTGTGATAATTTTAGAAAATGAGAAATTTTAGTTAGAAAATAATATATATATATATATATATATATATGGGCAGGTCTCTGTGGGGAACTCACTATATGAGTAACTAAGTAACTCTTCATCCTGATCGTTAAACAAATATAACTGCATGCACACACGTTAGCACACACGTTTACCGCTCACATATTACATTGCACAGTGTTACATTACTTAACATTTGATAAAACACAAACAACACTCAAACATAAAATATTTTTGGATTGAAAAATATATTTATTTAATGATATTGAAAATAATTTCATGAATAAAAAAAATACATTTATGCAATTATGAGAAATGATAGTTTTTTTTAATAAAAATTTATATTAGTTATCAATAAATATGTTCTACAAATAAATTATGAAAACTAGACTTTAAAAAATTAAACAATTTTTGTAAAATAATAAAATTTAAAATAAAAAATATTATTTTGTGATATAAAAATATAAGACACATATAAAGGATTAAAAATAAAAAGTTAAAAAGTACATAACATAATTAAGAAAGAGTGTTCTGTATTAAGTAAAGAAAATAGTGTTCAGTATTTTTTTTATTTCAGAAAATATTAGTGTTCTGTAAATTTAAAAGAATAAAAAATGGGTTATGTAAAAAAAACTATGATTTATATGTTATGTAAATTTATTGTGTTCCACAAAAATAACACTTTTTAATAGTTTTATGTTACGTAAAGTACAGAACATAGTGCTCTGTATTATTTTTCTTTCAGGAAATAATAGTGTTCTGTAAATTTAAAAGAATAAAAAATGGGTTTTGTAAAAGATAAAACCTATTATTTAAAAATCCTGTAAATAATAATATTTTTTAAAAATATAATATGATTTAATTAATATTATCTTATGTTTATAATTTGTGATTATTTATAAATGAAAAAAAGGTGTATATGACGATGATGATAAAACACCTCTCCTGTATGCATACTAGGTTAAGTTTATCAGACAAGTTAAAACAACAGAACTTGATGATTTGTTTTTTAAACGGACGTTATGTACATGTGTCACCATGTAGTTGAGTTCCTCAGTTACTCAAAAAAAGAAGTTCCTCACTGATCCCTCCTCTATATATATATATATATATATATATATATATATATATATATATATATATATATATATATACGATTTGGCTAATAAAGCTAATCGGGTAATTATTAGTATTTATAATATTAGTATTTTATGCTACTAAATGTATATTTCTTGAGATTTTAGTTATGAGACATATTTGTTAGAAAATATGAAAAGAATATACACTTTGGCAAAAAAATATTATCAGTTAGTTATTAATAATAATATTATTTTATTTATTAAATAGAACTGTCCGTGATATTTTTAAAAAATAAGAGGTTTTAGTTAGGAAAAACAAAAAAAAGTATAAATTTTAATTATAAAAAAAATATACGATTTGACTAATAAAGGTAATTGGTTAATTATTACTATTTTATGTTACTAAATGAAATTGTCCCTCATATTTTTGAGGTTTTAGTTAGGAGAAATTTTGGTTAGAAAATATTAAAAAAAAATACGTTTTGGGGAAAAAAATTAATCGGTTAGTCATTAGTAATTATAATATTATTATTTTATTTTATTAAATAGAACTGTTCGTGATATTTTTAGAAAATGATAGGTTTTAGTTAGGAAAAATAAAAAAGTAGAAATTTTAGTTAGAAAATATAAAAAAAGAATATACACTTTGGCTAAAAAGGTAATGGGTTAGTTATTAGCAATTATAATTTTATTATGTTATTTTATTAAATGAAACTGTCTGCGATATTTTTTGGAAATTAATTTTAAAATTTTATCTAACGGTTCTCATCGATTTGATCAAAAATATCTAACGACTATGAATTAAGTGACCAAACTACAAACTACAAAATTTTCAATATTTAGTCTTTATATAATAGTATACATTATATATAATAAAAGTAAAAAGGATAATAAACATGTACTACTATAGGTCAAAAGTTCGAATATCATTAACAACACAATTTTTATATATATAATTAAATCGATGCACATATTATTTTTAATAATTAATAATTTTATTATTTATATTTTATATTTTATTAATTACATTTCTTATAAAAAATAAGTAGGCGTGTTAAACTTTTTAAAATAATTATTAAAAGTATTAAAATATATTTTAAAATAAATAAGTAATGGTTTGCCTGTAATATTTTCGAAACTAATGGGTTTTAGTAAGGAAAAATAGAAATTAACATGTTTTCGTTGAATTTTAAAATATAAAAGTAACGGTTTGTCCGTGATATTTTTGGAAAAAGGGGGTTTGAGTAAAAAATATAGGACAATTAAGAGTATTAAAATAGGTTTTAAAATAAATAAGTAAGGGTTTGCTCGTGATATATTTGGAAAATAAGGATTTCAGTAAGAAAAATAGAAAAAATAACATATTTTAGCTGGAAAAGGTAATTGCCCGTGATATTTTTTAGAAAAAAAGGGAAAATGTAATTGCTAATTAAAAGTTTTAAAATAGGTTTTAAAATAAATAAGTAAGGGTTTGTCCGTGATATATTTGAAAAAGGAAGGATTTTATTAAGGAAAATATAAAAAGTAACATGTTTTAGCTGAAAAAGTTAATTGTCCATGATTTTTTTAGAAAAAGAGGGGATTTTGTTAGAAAAAAATAGGAAAATTAATATATTTTAACTGAAAGGGTAAGTGATTATAATAATGTTTATAATAATTAAATAAATAATAAAATAATGCAAGTATCGTACCAAATTTTTTAATATTTCCTCTTTAATAATATTGTATATATAGATAAGTTTTGCTCGACTCGAACTGAAGAAATCCAAATTAGTTAAAAGCAATATTAGATTCCAAATGAATTAATAATTATTTAATTATTCCCATAAATGTATGATGTTTGGATTTTTTGTACATATTTTAAAGTACATTGATTATATATTTTTATTCAAAAAAAATAAGCATATTGAAAATAATAATTTTAAGTTCACGATCAAAAACACTTTGAAATATTCGTAGAAACTCGAAGCATTATTAAACATTTAAAATGCCGGTGTACTAAATCTAAGAAAATATTAAATTACACTAATATTTTCCCATCTTAAAAAGTCTATTTTATAAAAAGTTTGTTTTAATATTCAAAATGCTTTTTCAATTGCTTTTAGATGTCTATTTTTAAAAATCATGCACATTAATAAAATATTATGTGAATAATGTTTTTATGAATATCCCTAATTATTACCTTAAAAATAAGCATTATAGAAATTTTATTCAAAATTTTGGTAATTATGTTACAATACCGCTAAGAAATGTTAAAATAAATAGATAAGAAATGTTGGATCTGATATTAAGAAAATAAAACTATATAAAATCTTATAAAAATATTTACTCTTTTTATAATTTATAAAAATTTAATAACCAAAGTATTTTTTAGTATAAAATAATAATTGTCTACTAATTGCATCCCGATTTCGAAAATCGGAACAAATCGATTGAGATACCGATTAATGATTTTTCAGAATGATAAACCGGGACAAAAATTTTGATAAATTTTAATATTTGAATTATATTTAGTATATTAGTTTTATTTATAAGTTAATATACCATTCAAAAATAATTCATAGCGATAAATCGTATTTTAAAAATTGAATCAATCAAATATTTTTTAAGGAATAATTAGAGATTATAACAATATACAAACTTAATTTTTAAAAAGATTAAACTAATGAGGCAAACAATCTTGTCTTAAGAGTATTTATAACAAACATGTTAATAAATAATAAGTAATAGAGGGATCAGTTTTAACTATATAATAAGCGTAAGGAGATCTTATCCAAAACTTTGGTCGGTCACAGTACTACCAAAAGTATATGATCCGTTGGATTATAAAACTATAAATATTCAAATAGATGAGGACCGTTAGATATAATATTAAAATTTGTATTTGATTAATAATAGGATAGTATTTAAATACTAAAAGGTATATTTTGATAATTTAAACCAATTATAAATGGGTTTTCTATATTGAATAGAAATCTTTATGTAAAAATTCGTAATTATCTTTTCTCTTTAGTTTATGGATAGTTCCAGTTAGATAAAAATTATTAAACCATCATTAAATTAAAGATAATTTTGTTAGCTTCGCTTGGGCTGTAAAATCGTTAAAATCTATTGTCTGAAACTCAAGATAGAGCCCAAACAGTAAAGTGATTATGTAAATTTTAATAAATTTTATTTTTTATTTTAGCACCAATTTAATTTTTTTCCTAATTCTTTTAAATTTATAAATTCTATTTTTATTTCAATAAAATATTAAAATCAATTTAAGAAAAAATTAAAATCGATCTGGTCCGTGTACGATCACTGTACGACCAAATTAATAATTACAGTTAGATCTTAAATAAATCGATGAGAATTGTTAGATCTAATATTAAAACGTGTATCTGATTAATAATATAATTATATTTAAATACTAAAAAGTGTATTTTGATAATTTAAAAGTTTTTTATGTAAAAATTCTTAAATATCTTTTCTCTTGAATTTATGTATAGTTCCAATTAGATAATAATTGTTAAACCAAATATCAAGATAACAATTCATATTGATTACAATATTAAAAAATATCAATATAATGCTCATTTATATCATACTAACAATGATACACGTGAACCTACAGAGACTTACGAGAACTCCTATACATAAATAAATTTAAACACTTTTTTTTCTGAAGGAACATAACAATTTGATTAATCCAAATTATAATTATATTATTTTACATATAACAAACAAAAAAGGATAATATCAAAATATTATTAAAATATTGAGGGTTTCATATTCAGAAACGATAATTTTGAATATAATACTTATATTAAAATGTGTATTTGATTAAATGTAGGATTATATTTAAATACTAAGAAGTGTGTTTTGATAATTTAAACCAATTATAAATTGGTTTTCTATATTGAATTGAATTCTTTATGTAAAAATTCGTCAAGTTAGATAATAATTATTAAACCATCATTACATTAAAGATAATTTCGTTAGTTTCGCGAGTTGTAAAATCGTCAAAATTCAATTTATAAAACTCAGGATAGAACCTAAATAGTAAAGTGAGTATCTAAATTTTAATAAATATTTTTTTTTGTAGCACCAATTTATTTATTTTTCCACTAATTGTTTTAAATATAGAAATTTTATGTTTCTTTCAATAAAGTATTAAAATTAATTAAGAACAAATTCAAATCGATAAAAAATATAATAATATGAGAATAAAATTTTATATAAAATAACATAATTTTTATTCTGTTTAATAATTTTTAAGTAATAATGTATTTTAAAATTTTATATACACTGTAAATAAAACTGAAACATTAAAAGTAAAAGCAGTTAGTAAGATATTAGTATATACTTGATATCCTCATTATATTAAATAGAAAAGTTCTATGGAGACCTAAACTGAACTGAAGACCTTGGAGACCACATCTTACACCATTCGTTTCTATCTAATCCAATAGTACATATTATTTTGTTTTACACACTTATAAATTGGTTGTATGTAGGCATATACAGCTTATACGTTACCAACAACGTTAACTACAATATGCATTACATTCATTCTCACGTCTTCCATTTTTTTTATTCAAAAAATTTGCACAATTTTAATATTCTATGTTATTTTGTTTGCAAAACTTTTTACTTTCAATTATTTTATTCATAATTTTTTAGTGCAATATATTATTATTTTAATTTAGTGCATTACTTTAGTTGCAAAACATTATTATTTTACTATTTTATTCTTTATTTTTGCATAATTTAATTTTTTACACATTTTTTTCATTGTTATGCAGTAAGCATTGGTTTTTTTTTAATTTGTAAAACATATTTTTTATATGCAGAACTTTTTGTTTATAATATTTGCAGTACGATGTTTAGTGATATAGGTCCTCCCAAATCCTCCCAACTTGCTAAATAAAATGTCGGATGTTGTAGGTCTTAAGAACGTGGATGGTTAAAAAGAACAACATGTGTAATTGTGTATAATAATATAATTTTGTTATGTTTAATTTTATGAAGTATAATAAAAAAATGATGATCATTGAATTCAAGTTAATCTAAGGGTGTAGAATTGGTCTCCAGGTCTCCACCTTTTTGTTAGTCTCCGCTCAACCCATATAATAAACATAATAGTGATCTTATCCAAAATTTTGATCGTACGGTCTTGGACAACCAAACTAATAAGGGTCATTAGATCTTAACTAGATAAATGAAAATCGTTAGATCAAATATTAAAAAAGTGTATTTTATTAATAATAGGATTATATTTAAATTCTAAAAAGTGTATACAAAATAATAGGATTATTTTATTAATAATAGGATTATATTTAAATTCTAAAATACGTATTTTGATAATTTAAACCAAATATACAAAATATAAATAAGTTTTCTATACTGAATAGAATTCTCCATGTAAAAAATTCGTGACTTTCTTTTATGTTTCATGGACAATTCCAGTTAGATAAAAATTGTTAAACCATCTTTTAATTAAAGATAGTTTAGTTATCTTCATGCGGGGTGTAAAATCGTTAAAATCTAATTTTTAAAACACAAGATAAAGCCCAAATTAGTAAAGTGGGTATTTAAATTCTAATAATTATTATTACGTCATCATTATTTTAATGCCAATTTAATTACTTTTTTATAACTATTTTAAATTTAGAAATCTATGTTCAAAAATTCAAATCAATCTAAGAAAAATTCAAATCAACAAAGAATATAATAATACGATGATAAAATTTTATAAATTTGTGCATATTTTTTTTTATCATATTTTATTAAATTTTATATCATAACTAATTAAATATTATTTATTATTAAATAATAAATTATACGCAAATGGTGATTTTGTTTTATAGGAACTCATAGAGACCTAATTTCATTGTTAGCAAGACTATATGTCTATATTCATATTTAAAAATACCGTATTTTGAAATTTTAGACTCAGCTACAGAATGTGCCTAACTTTTTTAAATATACATTGTAAATTATTAAATTCGAAACTTTAAAAGTTTGTTAATCAATTAGTATAGTACTTTTTTGAAAAATCATACTTTATAAAAAATATTATCAAATAACCCATGTCTGCAAGAAAAAAAATGAAAAAATTCTTAGTTTTCAAAAAAAACATGTAAATTTTAATATGTTGTTGGTAGATTCAAACCTTAGATCATTCTACGCGATAATTTTACTGTTATATCTAAAGTTTCTCAACAATTTAATTTGAAAGATCCAACGATTATGGATTGAGTGATCAAGCGACCAGACTCATAAGAAATCTTTCATTATTTAGTTTTTAATATAATAACATAGATATTTACGGGATATAATATAAAAAAATGAATTTTATACAGAATTTTGATCGTCACGGTGTACTACTTTAAAAGAAAAACTATTACAAAAAAAATATATTTTAATTGATAATTTATTTTCTCAAAATTTCAAAGTTCCCGCATCATTAACATATTACAAAAAAAAAGTATATTATATTTTAGCAATAAATATTAAAAAATATATAAATACTAAAAATTTAATGATGTTATCATGGTAGTTTGGTCATAAATACCGCCAAAACATTCTCAACCGTTAGATCCAATACTTTTAAAAATAGACGATCAAGATTATATCATATAAAAAGAAGTTATTATCTAAAAATGATATAAGTTAAAATATATTATATTAGGATTGGATTTTCCAAAAAGTTAAAACATAAAAATAGTTGTAATTAAATTAGGAAACTCATTTAATATCAAAATAATAAAAATCGTTTAATCTTAAATAGATAGGTGAAACCCATTAGATTTAACATTAAAAACTGTATTTGGTTAATAAATGGTATTATAATAATCTAAACTACATATAAGTAAATTTCCTAAATCGAATAGAATTCTCAATATTAAATTTCGTCACTTTATTCTCTTTTTAATTTTAGAATAGTTTTTAATTGCAAAAGAAATATTAAACCACAACTAAATTAAAGATTATTTTGTGAATTTCATGTGGACCATAAAATTTGCCAAATCTAAATTTTATAACTCAATATAAACAAATATTAAATTGAGCGTGTAAGATATAATAAATATCAAATTTTTAACTATAATATTTTTTGGCTAAATCTTTTTTAACAATAATTTAATCATGTAAACTAATAACTTTTAAATATTAAAATATTCATAAATAAATATAATTATAAATATTAAAAAAACAATCGTGTGTTCCATGGGTAATTAAAATATAATTATAAACAAAATAATTATAAATAAAATTTAAGTAACCGTGAATCGCACGGGCTATAAGCTAGTACCCAAATAAATGAAAAATAGGAATTTAGTTTGTTCAATTTTTTTTCCTTAAAAGAATGTAAATTATGTTAGTGAAGCTTGAAACTTAATACTATTGATTATAACTATTATTTATTTATATTTTAAAATTTTAGTCATTTAAACAAAAAAACTATTAAATCTTAATAAAAGACCAAATTGTTGAATCTATAAAAAAAATTATAGTTCAAAGTTGAAATAAAGAATATTCTATGAGTTTTATGTGAAGTGCTCCATAGGTCAAAAGTTCAATATGAGTTAACTACAAAAAAATTATATTTTAAAACATACTAATTATAATTATAATATTTTAACTACTATAAATTAAGCTATCAATTCTTACTAACTACATAATTATATTCTATAAGTAATATGAGTAAAATAGATAATATTAAAGTACTATCACACCTATTAACTTTTTTTAGAAGAAACAATCTTATGATAAAACATTCCCAAGACACTTTGAAAATGCATGAAGAAGGGGTTGGCAAAACTACCACTAAAACAACTTAAAAAAAAAGAGCAATTGGTCGACCAATAAAATCTCCTCTTTTTGCAAAATATCACGGATAATTACCTTTTTTTTTTAACTAAAACATGTTATTTTTTGTATTTTTTCTTACTAAAACCCATACTTTTTCAAAAATATCACACATAAACCCTTACTTATTCATTTTAAAACCTGTTGTTTCAATGCTTTTAATTATTTAAAAATATTTACATATTTTAACCTGCCTACTTATTTATTTAACAAATATAATTAATAAAATATTAAAACATAATTTCTATTTTGTCTAATAAAATCTCCTCCTTTTTTAAAAATATCATGGACAATTACGTTTTTCAACTAAAACATGTTATTTTTTCTATTATTTCTTAATAAACCCCTCTTTTTTCAAAAATATGACAGGCAAACCCTTACTTATTTATTTTAAAATTTATTTTAATAATTTTAATTATATAAAAAATTTATATATTTTAACATACCTATTTTTTTAACAAATGTAACTAATAAAATATTAAAACTTAAAAAATAAAATAATAATTATTAAAACAATTTGCGGGTTTTAAGCGAGTATGGTATAAAAAGTTAAACACATAGATAATTAATGCTAGTACATCCCATCTGAAAATACAGTAAAAAATATACTCCCTCTGTTCCGTTGAATTATATATGTTGGGTTTGGACACGAAAATCAAGAAAATGTATAAAAATGAGTAAAGTTAGATGAAAATTGGGTAAAGTGATGGAACCTATCAATATTTAAATTATTATATAATAGAGATAGTGGAGAAAATTAGTGAGTGTAAAGTGTTTTATATTATTAAAAATTACTCCCTCTGTCACAAAATAATCTTCCCATTTGGGAAAAAACATAAGTTTTAAGAAAAACAATAAACAAATGTCTAACAATCATTTGGGGGGATTAGGATGCTGCTAACAGAATGGTTTATGGGGGGAAAAGTAGATAAACTTTCCCTCCATTTTACTTTACAATTCAAAACAGCCAAGCAGAGCTGTCCACATAAACAGATTACATAAGAAAAATGTGATTACATAAGCAAATTACATATACACAGATTACATATAAAACAGATTACAAAGAAGAAAGTAAGGCATCACTGCTTGGCCATTCTGTGCTCAGAAAAATGAGTGTTGGAGGCTTCCCTTTCGATCTCAATCAACCACCAGCAACAGAAGAAGGTAATGAAGGCATGACAGGTTTTCTCCACCAGTTTGATTTAAATGAACCAGCAGAAGGAGACACACAAGGGCATGCACAACATCAACATATGGATGGTAATCATCATTGCAGAAAATGGACCAAGCTCAGCTGTGATGCAAGATTACAAGTTCTGATTTACTTGCTAAGCAACCCATCAACAGAAATAGAAGATAAACCTTACCATGGTGCCATAAGAGATGCAGCAAACAAGTTCAATGTCACTAGAAGAACAATTAGCAAAATATGGAATAAAGCACAACAACAAAAAGCATGCATGCAGAGTTACAACATGGCAACAGATGGACACAATTCCGGAAGGAAAAGAATCCAACTGCCACCTAATGCAGTAACAAGCATAAATATGGGAGATAGATCATGCATAAGGGACCTGGCAGCTCAGTTGAAAGTATCACACAGTACTGCTAACAGAATGATAAAAAGGGGACTGATAAAACCTCACACAAATCCTCTACATCCTGGATTAAAAGATGCAAATGTCATGCAAAGAATGGAATGGGTTCTAGGCCTACTCATGGGAGACACAGCAGCAACAAAGAGGCAGTATAAGGCAATGTATGATTTTGTGCATATAGACGAAAAATGGTTTTACCTTAGCAAGAAAGCAGTGAGAGTTTATTTAGAAAAAAATGAAAGAGGCAAGTACAGATCTGCAAAGTCAAGTAAGTTCATACCAAAGGTGATGTTCACTGCAGCAGTTGCAAGACCAAGGTTTAATGCACAAGATGAATGCATATTTGATGGCAAAATAGGCATATTTCCATTCACATATAAAGAACCAGCAAAGAGGGCATCTAAAAACAGACCTAAGGGTACTATAATCACTAAGGTGGTTGAGTCAGTAGGCAAAAAAGAAACAAGAAGCATGCTTATCAATCACATAGTACCAGCAATCATGGAGAAATGGCCAAAATTTGAAGGACCAAAGGTAATATTTATACAACAGGACAATGCAAGGACTCACATTACTCAATCAGATGAAGCATGGAATTTGATTCATGCTCCACAACAGAACTAGATGCAGGAAGCATTTTATGCACATGTAGTAATGTATGCATTGTATATGAATGCAAGACTAAATGTAATGAACATAAATATGAATGTAAACAATATGTATGACAATGTATGACAATGTATGACAATGTATGACAATGTGGCCGTGTCCAGCAGGGATGCAGATTCAAGGAGGCTCAATGGACCCCCAAGATCCGATTTTAGTTCACAAATACCCCCTTTCTTTCCCTATATACATATGACTAAAGAACACAAGTAGCTTCTCAAATTACAATAAAAAAAATTAATTAAACTATAAACCAACCACAGGAAGAATCAAGACAGGTCACTTGTATTCACTTGTATACATAATTTGATAATTTATGTATACTGAAGTCCCTTTAGAAGTCCCAATATACAAATAAAACTGTAAATTTCAGTCCCAAAATGACAATTACAAATTTCAAAACACGGACAAGCCAAAAACACGGACAAATGAAACCTCAACCATCACAAAGAATAAAAGAAGAAAGTGACATGCATATCATTTTTTCAACTACGCCTCATCACTCCCAATCAAATCAAAATTAGAGGTACACAAAAATGAGTATTTACTTACAAATTAGGAACGAGAGCAAGCATCTTCTGAATCAGGCTCAACGTCGTCGTCGGAGTCATCGATCGACGGTTCTGGAGCAACAACGACGGACACTTGATCTGGATCTGAACAAAGAGGGGACACTTCAACCTTGGGTTCTTCAATAACACTTCCATGAAACGGCGATCGAAGGTATTTTTCCACTGTTACTTCCGATTTATCCAACGATTCACCATCACTTCCCCATCTCAATCGAACATATTCACGACTATAATTGTGTTCTCCATCACAAGAAACACCTTTGTCACAGTTATCGGGATCAGAGCAAGCATAATCAACAGTATTAGCAGATTCATCATCGGAATCTGAAAATCCGTGATGGAAACTCATGTTTTTGATAGCTTATAAAAAAGACGACTGAAAAAATGAAGAGAGAAACGAGAGAAAATAAATTAGGGATTGAAATGAGAGTAGGTGGGGAGACTGAGTGGAGGACCGTTGTTTTGTTTTTTTTAACAGGTGTCGATATATGTGTATAAAATTGTAAATATATATAAGTAAAATAATTTTTGGGGAAAAGAGATATATATTTGTTTAAGTTGGTGGGTTAGTTTTTTAATATACTTTTGTTACTATTTTAGGAAAGGGGAAGAGTATTTTGAATGTACCAATAAGGAAAATGGGAAGTGTTTTATGAGACGGAGGGAGTACTATTTTTGAAATGTATAAAAATGAGAGGAACATCTAAAAATGAAACTGTATAGAAATGAAACGGACAGACACGTGATCCACAGTCCAAACATCCATATAATCCAAGTTTGACTAAACTCGCACCTGAAGCTTCAACAACACTTTCTCTGGAGTATGAATCCATACTCGATAGTCTTCTTTTCTTGAAGCCTGCCAACGCTTTATGACTTGAGGCGTGAGGCGTGTTGCGTGCATGTTCCCTTCTGCCTTCTGGGGTAAAGTGGATGCAAAAACTCGATTTTATTCATATCAGAAATCTGTTAAAAATTACAATTTTCAATGTGATAATGAAAATGAATGAGCTTTTGTAACTTGGTGGCTGTTTTTTTTTATCGAACTTGGTGGATGAGCTCATGCAACTTGGGTGCAACTTTTACAAAGTCATGTGGGCCGGTTCGGATTCATTAAAGAGGCGGTTTGAGTAAATTTTAAATTATTGATTATAACTTAAAGTTATTTAATTTGATAAGTGAAAAATGAAAATTATATCTTTGAATAATTTTGTATTATAGCTAATTTATGAGTTATTAAGAATGTAAAAATAAAAATAAATTTAATGAATAGTATATTTGAATGATAATATTAATTTTTATTTAAATAAAATCATAAAAATAAAATAAATTATTTAAAAAATTACCTCATACCAACTTTAAATTTTAAATTATTTTTCAATTTTAAAACATTTTCTAATTTATTATATAAATAAATATTTTTTAACTTAAAATCAAAAATTAGTGTAAGTCGAAAACAGGCTCAAAATCTTTGAGTGGCATGTCCACTAGTTGGAGTCCCGTGTGTTGGAATTGTGCACGTGAAAACTGAAAACTCAAGTACCAGGCTACCTTCTTCGTAGGAATTTGCTTAAAAGTAGTAGTAGTACTAAAAATGCTAAACCGACCGAATTGAATCGGGTCGAATTGATCAAACCGTATTTTATGATTTTTTTGACGGTTTGATATAAATAAAAATCATTATTTAATGGTTCGATTTGATTTTCATATTCAAACCGGACCGTTAAGTTCGAACCAGACCGTTCCATTTTATTATATTATACAATAATATATATTTTATTATAAAATAATATATTTTATTCATTTTATTGACATCTCATCTCTTACACTTTATTAAATATATTTCTATCTTAAAATCCTAAGTAAATAATACATACTCATTTCATCCCATCCATTTCTTTACACTTTCCTTTTTGGGATGTCTCATCCAATTCTTTACATTCCAAAACTTTTCCAAAATAGTAAATTTTTATAATATAAAAATTAACCACTCTCACTATTTTCCTCCACTTTACTTGCTTTATACTTTAAATATTAATGGGTCCCACCACTTTACTCATTATTCTTACTTTTTTCACTACTTTATTTATTTTCCTTAACCTCCGTGCCCAAACCAATTGTAAACAATTGGCCGGGACAGAGGGAGTATTTTTTATAGTTCATATCTTGTACTTTGCAATTTTATTTATTCTTTAATTATTAATATCAATATATTTTTGTGTAGTAGCTACCTATCAAATTTAGTAATATCATTAATTTATTTTCATTTATCTTTGAATGTCTAGCTAGATTTAAAACCGAACCGCCCAAATTAAACTGTTTAATTCAATTATGGTCTCAATTTTTAAATGGTTTGATTCCGTCTAGTAATTTACGAAACCATCAGATATAGTCTTGTCCGGTTTAATTGTTAAAAATCAATCAAACTGACTGTTGCTCGGTCCTAAATAATACCACCAATTAGGGCTGTTAATGAATCGGAAATGTACCATTATGCTTCCATGCTTTACAAGGTCGTCGTTTTCTTAATTGTTTTTACGGAATATCGAGAATTTAAAATTATTTCAATCTCAAATGTTATATTCGAGAACTGTAGTGATCTATTCGGGTAGAACTTAATATAATTAATTCTTTTTAATACAATTAATTTCCTACAAAAATTTTATGTTCGTATTTTTTCTGAACTTGGACATCTCGACACTCGTATCAACTTAAACTAAAATTAGGAGTCATTAATCAAGCAATCAAAGGTATTGTTCTAACAAGATTAATACTACATTTCAAATCTTAAAATATTCAAAAAAGCTTACGAAATTAAATCATCGATGTTCCCGTCAAAACCGATGAATTTAGTTTAAATATTTGGAGATTAATTTAAGAAAATCACGTGTATTTTAGTGAACCATTATGAGCCTTCATTAAAACAAGGCAGTACTAAAACAGTACGGTTGAGTACCTCCTCTATTTAACCACTTTCGATTAAAAGTTTAATCTGTATAAATATTAATTCATCTACCATCAATACATTAATAAAACGAGACCAAAGATGTGTTAATCACTCATCATTAACTTTGATAAATTTTTAAAACTAATTTATCTTTAAAAACCTTGTAGTAACTAAAAGAAAAACATGTTCTTTTAAGAAGATTATATGATTGAGATGCATAACGAATTTGACATTGTTATTTACCCATAAATTCAGAACAATTTAATTTTCAAATATTGCTCTTATCAATTTATATATGCATTTTATATCTTAACTGAAATTAAATAATACAACTTTCAAAATTAAAAACCGAAACCTTAACAATATTTATACTTTTAAAAACCAAAAATCAAAACCGAAGGATGGAAATAAAATTTAATTTTTTTAGTAAGGTGAAGACAAAACATGGTAGGCAATACGGTTATTTGAATATTAAAAAACTCAATTCCATACCGAATTTATATTTTTCTTTATATTTTATAGAGTAAAATACAGAGTTGTGGCAATATTTTACACCGAATTTCAAAAATGTGACCAAACTTTCAAGTTCGCACATTTAAGGGCAGCTTTAGTTCCCGCGTTTTAAAAAAGTGGCTTCCGCTAACTTTTTTTTCAAAAGAATGACCAAATTTTATTTCAAATTTTTAAAAGAATGACTCCTTTTCACTTTCCATTTTTTTAAAAGACAGATATAAAATTTGACCATTAATTTACAAATTCGGAAATTCAACCACTTTTTTTGCAAATTGATGTAAAATATAGCCACTACTCCGTAATTTTCTTTATTTTATATTTGTACATTATTAAATGTACGTAACATGCAGTATGTGACTGTGTTGACATGATGAATTCGCTACATGTGCGCACTCTGTTCTCTGTTTCCTTCCCTATATATACTCTTCCTGCTCCATTTTTCTCAAAATCCTACAAAAAACTCGTAGACAAAGCCACTCCAAACTCCAAAGACATATTTTGAAAAAAACAGAAGCTAACAATTAAGAAACATGGCTGATCAATCTTCAACTTGTTTTGCATCTCCCAAAAAGCTGAAATTCTTTGCTAAGATTCGACGGTTCTCGCAGCCAAGAAGTTCCGAAAAGCAATCAAAGCCGTGCGATCAAGAACCGATAAAAGAAAATGAGTCGATGATGTTAGTGAAGGTGGTAGAGGAAGGTGGCTGTGGTGTGTTACAAAGGTCTGTTAAGAGGCTTCATTTTGGTAGTTTTGAAGAAAAGGAAGTGGCTGTTGAAGATATTATTCGACTCGCCAAAGAAGATTTGAGTCGTCGAAAATTAATGGCAGAGCTCGGAGTTATTCCGGCCCTGGTGTCAATGGTTGGTTCGGAGGTGGTGACACGAAGAAGCTTGGCTGTTCGAGCACTCATAGAGCTTGCTAATGGGACTTACACGTAAGTGCTTATCAACTATCATTCGAATTTTACTATGTTAGTAGGGGTGAAGTACTTTAAAAACTCTTTTCATGTTCGAGATTGCTAATCACAAAAAAATACAGATTCATGCATATTCTTATTGAATCTGCTCCCTCGTGCCAGTTTTATAATCTGTGCTTAGATATGAATTACAACATCAGGTGTTTTTGTTTAGTCCGACACTCCGACTCCTGGAAAAAATGCTCTTGAACACGTATATAGGGAACTCTCGATCTCATCAAAGTTAGGTGAATACGTACTTAAAAGTCTTAACATCAACTAACGAAAAAAGTAATTCTTGAAAAAAAGTTTATTAGTTTTTGAATTTCTTTTTTGCACAAACACCCCAACATCAGAAATGAAAGAGAATATCCAATTCGCTCATACAAGATAATTGTCAGAGACCCTCTTCAACCCAATACATCAAAATAATGTCATTATACTACTATTTTGATGTCAAAATGACACTATCCATAAAATGTACTATAACCCAATTGACACTATACTTGACACTATAAGGAATCTTTTACATAAAAAATGGAATATTCTAACTTTTTTTCATTTTTATATTCTTAATAAATCTAAAGTTGAAAAGTACAAAAGAAAGAAGTTGAATAGGACAAGAAAAAAACTTGTTTTATTAACAAATATAAGGGTATAGTGGGAATATTGAAAGTCACCAAATTTAGTGTCAAAGGATCACCAAATGTATTTTTGTCATCAAATTTGGTGATCCAAAACTCATTTGGTGTCTTTGGGTCACCATTTTAGTGCTGTATTGAAGTTGTTTTTACACTATACCAATCACTGTTATAGTGATTTAGTGTTGGGTTGGAGTTGCTCTGAGCAGATACAAACATGTTATTAAAACTTCAACTTATTCATTAGATTAGCATAAAAATAAATGTTTAAAGTGTTAACAATACAGTCTTGTTAGAAATATTTGCAAGTGAAGCGTTACATCATCAAATTACAACCAATAATGACTATATATTGGATAGAGAACATTATAGGACAAAGAGCACATTAGCAGAACATCACTCTGTAAGTGGAGAAGCTCCAATAATATCTTGAGAATATATTCATGCAATGATAGTATGATACATATATCTACACAAGTGGAACATGACCTTTCTAATATTTCATACATCATAATGCAAATGGAACAACCCATTTTGCCATTTCAATAACCCATAATTAATTATATTGTATTAGATATGATTTAGTTAACAAACATAAGTCAAGCATTGTATTTAATTTTGATGTGAATTAACCTTTTTTGTCCTAAATATTTAACTCCACTGCATCTTAAATTTGATGTTTTATGTGTTAGTATTGGTTTACTAACACGCGTACATTTTTTCGCATGAAATCTAATTTTTAACTGCTCGTCTCCAAAAGATCATGATATTTTCAAATATATAATATAATATCATGTTTACATGAGTCCTATGCATATCTCATATTGAGTTGGAAATGTGATACACATATTAATTGAACATAGCCATGTTAGTAGAGACAAAACTTTACTTTTAAAATACCAACAAAGGTGCACTAATCTTCCACTAAACTCCATGGGGGTAGGAGGATTTGTAGGTGGCATACAACTAGCTAGGCAGACAGCTTAATTAAACAATAAGTATAATTATTATTTTGTAATGACTTCATTAGATTTTATGTACTTTTTCAAATCTCAAATATCTCTAAACAATTAAAAATAGGCACAATGGTTGACCTCTAAAGTATTATTCCATTACACATCTGTTTTCAAGAATCTTGCTGAGTTTATAAAAAAAGTCCATTTACATAATTGGAAACACCCCACATGAAAATACACCCTCATGTCCCATTATTATTTTCAGGAAGTTTGTGCAAAGTACTGGAAAATTATGAATCACATGAATGTCATTGTTAATGATTCTTCTCTTCTGTCTTGTTGTTTTTGCAGGAACAAAGCTCTCATGGTTGACTCAGGAATCTTATCGAAACTACCCGAAAACATCGGTGTTTTAGAAGAGCAAACAAGGCATGAATTTGCACAACTAGTCCTGTCTATATCTTCCCTACACAACAGCCAAGTCCCAATAAACTTGTCTAAGATTGTCCCACTTGTTATCTCCATTCTTGAATCAGATTCAGATTTTGAAACCAAACAACTATGTTTAGGTACATTATACAATCTTTCCACTATGTTAAACAATGCAGGAACATTAGTGTCTAATGGAGTAATAAACAATCTCCTGAGATTCTCCTCTGTCAAAGAAACATCAGAAAAGGCCCTTGCAACTTTAGGAAACCTAGTAGTGACCTTGATGGGGAAAAAGGCTTTAGAAAGTAATCTTTTGGTACCTGAAAACTTAATTGAGATTCTGACATGGGAAGATAAGCCAAAAAGCCAAGAAATATCGGTTTATATTCTAATGATATTAGCACATCAGAGCTCCATGCAAAGATTGAAAATGGCTGAGGCAGGGATTGTTCATGTCCTTCTTCAAGTGTCTTTACTAGGTACCACCTTGGCACGAAAAAGGGCCCTTAAATTATTGCAATGGTTTAAAGACGAAAGGCAAACAAGGATGGGACCTCATTCAGGGCCACAAACTCGAAGGTTATCGATTGGTTCACCTATAAATCATAATGAGGTGAACGAAGGGAAGAGGTTGATGAAGAACATGGTAAGACAAAGTTTGTATAAGAATTTGGAAACGATTACTCGTCGTGCCAATGCTGATGAAGGTTCTTCTAAGCTCAAGTTCTTGGCTACAAGTTCAAGCTCCAAGAGTTTGCCTTATTAGATTCACTTGACAATTAACTATGAGATTGTGATATCATCAGGGATGTTTTTTTTTTCCTCTGAAGTGCATTTTTGTGTGCAGTTTGTTTTTACAATTTACTTGTCTTGATCAAATAAACTATTATAACGTTTGGAATTTGTTGTTGCCAATATATGTGTCTCTTTTATCATAAATTATTGTTGGTTGAAGATAAAAATATATTATCTAGGCATTTGGTTTAAGTTTAAGGGATTCGGTTAATGAAATCTGAATTCTCATTTCCCTACAAGTCCTAACATTTCCAGACAACTACTACTCCTTTAACATGACATCAACAAACCAAACTCCCCTTGTACCTAATAGGGGTGCCCGCGGGTCGGGTTGGCCGGGTTAGAAGTAATAAAGTCACCCAACCCAATTACCTCGGTTTTATGAAATCTAAACCCGTTATAAAAAAATATTCGATAAAACCCAACCTTGTTTACTATATATTGGGTCGGCTTGGGTCGGGTTGGGTTGGGTTAAATACATGCAAATATATTAAACAGAAACTACACTTTAAAGCTCAAAGCCTTAAATGAATAGTCAAATTCTGGACACCTGAATATTACATTTAGCATTTAGCAGTAGAGACATAGTGTAATTAAGTTTTACAAACCAAATTAAAAGTTCCATCCAACTTAAATAAGTGTTAAACACCAACAAAAGAACACATTATAAATTCAGAACAAAGTTTGTAAAACTTCATCCAAATTTATATGCCACCAGCTAGTTCAATCACTCATCGATATTGATAGTCGGACTCGGATCATTTGACAGAGATTTCTTCTTGTCCTTTCCAGCATCTAAAAATTTTAGGAAAAAATTCATGTCATTATTGAACATACATACATATGATATAATAAAAATGTATGCAGCGAATAAATTTATTTGACAAGTGTTTGACATACCTTCTTCAAGAAACTTATAATATTCAGCTTCATCCAAATGTTCCCTTGATTTAATACCTGCACAACCTTCTTTCAACCAACTTTGTGTGCATACCAGCGCCTCCAACATCTTAGGACTCAAGGAACTCCGAAATGAGTCTAAAATACGACCACTTGTGCTAAATGCTGATTCAGAAGCAACGGTAGACACAGGAATAGCAAGGACATCTCTAGCCATCTTAGACAAATTTTTATACTTAACAGAATTATCCTTCCACCAGTCAAGGATATTAAATGAGGAGGCCATAGGATTAACAGGTTCTTCTGCCAAGTATCTTTCAAGATCATTCTTTTTTTCAGTTACAAACAACTGCTTGTGTTGTAAATAATTTTCTAACATTTTTCTCTTGTGTGTTTCTTTTCCTCCGCTCTCCTGTGGTAAGCCACTCTTGGTAAGCTGATAAAACATAGATGGAAAGCTAATTAATATAGAAACATATGTACAACAGTCTGGGAAAATTCTGCAAACAGAAACAATAAAAATATGCATACAAACAGAAATCTGAAAGTGCAACATACATTATACATTCTGCAGTAAAATTTCTGGACAGATGCAGTTTATTATTTGAGGATTATTATTATTATTTGAGGATTAGAACACAATTAAACACACAACGAATAGCTAATTAGAACTGTGTACATACTCTGCAAAACAACGACAGTATCAATCATACTATAATTGCACAAATGAGCAGAACTTTCCTGGTGCAGTCTACTGGGGAATGTTTACAGGGACTGATTTAAGTATTCAACCACTAGCAACTCAAAACAATTTAGAAAAGAGGATAATTAAAAGCCGAAATTTGTTTTTCTACATGCCACTTCTAAATTTGTTGACAAATATTGCATATAAAGTACTTATCTTGTACATAAATGGGTAGCCAAACACCTTCAAATAGGTACCTTTACTTATTGCTTACGAGATTATAGTAATTAGTAAGTACCTATCTTATAAAATAAAACCTTCATAAATAATAAATACTAACAAGCAGAGGGATAAAAGGACAAGAATATGGTGTATATAATTTATACAAACACGTATATCATGAAGTACCCAATGAAAGCAGCAGATGCTTGGACATGCAATTTTAAATGAACATGTAATACTAACCTTGCTACTGTCGTCATCACCATCAAGATTGTAAGAAGAGAACATTTTTTGAAGGATTGAGTCCACCTTCACAACAAGCTTTGCAACCGTTTCAGCATCATAAACGGAATCAAAACAATACTTCAAGTAACCCATCTTGTACCTAGGATCCAAAATGACAGCCAAAAACAACAAAGGATTGATGTTGTCTACGTTGCTTCAATATTTTTTGTACTTCCCTCTCATATACACAGCCATTGTTGACAACAAAGGATCATCACTTGCAGCCAAATCAGTTAACTGAGTTTGTATCTCACATATTTCATGATAGAAATTGTTGGAAGTCACGTGCAAAGTCCCACTGAATTTAAGGGTAACTTCATAAAAAGTGGCTAAGAACTTAACAAAAACAGAAGCACACTCCCAATCATAAGAGGTAGGAGGTCCAATCCTCTTCTTCCCATTCTCCTTTTCCATAAAAAAACTCAAGAACTTCTCATCATCTTCTTCGTACCTTACAAAAGCCTTTTCGAACTTAATAGCAACATCCAACATCATGTAAGTGGAGTTCCACCTTGTAGGCACATCCAAAACCAGACCCCCTTTGTAATCAATCTTTTCACGCTCTACACATGATTTAAATTTTTGTAATCTTGCTGGAGAAGACCGAATATATCTCACAGAGTTGCGAATAGCTGCTATTGATTCATGTAATTCCTTTAATCCATCATTTACGATTAGATTCACGATGTGTGCACCACATCTTACGTGCATAAATTCACCTTCAAGTACAGAGCCCTTCCATGCATTAACTCTTCTTTTCACAAACCCAACAGCAACATCATTGGCAGTTGCATTATCTAAAGTCACTGTGAATACCCTTTCTGCTGTCCAACTAAGCAAGCAAGCTTCAATCCCCTTTCCAATTGTTTCGCCTTTATGATTTGCAATTTGACAGAAATTTATTATTCGTTTTTGCAAGTTCCAGTCAGCATCAATGTAGTGTGCAGTGAGACACATATACGAGATTTGTGTAGAAGACGTCCAACAATCAGTAGTTAAGCAAATTCGTTGCCCTTCCTTAACAAGCTCTTTCATCAACTTGGTTCTCTCATTGCAGAACAAATGGTATATGTCTCTGGTGACAGTGTTTCTACTAGGCACAATGAACTTTGGCTGCAACTCCTGAATTAATTCCTTAAACCCATTACCCTCTACAACATTAAAGGCTTGCTCATCTTTCACCACGAACTTGGCTAGAGCATTCCGACATTTCACCTTGTTGAATGTTACTGCAAGTAAATTGCCCACTCCATCTCCACCAGGTTTAAAACTTAGCAGCTTCTGTTTCTTATCGGTCACTTTATTCGGATTCTTCTTACACTTACCCAGATGCACCCACAAGCTGCTCGTTCCCACCCTTTGACTATGACAAGCATAGTCTGCACCACAATAGTTACAAGTGCATCTAGGGTCAATTGGATTTAAAGGTAAAACCTTGGTAAAGAAATCCCACACATCAGAAGTTCTTGTTGGCTTTTTCTTTAATGTGAGCGGGTTGTCGTCACCTTCTATTTTAGGTTCAATAGGTGTAGTGTTTGGAATTGGAGCGGTGTTTGGGATGGTGTTTGGGACTGGGATTGGATTGGGGATGTTGTCTGGGGTTGTCAAGTTATTAAAATTCTCCATCATTTTAAATTTTAATCCTATAAAATCAAAATAACGAATCAATTAATTCAATCAACGAAATCACATACTTAAATAAATCTATGTGTATAGCTATAGAGTACAAACAAACATACAAATAAATGAATAACAAATACAAAGATATAAGATGCATATACAAAGATACAAGATGCATTTTATAAACGGTAATTGACAAAGATGTGAATCTCAGAAAAGAAAAGAAAAGAGATATACCTTGATCTTGACAAAGATGTGATGTGAATCTCTCAGTCTCACTCTTAGTCTCGCTCTCTCAGAAAATCCGCCGCTTGCCGCTTGGTTTATGTTACTACTGGCTACTAGTGGCTAGGGTTTTTAGTTTAGTAGTCCAGTGACTCCAGAGTCCAGTACCCGAAGATAATACGTAATAGGTAGCAGCCCAGTCCATGTAATGTTATGGGTTGGGTTGGGTTGGCCCAAAAATTCTCCAAACCCTAAACCAACCCATTAAATTCGGGTTAAATCATTATGAACCCAATTAATTTTCGGGTTCTATTTTTACGGTTTGGGTTGGCTAAAATCGGGTCGGGTAGGGTCGGTTTTATCGGGTTACGGAACCCATGGGCACCCCTAGTACCTAATTTGCAATCTGTTTAAACAAAGTTGTTTTCCCGTACAATTGTGAAGCCATATACCGACATGTTCGATTTTTTTGAATCAAGATGTGAAGGGGGATGTACGTAAGAAGTAAGTGTTGGGTATAATTACAACTACACAACAATAATAGGGCAGTTATATATATAATTGTATTAACAAGAATAGGCAAAATACCAATAAACGAAACAAACACAAAGGTCGAAACAATAAATAATTAAAGACCGTAAATAATAAGATAAGAAAGAACACTTATCTCTCAGGAGCTTTAGCAAATACTGATAGATAAATAAAACAGCTGAGTCGCCAAGCCTTCGAGAAGTCTTGACTGTTCTTGAAGAGATTATTGCCCCACTTACGCTGTGTTGGGTTGCAGCAATATCACTCCCAGGATAAAACAGCACAGATCAATCCACTCACAGATATGACAATGATCAACAGCGACCAGCACCTCACTTCACCCAAGAACTATGTAATCTGTATGTGTTGAGAGAAAAACCAGAGAAGATAATAGTTGCTAGGGTTTTCAGAGTTACGTATATTTCACTGCCCCGTCAAACGTTATGTTTTGTATCTATATATAAAATACAAAATAAAATGTAAACAGACCAAATATTGTAACTGAAGATATGGCATTTAATACTAAATATTCTGATTTAATTACCATAACAGTAGTCATCAGGATTTAATAACAGTTACAGCTCAGTCAGGATTTCCTGGTCCATCAGGATTTGATCATCATCAGTACTCCAAGCCATCAGGACTTGCTGTCTGTCAGGAGTGGCATCAGTACTTGATCGAACATCAGGATTTCGTCAGGACTGGACCATCATCAGGATCCAAATACTGACACAGGCCATCAGGATCAGTAGTCATCAGGATTTCACTCCAAGTACTGACCAGGCCATCAGGATTTGATCCACGAACTGGTCCATCAGGATTTAATATAAATCCTGACCCAGTTCGTTTAGCTGTTATAAATAAATACTGATACTGTCAAATTAAATCAATAAATAATATTAAATAAACAGGTAATAAAATTCCTCGCCCAGGTCGCCTCGCGTACGCGAGACATTCGACCAAATCGCCCTTCGACCCGAGTCGAGTCGAGTCGAGTCGTGACGTGACGAGGCGAGCGGCGGCGGCGCGTGTGTGTGTGCGCGCGCGCGAGGCACATACTAACACCATGCACGCCCACATGCCTTAGTAGTTGTACACTACTCTTGCACATGTTCCTATATAAACCCACCAACCTCTCATTACCAATGCTATGTGGGATACAAGTTATTTCAAAATAACCAACCCACATAACCCATTTCAAACAACCTATTTCAACTCAATTTATTTATGGATTACACTAAGAAAATGTCTTAGATCCAAACATGAAAGTTTAAGTCCTCATTACAAGGAACAACCTCCACTTGTTAGTTTCCAGAAATTCCATCAAGAACATATATAAAATATGTCTCAAACTTTCCATTTTCTAACAATCCCCCACAAATCCATACAGAAATGCTTACATATCGGTCCTTATCATGACTTGTTTTTCAGAGTCGGTACCCTTCCGGGTTTGAACCCTCCTAAGTCCTCTACTTCGATGGCTAACGGATCTAGATGGAATGTTTCACCTTGAATCTTTATCCGTTTGGTGTAACCACACTCCATAGACGATGACAAATCAAAGGCTATGGTGCTGATCTACGGCTTTGAGACGTTAATGGTCCTATCTCGATCCTGTTCGTCGAATGCTTCAAGGAATAACCCTTTCCTCTAATTGCGACCACACAATTACATTCGCTTAGTTGGGCATCTCCAGAGATGTACTGCGATCATCTCGTCAAATGACTTGACCCCATTCAGAGTTCAAACTAACTCTTGCTATACTGGCAGTAACAGTACCTTTTAGGTTTACAGGGGATAGACACAGATACGTAAGTATCAAGGAATATAGTAAAGGTACTACCAACTCACCCTCACAGCTTGTTATTACCACATTGAATACACTTCAAGGGATCTCCTCTCAGGTGTATTGGGTTCCCGCTGCTGATGAATTATGATGGACTATCAGTCCCATCCCCAACCTAGACTTAAGGACTACTGCATGCTCAAGTCCTTTAGTCAAAGGATCAGCTATATTATCCTGAGTTCCAATGAACTCTACAGCAATAATCCTTCCAGACACAAGACCCCTTATAGACTTAAGTCTAACTTGGATGTGTCTCTTTGTTTTAGCATTATACTTTTCACTACTGATCTTGTCGATAGTTGTACGGCTATCACAATGAACAACAATGGCTGGAAGCGGTATGCTTACTACAGGTAACACTGACATAAGTCCATGCAACCATTCAGCCTCCGTCCCCGTGGCATCTAGTGCACACAACTCAGCCTCAAAAGTAGACCGAGTTATCAAAGTCTGTCTAGTAGACTTCCAGGATATTGCTCCACCTGCTATGGTAAACAAATATCCAGTCACTCCATTGGTACCAGATTTCTTAGCTATCCAACTTGCATCACTGTATCCCTCGAGTACTCCAGGGAATCTTCGATAATGCAAACCAAGGGAAATAGTTCCCTTAAGATATCTAAGAACTCTATCCAGTGCCTCCCAATGAGTCTTATTCGGACAGCTTGTATATCTAGCTAACTTAGACACAGAATAAGAAATATCTGGTCTAGTCACATTAGCAAGATATTGCAAACTCCCAATAATCTGAGAATACCTTAACTGAGACACAGGAATTCCTGAACTATTCTTGACTAGGGCAACTTTAGGATCGTACGGTGTACTAGAGATTGTACAATTTGAATAACCATACTTCTCAAGTATAGATTTCTCTATATAATGAGATTGTGATAATGTTATTCCATCAGTTGACTGTGTCAACTTGACCCCAAGAATCACACTAGCCTCACCCATATCCTTCATTTCAAAGTGCCTTTTCAAGAAACTTTTTGTCTCTTTAATAATCTCAATATTGGTTCCAAACAATAATATATCATCCACATATAGGCACACGATAATACATTCATTTCCTTTAACCATATAGTAGACACACTTGTCACTTTCATTAACTACAAATTCTGATTCTAAAACAGTATCATCAAACTTTTTATGCCAGTCTCTAGGAGCTTGTTTTAAGCCATATATAGACTTGATTAACTTACATACTTTCCTCTCGTTACCAGAAGCAACAAATCCCTCAGGCTGATCCATATAAATCTCTTCTTCAAGATCACCATGAAGAAAAGCTGTCTTTACATCCATTTGATGGATGATAAGACCATGTACAGAAGCCAATGATATAAGCATTCAGATTGTTGTCATCCTTGCAAAGGAGAGTATGTGTCAAAGTAATCAATGCCTTCCTTTTGCCTAAAGCCCTTAGCTACCAGCCTAGCCTTATACTTATCTATTGAGCCATCAGGATTCATCTTCCTTTTGAAGATCCATTTACATCCTATAGTAGTACACCCAGGAGGTAGGTCAACCAACTCCCATGTTCCGTTAGAAACAATAGAGTCGATCTCACTCTTTACAGCACCTTTCCAATGCCTTGACTCCGAAGAATCCATGGCCTGTCGGAAAGTCAAAGGTTCATCCTCGACATTGTAAGTGACAAAATCACTTCCAAAGTCCTTGACTACCTTTGCACGCTTACTCCTTCTAGGTTCATCTACTTCATCAGGAGTAGAACTACTGTCAGGATCTGCCCCCACATTTGTCATCTTTTCCACATGATCAGGAATAGAACTCGATGTGTGAGTAGGATCATCATTAGAAATATCATGAGGTATGTCAGTCTTCATAGGGAACACATCCTCAAAGACTGTTGCATCACGAAACTCAACTATAGTGTTTGCCACTATACCGTCTATGTCAGATTTTAACACTAAAAATCTCATAGCCGTAGTGGTTTCAATATAGCCCAGAAAGATGCAATCAACAGTTTTCGGACCTAGTTTCTTTCTCTTGTGTTCAGGGACAAGCACCTTAGCAAGGCACCCCCACACACGAAGATACTTCAAACTTGTCTTTCTACTTTTCCATAATTCATAAGGTGTCTTGTCCATATGTTTCAGAGGAACTCTATTCAGAATATGGCAAGCCGTATTCAAAGCTTCTCCCCACATGTACTTAGGCAACCCAGAATTAATAAGCATGCTGTTAATCATATCTTTAAAAGTTCTGTTCTTTCGTTCAGCCACCCCATTAGACTCAGGTGTGTATGGTGGAGTTACCTCATGAACTATACCATTGCTTGCGCAAAATTCATTAAACAAAGTACTTGTATACTCACCACCTCTATCAGATCTCAAACGTTTAAGTACTTTACCAGTTTGTGTTTCAGCTTCAGTTTTGAACGTAATGAATTTTTCTAGTGCTTCATCCTTATGTCTAAGTAAATAAACATAACAATATCTACTACAATCATCTATAAAGGTAATGAAATATCGTTTATTATCCTTAGTCAACATGCCCGAAAATTCACATATGTCAGTGTGTACTAAATCCAATACTCCTGAATCCCTAACAACATTATGAAAGGGTTTCCTAGTTTGTTTAGCAGTCACACATACTTGACATTTAGATTTCTTTTCAACAGCATACTTTGGAATCAACTCTAAATTCATCATATTCTTTAGAGCACCAAAATTTAAATGACCAAGTCTAGCATGCCATAAATCGGATGATTCAACACAATTAACAGAAGGTGCAACACTATCATTAATAAAATTGCCCAAAACAGGCTCAACATTTATTAAAAATAAACCATCAGACAAATAACCTTTGCCAAAGAATGTACCAGTATGTGTAATAACTACTTTATTACATTTCAAAAAAAGTTCAAAACCATTTTTAACTAAACAACTTCCACTTATAATATTTCTACGAATATCAGGAACATGGTGCACTCTAGTGAGGGATAGAACACGCCCAGAAGCAAACTTCAGGTCCACGTTTCCTATTCCAAGAACTTGAGCAGCACTAGCATTCCCCATCGTCACTGTCACTCCATGACTCTGTTGATAAGATACAAATAAACTAATATCAGTACAAATATGTACATTAGCTCCAGTATCAATCAACCATTCATGTGACAGATAAGTGGAAAGAAGTACAGGGTTGTAGTTAACATACCCGTCATTGGTTCCAGAGGCAACAACCTCACCAACAACCATGTTAACCTTAGGCCCATCAGTGGTTGCAAGCACAGTATTAGCTTGTGCTACCACAACAACTTTCTTTGCTTTCTTTGTAGGACAGTCCTTGCTCCAATGACCAACCTGTCCACAAGACCAACATGGTTTCTTTGTCTTTGGTTTCTTAGCCTTGTTCTTGTCATTTTTAGGTTTAGTGTTATCCTTCTTAGTGACAGCCTTTCTTTTCTGTCCAACAGTCACTACATTAACCTTCGAACTCCCATGTTCAGAAGGCATCACATGTCCCTGTTTGGACTTGTGTTGTTCCTGCACAGAGATGTCCAACATCAGGTTTGTCCATGTGATCTCTCCTTTCTGTCTTTTCAGGGAGAGAGCAAACTCTTCCCAAGACTTAGGGAGCTTTTCAATCACAGCCATAACCTGAAACTTTTCAGGAAGGTCCATTCCGGACTCCTTCAAAGCATGAACCAACATCTCAAATTCATGTGCCTACTCGGTCATGGATTTTGTATCCACCAGTTTAAAATCAAGAAACCTAGCCACAGAATACTTTTCCAACCCTTGCGAGTCAGTATTGTGTGTCTGGTCCAGCTTCTCCCATAAGAGCTTAGCAGTGAAGGAGTCAGATGAATACACATCAAATAGAGTGTTCGCTAAAGCTGCCAGTATAGCAGCCCTAGCCACCCCATTTTTTTCCTCCCACATGGCATAAGCCTTAAGAGTTTCAGCCTTTTCCTGATCAATAACCGGTTTCTCATACTGCACCACCGGCCATAGACCCTTCACCGTTAACCACAGTTTCATCTTTTTCTGCCAACGAGAAAAACCAACACCCCCACCGAATTTATCAGGCATTCCTGACAAATCAATAGGCTGTGGGAAACGGTACGTGGTCCAATCTATGGTGGGTACAGTAACACCAGAACCAGAAGTATTAGCACCATCAGGAGTTACAGTTCCGTTAACCATCTTGTTAATTAACAATATATAACACAGAAAACTAATCTCTTCAAGATTTTTGGGTATAATTACAACTACACAGCAACAATAGGGCAGTTATATATATAATTGTATTAACAAGAACAGGCAAAATACCAATAAACGAAACAAACACAAAGGTCGAAACAATAAATAATTAGAGACCGTAAATAATAAGATAAGAAAGAACACTTATCTCTCAGGAGCTTTAGCAAATACTGATAGATAAATAAAACAGCTGAGTCGCCAAGCCTTCGAGAAGTCTTGACTGTTCTTAAAGAGATTATTGCCCCACTTACGCTGTGTTGGGTTGCAGCAATATCACTCCCAGGATAAAACAGCACAGATCAATCCACTCACAGATATGGCAATGATCAACAGCGACCAGCACCTCACCCAAGAACTATGTAATCTGTATGTGTTGAGAGAAAAACCAGAGAAGATAATAGTTGCTAGGGTTTTCAGAGTTACGTATATTTCACTGCCCCGTCAAACGTTATGTTTTGTATCTATGTATAAAATACAAAATAAAACGTAAACAGACCAAATATTGTAACTGAAGATATGGCATTTAATACTATATATTCTGATTTAATTACCATAATAGTAGTCATCATGATTTAATAACAGTTACAGCTCAGTCAGGATTTCCTGGTCCATCAGGATTTGATCATCATCAGTACTCCAAGCCATCAGGACTTGCTGTCTGTCAGGAGTGGCATCAGTACTTGATCGAACATCAGGATTTCGTCAGGACTGGACCATCATCAGGATCCAAATACTGACACATGCCATCAGGATCAGTAGTCATCAGGATTTCACTCCAAGTACTGACCAGGCCATCAGGATTTGATCCACGAACTGGTCCATCAGGATTTAATATAAATCCTGACCCAGTTCGTTTAGCTGTTATAAATAAATATTGATACTGTCAAATTAAATCAATAAATAATATTAAATAAACAGGTAATAAAATTCCTCGCCCAGGTCGCCTCGCGTACGCGAGACATTCGACCAAATCGCCCTTCGACCCGAGTCGAGTCGAGTCGTGACGTGACGTGACGAGGCGTGGCGAGGCGAGCGACGGCGGCACGCGTGTGTGTGTGCGCGCGAGGCACATACTAACACCATGCACACCCACATGCCTTAGTAGTTGTACACTACTCTTGCACATGTTCCTATATAAACCCATCAACCTCTCATTACCAATGCTATGTGGGATACAATTTATTTCAAAATAACCAACCCACAGAACCCATTTCAAGCAACCCATTTCAAGCAACATATTTCAACTCAATTTATTTATGGATTACACTAAGAAAATGTCTTAGATCCAAACATGAAAGTTTAAGTCCTCATTACAAGGAACAACCTCCACTTGTTAGTTTCCAGAAATTCCATCAAGAACATATATAAAATATGTCTCAAACTTTCCATTTTCTAACAGTAAGGACACAAAAAAGAGTAGAATGTTTCCAAAAATGGATTTGTGCTCCTCTGTACCTTTTAACATCTCATATATCGCAATTCACTGTTGAATTATAAGAGTATAAGATCATGTTGGAGCCTTCTCAAACACTTTAAAGTTTTAGATGGACTGGTTACTTAACATTCACAAATAGCACAGATTCGTTAATTGCAAGCACGTACAGTCATTCGAAATGTAGATGACATTTTTAAGCGTTGCTCCGTGCCCCTTCTCAACAGGTAACATTTAAACTAGCATGGTTGCCCGCTCCGCTGGTTTTTTTTTTTTTTATAATGGAATGACAATCAAGTTGATACCCAATTTTTTTTTTAAATTAGCAAAACTTGCTAAACTTGCCTTGATGACATAGTGTCTTCGTTAATATACATACAACAAAAACTTAGCTATTGCTTTGGAGTTGTCCAAATAGTCTTTTACAAAATGAAGTAGTTAAAAGTCATGTTTTCTTCTTGTCTGATTACTCCCTGCTTGTTTTTGTGTTCATTGGTGATTGAAAGTTGAGTTGTGACATCCCGTCCAAGTGGTATGTTGAAGTTGATGCCTGTATTGTAGGAGTTTATAATAAATTTGATGTTTCATGAATATTGAAATCATTTAGAAAATAAGAATTACCTGTGTTTTATCTGTTTCCATTGTCTCACTATTTTCGTCTTTGCTGTTGGGGTCTATGAAGTCTCGGCAGATACTTATTACTTTATAAATTGGTACGTTGTTGAGGACATTCACTTCTCTGATAATAATTTTGACCGTGAAGTTCTCTTTTTTCAGTTTCTTGAAATCTGCAGGAAAAGCTTCCTCTTTCTCAACCTGTTTATATTGTTTATAAGTTGTCATCATTCTGTAATAGATTTAATAGTTGTGTAGTATAATATACTTCAAACCTCTTTCAGAAGTTGCACTGCTCGTTTCTCAAGAACAGCTCTAGTTGGTTGGTCAGCTAAAGAAAGTTGAAAAGTACCAGTTTCATCGGAAGCAACTGCAGTAATGTTGAACCTGTGAAGTGAAACAAAACTAATTTGGTAAAGCAGTACATGTCTCTTGTTTGCTTACTGGAATAGTAGTGACAAATATACCTCTGATCTGGGTATGGGAGGATGCAGTTACAATTCATGCAAAACCACTGAGCTGCCTTCAATTCGATTTCCTGATCGCAGTCTGTACATACTGTTGAATACCATTTATGTGTTTCCTCTATAGATTTGATGGTTACATGCGTGCAGACTTCTCTCTACAGAAGAAAGTATGTATAGGTCATTAAGAGGGAAGTAAAATATTTTTACGTTAGACTGAAATTTACCATTATGTAATCCTTTCCCAATCTTTTGATTGCTTCAACTTTTAGCAATTCAAGTTCTCTGTTCTTATCCACAACAGAAATTTGTTGTGAAAACAATGGTTCTGTCAACCTAAACAAATTAGGTTCAAATTAGTTATTCCTATATTTTTTGAACTGGATTTGGTTTTTGGTTAAGAGACTTACTTCTTCCTTAGCTGAAGAACGCTGTAGTGGTTATAGTTGAGGTAGCACATAGTACCTCCGACGCTAGATAGGTCAACTTTGTCTGCATTTGATTTAATTTTTTGTTAGTAATGTGTTCTGAGTAGAGACAGAAATTTGAACTATAATTTTCTTCTTACCATTCCATAGACCAACACGGCTACTGGCTATAATAACAATAACTGGTATTTCAGACACTTTATTCATTTCTTCTTGAAACTTCTCAGCGAATCCATCCCAGAAAGTGACATTGACGGATGACCTTTTATACACAATATAATGATAAAAAGTTACTTTGTTGTTGTTTATATTCATATTAAATTTTGGGTGATTGCATTCAAACCTTCCATCCGTAATAGTGAACTTGACTTGTTTTTGTGGACTGTAATATTTTGTCAACGTCGCATATAAAGAGGAAAACCACTTTCATCAAAAGTTGTTTGAGCACAGTACCTAAAAAGTATAAAGAAAATGATTCAATGGTTCATACAACAAAATTTTTAAAAAAAATTAAGTAAAACTTACTTCTTTGGAAAATGACGTAGACAACGTAAATCTTTCATGCACGCTGATTTGACATTTTCTAAACCACATGGGCCGTGGATCATAAATTCCTTAACAGCAGCATAGCCAACAGGATCTAAAAGAGGATTTGGAATTTCAGCAGAAACAAATTTGTTGACATTCTGTTTAAGATACTTTTTGGAAGAATTATCAAGCCATATTAACATATGAACGTGTGGCAGACCTCTTTTTTGAAACTCTACGACATACATAACTGCTCAATTCAAATGGAAAAAGTATTACAGCATGAAACATATAGAGGTAAGTATACTAAATGAATAAAGTGTCCAATAAATTTACCTCCAATACAAACACCAAAATGACCTTTTTTCTTTATGTCTACCATGAGTTGATCAAGCTTTAATCTAAAAACTCTAGAAATTATATCAGGACAATTTGGTGCGATGCATCCAGGAACAAACTCCATCATTTTCTGTATTTCATCCCATAGGGGATTACAGGTCATTGTAAGGAACACATCTGGATGACCAACATACCTGCAAACGGCTAATGCATCTTGAAAATTCTGTTGCATGTATCGCTTTGATCCAACAAATCCAGCCGGTAAAATGACACCTTTACCAATATTTGACGTGTCAGAATCGCCTCTACGGACAGAGTCACAAATATGACTGTATAGCTCATTGCGTAAAACTGTTTGATGAGTGCGAAACCACCATAGTCGTGTTTGTTCAATAGAAGAAAATGCATCAACCAAATACTGCTGAAAAAGTCTTCCACCCAAGCGAGGAGTCAAACCTGAA
Organism: Heracleum sosnowskyi; assembly: GCA_030848705.1. Lineage (NCBI taxonomy): Eukaryota > Viridiplantae > Streptophyta > Magnoliopsida > Apiales > Apiaceae > Heracleum > Heracleum sosnowskyi. The sequence goes on from CM061239.1 coordinate 9,792,682, forward strand.
GCGATTTCTAACACTTTAGTAAGTAATAGTAATAATGCGAAACGATTTCTAATAGTTTCAAATTGGATTGCACGTGTAATCTAATTAGAAATAAGATGAGAAAGTAATAGGTTTACCTTCATTCTCTCTAATTTGAAACGAATAGGAGTAATAGTCTTTCATTGACAAATAACCCCTCATTCTGTTTGAACTATCACATGTATTTTGGAACTTGATTTTAGGATGGAAGCCATCTTCACCACGTGGGAAGAGTAACGGATATTGGAGAGCCATTAACATCGGATGTACATATGACACACGTACAAAACCTAGCATTTTGTCACTAACCACAATATCCCGTTCACCACAGGTATCTTCATTGTCCCCAACCATGATTCCAGCAACTTCATCGGTACTGAATATATGATTCTCTCGCCCACTTTCGGATCGACATACCTTTAGAGTGATTTCCAAATCAATAATCTCATCACTTTCATAGATATCACGTTGCTGCCTAAATTTCCCCACCAGTTGATTGGTTTCATCCAACATAGCAATAAGACCTTGGATTACCTCTGTATCAACAGTCTTCCTGTCCTCAACATTGACCCACCGTAGACGATTATCAACTTCATTAACAGTGTCATATATATATAGCTGACAGAATTTTGGTGTTTCTTTGTTATTTGGTAGTAAGGAACCAAAAACGTGGTGGTTTTGACCATTCAATCTATAGACATAAGGTGATCCTCCAGTATTAATAGAACGGTCAATGTTCCCACCAGTAGATGTAAAGGAGAACATTGAATTATACAACCGTATCAGTCATTGGAAAGGTGGTCCTTTTTTCTTGTCATTATACAAACCCATCAAGTAAGACGGTGTAGGAGGTACCTCAGGCAACTTCACTGCACCCTTCATACAACAAAGAGAGAAAATTGGTGTGCCCTTCGTCACGTTTTTATTGACCCGTTCTTCTTTCCACATCCGAGCATTACATTTGGAACATATTGCAGAAGGACCTCCCAGAGTAGCATACGCTTCAGGGACCACACGTTTTCCACGTGTGCTTTGTTGCACATAGGAGGAATAATTGACTTTAGAACCTGCAAGTTAAGTTATTTTACATCAATTTCTTAATGAATCATAAAAAACAAATTGCCCTGCATAAATATATTCAGTATGATACACCTTTTAATTCTTCTGTTTCAGAATCTTCATCATCAACAATTGAACAGTCACATAAATTACAATCTTCCGTACTCTTCAGTTCTGTTTATGAAAAAATATATTGTATAATTAATCTCTAATGTTAAGTAACATAAAAACATATATTATACATTTCATGAGCCCTAATATAATTTGAGTTACTCACCACGTAACTCAAAATCTGAATCATCCGAATCATCAGTAGACATTGGGTCAGCAACAACGTTTGGACCTATAATAATACATTTTGGACATAATGATGATGTATTTGAAAATCAAAACTTAATTAAGGTATGGAAAATATTCACCTTCATTGAAATCGTTACTCTCATTCTGGAAATGACCACATTTTTCTGTAAATAGTGTACGTCCAAAATCAACGGACCTTGACTTAGGTTTACGCTTGGATAGTATTCGAGGTGGTTTAGATGTTTGTCCAGCATTAGTAATATTAGAGAGAGGTGTTCGTTGTGAATCACTACCTGAAGTACATATTTTAATCTTTTTAAGTCATGAAAACTCGAATATAACTATCACAACTACTGAAAACACATTATAATTAATGTCTACTATTAATTAACATAAAAACATACTCCTAATATAATTTGAGTTACTCACCACGATAGTCAAAATCTGAATCATCAGAATCATCGGTACACATTGGGTCACCAACAATGTTTGGACCTATAATGATACATTTCAGACATAATGAAGATTTTTTTTAAAAATCAAAACTTAATTAAGGTATGGAAAATATTCACCTTCATTGAAATCGTTACTCTCATTCTGAAAATGACCACATTTATCTGTAAATAGTGTACGTCCAAAATCAACAGACGTTGACTTAGGTTGGCGCTTGGCTAATATTCGAGGTGGTTTAGATATCCGTCCAGCATTAGTAATATTAGAGAGAGCTGTTCGTTGTGAAATATCGCTAGAGATTTGGTCAGCAACAACGTTTGGACCTATAATGATACATTTCAGACATAATGATGATGTATATAACTATCACAACTAACAACTACTGAAACGGTAAACTAATGTACCACGAACATATTCAAATGTCGGATTTACAGTTATTAACAAACAATGACAACTGTAAGGAGATTAGTAATTTTGCTTCTATGAATATAAACCATTACTTGTCTGAGAAGAGGTCTGAGTTTGAAGATTAGGAGCATCCACACCTGACATATAACAAAACTTTAGCATTAATATTGACAGTTATTCCTTAATATATTGTTAATTCATCATTTAGTGTAGAACAACTTACAATTTCGTAGCAGAACAAAGGAAGAAGGTTGTGATCCATCAAAGGTTGTTGTGGACATGGTGCTTCTCGAATTATTCTCCTTGTCCACTTTTCTGTATGTGTTTCTTAACTTCCTTCGATCATAACCTTGGATCATATCTTCAGAATCAAAACGATACCAAGGCTTTTCACCATCCATCAGAATTAGCTGCTTGAATTCTTAGATTAGCTGCTTCAATTCATAGATCTCAATTTCTTTGGGAAAATTGGAAATTAGGATTTTTGGGTCGGCTGCTTGTACAATCATTTCAGTGGGGTTAGTTGAAAATAAGCTTCCTCCATAAGCTTCTGTGGTAATAATGTCCTCCTATTTAATTAAAGCAGCTGTCTGTGCAAGTTGTAAATCAATTAGTGGCATATCCTGTAATATCTAATAGAATTATGGGTAAAGTTTGGTGGAAGACTTTAGCATAAAAAGGTACTGTTGAAAAGGGAGAGTAGGAACTATATTATACATAGATTAAAAACAGTAAAAGATGATGAGTCTGAGAAGCCTTTGGTTACCGTTTTTGTATGAGTGCAGCATGCTATCTGAGTCTCCGCTTCTACTAATATTCATGTTCCGGTTTGTGTAGATTCTTTCAAGTTTCTTATCCTTTTCTTGATCAGGAATTTTATTTTTGTCAAATGATTTTTTAATCATGCTCTTGAAACAAATAGAATGTAGTAGAATTCGATTAGGATTTTGAAATAGCATAACGTGTTATCATGCTCCTGCATAATCATTTGCCAAGCAGCTGCTCTTTTTCCTCATACCTCCGGTTGCATAACAGATGGTCGAGTGGCATGAACTTGCATTGATGCAGTAAATAGAAAAATCTTATACTAATTGAAAATGTTAAGCTGTCTTATTAGCAGATTTAGAAAGTTTTACTAAGCTATCAAAATAACAGATTTAGTTAATCATCAATGCGCGACATAAATGAGTCCTTAACTAACCGAAAACCAGACTAAAACTCAATAAATTTGTGGCAGCCCTCAGTATATCTATCATCCTGAATGCCCCTGTCATTTACAAAATGGACATCAACAAAATTATTTATTTTCTTATCTTAGCAGTTGTTAGTAGCAGCTTCACTTCTGTCAACTCAACTATCATAGCAGCCAATGCAACTTATTACAGCACATATACTCCTTCAGCATGCTTCGGGGACGAAGATCGTGGATCCATGGTGGTGGCACTGAACCCCGATTCATTCAATTTTTCGCTATGTGGGAAATTTATCAGAGTACAATGTGCATTCGGCATGGTGCAGCCAGAGCCTTGTAGAGTGGATAGAAGTTTCTATGTTACTGCAGAAATTGTGCATATTTGTCCACCTGCTATCTGCCCAGGCAGCACTGATATTGCGCTCTCCGAACAATTATATACTGCGCTTATTGATCTGAATAAGGCCGAATACATGAAAGTATATTATGAACTCGAATAATCATCGAAGGTTGGTGTTTTAATTCCATGTACTTGCTTAAATCTTCATGCTTAAGACTTATTTAATGGACTGCTAAGTTTGTACAAAATGCCAGAATTTTTTTTAATCATTTCTACTTTCTTACTAACCCCCTTCAGTTTTCAGCACAATTAATTTCCGAAACAGATTCTCGAAATCTATTATATTTTATCTCAAAATATTGTCATTTTTTACTCGAGTAAATCCCCCTCGATCTAAAACTTAAAACCTTCTTGCCGTCGTCTCAGATTCTGAATTCGATTCTAACTTAAGTCAAGATATTTGAGAATCATTTGTAAGCTAAGAAGCAGGGACACTCTGATAACCAGTGTTATCCCCGTGTCCGACTCTTGGACACGCGTGTCAATCCTACCATCCTACTTTCGTATTTTGTTTTCATCAGTTGCAATCACAGTTTGTGTTAACAAATTATTTTCACAAAACAAAGTATCAAAGTCTACTAGGAAATACAAAAATATTGATGATCATGTTCATTTTTGCATAAGTGAAAAAGATTTTACCTATATTTTTGTGTTTTGGATAAACAAATTATACATTTAATTGAGTTCCATTCAGTTTTTGGTTCTGTCAATTGGTCTCAATATATATGATATGAAATATATTTGAAAATTCATATTTATGTTTGACGTGTCCCCCGCACCCGTGTCTCTATATTTTTAAATTTGTCGAATTTGGATATTCCCGTACTACGCATATGCACCCCGCATCCCTATCATTGCTTCTTAGTTTGTAAAGCATGTAAGCCTAAATATTAAAAAAAGAAAATCCTAATCAATTTATTAACTTTCCTAATCACTGAAATCATGGCTATACTTATGCTCTATCCATAATAAAGTATGTGGATTATATTGAAAACCTTATCTTAACATGACCTGCAAACTTATTACGGCACATATACTCCTTTCGTATTAGACACAGGATTCTTCTACCATCCTACTTTCGTATTTTGTTTTCATCAATTGCAATCACAGTTTGTGTTAATCAATTATTTTCACAAAACAAAGTATCAAAGTCTACTAAGAAATACAAAAATATTGATGATCATGTTCATTTTTACATAAGTGAAAAGATTTTACCTATATTTGTGTTGGATGAACAAATTATACATGTAATTGAGTTCCATTCAGTTTTTGGTTCTATCAATTGGTCTCAATATATGACATGAAATATATTTGAAAATTCATATTTATGTATAACGTATTCCCCTGCACCCGTGTTCCTATATTTTTAAATTTGTTGAATTTGGGTGTTCTTGTACTACGTATCTGCACCCGTGTTCCTATATTTTTAAATTTGTTGAATTTGGGTGTTCTTGTACTACGTATCTGCACCCCTCACCCCTATCCTTACTTCTTAGTTTATAAGACATATAAGCCTAAATATTTTAAAAAAAAAACATTCTTAATCAATTTATTAACTTTCCTAATCACTGAAATCATGGCTATACTTATGCTCTATCCATAATAAAGTATGTGAATTATATTGAAAACCTTATCTTAACATGACCTGTAACAAAGGCAAAATTAGGGCTGAGCAAAACCGAACCGAAACCGAAAAACCGATCCGAACCGAAAAATTTCGGTTCGGTTTGGATTGAGTTTTTTTCAAAATTTCGGTTTATTCGGTTTTTCGGATTAAACCGGAATAAAATCGGTTCGGTTCGGTTTTAAGAATAGCGGTTCGGTTAAAAACCGAAAAACCGAAATATATTTATATATTTTTAAAAATTATAAATATATTACACACACTACAAGAAACAGCTCTATCAGCGACCGCCATTATTAGCGACCGCAAAGGCGGTAGCAAATACTTTATATTAGCGACAGCTTTCTGCGACCGATATAGTGTTCGTCGCTAGCATTTAAATAGCGACCGTGTCTCGTAGCTATTCGGTCGGTAAAGCGATTGCCCTCCTAAAAATTATGCCGGGAAAAATTGGCGCCATATTATTAGCGACCACATTTTATCTGCGACCGCTAATGGTAGCAATAAATTCCACATCAGCATAAATTTAACGACCGAACCCGGTCGCTAATTTTTTTTGCAAAATTTGCCATTTTTTCAGCGACCAACAAACGTTCAGCGACCGCACGCCGTAGCAGATACTGCCACATCAGCTAAAATTTCAGCGGCCGTATTCGGTCGCGAAGTTGTCACAATTTGTTTTCAATTAATGCTAAATGAAATTTTGGCGCAATTTATCGGCGACCGAAGTTGGTAGCAAAATTTTTTTACCTCCATTTTATTTAACTTGAAATTTTGGCGCACTTTTATTAGCGACAAAATTACATCTGCGACCGAATGTGGTAGCAAAAATTTCTTCATCATATTTTTTTAATTTTTATACTACGAATTAAAAAATTATTTAATCTTATAATTTTTTTCTTATTTTTAATTGATACTATAATTTAAAAAGTAATTTAATGTATCATATAATTCTTTGGGAGAAGCTATAGTGCAGATCACTTTTCACTTTCTCTAGAGTCCAGCCCTTGGCCTTGGTTCTATCAGCTATGGAGCCTTCCTCTTGTTCTTCCCTTCTCTAGTACAGATCCCTCACGGCCTGGTGGTCGGAGTAACAATAATGACATTTGTCGATATGCCACCGCCTGTTTACTAATTAAGATCATCATAGATTATTAATGCGTGCAGTGTTATTTAAATTAAACATATATTATAATGTATATTTATTTTTCAAAAAATGATAATTTTCCAGATTTTGTGTTTGGGAATACCCCAAGTGACCGATCGATAACCATGCCTAATTCAGTAATCTATTATAGGTGTTCCAAAAGGTCAAAAGTCAAAATTTGACTCTGATATGAAAAAAAGCAAGAAAAGCTTGATTTTAGAAAAAAGAGCCTGCTCGATTCGGTCAAGCACGAGTTTTAATTAGACCGCCTGTTTTTTATCAAATCGCGGGCCCGATAGAAGCCTAAAAATCCCAAATTCTGAACAATGCAGATAAAAATTCGATCAAAAGCTCATATTTTTTCAGTAGAATTTGAAAAAATATAAAAAAATCAAAAAATATTAAAAATATTAACATATAAATTAGGAAAGCTCCGATAGAAGTTTGATTCTCCCATACCGGCAAGCTTAAAATGATTATCATATTTTAAAGAAAGTACTACCCAACGCAGCCTCATTTTCCAAAAAATTCATCAATAATTACTATGTTAAATATTTATAGTGTTCGTTCTGTAAATATAAACCAAATTATCTATTACGTTATTAAATTATATATATATTATTAATATATCAACAGTATATATATAAAATAATTCTAGAATAATAAAATATATTTTTAATAATCAAAGAAAATAATTACATGTTATTTTATTTTATTCATAATAATTCACCAGTACAGTTAATAATTCTCAACACAATACAATTAGAGTTAATAATTCTGCTAACCTACCCAATTACAATTACAGTTTTTGATCTCTAACACGACCCTCTGCTTCATCTTCGTCTCCTCACCGGTCTCTAAACCCTAGTCATCTTCTAATCACAAGGTAAATTCACTCATATTCATGCCTATATATGCTTATATACGTATATATTATATATACAGAGGTATGAATTACATCATATGTATAGAGAATTGCGCATTTGCGCGTGATACATGTATATTATATATGGGTACGGTGTTAATCTATGTTTGATTATGTATTTGTTATAATCGAGATGAATTGAGGTTAGTATAATGTTCTCTGTTATTAAAGGACGCGTGTTAGTGTTTTTTTGGCTGATTCAAATATATTCAAATGTATGCGCGTTAGTATAATGTGTTGTTCTGTTTGTTGATTGGTAAATATAGATATATGTATGGGCAGTGCTGCTTTTTTAGTAATTTTCTGATAGATGTAATTACTGGGTTGTTCTATTTGTTGATTAAAATGTGTGATTTACTTATCAAGAGCAGTGTTTGGTTCCTTACCCTCCCTTTTGAATCTTTCTTGTTATACCAATGTATACGTAATTGTCGATGTCAGTTATTGGGAGGATAGACACACCATAAAATTAGCAGTTAGGCATTAAACGATATGAGGATTATGTCATACAAGAGTTAATTATCGAACACTACTAGTGCGCAACTATTGTAATTTAGAACGAGAACAGAAACTTATGACCGTTTGTCTGTGACAAATATCGGATGCAAACAACTGAAGACAAGAAAAAAAATGAAAATTCAAACATCAGATCCATACAACACAAGAAAATTTCAAAAATGCTACAACTAACTCAGTAAATAACAAGTACGACTAAAAAATTCAAACCCAGTGAATAAATTAATAGGAGAATCTTAAATAAAAAGATGAATAGAGTTCATTAATTTGATAGGAACGGCCGAAGAACAAAGATAAGAATTATGTAAGCCAGTGCCAAGCTGTAGTGTTCACAAACAGCTAAATTAAATCCTTACACTGATATCTAGATTTCCCAAGTCCAAAAATTCACTCAGGCCATAAACATCAGTAAAGATAATGGAAGACATGCATTGCTATATCAGCTTCCAGAAAGCACACTCTTGATAAAATCAGTTGATCAAATAAAAAATTACTTTACGCGCGATACGAAGTTGGGAAAAAATCACAAAGAGAAATAAGAAATACTTTACTCTTGATGTCAGTTATATGTAGGATTACTTTAAGTCTCAGGTGGTGATTAATTGAACTTAAAATAAGATATTAAAATGGGATTTTTATGATTGATTTTAGTATGATATTAAAGTTGGGATTTTTAAGGTGTTTGTGAATAGGTTAGTGGTTGTTTGTAATTGCCGAATATTTACTTGTAAATTCCAGTTTTTATTGTTGTTGATATATAATAAATACTAATGTATCTTTGTAGTTTGTTTTAATATGTTTCCTGTATAAAAATGATATCTTGTGCTGTATTTGTAATTTTTTAAACAGGGTAGCATCCATATATAATTATAGTTCATTATAGTAGTTGATTGTGAGAATATATTACTATTATTCTAACAGATTTCATCTATATTCCTTAATCATGTTAGCATAATTGGATTACTTGGTCTAGTGATGCTTGTCTATTTTTGTTGTTACTATATACATGATATAATTTGCAAGATATGAAGAAGCGAGTTTACATAACTTCGCAGTCTCTCTGTAAATCTGTGATGTGTAATTGGATTACTTGGTCTAATGATAATGAGATGTGAATATAAATAATTTCACAACCTGGTTTACAGAGTGGATTTAAATACCTTCACAACCTGATTTACGGAGTTAATTGATGAGAATGACTAGATTTGGTTGAGATATATATGGTTACAGTAAATAGAAATTTTATGGTCAAGGTTCAGTTAATTCATGCGCTATATATGGAACTTGTTATTTAATAATGATCTTTGCAATACAAATACACCTGACTATATGTAGGTATTGCGGTATCATGAACTTCTATTCAGACCGTACTTGGATGGCCCGACGAAAGTCAAGTACTGAGATAGGTGCTACGAGTGAATTTAGAGCTGGTTGCCAAGTGTTTTTAGAGTATGCATACAATCACCCAGAATGTGTGAATGATAAGAACCAGATACGATGTCCATGTTGGAAATGTAAGAATAATAATTATATGGATAGAGACATGGTAAACTACCATTTGCTTGTTAATGGGTTCATGAGAAATTATGAAGAATGCTGGTGGGCGCATGGGCAAAAAAGAGATGTTGGCTACACAAGTAAAATCTCGAGCAATAGTAATACTCATCGTATGGATGAAATGGTTCATGATATTGCAGGGTCAAATTTTGATTGGGAAGAAGCCAGAGAGCAACCTATGAATTTTGATGCCAAGGCCTTCTTAAAGTTGTTAGAAGAGGGTAGGGAGCCGTTGTGGCATGGTTGCATCAAACACACTAAATTATCTGCAGTTGCGACATTACTTAACATCAAGGCTGATCATAACATGAGCCATGAGTGTTTTGAGTCGCTCTTGAAGGCCATTAAGAACATGTTGCCCGAGAATGAGAAATTACCTGATAATTATTACTATTGTAAAAAAATGGTGAAGAAATTGGGTCTTGGATACCAAAAGATCGATGCATGTCCCAACGATTGCATGCTATTTTATAAGGAAAATGAAAAGATGACAAATTGCATGGTTTGCGGGCATGATCGGTTTAAACCTCATAAAGAGGGGGTGACTACAAAAAAATCATCTATACCGTTCAAGATTCTAAGATATTTTCCAATAACAGATCGGCTTAAAAGATTGTACATGTCTTCAAGAACAGCGGGACATATGAGTTGGCATGCGAAATCTCCGGCTAAAGATGGAGAACTAAATCATCCTGCAGATGGGCAAGCTTGGAAAGATTTTAACAAAACACATCCTCGGTTTGCGTTGGAACCTAGAAATGTGAGGCTTGGATTGTCCACCGATGGTTTTAACCCCTTTGGCCACTCGGCTGTTCCGTACTCATGTTGGCCCGTGATTGTTACTCCGTATAATTTGCCTCCTTGGTTATGTATGAAACAACCATACATGTTTCTTTCGCTCATGATTCCTGGTCCTAAGAGTCCTGGAAAGAACTTAGATGTTTACTTAAGGCCTCTTATAGATGAGTTGAAGGTACTTTGGAAAGATGGAGTACAAACATGGGATGTTTCAACGCAAACAAATTTCAACCTTAGGGCAGCGCTTATGTGGACAATAAGCGACTTCCCGGCTTATGGCATGTTATCTGGATGGAGCACACATGGGAAGTTGGCTTGTCCGTATTGCATGGAGCATACCAAATCTTTCACTCTGCAAAAAGGTCGAAAGCCTTGCTGGTTTGACTGTCATCGTCGATTCTTGCCGGTAGATCACCCATTTCGAAGAAATAGAGAACACTTCAGGAAAGGTAAAGTCGAAAATGATAAGCCTGTACCGCAATTTTCGGGAACGGAGATGCTAGCTTGTGTGATGAGACTTCCGGTCGTCCCATTTGGTAAGAATGATAAAAAAATAAATGGGTTTGGCGAATCTCATAACTGGGTTCGAACAAGTATCTTTTGGGAATTGCCATATTGGTCTACAAATTTGATTCGTCATAATCTAGATGTAATGCATGTCGAGAAGAATGTGTTTGATAATGTGTTTAACACCGTGATGAATGTTACAGGAAAGACAAAAGATAATGATAAAGCACGTTTGGACTTGAAAGATATTTGTAAGCGTCCTACATTAGAGCTTCAGGAATCCTCTAATGGTAAGACTGTCAAACCGCATGCAAGATACACATTGTCCAAAAAACAAGTTGAAGATGTGTGCACATGGATTAATATTATAAATATTGTATAGATTGTATGATGATGAGTTAAAAGTGAAGCATCCTGGCATTTCTGATAAAGATATTCAAATCAATCGTGCTAAAGAATTTGCACGTTGGATAAAGGACAAAGTAAGTTCAATTTCTTAAGCACAGTATATATACACTCTAAATTAAATATTGACTTCAACTCGTACAATTATATGAAATATTTGTAGGCTTTGGCTGAGGGATCCACGATTCCGGCTAATGTACAAACCTTAGCTTTGGGACCCGACATGGACCAAGTAAGTCGTAATGGTTACAAAGTAAATGGTTATGAGTTCCATACCAAGGCATATGGGCATGGTAAAAGAACTACAAATTCAGGAGTCTGCGTCCTAGGAGATTGTTACAATGAGCTTAGTCATGCCTTTTACGGTGAGCTGGAAGAAATCATAGAATTGTCGTACAAGGGTACGTACGGGGGTTATATTAACTTGTTCAAGTGTCGGTGGTTCGATTCGGAGAAAGGAATACGTGTTGATAAACACGGAATTGTCGATATTGACGTCCATAGGTCTGCCTACTCCAATGATCCTTTTGTTTTACCAACTCAAACAAAACAAGTATACTTCACCCCTAGTCCTGGTAGAAAAAGGGATAGGCCGCCTTCAGACTGGCAAGCAGTAATTCATACTCCCGCACGCAGACGTGAAGAAGTAGTTAATGGGGAGTTTTACCAGGAGGAGATGCTTCAAAGACCAGCTGTAATAAATGTGGACGATAATGAAGTAATTGAATTAGATGGTGGAGATGAACCACAGGAAATAGATCCCGAGTCAATTCTAGTATTAGATGATATTGATATAGAAGGAGAGGAAGAGTTATTGATTGACACTGACTCCGAGTCTGAGTCTCAAGGAGATGACGGTTATGAATCAATAGAAGATGATTCTGACTCAGAAACTGACACTTAAACATTCTTTTTGAACTTTATAATAAAATAGTCAAACTTGCCTATGAGACATTTTAATATGTCAATTCCATATAAATGTTTTAATTTTGTGAGTTGTATCATTGTTTTTGTGAGCATGTAAATAGACAAGAAATAATTAATGTGTATGCAGATGGCTTCTGAAGCAACAGCCCCGAAAAAAAAAGGCATGGGTAGGGGGCCCAATGAAGTCCCGAAAGCCCCTACTAACCAAGAGGATCGGACTCTTATTCAGATTCGTCCTCCCCCAGATGACAAGTATGTATCTTCCTTAATATGTATACAACTGGTAACATTTTAAAACCTCAAAAAATAGTAGTTTGTGACTCTGTTGTATATTGCAGTGATTTTACAGACCCTAAAATCACAAAGTGCATCTCTCAGCTATGCCTTCAGAATTGGCCCACTCCCGCGATTACATGGGCCAGCACACCGGTCGCTCACAAGGATGCTGTTTGGGCTGAATTTAAGGTATATAGTCTATTCTGAATTTAAGGTATAATGTTATTTATTGAGTGTTGCTTAGGGTTAAATAATTGAGTGTTGCTTAGGGTTAAATAATTGAGTGTTGCTTGTGTCTATTTATGTAGTGATTAAAACTATAAGCTGATGACAATATAGGTGCTACTTCCTGCTGTTAGTTTACATGGAAAGCCAAATAAAAATGGGAGTAATGTGTAATAATTTATCAGATTATGCAGCAAGTTGGCATTTCTGAAGGAATGACGTATGGTTCAAACTAGTATGCATAAATATTCTGGTAATTCTAGGTGATCAGTTGTAGTATCCGTAGCATTAAAGTATCTACATTCTGTGTAAAATTTCAGATTTATCATACAATGTTGAGTTCTGATATAGTTAATCACAGGGAACTAATGTATAGGAACCGTTCAGTTACAAACAATCCTGCAAATTAACCAACAGGATGAATAATGAATAATTTTATTTTTTGTATTTCTTTATCATGTCCAATTAGAAGTTGTTTACAATTTCAGAAAAGGAAAGTATATAGCAGAGGCATGTACATTTCAACTTACAACACAGACACACACGTGCTAATTAGATGAGTTTCAAATTTACATGAAGTTCTTTTTGGTTAAAGAAAAAGTGTACAAGCCTTTAAGAATCTTAGGTGGTCAAAAGAGACATGTTAATTAGAAATAATCCTCCACAAAGTTTCAACTTACATATCAGCATTCCACTCCTACTTTGTGACAACAACAGAATAGGTAGTAGTAGATTTTTCCCAGACACTTTCCTGGGAAGGTGACAAGGCCAGTTTGCTGCCTGCCAACTTTCTATTAGATATTTTTGACTTTATGGTTGTATTGTGAAATTTCTTTGAATCTTACTACTTTCCTGATGGCTGATACCCTATTCCTTCCTCCTTTTTTTGGCAGTGGTGAACCAAGAGTTTGGAATGATTAGACTTTCGAGACTGAATTAGTTTAAAGTATTTAGCCGGGGCTAAATTTTCTTTACTAGTTTTCAATATTCAGTCAGGATTTAAAAGTTTAGTTTTTACTAAGTTTGATAGTTTCAATCGTTGTAAGCATTAATATTTGGATGTCCAACTGATTTATTTGCAGAGACGTTTTAAGTGGACGGACGAGCAGGGTCCGATGATATCTTCTCTTTTCTGGCAGAAGTGCGCCGCTCGCACAAAAGACATCCTTTCAAAAGATCGAGAAAAAGCCAAGCACAATGCTGGCATTGACCATCCAGGCCACGCAATGGAACACATGCACGAGTATAGCCCCTGGTGGTGCTCCGCTGATATATGGGCTGAGATGTGTGTCCAGTGGAGAGACGAAAATTGGCAAAAGAAGCGCAAGATTGCTTCTAGTAACAGAGCTGGAGGTGGTGAGAAGGCAAAAGGTACCTACAAAGGTGGCAGTATCTCCCAGTTGCAGCATATGGCTGTCAAGGTATGATGAACAATTTTTATTTGTACAATCAAGAATTCTGAATGTCACATGTTTATTACTTTTTAATATTGGGATTCTGTTTTGTTTTGTATAGGAGTCTCAGTCTCAGGGTACTCCTATTCACTGGTTGGATGTGTATGTGGAAACTCGTGATGGTCTGCCTGATGCTGTCAATATAGTGGTAATAAGTTTTGATTTTTTTGCTTTTGTGTTAGAGTTAAAAGCATATGATATAATTTCCGGTGACTAGAGACAGGCTACAGAGAATAAATCAGAGGTTTCACAAAACAGTATTTAGCCAACTTGATAAGAATTAGTTTTCACTCTTCCCAGTTCCCACATGATTAAATTCTCACTACATACCCAAGTGGATATGTGCCATCTTGTCTACGAATATTCTTGTGAAGAAGCCATAAAAAATTATTATGTTCCTGGTTCTTCCAACTTAATATCCAGAAAACAACATTCTGACATATCGACAAGAATGTGGTTTAGTTTTTGGTTCTTATGGTTTTATGCAGCAACCAGTTATGTATTCAGAGTTTTACGATGTGGGAAACAATTTATTATTGTTATTTCTTGTGGTTTATTATTGTTTATGATCTGCAGAAGTTCACACTGAAAATTCTTTACAGATACATATGATCTTTCAAAAGTTTATACAATAATTGAATATGCTGGCGAGTACTGCAGAGTCTTGTCTATTATACAGTGTACTTGTATTTCTGCCAAATTGACAATCCAAATTTGTGCTCTCGAGTCAGCTAGTGTATAAGCCTGATAACATGCATCTAATTGTTATCTTAGAGCATTATACTTTATTTGGTGTCATGGCCAGAATTAAAAAACACAAAACCATACACAAGTTTTCTAATATTTGTAGGATGTGATTTTGTTTAGACACTACTTGGAATCAGTTGCAAATTTGACAGTTGTGCTATTTAACCAAAGTCTTTAAGCCAAACAATATTCAGGAATCAAATGCATGTTATCACTATATTAATTTCTGTTATATTTTTACCAATTTATTGTTAACTATTTAATTGTTAATGTTTTGACAGAATACTTATCGTCGTTTATTTGATGAGCGATATCCTGAGGGTACCGATCGTCCGAATATTGATCTGGAGTTGTGGGAAAGGGCGTCCATTGTTAAGAAAAACTATGTGAAAGGTCGAGGGCAACGACGACGCCGATCCATCAGTGGTTCCTCAGGTAACACACAGTGTTCACAGTCATCAAGCCAGACATCTGTTCATACTCCGGCTGACTGTGTCAGAGCCATATGCCAAAATCGCGAGCTTCTTCTTGAACTGGGAGGTCATCTGGGGGCTATGGATCCCGAGGATCTAGCTCGTGCAGTAGCGGCGGCAGCAACATCACAGCAGCAAGATGGCGATGAGGTATTTTCATTTAGTAAAGTATTCTGAATTTCTATTCTTTATGTTCTAGAGTGGCAGAATTAGTTTGTTATACATAGTCATAATATATACCAATATATGTAATATTCTTTTATTATTTTAATACTTGCAGGGATCACATCATGATGATCAAGATGACGGGTTTGGTGGATCTTCATAGGGTGTCTTACTCACATTATGTTTTATATTTCTGTTAGAACTCGTACTTGGTTACATTTATGATTTCGTATTGTATTTTGGTACTCCAATGATACTCGAACCTATGGATGTGGTCTTATTCGTTTTTTAGATTATGGAAAGATATTTGCACTTTTATATTAATCTGATTTGATTATTTTTGATTCAAGAAAATGTTTATAATGTTGTGAATATGTCCTGCAAAATGTATTGTGAATGTTTGGAGAAAACAGGTATAAAATTTTAGATTATGTGCTAAATATAAATAAATATATATATATATATATATATATATATATATATATATATTCTGGAAAATAGGTATTAGTGACCGAAATCGGTAGCTAAAGTTGGTAGCAAAAAAATTAGTAGCTAAAAAAATGCGCAACAATTAGCGACCAAATTCAGTAGCTATTATTATTCGAAAAAAGTACTAATTTTAGCGACCAAAAATTTGTAGCTATTGATAGTCGCAACAAATTAGCGACTGATATTGGTAGCCAGTGGTGGTTGCTGGATTTAAAACTATTAGCGACGGTGCTATAGTAGCTAAAGATGGTCGCCACTAATAGCGACCGGATTCTGTAGCTATAGTAGTCGCAACAGTTTGTAACCAAAAACGGCAACCAAACTTAGTCGCCAGACATAGCGACGGCCATCCGTCGCCGGGTTAGTCGCAGACACGTGGATTTCTCTCTAATTGTCGCTGACTCAGCTTAGTGACCAAGTCGGTCGCCAAACGCCGTCGCTACGACTGCGGTCGCAATAGGGCGTCGCAAAATGACCATTTAGCGACCAGTTTTTCTGCCACCAACTTTAGCGACTGGAAGCGGTCGCTGAAACCCATCCGCTACAGAATTCCGTCGCGGATGAGCGGTCGCTGATAGAGCTGTTTCTTGTAGTGACATATTATATTTATATTATTAGATTCTTATTTCTTAGTTTCAGAAATCAGAATTCAGACGTTCAGTTATTATTACTTTCCTTTTCTTCGAAGTTCGACCCTAGATCTAAAACAGTAAAACTTAAAACACGGTTGATCGATCACCTAGAGCGCCATTATTGCTAGTCATTAACATGGCCATGAGTGAACTTAGCAAAATTGTTGTTGAGGCCAAGAGGGTTGACGCCATTATGTTGTTTCGCAATGTTTACACGGCCAGAACACCCTTAGATGGATCCTGCAACCATCATATGCAAAAATAGAATTCTGCACTCTTTATAGATTACTACAGTACTAGTTACTACTGTATGTCCTAATCATGATTCATGAGTCATCCTGAATTGCTGATCAGCTGATGCACAGGAATTTCGGTTTTAAAGTAAACCGAACCGAAGAAACCGGTCCATACTATTTCGGTTCGGTTCGGTTTTGTACAATAATTCGGTTCGGTTCGGTTTGATCAAATCAGAATTTCGGTTTTTCGGTTTTTCTTATTCGGTTCGGTTTTTAACCGAACCGACCGAATGATCAGCCCTAGGCAAAATACATATCATCAGCTCTAATCACTATAAAAACTTGTATGTTAACATGATTGAGAATTAGAAAAAGTTGAAAGTAACATTTAATGAAATTGAGGGCACAAAAATGCAAATTGAATTTTTAGCAATTGAAACAAGCAACTTGTAGGGGTGAGTTGGATACATGCATATTCTATTGGGTCCACTAGCATTCACATTAAGTCTACTTAGATAATAATCCAATTCTGGCCCATCTTCAACTAGCCTAATCTATACAACAGTTTGGAAGTAAAATGTCAAAGCAAACCGACGAAGTAACTTTTTACACCGTCGGTGTAAACTTATTTTATTATTACTTCTTTTTCATGTTTCTCTCACTATTGGATCATTGGATGACAGTACTCTAATTTACGGCCGACAATTTTTGTAGGAGGACACAAGAATTAGGGCTCGATGTGAAAAAAAAAAAAGGTACAATAAAGGATATATATATATGTCCGGATCTTAAATTATAGTCCATGATACTCATACGATATTTCAATTTATTATTTATTAAAAATTATTTATATCTAACATAATGATTAATTAAATAAAAGAAAGTTTTTAATATTTAAGGTTAAATAATAAAATTTTGAAATAACTTATTACCTAATAAAATATACTTTAGAAAAGAGTGATCTTATAATTGACAAGTTATTTGTCTAATTAAATTTTAGATAGAGACCTTAAATCCATGGGTTTTTTTTTTTTGAAACTTAAATCCATGGTTGTTTTAAATCATTCAAAGTGTTGAGAAAATGAAACTTATCTTAGTCTTATGTATCTTAAGTTCTTAACACACACGTATATATATAGAGGATGGTTCAATGAGGAACTCATTTTATTGAGTAACCAAGGAACTCAAGTACATGGTGACACGTGTACATGACGCCCAACTAAGCAAACTAATCATCAACTTGTGTTTTAACTGCCTGATACACTAACACAGCAGATGTGTTTTTCTTTTTCCCAATTATAAATAATCACACATTATAAATATAAGATAATATTAATAAAATTATATTATTTTTAAAAAAGCATTGTTATTTTACAGAACATAAAACTAACAAAAGTGTTACTTTTGTGGAACACAAAAAATTTACAAAACATATAAATAATATAGTTTTTATTTTTCTACAGATGCCATATATATATTTTTTTTATTTTTTTACAGAACATATAAGTAATATACTCCCTCCGTCCCAACAGGTTCTTTACGTTTGCTTTTTGCACGGAGACCAAGGAATATTCTTAAAATAAGTGAGGTAGTGGATGTAATAGTGTATTTTATTGTTAAAATAAATGAAGTAGTGGGTGTAATAATAATTTATTGTTAAGATAAGTGAGATAGTGGGTGTAATAGTATAAAGTATTGAAAAAGTGGAGTGAAGTAGTGGATGTAATAATGTATTATATTATTAAAAGTTACTATTTTTAGTAATGTAAAGAATTGGTGGGACGTCCCAAAAAGGAAAGTGTAAAGAATTGATTGGGACAGAGGGAGTAGTTTTTATTTTTTACAGAACCCATATATTTTTTATTTTCTTTTTAAGTTATTAAAATACAGAATATAACATATTTTTAAATTACAGAATTTTGAATCTTGAATTAATATTATACAGTACAAAAAATTTTAGAATCCAAAAAATTACAAAAAATACATAATTTAAATAATACAAATAATACAGAACATACAAAATAAAGTACAGAAATAATTATTAGTTAATTAAAAAACTGAACGTAAAAATTCAATTTTTTAAATTACAGAACATAGAAAATTGATTTATTAAAATATATAATTTAGAAATTTTATTTAATAAAATATTTAACATGTTTGAAAATTATAGAAGTTAGCTATTTAGTTAAAAAAAATATAATTCAAGATTCTTCAAAGAATACATAACACATTTGTTCTAAAATCAAATTTAACCTAAATACGTGGTTACGTGACTCAAGGCTAGGGTTTGGTTACAGGTTAATGACACATGTGCGTTAACATTCAAAGTTACTCAGTTACCCAGAAAAAAGAGTTCCTCACTGAGACCGCTATATATAGAGTATATATATATATATATATATATATATAGAGGTTACATTTTATATTACATGTCGTAAATGAACTGATATGTTCATTAATATAGTTCATAAACAAACTTGTAAATACGGTTACAGATTTGTAGATCATGTTCGTGTAATAAATAATATTTACTTATAGTAAATGATAACCCGTGCTAAACACATGACGAGATAACTTATTAAATTAATTGAACTTTTTAAAATTTATTAAATTAACTAATAATAAGATTTATATTATTTTGTATTATAATATTAATATTAATATTAAAATCTCGACTTATTTTTATTACATATATATTATATTTTGCTATGTAATTAATAACTGCTTTTTTATAAATATTTTACTCAATAAAACATCACCGTTATATAGTGCAATTCACTAATATTATAGTAGAAGAATGAAAATTCCAATAGGATTAAAACAATTCTATTAAATATGTAAAAAATTATTAATTATATAAAAACAATTCTGTAATTATATTCGTGAATTTTTTATATTTTTAAAAAAAAATTAAAAAAAATCATATATATGATTTTGATGGATACGCAAAAAAACACTACATACATAAAATTGATAGATAAGCAACTCGTTAATAACATAAAATGAATTGAAAGAGAATAAAAGAATTACATGATCATTCAAATAAATTATGATTGTATAGCGAATTACATGAAAACACATTCTCCTTGATATATATTTTGTTGAATTAATCATACTCTTTTTTTTATTCTAAGTTGTAATAGAAAGATTGCAAATAAAATAATTACAATTATAATAGCATTTAAAATTTTATTTTTTATCGTAGTCTTTTTTAATTGTAAGTTGTAATAAAAAATTATAAATAATAGAAGTATAATAGAATTCATAATATTATTATTTATCATTTTTTAATTTCTAAACTGTAATAAAAGAATTGCAAATAAAAAATTATAATTGTAATACGATTCGTAAACAAACAACAAATAAGTATATGCGAGATAGGATTATAGGGTGAAACCCAAAAAAATATATTTGAATAGGCAACAAATAAGTATATTTTTTAAAAAAATTAAAAAAACATCATATACATGATTTTGATGGATACAGAATAGGCAAAAAAAACACTACATACATAAAATTGATAGATAAGCAACTCATTAATAACATAAAATGAATTGAAAGAGAATAAAAGAATTACACAATCGTTCAAATAAATTAAGATTGTATAGCGAATTACATGAAAACACATTCTCATTGATAAATATTTTGTTGAATTAATCATACTCTTTTTTTTTATTCTAAGTTGTAATAGAAAGATTGCAAATAAAATCATTACAATTATAATAGCATTTAAAATTTTATTTTTTTATCGTAGTCTTTTTTAATTGTAAGTTGTAATAAAAAATTACAAATAATAGAAGTATAATAGAATTCATAATATTATTATTTATCATTGTCTTTTTTAATTTCTAAACTGTAATAAAAGAATTGCAAATAAAAAATTATAATTATAATACGATTAGTAAAAAAACAACAAATAAGTATATGTGAGATAGGATTATAGGGTGAAACCCAAAAAAAAATATGTGAACCAAATTTGATAAAAATACCATTAAAGGGGGTTTTTTTTTATTATGTGATTTTTTTACAAATTTTAAAATATAAATTATAGAAATAAAATATAAAAAGTTTTCCTTATAATGTATTTTAGATTATTGTTCTATTTAAAAAATAATATAAAATTTTATGTGAGATATAAAAAAATATAAGGAAAAATTTTAATAAAGCAAAGAAATATGTATGTAAAACTATCAACTTTAATAAAACAAAGAAATATGTAAAATAATTAACTATCAAAGTAACATGAATTATTCAAATTATCGAAGGACTAGTAATATATTTCTGATTAAAAAATAACATTAAATTCTATGTACTCCAAAATTTAAAATATGAGAAAAGGGAAGAGAAGTTCTTTCTAAATCATGCTCCCTAGTTTCAAGGGGAGAGAAGAGATCAATAGAAAATTCTCATGAGTTTCTCTCCAAAAAAAAATCTACAAAAATGGGATGATTTGGAGAGAAGATCTCACATTTATCATTTTATTTGAAAATTTTCTCTCTTTCTTACTCTAAACTAGGGAACACTAAAGAAAGTTTTTTTTGTTTCTTTTCTCTCACCTTCTCTTATTCTGTCTTCTTTTCTTCAATTGAAAATTCTGGCGGGTGAAATAAAAAAAAATGGAACAAATTTAGTAATACGGTTACAAATGGGATTCGCTTATTAATAGAGATTATAGATTCTCGAGGAAAAAGTTCTTAATTTTAGAAAAAAAATTATAATATTAACTTTTTGATTTTTTTTATTATGATCGATCGACTTCAGAATGTATAAAATAGTCGGATATTAACAACACATTCCGTTCTTAATCACCTACATTATAATTCAAACACCTAAATGAAATGTTTCATTACATAACTCATTTATTTTCTTTACAATCTTATCATAACAATTTTGCATTATCTCATTTTTTTTTCAAATCTTCCCTACAATTCTCATTACTTTCCTTTAATTTCATCCATTTCATTCCATCCACCTCAACCAAACACAATATAAAAATACTTAAATACTTAGCTGGAAGAAGTATTTTTCCTTTACAGAATTATTCATCAATAATCTTAGTTTGGTTTTGGCCCCAGTTTTAGGATAACAGGCTAGTACCTCTAGAGAGATCTTTACACATTTTATTGTTAAACTCTCACATTATTAATACCTTTCATGTGATTAATATGAAATTAGGTACAACCTTTATGTGTGATATTCGTATCTTCACTGTCAACATCTATCTATTACATATTAAAATAATTTTACATTTACATTCGATTTTTTTTATTATTAAAATTTCCAATCTTGTTTTCAAATTTTTTTTTTATCAATTTAGCAGTCTTAAATTAAGTCATTTCTTGTCATGTTGATGCGATTATAGGTTCTTGACACTTTCGTTTCCAATTAGCTTTCATAAAAGTAGTTAGTTATTTGACTAAAACCAATAAAAAAACAATCTTTAATAAGGTCAAGAATCTTATAATTAAAGTTACGAAAAATGATCATATCACCTAATTACGAATATATATATTTAAGAAATTCTAATTTAAAAGTAGACGTCAATTTGCTAACAAGTTCTATTATTAGTGCCCTAATTGAATGGACAGTTGGATACAATCATATCCTAGTGTGTAGGACCGTATTCTTATATGTTAATACAAACATATAACAATATTAGGTTTAGGTCAAAAGTTAATTACAACTAATTATTAGAACTAAGACATAATTTTTGGTGGTAAGTGTTTGTTTTGGTTATATTTAAAGAGTTGGATACTCTAATTACAATAACTAACTTATATTCTGTGCAACGGGTATTTTTTTAATATTTTTTATTATATTAATTCACAATTTTAGTTTTAGTATTTATAATTATTTTAATTTTTAATACTTCTAAAATATAATTTTTTAAAGATATTGTTGACGACTTTTGAACCTTGGACTTTTGAAAAAATAATTTATCTATTAAATATAAAATATTACTTGACATTATATTCAACGGTTCCCATCTATTTATTTTAAGATCTAATGATTCTTACTTTTTTGTAGTACTATCGTCCATTAACGACCAAGACTATGGACTTTAAAAAAAAATAGAGATAAAAATATTAATTTTTTATTTATGATACGTTGCTGATGGAATTCGAACATTTCACGATTCTCATTTATTTATTTTAAAATTTAACGATTTTTTATGGTATTGTACCATGATGACTAAAAAAATGTATAAAATGTATAATGATTTATTTTTGGATAAATTATTTAATGCCGCGTTTACTCAGTGCAAAACACATATATTTTATGTATATTTATTCAAAATTTAAATGATTCAAAATTTAAATTTCTTGTTAATTGTTGAAATAGCCAATATAATATGTTATTGAGGTCATTCCAAACTTTGTGTTAGTATGTTATGAGTATGAGAGTGAAGATCCCGACTCATTTAGTATCTAATTACTCACTTTCCTAATTTATAAACAAATCAAAATATATGATAAATAAATTTTTAACAATAGATGATTAGATATGTTTGTTTACATGTGTTAGTTGTGATCTTGGAAAAGTATGCTGAGATAATAAAATTTGCAACATAAATTCATGTACATCTTCTACGTTTCTTATAACACATGCTCCACATATATTATTGTTATCCATGAGAGCATTATATTAATAATTTTTAATACTATAATTGATATAAAACGATATCTTGATCTTTGGTTTAATAATTATTATCTAATTGGAACTACTCATAACTTGAAATGAAAAGAGAGTTACAAATTTTTACATAGAGAATTCAATATAATTTTTTATTCAATATAGAACATCTAATTATATTTAGTTTAAATTATCAAAATACACGTTTTAGTATTTAAATATAATTTTATTATTAATCAAATATAATTTCTTTAATATTAGATTTAACGATTCTCAGCTATCTATTTAATATCTAACGACCTTTGTTAATTTGGTCGTCGTACAGACCAGATTACCAAAGTTTTGGGTAATAATTCCCTTACGTTAATTATATACTCCATCCGTCCAGGTTCTTTACATTTGGGACGGAGGGTTCGACGCATATTTTAAAGGTTCTGTTCCATAAATTATTTTAAATAATTTTTTTTGAATAAAAATTTAATTTTTAAATTTATATTCAAAAAAAAAGATATTGAATATTTTATTAAAAGTTTAACACTTAATCAAACTTGAGCAAAAAAATTGATTTTAAATTTGATTCCATTATAAAATTATTTTGGATAAATTTTATTTACTATAAAATCGCTTTGGACTTCAATAATCTTCAATGATTTAAAAAAAAAAATTGACTAAATTATGTGTATTTATATAATAAATTTTTTATCGGATTCTATATAATAGTTTTCTGCTAGTGCTATCCTAACATTTATATCAGTATCAATGGAAACACCACAATAAAGCAGCCGTCAGAGTAAGTGCTAAATTAAGTAGCCTAATCTAAAGAACCAAAAGTCTTGTTTATTAACAAGGTTCTCCGTCTTGTCTCTATGACAAGGTATTAATTCTTCTTTTATTTCATAAATTTTATTTCATAATCATTCAATATGAATACATCTGGTGTCACGTTGGAGGAGCTCTACGCACGATTGGCCTTGGAGGAAGAAGAGGATGATGGAGTTGTGATTAGTAAATCAGAATCAACACAAACGCAGAATTCGTATGTCTTGGTGGGTAGGTTCCTTACAGAGAAGAACATAAATTTTAATGCAATGAAGAATCTGATGGCATCCCTATGGAGACCGAAGGAAGGCATGGAAATACATGATATTGGAGGGCATAGATATTCTTTTGTTTTCTACCATGTGTTGGATCTGAAGAAGGTTTTGGAGGGTGGGCCTTGGACATTCGAGCAAAACTTACTTGTTTATCAACAGATTACTGGGAATGTAGACCCTCACCTTGTAAAACTTAATAAGGTCGACATCTGGTTGCAGGTTTACGACCTTCCCAGGGGGCTACAGTCCGAAAATATACTGAAAAACATTGCGAACTTTGTTGGTGAGTTTGTGAAATCAGACCCAGCAAATATTACAGGGATGTGGAAGATGTATTCTCGAGTGCGAGTAACTATTGACATAGAAAAGCCGTTGAAGCGTAAGATGAAGATTAAAAGATAAGGAGGAGAGTGGAGTTGGGTAAACTTTAAATATGAAAGACTCAGTACATTCTGTTTTGTTTGTGGTATCTTGGGCCATTCTGACAGAGAGTGTGGTGTAGTGTATGCAAACCCGGATAAAGAGATCAAGCGTGCGTACGGAGTGTGGCTAAGGGCACCAATAAGAGGAGGTAGTAGTCAGAATCTGGGAGCAAAGTGGCTTAGGAATGCAGATGAAGCAAATCAAACCTGGCCTGCAGATGGTGAGCAAGGTAAAAGCTCCACTGTTACACAAGGCGGAGATGGACCAGAAGCGCGTTTCATGGAGGTAGACGGCAGAATCAGCGAGATTGTTGGAGATGATGATGGGATTCGAGTTGTTGAGAAAAATCAGGAGGAAAATCAGGATCTCAACAATATTTCAAACCAACAGGATGACAGTATGGGCGGGGGAATTTTGAAAAATGAAAAAATTGTTATCGATCCTAAAAGGAAACGCGTGAGTAATGAATTAAATGTGGAAACACTAATTGGGCCCTCATCGCAGACTGGGTCAAAAAACGAGAAAAGGGTGGGTCCTGTGCTACAGGCCCACCTAGCCAAATGAGTATACTGGCTTGGAACTGTCGTGGGCTGGGTAAACCACGTACAGTTCAGTTCCTAAAAGATATTACCCACCAAAAAAAGCCTTGTTTTATCTTCTTATCAGAAACTTTTGCTAATAAAGAAATAGTAGAGTTTGTTAGAAAATCTTTGGGGTTTGCAGGTTGTATAGCAGTTGAAAATCATAGCCATGGGGGAGGTTTAGCTCTCTTCTGGAAAAATGAGGGTAGTTGCCAGATAATGGATGTTGATTTGCATCACATCGACTTTGAAGTAGAAAATGATCAAATCGGTAGGTGGAGATACACTGGCTTCTATGGATGCCCTGAACGTAGCCGTAGAAGGGAGTCATGGCTTAAAATAAAGAATTTGGCAGCTAGATCGAATAGACCTTGGTGTATTGTTGGAGATTTTAACGACCTAATGCACGCTGATGAAAAAAGAGGAGGTAGAGCTCAGCCACAATACCTTCTGAATGGTTTTGTGGAAACAATAAGTGCTTGTCAGCTGATAGACCTGGGTTTTGTAGGAGAAAAGTTTACTTGGGAACGGTCCAGGGGTGCATCAAGGTGGATTCAAGAACGTTTAGACCGTGCACTGGCTACGCAGGATTGGATAAACATGTTCCCCCAATCTGAAGTTCATGTTCTAGAAGTTGCAACGTCAGATCATTTGCCACTTTTTCTGCAGCTAAATAAGAAAATTTATGTTCCACGTGGTAGACGATTTAAATTTGAAAATGTGTGGTTAAAAGAGAGGGAATGTGCAAGTTTGGTTCGAGAAAGCTGGTTATCTACTTCAGGTCAGGACATCCTTGAGCGTATCAATGCATGTTGTTTAAAACTGAGTGAATGGGGAGGAGGTCTGAGTCAGGAATATAAGCAACAGTTGGCTGATTACAGGGTGAAGTTACGTAGACTTCGAAGCAGGAGAGATCTCCATGGTATTCAACAGTATAATGAAACTCGATACCATTTCTTGAAACTGCTAGAGAGACAGGAGACCTACTGGAAGCAACGTAGCAAGCAGTTTTGGTTACAAGGGGGTGATCAAAATACTCGTTTCTTTCACAGGAACGCCACTGTGAGAAAGAAGAATAATTGCTTTGAACGTATTCAGGATGAGCAGGGAGTTTGGAGAGAGAATAAAGATGATATCCAGAATGTTGTTATTACATACTTCACACAGCTATTTACTACTGCAGGAATGACAAGTAAGCTTACGGAGAGGGAGAAAGTTAAGCAAATTACAGAGGAAGAGAATGTTCAATTATTGTCAGAGCTTACTCTTGAGGAGGTTAAAAAAGCTGTCTTCTCAATGCATCCAGAAAAATCCCCTGGACAAGACGGCTTAAATCCTGCTTTCTTTCAATCATTTTGGAGCATCATTGGGTTGGATGTGTTGGCTTTCTGTAAAAAATTTCTGGAGACAGGAGAGTTACCTATGGAGGCCAACAGAACGGTTGTATGCTTAGTCCCAAAGGTAAAAAACCCACAAAACATGTCTGAAATTCGACCTATTTCTCTTTGTAATGTACTCGTTCGTATTCTGTCCAAGGTGTTATCTAACAGATTGAAAGTTTGTTTGAGCTCTTTGATATCAAACACACAAAGTGCGTTTGTGGAGGGGAGACTTCTGACTGACAATGCATTAATTGCTTTTGAAATTAATCATTATATTAAAAGACAGACGCAAGGAAAAAATGGTGTTGCAGGTTTTAAGATTGACATATCTAAAGCCTACGACAGATTAGAATGGGGATTTATTCAGCATATGATGGAGAAATTTGGATTTCATGCTACATGGGTTAATAGAATCATGAGTCTCATTCAGTCAGTCTCATATGGATTTTTGCATGATGGTTGTGTTTTTGGGAATGTAATTCCAACGCGTGGATTACGTCAGGGTGATCCTATATCACCTTATATTTATATCTTGTGTTCTGAAGGTCTAAGTTCGCTTCTGAGAAGGGCTGAAGAGGTTGGTATTCTGCATGGATGCACGATTGCAAGAGGGGCTCCTACAATCTCACACCTTCTTTTTGCAGACGACTGCTATTTCTTTTTCCGAGCAAATGCTGTGGAGGCAGATGTGTTGAAAAGAATACTGAATCGATATGAAGGAATGTCTGGGCAGAAAATAAATTATACAAAGTCGGTTCTCACCTGTTCACCAAATACAAGTCCTGAAAATCGCACACAACTCTGTCAGATTTTGGAGGTAAATGTTTGTCAAAGCCCTGGTAAATATCTGGGTATGCCCATGGTGGTTGGTAGAAATAAATGTATAACTTTTTCATTCTTGTCTGAACGAGTGGAGAAAAAGTTGCAGGGATGGCAAAATCAAACAATTTCAAAGGCGGGAAAAGTCATTTTGCTTAAAACAGCTGCTCAAGTCATCCCAAATTTCTGGATGAACATGTTTTTGATTCCTTCAGAAATAACAGATAGAATTGAGAAGTCTATGAATAAATTCTGGTGGCGAAATGGTGGAACAAATGGATGTATAAGGTGGATGTCATGGAAACGTTTGTGCACAGTCAAAGAGGATGGTGGTTTGGGGTTCAAGAGTCTGAAAAGCTTTAATGTTGCAATGCTCGCAAAGCAGGCGTGGAGACTGATTAATAATACGAACCCTTTGGTAACAGACTTAATGCGTGCACGTTACTATCCTGAATCTGATTTTCTGAATGCGAAACTTGGATCAAATCCAAGTTTTCTGTGGAGGAGCATACTGGAGACTCAAGAGGTAATTAAACAAGGTTGTAGAAAGCGAATTGGTGATGGTCTAACCACTAAAATCTGGAAAGTGCCATGGCTGTTGTGTCCAGATAATGGTTTTCTCACAACCAAAATGCCAGATGAACTGAAATCAGCAACAGTTGCTGGACTCATGAATGAAGACAGGAGGGGTTGGGATGATGAGATACTACAGGATTTGTGTAATGAGAGAGACAGAGACTTGATCAAACAGATTCCATTGACGAGGCTACGAAGAAATGATACCTGGTTTTGGTTATTTGATGAGCAGGGTAAGTTCTCTGTACGCAGTTGCTATAGACGTATTAGAGGAGAGAGTGCATGTGTGGATAGGTCGTTCTGGACAAAACTATGGAAGCTCAAATTACCTGGGAAGGTGATCAACTTGATGTGGCGCGCCTGTCGAAAATGTTTACCTTCAGCAAAGGCTTTGGTAGAGAAGGGGGTGCAGATTAATACAATTTGCTCATGGTGTCGAATGTATGAAGAAACTGACATACATGTACTTTTCCAATGTAGCTTTGCAAGAGAAGTTTGGGATAACACTGGCCTGGGTAGCATAATTGCAGTCCTGCATAATGATACGGTGTTGGAGATCTTGCGAAGAGCGTTCCAGGTAAGTACGAATGAGCAAACTCTCATGATAGCCCTACTGTGTTGGTGTATCTGGCAGAGGCGGAACTCTTGGGTGTGGAATCAAGTAAATATGTCTCCATTTGGTGTGAAGCATAAAGCATGCAATATGCTTTCGGACTGGCGACACGCACAGCAACAATTAGGAGCAGCTCAATGCCAGCTGCAAAAGGCTATAAGATGTTGGTCCAGACCAGAGGCGGGATGGATAAAAATAAACTCAGATGCAGCATGTCATATGGGCTCAAACAAAATCTCGGTAGGTTGTGTTGTACGTGATGAAAGAGGTAACTTCCTTCGTGCTAGAAGTAATGTTTTCCAGGGGAACTTTCAACCTAGAGAGGCAGAAGCTGTAGGCCTTAAAGAAGCGCTGAGTTGGGTGAAAGATTGGAGGGTTCACAAATGTATTTTCGAATGTGATGCGAAGGTTTTGGTCGATGCTATGAATGGGGAAGGTGGCGCTACTTATTTCCACCTAATTGTTGAGGAATGTAGGGATATTATTAAACACTTTAAAGAGGTGTTAGTATGTTTTGTTCATAGATCTGCGAATATGGCTGCCCATAAGCTAGCTCAGGTGGCATATTCTATGTCAGGTCCTATGGAGTGGCATTATACTGCTCCAACATTTCTAAGTTGTAATCTTGTTTCCGATGTTTAATGCAAGTACGACATTTTCAAAAAAAAAAATATCAGTATCAATGGGATATTCTCATTTAAATTATTTTAAATTAAATTTGTGGAACTGAATTTAATCAGAATTCCGGTGCATTGATACGTTTCTTTAACACCGATTTGTGCATAAAATCCTCGTCGACAAAATCATGTCCTTGGAATATAATTTGGCTCAGGTCCATGCCTCCTCCATGAATACGCTATTAGTATTTAGTAGGCCGTAGCCATAAAAATTTATGGCATAATCGATACTCGTGGTTACTTACTATTCTTACACATTAACAAATTATAATGTTCTTAATTTTATATGCAACTAAACATTAACATATAATTTTACAATTCGTTATAAAATACATTCAAAAAGCAAACATCAACATATTACCAATTAATATGTTTGAATAGAACTGAATTCTTTATTTTTGATGAAGGTAAGAAGTCCTAGTTGCTAATCGTTTAATAATTGAATTCTAAACTTAATCGAAGTACTACTTTAAACAATAACTGTTATTCTTATATTATATAATACTAGCTTATAACTCGTGCGATGTACGGATTGTTATTAATAATTATTATTTTTATTATTTATGTTTTAATATTTTATTAATTTGCGTTTGCTAAAAAAATAAATAGGCGTGTTAAACTTTTTTAAATAATTAAAAGTATTAAAATAAATTAATAACTGTTTATCCATTATATTTTTGGAAAAGTAGGGGTCTTACTAAGGAAAAATAGAAAAAGTAACGTGTTTTCTCTGAAAAGGTAAGTGCCCGTAATTAAAAGTATTTAAATAGGTTTCAAAATAAATAAGTAGAGATTTACCGGGATATTTTTGGAAAATGAGGGTTTTTAGTAAGGAAAAATAGAAAGAGTAACATGTTTTAGTTGAAAATGATAATTGCCGGTGATTGTTTTTAGAAAAATAGAGGATTTTGTTAGAAAAAAAATAGAAAAAGTAATGTATTTTAGCTGAAAAAGTAGTTGGTTATAAAATGTTATTATTTAATAATAATTTCTTTAGAAAATGAAAAAATTTAAAAAGTAACATGTTTCAGCTGAAAAAGTGTTCATAATTAAAAGTATTAAAAATAGATTTTAATACTTTTAATTATTAAAATAAAAAAATAGATTTTTAAAATAAATAAGTAATGGTTTGCCCGTGATATTTTTGGAAAATGAGGGGTTTTAGTAAGAAAAAATAGAAAGAGTAACATGTTTTTGTTAAAAAAGATAACCGCACGTGTTTTTTTTAGAAAAAGAGAAGATTTTTTTAGAAAAAAAATAAAAAAAGGTAATGTATTTTAGCTAAAAAGGTAATTGGTTATAAATAATGTTATTATTTAGTGATAGTTTTTAAAAAAAAATAAGTAAGGGCAATTAAATAAAATCACTAAGTACCGACCGTCCGTCCATCCGACTACCAAACTTTTAATGTTTCATCTTTAATAATATAGCTTAAAACCCGTGCGATGCACAAATTGTTTTTAATAATTGTTAATTTTATTATTTATATTTTATATTTTATTAATTGCATTTGTTAAAAAAAATAAGTAGGCGTGTTAAATATTTTTAAATAATTAAAAGTATTAAAATAGATTTTAAAATAAATAAGTAACTGGTTGCCCGTGATATTTTGGAAAAAGAGGGGTTTTAGTAAGAAAAATAGAAAGTAACATGTTTTCGTTGAATTTTTAAAATATAAAAGTAACGATTTGCCCGTGATATTTTTGAAAAAAGAGGGGTTTTAGTAAGAAAAATACAAAAGGTGACATGTTTTAATTGAAAAAGATAATTGTCAATTAAAATTATTAAAATAGATTTTATAGTAAATAAGCAAGGGTTTGCCCGTGATATAATTGGAAAAATAGAGATTTTAGTAAGGAAAATAGAAAATATAACATGTTTTAGCCGAAAAAGGTAATTGTCCGTGATTTTTCTACAAAAAGAGGGGAAATGTAATTACCAATTAAAAGTATTAAAATATGTTTTAAAATAAATAAGTAAGGGTTTGCTCGTGATATATTTGGGAAATGAGGGATTTTAGTAAAGTGAATAGAAAAAGTAACATGTTTTAGCTTGAAAATGAAATTGTTCGTGATTTTTTTAGAAAAAAATGGTAATGCATTCTAACTGAAAGAGTAACTGATTATAATAATTTTTATAATAATTAAATAAACAATTAAATAAGACAAGTACCGTACCAAAAAAACAGGTACCAACACTTTCAATGTTTCGTGTTTAATAATAGAGTATAGATAGATATATATATTTATAATATTAGTATTTTATGTTACTAAATAAAATAGTCCGTGATATTTTTGAGGTTTTAGTTAAGAGAAATATTAGTTATGAAATATAAAAATGAATATACGTTTTGGAAAAAAAAGCTAATCGGTTAGTCATTAATAATTAGAATATTATTATTTTATTTTATTAAATAGATCTGTTCGTGATATTTTTGGAAAATGAGAGGTTTTAGTTAGGAAAAGTAGAAAAGTAGAAATTTTAGTTAGAAAATATAGAAAAGAATATACAATTTGGCTAAAAAAGGTAATGAGTTAGTTATTAGCAATTATAAATTTATTATGTTATTTTAGTAAATGAAATTGTTTGCAATATTTTTAGAAAATGAGATGTTTTAATTAGGAAAAATAGAAAAATATTCTATATAATAATTTTAATATTTTATCTAACGGTTCTCATCGATTTGATCAAAAATATCTAACGGCTATGAATTGAGTGACCAGACTACAAAAACTTTCATGACCAGAATACAAAACTTTCAATGTTTCGTCTTTAATAATATAGTATAGATAATATAATTGATAGTTGTTAAGAGTCGATTTTTTGACTTTTGGTAGTACTCCTTTATTATCGTTTTTATTCTTATTACTAGCTTAAAACCGGTACGATGCACGGATTGTTAATTATTATTTTATTATTATTTTTTAATTATATTTTTTTAAAAAAATAAGTAGTCATGTAAAAATAGCTAAACACTTTTAATTAATTAAAAACATTAAAACAAATTTTAAAATAAATAAGTAAGGGTTTTCTCGTTATATTTTTGAAAAAAGATGGGTTTTAATATGAAAAAATAAAAAACTTAACATATATTTAGTTTAAAAAGGTAAATGCCCGTGATATTTTTGGAAAATGAGGTTTTAAAATTTATAAATTTAAATTATTTAAATACGTTTTAAAATAAAATAAGTAAAGGGTTTGTCCGTGATATTTTTAGAAAAAGAATGGATTTTAGTGAGAAAAATATAAAAAGTAAAATTGAAAATGCAATTTCCCGTGATATTATTTTTTAATTATATTTTTTTAAAAAAATAAGTAGGCATGTAAAAATAGCTAAACATTTTTAATTAATTAAAAATATTAAAACAAATTTTAAAATAAATAAGTAAGGGTTTTCTCGTTATATTTTTGAAAAAAGATTGGTTTTAATATGGAAAAATAAAAAACTTAACATATATTTAGTTTAAAAAGGTAAATGCCCATGATATTTTTGGAAAATGAGGTTTTAAAATTTAATAATTTAAATAATTTAAATACGTTTTAAAATAAATAAGTGAAGGGTTTGTCCGTGATATTTTTAGAAAAAGAATGGATTTTAGTGAGAAAAGTAGAAAAAGTAAATTGAAAAGGCAATTTCCCGTGATATATTTAGAAAATGAGGGATTTTGTTAGAAAAAATATATAATGTGTTTTAGCTGAAAACATAATTGGTTATAAATAGGTATTTGATTATTTATATTTTTAGTAATTGCATTTGTTAAGAAAAATAAGTAGGCATGTTAAAATAGATAAACTTTTAAAAAAATAATTATAATATTAGGTTTAAAAATAAATAACTAAAGGTTTGTCCGTCATATTTTTGGAAAATGAGAGGTTTTAGTAAGGAAAAATAGAAAAACTAACATGTTTTATTTAAAAAAGGTAATTGTCTGTGATATATTTGAAAAAGTAGGGGAATTTGTTAGAAAAAATAAAAACATAATGTATTTTAGGTGAAAAAGGTAATTGGTTATAAATAGATAATATTATTATTTAATAATATATTTCTATAAATAAGTAAGGTTAATTAAGTAAAAACACGAATTTAAGAATGGATAATTAAGTAAAATCACAACGTATCATACCGACCAACCAAACTTTTAATGTTTCGTCTATTATATAATAGTATTGATATACAAACCTATAACCTGTGCGATGCACGGATGAATTTTAGTCTTTTTAATTTATTATTTTAGTATTTTTACATGATTTATTATTATTTTTTATTTTATTTTATTATCATTTATTTGTATTTTGATCTTAAAATTTTTTAATATATTGTCGACGGAATAATATCTTGAACTTTTGAATGTAGCTTAGAAAAATAGATGATATAAATATTTAATAATAATAATATGTTGTTGACGGGATTCGAATCTTGAACCCGTGAGAGTATTTTAAATACCAAGAAAATAATATTCTTTTAATATTACGTCAAACGGTTCTCATTTATCTATATTTATATTTAACGGTTATTATTTAGAGAATCAAACTACCAACCAATCAAATAGATGGTAGTTTGCTTATAATAGTATTTTTTTATATGATTTTTTAGTATTTTTTTATCTTATTTTATTAGCATTTATTTGTATTTTGATCTTAAAATTTTTAATATATTGTTGACGGGATTCGAACCTTGAATCCGTGGGAGCATTTTAGATATCAAAAAAAGAATATTCTTTTAATATTACATCCAACGGTTCTCATTTACCTATATTTACATCTAACGGTTATTATTTAGAGGACCAAACTACTAACCGGTTTGCTTATAATATTATAGTATATAGAATAGTATATAATGTCATTAGTATTTAGTGATATTTTTCTCATATTTAAATTAAATTCGACAATTTTATACACAACCCTCACAAAACTTTATAAATTCAAACTTGTATATGAAATGACATAACAGATTGTTAAAATATAATATAAAAAAAAAAAAAAATCTCTAACATTTAAATTTTTTAATTAAGTGACGGGTTACTTAACAATTTTTATATCTGTGTTTTATTCTGTGTCTACGTCGAATCCCGTGAATGTATATTGTAAACGATGAGTGACCACTTTTGGACCAGTTTTTGAAATCATGAGTTGTGTGGTTTGCAAGTGAAGTAACAAGAAGATAGAGCTGCTGCTAGCAGCTGAAACACTGCATTGTTTTTGAAATAATAGGCAATGAGTCTTTCATAATTTAAGATTGTTAGAGCATCTCCAAGGGTACAAAACCCTTAGCTAAATAATCTAGGTGGCATCTATGTGGCACTCTTTAGATAATATTTAAAAAATTGTGCACTCCAACCATGTAACCCTTAGCAAAAAAATATAGATAATCATATTTGATTGGCTATATTTATAGAACCACTAAATCTCTTATGTATAATTTTACCTAACAAAAAATATAGATAATACCATTGGAGTGCATATCTTCACCCTTAGCAAAAATGATACAAAATAATTATAGTCAATCAAAATAGCCAACCATTTTACATATTACCATTGGAGATGCTCTTATCATTAAAAATAGATATAGCGAACATAGACACCATTTTAGAACCGTCCACAGCAGATATTAGGTAGTCAAGGAAGGCTGCTTTGGCCATGGATATGGTTCTATCACCCCCTTTCATTATCATGTGTTTTTTCTCTACAGACATACATGTAATATCAACATTCTATCGTTCAATCATTCTTTTCTTTTCATCCCTTCCATAAGTATTCTACTTCCATTTTAAACCTCTTTGTAAATTTCAAAAAATAAATAAATTATCAAGGGAAAGGAGATGATGTTGAAAATATATTAAATTTCAAAGAATCTCTCCGCCCAAATACAACATAACAATTTCATTTCATTATATTCCACTCGATCAATCTTAACCGGTACGTATTTGATAACAGTATAATACTTCCTCCGTCCCAGTTATTTCTATACACTTTACATTTTGGGACGTCCCATTCATTTCTATACATTCCAAAAATAGTAACTTTTAATAATATAAAACACTATTACACCCACTACTTTCTCCACTATCTCTATTCTATAACAATATAAATCACTATTACACCCACTACTTCCTCCACTATCTCAAATCTATTATTAAATATTGATAGGTCCCACCACTTTACTCACTTTTCATCTAATTTTACTCATTTTTTATATTTTTTCTTAGTCTCCGTACCCAAATTCTATGTATAGAACCCAGAGGGACGGAGGGAGTAAATTCTAATTTTTTTTGGGAATTCTAATCTATATTGTTATGATGAAAAAGAGTACTAGCACATATTTTACAGTTTCATACCGTGTTTACTTGGGCATTTACAGTTTGATTCCGTATTAACTTGCATAGTTTGCAATTATGATAATAATTTGTTGCTTTTATTAGGACTGCCATTTTAGAACTTCAAATCAACTGTTTAAACATTTCATTTACTGTTAAGTCTTGTTGCTTTCATTCATCGTATCTAATGTGTTTTTTAATGTAGGCTCAAACACTCAAATCACTTTCTAATAAATTTTAGCATAATGTTAATAGGATAGATCCAATCAGATTCGACATTGTAAATTGTAGATGTTTCAAACTGGATTATAGTAGTTTCTACAAAATAAATAAGGTTGTGTTAGTGACAAACGATTGTTACAAAAATTATATCGTGAAATTTCTGCAATACATATAAGATAGAATTTTTGAAGTACAGATATAAATTTTTTCACGATCCGATTTATTGTAACAATTATTTGTCTCGGACCATCCACGACAGATAAATAATATTTCAGAGGTGCATGATTTGCGGAAGTGAAATGTACACATTCATTCATGTTACACATACACATTTGCTCTCCGTGACTTGCCAGTGAGCCAGTTGAAGAAGGTAGAATAATCCAAGATTGCATGTCACCCTTTTC
The DNA here is from genome assembly GCA_030848705.1 of Heracleum sosnowskyi. NCBI lineage: Eukaryota > Viridiplantae > Streptophyta > Magnoliopsida > Apiales > Apiaceae > Heracleum > Heracleum sosnowskyi. The sequence continues at coordinate 9,829,353 of CM061239.1, forward strand.
CATTTCTTTACTCCCAACAAAGACTACCAGACTACTACATTCACAAATCACAGGTCTGTCAAGTCACTACACACACACATGTACTCACCTCACTCACATAAAATATCCTATCCTATGTTTTAAAACAAGGTGCACGGTTGCGGAATCAGAATTTCAAATTTTAGTCTATACGAGAAAATTTATATATATTTTTCGTATCGATTGATCTTAAAAAATTAGTAATTAAATATTTAAGTTTCGGGTCATTAAGAGTTTAGGTTTCCACTCCCTATACAGTATACACATATGTTGCATGTACATTTATATTAGTATATGAGGTGCTTAGCTGGCTGCTGTGTGTATAAATAAGAGGCAGTGGTCTGTCTTTACATGCACCTTTTAGAGCAAAATGGGGCATTGCAACAATTTAGCTTTGTTAAAATTATTGACTCTGTTTTTTATTCTTGTTGAGAAAACAGAACAGAGTGTGCATAATAAGACTAGTTTGAGAGGTAAGAAATTAGGGGGCGGTACATGCAATTTGTTTCAAGGACATTGGGTTGTTGATTCTTCTTCCCCTCTTTATCAATCTTCAAGTTGTCCTTTTATAGACCCTGAATTTGATTGCATTAAATACGGCCGTCCTGATAGAGAATATCTCAAGTACTCTTGGCAGCCTGATTCTTGTAATTTGCCCGGGTATGTCTCTGTGTGTTTGTGTGTGTTAGTGTTATTGTGTTATTACAATATATTTCGGGATTCTGGTTCCGTCACTGAATGTGTTACTATGGTATGTAATCCTGGTTCCGCCACTGTTTGTGTGAGATTATGGTATTTTAGTAGATTTTAAGTATAGGTGTGTGTAATTTAAGTGTTTTAGTCTATTTTTAAGTGTTTTACTAGTTGAGTATGTGGATTTTGTGCAAGAATTTACCAATTTGAGTACCATTTAATGAGTACTTTACAAATGAAGGTATTTGTGTGTGTTTTAATGTATAGTTTTGGTTATAAAAGTAAAGATTCTATGTATGCAAAGTGTTATAAATAGGTTGACATCAAATGTACAGGTTTAATGGGTTAGATTTTCTGAAGACATGGAGTGGAAAGAAGATAATGTTTGTGGGTGACTCACTGAGTTTGAACGAGTGGCAATCTTTGTGTTGTATGGTTCATGAGTGGGTGCCAAATTCAAGAACCAAATATGTTAGAACAAATTTACTTTCATCAGTAACCTTTGAGGTTAGTAAAGTGTTGTGTTTTCCTTTCACTTACTGTGTTGTTCTTTATTGTTTGTTACTTGTAGCAAGAAACTGTCAGTTTCTTTCTTTTGAGAATGTTTTGTTTTTTTTTTTAATTTCCTGTTTTTCTGCGCCTCCTTTTGTTAATTCCAATACTCCTTTTGCTGATAAGATGGTGTTTTTGTGCTTTGCGAAATAAATGTTTTCCCAAAATTTACTCGGTTGCTCGTAAGTTTAGACCGGAGAGGAGTTTTCACTCCGATATGATTTTTCCGCTTCCTAGAAAATTCAGAAACATCCGCAGACAGTCTGTTGGAGAATGATACTAACACTCACTATCAGAATTCGAGTAATTGAACTTGACAAAGACTTCAAATACATCATCACATGAAGTTTATCTTGTGATATAAGTTGCCAAAATGTGATTAGTGTACATCTAATACAGAATAATAGTGCCTTATAAAACAATAAAATTTCAATTATTTGTGAAGAAAATTGAAGAGTCTGTCATTTTCCTATGCAATTACAATACCCTCCCTACCTTTCTATTCATTTAGTCACAGAAGGTTCTTATGATCACCTATCTGGTTGTAAAAGCTAAAGTTTCTTTGACTGGACATTCTTGAACATGGCCATTACATGACAACTTGAAACTGAAATAAACATGACCCCCTATCTTCCTTCTGTCATTACATTTTTCTGCTCATATATGTATATACTTGTTGCAAACTGATAGTAAAAATGTACTTTAGGTTACTTACTACTTTTAAGTTTTATTAATAGAACTAATTGACAGAATTAATAAGCTAAAATTAGTTGTCATTCTAGAAAAAGCCAAACAACTCTCACTAGTTCTGGCAAAGATGTGAAATCCACCAAGAATTCATATACTCCACAATCATGTGTCTAAGAATGTTATTGTCCAACTATCACAGTTATAACATTATTTCATCTGAAACTTGAAGGGTCTCTAACCACTACAATTATAAAAAGTTCCATTATTTAGGTGGTTGCAACTTGAACTTTATGTCCATGGTAGCTGCTTTAGGGTTGCTTTTGTTGGACTCCATAATGTGAACAATATTTGGTTGTCTATATATATATATATATTTTTTTTTCTTTTTTGGCGTATTACGCTTTTTTCAATGCATTAGATGTTTAAGAGGGAGAGGGGGAATAAGTCTTGTAACTAGGCTATCAACGAATATTCTGGGCGATGTGCATGAGATGTAGAAAAATGCACTAATTTATTTATATATGAACAGCTTACAACTAATGAACCTCTGTATTTCATATTACCAAAGGTCCTATTTACAAGTATTGTCCCTTGATCTAATAATATTCATCACTGAACAATATGCAGGACTATGGAGTATCAATAATGCTATATCATTCAGTTTACTTAGTAGACATGGTGCGAGAAAGTATTGGGACTGTTTTGAAATTGGATTCAATAATGGGAGGAAATGCATGGAGGGATGCTGATATGCTAATATTCAACACCTGGCACTGGTGGACTCACACAGGAAATTCTCAACCGTAAGATTTATGCTCCCGTTTTTGTTATTGTCCATATTTCACTATAAGTTTCTTGAGCAAGATAATTACGCGGTTTTTCCATTTCAGATGGGACTATATCCAAGATGGAACCACTGTGAAAAAAGACATGGACCGTTTAACAGCATTTTACAAAGGACTAAGCACATGGGCTAGATGGGTTGATCAGAACATTGACCCTTCCAAAACTAAAGTTTTCTTTCAAGGGATTTCTCCAACACATTATCAGTTAGTGATTTCCGAAACTATTGAATTACATACACTAAATAATTAATATACTATAAACAGCAGTTATAAATACTCACAGGATAAGTAACATAATGAAAATCATGTAAATACAGGGGTAAGGAATGGAGTTCAGCTTCAAAGAGTTGCTACGGGGAGCTAGGGCCACTGACAGGTTCAACATATCCAGCAGGTGAACCTGCAGCTTCTCTTATTTTGAAGAAAGTACTGAGTTCAATGAACAAACAAGTTTACCTACTCGATATCACGACACTTTCCCAGCTAAGGAAAGATGGTCATCCATCAGCTTATAGTGGCGATCATTCTGGAGTTGATTGCAGCCACTGGTGCCTTCCTGGATTGCCTGATACCTGGAATCAACTTCTATATGCAGCTCTGGTAATGTGAACATACAGACAAATATATGAAAGAAAAGTATAGATTGTTCAGTTTCCTTTTTAATATCAGATTTTTACTTGTATTGATATACCACCATCAATTGTGTAATTATGGGTCTGGAAAGATATGTAATTGCCTGTGGCTGCTGCGGCAGAATAGGGAAAGAAGAATCAACTGTAAAGTTACTGATCAAGCAAATTTAATTGCTCAGAAATGAAATAAGAACATAATATGATTTCTAAGTTTGTTCTAGTGATGCTGGTTTGTACAAGTTTATTTGAATGATTTTCAGGAGAGAGACACATCAAGCAGGAACTTGGTAGTTAGCAACAAACATTGGCAACTACACTATGTTACATTCACAAGTCCAACCTCCAATTAATTGAGCATATAAGTCATCCGAAACATCAAATACATTATAACGATGATTCTTTGATAGCCTAGTGGCAAACAAGGCTCCTTTCCCTCTCCCCTCAAAACGGAATCTAATATATAGAAAAATGTAATATGCAACATGCCAAAAACAAAAATGCACGAGATCAAGTCACAGTTTTTTGCCATAGGAAATCAAGGGGACAGATTCCTGACTCCTGAGTGCTCTTCCAAAGACTGCAATACTTTTTGGGATTGGAGGTTGAGCATTTCTGAGAGACACATCTTGCAGGAACTTGGTAGTTAGCAACAAACATTGGCAACTACACTATGTTACATTCACAAGTCCAACCTCCAATTAATTGAGCATATAAGTCATCCGAAACATCAAATACATTATAACGATGATTCTTTGATAGCCTAGTGGCAAACAAGGCTCCTTTCCCTCTCCCCTCAAGACGGAATCTAATATATAGAAAAATGTAATATGCAACATGCCAAAAACAAAAATGCACGAGATCAAGTCACAGTTTTTTGCCATAGGAAATCAAGGAGACAGATTCCTGACTCCTGAGTGCTCTTCCAAAGACTGCAATACTTTTTGGGATTGGAGGTTGAGCATTTCTGAGAACACATCTTTACAAAACTATCTATCTAGCACAGCACATTTGGTAATTCAGTAAAATCACAATTTACAAATCATCAAGCATTAAGATATTAAGGAAAAACATAATTTACTTATTCGACATCTAGGGCATTTTGGAAGATGTGAGGGTTTTTTAGATTGATCTTAATTGAATAAATACCATTAAAAATGAGTAAACCCTATGTTGCAATAAGAATTTAGTTGCATCCCAATTTTTCCATTGTTAATCTACTAATTAAGGAAATAAACACGCCTAATGGCAGTTGACATTTGTATAAAATTTTATTAATTATGTCTATCTTTACAACAAAATGTGGTGGCCACTGAAGCTGAGTTTGCTGCAGATTCTTTAGCAAGCTGTAGACCTACATGTATATTTTTGCTGTTGGCTTTGGCACTGTATATGGCATGATCTTGCTTTATCCCTCAGCTCCTCAAAAGCCCTCATTGTTTCTGCATCAAAACCACCCGCAAACTACAACAAATCCAGAAAACTAAAACATCAGTAACAAACCATAATCAACTCGAACAATAAAAGTACAATGCAAGACTATTAGGACATGTTCGGAAAAAACCATTTACCTGATGTACGCGGAAGGCAAATCTTACACCTTGAACAATCAATTCTTCTTCTTCAGGGCCACCGTCGACATTTTCAAGCTCTGCAGACACTCTTCTCATGTACTTCATGGCTAATTTCACAGAAGCTAGCTTAATCTGGAACCATCAATGTAATATTAGACAATGTTTCTTAAAATGTCAAGCATGATGAATCAAACAAAACATATACATACAAACATGATGACACAACATAAAGACCAATAATATCATGGTATATATATAAGTAAAATTTAAAGTGGGACCAAATATTCTGCATTTTGGTTGAGATGCCACTATCATATTTCTGTTCAGTAAGGTTTATTAGTTGAGATATTATGAACTATGACAGATAAATTATGGAATGTTGGTTTGGCATTAAGGGCTGCATTTCTAAGTAATTTATAGCATGTTGGTGCTTCATAAAGATCTGAAATTATAAATTACTACAAGTGTTTCAGAGAGTCTAGATCTGCAAAATTTCAAAAATAAAATTTAAGAATTTCTGAACTCTACAGTTCTGCTCATTCAAATATAATAAATGTACGAAATTTCAATGAACCGAAGGAACTTTTCTAGCAGTATCGCCCTCATTCCCTTTACTAGATTCGAGGATTCAAGGCAAAAGGAAAAGAAAGTTCATGGAAATGCTGTTATATTTTGTTATGACCTACCTTATCCTCTTAAACCTACTTCCGAATAATCGATCTGATTAGCATTACTAATTAGATCCATGGAAATGGTGAGCAAAAGGGTTGACACTGTGAATCTAAACCTAAATTTACTCAGTAACCTCAATTTTGAAAGTAATGAGACAAACATAGACATATTTTAGAGACCTAAACTTTAACATCCCAGTTATAGACAAAAAAGATTAGGAAACTTCACATCTGTTTGGCATCAAGAATTGAATTTGTAATCACCTATTTAGTAAACTCATTCAAATTTCTTTATTACTTCTTCAAGATTTCTCAATTATGATTCACCTCATAGGACCACATAATAAGCCACCTCTGTTTATTAACATGATACAAGGGCTCCCCGTGACAGCTAGGGTAGGTGGGTTCATAAAATTCTAAATTGTTGGCTCCACGCCTCATGCCATATTATTGGTCTACTCATGGCACTACAATTTCCGGTTACAAGTGACTATTTTCGATTATTAAACATTCGTCTCTTTTATTGAGACCTGATGAAGGTGACTATTGTCGATTATTGAACCTTCGTCTCTTTTATTGAGACCTGATGAAGCCATGAGATTTTAATTTTCGCGTCTTGCCTTAATGAGAATAACACAGCCATAAACTTTTTGGTATTTACCTGCTAATCTTGTAAGAAAAATTCAACATTTGAAAGCAGCAATTGGGAAGACGTGAGACCATAAAGAGGATAAACCATATAAGAGTTTCATCATAGTAATTGTTTTCTAATAATAAGCAATCTAGAAAGCTGAAGTATATACCTGAGTAACATAACCAGTATCCATCATCCAGTCCATTGGTATTTGAAATCCTTTATATCGATTTGCAGCTGATTCTCTCATTCTCGACAGATTGTAGACTCCATGCTCTAATCTGCAATCAGAACCATCTGCTAGGTTAGTACTAATTTAGACAATTATCGCACACCAAGTCAAATATCAACAACATTCTAGAAACATGTAACATACTTTTCAAATAAGGCTTGCATTTTCTTAAGGGCTGGAGCACAATGTTGTCGAGGATCATCTCTAAAAGAGGACACCTCAGATTCCAGCTTTTTGAGATCAGAAAACCCAAATGCTGCTTCTCTAAGCGTATCAGCTTTTTGCTCCGGCCATTCAAAGTGCTTAAGCACTGCTCTCTCATCAACCTGCCAATAAGATAATTCTCAAATATAAAATTCATGTCTTAAAATCATTTTAATTGGTGGATTGATTAATTCAAGTCGAAAGAAAGTACCAAGTAAGATAGCTCATCATCAAGCCATTTCACAAAAGGCACAACATCTTGAATATCAGTAAAAGCAGCATTCTCAACTTCTTTGATCAAGAACCTAATGAAATCACCTTGTGTCTCAACATCTGTTTTAATCTGTAATTAAAAAACACAAAACATGATAATCAAGAGTAAAAAAACTGCTCTCAACACAAGATGAGGTCTAAATTTCGATTTTCACCCTTCCCCGATTCCCCTACCCGTATACTTAAAAATCTAATGCATCGAAAACATGTAATTACATATTAAAAATCACTAATCTATGTGCACCTGAGAAACTTAAAATCTAATAAATTAAATTGAGACATAAAATAAAAGGCACAATCATCCACATACAAAATTTCAAAGATTTACAAATCTTTTCAATAGTAAAATGAAAATTTTCAAGAATCATTTCAATAATGTATCAATGAAATGTCAAAATCACCAGCTTTTTTTCTCCAGTAAAATCCACAACTTTTTGCTTTACCCCATCAAGATTTTCAAATCCAAACACTGTCTTATTCTATAGGGGTACCAATAAAGATTTTACCTAACATCAAAGTCTAGTCCATTTCACAAACCATACTGCAGTAAAAAAAATACAAACAGTAAAAATTGAAAACTTACAGCAAGCAAATGTGTGGACCGGTTCTCAATCTCCCCAATCATATCCCTGGCATTGGCCGTCGCTGCCACTTCAGCCGCCGCACCATTACCGGAATCTCTCCGAGAATCTCTCCGCATTAAAGAATGATAAAACTCGACAACTTCCGGCACTCTCCTCACCTTCTGAGCCCCATTCTTCGCTCCTTTCATTGGCGGTGGTGGTGGTGGAGGCGGTGCAGACTTAGTAGGCACCTTAAAAACAGGCCGAGGTGGTGGTGGTGGCGGTGGAGGTGCAGGTCGCTTAACTACTGAAATTTCACTCAATGCACTGTCTGCAGACCCCGAAAGCGATGTCGAAGATGATGATTTCGACGATGAAGGAGATAATAAAGTACCACAAACATTAGTAGCTTGCGGAATTATTAATGCAGGTCTCGGAGGAGGCTTTGGAACTCTCGGAACACGAGATCTTGCAGTAACGGAAACTATTTCCGTTACTTCAGTCATCTCTTCGGAGAATTGTGCGGCTTTATCTTTAGATTTTTGTACCTCGATTTCATTTTTATTAAAATTATAATGTTCGAGACACGAAACATTTTTTTTCAAATTTTTCGCCGCACTCGATTGAAATCGTTGCGACGAAGTCATCTCTTCGGAGATTTGTGCGGCTTTTTTCAACACCGAAACTTGATCTTCCAAATTTTTAATACTCTCCTCATTTTCCTCCCTTTGTTGCGATAACTTGCAATGCAAGTTCTCCACTTCTCGTATCAACCTCTCATTCTCGCTCTCCAAAAAATTAATTTTCTTATTTTTCAAATCAATCTCGAAATCTTTTTTCGCAATTTCCCCTTCTAAAATCGGTAAAATAGCAACCGATTCTTTTAAAAGCTTGTTCTCGAGCAGTTCGATTTTTAACCTCGACTCTCTCTCGCGCAAGTCCTCGACTAACCGGATGAGCTCATTCACATCCGGTGGTCGAGGCTGCACTTGCGCGGAGGATCGGGGAAAATATCCGCCAAAAGAGCGTGAGAATGACGCGCCCTTTTGAACTTTCCCTGAACTAGGTGAGGGCGTAGGTGAAGGTGGTGGATTTGGTTGAGATTTTGTTAAGCCTATGGCTGCTTTTACTTTACCAGCAACCATTGTTGCTGCAACTTAGGAGTATACAACTTTCAGAGTCTGTGTGTTTAATGTAAGTATGGTTTTTTGAGAGAGATGAGACGAAGTTGAAGTTGGTTTAGTTGTTGTCTGAGAGAGAGAGAGAGAGAAAGAGATAAGTACAGATTTCGAGGAACGGTCACTTTTTTTTTTGGTTTTGTTTTTTGCTTCCCTCGGATCCTATTTCAAATCTTACTATATCCTTAACTACATTTTAAGCACTAATTAATAAATGTAATTACAAAACCGTGATAATATTTTTTGACAAATTTAAATCAAATTTTATTAACGTGAAAAGAACTCGGTTGAGACAAATAAATAAACGAGCTAAACAATTAGTCGTTTTGTTTCCAGATCGCTTAACATAAAGAATATAAAAAAAAATTGAACAAGAAAAGATTACAATGACTTCCCGATTTTAAAATTAAGTATTTAAATTTATAAATTAAAACTTAATGTAATATTTGTTTACTATTGCTTAAAATGTATAATTTAAATGTTAGTATTCACTTGCTCTTAGATTTCAAGCATGCCATTAATTAGATACTAGTAAATTAAAAACAATAAATGCAATAATTTGAAAAACAAATTTTGTACTGCATTTACTGTATTTTCAACAAAGATACTGAATTTCAAACTCACAATATCTGTAAGTTTGAATTCTGTAAATGTATATCGTTGTAAAAATACAAAAAGAGTGTGCATTTATGAACCAACATCTTTAACATTGAGTGTATAACAAGATATTAATAAAAACAAATCTAACCAACCAACTTTAAAAATAGAAAAAAGGTGAGAAGAATTGAAGAGTGAATATTAAAACAACATTATTTAAAGAAAGTAGAAAAGTGCTTCCAACGGTCGGCTCTTTACGGGATTAACCTGGATAACTGTGCCATGTTCTGTAATTAATTAACAGCTACTACCACTAGATTTTACTCAAGGAGTAAGTATTAAATGTGTCTCGTGAGTCGTGAGCCTCTTTTTACGGTTTTAGCGGTTTGGTTGTTTTGAAATGTAAAGGTCTTCCATTGAGTTGACTGTGAAAAGACTTTTGCTTTGACCATGGACCCAACTTTTTTAATGTTTATACTTCATCTTTTTTCTCTTTAAGAAATACATTTCTGATATTAATATAGTATAATTTTAATTGACTCTTACACATGTTAGACCAAATTTGCATTTTAATGTAATTTTGACGTATATACATACTAACACTAAATTGCAGTGCAATAAATCTAAAAAATTGCAATACAATGAATTTTAATTTACAAAACAACTTTATTTTCATTATAATTTTTTTTTAAAGAATGATTGTAGGTTTCCCGGAAATATAATGCATAATATGTATAAAAAAAATAAAATTTTATAATACGGTACATAATATAGTACAATATATTTAGTATATATGTGATCTAAAAGATCTAATATTTAAATGATTTATACTGAATATAACTCATAACGCATAAAATCTATCACGTACGATCACACATCATTATCGATATATTCTACAATAATTATCAAATTAAAGCATGACATAATTTCTAATTCACGTGATCAAATTCTTAAATAAACAAATTTGAACATCATATTTCTACTATTTTAATTTCCACAATTCTAAATTACGATTGTATTATGTCATCAACACGACTCCATAATTCGGTATAGGTTATTTTACATTTCTCGCTGAATTTTACTGGATAAGGTATTTATGTGTTCCAAAACGTATGTAAATTAATTCTGTATGTCATTATCGAATAATCAGTATCTATGATTCCATCCGCAATTAAAATTGGGGAATTCTAATTAAAAAAAATTTATATTTTCAATCATATATCAATATCAGTTTTTTGATAATTAAAGCAATATTCGAGAACTAAAACATATATTTGAAAACATATAATCAAATAATATAAAACATGTTTCACAATAACAGGAACAACGAATTGTCACCTGTTATGGATTAAAAAACGTACTTGTATATTAATTGCTTGGATTAATGAGCTTTCGAGCTTTAATGGCTGCACTCGTGTATCCGGACTAAATTGGTCCTCACAAGATGCCTACGTATCTCAAATTGCTATTGAGAATCAAGCCAAAGACGTAGTTCTGATTGTAGGATCAGGGACCTTATATAGGCGTTTGGAGCCTAGTATTTATGGTATATTTGGGAGACTTAACGGATAAGTCTTCTTTTTGATATTGGATAAGTATTGTATTTCTTGCTGAAGAATTCGTTTCCTTGTTGGTAAAGGTTATGACTCATTGATTGCCTTTAATTGGGATTCCAGATCCTTCTTTGACTAATTTTCCATAATCAAGGCTCTTTTCATGAGCTGTATATTTTCCCTACTCATTAATTACGAAATTAATGAATAATTAGGGTGTCGGGCCTTAAATATCGGTCTTTTGTTTGAATAGTCAATTATATTTCTATAATTACTTTTCTGACCATATCATTTGCCCCCCAACTTCTGGGAAAATCTCCCCGGGATTTTCGTAGAAGTTATAACAGTCATTTTTCGAGATCTTATTTTTCACGAATTTTTGTTCCACTTTCCTGGAAAATAATTAATAATAATTTTCCCCTTTATTTTTTGGAAAATCTGTGCTCTGGGCGTGCATACCCCCGCCTAGGAGACATCCTAGGTCGCCACGCCTAGGAACTATGTCTCCTGGGCGTGGGTCTTTGATGATTGGCTCAAGGAACTTCTGGGCGTGGGTACCCCCGCCTAGGAGACATCCTAGGTTGCCACGCCTAGGAACTATGTCTCCTGGGCGTGGGTCTTTGAAGATTGGCTCAATGAGCTTCTGGGCGTGGGTACCCCCGCCTAGGAGACATCCTAGGTTGCCACGCCTAGGAACTATGTCTCCTGGGCGTGGGTCTTAGAGGCCCTGCCTTGTTCAGTTTCTTGGCGCGGGTACCCCCGCCTAGGAGACGTTCTAGGCTGCCACGCCTAGAAACTATGTCTCCTGGGCGTGGGTCTTAGAAGCCCTGCCTTAATCAGTTTCTTGGCGTGGGTACCCCCGCCTAGGAGACGTTCTAGGCTGCCACGCCTAGAAACTATGTCTCCTGGGCGTGGGTTTTAGAGGCCCCGCCTTAATCAGTTTCTTGGCGTGGGTACCCCCGCCTAGGAGACGTTCTAGGCTGCCACGCCTAGAAACTATGTCTCCTGGGCGTGGGTTTTAGAGGCCCTGTCTTAATCAGTTTCTTGGCGTGGGTACCCCCGCCTAGGAGACGTTCTAGGCTGCCACGCCTAGAAACTATGTCTCCTGGGCGTGGGTCTTAGAAGCCCTGCCTTAATCAGTTTCTTGGCGTGGGTACCCCCGCCTAGGAGACGTTCTAGGCTGCCACGCCTAGAAACTATGTCTCCTGGGCGTGGGTTTTAGAGGCCCTGCCTTAATCAGTTTCTTGGCGTGGGTACCGCCGCCTAGGAGACGTTCTAGGCTGCCACGCCTAGAAACTATGTCTCCTGGGCGTGGGTTTTAGAGGCCCTGCCTTAATCAGTTTCTTGGCGTGGGTACCCCCGCCTAGGAGACGTTCTAGGCTGCCACGCCTAGAAATTATGTCTCCTGGGCGTGGGTTTTAGAGGCCCTGCCTTAATCAGTTTCTTGGCGTGGGTACCCCCGCCTAGGAGACGTTCTAGGCTGCCACGCCTAGAAATTATGTCTCCTGGGCGTGGGTTTTAGAGGCCCTGCCTTAATCAGTTTCTTGGCGTTGGTATGAACGCCAAGGGAACTTTGAACATAAGTTTTTCGAAATTGGTCCTTATGTCGGATCTTTTTCATATATATTTTTATATGTTGAATGTTCTAGATTCTTCTAGAACTTTCGATTCGAATTTATTTGGGCTTCCCGCCTAGCGATTCTCCAGGTTCTTCTAGAACTCGTAATTCAAATTTTGAATTTATTTGGGCTTCCCGCCTATGAAAGGCCCAGTGACCTGTTCTCGGTCCATATACCGTCTATAGACGGTTTATTGGAACGTTGTCACCGGCTACTACTCCTATAAATCAAGTGGAGTAGAACTTCCATTTTCATACTTCAAAGTCATTCTACTAAATTTTCTCAGAAACTTTCCTTAGAAAAGCTCTGCTAGGTTCCGCGGCAAAGCGATTTCCGGCGTTTAAGCCACCGTGCACTTTCCAGTTTCTGTTTATATCTTCATCTTCTCCATCAAGTTTTCTGGGTTCAAGCATTCTTCGGAAGGATTTTAATGGCGGATTCAAGCTCATCTCAATCCCAGTTATCTCAACCTTCTCGCCCTGCCAGAGCAAATCGAGGTAATCCACCTCCAAAATCTCTAGTTCATGCAAATGTTTTTTCCCTTAGGGATTTACTTTCTGATTTTGGGGATGCTTTCCCAAATCTTCTTCATTTAGAGGCCCATAATATTCCTTCTAAATATAAACAAAGTAGAGTCGATGATATTTCCGTTCTCTTCGGCATAAAGGCCCCTTATAGGGCCGTAGCTCCTGGCCCAAATGATAGGGCCTGTTATCCTAAGCCTGGGGCCATTAGGATGTACAAAGAAACTTTTCATTCTGGCTTTCGCCTTCCTCCTCACCCGTTTGTTCTTCGTTTATTAGCTGAGGTCAAAATCTGTCCCACACAATTAATGCCCAATGGGTGGAGATTCATATACTGCTTCTTGGCCCAATGCATGAAACATAGGGTAGAACCTAGTGTATCCGTATTTAGATATCTTTTTAAATTTGTAAATGCTCCAGATGATATAGGTTGGGTTAAGATTCAATATCGAACCTTAAACCGTAGTTGCTTCGTTTCTGGTTCTTCTCCCGACTCTCTTCCTTTGTGGAAAAAAGAGTGGTTTTATATTTACTTAGATGGGGATGATTGGAACAATTATTTTTGTCCTAACTTCACAAGGGCTACGGATGGTTCTTTAAGGTCCCTCAAATTAGGGGTAGATGATCTTGCGGCAATTCAACTCCTGACGGATGATTGCTTGCATCATTGCAATCTCTTAATTTCTGAGGATAACCTTCAAGCTATGGGGCTTAGCACCCTTGAGCCTCGGGGTATATAACTTAACTTTCTTTCTTTTATTCTTTGTTGTCATATAATATGATTGTGACGCTTGTTTTTTCTTTCCAGCCAAAACTGCCTTGAATGCTATTTTCAAGAGGAGGGAGGATCACGCCTCTAAGGCGGTGATTGTGGAGATAGATAGGCCTTCCAAGCGGAAGAAAGCCGTTGATGGATCCCCTGCTGTGGAGAAGGTGCCTGCTTTTTTGGCTGAGCGGCCTGTACTTGTTGACGAGGATCCCAACCCATTTGTGGTAAAATGGGGTTTGCTTAACAGGGATACCGTAGTGGGTGATTCCAGGGCTGCCGCAGAGTGGTCCAGAAATGTGGTCACTCCAAGGGACGTGGCCCATGTTGTGGAGTCCTCGGAGGATCTCCAGATTGAGCTTCTTGGGGCCCAAGCCCTTGCTTTTGTAAGTAATTTTCACTTAAGTTTAATCTTTCATTCTTTAGTTCACTTTTTGAAATACGTGCCTTTGTTTTATAGGCTAACACTTATCACCAAGCTGCCCTTCACAACTTGAAGGCAGTTCGAGCTGAAAAGCTGATTGCTGAGAGGGACAGGGACAGATATTTTGCTTCCTCTACCTCGAACTTTGAGATGTTCAGAGGAGTTGAGAGGGAGCTTGTAGATGAGAAGGAGAGGGTCAGGCAGCTGGAGGCCCAACTCCAAAGAGGTCGTGAGGATGTTATTGCTGAGTACAGAGCATCTAAGGAGTTTGATGATCTCCTTAATGCTGAGTATGATGCTAACTTTCCTAGCACTTTCAAGGATTGTTGGGAATCCATCATTGAAGAGCTGGGAACGAAGATCGAAGGAGTGTCTCTGGATAAGTTCCCCGTTCCTGATCTATCTGGGGCATCCAAGGACACTATCATGGATACTGCCATCCCCATTTCTCAGCCCATCGATGATTCTGAGCTCTTTCTGGATTCTGAGCCAGTTAGAGATGGAGATTTGGGTGATGCTGCTAAGGATGATGTCCCCCTTAACTTAGAGGAGGAGATTCCTCAAGACGATATAGCATAGGTTGGCCCTGCGTGGCTTTTATCTTTATTTATGTTCTTTTCTGAACTTACCCCTCGGGGTTTTAATTTAACTTTCTTAGTAAGTTTATTTCAGCTTTTCTAGCTTTTCTTGATTTCGCATGCTTAGTTCACATGTCTAACATAATGCGTTGTATATTTAATGAAATCATAAGAATATGAAATTCATAACTTAAAAATGGGATCGACCCTTACATAGCACTCAATTTTTTTTTTTTTTAAAAAAAAAAAAAACTTGGGATGGTTTCATCGAACCTTATTTCTAGTAGTAAGTCCACTTGGGAAACACTTTTAAACATAATAAACTTTCAAGTTGGAGGCATGCCAAGTTCTTGGCACCTCATGCCCTTCAAGGGTTTCTAGCTTGTAGGAGCCTCGACCAAATACGTTTTTGACGCGATATGGTCCTTCCCAATTTGGGGCCAACTTCCCTTTTTGTCCAACTCCGGATGCTTCAATCTTTCTGAGAACCAAGTCTCCTTGACGAAAGAACCTTTCTTTAACCCTTAGGTTGTAGTAGAAAGAGGCTTTCTTTTGATGTTCAACTATCTTGGCATTTGCTTCATCTCTAACTTCATCAATTAGATCCAAAGCTAGCCTCAAGCCTTCTTCATTCTCTTCTGGTTCATAAGCCTCAACTCTTGGGGAGGTGTGAGTAATTTCCACTGGGACCACTGCCTCTGCTCCATAAGCCAATAGGAATGGAGTTGCCCCGGTGGTGACTTTGCAAGTAGTACGATATGCCCAAAGTATAGGGAGTAATTCGTCTACCCAAGTGTTTCTGGAGCGTTCAACTCTTTTCTTTAGTCCATCAAGGATGATTCGATTTGCAACCTCAGCTTGCCCATTGGCTTGAGGATGGGCGACAGAAGTGAAGCGCAACTTGATATCGTTTTCATCACAATATTTCTTGAACTCATCGTTGTTAAACTGAGTTCCATTGTCCGTGACCAGGACTCGTGGAATTCCATATCTGCATATCACATTTTCCCAGAAGAATTGCATCACTTGCTTGGTGGTTATCTTGGCTAATGGCTTAGCCTCAATCCACTTGGTGAAATAATCAATTGCTACTATCAAGAACTTTCTTTGAGCACTTGCCATAGGAAATGGCCCGAGTATATCCATTCCCCACATAGCAAAGGGGATAGGTGAGTTAATGGATGTCATCATCTCTGGTGGTTGCCTAACCACTGGTGCATGTTTCTGGCACCGTTCACATTTCTTGACGTAGCTTTTAGCATCAGCAAGTATGCTTGGCCAATAGAAACCTAGACGAGTGACCTTATGAGCTAGGGCTCTGCCCCCCAAGTGTTGCCCACAAATCCCTTCATGCACTTCCTTTAGGGCCAATTCTGCCTCTTGAGGTCTCAAGCACTTTAAGTATGGAATAACAAAAGATTTCTTGTATAGGATTCCCTCAATTAGGGCATACCTTAGTGCTCTGACGTATAACTTTCGTGCTTCTGAAGTGTCGTTGGGCAGCCACCCAGTTTCCAGATGAGCTTTGATGGGATCAATCCAACAACTGGTGATACCAATGGGGGCTACCAACTTTCCATTGATGCTTGGGGTCTTCAAGACTTGGAAGTATACACTCCCGGCATAGTTTTCAATTTCAGAAGAGGCAAACTTAGACAAGGCATCAGCCTTCACATTTTCCTCCCTTGGAATGTGCTCCACATAGCATTCATCGAATTGAGTCATAATGGCCTTGACAAGTTTTAAGTACTTGGCCATGACTTCATCTCTGGCCTCAAACTCCCCATTTACTTGGGAAACCACTAGCCTCGAGTCTCCACATACTTTCAGAGTTTTGACTCTCAAGGCTCCAGCCAGCCCTAAGCCAGCTATCAGAGCTTCATACTCAGCCTCATTGTTTGTCGTCGGGAAGTCAAGTTTTAGTGCATACTCTATTAGGAATCCATCAGGACTCTGTAGCACTAAACTAGCTCCACTTGATTTTGTTTTTGATGCTCCATCAAAATAGAGCACCCAACATTCTTTGAAGGTCATTTCCTTATCTTTCTTATCTTCCATAGTCAAACATTCTTTGAAGGTCATTTCCTTATCTTTCTTATCTTCCATAGTCACTTCCTGCCCCCCGACTTCTTGGTTGTCAATGGTGCATTCAACCATGAAGTCAGCAAGTGCTTGAGCTTTTATGGCCGTTCGAGGCTTATACTTGATATCAAATTCTTGCAATTCAATGGCCCATTTGATCAATCTTCCACTAACTTGAGGGCTATGCAAGATGTTTCTTAGAGGTTGATCAGTCAAGACCTCTATCTTGTGTGCCTGGAAGTAGGGGCGTAGCTTTCTTGAGGCCATTATCAAGGCTAAGGCAAACTTCTCAACCATTGAGTAGTTTATTTCTGCCCCATGTAGGATCTTGCTCACATAGTAGATGGGCTTCTGAACTTTTACTTCTTCCTTTACCAAAACAGCTCCAAGGGCCATGTTAGAAACCGCCAAGTATAAATAGAGAATTTCTCCTGGCTTGGGTTTTGCCAACAGTGGTGCTTCAGCCATATATTTCTTCAGGGCCTCAAAGGCCTCTTGACTTTCAGTTGTCCATTCAAAATTCTTCACTTTTTTGAGTGCTTTGAAGAAGGGTAAACACTTCTCTCCAGACTTGGAAATGAATCTTCCCAAAGCAGCCACTCTTCCCGTCAGTTTCTGGACATCCTTGACAGTCTTGGGTGGTTCCATGTCTAGAATCGCTTTGATTTTGTCGGGATTTGCCTCGATTCCTCTCTTGGAAACCATCAGGCCTAAAAACTTTCCCGAGCCTACACCAAAGGCACACTTGGCTGGATTTAGCATCATCTTGTGGTGTCTTAGCACTTCAAAAGCCTCTCGGAGGTGCTCAATGTGATCGGCCTTATCAAGGCTTTTGACTAACATGTCATCTACGTAGACCTCCATGGTTTTTCCAATCAGGCGCTCAAAGATTTTGTTCACCAACCTTTGATAGGTTGCTCCAGCATTCTTAAGCCCAAAAGCCATGACTAAGAAACAGAAGACACCAAAGTCAGTGATGAACGACACTTTGGCAATGTCATCTTTGTGCATCTTGATTTGATTATATCCGCTGAAGCCATCCATGAAACTTAGCATCTCATGCCCAGCAGTGGCATCTATCAAGGCATCAATCCTAGGTAAGGGGAAACAATCCTTAGGACATGCATCATTCAAGTCGGTGAAGTCGACGCACATTGTCCACTTCCCGTTAGCTTTTCTGACCATCACAGGGTTAGCTAACCATTCTGGGAATTGGATTTCCTCAATGAACCCAGCTTCCAAAAGCTTATTCACTTCTTGCTTAATGGCTTCAAGCCTCTCTGGTGCAAAACTTCTTTTCTTTTGTTTCACTGCCTTCCTTTCTGGATCCACATTCAATTTGTGAGATATTAGTTGGGGATCAATCCCTGGCATGTCAGCCGATGTCCAAGCAAAAACGTCATTGTTCTCTTGAAGAAAAGAAGCGAGTTTGCCTTTCAATGGTTCGGGCAGTAGTGCCCCAACATAAGTCACCTTCTCTGGTTCATCCGGGACTAAGGGAATTGGGATTAAATCCTCAGCTGGTTTCCCTCTTCGGTCCTCATTGTCACTAGTGTCCATATCTTCAATGGGGAGAACCTGCCCCCCAACTCCATCAGGCCTCAACGCGGCTACATAACAGCTTCTAGCCATCTTTTGGTCTCCCCGTTCTTCACCAATCCCATTCCGAGTGGGGAATTTGAGTTTCAGGTGGTAAGATGAGGCGACAGCCTTAAACGCATGAAGACCCGTCCTCCCAAGGATCGCATTGTAGGTTGAGGTTGCCTTTATAACTATGAAGTTCAACATCTGAGTGGATGTATTCGTTCCTTGCCCCATGGTCATTGGGAGTTGGATAGTGCCTTCCACCTTTGATTCCACTCCATTGAACCCATATATGGGCATATTAGAGGGTGTCAACTGAGAATCAGTGTAACCCATCTTGATGAAAGCATCGTGGAACAATATATCCACTGAGGCTCCATTGTCGACTAGGACTCTCTTTGTTTCGGAGTTTCCTATCACAGGTATTATGACAAGAGGATCATCGTGGGGGAACTTCACCCCTTCCAAGTCTGAGTCATCAAAACCTATTGACACTTCTGTTCGTGCACGCTTCGGTGCTTCTCCAATGATGGTCAGTACCTCTCGGGCATAAGCTTTTCTTGAGTTTCGGGAGGACCCAGCAGCAGTTGGCCCTCCGAATATCATGTTGATCACTGGCCCTCGGGGCTTGGGATTCCGATCTTGATCGTTGTCCCTTCTATCATAATCCTTTCTTTCATAGTTCCCCCTTTGGCTACCTTGGCTTCCATCCTTAGTGAACTTGCTGAGTTTTCCTCGTCGTATCAGAAACTCAATCTCATCTTTCAATTGCCTACAATCGTCGGTGTCATGACCGACTTCTTTGTGGAATCGACAAAACTGATTTTGGTTCCGTTTGGACAAATCAGCCCTCATTGGCTTTGGCCATTTGATATCTTCTTCCTTGGCTATCTCCATCAGAATTTGACTCCTGGGAGTATTCAATCTTGCATACTCCGTAAACTTCGGCCCAAAATTATTTCTCTTGGGTGGAGAGTCAGAATTCTTTGATGTTCGGGGAAACTTTTCCTTGACGTCGTACTCCTGAGTTTCTTTTCTTTTCTTTGAGTTTCCACCGTCGCCAGCGGTGGGTTCATACTTTCTCATGCTTTCCTCAGCCTTGATGTACTTTCCGGCTCTATCTTGGAGCTTCAACATGCTCTCTGGTGGATGTTTAGCCAACGACCTCCTGAAGTGGTCATCAGTGGTTCCTTGTTGCAGGGCTATCATAGCCACTTTGTCGTCTAAATCCGGGACTTTCAAAGCCTCTCGTGTGAATCGATTAATGTAGTCCCTTAGGGCTTCATTCTTTCCTTGACGTATTGCCATGAGTGATGCAGAACTTTTCTCATGCACCCTTCCACTAATGAACTGGTTGATGAAAGCCTTGCTTAGCTCCTTAAAGGACCCAATAGAGTTGGGAGGTAGACGGCTGTACCAACGTTGAGCCATACCCGCAAGAGTTTGGGGAAACGCCCTACACTTGACCGCATCGTTGGCTGGCTGCAACAGCAGTGCATTGGAGAATGTCCTTACATGATTTGCGGGATCTCCCGTTCCATCATAGGCTTTGATCGAAGGCATCTTAAACTTTCTGGATATAGCCGTTTTCATGATGTCTTGAGTAAACGGTGGTGTAGGATCATCAGGATCTCCTAGGGGCAACAGATTACTAGGATCACCCCTTGGGGCTTCAGCCCTCTTGGTCCTTCTTGGTGGATCCAAGTTGATTATCGGGATTCCTTCAGTTGTTCGGCCCCGAGTTTGAGCGGCCTCTTCTTCAGCAAGGAGTTTTTTGAGCCTTGCAGTCTCTGCCTCATGGGCTGCAAGCTTCTCCCTAGTAGTTTGGGGTGGCTCCCGATTTGTCTGTGAAGAACGTCTCCTCCTTGGGGCGACATCCTCCCCAGTTGTATAACCCTCATCCTCAGTGTATGGGCCAGAGTAATCTTGAATGAGAGGGGTCTGACGAGTCTGTTGATTTTGGGGGTCCCAGACCTTGAATATAAGGGGGCACATATGCCTCATGGTAGATTGGATTAGTTCCACTACCGCCTGCCATGGGTCGAGGGGGCATGCCATAGCTTGGCATCCCCAAAGTCTGATTCGCGTATTGAGGGAGATCAGTAGTGTGGAGTTGAAGACTGCGAGGTGCGTTTATAAGCAGCGCAGAGGTTGTAATTGGTTGCTGGTGAACGGTTTCTTGTGGATTAGATCCATGAATAACCATTTGTAGGGGATTCGTCCCTTCAGTAGTAATCGGGACTTCTTGTCCTTGAGTGTTGGTGGGGATATTCGCCCCTTGAGTGCCAGTAGTTGGCGGTGGTTGGCTCCCATGAGTATCAGCCCCGGAGGTGATAGGGAGGCCTTCAGAAGTATCAGAATCTCTGGTTGTTCTTCGCGTGTTTGCCATGGTTGATGTTGTCTTCCCACAGACGGCGCCAAATGTTATGGATTAAAAAACGTACTTGTATATTAATTGCTTGGATTAATGAGCTTTCGAGCTTTAATGGCTGCACTCGTGTATCCGGACTAAATTGGTCCTCACAAGATGCCTACGTATCTCAAATTGCTATTGAGAATCAAGCCAAAGACGTAGTTCTGATTGTAGGATCAGGGACCTTATATAGGCGTCTGGAGCCTAGTATTTATGGTATATTTGGGAGACTTAACGGATAAGTCTTCTTTTTGATATTGGATAAGTATTGTATTTCTTGCTGAAGAATTCGTTTCCTTGTTGGTAAAGGTTATGACTCATTGATTGCCTTTAATTGGGATTCCAGATCCTTCTTTGACTAATTTTCCATAATCAAGGCTCTTTTCATGAGCTGTATATTTTCCCTACTCATTAATTACGAAATTAATGAATAATTAGGGTGTCGGGCCTTAAATATCGGTCTTTTGTTTGAATAGTCAATTATATTTCTATAATTACTTTTCTGACCATATCATCACCTTACCTGACTTTCGTCAATCAAGAATTCACATAAAAAACACATACCCTTTATATCCGAAAAAAATTGTCCTTTTTGACCCTTTACATGATATTTTCTCGAAAAATTTAAATTACTAAATTTATAGAGAATGAAAAGGCCGTTTTGGAAAGTCCAGAATCAGTAGATTCCGACTTATGATTTTGCAAAATAATTGATTTGTATGTGATTAAAACCCTACGAATTTTGATAAAACATATAATTGATTTTTTGTTTGATGCAAAGGGAAAAATTCATTAAAATACTGAACCCCAACCGGGATAAATCTTCGAACTGTCAACTACAACTTAATTGTAAAATAAAAAACGAGCTAAACAAATAGCTGTTTTGTTTTCAGATCGCTTAACACATAGAATATCCAATTATTTAATCTAAAAAGTATTGCAATGACATCTCGAACAATTCAACATATATCAGTTGTGAAACTAATAGCATTGCGTTGACCTTCACATAAGATGATATCATCTGTAGTCCAATGTTCAAAATTATCAGTTACATCAACTGATATTGAAGCAACAAATACCCCCAAAATATGAATAATTTTTTGTTGTGAAATATGAGCTCTTGTGGTATTCACCACTGTCCCAAATTTGATGCGAGCCTTACGGATCACCCAAAATATCATATAAATCCTTATCAGAAAAACTATCGAAATTCATACCAAACCGCACAAAAATGTCAAAACATAACACACTAACATCCCAAAAAGATGGGCACGACTAACAATTTTGATAACAAGGTACTCAAAAAGAACTCACCAAAAAATGATTAGATCTCGATTTTATTAAAAAACTGATAAATAGAATAGATGATGGGAGAGCGAATGGGGCTTAATCAATGAAGAGGATGGAGTTTGAAGAACGAAGAAGTGACGGCCAGAGCCCTAGCTTTGGGAGTCGATTCTCAAAACGAATGTATATTACACTTGTTTTTGTGAAGTCCTAAAAAAAATCCACTAACTTTTAGAATAATTATAATAATAGAATAATGTAAAAAATTTATAATTTGATAAAAATTAAATTAGAATAGTGGACATAAATATGAATCGAATTTAAATAAGGATAAGTAGTTTGTTTAGAATTAGAATTTAAAACAATATTTTTTTTTCATTTTCTATCATTTCTATCATAATCTTAGAGTCTCAATATCAAAGTTTCGTTATAAATTTTTGTCAAGTTCTTTTTTTTTTCTTCGGCTTTGATATTAAATTCACAGGGCATTTACGAGCACACATCAGCTATTTTATAAAAATTCAATATAAGTCGGAAGTTGTTAATTTTGAACTTTTCAAAAAAACATTTCCAAATCCATAACAAAATATAGACCCAACAACTCGTTATAGGTGAGTTCAAAAGTGCTTACAATTTGGTATACATTAATTGTAAACTTGTTCTTATTATTCAAATCGATGTACGATGATACAAACACTCCACCTTATTAGTTTTGCGTCCTCATCGAGAACACAAACACATTTATAGAATCCGCCTAGTGCCTCTGCACTTCCGAACACTTCAGATCGTGTAAAACTCTAATAACTTACGCATGACAATCCACGTTAAAAGTTTTTTTTCAAAATCGGGTCAAATCCCGATTTCGAAATAAGTTGAAGTATACTAGCTCAAATATAATAACCGGGTAATCCACAAACCTAGCAGAATCCTTCAAAAAATCATGTTTGTTGGTGCAGTTAGTATTCCTAGTCTTGCTTATATAGTGAATTAAAATCACAATTCTCCTCAATATTGGATTGTGAGATGTTACAACCTCCACTTAAATTCTTAACATTCTTGTGAATTCTAAACGAATAGTCCGTGCTCCGTATTCACTACCTTTTTAGTCATAGAGAGATATTAGCCGATTTCGTGTCCCCATTTCTAGATCTCATTTGTGAAAAATCATATTTCATCAATTTTCGTGTCTCAATCTCCAATAACTTAACAAGTTCAATTTTCGACTCTAGGATATCGTTTTAATCCTGGCCAATCAGACCATATACCATATCCAAACTCATAATTAAATGCATACCCAACACAATAATATATAAGGCTATAACATAAAGTACTAATAATTTGATATACATTAATCGTAAACTGTCTTACAAGGATGGAATAGTGAGCAGGAGTAGGTTACCTAAACAATAGTCTATTTGTGGCAAGAAAATAAACAGAAAGCACATTCACAAAAGCTTTCCATACCACCGCTTGAATACGCAAAACAATACACGTGATCTAACCGCTACATGACATGACTACTGTTAGAATGTGATATTTCTGCTTGCAGTTCTGAACAAGAAAAAAAAAACAGTTAAACTATCTTTAGTATTTTAGTTTTTGGATAATAAACAATTTTCGATTTTATATTTTAATTATATAATTAGAGAAGTCGACTACCAATTAAATTTGACTTTTATTCGTTCATACCATTTTGTCAGATAATAACTGTTTGTGTCCGTTATGAAGGAAACATGTTTTTGTTTTTTAAAATCTCATTATTTATGTCGGAATTTGGCATATAACATAAGATTCATGAGTTAAACACTAAACAAGGGACACTATTGCCTAATTGTTGAGTTATATAAGGTATAAATAACCTGCAATTCGTCTTTCATGAGTGTTGGTCTGTTGGAAGTACATGCTCCTATAATTAAGTAGAGAAACACCAACCGCTTGTGTCCTGGACCAATTACGAAGCTTTAAGTTCTGTGTACGATAAATTATATGTTCGATTTTTTTGTATCTCTTTGTAATTTGTACTGTTTACTCCTTTAATTTAAAGGTTAAAGAACAGTACGAATTGTGCACTACTGCAGTTGAAATACTGGTGAAATGAATGAATGCATCAATCAGAAGGTAGCTAGAGATGTGAGCTAATAAATGAACAATGGCCCTAGCCTCCTAGGTAAAGGGAAGGAGCAATTTTAATTGCAATGCATATTTTAATTATTTATGCATACATAATAGATCGAGACAAACTTATCCTTGTAGTAGTGGACCATCATTTCTTTGGTATGCAGCTGAGACTGAGACCTGAGGGCTGAGAGTCGTAAGTAAAACACATGCAAGGCCAACCTAGCATCAGTTATTGTATACTACTCTCATGCATACAAGACTTATTCTTCTGCAACAACCAAACAATTTTCATATACCCGGCTTAGAGTGTGGCAACTCTACACTCCAACACTCCTTACAATTTGATCAAAACATGATTCGGTTACAATTAAACTCGATTGAGGATAATCTCTGCGTAAATCTCGTCCTCCTCGTATCTCATCTCGAACGAGATATACCGTGTATGTTTCGTTTGATGTACGTACGAGTTGTAATAATAAGTGTTGGACAAATTGGTTCACATGCATTATTAATACTGATGCAGGAGGGTGGTAAAAATGAAGGGTCAAAATTCAGAAGCATACAAAAAAGTTAGAGTTAGCATATCTAAGGAAAGTAGACTGTCTGCATGTTGGGTGGGAACGTGTCTATCTTTGTCACACAGCTTTGTTGGTTTATAAACAACTAGTGAATAATAATTTCAGTGCCATTATTATGGGTGGGGTCGATCTAGTGTAACTCTTATGTAATGAAACTGCAGTATTCCTTTTGTTGTTTTCACCTAGTTTGTTTTCTTCTTTTAGCTGCCAGCTATTTTACATCCATGGAGTTTACACAAAAGAAAAAGGTAAACAAGAGGAAGACATTCACAAAGATTTATAAAGGTAAGTACAGAAGAAAGAAGAAGGTATAAAGTAGAAACCCAAATTTGAAAATTTGAAAACAAGAGATGAATTCTCATAAAATACCTTGAAAAGATACCAGAATCAGATATAACATTTGAAACCAAGCTCAAAAAAAGGGCTTCCTTGCAAAAAGTTCACCCTCGAAAACTGATCTATTAAACAACTAACTAGTAACTAAATACTCATCACTAAACACTATTAACTGCCACACTGTACACCAGGCCAAAATCCAATGACCTATTTGCACTTCACACCCCTAAATATATTCACTTTACATCTCAAATTTAGAATAATTTTCGATTTACACACTTTTGTCAAAAAAAAAACAAATAATCTCTAAAGGGCATTTATGTCAAAATAGTAATAAGTAAAATAAAATATACAAACACATATAATTTTCTTTTAGAACTCATAATTTTTTTTAAAAAAATACCAGTGTAAAGTATTTAACTAAATAAATATAATTTCTTTTAATTATTAAAAATGATCAAATATATATATATATATATATATATATATATATATATATATATAAATTTAAGGTATTGATAGTTTTTCATTATCTATACTATTATATAATACACGAAACATTAAAAATTTGGTCGGTCTCTAAATGATTTTACTTAATTACCCTTACTTATTTTTAAAAAGATATTATTACTTAATAACTGTTAGGAATGAAGATGATGGTCATGGTGTTACTGGAGTACAAAGAAGAGTCAAGAGTTTATGATCGGAATCTGTGAAACTCTCAGAGTCTGCAGTCTGTAAGAGTTTATAAAGCGCATATTATGGAAACTTATGTTATCTTTGAAGACAATCGCT
The DNA here is from genome assembly GCA_030848705.1 of Heracleum sosnowskyi. Taxonomy (NCBI): domain Eukaryota; kingdom Viridiplantae; phylum Streptophyta; class Magnoliopsida; order Apiales; family Apiaceae; genus Heracleum; species Heracleum sosnowskyi. Next base: position 9,855,363 of record CM061239.1, read on the forward strand.
GGATAAGCTCAAATCATTATCAAGAATCAGTAGAATATATGTTCTTATCAGAAAGACCGGATGATTGAAGCTGTCAACCTAAACAGATGGGACAAAATCCCATGATTCATGTGATTGATTTACTTGCTGTTTAGTTGATAGAAAAATTGTATAAATACTCTGATGTAACATTCTTGTACATCTTGGTAGAGTTTGTAATTTTGATTATTCAACATAAATCATTGTTGCAACATCTTTGTTTGTGTTATTTCAATTCCGCATATTTATTATTCTGTTTATTAAACAAGAAAACACAAAAGTAGACATATTAGTACTACTTGTATCCAAAACCCTCTTTCTACAAATAGTTCTGGTTTAACAATAACATTATTTTTAATCAATTATCTTTTCAGTTAAAATACATTACTTTCTATTTTTTCTAATGAATCCTCATTTTTAAAAAATAAATCACGGGCAGTTACCTTTTTCATGCTACTGTTTCTATTTTTTCTTACTAAAATATCTTCTTTTTCCAAAAATATCACGAACAACCCTTAATTATTTATTTTAAAACCTATTTTAATAATTTTAATTACGGGCAATTACATTATTCAACTAAAACATGTTACTTTTTCTATTTTTACTTGCTAAAACACCTCTTTTTCTAAAAATATCACGGGTAAACCTTTACTTATTTATTTTATTACTTTTAATTACAAGCAATTACCTTTTTTCAACTAAAACATATTACTTTTTCTTTTTTTATTTACTAAAACTACTCCTTTTCCAAAAATATCACAAACAACCCGTTATTATTTATTTTAAAATCTATTAAAATATTTTTAATTATTTAACAAAGTTTAACACGCCTACTTATTGTTTTTAACAAATATTATTAAAAAAATATTAAAACTTAAATAATTAACTCCTTATATATAATAAACGTAAGGGAGATCTTATCCAAAACTTTGATCGGTCACTGTACTACCAAAAGTATATGATCCGTTGGATTATAAAACTATAAATATTCAAATAGATTAGGACCGTTAGATATAATATTAAAAATTGTATTTGATTAATAATAGGATAGTATTTAAATACTAAAAGGTGTATTTTGATAATTTAAACCAATTATTAATGGGTTTTCTATATTGAATAGAAATCTTTATGTAAAAATTCGTAATTATCTTTTCTCTTTAGTTTATGGATAGTTCCAGTTAGATAAAAATTATTAAACCATCATTAAATTAAATATAATTTTGTTAGCTTCGCATGGGCTGTAAAATCGTTAAAATCTGTTGTCTAAAACTCAAGATAGAGCCCAAACAGTAAAGTGATTATCTAAATTTTATAACTCCTTATATATAATAAGCGTAAGGGAGATCTTATCCAAAACTTTGGTCGGTCACTGTACTACCAAAAGTATATGATCTGTTGGATTATAAAACTATAAATATTCAAATAGATGAGGACCGTTAGATATAATATTAAAAATTGTATTTTATTAATAATAGGATAGTATTTAAATACTAAAAGGTGTATTTTGATAATTTAAACCAATTATAAATGGGTTTTCTATATTGAATAGAAATCTTTATGTAAAAATTCGGAATTATCTTTTCTCTTTAGTTTATGAATAGTTCCAGTTAGATAAAAATTATTAAATCATCATTAAATTAAAGATAATTTTGTTAGCTTCGCATGGGCTGTAAAATCGTTAAAATCTGTTGTCTAAAACTCAAGATAGAGCCCAAACAGTAAAGTGATTATCTAAATTTTAATAAATATTTTTTTTATTGTAGCACCAATTTAATTTTTTTCCTAATTCTTTTAAATTTATAAATTCTATTTTTATTTCAATAAAATATTAAAATCAATTTAAGAAAAAATTAAAATCGATCTGGTCTGTGTACGATCACTATACGACCAAATTAATAATTACAGTTAGATCTTAAATAGATCGATGAGAATTGTTAGATATAATATTAAAACGTGTATCTCATTAATAATAATAGAATTATATTTAAATACTAAACAATGTATTTTGATAATTTAAAAGTTTTCTATGTAAAAATTCTTAAATATCTTTTCTCTTGAATTTATGTATAGTTTCAATTAGATAATAATTGTTAAACCAAATATCAAGATAACAATTCATATTGATTACAATTTTAAAAATTGTCAATATAATGCTTATGTATATCATACTAACAATGATACACGTTAACCTATATAGACTTACGAGAACTCGTTTAAACACTTTTTTTTCTCAAGAAACATAACAATTTGATTAATCCAAATTATAATTATATTATTTTACATATAACAAACAAAAAAAGGATAATATCAAAATATTATTAAAATCTTGAGGGTTTCATATTCATAAACGATAATTTTGAATATAATACTTATATTAAAATGTGTATTTGAATAAAGGTAGGATTATATTTAAATACTAAGAAGTGTGTTTTGATAATTTAAACCAATTTATAATTGGTTTTCTATATTGAATTGAATTCTTTATGTAAAAATTCTTAACCATATTTTCTTTTCGATTTATGGGTAGGTCAACTGGTCAAGTTAGATAATAATTATTAAACCATCAGTAAATTAAAGATAATTTCGTTAGTTTCACATGGGTTGTAAAATCGTCAAAATTCAATTTATAAAACTCATGATATAACTTAAATAGTAAAGTGAGTATCTAAATTTTAATAAATATTTTTTTTTATTTTTGTAGCACCAATTTATTTATTTTTCCACTAATTGTTTTAAATATAGAAATTTTATGTTTCTTTCAATAAAGTATTAAAATTAATTAAGAAAAAATTCAAATCGATAAAGAATATAATAATATGCTAATAAAATTTTATATAATCATAACATAATTTTTATTCTGTTTACTAATTTTTAAGTAATAATGTATTTTAAAATTTTATATGCACTGTAAATAAAACCGAAACATTAAAAGTAAAAGCAGTTAGTAAGATACTTATATCAGTATATACTTGATATCCTTATTATATTAAATCCTTAGAGAAAAGTTCTATGGAGAACTAAACTTAACTGGAGACTCTGGATCTAATCCAAGGGTACATATTATTTTGTTTTACACACCTATAAATTGGTTGTATGTAGGCATATTACCAACAACGTTAACTACATTTTCATGAAGAAAATGGTATTCATGTTGTTATTCCCAAATGACCTAACAGAATTGTAGAAGGGGGGGTTGAATACAATTCTTGATATTTTCTTAAACTTAAAACAATGATAAAATAAAACTGAACTGAATAAACAAAAATACAAGATATCAATAATTCAGTTGGATTGTTTGATGATCCAACTGAAGTGTTTTTATTGCGGAAATAATCTGTGATACAAAAGTACACAGCTGCTCAGTTACAGAGTTGTAGAGAAGAATGCTCTCAAAGATAGCTAATACAAACTATTTGTTTTTCTTCTCTTGCTTTCTTTCTAACTGCTACACTTGGTTATATATTCCCAAGTTTACAATACTATTTTTGGCTACTCTAAAGTACACTAAAGATAACCGCCAATAGTTTGCTTTTCATCCCTTTGTCCAGTGGTCCTTGGAGATCCTTGCTTTTGTCTTCATGCTTATTATGATCACTCCCAAGAGCCCAATTGGAAACTGGGATGTTTCCTTATTCCCCATGTCCATTTTAATGGTTTCCAATGCAAAGTACACTTCCACATCACCTTTAGATCTGTTCAGTAAACTGTCACTATCACTTTGTCAACTATTCAGAAAAGCAATAATGATTCGTTGATAGCAGGGAGATGTGTTTCGTTGATAGCTTTATTCTCCATTTCGTTGATGAGTAAACTTCATTCCGTTGATGGTGTATCCTTGTTCCGTTGATAGAGTAATCTTCATACCGTTGACATGTCTTCACTTAGGCAAAATTACAAGGCATGATATACTTACAATTAACCAACCTATTTTGCCTATCTAGTACTTAGTCAACATGACTTAGGAAACCTATCTAATACATACATCAAATGCATATCAAACTGTGAAGTATTGTACAGTGCAATTGCTACAACACTCATTCCGTTGATGAGCTTCCTGTCAACGAAACACTGCAAAGCATGCCATTTCGTTGACAGTTACAAAATAACTTAATACAAAATCTACTAAGTGTTTTTACAATTATCATCAAGAATCAACATATTCCTAACAATCTCCCCCAATTTATGACTGATAGAATAACAGCCATAAATCAAGAGCCTTGATGATAACAAAAACACTCAGACATATTACCCATGATTAAAAGTAAAAATTGCATTTAGCTTCATAAAGTTTTAGACATAAACAAGACTTACAAGACTAATGCCCAAATGTGCTCCTCTAGACTGAGCAAATGATTCATCTTGGTCTTCTTTGAGGCATAGTCTTCTTCCCTCTCCTAGAGTTGTTCTCCTCAATCTGGACCTGTAGCCTTCTGTAAAAGATCTTCTCTTCTTCATCTTGATCACCAAGCTTGGATTGCATGAACCTTAGAGTTTGATTAGATGCCTTATCCAGCTGGTCTTCCATCCTGAAGAACCTTCTGCAGTTGTCCTTGTCCTTAAATTCCATCATCCAGTAAGGTTGAAGATGGATCTTCTTTCCTGTTGAGGGCACTCTTAGCATCCTGGGAAGAGCCTCAGGCTTGTTCCAGCTAGCCTTTATTTGACATATCTTGGAGACCACCTCAGACTTGGCTGTTTTGGTGAAGCCAAAGTCTTTCTTCAAGCATCTAAACACTGTGAGTAGTGTTTGGTAGTCTTCTCCTAAAATTCTGTAGAGAGGCCATATTTGTTCTCTACCACCCTTGTATGTGAAAACCAATCTTTCAGGTAACTTTTGAGAAGCTGCAATGCCCCTTACTTCCACCAGGTTGTCTAAATCAAGATGTAAGCTGGATTCTTCCCTGATGTCAGCAATGTACATGCAGTCCTCTGGATTTGTAGGGGGTTTCTGAGATTGTGGCTTCCTCACAAATACCGGCTTTGCCTTGACAGCCCTTTTCTTTGTCTTCATTGGTTGATCCTTTTCAAATAGGAACTTTGGAAAATAGGCTTCATCAAATTCAATAGGCTCCTCCTTTGGCATGATTGGTTGATCATGAAAGTTGACAGGGTGTGCAGGGTCACAGGCCAACTTTCCTCCAATAGGTAGGTCAATAGGAATTTGATGTGCACTTGTTGTGGAAGGGGCTTGAGCAGTGTCCAGAGAGTCCTCTTTTTCAAAGTTCAGATTCCTCTTAGCTCTAGCCTTTGGTTGCCTTACACTTTTCCTTGCTGGTTCAGCTTCATTAGCTCCATCCTTGGCTTTTTCTTCCTGAAAGGTCTCTTCATCTTCAAGTGCTTGAGCAACTACCAATGCTTGCATTGCTGCCCTTTCAGATTCTTCAGCCTTGGCCTTTGCAAAATTTGGGTGACCAACCCAAATGCAGATTTCCTTGCTGTCCCTGTAGATGATGGCCCTTTGATTCCTTATGCTTGGATGATTGCTTTCCTTGCTCTCAATGATCAGCTTCCCTAGGACTTTGAACTCATCTGGCTTTGGAGCAGGATAAAATATCCTTTCAATGTTCTTGCCTTTGGGTTTGGCAGGTGATATTGGAGACATCCCTCTTGCATCCACATTCTTAAAGCATGAAGATTGACCCTTCTCATTTCTTGAATCTTGAAAGATTCCATGCTGAAGGGGCTCTATAGCATAAGAGCTCTTAAACTGTGGCTCCATTTGTACAATCACCATTGCATTTGTTGATGGCTGATCTGTCTTTGAAGATTCAGTAATGTTCTTGAACCTTGCTTCTATGTTGGACCAGTGATCTTTGATTTGTTCTGCAAGTTTCATCCTCATAGAAGCTTCCTGGATCAGGTCAATACTATCCTTCTTCTTCTTCCCAAACTCCCCCATTGCTAGTGGCTCCTGTGGCAGTGAAATGGCTGGGACCAACACCTTTGTGATTTGAATGTTTAGCTCCTTAGATTTCTCCCCCTTTTTGTTAGCATCAAGAGAGATGACTGGGAGTCCTTGAGCTGCCACTAGCTGAGTGAGTAGCTGAGTTTGCTTCTCCTGTTCCTTCTGCATTTGAGAAAGTGTAGCTTCCACCTTGTCCACTCTTGTAGAGAGAGTTTTCAAGGATGTAGCCACCTCAGGTTCCTTAGAGAAAAACCTGGTCATCTTGGACACAGTGAGAAGAGGGAGCTTTTCATCGATCATCCTGTAGTTAGCATCCCTGAGATTGCTAATGGAGTCCTTGATTTCTGTAGCCTCAATCCTTGTCTGCATCATTTGTAGCCTTTGAATTTCCAGAGAATCCATGATGGCCTTGTAGAATTTCTTGTCCCTTGCATTTGCAGACTCATGAGCTAGATAGGCCTCATTGTACTGCCTTGAGATAGCAGCATCTAGAGTGACTCTTCCATGCATACCCTGAGAAAGCCAGCCTGGTGTAGGAGGCACCACAGAAGTCCCAGTCTGTGAAGTGGTGGCCACCTGTAGATTATCACCATAGCTGTCCTCATCATCAGAAAACTCAAAGTCTCCACTTGCTGCAGCTCCTGGAGGTAGATTGGTCAAGGCATCCTTTGCTCTTTGCATTGATGCAGTAGTATGAATTAAGTTGAGTGACCTTTCTGCCTCCACATTGCCCTGTTGAGCCATAACTTGATAGGCTGGCACAGGATGAGTAAAGGTCTCAGGATCCAGGGAAATACTATCCAGAGTTTGTTGATAAAGCTCTTGGAAAGTAAGTTCCCTTTCTCCCTCACTGACCTCCATTAACTCATTAGCAATGGCTGCTTCCACCCTTATTGCTCCTGTAGTCCCTTCTCTCTCTCCACTCTTTTCTTGCATCATGGGCTCCCCATGGCTCACACCTCTCACACCCTCACCTTCACCTACTAAGGTGGTACTCTCAAACTCTCCTTTTGCCTGGCTGGAAGAAATAGCCAGCCTCTCACTCTCATTCTCTCCTTTTGCCTGGCTGCAAGCCAGCCTCTCAATTTCACTCCCTCTCAAACCTAAAAGTGTCTCAACTACTACCAGGTCATCTACACTAGTTGTGGAAACAACTGGATTTTCAATAAGGGGTGTAGATTGACCTATCAACGGAATGGTAGTTGGAACTGTCAACGGTATGGATACCGTTGATGGAGAAACACTTGTCAACGAAAGAAGCTGTTTCGTTGATGAAGTCAATAAAGCACTTTGAGAAAGTGAAATTACAGTAGAATCTGTGGTGATTGATTTTAGAGATTGGTCCACAGATCCTCTTGCAACTTCAGAAAAAATTGGTTGATGGCCCAACAAATCACTTAACAAGTGATGGCCACCAGCTTCAGAGTGGGGCTTCTCCAAGATTAGAGTTGGAGAATCAGGAAAAGATGTATGGATCATGTCCACATCTAAAGATTGAGTTGGTGAATTGGATGGAGATAAATCAAGATTAATGTTTAGAGAGTGGGACTGTAACCCCAGAGAAATAATAGGGGTTACATCAACCTGAATTTGAGAAACTGGAAGTTTTGCTTCCAGTGTGTGTGCACCCTGTGAACCCTTGGTCTTTTGCTTCACTCTCCTTTGGTATTGGGAAAATGTAGACTGTGGGCTTGAAGTGTCCCTTACCCTTTTGGACTGTGCTCTAGGTGGAGAGCTTGTTTCAATAATCACATCCTTTTGGGAGGATGCAATTAGACTTGTGTTTAAATCCATTTTACTCATTGTGCCTTGTTGGGAAGACACAATGGGGCTAGGCTGGGAAACACTTACCTCACCTTCCTTATTCTTGGGGTTTCTTTGATTTTCACCCCTCCCCTCACCTCTCACAACTCCAGACTCACTCCCCTTAGGTTGTGTGGTAGTTTTTACAACAGGTGCCTTTTGAGAAGCACCTGAGGTTGGCTTGGAGGATTTCTTTGATTTTGATTTAGTTGCTGGGGCAGGAGCCTGTTGGGTCACAGCTACAGACTCCATAGCAACAAGGTTGGAGGAGACAATAGAAGTAACAGCTATACTAATAGGGATAGTAGTAGTTACCTCAATGATTGGCAGATACACCACTGGAACATCACCATTGTAGTTCAGCCTCAGTATGTCTGTCAATACTCTCTTTTCTTGTACAAAGCACTCAAACCTGGCATTAGGGTTAGAGATAACTAATGGTGCTGGACTAACATGATTAGCCAGCATCATCAGAAACCTCGCATAATAGATATTTTTCTTCCTATTTGCCCTATCACCCAACTTAGCACCAATTTCATAAATAAGTTGGGTGCTAAAGTTGTAATATCTATCATTTAGAAGCATGGTTAGGAGAATTAACATAGAATTAGTTAATGCATCAAAATTACTAATCTTTCCAGAAAAGACCTTAATGAATGCATCAGCTAAATAACTGTATTCCCTAACCAAACCTCTCCTAATTATTCTACCCAGATTATCAGTAGGCAAAGAGTAGTTTATAGAATTTAGCATGGTAGTTATTTCAGTGTTAGTAGGCAAAGCATCACAGTTATTATCAGGAATATGTAAACATGCTTGCAAAACATCAGAATTAACTATGTACTCATTACCTTGAAGAGTGAATTGCAGTGTGCCGTTTGTTCCACTATACTCACATGAGGTCCAAATCTCCTCGATTACTTCATTGTAGAGTGGTGTAGAGTGAAACATCGCATAGCTCAACTTACAGTTCCTTATGAAATCCATCATTTTGAAAAAGATGCTGTTCGGACTCTCCTTAACGACAAATGGAATGGAATTGTTCTTCTCATAGATGAACCCACCAGCAGACATAAGCTTGACTATGGGTGCCATTGTTGAGTGAGGAAAAGCTTCGAGCTGTATTGCTTGTTAGAGAGAAGAAGCTAGAAAAACTTTTGGAATTTTTGAGAACAGGTAGAAATGAAATAAAGAAATTAAAATTTCTTAAATACTTCCCCAAAAGTTCTCAGAAATTAAGTCCAATAATTAATCTAAATTACCTGATTGGCTTAAAAAGTAACCGTTAGAATTAAATATTACCACGATTTATGCTTACAGGGGTGTATGTATAGATCGTGATAAAGAACGTGAAATTTCAACGGTTCAGATTAAAAAGCGCTACATCAACGAATCGGGATTGGGCGGTTAAAGTCCAGTCTTATTTCGTTGATAAAGCTGCGTTTCGTTGATATAAAAGAGCTATCAACGAAACACCCAGAAAAATGCTAAGACTGTCAACGAAATGGTGCGTTTCGTTGACATAGTAATTTTGACTTAGACAAAATTTCACCTTTTCCTGAGAAAATCAATTCACAGAAAAATTATGGCAAGTTCCTGGCTGCATTATGACTTGCAAATATCTCAAAAATAATTAAGAGAAATTTAGCATACCTAGCTCACTTACTAATCTTGAGAATGTTGATTCATCAAGTGGCTTGGTAAAGATGTCTGCAAGTTGTTGTTCACTTGGAACAAAATGTAACTCCACAGTACCATTCATAACATGTTCTCTAATGAAATGGTACTTGATGTCAATGTGCTTGGTTCTTGAATGCTGCACTGGATTCTCAGTAATGGCAATGGCACTAGTGTTGTCACAGAAAATAGGAATTTTCTCAACTCTTAATCCATAATCAAGTAATTGATTTTTCATCCATAAAATCTGTGCACAACAACTTCCAGCTGCAATATACTCAGCCTCAGCTGTGGAGGTGGAAACTGAGTTTTGTTTCTTGCTGAACCATGACACAAGCTTGTTTCCTAAGAATTGACAGGTGCCTGTTGTGCTTTTCCTGTCAATTTTACATCCTGCATAATCTGCATCTGAATAACCAATTAGTTCAAAACCAGATTCTCTAGGATACCAAATGCCAAGGTTTGGTGTTCCCTTGAGATATCTGAAAATCCTTTTAATAGCAACTAAATGGGATTCTCTAGGATCAGCCTGAAATCTAGCACATAGACATGTAGCAAACATAATATCAGGTCTACTAGCTGTTAAATACAAAAGTGAGCCTACCATGCCTCTGTAACTTGAAATGTCCACAGATTTTTCCTTAGTATTCAATTCAAGTTTGGCGGCAGTGGGCATGGGAGTTTTGGCAGGAGAGCATTCCATTAAGTTAAATTTCTTTAATAAATCATGAATATATTTTGTTTGACTAATGAAAATGCCTTCATTAACTTGCTTCACTTGAAGACCAAGAAAGTAAGTTAATTCTCCCATCATGCTCATTTCATATTTACTTTGCATAAGCTTGGCAAACTTTTGACAAAGTTTCACATCTGTAGACCCAAAGATTATGTCATCTACATAAATTTGAACAAGTATAGTAGAGCCATTCACAATCCTGTGAAAAAGAGTTTTATCTACAGTACCTCTAGTGAAATGATTCTCAAGAAGAAACTGTGAGAGTGTGTCATACCAGGCTCTAGGTGCTTGTTTCAAACCATAGAGTGCTTTGAGGAGGAAGTATACATATTCTAGAAAATCATCATCTTCAAAACCAGGAGGTTGACTTACATAGACCTCCTCTTCCAATTCCCCATTCAGAAAAGCACTTTTCACATCCATTTGATAGACTTTGAAATTGGCATGGGCTGCATAGGCTAGGAAAATCCTTATTGCTTCTAGTCTTGCAACAGGAGCAAATGTTTCATCAAAATCAATTCCTTCTTCCTGTGAGTAGCCTTTTGCAACTAGTCTTGCTTTGTTCCTTGTGACTATGCCATTTTCATCCATCTTGTTTCTGAACACCCATTTTGTGCCTATTATACTCCTGTCCTTAGGCTTGGGCACCAGCTTCCAAACATTGTTCCTTTCAAATTGGTTTAGCTCTTCTTGCATAGCCAAAACCCAATCTGGATCTAGAAGTGCATCCTCAACTTTCTTTGGCTCATCTTGAGACAGAAAGCTGCTATATAGACATTCTTCTTGAGTTGCTCTTCTAGTTTGGACTTTTGAAGAAACATCACCTATAATAAGTTCAAAGGGATGATCTTTAGTCCATTTTCTTGAGGGAGGTAGATTTGCTCTTGACGAGGTAGCTTCATGATCATGATTGCTTTGATTGGATATTTGTCCTTGAGAAACTCCCCCTGAGTTTGTTGTCCCTAAATGATCACTTCTTGAGACATTTCTATGACCTTCAACGGTATGACTGTTTTGGCTGTCAACGAAACGCTCATTTTGACTGTCAACGAAACCACCATCTTGACTGTCAACGAAATGACCATTTGGTCTACTAGCAGCTATTCTTTTCAATCTTAATGCAGCAATTTCATCTTCACTGCTGCTCTCATCTGTGCTAGATACAACAACTTTAGGATGTTTCTCAGTAGTCTTAACATGATTCATTCGATCTCCTTCCTCATTCTCAAAAGAGAGACTTTCATGGAAACCTTCATCACAGAGACCTTGAATTTTGAGATCATCAAAAACAACATGTACAGATTCCATAACAATGTTGGTTCTGAGATTATAGACTCTGTAAGCTTTCCCTGCTGCATATCCCACAAATATTGCTTCATCTGCCTTTGCTTCAAATTTCCCCAAATGCTCAGCTTGATTTCTCAGAACAAAACACTTGCATCCAAAGACATGAAGAAAATCCAATAGTGGCTTCTTTCTTTTGAGTAGTTGATAAGGGGTCATTCCCTTGGCCTGATTAATCAAAGAAATATTCTGAGTGAAGCAAGCTGTGTTAACTGCCTCAGCCCAAAAATAAGTTGGTAACTTTGATTCATCTAGCATTGTCCTGGCAGCTTCAATAAGTGTTCTGTTTTTCCTTTCAACTACACCATTTTGATGTGGTGTCCTTGCTGCTGAAAACTCATGCATAATACCATTTTCTTCACAGAACATCTTCATGCTTGAATTCTTGAATTCTGTCCCATTGTCACTCCTGATCCTTCTTACTTTCAAGTCAGGATGATTGTTTACCATCTTGATGTGATTGATAATGATTTCACTTGCCTCATCTTTAGAATGTAAAAAAAAGGTCCAAGTAAATCTAGAAAAATCATCAACAATCACAAGACAATATTTCTTCTTTGAAATAGACATGACATTTACAGGGCCAAACAGATCCATATGAAGTAACTCAAGCTGATGGACAATTGATGACTCTGTCTTGCTTTTGAATGATGCCTTCTTTTGTTTCCCTTTTTGACAGGCATCACACAAACCATCCTTGGAAAACTCCACCTGTGGAATTCCTCTAGCAAGATCCTTCCTTACCAAATCATTCATAACCTTGAAATTCAGATGAGATAATTTCTTGTGCCATAGCCAACTTTCATCCTTGCTTGCTTTGCTGAAAAGACAAGTGATGGTGTCTGGACTTGTGCTACTAAAGTCAGCAATGTACACATTCCCTCTTCTGAATTCAGTCATTACCACATTGTTGTTTCCTCCTTTAGAAACAACACAGGCTTCTTTAGAAAAAGTAACTAAAAATCCTTTGTCACAAAGTTGACTGATACTAAGCAAATTGTGCTTGAGACCATCCACCAATGCAACCTCATCTATGATGACATTCTCTTTTGAAATCAAGCCATATCCCTTTGTGTAGCCTTTGCTGTCATCTCCAAAAGCAATACAAGGGCCAGCTCTTTCCTGAAACTCTGTGAGCAGGGTAGAATCACCAGTCATGTGTCTTGAACAACCACTATCCAAGTACCAAAGATTCTTTTTGTCTCCCTGCACACAATAGAACCAAATCAAGTCAATTTTGGTACCCAAGTTTCCTTGGGTCCTGTTTTGTTAGCCTTTGCTTTTCTTTTTACATCATTTTTCACCTTGGGCTCAGATTGATTTATATCAACTTTTACTCTTGGTGTTGATTTCTGATTGTTGCTCACATTTTCATTTACAGCATGCATATTTGAAGGAACACACATATTATTCATATTCCATGGCATTTGTGGCATACTAAACATATTCATGTATGGATTAGGCACAAATGATATGTTAGCATATGGATTCTGAAATTGTGCACATGGAGCAAACATGTTAGGCATAACAGGCATTGTAGGCATAAGATTATTCATTGCAGGCTTGGGAATTTTCACATTAGCAGTTTTCTTAACAGATTTGCAGTTAGTAGATAGATGACTAACACTTCCACAATTGACACAAGTCTTTCTAGGAGCATATTTATCAGGTGTGTAATTGTTGTGTTTGTTAATTCCTACTTTGCCATTCCTGTTATTCCTTTTATTTCCCTTAGCCTCAATTTGAACATTCTCTATTTTATCTTTCAATTGCTTGTTGGACAAGTGACCTACATTAGCTCTCTCAACAGGCTTCTCAACTTTCTTTGATTTACTAGACTCACCTTGAACAAAGTTCTTGGTGACAGGACCATACTTATTATTAAGTCTAGTGAGTTCATCTTTTCTTTTCTCTGTCAACGAAACACCCTGATCGGTTGATGGTTCATGTGTCAACGGAACATCGCATTCCGTTGACATATCAACCTTCAACAAATGATCATTGTTGTTTGTTGACTCTGTTTCTGAATCTAAGGCTTCACAAGCATACCCTAGTTTCTCTTTGTTCTTTTTCCATGATTGTTCACAGAAAGATTCCATACCTTGAACATTAATGATGTTGGTAGCAACATTCCTGGCATCTTTCCATTTAGCAATCACACTCTGTTCTATTTCTAGTTGTGTCTTAAGAATTTCTTCCCTTTGTAACACGTTCTCAAGTTCCTTCTTAGCATCCCTACTAACACATCTCATTTTCTCAAATTCAATGAGCTGTGCTTCTAACATTGCATTCCTATCACTTAAGAGCAAATTAGTCTCTTTAATTCTTGAATTCTCTTTGGTAAGTGATTTAAGAGTAACACGCAAATTATATAATACAGTAGACATTTCATTTACTGCACTATCGCATTCCTCTTTAGAAAGCTCAGAAAGATTAGTAATTGTTACCTGGTTGCTTGAGGAACTTGCTTCCTGCTCATGATTGTCAGCCATAAGAGCCAAGTTGACATACTCAACATCATCATCAGAATCTTCACCATTACCAGCCCAATCATACTCCTGAGACATGAAAGCCTTTTCCTTTTGCTTGAGAAGTTCAAAGTATTTCTTTTTATAATCAACAGGCTCAAATTTCCTGTTGCTCTTCTCAATCTTGGGCTTTCTGCAGTCTCCAGCAAAGTGACCAAGCATTCCACAATTGAAACATTTAGATTTAGACTTTTCAATCCAGTTTGTTTTGCTAGGTTGAAAGTCTCTTCTTGGTGGCCTTGCTTCTGAGTTTCTTTTGAACTTGAACTTAGAGAATTTTCTTGACAGAAAAGCAATGTGTTCATCAATCTCATCTAAGTCATCCAAGTTGGCTGGTTCTGATTCTTCTTCTTCTGTCATCTTGTCTTTACCCTTGCTAACATCACTCCTACAACTAGATCGACTAGTTGTGGCCTTTGCAGCTTCTTCGGTGTCATCTTCCAGTTGGTTCACAGATGCAATCAATGCAATGGATCCACCCTTCTTCTGTACCTTTTCAATTTCCTCATCTTGCTCCATTTCCAGCTCATAAGTCTTCAATGTTCCATACAGCCTTTCAAGAGTGTAATCTTTGTACTCTTGAGTGTTTCTTAGAGAAACAGTCATAGGCTTCCATTCTTTTGGAAGAGCTCTTAGAAATTTAAGGTTTGAGTCCTTAGTTTGGTAGATTCTCCCATACAACTTTAATCCATTCAGAAGCTTTTGAAACCTACTAAACGTGTCATTTAGGGTTTCACCAGCTTTAAAGTGAAAGTGCTCATATTATTGTATAAGGAGTTGCATTTTGTTCTCCCTTACTTGCTCAGTTCCTTCACATAGTGTTCTGACAGCGTCCCATACTTCTTTGGAGGTTGTACAGTTTATGACATTATCAAACATCTCTTGCTCCAAACCATTAAACAGAATGTTCATGGTTCTCTTATCTTTATGGATTTCTGCAAGATCTTCAATAGTCCATTCTGAGACAAGTTTTGGAATTTCTACGTCAGGAGCATCATCTGGCACTCCAATTCTAGATGCAAACTTCATGGGAACGTGTGGACCTTTCTCAATGCAGTCTACATATCTCTCATCCATAGACATGAGATGTAAATGCATCTTTACTTTCCAGTGAAAGTAATTGTCCTTATCAAGAACTGGTATCTTCACACCTGCATCCTTCTTCACCATGGTTTCTGTTTTGGTCTTGATCTTTAAACTTCTTGTATGTTAGAAGCTTGCTCTGATACCAATTGTTATTCCCAAATGACCTAACAGAATTGTAGAAGGGGGGGTTGAATACAATTCTTGATATTTTCTTAAACTTAAAACAATGATAAAATAAAACTGAACTGAATAAACAAAAACACAAGATATCAATAATTCAGTTGGATTGTTTGATGATCCAACTGAAGTGTTTTTATTGCGGAAATAATCTGTGATACAAAAGTACACAGCTGCTCAGTTACAGAGTTGTAGAGAAGAATGCTCTCAAAGATAGCTAATACAAACTATTTGTTTTTCTTCTCTTGCTTTCTTTCTAACTGCTACACTTGGTTATATATTCCCAAGTTTACAATACTATTTTTGGCTACTCTAAAGTACACTAAAGATAACCGCCAATAGTTTGCTTTTCATCCCTTTGTCCAGTGGTCCTTGGAGATCCTTGCTTTTGTCTTCATGCTTATTATGATCACTCCCAAGAGCCCAATTGGAAACTGGGATGTTTCCTTATTCCCCATGTCCATTTTAATGGTTTCCAATGCAAAGTACACTTCCACATCACCTTTAGATCTGTTCAGTAAACTGTCACTATCACTTTGTCAACTATTCAGAAAAGCAATAATGATTCGTTGATAGCAGGGAGATGTGTTTCGTTGATAGCTTTATTCTCCATTTCGTTGATGAGTAAACTTCATTTCGTTGATGAGTAAACTTCATTCCGTTGATGGTGTATCCTTGTTCCGTTGATAGAGTAATCTTCATACCGTTGACATGTCTTCACTTAGGCAAAATTACAAGGCATGATATACTTACAATTAACCAACCTATTTTGCCTATCTAGTACTTAGTCAACATGACTTAGGAAACCTATCTAATACATACATCAAATGCATATCAAACTGTGAAGTATTGTACAGTGCAATTGCTACAACACTCATTCCGTTGATGAGCTTCCTGTCAACGAAACACTGCAAAGCATGCCATTTCGTTGACAGTTACAAAATAACTTAATACAAAATCTACTAAGTGTTTTTACAATTATCATCAAGAATCAACATATTCCTAACACATGTGTTGTTTGATTGTGTCTTTGCAAGAGCAGTGTGGGAGGCTGTTGGTTTATCAGACTTAATCCAGTTGGAACCACATGAAAATGTGTTTGATGTCTTTTTGAGGATTTTTACCCAGTGTACAAGGAGTCAAGCAGCAGCACTGTCACTATTTTGCTGGCACATCTGGAATCGTCGAAATAAATGGCTATGGGAGCGTATTAATATATCAGTATATGGCACTAAGGCAATAGCGACAAAGATGTTGGAGGATTGGAAAAGTGCTCAGCAGGAGGAGAGTACGAGGAGGAGAGGTCAGAGTGTGGGTAGTAAGGTGTGGCAAAAACCAAGTATGGGATGGGTTAAGATAAATACGGATGCAGCAGTTATTCCTGGTACGCATCAGATTGGGACTGGCGCAGTGATAAGGGATGAAGATGGGCGTTTTCTGCATGCGAGATGTATGGACATTGAAGGCGAATGGAGTGTGAAAGAGGCCGAAGCTCGAAGTCTGCGTGATGCTGTTGGTTGGACAGTGGCTATGGGTTTCAAGAAGTGTATTTTCGAGCTAGATTCGAAGATTGTTGTGGATGCTTGTAATGGTGGGTCTGGTAGATCGAATTTTTATTCCATTATAGCGGAGTGTGTTGACGATTTTAAGCACCTCGATGAGGTTAAGGTGCAATTTACGTATAAATCTGTGAATGTAGTGGCTCATACATTAGCTAGGGCCTCTATTTCTATGTCAGGTTTTCATGAATGGCAGGGGAATGCCCCTGAATTCATCAGTGATGGTTTGAGTTTTGATTTAATTTAAGTAATGCAAGTGCTCTTATTTCAAAAAAAAAAAAACTACAATATATGCATTACATTCATTCTCACGTCTTCCATTTTTTTTATTCAAAAAATTTGTACAATTTTAATATTATATGTTATTTTGTTTGCAAAACTTTTTACTTTCAATTATTGTATTCATAATTTTTTAGTGCAATATATTATTATTTTAATTTAGTGCATTACTTTAGTTGCAAAACATTATTATTTTACTATTTTATTCTTTATTTTTGCATAATTTAATTTTTTACACATTTTTTTCATTGTTATGCAGTAAGCATTGGTTTTTTTTATTTGTAAAACATATTTTTTATATGCAGAATTTTTTGTTTATAATATTTGCAGTACGATGTTTAGTGATATATATCCTCCCAAATCCTCCCAACTTGCTAAATAAAATGTCGGATGTAGTAGGTTTTAAGAACGTGGATGATTAAAAAGAACAAACTGTGTAATTGTGTATAATAATATAATTTTGTTATGTTTAATTTTATGAAGTATAATAAAAAATGATGACCATTGAATTCAAGTTAATCTAACGGTGTAGAATTGGTCTCCACGTCTCCACCTTTTTATTAGTCTCCGTTGAACCCATATAATAAACATAATAGGGATCTTATCCAAAATTTTGATCGTACGGTCTTGGACAACCAAACTAATAAGGACAATTAGATCTTAACTAGATAAATGAAAATCGTTAGATCAAATATTAAAAAAGTGTATTTTATTAATAATAGGATAATATTTAAATTCTAAAAAGTGTATTTTGATAATTTAAACCAAATATACCAAATATAAATAAGTTTTCTATACTGAACAGAATTCTCCATGTAAAAAATTCGTGACTTTCTTTTCTCTTTCATGGACAATTTCAGTTAGATAAAAATTGTTAAACCATCTTTTAATTAAAGATAATTTAGTTATCTTCATGTGGGGTGTAAAATCGTTAAAATCTAATTTTTAAAACACAAGATAAAGCCCAAATTAGTAAAGTGGGTATTTAAATTCTAATAATAATTATTACGTCATCATTATTTTAATGCCAATTTAATTACTTTTTTCTAACTATTTTAAATTTAGAAATCTCTGTTCAAAAATTTAAATCAATCTAAGAAAAATTCAAATCAACAAAGAATATAATAATACGATGATAAAATTTTATAAATTTGTGCATATTTTTTATCCTATTTTATTAAATTTTATATCATAACTAATTAAATATTATTTATTATTAAATAATAAATTATACGCAAATAGTGATTTTGTTTTATAAGAACTCATAGAGACCTAATTTCATTGTTAGCAGGACTATATTCATATTTAAAAATACCGTATTTTGAAATTTTAGACTCAACTACAGAATATGCCTAACTTTTTTAACCTATATACATTGTAAATTATTAAATTCGAAACTTTAAAAGTTTGTTAATCAATTAGTATAGTACTTTTTTGAAAAATCGTACTTTATAAAAAGTATTATCAAATAACCCATGTCTGGAAAAAAAAATGAAAAAATTCTTATTTTTCAAAAAAATCTGTAAATTTTAATATGTTGTTGGTAGATTCACCTTAGATCATTCTACGTGATAATTTTACGGTTATATCTAACGTTTCTCAACAATTTAATTTGAAAGATCCAAGGATTATGGATTGAGTGATCAAGCAACCAGACTTATAAGAAAACATTCATTATTTAGTATTTAATATAATAACATAGATATTTACGGGATATACTATAAAAAATGAATTTTATACAGAATTTTGATCGTCACAGTGTACTACTTTAAAAGAAGAACTATTACAAAAAAAATTATATTTTAATTGATAATTTATTTTCTCAAAAGTTCAAAGTTCCTGCATCATTAACATATTACAAAAAAGAGTATATTATATTTTAGCAATAAATATTTAAAAATAAATAAATATTTAAAAAATTAATGATGTTATCCTGGTAGTTTGGTCCTAAATACCGCCAAAACATTCTCAACCGTTCGATCCAATACTTTTAAAAATAGACGATCAAGATTATATGATATAAAAAGAAGTTATTATCTAAAAATGATATAAGTTAAAAGATATTATATTAGGAATGGATTTTCCAAAAAGTTAAAACATAAAAGTAGTTGTAATTAAATAAGGAAACCTATTTAATATCAAAATAATAAAAATCGTTTAATCTTAAATAGATAGGTGGAAACCGTTAAATTTAACATTAAAAATTGTATTTGGTTAATAAATGGTATTCTAATAATCTAAACTACATATAAGTAGATTTCCTAAATCGAATATAATTCTCAATATTAAATTTCGTCACTTTATTCTCTTTTTAGTTTTAGAATAGTTTTTAATTGAAAAAGAACTATTAAACCACAACTAAATTAAAGATTATTTTGTGAATTTCATGTGGACCGTAAAATTGGTCAAATCTAACTTTTATAACTCAATATAAACAAATATTAAATTGAGCATGTAAAATATAATAAATATCAAATTTTTAAATGTAATATTTTTTGGCTAAATCTTTTTTAACAATAATTTAATCATGTAAACTAATAACTTTTAAATATTAAAATATTCATAAATAAATATAATTATAAATATTAAAAAACAATTGTGTATTCCATGGGTAATTAAAATATAATTATAAACAAAATAATTATAAATAAAATTTAAGTAACCGTGCATCGCACGAGCTATAAGCTAGTAATAACAACAACAACAAAAACAATTATTAATAACAATCCGTGTATCACACGGGTTTTAAGTTATATTATTAAAGACGAAACATTAAAAGTTTGGTCGGTCGTTGGTCTGTACAGTTTTTTGGTATAAAGTGATTTTACTTAATTGTCCATTCTTATTTATTAAATTTTTTTTATTAAATGATAACAATACCTTTTATAACCAATTGTCTTTTAAACTAAAACACATTAATTTTCCAATTTTTCTAACAAAATCTTCACCTTTTTCAAAAATTTTACGAGCAATTACCTTTTACTATTTCTATTTTTTCAAACAAAATCCTCTGCTTTTCCAAAAATATCACAGGCAATTATCTTTTTTATATTATTAAAGACGAAACATTAAAAGTTTGGTCGGTTGTTGGTCGATACATTTTTTTGGTACAAAGTGATTTTACTCATTTGCCCTTGCTTATTTATTAAAAAAAATATTAAATAATAACAATACCTTTTATAACCAATTGCTATTTAAACTAGAGTAAAGTGTACTTGGTTTACTCGCACTTTAGTCAATACACCACTTGTAATATTATAGTTCAAAATCGAGCACTTGCAATATTAATGTTTGTATTTCACCGTACTTTGTTACATTTCGTTAAGAGATGTTAACTCTGTTATTAATTTAGGTAGTAAAGTACACTTTGTGTACTCACACTTTAAACTAAACCCCTCTATGTTTCCTTACTCAAACCTCTCTTTTTCCAAAAATATGAAATATTATTAAATAATTATATTATCTATTTATAACAAATTACATTTTCACCTAAAATACATTTTTAATCACGAACAATCACATTTTTCAACTAATACATGTCATCTTTTCTATTCCTTATTAAAATCTCTTCTTTTCCAAAAATATCACGGACAAACCTTTAGTTATTAATTTTAAAACCAATGTTAATATTTTTAATTATTAAAAAAAATTCACTTATTTTAACATGCCTATTTTTCTTAACAAATACAATTAATAAAAGTATTAAAATATAAATAATAAAGTAACAACTATTAAAAATAATTCGTGCATCACACGGGTTTTAAGCTATCTATATTATTATATAATAGCCGAAACATTGAAAGTTTTGGTTTTTCGGGTTTCGTTCATTTGTCCTAATTGAAAATAATAAAATAAGATAATTATAGTAACTAATCGATTGTTTTTAAATTAAAACACAACATCTTTTCATAAAAAGATATTACCTTTTTCAGCCAAAATACAATAGTTTTTCTATTTTTTCCAAACAAAATCTCTTATTTTTTCCAAAAATATCACGAGTAATTAACTTTTTAACTAAAACACTTTATTTTTTTTCTTATGATAAACCTCCCTTTCCAAAAAATATCACGGGCAAACCCTTACTTAATGTGTTTAATTATTTAAAATATTTAAAATATTTTAAGATGCCTACTTATTTTTTTAACAAATATAATTAATAAAATATTAAACATAATTAAAAATTCATATAATTCAATCAAAAATCACATATATTACATAACTGCAAACTATTTCAGTTATACTTTAATTAGAATTCAAAATCATTACTTTTTTTAAAAAATATTTATATTTATATTTATATTATTACAACACAATATATTAATAATTTGGACAGTTACATGCGTACTAAGCTAATAAATTTTTATAAAATTTATAAGTTTTTTTTAGATTTGAAGTATTCAAGTAGTATTTTTAATTCTTCTTAAAAAGGTAGCATTTTCAGAAATACTAAAATCTCAAAATTTTTAAAAATTAATGTTAAAATCGCTCGTGCTTTGCACAAATTATTGGCTAGTATTTGTAAAATTCAAATTGATTATTTTTTTTTGGTTAAAAAATAGTAGTATTGGTACCTTAAGTGACTTGTACATGTTTTTAATTTTTTTTCAGTACGTTTACTTTTTTAATTTCTAAAACATTCCAAATATATTTTTTTCCCCATTTTTCATATGTTTTTACAAAATTGCCCTCATCAATAATATCACATGTTATGTTTTTTTTGTAGATATGTGCAATATGAAATTAGTTTAAAACTCTGGAGTGTGTACTGAAAATTTTGAAAACTCACGTACTAAAGTGACTATCAACCAAAATTCATGGTTGCAAAGTGAGAATACCTCATATCCAAACAAAGACCCAATAGTTGGCCGGACCTTGCAACAAAACTACCCTAGATACAATCATCACCAGACCAGGAAAATGGCCCAAAAACAGAAACCCATCAGTCCAAAAACCTTTCATTGTCAAACTGGCCCATCTTAAGATGATGGTCTAAACCTAGAAAAGTCACCATCCGAAGCAGGTGGAGAATGAAGTGATTATAGCTGAGAAAGTGATGGAAGATGAGACCTTATCCCTAGATAGATGAAATGAACGGACTTGTGCCACTCTCCTATTCTGAATTCTCAACATTAACATATTTAAGTCCATCTCTAGAGAAAATGTTACCAATCACAAGGAGCACAAAACTGCATATTTGGTTAAGTTACCAAAATTTACAGATATATCTGAGTAAAATAAAATGAATTCGAGTAAAATTTTCGAATAATTCATCCCCACATTTTGATAAACCTTTCAGGTATTTTTAACTCAAAGATGATTGTTATCGTTTATTTAGCCTAAAAGAGGTACGATATCCAAAAAACAATCTTTTTCCATAATCCCAAACAACTTTACTGGTGAAAGATTCAGAAGCAAGCTAAGAAGAATGAACTGATGCACATTTTACATCTGAATGAGTAAGGTTTATTAAGCTACTGTGGTACAACTTGTTGATTATACAAATAGTTTCTATTCATTTCAGTGAATAAGCTTCAGGGCTTGAGAATGATCCTTCTATTTGTGTAAAAGACTACTCTTACAGGCCTCATCCAATCATCCATTGCCGTAAAGACTGAATAGACACAGTTGCGTTGTCACATCCAACTCTTTTAGATGCTTCTATTAACAATGTAAAACATCCCTCAAATCGGAATACCTAGCAGATATCAAAGTATCCAATAGTTTGGTGCATACCTGGACTGGGGACTAGCAAATTCATCTTTAAAAATTGGAAATTAATGCAGGTATATCACATGAAGAGTACACAGCGAATCTTAGCTTACGGCATTGTAACATCTTTGTTCACGGCCTTGGGAAGCTTGAATTTTGGATTCTGTTCTACGAAATTTGGTGGTCTTTTGTATACAACTGATGCCGCCCTGATCAAGATCCCAGCCGTTAGGCCCCATATGACATACTTCTTATCGCCTATTTCATAGTCAAAAAAATGAATCAGATACTTGTCTCCCATCCACTCTCTCTCTTCTGATCTTCGATTTTCATCCTGAATTAATCATCTAAGCATATTTAGTAACTGAAAGATGGCAAAAACTAATATGAGAATCAGTTACAGAAAATAAAAATTCCGAAGAATTAACCTTTAAGAACATTTCCAGTGGAGCATCAAATACTGCTTCCACTTCCGCAACACAAAGAGTGGGCATAAATGCTTTTATATCTGGAAGTATGCCGATGACAGGAATCACTCTGAGAAGGTGCTGTTTATCAAAAAAACTTTGTCAATTGCACGTTAGGAAGAAAGACGATATGCAAGGCCAAATGCTAATCCAAGTACACACGTTATAATAATGTGGATTATGTATTATAAAATCCCCTGGAAATGAATGAAAGTGACTGAAATTCAGCCCATCTTCCAAAGGGATAACTTAAGTACTACATATAGTATCAATTTTAAAGTAATTAGACTATCGTCTGGGGATTAATAATTCCATGGAACAAACATAGCCGTAGAGCTTGACTGGCTTCTCCTAAACAAATAGCTAATTTAGACTTCTAGATGCAAAATCCTACAAAGAATTTAAAATTTGCTCATTAGAATCCAAATCATGGCCCTATTAAGGAGGCATTTTGAAATCCAGATAACATCCATAGGATATCAATCCAATAGAAAATTAGATACAACAATTAACCGTAATTAGAAATGTACAATGGTTACCTAGCAGCATGGGAAACCACTAGGTGTCTGCAGTGTTATTTAAGGTGAAGCGAGGTGGTTGCATAATTGAAGATACACATCTATGGATGCAAAATATATGTAGACACATTTATAATAACGGAAAGATTATAATATAGTACTGAAATGATACTGCCTTAAAAATATAAAATGAGGGAGGATGGTAGGCACACCAAACAAATAAAGAAAAGATGGACCTAAAAATTATAGAAAAATAATACATGTAGGAAGATATTATTTGTTCGCATAAAATATAAATAAATAAGGTAGGAGTAATATAGATTTAAATACAGAGGGAGAAAAATGAGGATGAGAAGTACCAAAAGAGAAAAGAATGGAGGAAAGTAAGAGAGGAGATAAATCTCCAGGACTTGATTTTTGAATTGTATTCTTAGGTTCACTCTTTTTAATTGCTGGATTTTACTTTTCTTCCCTTCAGTTTTTATTTCTTTTATGTCGAACAAAAAATGATGGATTAATTGATCACCCCACCATCGCCCAATTGAGGGTAGGCAGAAAACATAACCACCTTGCCTAATTCCATCAAGGCAATGCAGCTTCATTCTAAGAAAGACAACTTCCAAAAGGAGAAATTAACATTCTATAATTCACGACTGAGGCAACTGTGGATAAGATATGACGCATGTAAAAGTTTGTCTACGGTGAAATATATAGATCAACGGCCCATGACATGTTTTTCTAGTTCAAATATCCTATGAATTAAAATTTGATATTTATAAATGGTTACTGACGAATTTTGAAATGACAAAAGTAATTAGGGAATTGTAAGGTGTCAAAGAAGCACAACCATGTATTCTGCCTAATATGCCAACAGATTATACCCATCATTACATGCTCATGTTTCCACAGTAAAGATGAGGCAATTCCTGGAAACCATATAACTTCACGCAGCTTGTAAGCATATTTTATTCATTCTAAAACAGTCCCCCCTCCCTTACAAAACAGATTATACAGAACATACATATTGAATTGCATATGATTGTAAAGTTCTGGTGCACATTTGTAGCTAACATAAAAACTATAATGCCACATGATCCGTTATTGCTAGCCTTGTCAAAATATAATTTTAACTTAATGAAGCACTAGTAGAGATCTAGCGTTGGAAAGTATGTTAAAGAAGCTCCTGATTTTAAGTATAATCAAATCAGATTTCAGATTTATTTTCCAACAATATTGTCTAGCTTCTTTTGTTCACCATTGCAAAAATTAATTAACGGTGAGGATGAAAGCTCTGAAATCACTTACCTAAAATGCAGTACACATACCTTGGACAAAAATGGCTCAAGGACAGTAACAACATTCACAAGCGAAGGATCCAACCCTATCTCTTCATGTGCTTCTCTAGTTGCTGTCTGGGAATCATCCGCATCTCCCTCATCTGCTTTCCCTCCTGGTAATGCAACTTCACCTGATGACAGATACATTCACTCATTCAATTAACAAGAAACATATTACAGTACACTTTCCCACCAAACTAAACAATTACTATCTTAAGTTAGAAAGATATCATCTATATAGAACTCACTAGAGTAACAAAACTCCCTCTGTAGTCTGCCCCCAAAAGGATGTCTCCATTTTTATGTATAGATTACAAACTTCATTTCGTACTTTTCAGACCCACACACTTTCACAAGTCATATCACAACGAATCAAAATTCAAGACTTTGTTTTTATATTTCTATTATCAACACTGCAAACAAACATGTCCCCATTTTTTCTCTTTATCACGAAAGTCACAATCAACAAAAAGTAGGCAGATTCGCCAACTGATTAAAAAAAATACAGTAATCGAAATCATCAAAACATATACATAACACCATCACTACTAAGTAGCAAGTAATAAACATCTCATGGAAACCCACACAATCATCACCAACAACCAATACATATACTCGTTGATAAAAGAACCATGTATCACTTACATTACTTAAACCTCAACTAAGAAGCACCATTTGATAAAAGAACCAACAATCACCCAAATACCTAACACAAATGCACCAAAACAATCATAACCAACAAAAGAACCAAACTTTATAGCTATTAACATACACTTTTATAATTACAAAGAAAATCCAAAAAACACAGACAAACAAAATCAACAGTGATCACAATAAAGAAACCACCAATTCTCCCAAAATTAAAAACTTGCTACAAGCCCGAATGAGAAAACAATCCAGAAGAGCCTTCAGATATTAATCACATTATTATCAATTAACCAAAGAACCAAACTTTAACTATCATAACAACCCACTTCAACAATTTCAGAAGAAATCCAATTAAAAACACAATCATCAGCACATACATCCAAATTGTACTCCATAAACTACCAAACAAACACCCAATTCTCCAAGAAGTAAAAAAAATAAGCTACCAAACCCAAATGATTAGACAATCCCGAAGAGCCTATAGATATTAATCCCATCATGATCAAACAACCAAAGGTTCAAACTTTATCAAAATCATCACAACCCACTTCAATAAATTCACAAAATATCCAATAAAACACACAATCATCAACAATTCACCAATTAAAAAACACCCAATTCTCCAAGAATTTTAAAAAAAGCTACAAACCCAAATGAGTAAACACTAAACAATCCAGAAGAACCTAAAGATATCAATCATATCATCCACAAACAACCAAAGATCCAAACTTTATCAAAATCATCACAACCCACTTCAATAATTTCACAAAAAAACCAATAAAACACACAATCATATCATCATCAAACAACCAAAGATCCAAACTTTATCAAAATCATAACAACACACTTCAACAAATTCACAAAAAATCCAATAAAACACAAAATCAAAGCAAATTCAAGAATTTCAAAAAACGCCCAAGTCTCCAAAAAAAATAATAATTCACAAACCCGAATGAGTAGACAATCCAGCAGACCTCTTAGTAAGAATAACACGAAGATCACCACTTTGCCCTTCAAACAAACAAATCAAAACAGCAGCTCTTTTAGGCCTAAACTTCTCACTCACAACAGGTGTAGCAGACTCTACAAAACCCACTTGAGAAACAACTTTTTCAGCACTCTTTTCAATTCTTTCCTCTTCTTCATCATCAGATGTTGGTGGGTGTTTGTAAAGTCTCAATTGTTGAGCTAAAGCAACAAGTCTTGATGAACCCTTTAATGTGTTTTTTGAGTCTAGTATTGTGCTTTTTGAGAGAGATTGTGAGGGGATTGATGCCATTATTGAGATTCTTTTGAATAGTGTTAGCATGTTAACATGTTCTTGGAGTTGTTTTTAGTATCAGTTAGGTGTCAAGATCTGTTGTTGTATGATTTTGGTTTTGGAGTGTTAATTTTTGGATTTTGCAGTGACAAAATGAGTTGAGACTTTAACAAATGTATGTAACACGTGTTTGATGTTACAAATGTGTCACAGTTTGTGTTTATTACAAGAATATTAATTTTTTATGCTAAATAATTTAGTAAAATCTTTGATCGGATAAAAAGTGGATATAAGTTTTATTTTATTCAATTCGATAAATTTTATAACCAAATTATAGTATTTTTTTCTTATATTTAATTAAAAAGTTAAATTATTTTGAGCAATTTTTTATGAGTTTTATTATATTAGTATTTTTTATTAGAGCCGCACTTTGTCTCAAATTGAAACGCATATATGAAATGAATAAAAATATAACCAGCAACTAGCAAGTCGTCAGGATCAATGTGTTAATTCAAAGATTTACGAGTTCAACTTCCCATCTTAACTATAAAAAAAAGTCAAGTTAGTATCACATTGCTTGATCCAAACATTTGTTTCACAAAGATCACAAAAGTTTCTGTTCAGTTAGATATTTTATAAATCTTATTTCAGATTTTGTGCATGTAACTTTTAGCGTTTTGTCCCAAAGCAATTTTGTAGTCGTAGAGATCAACAAATTGGCTATTGAATGTGTTTGTTCGGAGTTTGATGAGATCGTCGATTTCTAAACAAATCTTGTAGCCATGCAGAGTGTTGATCCGCTGGTCTACGTACGTACCCATCTGAATATCTGAGATCAACTTATCCATCACAGATTCACCAGAGATAAGAGTATTGATTCATAAACATCATCTGGTTAATTCATCAGCAAGTTCATTGCACGAATGGAGATATTGTTGGAGTATCTTAGATGGTTGTATTAGAGCATATGCACCGAGAGGGGGAAAAAGTTAATTCATGAGCTTTTTCGATTCTAATTTGACAAAGTAGTATGCAGCGCAATCTTTTTCGCTCCATCAATTTATACTGTTCCATCAGTTCATCAGCTAGTCCATCGATTTTCGAAGGACTTGTTAACGGCCATCAATTGATAGGGCCTACAAAATAAGACTATTTTTTTTATTACTTTTCATGAGCTATACGACTTCCACAATGTTATGGTGGCACCTACGGCTGCTCCAATAGCCTAGAAATAAGAAGGAAAATAGAAGAAAGCAGAAAAAGGAGTTTTGGGGCAATTTTCTCATATATCACTCTCAAAGCAAAATACACAATATATAGAAGAACTTCTACTGATCCTAAGTACTAGGAAACTAGTGGAAACGTGGGTATGCCCATGATTTCCTTTATTTTAGCAACAACCAAGACTACTTCAACCTATTCAGACCATAACTAATAATTAAAATTCAAACATTTTATTTGTAGCATGAACTCAAACTCTGCCACCCACGAAACCATAAATTAGGACACATAACAATCCACCCCACTGGAAGACACCTTGTCCACAAGGTGAAACTGTGGAAAAGTGCGAGCAAATCGCCATTTGTTTTCCCAGGTAGCGTCCTCAGGAGTCTGTCCCTCCCATTGCACTAGGATCTCCGTCTTAGGTCGATACTTCCCCTTTTGCACAACCCTTTCCTCCAATATATGTGCTGGATGAAGTCCTAGCCCTGTCCGAATAGGCTCACTAACAGGCAACGGAAACGGTGCCGGGGCAGGACCTTCATGCTTCCGTAAAAGACTCACGTGAAAAACGTCATGAACTAAAGAACCCCGAGGTAATTCCAGCCGGTACGCCACAGAACCCATCTTAGCCAGGATCTTGTAGGGACCAAAAAACCTGGGGCTTAACTTGGCCGAAGAGCGTGTAACCACACTTGTCTGTTTGCACCATCTTTAAACCAAACACCATCACGATTTACCAGGTTCCCTCGTATTGTGTGAGGAATAGTTGTAGACAGGTTTGAATAAAATGGATCAGTACAAACCTCAGTTTGAATGTCTGCCCAGATGGTAGAACAAGGGTGTGAAACTCCGAGGAATTGACACTCAGCCTGTCGCGAGAGTGCATCCGCGACTTGATTGAGACCCCCACTTTTATACTCAATTCGGTAATCAAACCCCAGCAGCTTATGTAACCATCTGGACTGAGCAGGAGTAGTGATTCGTTGTTCCAGCAAGTATTTGAGACTAACATGATCAGTTTTCACCACGAATGGCCGCCCAAGCAAATAGTGACGCCACTTGCGAACTGCCTTGACGATGGCTAACATTTCCTTCTCGTATGTGGACCAAGACAACATGGTTCCTTTTAGAGGGGCACTAAAATAGGCCAGTGGTCGCCCTCGTTGAGTCAGAACGGCCCCAATGCCCACCCCACTTACATCACACTCTACTGTGAACGGGTGCGTCCAATCAGGTAAAGCTAGTGTCGGGGAAGTTGTCAAGGCCATCTTTAAAGTCTGGAACGCTGTCTCTGCTTGGTCATCCCAATTGAAAGGCCCGTGTCCTACTAATTTGTGCAGAGGAGCTGCAATACCTCCGAATCCCCGGATGAATTTCCGGTAATACCCAGCCAGCCCGAGGAACCCTCGAACCCTTTTGGCATTCGTTGGAGTCGGCCAAGAACGGACAACCTGCACCTTCGTAGTTTCAACAGCTACACCCCCCGAAGAAATAACGTGACCAAGATAGTTAACTTGGGTCACTCCAAAACAACATTTTGAAAGCTTGGCAGAGAGATGATTAGCACATAATAAACTCAGAACCGTACGTAGATGATCAAGGTGCTCTGTCAAAGATTTTGAATAAATAAGAATGTCATCAAAGAAGACCAAAATAAACTTACGTAGATGTGGCCGGAAGATGTCATTCATCAAACATTGAAAAGTAGTCGGGGCATTAGTTAGGCCGAAGGGCATAACAATGAACTCGTAGTGACCATCATGCGTAAGGAAGGCCGTCTTGGAAATGTCTGGCTCACTAACCCGAATTTGGTGATAGCCGGAACGGAGGTCGAGCTTGGAGAAAATAGTGGCACCATGTAATTCGTCGAGGAGTTCATCAATTATAGGAATGGGGTATTTATCCGTGACAGTTATATCGTTTAAGGACCTGTAGTCTACACAGAAGCGCCACGTGCCATCAAATTTTTTTACTAACAAGACCGGTGACGAAAATGGACTGTGGCTGGGGCGGATCAATCCTTTATGTAGCAATTCCGCGACCTGGTTCTCAATTTCAGTCTTTTGTAAGTAAGGTTGTCGGTATGGTCTAGAGCTCACGGGTTTGGACCCAGGCATGAGAGGAATATGGTGATCATGGAAACGCTGAGGAGGCAACCCTTCTGGCTCGCGGAAGACCTGCTCAAATTCGGTTAATACATGCTGGACCTCTGGACAAGGGATAGAGTCATGAGGAGTTTCTGCTGCCATTGGAGAAATCTGAAGAAGTAAGGCAAACCCTTGCATTCCCATCAATTCGCTGGGTTTGAAGGCAGTCAGCTCTGTACCTTGCAACCCTTGCAACTTGTGTGTTGTACCACCTTGACGGAACCCCGTTGTAAAATTCTGGAAATCGATCTCGACAGGGCCCAACGTCTTCAACCACTGAACTCCCAAGACAAGGGGACAAGCTGCAATAGGTAGAACAAAGAATTCTGTGGTGATCTTGTAACCCTGAATGAGAATTGTAAGACCCGTAACTCGTCCCACGCAAGACAGCTTTTCTCGGTTAGCAACAACCACCTCTAATTTGGCCGTCGTGTCCACCAGTAGCCCAAAACGCTCCACCACTGACTGCTCGATAAAATTGTGTGTACTCCCCCCATCGATTAAAATCACCACATTTTTGTTATTAATCTTGCCAGGCAATCGTAAAGTTTGAGGCAGAAAAGAACCTGAAATGGCATGAAAAGATATCTCAGCATGGTCCAGGTCAGAAGGAACGTCCGTAACATCTTCTCCTTGGTTGGTACTGTCTTCCACAACCTCCACGTCGCTGATCATGAATAACTGGGGTTTGCTGCATTTATGACCTGACATATATCGTTCATCGCAATAATAACACAACCCCTTTTCCCGACGTTCTTTGGCCTCAGCTCCTGATAAACGGCGGACTGGGTTTGGAGCCGGTAAAGCCAAACGTTGAGATGGCGCTGGGCCTAAAAGTCCCGCGGTAGTCGGTGTTGAAGATGGAGGTTGGATACTAGGAACTCGAGTGAAAGGAGGAACCCGACGGTGCAACCCCATCTTCTCCTCAACCAACCGAGCCAATCCCATTGCATCCACAACAGTACGTGGTTTCTTGAGCTTTACTTCCAAACGAATTTCTTCTTTCAGGCCCCCCACAAAACAACCCATTAAGAACGACTCTGGTAGGTTCTCAATGCGATGCGACAGCCGTTCGAAAGACTCAATATAAGTCGCAACTGTAGTACTTTGTTTGAGCCTGTGTAAGGACTCCGAAGGATCATCATACTCAGTTGGCCCAAATCGAAGCAACAATGCCTTGGTAAACTCTGCCCATGACATCGGTCCGCGTGTCTTCGCAAACCATTGGTGCCACTATAAGGCGATACCGTCAAGATGGAACGAAGCCAAGCTGACGCGGTCACCCTCTGCTACATTCTGGAACGCGAAATACTGTTCAGCCTGGTAAATCCACCCCGTAGGATCATCACCACTAAATCTGGGAAAATAGAGTTTCAGGTACGGCTTAGTTTCCCTCCCAATAATGGTACCTTGGCCGGATCCCGAGGGTGAAGCGACATTCGTCTCCTTAATAGCCTGGACGTCAGTCACCAATTGTTGGAACATAGTAGTCAATTTTTCAAGCGTTTCATTAGTACTTTGCTGGAAAGTTTCGAAAGTTTGTTTGCGTGTCTCCATTGGATCAGGCCTGGCTCTGATACCACTGTTATGGTGGCACCTACGGCTGCTCCAATAGCCTAGAAATAAGAAGGAAAATAGAAGAAAGCAGAAAAAGGAGTTTTGGGGCAATTTTCTCATATATCACTCTCAAAGCAAAATACACAATATATAGAAGAACTTCTACTGATCCTAAGTACTAGGAAACTAGTGGAAACGTGGGTATGCCCATGATTTCTTTATTTTAGCAACAACCAAGACTACTTCAACCTAAGACTACTTCAACCTATTCAGACCATAACTAATAATTAAAATTCAAACATTTTATTTGTAGCATGAACTCAAACTCTGCCACCCACGAAACCATAAATTAGGACACATAACACACAACTATAATTTTAGGTACGAATTACCAAAAGTCATGTTGTATGGCTTATAAATAACATCTTTAATTTTTTATCTATAACAAAAAGAAATTATATTAAAAAATTTCACATATTTCGTGATTTATATCAATTTAAGAAAATTGGTACTAATTGACTTCCCTCTAAAGAGTTATAAATGATGTATATTTTGAATTTGATAATCTATTAAGCTAATTATCGGTCAATATTTTAAAAAAAATTCATGGAGACAAATTCATATATAATTTATATAATTTAATTCTTATATTAATTATGTTTTATATTTGATTGGATTTTTTATAAATAAATATTTATATATTTTGGAGAAAATATTTAAATTTGAACTTAAAATTAAAGTTATTATTTATTAGATTCCATACGGTCATTTTATTGCTTTAGCTGTAACTTGAATTTTCAAAATCAAATTTGGATCATTTTACTTTAAAAAAAAACCTACTTATATTTGGTTTAAATTGTTAAGATACATTTTTTAGTATTTTAATACGATTCTACTAACAATCAATATAATTTTTTTAACCAAAATCTAAAATTATCCAACAATCTATTATTGGATATTATTTATGGTACTATTAAATAATATCAATGAATTTCAATTTATGATATAAAATATAATTATTTATTTGACAAATAATAATTGATGAATTGATGAAGTTTTGTGGGTGCATAAAAAGTAAAAAAAATAGTTAATTCATAGTGAATAGTAATTGACTCCATCAATTCAATCCATGAATTGATGAATCAAATGTGTTTATGGGTGCATATGCTCTTAGATTTATAAGTGTCTACTCTATTTCTTTGAGGCATAACAGTACCAAGTCGGGAGGTGCTCGAACCCTTAAAAATCAGTGAAAATTTTGCTTAAAGCCGGTTAACATCCGAAAATTATATCACGATAATTCGTGCCAAACACGAAATTAGTTAATTTATTTAAAAATTTAAATTATTTACATAATATAAATAAGAGAAAAAAGACCATGAGGTAGATCTTAGGAAGATTTTCCTGAGGTAGTGATTGTCTTAGTGTATTATATAGATTACCTAATTATTTACTTACCTAATTTATATACAAGTAAAATATATGATAAGTGAATATTCAATAATAAATAATTAGATGTGTTCATTTACATGTATTTTATATGACCTTAGGAAAAATATCCTAAGGTTAACCTTAGGATCCCCATGCTCTATAAATAATGTATTAAGGGTATAATAAAAGAATTAGAATTATAATACAAATTTTAGATGGCCAAAAATATAAACAATTATTTAGTTTGCTTATAATAATATTATACTATTTACCCACTTCTCATAGTGCAAATGATGATAAGTTAAACATGAATGACCACATTTAGGTTCCATTTAGATATACAATAAAATCTCGATAAATAAATTTTAGATAAATTAAAAATATTTTCGTTACCGACTTGGGCCAATATGATAAATTAATATTATTGTTAAATGCATAAGATAATAAACTTTGAAAAACTTCTTAAGGCCCACTAAAAATATAAAATAATAATTTATTAAGTATAATGATTTTTTATACGTTGCATATAATTCTTGGATACTCTTTAGTTAACTTTGCTAAATTATATCTTAAATCATAACTTAACCTTTCCTCTTTCATAAAAATCAAATACAGTTTTATCTATAATTTTTTGTCCGGGCATAAAGCTATCCGGTGTATATGTGTTGGAATCTAGAAACACTAATATTGTTTTTGCTACATGAACCAATTACATATGTGCACATTTTTGAATTTTGTGCACATCCTAAAAATCTAAAAATAATTTTGAGTTGAAGATGTGCGTTCGAATGATTTGGTCTAAATCTCAACAAAGGTCTAAATCTCAACAAAGGGTGTTCACGAGCGCCTTTATTTAACTATTTTTTAGTACATGAATCTATTAATTTTGATACATGTATCGATACATATTTCATTTAATTTGATTGCTTATACAATATATTGGATGCTAAAATTATTTGATATTAAATATTGTATATATTAATAAATATTAATTTATCGATAAAATAATAAAATATTCATTAATCGATAAATTAATAATCTCGCTAAAATAATAACTTTTTTGGGACCAACTTATTAATTTATAGAGGTTTTACTGTAGTCGAGTAAATAAACCAACTGTTGTGGGAGTTAAACATCAAACTAAGAATTATACTTAAAATATACTCGGGAGTGTGGGTAGATGCTCATAGGTAGATTACATAACCAATACATGGATATAAAATAGATTGAGATCAGTATCTTGATTCAACAACTAAGTGATTATAACCGTGTCTAGTGGCTGATCTTATTGTGATGGTGATCGATAATATATATATATATATATATATATATATATATATATATATATATATATATATATATATATATATATATATATATATATATATATATATATAGTTGCACTCTAGAAAGAACAACTTATATAAAGAACAATAAAGAACACCATCATAAACATTTTATTTTTCATAAAAAATGATTTTTTTAAATTAGAATCATAAAATTGAACAACAATTAAGCCTAACATATCGAATTTAACGTAGATTCTCATCTAAATTTAAAAATTAAACATTACATATAACCAGTACAGAATCTTGTATATATATTTATCACAATGAAATTACATGTAATCATGTTTTATTTGATTCTAATTTTTTGTTAGATTCTATTTTTATTCGTAATAAATCTTTTTTGGTGAGAAAATTAGAATCAACATGCAATTTATGTAAGATTCTATGATGTTCTTTATTGTTCTTTATATAAGAGTGTTCTTCATGGAGTAATGATATATATATATATATATACTAGCTTAAAACCCGTGCGATGCACAGATTGTTAATTGTTATTTTATTAATATTTTATTAATTGTATTTGTTTAAAAAATAAGTAGACATGTTAAAATAGCTAAACACTTTTAATTAATTAAAAACATTAAAACATATTTTTAAACAAATAAGTAAGGATTTGCTCGTTATATTTTTTGAAAAGGGGGGGTTTTAGTATGGAAAAATAAAAAAAGGTAACATATATTTAGTTTAAAAAGGTTAATGCCCGTGATATTTTTGGAAAATGAGGTTTTAAAATTTAATAATTTAAATTATTTAAATACGTTTTAAAATAAATAAGTAAAGGGTTTGTCCGTGATATTTTTAGAAAAATAATGGATTTTAGTGAGAAAAATAGAAAAAGTAAATTGAAAAAGACAATTTCCCGTGATATATTTAGAAAATGGTGGACTTTGTTAAAAAAAATCTATAATGTGTTTTAGCTGAAAAGATAATTGATTATAAATAGGTATTTGATTATTTATATTTTAATATTTTTAGTAATTGCATTTGTTAAAAAAAAGTAATAATGTTAAAATAGGCAAACTTTAAAAAAACATTATAATATTATGTTTAAAAATAAATAACTAAAAGTTTGTCCGTGATATTTTTGGAAAATGTGGGGTTTTAGTAAGTAAAAATAGAAAAACTAACATATTTTAGTTAAAAAAGGTAATTGCTCGTGATATATTTGAAAAAGTAGGGGAATTTGTTAGAAAAATAAAAAATAATAATGTATTTTAGGTGATAAAGGTAATTGGTTATAAATAGGTAATATTATTATTTAATAATATATTTACATAAATAAGTAAGGTTAATTAAGTAAAAACACGAATTTAAGAAAAGGCAATTAAGTAAAATTACAACGTACCATACCGACCGACCAAACTTTTAATGTTTCGTCTATTATATAATAGTATTGATATATATATATACTAGCTTATATCCCGTGCGATGCACGGTCTTCTTTAATATTTTCTTATTTTTTATTTAGATTTTTGTTATTATATATAATTTGAATTTTTTTTAATATATATATATTGGATTTATAAATCTAATAATATAATATTTAAATTTAATATATTATTGAGGTAATCAATAGTAGTATTTTAGCTATTAAAATATAAAATATTTTAAAATAACATATCTAATGATTCGTATTTTTTTACTCTTAAAAATCTAAAAAGGGACTCAAGTGCAAATATCAAAATATGTGCTTGTTCAATATACCGAGTTTATTTGAATATACTATTACTTTTATTTTCATTAATTATCTCGTTTAAATTGAATGTTAAAAAAATTATAATAAACATGAATTTCATAAGTTTAATATAATAATATTACCAATATATCTATCTTTTGCCCGTGTTATTTTTAATTTGAACATGAGTTGTTTCAGTTAAAAAATATAAATAGGTCATGAATTTCATAAGTTTAATATAATAATATTACCAATATATCTATCTTTTGCCCGTGTTATTTTTAATTTGAACATGAGTTGTTTCAGTTAAAAAATATAAATAGGTCATGAATTTCATAAGTTTAATATAATAATATTACCAATATATCTATCTTTTGCCCGTGTTATTTTTAATTTGAACATGAGTTGTTTCAGTTAAAAAATATAAACAGGTAATATCCTTAAAAAGACAATTAGTTACTTATTAAAAATTATATTAATTTTTTATATATACATCTGCATTACTTTTAGAAAATTAGTTGTTTAAGTTAGAAAATATAAAACAGGTAATTTGTTTTAGCTGAAAAGAATAACTTGTTATTTATTAATATTTATATAAAACAATATTATCATTGTATATTTATTTTGCATGTATTATATTTAGAAGATAAGTTGTTTTAGTTAGAAAATATAAAACACATAATGTGTTTTAGCTGTCGGTTATAAATATATAATAATATTACCATTTTATATATATATTGCCCGTCTTATTTTTAAAAAATGATTTGTTTTAGTTAAATAGATATATAAAATAGGTAATATGTTTTAGCTGAAAAAGGTAATTGGTTATCAATAACTTGGTTTCCATATATGTGTCATATTTATAAGATGAGTTGTTTTAGGTAAAAAATATAAAAATAATGTGTTTTAGCTGAAAAAGGTAATCGGTTATAAATATATAATAATATTACCATATTATATATATGTTGCCGGTTTTATTTTTAGAAGATGAGTTGTTTGGTTTTAAAAAAATATAAAATAGGTAATGTAGTGAAAAAAAGTAATTGGATATTAATAAATTGATTATAGATAGGCCCGTGAATCGGCCCAAATACCGACCGACCGACCGACGACCGACGACCGACCAAAACTTTTAATGTTTCGTCTTTAATAATATAGTATAGATATATATATACTAGCTTAAAACCCGTGCGATGCACGGATTGTTAATTGTTATTTTATTATTATTGTTTTAATATTTTATTAATTGTAATTTTGCAAAAAATAAGTAGACATGTTAAAATAGCTAAACACTTTTAATTAATTAAAAACATTAAAACAGATTTTAAAATAAATAAGTATGGGTCGCCCGTTATATTCTTGAAAATGAAGGGTTTTAGTTAGAAAAAATGTAACATATATTTAGTTTAGAAAGGTAAATGTCTGTGATATTTTTGGAAAATGAGGTTTTAAAATTTAATAATTAAAAGTATTTAAATACGTTTTAAAATAAATAAGTAAATGGTTTCCTGTGATATTTTTGGAAAAATAATGGATTTTATTGAGAAAAATAGAAAAAGTAAATTGTAAAAGGCAATTTTCGGTGATATATTTGGAAAAAAGGAACTTTTTAGAAAAAATATATAATATATTTTAGCTGAAAAGGTAATTGGTTATAAATAGGTATTTGATTATTTATATTAATTGGATTTGTTAAGAAAAATATGTATACATGTTAAAATAGGTAAACTTTTAAAAAATAATTATAATATTAAAATAGTTTTAAAAATAAATAATTAAACGTCCGTGATATTTTTGGAAAAGGAGGGGTTTTAGTAAGAAAAAATAGAAAAACTAACATGTTTTAGTTAAAAAAAAGGTAATTGCCCGTGATATATTTGAAAAATTAGGGGAATTTGTTAGAAAAAATAATGTATTTTAGGTGAAAAAGATAATTGGTTATAAATATGTAATATTATTATTTAATAATATATTTCTATAAATAAGTAAGGTTAATTAAGTAAAAACACAAAGTACAGTTAATTAAGGGCAATTAAGTAAAATCACAACGTACCATACCGACCAACCAAAATTAAGGGCAATTAAGTAAAATCACAACGTACCATACCGACCAACCAAACTTTTAATGTTTCGTCTATTATATAATACTAGCTTATATCCCGTGCGATGCACGGTCTTCTTTAATATTTTCTTATTTTTTATTTAGATTTTAGTTATTATATATAATTTGATAAAATTTTAATATATATATATATATTGGATTTATAAATCTAACAATATAATATTTAAATTTAATATATTATTGACGTAATCAATAGTAGTATTTTAGATATTAAAATATAAAATATTTTAAAATAACATATCTAATGATTCGTATTTTTTTACTCTTAAAAATCTAAAAAGGGACTCACGTGCAAATATCAAAATATGTGCTTGTTTAATATACCGAGTTTATTTGAATATACTATTACTTTTATTTTAATTAATTATCTCGTTTAAATTGAATGTTAAAAAAATTATAATAAACATGAATTTCATAAGTTTTATATAATAATATTACCAATATATCTATCTTTTGCCCGTGTTATTTTTAATTTGAACATGAGTTGTTTCAGTTAAAAAATATAAACAGGTAATATCCTTAAAAAGACAATTAGTTACTTATTAACAATTATATAAAATTATATTAATTTTTTTATATATACGTCTGCATTAATTTTAGAAAATTAGTTGTTTAAGTTAGAAAATATAAAAGAGGTAATTTGTTTTAGCTGAAAAGAATAACTTGTTATTTATTAATATTTATATAAAACAATATTACCATTGTATATTTATTTTGCATGTATTATATTTAGAAGATAAGTTGTTTTAGTTAGAAAATATAAAACACAGTGTTTTAGTTGTCGGTTATAAATATATAATAATATTACCATTTTATATATATATTACCCGTCTTATTTTTAGAAAATGATTTGTTTTAGTTAAATAGATATATGAAATAGGTAATATAATTTAGCTGAAAAATGTAATTTGTTATCAATAATTTGGTTTCCATATATGTCCCGTTTATAAGATGAGTTGTTTTAGGTAAAAAATATAAAAATAATGTGTTTTAGCTGAAAAAGGTAATCAGTTATAAATGTATAATAATATTACCATATTATATATATGTTGCCCGTTTTATTTTTAGAAGATGAGTTGGTTTGGTTTAAAAAATAAATATAAAATAGGTAATGTAGTGAAAAAAGGTAATTGGTTATTAATAAATTGATTATAGATAGGCCCGTGAATCGGCCCAAATACCGACCGACCGACCGACCAAAACTTTTA
This sequence comes from Heracleum sosnowskyi, assembly GCA_030848705.1. Lineage (NCBI taxonomy): Eukaryota > Viridiplantae > Streptophyta > Magnoliopsida > Apiales > Apiaceae > Heracleum > Heracleum sosnowskyi. The sequence continues at coordinate 9,895,128 of CM061239.1, forward strand.
ATGTTTCGTCTTTAATAATATAGTATAGATAGTATTGATATATATATATATATATATTTGGTGCAATAATAATATTATAATATATTTTAGATTAATATTATTCTGTGATATTAAGTAGATTGATATCAGTATCTTGATTCAACAACTTAGTGATTATAATTGATTTCGGTGGGTGATCCGATTATAATATAATAAATTTTTGTACAATAATAATATTATAAAATATTTTAGATTAATATTTTTTTAACAACATAGAATTATATGTGAGATTGCATTTTTACGTGAAATATGATTTTATTTTTTAATAAAAAACAAAAAAACAACATAGAATTCAATATGAGATAGGGTTTTGCTTAGATTTATATTTTTTTTAAGAACATAGAATTATACGTGAGATTGGATTGGATTTCCATGTGAGATATGATATTATTTTAAAAAAAAACAAAAAAAACATAAAATTTTATGTGAGATAGAATTTTAAGCACAAATAATATTGACATATGTATATGAGTATTACGACAAAGAAGAGTTATGACAAAAAAGAAAAATAACCTTTCACTATGCAAATTTGTGAATATTAATTATTTAGTTGCTTGTATCTGCAAAGATGAAAAAGTCTAAAAAATAATAAAATTATTTGCATAAGATGAAATAGTCAAAAATAATAATAAGAAGATCCATGAGAGCAGAGCATTTAACAAAACAAAAATAATTTAAAAACAACAAAAAATTCTACTACGTGAAATATGAGTTTAGGATATAATAATTTTACTATATTAAATAGGAGTTTAGAGTATAAAATAATCTATTTTAGATTAGATATTATATTTTTAAGAAAAACAAATTAGTGGTGAAAAAAAAAGGTGAACCAAAAAAAGTGCAAACAAATGTGGTATAATGTTAAAAAGATGTTTCACTTTGGTGATAAATTAGCATAAAGAGGTTTTTGTAGTTTGATCGTCAGGGGTATAATAATCATTTTACAAACCGTGTTATTAAATAATGAGTTCAAGATTTGATTACTGACTAGTACAACCATTTTTAAAATTTAGAAATTAGTATATGACTTATATTTACTTTAATAATGTTTTACAAGTAAACAAAAAATTTGATAAAATAAATAAAATTTACTTTATTCAGGATATTCCATGGTTACCAGATGTTAATGACCCTTATATTCATACTGTTTCTGAGTCATTGGTCAATCAGAATGTCTCCTCTCTTATGGTAACAGGTGTTAGGCAATGGGACGTAGACCTCATCTATGACATTTTTGAAGACAGAGATATTAATCTCATCCTTTCTATTCCTCTCAATGATGATGACGAGGATAACTGGTATTGGAGGCATGACAAGTTGGGAGTTTATTCAGTCAAAAGTGCCTATACCACGTTGCAATCTGCCAAGAGGCGAAACTCGGATGATAATTCAGGTTTCTGGAGGAAACTGTGGAATCTCAAAATTCCACCGAAAATAAAGAATTTTCTGTGGAGATCAGTGAATAATTGTTTACCTACTAAGGACCTCCTTCGCATCAAGCAAGTTCGAGTTAACAGTACGTGTCCGGTTTGTAACGAAGATGAAGAATCTATCATGCACTCACTAGTAGTCTGTTCATTCGCAGAAAGATGCAGGTTTACAGCATCACTTCCTGTGATAACAGGTGAAGCTCAATCTTTTGGAAATTGGTTACAGTTGGTATTTGATCAGTGTAACAATACTATAATTACAGTTTTGGTTATGCTTTGTTGGATGATATGGAAAAACCGTAATGACTTAGTCTGGTCTCAGAGATGTTTAACAGCTTCAGAGGTAGTTCAGTCAGCCTTGTCCGTCCTTAACCAATGGCAATTCGTCCAAGATAAGACATTTGATATTTCTTTGGGGTACATGTTCCCCGAGGATGGTAGAATTTCTTGGCAAGCTCCAGCGTGTAATAGAGTTAAGATCAATACTGACGCGGCACTCTTTAGCAATGTAAACAGATATAGTCATGCACAAGTCGTTCGAGATCATAAGGGTGAGCTGATCGAAGCAATGTCTAGGTGTTACCAGGGCATGATCAGTCCAGAGGCAGCCGAAGCAATGGGGATTCGTGAAGCTTTGAGTTGGGTCAAACAGAGGCAGCAACATGATGTGATAGTAGAGACAGATTGTTTGGTGATGGTTCAATGGATCCGGAGCTCGCACGCTACACTTTCTTATGTGGGAAGATTGGTAGATGAATGTAGGCAGCTTCTTATGGAGTTACAGGATAAAAACGTGATGTTAAGATTTGTAAAACGATCTGCGAATAGCGTAGCTCACTATTTAGCGAGTTATAGCTCTTCTTTAGCTGATCGTAAGTGGGAAAAGGAAAATGTCCATCCGGAATTCCTTTCCATTTTATGTAATGATTTGAAGTAATAAAAATTCCTTCTTTTCTGGCAAAATAAAAAAAAAAATAAAAAAAAAATAAAATTTGAAATATATATTTACATAAACAATTTATAAAACTTCCCGTGAATTTATAAAACTTTCCTTGGTATAAAGCTAGTTATATTAGTTCTGTTTATTTCAGAATCTTGGTTTCACCACTACTCGTCTCGTCTCTGTTCCCGCTACCAGATCATCATATGAAAAATTCGTAAAGTAACTTGATGTATTTATTTTGTTGCTGAAATAGCCCAGTAATTGAGCTTTATTCCGCATCATTATATAACAACACATACATAACTAGAGGGCATTACGGGGGAGACGTTAGGTGAAGTCCAGGTCGAACTAGAAAATAAAGCTAGTAAAATTATTTAAGCCCCGGCTATCCTGAAAAATTAGGTGGTTGCACATATTAGCCCCGGTTTTTTTGAAATCCTGGTTCCGCTTTGAAAAGTAGAACATGAAGTATATCACTACCTAACAGGCCAACATGCACAGCCAGCCTTAACTACGGAGTTATCAGCCATAATGGCAGTTGTTTACGTACGTACTTGCTGCTACCGTTTCGTGCAACATAGGAGATCTTGCTGGATCTGAATGTACGCAGCATAGGAGATGAATGTTGCTACAGACTCATAATCTGAATTGTCATAGAAATAGTTCAATTTTCAATCCATAGTTTAGTATACCAGTTGTGGTTTGTGCAGGGCCGGACCTGACGGGAGGGCAGGGAGGGCGACCGCCTGGGGCCCAAATTTTTAAAAAAAATTTACTAAGTATTTGTATATATATGTGATTTTACAGAAAAAAGAATTTATTAATTATTGATCAATATAATTAATTTTAAATGTAAAAACTTACAAGAAAGAAAAATAAGTAAAAACAATATAATTATTGATCAATATAATTAATTTTAGATGCTCTTACTCAAGAATTGTCAGCACTATAGATGTATCTATCGGATCAGTTCATGTCTGCATTTGAGATTCTTGAGTTTGTTAAGTCTTTAGACTTTCTTCCGAATATTGCTGCAATTGCTTATCGAATCCTATTATCTGTGCCTATGCCTGTGACCGTAAAAATTACTTGAGATCATCGATGTCACAAGAAAGATTGAATGGTCTTGCCATATTATGCATTGAAAAAGATATGTTGTTGGAGATTGGTGTAGATACAATAATTAACGATTTTGCATCTAGAAATGCACGAAGAAATTGTTCAGCATGATTTCACTTTCACAGTTTTAGGTTGTTTTTGCTCAGAATGTTAGTATTTTAACATTATTATCTAAGATGATAAATATCATTAATTCATTTGCTTTTAAGCCAAATAGATGTTTTCTTCGTATTTAAATTTATTCTTTTAGTCTAAACTTTCATTTGAAGTTATAGTTGTCTAGCTGTTAAATTTTTTTTTATTAACAATATTAAGGGCCCAAATTTCTGTTTCGCCCCTAAGCCTCCTAAACCTCAGGAACGGCCCTGGGTTTGTGGATGTCACACTCTCTTCTTGTTTATCTATTTTAAGTCTCACTGTAAATACAAATGGTAATGCATATGGTTACACGAATTAAAAGACGATACTTGATATTCGGGAACAATTTCTACCTTGTTATATTCGAAATTCCCTCTAATATCTGTAAAAATGAAAAGTTATATATCAAACATTTTTAAATTTTCAAGTCATTCAATTTCTTGCAGTCGAATCCAACGTGTATAGTTAGAGCTTTATCAAGCAGCTGTACTATCTTTAACATAGTATTAACTAAATATCGTACTAGTGTAGGTGTAGCACTCAATTGCATTGTTCTTAACATTTCTTTTATCTATGCCATAAATTAGTTATAAAGCTGCACTGCACGTTGACATGACTAACATGTAAGCACTGATGCTAGAAAATGTAGAGCCACTAATCAGGATTTCAAAATAATCGAGATTAACATAAATTATTAAAACATCGAAGTCAAACTGAATTATTGTTAACCGGAGCTTAAAATAAAATTTTACCGATTCTTAATTAAAGTCGGGATTTCGAAAAGAAAATTCTACCAAAAGATTCGGTTAAAACGGGACTTGAGCTGCCTAGTATAGCCCCCCGTCTTAACTTGAGCCTTGTATAGCCCCCTGTTACACTTACGCCGGTGGATGTTAGCATTATACTCCTATTGTAAGAAATTTAAAGGTGACGAAGATAGCTGAGAGGACATGGAAACAACTCAGTGCAATCATCATAAACAAAGTGATGAGAAAAACAGGCACAGAAGAAAAAGAAGGATAGGGATCCTTATACATGCACATGGACGCATGCATTTGTCCTAGTTCCTTGAGCCAGCCACAGATCATGGACCCATATGTGTGTGTTATTCAACCTGCGGGTACGTGATCACATGGATGCTGCATATACATTTATATTTGCACTTTAATTCCTATAACTAATTAACTACTTAATATCCGTAGGGCAAATTGCTAATTATAACATATCAATTCCCCAACTTTATAGTCGCGTAACAGTACTTTCTTCGTTTCAAAATACAGAAAATCGATTTAGATATTTCACTTGGTGGAGACTTGGAGCATTACTAATGGCAGAACATGCCTATCTAATATGGTACTTTCATTTTTAATCCTTCGATACTTTTCATGTTCTTTAAAGGTTTAATTATAACATAAACTTTGAAGTATAACTCTTTGTACACATAAAATTCTAAAGAAAAATGTTGTACAAATCAAACCTTTAAGTACCGATTATGTATATATAGACCCTTTTTCCAAAAAACACAACCGAGTAAGGTGGGATTTGAGTGGTATTCCATGCCACCCTGTCATCTCTTGCTTGATTAAGATGTGGTACAATGTCGATAATTATATAGATGTTTATTTTTCAATCACAGAAAGGCTTTTTCAAGGATAATATTTCCCATGAATGGACATGAACTATGGTTATTTGGTAGTGTGCTTTGGAGCGGGGGTCAGTGTATACATAACCAATACTTCGATGTGTACAATATTTTTTTTTAGGATTTTATGTGTAAAAAAAATCATACTTCAAGTTTTATGTTATAATTAAGTCTTCTGGTGGGATTCTGATAAATGTTTTTAATCATATTTTTTCATTATCTTCTTCTCTTTAATTATTCAGTTTGAATGGAAGTTGACTTCTTTCTTTAAGGTGAATATAGAGTTCATCATGATATTGGGATAAACCAAACACTATTTTAACAGTCTAAACTAAACCCAAAGCATCCAAACACCAACATTGCCTAAAATATACTTGAAGCATTCCAAGGCCACCATTCTGAAAACAATAACCAAATCTAGAAATGAATACTAAAAGTATAAGCATTCAAAAGCAGAAAGCTCAAACTTCAAATGTAGTTCATTCCAACTATCAACGTCAATTATCAGACCACGAAAACAAAGATCAATATCCAGAAGCGAAAGCGAAAGAAGATTATTCTGAGCCAGCGGAACAAAGAAGGTTACATGGGAAGGCAGTAATACAAAATTACTCCCTGAAATCAAATCAAGATTACATTGGACACAGAAGATTTAGGGAGAGGGTGCATGGTTTTGATCAACACGAAGATCAAACGTCAAATGTGTGTTTTAAGAGAACTAAAGGTTGCATTCCTCGCTTGACAGGTAGTAAAGATCGAAACTGCAAGGTATCCACTTCAAAGGGTTTAAGGGACAGGAGAGTTCGACTATCTGCAAACACTGCAATTGAATTCTACGATGTGCAAGATCGACTAGGCTTTGATCGGGCAAGTAATGCCATTGATTGGTTGATGAAGGAAGCCGAAGCTGCCATTAGTGGTCTTGGTAAAGATTTGCCACTCGCGCAGCTGCCTTGTTACATGGAGAAAGAAATCGAAGAAATTTTCCCAAATCAAACTCCTCAGCAAATGCAGCTACAGAGTAAGCTTCTGAATCCTGAATATGGCATTAATGGGAGTGATCAGCATCATTTCAATGACAATCCTGACAATAACTTGAGCTTTATTTCACTTCTTTGTGGTTCAACTTCATCACCCTCAGTTGTTTTCCCTAATTACCAGCATGGTATTGATCCACGAATAAGAAATCAAAACCAAGATTTTAGTCTTTCGCTTCAATCTTTTCAAGATGATCCAACCATTCTACAGAATTTAAGCCCTTATTCTTTGGCCGAACATGATCCTATTAGCTTTAGCACATCAACTAATCCACGTTGGTTCCAGAAGGTGACCAATAAGAATTCCATTTCAAAACTACCAGTGCTTGATTCAGTAGAGAGGCATTCAGAACCATTTCTTGAACAAAGTGACATGTGTTTTCAGAGGAAATCCATTCAGTCCACTTTTACACCTTCAACAAACAATTCTCTCTCAAGAACAGATTATGACTGGATGCCTATACTTAACACATCATCGGTGACGAGAACCGGATTAGTGTACACTGAACTCACAAATTCTGCGGAAGTAAGAGGCCAAGGGGAGACAACTAAGCCAATCTCTAGCAGTTCTTCAGCTACAAATGCTTTCTTGCACTTTCAAGATTATCAAAACCAAGAATAAGTCCTCAGTCTTCTAGCGTCTTTTTCTGTTGATGATATTCTTGCTGCAAAACTTGGTTTCTCATCATTGAATTTCTCAGATTTTGTATCACATTTTGTCGACTGTAACTCTTTATGTAAAACAGAATGTGTAGACACTCTCAAACTATCATGCAACTAATTACTGTGATTACTATCCACAAAATTATAACTACGAGTTTAACACTTTAATCAGTACTAAGCAAAAAAACTTAGGCTAAATTTTTTAAGCAAATTTTACAAGTTTATTTATTACATATTGTTAATGTATAAGATCCTTTTAGCGGTTTCGTGGTTTGGTTGGGAGGAATCAGGTATAGGTTTAGAATGAACAAAACTCATACCTCATGTTTGGTGTTTGGTTGACCTTTTTTTTATTCCATACTCATACCTCAAACACCCAAAATATGAGATTTTGATACGAGGTGAGTATGAAAGGGTGGTATGAGTATCAGTTTTATTGTTATTTTTTTATTTCTTCAAAAAGCATTAATAATAAAAAAAATATATATTTTTTATATACAAATAAATGTTATTAATATTAAAAAAAATATTTTCAATTTTTTAATAACATTAATAAATTAAATTAATTAATAATTTAATAATATTTTTATGTTAAATAGAACCAAACACATAATGTCATAATGAAATTTAAACCCCATAACACCTAAACCCGTAAACCCGATTCCTGATTCCAGACGACACTTAATGTGCTTATGCTTAAGGAGTGTTAATTGTATAAGATTTTAATATACAGTAGTGATTCCTCACAACAATTCATCAAGGTTCTGACATCTAATTGTAAGCAAACATCAGTTCAGAACATTACTCTTTAGTGTGTGTCTGGCAACATGGCTTGTTAAAAGGTTTCCTTGATCAGTTTCAACCAGTAAAAGCAATATAGCATGCATGTAGTTCAGTAATGGGGTGGTGGCATTGGCAATTATAAGTTTCGGATCCTGTCAACAACGTGCCCGTTCTAAAACTTACGGGAATTTGATAATTGAAAAAACCTACAAATTTGAATACAATTTAAATAAACGGATCAGTTTTGGGTCATCTCGACATTCATTGTGTTCATTGTGTTACGACATATTATTTTCGGGTTCTAAATGTAACCGAGTCGGATTGAAGTTGGTCCTACCAGACATTGACAACCCTATGATCTATAGTAAAAGCAGTTATTGCTGTCGTTCATGGTGAATGTGATCACTGGTCAGTTTATGGTACTCTTTTAAGTCCTGTATCAAGATACCCATGTGGGAGAACCATAATCTAGATTACTAAGAACAGAAGAAAGTGAAAGACAGCAAAGTCAATTATTGTACCCACTTTGAACTATTTGTCAGAAACATTGGACTATCCTAGGTACCAGCTAGGCCTACTTTTAAAGACTAATCATCTGTACTTCCTTTTCTAGATTTTTATGAAAGATTAGAGAAACTAAAGAATCAATGTCTCAGTGTCTGTGTTTCTTATTTCTGGGATTAATTATGATGATTCAAAAGCAAATTTAATCATTCTAAACTTCAACTCCACTACTAGTTAAAGAATCTAAACATGTGTGAAGTGAACTGTCCACATACTGTTAATATAAAGCAGTTCACATACTCATGTTGTAAGTTGATGATTCATGTTTAAAGATTGATCAGAGCAGAACATTGGCTAAAATTGTCTAAACAATTTTTATAGCATACACAAGAGTTCAAACAAATTTTATACACGTGACAAAATCACCCAAAAAGATATACATTGCAAATAATTAATAAATTATTTGTCCAAAATATACAAAAGCTTGAAAGGGAACCTGCACACCGCTTCATATGCACTCGACGGAAATGGATTACCTCTCAACAATATCACTGGCCGATAATGAATTTTGCTTTCAATAAGACATTCTCTATTCCATGTGAAATCATCTTATTACCTTGCTACAAAGACTTTTTTTATTCCTTAGTGTTTGCCTCTTGATCAGCTTCCCCATAAGACAACTTCCGGGGCTTTGCAATCACTTTCCCACTTGGTGAATCGGACTTAACTGAATTGTTCAATTTCATTGTTGGTGATTTCATATTTTTAGCAGTGTTACAGTTACTTACTTTCTTACTACTAGTCGCTTTCTTTGGATTTGATTGTACAAGGGCTCTGCTTTCCCATGGTCGAGCAGCAACCCATCGTTCCATCCAGCTCCAACCCCAGATAGCTTTACCAAGTTCATAATTACCCAGAGCAGGGTTTGAACTTGCCCTCCACTACAAAATGAGGATACTTTCAAAGTAAGGTAGCATTAAACAGAAATAATTGATGAAATTTTAATCCTATCACACCATATACCTGATGAGAAAAAGCATATGCCATAGCTCGCTCTCGCTTCACTGCTGCTTCTTCACGTAGATGAATCCTTGCAAGAACTTCCTCCATTGTTTCAGTACCATTGCTCCATTCCACCTGCAAACCCCCCAGTTCATGTGTATGTGAGTGATTATAGTAATAATTAGAGTGATCGATTCAGCATTGTAACAAGCACAAAACACTTCTAGTGCAGGTGTTGGAAGTTTCAAATCAATGATTTGAAATCATATAAAACTTGTAGGCTAGCATATTGAGATTTAAGATAGGAGGCATAGTGAATACATTCTTCTACGTAATGCTACAAGGACTCGTAGGCGATGTTGGAATACTGATGTAGAGCACAGATGGACTTACATGTTCTTATCTTTACGAATATTAAGAGCATAGGCAAGATTTAATACTTTTAATTCTTGACAGGTTAACTTAATTTAATTTTACAAAGTATGTATTGGGTAGGTTTAGAGTTTGTGTTGTGGAACTGCATTAACTATGTCGCCTCTTCGGTGTAGCCTGTAAGCTATACCATGCAGCTGTCAAACATTCTTCTCCACAAATAATGCTCACATACATGAACTAAGTAAAAAATGTTGTTATGTAGCCTGTAAGCTACCATCAGCTATTAGACATTCTTCTCCACGAATAATTCTCATATATATGAAGAAAAAAATGTTGTTATGTAGCCTGTAAGCTACCATACAGCTATTAGACATTCTTCTCCACGAATAGTTCTCATATATATGAAGCATGAAATGTTGTTCTATAGTCGGTAAGCTACCATGCAGCTATTGAACATTCTTCTCCACAAATAATGCCCACATATATGAACTTAAATATAGAGTGTTTGGTATGCTAACAGTGTATCCAGTGAACATCTTAGCATCAAACAATAGTTGCGCACAGCAGTTCAATCTAGTGAGTCTAACAATTCCCAGCCCAGTCTGGAATGACAGGCATCGGAGGTCTAAGGTCTTCATACCCCTCCCAGACTTATTAAACCATTGTGAACTGCTGGAATTATTATTTGGAATAACTGAACCAGCAAAACTACCGACTGAATATATTTTCCCTCAAATAGCTTAATCTAATCAGAAAAATTAATATCGCAGTTCGTGTTGCATAAACACAAAATAAATGATACTACTTATGTAGATGATATCTCAGTGTAACCCATAAATATATGACTTCTGGCTCTAGGTCTAAAGGTTGGGTTCATTCTTCAGATGTTTGTACTTGCACTTTGCGGCAAAGACAAGTAATGATGTCATAGATGTTTAGAAATGAATTAGTAAACTATTAAAGAGAAGAATGCCTTAAAGAAATATGTTAATTAAGTATGTTTGTCACCCACAATATATATGTGAGCACTGAGTACTGACTAGTGAGTGATAAACTACTTGCATACATGAGAGACTTTACCTCGAGGTCATGAAGCTTTGTTTCAAGTTTTAATTGACTCTCTACCTTCCTTTGTTTGATTCGGGCTTCCACTGTCATACTAGCCCTGCGAGCTCTAATTTCAGTTTGCAATCTGCTCCACGTGTGGAGGTATTTTAGTGTTACTGAAGCTTGCTTTTTGGAAGAAGAACCTAGAGTCACCGCCCGTAGGTTGACAGTCCCTTTCAACTGGCGCCGAGTTTTTCTTGCCTGAGTTATAAGATAATAAACATATTAATAACAATAATAATACAACCTAAATCACAAAGTCTCTGGAACAATTAAATTTCTGATTGTTATTTCATTTTTCATGGAGTTGTATTCAGCAATTTTTCAAAACCTGCAATAAAATTTTCTGGCCATACCTGGTTCGTACAAAAACCATAATATTTTTTGTACATTTGCGCTTATTTGCTAAAAGAGTTACAAATGCTTGATAACACAGGTGACACAATGTCATTCAAGAGAGTTTAGCTATAAAGCGAAATCGAGAATAGATAAAGGCTCATTTAAGAAATAAAACAATTACATAAGGACTAACTATAAATTCCAGTCCTTTATTAGGAATATAGCATCAAGCTCCCTTACTGAGAAAGCGGAATGTAAAAAAACAGGATGTACTTGGATGTGTCAAATTAACTTTAAAAAATCTAAAAATTAATTTTGCTGGGGTACTTGGATGTCTCAAATCTTGTCAGCATCATACTCATACAATTATATTCCTCAAGTAACCTTATAATAGGTGTTGATCAGAAGCTGCAGAACGAAAAAGATCTTCCTTTACCTACTGATATTTGTATCTACTAATTTTAATCAGGTTCCATATCTTAAAATTTTCATTTCTGTGCAGCATTCAGACTGTTGCTTAGTAGATTGACATGTAAAGCATCTTTCAGGAAAGAAAAAAAAACCCCTTGACAACAATATTAGGGATCTCCCATATTCATCAAAGCAATTCTCTGATGATACCATATATCTTTCTGATACATTCAGCATGAAAGAGTGAGAAAAAGTACATTTTTAGCATTAGAATACATATAAGTATGAAAACAACTACTCTCAAGTATATCCGTGTGACAATTTCTCATAATGTCTTGCACTAACCGCCAATAGATAATTGATAAGGAAAGAAGTGGCTTTCTTTCATGTAATGGATGCATAAGTTAAATCATATCACTATTGAGCATTACTTGAACCAAGACATACCCTGTATGCTCGAAATGCACTTTGAATCCGTGTAGCTGCTAGATCCTCACTTGGAATCCCTGGATTCCCATTAGCGACATGATGTGAAATATTAGTGGAGTTCGTCTGAAGGTGATGATTTTTGTTTAAGCCATTTGCATTTTGAGGCGCTGAAGATCCCTGTGGATTAGCAGAGGAAAATATCCATTTGAAATAGTTTCAATAAATAAGCTCAATATATTTTTATCCCTGGCCTAACAACCAATACAAAAACAATGCTTTTACAAGGAACAAAAGAGTTTGAGTTTATCACTGAGAACTATGGACCACTTTTACCTCCAAACCCCCACCCAAAAAAAAAAAAAACTTTGTAAACAAAATTAAAATATATATCACAACTATTCTACAGAGTAAACTTTAAAGGCTGAATACCTTAAGATATTTTGGCTTTCTGTTCTTCAGTTTCTTTAAGCCGATTAAATTTTTGAGCCAATCTCCAGATCTCATTATCAATATCAAATTTCTCTTGTAGGGTGCCCTAATAAATAATGGAAGGCGAAGACTCACATTTTCAGTAAATATTATATGCTGAACTATCAAATTCAATTGAACAACAATATACATTTCTAAATTACTGTTTATTTCGGTGATCTTAGGTCAGTATTACATGTAAACCAGTATAGAGCTCTTCGGTTTCAGCATCACAAGTTTAATCACTACAAAAGTTCTGTAATGACTTACATGCTGCTACATTGACAAGAATTTTAAGAGCTCTTCTGATTTGAAAAATCTTTCGACTTTCAAAAATCATTCAAGGGGAATAAGATCAAGATATATCCAACATTCAAAGTTCTTAGTACATCAATTGCACACACACCATCAACATATGTTTACAGAAATACATTATACATGAGTGCATGCAATGCCTTAGTAAAGAAAGAAAATGCAGCACATATCCACAAAACAGCACTTTAGCCAAACAACTCTCTAAAATTACCAAAAAAAAACTTAATATACTAACCATTTGTGTACATTCATGATTCAACAAAACAGTAGCTAAACTTATATGCTAAATTCAATTTTCTATAGTCTCGAATCTCGACATCAAGAACAAAACTCTGCAATAGACCAACAAAACATAAATAACTGCACTGCACAACATACAATACACATAGGAAACCAGTAAAACAAGCAGTGATTAAGTATGCAGCATAAACAGATAATATGTGTGTCAAGATTCAAGCACAAGAGCATACCAGAGGAAATTTCTTGACTTGGGTTTTTGCAGGGACCCTTAAATTATCAAATGAGCAAGTCCAAGTTTTGAAGAACAAGAAAACAGAAAGAAAATGGTGGTGGCAGAGGAAGCAAAGAGTAGAATAGAAGAAATACTCAACTATAAAGGTAGGTGTGACTGTGCAGTGTCACTAACCATGGCCCAGCCTATGTATTCTTAAACCTACACTTTTTTTCTTCTTTTGAAAAGATTGGAACAATTTAAAACAATACAAATATATAACACTTTGATTCGATTTTATTTAAATATCTAAAACTTTGATTATTTCGTCTCCCTGAGTATATATCTTCCAACTCATTATCAAAGATTTGGTTTTTGATTTAAGCAATGAGAGGATGAACTATAGTGATTGAAGAACAAACAATGACAATAATGTGACAAGGGCTAGCTTTCAGCAGCCCCACGTATAAAATTGTTAAACATATTAACATTATTTTATTAAACAATAGTTTGATTAACGATTTGTAATGACCTGTTTAGCTCTAACCTATTGATTACTGAGATTCGATTTGATTAGATTATATGGTTATAATGATTTTTGTAAATAAGAATTATTGGTTGGTAAGCTGTGACATGCAAGTCCCACATGCGTTTTTTTGGCCAAATTATGAAAACTAGATTTTCAAATTTAGAGTATTTTTACCTTACAGCGACGGATACATTTAGAGAGAGCCTTTAAGATAATGGTACCATTTTCCATGTCCTAGTCATGTTTGTCAAAAGAGACAAATAAAGCAAGAACATGTTTCAAGTGAGTACCAAACTGCAGCTGCAAGTTTCTTTCAATCCAGCCTGACATCTAAAAAACCAATTTACTTATCAAGACCAGGTTTCACTGGATTTTCCCTCTGCATTGGGTTTGTTAACATTACTACCTTCTTATCCCTAGTATTTTGAACAGGTTTTCGCCTTCTCGGGAAAACAAGAGATCGAGGGTTCGAGCCTTGGTAGAGTAATTCAAAATTTTGTAATTGACCATACCCAAAAACAATTACCTTCTGTTGGTTTTACTGAGGTAGAAAAGTGACATTGAAAAAGTAAAAAAGGAGAGAAATGTAGTTCCAACATAAATACTTGTTATTTTAGAGTACTACAACATACCAACTATCAAGTATGATTTACTATAGTATGTCATTTTATTCAATATCCACACATTGGCTGGGGAGATATACACATCTTTCCAACTAGCAGCAGCTGTTGCATCTCAATCCTGATCCCAAGTCATATTCAATCAGCACAACTGTCAACTAGCAAATATCAATAGGAACATCTATGGCAGATAATAAAGTTGAATCAAGATAGAATTAACACTGAAATTTCGGTTGTACGTTTGTGTGGTATAGATATACACTTTCAATCCTATCTAGTGATGGTAGAGAATAACCTCTGTGTTCTAAAAGTGGAGGTGTGGGAAGAAGATGTGCTTAGGTAACAACAAAAATATAAAAATAAAATATAAGAGATCTTGAAATTTCTAATCCACTTCTGAGAACAACTTTGAAATCTATGTACATATTGAGTACTACTGAAGGATTGTATACACGGCAATGTCAAAATATACTTTCCAGCCAGGCCTTGAACAGAAAAACAATGAGCAACAACAAATTCTCTTGTAGAGTACCTCAGTATGTTGACCGGCTTCCTCATAAACAATCAGTAAAAAGTTTCCAATATATAGGTAGTCGGGGCTTGCCTGGGATCTCGTGATCTGCACAATACTGAAAAGTTCTCTGTTTCTTTCAATTCAGGACCAAGACAATTGCGCTGGGTTCTTGGACAATAAGCGACACGACTTCAAATTTCAAGGACACTTCATTAACGAAAGGTATCTGGTTGTCGATGTTGGTAGAAGTGTGGAGCAGCCTCTGTCAGCCAAGAAGGATCAATTGTAATGACATTGCGCATGTACTGCCTATCAGTTGAGACTAGTGAATGAAATATAATCCACTTAGGATTAACTCTGCAATTCAACAAACTGTAGTTAGAATATCCATGTTCACAAGAAATTATGAGGTACATGTTCCATAGTAAACAAAAAGTGTGTGCGCGCATGTGGGGTTGAGAGATCTGGCCAACTAAATTGCTTTAATGATCTTAATTAATTTAAGGTTTGCATTGGACTCGGACCCAATATTATTTTAAATTGTTTAATTTGCAGAAAGTGTTAAGAGAAAATCATAGTCCACTCCCTATTGCAGAAAGTATGACTTGCATTTACAGTAGATGAAGGGATGAAGATACTGATAGTGCTACAGTGTCTAAAATGTTTTCTTTGCCAGTGGGTGAATTAAAATGTCTCTGCGTGATCTCAAACGTTTATTGCAGGTCTAGTACAAATAAATGTTTTTTAGGCAATTGAACATCCATGCTAATTGCTAACCTGAATAAGATAGATGACGGGTGAATATAAACTTCTTGAGAACCTCTGAGTGTCTTGTACATTCCAGAATGGCTGAAGGCCTGTAGAGAAGTATGAGAAACATTAGTGAGCTGTTATCAAATGAAAATTATATTTTCCAATGCACTTATAGAAGGAACATTCTTTTGCACATTAAATGCCCATACTTCTAAACGACAAGCATTGGCAAAATATCCAGCAGTTACTGCCTTTCTCACTACCTGCAATATTCGTATAGATAATTAGTTAAAAAAAACAACCTCTCTTTCAAAAAGCAATAGAAACTAATGTTCATGCATGTCACTTTCTTCATACTATGATTATTTCTCTTGCAGTGAAATTAGTAACTGTAACACAAATCTCACAGTGAAACATTTGTGTATAATGAGTGATTAGGTGCATATAACTTTTAAGTTGCTGTCTTAAAGTATCTAGGCTGCTGCAGACTAGAAGATAAAGAGTAACTGGGATCCAGACTCATGATCTACCCTTGGTTGTAGCCTTATCTTGGTGACTTACTAGAGTGTCATGAATGACCAGGTACTCAGGTAGTCAGGTGAGTTTATGGTGGGTAAACTGTTAGAGTAACTCCAGGGATATGATTGATTTTTAATTTCTAGAATAATTTTAGGGATTTGATTGAAAGTAAATCTTCGTGTCAAGTTCTGGGAGAACTTTTGGGGTCTCTAGCATCTTCCTTATGCCAAATAGGTCATAGCTGATTGTATGGCTATTTTGATCAGGTTGTGTTCCTTAGCCATGTTTTATTTAGGTAGCCCCCATGATTGTGGGAAGCACCAATTATTTGTTTCCCTTGATGCGTGTACCTTGTTTCGTTCTTTTCCTCTTTGTTTATTTTTTTTAGAGAGGACTAGAGCGACTAACAACACTGCATAACAATTTTTGCAGCCTAGTTATCAATGAGAATTGAGGTGCATTACAGTGATATTGGAACATGTCAGTATCAGTGCGAACTCACTTGGATAAAGGTGAAGCCAAAGTTAGCTTACCTGTGTATCACCATCACAGGATTTCAAGTTTATGCCAATTCTTTGTGCTGTTCTTCTGAGTTGTTCTCGGACTTCAATCACCTTTTTCTGCAACAAACAAAAAATCAATTAAAATTCTTAATCAATAATATATATATATAGGCAGGTGCTCAATTGAACACTAAACTTAAAATAAGAACCGTGAGAACCAAAACAAATAAACAAAATTTTATACATAAATCACCAATTTTTTATACATCATTCTGAAATTTTATTAAATTGTTCAAATTATTTTGGTAAGTTATTTGGTTCTCACAGTTCTCATTTTAGCCTGGTTCTCATTAGAGCATGACCCTCTTATATATAAAAATCAATTGCTCTTTTATGTTTATGAATAATGACAAATTTCAAATAAGTATATTTTGGCAGAAGTGTATCAAATAAATGTTTCTTATCTCCCCACAACAAGATCAATCAGAGAATAGCCAAATTATTTCATAGAATATACTATTACACCTCAAGAAAGACACTCACCATGGCTTGATAGTTCACAAAGTTCTTATGACACCACGATGGAGATTTATTACATTTGAGAAATCCTTTGTAGACATTTAGGAAGGTCACATGATCACCCTGCACATTGCAAAGTACAAACAAAAGCTTTGGGTATTTAAAAAACTCATATCTGATACAGGTCACAATATGATAATAATCCATGATCTAATCACATGAAAGCCAAGACATGATATTTGTGAACAGGGACTGGTGTAGTACAGAACACACAGTGTAAGACTTATTCCTCACTTAACAAAAAAGAACACTTACTTTCTCTGCCACAGATGGATGGTAGACATTCCTTTTTGTTTTTTAAAATTATTGGTGAAAGATGCATCGTTTTTCGCTAATTAGGACACATTGTGTTTGATGTGAATTTTCAATATTTTCTGTCCCAAACAGATGTTTGTCAACTCAATAATAGCATTAGTCTGTTTTCGAAGAATAGATCTGTGCATATATGTAGTTTGTTAATACCCAGTATTAGGTTTTTATCTCTTGCTTCTACGGGTTAAATAGTTCATAGATATCGACTTTGTATAGTATGAAGACACAACCAAATTTTCTTGCTGGCATTGCACAAGCCATGCAAATATTTTAAATTTTCAAATGCTTCAGTTCCTTTGTGACCAGTGTTTAGGATTAATCTGGTAATCCAAAGCCAGGAGACAAACCAAATATCAGGTTATATGATATTGTGGATTGTGGTCAAGGTCTTAGTCGAACTTTCATGTCAAACTAATATCATGCAAAATTTTGAAGTTTCTATTAAAAAATTACCGATTAAGAACTCTAAAAAATATAAAATAAAAGTTTCAACTTTGGTAAGTACATCAAATACGTAAATACATAAGCGCTTCTAGGATCTAACAGCTGCTGAACCAGCTTTATTTAAATCAAACATGAGTTGAGATGAAACCTCAGCAGCAGCAAATCTCATCTTTGCTTCATCTAGCTCTTTCTGTGATCCCCTAGAAGATACCCAGATAGACTGCAATAGAAGTTTTAAAAAAGGAACATGAGCTTTACTAGACCATTCACAATATCTTAAGCATCTCAAAATATTTGTAGAATTCTGAAGACGCAGTGTCGATTATATGTATGCACGTGATTAGAGAACTCTTAAATTGTAACTTATCACACAGATATTGTATCATTAAACTTAAGATGTTCATATTTCCGTGTTATTCAAACAACATGACTAAATATGAAGAATTCTGAGAAAATTATGATAAAGGGAAGAGAATCTACCTGTATGGAAAGAACAGCAGCGATTGTTAAGATCTCTTCGGAACATCCAAGCTCATTTGAAGCTAAGATCATTTTTGAGATCATTGGCTCCTACATGAAATTAAATACTCTGAGCACTAGGAATAATGTAATCAGTATACATTCTGTTCAATATGGCTAGGTGGGTGGTTTGTCTATGCACTAGAAAAACAGACAGAAGTGCTGAAAATATACCATGCGTCTCATGTGTGTGCGCTCAGGAATAAAGATAAATTTATTCGATTTAATAAAAGAAAGATATAGCGCGACATACTAATGGAATTTCTGCAATTTGGAAACCAGCTGGTGAAGTAAGTTTGGCGTCATCATCAATTACTCCAAGAGAATACAGTACTTCAAGTGCTCTGATCATTGCTTCAGGCGACGGCGATGCAGGCCAATCGAAGCCTAAGATATTATCTATGCCCAACGCTTTTAACTGAGATGAATACAATAAGTAAGTAAATTCAAAGGATCCCCCGTTCCAAGAAGTATTTACAAAGAGAAATCATTGATGAATTAAGTTTAACATTGCACGCAAGAATCTTAAATGTTTAGACAGGAAATGAAAATCAAAGATATGAAAAGAAACACTATATTGCACTAAACATGAGGTGATTTGTTACACAGGCATAGAACATGTTGTAGATAAATTATGCAACATGAAGTGAGACATGCAAGGACATGTTGTAAGATACAGTTCCTATGACTTTGAGCATGGGTTGGAACCTTCTTTCTATCCTAGTTATACTTATATGACCATATGACCAAACAAAATAGTGGTTTTACAATATATCAGTAGCTTCTATGCATAAATGTAAAGCAGTACAGGATAACTCCTATTTCAAGCATAATTTAGATGGAAATTTCAAGACAACACCCTATTGTTACAAGGTAATATTTATTGATATTCGTAAGTATCTTGATGTACTGATGAAATAAAAGAATTCCCTTCCACAACCCCTTCCATAAGCATATGATGCTCAAAGAATGACAGAATACATAATTTAAACATATGAAGCTTACAGTGCATGTTGCATACAGATTATTATTGGAATGCAAACAAATTCTTACAGCTTCCATATCCAAGAACATAGTAAAGTACACACCTGAATCACAGAGGAAACAAGACTTGTTCTCTGGATCTCTGGAATCCCCTCTGTAGACAATTCATTGACGTAATAGTCCTCTGTGTAGAGCCTAATATCGTGAAGAGAGAAATATAGAAGCTCAAATTAAAATTGTTCAACAAAGTCTTGCCCTCCAGCAAAACCTAATAAATGTCCGGGCAACAAGAACTCATGCAGTGATATTTGATTAGAATGCCGAAGCTAAATTATAATTAAATTCTACCATCCATTTTCGATAACAAATGCACCAAAGAGTGGGACTTGGACATAATTGGAAAAAAGAAGAAGAGAGATATCCAATGCTAGAGATAAGCTCAAAAAGTAGAAAGATAAAGACAAGCATATACATATGAAAGCAAAATATCAGAATCATGAGTTGTCGAAAACCTAGAATGATCAATGAAAGCCAAAATTACATATAATAAACACCTTCTGGATACTAGACTATTCATTAAGTCTAGTTGGATGATATAAAGGGAGAAAATATTAAAGACTTGCCCTAAACAGATAACACACTATTTCACACCAGGAGAGATGTTATGAAAAATGTTTCCCCATCAATCTACGAAAATTATCAACTCATATCACACCCTGTATTTCATGATCTAATTCACTTCAAACGGTGCCTACGGCAGGCAGAATTTGGACACCACCAGTTAAACCTTTTTGATAATTAGGATAGATCATCATTATATGCACGACTTCTAAAAAGAAACTGTTGTCAATGAAATGCAAGATTTTTTTAGTTCAGCACCTATAACATTTTCCGGGACGTACTCTTCCTGCCCTTCCAGCTCTTTGCCTAGCTGATGCTTTGGATATTGGTGCTACTATCAAATTTTCAACATCTGTAATCTGCAAAGTTGTAATTAGAGTTAAGTTTAAAAGCCAAGACAATGCTGCATAATAAAATTTAATTTCAAATAACCCATCGAAAAACTAGGGATAACTCTAAGCAAATTTGTAACAAAAAGAAACCTACTGCTTAACTAGGGATACAATCTACTATGTTTCAACAGCCATGTAGCATCTGTTAGACACTGACACAGATAGAATTATTCTGCCAAGTAAAACTGAGAACATCTGAATTTTTTACATGATTATAAATTTATAATATAGATTAGGTAAACTGATTAGACAATTAAACACAATGAGTGTCAGAAATTTATATGACACACCAAGACAGCGTACGGAATGAACAATACAAAGGAAATATAAGATACCGGGTTGTAGAAGCGCTGTTTCGAAAACCCACTATCAACAACATAAACAACACCCTGCATAAATGGATCTAGATAAGATTGGGCATTGCCAATGCACAGCAGCTAAAATTTATCTAACACTTCTCTTTCAGAAAGTGGAGCTAATACCTCCAAGGTTAATGATGTTTCTGCAATATTTGTTGATATCACCACCTTTCGTTTACCTCTAGGTGTGGGAGAAAACACAAGGTCCTGTAGAAAGATAAGAAAGGGAAAATCTCAGTTTACCGCATCTATAACCATCTCTCTGCAATACAAAATATACAAGTAACCTGGTCAGCACGTGAAAGTCCAGAATACAGAGGCAAGATAGTCAATCCTGCAAGTGTTATCCAGGAATGATGTCAAGCAAGAACATTAAATGTATTCTTGAATCACTGGTTGATGCAAAAATGGTAAGTAACACTACCAAAGACATAATGGTAGAGACAAGAATGAGATAAAAATATTATAACATAACAGAAGAGAATGACCTAAAAACATACCACAGCCACCTCACTATTGATAATTTAGATCATGTAAAACATTAAATTTTACTATAAATTTTAAATCACAAGCAGTTCTTGCATCTCTAGACTCCATTAGAAATACCTAGAAAGATATATACTGTCCTCTAAAGCATTTATAGATACATATGGTAAAAGCACTTTCAATATAATTAGGAAATAATCTAAATCAGCTTCTCTAATTCCAGCAACTAAACTACATTGATTTTACTGGTAACGTATGTTCATATGTATAAAATAATCATCAAACATACCATGAGAGGGCTTTCCATTACTTTGAGCTTCTTCTGTGAGCAGCTCTACAGCTGCATCAATATCATCTTGGCCAGTAAGGAATACTAGAATATCTCCTGGTGGCTCCTACGTAAAATCATTAAAACACAGAGCCGACAAAGGAGTCATTTTCTGGCATTCCTCCATTCCACAAAATAGACCGCTTTCACATAAGCAAATATTGAAATATTTTGCACCTTTTTTATTTATAAATTGGTATAGAATAACTAGTATTTACTCACGGAGAACAGCTATTAGTGTCTGTTCACTCATAAGATATTAACTGATTCATATATGTAATAAATCAATAATCTGTCACCCAGACTCATTTTATTGCCTTAAGTACCCGTGGCGGACGCTCAACACGTTGGACACGTAATTTAGGCCAAAAAAGTGTTAAATAATATTTTTATAATAATAATAAGCAAGTCTATCCATGATGGACACAGAAATGTGCAATAACAAAGAAAATAAAAGACAACAAATACTTGTGATGTTTATAAGAATGAGACAATAACAAGTCACACAGGGCACAAGCTCCGAGGCAATATCAAGCCCCCACTCTTGTAAGGGTTAGATGAATCCAGCAGATGGCATCAGACTAACAATATTAAACACTATCAAACAAGTCCAGAATCTCTAAACATTTCAGTCTTCTTTTTCATATATACATATAACATACCTCATTATGAATAGACATTACAGTTGAAACAGCAGCCCGAAGATAATCAGGAACAGGTTCCTCAGCATAAAAAACTTGTACATTGAATCCTCTACCCTGAACGTTAAGGCCGATAGTTACAGACTGACTAATTTTTGTATTACATTTCCAGAGAGCTGGAGTTTCCAAACATTATTCCCAAAGGGCAAAAAACAGTTTTATGTGAGTGAAAGAATCCCGAAGTAGAAAGATGAAATGCTAAAAGTTGACTTAATGTACTTTCAATGTTTACTCGTGACATGCATCTCGGACAGAGGGAGTTAAACTGAGAACTGAGATTCTATACTAAATGTCGCATAGATGCAAAAACTATATTCTCAAAAACATACTACCAAGAAAATTTAAAAATACCTCAACTGAAAGAATGGCCGGCTCTGTCTTAGGTCCATGCTGCTTATCTTCACTTCCTCGGCGTTTTTTGCTAGCATTCAAAATAAAATGATTATTTACGCTCAAGCAGAACCATGACAGCAATCAAGCAGAATTTTAGGTTTCAAGAAATAACCGATTAGAACATGAATAACCAGCCCAATGGCTTACAGTTACACAGTATCAGCCCACCCACTTTGGTTTAACTTAGATGTACCTCTTTTCTAGATTTTGTTCTTGTGTAATCTATATGACTTGTTAAATTCTACTAGTTACTAGAACGAGTCCCAATTCCATCTGGCGTGCAACAGGATTAGTATATGCAATTGTACTATTATTCCTTCCTGAGAGCCCGAGATGAATGTAATTAAATATTTTAACAGCTTAATTACTTCCAATTTTCTCCCAGTTTTTATCCTTAATTCTGAAACACAATTTGTCCATGAAATTTGTTGGCAACTTTAGGTTAATTTGTCTTACATTTAACACTTACAAGTCGAAATTGGGAATACAGACTATCTGTTTTCTTTGTTACTTTCTAGGAATTAGCATAGGCAACAGAATGTTTACATGTATTCTTTATTTATGATCAGTGGATTTTATTAGATACTCATAACATCGTTAAATTTAAAAACAATAGTTGCTGGTATGCAAACATAATTACATATTTCAGTTCGACTGCCAACAAAATATAAAGAAGCATCATGTTCGTCGCAAAACAAAATGAACTTCTTTTCCGTTATTATATTTTTAAGGAAAATGAGATGTTAAATAAGGTACTGGAATGCAATGAAAAAAATGAAGAACGTAATTTGTTTTCGAAAATGAAAGATAGAGAACCTTGTGTCAAAAAACGCGGCCATCGATTTTGCTTCAATTGTAGCTGAAGCGATAATTATACGCAGCTCAGGACGCCGCCGCTGGATCTGTACTCATTAAAGTTATTAGAAGATGGCACAAGGTAAAATGACAAAAACTCAATATTCTTAGAAAAAAGAAAAATCACTATTATTTTTTACTTTAATGTTGTTAACTACACCTTTTTAAGGAGACCCAGTAAGATGTCTGTTGAAATGGACCTTTCATGAGCTTCATCTACCATTATAACACTGAAAAGTAATGATACCGATGTAAAAATAAATTCATAAATATTAAATATGTAACTTGAAATAGCACTTTCAAACGATCATGCTAAAAAAGTTGGAAAAAGGCTACGCAATTACAAAATATAGGAAGTGTCGTCATGGACGAACTAGATACAGCCTATATTTCCAACTTGTATTTAATTTTGAACACAATTTGACATCTTTTGACAATTGGATTGCCAAGATCAAGATTGTATCAATTACTACGATGGCATTTGAGTAATAGCAACACAATAACTTTTTAAATTACATATACATGTAATGACCCATAATAAGCCCTTCAATTAGAATTCCACATACACTTGATTCCATGGATATTTCACAAACCAAAATTTCATCACAAAGTTTTAGTGTATTAGAATATTGAAGCAGTGTTGATGCGCATGTATTCTTTAAAAGCGCAACATCAAATTTTGAAGTGCAACTCGCGAATCGCATCAAAATGCACACTTTCTGGCAAATATAATAAGGTATCTCCGACATAGATATATGTCAATAAATAGGCATCCATCAGTAACTTTCAACAATTCAAAAGTGTCTGATCTATTAGGCATTAATGATAGTAATATAACTTTAGGCATTCTTAAAAGTTTATAATAGAATGTCAGAGTTCTTGTACACTTAGTTACTGACTGCAAACAAGTTGAGAACTGTGATGGGCAAATAAAGAGAGCTTTACAGAATCTTATTAACCAATGTAAACAGGAGAAATATTAGTCCTCTATCAGTATAGACAAGTCAAAGAATCACAAAACAACTGCAAAAGCAATTTAACTTCGATTCTTAATTATCTATTTTCTCAAGATACACAAGATATATCAAGATACATAAGCACAAGTCTATAACTTTTCACAAGTTTGCTTTTTTCACACCTTGTACAAGTAAATAACTTACTTCGTACATCAAAATAAAAAATAATTACTGCTTCGAATCAGTAAGATGTGGACTCTATGCTAGAGTAAATATACTTCAATGATGAGAATCAAGAAAAAGCGTTACATTTTGGCAGGCCAGTCATACTATAAACATTACCTATACTTGCTCAACAGTGGATCAGTCATCATTTCCCGTAGTAATACTCCATCAGTGAGAAATTTGATCCTAGTTAGTTCCTGTATTCCCAAAAAATATCCAGCAATTAATGCATGCAAATATAGGCACCTAAATTCTATAATCAAAACAAAACTTCATACTTGACTAACATGACAAAATATCAAATATAGATTCCCTCAAAAACATACTCCCTCTGTCCTTCCCAATTCTTCACATTTGGGTTGGGGGCCAAGGTTAAGAAATGAGAAGAAAATAAATGGAAAGTGAGTAGAAAGTGGGTAAATTGTGGGACCAATCAATATTTAAGTGGATTAGAAAGGTAAAGGGAAGTAGTGGACTCAGTTGAGTTTTCAAATTCTTAAAACTTTCCTATTTTTGGAAAGTTTGAAAGGTAAAGAATTGGGAGGGACGGAGGGAGTATTAATTATCTGAAAGACAAGCAAGAAGCACTTCAGCAACATGAGTACGATGGTTGTGAATTAAAAAATAGGAAGTCTCACTGAATTAGTTAGATCTTCAAATCGAATAGTGTAGCCAACTTCGTGTCCAAGCTTGACTCCCATCTCTTCAGCCACCCTTGAAGCAACTGCCTATATACCAAACATTTCCAAAGTAAGAACTTCACAGTTCTAGTGACCAAGCACAAACAGAAACCACATACAGCAACTGGAACTTTAAAGACTACATTATACAATCAGAGAAACTACCTTGTTAACTTAAATAAGGATTTGTAATAAATAATAAGAATTCACCAGTTTTCAAGAATTTTGAAAAAGAAGGCTGTCTAAATTATACAGTAAACTTAACAGAGATGGCAAGGACTCACTTGGTATCTCAAATTTTTAGCAATACAATCATTTGTACAAATTTTGATTTGGTTTTATATATAAATCTTTAGAAACCATTGGTTTCAAAGGAAAATACCAAAAACAGATCCTTGTTTTCTGATACCACGGGATCTAAAGTTTTCAGCTATACCTGCATTCACTTCTCCAGTTTCACACATAGACTCTAACTTTCTCCATGCACTACCCAATATAAATGAAATGTTGCAATTTGTTACAATTCTTACATAACAACTATGAGAAGTGATTCCAACTCTCTTTTTTTTTCCAACTTTTGTTCCACGAGATCATTACTAACACTTCTCCTTTTTCATGTCCGAAATTGACTTGATAACTACATATAGAGTGTCTTTCACTTAATCACAAGAACCTATAATTTCTCAAAATGTATTACATTTAAACCAGAACTTCATTTAAAAAAACACCTAATTAATTTTTACAATGTGGTTTTCACATATAAGTAGAAGCAACTTTTTCACTCATGAGTTGACATATTTCTGTATGGTTAAGCTGATAATAGAATTATATATAGCTTACAAGTTACTACACTGACCAAAAGAAACTAGAAGTTATTTGGAGTGAGGATTTATTAATTTTTGTCAAGTCAAACTGAAAATTCAAAATAAGCAACTGAGATAGCTATCTCATTCTAATAACAATTAAAAAAAAACAAATTCACCATATTTACTAAACAAGCAACAAACATAAAGTACCTGGACAGCAAGTCTTCTTGGTTGAGTACAAGCAATAACTCTGCCTCCATCCGCCCATCCTGCTTCTTTAAGATACTGCGATTTAAAAAAACTGTTAACATAAGCTTTCTAATTATATATATATATATATATATATATATATATATATATACAGGGTACTACTCCACTAGAAACCAATATAATGTTAGAAACTAGAAACCTATCACGGTCACTGAATTACATACTAACAATCACCAAATCTAAAAAATAATTTATATACTAACAATTTGGTGGTGATCACTAAATTACATATTATTGATTTCTAAATTGCAGACGATTACTAAATTTCAAACTACTGATCACTAAATGAGCGAGCAACAGTTACAACTTTATAAATGAATTAGTCAGTAATTATAACTACAGCGATCACTGGTTTATAGTTTCTATTTTATCAATTGCCTATATAATTAATCCAATGAATTCCTGCTCCCAATATCTTACCACTTTGGGTGTGTTGCTATCTTAACCTGGTATTCTAGCTTGGATGTCTTTGGTTTGAACCAACCTACCTCAAATTCTCTCAAAATCAAAATTTAGACACTAAGACAAAAGAATTATTGACCCCAAATACAGTCTCCTATTGTGATCTCGGTCTTCATCCCAAAAACAAATTTTCCCAAAGATGGGCACCTACGATGATCCATTATCCCATTCTTCAATTCAAAAAATATGGCTCTTATGAGTTAGGCCAATAAGGCTGTAATTCAAGTCGAACTGAGTCCAGTCTAATTTCTAATTGTCGTGTTTGAGTCTTTTCTTTTTTATTGAAGTTAAGCTTAAAATTTATCGAGCCTAGAAACTTTGTTCGAATTCGACTTGCGAGCTACTCAAAATTTTAAAGTTCAGTTTCAAACCGGTTTAGGGACCCCAAACCCAACCAAGAACACTACATAAAAAAAATATATTATCGGGCTTGAAGCGAATCGAGTTCGAGCCAAACAATTTGAGCACGTCAAAATCTCTAATATAACATATTTATATAATCAAATTCATAGGCTTTCGAGAGTTAGGAACAAGTGAATTAGGTTATAAGTTATAACTTATCATTTCCCAACAATATAATTTCGATACAAACAAACGCAATCATAAAGCCAATAACCTAACTACATTTCCCAAAAATCAAAAATCCTCAAATCTCCGCATAAAATCTAGACTAACAACATTCTCAAATCACACATTCCGCAAAATCAGTCTAATAACAACAATCTCTAACCAAATCAACAAACTTATAACAAACCCTAACCTGCGGAATCTGCGTGGTTTTACCACTCCCAGTTTCACCTACAATAATCGAAGTCGAATGCGTCTCCACCAGATAAAGTATCGAATTCCGATACTTATACACCGGTAGCCTCTGCCGTTGCTTCTCCAAGCTCGCATACCCATAACTACACAAACAACGTCTAATTAATCTCCATCAGTTAATACACTATTTATTAAACAGTGTATTTCTAATATCGATAAATTAATAAAATATTTTAAGTTACGATAAACAGTGTATTTTTAATCTCGATAAGTTAATATAACATTTTAAGTTACGATAAACAGTTACTTTAAGTTACGGTGTATTTTTAATCTCGATAAATGAATAAAATTTTTCGGTCCCAAGAATACGAAAAATTAGTTAAAGTAAAGGGAGGAAGAGGGGGTTACGAGGAGGAGGAAGAGGAGAGGGAGGAGGAGAAGAAGAGCACGCCGCCTTCTTCGTCGTCGAGTAATTGGGGCTTCTCTGCTCCTGGTTTCCAAAACAGTGACATTTTTAAGTTTCTTTCTGGACAAAAATTATGAAATTCTCTGTTGTGTTTGTGTAGTGAATGAGCCAATTGCAATTGATTGATTTACAATTTTATAAGTGTGTTGGGTCTAGTTTGGATTGGGCTAACACAGGAGTAATGGGACTGGGCCGCCATTTAAGTTTTTTGAGATAATATAATATACACTAATATTATATGTATCTTAAGACTTTTATATCAAAAAAATAATTATCATTTCACTAACATTATATATTTCTATGAATATCTTCCAAAATTCGAATATCACAGCGACGGATTAAAATCAATAAAATTGATAATGAATGGTTTAAAAGTTATTAGATAAGAAAATCTTTACCAAAATATTATCATAAAATATTTTTCATACTCGCGAAATATATAAAAAAGTACATTTTATTAAATATATCATTTTATGCGAAAGTTGGTACCAATATTTAACCCTACGATTTTCTTAAAAAAATATTAATTTTCATGACAGAGAAATTATTGAATTTTAATACTAGTCCTGAGACTTTTTATCAATTTATAAAGGTTATTATAGGATATTAATTTAGAGGAATTCTACTGCATAATGCTTTTTTTTTTGTGTGCGCAATTGTTTGCTTAATTTTTTGATTTTCAAGGATGTTAAAATGTGTAAACATTTTTTTACTAATTTATTTTTTCAAATGCTGGATTTTTTTCTTGATATATATATATATACACTATATTATTAAAGCCGAAACATTAAAAGTTTTGGTTTTCGGTTTTTGGTTTTCGGTCATTTATTCTATTTAATAAATAATAAAATAATATAAAAATAGTAACCAATTGATTGCCTTTTATAATTAAAACACTTTTTTCTAACAAAATCTACTCATTTTCAAAAAAAATCACGGACACTTACCTTTAAATTAAAACATATTAACTTTTATATTTGTTCTCACTAAAATTTTTATTTTTCAAAAATATCAGCCGCAACCCTTACTTATTTAATTCAAAACCTATTTTAATGTTTTTAATTATTTAAAAAAACTTACATATTTTAACACGCCAACGTATTTTTTTAACAAATACAATTAATATAATTAAAGTACTTCTAAAAGTATCACGAGCAGTTCCTTTTTTTTGAATTAAAATAGGTTAACTTTTCTATTTGTCCTTTTTATTTGCCTTTTATAGTAAAAAAAAACATTTTTTCTAACAAAATCCTACTGTTTTTCCAAAAATATCACGGACAATTACCTTTTATATTTGTTCTCACTAAAATCTCTTTTTTCCAAAAATTAAAACATATTCCCTTTTATATTTGTTCTCGCTAAAATCTCTATTTTCCAAAAATATCACGTGCAACCCTTACTTATTTATTTTAAAACCTATTTTAATATTTTTAATTATTTAAAAAAATTACCTATTTTAACATGCCAACGTATTTTTTTAACAAATACAATTAATATAATTAAAACACTTCTAAAAATATCACGGGGAGTTACTTTTTTTAATTAAAACATGTTAGCTTTTCTATTTGTCCTTATTATTAATATTATTTTAATAATTAATAAAATAATATTTATAATGTCATATTTACCATTTGTATTCTTTATTTGTTTTCTATGTTCACCATTTGTATTCTTTATTTGTTTTCTATGTTCCAATTAATTTTTAAGTTTCTCATTTTATAATTTATCATATTTATTTTTATTCTTTATTTAATATTTTCCATTCTCATTAATTTTTTTAATTTATCATTTTTTAAAATACATGTATATTTGATGAAATATATGAATATCTTTGAAGAATATGAACAGAAAAAATATTATGTTCTGCAATGAGTAGTTCAGTTAAAAAAAATTAATCTTTTAAATGTTAAAAACATGTGTGTTTGTGAATAGGATATGTCAATTTGATAAATGTGTATGATAAATATTAATTAGAGAAATTGTAGTAATACTTATTTGAAAAATGCTAAAGACATGAAATTTGTTCTCAAATACACATCAAAATTTCAAACGGTTACATCACCTCAACAATTTTTTTGGTACCAAATTTTGTGGTATCTCATCTTGTAAATGCTGGGATAACACTTTCAAAAATAAAGAGTCTCAGACAAGGGAGCCACTCTCTAAAGATGTTTTATCTTTTGTAATCTCAGGTAGGGCTGAGCAACGGTCGATTTGGTGGCTTTTTAACGATTAAACCGGACCGGACCGTATCGGGCAATTTCGTAAATTATTAGACCGGACCGGACCACTTAAAAATTGAGACCAAACCGAACCAGACCTGAATTAAACAGTTTGGTTTGGTCGGTTCGGTTTTAAACCTAACTAGACATTCAAAGATAAATGAACTAAAAAATTAATGATATTACTAAAATTTGATAGGTAGCTACTACACAAAAATATATTGATATAAATAATTAAAGCATAAATAACATCCTTTCCGAATAAAATCACAAAGTGCAAGATATGAGGTATAAAAAATATGTATTCTTTACTTCAATTTTAAGATAGAAATATATTTAATAAAATGTAAGATGTGAGATATCAATAAAATGAATAAATATATTATTTTATAATATAATAAAATGGAACGGTCTGGTTCGGTCTTAACAATCCGGTTTGAATATGAAAACCGAATCGAACCATTAAATAACGGTTTTTATTTATATCAAACCTAAACCAAATCAAACCGCCAAAAAAACCGTAAAATGCGGTTTGATCGATTCGGCCGGTTTGGTTTTTTTTTTTTGCTCGGTCCTCTCAGCACACCTATTGAAAATAAAGAGCCTGATGGGTTTGGCCTGTCAAACATTTGCTGGCATGATAAAAAACAACGAATTTGACGCCATTAGCCAAGCATTTTCAGAGGATGAGACCGCAGACCAGATGTTCCGGAAGACGACTCTGTGTTTAAGCAGTACAGCCAGTACAGATGTCACCTTTGCAATCCAAAAATGATATCATTAGTTTTTAGCGTGACTGGCCAAAAACAGTCAAAGAAATTTTGATTTCGAGAAGATGACTCCCCAAAATTCTTCGTATTCATAGCAATTTTCTTATGCCTGCCTCCTGAATGCTGGTCAATTTTTTCTGCAAAACAATTTACTATGAATTTCTTACCCTGACTTTACTTATGATTTGCATTCCGAATATGTGTTTTTCCTATATTTATATTTATGATTATGTTAAATCCATCCATCCATCCATCTATCTATTACTTCTATTATCTTTCTCTATATATTAAAAGCCAACAAAGGGCAAAGTTTGCCATTTTAATGGCTGTGAAGTTACGATTTTACCCTTATATTTTCTAAAATTACAAAAATACCATTCTTTAATAAAAATGTAAAAATTGTGAAATTATGTTAATGATGGGAATCGAACCCTTAACATATCCATGTCAAACTTATGTCATAACCAACTGTGCTACACTTTGTTTTGAGTTTATATTCAAACTCTTATTAGATAAACCACCTCTTCTTCCAATTTTTTTATTTTTTGAGTTAATAAACATTGATTTATATTATTTTTAGAATATTGCACAATACATAGTTATAATAAATATTTTTAGCAATTGAACATAATCTACAATTCTCTTTTATCAATTTAAATTATTGATATATGTCATTTTAATACCTTGAATTTATGATTTTGCCCCTACATGCTAAAAAATTACAAAAACGTCAACTCTTTTATATTTATGCAAATAGTAGATAAGATTATGTTAGTGTAGTAAATTGAACCATTAATCTTCTCTAATCAAGCTCATGCATAAGTAGCATAGTACATTTTGTTTTAAGTTTTCTTTAAAATCTTATTAATGTTAATTTCTCTTCTTCTCTCATCTTCTTTTTTATAATTTTTTATTTTTAAATAAATAAAATGTTGGTTTATATTATTTATAAAATATTGCATTGTATATAATTACCAAAAATATTTTAATGGATTGAGCATACTCTACGATTCTCTTTCTTTTATTTTAAATGATTGATATAAAAAATAAAATTTTAAAAGAGTATAAGATTATAGATAACGTATAATTTCTACATAATAATAAGATTATAGATAACATATAAGATTAGAGTATAAAATTTTTATAAAATTTTAAAAGTAAAAAAATTGAGTGAGACGCCGCATGGATGACTTTTAAATAATATTAATAGATTTTGTAATAAGTCTCAGCCCTACGTTTATATCTGACAATGTTAAGACTGCATCGCCTATGTTATATACCGACAATTTTGTAATTTACTTCGCAAGATAGGGAATCTATCTACACAAATGATTTACATAAATATTTTTCATATTTTTTTTGTAAATCTAACGGTACTAAAATAAAAGATCGTACAAAAATAACAAATTACACAAAATATTATAAATTTCACCCGTAGAAAATAAGATTATTTTAATATTATAAATTTTATTTATTTGCATTAAATATATAACGGTTTGAACTTTATATCGTATTAGATTACAAATTGCGTCGTCTATCATATAAATTTTTTCATAAATTAATATACTCGATAATTATTACATCATCTTTTCATCTATATGATTGAACTTACAATTTTTTTAAGAAAAATAATTTGAATTTAAGAACGTTTCGGTCGAAATAATACATATATAGCCGAATGTTTTAATTTCTTTTAAATGTTTTTAAAAATAGTAGACGAATGTTTTCATCTATAACATATTTTGTTTTTTGCAAATGTAACCATGCAACTATACATAGATAGTGGTTCATATTTTTTATATATAAATTACAATTTGCATCATCTATGCACTAATTTGTAATTTGTAAGTAACTTAATTAATACATTTAACAATTTTTACGTAACTACTGTTTCGTTTGTATGATTGCATCTACGATTTAAAAAAAACACAATGTGAATTTAAAGGAGTTTGGATCGAAAAATATTTAATCAAATTAATATATATGAGATTTAAATTTTGGACTCTATTTCAATTATCTCTTAAATAATAACATATAAAAAAAACATAAATAAATAAGCACGAAAACAACTTGTTCTAAAATTGACCCAAAAATAATAGAATTACTTTTATATTGTAAATAATATTTATTTGTATCAAGTAGACAAAGACTCAAATTTTATATCCTATAAATTATAAATTGCATCATTAACCATGCCAATTTGTACATAAGTTAATATACTCAAAAACAATTATGTAATCTTTTTTCAAATATATGGTTGGATCTACGATTTCAATATATATATATATATATATATATATATATATATATATATATATATATATATATATATATATGAATTTAAGGGCGTTCCGGTCGCCAATATATATGTATATATATTAAATTAATCGAAATGAGATTTGAATTTTGAATTCAATATTATTAACGCTTAATTAATTACATAAAATACATATATATAGTCAAGTTAAAATACATTATTATTAGTACACGATGATCATTTATAAAAAAAATTGGATTAAAATTTGTAACTGTAAAACGACATTCCAAACATATTATTAAAGTACTAAGTGTGTTCATATAATTTAATACAGTGATGGACACAAGAGAGAAGTGCGAAATCAGTTCCCAAGTTAAAAAAATAAACACGTGATATGAATACTCCATATTGCAATAGGTGCTCATCTCCCAAAGTATTTGTCTTGTGAGAGTGTGCAAAGATGCACCAACCTTCAGCTTCTTTTTAAAATCCTCTATCTCATTCACATGTGTTCGATTATATTACAACAACATTGTGTGCATTTAACGATTTATATTCTAGACTGCAAAAAAATAAAAAAAACCAAATCAATTGATCGCTGAAAAACAAACAACAACTACTAAGGCAAAATACCTATTTACAAATTATACTTTCTCCAACATAGAAAACTCCGGTAAACCTGATTATAATTGCAACAAGAACAATAGTTCGACCGTGTTTCAAATTTTACATTGTTTCTATTTGTTCTTAATATCAATAATACTCACTATGAACAAGTCCCAAAGCCTTGGGTTTGGCACAGTTACGTTATCATATTAATTTACATACACTAATGTTATATACGGACTTTAGACTAAAAGATTTTAAGATGTGATCACGGTGTGTAGTCTTACGTACCTGACCAACTTTATATTTTATTTACAAGTGTATTGTCACTTCGTTAAAAACACATTAGTTTAGATACATCCATATCATATATGAACAACTATACTAAAATAATCATTTCGATTATATTTAATTGTTGAATTTGATAAAATGCATTTCACGACATTTAAAACTAAATTAATATTTTGTCAAATGAAAATAATAATTTGATCTTTATTTTATAGATTTTTTTTCCAAATTTTGTGAAATCTTATTAAATATTAAAAAAAATTAAAAACAATTTATACAAATATAAGATAAATTCAAAATTAATTTTAATTACAAAATTGTTTTGATATATATACATTTTCGTGCGAAAAATTATTTCAGTAAATAAGCAGGCCCGTGCTTCGCACGGGTTTTTAGGCTAGTTACTATATATAATAGGTCAAGGGCAAAAGTTTTCAATTAAATGGCCGCGAAATTACCGTTTTACCCTCTTTTTTCTGAAAATAACAAAAATGTCACTCGTATATAATAATACAAAAAGTTTTTAATAAATGTGTTACTACAGAGATTTGAACCTCCAACCTCCTTCCAAGATATCCATGAGCTTAACCACTATGCTACATGCCTTTTTGAGTTTTTTTCAAAAACCTTATTAGATAACCCACGTCTTTTATCTCTTATATTTTTTTTTTTACTTTGATGTTTGAATAAATAAAATGTTGGTTTGAATTATTTATATAAATTTGTTTTTCTTTTTTCCTTTTCAGCGAAATTACCGTTTTACCCTCTCTTTTTTTGAAAAATAACAAAAATGTCACTCATATATTATTATATTATTATACAAACAATTTTTAATAGATATGTGTTACTACAAAGATTCGAACCTCCAACCTCCTTCCAAGATATCCATGGGCTTAACCACTATGCTACATGCCTTTTTGAGTTTATTTCAAAAAACTTATTAGATAACCCACGTCTTTTATCTCTTATATTATTTTTTTTTACTTTGATATTTGAATAAATAAAATGTTGGTTTGAATTATTTATATAAATTTGTTTTTCTTTTTTCTTTTTCATGCCACTCGTATATTATTATACAAATTTTTTTTAATAGATGTGTTACTACAAAGATTCGAACCTCCAACCTCCTTCCAAGATATCTATGGGCTTAACCACTATGCTACATGTCTTTTTGAGTTTATTTCAAAAAATTTATTAGATAACCCACGTCTTTTATCTCTTATATTATTTTTTTTTGCTTTGATGTTTGAATAAATAAAATGTTGGTTTGAATTATTTATATAAATTTGTTTCTCTTTTTTCCTTTTCGTAATTTTATATATCTATATATTCAATCACTATATATTATTGCAGTTGTATGTTTTCAATTTAATATATATTAATTATGTTGATTATAATTCATAATTTATATTATACTTTATTTGAATTAAATTAATTATTCATGCATAAAATATACTATTAAAATTCGATCTAATATAAGAAATATTATACACATTATATCTCTCATTATTAGTTATTTCCATAATTTTTAAATTAAGAACATTAGCATTCAAATTATACAAAAAATTTGTCTACCTACTCTGTTCGTCACATCCATTTCTTAACAATTTTCTTTTCCAGAATGTATTGTTCATTTGTTAACATTTTCTAAAGTAACATGTCATTCTTTATTAACTTATCTATTTTTTTTTCACCTTTCTAACCCCCTCCCCTTCAACCCCAGTGACGTTCGTGTCAAAAATCGGGGTGAGTTTTTAAAATATAGGATATTACATAGTATATAATTACATAATGATCAGTCAGACTGTTAGTAGACGATAAAGTTTGGGAAAATTGAAAATTACAAATTTTGAAAATAGAATTTCAAATTGTATTCCAAAAATTATTGTACGATGTTAAAAAAAAGTATAATCTTTCATAATACTAATAGAATTTTATAGAATACATTAAATTGATTCGTAATGTCATATAATCATTTTGATAAAATGAAATTCTAAATAGGGTTTGTGGGTCCTTAACGACATCCTCTACAACATATACAATATTTCTTATATTAGGTCGAATTTCAATAGTATATTTTATGTATGAATAATTAGTTTAATTCAAATAAAGTATAATAAAGATATATAATATAAAAGTATGAATTTTAAACAACATAATTAATATATATTTAATCAAAAACATACAACTGTAATAAAATTCAATGATTGAATATATAGGTATATAAAATTACAAAAAGAAGCCTCCGGGCCTGAAGATGAGTTGGTGAGAGCACTGGTTATTGACCAAAGCATTCAAGGTTTGATTCATGGGAGCGTGGGGAATTCTTCATGCACTCTAGGGTCTGGCGTGATACCGGTTGGGGTGTCCGAAAAATAAATTTTTTGACCAAAATTACGAAAAGATGAAAAGAAAAACTGATTTATATAAATTATACAAACCAATATTTTATTTATTTAAACATCAAGGTAAAAATAATATAAGAGAAGAGAAGAAAGACGTGGATTATCTAATAAATTTTTTGAAGTAAACTCAAACAGGCATGTAAAATAGTGGTTAAACCCATGAACATCTTAGAAGGAGGTTGGAGGTTTGTTTCTTTGTACTAACAACTATTAATATATTTTTGCATAATAATATATGAGTGACATTTTTGTGACGACCATTTAATTGGAAATTTTTGCCCTTGTGTTGAGGTTTAATATATAGTAATAAATTGGATTAAAATGTGTAACTGTAAAACGATATTCCAAACACATTCTTAATGCATTTACTAAGTGTGTTAATATAATTTAATATAAAGATGAACACATGAGAGGAGTGCATAATCAGTTCCCAAGTAAAAAACCAAAAACAAATATGTGACATGAATACTCCAAACTGTAATAGATGTTCATCTCCCAAGGTGTTTATCATAAACTTGGGTGATGTGAGGGTGTGCAAAGATGCGTCGGCCTTCAGCTTCTTTTTAAAATCCTCTATCTCATTTATGCATGTTCGATTATATTACAACAACATTGCATGCATATAACCTATTCATAACCTAGATTGCAAAAAAAAAAACCAATCAATTCTCGAAAAACATATAACAACCGCTCTCTAACGCAAATTACCAATCTACAAACTATCATTTCTCTGACACACAAAACACGGGTAAACCTGCTTATAATCGCAAGAAGAACAATAGTACATTCGTGCTTCAAATTCTACATTATTTCAATCTGGTCTCAAAATCAATAATAGTCACTATAAACAAGTCTTAGAGCCTTGGTATAGTTATGTTTGTGATTCAAAGTAATTACACTATTCGCCAAAAAAAATCTTTACTCCTCACTATGCATGAACCATACTTCTCATTTTACGCTCTCAAACTTAAGACTACACAATCCTTAATCTAATAAATCGATCACGACCAACTTTTTCACGATAAAAATTATTGACATCTCTATGTAGGCCCGTGCCTTGCACGGGCTGTTACGCTAGTATTAATAATAGCCCAACATGGGGCAATAATTGGAGGGACATTTTATTCAATCTAAATTGGCAAGACATTTTAATGCATTTGAAATGTCCAAATTGCCCTTGTGTTTACTATTTTTTAAAAAATTGTTGTTGAGAGGATTCGAACTTGGGTCTATACAATAATTTGCAACTCCTCTTACCACCACACCACTCAATTACATGTGTTGTCAATTATACACATCATATATGTGTGTGTCGCTTGAGTAGAGAAATATTTGATATTATTATTATTATATATCTATTTTATTATAGCCCAATAAAAGCAATGATTCACGGGAAATTTAATCTAATCTAAATTCGCGAGTCATTTTATTTAATTTAAAATATTTAAATTTCTCCTGTGTTTAATTTTTTTTTTTTTTAAATTGTTAATGAATGGAATCCAACTTAGGTTTATGCAATAATTTGTTCATCTTCCACTATTCAGTCATATGTGTTCTCTATCAAACACATTATATGTATGTGTGTGTCGCGTGAGTAGAGGAGTATTTGATATCTATTATTATATCGATTAACATAATCTTATAATATGTGAGATAATTTAACTATTGAAAAAATATATAAGGTACTCTATATAATATTTTTAGTTATAAAAAATAGAAAAGGTATTCTATATAATATTTTTAGGATTTTATCTAACGGTTCTAATTGATTTCTATTTTGTCCTTATTTGTAAAACTTATATGAAAAAAATTAGTTGAAAAAATATAAAAGGTACTATATATAATATTTTTAGTTATACACAATATAAAAGGTACTCTATTTCATTTTTTTAGTATTTTATCTAACGGTTCTCATTAATTTGATTGGAAATATCTAACGGTTGTGGAATGAGTGAACAAACCATGGGGGACCAGACTACCAACCAAACTTTTATTGTTATGTCTATTATATAATAGTATATATAGATAATGTTGTTAGAAAAAAAGAAATTTTAGTTATAAAAAATATAAAAGGTACTCTATATAAAATTTGTAGTATTTTATTTAACGATTCCCATTGATCTGATTGGAAAGATCTAACGACTGTGGATCTAACGATTCTCATTGATTTCATTGGAAAGGTACTTAAAATTTGTAGTATTTTATTTAACGGTTCTCATTGATTTGATTGGAAAGATCTAACGACTGTGGATCTAACGGTTCTCATTGATTTCATTGGAAATGTACTTAATTCACGTGAACATACTAGAAAATTCATTATATATTAAATTTTAATATTATGCATGTACACATTCTACAATGCAAATTACATTTCACAAACAAGAAAATGTTTCATTGTACACATTCTACAATGCAAATTACATTTCACAAACAAGAAAATGTATCATTCGCTAGATGAGCTAAATTTGTAAAATCGTGTAGGTTAATGTCTGTATGTAACATAATCATATTTTGACATAGATCTTACACATAACAAATATCATAAGTATCGAATTTACTCATTTCTTAACTATAAAACACCTCAACCAATAATATTTTTCAATGCTAACTATCTCACTACAGAGATCAAGTCCAGCTTTTGTACCCACAATGAGACGTTTGTCAAACGATCTATAAATTATCATAAACACCGAACTACTTAGAAGTTAAAACAATTATGCTAGATAGTGACCCGTGCCTTGCACGGGTTTTCATGCTAGTATTATTAATAGCCCAACAAGGGGCTATTATTGGTGAGACATTTTATTAGCCTCTAAACTCATGAGACATTTTAATGTATTTGAAATGTCCAAATTGCTCTTTTACTTATTAATTTTTGAAAAAAAATGTTGTTGATGAGATTTGAACTTGGGTCTTTGTCTTTGCTTGCACACCAATGTCCAAATTGCTCTTTTACTTATTAATTTTTGAAAAAAAATGTTGTTGATGAGATTTGAACTTGGGTCTTTGTCTTTGCTTGCACACCAATATACCACTAGGACACTCACTCTTAGTTGTTAACATTCATACACATAATATATATGTCTCTGTGTGTAAATAAAAGAAATATTTGATATTTTGATAACCAAAACATATTAACAAAATTTAATCATCTTTTTCTTTTCTACTTTACTAATTCATATTATATTATTTTTTATAGTATAAATTAGTGATGTATGATATGCAATCAACTCATACATTTTTTAATCATTTAATTTAGTAAAATAACATTAATTATTAGTATGTGCAATATAATATATTGATAATTACAATATACTAATTAGATATTTATAAATTTTTAATATATCTAAATTTATATCATGTTGTAAAATGGCTAATTGATGTCTAATAACGAGATATAAATTTGTATGGAAAAGATAAACGAAGTGCATGTTGTATTTTTAATTAATATGATATATTTGTTAGGTACCCATGATATAAAAAATTAACCGGATCGAAATGTAACAAAATATATCTATAATCGAATCTCGATAAATTGGTAACATATGATAAATTAATATTTTCAATAAATATATTTTATCCCAGCATTATAATGACAATATAAATTTAACCTAAATTAATTATTATTGTGTTCAAATTAAGATCACGGTTAATATATT
Source organism: Heracleum sosnowskyi (assembly GCA_030848705.1). Lineage (NCBI taxonomy): Eukaryota > Viridiplantae > Streptophyta > Magnoliopsida > Apiales > Apiaceae > Heracleum > Heracleum sosnowskyi. The sequence continues at coordinate 9,935,568 of CM061239.1, forward strand.
TGTGTACCAAATATTTAGATATTTTGGTTCAATTATAGATGTCTAACAACCCATTTCCACATCTAGAATAATGAAATAATTTAATTAGTTTATGAGTATTAATACCAACCATTCGATTGCAACAATTTTAGCGTTACAGATGCAACACATAACCTGCACTTGATAGTGCAAAGTTATATCAAAATCTTTGGCATGTATGAACAGTCGATTTAAGTGGTCGGGTATATTAAAGAATCGAAGGTAATAAAACAATCATTGGGTTACCTATGTCTACTTTCATTGAGTTTTTAGAAACAATTTACTAAATATTTTTATTTTAAGTTTTTGTTTACACAAGTTAAGAATGGGTTGTTATTTAGTAAGATTTAAAATTTATTTTAGTATTACATAGTGTCATGACATTGTCACCCCTTGATAGTTAATTTACATCAACTATTTCGGAATAGAATGACAATTCTGATTGTGTATAATGTAGAGTATCAAGTTACGACATGCTTGCGTTAATATCTCTCATTTCTAAAATACGATTCCAACCTTTAATATCTCTAGATAGCTCTTAGACAACATATTTGATTAGGGTTTAGGGTCATATCAACATCAAAGTAATCTTTTAGTAAGTTATGGATTCAGAGATTTTATTTCAGTTTGGGACAGATAATGACGGAGTTTTATAAAAAAATTCAAGGAGTGGGGCGGGAGGTCAATGTCTTCCCGCCCTGACCCGCCCCGAAATTCCCAGTTCCTCGTTCCCCGCCCCCTCCCCGTTAGCCGATCCCATAATGTAATATAATTTATATTTTAGATATTAATATATTTAAAAATATTAAAAACATATATAACTTACATTTTTTCATAAGTTCAAAATATTTTAACCTTTATTAATTAAAATTTTATATTTGAATACATGTATTATTAGTTTTAGCTTTTATTTAAACTATAAATAAAATCTATTTCGAAAGAATGTTTACAATATGTGACATAAAACTAAAAAAATATATAATATACAATATGATTTATTGACTTTTAAAAAAATATATTTTACAGAACATTTATTCATTTATTTTTTGGAAAAGAAAGAATTCCCCAATTTCTGCAAGAATCCCCTTTCCCCGCTCGGGGCGGGGATGGGGGAGAAAAAAAAGTCCCCGTTTGGGGATTGGGGCGTATTCCGGGAGCGATTTTGGGTTCTAAGATCGATAATGGGAATAATACTTTCTAATACCGCCCTTACCGACCTTCAGTATGCTCTTTTTTCCCACATGTTCTCCTACTTACAGTCTAATAGAATAGGTTGCGAGAAATACCAGGTACCTTGATAAAAAATGAGACATTTTTCATATCGTATTGATAAAAAAAACTATGTACCACCCAATTTGCAGAACTAATCGCCCAACTGAGTAAAGTTCACAACTGGCTGACATCTCACCGTTGAAACTCGTGGTAGGACATCCGTGTATTATCATGTTTCAGTTCTTCATCCCCGAGCCTAGACCACCAATTTCTTACATGACACGAAAATGACACAATAATATTATGTTTGTGTTTACCTTTGTATACACAAACATGGAAGTACACGAATACGAAAATATACAGATAAATTTAGTGCCAGTTTTGGGTTTACCTATGGGTACACAAAACGAAAGTACACAAAACAAATAAATAATTAAATAATTAATTTAAAATTATATAAATACATATTATCAATAAATATTGTACATATAATTTTAACAATAATAAAATAGAAAATAGTTTCAAATTTAAGTTTAACAAGATTTGACCACCCTTGAGTCAATATGGCTTATTAAGGCTCAACTAGCAAAAAAAATAACGGAAATATTTAATATTTAATTGTTATATTTTTATTTTTATTTAAAATTACACGAAATACGACATAAAAAGTACCCGACATGAAGGTACACGAACATGTAATTACACGAATTCTTAATGGATCGTGATTGGGTTTAGTTTTCATGTACACGAAATTTGAAAGTACACGAAACGAACGAATTGCTAGGCCTCCGAGCCTTTACTACCAGAAAAAAAAATTACAAGTACACAATCATGTCACTTTCTTAATTTTGTATCAATTACTTTAAGATCTCGGATGAGAAGCTAAAATAACAACCAAACCCATAACAATTATCGATAATATTAGGCATTCAGTACTTCTACAAATTGAACTATTGTCATGTACAAACAACATCTACATGGTCAAAGTTCGTTGTAAAGCACATCGTTCAAGAATTAATATAGGTATAGAAAGAGAAAACCATATGGACACAACCAATGGTGGTATAATTTTGCAATCCACTAATATGTACTCCCCAACATATATCAGTGCACATTTCGCAGTAGAACCACTATGCAAGAATGGAACTATATTAGTTGAAAAATAAAACGCTGCTATTTATTAGTGGTAAGATAGGAAATTTTAGTTTTCGATTTTGTTATTTATGTTATCGTATCGTAGGGTTTAACTCTTTTACCTAATTACCTATAAATGACAATTCAGAAACAGTGATTGCGCATCAGGGGAAGTCGATTTTCATTTTTTTTAAACATTGTACTCTCATACACTGATGTGCAATAACAAGAAAATTAAACACAAAAATGTTTCAGTATAATCTTGCACACACAAAATATCTTTAGTATCAAGGTTACTCATTACCTAACTCAAACTATGTTATCGTATCGTAGGGTTTAACTCTTTTACTTAATTACCTGTAAATGAAAATTCACAAACAGTGACTGCACATCAGGGGAAGTCAATTTTCAATTTTTTTTAAACATTGTACTCTCATACACTGATGTGCAATAACAAGAAAGTTAAACACAAAAATGTTTCAGTATAATCTTGCACACACAAAATATCTTTAGTATCAAGGTTACTCATATCCTAACTCAAACAATCTTGAATGATTTCTAGCGGTAACCATCTAACTACATTGCTCAAATGAAGTTTATGTACCCACACTAAGGCGTATGTCGATTCATAAGTCATTAAAAACACGACAACACCTCGAAACTTTAAAAAATATGCTAAAGAATGGCACGTGCCTCGCACGGGTTTTGATGCTAGTTATATATATTAAAGGCCAACATGCTCTTTCAAAGTATTTATTTAGTAAATTACATAATTACCCTTTTATCATATAATGTTAAAAAATATGTTGGTTATAAGTATTGAACCCATGACCTTTTTGTTAGGAATTAGGAATGACTTAAGTTCACAAGTACAACCACTACACCAAAGACTTTTATTTATATCTTTCTAAAATTCATTAACTCCATAAGAGCTCATTTATTATATTTATTTAACATTTATTCATTATCTATTTACCTATCTATTATAGGTTACGAAGACTTTCACAAAATAACCATGACCTATGTGATTGAAATGAATAACTACATCAAAATTTTGAAATTTTCTCATATATAATAGTATTATTGAAATGAACTACGTCAAATTTTTTTGATACATTTTTAAAAAATCAATAACTACATGCACTGAGAACTTAGTTTCTATATTCTATTTAATATTTATTTTATGATTTGGAATTCATTGATTATATTCGCAAGTGACTTTCATGATATATTCACTATAATATTTAATCAAGAATATATTTAACTACACTGGAAAAAAGATAATTTTAGGAAAAAAATAATACTATTATATATAAGACTTGACTTCATGTTAGTTATCGAATAAATAATTAGATAAAACACATGGTCGGATTAGAACTCAATACCAATCTGACATGTTGGTACCCAGTCAACTCAAGAATGACCCCTTTTACCTATAAAAGAATTAAAAATAATTATTTTAATGTATAAATTGATTTTTATTTATTATTCATTAAAAATTAGATAGTAACTTTATGGGATGATAAATGAATTCAAAGTAAATAAATAATATGCAAATATATCACATATGTATACAATTATGTAATCTAAATTTATACATTTTATATAATTTTTAATGTATACTAAATTTTTGGGTCAGTTTGGTATTTTTAAATTAAACCACTAGCTCTTCTTTTTCAAAAAAAAAAACCACTTGCTATGAATTTAAATTATAATTCTTAATATGCATTTTGTGGTCCAACTGATCAATGGATCTAATATATTTCTCGAGACAAACGAACATTCAACTAAAGCATGCATTTTCTCTGAAATCACGGTGTAACTTGTTAAAGAAACTCACACTTGATCAAGTGTTGAACGAGTCATATATACAAACAAACATGTTCAATTTGTATTCTACAATGCATGAATTTCTTGGTTCTCAAGCATTGACGCTTGCCTATATTTTATCATAAAAATCCAAGTCAAGTACATGGAAACAAACAATGAATATAACTAAGGTCGACCCATGAATTAGATATTGTGATTTGTATTACACATTTTTGTTATTTGTGGAAAAAGCTTCAAACGAAAATGAAAGCTTCAAAACCCTTTTGTTTATTTTTTCTACTGCATATTTTCTTCCTTGTAATTCTGTCTTATGGATCGTCTGCGGCTGCAGCCAGCGGCAAAAGCACTACAAGTATTGGTGTAGTCATCGATGAGGATTCTCGAGTTGGTAAAGAACAGAAAATAGCCATGAAAATTGCAGTTCAAAACTTAAACAACTCTACCAATCACAAGCTAACAATTCATTTCCAGAACGTCAGTGCTGGCAATCCCTTTCAAGCAGCTATTGCAGGTTAGATCTCTGCTTTCCGTTTACCTGGTATCTTGTTTTGCAGAATATGTATATACGTTAGCCCCCTGTTTGCATGTTCTTTTGTAATTCAGTGTAGCTTTTTTCGCGGTTATATGTATGTGTTAAGTTACCAACCCTCCTAAAAGATTTCTGTAGAGTTGATAATGAGAGCGTAGGTCTCTAGCTCTTAAAAATATACACATTAGACACTAAGATTGAATATTGCCACAAAAATGAGTTCCTAGGAGGATTGGTAGCATACATGATCCAATAATTTAAACACTCATTTTAACACCTCGAGTTTTTAGAAGAGCTGTTAACTTGTTCGGTCATCTAAATATCTTAGTACCTGAATTATGTGAATAATTCTCCAATAGTTATGACTTATGAGGAATTAGGACTAGGGCATGAATCGAGTAATGTTTGTTAAACGTCTGTATGCCATATGTGTGTGTTAAAATATGGCCTGACATTGTGTCTATAATTTATATGTATGTGTGCTAATATACTTCATAATCATATGTATTGCAGCGGACCAATTGATTAAGGTTGAGAAAGTCCAAGTACTTATAGGATCACAAGCGTGGCAGGAAGCTGCTATAGTTGCTGATGTTGGAAATCGAGCTCAAGTGCCTGTAATATCTCTTGCAGCCTCTTCAGTTTCACCTAAATTAACACATGTAAGGTGGCCTTTTCTGGTACAAATGGCTAGCAACAGCTCCAAAGAGATGGAAAGTGTTGCATCCATTGTGCATTCCTACAGTTGGAAAAAAGTCGTAGTAATTTATGAAGATGGCGCCTACGGTGATCCTGGAGCACTGGTTCTACTATCCAAAGCACTTATTGAGAAGGGTTCTCATGTAGAATATTGTTTAGTCCTTCCATCATATACTTCTTTATCCGATCCTCAAGGCTTTATTGGTGATGAGGTAGTCAAGTTATTGAGTAGAAAATCTCGAGTTTTTATATTTCTGCAATCATCTTTATTAATGGCCAAACATCTGGTTAGAGAAGCTAGGAGGATTGGTTTAATGGAAAGAGATTCTGTGTGGATAGTTACTGATTCTATTACAAGTGTTTTGGATTCAAGTGACCCTTTATTTGTTACGTCCATGGAAGGTGCTATTGGAACTAAGTCATATTACTCTAAAGAAACTAGTAGTTTCATGGAGCTAAGAGCTCAATTTCGTGAAATTATTAAATCAGATTATCCAGAGGAGGAAAATTTGGAGCCTGGAGTTTATGCCCTGCGTGCATATGATAGCATAATGGCCATCTCTCATGCCGTGACAAAGTTAGGCAGTGATGAAAATACTACTGCAAAAACTCTTTTAGAAGGCATTCTGTCAAGTAAATTTCTAGGCTTGAGTGGGAATATTAGTTTTCGCGATGGAAGTTTATTGGATTCTTCCAATTTAAGAATCATAAATGTTGTTGGAAAGGTTTACAAAGATCTCGGATTTTGGTCATCAGAAGGATTCTTAAAAAATGTTGATCAAGTTAAGGGGGGTGCTCGTAGCATGAAGACATTGGTCAGTACTGTACTGGTGAATTGGCCAGGTAATTTGACCCGAGATCCGAAGGGCTGGATAATGCCAAGTGATGTAAAGAAAATGAAGATTGCAGTCCCCGGAAAGACAGTTTATCCAAAATTTGTGGAAGTTGTTAATGATTCACGCAGTGTTAATTTTTCTGGATTTTGCATCGATCTCTTTGGTGCGATTGTAAATGTTTTGAAGAAGAATTATTCTTTACCTTACGAGTTTATCCCATTCAATGGAACCTATGATGACCTGGTCCTCAGTGTTAGCAATGAGGTAATAATATATTTCAAAAATACATTTTGATAATGAGGTAGTATTTTCTTAATTAGGAATAATTTTGTCCATGTATATACAAAAAAAAAAAGCAGTCTTATTTGAAAAGTATCATTTAGTTTTTGCCTTGCTCTTGTTGACAGTTTTGTTTTGTTTTGTCATGTGTCAAACCAAATATTTCGAAGACTTATGATGCTGCGGTGGGGGATGTAACTATAATAGAAAGTCGAGCTAAACTCGTGGAGTTCACACAACCATTTGCTGAATCAGGCTTGTCAATGATGGTCCAGTACAAACATAAACCTACCAGAGCTTGGTTGTTTCTAAAACCTTTCAGTCCCAGTATGTGGCTAGCAACAATTGGGATTTTGTTCTACACTATGTTCATAGTTTGGTTCTTCGAACGTGCATCAAATCCAGATTTCAAAGGCCCATGTCATGATCAGCTTGGCACGACTATGTGGTTCACTTTTTCAAGTCTGTTCTTCGCACACAGTGAGTACCTTGTTATCCCTAAGGCTACATTACAAGTTACACCATAATGTTTTTGAGATTTTAAAAAACATTTACTTAATGATTTCTGTTAAAATCTAAAGTCAGTTTCATGTTGCTTTCATATTTTTTCCATCAGTATCCATAACACTTTGTAGTAAAATGATTTTTTTTTTCAGAGGAAAAGGTTTACAGCAACTTTACAAAAATGGTGGTTGTGGTATGGCTGTTTGTGGTGCTGGTTCTTACCTCAAGTTACACAGCTAGTCTGAGTTCAATGCTTACAATCGATAGGGTTGAGCCAAAGGTAGAAGATTTACAGTGGCTAAGGAACAAAAATGCAACAGTTGGCTGCGATGGTGGTTCATTTGTTACAGATTACTTGACAAATGTGCTGAAACTTGAGAACATAAAACACATTGAGAACCAATATGATTATATTTCTGAATTCGACAAGGGGGGTATTAACGCATCATTCATCGAGCTCCCATACCAAAGATTTTTTCTAGAAGATAACTGCAATCACTTCACTACTGTTGGACCTACCTATAGATTTGGAGGATTCGCGTTTGTAAGTTATTACTTCTCTTTCATTCTGTTTCAATTTGCTTTAACCAAAATCCGCGAAAATTAAAATTTGAAAATAATATTTGATGCTATGCATGCACGCAGGCTTTCCAAAAAGGCTCTCCAATAGCTAGAGATGTATCAGAGGCCATTCTAACTCTCACCGAAAATGGTACCTTAAAACAGTTGGAAACCAAGTGGTTTCCTTTAGCAACTAATTGTTCTGCTAGGAAAAACACTGGTAGCCTCACCATCGAGAGTTTCTGGGGAATCTATCTTATATCTGGTGCCACCTCTACAGTCTGCTTTCTCATTTTCATAGCCAAATTACTAGTGCTTCGAAAGACCAAAGATCGGAACCAGAGAAATGAAGGAGCTAGTGCCATCCCAGCTGAAGAGGGAAATTTGAGAAAGGCTATTGCAATCGTAAGGTATATCTATAGAACTAACAATAGAATATCTCCGATAAGAGCTACATCCTTCTACCAAAGAGAAGATACGGACTTGTCAAGGTGGAAAGTGATGAGTCCTTCCGAGGCTCTACAGCATGGAATTCAACTGCCTGAAATCAAAAGCTGAGCACATCCATCCCGCCCCACTGACCATTCAAATTTCAGTACCGAATCTCATTTCTATAGTCGATCACTGACAAAATTTTACTGTGCATGTAATATTTTACTCATTTCTATAATCTCATATCAGTACCGAATCTCATTTCTATAATTTTACTGTGCATGTAAAATGAAGAGGTGACTGTCAACTCACTAAATTCTCATTAAATGGAAAACCGAAAATGCTAGGTACCCAAATTAGTTTTTAAAATATTTTCCAAATATCAAGTGTATTAGTATAATTGGTTATAATAAAATATACTTCCTGCATTCACACAAATCATTCTAATCAAAAATTTTCATTATGCTACATTATTTGAGAACAGTTTTTGAGAACAAAATTTGAGATAAATTTGAGATATGTAGCATTATTTTTTAACTAGTATTTACCGGTGCTACGCACCGAAAGCATTATGTTAAAAGTTATAAATTCATTATTATTATAACTCAATATTCAGTAATTTTCTTTAAGTTTTAAGGATTTTTTTTTTTAAAATCAAACCTGTTTCCAATATTTTTTTCCCACGTATTTTTACGAATTATGCTAACACATGTACATGTATGAGTAAATAGAATATATGCTAAACGGATATAGTTTTGTTAGAAAATAAATATTTGTAACTAAAATTTAAATATGCGAAGATGACAACCAATGCATCAATTAATTAAAATGACAAACTAACACAAAAATAAAAAATTTAAAACTGTTTGAATTTAAAACTAACACAAGTATTCTGAATTTGTTTCGGTAGCTCGTTCTAACTGGGAAAGGTACAACAGGCGAGATAATAGAATTAGCTTGGATATTTATTTGAGTTGGGTTGAGTTCTGGAGAACGGAGAATTTTCAAAAAAAATCTTCGATTCAGAAAAGTAATCGTCGTAGCGGGGTTGATGGCCGCCCTTCGACACATACGAGTGGTTCTGCTTCTCATAGGACAGTTGCAGCTCGTGCGGTATGGTTTAATCTGGTTTTGATTGAATTCTCATTTAATTTCTGAAAAACGATATTTTGTGCTCTAAAATTTGTTTTTTTTTTTTACAGAAAGTGCAGTACAAGCGTGAGCCCACTGCTGATCTAATATTCTACTTGACACACACCAAGCGTGTGAAGAAAAAGAAGAATCCGATTGTCGAGGCTATAGAAAATGGTATGGATGACGAGGATGCCGAGGATGACGGGAATGTCGAAGTTGTATGGATTGACAAAAAAAGCCAAAAAATATATATGAGTTTTAATTTATAATTTTCAGAATATTTATTTAGTTTTGGTTGGATGAGATTTCTGAATTTTCATAATACTAATTTAGTTTGGTTGAATATTCATTTAGCAAGTTTGGTAGAATATTCATTTAGCAAGTTCAGTTAGATTTTAATTAAGATTTTAAATTAATGTAGGATTTTAGCATTTCATTTAATATTAGGAGGGCAATAAATATTACTTAAAAGTAATTAACAGCCCTTAGTTCCACTCTTAGTTTCACCCCTGGTTAAGTATTGGTCTAGCACCTATGCACAAGTACCTAATAATGTCCGGAATCCCTATTATTTGTTATGCTTTTGTCACCAATCAAAAGTGGTCCTGCAAAAAAGTTTATTTGATTATCCTGGGTCATGTAACTGTACTCCAGCAGCTGCACTTAAGTATCTGGACAGTATATAACTGCTAAAATAGAACAAATGTTGGTGCACACATTCCATAAATTTTCCCACGTAGCAACAGTATAAATTAGTATTTGTTGTAATAGGAAAAGGGAGGTTGAAATTAAAATATACCTAAATTCCTAGTATTTGTGGTTGTAATTTTATTTGCAGTTTTTTTGGTGCATATTGTTCCTATGTTTTGATATTTAATTTAAGTGTTTAGTTGTACTAATTATTATTGTATATACGAAACTTTTCAAGCACTTCTTGAGCTGCATGAGAAATCTGGGCAGACCGTGGATAAAAATGCTCTGTTTCTTGAGGCAGTTGGAGGGCCTGACAAGAAGAATAGAGTATATGGAATTGGTTCATCACAGAGCTTCTTTTATCCGAAGTCTAAACTTATGTCATGCACTTCATTCTCTTCCAGTGAAGAAGAAAATCAAAAGCTGAAGCACGAATTAAGTGAGATGAACGAACGAATGAAGGCAATGGAAAAGTAACTAATTGTGATTATTGAGTCTACATCACTCTGATTCGGACGTCTTCAATCCCCTACTAGTTCAGATGGTGAAGATGCTGAGAACCCTACCAATTTAGATGGCCAAGATGATGATAATTAGTTTTCAATTTAGTATGTTAGCTATATGCACTTTAACTTGTAACCAAATATATATGTTGGTATGGTTTACTAATTAGTACTGCTGGTTGGTTTAGACCTATAAGACTGATTGGTGGCAAATCTTGGTATGGTTGGTTTGCTAATTTTGAATATCGGATATGATATTATATCCTATTATTTAAAGGGCCAGAGTGATCTTGTAACTCTTAATTAGTCCCATTTTGAATTTGTATTAGCCACTGAAGTGAAGTGTTGGTATTGGATGAAGACAACTTTGTCATCTTTTGTTTGTTGGTATCTTTTATTTGTTATAATGTGTACAGGTTTATAAAAATAAGAAAGCAGATTTATGCAGGCTTATATTCTGTGTTTCATCCATTGGCAAAATCTTTGTATCCTATAGTTACTTATAGAAAATTCGTTGAGAGGCTGTTACTAACAATACTAAACGTGCCTCTTTAGAAATTACTTACGGATCCGTTAGGAACTTGTTACTATATTTAGCAACGGAAACTGTATTGACATATCATTGTTATAAATACCAATGGAATATCCGTTGGAAAATTGTTGCTAAATTTAACAACGAAAATTTCATTGCAATATGGTTGTTAATAATAGAAACAACTTACCCATTGGGAATTTGTTACTAAATTTTACAACGAAAATTTCTTTACAATGTGGTTGCTAATAATACCAACAGAATATTTCGTTACTAGTTGGTTGGGTAATCGTTATTTCTTAAAACAAGAACTGTGTTGTTAGTTCATTGATATTCCGTTGTTAAGTTTAGTGACGAAAAACAAATCCGTTTGTAGAGACTTCCCAACGACGTTTACTGCAACCGACCATTTTGGTGGCTATTCGGTTGGTAATCTGTCTTCGTAACGGATTTTCTTAATCTACCAGCGGGATTTTCTGTTGTTAAAACTAAATATTCTTGTAGTATAACATGAATGCAATATGGATGAAAATATTGAACGGCCTAAACTATTTTAGATTTATTCTTATTATTAGCTCATTATCATTTATGTGGATGCATTTATTTCTTCCTGGTTTTAACTCCATAGTATAGTCAATAGCATTGTTAGTGAAATCAGACATCTCTTTCAAATAAATAATTGATTGTAAGGCGTGTGAAAGGTGATCCTATATATATTTGTTTTAATTGAAATTTGTACATCACCACGACTAAATGCACGTTATGTGAGTTGATTTCAGATTTTTGTGAGGGTGTAGAACCTCCGGAGGTTTAAATTTACTCAACCACGTCTGTAGCAAAGTAGATATTATTTCCATGCACCAGGTGTTTTTTCATTCAAAGATAAAGTGAGTGCTAGATATTGGTCACATTTCCCTTCCTGCAATGGAGGTTTTTGTTAGGAATATGTTGTTCTTGATGATAATTATAAAACACTTAGTAGATTTTGTATTAAGTCATTTTGTAACTGTCAACGGAATGATATGCTTTGCAGCTTTCGTTGACAGGTAGCTCATCAACGAAATGAGTGATGTAGCAATTGCACTGTACAATACTTCATAGTTTGATATGCATTTGGTTGTAGGTATTAGATAGGTTTTCTAAGTCATGTTGACTAAGTACTAGATAGGCAAAATAGGTTGGTGAATTGTAAATATATCATGCCTTGTAATTTTGCCTAAGTGAAGACATGTCAACGGTATGAAGATTACTCTATCAACGGAATGAAGATTACTCATCAACGAAATGGAGATTACCCATCAACGAAACGAAGAATAAAGCTATCAACGAAACACATCTTACTGCTATCAACGAATCATTATCACTTTTCTGAATAGTTGACAAAGTGATAGTGACAGTTTTCTGACAGATCAAAAGGAGACGTGGAAGTGTACTTTGCATTGGAAGCCATTAAAATGGACATAGGGAATAAGGAAACATTCCAATTTCCAATTAGGTTCTTGGGAGTGATCATAATAAGCATGAAGACAAAAGCCAAGATCTCCAAGGACCATTGGACAAAAGGGATGAAAAGCAAGCTACTGAAAGTTACTTTAGATTAATTTAGAGTAACCAAAAATAGCATTGTAAACTTGGGTTATATAACCAAGTGTAGCAGTTCAGTTTAGATATAGAAGTGAGTAAGATAAAATAGTTTGTATTAGCTTTTTCAAGAGCACTCTCACTTTGTATCAAGAACTGAGCAGATGTGATACATTTGTAACACAGATTATTTCCGCAATAAAATTATCTCAGTTGGATCCTCAAAACAACCAAATGAAATTTTATATTTGTTTATGTTTTTATTTCAGTACAGTTTTATTATTGTAAGTTGTTTTAAGTTTCGAAATATCTAGAATTGTATTCAACCCCCCCTTCTACAATTCTGTTAGGTCATTTGGGATTAACAATTGGTATCAGAGCGAGCTTCTAACATACAAGAAGTTTAAAGATCAAGACCAAAACAGTAACCATGGTGAAGTAGGATGCAGGTGTAAAGATACCAGTTCTAGATAAGGACAATTACTTTTACTGGAAAGTAAAAATGCATCTACATCTCATGTCTATGGATGAGAGATATGTAGACTGCATTGAGAAAGGTCCACACGTTCCCATGAAGTTTGCATCTAGAGTTGGACTGCCAGATGATGCTCCAGATGTGGAAATTCCAAAACCTGTCTCAGAATGGACTATTGAAGATGTTGCAGAAATCCATAAAGATAAAAGAACCATGAACATTCTGTTTAATGGTTTGGAGCAAGAGATGTTTGACAATGTTATAAACTGTACAACCTCTAAAGAAGTATGGGACACTGTTAGAACTCTCTGTGAAGGAACTGAGCAAGTTAGGGAGAACAAAATGCAACTCCTCATACAACAATATGAGCACTTTCATTTTAAAGCTGGTGAAACCCTAAATGACACGTTTAGTAGGTTCCAAAAGCTTTTGAATGGATTAAAGTTGTATGGGAGGATCTATCAAACCAAGGATTCGAACCTCAAATTTCTTAGAGCTCTTCCAAAAGAATGGAAGCCTATGACTGTTTCTTTGAGAAACACTCAGGAGTATAAAGACTACACTCTTGAAAGGCTTTATGGAACCCTAAAGACATATGAGCTGGAAATGGAGCAAGATGAAGAAATTGAGAAGGTACAAAAGAAAGGTGGATCTATTGCATTGATTGCATCTGTGAACCAACTGGAAGATGACAATGAAGAAACTGCAAAATCCACAACTAATCGAGCTAGTTGTAGGAGTGATGTTAGCAAGGGTAAAGGCAAGATGACAGAAGAAGAAGAAGAACCAGCCAACTTGGATGACTTAGATGAGATTGATGAACACATTGCTTTTCTTTCAAGGAAATTCTCTAAGTTCAAATTCAAGAGAAACTCAGAAGCAAGGCCACCAAGGAGAGACTTTCAACCTAGCAAAAATAACTGGATTGAAAAGTCTAAGTCTAAATGTTTCAATTGTGGAATGATTGGTCACTTTGCTGGAGACTGCAGAAAGCCCAAAGTTGAGAAGGGCAACAGGAAATTTGAGCCTGTTGATTATAAAAAGAAATACTTTGAACTTCTCAAGCAAAAAGAAAAGGCTTTCATGTCTCAGGAGTATGATTGGGCTGGTAATGGTGAAGATTCTGATGATGATGTTGAGTATGTCAACTTGGCTTTAATGGCTAACAATCATGAGCAGGAAGCAAGTTTGTTAGAAATGAATACCACTAGAAACTAGACAGAGGGGGGGTGAATGGATAGTTTGATATATTTTTCGATCTTGAAAACTAAGTAAGCAACTGTATGTGATTATGATATGTAATATGCAGAAAGAAAATAACACGCACAATCACTTTAATCTACTTTGTATAAGCAAATTAAATACTACAGCTTTCCAGGAAATTCACAATCGAATTTCTGGCTTCTAAACAAGAACAGTTTGAACTTGCTTGCTTACAGAGAAAAGAGCTTAGCAAATAACTATATGTATCTCTCTTACAGCTTACAGTTGTGTGTGCACGATATATATATTCCCCTATACAAACTAGGCACACACAATATTACACAGCTACCCCTTCTGAAAGTCCAACTTGTCCTGCCATAAGAAGTTCACTGTGTCAGGAAGGACCACCTGCTTTTCGGAGTCTTTCCCGTTTCTGTAGCTGCTTGTCTCTTATCTTTCTCTCCAAGTTTAGCTGTAGATTTGCCATCTGTTCTTTGGACCACCTTGCCAGAACAAATGCTTCAGTATTTGTCTCCTTTGATTCTTGGTTCTGTACCTTGATTTGTCTTGTTATAAACGGCTAAGTGTTGATATCGTGAACTCCACTTTATCACTGACTTCGCGATCTCCCTTGTGAGGACTACGCGATATAGCCTTTGAAGACTTTGCGACATAGGTCATTTGACGACTATGCGACATAGGTCATTAGATGACTATGCGACATAGGTCATTTGATGACTATGCGACATAAGGCTTCTGAGGACTTCACGATCTAGGCTCCTTTGACTTTGCTGACTTCAACACTTCACGACATGTGTCTTGAGGACTTCTCGACATAGTACAAAATGGACTATGCGATATAGTACTTCACGACATAGCTTTCTTTTGACTTTGCTATATAATGCCTTAGACAAATTCCTGCAACTTATTTCTTCATGGCCTTATTCAACTCCATCCTGCTGCATGAACACTTCTGAACTTCTACCAGGATAATTATTCAATGGCCTATATACATTCTAGATGCAAGAACTTTACTAAGCTCATTATAAATCTGAGCATACATGATAAAGCTATTGTCCATGAAAACAAGACAAGTACATTTAGAGACCTATACTATATCCCAGTGATAGAAATCACTAGGTCATGTAATGTGACATAGTCACATAGTGTAGGCTTGTTAATAGTGGTATTCAGACATGTCTTGAGCCTAACAATCTCCCCCAAATTGTGAGTAAGATCCTTAGGCACAATTTCATGTCTGATAACAAGCCTAACTTACATAAAAGGAAATTTAGTAACAGAGAGAACAATTCATGAACCTTGAGATCAGAGATTTGATTACATAGAAAAATTGAAAGCTTACAGATTACTTTTGTTGCTCAACAGCTTCAGCTTCCAATTGCTTCTCTAGCAAATCATCATATATCTTCTTTTTCCTTATCTCTTCTTTTCTCTTCAAGTCTATGATGGCTTCTTGAAGTTCTTCTCTTGCAATCAGTTCTTCAATGAGAGGTGAGCCTTCCAAGTCATCAATTGCAGCCTTGAGTGCACTTTCTACATAGGAATCAAGAAACTCCATCCTTATTTTGCTTTGACCTCCATGTGAGTTTTTGTACTCCACAATGTAAGGATTTTGCTTGACCCTGCACAACCCTTTCTGCCTTAGCTCTTTAGCCCTCTCCTCCATCTCAGCCATTTCTTTTTCTCTCTGAATCTTCTTCTTTTCATTCTCTTTCCTCATGTTTTCTTCATAATCAGCATGCATCTTCAAGTACCTGGCAATATCTATCTTCCATGTCCTTTCTTCTTTTTCTTCAAAATTCAGTAAGGCATTTATCCTTTCAAGCTCATACTTATAGAAATATTGCCAGCTTCCTTGCTTCATTATCCTTTCTCTTCCATCAGTGTACTTGATCTCTAGATGATCCAACTTCACTTTGACTTCAAAGATCCTTTGAGCCCTCAAAAATGCTAGGGCATCTTCATCATAGTCCTCATCTAGTGGAAGCACATTGATGCCAGTAACATTTGTGAGTTTTCCAGTCTTCTTTGTTATCCTTATCCTTTTGGGTACACTCTTGATCTTCAAATGCTTCACAAGAGATACCTTTCTGGAACAAGGAGAATTAGTCTTCAGTGCCACATCACTTGGAAGAAGCTTTATTCCTTTCCCCTTCATCCACTGTAACACTCCACTAGCTGTAACTTTGTGGAAGTGTTTTCTTGATATTTCTTTTGTGGCTTCACCCTTCTTCTGTGGCAACTCAAGTTCAGAAGTCATGGATAATGATTTTGGAGGATCATTGCTAACAGTACCCACCCTAGACTTAGAGTCTTGTGTTGTGGTTAAAGTACTACTAGCAATGTCCTTGACTTGCTGAATTCCACTCCTAGTTCTCTTCACTGTCTCCTTTGCCCCCTTTGTGTCATCACCAGCATCTGTAGATTTCTTGGAAGATTTGCTCCTGCTGCTGTCACTTGGTCCATCCTTATTACTCCTTGAATGAGATCTCCTCCTGTAGGTTTTCTCCTCATCATCATCCTCCCCATCCTTCTTCTTGTTCTTTTCTGTGACAGATTCTGGCAAAACACCATGAATCAGAAAAGATTGTAGAATGTTAATCATCTCTAATTCCTCTGCTGTCTTGACTCCTTTCTTTGCTCTCAGCATTTGCAGCACCTGATTGATCTTTGTGTTATTCTTCATTTGCAGATCTTTGGGAATGACTAGTTGGTCTATACTTCTGACTTTGGATAGACTTTGAAAAATTACTGTCCTTGGCTTGGGTATGACCTCAGGCAGTCTTTGATTTTGGTCCATCTCCAAGTCATTATAAAGACTTTCATTGTTAGCCCCACTCTTTTCAATCAGCTCCAGAATTATTGACACTTCAGTGAACTTCAGTTTCTCCAGAGTTTGAAATGCTAAGTGCCACAAGCAGTTGTCCTTGCATACCATGATTATTTCTCTCAGATAAACATCCCTGATTTTCCTTACTGCAACTGTGAAGTACTTGATGCTTTCCCTGAGCTTCTTTCTATATGCTTGTGCATCTCCTTGAGCATTCTTGTAGGTGGCTTTCAGAAACTCCAGGAATGCCTCATCATGATAGATGTTAGAGTTGGCAACTTCCTGTAGCTTGGCCTCAGTGACAAGTGTAGCTTGGGTAGGTTTAGCAATTGGAGTAGGTATAGCAGGTTGAGAGGTTGAGATGTCTTTAGGCATTGTGGATGGATAGAATGTTGTGGTGACTGTGCTTTTCTGACCTTGTGCATTGATGACCTCTACAGGGGGAAGATTGATTGGCTTTATTGTCTCTTCAATGAGCTTGCCCTTAAGTTTTGACTGCTTGGTAGGTGCTCCCCCTGTCTTTTTCACATTGACCTCCTTTCCTTTCTCCCCCTTAGGCTTGGGATCAGACAAAGTGTCTTGAGTTTCCCCAGGAATAGGCAGGTTCATAGATCTCATCATTGAGGTCATCATTTGTTGCTGCACCAGCAAAATGTTTGTTGTGTTGGTGGCTTGATCATCGAGTTTGTCATTGAGTTGGCTTAGAGATGTAGATAGCATTCTGTTTTCATCCTTGAGAGAGGCCACTTCTCTTTCTAAGCCATCCACCTTGGAGAATAATTGTTGAGACCTAAATGAGTTGAGGGATTGATCTTTGACCCTGGCAAAATCATATTTGGAGATGTCTGACAGAGGGACTTCATCCACCAGCTTATCACCATACTGGTTTTTCCACATGACATTCAACATAGCATTGGTGGTGATGGTAGATTTTGCTTGATTTTCCAGTGTAGAAGCCAGTTTCTTGATGTTGTCTGTGACCATGGCAAGAGTCACATCCATCATGGACACATTGGTGGAGGTTTTCTGGACTTCTTTGAGGATACCATCCACCTTGGGAAAATCAGAGAGATAAGAGGTTCTGAGCTTAGCGAGGGATCTTTCTGTCTCCTCCTGAATTGAAGAAATCTCTGATTGAAGCCCTTTCCCAAGATAATGCAGAGCCTTCAACTGGTTCTTGTATACATCATTCACAGCATCATAGATGGCAACAGGAGAAAGATCCTTAGCATCGGAGCCCAGAGAGGTGAGGTATTCTTCTCTCACAAAAGCCAGGGCATCCTTGAGCTTGAGAGTCCTCTTAGCATCCAACCAGGCATCCACATTCCCCTCTGGTTCAGCTGTATCCACAATCTTCTCCTGTTGAGCTTCAACATCCTCCTTATGGCATAGCAGGATAGCTTCATAATCAGTATTTGGAAGGTTGGAGGTGAGGAGATGTTGAGCTATCTTTGAGAACTCATCAATCTGTGCCACATGGAGATCTTGTATGGCATCTTCAGACATTTTGGAAGGCACAGATGACGATCCTGAAGGCCTGTCATGGTGCACAGGCTTCAGCCATTCTGACATTGTGGCCTGAGCCAAGTGAGAGCTAGTGCTAGGCACTTCATGAGATGTGTGAGTTTGAGTCTCCTCCAGCCTTGGAATGGCTGTAGGGTCTGATGTTGTCTCCATTGAAATGGGATGTGTTACAACATCTGCCCTATATGTCTGTGAAGACAGTTCCACATCCCTAAGGATGGGAGAATTTGGCACAGAGTCTCCAGTGAAAACTGGTGAATCCTCCATGTTTGTGTTGGTGTCATTAGGATATGCCTCAGCATGCATTCCCTGACCAACTGAATGTGGGTCCTGAGTGGTGAGCACAGTGTCAAGCACCATGTCACTTGAAGTTGGCTCAATCACAGGGCTGGATTGTGATTGATCAAGGGCAAGATTGTCATGAGTATGACTCTCTTGTTCAGAAGAAATTTTAGTGGAAGAATCTGAGAGAGAAGTGGGGTTCAGATTGGATTTTAGCAACTCCCCCTGAGAAATAGGAGGAGTTTCAACATTGATGTGCTCTCCACTTAGTGTTTGATCACCCTTATCACTCCTAGGGTCAAGAGTGAGGTCTTGACCCTGTGCAGACTCGTTACAACTTGCAGTGGGGAGGCTGCTCTTTTCAATACCCATGACCTGTTGAGAGGCCATAGACAGTAGCAGGTGTACCCCTTTTTGCACATCTGAATCCTGTTGAGAGGATGCAGTGGTGGCTACAGATTTTGATTTCTTCTTTGGTCTGGTGAGAGGTGACTCAGGAATCTCACTTGCTAACTCTACAGATTCATGGATAATAGCTAGGGTTCTCTTCTTCTTCTTTTTAGCAACATCAACCTTTTGAGAGATTGATGCACTTGGCTGACTATCCTCTATAGTGGTGTTTACAGTGGGGTTGCTGGATGGGATAGGGAGGCCTGGGTTAGACTGTGATGCTCCCTCAGTCTCAGCCTCCCCTGTCCAGGAAAGAGCATGGTATATGGGCTTATCAAGTGGATAAGACGCGAATGTGTCCTGCATATGCGGGGTCACACTCAAGATCACATCCACTTGATTCCTTGTGTCCAATGAACCAAACAGAATCTTGGACATGGACTTGGAATAAGCCATCTTTGATTTATCAATACCCTCCAAGTCATGGACATTAGCATCAAGATAATTTAAAATAACTTGAAGAAAGCGAGGGTAAAAGATGTCATTACCTCTTCCACGGACTGTCCTCCCTAGCCTTTGAGTCAATTCCTTGAGGATTATTGCTCCAACATTGATTTCCTGATTGTAGGCTAGGGAATAGGCCAGCTTCACAGCAATGTGACTGATATGGTCCCATCCTGTCTTTCTGCAAAGGAACACCTTCTGGAGTGCATCAAATAGAAATGACCACTCCCTTCTTACAAACTTCTTATTCAGCTTTCCAGTATCTATCTCATCAGCATACTGAATGAAGGTCATGAAGTCTACTATTTGAGCATCAGTAGCTTCTTGGTCATGACCCTCCACCTTGAACCCTAATGCTTCATTTATCTCCTTCTCCCCAAACTGGAAGTGTTTGCCTCCAATTGAACAAGCTATCTCCTGGAACGAAGTTCCATCTTCCCTGGCCATTGTAGAAACCAACGCCGTTCGCCAAAATCCTTCCAATACATCAACATACAACGTGGGGTTCAAGGTTAGGGCTTGGCTGAGGTAGGAATCATTTAGGAACCGTACAAAACACTTGTACCTGGGTTTAGCCTCAGCCTCAGAGGGAATGGTGAGAAGATTTGTTTCTTTGGGAATGGTTAAAGGAATAGAGGATGATACTGTTTGAGATTTGGGTGCCATTTCAAGAGAGAGAGTAAGAAAGAGAGTAGAGAATTTGTGCTTAGGTTAGAAAGTTTGAGAGCAATAGACAAGATGAAAAGTTGCAAACGGTTAGAAAAAGGTATTTATATGATAGAGACACTGCGATATGGAGTTATGAATGTGTACAGTCTATCTGTGTGTCGTGAAGTCAAAAGTGGCCTGTACCGCAAAGTCTTGCAAAGTATATCGCATAGTCTCAACAATGAACTATGTCGCAAAGTCTTCAAAATGAAGGGATCGGGGAGACTTTGCGATATAGGAGAAATACCCTGTCTAAAGCTCTCTTTTTGGAATTTTAAGCAATTTGTCAGACTTTTATCAAATTTTGAAATAAAATTAATTTAAGTCAAAATTCTGTCAACTATGGAGACTTGTCGATATAGTTATACTAAGTCGCGAAGTCATAGAATTAACTATGTCGCAAACTCATGAATTGAACTATGTCGCGAAGTCTCACAATCTCAACAGTTTGCGACATAAGTCTGTTTAATTTGAACTATGTCGTGAACTCTGAAAATCATCTATATCGAGATGTCTCAAAAGCTCACAACTCCACTCACAAATATGATTTTGAAAAATATGCAGTAAAATACTGAAATATTTATAAATCATATCTCAGCTAATTTTCACTCCAAACAAATAGATCATTTAAATACAGTGAAAATTTACTGCTGCAACAATTAACCAGCATATTTACTTAGAACAACTGAATGAAGGATTGAGCATTCCAATTTCACTCACAAGTCTGTTGAAGACTGCTTCATTCAGAGGTTTAGTAAATATGTCAGCTAATTGTTTCTCAGTTGGAACATAAGAGACTTCTATGGTACCATTTGCAGCATGTTCCCTAATGAAATGGTACCTGATCTCAATGTGCTTTGTAGTAGAATGATTAACAGGATTAGCTACAATGGATATTGCACTAGTATTATCACACATCAGAGGAATGTGTTCTAACACTAGTCCATAATCCATGAGTTGATTTCTAATCCAAAGCAATTGAGCACAACAACTTCCAGCAGCAATATATTCAGCCTCAGCTGTGGATGTTGCTGTGGACTGTTGTTTCTTACTAAACCAGGACACTAACCTTTGACCTAGGAATTGACAGCTCCCAGAGGTGCTCTTCCTGTCAATCCTGCATCCAGCATAATCAGAATCTGTGTAACCAACCAGGTTGAACCCAGTGCCCTTTGGATACCATAGCCCAAGATTAGGAGTCCCCTTCAGATATTTGAAAATTCTTTTGATGGCCATCATGTGAGATTCCTTGGGATCAGACTGGAACCTTGCACAGAGGCATGTGGCAAACATGATGTCTGGCCTGCTAGCTGTGAGATAGAGCAGGGATCCAACCATTCCTCTATAGACCTTGATATCAACTCTCTTGCCTTTCTTGTCTTCATCCAGCTTGATTGCAGTAGACATAGGAGTTTTAGCTGAGGATGACTCTTCTAAACCATATTTCTTTAAAAGATCCTTGACATACTTAGATTGGTTTATA
Source organism: Heracleum sosnowskyi (assembly GCA_030848705.1). Classification (NCBI taxonomy): domain Eukaryota; kingdom Viridiplantae; phylum Streptophyta; class Magnoliopsida; order Apiales; family Apiaceae; genus Heracleum; species Heracleum sosnowskyi. The sequence goes on from CM061239.1 coordinate 9,957,465, forward strand.
AAGATGCCATCCTCCCTTTGATGTACTTGCAGGCCTAGGAAGTAGGTTAACTCTCCCATCATACTCATCTCATATTTACTTTGCATCAACTTAGAGAACCTTTCACAGAGTTTTTCATTTGAAGAGCCAAAGATGATATCATCCACATAGATTTGAACAAGAATGATATCATTTCCATGCTTCTTGAAGAATAGGGTTTTGTCAATTGTACCCCTGGTAAATTGATGCTCAAGAAGGAATTGAGATAGAGTTTCATACCAGGCTCTTGGTGCCTGTTTGAGTCCATAGAGTGCCTTGAGCAGTCTATACACAAAGTTTGGGAAGTCTTCACTCTCAAAGCCAGGTGGTTGAGACACATAAACTTCTTCAGCAAGATCACCATTGAGAAATGCACTTTTCACATCCATTTGATACACCTTAAAATCTGAGTGAGCTGCAAAAGCCAGAAAGATTCTGATGGCTTCCAGTCTAGCTACAGGTGCAAATGTCTCATCATAGTCAATGCCTTCTTGCTGACAATATCCTTTGGCAACCAGCCTTGCTTTGTTTCTTACTACCACTCCTTCTTCATCCATCTTGTTTCTGAACACCCATTTGGTGTCAATAACATTCTTTCCTTTTGGAGATGGCACTAGTTCCCATACCTTGTTTTTCTCAAATTGATTCAACTCTTCTTGCATGGCAACAATCCAATCAGAATTCTTCAAAGCTTCTTCAATTAATTTAGGTTCCTCTTGTGACAGAAAGCAGCTATACAGACAAGTATTTAATGTTGCCCTTCTTGTTCTAACTCCCTCACTAGGATCTCCAATGATTTGATCCCTAGTGTGGGCTCTGTCCCATTTCCTTGTGTGCCCCTGTTCATTTCCTTGATCTGTTCCAATCTCATTTTGGTTGACAGTTGCATTCTCTTCTTCTCCCCCTGTGTTTGTGAATCCTTGCACAGGTGTTTGAAGAAGATTGTCAACTTCAAGAGTTTCATTTTCTAGAACAGTTTGAACAGGGGGTTCATCTTCACTTTCAGAATCCTCAAGATAACCTTGATTCTCAAATCTCAATAGCACACTGTCTTGATCACTTGTTTTCAGTCCTGGAGTTTTCTTGTCATCAAAGGTAACATCCATGCTTTCCATGACTTTGTGTTGCTCAGGTACAAACACTCTGTATGCTGTCCTTTCCAGAGAGTATCCAATGAAGATACCTTCAAATGCCTTGGCATCAAATTTTCCAACATGCTCAGAGGTATCTTTCATCACAAAGCACTTGCTTCCAAACACATGCAGGTGCTTGAAGGATGCTCTTTTTCCAGTCATTAATGAGTAAGGAGTTTTGCCAGACTTCTTATTGATTAATGTTCTATTTTGCACATAGCACGCTGTGTTAACAGCATCAGCCCAAAAGCTAGTGGGTAGCTTTGCATCCAGTAGCATTGTCCTTGCAGCTTCAATGAGAGTTCTATTCTTTCTCTCAACTACTCCATTTTGTTGAGGTGTTCTAGGAGCTGAGAATTGTTGAGAAATTCCTTTATCTTTGCAAAACTCATACAATGTTGAATTTCTGAACTCAGTCCCATTATCACTTCTCAAAGCAACTACAGAGGCACCAGTGCTTTGTGCTTCTTTATCAACTCTCTTGATATGCTCTATTATGACTTGGGGTGCTTCATCCTTGGAGAATAGGAATTCCACCCAAGTATATCTTGAATAGTCATCTACCATCACTAGAGCATATTTCTTTTTGGAAAGGGACATTACATTCACAGGGCCAAATAAGTCCATGTGAATTAGTTGCAGAGGTTTTGAGTTTGTATTGAGCAACTTGTTCTTGTGACTTGATCTTTTAATCTTCCCTTTCTGACAAGCTTCACATGCTCCATCTTGCACAAACTCCAAGGCAGGCAAATCCCTGATGAGTTCTCTCTTGGTTAGAGAGTTCATTGCCTGAACATTTAAGTGAGACAGTTTCTTGTGCCACAGCCAGAATTCCTCATTTGTGGCTGTTGTGTAGAAACAACAAATTTCTCCCTTATCTGCAGCCTTGAGATTAGCTACAAACAAGCTTCCTTTCTTCACACCAGTTAGAACAACTTCACCACTTTCCCTTTTTGAGATTGAACAAAGGTCTTCATCAAATTCCACTTTGAAGCCTCTGTTGGTAAACTGTCCAATACTCAAGAGATTATGCTTCAGTCCTTCAACAAATGCTACATCTTCAATAATGACATTTCCAGATTTAACACTGCCATATCCCATTGTATAACCAATGTTGTCATTTCCAAAGGTTACTGATGGGCCAGCCTTTTCCTCAAAATGTGATAGCAGGGCTATATCACCAGTCATGTGACTTGAGCATCCACTGTCCAAGATCCATATGACTCTTTTATTCCTGTTGCCCTGCATTCACAAAGTGACTAAGTTGTTTTTGGTACCCACACTTGGTAGGGTCCAGATGGTTTAGAAACATTTTGATTAATAATTCTTCTGTCATAAATTGCATTTCTCATAGTAGGAGACTTCACTTTTTCTGTGGCTTTGGAGTTTACACTCTTAGGCTCACATGAAGTTTTCACCCTCTCAACCCTGATTGGGGACCCTGTCCTATGAGAATGTATATGTGTGTGTGATTCACCAGATTGTGCAGAGTCAAGTTTATGTTTAAGAGATAAACAGTTAGCAATCACAGTCACATAGCATGTCATGCAGTTTGGCTTACCACAGAAAGAATCATGACTAGAATTTATGCTTGCAGAAAGGTTACTTAGGTTATCAACTTCAACAATTTCAGGCTTACTACACTTATGAGTCAAATGATTAACAGATAGGCATTTTTGACATTGTTTCCTGAGAGCATTTGGCACATAAGCATAGTTGTTTCCTTTGTTAACACCAACTTTACCATTTCTGTTTTGTTTCCTTTTCTTAACAACTTCTTTCTTTGCTTTAGGACTCTTGACAAGATTGTCTTTGGTCTCTTTCAGATTGACAAGATCAGGAAAGGAAGAAGTGTTCTTAGCAGCCTCATCTTCTTCAAGTAGTTGTTGCTTGATGATCAGTAGTTCCTCATCAAACTCAACATCACTCTTTCTGAAGATGGGCTGTTCAACACTTGACAGTATGGTTGGGACATTTTTGTTTGTAAAGGTTTCCTTTCCTTTGCCCTTGACCTTCTTCCTTCCTTTGTCATTATCATAGTCAAAACCAACTCCAACCTTGCAGTCTACAGTGTGTTCCTTGTGGTAGGTTTGAATAAGTTCAGAGGAGTTTTTGAAGCTTCTTAGTTTCAGTTCAGTTTCAGCAATTTGTTCTCTAAGGGCTTTCTCTATCTGCTCAGCACAAATCACTTTGTTTTTAAGATACTCAACCTCCTTTTTCAAACCATCCAGGTTCACAACCATTAACTCAAGTTTCTCATTCTTTTCTGTAAGCTCAACATTCTTAGCAGTTAGTCTATCAATTTCTTCATTAGCTACTAACATGCTAGTATGAATATTAAACATCTCAGTGCTCATATCTTCAACAGTTTGCTTATATTGAATGGGAGTCATATCAAGAGAAGTAAGAATGGGTACCTGACTTGAATCACCATCATCAGAAAATGCCATCAAGGCATAGTTTGAGTACTCTTGTTCTTCTTCTTCATCAGAGTCATCCCAGCATTTTCCCTCAGCAATAAAAGCTTTGCCCTGTTGTTTCTTGAGTAGAGCTTCATACTTAGCTTCAAGCTCTAAGTATGCTTTGTCCTTCTTGACTTGTTTAGGCTTTTTGCACTCAGTGGCAAAATGCCCAAGTTCATTGCAGTTATAGCATCTTATTTTGGTCCTATCCACACTTCCTGTCTTGTATCCACCCTTAGCAGCACCAGCCATCCCTTTTCCTTTATTGAAGGTGTTTGAGCCACTAGATCCACCAGTGTTTCCAGTATTGAACTTGGACCTGAATGGCTGCTTTCTTTTAAACCTTATGTTAGGATATCTCCTAGCCATATAAGCAAAAGATTTGTTTTCCATTTTGTCCAGTTCCTCCATGCTGTAAAACTCATCTTCCTCAGGCAAATCATAGATGACCTGGACCTCATCACCAGTGTCTTCAACTTCCAGTTCCTCAATCTTCACTTGACTGACTTTAAGAGAGTCCATTCTTTGACTTAGGTTGTCAACAATAAGTGCACGGGAGGTATTAGCCACTAATCCTTGCTTTGCTTGAATAGATCTCTTTTGAAACAGCTCCAACTCATATGTCTTCAAAACACCATATAACACATCAAAACCAATCTTTGTTAGATCTCTTTCTTTAAGGGAAGAGATTCTTGGTTCCAAGTGATCTGGAAGAGTTAGTAAAAACTTCATATTGAGCTCTTCTGTTTCATAGTGTTTGTCATAGAGTTTGAGCTCGTTTATCAGCTTGTTGAATCTCTCAAACACTTCTGTGATTCCCTCTTTTGGCTGAGCCATGAAGGCTTCATATTGTGAAACAAGAATCTGCTTCTTGTTCTTTCTTACTTCAGTAGTTCCTTCACAGAGCACTTCTATAAGATCCCACATCTTCTTGGCACTAGTACAATGAGCAACAGTGCCATACATGTTGAAGTCCATAGATTCACAAATGATAAGTTGAAGATGTCCATCCAGGGCAACTTTTTCTTTTTCAGGATCAGTGTATTTTGAGGGATCTTTGGGCACATGTTTTGCTGGTATAATCTCAGTGCCACTGGTTGATTCACCAATCTCAATCATTGGAATGAAGGGACCATGCTTTAGAATATCTAAATACATGGGGTTAGAAGCTTTGATGAAAAGCAACATCTTCTTCTTCCATAAACTGTAGTGCTCCTTGTTAAAGGGAGGAATCTTGATACTGCTTAGTTTCTGTGAACTCATTCTTGATCTTTTCCTGTTTGTACGTTAACAGCCAAAGCTTTGATACCACTTGTTAGAAATGAATACCACTAGAAACTAGACAGAGGGGGGGTGAATGGATAGTTTGATATATTTTTCGATCTTGAAAACTAAGTAAGCAACTGTATGTGATTATGATATGTAATATGCAGAAAGAAAATAACACGCACAATCACTTTAATCTACTTTGTATAAGCAAATTAAATACTACAGCTTTCCAGGAAATTCACAATCGAATTTCTGGCTTCTAAACAAGAACAGTTTGAACTTGCTTGCTTACAGAGAAAAGAGCTTAGCAAATAACTATGTGTATCTCTCTTACAGCTTACAGTTGTGTGTGCACGATATATATATTCCCCTATACAAACTAGGCACACACAATATTACACAGCTACCCCTTCTGAAAGTCCAACTTGTCCTGCCATAAGAAGTTCACTGTGTCAGGAAGGACCACCTGCTTTTCGGAGTCTTTCCCGTTTCTGTAGCTGCTTGTCTCTTATCTTTCTCTCCAAGTTTAGCTGTAGATTTGCCATCTGTTCTTTGGACCACCTTGCCAGAACAAATGCTTCAGTATTTGTCTCCTTTGATTCTTGGTTCTGTACCTTGATTTGTCTTGTTATAAACGGCTAAGTGTTGATATCGTGAACTCCACTTTATCACTGACTTCGCGATCTCCCTTGTGAGGACTACGCGATATAGCCTTTGAAGACTTTGCGACATAGGTCATTTGACGACTATGCGACATAGGTCATTAGATGACTATGCGACATAGGTCATTTGATGACTATGCGACATAAGGCTTCTGAGGACTTCACGATCTAGGCTCCTTTGACTTTGCTGACTTCAACACTTCACGACATGTGTCTTGAGGACTTCTCGACATAGTACAAAATGGACTATGCGATATAGTACTTCACGACATGGATATTGGTGACTTCACGACATAGCTTTCTTTTGACTTTGCTATATAATGCCTTAGACAAATTCCTGCAACTTATTTCTTCATGGCCTTATTCAACTCCATCCTGCTGCATGAACACTTCTGAACTTCTACCAGGATAATTATTCAATGGCCTATATACATTCTAGATGCAAGAACTTTACTAAGCTCATTATAAATCTGAGCATACATGATAAAGCTATTGTCCATGAAAACAAGACAAGTACATTTAGAGACCTATACTATATCCCAGTGATAGAAATCACTAGGTCATGTAATGTGACATAGTCACATAGTGTAGGCTTGTTAATAGTGGTATTCAGACATGTCTTGAGCCTAACAAAGTTCCTCTAGCAATCAGGTAACAATTACTAATCTTTCCGAGCTTTCTAAAGAGGAATGCGATAGTGCAGTAAATGAAATGTCTACTGTACTATATAATTTACGTGTTACTCTTAAATCACTTACCAAAGAGAACTCAAGAATCAAAGAGACTATTATGCTCTTAAGTGATAGAAATGCCATGTTAGAAGCACAACTCATTGAGTTTGAGAAAATGAGGTGTGTTAGTAGGGATGCTAAGAAGGAACTTGAGAATGTATTAGAAAGGGAAGAGATTCTTAAAACACAACTTGAAATAGAACAAAGTGTGATTGCAAAATGGAAAGATTTCAGGAATGTTTCTACCAACATCATTAATGTTCAAGGTATGGAATCTTTCTGTGAGCAATCATGGAAAAAGAACAAAGAGAAGCTAGGGTATGCTGGTGAAACCTTATAATCAGAAACAGAGTCAACAAACAACAATGATCATTTGTTGAAGGTTGATACGTCAACGAAATGCAAGGTTTCGTTGACAGATGAAACATCAACCGATCAGGCTGTTTCGTTGACAGAGAAAAGGAAAAAAGAACTCACTAGACTTAATAACAAGTATGGTCTTGTCACCAAGAACTTTGTTCAAGATGAGTCTAGTAAATCAAAGAAAGTTGAGAAGCCTGTTGAAAGAGCAAATGTAGGTCACTTGTCTAACAAGCAATTGAAAGACAAGTTAGAGAAAATTCAAGTTGAGGCTAAGGGCAATAAAAAGAATAACAGGAATGGCAAAGTAGGGATTAACAAACATAACAATTACACACCTGATAAATATGATCATAGAAAGACATGTGTTAATTGTGGTAGTGTTAGTCATTTATCTGCTAACTGCAAATCTGTTAAGAAGACTACTAATGTGAAAATGCCTAAGCCTGCAATGAATGGTTCTATGCCTACAATGCCTGTTATGCCTAACATGTTTGCTCCATATGCACAATTTCAGAATCCATATGCTAGCATGCCATTTGTGCCTAATCCATACATGAATATGTTTAATGTGCCACAAATGCCATGGAATATGAATAACATGTTTGTTCCTCCAACTATGCATGCTGTGAATGAAAATGTGAGCAACCCTCAGAAATCAACACCAAAGATAAAGGTTGATTTAAATCAATCTGAGCCTAAGGTGAAAAATGATATAAAAGGAAAATCAAAGGCTAACAAAACAGGACCCAAGGAAACTTGGGTACCAAAATCAACTTGATTTGGTTTTATTGTGTGCAGGGAGACAAAAGGCATGGATCTCGTGTCAAGCCTATCTAATTTAATCATATGCTTTCTTATTCACTATGCTTAGTTCCGATTAATGCAAATTAGAAACTTCTTTCTAATTTCATTCACTATGGCCAGAGATTCCTGAACTAGCATAAATGGAATAACATAGGACATTCTCTTTCTTCACTGGAAGGGGCAGATCCTTTATTGATCATTCACTATCTTCGTGCACAAATTCTTATACCCAGAAGATCACTAATTATTGTCCCTCGAGACTAAGAGCTAAACCAAAGTATAGTTCAGTGTACACAAGATGACTATGATGATCTCAAGTCAAAGGACACTTGTACAACCATCACTATATGAATAACTACTGACACATGAGTGAACTCCATTAGTTGTTCAACTGATCGAGTCATGTTCAGTGAACTCATTCCTAATAAGCACCTACATACTAGCTATAGTGTCAACACACAAATATCTATGAGAACAGACATCCTTCATAATGAAGCAAGCATAGTATGTACCGATCTTTGCGAATTAATTAACTACCAATTAATTATACTACGACCAGGTTCTATTTAAGTTTAGAGTTATCATCTTTAAGGTCTCATTATCATGATCTCATCATAATCCACTAAAGCTTTACTCTAAACTATGGATCATCTAATTTAAACACTTTAAATAGATAAAGCCAGTTATAAAACATATTACCATTTTATTAATTTAAACAAACTTGAATCAGATTGAACAAAGTGTCTCCTAACTCTTCATCCATGATTGGATTTAGGACACACATCTTTCAGTCATAAGTTGACAACATTGTTTGGCAAACTTTGAGCAACCTACCAATCTATTATATATATAATACAACAACAGGGGGGGTTTGTTGAAGCAATTTAAATCGAACTGACCATTTTACCCTTCTTTCCATTACATCATGTCAGGGTTATTTTGGTCCTTTAGTATCACTATATTAATTACATATTATTAATTGTAGAAAATTAATATACATACATACATACATACATACCTACATACATACATACATAGATACATACATATACATACATACATACATACATATATACATACATACATGCATACATGCATACATGCATACATGCATACATGCATACATGCATACATGCATACATGCATACATACATGCATATGTATGCATACATACATACATACATGCATCATTTTATCCTTTTTTTCATTACATCATGTCAGGGTTATTTTGGTCTATTTTGGTCTTTTAGTATCATTATATTAATTACATATTATTAACTGTAGAAAATTAATATACATACATACATACATACCTACATACATAGATACATACATACATACATACATATACATACATGCATGCATACATACATACATACATGCATACATGCATACATACATATGTATGCATACATACATACATACATACATGCATCATTTTATCCTTTTTTTCATTACATCATGTCAGGGTTATTTTGGTCTTTTAGTATCACTATATTAATTACATATTATTAATTGTAATATACATACATACATACATACATACATACATACATACATACATACATATATACATACATGCATGCATGCATACATGTATGCATACATGTATGCATGTATACATACATACATGCATATGCATATGCATGCATACATACATACATGCATATGCATATGCATGCATACATACATACATGCATATGCATATGCATGCATACGCATATGCATGCATACATACATACATACATACATACATATGTATGATATTATCTGACCATATTCGCTCACATATACCAAATCTAATTATTCTATTATTTAGTTTCACTATAAATATTTTCAAATTAAAAATTGGGAAAAAAATTATTTGAATGAAATTTATATATTAAGCATGCATGTGCATTGCAATTATTTATACCTCTAATAAATCAAACTATAAATAACCTCTTATTTTTTTAAGTATTATATTTGTATGGCACAAATATGTCCAAATCAATACAAAGATAACAAAAAAAACCCATTTTATGTATATAAGTGTAATATAAAATTTTATTAACATTACTTATCCTATAACTCGTAAATTATTACACTAATAGATAAACGTAAAAAAAAATTCCGAACAAATTACTAATTTACTCATATTTAAAGTATGCTCGTGCATTGCACGGGCTAAAGAGCTAGTTCCAATAGATAGGCAACCAAGAGTGTCATGTCACGTTCCATACTGAAAATGGTCCAAGGAGTTTATTCTTAAATAAAAATAATATTTAAATAATATTTAAATTTCATATACAGTATTGCGATCGTAATTTTATTATTATAAACAGGATATTCTTCTAGATAATATTTTTATACGGAGGTTTTATTTTAAGTAATTTGAAATTATTTATAAATTAACTAGTTTACTAAGTCGCGCTTCGCAGCGGTTTTATAATAATATCTTTAAATTTTCTCAAAAAATATTCTACAAAATACGTTTTTAAATAAAATAATATTTCTAATATAAAATTAAGTTTTGTTTTGAATTTTATATATATATATATATATATATATATATATATATATATATATATATATATATATATATATATATATATATATATATAAAGTTCTAGATCGTTTAATCAAAAACTACAATTATACCTTCAGAGCTATTAAAATATTCATTACCTCCAAATCTATTCTCAGTAAGAAAAAAATCAAAAAATATGAACAAACATCTTTTTTGTTAATGGGAGATTTTTTTTATTAATAATGATCTTTTTTTGTCAAAACAAATAACAACAAAAACAACAACAACCTCTTCCTTAAAAAAAAAATATATCGACCTCTTCTCAATATTTCTTATTCTTGTATGACTTTTGTTATAGATGCACCGACTTATTGAATTTTGTTAAAAATGCACACACTAAATAAATTTTTCAGTCGAATAAATCTTAACATGATATTTTCGAAATACATACACTATAAATTTCTTAATATACAATTTTTATCTTTGAATTTTCGTGTATGAATTAAAGAAAATATTTTACTAAAAGATATAATCTTTTCTCATAAAAATTAGAGCAATAACTATCTAAACGTTCAAAAATAATGATAAAATTTGTTTTCGAAGACACGATGAATTCTCTACTTTCGAGTTACCTTGTATACATGTGTATCAACTTTTAACTATAAATTCAAAACTAATAATGTACACACATAAACATATAAATCAATTCACAACTGAATGTACATGAAAATTACCTTGTTCGGCCTATTATTTTAATTGATTAACTGATGAATCCCCCTCCTTATTAATCCATGTCTTAACTCAATCAACACTAATAGGAAATAACTTATCTTGTCAAAGATTTTAATATGATCCTGCATTAGGATACAAACAAACTTAATAAGATAAATAACATAAAGGAAAAAGTCTCATCATACTCATGTACTCATATACACACTTTTAACATCATGAACAAACAAAAAAGTAAAGAAGAACAATGTTGACAACAAAAATTGCAGTAGACAATTAACAGAGTTTAGGTGTATATTTATACTATTAATTAGCTGCTTGTACGAAAGTATTAAAGGTAATTAATTATTTACCAAGTAATTACTTAATTTCTTCTACAAAACCGATCTAATTTCTTAACTTTTATTTACCATTATGTTCTTGTATTTTCTATTATATTACATTAAAAAAGAAAGTTTAGGAGAGCAGAATGTTAAGATGATAATTTCATTTGAAAATAAATATTATGAGAATATCTAGATAATAATAAAGGGAAGTTCAAAATAATGTAAAGCAATACACTTTTTTTTAATTTAGATATTTGAAGGCAAGAATATTATAATTGAATATTTAGTTTCCTCCATTTGTAATATTTAGTTTCCTCTATTAGTAAAGATCTATTGTATATTTACTTTCTCCATTAGTAGAGATTTTAAATGCAAGAATATTATATTTACTTTCTTCTATTAGTAGAGATTTTAAATGCAAGAATATTGAAATTGTATATTTAGTTTTCTCCATTATTAAATATTTAAAAGGTAGTTGAATTTTTTTTCTAGTTTTTTGTATTAATTTCTGATGTAAGATCGATATAATTTATTAAATTCTTATTTACCAAAACGTTCCTGTATTTTCTATTATATTACGTAAAAAAGGAAAGTTTAGGAGAACAATATGTTAAGATAGTAATTTCATTAAAAAAATATTATGGAAATATTTAGATAATAATAGAGGAAAGTTCAAAATAGTGTAAGGTAATACACTGTTTTGGTAATTTAGATATTTTGAAGGCAAAAATATTATAATTGAATATTTAGTTTCTTCCATTAGTGATATTTAGTTTCAAATAATGTAAAGTAATACACTTTTTTTTAATTTAGATATTTGAAGGCAAGAATATTATAACTGAATATTTAGTTTCCTCCATTTGTAATATTTAGTTTCCTCTGTTAGTAAAGATCTATTGTATATTTACTTTCTCCATTAGTAGAGATTTTAAATGCAAGAATATTATATTTACTTTCTTCTATTAGTAGAGATTTTAAATGCAAGAATATTGAAATTGTATATTTAGTTTTCTCCATTATTAAATATTTAAAAGGTAGTTGAATTTTTTTTCTAGTTTTTTGTATTAATTTTTATTAAATATTTAAAAGGTAGTTGAATTTTTTTTCTAGTTTTTTGTATTAATTTCTTATGCAAGACCGATCTAATTTATTAAATTCTTATTTATCAAAACGTTCCTATATTTTCTATTATATTACATAAAAAGGGAAAGTTTAGGAGAACAATATGTTAAGATAGTAATTTTATTAAAAAATATTATGAGAATATTTAGATAATAATATAGGAAAGTTCAAAATAGTGTAAGGTAATACACTGTTTTGGTAATTTAGATATTTTGAAGGCAAAAATATTATAATTGAATATTTAGTTTCTTCCATTAGTGATATTTAGTTTCCTCATTAGTAAATATCTATTGTATATTTACTTTCTCCATTAGTAGGGATTTTAAATGCAAAAATATTATATGTTTTCTCTATTAGTAAGCATTTAAAGAATTTTTAATATTATTAATTCAAAAAATTGAGAAAATTAGAAAAATAGAACGAAGCGATCTCAGAGCGCCACCTCACCGCCCCCGTCTTCTCCTTTATATAATAGTATTGATTGCTTCAACATTTTTATTAAAAATTATTTTAAATTTTTAATCCAGGAAAAGTTAAACTACTGCTATGGAGAAATTTAATCTTGAAGTAATTTAATATTCGTTCTCTTTTGGTTTAATCTAAATCAAAATAAACATTTTATGTTACAGTTTGCACAATTAATAATCTTAATTTATAACATTTGTTTTTCTTACACGTGCTTGTAGTTTGTTTATATGAAATTGAAAACAAGAACAACTTATTCAGCTCCCAGTCCAAGCAGCAAAGAAGTCGTTTTTGATGTATGTAGCCCTCATAAATACGAACTCCATTAGTTCTTGTTTGACATTCTTTCTAAATAAATAGTTTAATAATCAAATTTTAATTTTTAAAGAAATTGTAAAATTAGTCAATTTCCAAGTTAAAATTTATACTACAATACCAAATTTGATTATCATTAAACTCGAGTTTGAAACGATAAATTTTAGACAAGATCACTAAAAGGAACTCAAGCATATTACTTGTCTTCTTGGCAGGGGCGGAACTAGGTAGAAGCTAATCCAAGCTTCAGTCCCGACTGGATCGAAAATTTTGGTATAGAATTTTTTTTCAAATCTTGATTTTTAAGTAAAATGTAGAAATTTTGATTTAAGCCCCGATTAACATTCAAAACTTAACTACATCTTGTTTTAACCCCGATTATAACAAAATTCTGGTTCCGCTGCTTCTTGACCTTGCGTAAGTCCTACCTTTGTTGCTGCATAAATACCAATAATTATTAGGAAACAAACCAAACGTGAAAAATGCATTCCCACTACCTTGGCAAAGCTTCAAGACCCTTTCGTTTACTGTTTCTACTGAAAATCTTCTTTCTTTCATTTATGTCTTATGGATCAACTACAGCTGCTGCACACAACCAAAGTACTACGATTATCGGGGTAATCATCGATGAAGCCTCTCGAGTTGGTAAAGAACATAAAACAGCTATTAAAATTGCAGCTCTGAAGTTTAACAACTCTTCAAGTCACAAAATAATAATTCATTTCCGAAATATCACTGCTGGTGATCCCTTTAAAGCAGCTACTGCAGGTTAGATTTCCTCGTTAATTTTCATTCTTGTTTTTGTTAACATGATATTAAATTATTATTATTATTGACTAGTTCCGTTATTGTAATAGTTTCCTTTGTTATGCGTACTGAGATCTCATGTTTGACTCTACTTTTGTAATAACGCAGAGTAATTTTTTCCGTGACATGTGTTTCGTCTCTGAAAAGTGGACTTCAAATTTTAAGATTGGTACAGAAATTATTAAATTTGATAATAAATATTGAATTAGAAAGTTGTCGGAGTGCCTGAGATTCGAATTTGAGAAGGCGAGGCTATTTTAGCCGCAAGGCTAATTGACCAATCCTCACAAAATTATGAGGTGTTTTGTTGGGCTGCGCAACACCCGTTAACTCCACATTAATATGATATTGTCTGCTAAGCCAACACGGAGGAAGACTTTGGAAACCCCAGGATCAATTCTTAACCATCGGCTCTAATGTCACTTGTTGGGCCGCGCAACACCCGTTAACTCCACGTTAGTATGAATATTGTTTTGTTGGGTCGCGCAACACCCGTTAACTCCACATTAATATCACATTAATATGATATTGTCCGTTCTGGACTGTGGCCAAGTCCGGATTTGTTTTTGGGCTCCTCCCAAAAGGCCTCATACTGATGAAGTTGTTTTTGGCTGCTTATATTCAAGATAATTTTTTTTTATCTTATCTAGGACTTGGGTTGATACCCACTCTACATGTTTATCTTATGTGTCTGGTACATATATCCTGTACATTTATGTTAATTCACTTCGTGTTGATATGTATTGCAGCTGACCAGCTGATTAAAGTTGAGAAAGTCCAAGTACTTGTCGGATCTCAGCCATGGCAAGAAACTTCTCTAGTCGCTGATATTGGAAACAGGGCTCAAGTGGTGGTTATTTCACTTGCAGCTCCGGCTATTTCACCAAAACTAACACATGTTAGGTGGCCTTTTCTGATACAAATGACGAGCAACAGCTCTAAAGAGATGGAAAGTGTTGCAGCCATTGTTCATTCCTACAACTGGAAGAAAGTCGTAGTTATTTATGAAGATGACACCTTCGGTGATCCTGGAACACTAGCTGTACTATCCGAGGCACTTCTAGACAAGGGTTCGGAAATTGAATATCGTTTAGTTCTTCCACCACATTCTTCGTTATCTGACCCCCAAGGGTTCATTGGTGACGAGGTAGTGAAGTTACTGAGTAAAAAGTCTCGAGTTTATATAATACTGAAATCTTCCGTAACAATGGCCAAACTTCTGTTTAGAGAAGCTAAGAGGATTGGATTAATGGGGGCAGATTCTGTGTGGATAATTACAGAGTCCATCACAAGTGTTTTGGATTCTAGTGACCCTTCTTTTGTTACGTCTATGGGAGGTGCTATAGGAACCAAGTCATATTACTCTGAAGAAACTAGTAGTTTTAAGGAGTTGAAAACTCAATTTCGCGAAATTATGAAATCAGATTATCCCGAGGAGGATAATTTGGTGCCTGGAGTTCATGCCTTGCGTGCATATGATAGTATTATGGCCATTTCTCAGGCTGTGACAAGATTAGGTAGTCATGAAAATACTACTTCAGAAACATTGCTAAAAGGAATTCTATCAAGCAAATTTTTAGGTCTCAGTGGGAAAATTAGTTTTAGTGATGGAAGTTTATTGGATTCTTCCAATATAGGAATTATAAATGTTGTAGGAAAAAGTTATAAAGAGATTGGATTTTGGTTACCAGAATTCGGTTTCTTAGAAAATGTCGATCAAGTTAATGGGAGTTCTGGTAGCATGAATAAATTGAAAAGTGTGGTGAATTGGCCAGGTCATTTGACCAGAGATCCAAGAGGATGGACAATGCCTAGCAGTGCAAAGCCAATGAGAATTGGAGTTCCTGGAAGGACAACTTTTCATACGATTTTAAGAGTTGAGAACGTAGATCATGTGAATCATTATTCTGGATTCTGCATTGATGTCTTTTATAAGGTTGTAGAGTATTTGGAGAAGAAATATTATTCTTTACCTTATGAGTTTATCCCCTTCAATGGAACCTATGATGAGCTAGTCTTCAACGTGAGCTATGAGGTAATAATGCAAGCAATAATTTTCGTTTACCTTTGTCAAAACTTTCAATGGTTTTTTTTCATATTGATATATTTTTAGCGCTAATAATATGTTTCGATGATACCTAAATTTTGTCTTGTTTTGTGAATCAACCCAAAAAAATTGGAAGAATTTCGATGCTGCTGTGGGGGATATAACTATACTGGCAAATCGATCAAAATACGTGGAGTTTACTCAACCGTATGCTGATTCTGGCGTGTCGATGATGGTTCAGTACAAACATGAACCTAGCAAAGCTTGGTTGTTTGTAAAACCTTTCAGTGGCAGCATGTGGCTAGCGACAGTTAGCATTTTGTTCTACACCATGTTCATCGTCTGGTTCTTTGAACATAAATCAAATCCAGATTTCAAAGGAGCGATTACAGATCAGCTCGGCATGGCATTTTGGTTCACTTTTTCAACTTTGTTCTTTGCACACAGTAAGTACCTTCTTATCCGAAGCCTACAAAACAAGTTGGTTCACCCTGATGTCATTTACCGATTTTTGACCTTTTAGCACAATGTATCTGAATTTCAGATACAATACTTAAAACAAAAGGTCTGAATTATTATGCGTTTCACTTAAATTTTCCGGTTCAGTTAGATGATTTTCATTGTAATTCAGCAATAAATTAGAATATTCGATGCATGTTTGGTATGCATTAGGCATATGCTAAAACGGCTAACTTTTAGAATTTGTCAGTGTGACTTCCAAGTTTTAACCAGTACCATCATGGTTTTTTCTTCGTTCTTACACACAACGTAGAACCAGAACCTGAGAGCCCAAATTGTCATGTATCAAGTCTGTCCCCAAAGATTTACAATGAAGTGAAATCACTAATAAATTTTGAACCCAACACTATGCAGGGGAGAAGGTTAAGAGCAACTTTACGAAACTGGTGGTTGTGGTGTGGTTGTTTGTTGTGCTAATTCTTTCCTCCAGTTACACAGCTAGTCTGAGCTCGATGCTTACAGTTGAAAGACTTGAGCCAAAGGTAAAAGATATAGAGTGGTTAAGGAAAACAAATGCTTCAGTTGGTTG
This sequence comes from Heracleum sosnowskyi, assembly GCA_030848705.1. Taxonomy (NCBI): domain Eukaryota; kingdom Viridiplantae; phylum Streptophyta; class Magnoliopsida; order Apiales; family Apiaceae; genus Heracleum; species Heracleum sosnowskyi. The sequence goes on from CM061239.1 coordinate 9,974,275, forward strand.
TGATGGTGATTCATTTGTTAAAGATTACTTGACAAATGTATTGGAACTTCAACACATAAAAAGCATCGACAGCCAATTTGAATATCCTAGTGAATTCGATAAAGGATATATTTCAGCATCATTTCTTGAGCTCCCATATCAGAAAATTTTTATGCAAGAGTATTGTAACCAATATACTACTGTTGGACCTATCTACAGATTTGGAGGACTGGGCTTTGTAAGTTATTAGTTCTCTGACATTCTGTTTCGATCACTTTAACAAAACTCTATACTCTGAAAATTAACATTTCATGCTATGCATGCAGGTTTTTCAAAAGGGATCTCCCATAGCTAGAGATGTATCCGAGGCCATTTTAATCATCTCCGAAAATGGTGTTCTTGAGGGTTTGGAAAATAAATGGTTTCCCTCATCAACAAACTGTTCTGGTTCGACCAACACAGATAACCTCACCATCCAAAGCTTCTGGGGAATATATCTTATCTCTGGTGTCACCTCCACGGTCTGCCTTCTCATTTTCATTGCCAAGTTACTAGTTTACGGAAAAAAGAAAGATCTAAATGAGATAAATCAAGAAACTGGTGACAACCCAGCTGAAGAGGGATATTGGAGAAAGGCTATTGCACTTGTAAAGTATGTAAGATATCTCCGTAACAACAAAATTTCCCCCGTAAGAGCTATGCTTACATAACTGTTACTCCCTCCGTTTCTCTCGTTCTTTACCGTTTTTTAATACTACTTGACACGTATTTTAAGGTTCTTGTAAAGTCTCGCCCCCATTCCCCAATGTAAAGAGTTGAGGGGACGTTCCTCTCATTCTTTACCGTTTTTTAATAATACTTGACACGTATTTTAAAGTTCTTGTAAAGTATAACCCTATTCCCCAATGTAAAGAGTTAAGGGAGACCGAGAGAGTATTTGTATTGTAACATGCATGACATAGTTAATAGGTTGGATCTCATTTATTTGGCCCAGATATTATTGGCATTAATTAGTCCATAAGAACTTCAAAATTTTTGTTTGTACTCCATGTAGGATGATTATACAAACACTTGCGAAGTTCTTGTACTCAAACGAAAATGCAAATATTAAATTGTATATATTTTTATTATTTTCGTGTAATGTTTTTGGATCTCCAAAAATTGGAGGATATAACTTGAAGTCGTATGATCTAGGGTATTTTCGTAGGAAAATTGGAATCACTGCAAGAATAGCAAGTGTCAATAGACTTTCGTCCTCGACACAAATTATACATAATCTAGAACATTTAATTTTCCGAAGATTCGTTATTACTTATCACCTTAAATTATTAAAGTCCAGCTTGCTGAAAACGACACAGTCTCACAGAAACAAACATAATTTATTTAATGCACGAGAGTAATTTTCTTGGCTTACAAGCTGGTTGACTCGTGCATATATTCAATCCAGCAAGTCTAGTCAAGCACGTAACTTGACACAAAAAAAATTGACGAGAACGATGAACCAGCTAATTTCTTACTCCCTAATTACTTGTTTTCTGTGTTGAAATTGAACCGTTTTTGATCAAAAATTAAGAACAATTCCTTTATCATTTTCGAAGACCGAAAACTACAACTTCAAACAAATTAGATGCACCAACGATGTAATTTTTTTATTATTTTAATTATAATATACTAGCTTATAGCCCGTGCGATAAATTTTATTTATAATTATTCTGTTTATAATTATATTTTTATTACGATGCAACACATGATTGTTTTTTTAATATTTATAATTATATTTATTTATGAATATTTTAATATTTAAAAGTTATTAGTTTACATGATTAAATTATTGTTAAAAAGATTTAGCCCAAAAAAATTATAGTTAAAAATTTGATATTTATTATATTTTACACGCTCAATTTAATATTTGTTTATATTGAGTTATAAAAGTTAGATTTGGCCAATTTTACGGTTCACATGAAATTCACAAAATAATCTTTAATTTAGTTGTGGTTTAATAGTTTTTTTTCAATTAAAAACTATTCTAAAACTAAAAAGAGAATAAAGTGACGAAATTTAATGTTGAGAATTCTATTCGATTTAGGAAATCTACTTAACTTATATGTAGTTTAGATTATTAGAATGACCTTTATTAACCAAATACAGGTTTTAATGTTAAATCTAACGGTTTTCACCTATCTATTTAAGATTAAACGATTTTTATTATTTTGGTTATAAATGGGTTTCCTTATTTAATTACAACTATTTTTATGTTTTAACTTTTTGGAAAATCCAATCATAATATAATATTTTTTAACTTATATCATTTTTAGATAATAATTTTTTTTATATGATATAATCTTAATCATCTATTTTTAAAAGTATTGAATCTAACGGTTGAGAATGTTTTGGCGGTATTTAGGACCAAACTACCAGGATAACATCATTAATTTTTCTTAATATTTATACTTTTTTTAATTTATATTTATTGCTAAAATATAATATACTCTTTTTTGTAATATGTTAATGATGCAGGAACTTTGAACTTTTGAGAAAATAAATTATCAATTAAAAAATATTTTTTTTGTAATAGTTCTTCTTTTAAAATAGTACACCGTGTCAATCAAAATTCTGTATAAAATTCATTTTTTTATAGTATATCCCGTAAATATCTATGTTATTATATTAAAGACTAAATAATGAAAGTTTTCTTATAAGTGTGGTCGCTTTGTTTGATCACTCAATCCATAATCGTTGGATCTTTCAAATTAAATTGTTGAGAAACGTTACATATAACAGTAAAATTATCATGTAGAATGATCTAAGATTTGAATCTCCCAACAACATATTAAAATTTACATGTTTTTTTGAAAAAAAAAAAAATTCATTTTTTTTCTTTCACACATAGTTTATTTGATAATATTTTTTGTAAAGTACGATTTTTCAGAAAAGTACTATACTAATGGATTAACAAACTTTTAAAGTTTCGAATTTAATAATTTACAATGTATATAGGTTAAAAAAGTTAGGCCTGTTCTGTAGCCGAGTCTACAATTTCAAAATACGGTTTTTTTTTTAAATATGAATATAGTCCCGCTAACAATGAAATTAGGTCTCTATGAGTGCTTATAAAACAAAATCACCATTTGCGTATAATTTATTATTTAATAATAAATTATATTTGATTAGTTATGATCTATAACTTAATAAAATAGGATAAAAAATATGCACAATTTTATAAAATTTTATCCTCGTATTATTCTATTCTTTGTTGATTTGAATTTTTCTTAGATTGATTTTAATTTTTGAACATAGATTTCTAAATTTAAAATAGTTAGAAAAAAGTAATTAAATTGGCGTTAAAATAATGATGACATAATAATCATTATTAGAATTTAAATACTCACTTTACTGATTTAGGTTTTATCTTTTGTATTAAAAATCAGATTTTGACGATTTTACACCCCACGTGAAGATAATTAAATTATTTTTAATTAAAAGATGGTTTAACAATTTTTATCTAACTGGAATTGTCCATGGAAGAGAAAAGAAAGTCACGAATTTTTTACATGGAGAATTCTATTCAATATAGAAAACTTATTTATATTTGGTATATTTGGTTTAAATTATCAAAATACACTTTTTAGAATTTAAATATAATCCTATTATAAATAAAATACACCTTTTTAATATTTGATCAAACGATTTTCATTTATCTAGTTAAGATCAGGATCAAAATTTTGGATAAATCCCTATTATGCTTATTATATAAAAGAGTTTAATATAATAAGGATATCAAGTACATACTGATATAAGTATCTTACTAACTGCTTTTACTTTTAATGTTTCGGTTTTATTTATAGTGTATATAAAATTTTAAAATACATTATTACTTTAAAATTATTAAACAGAATAAAAATTATGTTATGATTATATAAAATTTTATTCTCATATTATTATAGTTTTTATCGATTTGAATTTGTTCTTAATTTATTTTAATACTTTATTGAAAGAAATATAAAATTTCTATATTTAAAAGAATTAGTGGGAAAATAAATAAATTGGTGCTACAATTATAAAAAAATATTTATTAAAATTTAGATACTCACTTTACTATTTGGGTTCTATTCTGAGTTTTAGAAATTGAATTTTGACGATTTTACAACCCATGTGAAACTAACGAAATTATCTTTAATTTAATGATGATTTAATAATTATTATCTAACTTGACCAGTTGACCTACTCATAAACCGAAAAGAAAAGAAGGTTAAGTACTATATTCAAAATTATTGTTTATGAATATGAAACCCTCAATATTTTAATAATATTTTGATATTATCCTTTTATGTTTGTTATATGTAAAATAATATAATTATAATTTGGATTAATCAAATTGTTATGTTCCTTCAGAAAAAAAAATGTTTAAATTTATTCATGTACATGAGTTCTCCTAAATATTGTAATCGATATGAATTGTTATCTGATATTTGGTTTAACAATTATTATCTAACTCGAACTATACATAAATTAAAGAGAAAAGATATTTAAGAATTTTTACATAGAAAAATTTTAAATTATCAAAATACACTTTTTAGTATTTAAATATAATTCTATTATTAATCAGATAAACTTTTTAATATTAGATCTAACAATTCTCATCGATCTATTTAAGATCTAACTATAATAATTAATTTGGTCGTATAGTGATCGTACACGGACCACGGACCAGATCGATTTTAATTTTTTCTTAAATTGATTTTAATATTTTATTGAAATAAACATAGAATTTATAAATTTAAAAGAATTAAGAAAAAAATTAAATTGGGGCTACAATAATAAAAAAAAATTATTAAAATTTAGATAATCACTTTACTGTTTGGACTCTATCTTGAGTTTTAGACAACAGATTTTAACAATTTTACAGCCCACGCGAAGCTAACAAAATTATCTTTAATTTAATGATGGTTTAATAATTATTATCTAACCGGAACTATCCATAAACTAAAGAGAAAAGATAATTACGATTTTTTACATAAAAATTTCTATTCAATATAGAAAACCTATTTATAATTGGTTTAAATTAAAAAAAATTATTAAAATTTAGATAATCACTTTAGTGTTTGGGCTCTATCTTGAGTTTTAGACAACAGATTTCAACAATTCTACAGCCCACGCGAAGCTAACAAAATTATCTTTAATTTAATGATAGTTTAATAATTATTATCTAACTGGAACTATCCATAAACTAAATAGAAAAGATAATTACGATTTTTTACATAAAGATTTCTATTCAATATAGAAAACCTATTTATAATTGGTTTAAATTATCAAAATACACCTTTTAGTATTTAAATACTATCCTATTATTAATCAAATACAATTTTTAATATTATATCTAACGGTCCTCATCTATTTGAATATTTATAGTTTTATAATCCAACGGATCACCAAAATTTTGGATAAGATCTCCCTTACGCTTATTATATATAAGGAGTTAATATATATATATATATATATATATATATATATATAGGAGGGATCAGTGAGGAACTTGTTTTCTTGAGTAACTGAGGAACTCAACTACATGATGACACATGTACATAACACGTCTGTTTAAAAAACTAATCATCAAGTTCTGTTTTAACTTGTCCGATAAACTTAAATACAGGAGAGGTGTTTTATCATAATTGTCATATACACCTTTTTTCCATTTATAAATAACCACAAATTATAAACATAAGATAATATTAATTAAATCATATTATATTTTTAAAAAATATTGTTATTTTATGAACATAAAACTATTAAAAATGTTATTTTTGTGGAATACAATAAATTTACAGGACATATAAATAATAGGTTTTATCTTTTACAGAACTCATTTTTTATTCTTTTAAATTTACAAAACACTATTATTTCCTGAAAGAAAAATAATACAGAGCACTATGTTATGTACTTTACGTAACATAAAACTATTAAAAAGTGTTATTTTTGTAGAACACAATAAATTTACATAACATTTAAATAATAATTTTTATTTTTTACAGAACCCATTTTTTATTCTTTTAAATTTACAGAACACTATTATTTTCTGAAAGAAAAAAAATACTGAACACTATTTTCTTTACTTAATACAGAACACTCTTTCTTAATTATGTTATGTACTTTTTAACTTTTTATTTTTAATACTTTATATGTGTCTTATATTTTTATATCACAAAATAATATTTTTATTTTAAATTTTATTATTTTACAAAAAATGTTTAATTTTTTAAAGTCTAGTTTTCATAATTTATTTGTAGAACATATTTATTGATACCTAATATAATTTTTTATTAAAAAAACTATCATTTCTCATAATTAAATAAATGTATTTTTTTATTCATGAAATTATTTTCAATATCATTAAATAAATATATTTTTCCATCCAAAAATATTTTATGTTTGAGTGTTGTTTGTGTTTTATCAAGTGTTAAGTAATGCAACGTTGTGAAATGTAATACGTGACGTGTGTGCTATAACTTGTGTGCATGCAGTTATATTTGTTTATCATCTAACGATCAGGATGAAGAGTTACTTAGTTACTCATATAGTGAGTTCCCCACAGACCTGCCCTATATATATATATATATATATATATATATACTATTACTCCATGAATAACACTCTTATATAAAGAACAATAAAGAAAACCATAGAATCTTACATAAATTGCATGTTGATTTTAATTTTCTCACCAGGTTTATTACGAATAAAAATAGAATCTAACAAAAAATTAGAATCAAATAAAACATGATTACATGTAATTTCATTGTGATAAATATATATATAAGATTCTGTACTGGATTCTATACTTAATTATATGTAATGTTTAATTTTTAAATTTAGTTGAGATTCTACGTTAAATTCGATATGTTAGACTTAATTGTAGTTCAATTTTATGATTCTAATTTTAAAAAATCAATTTTTATGAAAAATAAAGTGTTTATGATGGTGTTATTTATTGTTCTTTATATAAGGTGTTCTTCAGTGCAACTCTATATATATATTTCAGCCAAAACTTTAATTAATTTGATCATTCGAAAGTTGACAACTAATTATGAATGAAGAGATTATTACGCATAAATTTTTCAAAAATAACACGTAAAATGGGACGAAAGTAATATTTTTTTATTAAAATTTGCAAGGGACTAATAATTTATCACACGGTCATAAATTTATATATTAGTTCAACGAAAATTAAAATAGTGAAATTGTAAGTGAATTCTAGACCGGCCAAGTCAAAGTAGAATAGACAAATTAACTGCAGAGTATCCAATATTCATTTGAAGAAAAAGATTTAACTATAAATATATATATGTAAGTTGATTTATTTAAAGACGAAGACTAGTATGCACCAAACTTGATGTGAAAATGCGTTCCCAGTACCTTTGCAAAGCTTCAAAACCTTGTTGTTTATTTTTTCTACTGCTCATCTTCTTTCTGTTATTTCTGTCTTATGGATCAACTACAGCAGCAGCAGACGGCAAAAGTACTACGATTATCGGTGTAGTCATCGATGAGGATTCTCGAGCTGGTAAAGAGCAAAAAATAGCCATCAAAATTGCAGCTCAAAACTTCAATAACAACTCCACGAATCACGAACTAACATTTCATTTTCGGAACATTAGCTCTGGCAACCCCCTTCAAACAGCTACTACAGGTTAGATTTCTTCTATCTCCCCTACGTATTCGTCGTATTTCTATGCTACGGAGGCCTAGTACTCTTTGTTAGACCATGTTATCTAGAGATAGTATTTTAATTACAACTCCCTTAAGCCTAATAACCCAACATCTTGCATTCTTGTTACTCACCTAATTAACATGAAAGATAGTCGACTTAAGACTCTACAAGTGAATCAAAGAAATATATAGTTGAGTACTATTTTCAATATAAACAAAAGATATATGGGTTCGTGCCTAGGATTCGATTCGAGACGGTTGATTAGAGCATTGACCAATTCTTCCAAAATCTTGAGCTAGCTTATATGTGTGTTATATCTAGATCTAGTAATGAATGTTTATATTATGCATGTGTGTTTGTTAATCCATTTCATGTTTAAATGTGTCGCAGCTGACCAGTTGATTACAGCTGAGAAAGTCCAAGTACTTATCGTATCACAGACATGGCAAGAAGCTGCAATAGTCGCTGATGTTGGAAACCGAGCTCAAGTCCCGGTTGTTTCACTTGCATCTTCTGAAATTTCTCCAACTTTAACACATGTAAGGTGGCCTTTCCTTATACAAATGGCTAGCAATAGCTCCAAAGAGATGGAGAGTGTTGCAGCAATTGTCCATTCCTACAAATGGAAAAAAGTCGTGGTCATCTATGAAGATGATGCCTGTGGTGATCCTGGAACACTAGCTGTACTCTCCCAGGCACTTAATGGTAATGGTTCGGAAATTGAGTATAATTTAGTCCTTCCACCATATTATTCTTCATCCAATCCCCAAGGGTTTATTGGTGACGAGGTAGTCAAGTTATTGAGTAGAAAATCTCGAGTTTACATAGTTCTGAAATCATCCGTAAGAATGGCCAGACATCTATTTAGAGAAGCTAAGAGGATCGGATTGATGGGGGCAGATTCTGTATGGATAGTTACAGATTCCATTACAAGTGTTTTGGATTCTAGTGACCCTTCTTTTGTTACGTCTATGGGAGGTGCTATAGGAACCAAGTCATATTACTCTGAAGAAACTAGTAGTTTTAAGGAGTTGAAAACTCAATTTCGCGAAATTATGAAATCAGATTATCCCGAGGAGGATAATTTGGTGCCTGGAGTTCATGCCTTGCGTGCATATGATAGTATTATGGCCATTTCTCAGGCTGTGACAAGATTAGGTAGTCATGAAAATACTACTTCAAAAACATTGCTAAAAGGAATTCTATCAAGCAAATTTTTAGGTCTCAGTGGGAAAATTAGTTTTAGTGATGGAAGTTTAATGGATTCTTCCAATATAGGGATTATAAATGTTGTAGGAAAGAGTTATAAAGAGCTTGGATTTTGGTTACCAGAACTCGGATTCTTCAAAAATGTTGATCAAATTAGTAATTTTACTCACAGCATGCAAAAACTGGGCGGTGTGGTGACCTGGCCAGGTGATCTGAGCCGAGTTCCGAAAGGATGGACAATGCCTAGTGATGCAAAGAAAATGAGGATCGGAGTTCCCGGAAGGACAGCTTTTGAGAAGTTTGTGAAGGTTGATGAAACAGTTGACGATAATTCAAAATATGGGAAAAAATATTCTGGATTTTGCATCGATGTCTTTTTCGAAGTTAAGAATATTTTGGAGAAGAGTTATCCTTTACCTTACGAATTTATTACCTTCAATGAAGATTCTGATGGACTCTATGATGATCTGGTTTTGGGTCTTACAGATCAGAGAAATGAGGTATAATACATTTCTTTCAGAATATCTACTTCAGTAGTTACCATTTTTTTATAAAACCATGATTTTTATTAAAACTTAGTAAAAATTTATTTATTTTAATCTCCGACTAACTTCAAAAATTAGCGAAAATTCATTTTACACGTACACTTGTAAGGTAGAATATTCTTTGAAAAAGAAAGGCAGTCTTATTTGAAAAGTTTCATTTGTATTTTAGGCTTGATTTGCTGCAGTTGTTGACAATTTAGTTTTGTTTTGTCCTGTGAATCAAACAAAATAATTGAAGAGTTTCGATGCTGTGGTGGGTGATATAACTATACTAGCAAATCGATCAAAATACGTGGAGTTTACGCAACCATTTGCTGAATCTGGCTTGTCAATGATGGTCCAGTACAAACATGAACCTAGCAAAGCTTGGTTGTTTCTGAAGCCTTTCAGTCCTAATATGTGGCTAGCGACATTCGGCATTTTGTTCTACACCATGTTCATTGTGTGGTCTTTTGAGCGTAAATCGAACCCAGAATTCGAAGGACCGTTCAGAGATCAACTTGTCATGGCTCTTTGGTTCACTTTTTCAACTATGTTCTTTGCACACAGTAAGTACCATTTCAACATCTCCTGGACCATAATATCTTACGATCGATTTTAGTAATGCACTTGCACTTGGAAATATGCAGGGGAAAAGGTCTACAGCAACTTTACGAAAATGGTGGTTGTGGTGTGGCTGTTTGTGGTGCTGGTTCTTACCTCCAGTTACACAGCAAGTCTGAGTTCGATGCTCACTGTACAAAGACTTGAGCCAAAGGTTAAAGATATAGAAACGATAAACAAAACAAATGCAGTAGTTGGTTGTGATGGTGATTCATTTGTTAAAGATTACTTGACAAACGTACTGGGACTTAAACACATAAAAACCATAAGGAACCAAACTGATTATCCTTCCGAATTTGAAAAAGGAAATATTGCAGCAGCATTTCTTGAGCTCCCATATCAAAAAGTTTTTATGCAAGAGTACTGCAACCAGTATACGACTGTTGGACCTACCTATAGATTTGGAGGACTAGGGTTTGTAAGTTATTACTTCTCTTTCCTTCGGTTTCGATTGCTTTCAAGAAACATCAATGAAAACATGAAAGCCAAAACTCTGAAGACTAATATTTGATGTTATGCATGCAGGCTTTCCAAAAAGGATCACCTATAGCTAGAGATGTTTCGGAAGCCATCTTAATCATCTCCGAAAATGGGGTTCTTAAAGGCTTGGAAAGAAAATGGTTTCCATCATCAAAGAACTGTTCTGCTTCAACAAACACTGATAGTCTTACCATCGAGAGCTTTTGGGGAATATATCTCATCTCTGGTGTCACCTCTACAGTCTGCCTGCTCATTTTCATCGCAAAAGTTTTAGTCCTTCGAGTAAACAAAGATCAAAACCAGAGAAATCAAGAAAGTGGAGACATCCCAACCGAAGAGGGAAATTGGAGAAAGGCTACTGCTCTTGTAAGGTATATCCGCAACAATAACAACAGAATATCTCCAGTAAGAAGAACTCCATCCTTCTACCGGGGAGAAGAAATGGGCTCGTCAAGGTGGGAATTGGTGAGTCCTTCAGAGGCTCGTGGCATCAGACAACCTGAAATCAGAATTCCAGAACATTCATCCCGGCCCCCTGACATTCAAATTCCAATACCAAACCTTGATTCTATAGTTTATTATGAAGAATAATGATCATTAGAAGGTTCTATTATTTATTTATTTAGCATATCTCTGCAAGGGAAAGCTGCATATTCAAATGATACTTTCTGGCCTCCCAAGTCGTCAGCCTCTCAAAGTGTAGGCTCAAGTCTGACATCTATTCAAAGCTGACATCTATCCATTGAAGTGACCAATTCTTTGCAAAGACTTGTAAGTTAGTAAAATGTACATGTATACTCAATTAGATCTACAGGTGTTAGCTGCCAGTATGAACTTAATTCAAGTAAAATATTTTATTTTTGCCAAGATTTACAAGAACACTTCATACATTCCCTGATCCTCCTCGTAGGTACTGATGAATTGGGGGAAGGGGCGGGGATTTTTAGGGTCTCTGATACTGAGCTACCCTTTTTTTCACCATTTCCTATCTAACTTTTAACTTACCAGTTCTATAAATACCATCAAATATAGCTACTGGGTATCAGATTAAAACATTGGGATTTCTGCGGTCTGCTTATAATGAGCTTACCCATTTCACCACTCCTATCTAACTTTTAGCTGCCAGTTCTATAAAAAAAAAACCCATCAAATGATAGGATTTGCTATTAGATTAAAACTTCGCATGAAACAGCTTGTGTATGTTACTAAAGCAGTGACCATAGGTGAGAGAGTAACTAACAAATATGTCAAGATGATTCAAATATATATCAGCTGGGTACTATTTAGTCCCAATTATATTGGAGTCCTTGGAGTCTCAGACATCCTTTGCAAGAAGAACAATGCAAATCATATTGTTCTACTTGCAGAACATATATGGAACTCCAAGGACTCCATAGAACTTTTGCATGTATATATACTTCAAGGAAAAACTTCAGCAACTACAGATAAAGAGTCACATGGAACTGGACATTTTCAGAAGCTTCTGGCTACATCCCCAGAATCCTTAACTTTTTCATAATAAACTAAAATATACTGTCACAATTATACTTCAAGTTATCTAAAGTTCCAGATAAACACGTATGGGCTAAATTATCCCTCCAAAGTAGGGATCAACAGGTTACAAATGAAAGAATGCGGATGAGCTGTATATTAGCAATTTGTTCATCTCTTTTTTATTTTAATATCTAATTAAAAAATTTATACCTTCTACATGGGTTGCATAAGGCACTGCTCAAGAATCCACTTTTATGAATATGTCCTTGCACAAATCCAGTGGAAAAAAAAAAACAAACACTTTTCCTTCTCTCTAAAATTCGTCTAGCAAATAAGATGATCAGATCTAGCAAATCTCTCAACTTGTTTTCCGTGGTTCAAAAATTGAATAAAAAGTTCAGTAAACACAATCAGGGACATATAAAAGTAGAATATCCAGATTTCAAAGTGTTGCGGCTACTTTTGTATGATAAAAACATTACTCAGCTGAGTTAGGGAGTGGGGGTAAGGTTGTAGCTCTTCAAGAGTGTAGACAAGACTTTAGAGATATGATTCATGAAGTACTGCTGTGCGCCAAACTCCTTAATTTATCTGGTGTTTCATTTCAGAACCCACAGGAGAGTACATATTACTGATGGGCGCTTTCGGAATTGTATACTCTTCTGAAATTTCTTTACCTTGTTTGCATAGGGGTAGATCAAACCTACCAATAGCCCCTTCCCCTTCCTTGTCTACCTCGTCCCCTGCCTCTGCCTCCCCTTGAGCCGCTTCTCCCTCCCTGTGGTAAACCTTCAAATGCCCTATTGAAAACTTGGTTTTGCATACCACCGCCTCCACGACCTTTCTTGTTTGCATAATTATTAGAACCATTATTACCATTGGCAGGACGTTTCCCTCTGCACAAATGAAAACCGGCAGACTTAATTTCAACAAAAATCCAAAAAAATAACTAATATTATGCATGCTTCCATGATAGCAGCCCTTGGAGGATAAATGAAAACTGGATAGTCCATCAATCTATCTATTATATATAAAATAGAAATATATATAATAGAGCAACCAGGGGGTTCACTGAGCCAATTTATTTACTGTTAAAAGACTATTATACCCTTCAAAGTGTAAAATGACTTTTCAACCCCTATTCTATTTACTTCATATTAATATCCTCATTATTAATACATCTTAATATCTCTAATTATTAATAACTAATCTTCATTAAATATACTAATTATTTTGTAATTAATACTTGCATATAAATGTACATATGTTATTTTATGTAGTATATAATTTAAAATATATTATTAAAAAGATAGTGATATTGAGATAATTATAAATATGACGTGAATTTGTAATATCAAATTTTTAGTAACATAACATGATTTCATGTCATGTTAATTATTTTTTAAAGGATCGACGAAATAGAGTTACTCATCACCAACTAATTTAGAGTACGCGTGCAAAATCATATCGATATAAGTTTGATACCATGTAACATGGTCATTCATGCATCTTAAAAAACATAATATACAGGATCAAATACTTATTGACAAATCGACAATAATCTAGTAGAGCAACTAGGGAGTTCTTTTTTTTTTTTTACGAAACTGAAATAAGGCAACCACTGCCGGAGGAGGGGTGCCAGAGGAGGGGGGAAGAGAAGTGGCAGCCACCACCGGAGGAGTATATATATATATATATATCGGGGGGATGCAATAATTTTTCAATGAACTAGGGAGTTTAATGGGTCAATTTATTCAATGCTAAATGATAATCATACTCTCAAATTGCAAAATGATATTTTAATGTATATTATAATTATCTCATTTCAATATCTCCATTATTAGTTCATCTTAAAATCTCTACCCATTTGATTACTAATCTTCATTAAAGTATACTAAATTTTTTGTAATATATATATATATATATATATATTGTCAGGGACCAATTAACCAACAATCAGTTTTACAACCACTGGATCATGATATCGACAGCTAGGATTAAAAATTAAAATTTAATGGCTCCGCTATAATTTTCCGCGAAGCCTCAGCCTATCCTCTATAAATTATCGCGGAGCGGCTGAATCATCAAAATACCTTTAATCAGTTCCGCGGTTATTTTTCACGGAGGGATAAAAGTTATGAAGATCTGCTTCTTTCTTCCTTTTGTCTTTCTGGCATAAACTTTTCCAGTAGCATAGAATTGAGTTGGCGATTATCTTGGTTGGCTCAAAAAGTTTGCAAGATGAGATGAGTAAAAGCATGTTTGTTATGAAACAAACAGTACGTATGATTTATAGCCTGCTCATCATGATGTGAATCTGCTCATCATGATGTGAATCTGATGTTGGGCCAAGAAGCTGGTAATTTAGGGACTCCGCGGAAAACAACCACGGAGCATCCTCCACTCCGCGATAATTTATAGATGATAGGCTGAGGCTCCGCGGAAAATTATAGCGGAGCGCGTAATTTTTTTTTTCTAATCTTAGTCGTCGATATCATGATCCAACGGATGTAAAACTGATTGTTAGTTAATTGATCCCTGACAATCGATTGTCAAGGACCAGGACCATATATATATATATATATATCATATATAATTTTGTTAAAAAAGTAAAAAAAAATATAACTAAAATGTTAGCGACGTTGGAATAGTTATAAATATGATATAATTTTGTAACATCAAATTCTTATTAATATGACAAGAAATATGTTAATTGTTCTTTAAGTGAGTGATGAAAGATAGTTATTAATCACCAATTAATTTAGAATATGCATGCAAAATCATATCGAATAATAATTTTATAATTTTATTAACATGTAATATGGTCATTCATGTAGGTTAAAAACAATCTATGTAACAACAAATTATTGATCTACGTGATTGAAATGAATTATGTTCACAACTTCAACCACTATACCAAAAACAATTTGATACATTTTTAAAATATCATTAACTACATACACCAAGAACTCACTTTCTATATTCTATTAATATTTATTTTATATTTTGGAATTCATTGATTATATTCACAATTGGCTTTCATAATATATTCACTGTAATGAATTCAAATTATTTAAATAATATGCCGATACATCACGCATGTATACAATTATGTAATCTAAATTTATACATTTTATATAATTTTTAATGTATATTAAATTTTTGGATCAATTTTGGGTATTTTGGGTCAACTCAACCTGAAGTTGACCCGACTAATAATAAATTTGATTTGCATAACATAGTCTTTTCAACGATGATAATTTTTCTGAAAATATATTATAAATCTCGAAGATGGTCGAAAATGTAAAACATATAATTCATAGTTAAGGTATTATCAGATTATTGGAAGTTGGCAGTATCTAGCTAATTGTACTAGACCAGATATTTCATATTCTGTATCCAAGTTGGCTAGATATACAAGTTGTCCGAACAAGACTCATTGGGAGGCACTAAATAGAGTTCTTAGATATAGATATCTGAAGGGAACTGTTTCCCTTGCCTTATTACATTATAAGAGATTCCCTCGAGTTCTAGAAGGGTATAATGATGCAAGTTGGATAGTCAAGAACTCACTTTCTATATTCTGTTTAATATAGATTTTATATTTTGGAATTCATTGATTATATTCGCAAGTGGCTTTCATAATATATTCAGTGTAATGAATTCAAATTATTTAAATAATATGTAGATATATCACGCATGTATACAATTATGTAATCTGAATTTATACATTTTATAAAAAAATTAATGTATATTAAATTTTTGGATCAGGTTTGGGTGTTTGGGTATTTTAGGACAACCTGACCTGACTTTCGGATAAATTTTTACCCCACCTAAAACTCAAAACACTCAACCTAACATGGTCTTTCCTACCATTTAGAAAATAAATAATATACCCTTATATTGCATTAATATATTAAATTTATCACAATTTATTAAATTAATTTTATTACATAATATATTAAAAAAACAAGAATCCACCATTTCCCAGGGATAATCCTTTCCATTTGGGACAAGAATCGGGGAGTAAAATAATCCGTATTTGGGGATCGGGACTGGTTCGACGATTGAGCTCGGATTCGGGGATTGCAATCCCCGGTCCTGAATTGACTCGATGCCTACCCTAGGTACGCAAGACAACATGAATTCATTCAGTGTCCAATTTGAACATCAAGATATGATATACACTTATTGCAAACATTTGTGCCTGAACTAAGTACCAGCAAAAAATCGGTACATCAATTTTTTATCATCTTAAAAACAAATAAAAATACAACTTCATAGTTGACAATAGTACATTAATCTAATCTGTTGACAAATTGTACATGAGTTTAATTGAAAATGAAAAAACATAATGTTCACTCGTTAACATTCGAAAGAGGTGTACAAATTTAATGTGTTATGATAATTAACGATTTTATTATCATCATACATAATCAGCTCATAACCACAACAACATTAATTTAATATAAATATGAAAATTGCATAGGCGCTATTCCTATATGGTTCCAGAATCAAGATATTGGTTTTCAGGATATGTATAATGGGGGGTATGGGACAAAAAATAAATCCACTGCGCGGATCGATGAGAGGTTGTTAAAGATGAATGAGAGATGATCCCAGAGAGGAAGGATGGGAAAATTTAAGATTGTTGAAGATGAATGAGAAGAGGCAAGGGAAGATGAATGTGCATATATGACATGGTTTGAGAGATGGGCAGATCTGAGAGGTAGTGAGGTGGCTGAAAACTGGTCGGAAAGAGATCGAAGTGAGAAGGTAAGTGGTTGCTAATAAATGAAGAGATATGAGGTATGCGTATGAGTGGAAAAGAAAATAGATATTTAAACAATGTTGTGGCTAAGACTGAAAGTGTTTAAAAAATGCGGGATTGAGATTGGGTCTCAACACTTATTTAAAGGTGAGTTCTTATTTGAACACATAATGTATATACAAGGTTATAACATATGCGATGCACAAACCTTTTTTAATATTTTATATTAGTTTAATTATGTATTTTAACAATACAATAAAATATAATAATATGTTATCATTGAATCTTTAGAACTGATAATATAAATATTTAATTTTAATATATTTTTGACATAATTCGAACTTAAAACTTTTTATACATTTTAGATATTAAAATATATAGTATTCTTCAATATTATATATAATAGTTCTTATCTATTTGCTTTAAAACATACAATGACTAATGATGGTATGCTACGAACTAATCAATCGAGCTTATAATTTTTCAATTTTAATAAAGTAGTATATATTTATAGGATTGCGTTCAAAGAAAAAATTTCCTAAAGGACGGACTCTAGATGTATTATATTATGCAGACTATCTTAGTGTATATATATTATAAATTTCAAAATAATTATTTTCTAAATAACCTCCATTACAAAAATTTGATCTATTTAGTTCTTAAATTTTATAAAAGACGAATTTATTTAAAGAATTTTAAAACCGCTTTTGTACTTAAGGAATTCAACATGGTTAACAACTACAGAAAAATACAATTATCTTACTAAACTTCTGATCTTCGATACATCGAGACACGTGAAAGGTAGAGTAGACTGACATGAGGATAAAACATACTCTATCGCAAGATTTGAAACATATTATATGAATTAGAAAGTGCCCCGTGCCTTGCACGGGCTATCATGCTAGTTTTAAGTAAAACTTCAAAAAAGGGATTTATTTTTTTTTGCACAAAACAACTGTCAACAATGATACATAACAGATTATGGTACAAGGGGGATAAATCCCTATAAACACATGGAATTGATAAAACCTCAGATAAAGCATCAATATATCATATCAATCATATAATAATCTAATTCCAATTACCAACTAAGATTAAAAATAACTTAAACAAAGATCCTGAAACTTGATGTACAAGTAACATTCTAATATGAAGAAACTAATTTTAGACAGATAGCTACAATGAAGGAAGCATCCTTTTTAACCTAGTACCATAAATCTAGAATATTCCTTATTCTCAACTAACCTGATATAGATTAACTACCTAGCAAATTCCGTTCAGCTTAATCTCTAAATAATAAAAAGAAAATATATACAGATTACTTTCAGCTCACTCTCTAAATAATAAAAAGAAAATACATACAAATCGAAAATTACATTTCTTACGTGGCATCACACTATCATTTTGCTCATATATCAATATTTCTCGGTTATAGTTGTACTTAAACTGTTACTTGAGCTATTAGTATTATCATTACTAAAATAGATGAATATAAGTAGTCGAATCGTGAAAAACTTGGTGTTATTAAGTATTCAATGTGAAGTTGCAGACAAAATAATATTATTATTGGTAATAACCACAAAGTTTGGAACATACCCAGCTGAAGTAGCAGTAGTAAGTTGGGAGGGCTTGACGGCTTCCATCCAAGATAAGTTGATTCTCTTATCCCCGATAAATGACGGTGATTTCGAGTGCAATGGCTAATTTATAGAGACAAGTAAACAGATTATCAACTCATGCACAACTCCATTAAATCTGATAAACCCACAATATATTAGTTCACAAAATTGTTACCTGTGTCATAGCTAGTATATTATTGCATGTTCGCAAACCAGTTGTTGCATTCTGTTTCTGAGTTTTCTGCATAATATATTTTGATTATCAGGCACTTATATGATTTGGATTGCCAAAAAAATATGTAATCAAATTACACAAGAAAGTCAACGCACAATGCTAGCCTTTTCTTCATCGGACTTGGCGGTAGACATTGCTTTATTGTGTTCTGCCATTCCCTGGGTTAGTTTCTTCATGGTAGCTTTAGCAAGCTCTTCAACACAGCTCAACCTTTTTTACCAAAGAGTAATTAATGACAACCAGAGTTAACCATGTGCAAATAATACATATAGCTAAATGGTATGGAACCAAATTTAAATTTAAAGAAACCCTACAGTGGTTCACTTAAATTGGGTGGGAGGAAGATTTGCAGCTAAGCTACTAAGCTAGTAAAGTAAAGTTATCAGTTTGTACTGCTTACTACTGGGCTTATGATTGCTGGTCTTGTTATTGCCAACGACGGTAATTTAAAACCTAAAGAATCCCTAATTCACTTAAATTGGGTAGGAGGAAGAAATAACATGTACACTAGCAGGGTAAATCCATCTGATTGTACTTCCAACTGGCTTATAGTTAATTGTCTCGTTCAGCAGCCATGCCTGTATTTCTGAACAAGCTGGCATAACGATTTTTAGAAACTAATTCCTAGCTCCATTCTCGATGAAAATAATTAAACAAATTTATCCATGTTTTCGTTTTCATTTTGGCCTTAATTTATGAATAATGAATTTGCAATCTCCCATTGTTCTTGAATTAAAAAATTCTAGAAAAACACCAGTTCCTGGTACAACAAGCAGCTCTTGAAAAAGTATCCCCAAAACCAAAGGATAAAAATAGTATTTAGGTATTACATTAATAATTACCTCTCTGTGAAATCTTTGTACTGCTCTGAGAAGTCCTCACCGAGCCTATCTGATGGTTGACCTGTTACAATTTTGTAGCCACATAGGCTATTGGAAGCGTTTGGTGCCTGTTTTACACAGGATGTTGATACTTTAAAGTGATTGCCACATGAGATATTATGGAAATCTAATATTGTGAGCAATAATAACCTTGCTTGCTAAATGGTGAAACGTGAACAATAAGCATTCCACATATGTAAAGTTCATCTCTTCTGCCGTTTTCCTCCTAGGCATGTACTTCTGAAAAAAAAAGTAAAATGGAATGAGAAATGAAGAAATTTCCAGAAGGAAACAAGTGGTACTACAGATACAGAAAGCTATCCATCCTAAAAATATTATTTGTGCCACAAAAGGCCTTTCATTTCAGTTGTACGAACTCTAAAAGTAGCTTATGCACAAGAACATGTGGAAATAAAGAGAAAAACTGTTCCACTAGATGTAAAAGAAAGATGCCTCAGACCTTGTAGTATCTCTTAATATAAAATCTCACATGTACTTCATAACTGAGGCAGTGCCTGTTATGAACTCTCACGATTTATAAGTACATACACAGCAGAATATAGATAGATTGATAAAGAAGAAATATTAAACACGAGTTGGTGCAGTGAACTGTCTTAATTTCTTACTACTGCTGCTGCATTTTCTGTTATGTTGTGTTATTACTAAGAAGGAAGACTGAGCCTCTTTATGTAGATATTTTAGCTTCTCTTTAAAGCTTGTTACAGTAGTTACATGGTGGCTACCCTTGCTACAGTAGTTTTATGATGTCACTGCTAACATTAACATCTCTGATGTCTTAGATGCTAACCTTCAAAAGCTGAATAACGGAAGGAAAAATCAATCTAGCATCCTGTGGTGCTGTGTAGGGTGAACATTCAGCAAGGTTTTTCAGCAAGCCAACTTTACGTTCTTCTGGAAGCTGGCAGATACAGGTGAGAGTTTTAGAATTAACCTTGTATAGAAAAAATCAGCAATTGATTTATAGTATTATAATTCATGTCTTGAAAAACAATTGAAGCTATCACATATAGGGATTTCCTTACACCTCGTATCATTTGCATGGATAACGGGAATTTTAAATTTCAATGCATGCAGATATTCCCAAAGTCCACATAAGTTGGACTTCAAAAGGGAATGTTACTCCAGTAACTTGTTAATATATGAGTAAACATATGTTAATAATTAATCTTATCTACACCATTGAAGTGGCTACTGACAGAGTATGGTCTACATAGATTCAGAGACAACATTCAGATGTAAAATTTGTGGAAGCCAACTAGCTATTATGACTAAATATGTATTACCTCATCAAAAATAGGAAAAATGTGTTTGTTCAAGTAGGTCAGAAATTTGCTGTTTGATGCACCTCGCTGTTTAGAAAAAAGAAAATTAATTGAGGGAATACCAATGTCAGTTAGATATGAATATTAGTTCTACTTTCAAGCAAGTGAACGTACCATAAAAAAAGGAATAGCCATGAACAGGCATGATATCAATCGATCATAATGGTCCACGTCTGAGACCTGCAATCAGGAGCAACTTGTTAATAGTAAATGTAGGTTATCTAATGAATCTAGTAAAAGAGAACGCAAGGAGACAAAAGGAAACTAGATAATGTGTTCAGATACACATCAAATGTAGCTACAAATTTAAACTTCATTTTAGTCACAATAAGACTAGCGGCTCAGGAATTGAGGATGGAATTAACCGAGTGCAACGCTATAAGAAACTCTTTTGACCCTAAAGGAGAATTGGCCAGGTCTTATCTTGTCTTTCAAATGGGGACATCAAATCAGAATATGGAACTCCTCGCCAGTTTCCAGATTACACTTGCAAAGCAATGTAAACATACTTAAATTTCCCCAAGATCACAATTATCATCATGACTTTACTAGAACAGGGTGAGTTTACCACCACTTTAGTCTAATGTGTCTCTAGACTCTAGAGAAATAACTGCTACATTAAAAACAAGCATTTGGGATGCTAAAAGTTTAAGATATTAGTTTCGACTGCTAAAGTTACAGCTTAAAATAGAATCCCAGCAGATCATTTCTTCTGGGAAATAGAACCATCATCCAAACATGTAATACATAGGGGCAATATCCAATAAATTGTTCACTTACTTTACACTTTACAGGAACTAGGAACCCCCCCCCCCCCCCCTGGAACTAAGCTCATCAAAGAGTCACTGTTTAATGGGATCAAAACACAAGTTATTTTCACTCACTAAGCTTTCCTTCTATATTATTTCCTTACGTATCGGATGTAAATCTCTGTGGCAGACACTTTGTACAACCATAATCATATTATTTCCTTAGGTATCTGATGTAAATCTCTGTGGCAGACACTTTGTACAACCATAATCATATTATTTCCTTAGGTATTTGATGTAAATCTCTGTGGTAGACACTTTGTACAACCATGATCAACTTCCCCAAAGAAAGATGGCACCTGGTCAACATTGTTTACCAACTATAGATGGGGAAAATAACATCATCCAATCAAAGGGATCACCATGCCCTCTAGAAATTTTTATAAATGTATACTATCTTGTCACAAATAACGTTGCAAGTCGCTGTGAAGTACTGACTAGCTTTCAGCAATGACTCTTTTGTGATGTTCAACTTTCAACACGATATTACTAGGTCCATGCATATTAACAATAAGAACTATTATCTAATGCCTTCAGAAAATTATGCTATTATGTATTAAAAATACTTAGGAGTACCAAGTTGGTACTATATGGATCAATCTTACAGTTAACCAAATAACTCATAATCTAACACACAACATGCCTTTGACTACCAATTACGTGTAATTAATCCATTCTAATCCAATCACAAGGTACGAAATACTCCACAGGATTCGAATAATCAGGTAATATGATCTTCTCACAAGTAACCTCACTGCAAATTTTATGTTTCTGAGATATGGCTTTCAAAAAATGACCGTCTCCTGATGTTGATGCCAAACATTTAGCAGGGATATTCCACGCCCTCAATAAAGGGAACAAAGATCCCAGTATACAGCCCCTAGCATAGTTTACACCAGGAATGGAAAGTGTATATATGAAAGATCCAATCATGACACATGAACAAGATTTTAGGACAAGTCAAATATCAGCATTGTGACAAAATATTGAATCTGTTTCAAACAGACAGGCAAAGTTCTATTCCTAATACTTGGGGCTATGGCATATTTAGCATATTATTTGATAAGTTTCCCACTCCATACCACTCAAAAATTCATTATTGAAGGCAGCACCCAGCAATACTATACAAAAATTTAATACAAGGCACAGAGAGAGAGAGAGAGAGAGAGAGAGAGAGAGAGAGAGAGAGAGAGAGAGAGAGAGAGAGAGAGAGAGAGAGAGAGAGAGAGAGAGAGAGAGAGAGAGAGAGAGAGAGAGAGAGAGAGAGAGAGAGAGAGAGAGAGTTGCAAGCAATACATACATTAAATTGTATATCTAAATCAGCTTGCCCTTCTATGATTTCGATCAGCTCTTGCACACGCTCAGGAGGTGCTTTCTCTCCAAACAGATTCAAACTTTTCAAGAAATTCATAAACATTTCAAACTCTGCACCCGTCACATCTTGTAAACTCTGCAATATCACCTTATTAGCATATTTTTTGGGAGAACTGGAAAGATAGAAGTGCATAAGAAAATAGTATGCATCTTTACATGGAAATTGGAACACACACACACACACAGAAGGTGACACGCATACTTTCTTAATCAAATCAGTTATATGTCTTTCCATCTGCTCCTGAGGCTTTAAGAGCTCAGCTTTTAGAGGAAAAACCTGCAGAAAGTTTTCTATAGTCTTAAATAAAAGGGTTTAGATTAAAAAACAACAAGAATCTCATGCAAGTGGTTCTACTTGCCTTGTCTTTTATGAAAATTAGTGTCCTCTCACGAAGGTTTTCATCTGTGATTGGCTCATCAACGCTCTCAATGTGCTTAAAGAGTGCTGTCAATGAAGCTGCGCAGACAAAATAATATAAAGATATATAAACCATGTAACTGGCCAAAGTCACACAAAAAAGAATAAAGAAAGCACCAGAATGGAAAAATGACATTGCTGCAAACAAAGATAAAAAGTTACAAAGAGTCAGTGGGAAAAGGAATCAAGTTATATGAAATGCATATCAGAATAGCATATGGATATTTGCCAGAAGGAAATTGGTAATTTTAGATTTAAGAGATCAATGCTACTCGAGCAAAACTAGTTAGGATGGTGTTCTTGCTAAAATAGATCTAGCTTAATGAATTGACATCAAAAGGTGGCAATTGATGCCATACAAAAGATGGGCATCAGTTCAGTGGTAAGGTCATAGCTTTCTGAATTGCATTTTGCACCTTATTTCATATAGGAACCAAGGAGGTGCCAGCATTTACATATATAGAATAGCCTACTATTAGGCATACAAGTCACTATCCAAGTTTTTTAAAAAGAAACGACAAAACTATCAAACAGACAACCTTTTTCCTCTTGTAGTGTCCAGAAACCTTCTGCTGGTATTTAGATTGTGTACAGGGGTACTGCCTATAATCCAGAGCAAGCACATGCATAAACACAACTTACTACCGATTCTATTCCTTGCGATTTTCGAGTGATAGAGCATAATAATTATTCATGATTCAAACATGAAACTCTTACATTATCTGTTATTATGGAAAATAATTAAGGGTACAGTCAGGCTATACCAGGAAACATTAGGATTTCTAATCTGATTAATACAAAAATGATAGCCACCATATATTTGGGAGAAAGAGATACCTTTCACATCCTGCCTCAATAATGACAAAAGGGCTTTATGAACTGCATCACGCTCCACATTCTCTTCTACAAGCATCAAGAGTTACCAAGATGAGAACTGCATCATAATATATATACATACACATACAGAAAACTTCAACATTCTTGCTTTACCAGCAGTAAGGAGTTGCGCAAGAATGTCAACAATTTTGGAAAGATGCTCAGGCGTATCCTTGCAAAAAAGAGGAAGGCCGCGAATTGCTTGAACCCTAATCTGTAAATGTTAAACATGAATTACAGCAAAAAAATCAAAGACACGATTAATAAAACTAATTGAAGTTCAATTTTGAAAAGAACTTGTCAATGCTCAACAAGTGGTTATTGGAAATTCCGATAAATTACAAGAACAGTTTTTAAGAGGCCAAACATGTTTATTCAAAGTGTTTCAGTAAAAGTATTAAACATGTACTCTTTCTAAGAAGATCATGTACATAGCAGATGAAACAAAGCTTATTTTGAAGTCTTACTACTCAAATCAATATCTGCTCTGAAAAGTATCACTTAAAGCTTCAAAACACTCCCCTCTCCAATCAAACAGCTAAATCCAATTTGTTGTGGATATAAAATCCAGACTTCATAAGTACAAATTAAATAGGAAATTAATGAATGAACTACCTAATTTAATGTATGACAATTACCTAGTTAAAACAGGCACACTGTGTCTCTTATAAGATAAAGTAAAATTCAATGAAGTCATTATAAAATTTCGAAAGCCTTTTTCTTGTAATGAAAAGATGTTGACTTGTTTTGATAATAGTTTACTTCAAAGTTCATACTTTTTTCCCGAATTCTACCTCTACCAGATTCCGCTCATGCAATGTTTTCTATCATTCTATGCAGAAAGAATCTATACAACGTTTGTACACAATCAAGAATACCTCAAACTGAAACATTATTAATATACATACACCTAATAACACAAAACATACAGATAGACCTTAATAAAATAAACAAAGAAGCTAAAGAAAAAAACGACTAACCCCAAGTTCTTCAGCTTCGCACAAATCAAGATGAGCATCAACAGCAGAAACGGAAAGATCGGGAAAAAATTTGAAGAATCTTGGAATAAGCTGCGCAGCTAATTGTCTCGCCTTTACACTATTACTCGTAGCTGCCTTAATTATATTCTCGTAATCTTCAACATTCTGCTCAAACTTAACAAACCACATAAATACCTAACAAATATAAACATAAAAATTCCAAATTCCTAACCAATGTTATCAAACAATGCACAATTTTACCACAATTCCTACCCCTATAAACACACACACACACAAATATAAAAATTTAAACTTTACACTATACATACCAAATTGATAACCTGAATTATCAAACAATGCACAAATTCAACAAATTCGTAAACCTCGAAACACACACACATATATAAAGATTGAAACTTTATAACATATACACCAAATTCAAAACCCAAATTATCAAAAAATGCACAAATTCAACACAATTCATACCCCTAAACTTACAAAAACAGATAAAGATTGAAACTTTAACATAAAAATAGCATAAAGATTGAAACTTTATAACATATACACCAAATTCAAACCCCAAATTATCAAAAAATGCACAAATTCAACACAATTCACAACCCTAAACTTACAAAAACAGATAAAGATTGAAACTTTAACATAAAAATAGCATAAAGATTGAAACTTTATGATAAAAAGAGCATAAAGATTGAAACTTGATAATAAAAATGTAGAAAAAAATGAAAAATGGGGGACCTGAGACTTGTCTTTGGCTTCATTGAGACGCTCGCCATACTCGTAGAGCTTTTCGATGTCTTTGCCTTCGTCAGCCATTGTTGTGAAGAGCTTTGATGAGTGTAATTGAATTTCAAGTTGAGAGTCAAGAGGACAAGTTTATGTAATATGTTTTATATAATTACATTATAATGTTATTAAATCAAATTAATTTTTCGAGTAAAATAACAACAATAGTTAAAATACTTCAATTTACATGAGCAAAACCTTTTTTCGATTACTAGCTATTAATCCGTTGAAATTAAAATACTAATATTAAGAGAGAGAAATGCCCCTACATATTAGGGAAAGTTACACGAGTACATATTGTATTTTAATGACAAAATTGTAAATATTTGATCAAGTTTTAAAATAATAATGTAATTATAATAGTACCCTCGTGCATTCACATTAGAAATTTCTTTGTACGCATTAAACTCATATTAAAATAATAAATTTAAAAATAATAATTAGATATAAATTTATAAAAAATTAAACCCGAAATTAGAATAAATATAACATAAAATCGAACCCAGATCAAAATAAGCAAGATGTAAACAATCGGACCGTCGCGAGCCCAGTGCCCCAGGGATGTACAAGCACAGGCCCTTGACAGCTTGCTGGGTCAGTTAACAAAGCTTAATGGCCAGAGTACTGACTGGCCCAAACCAACAACTTAATCCACTAAAAACCAAAATGATCCTAAATTATGGTAAGATTTGGTGGAAAAATTAGATTCACAAACTGATTTTCCTTTTCCTTTTTTTCTTGCTAAAACATGATGAAGTTGTCTTTTTTTAATTTTTAATTTTTAATTTTTTTAAGTTAAGTTTCTTTTACAGTTTGTAATAATAAAATTTCTCACCTCGTAAAATAGAGTTTGAAGATTATACACAAATTTAATCATAATTTACATAGTTAATTTACGTTTTATCATAGTAATGGAATTTTTTGGTAAAAAAACAAAAAGAAAAGAGTAAAAATGTAAAGCATATAAAATGATAAGTGGAAGTGGAAGGCAATAAAAAGTGACCTACTTTTCAGTTTTACAAATCTGTTTGTATTAGTTAAAGTAAAAGCAAGGGATGTGAATGGTCCACAACGAAGCTTTTACTGAATTTACAACAAAAAGCTGATAACTATTGTAGATCAAAAATGAAAAAAATAATCAAGTTGTAAATCCTCGTCCGTAGAATTAACTTACGCACGCGTAGAGGTAGTGGGGTAATTCAGTATATTATATTATATTCTATATATAATTAGTTTAGGGGGTTTAGATGGTATGGTCGTCAAGGGTGTATTTGTCTTTTCATAAATATTATTAGTAATTATAATTTTTGAAATATATTAAATAAAAATTAAAATTATATAGTTATCCTATATATAACTAGCATAAGGTGTTTAGACATTTTGGTAATCAAGGGGAATATTTGTCATTTTCTAAGTATTGTTTTAACCATAGTTTTCAAATTACATGGAATAGAAATTCAAAATATTATTAAATTGTAAACCGTATTGCAAAAATTGTGATTGGGGTTTGTAAATATTGTTTTGATTTTTTTTATAAAAGAATCAGAAATTAACTAAATATAGTATAATAAAGTTATTGACTCTAAAAATATAAAAAAAATATAAAATCTAATAATTTTAAAATTAGGGAAAAAAGAATTTCATGGAAAAAATACAAACAACAATTTTAATGTTAATAAAATAAGTATCATCCACTGAATATGATTTGCGAACATTAGTCTACAATTTTTCAAAAATTAAAGTTAATTTAATTAAAATATAAAATTTATTAATAATAGTTATAAAGTATCCCGTGCATTGCACGGGTATAAAGCTAGTTTATAAAACTAGCGTAACAGCATGTGCAAGGTATGGGTCTGTATAGAGATGTCAATAATTTTTATTGTGAAAAAGTTGGTCATGATCGATTTATTAGCTTAAGAATTATGTAGTCTTAAGTTTGAGAGCGTAAAATGAGAAGTATGGTTCATGCATAGTGAGAAGTAAAGAATTTTGTTGGCGAATAGTGTAATTACTTTGAATCACAAACGTAACTATGTCAAGGCTCTAAGACTTGTTTAAAGTGACTATTATTGATTTTGAGACCGGATTGAAATAGTGTAGAATTTGAAGCACGAGTGTACTATTGTTCTTCTTGCGATTATAAGCAGTTTACCTGAGTTTTGTGTGTCAAATAAAGGATAGTTTGTAGATTGGTAATTTGCGTTAGAGAGCGGTTGTTATCTGTTTTTCGGGAATCGATTGGTTTTTTTTTCACTACAAGAAATTTGGCATTTGCCTACCCATCAAAATGGTAGGTAAACATCCTGTATTGGTAAGTGAAGAGTTTTATCTACTAATAAAATATTTGTAGTGATTGGTAGGTAAACGTTGGTAAAGAAAGACTCTTTATCTACACATGTGAATATTGGTAGGTAAAATATTATGTGGGCCCCGCTCTAATTAATAATGGATAGTGAGTCATCAGCTGACGTGTCAATGACTTACGTGGCCTCGATGGTCCATGTGGGGCTGTGTGGACAAGACACGTGACAACATTCGAGTGGTTCATGTGTTGGCTTGCAAGTAGTCCACGTGGCATCACACAACAAGGCCACATGGTAGCAGAAAAATGGTCGGCTGGGCAAAATAGTGGTCCATATGGCACTTGCTAATGATCCTCATTATGGTAGATTAATATTTTTTATTTAATTTGCTAAAAATAGAAGTACTGAAAGAATTAAAATAAGCTTTATAATTAATTTGTCAAAATGTTAAAGAACACCACCAAACAGATCATAAAGAGTATATAGTTTACAACATTTAAACAGTTGCTAAAAATGTTACAATAAAATCATCTGCACTTTCAAAATTTAGAGGCCTCCATGAATTCTTCATACATGCACGCAAGTTATCAAATATGTTGCAGCAGCTTCCACATATTGGCTACATGGGACCATAAGTTGATCCGTTTTGAAGATGTCTCGTACTGGATTCATTAAGCTGTTGAACCATCTCTTGGTAGCTTGGTTAACTCGGAATATTGTGTTGCCTATTAAAAATATGTGGTCTCAATCACAAATATTGTCTTGTTATATAGTAAAAGGCCATCTCATCTTCATCTTTGCTACTGAACAAAGTACTTGTTCAATAATATTTTTGTCAAACAAATCTTCATAGGTACGTCTTGGTCGTCCCTTAAACCTTCATTTGATCCTAATAACAATTTAATCCATAATAAGGAAGTCAAAAACATGGTTAGGAAGTTAACTTGTAAATAAAAAATATAACTCAATAAAAGGCATGTTGAAAAAATTTACACAATGCCCAAAATATATTGCAGAATCACATTCCAGAAATATAGAATTAGAAAATTAAAACACATAATAGAAAGTAAAAGCACAACATCGAAACTTGTAGAATGTAAAAAATAAATCTGAAATAGCAATGTTGATTACATGAAACATGTGCATTATTCCGAAAAAAAATATTGGTCATTCATTAAGGCAAAAACAGAGCATACTTGGGTCAACCTACATACCACATTCTGTACATTTGTACGCTACAAGCATATATAGAACATAAGTCTTAAAGGCATAACTGCAGCTCATCATAGATAAAGGGATACACATTTTGTTCAGAAACAGATATGAAATAACAATTTAAAGACACTCGCCCTCATTTACATCATGTATACAATTATATACAGAGAGAGAGAGAGTACCAGTAGCTAGAAAGGACTAAATAGAAGCAAGGCCACAAGATTTAGAAATTCTTAAAAAGATTCTTCGGGCTCCTGGGAAAATATGGTGAATGATGATGAAATGAACTCCTTGCACTCCGAGGATGAAGGCTACTAGCACCTTAGTATTTGGCATAACTGTCACAAGTCACTCACAACTATGTAAAAGGGTAAGGCTCCATTATCTGCTAATTTATGGCTAAATCAAAAATTTTGTGAAATTTGACCGGGAAGTGTTAATTTTCATAGGGCGCCAAACCCTGGACTAAAATAAAAATTGATATTCTTTAATTTTGCTTATGATTTCATTTTATACAACTCCGTCAAAACTTATTTAATGTGCAATTTATAAAATATCTAGAGTTAGAAGCCAAAAAAAATATATTAAGTTATCTATGTTTTTTTTTTTTGAAACAAATTAAGTTATCTATGTTAAAATTCATATTTGAGTCTTCGTATTATAAAAGTATTAAAAACTATTATTTAAACATAAAATAAAATTATAAAGTACTACTACAGTAAATAAAGCATGAACTAAATGGGTGAGTCAAATATGTAGAATTTGACGAAAGGTAAAAAAAGTTCAAATAAGACAAAAAAATATGAATAAAAAAACGTTCCCGATGTCAATCATTTTTAAGATTTACACACCAATCGATTTGGGGATGTGCATGTGGCTAGTGTTCTAAAATTCTCAATTTGATTTTCAACTTGCTCCCTAATTCTAAATCAATGCCTAAAAATGATCTATTTTGATTCCCTATTCTCACGCTCATGCACGTGACATGTTCATGCTCCTAAATTTATTTGAGATATAAGAATAAGTTCAACAATGTTGGTTCCGTACAAATATTATAAAATAATATTTTTTATTGCTTTAAGGATATTGTTTTGTATATCAACTCCAACATCATTCTTTATATTCACTCCTAGTCATTATTGTAATAATAAATTTCAAACTAACTAGAGATAAGACAGGGACAAGTGAGGAAGAAATGGACGGAAATCATTTTTTTATTGATAAAAATCAAGTTAAGAATGACTAGTGGTCCTCATTAATAGCGAATGACTAGAGGTTTTAGTGTTTTAGGAAACGAGCATCTCTAACCATGTTAGCTATAATGGTTGGTTAAATTAATATAAAATAATAATTGACTATATTATAGAGAATGAAAAGGTGTGTTGTCTCCGATGGTATTAGTTATAATTGTTGGCTATATCTTAAAAAATACATTTTACTATTATTCAGAAAAGGGAAATTATGATTTGGAAACACAATAAGATTAAAATATTAATTAACTATGGTAAGATGATGAGGTGGAACATTATAGAGAATTGTAGTGGTTGTACAAATATAGCCAACCAAGCTAGGTTATGTAAAAAAAATTTAGCCAAGGGTTTGTGGTTGAAGATGGTGATTATATATATTGGTTGGCTATATATGTTGATACGTAGGGTTTTTCTAAGAGTTTTGATTGCATTGGAGATGCTAACACACTGTTGGAGTGTTATTTTAGACCAAATTTCCTAAACCTTAATTTAAGAACCAGTAGGAAGCTGTTAGATTTGCTCTTGTACCCCTGTATTTTAAAAGTTGGTGATCAATGAAGACTAATGGCCGATTAATTATTAGACGGTGATTAATCAACTCGATTTTACAAAAATTGGGTCAAAAAATCATTTTTTAACAAAAATTGTTCAAATATCAACAAAATTTCGTTTAGTCGGTATAATATATAAGAGTAATACTAGAGATACCAAAAATTGGTCCCAAAATATTTATAAATTAAAAAGGTAGAAAATTGAATAAAACGAAGAAATATTTATTTTTCATATATATAATTATTAATTTGGACGGATAAATTACGAACTCTTTATAGCCTCTTATATTTATCTCCAATTAAAGAGTTAGATTTTAAAATTTTAATTTACTTCAATCATAAAATATTTTAAAAAATATCTTAAATATTATTGCTTGATGTATTTGACTTTTCTAAACACCGTCTATAACGTTTGAACTTTCATATATTTTCAAATTAGTATAAAAAATTAAAAATAACGCTATTAATACTAATCGACTGTAGATTTCAGATTAAAGAATGCAAACAAAATGAAAAGAACGTAAGAATATTTTAAAATATTTTAATATTTTAATCGGGCATTCATTATATTAAATAATAGTGCTTTCATGTGAAGAAAATAAATAAATTAACAGTGCTTTGTCATTAGCCGGTTGTTATGTTTGGGCTTGGATTTCGGTTACTAATAGCATCCCATTCACCCGTGTTTTAAGGATAGCATGGCAATCTAGTATGACAGAAATTTAATTTACACAAGTGAGATGAATTACCTTTTACATGTCAGCAATCAGCATCCACGAGAAGGTAGAACACCTACACGTAGGAGGGTAAAAATTATCTACCAAGGGAAAAAACAGATTTCGCGCTCATGATGTTTGGTGATATCATGTATATCTTAAAAATCTAATATTTACTTACTAATATTTTCCTACCGATACATATTAGTGTGTAAAAGTTATTTTTATCTACCATTACATATTAGTAGATAAATTAATGGTAGGTAAAAATCAAATTTCTTGTAGTGTTTTCAATCTAGATTATGAATAGGTTATATGCATGCAATGTTGTTGTAATATAATCGAACATGCATGAATGAGATAGAGGGTTTTAAAACGAAGCTGAAGGCCGACGCATCTTTGCACACTCTCACATCACTCAAGTTTGTGATAAACACTTTGGGAGATGAACACCTATTACAGTTTGGAGTATTCATATCACCAATTTGTTTTTAGTTTTTTTACTTGGGAACTGATTCTGCACTCCTCTCATGTGTTCGTCTTTATATTAAATTATATTAACACACTTAGTAAATGCATTAATAATGTGTTTGAAATATCGTTTTACAGTTACAAATTTTAATCCAATTTATTACTATATATTAAACTTCAACACAAGGGCAAAAGTTTCTAATTAAATGGTCGTCACAAAAATGTCACTCATACATTATTATGCAAAAATATATTAATAGTTGTTATACAAAGAAACAAACCTCCAACTTCCTTCTAAGATGTTCATGAGTTTAACCACTATTCTACATGCCTGTTTGAGTTTATTTCAAAAAATTTATTAGATAATTCATGTCTTTCCTCTCTTATCTTATATTATTTTTACTTTGATTTTTAAATAAATAAAATATTGGTTTGTATTATTTATATAAATCAGTTTTTCTTTTCATCTTTTCATAATTTTGGTCAAAAAGTGTATTTTCCGGACACCCCAACTGGTATCATGCCAGACCCTAGAGTGCAGGAAGAATTCCCCACGCTCCCATGAATCGAACCTTGAATGCTTTGGTCAATAACCAGTGCTTTCACCAACTCATCTACAGGTCCGAAGGCTTCTTTTTGTAATTTTATATACCTATATATTCAATCACTGAATTTTATTACAATTGTATGTTTTCGATTAAATATATATTAATTATGTTGTTTAAAATTCATACTTTTATATTATATATCTTTATTATACTTTATTTGAATTAAATTAATTATTCATACATAAAATATACTATTGAAATTCGACCGAATATAAGAAATATTGTATATGTTGTAGAGGATGTCGTCAAGGACCCACAAACCCTATTTAGAATTTCATTTTATTAAAATGATTATATGACATTACGAATCAATTTAATGTATTCTATAAAGTTCTATTATTAATATGAAAGATTATACTTTTTTTTAACATCGTACAATAATTTTTGGAATACAATTTGAAATTCTATTTTCAAAACTTGTAATTTTCAATTTTCCCAAACTTAATCGTCTACTAACAGTCTGACTGATCATTATGTAATTATATACTATGTAATATCCTATATTTTAAAAACCCACCCCGATTTTTGACACGAACGTCACTGGGGTTGAGGGGGAGGGGGTTAGAAAGGTGGAAAAAGATATAGATAAGTTAATAAAGAATGACATGTTACTTTAGAAAATGTTAACAAATGAACAATACATTCTGGAAAAGAAAATTGTTAAGAAATGGATGTGATGAACAGAGTAGGTAGACAAATTTTTTGTATAATTTGAATATAAATGTTCTTAATTTAAAAATTACAGAAATAACTAATAATGAGAGATATAATGTGTATAATACTTCTTATACTAGATCGAATTTTAATAGTATATTTTATGCATGAATAATTAATTTAATTCAAATAAAGTATAATATAAATATATAATATAAATTATGAATTATAATCAACATAATTAATATATATTAAATTGAAAACATACAACTGTATTAATATATAGTGATTGAATATATAGATATATAAAATTACGAAAAGGAAAAAAGAAAAACAAATTTTTATAAATAATTCAAACCAATAATTTATTTATTCAAACATCAAAGTAAAAAAAATAATATAAGAGATAAAAGACGTGGGTTATCTAATAAGTTTTTTGAAATAAACTCAAAAAGGCATGTAGCATAGTGGTTAAGCCCATTGATATCTTGGAAGGAGGTTGGAGGTTCCATTTTTTGTAGTAACACATCTATTAAAATATTTTTGTATAATAATATACTAGTGACATTTTTGTTATTTTTCAAAAAAAAAGGTAAAAATAATCAACATAATTAATATATATTAAATTGAAAACTTACAACTGTATTAATATATAGTGATTGAATATATAGATATATAAAATTACTAAAAGGAAAAAAGAAAAACAAATTTATATAAATAATTCAAACCAATATTTTATTTATTCAAACATAAAAGTAAAAAAATAATATAAGAGATAAACGACGTGAGTTATCTAATAAGTTTTTTGAAATAAACTCAAAAAGGCACGTAGCATAGTGGTTAAGCCCATGGATATCTTGGAAGGAGGTTGGAGGTTCGATTCTTTGTAGTAACACATTTATTAAAACATTTTTGTATAATAATATACGAGAGGCATTTTTGTTATTTTTTAAAAAAAAAAAGGTAAAACAGTAATTTTGCGACCATTTAATTGACAACTTTTGTCCTTGTGTTGTCATATAATATATAGTAATAGATTATAAACATTACTCGTTCTTCTCTAATAAGTCATCCCCGTTAAATATGTTTTCATTGTTAAAATAAGATCGAAATTTCAATTTTAACATACTAAATACTTATCGTATATATTAAATTTTCATGTTAACATACAAATGTACCGCTCTCTCGTTAAAAAAGTACTTATATAAACTAGAACTCCAATTTTACTTATAATAGAACTTTTAACTATATCTTATCAACACATATTATACTTTCAATAAAACATTTATATATATATAATCGCACTCCTATTTTACTTCAAATACAAAAATTAACTATGTCTGACAAACACATATTCTACTTCCAATAGAACATTTTTATTATATGTATTTCTTATAAATTCGAACTCTTCTACTCTATAAATTCGTAAACCTATTCTACTTCCAATAGAAATTTTAATTATATGTCTAACCTATAAATTTAACTATTCTCCTTTATAAACTCGAACATTTATGATATCTCAAATATTCTTTTTATTTATATATCTTCCCTACAAATGTTGGACTCTTCTACTCTATAAATTCGAACACCTACTCTACTTTTGATATGTTATTATACTTCAAATATAACTTTTATTGATATGTCTTCCCTATTAATTCGAACTTTTCTCCTTTATAAATTTGAACATCTATTATATTTCTAATATGTTAAACGATATTTTTTTATTTAGTAGTATTTAAAATTCTAAAAAATTATAAAAATGGATTGAAGCGATCTAACCTAACCTCCTGTGTATTCTCTTTTAAATTCGAACTTCTCCTCTATAAATTCGAACTTCTCCTCTATAAATTCAAACAACTATTCTACTTTAAATAGAACTTTTAATTCTATGTTTTACCTATAAATTCGAACTTTTCTCCTCAATAAATTCGAACATCTATTCTACTTTTAATAGGTTAAATGATATTTTTAATTTATTATTAGTATTTAAAATTTAAAAATTCTAGAAAATTAGAAAAATAGATTGAGACAATCTTAGAGGTACCCTCCTACGTATCCTTCTTTATATGTATATATATTGATGATTGATGATTCATAAATAATGATTGAATTTATTTCTGAAAATTAATATATTATAGGCTCCACTGACTCGAGTAATATTGTATATTTTGTTTTATTAGAATTATTAGAAAAATCCATTTTGAATTATTTGTCATCCTAATTTTTACCGTTATTTACAACATAGAAAATAAAAATTATACTATTACTTCGAATATAAATTGACGTACTTGAGAAAAAGTTAAAGAATTCGTAAAAGGGGAATAGGGTATGCATCCCAGTGGTGGTTAGGAAGTGTACAAAAAATAAGAGAATCTTTGTTGGTTAGACTCATAGACATACAGTTAGCGAGCACAATTATAGATGTTTGTTGACTAATGAAACCAGTTACTATAATTTAGCAAAAAAAAAAAAAAAACTAAAATTTAGCGAAAGAAGCAAAGATCTTTTTCATAAATATCCTATTCCAGAATATTTTTTTTTAAAAATATTTTTAATTTTTTTTTTGAGAAAATATCATATTATTTGCAAAAATACCTTCTGCAACCAACATATTTGTAACCACATATGCAACTGCATACAACCTGCCGCACAACATACATGCAAATTCAAATTTTAAGATTTTCACAATTCATCTTTTTGGAATCACATATGCAACTGCATGCAACCTGTTGCGCAGCCACATATACAATTCAATTTTAAAATTTTCATAAGTCACGTGTTTGAACCACATATGCAACTGACTGCAACCTACGTAGATTGCATTTGGTTGCAGAACGTATTTTTGCAAATATTTTCTAAAAAATGGTATTTTCACAAAATATTTTTTTTAAAAAATATTGTTTTGCAAATATTTTGAGAAAATGGTAAAATTACAATTTTTTTTAAAAAAAAATAGTATTTTTGATAAATATTCAAAAATCAATTATTACTATATACAAAGTAATGTTTGCTAGGGACACAAAACAATTCTCAAAATTATTATCAAATTATAAATGACATAACAAATGATAAATTTTAATTTACGAGCACGTAAATATGCGAAGTCTCGTAATATTATTAACAATTATACAAATATTTAATACCTATAACATTTTTCTCATATCAAACTATAGTAGTATTAACCTTTAAACAGACTGTAAAAGCTAGTTATTGTCCCTATACATAATCCGTGAATAAGCTATCCCTGAACAATAATTTAATTTTGCACAAAAAACAAGGCACATTGGCAGTCACGAAAACAACTTTGCTAATCATTTTGTAACAAAAATAAATCATTGGCTACTAATATAGGGCTTCTGCCAATTAACCTTAATAATTTGTCATGACTTGATTAGTTCTCTTGTACGAGAGTGATTTGTTTTCGTTCAACTTAAACTCCAAATCTCCTTAATTATTGTACTCTTTTAAAAACTAAATTCATTTATGAAACTTTAAATCAAAACAATATTGTTCGAACTTAGATCACACGGACAACGCATTCTATGACAGGTGTGCACGAGTGGTTTAATATTTCTCCTAAATTTGTTTCGGAGACACTTGATTATGATTCTATTTGAGTAATGCAAGTACTTTAAATTTCAAAAAAACGAAAACCTAAAATTTATTTATTTTCAGATTTTTTTTTTATAATGTTTGAGCCAAATTTTATGGAGCTAGCACGGGTGAACTTAATGCTCTCATGTATTTCTTCCGATCTTTAACATTCATTCCCAAATAAATTTATAAAATATACAAACTTGTGAATTATGAATTTATGATAGATAATGCAATTCACGGGACTTGATACTCCCTTTCAAAGTGGCTTTTGGCAGCGAAACAACACTAGCACACTTTTGTTTTCTTACACTTGAACACTATTCACTACATATATTGTCTCCAAGCACTTGTTCTTTTTTGTATACTAAACCAATTTACTTGCAATGTCTTTATCTTTTATGCCTTATTCTCTCCTCATCATTCTCTTCATTCTCCCACACACCTCTTACTCTCTAAACATGTCCACCACCACGGCTCACCGCCTTCCGCGGCAGCTCTCCGTCGACTACTATGCCAAGTCTTGCCCTAATGTAGACCAGCTTGTCGCGACGGTCACGTCGCAGCAGTTTAAAGAAGTTCCCATCTCTGGACCTGCCACCATTCGCCTCTTCTTCCATGACTGCTTTGTTGAGGTTAGATAATTACTTGGTTCTCGGAATAGCTAATAATACTGAGCTGATCATTACGAATTTACAGTAAACACATAAATTGCATGTAATGCGGAAGAAAGTGTATGTTTTGTACAAGAAAAATGCCAAGTACCCCAAAAATTGTTATTAAAATTCTTCCCAAAATCTAAATGACACATAAATAAATAGTAAGTTTTCTAATATTAATATGGGACCCGTGTGCATAAATATGTGTTCACGAATTAAAACTCGTCATTTGTCATGCCATATCATTTTATAAAAAATTTTGTAAAACTTTTGGGGTACCTAGCTTTACT
Source organism: Heracleum sosnowskyi (assembly GCA_030848705.1). Classification (NCBI taxonomy): domain Eukaryota; kingdom Viridiplantae; phylum Streptophyta; class Magnoliopsida; order Apiales; family Apiaceae; genus Heracleum; species Heracleum sosnowskyi. The sequence continues at coordinate 10,012,714 of CM061239.1, forward strand.
CCTTGTACAATAAATAAGGGCACATGCGTACTTGAATTTTCACCCGAATGAGTTACGGAAGAAATAAATTTAGCGAATGTACTTCAAATAAATGAAGGACTGTGTAAATTATGCAAACTATATATACAGTTGACACCCCCCTCGATGGAGTGCTGAAAATATTTAACTTTCAGATTTTTTAATCATACATGTTAAGTTACCAACTCGATTTTTTAGATTCTAATCTGTTGAGTTGTACATAAATAAATGATGAATAATATTAAATGCGAAACAAAGAATCGACTAATAGTTTCGTAGGAACAAAATTATCGTAAATTTACGGTGAAACAAATAATCGACTGATATTATCGAGCGAACAAAATTATGTATCATTAATTAATCTAATGAATAATTGTTTATGTGAAATACAAATGAGATCTTAGTCTGGTGACGAAAAGCGAGATTTTGTATACGATAATTCACTGTATCGAAAAGAAGCTACTATGTGGACTTTGCATGTTAAGTGGATTACATATGAATACGTGACTGTACATACATATCTGCAATCTATGTAAGATACTTGAGTCGAAACAATTGGTTATAACGAATGTAGACCATGTGAATGAAGGGGTGTGATGGGTCCGTATTGATATCGACTAAACCAGGAAGCAAACAATGGGCGGAGAAGGATGCGGAAGATAACAAGGACCTGGCTGTGGAGGCTTTTGATAGCATAAAAAAGGCCAAATCACTATTAGAGACCAAGTGCCCTGGTGTTGTGTCTTGTGCTGATATTCTTGCTATTGCCGCTAGAGATTTCGTTCACTTGGTATGTATGTTTCTAGTTTCTACTCCCCGGCCTTACCCTACATGCTACATATATATTTTACGTTACGTAGTTCTTACTTGGATTTAACTGTTCTCACGTAAAAATTGTTCTTCCGTTATTTATAAAGCTGTGTAACATCGTTTACAAATATGATGGAGTTGTTATATGAAAAATACGAAATATTTTGTCATCTTGTATCCGTTATATATTCAATCGATCAGAAAAATCTGTAACACATCAATAAATAATTAAGTTAAACTAATCATGCTTAAGTAAATCTAGGAAGTCACAGAGCATTACTTTATTAAGTTACTGACCGATTAAAATGTCTGTCATTTGGGAAAAAGTGATACTAGTAAAATTGGCACCACATAGGTTCGTACAATAGTTACATTATTCTATGCCCACTAGTTCTGTATCGATCCACGTTACAAACCAACAGTTTCGGCCAAGACAAACTACTTCATACAAAGACAATCTTAAACATAATAATATGTTAATTAATTAATTTGTTTAGAAATATTTCCTACAAGACAATTTTAATATTTATCTGTAGTGTTATGGGCTTAATTTGTTTAGTAGCAGGTTGACCAATTCACAAACGACATTTGATCAAGGGCAGGGACAAATAAGCCCTGGGATATACTTGCAAACTTTTGGATCTTGTAATTGACAAAATAGAGAAACTTAACATGAGTAGGACAGAAAATTTGCCAGAAATCTATCACATGCATGTCACACACTGTATCACAAACCTACTCAACTCTGGGTATTTTCTTTCTATAATCGGGCGCACTTACACATCCAACTTGGTTTTAACGAAATACGTATCCATGATCTTACGTAAAAAAAAGCAAAGGAGATACCGCTAGACCAAGAGATTATTGATGAACTTGATCAGTACTAGTATCGGTGAGATTTAGTACTTGATCTTAATTGATATTTTATAAACCTTAAATGCCGATGTCTTCGTCGAATTTTGAGGTTAGTTTGTCATCTAGCCTATTTTGTTGCTAGTTGATTTCTACTCACAACTTTTTCATTTATTTTGGTGGTTGTAATTTTATCTACCCAGTCTTAACTGGACCATTAAAAATGTGATGCAGGCTGGGGGTCCTTATTATCCGGTGAAGAAAGGCAGGTGGGATGGGAAATTGTCATTGGCATCAAGGGTAAATCTCAATGTTCCACATGCCAACTCTACTGTAAATGAACTCATCAAGCTATTTGCATCAAAGGGTTTAACACCGGATGATCTGGTAGTACTCTCTGGTGCACATACCATTGGATTTTCGCATTGTAAAAACTTTGTGAATCGACTATATGACTATAAGGGTACTAAGCAACCAGACCCTTCAATAGATCCAAGACTTCTTAAGGCCTTGAAAATGTCTTGCCCGCCATTTGGTCGTAGTGGCAATGTCGTGGCACCATTTGACGTTACAACGCCTTTCCTATTCGACAATGCTTACTATCAGAATTTGGAAGCTAGATTAGGTTTGTTAACATCTGATCAACAGCTGTTCTTTGATCCAAGAACAAAGCCTATGGTTCAAGCTTTGGCAAAGGATAAGCAGCGCTTCTTCCAAGCATTTTCCGCAGCTATGGATAAAATGGGATCTATAGGTGTGAAAAGGGGAAGAAAACATGGAGAGAAAAGGAAAGATTGCAGTGTTCATGCACTATAACCATCACGTAGTAGTGTTTTGTTTATATTTTTTTAAAGTTCTTTTTCTTCTTTAATTGTATGTGGCTGCATTTCCAGATTAGTTACCTACCATTTGATTGATTTTTTCATTTTCATTTCTTTATTAGTGTGTTTTGCCTCTGCTGGGATGAGGCTATTGTGCGGGTTTGTAAAATTTTTTACTTGACAATGTTTTCCGCTTGAACATACAATTGGCAGTTGCTTCTACATGTAAATTACTGGTCATGCTTTTTTCCGCAACCTGGTAACCGTTGAAATATAGCATAAGATCCATTTGGGGCCTTCCTCTAATATAAGGTTTTAGATGAGCTGGTTACTCAACATGGTATCAGAGCTCTGGTCGGCGGGGGTCATGAGTTCGACTCCCTGCCACCCCCAATATACCGTTGTCAATCGAGTTCCTTAATCAACACTAAAGATTTGAACCTGCGCCTTTCCACACAGCACATACTGCAGGCTATGCAGCAACTTCTGAGAACTGAAGTTTGTGAAATGGATGATACATATAAGCTTCTTGTGGAGTGCAGCTAGACAAAACTAGATTAAAAATAGTTGTCTTTTTTTATTGCCATAATTTTTATGTTCTTATTCACTTCTATAATCTTAACACCATAAAATTATTGTAAGATTTTTAATTTACGATGTGATGGTTCCGTCATAAAACAAAAGCAATTATGTCAATCGTTTATCAAATGACAGATGTTTACTAAATTTCTTGCAATTAGTCATTTTCTTGTAAGCCTTAACACCTCTCTGTCACTGGAGAATCATCACTATCACTAACTGATCTAGAGTTACAAAAATCACATCTTGTTACTGATTCATCAGAGTGGTCCATATATTACATCACTTTAGCTGCATAGTGTTAATCATATTGATTCAGAAAATATTCAATGTGTGCCCTGGTGGAATAAATACAAGTGCATATCCATGAACCCTAGTTTTCTCTAGAAGGATCAAAATGAATCGTGTGTTCATGAACCATGCAACCTGTATTCTCTAAATATATCTTAAAAAGGTTCACTGAATTCTTTCCTAAGCTCCAAACTTGGACTTGATTATCCTGACAAATGGACTTGATAATTATATATTTGACTACAGGCCCAACCAACATGGTCCAAGCTTTTGGGTTCACTCAATGTGTATTCCTTAATTTAAAACAATTGAAATTTATTGCAACCATCACTGTTGAGGTGTCCTCTAATATTGTAATTGGTTGAGAATTTGAGCGTTAACTGCTTAACATCTGCATGATCAATTATTGTCTCACATGCTATTAATGAAGTTGTGCAAGTTATAATAATCAACTTCTTTACCCAGACCCTACTATACCAGTCTGTTTGTTTCGCATCTGCAACTAATTTCACTCTTAATCCGGTCCTAATCCGGTCCTTGGATCACGGGATTTTAACCTGGTTAATGTGAATGAGAACGAGTGTATTGAAATCTTTTTACCATTTCCATTAACCGGGCTGGAAATGCATTATTGAAATGGCACCTTATTGTTCCTACTAGACTCCCCTGTCTCTATCACTTGAAGGCTCATCTGCAGAGTCATAGCGTCATAGTTGCATTCTGCCATCTGAACTGAAGCATTTCCAACCTGTAATAGTTCTTTTTTTTTTTTTTGGAAACTCAATCATCAAATAATAATGTCTGTTGGTCGTTTTCTTGAATTTATAAGCCAGACATATAACGCATACACACTTATAAATCACATGGATATTAATGTGGTACATAGTTAGGTCATCTGCCATCTAAAATCGAACACAAAGAAGCGGCAAAACCTAGCTGTAATGTTGTGTAAATCTTCACTTATAATTTGCTAGCACAACGAAGTATCGTACATGCTATCCTTCAATTTCAAGACTTATAACTACTGTGATTTAATCATTCAAAGTTGTACGTACGAACTTAAATGCTAGACCAACCACAACTGTTTTTCCTGTCCTATTTATGGAACAGCAATGAAGTAGTACTGCCACAATTTCGGATTCCAGAATTTGATTCTCTAATCTTCGGGATTCGAAGTGGTTGAAAAGATATGGGCATGTCGATGAAACTGACGAGCTTGAAATTTATGGTTGCGATAACGTTGGTGCTGCTGCAGACAGTGATATTGCCCATGCAAGTTGGAGCTATCGACGAATTAGTTCGGCAGGTAAGGGAGCAAACGGCAAAGAGTAACACTAGTTGTATTTTGGTGTTTGGCGATTCAAGTGTTGATCCGGGAAACAATAATTATATCCCCACTACTAATAAAGGCAATTTCCCACCGTATGGGAAAAATTTCGACAATGGTACTTCCACCGGGAGGTTCAGTAATGGAAAACTTGCCACTGACTTCATAGGTATGTTCCTGTTATCATAATTTTATTTCTACGATAGTTTCTAAATACAGTTCAACTCCAATTTGCTATAATTCCGTCTTTTGCTACCAGTCTACCACCCACATTTCTCTCACAAAAATTGCAAAACAGTAGTAAATCGACAAGTTATAATAACAGTACCAAGTTTTTGTTTGATTTTTTTTTTTGTTTCCTCAATGGAATAACTTCTAAAGGGATCCAAATGTCTGTTAAAATATCTAGCGGAAGCATTTGGTTATCGAAATATACTTCGAGGATTTCTTGAACCACACATGGAGATGGAAGATATGCTGCATGGTGTGAGTTTTGCATCAGCTGGTTCTGGCTACGATGATCTTACAGCTAATCTTACAGTAAGTAGCACTCTTAACCTAGCATAATTTGACTCTGTTCTAAGTGCCTTAGATATCAGTTCCGATTAATTTGTGTCTAATAAAAACTAATCCCATTTTATGTTTCAATATAAACAGAATGTGTTAACTATTACCAAACAAGTGGAGTACCTGATGCATTACAAGATTCACTTGAGTCAAAAGATAGGGAAAATGAAAGCTGCAGAAACTCTAAGAAATGCTATCTACATTTTAAGTTTCGGCACAAATGATTTCATCCAAAACTACTTCGAAGAATTTGATCGAGCAAAGCAGTTCACTCTGGTGCAATACCAGAATTACTTAATTTCTCGAATGGCTCTTGCTATTACGGTAATCTTCACTCTCTCTCAAATGCCTACGATTTATAGTTCAACGAAAATGTTGCCCGATAATGCGGAAAATTAAGTGATCATTAGGAGTTCAGTTTGAAACTTCGGAGCTTATATATCTATGTGGGAAAAGAAAAGAAATAATTAAGAGAACCAATGGATCTTCAAGGAGATTCTTAGCCAATTATCACATTAACTTCAAAAAGTATTTTTTCCTTTTGTCAAATGAAAATTGGGTCAGTTATTAGTTATTACCCAGCTACCGATTGCTAGCTGTTTGTCGTACATACACCAGACCAGCATCATAAAAATATACATCAAAGAGTTAGTACTCATTGACAATGATGTACCGTAAAATTTTGTATTAACTTGAGGCCAGGTAAATTGCCATGGTCCTGCATACGTAAATGCTCCAAACTATTTAATCAGCATCAGTAATCATCAAATTGCTTGATACTTCAATTTTTGTATGCAGAAAATGCACCGCGTTGGAGCTAGGAGAGTTGCTGTAGTTGGTGTCCCTCCTTTAGGTTGCTTTCCATTGATTGAAATGATAAGAGACGACGATAACAAATGCGACGGGCCTCTGGACAGTGTTGCTATGTCATTCAATTCCATGATTAAACAGAAACTGGCAGACTTAAGCAAATCCTTATCCATAAGAACTGCCTACATAGACATATATGGTTCTATTATAAGCGCAGTTCAGAACCCAAAGCAATATGGTTAGTACCATCTTAATAATTTTAAAATTTAGGTACCCCGCTTGCACAGAAATATATAGGTTCGTGCTCAGGTGAAAACAATTTAGCGTGAAAACAGGTTGGAACGATGTTCCTGCTCAGGTGAGAACATTTTTTAGTATAAAAAAAGGGTGAGAATAATTGTTCACGCTAAAACTGTTCTTCATAGAGCGCGACCCTATATATATCACGACCAATTTCTTATATCGTTTCTTGAAATGTCTATCTATTCATAAAATGTTCTCAAATTTCAGGATTTGTGGAAACCGGAAAAGGATGTTGTGGAACAGGAACAGTGGAGTATGGGGATTCATGCAAAGGCATGTCTACTTGTGCTGATCCTACGAAATATGTTTACTGGGATGCTGTTCATCCTACAGAAACTATGTATAAAATTGTAGCTGATGATGCTCTCAAAGCTATTGTTGTTGGCGATTTTCTTGGTAATTAGTACTTGTACTTCTTGTGAATGAGTAATCAGATTGACTTGTAATCTACTACTATCTTCTTAGCCAATATTTTGGCACCATTGTTGTCTGCAACTTTTGTATAAGCTCCTGTACATGAGGACATTATAATATAAATTATGTGTGACTACTCTAATTTTTCCGTGTTGAGTATATAATTTGTAGTAAACTCGGATCCTGGTTCAAGTCATATGTGCACACATGGTAGATTGTAGATGTGAACCAATCAATAATAACTATTGGATGTTTACTGCTGAGTAGCAGGGCTCTGTTACACAGTCCCTGCAATATAAATCTTTGGTATTGGTCTTTTTGTTGCCAATCCTTTTATTCATGAAATTAGAGACTAAGCATATCGAGATTGACAGTCTCTTCATTAGGGACACAATAAAAAATAAGCACAATGACCATGACGATGTAGATCTTTTAATTAATTAAGTCTAGTTCTGTCAAGTAGCAATCATACTTATTCGACTAGTTTGGTAATACAGATGACTCCTCGCCCCTTGGATCAGTTTGAGGGAACGTAGAAAAGGAGAAGTTCAATCTGGGTCAAAGAAGCTGAAATGAATAGCTAAACTGATCAAGGGAAAAGCCGAATAAATTAAGAAAATACAGCACATTTGATCTACTGCGTCTGCCTGTGCAATATAAACCAGCGTCGGGGCTTGAGTTCAATCAAGCTCGATACTCAAAATTCTTCTTAAGAAAAATAGTCATAAGGAGATTGCTTATAATCTTCCTCCTGTTCTGATAAAATGTGATAATCAAGCTACTATCCTACCCGGATAATCTGAACAAGTGGAATTATCTTATTCCCAGCTCTTTGAGAATGTCAAGTGGTTCTTTTAAATAGAGAAGTGGGTTCACCAAACATATCTTCCTTTATTTCTCAGCCGACCTGGACTGCAAATACATCCACACACAAACATAAAGTCTGAGATTTGCTAAATTTCAAAGTGCAAAACTTCCTTCCTAGTAAATTACATGATGACCATTAAAACCTGATCTTTCGACAAGTATCACTACAAGAAAAACGGTTAAATTTGAGTAAATTCTCTTATCGTTTCTTCTGAAATTTTAAATGTTACATGCCTGCTTGAAAATTGTGTGAAAAGGATGTGAATAGAAGCTGTATTTCACCAGTAATGTTATAAATCAACTTCACACAATATTAAGCAATACATGATGTATCTTCTAATTTGTATAACAATTTATCCGAAAGCCTAGGCTGTTTATTCCAATCCCTCAACCGAATTCAGATCTTCTTCCTAAATCCTTAATATATTAATTCTTAATCTTGTTTTTCTTCATATATAATACTAATCCAGCTGCATTAAAACCATAATTTTCATTAAAAAATTAATTATTCAGAGTTTATCTCTTTCAAACTCAAAATGACAACTGTGGCCAGAAAATATGTAAGAAGTGCAGAGCACCTTTTCTTTGCTTATCTTTATTGCGTAAACACAGAGACAAATATACGCGCACGGACATCCCATACATTGGATCTTGTTACTGTATTATATACTCAAATGATTAGTACAATCACAAATTTTCAATTTTCAACAAAGTGTTAATTTAATAAATATTAGCTTATAACCCGTGCCAAGCACGGGTCAAGTATAAGTCGACATTAAAATATAAGTATTAATAAATTATCAATAAGTATTATTTAAAAATGTATTTCTCGAGAATTGAATGATAAAAATATATAATAAATAAATAACTATTTAATTATGTAGTTATAGACAATCGAACTGTGCATAAAGCTAAAGAAATTAAAGTAAATAAATAAATCTTGTATGAAACTATTGAATTTAAAGTAAATAAATAAATCTTGTATAATTATGTAGTTGTAAGGATTCGAACCTGGATGAAGCTAAATAATTTAAAGTAAATAAATCATGTATAATTATGTAGTTGCGAGGAATCGAACCCGGGTTAAGTGATAACCAAATTTGGTACTTTGGGTACCAAATTTGGTACTTTAGTACCGCGCGCCATTTTCACATTGTTTTGCTTATTAATAAAGAGCATAAAGCTAAAGAAATTAAAGTAAATAAATAAATCTTGTATGAAACTATTGAATTTAAAGTAAATAAATAAATCTTGTATAATTATGTAGTTGTAAGGATTCGAACCTGGATGAAGCTAAATAATTTAAAGTAAATAAATCATGTATAATTATGTAGTTGCGAGGAATCGAACCCGGGTTAAGTGATAACCAAATTTGGTACTTTGGGTACCAAATTTGGTACTTTAGTACCGCGCGCCATTTTCACATTGTTTTGCTTATTAATAAAGAGTATAGATGCGAATTACGGGCCGAGATTAAAATAGTAATCGAATTTGGATGAAATTCAAAAAAATAAAATTTTAAATTACGTAGTTATAGGGAATCAAATCTGGGGTGAAATCAAATAAATAAATCTTGTTTAATCTTAGAAATCGAACCCGAATTTTGTGTTAACAGAATTTGATATTTGGTATAGATATCAGCTTTTCTTAATTAATGTGTCATCATAATACGCTCCTACAATTTAGCTTCGACATTGTTTGCGTTACAAGTTTCTAATCCCGTTCGTTTTCCAGCATAAAATGCTGTCAACCATTCGGCTATATAAATCTAGTGCAACCAATTTATTTCAATTCTCTGGTTAGTTCGTGTAATTTTTTTGAAACATGGCTGTGAAAAAAGATGTTAGTCCATCATCTTCGGGAGCGATTCTGGAGAATGTGTGGGCGAATTTTATAGGAAGCAATGTCGAATCCAACGTTGAGGTACGAACGGAGCCTGATCTTTTTCGGTCATGGAATGAAATGCCAATGTTAGATGGTAATACTAGTGCTGGAGTGGTGAATATGCTACAGAGGTTACCTAGTCTAGGCCGATGGATATCAATGGGATCTGAAGCGTGGGAGACAATTCTTGATGAATATGCAGCTCTTCCTTCGAATGTTGAAAATGACTACTCGACATTAAACCAAGATTTGAAAGGCGTGGAAGTAGATGAGAGGTTATCCAAGAAAGTTGATGATCACAAAGATGAGAGGATAATTTCAAGACATTACAGGGGAGTGAGAAGGCGGCCTTGGGGTAAATATGCTGCAGAAATACGAGATTCGACAAGGAAAGGAGCTAGGGTTTGGCTGGGAACATTTGAAACAGCTGAAGAAGCGGCTTTGGCTTATGACAAAGCTGCAATAAGGATTAGAGGTCCGAAGGCACACCTCAACTTCCCGCTTGAAAAGATGACTCAAGGGGCTATTACAGTTGGGCCTTCAGAAACTCATTTGACCTGTGCAAGTGAAAGTTCACAATTACCAAGTGAATTTGATTTTAGTTCTTCTGGTTGCAATCAAATACGAGTTTTAGAGTCACAAGAAAAGGTTTGGAGCGACGAGGAACAGGAGGACTTGGTGATGGCAGGAAAACATATAACAGAAAAGATGGCAGGCTTGGAAGAAACTTCCGGATTTGATCAGTTTGATATACTAGAGTTTCAGGATCTTGGTAGTGACTATTTGGAGAGTTTACTGTCTACCTTATGATAAACGACAGTATAATTAGACAGTTAGAAATATGTTGGGGCTCAAATTCACTCTAACAATAATTATGTTTGCTTGGTTCTAGTATTGTAATTGCCTTACATATAGAACATAGCCTTCCGATTTATATCCCCAAGTTAAAGTTGTTGATATCCGTTTAAGCCCATTGTTAACTTCAATTGACTCTGATGCCATTTGTCCCTGTTATTTCATATCACCAGAAGATTGTACTTATCAGACAGCAGGAGCGGACGCAGAGTGTGGGCTAGGTGAGCTTACGCCCTCCCCTGGATGCTCATGATATATTAGTTACAACATGTATAGCAAAATGGCATGTAGCTAGGATGGTAGAGCCTCCATGCTAAAGCCCTGTTTTGAAAACCCTGCAGCTTCAAGAACTTCTGGATTAGCTACTGTTAGACCGAAAGACCATTGTTACCCTTTACGAACCTCCAGCCTATGGTCGGAGTGTACTGTCCTGATTTGTGACATATTAATAAGCAATAGTTTCTTTCCGTACTCTTATGTGACGATACTTCATCTATTGTCTGATCATATCTTTTCTTGTTACTTTCCATCCTTCTTGCACATATCATTGACGACAACTAATTGCTATAGGTGGAAGGTCACATACGCCATCCCACCTCCGTGCCTACACAACCAAGAACTGTCACATGTATTACATTACATTAGCTCTAACAAACAGGGCCAAATCCGACCACAAAGCTGTTATTAGCATAAAACTCTGATTCAGCCATACATAGTTGAAGTTAGTAATTACATATATATCAAGCACAAGTTAAATTTAATGTAGAAAGTAGTTATGATCATATTACGTACACAATTGAAAGGCATATGTTTTAGCCTATTTGTTTACATCGAGAATTCAACTCAACTTAAACAAGTTTGTAATAAGTAAGTAATAATTCAATTGTCACAGTCACAGGAATCTCAGAATATCATATCTGTCAGAAGAATATAGATTAAAGTCATCCTACAGATTTGAAGATATACTACATTGAAAGAAGTTCAATTATTTGTTCAAGCCTCAGTGAAGTCTTCAAAGATGTGGATTTATTAAAGTGACAGAGGTTTCAGATTTGTGACAGCAAATGTACAGGTTACAAAGGTTGATCTACAGTTAAAAGCAGACAATGGACCACAACTTAAAGTCAAGATGAAGAACAGACATTGAAGTTAGTCATTTATGAACCACACAGTGCATCAAATGACAACCTCAGACAATGGATATTCTTCAGCAGTTCAAGTGGTTCAAGAATTGGTTTTGTTATCCTATGAGAATTTAATTTCTATTCTAAATTAGTTATTAATTTAGTTATTAAATTAATTCTTCAGAATTAATTTTATAAATAAATTAAGTGATTAATTTATTGAATAAATTAATTTATCAGAATTAATTTATGAAATAAATTAATTATCAGAATTAATTTAAAGTAGAATTAGAATTTAATTTAGAATTCTTATTTAAAATGAACTGGAATGACTATCCAGGATAGTCATACCGGTAGTCATCCCGATAGTCATACCGGTTTATTTTAATTAATTCTAATGTAATTCTATTAAATTCTGATAGTCATCCAAGGCCTTTTGATAGTCATACAAGGCAATTTTGGATAGTCATTCCAATACATATTGGATAGTCATTCCAGTGATTAAAGCAAGACAACAGAACGTGCAGATGTCAAGTGGATTACTAAAAAGGTGTTTACCAATATAAACACAAGATAAAGAAAGAATGCAGTTAACTTTATCATCAACATTTCATCAAGAACAAAAGTTTCTGTCAAGAACTCTGCCGTGCTAATTTCTTCAGTAAATTAATTCTAGAATCATTGTGTTAAATCTAAACCACTAGAATTCATTTACTTGTACTGCTTTGACTATCTAGCGGATTTTTATCCCTAGAACGTATCTCAAATTATCATTTATTGTTATATCTTTTTATTACAAAAATAGATAAATTCATGTCGAATTTATTCTAGATTTGTTTTAATTAGTTTGAGATTCAATCTTGTAATCAGTACTTCATTTGTAACACCTTTCAAGTTTAATATAAGTTATATTTAACTTGAATTCTGTTTCATTTAATTCCGCCATAATTTGTTCTCAAATTGTTTGATTCTAAACAGAACAAATTCGATAAAACAGTATAGTTTGTATTCAACCCCCCCTTCTACAAACTTATCAGGACCTAACAATTGGTATCAGAGCCTTTTGATTGATATACAAATCAAAGATCCAATTGTTTTGAGATTTTTCTTAAACTCTGATTTTTTATCTTTCTTAAAAAATCTCAAAAGATGGCTACTACACAGAAAGTGGGTACAGTCAAAATCCTAATGTTCAGCAAGGAGCATTATCCAATGTGGAAGAAGAAAATGCTTCTATTTCTCAAGGTTGCAAATCCTAAATACATTGATGTGCTGAAGAACGGTCCCAAAGTCCCTATGATTATTGAGGGAGAACTCATTGAGAATAATGTTGTGACTAGGGCTGCTAGAATGTACCCGAAAGATGCCAAGGATTACACTCCTGATGAGAAAGAGGATGTTACCTTGGATTCCTGTCTTCAGTTGATCCTTGTTGATTGTCTTGATCCAATCATGCATAATCATGTCCTCAACTGTGATACTGCTAAACACATTTGGGCAACTATAGAGATAATCAATGAGGGGACAGAGGAAGTTAGAGAGAATATGCTGGAAATTCTCACCTCACAATATGAGCATTTTAGATCAAACCCTGGTGAAGGTATCTCTCAGGTTTTTGAGAGATATAACAAATTAATCAATGATCTGAATCTCAATGGGAAGCACTACACCAACAAGGAGATTAACAAGAAGTTACTTCTTACACTTCCACCTCATTTGGAGCACAAAATTTCTGCCATTAGAGAAGCAAGAGATATGAATGAGATTGCTTTGGAGAGATTGTATGGTGTTCTGAAGACCTATGAGCTGGAGCAGATTCAACAAAGGGAGCTGTATAGAACTGGGAAGATTGTTAGTACTTCTACTGCACTGGCTGCTGAAGTCCCACAGAAACTGGAAGTGAAGGCTGTTCAACCTTCCAGTTCTAACATGAATGTTATTGATGCTGAATATGGATTAACATCCATTGATCAATCTGGTGGTGACTTCTATTCTTTAGAAGAACTTGATCAACTGGAGGATGGTGATTTGGCTTTGATAGTCAGAGGTGGATCTTCCTCTTCAAGTGGCTCAAGGGGTGGCTACAAAACTGGAACTGTGGAAAGGAGCACAATCAGATGCTACAATTGCAATGAGTTGGGTCACTTTGCTACTGAATGCAGAAAGCCAAAGCAAGTGACTAGAAACACATTTGATTCTAGCAAGAAGAACAAGATTGGGAAAGCTTATGTTGCTGAAGGAAAGAGTTGGGATGACACTGACAGTGATGAAGAAGCAGGTGAGATTGGGAACCTTGCTTTAGTGGCTAAAGAGGCAAGCACTTCATCTGCACACATGTCAGAGGTAAAGTTTACTGATACTGAAATGATTCGTCATCTTGGTGGCACCTTAGAATGTGCACGCACTGAAAATGATAGAATAATTCTTTTAAACACAAATCTTGAAAATGAGATAAAAGAATTAAAACTAGTGTATGTTAATCAGGATGAACTTGTTGAGAAAATATCTTTTCTTGAGAATAGGGTTAAATGTTATATTCAACTGGAAACCATTCTTAAGAAAGAGATTAGTGAGCTGAAGACTAAAGCTAATGCCTATTTTAGCTCTTGTAAGACGGCTAAAGAGATTCTCAATAAACAAGCTATTGGTAATCATGTCAGTATAGGTTATGATTATAATAAGGCCATTGGATTGCTTGGAATTAATTCCCCTTGTAGAGTCAGATCTGAAGGAAGGGGTGTTCCATATGTGCTTAAGGGTATTGAAACACCCTTCTGTAAGGAGTCCGAAGCAGAACCTCTGAATGAAGACTCTATCATCATTGCAGAGGAGATTCGTGAAGAAGATATTGCTTTGGAAGTTGAACAATCCAAAAAGTGTATATCTGATATTCCAGTCAAAGTTGCTACAACTAAAAAGACTAAATCAGATATCCATAAGTTGGATCAAAACAACTGTAGAACTAACATGCCTGCTGTTAATTCTTCTCATAAAGCATGTGGTGTGAGTAATTGCATGTCTTGTGCTTTTAATGTTATGTATGCTTTCTTTAATAAAAAGCATGTATCTAGTGATAAGACTGCTCCACGTCAACATGTTAATAATAAGAAGCATGTTAAAGTAAAGACTACTAGTCCTCCTCAGACTAGAGTGGATTCATTTATCCCTAAGCCAACTCAGAAATGTGTTAAGGCTGGCTATAAATGGAAACGCTCTTATGTGAAAGAGGTTGAAGTAGTTTTAGTTAAAAATGTTGTTTTGCCTGACAAATGCCAATTCTTTAAGTATGCCGGACCCAATCAAGTGTGGGTTCCGAGGAAGGACTAATCAATCTGGTATTGCAGGGAGTTAAACAGGTAAGCCGTGTTATATGGATTCTTGACAGTGGCTGTTCAAGGCATATGACCGGAGATAGAGCCCTGCTATCAGATTTGGTTGAGAAAGCTGGCCCAGTAGTAACCTTTGGAGATAACAGTAAGGGTATTACGAAAGGACATGGCTGTTTGAAGTACGGAAATGTTATCATTGAAGATGTTTCATTTGTGGAAGGTCTGACGTTCAATCTTCTCAGCATCAGTCAGTTCTGTGACAGAGGATATGTTGTTTCCTTTGAAAGAGAGAAGTGTCAGATCCTTCACAAGAAGAATGGAAAGCCTGCTCTTCAAGGAGTTAGGAAAGGTGACTTGTTCATAGCTGATCTGAACTCGGGATTCAAAGATGAAGTTAATTGTTTTTATGCTAAAGCTTCATCAGATGATAGTTGGCTATGGCACAAGAAGATGTCTCACCTTAACTTCAAAACTATGAACTCTTTAGTCAAGAGGGAATTAGTTAGAGGTTTGCCTTAGATGGAATTTACACAGGAAGGACTGTGTGAGGCATGTCAGAAAGGAAAGTCAAAGAAAGCTTCTCACAAGGGCACTGATACATCATCAATAACTGAACCTCTTCAGCTACTGCACATGGATTTGTTTGGTCCAGTTAATGTGATGTCCATGTCAAAGAAACAATATGCACTTGTGATTGTTGATGACTATTCAAAATATACATGGGTTTTATTCCTACATTCCAAGGATGAGACCCCATTCTTGGTGATTGGCCACATAAAGTTGATTGAGCTGGATTCTAGATTCCCTGTTAGAGCCATAAGGTCAGATAATGGTACTGAATTCAAGAATGCCATTCTAAATGACTTTTGTGCTGATAAAGGAATAACAAGACAGTATTCTGCCCCTAGAACTCCTCAACAAAATGGAGTAGTGGAAAGAAAGAATCGTACATTGATTGAAGCAGCTAGGACTATGCTAAGTGAGTCCAAACTTCCAACGTACTTTTGGGCTGAAGCAGCGAATACAGCTTGTTCTACTCAGAATCGAACTTTAATCAACAAGGACTTAATGAAGACTCCTTATGAGATCATGAACAACAAGAAACCAACTGTCAAGTACTTTCATGTATTTGGAGCAAAATGCTTTGTGCTTATAGATGACAATGTGAAACGTGGCAAGTTTGATGCAAAGGCACAAGAAGCTATCTTTGTTGGTTACTCCAGAAGATCTTACAGCGTCTACTTGGTTGGCAGTCACACAGTAAAGGAAAGTGTCAATGTTACTTTTGATGACACTAAGTTCCCCAATATCCAAAAAGAAGACTCATCTGAAAAGCTGAAGTTTGATAACTTGCCAGACTCAGAATCAGATGATGGAGCCCCACCTGAAGTTATTGCTGGTGATGATAATAACAATGATGATAATGATCATGGTGATGGTGGTGGAAACACTGGTAACAATGGAGATACCACCAACACTAGAGAAGAATCATCAAGGCAATCAAGCAACAACTCAGGGGGGAGCAAATGAAGGATCAACTAGTCACTCACAACATCAAAGTGAATTTCAAGGCGAATCATCAAGATCAAATCTTCCAAGACAGACTGTTTGGAATAGAGCTCATCCTTTTGAGCTGATCATTGGTGATCCAGATGTTGGAGTTAAAACTAGACGTGCTACTCAGAATGAATGTCATTTCTCAGCATTTCTATCTAAAATGGAGCCAAAGAAAACTGAGGAAGCACTGACTGATCCAGATTGGGTGATTGCTATGCAAGATGAACTCAATCAGTTTGAACAACAGCAAGTCTGGAAGCTGGTACCCAGGCCAAAGAACAAGAAAGTAGTTGGTACTAGATGGGTATACAGGAACAAGCTAGATGAGGATGGCATTGTTACAAGGAACAAGGCAAGACTGGTTGCACAAGGGTATTCACAAGCTGAAGGCATTGATTATGATGAAACTTATGCACCAGTGGCTAGACTTGAGGCCATCAGGATGTTCTTAGCATTTGAGGCTTATTCCAATTTTAAAGTCTATCAAATGGATGTTAAGAGTGCATTCCTGAATGGTGAACTTGATGAAGAACTGTATGTGGAACAGCCCCCTGGCTTTGAAAATCAGGAGCTGCTGGACTTTGTGTACTTTCTCTTCAAGGCTATCTATGGTCTCAAACAAGCCCCAAGAAAATGGTATGACACTCTCTCTGGTTTTCTTTTAGAAAATGGTTTTGTTAGAGGTATCATAGACAAAACTCTTTTTTCAAAGAAATACAAAAGTGATATGATATTAGTCCAAGTCTATGTGGATGACATCATATTTGGGTCTACTAATGATGATCTCTGTAAGAGATTTGCTAAGCTAATGCAGAGTAAGTTTGAAATGAGTATGATGGGTGAGCTGAAGTTCTTTCTTGGATTGCAAGTAAGTCAAAGGACAAATGGTATATTTATTTGTCAATCCAAGTATCTCAAAGAACTCCTCAAGAAGTATCATATGGAGGATTCAGCATCAGCAAGGACTCCATCTTCAACAACCATCAAACATGGAGCTTCTGACAAATCTATCAAGGTAGATGTTACAAGCTACAGAGGTATGATTGGCTCCTTACTCTATCTTACTGCAAGTAGACCAGATATTATGTATGCTACATGCTTGTGTGCAAGGTTCCAAGCGGACCTTAGAGATGTACATCTCGTTGCTGTGAAAAGAATCTTGAGATATCTTAAGGGTACACCTAATCTAGGTATCTGGTACCCTAAAGATTCTGGTTTTAATCTTGTTGGATATACAGATTCTGATTATGCAGGTAGTGTTATGGATAGAAAGAGTACCTCTGGGAGTTGTCAATTCCTAGGAGGTAGGTTGATTTCCTGGTATAGCAAGAAACAACAAACAGTTTCCAATTCAACAGCAGAAGCTGAATATATTACTGCTGGAAGCTGTTGTGCTCAGATCTTATGGATAAGGAATCAATTAAAGGGCTATGGCTTTGCATTAGACAAAATTCCCATTTTGTGTGATAATACAAGTGCCATAGCAATCTCCAACAACCCTGTGCAACACTCGAGAACGAAGCACATTGATATCAGGTATCATTTTATCAGAGAGCATGTTATGAATGGAACTGTGGAGTTACACTTTGTACCCACTGAAGAACAGACTGCAGATATTTTCACTAAATCTGTTGACGAATCCACATTTACTAGGTTAGTTGGTAAATTGGGTATGTTGAACAGTCTTAGTGATTGACAGTGTCTCTGGTAGGTTTGTTCTTATCTAAATCATTTTCTCTTGTCAATTTAAGATGTTAAATATTGTCAATCCATGTTTATTGTATAAAGCTTGTTAATTTAAATATTCTGAATAATTTATTTTCTTTAAAAATATTTTTCTCATATTTTTTAAGTGGAGAAATGTATTTTTATTGAAAATTTATTTATTTAGAATCATTTAAGTTATTTTCAGATTGTAAATATTGTTGTTTAAATAATTCTGCAAGTTTATATTATTTTATGCAATTTTATATAATTCTGCATATTTTTCTAGGATTTATGGAATTTTCTGTGAATTTTTCTAGATTTTTATAAATATTTCATGCATTGTTATTACTTTTATGCATTTTTCTGTAATTATTTTAATTAATTCTGCTAGCTTTTGTTAACAGGTTTGTTTTTGTACTAACATGACTATCGGAATGACTATCTTTCATAGTCATTCCAGTAGTCATTGTAGTTTAGTTTTATTTTAATTATTTGTTTCTGCCTTTTACCTTCAGTACTTATATTTTTGTACTGGAATGACTATCGGTATGACTATCCCATAGTCATCCCGATAGTCATTCTAGTTATATGCACTGAATTGTATTTTTTGTTTATTTTTTCTCTGGATTTTCTGTTACTATCTATAGTTATTCTCAGTTTTATACTGGAATGACTATCAGTATGACTACCCGGTAGTCATCCCGATAGTCATTCCAGGCTATTCGGGTTTGCCTATAAATACTAAGCAGGTTGTCTTTTGTCCTTCATTCCTTCACAAGTTCTTGTTTTTACAAAACTTACTTCTCTTGTTTGGTTCTTTATTCTCTTAAGTAAAGAACTGCTGTCAATTTTTTTTTTTGGATCGACATAAATTGATTTAATTAATTTCTGATATAATTCTTATTTCTTGGAATTTATTCCCTAAATTAGAATTAATCTAAAATTAACTCTATTAATTTGTGTTAAAATGGCCCAGCAATTTGAGATTGTTCTTACTAATTACCATGGCTATTTTGATCCCCTGAAATGTTCTTTTGAACGTTTTAGGCCTTGGATTTCTTTCCTTAATCAACATTCATGTGTTAATTTTGCCATATGCTCTAATGTTGATTTGAAAGTTGATCCCTTATATTTACTTTGCTCAACTGCTGTTGTCTCTGATGATTTCTCAACTATATCTTTCAATATTCAGGACACACAGTACATTATCACTGAGGAAACATTTTACAATGCCTTGCAGTTTCCTCGGGATAATTTTGACAGACTCCCCACTGAAGAAGAATTAACTAGGTTTTTCTTCAGTATTCACTATCAAGGTCCCCTAAATATGGCTAAGTTAATTAGAGGGAATCTTGTGTGTGAATGGGACTTATTCTTTGATACCTTGGCTAAGGTCTTTAGCAATTGCACGGAAAATAACTTTCAGAATATTCCTTATCTTTTACAAGTTATTGGTTATGCAATTGTTTTCAACAAAAGACTCAATTTTGGCCACCTTCTATGGGAAATTGTTGTTAGGAGGGTGTTTAATGCTAGAAAGGAATTTGACAATGGTAGAAAGATTAAATGTTTTTATCCTCGTTTTCTATCACTTGTTCTTAATTCTATACTTTCTAATGAGCATCAAGAACTGTTCAAGAATGGTCGTTTTTTCATTTCTCCGACCACTGACAAAAAGTTCTTTCAAAGATTGGAAACATCCTTCAAGTAAAGCAGTGTCCCAGTTCTCATATCCAACTACATGACAAACTTCATCAACTTACCATCATTTGAACCACCAATTCCCGAGCAAAGGATAGTTACATCAGCTGAAACTGAAGAAGTCATACAACCACAGGTAAGGACTTCTATCCCTGGTTCTTCTGGTACTGTTTCTGAAACCCAAGAGGTTGATAGGGCTGACCAAGAGTTTGTAGAACCACAAACTCTATCCCCGGTCATAGAGCCAAACACTGAGTCAAATCCAAATCAACCTGAACCTTATATCAATACCAGAAACAGAAATAGTAGTGATGAAGAAACAATGAGTGATCCCGCAGCTCTATCTCCACCTCCTAAGAAAAGAAGAACATATAGGGAGATATTTGTAAGCCCGTTTGTATCCTTCCAACAGGTGAAATGGCCAATACACAGTCTCTGGAGACATCCTCTCGACAGGATGAATCTATTGAAGTTCGCCATAGGGCCATGGCATTTTGTACTGAGTCAAGCACACTCCCGTTACTCACAATGGGAGAAAACATAACTTTAGATGCAACTCAGGACACTTTGCTAGGAGAGCACTTAGGACATGAGACAGTGCCTACCATTGTAACGGTAGAAGTGCCTTCACAGGCATCTGAGGGAAAATCTGATTCTTTGCCAAATCAAATAGAATCATTTTCTCCCCTCCCAGAGGGAACATCTCTGGCTCCCTTAAGGGATTTTCCACTCGCAGTTTTTACTGGAGAAAGTGGAAGGCAACCTAATGAATCCGACACTGAAGCAATTCAGTTTCAAATTCAATCAGATTTGGATTTCATTGGGGATTGGGATTCGCGAACTCCCATTGCACCACCACTGACCTCTCTAGAAGGGGCTAGGGTGATTTTTCCTGCAGGTACATCAACTCCATATTTGGATAGACAGCTAGTGGTTAGATCTGAGAGACAAACACAGAGCGATACACAAGCACGTGAGCAGAGTGAAACACCATCGAGAGAAATTGAGATGAGTGCACACAATGACACATACACTGCTTCTTTATTGGCTCAAATAGCTGGTTTACAGAAACAACTTCAACAGACCCAGGCTGAAAAGGAAATTCTCAAAGCACAAGTGGTTGAACATTCTTCTTCTTCCACCTCTGTAACTAATCAGCTGGGTCATATTAGAGATGAGATAGAAGGAGTGAAGGTCACATTGATCCCCAAACTCAATGCTGTTCAAGAATCACATGTGCTAGTGGCTTCAGACATCTCCGAGCTAACAATTTCAAACGCTGAGATCAGGGAGAGTGTCAAGCAGATTGCTTCCATTTCAACACAAGTGAACTCTATTCAAGAAACGGTTGATAACAATCAGTGGTACAATGACCAGAGGTTCACAAATCTTGAAGGAGGAATGGTACATTTGAATGAAGGCATGAAACATCTGTACAATATGATCAACAGTTCACATCAACCCAACACTGAGCAAAAGAAATTCTTTGAGGGTGGTGATGATGCAGAGGACAATGATGACAAAGATGGAGATCAAGGAGGAAATAAAAAGGAGGATCCTAAGGCTGATAAAGTTAAATCCATAGAGGATTCCTCAACTAAGGGGGAGAATAAGGAGAAGGAGATACAAGGAGGAGAAGAAGTGAGAGATCAAGGAGGAGAAGCTGGAGGTTCTGGTTCTGGAAAGGACAAAGGGAAGCAGAAGTTAACTTTTTCTGATGCTGACTACTACCAAGGTGAACATGGAGATTTTGATGATATTGAATCTGGAGAAACCCCTGAAGATATTTTTGGTGAAGTGGAGGTTGAAGGAGAGGCTGATTTTGCTGACTGGGAAGATGAACCTGAAGTGGATCCTGCCTTTGAAGCTGAGCTGTTAAGACAGAAAGCTGATCTAAAGAGAAGAGAAGATGAGAATGCTAAAGTGTCTGACATAATCTCAAAGCATCTAGTTATCCAAAAAGCTGAACATCAAGAAAAGCAAAGGCTTCATGATTTAAAAGTCAAAGACAGGAAGTTATATGTGAGGCTGAAGCTTGGAGAAGAATGGGATAGAGCTAGAGAGATGTTCTCACATCCGACAGGGTCAGACAATGATGGAAAGTTCTTTAGCATGTTGGAAAGGTACAGAAAGGTCAATCCAGACAACACAGTCTATATGAAAGCTCTTCATGCGGAGATTTCAAGAATTACTACTGGATATGACAGAGTCAGAGAGGAGTTGAAGATCTACATCTACACTCATAATGAGGGAACTTTCATAGTTTCTCTTAATCTTCTGGAAGGTAGAACTCTCTCTGAGCTTTGGGTTTTCATGACAAAGGTTAAAAGGTCTTCACCTCTATGTGAGCTGTTGCATGATCGGCTTAGAGATTTTGCCATGAAAGCTAGTCCTCAAGTTGTGGATGTGCCATATGAAGTTAAATTTTATAAAGGAAGGGCACTTCAAACTTGTGGTGTGGATCCCATCTCTTTGAAAAATTATCCTGCCAAGCATCTTGTCTATATGGAGAACATGTTGAGGACAACAGGGTTTGCTACACAAGAAAAGACAGAAGTTGCTGATTTGATTCAAGACTATTGCATTGTCAATATAAAGAGATATCATCAAATGAAGAATAGGCTGAAGAAAGTTACAACTCAACCTGTCAGACCTAGTGGCATTACTTCTGAATCTGATCGTGTTCTGGACAAGGAGTTGCTTGAAGCACTTGAAGAAGGAGAGATGATTGAGTCTGAAATTTGAAGAAGCTCTGTTCTGTAAATGTTATATGTATAGAGCTTAGGTATTTCAAGATAGGATCAATGTAAACACATGTTCAGTCTAGAGGAACATCTATCTTGTATTTATCTTTAATGTTTGAATCTGGAAAATGTTTAATGAAATCCAGAACTTTTTGTTATTATTTACTTAACTTTTAAAGTCTTATTTTTACTTGTTTAGTTAGTTGAGTTATCCTCTAGGTATTTGCTTGTTATTCTCCAACAAACAAATATGGGGAGATTGAAAGGCATATGTTTTAGCCTATTTGTTTATATCGAGGATTCAACTCAACTTAAACAAGTTTGTAATAAGTAAGTAATAATTCAATTGTCACAGTCACAAGAATCTCAGAATATCATATCTGTCAGAAGAATACAGATTAAAGTCATCCTACAGATTTGAAGATATACTACATTGAAAGAAGTTCAATTATTTGTTCAAGCCTCAGTGAAGTCTTCAAAGATGTGGATTTATTAAAGTGACAGAGGTTTCAGATTTGTGACAGCAAATGTACAGGTTACAAAGGTTGATCTACAGTTAAAAGCAGACAATGGACCACAGCTTAAAGTCAAGATGAAGAACATACATTGAAGTTAGTCATTTATGAACCACACAGTGCATCAAATGACAACCTCAGATAATGGATATTCTGCAGCAGTTCAAGTGGTTCAAGAATTGGTTTTGTTATCCTATGAGAATTTAATTTCTATTCTAAATTAGTTATTAATTTAGTTATTAAATTAATTCTTCAGAATTAATTTTATAAATAAATTAAGTGATTAATTTATTGAATAAATTAATTTATCAGAATTAATTTATGAAATAAATTAATTATCAGAATTAATTTAAAGTAGAATTAGAATTTAATTTAGAATTCTTATTTAAAATGAACTGGAATGACTATCCAGGATAGTCATACCGGTAGTCATCCCGATAGTCATACCGGTTTATTTTAATTAATTCTAATGTAATTCTATTAAATTCTGATAGTCATCCAAGGCCTTTTGATAGTCATACAAGGCAATTTTGGATAGTCATTCCAATACATATTGGATAGTCATTCCAGTGATTAAAGCAAGACAACAGAACGTGCAGATGTCAAGTGGATTACTAAAAAGGTGTTTACCAATATAAACACAAGATAAAGAAAGAATGCAGTTAACTTTATCATCAACATTTCATCAAGAACAAAAGTTTCTGTCAAGAACTCTGCCGTGCTAATTTCTTCAGTAAATTAATTCTAGAATCATTGTGTTAAATCTAAACCACTAGAATTCATTTACTTGTACTGCTTTGACTATCTAGCGGATTTTTATCCCTAGAACGTATCTCAAATTATCATTTATTGTTATATCTTTTTATTAAAAAAATAGATAAATTCATGTCGAATTTATTCTAGATTTGTTTTAATTAGTTTGAGATTCAATCTTGTAATCAGTACTTCATTTGTAACACCTTTCAAGTTTAATATAAGTTATATTTAACTTGAATTCTGTTTCATTTAATGAAAGAGAGAAGATAATGAAGCAAGGAGGCTGGCAACATTTCTATAAATATGAGCTTGAAAGGATAAATGCCTTGCTGAACTTTGAAGAAAAGGAAGAAAGGACATGGAAGATAGATATTGCCAGGTTCTTGAAAATGCATGCTGATCATGAAGAAGACCTGAGGAGAGAGAATGTAGAAAGGAGATGTAAGAAAGAGAAGGAGATGGCCGAGATAGAAGAAAGAGCAAGGGAGCTAAGAAAGAAAGGGCTGTGCAGGGTAAAACAAAATCCTTATACTGTGGAGTACAAAAATCATTATGGAGGAAAAAGCAAGATAAGGATGGAGTTTATACACTCATATGTGGAGAGTGCCCTCAGAACAGCAGCTGAAGATCTAAAGGACTCTCCTCTCATTGAAGAAATGACTGCTAGAGATGATATTCTAATGGCAATCTCTGAGATAAAGAAGAATGAAGAAATGAGGAAGAAGAAGATCTATGATGACTTCTTAGAGAAACAATTGGAAACAGAAGCTATGTAGCTCAAGGAAGAATTCTGTAAGCTTAAATTTCCAAGTTGTTATCAAATTCTGTACTTAACTGTATCTTCCTTATATCTGTTCTTTTTATGTTAGTTAGGCTTGTTATCAGACATGAAATTGTGCCTAAGGGTCTTACTCACAATTTGGGGGAGATTGTTAGGCTCAAGACATGTCTGAATACCACTATTAACAAGCCTACACCATGTGACTATGTCACATTACATGACCTAGTGATTTCTATCACTGGGATATAGTATAGGTCTCTAAATGTACTTGTCTTGTTCTCATGAACATTAGCTTGATCATGTATGCTCAAATTTATAATGAGCTTAGTAAAGTTTCTTGCATCTAGATTGTATATAGGCCATTGAATAATTATCCTGGTAGAAGTTCAGAAGTGTTCATGCAGCAGGATAGAGTTGAATAAGGCTATGAAGAAATAAGTTGCAGGAATTTGTCTAAGGCATTATATAGCAAAGTCAAAAGAAAGCTATGTCGTGAAGTCACCAATATCCATGTCGTGAAGTACTATATCGCATAGTCCATTTTGTACTATGTCGAGAAGTCCTCAAGACACATGTCGTGAAGTGTTGAAGTCAGCAAAGTCAAAAGAGCCTAGATCGTGAAGTCCTCAGAAGCCCTATGTCGCATAGTCATCAAATGACCTATGTCGCATAGTCATCAAATAACCTATGTCGCATAGTCATCAAATGACCTATGTCGCATAGTCATCAAATGACCTATGTCGCATAGTCATCAAATGACCTATGTCGCAAAGTCTTCAAAGGCTATATCGCGTAGTCCTCACAAGGGAGATCGCGAAGTCAGGGATAAAATGGAGTTCACGATATCAACACTTAGCCGTTTATAACAAGACAAATCAAGGTACAGAACCAAGAATCAAAGGAGACAAATACTGAAGCATTTGTTCTGGCAAGGTGGTCCAAAGAACAGATGGCAAATCTACAGCTAAACTTGGAGAGAAAGATAAGAGACAAGCAGCTACAGAAACGGGAAAGACTCCGAAAAGCAGGTGGTCCTTCCTGACACAGTGAACTTCTTATGGCAGGACAAGTTGGACCTTCAGAAGGGGTAGCTGTGTAATATTATGTGTGCCTAGTTTGTATAGGTGAATATATATATCGTGCACACACAACTGTAAGCAGTAAGAGAGATACACATAGTAATTTGCTAAGCTCTTTTCTCTGTAAGCAAGCAAGTTCAGACTGTTCTTGTTTAGAAGCCAGAAATTCGATTGTGAATTTCCTGGAAAGCTGTAGTATTTAATTTGCTTATACAAAGTAGATTAAAGTGATTGTGTGTGTTATTTACTTTCTGCATATTACATATCATAATCACATACAGTTGTTTACTTAGTTTTCAAGAATCGAAAAATATATCAAACTATCCATTCACCCCCCCTCTGTCTAGTTTCTAGTGGTATTCATTTCTAACAAGTGGTATCAGAGAGAAGGCTGTTAACGTACAAACAGGAAAAGATCAAGAATGAGTTCACAGAAACTAAGCAGTATCAAGATTCCTCCCTTTAACAAGGAGCACTACAGTTTATGGAAGAAGAAGATGTTGCTTTTCATCAAAGCTTCTAACCCCATGTATTTAGATATTCTAAAGCATGGTCCCTTCATTCCAATGATCGAGATTGGTGAATCAACCAGTGGCACTGAGATTGTACCAGCAAAACATGTACCCAAAGATCCCTCAAAATACACTGATCCTGAAAAGGAAAAAGTTGCCCTGGATGGACATCTTCAACTTATCATTTGTGAATCTATGGACTTCAACATGTATGGCACTGTTGCTCATTGTACTAGTGCCAAGAAGATGTGGGATCTTATAGAAGTGCTCTGTGAAGGAACTACTGAAGTAAGAAAGAACAAGAAGCAGATTCTTGTTTCACAATATGAAGCCTTCATGGCTCAGCCAAAAGAGGGAATCACAGAAGTGTTTGAGAGATTCAACAAGCTGATAAACGAGCTCAAACTCTATGACAAACACTATGAAACAGAAGAGCTCAATATGAAGTTTTTACTAACTCTTCCAGATCACTTGGAACCAAGAATCTCTTCCCTTAAAGAAAGAGATCTAACAAAGATTGGTTTTGATGTGTTATATGGTGTTTTGAAGACATATGAGTTGGAGCTGTTTCAAAAGAGATCTATTCAAGCAAAGCAAGGATTAGTGGCTAATACCTCCTGTGCACTTATTGCTGACAACCTAAGTCAAAGAATGGACTCTCTTAAAGTCAGTCAAGTGAAGATTGAGGAACTGGAAGTTGAAGACACTGGTGATGAGGTCCAGGTCATCTATGATTTACCTGAGGAAGATGAGTTTTACAGCATGGAGGAACTGGACAAAATGGAAAACAAATCTTTTGCTTATATGGCTAGGAGATATCCTAACATAAGGTTTAAAAGAAAGCAGCCATTCAGGTCCAAGTTCAATACTGGAAACACTGGTGGATCTAGTGGCTCAAACACCTTCAATAAAGGAAAAGGGATTGCTGGTGCTGCTAAGGGTGGATACAAGACAGGAAGTGTGGATAGGACCAAAATAAGATGCTATAACTGCAATGAACTTGGGCATTTTGCCACTGAGTGCAAAAAGCCTAAACAAGTCAAGAAGGACAAAGCATACTTAGAGCTTGAAGCTAAGTATGAGGCTCTACTCAAGAAACAACAGGGCAAAGCTTTTATTGCTGAGGGAAAATGCTGGGATGACTCTGATGAAGAAGAAGAACAAGAGTACTCAAACTATGCCTTGATGGCATTTTCTGATGATGGTGATTCAAGTCAGGTACCCATTCTTACTTCTCTCGATATGACTCCCACTCAATATAAGCAAACTGTTGAAGATATGAGCACTGAGATGTTTAATATTCATACTAGCATGTTAGTAGCTAATGAAGAAATTGATAGACTAACTGCTAAGAATGTTGAGTTTACAGAAAAGAATGAGAAACTTGAGTTAATGGTTGTGAACCTGGATGGTTTGAAAAAGGAGGTTGAGTATCTTAAAAACAAAGTGATTTGTGCTGAGCAGATAGAGAAAGCCCTTAGAGAACAAATTGCTGAAACTGAACTGAAACTAAGAAGCTTCAAAAACTCCTCTGAACTTATTCAAACCTACCACAAGGAACACACTGAAGACTGCAAGGTTGGAGTTGGTTTTGACTATGATAATGACAAAGGAAGGAAGAAGGTCAAGGGCAAAGGAAAGGAAACTTTTACAAACAAAAATGCCCCAACCATTCTGTCAAGTGTTGAACAGCCCATCTTCAGAAAGAGTGCTGTTGAATTTGATGAGGAACTACTGATCATCAAGCAACAACTACTTGAAGAAGATGAGGCTGCTAAGAACACTTCTTCCTTTCCTGAACTTGTCAATCAGAAAGAGACCAAAGACAATCTTGTCAAGAGTCCTAAAGCAAAGAAAGAAGTTGTTAAGAAAAGGAAACAAAACAGAAATGGTAAAGTTGGTGTTAACAAAGGAAACAACTATGCTTATGTGCCAAATGCTCCCAGGAAACAATGTCAAAAATGCCTATCTGTTAATCATTTGACTCATAAGTGTAGTAAGCCTGAAATTGTTGAAGTTGACAACCTAAGTAACCTTTCTGCTAGCATAAATTCTAGTCATGATTCTTTCTGTGGTAAGTCAAACTGCATGACATGCTATGTGACTGTGATTGCTAACTGTTTATCTCTTAAACATAAACTTGATTCTGCACAATCTGGTGAATCACACACACACATACATTCTCATAGGACAGGGTCCCCAATCAGGGTTGAGAGGGTGAAAACTTCATGTGAGCCTAAGAGTGTAAACTCCAAAGCCACAGAAAAAGTGAAGTCTCCTACTATGAGAAATGCAATTTATGACAGAAGAATTATTAATCAAAATGTTTCTAAATCAACTGGACCCTACCAAGTGTGGGTACCAAAAACAACTTAGTCATTTTGTGAATGCAGGGCAACAGGAATAAAAGAGTCATATGGATCTTGGACAGTGGATGCTCAAGTCACATGACTGGTGATATAGCCCTGCTATCACATTTTGAGGAAAAGGCTGGCCCATCAGTAACCTTTGGAAATGACAACATTGGTTATACAATGGGATATGGCAGTGTTAAATCTGGAAATGTCATTATTGAAGATGTAGCATTTGTTGAAGGACTGAAGCATAATCTCTTGAGTATTGGACAGTTTACCAACAGAGGCTTCAAAGTGGAATTTGATGAAGACCTTTGTTCAATCTCAAAAAGGGAAAGTGGTGAAGTGGTTCTAACTGGTGTGAAGAAAGGAAGCTTGTTTGTAGCTAATCTCAAGGCTGCAGATAAGGGAGAAATTTGTTGTTTCTACACAAAAGCCACAAATGAGGAATTCTGGCTGTGGCACAAGAAACTGTCTCACTTGAATGTTCAGGCAATGAACTCTCTAACCAAGAGAGAACTCATCAGGGATTTGCCTGCCTTGGAGTTTGTGCAAGATGGAGCTTGTGAAGCTTGTCAGAAAGGGAAGATTAAAAGATCAAGTCACAAGAACAAGTTGCTCAATACAAACTCAAAACCTCTGCAACTAATTCACATGGACTTATTTGGCCCTGTGAATGTAATGTCCCTCTCCAAAAAGAAATATGCTCTGGTGATGGTAGATGACTATTCAAGATATACTTGGGTGGAGTTCCTATTCTCCAAGGATGAAGCACCCCAAGTCATAATAGAGCATATCAAGAGAGTTGATAAAGAAGCACAAAGCACTGGTTCCTCTGTAGTTGCTTTGAGAAGTGATAATGGGACTGAGTTCAGAAATTCAACATTGTATGAGTTTTGAAAAGATAAAGGAATTTCTCAACAATTCTCAGCTCCTAGAACACCTCAACAAAATGGAGTAGTTGAGAGAAAGAATAGAACTCTCATTGAAGCTGCAAGGACAATGCTGCTGGATGCAAAGCTACCCACTAGCTTTTGGGCTGATGCTGTTAACACAGCATGCTATGTGCAAAATAGAACATTAATCAATAAGAAGTCTGGCAAAACTCCTTACTCATTAATGACTGGAAAAAGAGCATCCTTCAAGCACCTGCATGTGTTTGGAAGCAAGTGCTTTGTGATGAAAGATACCTCTGAGCATGTTGGAAAATTTGATGCTAAGGCATTTGAAGGTATCTTCATTGGATACTCTCTGGAAAGGACAGCATACAGAGTGTTTGTACCTGAGCAACACAAAGTCATGGAAAGCATGGATGTTACCTTTGATGACAAGAAAACTCCAGGACTGAAAACAAGTGATCAAGACAGTGTGCTATTGAGATTTGAGAATCAAGGTTATCTTGAGGATTCTGAAAGTGAAGATGAACCCCCTGTTCAAACTGTTCTAGAAAATGAAATTCTTGAAGTTGACAATCTTCTTCAAACACCTGTGCAAGGATTCACAAACACAGGGGGAGAAGAAGAGAATGCAACTGTCAACCAAAATGAGATTGGAACAGATCAAGGAAATGAACAGGGGCACACAAGGAAATGGGACAGAGCCCACACTAGGGATCAAATCATTGGAGATCCTAGTGAGGGAGTTAGAACAAGAAGGGCAACATTAAATACATGTCTGTATAGCTGCTTTCTGTCACAAGAGGAACCTAAATTAATTGAAGAAGCTTTGAAGAATTCTGATTGGATTGTTGCCATGCAAGAAGAGTTGAATCAATTTGAGAAAAACAAAGTATGGGAACTAGTGCCACCTCCAAAAGGAAAGAATGTTATTGACACCAAATGGGTGTTCAGAAACAAGATGGATGAAGAAGGAGTGGTAGTAAGAAACAAAGCAAGACTGGTTGCCAAAGGATATTGTCAGCAAGAAGGCATTGACTATGATGAGACATTTGCACCTGTAGCTAGACTGGAAGCCATCAGAATCTTCCTGGCTTTTGCAGCTCACTCGGATTTTAAGGTGTATCAAATGGATGTAAAAAGTGCATTTCTCAATGGTGATCTTGCTGAAGAAGTTTATGTGTCTCAACCACCTGGCTTTGAGAGTGAAGACTTCCCAAACTTTGTGTATAGACTGCTCAAGGCACTCTATGGACTCAAACAGGCACCAAGAGCCTGGTATGAAACTCTATCTCAATTCCTTCTTGAGCATCAATTTACCAGGGGTACAATTGACAAAACCCTATTCTTCAAGAAGCATGGAAATGATATCATTCTTGTTCAAATCTATGTGGATGATATCATCTTTGGCTCTTCAAATGAAAAACTCTGTGAAAGGTTCTCTAAGTTGATGCAAAGTAAATATGAGATGAGTATGATGGGAGAGTTAACCTATTTCCTAGGCCTGCAAGTACATCAAAGGGAGGATGGCATCTTTATAAACCAATCCAAGTATGTCAAGGATCTTTTAAAGAAGTATGGTTTAGAAGAGTCATCCCCAGCTAAAACTCCTATGTCTACTGCAATCAAGCTGGATGAAGACAAGAAAGGCAAGAGAGTTGATATCAAGGTCTATAGAGGAATGGTTGGATCCCTACTCTATCTCACAGCTAGCAGGCCAGACATCATGTTTGCCACATGCCTTTGTGCAAGGTTCCAGTCTGATCCCAAGGAATCTCACATGATGGCCATCAAAAGAATTTTCAAATATCTGAAGGGGACTCCTAATCTTGGGCTATGGTATCCAAAGGGCACTGGGTTCAACCTGGTTGGTTACACAGATTCTGATTATGCTGGATGCAGGATTGACAGGAAGAGCACCTCTGGAAGCTGTCAATTCCCAGGTCAAAGGTTAGTGTCCTGGTTTAGTAAGAAACAACAGTCCACAGCAACATCCACAGCTGAGGCTGAATATATTGCTGCTGGAAGTTGCTGTGCTCAATTGCTTTGGATTAGAAATCAACTCATGGATTATGGACTAGTGTTAGAACACATTCCTCTGATGTGTGATAATACTAGTGCAATATCCATTGTAGCTAATCCTGTTAATCATTCTACTACAAAGCACATTGAGATCAGGTACCATTTCATTAGGGAACATGCTGCAAATGGTACCATAGAAGTCTCTTATGTTCCAACTGAGAAACAATTAGCTGACATATTTACTAAACCTCTGAATGAAGCAGTCTTCAACAGACTTGTGAGTGAAATTGGAATGCTCAATCCTTCATTCAGTTGTTCTAAGTAAATATGCTGGTTAATAGTTGCAGCAGTAAATTTTCACTGTATTTAAATGATCTATTTGTTTGGAGTGAAAATTAGCTGAGATATGATTTATAAATATTTCAGTATTTTACTGCATATTTTTCAAAATCATATTTGTTAGTGGAGTTGTGAGCTTTTGAGACATCTCGATATAGATGATTTTCAGAGTTCACGACATAGTTCAAATTAAACAGACTTATATCGCAAACTGTTGAGATTGTGAGACTTCGCGACATAGTTCATTTCATGAGTTTGCGACATAGTTAATTTTATGACTTCGCGACTTCGAATAACTATATCGACAAGTCTCCATAATTGACAGAATTTTGATTTAAATTAATTTTATTTCAAAATTTGATAAAAGTCTGACAAATTGCTTAAAATTCCTAAAAGAGAGCTTTAGACAGGGTATTTCTACTATATCGCAAAGTCTCCCCGATCCTTTCATTTTGAAGACTTTGCGACATAGTTCATTGTTGAGACTATGCGATATACTTTGCAAGACTTTGCGGTACAGGCCACTTTTGACTTCGCGACATACAGATAGACTGTACACATTCATAACTCCATATCGCAGTGTCTCTATCATATAAATACCTTTTTCTAACCGTTTGCAACTTTTCATCTTGTCAATTGCTCTCAAACTTTCTAACCTAAGCACAAATTCTCTACTCTCTTTCTTACTCTCTCTCTTGAAATGGCACCCAAATCTCAAACAGTATCATCCTCTATTCCTTTAACCATCCCCAAAGAAACAAATCTTCTCACCATTCCCTCTGAGGCTGAGGCTAAACCCAGGTACAAGTGTTTTGTACGGTTCCTGAACGATTCCTACCTCAGCCAAGCCCTAACCTTGAACCCCACGTTGTATGTTGATGTATTGGAAGGATTTTGGCGAACGGCGTTGGTTTCTACAATGGCCAGGGAAGATGGAACTTCGTTCCAGGAGATAGCTTGTTCAATTGGAGGCAAACACTTCCAGTTTGGGGAGAAGGAGATAAATGAAGCTTTAGGGTTCAAGGTGGAGGGTCATGACCAAGAAGCTACTGATGCTCAAATAGTAGACTTCATGACCTTCATTCAGTATGCTGATGAGATAGATACTGGAAAGCTGAATAAGAAGTTTGTAAGAAGGGAGTGGTCATTTCTATTTGATGCACTCCAGAAGGTGTTCCTTTGCAGAAAGACAGGATGGGACCATATCAGCCACATTGCTGTGAAGCTGGCCTATTCCCTAGCCTACAATCAGGAAATCAATGTTGGAGCAATAATCCTCAAGGAATTGACTCAAAGGCTAGGGAGGACAGTCCGTGGAAGAGGTAATGACATCTTTTACCCTCGCTTTCTTCAAGTTATTTTAAATTATCTTGATGCTAATGTCCATGACTTGGAGGGTATTGATAAATCAAAGATGGCTTATTCCAAGTCCATGTCCAAGATTCTGTTTGGTTCATTGGACACAAGGAATCAAGTGGATGTGATCTTGAGTGTGACCCCGCATATGCAGGACACATTCGCGTCTTATCCACTTGATAATCCCATATACCATGCTCTTTCCTGGACAGGGGAGGCTGAGACTGAAGGAGCATCACAGTCTAACCCAAGCCTCCCTATCCCATCCAGCAACCCCACTGTAAACACCACTGTAGAGGTTAGTCAGCCAAGTGCATCAATCTCTCAAAAGGTTGATGTTACTAAAAAGAAGAAGAAGAGAACCTTAGCTATTATCCATGAATCTGTAGAGTTAGCAAGTGAGATTCCTGAGTCACCTCTCACCAGACCAAAGAAGAAATCAAAATCTGTAGCCACCACTGCATCCTCTCAACAGGATTCAGATGTGCAAAAAGGGGTACACCTGTTACTGTCCATGGCCTCTCAACAGGTCATGGGTATTGAAAAGAGCAGCCTCCCCACTGCAAGTTGTAACGAGTCTGCACCGGGTCAAGACCTCACTCTTGACCCTAGGAGTGATAAGGGTGATCAAACACTAAGTGGAGAGCACATCAATGTTGAAACTCCTCCTATTTCTCAGGGGGAGTTGCCAAAATCTAATCTGCACCCCACTTCTCTCTCAGATTCTTCCACTAAAATTTCTTCTGAACAAGAGAGTCATTCTCATGACAATCTTGCCCTTGATCAATCACAATCCAGCCCTGTGATTGAGCCAACTTCAAGTGACATGGTGCTTGACACTGTGCTCACCACTCAGGACCCACATTCAGTTGGTCAGGGAATGCATGCTGAGGCATATCCTAATGACACCAACACAAACATGGAGGATTCACCAGTTTTCACTGGAGACTCTGTGCCAAATTCTCCCATCCTTAGGGATGTGGAACTGTCTTCACAGACATATAGGGCTGATGTTGTAACACATCCCATTTCAATGGAGACAACATCAGACCCTACAGCCATTCCAAGGCTGGAGGAGACTCAAACTCACACATCTCATGAAGTGCCTAGCACTAGCTCTCACTTGGCTCAGGCCACAATGTCAGAATGGCTGAAGCCTGTGCACCATGACAGGCCTTCAGGATCATCATCTGTGCCCTCACACCTGACAGAGGAAGCCATTCAAGATCTCCATGTGGCACAGATTGATGAGTTCTCAAAGATAGCTCAACATCTCCTCACCTCCAACCTTCCAAATGCTGATTATGAAGCTATCCTGCTATGCCATAAGGAGGATGTTGAAGCTCAACAGGAGAAGATTGTGGATGCAGCTGAACCAGAGGGGAATGTGGATGCCTGGTTGGATGCTAAGAGGACTCTCAAACTCAAAGATGCCCTGGCTTTTGTGAGAGAAGAATACCTCACCTCTCTGGGCTCCAATGCTAAGGATCTTTCTCCTGTTGCCATCTATGAGGCTGTAAATGATGTGTACAAGAACCAGTTGAAGGCTCTGCATTATCTTGGGAAAGGGCTTCAATCAGAGATTTCTTCAATTCAGGAGGAGACAGACAGATCCCTCACTAAGCTCAGAAACTCTTATCTCTCTGATTTTCCCAAGGTGGATGGTATCCTCAAAGAAGTCCAGAAAACCTCCACAAATGTGTCCATGATGGATGTGACTCTTGCCATGGTCACAGACAACATCAAGAAACTGGCTTCTACACTGGAAAATCAAGCAAAAACTACCATCACCACCAATGCTATGTTGAATGTCATGTGGAAAAATCAGTATGGTGATAAGCTGGTGGATGAAGTCCCTCTGTCAGACATCTCCAAATATGACTTTGCCAGGGTCAAAGATCAATCTCTAAACTCCTTCAAGTCTCAACAATTATTCTCCAAGGTGGATGGCTTAGAAAGAGAAGTGGCCTCTCTCAAGGATGAAAACAGAATGCTATCTACATCTCTAAGCCAACTCAATGACAAACTAGATGATCAAGGCACCAACACTACAAACATTTTGCTGGTGCAGCAACAAATGATGACTTCAATGATGAGATCCATGAACCTGCCTATTCCTGGGGAAGCTCAAGACGTTTTGTCTGATCCCAAGCCTAAGGGGGAGAAAGGAAAGGAGGCCATTGTGAAAAAGAAAGGGGGAGTACCTGCCAAGCAGTCAAAGCTTAAGGGCAAGCTCACTGAAGAGACAATACAGCCAATCATACTTCCCCCTGTAGAGGTCATAAATGAACAAGGTCAGAAAAGCACAGTCACCACAACCTTCTATCCATCCACAATGCCTAAAGACATCTCAACCTCTCAACCTGCTATACCTACTCCAATTGCTAAACCTATCCAAGCTACACTTATCACTGAGGCCAAGCTACAGGAAGTTGCCAATTCTCACATCTATCATGATGAGGCCTTCCTGGAGTTTCTGAAAGCCACCTACAAGAATGCTCAAGGAGATGCACAAGCATACAGACAGAAGCTCAAGGAAAGCATCAAGTACTTCACAGTTGCAGTAAGGAAAATCAGGGATGTTTATCTGAGAGAAATAATCATGGTATGCAAGGACAACCGCTTGTGGCACTTAGCATTTCAAACTCTGGAGAAACTGAAGTTCACTGAAGTGTCAATAATTCTGGAGTTGATTGAGAAGAGTGGGGTTAACAATAAAAGTCTTTATAATGACTTGGAGATGGACCAAAATCAAAGACTGCCTGAGGTCATACCAAAGCCAAGGACAGTAATTTTTCAAAGTCTATCCAAAGTCAGAAGTATTGACCAACTTGTCATTCCCAAAGATCTGACAATGAAGAATAACACAAAGATCAACCAGGTGCTGCAAATGCTAAGAGCAAAGAAAGGAGTCAAGACAGCAGAGGAATTAGAGATGATTAACATTCTACAATCTTTTCTGATTCATGGTGCTTTGCCTGATTCTGTCAAAGAAAAGAACATGAAGAAGGATGGGGAGGATGATGATGAGGAGAAAACCTACAGGAGGAGATCTCATTCAAGGAGTGATAAGGATGGACCAAGTGACAGCAACAGGAGCAAATCTTCCAAGAAATCTAAAGATGCTGGTGATGACACAAAGGGGGCAAAGGAGACAGTGAAGAGAACTAGGAGTGGAATTCAGCAAGTCAAGGACATTGCTAGTAGTACTTTAACCACAACACAAGACTCTAAGTCTAGGGTGGGTACTGTTAGCAATGATCCTCCAAAATCATTATCCATGACTTCTGAACCTGAATTGCCACAGAAGAAAGATGAAGCCACTAAAGTAATTTCAAGAAAACACTTCCACAAAGTCACAGCTAGTGGAGTGTTACAGTGGATGAAGGGGAAAGGAATGAAGCTACTTCCAAATGATGTGGCAGTAAAGACAAAGTCACCTTGTTCCAGAAAGGTACCTCTTGTGAGGCATATGAAGATCAAGAGTGTACCCAAAAGAATAAGGATAACAAAGAAAACTGGAAAACTCACAAATGTTGTTGGCATCCATGTGTTTCCACTTGATGAAGACTATGATGAAGATGCCCTAGCATTTTTGAGAGCTCAAAGGATCTTTGAAGTCAAACTGAAGCTAGATCATCTAGAGATTAAGTACACTGATGGAAGAGAGAAGATAATGAAGCAAGGAGGCTGGCAACATTTCTATAAATATGAGCTTGAAAGGATAAATGCCTTGCTGAACTTTGAAGAAAAGGAAGAAAGGACATGGAAGATAGATATTGCCAGGTTCTTGAAAATGCATGCTGATCATGAAGAAGACCTGAGGAGAGAGAATGTAGAAAGGAGATGTAAGAAAGAGAAGGAGATGGCCGAGATAGAAGAAAGAGCAAGGGAGCTAAGAAAGAAAGGGCTGTGCAGGGTAAAACAAAATCCTTATACTGTGGAGTACAAAAATCATTATGGAGGAAAAAGCAAGATAAGGATGGAGTTTATACACTCATATGTGGAGAGTGCCCTCAGAACAGCAGCTGAAGATCTAAAGGACTCTCCTCTCATTGAAGAAATGACTGCTAGAGATGATATTCTAATGGCAATCTCTGAGATAAAGAAGAATGAAGAAATGAGGAAGAAGAAGATCTATGATGACTTCTTAGAGAAACAATTGGAAACAGAAGCTATGTAGCTCAAGGAAGAATTCTGTAAGCTTAAATTTCCAAGTTGTTATCAAATTCTGTACTTAACTGTATCTTCCTTATATCTGTTCTTTTTATGTTAGTTAGGCTTGTTATCAGACATGAAATTGTGCCTAAGGGTCTTACTCACAATTTGGGGGAGATTGTTAGGCTCAAGACATGTCTGAATACCACTATTAACAAGCCTACACCATGTGACTATGTCACATTACATGACCTAGTGATTTCTATCACTGGGATATAGTATAGGTCTCTAAATGTACTTGTCTTGTTCTCATGAACATTAGCTTGATCATGTATGCTCAAATTTATAATGAGCTTAGTAAAGTTTCTTGCATCTAGATTGTATATAGGCCATTGAATAATTATCCTGGTAGAAGTTCAGAAGTGTTCATGCAGCAGGATAGAGTTGAATAAGGCTATGAAGAAATAAGTTGCAGGAATTTGTCTAAGGCATTATATAGCAAAGTCAAAAGAAAGCTATGTCGTGAAGTCACCAATATCCATGTCGTGAAGTACTATATCGCATAGTCCATTTTGTACTATGTCGAGAAGTCCTCAAGACACATGTCGTGAAGTGTTGAAGTCAGCAAAGTCAAAAGAGCCTAGATCGTGAAGTCCTCAGAAGCCCTATGTCGCATAGTCATCAAATGACCTATGTCGCATAGTCATCAAATAACCTATGTCGCATAGTCATCAAATGACCTATGTCGCATAGTCATCAAATGACCTATGTCGCATAGTCATCAAATGACCTATGTCGCAAAGTCTTCAAAGGCTATATCGCGTAGTCCTCACAAGGGAGATCGCGAAGTCAGGGATAAAGTGGAGTTCACGATATCAACACTTAGCCGTTTATAACAAGACAAATCAAGGTACAGAACCAAGAATCAAAGGAGACAAATACTGAAGCATTTGTTCTGGCAAGGTGGTCCAAAGAACAGATGGCAAATCTACAGCTAAACTTGGAGAGAAAGATAAGAGACAAGCAGCTACAGAAACGGGAAAGACTCCGAAAAGCAGGTGGTCCTTCCTGACACAGTGAACTTCTTATGGCAGGACAAGTTGGACCTTCAGAAGGGGTAGCTGTGTAATATTATGTGTGCCTAGTTTGTATAGGTGAATATATATATCGTGCACACACAACTGTAAGCAGTAAGAGAGATACACATAGTAATTTGCTAAGCTCTTTTCTCTGTAAGCAAGCAAGTTCAGGCTGTTCTTGTTTAGAAGCCAGAAATTCGATTGTGAATTTCCTGGAAAGCTGTAGTATTTAATTTGCTTATACAAAGTAGATTAAAGTGATTGTGTGTGTTATTTACTTTCTGCATATTACATATCATAATCACATACAGTTGTTTACTTAGTTTTCAAGAATCGAAAAATATATCAAACTATCCATTCACCCCCCCTCTGTCTAGTTTCTAGTGGTATTCATTTCTAACAGAAGTCCTGTGCTATCTGGATCTATTGACACTCATGATATTATATCGGAAGAAAAGCACAACAATAAAATAGTTTATAGCCAAACAGTCCCTAAGTAAGTAATTTTGTTATTAGTTACAGCTCAGCAAGTTGACTTTACATTTTAGTATATAAAGACTCGTGATGTAATATTGACATTAAGTTCTTTTCTAATAATAAGATAATAAAAGTTCCTTTTTCCATTACATTCTCTCTCTACATTTTCTTGTGTCTCTGCACATAAATTGTACGTATACTTCATCTTCTATAAGTCAATATGGTATCAGAGCA
Organism: Heracleum sosnowskyi; assembly: GCA_030848705.1. NCBI lineage: Eukaryota > Viridiplantae > Streptophyta > Magnoliopsida > Apiales > Apiaceae > Heracleum > Heracleum sosnowskyi. Next base: position 10,051,832 of record CM061239.1, read on the forward strand.
TAGATCTGGTAAATTTCTTGCTTCCGCGTTCAATTCCTAGTGAATTCATCCGAAAAGTTGCAAGTTTTCTTGGTTTTCAACTCGTTTTTCGAGTGATTTCTTATCGATTTGAGTGATTGATGTTGATTTGAGAGATTGTTCGTTAATTTTGGTAATTTTTCGAAGTGTTTTCGATTATTTTTTATGAAGATTTCTGATAATTTGAGTGTTTTTCAGTAATTGTTCGATTGATTGTTGATATCTCGTTGATACGGCTGAGAATTTTAAAGCTGCAAATCTGTTAAAGTTACGGTTGGTATCTCGACTGCGATTGGTCATTTCTTCCTTCTCTGAGTGAAATTGTTTGTTCTAATATGTTTGAGATGATGAAGAATACATATGCTCATGTTGTCATGAATAACACAACCAATCAAGAAGGTACTTTTGAGAATATTGAGAATCTCATGGAAAATGATGTTGATCCCGATGTTAATATTGATAATACGTCTCTTAAATCCAATTTACATCCCTTATATCTCCAGAATATAGATCATCCAGACTTAGTGTTGATTGCTAAAAAGTTAACAGGTTCTGAGAATTTTGGTCCTTGGAAACGATCTTTAACCATAGCCTTATCTGCTAAGAATAAGCTTGGAATTGTAGATGGTATAGTTCCTCAACCCGAAGAATCTTTCCCTTTGAGATCTCAATGGGATAGGGTTAATGACATGGTGATCAGTTGGATTTTAAACATTGTGTTCGAAGAAATTAGCAATGGTATGGATTTTTTTAGCTCAGCTAGAGATGTCTGGATTGAATTAACTGATCAATTCTCTAGCATTAATGGTCATAGAGTATATCAGATTTTAAAGGATATTCATGCTTTAGAGCAAAATACAATGTCAGTAGAGCTTTATTATCATAAACTCAAAAATCTCTGGGATGAATACACTGCTTTGGAACCTGTTATGCATTGTAAATGTAACTGTACTTGCGAGGCTCACAAATTGCAAGATGAAAGGGATCAGCGTAAGAAATTGTTACAATTTTTAATGGGACTTAATGAGAGTTTCACACCTGCTAGGAGCCAGATTCTAATGATGAACCCTTTACCTAGTACATCCCAAACTTATTTTCTGGTTAAGCAGGAAGAATGGCAAAGACAGACTATTGGTATGCTTTCAGGTTCTTTTTTGGCTACTACCAAATATGTTGGTAAAGGCACTTCTATTTCTGGGGATAATTCTACTGGTTCTAGTGGTTTTAACAGACAAATTCTGAAATGTGTCTACTGTCATAAAGATGGTCATACAAAAGAAAATTGTTTCAAGCTCATTGGATATCCACCGAAAGGTAGGGGCATAGGTAAATTTGGTACTCAATCAGTTGGTAATTCTGGTAATTTTGGTTCTTCTTCTGGTGGTGGTTTCAAGCCACATGTTATGGAAGTTTCAGCTGTTTCTCCTGGTACTTCAAATAAGGAATCCACTTCTTCTCACGAGTCTCAATCAAATACTATGGAAAAGATTCAAAAACAAGTAAATCAACTAATGCTGCTCATGACTAAAAGTTCTAATCCTAATGCTCTTGGATCATCTGGCACTCCTGAAGATCATATCAATTTTGCAGGTTTGGTCTATTCTATGATGTCTCATATTCCTAAAAATTTGCATAATGTTTGGATAATTGATACTGGTGCTTCCAATCATATGTGCTGTGATACAACTTTCATGACTAATATCTTTACTGCCAGTCTACTTTTTCATGTGGCTTTACCAAATAATCAAGTCATCTTAGTTAATCAATTAGGAACAGTTCATTTGTCACCTGATATTATCTTGCAAAATGTTCTTCTTATACCTGAGTTCAATTGTAATTTGCTATCTATTAGCAAGTTATCTCTTGATTCCAAATATGTAATCACTTTTACATATGATAATTGTTTGTTTCAGGACCAGAACCATGTGAAAACACTGGTAGCTGGTTTTGAACAAGGAGGCTTATACTACTTCATCTCATCTTCATCTCCACACTCTTTGCCATATCATGTTCATTCTGTTGCTTCTGCACAGCCTCCTTCTGCTTTGGAGTATTTGTCTTCTGTTTATACTGTCGGAGTTTCCAATATACTTTCTGTTTCTAATCACGTGGATGCAAAATTGTGGCATTTGCGTTTAGGTCATGCTCCTAATGCTGTTTTACAACATATTTCTTATATTGGTCACTTATCTGAGACAAATACTTTGTGTCCTGTTTGTCCTTGTGCTAAACAATCTATGTTTTCATTTCCTAAAGTTAGTGACTCATATGCTTCTGAGAATTTTTCTTTACTACATTTGGATGTTTGGGGACCCTATAGTGTTTCTTCCACATCTGGTTGAAAGTATTTCCTTACAATTGTGGATGATCACAGTAGGGCAACCTAGACCATGCTTATGCCCACTTAACAAGATGTTTTTCACATATTCAAAAATTTTGTGACTTATTTTTCTCAGCATTTTCATAAATTTGTTCACACCATCAGACCTGACAATGGTAGTGAATTCATCAATCATAATTTCAAAACTTTCTTGGCTCATCATGGTATACTTCATCAAACTTCTTGTCCCTCTACTCCACAACAAAATGCTAGAGTAGAACATAAGCATAGACACCTTCTGGAAGTAGCAAGAGCCCTAAGATTTCAATCAGGTTTACCCACTAAGTATTGGGGGGAATGTCTTCTCACAGCCACACATATCATTAACAAACTACCTTCTACCGTTTTACAGTTTAAAACTCCTCATGAAGTCTTGTTTAATTCTAAACCTGTTTATACTTTGCTGAAAGTTTTTTGTTGTCTTTCATATGCTTCAGTTCATCAAAATGATAAATTTTCTTCTAGAGCTATTCAATGTGTCTTCATTGGTTATCCTCACTTACAAAAAGGTTTTAAACTCTTAAGATTAGATAATCATGCTATTATAGTTAGTAGACATGTTAAATTTGTGGAATCTATTTTTCCTTATCATCAATCTTCTGTTTCTCCTGTTAAGAGTACAAACACTACTATTGGTAATTCTGCATTCTTAAATTGGTTAAAATCCAATATTGTTCCACTGGTTCAGTCTGATTCATCTTCTCCCACATCTTCAATTTTTCCTTCCACTCCTGATCTTCATGATTCTTCTGACATGTCTTCTCCTATTGTTTCTTCTCATTCTATACATGTTAATCCCACTACTTCTATCATTTCTGCTCCAGTTCCAGAATTAAGACAGTCTACCAGAACTAAAGATAGACCAGTCTGGTGGACTGATTATCATGTAGCTCACACTGTGTTTACTGATCATGTTGAGTCTATGAATCCTTTTGCTCTACAATTATCACACTCTATATTTGATTCCAACAGTCTGGTTTTTTCAGCATATGTTCCATCTCTTGTTGAACCAAAATTTTATCATCAAGCTGTTAAAAACCCTTTATGGATTGAGGCAATGGACAAAGAGGTAACAGCTCTTAATTCCAATAATACTTGGACTTTGGTTCCTTTACCTAAAGGCAAGAAAACAATTGGATGTAAATGGGTATATAAGATTAAAACTCTTGCAAATGGTCAAATAGATAAATATAAGGCCAGATTAGTGGCTAAGGGTTATACTCAAGCCGAAGGCATAGATTTCCATGATACTTTTGCTCATGTTGTAAAAATGGTGACAGTAAGGAGTTTGTTAGCTATTGTAGCAGCCAAAAATTGGTTTATTGAACAATTAGATGTCAACAATGCCTTTTTTACATGGGGATTTAGATGAAGAAGTTTATCTGGAGTTGCCTCTAGGTCTCAAGGTTGATAATCCTAATTTGGTTTGTAGACTCATCAAATTCATTTATGGATTAAGACAAACATCTAGGCAATGGTTTTCCAAACTTACTTCTTATTTGTTAGAAAATGGTTATAAACAGTCCTTTAATGATCATTCTCTCTTTACTATCAAGAAAGGTTCTGTTTTTGTGGCTGTGGTGATTTATGTGGATGATATCTTGGTTTCTGGTAATGATATGCCTACCATTCAGTCCCTTAAGCAATTATTGCACAATAGATTCACTATCAAGGATATGGGAAGTATAAAGTATTATCTTGGTCTTGAGGTTTCAAGGAATAAGTCTGATATTTTTCTCATCAACCAAAGTTCATCAAAGATCTTCTTAAGTCTGCATGGTTGTTGGATTGTAAACCTCTATTTGTTCCTATTGACCCTCATGTCAAGCTATTTGATAATGATACATCTGGTGAATTGATTTCCAATCCTACAGTATACAGATTTTGGGTTGGGAAATTATTATATTTGACATCATCCAGGCCAGACATTTCTTTTGTTGTCCATTTGCTTAGTCAATTTCTTCATGCTCCAAGGGTAAAACATTTTGAAGCATCTTAAAGGGTGCTCAGATATTTGAAATGCACAGTTGATCATGGTTTACATTTTCCAGCTTCTATTTCATTACAATTAGAAGGCTATAGTGATAGTGATTGAGGAGGGGATCCCAATGATAGGAAATCTGTTGGTGGTTACAGTTTTTTACTGGAGCAAGTAGCTATTTCATGGAGGGCAAAGAAGCAATCTGTAACCTCTAGAAGCACTGCAGAGGCAGAATATAGGGCTCTTGCTGATGCTTCTTGTGAGGTCATGTGGTTGAAAGGTTTGCTCAGTGATTTGGGATTGTATATTACTAGTGTTATTCCCTTATTCTGTGACAATAAAGCAGCTGTAGATCTTACTGCAAATCCTGTTTATCATGCCAGAACTAAACACATTGAGCTTGATTGTCATTTTATTAGAGAGAAAATTCAAAATGGTCTTATTTCTGTTGTTCAAATTGGATCTAAGGATAACACGGCTGACATTTCTTACCAAGGGACTCAGTAGACATCTTCATTGGTCTTGTTCTTCTCACATGGGTTTAAAGTTTGGCCCAAAGACTTCTTTAGGTGGGGTGACTACTGCATCAACTATGCTTGGTACTGATACAGAGAAACCAGAGATGGAGGTGAATGTCTCAGAAAATAATGTTACAATGATGTCTGAAGGCCTATTTGTCAAAGGGGGGGGGGGGGCTAATGACACTCCTGATATTATATCTGAAGAAAAACACAACAATAAATTAGCTTATAGCCAAACAGTCCCTAAGTAACTAATTTTGTTATTAGTTACAGCTCAGCAAGTTGACTTTACATTTTAGTATATAAAGATTCGTGATGTAATATTGACATTAAGTTCTTTTCTAATAATTAGATAATAAAAGTTCCTTTTTCTGTCACATTCTCTCTCTACATTTTCTTGTGTCTCTACACATAAATTGTACGTATACTTCATCTTCTACAAGTTAATAGGATCAAGAGTGTAGCTTTCCAGTAGGCCTTTGTATCATAGAATGTCATCATACCAAATTTTATTACAAGCAAAGCCAAAACAACCCAAACAACCCATAATCCCATGAATTCCCACCATGTTTCACCAGGTATTGGGATCATCAGGAACGCAAAGATGCATACCAACACAAGAAGCAACCAAATTGACCACATGATAGTTAGTCCTAGTGTGCCACATAGTTCCTCTTCGAGCATTCTTTTGGTCTGCAGACATTTTCATTGCTTTTCTCGTGTCGTCTTCAGTGATGTTGATCATTCTATCTGCCCTACTCTCTGCAGCCATTTAAGCTTTAAATTTGTATGTTGAGTATTTGTTTCGAAGGTTATGATACAAAACTTCATCAAATATCTGTATTTATAGTATCGTAAGTTGTCGGCATGTTCCTATTAGAACTCTTGTTATACTCCTAGTCACAGTCCTATTGGTTTACATTGTCTCAATATATTAGCAAGTACGTTCTATTGCGCAGAGTCTATTCGAATTTTAACTACACTAGTACTTGTTTGTCCGCCTTAGACTAGGATTATAAATTTTAGAAACCATCAAATCTAATAGTTAGTCCCTCGTTACATTTTTGTATATGTAATTAGTTTAACAATTTATATTATCATTTTTCTTTAAAAATTAAATGTTCAATTTTTTTTTCTTAAAATGTGTAATATTTCACTATAACAAATTATTATTAAAAAGGTTTGTACATATTTTATTGTGAATTTTTTTAATTTTTGAGGTAAATTAATGATTATAAGTAGAAGTTAAATTTATTATAAATAAATTGGTAGTGATCAATTATAGAGAAATAAAAATAAACAAATTGATAGTGATTGATAAAAGTTAAAACTTTAGCTTTTACACGAAATTATTTAGTGGTAGTTAATATTATAACTATTAGTTTTGAAATGTGTAAGAATTTTAAAAAAATAAAGTAATTGTTATACCTATTAATATGTTTATCTAATTTTAGATAAATTAGTTAACGTGAAAATTGTATGGTTAATTTAGTTTGGTTTGAGATTTGTTTGATCACCTTATTTAGTAGACTGAGTAAAGTTTCTCAAATTAAATTATGTATAATTGCATGTAATATTTCAAAATAATTATTTGAAAGCAATGATTATTGTATGTGCAAGCATTTCTGTAAATAGTGTTATTTGTCAAATCTCGATCGAATAAATTATATCTTATATACAATGATCATAAGAGAATTTTATTCAAAATTTTGGTAGTCCGGTCCCTGTACGATCATTGTACAACCAAATTAATAAAGATTGTTAGATCTTAAATGATACATGAGAATAATTAGATCTAATACTAAAAATTGTACTTGATTAATAGTACGATTATATTTAAAAACTAAAAAGTGTATTTGATTAATAGTAGGATTACATTTAAAACTAAAAAATGTATTATGATAATCTAAACCAAATATAATTGGGTTTTCTATATTAGATTGGATTCAATTTATGAATAGTTCCATTTTAATAATAATTGTTAAACCAAATTTTGAGATATCGTTTCATATCAATGATATTATTAAAAAATCATATCAATTACGTTATTAAAAAATTCTCAATATAATGCTCATGTATCATGGCTAAAAATAATACACATGCATCATATATTATAAGAGAGACGTAAGAGAAATCATGTACATGAATTTATGTTGCAAATTTTATTATGAAAATTACAAGTAAAACGACTTAGTTAATTAATATTAGCATAACACTTTTTTGAAGGGACATACAATTTGATTCATCAAAATTATATTTTATTGTTTTACATATAAGAAATATAAAAGGATAATATTAAATATTATTAAAAATTGAGAGTTTCATATTTATTAACGATTTAAGTTTTGAATCACCTCAATAACATATTTATATTACATATTTCAAAAATTCTCAAAAATTAAAATTTTGGATAATACAAATTTGAATAAATACACATAAATTATATGTTTTTTGCACATGGTAAATGCAACACGAAATAATTTATCCAAAATTAAATTTTACACTCCATGCGTCCGACCCAATTGTTAACATTTGGGCGGGGGAACGAAAATTAAGAAATGTAAAGAAAATGGAGAAAAAGTGGGTAAGTTGGTAGACCTTGATAAAATTAATGAAGAAAAATATACTATTTTATGAAATATTAATAATTGGATGAGATATCTTAAAATGGAAAGTGTTGACAATCTATTGGGACAAATGGAGTATATTTTATCCATAATTTTGGTAGGTACAATAACATAAAAAAAAATAGTTCAACTTTAAAATAAATAGATGATAATCGTGATGTATTGGAACTCCATCAACGATTTATCAAATATAAAAATTAATATTTTTATCTCTAAATATATTAAAAAAGAAAGTCTAGAGTTTTGATCGTTAAGGGACGATAATACTACAAAAATTAAGTATCTTTGGATCTTAAAATAAATAGATTGAATCCGTTTAATATAATGTCAAATAATATTTTATACGTTAATAGATAAATTATTTCTGTAAAAGCCCAAGATTCGAAATTCGCCCACAGTATATTAAAAAAAATTATATTTTGAATTATAAATATTAATAAAATTAAAATTTTAAAAAGAATATGAATATTCATAAAATTGTGAATTAATATAATAAAAAATATTTAAAAAAATATCTGTGCATTGCACGAGCTATAAGCTAGTATCAATAAATAAAAATAATTAAGTAAAATAATCAAATAAGGTAAGTACCGTACCAAAAACAGATACCAAAATTTTGATCGGTACAAATTTTGGGTATTTCGTATTTTTACCTAATTAGCTTTACTTATCTTGTAACATGTCTTTATTAAATAATAACATTATATACTTATAACCAACAATTACCTTTTTTTTAGCAAAAACATACAACTTTTTTTTTAAAAAATCCCATCCTTTACCATCGGGCAATTACCTTTTTCTAATTAAAACATGTTATCTTTTCTATTTTTTCTTACTAATTTTCAAAAATATCACGAGGAAACACTTGCTTATTTCTTTTAAAACATCTTTTTATATTTTTAATTACTTAGAAAAGTTTACCTTTTTAACAAGTAAAATTAATAAAATATTAAAATATCAATAATAAAAATGATAATAATTAAAAATAATCTGTGCATCGCACGGGTATTAAGTTGGTTTTTTTTAAAATACAGAACCTACTTTTCGTAAAACAAATTTAAGACCAAAATGTTGGGCCGCGCAACACCCGTTAACTCCACATTAGTATGATATTGTTCGCTCTGGGTCGTGTGAAGCCCGTACGGATTTATTTTTGGGCTCCTCCCAAAAGGGCTCATACTAATGGAGTTGTTTTTGGCTGTTTATATTCAAGATAATTCTTCTTTCTCTTAACGATATGGGACTTCGGTTGACACCCCCTCAATCCAAGAACCACCAATCTTGTGACTCTTATACCGCCGCTACTCATCTATGGCTCCTCATCTTGCGGGACACGCCGCCCGACCACCTCATTATCAGGAAGACTTTCGACACAAGCCGTCCAAGATTGGATTTTGGAGAGTCTCCCACACCACACAACTTTGCACCCCGCAAACCCAGGATTAATTTCTTAACCATCTGATACCACTTGTTGGGCCGCGCAACACCCGTTAACTCCATATTATTATGATATTGTTCGCTCTGGGTCGTGGCCAAGCCCGCACAGATTTATTTTTGGGCTCCTACCAAAATGCCTCATACTAATGGAATTGTTTTTGGCTATTTATTTTCAAGATAATTATTCTTTATTTTAACGATGTAAGACTTGGGTTGACACCCACTACACAAAACTAATTTTCCAAAAACTGTTATTTTAATTTTATCAAATAATTTGTTTTTCCTGTTCTTGAAAGAAAATCGTTATTATTGGCTGCAAGAGAGAAAAATCGTTGTCATTGGCAACAACTTCAAATCTGTAATACATCTTTAATGGTTGCCGTCTTGCCGGATACAATACGGATCGAGAAAGAAATATAAAAAATAGTAATAATTTACAATAAGTTGAAATCTATTTGTATTTTGTTAAGACAACCGAATTGTCCTTTTTTTTAAACAACCAAATTAATGGTAAAAAAGTCTTAAACCGGTTGTTAACGGAGGAATTTGGTGATAACAAATTTCGGGGATTTGCTGGAATAACGAATTATGATGATGGGGGATTTGGGATTTTTGGATGTTTGGGGCTGGACTTGAAAGGTGTCTCGACTTGTTAGATGTATCGGATCCTATTCCAAGATGCCTACATACCCTGTTTATATATAGGGATCAAGCCAACGCAGTTCTGTGATAGGATAATATTTTTAATCCCTGTGATTGTTAAGGGATATGTTGAGAGAAGTTGATTTTATCTTTTTAGAGTTATATTAGCGTTGTGATTATTTCCTGATTTGGAAGAATCGTTTGGAGATATTTTTTAGTAATTGATTGATTTAGATTGATTGTTTCCTCGTTTCATAGAGAGGATATTACTTAGTGGTTAAGCAATAATTATTATTAGATCAATATTGGGAAATTAGGAGATAATTGAGGCAACCGAAATTATGGCGTAACAACTACCCCCCAGTTCTTCAGTGCAGCTTGATGGACTGGAGAACTAAGTGTGCTTTGATCTTCCGAATTTCCTGAGTCAATGAAACAACTAGGAGTAGAAGATTAGCAGATAATATGAAAAAGATAATTACACGTAATATGCCTCTAAAATCGAGAGACAACATGATGTGATGTGAGAAGAACATATGTACGAGTAACTTTGTAAGTGTAGGAGAATGAGAATAAGATAATTACCTCGCCTTCTTATACACTCATGCAAAGCAGAGTTTAAGAAAAGGGAAGAGTAACCTCGCCTTCTTATACACTCTATGCAAAACAGAGTTTAAGAAAAGGGAAGAGTAACCTCGCCTTCTTAAATACTCTATGCTAAGCAGAGTTTAAGAAAAGGGAAGAGTAACTTCGCCTTCTTATACACTCTATGCAAAACAGAGTTTAAGAAAAGGGAAGAGTAACCTCGCCTTCTTATACACTCTATGCAAAGCAGAGTTTAAGAAAAGGGAAGAGTAACCTCGCCTTCTTATACACTCTATGCTAAACAGAGTTTAAGAAAAGGGAAGTGTAACCTCACCTTCTTATACACTCTATGCAAAGCAGAGTTTAAGAAAAGGGAAGAGTAACCTCGCCTTCTTATACACTCTATGCAAAGCAAAGTTTAAGAAAAGGGAAGAGTAACCTCGCCTTCTTATGCACTCTATGCAAAGCAGAGTTTAAGAAAAGGGAAGAGTAACCTCGTCTTCTTATACACTCTATGCAAAGCAGAGTTTAAGAAAAGGGAAGAGTAACCTCGCCTTCTTATACACTCTATGCTAAGCAGAGTTTAAGAAAAGGGAAGAGTAACCTCACCTTCTTATACACTCTATGCTAAGCAGAGTTTAAGAAAAGGGAAGTGTAACCTCGCCTTCTTATACACTCTATGCAAAGCAGAGTTTAAGAAAAGGGAAGAGTAACCTCGCCTTCTTATACACTCTATGCAAAACAGAGTTTAAGAAAAGGGAAGTGTAACCTCGCCTTCTTATACACTCTATGCAAAGCAGAGTTTAAGAAAAGGGAAGAGTAACCTCGCCTTCTTATACACTCTATGCAAAGCAGAGTTTAAGAAAAGGGAAGTGTAACCTCGCCTTCTTAAGAGGTAGAACTCTCTTCTTGGTGAGCTTTCCGGAAGTACGGATAAGCACCCCGGAAGTACGGGTTTACCAAGGTACTCCAAACAACACCTTCCACAAAGAAGGGCCTTCAAAATAATTCCAAGCAACACCTTCATAAAGAAGGCCTTAAAAAATAATTTCCAAGCAACACCTTAAAGAAGGACCTTCAAAAATAATTTCCATCTTCAATAGAGGGTCTTCAAAAATAATTTCCTCTTCGAAAGAGGGTCTTCAAAAATATTATCCTTCTTGGAAGAGGGTTTTCAAAAATATTATCCTACTCGAAATAGGGTTTTCAAAAATATTATCCTACTCGAAATAGGGTCTTCAAAAATATTATCCTACTCGAAATAGGATCTTCAAAAATATTATTCTCCTTGGAAAAGAGAGCTTTCGAAAATATTACCCTTATCAGATGAGGACCTTCCACACTTATTTTTTTCCATGCACGAGCTAGTGAAGTAATCAAATAAAACGTCTGCCGATTAACTTCTCAATACTAAAAAATGGGATCTGATTATGTTTTGTGATTTCGAGAATAGATCGAAACACAATCTCAGAAAATACCAAGAACGAAAGTTGTAGGAAATCACAAAAGCTTTCCGGATCATAAAAAATCATCAAAATCTAACATGTAATAAATTTACTACGAATTTTATAAGATAGCTTATTTGTACGGACAAAATCATAAGAAAACTTATCTTAATTTTGAACATAACCACGAACGAACGCCTCCACCGTTCTGCTCCTCCATTAAAACCGCTTCAGATCCATAATAACCCCCCATGCGTATTGTATAGGTTGATTTTCCTCCACAATAAAAAATTATCCCCTCCTTCTAGCGCCAATTGTTAACGGAGGAATTTGGTGATAAGAAATTTCGGGGATTTGCTGGAATAACGAATTATGATGATGGGGTATTTGGGATTTTTGGATGTTTGGGGCTGGACTTGAAAGGTGTCTCGACTTGTTAGATGTGTCGGATCCTATTCCAAGATGCCTGCGTACCCTGTTTATATATAGGTATCAAGCCAACGCAGTTCTGTGATAGGATAATATTTTTAATCCCTGTGATTGTTAAGGGATATGTTGAGATAAGTTGATTTTATCTTTTTAGAGTTATATTAGCGTTGTGATTCTTTTCTGATTTGAAAGAATCGTTTGGAGATATTTTTTAGTAATTGATTGATTTAGATTGATTGTTTCCTCGTTTCAGAGAGAGGATATTACTTAGTGGTTAAGCAATAATTATTATTAGATCAATATTGGGAAATTAGGAGATAATTGAGGCAACCGAAATTATGGCGTAACACCGGTATTTATGGCTCGTATCATAATAAGTAGGGTTGTTCACGAACCGAGCTGTTCGCGAATAAGCTCGAGCTCGACTCGTTAAGGGCTCGACTTGGCTCGTTTCATTCTAAACTCGAACTCGAACACAAAAAACTGTTCCTTTAGAAAACGAGCTGTTTAGAATCCAACCGTAAGAACACAATAACTAACATTAATACTGATTAGTGATTACATCCCCCAAAACCAATCAAAACACCAGCTTGATACAATTCAATTATCCAACACCATCTCTCAAAATTAATTAAAACTTAAATTTTTTTAAAAAAAAGAAATGAAGAAGCGAAAGACGGGAACTTACGAGTAACAAGTTACGTCTATGTTTGTGTATTTGCGCGTGTATACTCTATCGGTTGGGATTGGGATTTAGAATATAGGATTTGGAGGTGTGAAATGCAAATACGTGGATAAGAAATTGAAAAATGAATGAGTATCGGGGGTTCATTTTGGTTTAGTTAATTGGAGAATTGGGCTGGACTTGAACAAAACATGGTTCTATTTAGTTGGGCCAACATATATCAAACTTTTTTGTTTGTAAAATTTTAAGTCTTAATGAGCCGTTCGATAAAGGCTCGTGTATGGCTTGACTCGTTTTTGTTCGATAAAAGCTCGTGTTCGGCTCGTCAGTTAACGAGCTCGAGTTCAAACACATATTTTTTTCGATAAGAAAACTCGACTCGGCTCGGTTCGTTAAGAAAAAAATTAAAGCTTGATTCGTTTACATCAAAACTCGGCTCGATTCCGTTCATGAACAACCCTAATAATAATAAGTTCGTGAACATCTTAAGCGGATTATTAAGCGATAGGGGTGTTCATCAAATCGTATAAACCGCACAAACCGCCCACCCCGCACTGCCCCGCGTGGTTTAAATCTTTCGTGGTGCGGCCGTGGTTTGCATTTTAGCCAAACCGCGCGGTGCGGTGCAGTTTGTGGGTTGGGAACTCTTTTTCGTGGTTCAAACCGCCATTTTACCCCATTCCATTTATAATTTGTGTGTAATTTTTGGGTCAATCAGCTTCTTCGTTTCCTCTTAAATCCTAATCTTTAATTATAGTTGCGTCTCTCACTTTCACTTTTTTATCTGTATGCGGTATACACTATATTTTCACTTTTTTGCACCGTTTTTTTTCTTTTGTGTGGATGATTCTTTGATTTTTAGCCATTGTTATTTCATTTCTAGTGTCACTACTAAGAACAATCTATCTTTATTTCAAATCTCAATTCTATTTTATTTGGCAATTTGACTTCATATTTCAATTTTATTGTAACATTTAGTTTTTTCAATTTATTATAATTTTTATATTGATATTATTAAACCACATAGACCGCACAAACCACATCACACCGCACCGCATTTATGTGGTGTGCTTTACGCGGTTTTTAAGTTAGGCGGTGCGGTAACAGTTTAAAATTTAAACCAAACCGCATATGCGGGTTGGTCCGCGGTTTTAAAGAAAAACCGCACCACCCGCATCGCGACCCCTATTAAGCGGCACATCTTAAGTTTTTTTTTTCTAGGAGTAAGCGGCACATCTTTTTAAGTTTATAAATTTTGATTTAGAGTTTTTTTTGTTATTAATTACAGAACAAAAGCAATAGAAAATAAGAGAACATAATTTCAGTACTCAAAATATTACTTGAAAAATGAAAAATATATATATATATATTATAAATTGACGTGTTTTGGATTAATCTCGGATCAGATCAACTTTCGGTTATGATATATTTTGGTATAATTCGGATCGGATCGGATCTGATTCGGTTCGGGTCTAATTCGGATTAAAATCGGATAAAATTTGGATTAAAATCGGATGAATTTTGTTCAGATCAAATTTGATTCGGATCAATTCGGATCATTACCTATTCATTTTTTTTATTTGTAAGACTTTAAAAAATATCTTAATATTATATATATATTTTTAACTAAACTAATGTACTTTTTTCAAAAGTATTGATTAAATATCTATTTATTTTTTATAAGAAATTATTCTAATTATGAATTTTGCTTATAAATAGATTAATTTATTGAATTTTAATACAAGTGGATTATGATTTATAAAAATTATAACTCAACTAACACTGAATTCACCATTTTTTTAGTTCGGATTTAAATCGGATCTCGTATTTTGAATCATATTTGGTTCGGATAATTTATTGTTCGGTTATGATCGATTCCGGATCATAATCGGATCGGATAATTTTCGGTTAAATTTTCGATTCGGATAATTTTTGGATCGGTTCAAATCGGTTTTCGGATCAGTGTCGGATTAACTAATTCGGATACAAAATCGGATTCGGTTCTATGAATTTCGGTTCGGTTCTTCGGATCTAGACCCAATTTGCCAGGTCTAGTATATTGGTAGAACATTTCTTCTTCTTTTTTCCTTCAAGACACCCGTATAACCTCATTGTTAACTTGACTAGCTCTGATGCCATCTGTCATTGTTACTTCATATTACCGGAAGATTTTACCTATCACACAGCAGGGGTGGACTCAGAGTGTGGGCGGATTCAGGAGCTTTATAATGTCAAAAGCCATTTATATCAAGGGTTCGATTTTCATTAACAAAGACATCTATTATCTATATTATGGGCCAACATGGCTTTCTATGCCATTTATTAAATTACTTATATAACCCTATAATGTATAAATATATTAAAAATATTGTTACTAGCAAGAATTGAACCCATGACCTTTGGATGCAAAGGTATTTTATGTTACCACCTCAACCATAATGCTAGGAGCCCATTTGATAAAATTTTGAAGCTCATTTACCCCATACTTAAATAACTCTTAATATGTGTATGTTATTTAAACTTTATTTTAAAACTCATCCATCCATCCGGTATATATTATATTATATTACATATATTAAAGGCCAACAAGCCCTTTTAAGACTATTTAGTAATGTACTTATTATGGGTCAACATGGCTTTCTATGCCATTTATTAAATTACTTATATACCCCTATAATGTATAAATATATTAAAAATATTGTTATTAACAAGAATTGAACCCATGACCTTTGGATGCAAAGGTATTTTATGTTACCACCTCAACCATCATGCTAGGAGCCTATTTGATAAAATTTTGAAGCTCATTTATCCCATACTTAAATAACTCTTAATATGTGTATGTTATTTAAACTTTTTTTTAAAACCCATCCATCCATCCGGTATATATTATATTATATTACATATATTAAAGGCCAATAAGCCCTTTTAAGACTATTTAGTAATTTACTAATTCGCTCTTTCATCATATTAATATTAAAAAATGAATTATATTCACATTTCCTACACCAAAGAAATTTTGAGAACCATTTTATGAATCATTGGAGCATCTCCAATGGAGTTAGCTAAAATGGTTGACTACAATAATATAAAGTAATATTTGGGTAAAATTTACTGAATCTGTAAGGCGTTGTACTCCAATGGGTTGATTATAATGGTTGGATATATTTTGAAAATAGTATATTTATAATTTTAAACAATACTTTTTCATTGAAAAATAATTTATAGTACTGGAGGTGTGGTCAGGAATGAGACTGAAATTTGCGACAAACATGTTCATAAGTTACTTTCGGAGTGGTGGTTGATTTGGTGACAACAAAAGATTGTAGAGTGATTATGGTTTATTATACACACAATTTCTCTCTCTCGCCCACTCACACACATTATATATATATATATATATATATATATATATATATATATATATATATATATATATATATATATGTGTGTGTGTGTGTGTGTGTGTGTGTATCATGAATGATGATGACGAATGGAATGAGATGGTGATAACAGCGGTGTAAAGTAAGTGATGGTGTGTAAGGTCGCCGATAATGGAAGGGGCATAAGAGTGAATATGGGTGATGGTTGAGATATAAATTAGATTTGAATATGTGACCATAATTAGTTTTCGCTTCTTATTTATGTAAATTATCTTATTTAGCACTTTTTTATATATAAACACGTGAGTCTACTTACTCATGATTAGACTTTTAAATTACATATTTTTTAATCATTCCAATTTTATTTTTTTAAATTGCTAGATGTGATTCTATTGTTACGATCATATATGAAATTCAAGTAAGAAATTTGAGTTATTGCCAATGTCCATAAAAAATACCACATTAACGACGTATAGTATTTCAAAAATTATAAATCGTCTATATAATAAAATCAAAACAACAACATTTTATGAATTTAAATGGTGCCCGTGCTTTGCACGGGCTATCATGCTAGTTAAATCTAATACGGTGACTGTTACATCATATTTTCGGTTGTCTCAATTATCTCTTAATTTCCCAATATTAATCTATTAATAATTATTGTTAACCACTAAGTAATATCCTCACTCTGAAATGAGGAATGAATCAATATCAATCAATCAATAACGAAAAATATCTCCAAACGATTCTTTCAAATCAGGAAAGAATCACAACGCTAATATAACTCTAAAAAGATAAAATCAACTTATCTCAATATATCCTTTAACAATCACATGGATTAAAAACACTATCATATCACAGAATTGCGTTGGCTTGATTCCTATATATAAACAGGGTGGGTACGCAGACATGAGGATCCGACACATCTAACAAGTCGAGACACTTTTCAAGTCCATCCTCAAATATCCAAAAACTCCAAATCCCCCGTTATCATAATTTTGTTATTCCAGCAATTTCCGAAATTTGTTATCACCAAATTCCTCCGTTAACAGTAACAAACTAACAAAATTTCGAATCACAGTGCTTTGCACAGGTAAAAGCTAATACAATATAAATCTCATAAATATAGAAGTTGAGAAAAAAGCAACGAATTATTGTTGATGACAAGAGAAATTTTAATTAATAAAATCCAGTATGAACTACAATCTGCACTATCTACTTGTTCGCAACACCGGCAGACTTGAACCCTCAAACCGGTAGAGAATAATCCAGAACAATATTCAAGTCCTTTGCTTTCTTGATCGAGTGCTTAGCTTTCAAGTAGTCCTTTGTTATAGAGATCGTTATTATAACATAATATGCTACTAAACAAAACATCAAAATCGCAAATAATTCGGACCCCCACCCTACAATTTGATCAGATTGTAAGACGTCCTTGAACTCAAAGCCGTAAAAGAACACCATAAACGCCGACATTAACCACATCAACATGATAGCTAGTCCTACTGGTATACCACAAAAGCCGTAAAAGAACACCATAAACGCCGCCATTAACCACATCAACATGATAGTTAGTCCTACTGGTACACCACATATTTTAGCATAATCGAGCATTGTTCTCGCCTCCAATGCAGCCTCTTTTATTGCTTGTTTGGTGTTCTCGTCAACCTTGTTGATCGTTCCATCTGCCCGAGCACTTTTTACTGCAGCCATATAAGCTATATATTTGAATGTTTTTTCTATAATCTAGTTTAGAGTATTCTATTTCGGTAGCTTATGACTTGTATGATGCAGAAGCACACCGAATCTCTCTATTTATAATTTCGTATGTTGGCGGTTCCAATTAGAATTGTTTTTAGCGTTTCCTAGTCCTAATAGTTTTGGGGTACTGTACGATCTACGAACGGTTGGGGCACAGCTTCTTAAAGTTTTAAACATACTGTGCAACACGTATTTTTTTAAATATTTATAATTATATAAATTCATGATTTTTTTAAAAATTTATAATTCATTACTTTTGAATGTTAATAATATTTCTGATTATAAATATAAATTTTTAGTATGTTTTATAACGGTGTTTTGTAATTTTGAAGAAATAATTTACCTACTAAAATTAAATTTATTCATATTAAAAAGATTAATAATTTGAAGCTAAAATAAATAAAAAATTAACATTCATCAGGTTTAAACGCCCACTTTACTCTTTTAGACATTTTCTTCAATTCTAAAAATCAGATTTGGAGATCGCTTAACATAAAGAATATAAAAATTCTTAGCACAATTTATATCCGCCGCCGCCGCCCCAATGAGAGTCGACCCCCTGTCACCATAGCCGCCGCCCTCCCCCTTCTTCTCCATCTAAAGATTCGTTTCCCCATCAATCCATTCTCCAATCCTCCTCTCAACTATCTAAACCTTTTGTTTCAGTTTTTGTTCAATAAAAATCGAACCAAAACCAAACATCTAGAATTTATTTCTCAGATCTATCTTGATTTTGAGTCCGATTCTGCAAATAAAAAATACCTTTAGATTCAAATTCTCCTCCTTAACATCATACCAAAATTTGGTGTCATTCTGAGGTCTTTGAATTTTTGGTGTTAGTCTCGCCTATTGGCGTGTGTCTGGCTTGTTACCCTTTTATTGGGATGTTAAGGTATGTTCTTTTGATATTGGTATGTGTTTTGTTCCTCGTTACTTTGAAAATGATTTATGTGGTTTTGTGGGAGATCTGTAATTCGTGCATTGGATTTGGGCTGGTGTCGGATATTGCAAGAGCTTACTTTTCACAACTAAAATTTGTTCATCTTATGAGATCTTTCACCTGCGGCATATCTATAGATGGTTTTCGGCATGTAGATAGCTGGGGTGTGTCTGAACATTGGGCTACAGGTGGTGCGTACGTGAAAGTCATTTGTGATATTACTGGTTCCAGGATTGGTGCAGTGTTGATAGATCGGGAAGCCATTTTAATCTTTTCTAGTTCAAAGAATTTAGAAATTCATGATGTTAAACAGTCTGAAAACATAAGCGGCTATTTGTTTAGCTCGTTTATTTGTTTCTATTCAGGTTGTAGTGTCAGTTCAGGGGTTTGTCCTGACTGTGATTCCGTTGATGCAAGTTAATAAAATCTCTTTGTTTGTCAAAAAAAAAAAAAAAAAATCAGATTTGAACAATTTTACAACTCATACGAATTTTAAAAACTAATCTTTAATTCAATTATGATTTAACAATTATTATCCAACTAAAATTATCCACCATTTGAAGAAAAAAGAAAATTACAAATTTTAAGTTAAGAATTCTATTTAATTTAGAATATCTACTTATATTTGATTTAAATTATTAAAATACATTTTTTATTATTTAAACATTATTCTACTAACAATCAAATACAGTACTATTCGATAAGACGGGTTTCATCGATTTATCTTAAGACTAGCTTATAGCCCGTGCGATGCACGGTTACTTAAATTTTATTTATAATTATTTTGTTTATAATTATAATTTTATTACTCATGCAACACACGATTGTTTTTTTAATATTTATAATTATATTTATTTATGAATATTTTAATATTTAAAAGTCATTAGTTTACATGATTAAATTATTATTAAAAAAGATTTAGCCAAAAAAATTATAGTTAAAAATTTGATATTTATTATATTCTACACGCTCAATTTAATATTTGTTTATATTGAGTTATAAAAATTAGATTTTGCCAAATTTATAGTCCACATGAAATTCACAAAATAATCTTTAATTTAGTTGTGGTTTAATAGTTCTTTTTCAATTAAAAACTATTCTAAAACTAAAAAGAGAATAAAGTGACGAAATTTAATGTTGAGAATTCTATTCGATTTAGGAAATTTACTTATATGTAGTTTAGATTATTATAATACCCTTTATTAACAAAATACAGTTTTTAATGTTAAATCTAACGGTTTTCACCTATCTATTAACATTAAACGATTTTTATTATTTTGGTATTAAATGAGTTTCCTTATTTAATTACAACTATTTTTATGTTTTGACTTTTTAAAAAATCCAATCCTAATATAATATCTTTTAACTTATATCATTTTTAGATAATAACTTCTTTTTATATGATATAATCTTGATCATGTATTTTTAAAAGTATTGGATCTAACGGTTGAGAATGTTTTAGCGGTATTTAGGACCAAACTACCATGATAACATCATTAATTTTTCTTAATATTTATAATTTTTTTAATTTATAATTTTTTTAAATATTTATTGCTAAAATATAATATACTCTTTTTTGTAATATGTTAAAGATGCGGGAACTTTGAACTTTTGAGAAAATAAATTATCAATTAAAATATAATTTTTTTTGTAATAGTTCTTATTTTAAAGTAGTACACCGTGATCAAAATTCTGTATAAATTTCATTTTTTTTATAGTATATCCTATAAATATCTATTATATTATATTAAAGACTAATTAATGAAAGCTTCCTTATAAGTTTGGTCGTTTTGTTTGATCACTCAATCCATAATCGTTGAATCTTTCAAATTAAATTGTTGAAAAACGTCCGATATAATAGTAAAATTATCATGTAGAATGATCTAAGGTTTGAATATACCAACAACATATTAAAATTTATAGGTTTTTTTGAAAAATAAGATTTTTTTCATTTTTTCTTGCACACATATGTTATTTGATAATATTTTTTGTAAAGTACGATTTTTCAGAAAAGTACTATACTAATTGATTAACAAACTTTTAAAGTTTCGAATTTAATAATTTACAATGTATATAGGTTTAAAAAGTTTGGCCTCTTCTATAGCTGAGTCTAAAATTTCAAAATAAGGTTTTTTAAATATGAATATAGTTCTGTTAACAATGAAATTAGGCCTCTATAAGTTTTTATAAAACAAAATCACTATTTACGTATAATTTATTATTTAATAATAAATAATATTTGATTAGTTATGATATAAAACTTAATAAAATAGGATTAAAAATATGCACAATTTTATAAAATTTTATCCTCGTATTATTATATTCTTTGTTGATTTGAATTTTTCTTAGATTGATTTTAATTTTTGAACATAGATTTCTAAATTTAAAATAGTTAGAAAAAAATAATTAAATTGGTGTTAAAATAATGATGACATAATAATTATTATTAGAATTTAAATATTCACTTTATTAATTTGGGCTTTATCTTGTATTTTAAAAATCAGATTTTGACGATTTTACACCCCACATGAAGATAACTAAATTATCTTTAATTAAAAGATGGTTTAACAATTTTTATCTAGGTGGAATTGTCCATGGAAGAGAAAAGAAAGTCACGAATTTTTTACATGGATAATTCTATTCAATATAGAAAAGTTATTTATATTTGGTATATTTGGTTTAAATTATCAAAATACACCTTTTTGAATTTTAATATAATCCTATTATTAATAAAATAAACTTTTTTAATATTTGATCTAACGATTTTCATTTATCCAGTTAAGATCTAATGGTCCTTATTAATTTGGTTGTCTACGACCAAAATTTGGGATAAGATCCCTATTATGATTATTATATATAAGAATTTAATATAATAAGGATATCAAGTATACACTGATATAAGTATCTTACTAACTGCTTTTACTTTTAATGTTTCGGTTTTATTTACGGTGTAAATAAAATTTTAAAATACATTATTACTTAAAAATTATTAAATAGAATAAAAATTATGTTATGATTATATAAAATTTTATTCTCATATTATTATATTCTTTATCGATTTGAATTTGTTCTTAATTAATTTTGATACTTTATTGAAAGAAATATAAAATTTCTATATTTAAAAGAATTAGTGGAAAAATAAATAAATTGGTGCTACAATAATAAAAAAAATATTTATTAAAATTTAGATACTCACTTTAATATTTGGGTTCTATCTTAAGTTTTAGAAATTGAATTTTGACAATTTTACAACTCATGCGAAACTAACGAAATTATCTTTAATTTAATGATGGTTTAATAATTATTATCTAACTTGACCAGTTTACCTACCCATAAAATAAACTGAAAGAAAAAGATGTTTAAGAAGTGTTACACAAAGAATTCAATTCAATATAGAAAACCAATTTATAATTGGTTTAAATTATCAAAGCACACTTCTTAATATTTAAATATAATCCTACCTTTAATCAAATACACATTTTAATATAAATATTATATTCAAAATTATCGTTTATGAATATGAAACCCTCAACATTTTAATAATATTTTGATATTATCCTTTTATATTTGTTATATGTAAAATAATATAATTATAATTTGGATTAATCAAATTGTTATGTAGGGTATCATTGTAATCGATATGAATTGTTATCTTGATATTTGGTTTAACAATTATTATCTAACTGGAACTATACATAAATTCAAAAGAAAAGATATTTAAGAATTTTTACATAGAAAAATTTTAAATTATCAAAATACACTTTTTAGTATTTAAATATAATTCTATTATTAATCAGATACACTTTTTAATATTAGATCTAACCATTCTCATCGATCTATTTAAGATCTAACTATAATTATTAATTTGGTCGTATACTGATCGTACACGGACCAGATCGATTTTAATTTTTTCTTAAATTGATTTTAATATTTTATTGAAATAAATATAGAATTTTATAAATTTAAAAGAATTAGGAAAAAAAATTAAATTGGTGCTACAATAATAAAAAAATATTTATTAAAATTTAGATAATAACTTTACTGTTTGGGCTCTTGGGCTCTATCTTGAGTTTTAGACAACAGATTTGAACGATTTTACAGTCCACGCGAAGCTTACAAAATTATCTTTAATTTAATGATGGTTTAATAATTATTATGTAACTGGAACTATCCATAAAATAAAGAGAAAAGATAATTACGAATTTTTACATAAAGATTTCTATTCGATATAGAAAACCCATTTATAATAGGTTTAAATTATCAAAATACACCTTTTAGTATTTAAATACTATCCTATTATTAATCAAATACAATTTTTAATATTATATCTGACGGTCCTCATCGATTTGAATATTTATAGTTTTATAATCCGACGGATCGTATACTTTTGGTAGTACAGTGACCGACCAAAGTTTTGGATAAGATCTCCCTTACGCTTATTATATATAAGGAGTTAATGTAATCGTTCTTGTTGTTTTGACGGATACAAAAAGTTTCTTAAATCAAAATCCTTATGAAATATAATTTAATAAAAAATATTCTTAATTAATAGATCTAATGATGACTAATTATTTAATTATAAATCAGACAATTATTATTCTTTCTACGGTAGCTTATCACCAAAATAGTGATACGTATTTTATTAGCGGGGCATTAATATAAATAGGGTGACACTCAAGAGAGAACTTATCGGGAGAGAATCATTACATAAATATTCATAATATATATTTTTATCACATTTTTTTATTAGTGTTATGCCATATTTTGGCATAGTCTAAATTTCTCCGTTTAATAATTATTAATTCAGATTAATAATTAATTACTTGATCACTAAGTTTTATCCTCTTCCTGAAACGAGAAAAGAATCAATCTCAATCAACGAATAACGGAAAATATCTTCAAACGATATTCTTCATGGAAAGAAATGTGGAGATGCCGCGAGATTGTAGGAAAACGTGTGAAGACCGGACTATTTATGGGAACTTGAAGAGGATTGATAATCCTTGAACTATTTATGGGAACTTGAAGAGGATTGATAATCCTTGAACTATTTATGGGAACTTGAAGAGGATTGATAATCCTTGGACTATTTATGGGAACTTGAGGTGGATTGATAATCCTTGAGCTGTTTATGGAAACATAAATCTTGACTATCTTATGGGATTGGACTGAATGAACTTATCCAATGACTTGTTTTCCAAGAACTACGTGAGGCTTGATCCCTATATAAATGGGTACGTAGGCACCTTGTATGGTACAGTGGTACATGACAATTGACACTCGGGAAAGAGGAATAGAAAGAACCCATTCTCTATTCAATTTCTGAGGAGTCATCATACGAGCTCAGCCCCCAAACATCCAAAAACTCCAAATCCCCCTATTTTCATAATTCGTTATTCCCGCAACCTCCGATTCGAGTTGTTACGAAATTCCTCCAACAACAATTAGATATAATTATAAATTTCAATTATTAAATCAAAATACGAAATTAAACTACTTTTTTTTAAAAAAAAAATAAAAATTAGTCAAATAGTCCAAAGTGGTTCTATAGTAGAATCAAATTTATCCAAAATGATTCTGCAACAGAATCAAATTTAAAAGCAATATTTTTATTCAAATTTTAAATGTGAATTTTTTTATAAATTTTGTATAAGGCATGTACTGGAGCAATAAGGTTGGAAGACACAGCCATTGCTAGTGAGTTAATGGATGTCAGTGATGCTGAAAGGGAAAGACTAATCCGGTTAGATTATCAAAATGAACCGGATCAAGTCAACCTGGATGCTGAGACATTTACTCATCCTGTTTCAGCTTATCAAGGCTTAGCTGCACAGGGCAATGTGGATGCAGAAAGGATGTTGAACTTAGTGCATACTACTGAGTCAATGTCCAGAGGAAAAGAAGTTGCTAACAATCTGCCTCCAGGAGCTGGTGATGATTTTCAGTATGATGATAGTTTTGAAGAAGAGAATTCAGATGGTGCAGATCCTTCCACCTTAGACAGCACACCTGACTGGCTGTTTTCAAATGAAGTCAAGTTTGATGCAGTCAACATGGTGCTCCTAAAAGAATATCAACAAGTAGAAAGACAATGGCCCTAGAATACCATAACTAAGGTAGGGTATCTTTTGAAGTTGGAGAGAAGTCATGAACTGAATCCTAAAAGAATATCAACATAATGTTTGTCTACAGGGGTGGAGTGGAAATGCAATGGCCCTTGCAAAGAATTCTAGGAGAAGGATACCCTACCTTAGTTAAGGTATTCTCAAGCTTCAAAAATCTTAAGGGATTCTCTGAAACTGCAAGGTTATTGATAATAAGAAGAATTGAAGGGATAAGGGACAGTTGGAATCAACCTGAGAGTTTGCCTAGAAGAATGAAGATCCCATACAATGGTCAAAGAATCCATCTTCAACCTTACTGGATGATGGAATTCAGAGATGATGAGGGATGTAGAAGATTCTTCAGATTAGAGGACCAACTGCCTAAGACCAGTACTCAATACCTTAAGTGGTTGCAATCCAAGCTAGATCCAAAGATTGTTGAAGAAGACAACTTCTACATGAAACTCCAGGAGTAGATCAAACTCAACTATGCCAAAGAAGGAAAGATGAAAGTTCAACCTCCAAGAGAGAAGAAAAGGAATTAATTTTGCTTAGTCTAGAGGAACACTCTTTCTGTAAATTTCTCAAACTTCCAATTTTCAAATATATTACTCTGTAGCTCAATATAATTTTTATTGCTTACTGTCAATATTTTTAGAAGTGGTTTTGTTATCATCAAGACCTTTAATTTATGTCTGATTCTCAACCAGCCAAAAATTGGGGGAGATTGTTAGGAATTATATTGATTCTTGATGATAACCAAACTATTTTAGTGAAAATTGTATAAGTTAAAATGTAGCTTTCAACGGATAACATATGTATACAGTATCCGTTGAAGGTTAGCTTATCTACGGATAAGACTCTATGTAACATGCTTGTAGAATTCTGTATTAGCAGTTGAAGTATTAGTTTTATAAGTCATGTTGACTATCAACGGATATGTAGAATAGGGAGGCTAATTGTAAATAGTCTATGCCTTGTAATTTTACATAAGTGAAATTGAGCTTCAACAGATGGAGTCACAATACTTCAACGGATGCTACTCAAATAACCTCAACGGATGCCATCTTCATTATTTGTACATGACACTGTGAAAAGGACAGTTCAGACAGAGCACATGGGTTGACAGACTTCACGAGAGCATGAAAACCAGTATTTCTGGTAAACTCAGAAGAACAAGAAGCATTATGTTTTCTTTGGTCAGGAGTGGCATTACTACAAAGGGTATTCATCCAAAAGAATCCAGCCTCCAACAAAAGGACCACTACTCAGAATGGAGAAACAAGTCTTTTTGGACTCTACCAATTCTGTATTATTAGCTGTCCAATTTGTCTTGTAATCTTGTGTTATATATGTTATTTTATTATGTATTTATTTACTGCGTTATAAATGTTAGCATAATAAATGTCCTTGGAATTATGATACGTATTCGCTATCTTTAAGTATGTGACTTAAAAATGAGATCATATGAATAATATCTTTATTCCTAAATATCCCTAGTCGAGTGTTATTATTTAAGGACAATAATAATGCACAGAGACTGGTATGTTTGTTGACTGACGACCACATCTCATTGGTCATAGGTATGGTGATACTAAAGTCAAAACATAGGTGCATGTAAGGGTACATAACACTGGATTGACCCGTCGTGAGATTACACATGTTAATAGTGTCATAAGTAATTCTCATTGTGATAATGGTGTAATGATCCTTAGACCTGAAATCATTATATTTTTATACGAGAATTAATATACTTTGATTACATTAAAAGTTACCTTTGACCAGGTGATGATAAAAGTGGACATTGGGTATATTATGAATCGTATGAGAAATATGAATGATCTAGATGAGATTTAACCCTCCTAATTTTAGGAGCGATATTATTGGCCTCTGGTTTGAGTGAGACTAAGAAATGCACGGCCGTGCTCAAATGTTGATTTGATTTAATAGTCTACTCATCGATCAAGAAAACTAAGATTAAATTATGAAGAGGATGACACATTACATGCCTCGAGTTTAATCTATAATATTAAGGCTAAATAGATTATATTACATGGAACATTATTCACGAAAGGCTTAATCGAATCACCGATTTAATTATTATTACTTGGGTGGCAATGATGTATTACTAGATGCCGCTCATTGTTTACAATTTTAATTAGTTATTAAAATTGTTACCAACGTAATAATAACCTACAGGGTCACACACAAAGAACGCTTGAAGGAGAAATAATTTAAATTTAAATAAGTAATTTATTCTATTTATAATACTAATTAAGTATGACTTGATTAATTATTTAAATAGAAAATAGAATTACTTAAACTAATTCTGAAATTAGTCATTAATTAATTAAGTGCGACTTAATTAAATAATAAATTGGAATTTCAGATTAGTATTTTATTATAATTGGATAATAATTAGAAAACTTATTTTCCTCTCTATATAAAATCTCAAGGAGGGCTGATTTTAAGGGTGAAAAACGTTTTTATATTAAAACCCTAGCCGCTTATGAGAGCAAGAAAAGAGAGAGAGAAAGAAGCAGTTTTCGGGTGATAGTACACATCAATCCTTTAAGAAAAGCGTTCGTGTGGATAACGTAGAGTGTAGATCACGAGAGCGGGATACATGGTGATTGAACAAGCTTTGGATCTCCATTAATCTTCCATTGATGAATTATTAAAGCGTTTTAAGGTAAAACACTAATATCTGAATTAAATCTTTTTGTTTTTCGCATGGATCCTGCGGAGGGGTTTCGAATTTTGATTTATTTTTACGTTTTCCGTTGCGTAAATGTGCTCGAAACCCTTCAATATAACCAAGTGTAGCATTGTTTTAGAGGTTAAGAAATCAGTTAGGTTATTCAAGAGCAAAAGCAAAAATTCTCTGTAATTTGCTGAAGCTAAAACAGTGTATATAGTTGTGTGTTTATTCATAAATATCACAGAGATTTCTTCAATAAAATTTCTCAAGTGGAATAATCAATCCACCTAAATTTTTAATTCTTGTGTTATTATTTTACATTATGTTCTTGATTTTATTTTAGGCCTTATCTTTGTTTAAAGAACTGAAGAAATTTTAAAGATTGTATTCAACCCCCCCCCCCTCCTCAATCTTGATTCATTGTCTGGGAATAACATAAATTTTAAAGTTGCAAGGCCAAAAAAAATATTTTCTTTTCATGTATGTTTGTGTTGTTTTTGTTTTTGGTCTAATATTAATATCCATGTTATTGACATGTGTTAGGCTCAAGGCATGTCTGAACACCACTGTTAACAAGCCTACACATTGTGACTATGTCACTTTACATGACCTAATGAATTTTATCACTGGGATATAGTATAGGTCTCTACTGTACTTGTCTTGTTTTCATGTACTTAGCTCTATTTTGTAAGCTCAAGTTTATAATGAGCTTAGCAAGTTTCTTGCATCTAGAATGTACATAGGCCATGAAATAATTGTCCTGGTAGAAGTTCAAATTGTTCATGCAGCAGGATGGAAGTGAATAAGGCCTTGAAGAAATAAGTTGCAGAAATTTGTCTAAGTCCCCATATCGTGAAGTCAAAATGAGCTATGTCGTGAAGTCCCAAATATCCATGTCGTGAAGTACTGAGATCGTATAGTCCAAAATGAACTATGTCGTGAAGTCTTCAAGACTCATGTCGTGAAGTGTTGAGATCGCAAAGTCAGATTGTACTAGATCGCGAAGTCGTCAAAAAGGCTATATCGTGAAGTCAGAAATATGCCATATCGCATACTCCTAAAATGCTCATATCGCAAAGTCCTCATATAGCAAAGTCTCAAATGTTCTATGTTGACAAGTCACAGAATAAGGAATATGCTGGAGTTCACGATGTCAACACTTAGACGATCTACAACAAGACAAATCAAGGTACAAATTCAAAGTTCAAAGGAGACAAATACTGGAGCATCTGTTATGGTTAAGTGGTCCAAAGACAGATGGCAAATCTACAGCAAAACTTGGAGAGAAAGAATAGAGACAAGCAGTTACAGATACGGGAAAGGACAATAGAAAGCAAGTGGTCCTCCCTGACACAACCAACCTCTTGTGGAAAAACAAAGTGGAGTTATAGTTAGGGGTAGCTGTGTAAATAGGAGTGTGCACCAGTTTGTATAGGATATATATATTGTGCACACCCTATTATTAGAAGTAAGAGAGATATACATAGAAATATTCAAGCACTCTTTTCTCTATAAGAAAACAAGAAAACACTGTTCTTGTTTAGAAGGCAGAATTTCACTTGTGAAATTTTGGAAGCTGTAGTATTTGATTTACTTAATACAAAGTAGATTAAAGTGATTGTGTGTGTTCTGTTTATTTTATTCCGCATTTTCATACAACACAATCTAACACAGCTTTTAGTTTCAAGAAAAAGAAAACATTCAAACTATCCATTCAACCCCCCCCCCCCTTCTGTCTAGTTTCTTAGTGATAATCATATCTAACAACATGTTTGATTTATCTTTGCATAAATAGTTCTCCAAGATTGTGAGTTGTTAGTGACATGTTTAATAATTTTTTTGTTATTCATATGTACCAGTACATACATCTGTATATATGTCTATAATTAAGGCGAATATAGACAATCATGTTATTAAATATTAGTTAAATATATATTTTGTATATGCAGCAAGAGAGAAGTCATGGTGGGAGCTCGGTCGTCCAGTTAATCCGAGTACAAGGTATTGTTTTAATTTAAATATCAAAGATGCACAAACTCTAAATATAGGATACATAAAAAAGTGATGCCATATTAGTTGAATACTTGATTTATGTTCTGCTTTAACATATGTTTGTATTGTTTATTGATTTTAGAATATGGTATATGGAAAAGAGATTATTGATTCATTTTAACGATCAATTTATAAAATATTCAGTGTTAAATAATTTAAATAATGTTATAATTGTTTATTCGTTATGTCAAAATTTTTTAAATTGAATGATGATTAAAATAAATAAATATATGCGACAATATTCGTTTGGAAGTGTTTCTGTTTGTTTCTTTTTGTTTGTATTTCTTTACTCTCTTTTTCTCTTTGCTCTTTTTTGTTGTCTCTATTTATCTTATCTTGAGTTTGTGACATTGAGAAAGTCTTTTGTTGGTTTTAATTTTAGATAATAATGTTCCTAAGGTTATCTCAAAATATTATTTATATAAGGTAATCAAATAAAATATTCAGATTATTGTATATATGAAAATATTGAATCAATTGTAGGTATGCCCGTAAATTTCCTAAGGTAATCTCAGGAAAAACATTTTCTTAATTTTATTACCTTCTATATTTGTGTTTGTAATGGTGATTGTTCATCAACGTCTATCTTTTTTTTTTTAATTTTTTCTAAGAATGACTCTTACTATTATACTATCTTAAAACTCGTGCGATGCATAGTTAGTTTAAATAGTTATTATTTAATTATTTATATATTAATATTTTATTATTAATTAGATTTATTAAAAAGATGAAAGGTTAGAGATAATATTTTTATAAGCAAAAATAAATAAGTTTGTCATGTAGTGCAAGTAAATTGGCTTTAAAATAAACAAGTCGAATCAAATAGATAAGTTTTAGAGATGCAGTAAAATATATTGGTCCGTAAAACCGACCAAAGTAAATTGAATTAAAAATCAATAGAGTTGACCGATCTAAATAAATAGGTCCAGAGATGTACTAAAATATATTTTAAAACAAATAGACCCGGTCCAATTATGTTGAATAGGTTTTAGAGATGTATTTTCATTAGCATAGTTAATTTTTTTAATAAATATATTAACTATTGAATGAACAAATTAAAGAACGACCGACTAAACTACAAACGAAACTTTCTTTTGCACGAGTTACTTTTAAATATTTGTTATTAAAATTTTAATATAATCTATGCATTCATTTGCTATATTGAATTGTAAAAAAATGAAATTAGAAGTGGATATTTATTTGACTTGACATGATTTAATAATTTATATGATTGTTCGTGTATAATTTTCAGCATTTAGTGTCACATTGTAAGTGATAATTAAATATATGTTGCCTGTAATAATTTTGGAAAATGAGATGTTTTAGTTAGAAAATATAAAAAGGAATATACGATTTGACTAAAAAAGGTAATCTAATCATAATATTATTATTTTATTTTATATAAGGGAACTACTCGTGATATTTTTGGAAAATAAGAGGTTTTAGTTAGAAAAAGTAGAAAAGGTAATGTCTTTTAGCTGGAAAAAAATAATTAACTATTTATTAGTAGTTATAATATTATTATTTTATTTTATTCAATAAATTTAATCGTAATGTTGTTAGAAAAAGAGAAATTTTAGTTGGAAAAATATAATATGAGTAATTTTTATTATTTTACTCATCGATTTGATTAGAAAGATCGAGCAACGAAACTATAAATATATAGAAATCGAGGTCAAAGTTCTGTTGTACTACAAAGAAGAGGAATTTCATGACGTTAGTTGTATTATCGAATTAAGAAAGTGGATGTATGTACCATAACGTTTTGTACATATCAAATCTCATTCACACGAATCTCCTTTATCCTCACACCACTACAAGATGGAGATTTTACGCAATTTAATTTAGTTTTTATATTTTGATAAAAGTGGAATACATATTGTCTCTTTTTGTGTATTTTCTCGGACCTATTCTTTAATATAGTTTATCTCATCATTATTGAATGGATGTTATGGTCCGAAATTCCTCAAAAATAAAATTTTAAAAATTTATCTTAAAGGTTGTAAATATAAACTTTTGTAACTATTGTATTATATGTCAAGAATACAAAAACAAATTTGGAAATCATGTAATTTATATAGTAGATTAATGTGTTATATATTAAATTTGTTAATAACGAGAAAATGACTCATTAGCAGTAGTGTATTATATACTAGAATTAAATATTGATATTGTATTATGTATTTTAAACTATAAGTTGAAATTTAAATTTAAAAAAATATAAATAATAATCAATATAATAATATTCAACATAAAATTTAAATAATGAATATATTAAATAATTGCCTTTTTCTATATTTATTCAACATAAAAGGAGTTAAGTTCGGTTACAATTCTACAATGTACTCCTTAAAAATATTAATTAAACATTATAATTTGTAAGTGTCAACATTAACGATTTTAAGAGTTTAGTAAATTTAATTTTAAAAAAAATTAAAAAATTTGAAACTTAGCGAATAATAATATCTATATTTTTAAAAAAATATTTGTAAAATTACGATATATAATATGAGTTAACTACATACATGTGTTTGAAATAGTTATAGTTGAATTTAGCAAAAACAAAAATAGTTGTAGTTGCATTTTTTTTCCTAAGCAGTTGTAGTTGCCATTTAGTTGTAATATTTTATTTTTTTTCCTTAAATTATTTTATAGTTTTGCTAAATTCAGTTACAACCCGTATTTATTGAAATACTTTAAAATATTAAATTTAGGGAATTGTTTATTTCTAAAAAAATGTATCTATACGGAAAACAAAAATTATTATGTTTAAAAAAAATCTATTTAGTTTGAAAACTATGGCCTAGGGCCTCCAAAATGGCTAGAGTATGGGTGTTCATGGGTTTGTCAATCTAATCAAACCGACCTAATTTAATCCTATATTCGGCCGGTT
This sequence comes from Heracleum sosnowskyi, assembly GCA_030848705.1. Taxonomy (NCBI): domain Eukaryota; kingdom Viridiplantae; phylum Streptophyta; class Magnoliopsida; order Apiales; family Apiaceae; genus Heracleum; species Heracleum sosnowskyi. The sequence goes on from CM061239.1 coordinate 10,084,413, forward strand.
AAATCGATGAAAAAATTTTGATACGAGTTATAAAAAATTCAAATCTAGTTAAATAGATTGGATATGGGTTATATGTTTTTTTCGCCAACCCAACCCAACTCGATTTAAATTACAAATTTTGTTCAAATTTAAAAATATTTTTATATTTATTATATATAACTATACATTATACGATATATCATACTTTCATTTATTAATATACGATTACTTTTTATGCTTATACATGTCACCTACAACATAATTTACAAACTAAAATTATAATATCAATTAAAATTAAATATTATTACCTAAATCGTAAGTTATACGTACTTTATTTTTTAATTAAAATTTTGAAATGAACAATGTTGTATAAAATTTAATTTTTTTTTAAAAAAACATTGAAATCGTTCAAACCGACCCAACCCAACCCAAACCGATGCACGACGTGTAGAGTTGGGTTACAAATTTAATTTTTACGGATTGGGTAAAAAAAAAATTCAAACCAATTTAATTGGATCGGGTTAAAAAACATTTCCAACCCGATCAACTTGGGGTGCAAAAAGTTGAGGTGCCATAAAGTAAGGTGATAATTTCATGTGTGGAATAAAATAGTATTTATATGATATATTGATTTTTTTTTTGATTTTTTTTTAGCTTGGCATCCACATGTGCCAATTATTGGAATGTTTTTTAAAAAAGGATGTCTATTTCAAAAAAAAAAAAAAAAAGGATGTCAAAAAAAATGTGAAAGAAAGAGAATATATCAAATAATATTTTTGAAGGATGCCAACAATAGGAAATGCTATATATAATCCGTTCATTGCGATGTCAGCATCATTGAATTGTCTACCAACAGCCTGATGATGAAGTTTCCAGCACTTCAGATCTTTCTACTTTGAAGTTTGAACCATTAATCAAACAACAGAACGAATACATGCATGGACCAATATTACATCACATTTACTAGTTTGGATAAATTTCATAAACCAACCATATGTTTGCAATTTTGCATAATTCTTCAACAAGCGTCAAAGTTGAATGTCCATATGAACATATCATCACATTATTAAAATGCTAGCGGAAAACAAATAACATTTCATACTAATATATTTCGAGGTCATGGATCTCTTGAAAGATGAACATAATTCAGAACACAAAGCATGAAAGGAAACAGAGTTTTCGGATACCATTACGCGTGCCTTCATAATTAAAGAGCGAAAAATATATCTCTACAACTTGAGCAGATGTCGATAGTTAGTTAATTCGATATCTTGTGCGATCTCGTTACCAGAACTTTCAGCAACTTGATTACTCGAATTCGGACTCGAGCTCGATCCCTGATTATTTTTAAGCAGCTTGAAACTAAAATTCGGCTCAAATTTTTCTATAGTCGAGTGTGATGCTACTTGACCAGGGAAATTGAGAAGAGCCTTAGCACCTCTCATCTTAAAAGCAGCTCGATCATAAGCCAATGCAGCGTCTTCAGCAGTTTCAAATGTTCCAAGCCACAAACGTGCACCTTGTCGTGCCGAATCTCGAATTTCAGCTGCGAACTTTCCCCATGGACGGCGCCTCACCCCTCTATAGTGCTTCTTCTTGGTTATAATACGCGTTGGCTCAGTGACGGAACTAGGATTTTGATGGTTTCTTTGGTGGTAAAATGGAAGACTCATGGCTTGGGCCTCATCAAGAACTTGTTGAAGTACCATATCTTGCGAATCGTTCTCGTTTAAAGGGAGTACTTGAAGTTCCCTAATATGGGATGATTTAACCATTTGTTTGTGTGTCTATGTATTTGAGTTAGCTCAGGTGTTGTAGTTTGAAATTTTGATATTTTGGAACTTTTTTCCTGTTTGCGATGTGGAGTTAAACTTAAGGTCGGGGAAAATGTTAAGCTGATTGTGATTTGTGAGGGTGGGGTATATAATGCTTGATCATATAGGCTGAAATGTCAAACCAGAGGAATAGAAGGAAAATTATTAAGAAAGAACAAATATATATATATATAATTTTTTAAAATTACGGTATATAAAATTATATGACATTGAAAATGAATAGGAAATTATTATGTTAAAAACATATTAATTAATAATTTTATTTCGTTATACATATTTAAATTTCATACAAAATTGTTCTATACACAAATCAAATCGAGATGAATTGATAATTTTATTTGCCCATTCCTATCTCAAATGTATGATGAATGAATGGAAAATACTCTTCCAAAAAGATAAATCTCATAAACTCAAATCAAATGCTTTAATTTCTATTATTCTATCTAATCCCTCCATAATACAGTTACAAGATACCATTAACAAGTTCCAAACTATACACAATCACTGGCTAGCCTACAATCATTCATATATCTTTAACATAATATAAACTAAAAGTGAATAATAAATTTTGGACGAAGGAAAAAGAAAAATCTGTACAATAAAATTGGGACGGAGGGAGTATTATTTTATTCGTAATCAGCCTATACTTTTTCTAGAAGATCAAGTTCCGTCAATGTATTGACTCGTCAATATGTGGAAAATTTCCAAGATTACCAAGTTAATTTGATGAAATTTTTCAACAATAAGTAAACACATGTTTGGAAGTGTGTAAAATCGTGAGCTCATTGCAAGCGTAGTTTCTGTCTTTGCTTCAGTTCGATTTTTTTGACTTTCTCGCCGTCACATGGTTAGGAACAAAGCTTAGTTTGACTTTTATAATTAACGATTTTGATACACTTAATAATTTAGCGTCGAATAGCTGTGAATAATTTTCAGGAAATAAGAAAGATGGATTTCACGTTTTGTGGATAGAAAATACTCAACTTATTCAAATGAATTCCACGATTTTTGTGTCATCTGCTTAGCTCAAAAGGTTTTAAATTTAAATGAATTTAATTTATTGTTTGTACGGAAAAAGTAGTTATATAATTAAGTCAAATTTTAACAAATACCCACTGCATTATTTCTTCAGTTTACTATTTTTGCTAACGACAGTATGCAAGTTATAAAAATTAATAATATATATATTGCTCAATTAAGTACAAAATTGAATTCTATCTTAATATTTATTACTCATACATTACGAAAAAATGAATTATTTCTATTAGATAATTTCTATCGGCACATTTTCTATTATATTTTTCACGTTAATGTTGAAGTCTCAACATACTATACGATAATTTCACGAACATATGGACCAAAAAGAATTAATTCTTGATCATCACATTAGAAAAGTAAATATAAGAAAAATGATAGGGAATCATAAAATAAATCCCATAAATTTTTTCATAAACTACATGTCTTTTTTCAATTATTGAATATAATATTTAATAATATAAAACTCCATGCATTCATATGAATCCTTCGATTAAAATATCACATTCTGTCAACTCACAACTGCTACATTATTATGAAAATTTTTATAAATAATTTTTATGATTCCCTAAAATTACTCATATTATAATGAAACGACCCATTTGATCTTTGTCATAATAAAAGGAACACACCAAGTAAAATATTAGGGCAAAGACAGACTAGAACACCTGAAAATATTAGTGGTTGCATGTTGCGAAATAAGATTAGACAGCTAATTAAGGAGAAGTTTAACTGTTTTTACAACTAGGTATTGCTTTCTTTTTAGAAACATATGGATATGTATAACTTGCTCTGACCTGGCAAATGGAGGCTATGATCGTAATGGTACAGTTTAGTCAACATTGTACTATAACCATTATTTTTGTTTTTTATTCATATTAATTTAGAAAATTAAAATACAAGTCATATATTACTATCTAAACTCAGTTTTAAGATATTAAAAAAAGGAATTTATTCATCAATGTTTTTTTTTTTTTTTTTTTTTTTTTTTTGACAAAATGCAAATTCATATCATTAAATTAAAACAAGTCTAGCCGGGACAAATCCCCAACTGACAATGCAATCAGGTTGATAAACAATAAAGCGAGCTAAACAAATAGTCGCATTGTTTCCACTTAACACACTGAATCCATGGATTCTTGAAATTGAAAATGAATACAAAGGCTTCTCGAGTAATCCAGCCAACATCGGTCCCGAAAATGGTAGCTTCACAATTGACCTTCACAATAGTTCCATGGCTGTTGCGGTGTTCAGGCGACTCAGTTACAAAAACTAAGCAATGATGAACAATAGTCCTCGAATAATGAACAACTATAATTTGTGAAAGGTGAGCACATGCGGTCACAACCATTCCAAGCATACCCCAGCTATCTACATGCCGGGATCCAGCTATAGACATGCCGAAAGTTCCAAGCATACCCCAGCTATCTACGTGCCAGAATCCAGCTATAGACATGCCGAAAGTATAACTGATGTGGTAATCCAGATCTCCCAAAACCCCATCCAAATCATTCTCATTGATAACACACAAACTCGCATAAAGCGAGAAAACACACATAAAGCGAGACGAAAACAAGACAAAAAACAAAACACGCATAAAGCGAGACAAAAAACAAAACACGCATAAAGCGAGACAAAAGCAAAGCTAATCGATTTTATTGAATCTGGAAAAACAAGATCGGAAGAAAATGAGGGAGGAAGGAGGAGAGAGGCGGAGGGAAGAGAGAGGAGAGAGGCGAATGGGGGGAGGGGGGTAGGCGGCTCAGACGACTCTCATTAGGGTTTTTATCTTATGCTTTCTTTTAATCGTGTTAAAATCTCAGGAAGAGAGAACACCTTATTCATCAATGTTTTTAATTTATGAGCTATGTGTGACTCGTGCTATCCTCACAAAGTTATATAATTAACTTTTCAAAATCCCTCAAAAAATTAATCAATTGTTTAAAACATTAATGCAAATATTAAATTTGTTAAGTAAAAATTTAAATTTAAATACAAACTACTACTAGATATCGTTTTGAATTTTTTTGATAATAGTTTATAAACCGTGCAATGCATGGATTTTTTAAAAATATTTATAATTATATTATTCATGAACTTTCATAATATATATATATAATTTAACCTTTAAATATTGTTAATATTTTTGATATAATATGAATATACATTTTTAATATGTTGGTCATAGAATTTTGAACTGTTAAAGAAGATTTTTATCTATTAAATATAACATTCTTTTTATTAACAAATTAATTATAAGGGAGCCAAAATAAATTTAAAAAATTGAGATTTATTAGGTTTTAAGCTTCTTTCCTCACTACTAGAAAAAGCGGTTAAATTCAACGGGATAAATTCAACCGTCTTTAATATCAACCGGATCTTGTTGATTGTAGTGTTAGCGTGACCTGACCTTTGACCGAAAATCAATTTCAACAGAACAAATTCAACAGGCACTAAATTCAACGGAATAAAATCAACAGGAATCAAATTCAACGGCATCCTGTTGAATTTGTGCGAGAATGTTTTCGTTAAGCGGGAAAGTACCCGCCACAAAGTTAAATACAATAGAAATAAATTCAACTGGTATAAAATTCAACTATTTTTTGTTGAATTTAGAAAAATTCACTTTTTTCAAACGCGGGACTTTTCCCGCTCGATGCTAAATTCAACGGTTCGCAACATTCGGTTGATTATATTTGGCGGGATTTTCCCCCATGTATTTTACATGTTTTTCCAAATTATAAAAACAACGGGATTTCGTAAATTTACCAATTCAGTTATTTATATAAAATACGACAAATAACTAAGTATGAATTCTAAAAAAAATGGTATAATGACATCAAAGATCTACACGTTAAAATTTATGTCATCCAATACTAGTAAAAAAAGTCATAAATTTTTAGAAAATAAAAATTTTGTTTTCAATCAATTCATTTAACAAAAGATAGTAAATACTTATTAAGTTTTAAAATGCACAAAAAAATTATCAGTGATTTAATCCAGTACACATACCATAAATATTAACGACTTGATTCAAGAAACATTAAAATAAAAAAAATAACTGGCGTTTGTTAGTTTTACAATTTCAATTTTTTAATCAAAAAATATCTAAATCTCAACGATTAGAAAAGAAAGGTAAGTTGCAGAGCTAAATTCAACGGGATGTTGTTAAAAATAAAAGCATGGGCGTATTTAAATTCAACTGCATTGCATTGATTTCATCTGCCACCTAACCTTTAGTTTCAACAGTTTCTTGTTGAATTTGATAGATGCATTTGTAAACCATATTCGCAGCACCATTTCCTTTCTGAAGCCTCCCTTTCCGTTATTCACCATTTTTACTTGCATCTCTTCCTTGGTTAATCTTCAAATTTTCAAGTTTTCATGTCCAAGTAAGTACTGTTTTATACTTTTCTTCTGGTTCTTGTTGTTATTATTGTATTCATTTATGTTAATTAGGTATTATTTTTGTATGAAATGATGATTCACTATCTTGAATAAAGGAATAAAATTAGAGTGATTATTACTTATTGTAAGTGTGTTACTATAATATAGAGATGATTAGCTATAAATTAATGTTACTAATCACACTAATGGCGTGTTTGTATAATTATTTGATATTACAAGCCTAATTAAAATTAATTGTAATGACTATTTAAATTATATGTGATATTTCTAGATGGCATCGGACCGAATAATTTTACAAAATTATATTTGAACAATTTTACAGCCAACGCGACAAAATAAATTTTAATTTAGTAAAAAAACTCTAAAATTAAAGAGAACTCTAAAATTTGAAAGTTACGAATTTTTACATTGAAAATTCTATTTAACTTAGAAAATCTAATTTATATTATTAAAATACACTTTTTGTAAGGACTCGTTTTGCATCGTTTATAGAAGAAAGTCCTAGATGCAGACGTCTGGTACGCATCACAAAATACGTTAGATCTACAGGATTAAAATTAAACTTACAACCCTTAATGGTGGTTGTGAATGTAGAAGTTAGGATTTAAATTAGTTTACCACACCCACATTATCGTTCATGGTTGTAACTAGAATTGACGAATGTTTGTGTGAATTGAGAAGGTATGTATATGTAGAGCGGCTTAGAGCTTCTTCTTCTTTCTTTTTTTTTTTTTAATGGCGGCTGAAAGCTGTATATTTGACTTAAAATTGGTAAGGAGACGAAGTGAGTTCGTGAAAATGTGGTATGTTTATTTAAAATAGGACTAATATTTAACGGAGGGAATTAATAAAGAAAGAGTTTAAGCATTATTCTTGATTTTCCGAAAACTTCCTATTGATGGATCATATGCATTTGCAGCCCAAAATGTACAAATATCAAATATGCCAGTTGTTTAACATTCGCTGATCATTTAACAAAATAAACTCCACACGAATGCTGAAGTCCTTTACGATTGTTATGATCGAAATGATAACCTCGCCTTATTTGATGGCATTTCCTTATAGAAGGGTTACAGTGGAAACCTAGTCTATTGGGCTTGGCCCATAGACTATTTAATCTTGCCCACAAGTACGGAAGACCTCCCTTGGGTTCAGCCCAGTAACTGGCATTCGCCCTTACAAGGCTGGTCCAGAATGCACTCGACAGGCAACCTCGTCCATGTACTCGACAGGCAACCTCGCCCATGTATTTGGCAGGTAACCTCGCCCACTGTTTGGCAGGTAACCTCGTCCAAGGTATGGTGTACCAACCTCGCCCAAGAAGGTTCGAAGATAACTTTGCCTGGAGGGTTGAAAGGTAACCTCGCCCAGAAGAAATGAACAATTAATATTTTGTCAGTTTAAACTTTATCCAGGTTGAGGAACTTCGCTTTGCTAAAAGATTGAGAAGCCTCGCCCCTTGGATTCATAAGAGCCTGTCTTTCCTTATTTTCTATGGATCAGGATAAGCTTTGACTCCGATAAATCCGGGTCAATAATTTATCTGATAAGTTCCGAAAAGATAGTAAGATCATGACAGCTCATAATGACGCATCAAAGGCGGTGACCCCGGTCTTTTTGCTGTTAAAGAAGGAAACTCGGCCCATGGGTTACTTGATCCCCAAGAACTACGTTTGGCTTGATCCCTATAAATAGGGTACGTAGGCACATTGTATGGTACGATACAAACTTGCAAACAAATAGAGAATTCAATATTCAATCTTAATTGCGACCTATTCTCACATACAATCTCAGCCATCCCCAAACCATAAACCCTAACCCTCGCAACCTACACTACCTATCATCCTCGGTTCCTACCACAATTCCAGCAACCCTCCCCGAAATTGGTTATCACCAAATTCCTTCGTTAACAATTGGCGCTAGAAGGAGGGGAATTGACATCTCTGGAGGAAGGATGTCGCATCATACCGAAGAACCAGTTAATGTAGGCAACGACGCAAGAGAGGTCGAAATCCATACAACGGATCTACCCCCACCACCACCAAGGCCATCGGATCTGAGAGAGGCTACGACACCAAACCCGACGACATCGGTTCCTCGCCTTGGAGGAGATCCTCCTGTCTTGATGAGCAACACCGAACTATTAAGTCAAATTGCTCACATGGGAAACACGGTGAATAGAATGGCGGAACGCATGCAGTCCCTTGAGAGAGAGAGAAGGTTACCTGAACGTACTCGCCGTAGCCCGGACAGGCGACGTGCCGCTACTAGGGACAGGTGTCCCCCGCTCACCAGTAGTCGACGCTACTCTGCAGCCGAGAGACTCCACCGTCCTGGGAAGGAACCTGTCACAAGTCGTAGAAGACCCTCAAGAAGAGACTCCCCCCTGAGAGAGTGATTCGTACGGTTGATGAAAACCGTCAGAATCACAGATTCCGAGCTGTAACCCCTAGGGTGCTAACCTATGGTGATGATGCTATACCACATGTGGAGTTTCCTCCTAATCGTCCAAACCGACCTTCAAGACCCCCTACCCCGAGAAATCAAACCTCAGGCGATCTAGGAATCGAACCCTACAATCAACATGAACGACACTCTAGACCCTCATCACCTGAAGATCTACATAGGAGGATGGAGATCTATCAAAGAGCAGGTCAATGGAGATCAAGAGGAGGGCGACACTCACCTCCGGGGGCGAGGTATGGAAATCAAGAAGGTGAACGTCGCAGGAATTCTCAATCAGACGACGATGTTGTGATATTAAACCCAGGAACTCAGGCCTCCAGGAGACCTCGCCCCCAGGAAGAACAAGCTTTGAATCAGCGGAGGATAAATGACCACAGGACCTCTTATGAAAGAATGGAAGAAGGTACCAACAGAGACCTAGTTTTGCTCCAAAATAGTCAAGGCGGACACCGCGCCAGCCGAGATAGAAAGCCATACCAGTTTATTCGGCCAAGGGAATCTACGCCACAAGAACCAACCTATCAACACAGGGAGCCTACCCCTCAAAGATCAATTTATCCTCGAAGAGAACCTGTACGACAACAAACAGAGCCCCTACCCCGGCAAGGATCCCCTTATCAACAAAGGATCTCTACGCCTCAGCAAAGACAGAACCCTTACCTAGCAATGCCAAGCCTTCTGCCACAGGAACCTATACCTCTTATAGAACCACAAGGTGGAACTCAGACAATCCCAGGTTTGGAGGGTATCAATGTGACTGCATTACGAAGGCTTATTGCTCAGTCAGAAGGTCAGGGAGGGGCGATACCTGATGCAGCACCTTCTCCTTTTTCTGTTGCTGTACGAGAGGCTCCTCTTCCACTGGCATTCAGGGGTACAGGAGATCTTCGCTTTAACGGGAGCATAGACCCGGCAGAGTATATAGGTAGGTTTAATACAGAGATGGAACTTTATCAAGTTGAGGACTTAACAAAGTGTAGACTCCTTGCTTCAACATTGAGAGGAAATGCTCACCAATGGTTTCAAAAGCTAGGACCTGCATCAATCACCTCTTGGGAACAAATGCGTAAGATGTTTTTAATTCAGTTTCAATCTTCAATCCACTATGTTCCACCTGTTACAACTCTAGCTAACATCAAACAACGAGATGGGGAGACTCTCCAAGAATATTTCAAACGTTTCAATGCAGAGGTTCCTAATGTTCAAGGGGCATCCGAGGAAACCATTAAAAAAAATTTGATTGCTGGGGTTCGCGTGGGAACTGATTTTTGGAAAAATCTGCAAAGAGAGGAACCCTCAACGTTGGCAGCCTTGTACCTACAGGCTGAGCCTTTCAAACGAGAGGAAGAGGCTTTAAAGAGGAGTGACTATGGAGATGCACCTCGGCGGAATAAACGGAAAGAGAGATCACCTAGCCCCAAAACAGAAAAAAAGAACGGTAGGGGGGATGTGAACCTAGTTGAGGATAACGAGCCAACCCGTTCGAAATCCATTAGTCCAAAGGGAAACAGAGGAAAGGATAGATTCATCAGATCTCGATCACCTAGCCCCCCAAGCTGTCCACCTCCGCCTCCGAATCGGCGAGAAAATCAGATTGTGCCTCGTAAGTATTACACTCCTCTCACAGCATCTATTGATTATATCTATGAGATTACCAAGAGTCAGGGCCTGTTCAAGAAGCCCGTACCATTGTCAAGATCCGCTATGAAAGATAAAGGCAGATATTGCGCATATCATGAGTCTCATGGACACCACACCTATGCTTGCAGACAGCTAAAAGAAGAAATTGAAAAGCTGATAAAAGAAGGAAAGCTTACTGACTGGGTAGTCAAGGAAGTGAAGAAATACAAAGAAGATGCTCCGGTTAAGGTAACCGAGGTTATTGAAGGCTCTACGGAAGAAAAAGAACTTGATAAGCCTGTGTTTGTAAGAGAAGAAAGCATACATACTATATTTGGAGGACCTCACATTGGGGGAAATGAGAGAAATGCAATGGAGAGATACGTTCGGGAAGCTCAACATCCGCCTCTGACCAATGTGAACCATCTATCAGAAAGACCTCCCAAGTTATTTAAGGGAGAAGACATTCAGATATTTTTCTCTGAGGAAGATGCTAGGTGGGTGCATCATCCTCACAGTGATGCTCTGGTGGTTAATGTTCGAATTGGATCTAGGAATGTCCATCGTGTGTTCGTTGATACAGGGAGTTCAGTAAACATTCTCTATTATGGGACGTATCAGAAGATGGGATTGCTAGATAAAGAGCTGACTCAAGGAACAACTCATATCTATGGCTTTACAGGGGACTCCGTTCGAGTTAAAGGAACAATCAGGCTACCACTTACCCTAGGGGAAGGTACTCTCTCGGCCACACAAGTCTTCGATTTCTTGGTTGTCGATCAACCAACGCACTACAATGCCTTGTTAGGGCGACCAGTCCTAAAGGAAATGCGGATCGTCACCTCAATTTATCATCTGTCCATGAAGTTCCCGACCCCAAATGGTGTAGGCTGCATTAAGGGATGCCAATACGATTCTCGTGACTGCTATAGTAGAATGATCAGATCATCTCGCAAAGGAAGTAAGGGAGTAGGAGAGGACTCCGATATGTCTGACTTCGATCAAGAAAGTACGAAAGAAACCCAAGCATCTTTCAAACCCCCGTATGCTAGCACTAATATGGTTTATTCAATCGAGTTCCCGGAGGAAGAAAGGCTTCAGGATTGTGAAGCTTTGGCAAGAGATGGAATTCCAATCTTCTTTTTGGAAGCCCCACCACATGTGGATGAAACTGCTGATATGTCAAACGCAAGAGAGGTTCTGCAAGAAGATAAGATTCCTTTGAACCAGAAGCATGGGGTGCTAATGATTGAAGCTCCCCCACCAAATCCTTTTTATGAGGGAATTGTAGAAGATGCCAGTGATGATGAAGCAGATCAGCGTAGTCTACGGGCGAAGAAAGGTAAAATGATCATGGAAGATGGCTTGAAACCTCTGATAGAATTCCCTGCAGAATTATCAGAAGCATTGTCCTCTCAGTTACCTAGGAAGGATGAGGTAGTGTCTGTGCAAGAAATAGGAGAATCTAGTGGCATAACAGACGTCGAGTTTGATCTAGACCCGCGTCTACCTGAGAATGACAATAAGATAGCGCCAGCAGAGGATACCCTCTCAATCCTAATAGAGGAAGTGGACTCTCCCTAGATACTTCAGATAGGGGCCAGGCTCGAGTCTAGCTTGAGGGCGAGGTTGAATGAGTTCTTGAAGAAAAACTTGGATGTTTTCGCTTGGAGTCATGCAGACATGGTAGGCATTGATCCAGACGTTATGTGTCATCATCTTAACATTGACCCCCTACGGAAGAAAGGCTTCAGACAAAAGAGGCGTCCGATTAGTGGAGAAAGAGCAATAGCTTTGAAAGAAGAGGTTGATCGACTTATGCAAGTCGGCCTAGTTAAAGAGTCATTTTATCCTAACTGGCTGGCAAACCCTGTTTTGGTAAAGAAGCCCAATGGAAAGTGAAGAGTATGCATAGACTTCACAGATTTAACAAAGCGTGCCCAAAGGATAGCTTCCCTTTGCCTAGAATAGATCAAATGGTAGATGCCACAGCCGGGCATGCTCTTCTCAGTTTTATGGATGCCTATTCGGGTTACAATCAGATTCCTATGTATGAACCAGATCAGGAGGACACCTCTTTTATCACAGATAGGGGGTTGTACTGTTACATAGGAATGCCCTTTGGTTTGATTAACGCAGGAGCTACGTACCAGAGACTGGTCAACATGATGTTCAAAGAGCATATTGGAAAGACAATGGAGGTTTATGTAGATGATATGCTTGTAAAATCTAAACGGGCAGAGGATCACATAGTTCACCTGGAAGAGACGTTTCAGATATTGAGAAAGTACAGAATGAAGCTCAACCCTCAGAAATGTGTATTTGGGGTGGAGTCTGGGAAATTTTTGGGATTTATGGTGAATCACCGAGGAATAGAGGCAAACCCAGCAAAGATACAAGCTCTTCTAGACATGAAGTCACCCAGAACGGTGAAGGAGGTTCAAAGTTTGACTGGCAGGGTGGCAGCGTTGAATCGTTTCGTATCCAAATCTTCTGATAAGTGCCGAGAATTCTTCAAAGTTATCAAGGGTGCAGGAAAGAGGTTCGAATAGACAGTTGAATGTGAAGAGGCCTTTCAACAGCTAAAGGACCACATGGGATCACCTCCTCTCTTATCTAAGCCTCTGGAAGGTGAGACCCTTATTTTGTATCTGGCTGTTTCGGAATATTCAGTAAGCGGAGTCCTGGTTAGAGAAGAAGGCGAGGTTCAGTTCCCAGTCTACTATATGAGCAAAAGGTTATTGGATGTAGAGACTAGATATAACAATATGGAGAAGCTTGTTTATGCTTTGATCTTAGCTTCCAGAAAATTGAGGCCTTATTTCCAGGCACACAAGGTAGAGGTCCGAACAACGTATCCTTTGAGGCAGGTGTTGCACAAGACGGAGACTTCTGGGCGTATGCTCCGGTGGGCTATTGAGTTGGGACAGTTTGATGTGGAATACAGACCTCGAAATTCTATCAAGGGCCAAGCCTTGGCTGATTTCATTTTAGAGTTACCTCTTGAACGAGAAGGTGACAACCTCGCAATAGTCTCAGTTCTTTTGCCTGAGGCCGAAGTTGAACATGATAACTCGTCCCCATGGTGGACGCTGTATGTTGATGGTGCTGTCAATAACGAAGGGGCTGGAGGAGGAATAGTCTTGGTTAGTCCTGAAGGACATCATTTACAAAGCGCCATCCACTTCACCTTCTATGCTACAAACAATGATGCTGAGTATGAAGCTTTAATTTCTGGCCTGAAACTTGCCCTTGAGATGAAAGTGGAAAATATAAATATCTGGAGTGATTCTATGCTGGTTGTACATCAAGTCAACGGGGGGTTCCAGGCAAGAGGACCTCGTACGGAGTTATATATGAGATGCACTCAGCGGTTGATGAACTTGTTTAAGGAGGCTAGGTTGGAGCAACTTCCTAGAGACGCTAATGCAGAGGCGGATGCTTTGGCAAAGTTAGGTTCTCAAAGAGGTGTTGCACTCTTGGGGGTAATTCCTTTGGAAATAAGAAGGCAACCAAGTGTGCCAGAAGCTGATTTGATGCAAGTGGAGGAACCTGTCCTCCTCACCTGGAAAACTCCGATTTGGGAATATCTAACGAAGGGAACTCTTCCTGAAGACAAAGGAGAGGCTCGAAGGTTACGTTACAAAGCAGCCCGATATGTTAATTATGAAGGGATTCTTTATAGGCGAGGCTTCAATCAACCTTTACTTAAGTGTCTGGATGGTGATGAATGCACTTACGTTCTCCGAGAGGTTCATGAGGGTATTTGTGGCAATCACTCGGGGGGTGGATCTCTAGCCCAGAAGGTATTGCGGCAAGGGTACTTCTGGCCTACATTAAAGGAGGATGCGTTTCCGTTTGTCCAGGCTTGTGACAAGTGCCAAAGGTACGCTAATTACATCCATAACCCTGCTGCTCCACTTACTTCTATCACTAGTCCTTGGCCTTTCTCGATGTGGGGGATTGACTTGATTGGAGAGTTACCTAAAGGGAAGGGAGGTGTTAAGTATGATGTGGTTGCCGTGGATTACTTTACCAAGTGGGTAGAGGCCGAGCCTTTGGCTACGATTACTGCTAAGAAGTTGGTAGATTTTGTGTATCGTTCAATTATTTGCCAGTTTGGGATTCCTTATAAGCTCATATCTGACAATGGAAAGCAGTTTGATATGTTGCCCAGTAATAATCTATTGTAGAAGGGGGGTTGAATACAATAGAGTAAGATAATCGACTTCTTAATGTATATATCACAAATATGAAAAGAAAGATAATAGCTTTATTAAATCTGATATAAAACTGTTACAAACTCTCTCAAGAAATTCTGATGTTCTTGAGAGCTGCTAGTTTACAAAAACTCTCTCAAGAAATTCTGTTCTTAAGAGCTTCTCTTCGATTATGTTCTCTCTCTAATGAATACATAAATCGAAACCAAGACTGTGTTTATATAGTACACACAGCTTCTCTATCAATAACAAGATAAGTCCTAATCAACAACAAAGATAGAAACCTATCCTTAATCGATAGCTACATTCTACAAACCAGGAACAAATAGAATAAACTTCCATGTTTATCTAGACTCCAAATATAACTCGAAGTAGGAATCCTGATCAGCTTCAAGTTCTGATGATCAATCCTGATCATAGTCTGAGTAGGAATCCTGATGATCAATAAGATACTGACGCTTGATCAAATACTGATGACCATGCAATACTGATGACGTCAACAATCCTGATCAGTTGAGTCTAGCTTCTGACGATCATTGAATTCTGATCTAACAATCTCCCCCAATCTCATACTTTGTGAAATAAAGTATAGATTCCAAATATTCAATGATGTCAAAAACATGTATCAAAATGTACGAGTATCTTCAGAAACAACTTATCTATTTAAGCTTTGTGATAGAACAGATTCATCTTCAAGAAGTTGGATAATAAACTTTCTTCTTTTTCTTCAAGAATTTGAATCAGTCTTTCCTTAAGATTTCTGAGTTCTTCATCTTCCTCATTAATCTGGTAGATAGCTGCTCTGAGATTCTGTATGGAGCTTTTCTGTAGACTGTGCTCTTCAAGCAAAAGATAAGCAATTTCCTTCCCATCAGGATTGAGAGTAAGTTGGGTCATACCAAAAGTTACTTCTTTAACAGCAGTACCTCTTTGCATTTCCACATCCTGACCTCTTTGATTTAAGTACATGGGAATATAATTACCATCGAAATTACTGTTTCCATCCAGTCTTCTTCTTATAGTTGACAAAATCATGTCAGCCCATACTTTGTACACTTGGTTCTTCCATCTTAACAGATAGTGAACATATTTCAGTTCCTGTGTAGTTTTCATCAGCAGATCTTGAATAGATAGAATCTTCACACTACCATCTTTCATGAAGTACAGAAGTTTTTCTTTCTTTTCAAAACCATCATGACAATCTATAACTATATCAACAGCTAATAAATTGTTCAGATTTTCAGAAGTTAAAGTACCTCCAATTTCTGTCAAGGAGTAAGGATCAACATATGACATATTCAGATATTCACCATCTCTGTGTCCAATACCTCCTCTTGAATTACTTGACAATTGCTTCAGATTTGAAAACATCTTTAACCAGAGTGCTTTTGATCTAACCATCTCAGATAAATCAACAACACTTGAAGCGCTTGTAATAATTCCACCAGACTGAAAATTGATAGGTGTATCACAACTTAATGTGCTAATATGTTTCCACTTCTTATCCTTTTCCTTTTCAAAAACATAGCTTCTTTCCAGTAAAGATTCTTGTCTGCTTGAATTTCTCCATTTTCTTTCATTTGAAACTTTAAGCCTTTGTAGATAGAGATTAAAATCTTCATTTGTTCTCTTTGTAATTTCTCTTCTTATGGCTTCTTCTTCTTCATCTACTTCTTTGTTGTGACAATCAACAACAGTAGATAAGATTATCAAATCAACCTCTTGCAGAATTTCAGATTCGTCAGGATCTTGAATATTGTCAGGATTAGAATCTTCAATTTGATTTGTATTGCTGAGAGTTGATTTACTTGATTTTCTTCTCAATTCAGGTTCTTCTTCAACAAATTCCTTGTCTTCTTTCTCCATGATATCCTTGATAACAGGATCTGTTAGATTTTGTGAAGCTTCAGGAATTTCTTCAATTCTTAACCCTCTAGACCTTGTCTGTCTAGGTACTGTTTGAGTTGAAGAACCTCTTTTACTTCTTCTAGCACCTCTCCTACCTCTGCTTCCTCTACCTCTAGCAGGAGCAGTATAGCTTTCCATTGTCTCTCTTTGTAGTCTCAAGAATTCTTCATGTGAGAGATCTGGATATTCTTCACTTGCTGTAGAGAGTGCTTTTCTTGCATATAATTGTTGAACTCTTTTATCAGTGTGATATAGAGTAACAATTCTGCCATCTTTTGTAGAAAACTTCTAGAATAAATTTGATGCATCTTCAGGATTATCAATAATTACATCTTCATCACCTTCAGGAATTGTAGCAAGAATGTGTCCATGACCAGGTGTCAGGATTTGATCTTCCGTCAGGATTTGAGATTGCACCAATGTTCTTACTGTCTTAACTCCAGAATCAGAAACATGAGTTGACTGCGTTGTTTGACTTTGAGAAGTTTGGATTGTCTTCATAACAACAGCATCAGAGGTTTCTCCTTGTATCGCTTTGTCACCACCATCATCTCCAGTATCATCATCATTATTTCTTAATACTAGATCAGGTGTACATTTTGTCTGAATAACCTTCTCCCCCTTTTTGACATCAGGATTTGACAATAATTGCAAAATTAAGGAAAGAGAGGCTTGAATTTCAGTTACCTTAGTATCCAGAGAATCAATTCTTTGATTGATTGGGGTTTGTTCTGAAACAACAGATTTCACTTGGGAGTCCACTACCCTCAATTGTAAAGTAGTAGGCACCTTTGTAAAATTATTAAAGATATCAGTCCTCACTTTTTCAGTTGAGCCCTTGATAGAATCAATCTCACTTTTCAGACTTTTGAATAACAGAGTTGTAGCCTTCAGATGATTCTTCAAGTCTTGATTCTCTATAGACTTCACTGCATTATAGGCATGTTCAATAGCAGAAGAAAAACTGATAGATTCATCAGATTGGTGCCATGAATTGTTCCATTCATTCTGTCTAAATGCCTCTGCAGGATCAAAGGAAGGAATAGAAAAATCTTGTCTCTGATCTTTCCCAGTGGAAACATTGCTAGCCATATATGTACAGGATGAACCAAAATTAGTTCCAAGACTAATTTTGAGTGCTGTAGCAAGCTGTTCCTTCTCTTTTCGATTCTCATCATCATCATCATCACTATCATCAGAAGTATCATCAACAGTACCATGAGTAATATCAGGATCAAGAATAGCAATACCTTTCAGTTTATCCTGTGGTTCTGAGATAGGATGATCCATTGGTCTTGAACGAAGTGGCTGTATCAAAATAGGTTCATTATCAGGAGCACCACTAGCGTCAGGAGGAACATCGTCAGGATTTGATATGCGTGCATCAGTATTTGCTACCAATGGTTCTTGTGGAGCTTGAGGTTCAGAAGCTTCTTCAACACTTTGAGTTAAAGGTTCTTGTGTGCTTCCCTCATTGACAATGTTCGCGACCAATCTTTCAACAGAAGCTATAGCTTTGCCTGCATCTTCACTTTGAGAAGATGGTTCTTGTGTAGCTGGAATGTTGATGTCTTCATTCTCCCTTTGAGAAAATGGTTCTTGTGTGACCATTCCACTAGCTAAGCCTTCACCCAAACTTTGATTGAGTGGTTCTTGTGTGGCAGGATCAACAGTAGCTGCTGAATTACTCTGAAATTTAGGTTCTTGTGGGCTTGATCCTTTCAGCTTCTTCTGTCTCTGATAGACTAACTCTTCTGCATTCCTCTTTTTCTTTGATGTAGGTGTAAGACCAACCAAGGAAGCAGTTGTAGAAACCTTCTCCCAAGAAATTTCTTTAATCTGAGATGGAGAGGCTGGAGAGTCTGATATAGAGACAACTTTTGTTGTTGCATCAGGAATACTAACATCAGGATTTGCTAGAGCATCAGGAGTAGATGACTCATCAGGATTTGATGTCTGAATATCAGTATCCTTCATTTGCACTGTCAAAGGAATATGATACCTGCTCTTTGATAATTTCCTTGTCTTTTGTGGTTTTGATAAAGGTACCACATCTTTAGTAGCAGTATCAGCAACTTCCTTGTTCACATTCATCACAGAGGATATAGGTAAGTCATCCTCTGAATCACTTTCATCAATCAACCTTAACTTCCTTTTCACAGGAACATTCTTAACAACCTTATCAGCTTTCTTCACCAGGACCCCTTGTACACCCCCTTGTATCTTCTTTTTAGTGAGTGGTGTAGAGGAAAAATCCTTTGAACCTGATTGCCTTCCAGACACATCAGTTCTAGCTGATTTCTTTGATTTTACAACTAAAGTCTTTTGAGAGACAGTAGAGGTGGTTGGTAACTGTTTGGACTGTTTAGGTTGCATGCTTGTGTCAGGAACAAGGTGGGTTGGGCCTTGCCCCATAGCATTAGAAAGTAGTCCATAATGAGTAGGCATTTTCTGATGTAAGAAAAACCTAACCTCATCAGGAATAAAAGCATTTCCTATGAAACCATTTGCCTTATCACTGTTGACTAAGGACTTAATATTATTCTCAGTAATTCTATAGATTGGTAGAACTACATCATCCTCAAAAACAACATTAGGACATAAGTGATTAAATATCAACTGTAAAAATCTAAGAAAACAGACAGAACCCAATTTATCTGATTTCCTATCACTTAAAGCTTTTAAGATAAAAGACCCATAATCAAACACTATAGAATGGATAAGAGAGTACCCAATTTTAAGAGATCCTGATGGAAGAGCATCAAAATTGGATGTCTTGTTCAGGAAACAGCGGCTGATTGTATCAAAGAAGAAATTCCATTCCTTCTTAAACTTTGTCCTGAAGAGATTTCCATATCTCTTTACTTCACCATTGTAGCCCAACTTTGTAACAAACTCAAAAAGAGTAGAGTCCGAAACATTAGCAGGAATAGCATCACCAAGAACGGGTAAATGCAGGGCTGCCTCCACAATTGTAGGAGTCACATAGTGAGTAGTTCCATTATATCCAAAACTCATCAAGATTGTATCAGAATGCCCTTTATCAAAAGTAACTGAGTTCCACACCTGCATTACAGACTTAAAATAAACACTTGCAGGTTCTGTTAAAGCAAACTTCAATGGGCTTGAAGCTAGAAAATCTTGAATGATATGAAACTCATTGGGTAAATCTTGATGATTTAGAATAGCCACAAAATTGTTAGTGGCAAATGTAACACCACTAATCAATGTCTGTTTGTTCATGAATGATGAAGATGTCATTGTAATGCTTTTGAAAACTCGAGAATTAAGATTTGAAGCAATTAGGGTATGAAAGCACAGAGAGATAGAAAACAAAAAACTGATGATAAGAGAGTAATTAACGATGTAGACCAATAAAAAGTATTTTGTTAAAACAAAATATTACTCTCAAAGACAGGTGGCAAAATATGATTTGTGCACAAAGAATTAGTGGACAGATTACGTGTGTCATTTAAATAAATCTGCACCGCCTTTTATGTGTATGTTTTGATATATCTATAATAGTGCAACACACGCGCGCATACAGTTGTCCTACTAAAACTCAACCGTCTATCAGTAGATACTGACGAAAAATTAGGCACAAATTAAGTAATGAAATACTGACCTGTACATCAGGATTGACCAGTTGACTTCCTGTCAGGATTGAGTCCTATCAGGATTTGATCAAAGATACATACCTTTCTGAATAACCATCAGGATTTGACAGTTATCAGGATTTCCTCTCTGTAGCTTTTCCTCAGAAATTCTCAAAATTCATCATTCCAAGTTCATTCACCAACTTATTGAAAGTAGCTTCAGGTAGTGGCTTGGTGAATATATCAGCTAGTTGTTGATCAGTAGGAACAAAGTGAAGTTCAATTGTTCCTTCCAGAACCTGTTCTCTTATAAAGTGATATCTGATACTTATGTGTTTAGTAAGAGAATGCTGAACTGGATTTCCTGTCATTGCAATAGCACTTTGGTTATCACAATAAATAGGGATTTTTGAGTATGACAGGCCATAATCTAACAACTGATTTCTCATCCACATTATCTGAGCACAACAACTTCCTGCAGCAATGTACTCAGCTTCTGCAGTTGAAGTGGAAATAGATTTCTGCTTTTTACTGAACCATGAAACTAGTCTTCCACCCAAAAACTGACAACTTCCTGAAGTACTTTTCCTGTCTATTTTGCATCCTGCAAAATCAGCATCTGAATAACCACACAACCCAAAATCTGATTCCCTTGCATACCAAAGGCCAAGTGAAGGAGTGCCTATGAGATATCTGAAAATTCTTTTGACTGCAATCAGATGTGGTTCTCTAGGTTTTGCTTGAAATCTTGCACATAGACAGGTTGCAAACATGATATCTGGTCTACTGGCAGTGAGATACAATAAAGAGCCAATCATTCCTCTGTAGTGAGTTACATCTACCTCTTCACCTTGATCAGGATCAAGTTTGGTAGCTGTAGCTATGGGAGTTGAAGCAGGAGTACTGTCTTGCATGTTAAACCTTGTTAGTAAGTTCCTTGTGTATTTAGACTGATTAATAAAAATCCCTTCATCAGTCTGTTTAACTTGAAGACCCAGAAAGTAACTCATTTCTCCCATCATGCTCATTTGATATCTTGACTGCATAAGCTTGGAAAACTTTTCACACAGCTTATTGTTTGTTGACCCAAAAATGATATCATCAACATAAATCTGAACTAATAGCAACTCCTTACCATGATTCAAATAAAATAGAGTTTTATCAATTGCACCTCTTTTGAATCCACTTTCCAGTAAGAATTGAGCTAAGGTTTCATACCATGCTCTTGGAGCTTGCTTTAGTCCATAAAGTGCCTTATCCAGTCTGTAGACATGATCTGGATATTTAGGATCAATGAAACCAGGAGGTTGTTCAACATAAACTTCTTCCTCCAGTTCACCATTTGAGAAAGCACTTTTAACATCCATCTGGAAAACCTTGAATTTCTTATGTGCTGCATAAGCAAGAAATATCCTGATGGCTTCTAGTCTTGCAACAGGAGCAAAAGTTTCATCATAGTCAATTCCCTCTTGTTGGGAATACCCCTTTGCAACTAGTCTAGCTTTATTTCTGATAATGACTCCATCAGAATCAGTCTTGTTCTTGAAAATCCACTTTGTACCAACAATTGATCTATTCTTTGGTCTTGGTACCAGTTTCCAGACTTCATTCCTTTCAAATTCATTCAGTTCTTCTTGCATTGCAGTAACCCAATCAGCATCTTTAAGTGCATCTTCAACTTTCTTAGGCTCCTCCTTGGATAGAAAGTTATTATATAAACATTCATTCTGAGTTGCACTTCTTGTTTGAACACCTGCATCAGGATCTCCAATTATCAAATCAGGAGTATGATCTTTTGTCCATTTCCTTGCTGGTGTCAAATTGTTTCTTGAAGTAGATTCTCCCCCTGGATTGGTGTTATCTTGATTGAAAGAATTTGATTGATTTGAAGCTCTCCCTGAATTATTGCTATGCCCTCCTGATGTGTTATCAGGATCTTCACTTGAATCAGTATCTGAAGAATTCTGTTTTGATGATTGAGTTGACTCTGAACTTGTAGTTGAATGTCGTTGCTCCCCCTCAACATTAGCACTACTAGTTGTATCACTGTTGTTTAATCATCAGTATTAGCACCATCAGTACCTGGTGAGTCATCAGGATTTGGTGACCCATCAGTATCTGGTGAATTGACAGGATCTGATTCAATTTCTTCAGGTTCCTTGGAAGCTTCATTTTCAAATAACAATCTATCATGCGAGTCTTCAATGATTCCAGTTATCTTCTTATCATCAAAAGATACATGAATTGACTCCATGACAGTTCTTGTTCTCAAATTAAAAACTCTGAAGGCTCTTGATGTAGGATAACCTATGAATATTCCTTCATCAGCCTTTGTTTCAAATTTCCCTAGCTGTTCAGGATGAGTTCTGAGAACAAAACATTTACAGCCAAACACATGCAAATGCTTCATACTTGGTTTCTTCTCCTTGAGTGACTGATAAGGAGTGACACCATGCATGTTTATCAATGTGAGATTTTGTGTATAGCATGCTGTGTTGACTGCTTCTGCCCAGAAATATGTAGGTAATTTAGCTTCTTCCAACATAGTTCTGCCAGCTTCAATAAGAGTTCTATTCTTCCTTTCTACTACTCCATTTTGCTGAGGTGTGCCAGGAGCAGAGAATTGTTGAATGATTCCTTTGTATTTGCAGAACTCTTCCATCTTTGAATTCTTAAATTCAGTACCATTATCACTTCTCAGAATCTTGACTTTGTACTTTGTGGTTGTCTCAATCATCCTCACATGATCCAACAGAACTTCAGGAGTTTCATCTTTTCTATGCAGAAAATACACCCATGTGAATCTAGAATATTCATCAACAATTACAAGAGTGTACCTTTTCTTACTGATGGACATGATGTTGACTGGACCAAACAGATCAAGATGTAGCATGTGATATGGTTCTTCAATCGAGAATACTGATTTACTCTGGAATGATGTCCTTCTTTGTTTTGCTTTTTGGCATGCATCACAGAGTCCATCAGGTGTATATAAGACATTAGGTAATCCTCTTACTAACTCTTTCTTAACCAACTCATTGATATTGCTGAAGTTGAGATGAGAAAGCTTCTTGTGCCAATTCCAACTTTCATCTACTGAAGCTTTACTGATGAAACATGTAGGGGAGCCATCAGTATCTGAGAGAATGTTGGCTTCATATATGTTACCATGCCTATAGCCAGTTAGTGATATCTTCCCTGTTGCTTTACTGACTACTTCACAATGTGAGGAATAGAAATTGACATGATAACCTCTGTCAGTGATTTGACTAATACTCAACAAGTTGTGTTTTAGTCCCTTCACTAGAGCTACTTTTTCAATGATGACATTTCCAATGATTATATTGCCATATCCCAAGGTTTGTCCAATGTTGCCATCTCCATAAGACACAGTTGGGCCAGCTTTTTCCTCATATTCTGATAACAGGGCTTTGTTTCCAGTCATGTGCACAGAACATCCACTATCCATGACTAACACATTTTTCTTTTTACCCTGCATCAGAATAGAAACACACTAGTTAGAACACTTAGGAACCCATACATGTTGGGTTCCTTTCTCATGCAATTTATTAATTTTAGCAGCAGAAGACTTTCTGACTTTAGCAGTCCTGACAGGATTTACTCCATCAGGATTTGCTTTGTCAGCATCAGTATTAACAAAAGCATGCTTCACTATGACATTTTCAGTTCTATCAGACTTTGTACTACTTTCAAACTTAGGCAATGGATCATAAAAGTTATAGTACAAATCATGATACTCTTTACATGTATAAATAGAATGCCATAGACTACCACAATGAAAACAGGACTTCTGCGGTTTATAGAGTACTGATCTATTCCTCACATCAGATTTAGAAATATCAGCAATCTTCTTTTTAATCTTCTTACAATCAATAGCAAGATGATTAGAGTTACCACAGTTAAAACAACACTTTCTAGGTGCATTTGGGATATATTTATAACCATTCTCTTTATTGATCCCAACTTTACCATTCCTGTTTCTCTTAACAGTAGCTTCCTTTTTCTTATCTGTAACCTCACAGATTTTATCTTTAAGCTGTTTCTGAGACAATAGACCTAGATTCTTAGTGACTTTGTTCATGACAGGTTTAGACTTTATAATTTTAATTCCTTGAGTAGAAAAAGATCCCTTTTCAAAAGTAGAATTGGAATCCTTACCAAAAACAAAATTAACAGGAGTAATCTTAGATTTGGTTGAGTCTATAACATGTCTATAGGTCTTTGGACTGACTGTCTCATCAATGACAATTTTCTCTGCTAATTTCTTATCTTCATCTGACTTATATCCTAGACACTCTTTCCAATTCTTAGAGGTATTAATCTCATGAAATTTCCTACCAGAGTCTGTCCAGGTTCTGATTTTCTCATTAGCATATTCAAGTTCTTTTTCAAGGGAAGTACATTTAGATGTCATCTCTAAGTGCATGTGTTTAGCATTATCACATTCTTTTTGTACTTCTTGCATACGAGAAAATTCAGCTTCTAATATCTCATTCCTCTTTCTAAGGTCAGACATCTCAGATAAGATTCTAGTATTCTCAGCAGTTTGACTTCTAAAGCTAATATGTAATGACTTTAGAAAACGTCTTAACTCAGAAGCATTATCAGTATCAAAATCAAAGATAGTATTTAGTACCTTATCATCAGGAGCAGCAGTTACATCAACATTGGCCATTAATGCATAGTTGACTATCTCAGTATCAGATTCTGAGGAAGAGTCCATCCAATCCTTGCTTGATGTGATGAGTGCCTTTGTCTTGTTGCATTCAGAAGCAAAGTGACCCATTCCATTACACTTGTAGCATCTAACCTTTGATTTGTCAAATTTGCTACCCTTGCTGTCCTTTTTGATATACTTGTCTTTGTCTGCTTTGAAGGTCTTTTTCTGAAAGTTGCCTTGTCTTCTATTCTTCCTGAACTTCATCCTTCTGAAGTTTCTGACATAGCAACCATCTCTTCCATGTCTGAATCAGAAGATTCATCACCAGTATTGGCATCAGAATTGCCATCAGTATCTGATGAAGAGTCGTCAGGATCTGACTCAGCTACTCTTGCTTTCCTTCTAGAGACCTCCATAGCTTTTCCTTTTGATTTAGCTTCTACATTCAAAGCAATTGACTTTGCCTTGCTGCTTTTCTTGTTCTTTCTCTGTTGAACTTCAAGATCATGAGTTCTTAGCATCCCATAGATCTCATCAAGAGACACAATGTTCAGATCATACTGGTGTCTAATGATTGAGGTCTGAGTATCCCATTCTTCAGGTAAAGCTCTAAGAAATTTGGTGTTTGAATCTTCAGTTTCATATACTTTGTCAACTAAGGATAAGCTGTTCAATAGTGTCAGAAATCTATCATATAGATCAGTCAGGCTCTCTTCAGGTCTTGCATCGAATTGTTCATATTCTTGAATCAAAAGAGCCCTTCTGTTTTTCTTAACAGATGCAGATCCCTGGAACTGAGTTTCCAAAGTATCCCAGATTTCTTTTGAAGACTTGCATGCAATCACTCTGTTTGACATGACAGCATCAAGGCTATTATGCAAGATATTCTTTATCTTTGGTTCCCTGAGTACATGAGCTTTTTCTTCTGGAGTCCATTCAGCTTTAGCTTTGACCACATAATGTTCTGGTACTGTATCTGTTCGTTCTACGAACTTTGTTGGTATATATGGTCCATCACGAATCCTGTCCAAGTAGTCAGGATCCATAGCCTCCAGGTACATCAGCATCTTTACCCTCCATGTAGGATATTCTGATATCTTTAAGATGGGAATCTTCATGCTTTCATACTTGGTTGTCGACATCTTAGATCGTCTCTGATTTAAAAATAAATCAGTTTGCTCTGATACCAATTGTTGCCCAGTAATAATCTATTGTAGAAGGGGGGTTGAATACAATAGAGTAAGATAATCGACTTCTTAATGTATATATCACAAATATGAAAAGAAAGATAATAGCTTTATTAAATCTGATATAAAACTGTTACAAACTCTCTCAAGAAATTCTGATGTTCTCGAGAGCTGCTAGTTTACAAAAACTCTCTCAAGAAATTCTGTTCTTAAGAGCTTCTCTTCGATTATGTTCTCTCTCTAATGAATACATAAATCGAAACCAAGACTGTGTTTATATAGTACACACAGCTTCTCTATCAATAACAAGATAAGTCCTAATCAACAACAAAGATAGAAACCTATCCTTAATCGATAGCTACATTCTACAAACCAGGAACAAATAGAATAAACTTCCATGTTTATCTAGACTCCAAATATAACTCGAAGTAGGAATCCTGATCAGCTTCAAGTTCTGATGATCAATCCTGATCATAGTCTGAGTAGGAATCCTGATGATCAATAAGATACTGACGCTTGATCAAATACTGATGACCATGCAATACTGATGACGTCAGCAATCCTGATCAGTTGAGTCTAGCTTCTGACGATCATTGAATTCTGATCTAACATGATAGTAAAGAGATGCGGGAGCTATGTGATAACCTTGGCATTGTGAAGAGTTTCTCCGCTGTTAGTCATCCTCAAACTAATGGCCAAACAGAAGCAGTTAATAAGATCATCAAACATACTTTGAAGGCGAAATTGGAAGATAGCAAGGGTAGCTGGCCTGAGGAGTTGCCTAATGTCCTTTGGAGTTATAATACCACTCCCAGAACCACAACAGGGGAAACTCCTTTCGTTTTGACTTATGGGTGTGAGGCTATGGTACCAGTTGAGCTTGGGGCAGGATCGTTTAGAAGGGAAAATTTTCAGCCAGAAGTTAATGAGGTAAATCATCGTCTCTATCTAGATATGGTAGAAGAACTCAGGACTACCTCTCAGACTAGGTTAGCAGCCTATCATCGAAGGGTGGCTAGGCATTACAATACCAAAGTAAATGCGAGGCCTCTTAAGATTGGTGAATATGTTCTGCGACGGGTTATGCCTAACACCAAAGTTCACAATCATGGAGTCTTTGGAGCCAACTGGGAAGGACCTTATAGAGTCCGGGCTGTGTTATGGAGTGGAACCTACTATCTTGCTGATCTAAATGGAAAGGATATTCCTCGTGCTTGGAACATGGAACATCTCAAGAAGTATTATCAGTAGCGTACGATATTCTAACTATACTATGTAAACTTTATTTTAATTCATTGGCAATAAAGTTCAGGGGGGTAGTGCATGTACTTCTCCTCCGACAAGACCTATCTTATATTTATGAATAAAACATGCATCTTTTGACAAAATTTTGTTTGTGGCTTTCAATTCTCAATGGAAACTACTCGTTATGTTTTTACGAAATCTTGGTAAACCCGTACTTCTGGGGTGTTTATCCGTACTTCCGGAAAGCTCACCAAGAAAAGAGACTTCTCCCTCTCTTAAACTCTGCCCAACATAGAGTATGCAAGAAGGCGTGGTTACTCATCCCTCCCTAAAACTCTGCTCAGCATAGAGTATGCAAGAAGGCGAGATTACTTTTCCCCCTAAAACTCTGCCTTGGCATAGAGTACATAGGTGGGCGAGGTACCCTCTTTCCCCCTAAAACTCTGCTCAGCATAGAGTATGCAAGAAGGCGAGATTACTCTTCCCCCTAAAACTCTGCCTTGGCATAGAGTACATAGGTGGGCGAGGTACCCTCCTTCCCCTTAAAACTCTGCCCTGGCATAGAGTACATAGGTGGGCGAGGTACCCTCCTTCCCCCTAAAACTCTGCCTTGGCATAGAGTACATAGGTGGGCGAGGTACCCTCCTTCCCCCTAAAACTCTGCCTTGGCATCGAGTACATAGGTGGACGAGGTTATCATTTTTTATTTTAAACTTTACTTTAGAAATCTATGAAGTATTCAAGTAACTGAGGTTCTATATTGTTATGAACTCCGAGCAGATAAAAACAATAGCAGATATAAATAAAGAGCGAGTTTTTACAATGGCGACGCCATTAAAAGGAGGGTGCGCATCTCCAACAAGTTGAACACAATATTTAAAGTTTCTTGGGCGAAGCTATCCAAATGTTTTGGCAATAATTGAAAGTTCATATAGTCAAGTGACCGTGGTTTCAGAAGGCGAGACCTCCTGGGCGTCAACATTGCCCTGGTTAGCTGCAATATCCTTTCTCGCCTCGTTAGCAGCTTTAGCTTCTTCCTCGGAGGCAATCTTCTTGCGAAGTTCTTCCTTGGCCTCCTCGATATCTTGAGCATTGCTAATCTTGAAGCTAATCATGTATTCAGAGGTTGAGGGGGCGAAGTTCTTTGACCAGTCATAGTAAGGATCAGCTGCAAGGAAGTTTTGAAGATAACCAAGGAAGCCGAGGTTATAGGCATCACTCAGCTGCTAGTCCATCCCGACCTTCAGCTCGCCCAATTCCTTCTGTAATTTTCTATTCTCCACCATCAAAGCCTCGCCTGTGGCTTTAGAATTCGCAGCAATTTTATTAAGCTCACTTTGATTTTTCTCAAGCTCGCCTTGCTTTGTCTTGGATTCTTCAAGCTTTTTCTGAGTATCAGATAATTGAGTTTTAACTGAAGCAGCCTCGCCTTTCCATTTCTTCAAGGACTTTTCTTGATCATGAATAATCTTGTTCTTTTCAGAAACAAGACTAAGGCCATGATAGAAAGCCTCGCCCAGCCCCATCTTGAAAGCAAACTCGGCATCAGTACTATCTCTCTTCATAAATAGCTTGGCATCATCATCAGAGAAATGAGTTGCTGCCAAGGAGCCAAAGGTAGCTGACACTAGCTGAATCGGAGGCTCGCCATCTGTGGTCCCAGTTTTGTTTTTCTTGTTTGGCCCTCTGAGAGCCTCGTCTTTTTCTTTCCTTTTCTCTCCATTCTCTTTCTCTGTTCTGGAAGGAGGAAGAGCTGTTGAGATGGTTGGAACAATTGTAAGAGGACGAGAAGTCGTAGCTCCAGGGGCTGAGGGGTTGGAACCTCGCCTAGCGAATGGATTCTTGCCGAATGGAAGTTGCGGCATTTTACCTGCGAAGTATATTAAAAGGTTAAACAGAATTATAAATATAAGGCGATGTAATGACAGTTGTAGAAGGTACAAGGCGAAGTTACCTCTTCCAGTTAGATTTTTTGTTAGTTTCCTTAGAATTTTCTTAGAAGAATTTCTAATAAATTTCACGGGGGCGATCTCCCCAAACCCATTGTTGTAAAAACCATGCGCTTGCAAGGTTTCAGGAGTGATGAGCTTATCTAAGTCTTTATCTTCCGAGGAAAGTTTTAATATTTCTTTAGCTCTCTCCAGAGCCTCGCCTTGCAATTCCGATTGTGTAGGTTGGTCTAAATACAAAAAATATGGTAAACAAAACGATGGGATTGAAATGAAGAATTATACAAGGGCGACGCTTTGGAAATACTTACATGCTTTCATGTTAAATTGAGTTTTGACTCGAGGAACGTCGTACAGGTAAAAGTAGTCTCTCTTCCATATCTTCATGTTGCTTGGATTTCCAGAGTAAAAACCTTTCTTGTTGTGACTCGCAAAGAAGGCGAGGTAATAGAAGCCCAAGTCTTTTCCACTTTTCCTTAAGGAAAGGAAGTAGTTAATCTCCTTCATGGTGGGGGCTTCGTAACCTTTATTTTTGTACATCATATACAAACCAATGGCGAGCCTATAGCTGTTGGGCGATAATTGTATGGGGGCGATTTTATAAAAGTCGATAATAGAATGAAGAAAAGTGTGCATTGGATATCCAAATCCTAACTCTGCCAGCTTGTTGGTTTCACCATCCTTGGAATTGGAAGATCGTCAACATCAAACCAATGCATTCTCATTGACAGGCGAGGTCTCAGCCATTTTCCTTGTAAATTATAGTACTCCATTATATACATGATTTCTTCATTACTGATCTCAGAGGCGAGGCCCACACATGAAACCACGCCTTCTGCCTTCTTATGATTAATCTTGTCATTCTCAGTAAAATCTTCTGGAAATTCATAGTCGACCTCGTAATCATAGACGTCGGGGCTGTATGGTTCATTTACAGGGGAAGGGAATTCAAAGGCATATCAAATAGGTGATACCGAAAGAACTTCGTTTTCCTCTTCCTCAGAGGCATAAGCGTCGCCTTCATAAACGTCCATCCCGCCTTCTCTATTTTCTTCATGATTCTCCTCGTTAGCCTCGCCCTCGCTTTCCTCATCCAGCGGATTCATGTCATCTTGGAAAATTTTGGCGCATTGAGCCAAATCCTTGCCTCGCCCTCTACCCAACTTCGAAGTTCCAGGATTTTCATCGTCTAGAGAGGTGAAAAAAGGTCATAGAGATCTTCCTCATCCTCGCCTATATTCTCAACATAAAAAGAACTGCCTTGATCATCAATTTTGGGTTGAGTTTGAACACCATCTTTTTCAGAAAAAGAATCCTCTGACAGGGCGACGATATCATTTGGGTGGGAGGAAATTTTTTGAGAATTTAAATTTCTCTTGTGCGCCCGTAGCCATCCTGAACTCATTATGACGTCAAGATCGCCTTCTACTTGAGTACGAAGAGGAGAAAATTTAGATGTAGATGAAGCTTCATCTTTGTTTTCCGCAGAATTGTGAGACATCTGAAAAGGAGGGCGATGATAGTGTCATTGTGTGGCTGAATATAAAAATAATAGAGGAATTGGGTTGACAAAAAAGGGGGAATCCTCGCCCTTTAAAGAAGACGCGCCTAGTTCTAAATGAAAAGTAGCGAAGAAGGCGAGGTATTCTATTCCTAAACGCTATTTCAGTCCTAAAAACAAGATATATAAAATAAGTGCAATATTCACGAAAGAAAAGGATAAAGATGTACCTTTTGAGAAGATTTCTAGAAGCGTCGTCTGAATAATGAGAAGCCTCCCCTCGATATTAGAAGCCTCGCATTTCGAATTTGTAACCTCGCCTTGCTAAATTTGCAAACCTCGCCTGATGATTGCAGAGAAAAATGTGCAGCACTTTGAGAGATTTTGGAAAAAGTTGGTAAAATGAGGAAAAATCTGGGGGTTTTTATAGGCAACGTCTAATCACCACGTGGCAATTCGTGATTGGATTTTTTATGAACGATAATCGAGGCGTACGTGACAGTTGGAACGGTCGCTTATAGCCTTTTTGAAAAATATCATTCATATACGGAAGAACCTCGCCTACGATAAAAGATGGGTTAAGGCTCGTTGTAATTTCAAGAGTAGATTGCGAATGAATTTCTTTCACATATTTGTTTCAAGAAACTGGGGGGTAGTTGTTATGATCGAAATGATAACCTCGCCTTATTTGACGGCATTTCCTTATAGAAGGGTTACAGTGGAAACCTAGTCTATTGGGCTTGGCCCATAGACTATTTAATCTTGCCCATAAGTAAGGAAGGCCTCCCTTGGGTTCAGCCCAGTAACTGGCATTCGCCCTTACAAGGCTGGTCCAGAATGCACTCGACAGGCAACCTCGTCCATGTACTCGACAGGCAACCTCGTCCATGTACTCGACAGGCAACCTCGCCCATGTATTTGGCAGGTAACCTCGCCCACTGTTTGGCAGGTAACCTCGTCCAAGGTATGGTGTACCAACCTCGCCCAAGAAGGTTCGAAGATAACTTCGCCTGGAGGGCTGGAAGGTAACCTCGCCCAGAAGAAATGAACAATTAATATTTTGTCAGTTTAAACTTTATCCAGGTTGAGGAACTTCGCTTTGCTAAAAGATTGAGAAGCCTCGCCCATTGGATTCATAAGAGCCTGTCTTTCCTTATTTTCTATGGATCAGGATAAGCTTTGACTCCGATAAATCCGGGTCAATAATTTATCTGATAAGTTCCGAAAAGATAGTAAGATCGTGACAGCTCATAATGACGCATCAAAGGCGGTGACCCCGGTCTTTTTGCTGTTAAAGAAGGAAACTCGGCCCATGGGTTACTTGCTCCCCAAGAACTACGTTTGGCTTGATCCCTATAAATAGTGTACGTAGGCACATCGTATGGTACGATGCAAATTTGCAAACAAAGAGAGAATTCAATATTCAATCTTAATTGCGACCTATTCTCACATACAATCTCAGCCATCCCCAAACCATAAACCCTAACCCTCGCAACCTACACTACCTATCATCCTCGGTTCCTACCACAATTCCAGCAACCCTCCCCGAAATTGGTTATCACCAAATTCCTCCGTTAACAACGATCAAAGAACAGTCAAGCATAATGCATGCCATATAAGAAGCGTCTTGAGGCTTGCAACAAAAAGGCACGACGAGGGAATTAATCAAGTTTAACGAAAACTTGAGAAACCTGCATATTATTTTAGCCAGGACAATGCCTCTGCAATTTTTGAATCCATAACACCTCCAGATTTCCACCACAAGCTGCTAAAAAATAACTAGTTTCATCTCTTAAAAAAACATCCAATAAGCTGCATGATGTCATTGATCTCAAATACAGTCGCATCAATGTTACATGTTTTCCATCCCAATTTATTTACCTCCAATCATGGATATCATGTTTGATGATATTTTCAAATAAAAGAAAATAATACGGCCAAACCAAACAGTAAAAAGTTAAAAAGAAGAGTTAATTGCACTTTGCGTTCCTGAGCTTTACCCCAATTTCAATTATGTATATGTAGTTTCATAAATTGCACTTTGAATCCCCAAATTTTAAAATATAAGTCGAATCACAACCCTTTATACGTTTTATCAAAAATAATATTGTTTTTAACGAATATATTGACAAATGTGATATAAATTATTGCAGTGATAATATAAATTTTAGATTTTAAACATGTAACTAATTTTACACTTTTAAAAATTTTAAATCATAATTTAATATTATTTTTTGCATCTCAAACTTTAAATCGTAGATCGAATCACAACCCCTTATACGTTTTCTATCAAAAATAATATTTATTTAACGAATGTATTGACACATGCGATGTCAAATTATGCAACGATTACATAATCTATATTTTAAGATGGTACAAATATATTTTAATGATTTTATACGTATCATATATCCTAATAGTCACAACTTTATTTAATGAAAACATATTAGTTTTTATAAATAAATTATAATTGATTAATGGTCATAAAAAATATTAAATTATGATTTAAAATTAGTTACATGTTTAGAATCTAAAATTTATATCATCACTGTATAAAATAGCATTTGTCAATATATTCGTTAAAAAAAATATTATTTTTGATAGAAAACGTATAAGGGGTTGTGATTCGACTTATATTTTAAAGTTTGGGGATGCAAACTGCAATTTATGAAACTACATATACATAATTGAAATTGGAGTAAAGTTGGGGGATGAAAAGTGCAATTAACTCTAAAAAGAACAAAGCATATAATATTGTTTCAAAAAAAACAAATCATATAATACATATTCCCTCCGTCCCACTCATTTATTTATATACAGTTTTTTCTTATTGTTCGGCACACATTTTAAGGTGTATATAAAGTATAGTTCTATATATAATTTATTTTTTCTTTGAATAAAAATTTACATTCAGAAAAAAAATAAATAAAAATAATTTATAAAAGTATACTTTATAGGAATTTTAAAATGTGTGTCAAACCTCTTTTCCCGGATGTATATATTCTAATGGGACGGAGGGAGTATTTATTTCGGTTGGATGCAAATTTAATCGTCGATCTCACATGGGAAGACAATTTCACCCTGTGCATAACAATTAATATGAAATCTTTCTTGTGAATTGCTTTGTAAGTCATATACATGAGTAGGTTAATGCATTTTTAATGAAAAAAAAATTTAAATTTTAGGGGACATGTCTATGAAAACACTGACAAATAACTAAATTTGCTTTACAATATTGATTAATCTGCAGGATACCATGGATCCAGTTGCTGGCATATTACACGAGTGATGTAGTAGAAGTGAAAGACACTAATTGCTAGGTGAAGTAGGTCATGAGCTGTTTATGCTAATTAATGAGGTTATCCGAAAAATTGAGTTTTTAAAACACATTATATTTTTTTTATAAGGAAGCAAAAAATATATAGAGGTAATAAAAACCAAAAATGACTAGGAGCATAATTTTTCTGAAAAGAACTACCAACAACAAAAAATATTGAAAAAAAATACTATATGAACTTGATTTTATTTTAGGTTTGAATATAAAAACCAAAAATGACTAGGGCCATAATTTTTCTAAAAAAAAACTATCCACAAAAAATATCGATAAAAATATCATATGAATTTGATTTTATTTTAGTTTTGAACACTTAAATTTAATTAATTTAGCTATTCCAATATTTGAAGGCCGGCTCTGAATAAGTCAAGAAGAAACCACCAAGCTAGATCATCAAATTGGTTTCTCGTGACGACTAACAAGAAACTTAAATTCAGATCTCTGTAGCTTGATTTTCAGTGCCTAGATTGTTATTTTATGAACAATCTGACCATTGATATTTATCAGGGTAAAGATATTTGAGTTGCATGTGGACCAAATCTATGGTATCTAAACATAGCATGTTGTGTATTTACTATAGCCGCATTTGACGCAAGAAACGCGTACAATCATATATGCCCATGTATCTCCGCTGCAATACATATGCTTACAATTCATTGTGATCATGTGCACCCTAGCTCGCTAGGTACCTCATGGATGGAGGAGTATTGGCGTGTGCTTTGTTATCCCGACTCTTTATTTTACCTCGAATATTTTCGTCAAATACTTGACACTCGAATATGAGTATCGACACTCGGACACTCATTTTATTTGAAAAATATGTAAAATTTTCAAATATTTTCTACCCGAAACTTGGACATGTAATCATGTTAGACACTTTCACTTGAGTCCGGTAACTAAGTGTGTGTTATGTGGATATCTACATGTGCCAGAGATGACTATTTCCGGAGTTCTGTTGTTTACTAAGAATTGTTCAAGGTTCTTAATTAAGTATAATGATCAAATCATAATCTTCTAGATTTAGGTCTTATGCGGAATGTCTGTTACATAAGAGCTAATTAATTAATTAATTAGTTTCAGCAAGCACTGATGCATATGATTACATATATCCATGCCACTAGACATGCGTCAAAGACTTGATAAACATAATATTTAACACTAAACTATCCGTCATCTGTCAATTATATGCCTAATAACTTTATAATTAAGTTACGTACGAGAAATGAAAAGGAGGGTAAAAGTAAAAAAGTGAGAATAGTACTAAAGAAAACAGGTATGCATGGTAACTTCTGATTGCAGAGAGGTAAGAAAAGTGAAATTGACATATTTGTTTCAGAAAGATTCGCAGAAAACATGAAACGGGAAATGAGAGGAGATGATGAAACTAGCACGCACGTACGGTTACAAATAAGCATCCGAATCAAGTACTTAAGATATCGTCATCCCCATGCAGCTTAATTCACACGCTCTGAGAACGAATACATATTTGTATAAACATATGAGTTTCGAAACCAACGATTCATGTCCATTCTTGTTCATCAGTCATCTCCTTCATCAGTTCTGAAAAGCTTTTTCAAGAGTTTCACAGTCATTTTACAGTTGTGGTGATCGCAATTTACAATACGTATCCCGGTAAACTAATCTTATCACGGCCTGATGGTTTGGACGTTGGGGGACATAACTATGTCATATGCTCACTATTGAAAAGTTGATTTAATCTGTGTTTAAAAAAAAAAAAAAATCGTCCCAATATTTAAAAATCACCTATAAATTTCTTATTCATCGTTAAAAAATATTTGACCGGTTCAATTC
The DNA here is from genome assembly GCA_030848705.1 of Heracleum sosnowskyi. Classification (NCBI taxonomy): domain Eukaryota; kingdom Viridiplantae; phylum Streptophyta; class Magnoliopsida; order Apiales; family Apiaceae; genus Heracleum; species Heracleum sosnowskyi. Next base: position 10,120,189 of record CM061239.1, read on the forward strand.
TAAAATTCGATTTATCGCTACAAATTATTTTGAAATGACATATTATATAATAAATAAAGCTAATATATTAAATATTATTAGAATATTAAAATTTATCCGATTTTTGTTCCGATTTATTTTCGATTTATCACTCCGATAAATTCCCTGATCAATACCTCAACTGATTTGTTTCGATTTCTGAAATCTATAATCATGGATTTAATGCAATCGATTTAGTTGTTTTTCTTGTAACGAATATAATTAAAAAAAAATTGGTAACCTACGAACATAAAATTTTAATCACAAGATAAATATAAAATCACTTTGGTTAAGTATGAATGTATCCAGTCATCCAGATAAACAAACAACCTTGACTTTCTTCAGAATGAATTAACTTGAAATATGTGATCAAATCCAAACATTGACTAATAACAAGTAGAAGTCGAGGAAAATAACTTGAGAATACGTATGAACGGATTTATTGCGTATGTAGTTACAAATAGGCATGAAAATGTCCCACCTGTAAATTAAATGTTGGATTATTCCTCGAGTCAAAGCAAAAACGCACCATCGATGCGTTGTTAAAATGAAACCGATGATGTATTTGTGGTAGTTAGCAATAAATCCTGTCACCTTAACAAATGAAATTAAGCCTCAGTTACTTTTTATCTGTTAAAACTCAAAACGTCCACTATCTTTCAACATTTCATTGATTACATGTTTAGGTAGGAATAATTCAATATGAAAAGCTCGTTTTTCTTGTAGTGCAGTAATGTTTATGATTATTTATTTGTTATTATTTTTGTTAATCAAATAAATTAAATATATCATGAATTACTTAATATATACATTTATATAAATTAAATTTTAGCTTTGAGAATCATGGAAATTAAAGTAAATATATTAGAGTTATCCTAGAATGCATGTTTAGAGGACCAACAAATAAAATAGGACACTAATTCATAATATATTATGGTTGACAAATTGCTCATCCACATAAAGTTAAAATCTTAAAATTATTTGAAAATTAAGCGAGAATAGAATGCACATTCATATCAATTCTCAATGTTAAATCTATTAACATTCACGGGAATAATGATTACCTTTCGCGAATAGATGATTACATCCCTTGCTGACTAGGGACAGGTCACAAGACAAAATAAAATATCATATGAGAAATTATATGTAAACATAAGCTGACGTCTATCGGTTAAGTAATAATCGATAAATTAATAACCTTGTTAAAATAATATTTTTTCCGGTCGTAATAGAGACAGTGTATTTCTATTCTTAATAAAATAATAAACTCGATAAAATAATATTTATTCTCAGTCCGAAACAATTACTTTAAAGAGATTTAACTGTAAGTTGAATTGTAGTACAAAACTGCAGGCTCCTCCATCTCTATATCATTAAGAGGCTACATAAATGGAGTAGCTTTTACTGTCAAAGATTCTATTAAGAGCCCCAGCATGTACACTTCTCAATGTTCTCTTTGCTTCTCTTCCGGGGGCCTTTGATTGTACTTTGTGTAGTCTACAAGCTATATTTACCATTCTCACTTTTCTAAATTTCTAAACCCTGTTTTCCTATTTCCCTTGTATATATATATTCATGTCAATCCAGCACCTAAAGGTATGGGCAACACTTTCTCAGTTTCTCTCTATATAAATTTACTATTTTATTTTTTTTGCAGGTGATTCCTGTCGCCCTCAGCAAGATATTTTATTTGTGAATCTCAATTATTTTTGTTTTAATTTATTGTAGGAATTAATAGGGGCTATGGTTTATTAACTAATTAATTAATTGAAGTTGAAGCGATCCAACACGTACAGTCAAGAGGCTTTTGAAGTCTATAAGAAGAGAAGAGACTTTACGTTACAAACTTGCCTTTTGTATCTCTCTCACAAAGAAGGGCTATTAAATAAAAGGAGAATATTGTTGGTATTGTTTCAAGCTTCATTTCATGGCTGCTTCAAACAGACACTGGCCTAGTATGTTCAAGTCCAAACCTCACCTCCATCAATGGCAACAACATGAACATCATAGAACCCTGCTGTCTTCTGGTAAGTTTTTTCAGTTTGATTTGTCTAAAAGCACTTGTTCAAATTAAAGACAGTTTTTTCAAGTTTTTTCTTTGATTTTCTTTTTCGGGAATGGCTACCATGAGTTGTGGAATTTTATGGTTAATTTTATTGTAGCAAATTGTACACTTGGTTTTATGTAACAAATAGTGTAATTCTGTACTACAGGAGGCGAAGAGAGGAGCAATGAGCCGAAACCAAGATGGAACCCGAAACCGGAACAAATTCGGATACTAGAAGCTATCTTCAACTCGGGGATGGTGAATCCACCACGAGATGAAATAAGGAGGATTAGGGTTCAATTGCAAGAGTACGGTCAAGTTGGTGATGCTAATGTTTTCTACTGGTTCCAAAACAGAAAATCAAGAAGCAAACACAAGCAACAACGCAATACCAAATCAAACTCCCATACCCATACCCCTACCACCACCACCACCCTCACCTCTGCTTTAACCACCATGGTTCCACCATCCTCATCCTCGTCCTCATCTGACAAATCTTCGCAAAAGTCATCAACCAATAATAACATTGCACCATTCTCATTAAACATTACGGACGGCTCGTTAAATTCTCCAACTCCTTCTGTTAATCAGCCTTTTAGCAACTTCCATTCTACTCATGGAGAATTTGTACAAGAACCCTTCTATTTTCCTGTCCTTAGTGGAGGAGATCATGCTGGTGCTTTCACACGAGGGTTTAGCTTTCCGGAGATTTCGATTTCATCGAATGCGGTTCATCAGCAAAGTCATGATCAAGTGAGTGATGAGCACACAGCAAGGAGCTACTCTAATCTTTTATTAACTGACTTGATGATGAATGTTGGAGCTATGAATTATAAGAAGGTTGAAGATGAGAAGAATAAGGCATTGCAGCAACAAGAAGTGATTAGTTACACTACAACTTCAGCAACTATGTCTGCTAATTTCACATCTCTTCCTCCTAATGCACTTCCCTCTAGTACTGTCAATCATGTTCAAGGTACTTGCTTGTCCTCTCTCCTCTCTGTCTCTCTCTCTCTCTCTCCCTCCCTCCAATTCACTTCGCATACATATAAATTACTACAGTAACTACATCCCATGTATTCTAATAATGTTAGGAAACGTTACTATTTAACTTCTCATGTAATTTTAGATTTTAAATTGTAGCAAAAAGTGATTACGACAACTAACAAGTAAGTAGGTGAACATAATTTACATGATATGCACCGGAACCAGGGTTTAGATAATCTGACAATAAGATAATCATTAAAGTAGTAGTTTACTTTGTAAATCTTTAATTGCATTAATCTTCCGGAGCTAAAACTAAAAATTTCTATTGAATTTTGGATTTTGTCGGAGTTCCAGCCTAGCTAGGCTACTCCCCTCGGATGTACATGTGTTTATGTTTTCTCTGCATTTGTACCAACATGACTGCATATAAATACAAACAGAGACTAGGCCTATTACAGTCATGATCTGTCACCGATACTTGCAAGTACTTCATTACTACAGTATATCTAATGACATCCAAGCAGGCTTGATATGTTACAACTGGAAACAAGTCATTGTATATTTTTGTCTCTTGTTCTGGAATCTTGGTTCTGTGTATCTCTGCTCTGCATCAAGTTGGACGTGTGCATGGCAATTCATAATACTGTTTTTTCGGCTTTTACGTCACTCATCTGGTAGAATAGTATGCTCTTCAATTTTGTTTGGATAATAGTATTAATCTTGAAAGTGAAAATGATGGCACCTTGTGTGTGTACTGTAAATATAGTTCAACTGTCTTCAATTGATTATTTGGATGAGTTTTTGTGAAAATTAGACCATGCTCGTGGATTTAATTAAACCTTGAGGAGAATTATTTGGTTGCAGGAAAATCAACTGTGATTATAAATGATGTGGGATTCGAGGTTCCATCTGGGCCGTTGAATGTGAAAGAAGTCTTTGGTGAAGATGCAGTGCTTGTGCACTCTTCCGGTCAGCCAGTAGTGACCAATGAGTGGGGCGTTACTCTACAGCCTCTCCAGCATGGTGCATTTTATTATCTGGTGCGCACCTTAATTAGAATACATGAATATACAATATTAACATTCGATACTTCGACTCGATTTGTATAATCAAAATCTCAGCATTCGGCATTAGGCTAGGATCTCATCCATTAGACTATTGTATATGAAAAATATGTTTTTCCATTAGAACGGTCTGTACATATGGCTTGAGTTGCTCTTTTATATTTTGTTAAGGTATTATTTATCCTGGCTTGCAGATTTAGAAGATAAAGAAGATGAAGGAAATTGACAGGAGAAAGATGAAGTCAGTGAGTGGCTAGGTGTTGATCGCTGGGATTGTGTCAGTTTCTTTATAAGTTGCTGTTTCCCATTTATAGCAATGTTATATCCTATGTGCATGACTGCATGCTAGGGACATCAAATGATTAAGAATCTGTGGATTGACCTAATATATAAGTATTATATTATTATGTTTAAATTATCATGATTAAATATTCTTCCCTTTGCCATTTATGAGCTAAAATATTCTTCCGCTTCGATGAGCAAATTTATTCTCATTCGAAAATCGGGTGAATTTTGGAATTAATCACTAAAATTCTCATTTATAAGATTGTTTCTTTTCTGAATTATATTGGAGATTAAACAATTTTGCCAGTCATGATATCAGATATCATAACTTCTGGCAGGTTTTTGGCAAACTGTTACGTTGTTATGAATTCAAATTCAAGCTAAGGGTTTAGGGTGTAACAAAAGGTAAGGTTAACAATTATAACGGCAAAACTGAAACGTGGCTACATGGTGTGTAGGGTTGCAACTTGAAAGAACAGTTACATAATGTATCTGCATTTGTCTGGTATGTAGCTAGATTGATTGGTGCATGAGCTAACTTTGAGTGATGTGGATTTATAGATTGATTGGTCACTGCATGTGAAAATATTGTTCATTCTTCACTCTTCTTCACTCTTCAGTCTTCGGTCTTCAGTCTCCACCGAAATCATGGTGTTTAAACAAATTTATTTAAATATTTAAATATATATTTGAGAAATTATCAAAAATACTACTTATTTTAAATTATTTTGTAATTTTACCGTCTGAAAATATTTGCAAAAATACGGTCTGCAACAGATGCAATATAAAAATATTTACAAAAATACGATGCAACCAGATGCATTTTTTTTTCGGCGAACTTAAAATTCGGCGAATCACAATGAACTTCAGCAAACTTGAAACTACTCAAAACTCAAAGACTTTTACATAAACAATCTTTAATTACAATGATCCATAATGCTATGAAACTCATAACATCAAACTCTAATCCAAATCTCAAGAACGAATTAAAGTTTATAAAACTTTAAACTAAAACTGAAAATTGATCAACTTCCTCCATTGTTTCCATTAACTTTTCAGTTAATCGGCCCCCTACAACCTATAATTATGCAATCAAAAATGATTTAAATTATTAAATTTTCATAAGTTGTATTTGTAGTTGATTTTGGTTGATACAATTGCATGCAGATATGGTTACAACTTACAATAAGTTGTACCGAATTTTTGCAAATATTTTCAAAATTTTGGTATTTTTGCAAAATATTCAAAAAAACATGATATTTTTTGCAAAAAAAAAGTTTCTAGGATCGGGTATTGATGAAGAAGACCCTATATATATTTTTTATACTAATTTATAACCCGTGCAATGCACGGATTCTTTTTAAATATTTATAATTATATTTATTCACTAAGTTTAGAAAATAATTTTTATTTTAATGATGATTTAATAATTATTATTCAACTGAAACTACTCCGAAAACTGAAGAGAAAAAATTACGATTTTTACATTGAGGATTCTATTTAACTTAGAAAACCTACTCATGTTTGATTTATATTATTAATACACTTTTTAGTATTTAAAATAAATTTACTAATAATCAAATGCAATTTTTAATATTAAATCTACCTATTCATAATGTTGTCTCCGGGAAACAATCATTATACACATCTGTGCTCAGAAAACATATACTACATACACTTATTCCCTTATTAAGAAATCAAATCAAACTTTCACATTCAAACTACAATCGAATTAAACATTCAAATTTCAACATCCGGTTTATTAAGCATGATATCCAATTATGCACCACTCACCCCATTCAAATTTCAACATCCCGTTTATTAAGCATGATATCCAATTATGCACCACTCACCCCGATATGCTAAACGTTAAGTATGAGAAATGTGGTAAATATATCGTTTCATAATTTTAAAAATTTTACTTATGTTAAAATAATTTGAGTTTTAAATATAAAATTTAAATATGTTGTTACTGAATTTCAAACCTAATAGTACTTTTAAATTATTTCTCTTACATGCACGTTATTGTAATAGATTTTTTTTAAAATAGTTGTTGAACATCTAATTATATTTAATATAGAATTCTATTTAATATAGAAAACGCAATTATATTTGGTTTAAATTAAAAAGAATACACTCTTTAGTATTTAATATAATCATACTATTAATCAAATACATTTTTTAATATTAGATGTAACAGTTCTTATCTATTTATTTAAGATGTCCTTATTAATTTGATCGTACATTGGTTAATGGTTATACAGGGCTACCAAATGTTGGATAAAACCCCTCACACGCTTAGCTTATATTATATATGAGGATTTAATTTGTAATGATATTTGTATGAAGTGAACTATCTATCTACTCTCTATTTATAGACAACACAGGTTTGAAAAATGTAGTGATTGATCTTTGAAAGTTGATTGATTTTCCTACACAGCGTGAAAAGAAAAGAAAGAAATGTGCTTATACATCAACGTCAACTTTTAAACTAAATTACCATTTATGCACGTATGTGTAGTACCAGTACTTTTCCTGTTTTCAGACTCTTCTTCTATACCTGAATCTCTTTCTGGTATGGATTTTTTTTAAAACCCAGAATACTCGTGTGTTCAACCTTTTGCAGATGGTAACTTTGTTACTCCTGTATTAAACAGCAAAATAACTATTGTCTGTCTGCTCTTCAAATTAGCAAACTAATCAGGTGAAAAAACAAGTCCATTCGAGATAAGCAGACAATAAATTTCTCTCCGTTTGTTTTCTTACAACGCCATCCGCCGTTTCTGTAGGATATTCATGTTTGCGATGAACGTATTAAACTGTTGAAAGTTCATGTTTGCGATAAGTATTAAACTGAAAACATTTTTCGTGTCGTATACACATATCATGTAGCAAATTCACATATCTTGTACCAAATGGTCAGGTCTAAATAATAATATTAATGTCTGCTTGGTTATCACATAGATATTCTCGTGTATAGGAAGTGTCCCATACTCCCTTTGCGTAGAGCTCGAACTAAAGGAAGCAGAAATGAAATGTAGAACCTTTTTCTTAAAAACTTGCTATAATGTGGAATATTTTGTTTTTACTGATTACTCCCTTCAATTCACGAATTTAAAACTCCCTACTTAAAGTACCTAGAGAGACATACAAGAAAAGGTAAAGAGATCTTTAAAGTGTTTTACTCCTATTTTTCCGAGAGTAACAAAAAGATGGAACATATTCAAATGAAGAAAACGAAATATCAGTTACTGCAGATAAAATAATTGCATTACAATCTTTATATGAGAACCACAACCACCAACACATATCAGTAGTTCTTTAGACAGAAATTGCTTCGACTACACCCCCATCATCACATCATTTGCGAGCCTCAGTCTTCTTCTGCTCTTTAGCTGAATTTTAAAAATGATTTTAGTTTATGATGAACAAATAGAGGAAAACTTAAAAAAAACACATTAGCAGGAGATATTAATCAATTACCAGCTTTCTCTTCGTCCCTCTTTCTAGCGGCATCTGCCCTCTGTTGACGAATAAGGGCCAAACGATCTGCAAGAACGCAACCGACATGTGTTCAGTACAATGAAGAACAGGCAAGTAACAAAACAGTCATATGCATCATCTAGACAACACGAAGGGAATAGATATATAGCTCTGTAACATGCCTTCTGACATGTGTTCACCCCGTGAATTAATAGGTAACACTGGAGTTGTGTAAACTTGAAGTGTCGTGACGAAGGATGAAGGGTATTTGCAGAACATAAACATGAAATCATTCTTACAAATTACCTTGTAATCACAAGATAAACTGGTTAAAAGACCATTACATGGGAAGACAATTAGACAAATATAACAGTCTCAGAAGCAACTAGAACATCATCAAAAAGTAAATAGAATATGAATCCTTAAAATATCCAGAATCTTTACAAGCTTAATCTGTTATGACTTGTGAGTGAAACTGTGTCAACTCGCACACACTAAAAGGCATAATAAGAGCAAAAAACAAAAGAATACTTAAGTATAACACATACACAAGCACGGGGAAGAGAAAAAATATCCATGCAGTGTGTTGGTCAAGAGCCTAAACGACCCTAGTTTTCCCGAACTCTCAACACCATACAGGGGCATATGTATAGGTATATCCAAATGTACATACACATATACATACATTTACTAATATAGGGGTACGTCTATGGCATATTTGTACATTTAAATTCACAGACGTACATCTAGTATCAAGTTGCATGCTAACAAAAATAATGTCATCCTCACCTAAATCTTTCCTTGCTTGTTCCGTTTTCCCTTGCTCTTGCAACCTCATGTACCTTTCATGGGATTTCTGCTTCTCTATTTCTTCTCTGAAAAAAACAAGGAAATCATAAGTGGTCATCATGACAGAATTATTATCACTTATCAGTATAACTGGAAGTTACATTCTTGCTTCACAAAGAACTTAGTAATGAGAACATGCATTATCAATCCCATGAATTATTATTATCCATGTTGATTAGTAGGAATAATTTAGGATAAAAATAACTCATATTAATTTATTATATTCATAGTCATAGATTCACAAATCACAACTGACACTACTTATATGTAAAACCCGGATGGAGGTAAAAGTAATCAACTTGAACTTCATTACTTAGAAAAATGTAAAACGTTACTCCATTGGTGATAAAAATAATGACATGACAAGGATGTTCCACTAAGCAAGGAAAAGAATCTGAATAGGCTAAAATTGCAAATCTGAATAGCCATGTCCATGGTGGCTACATCTGAAGGGAAAAAAACAGGTGTTCAACACACTCTAGTCTTACTCCTCGAGTATTAAAACACAATTTTACAGAAGTTAAAGGATGTGAATTTGTCCAATTTGTTGTGGAAAGAGAAGCCAATTGTTTTCGTAAGGCAAAGAAACAACTTTCAGTGTTGTCGCCTACATTTCAAATTTACTCGTATGCTGTTAGAGGATCAAGGCAATCAAATTCTTAGGACTTGTTAGAAACATCAAACTTACTCTTCATCGATATTATAGTATTTGATATTATAGTATCGATATTCCATGAGTGGCACGGAAGATTTCTGGGGGTGGAAATGTCAGGACTCAGGAAGGGTCATGGCTTGTGGAAGACTTAGTAATGCACAGATATTCTTTAGGCAATGTCAGTATGAAGTCAAAGTTGGTTGAATCAATGCTAAGCTCTAAAAATACAAGTTTACAACATTGTCCTGTCATTTTGTAGAATACTGACCGATGATCTCCTTAAAAGGATCTCATTTAAACTGAACACCAACTATCTCCCTAGTCTCTACTTCTTCTCTGTCTAGTCCTCCCGGAATTAATCTCTCACTGTTCCTCTACATGTAGTTTCCTCTATTTATCATCTCAAATCTCTCCATAATCTCTGTAAATTGACTGTTAAATACTAATACATCCTGTTGTAGACAAAAAAAATTATAAGATACAGCTCTGACAACACAGGAAAGGAGCAGTTACTCTAGTATGCGAAGACTAATTAAAGACATGTATATGGTGAATAAGAATCTAAAGGGGGGGGGAGCAAAACAAAGGTTATTCTTAGGACAACACTCAGCGACATTAGATAATTAAGATAAGCAAGCGAAATAACAGAACAAAGGTTACAATCAGTCAGTTCTGTTTACAGATCACAAAATCTTTTGCATACCTTTCACGCCTGGAAAGTTCAGTCGTCTTCTCAATCTGTAGAATAAACAGAGTTAGATAGCATGCTCACAACTCCAGACACATTTACTTTGAAACAAGAAATCAACATGAGTAGATTGATTAATAAAGGAGCGTGTGTGCGTGTGTCTACTCACATCAATATCTCTGGCTTTCAAATTTTTCGGCTTCACCAAATTGGGATTCTCAATTTGAATGATCCCTTGTGTGCCTTTCTTCTTCTGCTATAAACAAATGACGATCAATCTAAATTAATCACCGTCTCTAAAGTCTAATCCATAAAAAGGATAACCAGTATAACCAACTTGAACATCAATAACAGGATAATTTAAAAAAAAAAAAAAAAAAGTTTCGAGAGTACTGACTTCCTCCCCCCCTGAATCATCGGACTCCTCTTCAGATTCTTCAGATCTCTCATCTTCTATATCTTCAGCTTCTTCCTTATAATGTCAAAAAAAAATAAGAATATGATATAATAGTTAAATGACTTAAACATATTTTGATATTTAAAAACTAAAAAAAATTAATCATCAATATGTGACAACTGAAAGGTATTTAAATACCTGTCTAAATGTGCGAGGACGAGAAGAAGTGCCAGCAACTACAATATCACAATTACAAGAATAGTTAGTATATAAGATCCTAAACAATTATAAGACTTGATTATAACCAAGGCACTTGAAGCTTTGGTTAAATAAGACAATACAGAACAAAAATAAAACTTTTACAGATGCAAGCTCAAAATTATACAGTTAATACAAATATCAGATAATGCATATCTACATGTCTGAGCTTAATTACTACCAACGCTCTCGAAGCTTAATCAATTTTCATGACTAACATTGACAATTTCCTATCAATCCAAAAGAAATAAAACTAAAAATTGTTAATCAGGCATAGCACTAAAATTTAATCATAAACCCCTCTCAGTAACTTAATTTCCGACTATTCCCAATCCATTCCCTAAGAAATAAAATCCAAAATTTCTCGTAACACTAAAATTCGATTCTTTAAGCCCTACCAGTAACTCCACTACAAACATGTCCTATCAATTCCATACACCTTAAAATCTAAAACATATCTCAAAAATTAAAACCAAACTAATCTTTTCCAACAAAAAGCTCAAATCTTTACCACAAAAAATCAATCTTTTTACGCAATTAAACAAACAAACATCAACAAAATTTAAAATTTCACCAATAATTAAAGAAAACAACAAAATTTAACAATCTAAGCTAATTACAAATCAGTTAATTACAACACACTACAGTAGATCTAATAAAAAACAAATCAATACATACAACATATACACACAAATACGAATAAACATACCCATCTCCTCGGGAGTAGAGAACTGGCGACGACCCGTGGGTTTGCCCTTGAATTTGCCCCGACCCATGTTGATTAATTTAATAATTAGAAGAAAATTATAAAAACAGAAGTGATTTTTATGAAGAGAGGGAATGCAAAACCCTAGGTTTCAAAAGGGGGCTGATTGACTTTTATTCGGAGAGAGTGATTCTTTTATAGTGGAGTAGCGCTTTTGGGTCCTGGATTTTAGTGTGGGGCCAAGGGTGACACATGTACGGTTGTGATTTGGCGGTGTTTTTAGTTGTTTTATTAGAAAAAGGAAATAACTTTGAGGTGTCTTGGGGAAGGGTAAAAAAAGGGAAATTCCTAATGGTAGAGTGTTATAAGAGAGTATTTACTTTTAAATTAATTATATTTAACATTTAATTAACGGTGTAATTAATGTTTGTTAGACAGAGTAGTATCACTTGAACGAAGTCAAAATTTCAGTGGTTCCACTTGGAAGACCAAAACTTCAATTGGTACTATTTGGAAAAGCCAATAATACAGCAGTACCATTAGGAATTTCCTAAAAAAAATCGGGTGAAAAGTGAAAACTAGTAGCGTAATTGACTAATTGTTAAGAATAAAAACTAAAAATTTTATTGTATTGACACTGTATATGAAATATCTAACATTTGTAATTTCTTTAATTTCTCAGTTATATTTGTACTAGTATATAACTAGTTTACTAAGCCGCGCTTCGCAGCGGTTTTATAATAATTTCTCCAAATTTTTCTAAAAACTATTCCAAAAAATATGTTTTTAAACAAAATTATATTTAAAACATGAAATTAAGGTTTCTTTTAAATTCTCCGTTTAGTGTTGTTTATTACCGAAATTTTGAATAATTATAGAAAAGGACAATTGTTTAATATATTTTATTATTTTAATATTATATCAAATATTAGTATATTAATCACTTTATTTTTCTAAAACTTTATATTCCTACTTCTATTTAAAAATTCATAATACATAAATATTAAATTCTAGAATAAAATATGTTTCTCCTAATGAATCGCTCTCTCGTTAAACATGTTTCCTCTCACTAACCCGCTTTCTCGCTGTTACCAAATTGAACATAAAACAAACTAATTACTTAATCAATTAGATCATCTATTAATCAATTTTATTATATCATAAAATTTAATTCAAATCTTTTTCAAAATTCTAATTTTTATTGTTTAAAATAAAGGTACTCGAGAAAAGAAATGAAAAGAAAATAAGGCTCCTCCATTTTATTTTATTATATAGAAACTTGCATTTTCTGTAAATTTTATCTTCTACATAATTAGAAGGTAAAAATTTTAAAAAAGTGATTTTTAATGTATATGTAAAACATATAGATAAATTAAAGGTGAGTTTTTTTTACAAAAAAATTATGAGAACATAATTTCTAATAATTTTTTTAGGAGAATGTAAAGATGATAATATGTTTTCAAGATAAATTTTAGAAATTCAAGAAAAAATATATGAGAATATTAAAATGGTAACTTTAAGTTCAAAAGAAAGTTTAAGAAAATATCAACATGGTAATTTGACTTAAAGATAAATTTTAGGACAATATTAAGATAGTAATTTAACTTAAGAAGAAAGTTTAGGAGAATATAAGTTAATTAATATTTCCATTACTAAAGATTTAAAAGCCAATTTAGATATTTTTTACTCAAATCGTCTAGCACCTTACAAATCGTCTTCTTTATTATTTTTCTCGATTAAAAGATATTAAATAAAAATTAGTAAATAAATTGGACTCGTGGAGTAGGTTTAGGAGAATATTAATATAGTATACTTAGTTTTCTCCATTTGAAGATTTTTATTTTGACAGTCAAGCAAACCATTTTTAACATAACATAACATATTTAACTTTCTTCCTTGAAAGATAGTATTAAAAATAGGGATAATTATCAAATTCATCACTCATTTGGTTCAAATGTATCAAATTAGTCACTCATTTCAAAAATGACTCAATTAGGTAAATAATTTGAAAACTATATTTATAGAAGTATACATCGAAGCGATTTGAGAGGCGCCACATCCACCGCCCTCGTCTTCTCCTTTATATAAGTATATTTATTGATTGGATCAATAGAGAACGTTTATGAGAATATTAACATACTATATTTAGTTTCCTTCGTTAGAAAATAGTAAAAATCAAATTGAGAATTTATCTAATATTATAAAGGTAAAAATATTAAAATTGTATATTTACTTTTCTCCATTAGTAAAATTTAAAAAATAATTAAGATATTTTCTAATAAAATAATGTATGAGACTATTAAAATTGTAAATTTAGTTTCATCCATTAGTAAAGATTTTAAAGGCAAGAATATTATAATTGTATATTTTGTTTCCTCCATTAGTAAAGATTTTAAAGTCAATTGAGATATTTTCGAATCTTTAACATTAATTATTCAAAAATTTGAGAATATTAGAAAAGTAGATTGAAGCAATTTGAGAGGCACCACGTCAACGCCATCGTCTTCTCCTTTATATAAGTACTAGTTTACTAAGCCACGCTTCGCAGCGGCTTTATAGTAATTTTTCAAATTTTTTTTAAAATATTATACAAAAATTGTTTTAAAATAAAATAAATAATTATATTTTTAGCATAAGGTTTGTTTTGGGGTTTCCGTGTCGTATTGGTCATTCACGAAAATTTTGAATAAATATAGAAAAAAGGTAATTGTTTAATATTTTCATTATATTAATATTATGTTGAATATTATTATATTGATTACCATTTATTTTTTTTCCAAAATTTAAATTATAACTTATATTTTAAAAATACATAACATAATATTAATATTTAATTCTAACATATAATACGTTGCTTCTAATGAACCACCCTACCTTTAAAGATGTTTACTCCCAGTGAGCCGCTCTCTTATTATTACCAAATCTAACAGATAATACATTAATCTACTTAATAAATTACATAATTTTCAAATTTGTTTTGTACTCTTAACATATAATACAATAGTTAAAAATCTCACCTTTATAGTCTTAAAGATAGTTTTAAAAAATTCATTTTTAAGAATTTTGGACCAAAACCTTCATTTAATAACGATGAGATGTACCATATTGAAAAATCTGAGAAAATTCGGAAAAACACAAAAAAAGATAAAATAAATATACCAAAGATTTTATCAAAATAATATTAAAACTAAATTAGATGGTGTAAGATATCTACCTTGCAGTAGGGAGGCGAGGAGATTAATTCGTCTGAATCACAATTGATACGTCATACGTGCATCCATTATCTTACTTTGATAATATGACTAATGTCATCAAAATCTCTTCTTTGTAGTACAACAAAACTTTAACCTGAGTTCCTTATTTTCCTTTAAACAAAAACAATCAAAACCAGCAAAAGTTCAGAGAATATAAATATTTTAAAAGCAAACACAAATATGAGTTGGATGAAATAAAGAGCAAAAAATTAAATTTGTTTATATAATCGTCTGAATTATTAATAAAAGAAATTTGACATATTCTTGATTTTTAGAATTTCTTTATATAAATCATTATAGAAAGTAATTTAGTTTATAATTATAGGATGATATATATAGTCAATTAATTGTAGAATTTGAATATATTTATAATTTCTAGAATACTTGTCTTTTATAAGTACTACATTTTCTACAAATTATGAACTAAAAAGGGAAATTTCAATTTTTTAAATTTAAAATAGAGGTGTGCTACAAAAATAGATTAAACTGTTTATTTATTTTCTCCATTAGTAAAGATTTTAGGGCAAGAATATTAAAACTGTATATTTAGTTTCTTCTGCTAATAAAGATTTAAAGGCAATTGAGAATTTTTCTAATCTTTGCTATTATTAATTCAAAATTTTGAGAAAATTAGCTGTCTTCTCACTTATATAAGTAGATTTATAATTTTTAGAATACTTGTCTTTTATAAGTACTACCGTTTTTACACATTAGCAATAAAAAAGGAAAATTTCACTTTTTAATATTTAATATTGAGGTGCTCTCAAAAAATAGATTAAATTGTATATCTACTTTCCTCCATTAGTGAAGATTTTAAAGACAATAATATTAAAATTGTGTATTTACTTTCTTCCATTAGTAAAGTTTTAAAGGCAAATTGTATATTTAGTTTTCTCTGTTAGTATAGATTTAAACGGCAATTGAGACTTTTTCTAATTTTTGGTATTATTAATTCAAAATTTTGAGAAATTAAATAAGAAAAGTAAATCGAACAAATAAGAAAAATTTGAGAAAATAAGAAAAGTAAATTTGAGAAATAAGAAAACTAATATTAATATTAATAATATTAATATTAGTTTTGATAGAGAAAAATGGGAGTTACCGTCTCGTTGAACATGTTTTCTTCGGATAAGTCGTTTTCTTGTTCCCCAAATTCAACATCAACATCCTTTTAACAAATTCTAATATCTATTAAGTTATTTTATTATATTATAAAAACTAATTTATATATTCCAAAGATCAGAAAAATATTAATAAATCATAGCAATCCGAGAGACCTCACCATGTTCTTATTAGTTCTACTTGCAAAATTAGTAAACTCAATTTTAATCCGCTTGTAAAATTAATTAAACAAATTTGAAATTTATGTTTCAAATAAGATATGTACGAATTACCTTGATCATGTTTCTTATGATCCACAACTCAAATCACGTGTTTGATTTTATTTGTTCACTAATAAGTCCATAGGAACTATTCATGAGCTTAGCTGAAATAAGAATAAAAAAATTAACACTACTTCAAGGATCCTTGAAGATGAGCAGAGCCGAGCCCATTGTCGGCTTCATCCTACGTAACCGAATACTAAACCATCTTAAGAGTCCCTAAAAATTCGAATGTAAATGAGGAAATTTAATTCTATTGAATTAAAATTGAGACACTCTAGAAAATTAGATAAATATGAATCGAGCCATTCTAGAGCTCCCGGATGTTTTCCTTTATATATATAAAGATATTGATTTGTGCTATGTATGGGGTTTTTTATATTTTTAAATGGAAGATATAATATTATTAATATTTTTTGAATTTTTTTAAAGAAAATAATGTGTTTTAATTGAAAGGTAACTTTTTTTTAATTATAAAAGACAATATTAATAATTAAAAATATAATAATTTTCTATGTGTGTTTATAAAAAGTAATTGTTATAATAAAAATTAACATATTTTATCAAAAAAACAGTGTTAATATATAGGGCTTTTTTCATAAATACCCATGTCTATAAACTTTTTTACAAAAATACTATTTTTTTTTGAATATTTTGCAAAAATACCAACATATTTGTTAAAATACTAATTTTTTGAAAATATTTGCAAAATTCAGCAACTTATAAAAAATTAATAATTGAAATCATCTTTGGTTGGATAGTGTAGGTAGGTTTCAAAAATTAAATAAAATGGTTAATGCAAAAATTCATAATATAAAAACATCATTGAATTAAAAATTAATTTGTAAGTTTTACATGTATTATAAAATCATCAAAATTTAATTTGAAACACTTAGGATAGAATCCAAATGATGAATGAGCGGCTCAAGCCTATTAAATATAATTTTTATTTTACGTTAGCTTCAATTTAAATATGTTTTCCCTAATTATTTCACATTTAGAAAAATTCTATTTCCTCCCGTAAAATTTAAAATTTATTTAATAAAAATTCACTCCAATATAAAATACAATTAATATGAGATTAAAATCATATAGAATCATAAATAGATATACACTTTTTTAAATATTAGTGAAGGATAATTAGCATGTTATTATTTATTATAGTAAATCATCCGCTAATTGTTAAGAAAATTAATTAATGCAAGATAATGCAAGATGAGCTTAATTGCTAAATAGATACCTAATTTCTTTATAAGATAAATAAAGAAGAATCAAAGTAGACAGAATATTGAATCTAACAAGTAATTTAAACAAGTATTTTTAGTTAATACGTTGACAAGAAATGAAATGATTGATTTAACTAATTAATACAAAATTTTAAAAGAGACAAGCTTTAAATGTGTTCAACAATTTTTTTTTATTTTTAATGCATGTTTATCTTTTGAGAACATTAGTTTTTGTAATCATTATACTTCATTATTTATCAACTCAGTTTCAAAATTAGTGTTTAAAATATAAATATTAAGAATTAATGGAAATGAAACTTGAAATATTAATATTATTGATATAGATCATAGTGATATATATTTATTTATGCTACAAATTATTTTGTACAATATTTTTTGAATTAAACACAGGAAAAAGAATTCAAAAATATAATAAAAAATCATAAATAAATATAATTATAAATATTAAAAAATATATAAGAAAATATTTTTATTATAACTTAATCTTACACCAACAAACTTCAACAAATGCCTATATGGTTTACACAACCATATAACTTTATTACACAGCTTTATTAAAGAGAAAGTAGTAGGTGTAATAGTATTTTATATTATTAAAAGTTACTATTTTAATTTTGAAAATGTATAGAAATGAGAGGGACATTGGAAACTGTATAGAAATGAAAGGGACGGAGGTAGTATTTGGTTTGTGCACGGATGTTAAGAAAAAAAAGTATAAAAAATTTCAATCAATTTTTAATGTATAAAGTAAGAATAGTGGAGAAAAGTAGTGAAAATAGTTGATTTTAATATTGTTAAAAGTTTACTACTTTTATAAAGTTTAGAAAGTGTAAAGAAATGATTGAGATTTAAGTACAAATTATTTTGTACAATATTTTTTGAATTAAACATAGGAACTGCATAATAATTGCATAATTACACAAACCAAACGCGCACAAAACTGCATAATTGCACACATATAACTGCACTTGATAACTACCTTACAATCTTCAACACCCCATAATGATCAGCAAGGGGGTAAGAACTCATTGAAAACAATTTATCACTGCAGAAGGCCTTGCAATTTTTCAACAAAACCATCAATATAAGAATCCTCAAAACCTTGTTTTAACAGCAGCTCTCTAAACTTGCTGTGATTCTCTCGTACTTCCTTCCCAATCTCACTGTCAACATTCATCACAGATTGTATAGCCTTGCAGATGCTATGTTTCGTAAAAACACCTTCTTCTCCTTTCTCAACCTCCACTCCTACTTTCAAATCTCTGCCGCCCATCACCCTTGCAGTGATAAATTGATCAACGAACCTTGGTACACTACAAAAAAAACAGCATCAGACAACACTTATCAGACAACGTAAAGTGGAAAAAGTGTTGTTCGAAATCAACAGACAAGTGTTTTTTTTGTTTTTTTTAAAACCATCGTCTGATCCAGCCTTCAGACAACGGGGTTTTGACAATTTAATTCTGTTGTCTAACAAACTGAATCAGACAAGTGTTTTTTTTATGGTGTTTTTTATGCTGTTGTCTGAAAAGACTTCAGACAATGTTTTAATTACCGTTGTTTGTCTGATTTAAATAGACAACTGTTTTTTTAATTCTGTTGTGCAAACGAGTTGGCTCAGACAACGGTTTATAATTGTGTTGTGCAAACAAGTTGGACCAGACAACGGTTTACAAAATTATATTGTTTGAAAAGACTTGAGACAATGTTTCAATTACCGTTGTTTGTCTGATTTGAATAGACAAGTGTTTTTTTAATTGTGTTGTGCAAACGAGTTGGCTCAGACAACGGTTTACAAAATAATATTGTTTGAAGAGAACGCTAGTTAGAAGTACAAGTCAAAGTACTAATTGACTCTTAAAATCTCAAACCAAATAAATTTATTATTTTCCAAAAATTTTGAAATATCATTAAAATAGATAGATCGTCACATCCGTACGGTTGGATCGTCGATAAATATTTTTAAAATAATCGAAACACCAATTCGGGAGGAAACACTAGCTAGAAGTACAAGTCAAAGTACTAATTGACTCTTAAAATCTCAAACCAAATAAATTTATTATTTTCCAAAAAATTTGAAATATCATTAAAATAGATAGATCATCACATCTGTATGGTTGGATAGTCGAGAAATATTTTTAAAAAAATTGAAACACCAATTCGGGAGGAAACACTAGTTAGAAGTAGAAGTCAAAGTATTAACTCACTCTTAAAATCTCAAACCAAATAAATTTATTATTTTCCAAAATTTTTGAAATATCATTAAGATAGATAGATCATCACATCCGTACGGTTGGATCGTCGATAAATATTTTTTAAAAAATCGAAACATCAATTCGGGAGGAAACACTAGCTAGAAGTACAAGTCAAAGTACTAATTGACTCTTAAAATCTCAAACCAAATAAATTTAATTATTTTCCAAAAAATTTGAAATATCATTAAGATAGATAGTTCATCACATCCGTACGGTTGGATCGTCGATCAATATTTTTTAAAAAATCGAAAAACCAATTCGGAAGGAAACACTAGTTAGAAGTACAAGTCAAAGTACTAATTGACTCTTAAAATCTCAAACCAAATAAATTTATTATTTTCCAAAAATTT
Source organism: Heracleum sosnowskyi (assembly GCA_030848705.1). Taxonomy (NCBI): domain Eukaryota; kingdom Viridiplantae; phylum Streptophyta; class Magnoliopsida; order Apiales; family Apiaceae; genus Heracleum; species Heracleum sosnowskyi. The sequence continues at coordinate 10,140,114 of CM061239.1, forward strand.
TGAAATATCATTAAGATAGATAGATCATCACATCCGTACGGTTGGATCGTCGATAAATATTTTTTAATTTTTTTTAATTTTGATAATTTTTCTAATTTTGCTAGTTTTTATTTATTTTTTAATAATTAGATCATTAGATCATCACAGGTGGGCCCCACTAATTTTTCTAATTTTGATAATTTTTATTTATTTTTTTATTTTTAAAAAGTGGGCCTCACTAATTTTTCTAATTTTTAACTCTAAACACTAAACTCTAAACCCTAAACCCTAAACCCTAAACCCGAACCCTAAACCCGAATAAATTTTTAATTGATTTCTTCGACGATCCAACCGTACGGATGTTAAAAGATACTCATTTTAGTGTTGGGAAAAAATAATCAAAAAATATAAAAGTCTGGTTATGCCGCATCTTTCCAGAAACGTTGGAAGAGTATTGCTTTCAAGAACGGGACATTTGTCAGATTCACTGAATTTATTTTTTCAATTGATTTCTTCGACGATCCAACCGTACGGATGTTAAAAGATACTCATTCTAGTGTTGGAAAAAAATAATCAAAAAATCTAAAAGTCTGGTTATGCCTCATCTTTCCAAAAACGTTGGAAGAGTATTGCTTTCAAGAACGGGACATGTGTCAGATTGACTGAATAATTTTTGCAATTGATTTCTTCGATGATCCAACCGTACGGATGTTAATCGATACTCATTCTAATGTTGGGAAAAAAAAATTAAAAAATATTAAGGTCCGGATGTGCCGCATCTTTCTAGAAACGTTGGAACAGTACTGCTTCCGGGAATGGTTCACATATCAGATTCACTGAATAATTCTTTTAATTGATTTCTTCGACGTTCCAACCGTACAGATGTTAAAAATTTATTATTTTTCATGGTCTATTATTATGAGATAGGAAAACATTATTTTTGTATAATTTTAAATTATAAATATTCTAAAAAATATGTTAAAAATATTGAAAATACTAAAAATATGAGCGACAACTTTCCCCCCGAACCAAAATATTTTGAGCCTGCTTTTCCCCCTTAAACAAAAATATTACACTCAGTTGGGTAATATTAGCAATTTATTATCTTTTATTTAAAGTTTTAAAATTTTTAATTTGAAAATTAAAATTACAATGTTCAAAAGAAAAAAAAAATTGCAAACAAAGCTCATATATATTAACAAGCAGCGAAAAATTTGGGCGGAAACTTTTCCCCCTCAAAGGAAATAATTACCCCCGCTGGTTCCCCCCAAAAGCACTCCCTCAGTTTCAATATCTCCTCATCTTCTCATTCTCTCCCTCTTTTTCGATATTTCTCACAGACAAACACGCTCCACACCTTCTAACAAAATCGAACTACAAACTGGAATTACTTGCTCCGATTGGTTATTGAAAACTCATTTTCTTGCTTTTGATTTTCTACTCTCACTCGTTTTTTATTTTTTGATTTTGCAGCTGATTTTCTTGCGTCGAGTTATTGGGGAGTGGCAAGGCCTAGGGTTACCAAAGACGATGGTACTGAGTGGCCTTGGAACTGTTTTATGGTAATTGTTTCGATTTTTATAGTTTTTTTCTGTAATTTCGTGGATATAGATGTGTGTGTGTGTGTTATGGAGTCGATTTTGATAGTGTGCTTGTGCAATTTGTGTGGACTACAGTAGTATGTGTATTTCCGTACAAATATAGGAGTTTGTTAATTCTTGTATGTTTATGCATAAACACTTCTTATAGTAGTGTGTGTATTTTCTGTGTGTCACTCCTTTGCGATTGCCTATTGTCTGTTTATGCACGATTTTATAGTAGAGTAGTTGTTTGTGCACTCACTTATCGAGTTAATTGATATTCTCTGTCGATTTGATTGATATTCTCCATTTATGCGATTCTGTACAGTAGTGTGTGTGTGTGTGTGTGTCGAGTCAATTGACAATTGTTATCCCCAAATTGCTCTAACTTTGATTTCTAATTATGTCATAATTATTTCTGCTGTATGTTGATTTGATTAAAATAATTAATGAGCAGGAAGTTTGTGTTCAAAGTTGGTGGTTTAAAATATATTTATCAGTATAACTTCAATTTTAAAATCTTATAGGCATACAAGTGGAGAGCGTAGCACAAGAAACTATTTAGTGCAACGAGAAACATCAACAGATTGCCTGATATTCATGAAGCAGGCTTAGGAATTGTATATGTTCAAATCCCCTGGTGTCTTACAGTTGTTTTACGCCACCGGAAGGTTGTAAGTACAAATAACATGGGTAATATTATCTGCTGCAGTCACTAATCTTTAGGGGTACAAAGGTTTTTGTACGATCCTCGAATTTTGAGAATCTGCATATAAATAACTAATGATATATTGGTCTTCTGTGATACAAGTAACATCACCATTAGAGTGACTATGCAAGTATATTGCTAAAGATGAGAACATTGTGGCTCTATGTGGTACTGTCTATGATAGAGATTCTTTAATGGACGGTATTGAAGTTTTGGTTGGTGACCCATAACCACCTTACTTTTTTGTATACCTGTGCTGATTTTATTGTCTTGACTATTGAACCATAAGTTGCAGGTCATGGGTGATCTATAATTTGATCTATGTAGTTGAGTTTCATTACTTTGAAAAAGTAAATGTGCTTAAAATATATTAAGCTCCGTTAGGACCCACCATGTTTTTTGATAACCAACTGTCTTCTGTAGGGTTCGTCAAAATTGAAGGAATTTACTAAATCGTTGAACATACACTTGGTTGAATGTAGTCCAGCATTACAGAAAATCCAGTATAAAAAGTTAGAATGTTTGGATGAAGACGGTGACAGCAAGAATGTAGATAAAAAAATCATTTCTGCTCTGACTGGAAGCCCAGTTTCTTGGCATACCACGCTGGAGCAGGTCCCAAGAGGAGGTAAGTAATTATATTATCCCATTTTTTCTCTGACACAAGTACATCAATCTAGCAAGTAGAGAATGTTATAATCGAAGTTAGGGCATCGAGAAAAGAAATTTGTTCAATACTCCTCACATGGTTTGCTATTCCTCTGCTTGCCATTGAGTTGGTTAAATACTTTTTACAGCATGTGTGCTTGATGGAAGTCCTGACTTGGTGTTATTCTCCAGGATAATTGAATTCTATAAATGGTAGAGATAAGTCATGAAATATTGGCATTCCTTTAGTGGTGTTTAGAATCACACAATGCTCTTACTTATTTGATTATTATTTGCCACCAACACCAAAATCATAAGTTGCGATTAGGTAGCAGCAAATTTTCTGCAGAACACTTCCCGTGCCTCAAAAGTAGTTGATATGCTTGAAAATGTTGCAAAACTATCGTTCAGTTAAATAACTTATCGTTGGACCTGTAAACTTTGTGAATCAGTTATACAATCAATATGGTGTGTCTTTGAGACATCATACAAGTCTTACCTTCTTATATGCATAATGAAATTCTTCTTATATGGTATGCAAATTTACTTTTTAAGCATATTTTAACCATAAGTTGTTTTAGCTTGATGGAACTGAAAATTGTTGATATTTTTTTTTATTTATGGCTGGTGTCTATGGTTTGATTTATTTACTTTCCATGTCTAGCAAATTTGCATATTACTTTATGAATTTTAACAGTTGGAGCAGGTCCTTATATTTTTTAATGTTAATTGTGGCAGGCTATTTGAATATCTTTCTGAGCATTGTCTAGACTTTCCTGTGATTCACCACATACACTTCCCCAAAGGAACTCACAGGTAACCATATTAGTAAACTTTTAATTGGAGTTGCGGAGATTGTTTTACATTACCATCGATTACTTTCAGGGATGATTTAGTCATTGGTGCTGGTACCAATGTCGGGGCCCTTTTAGTAGATGGCCTTGGAGATGGCATCCTGTTAGAAGCCCCAGATCAGGACTTTGATTTTCTTAGGAATACATCTTTTAATTTGCTTCAAGGTTGCAGAATGCGGAATACAAAGACGGTAGGCATAATGCGGGGTATAACTATTTAAATTGACCAGAAAGGATTGTTGACTAAACTGTGAATTTCTCACTTTTAATGCAGGAATATTTAAGTTCCCAATAGTGCTGAAAAATCTTTAAAAGAAGTAATGGAAGAGATCATGGGTGATCATGAAATGATGGTATATTCATATATCTCTACTAGGTCCATAGGCTAATATCTTTAAACATATCTTTATAGCTAATTGTTATGTATATATTGTAGGACTTCGCCTTCGTGGATGATGATGTTGACGGTGGCTGGATGATTAGCCAATGAGGGCATCTTTAATGTTTTACTTGTTAAAAACCATATCAGACAATGTCATGTCTTAGACAATATCATATTATAATGTTGTTTATCATCCAAACAAACAATGCTTGTTAAACGTAAACCATTGTGCACTGTATTTCTTACAACGGTTTAAATTAAACAAACCATTGTGTAGAGTCCCAAACAACAATGGATTAATTATACAAGAATGTTGTGTGATTTCTTTTTAGACAAGTGTGGATTGAATTAAAACTATTGTGTGATTTCCTTTCAGACAAGTGTGCATTCAATTAAAACTATTGTGTGATTTCCTTTCAGACACGTGTGTATTCAATTAAAACTATTGTGTAGCATCCTAAACAACAATGGAAAAATTCTATAATAATGTTGTGTGATTTACTTTTAGACAAGTGTGTATTGAGATAAAACTATTGTGTGATTTCCTTTCAGACAAGTGTGCATTCAATTAAAACTATTGTGTAGCATCCTAAACAACAATGGAAAAATTCTATAATAATGTTGTGTGATTTACTTTTAGACAAGTGTGTATTGAGATAAAACTATTGTGTGATTTCCTTTCAGACAAGTGTGTATTCAATTAAAACTATTGTGTAGCTTCCCAAACAACAACGGTTTCTAAATCGACTGTTGTTGTTTCTGGCTATCAGACAACGGCGTCTAGAGATGCAGTCGTTGTCCTTCGCTCTAACACACAACAGTTTTCGAACCTTTCGAACCGTTGTCTGAGGCGTGTAACAGACGACACTCCGATAGACAACGGGGTTTGTCAGTATCAGACTACGGATAAAATCCGTTGTCTGAATCGAAATTCCTTGTAGTGGTAGTAGCACTAAATGGCATTTATTTACTAAACCCTCGTACATGGACCCGTATCCACAGTGAGTGACAAAGCACCCCAATGAAGGATGTGCCAGTAGTAGTTGCTGCTGCATCCATCCTCCATGAACTACACCTCTTTCTTGAGTTCTCTCGTTAAATCCTTCAGGTAATGCTGCTTCTATACTCTCTGAGCCAACTGGTGGCCTTAGAGCAGCCAAAAAGGGAAGATCTGTAAGCTCAAATCCTAATAGTAACTCTTGGAACTGATCTCTTCTTAGGATACACTCACTTCCGAATGAGCAGAAAATCACTGAATTTGGCTTGCATGTGTCCAGCCACTTTTCCCATTTTTCATCTAGTTTTGAAGTTGGTTGCTCTGGCACAACTGGTCCTGCAAGTAGAACAGGCCTCTTGAAATGATTCTCTATATAGTCGCAGTATGGACCTTCCATTTCTCGACAAGTTTTGAAAGCAATGGCATCACATGCAGTGAATGAAGTAAACACACGTTCTGAAAATGATATGTTTTTGTCATATTCTTTTAGACCTGCACCAATCACTTGACGTGCTTCATCTGCATAGAGCTTTATCATCGATGAAGAAGGGAATCCCGGAGGAGGTTTCATATAATCAGCTTCTGTGAACTGTATATTCTTAAAAGTACCTTTTTCTCTTATCAAGTATCCAGTAGCTGCAGGGCTTATGACGCAATAATGAATGGTCTTAATGCCTAAAGGGCGTGCTAGGGATGGCAACCAATGCTTCATATCAAAGAACACGAACTGAGGCTTGTGTTCTTTAAGAAAAGCTTCAATGGCTGGCTGTGTCATATCCATGGCAGTCATAAGATAAGGCAGCTGCACTGGTAAGGAAATATCAGCAGTTGTTTCAGCGCCAGGAGGAAGTCCTTCGACATGTGGAACAGTGACTGGTATGAATGTGATTAGATCTGGGTGAAGATTGAATTTCTCCAACTTTAGCAGTGTTTTGGAGGGTACAAAGAAGGAGATTTTATGGCCTCTCTTTGCAAATTTGTTTGAAAGATGAAGATAGGGAGTAAGATGGCCGATGGCAAACCATGGGTACATGGCTATGTGAAATTTTTTGTCGCCCATATGTACAAAAAAAGAAAATCTGAAACAACCCAAAATGAGTAATGAGCTGAACAAAACCATCAACCTCAGTGATAACATATATCGGGTCTATATTTCACTGTTTTTGAATTTGAAACAAAAGCTTCAGGGCCACCTGTCCCATATTTTTGTGAAATATGGATGTGCAATAATTAATCTTTGTCAATGAGTCAATCTCAATGGCCAATCCACTACTGGCTATCTCACTAAGAAAATGGCCGCCAATCCACTACTGGCTGTCGCACTAAGAAAATGGGTAAAGTGGTGGTGGAACCACCAATATTTAAAGTATAAAGTAGATAAAGTTGAGAAAAGTGGTAGAAATAGTTAATTTTTATATTATAAAATTTTATTATTTTAGAAAAATTTAGGAATGTAAAAAATTGAATAGGACATTCAAAAAAAGAAAATGTAAAGAAATTGATGGGAGATAGAGTATACATTCCATTCAATGATTACTACTTGCTTCTTTAAATTATTCTGATCAAATTTGTGTTCACACATATTTTACATATGTTATGAAAACTAGTAATATGCATGTGGTACGTACACGGGTTTTAGTTATTTTCTATATTTTACGAATAATTAATGGAATGAATCGTAATTTGACGGTTTATAAATATGATTCTAATATAATTCATCCTCTATTTTTGCATAAAAAGTTAGGCAGCAAATCATATGCACGTACATTTGTAATTCATGAAAATATTATTCTTTTAAGTGTGCATAAAATTTACGTGTTATATTTGGTGACATTTCCGTATTATTGTATATAAAAATTAAATTGATATAAATTATAATAAAGAAATACGACAAAAATTATATTATATAAATAAATATGATATAAATTAATTGTAATAAATATTTTAGTAATGTTGTTACAACATAAATTTATGATCATAATACGATGAAGAATAATATTACTTATATTAATAACTTTATTTTTAAATTATGTATATTTTATGTATTCCGTTAGATATACTAGTTAGTTTACCTGCAAAAATAATAAATGGTACTCGGCAAACATGAGTAGGGTCTTTTTTTAACAAAAATTTTTTTCAAAAAACAATATTTTTGTAAAATATTTTAGAAAAAGAAAGTATTTTCGTCATTGACTAAACTTCAAGATTAAATTTATAATCGGATATTCTCTAGAATTAGGGATTTGGTATTCTTGATAATTTTGAGAAATAATTAAGTTTATGTGATTTGGAGCTAAGCTTGAGAAGATCAATTCAGAGATGATATAATTTTGGATGGTTCCTACTACGTATCATTTTAGAAGAAATCAAGCCCACCTACTTTTTTAGCTCATGCTCCTATATTTTATATTTTTTAGGAGGAAGTCACCTATATATATGTTTACTCGTTTACTATATTCCCAATTGTATTGAGTTTCTTGGGAGGTTAAAATTAATGACGTGCTAGGCTTTTAATCCTCTATTACTGACCAAATACCCTTTAAGAGAACGTATTAATACAGTAGAAAAATAATACTCTCTAAATACAATCCAGTCTTACTCTTAGGGGGAATGCAGTTTTATACAATGCAGGACAAAATCAAAAATCGAGTGGACCAAGTGATATAAATCAAAGGTTTTGGGTATTCATTATCAATAGATAAACAATTATAGTGAAATAATGATCTCAACCGATGCATTTAGGTGGATAAATAAATATTCATAGTGAAATAATGATCTCAACCGACGTATTTAGATGGATAGATAAACATTCATTGTGAAATAATGATCTCAACCGGTCCATTTAGGATTGTATTAATAGTAACCCAAGCAATTGGGAAATGGCAAGTGAATGAGCCAAAAAGTTGGAACTGTATAAACCATGATGTTTTTACACTTCACTGCAAGTTAGTAACTACTATTAAGTTTCAACTGCTGCATTACCTATTCCAGATTTTTCGGGACATTTCTTTTCCTGAACTGATATACCCTTTGTGACATTTATGCTACAAGGATGATGAGTTTGGGTCGTCCGGGCCAGTAAACATAATCCTTTAAGATAGGCCAAGTACTACATTATTGTATTGATTGTGTATATGAAATATCGATATTTGTAATTCTTTTAATTTCTTAATTATATTTGCATTTTCATTGTATTACACTTGTGTAATACGAATGATGTATGAAGACCATTTTTTTTTTGCCAACAATTTTATTATGCTAACAAGAACATAAAGTTTACAAGTTTATTGCACATGAACACACTGTTCTGTTTGTACTTACCAAACCAAATGCACATTGGATGTGTTTGGTTCGTAATTAATGAGCTTGGTTCACGGAGAATTAATGGAAACCCAATCTCAAAGTGTTAGTGTTGAACTAACAATTTTGTTGTATGGAATAAGAAACTTATTCCGCATTTTGATTACCATCAATCATCCAAATCCAACAACCCCATATTATGTTAGTGTTTTGGAACAGTGACCGGTATGAATGTGATTAGATCTGGGTGAAGATTGAATTTCTCCAACTTTAGCAGTGTTTTGGAGGGTACAAAGTGTTAGAAAATTGATAGTTTAAGGATATAATTAACTATATTCTTGATGTTAATTCAAATTTCTAATGATTGGAAGTTGTTCCTTGCTATGGGAACTTAAACTTTCATGTATGGGTTTAATAATTTTCTTGTTTAAATCCATAAGAGAAATTGAGATGAAGGTAGTAGCTTGAAAAAGCTTGTGATAATGATGTTTCATTTGTCCCACATAGAAAAGAATAAAGGGACTTGGTGGCTTTATATAGCATTACACACATGAGTAGTATACAACTACTAAGGTGTGTGATGGTGCATGGTGTTAGTGTGTGCTTCACGCGCGCACACAAACACACACACGCGCGCGCGCCGCCGCCCGCCACGCACCGCACCGGACCGGACCGGGTCGAAGGGCGATTTGGGCGAATGTCTCGGCGTCTCGCGTACGCGAGGCGACCTGGGCGAGAGTTTTTATCTATGTGATTTAATATTTTATTAGAATTAATTTATCAAATTGAGCTAGGTTATCAGTTGTCAAATTGGGTTGGGTTTGGGTTATCAGTATTTAACTAGTAAACTCTGATGGAGTTGGTTTATCAGTATTTAACTAGTAAACTCTGATGGAGTTGGTTTGTCAGTAAACTCTGATGGACAACTAGTTAAATTCTGATGAACAACAAGTTAAACTCTGATGGTCAACAGAAACTAAACTCTGATGGGCAACAGAAACTGATATGAACCTGGACATGATTTGATGGATATGTTTAAAATAAATATTAAATCTGTATATGTGGATAAACATGAAAAAGATGTAACAGCTCAGGTTATTAAATTTAAATCAAAAACGTTTATTCATTAAATGGTCAGTTTTGATTTTTTTTTATTTAATATGATCAGCTGTTACGGGAAAAAAATAATAATAATAATGTGTGTGCTGAAGTTACGAAATTGAATTGTGCTTCAGTTACAGAAAGGAACCACTATAAATAGTGGCCATTGTAGCTCAGTTGAAAAACACACAGAATTTTGCAAACACACTTCTCTCAAAACTCTCTCTGCCCTCCCTCTCCATACAGTTTTTCCCTGTAGTTTTCTGGTTCTCCGGCGACTGAGGTGCTGGTCGTAGTTGAGCGCTGTTGTTGCTGTGAACACCTTGCTCGGAGCTGTTTTATCCTGGAAGTAGTATCTCGCCGACAACCTGACACAGTAAGTGGGGGCGAATAACTCTTCAAGAACAGTCAGGGTTTCTTGAAGTCCTGACGACTCAGCTATTGCTTCGTTACTTCTGTTCTTATATACACTGTTAAGCTATGGCTACAGGTACTGTTTCTGTCTCCCTGGTTATTTATCAGTTTCTGATATGCATGCTTTCGACCTTCATGCTTTGTTTTGTTAACTTTGGTCTTGGCCTGTCATTGTTATATCTATTATATAACTGCCTCCATGTTGCTGTAGTACTTGTTATTTCCAACATTCTTGAAGAGTTATTCTGTTATATAATATTTAGCATTATGGTTAATGAAACTGAAGTTACTGTAGATGGTAGTACGTCTAATGTGTCTGCTGGGGTCATTGATTGGACCACTTACCGTTTCCCACAACCCGTTGAACTAACGGGCTTACCTGAGAAATTCAACGGTGGTGTCGGCTTTTCACGCTGGCAGAAAAGGATGAAATTGTGGTTAACTGTAAAGGGTCTGTGGCCTGTTGTGGAGTATGAGAAACCGGTGGTGGTTCAAGAAAAAGCTGAAACAGTTAAGGCTTATGCAATGTGGGCTGAGAAGGATGGGGTGGCTAGGGCAGCCATTCTGGCAGCCTTAACGAACACTCTGTTTGATGTTTATTCATCTGATGCCTATAGTGCTAAGCTCTTATGGGAGAAGCTGGACCTCACTCACAATACTGACTCTCAAGGTCTGGAAAAGTATTCTGTAGCGAGGTTCCTTGAATTTAAGCTGGTAGACAACAAATCCATGACTGAGCAGGTGCATGAGTTCGAGATGATAGTGCATGCTTTGAAGGAATCCGGCATGGATCTCCCTGATAAGTTCAAGGTTATGAGCGTGATTGAAAAGCTTCCGAAGTCTTGGGAAGAGTTCGCTCTCTCCCTGAAAAGACAGAAAGGAGAGATCACCTGGACCAACCTTATGCTGGACATCTCGGTGCAAGAACAACACAAGTCCAAACAGGGACATGTGATGCCATCTGAACACGGTAGCTCGAAGGTGAATGTAGTAACCGTAGGACAGAAAAGGAAGGCTGTTGCTAGGAAGGGTAATGTTAATAAACCTAAGATAGACAAGGATAAGGCCAAGAAACCAAAGGCAAACAAACCATGTTGGTCTTGTGGGCAGGTTGGGCACTGGAGTAAGGACTGTCCTACAAAGAAAGCGAAGAAAACCGAGGTGGTAGCGCAAGCGAATGCTGTACTTGGAACCACAAGTGGGCCTGTAGTGAACATGGTTGTTGGTGAGGCTTCGGCTTCTGAAACCAACGAAAACCGGTATGTGACCTACAACCCTGTACTATTTTCCACTTATCTGTCAAATGAATGGTTGATTGATACTGGAGCTAATGTGCATATTTGTGCTGATATTAGTTTGTTTGTATCTTATCAACAGAGTCATAGCATGACAGTGACGATGGGGAATGCGAGTGCCGCTTAAGTTCATGGAGTGGGAGACGTGGACCTGAAGTTTCCTTCGGGGCGTATTCTATCCCTGACAAGAGTGCATCATGTTCCCGACATGCGTAGAAATATAATAAGTGGAAGCCGTTTAGTTACGAATGGTTTTGAAATTTCCTTAAGGTGTAATAAAGTAGTTCTTATTCACACTGGTACTTTCTTTGGCAAGGGTTACTTGTCAAATGGTTTATTTGTTATAAATGCTGAGCCTGTTTTGGGCACTTCCTTTAATGAAATTACTCCTTCTGTTAACTGTGTAGAATCATCCAACTTATGGCATGCTAGACTTGGTCACTTAAATGTTGGTGCTCTTAAAAGTATGATGAACTTAGAGTTGATTCCAAAACATACTATAGAAAAGAATTCTAAATGTCAAGTATGTGTGTCTGCTAAACAAATAAGGAAACCTTTTCATAATGTTGTTAGGGATTCAGACTTGTTAGATTTAGTACACACTGATATTTGTGAATTTGGTGGTATGTTAACTAAAGACCATTTTAGATACTTCATTACTTTTATAGATGATAGTAGTAGATACTGTTATGTTTATTTACTTAGACATAAGGATGAAGCACTTAGCAAATTCATGATTTATAAAACTGAAGTTGAAAAACAAACTGGTAAGGTACTTAAAAGGTTGAGATCAGATAGAGGTGGTGAGTATACGAGTAACTCCTTTAATGAATTTTGCGCAAGCAATGGAATAGTTCATGAAGTTACTCCACCATACACACCTGAGTCTAGTGGGGTCGCTGAGCGAAAGAACAGAACGTTCAAAGATATGATTAACAGTATGCTTATTAACTCTGGGTTGCCTAAATACATGTGGGGAGAGGCTCTGAATACGGCTTGCCATATTCTGAACAGAGTCCCTCTGAAACACATGGATAAGACACCTTATGAGTTATTGAAAGGCAAGAGGACTAGTCTCAAGTATCTTCGAGTGTGGGGGTGCCTTGCAAAGGTACTTGTCCCTGAACACAAGAGGAAGAAACTAGGTCCGAAGACGGTTGATTGTATCTTTCTGGGCTATCTTGAAACCACTACAGCTATGAGATTTTTGGTAATAAAATCTGACATAGATGGTATAGTGGCTAACACGATAGTTGAATTTCGTGATGCTACATTCTTTGAGGATGTCTACCCTATGAAGACTGGTATACCTCAAGGTACTTCTGAGGAAGATCTCACTCACACATCAAGTTCTATTCCTGATCATGTGGAAAAGATGACAAATGTGGGGGCGGAACCTGGTAGTAGCTCTACTCCTATGGAGGAAGAGGAACCTAGGAGGAGTAAGCGTGCAAAGGTAGTCAAGGACTTTGGAAGTGATTTCATCACTTACAATGTCGAGGATGAACCTTTAACTTTCCTACAGGCTATGGACTCCTCGGAGTCTAGGCACTGGAAGGGCGCTGTAAAGAGTGAAATTGACTCTATTGTTTCTAACGGAACATGGGAGTTAGTTGATCTCCCTCCTGGGTGTTCTACTATTGGGTGCAAGTGGATCTTTAAAAGGAAGTTGAACCCTGATGGCTCAATAGAGAAGTACAAGGCTAGACTGGTGGCTAAGGGTTTTAAGCAAATGGAAGGAATTGATTTCTTTGATACATACTCTCCTGTTGCCAAAATGATAACAATCCGAATGCTTGTAGCATTGGCTTCCGTACATGGTCTGATCATCCATCAAATGGATGTAAAGACAGCTTTTCTTCATGGTGAACTTGAAGAAGAGATTTATATGGATCAGCCTGAGGGGTTTGTTGCATCTGGCAACGAAAGGAAAGTATGTAAGTTAATCAAATCTATTTATGGATTAAGACAAGGTCCCAGGGACTGGCACAAGAAGTTCGATGAAACGATTGTGACATTCAGTTTTGTTAGTAATGATAGCGATAAGTGTGTCTACTCAGAAGTTAAAGGTAGTGAATGTGTCGTATTATGCTTATATGTGGATGACATACTACTGTTTGGAACCAATATTGAGATTATTAGCGAGACAAAGGATTTCTTGAAAAGGCACTTTGAGATGAAGGATATGGGTGAAGCTAGCGTGATTCTTGGTATCAAGCTGACTCAGTCAGCTGATGGAATAACCCTATCGCAATCTCATTATATAGAGAAATCTATACTTGAGAAATATGGTTATTCACAATGTAGAATCGCTAGTACACCCTATGATCCTAAAGTTGCCCTTGTCAAGAATAGTTCAGGAGTCCCTGTGTCTCAGTTAAGGTATTCTCAGATTATTGGAAGCTTGCAGTATCTTGCTAACTGTACTAGACCAGATATATCATATTCTGTGTCTAAGCTAGCTAGATATACAAGCTGTCCGAACAGAACTCATTGGGATGCTCTTGATAGAGTGCTTAGATATCTGAAAGGCACAATGTACCTTGGATTACATTATAGGAGATTTCCTGGTGTACTTGAAGGGTACAGTGATGCAAGTTGGATAGCTAAGAAGTCTGGTTCCAATGGAGTGACTGGATACGTGTTCACCCTAGGGGGTGGAGCAATATCCTGGAAGTCGACAAAACAGACTATAGTAACTCGGTCTACTTTTGAGGCTGAGTTGTGTGCACTTGATGCCACTGGGACGGAGGCTGAATGGTTACACGGACTGATGTCCGTGATACCTGTAGTAAGCAGACCGCTTCCTGCTATTGCTATTCATTGTGATAGTCGAACAACTATCGACAAGATTAGCAGTAAAAAGTACAATGCTAAAACAAAGAGACACGTCCAAGTTAGACTTAAGTCTATAAGGGGATTAGTGTCTGATAGGATTATAGCTGTAGAGTTCATTGGAACTCAGGAAAATATAGCTGATCCTTTGACTAAAGGACTGGAACCTGCAGTGGTCCTTAAGTCGAGGTTGGGGATGGGACTGACAACCCATCACGACTCATCAACAGTGGGAACCCAATACACATGAGAGGAGATCCCTCGAAGTGTATTCAATGTGGTAATAACAAGCTGTAAGGATGAGTTGGGAGTACCTTGATACATAGATGATACTTAGTATCTGAGTCTATCCCCTGTAAACCTATAAGGTACTGAAACTGCTGAATAGTAAGAGTTTAAGAACTCTGAATGGGGTCAAGTCATTTGACGAGATGGTTGCAGTACATCTCTGGAGATGCCCAGCTAAGCGAATGTGATTGTGAGGTCGCAATTAGAGGAAAGGGTTATTCCTTGAAGCATTCGACGAACAGGATCGAGACAAGACCATTAATGTCTCAAAGCCGTAGATTGGCACCATAGCCTTTGACTTGTCGTCGTCTATGGAGAATGGTTACAATTAACGGATTAAGATTCAAGGTGAAAAAAATTCCATCTGAATCCGGTAGCCATCGAAGTAGGGGACTTAGGAGGGTTCAAACCCGGAAGGGTACCGACTCTGAAAAACCAAGTCATGTTAAAGAACCTGTCTACATTTCTATATGGATTTGTGGGGGATTGTTAGAAAATTGATAGTTTAAGGATATAATTAACTATATTCTTGATGTTAATTCAAATTTCTAATGATTAGAAGTTGTTCCTTGCTATGGGAACTTAAACTTTCATGTATGGGTTTAATAATTTTCTTGTTTAAATCCATAAGAGAAATTGAGATGAAGGTAGTAGCTTGAAAAAGCTTGTGATAATGATGTTTCATTTGTCCCACATAGAAAAGAATAAAGGGACTTGGTGGCTTTATATAGCATTACACACATGAGTAGTATACAACTACTAAGGTGTGTGATGGTGCATGGTGTTAGTGTGTGATTCACGCGCACACACACACACGCGCGCCGCCGCCCGCCACGCCACGCCACGCCACGCACCGCACCGCACCGCACCGGGTCGGGTCGGGTCGAAGGGCGATTTGGGCGAATGTCTCGGCGTCTCGCGTACGCGAGGCGACCCGGGCCCTTGTAGCTCAGTTGAAAAACACACAGAATTTTGCAAACACACTTCTCTCAAAACTCTCTCTGCCCTCCCTCTCCATACAGTTTTTCCCTGTAGTTTTCTGGTTCTCCGGCGACTGAGGTGCTGGTCGTAGTTGAGCGCTGTTGTTGCTGTGAACACCTTGCTCGGAGCTGTTTTATCCTGGAAGTAGTATCTCGCCGACAACCTGACACAGTAAGTGGGGGCGAATAACTCTTCAAGAACAGTCAGGGTTTCTCGAAGTCCTGACGACTCAGCTATTGCTTCGTTACTTCTGTTCTTATATACACTGTTAAGCTATGGCTACAGGTACTGTTTCTGTCTCCCTGGTTATTTATCAGTTTCTGATATGCATGCTTTCGACCTTCATGCTTTGTTTTGTTAACTTTGGTCTTGGCCTGTCATTGCTATATCTATTATATAACTGCCTCCATGTTGCTGTAGTACTTGTTATTTCCAACACAAAGAATGGGATTTTATGGCTTCTCTTTGCAAATTTGTTTGAAAGATGAAGAAAGAGAGTAAGATGGCCCATGGCAAACCATGGCAACATGGCTATATGAAATTTTTTATCGCCCATATGTATTTTCAGAGAGGACTTAAACTTGAAAAAGAGGATCTTACTGTAATGAGTTTATAGAAGTCCTCTATGAAATATGCATGTGCAGTTACTAAATAGATATGACTATGACAATTGACAAATATGTGTAGGTTTTTTTTTTGTTAGTAATACAGCGACTTCAACGGCCAGAGTTATTCCCCCGGACTTCAAATTTTGTGTATATATAGTATGATGTGATAATTTTTTGAGAAATTACTAAAAATATCATTATTTCTGAACTTATTTATGACTTTACTATCTTTTGAAAATATTTGTGAAAATACGGTTTGCAACCAAAATTAACCAAATGCAACTGCTTTTTTTTTTTACGATTAGCAACCCGATATAACTTGCTTTTACATTTTTGAGAAATAATTGTAGTTGCTTTTGGTTACATTTGAGGTTGCATACAGTTGCATTAAGTTGTAAAGTCGTATTTTTGCGAAAATTTCTGAAAAATCGTATTGTTGCAAAAAAAATATAATAAAAAAGATTTATTTTTATAAAAAAATTCAAAAGAAAATCGAAGTTTTAGAAAAACCTCAAAATTTAAAAGTGATAAAAAACATGAAATAAAAATGCAATTTGTTTTGTAAATGGTTTCACAAAAACAATTGACTACATAAAGCAAACTACAAATAGTTTTGCTTATAATTACAACTCTTAGAATTTATTTATATTCTTATACATGCAAAATATACGTGTCTATCATTATATTTTTCTTATAATAAATTTGTGGTTATTTTTTTATAAAAATGAGAGAAATATTGTATCATGCTAAAAAAATTATTTATTTTTCGAAAATAATGTTTAATTTAATGGAATAACCTCGATATTCTGTAGACGTGGTGTTTATCCTTAAATATATAACTAGTGTAACAGCCCGTGAAAGACACGGGACTGCATAGAGACGTCAATATTTTGTTGTGAGAAAGACGATCGAGATCGAGTTATTAACTCGAGTATTGTGTAGTCTTAAGTTTGAGAGTGTAATATCAAAAGTTTGATTTGGGCATAATGAGGAGTAAGTAACTTTGTTGATGAATAATGTAATTACTTTGAATCACGAACACAATTGGGCCAAAACTTTGAAACTTGTTCATAGTGAGTATTATTGATATTGAGAACAAATTGAAAAATGCAGAATTTGAAACACAAGTGGACCACTGCTCTCCTTGAAAATATAAGAAGGTATACAAGAGTATTGTGTTGAAGAAAGTACAATTTGTTGATAGGTATTTTGCCTTAAAAAGTGGTTGTCTGTTTCAGTGATCGATTGTTTTTTTTTCAATTCCAGATTATGCATCGTCAAATGCACACAATGTTGTTGTAATATAATCGAACACGCGTGAAGGTCGGTGCGTCTTTGCACGCCCTCACAAGATCCGAGTTTGAGGTAAACATTTTGAGAGATGAGCATATATTGTAGTCTAGAGGATACATGTCACTTATTTGCCCTTTTTTTTACTTGGAAAGTGATTCTGCACTTCTCTCATGTGTCCGTCGGTATATTAAATTACATGAACAAACTTAGTAAATACTTCAATAAAGTGTTTCGAATATCATTTGTAGTTACAAATTTTAATCCAATTTATTTTATATATGATCATCGTTTACTTAAAATAATATATTTTAACTTGACTATATATATGTATTTTATGTAATTATTAACGCAATAATTGATATCGAGCCCAAAATTCAAATCTCATATCGATTAATTTGATTATATATTTTGGTTGCCCAAACGTCATTAAATTCACATTATATTTTTTTGAAATCGTAGATCGAACGGTATAGTTAAAAAAAGATTAAAATATTTTTTTTAAGGATATTAACTTCCGTACAAATGGTATGGTAGATGACGTACTTTATAAGATATAAAGTCTGAGTCATTATCTACTTGATACAAATAAATATAATTTACAATATTATAGTAATCCTATTATTTTCGGGTCATTTTGAGAACATTTTGTCTACCTACTTATTTTTATTTTTAAAATACCTATTTTTATATGTTATTATTCACGATAACTAATATCGAGTCCAAAATTTAAATCTCATATCAGTTAATTTTGATTATCGATTTTTTGATCCAAACTCCCTTAAATTCACATTGTATTTTTTCATACAATCGTAGATCCATTCATATAAAAGAAAAAAAGTTGAGTAAAAATTGTTAAATGTATCAAGTTACGTACAGATTATTACGGATATATAATGGATTTTGTAATTTATAGTATATAAAATTTGAACCACTATCTGTTTGATGCAAATATAAAGAATTTATAATATTAAAATAATCCTATTTGTAAATGGTCAATTTAAAAATATTTTGTATACTTACTTATTTTTACGCGATATTTTCTTCTAGTATGGTTACATTTGCAAAGTATATGTGACAAACATGATATAGATGAAAACATTCGCTTATTGTTTTTAAAAATGTTCAAAAAAAATAAAAACATTGGGTTATATATATTTTCGACCCGAACGTCATTAAATTCATATTTAAAAAAAAATAGTAAGTACAACCATATATATGAAAAGATGACGTAAAAATTGTCAACTATATTAATTTGTGAAGAAGACGATGTAATTCGTAATCTAATATAATATGATGTCCGAGCCATTATATATTTAATACAAATAAATATAATTTACAATATTAAAGTAATCTTACTTTTTACGGATCAAATTTATAGAGTAATATTTTGTATAGCCGGTTATTTTTTGAAATCTTTTCTTTTAGTATGGTTTGATTTGCAAAAAGTTACATCTATTTAAAGCGCTTGTGTAAATCGATTACCCATCTTGTCAAGTAAATTATAAGAATAAATCAAGAAACAACGATATAACATCTTAGGTATTCGCACTTATAGATAATGAATTTTAAAATTTTATCAAAATGAGTCTTTAGTGTAGTGGTTGAGATTGTCATTTTTAATTCAAAGGTTATGGGTTCAACTCCCCACACCTACTTTTTTTAAAAAAATGACATTTTTGTAATTATGTGAAAAATAAGGGTATATTGGGAATTTCACATGCATTTTCTTGGCACTTTTTGCCCTTTAATATATAGTAATAGATTAAGAAAAACGTGGTGTTTCTTAAATTTTAATCAGAACAAAGCCTTCTTATATAATGTCCTACAAATATAAAACTATGAGTTAATTGTATTTTACACCCTACAAATTTTATTCAAAATAAATTTTGTACCCGAACTTACAGAAAAATAAGTTGTACCCCTTACCTTTGAATTCTGAATGCAACGTGCACCCCTTTGACAATTTTTTGTTAAAACTGACCGTTACAATTAAAGTAATGAGGGGTAAAATTGGAATTTTTGTATAAAATTTAAATAATGTTTATATTATAATTTCAATATTTATATTAATGAACTTTTATATTAAACCATTTACATTAAAATAATAATATCTGCAAATAAGTTTAAAAAAATCATGAAACAAATTTTATATTTAAATTAAGTATATATTTAAAGTTTATGTTAAAATTAAAATTAATTAGTAAACTATAAAATTTAGAAATTAACATTATTTAATTAAAACTGAACTTCGAATTATTACTATAATTTAAAATTTTAAAACTATTGTTTTAAAGTTTTTTATAAAAAAAATTCAATTTTTAATATAATTTAAAAAAATCTGAAATCCGAATGACTTCAATTTTATGTTGAGATTCCCGTTTTACCCCTTATGATTTTAACGATAAATGATAATTATAACGAAAAACTTGATTTTACCCCTTATGACTTAAATTGTATTCGCAAATCAAAGTTAAGGGATGTAACTTGTTTTTCTCTAAATTTTAGTACAAAATTGATTTTTAAGAATAATTATAGAGCGCAAGATGCAATTATCTCTAAAACCATAAAACCATAAGAATCATGAGAGTAATTCGTTAAGGTTTGTTGGAACCAAATGGATCCCAATTACCTTATTACACCTCAAGTACCAGGTTATTACAATTTGAATTGAAACTGGTTTTATATTTGGAACTCAAAGCTTTTCAACATTTTTCTTAATTCAAAAAATCACTAGGAATATTGATAAAAAGAAGACAAATTAAAACAAAAAAAATCCAGTGGACCAAGAGATATAAATCAAAGTTTTTGTGTATTCATGTAGTGAAATAATATCAAAATAGCCATTTAAATGGACAGATAAACATCTATAGTGAAATGATCTCAACGTACCCATTTAGGTGGATGTATAAACTTTTGTAGTACTGAAATATGCGTTTGGTTATCACAAAAAAGTTGACTTATATCTTAAAATGAATAAGTACTTTATAAGTGATAAATTGATGGGATTCTTATAAGTTATACGTGTGTTTGGATAAATTTACTTATAAGTTAGTGAAGAATTTGCTAAATTAAATTTGAAAAAATAATTATTAAATACAATGATTTCAACACTTGCATTTTAAATTAAAAAAATATTTAAAAACACAAAGGTAAAAATATAAAATATTAGAAAAATAAAGAAATCAAAGAATAAATTGATAAGTTAAGTAAAATGTTAGTGATTTCTAAAATTGAACTTATCAATTTATAAATTATAAGTTATCAAATAAGCTAGTACACAAACACTCTTATAATACATAAATTCTAATTTTTAAGAAGAGCCAAACAGACCCAATGATCTCAACCGGCACAATTAGAACTGTATAGTAATCCAAGCACTTGGGATATGGCAAGTGAATGAGTCAAAAAGTTATATCTGTATAAACCATGATGTTTCTACACTTCACTGCAAGTCCGGTGACTATTAAGTTTCAACAGCTGCAGAAGAAACCTTGAAATTCTACAAGGATGATGAGTTTGGGTCGTCCGGGCCAGTAAACATGATCCTTTATGCAAAGAAATCTGTCAAATTGTCTAAACTTGCAGGCGAAATTGGCCGCCAAAATTTGCATCTAAGTTAATAACCATGCAATCATAACTTTGTAAAATAGCAACTCTTTAATCTAATAACAATCTAGTACGACACATTTATCAGTTTCTTGCCTAGTGAAGTAATTTATTACAATGAAGTAAAAGTTGCGAGGAAAAATAGAGCTGAAGTTTTCCATACAAGAATGATGATTACTGATTAGCAAGGGTACGAACTTGTTAAAAGCAATTCACAATATAAGATCACTGCAAAAGGCCTTTCATCTTTTTAACAAAACCATCAATATAAGAATCCTCGAAATCTCTTCTTAATAATAGCTCTCTAAACTTGCTGTGATTTTCTCTTACCTCCTTCCCAACCTCGCTGTCAACATCCATCACAGATTGTATAGCCTTGCGGATGCTGTGTTTTGTAAAAACGCCATCTTCTCCTTTCTCAACCTCCACTCCTACTTTCAAATCTCTGCCCATCACCCTTGCATTGATAAATTGATCACCAACACTTGGGAGTAGCACTAGTTGGCATTTATTAACTAAACTCTCGGACAAGGACCCGTATCCACAGTGAGTCACAAAGCACCCCACTGAAGGATGTGCCAATAGTAGTTGCTGCTGCATCCATCCTCCATGAACTACACCTCTTTCTTGAGTTCTCTCGTTAAATCCTTCAGGTAATGCTGCTTCTATACTCTCTACGCCAACTGGTGGCCTTAGAGCAGCCAAAAAGGGAAGATCCGTAAGCTCAAATCCTAACAGTAACTCTTCAAACTGATCTCTTCTTAGGATACACTCACTTCCAAATGAACAGAAAATCACTGAATTTGGCTTGCATGCATCCAGCCACTTTTCCCATTTTTCATCTAGTTTTGAAGTTGGTTTCTCTGGCACAACTGGTCCTGCAAGTAGAATAGGCCTCTTGAAATGATTCTCTATATACTCGCAGTATGGACCTTCCAGTTCTCGACAAGTTTTGAAAGCAATGGCATCACACTCAGTTAATGAGGTAAAAACACGTTCTGAGAATGATATGTTTTTGCCATATTCTTTTAGACCTGCACCACTCAGTTGACGAGCTTCATCTGCATAGAGCTTTATCATAGATGAAGGAGGAAATCCCGGAGGAGGTTCCATCAAATCAGCTTCTGTGTACTGTATATTCTTAAAAGTACCTGTTTCTCTTATCAAGTATCCTGTAGCTGCAGAGCTTATGGTACAATAGTGAATAGTCTTAATGCCTAAAGGGTGTGCCACGGATGGCAACCAATGCGTGAAATCAAAGAACACGAACTGAGGCTTGTTTTCTTTAAGAAATGCTTCAATAGTTGGCTGTGTCATATCCATGGCAGTCATAAGATAAGGCTGCATTGGATAGGCAATATCAGCAGTTGTTTCAGCGCCAGGAGGAAGTCCTTCGACATGTGGGACAGTGATCGGAATGAAGGTGATTAAATCTCGGTGAAGATTGAATTGCTCCAACTTCTGCAGTGTTTTGGAGGGTACAAAGAAGAAGATTGTATGGCCTCTCTCTGCAAATTTGTTTGAAAGATGAAAAAAGGAAGTAAGATGGCCCATTGCAAACCATGGGTACATGGCTATATGCAATTTCTTGTCATCCATTCTGAGAGGACTTATACCTGATCAAAGGATTTTACTGTAATGATTTAAAAGGTTTCTTGAAAGAAAACCTGAAACCATCCAAAATGAACACTGAACATGGTAGCTTTGTGAAATCTGCTTAATAAACCTTCAAATTTTGTGTATTCTCTATAAAGATGTATGTGAATAATATACAAATGTAAGATTACGAGTCACCAGGAGGAAGTTGGGATTACTGAACAAACTAGTGAGAATGGGTACAACATAGCCACGTGGAACAAATATGACAGTCATGACGTAAGAGAGGTTTACACTTTCACAACTTTAAAATAATTAAAATTTATTTTTTATATAAAAAGTTATTCAATTAATTTAATTTCTTTGAATTCTATAATATATGCTAATGTTATGTACGTTAACACTTTTATATCAAAAAGTGCTTATAATTTTAATAACATTATATATTTGTATGAACATCTTTTATATACGAAAATCACAACGAACAATTAAAGATAAAAAATGATAATGAATGATTAAAAAGTTTTTAGACAAGAAAATATATGCCAAAATATTATTTTGAAATATTTTTTATACTCATAAAATATATAAAAATACGTATTTTATCAAATATATCACTTTGTACGAAAATTGAGACTAATATTTAACACTACAATTTTATTAAGAAATAAGAGTATTAATTATCATGATAGAGAGGTTATTAAAATATACTCCCTCCGTCCCATTTTAATTGTCCATCATCAAAAATTCACATTTTATTCAATCATGTAAAATAAACATAAACAGATAGTTACCAAGTATTGTTTTTCATAAAAATTAACATAATTAATATTCAATTTACCATATTAATCAGTTTTGGACAATTATTTTGGGACAAGCCAAAAAAGAAATAGTGGACAATAAAAACGGGACGGAGGGAGTAATTATTTTAATACTGGTCCGACTTAGAAAGTTGTATACACACACCAAAATTATATATAAATAACAAACAGCGGAAATTGTCAATTAATTTAGTTTCCCAACAAAAAAGGAAAAATCATTTTATACAGAGGATTAAATTTAGTTGATATGAAATTTCTCTGTATTAACTGATTTCAAGGTGACATTTGGAGTCAACTTTAGTGCACACATTTAATTATATATCGATCTTGGGATGCAAATGCAACACTCTATAGGAGATATTAAAACCGGTCAAAATTAACACTCATATATGATTTTTATTGGGAACTCCAAGCTTTTCTACATTTTTCCATTCAACAAATCACTAGCATTAATATAATGCAAACAAAAAATTCAAATGGACCAAGTGACAAATTTTAAAGGGTTTGTGCATTCACTGGGGATCCATAAGCATATACAGTAAAAACATGATCTCATCGAGGCAATTAGGACTGTAATAGTAATACAAGCAATTGGGAAACAGCAAGTGAATGAGCCAAGAAGTTGCAACAATATTATAAACCATAATGTTTCTACACTTTTCAATATAAGTCTGTGACTACTGAGTTTTAACTGCTGCAAAACATGAAATTCTATAGTACCTATTCCAAATTTTTCAAGACATTTCTTTTGATGAACTGCTATACCCTATTTGGCATTTATGCTACAAGGATTACCAGTTTGGGTCCTCCAGGCCTAGGCAGCACACATGATCCTTTCAGCAAAGAAATCTGTTAAAGTGTTAAAACTTGCAGGAGAAATTGGCCGCCGAAATTGCATCTAAATTAACAACCAAGCAGTCATAACTTGGTTGGTCTAGCTAATGCAAAACAGGAGCCAGTATTTACAGGAATAAACAAGTCGAATACAACCCTCTCAGTTGGACCAATAGTTTCCGTACTGGGGTCTCCTAAACCTGTTACAAAGAAATTACCGAGGTAAATCAACAGGATAGAATCTCAGTTTATAACTAAGATAGATCAAGTACTATATTGTAATTCATCAAAAACAGTACTACATCGTAGTACTACCAATAGTACTAATTTTTACCAGGTAAAAGATTTCTCCCAACATGCAGCTCTTTTGCTATGGGGTTTGCTGCCCAATGATTAACAGCGAAAGTGCTTGTTGGTTGGATCTCTAAAATTTTTCCTTCAGCGGACAGTATAACCTGAAATTTAACAAGCAACGCACATTTGGTTCAACAAGGCTCATACTGCAAATTAATAAACTAGAGCATAACTGAAATAACATATCAGCATCTCAAAACAAATTAATAAAGAAAGATGAACCTTATTCACATTCTGAAAGTTCTCACAAACGACAAAACAAATCAATAAAAATTAGATAAACTTACAACGCCACCAAAAGCGTCACACACAGAGAGGAATAAAATTGCATTATATATGCATGATATATGTTTAGTTGACGATTTTCTAAAGAAAAAGCCGGATATAATCACCAAAACAGTCTCTACTCCTAAGAGACTACCACTACCATCAAGAGCACATCTCATTGAAGGGGATTGCCTCAGCGGCTCAGACCATCAAGGGCGATGAAGCTCCCACCGAAGCTCCACCTGAATGTGCACAAGAAATCTTCATCTCATCTACTTGTTTAAACTTTATCATTTCTGAGTGTAAACTTTATCATATCTGAGTAGGAGTTAGTTATCTCTACATTCTGATTTAGCTTAATATACAAATTTATGTTGTGTTTGGTTGGGATGAATGAAAATGGAAGAAACCGAATGAAATTTGAACTATAGTCTATAAAATATATGGTTGTTCACATTTTTCATTCTTTCCTTCATTCCATTCATAACAACTTAAACTAAGAGATCAACCACCCAATTTTGAGAAGGAATGCTCCATTCCTTCTCACACCCACTTTCTTCACAATTCCTATCATAACAAATTTGCACTCGCTCATTTTTTTCCAAATCTTCCCTCCAAACTCCATGGTTTCCCATTAATTTTACTCATTTCATTCCATTCCATTTCATTCTCCCCAACCAAACACAACATTAGGCTCACAATAACCAGTTATTTCATTATTGATCCATTCAGAAATAGACTAAAATATTGTTTTGCTAAATAAGCGTGCTTATCTTAAATGTGACACTCCTAATTCCAGAATATCATCCTGTCCCTACTAATTGGTATCAGAGCTTTGAAATCAAACCCATTTTCCCCTCCTATTCCTGTCCTGAAATTCTGCCCACCCTAACTAATACTTTCAAATTTCTAAACTCTCCCCAAATGACTCTTCACCATCAATGGTTCCTAAACAGTCGATCATCTATCTCAAGTCTCAACACATACCCTAATCTAAATTCGCAGTGTTTCTGTCACTTTTACAATATAAACCAACACCTTATAGAAAGCAACATCGAATTTGAGATGAAGTAATAATGCAATGATTAAAGATGACTTTATAAAAGAAATTGTTAGGACCAGGTCTGATCTGCTCTAATATAATAGTAACAACTCTTTTATTGATAAACACACACACACTGAAAACACGATATTTAGGTGGTATTCGAGAGACCCCCTGCTCTCCACAATATTGGTGGTATTCGAGACACCACCCACTCTCCACACAGTCCTCAATCAATCTTATTTTCTTGATGTCTCAAACATACAAATGACTTCCCTATTTATAACTCTAACATCAACCCATAATCCCTAAATTAAAGCTGAAATATTATTATTCCCACCAAATCCTCCTATTCAAATCCGTAACTGATGCACACACTAATATGTAACTGATTAAATATTTATTGTGTTTATTATGTTTCCTAACATTACTCGCCGCCCAAACTTGAACCTTGTCCTCAAGGTTCAAATAAGAAAATTGTTCTATCAATATTTTATTTTATATTTCTTCTTTTTCCTTTTCTTTCTACTCCAGAACCCCCACCTCTCATTATTGAGTTCAAAGCAACGTTCTACCTCGAATAACCTAGCTTCAGGTTTTACTCCTTCAAATACCATTGTTTCATGTTGTTGTGGTAATGAGTCGATGGAGGCGCTTGGAGGTGGCGAGACATCAAACAAATAAGTCACTTGTTCTTTGTTTTTGCCACTATCTGAATCAGATGCTTGAGTTTGCTGTAAAACTTTGTCAATAGGTGGTGACATTCGAGTCGTGTCATCTAACCGTTTGACAAATGCATCCAATTTTTTAACCAATACAAGAATAGTTTCTCCAAGTGATGAAATTTTGTCTATTCCAGCTTGAAGTTTTCCGAAATCAATCCCTTGAAAATCTGATTTAAGCTCTCTATCATTCGCTTGTACTCCCTTCAGCTTCTCCTTCGTTTCGTGCACTCGACTCTCGACCCGTTTCAAACTTTCCATTTTCCCAAGAACGAAATGCTCTGATACCACTACTGTTAGGACCAGGTCTGATCTGCTCTAATATAATAGTAACAACTCTTTTATTGATAAACACACACTGAAAACACGATATTTAGGTGGTATTCGAGAGACCCCCTCTGCTCTCCACAATATTGGTGGTATTCGAGAGACCACCCCCTCCTCAATCTTATTTTCTTGAAGTCGATTTTGTGTAATCAACTACTGGCAAAGATCATTAGTTTTGAAGTCCAATAGTGTGCACAGTGCAAGTGTTTCACAATTAAAGTAAAGGTGAAAATTTCTTTTCGATAATAATGGACCTCATTCTACACCATAGTTCATTTACCAGTACTAGTGACTCGCATAATATACATGACTTGATGTCTTTTACAAATATGCCTTATTTAAACAGACATATAATTAGAGCTTGAGATTTATATTAGACTCCAAAATAGTCATGAGACTTCATATTATAACCGCAAATTTATGTCACACATCCAGTGCATCATAACTTATATCATATTTAGTAAAAAACTTCACTCCCACTATAAAAGAAAGAGAGTACAGGTTGCCAATATTTTAGTTCCACGAAGTACAAGCTCCAAAAAGACAAAGACCCTTTTTTATCAAACAATTAGCAAAATGTAAAATGACTTCTACCTTTGATACTATCTTCATCATAAACATATCCTGTAAATCACGTCTTATTGCTTGATAAACAAAGAGAGTTCATTAAGCAAGAAACTGACATGTACCTGATAACTTGCCATATCTTGTGTCAAAGCTTTCATTTTATCATCAATGTTCTCTGATGAGGCAGAAACAGATATATTGTCTACACCTAGATAATCGGCTTCAACCATACTCCTATAATATTCTGGTAGTTCACCAATCCATGCAGCACCATCACTTTGTTTCATGATTTCCCCACGCCATCCATAAGTCTCTTTGACTGTTGCTACAATTGAAGTGGCAAGATCTTCCAACTACAACATCAGAAAGCATTTAATCAGTTACCAAACCAAAATAAACATTCAGTGTGAGAAAACGTAACTAAGCATTAAAGACCAAATATGATTTAAATAGTGTGCAAATAAACTGTCTAGACACTCATATAAATTAGTGTAACAGTATCAACTATGATACTGACATTCATACATATGCAACCAAAGATCAAGATCATACCTTTGCAAAATCCACAGACTGTTGATGAATAGATTCAGTATCGGATGCTTTAGGTAGTTCATGATCTTTAAGGTACATTCTGCCGTTGCGCAGATGAGGCAAACGAAGTTGTCCAGTAGTGCTGATAGTAACTAGACTGAGTGCACTCACTAGGACAACGGTAGACAGGATTTTAAGAAAAGATATTTGTCCCTGTACCACAAAATATACATCACTGAGCACACAAGATTTATTGCATAAGCTCGAAATGTGTAAAAATTTCATAAATGCAGATGGTTGCAGGATTAAGTACAACCTGCCGGATACATCACGCATTTTAATTCAGTTTCCCAGCCAAACATTTGAGAAAGGGGGAAAATCAAGGAAAAATTATAGCCAGGGATATTAAAAGTTTTGTTAAGTAATCAGCTCATCTAAAACCTTTTTGGTGTCAGAGGAAGGCCCCAACAGGATCTTGTACTCTTATACTATAATATTATTCAATACTCCCCCTCAATCGTGCGATACCTTTCGTCATGATTGACCATAGAGACAGCAGACAAACAAATATTTAAATTAAATACAGGGATGGGAAGGCTCGAACCTGAGACCTCTCCCTAAACCGAGATCTGATACCATGTTAAGTAACCAGCTCATCTAAAACCTTAAGGTGTCAGAGAAAGGCCCCAACAGGATCTTGTAGTTTCAAGCTGAGTTTATTTTTGGTTCTTAATTCCTATGTGCCATTAAAAATTCTAATCAGCAGGGTGAAAATTCCTGCCAAACGCCTCTACTCTCCAAGTCCAACATTTTATTTTACCCCTGCCCTTGGACTTGTACTCATAAAATACCTATATTAATTCGTTTTACCATATTAGTTATTCCCATAGGCTCAAACTTCACTTAAAATCTCTGAGAGTGTTCTTTAAGTATATTCACTCTATCTAAGAATATCTATGAAACATGTTCAAAGTATTGAGACAACAGCCCTGCCATCCTTTCAAGATTTCAGATAAATGCCAAAGAGATTTTGAGGAGTTGGAGCAATCGAATCTTCCCAAGCAAAATATTTGGCAGGTAAGATTTTAAATGCCATAGTGACTACAGTAATTACTCTACAGTTTTTGAAATGTAATGATGAGAAAATGAACCAACTCCAAAACAATTAGGTCTTCTTAGCGCATAAAGTGTAAAGAACTAATTAGTTAAGCTTATTTGACCTCTTAAAACTAATCACAGAGAATAGAAGTTACAGCAATTAAGAATCCCCTCAAGTCTCAACACTTGATCTATAAAATTAGACGATACCAAGATGGTACTTTCTTGTCCAATCTAATATGATGAATCTGTACATATTGCAAAAGGATTAAATATCAGTCGCATGTTCATCGGGTTCACATGTATCACTTTGATCATTTAATACAAAATTGACTCAATCTAGTTATTCATTTCTTTAATTTGTAACAATGCAGTACCAAGCACAAAACAGTGTCCTAGCCAAATTTGATTTTTGACTTATTTAATTACTTATGCTTTGTCGGTTTTTTTTAGGCATATATGTTAAAGGTGTAAAGTGGAACCAAAGTGCTACAAAATCGCCTAAACACCTTGCCTAGGTGTCCATTAGGCAATTAGGCTTCCAGCTACATATAGGCATATACAATAGATACATTTTGATTATTTTTAATAATTATTATACTGGTAGTAACTGAATCAAATAGATTCCAACAAAATTTGTTCATTTAATTTTAAGACTGTATGAGTATAGTGGGTTAAATTCTAATGGTACAAGTTTATGACTTTTATCATTCAGAGACGAAAATAAGTGAAGTCAAATTATTTATTAAAGAACATATTAAATATATGTAGTTAAACACCTAGTTCACCTAGTGTATGCCTAGGAGGCTCCTCATTCACCTACCCTGTTAGAACCAAGGAGGGATGGAAGCCTATCCATAATTGACAACTATGCTTTAGGCTTTTTTGGTTACCCATGTAAACCAGATGGTCTTACGTCATTAGGTTAGGCACTAGGTTAGGTGTAGAGACACCCTAAGGACTTAATTATTCAAGTAACAAAGGACAAGCTCCCAATTATACTATTTATCGCCATCATCTCATTTTGGTTTTTTTATATGACGCATATTGGGTATTAAAGCATTTAAATGTTTTTTTTAGTATGCGCTGGGAAAGAAGTCCTTACAAACTAAAACCCATAACAGTTAGGCTGAAAAAATATAATCCAACCTATCAACTAAATAAAAAATGGTCTATTATTAATGATTACTACCTATTTGGACCAAATTGAGTTGGAACTTGGAAGTTTTCAAAATTGTTACCAAAGGAGAAAAGAACTCACCCATTTTAGATTTTTTTCTTGGAACCATCAAATCACACAATTGTGACTTGGCATAAAATTCAAAAATAAAAAATCGCACAATTGTGCCTGTTAGTGATGTCTGTGATGCAGGGGCATAAAAAAGGAGAACTGAATTCATTCACTAGAAATTAAAGCAGAAATAGAAGGATCCTGCCTAATTTACATACAGTCTCAGTATTAAAGTCTTGATAAACTATGATGATGAATGAAACAATGATTCTGTTGATCGATATGTGAAGCTCCAATATCAAAATCATCACGTATTGGAAATGGAAGAAGTTGAGGTGTTCAATTTGGGTAAAGCATTTCAGAGAGAGAATTTACTTAATCTCGAATTGGGGGTTTATCATTCAGTCACATTTATAAAATCTGAACTAATACTACCTACAACTTCAGATACTCTAAACCTGCACCCCGGAAAGAACAGGCTAGACTTCAGTTTTGGGCTATCAGACACCTCTCAACCAACTAAGCAACCACTCAGTTCTGGACTTGCTAAGTCTCCTACTTATGTCACTGATTCTGACGTAAGTTGATGTAAGTGAGAGAGAGGGGGGGGGGGGGGGGGGGGGGGGGCTATAATAAATCTGAAACACAACCAACAGAAGCATTAAATTTATAGACATTTTATCTGAAATTAATATTTTGATAGAAACAGTAACTGGGTTTGCAAACTTTATCATTCCCTATCTAAAAAAGATTTATGCCCTCCATTCTCTACACTGACAAAACTTCATAATTTCTCTTAATAAAACACTACACTTGACAGAAATAAAGTCAAATACCTTGTTGCCGGACATATCCGTAGCTTTATACATGGCACCACAGGATAGCTCTTTATTTGGAAGAGTAAATGAATCTTCATAGTACATGTCCAGGATGTTCGCCAAACCAACCTGTTAAAGGATGCAAACAGATTTAATGAGGCAGAGGGAAGACAATACTTCAAAGTTTAAATCTAGATGGAGATGTATAAAAAGATGGTGTTGCAAAAAAAAATATAAAATCCTTTGTCCCTTCGTCATTCATCTCCTGTACTTGATAACTCAAGTACATAATTAAACGCATTTTTGGACAAGAAGTCAAATATTATATATATATACACATATATTTCCAAGTGCTACAAATGTACAATTTAATGGCATAATTTATTAACACTACAATGCGACCAAGCAGAACACCAGACAGAGACAAAAAGAAGAATGCTACACTGACACCAAGTAAATCATTTAAGTTTCCTGCTAATTTTCCAAAAAACAAATTCGAAAGACTCTGTGTTTTACCATTTGGGAGTGGGTCAACAGAACTTCCCACCAATTATCTGAAGCATTTTTCAACCCTTCTAACTTTATATTCCTAACTTTATTGTGGTCAATCTGCAGCTTATAGGCAGGTACATACTCGCTCACCCAAGTACTAAATTCAGAGCCACCAATCTTGGTCAATTCAGAGAATGCTGATGACGTCCACCAATTATAATTTGGATTCATACCCGTAAGCTTGTGGTTTATCTTTTCATAGTTGAATTTTTCTAACAGACTTTGGGCATTCCTTACAAGCTCATCTTCTACCAACACGTGGAGGATAACAGACATATCTTTTGATGATATCCTTCCAGGCTTCCGGAAGAAATTGAAGAAACTAGCAGACCCTCTTCCCAAGGATTTATCACGGAAATGTCTTTCAGTGCTCTCAAGAGCAGCTAGGCAAACAACTTCTGCAAGGATGGAAACGGGTAATTCATCTGATGAGCTTAGTCTGAAAGACGCAGGGACCTGCCGATAGGAAAGGAATAAGAGAACTCAACCCATCAGTACTACATGGCACCTGCAGGACAGACATATTGGTAATGATATTACAAAGGAGAACACTTATCGATAGATGGTTACAAACACGAAAGAGAGTATACCTAACCTCTCTTGGTTTCATGAGATCTTCCATATTTCTTCGCATTCCAGGTCTAAATATTACCATTTCCCAATTCCAAAGTTGTTCCAAAACAACTTGCCTAAATGTCATGGAAAGCATGTTTTGAGATGAAGTACTTGACAATATATCATCACTTAACATACTTTTGAACTTTTTAGCTTTCTCCTTAACTTGGCCTGCTGGCAAAAACTGTGATAAAAGACCATATCGGCATGATAAGAGTCATATTAGTTACAAGAAAAGAGAAGTTATTGTTACATACAAAGAACTTCCAAGAGGAACTACATCATAATATAGCATTGTGGTGAAGCCTGTGCATGTTTTCAATGAAAAATCTGTATAGCTCCTTTGCCTCTTTCAAAAAAAAAATAATCAAGTAATATGGCTGCCTATGTTTGTGTATAACCGTAAATCAATCAACAATCA
Organism: Heracleum sosnowskyi; assembly: GCA_030848705.1. NCBI lineage: Eukaryota > Viridiplantae > Streptophyta > Magnoliopsida > Apiales > Apiaceae > Heracleum > Heracleum sosnowskyi. Next base: position 10,172,780 of record CM061239.1, read on the forward strand.
ACTATTAATAAAAATTTGAGTGAAGTACAAGCTAATATATTCTACATCTACTCCCAGCTCTACTACATCGGGTCAGAAAAGCTACAGCTTACAAATCTGACGTCTTGGCGCATATCAGTTCAGATGGCTGTTGATGTAATCATGTGTAGTTCTTATAGAGCTTATATGACTAATACATCCCAAATCACAAACGAAGCCTGGTTACAAATGCATTTTTTTAATCAATAGTTACCTTAACTTATCAACAACACCATTCTTTAATGCAGATTCTTCTCGTGTGAAGAAAACAATTGCAACATTTAAAACACATACAATTACAGGTTTCCAGATTACAGTATACAATCGCTCGCAAGTATATGCGCATTTCAACACACCAAAACACTTCAATACAATTAATTCCATAACACCTAACCACAAAGAACCAACATATAGCTCCTGAACAAACACTATATCTATTAACACCTATACCTCTTATGTTAGGATAAAGGATAAGTGTAACTTACAGAGATTCTAAAATTATCGAGTACGAACCTATCGAAAGTTTTGGTTTATCAAGTACAAACTTATCTAGATTATTAATTTATAGTAACTTATCGAGATTATTAATTTATCAAGTGCAAAGAAGTTATAAATATTTCGAATACAAACTAATCGAGATTATTAATCTACCGAAACAAACTTATATTAGTAATTTATCAGCATAACAAACTTCATTGAGCTAAACAAACTTATCAAGATTATCAATTTATCAAGTTCAACCCTATTTTACCTATTTACCGAGTATTAACTCATCAAAATTATTAATTTATCGAGTGCAAACCTATTTCATTACTACTTTATCGACTACAACTTCATCGAGATTATTAATTTATCAAGCACAAACTTATCGAAAAATTCAACACAAAACAATATAAACTAACAACTAACCAATCGAGTCGAAACGGTACTCTTGTCATCACCGCTACCAGGAAACACCGTCTCAACAACCATCGCCCGTGATCCACTAACAACATGCTCCTCCGCAGCTTCACCGCCATCCGCCGCCGCAGCAACAAGCGCCTGATTAAAATCAACCGCTCCAACCAGAGTCAACCGAGTCAACTCGTTCTCGTACGTTCTCACTGCCGGAAGCGCGGTGTTACCGGAGCCGTCGAAACTGGCGAGGATTTCGAGAACGGCGTCGTTTTGTGCGTTGGGAGGAGTGAGAGAGCGAGAGGAGGATATAAATGGAGTTTTGAGAAAAGAGAGGGATAATCTGGGGAATGTGAAAAGAGGAGGAGGTAGGGTTTGTTTGGGAGAGGGTAGAGAGAGAACGAGAGGGGTGGGGAGGAGAGAGAGTGAGTGTAGAGACGCCATTTTTTGGTAGTGTGATTGTGTTTCAAGCTCGCTGGATATGAAAACTTTAATATGCTTGTATTTTTTTAAATTAAATCCTTATATATAATAATTGCAAAGAGATTTTATTCCACTTGAACAAATTAAAAAGGATTGTTACATATTAAATAAATAAATGAGAATCGTTATATTTAATATTAAAAAGTATATTTAATTAATTTATATTATCTATTTGTATTATCTATATTATCAATACTATTATATAATAGACGAAACATTAAAAGTTTGGTTGGTCGGTATGGTACGTTGTGATTTTACTTAATTGCCCTTAATTAGTTTTTACTTTTGGTTGGTCGGTATGGTACGTTGTGATTTTACTTAATTGCCCTTAATTAGTTTTTACTTTTGGTTGGTCGGTATGGTACGTTGTGATTTTACTTAATTGCCCTTAATTAGTTTTTACTTAATTAACCTTACTTATTTATAAAAATATATTATTAAATAATAATATTACCTATTTATAACCAATTACCTTTTTCACCTAAAATACATTATTTTTTCTATTTTTTCTATTTTTTCTAACAAATTCCCCTACTTTTTCAAATATATCACGGGCAATTACCTTTTTTAACTAAAACATGTTAGTTTTTCTATTTTTCCTTACTAAAATCCCTCTTTTTCCAAAAATATCACGGACAAACATTTAGTTGTTTATTTTTAAACCTATTTTAATATTATAATTATTTTTTAAAAGTTTGCCTATTTTAACATATCTACTTATTTTTCTTAACAAATGCAATTACTAAAAATATTAAAATATAAATAATCAAATACCTATTTATAACCAATTACTTTTTCAGCTAAAACACATTATATATTTTTTCGAACAAAGTCCCTCCTTTTCTAAATATATCACGGGAAATTACCTTTTACAATTTACTTTTTCTATTTTTCTCACTAAAATCCATTCTTTTTCCAAAAATATCACAGGAAACCTTTTACTTATTTATTTTAAAACGTATTTAAATACTTTTAATTATTAAATTTTAAAACCTCATTTTCCAAAAATATCACGGGCATTAACCTGTTTAAACTAAATATATGTTACATTTTTTATTTTTTTCTTACTAAAACCCCTCATTTCCAAAAATATAATGGGAAAACCCATACTTATTTATTTTAAAATTTGTTTTAATGTTTTTAATTAATTAAAAGTGTTTAGCTATTTTAACATGCCTACTTATTTTTTGCACAATTACAATTAAAAAAATAATAAAAAATAATAATAAAATAACAATTAACAATCCGTGCATCGCACGGGTTTTAAGCTAGTATTATATAATAGACCATACATTAAAAGTTTGGTAAGTCTTTAAGTGATTTTACTTAATTACTTTTACTTATTTTTAAAAACATATTATTAATTAATAACATTATTTTTAACCAATTACCTTTTCGGCTAAAATACATTACTTTTCTATTTTCCTATTTCATGCTACTGTTTTTATTTTTTCTTACTAAAACTCCTCCTTAATTACCTTATTCAACTAAAACATGTTATTTTTTCTATTTTTCCTTCCTAAAACCCCTTCTTTTCCAAAAATATCACGAGTAAACTTTTACTTATTTATTTTATTACTTTTAATTACAGGAAATTACCTTTTTCAACTAAAACATATTATTTTTTTCTATTTTTCTTTACTAAAACTACTCATTTTCCAAAATATCACGAACAAACTGTTACTGTTGAGGAAGATTGAAGCTGTATTGATTAAGTCAATAATATACATGGGCAGATTGTTGAAGAAGACTGAATCTGTAAAAGAAGAAGTCAACGAACCCAGGATTACAGGACTCGTAAATAATATTATGTTCACAAGAATCTATCCAACATGAAGATTTGGTATATACAGGAATTAGGATTAGCTGCAGTGAAGAAGCCTTCAACATAGCACTGAGTGAAGTTCATTAATGTGTTCAGGCATCGGTGGAATAAGTGGTTGAAGATATTCGAAGCAATTATTTTGATTCAGGTGAAGAGCTGAAGATTTTAGTGAAATTGTTCTTATATAGGTGCAAACTTAACAGTGAACCTGAAGTCAAGATACGAAGACCGTGAGTGAATGTTAGTCGTCTGTGAACCAGACCAGTTGCACTAGGCGTCAACAGTTCGCGAAGGAATTGAAGTGTCTTATCAAGAAATATTGTTAAGTGGAAGATTTAGTGTTCAAGAATGTCAAGGAAATGAAGAAATAAACACTAAATCAACATATGGAAAGAGAGGAAACTTTGGGGTACTAAAAAGTTATAACCAAATATAAAAAGGGGAAGTGTCAATGTGACGCCCTCCAAACCCGGGGTACAGATTTGGGGAATCACCCGACCAACGGAACACAATATAAACCTGAATATAACACATGCATAATATATAATGACATAAAATACCTCTTATCCAAGACCGCATCCAGATTATGGCATGAAACAAGCTTCTAAGTCATAATTATTACAAACCAGTTTTCAGAGTTATTACACACTTAATATACAAAGCTAGACATCTAGTCTAACTTCCAAGTAAAACAACTACCCGTCCAAAGACAATCACTCGGGGTGGTCTCCTAGCATCGGGAGAACTGTCACTAGCGTTGTGTCTGCTCATTCTCTCGCTTCACTGGAATAGGGTTAGAAACAAAACAAGTATGAGCCACATGTGCTCAGCAAGCATGATATATATATATCAATCACAATTCCATAATGAAAGGAAAGAATTCAATTATCTGAATCAACAATACACAAGTCAAACATATGCTTTTAACAATCTTTAATGAAGAAAGAGGAATTAGAATTGGACTTCTAAATTTTTCAAATACAAAGGTTGTGCTGCTGATCAGTCACGCAACAACCCCGGACTTACTTATAGCAAAGTCCTCTACTGGATCGTAGGCCAATCTGGGCCTTAAATTATTCCGACCATAAATATGGCCCGACCATTACTGGTCCTATTTAAAAACATGCCAATTCTATCATAGAGGATAAACAATAACATGCTTAACAAAATAAATGCACAATGTTAAGATATTGCAAAAGAGCTTCAACTGCTCAATATCAAATAAAGTTCGAGAAAATAATAGCTGAATGGTTTCAACGGTACGATGTACTCGTTCAAGAAGTTAATCAATGGTTGTAGTCAACAATCAATGGTTGTAATCAATAATCAACGGTGGTAGTCAATAATCAATGGTTGCAATCAATAATCAACGGTGGTAGTCAATAATCAATGGTCGTATTCAATATGAAATGAATTGAAGGTGGAGGTTTCCAATAACCAACATGATTGTGGATTAATCAAGGAATTAGGAATATTTAAGGAAATGGAATCAGTTATTCAAATACGGGGTGAAGATTTGATAATCTGATTTGTTCTAGGAATAACAATCATTTAAGTATTGAAAACAATAATAATTTATCACAAGTAAAGGCACAGATACTTTCCTGGTCTACGTCGCTGACGGGATTCTATCTCGTTCACTCTACTTTCACCTTTCCCTTGCTTCGGGAACTCGATTCTATAATAAACAACTTATAACAGTAAGTCTAACTATCCTCATTCTATCCTCGACACACAATCATAATCATTATCACATTTAAACAAATAACCGGGTATTTATCGGACGGCCGGTCTAATTTTACGGTAATTAAAACTCAGACATTAGCCCTCGTACGGGCATTTACGGACTACTGAAACACATTAATCGACTCATATAAACCATATAGCACTTATAAATATTTTTAAAACAATATTCGAGGCTTATTTGAATTTAAATAAGTCACAAATAATTTTTAAATCAAAAATCGGATTTTTAATCCCATTATAAGTATTTAAAAACAATTAAATCAATTAATAAAAATTAATTGACACTTTTTAAACACTACAACTATTTTTAAATAATTAAATCAAGCTAGAAAATAATTAAACTTAATTTAAATTAATTAAATCTAATTAATAATTAATTATTAAGAATTAACTGATTAAAAGAATTAATCAATTAATTAAATTAATTAATTATTAATTAAAAATAATTAAAATAATTAAATTTAATCAGTTTTCGAATTTAAATAATCAAATATAATTTTCCAGAATTTTCTGAATTTAAAAATGTATTTTTAAAATAAAAATATGATTTTTATAAATAATTAAACTATTTTCGAATTAAATTAAAAAAATAAAATTCAAAAACAGTTTTCTAAAAATGAATTAGAGTTTTGAAGATTGAAACCGGGTCAGAAAACGGGTTACTGGATCGGGTCACGGGTCGCCAAGAACAATCCGGGTCGCGAAGAACAGCCGGAAAATTCCCAGGTTCCGGCGACCTTTTCCAGAATCCGGCGAGCCAAAAACACATAAAAAATTGGGGCTTTTGATACCAAAACACTCCTCATAACCATACCAATACATTCCGTTCAAAAACAAACCAAAAACATCACCGGAACTTCAACCCCGACTATTTTCCGGCGACCTTAAACCAATTTTCCGATCTACTAAAATCTTACATGAAACTCTACGTTCTTTATGTTAAAATGAAGCTAAGAACACATACAATGAAAGCCCTATATCCAAAATCATGTCAGATCAATAACAAGAACGGACTATTAAAAAGAAGAATTCGGGTCAAAACCCGAAAATCAAACCCGTAAAAATTGAACATAAACATGAAATTAAAGCATGGATTCTTACTAATTAGAACCCTAGGAACCTGTTGGAAGCAATCAATTGAACGGAGAATCAACAGAATGAAAATCCCCAATTCGAATATAAACCCTAATTTTAATTCGAATTTGAAAAATTCATATAAAATCGAAAAATTACCAGATGATGATGAGGTTGGAAGATTCTGAAACTAGAGCTCAAGATCTTTGATTTGAGTACTTGAACTTTGGATTTGGATTTCAATAACACCTTCAAATTTGATTTTGATTTCCAAGAACACGAAGAACACGGTTCGGGAATTTTATATTTTTGTATATTTTTAATACGGATTTTATGAAGTATAATGTACAATTCTCCTTTTTATACTTAGTGAAAAATAATACCCTAAACGACATTTTTGGATCGATATTGATCCACTGGTTCGCTTTAAAACCCTAATAATGTAAAATACACGTTTTACGATGTGATAGCTATCCAAAAAGACTGATAGTTATCCAAATCAATACATATCATTTATATAACTAATGCTCAAGAATACTGGGGCTATAACAGATGTATCTATTGATACGGACGATATATCAATTACCCTAGAAAAATTAGGGTTAGGGTTTAGAATAATTTTTCTTCCTTTGAATAAAACAAATACTATTGATCATATCGGATAATAAGGGATATAATAATACGAAGAAATCCTCCGATAATGATTCGAACACGAATGACGAAGGAATAATAATGATGAACAAAATTTCAACGGGGCCCTTGAATTATCAAAACGGGGCTCAAAATTGAAGATATTTTCAAATGACAAAATATTTGAACGGGGCTTTCGACACACCAATTTACACATAAACACTTAACAATCCTTATCATTATAACTCAAAATAATTCATAATAAGTATTCTACACATATAATACAATTTGTATTATTAATAAAGTTCACGGATCTTACAGTCAACATCTGGTGGGGACCACAACAAAAAGACAAAAGATTTTAACTCTTTATCATAACCAGAGTTGGAATAACCAGAATTGGAATAACCAGAGTTGGCATAACCAGAGTTGTTATAACCAGAATTGGAATAACCAGAGTTGGCATAACCAGAGTTGCCAAAATCAGAATTATCATAACCAGATTTGGCATAACCAGAATTGAAATAACCAGAGTTGAATAACCAGAGTTGTCAAAACCAGAGTTATCATAACCACAATTGGAATAACCAGAGTTGAATAACCAGAGTCAAACTCTCTTACATAACCAGAGATGGAGTTGCCTATATATATGGACAAAGAAACTAGATCTAAGTGGTTGGTTGAAAAATTCATTTGTTGAAGCAATCAATATTTGTAGCATCTAGTATCATCTTACACACCTAGGAGCTATTTCTTTTAGAATCATCAAGTGCTTTTGTAACTCTATATCATTAGACTTGTTGTTTCTTCTAGAGGTAGATAGATTCGTACTTTTGTATTGTGATCTTTGTTGCGACGATTTCATAATCGTTGGTGTAAGAACTACGAGTTTTAATCTTTTGAATAAAAAGTTTTTAACCCGTGAAATACTCGTGTTTACTTATTGTTCATATGTTCATTACTTGTAGTACCTTTTAACATTTACTTATTTATTTTAAAATCTATTTTATTATTTTTAATTATTTTAAAAAGTTTAACACGCCTACTTATTTTTTTAACAAATATAATTAATAAAGTATTAAAACGTAAATAATAATAATAAAAATAATAATAATAATAATAACAACAACAATTATTAATAACAATACGTGCATCGCACGAGTTTTAAGCTATATTCTACTATAATATAATAGACGATACATTAAAAGTTTTGTCAGTTCTAAGTGATTTTACCTAATTACCTTTACTTAAAAAATATTATTAAATAATAAAAGTACCTATTTATAACCAATTACTTTTTTCAGCAAAAACCCATTACTTTTCTATTTTTCCAATAAAATTTCCTCCTTTTGCAAACATATCACGGGTAATTACCTTTTTTAAACCGAAACATGTTATTTTTTCTATTTTTTTACTAAAACTCCTCCTTTTCCAAAAATATCACCGATTATATACTATACAAAATATTAAAAGTTTGGTCAGTCGGTACCAAAGTGTTTTTACTTAATTATCCTTACTTATTTATAAAGAAATATTATTAAATAACAACATTATCTATTTATAATCAATTACCTTTTTCTTATTTTCCAAAAATATCACGGGTAATTACCTTTTTCAACTAAAACATATTACTTTTTCTATATTTTCATACTAAAACCCCTATTTTTTCAAAAATATCACGGATAAACTATTATTTCTTTATTTTAAAACTCATTTTAATGCTTTTAATTATTTAAATTTCTTTGACCTATTTGAACATGCCTATTTTTTTAACAAATGCAATTAATAAAATATTAAATTTAATGCTTTTAATTATTTAAATTTCTTTTACCTATTTGAACGTGCCTGTGTTTTTTAACAAATGCAATTAATAAAATATTAAAACGTAAATAATAAAAAAAAACAACTATTAATTACCTATTTATAACCAAATTATCTTTTTCAGCTAAAACACATTATTTTTTCTATTTTAAAATATAATATAATAGACGAAACATTAAAGTTTGGTCGGTCCTAAGTTTTTTTACCTAATTACCCTTACTTAAAAAATATTATTAAATAATAATAGTACCTATTTATAACCAATTAACTTTTTCAGCTAAAACTCATTACTTTTTTATTTTTCCAATAATATTTCTATCTTTTGCAAAAATATCATGGGTAATTACCTTTTTAACTTAAACATGTTATTTTTTCTATTGTTCTTAATAAAACTCTTCATGTTTCAAAAATATCACAGATAAACCCTTACTTATTTATTTTAAAACATATTTTAATGTTTTTAATTATTTAAAAATATTTGCATATTTTAACCTACCTACTTATTTATTTAACAAATATAATTGATCAAATATTAAAACGTAATTTCTATTTTTGCTAATAAAATTCCCTCATTTTGCAAAAATATCACTGACAGTTATCTTTTTCAACTAAAATATGTTATCTTTTCTATTTTTTCTTACTAAAACCCCTCGTTTTCCAAAAATGTCACAGACAAATCATTACATATTTATTTTAAAATCTACTTTAATGTTTTTAATTACATAATTTTTTTTACATATTTTAACATACCTAATTTTTTTAACAAATGCAATTAATAAAATATTAAAACTTAAAAAATAAAATAACATTTATTAAAACAATCTGTGCATCGCACGAGTTTTAACCTTACTATTATATAATAACCGAAACATTAAAAGTTTTGATTTTCGGTTTTCGATCACTTATTCTATTTAATAAAATAATATAAAGTATAAATATAAAACATATTACCTTCTAATGAAAATATATTATCTTTTATAAAAATGCCTAAAAATAAAATTTAGTATGATCTTTCAGTCATTAATATTGTCGTTTTTTAATTATATATCTTTCAATTATTCTATTTAATAAAATAATGTAGTGTATAAATCTAAAACATATTACATTTTAATGAAAATATATTATCTTTTATAAACATGCCTAAAAATAAAATTTAGTATAATATATACTTTAGTCATTAATATTGCCTTTTTTAATTATATATCTTTCAATTTTTAATATATTCCAAAAAAATATCATGTCTATGTCTTCTTAATAAAATGTCAATTATACTATATTCTATATATTTCCATTATTAATACAAAAAATAATATAAACAATATTTTTATTATAAAAATATATTAAATTATATTAAAAAAACATGTGTTTCGCACGGGTTATGAGCTAGTAGTAGAATTATATTTAAATACTAAAAAGTATATTTGATAATTTAAACCAAATATAATTGAATTTTCTTATATTGAATAAAAATTTTATGTAAGAATTCGTAACTATCTTTTATCTTCGATGGGTACTTCCAATTAGCTAATAATTGTTAAATCAAATATTGAGATATCGATTCATAACAATTACAGTATTAAAAAATTATTAGCTCATGTATATCATGGATAACAATAATGATGCATGTGAACCCTATGTTATAAGAGACACGTAGGAGAAGTCCTGTAGCAAATTTTACCGTACAAATTACAAGTAAAACGACTTAGTTAATTAGTATTAACATAACACAATTTTTAAGGGACATAACACTTTAATTCATTCAAATTATATTATATTCTTTCCGTTATAACAAACGTAAAAGGATAATATCAAAATATTATTAAGAATTGAGGGTTTCATACTCACTAACGATAATTTTTAATATAATCTATACTATTATATTAAAGATGAAACATTGAAAGTTTTGTAGTCTGGTCCTCAAACTTTTTGTAGTCTGGTCCTCCAAAAGTTTGGTACCACAATTCAAAGCCGTTAGATATTTCTGATCAAATCGATGAGAACCGTTAGATAAAATATTAAAATTATTATATAGAATATCTTTTCTATTTTTCCTAACTAAAACATCTCATTTTCCAAAAATATCGCATACAATTTTATTTAATAAAATAACATAAGAAAGTTATAATTGTTAATAACTAATCCATTACCTTTTTTAGCCAATGTGTATATTCTTTTTTATATTTTCTAACTAAAATTTCTATTTTTCTATTTTTTCTAACTAAAACTTCTCATTTTCCAAAAATATTACGGACAGCTCTATTTCATAAAATAATAATATTATAATTACTAATGACTAACCGATTAGTTTTTTTTTCCAAAACGTATATTCTTTTTTATATTTTCTAACTAAAATTTCTTCTAACTAAAACCTCAAAAATATTATGGGCAATTTCATTTAGTAACATTAAATGCTAATAATTAACCAATTACCTTTATTAGCCAAAACATATATTCTTTTTTATAACTAAAATGTTTACTTTTTTTTATATATAACTATCAGTTACCTCGAATGCGACAATAAAAGCTGAAAATTAGACAAGGACAATCCTATAAATTATTAAATCATGTCGAGACAAATAAATATTCATTATAATTTTTTTAACGATTTAATATAGCAAATGAATGCATAAATTAATCATCAAAATATAAAAGCAAACAAGACAACATATTAAAATTATTATTTATATTATTAATTTTAAAAATATAAATAAAAATTAAATTTCGTCAAATATGTAATATTATACTTTTTTTCTTTAATATATAATAGATCAACTATATCATATATGTAATTAACAAAAACTAAATTTAAAAAATTTAAAATTAAGTAAGAAAATATTTAAAAGTAACACTTTCAAAAGAAAGTTGTATTAGTAGTTTGGTTAGTCGTTCTTTCATTTGTTCCTTCAACTGTAAACATATCCGTATATAAAAAATTAACTATGCTAATTATAATGCATTTCTTAAACCTATTTATTTGGGTCGTGTGATGAGCTTATACTTTATAAGGGCCCATTTGTTGTTAATTGGGCGAATGAGTCAGGTAAATTGAATGAGTACTAATTTTGTTATTCAGACTGTTTGGGTAAATTTTTATTGATCTGGACGACTTCAAAATTATCTGGACGGTTGACTCTCAAAAATCTAGCTGAACCATTCATGTACTAATCTTTGCTTCTATAATTTTGCCCGCTTGCCTTAACAATTAATTTTAGTACACCTTTAGGTTTCTACCATTATCGTAATAAATTATTCAAGTAGAATAAATTTAAAAATTATTATATCTATTAAAAAAAGTAAACATTAAAGATGCGTTTAAACTAAATATTTGTACCCTACAAAAAAAAACTAAACTTTTATATAAGTTTTAATTAGAATGAACTTATCAAATAGTATAATTCTTTACTATAAATTTTAAATAATAAGCCTCTTTAAAAAATTTAAATTTTTTATTAAAAGTATCGTACTGATCGACTACAATACTTTAAATGTTTCAAATTTAATAATATAGTGTAGACTTATACTAGTTTATTAGTTAAATTTTATTATATTTTAATTATGATAACTTCTAAGTCGATGATTTAATTAAATTTTGATCAATTAAGTTTAAAAAGAATCTAAATTGTATCATTCAGAAATTCAGAAATATTAATTTAACAAATAACATCATTTGTTCAGCATTCAGATTAATCAATCATTCAGATTTTTACTCTTTCAGAAATTATTGTTCAGATTTAACAAATGACCCCTAAGTCAATATACTTGGACCAATTTACGGGCTTATTTATTTAAAAATATTTTAGTACATCTTTAAAGATATTTATTTAAGAATAAATATTACACATCAATTAAAATAATATATTAATAAAGTATATAATTTTTAATTAGTATACTATATTATAATTAATTATCACAAATTACTCTAATTATTTTAAAAATAGTCCTAATTATTTGAAAAACTTATTTTAATAGTCCTGTTTATTTTGAAAGATTATTTATTATTTTTAACATGTCTTATTATTATAATTATAAATTTCAATAAAAATATATTTAGAGACCTACATAGTTTTTTAACAAATTCATTTAATATCCATTTAATAAAAATATTATACACAAACATAAATAATAAGTTAATAATTATTAAACAATCTGTGCATCGCACGGGTGATGCACGGGTTATAGGCTAGTACTTATAAAGAACAAGGATTATGAAGTTAATCTCAGCAGATCAAAACTAATATACGTTAACAAATAAATCTAATAATCTATTGTTAAATATTTACTTACCATATATTTTGATTTATTTATAAATTAGAAAAATAAGTAATTAGATAGTTAATGTAATATACTCAAATGATCAATTACTATATATTAATACTTATTAATAAATAGTTTAGAATCACCTCAATAACATATTAATACTACCTATTTAAAAAATTAACAAGAAATTTAAATTTTGAATCATATAAATTTGAATAAATATACATAAAATATATATGTTTTGCACAAGGTAAACGCAACACGAAATAGTGTATCCAAAAATATATCCTTATATATCTTATCCATTTTTTTTGTCACGGTACAATAACATTAAAAAATAAGATTCGTTAAATTTTAAAATAAATAGATGAGAATTGTGAGATGTTCGAACTCCATCAACAACGTATCAAATATAATATTAATATTTTTATCTCAAAATATATTAAAAAATCCAAAATTTTGGTCGTTAAGGGACGATAGTACTAAAAAAAATAAGAATAATTGGATCTTAAAATAAATAGATAATAACCGTTGAATATAATGTTAAGTAATTTTTTATATTTTAATATGTAAATATTTTTTTCAAAAATGTAACGTTCGAAATTTGTCAATAATATATTTAAAAAAAATATATTTTTTAGAATTATAAAAATTAATAAAATTAAAACAAATCTTAACCAAATGTATTTTCCTAACCAAACTTGAATTTTGACCAATTCAAACCCGATCCAATTTGACAAATCTTATTTTACAGAATTACCCCTGCTTTAATAAAAACCCGGATCGAAGCCCCCTATAAAAAGGCCAGAGTTTCCTTATATCGCTCGAACACTATTTCTAAACATCTCTCACAAAACCCTAGCCCTGCTATCATCGCTCTTTTCCCCCAATTCGCTTTCTCTACTCTCATCAATTAGCCCTAATATCTTGAATCAATCAAGATTTAGCTTAATTGATTGATCAATTGATCCTGTTATGCGCTGGTTTATCAATTGAGGACTATTCTGAGTAGTTCTGATCATGACGACGGTATCAGATAGTTTGCCGAAACTAAGGTTGAAGATCAAGTTTATTTCTAAAACAACACAAGATGCTAAATTGGTTGGTTCTAATAGCGTAAAGGATGGGTTTCGTTGTCTGAAGCGTGGACCATCAGGGGTTGAAGATGCTGTTTTAAATAAAAGACCGAAGATGGACCGTAGTAGTTTGAAGCGCGATTGTGGCAACATTCTGGATGCATTGATTAAGCATCCTGCTTCATATGGTTTTTGTGAACCGGTTGATCCTGTAAAGTTGAATATTCCTGACTATTTTTCAATTATCTCTAAGCCCATGGATTTGGGAACAGTGAGAACCAAATTGCAGAAGAACATGTACTTGACTGATGTGGAATTCAAGGAGGATGTCAAGCTCACCTTCTCCAATGCCATGCTGTTTAACCCTCCTGGAAACTTTTTCCATAAAAATGCTATGACATTAGATGCCATTTTCAATACTAAATGGAAATCTCAGTTGAAGCGTGAGAGCTGCCAAGAGAGTTGCCTTACAAGTTTCGGGGAAAGGAAAACTACAGAATCAAGGCATCTCTGCCCCTTTGTGGAAAAGAGAAAGCTGATAAAAGAGCCTGAAGCAAAAGTGACTGATAATGTCAAGATTTCATATGCAAGGCCTCCACCTGCTAGAAGAACACAAAATACCTGTAAATCAGATCCAGAATCTGATGTGGCATTGGATGAGGAAAGGAACTGTTCTAGTCCTCAACCGTCCAGTGTTTGTACGACCGCTGCTTCTGCTGATGCATGCTGGACTCCTGCTGTTGATATTCAGCTGTCTCCTAAGAAAGCCCAACGTGCTTCAATGCTTAGAAAACGCTTTGCTGACACTATATTAAAGGCAAAGAAGACTCTTCTTGATCATGTTGATAAGGTCGATCCCGTAAATTTGCGGCAGGAAAAACAAAAACTGGAGAGGCAACAACAAGAGGAGAAAGAAAGAATCGAGAACCAAATCAGAGCTGCTAAAGTTGCCTCATCATTGAAGGCTCGGGAAGAACTGAGACTACGGCGGGAGAGAGAACGAGAAGCAGCTCGTATTGCACTACAGCAGATGGAAAAGACTGCTGAGATAGAGGACAATATGAAGGTTTTGAAGGAACTCGAGATGGTACTCTTTAAAGCAGGGCAGGGTGCTCGATTTGGAAATATAATGGAACAAATTGGCCTTTTCTTAAAGAATGATTACATGGATTACGAAGACGAGGAAGATGGACAGTTTCTGCAAGACTGGGAGGAGGGACAAATATGCAACTAGCAGCTGATTCCTGTTGATGTTTTTGACGACGATAAATCTGATCAAGACCCAGGATATCAGTAGCTCATACCCTCTTTGTACATGTCAATTTTGAATGTCAAATGTTTGTGTGTATAATTAAATGTTAAATATACTATATGATCCAATTGGGGTCTTCCTCAAGAGAGTTTAAAGTCTCATATTCTGAATTTTTTGGAGTGCTTACTTTAGATCAGAGTGTACCATTTTTCCGAATTTTTTTTGCAGATTTCTTTCTTGGGAAAAAAATATTAGCAGATCATGAAACACATAATTTCTTTTCCTTCCTTACCAACTACCATAACCTCAAGAAACTACCAGTCCACCAGTCCTCAGGCCAGAAATTTAGATTTATTATACAAATGCCAAAAGGTGGACTTGTAACTAAGATTTTCTATACTTGCCCACCAAAAAAAAAAAAAAAAAAAACAGGTCTCCGTGCTGTATGTTTTGCATTCCATGTACAGATGGAATTAGCAGAACCAGCAACCAATTGACAATACCAAATGATTCCGGAACTAATTTATAAAAAGGTGAAATCTCTAGTTTGAATTCAGATTTAGATGATTAGATCATGAAGGCTTTGCAGGTTTGCCATCTTTATTTTGACTTTTGGACTTGAAAATACCAGCAAGAAGTGATTCTCTGCGGAACTGCTCAAGCTCTTGAACTTTAGCTCGAAGAAGCTCCACCTCTTTGGCTAACTCATTATCGTGCTGCCTCAATTGCTAATGACCACAAAGTGCAAGGCTTTAGCAATAAACAAACACAAGGAATATGCCTAATATATTGTTTATGCAAGAAGATCATCATGTCCAAGTTGGAAACTATGCTAAAGAAAAGTTACCTCTATTTCTTGCTTACGGGCATCCTCCTTTTTTGCTTCAGACCTAGCATTCCTTTGGACTTCAAAGATGATAGCAGCTCCTGCAACCTAAGTAAATATAAAAACTTAATGTTCATAGCTTGATAGAGTTTGTATGTGTAGCCTTCTTATTGAACTGATTTTTTATCACAGCAACAGAATACAAAGTTAACCAGCAAACTGGAGGTGTTGCTTGCTTTAAAACCTGATCAACCTATTTCTATTACGCTGGAGGCAAATTCAGTTATAGAATAATAGCTTTAAGAGGACTTGCCCCCAAATTGCTTGAACTTTCCTGGTCCATTACAGTTTAAAATACCTTGGTAATCTTTACAGGTGTCTCATTCCCAAAATAAAATTGTAAATAACCAATAAGACCTGGCTACAGAAGTTTATGATGGTTACCATATATTTTTGTTTCAGAATATTTAAATGTAGGTAAAAAGGAAGGTATATTGATGTTTACCGAGAAGAGGAAGGCCTCCCCAATAAGGTCAGCAGCAGCTTGAACAGCTCTCTCTTCATTAAGAGGTCGAATTTCAACATTAGTTGCACGACCATAGATTTTTCTTTGCATTGTTGTAGTAAGCCGATGATTTGCCTGGTCCACCAAACATTAGTATATCAACTTTCTGATATTTATAAGTAAAGACAAAACAAATCAAATGATAAGAAGAAAGACTACATTCTCGTTATCTTTTCGTTTTCAAAACAGTAAGTAAAAAATTTGTTGTCTTGAGAGACTGAGATTTATGTTAAAGCAAGAAATTCCTTCAAGTCGCATAAATTCAGTATGCTGAAAGTGGTTTACAAGTAAAATAAAAATGAGATCAATAAAATAAATAAATAACCACCACTACACCATAAGATCTTCAATTATACCAACTACCGAAGGGCCTTAAGATGATAGCCATACTATTTTTTCTCCTTCAAAGGAGACTATACTCCCACACACTAAAGAACAAAAGACCAAACAATGAAAAACAATCTAAAATTGTTCAAGCCAATTAGATAGCCCTTTATTCATAAGCATTTTAACCAGAATGTTACCCCAACATATCACATAATTGCTGTCGATATGTTTTCAATGACAACAGGTAAAGAAAAATCGTCAGGTATACGTTTTGAAAATTATCTCAAAGTAATGATGTAAGGATCACGTGAATAAAAGGTGCAATTCTTTTACTGCTTGTTTATACACTAAGCAAGTTAGTGGCCGTGAACCCTATATGCCAGAAACACAGTCAATACAGTGAACCAACACTATAAGCTACTCAAACTAGAAGATATAATACATAAAGGAGGCTAGAAAATGAACTGATTTGACCCTTCAAGTCTCACTCCATTGTTAAATTGAAAGTTCTCACTCTCTACAACACCTATCATAAACGAAATGGCATAGTCTCCTAACTCCTACGATGCTCCTCAAAACTCTAACTCGTTTCCACGCATATAAAAGGCTCAATTTGATCCTCAAACTGCCTAAAGCGCGATAAACAATCTTAGGCTATATCATCCATAGATTTTTTTAATCTTCATAGTAAAAGGTAAAAGATGCTGATTCACAATCGTGTTTAAAACAGAGCAGTAATTGCATACCATCTGCCACAAAGGGATTCTGAGGCAAGCTAATCCAAAAAATTTGTTGTTATGATGTTCCATATTCAAATAGTGGAGATTCACGTTCAAAATCTAAAGGGCCACTTTTTACAAGACCCTCACACATGGAATGCTCTTGTAACACCAGACAGAACCTCAAACATATACAGTTTCATACTAGGAGCAACTTGAAATTATGGCATGTCATTGAGGGATGCACCACACTGTATCTTCACTATGTTAAAATGACCGTCTTCACTATGTTAATATGACTGACCTAAGACAACTTAAGACTTCAAACAATGGTTGCTAAGACAATTGAGTACCGACGTTTGCAATTTAGCAAAATCGTCCACCAAAGCATCATGATCCATTAAAGCATCAAGCTCATTCACATATCCTTACCTATTGGCACTCTAATGCTCCTCCTCTACCTAACTACTCTGCAATTCAAATTCCCTTCTCCTCGACCAAAATAATAATAATGTATACCACACCTGTCCTAAACTTCCTGAATGTGTCTCTCGAACCCCGTGTCATGTTTCAGCAACCTACTCGATGCTTCATCGCAATTATATATAGCACCCTCAAACCATTTGTTGGTAAACTCTAAATCTTTAGTTTTAAAATTGCACTTGATGTAGTTAACTATTCTTACAATCTCAAGCATGAATACAAACAAGATTACTGATTTAAAAAAACTACACATAACTACAGTATATCAAAAATAAATAGACTACTACAATACTACACCGAAAAATTTAAGTCCGAGCCGACCTTGTAAAATTAATTATCAATTATTTTATTGACGAATTTTCGAAATCGCCACAAAATACGAAAACAATCTAAACACTGGACATCGAATATAGAGAAAGTACCTGAGCAAAGTTAATAATATGTTGACGAAACTTAGGATGATGACCAGCAGTCACTTTGAGTCTACTAGCTATAGGTTTGCTAAGGGTTCTTAAAGCAAGTGATCCTAGTTTGAACAGAGGGAGAACCATTGCTCTCCTTGCGTTAGATGTTAACGTATCCACTTTGTTTTACGGACTATGTATGTATGTTTATCTATGTCCACCAACTGTTCGACGATTTGTCGTTAACAAAACTCTGTCATTGTTGTTAATGCAATAACAATATAAGTACGAGGACGGTTTCTTGAGAAGAAAGACAACGAGTAAGAGTAGGTAGATGAGTTGAGGTTTATGATCAAGGATTAAACCCTTTTTAATTAAAATATATTTTGAATTTATTTATGCAGATAATTCACTCTTATCCAAAACTTGTACTACCTATCATCCGTTGGATTATAAAACTATAAATATTCAAATAGATGAGAACCGTTAGATATAATATTAAAAATTGTATTTGATTAATAATAGGATAGTATTTAAATACTAAAAGGTGTATTTTGATAATTTAAATCAATTATAAATGAGTTTTCTATATTGAATAGAAATTTTTATGTAAAAATTCGTAATTATCTTTTCTCTTTAGTTTATGGATAGTTCAAGTTAGATAAAAATTATTAAACCATCATTAAATTAAAGATAATTTTGTTAGCTTTGCATGGGCTGTAAAATCGTTAAAATCTGTTGTCTAAAACTCAAGATAGAGCCCAAACAGTAAAATGATTATCTAAATTTTAATAAATATTTTTTTATCGTAACACCAATTTAATTTTTTTCCTAATTCTTTTAAATTTATAAATTCTATTTTTATTTCAATAAAATATTAAAATCAATTTAAGAAAAAATTAAAATCGATTTGGTCCGTGTACGATCACTATAAGACCAAATTAATAATTACAGTTAGATCTTAAATAGATCGATGAGAATCAAATATCAAATTTTTAACTATAATTTTTTTAGCTAAATCTTTTTTAACAATAAGTTAATCATGTAAACTAATAACTTTTAAATATTAAAATATTCATAAATAAATATAATTATAAATATTAAAAAAACAATCGTGTGTTGCATGGATAATAAAAATATAATTATAAACAGAATAATTATAAATAAAATTTAAGTAAGATGTGAAATTATACTAGAAAATTGAATTTCCTTTTATAACTCTAAATATATAGAAAACGTAATACTTATAAAAGATAAGTAATCGAAAAATTATATATCTAATCAAATTTTATAAAACTATTAATTTGTAAAAAGACAAATGCTCTAAAATTAGAAATCTTCTTTTATATATATAATGGAAAACTCCCCTACGCTCTCAAATCGTTTGAAAAATATTTATCTTTTTTTTTCTGGAGCTCCTCAATTTTAATTCAATAAAATTTCATTTCATTATTTACATTCGAATTTTTAGATAAATTCTAATATTAAAACGTGCATCCGATTAATAATAGAATTATATTTAAATACTAAAAAGTGTATTTTGATAATTTAAAAGTTTTCTATGTAAAAATTCTTAAATATCTTTTCTCTTGAATTTATTTATAGTTCTAATTAGATAATAATTGTTAAACCAAATATCAAGATAACAATTCATATTGATTACAATATTAAAAATTATCAATATATTGCTCATGTATATCATACTAACAATTATACACGTGAACCTACAAAGACTTACGAGAACTCCTGTACATAAATAAATTTAAAAACTTTTTTTCTGAAAGAACATAACAATTTGATTAATCCAAATTATAATTATATTATTTTACATATAACAAACAAAAAAAAGGATAATATCAAAATATTATTAAAATATTGAGGGTTTCATATTCATAAACGATAATTTTGAATATAATACTTATATTAAAATGTGTATTTGATTAAAGGTAGGATTATATTTAAATACTAAGAAGTGTGTTTTGATAATTTAAACCAATTATAAATTGGTTTTCTATATTGAATTGAATTCTTTATGTAAAAATTCTTAACCATATTTTCTTTTCGGTTTATGGGTAGGTCAACTGGTAAAGTTAGATAATAAATATTAAATCATCATTAAATTAAATATAATTTCGTTAGTTTCGCCTGAGTTGTAAAATCTCCAAAATTCAATTTATAAAACTCAGGATAGAACCTAAATACTAAAGTGAGTATCTAAATTTTAATAATTTTTTTTAAAATTTTTGTAGCACCAATTTATTTATTTTTCCACTAATTGTTTTAAATATAGAAATTTTATGTTTATTTCAATAAAGTATTAAAATTAATTAAGAACAAATTCAAATCGATAAAGAATATAATAATATGAGAATACAATTTTCTATAATCATAACATAATTTTTATTCTGTTTAATAATTTTTAAGTAATAATGTATTTTAAAATTTTATATACACTGTAAATAAAACCGAAACATTAAAAGTAAAAGCAGTTAGATACTTATATTAGTATATACTTGATATCCTTATTATATTAAATCGTTAGAGAAAAGTTCTATGGAGACCTAAACTTAACTGGAGACCCTAGAGACCATATCTTACACCATTCGTTTCTACATATTATTTTGTTTTACATACTTATAAATTGGTTGTATGTAGGCATATAAAACTTATACGTTACCAACGACGTTAACTACAATATGCATTACATTCATTCTCACGTCTTCCATTTTTTTTATTCAAAACATTTGCACAATTTTAATATTCTATGTTATTTTGTTTGCAAAACTTTTTACTTTCAATTATTGTATTCATAATTTTTTAGTGCAATATATTATTATTTTAATTTAGTGCATTACTTTAGTTACAAAACATTATTATTTTACTATTTTATTCTTTATTTTTGCATAATTTAATTTTTTACACATTTTTTTCATTGTTACGCAGTAAGCATTGGTTTTTTTTATTTGTAAAACATATTTTTTATATGCAGAACTTTTTGTTTATAATTTTTGCAGTACGATGTTTAGTGATATAGATCCTCCCAAATCCACCCAACTTGCTACATAAAATGTCGGATGTTGTAGGTTTTAAGAACGTGGATGGTTAAAAAGAACAACATGTGTAATTGTGTATAATAATATAATTTTGTTATGTTTAATTTTATGAGAAAATGCCCAAAATACCTACCAAAACGGGGTGTATTGCCCAAAATACCCACAAGCGGAACAGTGCGCCCAAACTACCCGCTGAATACGCATGTGAGACATGCGTAGACTACTTTTACAAAGGATGTGCATGTGAGACATGCGTATTCTTTGTTTTTTCAAAAAGTGAATACGCATGTCTGACATGCGCATCCCGTAAAACATTTACAAAGAATACGCATGTCAGACATGCGGATTCTTTATAAAAGTAGTCTACGCATGTCTGTAATGCGTATTTCGTGGGTAAAAAGGGCGGAACAGTGCGCTGGTGGGTATTTTGGGCAAAAAAACTGATTTGGTGGGTATTTTGGGAGCTCACCCTAATTTTATGAAGTATAATAAAAAATGATGACCATTGAATTCAAGTTAATCTAAGGGTGTAGAATTGGTCTCCAGGTCTTCACCTTTTTGTTAATCTCCGCTGAACCCATATAATAAACATAATAGGGATCTTATCCAAAATTTTGATCGTACGGTATTGGACAACCAAACTAATAAAGACATCTTAACTAGATAAATGAAAATCGTTAGATCAAATATTAAAAAAGTGTATTTTATTAATAATAGGATTATATTTAAATTCTAAAAATTGTATTTTGATAATTTAAATCAAATATACCAAATATAAATAAGTTTTCTATACTAAATATAATTCTCCATGTAAAAAATTCGTGACTTTCTTTTCTCTTTCATGGACAATTCGGTTAGATAAAAATTGTTAAACCATCTTTTTATTAAAGATAATTTAGTTATCTTCATGTGGGGTGTAAAATCGTTAAAATCTAATTTTTAAAACACAAGATAAAGCCTAAATTAATAAAGTGGGTATTTAAATTCTAATAATAATTATTACGTCGTCATTATTTTAATGCCAATTTAATTACTTTTTTCTAACTATTTTAAATTTAGAAATCTATGTTCAAAAATTCAAATCAACAAAGAATATAATAATATGAGGATAAAATTTTATAAATTTGTGCATATTTTTTATACTATTTTATTAAATTTTATATCATAACTAATTAAATATTATTTATTATTAAATAATAAATTATACGCAGATGGTGATTTTGTTTTATAAGAACTCATAGAGACCTAATTTCATTGTTAGCAGGACTATATTCATATTAAAAAATACCGTATTTTGAAATTTTAGACTCAGCTACAGAATATGCCTAACTTTTTTAACCTATATACATTGTAAATTGTTAAATTCGAAACTTTAAAAGTTTGTTAATCAATTAGTATAGTACTTTTTGAAAAATCGTACTTTATAAAAAATATAATCAAATAACCCATGTCTGCAAGAAAAAAAAATGAAAAAATTCTTATTTTTCAAAAAAACATGTAAATTTTAATATGTTGTTGGTAGATTCAAACCTTAGATCATTCTACGTGATAATTTAATTGTTATATCTAACGTTTCTCAACAATTTAATTTGAAAGATCCAACGATTATGGATTGAGTGATCAAGGGACCAGACTTATAAGAAAGCTTTCATTATTTAGTCTTTAATATAATAACATAGATATTTACGGGATATACTATAAAAAAATGAATTTTATACAGAATTTTGATCGTCACGGTGTACTACTTTAAAAGAAGAACTGTTACAAAAAAATTATATTTTAATTGATAATTTATTTTCTCAAAAGTTCAAAGTTCCCGCATCATTAACATATTACAAAAAAGAGTATATTATATTTTAGCAATAAATATTTTTAAAAAATTAATATTAAAAAATATATAAATATTAAAAAAATTAATGATGTTATCCTGGTAGTCTGGTCCTAAATACTGCCAAAACATTCTCAACCGTTAGATCCAATACTTTTAAAAATAGACGATTAAGATTATATCATATAAAAAGAAGTTATTATCTAAAAATGATATAAGTTAAAAGATATTATATTAGGATTGGATTTTCCAAAAAGTTAAAACATAAAAATAGTTGTAATTAAATAAGGAAACTCATTTAATATCAAAATAATAAAAATCGTTTAATCTTAAATAGATAGGTGGAAACCGTTAGATTTAACATTAAAAAATGTATTTGGTTAATAAATGGTATTCTAATAATCTAAACTACATATAAGTACATTTCCTAAATCGAATAAAATTCTCAATAATAAATTTCGTCACTTAATTCTCTTTTTAGTTTTAGAATAGTTTTTAATTGAAAAAGAACTATTAAACCACGACTAAATTAAAGATTATTTTGTGAATTTCACGTGGACCGTAAAATTGGCCAAATCTAACTTTTATAACTCAATATAAACAAATATTAAATTGAGCGTGTAAAATATAATAAATATCAAATTTTTAACTATAATATTTTTTGGCAAAATCTTTTTTAACAATAATTTAATCATGTAAACTAATAACTTTTAAATATTAAAATATTCATAAATAAATATAATTATAAATATTAAAAAAACAATCGTGTGTTCCATGGGTAATTAAAATATAATTATAAACAAAATAATTATAAATAAAATTTAAGTAACTCTGCATCGCACGAGCTGTAAGCTAGTTAATTAAAAGTTTTGTAATCCGATCTTCAAAGTTTTTATAGTCTGGTCACTTCATTCATAGTCGTTAGATATTTCTGATCAAATCGATGAGAACCATTAAATAAAATATTAAAATTATTATATAGAATATCTTTTTTATTTTTCCTAACTAAGATATCTCATTTTCTAAAAATATCGCATGCAGTTTCATTTAATAAAATAACATAATAATGTTATAATTGCTAATAACTAACTTATTACCATTTTTAGCCAAAGTGTATATTCTTTTTTATATTTTCTAACTAAAATTTCTACTTTTCTATTTTTCTTAAATAAAACATCTCATTTTCCAAAAATATCACGAACAGTTCTATTTAATAAAATAAAATAATAATATTATAATTATTAATTGTTAGGTCTTGATAAGTTTGTAGAAGGGGGGTTGAATACAAACTATACCGTTTTATCGAAATTTGTTCGTTTAAAATTAAACAATTTAGAACAAATTAATGCGGAATAAAAACTGAAACAATATTCAAGTTAAATAGAAACTCTATTAAACTTGAGGAGTGTTACAACTTTGATCACTGATTACAAAGAACTTAATAAAACAAATCTAGAATAAATTCGACATGAATTTATCTATTTTTGTAATAAAAAGGATCGAATACTAAAAAGTAGTTCGATATAAAATCTAGGGATTATGATCCGCTAGAAAGCTAAAGTAGTACAAGTGAAATGATTCTTATGGATTAAATGCTAAGAACAATTCAAGAATAAATTCACTTGATGAAATTTAAAGCTTTGCCGTTGAGAGAATTTAAGACAGTTGAGGAATGATATGCTTCTGTGTGTTCTGTCTTTCTTTTCTGTGTCTCCTTAATGTCAACTGCCTCTTTTCATTTATACAAATCACTTGTTCAAGTATTCCACGCGCCAATCCACTTTGCAGAATGTATTAAGAAGACTTGCTGGAAAACTATCCTTTTTGCCTTGGAAGACAATCGAGAAGACAAGCTATTGTACATGGAAGACATTCGGGAAGACAAGGAATGGCTTAGGAAGACAATCGGTAAGACTTACATTTACTCTAGGAAGACAATCGGGAAGACTAGCTTGTGAGTCTTCCTAGTTAAATAAACTGAGTCTTCCTAGTTTAAATGTAAGTCTTCCTAGTTCATTTTTATTCTAATTTAAATAATTAACTAAATAAATTATGTATTAATTTAATTCTTTGCAGAATTAAATTAATAAATAATATACTTAATAATATTAATTATTTATAAGAGAATAAATAGAATTAGTTGACTTCTCAATTAAATCCAGAATCACTTAAAAATTAGATAAATAACAAACACAATAGTACGTTGACACTCGATGCACTGTCTGGTTCATGAGTGACTAACGACAATGTTTGTTCTTTATCTATTTGACTTTAAGCAGTGATTCACTTCCTTCTCATTCAAGAACTCCGTAATCAGTACCTTTTTCTGTCACCACTTGAAATCTCTGTCACTTTAATCAATCCACTGAGCTTGAATACTTCATTGAGGCTTGATCAATAAATTGAGCTTTTTCAATGTAGAATAACTTCAAGTCTGTAGATGACTTTAATCTTCATTCTTTGACAGATATAATCTTCTGAGATTCCTGTGACATCTCATCTAATATTTACTTATTACATTCTTGTTTAAGTTGAGTAGAATCCTCGAATTACAAATAGGCTATAGCATATGCCTTTCAATCTCCCCCTATTTGTTTGTTAGAAAATAACAACCAAATACCTAGAGGATCACTCAACTAAAACCAAGAAAAAGATAAGACTTTTAATGTTACTTTTTCTATTTCCCTTACTAAAATCCCTCATTTCCCAAATAACGAGCAAACATTTACTTATTTATTTTAAAACCTATTTTAATACTTTTTAATTGGCAATTATCTTTCCCCTTTTTATATAAAAATCACGGGCAATTACCTTTTTCAGCTAAAACATGTTATATTTTCTATTTTCCTTACTAAAATCCCTCATTTTCCAAATATATCACGAGCAAACTCTTACTTATTTACTTTAAAATCAATTTTAATAATTTTAATTGACAATTACCCTTTTCAACTAAAACATGTCACCTTTTCTATTTTTCTAACTAAAACCCCTCTTTTTTCAAAAATATCACCGGCAAATCTTTACTTTTATATTTTAAAATTCAACGAAAACATGTTACTTTCTATTTTTCTTACTAAACCCCCTCTTTTTCCAAAATATCATGGGAAAACCGTTACTTATTTATTTTAAAATTTATTTTAATACTTTTAATTATTTAAAAATGTTTAACACGCCTACTTATTTTTTTAATAAATTCAATTAAGAAAATATAAAATATAAATAATAAAATTAACAATTATTAAAAACAATTCGTGCATTGCACGAGTTTTAAGCTATATTATTAAAGACGAAACATTAAAGGTTTGGTAGTCGGACGAACGAACGGTCGGTACTTAGTGATTTTACTTAATTGCCCTTACTTATTTTTTTTTAAAACTATCACTAAATAATAACATTATTTATAACCAATTACCTTTTCAGCTAAAATACATTACCTTTGTTTTTTTTTTCTAACAAAATCCTCTTTTTTTTTTCTAAAAAAACACTGGCGATTATCTTTTTTAACAAAAACATGTTACTCTTTCTATTTTTTCTTACTAAAATCCCTCATTTTCCAAAAATATCACGGGCAAACCCTTACTTAATTATTTTAAAATCTATTTTAATAATTTTAATTATGAGCACTTTTTCAGCTGAAACGTGTTACTTTTTCTATTTTTTTCATTTTCTAAAGAAATTATTATTAAATAATAATAAAACCCCTCCTTTTATAAAAATATAACGGACAATTATATTTTTCAACTTATTTTTCTATTTTTTTTTACTAAAATCTCTCATTTTTCTAAAAATATCACGAGCAAGCCCAATACTTATTTATTTTAAAACCTATTTTAATACTTTTAATTATTAATAAAGTTTAATTATTTTAACACGCCTACTTATTTTTTTAACAAATGCAATGAATAAAATATTAAAATGTAAATAATATAATAACAAGTTTATAACCAATTACCTATTCAGCTAAAACACATTATAGATTTTTTCTAACAAAACCTCTCATTTTCTACAAATATCATGGGCAATTACCTTTATCAATTTACTTTTTCTATTTTTCTTACTAAAATTCCTCTTTTTTCTAAAAATATCACCGACAAACCCTTTACTTATTTATTTTAAAATATACTAAATGCTTTAAATAATTAAAAAGTTTACATATTTTAACATGTCTACTTATTTTTCTTATCAAATACAATTAATAAATTATCAAAACGTAAATAATATAATAACAATTATCAAAATAATATATGCATCGCACAGTTTTTAATCTACTCTTAAATAATAATACTAAACTATAGTAAGCAAAGTTTGTAGTTTTGTTAGCACCATCCTAATTTGGTTAAACAACTTCTTTATTTTTTATCATTTTTTTTAACAAATATTAAATAAATAATAAATAATAAACAAGTACTAGAAACAACGATATAGACGTTCATAAAATAACTATCACCTTTCTTTTTGAATTACCCTTCTCTTTTAGATATTCTTTAATATTAACTGATTTAAATAAAAATTTAATAAAAAATAAAAAATAAATTGCAACGAATCTATCTATTCTATTATATAATAGCCGAAATATTGATAGTTTAGCTTTCGGTTTTCGGTTATTTATTCTATTTAATAAAATAATATAAATATATTACCTTTTATAAACACGCCTAAAAATAAAAATTAGAATCATATATCTTTCAATCATTAATATTGCTTTTTTAATAATATATCTTTCAATTATTAATACACTCCAAAAAATATATAGCAAACATTATATCTTCTTAATAAAGATGTCAAGTATACTATATTATATATATTTTCATTATTAATACAAAAAATCATATAAAAAATATTTTAACTATAAAAAAAATTATATTATATTAAAATAAACCCGTGCATCGCACGGGTTATAAGCTAATATATAATAAGCGTAAGAGAGATCTTATCCAAAACTTTGGTTGGTCCTCAGTACCGCCAAAAAAATCTCAACCGTTAGATATTTTTAAAAATAAACGGTCAAGATTATATCATATAAAAATTAAAATTATTATTTAAAAAGAATGTAAGTCAAAAGTGAAAATATTAGTATTAGAATTGGATTTTAAGTAATTGCAACTATTACATATCAAAATACTAAGAATCGTTAGATTTTAAAATAAATAAATGAGAATTGTTAGATCGAATATGAAAAGTGTATTTGATTGTTAGTTGAATTATATACTATTATATAATAAGAATAAGAGGGATATTAGACGAGTACTACCAAAGGTCTAAGGTTCGACTCTCTCCAAAAACAAAAAAACCCGGATAAAATCAATCAACAAAAAAAAAGAGAAAAGAACCACCCGCGATATTAATACATCATCAGCATTGACCTCGAGCTGAGCTGCCAATATTAAACATCCAATAAGTCAAGAACAAAGAAAACTACAATTAACAGAGGTATGACTAAACAAAATTTACAAGCCTAAAATATATTTAGGTTTAGTATATAACAATGATGCATTCCAAGGTTATACACATTGAATCGTCCACTACAACACCTACTTTTAAATCTAGGACATCTTTAATAAGTGACGATAATATTTTTATTAATACACATGAAAATTATATTTTCACAGAAAACCTCGCATGATTTTTATAATGTAATTTAGAATTTAAGAAACAACAAAATTGTATACAATCATATTGTTATTTGCAATTAAGTTTTCGGAGGTGCATTAAGAAAGTAACAATATCTTTTTTTTAATATTAAAATAAATTCTAATGATTCTTTAAGTTATTTATTTAAGAGGATTCTCTATAAAATCTTATTTTATGTGATATGGGTTAAAAAATAACCTTAAAGGCATAATTAATATTGCATTAATTAAACCTAGCTGGTCCATAAATAAGGTCCATTAATAAGGCCCAAAAATTCTAATTAAGTATTAATTTCGTAATTAATATTTGGGTTAGAAGTACAACCTGTATTAGGAGACGTCCAATACAGACTTGTTCTAATACAAGTGGGCTTATTTCAATACAAGTCCGTTATGATATGGAAACAACTCCTACGAGGAAGGATCTAGAATTAATCTTTATCCACCGTCAAGGATAAGACTTATCCTTCAAGAAATTGATAATACTTATCCACCGTCAAGGATAATATTATGGAGAATTTGAGGCTAAAGATGAAACTATGGCCAAATATTTGAAGCTTGTGAAAACCATCATCACTCAGTTTGACGAATTCTATGTGGAGCACATCCCTAGAGAAGAAAACATGAAGGTCGATGCCTTGTCTAAATTTGTTTCTTCTGAGATAGAGAATTATGCCGGGAGTGTATACTTCCAAGTCTTGAAGACCCCGAGCATCAATGGAAAACTGATAACACGTATTGATATTGGTGGCTGTTGGATAGATCCCATTAAGGCTCACCTAGAGACTGGTTGGTTACCAAGTAATGCCTTGGAGGCATGAAAACTGACAATAAGAGCATTGAGGTACGCCTTGATTGAGGGGATCTTGTACAAAAAGTCTTTTGTCATCCCCTACTTAAAGTGTCTAAGACCCCAAGAGGCAGAGTCTGAAAGAAGTTCATGAGGGGATTTGTGGGCAACACTTGGGGGGTAGGGCCCTTGCTCATAAAATCACCCGTCTAGGTGTCTATTGGCCCAACATGTTGGTTGATGTGAAAAAATATGTGAAAAAATGTGAACGAGATTCCAGAAACATGCCCCTGTTGTGAGAAAAACTCCTGAGATGTTGACATCCGTTAACTCACCTATCATGTTTGCCATGTGGGGAATGGACATACTTGGACCGTTTCCCGTAGCAACTGCGCAAAGGAAGTTCTTGATAGTGGCAATTGACTACTTCACTAAGTGGATTGAGGCTAAACCTTTAGCCAAGATAACCACCAAACAAGTGATGCAATTTCTATGGGAAAGTGTGATGTGCAGATATGGAATTCCACGGATCCTTGTTACGGATGACGGAAAACAGTTTGACAATGAAGACTTCAGAAATTATTGTGAGGATAATGACATTGAGCTACGTTTTACTTCCGTTTCTCATCCTCAAACAAATGGACAAGCCGAGGTGGCCAATCGAATCATCATTGATGGACTTAAAAAGAGAGTTGAACGCTCAAGGAACACTTGGGTGGACGAGTTGCTCCCCATACTTTGGGCATATCGTACCAGTTGCAAGGTTACTACTAGAGCAACTCCATTCCTGTTAGCCTATCGGGTAAAAGCCGTGGTGCCAGTGGAGATTACTCATACCTCCCCAAGAGTAGGGGCCTTTGAGCCTGAATCGAACGAAGAAGGTACGAGGTTGGCTCTTGATCTAATTGATGAAGTCAGAGATGAGGCAAATGCCAAGATCATGGAACATCAGAAGCGAGCATCTTTCTACTACAACCTGAGGGTTAAAGAAAGGTTCTTTCGTCAAGGAGACTTGGTTCTCAGAAAGATTGAAGCATCCGGGGTTGGACAGAAAGGAAAATTAGCCCTTAATTGGGAAGAGCTTTACAAAGTCAAGAATGTGTTTGGACGAGGCTCGTATAAGCTAGAAACCCTCAAAGGGCATGAGTTACCAAGGACTTGGCATGCCTCAAACTTAAAAGTTTATTATGTTTAGTGCATCCTAAAAGGATCCGCTAGTAGGACAAGTAGAAATAAGGTCGGCGAAACCATTCTGAGCTTTTAAGCTCTTAGTAGGAAGCAGAGTATTATGTAAGGGTGGAACCCTCTTTCAAAGACATTTCAAGTTCTTTTTCACAATTGCTTATTATCGTTTGAGTATTTCCTTATTGTTTTAACTAGAAAGCAAGTTGTACCAAAGCACTCGAGCAAAGTGCGAGCCCGGTTAAAAGGCCAAGTACTAAGAATTACCTTACGAAAGATAAGCGAAAATAAGTGAATGCAAGATTGAAAAAGCAGAGAATGCATAAATAAACAAAGTTTCACAATGAATCCCGAAGGGTGAGTTTCAGATAAACGAAAACATAAAATAGATGAAGCCACGCCTAGGCATAGTCGGGGAGCCGTTCAAACACCCATGCCTAGGAGATATATTCTCTAGGCGTGGAAGCCTAGAGATGTCTCCTTGGCGGGGGTACCCCTTCCAAGGCCATTGTTCATCAGCTTTTCATTCTATTTTCTGAAAAATAGAAAATAAAGAGAAAATAATTATGAATCAATTTCCAAAGGATAAAAAAGGAATAAAAATTCCAAAAAATCCAGATAATTAGGAAATAATTTATAAGAATTGTTTCCATGCTTGTAACATAAATAAATATTTTTAATAAAATAATCAAAAAAAGAAGAAAAATACCTGAAAGTACAATAAAATTCCTAAAAAATTAGGAAAGATACGGAAAAATACAAGATAAATTATCTAAATATTTCCTTGATAATAAAGGGCAATAATTTACGTAGATAATACGTAAAAATCCCCGTGGTTGCTTGAGAAATGCGCTAATAAAGGATCATTTTCCCAAAAAAATAAGGCGTTCTCTTTAAAAATGGCCATGAGATTCAGACAATATAAACCGTAAAAGGTTCATATAAATGTCAAGGTTAGCCTCGATTAAGGCAAAAATCGTCATAAATGTGTAGGTCGCTCCACACTTTACACCAAGACGATACTCGTGGAACATTAGTGTATATTAAAATCTCCAAAAAAGGTTATGTTGGTCCTTGACTATTGCAGAAGGGGGGGGGGTTGAATGCAATAGTGATAAAACTCAATCTACGTTTCAACAACAAAAACTAAGATTAAAGTTTATCACTTAATCGATTGCAAAAAAAAGTAGACACACAAACAATTCTCACAAAATAAATGTTTTATTTATTTTGCAATGGGTTGCTACAACCT
This sequence comes from Heracleum sosnowskyi, assembly GCA_030848705.1. Classification (NCBI taxonomy): domain Eukaryota; kingdom Viridiplantae; phylum Streptophyta; class Magnoliopsida; order Apiales; family Apiaceae; genus Heracleum; species Heracleum sosnowskyi. Next base: position 10,204,915 of record CM061239.1, read on the forward strand.
CAAGAAAATGTATGTTTTCTTGAGCTTCGGTTTCTCGAGTGACCAGTTGTTGGTCCTTGACTATTGCAGAAGGGGGGGTTAAATGCAATAGTGATAAAACTCAATCTACGTTTCAACAACAAAAACTAAGATTAAAGTTTATCACTTAATCGATTGCAAACAAAAGTAGACACACAAACAATTCTCACAAAATAAATGTTTTATTTATTTTGCAATGGGTTGCTACAACCTCAAGAAAATGTATGTTTTCTTGAGCTTCAGTTTCTTGAGTGATTGATCTCACGTTGTTACAAAGAATGGAATGATAGATAGTTTTTGTAAAAACTAAACCTATCACTATCAACACGGGTCTAGTGAAGCTGCTGTCATTTTCAAGTGGCAGCTTCTTACCATTTGCCTACCCGTGAATCTTTCCTAAATTGCTATACAAACAACTTATCAATACATTACAAAGCAATCTAGAAACTTTCCATATCAAGCTAACACAATTCAGTAGATGTAGATATGTCATACACTGGAATTGGTGAGCTTTGTCATGTGATCTCTTCAAGCTTCGGTCGTAGTCTTGCAGACCTGTTGCAGTGTTGGGATACTGCAACACGCCTGTTTCTTGAACATCTAAACTGTCACATGTTTGACTGGGTTGATCCCCAATACAAATGATATCCCTTCATGACAGTATCCTGATGGCTAAGCTTGTTGTCACAGGAGTGTGCTTTTGGTGACAGTAAGAAATCCCCGCAGAAGGTGCTGTCAGGATTTCCAAGCTTGCTGTCAGGTTAAGATAAAGTTGTTGTCAGAAGGCTTCTGCCAATGTTGCTGTCAGAGTGAATGTACTGCCGTGACTTGCAACATGCTGTCTTCAAGTAACCCTACTGTCAATGCTGTGACAATAGTATTTATTCTTGCTGTCCATCTTGAGCACTTCTTGAGGCTTGAACAAACTAATGAACTTCTACCAAGATGTACTAGAATCTTATTCAAAGCAAACAAAAACGGTTACATGGACATACTCTGGCTGTGACAGTATGTTCATACTTAATAAAATTAAGTATATAAAATATCTAATTAAGTTGTCTCATAGCTATCACCCATAAATCCTAACAGGTTAGTATGTCCCAAGTTAGGGATAAAAAGACCCCAAGTCTCGAAAAAGACCGGTATAACTTCTATGAAATCCTAGTGCATTATCATAGAAGTTGGGGGGCAAATGATATGGGTTAAAAATAACCCTAAAGACATAATTAATATTGCATTAATTAAACCTAGCTGATCCATAAATAAGGCTCATTAATAAGGCCCGAAAACTCTAATTAAAATATTAATTTCGTAATTAATATTTGGGCTAGAAGTACAACATGTATTAAGAGACGTCCAATACAGGCTTGTTCTAATACAAGTGGGCTTGTTTCAATACAAGTCCGTTATGATATGGAAACAACTCCTACAAGGAAGGATCTATAATTAATCTTTATCCACCGTCAAGGATAAGACTTATCATTCAAGGAAGTGATAATACTTATCCACCGTCAAGGATAAGATTTGTCCTTCAAGGAAGTGATAATACTTATCTACCGTCAAGGATAAGATTTATCCTTCAATAAAATCAATACTTATCCACTAGGCTTCTAAACGCTTATATAAAGAGTCTGACCCCTCATCTCAGAACTACGTTTTGATTGGCTTGATTCTCTAAACACTAGAGATACGTATGCATCTTGTTAGGACCGAGTTAATCCCCAAAAACAAGAGCAGCCATTAAAGCTTGAAGCTCACAAACCCTAGCATTAATTATACCTTAGTTTTTATTCCATAACAGTATGTATTATTATATCCTTATGTATAATAATCGTAAGAGAAATTTATCCAAAACTTTGGTATTTCGGTCTCTGTACGATCAAATTAATAAAGACCGTTATATTTTGAATAGATAGATGAGAATTGTTAGATCTAACATTAAAAAGTGTATTTGATTAATGGTGTAATTATATTTAAATACTAAAAAGTGTATTTTGATAATTTAAACCAAATATAATTGGGTTTTCTATATTAAATAGAATTCTCTATGCAACAATTCGTAACTCTCTTTTATTTTTAATTTATGAGTAGTTTCAGTTAGATAATAATTGTTAAACCAAATATCGAGATATCGATTCATATGGCTAACAATAATACACATAGAATGTTGCGTAAAATATAGATGTGCAAGTGTACACAATCACAAACAAGTAATATAGTAATAAATACTAGATTTCGTTCCTCAAGGACTGCAAATTTGTATTAATCGCAAGTAAAATCTCACAATTCAGTTATCGAACACAAGATTGGGTTTTGGTTTTTCTACTAAAACTAAATAATTAACTAACTAATATTATACTAGCAAAGAGAGTCTTACGAGATTCAGATATGAGAAGATAAGTCAGGATAATTACTTCCCCCTAACACATGAAAATCAGTAAAAGAGTCGCGTAGCACTATAGCAAATCCACAGTTCACTAGCTAGAAATCAATGGTCATAGGTTTTGTTGAGTAACCAGCTCATCTAAAACCTTAAGGTGTTAGAGGAAGGCCCCAAATGGATCTTATGTTATATTTCAACACTCCCCCTCACTCGAAATCCCATTTTTTGGGTTGAAGAGTGGATCACGGGCGCCCATTTTTGGGGCATTAATTTGCCTTCGTGTCCCTCATAAATTGTGAGAATTTTGGGGTGGCAGGGAGTCGAACTCGTGACCCCCGCCAACCAGAGCTCTGATACCATGTTGAGTAACCAGCTCATCTAAAACCTTAAGGTGTTAGAGGAAGGCCCCAAATGGATCTTATGCTATATTTCAACACTCCCCCTCACTCGAAATCCCATTTTTTGGGTTGAAGAGTGGATCACGGGCGCCCATTTTTGGGGCATTAATTTGCCTTCGTGTCCCTCATAAATTGTGAGAATATTGGGGGTGGCAGAGAGTCGAACTTGTGACCTCCGCCGACCAGAGCTCTGATACCATGTTGAGTAACCAGCTCATCTAAAACCTTAAGGTGTTAGAGGAAGGTCCCAAATGGATCTTATGCTATATTTCAACAGTTTTCTCTCGAAATCACTATGGTATAATTCCTACCAAGTAAACTAACATATGTATATGCCAATTTACTCCTCAGAATACAATTAAACATCCATTCACAAAGCTATGCATGGTCACAATATATGTCTATACCGTAACAATATTATAATCAAAAGATATAAGCATGCACCATCCATGTTGTATGTCAATTAACTATAACTCTCTCGATATTATAATTAACTCGTTAACCCACTAAAGTTGATCAGACAATAGCAAGTATTAGCATGAAAACCACTTGAATGAATAAACTGTATAGCTGCATACAATACTATTTAACAAAACACCAAAAATCTCATGCTAGGTTTCCATAAAAATCCTAACTTTATAAAAGTTAGTTCATAATCAAGATCTCAAAACAATTCCAAGATAACCAACACATGTTCCTAAGAAGAGATAAATAAAAGACAACAGAAAACAAAGCCAATTGAATGTCTTCAATGGCTGAATTCTTGTCCGTGGATGGCTTCTCCTCCTCCCTTGTGCGACTTCTCCCTCTCGTTCGATGTATTCAGATTAGGTCTGATATATATCTTATCATATCTTTTATAAAAGTGTTTTTAATTATTTAATACAAAAACAAGGAGATTTCCCATTCAGAATTGAATTCCAATATAGAAATTCGTAGCTGGCTGTTAGGCTGTGTTTCTGGACTGATACGGCTGGACTATGATATCAAGACCTCTTCTAAAATAAAGTCATTCTCATAAGCTTTCCGTGGGCTATTGAATCGTCTGAATCGGACTTCTAAAACTCCGGTTATGGCCCAAACAGTGTGGACTGCGCAAGTGACCCATCAAATCCGAATTTTAATCAAATAAATCTACAACTCTAACCATTTAAACTTCAATCCTTCATTTATTAAAACTCCTTGATACCTACAATAAAACATTATAATTTATCAAATAAAAATCCAAATCAATACAAAATAACTCGAATATAGGGACAATATTAAAATAAAGCTCACGTTTATCATGGAACCTGAGTTATAAAAGACATAGAAGAAGTCATGTACATAAATTTATGTTGCAAATTTATAATACAAATTAACAGAGAATTTAAATTTTGAATCATATAAATTTCAAAAAAATATACATAAAATAAATTTATTTTGCACAAGGCAAATGCAACACGAAATAATTAATTCAAAAATATATCCTTATATATTTTATCCTTAAATTTGGTTGTCACGCTACAATACCATAAAAAATAAGAACATTAAATTTTAAAATAAATAGATGATAATCGCGAGTTGTTCGAACTCCATCAACAATGTATCAAATATAAATTTTTTTATCTCTAAATATATTAAAAAGAAAGTTCGGAGTTTTGGTCGTTAAGGGAGGATAGTACTACAAAAAAAATTAAACATAATTGGATCTTAAAATAAAGAGATGAGAACCATTGAATATAATATCAAGTTATATTTATATTTTAATAGATAAATTATTTTTTCAAAAGTCCAATTTTCGAAATTCGTTAACAATATATTTTAAAAAATTGTATTTTATAATTATAAATATTAAAAAAATTAAAAAATTAAAACAAATATAAATACTAAAAATAAAATTGTGAATTAATATAATAAAAAGTATTAAAAAGTACCCGTGCATTGCACGGGCTATAAGTTGGTGTAATAAAAAAAGAGATAACTCAAGATATGTAAAACTTTATCCCTCGTCGTCCTCCAATAAATCTAATAACAAATACTTATTTGTAAAGCGATATATAAGCTTAAATATTTTAAGGAAAAAAAATTATTGCATCGAATTGCGTCATAAATATCTACATTTCATGAACTTTTAAATATGAAGGGTTAATAAACAGGTAACTTTTACTTCTATCTTTCTGAAATTAATTCTTTAACTTAGGTATTTTAAAATGTAAATAAATTAGAAAAAGAACATGGTAAATATTTTAAATATAAAAATATAAATATCGTAGTGTTCACTAAAACGTACACATCTATACTATCTATCTATACTATTATATTATAAGCAAAGTACCCTCTATTTGGTTGGTTGGTAGTGTGATACTCTAAATAACAACCGTTAGATTTAAAGATAGATAAAAGAGAACCGTTGGATGTAATATTAAAAGAATATTGCTTTCTTGATATCTAAAATACTCCCACTGGTTCAAAGTTCGAATCCCGTCAACAACATATTATTATAAAATATTTATATTATCTATTTTTTAAGTTACGTTCAAAAATTCAAGATATTATTCCCCTTGACAACATATTAAGAATTTTTATCATCAAAATACAAACAAATGCTTAGAATAACATCATACATATATTATTATATTTTATTATTTTTAAAATTTAATTTTCTACTGATAAAACCATATAAATCAAAATATAGATAATAAAATAAAAAATATTAAAATTCATCCGTGCATCGCACAGGTTATAGGCTAGTCTTATTATGATAGACGAAACATTAAAAGTTTGGTAGTCGGGGTCGGTACTTTGTGATTTTACCTAATTACCCTTACTTATATTTTAAAACATATTATTAAATAATAACATTTTTTATAACCAATTACCTTTACAGCTAAAATACATTATCTTTTATATATTTTTTTTAAAACAAAATTCTCTCTAAAAAAACTCACGGTAATTACCATTTTCAACTAAAACATGTTATTTTTTCACATTTGACAATCAAGGAGAGTATTATAAATAAACACTTTGTGAATGATTGTCAAATGAGTTTTCCAAATTACTAGAAGGTCACCATATCAATACACGGGTACAGCTAAAGCAATATTTGGGTGATGGACATGTTTAGCAGGTTATTGAAACAAAATTGATGAAAATAGCTGGTTTTGTAATCTTGGCCAATTCTGTCCGAGGGATTACGCATTTCAAGGTGGGGTATACAGAACACGCATTATGCGCCGGAGTATTCTTATGTATTTGAACCTCATACGCATTCTGAGCTAGAGTATCTGATGAATACGCAAATCTCATTGGAGTATTGTGACTGCATACGCAAGTGCCGGTGGAGTATTTTGGGGGTAATCCTATATCTACAATTTCAATAGTAGATACAATCCTTCGAGTCTTCTTATTTGTACTTAAGTCTAAAATCACATGTACAAAATCACAAAATACGAAATGTGATTTTAAATTGATTTTCTTACACAAACCGGCGGCCTGATTTTAGGGTTGTACAACCCTAAAATCAAGTTAGGGTATACGGATTCGTCATTCTGAATTTTTCTAAATCCCAAAATGGAACAATTGAACCCCAAAAGTTAACTGTTGAACCTCCAAGAGAACGGCTAAACTAAGAACACACGTTTATTTTTGTTCATTTTATATTAAAAAAGAGGTTAATTTTGACCTATTGGATACCCAATTGTCAACGGAGTATCCTGTATATGAGATACCCAACTATCAGTGGAGTATCTTATACAAATTGGGATACCCAACTACCAGTGGAGTATTCCAAAGACTAAAGTTGGCCACTTTTTTCAGAATGGTTATTTTTGTTTATTTTATCAAAAAAATGATTATTTTTGTAATTTTTTCGCAATATTTATGATGCCAAAGTCCCAATACACGGAGCCTCCTTTTTCTAAGCTAATTACCAGGAATGCATTTACTGTATTCATATGTGCTACGCGGTAGTTTTAGTCCTATAAATTGGACACACCGCGGGTTCATTTTAGACACACTGATACAAGAAAATATCATAACAAATAAATAAACTTCTCTCTCTAGCATACTTTACCTATTATAATTTTATTCATATCTTGCGATCAAGTTATTTACCTATTTTACTCTCTTTTTTTGACAAAAATCGTACTTGCATTACTTAAATTGATTCAGAAATGATTACATGATTGATAAACTCAAGAGCGTTTTCATGCCACTCCTCAATATCTGACACAGAATGGGCCGCTTTTTCTAGTAAATGAGCCACACCATTCGCAGATCTATGAACGAAAACTACTAGCACATCATCAAAGTGCTTGAATAAATCGATACAATCTATGACAATAATATCAAAATAAGACATTCCCCGAGCACCATTGCAAGCATCAGCAAGAATTTTTGCATCTGTCTCAAAAATACACTTCTTAAAAGATTTGTCCTTCATTCAGGACAACGCTTCCTTCAACCCAATTGCCTCGACTTCTCTGGGAGGTAACAAGCCTTCGTACTTCCTGCATCGTGCCATTACAAATTCCCCAGCAGCATTCCTCACCACACTACTGACTCCAATACAGTTTACGTCGTAAAAAAGAGCTGCATCGATATTTATTTTAACTCAGCCATGAGGTGGTTTCTCCTATTTTCTGGGTCCAGCTATTGTAATTCCTCGTCTGATATTGCATTCCTGAGCTTTTCCCCACTCATTTAGCAGATTAAAGGCCAATGCTTTTACACCAAAGACGGACATGTTCACCTTATCCCAAACCCATTTGTTCCTTCTATTCTAGATACTCCAACAAATAGTTCCAATCAAACCACATTTTTCGCGACTACAACTTACAAAGACTCTCCTCAAAATGTCAAAAGTTGTATCGTCATGTGATAAAACAAGACTATCTTGCAGTCCAGCAGTTGCCCAAACAGCCTTAGCAAAAGCACACTCGAATAACACATGTACATCTGTTTCCTGATGCATGAGGCACCACGAGCACACAGAATTTACCTGCACTCTTTTATCCAGTAATCTCATTGTAGTTGGCAAACAGAATTTGCATACACGCCAAAGAAAATTAAGTACTTTCCCAGGAACTTTCAAACTCCATAATTTCCTCCAAAAGCAAGAATAAGTAGTATCACATTCCCCTTGTAGAGTTCTATAGTAGCTTTTTACTGAGAAGACACCCTTTTCATCTAGCAACCAAAACTACGAGTCTTGTTTATCCCGTACTGGCAAAGGAATTCTCTGAATTAGTTTCCTATCTCTGTCGTTGTATATATCTGTTAAGATATCTACATCCCAGACATTTCGATCACTTTCCATTAAATTGCAAACTCGACTACCCTCCAATGCAGTAGGCATGATTATAGTCAAATAACCATTGTCCACACACGGTAACCATGGAATCTTCCAAACATCTGTTTCTTCCCCATTGCCAATTCTTCTTCTGCAACCTTTCTTTATTATCTCTTGCGCAGCCAATATGCTTCTCCACATATAACTAGGATTAGGTCCCAACTGTGCTGTCAAAAAATCACCTTTCAGAAAATATCTCGCCTTCATACACGCTGTTACCAGGCTATTTTCATTGTTAATTAACCTCCAACCTTGTTTGGCAAGCATAGAAATGTTGAAATTTCTTAACCTTCTGAAGCCCAAACCTCCTCCTTCTTTAACAGTACACAACTTATCCCAAGACATCCATCGTATGCCTTTATTCTCCGTCCCACCACCCCACCAGAATCCGTTCATTTGTTTCTCAATGCTCTCACAAGCATCATTTGGTAACAAGAATAAGTTCATCCAGAAATTTGGAATTGTTTGTGCCACAGTTTTCAATAACGTAATTTTACCACCCTTTGACAGCACTTTATTACTCCACTCTTACAATTTCTGTTTGACACGGTCATTTAAGAAATGAAAAACTGATACTTTCTGTCGACCCACACTCATTGGCATCCCCAAATACTTTTCAGGCTCCCGTACGGCACATACTTGAAGACTTGCACACACAGCATCACGATTCAGCTCTGTGGTATTTGGGCTAAAAGTTACACTGGATTTATTAAGATTAATAGCTTGTCCAGAAATTTCTTCATATCTCCTCAAAATGTTTTTCATCACCTGTGCCTCTGACCCTATAGCTCTAAAAAAGAAGTAGCAATCATCAGCAAAAAGTAGATGTGAAATAGTAGGTGCTCCTCTCGCAATTGAACAACCATGAAGTAATCTCGCGGCCTCATTCCTCCTAATGATTGAACTAAGTCCCTCAGCACATAAGATATATAAATACGGAGATATGGGATCGCCTTGTCAGACCCCTCTGTGTGGCTCAATCTCTCCAAAAACCACCCCCTTGTGAGTAAAGCTATAAGTTACTGATCGAATACACATCATCAGCCTATCAATCCAGATCCTATGAAACCAAACTTGTTTAACATACTTTCAATAAACGACCACTACAATCTATCATATGCTTTTGACACATCAATTTTTAATCCCACCACTCCATTCTTTCCTTGTCTACGTCTCCTTATGTAATGATTTATTTCAAATGCAAGTAACGCATTATCAGTCAAAAGACGTCCTTGTATAAATGCACTTTGCTTTCTTGAGATTAACGTGGGTAAGCATATCTTGAGTCTATTAGCCAAAACTTTCGATAGGATTCTAAAGAGTACATTACATAAAGAAATGGGTCGTAAGTCTGTCGCGTACTGAGGTTTTTTAACCTTTGGAATAAGACATACCAGCGTTTGATTAACTCCTGGAGGTAGCTGTCCAGTGTTAAAGAAATGTTGACAAAACTCTATAACATCTGTACCTATGATAGTCCAAAAGCTCTGAAAGAATCCTGGATTTAGCCCATCCGGACCCGGGGATTTATCTGGGTGCATAGAAAAAACTGTCTCTTTTACTTCCTCACTCCGTATATGTTGTACAAGCCCCTCATTTTGATCATCTGTCACCTGTTGTAGCACCTCTCTATCAGACAAACCCTCATTCTAGGATGTCGTTTTAAACAAGTAACTGAAGTAGCCCGTAATAATGCCTCGAATACTCTCATCATCTTTTTTCCAATCCCCATTCTCATCTTTAAGCCCAGTAATGTGATTATTCCTTTTCCTCGTCGACGCATATTTGTGAAAGAATCGTGTATTTTGATCCCCTTCACTGAGCCAAAATTGTTTAGCTCTTTGCTGCCAATACACTTCCTGCTTTTCCAACAAGTTAAGGTACGCCCACCTCACTTCGTTATATTTTCCAATCCCAAATGCATCCCTACGAGACCTGTATTTTCGAAGATTATACTGGCATTCTTTCAGTTTGCTTTTAATTTCTTGTACCACTCCTCCACCCCACTCTTCTAATTTGATACAACAATACTGGATTTTCCCCACAATACTCTTGCCAACTATTTTGAACAACAGTCGAACAATCCTTCTCCCTAAGCCACATGTTTTCAAAACGAAAGCGATGACTCTTTGGTACATACATCTTCCTGTTTAGCTGTAGATTTAATGGCAAGTGGTCTGATGTTGAAACCTCCAATACTTTCACTTCAGCTAGAGGAAAAAGATATCTCTATTGTTGATTTGCAAGGCCTCTATCTAACCGTTCTTGAACCCACCGATCGCTGCCCCTTGACTTTTCCCATGTATATTTGTTTCCTTTAAACCCTAAATCCACCAAATGGCAATCATTAATGGTATCAGTGAAACCATCCAACAAACCTCGAGGATGCGTTTTTCCTCCCTGTTTCTCATCCACAAACATAATATCATTGAAGTCACCAATGATGCACCACGGTAAGTTTGATCTTGTTGCTAAATCCCGTAAAATACTCCATAACTCCTGCCTTCTAGCTCTTTCCGAACATCCGTAGAATCCTGTATATCTCCAACGGCCAATCTAGTCAGCTACTACTTCAAAATCAATGTAGTGTTGACAGCTCTCCTTCATTTTAATCCCACCCTCATTATTCTTCCACAGAAGGGCTAACCCTCCTCCATGACCAGATACATCCACACTGTAGCATCCTACAAATCCTAGCATCTTACATACCTACTCTATTCTACTTTTTTTGGTTAACGTTTCAGAAAAAAAAAATTAAACTGGGTCTTATTTGAATAACAATTTCTTTAAGAAATCTAACTGCTCGTGGGTTGGCCATCCCACAACAGTTCCAAGCTAGTAAACTCAGGCGGGCTGGTGTCCAGAACCAGCCACCTCCAAGTTTTTTGGATCCTTATCTTCACTTTCTGTAAGTATTGGCCCATCCGTGTGCATAATCTCTGGCCCATTATCAATATTTACCTATTTTACTTGATATTTATAACATTCAAAACTTTTTCAATCAAACCTTTTCAATTTTCACCCTCTCGTCAAATTTCAAATCCCACATAAAAAAACAATGAAAAATGTTAGAGTTTCAAAATTGGGTCCAAAAATATTTCCAAAATATCACTTGTCTGATTCGTTGCAAGTAAATTAAATGAAAATGGACATCACTGCATTCACATTAGTAAGACCAATCAAAACATTTTATACTGTCACATCACCTATGTCATGTCATTTTGGAAAAAAAAATTGTATCCAATTTTGGACACCTAGCAGTACTAAAAAATAATTCAAATTTAACGGCCACAAACACAAGCTGAACTAATTTGTTCCTAATTTTAGTTTAAGATGGCAATGCTACTTGCACCAGCCGCAGAGGCTACTTTGCTTTGTCTAGAGACATTAATCAAAACATAGAATTTAAATTGCTCAGCCACCGAGGCTACTGAGCTCTGCCAAGAGACATCTAATCAAAACATAGAATTTAAATTTTTAGGATCCATGGTTAAATTCATATGATGAACCATTTAACTTCTGTTTTTAGGCCTCCATATCTGTTGTGCTTGGTTCTGATTTGGCTGCACTGTGTCTACATTGTTGGAACGTTCCTTGTTCCTTGTATTGCGAGTTTGATGTGACTGTGATGGTGATGCTACTGCTTTGTTTACCTGTGGACGACTCCGGTTGTAGTTTCTAGGCTTATTAGTGTTTCTGAGTGATGAACTTGTCACATGTTGCAATAGGTCTTCTCTAAGTAGATTGGCAAAGAGAGTAGCCTGGTTATGATCGTTTGATTGAAGTTTATAGCGGGTTGCTCGAAATGCACGTGCCATTTTTGTTAGATGGCTGCTGGTAACAGTCCTTGCAGTATTAGCAGGCTGCTCAAAAGGATCCTCAACCTAAGAATATATTCATAAAAACTGGAAAAAGTTAAATCAGGATGTAGAAGTGCATCTATTAAGGCTTTAAGCAGTTCTTAAGGGTTCCATCAATGAGAAACATGCCAGCAGGGCATCTGCGAGTGTGTGTGTGTGGGGGGGGGGGGGGGGGGGAGGTAGGGAGGGAGGGTGGAGAGAGAGATACATAGAGTGCAAACGTCCTTGGCAGCCATGCCATGTTGCTTTCAATATTTTCCCACTTCCCAGAGTAAGGGTTAATGCCTTGTTCTGAGGCCCTCACATCAATGTTAGAGAACTGCAAAAGATAATAAATATACAAAAATTGTTTTGTTACACCAAAATTAATTCCTGGGACTTTCACTGTAAACACACACCCCCACACATTATGAAGTGCAAAGTATTTGTGCTTTTTGGTGGGTCATGGTTGCAATTACAGTATTCTCGCTACCCACGCCAGTTCTCATGGAAAAACACAATTCATGAGAAAGCGAACAAACATCTATTTTTAAAGAAAAATTAGATGCAGGCCAAAATATAGAGTTCAATGGAAAAAATGTACCTTTTCAAAGAAAGAAATTAGCAGAGCAGATAAGGAACTTTCGTTACGCCCCCTAGACCTTAGAAACCTGTTTATGTTCACAGCACATGTTTCTTCAATTTGGTTCTCAGCATCAGTTCTCACACCTGAGTGCAACAAATAAGTATTATTCAGTTTAACTTATTAAGGATTTTGATCTGCTAGAATCTAAAAGAGGTTTCGTGTTTTGATGAAAACTAAATTGCAATGTATCCTTATCAGAGCAAATGAAGTTCAAGCTATATTATTAACTAAAACCCTATTAAACTATAATATAGTCATAAACCCCACAAACAGATTAATGTCCTGTAATCTTCAAGATATGCAAAGTTTACATCACCGCCATACCATCTTTTTGATCTTTATATGATTAATCAAACCCTTTTCCTAAGATGACTAGATCTTCTTAACTTTTGTAGCAAATGAGAAAATCCAACATTAACCATTTTTACTCGTCGACCCCTATTTGTAAATTGGATTGGCTGGAAATTTACTCTTAAAGGATTTCAGCAACAGAAATCCCCAAAATTTCAATCAATTGGTTACCCGTATTGTGTATAATAAAAACCTAAAAAGTGGAACTACAGTTTGAACCCCTGGGATTAGGGTTTAGGCTCAACCTCAGTCTCTCATATTTGAATTTCGTTTCACCACACTCAATACTGTAAACCAATGTAACGCCATTCTACTTGTTGCCTTTCAATTTACATTTGATTAGATGTGTCACACATATATGAGATTTCTTAACTCTAAAGCTAGAAGCAGATGTATTGACATTTAAAAAAGATATCTCCACCATTTTGGGAGGAATAATGAAGTTAGCTAGACATGATATTTTTGATATATATATTACATAAAAATATCAAAAATGGTACCTGAAAGGTCATGTGCCAAATCTCCTGGATAGAGCTTTTTAAGAGGAGGTAGGATTGCAGGTACACATGTCTGCACGGCATATATGAGAATTAAGCCTGGATATTAGTACTTCTGGGTTCTATTTTGAATTAAAATTAGAAATTATTTATTTCACCGACAGTAACTGGACAGAAAAAGATAGTAAAAGAAATATGTTAATGTGAAAAGGTTACAGCACACACAAATTCAGATGGATGCTACATTCATCCTAAACAAACAGAACAATCTAGTAATTTAGACGCAAGAATATGCTATCTACGTTGTTCTTTTCCTTTCTCCATGAATGAAACTGGTTCCGAGTTACGATATCTTTTAATACTAGAAAAGGTGTCCCTTCTAATCTCTGAAGAGCTTAAGAGGACTTTACTTGTGATATAACTGTTCACTTGGTTGAGACCTAAGAAGCAAGGATACGGGTGCGGGGATGCGGGTGCGTAGTGCGGGGATACATGGATTCAGCAAATAAAAAAATATGGGGATTCTGGTGCGGGGGGATACGGCACATATATTTATATTTCAAATATATATTTGATGTTATGAATGATGAAATATATTAATAAAACTAATAGTTATAGGCAAATTGAATCAAATACATTATAGAAGCATTTAAAACACAAAAACTTAGACTGAAATCACTTATGTTCGTAGTATAAATTGTTGAAAAAGTGAATTTGAATTGAGAATTTTCAACATCGGAGTATCCCCAAGAATCCGAGTATCCGATACGGGGGTGCGTAGGGATACGGGGATTCGTCGGGTGACCAAAGAATCCCTGCTTTCTAGGTTGAGACTCATTAATAGTGTGAAAAACAGATATTCAGGACTTGTGAAGGGACTGATATAACCTGAAAATGAAAGATAACCAGCAAGGTGAGACAATATGAATTCAAGGACCCAGAGTTTGATTCATTTATATCATGTGCTTCGGCCCATTCCTTGACCTACATATAAGACACATGTCAAAATGGTGTATATGATTACTGAGGCAGGCAACTAAAATTTGCCTTGAGGAAATACCAGCAAAACCATATCACGAAAGCGTTCATCAATCTCAGTGATCCAGAATAGCAACTTGGCCTTCATTTGCCCATTCAGATTATTAATAGAGATATCACAAGAGATCCTTTGAAGGTTGTGCTCCAACCTCAAGAAGGGTACTTTGGCATTACTTATAAATCTGAGCTTACGCCATGTACCTGCAAACGTCCCTTGTTAATACATAAAAAAACAACAGGTACACTTCTAAGAATAACATATTTCATAGTTCTCTTCATTACTTTATATATGAATCGTCATGCCAATTTAGCATATATACGGAACAAATCTATTTACATAAGTATGTATACACAAGTAACATACTAACATGCTCCTTTTACCTCAATGCCAGTAGAGGTTTGTCAACATGCCGGCTGGGGGGAGGGGAGGGAGGGAGGGAGGAGGAGGAGGAGAGAGAGAGAGTGAGAGAGAGAGAGACCATATGTACTTATTTCACATTTGCATACCGGTGATTGTGTTTGTCACATAGAGAGAGAGAGAGAGAGAGAGAGAGAGAGAGAGAGAGAGAGAGAGAGAGAGAGAGAGACCATATGTACTTAATAGTTTTGAAGTCGAATGAAACATCGAGCTCATCACCAATATCTCACAATAATTTAGTGAACTCACTAAAATGCAGATTACTAATGAAGAGGTAGATACAACGTAAGAAACTTATTGAATCATAATACTATCTCTATCCTTTATAAAAAAGTAATTATCTATTTATCTGCCAATCCATGTTTGGAGTGCCTATATATATACACACACCAACACAGGAAGCCATGATTGTCTTTAATTCATATTGTGAGTTGTAACAAGAGCCAACAGTAATTTCACTGTATGCATAAAGTGTCCAGATCTTGAAAAAGATTACCTCTACTTCTAAGGGCATTTAGTACATCCGCTAGAAAATCTTCCTTCTGCTTTCTCCACGTATTTGAAATATGTGATCTTGTAAGAATTACTACAGATAAATCTAAATCCCCCCATCGGGTGAATAGATTCGATACAAAGGAACCAAGTGGTTCCACCGCTGCACCTGTATACAACAGTTCAGTTGTAAGTTCTTTGGCATTAAATAGATTACTATATTCTGTCCTATTATGCAACAATTAAAATACATGAATATCAACCATCATAGAATATCTTAACACTTGACCTAACTTGGCATTCACTTTATTACTTTATCTATGTTTATGATGGCATGCCATTCGGACATAAACCTGTTCCACTTGGTAAATTCTGAACTAAGAGATCACAAAACTCAAAAGTAAAGTGTGAGTAAAATAGAATTTTATAAGAAACTGCCAGAAAACAACTTTAGTCCTGACCAATCTCATTTCATGTCTTAATACAAAAATTAGATTTGTTTCTGCAGCAATCAAGGATGTACATAACATGCTAGGGAGCTACTACTTATTATAAAACATCAATACCTCTGAGACTTTCCACAGTTTGAACAGCATCTCGAACTTCTTGAATGATATGAAATCTCACTGCCCAATCATCGTTATTAGGTTTGATCAGAAAAAGAATATCCTGTAGAGTTTGCTCCACTCGACTGTAGGAACTCATTTGCAAACACTGAGAAAGTATAAATACCATCAGACAACACGAAAGCGATCTGAAAGCCAAAATGAACATTCTCCGCATATATCAAAGCCAAGTATAAGATGATGCACAGAAAGAAATGCAGTACTACCAAATAACTGATTAATTAATTAACATAATTATTTTTAAAAAATGACTATTGTAATTAAATTATCTCATTTAAGCTTTTAGGTAAGGAAATTATTATGAAGAATGTATATCTCGTTATGACGGCAGTAGAGCAATATAAGCAATATAGCATGTGTTTGTTGAGACTAGCATACACGTGGATGGAAACAATGAAATTATTCCCATGCACTGATAAGGGCGTCAAAACAGATGCTACTGGGAAACATGTTGAAGGAAGATGGAAAATGACAAAATTTTAATTTAATGAGTTTAGGGTTAGGACATAGATTAATACATGCTTGGTGGTTCAATTTAGGCTTTCATAGTCATTAGCAAAAGGACCCAGAAAGTTCGACAAGGAGGGCCAAAACACAATAGATTTTTTTTAACCAATATACAACAGAAGATCAAAATATTACATTGAAATTAAGGTTGTAACATAAATTGCAACTTCCAACGCTACTCTAAGAGCGTATTTTGAAATCTTTGAAGTATATCTTCGGTCTTGAAGTTTCAAAAATTCATCTATCCACACATGTCACTACTACACCATTTATGATGCAGGACAATATACTAAAACAAAGATAATATGATAACACAAGAATTCAAAGCTAAGATTATATGGAACCCAGGAATAATCAATTAAATACTATTCTAAAGAAAATGTATATAATCCATGTGTAATCAAAACAATAGATGTAATGTTGTATGAAGTACTAAAACAAAACTCTAACGGGCTTATAAACCAAAGCCGGAAACATGTGGGCCTGAGGTCACCCTCAGGTGAGTTGCCCGACGGTAAAAGAAACCTCATATAAAAGTAGGGATATTTTTGTAAATACATAGGGTGGGCTTTCTATTTACAAATATACCCTTTTAAAATTGTACTGAAAAATGCACTAACCTCATGTAGACTACCTAAGGACACCCTCACGTACGTTTTTCTCTAAAATAAATCAGTATACATATACCTATTCCTATATAATCAAGCATAAAGAAATATATGTACAATGTTCAATATGAGTATAAATAAAAACTAATGGGCTAATAAACCAAGGCCCAAAACTAAAATATACAATCCACTAAATAAACTGATATCTAAGTCTACATAATATATACATCTAATATCGAGACTAATCTCTATCAACTCTCTCTACTAAGAAAAGTTCGCTTCGTAGAAGAATCTATATTAAGTTTTTAGGTAAGTAAATTATTACGGAGAATTTATATCTCGTTATGACGGCAGTAACAATATAAGAAATATAACATGCGTTTGTCCAGATTTCATCAATCTAAAGTGGCTAGTCGAGCATACATCCATTTTGGAAAAATTATTTCCATACCCGCATGAGAATCAAGCAGATCCAAGATAGATTTGAGTGAATAATAAGTTTATTACATCGATACAGTGACAAAGGTGTGATAATTGATGCTGAGAAACATGTTAAAGAAATACGGAACAGTAAAAAGTTTTGATTTGATAGATCCATGAAGATAAATTAGGAGAAAATTTTATACCTTGGAGAAATTTTTCTTCAATATTAAAACGTCAAGATAACTCTGATTGTTTGCTGAATTTTCAGTTCTAATCGAATTAACGATTTTTCTTTCTTGTTTGTTAAAAAAAGATGCCACAATGATATCGATATTGAGGATGCGGTAGAGAAAATGTCGAATACTTATACTGATAAAATATAGAGTTTTGCGTTTGTGATCTAGTGGGCTCCCTGATGACTTGGTTGGGCCGGTTAAGGTGAAATTGGGTGATTCGGGTACATTTTAGTGTTATATGAGAAAAGGTATTTTTTATTTTGAAATTTGAATAGACAAAAAAAGGTGAACTTTGTTATTCTCCTTGTTAAAAGTCTTTCCCATTTATTTTCTTTTGGGTGAGGGTAATTAGAATAAATTTTTTTACTCATGTACACATAGTGAGATCCGGACCATACGGAGCAATGAATTAAAATATTTATAATTTATTTGTATTTTGAAAATATGTTGACTTTTATAAAAATATGTGCGCTTAGAAAGTAAAGAAAGACAACTATCACTATTCAGTTATTCAATTTGTATAGTAGATCGAAGCACATGAATACAGTTGTAAACGAACTGAGTTGTTCGTGAACAAGCTCGAGCTCGGCTCAATAAGGGCTCGGTTCGGCTCGGTTTGTCGAGAACTTGAGCTCGAACACAAAATTGTGTGCGTTAAGCTAACGAGCTGGAGCCGAGCTATTATTATGTGCGGCTCGAGATTGCCTCGAGCTCGGCTCGCTAAAGATCGAATTTTTTTATATATAGCTTGATTTTTCATAATACTCCTAACACTTTTAGTTTAAAATTACAATTCAAATATCTAATCTGCGAATTCTTTGAGGATAATAGATTAAAATTTGAGATTGGGTTGAGTTGAAATTGATATTTTGTTAAGGCAAGTGAGTTTGAATCTTCTTTTTTCATTTTATTGTTCAAGAGATGTTCGTTAACGGATCAAGCTCGGGTCGGCTCATTTTTGTTCGATAAAAGATAGAGTGTGGCTCAATTCGTTAACGAGCTCGAACACAATTTTTGTGCGATAATAAAGCTCAGCTCGGCTCGGTTCGTTAAGAAAAAAATTAAGCTCAACTCGGCTCGATTCGTTTACACCTACACATGAATAGCCTAATATAGGCAATATACAAACTCCTTAGCAACAATTTAGTCAACTCTATCCTAATAAGTGGTCAATTATATCCCGCAAAATTAAAATTAATATCTCAACTAACTACTATATAATTCATTAACCTACTTTTTATCTAAAACAATTCAAACAGTTTCAATCTGTAAAAAAAAATCTGTAGAATCCGATATTCGTTCGAAATATCTATATTCGTATCCGGAACAAAGCGGGTATTATCTGTATTCGGAACAAAGCGGATATTATCCGTATCTGAATCCGACACATGCGGATACGAATATGGATATAGACATATTCGTATCCGAAAATATCCATATCCAAAATAAACATATATATATATACACACCAGTGTTGTTAAAAGTGCGCATAAGCGCTCGCATATGCGAGATGCGTTGCGATGCGCACCCGAAGCGCTTCGCTTTGGAGATGCGATGCGACTTCACTAAAGCGAGCGCTTCTGTGCGCGTTGAGGGCTTAAGCGCAGTGCGAGAAGCGCAAAAAAAGCGCGCTTTTTATGAGATGTTCACTAGGGTGCTTGACTTGGTCAATTTTAAAAAGAAAAGGGTCAAAAATATCCATAAATACCTATATCAATCAACAACAGATATGTACAAAAACATATATACACACACAAACATCACATGAGGGACTGAGCGAGCAATTGTACGACTACGAGAACGGGTGCCAGATTTCTGTTCTTGAATATACTGATTCGTGTATACATATATTATGTACATATGGAAACTGATGTTCCCCGTACATAGATATGTGTGTATATATATGATTCTTGAATATATATATGTATAATTCCTGTACACACATATCTATGAAAAATAGGATGAACTTGACTTTGTTGAGGATTTGAATCATAATGGTGAAGAAGATGATTTTGTGGATTGTGGATTTTGTAGATGGAGTATAGTAAACTACCTATGCATTTCTTTGTTACTTTGACTAAGTTATTATATACTTTGAGTCTATGTGATGAATTTGGTTATTTTAGCATATATGACATTTTGGTTTTGCAATTATATGTCTTATTATCTATAAATTTGTAATGGTTTGCATTATATATCACGAATATATGAATATTTATTTGTCTTCGATGAATCCGCGCATCTCGCTTTGCGCGTTGCGCTTATGCCCCAGGAGGCCTTTGCGCATTAGTGCGCATATCGCGTTTAATAACACTGATACACACTATCTTAAAACTCGTGCGATGCACGGATTGTTTTAATAATTATTATTTAATTATTCATATTTTGATATTTTATTGATTGTATTTGTCAAAAAAAATTGGCATGTTAAAATAGGTAAACTTTTTTAAATAATTAAAAGCATTAAAATATGTTTTAAAATAAATGAGTAAGGCTTTGACCGTGATATTTTTGGAAAATGAGGGGTTTTAGTAAGAAAAATAGAAAAATAGAAAAAGTAATGTGTTTTATTATTTTATGATCTTTTTATAGACCGGGATATTTTTGGAAAATGAGGGGGTTTAGTAACAAAAAAAAAAAAAAAGACAACATGTTTTAATTGAAAAGGTAAGACTTTGATCATGATATTTTTTGGAAAAAGGAGGAGATTTAGTAAAAAAAATAAATAGAAAAGGTAACATGTTTTAATCGAAAAAAGTAATTGTCCGTGATATTTTTGGAAAATGAAAAGATTTTGTTAGAAAATAAATAGATTATATTATTATTATTTAAAGATCTTTTTATAGACCGGGATATTTTTGGAAAAATAGGGGTTTTAGTAAGAAAAAATAGAAAAGACACAATGTTTTAATTGAAAAAGGTAAGACTTTGATCATCATATTTTTTGGAAAAAGGAGGGATTTTAGTAAGAAAAAATAGAAAAGATAACATGTTTTAATCGAAAAAAGTAATTGCCCGTGAATTTTTGGAAAATGAAAGGATTTTGTTGGAAAAAATAGAATTTTAGTAAGAAAAAATTGAAAAGACAATATGTTTTAATTGAAAAAAGGTAAGACTTTGACCATGATATTTTTTGGAAGAAGGGGTTTTAGTAAGAAAAAAAATAGAAAAAGTCACATGTTTTAATCGAAAAAGGTAATTGCCCGTGATACTTTTGGAAAATGTAATTTTCCGTGATATTTTTGGAATTTATTTTAGGTGAAAAAGATAATTGGTTATAAATAAATTATATTATTATTTAATAATCTTTTTATAGATAAGTAAGGGTAATTAAGTAAAAGCACGAAGTACCAAAAAACTGGTACCGTACCGACCAAACTTTTAATGTTTCATCATTAATAATATAGTATTGATATAAAGGCTAGTGATCAAATAGAAACCAAAATTAAAATAGAAACTAGAAACTAATCTAAGCCTAGATCAATCTAATCTAATGGTCCTCCTAAAGGCACCACACACAACTAAAATACACTCTCCCATACATAACCCCACCTAATCCCCTCCATTTCTAATTTGATTTTTCCCGTCAATCGGTGATTGCTTTTTGAAATCCGACTTCACTATATTTTTCTCCATCTCCCAACAATCAGTTTGCATACTATATGTGCTATATTTCGACGTGATTTAAAAAAATTTATTTATTTTCTAGTTTCTATTATAAAAGTGGTTTATGCAAGAGGACCCTATATATATATATATATAATTTTCTTACAATTTAATTAATCATGTTAAGTTTAATATTGTACTTATATATTTGTATTTTATTATTTACTTTCAATCTTTTAAACAAGTATTTAATTTTAAAATAGAAATCGATTAAAGATAAAATCATAAAACAAGAGGAAATTAGGAAAGTAGTTTTGATACTACATGTTTTGTTCGGAAATTTTTTTGGCGTGAATGCTAATGATTGTGTTAATGTCTTTTGCTAAACTATGACTTCAAGTTATACATTTGTTGTTAAATAGTTTAAATCTAACTCTTAATTAGTCTGGAATTCATTTTTGCTGGTGTTTGAAAAACGGATCCAGATAATATCCGTATCCGGATAATATCCGACGGATGCGGATTCGAATTTTTTTCCTCTCAAATTTCCGGATACGGATACAAATTCGGATATAGTTTTAAGTTCCCGGATACGGATCCGATATAGGCAAATATGTATCCTAATTATCCGTTTGACACACCTACCTTCATTTTTTGTTTGTTGATGCACTTCTCATCAACATCTACTCTTTGGTTTATTTTCAAACCTTGGAGCACTTCTTTCTATTTCCGTGGTGCACTTTTCACTCATGATTCTAAACAAAGTTACTTTGATGCTTATGAGTGCCATGGTTTCTTCCTCATTGTTATCATGATCATATTACCACTTTCATGATATTTTGTGCTTTACTCTAGGGTTGTAGACAAACCTAGCCTACACGAGCCGAGCTTAATTTTTTCTATCGAACCGAGTTTTCTTATTGCACAAAATATGTGTTCGAGCTCGATCTCATTAACGAACCAAGCCGCACTCGAGCTCTTATCAAACACAAACGAATCGAGTCGAATTCAAGCCTTTATTGAATAGCTCGTGAACAATAAAATTTAACATGGGGAAAAAAGGTCCAAGCTCGCTTGGCCCAACTAAATATCAGTTTCAACTTGACCCAACCTATTTAATCGATTTTTCACAAAGGATTCACAGATTATATATTTGCAACACACAAACTTATCAAAAATTTAGCTAACTTTATCCTATTAAGTGGGTGAACTGTATACCACCAAAATTAAAATGAACATCTTATCTTTACTAACAAACATATAATCCCTAACATATTCTTGATTATCTAAAATAATTCAAACCTTTTCTATTAACTTTGTGTAAATTTTCAACAATAATATCAAGGAATATAGTTACTTCATATGATGTGATGACTGATGAGTGTTTATAAATCTACAACTTTATTCTATTTTAGCAGAGATAGATTCGTCTATCTGGTATTTTTCTTTCCTCGTGGTACTTTTTCATATACAGAAATTATTTCCCCTCTAATTTTTAAGTCTCACCCATTCATCAAAGTTTGTTACTTTATTGATACTTAACAGCGACCAAAGCACGGTCGTAGTAATTGTTGTTGCCTAGTCTTAAACCTACAAGTCTTATGTTAAATCCCGTAGTACTCAAGCTTCAGATTTTAACTTAACGGAATACTAAATCAAATGTACGCTTAAACAATTCCATCCACATGATTCTGATTATTGGGCGAGCAAAAGAATTTGGCCAAAAACTAGGATAAGGTAAATATCATGGATCATGTCATGTCGATTTAGTTTTCTGTATGTACATATTCATGACCTAGCATTCCTTCGGACTTCAAAGATAATAGCAGCTCCGCAATCCTAGGTAAATATCACAAAATGACGTTAATCACTCTATAGAGTTTGTATGTGTAGTCTACCACCTACTGAACTGATTTTCGATCATAGCGACCGAATGAGCTAACCAGCAAACCGAGGTGTTGATTGCATTAATACCTGATGCCACCGTGCAGCTAGAGGCAAATTCAGTAATAAAAAAATACGCTTTAAGAAGCCTTGACCCCAAATTGCTTGAATCTTTCCGTGATTCCATTATAGTTTATAATACCTTGTTACCTTAGTAATTTCTACAGGTATCTCATTCCAAAATAAATCGTAAATAAATAGATGACCTTGCTAGCTAGTTGCTGCAGATGTTTACTAATTTAATTATTTTCAGAATAATTAAATGTAGGTATAAAGGTAGGTAATACTGATGTTTACCGAGAAGAGGAAGCTTCCGTGATAAGGTCGGCAGCAGCTTGCACGGTTTCTTCATTTACAGGTAAAATTTCAACATTAGTTGCTCGACCAATGATTTTTCTTTGCATTGTTGTAGCAAGCCGATGATTTGCCTGGTCCACCAAACAATAGTATTGATTTTATGATAATTATAAGTTAAAGACAAGACAAATTAAAAGAATAAGAAGACTAAAATTTGGTGTCTTTCTCATTCAAACAATAAGCAAAATTCATTGTCCTGAGATTTATGTTAAAGAAAGAAATTTCCAAGTTAAATAAAATTGTTTGATATAATAAATAACTAACCACTACTTCATCAGATCTTAAATTGCACCAACTATCAAAGGACTTTAAGATGACAGTTATACTACGTTTCTCCGCACACAAACACACACACCAAAAAAATACCAGACAATAATACAATTTAAATTGTTCTTGCCGATTAGATAGGCGTTTGTAACATAAACATAAAACAAAATGTTACCCTGCATAGATATAATTATCGTCTATGACTATATGTTTCCGATCACTATATGTAAAGGGAAATCGTCATGTATAGTTTTGGAGCTTCTCTCAAAGTAATAATGTAAGGATCATGTAAATAAAGGTTTCAAACCTTTTACTGCTTAACTATACACGAAGCACAATTTAGTAGTCGTGAACCCTGGAGGTGAGAAACACAGCCAGGACAGTGAACAAACACCAGACGCTACACAAACTAGTATAAAATATAACACGACTTATCAAAAAAAAGATATTAACACATACAGGAGGCTTGAAAATGAAGAACTGCTTTAAAAGTTTTCACTCTCTACAGCAGTCGTCATAAACAAAATGACATTGTCTCCCAGCTCCTCTGACGCACCGTAAAAGCGTTCCTCCTCTGGACACATATAAAAGGTCTCAAATTGATCAACAAAACTGCCTAAAGCACGACCAAGTTACCAACAACGTCGAAGATAATATTTGTAATTCAGTATCCCTAGAGAGTGGGAAATCAAGCTGTATAATTGATATAGTTTCCAAAGTTAGATAAATTATATGCCAGCTTAGTTATATAGAATCATGTGCAGTAACTTCTGAATATTTGTTTCTTATTACCAAATATTCTCTTATCTGCACATGGCGTATATTAAGGCATCATGTTTATGAATGATATACAAAATTCTAATTTCCACATGGTATCGCAGCTACACACCAGAATTAATAAAAAAATCATTATTACTCTCAACCTTATTATACTCATGACAGGCCCTCAAGAAAACACATCAGATTCTACAGTCTCAAGAAATAATTTAGTTGGTTCATCTGCCTACAAAACCCTACTGATACTTCTTATACTACTTTTGAGAACCAAAACTCTCTCCAGAGAAACCATTTACAAAACGAATGGCCTAAATTTTCTTCAGCGGTCACAATTTTTCAAGATGTACCTCGGGGTGGGGGCTCTTAGGCTAGCTATTTGAGCGGATGTGGTGCTGCTCCAAATGATGCAGATCTCCTATGCAAAATGGGAAGCTGAAAACTCTCTCATTATGGCTTTGTTAATTAACTTATTGGAGGTAGATATTGGTAAAACATATTCGTTCTTTCTGCAGCCAAATAAGTGTGGGAAACTGCTCAAGAAGCATACTCGGAGAACTTAGAACAAGTTTTTGAACTCAAATTAATACTTCAAGTCAGTGACAAAATTCTCTCACGATTACCCAATTCTAGAATATTCTTTAGAATCTGTGGGATGAAATCGACATGTTTTATATTTCTAAATGGAAATGTTCTGATGATGCATCTTCTTACCAAAAACATGCATGGTTGTGAAAGACTTTTTGATTTCCTTCATGGCCTAGACCCCGTGGCCGCTTGTCGGGAAAGAGTCTATTTTTTCTGTTTAAGAAGCATCTGCTGAAATTCGTAGGGAGAGCCGCGAGAACGTCATGTTGGGATCTTTAGTTGTTGATACAGATCAATCTGCTATTGCTACTCTTCATACCAATATTCGTCAAGAACAACCAAAGCACTCATTGCAGCACGGCTGGTCATACCAAAGGAATCTTTTTGGGTTATCTATGGCAAGTCAAGTGAATGAAAACCTCGCTGATCTAATATGCATTCTGGTGAATGTAAGCCTCGCACATCTAACCTGACTCCTTCCGGAAGTAAAGCTCTCGTTGATGCTGCCTCAATCGAGTCTTATTCCTTCTCTGAAGCTCATATCTGATCAACCAACTCTGACAACTGCTCAATGCTTCACCAGCTGCACTGGATATTCCCAATCCTGAAAAACAAGGTATTTCCGTTGCCCTCACAACTCAAAATTCAGCTTGAATTATAAACTCAAGTGCTTCGGTCCACGTAACTAGTCAATCGGATCTTCCTTGGCTCATATCTGATCAACCAACTCTGACAACTGCTCAATGCTTCACCAGCTGCACTAGATATTCCCAATCCTGAAAAACAAGGTATTTCCGTTGCCCTCACAACTCAAAATTCAGCTTGAATTATAAACTCAAGTGCTTCAGTCCACGTAACTAGTCAATCGGATCTTCCTTGGCAACTCTGGTTGGGGTACTAGTGTTCCATTATGGCTTGGAAAATGACACACGGATGGTTTCTCCTCGAGTGTCAAAACTAAAGACGTGGTTGACCTCACAATGTTGTACCTTTAATTTATACATCCAACACTTCCCTAGTAACAAATAAGCAATATCCGTAGGCAAAACATAACAATAAACACACATTGGGTGAAGTCCAAACTCCAAAGGTAATTGGTACCCAGCAAGCATGTGTAATTGTAATTGAAGATTCTAACTAAGGAACCTCAAAAATCTGTGGAACAGGTTCGAGCTGCAAATATTCACTTCCCTCCAAATCTAATCTTCTTTTCCTCTTTCCTCACATATAAAAAATGTAGGTGAAGTTTGAATTTAATAGTGTAATAATAATAATAATAAGGAATATATACATATAAGGAGTGGTGCTGAGTTGACATTCCTTATAATATCCTAAATCATTAGGAGGTTAATTTTTTATAATATTTATAAGGAACGCGTTAGGAGTCTCTTAGAGTTGCTCCAAGTAATAATTTTTCTCGGTCCAGAGGATATCACTTTAGAGGAGTTCTACTGTACTCCAAATCAAGTATAACCAGTGTTACCCTATGCTGCGATCTGCGACTAAGCTTAGTTTAAGATCATAACGCTACCTGCACCAGCTGGATAAGATACTTTCAGAAGATTCATTCAAAACATATCTAGACCAGAAAATACTAAGGCTCCATGGTTACCTTCAATTGATGGACCATTTTTTAAATCTAAGGTGAACGAACATTATTGAAAACAAGTGACATCTACTTTGTCGACAATTTAGTATATAAAGAAAAACACTACGAGTGGTGGTTGAGGGTCCAGTCCCCCGAGTCCCAAGCAACCCTCCATGACAGAAGTCATTGTTCAATTCCACACACCTCTCCCTTAATATAGCTGTATATAACTAATAACTTATCAAACAAAAAAAACAGAAGGGCATAAAATTCAGGAACTTGACAAATAATGAGCCAAAGTATAACTGCTTAATTCACCGATAAAAAGATGCCTTTAAATGTGGTGTTTTGGCCTCCAAATCTGTTGTGCCAGGTTATGATTAGGCCGCACTGGTCCTTTCTTGTTCGCATTGTCAGAACGTCCGGTGTTCCTTGTATTGGGAGTTTGATGTGACTGTGATGGT
Source organism: Heracleum sosnowskyi (assembly GCA_030848705.1). Classification (NCBI taxonomy): domain Eukaryota; kingdom Viridiplantae; phylum Streptophyta; class Magnoliopsida; order Apiales; family Apiaceae; genus Heracleum; species Heracleum sosnowskyi. The sequence continues at coordinate 10,232,315 of CM061239.1, forward strand.
GCTGATATTGCTTTGTCTACCTGTGGACGACTCCAGTTGGAGCTTCCAGGCTTATAAGGGTTTCTGACTTGCGATCTTGTCAGAGGTGGCAATCGGTCTTGTCTAATTAGCGTAGCAAAGAGAGTAGCCTGGTTATGACCATTTGATGCAAGTATATTGTGTGTTGCTCGAAATGCCTCTGCCATTCTTGTCAGATGAATGCCGGTAACAGCCCTTGCAGTATTAGCAGGCTGCTCAAAAGGATCCTCAACCTATGAATAAATTTATAAAAACTTTGAAAACTTAGATCTGGAGGAAACGAATTTATTAAGGCTTTAAGCAGTTTTAAGGCTCCATCAATGAGAAACATGCCACAGCAGGGAGGCAGGGAGGGAGAGGGGGAGAGAGAGAAATGAATTTATTAAGGCATTAGGCAGTTTTCGCCATTCGGGCTCCATCAATGAGAAACATGCCAGCAGGGAGGGAGCAAGGAAGAGAGAGAGAGGAGAGAGAGAGAGAGAGAGAGAGAGAGAGAGAGAGAGAGAGAGAGAGAGAGAGAGAGAGAGAGAGAGAGAGAGAGAGAGAGAGAGAGAGAGAGAGAGAGAGAGAGAGAGAGAGGGAGGGAGAGAGAGAGGGAGAGAAGAGAGAGAGAGAGAGAGAGAGAGAGAGAGAGAGAGAGAGAGAGAGAGAGAGAGAGAGAGAGAGAGAGAGAGAGAGAGAGGGGGAAGGAGGGAGGGAGATCACATACATAGAGTGCAAACGTTCTGGGCAACCATGCCGTGTTGCTCCCAATATCTTCCCACTGTCCAGAGTAAGGATTAATGCCTTGTTCTAAGGCCCTCTCATCAATGTCAGAGAACTGCAAAAAATAATGAATATACAAAAATTATTATGCTACACCAAAATTTTTATTTCCTGGCACATTCACTGCACACACATTATGAAGTGCGAAGTAATTTCTGCTTTTTAGCATGTCATGGTTGTAAACTTGTAGTTACGGTATTCTTACTACTACACAGCCTTCATTGTGGAAAAAACAATTCACGAGTAGTCGTACAAACATCTGACTTAAAAATGATAATTGAACGTAAGATAGAGTTTACTGGAGAAAATGTTAAAATACCTTTGCAAAAAATGAAATGAGCAGATCAGATATAGAACTTCGGTTTCTCTGCCTAGACCTACGAAACCTGTTCATGAAAACAGCAAATGTTTCTTCGATATGTTTTCTCAGCATCAGTTCTGACACCTGAGTGTAAACAATAAAAGCATTATTCAGTGCAACTTATTTTTGGAATTTGAACTGCTAGATTCTAAAAGACGTTTCTTGTTTATGGGGCAAACTATATTGCAAGGATTCTTATCAAAGCAAATATGGTAATACTTATATGATTATTTTAATGGAATTATAGTCCTAAACCCCCCACATAGATTAATATCCTATAATCTTCAAGATATTAAGAAGTTTGCATCATCACCGTACTATCTTTCTAATCAGTATATGTTTCATCAAACCCTCTTCATACGATGACTAAATCTTCTTTACTCTTGTAGCAACTGATGAATCAAGAATCAGCCATGTTTACTCATGTACCTCTATTTGTAAATTGGATTAGCTTGCAATTTAATCTTAAAAGGACTTCAGCAACAGAAATCCCCCAAATTTCAAACAATTGGTTACCATTATGCGTACAATAAAACCTAAAAGGTGGAACTACAGTTTGAACCCCTGAGATTAGGGTTTTGGCTCAACCTCAGTCTCTCATATATAAAGTTCATTTCAACACACTTACTATACCATGAACCAATGACCCGGCATTCCACTTGTTGCCTTGCAATTTAGATTTGATTACATGTGTTGCATATATATGATAATTCTAAGCTTTGAAGTTAAAAGCAGATGTGTTGATACATAAATAAGATTCCCCACTGAGTGGAATAATAGAGTTTAACAAGACATAATATTTAAAATATATATACATATATACAAAAATATAAATGAACTTGTAAGAGAGCGATCTTTAGCAACAAATATTATATAAGTACATCAAAACTGGTACCTGAAAGGTCATGTGCCAAATCTCTTGGATAGAGTTCTTTAAGAGGAGGTAGGATTGCCGGTACACATGTCTGCACGATATATATAAGAATAAGCCTCGGTAGTAGTAATTCCGGTTTCTATTCTGAATTAAACTTAAAAATTTTATATTAGACCAACAGTGGCTGGATAGAAAACAATAACAGAAGAGATTTGTCAATTTCAAAAGGTTGCAGCACATACAAATTCAGATATATACTGCATCCATGAGTCATGATGACAATATAATCATTTTGAGCAACTAAAGAACATGGCAAATCCTGTAGTAAAGGCTAAATAATATATGACGCAAGAATATGCTATATACTACATTGCTCTTTTCCTTTCTCCATGCATGTAACTGGTTACGAGTTACGAATACCTTTAATAATAGAACAGGTGTCCCTTCTAATTTCTGAAGAGCTTAGGAGGGATTTACTTGTGACATAACTATTGACTTGGTTGAGAATCAGTAATGGTGTGAAAAACAAATATTCAACACATACAAAAGGGACTGATATCACCTGAAAATGAAAGATAACCAGCAAGGTTAGACAATACGAATGCAAAGAACCAGACTCTGCTTCATTTATATCGTGTGCTATGGCCCATTCCTTGACCTGCATATAAGACACATCTCAAAATGGTGCACATGATTCCTGAGGCAGGCATCTAAAATCTGGCTTGGGAAAATACCAGCAAAACAATTTTATGGAAGCGTCTATCAATCTCATTGATCCAGAACAGCAACTTGGCCTTCATTTGACCAATTAGATTATTGATGGAGATATCACAAGAAATACTTTGAAGGTTGTGCTCCAACCTCAAGAAGGGTACCCTAGCATTGCTGACGAACCTGAGCTTACGCCATGTACCTGCAAACAATCCTTGTTAATACTTTAAATAACAGGTACACTTCTAAGAGTAACATATTTAATAGTTCGCTTCATAACTTTTTATATAAATCGTCATACCGATTTAACAAATATACAGAACAATATATTTTCATAAAATTGTACACAGGTGACATGTGTCCTTTACCTTTTAATCTGTTGGTATGACTAAACTTTATTAAATCCTGGTACTATATCTAACCTTTTTGAAAAACTGTTTTTTTGGTTTTATGCCAATCCATGATTGAAATATTTACACTGACAGAGTAAGCAAGGATCAGGTAACACACATCAGCAAATTTTGGTAGTATTTGTAAGAATGGGGAAACTGGTAATTGTATATTGATTGTCTTTGATTCATATTGCGAGATTTCACAAGGGACAACAACATTTCACTATATGCATATAGTGTCCAGATCTTAAACAAGATTACCTTTACTTCTAAGAGTTTCAAATACATCTGCCAGCACAGTCTCCTTCTGCTTTCTCCCCGCATTTGTAATATGTGAACCCCTAAGTATCTCGATAGATATATCCAAACCCCCCCATTTTGTGAAGACATTAGACACAAACGAGCCAAACGGTTCCACCGTTGCACCTGTGTGCACCAATTAAGCTATGAGTTCTTTTTGGCATAACGCCATTTCAATTGGAAAAAAACATAATTTCTGAATTCTGTCAAACTAAGCATCAACTAAAACATATGAATAAGAACCATAACAGAATATCTTAACACTTGACCCAACATAGCATTGCCATCACTTTATCTATGTTTGTGATGGCATGCCATTAAGACACAAGCCTGTGACAATTGGTAAATTCAGAACTAATATCACAAAGGTAAAGTATGAGTAAGACAGAATTTATGTAAAATCAGCCAGGAAAAACTTCAGTCTTAATATGAAGATTAGTTTTGTTTCTGCAGGAATCAAGGATGTAAATAATATGCTAGGGAGCTACTTGTCATAGAGCATTAATACCTCTTAGACTTTCCACAGTCTCAACAGCATCTCGAACGTCTTGAATGATATGAAATCTCACTGCCCAATCATCGTTGTTAGGTTTGATCAGATTAAGAATCCTCTGCAGAGTGCTCTCCACTAGACTGTAGGAACTCATTTGCAAATACTGAAAAAGTCCAAATACCATCAGCCAAGACTAAATATATCTGAAAGTCAGAATAAACATTCTTCGCATATATCAAAAACAAGTATAGCATGATGCTGAGAAAGAAATGAAATTATTACCAGATAATTTATTTGTTATTTAACATTATTATTAAAAGATTGACTACTATAATTAACTGATCTAGTTTAAGCTTTTAGGCAAGTAAATTATTATGAAGGATCTATATCTCCTTATGAAGGTAGTAGAGAAATATTAGCAATAAACCATGCGTTTGTCCAGATTTAATTAATCCTAAGTGGCCAGTCTAGCACACATGCATCTGGAAACAACGAAATTATTTCCATATACCTGTGAGAATCAAGCAGATCCAAGATAGATTTGAATGAACGACGATTTCATTGTTTCCATACAGTGACAAAGGCATCATGAGAACTTGTTGGGTTTCGGGCACATAAACGCAGCAGAAAATCAAAATTTAAAACGAGAAACCGAAACCTTAATGCAAGATATTTGCGATGCCGAAATAATTAACTCAGAGATTTGGATTATTACCGATTGATTGAAGTGAAGAAACAAGATGAAGAACAAAAGGAGAAAGATCCAAGGATCCCAATGTATCCGGTTTGCACGATGTACACTTCTACGGTATCCACACGAACGCCGAACGCCGAACGCCCGAGAATCGTCTTTCAATCTACAAAGGACCTTTTCTCTTCTCTCTTTCGTGAGCGGCTAGGTTTTCCCTTCTTTTCTCTAATTGGTATACTATGAGAATTAGAGAATTGTATATATATTGGGCAAGAGAAGGCATCAAAACCAATCTTATTTAAGTTGATAGGTCCATATTTTACCAAATTTTAATACCTATTTCATGGCCGTTTTCATAATTTTATTGATTAATATATTGTTTTATTTTGTTTTGTAGGAAAAGAAATAAAATCAGAATTTAAGCACAAAAGGTGCAAAAAAGCAAGGAGGTGTAGAATACTTGAAATCAAAGAAATTGGCGAAAAAATTTAATACTTGTTGGAGAAGAAAATTGAATAAACGGAAATATTTTTAGAATCCAATTTGTAATCAAAGGCCCAAACCAACAACTTTTTTTTTCCATATATATGGACTCGTCTCTTGTATTTGAGACACCTAGAATAAATATGGGCAAAAGATCAATGTAAACCACTTAAATTCGTAATTTAAATAGATACTCATTGAGTTGTTTTATGTGTGTGACCCTATAGGTTATTATTACATTGGTAACATATTAACCTCGTCTCGTACAATGAAATTACAAAAATGAGCGGCATGTACTGATACATCGTTGTTACCCGAATAGTAAAAAAAATTGGTGATTCGACATAACATTTTTGTGACCAATGTTCAATGTAAGTTAATCTTTTTAACCTTGCTTATTTAGATTAAAATTGAGGCGGGATTTATCTCATCCTTTTTATTATTTAATCTCTATTTTCTTGATCGATTAGTACACTATTAAAACAAATCTATATTTTGAACACGACCACACATTTCATAGTCCTACTCAATCAAGAATGATCTTTATCATTCTTATTTCTTACACTATTCACAATGTTCACATACTAGGAGGCTTTAAACTAGTCATTAAATAATCAAAAACATAATGTCAATCTAATAAAAAATACATTACTCTAAGGCATAAACATTAAGCACTTAAAGAACTAAAGCTCAGTAACATGTAGTAACATGTAGAAAAAAGATGGAATGTAGAAAAGTTTTGATCGGATAAGTCAAAGAAGATAAACTAGGACAAAGACTACCTTGAAGTGAGTGTTCGTCTTCAAAATCAAAAACGTCAAAATAACTCTAATTGTTAGACAAATTATGAGTCATTTCTTTTTTTAAAAAAATTGTTGTTGAAAAAAGGGCTACAATAATTTCAATGAGGGGACGAAGTTATTTTCTTACTTAAGGTAAAAAAAAAAACTTGGCTTTTACGGTTGTGATCTGGTCGACTCATTGGTGATTTTGGTTGAGCCGATTAAGGTAAAATAGGGTAATTCGGATATATTCTATTATTTTATAAAAGACATATTTTTTCATGTTGAAACTTGAAACCGGAAAAACGGTGAATTTCTTTATTCTCCTTGTTTTAAGTCTTTTCCATTTTTGTTTCTTTAGGACAATCTCAATTAACATAACTAATACATTCACAAACACACAAATATTAAGTAAAGAAAGTAAAGAAAAATCAACTATCATTATTATATTTATTCATTTCACATAGTAAATCGAAGTATTGGAATAAGCGCTATATAGGCAACATACAAATTGTTTTGCTAAAATTTAGTTAAAATTCTACTAATATGTGAACTATACTCCACCAAAATTAAAATAAATATCTCAACATCTACTAGGTAAAACATAAACACACTTTTGTTTACCTAAAATAATTCAAACCTTTTTTATAACTTTGAATACATCCAAAGTTCTTAAATCAATTCTCAACACTCTCAATTAAAAGTTGAAATTTTATAAAGCACTTATGCTCATTCAATCATGGGATGCACTTCTCATCACCTTCGGTTTTTGTTCGTTGATACCCTTCTTACCAACATCTACTCTTTGGTTCTTTTCAAACATTGGAGCACTTCCCTCAAGGGCTGCACATTGGTCAGGTTGGCTAGGTAATAAGTATTTATATAACCCAACCCTATTAATTCGATATGTAAAATCTTCACCCATTAGTATATACATTGTTTCACAAATCACAACCAACCCTACAAAATGAAGATGAGGTTGGGTCGGAGGTCGGGATATTTAGGTCAATGGATTAAAAGTTTAAAAATAATTTTGAGTTAAGTTATATCTAAAACATATAAAGACCGCATCTTATGACTAAGAATATATAATATCTTACTTTTATGTTTAAGACAATGTACGAGCAGAGGAAGTTTGGCTTATGGTTTGATAATTTGAAGATAAAAGTAGTAGGTACACTAAGTAATCTAGAGATTGTTAAACAACTATTATTTCTTAAAAAGTGAAAAAAAAAATCTAATTTACAAGTTAAAAATGCATCTTAAAATAATGTTTGAAAGTACTTATGTACGTTTGTTTGCGTCAAATTTAGTGCAATCCATATCCACCCAATTGAATCGGTCAACAATCTAATCCAATTAACATTTAATTTATAAGATATTCGTTTGATTGGTACATAAAAGGTTGGCCTAGGTTGTGGTTTAATCAAGAACTCACGAACAGCCCTAGACTTCTCTCTATTCTCTCCATGGTGCATTTTTCACTTATGATTCTAAAACAAAGTTTCTTTGAGGCCATGAGTGCCATAGCTTCCTTCTCACTATTATCATGGCGTTCATATGTCCATTACTTATATTTTTCGTATCATGCTACCACTTTCATGTTGTTCCTCCGTGCTTTATTATCACCTGGAGGACCTCCATAGTAACACTACAAGAACTGCCTTCATTGTTCATTGTTCATTTGTATTGACTTTTATATATAATATGAGTACACATAAAAAGTAAAGAAAAGCAATTGCTATTAATTTATTTATTCATTATGCCTAGTAAATTGAAATACAAGAATAATACAAACTATTTACCTAAGCCTTATATCGGCATCATATAAACCATTTAGCTAAAATTTAGCTAAATCTTTCCTACTAAGTGGTGAACTACATCCCACAAATATTAAACATGTATCTTATCTTAACGAACAAATGGACAATTCAAAAACCAACTTTTGTTTATAATAACTCAAATCTTTTCAATTAACTTCAAATTTTTTTTAACAATATTTTCTAGGAATAGAACTACTTTATATGAAGTGATGAGTTGCAAGATAAATACAGTTTTTCTATTTTGTGGAAAGAGATTTATCTCTTTGGTTTTTCTCTTTCCTCAAGGTACTATCTAATACAAACCAATTAGCTAAAATTTAGCTAAATATGTCCTATTAAGTGGTGAACTATATCCCACAAAAATTAAAACATATATCTTATCTTAACGAACAAATGGATAATTCATAAACCAACATTTGTTTATAATAATTCAAATCTTTTCAATAAACTTCAAATAAATTTTTAACAACATTTTTTAGGAACAGAATTACTTTATATGAAGTGATGAGTTGGAAGATAAATCTACAGCTTTATTCTTTTGTTGTGGAAATAGATTTATATCTTCGGTTTTTCCAACGTACTATCTAATGTACCTATATTACTAATGGATTCGGGTTCATAACCATGGGTTCCAATGCACCAGATCTTGTAGCACTTACCAATGAGGCCACGTCGATTAGTATTACACTCAAGAAATTAATTATAGGCGCTAATACAATTAGATCCACTTTTCATATACAAACTTGGGATTTGCGATCCCAGGTAAGATCAGTTCAAGATCATGGGATCCATCACATAGGAAGGGTTGTAGCACAAAATATACTTCTAAGTAATTGCCCCATAGATCCTATATCTATCTATATTAAGAAGAAATCATGTAACAAAGGGGATTCCTGTTTGTACAAATGGTACTTCGAACTTGGAACTAGCATGAGGAAATTAACATACTTCTTTATCTTTTGAGTTGTTCCGCCAGATCAATCGCTCAAGATCTTTGGTCTCTACTCGGATCCGTTAAAAAAATGGGATAAATTCTTATGGACTCGTTGACAATGATTCTGATCTAGTTCATGGCCTATTACAAGTAGAAGGCACTCTAGTGGGATCCGCAGCTTTATTCTGTTTTTGTGGAAATAGATTTATCTTTAGTTTTTCTCTTTCCTCAAGGTACTATCTAATGTACCTTTATTCCCCCCCCCCCCCAAATTTTTCAAGTCTCCCCCATTCGTCCAAATGACACTCAACCCAACAAAAGCACGATCTTTAGGGCCTTCTACGAAGAATGGTGATTTTGAATTACTTTCATCCGCGTCTCTTTCTTTCGTTTTATTTTATTCTCTCATGTTGGGTCTGGGGGAGAGGAGGAGTTGCCTCCAATAATCGTTAGTTAAAACAATATACAAATTTCTTATATATTCAACATATACTATTCTTGATGCTATTTAAAACAATATAGGTATACATATAAGATAGATATACACAAATATATATTACCTGGGGATAGGAATAACAATGGAGTGAAGGGAGACAAAATGAGAGTCGCAATCCACGAATTGACCCGAGAAAGAGGCCTGAATGCATGTAATTTTTATTATAGACAATGTTCAAGCAATGAAGTCAAGGTGTGTATTGAATTAGGGTTAAACCAACAGACCCCCCAAGTTCATGGATTATGTTATGTCCATCTTGCTTTTCTGTATGTACATTTTCATGACCTAGCATTCCCTTGGATTTCAAATATGATAGCAGCTCCTCCAACCTAAGTAAATAAAACAAGATAATGTGAATCGCATGATAGATTTGTATGTGTAGTCTACCTATTGAACTGATTTTCAATTATAGCAACATAATAAGCCAACCAGCAAAATTAGGTTTTGATTGCATTGATACTTGATGGACCTGTTACTATTACGTAGTGACAAGAAACAGTGCAGCTGAACGCAAATTCAGTAATAACAAAAATCGGCTTTAAGAAGCCTTGCCCCAAATTGCTTGAACTTTTACGTGATTTCATTACAATTTACAATACCTTGTTACCTTGGTAATCTCTACAGGTATCTCATTCCAGAAAAACATTGTGAAGACCTCCCGAATAGCAGCAGCTTGAACAGCTCTGTCTTCATTTAGAGGTAATTTCATCATTAGTTGGACGACCATAGGTTTTTCTATGCATTAATGTAACAAGCAGATGATTTGCCTGGTTCACCAAACAGTATTATTGATTTTCCGATATTTATAAATTAATAAGACAAACCAAAAGAATAAGAAGAAAGACTACATTTTTGTTGTCTTTTCCTTTTCAAAACAATGACCTAAGATTTATGTTAAAGCAAAAAGTTTCCGCAACATAAATTCAGTATGCTGAAAGTGGTTTACAAGTAAAAAGAAAATTATTTTTAATATAGTAGTTCGATAAGTTAAATAAATAACCACTACTCCATCAGATCTTTAATTGTACCAACAATTGAAGGACCTTAAGATGATAGTCATGCTAAGTTTCTCAAGTCTCAACACACACACACAAAAACAAAAAAAAAAAGAGACCAAACAAATGAACAATCTAAATTATTCAAGTCAGTTAGATATACGTTTATAACATAAGCACCATAACCAAAATGTTACCGGCATAGCCCATAAATATTGTTTATATGTTTTCGATCACAACAGGTAAAGGGAAATCGTCAGGTATACTTTTTAGAGCTTTTCTCAAAGTAATAATGTACTGTAAGGATCTTGTAAATAAAAGGTGCAAACCTTTCACGGCTTAGTGGCAGTGAACCCTAGAGACCAGAAACACAACCAACACAGTTAACAAATACCGTAAGATACTCAATCTAGAATAAAAAGGATAAAACACATAAAGGAGGCTAGAAAATGAAGAGCTGATTTAATAGTTTTCAATGCTCCTTAGAACCTTTTCTCCTCTGGACACATAAAAAACCTCAAATTGATCCTATAAACCTGCCTAATGCCCGACCAACAATCTTAGGAATATCATCCATAGTTTAACTAAAAGTTTAAAAAAAAAATCTGATTCACAATCTTGTTTAACTAAAGCAGTAACTGCACACCATCTGCCATAAGGAACTATGAAACAGATATTCCAAAAGTCTTCGCTTTTTATTTCGAAAAACCACTTTTCACAAGACCCTCACACATGTGTTTTTATGTAGTACCAATCGCAACCTTAAACATGTAAAATTTCATACTAAGAGCAACTTGAAGCTTTGCCATGTCAACGAGTGATGCACCACAATGTGTCTTCACATTGCTGAAATGACTAACCTACGACAAGCTAAGACTATAAACTGTGTTTGCTAAGACAATTGAGCAACGGACCTTTGACAATTTAGCAAAATCAGCAACCACGCCATTCTGATCCATCACAATTAACATCAAACAGATCCCCCCAATGACAGTATCTCTAAGTGATGAAACTCGAAAGTTCCTCCCCTACCAAACTCTCTCCAATTCAAATTCCCTTGACCAACAACAAAATAATCACGTCAACCATACCTATCCTAACTAATATCCTAGTTTCATTAAGTGTACCTCAAACCCTGTGTCACGTTCCAGTGACCGATATGATACTTCATCTTAATTTCATATAACAACGCCCTCGAACCTGTCCATGGTAAAGCACCATAACAATTTTGCTCAACGATATATCTCAGTCTCTTGACCGCAAATCCCTGTCATCGTCATTCTAATATCCACAAAATCATCTCAACCCCGTGTTTTTTCGCTAAACTTCCACCAAATTTGGACTATATACCTACTCCACATTCCGCAAGTCTTTTGTTGTTTCACATTAACAAGTTCTCCTAATTATAATTTCAACTCGTTTTGATTAGCTAGTATTCAACTGTAACATATAATATTCCCTAAAACACTTAATAAATGCAACATTACAAAAAATTAAAAAAAGATAACTAACTACAATATCAGCAAATTAGTTATAAATTATTTTTAATCCCGACTGTTTCGAAATCCTGGTTCCGCCACAAAATAGGATAATCTAAACATTGAACACCGAATGTAGAGAAAATACCTGATCAAAGTTTGGCAGCAACTTCCTGGTTTGAACAATTGCTCTCCTGGTATCCACTTTGTTTTACGTACAATATGTGATGATTATTTATATCGACCAAGTGTTCGACGATTTGTCGCTGAGATTTGTTTCCGATTATTAGCGTAAGGAGTAACCTGGACCCTATCCATGACCGGGATAAGTGTCCATTTTCCTCCAAACGGGGAAACACTTTTTTTTTTTGCCCTTCCCTTCCTAAACGGAAACACTTTCATTTGTCCGTTTTAATTCAATAATTTTATAACACTGCTCTCACGTATTAATACTAGCTTAAAACCCGTGCGATGCACGGATTTTTATTAATAACTAGTTGAAAAAGCCGCGCTTCGCGGCGGCGTAATAATTTTTTAAAAAAACTCTATCAAATAAATTACGAAAATTACTCGGTCCTCTCTAATAAGCCGTCCTCCCGTGAAACACGCTTTCCTTTTTAATATCAAAATCTCAAATTTAATATATTTAATATATACTTGTCTTATATATTAATTTTTATGTTATCACAGTCCTTTCTAATGAGACACTCTTTCGTTGAAAAAACACTTATAGAACTTTACATATTCTACTTCAAATAGAACTTTTAGTTATGTATTATAAACGTTTATTCTACTTCCAATAGAACTTTTAATTGCAAGTATTTCTTTTATATCCGAACTCTTCTCCTTTATAAATCGAAACACATATTCTACTTTAAATAGAACTTTGCAACTACTTCTTTTATATTTGAACTCTTCCCCTCTACAAATTCAAACACCTATTCTACTTCAAATATAACTTTTAATTATATGTCTTCGCTATAAATTCGAACTCTTCTCCTCAATAAATTCGAACATCTATTCTACTTCTAATATGTTAAAGGATATTTTTTTTATTTATCATTATTTAAAATTCTAAAATTCTAGAAAATTAAAAAAATAGATTGAGACGATCTTAGGGGCGCCACCTAAACTCCCGTGTATCCTCCTTTATATATATATATATATATATATATATTGATTTTTATGTTATCATACTCATTTCTAATGAGCCACTCTTTCGTTGAAAAAACACATATATAACTTCACATATTTTACTTCAAATAAAACTTTTAGTTATGTATTACAAACACTTATTGTACTTCCAATAGAACTTTTAATTGCAAGTACTTTTTTTATATTCGAACTCTTCTCCTCTATAAATTGAAACACTTATTCTACTTCAAATAGAACTTTGCAAGTATTTCTTTTATATTTGAACTATTCCCTTCTACAAATTCAAACACCTATTCTACTTCAAATAGAACTTTTAGTTATATGTCTTCGCTTTAAATTCGAACTCTTCTCCTTAATAAATTCGAACACCTATTCTACTTCTAATATGTTAAAGAATATTTTTTGATTTATTAGTATTTAAAATTCAAAAATTCTAGAAAATTAGAAAAATAGATTGAGACAATCTTAGGGGCGCCACCTCACCTCCCACGTATCCTCCTTTATATATATATATTGATTATTATTTTTATTATTTATGTTTTAATATTCTATTAATTTGCATTTGGTAAAAAAAAATAAGTAGGCGTGTTAAACTTTTTTAAATAATTAAAAGTATTAAAATATATTTTAAAATAAATTAATAACTATTTACCCGTGATATTTTTGGAAAAGGAGGTAAGTGCTCGTAATTAAAAGTAAATAGGTTTCAAAATAAATAAGTAAGGATTTGTCCGGGATATTTTTGGAAAATGAGGGATTTTAGTAAGGAAAAATAGAAAGAGTAAAATGTTTTAGTTAGGTAATTGCCCGTGTTTTTTTTAGAAAAAGAGAGAATTTTGTTAGAAAAAATAGAAAAGGTAATGTATTTTAACTGGTTATAAAAATGTTATTATTTAATAATAATTTCTTTAGAAAACGAAAAAAAAAAAAAGTAACATGTTTCAGCTGAAAAATTGCTCATAATTAAAAGTATTAAAATAGATTTTAAAATAAATAACTAAGGATTTGTCTGTGATGTTTTTGGAAAATGAGGGATTTTAATAAGGAAAAATAGAAAAAGTAACATGTATTTTGTTAAAAAAGATAATCGCCCGTGTTTTTTTAGAAAAAGAGAGGATTTTGTTAGGAAAAAAAAAGATAATGTATGTTAGATGAAAAGGTAATTGGTTATAAATAATGTTATTATTTAGTGATAGTTTTTCAAAAAAATAAGTAAGGGTAGTTAAGTAAAATCACTGAGTATCGACCGTCCGTCCGTCCGACTACCAAACTTTTAATGTTTCTTCTTTAATAATATAGCTTAAAACATGTGCGATGCACGAATTGTTTTTAATAATTGTTAATTTAATTATTTATATTTTATTAATTACATTTATTAAAAAAAATAAGTATGTGTGTTAAACATTTTTAAATAATTAAAAGTATTAAAATAGATTTTTAAAATAAATAAGTAGCGGTTTGCCCGTGATATTTTGGAAAAAGAGGGGTTTTAGTAAAAAAAATAGAAAGTAACATGTTTTCGCTGAATTTTAAAATATAAAAGTAATGATTTGCCCGTGATATTTTTGAAAAAAGAGGGGTTTTAGTTAGAAAAATAGAAAATGTGACATGTTTTAGTTAAAAAAGGTAATTGTCAATTAAAAGTATTAAAATAGATTTTAAAGTAAATAAGTAAGGGTTTGCCCGTGATATATTTGGAAAAGGGGGGATTTTAGTAAGTAAAATAGAAAATATAACATGTTTTAGCTGAAAAGGGTTAATTGCTCGTGATTTTTCTAGAAAAAGAGGGGAAAGGTAATTGTCAATTAAAAGTATTAAAATATGTTTTAAAATAAATAAGTAAGGGTTTGCTCGTGATATATTTGGAAAATGAGGGATTTTAGTAAGAGAAATATAAAAAGTAACATGTTTTAGCTCAAAAAGAAAATTGCCCGTGATTTTTTTAGACAAAAATGGTAATGTATTTTAACTGGAAGAATAACTGATTATAATAATTTTTATATTAATTAAATAAACAATTAAATAAGGCAAATACCGTACCAAAAAATAGGTACCAAAACTTTCAATGTTTCGTCTTTAATAATACTAGCTTAAATCTTGTGCGATGCACGGATTGTTAATTGCTATTTTATTATTATATTTTTAATATTTTTAATATTTTATTAATTTTATTGTTAAAAAAATAAGTAGGCATGTTAAAATAGCTAAATACTTTTAATTAATTAAAAAAATTAAAATAGATTTTAAAATAAATAAGTAAGGGTTTGTCCGTTATATTTTTGAAAAATGAGGGGTTTAGTAAGAAAAAATAAAAAATATAACATATATTTAATTTAAAAATGTAAATGCCCGTGATATTTTTGGAAAATGAGATTTTAAAATTTTATAATTAAAAGTATTTAAATTCGTTTTAAAATAAATAATAAAGGGTTTACTATGATATTTTTGGGGAAAAATGAATTTTAGTGAGAAAAATAGAAAGAGTAAATTGAGAAAGACAATTTCCCTTGATATATTTAGAAAATAAGGGACTTTGTTAGAAAAAATCTATAATGTATTTTAGAGTAATTGTTTATAAATAAGTATTTAATTATTTATATTTTAATATTTTTAGTAATTGTATTTGTTAAGAAAAATAAGTATACATGTTAAAATATGTAAACTTTTAAAAAATAATTATAATATTATAGGTTTAAAAGTAAATAACTAAAGATTTGTCGGTGATATTTTTAGAAAATGAGGGGTTTTAGTAAGGGAAAATAGAAAAAGTAACATGTTTTAGTTAAAAAATGTAATTGCCATGTTTGAAAAATTAGGGGAATTTGTTAGAAAAAATAATGTATTTTAGGGGGAAAAGGTAATTGGTTATAAATAGGTAATATTATTATTTAATAATATATTTCTATAAATAAGTAAGGTTAATTAAGTAAAAACACGAAATACAGTTAAGGACAATTAAGTAAAATGACAACGTACCGTACCGACCAACCAAACTTTTAATGTTTCGTCTATTATATAATAGTATTGATAGTATAGATAGATAGATTTATAATATTAGTATTTTATGCTACTAAATTGAATAGCCCGTGATATTTTCGAAGTTTTAGTTAGGAGAAATATTAGTTAGAAAATATAAAAAAGAATATACGTTTTGGAAAAAAATGCTAATCGGTTAGTCATTAATAATTATAATATTATTATTTTATTTTTATTAAATAGAACTGTTCATGATATTTTTGGAAAATGATAGGTTTTATTTAGAAAAAATAGAAAAGTAGAAATTTTAGTTAAAAAATATAAAAAAAAATACACTTTGGCTAAATATGATAATGAGTTAGTTATTAACAATTATAACCTTATTATGTTATTTTATTAAATGAAACGATATTTTTGGAAAATGAGATATTTTAGTTAGGAAAAATGGAAAAGATATTTTATATAATAATTTTAATATTTTATCTAACGGTTCTCATCGATTTGATCAGAAATATCTAACGGTTATGAATGGAGTGACCAGACTACAAAAACTGTTATGAATGGAGTGACCAGACTACAAAAACTTTCAGGACCAGACTACAAAAATTTCAATGTTTCGTCTTTAATATAATAGTATAGATTTGTTAAAATATTTAACAAATCTATTACAATAATAAAATGTAAAACAAAATAATATTTCTATATAATTAAATTACGAATGCAATTGTATAATAATAAATCAAACCACTCATGTAATAATAAGAATTATTTCACTCCTACAAAACAACCATAAATCACACTATTTGTATAAGAATAAAACTCATTTCACTCGTTCGACAACTTGTGCCTTGATGAAAGAAAATAAAATAAAAAATCAAGCTTCAAAACGTGCATCTCCTGCTCAATTTGATTATTATAACAGTGTGTATCATAGTTATCCATCAATATCTGTTTTTTCAAAAGTTTTTATTCAGTTTTACATGGTTATCATTGAAATTTATTCAACAAAAATAATTCTCATACATGTACTGAATTTTTCATACTCTGTTATTGCCTTTTGTGTCAATCTCCCCTTATTTAAGTTTTTTTTATAGTTTTAGGATGCACTAGAGATTTTATAACTATATTGCGAGTATGTTCCTTATAGAACCCTTAACCTAAGAATTCTAAGAACTAATATTTTTTATTTAAAAAATATATTATATTACATATAAGTTATAAGGGCAAAAATGTCTAAATAACAAAATGAAAGAAGTCAAGGATATTAAACTAAATCGAATCTTTATTAAGACACCTAAAATATTTTTCAATCAATGATTTCTTACCAAAACACTTAAACAAGGATCATGTGTCGATATAATCATTCATTCAGCCTGACTTCTTGATCTTACAAAATTTTACAGATTCTTTACGTCATTGTGCACGCATATACGTACACCCAACTTTATACAACAAATCACTCATTTACACATCTCTCTCTACATGCATAGTGTTTAATCGTTCACACAATTAAAAGATGTTTTATTATTGAATAATGTATTTTTGTACGAAACACAATATTCACATCAGCACTACATTCAATTTTTAATACAGATTTTATATGATTAATCAGTATAATGGATGGGTTCTGCTGCATAACAGAATGTCTTGCACAAGTAGTAACTAAGTTCTGCAACAAGGTGTGTTGGAATACGGTACCCGCGTTCCGCAACTGAACACATAAGCACTACAATCGATTTTCAATGTAAATTTTGTATGATTTAGCAATATAGTGGATGAGTTCTACTGCACAACAAAGTATTTTGCATAAGGAATACCCAGGTTCCGCAGCAAAACACATTATTTTGCTTAATTAAAAGGTAAGCACGTGATATGTTGTTTAATGTCAAAAATAATATAATATATTATGTTTTGTTGCAGAACCTAAAAAAAATGTATGATTGCATAAGCAGTACCCGAGTTCAGCCGCATAATACTTTAGTTTGCTTAGGTAAAAGATAAGCGCATGTTGTCATATTTCAAGTCAAAATTTTATATTCTACAGTAGAACCTAATCAAATTGTATGATTTTGATGATATATGAATTTTCCAACACAATGCAAGAAAAATGTTCAGCTGCGGAATCTAGTGTTTTGTTGCAGAACCTAGTATACTCTATATTTGTAAAATGTACAACACAAGTATTCAAATGCTTGTGTCGAGAAACTTATACAATCTAATTTTAGATACGCTTTCCATCTATTTGATATAAATTTTCATCAGTATTAAGTATAGATTAGAAATGACAAATAATAAAAAAGAAAATGGAACCTAAGATATATCTTATGTATCTTTCCTAAGATTTATAAACAAAACTGCGTATTTTTTATTTTTACCCCTTTTTAATAGTTTGACACGCTCATTTTATATTTGTATATATAAAACTCAATTCATAACACTAGAATAATATCTACAATCACGACATTTTCCATTGAAGAATTTTTTTATCACGGGAGTTTATATTTATTCTCTTATATATTGAAGTTGGTGTAATAGTAGTTGTCAATGTCAAAATATCTTTCAATTTGATTTTTACCCTTTTTTAATAGTTTGACACACTCATTTTATATTTGTATGTATAACACCCAGTTCATAAACCCTAGAATGATATCTACAATCACGACATTTTCCATCGAAGAATTTTTTATCACGGGAGTTTATATTTACTCTCTTATATATTGAAGTTGGATGAAGAGTAGTTGTAAATGTCAAAATGTCTTTCAATATATAGAATACTACGTTTTGCAAAGGAGTCCACGATGGATTCTACAACAGAACATTTGGTATCACATTGAGTTTTTCAACACATGAATCACTGAGAAATTAGATTAGCATAGTCATTCTAATATCTTAGAAGATATAAATGCAGAGACTATTAGGTTCTGCAACAGAACACTAGACTGTACAACAGAACACTATTAGGTTCTGCAGCAGAACAGTAGGTTCTACAACAAAACACTATTAGGTTCTACATCAGGAGAATATAGTATTTTGTAATGCAATTCATGATGGATTCTGCAACAGAACATTTGGTGTTACATTAAGTTTTTCAACACATGAATCACTGAGAAATTATATTAACATAGTCATGTTAATATTTTAGAAGATGCAAGTGCCGATACTATTAGGTTCAACACTAGATGATAAAGCAAAACACTAGGTTCTGCAACAAAACACTATTAGGTTCTGCATTAGGAGAACATAGTATTTTGTATTGTGTTTACATTATTTGTATCATCAAAAGCGAGCAAAATTATGTGTTCTGTTGCGGAATTTAATATTTATAATCACATTGTGTTCTACAAATGAACACTTTGTTCAACATTAAAACCTTGTGTTATTGCTGACTTTTGAAATATAAAGAAATACATTACAACAACACTTGGTGATCAAGTAACTAATGAATAATGCATCTTTGAACTGCGAATTATTAAACTACTAACTGTGTACATAGAGACCAGGTGTGTTAAATGCGATTTTATAAATATACATGTATGATTATATGTGCATATGCGTGTGTATGAAATCGTGTCTTTGTATCTATGTATATCTATGTGGCATAACATAAATAATATTATAGATAATATGTAAAAAAAAAAAAATTGCACTCCAATGGTACATTCCCCTTAGCTATAATTTTAGCTAACCTTATGATGTTGGCTATATTTGTAGCAATATTACACCTCATCTATTTCCATATTGAAATAATATATTTTATTTATAACAACTTGAAATAAAAATGACGTACTACTTTTAAAATATAACCAACCATTATAAACAACTCCGTCAAAGCACATCACCTTACATGTTCAGCAAATTTTACATAATCAGTATTTTAACTTGAAATAAAAATGACATACTACTTTTAAAAATATAACGTTATATTTTGAATATTTTTTACTTTCATTTTTATTTTTTATCAACTACTTTATTATAATTAATTATTTGAATATATATAATTGATTGAATATAATTAATTGGAGTTTAATATTTTATGAGATGAAATAAGAATTATCAATATCAAAAGGAATCAATATTGAACTCTAGTAATAATATTATTTAGTTAATCTAAAATATAGAAATACAAAACAATATTATTTAAAATTTATAAGATATATCTATACTATCAATACTATTATATAATAGACGAAACATTAAAAGTTTGGTTGGTCGGTATGGTACGTTGTGATTTTACTTAATTGCCCTTAATTAACTATACTTCGTGTTTTTAATTAATTAGCCTTACTTATTTATAAAAATATATTATTAAATAATAATATTACCTATTTATAACCAATTACCTTTTTCACCTAAAATACATTATTTTTTCTAACAAATTCCCCAACTTTTTCAAATATATCACGGGCAATTACCTTTTTTAACTAAAACATGTTAGTTTTTCTATTTTTCCTTACTAAACCCCTCATTTTCCAAATATATCACGGACAAATATTTAGTTATTTATTTTTAAACCTATTTTAATATTATAATTATTTTTTAAAGTAATTTGGGTCGGGCATATCTATAATTTGGGTCGGGCATATCTATAATCAATTTATTTATAACCAATTATTTTTTTCAGCTAACACACATTACATATTTTATATATTTTTCTAACCAAAAAAACTTATCTTATAAAAATAAAATAGGCAATATATATATATATATATATATATATATATATATATATATAATGGTAATATTATTACATATTTATAACTCATTACCTTTTTCAGCAAAAACACATTATCTTTTCTATATTTTCTAACTAAAACAACTCATCTTTTAAACATAACACATGGAAAATAAATATGTAATGATAATATTGTTATATATAATTATTAATAAATAACCACTTACCATTTTCAGCTAAACACATAATTTTTTTTTATTTTTTTCTAACTTAAACAACCAATTTTCTAAAAATAATCATTTACTTATTTATTTTAAAACATATTTAAATACTTTTAATTATTAAATTTTAAAACCTCATTTTCCAAAAATATCACGGGCATTTACTTTTTTAAACTAAATATATGTTACATTTTTTATTTTTTCTTACTAAAACCCCTCATTTTCCAAAAATATAATGGGCAAACCCATACTTATTTATTGTAAAATTTGTTTTAATGTTTTTAATTAATTAAAAGTGTTTAGCTATTTTAACATGCCTACTTATTTTTTGGACAATTACAATTAATAAAATAATAATAAAATAATAATAAAATAATAATTAACAATCCGTGCATCGCACGGGTTTTAAGCTAGTATTATTAAAACCGAAACATTCAAATTTTTGGTTTTCGGTCCTTTATTATATTTAATAAATAAAAAAATAATATAAAAAGTAACTAGATGATCGACTTTTATAATTAAAACATTTTTTTCTAACAAAATATACTCATTTTCCAAAAATATCACGGACAATTACCTTTAAATTAAAAAATATTACCTTTTATATTTGTTTTCACTAAAATTTCTCTTTTCCAAAAATATCATGGGCAGTCATTTTTTTTATAATTAAAATAAGTTAGCTTTTGTATTTGTCCATGTTAGTTTTTGTATTTTTCCTTATTATTAATACTAGCTTAAAACCCGTGCGACGCACGGATGGTTAATTGTTGTTATTATTTGTTTTTTAATATTTTTATTAATTGCATTTGTAAAAAAAGAAGTAACCATTTTAAAATAGCTAAACGCTTTTAAATAATTAACATAGATATTAAAATAAATAAGTAAGGATTTATCCGACATATTTTTTGAAAAAGAGGGATTTAATTATTAAGGAGAAATAAAAAATGTAACATGCTTAGATTAAAAAAGATAATTACCCATGATATTTTCGGAAAATGAGTGGATTTTGTTAAAAAAACCGGAGAAGTATAGTGTTTAGCTAAAAAAGGTAATTTAATTGTTTAATAATAGTATTTTATAATTAAGTAAGAGTAATTAAGTAAACACACTTCGGTACCGACCGACCAAAATTTTAATATTTTGTCGCACGAATTGTTATTAATAATTATTATTTTAATTATTTATGTTTTAATATTCTATTAATTTGCATTTGCTAAAAAAAATAAGTAGACGTGTTCAACTTTTTAAAATAATTAAAAGTATTAAAATAGATTTTAAAATAAATTAATAATTGTTTGTTCGTGATATTTTTGGAAAAGAAGAGGTCTTAGTAAAGAAAAATAGAAAAAGTAACTTGTTTTAGCTCAAAAGGTAAGTGTCCGTAATTAAAAGTATTTAAATAGGTTTCAAAATAAATAAGTAAGGATTTGCCCTGGATATTTTTGGAAAATGAGAGATTTTAGTAAGAAAAAATAGAAATAGTAGCATGTTTTAGTTGAAAAAGATAATTGCCCGTGATTTTTTTTAGAAAAAGAGAGGATTTTGTTAGACAAAATAGAAAAGACAATGTATTTTAGCTGAAAAGGTAGTTGGTTATAAAAATGTTATTATTTAATAATAATTTCTTTAGAAAATAAAAAAATAGAAAAGTAACACGTTTCATCTAAAAAAGTGCTCATAATTAAAAATATTAAAATATATTTAAAAATAAATAAATAATGATTTTCCGTGATATTTTTGGAAAATGAGGGGTTTTAGTATGGAAAAATAGAAAGAGTAACATGTTTTTGTTAAAAAAAGATAATCGCCCATGTTTTTTTTAGAAAAATAGAGGATTTTGTTAGAAAAAAATATAAAAACTAATGTATTTTAGCTGAAAAGGTAATTAGTTATAAATAATGTTATTATTAATGATAGTTTTTTTTAAATAAGTAAGGGTAATTAAGTAAAATCACAAGTACCGACCGCCCGTCCATCCGACCACCGAACTTTTAATGTTTCGTCTTTAATAACATAGCTTAAAACCTGTGCGATGCAAGAATTATTTTTAATAATTGTTAATTTTATTTTTTATTTTTTATATTTTATTAATTGTATTTATTAAAAAAAAATAAGTAGGCGTGTTAAACATTTTTAAATAATTAAAAGTATTAAAATAGATTTTAAAATAAATAAGTAACGGTTTGCCCGAGATATTTTGGAAAAAAAGGGTTTTAGTAAGAAATATAGAGAGTAACATGTTTTCGTTGAATTTTAAAATATAAAATTAATGATTTTTTTGTGATTAATAATTATAATATTATTATTTTAGTTTATTAAATAGAACTATTCGTGATATTTTTGGAAAATGAGAGGTTTTATTTAGGAAAAATAGAAAAGTAGAAATTTTAGTTAGAAAATATAAAAAAAAATATACAATTTGACTAAAAGTGGTAATGGGTTAGTTATTAGCAATTATAACCTTATTATGTTATTTTATTAAATGAAACTGTTTGCGATATTTTTGGAAAATGAGATGTTTTAGTTAGAAAAAATAGAAAAGATATTATATTTAATAATTTTAATATTTTATCTAACGGTTCTCATTGATTTGATCAGAGATATCTAACGATTATGAATGGAGTGACCAGACTACAAAAACTTTCATGACCAGACTACAAAACTTTCAATGTTTCGTCTTTAATATAATAGTATAGATTATTTTAATAAATAATAAAATAATATTAACAATGCCCCATTTATTATCAAAAACAATTACCTTTAAATTAAAAAATATAATCATTTATATTTGTTTTCAATAAATTTTTCTTTTACAAAAATATCACGTGCAATTACTTTTTTTAATTAAAACATGTTCGCTTTTCTATTTGTCATAGATGATCGTCTTTTATAATTAAAACACATTTTTCTAGCAAAATTTATTCATTTTCCAAAAATATCACAAAAAATTACCTTTAATTAAAAAATATTACCTTTTATATTTGTTTTCACTAAAATTTCTCTTTTCCAAAACTATCACGGACAATTATTATTTTTAATTAAAATATGTTAACTTTTGTATTTGTCCTTATTATTAATATTATTTTAATAAATAATAAAATAATATTAATAATGCCCCATTTATTATCACAGACAATTATCTTTAAATTAAGAAAATATAACCTTTTATATTTGTTCTCACTAAAATTTATCTTTTTCAAAAATATCACGAGAATTTACTTTTTTTAATTAAAACATGTTTGTTTTTTTATTTGTCGTTATTATTAATATTATTTTAATAAATACTAAAATAATATTAATAATACCCCATTTATCATACTCAGCCCTGACAACCCATTTGTATTCTTTATTAATTTTTTCTATGTTCCGATTAATATTTAAGTTTTTCATTTTATAATTTATTACATTTTTTTTACCCTTTTGACCCTGTAAACGATGTTTTCTTGGAAACCACAAAACATGAAAGTTGTTGAAAACAAAAAGATCTTTCTGATGATATATGTCTCGTCGGAAACGGACTTATAACGAATCAGGAATCAAATAAAACATCCGTCGATTAACTTCTCAATACTGAAAAACGGGATCTGATTATGTTTTGTGATTTCGAGAATAGATCGAAACATAATCTGAGAAAACACCACGAACGAAAGTTGTAGGAAATCGCAAAAACTTTCCGGATCATAAAAAATCATCAAAATCTGACATGTATTAAATTTACTACGAATTTTATAAAATAACTTATTTATACAAACAAAATCATAATAATTTTGAATAGAACCATGAATCATCGCCTCCACCGTTCTACTCCTCCATTAAAGCCGCTCCAGATCTGATATAACCCCTTTTGTGCATGATGTAGATGATTTGATTTTTCTCGACAATCAAAAAATAATCCCCTCATTCTAGCGCCAATTGTTAACGGAGGAATTTAGCGATAACTAATTTTGGAGATTGATGGAATAACGAAATTGTAATAATGAGGGATTTTGGGTTTTTGGATGTTTGAGGCTGGACTTGAGAGGTGTCTCGACTTGTTAGATATGTCGTATCCTATTCCAAGATGTCCGCGTACCCTATATTTATAGGGATCAAGCCAACGCAGTTCTGTTATAAGATTGTGTTTTTAATCCCTTTGATTATTAGGGATGTATTGGAAATTAGTTGATTTTATCTTTTAGATTTAGATTAGGATACCTTCCTAATTTGAATGATATCGTTTAGAGATATTTTCTATAATTAATTAGAGATTTTTCTCGTTTCAGAGAGAGGAAATAATTAACTTGAGAATTAAGTTAATTATTAATAGATTAATATTGAGAAATTAGGAGATAATTGAGACAACCGAAAATATGACATAACATTAATAATATAAACGTTAAGTTTTGAATATTTAGTTTCATAAATTCAAAATTTAAACCTCTTATTGCAATATATATTAAAAATATAAACTCCTTTATAACAAACTTAAAGTTTGTCATAAAACATTAAAGATCCTTATTCTTTATATAATTATACCTAAACTAAATAATTAATGAAATATTTATATGTTGATTTATAGAGTTTAATAAATTATAGATATAGATTTGTTTATCTTCGACCAAAGATTAAAAAAAAAAAACAAAGGAGTAGCTTTTTAGTTTTCACTAACCGCCTAAACTTTCATTCATTTCGCTTGTCAAATTTCAAAACCCCCGCGACACTTCCTACATGAGCAGTCACCCCAAAACAAAAAGAATGAACAGCCACGATCTACTTTCATTCAATCCTACCCAATCCACGTCACCTATCCGCGTCAAACTCATCAGAACCGTTGATCCTAAACCCCCAATCCAACGCTCATATGAACCCTCCCATATAAATACCTAACTCCTCACAAAACACTCTCATCCTCACACACACTTAAACACACACAAACAGAGAAATCAATGGCAAGAACAAAGCAAACTGCTCGCAAATCAACCGGAGGAAAGGCGCCACGTAAGCAATTGGCCACCAAAGCTGCCCGGAAGTCAGCTCCGGCCACCGGCGGAGTCAAAAAGCCCCACCGTTTCCGTCCAGGCACCGTCGCTCTACGTGAGATCAGAAAGTACCAGAAATCAACTGAATTGCTTATCCGAAAGCTTCCGTTTCAGCGACTTGTTCGGGAAATAGCGCAGGACTTCAAGACTGATCTTCGATTCCAGAGCTCGGCTGTTGCTGCACTTCAGGAAGCTGCAGAGGCGTATTTAGTTGGATTGTTTGAAGATACTAATCTGTGTGCGATTCACGCTAAGCGTGTTACGATTATGCCCAAAGACATTCAGCTTGCTAGGAGGATCCGTGGTGAGCGTGCTTGAATTAGAGTCGATTTTAGGGTTTATGTGTTTCGAATTAGGGTTTATGTAGTGGTGATGCTTATGTAATGAAAGTCTTTGTAATGTTGAATTAGGTGCTATTTGTTAAATCTGAACAACATTTTCTGAATGATTGCGTAACAAATGATGCTGTTTGTTAAATTAATTTTTTTGAATGATAAAATTATTATTTTAAATTTAATTAACTAAATTAAAATATAATTAATTTTTCATTAATAAATTGATCTAAATCTATACTATATAATTAAAGTCGAAATATTTCTAATTTCGTAGTTGATCGATATGGTATTTTTAATAAATTTAATTGTAAATCCTTTTGAGGGGCTTATTGTTTAGAACCTATTGTAATGGATTTTATTATTTTACAAATTTGTTCTAATTAAAAAACATATAAGTGTTTAGTTTAAATGCATTTTGATATTTACTTATTTTTAAACTTTTAATTATTCGAAAGTTTAATCTAATTGAATTATTTATAACAATAAATGTATAAACAAAAAATGTATAATAAAATTATAAAAATGCTAAAAAATCAAAAAAAATGATAGCAAAATTTTAGATATGTTGTTATAGTAATTAATGATATATACCCAAGTGTATTTATATGAATTAAAACAACTAATTTTGCTAACTCAAGATGTAAATTTAAATTTTTTTTATGAAAATTTTGTTTTTATAGTTTATAAAGTAGGTTGACAAAATTATTCAAGCAAAATGTTAGCATGAATGGTTGAGCTAGATATTTGAGAGAGAATCGTCGAATCATCCAGATAAAGATAGATTTACCCAAACAATCTGGACGACAAAATTACTATTCATCCAGTTCAACTTGACTCATCTATTATCTATTATTATATATATAACTAGCGTAACAGCCCGTGCAAGGCACGGGCCTGCATAGAGATGTCAATAATTTTTATCGTGAAAAAGTTGGTCGTGATAGATTTATTAGATTAAGGATTGTGTAGTCTAAGTTTGAGAGCGTAAAATGAGAAGTATGGTTCATGCATAGTGAGGAGTAAAGAATTTTTTTGACGAATAGTGTAATTACTTTGAATCACAAACGTAACTATGCCAAGACTCTAAGACTTGTTTATAGTGACTATTATTTATTTTGAGACCAGATTGAAATAATGTAGAATTTGAAGCAAGAATGTACTATTGTTCTTCTTGTGATTATAAGCAGGTTTACCTGTGTTTTGTGTGTCAGAGAAAGGATAGTTTGTAGATTGGTAATTTGCGTTAGAGAGCGGTTGTTATATGTTTTTCGGGAATTGATTGTTTTTTTTTTTTTTTTTTTGCAATCTAGGTTATGAATAGGTTATATGCATGCAATGTTATTGTAATATAATCGAACATGCATGAATGAGATAGAGGATTTTAAAAAGAAGCTGAAGGCCGACGCATCTTTGCACACCCTCACATCACCCAAGTTTGTGATAAACACCTTGGGAGATGAACACCTATTACAGTTTGGAGTATTCATGTCACCTATTTGTTTTTGGTTTTTTACCTGGGAACTGATTCTGCACTGCTCTCATGTGTTCATCTTTATATTAAATTATATTAACACACTTAGTAAATGCATTAAGAATGTGTTTGGAATATCATTTTACAGTTACACATTTTAATCCAATTTATTACTATATATTAAAACTCAACACAAGGGCAAAAATTTCCAATTAAATGGTCGTCACAAAAATGTCACTCGTATATTATTATGCAAAAATATATTAATAGTTGTTAGTACAAAGAAACAAACCTCCAACCTCCTTCTAAGATGTTCATGGGTTTAACCACTATTCTACATGCATGTTTGAGTTTACTTCACAAAATTTATTAGATAATCCACGTCTTTCTTCTCTTATCTTATATTATTTTTACTTTGATGTTTAAATAAATAAAATATTGGTTTGTATTATTTATATAAATCAGTTTTTCTTTTCATCTTTTCGTAATTTTGGTCAAAATTTTTATTTTCCGGACACCCCAACCGGTATCACGCCAGACCATAGAGTGCAGGAAGAATTCCCCACGCTCCCATGAATCAAAACCTTGAATGCTTTGGTCAATAACCAGTGCTCTCACCAACTCATCTACAGGTCCGGAGGCTTCTTTTTTTAATTTTATATACCTATATATTCAATCACTGAATTTTATTACAGTTGTATGTTTTCAATTAGATATATATTAATTATGTTGTTTAAAATTCATACTTTTATATTATATATCTTTATTATACTTTATTTGAATTAAACTAATTATTCATACATAAAATATACTATTGAAATTCGACCTAATATAAGAAATATTGTATATGTTGTAGAGGATGTCGTCAAGGACCCACAAACCCTATTTAGAATTTCATTTTATCAAAATGATTATATGACATTAAGAATCAATTTAATGTATTCTATAAAGTTCTATTATTATTATGAAAGATTAGACTTTTTTTTAACATCGTAGAATAATTTTTGGAATACAATTTGAAATTCTATTTTCAAAACTTGTAATTTTCAATTTTCCCAAACTTTATCGTCTACTAACAGTTTGACTGATCATTATGTAATTATATACTATGTAATATCCTATATTTTAAAAACTCACCCCAATTTTTGACACGAACGTCACTGGGGTTGAAGAGGAGAGGGTTAGAAAGGTGAAAAAAAATATAGATAAGTTAATAAAGAATGACATGTTACTTTAGAAAATGTTAACAAATGAACAATACATTCTGGAAAAGAAAATTGTTAAGAAATGGATGCGACGAACATAGTAGGTAGACAAATTTTTTGTATAATTTGAATGCTAATGTTCTTAGTTTAAAAATTATAGAAATAACTAATAATGAGAGATATAATGTGTATAATATTTCTTATATTAGATCGAATTTTAATAGTATATTTTATGCATGAATAATTAATTTAATTCAAATAAAGTATAGTATAAATTATGAATTATAATCAACATAATTAATATATATTAAATTGAAAACATACAACTGCAATAATATATAGTGATTGAATATATAGATATATAAATTTCCGAAAAGGAAAAAAGAAAAACAAATTTATATAAATAATTCAAACCAACATTTTATTTATTCAAACATCAAAACAAAAAAAAATAATATAAGAGATAAAAGACGTGGGTTATCTAATAAGTTTTTTGAAATAAACTCAAAAAGACATGTAGCATAGTGGTTAAGCTCATGGATATCTTGGAAGGAGGTTGGAGGTTCGAATCTTTGTAGTAACACATCTATTAAAAAAAATTTGTATAAAAATATACGAGTGGCATGAAAAGGAAAAAAGAAAAACAAATTTATAAAATAATTCAAACCAACATTTTATTTATTCAAACATCAAAGTAAAAAAAAGAAATATAAGAGATAAAAGACGTGAGTTATCTAATAAGTTTTTTGAAATAAACTCAAAAAGGCATGTAGCATAGTGGTTAAGCCCATGGATATATTGGAAGGAGGTTGGAGGTTCGAATCTCTATAGTAACACATTTATTAAAAAAAAAATTGTATAATAATATACGAGTGACATTTTTGTTATTTTTCAAAAAAAAGAAGGTAAAACAGTAATTTTGCTGAAAAGGAAAAAAGAAAAACAAATTTATATAAATAATTCAAACCAACATTTTATTTATTCAATCATCAAAGTAAAAAAAAAAATATTATAAGAGATAAAAGACGTGGGTTATCTAATAAGTTTTTTGAAATAAACTCAAAAAGACATGTAGCATAGTGGTTAAGCCCATGGATATCTTGGAAGGAGGTTGGAGGTTCGAATCTCTATAGTAACACATCTATTAAAAATTTTTTGTGTATAATAATATACAAGTGGCATTTTTGTTATTTTTCAAAAGAAAAGGGTAAAACGGTAATTTCGCGGCCATTTAATTGGCAACTTTTGCCCTTGTGTTGACCTATTATATATAGTAATAGATACTACAACAAGGGGTTTGGTGTAAGCAATTTAAATCTAATGGACCATTTTACCCTTCCTTATACTATACATTTTTAGGGTTATTTTGGTCTTTTAACATCAATAAATTTATTACATATTATTAAATGCTACAAAATTAATATGCATACTTATACATATATATTTATTACATATTATTAAATGATGCAAATTAATATGCATACTTATACATACATACAACATTTACGTGAATATATATATATATACGTATGTATACATATAAATACTTATATTTATGTAAATTTATGATAATATATGACCATATACGCTTACATATCATATATCTCATACTATTAATTATAGTATCATTTAGATTTATTGTAAATGTTTATGAATTAAATATTGTTAAAAATATTATTTGAGAAAATTTATAAATTAAAGCATGTCTATGAATTGTAATTATTTATCTCTATTAAATCAAACTATACATAATTTCTGATATGCCTTAAGTATTATATTTGTTACGATACAAATACGTCCAAAATCAGTACAAGCTAACAAAAAAAAAACTTTCATGTATATAAGTGTAATACAAACTTGTACTAATTTTAATGTCTTATAACTCATCAATTGCTACTCTAATACGTGGACGTACAAAAATTTGCCGAAAAAATAAACAATTTACTCATATTTAAAATATGCCAGTGAATTGCACGGGCTAAAGAGTTAGTTCCCATGTTAACAAATGGGCCCTTAATCAAAAATGTTTTTGTGATATTACCAATTGTACTCATAGTTCTAAAAATCGGCCGATTTCTGAAAAATCGTCGATAAATCGGCCAAAAATCGGTTAAAATTTTGGAACCGATTCGACCGATTATGCAAAAATCGGCAAAAATCGTCGATTTTCGCCGATTTTTCAACCAAATCACCCGATAAATCGTAAATCGGTACCTCAACCGATTTGTTCCGATTTCCGAAATCTGCAACACTGATTGTACTTAATTCCGTATGAAACCAGATTTAAAGCCGATGATTCAGACTGTATTAGTAGTTTTGGATCTGTGCTAAAACGATAAATACACCAACACAGATTGTATGAAAGCAAGTAAGATTGGTGTTGGCACTCAATGGCTATCTGTTACTTTCTTTAGTGTAAGATGGTTAATTGGTTAACCGAGCTTTGCCAGGAGACTTATAATCGGGGAAAAAAAATTCTAGACTTCGAATTGTAGGCTCCATGGTTATATACTAAACACAAGGGAAGGTTGAGGGCAGTGGACAGTGGTCGAGGCAACCTTCCATGACAGGCGACAGCAGTCAAGGATCATGGTTCTATTCCGCAATCCTCTCCCTTGACACAGTACAGATGCATATAACAAGTAATCAAACAAAACAAACAATATGAGTATGTAAAATTTAGACTTGTGCAAGAATGGCAACTACAATAATCTGTAAAATTTTTGTATAATTTTTTAAAAAAATTTGTGAAGTTCTCTCAACTGATTCTGATTGTAATATTTGATGTTTAGACTCTGTAAGCAGAGAATTACAACAATTGTGCGGCAAATTCAGGCACTTGACACATAACGAGCTAAAGTACAACTGCCTCAGTACACCAACAATGATATGTATTTAAGTGTTGGGTTTTGCCCTCCAAATCTGCTGTGCTTGATTATGAATAGGCTGCACTGGTCTGTTCGTGTTCGCATTGTTGGAACGTCCATTTTTCGTTGTATTGCGAATTTGATGTGACTGTGATGGTGATGGTACTGCTCTGTTTACCTGTGGACGACTCCGGTTGTAGTTTCCAGGCATATTAGGGTTTCTGACTACTGATGGTAGCAATCGATCTTGTCTAATTAGCGCAGCCAAGAGAGTAGCCTGGTTATGATCATTTGATGCAAGTATATTGTGGGTTGCTCGAAATGCATCTGCCATTTTTGTCAGATGGTTGTTGGTAACAGTTCTTGCAGTATTAGCAGGCTGCTCAAAGGGATCCTCAACCTAAAAATCAATATATAAGAACTGGAAAAAGTTAAATCATGAAGTAGAAATGCATTTATTTAGGCTTTATGCGTTTAATAAGGGTTGCATCAATGAGAAACATGCCACCGGGGAATCTCTGTGTGTGTGAGGGAGGGAGGGAAAGAAAGAGAGGGGGAGGGAGGCAAAGGGATGGAGAGTTACATACATAGAGTGCAAACGTCCTGGGCAGCCATGCCATGTTGCTCCCAATATCTTCCCACTGTCCAAAGTAAAGGTTGATGCCTTGTTCTGAGGCCCTCACATCAATGTCAGAGAACTGCAAAAGATAATGAAATACAAAAATTATTTCGCTACACCGAATTTGATTCCTTGCACTTTCACTGTACGCACACAATATGTAGTGCAGAAGTATTTTTGCTTTTTGGTGGGCCATGGTTGTTATTACGGTATTCTTGGTACCCACACCAGTTCTCATTGTGGAAAAAACAATTCACGAGAGTCGTACAAACATCTGACTTAAAAAGATAGAATGAAATAGATGTTAAAATACCTTGGCAAAGAATGAAATAAGCAGATCAGATAAAGAACTTCTGTTGCTCTGCCTAGAGGCTCTAGGCTTATTCACTTGAAACCTGTTTATGTTCACAGCACATGTTTCTTCGATTTGTTTCTCAGCATCAGTTCTCACACCTGAATGCAAACAATTAAAGTATCATTCAGTGTAACTAATTTTGGATTCGAACTGCTAGATTCTAAAAGAGGTTCGTGTTTTAGGTGCAAACAAAATTACATTGTATTCACAAATGAAGTACAAGTTAATTAATTAATATGAACCTTATTTTACTGCATAGAACTAAAGCCCGCACACAGATTAAGATCATGCAATCTTCAAGTCATGCAAGAAGTTTGCATCATCTCCATACCATCTTTAAGATCTGTATATATGTCTCACTAAACCCTCTTCATAAGATGACTAAATCTTCTTTACTCTTGTAGCGAATGAGAAATTAAACAATAGCCATATTTACTTGGGTACCTCAAATTGTAAACTAAATTGGCTTGCAAATTTATCTTAAAGGACCTCGGCAACAGAAAGCCCCAAAATTAATCTTAAAGGACCTCGGCAACAGAAAGCACCAAATTTCAAACAATTGATTACTATAAACCTAAAACGTGGAACAACAGTTTGAATCCCTGAGATTAGGGTACTAAGCACCGTCATTCCACTAGTTGCCTTTCAATTTATATTCAACTATTTGTGTTCCATATATAGAATTTCTGAACTCTGAAGTTAGAAGCAGATGCATTCATACTTTTTTTTGTCAGGGATGCATTCATACTTGAATAAGATAACTTTACCAATTTGAGAGGAATAATAAAGTTCAGCAAAACATTACATTATACCTATATATATGAACTTGTAACAGAACGATCTTTACCTCCGATAATATAAAATTATATTAAAAATGGTACCTTTGAGGTCATGTGCCAAATCTCCTGGATAGAGTTCTTTAAGAGGAGGTAGAATTGCAGGAACACATGTCTGCACAATATATATGAGAATAAGTCTGGATAGTAGTAATTCTGATTTCTATTTTAAATTCAACTCTGGAATTTATATTTGACCAACAATGGCTAGACAGAAAATAATAACTAAAAGAAATTTGTTTATGCCAAAAGGTTACAGCACATCCAAATTCAGTTATATTCAACATTTATCCTAAACAAACAAAATACACTAATAATTTTGAGCAACTGAACATGGCAAATCCCGTAGCAAAGGCTAAATAATACATGATGCAAGAACATGTTATATACTACATTATTCTTTTCCGCGCTCCATGAATGTAATTGGTTTTAGTTATGATATATTTTAAAACTAGACCACGTGTCTCTTCTAATCCCTGAAGAGCTTAGAAGGACTTTACTTGTGAATTGTGATATAACTATTCAATTGGTGAGAATCGATGATAGTGCGAAAAAAATATATTTAACACCTAGAAAAGGGATTAATATAACCTGAAAGTGAAAGATAACCAGCAAGCTGAGACAATATGAATTTAAAGACCCAGACTTTGATTCGTTTATATCATGTGCTTTGGCCCATTCCTTTACCTACATATAAGTCACATGTCAAAAGGTGTATATGATCCCGAGGCAGGCATCAAAAATTTGGCTCAAGGAAATACCAGCATAACTATTTCTCGAAAGCGTCCATCAATCCCATTGATCCAGAACAGAAACTTGGACTTCATTTGACCATGCAAACTATTAATGGAGATATCACAAGTGATACTTCGAAGGTTGTGCTCCAGCTTCAAGAAGGGCACCCTGGCGTTACTCATAAATCTTAGCTTACGGCATGTACCTGCAAACACTCCTTGTTAATACTTAAAAAAACAAGTTCACTTCTAAGAGTTACATATTCCATAGTTTGATTCATAACTTTATATATGAATCGTCCTACCAATTTAACATATACTCGGATCAAATATATTTTCATATATATATATGTGTACGCAAGTAATATTTAGCAAAAAAAATGACATGTTCCCTTTACCTTTTCATCTATTGGTATGACTAACCTCTACTGGCATACAGGTTGTTACTGGGCTGCCACTGAAGTAGAGAGAGATAGATAGATCGATTGGGAGGGAGGGATAGAGAGAGGGAGGGAGAGAGAGAGAGAGAGAGAGAGACTAGGCTGCAAGCCTGCAACTGAGGTAGATAAATAGATAGATAGACGAGGGAGGCAGGGATAGATAGATGGAGGGGGGAGAGAGAGAGAGAGAGTATCTACTTATTTAGTGAATACACCTACATGTTAAGCAGATTACTAAAAAGGAGGTATAGTCAACATAAGAAACTTGATAAAATCATGATACTAAATCCTTTTTGAAAAATTTATTTTTATATTTCTGCCAATCCATGTTTGAAGTGCGTCTGTATACGCAACACAAGAAGTGACAATTAGAAACTAGTTTTTGTATACTGATCGTCTTTAATTAATACTGTGAGATGTCACAAGAGGCAACAATAAATTTTACAGTATGGGTGTAGTGTCCAGATCCTGAAAAAGATTACCTTTACTTCTAAGGGCTTCTAGTACTTCTGCTAGAAAACTTTGCTTCTGCTTTTTCGCCGTATTTGAAATATGAGAACCTGTAAGTATCTCTATAGATATATCCAAATCCCCCCATCTTGTGAATAGATCAGATACAAAGGAGCCATACGGTTCCACCGTTGCACCTGTGTACACCAGCTAAGGTGTGAGTTCTTTTTGGCTTAACGCCATTTCATTTTTTCTTTAAAAAGAATTACTATATTCTGTCCAAATAAGCAACAATTAAAATATATGAATATTAACCACCATCGCGGCTATAATATCTTAACACATGACCCAACTTAGCATTCCCTTCATTACACTAGACTGAACAATCTCATTTCATGTCTTAATATGAAGATTAGTTTTGTTTCTGCAGGAATCGAGGATGTGCATGATATGCTAGGGATCTACTACTTGTTAGAAAGCATTAATACCTCTAAGACTTTCCACAGTCTCAACAGCATCTCGAACGTCTTCAATGATATGGAATCTCACGGCCCAATCATCCTTAGTAGGATTGATCAGAGAAAGAATATTTTTCAGAGTTTGCTCCACTAGACTGTAGGAACTCATTTGCAAATACTGAAAAAGTATAGATACCATTAGAAAAGACTAAACATATCTGAAAGTCAAAATGAACATTCTTTGCATATGTCAGAAACAAGTATAAGATGATGCAGAGAAAGAAAAGTAAGTATTATCAGATAATTATCAGATAATTAAAAAGTTTTGATTGGATAGGTCTAGGAAGATTAATTAGGACAAAGATTTATAGTTGCTTGGTGGTACGAATTAGGCTTTCATAGTTATTAACAAAATAGCTACAATATTAACTCAATCCTACTAAGTGGTGAAATATATCCAACCAAAATATAAAATATACTAGGCTAAAAAAGTGGATAATATGCACATGGATTTCAATAACTCGAAGTTTCTTATTTAAGTTGTAAAAGAGAATTCCCCAACAGTACACAATAGACTTTTTTATTCTAGAATACTTCAATGAAGTAAATTTATGAATACATTTCCTCAATGGCTACAAAGGCTTCCAAAAGGACATGTACACCTCGTGAGGTATTTCTCAATGGCTACAAAGGCTTCTAAAAGTTCATGTGCACCTCGTGAAGAGTATATCGAAGATTATAGATTCTTTCTCATTATAAAATTCGTGGTCATGTTTTCAAAGGAAGAGGAGAAAGTGGCAGAGCAAGGAGTTAAAATTTATTTAGATTTATTTTTATGTTATGCAAGTATAGAGTTAATTGTAATTAATTTACAGTTGGTATTATATGATACAAATGATATAGGAAATATTTAAATTGCTTAAGTATCATGGTGATAGTCATAAAAAGGATCGTTTCCGTAATTTAATCATAGTAATAGATAAACACCGTAGAGTAGATGCAGAACTTGACTAGTCTTTTCATTAGAAATTTGACGATATAAACACTTGTAAGCATCATTATTATCATTCATATGATGGTAATAAGATGACTGTAACTACGTAAGCATCATTAGTACTACTCACATGATGAATATTTTGAATTGATGAATATTCAATAGATTGAGGATTGAATTGTTTCCTACCAATTCCCTAGTAATTCTCTGCACGGACTTGTTTCAACCATTTAGCTTGAACTTAACCTTGTACAGTTGTCCTAGCATAGTTTGGCAGCTCGATTTTAAGCTAAAACCGTAACCGTTGAATCTAGGGTTTTAAAATGAGAAAATCTACACAATCTTTCGGAATAATTTGATTACACCTAATCTTTCGGAATGCATTAATAATCATTAAAAAGCATAAACCTAGTAAACCAGCCACATTTGTATTATTTAGTACCAACCAGTAAATCTAAATAATCTAAGCAAACTTGATCTTTAATTTTGAAATCTATCTTTTTCATCTATTTCTATAACAGTACATCATAATTAATGGATCAATTAATTACGGTTCATTGAATTTTAAAACCGGAACTGAACCAAATGAGTAATTCAGCTTAAACTGATCCCATCTGGATTGCTTTTATTCATTTTAGATTCGGTTTCCGTTTTTATGCTCTAACCTACTGATATCTTCGGGGCACTTGATCACATATAACAGATAAACGATCGGATCATTCATCAATCCTCTACATAGAATCGCCTTAATCTACAGCATATGTTCAACACATACTACGTAGAATCACTTAAATCTACAGCATATGTTCAACACATACTTACTCATACACAAAGATACATATCTCCGAAACATATCATATCATCATACATTCTCCGCATAACCATTAAAATAACACTCAGATTGATCCAATAATCGCAAAAATCCATCACAAATCCACGACATTTTCACATAAAACAACACAATCAGCCCAACACATTCATCGAAAAAGCTACAATTAACAATCCTCATTTCGACTAATCAATACAATTCAGCTAAAAAAATCAATTAAACAACTACAGATACACACATTACACACACAATCAACAACACAAGTTTGTTACACATTCATCAAAACACTAATAATTTCGATGCTTATTATAGAAAAATGCATGTATTTTGAAATGATAGATACAAATAGATATACATTACCTAGTGAAAAGAAGGTGAAAATGAGTGCGTTGACATGAAAATGGATAAGGTTGAAGATGGTGGAAATGAGAGTTGAATTAGGGCTGAAAATTAGTTACGGCTGCCCCAACTTGATTGATT
Organism: Heracleum sosnowskyi; assembly: GCA_030848705.1. Lineage (NCBI taxonomy): Eukaryota > Viridiplantae > Streptophyta > Magnoliopsida > Apiales > Apiaceae > Heracleum > Heracleum sosnowskyi. The sequence continues at coordinate 10,270,026 of CM061239.1, forward strand.
GGATCATGTTCATTTTATTTTTGCCAGGGTACGGGCTCTATGGTGTTTTGTGTGTAACGTTTTTTGTGAGTAGGCCCCATTGGTATGTTGATGGGCCCATGGTTGGGTCCTTTTTTTAAAAAGTATGATAGTAATATGATCAAAATAATTGATTGTTTTATTGATTATTATATTTTCATTATAAACTTTCAATTTAGAATCAAATTTAAAACTTACGTAAAAGAGAATGACGAACTTTCCTGAGATTGTGAATAAAATTACTTGATATTATAAAAGATTGTGCTATCAAAATAATATTTAAAAAAATTATGCATATCTAAGGATTGTATATGTCTTTAGATACGTATAAATGATAATGCTAGAGGTACCGAATTTGATACAAAAATATATACCGAATTACATGTGTTAGAATCTGATTAGCTGTATTCTAATGAACCCGCATGCATTTACAGCATCAATAAAAACATTTCTAAATATCACATATCATTGTCACATCATTTTGTATTATTTTTTGGTACCCAATTCGATATTCCTAGCATTACTCATAAATGATAATAGGAAGCTAAGATATATTAGGTAACTTTCCTTAAGATTATGAAGATGTTATTTGGAATCCAAGTATGAAGATGTTATTTGGAATCCAAGTATGAAGATGTTATTTGGAAGTCAAAAAATATTTTCAAACACCTGTATCAGTTAATTTACGTATTTTTATTTTTATTTTGAAAAAATTGTACTTGCATTAAATTAATCATATGTAAGTACATCCGATAGGAAGCTAGGAGCAACATTACCCCACTCCTGTAAGTTTGACATAGAACGAGACACTTTAGCTAACAAATGAGCGACATCGTTCGCAGACCTATGCACAAAATGCACTAGCACGTCTTCAAAGTGCTTAAACAAATCAACACAATCTCTAACAATAAATGAAAATATGATCGTCCTGGACAACCATTACATGCATCTGCTAGTAACTTTGAATCCGTGTCGAACACACATCGTTTAAATTCATATTGCTTCATCCAAGAGAGCACCTCTTAAGGCTTAAAGCTTCAGCCTCTCCAGGCGACCACAAACCTCTTACTTGCACATAACCCTTGACCTCCCTTCTCATCCCGAATTACTTCTCCAATACCAATGGTTCTTGTATCAACAAAAGTAGCTGCATCAATATTAATCTTCACCCAGTCTCGTTGGGGCGCCTGTCATTTTCTCGTATTCGATCTCGATGCTGTTGTAGACCTGGTACGCTCCAGTTGAGCTGTTTTCCAGTCCACCAGTAATGTTGTTGCAGCATTAGTTGTACCAAACACACAAAAATATCGATTTTATCCCACATCCACTTATTACGACGATTCCAAATACTTCAACAAAACAGTGCTAGTAAGACACATTTCTCCTTTGTGTCATTACTAAACAGTCTTTTGAACTGATCCAGAATCGTCTCCCTTGGATTGGTTTGGACCCAGTGTGCCATGCCTATTGATTCCCATACCTACTTTGCAAAAACACATTCAAAAAGGACATGTTTTGCATCTTCATTTTTTACTCGACACCAATAACATTTACTTTCTATGTTGATCCTCTTCTCAATCAATGCTATAGCCGATGGTAAGCATAATCTACACGTCCTCCATAAGAAAAAATGAACCTTTCCCGGCAATTCTAGGCTAGCAACTCTTTACAGTAAATTTCCCTTTTCCATCAAACAACCACATCCATGTATCATTGCTATCCCTCGAAGACAAAGGGATATTTTTGATCAGTTGAACATCTTTGATATTAAACAAGTCGGTCAGAATCTCATCATCCCATTTCCTCTCCTGAATGTCCATTAAATCACACAATTTTACATTTTCTAATTTGGAAGGCATATTTGTTGTAATGTACCCATTCTCAACACACAAGGTAACCAAGGGATTTTCTACACAAACGTATCTTGTCCCGTACCAATACTTCTCCGACATCCTTGTTTCACTGGTGAGCTGCAAGAATGCTTCTCCACATGTAGCTTGGGTTTCCCCCCAATTTTGCATTCAAAAAATCAGTATTTGGAAAGTATCTTGCCTTCATAATACTATAACTCCAGCCTACTGTAACAAGAGGGTTTGTATTGTTTAAAAATCTCCAACCTTGCTTTGCTAACATTGCGAATTTAGTTCTTGTATATTTGAGTATTTGACCACCCATGAAAAAAAAACTCGTAGGAACTAAGAAAATATAACAATGGGCCAATATATTTAAACGGTTTTTCTGCAGGTAAAGTGCATGTTTCAAATATATTCTTTCCCGAAAAGACATGCAGGTCTAGGATGTTAAATTCGCAGACAAAAGAGACATCTTAATTTTACATCCGCTAAACTATTATGCAATGCCCTCTGCCAACAAACAGAAAAAGGGGGTAGTCAGCGACAAGACATGATGAGCATAAATGTTTTCGACTGTTGATATAAATTTCTAGAGAACTTCAAGAAATGCCAAGGAACTTAGGAAGTTGCTTCATCCCAAAGATCCCAACGACAAATTAATCCATCGTCAGAGCAGCTGAGGATAGTTCTGAGATTAAAAAGTGCAAACAGTTAAAATGCGAATAAAGACAGTGATATGTTCATTCAATTATATAGGACCCAAGTGTCGAGTCCGCAATGCAAACCGAAGGGGAGCTGCTGTGTTACTTACTTTCCATCGTAGGACATTGCAGTCTGCCTAATAGTTGATCTTGGTGTTTGAGACAACCTGATTAAAACATAAGAAGTACCTATCAGATACCTAAATTAGTTGCATTACAGAAGAGTTCTTCTCCATTGTATGCTTCATCAAATAGACTTCGAAAATAAATTCAAATAAACCTTGTGATGAGAACAGGAGGGCTAGACTGCAAATCCCAAACAAAAATCTTTCCTTCTCTATTTCCTGGCAAACAGATCACTTAAGCAATAATTGTGAAAATTGTAAAGTTTTTAGGATGACTTTAACCCGTACTTGCTGGGGGCCTGAGGTTAACCTCAGGTAGTACCATGAGGTTAAAAGCACTCCTAATATGAATAGTAAATACATGGATATTTATCCAGAACAGGGAGGATGAACTTTATATTTACATGCCATTTAGGATTTGTACTAAAAATTGTTAAAATCACAGGAAACTGCCCTGATGTCACCCTCAATTTTCTCATAATAAAAAGTGATTGTTTCACTATACAGTAAGTCAGTATCATAGAAAAAGTAGAAAACAGAAGGGCTTCAAAAGTTGTATTTGTCATTTAGTATTACCTATAGCAGCAGCAGTGTAATGGAAATCACAAGAGAACTTGATAAACCACATGTCACAGTCTGGAACAGGGTATCTTTGGAGGATGTCAACAGAACCCTACACAAAGTCACAGAGCAGCAACTTTCTTTTACAAATATATTCTTGCTTAAGTAATTAAAAAGTATCAAAATAGAAGCATGATCAGAGAGATGCACTCGAGTAGGAGGCAGTAACAGCTAAGAAAAGACTAAGAGATGCACATGCAAATACTTATATCTCAAAAGCATGAAAATGACAATCACAAACGTCTAACCTCCCCTGGCGGCTGATCTTTAATTATCGGCTCCCATATCACCATTTCATTCTGAACACTCTGTTTTTAGAAGTAAAAAAATAAAATAAAATCCTAATCAGCACTGCTTCATACTCATGAACTGTCAATCAGAGGTGTATTAACTAGAACTGCACCTTAGACAAAATAAGATCCCCAAGCCACCTATTGCAGTCAACATAGTTTGTATGTACTTTGGCGATATACAACTGAAATAAAAGCATAATCTCAGATTCGTTTTGGATAATATCTAGACGAGAAATCTCGGATTAGGGAAGAAAGAATAAGAATACGAGAGCCACATACTGGAAACTGCACAAATTTTGTTGGGAACTTTGACGGCAGGTCGGTCCATGTGAAAGATTGTTCCACATAACACCAAAAATCTGTAAGAAGATACATACATAATAGAAATGGTTAAAAGAACTGAACTTCATAGTACCATTAATTGAATGAAGGACCAAAATATTTTGGAGGTAATGTTTATTATCCCATCATATCTATCAGAGCAGTTTGACTTTTAGGTTCATCTTCTGAATGGCTGTTTTAGTCATCTGGATGAGTGTTCTTTTTTTCTTTAACCAAAATCTCAAAAATGTAAATGAACACATTGAATCATTTACAAGTACAAGAGTAATTTAGAACCCATCGATTATGCCTCAAATATGCGTGTATCAGTTATGTTTATGCTTAAGAGCATTCACATTGGGGTCTCCATTCCTTTCCACATCCCTATAATTTAAAGAAAATGCGGATATTAGCCAAAAAAAGTCATTTTGGAGAAAGTTCAAGGGGTTCAAAAATGAGTCCCCAAATTTGGGGACCTACTATTCATCCCGCGTTTCATATTCTATACAAGTTTTATATGCAAGTAGAGTGAGAAATGATAAAATAATAGTTAGTAGTTAAAGTTGTAAAGGGAGGCGAGAGAAAGAAGTAATAAAAAATAATATAGAGATAGAAATGGGGATTGGGATTTAGTAAATTTTTTGATAATAAATAAATTATAGGGATTAATTTAAGGAATTACTATTTTTAGTAAGAATATAAGGATGGGGATGAGGGAGTGGATGAGAATGCTCTAACATTACCAACCTATGTAAGGGATGCATATTGAGCAATACTTAAAAACAAGACAAACATGTTTGAAGCTATCGCCAACCTTAACCGCCTACACAAAATTTTGACTGGAATCATAGTTGGGTAGAGATATAATGTCCATACCGTTTACATATACAAAAGAAAAAAAAAATGAGTTTGGGTAATTTACCAGTATAATTTTTACTTCATGAATAAACATTTCGTTTCGACAAACGAAAGGAAAAATGGAAAATTCGTGTGTCTTCACAGGAACCATATTTTTATAGAAATTTAATGAAACTATATTTCAAAGAAACTATTTTGTTCCTTCTCGTTCACTTTCCTATTTTCTAAATCCCTGCAACCGTCTTTGATACCATCGTTGAACAACTTCTTTGTACTATCTCTCTGTTCCCTATTGGCCATTTTCCCGTATTCCTTTCTGGAAGGTACAGATATTAAGATAAATATCATCCTTTCTTTTTAATACTATTTTCAGTTTCCACTTCTGCCATCAATGAATAATAATAGTTTTATACTATTTTCATATTTTCTAGTTTCAGACTCCTCGATAGATTTTTAAGGGAGAACATGTACAGATATTAACAATAAAGGTTTGACTTTTTTTACAGTATAATGTGCATGGTTATCACGGCACCAAGTCGAGCCTCGAAGCCCGAAGACCTTTGAGAAGACTAGTCGGCTAGTTGCCCGACTAGTGGTAGAAAGCCAACAAGTTGATTGTAATCAAAAGTAAAAGAATAATAAGTTCAATTTAAGCATAGTTACTACATAATAACATCTAAATACCAAGTATCAAACATGTCCAAGCAAATAAAAAACACAATTGATGAGAAAATCATGCAGAGGCATGCATTGCATTTCAATATCATGTTCATCTCCATCTCATTATTGTGTATTGTCGTTAGTTGGATCAGGCGATCGTACACCATAATAATGGTTATCGCGGTGCTAACCTCGAAGCCCGACTACCTTCGAGAAGACTAGCATCTTCGCGATAACCATGATTATGTGGATTTTAATGCACCTCAAATGAATGAGCAGAATAATGCAGAATAATACGGGACTTAAAAAGGAACTGAACAATGGACTAAAACTAACAAAATTGGATAATGATGAAGATGCAATATTATTTTCGTAGACAAGAAGTTTATACAAGTTCTTTCCCATTAAGGTATGAAGTTTTACAGTGCAATAGTTAAATTCTAAAACTTCGAGAAAATATAAGTTCATTGCAATAGTTGCAACTCACACACACACATACAGAGTGGCGGAGGCAGGACCAAAATGCATCTAAACAAAGAGTTCATTGAGGGATTTGAATCCAAAACCTTTCCAACGGAGAAAAGGCTTTTGACCAACTGCGCAACCCCAAACTAAATAGATCTCCAGGGTACACTACGGCTTACCCTGATATCTTGCACAAACAGACTTATACATACGGGATTCACTATTCTAGATTTTGTAGGCTAAGATATCTTGTATTTGAACACAAGCCTATACACATGTGTATATAATAGAGAACCGTCTGTAATGATACCTTCTATTGTCTGTCACTTTAAGATATGATAATGATAAAACAATTTAAAAAAAATAACTTACCCTTCATTGACCAGATTTTGACAGTATTGTCCATACCACAACTTGCAATGCGATATTGATCCGAAGGGTGAAAGTCCTGAAAGATTGGTACCGAACCCTATGTTACACATCACTGCTGTGACAGTAATATCTCAAAAGGAAATCTATCAATTAACATTAAGGACAGTGAAGTGAATTTCAAATGTATCAGAAGCCAATGCAATTCCCATAATACCACACTCAAGACTTCATTTCGATGCCCTCCAGCTCCAGCAAATATTAAAATGCATATTCCAGTCTGGACGTTCCATAGACGAACAGATTCATCCTATTCCGAAGTAGACATGATATCAATTATGAGCACTACAAAAGAAGATTGTTTAAGGTCTAGGAAATAGAAAAAAGGAAAAGGTCACAATGCTTACTTTGCTGGCAGAAAGTACAAGCTGTGGTTTTAACATCTGGGTCCTGATTTCATTTATTGATTCTCCGTGACCGACAATGGACTGCATTGGGGTGAGAGTTTACATCAAAACAAGCATGTCAAACAAGTGGAAAGTACCATGAAATGGGAAATTTTAATTTGATATAAGATAAAAAGTCTTTGTCCACTCTTCAGGTAGATGTGCAGAAACAAAAAATTATTAGTATTGCAATATTACCGCCTATAAAACTCCTCTTGACATAATTTCATGTACCAGAATATGTAGGTCTAAATAACTCAACCACGTCCAAACATGACAGATTGACATCCTGCTTTCATTATTATGTGCTTAATACTAGGTCAGTGCAAAAAACGAGTCCCCATCTATCATCTGTTAAGAAATCATGGATTTGTCATGGGAATGAGGACTTGTTTTTATAGGGCCTGGTCAGGTGGTATCTTCACAGCTCACTTTCTCAAATAAAAGAAAAGAAAAAGGTTCAAGGAGGGTTCTATTTTCTTAGCAATACTATAAAGGTTTAAATTGTTTTTCAATATTATAGGTAATGCTAGTAGGGATCAAGTGTAGCACTTACAGGCTTCTTTCACAAATGTATAACTAAATTAAGAGCAACTATAGAGGTGCATACCTTGTGTATCTTCTCATTTTCAACATCGATGACTCGAATTACACCATTAACTCCTCCAGCCACCAATAGCGGTTTCCCTTCAAGGTTGCATGACCAGGTCACTGTGTAGAAGGACTCATCCTTCTACTTAACAAATCGAGTTAGATAATCTGAAATGCATGCATCAAGGACATATAAACTCACAAACACACACATGCTGTACACCCTCGGTCATTTTAGATATTTTTACTCACATCATTGTCGACATAAGATTGGAGATTAACAATACGACCCTCTTTAAGGCATTGGTAAACAGACACCTATTAAGAAAGAATAGAATAAAAATGTAATAACAAGCCAACAATAACAGTTTTATCAAACATTAAAATATAAATCTGCAAGAAAGAATCAAAAAAGAAGAAGAAAACCCTCAGAGTAGATCATTACATATTTAATATATTTTTTTCACTTTCCCCTCCCCCAATCCCTTTCACAAGTAAAGGAACAAATTTAAGAGGTATGTAGCAGTAGAGCTACAATTGGACCTCCCAATTAGGGACTTGCAGGTTCCCTCAGCTTTGCCAAAAAAACTGACTTGCTAGGTATCAAAATCATTGGTAAAAAGTAGAGAACATTATCTGATGTCAGGATATGAACAGGGAGAGTAATAAAGTGTGATCATTAGTAAGTATAGCATCTTTCATATAAGTTCACAAAAGTAAGTGTCAAGTTTGTTGACGACTTGACGTATTTAACAAAACCAGTTGTGACAACCTCTCAATCTCTGAGCGGAGATGTTTTTGGGATCTTTGCTCTAGTAAGCAGAGAATAACCATATCCTGATTTATTTTTTCTAAAACAGTAAATTATGCGTAGAAGACCTTGGTGTATGAATTACAACAGCAGCAATACAAATATATAAATATAAAGTAAAACTGAATAACAATGTAGCAGAAATCAAATTAATGTCGCAGATATCAAATTCAGAATGGAATTCCAAAACAAATCTAAGGTGAATAGAAACATGACAAACTCAATCATTTTACACTAAAAAAATCAGAAACATAAGATAGACAAAATCAAGGGATGGGGGTACGAACTCGATTGCCGCCGACAGTAGCAAAGAGATCGAAGAGTTTAGCATCAATGAAGTTGTAAGAAATGCCGTAGAGAGGTCGGTCATCCTCCACAAGCCTGTTTCTCAATTTGTACTTCCTCGTATTAGACGGCGTCAAGCTTCCAATCACCGCCTCACACCCTACGGCTTCCTTATTCACCATCCCCGTCAAGATAGCTGCCCCCTTTTTTCCTTTCATTTCTTTTCTCCTGAGGATATGTATTTGTTTTAACCTTTGTGATAAACAAGTATTCTTTTACGTACCAAAAAGAATTCGTCTCTCCCAATCTCTCTTTGTTGTGCAAATCCAATACTTTTCCTTATAACAATAAAACAAAATATTCATTTAATATATAAATTTAATCATAGGATCAACCTCCTTTTATTATTAAGGTAACCGAAAAGTATAGAATGAGTAGTCATTTATATGCAGTAATTAAAAGATGAAAACCAAACAATGTATTAGACTCCTAATTCAAATTGAAATTAGCAATAAAAGCTAAATGGTGAAGAAAAGGTAACAACTAAAATTACAATAGTACTGACAATACGACCGAGATGTCGACGAAACCACAATAAAATTCACAATGACAAAAAAGAAGAGAGAAATAAAATACCGGGGTTATACAATGGCAAGTCACAACGCCATTATATCTGTCCTAAGCCACAACAGTCCCTTCTAGTAAATTATGAAGCCTAAATTGGATGACGATTATTTCAAGTGGACCCAAAACATTTTTAGACAGAGAAAACAATTAAATATAAATATAAAACAATGTAATTAACACATTAACATTATTTAATCAACAATTACTAACAATATAACTCCTTCCATAACCTGTACAACAAAATCATCTCTTTTAAAACCACTAGGTTTCCTAATCTCAAATTTTCTGTAACAGTTTCATACTTCACTGTAGAGGGAGTGGAAGGTTTGCAGGAATTCTACCTTGGAAAAGAGAGAGAATGAAAATGGAACAATTGAGAATCTTAGTATTCTTAAGTAATTTCGAATCTAGCAAAGTTTCTCTTGAAAGATGATGTGATCGAATGTGCTAACTTGGTAAGAGACCAAGTATGAGCTTCAGTCCCTCAAATTTCAGTTAGTACCACTGTGCGGGTATAGTTGCAAGAAATTCAAGATATTTGGGTTTCAGTTTTTTTAGGCCTAGGTCCTTGGTGAACAATTTTGTTCAACTTTCTTTCTCTTTTTCGTCCATTTATTTCTTTATCAAGTACTACATTGATTTCTAATTACAACTTACAAATTTCTAAGCTACTAGCTTATTAAAAATAAAATGAATCACGTATGTGTAGACTCTGGTATCTAGCTCTCAGAATTTAGTTGTTCTGGTGGTCTGATGAATCTGAAATCTAGGATCTTGGTTTGCTTTTTACAATGAGTGTTAAGGCAATATTTCGATTAGATGGAAGTGGCGGGTTTTTATCAACTAAATTTGCATGATTGACTTGGGTTTTGTTTCTAAATCTTTGAATTCGCATTTTATGGATTTGATTACATTTTGTATGATAAATGGGTTTGTGGCAGTTGCATGATCGTGGATTAGGCTGCCAAGTTTCTCATTCATAATTTTAATTCTAAAAACATGTGATTTTTTCAGCTACTACAAAACTCTCCACTTGGATTATATAACTAGCCATTTTAGTTGTCTTGAAATTATGCAGTTGATTAATAGGCAGATTTTGTTGCATTTAATAGTGAAATTATGAAAATGCCTGATAATCTCATATGATATGTACTACAAATTGTATAGAACATAAATGTAACTACTAACACTAATGAAACTCAACATGCATACCACATTATAAATCAATCTTTTAAGATTTGCCAAAAATAAACAAAATCAGAAGATATTATGAATTCAATATATATCTACTAGTATTGTTTTACTGAATGAAAGAGGAGGATGACTTTACCCAATTGCTGCCTATGTGGTAAACGATTTGAGTAGCGAGGTCTCTACCCTCCTGAGGCCTGTTCGTCATCACTCTCTTCTTCAACGCGCCGTCCCTCTTTTTATTTCATTCCCACACGCACAAAGATACACACATATACATTTGTGTACATGTGATACCTCCTGAATTGCATGACATTCAGGTGAGAATGATATTCTTGATAGATACTGATGTTCTTACTAAGAGTTCAGATAATAATCGCTTGAGCACTATTTGATTTTAGACCTTTCCAGTCATTTCTAAGCGTCAGTACTTAACTGAATTTCAAATATCATCAAAAGATTTAATGATCCTGGTAATTTTGTTAGTTTCAAAATTGAATATGAATACGCATCATAGATAGAGTGTCTGGATCATCGCTTCCAACCCAAATGGATTCAAAAAATAAAACTGAAACTTCTACAAATTCTCATGCACAATTAATAATACAAGATACTGATTTATTGATGAAATCATTCCTCAGTGGCAGCTTATCAACACGACTCTGTGAAATGCTTCCTATGAGTGTTCTTTTAGGTGACACATATAACCCCCGCCCCCAAATAAATCTCCATAAAAAAAGAAACATTATACAGAAATAAATCTTAAGTTGGTACATGTTTTTCGATCAAATGACAGCACAATAATGAGCAAATGAAAATGCTAAAACATTAAATCACATTAAAGCTTATCGAGATCATCCTTTCCGACCCAAATGGATCCAACTTTCAAGAAATAACACTACAGCTTCTCCAAATATTTATGTACAAGTGATAATACTACAAGACATTGATTTCTTAACGAAACCACTCCTGATTGACGGCATATGCTTCCTATTAGTATTCTAAGTAACACATGCTACACGTGATACCAATTGTTTCGCACTTTTAACAAATTTGCACAAGTCTTTATGACCTTTTCGCCCTTCAAGTTTGGTTAATTGTATTCATAAACCCTTCAAGTCTAAAATCGTTCTTTTTTCCGGGATGAAAAGGTACATTTTTATCCAAAAAGGTATATTTTTGATACTCGAGGGATGAAAAAAACGCTTTTAGACTTAAAAAGTTCCTAAAGCTTTTGCATAACAATAACTTTTAAAAAAATACTGTGCAAATTAACCGTGTTCGTGTTCTCATGCTATCTCTCTGCTCTTTGTACTATATTTATCAATATAACTCGGAGAATTTGCATTACCCTGTTGCAGTAACCGCTATGCCGCTGCGGTTGGGCCATTTCCGGTGGGGCCCACCTCTTTTACTTTCCTTTTCTTCTCAGGGCTCGCCTTTATCTCAACACTAGCGGCTTTGAAAACTAATTGGAAGGATTGTAGTAATAAGAAAGCTAAACTTTTATCTCAACAATAGCGCTACTTTTTCGGTGATGAACAGATTCACGCAGGTACGGTGTTCGTGTTGCTACTTGCTACGGTGAGGTTGCCTCCCCTTTGTGACCTTCCAAATAAGTTTTTATACGTATCTCGTTTCTTTACAGTTTTTTTTATAGTATTTGACATGTATTTTAACGCTCTTTTTCATTTCTTTATTTTATTTACGGTGTTTAACACCTATTTTAATGCTCCTATAAAGCATTGGTCTACAACTTATTTTTAAACCGAAAAAATTTAAAATAATTTATGAAAATATATATTAAAGAAACCTTAAAATGTGTGCTGAACCCCGTCCCCAAAGTAAAGAATTGGGGAAGACGAAGGGAGTATATATTAAAAAAAAATTGTATACATTTTATTAATGTATTCACAATTAAAAATAAAAAATCCCTCAATTTCTAATTTACATTTTAAATATGCATGTAAATTTTTTTTATTGTAAATAAATTATAAAATTTTATAAAAAATGTTTATTTTTATTTTTAAGTTTGGTTATATTTATGTACGAAAAATCCGGGAACTGAAAACTAAAATCAAGCTTTTGCAACAGTGAAACTTGTCCAGAAAATGATGAGTATATATTGAAAGAAGAGTAACATGAATGCATTCCTGTAATATATTTAATTCACACCTGCTCGCAAGTTTAAAAAGAATACAACACCAGCAACCCGGGAAAAATATGTTGTTCATTACAATGTGATTGTGATCTCAACAATCATGATGGAAATTCATGCAAATTTAGGCTTGGGCATTGGGAAAGCATTCTGAGGCACAGGACTAAGCTTTTGCATCCGATAAAGAAGCCCCTTTTTAAGATCTTGGCACATTGCGTTTTGTACCATATTCAGGGTTCCATCACGAGCAAGTGAGGACTCGAACTGCTCTAGTACCTTAACAACTTGCCAAAACTCCGGTCTCTTGTCTGGTCGCAAGGACCAGCATTGCTCAATCAAGGCTCTCATGTTAGGGGGGCAGTCCTCAGGGATAACTGGTCTCAAATTCTGGAATAGGAAAAATTAAAATTTTAGTTTAGTAATACATCCTGAAGGCTGGAGCAGATTACTCATTAGTAGAAAATATATATCAAATAGGTGTTGTACTAAGAAGGAATTTTAAGTATCCTGAAGTTTCATTATAAACTGAAACATAGAACACGACTTCAGATGTAAGAAAAGATTATGATTAAACCAAATAAATAACCAACTACTACTAGAAATATGATACCAAAGATATTTGTGATCATCAATATAACTAGCTCGCTTCATACTTGGAACTTACTGTTACAACCACCTACTTTATTAGCAAGCATTGTGAGTTGAGTCCTGGGTCAATCCTTTAAATATGATAAATCTATTTTGTCCTAGAGTCCTCAAGAACAGTCAACCAAGATAACACTTGAATAGTGTGACTGTGGGAGGATATGATTTGTTAGACAAATGAAAGCCAATTTATACTAATAAACAGGCAACCGTGAAGATTTGCAAGTGTGTACAGAATCATAAAAATGAAAGATGTACTGAATACACATAACACAAAAATGCTAATATCTCAATTTCTATGCACGTTACCAATGTACAGAACAAGAAAATACCTTGCTTAAAACAGCAAAAGCAGCTTGGCTAGGGGTCATGTCCTTGTAAGGTATGCTTCCAGTTACCATCTCCCACAATATTAGTCCAAAGCTGTAAGTATCGACCTTCTTGTCATAATATTTACATTTGAGCATCTCAGGTGCCATCCAGCGATAAGTGCCAGGGTCATCAGTTAGAGAATCACAATTTACCTCGTCACAAGCTATTCCAAAATCAGCAATTTTCAGCTGAAAATCTTGATTGATAAGTATATTCTCAGGCTTGAGGTCCCTATGAATTACACCTTGTGAGTGAATAAATTCCATTCCCCGCGCAATATCTAAAGCCATTGAGTTTAGCTTTTCCAATGAGAGAGGTTTCTGCTCGCGCTTCCGCAGGTATGCCCTCAAAGAACCATTAGATAGATATTCTGTGATGATGCAGAAGACTGGTGGTTTTTTGCATGCTGCAACAAACTGTTTTATCCACAGATAAAGGTAAAGAAAATGTTAAAAGGGTTTGATTAGCGAAACCTAAGTGTGGATGCTACTGTTAGGCATTTTTAGTAACTAGTAAGTACATACTTCAACCCATTCGTAAATCATGTGACAAAATGGAAACTTGTTACAGACATGCTAAAAGCTAAAACACTGTTGTCAATATAGGCCAGTGGGTCACATAAGTACAAATGAGAAAAGCCATTATGTGAATTAAACAACTCGCAGATACCTTGAAAGATATTTAGCATTGAGAATATATCTGTTTTCATAGATAGGAGGAGGATCTGTACCCAATTGATGGTATAACTAGATAATTCGTTGGTGTAACTAATTAATTCATGGCAGATGGTTATCTTTTATGCAGATTTTGATCCTAATTCCTAGTTGTGCAAGTGGAGCATTTCCATAAGTTTTAGAGGTATAAAGCAGTATAGGCAGGCATGTAAAGAAAAGTTGTTACCTTTATGACATTTTGGTGGTGTAAACGAGCCAAGAGGGTTACTTCTCTTGTATATTGCTTCTCTAATTTAGCTCCAAGATTACCATTTTCATCATCCTCCGGTACCTTAATAATTTTTACAGCGACAGGTTCATCTTTATAAATCCCATGATACAGCTGACTATTTGCACCATGATCAAATTTAAGCCCGAGCAATAGTTTAGAAAGATCCACCATCCACTCATCAGCTGATTCAATAGCAGTGACCCGTCCCCCAGAATGATCAAAGTATTTTGTCCATGTTGACTCCTTCCTGCCCTTTTTCTTACCACTAATATTCATTGCAGTGAAGTGCCCAAGCTCCCCGATATTGGTGCTTGACATGTACACGGGAGCCCTCTTCTCACAAGAATCTTTGGGTAACAACTTGGTTACAGCTCCCTTTTCAGTAGCTCGCCTTACTGGTTGCGGAGTTGAGAATCTCTTCCTATCAGATTTTGCTTCCTTGAATGTCCGGGGAAGGTTGGTTCGAGTTATAGGTGATAGAGCCCTAAATTTGTTTCTTTTAGAATAACGTTGAATCTTAGTAGCACCAGAACCTGATTGTTGTAAAGGAGAACCTGATTGTTGTGAAGGAGAATCAGCTCCAGGACTACTTTCTGTTGACGATTTGTTCTGATCAAATTTATGTTCCTTAGGTGTTTGGGAATGTCTAACATGAGGGGGAGGCGATACAACCTTGATTTTGTTAATTCCAGGACTTTGCTGACTCTCGGAAACACTAGACCCTGTTGGTTGTAAAACAGGACCAGACACAACTCTTGATCTAAAACCCGGAATTTGACCAGATTGACGTAAGGGAACGGAATCCTGTCTTGCAGAGCCTGAACGTTGATACACGGTAGGAGAAAATTTCGTTCTCCGTATCCATGAATTCTGTTCCTCCATTTCCTACTCCTCCAGAAGTATATCAAAGCCACCAAGTATTTAATCCTTCACCAAAAGGTCAAGAACTCCACCACATGATCAATATCCTCAAATCCATCGCAACCAATATAATACTGCATCACCAAATACGACAGGCCTTCAAATGGACAAGTACGAAAATCGAAGATCACTGACCACCACCATATCAAAAGTCAAACAGACCTTCAAATTCAGTCAAGAACCATACACATATCAATACTCAAACCAACTGATCACAAAAATAAAAAAACTCAATCTTTATACAATCAAAATCAAGATCCCTACCAACACAATCTACTGTAATCTGATCTGAACAAACACTGATCCTCAAAGTCATATATACTAATATACCCTACCTAAAAAGCCTGTAATCCAAACACAAACAAACAAACCTAACAATCATACAACCAATCTACTAAATAAACAAAAACTATTGCATATACATACAAACACAATCAAGAATCATCCACTAAGAAAAGTAATCAATGATTCAAAAAACTAAAAAATACCCATTAAACAAATGAACAAAATAAACAAGCCCATCAAACAAAAACTAAAAAACAAACTAACAAAAGGATCTAAATAAATTCATAAGAACTTACCAAAAGGGTATCTTTCTGACTTGCTCCAGATTCTATAATGAAATCTCTCTTCTCCTTCTCTCTGGCATGTGGATGTTACAGAGTGAAAGTATATTATGTGTACTTATAAAATATAGCAAGTGTACAACAGACGGTGACTGTTGATGTGGAAACTAAAGTGTTTGTGTAATAAACTATATAGTGAACTGTAGAGATTATAATGTACGGGTGGGTGAGTGGGACCAAGTGCTCAAAAAGTCAAGGAAAGAGAAGATAATTAAGCAAGGAGAAGAATTAAGAATGCAAACTATCATTGTCTAGGACTCCATAAATAATTAAATATTAACAAAACAACAAAAGAGATCAAAGATGTTTTTGTTTTTGAAAGAAAATCAAAGGTATTATGAAAAAATGATTTAAAATTAAAAAAATAGCTTAAAGTCAGAAGTTAGCAGGGGATACTTTTTTGAACGACTTATTTATTTTAGTGATTTTATTTGATAAAAGTTAATATTATCATTTACATATATTATTTATCAAATTTATTTTAATTATTATAATTTTAATAAATAATAAATTACTCATAATACAAAATTAACCACATATTTTTTATCGGTTAATGTCTCATCAAGGTTGGCAACAGACCCTACCAGGTTTAAAGAGGTTTAAAAGGTGATACGCATGCTGTGGTTGCGTGTCAAACTGGTAAATAAGACCATCTTTTTGACCATCAATATTATGGGCCATGCTTTATCATAAGTAGGTATATCGGACAATTTCTCGTCTTTTAAATACTTAGAGTAAAATTAAGAAAAAAAAAGGTTAATTGTAGTCATAGCGATAAACATTTTATCATGCAATCCTATAAAAAGAAAAAGTTTGCTGATGCAAATAACACAAAATACAAAATTTTGGTCCACATATAAAGATGACAATCGACTATGACGGTTATAACAAATATTAATATTCAACTGGGCCTCCTGTCCAAAAAAAATATTTCAATTGGGCCCATATATACAATCGAGAAAAGGCCCGTTTTGTAAAATCGAGAATTTATTAAAGCCTTCCCCTGGTCCTTTGTTCTATTTCAGCCCATGTACTGCAAGTACACATACCTCACTGTTACCCGTTGGGCTGCATGCATTGTCTGGCTAATTGGTTTTTATTTATCTATTTCTTTAAATATTTCACCCCTTTTTTCGTGTTTACTTGAGTAGTTGAGTATAGTTGAGTTTTTTTTTAAAACAATTATTAGTATGTGTATACCGAGTTGTTTTTGTTATATACTAGCTTTATACCCGTGCATTAATAAATTATTTTATTTTAGTACTTTTATAATTTTATTTATTTATTGATATCTTTGTGTATTTTCATAAAAATATAAATTCATTAAGTTAATAATATATTTTTTCATATGTATATATTATTTCGGTTTATGTTGTAACTCTTGAAATGATAAAAATTACGAATTTTTATATATACAAATTCACTAAAATAATGATTATTTATATGTTTATTCATTGTTTTTATAAATTCAATTTTAATGAATTTTAGTGTAAATATTTAAAATATTAAAATTATACTACTTCTATTATTCTTTACTTTTATAGAAATGTTACTTTTTCTCTAAAGTAGAGTATTATTAATAACTCTAATTGTGTAATTATTTTTTATAGTAGAGAGTTTTTAGTTATGTAGGACCCGTATATTAGAGAGTTTTTAGCTATGTAGGACCCGTAGAGAATTTTTAGCTATGTAGAAACCAACCAAACCATACCATTTAAGTGTTTTACACTAATTTTTTTAACTATGGAGGACTCGCGGACCAACCAAACCATACCATTATATATAAAGATATAATGAGCTTAGTGTAGGTGGGTGTTATTCATGAACAAAATTTAATATTTTAAAATTAAATTGTGCAGATGAAAAGTTCAATTTAAAAATTTTGTTGTCTTTTTTTTTTTCCGCACCCCGTCACATATTTTTCACATAACAACAAAAAAATAACATATATACTAGTCTATAACCCGACACACAGCTATCAAAGTAGATTAAAAATTATAAAATAAAAAAATTAATGGGAACAGAAAATATTAAATAAAGAATAAAAATCAATACGATAAATTATAAAATGAGAAACTTAAATATTAATTGGAACATATAAAAAAAATAAAGAATACAAATGGGACTGAGAAAGATAAATGGGACATATATTATTTTATTATTTATTAAAATAATATTAATAATAATGACAAATTGAAAAGCTAACATGTATTAATTAAAAAAATTAATTGCCCGTGATATTTTTAGAAGTGTTTTAATTATATTAATTGTATTTGTTAAAAAATTACGTTGGTATGTTAAAATATGTAAACTTTTTAAAATAATTAAAAGTAAATAGGTTTTAAAATAAATAAGTAAGGGTTGCACCTGATATTTTTGGAAAACAAATATTTTAGTGAGAACAAATATAAAATGTAAAATGTTTTAATTTAAAAGTAATTGTCTTGATATTTTTGGAAAATGAGTAGATTTTGTTAGGAAAAAGTGTTTTAATTAGAAAAAACAAATAATAAGAGCAAATAGAAAAATTAAAATGTTTTAATTATAAAAAGTAATTGTTCGTTATATTTTTAGAAGTGTTTTAATTATATTAATTGTATTTGTTAAAAAAATACGTTGGCATGTTAAAATAGGTAAACTTTTTAAAATAATTAAAAGCATTAAAATAAGTTTTAAAATAAATAAGTAAGGGTTGCCCATGATATTTTTGGAAAAGAGATATTTTAGTGAGAACAAATATAAAATGTAATATGTTTTAATTTAAAGATAATTGTTTATGATATTTTTGGAAAAAGAGTAAATTTTGTTAGAAAAAAATATTTTAATTATAAAAGGCAATCAATTAATTACTATATTTATATTCTTTTATTATTTATTAAATAGAATAAATGACCAAAAATCAAAAAATCAGTATTTCGGCTTTAATAATATAGTATATATATATATATGCTATATATATATACTATATTATTAAATTATGTGAATCCAAGGGTGTGCTGAAGTATCAATACTATTATATAAAGGAGAAGACGGGGCGTTGAGGTGGCGGCTCTCAGATTGTTTCGTACTAATGGAGGAAACTAAAAAAGCTCAATTACCTTTAAAATCTTTACTAATGGAAGAAACTGTATATACAATTTTAATATTTTTGCATTTAAAATATTTACTAATGCAGAAAAGTAAATTACTTCCTTTATTACTTTCGAAAAAATTCAAAAATTAGAAAAAATCTCATTTGCCTTTAAAATCTATACTATTATATTAAAGACGAAACATTAAAAGTTTTGTAGTTTGGTTCTCAAAATTTTTGTAGTCTGGTCACTCCATTTATAACAGTTGGATATTTTTGATCAAATCGATAAGAACCGTTAGATAAAATATTAAAATTATTATATAAAATATCTTTTCTATTTTTCTAAACTAAAACATCTCATTTTCCAAAAATATCGCAGGTAGTTTTATTTAATAAAATAACATAATAAGGTTATAATTGCTAATAACTAACTCATTACCATTTTTAGCCAAAGTGTATATTTGTTTTATTTTTTCTAACTAAAATTTCTTCTTTTCTATTTTTCCTAAATAAAACCTCTCATTTTCCAAAAATATCACGAACAGTTCTATTTAATAAAATAAAATAATAATATTATAATTATTAATGACTAACCGATTAGCTTTTTTTTTTTTACCAAAACGTATATTCTTTTTTATATTTTCTAACTAATATTTCTCCTAACTGAACCCTCAAAAATATCACGGGCTATTTCATTTAGTAGCATGAAATACTAATATTATAAATCTATCTATCTATCTATATTATCTATATTATATTATTAAAGATGAAACATTGAAAGATTTGGTACCTGTTTTTTGATACGGTACTTGCCTTATTTAATTGTTTATTTAATTATTATAAAAATTATTATAATCAGTTACCCTTTCAATTAAAATACATTACCATTTTTTTCTAAAACAATCACGGGCAATTTCCTTTTCAGCTAAAACATGTTATTTTTTCTATTTCCCTTACTAAAATTCCTCATTTCCCAGATATATCACGAGCAAACCCTTAATTATTTATTTTAAAACCTATTTTAATACTTTTAATTGACAATTACATTTCCCTTCTTTTTCTAGAAAAATCACGGGCAAATACCTTTTTCAGCTAAAACATGTTATATTTTCTATTTTCCTTACTAAAATCCCTCCTTTTCCAAATATATCACGGACAAACCCTTACTTATTTACTTTAAAATCTATTTTAATAATTTTAATTGACAATTATCGTTTTCAACTAAAACATGTTACATTTTCTATTATTTTTTTTACTAAACCCCCTTTTTTTTCAAAAATATCACGGGCAAATCGTTACTTATATATTTTAAAATTCAACGAAAACATGTTACTTTCTATTTTTCTTACTAAAACCTCTATTTTTTACAAAAATATCACGGACAAACCATTACTTATTTACTTTAAAATCTTTTTAATACTTTTAATTATTTAAAAATGTTTAACACGCCTACTTATTTTTATAATATATGCAATTAATAAAATATAAAATATAAATAATAAATTTAAAAATTATTAAAAACAATTTGTGCATAGCACGGGTTTTAAGCTATCTATACTATATTATTATAAGCAAACTAGCCTCTATTTGGTTGGTCGTTGGTACTTTAAATAACAACCGTTAGATTGAAAGATAGATAAAAGGATAACCGTTGGATGTAATGTTAAAAGAATATTTCATTCTTGATATTCAAAATGCTTCCACGGGTTAAAGGTTCGAATCTCGTCAACAACAACATACTATTATTAAATATTTATATTACCTATTTTTCTAAGCTACATTCAGAAGTTCAAGATATTATTCCCGTTGAAAATATATTAAAAACATTTATCATCAAAATACAAACAAATGATTACAATAACATCATACATACATTATTAATTTTTAAAAGAATTAAATATCAAATTGGTCACTGAAGTGAAGGCTATGTATCAATTTTTTCATCGATTTTAACACGGTCTCAGTTGAATCACCTAAATCATAATAAATATCAAATAGATATCTCTAAATATGTGATCGAAAAGTAAAATAAATTTTTATTGAGTTCGTCTCAACAGATGGTCTGAAAGAACATTTCTCAGAAGATAAGATTGGTAAATTAAAGCATGTGCTCGTGACAGTGATTTTATAAGGCTTGCAATCAATGTTATTACAAACATTCATAGATCTCTGCATTACTGAGGTTATGTGTAAATTACCAAGTTCATATGTAGCATTTGTCTTAGCACGAGATGGTCTTTTACACATATAAGTTAAATGATGTGATGATCCAGAGTTGTTGCAAAGCTTCCTCGATGCACCCTTAACATGAGTTCCATCACTCATCTGATTTAGTCCTATATTTTACATTAGTCGCTTTGTAGTCTGGTCCTCATAGGTTACTCAATTCACAATCGTTAGATCTTTTTGATCAAATCGATGAGAACCGTTGAATAAAATCCTAAAAATTATTATATGGGGTACCTTTTCTATTTTTCCAAACTAAAAACATCTTATTTTCCAAAAATATCATCGGCAGTTCTATTTAATAAAAATAATAATCATATTATATTTGCTAATAACTAACCAATTACCTTTTTTTTAGCCAAAGTGTATATTCCTTTTTATATTTTCTAACTAGAATTTCTCCTTTTCTATTTTTCCTAACTAAGATCTCTCATTTTCCAAAAATATCACCATTTAATAAAATAAAATAATAATATTACAATTACTAATAAGTAACCGATTAGATTTTTTAGAAAAATCATAATTTTTTTAAAATAATTTTTAAACTAAAATTTCTCATAACTAAAAGCTCCTATTTTCCAAAAATATCACGGACGATTTCATTTAATAAAATATAATATTTATTAATAAGTTAAATATATAGCAACCTTTATATTTTGTCAAACTAAAATATCTCATTTTTCAAATATATAACGGGCAGTTCCATTTAATCAAAAATAATAATATTATTATTACTGCTAATAACTACCCAATTACCTTTTTTTTAAAGCCAAATTGTATATTCTTTCTTATATTTTCTAACTAAAATTTCTACTTTTCAATTTTTCTAACTAAAATATCTCATTTTCAAAAAATATCACGGGTAGTTCCATTTAATAAAATAAAATAATAATCTTATAATTACTAATAACTAACTGATTATCTTTTTTTAGCCAAATCATATATTATTTTTATATTATCTAACTAAAATTTCTCCTAACTAAAAGCTCTCATTTTCTAAAAATAAAACGGGCAATTTCATTTAGTAAAATAAAATCTATACTATCTTATAATACACTAGCGAAACATTAAAAGTTTAGTTACAATTTTTTGGTAATTCGTGTTTTACTTAATTACCATTACTTATCAATAAAAAATATTATTAAATAGTAATATTACATATTTATAACTAATTACCATTTTCAGCGAAAATACATTACTTTTTCTATTTTTTCTAACAAAATTCCCTTCTTTTACCAAGAATGTCACGGTAATTACTTTTTTCAACTAAAACTATCTTTCTATTTTTTCTTACTAAACCCCGTTCTTTTTCAAAAATATCACGGGTATGTCGTTACTATTTATTTTAAAACCTATTTTAATACTTTTAATTATTTAAAAGAGTTTAAATATTTTAACATGCATACTTATTTGTTTAATAAACCCCTCATTTTCCAAAAATGTCACAGACAATTATATTTTTAAAATAAAACATGTATGTTTTCTATTTTTCCTTACTAAAACCCCTAATTTTCCAAATATATTACGGGTTTGTCGTTACAATTTATTTTAAAACCTATTTTAATGTGTTTAACTATTTAACAGAGTTTACCTATTTTAACATGTCTACTTATTTAAAAAAAACATGTCTACTTATTTTCTAACAAATACAATTAATAAAATATTAAAATATAATAATAAAATAACAACTATTAAAAACAATTTGTGCATCGCACGAGCAATTAAGATATTATCTATACTAATATATTAAAGACGAAACATTAAAAGTTTGGTTTGTAGTCGGTTTGTAGTCTGGAAATTATTATATATATGGAAATTATTATATATAGTACCTTTCATATTTTCTCTAACTAAAATTCCTCTTTTTCTAAAAACATTATAGTTAATTTATTTAATAAAATAAAATAACAATATTATAATTAAAAATAACTAACTAATTACCTTTTCTAGCTAAAACACATTATTTGTCTTTTATTTCCTAACTAAAACAACCCATTTTCTAAAAATAACACGGAATTATATTTTCTAACTTAAACAATTCATCTTCTAAAAATAACATGGGCAACATATATATAAAAAATACCATAATTTAATATAATTATTAACAAATAACTAACTACCTTTTTTCAGCACATTGTTGTTTATATTTTCTAACTAAAACAGCTCATATTATCAACATAACACATGCAACATCTATACTATTATATTAAAGACGAAACATTGAAAGTTTTGTAGTCTGGTCATAAAATTTTTTGTAGTCTGGTCACTCCATTCATAGCCGTTAGATATTTTTGATTAAATCATTGAGAACCGTTAGATAAAATATTAAAATTAGTATATAGAATATCTTTTATATTTTTCCCAACTAAAACATCTCATTTTCCAAAAATATCAGAGACAGTTTCATTTAATAAAATAACATAATAAGGTTATAATTGCTAATAAATAACTCATTACCATTTTTAGCCAAAGTGTATATTCTTTTTTATATTTTCTAACTAAAATTTCTACTTTTCTATTTTTCCTAAATAAAACCTCTAATTTTCCAAAAATATCACGAGTAGTTGTATTTAATAAAATAAAATAATAATATTATAATTATTAATGACTAACCGATTAGTTTTTTTTCCAAAACGTATATTTTTTTTAATATTTTCTAACTAATATTTCTCTTAACTAAAACCTCAAAAATATCACGGGCTATTCCATTTAGTAGTATAAAATACTAATATTATGAATATATCTCTCTATCTAAACTATATTATCAAAGACGAAACATTGAAAGTTTTGGCATCTGTTTTTTTTTACCTATTTTTTGATACGATATTTGCCTTATTTAATTGTTTATTTAATTATTATAATCAGTTACTCTTTCAATTAAATTATATTACCATTTTTTTTAAAAAATCAGGGGCAATTTCCTTTTCAGCTAAAACATGTTACTTTTTCTATTTCCTTTGCTAAAATCCTTCATTTTTCAAATATATCACGAGAAAACCCTTACATATTTACTTTAAAATCTATTTTAATACTTTTATTTGACAATTACATTTTTCAACTAAAACATGTCACATTTTCTATTTTTCTTACTAAACCCCCTCTTTTTTCAAAAATATGACAGACAAATCGTTACTTTTATATTTTAAAATTCAACGAAAACACGTTATTTTTCTTACAAAATCCTCTCTTTTTCTAAAAAAAACACGAGCGGTTATCTTTTTTAACAAAAACATGTTACTCTTTCTATTTTTTCTTACTAAAATCCCTCATTTTCCAAAAATATCACGGGCAAATCCTTACTTATTTATTTTAAAATCTATTTTAATACTTTTAATTATGTTACTTTTTCTAAAAAATTTATTATTAAATAATAACATTTTTATAACCAACTACCTTTTTAGCTAAAATACATTATCTTTTCTAACAAAATCTTCTTTTTTTCTAAAAAAATCATGGGCAATTACCTTTTTCAACTAAAACATGTTACTCTTTCTGATTTTTCTTTACTAAGCCTCTCATTTTCCAAAAATATTCTGGACAAATCCTTACTTATTTATTGTGAAACCTGTTTAAATACTTTTAATTACGGACACTTACCTTTTCAGCTAAAACATGTTACTTTTTCTATTTTTCCTTACTAAGATCCCTCTTTTTCCAAAAATATCACCGACAAACAGTTATTAATTTATTTTAAAATCTATTTTAATACTTTTAATTATTTAAAAAAGTTTAACACGCCTACTTATTTTTTTTAGCAAATGCAGATTAATAGAATATTAAAACATAAATAATAAAAATAATTATTATTAATAATAATCCGTGCATCGCACGGGTTTTAAGCTAGTATATATAATGGTGATATTATTATATATTTATAACCAAATATCTTTTCAGTGAAAACACATTATCTACTTTAGATTTTATAATTAAAACAGCTCATCTTCTAAAAATAACACGGGCGATGTATATATAAAATAATAATATATTATACATAATTAAAATAAATAATCAATTGTCTCTTTCAGCTAAAACACATTACCTATTTTAAATTTTCTAACTTAAACAACTAATCTTCTAAATATAACACATGCAACACATATATAAAAAAGTTATATAATTTTATATAATTATCAATAAATAACTAATTTCCTTTTTCAGCACATCATCTATTTTATATTTTCTAACAAAATCATTATTTAAAAACAACACAGGAGATATATATATAAAATGGTAATATTATTATATCAAACTTATAAAATTCATGTTTATTATAAATTTTTATAACTTTCAATCCAAATAAAATAATTAATTAAAGATAAAAGTAATAGAATATTGATAGAAACAAAAAATATAACGGACAATTACCTTTTTCAACTTACTTTTTTTATTTTTCTTACTAAAATTCCTCATTTTTCTAAAAATATCACGGAGCAAACCCTTTACTTATTTATTTTAAAACATATTTAATGCTTTTAATTATTAAAAAAAATTAACATGTCTACTTATTTTTCCAACAAATGCAATTAATAAAATATCAAAACATAAATAATATAATAAAAATTATCAAATATAATCCGTGCATGGCACGATTT
Organism: Heracleum sosnowskyi; assembly: GCA_030848705.1. Classification (NCBI taxonomy): domain Eukaryota; kingdom Viridiplantae; phylum Streptophyta; class Magnoliopsida; order Apiales; family Apiaceae; genus Heracleum; species Heracleum sosnowskyi. The sequence continues at coordinate 10,295,819 of CM061239.1, forward strand.
TTAATCTACTCTTAAATAATAATACTAAATTATAATAAGAAAAATTTCTAGTTTAGTTAGTAGCTTCCAAATTTGGTTAAACAACTTCCTTAATTTATTTATCCTTTTATTTTAACTAATATTAAATAAATAATAAATATTATACAAGTACTAGAAACAACGATATTAGCGTCCACAACTTTTTACAGAATTCTAATAACTCATCACCTATATTTTGGTTCCATACCTTCTCTTTTAGATATTCTTTAATATTAATCGATTTAAATAAAAAATTAATAATAAAATAAATTACAATAAATATGTTTCTAATATACAAAGATTTAAGGTTCGAATTCCGCCAACTACTTATTAAAATTAATAATTAATTTAAGTATAGTAAAATTTACATATATATTACATTTGTTCTGAAAATATTAATAAAATTAAAATTATATCAAATATACTTTAAAATATTATATTTTATTATAAAATTTTAAAATTTGGAAGCAACATGTGCTTTGCACGGGCTATAAGCTAGTATTTACTAATGGAGGAAACTAATGATTTAAAAAAATTCTCAATATAAAAATGGAGATAAGTACTAAAATATTGGAGATAATATTAAAGTAATAAGAATATTAAATTATTATCATTTTATAAATTTAATTAAAATTTTAGTGAATGACTTATTTTAGAAATATTGTTATTTATCTTTTTAAAAACCATATCTTATAGAATATTTTAAAAATAATTAGAGATATATTATAAGGCCGTCGCGAAGCGCGACTTAGTCTATTATTATATAAAAGAGAAGACGGGGGCGTCTTCGTTCTATTTTTCTAATATTTTCAATTTTTTGAATTAATAATACCAATGATTAAAAAAAGTCTCTTTTGCCTTTAAAATGTTTACTAATGGAGAAAACTAATGATTAAAAAAGACCTCAATTGTCTTTAAATTTTTTACTAATGGAGTAAACTAAAAAAACTTAATTACCTTTAAAATCTTTGTTAATGGAAGAAACTATATATACAATTTTAATATTTTTGCATTTAAAATATTTACTAATGGAGAAAAGTAAATTACTTCCTTTATTACTTTCAAAAAAAAATCAAATATTAGAAAAAAATCTCATTTGCCTTTAAAATGTTTATCAATAGGGGAAACTAATGATATAAAGAAAATCTCAATATAAAAATGGAGATAATTACTAAAATATTGAAAATAATATTAAAGTAATAAGAATATTAAATTATTATCATTTTCTAAATTTAATTAAAATTTTAGTGAATGACTTATTTTAGAAATATTGTTATCTATCTTTTTAAAAACCATATATTATAGAATAATTTAAAAATAATTAGAGATATATTATAAGGTCGTCGCGAAGCGCGGCTTAGTAAACTAGTCTTTTATATATATAAATGAAAACCCCCAAGAGCTCTATAATCGCTCGATTCATATTTATCTAATTTTCTAGAGCTCCTCAATTTTAATTCAATAAAATTAATTTTTCTTATTTACATTCGATTTTTTGGGGAAGACATTCCTTATTTAGCCTCGAATTTTCAGGAAAGACAATAAATATATAAAACTCAATCCTATATAAAATTTAAGTAAACAAATATTACCTTTTTTTTCTGAACTAACTTAAATCCTTTTTTAATTTTAATATGTTTTTCTTGAGTTTCACTATTTTAATTCAATTCAAATTTTTAGCCAATACAATAAATATATAAAAATTAATTCTATTTAAAATTTAATTAAACAAAATTAACTTCTTTTCTCAACTAAATTAAATCCTATTTAAGTTTAATATATTTTTCTAGAGTTTCTCTTTTTTAATTCAATAAAATTAAATTATCTTATAGGGAAGACAATAAATATATAAAAATCAATATTTTTTAGAATTAAATCTTTATTTTAACGTTATATTACAACCCTATTTTGGATTTAATCTTTATCAAATCTTTATATTATAATCCTATTTAGAATTTAATCTTTATATTATATCTTAAATTGTCTATAAAAGTATGACATACTGATTAGTTCTCCCAACGTCAAAATTTTGAGGATTTTATGATAATTCGCGTGCATTAATTTATTCTTCTTTCTAACATCTGCAACTTGAGGTTTTGCAGGTTATATATGTGCATACTTAAAAACTATTGTTAATCAGTTTTTTGATTTGGATAGGGAGAATCTACCTGGCACTAGAAAAATTCTCTACCTAAGTGGCTTAAAAATCATGTTTTTATCAATTTTTTCGTAAATCTAACAGTACTAATGAAAATTTTATGCAAAAATAAGTAGATGTGCAAAATTTTATAAATTTTACCCTTTAAGAATACATTTAATTTAACATTGTATTTTATATATCGTTTACAATATGAATGTGTAATGGCTAAGATTTTATATCTTTTTTTGATTTAAAATTACATCATATACAAAATCAATTTCTATGTAATTTTGTGTAGCCACTAATTTTTACGTAATCTTTTAATCCGTACGATTAGAATTTCGAAAAAAACTATTGAAAATATGAATTTGAGAATGTTGGTAGAGAATTTTTTTACCGTCGGATATGTTAGGTATACTAGCTTTATAACCGTGCAATGCACGAGAAGATTTATAAATTATTTATATAAATATATTTTATAAATTTTATTTATTTTTCCAAATTTTTTATTTATTTTTAATCATATATTAAAGTAAATATAATTGTATACTAATTTTTAATTTTTAAAAATGTTTGTACTCGTCAGGAATCGAACCTTGAACTTATTATTTAATAACACGGTTACTTAATTTATACTGTATATTAGTGATTAAAGTTTATGTCTTTGTAAATCTTAAATTATTAAAATTAAGAAGTTATATAGTTTTTAGTTTATAATATTCAATTTTATATTTTTTTAACACTACTATAATATTCGGATACTAACAAATATCTTAATACTGTTTTCTATAAATTTACAACACTTACAAAGGAAAAATAAACACTTGCAACATGTTTCCTCTTTTATCTCTTGACTTTTGTATACTGTATGTCGCTTTTTTCCTTTTTCTTAATAATAATTATTATTTTACTGATTTAGCCCTGACGACCAAACCATCTAAACTCTCTTATGCCAATTATATATAGGATATAATTGTAAAGCATAATGTAACATAAGATGTAAAAGAGATAACTACAACTCAACAAAGGACAAGACAGACAATAATATTAACAAAAACACAGGAATCCAGAATCAAAGAAGAAAAGGTAAACTCAAAAAATCAAAATACGTTATGTATTCTTGAAGTCCGTAAACAGGTCACGGAAAGAAGTTCATGAAAATGTTCAAGCCTCAGTGACAGCAAAAGAAACAAGACTTTCAAGACGACAGAAGTATGTGAATTATTTAGGGTTCAGTACCACGGGATTCCAGTGATGAAGCAACCAGAACGACTAAGGACTTATCAGCAGCATTGAATTGAAGACATAAAAGAAGAATTGATCAAGTGTTATTCATCTGTGAACCAGACCAGTTGCACTAGGTGACGACACTAAAAAGATCAAGTTGTTTTATCGTCTCAAAAAATTGATACAGTCTGAAACTTAAACACCCTGGAGCTCAGCATCTTTTCTTGTAAGTCAAAGACAAGAAAAGAGTTCGATGGTTTTTCAATAAAGAAAACCATCGAATGTAAGTCAAGGAAGTCATAAGAAAACTAATGAATTAACTTTTCATTCGATAGTTTTTTTATTTATATAAAAAAACCATCGAATGTAAAGTTGATTCTAAAGTTTTTGATTTGATGGAATTGAATTACATTCGATAGTTTGTAATAAAAAACCATCGAATGAAAAGTTCTTTTAACCATTTCGATGGTTTTCTAATTTGAGGAGCAGGTGGAAAAGTGTTTGTTTGTCAGGTTGATGAGAATTGGACGGCCAAGATTGTTTTAACAATTAAGGTTCGATAGTTTTCTAAAAAAACAAAGTCTATAATTACACAGAGAGAGGTAGTGTCTTCCTTAGTCGAGGTTAGTTCATAGTAGCAACTACTGAGAGAGAAGTTTGAGCCGGAGAAGATCATAGAAATTTATAGTGCTCAGAATTCTTTCATTGTATTGATTGTGAATAACCTAGAACTCATTGAAGCTAATCTACGGATTAGAAATTGTAGCACCCCTCGAGGTTTATATTTATAAAAAGATATATTCCCCGACTTTTGGTTTGGTTTGGTGTGTTTGATTTCGTTATAGAACTGAATGAATTATCCGCGAACGAAATTGAATTATTTGTGAGTATCGTATTCAACCCCCCCCCCCCCCTTCTACGATACTTCGGGACCTAACAATAATACGCCTTGATACGGTGTAGCACAAGTTGGAACACAAATAGAGACCTATTGTATATTGTAATAGGTTGCACAATAAGAGTGTGTGGATACATTTTTTTATAATTTGTTTTAGTGTATTTCTATATTTAATAATAATTATATTGAATGTTTTCTTTTTATATAGTTTTTCGTATATTCTTTTTGTGATTTTGGGAATTAATTAGAGTTATTTGATATCATTATCTCATAATTTTTTTAATTAATCATATTTATAGAATTGAATTTCTTTATTTACATTCAAATTCATAGTAAAAACAATAAATATATAAAAATCAATCATGTTCAGAATTCAATTAAACAAATGTTAAAAAAATTTCTTAACTAAACTAAAATTGAAATCTCTTACTTACATTCAAATTCAAAGAAAAGACGATGATTATATAAAAATCGATTATGTTTCCATGATTAACCTTTTATATTATAATGATGCACATGGACGCACTAAAAAAGTTTTATTATAACGTCTAAGAATATTTAAGAAATTTGTAATTTTTGTGTACTGCTAATTGTTGAAGTTTGAAGAGGTGGTTAATAATTTAATTTTTATTATTCTTTAATTTTAGTATTTTTAATTTATATGTATTTAGTGAAATGGACGTCGACCGAAGAAAGTACGACACAAAATCGGCATTTAAAATTTAGGGATATTTAAGTAATTTATAATTTTTGTTATGATACCAATAGTTGAAGTTTGAATCGGTGGTTAATACTTAAATTTTATTCTTGCATATTTTTAGTATTTTTAATTTGTATGTACTTATGCAACGGGCGTTGACTCAAAAAAACATGACACAAAATCGGCATATAAAGTCCAAAGATATTTAAAAATTTTATAATTTTTGTGATAATACGAATGGTTGAAGTTTGAAGTGGTGGTTAATACTTAAATTTTATTAATTGTATTTGATAGAAAATAAGTTGACATGTTAAAATAGGTAAACCTTTGTAAATAATTAAAAACATTAAAATTAATTTTAAAATAAATAGGCTCGTAAACTGGTCCTGGTAAATAGGTCTTGGAAATGCCTTTCAATTAAATTAGTTAAATTTATTTTAATTATTATAACTTTTTAAAATAATTAGGTCATTAAAATATGTTTAAAATAAATAGGGTTGTTACTCGAACCAAGTATATGATATTAATTGAATTTTATTAAGAACAAATAAGTTCATTTTAAAATTTTATTTATATATCCCATATGTGTATAAGTATAGATATATATTATAAATAAGTCTAAATATTATGAGTAACTAAGTAAAATAATATGGTATTAAAAATAAATATTAAAGTGTTTGTTAATAATTTCGTAAGAGTAATTAAGTAAAATAATTAAGTACATACAATTAAATAAGACAAGTACCGTACCGTACCAAAAAACAGGTATCAAAACTTTTAATATTTCGTCTTTGATAATATAGTATAGATAGATAGTATAGATTGATTGATTTTATATTTTTTCTCATATAATTAAAATTTAAAATTTTACAAAAATATTATAGGACCGCTGCGAAGCGCGGCTTAGTCGACTAGTACTTATATAAAAAAGGAGAAGACGAAGGCGGTGAAGTGGTGCCTCTCAAATCGCTTCGATCTATTTTTCTAATTTTCTCAAATATTTGAATTATTAACATTAAAGATTCGAAAATATCTTAATTGCCCTTTAAAATCTTTACTAATTGAGTAAACTAAATATACAATTTGAATGTTCTTGATTTTAAAATCTTTACTAATGATGGAAACTAAATATACAATTTTAATCTTAACTTTCTTGCTTCTATCTTTTAAAATAGGAATTAAATATATAATTTTAATATTCGCCTAAATTTCCTCTACAAGATTAATTTATCTATATTGATTAATAAACAGAATAAAAGAAAAAGTAGGAGAATAAATAATTTATACAGTAAAGTACTGATTATAAAGCTAATGTTTACGATGGTGGTATATAGGAAAGTGTTGATTTTTATGTTTATTTGGTGGCATGCTAATGGAGGAAACTAAATATACAATTTTAGTATTTTTTATTTTAATTTTTTTTACTATTGGAGAAAACTAAATATACAATTTTAATCTTAACTTTCTTGATTCTATCTTTTAAAAAATGAAATTAAATATATATTTTTAATATTCACATAAACTTCCTCTATGAGACTAATTTATTTACTTATTAATAAACAGAAAAAGAGAATTTTTAATATTCACCTAAACTTTCTCAACAAGATTAATTTATTTACTAATTAATAAACATAAAAAGAGAAAAACTAGGAGAATAAATAATTTACAGAGGAAAGTACTGATTATAAAACTACTCCAATGTTTAGGAGATTATATAGGAAAATGTTGATTCTTATATTTATTTGGTGGCATATCTCCTAAATTAAAGTCAAATAATAATTAATATATATTTTTCATTCTGGTTCTTTTTCTCGGAAAAGCATCCTATGATTTTTTTTTCTTTTATAATGTTTGTTTAAAGGAATTTTGTTTTAAACTAACTTTTGTTGTAATGTTCCGTTGCATAGAGATTACATCAATGGAACTTCTCTCCATAAAGGTTTCACTTTAATTTCTTACTTTATCTTTTTCTTCTATACATATATGCGTGAATTTTATCACCGTTAACTTATTATGTGTTTATGTGACTCGCAATAAATTATACATTGTGTTTTCAAATATATTGTCGATGAGAGAGGTATGTCTAGAATTTAACACGCGTTAGTAGAAGTCATTTGTGATGCAGTGTCACTATTTTTTTTATTCATTTTCATATTTTAATATTTAATTTTGACAGGTGGTTTTATTACTCCGAACAGGAAGCACAATCTTGAATATGATGGTTTGTACATTATTATTGATTTTAGTATCACAACTCTAAATTATTCTGAACGTATTTGCTATCTTTTTCGTTCATCAAACATATGTGTTTGTTTCATATTCGTTTTGTATTTTATCCTTAATTAATGGTTATTAGTTTTGATTGTTTGGTATGATATGATGCACATATATTAATGAACCAATAATATTTTTATGAAGTTGATGGCCTCCGGTAGGTGTAATATTCAAAAAAATACGTCAATTAATGTTTGTTTTTTTTAAATTTTCGTTCACCTCTTTTTCGGTTTCTTTTAATATCCTACAAAAGAGAGATGAAACGTTCAGCTATGTATCAAGTAATTATGTAATCATTGTTTATACTCATTTGAAATGTCACTATATAATATATTATTGGCCGGCTCCATGCTTTTATATCCCAGAACATGATTTTTATGGCCCTAAAATTTTGTTTGTTGGTTGATTTAATTTTATTTGTACGATAATTTTCATAAGATTATGTCACGCAATGGTTTGTGGATGAGTAGTGGTTGATAGGTACGTATATTTTCAATGTTATAGGATAAATAGTATAATAAGGTTCATATAGATAATATAATAAGATTTCGAGTTTTTTTCCCTGCGTGATTAGTTAAGGTCGGTATAATCACCTTCACTTTTATGATCTTCATGAGTAGTTAAATCACTGAAGATTAGTATGAAATTTCAAAAAACACTTTTTTCTTTACAGTAAATATATAATGACATTTTGTCCCTCAAATTTTATTGGTTATGATATTTGTTATATAATTTTTTAGTTGTATCTATATATGATATTTAAATCCTTGGTTTGAGCTTGAAGAGCAAGTGTTATTATTTATTTTTATCGTGACAGATCCATATGACACGAAAAATTCAAAATAAATCTTATGTTAGAAATATAATTAATTATTTTATTTAAATTTATTTTTGTAGACTATTTTTCTAAAAAAATTTAGAATAATTATTATAAAGTCGGTGCGAAGCGTGGCTTAGTAAACTAGTTTAACTTTAAAAAAAATAAAAATAATAACTTATGCGGTCCTAACAAACTGTCCCAACCATTTTTGTACACTTTTCTTTTTTGGATATCTATTTCAATTCTTTACATTTCTAAACTTTCTTAAAATGATAAATTTTTACAATATAAAAATCATCTACTTTCACTATTTTCCTCCACTATACTTATTTTATACATTACATATTAATTGGTCTCACCATTTAACCCTTTTTTTCTTCTTTTTCTTTATTTTTTTATAATCTATGTGCCGAACTGTAACCAAATGAATGGAACGAAAGGAGGAAGGAGTATATGAGTAGATAGGGGGACACGTGGCGAATGTGAACGCGTGTAAATTGATTTGAAAACTTTGGAGTGGGTCTACTGTCTAGAACCTCTGGGCTGCTACTTATTACTAAGCCGTGGGGGCGAACATGTACGAGATAGAGACACCAAGCCCCATAGCCGTCTTTTTTAGGTACCTTTCCCATCCAACAACTTCTATATTTTTTTATTTATTTTTGTTAATTTAGTACGTACGTGTTTTTTTTAATACTCTCTCTTCCATTCATTATTTTTTAATGTCTCATCCATTTTTTTATATTTCAAAATTTTTTAAAAATAGTAAAATTTTATAATATTAAAATTAACTATTTTAACTACTTTTCTCCAATTTACTTACTTTATACTTTAAATATTGACGGATCCCATCACTGGACTCATTTTTCTTAATTTTTTTCACTAAATTATATTTTTTTCTTAACATTCGTGCTAAATCTCAATATAAAGAATTGAGGAGGACGGAGAGAGTATGGAAGAAGAAAATAAAATAAACAAAGTTAATACTAGCATTATGTACATCTATTATATATATAATAGAGCAACCTTAGGTTTGGGTGAGACAAAAAAATCAGAATGAATTTACTATTTTACCCTCATTTGATGCTGATAAAAAAAACTCATGTTGTCTCGCTTAAATTGCTATTCAATATATGTCTAAATTGTTATTTACACCGAGGAAAACCATACGACCAACCACTTTCTCAGCCCGCTTCACTGCTGCTCATCTCTGCTCTGTTCATTCAGTCTTTGACGAGCAAGGTAATACTAAAACTCCAAATATCAGTTTATTTTTGTGTCTTTGCCTGGAATTAATATACTAATTACATAGTATAGATACATACAAGCTGCGATACTGTATGCCCCTTTATTAATTGTAACCCTACTTCTCTCCTCTCAGCTTCTCCACTTGCCACTCTTCTCTTCTGGGCTGTAAAACAAAAACCCTAATTTTATTTCTCGATTTTCAGGTAAAGATTCAATCTTTGTTCATTTTATTATCTTGGGTCTTGTTAAAGTTTCGATTTCTAATCTTAATCTTTGTGTTTCTTGATTTATGTTGTCATGAATATTTATAGATTGTGTTCTAGACAAACTGTTAGCAATTTATCAAGATTGGCAAACAAAAGACGGTTCATATTTTCCCCAGCATGAACCAGTTCAATTGTGTTAACCAGTTCAATTGTGTTATCAGTGTATATAAATCAAATAAGCATCAAGTTTTCTTGCAATTTAAATTTGAATAGAAATAATGATAATTATCCTTCAGGTCAACTCTGAGATTTAGCAGGGGTTTTACAATGTAAACATGAATGATTTATGGTCTCCTGAGTGGCCTATGTGCAGTAGTCTTATACATATGAGATTGGTTTTTTATTTCCAACATTTTTGTTCCGATGTGTTTAGGAATGTATGTTAGGCGCAGAATTTAAACTTCCGAGTATAATTTCTGAGGAGGAATCTGCAGATAGAAAAGCTCCTATCAGCTTGAAGTTGGAGATACCATATTTCACCGTCTCAGGAATTCAGGTGAGTGCATCTTGATGTTTTTTGTTGCAAGGGTTTTATTGCCGTGGTTGTGAATCTCTCATCATATTTTCCCCAGCATGAACCAGTTCAATTGTGTTAACCAGTTCAATTGTGTTATCAGTGTATATAAATCAAATAAGCATCAAGTTTTCTTGCAATTTAAATTTGAATAGAAATAATGATAATTATCCTTCAGGTCAACTCTGAGATTTAGCAGGGGTTTTACAATAATGATTTATGGTCTCCTGAGTGGCCTATGTGCAGTAGTCTTATACATATGAGATTGGTTTTTTATTTCCAACATTTTTGTTCCGATGTGTTTAGGAATGTATGTTAGGCGCAGAATTTAAACTTCCGAGTATAATTTCTGAGGAGGAATCTGCAGATAGAAAAGCTCCTATCAGCTTGAAGTTGGAGATACCATATTTCACCGTCTCAGGAATTCAGGTGAGTGCATCTTGATGTTTTTTGTTGCAAGGGTTTTATTGCCGTGGTTGTGAATCTCTCATCATATTTTCCCCAGCATGAACCAGTTCAATTGTGTTAACCAGTTCAATTGTGTTATCAGTGTATATAAATCAAATAAGCATCAAGTTTTCTTGCAATTTAAATTTGAATAGAAATAATGATAATTATCCTTCAGGTCAACTCTGAGATTTAGCAGGGGTTTTACAATAATGATTTATGGTCTCCTGAGTGGCCTATGTGCAGTAGTCTTATACATATGAGATTGGTTTTTTATTTCCAACATTTTTGTTCCGATGTGTTTAGGAATGTATGTTAGGCGCAGAATTTAAACTTCCGAGTATAATTTCTGAGGAGGAATCTGCAGATAGAAAAGCTCCTATCAGCTTGAAGTTGGAGATACCATATTTCACCGTCTCAGGAATTCAGGTGAGTGCATCTTGATGTTTTTTGTTGCAAGGGTTTTATTGCCGTGGTTGTGAATCTCTCATTGTTCTTCCATGTTGCTCTAGAAATCAGTCCCTTGAAAATTTAGGTTCAACGCAGGGTGCTTTCTTATTATTAAGATGAAATTGTCATCCTTGGCATTTCCAATTTTTCTTTTACCTAGATACACATGTTGGTATTTTGCAGGTTCGTCATCTTAAAGTCATCGAGAAAAGTGGATACCAACCTCTTCCATGGGTAAGATACATCACTATGGCTGGCGAATACGAATTAAGACTAATCTGAATACCACCTTATCCTGCTACATTTTTAGCTGTCATATATTTGGTTCACAACTTATCTAATAATGTGGATTGTGTTGCTACTCCATGCTTTCCACAAGCTTGCAAATGCTACCAGGTGACAGGAGTTTGTTCATGTAAAATTAGGAAATGTCATTTCTTCTTAGATTTTACACTTTTGCAGATTGTTTTCTCTTGGCCGTAAGTTACTTGACCCTCTCGCTTCGTATAATTGATGAAAGTTGTATGTAACTGCATTTGACCAGTCCAAATTTAATAGTCTACATGATTTCTCTAATTATTTTTGTTACACAACTAGAATAGAGAACCAAGCTCCAAATATAAGCAACCTGTTTCTTATCACATGTTCTCTTAGTAGACTATCAAGTTAAATAATTTGGGCACTACTAGAACGTCATTAGTTATATCTAAACAGAGTAGTGGTAGTTGTGGCATTCTTTGTTACTTAGAAAATAATGAGTATACAAAATATATAGACGAGTAGCTTTCTGCAATCTTTAATTCAAGGATGCGAGAGCAGTCACTATTTAATAACTAAATAGTTTACGATAGCTAAATTGCATTAGTTTGTGATATTTAATAACTAATAAACTTTTTTGGGAGTAAAGAGGGTAGAAAGAGTAAGAACAGTTACCTTTGGTCGTAGTGTAATCTGGGCATTGCACATCTTATACATTGCCATGAGATTGTTATCTAACTACCTAACAAAACAGTAACTTAAACAGCCAATTTGGCTAAGGAATAGGTCAGTAACCTGGTTGTGGCTTGAAAGCTTGTCTGCTGAATATGCACATCTCAGGTGGAAAATCAAGCAAACCGAGATTTTCTCTCATTTACAAAAGAATTTTCGTGTTTATCTGTTATTGCTGATTCACTAGCTAGCCAATAGAAGATTATACAGAATCAGAATATATAAAAAGCAAAGCAAAACAAAAAAGGAAAGGCAAAGCAGAAAAAATATAATGGGAATCAGATCCTGAAAAACCTAACCACACACTTTTATTATATCTATCTATTTATATTGTATTATTAAAACCGAAACATTGAAAGTTTTGTAGTCAGTCGGTACGGTACTCGTATTTTGGTATTTGCCCTTTAGTTCTTTTGTTTTTACAACTTAACCTTAATTTATTAAAAACAACGATTTTGATCAAAATATAATGTAGTCGGTCGGTTAGAATGAGCTTTGGTATATTTATAAAACTTTCTTATTTTATGCGTGTCTTAGTTTACGATAGCTAAATTGCGTAGCATTCCTCCACCAGTTTGGGCAGATTTAGAATAGGTTTATAAACCGGATTATAGTGTAATCTGGGCATTGCACATCTCATACATTTCCATGAGATTGTTAAATCGAGGCTGTGTATTTATGTTGTCACTTGTAGGTAGTGCGGACCTTTGGCACATAACACCACCATAGCATTCCTCCACCAGTTTGGGCAGATTTAGAATAGGTTTATAAACCGGATTATAGTGTATGTGTGTTGCAGGTGTGGAAGATAAGTGGGCAATTCCTGCATAATGGGCCGAATTTAAGTTTAGTGGTTGGTTAATAGAATTATAAGTTTGAAAAAACCAAGCCTACCTCCTTTTTCTTTAATGCGTAACCCGGCCAATATGAGGACAGTATTCATTTTTCTGTGCAGGTTGAAGTGTAACCAAAACAATGTTGCATGCCGGCCACCATATGTGAAGTCCATTAGTTGAGTCGTATTTTGATTTTCAAATCACGCATACGCCATTGTTTGGTCAATCTGCCTGCCATAGTTTGATTACAAATTTGCAACAATTGAATTCTGCACACCTCTCGGGTAATCTCACCTTCTTCTTCTTGTCTGGTTTGGCAACATTTTTTTTACTCCGGCACAGCAGCTAGGCCAGGTTTCCTTTGTTTACATGTTGCACATCTTTTTTATACATAAGTTTGTGGTCTGTGTTAATATTAAAAGCTTGAGATTACATATATCTCATATGTGCTTCCTTAGTTGTTTGGCTTTTATTTTTGTTACAAACTTCTTCACGTTTTCTCACTGATTGCACCATTTGTCTACATAACTTGACATCTTTCAGTTTGATTCGTCTTTATATAAAATAAGGTATAACCTTTGAACATTTTTGGCACCAAAAATAGCCAATTTGACAAAAATTTTAAAAAAAAACACTTATAATTTAAAGAGGAAGTGCATAGCCAGCCTCTATATAAAATAAGGTGTAACCTTTGAACATTTTTGGCACAAAAAAAAGGCTCATTTGGCACATATTCTTAAACAATACTTATAATTTAAAGTAGAAGTTAAAAATTAATTTTTTTTAAATTGGCATTCATTAAAATAAAATTATTGTTATGAGTGACCTGTAAATTGTTTAAAAAAGGAATAAAACATATTTGAATGCCAATGTTAATTTTTATCAAATTTAATTTTTTGGATATTGGATTTAGGAAACCCCTGTTTTGTTCCTGTCAGAATCATCTCTTGCTGCATCAAATTACTAATCCAACGTATTGGAATCGTTTTGTAACTGATATGTATTTTTATAGTGTCATCTTTTTTTTTCATGTAAAGTTTGTTTACAGGCATAAAAAATCCATTGTACACCTGCAACAGGATTGTTGGTTTTTCGCACATGGACCCGACAACTCGTAAGAGAGGCAGGCCTAAGGTTGTCGTTACGGATAGCTTGATTGAGGCACGACGTTTAGCTAAACAGCAGCATAATGCTCGACGTAGTGGAGGTAGACAATGCCACCTCCCCACCTGTAGATTACTTGTTTCCCTCTTAGCCAAAGCTGAGACATTAAAACATTATTGCCCATCTATTTGCAGGGAATATTTTAGCTTCTTCCTCACTTGCATCAACAGGCCACACAACCCCGCAGCCAGTAAGGAGAAGGGGTGGAGGTAGCCTTGAGTGCATCTTGTTTTAGTTCAGTTAAATTAAAATGTCATGTTGTTTGGGAAGTGAAGATTCACAGGTAATTGATTAGGAAGTATGGTATTAACTTATGGGTCTACATAATTATAATCCTTTCAATCCATTCATTTAAAAATACACCTATACTTAAAGTGCAATTAGTGCCATTGATTCTACCCCTTTTGTTTAGTTTACCCAGAGTTCGCCTTGCTGCTATTGGTGTTGTAATGTAAATGATGAAACCAAATCATCCAACATATTACCAAATATTTGATAATAGCGTTACAGATAACCGTTCACTTGCTTTTCGTATGCAAACCATCGGGAACTTACGTATAACACTCTAAAGTGTGCTCCAGTTTCAGCTGCGGAGTCTCCTCGCCGTCGTACACGCATTGACAAGAAGAAAAGTGAATTTGGCAAGTCTCCCTCGATATATTTTCTAAAAAAGGGTAAAATCCAGTGCTCATGTGTGACCTTCTTGCAGCTTCAAACAACACAATACTAGACATTGGGCCCCAAGATCAAGTTTGCAGATTTTGTGATGCACTTGTGTGGGCAGCTGAATCTACTGGAAAACACGTGGGCACCGGTCCCAAAGCGTACTCAATTTGTTGTGGCAAAGGAAAAGTCCAACTCCCCTTGCTTCGGGAGACACCGCCTGAACTAAAACAACTTCTTACTGGAACTAGTAAGAGGGAAACAAAGTTCCAGAACAATCAACGTATGTACAACACTATATTCGCGTTATGTTCGTTTGGTGGCCGTGTGGATGAGAGTATAAACAACGGATCAGGGCCATATGTCTTTCGCTTAAATGACCATGTATATCATAGTATGGGTTCTTTGGTGCCTCCTGATGGGCGCACCCCTAAATTTGCCCAGTTCTACATGTATGATGGGCAGGAAGCAATTGATTACCGCGTGCAATTCCCACGTAGCGGAGACCCATTGGACCCCGAAATTGTTGCTTTGTTATTACAGATGCTGACTAGAGATAACGTCCTTGTGGGGATCTATAAACAGTTGCGGGAGCGATACCCTATTTCTCAACAAATACCTGTGACACTAAGGCTTCTGGAAAGGAGGTCTACTGATGGGCGTTTTGTAAACCTCATAGGCAGAAATGATTATGAGTTTGCGGGCCTAGCAGTGGACCACGACTTAGCCAGCCACAGAGATATAATAGTTCAGTACAAACAAGGAGGCTTACAAAGGATAACCGAACTACATCCATGTTTTATGTCCCTACAATACCCTCTACTCTTCCCTCGCGGGGAAGATGGGTATAGGTTAGGTATTAAACATCGTAACGTTAAAAATGCAAACCAGGACACTGACAATACTGTAAGCATGCGAGAATTCCAGGCGTTCAGATTGCAGTGTCGTGCTACCGAGGGACACACCCTATTATTAGGGGGCAGACTATTTTTGCAATATGTGGTTGACGCCTGGTGCTGCATTGAACGCGGAAGATTGAAATGGGTAGAAAAGCATCAATCAATTATTAGATCAGACCTTTATAAAAACATTGTTGATTCTGTCAATCATGGGGATGTCTCAGCAGCTGATGTGGGCAAGCGTGTTGTGCTACCATCAAGCTTTACAGGAGGTTTTAGGTATATGCAGCAAAATTTCCAAGACTCATTGGCTATCTGCAAGGAATACGGGCATCCAGATTTGTTTGTGACATTCACTTGCAATCCAAAATGGGTAGAAATACAACGCGCACTTGCAACTGCAGGTAGTACAGATGCATCTGTGCG
Organism: Heracleum sosnowskyi; assembly: GCA_030848705.1. NCBI lineage: Eukaryota > Viridiplantae > Streptophyta > Magnoliopsida > Apiales > Apiaceae > Heracleum > Heracleum sosnowskyi. Next base: position 10,311,799 of record CM061239.1, read on the forward strand.
TCCAGACCTTGTTGCACGGGTATTTAAGATTAAACTAGATGCCATGATGTCTGATTTCATGAAAAAAGATGTGGTTGGCCGTGTCCTCGCAGGTAGCCCTCTAAAACTACATGTTATATTTTTTAATGCACTTTGATCATACATGTAGTTTTAAAAGGTATTACGGAAAAAAAAAATTAGATATTAAAAAGCTTTGCCAGGCTTGCCACCGTTAGTAGTGGGCTCACTTTCTTTGTGTCGCCTTCATCATGGCTAACCAGATATTGTAACACACATGCAGCTGTGTATACAATTGAATTTCAAAAGCGTGGTCTCCCGCATGCACATATTGTGCTCTGGCTGGCTGAGGGCGACAAATTAGTGTCTACAGAAGATATTGATCTCATTATTAGCGCTGAACTCCCTGATAAAGAAACTGATCCTATTGGATACGAAGCCGTCTCGCAGTTCATGATGCACGGCCCTTGCGGGGAAGCGAATCCTAGGTGTCCGTGTATGGTAAATGGACAGTGCTCGAAATTCTATCCTAAACCTTATACAGCTGGTACCACAATGGATTCGGATGGGTATGCTTTATATCGGAGGAGGGATACAGGAATTACAGTAGAATGCAACAAAATTCACCTGGACAACAGGTACAATTTTTTAGGTTATTTATACATCCATGAGTGCATGCATTGTTGGGAACAAAAGTGATAATAGGGTTTCAGTTTTAACTACCAAGTAAGGTTACATGTGTGTTTTACCATCTGTTGTTCTGCCTGTAAAACACTGCACATAGCCAGCATTCCAAAAATATGGTATTACCTTTGGCTTGCTATTTTTCCCTCTCTTCTGACCCTTCTACAAGTTATCCTGGATTTTATATGAATTGTACACTAGGTCCCTTCTTTTTACACTATATAGTTAGTAATAACCACCAACCAGAATTTTAGAAAAAAAAGGCGTGTGTTTCGCCATTTATTGTGCTTTTCTGACAATGATTCCCTCAAAATAACAGCACCTCAATTCTTATATTCATCCTTTCTTTCACAGCTTCTTAGGTTTCACACTTCTACAATCTATCCTTTCAATCCTGTCCCTCTTTGAACCTCAAATATTCTTTTATGTAAACCCATTGGCATTAAATTCAGGCTAATATTACAATTTAAAAATGATATATTGGTTTTTGATCTCGATTAAATCTATCTTCCTTTAATCCTGCTGATTTACGCTATTTTTGTGTTTCACAGGCATGTCGTCCCTTACAATCGTGGATTACTTGTCAAATATCAAGCACATATCAACGTGGAACGGTGCAACCGGTCACAATCAATCAAGTATTTATTTAAATATATTGGTAAGGGCCCTGATAAAGTTACTGCCATTATGGAGCGCGCTGGCAGCCACTCGAATGGCCCGACAAAATCGGTATCCACATGCCAAGAAATTCAGCTAGATGAGGTAAAAAATTACCTTTCGTGTAGATATGTGTCTTCAGCTGAAGCTTGTTGGAGGATTTTTGAGTTCCCTATACACCATAGAGAACCATATGTACAACGTTTATACTTCCATCTTGAAGATGAACAGGAAGTTCGATTTTATGATGATGATACTCTACCTCAAGTTCTGGATAGGGTGAGGCCAGATGGCACAATGTTCGTCCAGTGGTTATTAAATAATCGACGGGATAACACAGGCCGTGACCTAACATTTGTGAAGTATCCCACAAGGTACCGTTGGGATAACTCTGGGAAATGTTGGGTTCTCCGAAAACAAAAAGTGGATGTTGTTGGTCGTATGGTTTATGCTCACCCAGCCAGCGGTGAGAGATTTTATTTGCGCCTACTACTAAATGTCATTGCTGGTGCACAAACTTTTAAAGAAATACGCACCGTTGGTGGAATAGTGTACCCAACATACAAAGAGGCGTGCTTCCACAGAGGTCTACTTGACTCTGACAAGGAATGGCATGTGGCCTTAGAAGATGCCTCTAACTATGCCACAGCACCGCAACTTAGGGAATTATTTGTCACAATGTTAATATTCTGTGAAGTCAGCAACCCAGTTGAGCTGTGGAAAAAGCACTGGACCGCTTTGGCTGACGATATTCAATACACACAGAGAAGGTTGTTGCATTTGCCCACACTTGTAATTAATGATTATGATAAACAAGCACTAGCCTTGGAAGGGATTAACAATTTGCTAAGACAGCATGGAAAGATGTTGACCGATTATCCGGATCTCCCACAGTTGGATGTGACTGTAACACACAGATTCAGAAACCAGCTCCTATTGGAAGAGATGATGTATGATTGCCATGCACTCAAAATTGAAGCCACCAAGCGAGCTACATGCCTTAACCAAAGGCAACGCTTGATATATGACAAAGTTATCCAATCTGTTGCTTTAGGTTCAGGTGATCTTTACTTCATTTATGGCCATGGAGGCACAGGCAAGACTTTCTTATGGTCTACCATACTGTGTAACCTCCGGAGTGAGGGCCTCATTGTGCTGGCAGTTGCCTCATCCGGTATCGCTTCCCTCCTTATAGAGGGTGGAAGAACAGCTCATTCCCGCTTCAGAATACCGATTGACATAAATGAGGTGAGTACTTGCGAAATAAAAAAAAACACACATCTTGCTGAATTAATATGCAAAGCAAGCCTCATCATTTGGGATGAGGCTCCTATGACCCACCGCTTCGTGTATGAAGCCGTTGACCGAAGCTTTCGTGACATTCGCCGAACCGTAAATCCAAATGCTAATTCTCTGCCCTTTGGTGGAATCACTGTACTGCTGGGTGGAGATTTCCGCCAAACTCTACCTGTTGTGCAAAATGAGGGACGAGAAGGTATTGTGGCTGCAAGTATAAGCAAATCTTATTTGTGGCAACATTGCAAGGTCTACACACTAATCGAAAATATGCGTGTGGAAAAAAATATCCCCCCGGTATCAATTGATAGCAAAATGATACCATTCAAGGATTGGATCTTAAACATCGGTAACGGGCAACAACAAACATTTCAACTTGGTGATGTCACTGACTCAACATGGATCAAAATCCCAAAAGAGGTATCAACTCGACACACATATTAGACAAGGCCTTATGGCTGCCAATATATGTATATATATGCTAGCAAGTCGTACTATATAATAATAAGAAAATACATGGATCATAAAGATTCTGAATTACATAATAAATCAACTAAGAGCCAAATAGTAGTGATATATTATAAACTCACCAGAACAGAAATTAATTTGTCACCATAAAGAACTTTCCCAGGTACTAAATTTTTAGTACATATTAAATTCTTTTTACCCAAATTGTTGGCGATGAAATCTAATATAAGTTATGGCCTGGGTTCGTTCTAAGAGCTCCAACACACTATTTTCTATATTTATGTTTTTATCCTTCATATGTGTTTCGCACTCTCTACGTTGCTTACCTGCCTCATTAAACTGATGTCACCTTAAACTCATGCCAAGCTATCAAAATTTAATATCTACTGGAGCTACCCTTTGCAATAACAATGGCCTAAGGTAGCACGTACTAGGAATAATATTTGTTATGGTTCCTGCCAATACCATGGACTAATGGAACCAAACTACCATTCCAAATTAAGTGGGTCATAATATATCAAGCGTACAGTTGCAGGTTGTCTATTCGGGTGACCCCATCAAGGCAATAGTTGATGAGATCTATGCAGACCTCAATGAAAAACACGGTTGCCTTGACTACTTGCGTGACAGAGCAATCCTAACTCCTCTGAATGAATACGTGGATAAAATCAATCAGGAAGTACTGAAGAGATTACCAGGTACCACTCACGTGTATAAAAGCTGTGATACTATCTGCAAAGGATCGTCCACTAATGCATTCGATGAGGTCCTTTATCCTCCAGAATACCTGAATTCTCTAAAATTCAGTGGACTCCCTAATCATGAGCTGGAGATTAAACTGGGGGTCCCCATTATGCTGCTACGTAACCTAAATCCAAAGAAAGGCCTTTGCAATGGAACGCGACTTATTGTTACTCGATGCTACCCATTTCTCATAGAAGGCCTGATTATAACTGGGAACAAAATTGGGGAAAAAACATACATACCAAGAATATGTATGACCCCAGCTGACAAAACACTACCCTTTGTTCTGAAGAGGAAACAGTTCCCAGTTGCCATTTGCTACGCAATGACTGTTAATAAAAGTCAAGGCCAGACGGTGAAGAATGTTGGCCTATATTTGCCAAATCCAGTATTCAGCCATGGTCAACTCTATGTTGCCATTTCAAGAGTAACCTCTCCCACTGGTTTAAAAATTGTTTGTGTTAATGACGATGACATATCTGATGGTTACACAAAAAACATTGTGTACCATGAGATCTTCAACGACATTGTGCCTGCAGAATGACTTCCCTTCTTGCGAAACCCAATTTGTGAATTGCGTTCATTCTATGAATCACTGATGAGGCCCAACCCACAATTCCTAACTAAGTTTGTTCCATTGTTTTTTCATACTCTTGTATCTTCAGTGCTACTGATAGATGAACAATATTTTACTGCACCATATTATTATATACACACTATTAACATATTCTCCACATTGACAATCGTTGTTGAGGTGCTTCAAATATTTAGATTATTTATTGTTGTGTGTGGTAAAGCATTTATTAGAATTTCAGCAACTCTCATCTGAGATTTAACCCCATTAGAGTCTCAATTTTGATTTCAGGTTATAGTTATGTACATCAATTTGGTATCTATTTAAAACTAAAGTGAAGCATCAAATGCATAAAGCCTAAATGAATAAAATTTTAATAAGAAATTATATCGAGTCATACTTGGGTCAATGAGTTGTATTGTGTTATTCTCTAAGTATTCTTTTGTGTGATGGAGTCTAAAATGGAGTTAAATTATAGGTTCAAGTGAGATTTTAGGTTGTGTCAGCCATTCACACCTTTATAATTTAATTCGATGGGAGACCGCTTGATATTTTAAATTTTTCGAAGAGCAAAAACTGGAGCCACCTTGTATATCTGATTGTTCATGCATCCAGTTTTTATAGTTTAAGATTGTTTATGTCATCTTTTTTTTTCCCAAGTTCTGTGACATCATTTTAGTTGCTTATAGTTTGTGTAATTCCCTAGTGTTTGTTTCTATTACAAGAGTCTGCAGTAGCATAACATATCTTGGTATAGAAGGTATCATTTCTTTTCCCATCTTCCCAACATCATCCGCATTTAAGTTCTAAAACCAGAACTTACCATATAAGTTGATCTTTCACACATATGTTTGCTTCTTAGACTTGAATTTTAGTTTTTCTCTTTGTTTCCTATGTGAGGTGTCCGGAACACTAGGTTACATGAAGTCATGAATGTGCCTAAATTCAGTTGAGAAAAAACAGAGCAAGTGTATGTGTATATGCAATGTGAATGTGATACTCTATGCATAGTTTTAGGTAAATAGTTCCAACACAGATTCTTTATGCGTATATTAATTTGTTTACTCGCAGTTCTGAGTATTCTCAGTTATTTATCTTATAGTACTATCTTTTGCCTTGCTAAATGGCTGTATTCAGCTGAGGCCCGAGGCCCATTAGAGTGAGTTAATCATTGAAAGTAAAAAGGCCTTGTTTAGAAAAAGCAATTCCAAGTGCCTACTGAGAAACTACCAAGAGTACATGGATTTCGGAGTTTGCAGCTACACAAGGCTTCCACAAATTTTTGATAAAGACTATATGGATTTCAGAAGTCGACCCCTGACAATAAATGCTGATCCCCAATTATAATTAGGCACGAAGCAGATTCTTGCTATCATCCCTAGCTTTTGTTGTAGACGGCTTCCCTCGGTGGCTAGCATCCCTAGCTTTTGTTCTGGACTGCTTCCCTCGGACCCTGATAACATCATAATTTTGTATGTACTAAACATTTCGTTTATACTTAACAGAAACATTTGGTTTTATACAGACAAATCTCATTCAGCTTTGAGTGTCCTGATATTAGAGCAGTATACAGAAACTACTTAGAATATTACTTCCAAGTATATTCAGCTTTGCAATATTGAATTTTGAAAGGTACCTATGGGATTAGATATTGAATCTTTTTTATTCTACAATAAAATTTCTCTATTTTTGACAGGTACAATAAAGATACAAACTGTTCAATTTTTGTATGTCTTTTAATCATGAGTTTTTAATTTTAACATCATCCCCCTTGGTGTTGTAAACCATATAGCTGAGTCTCATACAAACAACATGCATTAATCTTTGGAGGTCCTTATATTTGAGCTGATTGCAGAAGCAATATAATCGACTTTTAACTTTCTTTCACCTTGCAAATTTCAAATTTCTGTAATTGGAAAGTATGCAAAAACTGATATGGAAACTGCGTTTAAATTAAACAAGAAGCCTCGTGGAGCAAGGCCAGATGCAGAATGATTAGTAATATGTTTCTCAGTTTTACATAGAAAGAAAAACAACTGAAAAAAATACCGATTGCTTAATGATTTTATTTTGATATATGTAATTTAAATATCACAATGTCGAAAGACAAACGAGTAAGAGATTGTGAATAAAGGAGTATCAGATTGCGTAGCTACCTAGCCTGTAACTGTAATGACTAATAAGCCAAGATTATTTGCAATAACCAAAGTATTTGTTCGGTACTACTGCTTTTCTGAGTTTTGGTACTTCAGTTCGTCATCCTGCCTACTTCCCTTGTTTTTTCTTATTGCAAATTTAATTTTTCTGTATTTCATCTTTGCACCTCTTAGTTTTTCTTCCATAGTCTTTCTTAAGGAAGAAAATTTAAATCGGTCTACTTCTTCACAGAGGGGCTTCATTCCACCAACGAAAACTAAGCTCTCGGCGTTAGTGTGGCCATCAGAAACTCCTCGCTTTCCAAGACTCTTGATTGTGTAATTTTCGTGGATAGCTACCTTTGGGCATTCGTGGACAGAGTAACTTGCAGCATTTTGATTGAGAATTTCCACAGTTTTCTCTAAATATTTAATCTTGCTTTGAAGATCTTGCTCCTTTACAAGAAATGTGTTAATTTTACCCTGTTAATCACGAAAACATGTGATGAAACTAATTGAAGAACGATGTATGGTTTATCCTGGGTGGACCATATATAAATTTAACATAACAGATAAACAAAGGATGGTGGTGGAATGATGATAGTAACGTCACTGCAATATTACCTCGAGTAATTTTATTTTGTCCTTCAGGCCTACCAATTCTTTAGAGACATGAGGAGAAGGGGCATGTATATTATTTCTTGCTTTGGCTACCTCTGGAACCGGTGCTCCTCCATTGCAATCTTTGATTTTCTTCTCTACAATGCTTACTGCACCTTCCTTCTTCTTTAGCTCACCTTTCAGTTGAGTAACCTGTTTCTGATATTTTTCTTTCTGCGACTCTTCTGCTGTGGAAATATTTTCAATTCATTATAATGAACTTTAACAGTTGCCAGCTCTGACTGCAGATTTTCATTCATTAACTTTGTTTCATCCTTAGCGTTTCTCGTTACATTCAATTCTTCCAATGAATTTTGAGCTTCCATCTTCAACAATGCTGCCATACTTTCTAATGTCTTTCTCTCAGCAGCCCCCTCTTCCAGCAACTTTTCAGTATCCCTAATTGATGCCTTCATTTGTTCTAGCTCGGCTCTCAAAGTTTCATTCTCCTCAGTTTGCTTGCAAGAGACATTGTTCACTCTATCTAGCCTTCCACTCTCTGATTGAAGCAGCAAAATTTTCTGAGAAAGAGTTTTCTCAGTTTGTTCAGCATGCTTTCTTTGATTTTTAAACTCAGTGGACTTGTAAGAAACTTCTTCCTGCAATTTTCTACGTGGTTTAATTTCAATTCTAGCTGCCTGGAAAGTTCGACCAGTTTTGCTTCATAGTGCTCCTTAACTGACTGAACCTCTTCCTTAGCTTGCCACAGCATTTCATCAAGACAAGTTTTCTCTAGACGAAGTTCATTTGCTTCAGTCAATGCCTTTGTAGCTAGCCTTTCATTTGCATTAACATATGAATGGTTTAGTAAATTTACCTCAAATTTATCATTTTCGTTTCAATGAACTTCTTCGCACACGTCTGGACGATATATCATTTATACTTACATTTACATATTGTGATGACAAGTATCCAGAACTTTAACGTACAGGATACAATTTACTAGAAATGAAAAATATATTCTACTGTATATTTAATGGCCGTTCTCTAAATTATTTAAAGGTAAAAAATTTATTATGGTTTATAACAAATGAAAAGTATACAGTGCTCCTACAAAACAATAAAAGAAATAGGGAATTTTATTAAAGAACTAGTGATTTTAAGAAAAACAAAAGTATTGCATTCTCAGGTTTTTTTTAACATGAATGATTATTGCACCATTAAAAGTTTTATAAATCAAAAAATTAGGTTTTAGTTCTAAGAAAATAAAAAATAAAATAGTGATTATGTGAAATTAATAAAAAATAATAGGTCGTTAGGTATTTGGAAAACCAATAATTTTCATCATAGAAAGTACTATGGAATCACACTTTTTTCATGAACAATATAATTTGAAAGTTATTGCAGAATGACAATTTGTGGGAGTTACTTTTCCAGTGAGCAACGTACACACTGAATACGGACATACCGTTATACTTAACACATTCTTCTAAAATCTCTACCAAACACATTCTTCTAAAAATTTCCTTTTCTGGTCCCTGCTTTCAGTTTCAGTACTAAAATCAAAACATATCCAACACAAATCATAGTAAAACGGCTCCTAGCACAACTTCAGGGGCTTTAAATGACAACAATAAAATCAGCTTTATTGTCCGATACACAGGCTCCTCATATGCTAAACTGGCACTCTAAGTACAGATTTAAGATCACCTTCATAGCATATTTCGCATCCATCACATACAGCTGAAAATAGCTCATAATACTACCTACCCCATTACAAATTCTTCACACATGGAAGGTCTCAGGCAACTCGGTTATGGCTATCAAGAGAACAAGTTCCTGGTGCGTTTCATCAGGTTATGGGAGAGTTGCTCCTTTCACACATACTATACTACAATGATTAATTTTATACTGCTTGATGCAAATGTAAGTGTTATTACTCGTACTACCAAATCTCTACAACTATTTACCTTTCACTTCTACACATGCTTAACCTCAAAATTGTACGCAGAATGAACAATACTGGGCTATTGCTCCAATTTCTGAACGAGATCGTCTACTTGCTTCTGTATGTGAAGGATTCTTATACTATATAACAGGTTTTAAGATCGTTGCCGCACAGCCTTCTTGGAAGCCTATTGACTCAAACATAACACTCGTCTTTGGTAAAACTACGAAGATTATAGACTATTTATTTAGGAGCTCAATCCCCCGCCTTAGGTTCAGTCTATGTACATGGCCAACAATTCTTTCCAGGGCTAACACGAACACTGTTCTCAGCGGTATTTTGTTTTTTATACCTCTTCATGTCACATAATTTGAGAAAACAACCCCACTTATTGTGTGCATATATAACGTTCATTCTTTTTCTTGATTTCTCAGATGTAGGTGGAGTCATCATAGATGTGGGGAATATTGAGTACCAGAGTAACGACATCAAAAGAGTAAATCTGACTCTGCTTGATAGGAGGTGAACTCATATGTCTAATTGACTTGTCAAATTATCTCCGTAGTCCTATTAAAATTTCACTGACCTAAACTTGAACTACAAAATTACATTCGATGAAACTCATGCAGCCTTTCAACAATACAAGTATCTTTGTGGGGAGAAAAGTCACACCTATTCGAAGTTGATTTCAAGGACTACCGCAGCAAAAATGTGGTCCTCGTAGTTACTGGCTTATTGGTTAAGAACAGGACAGGTAGGCCTCGTGAGAAAAAAAGATTAATACCAATGTAAAACCAGGCTGATTATTATCATGATATGCTGCATAACTAATGTCCTACCCAAATTTGCAGGAAGAATTCATCTAACATCCACACAGGCAACAAGCCTATACTTCAATCCAGAATGCGAGGAGGTGCGCAACCTTGGGGGTTATGTCAAAGCAACATATGGTGATTTCATTTGCCAGGTACCTTACAAGGCACAATACCAGTACCACTATTTTCCAGAACCAAGCAACCGTACCCCACACTTGACATTATATGAACTTTTATTGACCGGACTTTGGGTCTACCAAAAGGTATTTTTATCCTAGACATCTTTGCATCGTTCTTTACGAAGGTTAAAAATTATTTTCCTTCAAAACTACTAACGTATTTGGCCACAATACTTAACATATAAGTTCCGGTGCAATGCCACAATCATTGATATTCTCCTTCGTGGTTCCCCCTACGACGGCGCCTGTCTTCAATGCAAAGATAGCGTCCTCAATAAGCACGTGTATTGTTGTGCAACATGTGGAAGGAGTTTCATAACACCTATCAGCAGGTAACACTGTGGACCACATATTTACTTAACAGAATGTTCAAAAAATGACATACACTGACTATGTTTACGAAAATTTACACACCAGTCCCAGCATTGTTCTGCTCGTAGGAGACCATACTGGAAAGGCTGAATTCACCCTCCAACCCCGTGAGCTTAAACAATTAACAGGCTACTCTCGAGGGGAGGTTTTAAGAAATAGCAAAATTGTAAGCATACTTTTCATGAAGTCAGTTTGCTTACCTCACCTGTTTCACACTGTAACTCATAACCGATAAATACACAAAACTCCAGAAGTATAACACATCATTGACGGTTTTTGTATCTCTTCATGCCAGGTTCATGGAACCAGCAAATTCCCGCGTGCTCTGCGGGTCATAAAAGGTGCCCAATGTACTTTTGAGGTTGTAGTCACCCCCTCCTCTTATACAAATACAACTGGAACCTTTGAGATAGAACAGGTCGTGAAATATACAAAGATGCGGGATGGGAACCAGTTTAATTATTAACATTGTTTGCTTCATTTCAAGGTGACCTGTTAAGAGTATTAACTGAGCACAACACATCCCAACCTGTTGTGCTGTATAGTAATTGTCAAAGAGGCATATGTCAGCTTACTGAAGATTTTAAGGTCAGAGAAAGAGTAACTTATTGTCTGGTCAACAGTTTGATTGTTGCTAAATTACTTATAGGCAGCTTACCTTCTTTGCTCGATTTCCTTTATTTTGTAATTTTAATATGCATATATTTCATTATGTGGGCCTTAACTTACCTTTCTATCTCCAACACAAACAGAGGACCATTACATTATAAAACAAATATACAGACAAGATAATTATAAAAACCCGACATCAATGACAATGTAGGCAACTGCACACATAACGGACATCAGATTTTATTAGTCTTGCCATTACAGTGTTCACGTAATCCACAGGAATAACCTCAACATCAGCAGTTATGTTGTGCTTTGCTGCAAAATCAAGCATTTCTTGTGTTTCCTTCAATCCACCGATAGCACTCCCGGCAAGAGTCTTTCTCCCTGTCAAATTATATTCACACAATCATATTTGATTTATTACAATCTAATTTGTGTAATCACCCATGACTAAAGGAAATGCCGGCACCTCCATAGGTTTAATCGGTAAACCAACCAAAATTAGTTTTCCATCGCCTTTAATAGCCCAAGCAAATGTACCATAGGGTGATCAGCAGAAACGGTATCAATGATGCCATCCATTGAGCCCAGTGCACCCTACATGAATTTGATCATCAAATAATGAATTTTATGCAACCAAATAAATCATCAAAGCAAATGTCGCTAAAAATTGCTGCAATAAAAAATCTATATTTATTAATAAAATAAACAAGTAAATTAACATCGACCTTCAATTTCTCGGGATCACGACTAAACAAAAAAGAATCAGCACCAAGTTTTTCCGTAGCTTCCTTTCTCTTTCCTTCAGATTCCTTCAGAAGTACTAATAACTATAACATGAGCACCAAATGCTTTTGCCATCTTAACCTTTAAAGTATTTGATACCCCCTCCTTTTAAGCCATCGCTTTTTACAACACTAATTATACGTCGAATATGTGTTTCTATATATGAGTAAATTTTATTTTTGCAACGTATCTTTTTTATCATTCTTCTAAAAATTGATGATTATTTGAGATTAATCGCTATACATTGAGCCATGATACCGATTAATCGGTCAAATCTATCGCTAATTAGTACAAAAATTAACTATAAATTAAAAAAAAAATTAAAAATTAAGAAGGTAGAAACCTAATTAAAAATAAGAAAAAACATTATTTCTGTACATATAATTATTATTTTGAATGTCTAAATCATAAATAATCTTAATTTTTTCCCTGAAATTGATTTCTAATTCAAAAGTTAGATCTTAACAATTTTATTTATTATAATTATACAATATTTTAAATATATTTGTGTAGATATATGATAATTATGATGTTTATTTTAAATAACAAAACCATTATATATAAAATATAATTGTATGTAAAAATAACATTAAATTACTTATTTTTCGATTAATTACCGGTTATTCGATTAATCCGTGAATCGTGCCTTAATCAATTAATTCCAATTACCGTTTTTTACTTCACTACTTTTTATGTGAAAATGCTAATCTCACTAAAAATTAATAAATGTCAAGTAGGTGGAATGACAAAGCACTATGAGGGATTTCTACTAAAACCTTGCCGAGATAACTAAAATACATCTATGTTTGTAAACAATTCCAATCATCTTCATGAAATACACAAATTAAAGTTATGAACTCAAATGTTAGCCCAGGTTTACTTTCGAACATATAAAACATGCTTGAGACTCGAAATAGTTAGTACATTCTTGCGAGTTGCGATGTGAATTGATTTTTTTAACACACCGGACTACACATTTATTAACTACAATTGTATATCGTGCAACTTGTGACTAAATTTTACCTATTGTTCGATTCTCTAAATTTACTGTGTAAAATAAGAAAATATACATCATACCTAAATTAATAAAGATTTAGCACCTTGTAACTGTACAATGGTCCAGGACAGCAAACCCCTAACCCAACATTTTATTATAATACAAGATAAAATATTTACAGACTTCTCCAGAATGGATGACTAATCACGATCTAAATTGCAAAATCACAAGATAATTAATTTAGTTTAGGGATTTGAAGGACCGCAGATGGATGATTTATCCAAAAGGCCTAAAGATGAGGAATCATTTAAACTGTCTACAGTCAGGTAAGTCAGGTAGCGAATGAAATGATTCCAAAACATGTACTTAAACGCTTAATAAAATGCTAATACAGAAAAACCAACAATCAACAATGTAACGGCATTTCACCATTATCCTATACCAAGTAGTAATTATGGACAATTATGTGGAAAATAAAGGAGGCCAGAAAACAGGTTAGGTGCATTACATGATGTGCAAATTAAAACGACAGTTACATTTAGACATAAATGAAATACGTGAGGCCCAAACACCCTTTATTAATCCAAAAAATTCAACCAACCCTATAAAAACACTGTGTAGCTACTAGACAAAAGCAAATACATTACACAAATATATCCACCCTAGAAGAAGAATACTGCGCTTCAGGAATGGCTCCTCCCTCAACACTCATTTCTGCACTAAAACGGGATTCTGGAAAAGCAAAGCTGCTTGTTCGCGCAACACGGATCTGGGAAGCAATCAACAACAAAAAACTGCTCAACACTAAGGTCATTTTTGTTGATGAGGAGGTAAGCGGTACCAATTTTATATACAATTCTGTCACATTACCGCTGTAGAAAAATAACAGTTCAATTATGTGTTCTAATTTACATAGAAAAAAATTTGCAGGAAAATCAGATAATGCTCACCATTTGGAACAATCAGAGACCAGACTACTTTCCATTGCTAAAAGAAGGTTTAGTTTATAACATCTCTGACTTTAAGGTTGTCTCCAACGCAACAGAGTATAAGGCAGTAGATGGAGACCTGGCATTAAACTTTTATCATAACACGCGTGTGCAACCTACTGAAGACACGGATCGTATCCCACTCTTCAAATTTAACCTTACAAAATTCGAGGACGTTCCATCACTACGTTGGGCCAAGAAAAAATTCATAGGTATACAAATATATTTCACTAAGCTCTGTTACACAATAATATCACAATAATATCGGCACATCATATTACTGCATTTATATATTTATACAACTATCTGCACACATCTTTCATAATATCAATGCAGAGGTCATTGGAATGGTCAAAGATTATGGTCATCCCACTCCTGCCTCAAATGGCGCAATAAAATTGGAAATCCTACTGGTTGACAACAGGTCAGCCGTATCTTTTAAACAAGGCTGCTAAAAACACATAACTCATAATCGCATTCAAGTTTTTAAACAAATATGAACACCATCTAGAACTTTCATTCATAAAACCAATATTCACTAAATATACATTAACTATTCTTTCTTTCACAGCCAAAAGGAGATGATTGTCAACCTGTGGGAGGACAAGGCCGTTCAGTTCCAAGAGGGTCTGGCAGCTCTCGACGGGAATGCAGCTTTTGTGGTCATCACAGGCCTCCTTGCTAAGCAATACTCAGGTTCGTAAAAACCACCATTGACTTTGTTCACTTTAAAGGGAATCTAAACAGTATTACTTAAATATATATACAAAAGTAGGTTTTTAAGTTGATTATAATATAGATTTCAAATGTTCTTGCTATTAGCATGAAAGACCGATTATAATATAGATTGCAAGAGTTCTTGCTATTAGCATGAAAGACCTGACTACTATGGTGTTTGCGTAAATTTCCATTGGTCATATCTTATCTTTCAATCCAAATAACTCTTTATTAACTGTAAATTTCCATTGGTGAATAACAGCAAGGGCAGGAATTTCAGATAAGCAGAAAAGTTATTTTAAAAAAAAAATATAATATCAAATTTTCTTATAGATACATTTTCCTTTCTCAGTCAAAGAGTGAAAACTGAAAAGAATCACATCGTTTCATTTTTGGGTAAAATAAACCAAACCTCATCTTGAACAAGGTTTTAGCAATGTTAGTCAAGCCCATAAAGGTTTTATAGAGTCTTTTACAGCGCTTACTGCTACTTCAGATTTTGCCAAAAGTGGTCTGTTACAAACAAACTTTGAACTTAAATGGCTAAATAATTGATAGTTTTAATGTTTTCTAGCATACATTGTAATTGTTAGAGAATCAGACACCAGATAAGTGCATATGCAGCAAGGCTCTGGTAATTAATTATTATATGCATCAACTAAAATTTTCAAGTAGCAACCACGAACCCTACACTTCAAAAGAAAATTGACAATAAACAACTGATCAGTAAGCACCAAAAATATTAGTTACTGCAAAGACCCAACAGCAAGGGAAAACTTGGTTAGTCAGGGAATATTTTTTACCTAGCATGTTATCAAGCATACTTGATATATACAGATATTATACTCAACAAAAAAGAGATGAACTACTTAATGACAACCATGTTACAAATTTCTACATACCTTCCCCGATTGCAAGCTCCAACGGCAATGAACTTGAAGACGTTACAGTCATGGATATGTTCATTTGGGCCCCTTCATTTAGGAAATATATCCAGTCCTGTAAATTAAGGGGGAAAATTTATCGGCTATAATAATCTACTAGAAGAGGCAGTTTTGTTTTTTTAATGGCTTGGGGAGGAACGGGGAGTCACCTGAAATGGGCGGACGAGTAACCACGATAAAAGACCGATTTTCCCGCGTCCACATTTTTATCGATCCACTTTGCCCAGGTACTCATCGATTTTTTGAAAGCTTCAACGACATCAAACTTGGAGTAGACATAGTCACCCTCCTTGTAATAATTGTTCCTGTAAAAATAGCTTCTCATTACACTTCAGTAAGAAAACATTGGTAAAAGAAATTAAAGTAAAATTTATTAGTTCGTACTCTCAAACTATAAGCACACTGACATAGAGGAAGTATTTGATATTGGATCAAGTAGCATATTAGTTTTTTGCTAATGTTGCATATATTTATTTAAGATTTTTCGGAATATGGAACAAATATACCAGTCTCAAATCATTTCCTAATTTTTGGAAAACAATCATTCATAATCAACAGAGTGCTTTCTTAGTTTACTGCAATCATAATTTAATATAGTAATATCAAACGACTATATTAGTACAACTATAAATCTATAACCTGTGACATGAACTACAAAATGAGAACACAAGTCTCTATTAATACTTACTCAGAGGATAACACATTTATTATTTCTCATGTATTGAAACTACCCGATCATATGATACATTTACATCTATTATTATTTATTTACATCTTATTTACCATAAACCAAAGAGGACTTCCACAACACACCTAACACAGTTGCATAATGTTGCAGGGACTAATGTCATACTTTCCAGTGGAGACGCAACGAAGACATACTTCAACATAGAGTATGGCCCCATCAAGGAACTCAAGAACGATATAATGGCATCTACAGGGCAGACACCGGACACTTTGCTACCACCAACCAAGAAACGGTTTGTCACAACGTCAGAAAACACATTGAACCAGGTCTCTATTAAGGAAATCTTGGAAACTCAAATCTCAGATCCAAAACAGGTAGTCATTTATAAGTCCCCAAATCAAAGTGGAATTATACAAGCTAATCTATTCTTTAATGACAAAGGAAATGCAAACGCCTAACATGCATATCCAGGTACTGCGTTTCATCTGTGAAGCAACCATTATGGATGTCTCCAAATTTGACGGGTGGTACTACATTGCATGCCCAAAATGTCCAAAGAAGATAAGGGTTGACAACGATAAGTTTTTCTGTGATAACTGCTCGGTGGAAACAAAGGGATTCAAACAGCGGTAACAAATTTTATACAATCATTCAAATGCTATTACTTCTCCTACGAACATGTTCCGAAGCTATGTCCTGAAATAGGATAAAAATGAAACACCCCACAAACGCAATATTACACCTTAGCTCTATACTTACTTTACATCTGGATTGGTAAGGTATTCTCCTTTAGGACTAATTTAAACAACAAAACATTTCTTTTAGCAATTACCCAAGATGAATTTCAACTGAACTATCCACATAACAGATACAGAATAACTATTGGAGTCAAAGATGATTCAGGGAAGACCACATTCACTCTATTCAACAAGGAAGCTGAGCGACTTATTGGCGTCCCAATTGAAAGCGTCATATCTGACATTGGGCAGGTATAACCTCTTAAGGAAACTAAAATACTATATTTCTTATAATCTCGCCAAGAAGATGAGACCCACAAACACACATACATAATGCAGGACAAAATCACCGAGGATATTCCTCCCATGGTCAACAATGTGGTAGGGAAAAAATGTGCCTTCGAAATAAAGGTTACATCGTTCAACCGGGATGGCCGTGACGGATTCACTGTAACCCGCATTTCCGAAGTTGCAAACTCAACATCTATAATGCAAGTTTCTCCTCCAAATGACGAGCCGGGTCCGAGCAAGAAACAAAAGGTCGCTTGAAACAGCCACCGTCACGCACACAATGTGCATAATGGACGGCAAAAAACAAGAAAATATCAATAACTACAATTATGTTCTCGTTATATAAGACTCTAATATATAATTTCAGACTTCGGGCCGGCTAAACAATATGTTTTATTTCAGACTACATGTGGATTAACAATTCATATCATTGTGTTTCCAAATTAAAATCATTATTAGCACACTACATCCACATGCTTATGTGAATGGCCTCAATAATTGAACCACTGCTGTTATTTCAAACATTCACTATCGCAACAGCTAACATTAAGCCACAATGCAATTCAATGTCAATCACATTTTATTCCATGCCTGCATCCAAAGCTTAAACAACTAAAACATATCTAGAGCTTGCCCGTGCCTCGCACGGGCTACACATAAATATAAACAGTATATCAATCGAATTCACATACAAAAGCATCACATTGGAATAGTCAATTTTAAAACAATTGATGATATAGCCTAGTGAAAATGCTCGGAAAATATGTAAAAGACCAACAAATAAGTACCCTAATTACAAATATGTAACAGAGCAACAAATAAGTACCCTAATTACGACGAAAATGTACCTGTATGGGAATGACACATTTGGAGGATTCGACTTTGGTGCGAGGCCAGGAGTTCCAGGTAAAACGAGTACCATCGATGCCTTCGCGATCTGGGTCGGCCATTTCTGAAGCAATTTTGAGAGAGGATGTGTGAGAGGATTGAGGAGAGAATGACCCCAGAGAGAAGAGAAGGAGAAAGGAGAGGGGTCAAGAGGATGGGAGGAATGGAGTCAAAGATGGAGAGTTAGAGAGACAAATGTATACGTATATTTAGGCTGTGTGTATAACGTTCATGAAATTTTTAGATACGATCCAAACCGGGAAAAAAAAAAATTTAGGTAATAAAATTTTAAAAAAATGTTGTGTCCGTTATGTTGGAAGAAAAAATTTTAGAGATATTAATTACAAAGAGAAAATAGATTTTTTTTATCACTCACTGTTTTAGAAAGTAATCACTAAACTATTAAATAATTAATTATAATCATTAAATTTACATTTTTTTTGTTTTTAATCATTCTGTTAATGTCCCGTTAAAATAATATTAATGTGCTGAATAAACCAATAATAATGTATAATTGTTACAAATTAGCCATTAAACATTATATCACTTATAAATATATCACCATTATAATTTTTTCCATAAATTTTATTATCTTTTCATAAATTAACTCATTTTTATTTAAATTATATATCTTATTAATAATAGTCGTTTAAAACATAGCATGATAAACAAAAAAATTATGAAATTATTTATTTTTATAATGTATAAATGTTTTAGATTCATATCGTTGATTTTTAAGATTTTATAACCCAAATTTGACCACAAAAATAATACAAAATATATAAATTATTCTTTTAGATCAATATCTAAAATTTTGAATTAAAAAATTAGATTCTAATCAAAATTATATATATTTGAAAGTTTACAATATCAAGGGTTGAGTGGTAAAAGCATCTATTTTCCCAATTACAAAATGATTTATAGAATAATATGTGTTAGATTTTAATGTTGAATGGCTATATGATACTGGGCACACATGCATTTATATCGATTTTACCAATTGATGGCCGCGAGATTTCTCAGATACAAGTGGTAGTCCGATAACGTGTAAAAAATGAAAGCGATATATGGAATAGTATTTATGAATTTATGTTCTTTTCATTAATTATTCTTATTTTCATGGTGCTTGTGATATTTGATATATTAAATGAGCAGTCAAGGAGCTGAGCGAAAGAAAATACAAGACTGCAAGACACACGAGAAGACATTGGGAAATAAAATAGCAATAAGAAGCCTTAATCCGTTATTTAGTATACTCTTTGTGAAACGAAATATGTATATTTTTAAAGTGCACTCTTTTTCTCTCTTTAGCTTTTTTTTTCAAAGAGATATACAAAATGTTATAAAACTGTAATGGATCCAAAAAATATGAAATTTTTTATTAATATCCGCAAATAATGTTATACTCTATTTTGGCCTCTTCTTGTAATCTATTTTGAAAGATAGATAATTTGTTTTCAAAAGTGTCTCAAAATTATATTTCAGGGAAAAACTCACACAAAAATAGATATACAAAATGTTATAAAATTGGATTCGATCCAATAAAAAGGAATGATATTGACATTTGTATATTGCATGTTTATTTGCATTAGGTACATAATGACCTATATTATCTATACTGTTAGATTATAAATTATATATATTATCAGATTATATATATATATTAGATTACTAAATTACCATTTCAATATTATATTGATGATATTATATTACTAAATTACCCCTCCAATTGTATATTTATGATAAATAATTTGTTTTTGATGGGAATTGAACCATGACCTAGGTAATAGTGTGACAAATATTGACATCTATAGCCAGTACCAACTATTATATTCTGTTTTAATATTTATTGACAATTTAATCGTCATAAAATTACTAAATTACCCCTCATATTTTAGGATGACAAAAAATTTTATTTCTAATGGGAATTAAACCCTTGACCTCTAAATTAGAATAAATTAGAAATGACATTCCTTACCACTATACTAGACATCTATTTTGATTGTATTATGAAACTCTTTTATAATATGCACAAATACTCAATATGGTATATTCTATTTTGGTCTCTTCTTGTAATCTACTTGGTAAGGTAGACAATTTATTTTCACAAGTGCCTTAAAATCATATATCTGACCATGTTAGAGAAAAACTGGCGCAAAATAGATATACAAAATGTTATAAAACTGTAATTGCTCCATAAAATATGAAACTCTTTGTTAATATCTACAAATGCTCAATATGTTATCCTCTATTTTGGTCTTTTCTTGTAATCTATTTGGAAAGGTAGATAATTTAGTTTCACAAGTGTCTCAAAATTATATTTCAGGGAAAAACTCACGCAAAAATAGATATACAAAATGTAATAAAATTGGATTTGATCCATTAAAAAATTATATTAATATTTGTATATTGCATGTTTATTTGCATTAAGTACATAATGGCTCATATTATATATACTGTTAGATTACAAATTATATATACTATCAAATTATATATATATATATATATATATATATATATATATATATATTAGATTACTAAATTACTCCTCCGAATTGTATATTGATGATAAAAAAAAAAAAAATTGAACCATGACCTAGGTCACAGTATGACAAATGTTGACATATATAGTCAATATCAACTATTATATTATGTTTTAAAATTCATTTTAAAATTTAAAACTATCAACATATTTACTCCTTTTCAATTAGATTATTATATATAATAAGCGTAAAACGGATTTTTATTCATTATTTAACATTTAATACTGCTTCATTATAAAATTTTGACAACTTATAATTATATACGCATTTTTGAAATTTTAGTTACTAATATAGATTAAAACTGTAATTTTATTATGGTCCGATATATTATAAGTCTCGACCTCAATAGATAAATTTTATACGTTGATCATTTTCGAAAAATATACTATTAATATATAAAGTATTGAACCCGAAAAATGCAAAGAGTTTTCTCTTTCTATACTAATAAAAAAGTTTGTGTTGATGATTTTTACAAGGAAGTTGAAGTTGTCATCGTACAACTAAATCAAATATAAACTAATATCGCTTTGAATTTTTTGAATATCTATGATAAAATATTAAAAGTATTAAGTGTTAAATTATTTATGTCAAGTGTCAATTGTAAGGTCAAACGAGTAACTTATCACGGATGATTCTTGACAGGTATAAGTAATAGTTTTATGAGATAAAGTATATCCAATGTAAAATTATTGCATTCATCGACCGTTCTTAAAACGAGCAAAGTGGTATGCATTCGTTTAAATGGTATATCCACATGTACTAATACAACTTATATTTCTACACTTTTACTCTATTATACTCACTTATCAAATATTACAACACCCACTTAACGACTACCCCATGAACTACAAACAGATAAATAGAGTGCCAATGTTCCACATGGCAATAAAAATGGTAAAACGCGCAGAATGCTTTTCCAAAGTGACACTAAAATCATATTCTCATTCAGATATGGCTGACAAAATTATAATCGACGAAATCTTGTAGTTCACAAAGGTCGTGCGTGCCTACTCATGTTGTAATAGCAACCTTATAGACTGGGACTTTACAAAACATGTATTATCAAAAGTTTGACCTATTTTCAACTAATATATCGTTACATACTTATGTCTTTTCTTATACATGAATTACTCCAAACGATGAGACCAACATAATCGAAAAATAGCTAGAACATGCCCGTGCATCGCACGAGCTACAAAGCTAGCTTATAACCCGATGAACTACAAACAGGTAAATGGAGTGCCAACGTTCCCCCATGCAATGAAAATGATAAAAGGCGCCCAATGCTCTTTCAAAGTGACCCTAAAACCATCTTCTCATTCAAATACGATTGGAAAAACTATAACCGGCAAAATCTTGCAGTACACAAGGTCACGACTACCCCATGAACTACAAACAGATAAATGGAGTGTCAACGTTCCTCCAGGCAATGGAAATGGTAAAAGGAGCCCGATACTCTTTCAAAGTGACACTAAAACCATCTTCTCATTCAAATACGATTGGCAAAATTATAACCGACGAAATCTTGCAGTACAGAAGGGTCGTGCGTGCCAACAAAACATGTTAATTTATCAAAATATTTGCGCCTACTCAGGTTATAATAACAACCTTATAGACTGGGATTTTGTAAAACATGTATCATCAGAACTTCGACATATTTCCTACTGTCTTTTCTTATACATGCATTTCACCAAACGATGAGATCAACATAACCGAAAATAGCTAAAACATGCCCGTGCCTCGCACGGGCTATAAAGCTAGTTGGCTATAACAAGAAATAATACCCTGCCGCCCAGAAAATAATTTTAAAAATGGGCCACCTACTTTAAACTCGTACGAACTACTTAAATTAGTGACATAGGGCGGCGGCTGGCGATACTTCTTCAATCCCTTGATTTTCCTATATATTCACACAAGCTTAACAACCATGCTACCTCCACAACATACACAGACAATCGACGACTATATTTTACATGGCACCTAAAGAAAGAATATTACCGTTTACTACAAAACCAAACACAACCCTTAAACAACAACATTTCCGCGGCGTACGCAAGCGTCCATGGGGCCGATACGCCGCGGAAATTCGAGACCCGAACAAAAAAAATCGTGTTTGGTTAGGTACATTTGATACGGCTGAGGAAGCTGCTAGGGCATATGACGCCGCGGCCCGAAGTTTCCGCGGCGTAAATGCCAAAACTAATTTTCCAAGACCCGAAGAGATTTTCGACATCAATCGTACTCTAATAAATGTATGTACGGATTTTTGTTCTACTGAAAAAAATGTGCATGGGAGTATGAGCCAGAGTAGTACGGTTGAGTCGTCGAGTCACGACGCTTTGAATCTTACTTTAGGGCTTACTGGAGATTCACCAGTCAACGGTGGTTTGGATAAAGTCCACGGAGGTTCTCAAAGTGATTCTGAGGAGACTTCGGTTGTTATTGACTTGAAGTTGAGTATCGGAGAGTTTGGTTTTGATCTGAATGCCCCACCGGCGCCGGAAATTTACTGATCGGAATACATAATTATATTGCTATTTTTACGGCAAAGCTCTAGTAATATTTAAGTTTTATTTTATACGTAGTAATATTTAAGTGTTGTAGATTTAGTAGTGTTTTTCTTCTTATATCAGCAACTTATCCGGCGGTAGTGACAGATCGGCGTGATTTTTTTGTGGCTGTTTGAATTCCCGGTGACCGGAAATTCTCAGTTGTTTGTTGTCAGATGTAAGTTTTTGGATGCTAATGCTATGCTAGAATAAGAGCATATGCATCGATTAAAAAAAATAGTTGATTTGTTAGACGGATTGACGAATTGACGAATTGACGGAGTTTAGTTATGCAACAGTGTTTTTTTAGTCCGTCAATAAAATTGAACTCGGTCAATCCGTTAACTACTTTTTGATGGAGTAGTTAACGGATTTACGACCATCAATTTGATTGATGGACCAAAAAACATTGTTGCATTGATAAAACTATATCAATTTATTAATTCTTTAGACGACTTTGATTTTGATTTGTACTGCTGCATAAAAAATAATAAAATAGTTAATTTTATTTGGATAGTAATAAACTCCATCAAGTAAATTGACGAATTAACGGATTGAACACCGGTAATTGGTGCGGAAAATTGCTACGCAGCCTAGCAAATCTTATCCTTCGAAATATTAATTCTACTGAATATCTGGCAAAAACAATTTTTTTCATTACATTCTCAACTTTTCAAAAAAAAAAAAAAAAGAGAGTATAATCTCATAATACTATTTAATCTTTTTTGTAAATTTATTTAAAATTTTAGAAAGGAAAAAATGAAAAGAACAATTTGTCATTTCAACTTTTCTATCCATCTTCACATTTAAACGACAATACATTTGGAGCAAATGTAAGTAATTTGTATCTTGAAAAACTGAAATTTTACCACTTTCAAATAGAAAAACAAGAAATTTTATAATAATAGAAAACCCCAAAGGAATTATATGTAGTATATTATATATAGTAGCATTTAAATATTTCGGAAAATTTTATATTATTTACATCATAAAATTTTGAATTCAATTCGATCAATACAGTTGTTGGTGAGCTGTTGAAAAGCGCGGGCAAATTTGTTGGTCAAGTGGCTTCATACATTAAGCCTGCAGGTTGTAAATTCAACGGAAGTAGTTAACTCTTTTAAATTAGAGCTTTATTTGTTCATTTTCTCGGACTTGTCCCTTTCACTCAAAAAAATAAAATACTGAGAGCAAGTTTAATAAATTATTTATATATTGTTTTAAGTTCAAATATAGAAATTTAGTAAAAATGACACTCTAATAATAATACACATTGAAAGATTTCAGCTCTATTCATAATAATCAACTATATTCCATATTGAAAGATTACAATATATATATATATATATAGTTAATTACTTGGAAGCAAAATAATTTCCTAAAAAAATACTAAATCATTATAAATATCTTTTATCATAATTGATTGAAGGAAACAAATCCTTCTATTATTCTAATAGAATAATCTAGAATCTTTCTAATAAATATACTTATACCTAATCAATTATATTTACTTTTAAATCTAAATAATAATGTAATATATATATCAATCTATATCTATACTATTATATTAAAGACGAAACATTGAATGTTTTGTAGTCTGGTCGTCAAAGTTTTTGTAGTCTGGTCACTCCATTCATAGTCGTTAGATATTTATGATCAAATCGATGAGAACCGTTAGATAAAATATTAAAATTAATATATATAATATCTTTTTTATATTTCCTAATAAAACATCTCATTTTCCAAAAATATCGCAGACAATTTCATTTAATAAAATAACATAATAAGGTTATAATTGCTAATAAATAACCTATTACCATTTTTAGTCAAAGTGTATATTTTTTTTTTATTTTCTAACTAAAATTTCTACTTTTATATTTTTCCTAAATAAAACATCTCATTTTCCAAAAATATCACGAACAATTCTATTTAATAAAATAAAATAATAATATTATAATTATTAATGACTGACTGATTAGTTTTTTTTTCCAAAACGTATTTTTTTTTTATTTTCTAAAATCTCAAAAATATTACGGGCTATTCCATTTACTAGCATAAAATACTAATATTATAAATTTATCTATCTATCTATACTATCAATACTATTATATAATAGACGAAACATTGAAAGTTTGGTCGGTCGGTATGGTAGACGAAACATTAAAAGTTTGGTTGGTTGGTATGATACATTGTGATTTTACTTAATTGCCCTTAACTGTATTTCGTGTTTTTACTTAATTAACCTTATTTATTTATAGAAATATATTATTAAATAATAATATTACCTATTTATAACCAATTACCTTTTTTCCCTAAAATAAATTATTTTTTCTAACAAATTTCCCAACTTTTTCAAACATGACAATTACCTTTTTTAACTAAAACATGTTAGTTTTTCTATTTTTCCTTACTAAAACCCCCCATTTCCAAAAATATCACGGACAAACCTTTAGTTATTTATTTTTAAACCTATAATATTATAATTATTTTTAAAAAATTAAAAGTTTGGTTGATCGGTATGGTACATTGTGATTTTACTTAATTGCTCTTACCTGTATTTTATGTTTTTTTACTTAATTAACCTTACTTATTTATAGAAATATATTATTAAATAATAATATTATCTATTTATAACCAATTAATTTTTTTTCTAAAATACATTATTTTTTCTAACAAATTCCCCTACTTTTTTAAACATGACAATTACTTTTTTAAACTAAAACATGTTAGTTTTTCTATTTTTTCTTACTAAAACCCCTAATTTACCAAAAATATCACGGACAAACCTTTAGTTATTTATTTTTAAACCTATAATATTATAATTATTTTTTAAAAGTTTACTTATTTTAACATGTCTACTTATTTTTCTAAACAAATGCAATCACTAAGAATATTAAAATATAAATAATCAAATACCTATTTATAACCAATTACTCTAAAACACATTATAGATTTTTTCTAACAAAATCTCTTCTTTTCTAAATATATCACGGGAAATTGTCTTTTTCAATTTACTTTTTCAAATTTTCTCACTAAAATTCATTATTTCCCAAAAATATCATAGGAAACCCTTTACTTATTTATTTTAAAACGAATTTAATTACTTTTAATTATTAATTTTTAAAACCTCATTTTTCAAAAATAACACGGGCATTTACCTTTTTAAACTAAATATATGTTACATTTTTTATTTTTTCTTATTAAACCCCTCATTTTTCAAAAATATAACGGGCAAACCCTTACTTATTTATTTTAAAATCAGTTTTAATGTTTTTAATTAATTAAAAATATTTAGCTATTTTAACATGTTTACTTATTTTTTTAACAAATACAATTAATAAAATATAATAATAAAATAATAATTCAAAATCCGTGCATCGCACGGATTTTTACGGATTTTAAACTAGTATATATATAAATTAATTTAACTATTCCTTGTTCCGCATCAATACATACCCGCCTCGATTAGTTTAGCTAAACAAACTCGGATTCGTGTACGAGTTCAAATCAAATTAAATTTTGTTAGACGAGTTCGAAGTGGAGTTGCTTGCAAGCAACCTTACTCAAAGGCGTGCTAAACTTATTCAAGTATCAGAAAAATGCATACTCACTATTAGTCTAATATTCATTTGTTATTTTAAATTTTTATTAGCTCATAACTCGTGCGAAACACGGATCGAGATTAAAACAAAATCGGGATGAAACCATAAAAAATAAACCAAATCAACAAAATTTTGAATTATGTAGTTACAGGGAATTGAACCCGGGGTGAAACAAAAAAAAACTAAATCAAATAAATAAATTTTGTTTAATCATGTAGCTATAGGGAATCGAACCCAAATTTTTTAATAACCAAATTTGATATTTTCATAATTTTACACGTCATTTACACATTATTTTATTTATAAATAAAGAGTATAGATTTCATTTATCTCCCCCATTTTTTATAGTAGAAGCCTTTCTTGCTAAGCTTTTTAGTAGAAGCTTTTTGGTTCTCTCTCTCATTTGCTCCCCAAAGTCCAACAGTACATTCTCTCAATGAGTGCTACAATTTTAAATCAAGGCTCCTAAATTTTACATTTTTTTCATCCCCAATTGTTTGTTTTCTCGTATTTTCGAACAATAATATATATAACTGATCATAAAACTAGACGATCCACCCCCCCTCCACCTTACACCTGCTCTAACAATATTTTGTGCTTCCCATATGCTTCTCTTCTCCACACAAAACTAGGGTTATTCCCTAACTTTGCAGTAAGAAACGACTCAGATGCATGATAACGAGCTTTAAAAATCTTCTAATGGTAGCAAGAATACACTCATCGCATAATTTGAGAGGGACTCAAGCTTTTGTAAAAGCTCTTTAACACACTCTGCCTTTTGGAGAGAAATTGACTCATATAATCATATTTAACCTGCCTTTCTATTCTTTTCTTTCCTCGAAAAACCTTGGGAACATGTTAGAGAAAATAAAATAGCACAAATCTCTCTTTTCTCCAGATTTAAAGTCGGCAACACAGTGTTATAGTAGCATCTGCAGCAGATACAAATGGTACTTAAATTACAACAAAACAATATAACTACATAATTTTTGATTCTATCATTTGTCGCTCACTCCCTCCCCTCAGTTTTAAGTTATCTTTCCCAGTTGAGGTAGTTTAAAATGATTACGGGAACAGTCTGGATCTCTGTTCTTCATTTGACTCTTTTACATTCACATTTGCCTCTCTTACTCTCCCACCTACATAATAGTAACGAACAACAAAACCTTGGTTACAAACCAGAAATTATTCAATGAGTATATCTTCCTTAAACCTTGCAAATCTTATACCACTTCATGCTGAATTTACAATGATTGTCCTTATATATTTGGATAAGTACTTCTTCAGATTGAGTTAACTAGTTTGTCACGTTCTCCAGTCAGTTTATAAGGAGTTCTAATGTAATTTAACAATACTGCATATCGATACCCAAAGGTTTGGCCCATAAGACCGACTCACAGCCCTTGCAAACACATTTCCACGGGAGAAAAACTAACTTTTTGCCTAAAAAAAGAGCTGTTTAAATTTACACAGTGATGACCTGATTGACCGACACCCAGCCCTCGCAAACACAATTCTACGGAACAGAAAACAACTAAAAAATATAAAACAAAGCGATGCACATTGCAAATTGTAAATTAACATAGAACACTAACAAGTATAAAACAAATATTAAGGAGGACATACTGTTCATGTATGTTTACAAGGGTGAAGCTTTTTATTTTTGAAGGAAGAGTGAACTTAAACACAAGTTATTTATACCCAAACAGTCCCTTCATTCCCCAACTAATTCAGATATCCCCACCAGTTCGTTATAGTGATTGATATAAAGGATTGTATCTATATTTTCACAGACTCTAGATGTAGGACTCCAAGCAACCTTAACTATAAATCTTAATTACCTGAGTCTGCTCCATCCATTTCTCAAGTGTACAACAAAGAGCTAGAGTGCGCGCTCGTCACTTTTTAAATATTTTTCCTGTTTGTGAAGTACACGAATCTTGCTAATATCACCTGTTTGTACTAGTACCTGTCATAAGAGTTTGCAGCATATACAAAATTACTTGTGGTCTTCTTAACAAAAGACGCAATCAAAGAACTTTCAAAGGGTTCTGAAGCAAAGAATCATTCCCAAGAACTGGTGTGATAAATTTGGCAGCAAATCTAAGAACAGCGTTGATCCTAAATTACTTAAATGATTAATCAATCAGGCAACTGTGTAAATTTCTGATTAAAATCCAATCTAGAGAACATTTGTCGCAAAATATAACTAATATACAAGTATAAAGTAACAAACAAATATTAACCATTTCAAATATCAACTAAGTTCTAATTGTTTTGGCTTCTAGTGAAATTTGCTTACCCATACTATCAAAATTATAGTGGACAATGTGCTTAATCTTTTGATCATTTATTATTATTTCTTAATGAGTAATCATAACTATATATTAATCTATTTTCTAGCTTTTTACTTGTGATTTTGTTAATAAGTTAGCAATTAGTGACCACATAGTCATTTTCTGTTTATAATAGACTTTTAATAACGATGTACTTGTTGGTACATAATTATAGAAGTGGTAGTTAAATGTCAGGTGCAGAAAATTTGTAATTGCCAGAGTATAAAATCATCCAAACCTGATATAAGCGCTTAGTAAAAAATGCCAGAAGAGACGAGTCGCAACCTTCCAAATAAAGTCTTCTGATAGAAGTGAGTTCCTCCAAGCCATGAATTTCTTTTAAACCAATACAATCTGTAAGGTCTAACTCCTCTAACTGTTTCAAATTGGATAGATTTGGTAATTTTTTTATAGACATACAACCATCTGCACTAATCCATTTCAGATTAGGAGGTAATTTTGAAATATATGACAGATGACCGCAATATCCAATATCAAGATTTTCTAGTGATCTCAAGTTGTCAATGGTGTCCGGAAGAGTTTCAAGGTTCTTGTTGTAACTTAATCGCAGACCTACAAGCTCAGTAAGATGTCCTATCGAATCCGGTAATTCTGAAATATTCAGTTTCTCCGTATTGAGCTCCTTTAGTGATTTTATGTTCCCCAATGCCGCAGGCAATGCTTTTAGAATACTGCAATCATGAATATCTAGAACTTCCAAGCTTCTCAAGTTGCAAATGGTGTCGGGAAGGCTTATCAGCTTCACACAACCATGCAAATCTAAGAAAACAAGACTGACCAAACTTCCTATTGATATGTGAACCTCCTCCAAACTTTCGCACCTCTTAAAATTTAAAGTTTCAAGACAAGGAAATTTAGTGAAGTCTGGAGTTGAAGTTAGGTCTTGAGAATATGGCATGTTTAAAGTCTTCAAATTTTTAAAAACATGTGCCTGTAACCATCAGTGCAATGGGGAAAAACTGAATAAGCCAATATTTTATAAATTGTCATATATGAAAGATATATACTCAGAATACCTACCATGTTTAGCTCCCATAGTATTCTCATGTTGCTACGAGGCAACTCAAGGATAACAAGTTTTTGTGGTGAAAATTCAGAAGGTAAAGATTCCAAAGGGCAACAGTCCCAACAGAGCCATCTCAAGTCTTCAAATGTCTCTCTAAAGCTTCCAGTAAGATTCACCCTTTTAAGGTAAAGGTATCTTAATTTTCTCATCCTTTTGAATGCTTCAGTACTAAATGATTTTCCCTCAAGTACTGAATGTTCGTGGGGGACGATACCTTCAATTGCTTCTGTTCCCTATCACATATCAATAAGAAAAGCTGATGACTAGTAATTTAGAAGTAAATTAGGAGACAAAAAAGGTGGAAAGGTAAATTAGTTCCCTAGTGCTTCTTCAACACATTATTTCCTCTGCTGAGCAATTTTAGACGTACATCTATAGGAAAGGAAGGTGTCATATAAAGTCAAATGTAACCATCGGTTGAATATGGAACCAATTTTTCCTTTTTGCTAAGTAAATTTGGGACCTTTATTGAATATATACATAGTAAATTAAAATTACCTTATGCTTTCTCAACACATCATTTATGTCATGTGATACCCATAATCTACTATGTTTTCCAGGCTCATCAGGAGAACTGTTACGTGCAATTTCCCTTCCCATATCCCTAAGCAGATCATGCATCACCAACTCGTTTCTTATGTTAATCGTTAGTAAACATCTTTTCTTCAGAATATCAATACCAACATCTACGAAGGGATAATAAGTTCCAATTATTTTGACCACCTCTTCTTTATTTCTTCCAGTGAAAAAACAAGCAATGTCAAGGAAAATTTTCTTCAGCATCGGATCATCCACTTCTAAAGCATCCAAGCTAATTAGAAGGTTTTGTTGAACAATATTGCTGGAATTTCGCTGCAGTTTCTCAATGAAAGATTTCCAACCTGCCTCGGATCTCTTATACAAGTACGAGCCGAAAACTTCGAGAGCCAAGGGAAGCCCACCAGCAATAAGTAGGACGTCTTTAGACAACACCATTAAATTGTTGTTTGGCTGAGCCTCTCCGAATGCATGTCGGGTAAATAGTGCTAGTGACTCATCACCATTCAACTCATTGACTTTGTATCGATATTTGGGTTCTACTTCAATTTTATCTAGTATCTCTTCATCCCTTGTAGTTATGATAACTACACTCCCAGAAGCAAATGACTCTACCAAAGATTTATATACTTCAACGTCGTCCAAATCATCGATGACAACCAGAACTTTGGCTGAACAAATTCTCGCTCTTATAAGGTTAGTTCCTTCTTCAATATTGAAAACCTCAATTCTTTTCCTACTTTTAAGAACATCGTTAATAAATGCCTCTTGTAAAGATTCTATGCCTTTAAATGTCCCAGAGACCTCCCTAACGTTTGCTAGGAAACAGCTGCCCTTGAAGCTTCCTCCTAGCAAAAAATGATTAAAAAGAGCTTTGGCAAGAGTTGTTTTACCCACTCCACCCATACCATAAATGCCAATCCTAATGACACCTTCTGTACCACTGCTACTGCTCAACCTTCCTATGATGTCTTTAACACGAGAATCCAACCTAACCGGATATTTTGCAACATCTAAAGCCTTAGGATTAATTTCTAATATGATCTCATCAACAATTTCATTGGTAAGATCAGATTCAGACCTGCAATGCAAATCTTTTTATTATGGAACATACTGAAAGCATCTTTTTTTTATTTTAATATATATATTTTGCTAGTTTACTGGTAGCATCTTTTAATAACACAAGATTAGACTATACTGCTAATATGGCAGGAAGTGAACAGTATATATTGAGGGGGCAATGCGACTAATTAGCTCATCATGATACTTTTAGGTGTGCCAATTTATTAACATTAATTTTATTTTTCTTTGCAGTGTCATTTCACTTTGCATGAAAAATTAGCATATAATAATTGTACTTTCTAGTTACTTATTCCATTGTACTGTAACATTATCAAATGCTAAAATACAATTAACTATTCAATACTTTGATATCAGTTTGATCATTCAAATACTTAATCTACTCTAATCTATACTATATTATTCCGAAACATTGAAGTTTTGGTTTTCGGTTTTCGGTTAGTTTTGGTTTTAGGTTAGTTTTTAGTTTTCGGTACTTTTTCTAATTAATAAATTAATAATATAATCAAAATTCGGGAAAGTTTTATTCTACATTAATATTTCACTATATTTTACAACATAAAAATCAAATAATATTGAAATCTAATTAAAAAAATGGAAATGTGGGATATAATTTGTTTAAATTTAGGATATATTGCTACAAATATACTTCTTTCTTTTTAGGATAACGAAAGCTTTTTTCTAACAAAATTTACTCTTTTTCCAAAAATATCATAACAATTATCTTTAAATTAAAACATATTACTTTTTATATTTGTTATCACTAAAATCTCTGTTTTCCAAAAATATGAAGTGCAATCCTTACTTATTTATTTTAAAACCTATTTTAATACTCTATTTAATTAATAATAAAATAATATAAAAATAGTAACTAGCTGATTGCCTTTTATAATAAAAAAAAATTCAAACAAAATCTACTCCTTTTCCAAAAATATCATGACAATTACCTTTAAATTAAAACATAATATCTTTTATATTTGTTTTCACTAAAATCTCTATTTTCCAAAATTATGAGGTGCAATCCTTACTTATTTATTTTAAAATCTATTTTAATACTCTATTTAATAAATAATAAAATAATATAAAAATAGTAACTAGCTGATTGCCTTTTATAATTAAAATATTTTTTTTCCTAACAAAATCTACTTTTTTTCCAAAAATATCACGGACAATTACCTTTAAATTAAAATATATTACCTTTTATATTTGTTATCACTAAAATCTCTCTTTTCCAAAAATATCAACTGCAACCCTTACTTATATATTTTAAAACTTATTTTAATACTTTTAATTATTTAACAAGTGAACGTATTTTTTTAACAAATACAATTAATATAATTAAAACACATCTAAAAATATTATAGGTAGTTATTTTTTTAATTAAAACATGTTAGCTTTCCTATTTGTCCTTATTAAAAAAAACTTACTTATTTTAACATGTCAACATATTTTTTTAATAAATACAATTAATATAATTAAAACACTTCTAAAAATATCACGGGTAATTACTTTTTTAATTAAAACATGTTAGATTTTCTATCTGTCCTTATTATTATTATTATTATTATTTTATTATAAAATAATATTAATAATACCTCATTTATCTTTCTCAGCCCCATCTGTATTTTTTAATATTTTTTTATGTTCCAATTAATATTTAACTTTCTCATTTTATAATTTATCATATTAATTTTTACTTTTATTTTAATATTAAATTTTTTAGTTTATTATTTTTTAAGGCCCGTGCGGGTTATAGGCTAGTATTATCTAAAGCTGAAGTATAATAACTTTTCATTATTTTGAACTTAATACTATAACTAGCTTATATCCCGTGCGATGCACGGTCTTCTTTAATATTTTCTTATTTTTTATTTAGATTTTAGTTATTATATATAATTTGATAAAATTTTAATATATATATATATATATTGGATTTATAAATCTAACAATATAATATTTAAATTTAATATATCATTGACGTAATCAATAGTAGTATTTTAGATATTAAAATATAAAATATTTTAAAATAACATATCTAATGATTCGTATTTTTTTACTTTTAAAAATCTAAAAAGGGACTCAAGTGCAAATATCAAAATATGTGCTTGTTCAATATACCGAGTTTATTTGAATATACTATTACTTTTATTTTAATTAATTATCTCGTTTAAATTGAATGTTAAAAAAATTAGGGCTTTTTTCATAAATATCCCATTCCAGAAATATTTTTGCAAAAATACCTTTTCAAAAAAAAAAATTTGCGAAAATACCATCTTATTTGCAAAATTACCTTCTGCAAACTGCAACCAAAATCAACCACAATGCAACTTGTTAATAATTGTGTTTTTCCGGCGTCCTGATTTTAGGGTTGTTTACAACCCTAAAATCAGGGTAGGTTAGGGTTTAGAGTCTAGGGTTTAGGGTTGTAAACAACCCTAAACCTAAGTCCGTATACGAATTATTCATCATTCTTAATATTTCTAAAATCCAAAATAGAAACATTGAACCCCAAAAGTTAACTATTGAACCCCCAGGGTAGTAAACCAATACCACAAGTTTACCCCTTTTATTAATAATTTTTTTTGAATTCTTAGCTGTTTTTTCAATTATTTTTTAAAAAGTTGCATCTAGTTGCATCTAATTTCAACCACATATGCAACTGGATGCAAACTACGTAGGTTGTATTTGGAAAGTTGCATCCAGTTGCATCTAGTTGCAATCACACCAACCGGATGCAACCTACGTAGGTTGTATTTAGTTGCAGAACATATTTTTGCAAAAATCTTTTTAAAAGATGGTATTTTCGCAAATTATTTTTAAAAAGAAGGTATTTTTGTAAATATTTTGAGAAGATGGTAAAATCGCAAAAAAACTTTTAAAAAAGTGGTATTTTTGATAATATCCAAAAAAGTATAATAAACATGAATTTCATAAGTTTAATATAATAATATTACCAATATATCTATCTTTTGCCCGTGTTATTTTTAATTTGAACATGAGTTGTTTCAGTTAAAAAATATAAACAGGTAATATCCTTAAAAAGACAATTAGTTACTTATTAACAATTATATAAAATTATATTAATTTTTTTATATATACGTCTGCATTACTTTTAGAAAATTAGTTGTTTAAGTTAGAAAATATAAAAGAGGTAATTTGTTTTAGCTAGAAAGAATAACTTGTTATTTATTAATATTTATATAAAACAATATTACCATTGTATATTTATTTTGCATGTATTATATTTAGAAGATAAGTTGTTTTAGTTAGAAAATATAAAACACATAATGTGTTTTAGCTGTCGGTTATAAATATATAATAATATTACCATTTTATATATATATATTGTCCGTCTTATTTTTAGAAAATAATTTGTTTTAGTTAAATAGATATATGAAATAGGTAATATAATTTAGCTGAAAAAGGTAATTGTTTATCAATAACTTGGTTTTCATATATGTGTCTTATTTATAAGATGAGTTGTTTTAGGTAAAAAATATAAA
Organism: Heracleum sosnowskyi; assembly: GCA_030848705.1. NCBI lineage: Eukaryota > Viridiplantae > Streptophyta > Magnoliopsida > Apiales > Apiaceae > Heracleum > Heracleum sosnowskyi. The sequence continues at coordinate 10,347,154 of CM061239.1, forward strand.
AATAATGTGTTTTAGCTGAAAAAGGTAATCAGTTATAAATATATAATAATATTACCATATTATATATATGTTGCCCGTTTTATTTTTAGAAGATTAGTTGGTTTGGTTTTAAAAAAATATATAATAGGTAATGTAGTGAAAAAAGGTAATTGGTTATTAATAAATTGATTATAGATAGGCCCGTGAATCGGCCCAAATACCGAACGACCGACCGACCAAAACTTTTAATATTTCGTCTTTAATAATATAGTATAGATACACATTTTTTGTTTTTCAATAAAATATAAATCTAATGTACATACTTTCTGCTCAATTACAATGTACATTTTCTATTTATATTAATTTTAAAACATCAATCGGAAAAAAAAATGATATTCATATAACATTATATGCAAAAATGATTCCAAGAACAATTAACATGTTTGCCAAGTTGTTAAAGACCATTGAACCGAACTTTATCCGCAAGTGGTAAACTGAACCAGATAGTGTTAAATATTTTAAATACCTGCTTTCAGATATCAGGTATCCTGAAAACCCGGCAACTTCTGTTAGTGCAAGGCGCCACTTTTTCACTTTCTCCATTTCAAACTGATGTTCATGTTGTATGAAAGCTTGTTTAAGACTCCCAGTTTGGTGTCGCACAACTGATGGATCTATGTTGTAAAATACGGTAACAACCAATCTGTGCATTGTTTTGCGACAATTAAGGATCTCAACCAGCTCGTCAAGGCACCAACTTGAAGAAGCATAATTTTCTGACATGACAACAATGTAAGTCTTGGATTTTTGAATGGCTTGGATCAATTCATCAAAAATAACTTCTCCACTGCATAGCTCAGGATAATCCTTAAAAGTTTGAATTCCATGACGAACCAAGGCAGAGTACAAATGACCGGAAAATGTGAATTTTGTATCTATACCTGAGCTTAAGAAAACGTCCCAGCTAGGAGGGGTTGAATCTGAAGCAGAAGAGGATGGAGTTTCAAGGTATTGATTATCATTTAAATTTATCGTAACACGCTTACTAAGACGTCCAATTGAATCTGGTAATTTTGCAACATTAAGTCCCCATGCATTGAGCTCTGTTAAAGATTCAATGTCCCCCAATTCTGAAGGCAATGTTTTTAAACTACGGCAACCACCAACATTTAGACTTTTTAGTGCTCTCAACTCGCTAATGCTGTCCGGAATACTTCCTAGCTTCACACAACCATGCAAATTTAAGGAAACAAGCCTCTTCAAACTTCCAATTGATATGTTGACCTCCTCCAAGCTTTTACAGCCCTCAAGATTTAATTTTTCAAGACATGGTAATTTAGTGAAGTCTGCAGTCGTAGTCAACTCTAGAGAATATGACAAGTTTAGAGTCTTTAATTTTTTAAAAACTCGTGAAGCCTGTATAAATAAGTGAAATTGAAAGATCAGTTTTTTTTAATATAAATTGCCATATATGCAAGAAACATATTCTCAGTACCTACCACATTGTTTAGCTCCCACATTGTTGTCATTTTGCTATGAGGCAACTCAAGGATAACAAGTTCTTCGGGGTAAAATTCAGAAGGTATAGATTTTAAAGGACAATAGTCCCAAAAGAGCCACCTTAAATCTTCAAATGTTTGTTCAAAGCTTCCAGTGAGATTTATCTTTTTGAGGTAAAGAAATTTTAGTCTACTCATCCTTCTAAATGCCTCTGTACTGTATGATGCTCCCTCGTTTGCATCCTGGTAACTAAAGTTGCTGGGGATGATACCTTCAATCGCTTCTGTTCCCTAACACATATATATTTATGAGATAAGCTGATGGCAGATGCTTTGAAAATAACTATGATAAGTAGGGAACAACAACGTAAAAAACTGAAACTCGACTCAGTAAATGGGCTCGAACTTGACTCTAACTTGTTATCGAGCTCGAGTCCAACAACATTTTTGGGCTCGATAAAAAACTCAAGTCGGGTCGAGTTTAGTTTTCTTTAGCTCAACACGCTAAACTTGAACTCGAATAGGCTTGAAATCGAACACGGTTACTTTTTAAATTTTTTTATGTACTTTTTAAATATTTATGTGTTTGTGCAATCAATCATGAAATTATATTAATATTAGGGCCAGGGAAGGCCATGGCCCCCCTTTGCCTCTACTATGCTACGTCTCTCAATCTAAGACCATTGATGGATACAATATGTGCACATACAAAGAGAGAGATAAACTGAAGTTACCTTGTGTTTTTTCAACACGTCATTTATATCTTTTGGTGCCCACAATCTACTATAATTTCCAGGCTCATCAGGATAATCATTACGTGCAATTTTCCTTCCCATATCTCGGAGGAGAACATGCATTTCCAACTCATCTATATCATTGATCGTTAGTAAACACCTCTTCTTCAGAATGTCAATATTATCACTAACAAACGTATAACAAGTTTCCATAATTTTAACCACCTCTTCTTTCATCCAGCCAATAAAAAAACAAGCAATATCTAGGAAAATATCTTGCAGCATAGGATCAACCAATTTCAACTCATCAAAGCTAATCTGAAGTCTTTTCTCAACAGTGTCACTGGAAAGTTGTTCCAATTGGTCGATTGAGATCACTCCTTCTTTAGATTGGTTAAGCAAGCATGAGCCAAAAACGTTAAGAGCCAATGGAAGCCCTCCAGCACGTTCCAAAATTTCTTGGGACAATTCCATGAAAGTGTCGGGTATTTCACTATCACCGAATGCATGTTGGCTAAAAAGTCGACGTGACTCAGCATCACCCAATTCATTTACCTTGTATCTGGCTTCTATGTTAATTAAATCCAGTAGATCTTCATTTCTTGTGGTGATAATGATTGTACTCCCGCAAGCAAATGGCCCTGTTAAAAAATTAAGTCCTATCGGGCTCTCTAAATCATCAATAACAATTAGAGCTTTCATTGGACAAATTTTATCTCTTATTGAAGCAATTCCATGGTAAACATTGTCAATGTTAACATTCTTACATTTAAGAACATCACTGACAAGTTTCTGTTGTAAAGATACCAAGCCTCTTTCTGTTCGCGAAACCTCCCTAACGTTTTCCAGAAAGCAGCTGCCTTGAAAGCGATGATAGTTTTGGTTATACACAGCTTTGGCAAGAGTTGTTTTGCCAACTCCACCCATACCATGTATACCAATTATAGTAATACCTTCCATGTCGCTGTTTAACAATGCTGTTATCCCTTTAACACGAGAACCCAAACCAACTGGATATTGTGCAACGTCTAAAGTCATGGGATTTATTTCAAGTAAAACCCTATCAACAACTTTATTGATAATATCAGCTTCAGACCTGCAATGCAATTGTTTTATTTATTGAAACAGAGTACTGGATATTTGTTATATACACCAGATGAATACAAACTATATATTTACAGTCATGCAAAGTAGACGATGTCGAAGACTTGAACAATCTTTCTTAAAATTGTGATTCAGAATTTTTACTACTTGGGGAAATCATACTTTTGCACATTAAATTCATAACTGAACAACTGTATAGTCGGATATAAAAATGTCCGATTCTCATGTGCTGATGACTTATTAATTTTAATATTAAATCTTTTTATGCTATAAGCAAACCTATAACAAAATATAGTCTTAAACCTTGTTCCCAACCTTCCCATTTTTGCTATTTCAAGTTCATGTGGCCCATATTTGTAATTTTCTTGTTATTTAAACATTCCATTTTCATTTTACATACAATTTTGCACAAGTGAAAATCTTTACTAACAATCAATAACACATGTGCATATTTCATTCTGTTCTAGCTAATTTCATTTCAACAAGCAAAGAGAACTTAAATGTTTCTCCTTACATATTTTTATAGACTGTGTATCCTGCAAGGTTTGCCATGTCCGTCAGTGTAGTACGCCACTTTGCCGTTCTATCCATATGAAAACGAGTTCTATGTTTTTTGAAAGCTTCATCAAAGTTTCCAGTTTGATCATGCACAACTGATTTTTCAATGTTGTAAAATATTGGAACAACCAATCTTCTGAATGATTTGCAACAGTTCAGGATCTCTACAAGCTCGTCAAGGCACCATACAGAAGAAGCATAGTTTTCTGAGAAAACAACGATGTAAATTTTGGATTCGTAAATGGCATGGAGCAACGTGTCTGAGATTACTTCTCCGGTACGCAGCTCCTGATCATCCTTAAGTGTTTTAACTCCATGACGAACTAGGGCAGAGTACAGATGACTCGTAAACTTATATTGAGTGTCTTCGCCGCAGAAGCTCAAAAAAATGTCCCAACAAGTCTTAGGATTTGTTTTGGGTAAAACTTTATCAACAACATCCATGATAACATCAGATTCAAACCTGCGGTTAATTTATTAAAGTAGAGTATAAGACCTGCATTGAATTCGTTTAATATAGAAAACGTTTCTAGATGTCTGTCTGATGACAATTAATATACATTGAGAATTAGGAAGAAAATACAATTAAACCACCCCATCACCATTTGTTAAAAAAAATACATAATTTTAAGTTGTTTAGGGTGCAAGTTAAATATCAAATTGGCCACTATATAACTAGCAAAATATCAAATTTAACACTGACAGATTCAGGGTCTCAAATTGGCCATTTTCATGCAAAATTGTTGATTTTGGATGCTAAATTTGAGATTTTGTTAGCTTAGCCCCTATTTAAAAGTAGATCTGGCAAATCAGTCGTGTCGTTTCGTGTCGTGTAATTTCGTGTACTTTTCGGCTATACACGAAAACGACATGAATTCAAATCGTGTACCCAAAACTGTAACACGAACACGACACGAGTGATACACGACTTGACACGACACGACACGACACGACACGAGATACACGAATTTTTTCATGTACCATTCGTGTACACAAAACGAAACGAAATAGACATGAATAGCAACGAAAACACGAATGTTTACACGAAATTTCTTAAAGTTGTGCGACTGACCTAACCCTAAAATCCTAAATTGTATTGATATTTTATAAAATATCAATTAACATTTATACTATATATATAATATATATTTTTAATTATTTATATATTTATGTCGTGTACTTAAAAGGATAAATCCAAAAACGACACTAAATCGGGGTAGTGTACTTTCGTGTTCGTGTACTTAAAATGCAAACACAAACACTAAATTTTCGTGTCGTTTCGTGTCGTGTATGTCGTATTGTCGTGTATAAAATTGCCGTGTATAAAATTGCCGGGTCTTTTTAAAAGTGACCAATTTGAGACTCCAACAACTTAAAAGTGGTCAATCCGAGACCCCGAATCTGTCGCTTTGCTAATTATATAGTGGCCAATTTGATAATTAACTAATTGTGCTATAATTGAATAATACAAGTAAGACTTACTCATCTCCATGTTCTTTAAGAAGGTATCCTGATAGCTCCGCAATTTGAGCAAGAGCAGATCTCCACTTGTGTATCATATCAACAGAGTAACGCTTTTTATGATGATCAAAAGCTTCCCCAAAACTCCTTTTAAGGTGCCGTATATCTGATGGATCAACATAGTAAAATACAGGAATAATCTGATTGAACCCTGTCTTGCAAATACTTAAAATCTCCACCAGCTCATTAAGACACCAACTGGACCTAGAATAGTTCTCAGAGATAACAACTATAAATTTGTTTGAATTTCTGATTGCGTTAACTAGACGAGATGAAATATCTTCGCCCATTGAAAGTGCAGGATCATCACGGAATGTTACTACTCCTGCTAGATCTAAAGCAGCGTAGAGATGGGAAACGAAGTTTCTGCGTGTGTCTTTACCGCAAAAGCTCAAGAAAACATCCCAGCGAGGAGATGAAGGATAAGAAGTGTCGGTAAGTTGATTGCTTTTGCTAGCCATGGAAGATATAGGATACTCCCTGATTCAACAAATTGTGAAGATGGCTAGACCTTTATGCAAAGTCAACTTCATTTCTCATCTTTCTGGCCAAACAGATTTTTCTTTTATCGGTTACAAATGAGTTGTATGTATTTTGATTCTTATATCGAATCCTACGCCTTTCTTTACGCTTCACTTTTTGGTACGTTCGATTTCATTTCTTTACGTATCAAAAATCATTTTATACTCGTTCACTACTTTCTTCAATTATATCTCTACTTTATACTCACTTTATACATTAAATTTGATTGATCCCACCATTTTACTCATTACTCATTTTTCTTACTTTTCCTATTAATTTACATTTTTTCTTTACTATTGTTACGGGTATAATTAATAAATAAATTTATATTTTCTTTCATAAAATATATAATCTGATTTTAATGTAAAATATTAGTATATATAAATTTTATAAAAAAAATAATATTTTAAAATTTGAATAAAAACATTGATTTTAAATTTCATTATGTTGTATAATCATTTTGGATAAATTTGACTATGAGTTTGGACTATTTAACTAATTTTCAATTATTATTTTAAAAAAAGTAGTTTAATTTCATTTTTATATTTAATAATTGAAAGTTATAATTATATATCTAATAAAATGATAAAAATATGTATTGTGAATATTTATGTAACGGGTTTTCTCACATTTTCTCACAGGAGTTCTCTGTCACTCATGATATATATATTACAAAAAATATATCACTAAAAATTTGAGCAGAAAATTTAATTTTAAATTTGGTTCTATAATAAAACCATTTTGGATAATTTTAATTCTGATGTAAAATCATGCCAAAATATTTCATATTTTTCAATAATTTTTTAAAGAAAAAAATTATAAAATTTTATTTTTGTTTTATTAAATTAAAATTTGTAATTATATTTAACTAAAAATATAATGAATATCTATACTATATTATTAAAGCCGAAACATTGAAAATTTCGGTTTTCGGTTTTCGGTCATTTATTCTATTTAATAAATAATAAAATAATATAAAAATAGTAACTAGCTGATTGACTTTTATCATTAAAACACTTTTTGTAACAAAATCTACTCCTTTTTTCAAAAATATCACGAGTAATTACATTTAAATTAAAGCATATTACCTTTTATAATAACTAATAAAATAATATAAAAATAGTAATTAGCTGATTGCCTTTTATCTTTAAAATACTTTTTTGTAACAAAATCTACTCCTTTTTTCAAAAATATTACGGGCAATTACCTTTAATTTAAAACATATTATCATTAATAATAAATAATATAAAAATACTAACTAGTTTATTACCTTTTATCATTAAAACACTTTTTTTTAACAAAATCTACTCTTTTTCCAAAAATATCACAGAAAATTATCTTGATATTAAAACATATTACCTTTTATAATAAATAATAAAATAATATAAAAATAGTAACTAGCTCATTGCCTTTTATCATTAAAACACTTTTTGTAACAAAATCTACGATTTTCCGTTATTTATTCTATTTAATAAAAAATAAAATATTATAAAAATAGTAACTACCTGATTGTCTTTTATCATTAAAACACTTTTGGTAACAAAATCTACTCCTTTTCCAAAAATATCACGGTAATTACATTTAAATTAAAACATATTACATTTTATAATAACTAATAAAATAATATAAAAATAGTAATTAACTGATTGCCTTTTATCTTTAAAACACTTTTTTTGTAACAAAATATACTCCTTTTTTCAAAAATATTACGGGCAATTACTTTTAATTTAAAACATATTACCATTAATAATAAATAATATAAAAATACTAACTAGCTTATTACCTTTTATCATTAAAACACTTTTTAAACAAAATCTACTTTTTTTCCAAAAATATCACGGGAAATTATCTTGATATTAAAACATATTACCTTTTATAATAAATAATAAAATAATATAAAAATAGTAACTAGGTGATTGTCTTTTATCATTAAAACACTTTTTTGTAACAAAATCTACGATTTTCGGTCATTTATTCTATTTAATAAATAATAAAATAATATAAAAATAGTAACTAGCTGATTGTCTTTTATCATTAAAACACTTTTTGTAACAAAATCTACCTTTTTTCCAAAATATCACGGGTAATTATATTTTAATTAAAACATATTACATTTTATAATAACTAATAAAATAATATAAAAATAGTAATTAGCTGATTGCTTTTTATCTTTAAAACACTTTTTTGTAACAAAATCAACTCCTTTTTTCAAAAATATCACTGACAATTATCTTTAATTTAAAACATATTACCATTAATAATAAATAATATAAAAATACTAACTAGCTTATTACCTTTTATCATTAAAACACCTTTTTCAACTAAATCTACTCTTTTTCGAAAAATATCACGGGAAATTATCTTGATATTAAAATATATTACCTTTTATAATAAATAATAAAATAATATAAAAATAGTAAATAGGTGATTGCCTTTTATCATTAAAACACTTTTTTGTAACATAATCTACTATTTTTTCAAAAATATCACGGGCAATAATTACTTTTAAATTAACATATTACAATTTATATATGTTTTCACTAAAATCTCTTTTTTCCAAAAATATCAATACAACCTTTACTTATTTATTTTAAAACGTATTTTAATGCTTTTAATTATTAAAAAAAACTTACATATTTCAACATGCCAACATATTTTAAAAAAAATATAATTAATATAATTAAAACACTTCTGAATTCGTCAAAAAAAAAAAACACTTCTGAAAATATCACGGGCAATTTCTTTTTTTAATTAAAACATGTTAATTTTTCTATTTGTCCTTATTATTAATATTATTTTAATAAATAATAAAATAATATTAATAATGTCTCATTTATCTTCCTCACCCCATTTGTATTATTTATTTATTTTTTCTATATTACAATTAATATTTAAATTTCTCATTTTATAATTTATCATATTGATTTTTAATTGTCTTTGATGCCCGTGCCTTATTGATTAGTATGCATTATATATATTTTATAATAATGTACTATTGAACTCTATAAATGTACTATAGAAGACTACCCAACAAAGGTATCTCATACCTAATCTGACCTTAAACTATTTTTTAAAAAGTTTAAATTATAAATGTATCCTCTCTATCTCATATAGTTTATTGGACTGGTCCTTAAAATTATTGGGCCAACTGTTAAATATGTTTTTGGGCCATTTTCAGGATTTAAAAAAAAAATCTATTATCTATTATTATTATTATATATATAATAGAGCAACTAGGGTTGCTTCAGACAATTTAATCAGTATAAAATTACCAAATTACCCATACTTATTATATTAATGATAAAAAAATTATTTTTAATGGGAGTCAAACCCTTGACCTGAGAAAACACTTCTAACCACTATGTTAGCCATCAAATTTAGTTATAATATAAAACTCTTTATTAATATTAATATGTGCAAATACTTATATTTTATTTTGGTCTCTTTTTCTAATCTACTTGGTAAGGTAGATAATTTATTTTCACAAGTGCCTTAAAATCATATATTTGACCATATTATAGAAAAACTCATGCAAAATAGATATATAAAATGTTATAAATTGAAATTGGTCCATTGGAAAAAGAATTATATTAATATTTTTATATTGTAAATCATGTTTATTTGCAATAAGTATATATTTGCTCAGATTATATATACTATTAGATTACAAATTCTATATACAATCAATATATATCTATCTATTATAAATATAATAGAGCAACTAGGTGGTTCAATGAGTCAATTTATTCAAGTTAAATTACCAAAATACCCTTCTAAATTATATTTTAATTATACATGTATTAATTACAATTAAGACTCATCTACTTTAATATGCGTACATTAATTGTGTCCAACTCATTATTGCATATCATTGATATTTATTATTATTTTAATATTTAATATTAACAATTTATGACTAGATATTATTTTTTATAGAAAATATTAAAACTTTTAAACATTAAATAAATTGTGACAATGATGATTGATAATTGTTAATTGAAAGAGATTACCAACTAATTTAGAGCTTCATTCACTATTGCAAAGTGATGCATATGAAATCTTATTTTGCTAAATTAAAAAAAAAAACTATTGGCCTTATTGCATATTTCGTATCTAGGTTCGCCATTTGGTTCATTACATTTATTTGCTTATATAGCAGACGATTTAGGGATATCAAAAGTAATTATAGACCAAATAAATGATGATAAAAAATAATGAATATGGCGAGCGGACAATGAATATCAATCAAATAAAAAATTTGGATACAGAAGATGTAATAATAAGGTAATAGATTTGTTTTTCGAAGTTAGCAAAATATGATTTGATCTGCATATCAAATCTTATTTTGCTAAATTGAAAAAACAAACTATTGTCCTTATTGCATATTTCGTATCCAGGTTCGCTATTTGGTTCATTACATTTATTTGCTTATATAGTAAACAGTTCAGGAAGATCAAAAGTAATTATAGACCAAATAAATGATGATAAAAAATAATGGATATGATGAGTGAACAATGAATATCAACCAAATAAGAAATTTGGATACGGAAAATGTAATAATAAGACTAATAGGTTTATTTTTTGAAGTTAGCAAAATATGATTTGATCTGCGTCACTTTACAATAGCCAACGAGAATATTTTGTACGATATCAAATAATTTTTTTTTATAAATTTAGTATATCTTAAACAATAAGCTATATATCAAAAAAATGTTATAGAAATATTGTACCAAATAATTTTACTAACTACTTCAAACAGGTTAAATACTATTTTATTTTTTATAAAGTTACACGACGTTTGCAAAATAAGTCACACTCATTTAATATAGTTCAATCTCCCGTAATTACAAGACCGCAAGCACTTCAAAATTACAAGTCTTACTTATATTGTACGACGTTATTAGATATGATATTTTTCAATGAAAAAACGCAACAGAACCTATAATACATTTCACATGCATGCATATATTTACATGATTAAATATATATGATCTTTTCTAACAAAAACTGATCCCACTTGCAACAAAACATATATTATATTTAATAAATCGGCTTATCATTTTATAACAGAAGAATGGAGAACATACCCGTGCCTCGCACGGGTTATAAAGCTAGTTAAGAATAAATTTTCAACTTTGTAGATATATCAAGTAAAATTTGTGTTTGAATTATAATAATATTTTTAAAACTATTTATTGTGCAACATTCCTACATTAATTAAATTATTATATATAATAAGCATAAGGGAGATTTTATTCAAAACTATGGTCCAAAACAATCTCAACCGTTAGATATAATATATTTAAAAATAGACGATCTAGATTATATCATATAAAAATAGAAATTATTATCTAAAAAAGATATAAATAAAAAATGGAAGTATTAATATTAGAAATAATTATAACTTAAAAAAAAGACCAGTTCCATTAATACTAATATTCAATTCATATTACATATCAAAATAATAAGGATTGTTAGATTTTTAAATAGATAGATGAGAATCGTTTGATCGAATATAAAAAAAAGTGTATTTGGTTGTTAGTTGAATTATATTAAAAATACTAAAAAAAATATCTTGACAATTTAAACCAAATACATGAAAATTTCCTAATTCGAATAGAATTCTCAATGTAAAAATTTATCACTTTCTTCTATCTTTAGTTTTGTTATAGTTTATAATTGTAAAAAAATATTAAACCATCACTAAATTAAAGATTATTTTGTTTTTATTTTGTTTGATATTAAAATAGATAGATAAAAACCGCTGAATGTAATATTAAAAAGTGTATTTGGTTGTTAGTAAACTATATTTAAATACTAAAAAAAGTATTTTCATAATTTAAACCAGATATAAATAAATTTCCTAAGTTGAATAAAAATTATTAATGTAAAATTCGTCACTTTTTTCTCTTCAGTTTGAGGATATTTTTAATTGGAAACAAAATTACTAAACAATCACTAAATTAAAAATTATTTTATGAGTTTTGTGTGTATCTTCAAATCTGATTTTTATGACTAAAATCTAAAAAATAAAGTCTAAAAATTAATCACATAAAATTATTAAAAAAATACAAATAATATATTTATAGATATTAAAATTAGAGTAGTGTGTTGCACGGATCTTATCTAAAATTTTGGTACATGTAGCGTCAAAGTAATAAGGACCGTCGATTTTGAAATAAATAAATAAAATCGTTAAATTTAATATTAAAAAGTGTATTCAATTGTTATTAAAATTATATTTAAATACTAAAAGTGAATTTTAATAATATAAACCAAATATGAGTAGATTTTCTAAGTTGAATAGAATTGTCAAGGTAAAAATTCATAATTTTTTCTTCTATTCGGTTCAAGTAATTTTAGTTGAATAATAATGACTAAATCATCATTAAATTAAAGATAATATCTTTAATTAATATTACTATAAATTTAAAAAAATAACCGTACAGTTATAAGCTAGTATTTAAAAAAAGATAAAAGAATCTTAATTTCAACTTTTAACAAGAAAAAATAAGGTAAATATATTCTAAAAAGGAGCACCAATAGTTTATTTTTTAAAAGATCCTAGAAATTGATATTTGTCAACGGAAAAAAAAAACGTAATATACATGTATTGGGGAAGTAGGTCTAAACTTTGACGTTAAATTTACAATTTTAGAATTAAAATATTAATATTTTAGTTTACCAACAAAGAGTTTAAATATTCTCTATAGTTGTATTAGTCAATCTTACAATCTATTGCAAGAAAATTTAAAAGTTTGATAAATTATGAAAATTTAGCCTACAATAATAAAGTACCACAAATAATACATAATTTCAAAAATAATATAGGAATCATTTGTAGTACTTGAGCAATGAGCTAGCAATTTCCACATGAGCGAGCATAAATTCAAGGTTCAGCTGCTATGCTATCCGAGGCAATGTCACCATCTTTACAATCTTTTGAGTAATCTGTACCAAGCCAAACTGGATATTTTAAATGGCAAACCGAAACCAAATTCATATATCATATATGTAATGTAGTGTATAACATTCCTTTGCTCTATATCAATTCATCAATTATGTAAACAAATTCTCTTTACCAGAAATGATAGTCTTTATATTTTTCTTCGTTTAACTTTCCTGTCTTCTTTTTCTTCTTCTTCGTTCGTCATTATTATCTGCAAGGTCATGAACTTCATTAGTAAAATTGACAAAAATATAGGGTTAGATACTTCGAACCCTACAGAGACAAATGATAAATATATAATTAAAACCCAAATTGATAAAATAAGAAGATGCATGAAAGAGGGAGGTTGATGACAAGACATAATTAAGGGGGGAGAAGAGAGCAGGTTTTAGGAAACACTTTTACACAGACTTGAGTTTTGTGGAATGGTTTTCTGAGATGATTCAGGAGTACAACACGGAAGAGATGAAGATTATAAGTATGGTCTGCTGGTCCTTGTGGAAGAACAGGAACAATATAGTTTGGAATCAGTTGGAGGCAACGGAAGTGATGAACTCAACTATTCTTGTCCTTAATCAATGGCAGAGTGCTCAAGATAGGTCGTTTGATAACTCATTTGGGTTTATAACACCATCAGACGGCAAAGACGGCAAAGAGCACTGGCAACTCCCTCAGATGAATACGATTAAGGTTAATACTGATGCAGCCTTGTTCGAAGACTCTGGACATTTCAGCTTTTCTATACTAACTAGAGACCACGAAGGCAGCATGGTTGAGGCTAAGGCTTGCTGTAAACAAGGTAGTATAGCTCCAGAACTTGCAGAAGCCATTGGCGTTCGAGAGGCTCTAAGTTTGGGTAAAATCAAAAGACTGGCCGCAGGTGATAATAGAAATTGATTGTCTAGTGGTTGTTCAAGTAATCAGGAGTTCCTATGTTAGTCTGTCTTATTTTGGCAGAGTTATAGATGAGTGCAAACAGCATTTGTCAGACTTAAGAGGTCGTCGCGTGATCCTCAATTTTGTTAAACGATCCGCGAACGCAGTGGCTCACTTTTTGGCGAGAAGCACTAGTTCCCTAGTTGATCGTAGTTGGAACCGGGGAAATATTTACCCGGGATTAATGCATGTAATGTTGAATGATTTGAAGCATTAATAAAACTGCTACTTTTTTTGAAAAAGAAAGAAAGAAAGAAAGAAAGAAAGAAAGAAAGAAAAAATCTTTATTTATTGGGAGCAATGACAAGAATAACTAAGAATTTGTTGGGATGATGAGAGAGAATGTGTTTTCTTTATTTCAAAATAGAACTTTTTGTAAATTACAATTAATAGGTATTCAAGTCTTCAATTAAAATAGAAACTCCATGAAACTTTTCCCTATAAAATAAATATGAACTATAAATTACTAAGATTAAACCAAATATTATTACAAATTATTATTGGTTAATTAATGGATTAAATTGTGTGATCATATTTTAATTTGTTCTTAGTTTTGGTGGATTAATATTTTTTCCACATAAATGTATATGATCTGATATGTTTGTAGTATTATTTAACAATTATAACTATTGATGGTATCTTGATCTAGTGTTACAATGCCTGGAAACTTGTAAATTTTACCTTTTTGAACGACTATCCTCAAAATAAAAACCAGATTAGGCCTACATAAATATCAGTAAAGAGTTTGAGATCAACCAAACCTGTAGGGAACGTTTGGAGAGAGTGTATGGCAGAAGAGATGAGTTGCAACCTGTCAAGTGAAGTAATTTTAGAGAAGTGAGTTCGTTCAAGCCTTGAATCTTTGTCAAACCACTACAATTTCTAAGGTCCAATGTCTCCAACTGTGTCAGATTTGATAAATTTGGTAACCTTGTCATAGATCTACAACTATCTGCCCTAACCCATTTCAGATTAGGAGGAAGTTCTGGAATATACAACAGCTGACCACATGATCCAAGATCAAGATTTTCCAGTGATCTCAAGTTGTTAAAAGTGTTCGGAAGAGTTTCAAGGTTCTTGTTAAAACTTAAACTCAGCCCAACAAGCTTGCTAAGATGTCTGATCGAATCTGGTAATTTTGAAACATTTAATTGCTCTGCATTGAACTCCACTAGGGATTTAATGTTTCCCAACTTCTGAGGCAATTCTTCCAGCCTTTGACAATACCCGATATTTAGAATTTTCAGTCCTGTCAAGTTGCATATGGTATCTGGAAGAGTTTGAAGGTTCCTATTAAACCTCAATTTGAGTTCAACAAGCTTACTAAGACGTCCAATCGAATCAGGTAAATTCGAAACATTTAGTCCCTCTGCGTTGAGCACTTCTAAGGAGTCAATGTCTCCCAACTCTGTAGGCAATGCTTCCAGCTCTTGGCAATTTCCAATATTTAGAATTTTTAATGCTGATAAGTCACAAATGCTCTTCCCAAGACTTTTTAGCTTCACACAACCACGTAAATTTAAGGAAACAAGGCTGTTAAAACTTCTACTTGAAATGTGGATCTCCTCCAACCTTACACAACCCTCAAGATTTAGAGTTTCAAGACACTCAAATTTTGTGAATTCTGGAATTGTAGTTAAGTCTTGAGAATCCGACATATTTAGACTCTTTAACGCTTGAAATTCCTGGGGAACCTATACAAATGAGTGCCATTTTGAGAAATTGATGATTGCTTATATAGTAGTAAATAGCCATATATGAAAAAAGCATAACTACATTACCTACCTCCCACATTGTTCTCAATCTGCTACCCTGCAACTCAAGGGTAACAACTTTTTGTGGGGGAAATTTAGAAGGTAAAGAATTTAAAGGACACAACTTCCAAGAGAGCCACGTCACATCTTCAAATATCTGTTCAAAGCTTCCAATAAGTTCAACGTTGTTGAGGTACAGAAATCTCAAATTACTCATGCTTAAGAATGCTTCCGTTGCGAATGATTGTAGTCCCTCGGGTGCATTCTGAGGAACGATACCTTCAATAGCTCCTGTTCCCTAATATATACACATTTAGATTAAAAGTCAAAAAAATATTACACATATATAAACTAATTTAAACAAAAAAAACCCATACATTGAACCAAAAAAAATAAAAAATATTAATAAGTTATTACCTTGAAATTTTTCAACACTTTGCATATGTCTTCAGGTACCCACAATCTGCTATGTTCTCCGGGATCACGAGGAGATATTCTTCGCACAATTTCCCTTCCCATGTCCCTTAGAAGAAGATGCATCCCCAATATATGTCTTTCATTGATCCTTAGTAAACTTCTTTTTTTTAGAATGTCAATTTTATCATTGACATCCGTGTCGGTGTAGAAAGTACCCAATATTTTAACCACCTCTTCTTCTTCCCGTCCAAAGAATAAACAAGCAATGTCCAAGAATATGTTCTGCAGGATATGATCAACCAATTTCAATGTATCATAGCTAATCCGAAGTTTATCTTCAAGCAGCGAATAGGAAACTCGTTTAAACGAATCAATGATGCTACTCCATCTTTTCTCTGCTTGGTTACAAAATCTGTCACCATAGACAGTAAGAGCCAAAGGAAGCCCTTCAGCAACTTTTAGAATGTCATCAGACAATTCTATCAATTTGTCCAATATTCTATTATCTCCAAATGCATGTTGGCTAAAAAGTTGACGTGACTCATTATCACTTAGTCTATTTACCTTGTATCTGTCTTTTACATTAATAGAATCCAGCAGATCTTCATTTCTTGTTGTAATTATGATTATGCTCCCCGCAGCAAATGGCCCTAAATAGTCCAATGGTCTTGCTTCATCCAAATCGTCAATAATTATCAGAGCCTTTGTCGAACATAATTTATCTTTTATACATGCAATTCCATGAGGAACATTGTCAATCTTCTCGTTCTCACGGTTGAGAACATTGTCAATAAGTTGTTGTTGTAAACGTACTCGGCCTGTTTCTGTTTCTGAATTCTCTCTAACGTTTGCTAGGAAGCAACTGCCGTTGAAGCGGTGATAGTTGTTGTTATACACATCTAAGGCGAGAGTTGTTTTGCCAACCCCACCCGTACCATGTATACCAATCTTAACAACACCGTTCGGGTCACTCCTCAACAATGATGTTACTTCTTCAGAACGTGAAGGCAGCCCAACTGGATATTTAGCTACAGGTAAAGTCTTTGGAGTTATTCGGGATAAAATATCAGCAACAATTTTATCCGTTATATCACCTTCATACCTGCAGTGCAATTTATTTAATCACACTTACAAAGTACTAACAGAAGTGTAGCTATTGCTATATTATGAGACCAAAACGTGAATTTTGATGTTAAAATAGAACTTGTATTTCAATGCATAGTTTTAAAATGACATCAAATGTGTCTAAACTCTAAATAGTAAATATAGCTACATTTCAACCACCTAATCTTTAAATGCACAATAATGTACATGTCACTATTACTTTAATATTCATCTCCTCCCCTTTTTTCACTTGCATGCTTATATAGAAATTATAGTAAAATCTATACTTGGTAATATAGCATTTTTCTAATTTGCATCCATGTTTAACATCCTATTGGAGTGAAGTTTTTTCTAAGGGTGTTATATTACACATATAGCATCACCTTTAGCACCATGATTGGACTTGCTCTTATACGTGGTAAGATAAAATTAAATTTGGATTAAGATATTACGAGTCAATATCATATTTCGAGTTGGTTATAAAATTGACCTGGAAATTTTTGATTTTTTTTTGTTTGGCTTGGGATTACCCAAAACTCGCCCAATTTTATTGAAAAATATATTTATTGTCTATTCATGTTATATATCGATATATATAAATAATATACTACTATCTCCGTTCCTTAATAAATGACGGTATACAAATTCTAAAAGTCAAACATGTTCGAGTTTGACCACATATTATACATTATTAGTTTGTAATTTTGTAAATTTAAGAATTACATATGATAGAAAATCAAATATACTTTTTAATGATATATTTTTTATAATTTTTGTGTCTAACAAAATTTATTAATTACTAGTCAAAGTTAAGTTAGTTTGACTTTAAAAATTTATAAAACACCAATTTTTGTGAAACGGAGGGAGTATAATACATAATATTATTTATAGATATTATTTATTAAATAAGCTTTAATATCTATTTTGGGTGGTGTCGAGTTATCACTGATAATTTGGGGTTGTGTTCAAATATATTTACGACCCGCATTTGTTGACATGAACACCATCCAATACCCGGAATTATGTATATTTCTACAGTAAAACCTCTATAAATTAATAATGTTGGGACCGGGATATTTTATTAATTTAGAGAGATATTATTATATCGATAAATTAATAATTTATTAATTTAAAGAGTATTACATAAGACCTTTAAATTTCCAAGTCTAATGTACTAGTTACAATATATATTAGTTAGAGATGAAAAATAAATTACAAAAATAAGTTCCAAGGCACATTCTATGAATGTACATTCACAAGTTAATTGAATTTATAGAGGTTTTACTGTATTCACTTCTACTAAATATCATAATATTAAAGACAAGTGACTATAGATTCATTTTTTACTAGACAATCTTAGAATATGTATGGAATCTTTTAATGATTATACTTTGGGATTTCAAAAAAGTTATTATCTTATTATTTTATCGATTGGGGTCCAATTTTATACTGGTCCCAAGTTGGGACTGGACAAATTATTAATTTTATCGAGATTATTAATTTATCGAGTATTAATTTATAGAGGTTTTACTGTATAATTATTTTCAGAAAATTTTATATAATATTTCTATAATTATTTTATACTCCATTTGTCCCAACTATTTCTTTACACTTTATTTTTTAGGATGTTTCTCTCAATTCTTTACATTTCTAAATTTTCTAAAAGTAGTAAACTTTTACAATATAAAAAGCAACTACTTCCACTACTTTCCTCTACTATACTCACTTTATACATTAAATATTGATTGGTACCACAACTAACTCACTTATTCTACTTTTTCCACTACTTTATAGTTTTTTCTTAACCTCCGTGTCCAACCCAAATATAAACAAATGGGACGGAATGAGTATTTGGTTTTAATATCTAGATTGCCAGGAGTTGTCTCATATTTATATTTGTGAGAGGGCAATTTGTATATTAATAAGCAGCAAGTTAACTCCTTTACTATGAGGCTTCTTGGAGTTGTTTAAAAATAAATTCGTGCAGACTCGGTTCAAAGCGCACAATATCATATCATTGTGCAGTTAAGGCTAACTTCCAACATAGATTTTTGGAGGATTAGTCCTTCGGGAAAAGTTAACACCCCAACAGGGTGGAAGCAAGTGGAGAAGATGACTCACAATAAAAGGGAGAAGTAGCAAGATTTCCCGAAAATTAAAAATGACTACGATCATGAATGTTTGACACTATGTCATAAAAGTACCTAGATGACTACTGACTACGAATTGTGGGAGTGATCATGAGAAATGAGAAGCGAGATGAGTATAGCATTTGTGAATCTTACTTGGTGCTGGAAGGAGCTTTATGCTATTTTTCATAGAAGATATGTCTAAAGGCCCTACAACTTGTTTGTCTTTAGAGTCTATCACATCCGCATCCATATGCTGCAAGAAAATTCTTATCACTAAATTACTTAATGAGCTTTGTATTAGATAGATGGATGACTTTTCCTAATTATAATTTACAACATATACCATAAATATGTTATTTTTAACATGCACTTGTAAACACAACCTACAAATTATAAATAATTGAAGTTTAGTGATACTTAATGATTGTGTTTTTGATTTGAAAGGGGTATGAAAGGTAATGGCGAAAAAATTGCTATGTTTCCTTCAATTAATTATGGTAGTAGATATTTATAAGTATTTAGTTTTTCTAGAAAATTACTTGTCTCCCAAGTAATTAATTATCTATAAAAGTTTGTAATCTTTCAATATTGGATAGAGATGAATTATGAATTGATTTATTGGATGAATCTGCGGATTTATTTGTGACTCTACTGATTCACTGATTCTCTGCGGACACAAGTACCTTATCACTTATTATACCATTTTTTCTAACCTTGTCCTACATCAAATGGTATCAGAGCCACCATTCCTTCACCTAAACCTTTAATCAAACACTTTGCCTACAATCTAAACAAAGAAAATAAAATCCCAACAACCAACATTCAGTCGCCACCAGCTGTATTTTAGCCATATTTAGCCGCCACAAGCAGCCACTAATAGCCAAGGACAACCGTATTCAGGCGCCAGCAGCCGCCAACAGCTCCTAGTCAACACCACCAATTTATCAAAATTTACAAATCATGTCTTCATATGTAGATCCTCAAGTACTATAACTTGATGGATTACTTCATGGAATTGAAGGCATCCTTGAACAGTCACGCAACCGTTGATAGATACGAAGAATTAAAAATAGAGCGTGAACAATTGCACGACGAGTAAGAAAAATTTGTGAGGAATCAAACAAAGCTCTTTGAAGAGTTATGCTTCAAGTTGACAAAGCCTATAAAATATTGTATTGTGTAGCAATCGAATGTGACAACTTCAAGTATTATAGATGATGAGAACACTTTTGGTGAAGATTTAAATGTGCAAGATGTACAAGTTAATGTTGAAGAACTTGTTCGTCATCAAATTGATGTTCCAATACACGAGATACAAGTATGTTGATGATGCGAAGATCGTACAAAAGGGTATTAATAATTTAAAGTCACTCCTTGAAGATGTCAAAGAGAGTTTTCATGTTGACTTTATTATTCCTCACTGATTTATGAATATAAACATGTAAACGATATATCGCGATGGCTTCCAAAGATTTATGATCAACATGTATGGTCCTGATCGAGGATTGTGGATTCTTCTTCACTATAAAACTCTGGTCGAGTTTTCTTCAAAGAAGAGGAGAATAATGTGAAACAAGGAATAAATAAAGTAATTTGTATATATTTTACATTATTATTTAAATATAAAAGTAATTGTAATTGATTAGGTATAAGTATATTTATTAAGAAGATTTTAGATTATCCTATTAGAAAAATAGAAGAATTTGTTTCCTTCAATTAATTATGGTAGTAGATATATATAAGTATTTATTTTTTAAAAGAAATTACTTGGCTCCCAAGTAATTAATTATCTATACAAAGTTTGTAATTTTTCAATATTGGATAAAGATGAATTATGAATTGATTTATTGGATGAATCTACGAATTTATTTGTGACTCCACCGATTCTCTGTTGAGATAGGTACCTTATCCTTATTTTACCTTTTTTCTAACCCTGTGTTACACCACGTTTTGGAATGCAAAATAGGTTCATGCTAAAGCTGTATTGTTGAAGTGATAGCGGTAAAAGAGATGCTAAGTTGGTTCATCTATTTCTATTTTTACTTTACTACTGTGCATTTTTGTGTGATTTGGATTCAATTTGCAGGGAAGTTGAAGTTGGCGCTACTATTGTAGTAGATATAATTAAATTATTGAACTTTATTTCTTTTGGCTTAAAAATAATAATTTCTAGGCTGATAACTTTTTTTATATTTTTACTGTACAATTACAACAAATAAATAAATAAATAAAATGAAAAAAAAAGTGATGAGGAATGATGGTTTGATTTTAGTTGCAGACACTAACAATAGAGTTTAGAATCGTTTGGTAAAATTAAAAAGCAACTTTCTGAAAAGCTTTTCAATACAGTTTAGAACCGTTTGGTAAAACTTAAAAACAACTTTCTGAAAAGCTAAAAGTTGTTTTAGAAAAAATAGACCCTTCATGGTTTGGGAAAATACAGCTTTTGCGGATAGTAATGGCTGGTTTCACCGTCAAACCTCACCAAAAATATTATTATTTTTTATTTTTTACATCAAAACATGCAAATATCAAAAATGTTGTCAACCAGTAATCGGATAGTAATCGGATATTAACGATAGCATTTTTTCTTACATCCCAAACATTGCCTTATATATTTATTGGATTAAATATCAAAATGTTCACATAAGTAAAATGCATATATCAAAAAACTCACTTTAGATATTGGGGACTCATTTGACCACTCTAGTTGTTGTAAGTTGTTAAGAGTTGGTGTCACATAACTTAAGTCAACACACTAGTCAATGCATCTTTGTACATATATGAGTAGAGTTAGTTATAGTTAGTTAGTTGTAACAAACTTATAGTTAGCTAGTAGCTAGTATAAATGTAAATAGATTTGGTTCTTTGTTTACTTAATTCATTGTAACAAACTCTTAGTCAATCAATGAAAGCTTTTCTTTCTCCACAGTTTATGCAAGTTCATTTCCAGTTTATGCAAGCTTCACATGGTATCAGAGCAGGTATCAATGGCGTAATCTGCTTCAATCTTCTTGTTGTGTCTGTTGTGTCTTCCTAAGCAGGTAACAGTTCGATCTGTTCTTCATTTCTGTGTTTGATCTTTCGATCTGTGTTTCTGTTCTTCATTTCTGCGTTTGATCTTTCGATCTCTTCTTCATTTCTTTGTTCGATCTGTTTGATTTACTTTTGTTTTTCGCGTTGTTTGATTCTGATAAAATCGCTCTCGGAATCTGTTCGATCTCTCTGTGTTTTTTGTGGAAATCTCTCTAAAATTCTTATTGACCTCTTTGAAATCTCTTATCACTGTCATTTTTCGTTGTTCTTAATTGTTGCTTGTTTCTGTGAATCAATTACACGAACAATTTGCTTCTTCTCCAAGCTGTTATATCTAGTTATCTCATCGTTTATATCGCATTAATAGATGAATCATCTCATCATGCTGATGATGATCATACACCTGAAACAAATTATGAGGCACACACACAAAATCAATTTAATCAAGATAATCCGTTTCATCTTCAATCGTCTGATAGTCCGGGGATGAAATTAGTAAGTGATCCTTTTGATGGAACTGGTTTTGGTAACTGGAAACGTTCGATTTCTATTGCTTTATCTGCAAGAAACAAGCTAGGTTTCGTAGATATGGTTATTTCTTGGTTGCTTGGGGCTTTGTCTAAGAATATTGGTAGGAGTGTGATCTATTCTACCACTGCTCATAAAATGTGGTTAGAATTGGAAGAAAGGTATGGTGTCTCTAATGGAGCTCAGTTATTTGGGTTACATAAGGATCTTGCAGAAATCTCGCAAGGGAATTCTAATATAGCAGACTATTTCACTAAACTGAAAGTGTTATGGGATGATATTGATGCACTTTGTTTGATTCCAGTTTGTACGTGTGGATGTACTTGTGGTGCTTCTAACAAGCTGTCTAAGTTTCAACAGGATCAAAGGATCATACAGTTCTTGATGGGTTTAAATGAATCATTTAATGTCATGAGAGGTTCTGTACTGATGAGGTCTCCTTTGCCATCTATTGGTCAAGTGTATAGTCTTTTGTTGCAGGAGGAAACTCAGAGAGAAATTCATGCTGCTAGTCCTTTTGTGCCTGATTATGCATCTCTTGTTGTTCATTCTGGTAGAACGGGTGGACATGTCAATTATGGGAATTCCACTGGTTTCAATAGCAATGCATCAAATGGGAACAAGAAACCACCTTATGATAATAGGAAATTGTATTGTAACTATTGCAAGAAACCAGGGCATGTCATAGACAAGTGTTTCAAATTGCATGGTTTTCCTGCAAATTTTAAGTTTTCCAAACCTAGAAGAATGGTGGCTCAAGCTGAAACTTCCGATTCTGCAAACAGTAACAACAATAGTAAGTGTTTGGACATTTCACCAAGTCCAAATCAGTCTACTAGATCTTCTCCAGCAGTTCTCAGTCCAGAGATTTGTTCACAGATCATGTCACTACTTCAGTCAGCACAATCTTCAGATACCAGTTCATCTAACTTTGCCACAAATTTGGCTGGTAATATTTCTATCTCTTCTTCAGTAGCCTGTTTTTCAACTGTTGTGACATGGATCCTGGACAGTGGTGCCAGTGATCACATGTGTTCTCAAAAACATCTGTTTAAAAACATATCTCTTTTATCAAAACCTATCAACATTTCTTTGCCTAATGGTGAGATAATTGTCATCAATCTCAGTGGCACTGTTCCTTTAACACAAGATATAATACTTCATGATGTGTTATATGTCCCTCATTTCAAATATAATCTGCTTTCTATCAGCAAATTAACTAAGCATCTTAATTGTAACATCCAATTCACACCTGATGCTTGTTATTTGCAGAGCCATTCTCTGAGGAAGCCAGTGGTTCTTGGTGAATCTCAGAGGGGCCTCTATCTCCTTCACCATTCTTCGTCATCTACTGAAGATAATAATTTCTCATCATCCAAAGCTGCTTTGTTGAATTCTCACAATTGTAATACTGTTTCAGCTATAACTTGGCACAATAGACTTGGGCATTTGCCCTTATCAAAACTTAAATCTTTCTGTACCATTGACAGTGATAGTACTTCTGTGTTGTCTACTTGTGAAGTATGTGCTAAAGCTAGACAACATAGGCTTCCTTTTCCTCGTAGCACCATTCATAGTACTGCAAAATTTCAACTCATTCATGTAGACCTCTGGGGTCCTTACTCTATTCAAACTTACAATAAGAACAAATATTTTCTTACCATTGTTGATGATTTCACTCGTACTACTTGGACTCATCTCTTAAGCTGCAAAAGCAATGCTTTTGACTTCATTAAATAATTTGTTTTTTTAGTTAACACACAGTTTGCTAGCAAAGTTCAAAGTATTCGAACAGATAATGCTCTTGAACTGGGACTTAGCAAAACTGCTACTGCATTTTTCTTATCTCATGGAATTCTGCATCAAACTTCTTGTTCACACACCCCACAACAAAATGGGGTGGTTGAACGAAAGCATAAACATCTTCTGGAAACTTCTCGTGCTTTGCTATTTCAATCCAATCTCCCTAAACAGTTCTGGGGGGATTGTGTGTTGACAGCTACTTATCTGATAAATCGTTTTCCTTCAAAACTTCTGAACAATTTTTCACCTTATGAACTTCTGTTCAGAACAAAACCTTCTTATTTGAATCTAAAGCCATTTGGATGTCTTGCTTATGTTTCTACTACAAAAGTTCACAGAGACAAATTTTCTCCCCGTGCCATACCTTGTATCTTCATTGGATATCCTTACGGGAAGAAAGCCTATAAGTTTTTGAGTCTTGTGGATTATACCATTCACATATCACGTGACGTCAAATTTCATGAAATGGTTTTTCCTTTGGTCAAATCCTTCTCTAACACATTTATTCCTCTCCCATCACCTGATTTACACACTGAACCTTTTGTTACACCTTTACAAACTGAACCTTCTGTTACACCTTCTATTGATGAAAATGCTTCTACTGATGTCACACATTTTCAAAATTCCTCTACACATAATTCACCTACTGTTTCTGATTCACATATATCTACTCAACAAGTCAGAAAATCTTCAAGAATAACAAAAGTCCCCGATTACTTATATGATTATGTTCATCCTTTTCATTCTACAACTTGTGCTGCCACTTGTTTTTGTACTGTCACATCTCTTTGTGCTGAAAATCCACATAGCTTTACTCCTTCTCATTTTGCTGCTACTGTTTCTACTTCATCTGTTCCATCAAATCCTTCATCTTATAAAGAGGCTATGCTTTATCCCGAATGGCAAAAGGCTATTGCGGATGAGTTTACACGTTGGAAGTAAATAGAACTTGGTCTCTGGTTAAGCTTCCACCTGGAAAGAAACCAATTTCTAGTAAATGGGTCTTTAAAGTCAAACACAACTCTGATGGCACAATTGAGAGATACAAAGCTCGTTTAGTTGTTCGTGGATATACTCAAATTGAAGGTGTTGATTTTACAGAGACTTTCTCTCCGGTTGTCAAAATGACAACTATACGATCTCTTGTTGCTACTGCTGTTAAGAAAGGCTGGGATATGTTTCATTTAGATGTCAACAACGCTTTTTTTCATGGGGATTTAGATGAAGATGTTTACATGTCTCCACCTCCTAGTTTGGTTTTGTCAGATTCAACGTTGGTTTGTAAGTTGGAAAAATCTCTTTATGGGCTTCGACAAGCATCTCGTCAATGGCATACAAAGTTAAAAACTACTTTGTTGTCTCGTGGTTACACCATTTCTCAGAATGACTCTTCTTTGTTCTATAAGAAATCAAATGGACTGGTTCTTTACTTAGCTGTTTATGTTGACGACATCTTAGTCGTTGGTAATGATCATAGGGAAATTGTCGATATTAAGGCACATCTTGATTTGGTTTTCAAAATTAAAGATTTGGGTAAACTACGGTATTTCTTGGGTTTGGAGTTCATTGAAGTTCCTGATGGAATGGTTGTTTCTCAACGCAAGTTCACTGCTGATCTTATTAATGAATTTCTGACTACTGATGCTTCCACAGTGATAACTCCTCTGGATCTTACAGTTAAACTACTTCCTGGTGAAGGATTATTACTGTCTGATGCTTCCTCTTATAGACAACTGGTGGGAAAATTAAATTTCCTCACTAATACGCGTCCTGATCTCGCATTTTGTGTTCAGCACCTTAGTCAATTTATGTCTTCTCCTCGTCAACCACATTGGGATGCAGCCATACATGTGCTTCGATATCTTAAGTCCAATCCTTGTCAAGGGTTAAGGTTTAACAGAACACCAGGTTTTACTTTAGAGGCTTATTGTGATGCTGATTGGGGGTCTTGCCCGAATTCTAGAAAGTCTGTCAGTGGATATATCATTCTTCTTGGTGGAAATCTCATTTCCTGGAAATCCAAGAAACAACATACGGTATCTCTATCCTCTGCTGAGGCTGAATATCGTTCCATTCGACGATTAACTTCTGAGCTTGCCTGGCTTTCTCGTTTACTACATGAACTTGATGTTACTGATGTGATTC
Source organism: Heracleum sosnowskyi (assembly GCA_030848705.1). Classification (NCBI taxonomy): domain Eukaryota; kingdom Viridiplantae; phylum Streptophyta; class Magnoliopsida; order Apiales; family Apiaceae; genus Heracleum; species Heracleum sosnowskyi. Next base: position 10,373,875 of record CM061239.1, read on the forward strand.
CAGTTCCAGTGAAATGCGACAACCAAGATGATATTTACATAGCCAAAAATCCTGTATACCACGAACGCACCAAGCACATAGAGTTGGATTGTCATTTTGTTCGCACAAAACTGGCATCTGGCTTGATCTCATTGTCTTATACTCCATCAAAACAACAGCTAGCTGACATTTGCACTAAGCCCTTAACTGGACTTCTTCATCATGACCTTCTTGGCAAGTTGGGTGTATCTTCTTTACCCTCCAACTTGAGGGGGGGTGTTAGAGTTGGTGTCACATAACTTAAGTCAACACACTAGTCAATGCATCTTTGTACATATATATATGAGTAGAGTTAGTTATAGTTAGTTAGTTGTAACAAACTTATAGTTAGCTAGTAGCTAGTATAAATGTAAATAGATTTGGTTCTTTGTTTACTTAATTCATTGTAACAAACTCTTAGTCAATCAATGAAAGTTTTTCTTTCTCCACAGTTTATGCAAGTTCATTTCCAGTTTATGCAAGCTTCACATAAGTAATAACAGCACCTTTAAATATGTTAGTTTGACTAGATGAAAATGTATTGACTTTAATGGATGAAATAGATGGAAACATGTGGAAAGTTAGATGGCATTTAAATAAGGCCGTATATTAGCAATATCAACACGTATAACAGTTGATTTACATGATGTTTGTACCAGTGTTTTTATGGGTAACATTTGGATCTTTAAATTGTGCAGATATATTGTACATGTGCTTGAATCAACACATATATTTGAAATAAAATTTGAATTTTTTTAATAAATCTAAAAGGAAAGATCTAGATTTTAAATCAAAATTCATATTTTTTTTTCTTTTTAAATGAAATTTATTTATTTTTTTAATTTGAAAAGAGTATTTATTTTATTTCTATATTTGTATACAATCATTTGTTTTGCCACGTACATACCATCATTATACGTGTAGTCGCCCTTCCATAGTAAACCAGGGCCCAGGGCGGAATCCTAAAAGAGGACCCAAAATGTTTATTTCCTCCAATAATATAAGAAATGATTCAAGTTAATTTTAAGAATATTATCTTAGAATAAAAAAATTCAAAATTCTAACTTTGAGTGGTGTAAAATTAGTGCAGGTGGTTGGAGTTGGAGTCGCATTTGAAAATAGTCACACCAAAAAATAATGTGTATGGGTTAGATATACTTTTAATGAAAATAGAATCATAGGCACTAAATTATCACAAAAAAAGAAAAAGTTTTTTTTGAAAGTATCACAAAAAAAGTTTAAAATAAAATCATAACTAAATCTCTGATAATTGTATATATACTGCAAAATGAAAATAGTTAAAATCCAAAAATAATTAAAATTTAAAAATAGCTAAAATTTATTGTATATAATATATAAAATATTTATGCAAAATGAAATAGTTCAACATGTGTGACATATTAACTACAAATTCAATTGTTACCAACATACATAATTGAGAAAGAAAATGGCGGTAGTCGTAGAATACAGTGACATAATGCAGTAATATTCGGATGAGTGGCTAGCAAATGGGGTCAAGACTCAAGAGTGAGTTAGTGATTAGGATAGGGCCTCACCACAAATGCAACACTAATTTTGAAAATAAAAGCAAAACGAAGGCCTGTGGAAGAGTCAATGTCAACCAATTAACACTTTCCGTTACATCGACAAACTAACGGCCGCATTGTCATTACTTGCAACTAGAGTGGTGCAAATGAATCCATGTAATGGAACTTTTGATATATTTCTTTTAGTTATAAATGACCATTTGATACTTAACCCTACGTTAATTATGCAGGCACGGAATTATAAAACCTAAAAATAAAATGCCTATTTATCGCATACTCTTTCCGTTTCAAAATACTTGTCCACTTTTGACCTTCTTACACGTATTTTAAAGTGCATTGAGCGGATAGTTACATAAATTATTTTTTAATGTTTTTTTTTTGAATAAAACTTTGATATTTAAATTTTTATTCACAAAAAAAAAATTGAAAAAATAATTTGAATAGATATTCGGTCAAAGCATTTCAAAATACAAATCTAAAAATAGAAAGTGAACATGAACTTGAACGGGAACGGGGGGTAAGCATTCAGGTATATATATGTTCCTTAGAATGTTGTCTAATTCAATATGTAATTATAAATACTTACATTTTCTGACGGACTGTGTGTCCCGAAATCTTCCCCACCGCTGTCAACGCAGCACGCCACCTATTCAATCTATCCGCATCATAACGTTCTTCATGTTTTCTAAAAGCTTCAACAAAATTCCCTTGTTGGTATTGCACGACTGCTGGCTCAATGTAGTAAAACACAGGAATAACTGTTCTCTGCCTTTCTTCGCACATTTTGAGAATATCTACGAGCTCATCAAGGCACCAATGTGAATCGCCATAATTTTGAGAGAGGACAACAACGTAAGCCCTGGATTCCTTAATAGCTTGAGGCAACGCGACTGCTATTGCTTCTCCGCTGCGTAGCTCAGGGGTATCCCTGTATGTTTTAATACCACTTTGGTCTAATACATTGTACAGATGACTAGTAAAACCAAACCTCGTATCTTTACCTCGGAAACTTAAGAAGACCTTCCAAAGAGTAGGATCTAAATTTGCAGCAGAAGATGACGGAGTTTGATGATAACTTGTAGAAGCCATTGATTTAGTCAACAAATTCAAGAGCTTCGAATCTGATACAAGTGATAAGAATCTGTAAGGGGATGATTCAGATTTGTAATGTAACGCTAGTCAACGAGTCGGCTAAAGAAAAAAAAGAGGGGGAGAAATAAAATATTAATGGCAGAAAACGAGTGATGCTGAAACAATTTTTTTGTTTCAATTATTAGCAAAACAACTCTTGATTATTTTGAATACTAATGGTAGTGGGTCGGAACCAACTGGCTTTTGTGACATGCGGATAATTATTTCATAAAGTTTTTTGTAAGTTGTATAATTATCACTCAATTCATTCTCCACTCTCTATCATTTTTTAAAATATTATTTTGATTATTTTGATATATTTTAAAATGTTAATAAATTTTATTTCATAAAAAAAAATTCTGTATGTTGTATAATTATCACTCAATTCATTCTCCACTCTCTATCATTTTTAAAAATATAATTTTGATTATTAATTTTTCTTACTTTTCTTATTCATTTTTCTTATTTTTCACTATTAATTTACACATTTTTCCTCAATGTAAAGAATTGAGGGGACGGAGGGAGTACTAATATAGCGGGCCTGGTTAGACTGTAGACCCCAGATGTGCCCAAACTTTGAAAAGTCCACGAAAAAGGACAATTTATGGTTCACAGTGGACCAAACAAACTAAGGGTTCGTTTGGTTTAAAAGACGGTATAAATTTGGAATCAGGAATCGGGTTAAGCTGATATGGGGCTGAGGTATCATTCTTGATACCATGTGTTTGGTTCAGTATTGGGATGAATCTTTTTAATTAAAAATATAATTAATAACTCATTGTTCTATAATGTGTTAGTGTACATTATACAATGATATAAAAAAATACGTGAATTTTAAATTTTAAATTAACCAACTAAATAATTATATAATATTTTTATAAAATATTATTTATTAGTATGAAATTAAAAAAAAAATCAATTTTTTCAAAACCTAAGTATAATCTATTCAAGATTAAACAATATCATGTTTAAAATATGTGTATTGGGTATGTATTTAATTTCATTATAAAAATGAAATAAAAAAAATTGAATTTAATACCTCATACCCTTTTCTCAAACCCACCTCCCCTAAGTTATCAAATTTGATTCCAGAAGGGTTTCAAGTATGGGTATCAAAATTTAAAAATGCTCAACCAAACAACTAGTATGGGTTTGGAATTAACCAAACTCATACCTGATACCACAATTATCTCAACCAAACGACCCCTAAGTGGTTTAGGTGCTAGATGTGGGAGCAATTCCGATGCTTGTTGTTTTTACATTTTTTCTCTAAAAGAAAATCTCATTTTCTTTTTCATTTTTTATCTTTTACTGTAAAATGTAATATTAAAAATTCAAAATAACGTAGTATTGAGATGGCAAAATGAGATATTTTTAATTGGTATACATCAGGTAAATCCATCTCATTAATTAATTTTGCAACTAATGATAAGGACACACCTGGCATTTGAAAATATTTTTTCAGATTTCTTGACATTTTTGCAATTTTACACACCATAACAACTCTTGTCTACGTAGACATACGGACCTTAAAATTATACTATAATAATACTATGAAAGCGTTCAATGGTTGGGCCAAGAATATGTAACATTTTATTAGCTGTAGAGCTAATGTTGATACGAATCTTCCTGTACCAGAAACTACTCCAGAGGAAGTTGGGCCCTTTTTACAGAAGTTCGAAGAAATGGTTGAAGTCCAATCAATGAAGGCTCCAACGTGCTTAAATAACTATGGGATGATGGGAACATTTAGTGTTTGAATAATATTATAGCATATACTCGATCAAAAAAATAGTTGATTCGTTAGACGAATTGACGAATTGACGGAGATTAGTTATGCAACAGTGTTTTTTAGTCCGTCAATAAAATTGAACTCCGTCAATCCGTTAGCGACTTCATCAAAAATTGACGGAGTAATTGATGGATTGATAGCCATCAATTTGATCGATGGACCAAAAAACATTGTTGCATTAATAAAACTTCATCAATTCATTGATTCGTTAGACGAATTAACTACTTTCATTTGTACTGCTGCATAAAAAATAGTAAAATAGTTAATTTTATTTGCATAGTAATAAACTCCATCAAGTAAATTGACGAATTGACGGATTGAAGGCCGGGAATGGATGTGGATGCTCTTAGAACTAGTGTTTGTGTCTACAGAATGTCAGAATTACAGGGAAAAAGGAGATCGAGAATTAAAAGATGATAAACATTTCTCTAGAATCATTCATTGCTCTAAGGGATCATTTGACAAATCTGAACAATTTGTATATGAATGATTTATATTTCTGAATATGAATGAATCAAAAATCTGAATTATGAATGAATAATATTATTTGGCAAATAAAATTTACATTATATGAATGTCATTTTTTCAATTTTATCTATTTAATTGAAATGATTCATTTGACAAATTTGGTGTAAACAATATATAAATAATATATATTTTAGAGAAATTACCAAAAATACAACTTTTTAATTTAATTAGTTTTGCGATTTTACTATCTTCAAAAAATATTTGTAAAAATACAGTTTGCAACAAAAAATAAACTGGTGTAACTTTTTTTATGTTTTTTCGGAAAAATATTTGAAGTTAATTTGAATTACATAAGATATTGCATTTGGTGCATCTATAAGTTGATTGCAAAATTATATTTTTACAAAAAAAAAAATCAAAAATCAAAATTTTGTATTTTACAAATTTATTTTCAAAAATTATATTTTTACAAAAAACTAATAAATAAATCATAATTTGAAGAAAGCTCTAGATTTTACCAAATAAAAATATGAGAAAGTTAAAATCTTTTAACCTAATTGTCAATTCACAAAAAAACCTCTAAAGCATAAAGTTGCTGACAAATATACTTAGGTATTAATGGCCTAAAGGATATATGTCGTGTCAAATTTTGAAGTGCTAATGTGAACTATAATTAATACTTTATGTAACGTATGTATGAAATCTGAATGGGTTCGGGAAGAATTTTGTGTATGGACCATTCGGCATTCATGGAGCGAGAAGATTCGCTCAGCTATGGGGCTATTTTTCAAATAAGCTGAATAATAAGAATCGGTCAGATGATACTTGTTCAAAAGGGTTTAGTGACAAACAAATGAGCCCTAAGTCATCTATCAAGATAACTTCATTTCAAATTAAAATTATTTTTAAATTTTCATCTTTATACATCATAATTCATATCACCATTTTATCTCAAAACATTATTTTAAAATATGCTTCAACTTCCACTTGAACTTAAATTTATATATATATAACTAGCTAATAAGGATGAGATAAAAAAAATTAATTGAAATGTGGATGAAATCAAAAAAATAAATCAAATTAATATAATTTTGAATTATGTAGTTATAGAAAATCTAATCCGGGTTAAATCAAAAAAATTAAATTAAATAAATAAATCTTGTTTAATCATGTAATTGTAGGTAATCGAACCCGAATTATGTGATAACCAAATTTGATATTTTTGAGTGTTATTTACACATTATTTTGCTTATTAATAAAATAGCTTATAGTCTGTGTGAAAGACGTGACACTTTTATATATTTTATTGTTTAAATAATTTTAGGTGAAATATGACCTTTTTTTATCTTTTAATATGTAACAATACGTTGTGCGGTTCAAAATATTAATTTTTATGTATTAAATAAATTTTATTATTGTCTCGAATTGAGTTCAAGGTGAATTTTGTTGAGTTTGAGTCTCCAAATTTTCAGTGAAAGATTACTAACTTGTATAGTATAAGAAATCTCGCGTCGTTTAAAAAAATGAAATCCCATGTAAATTATTTTAATTTAAAAGAAATCTCATATAAAAATAAAGATATTTTCGTAAATATAAAGAGTGAGTTTTGTATTTATAAATACGTCCTTTTGAAATTGTACCGAATGCACTAATCTTAGGTAGAGTGGTTAGGATACACTCAAATACATTTTTCTATTATCCATAATGAATAAAAATATAATTTTATCCTTGCTTGTCCAAGAAAAACGGATATTATAAATTTATAATATGTTTAGAACCAAATATTAAATTTAAATATGTTGTTAAATAGTATCGAATCTTTAATATATTATCAAATTAGAGCTTAAAATAATAAAATAAATAATATTTATTAAGTTTCATGCATCCCCTTCATTATTTGTGGGCTCTATCTTAATTTTTAAAATCAGATTTAGACGAAATATAGCTTATTAAAAATATTTTTTTTAACTAAATGATGGTTTAACAATGACCATTCAATTGGAATTACCCATAATTAAATGCCAATTGGAACCACGAAGCACGGTTACTAATAAATATTTTTATTATTTCAATAATTTTAATATCATGTGCAATATATTAATTTTAATATTTCAAAACCCGATTTGAATAATTAAATTTAGTATTGAGTCTTATTATGCATATTTATAAAAAAAAATTAGTAAGGGAAACTAAGAATAAATTAAAATAATTTAGTAAGGGAGTACAAACAATTATTAAGGTTAATTAAGTAAAACAATTAAATAAGACATCTCTATAAATAAAAATAATTAAGTAAAGGTGATTAATTAAAACAATTAACTAAGGGACATAACCAAGTATCGAAAAACAGGTACAATTTTTTTTAATATTTCGTCTTTAATAATAGAAAGTAAACTAGTTTATTAAGCCGCGCTTTGCAACGGTTTTATAATAATATCTCTAAATTTTTTCAAAAAATATTCCATAAAATACGTTTTTAAATAAAATAATATTTCTAATATTAAATTATGTTTTGTTTTGAAATATATATATATATATATATATATATATATATATATACTAGCCTATAACCCGTGCAAGTCACGGGCCTTAAAAATAATAAACTAAAAAATTTAATGTGAACGGAAAATATTAAATAAAATAAAAATTAATATGATAAATTATAAAATAAAAAACTTAAATATTAATTGGAACATAAAAAATATATAAAAAAATACAGATGAGGCTGAAGAAGATAAATGATGTATTATTAATAATATTTTATTATAAAATAATATTAATAATAAAGACAAATAGAAAATCTAACATGTTTTAATTAAAAAAGTAATTGATCGTGATATTTTTAGAAGTGTTTTAATTATATTAACTATATTTATTAAAAAAAATACGTTGACATGTTAAAATAAGTAAGTTTTTTAATAAGGACAAATAGAAAAACTAACATATTTTAATTAAAAAAATTAAATGTCCATAATATTTTTAGATGTGTTTTAATTATATTAATTGTATTTTTTTTAAAAATTACGTTCACTTATTAAAATAGGTAATTTTTTTTAAATAATTAAAAGTATTAAAATAGGTTTTAAAATATATAAGTAAGGGTTGCACTTGATATTTTTGGAAAATAGAGATTTTAGTCGTAACAAATATAAAAGTTAATATATTTTAATTTAAATGTAATTGCACGTGATATTTTTGGAAAATAAGTAAATTTTGTTAGAAAAAAATGTTTTAACTATAAAAGACAATCAGTTGATTACTATTTTTATATTATTTTATTATTTATTAAATATAGTATTAAAATAGGTTTTAAAATAAATAAGTAAATATTGCACCTCATATTTTTGGAAAATAAAGATTTTAGTGATAACAAATATAAATGATAATATGTTTTAATTTAAAGGTAATCGTCGTGATATTTTTGGAAAATGAGTAGATTTTGTTAGAATTTTTGTTTAAATTATAAAAGACAATCAGCTAGTTACTATTTTTATATTATTTTATTATTTATTAAATATAGTTTTAAAATCAGTTTTAAAATAAATAAGTAAGAGATTGCACCTCATATTTTTGGAAAACAGAGATTTTAGTGATAACAAATATAAAAGGTAATATGTTTTAATTTAAAAATAATTGCTATGATATTTTTGGAAAAGGAATAGATTTTGTTAGAAAAAAAATATTTTAATTATAAAAGACAATCATCTAGTTACTATTTTTATATTTTTTTATTATTTATTAAATAGAATAAAAGACCGAAAACCAAAAATCGACCGAAAACCGAAAATCAAAACTTTCAATGTTTCGACTTTAATAATATAGTATAAATATATAAAGTTCTATATCGTTTAATCAAAAACTAAAATTATACCTTTAGAGCTATTAAAATATTCACTACCTCCAAATCTACTCTCAGTAAGAAAAAAATCAAAAAATATGAACAAACATATTTTTTGTTGTTAAGAGATTTTTTTATTAATAATGATATCTTTTTGTCAAAACAAATAACAACAAAAACAACAACAACCTCTTCCTTTAAAAAAAATATTAATGACATATTCTCAATGTTTCTTATTCTTGTATGACTTTTTTTATAGATGCACAGACTTATTTAATTTTGTTAAAAATGCACACACTAAATAAATTCTTCAGTCGAATAAATCTTAACATGATATTTTCGAAATACATACATTATAAATTTCTTAATATACAATTTTTATCTTTGAATTTTCATGTATGAATTACATAAAATATTTTACTAAAAGATATAATCTTTTCTCATAAAAATTAGAGCAATAACTATCTAAACGTTTAAAAACAATGATAAAATTTGTTTTTGAAGACATGAGGAATTCTCCACTTTCGAGTTAACTTGTATACAAGTGTAACAACTTTTAACTATAAATCCAAAACTAAAAACGTACTCATAAACATATAAATCAATTCACAAGAATATACATGAAAATCACCTTGCTCAGCCTATTATTTTAATTGATTAACTAATGAATTGCCCTCCTTATTAATCTATGTCTTAACTCAATCAACACTAATTGCAAATAACTTGTATTGTCAAATATTTTAATATGATCGTGCATTAGGATACAAACAAACGTAATAACATAAATAACATAAAGGAAAAAGTCTCGTACTCATGTACTCATATACACACTTTTAACATGAACAAACAAAAAAGTAAAGAAAAACAATGTTGACAACAAAAATTGCAGTAGACAATTAACATAGGTGTATATTTATACTATTAATTAGTTGTTTGTACGAAAATATTAAAGGTAATTAATTATTTATCAAGTAATTACTTAATTTCTTATGCAAGATCGATCTAATTTTTTAACTTCTTATTTACCAATATGTTCTTGTATTTTCTATTATATTACATTAAAAACGAAAGTTTAGGAGAGCAGAATGTTAAGATGGTAATTTCATTTGAAAAGAAATATTATGAGAATATCTAGATAATGATAAAAGGAAGTTCAAAATAATGTAAAGTAATACACTTTTTTTTTTAATTTAGATATTTGAAGGCAAGAATATTATAATTGAATATTTAGTTTCCTTTATTTGTAATATTTAGTTTCATCGATTAGTAAGATCTATTGTATATTTACTTTCTCCATTAGTAGAGATTTTAAATGCAAGAATATTGAAATTGTATATTTAGTTTCCTCCATTATTAAATATTTAAAAGGCAATGTAAGGTAATACAATTTTTTTTATAATTTAGATATTTTGAAGGCAAGAATATTATAATCGAATATTTACTTTCCTCCATTAGTGATATTTAATTTACTTCATTAGTAAAGATCTATTATATATTTACTTTCTCTGTTAGTAGAGATTTTAAATGCAAGAATATTATATTTACTTTACTCTATTAGTAGAGATTTTAAATGCAAGAATATTAAAATTGTATATTTAGTTTTTTTCATGATTAAATATTTAAAAGACAATTGAGATTTTTTTCTAGTTTTTTGTATTGATTACTTAATTTCTTATGCAAGACCGATCTAATTTATTAACTTCTTATTTACCAAAACGTTCATGTATTTTCTATTATATGACATAAAAAAGAAAGTTTAGGAGATTAGTATGTTAAGATAGTAATTTCATTAAAAAAAATATTATGAGAATATTTAGATAATAATAGAGGAAAGTTCAAAATAATGTAAGGTAATAAACTTTTTTGTTAATTTAGATATTTTGAAGGCAAAAATATTATAATTGAATATTTAGTTTGATATTTAGTTTCCTTCATTAGTAAAGATCTATTGTATATTTAATTTCTCCATTAGTAGTGATTTTAAATGCAAAAATATTATATGTTTCCCCTATTAGTATTGATTTAAAAGGTAATTGAGATTTTTTTGAATTTTTAATATTATTAATTCAAAAAATTGAGAAAATTAGAAAAATAGAATGAAGCAGAGCGCCACCGCCCCGTCTTCTCCCGTCTTCTCCTTTATAGATAGCATTGATGAGACATATCTATACATAAAAATAATAATTAAGTGAGATAAATATATTCGGTAGTTGATAGACTCCAAGATAAATTTTTATGTGCTAATTAAGAAAGTCTCAAATTTTTAATTAATATAATATTCTTAGTTTTTAGTAAATAGTCTCCTAATATATAACTTTACTATAGTTGTAGATATAGAGTTCTTAGATAATTTATAATAAATCTATAATATTTATAATTTCATTATGTTATTTATTATTATCATTGTATTACAAATTAAATAATCTAGTTCACGTACAACCTAGACCTTGTTTATTAGTTGTTTTTATATTGAAATTGTAGACTAAAATTGTAGGTGAAAAATATACACTTTTAAATGATTAGAAAATAACTTTTGTGGTGAATAAAATAAGAAATAAGCAAAATAATTTCATAAAATAATTTTTAAAAAATTATTAATTTTTGTAGTGAATAATTTTAAAGCTAAATTTTTATTGTGTAGTTTTTATAGATAAATATCGAAATAAAGTTTTTTTATAAAAATAAATATTATTTTATTAATGGAGTAATACTTCTTTTAGTGTGAAGACTCCTAATATACAACTTAACTATTATTGATAATTAATTTTTAATTTAATAATAATTATTATACTAATTTAAAATTAAGTTAATTATATTAAACTTATAGATATATGTTTTTAGTAAAGAGTTAGATTACGTACAACAAACAAATTACACATGTAAATAGAACAAATATATTGTAAACCAATGGTTTTCCTTATCATCCAAATCAGCATATTCCCCTTTACATCTGCAGGGGGTGTCAATTTCGGGTAATGGATCGAATTTGTATTGGATTTGTTGTATTCGGTTTTGTTTTTGGATCAATCTGAACCCGATCCGAACCCGAAATGGGTTAAAAATTTCAACTTGAACCCGACTTGTTAGTACCTGATTAACCCGAAAATAATTAAAAATTAATTCTTTTACTTATATAAATTAATCTTTATTTATAAAATATTAAAAATATATAATAATAATTTTATGTTGTAATCAGTGTTATAGAAATCGCTTATCGGACAAAATCGGTTGGGGGACCTTATAGCGATTTATCGGAAATCGGGGATTTATCGGAAGGATAAATCGGATATAAATCGGGAGCAATTTATTATTCATTTATATATACACACAACATGATTTGTAAAATTTGTACTGCTAAACATCAACAATACTTAAACTTGCATCAAAATAAGGGTGAACTATATACATTAAGCAAAAGTGACATTGTTCAACCACATTTACATTCAAAATACTTACCCAGCTAAAGTTCAACCACATTTACATTCAAAATACTTACCCAGCTAAAGTATATCCATTATATTTTATACCCAGGCACTATAACTAATAAGCACTAGGCAGTCAAAAGACGAAACTAGCCAGTCAAAAGATGAAACCATGCAGTCAAAAGGTTATAAGAACTACTCATGCTTTCAAAGTATCACCAACATTCGTTATGTAAATCACCAAACAGAGGATCATCATTAAAGAACGGTTCTTCTTCTTCAGAAAGAAAATCATCTTCGTCGAGTTCTCTAATTGTTTCATTGCTGTTGTTTGTTTCATTGAAGGTGTTTGTCGACCCTTCAGACTCGTCAGCATCGCCACCCTCCACAATCCAATCTTGAGCCATACGAGCATCGTTTGATAGTAGAGGATCATATTTTTCCTTCAACTTTTTATTCTTATTAAAAAGTTTGGAATTAAACTGGACATAGACAAGATCATTCAGTCTCTCTGACTCCAACCTGTTTCTTTTTTTGGTATGAATCTAGCACAAAAAGATAAGTCTTTTTAGGAACCCCTGTTTAATACGAGCTAATATAACAATAACAATTTTAAAATAACAAACCCCTTCAAAGGTGCTCCAGTTTCTCTCGCATCCCGATGAACTTGTGGTCAGGCCAAGTATTTTCATGGCCATCCTTTGCAAATTTGGTGTCTCGGATCCATAATTAGACCACCAAGCAACTAACACACAATGCATACAAAACTGAAAACTCTGAGTAGCTACAATAATCATATATCCTGATAAAAGCAAGATTTTCAACAAAGTTTTACAGACAGCGTTATACATCCAGTCACCATATTCTGCCAAAGGGACATTCCCTTAGTGAGGCACCAAATTCTTGTATAATGGAAATAAATGTAGAGTCGCTATTTAAAACAAATAAACAAATTTTTTTAGTAAAATATCATGAGTGATTTTGGTGGCCTGGATAAAATATCATGAGTCACAATTTTCAAACATGTTTGTTATTGCCAACTTCCAAACTCATCTGGACTGCTGTCCGAGCTGCAGTAAAATCTGTAGTCTACCCTCAACAACTGAAATAAAGAAGGAGTTTGAATTGGTTGGCACAAGATTCACAAATAAAAGAAGAATTTAAAACTAACCACACATTTGTACTAACTTGACAACACAATACCAATCTATGGTCAATAAAACAGAATGTACATTTTTAGGTTCCACTCCTCTGTTTACACGTTCCAATCACTCGCTTGAAATTATTGTGTAACTCATTCACTTCACACCTTGTGTTATTATGTACACTAGAACTCTTCTCTCCTTTCTATACTGTAGTAGAAGCTTTTAATTATTGATTACTAAAATATGCCCCCACTGGGAAATTTAACACTTTAATTACAGACCATGCAACCTGCTAGCAAGCTAGCTTCTTCTTTACTTAATCATAATTGACCATCTAACCACCAACAACAAATTAGAACTGTGTTTATCTCTTAATAAATTAGAACTGAACTACATGCAAACTACCACAAGTACAATATACAAAATCAGTAAGTGCAGGATTAAAATTGTTAAGTGCAGGATGACACAAACCATACAAGTACAATCAGAAGATATACAAACCATACAAGTACAATATACAAAATCAATAAATTAAAAAGAATCTTTCGAAAGTTGTTACCTGGATTAAAATCTTCATCATTCTTGATTCTCCCTGAAATGGCTAACTTTCTTGAAAAAACGCCTTCCATTGCTTTGTACTTGTGTAACTCAATGTTAGAGACCAGATTTTGAGTTTGGAAATCATCTGGGAAAAAGGCCTCGACACAAGTCAATAATGCTCCCATACAATTAGAATCGTTTTTCGCTTCATCATCTCTATAATAGTAGTAAGGGTTCAAAAGATATCCAGTCAAATGCAATGGGCCATCAAGTCGATCTTTAATCCTTGAATCGATGATGTAAATCATTGGATTATACATTTCTTTTACATCTTTACAAATTCTGATCACTTCTTTCTTAGCATCTTTAATTTGGCCATAAATGAAACCCATTGACGGTCTTAAATCACCATCCACAAGTCTTAGCAGCTTAACTAACGGCTTAAAAATTTCTACACAAAGAAACAGATGTGTCCAGAAAGGTTGGCTAACCAAAGTACTATATGCAGCTATCCCCTTGGGTTGAGTAGCCCACTTACAAGTACTCCATTCACTAGACATAAACATGTACTTCAAGTTATCCTGTTTTTCTAGCATACTTTGCATCGTAAGAAAAGAACTAGCAAACCTGGTAACACCTGGCCTTACAATATCCCTTTTCTTTGTAAACTTTCTCATCAATGCCAAGGTTTTGTAATATATAAATAAAATTATTTATATACATATGTAGATATATCACAAGTGCATACAATTATGTAATTTAAATTTATATAATTTATATAATTAATTATATATATTAAATTTTCGGACCGGGTTCAGATATTCTGGGTCAATCCGAAATTGACCCGGTTTTTTCGGGTAAACTTTTACTCAACCCGAATCCGAACCAAAACTCAAAATACTTGACCCAAATTCTTTCTCCGTCTCTGATTGATGTCGGGTTTGGAGTCATGTCAAATTTTGTAATCCCTATTTGTAGTGCAGATGTCTAACAAATAGTCGGTACCTGAATGACTCTCCTCGACAAATAAATAACAAGTAAAAGGGTAAAAAATACTCATTTTGATTAAATTGTTGTGTATCATATTAAAGTGTAAATTAAAACTAAATGTTCAAATCTATACTATACTATATGAGGTGCAATCCTTACTTATTTATTTTAAAATCTATTTTAATACTCTATTTAATACATAATAAAATAATATAAAAATAGTAACTAGCTGATTGCCTTTTATAATTAAAACATTTTTTTCCTAACAAAATCTACTTCTTTTCCAAAAATATCACGGGCAATTACCTTTAAATTAAAATATATTACTTTTTATATTTGTTAAATCTCTCTTTTCCAAAAATATCAAGTGCAATATTTACTTATATATTTTAAAACTTATTTTAATACTTTTAATTAATAAAAAAAACTTACCTATTTTAACAAGTGAACGTATTTTTTTAACAAATACAATTAATATAATTAAAACACATCTAAAAATATTATAGGTGGTTACTTTTTTTTAATTAAAACACGTTAGTTTTCCTATTTGTCCTTATTAAAAAAACTTACTTATTTTAACATGTCAACGTATTTTTTTTAATAAATACAATTAATATAATTAAAAAACTTCTAAAAATATCACGGGTAATTACTTTTTTTAATTAAAACATGTTGGATTTTCTATCTATCCTTATTATTAATATTATTTTATAATACCCCATTTATCTTCCTCAACCCCATCTGTATTTTTTAATATTTTTTTATGTTGCAATTAATATTTAAGTTTTTCATTTTATAATTTATCATATTAATTTTTAATTTTATTTTAATATTTTCCGTTCAAATTAAATTTTTTAATTTATTATTTTTTAAACACAGATTATAGGCTAGTTATCTTAAAATTCGTATATGATAATACTATCGATTTGAGTCGTTTGACTAGCTAGATTATATCCAAAATTCCAAATCATGTTTAGTGATTGAAGACCTTGTTCAACAAATTTTTGTGCTATACATTTTTTCTCTATGAGATTAGCCAAGTCTCCTCCTCCTTTCTTCTCTGACCGATGGGGCTTCTACCGATTTTTTCCGGAAAGCCCCAAATCATTTAATTTATTTTGTTTATTTTTGTTTCATTCAATAATCTCTTTTTTGGATAAGAACTTCTATCTATTTAATTTGAGCTTAATTATTTAGATCTTAATTATTGGAGCTTTTGATTTTCTTTCTTCTTCGATTCAAACAGAGCTATTGGATTTTAGAGTATACTGAGGATCTCCTACCGTGATTTCGTTTTTGGAATTTTAAAAAATTCAGTTTGTTTCTCTCCTTGGTGAGAGGGTGTTTGTTTCTCTCCTTTATTGTGAGTGTTTGTTTTGATTTAGTGATGAAAGTTTGTATGAAATTGTATTTATGGTTGATAGCTCAAATGAACGGATTGTGACGAAACGGGTACATATAAATATATCATCTTCAAAATATCGCTTAATTGTCTCTTCTTGAAGACATGTGATTTGATATTTATGTTTGTTCGTCTCGATCATTTTTGTAGATGTCGTATAACTTTTTATTATTGAATTAACTCCATTTTCCTTCAAAAAAAAACAAAATTTTGTGCTTATATATTAAAATTGAAGGCCCGGGATCCTATATAAAAATCAATATCAAGTAGAAATCCCTATATTAAATAACATAGAATGCATAATAAATAATTTTTTTCAAGCCTCTAACTTGTTAAGTGCTTGATAGACACAAAATATATCCACCCGGACTCTTGATACACAAAAATATATAAACCTCGAAAACTCAAAGCCAAATTGGAGGAGGCTCATTCAAATCTATGGCCAATCCACGCCGCAAAGTCTCATAGTACGACGCCCTTTGACCTCTCCCCGTCACCTTTCCTTTAAAAGCCACATTTACACCGGTGCCCTGAAAGGTATACGTGTGAAGGTTCAGACTAAGATCTAACTTCGGGGGTGGAAAATTAGCTTTGGCCTTTGAGCCACGCATTAACCTAGCTGCATTATCATAAGCTAACGCAGCCTCTTCACCCGTGTCAAAAGTGCCTAGCCAAACTTTAGTTTTGGTCCGAAGATCGTATATCTCGGCCGCGTAACTCCCCCATGGCCGCTTTCTCACTCCTCTGTAGGGTCTTTCTCTAATTTTATCAGCCGCAGCTACGACGTCGTTTTTGTAAGTCCTAAAAAACTCTTCAGTCAAACGTTGGCCTTTGAGATACAGCCAGTGGTTTGAAGGATGTCTAAAATCTAGAGAAAGCAGTGTAGATGGCGCTGGTAACTTAGCAGCGCGCGCATATCTGACCTGCGTATCGTGCCCATGTTCGCCTACACACTCTCTTTTTCTTGGGGACTTCATTGTTTTTTAGAGAGGGGGAAAGGAAATACAGTGAGAGACTTGTAATAAGATTTTACTAGAGTGAAATATAGAGGGTTAGTAGTGTAGTACATGAGTACATTTATTATTGAATTTGAACGTAGGGAGCACGTTTGGTTTTAATAGCCGAGTCTAAAATGTAGTCTGTGATTCAAGAATCTCAAAAGATAGTCATCTGTGAGACTGTGACTCTCTTGACTGACCAGTGACCACACACTGTTGTACTCTTCTGTTAATATTTTGTCCGCTCACATCTTTAATTTTTCTCTGTTTTTCCACTTAATTTCTTGTTCTGTCAAAAGCTCCAGTCTGTTTCCTTTCTGGAAAACTTGCCAACAATTAATGTAGAACTCTGTACAATCTTAATTTTCATTTCATTTTAAAGTTTGAATATTAAATTTTAAGTTGATATATCACACTGATGAACCAAAAGCCTAAATCATTGTCAAATCTTTAATTGTCTCCTTAATTTCCAGCAAGAAAATCCAAGAACTAGAAAATAATATTGCAACAAAATTGTGAGAAATTCATCAAATCTTGGAACATATCCAAATACTAACTAGGCATCATTGAGACAAGAATATTATAGATTCCATCAGATTAATAGAGATTTCCAGAACAACTAATTAAGTTCTCTACTCAGCTAGAGACAAAAGTTACAAAACACACAGTTGCACACATTTTCATATAATCATCGCCACTTTTTAGGAAATGTTACTTTAAAAATCATACGAACTCAAAGCTCAAAGCCAAGGTGGAGGAGGCTCATTCAAATCTATGCCCAACCCACGCCTCACGCTCCCACAATCCGACGTCGTTCCACGTCTCTCACCCACATTTCCATTCAAAACCACATCTACGCTAGGGTTGAGACCAAGAGAAAGCAGTGTCGATGGCAGCGAAAAGTTAGTCTTGGCCTGTGAGCCGTATAGTGACCTAGCAGCGTTGTCGTAAGCACGCGCCGCTTCTTCCGCCGTGTCGAACGTGCCGAGCCAAACCCTGTTTATCTCGGCGCAGTAACGACCCCATTGACGCCTTCTCACCCCCAAGTACTGTCTTTGTTTGCAGGGACGGCCTCTCCAGTGTCGTCTTCTTGAAGTCATTAGTTTTCTTTTTGCTGGGAGCAAGAGAGAGAGAGAGAGATTTTACAAGAGGAGTGTTGGGCCATAGCCCATAAGCCAATTAGGTCCAAATAGAAATATGTATATAGGCCCACTCTGTAATAGGCCCAGCAAGGAATAAGTCCAAATTGTAGTTTGTCCTATAAATACCCCCCAACCCCCACATTAGAAGGGGTTGGAGAATTAGACTAAGGAGAGAGCCTCCTAAGAATGTATCATTGTATCAACACCTCTTCATAATAATAAGAGAAAGACTTATTTACTGATTCACGTACGGTTTTACATTCATCATTTGGCGCTAGAAGGAGCTCTTTTGTCTAGCATTCTAAACCAGATGGAAAAGGACGACCCACACGGTACCAAAATCGGTGAAACAGCGGAGATAACGACTGTACCCCATCACGACGAGGTACATTTTCACCATCCACTCCAGCCTAAAGAGCTGTTTCCCCCTGTCACTGACCAAATCGAAGGATCTCCCAGACCCTCCGTTGATAAACGACTACGCGTCATGACTCCCACAGGCAAAGCAGTCCTAACAAGCGACGCACGCCTACACCTGCTTAAACTTCAGGAACAAAAAAAGAAGCCAGTCCAAGGCCACCGTTTTGAGAACTATGCCGGGTCAGACGACGAGCTAGCCTATTTGGAAGAGCAGAAGCGTCTACTTGAAGCTCGCTTAGAGAAACATCGTGAGATTCATCGACTACAACGAGAGTTACAGCATACGTCGTTATCTCGCCACCCAAAAAACCACCAAGGTTACACTGAAAAGGAGCTTGAGGAAAATCAGGACTTCGACGATGACGTATCTGAGGAGTCTCAATGTTCTCGTCCACCGTTAAAGAGACGCTCTGCACCGTCTGCAAGTGACGCCTCGTGGAGAAGTGATTCATGTGAGTCCGTTCGCCCAGAGGACTTCGCCAAGATGCAAAACGATCTCGCCATCTGTCAGGATTACATTAAGACTCACTCAGGACAGCTCGCATCTACTGAAAGTCCCTTGTCTAGATCAATTGAAATCGCTAAAATAGACAGGACCTTGAAAACCCCAGCCCTGGACCATTTTGATGGGTCATGCGACCCCATTGATTTCTTAAATACCTTCGACGGACGAATGGCATTTTTCGGTCACTCCGAAATTGCTAGATGCCAGTTCTTCTCCACATGTTTAAAGGGTACAGCCCTACGCTGGTATAGCAATCTCCCACCGCGCTCCATTGATTCCTGGCACACATTAAAAAACAAATTTCAGAACCGTTTTTCCAGCAACTATAATGGAGGGAAGATAACAGCGTCATTGATGACAATCCGCCAACGCCATTCTGAATCCCTACGAGCCTTCTTAGCTCGCTTTCGAGCCGAGGTCGCTGATATTCCAAATCTAATCGAGGAATTGGCCATCAATTATCTCGCGGCTGGAATTGATAAACACCGTCATGCACTTCTACTAGAAGAGTTCTTCGAGAAAAATCCACGTACTCTTCAATCGGCGTTCCAAATAGTGGAACATAGAATGACACTGCAAGAGGCGGTGGGAAGTATTCAATCTCCACGACGCTTCTCACAGAAAAGGGATAGAAGTCGTAGTCCACGCCGACGATCTCCCCTTAACGACGCAAAGCGCGGGTCCGAGTCTCATTCACGATCATATGAGAGACGTACTCCCTTGTCTGAACGGTCAGAACGAAGTGATAAAACAGAACGGCCATGGAAAACCAGGGACCGCAGTGAAAAAGACTTCACCAAGCTCAACACCGACAAAGCTACCATACTAGCTGTTCTCAAAACCGAGCCTGACTATCGACCTCCTAGGCCAATGAAACCAGGTCGACCCCCTAGCTCCCGATACTGCGAATATCACGAGGACACAGGCCACACGACGGAGACTTGTTTCCAACTAAGCTCATTCATCGAAAGCAAGATTCGTCGAGGACAGCTAGTCCATTTCGTTGAGGACACACATCACCAATCTTTGCGAAATCACGACCACGACAGGGTTATTGACGTCATCGCCGGAGGTCACTCCGCAGGAGGTGCCTCCAATAATTCCAAAAAGTCATATGCCCGTGAAGTATTCTCCGTTAATCCAACAACTCCAAAGAGACCGAGACACAACCCATCCCCGGTTATATCTTTCTCCGACGAAGATTATCCGTTGGGCATTATTGAGGCCCATCAAGATGCCCTCGTCATCTCAGCCAAAGTAGGCACAAACACAGTAAAGAAAATTTTGATTGATAACGGCAGTTCTGTCGACATCCTATATCACCACGCTTTTTCACGAATGAACATAGGTGATCGCAAACTGGAAAATGTCAACATCCCCCTGTATGGATTTACGGGAAACGAGGTGAAGGTCGTTGGCACCATTGATTTGCCTGTCCTATTCGGCACATCTCCATGTCAAACTTGGCAGGTAGTTAAGTTTCATGTCATCAATGCGGCGTCAAGCTATAACGCCATCCTGGGTCGAACTACGTTGACAGCCCTTAGGGCCATCACATCAATTCCTCATCTAAAAATGAAATTTCCAACTGAGTTCGGCATAGGCGAAGTCGTGGGCGACCAAGTGGCCGCACGACAATGTTATTTATCAGCAGTCATCCCGCGGCACAAACACCCGGACGACTCCTCCATCAACCAAGTCGTGGAAATTGACCCAAACGATATTATCGAAACCCCACTGGTCCCCACATGTGTTCCTATGGAAGACACAGAAGAGGTCGAGATTGAACAAGGAAACCCAGACAAAAAATTCAAAATCGGAAAAGGACTCCAGAATCCATTGCGCCAAGACATCATTCGCCTCGTTCGCGAGTTTGCCGATATTTTCGCCTGGAACCCTTCCGACATGCCGGGAATTCCGGAAGTCATAGCTCGCCATTCACTACACATTGACCCACGTGCCCGACCCGTGAAGCAAAAGCGACGAACTTTTTCAGAAGAGAAGAAACAAGCCATAGACGCCGAATTGGACCGCTTACTCGCAGCGGGATTTGTCGAACCAGTTCAGTTTCCTACTTGGATCGCCAATGCGGTTTTGGTAAAGAAAAGTAATGGCAAGTGGCGCATGTGCGTTGACTATTCA
This sequence comes from Heracleum sosnowskyi, assembly GCA_030848705.1. NCBI lineage: Eukaryota > Viridiplantae > Streptophyta > Magnoliopsida > Apiales > Apiaceae > Heracleum > Heracleum sosnowskyi. Next base: position 10,395,375 of record CM061239.1, read on the forward strand.
GACCTCAATAGAGCATGTCCTAAGGATTTCTACCCCTTACCAAACATTGACCAATTGATTGATGCAACAGCTGGCCACGAGCTCATGTCATTTATGGATGCGTTCTCAGGGTATAATCAAATCAAAATGGACAGTCAGGACTGGGAAAAGACCGCATTCATCACGCACAGAGGAGTGTTTGGCTACAAGAATATGCCTTTTGGACTCATCAACGCAGGAGCGACATTTCAACAGATGATGGATACCATTTTCTCCTCGCAAATTGGTCGAAACATGCAAGTCTACGTCGACGACATGATCACCAAGTCTCAAAGGGCTTCCCACCACGTTGATGACCTGAGAGAAACATTTCAGGCAATTCGTCTTCACGACATGCGACTTAATCCAGCGAAATGCTCATTCGGCCTCACAACAGGCAAATTTCTGGGCTTCTTGGTCACACAACGAGGCATTGAGGCCGACCCTTCCCAAATCAAAGCAATAATGGATATCAAAAGCCCATCCACTCTGAAGGAAGTCCATGTGCTGACAGGTTGCATCGCCGCCTTGAGAAGGTTCATTCCCCAATCCTCTAAACGATGTGCCCCCTTTTTCCAAGCGATAAAAGAGTCAGCTAAGACATCCAAAATTGATTGGAGCAACAAATGTCAAGAAGCTTTGGCTGAACTTAAGAAATTCCTAACCACCCCGCCCGTGTTGGCTAAAGCAAACCCCTGTGAACCATTGCGAATCTACCTCACCGCTTCTGACGCTAACGTCGCCGCCGTCTTGGTTAAGTCCAATGAAGGGAAGGAATCGCCAATTTACTACATCAGCCACACGTTCCGTGACGCTGAAACGCGATATCCCCAAATTGAAAAGTTGGTGTTCTCCCTTGTAATAGCAAGTCGAAAACTCCGACATTATTTCCAGGGGCGAGAGATTCAAGTCATGACCAACCAACCCTTGAAGCGAATTTTGCACAAACCAGACATGACTGGACGTCTCGCGGCATGGACCGTTGAGCTAGGCCAATTCTACATTGAATACAAGCCGCGAACAGCGATGAAGGCTCGAGCATTATCCGATTTTGTGGCAGAATGTCAGTTCTCCACTGAGCACAACGCACCTGAAGAGGGGACTCCCACTCCACCTCGTTCATGGTCTCTGTATGTAGACGGCTCATCTAAGACGGGTGTCAGCGGGGCAGGAATCATTCTGGTTAGCCCCGAAGGCTTCCAAGTCCAACAGGCAATCAAATTCTCATTCGAAGCCACCAACAATGAATCAGAATATGAGGCTCTCCTAGCAGGGTTGAAATTGGCAAAGGAATTGGAAGCAACAGTCATAGACATATTCAGCGATTCCCAACTTGTAGTCAAGCAGATCGTTGGCGAATTCAAAACCCACAACGACAGGATGATGTCCTACTTAAACAAAGCCCACTCGCTCTTGAAAACCTTCACATCGTGGAATATTTCGCATGTTGATAGAACTGCAAATCAGTGGGCCGACGCGCTGTCTAAATTAGCTTCGTCAAAAGTTCTGGCAAACTCTCATCCTATATATATCGAGGAGCTTTCAATCCCGGCGATTCACGAGACTGTCGCCGAAATCGCGACATCCCCTGATTGGCGAACACCATTCTTAGATTACATCATGGACAACAAGCTCCCAGAGGACAAGAAAGAGGCTCGCTCGGTCATGTTCAAAGCCCGCAACTACTGCGTGCTAGACTACAAGCTATATCGACGAGCTCTAACAGAGCCACTCCTCCGCTGCCTAGGGCCAGTTGAATCCCAACTCGCCATCCTAGAAGTGCACACGGGCATATGCGGGGAACACATGGGCGGAAAGAACCTAGCACTGAAAATAATTAGACAAGGCTTATACTGGCCCACAATGAGGAAGGACTGCGAGGCCTATGTTCGGAAATGTGAACCTTGCCAAATTTATGGATCGGTCAGCCACACTCCTTCGCAAGCGATGACACCAATCCTTTGCCCATGCCCTTTCTTCCAATGGGGAATCGACATAGTGGGACCGCTACCAAAGGTTAGAGGTCAGTTTCAATATCTAGTTGTTGCTATCGACTATGCCACTAAATGGGTTGAAGCTAAACCTTTAGCTCGCATTTGAGAAAAAGAAATGATCGAATTTTTCATGGAGTTCATTGTCTTTCGCTTTGGAGTACCTCGGTCTGTCATTACCGACAATGGAACTCAGTTCGTAGGCGAGAAGTTTGAAACTGTGTTGCGCGACCTCAACATCAAACACTCCAAGGCTTCGGTAGCTTATCCCCAAGCTAATGGGCAAGTAGAAGTGACCAACAGGATCATTCTCCAAGGGCTCAAAAAACGACTTCAAGAACAACCTGGCTCATGGGCGGATGAACTCCCGAACGTACTATGGTCATACTGGACCACACCTCGTTCCTCGACAGGTGACACCCCCTTTAGACTTGCTTATGGAACGAATGCTGTCATCCCTCTAGAAACAAGCTTAAGCTCCCCCAGAGTTGACTCTTTCACCATGGATGCCTCGTTGGAAGGGCTGCATCTCGACAACGACCTGTTGGAGGAGGTCAGAAACGAGGCCAACCTGGCCGCTGCACGCTACCAGGAAAAAGTGGCCAAGTACTTTGATAAAAAGGTAAAGATAAAGAACTTTCAGGTGAATGATCTGGTCTTACGAGAATCTGCTTCATCTCAACCCACAGTCACTGGGAAATTTAAAGCACCATGGGAAGGGCCGTATAAAATCTCCAAGGTTCTTCGACCGGGAACCTACGAACTCTCCCAGCTCAACGGTGAGCCAATAAAGAACACATGGAATGCAATCCATCTAAAGAAGTTCTTCCAGTAACCAGATGCAGATTCACACATCCCTGGGGGATTATCAAACTACCTTTAAATTATGCATAATTAAAGACAGACTCCTTTTTGCTAAGAACATTTCTTTACGGTTGAGTAATCTACTGATAAATTAAGTCCAGATCAAGGACAGGTGCAATGTTACTTTGAACACATTACCATTATTATCAAGTTATTCTCGGAGTTAAGTTATTCTAGCTGCTATTTACACCTCCTTAAGGTTATTAAATTATTCCCAGATTAAGTCCAATCGAGGATGTATTTGTGATGCCTAGTACTAGAGAACCCCGAGCTGCATCCAACGGATAAGCAGCGGGCACATTCAAACCTTTATAAACGCCTTAACCACCAAGTGGATAGTAAACATTTACTAGTAACTACAGAAACGAAACTGGACATAGTCGAATGAAAACCAGAATAGATTACATCAATACCGTCAAAACCATAAAAGTCCCTAAGGACATATGTTCCCAAGTTATGACAAAACAATGGACAAAACATGTTTGGAACCGAGATCATAAATAAATGTTAGGAAGACAAGCATAAAAGCCAAGTAGAAACAAAATACAGCATAACGGGGCATTCCCCTCCTTCTAGCGCCAAATGATGAATGTAAAACCGTACGTGAATCAGTAAATAAGTCTTTCTCTTATTATTATGAAGAGGTGTTGATACAATGATACATTCTTAGGAGGCTCTCTCCTTAGTCTAATTCTCCAACCCCTTCTAATGTGGGGGTTGGGGGGTATTTATAGGACAAACTACAATTTGGGCTTATTCCTTGCTGGGCCTATTACAGAGTGGGCCTATATACATATTTCTATTTGGACCTAATTGGCTTATGGGCTATGGCCCAACACTCCTCTTGTAAAATATCTCTCTCTCTCTCTTGCTCCCAGCAAAAAGAAAACTAATGACTTCAAGAAGACGACACTGGAGAGGCCGTCCCTGCAAACAAAGACAGTACTTGGGGGTGAGAAGGCGTCAATGGGGTCGTAACTGCGCCGAGATAAACAGGGTTTGGCTCGGCACGTTCGACACGGCGGAAGAAGCGGCGCGTGCTTACGACAACGCTGCTAGGTCACTATACGGCTCACAGGCCAAGACTAACTTTTCGCTGCCATCGACACTGCTTTCTCTTGGTCTCAACCCTAGCGTAGATGTGGTTTTGAATGGAAATGTGGGTGAGAGACGTGGAACGACGTCGGATTGTGGGAGCGTGAGGCGTGGGTTGGGCATAGATTTGAATGAGCCTCCTCCACCTTGGCTTTGAGCTTTGAGTTCGTATGATTTTTAAAGTAACATTTCCTAAAAAGTGGCGATGATTATATGAAAATGTGTGCAACTGTGTGTTTTGTAACTTTTGTCTCTAGCTGAGTAGAGAACTTAATTAGTTGTTCTGGAAATCTCTATTAATCTGATGGAATATATAATATTCTTGTATCAATGATGCCTAGTTAGTAGTTGGATATGTTCCAAGATTTGATGATTTCTCACAATTTTGTCTTCACTTCGGCACATCTTCCGGGCTTGTCTCCCCCGCTTTCTGAGCTAGGTCGGTACAGAAATCGTCAAAAGTATGCCCAGACATGTCCATCCCCGCAGCAACCGCGCGAGCGTAACAACGCCCGTAACCTGCCTCTAGCCCGTTCGCGATCTCCTCCACTCCCTTCTCGACCTCGATCTTGAGATTGTCCACCTCTCTCGCGAGAACTTTCTTCTCATCCCGACAACGCTTAAGCTCGGACTTCAGTTCATCAATTTCCTTCTGCGCCTCCTCGCACAACTTTTTACTTCCAGACAGCTCCTCTGTTAGATTGTTTATTGCTTGCGTAGATTTACCACCTTCCACCTTCAACTTCTCAATCTCGCCAGATAAATCTTGCACACGTAACTCAGCGTCTCCAGCTCGCTTCTCAGCAACAGCCCGTTGTTCCTTTATGGTCGTTATTTCTCGTATCGATTCAGACCGCCACTGGCCGTCCACATCGGCACGATACTCACGAACTATGTGCTTCATGTCGGCCAGAAACTGAAAAATAACAAACACAGGAACACGTATCAACTAACGACATTACGACATTAAGGCCGGTACAGTAAAGAGAATGAAAGTTACAATAGGAAGGCTTACCCGTCCAGCGCGAGTAAGACAACGTTCAGCAACCTCAGCTCGACCTCGGTCCACATAGGAACTAAAGTCTTGTGGTAGGTCAAAGGCTTCAAAAACCTGCTAACACAAGAGAGGGATTAATAGGACACCACACAAGTTTCCACGGCAACATAACAGAACGAGAAGTAAAATAAGAAAACACATACTCGCAATGGCACGTGCGGGCCCGCAGTCCACCTCTCAAAAGATTGGATCTCGAAGCGGGCGGGCTCCACCGCAGCCTCAGGTTGAAGTACGGACGGGCGGTCGCCGCCTTGAAGCCCCGTGATGACCAATGACTTCGCAACCCCGGGCCTAGACGGCTCTAGCCCCTTCCGGGCAGCGACCCTCCCCAAGACGTCAGACCCCGCGTCGACACGTGACCTCTTGCGCTCACGCGTCACCAACTCGACGCTCTCACTCTGATCCAGGCTTGTTCCATCGTTAATTTCTACAATCGGCGATGGCCTCGAGGTAGCATCTCCGCCAACACCAACCCCCGAACCGCTTCCACCAGGGGCCACATCCAGACTACCTCGCACTAACTGCGAACGCGGTCTCTTGGCAAGCAACATCAGCGCTTTATCCATCTCGTCTTTCAATCCTCCGTCCAACACTTGCCGAAGAGATTGCCCAGAAACTGAAAAACAAAAACACAAAAGAATATATAAAGGAAAAGGATAAATAACGACCTCAACGCGCAGAATAACTAAACGTTACTAACAAATAGTAATCTTACGATTGTGATTCCCTAAAAAAGATTCATCTTTTAACTGCGACCAAGTGTACGACGACCAAGATCCTAAGAAAGTCCTTAAAAAAGGAGCATCATATTTACTCAGACCGTTCAAAAGGTCAACAGTATCCTTGGGCACAACCCGACAGGAAGGCACGAACTCGAGGTCCTTCCCATACCAAAACAACCATTTACCATGCCAACCGTGGTTCGAAGATTTCACGTTTACAAGGCGAACCCCAGCTCGTTTATAAAAGTAAACTTGACCATGGGTATAGTGGATACTATAAATTGAAAAAAACAAATTTAAAGAAGGCAGCCTATTGACCTCGGCGCAACGAGCTATAAACCCGCTTATCTGCGCAATAGCATTAGGGGTCATTTGGGCCACCCCACACCCAATGGCTTCAAACATACAGAGGAAAAAGGGGTGGAGAGGTAGGCGTAGCCCATAATCGAAGTGAATCAGCGGTATGCCATGCATCCCGTATTCCGGCATTACCCATATCCGGTCCTCGGGGTGAGGGATCTCACATCGGTAACCCCCAATAGACAGGTCCACCCAATTCTTGTCTATATCCACTCGCAATGAGGGATTTGAGAAGACACTAGACATGTTAAGGCTAGCGTTATCACTAAATTCTAATCGACCAGAAACGAGAGCTTCTTCAACCACTCTATCACGCTCGGCCACAGTCCCGAGAGTCAAGGGAGGCGAGACATGAGCCTCCCCCTTCTCCTCGTCCCCAGAAAAGCTAAACCCAGAACCCACTTCGGCGTCAGGAAGATCCAAGTGATCAAGGTTAAAAGGGGAGTCGAGGGATTGGCCCAATGGTGAATTTCTATGAGGATTCTGACTAACGGTAGTCTCAGATGAGTTGGACGGAATGGACATGGTGTGGAAGAATTAGAGTAACAGAAAGCAAAACAGTTTAAAAAACGATAAAATATTCGAAAATAAAGCAGAGGGGACGCACCTGTAGGAAGAGGGAAGTGATACTAAGCAAGATAGCTTTACCAACTGCTACGGAGAGAGGAAATAAGGGAACGCCACCAAATGCAAAAGGAAGTCGAAGCGACACAGTTAGGCCCCGGGTTCCGTACAACTGGCAAACACGACGATTTCCGAAAATAATAAACTAATTATTAAAAGCCAACGGTAAAAATACAAAAATACAGCAAAACAAATCCGCGATTATATTTGTTTTATTTCTTCATTTTTACCTTTTATTTTTTAATCTTTATTTTATTCCCAAATTCGATCTCCCTTTTGTCTTTGTTACTTTAAATTCAACATATTTTTATCTTTCTGCTTTTTTATCTTTGCTTTCAGGGTCCCAGCTAATCTAAAAGATATAGCTCTCAACAAAGGGGGGGGGGGGACAAATGTTGGGCCATAGCCCATAAGCCAATTAGGTCCAAATAGAAATATGTATATAGGCCCACTCTGTAATAGGCCCAGCAAGGAATAAGCCCAAATTGTAGTTTGTCCTATAAATACCCCTCAACCCCCACATTAGAAGGGGTTGGAGAATTAGACTAAGGAGAGAGCCTCCTAAGAATGTATCATTGTATCAACACCTCTTCATAATAATAAGAGAAAGACTTATTTACTGATTCACGTACGGTTTTACATTCATCACGGAGAAAGTTGGATGTGCAAGTTTTGGTTGGAGTTGCATGTATATATGTGCGTATAAAACTACAATATGATCTAGAATTCTAGATGTATAGTGAAATGATCACAGTGAGTTAGGTCCTGGAACCTATTCGTTGGAGATGCGACTTTCAATGTGCATGTATACTGTTGAAAATTAACTAGGAATGAGCAAATAAAACCAAACCGATCGACCAGACTAGGTCGAATCAATCAAATCGCAATTTTCGGTTTTTTTTTGCGATTTGATTTTATTTAGGTTTGATATAAATAAAAATCATGATTTAATGGTTCGATTCGGTTTTCATATTCAAATCGGACAGTTAAGACCGAACCGGACCGTTTTATTTTATTATATTATAAAATAATATATTGATTCATTTTTTTTATATCTCACATCTTACACTTTCTATCTTAAAATTCTAGATAGGAATACATTAATACTATTATATAATAGACGAAACATTAAAAGTTTGGTCGGTCGGTATGGTATATTGTGATTTTACTTAATTGTCCTTTTTTAAATTCGTATTTTTACTTAATTAACCTTACTTATTTATAGAAATATATTATTAAATAATAATATAATTACCTATTTATAATCAATTACATTTTCACCTAAAATATATATTTTTTTATTTTTTCTAACAAACTCCCCTACTTTTTCAAATATATCACGGGCAATTAACTTTTTTAACTAAAACATGTTAGTTTTTTCTATTTTTAATTACTAAACCCCCTCATTTTCCAAAAATATCACGGACAAACCTTTAGTTATTTATTTTTAAACCTAATATTATAATTATTTTTTTAAAAGTTTACCTATTTTAACATGTCTACTTATTTTTCTTAAAAAATGCAATTACTAAAAATATTAAAATATAAATAATCAAATATCTATTTATAACCAATTACCTTTTCAGTCAAAACACATTATAGATTTTTTCTAACAAAATCCCTCATTTTCTAAATATATCACGGGAAATTGTCTTTTTCAATTTACTTTTTCTATTTTTCTCACTAAAATCCATTTTTTTTTCTAAAAATATCACGGACAAACCCTTTACTTGTTTATTTTAAAACGTATTTAAATAATTTAAATTATTAAAATTTTAAAACCTCATTTTCCAAAAATATCACGGGCATTTACCTTTTTAAACTAAATATATGTTACATTTTTTATTTTCCCATACTAAAACCCCCATTTTCCAAAAATATAACGAGCAAACCCTTACTTATTTATTTTAAAATCTGTTTTAATGTTTTTAATTAATTAAAAGTGTTTAGCTATTTTAACATGCCTACTTATTTTTTTAACAAATACAATTAAAAAAATAATAATAAAATAACAATTAACAATCTGTGCATCGCACGGGTTTTAAGCTAGTATTTTTAATACCTCACATCTTGCATTTTGTAATTTTATTCAGAAAAGATATTATTTTTGCTTAAATTTTTATATTAATATATTTATGTGTAGTAGCTACATATCAAATCTTAGTAATATCATTAATATTTTAGTTCATTTATGGGATATTCCATTTGGTACCATTGTATAATTGACTTTTCCATTTGGTACCACTCGAAGTTTTTGGCTTCCAAGTGGAGTCATCATACTTTTGGCTTATTCCACATGATACCACTCCGTTAACCAAACGTTAGTCGGCCGTTACAAAATTATGAGATTGTCCATTTGGTACCACTCAAAGTTTTCGACTTCCAAGTAGTACTCTTCTACTTTGTGTTTCAACTCCAAAATACCATTATGTTAATAAATTCGATGAAGTGGTATTTTGGAATTGAAGCCGAAAGTAGAATAGTGCCACTTAAAAGTCGAAAACTTTTAGTGGTACCAAATGGGCAATCTCATAATTTTGTAACGGCCGACTAACGTTTGGTTAACGGAGTGGTATCATGTGGACGAAGCCAAAAGTATGATGGCGTCATTTGGAAGTCGAAAACTTTGTGTGGTATCAAATGAAAAAACCAATTGTACAATGGTATCAAATGGAATATCCCTTCATTTATTTTCGGATATCTAGTTTGGTTTAAAACCGAAACCGACCAAATCAAACTGTTTAATTTAGGTCTGATCTCAATTTTTAAGTGATCCGATATAATCCAATATTTTAGAAAACAACCATATACATCCTGAACCGATTTATTCGTCGATCGACCAAATCGATCGTTGCTCATCCCTGAAATTAACATTGTGGTACGAAAGACTATAAAAAATGTAGGCCTAGTGGTTAAGGCGCGGTTGATTGATTGGATGTGTGAGGATTACCCCTCGGTCATTTTAGCTTTGTGTAATACTCCTACAATGCCAACACACTGGACCTATGAGCTTTGTCCTAGTATTAATGATGAATCTCCATTGTAGCTGTTGCGAGTTGCCTGTTTCCCTGTTCTCTAGCTGTAAAAACTTGCATACTTTTATTTATGTGTACACATATAAAGAGAGTGGTGATTAGAAGGATGGACAAGTGTGATTAGTTGAGAAGCATGAGGCCATGAGCACGAATGATTTACTCCTATTTTGAAAAAAGAAGGTATGTATGACGTACATGTACTAGTCAAGTAGTCATACAAACAAGACTTGCCACCAGGATTTAGCAACAAAGAAAAAACCAGACTTGCTAGGCGTTTCTTGAAGTTGTGACAGCTCACTGGTTCTTGTTCAACTCTGTCAATCTCGGTTCAAAATTGTGACTAGGTCCTAGGTTTTGGCTTCTTTATTTGTAATTTACTAGTAGTAATTATCAATCACGAAAATTAAGAATACTTCATCATATTTTTTTAAGGGCCGTAATTCGAGTAGAGTCAAATTGAGAATTTGCTAAACGAGTTTGAATCATTTAATAAATGAGTCGGTTAATTAGCCGCTCATTAAAGTTAAACGAGTCAACTCGAGTTTACTCGCGAATCAAACGAATAAAGTTTACTCACAAATCAAACTAGCCGAGTTTAAACAAGTAGTTTCGTGTTTACTCACGAAATCAACAATTAAAAATATTAAAAATATCATAAACTTAGTGAATTTTCAATAGGGAAAAAGGATACTCATGTTGATCCCAAGGATTCCAGTTTAATATATTAATGGCAAGTTTGTAATTATACACTATATTTTGCAATTATAGTAATATTCTCGTGTTTTTATATTAAATTTCAGCATAATCACGTAATTTATCTAAGAACGACCTTGAAAACCTGAATCTCCATTCAGTATTTAGATAATAAAAGTAAATTTTAGTAAGCATTTATTTGAAATTATATGCGAGTTCTAGTTTGAGTTCGAATGGAGTAGAATTTATGAGTTCGAATCGAGTAGAAATTATTTGAAAATTTGAACTTCAAATTTTTTATTACAAATGAAAGGGTGTACCAAACTTATCCAAGTAACGCATATTATTTTTATAATTAATGAAAATATGATCGGATTTTCTTCTCTTGAAATTATTTCTCAGTTTTTTATAACGAAATGCAAAACGGTGACTCAATACAATATTCTCATATAAGATCGAGTCAAACTAAGATAAAAATGATACAAAATAGTGATTTTACAGTACAATTTAATAAATCTCATTTCACTTAAAATTTAAACAAATAAATCAATATAGATGATGTTTTAAGTTATGCATAATGAGTGATAATTTTAAAGTCATTACGTGTGAAAAGTTATCATATTTTGTAACCATTTTTCATATCTCATCTTATTTAAAATTAAATAACAAATTCAACTTCAACATTTTATGTATTTCACATTACACTATATAATTATACAGAGTCTCCTTAAGTTACAAAATTTCAAATGATGAACAAAATATCTTATTATAATTTTTTAGATGACAATTTATTCAAAATATAATTATCAAATAGACATGATATTTTGTGGTTACTCATTTCTAACAATATTAGTTAGTTGTTAAATTTGTATTCAAACCAAATAATTTTTTGTAATGATTTGTTACATAGTTACTATTTTTTATAAATAATCCAGATTTAATGTTTTTTTATGTAGAATAAATGTATATTTTTTTGATAAAATGCTCTTAACAATTTTTTTGATAAATAGTATAACCTTAAAAAATAATAATAATATTATGTATTAAACATAAAATTTGAAAGTGTGTATAATTTAGTTGAGTTTTATTATTATATTTGTAAAATATCACAAGGAGTACGTAATATGTAAAGTTTTGAAAACTAAAAGAGTGTGACAATGATATCAATGTAGTGACCATAATATACAAGGAGTACGTATAAATGATTCTGACAATATTTAAAGTTATAGAAATCAAAAGAGTGTCACAATGATATCAATGTGCAACCACAACACATCATTCCACGAACATGTAGTGACCATAATATATAGTGTGGGAATATATCGCGTCAGTAAACCACAATTATTCTTTAGCATTTACTTTTGTAAATTTGCATCTTGCGGAAATGTTTTAGTTTCAATATTTAAAAATATTTTTCAGTTGTAATTTTCAATTTGACAGTGTTTAAAATGCGAGGCGTCGCCTCACGGCAACGACGAGAAACCTTGAACTAAATTTTTATATAAACCTTTTATTTTTTGTGATTACTCCAATATGTGATTTGATTTTTTTTAGTTACAATTCTCAAATTTATAATGTTTAAAATGTGAGACTTCGCTGTTAGGCGACGACATTTAAAATGCGTGAATATATATATATTCAAAACCCGTCTTGAAGTGAATGAATTATAGAAAGAACGAAGAAGTAAGTCGATAAAGTAATTGTTCTCTCTTCTCAATCTCTTAATGTGTTTAGTGAAATATGTGATATAGTACTTCTTCTTTGGAAAACATAATTATACACCTCTTTTTTAAGAAATCGGGTGCGACAAATAGGAGATTGATACTATTATTTCTACCTGATAATTAATTCTGCCATTGATTAAAATATAATTACCATTTAAATTAATATATTATTTTTAAAAAAATATTTGATCATATGCGTAGCGTAAGTTATCATTAGACATTAATCATACGTATGAATATAAATTGGGCAAGGTCAAATTTGTAAATAAAAAAATTAATAAAACATTTATCTTTAAATTATATTTTAAAAAAATATTGTAATTTTTAGAGCGTGGGCAAAATTTTATAGTACCCTCTAAAGGGGTAACTGCTGGAGTATTACCTTTCTAGTAGTGGTGTTTGGAGCAATCTATTTTTTTCTGTTATTCTTAAGTTTATATAAAAAGTAGATAAAATAGGAGTCATTGGATTAGATTAAAATAGATGGTCAGGATTTGGTCTCCGCGGGTCTCCACTAATTTGAGGGTCTTCATGGAACTTTGTTCTATAACATGGATTCCCGATTCGCTGGGCGTTAATTTTATATTATAGTTTAATGACAATCAAGTGAATATGTGGAGTGTCTTTTTTATTTCCAAAACTTAGTAAACATAGTTTGAGAAAACATAGTTTCAGATTTCCGGTTAATATGCATATATTGACTCTTTTTTACTTTTCTCTTTTGTGTTGTTTTATAACAATCCACGATTCTTATGCTTTCAGATTTTCGGTTAAGATGCATGTATTGACTCTTTATACTTTTTTTTGTGTTGTTTTATAACAATCCACGATTTTTTTTGTATAATACTTGATTTTTTTTCAAACACTTCAAAGGCATTAACGGTGTGCGATCATAATCTCCATATTAATTATTGTTTTTTTTCTTTTGAGCTGTTGAATAAAATATACTTTTGTTTTAACAAATCCAAACATTGATTAGATTTATTTCTCTACAGTTATCGGTCCCTAGCTTGTTTCCTGAATCTAATCTAGATGATTTTGTCCTTAGCTTCCTGTTAGCACGGAACGCATGAACTTTTTTGTCTTTAGCTTCAGTCCTCGTAATGTTTTTATGGCTAGCGCGTGTGGATTGCTGGCTCGTTTTAATAGGTACCTCTCATTTTTTAACCAATTCTCTGCCAATATATTGTTGATTATTAAAAAAAAGGATTGATGTTGTTAATATATATTTGAAAGTGGGTTAATTTATTCGGAACAACTCTAAGAATCTCCTAGCATGTTTTTTAAAAATATTTTAAATAGTATTATTTTTAGTAACTTAGGATGTTATATTTAGGATATTATATGATATGTCAACTCCAAAACTATTTCTTATATTTGCTCCTTATAAATATAAAAATATTAAATTCAAATTTCATAAAAAAAGGTATAAAAAGACATGTAAAAAAAAGAGGGAAATGAATATTTTATTATTGAGAATAGAATAAAGAATGATTATAACTACCTTAAAAATAAGGCAGAAGAGTTGTGTCCGAACTTTTAAAAAAGTACAATTTTATGACAATTTTTTTAAATTTCAACAAAATGAGATAGCTAATTTGTGGGAGTTGGCTTTTAGTCATTAAACAAAATTATATCCTCGAATGTCTTGACAAATAATGATCACCTTACTGTGAAGTTGTGACATACATACATTACACTTCATGAATATCCAAGCATATTTATTAAGTAATATTTAATGTAACGTCTCCTCGGCCCCGTCTTCGACGGTGTCTCAAATTCTATATAGATAAACAAATTTACATAAGTTGTAACTCTAAAATATATTTTTATATTTCAGTATTATAATTCTATGAAAACTTTAATAAATTTCAATATTAATAATTGAATGGTATATTGTTAGATTAAATTCGATAAATATCAGGCTTTATCTTTGTTTTTGATAGTTATATATACATAAACAAAATGTAAAATATGATCATTTATTAAAATAAATTATTATGATAAAATTTAAAATAATATATATTGACTTAAATGATAATCAATAAATATTCATTTTTAATTCAATAATTGTGTTGTGCAAATTTCAATTTTTTTAAAACAAAAATTAATTTTTGTTCCCAATAAAACTTTCTCTACATGATGATTGAAAATTTAAAGAATATCTTGTATGAAACTAAGATAATTGATATGGAACATAAATTATATTTATAAGCAAATGATATTTCTTTTTGCAAGTCAAAACAAAAGTTCAATACTTAACTTTTGAAGCACAACTATAGAAAAGGACGCTTTAACTTAGACACATACATTTAGCATCTACTAAGAATTACAAAATCTTATTACATCATTTTCCTGCTTATGAAATAAATCATCAAACTCGGACATTGCCATCACTACCTCTTTCAGTGTTCCATCCTAGGGTTTGTACTGACCAGTTCAGGAGCTAGACATGCAAATCTTATCAACTCAATTGATTATACCAAAAGGGCTTTTCCTGAGCAACACTCAGACACTCTTATCAAAAAATTTAGAGAAAAATTAAGACTTTCACTATGTAGAATATGGATCGCATCCACACTTAGAAGGTCAGGATCATTATAAAAGTTGAACCTTTCCATTGTTTTCATTTTCCTTTATAAGGAGACCTCGTCAACTCTAACTTATTCAACATGACCATACAAAATATGAAGTCAGAGAAAGAAAACATTCTCATTTGAAACCAATTTTTTTTGAGAAAGTAGAAAAAGAGTTGGGGAATCAATACCAAAGCCCTAAGTATCCTTCATGATTTTATAGGTTTTTCCAGAGCCTCTACAGGAATATTAGCTTAGTCATTAGGTTCAACATTCGCAAAAGCCACCCTCAGCGACCACAATCTGCCTGCACAGACATGTGAATTTTTCATTTGATGTTCAGAGAATTGTATTGCTTATCTATACCCCGGCATTAACATACTTGTAAAATCAAAGTTATCATAATTGATGCATCATACTTGCAAAATATAAACGACGATTAACATATAATATCTATGCCTAATGAAGTAGAAATAAAAGGAATGCAACCCTTTAAACAATTAAAACAACAGTATTAGTACCTTTTTTCCTAAACAACATTAATACCATTTAACCCTTCTAAGTGTATCTTTTCCTTTCTGGCCAACAGCTCTTTTACACACACAATCGAAGTTCTCTAGATTTTAACTTGATAGATCAATTATATCTCACATATTTGAGTCCAAACTAAAATGATCAATGGATTGTATACTACACCATGCACATGTCTCATTTGCAAGAATTATATTTAAGTTCTCTAGCATTTTGCAACATGCCACTGCATTTGTCACCTATAAAATAAAAAAATTAAGCATGAACCATTAACTATGAGGCTGTATACTTACCGTATGTTAAAAAGTTCAGCGTCATTACCAGAGTCACCATAAGGAAAAGGAAGAGTGTCTCTAGGAAGTCTTTGCAGCACATTGAGACAATATATCCATCTCACATTGCTTTACCATATAATTTTCAGACAATCTGCACACATTTATTTTGTAGATAACTTGAATTCAAGATTATCAAGAATATTCTTAATCTAGATATTAACAACAACCTCGCAATATATAGACGTTCATTCAAAATTTGATAATTCACTGAAGTTATACTTATCTTAGAGTTCAGTGAAGTTAAACCCATTATAGAGTTCAATGTTGAATGTTAATGCTTGATAGAGTAAGAACCTGCAACAACCATAAACGTAGAAACTTTTAACTTGATAAATAAACTTTTCTATGTCTGTATAATACAATTCATCACTAACTAAATCAATATTACTCATAACTTAATGTGAACATAATTTAATTAAGGATTACAATGTAAAGACGAAAAACACCCTCAATATAATCTCTTGACTGAAAGTACTCCTAATTAAGTCTTAAGTGTACGAAAGAATGCAATATCTTCCAAATGAGCACTTACATCATCGTGTGCTTGAAATCATATCTTCGAAGCTGCAAAAAGAACATCATGAAACACAAAATTATATCATATTGTAATAAACATATCTAATGTAAATTCATCGTGTCATCTAATGTTTCAAACTATCATCTAAAGATAATAACTTATGAAAACAAAGTAAAGTTAACACATTAGTAAATTTGTTAATGATTGATTAAATAGCTTAGCTTACTTTGTAAATCATGTCACATCCTATGTAATCAACTAACCATAGCCTATGTGAATTCAACAACCACATAATCAAAGTGTAATTCAAAGTTGTCATTCAAATTTTTAATACCTTCCAGGAACACCAAAGCAAGCTCAGCAGGACTTAATCTGATTTCATTCAGACTCTACAAAAACAAATTGCTAAACTTGAGATAGTAAAAATATCAATATTGTACACATCACCAATTCCACATAATGATATGCACGAAATAGTATACATCCATAATATATAAACATAGGAGAAAAAACTCAATAAAATTGTTTAAACATTAGATTACATGCTACTTATTAGACTAACTATCAGAACTAAAATCAAACAGTTCGAGTGCAAAGTGTAAATTGTAAAATATAAAAAATATAATGAAAAAGAATGACTCGTACTTGTGAGAAGATATAAAATCAAGAACAAATGGTAATTAGAATAAGAGATTACTTGATTTGTTGCTCTCAATTATCACCATTGTACATCCATTCTAGTGATCCAATATCTTTAAAGTTATCCATCTCCATCTAAAACAATATAAGAACAGATTATAAATATACTTTAGTAGAATCAAAATCAAAGTACATAAAATAATGAATATGTAAACCGTATATCATCTTCCATCAGAAAATGTTTTCACTTGAAACCTGCAAAGAAGAGAAAATATTGTAAGAATAAAAATAACAAAGTTGAATTTGAATTTGAAAAAAGATAGAAGATAGAAGAAGAGCATAGAGCAATGAATATGTATTTCAATTGTTTGGGTTATTTGATTTTAAAATTTGAATATATAGCTTCCTTCAAAAGCTTTCAGTACTCAGCTTGATGTAATAAAAAAATCAAGAAAGTTGTCAGTCACATCACACGTGTTGTATCGGTATTTTAGTGGCATTTGCTGTAATATTTAACAAAACTAAGGGTAATCTTCTAAAAAAAAGGAACACTGTAGAAAACAGGCAGTAGGAACTATATTATACATAGATACATAGATATATTATTAATTACAAGCCTATAACCCGTGCAACGCATGATAAAATATATTTTATATATATTTTAAAGGATTTTATTCCCACATTTATTGTGTTTTTGCGAAGAATTGTGGCGATTTAATAAGTTTTATTGTAGTTTATTGCAGGAAATAAATATTTGTCAAGTTGAAGAAATCGAGCATTATTTGATGATTTTATTTTATTTTTAGCTCGAGGAATTTATTTGGTGAATTTAGGAGAAGAAATAAATAAATTACAGCTCGTTGTTAGAAGTTTTGGAGCAGAATGATAGAAACCTGGGGTGCAAAAGGCATTAACTGTGGTGCACCTTTGGCTGGAACAGTTCAGATTTGTCAGGGAAATCAACACCGCGGGAAAGAATTGGCGCACTGGCGCGTGAACAGGAATTACGAGGAATGCGCATCTACAAGATGCGTATCATCCCTGGAAAAACAGCGCAGTTGCGCATGATGGGTATGCGCAACAGGAGTCTTTTTGGCGCTACAGTGACCTGGCGAGTGCAGTTCGCGAGAGGAAGAAACGGAGCAGCAGTTGTATATATAATCATATGTCTATTCTTAAGTAATTATTACTAGTGGGCCTCAATTGTTTGTGGGTCAATTATGTATACTATCTTTTAAACACTATATAAATTAGATTAGGTTATAATTTTAAGAATCGAACATCATATTATTTTGAGATACAATTTTAGAGAGAACTTTTGGGGATTTCTCTTGGAGTCCAATTAATTTTCTTTGAAGATCTCAATTTTAAGGTTTAATTTCTATACTCTCTTAATTATGCTTTGTTCAATTAATTCTTGCTTAGTTAATTTTATTATGGGTAACTAATTCTCTAATCTGAGGATTGGGTAGTACTCCTTGGTTATTATATGTGTGTTTAATTAATTGTGATGTTCTTGATTTGCTGATTCGTTAATGAGGGCTAAATACAATTAGGGGAGTCATGAACCTTTGATTGAATTTTAGGAATTGTAACAAATTGGAAAAGGCGTTGCAATTTTAGTACAAGATTTAACGGACATAACTCGAATATTTGATTGGAAAATTAATAGGAGGGTTGTGAGACTTATAATTCTTGGAGCATAATAATTTATAATTGTATTTTGATTGTATTACGGAAGTGACAATTAAGGTGTAGTTGTAAATATTTTATTGTGTCTTGGAAGGGAACAATATAACCTTAGAAGAATTGTTTTCAGCAGAGTAAGAACGTAGATATCACATAGAAATTGAATGTGCATTGAAACCAAGTGAAGAACCCTAGTTCTTGGATTATTTTCCTCATATATATTTAATTCTTGATTGATAATTAGTTTTAAGTAGTTTAAAGACAAATCACAATTTCTTCTACACTTCTAAATTGTGAGAGATAAAATACTTGAATTCGATTTTACAAATTAGTCCTTCCCTGCGAACGAACTACACAAAAATACTGCTAACAAATTGGCGCCGCTGCCGGGGAAGGCAGTTTAATTGAGTTTAAGTTAATTGTTTCTTATTGTTTAGATTTTAATTGGTTCCACAAGTTGTTTTGTTGGTGATTTTCAGGTGTATGCGACGTTCATCGTGCGCTAGAAAATTGGAATTTGACCCTGAAATCGAGCGTACTTTGAGAAAGCTAAGAAAAGAGAAAGCTAAGATGGGAGAGCCAGAACCAGGTGCAGTTGTTACTGTAGATGAGACTTCGATTTGGGACCATGAGACACCAAATCCTGCTAATTGCATGTATAAAACTCCACAGATTGGTGCGGCTCAGTTCAACATTAATCCGAGTTTAATTCAGATGATCAGCAATCAAGCTTTTGAAGGTGATATTGAGCTAGAGGACCCACACAGACATCTTGAGCGTTTCGTGCAAATGTGTGGATCATTCAGAATTAATGGTTTTACGAGCGATCAGGCTCGCCTTCATATGTTTCCCTATTCTATTAAGGGAAGAGCTTTGGAATGGTTTCAGCAACTTCCAAACGCTACGGTTGCTACATGGGAGGGTCTTTCTACTGCATTCTTGTCCAAATACTATCCTTCTGACAAGACGCAGCAATTGAGGACCATGATTATGAGTTTTAAAGCACAACCGGGTGAAGGTCTATATCAGGCATGGGAGAGATTCAAGGCACTATTGAGGAAGTGTCCACATCATGGCTTAGAAGATTGGCAGATTATTAGCACTTTTTATGGGGCCATGAATGCAGATATTCGTTTGAGCTTGGATGTGGCTGCTGGTGGAAATTTCAAGAAAGCACCTACTACACAAGCTAAAGCACTTCTTGAGGAATTGGCATCTAATAACTATTCATGGGCACCTAGTGGGAAGAGCTCAGCAAAATCAGCACAAGAATCTGAGATTATCAACATGCTGGCTCAAAAGTTGGATACTCTAACTCAGGAGGTGCGAGGACAAAGGGTGAATGTGAATGCTATTTCTTCACCTATGGAAGGGTATCATGATTATGGTACTAGTCAGAACTCGTATGGGCAACAATTTCCAGAAGAAGCATCCTTTATTCAGGGAAGACAGCCATGGCCTGTTCAGAATAATTCTTATTACAATCCGAATCAAAGGCCAAATAACAATCTCTCTTACAGCAACAATCATGCGGCAAATCCTTCTTATCAATTTCCAAAGCAGAATCAACCCCCTGGTTTTCAGTCACGACCACCATATCAAGCTCAACAGCAGTATCAACCTCCGCCAAAGAAAGAACCAGCTGATTGGGAGGTTGCACTAAACAAAATCATGCAAGGAACTTCTGGTGCATTGGCTAATATGGAATCAAGGATAGATCAGATGGCATCTTCTCAAAAGATGCTAGAAACACAGATTGGTCAGATTGCCTCCAAGATGGGTGTTCGTGAGCAAGGGTCTCTTCCTAGTCAACCTGATCAGACTAGTAAAGAGCAGTGCAAAGCAATTACTTTGAGGAGCGGAAAAGAGTTGCCAGATGTTGAAGTCCTTGAACCTCAAGAGAATGATGCTGAGAAAGAAGATGATAAAGTAGAGATTGCTGCAGAAAAGACAGAAAAAGAAGATGAGAAGAAGAAGGAAGAAGAAGCAGAAAAACCATATGTTCCTCCACCACCATATGTTCCTCCTATTCCATTTCCACAGAGACTTCATAACAGGCAGATAGAGAAGCAGTATGAAAAGTTCTTGACTATGTTCCGGCAGTTGCATGTTAATATTCCTTTGGCTGAGGCGTTGAATCAAATGCCACTTTATGCTAAATTTCTTAAGGAGATGTTGACAAAGAAGAGGAAACTTGAAGACGCAGAAACTATTACTCTTAATGCTGAATGCAGTGCAGTCATTCAAAGGGCTATTCCTCAGAAATTGAAAGATCCGGGAAGTTTCTCTTTGCCTTGCACTATTGGGAAGATGGAGAACATGAAAGCTTTGTGTGATCTAGGGGCTAGTGTAAGTTTGATGCCCTATTCAATTTGTAAACGGCTTGGTCTTGGAGAGCTACAAAAGACACGGATTTCACTTCAGTTGGCGGATCGTTCTGTCAAATATCCGTTGGGTGTCATTGAAGATGTGGTTGTCAAAGTTGATAAGTTTGTCATACCTTGTGATTTCGTGGTGTTAGAGATGGATGAAGATGTCGAGATACCCATAATCTTGGGAAGGCCATTCTTGGCTACCGCTGGCACTACTATCGATGTTAAAGCTGGGAAATTAACTTTGAATGTTGGCGAGGATAAAGTTGAATTTGATCTTAATAAAGCAATGAAGATACCTCCTTTTGGAGCCACTTGTTTTACAGTTGACATAGTGGGTGATATTGTGCAGCTTGAAAATGAACACCTCATGGGAGCTGAACAGGTGTTAGAAGATGTAGTGGAAGAAGAAGCACTTGTTGTACGTGATAAAGAAGTTGAGATGGTTTTTACTCTGTCAGAGGCACCACAGGTTGAACTCAAACCTCTACCTGCTAATTTGAGGTATGCTTTTCTTGGTTCTAATGACACATATCCTGTGGTAGTTTCTGCTTCACTTACTGATGTTGAGCTAGAGAAGTTGTTACATATTCTTCGGCAATATAAATCAGCTATTGGTTGGTCTATTCAAGATATCAAGGGAATTAGCCCTGCTCTTTGCATGCATAGAATTGCCTTAGAAGACGATCATAAGCCTGTGATAGAGGGCCAAAGAAGACTGAATCCAAATTTGCAAGAGGTGGTGAAGAAAGAAATCACTAAGTTGCTTGATGCTGGTATCATTTACTCAGTTCCACACAGTAAATGGGTAAGTCCTATTCATGTTGTACCTAAGAAAGGTGGAATGACTGTTGTTCACAATGAGAAGAATGAGTTGATTCCTACAAGAACAGTAACAGGTTGGAGAGTTTGCATTGATTACAGGAAGTTGAATAACGCTACTCGCAAGGATCACTTTCCCCTCCCATTCATTGATCAGATGCTCGAAAGGTTGGCAGGTAATGAGTACTACAACTTTCTGG
This sequence comes from Heracleum sosnowskyi, assembly GCA_030848705.1. Classification (NCBI taxonomy): domain Eukaryota; kingdom Viridiplantae; phylum Streptophyta; class Magnoliopsida; order Apiales; family Apiaceae; genus Heracleum; species Heracleum sosnowskyi. Next base: position 10,417,239 of record CM061239.1, read on the forward strand.
ATGGATTCTCGGGCTATTTTCAGATTCCTGTTGCACCCGAAGATCAAGAGAAGACCACCTTTACTTGTCCTTATGGCACTTTTGCTTATCGGAGGCTTCCTTTTGGTTTGTGTAATGGTCCTTCGACATTTCAACGGCTGATGAATCACATTTTCTCAGATTTCATAGGGAGAGGCATGGAGGTCTTCATGGATGACTTCACTGTGTATGGTTCTTCCTTTGATTCATGTCTGGCCAGTTTATCAAAGGTGTTGCAGAGATGTACTGAAACGAATCTTGTTCTTAATTGGGAGAAGTGTCACTTTATGGTGAAGGAAGGCATTGTGCTTGGGCATAAAATCTCTAGTAGAGGCATTGAGGTCGATAGAGCAAAAATTGAAGTTATTGAAAAATTGCCTCCACCTTCATCTGTGAAAGGTATTCGAAGCTTTCTTGGACATGCTGGTTTTTATCGACGGTTCATCAAGGATTTCTCCAAGTTAGCTCGGCCACTCTGCAATCTTCTCGAAAAGGATCGTGTTTTTGACTTTGATGAAAGTTGTCTTGATGCTTTTAACAGGTTGAAGAAGGAACTTACTTCTGCACCCATAGTTACATCGCCCGATTGGAGCTTGCCATTTGAGCTCATGTGTGATGCTAGTGACTATGCTGTGGGTGTTGTTCTCGGGCAGAAGAAGGAGAAGAGGATGCATGTGATAGCTTATGCAAGCAAGACTCTTGATGATGCACAAATTAACTATTCCACTACTGAGAAAGAGCTTCTTGCAGTGGTATTTGCACTTGATAAATTTAGATCCTATCTTGTTGGGTCTAAGGTGATTGTCTATTCGGATCATGCTGCGATTCGTTTCTTAATGACAAAGAAGGATGCAAAGCCTCGTCTAGTTCGTTGGATTCTTTTACTCCAGGAATTTGATCTTGAGATTCGAGATAAGAAAGGGTGCGAGAACTTGGTAGCAGATCATTTATCTAGGTTGGACCAAGGAGATGGAGAGGTAGGTGGTGCAATGCCTATTAATGAGAAATTTCCGGAGGAGCAGCTTCTAGTTGTGTCTATGTCTACACCATGGTATGCAGATTTTGTGAACTACATTGTGGGAGGAGTTGTACCTGATACTCTCTCTTATAATCAAAAGAAGAAGTTCTTTTATGATGTAAAGCACTACTATTGGGAGGAGCCACTGCTTTACAAGGAATGTGCTGATGGAATGTTTCGTAGATGTGTACCTCATGATGAAGTTCCTCATATTTTCAGGCATTGTCACTCTCTAGAGTGTGGTGGTCATAACAGTAGCATGAAGACAGTTGCTAAGATTTTGCAGTCAGGTTTTTATTGGCCAACCATGCATCAAGATGCTAGAGATTATGTGGCTAAATGTGATAGATGTCAACGAGTTGGGAATATGTCGAGGAAGAACGAGATGCCACTACAGTCTATTCTTGAGGTAGAGATTTTTGATGTGTGGGGGATGGATTTCATGGGTCCATTTCCGTCTTCTTATGGGAACCAATATATTTTGGTAGGAGTTGATTATGTCTCTAAATGGGTTGAGGCTATTGCGTCTCCTACTAACGATGCTAGAATTGTGAAGAAGTTCTTAAAGAAGCATGTGTTCACTAGATTTGGAGTGCCAAGGGCTATTATCAATGATGGAGGTTCGCACTTTTGCAATAAACAGGTGGGTGATCTCTTGAAAAAGTATGGTGTGACACAAAAAGTGGCAACTCCTTATCATCCGCAAACAAGTGGGCAAGTTGAGATTTCGAATCGTGAGCTGAAGTCAATTTTGGAGAAGACAGTGGCAAGTTCTAGAAAGGATTGGTCAACAAAGCTTGATGATGCTCTTTGGGCATATAGGACAGCTTTTAAAACACCTATTGGGATGTCTCCATATAGGTTGGTCTTTGGGAAGCCATGTCATTTGCCGGTGGAACTTCAGCATAAGGCATTTTGGGCTACGAGGAATTTGAATTTTGATCTAAAAGCTGCGGGAGAGAAGCGTTTGCTTCAACTTGGAGAGCTTGAAGAGATTAGGCTCCAATCTTATGAAAATGCTAGCATCTACAAGGAGAAGACCAAATTGTGGCATGATAAGCACATTCAGAAGAAAGCATTTGAGGTTGGGCAGCATGTTCTATTGTTCAATTCAAGACTCCGTTTGTTTCCTGGGAAGCTCAGATCGCGATGGTCCGGACCTTTTGAGATTGTGAAGGTCTATCCTAATGGGGTGTGTGAGATTACAAGAGAAGGGTCAGAAGTATTCAAGGTGAACGGGCAAAGACTGAAGCCATACCTGCTGGGCAAAACAGTGGAGCGAGGAATGAGCATTCTTCATCTCCAAGACCCTATCATTGGTTGAGAATCGGCGTCAAGCTAATGACGTTAAACGAGCGCTTCGTGGGAGGCAACCCATGTATTGTGAGTATTTCTTTCTTGTTTTTTTTTTATAGTGTGTGTCAATGAGGACATTGACCCATTTAAGTGTGGGGATGTGTCTCATGTGTTGTAAGTCTCTAATTCTAGCCTTGTGAAGTTTACGTGTTTTAATGCACCCATGCATGCTGTTAGAAATCTTGTGTTTATGGATACTTTTGATGGAGAAGTGATATGTGATGTTCTTGTACACACACTTACACTAGCGAGTTGAAGCTGGTAGACTTATTGAATGTGGTAAGGGATTAGAATGACATGAATATGTGCAAGATAATTTGGTTTAGATGCTTTGAGTACAAGTAGGTATGTTAGAGAGACTTCTATTTGGGATTGATTGTGCTTTTACACACCAAGCGAGTTTTGAGCCTATATGCATATCTTTTGCATGATTTTTCGTTTGCTTGAGTGTCCACTTGTTATTTGCATTGCTAGCACGTGTTTGAGGTCTTTCTTGAGATGCATGACATTAATTGATGGCAACATGATAAAGGCAATAGGTTAACCTTATATTTCCCCAAATGACCAAACCTTTTATACATGGTCCATTAGTTAACCCATTGAGCTTAATCTTATTCTTTCGGTGACACACCACGTTACTCGCCATATATCCTTTTTATTGTATTGGCCTTACATTAAATTTGAACCCAATTGTCAAAGGCTAGTATTGTTCTTAAGGGGGTAATAAGGTGTGCATGAAGGGGGGTTATTGATGATCATAACTTGGGGGGAATATTGAGTTGGGTTGTGTGCTTGTTAGTCGGAAATTGTAAAATATCAATGGATCATTGTTCTTGCTTGTTATTAGCTCTCTTAAAAAAAAAAAAAAAAAAAAAATTTAATAAATTTGAGAGCATTCTAATATTTTATGATCCTACTTTGACTCGACTAGTCAAGTTGTTATAAATAAAAGTTCAAGTGTGGGGATGAAAGTATGGGAGTTTATAGTTTTATTGTTGAGTACTAGCTTTTGACTTAACCCTCTTTGGCTTTACTTGACATACCTTGTCCCTAGCCCACGTTACAACCCTAATAAAAGACCTTTTGATTGTCATTGATTGTGTATGTTGCGATAAGGGTTAGATTGATACCACGTGTAAAGTATGCTTATGATATTGTTGGAGTTGAGTGATACACTTACCATCTTGTTTTGAGTGAATATCTTTTGTGAGTGAATGGTGAGTTTTTCCTTTTGCATAGGAGATCCCAGATTTTGTCTTGATAATGTGCTCTTGTGTGTTTAGCATGTTTACCAACAGTTTTTGCACTTGACATGGAATTCTATGATATTATTCATGTGATTTGAGTATGCTATGGGGATACTTGCACTTTAGACACCAAGGCATTGCATAGTCATTTTGATTCTTGAGTTGATATGGCACTAGAGGACTTTGTGTGTGTGGTGTTGTGTTGATATGTGAATTTTTGCATGAGCTAGATGGATTTTGTGGGTATATTCGCTATAAGCCCTCACGAGACCTTACTCGTCCACTAGGGCTACCTAGGGGTTTAAAGGACTTGTTGCATATGTTAAATGCAACTGTGATCACCTACGGAAGTGGTACTAGTTAGTTAGTGTAATTATTATTTTAGTTTGCACGAGGACGCGCAAAGTGCTAAGTGTGGGGATATTTGATAAAATATATTTTATATATATTTTAAAGGATTTTATTCCCACATTTATTGTGTTTTTGCGAAGAATTGTGGCGATTTAATAAGTTTTATTGTAGTTTATTGCAGGAAATAAATATTTGTCAAGTTGAAGAAATCGAGCATTATTTGATGATTTTATTTTATTTTTAGCTCGAGGAATTTATTTGGTGAATTTAGGAGAAGAAATAAATAAATTACAGCTCGTTGTTAGAAGTTTTGGAGCAGAATGATAGAAACCTGGGGTGCAAAAGGCATTAACTGTGGTGCACCTTTGGCTGGAACAGTTCAGATTTGTCAGGGAAATCAACACCGCGGGAAAGAATTGGCGCACTGGCGCGTGAACAGGAATTACGAGGAATGCGCATCTACAAGATGCGTATCATCCCTGGAAAAACAGCGCAGTTGCGCATGATGGGTATGCGCAACAGGAGTCTTTTTGGCGCTACAGTGACCTGGCGAGTGCAGTTCGCGAGAGGAAGAAACGGAGCAGCAGTTGTATATATAATCATATGTCTATTCTTAAGTAATTATTACTAGTGGGCCTCAATTGTTTGTGGGTCAATTATGTATACTATCTTTTAAACACTATATAAATTAGATTAGGTTATAATTTTAAGAATCGAACATCATATTATTTTGAGATACAATTTTAGAGAGAACTTTTGGGGATTTCTCTTGGAGTCCAATTAATTTTCTTTGAAGATCTCAATTTTAAGGTTTAATTTCTATACTCTCTTAATTATGCTTTGTTCAATTAATTCTTGCTTAGTTAATTTTATTATGGGTAACTAATTCTCTAATCTGAGGATTGGGTAGTACTCCTTGGTTATTATATGTGTGTTTAATTAATTGTGATGTTCTTGATTTGCTGATTCGTTAATGAGGGCTAAATACAATTAGGGGAGTCATGAACCTTTGATTGAATTTTAGGAATTGTAACAAATTGGAAAAGGCGTTGCAATTTTAGTACAAGATTTAACGGACATAACTCGAATATTTGATTGGAAAATTAATAGGAGGGTTGTGAGACTTATAATTCTTGGAGCATAATAATTTATAATTGTATTTTGATTGTATTACGGAAGTGACAATTAAGGTGTAGTTGTAAATATTTTATTGTGTCTTGGAAGGGAACAATATAACCTTAGAAGAATTGTTTTCAGCAGAGTAAGAACGTAGATATCACATAGAAATTGAATGTGCATTGAAACCAAGTGAAGAACCCTAGTTCTTGGATTATTTTCCTCATATATATTTAATTCTTGATTGATAATTAGTTTTAAGTAGTTTAAAGACAAATCACAATTTCTTCTACACTTCTAAATTGTGAGAGATAAAATACTTGAATTCGATTTTACAAATTAGTCCTTCCCTGCGAACGAACTACACAAAAATACTGCTAACAAATTGGCGCCGCTGCCGGGGAAGGCAGTTTAATTGAGTTTAAGTTAATTGTTTCTTATTGTTTAGATTTTAATTGGTTCCACAAGTTGTTTTGTTGGTGATTTTCAGGTGTATGCGACGTTCATCGTGCGCTAGAAAATTGGAATTTGACCCTGAAATCGAGCGTACTTTGAGAAAGCTAAGAAAAGAGAAAGCTAAGATGGGAGAGCCAGAACCAGGTGCAGTTGTTACTGTAGATGAGACTTCGATTTGGGACCATGAGACACCAAATCCTGCTAATTGCATGTATAAAACTCCACAGTTTAATATTAATTTTGAAATTTACTTTTAATTTTTTTGAGATTTTAATACTTCTGAAAATGCTACCTTTTTAAAAACAATTAAAAGTACTACTTTAATACTTTAAATCTAATTTTTTTTATAGATTTTATAATAGTTTATTAGCTTAGTAAGAATGTCAGTAAAGATAACTGTCAAAATTATCAATATATTTTGTTATAATATATAAAAATATAAATATAAATATTTTCTAAAAAAAGGGTCGTGTTTTTGAATTCTAAGTAAACTATAATTAAAAGAGTTTGTAGTTATGTTATATATGTGAGAAAATCGAAAATCAAAACTTTCAATGTTTCAGATATTATATAATAGTACAAATAGATAGATTAAATAGAATAAATTACCGAAAATTGAAATCAAAACTTTCAATGTTTCGGCTATTATATAATAGTATAGTATAGATAGATATCGTCTACGATAATTTTAGAAAAGGAGAAATTTTAGTTAAAAAATACAAAAAAGAATATATGTTTTGGCTAACAAAGGTAATCGTTTAATTATTAGTATTTATAATATTACTATTTTATGTTACTAAATGAAATTGCATGTGATATTTTTGAAAAATGTGAGATTTTACTTAGGAATTTTTTTTGTTAGAAAATATAAAAAAGAATATACGCTTTGGAAAAAAAAGCTAATCGGTTAGTTATTAGTAATTATAAATATTATTATTTTATTTCATTAAAATGAACTGCCCGTGATATTTTTGGAAAATGAGAGGTTTTAGTTAGAAAAAATAGAAAAGTAAAAATTTTAGTTAGAAATTATAAAAAAGAATTTACACTTTGGCTAAAATAGGTAATTGGTTAGTTATTAACAATTATTATTTTATTATTTTATTTTAATAAATGAAACTGTTTGTGATATTTTTGGAAAAAGTGAGGTTTTAGTAAGCAAAAATAAAAAGCTTATATTTTTTAGTTAAAAAAGGTAATTGTCCATAATATTTTTGAAAAAGTAAGGGAACTTTTCAGAAAAAAATAAAAAAAGTAATATATTTTAGGTGTAAAAGGTAATTAGTTATAAATAGGTAATGTTATTATTTAATAATACTTTTTATAAATAAGTAAGAGTAATTAAGTAAAAACATGAAGTACAATTAAGTAAGAGCAATTAAGTAAAATCACAACATATCAAAAAATATTTATTATTATATTCAACGACTCTCATTAATTTAAATTAAAATATCTAACGGTTAGAGATTGGATGACCAAACTATGGAGGACCAGACTACAAACCGACTACAAAAAATTTTAATGTTTCGTCTTTAATATAATAATATAGATATCTTGTAAAATTAGCTATCTAACCAAAAAGGACTCTCATTGGTTAAATTTATACCGGGTTATTTTATATTATGTATAGAATTTTATAATTACTTTTTTAAGATTAATTTTGTTTATTTCTGTTTGTGATTTTAGATGCGATAACATATTCAATGTTTTTTTCGGATATTAAAGTGTTATTGTCTAAAAGTTATGGGGCAACATATGTGCTTTTCGATTAAAAATAAATATTTTTAAATGAGAAAAATTTATTTTTCTGAATATTATGCTTTAGTGCAATTTATGTATGAAATCCTACCCCGACGGAAAAAAAAATCAAAATGTTCACGGTAGACGGTAGTACTGAAACGGGAAATAAAAAGGCGGGCTCTTAAAAATTTCAAAATACTGAATACCAAACTCAAATTCCAAACCACCCGCTTCAATCCAAAAAGACACATTTAAAGATCCAAAATCAACGGCCACGATCATCTCCCACAACCTACAATCCCCGCCACGTCACCGATCCGCGTCAAAGAAATCTCCACCGTCAATCCAAACCAAAATCCAACGATCCACATCACACACCCCCTCTGAACACCTCCCCATCCTTCTATATAAACAAACCCCCAAAATCACACATTTCACACCATCTCCACAATCTTTCAATTATACACACAAATATCTGTATCTACATCTTCACAAACAAACCAATGGCACGAACTAAGCAAACCGCTCGCAAATCCACCGGAGGAAAGGCTCCACGTAAGCAGCTAGCCACCAAAGCTGCCCGGAAGTCAGCTCCGGCCACCGGCGGCGTCAAGAAACCCCACCGTTTCCGTCCCGGCACCGTCGCTCTCCGAGAAATCCGGAAGTACCAGAAGTCAACTGAATTACTCATCCGAAAGCTTCCGTTTCAGCGACTTGTTCGGGAGATAGCGCAGGACTTCAAGACCGATCTTCGATTCCAGAGCTCTGCTGTTGCTGCACTCCAGGAAGCTGCTGAGGCGTATTTAGTTGGATTGTTTGAAGATACTAATTTATGTGCGATTCACGCGAAGCGTGTCACCATAATGCCTAAGGATATTCAGCTAGCTAGGAGGATCCGTGGCGAGAGGGCTTGAGTTTGAGTTGAATTAGGAGAATTTGTGGTTCGATATCAGTTTATTATGAAGTTTAACATGTCTAGGCTTTATGTATTGTGGATCGGTTATGATCTGTTAAGAATGCTTTTGTAATGAAATGTTTCTAATTAAAATGAAATGTTAAGTTTCTGCATATTTTTCTTGTTATACTTCTTTTTATTGAATTGAAATTGTTGGTGTTATGTTAATTAATTAAGGTGTTTGTTTCTTAGACTAGTTTTGTTTGCAAGAGCGAAGAGCTTTGTGATTGAATCATGTACTGAAGCATTTGGTTATGAGTACTTGTTTGGCTCTTTTATCCTTGGAAATAAATTAATAAAATTTATTAATGTGGAAGTAAGTTGTTGCTGCTATGAGGACTGAAATATTTTGTGTATAGACTTTTAAAGCTATTGTTGTCTTGATAATTGGGTGGTTGCCTGACTGTAGTGGAGGGTTGAGTTAGAGGTTCATATATGAAATTAGTCATCTACAAAGGCTATTTTGTAACCTTAATGCAGTGACATATGCTTGTAAAGCTTAGTGTTATGTCGTTTTATAACTACCCTGTCTCTCAATTCTGATTTAACCGGAAGGGTTGAATGTAGGTCTCAAGTATTTATGTATCTTGTATGTATATGATTAGGATTGTTAATTGTACATAAAATAGTTGTTGAATTGTTGGCACTTTTACAGTTAACGATTCCACGTTGCAGATCTTCAAACCATTGGGAATGGAGAACAGTTCCTCTCTGGGATCAGGAATTCAGGAGTATCGATCTAGCAGGTTGTAAGTTATCTATTATTAATCTCCAGTCCCTATTTATCATTGTTATCTGCAATCAGTTACATGTTATTTAATGGTTAAAAGGTTATGTTACAGTTTATCTAGTTGCTCTATCTTGTATTAAGATTGTTCTCGTTGAAGAGAAAGTTTTGCACAACCTGTATATTTGCCTTGTTGATGTTATATCAGCTGCACTTGGTTCTTCTTGCATATGTTGCCTACTGACTTCAGCGACTTGTAACCTTTGTTTTCTACCCTATTACTGTGTTCAACATACGATAGGCGATGAAAAATATTCCAGAGATAAAAAGCCATGATTGTACGTTTGTACTGTTTCATAGTCTCTGAATTTGTTACACAATATTACTGCACTTCAATACAGTTCAGTAACTTGATATCTTAAATAAATTGTGATTTGTGTAAAAGGATCATCCTGATTTTATCTCTTTGTTTAGGAATTCATTTGTGTGCCTTACATGTGATGAAGGCTGCATTCTTGAAAAATGATGGTGTGTTTTTTGGCCCTGAAAATACAGTCATTCACAATTCCAAGTCTGCTTAAAATGTCAATTTGATTCAAGGCTGTAATGTTGTCTATTGAGTATATGTACTCCTAGTGTTGGGTGTTATTGGCATTGTATAAATTTTCACTCCAAATGGTCATTTCCCTGATGCATGTTGAGTATGTAGTATCTCACTGACGTGTGTTATGCGACATTGCATAAGTTGTCACTTAAGATGGTAATTTTTTATTTGCATTATGATTTTTATAGTGATGAGTGCTCTGCGGCATTTGCATATGTGATTCTTTAGTTATTACAGAAAGTTGTGCAAATTGCTGTAATGATTACTAAATGAGCATATATATCTTGTCAGGTTATGTCTTGTTTTATTTTTCAGTTTAATATTCATTGTGTTGTTTGTTTTGATATTGCACTAATCTGGTAATGCTGGTTTTTGACAAACAATTTTTGGTGTTTTCTGTTACATAAGTTATTTGAAGAACATATTAAAAATCATATCTATTGATTTTCCATTAATCTTTAAATTTTCTTTCTGTGTTTGTTTTATTGGAAAGTGCATTAGCTCCAGAATATCTTCCATATGTTCTTAAGTTATTAATTGTGAAATTACCAGAACAAGTTTGTTTTTGTGGCTATTCTTAGCTGCTTCAGATTTTGTCTACTCTCCCTAATAATATGAATTTGGTAGATCACACGAGCAACATTGACTGAGGATGGTAGGAACTGCATTATCTTCCACAAACAGGATCATTGTGCAGACTGCAGATTGCAGATTGCACACAAGTCAATGTGTCACGCAAAGCAAATAGCTTGGAAATCATTACATCAACCGCCAGGAAGCAACTGGCGGCCAAAGCTGCACGCAAGTCAGCTCGGGCGACCACGGCGTGAAGAAGCCTCCACTTCCATTTCAGCGTCTTGTTTGTCAGATGCACATTTAAAGTCTGATCTTCGTTTTCAGAGTTTTTCTGTTGCGTCTGCTGAGGTGTAAAACTTTTGAGGTGTAACTCTGTTGTGTCTGCTTCTCACTCACCGTATTAGGGTGAGCCTGCTTGAGTTCTAGTGGAATCTGTGTTTCTAGATTGGTATGGTGCCTTTGGAATAAAGTTGACTATGTTTTCTGGCGTCTTTACTGCAGATTAATTTTTATCTAGTATCTCCTACCTGTGTTCTGTTATTGTTAATGTTTCATTAATTTACCTTTGTTTGTAGAATTGATTTTATATAAAGTAACGCTAAGATGAAATTTTACTTGTGCAGAATTTGGTACTGTGTTTCTTTCCGGACCAAATCCGGGTAAGTAGAACTCTTTTGTAGAGATGTAATTGAACTCAAGTAATGAAATTGTTTCTTGAAGATTGTCAGCTTCATCTGTATTACATGATGTTACCATTATGAGGAGGTTAATAAATTCACACGAGGACATTCAGAGCTAATACTATCATAGATCTCTATAGGCTGCCTTGTAGCCAAGACCGAAGAGTTCTTGAAATAATACAGTAGGTATTGAACTAGGTAATTGTGAAAGTAATGAGACTTATTGATGACAAGTAACAGTTTAGTTTTTTCATTATGAATGATACTTGATTAAACATTCTTTAGAGCACGGATGGAATGATCTTTATTTCAAATAGCTATTGATCGCTGATACTGCCCAACTTCTCCATTAGACTAAGCTGAGAAATTTTAATGTGTTGGCTGACTCGGCTAAGTTTGTGAGAAATGTGCCAGGATTATATTTCTGTCTCTCTATAAAAATATTAAAGAAATACAGAGACTTAGTTTGACTACCTACATGGCTTCTAAGACCAGCAGTAGAAATAAAATTCCTTTTTCTTTTCTTGGTCTTGAAACAATTATTGTGGATATACCTATTTATATATTTGCAATGAACATAGGGGTTTTTGGGGATTTTTGATCTTAATCTGGGCGCACCGTAATACAGGCCCAACTTTGAAGATTCCTGGGCTGCAACTTCTCTAAGTACCATGTCCATGAACTAGAATTCCCATCACAGAATTGTGCCATTTAGGGTGGAAATCATTCTTAGAATTTTCACAGAGTTGTACCATGGAGGGCGGAAATGATGCTTCAGGAATTTAGGTATAATATGTTTTGTAAACATATCATCTAATCTCACGCCATCACCAAAACAACTCGCTGACAATGTTGTTAGCAGGGCTGAGCTTTGAAGACCATCTACTACACAGTCAGGTAAGTGTGTTGCGAAGTGCACTGTATTTCTTGCTTGTAGCTTCTATTGCTCTCTAACTTTATACAGTACCATTTTTTATGTAGAACTCAAGAAAGAAGTAAGAGCATGGACATTGGACAATGATGCAGTACCTGAACTCATTTCAGAAAACCAACTCTATGTGCTAAAAACTAATGTTAGCAGGGAGGACCCCTTCACCATGATCATCATTCACTACAGATTAGAGGTAATGTAGATATCATCATGCGACTTAATTTAATCCAAGACTAAGTGCTTGAGACATAATTTCAACAGTAGCTTCCTCTGTTTGGTAAACAGAAGCAGGTATCAAACATCCTGTAACCAAGCTCACTTGCTTCAAGCATTTGTTTATGACTTCTACTGTTGCTAAATAGAGATGAGTTCCGGTGGCTAATCCCAGGAATCACTTACTCTTTCGATTGACAAAGTTCAAAGTAACTTCTGGAGCGATATGTAGATCTTATCTGAGTTTTATTTTGATTGATTTTACAGGTAAAAACTGACCCTCATTTTTTTGTTAATTTATCATTTTTATTATTTGACTAACAAGCAGTTTGAACAATTATGATTAATTAACAGAACATACATGTAAAACATGTATGCACAAATCTCATATGATTTTGGCATATTTTAGAAACTATAAATTATGCAAAGAAGATATATGAAACACTAGAATTAGCAAATACAGGAATGACATATGGGTGACTATGCCTTATTCCTTAATAATGATCATAATCTTCTCCCAGAACTCCAAGAGGAGAATAAGCAGCTATCATTATTCGTTTTGCCTGACAGAACTCCTTGAACTTCTCTTGTTTTCCATGTTGTGTTTAGCTCCTCCTTTGAACATAAGTAGACCAGGAGGACTGAAGTGCAAGATTGTGCCATGTGTTTGTGCCCATATGACTTTTTTCTTTTTGTCTTTTCAGTACTTGCCACTTAATATTGTTTAGTTTGGGAATTTGAATTTACTTCATTGTTTGCTTGAGGAATATAGGCAAAATCCAATATATAAGCAAGGTCCTTGCAAGAGAAATTACCAACACCAATTTTTTTTTTAAAACCAAATGTTTGGCACTCTTGCTGTCCAAACAGATTTGATGTCTGTCGGAACGTCTTCATAGTTTGTTTGAAAGGGGTTTGCTACAACCTTCATCCTTACTAGAGAAATTATAAGATACTGATCAAGATACTTCATCTTCATGTTCCTGAAAACAATAGACGAGAACAGAGGGTCCTTAAAGTATCTGTCAGGCCATAAAAGTTTATTTGACCAGTATAGCAGTGTAGAGTACTATTCCAAATTACGGCCCTTCATGGTGGATGACTGCATGGCAGGGGGCAGGTTTTATTTTCTTTCTTATCCGTTCTCTGCCTTTAAGTTTATGCCACATAAGCTACTTGTTGGATGCTGTTATGATCTAGTTAGAAGTGTCTTGGCCCTTGGGATAAGATTCTGTCCTTATTCCGGTTGCCCTTGTTGGTGGATCATATGGTAAGTAATGTGATGATAATGCATTGCATTGTAGGATTCTGCTACAACAGTGTAATTCATTTAATTTAGAGTAGTAACATCTACAAAACTATTGTGGTGCCTCTTGATAGTTTTATCAAAGCTTGCTGTGTGTTGCCCGTTCGGTTTTTCTGGTAACTCTTTACCAGAAACTAGACCTGGCAATTTTCGACACGACACGAAAACACGACACGAAACGACACGAAAATTTAGTGTTTGGGTTTGCATTTTTAGTACACAAAACGAAAGTACACGAACACGAAAGTACACGAACACGAAAGTACATGATCGAGATTTAGTGTCGGTTTTGTGTTTACCCTTCAAGTACACGACACGACACAAAGTACACGAAATAAATAAATATATATTTATAAATTAATATTTATAATAGATATTTTAACATTTTTATTAGATATTTAACATTTATTTATGTGATTATACATAAATTTATAATATTATTTGTAAATATTATGTAAATATATTTTTCTAATACACATTTGTAAAAATATTACCTAAAATTTTATATTTCAATATATTTACTTATTTATTTTTATTTTTATTATTAATTTAAATTACACGAAAACACGACACGAAAGTACACGAACACAAAATTACACGAACCCTAAACGGGTGGTTTTGACACAAAAGTATACGACACGAACGAATTGCCAGGTCTACCAGAAACCCATGTTTACAATTAGATTACGTCAGGGAGGTGATTTAGATACCCTGATTTGTTTCCTTAGGTTAGTCTTGACTCTTGAAATGGTCTTGGGTGGAAAAGTTTGATTCCACAGTCCTCGGTGCGATTTTTGCTTCCTCTTGGAGCCTGATCCAGGAGTTCAGTTAATTTTCTTTTGGATTACGTGTCTTTGGACTAGAACTATTTGTTTGATATAATTTTTAAGTATGTGCCTTCTATGTATACTTAGGATCCTTATTCTTTAGAATAAAAATGAATGAACAAGGATGTTTCAGAAGGGAAAAGTATCGTAAATGTTCCTGATCATTAAGCATGAGCATTTCAAATCTAGTTTACCACTGTGCAACAGTTAAAGGGAACTTTTAGTAATATATTTATTGGCGGGCTTGAACATGTTTACATAGAGATTTAGGTCTTGTATTGCAACTGAGCTATAGGTGTATTGTTCGGCTGAGAGCTAGCTTGTGGTCCATTCTCATAGTTATTATGTAAATTGTTGTTACAAGTTTACGAGCTTGTTGAGCAAGTATTCCAGGCTTTAGGCTGTATTATCCGAATACTAACTGTTTCGAATTTAAACTGGAAGATTAAGTGACATGCTCTTCCATAACCTTAAGTTATGGATCTTATACTTTTAGAATCACCTGCAAAGCTAAAGCTTTGGATGAATTGCAGTATATTTGCAACATGGATTTTCTTTTGACAAAGGGAAAGGTCTGGGTGCGCCATCCTGTTGTTAGCCTGGATGTTATGCACCACCACAGTGATCAGAACATAGTTCTGATGCTCTTTTGCTTTAGAGTATGCTGTGTAACGTTTTCCTCTGCACAATCTTCATCGGAACCAATTGTCAAATTCCTTCTGTTGAGAAAATTCTATTCGTGGGTTCCGGTAGCCCTGGGGAAAAAAGACCTGTTTCCACTTCAAGAACTATGACAGACTAAAAGAAACCTCAAATCTGCACAATATGAATAGGTAGAACTTCGGGTCAAGAAATTGGTAGAAGTAAATAGCGCTTCACCTTTCGAGAGACATGAGCTACTTGAATGTGGAATTCGCCAACTACTTGTAAAGTGTAATTGTTATGTCGTCTGTCAAATAGCAAGAAAAGTTGGGGAACTGATCTTGATAGTCCTAAGAAATTCAAGTTCTGCCAACCTCTACTTTGACCAGGTTGACAACCACTTGGACAAGATTGACAACCGACTTCAAGGAACTCTCTGATCATCAAAGTTGCAAATTTTTAGTAACACATTATATTATACAGTTTTTTTTTTTCTTTTTTTTTTTTGAGGTGAGCCGAATTGCACTAACAATTTTGAAAATTGTCGAGGAGTTCACAAAATTTTACTTGTAAATTATTGGGGAGTTGATTCGTTGTTCATTAGCAGGTCCCTCCCTGGTTGCACATATTAACAATGTTCCTGTTCTTAGAAAATTTAGAATTAAGCACTAGTCCGGAGAAGCTGGCTGTAAATGCCAGTCGACACTGTAAACACGACGACAAAATTAAGATGATACTTTCCCATAGGATTATTTTTTATGATTTCTGAAGAAAGTGGGGAAAGAATATCTCGAATAAAATGTAATCTTTTCCTCTGCATCAAAAATGAAACCACTCTTGAAGCATGATATTCCCTTTCTGGTTTCAGTAGATTAAGTTATTGGCTAACGTGAAATCTATAGCACATTAGCCCCTAGTTTCATGTCAGGGTTTAGATGCTATTCTTCGTCTCTAAGATTCCAGTTTTATTTGTTGGGTAAAAATCTAATAAATAGAATAGTAAACAATTGTTCGATAATATATATATGATGATGATGATGATCCACGTTGCTGTCTATGCACTAACACACAAGAAACTAAATAAGTATATATGCTTTACAATGTTTGGAATATTGTAGATAGTACTCCAAAGGTAGAGATTGAAATGATCTGAGATGCCTTTAACTTGGTCTGAGGAATATCTTTTAGAGATGGGCTCGTCCTTATCTTTCCCCCTCAGCTTACTACTCCTTTAAATTCAGCACCACCTGACAAGGCACTTACTACATTTCCGCCATCATATTGCTATCAACAAGCTAGACAACAATAGAGGAGTCATCAACATCAACAACATGCCTAAGCCTCGCCCACTTTCGTTGCAGGTTTCCCTCTTATAAATATTTTTGTTAGGCCATGCATGCATATAGCTGGTATATACATCTGTTCAACATGTCTAGCTAGTTTGTGAATTTTTGTATGTGACCGAATTATATAGAACAAACATTAGGAGTAAATCGCCAAAACGTAACATCTTAAGAAGCTGGTCTATTTAAGAAGACCAATTTCTTTTCCTGCTAAAAAGGGCCAACGCCTGAAATTTGGAAGCGTTAGAAGGATAGGCTTTACCTGATCATTGGCATTCTGTGGACCGGATGAATATTCTTCTTTTGATATGCTTATATATATATGCACACAGCTTGATACCCCTTGCACATCACTGTTCTAACAACAAGCGAACCGCTATAACAAACTGATTCTAGAAGGTCCTAAGTCCTAACTCACTTATCTGCCGCACCTTCTTTTGTCTGCTGACATGTTGCACCTTTATTTGTCTGCTGACTTGGTGCCTTCGCTTGTCTGCAGTATTAACTATATTACCAATGGCCTCCGGGTCTAGTGTATCTTCCTCACTCATTTTACGAAATGTCAAGAAATTATTTGTCCGGCGGAGAGTCTAGACATGTATTAATATATGTAAGAGGGAAATCTATTAGATTGATTTAAAGTAAATTACAAATTTGTGGCCGAACAAAACCCAATTTAGAATTTTGGTGACCAAAGTTTTAAATTTGCAATATGGTGGCTAAACATTACTTTTAGTTCTCGAAAAGGTGGCTAAGGGCCACTTTTTTGAGAAATATAAACTTAAAGAAGTGGCCCTTAACCACCTTTTTGAAAAATAAAAGTAATATCGGGCAACCATATTGCAAATTTAAAACTTTGGTCACTAAAATGCTAAAACCGATAAAGTTCAGCCACTATTTTGCAATTAACTCTCAGATTTATGCAAAACTTAAGATACATAGATAGTTCGAATATCAGCTTCTCAGTTAGGACAACTTCGGTTGAATATTCATGTCCTAGATAATTTTATATAAAGGACAGTCCTAATACTTAAATTTAGAACTACAGTTTATGCACATGTATTAGTAAACAAACCTAATGGATGAGAGTATATACAAACAAGACGATTATCATTAATAAATTTGACGGGGTAGCTTAGCTAGTAAGGTAAGGTGGAACACTGGTGGCAAGGCAAGGCAAGGCTATAACCCTATGTTTAAATTTTACAATTAAGGAGCAAACTGTCACGCTTAATCTTAAAGACGACGAGAAGCATGGATACATTTTATCTTATTTGATTCAAATTCCGAATATATTTCAGAAATGATGTTTACGGCGAGGGTTGAGAGTATAATATTTTAAAAGGAAAGCCGTGTTTCCGTGTTTGATAATTAGAATAATAGTGGAATTCCCTGGTGAGCATCATTTCATCCCTGCTTTAACATTTTTGGATCACTTTACAGACTGTTGAGCTAAAAGTGAGGATGTGCTGCACCGGATGCGAGAGAGTTGTTTCAAATGCAATCTATAAGCTCAAAGGTACATATACTGCTATTGTTACTATTTTATTCCAAGGTGCACCGAGAATATGATTCTTAGTTATACCAGTATATTTTTTACAGATTTGTTAATCAGTAGATGCTCTGTAATTAAGATTGTAATGGAACAGCAGTCAGTATCAATCACTTGTATAGCATTATCCAGTATATTTTTTACAGATTTGTTAATCAGTAGATGCTCTGCAATTACGAATGTAATGAAACAGCAGTATCAATCACTTGTAGAGCATTATCATTCATCTAGTAGAGTCGTAGTCATACATAAAGATTCACCTATATGAAAATTCCTCTCATTATTTTTTCAAAGTTAGCATCAATGTGTGGTTGTTTTGCAAAACCTCGAGGTATTAATCAAAGGGATAAACAATCATATTCCTCTTCGGAAGAAATCACATTTTTGGGTTGAAAAGTGGATAACACATCTCATGGACAATATTCAATTATATTATGCGAATGTTGAGTTTCCATGATTCAGGCTCAAGATTGCCGAATATGTTCCACTTCTCAAGTGTTCACTCCTGATTTTAAATACTCTTATAAAACCTGAAACAACAAATTCTATTTTTTCCCAATCAAACACACACACACACACACGTTTTGTTTTCGACAATCCTTGAAACCTCGAGCTCCTGTATTCCCTTTTATAAGAGAGGGCGATACTGCGGGAGTAAAAGCTGTTTGGATTTGGTAAACAACACATAGGGGCCGTTTCAATCATGGGATCAGAACCTAGTTAACGGGAATGGGAATCCATGATCCAAACGACACCATTTTACAGCTAAGTGTAGGGTGTAGCCATGCCACTAATAGAGAGGAGGGAATATATTTGGCTTTGCACTGAACTGTGCTTCGGGACCCATAACAAGACTAGTATGTCACATCCAAAAGTGCACCTTTTACGAACAAGGGGTTTCCATATTTGTAATTTGTCTTTTATGGTGCTGATTTTTATGCAAATCCTTAATCCCGCATTTTGTCTACCTTTAGAGTTTGTTATTGAATTGATCAATGTGGCACAAACAGGAGTGGATTCTGTCCAAGTTGAACTAGAGATGGAGAAGGTAACAGTAATCGGATA
Source organism: Heracleum sosnowskyi (assembly GCA_030848705.1). Classification (NCBI taxonomy): domain Eukaryota; kingdom Viridiplantae; phylum Streptophyta; class Magnoliopsida; order Apiales; family Apiaceae; genus Heracleum; species Heracleum sosnowskyi. The sequence continues at coordinate 10,435,962 of CM061239.1, forward strand.
CGTGGATCGAAACAAGGTGCTGAAAGCAGTGAGGAGAGCAGGGAAGAGGGCTGAATTCTGGCCTACAAATCCACCATTGTACTTCACAACTAGTCATAACTACTTCAAAGACATGACTAACGAGTACAAAGAGAGCTACAATTACTGGAGGCACGGCTACAACGACGTCCACGGTGATAAGCATGGCTCCATTCCTGTCACTCAGCGAGGCGACGATAAAGTTAGCAACATGTTCAATGATGACAATGTGAATGCCACTTGTTCTGTCATGTAATGTACCCATATGATCAGGTGTATCCAAGCAATGACTAGCTGCTTGTAAGGGTATTGTCGTAAGGCTTCAGATGCATATATGGATAATAAATCAATACCTTTATTCCAACCCTCCTTATGTTTGCATTTTATTTTTATCATCACACATATGAAAATTACTAATTTAGTAATTAGTAAATAGAAGCCAGAAATCATACATTAACGATTCTGTAAATTTACAACAGAGTTGCAACAATTCAAAACATGGGCCGGGGTAAGCAAAGCCACATAAGCTCAGCTTCAAATTCTCTCTCGTGCATTTTTAAGCCCAACATTGCCCACCCTAAAAATTATTACTACCCATAAAGCTATGGTATCAAATAAAAAAGACTTAATTACACTATAATGACATGTAATATAATATTTTTACAGAAAAACGGCACTTTTATAAAACTTGCCAATTGAATGGCTAAACTATATATTTTAAAACTTTTTATTGTATTCCGTGAAATCAGTCTAACGGCGTTACACTATTCGAGGGTATTTTAGTCAATTTGAATTACAATGATTTTTTTAATAAAGATTTGGGTGGATTTTTAGTCCAATTAAATAATTTGAAATCCTAACCATAGCATACATAAATTGACCTTCAATTTTACACAACAACTCACATCTGTGTCAATGCCGAACGAAGATCATTTGGTTGTTCTGGAGGAACAATACTCTTACAAAATACTTTAAAGAATGGGTTAATGAGCTATTTCGTTACTGTACAATATAGAAACTTTCAGTTGAGTTACCAGTTCAAATTTTTTTTCAATCGTATCATAGAACTGTAATTAACTTGCAATCGCATTACTCAACTCCAAAATACTTTCACGGCCGTTAAAACACGTTTACTATTAACGGAAGTCCATTAAGTGGTGCCACATCAGTTGCAACGTGGACGCCATATCAGCAACCACACCAGAACTTAATATCCTCAACCTAATTCATCACTAAACACTCTACTGATTTTCATTTGGATCACTTAGTTGAAAAAAATTAGATCTTTGGAATAATATGTAAATATTTTTTTAAAAGAAAAAACATATGATTTAAATTTAATTAGAAATCGTAATTATAAAAATACTCAAAAGTAATTACAATACTTGTTCCCTTTATCGACTTACAAGCAAATAAACTAACATGTATTTTTCATTTTAATTTTTCTTAAATTAAAACTATTCAAAAAATCTAAACATTCTAGCAACAAAAAAAAAGGTTGTATCGAAAAAAATTAAACATTCAAAATCTTTAAATATATTTTCACTTGTATCGATCAATAAGCATATGAGTTAAATGAATATGTATAATTTTAAATTTAGTTAAATTTTAATAAAAAAAATCAAACAATCAAAAAATTTACACTTATGGTACAATTCATCGATGACGTGGTTTTTAATAAGTATGTATTAAATAAGTATGTTTTTAATTTTAATTTAATTAAATTATGAACGTTTAGAATTAAAAATTAGTCGATGACTTAATTGAAAATAATACAAAAGTTGAGTGATGAATTCGCTGTTAAACTTGATGCTACATCAGCTTCCACATCATTTTTCCGTTAAGGTTTTTAACGGAACTAACAACATAAACCTATATAAAAATTTTACTTAGTTCAAGTATTTGACTGAAAACTTTTTTGGACTGGTGAATCAACTGAAAGTTTTCATATTTTAAACTGACGAAATAGCTCATTAACCCTTTAAAGGGCCGTGGCCAAGCCCGCACGAATTTGTTTTTGGGCTCCTCCCAAAAGGCCTCATACTAATGGAGTTGTTTTTGACTGTTTATATTCAAGATAATTCTTGTTTATCTTATCGATATGGGACTTGAGTTGACACCCACTCTACACCAACTTGTTATGATCCTTGATCTTGTACGTTCAAACAAATGTGCTGCTGTATATTCAGGAATTACCATTAAAAAAATTACAAAAAAAGAAGAAGAAGAAACTTGAAATTACTTCATGTTTGTTGCAATTTAATTAAAAAAAAAACCGATTCTCTTGTCAAAAAAAAAAGAGAAGAAAAGACTGATTCTATATATATAGTAGGAGTCACCGGTGCATGTTCTCTCCGTCTCCGGAGCCTAATTTCCAGTAAACACTTCATAAGCATGCTATTCGCATACGAGTTGTGTAAATTTGGAGGTCAACTGATATATCCATATTTAAGATTTAAAATTTGAATTATGATATACCCAAATATGTATAAGACAATCATCAATCATCAATATATATATATAAAGGAAGATACACGGGACGTGAGGTGTCATCCCTAAGATTGTCTCAATCTATTTTTCTAATTTTTTTAGAGGTTTACAATTTTAAATACTAATAAATCAAAAAATATTCTTTAGCACATTAGAAGTAGAATAGGTGTTCGAAGTTATAGAGGAGAAGAATTCGAATTTATAACGACGACATATAATTAAAAGTTATTTTTGAAGTAGAATAGGTGTTTTAATTTGTAGAAGAGAAGAGTTCAAATATAAAAGAAGTTCTTGCAAAGTTCTATTTGAAGTAAAATAAGTGTTTCGATTTATAGAGGAGAAAAGTTCGGATATAAAAGAATTACTTGCAATTAAAAGTTCTATTGGAATTGGAAGTAGAATAAGCGTTTTTAATAAATAACTAAAAGTTCTATTTGAAGTAGAATATGTAAAGTTATATAGGTGTTTTTTCGACGAAAGAGTGTCTCATTAGAAAGGATATGGTAACATAAAAATTAATATATAAGACAAGTATATATTCAATATATTAAATTTGAGATTTTGATATTAAAAAAGAAAACGTGTTTCACGGGAGGACGGCTTATTAGCGAATACCGAGTAATTTTCGTAATTTATTTTATAGAAATTTTAAAAAAATTATTACGCCGCCGCGAAGCGCGGCTTTTTCAACTAGTTGTAATTCAAATAGTCAAAAATACCCTCTAATAATGTAATAATGTAACGTCCCGTCCACTGATTTAACACAATGCAATAAAATGCTTAAAAAAAATAATTTGATTATTAAAGTGGCAAGTTTTATAAAATGAAGAATTATAATTGAGCCATTATACTGCAATTAAGTCAATAAAAAACGGTAGCATTGATAAAGTGGTTGAATACCCTCTCTGTACACTTTGTTACTTTGACCCATTACCTTGAACAACATTCAAACATATAATTTGTACATATGAATTAAGTACGGATGTTAGGAAAAAATAATCTTAAGAATATAAAAAATTGAAAGAAACATTAAAAATGAAAAAAAAAAATAGTAACTGAGGGAGTAATATATATGTGGCAACTATTAATTTTTGTCACAATTTTTTTCCTCTTTCTTGTAATGCATGCTTTTTTTATTGTGTAGCGATAGTATGAAACTAATATTTGTTTGTACATTAAGTTGGTAAAGTGGTCTCAAGGCAAGTGTATAACTTCAGTCCCAACCCATCCCATCCCAATTCCGATTCAATCTTTGCATCACAATGACAAAATATGAAGAAAAATGATTAGGATCAAAATTACTTGGTGACATATTCTTGACTTATTTTCGAAAATAAATTCATGATATTGTTAATAATTCGAAAGAACAATTATAAATTTTGGACAATAAAACTGGAACGGAGGGAGTAATAAATTGCAAGTGATCTGAGTACTATTCAATACATGATAGCTATAGATAACATTTTAAAGTAGGACCTTCCAGCCCTAAAGTGTACGTACTTGTAATATAAAATGATATACATCTGACAGGTATCACAATTTTGAAAGCATACTCATCACCAATGGCTATGTACATCTTGTACTAAATATATTCAGTTTCCAGAGTGTATGTGTGAAAATTTACGATGAATAAATGGTAAAGAAAAATGGAGCCTTCCTTAACAGCGACAGTGCAGAGGCTGGCTGGCTGCAGATCCCATAAAAATGTGTAGACATAGGGGGCGCAGTTATAACAAGAAATATGAGTAGTAGTAGAGTACAAAGGATAGGAGCACCAAATTGTGAGCATCAAATGGATGGTACTAGGGGAGATAGTAACTGATCATAATGTGGGGCGTAATCCACCAAAGCAACAGCCGTAAAGATGAAAGATATTGATCTATCACCCAACTAGCCTATAGCTAGCCCGTAAGTCTCTCTCTGTGTGTAGCATAATTATAGATAGCATATGTAGTGTGTGTCCCCTCTATAAAGATGAGAGAGAGAGAGAGAGAGGGGTTTAAAGTCAAATTAGATCTGTGTGTAGCAGAAAAAAGAGCACGTTGTTAATCTCGCTACTTTGTATGTGTAAACAGTGCACTATATAACAGTGAGAAATTTAGTGACTAAAAGAAAATTGTGTTATTGAATTTAGAAGATAAAAGTTTAACTTAGCGAATATCATATTATCCTTAGAGCATCTCCATGAGTTTGACTAAAATGGTTGGTTAAAATATTACAAAATAGTGATTGATTAAAATTTGCCGAACCTGTAAGGTATTAAATTTATATGTATAGTTTTGTTACAGCTCTTTATAGGTTCTAATAAGCGTAAGGGAGATCTTATCTGTTATGGAATGAAAAATAGATTTAGATGTTGACGGCTGTATTCAATGAATGATGGTGGACAATCGTGTCTTTATGGCTGCTCTCGTGGTTCGTGACTAAACAGGTCCTCACAAGATGCCTACGTATCTCTGTTATGTAGAGAATCAAGCCAAAAAACGTAGTTCTGATTGTAGGATCAGGGTCCTTATATAGGCGTCAGGAGCCTTGCATTTAGAGTAGAAGAAGGTGACTTGGAGGCCAAGTAGCCTTCTTAGATCAGGATTGTGAATCCTATTTCGTAGGAGGCTGACTCCTAGTTGATTTGTGTATCTTGATTGCTGATTCTTGAAGAGTTTAATATGTGTTGGACTCATTTAATGAGCTGGTAATTTTTCCTTTTTTATTAATTACGAATTTAATAAATGATTAGGGTTTCGGGCCTCTTTATCGGGCCTAATTCTTGGACCGAACCACGTCTAATTAATATATCATTAATTATCTCTAGGGTTATATTTCAGCCCATATCATTTGCCCCCCAATTTCTAGGAAAACTTTTCAAGTTTTCGTAGAAATTATATTGACCTTTTTCGAGATTCGGGGTCTTTTTATCCTTTACCTAGGACTTTATTTACACCAGTGTTTCACAAGTATCGCCTTATTGCAAAGTGTGGAGCGACCTACACATTTACGACGATTGCTGCCTTATTCGAGGCTAATTTGACATTTATAAGAAATATTCCTAATATTTTAGGAATTTCCATGTACCCACAGGTATTTTTAACATTTATTCCTAATATTTTAGGAATTTTCGTGTACCCACAGGTATTTTTAACATTTATTCCTAATATTTTAGGAATTTTCGTGTACCCACAGGTATTTTTAACATTTATTCCTAATATTTTAGGAATTTTCGTGTACCCACAGGTATTTTTAACATTTATTCCTAATATTTTAGGAACTTTCGTGTACCCACAGGTATTTTTAATATTTATTCCTAATATTTTAGGAATTTTTCGACCAGGACTCTAGGTCTTTTTCGACCAGGACTGGGGTGAGGTCGAATGGTTCGACCAGGAATTTTAGTATAAATTCGACCAGGAATTTTCGACCAGGATTCTAGGCTTGTTCGACCTGGATTTTTCAGGCTATTTTCGACCAGAAATTAAGCCAATTTCGACCAGGAAGTCAAGTCAATTTCGACCAGGAAGTCAAGTCAATTTCGACCAGGACTGGAATGAGGTCGATCAGTTCGACCAGGAAATTTAGGTCTTTTTCGACCTCAAATTTTCGACCAGGAATAGTATTTTTTCGACCTCACTTCCAGTATCCATTTTCGACTAGGAAGTGGAGTGAGGTCGATCAGTTCGACCAGGAAATTTAGGTCTTTTTCGACCTCAAATTTTCGACCAAGAATAGTGTTTTTTCGACCTCACTTCCAGTATTCATTTTCGACTAGGAAGTGGAGTGAGGTCGAACATGTCGACCTTGATTTTAAGTGTAAATTCGACCAGGAAGTCAAGTGTTCAACTTGGGTCTTTTTCGACCTCAAATTTTCGACCAGGAATCGAGGTCGATTTCGACCTCAAACTGTCTTCAGGTCGAACGTGTCGAACTCATTTTTTAGTTCATTTTCGAACAGGTTTGTTCGACCAGGATGCAATGTAAATTCGAGTAAGAATTTGGGTCGTGTGTATACTGATACATGATTTTGCAAAAAATTTCGCCATCGGGGGGGCTTTATCGATCCGCGGGTTATGGCTTTGTTTTAATTTGTGCTTGTGACATATGCTTTGTTTATTTATTATTCATGATTGGATCATGAAAAGTAATAAACACATTGATGGGTCTTTATGAACGAAGATAGACATAACATTTCACTCGTTTAATTTTGAGCTTCCAGTATATCGAATCGAAGCTCGTTCTAAGCTCTACTTCCTTGAATTTTCAGGGGTTTCAACCCTTCACCCTTCGGGGTTCGTTGTATTCAACTCTATTTGTGTAGTTGACATGCATATTTTGTATGTTTTCCTTTGCAATAATTTGTAGTTTGTCTTGGCCAAGCTTTTGAGGATGTTTCTACCAATCAAAACAGGCTCAATCCTTCATCTGCTTTCTGGGAAGCTCATGATTTCATCGAATCTTACTTCTACTTGTCCTACTAGCGGATCCTTTTACTAAACATAATTAACTTTCAAGTTTGAGGTATGCCAAGTTTTTGGCACCTCATGCCCTTCGAGGGTTTCTAGCTTTTACGAGCCTCGTCCAAACACGTTCTTAACGTGATATGGTCCTTCCCAATTTGGGGCCAATCTTGTCTTTTTGTCCAACTCCGGATGCCTCAATCTTTCGGAGGACTAAGTCTCCTTGACGGAAGAATCTCTCTTTAACCCTTAGGTTGTAATAGAAAGATGCTCGTTTCTGATGCTGAACTATCTTGGCATTTGCCTCGTCTCTAATTTCATCAATTAGATCTAAAGCTAGCCTCAAGCCTTCTCCATTTGTCCCTGGTTCGTAATCCTCAACTCTTGGAGACGTGTGGGTAATCTCTACTGGAACCATTGCTTCTGCCCCATATACCAGCAGAAATGGGGTTGCTCCAGTGGTGACTTTACAGGTAGTACGATACACCCAAAGTATGGGGAGTAATTCGTCTACCCAAGTGTTTCTGGAGTGTTAAACTCTTTTCTTTAGTCCATCTAGGATAATTCGATTTGCAACCTCAGCTTGCCCATTTGTTTGAGGATGAGCAACAGGAGTGAAGCGTAATTGGATATCATTCTCTTCACAATATTTCTTGAACTCATCATTGTTGAATTGAGTTCCATTGTTCGTAACAAGGACTCGGGGAATTCCATACCTGCATATCACATTTTCCCAGAAGAATTGCATCACTTGCTTGGTGGTTATCTTGGCTAATGGCTTAGCCTCAATCCACTTGGTGAAGTAGTCAATTGCTACTATCAAGAACTTTCTTTGAGCACTCGCCATTGGAAATGGCCCAGGTATATCCATTCCCCATATAGCAAAAGGGATAGGGGAGTTAATGGATGTCATTATCTCAGGTGGTTGTCTAACCACTGGTGCATGTTTCTGGTACCGTTCACATTTTCTCACATAGTTTTTAGCATCAGCAAGTATGCTTGGCCAATAGAAACCTAGACGGGTGACTTTATGTGCAAGGGCTCTGCCCCCCAAGTGTTGCCCACAGATTCCTTCATGTACTTCCTTTAGGGCCAATTCTGCCTCTTTGGGTCTCAAACACTTCAGATGATGAAAGACTTCTTTGTATAGGATTCCCTCAATTAGGGCATACCTTAGTGCTTTGACGTATAGCTTTCGTGCTTCTGAAGTGTCGTTGGGCAGCCACCCAGTTTCCAGATGAGCTTTGATGGGATCAATCCAACAACTGGAAATACCAATGGGTGCTACCAACTTTTCGTTGATGCTTGGGGTCTTCAAGACTTGGAAGTATACACTCCCTGCATAGTTTTCAATTTCAGAAGAGGCAAACTTAGACAAGGCATCAGCCTTCACATTTTCCTCCCTCGGAACGTGCTCTTCATAGCATTCATCAAACTGAGTCATGATGGCCTTAACAAGTTTTGAGTACTTGGCCATGACTTTATCTGTGGCCTCAAATTCCCCATTTACTTGGGAAACCACTAGCCTCGAGTCTCCACCTACTTTCAGGGTTTTAACTCTCAATGCTCCAGCCAGCCCTAAGCCAGCTATCAGGGCTTCGTACTCAGCCTCATTGTTTGTCGTTGGGAAGTCAAGTTTTAGTATATACTCTATGAAAAATCCATCAGGACTTTGTAACACTAAACCTGCTTCGCTTGATTTTGTTTTTGATGGTCCATCAAAATAGAACACCCAACTTCGGGTATTCATGGGGTATTATCCATCAAAATAGAACACCCAACTTCGGGTATTCATGGGGTATTATCTCTTGCCCCCCGACTTCTTGGTTGTTAATGGTAAATTCAACCACGAAGTCAGCTAATGCCTGGGCCTTAATAGCCGTTCGAGGCTTGTATGAGTCCGAGACCACTGATGACTTCATAGAGGACTTAGATGCCCTTCGTGGGGATGCCCTTGTTCTTGACAAGGACCCGCTGATGACTTAGAGTAGATTTTATTGGCCCTGCGTGGCTCTCTATATCTTGTTTTTATTTAAGGTCCTTTTATGGACTTTAAGATTTTATCTGGCGTTTGTAACATAACTCTTTGATCCTTCGGGACCTTCCACCCATGCATGCTATTTATGTTATATCTGTTTTGTTTGCTCACTTATATTTATTTAACTTATCTTTTGTAAGGCAATTCCTAGTACTTGGCCTCTTGAATGGGCTGGCACTTTAATCAAATGCTATTGGTACAACTTGCTCTTTAACAAAACGATAAGGAAATGCTCAAACACAGATAAGTAATAAAATAGTGAAAAAGAACTTGAATATTTTCTTTAAAAAAGAGGGTTCAACCCTTACATAGTGCTTTACTTTCTATTTAAGAGCTGAAAAGCTCATAATGGTTTCGTCGACCTTATTGCTACTTGTACTATTAGGAAACAATTAAACATAATAAACTTTCAAATTTGGGGCATGCCATGTTCCTGGCATCTCAGTCCCTTATTTCTTCGTCATCTCTTGAATCCATAACCTCGATTGGGAGAACCTGCCCCCCGACTCTATTAGGCCTTAACGTAGCAGCTGGTCCTCCATATATCATATTGATAACAGGCCCTCGGGGCTTAGGATTATGATCTTGGTCGTCGTCCCTCGTATCATAATTTTTCCTTTCATAGTTTCCATGCTGATTTCCTCGATTCCCATCCTTAGTGAACTTATCGAGTTTTCCTTTTCGGATTAAGAACTCGATCTCATCCTTGAGTTGCCTACAATCATCAGTATCATGGCCCGAGTCTTTATGGTACCTACAGTACTTGTTCTTGTTTCGCTTCTCAGGATCTCCCCTTAGTGGCTTCGGCCATCGAAAGTCCCTCTCTTTCTCAATGTCAAAGAGGATTTGACTCCTTGGAGCATTCAACCTTGCATATTCGGTAAATTTCGTGTCTGAATCAGAGTCTCTAGTCGTACGAGGATATTTGTCCTTGACATCATACTCTTGCTCCGTCTTTCGCTTATTCGAGCCACCATTATTTCCACCACCTGTGTCAGTTTTCTTCATGCTTTCCTCAGCTTTGATGTACTTTCCAACCCTTTGTTGGAGCTCAGTCATGCTCTCAGGGGGGTGTTTAGCCAATGACATCTTGAAAAAGACATCTGTGGTTCCTTGTTGAAGGGCTATCATAGCTACCTTGTTATCTAGATCAGGTATGTTTAATGTCTCCTTGGTGAAACGTTTGAGATAATCTCTCAACGTCTCGTTCTTTCCTTGAGTTAAGTTCATGAGTGAAGCAGAGCTTTTTTCATGTACCCGTCCACTAATGAACTGACTGATGAAGGCCGTGCTCAAATCTCTGAAACAACTGATAGAGTTGGGCGGCAAGCGGCTATACCATCTTTGGGCCATGCCAGCCAGGGTTTGAGGAAACGCTCTACATTTAAGAGCATCAGTGACTGGTTGCAGCAACAGTGCATTCGAAAAAGTCCTCACATGGGTTGCGGGATCACCCGTTCCGTCATATGCCTTGATAGTAGGCATCTTAAATTTCCTTGATACATGAGCGTCCATTACCTCTTCAGTAAAAGGTGGAATAGGATCGTCTGGGTCACCCAGCTGTGTCAAAACACGGGGATCTGACCTGGGAATCTCCGTCCTTGGAGCCCTAGCTCCTTCTTGCCTCCTTGAAGGTGTTCCTAAATCAATTATGGGGACATCTCCTGCCCCTTGATTCGAAGGCTGAGTCTGCCTCCTTTGTTGCTCTATCTCTATGTTTTTCTTTAGTTTCTGGATCTCGGCCTCATGAGCCCTTATCCTTTCCATGGCAGTCATAGGTGTCCTTGTAGTTGCCCCCCGATTCCTTCTTCCAAGGGGCTCTTTGCTGGCTCTTCTTCTTCTGGGTGCTCGATCTCGTCCTTCATCAGACGAGTAGTCATCAGAGTAGGGCCCAGAATAATCCAAGTATCTTCCTTCAGGGACAGGTCCCAATCCTCGAATGTAGGGTGGTTCGTATGGTTCATGAATTATAGGAGCATGACCACTCCCTCCGGCTTCAGGGGGATAGTTGGGCAGTCCGTATGCTGGATTGGTGCTTATAGGAAGCACGGTTGTGGAGATCTGTGCTCCATGGGGAAGGTTATGGTCGAGGGGCGAGACAACCATCTGAAGAGGGTTCGTCTCGTTCTGAGGTATGGAAGCTTGGGGATTCGTCCCTTGTGGTTGAGGAACCACTGTCGTGAGGGGTAGCGACCCTGGTTCCGTGGTGGTTGGAACAGTGGTGGTGACAGTTGATTCAGTAGCGGTTGCTGTTCTTCGTGTTCTAGCCATGGTTGATGTCGCCTTCCCACAGACGGCGCCAAATGTTATGGAATGAAAAATAGATTTAGATGTTGACGGCTGTATTCAATGAATGATGGTGGACAATCGTGTCTTTATGGCTGCTCTCGTGGTTCGTGACTAAACAGGTCCTCACAAGATGCCTACGTATCTCTGTTATGTAGAGAATCAAGCCAAAAAACGTAGTTCTGATTGTAGGATCAGGGTCCTTATATAGGCGTCAGGAGCCTTGCATTTAGAGTAGAAGAAGGTGACTTGGAGGCCAAGTAGCCTTCTTAGATCAGGATTGTGAATCCTATTTCGTAGGAGGCTGACTCCTAGTTGATTTGTGTATCTTGATTGCTGATTCTTGAAGAGTTTAATATGTGTTGGACTCATTTAATGAGCTGGTAATTTTTCCTTATTTATTAATTACGAATTTAATAAATGATTAGGGTTTCGGGCCTCTTTATCGGGCCTAATTCTTGGACCGAACCACGTCTAATTAATATATCATTAATTATCTCTAGGGTTATATTTCAGCCCATATCATTATCCAAAACTTTGATCGGTCACTCTACTATCAAAAGTATATGATCCATTGGATTATAAAACTATAAATATTCAAATAGATGGGGACCGTTAGATATAATATTAAAAATTGTATTTGATTAATAAATTATATTAATCAAATATAATATACTATTTTTAAAAATATTAAAAATTAAAAAAAATTAAAAAAATTAATGATGTTATCCTGGTAGTTTGGTCCTAAATACCGCCAAAACATTCTCAACTGTTAGATCCAATACTTTTAAAAATAGATGATCAAGATTGTATCATATAAAAAGAAGTTATTATCTAAAAATGATATAAGTTAAATGATATTATATTAGGATTGGATTTTCCAAAAAGTTAAAACATAAAAATAGTTGTAATTAAATAAGGAAACTCATTTAATATCAAAATAATAAAAATCGTTTAATCTTAAAATAGATAGGTGAAAATCGTTAGATTTAACATTAAAAACTGTATTTGGTTAATAAAGGGTATTCTAATAATCTAAACTACATAGTAGATTTCCTAAATCGAATAGAATTCTCAATATTAAATTACGTCACTTTATTCTCTTTTTAGTTTTAGAATAGTTTTTAATTGAAAAGGAACTATTAAACCACAACTAAATTAAAGATTATTTTGTGAATTTCATGTGGACAGTAAAATTCGCCAAATCTAACTTTTATAACTTAATATAAACAAATATTAAATTGAGCATGTAAAATATAATAAATATCAAATTTTTAACAATAATTTTTTTGGCTAAATATTTTTTAACAATAATTTAATCATGTAAACTAATAACTTTTAAATATTAAAATATTCATAAATAAATATAATTATAAATATTAAAAAAACAATCGTGTGTTCCATGAGTAATTAAAATATAATTATAAATAAAATTTAAGTAATTTACCTAAGGGTTTTGCATGGTTGGACCTTCATATTTTATACATTATGTATAAATTATGTCACATAGGAATTTTTGGCTAAAAAGTTCTATTATTGGAGATGCTCTTGGTATTCATAAGCGACCGAAAGTTTAATTTTGCCGACCTGATATTTAGTGGGCATGTAATAGAGGGACCAATGAGCATGTTGTTTTAGTTAAAGATTAAGACGGTTATTTATTCATGTATTTTAATAGTCACACATTTCATAGGTTTTTGTCATCTAGGGTAAGTACGCACATATATATATTTAATATGTATGTGTAACGATGTACTATGTATGTGTAACAATGTATTAAGACGGATATGATAATTCTTTTGATAACAAGAGATCGAAAGTTCAAGATTACGGAATTTATTACAAACGGATAAATATGGTAACTGAGGGGGGAGCGCGAGTGGGGCTAATCTACTTTGGATTTACTCTTGTATCCACCTGGATGGGATAGCAAAGTACAAAGCTAGCCTGCCTTTCAGCCCTATTTTATGCTTAGGTATGACAGAGTACAATATGGCATGCCTTCTCACCCTTCTTTTATGCTTAGATAGGGAGTACTAGCAGATAGTACGAGTAAATAAAGATTTATGTACGCAATTTCATCAATCGGTTCGTGACCTAATTCGGATGAAAGATTAATGTGCAGCTGCTTTTCTACTTAGTAATTAATTGCATCATCATTCATTGCCCATTGCCAATCCCATGAGAAGCTAAGCTCTAGCTATGATATATCTCAAATTCCCCTTTGCAGAGTGACAGTACAATTAGGCTTAATTATGTACTTCTCATCTTCCCTTTTAGTTATATATACTAATTGTTGCTAAGCCGACTTTAATCAACATTAAATTAGTCACTTTTCGTTATTTAGATTCACATTATTCATTTTTAGGATACCCACTAAATGGACCTATTAAAATGGGCCTAAATGGTTATTTCATAGTTTTTGTTTTAGTTAAAGATTATGTCCCATTTTTGTAAATATTAAAAACTTATTCTGACTTTACTAATATGTCCGTTAATATAATTTCGGGTAGAACCGTGAGGTCATCCTTAGGTACATGATACTCAATTCTCAAAAAAGAAAAATGGACATGAAAATGGACGAGAATGATCTCAGGTAACTCAAGTTATAACCTCTTTCCATACAAATTCAATGACATTTTTTGTAAATATTAAAAACTTATTCTGACTTTACTAATCTATTCTCGTGTATTTATATATGAAGTTAAGATAACCTCATGTAGAACCCTAAAATCTTCCTCATGTACATGATACACTTTCCAAAATACAATGCATCTATCATTTGCAGAGTACTTAATCTGAACATCATTTAAATACAAGTCTTGCTGTATGCATTTGGTTTGAAGGATGAAATTATATTAAATACAACCTTATCAATTGAACCGGAACCGCAAAACAATTTATTAGAATTTATGGGTGATAGCTTAGAAGACAACTTAACCTTGTGTTTTGTAATACTTAATTTTATTAAGTAGAACATACTTTCACAGCCAGAGTATGTTATTGTAGCCATTTCATTTGCTGTAATAAACTTGTTTATAAATCTTGGAAGAAATTCATTCGTTTGTTTAAGCCTCAAGAAGTATATCAGGATAATGTCAAGAATAAATGTTACTCACTGACAGTAAGGTTACAAGAAGACAGCATGTTGCAAGTCATGACATCATATTCTCTCTGACAACAACATTGGCGGAAGCCTTCAGACAAGATTATAGCAACACTTTCGCAAGGTTATAGCAACACTTTCGCAAGATAAATAAAATATTTATTTTGGGAGAAAACTACTTATGTTTGCATTTCTTCTACTGATAGGATTTAATCTTAGTTTTAGTTGTTGAAGCATAGATTGAATTTTATCAGTATTGCATTCAACCCCCCTTCTGCAATACTCAAGGACCAACAACTGGTATCAGAGCAACAAATTGATATACAAATCTGAGATCATGACGAGTATACAGAAGTCGAGTAGTATCAAGATCCCAGCTCTTGATAAAGAGAACTACAATGTTTGGAAAAGAAAAATCTCACTGTTTATCAAAGCTGCGAATCCACTGTACATTGGAATCCTCGAGAATGGTCCATTTATTCCACAGAAAGAAATTGCAGCCTCGACCGTTGATGGTGTTGTTATTCCAGCGCATTGGGTTCTCAAGAAGCCATCCGAGTTCTTAGAGCCAGAAAAGGAAAAGATTGTTCTAGATGACTACTTGCAACTCAGTCTGATTGACTCTCTCACATTGGATAAAGCCATGTGTGGGAATGTCATTGGATGCTCATCAACCAAGGAAATTTGGAACAAAATTGAGCTGTTATGCGAAGGAAGTGAAGAGGTCAGGGAGAACCAAAGACAAATTCTTGTTTCTCAGTATGAAGCCTTCATGACAAAGCCTAATGAAGAACTTACTCAAATGTTTGAGAGATTTAGCAAACTTATCACTGAACTCCAGATTCATGGCAAGTTCTATGAGAAGAAAGAACTCAACCTTAAGTTCTTACTTACTCTTCCTGAGCATCTTGAGTACAAAGTCACTGCAATCAGAGAAGGAAGGGATCTGAAAAGTGTCTCTCTTGAAACTCTGTATGGTGTGCTCAAGTCATATGAGCTAGAACTCTTTCAGAAGATAACTATACAAAGTGGATCAAAAGGAAAGATGACCAATACGTCTGGTGCTCTTGTAGCTCATGAGCCAAAGATAACTCTGCCTAGTGAAGCAGTACAAATCATTCATCCAACTCAAGTGTCTTCCTTAAATATTGAAGAGGTGATGGATGATGAGGAGAAAGTAGTGCTGCAACTGGATGATGTTGAAGATGAGGAATTCTACTCTATAGAGGAGATGTAAAAGATGGATAATCCAACCATAGCTTATATGGCAAAGAAGTTAAAAAATATAAGATTCAGAAGGAACAATCCATACAAGTCTCAGGGTCAAACATCAAGGTTCAACAAAGGGAACTTCTCCAAGACTGCTGGCAATGCTACAAGAGGAGGATACAAAACTGGGATGGTGGATAGGTCTAAATTCAGATGCTACAACTGCAATGAGCTTGGTCATTTTGCTACTGAATGCAGAAGGCCAAAGCAAAATCAGAAAATGGACAAAGGGTCAAGTGGACAGTACAAAAGAGGACAAGGAAAAGCCTATGTGGCTGAAGGTGGATGTTGGGATGAGTCTGATGAGGAAGAGGAAGAAGAATATGTGAACTTAGCCCTGATGGCTAAATCAGAAGATGAATCACCAAGCCCTTCAACTCAGGTACCTTCACTTGTCTTGCTTGATATGTCTAACACTGAATATAAACAAACTCTTGAGGAATTGAGTGCATAAATGTTCAATATCCATACTAGTTTAACTGATGCTAATGAAGAAATAGCTAGGTTAACTAAGTTAAATGAATCACTCTGTTCTGAAAATGATTTGCTTTTACTTAAGACCAGTACATTGGACTCCTTAGCTCAGGAAAACACAAGACTTAAGAATGATCTAGTATGTGCTAAGGAGGTAGAAGATTTCTTGAGAAAGGAAATAACTGAAAATGAATTTAAGCTCAAGGCTTACAGAAACTCATCTAGGTTGCTTCAGGATCTTAATGATAAAAACACTGAGAATCAGAAGGTAGGAGTAGGTTTTGAAAATGGAAGGAGATCTGGAAAGGAATCTGTGATTCTTGATTGTTCAACTGATGTTGCTGTCAAACCCCAAATCCTCAAAAAGGTTCATGCACCAAAATTCAAGATTGCTGAAGTTGATTTTGATGAGGAAGCTATGTTCATCAAACAACAGCTCCTTGGTGAGGATGAAGGTGTTGACAGCACAAGTGTTGAAGGAAAAGATACTGTCACAACCCCCAAGACAGTAACTTTGCCTAGCAATTTGACAGAATGTTCTGAAGATGCTGTCAGCAATGACAAGGCAGAATCTTCTAAAGATGTTGTCAAGAGAGTATCTAAGACAGTAACCTCGAAACCTACTGTCAAGACAGTGGATGTAAAAGGTACTGTCAAGAAAGACTCGACAACAACTTCAGGACATGTTGTCAACACAAATACTTTCAGACCTAAGAACAGGAATGACAAAGTAGGAATTAACAAGGGTAATGGATATGCTTATGTCAAGAATGCACCCCGGAAACTATGTAATAACTGTGGCTCATCACATCATTTAACAAATGTTTGTAAGAAACCAACTGAGACTAAAGTCAATGTGACTGAGGTCAAGGATAACTTACACAGAACCCCCATTATGCATAGATCCATGGATGTCTGTAATAACACTGATTGCATGCCCTGTAAAATTACTGCTATGAGTACATGCTTTAATTTGCCTATTCTGTCAACTGATAACTGCTCCTACATGAATTCTGGTGAGACTTCTGAGCCTACTGTTAACAGTAAAAAGGCAACCCCCACTAAGAAAAAGACTAGGTCTTATTCTAAACCAAAGTGGGTGGCAAGAGAAGTTGAACATAAATTTTATGATGATTATGTTGATGTTGAAAATGAAGAAAACTCAAGTGTTACTAAGTCTGCAGGACCCAACAAGGATTGGGTACCATATGCAACCTAAAAACAATTTGTTTTGCAGGGCAAGAAAAATAAGCAGGTTGTGTGGATCATTGATAGTGGTTGCTCAAGACACATGACTGGTGATAAAGCCCTGCTATCACATTTTGTGGAGAAAGCTGGCCCAATCATAACCTTTGGAGACAATAACAAAGGTTACACAGTAGGATATGACTGTTTGGAATTTGGGAATGTTGTCATAAATGATATTGCTCTTATTGATGGACTAATGCACAACCTCCTGAGTGTCAGCCAATTCAGTGACAGAGGATTCAAGGTTGACTTCGACATTTTGGTGTGTAATATCTATCACAAGAAGGATGGAAGCCTTTCTCTGAAGGGAGTAAGAAAAGGTAGCTTGTTTGTTGCAGACCTAAGCTCAACAAAGAAGGATAAAGTTTACTGTTTTTACAGCAAATCCACTGTTGGTGACAGCATGCTTTGGCACAGGAAATTCTCCTATCTCAACTTCAAGACAATGAATATGCTGATGAAGAAGGAACTGGTGAGAGGACTACCTCAACAGGAATTTTGCCAAAAAGGACTGTGTGAGGACTATCAAATGGGAAAGATTAGAAGATCTGTGCACAAGTCAAAGCAGGTTAACACCAACACATAACCACTCAAGCTAATTCATCTGGATCTCTTTGGCCCAGTCAATGTTCCATCTCTGGCCAGAAAGAGATATGCATTAGTAATGGTGGATGATTACTCTAGATACACTTGGGGTGAAGTTTTTAGAGTCTAAAGATGAAGCTGCTCAGTTAATCATTGATCACATAAGGGTTCTTGACAGAACTCCAAATGCCAAAGTCCAAATATTGAGAAGTGACAATGGTACTGAGTTCAGAAAATGCCTTACTTGGGAACTTTTGCAAGGATGAAGGCATTGTTCAACAATTTTCTGCTGCAAGGACACCCCAACAGAATGGTGTTGTAGAAAGGAAAAACAGGACTCTGATTGAAGCTGCTAGGACTATGTTGCATGATGCTAAATTACCAACATACTTCTGGGCAGAAGCTATCAACACAGCTTGCTACACACAGAACAGAACCATAATCAACAAAACTCATGGAAGCACCCCTTACCATTTGTTAACTGAGAAGAAGCCTACTGTCAAATACTTTCATGTATTTGGAAGTAAGTGTTTCATGATGAAGGACAACCATGAAAAGAAAGGAAAGTTTGATGCCAAAGCTTATGAAGGCATCTTCATGGGATATGGGATAGAAAGGACTGCTTACAGAGTCTATGTCATAGAACATTGAACAATTAAAGAAAGTGTAAATGTCACATTTGATGAAACCAAGTTTCCAGGGCTGCATAAAGATGGTCAAATGCAGACCCTTAGATTTGAAAATCAAGGGTACCTGGAAGAAGAAGAAATTGTTGATGAAGAACCCAACTTTACTCAAGCTGTTGATGTTGAGAAAGATGTTGTCAATGCTATCAATGTTGATCAAACTCCAGCTCAGTCACAGACCATTTCAACCAATATTCAAAATGATGGTGACTCTGGAGTTAATGAAGAGCATGGTGAAGACAATTGCACTGGTGAAGACTCATTTCCTCAAAGTGAAGTCAATCCACCAGTTCAACAAAGAAGCTTGCCCAGAACAACAAGATGGAATAAGGATCACACTAATGATCTAATCATTGGTGATCCTTCCCCCTAGGGTGAGAACTAGGAATAATGTCTCTGCTGACAGCATGTTCTCATGCTTTCTATCTCAAATGGAACCAAAGACAATTGATGAAGCATTGTTGGATTCTGACTGGGTGATTGCTATGCAAGAAGAACTTAACCAGTTTGAAAGAAACAATGTATGGAAGTTGGTTCCAAGACCTAAAGGTAAATCAGTCATTGAGACAAATTGGGTCTTCAGGAACAAGTTGGATGAAAATGGAATGGTGACAAGAAATAAGGTAAGGCTAGTGGCAAAAGGTTACTGTCAACAAGAAGGAATAGACTATGATGAGACTTTTGCACCTGTTGCCAGACTTGAAGCCACAAGGATCTTTCTAGCCTTTGCTGCACACTGTAACTTCAAGGTATTCCAAATGGATGTCAAAAGTGCCTTTCTAAATGGAGAGCTGGAGGAAGAAGTGTATGTTGACCAACCACCTGGCTTTGAAGATGCTGAAATGTATAACTTTGTTTAAAAACTGTTCAAAGTACTTTATGGGCTGTAACAAGCTCCCAGAGCTTGGTATGATACACTCTCCACCTTTCTATTGGAGAATCAGTTTACAAGAGGTGTAGTAGATAAGACTCAGTTCTACAAGCATCATGACAATGACATCATTCTGGTACAAATCTATGTTGATGACATTATTTTTGGTTCTTCAAATGAGAAGCTGTATGAAAAGTTTTCATCTCTAATGAGAAACAAGTATGAGATGAGTATGATGGGAGAACTGTCATTCTTCCTTGGTCTACAAGTTCTTCAAAAGGATGATGGAATCTTCATCTGTCAAGCCAAATATGTCAAGGAACTTCTCAAAAAGTTCAACTTAGAAGATTCATCACCTGCCAAGACCCCCATTTCTACATCAACTAATCTGGATCTTGACCCCAAGGGAAAGAAAGTGGACTCTAGTTCTTACAGAGGCATGGTGGGATCACTTCTCTATCTTACTGTTAGCAGACCAGACATAATGTTTGCTACATGTCTCTGTGCAAGATTCCAAGCTGATCCAAATGAGTCACACTTAGTTGCTATCAAGAGGATTTTTAGATATCTAAAGGGCACTCCTAATCTAGGCCTTTGGTATCCTAAAAATACTGGATTTGAGCTTATTGGGCACTCTGACTCAGATTATGCTGGATGTAGAATTGACAGAAAAAGCACAACAGGTAACTGTCAATTTCTTGGTGGAAGACTGGTGTCATGGTTTAGCAAGAAGCAACACTCAGTTTCTACATCAACTGCAGAAGCTGAATATATTGTAGATGGAAGTTGCCGTGCACAAATTCTGTGGATGAAGAATCAGCTATTGGACTATGGACTAGTGTTGAGCAACATTCCTATCTACTGTGATAACACTAGTGCCATTGCCATCTCAGACAATCCTGTTCAAGACTCTAGGACAAAGCACATTGATATAAGATATCACTTCATAAGAGAGCATGTTGAAAGAGGAATTGTGAAACTGATCTATGTCCCAACAGAAAAGCAACTTGCAGACATCTTCACTAAACCATTGGATGAAGCTACCTTTCACAGGTTGGTAAGTGAATTGGGAATGCTTAATCTGGTATGTTAACTTACTAGTTTTTACATTTTCAATATCTACATGCAGCTTGTGACAGTAACCTTCAAGTTGCTGTCATGAGAAGTTACTGACCACATAGTCTTTATTCTTTTAGACATCATGTTTGCTATGACTTTGCTAAATTGAATTTTGTGCTAGTCGTATTGTAAGATATTAGACTTTGTGTGTCATTAACTTGAAAAACCTCAAAGTTTGAGATCTTTGGTCAAAGGTTTTACTCTGATTGGTTGTATGTGTGTTAATTGTTGGATTAGTGGAAGACATGAATCTTAATTTCTATATGTGGTAGTTGTATGGGTATTCCAAACTGTTGACTGTTTATCTTACCATTCACCCAATATGCCTATAAAATGAACTCTAGGTCATATTAGTGTTTCTATCAGAAAAAGGTTAAATGGAAAATAAAGTAGGAATCGAGTACAGACCCAAGATTCAGTGTGGTTCTCCACACAAAGAAGAGGTTGAGAAACTGTTTGATCAGTTAGAGGACATTCTCGATGAGGTAGAAGAGAAAGAGGCTGCTACCAAGGCCAGTGAAGAGGCTAAATGGCAGGAGCAAGAAGAAGAACTTCAAAAGCTCCTCAAGAAGGAAGGAATCACTAAAGAAGAAACTCGTTCAGAAGTTTTAGGATTAGTTAATAAAACCATGGAATCTTAATTTGTAATTTCCTTTTGCTAAGATGATTTTATTAATAAAACTGATTCTATTATCTCTTCTGTTTCTTGCTTTATGTGGTTTGTATTTGTGTTAATTATTTGATTACTCTGTTGTGAATGATACCTAGCTTTCAATTGAATATTTGTGAATGGGTTTATTGAGTTAAGTACATTAATGACAACATCCATTAAAATTCATGACAATTACTGTTTTCCTCAAACGTTACTGCCATCAAGAAAAGTAACTGTCACGGAATTTCATGATAGTTAGTTTCTTGACAGCAGTGAATAACAAGCTGTCAAGAGTTTTAAAAAGATACTGCCATTAAAGCACTTAATGATGACAGTAAGTTTATCGCGATAATGCTACTGTCAAGACAAACCTGTTGTCATCACCCAAATGTCTCTGACAGTTTGTTTAAGTGCACAGGTTACTGTCAATAAAAGTGGACCGTTAAAATTGCTAATTCAACCTCCACGTTGACAGAAATTAAAGGGAGTAACCCACGTGGTGGTGTTACTGGGTAATAGCACGATTCCAAATATCCCCTTTTTCAGCATAACGCTTGAACTGCCCTTTATACAACAGTTAATCAGACAATATCAAACCTGACACAGAACAACCAAAAGCAAAACAACTTTCTTATCTATTTCTCTCTCTCTCTACTCATTTAACTCATTCTTTTTCCCCTTTCATACCAACAATGGCACCTAAACAATCAATTTCTCAGACTAACTTTGCTGGCATCTATTCTCCAAATGATGCTGGTGAAGAATTTAAAGGGCTTGTTTCTTTCTTGGATAATTCCTATCTTGGTTATGCTATTACTTCAACTCATGTTCTTGACCTAGACATGATTTAAAACTTCTGGGAGTCAGCTGTTGCTCAGGGAGATGGAGACCATACCACCATCAAATTCGAGATTAAAGCGCACAGTTACACTCTCACTATTCAAGGCATCAATGCAGCTTTGGGAATTGTACTTGAACCAGGAAAGACCTACACAGAGCTTGCAAGTGATGAGACCTTAAAGAAGCTCTTCTTAAAAATTGGGTATTCAGGACCCATTCTTGAAGATGGTACAAATAAGTGGTATCCATCTGGTGAAATGGACATGAAGTATCTCAGAAAGGAATGAAGCATGGTTCTTGATGCTATGGTGAAAGTGTTCTCTACAAAGACCACTGGTTAGAATGGGATTCCCACTTACATCAAGAAGCTCACACACTCTCTTATCCATTGGTACAAAGTGGATGTTGGAAAGCTACTCATGGCACACCTCAAGGCTGCCATAGGTAAGAAGGTAAATCTCTATCCTCGCTTTCTAATGCTGTGTATTAATTCTCTCTGTGATTTTGATGAAGAAACACACACACAACTCTCACTTCACAGAATCTCAATGCATATATTCCACTTTGCTTCACTAAACACATGGTTGATCAAGTGCCTAACCTTGATTTCCCATTGCCCTCTGGGTATGAAACCTTCACTCTTGAGGATGAGGCTGGATTAGACCCAAATTTAGCTAACCCGCATTCTACACCATACATTCAGCCTAGGTTCTCTAGACTTCCCAAAGTATAGAGACAAGCCTTGCAAGATTCCAGAAAAAGACCCCTAGAAACTGATGTTGGTGGTAGTACCGAGAGTCAAGAGGGAGTTCCTGCACCTAGTGCAGCAAATAAGGAAGATAGTCAAACAGAACCCACAGTGGTTCCTCTTGAGCCTAAGAAGAAGAGAGCTAAGAGGGCCAAAACCATTGTCAGCCACCCTGCAGTCTCCCAAAAGACTATAGAGGAAAATAGGGCATTAAACACCTCCCTGGATGTTCCTTCTCAACAAGGGACATCTATTGAAATTGGCCTGTCTCCCAAGGCACCTTGTACAGAGTCTGCACAACCTCATGTTTAAACTCACGAGGAGCCCCCACTTGCAGAAACACACTTGGAGTCAGGACACAGTGATGATCTCACTTCCCAAATTGATGCTTCACAAGTTCCATCTGTGGAGCAGCCAATTTTCTCTTCTTCACCTTCACCTTCTTCCTTCCCTACTCATTCATTTGTTTCTTCTCCACAACCTAGAGAGGGGGACAGTCCCAACCCTTCAGGTTTTGATCATCCATCTCCAATCATGGATGAACCCCCATCTAGTGGTCCACAAGAACCCATTTCTCAAAGTGAGATGGAAACCACTCCTTCAAACACTGAGCAAGAATAAGGTACAACTCTGCCAGAAAGAGAAACAACCAGTGCCTTGTTCAATCTCCAATGAGCATCTTACCTTAAGGAAGATGCTGTCACAGCCTCAGTTGCTGTCAAAGACAATGTGAATGTTGCTGTCACAGATAACCCTGCTGTCACGGATGCTGCAAAAGTCTTTGTCACAACAGAACCTGCTGTCCAAGATGCAGTGGAACCAACATTCATACCTTTGGCTGACAGTAACATTCATGGACAAGATGCTGTCACCTCCACACAGCCCAACCTTGATGAGGTTCTCATTGAGGATGCTTCTGATGATGATGTGCCACTCTTTCAGCTTCTCAAGGTACATTCTAAACCATCTCTTTTAATGCATGTTAGTACTGCTCATACCCATGCATCTAGGTTGAGTGAGGGTGTGCAAAAGAAAAGAGAGATAAAAGAAAAGAGAGGTGAGCTTAAAAATGAGAGGCAGCCAAATGAGCTGGCAAAAGGAGAAGGACTTGAGCATGTCCAGAGTGAAATTGAGGGAGTCCACACTGTTCAGGCACTAGGCCTTGAGAGTTCTTATGTGAGGAGTGATGAGATCACTTAAAAAAACCCTGAGAGTGTGAGAACCCCCTCAGCCTCCAAGCCCCATTCTTTTCCTTCCCCTCCAAGAAGGTTGAGAACTGGTGGCCCCTCTACTCACACTACTCTCAAGTTGGAAGCCCTGGAGCACAGATTTCTGTCCATGGAAACTAAGCTTGACAGCCTGTTTACCATGGTGGCCTCTGGCTTTTCTAGTATTCAGGAAGCTCTTCAAGCTCTATCTGCAAGTATTGATGCTGCCAACTTACCTAAGGGAGATAAATGTGTAAGATCAGAATCTGTCCTAGAGCAAGGTGTTGGAGCACAAGAAGTACCTGGTACTGAAACTCAGGGGGAGCCTGTAAGTAAGGGGGAGTCTGGAAGTAAGGGGGAGTCTGGAAGAAAAGATGAGAAAGCTGCAGAACACCAAGAAAGTGGAGCTGGAAATTTATTTGAATATGAGATTGATGGAGAGACAGTATTGATGTCCAAAGAAGTGTTGGATGAACTGCAAGGAAAATCAAAATCAAAGAGGCCAATACTTCCTCCTGTATCAATCAAAGAACCAACTCCTCAGCCTCAGAAAACTGCACTTCATAAAATGTGGAGTAGAATAAGTTGGGGAAATGCAAAGGGAAACTGCCTAAATACTGCAATTCACCAGCCCTATGGACAGAAGGAACAAAAATTGATCAGGAAGAGGCAAATACCCTAATGGTGGATTACAGAGAAAGTACAATGCACAATCAGGATAAGCAACTCAACAGAGTGATTGAGGATGCAATGAGGATGCCAAGCTTAACTCCAACTCAAGCCTTATCATCCCTGATGGATATAATTGTGAGTGCATGTATGAAGATTAATGAGGAAAGAAGGTGGGCAATTGATGTGTACTTGAACACAGGGGTTTCAATGTTCATTACCATGCAGTTGTTACAGAACCTACAAGCAAGGGTATTGAGTGTGATGAAAGCTAAGATTAAAGAAAATCATTCAACCTTCAATGAGATATTACAAGTGCAACTTCAGAGTCTAATGACAGAGAGACTTCCAGAGGTGTATTTTGATCCATTCTGTGTATGTTATGGAGCAATCTCAAGAGAAGGTGTCAAGAGATGTGCATATTTAGATCTGCAAGGCACTTCAAGAATGGAAACAAAGACAGTGATGAAAGTGCTTAATGTAATTCTCAAATCCAAAATCAACAAGGAAAGAGTCCTAGCTGTCAAAGCAATTCACAAGCTACTGTCAAGAAAAGATGTTAAGCTAAGCTCCAGAGTGAAAAAGTTAATTTCTAAAGCTAATGCTAACAGAGCTGATCAAGGTGAAAGCTGTGCTTTTGATGACTCTCTTGATGATGATGAATTGGATGGAAGTGGAGGTTCTAGAGTTGCTAAAAATGTTGGTGGATCAACTGTTGGGAACACTGGAAATCAAGCCCAGAAAACAAGCAAGGAAGAAGCCCCTAAGCAAGGAAAGAAAGATGTTGTTGCTACAGAAGAAAGGGAGAGTGAAATAATTGAAGCTTTGGAGGCAAACATCTTAAGGTGTGCTATTGACAGTATCAATGCTGAGAAAGATGCTGTCACCAAAGATGTTGTCAACAAAGAAAAAGATAATGTCATGGAAGACCCTGTGAAAGAAGACACTGTCAAGGAAGACACTGTCATGGAAGAAGCTGTCAAAGATGAAACCAAGAATGTAGTCAAGACAAAAAGGACAAAATCCTTAGCAAGAACATGGTTGTCTAGACAGGAACCTAAACCCGAGGAGACTACTAAAGCAAAGAAAGGAAAAACTAAGTACTCAGGAAAGGAGAAAACCACAGGACTTGGCAGGAATCTGAAGAAGCCAATCCAAACAAAATCCTACAGCTCTTTTGATCTACTGGAAAAGGAGGATCAAGGAATCAAGAATGTTGAGATAAAGTTGGATGACAACAAAGAAGCAATCCAGTATGTTCTCTGGTTTGATCAATCAAGGTCAGTAGTTGTTGATAAGAACTTTATCATGGAGGTGGTTTCAAATGAGGTAACAGAAGCTCTTAAACGCTTAAAGAGGATGGTCACAAGAAGAGTTGAGTACTTCTACTTAGAGAAGATGGTCAATATAATGCAAGGTTATGACAATGTACCTGATAAAGTCATGGAACATGTTCTGGCATACAAAACTGAAAGAGATGCAGAATTTTATCAGAAACACGGAGACTGGTCATTGCATGATGATGCTAATATTGCTCATCTATTGGAACTCTCTGCTGAAGAAATAGCTGACTATGAGGATGATTTCCCTGAAGAAGAAGTGCAAGCCATGCCCAGTCAGGAGAAAACATCTAAAGCTGCTCATGATGAGACTGTTGAACAAATGGAAGTTGAACTATTGAATGCATACAAGGATTTGAACAATAGAAGAAGTAGAGGACCAAACTTTCAACCTCGTGTGTTGGAGAACCCTTTCAGAATCAAACATGGAAAGGAAGAAATCTACTTGGATAGTTTCCACAAGCTCAAGACCAGTGTGCTGAAAGAATTAAACTTCTCAGTGGTTGGATCAACTAACTATCTAGAGATGCTGTGTTCTTTTGAACTTGGGGAGATTATTAACAAGAGAAAGGGTGAAGACTCAAAGCTGGACAAGGCAATGTTGCCCAGTAATAATCTATTGTAGAAGGGGGGTTGAATACTATAGTATAAGATAATCGACTTCTTAATGTATATATCACAAATATGAAAGAAAGATAACAGCTTTATTAAATCTGATATAAAACTGTTACAAACTCTCTCAAGAAATTCTGATGTTCTTGAGAGCTGCTAGCTTACAAAAACTCTCTCAAGAAATTCTATGTTCTTGAGAGCTTCTATCTTGATTCACACCGAACCAAAACCAAAACTGTGTTTATATACTACACAGCTTCTCTATCAATGATAAGTCCTAATCAATTACAAAGATTGAAACCTATCCATAATTGATAGCTACATTCTACAAACCAGGAACCGACAGAATAAACTTCCATGTTTAACTAGACTCCAAATATAACTCGAAGTAGGAATCCTGATCAGCTTCCAGTCCTGATGATCAATCCTGATCCCAGTCCTGATATGTATCTTGATCCTGACGACCATGTAATCCTGACGACGTCAGCAATCCTGATCAGTTGAGTCTAGCTCCTGACGATCATTGAATTCTGATTGAGTGGTTCTTGTGTGGCTGGATCATCAGAAAGAGCTGCTGAACCACTTTGAGGTTCAGGTTCTTGTGGGCTTGATCCTTTCAGTTTCTTCTGTCTCTGATAGACTAACTCTTCTGCCTTCCTTAGCTTTTCCATCGGATGTTTTATCCCAAGATTGGAAGCAGCAGCACCATACTTCTCCCATGAAATATCAATATGTCTTTTTGTTGGAGAGTCCTGTGCTGGAGAGTCTGAAATATTAACCACTTGACTTGGTGCAGTATCAGGAATACTAACATCAGGATTTGCTTGAGCAGTAGAAACTGATTGCTCATTCAGAAGAGAAGTGTCCTGTACATCAGTATCCTGCTTCTTTTCTAAAGGAATATGATACCTGCTTTTTGATAACTTCCTTTTCTTCTGTGGTGTAGACAATTGAACCACAGCTGCAGTAGCAGTATCAGCAACTTCCTTATTCACATTCATCACAGAGGATATAGGTAAGTCATCCTCTGAATCAGTCTCATCCATGAGAACTAATTTTCTTTTAACAGAAACAGCCTCACCTCCCTTTGCAGCTTTCTTCACCAGGACCCCTTGTACACCCCCTTGAAACTTCTTTTTAGTGATAGATGTAGAGGAAAAGTCCTTTGAACCTGATTGCCTTCCTGACACATCAGTTCTAGCTGACTTCTTTGCTTTGACAACTAAAGTCTTTTGAGAGACAATAGAGGTGGCAGTTGACTGTTTAGACTGTTTAGGATGAATGCTTGGGTTAGGAACAAGGTGTGATTGGCCTTGCCCCATAGCATTAGAAATTAAACCATAACGAGTAGACATTTTCCTATGCAAGAAAAACCTAACCTCATCAGGAATAAAAGCATTTCCTATGAAACCATTTGCCTTATCACTGTTGACTAAGGACTTAATATTATTCGCAGTAATTCTACAGACAGGTAGAATTACATCATCCTCAAAAACAACATTAGGACACAAGTGATTAAATATCAACTGTAAAAATCTAAGAAAACAGACAGAACCTAACTTATCTGATTTCCTATCACTTAAAGCTTTTAAGATAAATGACCCATAATCAAACACTGTAGAGTGGATAAGAGAGTACCCAATTTTAAGAGATCCTGATGGAAGAGCATCAAAATTTGATGTCTTGTTCAGGAAACAGCGGCTGATCGTATCAAAGAAGAAATTCCATTCCTTCTTAAGCTTTGTCCTAAAGAGATTGCCATATCTCTTTACTTCACCATTGTAGCCCAACTTTGTAACAAACTCAAAAAGAGTAGAGTCTGAAATATTAGCAGGAATAGCATCACCAAGAACAGGTAAATGCAGGGCTTCCTCCACAATTGCAGGAGTCACATAGTGAGTAATTCCATTATGTTCAAAACTCATCAAGATGGTGTCAGAATACCCTTTGTCAAAAGTAACTGAGTTCCACACCTGCATTACAGACTTAAAAGAAACACTTGCAGGTTCTGTTAAAGCAAACTTCAATGGGCTTGAAGCTAGAAAATCTTGAATTATATGAAACTCATTGGGTAAATCTTGATGATTTAGAATAGCCACAAAATTGTTAGTGGCAAAAGTAACACCACTAATCACTGTTTGTTTGTTCATGAATGATGAAGACGCCATTGTAATTCTTAAAAATCTTGAGAATTGATGTTTTGAAAATAATTAGGGTTCGTGAGCACAGAGAGATAGAAAATCGAAAAACTGATGATGAGAGAGTAATTAATGATGTAGAATAAGTAAAAATATTTTGTTAGAACAAAACTTTACTCTCAATAACAGGTGGCAAGATATGATTTGTGCACAAATAATTAATGGACAGATTACGTGTGTAATTTAAATGAAACTGCACTGCTTTTTATGTGTATGTATATGTATATCTATAACAGTGCAACACACGCGCGCATATAGTTGTCCTACTAAAACTCAACTGTCCATCAGCAGATACTGACGAAAAATTAGGCACAAATTAAGCAATGAAATACTGACCTGAACATCAGGATTGACCAGTTGACTTCCTGTCAGGATAACATCCTATCAGGATTTGATCAAAGAAAACATACCTTTCTGAATAACCATCAGGATTTGACAGTTATCAGGATTTCCTCTCTGTAGCTTTCCTCAGAAATTCTCAAAGTTCATCATTCCAAGTTCATTCACCAATTTATTGAAAGTAGCTTCAGGTAGTGGCTTGGTGAATATATCAGCTAGTTGTTGATCAGTAGGAACAAAGTGAAGTTCAATTGTTCCTTCCAGAACTTGTTCTCTTATGAAGTGATATCGAATACTGATGTGTTTAGTAAGAGAATGTTGAACTGGATTTCCTGTCATTGCAATAGCAGTTTGGTTATCACAATAAATAGGGATTTTTGAGTATGACAGACCATAATCTAACAACTGATTTCTCATCCACATTATCTGAGCACAACAACTTCCTGCAGCAATGTACTCAGCTTCTGCAGTTGAAGTGGAAATGGATTTTTGCTTTTTACTGAACCATGAAACTAGTCTTCCACCCAAAAACTGACAGCTTCCTGAAGTACTTTTCCTGTCTATTTTGCATCTTGCAAAATCAGTATCTGAATAACCACACAACCCAAAATCTGATTCCCTTGTATACCAAAGGCCAAGTGAAGAAGTGCCTTTGAGATATCTGAAAATTCTTTTGACTGCAATCATATGGGGTTCTCTAGGTTTTGCTTGAAATCTTGCACACAGACAGGTTGCAAACATGATATATGGTCTACTTGCAGTGAGATACAATAAAGAGCCAATCATTCCTCTGTAGTGAGTTACATCTACCTCAGCACCTTGATCAGGATCAAGTTTGGTAGCTGTAGCTATGGGAGTTGTAGCAGGAGAACTATCTTGCATGTTAAACCTTGTCAATAAATTCCTTGTATATTTAGACCGATTGATAAAAATCTCTTCATCAGTCTGTTTAACTTGAAGACCAAGAAAGTAACTCATTTCTCCCATCATGCTCATTTGATATCTTGACTGCATAAGCTTGGAAAACTTTTCACAAAGCTTATTGTTTGTTGACCCAAAAATGATATCATCAACATAAATCTGAACTAACAACAAGTCCTTACCATGATTCAAATAAAATAGAGTTTTATCAATAGCACCTCTTTTGAATCCGCTTTCCAGTAAGAATAGAGCTAAAGTTTCATACCATGCTCTTGGAGCTTGCTTTAGTCCATAAAGTGCCTTATCCAATCTGTAGACATGATCTGGATAGTTAGGATCAATGAAACCAGGAGGTTGCTCAACATAGACTTCTTCCTCCAGTTCTCCATTTAAGGAAGCACTTTTAACATCCATCTGGAAAACCTTGAATTTCTTATGTGCTGCATAAGCAAGAAATATCCTGATGGCTTCTAGTCTTGCAAAAGGAGCAAAAGTTTCATCATAATCAATTCCCTCTTGTTGAGAATACCCCTTTGCAACTAGTCTTGCTTTGTTTCTGATTATTACTCCATCAGAATCAGTCTTATTCTTGAAAATCCACTTCGTACCAACAATTGATCTATTCTTTGGTCTTGGTACCAGTTTCCAGACTTCATTTCTTTCAAATTCATTCAGTTCCTCTTGCATTGCAGTAACCCAATCAGCATCTTTAAGTGCATCTTCAACTTTCTTTGGCTCCTCCTTGGATAGAAAGTTATTGTATAGACATTCATTCTGAGTTGCACTTCTTGTTTGAACACCTGCATCAGGATCCCCAATGATCAAATCAGGAGTATGACTTGCAGTCCATTTCCTTGCTGGTGTTAAATTGTTTCTTGAAGTAGATGCTCTCCCTGGATTGGTGTTATCTTGATTTGAAGAACTTGCTTGTCTTGAAGCTCCCCCTGAATTATTGCTATTTCCTCCTGATAAGTTATCAGGATCATCACTTGAATCAGTATCTGAAGTATTCTGTCCTGATGATTAAGTTGACTCTGAACTTGTAGTAGAATGATTTTGCTCCCCCTCAACATTAGCACTACTAGAAGTATTACTATTGATTGCATCATCAGTATTAGCACCATCAGTATCTGGTGTGTCATCAGGATTTGGTGACCCATCAGGATCTGATGTATGAACATGATCTGATTCACTTTCCTCAGGTTCCTTGGTAGCTTCATTTTCAAAAATCAATCTATCATGAGAGTCTTCATTGATTCCAGCTATCTTCTTGTCATCAAAAGATACATGTATTGACTCCATGACAGTCCTTGTCCTCAAGTTAAAAACTCTGAAGGCTCTTGATGCAGGATAGCCTATGAAATTCCTTCATCAGCCTTTGTTTCAAATTTCCCTAGTTGTTCAGAATGAGTTCTGAGAACAAAACATTTACAGCCAAACACATGCAGATGCTTCAGACTTGGTTTCTTCTCCTTGAGTGACTGATAAGGAGTAACACCATGCCTGTTTATTAATGTGAGATTTTGAGTGTAGCATGCTGTGTTGACTGCTTCTGCCCAGAAATATGTAGGTAATCTTGCTTCTTCCAACATAGTTCTGCCAGATTCAATAAGAGTTCTATTTTTCCTTTCAACTACTCCATTTTGCCGAGGTGTGCCAGGAGCAGAGAATTGTTGAATGATTCCTTTGTATTTGCAGAACTCTTCCATCTTTGAATTCTTAAATTCAGTACCATTATCACTTCTCAGTATCTTGACTTTGTACTTTGTGGTTGTCTCAATCATTCTTACATGATCCAACAGAACTTCAGGAGTCTCATCTTTTCTGTGCAGAAAATACACCCAGGTGAATCTAGAATATTCATCAACAATTACAAGAGTGTACCTTTTCTTACTGATGGACATGATGTTGACTGGACCAAATAAATCAAGATGTAGCATGTGATATGGTTCTTCAATAGAGGATTCTGATTTACTCTGGAATGATGTCCTTCTTTGTTTTGCTTTCTGACATGCATCACAGAGTCCATCAGGAGTATATAACACTTTTGGTAATCCTCTCACTAAATCTTTCTTAACCAACTCATTGATATTGCTGAAGTTGAGATGAGAAAGCTTCTTGTGCCAATTCCAACTTTCATCTACTGATGCTTTACTGATCAGACAGGTAGGGGAGTCATCAATATTTGATTGAATGTTGGCTTCATATATGTTACCATGCCTGTAGCCAGTCAGAGCTATCTTTCCTGTTTCTTTGCTGACTACTTCACAATGTGTGGAATAGAAGTTGACATGATAACCTCTGTCAGTGATTTGACTAATACTCAACAGGTTGTGTTTTAGTCCTTTCACTAGAGCTACTTTTTCAATGATGACATTTCCAATGATTATATTGCCATATCCCAAAGTTTGTCCAATGTTGCCATCTCCATAAGACACAGTTGGGCCAGCTTTCTCCTCATATTCTGATAACAGGGTTTTGTTTCCAGTCATGTGCACAGAACATCCACTATCCATGACTAACACATTTTTCTTTTTACCCTGCAATCAGAATAGAAACACACTAGTTAGAACATTTAGGAACCCATACTTGTTGGGTTCCTTTTCCATGCAATTTATTAACTTTCACAGCAGAAGACTTTCTGACCTTAGCAGTCCTGACATGATTTACTTCATCAGGATTTGCTTTGTCAGTATCAGTATTAACAAAAGCATGTTCCAACTTGACATTCTTAATGCTACCAGAGTTTTCACTATTTTTATCAACTTTTGGCAATGGATCATAAAAGTTATAGTACAACTCATGATAATCTTTACATGTATAAATAGAATGCCATATACGACCACAATGAAAACAGGACTTCTGTGGTTTATAAAATACTGATCTATTCCTAACATCAGACTTAGAAATATCAGCAATCTTCTTCTTACTCTTCTTACAATCAATAGCAAGATGATTAGAGTTACCACAGTTAAAACAACACTTTCTAGGTGCATTTGGGATATATTTATAACCATTCTCTTTGTTGATCCCAACTTTACCATTCCTGTTTCTCTTAACAGTAGCTTCCTTTTTCTTATCTGTCACCTCACAGATTTTATCCTTAAGCTGTTTCTGAGACAATAGACCTACATTCTTAATGACTTTATTCAAGACAGGTTTAGACTTTATGATTTTAATTCCTTGAGTAGAAGTAGATCCCTTTTCAAAAGTAGAATTGAAATCCTTACCAAAAACAAAATTAACAGGAGTAATCTTAGATTTGGTTGCATCTATAACATGTCTATAGGTCTTTGGACTGACTGTCTCATCAATGACAATTTTCTCTATCAATTTCTTATCCTCATCTGACTTATATCCTAGACACTCTTTCCAATTCTTAGAGGTATTAATCTCAAGAAATTTCCTACCAGAGTCTGTCCAGGTTCTGATTTTCTCATTAGCATATTCAAGTTCCTTTTCAAGAGCAGTACATTTGAATTTCATCTCTAAATGCATGTGATTAGCATTATCACATTCTTTTTGTACTTCTTGCATACGAGAAAATTCAGCTTCTAATATATCATTCCTTTTTCTAAGTTCAGACATCTCAGATAAGATCCTAGTATTTTCAGCAGTTTGACTTCTAAAGCTAATATGTAATGACTTTAGAAAACGTCTTAACTCAGAAACATTATCAGTATCAAAATCAAAGATAGTATTTAGTACCTTATCATCAGGAGCAGCAGTTACATCAGCATTGGCCATTAGAGCATAGTTGACCACCTCAGTATCAGATTCTGAGGAAGAGTCCATCCAATCCTTGCTTGATGTGATAAGTGCCTTTGTCTTCTTGCACTCAGTAGAAAAGTGACCCATACCATTACACTTGTAACATCTAACCTTTGACTTGTCAAATTTGCTACCCTTGCTGTCCTTTTTGATATACTTGTCTTTGTTTGCATTGAAAGCCTTTTTCTGAAAGTTGCCTTGTCCTCTATTCTTCCTGAACTTCATCCTTCTGAAGTTTCTGACAATCATAGCAACCATCTCTTCCATGTCTGAGTCAGAAGAATCATCATCAGTATTGGCATCAGGATTGCCATCAGTATCTGATGAAGAGTCATCAAGATCTGACTCAACTATTCTTGTTTTACTTCTAGAGACCTCCATAGCTTTTCCTTTTGATTTAGCCTCTGCTTTCAAAGCAATTGATTTTGCCTTGCTGCTTTTCTTGTTCTTTCTCTGTTGAACTTCAAGATCATGAGTTCTTAGCATCCCATAGACTTCATCAATAGACACAGTGTTAAGATCATACTGATGTCTAATGATCGAGGTCTGAGTGTCCCATTCTTCAGGTAAAGCTCTTAGAAACTTGGTATTTGAATCTTCAGTTTCATATTCCTTGTCAACTAAAGATAAACTGTTCAATAGTGTCAGAAATCTATCATATAGATCTGTTAGGCTCTCATCAGGTCTTGCATCAAATTGTTCATATTCTTGGATCAAAAGAGCCCTTCTGTTTTTCTTGACAGATGCAGATCCCTGGCACTGAGTTTCCAAAGTATCCCAGATTTCTTTTGAAGACTTGCATGCAATCACTCTGTTTGACATGACAGCATCAAGACTACTGTGTAAGATATTCTTTATCTTTGGTTCCCTGAGTACATGAGCTTTTTCTTCTGGAGTCCATTCACTTTTAGCCTTGACCACATAATGTTCAGGTACTGTATCTGTTCGTTCTACAATCCTTGTAGGAATATATGGTCCATCACGAATTCTGTCCAAATAGTCAGGATCCATAGCCTCCAGGTACATCAGCATCTTTACCCTCCAAGTTGGATATTCTGATTTCTTCAAGATGGGAATCTTCATGCTTTCATACTTGGTTGTCGACATCTTTAGATCGTATCTGATTCAGAATTAAATCAGTTTGCTCTGATACCAATTGTTGCCCAGTAATAATCTATTGTAGAAGGGGGTTGAATACAATAGTATAAGATAATCGACTTCTTAATGTATATATCACAAATATGAAAGAAAGATAACAGCTTTATTAAATCTGATATAAAACTGTTACAAACTCTCTCAAGAAATTCTGATGTTCTTGAGAGCTGCTAGATTACAAAAACTCTCTCAAGAAATTCTATGTTCTTGAGAGCTTCTATCTTGATTCACACCGAACCAAAACCAAAACTGTGTTTATATACTACACAGCTTCTCTATCAATGATAAGTCCTAATCAATTACAAAGATTGAAACCTATCCATAATTGATAGCTACATTCTACAAACCAGGAACCGACAGAATAAACTTCCATGTTTAACTAGACTCCAAATATAACTCGAAGTAGGAATCCTGATCAGCTTCCAGTCCTGATGATCAATCCTGATCCCAGTCCTGATATGTATCTTGATCCTGACGACCATGTAATCCTGATGATGTCAGCAATCATGATCAGTTGAGTCTAGCTCCTAACGATCATTGAATTCTGATCTAACAGGCAAGAAGGTCTACTCTAAACGCATTTCCTGGTAGGAGATTCAAGCTGGATAAAGATATCTTAAGATTTAGAGTCTATATCTATGGTCAAGAAAAGTGGATGGATCTCCAGGATGCTCAACAGAGTAACTCCAGAATAGTTCAACAATACATTGATGAAATTGAGGATGATGCTCTATCTCCCATGGAAGTATCTCTGGTGGAAAGTCTCAGAAATCATGTAGTAGAAGCTCTCAAAGGAGAGGAAGAAAGAAGGAAGAAAAGAAAGACTGAATCTCAAAATCAGGTAAATGTTTCTATTTGCTCATTCATTATGGAGCACCTATGTTTGTATTCATTCTGATCTTTGTTAGTTAAGTTGTCAGCATGTATAGTTTGAAAATTTGTAGTTATTATCCATACAAACAAATTGGGGAAGATTGTTAGGATTTATGGGTGATAGCTTAGAAGACAACTTAACCTTGTGTTTTGTAATACTTAATTTTATTAAGTAGAACATATTGTCACAGCCAGAGTATGTTCTTGTAGCCATTTCATTTGCTGTAATAAACTTGTTTATAAATCTTGGAAGAAATTCATTCGTTTGTTCAAGCCTCAAGAAGTATATCAGGATAATGGCAAGAATAAATGTTACTGTCATCTCACTGACAGTAAGGTTACAAGAAGACAACATGTTGCAAGTCATGACAACATATTCTCTCTGGCAGCAACATTGGCGGAAGCCTTGAGACAACAACTTTCTATTCTCCTGACAGCAAGTTTGGAACTCCTGACAGCATCTATTGCGGGGATTTCTTACTGTCACCAAAAACGCATTCTTGTGACAGCAAACTTGGAAATGCAGGATACTGTCTCAAAGGGATAAACTTTGAATTGGGGATCTACCCAGTCAAACATGTGACAGTTTGGATGTTCAAGAAACATGCGTGCTACAGTATCCCAACACTGCATCAGGTCTGCAAGACTACGACAGAAGCTTGCGAGATCACATGACAAAGATCACCAATTCAAGAATATGAAAAATCAACATCTACTGGAATTGTGTTAGCTAAATATAGAATGTATCTAGATTGCTTTTTCCTGTAATGATAAACTTGTTTGTATAGCAATTTAGGTAAGACACACGGGTAGACAAATTGTAAGAAGCTGTCACATGAAAATGACAACAGCTTCACAAACCCGTGATGATAGAGATATGATTAGTTTACTTAGACTACCTCTTTCATTCTATACGTGTATCACTTGAGGAATCGAAACTTGAGAAAAACATATTTCTCTCAAGGTTGTAGCAACACTTTCGCAAGATAAATAAAATATTTATTTTGTGAGAAAACTACTTGTGTTTGCATTTCTTCTACTGATAGGATTTAATCTTAGTTTTAGTTGTTGAAGTATAGATTGAATTTTATCAGTATTGCATTCAACCCTCTTGTGCAATATTCAAGGACCAACACAATTGCACCAAAAATCTAATTTCGACTTGATGTCTAGAGTCTACCGCATCAGAAATCGATTTAAATCCCTCGAAGTGCTTATGTATACAAGTAAATTTAAATTTATAATTCTTTTCATATAATACGATATGTAAGTATGTAAGCCTGGTCCCCGGTGGCCGGTACATAAGTCGAGACCTAAAGATACTGGCTACCGGTGAATATATCACTACTAGAAAAAGCGGTTAAATTCAACCGAATAATTTCAACCGCGTTTAAATTCAACCGGTTCCCGTTGATTCTATGGTCAAAGTCGTATAACCTTTGACCAAAACATATATTCAACCGAACAAATTCAACCATCTCTAAATTCAACCGAATAAAATCAACCGATATTATTTTCAACCAAATTCGGTTGAACTGGGAAAAATACTTTTTCAACCAGCGGGAAATTTTTATTCCCTATGCGGGAAAGTTTCCGCCAAAAGTTAAATTCAACCGAATTGAAAATCAACCAGATCCGGTTAATTCCTGGAAAATATTTTATTCATCAAGCGGGAAAGTTTCTGCCAAAAGATAAAATCAACCGGATAAATTCAACCGAATAAATTCAACTAGATCCGGTTGATCCTGGAAAAATATTCTATTCACCAAGCGGGAAAGTTTCCGCCAAAAGTTAATTTCAAATGTCTTAATTCAACCACATCCGGTTGAGTCGGTAAAATTGTTTTTCACCAGGAGGGAAAGTTCCCACCAAAAATTAGTCAACCGAATAATCAACCATTTTCGGTTGAATAAGATAGCCAGGTGGCACAGTTAGAGTCAACCGAATATGGTTGAAAGTAAAAGCAGGTGTTATTTGCAATTCAACCATTTTCGGTTAAATAAGAAAGCCAGGTGTTATTTGTTTCAACTGTTTTTGGTTGAATATGGTTGATACATTTTGTAAACCCTACTGTCAGTATCATTTCCTTTTCGTGGCCTCCCTTTTCTTTTTTACTCCTTCACCATTTTCTCTTATATCTTTTTCATTTTAACCTTCAATCAAGCAAGTTTTCATGTCCAAGTAAGTATTGTTTTATACATTTCATAGATCTCATTGTAAAAATTGTTCTATTTTTGTTAATTATGCTAATATTGCATTTTTTTTTGCTTAAAATAACATTTCATTATATTAATTAAAATGACAAATTAAGTGTGATTATTACTTGTTCTTAAGTATGTTAAGTTAATAAAGAGATGATTATCTAGATATTGATGTTAACAATATATTAATGATATATTTCTCTAGTCTAATTTTTTGATTTTATTTGTATAATTAGAATTAGTGACATAATTTGATTTTAAATCATAATAGCTAATTAATTGAAATATATGTGATATTTTTAGATGACATCCGATCGAAATTGGATTCATCGTAGATTCGATGCAAGGAATAATATAACGGAGGAATACAAAATTGGTGTACAAAATTTCATTAATGTTGCTTTGAAAGGGAATGATGTTGATTCAAAGGGAAGGATACGATGTCCATGTAAGGAGTGTGGAAATACATGGTATAAGTTACCCGAGAATGTAACTTATGATTTGTATCGACATGGCATTATGGAGTCATATTCTACATGGATTTTTCATGGTGAGAAGCGTCGATCCCGGGTGGAAGCCGAGACTAGTTCAGATAATATTGGTTCTAGAAATGATGATATGTATGATGCACATGAAATGCTTAGAGACTTTGCAGATGCACATGGAAATTTTGGGAATGGTGAGGAGGAACCGACTGCAACAACAAAATTTTTTTATGAGATGTTAGATGGTGCTTCTGAACCACTTTATCCGAATTGCTCCAGTTCTACCACTCTATCATTTGTCAACAAGTTGTTGGATTTTAAGAACAAACATGGTTGTAGTAACAAGGGTTTTGATGAGTTACTTCAACTTATTGGATCAGTGCTTCCAGATAAACATAATCTACCTGAGACATAATATGATGTGAAAAAGATGATAAGTGGATTGAACATGGGATACGAAAAGATTGATGCTTGTGAGAATGTCTGCATGTTATTTTACAAGGAAAATAGTAAGAAGACATGTTGTGACATATGTCATACAAGCCGATATAAGGATCAAAAAGATAAAAAGAAGTTGATTCCAAGAAAGATCTTGCGATACTTTCCACTTATACCGAGACTACAACGTTTATACATGTCTGAGCAAACTGCTAAGTGTATGACATGGCATCATGATAGACTTGTAGTTGATGGTCAATTATCTCACCCAGCGGATGGAGATGAATGAAAAGCATTTGATGCTAGATTTCCAAGATTTTCAAAAGAGGCACGAAATATCAGACTTGGCCTTTCTAGTGATGGATTTGACCCATTTCATGATCCACTAGCAAGGGATTACACTGTATGGCCTGTGGTGGTGGTTGTTTATAACCTTCCACCATCTATGTGCATGAAAGCTCCATACATGTTCATGCCTCTTATTATTCCCGGTCCCACTGATCCTACAAAAGACCTACAGGTTTATCTACGACCATTAATTGATGATTTGAAGATTTTATGGCGTAAAGGGGTGGAAACATATGATAGGGCATCACACACAAATTTTCAGATGAGAGCAGCACTATTCTGGACAATTAGCGACTTCCCAGCACTTGCAATGTTAAGTGGATGGTCCACTAAGGGTAGATTGTCATGCCATGTATGTAGTGGAGATGTCAAGGGCTTTCAACTCAAGAATGGTGGTAAAATTTCTTTCTTTGGCACTGCTCGGTATTTTCTGGAACCAGGAGATCCATTGAGGAGTAGCACAAAATTTGGGAAAAAAGAGGTACGGTCTGTCACAGCTCGGCATTCAGGATTAAGGGCAAAGACAATATGTGATATTATACAGTTTCCCCCTCCAGGAAAGTTAACCAAAAGAAAACCCAGGGATTATGGCGTGACTCATAATTGGACTCATTATTCTCCATTTTATGAACTTTCGTATTGGGAGACACTCGAGCTTCGTCATAATATTGATGTCATGCACACTGAGAAGAATGTTTTCGAAAATATATACTACACCATATTGGATGATAAGAACAAGACCAAAGACAACTTGAAATCAAGACATGATTGTAAGGATCTTGGTATACGGCATGAGTTGTGGATTCAAGATGGAGGCATAAAGCCACAAGCTCCATATGCGCTTCTGAGGGAACAAGTTGATAAGCTATTTGAGTGGATTTCATCACTTAAACTTCCAAATGGGTATGTTTCAAATATATCTAGGTGTGTGCATTTTGAAAAACATACTATTCGTGGGATGAAATCGCATGACTGTCATATTTTTATGCAAAAATTATTGCCTATTATTTGTCGTGACTTACTACCAAAACAAGTAGGTGATGCCATTATTGAATTGTCTAACTTCTTACAAGATTTGTGCTCGTCTACCTTGAAATACTCCGATTTGGTAAAAATGGAGAAAGATATAGTGAGGATAATGTTGAAGTTCGAAACCATATTTATTCCTGGTTTCTTCGACCCGATGTAGCATTTGCCACTGCATTTAGCTACTGAGTGTAAGCTGGGTGGTCCTGTTACATATCGATGGATGTATCCTTTTGAAAGATTCTTGCACGGGTTGAAGATGAAAGTTAGAAATAAAGCACATCCGGAGGGTTCAATGGAAGAACGCTACATCGAGGAGGAATGTGTGCACTTTTGCTCTCTATATTTTGAATCCAAAGTCGAAACGGTGCATAATCGGTTACGTCGTAATGAGGCACCCAAAAAGTGCGATGATCCCAACTTGTTAGACATTTACACGTATCCGGTGAAACCCATTATGAAAAAAGGACATAGAATTTTGAGTGTTGATGAAGATAAACTCATTAAATATTATGTTCTTATTAATACACCGGAGGTTGCAAAGTACTTGGGGTAAGATCTTTGAGCTCATATTTTTTGTTTACTTTATTTTATTTTATTTTTATTAATTGTTATTTTATAGTGAATTTCACAAGTTGGTACGCAAACAGTACCCGAAATTTGATGATGCAGCAAATGAAAGATTTCAAAAAGATCGATTCATAACTTGGTTTGAAAGAAGGGTACATGTACAAATATATATACATATATATATATATAATACAAATATTTGTTATTGTCTTTTAATGTTGTAATGTACTTATATATATAGTTTATTCATTCCATAATTAGGTAGCAGATGATTCAAAACTCAAAGACAAATTTAAAGATCTAATAAGAGGCCCGATGCGTGATGTGGATGTTTATAATGGTTGCTACTGTAATGGTTATAAATTTGGTTGCGCAAATCCTAATGAACGAACTTCACCAAATTCCGGTGTACTTGTCATTGGTAAGAAATATAATATATTCTTGATTTTTATGAATTTTGGTACTTCATTATATGTATCTTATGTGATCTCATTTATTATAGTGATGCCTTGTTTGTATCTAATAAACTTATTCCTTTATATGTAGGATCTTCCTACAAGGAGAGTTTTGAAAATAATTATGGTCGACTTGAAGAAGTACTTGAGCTATACTACCATAATGGGCACAAAGTTATATTATTCAAGTGTCATTGGTTTGATCATACAACATATGTCAAAGTGGATAGAAATAGAATGACTACGGTCGATGTTAGATCAACATTAAATGCCGAAGATGTGTTCGTGTTGGCTAGTCAAGCTCATCAAGTGTATTATGCGCGAAGTATTTCAAATCCAAAATCACCATGGTACACGGTTTTAACAACAAAAAATCGATTTGTCAATGAAGAAGTGATATCTAAGAAGAACTATACATCGAATGATGAGGCCTTGCAAAATGAGGTTTCAAATGCTTCTTCTTCTCATGTCGAACCGGTGATTATTCGCGATCCTTCAAATTTTTTCATTGATTTGAGATTTGTTGAAAATGATCACTTCACGGATGAGTATAACGAAGAACAACATCAAGATGAAGACATGATAGATGTTGAAGAAAGTGAGAGCGACGAAGATGATATGGTTTAATTTAGTTTTTCACAAATTTTATAAAAAATGTATTAAATGCAGAATTATTTTAATGATTATGTTGAATATTTGAATTGTAATGTTACGTTTCGATTAGATTTTAATTTTGTAATTTAGTATGAGTCTTTGCATTATATTGTATTGATTATTGTTGCACAAACATGGAGCCAGTTCCAGTAGCTATCAGATTACGCGCAATGGCATATTAAAAACAACCGATTCTGGTAGAAACTAAAATTGGGAAATCAACTGCGTGATCGGTTGAAATTACCCGTGTTATTTACTTGGGTCCATTTATTTTCATAAACGGCAGAAACACTCTTATCCTAAAACACTCTCATCTTATTCTCCCAAAACACTCTCATCTTACACTGAGCAAATGGAAAATCTCACAAATTCATCAAAAATCTTACAAAAATCTCACAAACCTCTCGTTATCAAAAAACTTTTAAATCTCATATATCTCTAAAAAAACCTTAAAAATGGAGAAACTTGTACATCTCTCACAAAGACTCCTAATCTGCAATAAATTTGAATGGCTTTCTCCTCAGGTATCGATTTAAAGTTTATGTGGTTTAGATTTAGGGTTTTATGTGATTTTATATTGTATGGAGTTTATTTTTTATGATTTCGATTTAGGGTTTATGTGGTTTCGATTTATGGTTTTATATTGTAAGGGGATTGTCTTTTATGATTTCGATTAAAGGTTTTATGTGGTTTCGATTTAGGGTTTTATGTGTTTTCAATTTAGGGGTTTAGAGTTTTATGGTTCAGATTTGGGGTTTTATGGTTTAATAATAAATTTAATGTTCAAGAACAAGAAAGTCTGTTAAAGCTCTTATTTCTTACACCTGCTGTGTATACTATATAGTAAAACATAGGTTTTTTTTAAACAAAAGCATAGGCTTCTTGACTGAAATAAATGCTCTTTTAATTATTATCCCTTTTTTATCATGCCACCATTTGACTACTGAGTGGAGAGAGAGAGAGAGACTTTACTCAGAGAGAGAGAGGGAGACTTTACTGTGTGTGTGTGTGAGAGAGAGATTGGTACATATTACTAGTATTAGTTGTACTACTACATACTTATTACATACAGGTTACATATATAAGCTTCTTTCTTGATTTGAAACACCCTTTTGCTCACATCAAGTACTTTCAACTGCAGTTTCCAAATCTCAGGTATTAAAATGTCAACTTTCTTACATATTTCTTGGTGGGCTGTTGATATATTGTTTTGTATTTATATATGTGGTTATTATTTGTTTTGTTTTTTTCTGGGTAATTAGGTTATGTGTTTATTATTGTTTTTGTTTTTTCTGGGTAATTGAATTTTGCGCTTCTTGCTTGTGGATATTATATTGATTTTAAGTTAGTGTATTCTTAGAAGTTATGTTTTAGAAGGCTATTTGTTTGGTTTTGCTTTGATATTTCTGTAAAAAATCGATTTTTTTTGGGATAGTGGAAAACAAGTAGATTAGCTTCTTGAAGTGAGAGTAGGCATGAATGTCACTGATATTGTGTTTACTTAATGTAGATTTTTATGTAGAAGATTGGAAATTTACGGGTTTTTTGTTGCTTGATTTATATGTAAAAGATTGGGTATTTTGTTGCTGGATTTTGTATGTAGAAGATTGGAAATTTACGGGTATTTTGTTGCTTGAGGAGTGA
Organism: Heracleum sosnowskyi; assembly: GCA_030848705.1. Lineage (NCBI taxonomy): Eukaryota > Viridiplantae > Streptophyta > Magnoliopsida > Apiales > Apiaceae > Heracleum > Heracleum sosnowskyi. Next base: position 10,479,747 of record CM061239.1, read on the forward strand.
GGTCGAAAGATATGTATCCCCGTGACACTAGGAGAAAAGTAATATGGTTGAATGCAAGTTTTTATTTATAATGAGCTCATCACCAGTGAGTTGCTGCTTATGTACAGGATCATATTGAATGTTTCTTTTGATTTTTATACAACCCCATGTTCTTTGTCTGAGAATAATATATTCTTCCTTAACCGATGAGTTCTTTGTTCTTTGTCCGAGAATAAATCTTGACCAAACCCTCTAATCTGTAAATTAAATGTGTACTGTAAATTAGGATAAAAATTAAATTAAATGTGTACTTTAAATTACAAGAAACCTATTTTCCAATGTTATTCATTTTGTTGTGTAAATGCCTGGGCATGATATTAACCAATTTTCTCTCGCTTTTGTTTCTTCTTTCGCTGTAGCTGGCTGGTTCTGTAACAACTGTTTTCAATTGTCAAGGTCCCTTGGATGCTCCGACATTTGTAGGAAGTGGATTAGTTTCAAGGAAGATGTCTAGTGCAGTTTCTGATATTCCTGCATCAGCTGCCTATGTGACAATGATCAAGAATAAAGAGGCTGGTGCAGTGGCAGCAGTTGATCGAGTTCCATTTTCCTGTCCTGAGGTATATAAAAGTTGTATTCAAGCATCAACCATAAATAAACCTAGATAAGGGTGCTTGTCAAATATTTACAGTACACATTTAATTTAATTTTATATCATCAGTTTGTGAAGACCAATCGACTTTTGGCTGGTGTAATATTGACTTCTTGTTTCGTCACATTTGCTGATGCACGAGAAATTACTGCAACAAAAGTAAGTTCTAACCCATTTAAGATTATCATACTTTACTGCTGTAAATGAGTATGCTAATAATTTAAGAAATATAAATTTGTTTATATATTTTGAATGAATAGCTGTTTTCTTTGGAAGCAAATTATTATCCTTGATTTGGATTTTAAAAGCAGATTTGCTGAATTTTTAATTCCTATATGTTGTTTATAACTACAGGAGCTGTTTAAGAGTTGTTGGTTGCTGGTTCTCTTTCTTATCCTTATGGCAGTAGGGGCTAGTGGAAGTGGTAGCGCTAGAAACAGATTCACTGGCAACAGAGGGGAAGATGAAAGACATAGACGCAGGGCTAGGGGACGGGGACGGGGACGGGGAGGGAGCCAGACTGGGAGCGGTAGAGATGTTGGTAGAGGTAATGGAGAAGACGAGGATGCAGAATATAATGGAGAAGAAGGCTGTGATGAAGAACATAGAGAGGAAGATGACGATGATGATGAATGACAGAGTGAAGTTGATGCTATCAGATTCGGGAGAGCTGAACGCAACATTTGTGATGGTGATTACAAAAAAAAACCAAAGAACGGAGAACCGAAACTTGGAGTTGTAACCTTCATAAACAAAAAAAAAGTAATGTATATATAATATTGTTACTTTTTGAAAAATTGTTATTTTAATATTATTCCAAAAACTTCATTTATTGTAACAGTATTAAACAGGCTCGTTACAAGAGGACACTTAAAGCAATAGTAAGAAATAACTGGGAGTTTGATACAGCAAAAGAAAAAGGACGTGCGCGAGAGGCTTTTTTAAACACGTGCATAGAGGAGTTTAAGGTATGATAATACTTACAAAATTTTCAGAACTTGTCAATTAAGACTTAATTGCAGTATGATGGTGTAAATTATATTATTTTTGCAAGAAAATGGCCATTTTATAAAATTTGTCATTTGAATAACCAAACTATTTTTTTAAAACATTTTATTGCATTCTGTTATTACATTCTGCGGAGTACTGTGTCCAGAAGTGTTGGGTGCTGTAGTGATGATTAGTGGGCTAGTTTAGTGTTCACTGGTTAACTTACTGCGTGTATGAATGCTTTTTAGGGTATTTGTTTCAAATTAATCATCTTGTGTTTCTTTCCCATTCAACTTAACTAAGAATCGCATCTAAATCACCACTTTAATCTGTACAAATTTAAAAGTGTTTTGTAAATGCATGCTTCCTTCACGACAACACTTGTTAGACTGACTTGACAGAATGCAATAAAATGTTAAAAAATAAATAGTTCATTTATTCAATTGTCAAGTTTTATACACACTCAAATATGTATAAAAATGTTGTTGTAAATCAAATAGGCGAAAATATCCGTAAACATTGTAACGTTGTTAGACTGACTTGACAGAATGCAATAAAATGTTAAAAAATAAATAGTTCATTTATTCAATTGGCAAGTTTTATAAATGTGCCATTTTCCCTCAAAAAAACTATAATTCAGGCCATCATACTTCAATTAAGTCGTCAATTAATATGGTCTGGCTATTATGTTTGGAAGGAATATTATGATTAAGTCGTTAATTAGTACTAGTATGTCAATTAATTTGAATAATTCTGTTTGGAAGGAATATTATGATTATCCACGAGAACATAGAGATGATATAATTAAAGTGTTGGAAGGGGATGCGGTGGTTAGAAAGCATTTAAAGACAAATTTGAAATACTATATGAACGGTTGGAAGAGTGCTGCTGATAAAAGGGTTGCAAAGGCCCATGCAAATGGAATCATGAGCGCAAACCGACGTACTTGCGCTCCCTACTTCTTATCAGAATCTGCATGGAATGGTTTAAATGAATATTGGGAGTCTGAGACATTTTCTAAGATGTCAGAAATTGGAAAGGAAAATATCATGGTGTCGGAGATTAAGCACTGCAGTGGAGCAAAGCCCTTTGACCAACGTTATGAGGCAAGTTCTTTCTATTCATATGACGGTGTAAACATGTTGTTTTTCATTGTAAAATATTTTTCATTAGTACGTGTTCATATATTTGTTATATTTTTTTCTTAGGAAATGGAGGAAAAATCGCAAAAGTGTCTCACTGTTCTGGAAAAGTTTGATGCTTCATACAAGAAGAAAGGACTATTGGAAGAAATGGGGCGGAAACTCAAAGTATGGTTTTCACCTAAATCTTAGTTATTTCAAGCTTAATTTCATAACAAAAGTATTTCAATATTTAATTTTAATGTAGGAGGCTGTGGAGCATGCTATGCACGAGGACAATTCTCAGGATACACCACCATCTCTAGCCAGCCAAAGGAAGCGCGAAGTTGAGCTATTGCTGGAGGTTTGTCCACCAAAGAAGAATAAAGTAATTATGTTTCCGTGCCATACCCTTCCGGAGCTTATTGGAATGGATGAAGCTGCCAAATGGACTACTTCTCAATCTACTCTAGCTTGCATTCCAGAGCGCGTTTCGGAGTCTGCATATTCTATTATTGGGAAGGTCTTGACAGAGGTGACTAATATGGTTGAGGCGTTAGAGGAGATTGAGGTGACACGTACTAGACTTGACCAAGAGGTGCATAATTTGGCCACTCGTGCTTATCCAAACAGAGATGATCCTGCTTCGAAGATTTTATGGGAAGAATACATCCGACTAGCAGCACAAATGATTTCTCCTCTCTTTGAGCGTTACAAAAAGGTTATCCTACAGGTAATAATATAAACCTAATAAATTTATATTATTCTGCATGTAGCAAACTAGAAATCTATTTTAACCACCACTTTAGTAACCACCCTGATATTAAATCTACATTCCGTTGAGATACAAAATGATATCCAATCACCACTTTAGTAACCACCCTGATATTGAACCAATTTTGTAGCAAACATTGAAAGCTATGACCTTAGCAACTAATTCTGGGACAATCTGTTGAGTGCCAGCATTTCTGTAGCAAAAAATTGTTGTCTTCTGATCTATGTATAACTTGAAATGTGTTGTTATATCATGGCGGTAGCATATAGCTAAAGAAAAAGTTGCTCCATATTATTTGGTTACTATCACCTTTGACAGCTAACATCTTTCTTCGACCAACAAAATTAATGTACATGCTTCCTCTTTTTTTTTTTTTAAAAAAAATAATTTAATTTGCGCTTTGTTGCTGCGTTGCTGTGGCAGTTTTAGAGCAAAAAAATATGTGCACTCTGTTCGTTGAATAAATAGTGGAACTAAAACATAAGACTATAGTCAGGGGAACATATTTTGGAGATCTATTTTGAGTACCATGTATTTTAATAAGTTTTTCTTAGGCAGAAATATTTTGAATAATTAGTGTTTCTTATGCATACATAGTTTGAGTACCTTGGATTTTGTTCTTGCCTCTGCCAATTACTACCGTCTAAACATATTATTATTTTTAATTGTAGGATACTAGATCAATTCAGATGGACTGGCACGAAGATAACAATGATGTTCATTTAGAGGAGTTAGAGACCCGCTACCCTCTTTAGCCTGAAGACCATTGTTTGTGGTTTTTTTTTTGTTTTAGAACCTTTAAATAGTTGCTATGTTTTAAAACCTTCAGTTGGGTATTTTGTGATGAAGACATGGAACTAATGCAACATTATGTCTGTATTTTATTTGGAACTAATGCATGGTTTTTTTGGACCTACCTTTTGAAGTTTAATTTGTTGTAATAATTATGTCTTCATGTACTTAGTAGGAATTTTAGAAGCAGCTCATAATTATATGGTGTTTTAAATTCAAGAGCAAGCAGCAGCACATTAAATACTGAAGGTTATAGAGCCACTTTTATGGTCAAGTAATATCAACAAGATGTGGTTGCATTAAAATGCATAAATGCCGGTAATATCAACCACATCTTGTTGATTTTGAGAGTTTAATGCAACAATATTCGGTTGAATCTAACCTACATAGACATGAGACAAGATCATATAATCAACGAAAATCCATTGATTTTAACAAAAATATATGCAACAATATTCGGTTGATTTTACGGTCATTGGCGGGAATATGAATTTTTTGGTGAAATTCAAACTTGAAATTTCAATTTTTTTCGAAAATGACCAAGTTTCTTTTCAACGGAATGTGGTTGAAAATGGCGTCAACAAAATCAACTGAAAGTGGTTGAATTTAAACTTAAATTCAACCGGTACGTTATTTTCAACGACCTTATATTCAACGGGAAGGTTGCGGTTGATTTTATACGAAACTCAACCAGATCTGGTTGAAATAATCCTAAATTCAACCGAATTATGTCGGTTGATTTTAGCCGCTTTTGTTGTATCAAGATATCAATTAGTTTTTAACTTTATATAAATGATCTTCTTTGTCTTGATTTATTCCCGTAATCAATTAAGAAGACTAATTATGTTATGTTTAGTAGGGTTGAATGAAATGAAATGAATAAAATTTAAAAAGATAAAAGAAGTTAGAGGGAATATATTTTTAGGCAAAAAATTGAGGTATACAAATTTTTTAGGACAAGAATCGTGAAGAAAATTGGTGAAATAAAGAAGTTATTCTCATTTAAATTAGGTTGATTAAATTTTAGTTTAGGTTGTGAGTAGACCTGGCAAATTGGGTCTGGATCCGAAGAACCGAACCGAAATTCATAGAACCGAATCCGATTTTGTATCCGAATTAGTTAATCCGATAATGATTCGAAAATCGATTTGAACCGATCCGAAAATTACCCGAACCGAAAATTTAACCGAAAATTATCCGATCCGATTATGATCCGGAACCGATCATAACCGAACAATAAATTATCCGAACCGAATATGATTCGAAATACGGGATCCAATTTAAATCCGAACTAAAAAATGGTGATTTCAGTGTTAGTTGAGTTATAATTTTTATAGATCATAATCCACGTATATTAAAATTCAATAAATTAATCTATTTATAAGCAAAATTGATAATTAGAATAATTTCTTATAAAAAATAAATAGATATTTAATCAATACTTTTGAAAAAAGTACATTATTTTATAGTAAAAAATATATATATTTAATATTAAGATATTTTTTAAAGTCTTACAAATAAAAAAAATGAATAGGTAATGATCCGAAAAGATCCGAACTAAATTTGATCCGAACCAAATTCATCCGATTTTAATCCAAATTTTACCCGATTTTAATCCGAATTAGATCCGAACCGAATCATATCCGATCCGATCCGAATTATACCAAAATATATCATAACCGAAAGTTGATCCGATCCGAGGTTAATCCGATCCGAAACCGAACCGATTATCCGAATTGCCAGGTCTAGTTGTGAGGAATGAATGGATCAAAGAAGTTTGAATATTAATTATCAGTTTATATTTGATGTTTAATTTTTTTGCATACGCAATTTTAATTTTTGAATTTTTTTTAAAAATAATAATAATTCTAAATGTGTAGTTGATGCACTTAAAAATACATTTAGAAAAATCAAACTACAAGTATAAAAAAATTGGAAGAGTACTTCAAATATCATTGCAATCCGTTGTATCATCATATTTCATTTATTCAATGAACTCAACATAAATAGGATTTCCGGTCGCCGCTCTAAAAGCCAGCTGTACTTTGTATATTTCAGGCAGAAATATTTGCACAATTCTTGCCCTTGGTAATGAGAACCTAAGTTGAGGGACAGGTAACTGGAAGGGGCACGCGTTGACAGAGTTTGATTTTATATACTCTAGAATAGATTTCGCAGCTATTTTGATTATAAATAGGGGTGTAAGCGAACAGAGCCGTTCGTGAACAAAACTCGAGCTCGGCTTGTTTTAGATGGACTCGGCTCGGTTCGTTTACTAAATGAACACGAGCTTGAACATGAAAATGTGTTCGGTTAGTAAATGAGCTCGAGCCGAGCTTTACACTTGTTCGACTCGAACTCGGCTCGTTTTGCTCGGGATCGGCTCGAGCTCGGCTCGAACTCGTTAAACTTGGCTCGATTCGTTTAACTAATTATAAATTTGTGAATTTCATAATATCCTTAACAATTTGAATATGTTAAATAAAACTTAATTGCGATCTATTTTAATTATTTTGTGTTTGAATAGAGAATTATATTTGTTATATCTAAAAGGTATAATATCAACGTACTACAAAAAGTTAAACTATTTATATCAAATCCAAATTAGTTTTTCATTATTAAAATTTATAAATTGCATTCATAAAATTACAAAAGAAAGTGAAAAGAGAAATAGAGTTTGTCTTATTAATTTATTATATAATATTATTTAAAAGTGACTCGTACCTCTTAAAAATGAGGAGAAAGATGAGACTTTTAGTGAATTTAAGGTTAATAAGAATATCTTGGAGAAAAAAAAGTTGCAAACCTCCTCAAATTTCAAGTTAAGAGCCAAGATAAAGAAGCTCTGAAAGAGGCTCTAAGGCAGTGATAGAATTGTTTTATTTTAACTATTGTTATTAGGTGAAGTGAGTAAGGTTTGATTACTCATAAATACAAATATTAAACAAATATGATTATTAGAAGAAAATAAATTAACTCTTAGTATTGAAATTCAAACATAATCGTGTATTCTTAAGATGTGATTTTAGGCGTGAGACTGTAAATCGAGTAAGTAATTTTAAAAATTGGATTTGGTTGAGTATAAAAGTACGAACTATAAGTGAACAACTCGACTCGAGTTCTGTTTGTGTTCGGCTCGACTCGAAATGTTCGTGAACAAACTCGTGTTCGGCTCGTTTATTAATGAGCCGATCTTGAACATCACTTTTCGTTCGATTAGAAAGCTCGGCTCGACTCAGTTCGTTTTAAAAAAAAATCAAGCTCGGCTCGATTCGGACAAAACTCGGCTCGTCTCTGTTCGTTTACAGCCCTAATTATAAATAAGACTTTTATTTCAAATCGTACCGAATTGTGCTAATTGAATTTTAACTAAATATTATGACTTTATAACAAAAAGTTTATTCAAAATATTCAGTGTATCTTGAATTTCAATCTAGGTTAACCCCTTGTTTCGTTAGTACACACGTTGAAGTCACATAACACTTCTTTTTCCAATGAATTACTCCCTCTCTCCCATCCATTTTTTTTACACTTTTCTTTTTGTCCCATCCATTTATTTACATTCCAAAACTTTTCAAAAATAGTAAAGTTTTATAATATAAAAATAACTATTTCCATTACTTTCCTCCATTTTACTTACTTTATACCTTAAATATTGACGAGTCCCACAATTTTACTCATTCTTTCTACTATATTTATATTTCTTGACCTCCGTGCCCAATCTAAATGTAAACAATTGGGGGGACGGAGGGAGGGAGTACTAACTTGCAAAAGAAAAATGATCAGTGTACAGCATAATTAAAGTGGAGTTGGCGAAATTTATAATGTATGTAACGAGCATTAATTAAATGGGATATGTTTAAATTTGAATGAGGCTACGTACTAACGATAAGTTCCTTTCTTTTGGTGGAGGGAATGAGAAGCTTGCCAAATTTGGCTACTTCTGGTCTGACCTTCTCAGACGTCAATTTCAGGATAATGCACTGGATTTTCAGATCGTTTATATTGACTTGTTGCTTTCAACTGCTCAGTCTCTTCTAGCTCAATTCCTTTAGATTCTTTTACCTTTTTCCTCCGGTTACATAATATATACGGTATGTAAAATAAAAATCCGATAAATTATTTCGATATTTAATTTACAGTATAACTAATTGTATTTGTTGTATCTCATATATACTTAAAAAAAATAACCGCTTCAAAATGATTAATATTTATCGATCCCAATCTCGAGGTAAATGAATAATCAGGAATGAAATTTTCCGCTTTCAACAATATTGAGGTTTAAGTGTAAAAATAGATTTTAACAAAATTGGATTCTAATGTAAAACGAAACGCTAGTTAACCAGCATATGTTATGGATAAAAGAGTTGCAACTTTAAGGTGATTTAAATTTGGATAACAAACCAACAAGACAGCTAATTACCAAACAAAAGGGATGCAAACAAATTGAGGCCTGTAGGTTATTCAATAACAATTAAAAAATAATTGTAATACTTTATATATATGTATCAAATTAGAGGAATGCAGGTGTCAGTGATATAACTACATGGAGGCCAAAAAATTCGTTAGAGATGTCTGGAATGGAGGGCACTAATCAGTAGCTGCACAGGGGGCAGCAAAAGGATTACTGTAAATGATGTCTTTTTTGAAAACTGCATGCAAATCGACCAGGGGGGGTGCAGTAACAGAAGCGGAAACTGCCCTAGCTAGCTTTTAATTTAGTTTGCTGGCTATATGTATTGTCTTTATACGTTATTGTTATGTTTAAGCCCTGTAAGATCTGTAAATCTCTGCCCGCACCGCAGGCAACATTACTACTACAACTGTTGATCATTTGATATCATCCTCCCCAGCTGGCTGGCTGGCTGCCTACCCCAGTCCCCTGAGCCCCCCCTACAACCATAGATTCTACACAATTTATAAGTAGTAATTACATTTATAATGCTAGTTATCGCTGTGTAGTAGTGTGTAGGGTCCTTTCTGCATTATTCATGTCATATATTATAACTCTTTGTGTGACCACTTGCTAAGTGGATCGAAAGCAGATCTATATATGTATTAATGTATACGGTGACGGAATTAAAATTTCGAAAGACCTGGTTGAATTTATTCAAATAGAAAATTGTACAGTTTTTATTATGAGAAACCAAGAATTAATGAGATTCTCTCTAACCTTAGTCCCAGATGTAGGTGGAGTCCTTCACTGATTCCTAATAGTAAATTTAACGATCTTTTTTGCTAATCTTAATCCTTAATAAATTAAATTTTGCGAACCTTACCCTTGCAAAATGAATTAAATTTTGCTAATCTTAATCCTCAATAAAAATTAAGACAGCAAGCCAAGCCAATTACGTACATAACAGTTGCAACAGACGGATGTTCAAGTGAAGGTTAGCAGGTATTTACAAAAATTTCAGAAAGCCATTGACAATTACAACAATTACAACCATTGATCTGCCCCCCATTTTGGCAAATGATGGTCAATGTCGTATGCATCTTACCCTAACCGTTGTTCTGGTCGGAATTAGTCAAATAACATGCCGAAGTGGACAGGCTCGTCGGAAGTGGAGTCCGTTTTATCTTTTTACGGAGTAAATAAATGAGGCGGTCGGAGTATGTCCATCCCTATCAATTATCGCCTTCTTATATAGTGAAAATTTAAACAACTTAGCTCTAAAGCCTCTAACTAGCTAGTTATTATATGAACACAAGTCACTTGCAAGTCTTAAGAGAGCAGTGCTTTTTTACAGCATTGGTGGTAGTTTAGTTTATATAACAGCTGACGAATAATTTGTCGAATAAAATTGAAATGTCTTTTCTATCGATCTGTACATTTTGCAGATACTTTCACCTCCTCATTTACTGTACTTTATGCTACAGGTCTATCATTAAAACTAATTATAACTCTTAAACCTCTACCTGCCGGTCGCTAGCAGGATTTATTCCGAGGTGTTGTACTCCAGAATTATTAGTTTTAGTTATACTCCCTTCCTCCGACTTATTTGGTTCGGTTTGAATTTTGGAAATCAGATTAACGAAATAACTAATTATTGAAATATACTACAAACATACATATATATAATTTAGAAAAGAATCATAACAACAATATTATTAATACATCTAATTGTTAAGTTTGTAAAAAAATGAATCAATTACCATTGATCGATATCTATTACTTTTAAGAAAATTTGCAATTATGAATATGTAAAGAATGTTCGTTACAATGATGTAAACATTATCAAAGTAATTATAGAATAGCTGGTGTTTATGGTACTTAACTTCGTTGTAAATCAAGTAGACCATAGATGTTCCCTTTCTGGTAAAAATCAAATAAAAAGCATTAAGAGTAATTAAGAATAACTTATGTACGTAGGAGTCATTAAAGAGAACCACTTATATAGAGAATCCAGAATCGGAGAGCGGAATTTCTCAAATAATTTAAATTTTTTATTTCACAAAATATAAAATTTGATTCTAATATAGAATATTAATTGCATATAAATTTTATAAAAAAAATAAACATTCAAAATTCGAACAAAAATTTGATTTTAAATTTGATTCTACCGTAAAATCATTTTGAATAAGTGTGATTTAATGTATAACCACTTTGAATTATTTCATTAATTTTTAATAAAAAAATAGTATAATTTTATTTTTTAATTTATTAATTGACATTTATAATTATATTTAATAAAATATAAAATAAATATATATTATAAATATATTTTATATAATAATTCTCTCCGCAACTGAATGTTACATATATGCCATTATCCAAAGTCTTCCCGGAACCACTGTTCTCTTGCTACATCCCGAAATAAAGTACATAGTTAGCTAAAATCTGCCTACATCTTACCAGCTTTAGTATTTATTTAATTAGTTTGGTTTGATAACACGTGGACACATAATAAGCTCTAATTTATCATCCTAGCTAGCCAGCTAAATAGTAGTAATTTATCAGTTAGTGGGTTTAGCCCTAATTAATCCTCCATTGCAGCCAATGCCGTATAGTTGTGCTACTATGTAAATATACCTGATCATCTTAGAGAATGATCCAAGTCTCAGCAGAAATTCATAATAAATAATGAATAAGCTTAATTTAAAGATAATTTACAACAATCAACGTCATAATTTTAACCAATTTAATTTGATCACCTCAAAAGCTAAGCATAAACATCAACGCTAAACCATCACAATAATAGACTAGAAAAACAAAAGGTTTGAATATATGGCATGATCATCATATCGATCATTTTACATCCGTACGTCCGAACATCAATTATATATCTAATTAGTAGTAAAATGTAAGTATATACAGAAAATCTCTTGATCAAGGAGTATAGTAGAGGTAGGGATTTTTCACCTATATATAAGTTGAGTAGGTTATGAAAATCAATTACTTAATTAGGAGACATTATTTAAGAAGAATTGGATAATTCAGATGGCCATATAGCTAGAGTAGATATCTGGTAAAATCTTCCAAATTAAAATATGATCCGCAATCTATATATGTCGATGATGCTCTACCAAATGTTGTATGATAAATTAATTTGCTACCTGTATGTGCACCTTCAATCTGAACTGAACCGTGATACTAAGTATGGAACTGTTGAATTTCAGCTGTGCCCTTGATCACTTCTATCGAAGGACATGGATAATTTCCCTTTGTTCATCAAGTCGTGGAGAGTGGATGTTGTAGTGGTGGTATCGGTGTGAGGACTTAATTGAACATAAGGAATATTGGATGAAGAAGTACTATAAGGGTTGCTCATACGAGGGGAAAGATGCGGTGGAGGAGCAGTGGAACAAAAACTATAAGGGTAGTGACCTTGTGCGGCAAGGGAATTTCCTATCTGAGGAACCGTTGCACTGGTGGTCGAGGAAGAAAACAATGTCAAGTTGTTGTCACATTCGACAGTAATATCGTCTGAGTTGGAAGAGCCTGCGGTGTTAATTGGACATTCCATGTTCACTCCAAAAAGCCTGAGTCTTTTTGGTGCAACTTTCCCTTGTACTACAGGCACCGACTCAAATACCACACCGGGTTCGAATTCACCCCAACCTCCTCTTTGAACTTGCGGCATTTCAACATCTTCTTCCTGTTGTTGCTGCTGCTCTTGTGAGGATGCTACTGACCTGTTGTAATAAATTACTGAGCCTGAACAAGGACCAGCTGGGCTTACTAGAGGATGATGATGACTCGTACTGCGAGTGCTACTCATATGATTAGTAGGGTGATAAAAATGTGAATGTGGGTTATAATGACTAGTGACATTTGGAGGAGGAGGCAGCAACAAGTGGGATGAATATTGGTCCCGATAATTATGAGGATTAGGATAGTACTGAGGCGTGGAAGATAAAGGCTGGTGTTGTTGCTGTTGTTGCAAGAACAGGCTTGAATTCCAAGGAGCAGTCGAAGAGCGTTGAAAGCTGGAGTAATATTGTGGCTGCAGAGACATATTACTACCTGATGCAGCTGAACCAGTTCCCAGCAGGTGGTGATAGTGGTGGTACTGGCTTGAGGCGGAGGAAGACGGTGCATCAGGCCGTCGTCTCCAGTCAATAAACAAACGATCTCTCCCAAATTCACCCATGCCTCTCTGAAAAGAGACAACATCACCAGCATCCAGCTTCTTCTCCTTGACAAACCTACTCCAGCCTTTAGTCATTACATAGCTTTGGCTACTGTTCCAGTACGAGTATCTGAATCGCCACTGCTTCCCAGTTCTATCTTCAAAGTTCAACAAAAGGCCTTTCTCATTTGTGGATGAGTCTAAAGGAAAGTACTTCTCAGCATGCTGTTTGGGGATGACTAACCGATTCAGCTTCCCAACGTCGCTTGGTGTTACCACTTTATCAAACATATGCTCCTTCTCCACTATCACATGCCCATCTGTTCTCCTTCCTTCTATGATTATATCATCAACTTCGTTCTCCCCTCCATTGTTATCTATCATCATCATTGTTGCTTCTTCCTTGCTGCTCCGCGTTAATCAATTTCTTACACGATCTGCTGGTGCTGTGGTATAGGTAAAGTAGTACAGAATTAGGAGAATTGTGTACTGTGATAATGATTGTCAAGTCAGTATCTAGAAGAAAATAAGTCATTGGTACTAGCACATGATGATAACAAAGGAGCTGTATCACACATCTCCCTCGAGTAAAGGTCGAGGGTTTGAATCTCAGTGAAGACAAAGTGTCGGTGAGTGTGTGCCTGACTACAAAGTTTAGAAGTCTCCCTGAAAACCTCGCTATCCATTCAAAGAAAGAAACTAAACAATATATAGTAACAAATTAGGGTTCTTACCGATGATTTTCCGACTCGCGCAGCTTCTGCTACTCAATCTTCTTTGTTGAAGTATAATTTTCGTCCGCTGCTTCCCATACAAGCTGAAATTCACTAATTTGTAACTAATAATAACCAGATCTCTTGCCTTCTCTCAATCATTATGCATGTGACTTTCCAATTGATGTATAAAATTGCAACTAGATCGATCTACTGCAAATCTATAAATATTTTTGAATGTGCATAAAAGAAAATTACTGTTATAAAAGTATCTAGGGCCTCTCATATATATATATGCTAGCAAGTACTTATAAACTAATGAGGAAAAGAGTAAGATCTGTGACTAACAAGAAATGAAAATTGATTGGTGCTTGACAAGACTTTATAAGATAACATGTGTGTGTACATATATAAAAAAAACTCTATATATAGCTGAGTAGTTAACGAGCACCTACACACATATATAAGAAAACACACCGTGGAAAATGATCACTCAAGAAACAAGGTGCTTCAGTTCTTCTTCTGCTTCATTTTCTTGAACTTTAGCCTTTACGGATCAGAAAAAAAAAATGGAAGTGAGAGAGAGAGAGAGAGAGAAGAGAGAGAGAGAGAGAGAGAGAGAGAGTAAGGAGACAGGGTAGGGGTTATAATTATACAAGGAAAATTCTGAAAAAGTACTAGATACCTCCATAGAAGGTTCTCAAGTTAAAGCAATTCTTCAATAAATATGCTTGCTTCCCTCTAGAGAGAGTCTTTATATGTAGGGAAATAAGTATATAGTAGGGGTTGGGATAGGGGGGCCCATTATTTATCTGGTTGGGCTCATGTGAACTTGTCCCTGTCATCTTCCTGGGTGGTATACATAATTCCTTTTCTTGATTTTTTTTCATTCGATCATCATGATAAGGCAATGCCTATGAATACTATACATTTACATTGGATCATAAATATGATCGTACTCGGAATATATTTTAACGTGAGAACAACAAATATATGATACAAAATTATATAATATAGAAAGCATAAAAGACATGCATAATTATCGTTCTCGATTCTAATATTACAGTCTCGCCCCAAAATCTGTTTTATATATGGATTTCGACTCTTCACGCATATATTATATGATCATTTGCCAGCTACTAGCTCATTTGTATATATATAGCACGAGTTCTATTTCGCATTTGTTAATATTGAAGATGAACAAGTAGCTAACTTGGGCAGTGCAGGTATTAAGTAGTGTTGGTTTTATTCTTGTCTTTGTTACTGCTGCCAATAATTTTAGGCATTCCGAGAAGTAGACTTCAAAGTCAATAGTATACATGTAAATTACTTGTATGTAATTAGTTCTAGGTTGTCTCTGTTGACTAATAACACAAATAATTTAGCGGTGATGAGCCTGTATATAATTCAGTTGTTTAACATTTCCTCCGGTTTGTATGCATAAACATATGGAGCTGGTCTACGCACCAAATCTATGTTACAACATACTATATCGCTAATTTTTTTTACTGTATATGTAAAATAGAATTTTTGATGTAAGTGTACGGGATTCATATTTATACGTTTTCGAATATAATATATTATAGAAATCGTTTGTCCTCGAAATATATATTCTTAATGGGGTTAATTATCTAGTTGGTCACTAAAGTGAGCCTAAAGTATCAAGTTGGTCATCAAACTGAAAACGGTCTCAAATAGGTCATTAAAATCGACTACAAGTACACTCCATCAAATAATTCACTTTTTTTAGACGAAAAATGATGATGTATTAAATTTTTTTTGATGTGACATCTATTTGTTTGTTAGGGTAACATATCCATTCCAAACTATAAAATCGAAGAAATCAGTATTAATATTAGTATTTTTCGTACAGAAAAGAGTGAGTTATATAACAAAATGTACCCGTTGCCGACTTCAATGACCTGCTTGAGACCGTTTTCAATTTAGTGACCAACTTGATACTTTAAGACCAATTTAGTGACCAACTTGATAATTGACCCATTCTTAATGCTCATGTTGAGGTGGCTAGGGTGGAGATAGCAACTCATGTGATCTTTTCTAGATGTGTAGCTACTATACATACACATGATTAATTATATATACAGTGGTACCCTCTTATTAGTACATATTTATAAGTATATGTAAGTGGTCCAATTCTAGTGTGGTGACATATATACTAGCAGTCTAGCATGCAGTGTATGTAAAAAGCATTTTAATTAATGACTAAAATGAAACAAGAATCGAACTCTCAACAACATATGAATGTAATTCAAAGTCATATTTGTACCATGCTGTTGATGTCAAATTTTGGAAGGCATGGAACTAAATATTAATTATACACTGCTGCTATAATATGGCCCTGCAAATCTGTAGATGTATACAAACATAGGGTTTCGATTATCTTTTGTTAAAGATTATATGTTTTGTATATATATATGCCAAAATGTCCATTTCTCTATACTTTTAAAATTTGAAACTACACTGAATATGTATATGTGGTTATATATAGAAATTAGAAATGGAACTGGCGCGGATTGGAGGGTATATATGTCATACTAGCTAGTACCGTTACTGCAGTAGTATTGTGTATTTATCTGGTTATTGAGTAACTGGGAGAGAGGGGGGGGGGGGGGGGGGGGGGGGGGGGGGAGGGGGGAGAGAGAGATTAGAGAGACGGATTATGTATTTTCTAATAAAGATCATGTTTATATATGTACAGGAAGGGGATTGGATCAAAGAGTATATATGTCCTATAGTCTAGTACTATTACTGCAGTAGTATTGTGTATTTATCTTGTTATTGAGTAATTGTGGGGGGGAGAGAGAGGGCAGTGAAAGAGAGATTCATAGAGAGAGGACCACCTAGTTTTCAGGCCATGATCGATTGCTAGCTCTTATATATGGTCCATGGGGGGTTGGGTTTGGGAGGGGGATGGAAAAAGATAACATGCAATATAAGAAACGAACGAGAGTATTTGGATTTCAATATATTCATAGGTATGCTAGTTAGGTTTGCCACTACCTTCCCACTGCCTCCCTCTTTTTCTTGCAGTTGAAAAAGGCAAACCATTAACCATGCCCCTTCCCCACCCATATATATATATATATATATGCTCTATATATAACAAACATGCAAATTATATCATGAAATTTTTTCGCGATATATATAATTATGGGTCCCTGATTAATGTATATACATTAAAAACTTTATTATATATAGTTTTACAGTATAACTTATTTTTTTTGAAGGAAAAACATTTTTATTAAAAAGCTGAATCAAACATAACAGTCTCTACCAAACAATGCAGAGACGTAAAAATATTATGGCAATTAACTAAACATGGTATCCTAGCAATCTCATGTGCTACCGTGTTAGCTTGATTTCTAACAAAATGGACAGAAGTTTTTGCTAATTCCTTACAAAGATTCCTGCATTGCTCTAAAACTTCTCCCACCTCCAGAAGATTAACAACTTCTTTGTGAATTCCCTGCACCACCATAAGAGAGTCGAATTCCAGTTCTATCTTATGATTCTGCAACTGCTGCACTTTAATCCATGATAACGCTTCTAGAACTCCGATGGCTTCCACTTCGAAAACTGATTTTGGAGACCTTAGACAAAGATTTTTACCTGCTAAGAATGTTCCTTCATTATTTCTTAGCACCATGCCTACCTGAAAAGTAGCAGAGTTTGTGACAAACGACGCATCAACATTAATCTTTAGAACACCTGCAGACGATGGCTTTCACTTGAGAGTTTGCGTCTGATTTTCTTGTTGAGAGAGCTTGGATTTCATCATGCATTTAAGCCTCTCTTTCCTCCACTCTGAGACAAAGTGAAAACTATTATCCATAGCTATGGCAGCTGTTATAGTCTTCCCTTCCCACACTTTTTTGTTCCTCCACCACCAGATACCCCATAATACTGTGCTGATCTTGATAGCCTCTTCCTCCTTAACTTCACCTAGATTTTGCAGTAACCAATCTGTCACATACTCTACTGAACTCAAATAGTAATTAAGACCCACATGGTTCCAGCACTGTTTAGCAAAGTGACAGTCAAAAAAGACGTGTGACAGATGCTCAATATCGACATTACACATTGGACACATTATTGGGAGTGACACACCTTTAGTCCTTAGCCTCTTGCGAACTGGGATGGTATTACGACAAAATCTCCAGACAAAGATCTTCATCTTGTGAGGGATGGATAACTTCCATCCTTGACCTTGAGGAATATCAGAGGTCTCCAAATTTTGATTTTGCCAGAATCTATAACCATTCTTAGCAGAGTACATACCATTAGTAGAGTCAAACCACACCAGTCTGTCGTGCACATTACGTTGAGGAATCGGAATAGCAAGAATAACTTGGGCATCCTCTGGCAGAAATTTCTCGACAACCAAAGGAACATTCCATTGTTTTGAATTAGGAAGAAAATAGCTCGATACCTTCTCATTCCTCCCCTCATATATATGACTGTTCTCGACACAAAAATCTTTCTTCCCCCGCAGCCATTGATCTTTAGTTGCAGAAATATTCTCTCTATTCCCAACCACCCATCTGAAGCCTTTGCTAAGAGTTTCCATGGCTGTCAAAATGCCTTGCCATATGAAGCTTGGATTCTGACCTTTCTTCGCCCTGAGAATACTTGTATCCGGGAAATATCGAGCTTTATATACTCGAGAAACCAATGATTGGGGATTATTCATGAAATTCCAAACATGTTTGCCCAGGAGAGAAATATTAAAACCATATAAACTTCTGAAACCCAAACCTCCATTCGTTTTAGACATACACATTTTTTTCCAAGACAACCAGTTTAAACCTCTGCCCTTTCTAGAACTGGAACACCACCAATAATTGTTGAAAGTGTTCTCCAACTCCTAACAGAGAGATTTAGGCATTAAAAAACATGACATGGAGTATGTTGGGATTGCTTGCGCTACGTTTCTGATGAGGACTGTTTTACCCGCCCTCGAAATCGGTTTTTTCAGCCATCCCTGGATTCTTTTACTGGCTCTTTCTTTTAAGTACCCAAACACTCATTTTTTTGATCTTCCTACTAGGGAAGGCAAACCCAGATAGTTTGTGTTAGTGATCCCATTGTGCACAGCAAGAATCTCTGAGAGCTCAGTTTGCTTGTCAGGTCTGATATTTGAACTAAAATAAATTCCCGACTTCTGATAGTTTATAGACTGCCCCGAGCTCTTCTTATATATATGCTGAAAGAATAGATCTCACTGCAGTTGCCTCAGTCGTGGTGCCTCTGAAAAAAAGAAAACTGTCGTCGGCAAACAGTAGATGAGAAATCGGAGGAGCTGTCTGACTAATTTTGCATCCATGAATGACCCCCTCTTCAGTGCCTTTGTCTAAGGCGTTAGACAGTCCTTCTACACATAAGAGAAAAAGATACGGGGATAAAGGATCCCCTTGCCTTAAACCACATTTAGGAAAGACTGGACCAACTAGAGAACCATTGATGCAGAACTGGTAAGACACAGTTTTGACACAAAGAAGCATCTAGTTAATCCACTTCTGGGAAAAATTCAGAGCTTGCAATCTGTGGCGAAGATATGTCCAGCTCACTCTATCATAAGCTTTACTAATATCAAGTTTAAGAGCTACATGTCCCAAAATAAGTACAAAAAAAAGATAAAATACACGTGACAGATTGTAATAATAAATGAGCTTGCATTCACACCAATAACACTAATCAAAAAACACAATACTGTTAGGAACTATGTTGTTTCTTGATGATAACCAAAATGACTTAGTAAAAATTGTACAAGTATACGTAGCCATCAACGGATAGTTTGCCATTGCAGTGTCCGTAGATGGGTAGCTTATATACGGATAAGATTAAATGTAACATGCTTGTGTATTTCTGATGCTGAAGTTGAAGCAATCTTGATAGGTTAATTGAGTCATGTTGACTATCAATAGATATGTAGAATAGGGAGGCGAATTGTATATAGTCGATGCCTTGTAATTTTGCATACATGAAATTGACTGTCTACGGATAGCTTGACTAGCCTTCTACAGATATGAACACTGTACTGCCTACGGATAGCAGTACGGGATAATCAAGATTCTATCAACGGATATAACTCAGATAGCTTCTACGGATACTCTCTGTACTTGTGAAAAGGACAGCAATGTTAGAGCACATGGGTTGACAGACTACACAGAGCATGGAAGCCAATTTTTCTGGAAAGGTGACAAGAAGAAAGAAGCATTTTGTTTGCATGGTCCAAGGTAACATTTCCTTAAAAGACAATCAACCAAGAAGGGCAAGCTACAAACACGGATCACTGTTCGGAATGGAGAAACAAGGATTCTGAACACATGTACTTTTTGTATTATTAGCTGTTCAAGTATCTTTGTAAACTTGGGATATATAACCAAGTTGTAGCATAACTCTAGAATTTGAGAAATCAGGTTTTAGCAATTTAGAGAGCAAAAAGCAGTATCCTTGTAAATTGTTGAAGCTAGAGTTGTGTATTTGCAGCTGTGTGTTTATTCGTAAACATCACAGAGATTTCTTCAATAAAAATCTCTCAGGTGGACAAAAACAATCCACCTGAATTTTTAATTCTTGTATCATTGTATTTGTGTTTCTGTTCTTGTTTTACTTTTCTTATTTTCGCATTCAAGAACGAAATTTTTTTCAAGATTGTATTCAACCCCCCCCCCCCCTTCTACAATCTTGGTTCAGTGTCTGGGAATAATAATTGGTATCATAGCAAGCTTCTAACATACAAGAAGTATAAAGATCAAAGACAGCTGAATCATGAGTCAGAAGGATCATGAAGTTAAGATACCAGTTCTTGATAGAGAAAATTACTTTCACTGGAAAGTAAAAATGCGCCTACATCTTATGTCAATGGATGAAACTTATGTAGAGTGCATAGAACATGGCCCTCATGTACCAATGAAGCCAAACACCTCAATAGCTCAGGAACCAGCAGGAGCTCCAGGCACAATCCCAAAGTTGCGTTTAGAATGGACTCCTGAGGACATCGTCACCGTTCATAAAGAAAAGAAGGCCATGAACATTTTGTTTAATGGTCTTGATTCTGATATGTTCGACAATGTCATCAACTGCTCTACAGCCAAATAAATTTGGGACACTGTCCAAACCATATGTGAAGGGACTGAGCAGGTGAGAGAAAACAAGATGCAACTCCTCATACAACAGTATGAACACTTTCACTTCAAAAATGGAGAATCTTTGAATGATACTTTCAGTAGATTTCAAAAATTGCTAAATGGATTGAAGCTGTATGGAAGAGTGTATCAAGTCAAAGACTCAAATCTCAAATTTCTCAGAGCCTTACCAAAAGAGTGGAAGCCCATGATTGTCTCCTTGAGGAACACTCAAGAATATAAAGATTACACTCTTGAAAGGCTGTATGGAACCCTAAAAACATATGAACTAGAAATAGAGCAGGATGAAGAAATTGAGAAGGTCCAAAAGAAAATTGGATTTGTTTCTCTAGTTGCAAGTGTTGAAAAGGCTGAGGACATGAAAGAAGAAGCTGTTAAAGCTACACCAAGCCAAAGTGTTTGTGAAGGTAGAGCTGAATCAAGAAAGTGCAAAGGGAAGATGATTGACGAAAGTGAGTCCATCAATCAAGAGGAGATGGATGAACTTGATGATCACTTAGCTTTCATGTCAAGAAAATTCTCAAAGCTCAAGTTCAAGAGAAACCCTGATGTGTCCAGATCATTCAAGAAAGATCTTGTTGATAGGTCCAAATTCAAATGCTTGAACTGTGGAATGGGAGGTCACTTTGCAAATGAGTACAGAAAACCAAAGTCTGAGAAGGGTGACAGGAAGTTTGAACCTGTTGATTACAAGAATAAATACTTTGATCTTCTCAAACAGAAGGGTAGAGCATTCATTACACAAGACTATGACTGGGCTGAAGATGGGAATGATCTTGAGGAGGACACAGAATTTGTGAACCTTGCACTGATGGCTGATTCAAGCGAACAGGAGGCCAGTTCATCATCTATTCAGGTAATTACCACCAATCTCTCTGAGCTTTATATTGAGGAATGCAATAATGCTATTAATGATATGTCCATTGAATTGTATCATATGCGCATTTCTCTTAAATCACTTACTAATGAGAACACAAGAATTAAATTATCTAATCAGTTGATAAGTGATAGGAATGCTCTTCTAGAAACTCAATTTGTTGAGTTTGAGAAAATGAGAGTAGAGTGTCAAGTTGCCAAGGATGATCTGCTGATTGTGCTTAAAAGAGAAGAATCTGTCAAAGCACAATTAGCTAAAGAATAGGAAACAATAGCAAGATGGACTGATTCCAAGAATGTTGCCACAAACATAATCAAGGCTCAAGGTGTGGATACATTCTACAAGGAATCAACAAGAAAAGATAAAAAGAAGCTAGATGTCGAGAGTCTAGGAGATGACACGTCTACGGATAGTGAGCATCCGTTGAAAGGTAATGCTTCTACAGATATCAGACATCCGTTGCTGGACAACACTTCTACGGAAGTGACTTGCCCAAAGAAGTGTACATCCAGCGTTAGTCATAACAGTCTAGAGGAGCTGAACAAAAAGTATGGTCCAACCAGCAAAAACTTTGTTCAGGGATCAAGTAGCAAAACCAAAGCTGAGAATGTCAACATAGGTTACCTGTCCAACAAACAACTGAAGGACAGGGTTGAGGAAATAGAGGTTAAGGTTGGTGCTAAAAAGAAAAAGAACAGAAATGGTAAGGTAGGGATTAACAAACACAGCAACTATACTCCTGACAAATATGCACCTAGGAAAACTTGTGCAAAGTGTGGTAGTGTTAATCATGTTTCTACAAATTGAAAATTTGTTAAAACACCATCTGTTCAAATGACAATGCTTGTACTCAATTTGCCTATGCCTGCTATGCATAACATGTTTGCACATACTGATCAAGCATCCAACTTTTGTGCCAACATGCCATTTGTTTCAAATTCTCACATGAATGCATTCACAATGCCACAAATGACATGGAGCATGCCACACATGAATGCTATGTATGCACAAAACTCTCAAATGCCTGCATCAAACATGTTTGCATATAATCATCCTCAGCATTTTGTCTTCCAAAGGTCAACACCCAGGGTCAAGGTTGATTTAACTCAATCAGATATTAAGGTGCAAAATGACAAGAGAGGCAAATCTAACAGGAAAGGACCCAAGGAAACTTGGGTACCAAAATCAACTTGATTTGGTTTTGATTGTGTGCAGGGATACAGAAAGAATCTATGGTACTTAGACAGTGGATGTTCTAGGCACATGACTGGAGATTCTACCCTGCTCACAGAGTTTGTGGAGGAAGCTGGCCCTAGCATTACCTTTGGAGATGACAGCAAAGGTTTCACTAAGGGAAATGGCTTGATTTCAGGATAATGTCATCATTGATCAAGTAGCACTGGTTGACGGACTTAAGCACAACTTGCTGAGTATCAGTCAACTGTGTGACAAAGGTTTCTCAGTCTCATTCAACCAAGGAGCCTGTGTTGTATCCAGTAAGGAGAACAACAATGTGGTGATGACAGGATACCGAAAAGGTAATGTGTACATAGCCGACTTCAACTCTACAAATTCAGGTTCCATCACTTGTTTTCTAAGTAAAGCAAGCAAGGATGAAAGTTGGCTATGGCACAAAAGACTGTCACATTTGAACTTCAAATCTATGAATGAGTTGGTAAGAAGAGATCTAGTAAGAGGACTTCCTCAACTGGAATTCTCCAAGGATGGACTTTGTGATGCTTGACAGAAAGGGAAGCAGAAAAGGATTTTTTTCAGAAGCAAGCTGGACTCGTCAATTGATCAACCACTGCAGCTGTTGCATATGGACTTGTTTGGACCAGTAAATGTCATGTCAATCTCAAAGAAAAGATATTGCCTTGTGATTTTGGATGATTTTTCTAAATTCACGTGGACTTACTTTCTGCACTCCAAAGATGGGGCAAGTGAAATCATAATCAATCACATCAAGGCTGCTAACAATCATCTTGATCTCAAAGTAAGAATAATCAGGAGTGACAATGGCACTGAGTTCAAGAATTCCACAATAAGGCTGTTTTGTGAGGAAAACGGAATCATTCATGAGTTCTCTGCAGCAAGGACACCACAACAAAATGGAGTGGTAGAGAGGAAAAACAAGACTCTTATTGAAGCTGCAAGAACAATGCTAGGTGAATCACAGTTACCAACCTATTTATGGGCTGAAGCAGTTAACACTGCATGTTTCACTCAAAATATTTCTTTGATCAATCAAGCAAAAGGAATGACTCCATATCAGCTGCTCAAAGAAAGAAAACCATTCTTGAACTTTCTACATGTCTTTGGTTGGAAATGCTATGTACTGAGAAATCAAGGTGAAAATCTTGGAAAATTTGAATCCAAGGCAGATGAAGCCGCTTTTGTGGGATATGCAGCTGGAAAAGCCTACAGGGTTTTTAATCACAGAATCAACATTGTTATGGAATCTATACATGTTGTTTTGATGATGCTAGAATACATGGTCTTACTGATGAGGGTTTTCATGAGATTCTCAGGTTTGACAATGAGGTGGAAGGTCTAGACTTTGGTGATGAAGATGATGATCATGAGGATGAATCAGTTCCTCCAAGAACGACTGTCTCTAATATGGATAACTCAACTTATGAGCCATCCATAGAAGGAACAAGGGGAGCATCCGTAGGAAGCCTGAATGGGAACATCCTTAGAAAGCTAAATTGGAGCATCGAGGGGTGGATCACATTACAGAGTTACAACCCCATTAAACTCAGGGGGAGTTTCTCTAAGTCAAGGATCAACCTCACATGATCATGATAATGAGAATGATGCTGCATTT
This sequence comes from Heracleum sosnowskyi, assembly GCA_030848705.1. Taxonomy (NCBI): domain Eukaryota; kingdom Viridiplantae; phylum Streptophyta; class Magnoliopsida; order Apiales; family Apiaceae; genus Heracleum; species Heracleum sosnowskyi. The sequence continues at coordinate 10,504,218 of CM061239.1, forward strand.
TCAAGACCTACACCTGCTACGAGAAGAAAATGGACAAGAGATCATCCATTTGAACTGATCATTGGTGATGCTTCTGCAAATGTCCAAACTAGAAGAGCTACTCAGGATGAATGTCTATATAGCAGCTTTCTTTCTCAAGAAGAACCAAAGAAAGTTGAGGATGCTCTTCTAGATCCAGATTGGGTTTTAGCCATGCAAGAAGAGCTAAACCAATTTGAAAGAAACAAAGTGTGGAAGCTGGTACCTAAACCTAAGGACAGAAGTGTTATAGGTACAAAGTGGGTATTCAGGAATAAGATGGATGAAAATGGCATAGTCACAAGGAACAAAGCTAGATTGGTTGCTAAGGGCTATTTGCAAGAAGAAGGAATAGATTATGATGAAACATTTGCCCATGTTGCTAGACCGGAAGAAATAAGAATATTCCTAGTCTATGCAGCCCATGCCAATTTCAAAGTCTATCAAATGGATGTCAAGAGTGCCTTTTTGAATGGGGAACTGGAAGAGGAGGTATTTGTCAGTCAACCTCCTGGCTTTGAAGATCCAGATTATCCAGAATTTGTCTACTTCCTACTCAAGGCACTCTATGGACTGAAGCAAGCACCTAGAGCCTGGTATGACACTCTGTCACAATTTCTTTTAGAGAATCATTTCACTAGAGGTACTGTTGATAAAACTCTTTTCTTTAGAAATGTAAATGGCTCTAGCATACTTGTTCAAATTTATGTAGATGACATAATTTTTGGGTCTACAGATGAGAAGCTTTGCAAAAGGTTCGCCAAACTTATGCAAAGTAAATATGAAATGAGCATGATGGGTGAACTTACCTACTTCCTTGGCTTACAAGTTAAGCAAGTGAAAGAAGGAATCTTTATTAGTCAAACTAAATATATCTTTGATTTATTGAAGAAGTTTGATCTAATGGATTGCTCTCCTACTAAAACACCCATGCCCACTACCACTAAACTTGAATTGAATACTAAGGAAAAATCTGTGGACATTTCAAGTTATAGAGGCATGGTAGGCTCACTTCTATATTTAACAGCTAGTAGACCTGATATTATGTTTGCTACATGTCTTTGTGCTAGATTTCAGGCTGATCCTAGAGAGTCTCACTTAATTGCTATCAAGAGGATTTTCAGATATCTCAAGGGAACACCAAACCTTGGCATTTGGTACCCTAGAGAATCTGGTTTTGATCTAATTGGTTATTCAGATGCAGACTATGCAGGTTGCAAGATTGACAGAAAAAGTACTACAGACACCTGTCAATTTCTAGGAAACAAGCTTGTCTCATAGTTCAGTAAGAAGCAAAATTCTGTCTCTACCTCTACAGCTGAGGCAGAATACATTGTTGCTGGAAGTTGTTGTGCACAGATATTGTGGATGAAAAATCAACTAATAGATATGGTCTGATAGTCAATAAGATTCCAATATTTTGTGACAACACTAGTGCAATTGCTATAACTGAGAATCCAGTGCAACACTCAAGAACCAAGAACATTGACATAAAGTATCACTTCATCAGGGAACATGTGATGAATGGTACTGTGGAACTTCATTTTGTTCCAAGTGAGCAGCAGATTGCAGACATTTTTACCAAGCCACTTGATGAGTCAACATTCTCCAGGTTGGTAAGTGAGCTAGGTATGCTCAACTTCTCTCAATCAATCAAAATGTCTGATGATTTGATTTGCAGCCAGTATCAAGATGATTTTCATGAGAATTAAAACTCTCTGAAAAATAAGAATTTTGCCTAAGCCAAAATTTCTCCCTCTACGGATACCTTCATCCGTTGATGGTCATTTCTGACACTGGATTTTTCTTTTTCTACGGATATAATTTTACACCTCTACGGATATCAAATCCCAAGGTAGAATTCTATTCGTAGATATTTTAGTTTAATCGTGACCGTTAAAGTCACAATCTTATCCGTAGTTACCTGCGTACTGTACGTGTGAGTAATTATAGTAAAATTGTCACTTTACTTTTCACTTCATTATTTTTAAACGGTTACTTTCTTGCCCAATCAAATAATTTCTTCCAATTATTCTGAGTTAATTAGTGAATTATTTTGGGGGAGTATAAATTAAATTTTACTCTCAGCTCATTGTCTTCTACCTTTCTCCAAAAATTCACTAAGGCAAGAAACCCTCTTTTCTCTCAAGACTAATTTCTCTTTGCAAGCTCAAAGCTATTACCAATGGCACCTGTAAGAAAGATAATGTCACTCACTGGGTTCACCTATGAGAAGAACAACTTCAAGGCTCTGGTGGACTTTAGGGAAAAAAGTTCATCATATCACATTGTGATGAGATTCATTCAGAACTGCAGGCTCTCCAAAGCTATGCTCGAAGCCCCCCACTCTTTATTTTGAGGTAATTGAAGCTATCTGGGAATCGACAGTTTTTGATTCAGTAAATGCTACAATTACCTTTGTTCTTCAAGGTAAGGAACATGTGATTAATGGTGATGTCATTTCTGCTTGCTTAAATTTACCTGATAACAATAGGTTGGAAAAGCATAGTGATACTGATATAGTTAATATGCTGAATATGATTAACTATGCTTTACCTACTGATAATCTGAGTAAAATTCAAAGAAAAGGAATGGTCAAAGAATGGAGCTTTTTCTTTGATGCCATTATAAAGGTGTTTTCTGGTAAGATTAGCAATTATGATGTTGTTATTGCTTCCATGCTAGATATTGCTTTCATGCTTCTTAATGATAGATTTTTCAATCTAGGATCTCTAATTCTGTATGAATTAGGTGCTAAGTTAGGAAACAAAGCATCTAGAAGCAAGACTATCTATTATGCTAGATTCTTTATGATGCTAGCTAACCATGTAGAAAGCAACCTGGTGATCCAATTCTCTGCAAACTCCAATGAGTGTTGGGTTCAGAATAAGAGAGTCCTTGAGGACTTGAATAGGCTGAGCCACAACAAGGAAGTTCATTTGGTGTATCTACCAATTGTTAATGCAGCCCAAGAGGCATAGGTGAGTCAGGTAATCTTCTTCAACTGTTCCTACCTCTGTTGTTGTTTCTTTGACTCCTAGTACCACAATGGAGACTGGAACTGCCCAACAGTCTCCTACCCAAGTGGTCACCACCATTCTTCCCAAATCAAAATCTAGAAATCAAACCTCAAAAGGCATCTATTGCAAAAACTACCCAAACCCTTGAGGGGAGTGTGAAGGAGGTAGTGAGAGGTGAGGGAAGGGGTGAACATCAAAGAAATCCCAAGAACAAGGAGGGTGAGATAAGTGTGTCCCAGCCTAGCCACCCTGTGTCTTCTCAAAAAGATGCAGTGGTTGAAAAGGAAAATATCACATCCCCTAGTGGCATCTTCCCAAAAGGATGTTACTATTGAAAATAGTCCCCAACCAGGGACACATAACAAGAAGGATAGGGACACAAGCAGCCCCACAAATACAACCATGGCCTATTCAAGGAGAAAAAAGGTCTAAACCATCTGGGGTTACACAGGGATCACACACAGTGTCAATGACACCATCTCAAATTCAGTTTGATGTGGCTCCAATAAATGTGGAGTCACAGCCTTCTTTTCTACTCATTCAAACTGAAACAGAAGAACCAAGCTCACCCACTCTCTCTCTGGATGTGGATATGATTCACACATCACTTCCTGATTCTCCATCTTTAACCTTCTTGGAGAAGCCCCACTCTGAAATTGGTGATCATCATCTTATTGATGATTTGTTGGATCACCAATCTATCATTTCTCAGACTCTGGCTAAATTTGTGGCTTCAACTCTCAAATCAATCTCCACAGATTCCGCCTTAGTCTCCATTTCAAGAGCTACTTCTTTTCCTTCATCTACGGATATCTCTCATCCTTTGACAAGTGTTTGTCCGTCTACGGATATGTCCCAACTCAGCTATCCATTGACATCCATTTCTACTGCCTCTATGAATACTCCTTCCACACTTGCACTTCAAACTTTAAGTATTTCTACTTCAAGTGTGGATGAGTTAGCAGTAGTTCAAACACTTCTAGGATTGAGGGAAGGGAGTGAAGTAACTGAGAGTGAGAGGCTGGTTTGAAACCAGGCAAAAGGAGAGGAAGTGCAAGAGAGACAGACTATTTCTTCCAGTCTGGTAAAAGTGAGCACTGAGAGTTCCACCTTAGTAGGTGAATGTGGGGGTGTGAGAGGTGTGAGCCAGGGGGAGCCCCTGATGCAAGAAAAGAGAGAAAAGCAGGTACAGGAGAAATAAGGATGGAAGACTCAGCCATTGCAAGTGAGTCAATGGATGTCGGTGATGCAGACAGGGAAAGACTGTACCAACTTGAATACCAAAATGCGTTGGAACAAGTCAACCTGAATGCTGAGACATTTACTCATCCTGACCCAGCCTATCAAGTCTTTGCTGGACATGGCAATGTGGAGGCAAAAAGGATGCTGAATTTAGTACACACAACTGAATCAATGTCTAGGACAAAGGAAGCTATTCAGAAACTGCCTCCAGGAGCTGGTGAAGACTTCAGTTATGATGAAAACAGTGATGATTCTGAGAGTGGTGAAGGAGGAGATGAAGGCCCTTCCACTCTCCAAGAGATGCCTACTTGGTTGTTTTCAAACTCCTATGACCACAATACCACCAAGTCAGTCATTCTCAGGAATTATCAAAGGGCACATGATGAAGCTAACACATCAAATTCACAACATGTCACCACATTTCAGAACTTTGTGGCATCACTTTAGCTTCATCAAGCCCACATCCTGCATCAAAGAGCCAGCACTGATGATATCAAGAACCATCTGGATGGGGTAAAGGATGCTTTGGAAAGGAGAATTGATGTTGTTGCTCCTTCCACATCTCAAAGATGTAAGCAAGACAAGCTGGTAAAGAATGTGGCTGCTCTTACTGGAAGAATGGATAAGATGGAAAAGCAAATGGACACCTTCTTGGCAAACCAAAATCTACAGGCTCAGCTTCTGCAACAGTTGTTGCAGTCAACCGCTGTCACTAAAACCCTTGATGATAACAAAAAGGGGGGGAATTCAAGTAAGGGGGAGAGTGCACTAGTGGTCTTTACAACTCAAGGTGTGCCATCAAGTCAGGGGGAGTCACCTCAAATCATAGCAAATCCAAGTGAGTTTCAACTCACAAAGGTGGTGTCTCCTCAAACTGAGGATGTCCAAATGTTTCTCAACTCTGAAAATCTGATCAAGGAATCCATCTTCCAGGCTGTGACTTCATCCACAAGCAGCCATCCTGTCCACACAACAACTCTGAAGATTCTCACTCCTGACACCATTGTTCTGCAAAGCAATTATGATGCTGAACATTATGTGTTAATTATGGAAAATGTTTTGTTTAAATGATCATATGTGCATGCCTTATAGATGATATGTGGAATTATGTGATTATTGAAAATTTTCTTTTCAGAGTGAAATTATTTTTATCTTAAATTTATCGTAATTATTGAAACGAAGAATTCCGTTCGTTTTGCAATTATTGGAGAAATTGGTATATCGTTCGTACCAATATTTTATTCGTGAAAGCGGGATATATTCCCGAACACTCGTTACAAAGATATTTTGGTTCGTACATCTAAATAGTATTAAAATATTCTTGTAAATATCCGTAATTATTGATAATTATCGTTTTGTCACTGGTACGCTTTATTCGAATAAAAATGATCCAACGGATCAATATTGAACCAAAAATGTTATTTGAGGTATAATTTTCGTTAAATATAATTAGCCGTACCATAATTATTTTACATATAATTAAAGTATTAATTATCGATAATTATCCCTAAATTACCCGAAACCCTAATTTCGTTCTTCGTGTTCTTGAAAATCAAATCCATAAACGAAGGTTTTATCGGATTCCAAATTCAAAGTTCTTATAACCAAATCAAAACTCTTTTCATCCTCTATCAGAATCCATCATCAGATTTCTGTTTGGGTAAAGATTCGAATTTTTCTGATTTTTCATATTTATTTCGGATTAATTAATTTGGGGGTTTCTTCATTATTGATTGTTCTTGGTGTTTGATAGATTAATCGTGTTTGTTGTATGATTTAGAGTCTAATTATGATTTTTATTTAATTTTGAGCTGATAAATCGAATAGATCGGAAAATAGTATGCATGACCGGAGTTTGGTCGGGATTCTGATTGGCTAAATGAACCTTGATAACAATACCATTGATTATATCGTTGAAAGTGGAATCTATTCGTATAATTAGTTATGAATTTGGTGTTCGTTTTTGGTCGACCGGAAAAAGGTATAAACTCGCCGGCGGGGAGTTTTCGATTTGATTTTGATTCGTTTTGTGCCGATTTTTGGTGTTGGTTAGCTGTGGGTTAAAGTAGGGATCGTAACCCCGTGTTTTTGGTAAGGTTGCAGCGTTTTGGGGTTGCCGGAAGAACTCTCCGGCGGCGAGGATAGTCGGCCGGATTCTGGAATTTCCAGATTCCGCTGAGCTGTTCTTCAGCTTTCCGGTGGTGTTCTTCGTAGGACTACCGTTTGATCCGTTCCTGCCCTAGTTTCTGTTATGAACAGTGTTTCTGGGTTTAAATTTTTATTTATTTTTATTTTTTTTAGTTTTAAATTCAGAAAATAGTTTTTAATTTCTGAAAAATTGATTTTAATTCATAAAATTTATTTTATAATTCGAATAATATTTATAAATTCTTAAATATTTATTAATTTCCAAAAATGGATTAAATTTAATTATTTTAATTATTTTTTATTAATAATTAATTAATTTAAAATGATTGATTAATCTTTAATCAATTAATTTTTATAAATTCATTATTAATCGAATTTAATTAATCTAAATTAGATTTAATTATTTTCTTCACTTTTCTTTATTCAATAAATTGTTTAAATCTTTATAATTAGTCAATTAATTTTTATATTAATTGATTAAATTGTTTTTAAATCCTTATATTATCAAAAATGATCCGATTTTCGATCTAAAAATATTTTGTGACTTGTTTCTTTTCAAACGAGAGTTGAAGAACATTTTAAAATTTCTTTGGGACGGTTACGTGATTTATATGATGCCTTTAATTCAATTAAATAAGGATATGGGCTGTACTAATTATGTGAGAAACCTGATTATTAAATTATAATTATGAATAACTGTTCCAGGACCTAGTTGAATGTTCTGATTGTGGTTGACATGATTATAAAGGTTTATTAAAATAAGAATATGTCAGTATTACTAGAAAATGAGGTTTACGAGGTCGTTGACTTGGATATTGATTTTTATGTTATAGAAGTGTTTGACGAACGAGAGTGACCAGGATTTATTATCGCTGATCAGGCAAGTGTTTATACTCTTCACTTAATTTCCAAGTGTTGGTTCTTTCACACTGAATTACAAGTGTTATTATTATTTCTTGTTAATGCAGTTATCGGATTCAGTCCCTTATTCAAACTTATATATGTTATGTATAATTCAGTTTATTTCCTTCAGAATGTAAGGCTTATCTGTTATAAGTATACTTTGTGTGTCGTAATAAAGCATGAATTCCTGTCTAACTTAAGTGGATTATGAGGTGTCTTTTAGTGTCTTAAGGACAAGCATCGGTTTAAGTTTGGGGGTGTGATAAGTGGATTTGATATCTACTTGGAACGCTTCAAATCGGCTTAAATTGATCGTTTGTACTCAAGTACATGGTGTTTTTAATATGTTTTGTGTTAGATCGTGCAGAGTTGCATTGTTGGCAGAGTCTTGGAGTTTCTGTGGATATATGGTGGTGTTTGAGAATTGTTGTGAAAGCCAAGTGGTTGCGGAACTTGAGAGTGCGAAGAATTGTCAAGGGAAAGCATTTTGCAGATTTCTAGAAGAAGACCAAGCGCGCCCGCACCTCGTGAAGCGCGCCCGCGCCCTAGTGAATACTGTTGAAGCGCGCCCGCGCTTGGGAGGAGCGCGCCCACGCCTTACCAATGCTGAAGAAAGGCAATTTCAATTCTGATATGGAAACCAGCAGAGACCAGTCAACCCTGAGACCTATATAAACCATTGGTGGACGATTTCAGAGATATACATTGACATTCATTCATACATATCCATCCACCGGTGAGGAGAACAAGAAGACGGCTGATTACGAAGATCTACTTTTCATCTTATCTTTGTATTCTTCTAATTAGGCGATACTTTGGATTCTCGTTTGTTTCTTCATAAACCCTAGTACTTTTATTCAGAATTCCAGACATATTTATTATCATGTTTTCATCAGAACCCACGATGATGAACGGTTCGATTATGAACTAATCATTGTCATGGGATTCTAACGGATTTATCTATAGATTTTAGTAGTTAATTGTTTTAAATATTTGTGTGTGATGAATTATTGATAACCTAGTTTGGTTGTGCTTATTCTTCTTGGATGCGTAGCTAACATCTAAGTTGTTTGTTAATCTCTATTGATTGCGAAAGTGGATATAGAGGTTTAGAACTTGCCATGCTAGCATAGGTTTATGTATGTTTGTCATGCATGATTCGTAGGTAATTTTAACCATCTTACCTATCCTATGTAATATGAATGGATAACTTGCTCGTTAAACCGTTATGTTTTCAAATCTTATAGACATATAGGGTCTAAGCATAATTGGTGTCTGCTCAACTTCTATCTCTTCTGTGGATGTTTGAGTGGTTTGGTATATGTATACTGAAAGGTAGCGTGTACAGATTTCGTGTTATCTGATTAGTTGTCATAACCGTCACATGCATTGATTAAAGACATAAAACTCTAGATGAAGTATTTAATGAAGTTAGGATCCCATGTTTTATTCTCATAAGTAATTCAACAGCAATCTCTTTAGTTAATTATAATCTTGTTACGTCGATTAGTTAATTTAGTTAATCAAAACACAACTTTGATACTTGTCTTAGCATTGAACAATAGCCATACATTGTTGCATAAGTGCATAACTAAAGTAACCAAATCAGTCTCTGTGGGAACGAACTCTACTTATTATTATATTACTTGTGACCGTGTACACTTGCATGATTTTGTGCGAACAGTTCCGACCTACCAGTTGTACCAGATCCACCAGTTGTGATAGCTCTACCAGTTGCACCTATTCATGCTGTACCTTTACGAGCGATACCCCCAGCCCGTTCTCCACCTAGTTCAGAGTCCGTTAATGGACCCTCGTTTCAGTTTATCCCAGAGCCTATACCTTATCATGAGTATATGAGGGTAGCTGGAGAGCGAGACTTTTCGCATGGCCAGGTGAGAGAGATGGTATGTTGCCAGAGGCATGTGTTACGGGCATCAGCAGTGTTGAGGGATCTTAGGGCTTTGAGGATAGTCCTGGAGGTTAGACTTCGTCATATGGGCAGTACTAGCGGAGGAGACCGAGATCCGTTAGAGATGAGTAGCTTGGTAGATTATATCATGGGAGAGCTCCGGAGGATTGCACCTGATGAGGACTAGAGACAGATGATTATGTTGTGAGTCAGATGAGATGAAGTCTTATGTACAATAGTTAGTGGATTTCATTTTGATAGGTATATAGATGCATTTTATAGATAGCAGCAGTACCCTGTATGGTAGTAGAGCCAGTTTTTGTTATTGTATATAGTGGTACTGTTGAGGTAGTGGCAGATGTTTTCTTTTGACTGTATACTCTACTTTTGGTGTTGTATCCTCTTATGTACTTTTCTTTTATCATCGAAGCGTTTTCACGCTTGTACCCATGTTATATGATGACCAAATTTTGTTGTGCAACAATCGTTAATTTTTTTTCTGCTAATTATCATTCAGTATTGGACCTGGCATGTATGTTCATCCTATCAATTTTATTCGTGTACCTTGTCCTACCTTGCTTTGTTTATAAAAGTTATGAAATCTTCTACCGCAATTATGTTGTGGTTAGAAACCCGTCATTATACTCTGTTGTATCTTATTATGGCAGGGATAATTCCTTGATTTCCAAATTCTTGTTAAACAAATTTTCATTGTACAAGGCCTATTCAGCTACTAAATAGATTGTTTGTTTTTGTATCAGTTATCAAATCTTGAATCACTTGATTAGAATGGATACACCCGTGGAACAAATTCTAGATCTTCTTCGCCAACAAACAGCTGCTTTAACACAACAACGACAGTGTTTGCAGCAACAACAGATACATCAACGACAACCAGCTGTACCCGCGGTTACTTTTAAGTCATTTCAGGCCGTGAAACCACCCGAGTTTAGAGGGACTGCAGACCTAGTGGAAGCAAGGGCGTGGTTAAAAGAAATGGAGAAGGCTTTTGCTCTAGTGAAAGTTGAAGCGGACCAGAGAACTGAGTTTGTAAGCTACTTCCTGAAAAATGAAGCTAATTATTGGTGGGAGTCGGTGAAATCTTTGGAAGGCACAACGATAGTTACTTGGGAGAGATTTACCGAGTTGTGTTTAGAAAAGTATTTTCCGCGTTATATGCAGAATCATATGGAATTGAAGTTCTTTGCACTCAAGCAAGAGAATTTAAGTGTAACCGAGTATGAAGCCAAATTTACCGAATTGGCAAGGTTTGTTCCAGAGTTTGTCGACACCAATGAAAAGAAAGCTAGGAGATTCCAGCAGGGTTTGAAGCCGTGGATACGCAGTAGGGTGGCAGTGTTTGAGTTGGCTACGTATTCAGCAATAGTTCAGAAAGCTATGATTATAGAGGGGGAGAGTGATCAATCGCAGAAGGAAAAGGAAAACAATAAAAGAAAGGCTGAGACTCAGGAACCAAGTCAGAGACAGGGGAATTTTCAGAATCGTTTCAACAGGAAGCCAGGATTCCAGGCAGGAAGGAATATGGGATTTAGGAAGCCGAATATTGGGAATGCTAGACCAGTTATTCGTCCACCGTTTGTAAACCAACGGAAACCAAATGGTCCTCCACCGCTAGAATGTAAAACTTACGGGAAAAGACATACGGGAAATTGCGTGAAGACTGATGTGGTTTTCTTCAAGTGTAACCAGAAAGGACATTTCGCTAAAGAATGCTCGGCACCGACATGCTTCAATTGTGGAAAGTTTGGTCATATAGCCAGAAACTGTGGATTTCCAGTACAACCTACTACTAACCAGCCGCGAGCTAGAGTATTTAACATGAATATGGAAGATGTTGTTCAAGACACTGACGTGGTGACATGTATGTTACTTGTAAACTTCGTTCCTGCTAAAGTGCTAATTGATTCTAGAGCTACCAAGTCATTTATTTATGAAGATTTTGCTAGTAAATTGCAATGTGAAACTCGACCGTTAGATAAGGCGTTAGAGGTAGAATTAGCAAATCAGGATCGTGTTTCAATTAATCAAGTTTGTCTGCATTGTGAGATTGATATTTTAGGCCATCATTTTCTTGCTGAGTTAATACCTTTCAAGTTGGGGGAGTTTGAAATTATATTAGGAATGGATTGGTTGTCAAAGCATAACGCACAAATTGATTGCAAGAAAAAGACAGTAAAGCTACAATACCCAAATGACAAGGAAGTTGTGTTCTGAGGTCAGAAGCAAGCCCGAAGGTTATTAACAAGCATGTAGACAAGAAAATTTTTACAACAAGGTTGCGAAGCTTATTTGGTTTACGTGAATGAGGTAAAAGAAGAAGCGCCAAAAATAGAAGATATCCCCGTAGTGAATGAATTTCCCGATGTTTTTCCAAACGAACTTCCAGGATTACCACCAGATCGGGAAATCGAATTCGCTATAGAATTGGCACCAGGGACAGGACCAGTTTTGAAAGCTCCGTATCGTATGGCACCTGTAGAATTGAAAGAATTGGCAACTCAACTACAAGATCTATTGGAAAAAGGTGTAGTTAGACCCAGTGTATCTCCGTGGGGTGCACCAGTTCTATTTGTGAAGAAGAAGGACGGTAGCATGAGGTTGTGTATCGACTATCGGGAGCTGAACAAGTTAACTATCAAGAACAAGTATCCATTACCAAGAATCGATGATTTATTCAACCAGCTAAAGAGAGCGGTGTATTTCTCTAAGATCGATTTGAGATCAGTTTACCATCAGTTGAAGATCAAATTTGAAGACGTACCAAAGACTGCATTTCGCACTCGATATGGGCATTATGAGTTCTTAGTCATGGCTTTTGGTTTAACAAACGCACCCACAGCTTTTATGGACTTGATGAATCGGATGTTCAAAAGATATTTGGATAACTTCGTGATAGTATTTATAGATGACATATTGATTTATTCTAAAACGGAGCAGGAACATGCGGAACATTTGAGAACGGCTTTAGAGATTCTAAGGAAAGAAAAATTATACGCCAAGTTTTCTAAATGCGAATTCTGGTTGAAGGAAGTATATTTTCTAGGGCATGTGGTGAGCAGTGAAGGAATTAAAGTAGATCCAGTCAAAGTAGAAGCAGTAATGAATTGGGAAAGACCGAAGAACCCGACAGAAGTAAGAAGCTTTATGGGATTAGCAGGATATTATCGACGATTTTTGAAGGACTTTTCCAAGATAGCTACACCATTGACGAGACTAACCAGGAAGAATGAAAAGTTTGAATGGAGCGATAGATGTGAAGAAAGTTTCCGGGAATTAAAGAAGAAACTGACGACGGCACCCGTGTTATCATTGCCGGACGAACGCGGAAATTTCGTAATCTACAGTGATGCTTCTCATAAGGGATTGGGTTGTGTTCTGATGCAACATGATAATGTAATTGCTTACGCTTCGAGACAATTGAAAGTTCACGAACAGAAGTACCCGACGCACGATTTAGAACTGGCCGCGATAGTGTTTGCATTGAAAATTTGGAGGCATTATTTGTACGGAGAGAAATGTGAGATCTACACAGACCATAAGAGCTTAAAATATATCTTTACGCAAAAGGAATTAAACATGCGACAACGAAGGTGGTTAGAGTTGATCAAGGATTATGATTGTACCATCAACTATCATCCAGGAAAAGCGAATGTAGTGGCAGACGCGTTGAGCAGGAAAGAAAGATTGAAGATGCTGACAATGCTAGTGGAATTACACAAGGAATTTGAAAAGCTAGAATTAGAAGTGCGTATTCCAGACTCTACAAATGAAATAATCTATACGATGACATTCCAACCAGAGCTACTAGAAAAGATCAGGAAGTGCCAACAAGAAGTAAGGGATCAAGACATCAACAACTTAACAGGAGAAGAAATATGTAGTCAGGCAGATGACAAAGGAATTATGAGATTTTCTTCTAGGATATGGGTACCCAATATGACGGAACTGAAAAACGAAATTTTGCGGGACGCTCATAGTTCGAAGTATTCAATCCATCCAGGAAGCACTAAATGTATCGAGATCTAAAGGAAAATTTCTGGTGGCCAGATATGAAAAGAGAGATTGCAGAATGGGTCAGTAAATGTTATACGTGTCAAAGGGTTAAAGCTGAACATCAAAGACCGAGTGGACTATTACAACCATTGGAGATTCCAGAGTGGAAGTGGGAACACCTTGCTATGGATTTCGTGGTAGGATTACCAAGAACTAAAGCTAATCATGATGCTATCTGGGTTATTGTTGATCGATTGACAAAGCAAGCACATTTTCTTCCGATTAATGAAAGGTATTCGTTAGATAAGTTGGTTCATCTTTATTTAAATGAGATAATAGTATGTCACGGAGTGCCAGTTTCAATTGTGTCCGATAGAGATCCACGGTTTAATTCAAGGTTTTGGAGACAATTTCAAGAAGCTTTGGGAACCAGACTTAATATGAGCACGGCGTATCATCCTCAAACAGACGGGCAGAGTGAACGAACTATTTAGACAATTGAAGATATGTTACGAGTTTGTGCATTGGACTTTGAAGGCAGTTGGGATGACCATTTACCATTGGTTGAATTCTCTTACAATAATAGTTACCATGCCAGCATTGGAATGCCACCTTTTGAATCCTTATATGGAAGACGATGTCGATCTCTGGTATGTTGGGATGAAGTTGGTGACCGTAAGATACTAGGGCCTGAATTGATTCAACAAACCAAGGAAGAGATTGATCTGATTCAAAAACGACTGGTAGCTGCTCAAAATCGACAGCGGAAGTATGCGGACGAGTTAAGGAAAGACATGAGATATAATGCAGGAGATCAAGTCTTATTAAAGGTTTCACCATGGAAAGGATTGACCAAATTTGGGAAAAAGGGAAAGCTTAGTCCGAGATTTGTTGGACCTTTTGAAATTCTGAAGCGCGTGGGAAAAGTTGCATACGAATGGACTTTACCTCCACACATGCGACATATTCATAATGTTTTTCATGTATCGATGCTCAAGAACTACAATCCTGACTCAAGCCATGTAATCGAATATGAACCAATAGAGATTCAACCAGATCTGTCATATGTAGAGCAACCAGTAGAAATCTTAGACTGTAAGGAGAAAGTGTTAAGGAATAAAACCATACCAATAGTAAGAGTTCTGTGGAGAAACCCTAAAGTAGAAGAGTCAACTTGGGAATTAGAAAGTGAAATGCGAGAGAAATATCCTTATTTGTTTACCTAGGTTGATTCTGGGGACAGAATCCTTTAAAGGGGGGAAGGATGTAAGAACCGAGAAACCGTATGTATGTTTTTAGGAATTTAATATAATTCCTGGGTATTATTTGTGAATTTAAGTACATTATGAGTTAATTATGGAAAATGTTTTGTTTAAATGATCATATGTGCATGCCTTATAGATGATATGTGGAATTATGTGATTATTGAAAATTTTCTTTTCAGAGTGAAATTATTATTATCTTGAATTTATAGTAATTATTGAAACGAAGAATTCCGTTCGTTTTGCAATTATTGGAGAAATTGGTATATCATTCGTACCAATATTTTATTCGTGAAAGCGGGATATATTCCCGAACACTCGTTACAAAGATATTTCGGTTCGTACATCTAAATAGTATTAAAATATTCTTGTAAATATCTGTAATTATTGATAATTATCGTTTTGTCACCGGTACGCTTTATTCGAATAAAAATGATCCAACGGATCAATATTGAACCAAAAATGTTATTTGAGGTATAATTTTCGTTAAATATAAATAGTCGTACCGTAATTATTTTACGTATAATAAAAGTATTAATTATCGATAATTATCCCTAAATTACCCGAAACCCTAATTTCGTTCTTCGTGTTCTTGAAAATCAAATCCATAAACGAAGGTGTTATCGGATTCCAAATTCAAAGTTCTTGTAACCAAATCAAAGCTCTTTTCATCCTCTATCAGAATCCATCATCAGATTTCTGTTTGGGTAAAGATTCGAATTTTTCTGATTTTTCATATTTATTTCGGATTAATTAATTGGGGGTTTCTTTATTATTGATTGTTCTTGATGTTTGATAGTTTAATCGTGTTTGTTGTATGATTTAGAGTCTAATTATGATTTTTATTTAATTTTGAGCTGATAAATCGAATAGATCGGAAAATAGTATGCATGACCGGAGTTTGGTCGGGATTTTGATTGGCTAAATGAACCTTGATAACGTTTGTACCATTGATTAGATCGTTGAAAGTGGAATCTATTCGTATAATTAGTTATGAATTTGGTGTTCGTTTTTGGTCGACCGAAAAATGGTATAAACTCGTCGGTGGGGAGTTTTCGATTTGATTTTGGTTCGTTTTGTGCCGATTTTTGGTGTTGGTTAGCTGTGGGTTAAAGTAGGGATCGTAACCCCTTGTTTTTGGTAAGGTTGCAGCGTTTTGGGGTTGCAGGAAGAACTCGCCGGCGGCGAGGACAGCCGGCTGGATTCTGGAATTTCCAGATTCCGGCGAGCTGTTCTTAAGCTTTCCGGTGATGTTCTTCGTAGGACTACCGTTTGATCTGTTCCTGCCCTAGTTTCTGTTATGAACAGTGTTTCTGGGTTTAAATTTTTATTTTATTTATTTATTTTAGCTTTAAATTCAGAAAATAGTTTTTAATTTCTGAAAAATTGATTTTAATTCATAAAATTTATTTTATAATTCGAATAATTTTTATAAATTCTTAAATATTTATTAATTTCCAAAAATGGATTAAATTTAATTATTTTAATTATTTTTGATTAATAATTAATTTATTTAAAATGATTGATTAATCTTTAATCAATTAATTTTATAAATTCATTATTAATCGAATTTAATTAATCTAAATTAGATTTAATTATTTTCTTCACTTTTATTTATGCAATAAATTGTTTAAATGTTTATAATTAGTCAATTAATTTTTATATTAATTGATTAAATTGTTTTTAAATCCTTATATTATCAAAAATGATCCGATTTTCGATCTAAAAATATTGTGTGACTTGTTTCTTTTCAAACAAGAGTTGAAGAACATTTTAAAATTTCTTTGGGACGGTTACGTGATTTATATGATGCCTTTAATTCAATTAAATAAGGATATGGGCTGTACTAATTATGTGAGAAACCTGATTATTAAATTATAATTATGAATAACTGTTCCAGGACCTAGTTGAATGTTCTGATTGTGGTTGACATGATTATAAAGGTTTATTAAAATAAGAATATGTCAGTATTACTAGAAAATGAGGTTTACGAGGTCGTTGACTTGGATATTGATTTTTATGTTATAGAAGTGTTTGACGAACGAGAGTGACCAGGATTTATTATCGCTGATCAGGCAAGTGTTTATACTCTTCACTTAATTTCCAAGTGTTGGTTCTTTCACACTGAATTACAAGTGTTATTATTATTTCTTGTTAATGCAGTTATCGGATTCAGTCCCTTATTCAAACTTATATATGTTATGTATAATTCAGTTTATTTCCTTCAGAATGTAAGGCTTGTCTGTTATAAGTATACTTTTTGAAGGACTTGAACTATTTCTTCAGTATTCAATAATCTGATTGATATTCTTATTTATCAAATTCATATTGCCATGTTAAATGAGAAAAGTTTAATTAGTTTGTTAAAACTGTGAATTGAGTTATGAACCCGATAAGGGTAAAGTTGTGATTTGGAAAAAGTGAGGGTTTTATATTGAACCCGTGAATTGGAAATATACAGGGCCGTACGCCAGTTAGGAGATGTTGAATGATATTTTGGCCATGGTCAATAAGTGCCAAAATGGGCTGATTTTTTATTGTGTTGCCCAGGGATCCCAGTTTAGCCTGCTGTGTACCACAGTATGGTTGGCGTTCTATGAGCGATCGATCGTCGGCTTAGCTCGTAGAGTTTAGTAGACTCCAATTCATTTATTTTGATGATAAAGTGAGAAAAGTTACTTATATGATATTAGACTACTTTTAAAGTTATGTATTGGTATTGATAATCAAGTTTCATTGCTCTTACATTCCATAGATCCTTTCCAAATATATGTTCTGTATTGTTGAGTTAAAATTCATATTTATTGAATCATACATTGATATTCAGAGCTATATTTTATCGCACTGGCTGAGCATTTTGGCTCACTCTTGCTTCTCTATTATTCTAACCTTTCAGATAGTTACGAGGATGTCTCATGTTAGGCGAACAGCTAGGATGAGGGTGAACCGTCAGTTTCCCAGTGTCCGCGGTCAGGTAGTAGTTTTGAGTGTAATTTGTAGAGGGATTGTATGAGTAATGTAACCTTAACTGAATCAGTGTGTAAAAACTTCGGAAGACATTTAGTTGTTAGCGTAATTCCTTATCGGGGTTACCCTAATAACATAGTGGTTTGTAATAATATTAGTAGTTGTGTTGAGTTGTTTCATATTATAACATGTGCTCGATCCTTAGTATTTTGGGGTCACTTTTAAACTGATATTATATTTCCAGAGTTGTGATTATTATTGGTTGTGCGCTACCCGATTTTGACCCCGGGTCGGGAGGGCGTCACATGTAATGCTGAGACAAGGGCTGGCTGTTATCTACAGAAATGGCAAAGAACTTCACATCATAAACAGCCACCCCAGGTTCAATGAAGCAAAGGCAGAAGAGATTTCCAGGATAAGGAGAGAAGCCAATCCCCAGAGTTATGAATCTACACCTGAAAGACAGGCTAGATTAGCCCAAGAACTAGAGAGTGAATTGGAGGAAGAAAGTAGTGAGGCTGAGGTGGAAGAGGCCCCTGCTAAGAAGAAATTGAAGAAGAGGAAAACAGTGCCTAAATCCAAGCCCCCTAGATGGAAAAAGAGATCAAATAGGCATGTCTCTCCTGTGAAGGAAGAAAATAGAAGAAATACACATAGGAGAATTGTCTTTGAAGATTTTGTCCTAGCTTCAACCCAATCTCAAGTCACCTTCCATGGAACTCCTGTGGAATTTAAAGAAGAACCTATTGAGCTTGAAGACCTAGTGTTTCCTAAGTTCTTAATTGAGAAAGAAAAGACATCAAGGAAAAGGACACTAGTCAAGAAAGCTCAACAGGGACCAATCAAGCTTAATGTTGCAACAAAAGTTGCCAAACCAGTTGAGAACAAGGCAGACTTTTTGTACATTGCAGAGATACAGGAGTACTCAACCATGGATCTATTCCTTGAAAAAGTTAGTGAAATCAGAGGCACGGACAAGTTCAGAGAGTTGCCTGAAAGACTAACTTTTGTCTACAAAGGAGGAAAGGTGAGAGCATGGCCCCTGCAACAAGTGTTGGATGAAGGATACTCTACCTTATTGAAAGTCTTTTCAGGCTTCAAAAACACAATGGGATTCTCTGAGGTTGCCAAAGGTGCTGTGTTAAAGAAGATTTTGGAAATCAGGGACAGCTGGAATTCTCCTGATAGTTTGCCGAGGAAGCTGAAGATCCCTTTTAATGGACAAAGAATTCATCTTCAACCTTACTGGATGATGGAATTCAAGGATGAAAAGGGCTGTAGAAGATTCTTTAGGATTGAAGATCAATTGTCTAAGGCCAGCAATAGGTATCTTAGATGGTTGCAAGGCAAGCTGGATACAAAAATTGCTAAAGAAGATGCATTCTACAGAAAGCTTCAAGAAAAAATCCAGGCAAACCATACTAAGGAAGGGAGACAGAAGATTCAACCTCCAAGAGAGAAGAAAAGAAATTGATTCTGCTCAGACTGAAGAAGATCTCTCTATGTAACTATCTCTACTCTTCTGATTTTCAATTCATGTAGCTTGACATAATTTTTACTGCTAATATCCATATGTTGAAAGTGGTTTTGTTATCATCAAGACTCTTAATTTATGTTTGATTCTCAACCAGACATAAATTGGGGGAGATTGTTAGGAACTATGTTGTTTCTTGATGATAACCAAACTGATTTAGTAAAAATTGTACAAGTATACGTAGCCATCAACGGATAGTTTGCCATTGCAGTATCCATAGATGGGTAGCTTATCTACGGATAAGATTAAATGTAACATGCTTGTGTATTTATGATGCTGAAGTTGAAGCAATCTTGATAGGTTAATTGAGTCATGTTGACTATCAAATATGTAGAATAGGGAGGCGAATTGTATATAGTCGATGCCTTGTAATTTTGCATACATGAAATTGACTGTCTACGGATAGCTTGACTAGCCTTCTATGGACATGAACACTGTATTGTCTACGGATAGCAGTACGGGATAATCAAGATTTTATCAACGGATACAACTCAGATAGCTTCTACGGATACTCTCTGTACTTGTAAAAAGGATAGCAATGTCAGAGCACATGGGTTGACAGACTACACAGAGCATGGAAGCCATTTTTTCTGGAAAGGTGACAAGAAGAAAGAAGCATTCTGTTTGCATGGTCCAAGGTAGCATTTCCTTAAAAGACAATCAGCCAAGAAGGGCAAGCTACAAACACGGATCACTGTTCGGAATGGAGAAACAAGGATTCTGAACACATGTACTTTTTGTATTATTAGTTGTGCAAGTGTAATAACCCCAAATTTTGGACATAATTAAAACTTTGATGAATAGTAAAATCCTGATGAATAGTAAATTTCTGAACCGAAAAAGATTTTCACACGACACTATGTACGAGTCCATATTTGAAACTTCCGAAGATGTATTAGTGATCCCGGATGAAAATAAGTGTATGCAAAGATCGTCAGAATCGACATTCGAGGACTTTCGTTTTTCCCCGAAAAATCCGCTTAAGGCTCAGGGGACTGGAATTTGAATATTTAATTAAAAGAATTGAAAGACAAAGCCACACAAGGATGTAAATAGAAGGTTATGATTAAGGATAAAAGCCTCGAAGAGAACTAGATACATTGTCTTGATAAAACAGTAGCAGAACCACTGAGAACATTTAACTGAAATAAGTGATATCTAATCAACGAGACACGAATCGATTTAAATACGATATTTGATGAATAGTGATCCGACATGAGAACCCTATGAATGTTTATTTTATAAGGAATAATAATATTTAAGGAATTAAGGATTCGTCGGAACAAAAGAATGGTAGATTCTGGATTTAAGATGATTAAAGCGGTCTAAGACGGTCCAAAGTGAATAGTAAATATTTTCGGGCTCTGAATGGAATGAAACTTCAAAGGCAACCTTGTTTAATTAATTAATAAACAAATTTGAAGTCGGAAATTGGATACGAGGTAAAGAACTCGAGAAAGTTAGAGGAAAACGAAACAAACGAGTAAACGAAATGCTTATGTCACCAAAGAGGAAGCTTCTTGTGAAAGCCACATTAAAGCAAGGGGCAAGCTAGTCTTTTGCACTAAAAGATCAGCCACTAAGGTGTGTGGGAGAAGCCAAGACCATGACTTAGATATTTTTGCAAAGAAATGAAATCAAAACCCATTTCTTTTAACAAATCCCGAGAGAAAAAAAGGAGTAAAAATGGTGGATGAAGATTTGACCATAACTTGAGTTTCTCTTGCCCGTTTTTGGCGTTCCACCACTCAAATCGAAGCTCTCGAGAAGCTCTACGCAACCATGGTAAGCACTCGCCTCACATCTGTGTTTTACCCATCTGATTTTAGTGATTAAGGAAGATGATGAATAGTAACTACTTGTTTTTATGATTTTGTTTCCATGAGTTCAAGCTATATAAGGATCATCCAAGCACCCCCAAGCCTAGATTAGACATTGTTGATGCTGGGGAAGCTTCAAAGAAGGTATAACACCTCTGCCCTTTTAGTTTATATGAGTTTTATGGTTGAAATAATGATTAGAGTCGTTATTCGTGTTATCGTTAAGATCCGTGAATCTTATGTTCGATTTGAGGATGAATGATTTTGTGAAGCTTGATTTAGTGTATGATAATGTTTAGGGGCTGTTTTGGATGTGTTGATGAAGTATAATGGTTGTTGGTTTGGTTTGGTTGATGTTGGGATTGATTATAAAAATTGGAATCGTTAAAATACAAGCCGTCGTAATGCCCGATTTTCCTTAACCTTGTTTTGCTGGTGATATTCGAACCTAGTAACTTCTTCCCAAGATCACCACTGTCCATAATAGTGTAGGTCTTGTTTCAAGGTTTGTTTTGGTGCAAAGATCATGTGAATCCGATTTACGGTTTAGGAGAAACAAGTGTTTTAATAAAGGATGTTTCGAGAAACCAAACTTTACCACTTAGCCAACTTTGAGGCTATGATCGAACTACTTAGAGTTCATAATAAAATGTGAAACTTTGGGATAACATGCTAGGTATGTTTAGGAAGACCCTCGAAAAGATTTAGTGCTAAAAGGATTAAATCTCAATTTTATAAAAATGTGTGAGCGAGCATGCTCGAGTAGAAGTTCTTAAGGAGTTAACTTGAAAATGGACTTTGTACTTGAGATAGTATATACTTAGTATGGTGAAATCGTTTAAGTTATTAATCTTGAACCTTGTGTTGATTCTAGATTACTGGACCAACCTGAGACTTATTGCTACTTCGGGATTTCCAGGCAAGTGTACTAAACCTTACTCTATTGTTTAAAGTAGGTATATTTTCAAATGTTCAATACTTGCGTATTCCAAATTATATATCAACTCTTTTGTTGCGAGTATTGTGGAAAGTTTTCTAATACTATATTCCACTTATCAAAATGTTTGATTTCCTGATGATGCAAGTTTTCGAAACCTATGCTTACTGTTGTTGTGATAATAAAATGCTTTCGTATATGATATGCAAATGAGAAGTATACATGCTTTATTCCCAAGTACATTGCGATATATAAATTGCATGCTTGTCTTCGAACTGCTATATATAGTGATACTTGAGGTTACGATTTAATTATGGGCTTCTAAGCTAAATATGGGATATTAGTTAGAAGTCAGGTTTTTTTTTATAAATGCCCTAGGTGAAGGGCGTATGATTTATTCTTTAGGCCGGAAGTAGTAATACTTTTTGTATATGTTAAAGGTTATTTTCCGATAAAGATATCGGGTAATTGTTATTCGATGATTATTTATTTAATGAATATTATTTTTGAATATTCATTTAAGGCTTATTTATTCAATGAATATTATTTTGAATATTCATTTAATCCTTATTTATTTAATGAATATTATTTTGAATATTCATTTAATCATTATTTAGTTAATGAATATTATTTTGAATATTCATTCAAGGTTTATTTATTTAATGATTATTATTTTGAATATTCATTTAATCACTATTTATTTAATGAATATTATTTTTGAATATTCATTTAAAGTTTATTTATTTAATAAATATTATTTGATTATTTATTAAATACTTTTAACACGTTTTAAAATGAGTTGTATTATTTAAAAGTTTATCCTCGACCTTCAATAATTACGAAGGATATTCTAAGCTGTACTATTAATTATTTTAAATCAAGAGGAGGTTCCCGAACACTGTTTTTCCATTTAAATCTATCTTTTAAGAGGATTTAAATACTCGATCAACTACCAAAAATATGGGAAACCTGATTTAAGTGACTGCTACTCATTTTAAACTCTCAACTCAAAACTGTCAGGGGACAGATATTTTCTCGGGGCAATTTAATTGCTGCAAGTCAAATGTTGTGTTACCACCTCAACGATCGAGGGGTAAATTGATGGAAAAAGTCGATATCCATTAACAAGCAATAGCTTGGGAAATATTGGGGAATCTTCTTTTCCAACCTAGATATAACTACTGAGTGGAGTCGTATCAACAAGTATTACACTTGGGGAAAGGGGGACGATCTTTACGTTTTAGAGTCATGGATTTCATCCGAACTAGGAGCAGTGTAAGAGGTTGAGTCGCGCTAACCCATCATTTTTATTGCCCCAAATGGGTCGGGGAGATCCAGAAAGGCGGTAGACGATGTCAGGCTATCGTGTTCTTCCAAATACATGTAGAAAACATTTTTAGTTGTACGACCTGCTACTGATCATGGTGAGGTTGGGACAACTGGCGCGGTGATTACTCCAGTATTGGTTCATCATCCAATTTGGATAATTCTGCAACATGTATTGAAAGGGACTAAAGATGACATCCTTGGTACAGGTTTACCGATCATGTTGGCAGGGGGTTTTCTGCAACATGTATTGAAAGGGACTAAGGATGACATTCTTGGTACAGGTTTACCGATCATGTTGGTAGGGGGTTGAAAAGTTTTCAAAAATGAAGTTACAATAAATCCTTGCAACTTCATCTTTTATTTTATGAGTTATGACTCTGATAAAACCTTACTCAGATTATATATGCATAAGTGGATTTTGGGTTACGGAATCATTATATTAATTTTCCTCGTAACTTCATCTTTTATATTATGCTAGTATTTTATCCGTTTAATGCGTAGCATGTGGTTATAAAGATATTGAACTGTATGGTATTTTGAATCAATAAATAGGCTTTAAGCCTTGATTCTAATGTTAACCTCTATTTTAAAAAGATATGTCTTGAGTCTTGGTTTACCATACTGATACCAAGGATTTCCTAAATGATTACGAAGAGTATATGAGTATGATTATAAGTCATACGGTATTTTAAACGGTATACTATTTTGGGGTTAGACCCTAGTAGTGATAAAGGTTTTGATCCCATATGGATTATCTCCCTAAAAGGTTTAAAGATTTAAACTGGAATAGAATTCTTGCTGAGCGCTATTAGCTTATTCTTACTTTATTAAATCTTTCAGTATGAGGAAAACATTGCCAAATCCTCCTCGTGTTACGAGAGCAAGGGAATGGAGAGACCACCCTGGAGTTAGTTGATGTAGGATAGATACTGTTGGTGTGAGCAGAATAGTTGCAGCTTGAAATAGTGAGAATTATTTTAAGTGGGTTTGTATTACTAAACCTTGTATAGAATTGTGAGGTCTATTATTGTAACTTCAGGTAGAGGTTGTAAATAATAGATGAGATCCTGGATAGTACATTTGGATTGTAATAGCAAATGTTACTTATTGTTGCTCATTTCCAAGGCTATAACTTGTGTGTGTGTGTGTGTGCGTAAGTGATTGGGGTCTTTGGAGTTGTATTAGGAGAATGTTTTAAGTAATGCAGGTATGGTATATTGATGGAGCGTGACAACCCAGATTCCTGACCCCGGATCTGGGGGTGTTACATCAAGTATCTTTGTAAACTTGGGATATATAACCAATTTGTATAGCATAACTCTAGAATTTGAGAAATCAGGTTTTAGCAATTTAGAGAGCAAAAAGTAGTATCCTTGTAAATTTCTGAAGCTAGAGTTGTGTATTTGCAGCTGTGTGTTTATTCGTAAACATCACAGAGATTTCTTCAATAAAAATCTCTCATGTGGACAAAAACAATCCACCTGAATTTTTAATTCTTGTATCATTGTATTTGTGTTTCTGTTCTTGTTTTACTTTTCTTATTTTCGCAGTCAAGAACAAAAAAGTTTTCAAGATTGTATTCAACCCCCCCCCCCTTCTACAATCTTGGTTCAGTGTCTGGGAATAACACATACTATCACATCAATCATGTCATATTATTTGATAACAATTTTTTGTGCCTCTAACATTACTTATACCTGTATATTTATCTTTAGTACCTACAAGTGCGTAAATATACAACTATCGAGTTTGAAAGTTTCGGTTCAACTGATTAGGCCACCTCCAAACTAATAACCAAAATAGTTCCTACCGGAAATACAAATATATAATTGTATTTACTATAAACCTAATTACGGAGTATTATTATATAATAATTGTAAATAATATATGTTTTTTTATTTTTTTTAATAATTTTAATAGTACATTGTTAATGGAGTTTTAAATATAAATTTTAATATGTTATTTGTAGAAATTGAATCTTAAACTTAGTATAGAACAACCTTTAATATTGTATATTGTTTAACTTTGAGTTTTGTAGAATTTGTGTATGTAGGAGATGTGAGTTAAATGATACTCGGTGAATGATTACTAACGAATATATTGTGATATGTTTATGTTAATTTTATTTAAAATTAAATGATATTAAAGAATATCAAAAAGGGGTGATGTTAAACGAAACAGAGTGTGTTAACCAAATTATAAATTATACTATAATTTATTTATTATAGTTTAGTGTAGAATTTTGCAGAATTTGGGACTCTAAAAAAGTTGAATTAATTAACACTCGGTACTAACGAATTTCTATTACAATCTATTTATTATTAATAATCTTCGTTAGTAAAAACCTTCATTCAAAAAATTTATCATCTAACCGTAGATTATGCAAGATGTCCCCGGAAATTTAGAAAATAAAATTTAATGTCTCAAAAGGAGAACGCCCATAAAATAAAAGTTACAAAATCGGAAGGAATTGAAGCTGGAAAAATTAATAAAAGTGTGACATTTTAGATTTAAATACATTACAAATGATTATTGGATTTTTTTTATTTTTGATTATACTTGAATAAGATCCATTTAATAAAATTATTTGTCGATTCACAATAAAATCATGATTTCAAGATCTTGTGAATTTAACCAATTATACGGGTGGATTTCATCGTCGTTGCAACATTCAAGTTTCAAAGCTTGCTTCCCTACTAACAATTTTAGAGACATCGCTTCAATCTGCCTCTTTGCAAGAAACTACTGCGTCGATCTGCCTCTTTGCAAGAAACTACTGCGTCGATCTTCCCTTTGTTAGCGTGATTATAATAGACATAAAGAAAAAACATAGATAGACAGAATAGAAAAATTTTATTGATCTTAAGGATACAGATTACAACATACTTTTAGGTTATGACCTAGAGAGATTATATAGTACTCTCTAGGCGGTTACAGAAAAATTCAGAAAATAGGCCCAAAACAGATAACCCTAGCGTATAACAGCGAGACCCCCGAAGTCCCAGCATTTGGGGCATTACTGATTCAAGTCATATTCTAACAATAAGAAATCAATTTATTCCAAAATTTTAATTTTTTATTCTTAAATTTGATAATAATTTTGCATTTAATATGTTAGGGATGTAATTTGAAACTTTCACCTTTTTTATATATATATTTCTGGAGTTATAATTTTTTATTTGAAATATGTTGTTAGTGAGTATCGAATCATTGGCCTTCGTTAGTACTCTAAAATTATCCCTCTTACTCTTACTATATATAGGATATAATAAGAATATAGTAAATTATAATTTATTATTTTATTATTTATAATGTTTAATATCTGTTATTTATTATTTATATTTTTTCATAAGTTTTTTATTAGCAATAAAATAAATTATACAATATAATAAAATATGAGATTAATGGAATTATGTTGTTGACCAAATTCCAACCAGGCCTTTAGTAGTAATTAGTGATTCTCAACTTAATTTTTATAATCTAAATATTTAACTAAAATATGTTTGAAAACTAAAAATACAAATTTCAGAAAATCTTTAATCTGCTTAAAATGTTATAATATAAATAACATATAACCAACAATAGAAAAATTAAATTTTAATATTATATGATCAAATTTATTTGTCACTGTTGTGGAATAAAATCTGTACCTTCGAATTTACTTCTAGAGTTTGAGAGCTTTCGAGCTTTAATGGCTGGTCTCGTGTTTCGTGGCTAAATCTGCCCTCACAAAATGCCTACGTATCTCAATGCTGATAATCAAGCCAAAAAATGTAGTCGATGGTATTGATTTCCTGACCCTTTATATAGGCGTTTAGAAGCCTAGTGGATAAGTATTGATTTCCTTGAAGGATAAATCTTATCCTTGACGGTGGATAAGTATTATCACTTTCTTAAAGGATAAGTCTTATCCTTGACGGTGGATAAAGATTAATTCTAGATCCTTGCTTGTAGGAGTTGTTTCCATATCATAACGGACTTGTATTGAAACAAGCCCAATTGTATTAGAACAATCCTGTATTGGACGTCTCCTAATACAGGTTGTACTTCTAGACCAAATATTAATTACGAAATTAATATTTAATTAGAGTTTCAGGCCTTATTAATGGGCCTTATTTATGGACCAACTAGGTTTAATTAATGCAATATTAATTATGTCTTTAGGGTTATTTTTAACCCATATCATTTGCCCCCCAACTTCTATGATAATGCACTAGGATTTCATAGAAGTTATACCGGTCTTTTTCGAGACTTGGGGTATTTTTATCCCTTACATGGGACTTACTACCCTTTCTTGGGGATTTTAATATACACTAGTGTTTCACGAGTATCGTCTTGGTGTAAAGTGTGGAGCGACCTACACATTTACGACGATTTTGCCTTATTCGAGGCTAACTTGACATTTGCATAAGCCTTTTATGTCTTATACCGTCTTGTTTTGGCTTCAAGCCTTTCATTGAGCATATCGGATGATGGGGTTTGGACTGAATGTCTTAGGTTTCTGGGGTTTCAACCCTTCACCCTTACGAGTTCTTACTGATGGCTCCACTCGTAGTGATTCATTCTCAAGTCTATTATATCAAACTTCTCCCGATCTTGAAATTTTCGCTAATTAACAATAGGCATCTTAGGCTTTCTTTTGTATGTTTATTAGCAACATTCACCCTTCGGGGTTCGTTGTATTCAACTCTATTTGTGCAGTTGACATGCATATTTTGTATGCTTTTCTTTGCATTCATTTGTAGTTTGTCTTGGCAAAGCTTTGAGGATATTTCTACCAATCAAAACGGGCTTAACCCTTCATCTTCTTTCTAGGAAGCTCATGATTTCATCGAACCTTATTTCTACTTGTCCTACTATCGGATCCTTTTAGGATGCACTAAACATAATAAACTTTTAAGTTTGAGGCATGCCAACTCCTTGGCACCTCATGCCCTTCGAGGGTTTCTAGCTTATACGAGTCTCGTCCAAACACATTCTTGACTTTGTAGGGGCCTTCCTCATTAGGGGCTAATTTTCCTTTCTCTCCAACCCCGGATGCTTCAATCTTTCTGAGAACCAAGTCTCCTTGACGAAAGAACCTTTTTTAACCCTCAGATTATAGTAGAAAGATGCTCCCTTCTGATGTTCTACGATCTTGGCATTTGACTCATCTCTGACTTCATCAATTAGATCAAGAGACAACCTCATACCTTCTTCATTCGATTCAGGCTTAAAGGCCCCTACTCTTGGGGAGGTATGAGTAATCTCTACTGACACCACGGCTTCTTCCCCATAGGCTAACAGGAATGGAGTTGCTTCAGTAGTAACCTTGCAAGTGGTACGATATGCCCAAAGTATAGGGAGCAACTCGTCCACCCAAGTGTTCTTTGAGCATTCAACTCTTTTCTTGAGTCCATCTAGGATGATTCGGTTGGCCACCTCGGCTTGTCCGTTTGCTTGAGGATGAACAACTGATGTGAATCTCAACTCAATATTGTTCTCCTCACAGTACTTTTTGAAATCTTCATTGTCAAACTGCTTTCCATTGTCCGTGACCAGGATTCGTGGGATTCCATATCAACACATTACACTTTTCCATAGAAATTGCAATACTTGTTTGGTGGTTATCTTGGCTAGAGGTTTAGCCTCAATCCACTTAGTGAAGTAGTCAATTGCCACTATCAAGAACTTCCTTTGTGCACTTGCCACTGGAAAT
Source organism: Heracleum sosnowskyi (assembly GCA_030848705.1). NCBI lineage: Eukaryota > Viridiplantae > Streptophyta > Magnoliopsida > Apiales > Apiaceae > Heracleum > Heracleum sosnowskyi. Next base: position 10,533,022 of record CM061239.1, read on the forward strand.
GACCCAATTATTTTCATGCCCCACATGGCAAACGGGATTGGTGAGTTAACTGATGTTAACATCTCGGATGGTTGCCTAACTACAGGTGCATGCTTTTGACACCGTTCACACTTCTTCACATAATCTTTCACATTAGGAAGCGAATCTGGCCAGTAGAAGCCTAGACATGTGATTTTATGAGCAAGGCCCCTGCCCCCAAGTGCTGCCCACAAATTCCCTCATGAACTTCTTTCAAGGCTAACTCTGTGTCCTGGGGTCCTAGACACTTCAAGTAAGGAATAACAAAAGACTTTTTGTATAAGATCCATTCGATCAAGGCGTACCTCAATGCTCTCACTGTCAACTTTCGTGCCTCCAAGGCATTATTTGGTAACCAACCAGTTTCAAGATGAGCCTTAATGGGGTCTATCCAACAGCCACCTATGTCAATAGGTGCTTTTAGTTTTCCATTGATGCTCGGGGTATTCAAGACTTGGAAGTATACACTTCCAGCATATTTCTCTATCTCAGAAGAAGCAAATTTTGACAAGGCATCAGCCTTCATGTTTTCTTCTCTAGGGATGTGTTCCATATATCATTCATCAAACTGGTTCATGATGGCTTTCACAAGCTTCAGATATTTGGTCATGGTTTCATCCTTAGCCTCAAATTCTCCATTTACTTGTGAGACTACCAATCTCGAGTCTCCGCAGACTTTGAGAGTATTAACTCTTAAGGCCCCAGCCAAACCTAAGCCGGCTATCAGGGCTTCATACTCAGCTTCATTGTTTGTTGTCAGAAAGTCCAACTTTAGTGCATACTCAATGAGAAATCCATCGGGACTTTATAGCACTAAACCTGTTCCGCTTGATTTTGTTTTTAATGCCCCATCAAAATAGAGCACCCATTATTCCTTAAATACCATCTATTCATCTTGTTTTTAAACTTCTTTGCCCTCTAAGGGTACTACTTCCTGCCCCCCGACTTCTTGGTTTTCGATGGTACATTCAACCATGAAGTCAACAAGTGTATGTGCCTTAATGGTCGTTCGAGGCTTATACTTGATGTCGAACTCTCCCAACGCAATCGCCCATTTGATCAGTCTTCCGCTGACCTTAGGACTATGCAGGATGTTTCTTAATGGTTGGTCAGTTAAGACTTCTATCTTATGCGCCTGAAAGTACGGGCGTAATTTTCTTGAGCCCATGATCAAGGCTAAAGCAAACTTTTTTATCAGAGATTAGTTTACTTCTGCTCCGTGCAGAATTTTTCTCACATAGTAGATGGGTTTCTGAACCTTTGATTTTTCCTTCACCAAAACAGCTCCCAAGGCGGTGTTTGAAACTGCCAAGTATGGATAGAGCGTTTCTCTAGGTTTTGGTTTTGCCAACAATGGTGCTTCAGTCATGTATTTTTTCAAGGCCTCAAAGGCTTCTTGGATTTCTGTTGTCTACTCAAAAAAATTCCTGTTCTTCAGTGCTTTGAAGAAAGGCAAGCACTTCTCCCCTGATTTGGAGATGAATCTCCCCAATGCTGTCACTCTTCCTGTTAGTTTCTGAACATCCTTGACGAACCGTGGCAGCTCCATGTCCAGAATTGCTTTGATTTTATCGGGGTTAGCCTCAATTCCTCGTTTAGAGACCATCAGGCCTAAAAACTTTTCTGACCCTACGCCGAAGGCGCACTTAGCTGGATTTAACATCATCATATGGTGCCTTAGCACATCAAATGCTTCACGTAGATGGTTTGTATGATCCGCCTAATCGAGGCTTTTAACCAACATGTCGTCCACATTGACTTCCATGGTCTTTTCAATCAGGTGTTCGAAAATTGTGTTCATCGACCTTTGATATGTTGCACCTGCATTCTTGAGCCCAAATGCCATAACCAAATAACAGTAAACACCAAAGTCAGTGATGAAAGATACCTTGGGAATGTCATCCTTATGCATTTTGATTTGGTTGTATCCGCTGAAGACATCCATGAAGCTTAGCATTTCATGCCCTGCAGTGGCATCTATTAAAGTGTCGATCATTGGTAGGGGAAAACAGTCCTTAGGACATGCATCGTTCAAGTCCGTAAAGTCTACGCACATTCTCCACTTTCCATTGGCTTTCTTGACCATTACCAGGTTAGCCAACCATTCAGGGAATTGAATCTCTTCAATGAATCCTGCTTCTAAGAGCTTATCTACCTCTTGCTTTATGGCCTCTTGCCTTTCTGGAGCAAAGTTCCTCTTCTTTTGCTTCACTGTCTTCCTTTCGAGATCTACGTTCAACTTGAGAGTTATCAATTGGGGATCAATCCCTGGCATATCAGCTTCTGTCCAAGCAAAAACATCTTCATTCTCTTGGAGGAAAGATATAATCTTGCCCTTCCAGGGTGTAGGCAACAGTGCTCCAATGTAAGTAACCTTTTCTGGTTCGCCAGGAACTAAGGGAATTGGAATTAAATCATCAACCGGTTTCCCTCTTCTTTCTTCATTATCTCTGGTATCCATGTCTTCAATGGGGAGAATCTGCCCCCGACTCCATCAGGCCTCAATGCAACCACATAACAACTTCTAGCCATTTTTTGATCACCTCGTTCCTCACCAATCCCATTTCTTGTCGGGAACTTGATTTTCAGATGGTAAGACGAGGCAACAGCCTTGAATGCATGAAGACCCGTCCTTCCCAGGATTGAATTATAAGTTGAAGTTGCCTTTATAACTATAAAGTTCAACATTTGAGTAGTTGTCTTCGAACCTTGCCCCATTGTCATAGGGAGTTGGATTGTACCTTCGACCTTTGATTCCACTCCATTGAATCCATATATGGGCATATTCGAGGGTGTCAACTGAGAATCAGTGTAGCCCATTTTGATGAAAGCATCATGGAACAAGTTGTCTACTGAAGCTCCATTATCAACCAAAACTCTCTTTGTCTCAGAATTGCCTATCACAGGTATGATGACTAGGGGATCGTCGTGGGGAAATTTCACTCCCTCCAATTCAGAATCATAAAAAATTATGGCTATTTCCGTCTTGGCACGCTTCGGTGCTTCTCCTACAACAGGCATGACCTCTCGGGCATAAGCTTTCCTTGAGTTTCGGGAGGACCCAGCAGCAGTTGGTCCTCCAAATATCATATTGATGACAGGCCCTCGGGGTTTGGGATTACGATCTTGTTCGTTGTCCCTTTTGTCATAATATTTCCTTTCATAGTTTCCTCGATTCCCATCCTTAGTGAACTTATCGAGTTTTCCTCTTCGAATCAAGAACTCGATCTCATCTTTCAATTGTCTACAATCATCCATATCATGACCAACTTCTTTGTGGAATCGGCAGAATTGATTCTGATTCCTTTTAGACAAGTCAGTCCTCAGTGGCTTCGGCCATCGGAGATCTTCCTCCTTTGCAATTTCCATCAGAATTTGGCTTCTAGGGGTGTTCAATCTCGCATACTCCGTGAACCTTGGTCCAAAATTATTCTTTTTACGCAGAGAGTCAGAATCCTTTGATGTCATAGGATACTTTTCCTTAACATCATATTCTTGAGTCTCCTTTCTTTTCTTTGCGTTCCTGCTTCCGCTAGCAGCAGGTTCATATTTCCTCATGCTTTCTTCAGTCTTGATATATTTTCCAGCCCGGTCTTGTAACTTTAACATGATTTCAGGTGGATGTTTAGCTAAAGACCTTTTAAAATGATCATTAGTGGTTCCTTGCTGTAGGGCTATCATTGCTACTTTGTCCTCCAAATCCGGGACCTTCAAAGCCTCTCTAGTGAATCTATTTATGTAGTCCCTCAAGGCTTCATTCTTACCTTGCTGGATTCCCATAAGAGATGCAGAACTCTTCTCATGCACACTTCCACTAACGAACTGATTGATAAACGCCTTGATTAGTTCCTTAAAAGATCCAATAGAATTGAGAGGGAGACGACTGTACCAACGTTGAGCCATGCCCGCCAGGGTTTGTGGAAAAGCTCTGCATTTGACTGCATCATTGGTAGGCTACAACAACAGTGCATTAGAGAAAGTTCTTACATGATTTTTGGGATCTCCTGTTCCATCATAAGCTTTGATTGTTATCATCTTAAATTTTATGGATATGTTAGCTTTCATAATATCCTGAGTAAAAGGCGGTATGGGATCATCAGGATCTCCTAAGGGTAACAACACAGTAGGATCATCCTTTGGGGCTTCAGCCCTCTTGGTTCTTCTCGGTGCAGGATCTAAATTGATCACAGTGACTCTTCCAGTTGCTTGGTTTTGTGCTTTCGCAGCCTCTTCTTCCGCCAATATTTTCTTGAGTCTTGCAGCCTCTGCCTCATGGGCCGCAATTTTTTCCTTGGTGGTTTGGGGTTGTTCCCGATTAGTTTGGCAAGAGCATCTCCTCCTTGGGGAAACATCCCTCTCATCTTCAGTTGAATAATTCTCTTCCTCGGTATAGGGACCTGAGTAATCTTGAATCAAAGGGGTCTGTCTAGTTTGAGTTTGCTGATTTTGGGGTCCCAGACCTTGAATATAAGGGGGCACATATGTTTCATGGTAGTTTGGATTGATACCACGGCTCCCTACAATAGGTCAAGGTGGCATGCCATAAGTTGGCATCCCGAGGGTTTGAGTTGCGTATTGGGGAAGATCTGTGGTGTGAAGTTGAAGGCCACGTGGTGCGTTCATGAGCAGTGGAGAGGTTGTGATTGGTTGCTGGAGAGTAGTCTCTTGAGGATTTGGTCCATGAACGACCATTTGCATGGGATTCGTCCCTTCAACCGGAATTGGGATTTCTGGTCCTTGAGTAGTGGTGAGGGGGATACTTGCCCCTTGAATTCCAGTAGTTGGCGGTGGTTGGCTTCCATGAGTCTCTGTTTCAGATGTAAGAGGAAGTCCTTCAGAAGTATGAGTTTCTCGAGTCGCTCTTCGTGTGTTTGCCATGGTTGATGTTGTCTTCCCACAGACGGCGCCAAATGTTGTGGAATAAAATTTGTACCTTCGAATTTACTGCTAGAGTTTGAGAGCTTTCAAGCTTTAATGGCTGGTCTCGTGTTTTGTGGCTAAATCTGCCCTCACAAGATGCCTACGTATCTCAATCAATGCTGAGAATCAAGCCAAAAAACGTAATTCTGAGATGATGGGTCAGACCATTTATATAGGCGTTTAGAAGCCTAGTGGATAAGTATTGATTTCCTTGAAGGATAAATCTTATCCTTGACGGTGGATAAGTATTATCACTTTCTTAAAGGATAAGTCTTATTCTTGACGGTGGATAAGGATTAATTCTAAATCCTTCCTTGTAGGAGTTGTTTCCATATCATAACGGACTTGTATTAAAACAAGCCCAATTGTATTAGAACAAGTATGTATTGGACGTCTCCTAATACAGGTTGTACTTCTAGCCCAAATATTAATTACGAAATTAATATTTAATTAGAGTTTCGGATCTTATTAATGGGCCTTATTTATGGACCAACTAGATTTAATTAATGCAATATTAATTATGTCTTAGGGTTATTTTTAACCCATATGAGTCACATTAATAACTTTTATTTGATTAGAAGAATGTGCAATTAGTAATTAGGTTAAAGAACGGATTGTACCTGCATATATAATTATAGTCCATGTGCTTTGTTGTCCAATTTTTATACAAATTTGCGAATATATTGCATCTCTCATGGAGAGGATTTTCAATTAATTCTTTTGATGCTTTTAAGGATTATATTAAATTGATTATTTCGAGTTATAAATATTAAAATTAATTATGTTATTGATGAGTATCAAACTATTGACCTTTGTTAATACTTTGAAATTATCACTCTTACCCATATTTTATATAAGAGATAATGATTTAATTTAATTTCACCTATTATAATCTAAAATATTATTTTATATAAGATTCAACGATTTTTATCTAATTATTTTAAGATCTAATAATTCTTTTTTTTTGAGATGACCTAAAGTTTTCTACCCACTAATTCTAAATATTTCAAATTTCATTATTTTAGTTCACATTTTTTTACATACTAATTATATTTATTTACACTAAAGGCAAAATATGTTGATAAATAATCTGATTTATGTTAAAAATAAAACTAAAATTTGGACAAATTTAGCACCTATTTTTGTTTATTTGGGCATTAATTAAATTAATCACTTTATTCCTTATTAACATGTTTAGTTATAAATACTCGTAAGATTAGATTTTTCGCCTAATATAATTCTCATAGTTTACTCTTTCCAAAATTTAAATCTTTATATTAATATATGAGTTGTTTTGGATCAATTTTCTTTAAAATTAACGGACAATTACTATTTAATAGTAAAAATTACTTTGATTATTATATTATATAAATAATTAAAAAAAGTATAATATCTTTATAAGATTTTAAAAAAATTAACATGTGTTTTAATGTTTAACAATTCCTATTATTATTATTATTTTAAACTAATTCTTATTACTTTAACGGCACTAGTTTACTAAGCCGCGCTTCGCAGCGGTTTTTTAAAATTTTTTCTATATTTTTTTGAAAAATATTCAACAAAATATGTTTTTAGATAAAATGATATTTCTAACATAAAATCAGGGATTCTTTTGAATTTTCTGTTTCATCTTGGTCATTAACCGAAATTTGGATAAATATAGAAAATGACACTTGTTTAATAATTTTTTATTATTCTAATCTAATATCTAATATTAGTATATTTATCGTTATTTTTTTTATCAAAATTCATATTCCAACTTCTATTTTAAAATACATCAATATAAAATGCTATCATATAATATATATATGTTTCTCCTAATGAATCGCTCTCTCGTTAAATATATTTCCTCTCATTCACTCGTTTTCTCGTTGTTACCAAATCTAAACTGATAACAAACTAATTTAATAAATAAATTACATAATCTATTAATCAATTTTAATATATCATAAAATTAAATTTCCTCTTTTTTTTAAAAAAATTATTTTATTGTTTAGATATATGTACTCCAGAAAATAATTGAAAAGAAAATAAGACTTATATATTTTATAGAAACTTGTATTTTCTATAAATATTATCCCCTATAGAAATTAGAAGGTAAAACTTAAAAAATAATTTTAATATATATGTAAAACATGTAGATAAATTAAACGTGGATTTTTTACGAAAACAATTATGAGAACATAATTTCTAATAGATTTTAAGTAGAATATTATGATGATAATCTGATTTCAAGATAAATTTTATAACTTCAAGAAAAAATATATGAGAATATTAAGATGGTAACTTTGAGTTCAAAAAAAAGTTTAAAAAAATTATCAACATAGTAATTTTACTTGAAGATACATTTTACGAAAATATTAAAATAATCATTGACTTAAAAAGAAAGTTTAGGAGAATATAAGGTAATTAAGATTTCCATTAATAAATATTAAAATGCAATTAGGTGTTTTCTAATCTTTAATATTATTAATTAAAAAATTTGAAAAAATTAAAAAAAATAGATTAACACAATTTGAGTGGTGTCACTTCAGGAAAAATAGAAAAACTATATGTTTTAGTTGAAAAGGTAATTAGTATTTAATGTAATTAATAATTAAGGGTAATTAATTGAAAAACAGGTACCAACCGATCAAACTTTTAATGTTTTGTCTTTAATAATGTAGTATAGATTTTTGAGAATTTATTTGCCCTCTCTTAATCTCTTTTTTTAATAAATTATGTTTTTAATAAGTCAGTGTCATTGGATTAAATCACAAATAAATTTAATATGATTATAAATACATTCACCATGTATACAAAATAACTGAAAAACAGTAATTAAACACCCTTTCCCAAATGGCCCAACTTGAGTCAATGATCTTCGACGAATTACATACAAAACAGAAAAACAAACACCGGATTAATTGTAAAAATGGATTAATTGGAGCATGACACTAAAAAAACACGTCCAGAGTGAAAAGTAGTAATCTTCCTGCAATCTTTCAGCTGGCCGGTTTTACAAATTTATTTGGTAGCATTTGACATGTACATAAAACAATAAAAATTTAGTAAAATATAAATAATTGTATATGCATCTATACTACCAAGCATTAAAGTTTGGTTGGTTTATTGGAACTTTATGGTTTTACTTAATTTAATACCCGTGCTTATTTTTTAAAAAAAATTATTAAATAATAAAATTATTTATAATCAATTATCCTTTTAGCTAAATACATTACTTCTTTCGATTTTTCTAACATAATCCCCTATTTTTCTAAAAAAATCATGGGCAATTACCTTTTCAACTAAAAAATAGTAATTTTTCAATTTTTTCTTAATAAAATCCCTACTTTTCCAAAAAAATCACAGACAAACTCATACTTATTTATTTTCGGGCAAACCTTTACTTATTTATTTTAAAATCTATTTTAATACTTTTCATTATTTAAAAAAGTTTAACACACCTACTTAGTTTTTTAACAAATGCAATTAATAAAATATTAAAACATAAAAAATAAAAATAAGAATTATTAAAAACAATCCATGCACTGCACGGGTTTTAAGATAGTACTATGTTAAGTCTATAAGAGATAATTTAAAATCATAAAAAACTTTCTGGCTTACATCAAAACTAATTCATATAAATTTTTGGGAAGTAACATCAATAAGCTACATTAACGTTAAAACTTTGGCTAAAATTCTAAAAAAAGTTAAAGATCAAATATATTATTAAATATTATACATAATATGAATATACAATATTGTAATAGTCCAAAATGAAGGTCAAAGAGAAACCTGAGTTTCATGTGGGTTTGAAAAAAACTGGTCAATCATAGAAACTGTAAATAGCTTTGGATCTGTCAAGGAAAAACAATAAAAGTTAATAAAATTAAGAAGAATTAAGAGATATTAACAATGTATACATGCAAAATTTGAGAAAACCCTTCTACCTATACACCAAAAGTAGAACAAAGATGTTCATTGAAAAACATCTATAAAATTAAAATTTTGAAGATTATTTTATTATATGAAGAATCGCATACTTATTAAAATCCTATCTTTAGTAAATTGAAAGATGAGGATCACTTTATATAATATAGACTATGAATTTGTCTATTTTCCTTGAAGAATAAGTAAGATGGGTTCACATGCATGAGCAGAAGAAAAAGAACCTTATAACTTCCCCAAACATATGTCGTAACCCTGATAAATAAGTAATTCCAAGATCTGCATTAATGAAATACAATAAACAGGTATTGATTCCTGAGTACATATGATTTCATTACCCGTGAGGCCGTGATGTTTTCATCTTCATATCTGCAAATATACAAAATATGTGTCCATTATATATTCAATAACGGCTAAAAGGAAAATATAGGAAAACTTATTGTACATAACAATAAGAAAACATAAGACGATCGGTATTAAAAACAAAAAAAAACAAAAAGCTTTTCAGCATACTCTATCAATACAAAATAATGTTCGAGAGAGGGCATTTGTATCCCAAAGAAAAGACGTGTATATATATGTTTAGGAATGGGTATAAAAGGAAGGATAGTTATAGATTAAATAATAAAGATATGATAAGATAATATTTGTTTAATTAAATTTTAAATATGATTAATTTTTAAAATATTTATTGTTTTTCCTATGTAAATAAGGAAATTCAATATTTTTTTTGTATTAAAATTGAGAAGCTATATTTATATAATTTATCAACTTTGAAAATAATAAAAGAAAGTTTTATCAAGTTTGAAACTAATAAAAATGTAATTTTCAATTTCCTTCCTACAAAATCGAATACAAATTCGAAAATAATAAGGAAGTTGTAATTTTCTAAATCAAAGAAAGTTCTATCAAGTCCTACAAATTCGAAAATAATAAGGAAGTTGTAATTTTCTAAATTAAAGAAAGTTCTATCAACTTTGAAAATAATAAAAGAAAGTTCTATCAAGTATGAAAATAATAAAAGAAAGTTTTATCAAGTTTGAAAATAATAAAAGTGTAATTTTCAATTTCCTTCCTACAAAATCGAATACAAATTCGAAAATAATAAGAAAGTTGTAATTTTCTAAATCAAAGAAAGTTCTATCAAGTTCTACAAATTCGAAAATAATAAGGAAGTTGTAATTTTCTAAATCAAAGAAAGTTCTATCAACTTTGAAAATAATAAAAGAAAGTTCTATCAAGTATGAAAATATGAAAATAATAAAAGTGTAATTTTCAATTTCCTTTCTACAAAATTGAAAATAATAAAGGAAGTTGTAATTATTAAAATTAAAAATTGTGAAAAATTGAGAAAATTAGAAAAATAGAACGGAGCGATTCTAGAGGCGCCACCTCACCGCCCCCGTCTTCTCCTTTATATAAGTATATTGATTGTACCCTGGTCACGAGAATTTGGATAATATCTCTATAATGCGTAATTTTCAAGATAATAAATAGGGGTACTCGTAAAGAAAAAATTATTCACCTTTTTATTATATTCATGATTTTTTTTTTAAATCAAAATATAAAAGAAAACAAAACAAAAGAAATGTTACAGATATTAAATTTCTAAGATAGGAAAATATTGGTGAAACCAAGTAATTTCTTGAATTTAAATAACTAATTAATAGTCAATTTATTTGAAAATCTTCTTATACCAACAACATTGCTTTTAATAGAATTCACGTTTTTATGTATGGTGCAACTCGACACCAAAACTAATACTTGAAAGGTTTATTTAACGTACGTGCACATATAATATAATAGGGTAAAAAAATATTATAGTGTAATCTAATCTTAAATTATTATCGGTTAAAATTGATTTTTTCAAAAAAAAACGATCAAGAATTGGATGAAACAGTCAAAATCGGTCAAAAAATGAGTTAACTGGTCAAATTAGTAAAAAAAGTAAAAAAGTGTTAAAATTAAAAAAATAATTAAAAATTATAAAGGTAGAAACTTGATTAAAAAGTAAGAAAAAACAATATTTCTGTACATAAGATTATTATTTGAGATGCCCAAATCATAAGTTCTCGTAATTTTTTCATTTCTAATTGATCTTTAATTCAAAAGTTAGATATTGAAAATTTTATCTATTACAATTATACAATAATTTTAATATACTTGCACGGATATATGATAATTATATATGTTCAGTTGAAATAACAAAACAATTATCTATATAATATAATTTTATATGAAAATATATTATTAAATCTATTCCGATTAATGATCCAATTAATCCCTCGATGGTGCCTTGACCGATCAACTCCGATTCCCGCTTTTTACAACACTGATCACAGGACACATGACTATTGGAATTGTGAATCAGTTCTTAGATTTTAATACGATGCAAAAGAGAATCAGAAACGACTCTTAGATGGTACTATTAAAATTTTCTTTTACTCTTATTATATGTAGTATATATTAAATTTGTGGTTGATAAGAATCTAACTTGTGGTAGTACTTTCGTTAAACCCCCTGCTCTTATTATATAATAGTATAGTATATAATTTGCTTATTATAGTTTAGGGTAGACATATAGGAGCGCAATTACCGAAAAGAAAATAGTATTATGAATTTTATATTGAAAATTTTATTTAAAAAGAAATCTCTTTATATTTGATTTGAATAACTAAAATAAATATTTAGTATTTTAATATCGCTGATATGGTCAGAAAAGTAATTATAGAAATATAATTGACAAGTCAATGGAAAGGCCGATATTTAAGGTCCGACATCCTAATTATTCATTAATTTCGTAATTAATGAATATGAAAAATATACATCTCATAAAAATAGTCCAAAATATGGTAAATTCATCAAAGAAGGATCCGGAATCCCAATTAAAGGCAATTAATGAGTCATAGCCTTTATCAACAAGGAAACGAATTCTCCAGCAAAAAATACAATGTTTATCCAATATCAAAAAGGAGACTTATTCGCTAAGACTCCTAAACATACCATAAATACTAGGCTCTTGACGCCTATATAAGGACCATGCTCCTACAATCAGAACTACGTTTTGGGCACAGCTCCATACGTCACAACGCCTCGAAGGCGCAACAAGCCACAAAGGCACCCCTAGAACTACGTTTTAGACTTCATCCGCGAATAAGGACATACAAGTCATCTACAACGTTTTAGACTTCGTCCTCGAATAAGGACATACAAGTCACTACGTCCTTGGTGTGCCCCTGCCGCCATAGCCCCGAGGGCAACACCAAGAACTACGTCTTTGGCTTGATTCTCAATAACAATTTGAGATACGTAGGCATCTTGTGAGGACCGATTTAGTCTCGAAACACAAGTGCAACCATAAAATCTCGAAGCTCATTAAACCCTCGCATTAAATTCGTAAGCTCATATTTTATTCCACAACATTTGGCGCCGTCTGTGGGAACACAACATCAACCATGGCAAACACACGAAGAACAGCTCGAGATACTCAAACTCCTGAGGATCGCCCTGTCACCTCTGAGGCTGATACTCACGAAAATCAACCACCGCCAACTACTGGCACTCAAGGGACGAGTATCCCCACCAACACTCAAGGACCGGAAATCCCAATTTCGGTTGAAGGGACGAATCCCCTGCAGATGGTCATTCATGGATCTAATCCATAAGAGACCGTTCACCAGCAACCAATCTCGACTTCTCCACTCATCATGAATGCACCGAGAAGCCTTCAACTCCATACTACTGATCTCCCTCAATACGCGAATCAGACTTTGGGGATGCCAAGCTATGGCATGCCCCCTCGACCCATGGCGGGCGGTAGTGGAACTAATCCAATCTACCATAAGGCATATGTGCCCCCTTATATTCAAGGTCTGGGACCCCAAAATCAACAAACTCGCCAGACCCCTTTCGTTCAAGATTACTCGGGCCCATACACCGAGGATGAGGGTTATACAACTGGAGAGGATGTCGCCCCAAGAAGGAGACGTTCTTCCCAGATAAATCGGGATCAACCCCAAACTACTAAGGAGAAAATTGCAGCCCATGAGGCAGAGACTGCAAGACTCAAGAAACTCCTTGCTGAGGAGGAGGCCGCTCAATCTCAAGGCCGAACGAATGAAGGGATCCCGATAATCAACTTGGATCCACCGGCAAGAAGAACCAAGAGGGCTGAAGCCCCAAGGGGTGATCCTAGTATTCTGTTGCCCCTAGGAGATCCTGATGATCCTACACCACCGTTTACTCAAGACATCATGAAAATGGCTATATCCAGAAAATTCAAGATGCCTTCGATCAAAGCCTATGATGGAACGGGAGATCCCGCAAATCATGTAAGGACCTTCTCCAATGCACTGTTGTTGCAGTGAACCAACGATGCGGTCAAGTGTAGGGCATTTCCACAAACCTTGGCAGGCATGGCCCAACGCTGGTATAGTCGTCTTCCTCCCAACTCAATTGGGTCTTTCAAGGAACTAAGCAAAGCTTTTATCAATCAGTTCATTAGTGGAAGGGTGCATGAGAAAAGCTCTGCATCACTCATGGCAATCCAGCAAGGAAAGAATGAAGCCCTAAGGGACTACATCAATCGATTCACTCGGGAGGCTTTGAAAGTCCCGGACTTAGAGGACAGAGTGGCTATGATAGCCCTACAACAAGGAACTACTGATGACCACTTCAAAAGGTTGTTAGCTAAACATCCACCCGAGAGCATACCGAAGCTCCAAGATAGAGCCGGAAAGTATATCAAGGCTGAAGAAAGCATGAGAAAGTATGAACCCACTGCTAGCGATAGTGGAAACTCAAAGAAAAGAAAAGAAACTCAGGAGTACGACGTCAAGGAAAAGTTTCCCAGAACGTCAAAGGACTCTGATTCTCCACCCAAGAGAAACAATTTTAGGCCAAAGTTTACGGAGTATGCAAGATTGAACACTTCCAGGAGTCAAATTCTGATGGAGATAGCTAAGGAAGGAGATCTCAAATGGCCGAAGCCAATGAGGGCTGACATGTCCAAACGGAACCAAAATCAGTTCTGTCGGTTCCACAAAGAAGTTGGTCACGACACCGACGATTGTAGGCAATTGAAAGATGAGATCAAATTTCTGATACGAAGAGGAAAACTCAGCAAATTCACCAAGGATGGAAATCAAGGGAGTCAAAGAGGAAACTATGAAAGGAAGGATTACGACAGAAGGGACAACGACCAAGATCGTAACCCTAAGCCCCGAGGGCCAGTCATCAACATGATATTCGGAGGGCCAACTGCTGCTGGGTCCTCCCGAAACTCAAGAAAAGCTTATGCTCGAGAGGTAATGACTGTGGTTGGAGAAGCACCGAAGCGTGCCAGAACAGAAGTGTCGATAGGTTTTGATGATTCAGACTTGGAAGGGGTGAAGTTCCCCCACGATGACCCTCTAGTCATCATACCTGTGATTGGCAATTCCGAAACAAAGAGAGTCCTAGTCGACAATGGTGATTCAGTGGATATCTTGTTCCACGATGCTTTTATCAAGATGGGTTACACTGATTCTCAGTTAACACCCTCAAATATGCCCATATACGGATTCAATGGGGTGGAATCAAAAGTGGAAGGCACTATCCAACTCCCAATGACCATGGGGCAAGGGATGAATACGTCTACTCAAATGTTGAACTTCATATTTATAAAGGCAACTTCAACCTACAATGCAATCCTGGGAAGGACTGGTCTTCATGCGTTCAAGGTCGTTGCCTCATCTTATCATCTAAAAATCAAGTTCCCAACGAGGAATGGGATTGGTGAAGAACGAGGAGACCAAAAGATGGCTAGAAGTTGTTATGTAGCCGCGTTAAGGCCTGATGGAATCGGGGGGCAAGTTCTCCCAATTGAAGACATGGATACTGATGACAATGAGGACCGAAGAGGGAAACCAGCTGAGGATTTAATCCCAATTCCCTTAGTCCCTGGTGAACCGGAGAAGGTGACTTATGTCGGGGCACTACTACCTGAGCCATTGAAAAGCAAGCTCATATCTTTTCTTCAAGAGAACAATGACGTTTTTGCTTGGACAGCGGCTGACATGCCAGGGATTGATCCCCAATTGATAACTCACAAGTTGAATGTGGATCCTGAAAGAAAGACGGTGAAACAAAAGAAGAGAAATTTTGCTCCAGAAAGGCAAGAGGCCATTAAACAAGAAGTTGAAAAACTTCTAGAGGCCGGATTCATTGAAGAGATACAATTCCCGGAATGGTTGGCTAACCCCGTAATGGTCAAAAAGGCCAATGGAAAATGGAGGATGTGTGTAGACTTCACTGACTTGAATGATGCATGTCCTAAAGATTGTTTTCCCTTTCCAAGGATTGATGCATTAATAGATGCTACAGCTGGACACGAGATGCTCAGCTTCATGGATGGCTTCAGTGGATACAACCAAATCAAAATGCACAAGGATGACATCTCCAAGGTATCATTCATCACTGACTTTGGTGTTTTCTGTTATCTAGTCATGGCATTTGGACATAAGAATGCAGGGGCAAACTACCAAAGATTGGTGAACAAAATTTTTGGACACCTAATTGGAAAAACCATGGAGGTCTACGTAGATGACATGTTAGTCAAGAGCCTCGATAAGGCCGATCACATTGAGCACCTCCGAGAGGCATTTGAAGTTCTAAGGCACCACAAGATGATGTTGAATCCAGCTAAGTGTACCTTTGGTGTAGGCTCGGGAACGTTTTTAGGCCTAATGGTTTCCAAGAGAGGAATCGAGGCCAATCCTGACAAAATCAAAGCAATTCTAGACATGGAACCACCAAAGACTGTCAAGGATGTCCAAAAACTAACGGGAAGAGTGGCAGCATTGGGAAGATTTATCTCCAAGTCAGGAGAGAAGTGCTTATCTTTCTTCAAAGCACCCAAGAACGTGAAAAATTTTGAATGGATAACGGAGAGCCAAGAGGCCTTTGAGGCCCTGAAGAAATACATGGCTGAGGCACCACTGTTGGCAAAGCCCAAGCCAGGGGAAATTCTCTATTTGTACTTGGCGGTTTCTAGCACAACCCTTGGAGCCGTTTTGGTAAAAGAAGAATTGAAGGTTCAGAAACCCATCTACTATGTGAGTAAGATCCTACATGGGGCATAAATAAACTACTCTACCATAGAGAAGTTTGTCTTAGCCTTGATTATGGCTTCAAGAAAACTACGTCCATACTTCCAGGCACACAAGATAGAGGTCTTGACTAATCAGCCTCTAAGAAACATCTTGCACAGCCCTCAAGTAAGTGGAAGATTGATTAAATGGGCCATTGAACTAGGGGGATTTGACATTAAATACAAGCCTCGAACAGCCATAAAAGCACAAGCACTTGCTGACTTCATGGTTGAATGCACCATTGACAACCAAGAAGTCGAGGGGCAGGAAGTGACAGTGGAAGACAAAGAAGTTGAAGAAATAGTCTCCAAAGAATGTTGGGTGCTCTATTTTGATGGAGCATCAAAAACAAAATCAAGTGGAGCCGGTTTAGTGCTACAAAGTCCTGATGGATTCCTCATAGAGTACGCACTAAAACTGGACTTCCCAATGACAAACAACGAAGCTGAATATGAAGCTCTGATAGCTGGCTTAGGGCTGGCTGAAGCCTTGAGAGTCAAAACTCTGAAAGTATATGGAGACTCGAGGCTAGTGGTTTCCCAAGTAAATGGGGAGTTTGAAGCCAGAGATGAAATCATGGCCAAGTACTTAAAGCTCGTCAAAGCAATCATGACTCAATTTGACGAATGCTATGTAGAGCACATTCCAAGGGAAGAAAACATGAAGGCTGATGCCTTGTCTAAGTTTGCTTCTTCAGAAATTGAAAACTATGCAGGGAGTGTATACTTCCAAGTCTTGAAGACCCCAAGCATCAACGGAAAGTTGGTAGCACCCATTGATGTTGCTAGTTGTTGGATGGATCCCATCAAGGCCCATCTGGAAACTGGGTGGCTACCCAACGACACTTCAGAAGCAAGAAAGCTATACGTCAGAGCACTAAGGTATACCCTGATTGAGGGAATCCTATACAAGAAGTCTTTCATCATTCCATATCTGAAATGTTTAAGACCTCAAGAGGCAGAATTGGCCCTGAAGGAAGTACATGAAGGAATTTGTGGGTAGCACTTGGGGGGCAGAGCCCTTGCCCATAAAATCACTCGTCTAGGTTTCTACTGGCCAAGCATACTAGCAGTTGCTAAAAGCTATGTGAAGAAGTGTGAACGGTGCCAGAAACATGCACCAGTGGTTAGGCAACCACCAGAGCTGTTGACATCCATAAACTCACCAATTCCATTTGCCATGTGGGGAATGGATATACTTGGACCTTTCCCAATGGCAAGTGCACAACGAAAGTTCTTGATAGTAGCAATCGACTACTTCACCAAGTGGATTGAGGCTAAGCCATTAGCCAAGATAACCACCAAGCAAGTGATGCATTTCTTCTGGGAAAATGTGATATACAGATACGGGATTCCACGTATCTTGGTCACAGACAATGGAACTCAGTTTAACAACGATGAGTTTAAGAAATATTGTGATGAGAACGATATCAAGTTGCGCTTCACTTCTGTCGCCCATCCTCAAGCAAATGGGCAAGCTAAGGTTGCAAATCGAATTATCCTAGATGGACTGAAGAAAAGAGTTGAACGCTCCAGAAACACTTGGGTGGACGAATTGCTCCCCATACTATGGGCATATCATACTACCTGCAAAGTCACCACTGGAGCTACCCCCTTTCTGTTGGCATATGGGGCAGAGGCAGTGGTTCCAGTGGAGATTACTCACACGTCTCCAAGAATTGAGGCTTATGAGCCAGAAACAAATGAGGAAGGCTTGAGGCTGGCCTTAGATTTGATTGATGAAGTTAGAGATGAGGCAAATGCCAAGATAGTTCAGCATCAGAAACGAGCATCTTTCTATTACAACCTAAGGGTTAAAGAGAGATTCTTTCGACAAGGAGATTTAGTCCTCCGAAAGATTGAGGCATCCGGAGTTGGACAAAAAGGCAAGTTGGCCCCAAATTGGGAAGGACCATATCGCGTCAAGAACGTATTTTGTCGAGGCTCGTACAAGCTAGAAACCCTCGAAGGGCATGAGGTGCCAAGGACTTGGCATGCCTCAAATTTGAAAGTCTATTATGTTTAAAGTGTGTCCTGATTGGACTCACTACTAGGACAAATAGAAATAAGGTTCGATGAAATCATAAGCTTCCTAGAAAGCAAATGAAGGGTTGAAACCCCAGAAACCTAAGACATTCAGTCCAAACACCATCATTCGATATGCTCAATGAAAGGCTTGAAGCCAAAACAAGACGGTATAAGACATAAAAGGCTTATGCAAATGTCAAGTTAGCCTCGAATAAGGCAAAATCGTCGTAAATGTGTAGGTCGCTCCACACTTTACACCAAGACGATACTCGTGAAACACTAGTGTATATTAAAATCCCCAAAAAAGGGTAGTAAGTCCCAGGTAAGGGATAAAAAGACCCCAAGTCTCGAAAAAGACCGGTATAACTTCTATGAAATCCTAGTGCATTATCAAAGACGTTGGGAAGCGCGATCAGCCATTTTAAACCCAGAATCTTCAAAGAATTCTTCAAAACTTCAAGTAAGAAACCCAGAAAACGATGAGATTCAACAGAAAATCTCGCCAGGAATCGCCTAGTGACTGGAAACCCAACCGGTTAAGGAAGGGCAACCGTCTATAGCCAGTTAAGGCCCACAAATCCATTTATGGAGTATAGAGATTAAAACCCAAATAATTTGGGTCTCAGGCAAATTCGAAGCCCAAACAATAAAGGCCCAATAAGGCCCAAGGCTGGAATAATTTAAGTCCAATTAAAAATTGGGCTAGTTAAGGCCCAAGAAAAGAATGAAATTTGAAATATAGCCAAGGCAAAATCAAGATTTAAGGTCGAAAAGACATTAAATCGAAATCGTACGACCGAGGTCGAAAACATATGGGAAAACGAGGTCGATTCCAACGACCTCGCTCCCAAATAAAGTCGAAAAATAATGAAATTGAGGTCGAAAAAACCTTAGAACGACATCGAAGGCTCGAAGTCGAAAATATACGAGGAATTGAGGTCGTTTCCATCGACTTCGCACAAAAAATCCAGTCAAAAAATTGAAAATTCGAGGTCGAAAAGACCCTAGATCGAAGTCGATTGATTGAGATCGAAAATACACTATAAATCGAGCTCGAACCCCTCGACCTCACACCCAAGTGAGGTCGAAAACAGAAGAATTTAAGGTCGAAATAATGAGGTCGAATATGACCTAGAAAACGAGGTCTAAGCGTTCGACCTCATACCAAAATGAGGTCGAAAACGACCTAGAGATCGAGGTCGATATTGACCTAGAAATCATGGTCGAAAAAGGCTGGAACGAGGTCGAATGACCCAGGTCGAAAATGACCTGCAAAATGAGGTCGAAAGTATGAGGAATCGAGGTCGAATGACCCAGGTCGAAAATGACCTGTAAATCGAGGTCGAAAGTATAAGGGATCGAGGTCGAATGACCGAGATCGAAAATGACTGGGAAGTCGATGTCGAAACCATCGACCTGGGACCAATCAAGGTCGAAAAAAGGTTGGATCGAGGTCGAAGGCTCGAGGTCGAAAAAGACTTAAAAATCGAGGTCGAAACCTTCGACCTCACTCCAGTCGAGGTCGAAATCCAGATCGAATTTCAGGTCGAAAATGACCTGTTTCCTGGTCGAATTTGAGGTCGAAAATGACTTGTTTCCTGGTCAAAAAGGAGGTCGAAAATGACCTAATTTGAGGTCGAAAATGCCCTTAAAAATGGAAAATTTTGAGGAAAAACACGTTATAACTTCTACGAAAACCCCAAGGAGATTTTCCCAGAAGTTGGGGGCAAATGATATGGTCATAAAAGTAATTATAGAAATATAATTGACAAGTCAATGGAAAGGCCGATATTTAAGGCCTGACACCCTAATTATTCATGAATTTCGTAATTAATGAATATGGAAAATATACAGCTCATAAAAAGAGTTCAAAATATGGTAAATTCATCAAAGAAGGATCTGGAATCCCAATTAAAGACAATTAATGAGTCATAGCCTTTATCAACAAGGAAACGAATTCTCCAGCAAGAAATACAATGTTTATCCAATATCAAAAAGGAGACTTATTCGCTAAGACTCCTAAACATACCATAAATACTAGGCTCTAGACGCCTATATAAGGACCCTGATCCTACAATCAGAACTACGTTTTGGGCATAGCTCCATACGTCACAAGGCCTCGAAGGCGCAACAAGCCACAAAGGCACCCCTAGAACTACGTTTTAGACTTCATCCGCGAATAAGGACATACAAGTCATCTACAACGTTTTAGACTTCGTCCTCGAATAAGGACATACAAGTCACTACGTCCTTGGTGTGCCCCTGCCGCCATAGCCCCGAGGGCAACACCAAAAACTACGTCTTTGGCTTGATTCTCAATAACAATTTGAGATACGTAGGCATCTTGTGAGGACCGATTTAGTCTCGAAACACAAGTGTAGCCATAAAAGCTCGAAGCTCATTAAACCCTCGCATTAAATTCGTAAGCTCAGATTTTATTCCACAACAATCGCTCTACTGACAAACAATTGTTTTTTATATTAGATCAAACTATTGTTATTTATGTATTTTAAATTCTAACCGTATTCATTTTTTGCTGAACTATACGACAAAATTAGTATTTTATTCATGATGATATAATGATTATATAAATTACAATCTTTTTATTTTTTATTACCACAATATAATTAAAAATTATTTATTTTATATTAATTATGCACAACCAATATTGCAGGTAATATTTAGAGACATGTGGAGGAGTCTTGGCTCACGTGACTTCGTGACTTTTAATTTTCACATGAGTCGCTAATGTAATAGTGGTGTTAATTATAGGTTTAAATTAATTAATGAATATTTAATAATCGGTAGGAATCCATCTGCTAAGCCAATTCTAATACGATATTTAAATTTATTTATAAAATTTAATGTTGGCTAGGAATTGTTTTCTACTTCAATACTTATTTTATACACATAGTAATATGCTAATTATTATGTAGTCGATCTCAAGACCTATGGTAGTACTCTCTTATTATCCCTATTACTATTATTATATAATAATATAGTATATAACTAGATTTATACCCGTTCAAATTGAACGGGATACTTTAGATATATTATTTAGAAAAAAATTATTTTTAGTAAAAATTACAAACTAATGTCTATATACCTTTTTAAGTTGATAATACTTATTTATTAATACTAGCTTTATACCCGTGCAATGCACGGGATAATAATTATTATTATTTTAAAAAAAATTATTGTTATATTTATTATATTGATTATATTGAATTATCTTATGAGATTAAGTATTAAACATGTAAATATTTAATTTTACAATTTCTTTATGTATTTTTGTACTGAAATATTTTTAATATTTTAGACCATTCATTATCAAAGTAATATTGTTTTCACTAATTTTTTAATTTTTCAAAATTTATTACTTTTCTTATAAGAGTATTGTTATTAACTTTAACATGTGAATCACATTCAAGACTTCTTTTTACCTAATGTAGGATATATATTATTTCTTTCTACTTATAATATTTTTAATATTATTTAATATAATTATATCTTTATATATAAATATTTTAATCGTATTAATTCATTATTTGTATTTTTATATCAACCACATACATATACATAAAATATAATCTAAATTTTTTATATACATTTTACTTTAAGTCTAACTTGAATTAAATATAAGTCATTTATTATAATTTTAATATTATGGGGATCATATTTAATGTTTTAAAGGGTTTTTTTGATATACATCAGTTGTGTTGTTTACCTGCTTTAGATTTTTTTGTGTGTTTATGTATTTTAATTGAAATATAAGACTGACGACCATACCATACCATACCACAATAATTCCTTTACTCCTATTATATATAAAGATATAATTATTGAACTTTTTTCATGAATTTTTATGTTTTTAAATTTAAAATCAATAAATTTTATATTTTTAGTTTTTTTCACTTATGAAAGTATATAATTTTTTATATTTTTTTAGTCAATAACTTTACTATATATACTATAAATAATTAATTTCTAATTATTTTTTTGAAAAATTGTAATTCCAATTCCAAGCATTTCAATCATATTTGCCACATTTCATTTTCATTTGCTTAGATTTCTTAGCATCATCAACCCAAACTCCTTGTTATGATGCATCTAACACTCCCATCTGTTCTAATTTTTTGCAATGATGGGTACAATTTAAGAATTTTAATCATTTATATTAATACTATTTAATAATATAATTACTATTTTTGAAATTACAGATACGCCGCTGACAACCAAACCACAAAAACTCCAGTACAGTAATTATATATAGGATATAATCTATATCTACTAGCTTAAATCCATGGAGTTAGGTTATACTCTCATACAAAACATAAGAATATATTTGTAAATATAATATGTATCCCCTGCATATCTTAATGCAGATGGAGACGATATATCATTTATGATTTTGTAGTGTCAAAGATGTAATCTAGGAAATTCTGTATCATTAACTATATTTACAAATGTAAATGTGGTAAAATCGTCTAAAAAACTTTAAAAGTACTTTTCTTTTTATCCTCTTTACTATAATTATATACTCTCTATGTCCCTCTCATTTATTTATATATGAGTTGGACATAAAAATTATGAAAAAATGTAAAATAGTAAATAAAAGTAAGAAAAGAGAGTAAAGTGGTGGGACCCATCAATATTTAATATATAAAATAAGTGTAATGGAGAAAAGTAGTGGATGTAGTTAATTTTTATATTGTAAAATTTTACTATTTTTGGAATGTAAAAAATTGAGAAGGGCATCTATAGAAGGAAAGTGTAAATAAATGGATGGGGCGAAGGGAGTATAATTTTATTAGGTTTAGGGTTCACATCTACATTATTAATTGAACTGGAGTAGTTCAAAGATTTTGAAGTGATGCGGTCAATATCAGCAAATGTTGACGACATCCTTTGTGGTCAGAATTTAAAGGTAATGACGTAGTAAATACAAAATTCTAAAAATATAGCATATTAAATGTAAGTTTAAAATTTATTCTAACAAATTTAAAACCTTCGTCATAAGAAGAAAATAAAAGCCAGTATCCTCTAAAATTGAACGTAAAATCACCACATACAATGTTGATTCGGTTGTGGTGATCATAAAATTTACAATTAAAATAATTAAATGGGATATTTGTCCAACATCAAATTTGTCTTTTGTATTCTTAATAACGCAACCATTTTATTTTTTTTGAAACAGGTGCATGATTCAGATAATAATGATAATTTTATTAATAATCATCTAGAGTCAAAATCGGGAACAAAAACCTTCGTCATAAGAAGAAAATAAAAGCCAGTATCCTCGAAAATTGAACGTAAAATCACCACATACAATGTTGATTCGGTTGTGGAGATCATAAAATTTACAATTAAAATAATTAAATGGGATATTTGTCCAACATCACATTTGTCTTTTGTATTCTTAATAACGCAACCATTTTGTTTTTTTTGAAACAGGTGCATGATTTAGATAATAATGATAATTTTATTAATAATCATCTAGAGTCAAAATCGGGAACAAATAAACGCATATCCACGTTAATGATAATGGAGTAAAAAAGAAGTATAATTCTAAAATAGGTTAGGACGTTAAACATTTTATTTATTTAAAAATTGATGGTACATTTCAAACAAATTCTATTAATATCATATTTTATGTTATTTTGTTATGATGGTATCATTTTATATATTTGTTCAATTGATATTTTATGCGTTAAATATTTTATTTTAAATTTAAATATGTAAATTTTTTAAAACATTAAAATCATTTAAATAGATTTTAAAATTAATAATTAATGATTTACCCGTGATATTTTTGGAAAAGGATGTGTTCTGTTTTGGTAAATTTTTGTAAGGTTAATAGCTAAGATATTTGATTTATTCTATAATGGACGAGTAGTAAAAAGTAAGGACAAGTACCGAAAATAAGAACAAGAAA
The DNA here is from genome assembly GCA_030848705.1 of Heracleum sosnowskyi. NCBI lineage: Eukaryota > Viridiplantae > Streptophyta > Magnoliopsida > Apiales > Apiaceae > Heracleum > Heracleum sosnowskyi. The sequence continues at coordinate 10,556,982 of CM061239.1, forward strand.
ACAAGACACAAAGCTTTTGGTGACGCGGAAAATCCCTTGTAAAAGGTTAAAAACCGCGGGTGGGATTGTCCGAGCCAAATGATCCACTATAAACTGCTTAACAATGGTTACAAAGATGAACAAAAATGAAAAACAAGTACAATAAAGCCTATATGTCTAAAATCAGTATGCACTCGTCCGACAGGTGTAGTATTTGAGAGAGAAATGAAGTGTAGTAGTAGTAGAAGTGTGGAGTTGTGTTGTAAATGAACTCTGAAATGTTATATATCCTTATCAGCTGATTTTCCTGTTGCTATAATGGTGGAGCACGTGCCTTCTTTGTAGGGAGTAGTTGCTAAAATATCTCCTACATTTCAGGACACATAGCTGACGGGTAGACCGGTTCAAACATGTCACGCATCTGTCAAGTATTCCTCTATTGTCCACTGTAATTATGTTCCTATTTAACCGGGTCTTCATGTGACTTAGTCAAATATGTACGTTGTAAGTATTTTGTAGTTAAAAACATGTTATATGTATTTATATTTATCACTCTGACGTTAACTGTCTTCATGTCAGACTGCACCTGTCTTCTGTATTTCTTCATGTCGACGTTTGGACTTCCTGTCAACACAAAGTCGACAAGTGCAATATTTGTGCACTAACAAGTTTTACTAAGTAAAAATAGAAAAGGTAACATGTTTTAGTTAAAAACGGTAATTGTCCGTGATATTTTTGGAAAATGAGCAGATTTTGTTAGAAAAAATAGAAAATGTAATGTGTTTTAGCTGAAAAAAGATAATTCGTTATAAATATATCTTACTAATTAATAAAAAAAATTATAGATAAGTAAGGATAATTAAATAAAATCACGAAGTACAAAAAAATAGGTATCATACCGACCAAACTTTTAATGTTCCGTGTTTAATGTATTTTAGCTGAAAAGCTAATTAGTTATAAATAATTTTATTATTTATTAATACTTTTTTAAAAATAATTAAGTAAGAGTAATTAAGTAAAATCACTAAGTACTGACCGACAAAACTTTTAATATTTCGTCTATTATAATATAGTATAGATAGTATAGACTAGCTTATAACCCGTGCAATGCACGGATCTTTTTAAAATATTTATAATTATATTAATTCATAAATTTGAAAGTTACCAACTTTTACATTGAGAATTCTATTTAACTTAGAAAACTTACTCATATTTAGTTTATTATTATTAGATTATACTTTTTAATATTTAAATATAATTATGCTAACTATCATATACATTTTTTAATCTTAGATCTAACGGTCTTCATTTATTAGTTTTAAGATCAACAGTCCTTATGATTTGGTGGTATATATTTGAAAATTATAATTTTTTACATTGGTAATTCTATTCAACTTTTTTTTTTGAAACAAGAATTAATTCAATAATGAAAAGTCATACGACATGTACAAGAACAATCGAGTCGAAGATCATATCGCTAATTAAACTTTTCATGAAAAGATAATTAAGCGATTTGTTGAAGTTGATATATACACATGTACCCGCTTCGCCACAACCAGTTTGAGCTATCGACCATATTTGCAATCTCATAAAAAATTTCATCACTGAATCAAAATCTTGAAAATCCCACATATCTAACATCTCGGACATTGGATTATTCCAGAACATACTAAAACACACCAAACTCTCACAAGGAGAGGATAAACAAAACCCAAATAAATTGGGAACGGAACTCATCAAGATGAGATTTAATTAAACAAACAAAATAAACTAAAAATGCATAAATCTTTATCCAATAAGGAGGATTATTGAAAAAACAAGAACAAATCAAAGAAATTAATTGATTTGGGGGTTTCCACCTCTGAAAACCGATGGAAGCCCCGACGGCTGCTATGAAAAGAAGAAAAAGGCTTAGAAAGAGAAGAAAGAGGTTGAGAAAGAGAAAGCAGAGGCTTAGGGTTTCAACTTAGAAAATCTACTCATATTTGGTTTATATTATTAAAATAATTTTTTTTTAATATTTGAATATAATTCTGCTAACAATCAAATACACTTTTTAATCTTAGACTCTCATTTATTCATTCTAACATCAACTATCTTTATTAAATCAAAATTTTGGATAAAACTCGTTACATATAAGGACATAACATATATTATATATTTTTCCCCGAAAATTTCTCCCATAATAAATGATTTGGTGTACCGGGCCTGGTTCACAACTCCTTGATAATACTATATTTGCTTATTAGTTGGACTTCATGACCAGCACAGCATATTTTGCTCTAAATAGCTAAGTCTCGTATATATCCGTGCACACGAGGCCCTTTAACAATCTTTTTACATGTGGGCTCTGCACTGCACAAAACCCACCCCACCCCGTTCATGGACTTAAATACCTAATCAAACCTCTATTAGTATTTTATTTTTGGGATATTCCATTTGGTACCATTGTACAATTGGCTTTTTCATTTGGTATCACACAAAGTTTTTGACTTTCAAGTGGTGCCATCATACTTTTGTCTTCATCCACATGATACCACTCCGTTAACCAAACGTTAGTCGGCCATTACAAAATTATGAGATTGTCCATTTGGTACCACTCAAAATTTTTGACTTCCAAGTGGCACCATTATACTTTCGGCTTCAATTCCAAAATACCACTTCATCGAATTTATTAACATAGTGGTATTTTGGAGTTGAAACACAAAGTAGAAGGGTACTACTTGGAAGTCGAAAACTTTGAGTGGTACCAAATGGACAATCTCATAATTTTGTAACGGCCGACTAACGTTTGGTTAACGGAGTGGTATCATGTGGATGAAGCCAAAAGTATGATGGCTCCACTTGGAAAAGCCAATTGTACAATGGTACCAAATGGAAAAGCCAATTGTACAATGATACCAAATGGAATATCCCTTTATTTTTTAATTCCTTTTTTGAACTACTATTGTTATTATTAACTACAACTCTTCCTTTCTGCTTTTTTCTCCTCCCTTCTTGTTTTATTTTTCACCTAAAAATCTCAGAGCACGATAATGATAATTAAGGAAGAAAATAGAGTTGACGATTCAAAAATTAATGAGAACATCACAAATTTTATTACTATATTCAAAGAATTTATGTATTTATGAAGGACGAAATAAAAATATAACAATATATAAGATTAAAAATATAAATGATTTGGTATCCCAAAAGTAGTGGAGGGTATGATTTAGCATTAGTCATTTAATATGAAAATTCTCATTCCCAATTTAGCAAAAATATAAAAAAAAATCATTCCCAACTATCAAATTAGCAATCCAAACACCAATGCATAATTTTGAGATTCCAATTCCTGTTAACCAAATTTATTAATTATAAACAAAACAATTCCTAATAAATATACTGAATTTTAGAGTGACGACCGCAGCTACCTATCACCCTTGTCTTTGTTCTTATTTGTTACTAGCTTATATTACTAGCTTATAGTTCGTGCGATGCACGGTTACTTAAATTTTATTTATAATTATATTTTAATTACCCATGGAACACACGATTGTTTTTTTAATATTTATAATTATATTTATTTATGAATATTTTAATATTTAAAAGTTATTAGTTTACATGATTAAATTATTGCTAAAAAGGATTTAGCCAAAAAATATTATAGTTAAAAATTTGATATTTATTATATTTTACATGCTCAATTTAATACTCCCTCAATCCCACTCATTTGTTATTGTTTCAAATGGGTGATTCGGCACGCATTTTAAGGCTCCTATAAAATATAGTTTCATTACTTATTTTTAAAAAAATTCTTCTTTGAATAAAAATCCAAACATTTAATTTTTATTCAAAGAAGAATTTTTTTTAAAATAAGTAATAGAACTATATTTTATAAGAGCCTTAAAATGCGTGCCAAACCTTCCATTTTGAAATGATAACAAATGGATGGGACGGAGGGAGTATTTGTTTGTATTGAGTTATAAAAGTTAGATTTGGGCAATTTTACAGTCCACATGAAATTCACAAAATAATCTTTAATTTAGTTGTGGTTTAATAGTTCTTTTTCAATTAAAAACTATTCTAAAACTAAAAAGAGAATAAAGTGACGAATTTTAATATTGAGAATTCTATTCGATTTAGGAAATCTACTTATATGTAGTTTAGATTATTAGAATACCATTTATTAACCAAATACAGTTTTTAATGTTAAATCTAACGGTTTTCACCTATCTATTTAAGATTAAACGATTTTTATTATTTTGATATTAAATGGGTTTCCTTATTTAATTACAACTATTTTTATGTTTTAACTTTTTGAAAAATCCAATCCTAATATAATATCTTTTAACTTATATCATTTTTAGATAATAACTTCTTTTTATATGATATAATCTTGATCGTCTATTTTTAAAAGTATTGGATCTAACGGTTGAGAATGTTTTGGTGGTATTTACGACCAAACTACCAGGATAACATCATTAATTTTTTTAATATTTATATTTTTTAAATATTTATTGCTAAAATATAATATACTCTTTTTTGTAATATGTTAATAATGCGTGAACTTTGAACTTTTGAGAAAATAAATTATCAATTAAAATATAATTTTTTTGGTAATAGTTCTTCTTTTAAAGTAGTACACCGTGACGATCAAAATTCTATATAAAATTCATTTTTTTATAGTATATCCCGTAAATATCTATGTTATTATATTAAAAACTAAATAATGAAAGTTTTCTTATAAGTCTAGTCGCTTGATCACTCAATCCATAATCGTTGGATCTTTCAAATTAAATTGTTGAGAAACGTTAGATATAACAGTAAAATTATCACGTAGAATGATCTAAAGTTTGAATCTACCAACAACATATTAAAATTTACAGGGTTTTTTGAAAAATTAGAATTTTTTTCATTTTTTTTCTTGCAGACATGGGTTATTTGATAATATTTTTTATAAAGTACGATTTTTCAAAAAAGTATTATACTAATTGATTAACAAACTTTTAAAATTTCAAATTTAATAATTTACAATGTATATAGGTTAAAAAAGTTAGGCCTATTCTGTAGCTGAGTCTAAAATTTCAAAATACAGTATTTTTAAATATGAATATAGTCCTACTAACAATGAAATTAGGTCTCTATGAGTTCTTATAAAACAAAATCACCATTTGCGTATAATTTATTATTTAATAATATTTAATATTTAATTAATTATGATATAAAATTTAATAAAATAGGATAAAAAAATATGCACAAATTTATAAAATTTTATCATAGTATTATTATATTCTTTGTTGATTTGAATTTTTCTTAGATTGATTTGAATTTTTGAACATAGATTTCTAAATTTAAAATAGTTATAAAAAAGTAATTAAATTGGCATTAAAATAATGATGACGTAATAATTATTATTAGAAAATAAATACCCACTTTACTAATTTGGGCTTTATCTTGTGTTTTAAAAATTAGATTTTAACGATTTTATACCCCACATGAAGATAACTAAATTATCTTTAATTAAAAGATGGTTTAACAATTTTTATCTAACTGAAATTGTCCATGAAAGAGAAAAGAAAGTCACGAATTTTTTACATGGAGAATTATATTCAGTATAGAAAACTTATTTATATTTGGTATATTTGGTAATTATCAAAATACACTTTTTAGAATTTAAATATAATCCTATTATTAATAAAATACACTTTTTTAATATTTGATCTAACGATTTTCATTTATCTAGTTAAGATCTAATGGTCCTTATTAGTTTGGTTGTCCAAGACTGTACAATCAAAATTTTGGATAAGATCCTTATTATGTTTATTATATGGGTTTAGCGGAGACTAACAAAAAGGTGGAGACTTGAGACCAATTCTACACCGTTAGATTAACTTGAATTCAATGGTCATCATTTTTTTATTATACTTCATAAAATTAAACATAATAAAATTATATTATTATACACAATTACACATGTTGTTCAAATAATAAATTGGTTTTCTATATTGAATTGAATTCTTTGTGTAAAACTTCTTAACCATCTTTTCTTTTCAGTTTATTTTATGGGTAGGTCAACTGGTCAAGTTAGATAATAATTATTAAACCATCATTAAATTAAAGATAATTTCGTTAGTTTCGCAGGAGTTGTAAAATCGTCAAAATTCAATTTCTAAAACTCAGGATAGAACCCAAATATTAAAGTGAGTATCTAAATTTTAATAAATATTTTTTTTATTATTGTAGCACCAATTTATTTATTTTTCCACTAATTCTTTTAAATATAGAAATTTTATGTTTCTTTTAATAAAGTATCAAAATTAATTAAGAACAAATTCAAATCGATAAAGAATATAATAATATGAGAATAAAATTTTATATAATCATAACATGATTTTTATTCTATTTAATAATTTTTAAGTAATAATGTATTTTAAAATTTTATTTACACCCTAAATAAAACCGAAACATTAAAAGTAAAAGCAGTTAGTAAGATACTTATATTAGTATATACTTGATATTTTTATTATATTAAATTCTTATATATAATAATCATAATAGGGATCTTATCCCAAATTTTGGTCGTAGACAACCAAATTAATACGGACCATTAGATCTTAACTAGAAAAATGAAAATCGTTAGATCAAATATTAAAAAAGTTTATTTTAGTAATAATCGGATTATATTTAAATTCTAAAAGGTGTATTTTGATAATTTAAACCAAATATACCAAATATAAATAAGTTTTCTATGTTGAATAGAATTCTCCATATAAAAAATTCGTGACTTTCTTTTCTGGAAAATTCCACCTAGATAAAAATTGTTAAACCATCTTTTAATTAAAGATAATTTAGTTATCTTCATTTGCGTGTAAAATCATCAAAATCTGATTTTTTTAAATACAAGAGAAAACCCAAATTAATAAAGTGAATATTTAAATTCTAATAATAATTATTATGTCATCATTATTTTTACACCAATTTAATTACTTTTTTCTAACTATTTTAAATTTAGAAATCTATGTTCAAAAATTAAAATCAATCTAAGAAAAATTCAAATCAACAAAGAATATAATAATACGAGGATAAAAATTTATAAAATTGTGCATATTTTTAATCCTATTTTATTAAGTTTTATATCATAACTAATCAAATATTATTTATTATTAAATAATAAATTATACGGTGGTTTTGTTTTATAAGAACTCATAGATACCTAATTTCATTGTTAGCATAACTATATTCATATTAAAAAAAACCTTATTTTGAAATTTTAGACTCAACTAAAGAAGAGACCAAACTTTTTAAACCTATATACATTGTAAATTATTAAATTCGAAACTTTAAAAGTTTGTTAATCAATTAGTATAGTACTTTTCTGAAAAACCGTACTTGTACAAAAAATATTATCAAATAACATATGTCTGCAAGAAAAAATGAAAAACATTCTTATTTTTCAAAAAAAAAAAACTATAAATTTTAATATATTGTTGGTAGATTCAAACCTTAGATCATTCTACATGATAATTTTACTGTTATATTTAACGTTTTTCAACAATTTAATTTGAAAGATTCAACGATTATGGATTGAGTGATCAAACAAAATGACCCAGCTTAACTTATAAGAAACTTTCATTATTTAGTCTTTAATATAATAACATAGATATTTACAAGATATAATATAAAAAATGAAATTTATACAGAATTTTGATCACGGTGTACTACTTTAAAAGAAGAACTATTACAAAAAAAATTATATTTTAATTGATAATTTATTTTCTCAAAAGTTCAAAGTTCCCGCATATTTAACATATTACAAAAAAGAGTATATTATATTTTAGCAATAAATATTTTAAAAAAAATTATAAATATTAATAAAAATTAATGATGTTATCATGGTAGTTTGGTCCTAAATACCGCCAAAATATTCTCAACCGTTATATCCAATACTTTTAAAAATACATGATCAAGATTATATCATATAAAAAGAAGTTATTATCTAAAAATGATATAAGTTAAAAGATATTATATTAGGATTGGATTTTCTAAAAAGTCAAAACATAAAAATAGTTGTAATTAAATAAGGAAACTCATTTAATACCAAAATAATAAAAATCGTTTAATGTTAAATGGATAGGTGAAAACCGTTAGATTTAACATTAAAAACTGTATTTGGTTAATAAAGGGTATTCTAATAATCTAAACTACATATAAGTAGATTTCTTAAATCGAATAGAATTCTCAACATTAAATTTCGTCACTTTATTCTCTTTTTAATTTTAGAATAGTTTTTAATTTAAAAATAACTATTAAACCACAACTAAATTAAAGATTATTTTGTGAATTTCATGTGGACTATAAAATTGGCAAAATCTAATTTTTATAAGTCAATATAAACAAATATTAAATTGAGCGTGTAAAATATAATAAATATCAAATTTTTAACTTTAATTTTTTTGGCTAAATCATTTTTAACAATAATTTAATCATGTAAACTAATAACTTTTAAATATTAAAATATTCATAAATAAATATAATTATAAATATTAAAAAAAACAATCGTGTGTTGCATGGGTAATAAAAATATAATTATAAACAAAATAATTATAAATAAAATTTAAGTAACCGATGCACGGGCTATAAGCTAGTGTATATATATATATATATATATTATATATATCTATATTATATTATTAAAGACGAAACATTAAAAGTTTTGGTCGGTCGGTCGGTCGGTCGGTATTTGGGCCGATTTACGGGCCTATCTATAATCAATTTATTAATAACCAATTACCTTTTTTCACTACATTACCTATTTTATATTTTTTTTAAACTAAACCAACTAATCTTCTAAAAATAAAGCGGGCAACATATATATAATATGGTAATATTATTATATATTTATAACCGATTACCTTTTTCAGCTAAAACACATTATTTTTATATTTTTTACCTAAAACAACTCATATTATAAATAGGACACATATATGGAAACCAAGTTATTGATAACCAATTACCTTTTTCAGCTAAAACATATTACCTATTTCATATATCTATTTAACTAAAACAAATCATTTTCTAAAAATAAGACGGCCAATATATATATATATAAAATGGTAATATTATTATATATTTATAACCGACAACTAAAACACATTATGTGTTTTATATTTTCTAACTAAAACAACTTATCTTCTAAATATAATACATGCAAAATAAATATACAATGGTAATATTGTTTTATATAAATATTAATAAATAACAAGTTATTCTTTTCAGCTAAAACAAATTACCTCTTTTATATTTTCTAACTTAAACAACTAATTTTCTAAAAGTAATGCAGACGACGTATATATAAAAAAATTAATATAATTTTATATAATTGCTAATAAGTAACATTGTCTTTTTAAGGATATTACCTGTTTTATATTTTTTAACTGAAACAACTCATGTTCAAATTAAAAATAGCACGGGTAAAAGATAGATATATTGGTAATATTATTATATTAAACTTATGAAATTCATGTTTATTATAATTTTTTTAACATTCAATTTAAACGAGATAATTAATGAAAATAAAAGTAATAGTATATTCAAATAAACTCGGTATATTGAATAAACACATATTTTGATATTTGCACTTGAGTCCCTCTTTAGATTTTTAAGAGTAAAAAAATACGAATCATTAGATCTGTTATTTTAAAATATTTTATATTTTAATATCTAAAATACTACTATTGATTACGTTGCTAATATATTAAATTTAAATATTATATTGTTAGATTTATAAATCCAATATATATATATATATATATATTAAAATTTTATCAAATTATATATAATAACTAAAATCTAAATAAAAAATAAGAAAATATTAAAGAAGACCGTGCATCGCACGGGATATAAGCTAGTACTATTATATAATAGACGAAACATTAAAAGTTTGGTTGGTCTGTATGGTACGTTGTGATTTTACTTAATTACCATTAATTAACTGTACTTCGTGTTTTTACTTAATTAACCTTACTTATTTATAGAAATATATTATTAAATAATAATATTACCTATTTATAACCAATTACTTTTTTCACCTAAAATACATTATTTTTTCTAACAAATTCCCCTACCTTTTCAAATATATCACGAGCAATTACCTTTTTTAACTAAAACATGTTAGTTTTTCTATTTTTCCTTACTAAAACTTCTCCTTTTCCAAAAATATCACGGAGAAACCTTTAGTTATTTATTTTTAAGCCTATTTTAATATTATAATTATTTTTTAAAAGTTTACCTATTTTAACATGTCTACTTTTTTTTCTTAACAAATGCAATTACTAAAAATATTAAAATATAAATAATCAAATACCTATTTATAACCAATTAACTTTTCAGTTAAAACACATTATATATTTTTTCTAACAAATTCCCTCCTTTTCTAAATATATCACGGGAAATTGCCTTTTACGGTTTACTTTTTTTTTTCTCACTAAATCCATTATTTTTCCAAAAATATCACAGGAAACCCTTTACTTATTTATTTTTAAATGTAAAAAATTGGATGGGACATCCAAAAAAGAAAAGTGTAAAGAAATTAATGGGACTCAGGGATTACATCTCTAAAGATATTTATTTAAACATAATTATTACACATCAATTAAAATAATATATTAATAAAGTATATTATTTTTAATTAGTATAATATATTATAATTAATTATCACAAATTACTCTAATTATTTTAAAAGCAAGCCTAATTATTTTTAAAAACTTATTTAAATAATCCTATTTATTTTGAAAGATTATTTATTATTTTTAACATGTCTTATTATTATAATTATTATAAATTGCTATAAAAAATATATGTAGAGACCTACTTAATTTTTTATCAAATTCATTTAATATTCAACTAATAAAAATATTAGACACAAACACAAATAATAAATTAACAACTATTAAATAATCAGTGGCACGGGTTATTGGCTAGTATAACATAAAAGGTAAACTTTTAAAATTACAATAATAAATTAGTGGTAACTGGAAAAATGTGGTTAAAACATGGTAATGCTTGCTTGGTGGTTGGGCCAACGCCAAGTGATGCGATTGGACCTGTGGCCTGTGTTAATATAAAAGGGGCAAAGAGGGCTAAGAGAAGGGTTTTAGAGAAAGAGAGCGGCGCGAGTGGTAACAATTATTTTTGTCAACAAAACTCAACCATGGATTCGTTTTCATCCCCATCAGCTAGCGGCGGATCATCCCCTCCTGTTTCACAAGAAGATTTCATGAATCAACTCAAAACCCAACTCGCCCAGGCTTATGCTGAGGAATTTCTTGAGGTCTTTTTTTTTCCCCTAATTTTGGGTAATTATTATATTTTAGTGATATTTATTGTTTAATTTTTTATGTTTTTAAGTTGTGTAAGTACGATTGATGTAGGCTAATTATAAGTTCTAAGTATGAGAAATTTAAATACTCAGCGCACACATTTGCCTGCAGTGAGGATCGAACTTTCGACCTTTGGTTAACGAAGGACTAAGGATATTTTGTTAGCATAAGCTTTGCAATTTTTTAAATATTTTTTTTAAGTGTTGATTTGTTGGTGTTTACGGGTAATTAAGTCGGCTGAGCCCCTATTATGTGAATTACAGTTACACAGTATGAGGGAACTAAACTATTTTTCCGAGCCTCATTGTGATTGTTGTGGAAGGGGCATCTCACCCGGTTAGCTGGATACAGCACCCATAAACTTGTTCTTATTATAAATGAACTTAGAGCCTCATTTTTTGAGATAGATGTGAGGGATGACTTGAAATTCAATTACACGCTTGTTTAGAATTTTTACAATCTTATTTATGGTTATATATGTTGTGAGATTATATTCTTTTAATATTAGAAAGCAGACTTTTTGTGAGCATATATATAGGCAGCTCTTAAGTCTTAACTCTTAACTAATCCGAGCTTGCCCTTTTTCATTTGCTGGTTTATATTATCAAACTTAGAGCTTGAGCTTGGATTAGGTTACTTCTAGACCAAAAACTAACAAACCAACTTTATCAGAACAAATATAGAGCCACTTGCAAAATACTCTGCTTACGTTTTTATCTAAATGAGACATGAACATTATTGTGATATCTTTGAAGTTAGTTTTTTTTTTTCAATCTTTGAACATTGTCAGTATAGACGTGCTTTAAAATATAGGTGTACATAAATTATTGTTAGCCACATTACAGGATCACTTTGATTTTGCAGTGACCACGCCATCTTTTAACTTGTCTTCAACTTTTGTTAATATTATCTGCAATTTGATTGCATTCTGCACTTTTAAGTGGATCCACTTTTAGATTACTCTTATTGTCAGTGAAAGTAGATGTCAGATTTCTATCCTTTGTTTGAGTAAGATATTCTTGTCGAGGATGTGTAAAATACTGTGTAGCCCATCGCCTATGCAAATAATTAAAATATAGAATTATCATATCATAAAAAAAATTGAGATAATTTTAACAATCACGACTATATGTACCCAACTTCAGATGAAAAACTGACATAGTCTGGCGTCACTTTTCAATGCAAAAAGTTTCAGAATCAATTATAACTAAAGGTTTTTGTATTGTTGGAGAGTTTCTGTCCAAATGGGTGCAAACTGAATAGTTTTATTTTCAAATCTTTTGTGAACAGTAGTAAAAAATGAACGATACTACATATGCATGTTTTAGGAAGATTTATACCCTCTTCCTAACAAGTTTACAGCTATGTTTTAGGCATAGCTGACTCATGTAGCCAGGTAAAACTATTAAACTTATGCAACTTCTATATTCTTGTATTAGTTGACAGTACAATAGATCAGGAAGCATATGCTATAGTTTAGTCATTTATGTGAGATTATACAGCTAAAATTATTCTTTAATGGAACAGACGGTTAGAGGAAAGTGCTTTGACAAGTGCATCACAAAACCTGGAAGTAGCTTGAGCGGTGGTGAAAGTAGCTGTGTTTCCAGGTGTGTTGATCGTTATATTGAAGCCACAGGTATAATCAGCAGAGCTCTTTTTTCTTCCCAGCGCTGAGGATTGACCATCAAAGGAACAAGCTTTAAGTAGAAAAGAGTAGAAACAATTTACTATGCATTGCATCTGCTTGCAGATTACTCAGTTTTCTGTTTAATTGGAAATACCGTATTATGGATTTGTGTTGCTTGATGCTTTAGGCTATGGTTTTTTTTCTGTGAAACAATCCAACTTTGCTTGGTTAAGAGTCCATTATATTTATTTCCCTTCGGCATGTCTTCTTTTCTGGTTAAGAAATAGAAATATAGGCCATGTTTGGTAGAGATTTGGGAAAAAAATAGAGCTTTGAGTCAAATTAGAGGTTTGACCATTTGAAATCTCTAATTTTAGTGTTCGATAGTTTTAAGTCCAAAAAGTTAGTTAGATGAGCTTTTTCAATTAGATGATTGTGATATGTTTAGTTAATATATAAAAAGCCAACTCCAACAGCTAATTACTAAACAGTTTTACATTAAACAACTAATTCAATTAGTTATTAAATAGCTAATTCAATCCGCTAGTCAAATTAGTTAACTCAATCCGCTAGTCAAATTAGTTAACTCAATCGGTTAACCGTTATACTTGGCTTTATATATTCAAAAAAATAAATGCATAGTTCTTCAAATATTTTCATTGTATATTGCTTTCATCAAAAATTTATTTTTGAGATTCTAATCGAAATCATACTTGTATGCTTATTCATTGATATTAATATGCATATTAATACAAATTGTTGGATATTCTATTGAATAAGTCAAGGAGTTTGTATTTTACTCTCATTTGATAATTGTTCTTTTTTATTGTTCCGGTTTTATTCAAAATTTGCTTGCGGAATATAATATTAACTTATTCAAATGGTGATCGGCTCATTTACACCCAATACTCACAAATGGAAAAGCTAGATATGTCGATAATGCTATGGTTCTTAACTGAAGTAGAGCTCCCTAGTAGAGAGTTTATATATAATATGATGTAATTACACAGAAATTGTCTTGCAGCAGTTCAAACAACAGCTCAACAAATAAAATTTATCAGTACTAGTCAATATTTGTCAATGTATAATAAATGAACAAACAACATTTGTAAAGAAAAACAATGGCGGTTGGTCTCTACTCTCAGATGATAGGCTTCTGGTAGCACAACCGCAAGAAATTATTGATACGGGCCATATTCCGCCCAGCTATTTCCTCAGGCTGTGCAAGATGTACTCAGCATAAAGATCCCTGCGGTGAAAGGTAAACGTTAATCATAATTTTTTTCAGCTAAAGAAACTAATTTAGTATATTAGCGGCAGAATCTGGTAGCTTAAAGATGTACTTTTGCATGAGTAAGCCTTATCTCCGTTGGTGTCTATTCCTGTTATTTCATTCCTAATTTCTCTCAAGAACATCAATATAAGGCCTACTGATGCACTTTTACAGTATTAAAAAAGAAAAAAAAGAATCATATATTTTCATGTTTTTTAACCTGTTGCAATCCTCTGAAATTTTCTCAAGGGACGTAGTTACGAGGGAAGCAGTCTCTAGTAGGATATACAGGTATGTATTGTTTAGTTCAACGAGATACAAATACAACCGATTTCAACCACCCTTGAACTGTCTCTGTCTCAACAATGGAAAACGAGTTCTAGACTCATATTGTTGAGAGCTAGACCTTATTGGCATATCTCAAATAATGAGAGCTAATTGCCTAGCAGACTGAGGGTAGGAGTCTAATTACAAGAACTGGCACTATCTTCGCCAGAAAAGTGAAAACCTTGTAAACTAGAAGTGAATACTTGTAAAAATTGTATTGTAAACACATGTAAAATTATTGATTCCTAAAACATAGTGATCAAGCTTACATTGAGTGCTGGATTGCTTCATGAGCAGTAGCTGGAGGCAGAAACTCATTCACTGCAACCTCCTTGTTTTCATTCTTCTTGTCTGAAAATATACATGGAAAACTCTGTTACTGACTCTATACTTGAATAAGAGCAAGTTAAACCTTTTTGGACAAAAGCTTACAATCTTCAAAGAAGCGGCGGATCTCCATAAGGCGATGTGGGGGGAGTTGATTGATATCAGTATAATGACGATACTCTGGATCGTCAGCGCAAACTGCAATAATCTTGTCATCCTTCTCTCCCTATATATGAGGTGCATATTGGAAAGTAATGTAAGCACAAAAGCACGAATAAATATGTATCTCCATAACTAGAACGATCTTATTTTGTGCATGTAAAAGCACCTGATCAATCATGGGCATCAGTCCTATGGCCTTGGCACGGAGAAAGCATCCAGGAATGACCGGCTCCTGTTGTTGCAGAAGTTAGTATATGGTCTACTAACAAAATTTCAATTAGCATCATAGATACATATAAAATTTTAGACTTAGGGTTGAACTTGAGCTAACCTGCATCAAGACCAATACATCCATGGGGTCATTATCTTCACACAGTGTTCGAGGAATGAATCCGTAATTGTGAGGATAGACAACTGAGGAATATAAGATACGATCAACCTGGTGGGGCAAGAAGGCAAAATGTGAGTTGACTGATTCACAACCAACCGAAGTAACTGGATTTCAGGTATACTACTCGGTATCATGGGAACTGGGAAGTACCTTGATAAGACCAGTTTTCTTATCAAGTTCATATTTGACCTTGCTTCCTTTAGTAATCTCGCAGACCTGTAAGTTGATCAAGAGACAGTAGGTAGATACGTTGACAGGGTTCGAATCAGAATAAGAAAATTGCAGGAATGGTAGCAAGTACTTACAACATTGACCGTCTGGGGAGCACCAGGTCCTGGATCAAATAAAATACATGTTATTAAATTTTAAAATCGTCATTTTGGACCGTTTGTGCTAAAAAGGACCAACACCCATGAATCGATTCGAGGATCGATGTACAAATATGAATTAACATATGTATGTGGTATGTAAAGTAGTAGTAGTATTTAGTTAGTTACCGATATCAAGATCATGCCATGGATGGGCAGCAACTTGTCTCCTGGACAAAGATGAAAGGATTCTCTCATTCAACTTGGGAGCCTTGCCTCCACTAGGAGACCTCGGTCCACCGTCGTCTTCAGTGCTCATTTTTCTTGTTTAATCTGTGCAGCTGAATAATTGATAATTGTGTGTATTAAACAATATCAACTTTCATATATAGGTTCACGATTCATGCAACAACTAGAAAGATGGGTAGACAAACGTGCATAGCTGTTGAAAGAGAGAGACAGAGAGTAAATTTGGGAGAAGATCAGAATCAAGTTCGTCCTATCCAAGTGGTGGTGAACAAGTCGTGCATGATCCTGTTTTGACGCACAGCTGTGTAGACTTTTCTTGCAAATTTATGTTCTATTTATTTTTAATTTTTTAATTGTATCTACTCTTTTTTCTGATAAAGTTTTACTTTTATAGCCTGACAAAAAAAAAAGAGTTGTACTTTTATTGTTCTTGCTCTAGTATCTCGACACCAAAATGTTCCCTCAGAAGTATGGTCATTCTATAAGGAATTTGCTTGAAATACGAGAAATAAGATAGAAAACTGATGGCACATTTTGTTGTCCATTGTTATTTATTGGCTTATTTATCTTATTTGGTTGAACGTTTTTTCTTTTTACTTGTACCTCAAACTTCAAAGAAGTGTTCTTTATCAGAAATAAAAAAATATTTTATCTTTTTTTTTCACAAAACTCAATTAAAATATAATCAGACATATTCATTGGCCTAATATCACAGCATCATGTTCTATATGGGTACGTGGTGTATGTTTGAATACTTGAGAAGCAAATTGTATCAATGTCATAGGCTGACATGGTGCTGCCCACATACAATTTGTGAAAAAGCCAGTTTCTTTTTTTTTCCGTCAGAATATACTTTCTCATACAAGAATTGAAAATCCAAAAAAACGGGGCTTATTTCGTTCAAGAAAGTTTATTATTTAACCGAAAGACATGCAAAGATGTCAACAGAAATTTAGACAATAAAACATTCAATTCTGAAAATAGAACCCGGAAAAATATGAAAAACAAACTCAGCAACCAAATAACAAATATAGTAGAAAAATATGATATAAAAGAAAATCTGATTAAATTAAAAAGAAATAAAAATCCCTTTGGTTAGATACTAATTTCAATTAATACAATTCTCTTATATTCTTGCTAATTTGTATTTGTAATGAATTTTTGCAATTCTCTTATATTTTGGGAACTCTGATTTAGTCTACAGTGAGACTTGCATAAGCATCCCAGCAGATGAAAAACTTAAGTGCCAAGTATCTCAAAGTTTACATCCAAAAAATTCAAAATGTAAATCCCACTGCTGCGGAGGAAAACCTGGGTATTAGAAAACTGTTGCGGAGGACCTAGCCGGCAGATTCAGATCTCCGATGACAATACAGGTGATTCTCTTCTCCCCTGTGAATTTACAGGGTATCTACCGTCTTAATATCATTACTTCACTAATGTAATAAAGTAGCCAGAATTGAACCTTTTAAAGATGGTCGATCTTCTCATCGAAAATTGATAGTCTCTATTGCTATACAAAGACCATTACTACAGATATTAGTATATGATCCATGGAGTCCGGTTTGGGACCGACAATTGTAACATACCGCGAAAAATTTATGCAAAATATGTGTATAAAATAATATTTTTGATGTGCATATATATGAACCCATCGTTTAGGCAATATGATGTGCAATAACAATCATATATATGAACCCATCGTTTCGGTAATATGATGTGCAATAACAATCGCAGCTTACACTGAACCATCTACCCTTGCGTATTTATCTATTAATGGTATCTTCAGTGGTATTCAGGCAGATCTTTCTTGGGCCACGTGGGTACTTATAATAGACAGACAATTTCTTACAATGATACCTGTATAACAGCATTTATTTTTTTATCCTTGGACGTGCCCTTGACAGACAATAGTTGAGCATATTATTAAAAAGTATCAGTATAGATCAACTAAATTAAATTAATTAATCATCAACATGAAATCAAGACTACCAACAAATCCAAAAATGACTGAAGAAATTTAACACTATAACTGAACAAAAGAAGAAATTAAATATGCTTTGTTATTTTTGCGGCATGAGATTCTTTCATGTTTACAAGTACACCTATTTGTTCTATTCTCTTTTCCTCACCTTGAGCTGCATAATGGATTAAACAAAGTGACCCGAAAATAAACAAATTTTAATTAGAAATGCAACACTCTATAGGAACATACCCATCCAGCCTCTATATATTTTCATACTCCGTCGGGCTATAAGGACTTCTCTAGGATCATTAGCTGCCGAAGCATCCTGCTCTATAACCTCCTTCCGATTTTCACAAACCTTCTGGCCAAACCGAATATAACAGCCTTTGTTACAAGTCCTCGGTCAAGACTGCAAGCAAGGGCAACAGCACCACCAATTATTAGAATTTTCTGTACGCTCCTCTTTGATGGCTTCTCTGCCAGATCAAGGGTCTCATCATCTGACAAACTTCTTGCGCCCTCCAAATATCTTAGATAGTCTGCGCTAACCTTTGTATTGATTTGGGCCATGAAACCACACCGTGAAAGTGGGGCTCCCGACCCTCTCTCTTTCTGGTATGCACGCAAACCACGATCTATCTTTTTAACAGCTCCCCACATACCTTGTCGGACACCAAGTTTGGCAATTTCCCAAGGTATACCCATGTCTTCATGATGGAAGAGTAAAACCTCGCACGAAGTCAGCTGATCATCCCCTCTCGCAGATTTAACTGATATATGCAACACAAAGACATGTATTCTTACTTTTAGAGCTCTAAACAATAAAGAGGGTGTAGTTGCCAACATACAATTCAATTTTTGGATTCAAATTATAGACCAAGAAATTGGTGTCTAATACCATATAAAACACACCAGAAACAAGACTGCTGAGATGCTTCTCAATCATATGTAACTTTATACAACAAGAAACAGGAAAAATAGGTCTGTTCAGTTGTTTGAAATGGAATGACAGATATAAAATTAGAGGTTAAAAGGAACACGAAGGATATCAAAGAAGAGTAGAAGAGATGATGCAATAAAGGGAGAATGTTATTAAAAACTTGCTGGGAAAATGAGTTGGAGAGAGGTCTGAGCATTGAATTGTAAAACGAAAAGTGTGGAAATTATTGAAAAGCTGTGGGAATGAATAAAGAACAGAAAGAAGATTCAGCAAACATAGCACAAATAAGTTATATTACATTTCATTCAAGTGAAGCACTGTAAGTTTACTACAAGTGACAGCTTACTACTTTTATTTCATATGCATAAATGGTGAACAAAATCAAGTTAATAGTGGTAAAAAAAATTATTAAATTCGATTGAGATTCAAATTAAGCACAATCATGTTAACCTTATTTGATTGGGTCACTTTAAAGGTAAAGTCCCATATCCCATTAAGAACTGTGAAATCGGACCAATTTTTGAAGTATCACACCTGAGATGAATAATAACAAATGACCAAGAAATGAATTCTCCTATACAAGTGACTGAGTACTAAATACACTGACGTGATATAATTAATTAATAATCCAAATCAGGCTACCTGGGTCACTTCTGTCTCCACCCTAGTCACCTAAACTGTCAGTCCTTGGAAACTAGTCATCAGTTGGTCTTTGTCAACAATGCACAAGACTGAAGTAAATCCATTATCTGAAGACTAATTAAGATCTAGAGCAGTGCTGTGATGGTGGTGTAACAGGTATTTCCGGCATACGTTGTTGCTTATGTTTGAGTAAAATATATTGTGAGAGATTCTTGCAAAGAGGTTCATTTCTCTCACTAAAAATATTGCTAGGGAGGACTATATCTTTAGAGTTGGGAGTGTAGCTTTAGATTATATAAATCATACAAAGTTCCCTACTCCTGGTGAATTAGAATGGTGTAACATATATTCTCTTCCGAGGTGGAGTAAAATTTTTAGTTCAGGGTGAACCAAATTACACTTGTAACCTTTTGAGACTGTTGAGGATGGGCTTAATTGCACTTGAAATTTTTTAGGGGTCAGATTATACTTCTGATGGCCCATACAAATTGAAGGTAAGTCGTGTACCCTCAGTCTTCAGTATGTCTGCTACTGCTTTTGAGTTATGAATTGTTATGAATATAATTATGAATGTCAAAAAGTTTAACAGCTTTCAGCCTATAGGTGTATATATTGCATAAATGGAATAAGGATCGTAATGATTATACCCATTGGTTACTCATATACACCTGTGGAAAATCCTTTTTTTTATAATATGTGGCTAATACACGGTCTTGCAAGTATCGGTACCTCGCAAGTTAGTTTTGCAGATCCGTCAAACAGGTGATGGATGTAAACATTGAGTTGGTAATTCTGGATCTATGTTCAGTCACTTTTCCCTACTTTTTCATTCATAATATTCATTTGACTGTCAATTTTAATTCAATACTGTTATCTATATTTACTAATCAACCTAAAAAGGTTTTAGGCATTTGAACAGTTCATGTAACTTGTGTGACACAGCCACCCCGATAAACATATCATGCATGTCATGTGCACACCTATTACATGTATGGTAGTGAATTGTGATCACTAGGCTGGCACATCTAATTTGTTCGTTTTGATACAAATTTGTTACACCCTAACTAGAATCAGAATATGTAGGACATATGATGCATCTACAATAGGGAAGTATCGATGTCATTGTTGGAAAGGGGGGGGGGGGGGGGGGGGGTAAAGGAGCTTATTTTGTTTACCTGCACGAATGCACCAACTTGAATAGTATAGATCAACCCTTCTTGGTTTCTTGTGTCTTGGCACCGAGTTCGGCACACCCTGAAAATGAAGATCATGCATGGTGTTAGGTTGAATAATAGCATGGATCAGACCCAATATGAAATGAATTAATGCAGAAACCTTATAAAGAATAAACTATAGTGTAGAAGAAAAAGTCACTGCAGATCCTCCAAATATGGCATACATAGATTTGATGATATGGACTATGGTTATTGACTAGAAAACCGGCTACAGAGATTGAAACTCAAAAGTTTCTGGAGCGAACTAGACTATCGTAATTCCATAGAACTCCCCAAGATTAGAAAGTTGGAGAAACTTAAGAAGCAGGGATGGAAGAATGATTATTAGGAGAGAATAGGACTAGAACTCTGTAGCATAAAACTACACTGCATGAAGTACATGCAGTAAAGGTTTTGTCGGTTTGAGAGTAATTATACCACCTAATATATGCCAACAGCAAACGACAAATGAGATGGTCATGATTGGAAAATTTGACCAAGTATTATTATATAGGGGACCCGTATTAACACAGAGGTCCACAATCCGTATCCCGCTCACTCAAATGGAAACATCCTATACAAACTTTGGAACAGGTACTATGTATGACATAAAAGAGTTGCTAACACAGATAAAAGTGCAAAAATTACATGCATGCAAATAAGTGTAACATGGCTTACCTTGGTAACACAATAGTACGATCTTCCAGACTCCCATATTCGACGCCCAATAACATATTCTCTATCACTACAAAAGAACGGAAACTGGAGGCAAGAAAATTTACAAAAATAGAAACATAAGCTCCCGTAATTAACCAAATCAAGTCATTTCATATATAGATAACACAAAGTTGTTCCTGTCTTACCTTGCGAACCCATCTAACCACCATGGTACCCGTGGTAGGGCACTCTTCCAAAGTTTCAGCCTCTATGACCATGTCATCCCACTTCAGTCGAAATTCATCATCCCAAAAAAAATCCCTCGCCAATTCAGGGGTCACATCCTCATATACAGTACGCGAGCGATATTGTGGAGGACCAGTCTAATGATGACAAACATTTTTGAAGAAATTAGTATCGTGTGAAACAGTGAAACAATAATGACCCAGTGGAGATGATTGAAAAGGAAACAAGAGTCTACCTCAGGATCTCTCCGCCAAGCTTGATAGGTCATGTTTAGTGCGGAACGATCCATCACCTGAAACCAAGCAGGGCCTCCATCTTTCTCTTCAACAATTCGGCACAAATGCTCCAAGTCATCAACCGTCAAATGCTCTGAATTCTCTCTGAACAAATAAAACTACATTCATCACAATTTACAGACACTGGAATTCAACTTTTAAAAGAGAATATACACATATGTACACATATATCCAACTTTATAGCAATACTTCTCGAGGTAACAGATAATACATATATTATATTTAGAGAGAGTCTTGTTTCCCTACAAACAATTTTATCTACAAACCAGCTACAAATCACCCATAAAGTAACAGAACTACAAATCATTACTAACACACCACACTTCACTATCAAAGAATAGTACAAATTACAGGCCTCAGCAATACAAATTACCTACTCTAAATCAATTTGCATATAACCAGAACACAAAAATATACAAATGTACAAATATGAGAGTGAGAAAAAAGAACCTGCAGTCAGAAGTGGATAAAGAAGCCTGCAAAGATGGATCATCACTTTGTCTCTCATCATCAGAAAGACTCATAAAAGTGGGCAATTGCAATTTAAATGAATTAAAGTTAATAATAGGGTTAGGCCAAGAATGCTTAGAAGAAGACTTTGATAAATACTCAACCAAAGTAGGAAAATTTGGTTTCCACATCCACCCAATCAAAACCCCAATAGAAACAGCAACACCAAGAGGCCCAATCAAAGATAAAACCTCCCCAACAGCATCAACCACTCTGCTTCTCTCAAAAATCTCCCCCATTATCACTCTAATTCAAGAAAATATTCAATCTTTACACTAAAAATTGAAAATATTCAATACCCACAAAAAAAGATTCAATATTTTCAATACCCACAAGTCAAAGATTGAATCTTTACACTAAAAATTCAATCTTTTCAATACCCATAAATAAAAGATTCAATCTTTTCAATACCCACAAGTGAAAGATTGAATCTTTACAATACCCAGAGGAGATAAGATCAAGATAAAGAAAAACCCATCATAAAAATGGATAGATATAGAGTTTGTAAGTATATATTGTGGAGAAAATAGACAAATTGGCGATGAGAGCTATAAATGAAATGGATAAGGATGTTATTGATCAAGAGGTTGAGGGGGGCTATTGTTGGATTCTCTTAGCTGCATTTCTATTGTTGACAAAAAATTGTGTGTATAGTTTGTATGTATTGGTTCATAGGCCCATACCTTTAGCTTGCAAAGGATAAGAGTAATAATGTGTTCTGTAATAAAAAATTAAATCTATGAAGTGGGGTTCACTTATCTTCAAAATTATACTACTAGCAGGTGTTTGTGACCAGAAAATATTTCTTTTTTGGCTCAGTTGTTAGGGACATTAGACTATAATTTACCAGTATTTAGACTATTATCTTTATACTCACGTAATGCATTACGTGATGTTTTATATTAATTTTTATTAATAAATTGAAAATATTTTTTTTTTAATATTTGCGAAAAAATGCAAAATAATATTTGCAAATTTTGTTAGGTTAATGATACTTATTTTACTAAATTCTTAATTATTTTAGTTTGTATTATATTTTTGTGTGAAATTTCATATTTTTTTAATTTAAAATTCATTAATTTATATTTCTTATTTTTTCACACAATAATTTTATTATACTCTATATAATTAATATCTGATATTTCATGAAAAAATTCAAAATAATATTTATAAATCCGATTTATTATTTTGCAATATAGTGTACAATATAACAATTTATATTTTTTTTATTTAATATATAAAAAGATTATAATTACTAATAACACATATCTATATGTACGACCAAACCACGTCATATAACTACTTTACTCCAATTACATATAACTAGCTTTACACCCGTGCAATGCACGGGTTGTTTTATAAAATTTTCTGAATTTTTATTAATAAATTAAAATATTTTTCTTTTTAAATTTTTTGAAAAAGTTACAAAATAATATACGCAAACCTTGTTAAATTAATAATACTTATTTTACTAACATCTCTTAATAATTTTAGTTTTATTATATTTGTTGTGTGAAATTTCATATTTTCCTAATTTTAAAATCATTAATTTATATTTTCTATATTTTTTCACTCAATAAATTTATTATATTCTATATAACTAATATTTGATTTTTCATGAAAAATTGTAAAATAATATTTAAAAATCCTACTTCGTTGTTTTGTAACAAATTGTACAATTTAACTATATTTAGTTTCTATTTAATATATAGAAAGATTATAATTACCAACAACACTTCTAAAATGATAAATATATCATTGACGATCAAACCATCATGACCATGTCATACCACATAAACCCATTTACTCCAATTATTTAATACTAACTTTATATGAATAATTTATCGATAATCTTTTACATGAGTTTATTTATTTAACCTTTCTTTATTTTTTTCATACTTCTTGTCTCATTTTGACTTCTTAAAGTCAAATTTTTTTACTTTAACTAAATAATTTAAAAGATATTCATCTATAATTTTACTAATTTAAAAATTGATTCATACAAAATATTCAAATTTTATTATATGAGATCTTTTGAAAATTTATACTTTATTATACAATCTGTTTATGGTAACTTAAAATAATATTAATTAATGAAGTTCATTAGTATTAATTTAGTTTATATTGTATATTGCTCGTGAAATTCATGTTTCTGTAATTTTTAAATTATTTAATCTACTTTTTTATATATATTTTCACTCTGTACTATTTCGATACTATATATATTACAAATTTTTCTATATATATTTTTTATAATTTTATTTCCAACAGGTTTCTCTCTCTTCATCACCGATTATTTTGCTGGGTATATAAGCTTGTATTTCCCGTGCATATGTTTTTTATGTTTTTTTCTTTTTCACTAAATTAATAATTTACATTTTTAGCACTGACGACCAAACCATCTAAACTCTCTTATGCTAATTATTTATTTACATTTTTAGCCCTGACGACCAAACCATCTAAACTCTCTTATGCTAATTATATATTTACATTTTTAGCCCTGACGACCAAACCCATAAACTCTCTTATGCTAATTATATATAGGATATAATGATATAACTAGCCTATAACCCGTGCAAGGCACGGGCCTTAAAAAATAATAAACTAAAAAATTTAATGTGAACGAAAAATATTAAAATAAAAGTAAAAATTAATATGATAAATTATAAAATTAGAAACTTAAATATTAATTGAAACATAAAAAATATAAAAAAATACAGATGGGGTTAATGAAGATAAATGAGGTACTATTAATATTATTTTATAATAAAATAATATTAGTAATAAGGACAGATAGAAAATCTAACATGTTTAAATTAAAAAAAGTAATTGTCCGTGATATTTTAGAAGTGTTTTAATTATATTAATTGTATTTATTAAAAAAATACGTTGACATGTTAAAATAAGTAAGTTTTTTTAATAATGACAAATAGAAAAACTAACATGTTTTAATTAAAAAAAAAGTAACTGTCCGTAATATTTTTAGATTGTTTTAATTATATTAATTGTATTTGTTAAAAAAATACGTTCACTTGTTAAAATAGGTAAGTTTTTTTAAACAATTAAAAGTATTAGAATAGATTTTAAAATATATAAGTATGGGTTGCACTTGATATTTTTGGAAAAGAGAGATTTTATTGATAACAAATATAAAAAATAATATTTTTTAATTTAAAGGTAATTACCCGTGATATTTTTGGAAAATAAGTAGATTTTGTTAGAAAAAAATGTTTTAACTATAAAAGGTAATCAGCTAGTTACTATTTTTATATTATTTTATTATTTATTAAATAGAGTATTAAAATAGGTTTTAAAATCAAAAAGTAAGGATTGCGCCTCATATTTTTAGAAAATAAAATTTTAGTGATAATAAATATAAAAGATAATATATTTTAATTTAAAGGTAATTGTCATGATATTTTTGGAAAAGAAGTATATTTTGTTAGATTTATTTTAAAATTATAAAATACAATCAGCTAGTTACTATTTTTATATTATTTTATTATATATTAAATAGAGTATTAAAATAGGTTTTAAAATAATTAAGTAAGGATTGCACCTCATATTTATGGAAAACAGAGATTTTAGAGATAACAAATATAAAAGGTAATATATGTTTTAATTTAAAGATAATTGTCATGATATTTTTGGAAAATGAGTAGATTTTGTTAGAAAAAAATACTTTTAATTATAAAAGACAATCATCTAGTTACTATATTTATATATTTTTATTATTTATTTAATAGAATAAAACCCAAAACCGAAAACTTTCAATGTTTTGGCTTTAATAATATAGTATAGATAGATTAATTTTCAATATTAATCTATTAATAATATATTAATTTTCTAATTATAAAATTAATATATTATTAATAATATTAATATTAAATATATTAATTAATAATATGATAAATTATAAAATGAGAAACTTAAATATTAATTGGAACATAGGATAAATAAGTAAATAATATAAATGGGGCTGAGAAAAATAAATAGGGCATTATTAAACTAATTTTATTATTTATAATAATAATAATAATAATAATAATAATGACAAATTGAAAAACTAACATGTTTTAATTGAAAAAATTAATTGTCCTTGATATTTTTGGAAAATAAATATTTTTGTGAGAACAAATATAAAATTAATAAGAACAAATAGAAAAGTTAACATGTTTTAATTAAAAAAATTAACTGCTTGTTATATTTTTGGAAAATAGAGATTTTAGTGAGAACAAAAAGTGATTGCACGTGATATTTTTGGAAAAAAATATTTTAGTGAGAACAAATATAAAAGTAATAAGGACAAATAGAAAAGTTAACATATTTTAATTAAAAAATTTAAATGTCCGTGATATTTTCGGAAAAGAGACATTTTAGTGAGAATAAATATAAAAGATAATATGTTTTAATTTAAAGGCTTTTAATATTTTTATTATTTATTAAATAGAAGAAAAGACCAAAAACCGACCGAAAATCGAAAATCAAAAATTTCAATGTTTCGGTTTTAATAATACTGGCTTAAACCCCGTGTAATGCACGGTTTGTTAATTGTTATTTTATTTTATTTTTTAATTGTATTTGTTAAAAAAAATATGTTGGCATGTAAAAATAGCTAAACACTTTTAATTAATTAAAAACATTAAAACATATTTTAAAATAAATAAGTAAGGGTTTACTCGTTATTTTTTTAGAAAATGAGGGGTTTTAGTTTAAAAAAATAAATGCCTGTGATATTTTTGGAAAATGAGATTTTAAATTTAATAATTTAAATTATTTAAATATGTTTTAAAATAAATAAGTAAAGGGTTTGTCATGATATTTTTAGAAAAAGAATGAATTTTAGCGAGAAAAATAGAAAAAAGCAATTGAAAAAGGCAATTTCCGGTGATATATTTAGAATATGAGGGACTTTTTTTGAAAAAATCTATAATGTGTTTTAGCTAAAAAGGTAATTGATTATAAATAGGTATTTGATTATTTATATTTTAATATTTTTAATAATTGCATTTGTTAAGAAAAATAAGTTGGTATGTTAAAATAGATAAACGTTTAAAAAAATAATTATAATATTAGGTTTAAAAATAAATAACTAAAGGTTTGCCTGTGATATTTTTGAAAAATAAGGGGTTTTAGTAACTAAAAATAAAAAAACTAACATGTTTTAGTTAAAAAAGGTAATTGCATGTGATATATTTGAAAAAAGTAGGGGAATTTGTTAGAAAAAATAAAAATAATAATTTATTTTATGTGAAAAAGGTAATTAGTTATAAATATGTAATATAATTATTTAATAATATATTTCTATAAATAAGTAAGGTTAATTAAGTAAAAACACGAATTTAAGAAAGGACAATTGAGTAATATCACAACGTACCATACCGACCAACCAAACTTTTAATATTTCGTCTATTATATAATAGTATTGATAGTATAGATTAATTTTCAATATTAATATATTAATAATAGAAAAAATAACATGTTTTAGTTGAAAAAGGTAATTGCCCGTAATTAGAAGTGTTAAAATAGGCTTTAAAATAAATAAGTAAAGATTTTTCCGTAATATTTTTGGAAAAGGAGGAATTTTAGTAAGAAACAAATAGAAAAAGTAACATGTTTTAGTTGAAAAAGTTAATTACCCGTGATTTTTTTAGAAAAAGAGGGGATTTTTTTAGAAAAAATAGAAAAAAAAATAACATGTTTTAGTTGAAAAATGTAATTGTCCGTGATTTTTTTAGAAAAAGAGGGGATTTTGTTATTAAAAAAAATAGAAAAAATATTGTATTTTAGCTGAAAAAGTAATATAAATGATGTTATTTTTAAAAATAAGTAAGGGTAATTAAGTAAAATCACTTAGTACCGACCAAACTTTTAATGTTTCGTCTATTATAATATAGTATAGACTAGCTTAAAACATGTGTTATGCACGAATTATTTTTAATAGTTGTTATTTTATTATTTATATTTTAATACTTTTACTAATTGTATTTCTTAAGAAAAATATAGACATGTTAAAATAGATAAATTATTTTAAATAATTAAAAATATTAAAATAGGTTTTAAAATAAATATCTAAAGATTTGCCCGTGATGTTTTTGGAAAAGTAAATATTTTATTAAGGAAAAATAGAAAAAGTAACATGTTTTACTTTAAAAAAAAGTAATTGTCCGTGATATTTTTGGAAAAGTAACAAATTTTATTAAAATAATAGAAAAAAATGTATTTTAAGTGAAAATGGAAAAGGAGGGGATTTTGTTAAAAAATTAGAAAAACTAATGTATTTTGGATGAAAAAATAATTGGTTATAAATAGGTAATATTATTATTTAATAATATTATTTTTTTATAAATAAGTAAGGATAATTAAGTAAAAACACGAAGTGTAGTTAAGTAAGGGAAAAAAAACATGTTTTAGTTAAAAAAAAGGTAATTAACCGTGATATTTTTGCAAAAGTAAGAGATTTTATTGAAAAAATAATATGATTTAGTTGAAAAAGGTAATTGCTTATTAACAGGTACTGTTATTATTTAATATTATATTTTTTTATAAATAAATAAGGATAATTAGGTAAAAAACACTTTGATGCCGATCAACCAAAATTTTAATGTTTCGTCTATTATATTATAGTATAGTATAGTATCAGTAAGAACTTATATTTTATATTATTTATAAAAAGTAAATTAAGGGTTTCTTGAAAATTATTTCAAAAAAAAAATCTCTTAAAGATACTCTTGAGACAACATTAAAAAATAATTTACGAGTATCTTCACTATTAGGTACGAATTTGAGCTACATTTTTTGGTAAATGTGTCGAGTAAAGTTAAATATGTTATTCCGCTTGACTTCCCCTTGGTGTTATCATAGTGGGCGTTTGGGGTATCAAGAATAAGTTGACTTATAGCTTAAAATGAGTAAGTGCTTTATAAGTGATAAGTAGAGCTGAGCTTATAAATCCCTAGAGTGTTTGGTAAATCAGAACTTATAAGCAGTAGAGTGTTTGGGTAAATCAGAACTTATAAGTTAACTTTTTTTTATTATTTTTAAAATATTTATTTTTTTAATATATATAAATGGATATCAATGGATAGATCTCGATGAGTAGAGAAATTTGATATATACATATCAATTTTTTAATGAACGGATCAAAAGATATATAGTTTTGAAGATTTGAAGGATATTATATATTGCGTGTATCGAGAATAAGTTATAAGTTATAAGTTGAATGTTAAGGATTCTTAACATTCAACTTATCCATTTTAAGTAGCCATAAGTTGGTTTCACTTATTTTGGCAAACACCCCCCATAAGCTGAAATGGGTTTATAAGCTATAAGCTTATAAATAAGCTGATAGCCAAACAAGCCCATAACTATAACTAGCTGATAAGTCATGTAAAGTCCCGGGCCAAGATTAAAATATTAATTGAAATATGTTTGGAATTAAAAAAAAAATATTAAATTAATAAATTTTTGTATTACGTAGCTATAGAAAATCGAATTCGTGGTGAAATCAAAAAAATTAAATTAAATACATAAATATTGTTTAATCATGTAATTGTAGGAAATCAAATATGAATTTTGAGATAACGAAATTTGTTATTTTGGTACTTTTATAATCAAATTTGGTACTTTGATACTTTTCAGTGTCATTTACATATTATTTTGCTTATTATTTTTTGACCGTATATTAAGGATCACATTTATTAATCTGTTTTATGCAGGCGTTTTTCTTGTTTGCCCTTATTTATCACAACTTACTAGCTTGTAATCCGTGCAAAGCGGGCTTTTTTTAATATAATATAATAATTGTTTATAGTAAAAATATATTTATGTTATTAATTTTGTATTAATAATAGAAATATATAAAATATAGTACAATTGACACTTTTATTAAGGAGATATAGTATTAGATATTTTTTAGAATGTATTACTAACCGAAAGATATATAATATTAAGAAGATATATAATTAAAAAAAGACAATATTAATGGTTGAAAATATATATTATATTAATTTTATTTTTAGGCATATTATAAAATGTAATATATCTTCATTAAAAGGTAATATGTTTTAATTATAAAAAAAATGCCTAGTTACTATATTTTATATTATTTTATCTATTTTACTTTTTTAATAGAATAAATGATCGAAAATCAAAACATTTAATGTTTCGACTATTTTTGGAAAATGAGAGATTTTAGTAAGGATAAATAGAAAAAATAACTTGTTTTAATTGAAAAAGATAATTGCCCGTGAAATTATTGGAAAATGAGTGGATTTTGTTAAAAAAAATAAAATTTGTGTTTTAAGTATAAAAAACAATTAACTAGTTACTATTTTTATATTATTAAATTATTTTTAGTTAGAATAAATGATCGAAAATCGAAAACGAAAATTTTAAATGTTTCGACTTTAATAATATAGTATAAATGTCATTAAACTTTACATGACTCGCAACTGTAAACTCTTCGCTTCTTCTTTTGATTAATCCCTTCATAAACATTCTTAAAAAAAATTCATTCCCCTATTTAATTTTTAATATGAATATTTTAAATTTAAAACTTTTTGATTGTATTTCCCTCCAACTAAATCTATATAAAGAACTATTGTAAAATGAATCAACACATTTTAGACTCGAGATGAAGAATACAAAACACTTTTGTAAACTTAAATAATCCTCCCCTCCACAGTCGGAAGAAGACCCTAAAAATTATATTTAAGTACCTTTTCACTTTTATTTGTTATTCTTTTGTTTTTATATATATTCTTTTAAGAATTTTTAAATAGAATGCTTGATTGTTGATTCTAAACTCTTTTATTTTAGGTAACCATGATATTTCAAACAAAGAAATTTCCTCAACAGTATTTTCAGGAAAATTTCATACTTTTAGATTTAAACAGTAGTTTTTATATTTGAATATATTAGTTTCTTTATGTATACTAGTTTTATACCCGTGCAATGCACGAGATCTTTTATTGTTACATTAAATTATTTTTTTATGCAAAAATTGTAATATAATATTTACACATTTCATTAAATTTATAATACTTATTATATTATTATTTATTATTCTATTTGCTACTCTATGTTTTGCATGAAATTTCATGTTATTTAAATTTTAAAAGCATTAAAATTATATATATATATATATATATTCACTCATAATTTTATTATTTTATATAATTAATTTCCGAGTTTTTTGAAAAAATTGCAAAATCATATCTTGAAATCCCGTTCATAATTTTTATCTAATACTCCTAATATTTAAAAAAATGTAATTACTAATAATACTTCTTTTATGACTTTTCTGAAATTATGCAGGTCTTTCCTGGTTCTATAGTAGATCATGTTGGTTTGGTTCTAGTTTTAGTTTTATTCTCTTAGTATTTGCTTATGTTTGGTGGTTTATCATCAATGAAATCTGCTTTATAAAAAGAAATTATACTTAAAAATAAAATTATAATAATTCCTGATGAACAAACCATTTTAACTCTCTTACTCTAATTATATATAGGATATAATGCAAATATTTTTTTGTTTATTGTTAATTTTGAGTTTTTTATTGTAGATGCCAA
This sequence comes from Heracleum sosnowskyi, assembly GCA_030848705.1. Taxonomy (NCBI): domain Eukaryota; kingdom Viridiplantae; phylum Streptophyta; class Magnoliopsida; order Apiales; family Apiaceae; genus Heracleum; species Heracleum sosnowskyi. Next base: position 10,589,031 of record CM061239.1, read on the forward strand.
TAAATTTTCGGATGAAAAAGTTTTTTCTCAAACATTTCAAGAGAACTCGACATTTTTAAATCAAAACAGTAATCTTTTAGTTTTTTTAGATATTGTTTTACGTGTGTATTAATTATATGTAAATAGATCTTTCATATCTTTGATTTTAAATTGTTTATCGTAGGTGATCAAAAAATTTTACATGAAGAAACTTTGTCCGGGGAAAAATCTCCACTTATGCAATTACATAGTAAATTTTATATTGTTAAATTTTATCTTTCATGTATTTTGAAATGTTTAGATATGATTTTTTTTATTACAAACTTTTTTATTATAGGTCATAAAATGGTTCAAATGATGAAGTGTTAATACCATATTTTTTTTAATTTTGGATCAAAATGGTAAGTTTTTAAATTTTAAATTTTGATATATATTTATTGTATATTAAGATTATATCAGTAAATTAATTTTATTTTTAATTCTAAATTATATGTTTATAGGTGATTTTACCTTTTTGGATGAGGAACAATTTTATTAATTTTATGACTTTTTAATTCTTTATTTTGGATGAAGAAGTGTAAATTGTTTTTTTTTGACATAAATAGAAAAAGAAGATGAATATGAAAATAAAATATATGTTGCTCAGCCCATATTATATAGCAACTAGTCCATAAAGCCGCGCTTCGCGGCGGCGTTATAAACTTTTCTACCGTCATTACTCACTCCTCCTTAATAAGCTGTCCTCCAGTTAAATATGTTTCCCATATTAAGATCGAAATTTTAATTTTAACATGTTGAATATTTGTCTTGTATATTAGTTTTCATGTTAATATACTCATTTATAATGAGTCGTTCTCTCATTGATAAAACAAATTATATATAATTTTGTAGTCTTATTTTACTTCTAATATAATTTTTAACAATGTCTTACAAACACCTATTTTAGTTCCGATAGAACTTTGCATTACTTACAAATTCAAACTCTTCTACTCTATAAATTCGAACACATATTCTACTTCGTATTAACAATATCTTACAAACACCTATTCTACTTCCGATAAAACTTTGCATAACTTATAAATTCGAACTCTTCTGTTCTATAAATTCAAACACCTATTCTACTTAGTATAAAACTCTTATTTATACGTCACCTATAAATTCGAACTCATATTCTACTTATAATATGTTAAAGGATATTTTTTAATTTTTTAGTATCGAAAATTCTAAAACTCTAAAAATATTAGAAAATTAGATTTGAGCGATCTTAGAGATGTCAATCCACCTCCCGCGTATCCTATTATATATATATTTTTAAGTAAGATAGTTGAACCCGATTTTCTAGAATGAGTCAAAGTATCTTTACTCTTTCTTGTATAGTACAAGTAAAGAGCACAAAATTCTCACTACTTCGAATTCAAGTGAAGTCAAAAATTGGATATTCTACCATCAGTATTTTAAATAAAATAATAATTTTTTTATCAAATTTAAAGATTTTTTGTTTACTTTAACTTCATTAGTCACTTAAATTTTAGAGTAAAATATAAATAGCTACTCTTTAGCAATTTCATCAGTTTCAAAAATTATTTTATCTATCACCACTCATCACTATATATTTTTCTTAACATTCAAATTTCAAAAATACATCCCGATAAAAAAAAATGTATAAACAAAAAGTATGATATGAATGTTACATGTTGAGAGTCAATAGTTTACTCGTTATTGAAGTGCTCTCTCCATGAATAAATTCATTAATCGGTCTAATTATCTCTTAGATGTCAATTTTTTAATGGAAGATATATTTCTGAAAAATATTTTCCCAAAAAATTGATCGGAAAATATTTCAGAAAAAAATATTTGTCCAAAATTTCTGTTTCCTAAATTTTTTTTTGAAAGGGCCTTTCTTGAAATATAAATCCTCGGAAAAAAGTTTCTTTAAAGAATCATAAGGAAGTATACAAATTTCATAAAAAATATTCACTGTCTGGATGTTGTAAATACATACACTATATCTTGAACTACTTTTTGAAGAAATCATGTTGCACAACATGCAAAGTTAAAAGCAAATATGAAGTAGAATGCAAATAGTAGAATAGAAATATCATTCCCACACAATCACGACTGACCAAAACAAAAAAATAATGAGAAACCGTGACACCTCTGCATATCATTATGAAAAACAGGAACAAATATACAAAATACTATATTTTTCATGTCTAATTAGCTAAATTAATCAACCGTTAATAAAAATCATACAAAACGCACGCTACTTTAGTTGTCACCTTGGTTTGGTTCAGGACAAATTCTTCTTGAGCAGAGCCTAGCCTGTACTGCATTGCAACCCGATCACAATTAGATAAATTGATGTATAACATAAATAATACACATGCTTAAAATTATATGGAGGAAAATGTAAAAAAAAATTCCTGCAAAGAGCGGAAGACCTTTGAAGAAAAATTGTATATACATTTTCTAACGATCAAAAATTAAATATATATAGTATAATTTTTTAATCTCTACATCTTTTCGAACTCTTCTCCTCTATATATTCGAACACATATTCTATTCTGCTTCATAAATTCGAACACCTATTCTATTTCTAATATAACTTTTATTTACATTTCTTCCATATAAATTCAAATTTTTCTCCTTCTTAAATTCGAACACTTATTCTACTTCTATTATATTAAAAGATATTTTTTTATTTAGTAATACTTAAAACTCTCAAATTCCAAAAAATCAGAAAAATAGATTGAGATCATCTAAGAGGCGCCACCTCACCTCCCGCGTATCCTCCTTTATATATATATATTGATTTTAGCAAAGGAACCCACAGAAAAATATACAGAAGGAACCACTAGATTTTTTATACGCCCAATAAATTGAAGTCCAAAACTTCAGAAAACCCCAAAATATCAAAGTGACCACCATTCTCGTCAAAATGTCTCACCTAGCTACTCGATCTCCACGGGAACTCATTTAAAGCACTCAAATCACTATATATTGAGAATCAACACCTAGAGGGGAGGGGTGAATAGGTGTTATGACTAACAATGACCGATTTTAATTATTACCAAGTTATGTGACTGAAAAAGCAAAAATCAGTCTGTTTTTGCTGTCTGGCAGCTTACTGAGTTTACAGAATATAGAATGGCAGCTAGCTACGTTGTTCACAGCAGTATAGAAAATGTGCAGAAAATAATGAACACACGGCAATTTTAGCCAGGTTCGACCCCTATCTCCTATAGGTCTACGTCCTGGTCCTTTACCAACACGGCAAAGGAATATATTATTGATCAAAGTGAATTACAACTACACAATACAATAATATATCTCCCTGAACTCCCTGTTACTGTTAGCAGCTTGCTGAAACACCTTGTTCCTTGAACACAGCTCTCTAAGTACTATACTAATCCAAGTATAAACTCCTCTAGCTATCAAGTTCCTTGAACCCTTGTTTCCCAAGCTCACAAAACCAGCAACTACCAACTTACAAGTTGAACAATACAAGTATAATCAATTACAATTGAATATATGAACTCTAATCAAAGATATAAGATGTAATATATATTAGAGCTCAAACGTATATTAGAATATATCAAATCAGTTCGAAAGTACTTGTGTTTTCTTTTGAAAGTCGTCCAACAACTAGAATGAAAACAGCACAAGTCTTTTTATAATGAAACAATGATTTTGAATTAATCGATCAACAACTAACGGTCTTGACTACCAAGTCTCACGTATTGTGTTCCTTGATTAATTCAAACCAACGTTCATGAAATCAACGTTCAGAAATCAGAAACCAGATGAGTTAGAGAAGGAACGTTTAAGAAATACAAATTCAATCTGGTTTGAAAAGCCCATAAAATAATAGAAGTTGTTAGATGATAAACAATGTATATCAACTTCCTTTATTTTAGGAACTATATATATATAATATATTTGAAAATATTTGAGCCCATATATATATATATACCTTATATATCAGATAGAGTCCTTACAAAACGTTTCCTAGAAAATTTCCTATAAATTAGGACTAAAACTCTATCTGTTGGAAGAATTTCCAGCTTGCTGCCTGTAGACAAAGTTTCTCTGCCAGCTTGCTACCTGCATAGAAAATTAGTCTGCCAGCTAGCTGCTACAACATGTTTTGTTAGAAAAATACATAGCTTTTATTTCCTGCAAAACCATGTTAGTATAATACACTTAACCCAGCTTGCTGTTAGTGTTATCATCAAAATATCAGGGTTTCAATCTCCCCCTTTTTGATGATTACACAACAATTTTAGGAAAAGAATAATTCTCCCCCTCAATCTAATAATCCTGCACCAAAATATTTATCTAACAGATATGCATTTCAACTAAGATAAATAAAGCCATTAGTTCACCTGCACCTGCAATATCTTCCTCATCTCTTGACAGATCAACATTAGACTCTTGAAATGAAACATCTATAGACTCTTCAACAATACGTTTAGATGTATTATACACTCTATAAGCACGACTTGTTAAAGAATAACCCAAAAATATTGCTTCATAAGATTTAGCATCGAATTTACCATCTCTATCAATAGTTTTGAGTACAAAGCACCTGGAGCCAAAAACCTTGAAATATCCAATGTTTGGCTTCTTATTCCTCAGCAATTCATATGGAGTTTTGTTGAGAATAGGCCTGATAAGCACTCTGTTCAGAACGTAGCTTGCTGTATTGACTGCTTCTGCCCAGAAACTTCTTGGCAGCTTGCTTTCTTGCAGCAAGGTCCTTGCAGTTTCTTGCAAAGATCTGTTCTTTCTCTCCACAACTCCGTTTTGCTGTGGGGTTCTTGGAGCAGAGAATTCATGTGAAATACCTCTTTCCTCACAATAATCAAGGAAGCCTTTTGAGATGAATTCACCTCCTCTATCACTTCTTATACCTATAAGTCTCGTATTCAACTTGTTCTCAAGTAAAGTGATTAGCTTCTCAAATTCACTAAAAGCACAATCTTTAGTACGAAGAAACAATACCCATGTATATCTAGAATAATCATCAACAATAACAAATGCATATTGTTTACCTCCAATGCTTTTATATGCTTCCGGACCAAATAAATCCAAATGAAGGAGCTCTAAAGGTTTAGTAGATGATACCATTGTCTTTGACTTATGTGGAGTCCTGATTTGTTTGCCTAATTGACAAGCCGAACAGGTTTCTGTCTTGACATACTTCAATTTGGGTAGTCCTCTAACTAGCTTCTTTGTAGACAGCTTGCTGAGTAAGTCCATATGAGCATGTCCTAGCCTTCTATGCCAAAGATCTGGGTTTGTATCCACAGTAGCTAAACAGCAGCCTACTTCCTGCATCTCAAAGTCCAACATATATATATTTCCTTCCCTTCTAGCAACTAGGGGGACTTTGTTAGTGCCAACATTAATAGTACATTTCTCTTTATCAAAAACAACAGTATGTCCATCATCATATAACTGACTTATACTAAGCAAATTATATTTAAGACCTTGAACATATTGTACTTTATCAATAGAAATGTTACTATTACCAATTGTTCCTTTGCCAAGTATACGGAGAGTTTTGCTATCACCAATTGTAACACTACCACCCCTTTTCATCTTGAGGCTAAGGAACTGAGATTTGTCACCACACATATGTCTTGTACATCCACTATCCAATATCCATTGATTTGCATTGACTTTGACCACAAGACATACCTACAAAACAAAGAACAAACATCTCAACGTTTTGGTACCCAAATTTTGTTGGGTCCAGCATGGTTAGTTGATAAAACATAAAGAACATTCAATTCAGATTTCTTGATCCACATTTGGACCACTTTAGATGCTTGGTTTCCTGTTCTCCTTGTTCTGGTAGCTTGCTGCCCAGAAGTAGTCTGTCTGTTCCAGCTCGCTGGCTTAGTGTCCTCTGTTGGGCAGTGGTGTGACAAATGACCTTTCTTTCCACACTTGTAGCAAATTTTCCACGGCATAGCATAATTATATGGTATACCCTGTTTGCCTTCATATTGAAAAGCCTTGGTCTTTGATGTAGAAGCCATTCCAAGTCCTTCTTTATCCATAGGAACTTTTGTTTGTTTCATAATAGTTTTTAATACTTCCTCTCCTTGAACAAATTTTCCCATGCCTTTCTCAAGCTTTGCAACTTCAGCTTCTAATTCTTTTATCTTCTCAGCTTGTTGAGAAGCTTCAATTGAGATGGATTCTCTGATTTTGAATGTCTCAAGACATACATCTCTAGCTTCAATTTCTGCACGTAGCTCGCTGAGTTCCTTCATCAATGTATCATTTCTTTTGAGAAGTAGTTTGTTGAACCCTTCAAGTTGTGTTAACTTCCCTTTGAGATCAGAAATAAGATCTTCATGATTGTTTGACGGAGTTTTTTCAACCAATAGCTCAGAAATCATCTTTCGAAGTGAAGCATTCTTCTTTTCAAGTTCATTGTTCTCATTCTTTAATTCCATGAATTCCACAATAGATATAGTACTATGTCTCTGCAAGGTTAGTTCATCTAATGAATGATTACTAGAATTTGAATCAGAATTTATAGAGTTTACCTCACTACTATTGTCGTCCAAATCTGAAGCATCACTCGCTACAAGGCCATCTTCTGTGATTCCTCGCATAGTGTCTTCATCATCCAGACCAACAAGAGCCAGGTTCACCATCTCATCACCTGATTCATCATCAGAAGCTGAGTTCTCATCATCACTCCATGTCAAAAGTGCTTTAGGTTTCATTCTGTCCTTTGAAACAGCTTGCTGCCTAGGCCTATTCTTCAGCTTATAGCAGTCCCTTTTGAAGTGTCCTTTCTTCCCACATTCAAAACATGCAACATCCTTTGAATCTCTTGACTCTCTTCTTGCTCCAAAAGCTTTTCCTTTTTCCTTCTTCAGCTTGTTCCTCTTTTCAATCATCTTCTTGATTTTTCTGGACATAAGAGCCAATTCCTCATCAGATTCTGATTCTGCATCTGAGATCAGCTTGCTGCTACTGGAGTGTAAGGCCAGATTCTTCATCTTTTCGACTGGAGCTCTAATAGATTCCACCTTGCTTTCAAGTATCTTGGTTTCAAATTGTTCTAGCTCAGCAAAGACAGCTAGATGATCCATAGTTTCAAGATTTGAAGAAGACTCCAAGGAAGTAACTTTGGGTTCATAAATAAATGGCACCGCACTTAGAACTTTCATATTGATTTCATCTTGAGGAATCTTTTTGCCAAGTCTCTTAAGTGCATTGATGTTCACTTGAAATCTAGCTTGACTTTCTTTGATAGATTCTCCTTCTTTGAGTTTAAAATTTCCAAATTCATTCATTAACTTGCTGAGTTTGACCTTCTTCAAAGATGCTGAGCCTTCATGGTAAGTTTCCAATGCATCCCACATCTCCTTTGCTGATTTAAGAGACGATACCTTGTCATGCTCAGCTTGATTAAGCCCATTCATGAGAGAGTTTCTTGCCTTTCCATTATAGCCAAACTTGATCAATTCATCGGTAGTAAGATCATCAACATCCTTATCTTTGCCATCTTTGTCAAGAAATACATATGGACCCTTTTGAACAACCCTTAGAACAAGTGGATCTCTGGATAAATATGTTTCCATACGCCCTTTCCACCAGTTGTAATTGTCCGTTCCAGTGAGGAGAGGAGCTCGGTAGTCAGACTTTCCTTCGGGATAATTGTCAGCCATTTGATCGATACTTTTCCTGTTACAGAAAGATTAGTATACCAACGCTTTGATACCAATTGAGAATCAACACCTAGAGGGGAGGGGTGAATAGGTGTTATGACTAACAATGACCGATTTTAATTATTACCAAGTTATGTGACTGAAAAAGCAAAAATCAGTCTGTTTTTGCTGTCTGGCAGCTTACTGAGTTTACAGAATATAGAATGGCAGCTAGCTACGTTGTTCACAGCAGTATAGAAAATGTGCAGAAAATAATGAACACACAGCAATTTTAGCCAGGTTCGACCCCTATCTCCTATAGGTCTACGTCCTGGTCCTTTACCAACACGGCAAAGGAATATATTATTGATCAAAGTGAATTACAACTACACAATACAATAATATATCTCCCTGAACTCCCTGTTACTGTTAGCAGCTTGCTGAAACACCTTGTTCCTTGAACACAGCTCTCTAAGTACTATACTAATCCAAGTATAAACTCCTCTAGCTATCAAGTTCCTTGAACCCTTGTTTCCCAAGCTCACAAAACCAGCAACTACCAACTTACAAGTTGAACAATACAAGTATAATCAATTACAATTGAATATATGAACTCTAATCAAAGATATAAGATGTAATATATATTAGAGCTCAAACGTATATTAGAATATATCAAATCAGTTCGAAAGTACTTGTGTTTTCTTTTGAAAGTCGTCCAACAACTAGAATGAAAACAGCACAAGTCTTTTTATAATGAAACAATGATTTTGAATTAATCGATCAACAACTAACGGTCTTGACTACCAAGTCTCACGTATTGTGTTCCTTGATTAATTCAAACCAACGTTCATGAAATCAACGTTCAGAAATCAGAAACCAGATGAGTTAGAGAAGGAACGTTTAAGAAATACAAATTCAATCTGGTTTGAAAAGCCCATAAAATAATAGAAGTTGTTAGATGATAAACAATGTATATCAACTTCCTTTATTTTAGGAACTATATATATATATAATATATTTGAAAATATTTGAGCCCATATATATATATATACCTTATATATCAGATAGAGTCCTTACAAAACGTTTCCTAGAAAATTTCCTATAAATTAGGACTAAAACTCTATCTGTTGGAAGAATTTCCAGCTTGCTGCCTGTAGACAAAGTTTCTCTGCCAGCTTGCTACCTGCATAGAAAATTAGTCTGCCAGCTAGCTGCTACAACATGTTTTGTTAGAAAAATACATAGCTTTTATTTCCTGCAAAACCATGTTAGTATAATACACTTAACCCAGCTTGCTGTTAGTGTTATCATCAAAATATCAGGGTTTCATATATATCACTCCATTAAATTTTAAAAAAAATTAACAGAATTGTTATGCCATATTTTGGCATAGTCCAAATTTCTCCGTTTAATAATTATTAATTCAGATTAATAATTAATTGCTTAACCACTAAGTAATATCCTCTCCTGAAACGAGGAAAGAATCAATCTCAATCAACGAATAACGGAAAATATCTTCAAATGATATTTTTTAAATCAGGAAGATATCACAACGCCAAGATAATGCAAGATAAAATCGGTAATTTACCACATTAATAAAGTTTATCCCTAAAATCTCTCAAGGATAAACACAATTGCACAGAACTGCGTGGCCTTGATCCAATATAAATTGGTACGCAGACATCTTGGCAAAAGGGATCCGATATACGAGACAAATCGAGACACCTCCCAAGTCCAACCCTCAAACATCCAAAAATCTCAAATCCCCCTATTTTCATAATTTGTTATTCCAACAACCTCCGATTTGTGTTGTTACGAAATTCCTCCAACAACAATTGGCGCTAGAAGGAGGGGATTATTTTTTGATTGTGGAGGACAATCAAATCATCTACATCATACATAAGAGGGGTTATTATGGATTTGGAGCGGCTTTAATGGAGGAGCAGAACGATGAAGGCGGTGATTCATGATTCTTTTCAAAATTAAGATAAGTTTTCTTATGTTTTTGTCCCTATACATAAGTTATCTTATAAAATTCGTAGTAAATTTAATACATGTCAGATTTTGATGATATTTTATGATCCGAAAAGCTTTTACGATTTTCTGCACCTTTCGTTCTTAGTGTTTTCTCGGATTATGTTTCGATCTATTCTCGAAATCACAAAACATAATCAGATCCCGTTTTTCAGTATTGAGAAGTTAATCAGCATATATTTTATTTGATTCCCGATTCATTATAAGTCCGTTTCTGACGAGCCATATATCATCGGAAAGCTCTTTTCGTTTTCTATAACTTTCATGTTTCGTGTTTTCTAAGAAAACATCGTTTACGGGGTCAGAAAGGTAAAAAACAGATCTGGGTAGAATCTGAATCATGGAGATGTTAAAGAATTGTTATGCAATATTCGTAGCACATGATTTTATTACTTCACTAGTTCGTACATGGACAAAAATAAGTGTGGAAGATCCTTATCTGATAAGGGTAATGTTTTCGAAAGCTCTCTTTTCCAAGGAGGATTAATATTGAAGACACTACTCTCATAGGAGAGTCCATGAATAAAATTACATTATTGAAGACACATTGGTAGATGGATATTTCTTGGTTGACACGGGACATTCCTACAATCACGGGAAGAAATGCGGAGATGCCGCGAGATTGCAGGAAAACGTGTGGGACCGGACGTGATATGGTTGGCACGAGAATTCCAACAATCACAGGAAGAAATGCGGAGATGCCGCGAGATTGTAAAAAAACGTGTGGGACCGGATGTGATATGGTTGACACGAGACATTTCTACAATCACGAAAAGAAATGCGGAGATGTCGCGAGATTGTAGGAAAACGTGTGGGACCGGACGTGATATGGGCTGAAAGTCTGACATTTGAAATTGAGTAACTTATTAAAGCTTCAGCTCGGGGGCTCGCGAATGAACGAAAACACATCCTTATGTGGACAATGACTTTTGAAAAGCATGTACGCCAATTCGGGCTATATACAGAACGCCAAGGTCCTAACTTGACAATAAGACCGCAACGGATTTCAAAAAGATATTATATATACTCGCACTTTTGAAACCCTGACAAAGATATATATCCTATTTTGGTCATCGCATTGTCTCCTACTTGTATCCTCGTACGGATTACGGGCACTGTAGTGCTCTGTACGATTTACTGACCTTCTATTTTCAGCTGTTTCAACGATCGAATAAATTTGGAAGCTCAAAGAGTTTTAGTTCTCCACTGCAGCAAGCTACAATGAAGAACTGGGGGCTTGTTGTTATGCCGTTTTTTGGCATAGTCCAAATTTCTCCGTTTAATCATTATTAATTCAGATTAATAATTAATTGCTTAACCACTAAGTAATATCCTCTCCTGAAACGAGGAAAGAATCAATCTAAATCAACGAATAACGGAAAATATCTCCAAACGATATTCTTCAAATCAGGAAGATATCACAACGCCAAGATAATGCAAGATAATATCGGTACTTTACCACATTAACAAAGTTTATCCCTAAAGTCTCTCAGGGATAAATACAATTGCACAGAACTGTGTGGGCTTGATCCAATATAAATCGGTACGCAGACATCTTGGCAAAATGGATCCGATATACGAGACAAATCGAGACACCTCCCAAGTCTAGCCCCCAAACATCCAAAAATCCCAAATCCCCCTATTTTCATAATTCGTTATTCCAGCAATCTCCGATTTATGTTGTTACGAAATTCCTCCAACAACAAGAATACTTAACGGAATGTTAGTTACAGAATGAAGTGTACTACACATGGCTCATATAACAAAAATAAATCACGATTACATATGTAGATGCACATTAAAACATATATATGAACATAAATACATATGTTTTTTTTTAATTTTCTCTTAACACCTTTAACCTTGATTTGTTCTTGTACTTGATTTACTGAACATCAAACCAAAAATCGTTAATCGAATATGCCTAAAATTAACTTATCAAAAAAAAAAAATCCTCAATTTTTTTTTCTAAAATTTAAGAGAGTGATATATATAGTGATTTGAGTGCTTTAAATGAGTCCCCGTAGAAATCGGGTAGCTAGATGAGATATTTTGACAAGAACGGTGACCACTTTGATATAAAACCCAATTATATTACATCAATCTTGAGATGGTGAATTATAATTTAAAAACATAAAACAAAAACAAACAAAACTCTGTCGTAGCTCTCTCGCTCTCTCTGCTCAGTTTCTTTGGATCTCCTACCGACTACCTCCTTCCATTCCGGTGTCTACAAAGCTCTACTTCCTAACAAATAGATTAATTATAAAAAATGAGAACGCAAGTGACAACTTTAAAATGTATAAATCTCAAAATATTTTCCAAACACGGACTCGTCATACTTTTTATTAAAAATGTATTTAATAATAATTTAAGATATCGTAAATATACATATATTGCATTATCAAAAGTTTATATGTGTCATGCCTATATCATTTTATTTTGATTTAAATCGTCATTTTAGATCTAAAAGTTCATACTGGATTTATGGTGCACTATATATGTCAAAATGATGTATATATTAATAATTATTTAATTTATAAGTTTGAAGATTATACTAATTGGAATTTCAAATTTATAAAATATATTAATAATCTATGATGTGGCTATTAGTTACAAGTATAATAATAAGTTTGATCCAAATATGAATTTTGAACGGGTTAAATATCAAATTGGTCACTGAAGTAAAGTTCAAATATCATTTTTATCACCAATCTTCAACGGAGTATCATTTAAATCACTAAAGTCATCATAAATATCAAACTGATACCTATAAATACGTGTTCAAAAATGAAATTAATTTTTATCGAGTTTACACATTTTTCTTGAATGCTAACACAATCAAATGAGAAGTTATGATTTTTAGTATTTCATATAATATACTCCTATATAGATTTTAAGAAATTTATTTACTACTTATTTTTAATTAAATCAAAGTAAATAACTATAAAATTAAAAATAAATAGTAAATATTTTTTTAAATCTAAATATATTATCTTAAAAACTAGAGTTTACAATATTTAATTTGGTAGCGGTAGCATCCAACAAACATGTCTACAACTTGATAAAAAATAATTTTACTTTAGGAACCATATTTACATGTTTCTGTTTGATATTTATGATGACTTTAGTGATTCAAGTAATACCCTATTGAAACTAGTTTTATACTCGTGCGATGCACAGATACTTATATGTGTGTGTATATATATATATATATATATATATATACTAGCTTAAAACCCGTGCGATACCCGGATTGTTAATTGTTATTTTATTATTATTTTTTAATTGTATTTGTTAAAAAAATAAGTAGGCATGTTAAAATAGCTAAACACTTTTAATTAATTAAAAATATTAAAATAAATAAGTAAATGTTTGCCCGTTACATTTTTGAAAGAGGAGAGATTTTAGTAAGAAAGAATAAAAAATGTAACATATATTTAGTTCAAAAAAGTTAAATGTCGGTGATATTTTTGGAAAATTAGGTTTTAAAATTTAATAATTAAAATATTTAAATACGTTTTAAAATAAATAAGTAAAGGGTTTCTTGTGATATTTTTAGAAAAAATAATTGATTTTAGTGAGAAAAATTGAAAAAGGCAATTTCCCGTGATATATTTAGAAAATGAGGGATTTTGTTAGAAAAAATCTATAATGTGTTTTAGTTGCAAAGGTAATTGATTATAAATAGATATTTGATCATTTATATTTTAATATTTTTAGTAACTGCATTTGTTAAGAAAAATAAGTAGGCATGTTAAAATAGGTAAACTTTTAAAAAATAATTATAATATTAAAATAGGTTTAAAAATAAATAACTAAAGGTTTGTCGGTGATATTTTTGGAAAAGGAGGGGTTTTAGTAAGGAAAAATAGAAAAACCAACATGTTTTAGTTAGAAAAGGTAATTGTCCGTAATATATTTGAAAAAGTAATATATTTGAAAAAGTAGGAGATTTTGTTAGAAAAAATAGAAAAATAATGTATTTTAGGTGAAAAAAGTAATTGGTCATAAATAAGTAATATTATTATTTAATAATGTATTTCTATAAATAAGCAATGTTAATTAAGTAAAAACATGAAGTATAGTTAAGGGTAATTAAGTAAAATCACAACGTACCATACCGACCGATCAAACTTTTAATGTTTCGTCTATTATATAATAGTATTGATTGATATATATATATATATATATATATATATAGTAAATCTTGTAATATTTAATTTAGTTCTTTGTAATTTTTCTCAAAAAATTGTAAAATATATTCTCTACAAACATATTAAATCAACTATACTTATTTTAGTAATATTAATATCTACAGTTTTAATTGATATTGTATTTTTTTTCATGAAATTTCTTGTTTTTCTAATTTAAAATCATAATTTTTATATGTTTTGGATCAATAACTTTATTTTACTATAAACAATGAATTTTTGAATTTTTTCTGGAACGCAACAAACACATTTCACAATTTTTGAAATTACGTGAACAATATTATAATTTTTTATTTAATTTTTATGTAAATTATAATTATTAAAATATTGACGACCAAACCATCTTAACTCCCTTGTTTCAATTATATCTATATACTATACGAAACATTAAAAGTTTTGGTCGACCGGTTGGTCAATATTTGGGCCAATTTACGCCTATCTATAACTAATTTATTTATAATCAATTAACTTTTTCACTTTAAACAAAATAACTAATCTTCTAAAAATATAACGGGAAACTTATACATATAATGGTAATATTATTTTATATTTATAACCGATTACTTTTTTTAGCTAAAATACTTTATATGTTTTATATTTTCTAACTAAAACAACTTATCTGCTAAACATAACACATGTAAAATAAATTTATAATGACAAAATTGTTACATATAATTATTAATAAATAAGCAATTATCTTTTACAGCTAAAGCACATTATCTCTTTTATATTTTCTAACTTATACAACTAATTTTCTAAAAGTAACATGGGTAACATATATATAAAAAGGTAATATAATTTTATATAATTATTAATAAGTAACTAACTGACTTTTTAAGGACATTACCTGTTGTATATTACATGCTTCAAATTAAAAATCACACGGAAAAATATAGAGATGATAATATTATTATATAAAACTTATAAACTATATGTTTATTATAGTTTTTTTTAATAACATTCAGTTTAAATAAGATAATTAATAAAAAGTAAAAATAATACTATATTAAAAGAAATCTGGTACATTGCACGAACACATATTTTGATATTTGTACTTTAGTTACTTTTTAAATTTTTTAAGAGCAAATAAATATGAACCATTAGATCTGTTATTTTAAAATATTTTATTAAATTTAAAATTTTATTTTGTTGGATATATAAATTCAATTTATTATATATATATATATATTATAATTTCATCAAATTGTATATATTTAATAAAAATTTAAATAAAAAATAATAAAATTAAAGAAGACCGTGCATCGCACGAGTAAAGATATTATCCAAAACGTTGATCCATATAATGCCAACCTAATAAGGATTTTTGATCTTAAAATAGATGAATAAGAACCGTTAGATCTAATATAAAAAAAGTGTATTTGATTAATATTATAATTATACTCAAATACTAAAAAGTGTATTTTAATAATATAAACCAAATATGAGTAGGTTTTTTTAAGTTGAATAGAATTCTAATTGTAAAAAATTGTAATTTGTAATTTGAATAGAATTGTAAATGTAAAATTCATAACTTTATTTTCTCTTTAGTTTCTTTAGTTTCAGAGTAGATTCAGTTGAATAATAAATTTTAAACCATCACAAAAATAAAAATTATTTTATGAGTTTCGCGTGGGCCGTGTATTTTTAGAACTCAAGATAAAGTCAAAATATTAAAGTGGTTGTCCAAATCTATTAAATAAAATTTACTATTACTTTTAACAAAAATTTTGGTTATTTCTTTCTCTAAATTTTTCAGTTTTAGATTTTTATTTATTTTAAAGATATCGAAAATTTGGATAAGATCACTTTTACGCGTATTATATATAAGGATAAAATAACTGTAGGAGCGATATTATTCAGAAATTTGTTCATGTAACATCAAAAGAGGACCATTTTAAGATAGATAGATGATAAATCTAATTATTACAAGGTGTAATAATTTAAATTAAATATAAGTATAAATTGAGAAGAAATTTTAATGTAAAAATTCGCAAGTTTCTATTTTCTTCAGTTTCGTGTTTTAGATAGTTCCAGATAGATAATGATTGTTAACCTATCACTTACTTATTTTTTTTTATGTTTCGTGTTGGCTGTAAATAAATTATAAATATAATTTTGTATTTTGTTCAAATATGATTTTTAAAACACAATTAAAAGCGCAAAGAGTAAAACAACATTTACAATCTAATAAATATCTTTTTATATATTTATTTTAGCTCCAATAACATTAATTCGTTAATAGAAAAGAGTGTTGTATTTAATTGATAAACATCTTCTTTAAAAGTTTAAAATTTGATGAAATATATATATATATATATTGTGAAATAAAAAACGTACTTTCAAATTTACTGCTAGGGTTAGAGAGCTTCGAGCTTTTATGACTGTTCTCGTGTTTCGTGACTAAATCGGTCCTCATAAGATGCCTACGTATCTCAATTCGTTATTAAGAATCAAGCCAAAAATGTAGTTCTAAGTTGAAGGACCAGGGTTCTTACATAGACGTCAGGAGCCTTGTATTTAGAGTAAAATTAGATGACTTGGGGGCCAAGTCGCCTTCTTAGATCAGGATTGTGAATCCTATTTTGTAGGAGGCTGACTCCTATTAGAGTTGTATGCCTTGGAGGCCAATTTTTGAGGTATTTGACACGTACTGGACTCTTTTTATGAGCTATAGATTTTTATTTTTTATTAATTACAAAATTAATAAATAATTAGGGTTTTGGGCCTTTTTATCGGGCCTAACTCTTGGACCAATTTAGGTCTAATTAATATATCATTAATTACCTTTCTAAGATTATTTTTCTGTCCGTATCAATATATATATATATATATATATATATATATATATATGTTATGGATTAAAAAACGTACTTGTGTATTTAATGCTAAGGTTTAATGAGCTTCGAGCTTTAATGGCTGCACTCGTGTTTCCGGACTAAATTGGTCCTCACAAGATGCCTACGTATCTCAATTAATGTTGAGAATCAAGCCAAAGACGTAGTTCTGATTGTAGGATCAGGGACCTTATATAGGCGTCTGGAGCCTAGTATTTATGGTATGTTTGGGAGTCTTAACGAATAAGTCTCCTTTTCGATATTGGATAAACATTGTATTGCTTGCTGAATAAGTCTTTTCCTTGTTGATAAAGGCTATGACTCATTAATTGCCTTTAATTGGGATTCTGGATCCTTCTTTGACCAATTTTCCATAACTTGAGCTCTTTTCATGAGCTGTATAATTTCCCTATTTATTAATTACGAAATTAATAAATAATCAGGGATTTGGGCATTAAATATCGAGCCTTTTCATTGGACCGTCAATTATATTTCTATAATTTACTTTTCTATCCATATCATTTGCCCCCCCAATTTCTAGGAAAACTTTTTAAGCTTTCGTAGAAATTATATTGACCTTTTTCGAGATTCGGGGTCTTTTTATCCTTTACCTAGGACTTTATTTACACTAGTGTTTCACAAGTATCGCCTTATTGCAAAGTGTGGAGCGACCTACACATTTACGATGATTGTTGCCTTATTCGAGGCTAATTCGACATTTATATGAAACATTCCTAATATTTAAGGAATTTCCATGTACCCACGGGTATTTTTAGTATTTTAGGAATTTTCATGTACCCACAAATATTTTTAATAATTATTCCTAATATTTTAGGAATTTTCATGTATCCACAGGTATTTTTAGAAATATTTCTTGAAATATTTCAAAAGTGTATAAAATATTTTCCCAAAATTAAGAAAATAATTTTAAAAATAATTTTCTATTTTTTCAGGTATTTTCTGAATTTTTAGAAATTTTCTAAAAATTTTAAATATCTTTTGGCTATTTATTTGCAATTTCTGAATTTTTCTTTTGTTTTTGTATTCCTTGTCTCCTCCCACACATAGCAGCATAATGTCTTGTTCCCCGTGAGGGGACATCGGTGTTGTACACGTGTCAGTCAGCTACAGCCCTGGAGGTTTTTTGTTTGTTTGAGCATGCAAATGTGCGGAAGGCGTGCATAGCCCCGCGTACAAGGCAAACAAAGAAAACACGCTTCCCAGGCTGCTTCCTGGGCGCGGTTCGAGAATTAATTTTTTTTTTTTTTTTTTTTAAAAATTCGTGGCCAGCTGCTATTGTCTTCTGGGCGTGGGTACCCCCGCCTAGGAGACGTTCTAGGTTGCCACGCCTAGAAACTATGTCTCCTGGGCGTGGGTCTTTCAAAGTTGTCTCAAGGAGCTTCTGGGCGTGGGTACCCCCGCCTAGGAGACGTTCTAGGTTGCCACTCCTAGGAACTATGTCTTCTGGGCGTGGGTCTTTCAAAGTTGGCTCAAGGAGCTTCTGGGCGTGAGTACCCCCGCCTAGGAGACGTTCTAGGTTGCCACGCCTAGGAACTATGTCTCCCGGGCGTGGGTCTTTCAAAGTTGGCTCAAGGAGCTTCTGGGCGTGGGTACCCCCGCCTAGGAGACGTTCTAGGTTGCCACGCCTAGGAACTATGTCTCCTGGGCGTGGGTCTTTCAAAGTTGGCTCAAGGAGCTTCTGGGCGTGGGTACCCCCGCCTAGGAGACGTTCTAGGTTTATGGGGTTTCAACCCTCACATAATACTCAAGTTTTAAAAACTTGGATTTGGTTTTATTAAACCTTATTTCTAGTAGTAAGTCCATTCAGGAAACATTTTAAACATAATAAACTTTCAAGTTTGCAGCATGCCAAGTTCTTGGCACCTCATGCCCTTCGAGGGTTTCTAGCTTGTATGAGCCTCGACCAAATACGTTCTTAACGCGATATGGTCCTTCCCAATTTGAGGCTAACTTGCCTTTTTGTCCAATTCCGGATGCCTCAATCTTTCGAAGAACCAAGTCTCCTTGTCGAAAGAACCTTTCTCTAACCCTTAGGTTGTAGTAGAAAGATGTCTTCTTTTGATGCTCAACTATCTTAGCATTTGCTTCATCTCTAACTTCGTCAATTAGATCTAAGGCTAGCCTCAAGCCTTCTTCATTTGTTTCTTTAATTTGAGCTTCCAGTATATCGAATCGAAGCTCGTTCTGAGCTCTACTTCCTCGAATTTTCGGGGGTTTCAACCCTTATATTAACCTTCTTCCAATAGGCCTCTTTAGGCTTTTAGTTGAGCTTGTAACATAACTCTTTGATCCTTCGGGATCTTCTATCCATGCATGTTATTTATGCATATTATGTTTCTTCGTTCTTGCATTCACTTATATTTATTTAGCTTTTCTTTTGTAAGGCAATTCCTAGTACTTGGCCTCATGAATGGGATGGCACTTTGATCAAGTGTTATTGGTACAACTTGTTCTTTAGTAGAACAATAAGGAAATACTCAAACAAAGATAAGTAATAAAATAGTGAATGAGAACTTGAAATATTTCCTTATAAAAAGAGGGTTCGACCCTTACATAGTGCTTTACTTCCTACTAAGAGCTTAAGAGCTCAGAATGGTTTCGTCGACCTTATTGCCACTTGTACTATTAGTGGATCCCTTAAGGAAACACTTAAACTTTTTAAATTTGAGGCATGCCAAGTTTTTGGCACCTCAGTCCCTTCAAGGGTTCAGGCAACAATGCTCCAATGTGAGTGACTTTGTCTGGTTTTCCATCGTTTCTCGAATCCATAACCTTGATTGGGAGAACCTGCCCCCCGACTCCATCAGGTCTTAACGCGGCTACATAGCAACTCCTAGCCATCTTTTGATCTCCTTGTTCTTCACCAACCCCGTTCCTTGTTGGGAACTTGATTTTCAAATGGTAAGTTGAGGCAACAGCCTTGAATGCATGAAGGCCTGTCCTCCCAAGGATTGCATTATAAGTCGAGGTTGCCTTTATCACCACGAAGTTCAGCATTTGAGTTGTTGTTTGTGAACCTTGCCCTATTGTCATAGGGAGCTGAATAGTTCCCTCTACTTTAGATTCAACCCCATTGAACCCGTATATGGGCATGTTTGAAGGAGTCAGTTGCGAATCGGTATATCCCATCTTGATGAAGGCATCATGGAACAAGATGTCCACGGAAGCTCCGTTATCAACCAGAACCCTCTTGGTTTTAGAGTTGCCTATTACAGGTATAATGACCAACGGGTCGTCATGGGGGAACTTCACCCCTTCAAGATCAGAATCATCAAAGGTAATATCCACTTCTGTCTTGGCACGTTTCGGTGCTTCTCCTACAACAGTCATTACCTCTCGGGCATAAGCTTTCCTTGAGTTTCGGGAGGACCCAGCAGCAGTCGGTCCTCCAAATATCATGTTGATGACAGGCCCTCGGGGCTTAGGAGTACGATCTTGGTCGTTGTCCCTCCTATCATAGTCTTTCCTTTCATAGTTTCCTTGTTGATTTCCTCGATTCCCATCCTTAGTGAACTTATCGAGTTTTCCTCTTCGGATTAAGAACTCGATCTCATCTTTCAGTTGTCTACAATCGTCGGTATCATGACCAACTTCTTTATGGAAACGGCAGAATTGATTCTTGTTCCGTTTCTCCAAGTCGGATCTTAGCGGCTTTGGCCATCGAAGATCTTCTTCCCTCTCAATTTCCATCAGAATTTGACTTCTTGAGGTGTTCAACCTTGCATATTCATTGAACCTGGGTCCGAAGTTGTTCCTTTTAGGTGGAGAGTCAGAATCTTTCGTTGTCCTGGGATATTTGTCCCTAGCGTCATACTCTTGAGTCTCCTTTCTCTTTTTTCCGTTTTCACTTCCCTCAACAGTGGGTTCATATTTCTTCATACTTTCCTCGGCCTTGATATACTTCCCGGCTCTATCTTGGAGCTTCAACATGTTTTCGGGTGGATGCTTTGCCAAGGATCTCTTGAAGTGATCATCAGTGGTTCCTTGTTGCAGTGCTATCATAGCTACTTTGTCCTCTAAGTCCGGGACTTTTAAAGCCTCCCTAGTGAATCGATTTATGTATTCCCTCAAGGATTCATTCTCTCCTTGCCTGATTACCATGAGTGATGCAGAACTTTTCTCATGCACCCTTCCACTAATGAACTGATTGATGAAAGCCTTGCTTAGTTCCTTGAATGACCCAATAGAGTTGGGTGGTAGACGGCTATACCAACGTTGGGCCACGTCTGCCAAGGTTTGTGGAAACGCCCTACACTTGACCGCGTCGTTGGTTGGCTGCAACAGCAGTGCATTGGAGAAGGTCCTTACATGATTTGCGGGATCTCCCGTTCCATCATAGGCTTTGATCGAAGGCATCTTAAACTTTCTGGATATAGCCGTTTTCATGATGTCTTGAGTAAACGGTGGTGTAGGATCATCAGGATCTCCTAGGGGCAACAGAATATTAGGATCACCCCTTGGGGCTTCAGCCCTCTTGGTCCTTCTTGGTGGATCCAAGTTGATTATCGGGATTCCTTCAGTCGTTCGGCCCCGAGATTGAGCGGCCTCTTCTTCAGCAAGGAGTTTTTTGAGCCTTGCAGTCTCTGCCTCGTGGGCTGCAAGTTTCTCCCTAGTAGTTTGGGGTGGCTCCCGATTTGTCTGGGATGAACGTCTCCTTCTTGGGGCGACATCCTCCCCAGTTGTATAACCTTCATCCTCGGTGTATGGGCCAGAGTAATCTTGAATGAGAGGGGTCTGACGAGTTTGTTGATTTTGGGGTCCCAGACCTTGAATATAAGGGGGCACATATGCCTCATGGTAGATTGGATTAGTTCCACTACCGCCCGCCATGGGTCGAGGGGGCATGCCATAGCTTGGCATCCCCAAAGTCTGATTCGCGTATTGAGGGAGATCAGTAGTATGGAGTTGAAGGCTCCTTGGTGCACTCATGAGCAGCGGGGAGGTCGTGATTGGTTGCTGGTGAACGGTCTCTTGTGGATTAGATCCATGAATGACCATCTGCAGGGGATTCGTCCCTTCAACCGAAATCGGGATTTCCGGTCCTTGAGTGTTGGTGGGGATATTCGCCCCTTGAGTGCCAGTAGTTGGCGGTGGTTGGCTTCCCTGAATCTCCGTTTCAGAGGTGATAGGGAGGCCCTCAGAAGTATCAGAATCTCTAGTTGTTCTTCGTGTGTTTGCCATGGTTGATGTTGTCTTCCCACAGACGGCGCCAAATGTTATGGATTAAAAAACGTACTTGTGTATTTAATGCTAAGGTTTAATGAGCTTCGAGATTTAATGGTTGCACTCGTGTTTCCGGACTAAATTGGTCCTCACAAGATGCCTACGTATCTCAATTAATGTTGAGAATCAAGCCAAAGACATAGTTCTGATTGTAGGATCAGGGACCTTATATAGGCGTCTGGAGCCTAGTATTTATGGTATGTTTGGGAGTCTTAACGAATAAGTCTCCTTTTCGATATTGGATAAACATTGTATTGCTTGCTGAATAAGTCTTTTCCTTGTTGATAAAGGCTATGACTCATTAATTGCCTTTAATTGGGATTCTGGATCCTTATTTGACCAATTTTCCATAACTTGGGCTCTTTTCATGAGCTGTATAATTTCCCTATTTATTAATTACGAAATTAATAAATAATCAGGGATTTGGGCATTAAATATCGAGCCTTTTCATTGGACCGTCAATTATATTTCTATAATTTACTTTTCTATCCATATCAATATATATATATATATATATAATATTTATATTATTTTGAATTAAAAATATTAACAATATTTCAAGGTTTAAAAGTTTATAGATATTATGAAAATTCGTTAATGAATATAATTTTAAAATGTTTTGAAAAAAACGGTGCATCACACGGATATAAGCTAATATAGGATATAATTATGATGAAAATGATATTTGATCTTCACTTCAATGACCAGTGACCAATTTAATATTTAATCTTCACTTCAATGACCAGTGACCAATTTAATATTTAATCCGTTCAAAAGTATAATTCAAATTTGGATTAACTTTATTAAAAAATAATCCGAAAATGAAAGAGATAATCTACCCAAGGAAAATCCTCTAGGGGTCGTTTGGTTCGTAAAGTGGTATGGGGTTGTAATCAGGAATCGGGTTAATGTGGTATGAGGTTGAGGTATCATTTTTGATATCATGTGTTTGGTTCAGTGCTGAAATGAATATATTTTATTTATGGTATTTTTAATTGACTAATTTAATTAATTTAAAATGTTAATTTAATTATATTTTTAAATATGTTTTAAAGTTATTAATTTATTTTTGTATTAAAATTTACATTTAATTATTTAAAAAAATGTGAAAATAATAGAAACAACATGATACCCGTACCCCTACCTCGTACCCACCATCCATGCCCGAGGAGTTTGAGGAATGGATTTAAAAAAAAAAAATTCTCAACCAAACATCAAGTATGGGGTTGGAATGAACGAAACCGATCCCTGATCCCAGAAAAAGCTCGAACCAAACTACCCTTAGTCCGATTGACTTAGAGGTTGATGATGGCTTTAGCATGTCCAGTTGGTTAGAGTCTGATTGACTTAGAGTTCTATATACACTCTATCAGTAGTCCTTTGAAAAGATAAAGCATTTTGGTTTGTAAGTTCTGTTGTCTTGAATCCTTTGACGATTTCTAATACTGGCTGTCACTTTCTCTGCATCTACTCTACTTCCTTGTATATACTAAAAGAGAATTAGGGGCAAAAAGAGCCAAATAATGGCTGGAATTTACTAATTAAACCTGTTAAACATGAAATAACAGAAATGCTGGCGACTATTACACAAACTTTATTTTATTGGGTGCGCAACCCCATCGGTGGTATAAGTGAATTACTCGTTCTACTGAGATCAAATCAGGGGTGTTCCTTTATTGTCCTTGTTTCATTTCAAGAGGGAGGCAGAGGAGGAAAGGGAGCAACATACTTCACGTTGTAGAAGGTTAGTGTTTGTTAATTGATTGTGAAATTATCATCTTTGTTTGTTTTTTGCGGATTGCTATTTGTGTGTTCTGCTGCCTCAATTATTTAATTGGCCCGTCGTAATTTTGGGATTCATATTGTTCATCATGTTGTCTTAAATTGTGAATGTGGGCTACAGTCTCTCAGAGTTGTTTAGTGCATCTCAACAATCTTTGGCTATAGTCTTAGACCTGGTAACGTAATCACTCTCAAAGGTCAATATCCTCTAATTGTCCATTTTACTTAATTTTCAAACAAGAAACACATAGGTTGTTGCTTGCAAATGTAAACATTTTTAAAACTTCAAAAATAAAAAAATAATTGGGTGGTGGGTGCCCGATTTTGAGCGGTCGACTTTGTCTGGTTATACGAATGCAAGGCTCTTATAGGAGATGCGAAGATGAATGAGTGTAATTGTTTTTGGAATGAAATTCAAGGCATGGGCCGCTTTGCATACCCTGACCTGACCCGAGTGTGTGATAAACACCAAGGCCGTTGCGCAGCAATTGGAGTGCCGTGTTAGGATGTCAACCCTTTTTTATTTATTTGAGAACAACCTCTGGACCCCGACACATGTCATCAGGTTAAGGGAAACAATGCTGAAACACCACACACTGTTCTTCTTTCTGCAATTTGTTGTAGTTTCTAAACTGATCTAAGACGACATCTACACATGAAACATGAAGACAATTGATTAATTATTGAGGCAATATAAGTCTTAGTATCACATGTTTAATACCAAAGAAGTTATAAAGAGCTGTAGCGGTGGCAGGGCTGCTGAATTTGTAACCTGTCCAGAATTTTTGAATCAGGTTTACGACACATAAGACATGGGAATCTGGAAATTATTTAGCCGCTAGCTTCTAGAATTTTTCATAAGGTTTCCAGAACATCCCACATTGCAGAAAACGGACATTTGTGACTTCAGTTATGAATTTTTGAATTTGGAATATGTATTTAAAGATTCCCAAAAATTTCCCAGGTTACTTGTAACTACTGGTCCGTAGCTTATTATAGGACATCCACCTGGATCTATACTCCATTCTGAATCCTAATCATACCTCTAAACCTATTAGAGTTCTAGGTTATACTATCATAATTTTTGATATTTAGATATGTCGTGTCAATTAGTTCTATACCAAGGTGGTTGTTCTAACAATCAGTTCACTAAAACGATTCTAAGAACGGCTATTGCCACCCTATCATGCTTCTTGAAATGGTTT
Organism: Heracleum sosnowskyi; assembly: GCA_030848705.1. Lineage (NCBI taxonomy): Eukaryota > Viridiplantae > Streptophyta > Magnoliopsida > Apiales > Apiaceae > Heracleum > Heracleum sosnowskyi. The sequence goes on from CM061239.1 coordinate 10,613,999, forward strand.
CTTGAATCTAACTCGCGTCCTTTATATCGTCTTTATCTCTTTATGATAACTAACAGAATAAGATGTACTCGTAAATACACCAACCATAAAGATACCATATTCAGTGCCTTGAAACAACATATATATATCTCCATATAATAACCCAACCGAGGGCAATTTGAGACAAAAAAATGCATGTGAAATTACCGGTATGCCCTTATTTAATTTAAAATAACAAAATTGTCACTCTGCATCTGAAATTACCAATAAGCCTTATTCAATTGTAGAAGAACAAAATTGTACCTTTCAATTATGCGGTCTCTACTTGGCTTCGATCACGACTCACAAGCTTCTTAGCTGTCAAGTTTGTACTTCCGGGGGAAGTGGCCAAGCACATTGTTTCGAGGGCAGGAAAGCGCTTACTAAGTTTACTAGCTCTTGAATTTAGGGTTTATGAAGTGTGTTTAGTTGATATGATGAAATAGTATGCGGTGGTGGTGTTCTGTTATATTTTGCTATACTAATTATGTTTATTTATTAGTTTAACATAATTGTGTTGTTTTGGAGTTCAATTAGCGCTGTGTAATTGAAAACTGAGAAATGCAATCAAATATGTTTAGACCAAATAATTTAATATAGTGTATTGTTAGAGATTATCTAAAAATGAGCGTTTGGATGTCTTTTTAGAGTTGTAGGAAGCTTGAGACTAAATTTTGCCTTTAGGAATTAACATGACAACATGGGAATTAACATGATCAAGTTCTGCCTGTTTGCAATTTGTTAAGAATAATGATCTCTAATATTGGTCAAGCCTGTCATTTTACACACACATTTGAGATTTAAAGAGTTTTTTTTCCACCATTTGGTCTTATTTGTCTAAAATTATAGACATATAAGGCAATGCTCTGATTGTTTACTGATAGTAGGTAGGAGTGCGGGTGTGGTGGTTCCCCGTAGTATGGGGATGAAATTCGGCAAATTTTAAAAGATGGGGATTCAGAAAATATTAACATATTAAAAATATATATTATATACACATTTCAAGAGTTACATTTATATTAAACTAATTAGTCATCTAAATAAGTTCGTTAACATTATAATATATAGCATTATTACTTGATAACACAACTAATGCATTTTAACGTACTTAATTGACCAAGCAATAAGTATTTTAGTATCTACATTGAATTCCCGATAATCCCCGCGCACCCAAGAATCCGGTGCGAATCCCTGCTTCCTAGGTTGAATGATATGTATGTATCAACATCAATGGTGCTCCGTAGGTCTCTTTTTAAATCTCTTGTCGCACACACGTAATTATGAAGGTACCTCATAACATTAATACATGTACAAATTTAGTCTTGCATTATATAGTGTAATTTTTTCGAGAGACACCTTGAACAAATGAAATTAAGGTAGATTTGCGTTGCTCACAACCTGCTCTTATGTACTTTGTTATTTAACCACCACCCTGCTTAATAATTTGTCCAAGGTAGCTATGTTTTGTATAAGAAAATCAGTTTTGGTTCACCATGCTGTTAAGTGTTATGGATCATAAATATTCTATGTAAAACACTAACACTTATTTTGTGTTTGGTTGGGATGAATGAATTAGACAAGAATGAAATGAAATTTGAACTATTTTAGGGATAAATGTAGATAATTTAATTCCTACCTCCATTTCGTTCCCAGCAATCTGTATCAGAGCTTAAACTCACCAATTTAATTAGGAATGCCCCATTCTCCATTCAACGCATTTCTTCATACTGGACACTAGAAGCAGATGAGGCAACTTACTTTATTTTACCTCCACTCTTCCATGTGCTTACTGAATTGAAATGAGGTTTGATGCTAAAAAATACGTCTTCTCGAATCGATTGAATATCTCGTGTGTACTGCAAAATTGTCTTATTAATGTACTCTTAACAGAGATTATTAGTTTCAGCTTTGATCCCTTAACGTATTTATTAAGAAAGGCAAATTTTCTGGATGATTGTTTCTCACATAACACAGATACCTACCAAAAAGAATAAATCGACCTTAGTCCCGTCGATCGCTTGATACATGATTACCCCTCCAGCTCCCTCACAACGCCTGTTTGGCTGCAACTTAAAGTTGCAGCTTATGGCTTATAAACCCAAAAGTGTTTATTGGGGGTGTTTGCCAAAATAAGTGAAACCAACTTATGGCTACTTAAAATGGATAAGTTGAATGTTAAGAATCCTTAACATTCAACTTATAACTTATAACTTATTCTCGATACACGCAATATATAATATCCTTCAAATCTTCAAAACCATATATCTTTTGATCCGTTCATTAAAAAATTGATATGTATATATCAAATTTCTCTACTCATCGAGATCTATCCATTGGTATCCATTTATATATATTAAAAAATAAATATTTTAAAAATAATAAAAAAAAGTTAACTTATAAGTTCTGATTTACCCAAACACTCTACTGCTTATAAGTTCTGATTTACCAAACACTCTAGGACTTATAAGCTCAGCTCTACTTATCACTTATAAAGCACTTACTCATTTTAAGCTATAAGTCAACTTTTGCTTGATACCCCAAACGCCCACATTAAGTGGGCATTTTTAGTACTCTTTCTTATCCAAAGGGCTCAACTTATTTATTTGTTTTTTTTACTATCTCTTTGATGAACCTAAATCTTTTTTACTATTATTCAAGTGCATTACAAGTAAATATCGAACACATTTAAAAATTGTATACAACCAAGTCTTGACATTGATGTAGAACACCACCATGCAAGTTTTAGCTTTTAAGTTTATCCCTTGTCACTATGGTAAGAAATACATAGCAAGAGTTGTAGAATTTTTGCCTAGTGACATTTAATATTCTTATTTTGTTCCTTGAGAGAGACTAAGAGAGGTCGGAGGAAATTATTTTCCTGTAGTCATTGTAATATCCTTGTTATTCAACTTTCCTTCAATTTCTCATGAACTTGATGCTTTAATGATATAGATGAGAAATAATTAGTACACAAGGAAAATAGAGAGCGGATGGAACACAGAACACTGTATATTCCTATGACTCTAGACCTATTTTCTTTTATAGAACAGTTATGGATCTGCAACTAACTAGATGAGGAAATAAAAAGCTTTTTATTTTGTGGCATTTTGATATATATATGCTATGTAGTTCATAATTTGGACCATCTCCTTTTGTGGAAGTAATTTCTACATTGCCATACTTGACATGAAAGCATAGAAAACTAATTACACTATGAATGAAACATGTCCGGCAGGCTAGGCCTATGCCTACATATTCCCTGAACAAGCAAGGTTTGAAGAAATAGTGGATCCAAGAATTTTAAAGAACTACGTTAAACATGAAGTGTACCGGATGATTGAAGCAAGTGCTGCTTGTGTTTGTCACTCGGCTGCAAAGAGGCCTCAAATAGCCAGGTATATACAAATCATTTGAGCCTGAACTCTCTTTTAAATTTAATACTATCCTCTTCATCTATGACATTATTAACAATGTTTTCCTCTAGATTTAGTTAGAGTTCTAGATTCAATGCTCGAGTTCTCAGATTTTACCAGTGGACCTGGACAGAGTGAAATTTTTGATTGCAGACAACAATCTGAAATTTTAGTGGATGCCCTTTGGAAGTCAAGACTATGGTTCTGAAAGTCTTAATCACACAGAGCAGCTAAAAAAGCTAACTGGACAACTATAGTTCCGAAATCTTGAATCGTACACATCAGTTGGAAGAAATGTCATTGATCATCACAAACACAGACTTTACAAGCATTACATCGTCAGTTCCCTACTGTTCTTCTAATTTTCTTAAATTTAACCTATTTGACTTATTTATATATATGATACAAACACACTGTATCTTACTTGATCAATAGTAAGAATTATTAATATAAGTTTCATGACTCATATATACCTATAAGATTGTACTTGTATGTTTTGGTGCAGGGAATGTATTGGGTGGAACGGAAACGTTCACTGCTCCAAATGAGTGTACAATATCCGAGCTCCTGCAAAATCCTCAAGCAATGTGAATAGAGTACAGTCTACCTCTTTTGATGGCTTCGCTACACACCGAAGACCTTCTCAAAGACCCTAGCTCGTCAATCACTTACAAGGTTTGCTATGCAAGCCGTAAAAAAAATTGATGCCGCAGATAGGTAGTTCATGAAATTCCTAATCACTGCGTTGCAACTAATGTTAGTCTTGATATTCATTCAGTTTTTGTCAATCTTGACATGCATACAATTTGTCTGTTATACTGCCTCAACCCAATTCTTTTTGTCTATAAGATAATTCCCTATATTTTAAAAATATTACAATATTTACATTAATAGTGCTGTCATAAACTGAAGAACATACAATTTTGTTTATCATTACCTTTAATGTCTGAAATTTCTAGCTGACTATGCACGTGTAGTGGATATGCTCTTGTACAAATTATACAATCTACTTGCACCATAAGTTCGAAATGTTTAGGACAAGTTCCTTAAAAACTTGATCTCAAATTGTAAATCTGAAGAAAAAACTATGAATATATATCATTTGTAATGTCTCACTTTTGGACGCTTCAGTTTTCTTTCCAAGAATACGATATGTCTGTGTGTGTGTTGTCTTTGTTAATCTATGTTTCAAAGTATTTATTCTTTTTCGAAATCTATGTTTACAACTAATTAACTTGAGTTTTGGACTTTTTGATTTTGACCAGACCAAGGAGGAGTTGTTGAAGAAGGTCGATGCATTAACCCAATGCAAAGATACTAACAAGAGTGGGTCCCTTTTTTATCTTCTTTTTGTTTTGTGGTTAAATTATTTTGTTAACTACTGGTTAGTAAACAATAATTAACTTTCAGCTTATATAAATGATTAAATTTCAGCTTATAGTCAAATCTTGCAGGAGGCAGACATTGTCAGGGCTTACTACAACGAGATTTAGACTGAGAATTCAGCTCTCGAAGCTTTCAGACAACAAGAGGCCTAAATTCTTTTCCAACCTTCTTTTCTCAACTCCCAATTCTTATGAGGTAGTAATTAAAGTTAAGAAAATTTGAAATTTATCTCGTAACTTTATCTAAGCGAATGTGATGTTATGTTACCCGTTGATTGATAAAGAGGTCTAGGTTTACATGGATAGACCAGGGGGTCTTTGGCCCCTTCGGTGTTTAACTAACTTGCCATATGCAGTGAATAAAAGCTAAAGTTGTATGTATAAATGTATGTGTGGGGGCACGCGCATGTGTTTATGTGTATGTAAATTACTAAATGTTGATTTGAAGGAGCAACGGTGAAATTAATTAGTTAAGGAATCGAGCGGTTAGTTGTTAATTAAACCTCCATCGATAAGTTTAGGCCTGATTTCTGTAAAAAGAGATCATCTCCGACAAGTCAATCTTTTTAGGAAAAAGATAATACAAGCTACATAACATTATTCTTAATTTTTTGGGTTGACAGATAGACTTAACTTTATTTTATTAAATTTACTATGGTGCAAGTTTTTTATATGATGGTAAATTTAGCAGTTTCATTCAAGAACATTACCAAAAAACTAAAATTATTTGAAGTATGGGTTGCATAAAAAATAAAAATATACATGCTTTTTAGATTTTTAAGAAATTATATAAAAATTGAAAAATAACCTGAATCCCCCTATCAAGGCTCTCGGTCCATCAATGTATGTTTATGCTGCGTGTCTACATATATTTTTGCAATTGAGTGTTAACAAACTTTGATTCGTATTTTTTATAAATGGAGAAGTGTTACATTGAAGAGGAGAAAAGAACAAGATGGTGACTAAAGGTTTGAAGAACACTGAGACTGAGACTGATGCTGCTACTGTTTTTCTTTCTCAGCAACACATGTCATTTGTATTCCCAACACAAAGTTGGCAAGTTTTGCAATCGAAAGCCATTAGCGCATTTTGATATCCAGGGCTAAGTATGAGTTCTAACGGGCTTGCTATTTGCTGGAGAATGAAACCCTTTTTTTTAGTGGCCTCATCCATTTTAAGGTAGAGGGAATAATTTGTGTTGGTCATGACAACAAATAGACAGACATTTGTGGCAAGGAGAAGGATGATGATTAAGGTATGATAGATTTTCCTTTTTATTTTTAACTTAAAATGTTTTATGCCTCTAGAATATTCACATGAATTTCAAATTTAAGACAACACCTCAGAACTACACTAGCTGCTGATTTGTAATTTTCTTTAATATGTTGGCTTTATTTGTTTCACATTTTATTAGATGATATATTATTATATGAATTCAGATAGTCAAGTACGATTAAAGTATGTATGAATTTTTTTGTTTGTGATATAGGTCATGTATATCATCGCATGCATGCAATGGAAGAGCTAGCTGCCTCTGTTTTTTTTTTGGAATCCCAGAAGCTTGAAATGTTTGAGATAAGAAACATGCACCTATAATGGATGTGGAGTTGAACCTTCGGTATAAAGTGTTGAGTATCAGGCTTAGTTTCACTAAACGGCTTATATGATGGAAATTCAAACTTGGTATAGGTTTTTACTTTTTCAAAAATTTCTATTCTCAATATTAATTTTTGCGATTTTTTTGACCTTAGTTTTTGTAGCAGCCTTATAAATACAAAAATATCGTGAGTCAAAATGGAGGCCCGTGCGGGGTTTTATGCTAGTTATATTTTAATTAAGTATCACTTTATTTTGATAGAATATGATCTTCAATTTAAAATTCAGATACCAAAATTTAGGTTATGTATTTGTTCTTTTCAAAGATGAAGCAGGTATTCTTTTCTAAAGAAATCTTACATGTACTACGAAATAAACTTTTCTAAAGAAATCTTACATTATTGATTATTGGCAACTTGTAACATCTTGATTACTATCCTGTAATCAGGGTAATTTCACAGCTTAAAGTAGTACAAAGTGAAATCTATTTAAATAGGACTGCAATGAAACAAATTACCATGTACATGCTCTTTATTATGGTCTGAAAGAACAACCAATCACTGGCATTGTGAAGAAGATTGACATGAATGAAAATGCTAATCTGCGAGGAGACGAATCAAATTGCAGAATGTGATAAAACGGTTGACAAACATCAAGACAGGGATTTGATTAAACGTAAATCTGGCTATAGCCCCAGAGGTATTACACTTGAAACATGAAACAATTACCAACTTCAAACGAGCTCAATTGCTCAACAATCAAACCACAACCAACAATGCAAAACACACAAACAATGCCATAATCTAACACAAACACTTGGAACAATGAACCCACTTGGAATGAGCTCAAATGCTTAATAATCAAACCACAACCTATAACGCAAAACACACACACACCAGCACAAAAAAAAACCCTGAATCTTCAAGCTAACGATCCAAGACCAAAACTCCAGCAACCCACAAATACCAAATTTCATAAACCCAAATAAAAAAAACTAAAAGACAAAACGTAGTAGACCATCAATCAAACATGAAATATAAAGCAATCAATAAGACAATGCATCTAACAACAACAAATCACCACTTAATCGTGTTTTCCCTAATAAATCTGATCATCAATTGGAATACATATCAACCCCAAATTACAAAAACAGAAAAACAAATAAGTAGTAAAAACGAATATTACAGTGATTGGTATATTACAAATAGATAGATAAACAAGGATGATGATAAGTACTGTAATAGATAGAGAACAATAATTACTATTATATTAGGGTTTCAAAACATTCCAAGTGCTTTGCTTTTCTGATCAACAGCTTCGCTTGGACATATGCCATAGTTTGAGAGAGAGTGGTCATAACAATTGAAGCAAAGAGAATCCCACCCATACAAAGGAGCAAAAACGAAACGCCTAGAGTCATATATATATTGTCTTGTGCACGCATTGCGGACACTGCTACCGGGAAGTAGATAGAAAGAAATACCAACATCACAAACCAAGCAACAATTAGCATTCTTCCACTATATATTTCACGACATCCAAACTTTCTTTCCGCCTCCGATGCATCTTCTTTTATTTTTTCAATTTCGCTCATCTTTGCTTCATATTCCCCACTTTCAAGACTTGAATAAGCATCTTGGCTGATTGCCACTTTTTTTTCTGAACCCATCTATAATTCACCAGCGCCTGCCTGTTGATTTAGGTTTTGGGATTGGGGAAGGATCAACATGAAGAAGATATATAACTATATAACCCATGGCCTATGGGCCTTCGTATTTTAAAAAGCCCGCATCTATCTTGTCAAAACAAAAAAAAAAAGAGCCCGAATTTATTTACAAAACCTTTTTCATTTTTCATACTCAAATCTATCCACTTTTTTAGATCGTTTGATTATTTCTCCATAAAAATAAAATTAATCAGTGTTATAATCAATATCAATATCAATATAAATCAATCAATCAATCATCAATCAATATAAAGGAGAAGACGTGGGCGGTGAGGTGGCGCCTCTAGAATCGTTCCGTTCTATTTTTCTAATTTTCTCAAATTTTCGCAATTTTTAATTTTAATAATTACAACTTCCTTCATTATTTTCGATTTTGTAGGAAGGAAATTGAAAATTACACTTTTATTATTTTCAAACTTGATAGAACTTTCTTTTATTATTTTCAAAGTTGATAGAACTTTCTTTGATTTAGAAAATTACAACTTCCTTATTATTTTCGAATTTGTAGGACTTGACAAAACTTTCTTTGATTTAGAAAACAACAACTTCCTTATTATTTTCGAATTTGTAGGCTTGATATAACTTTCTTTTATTATTTTTAAATTTGATAGAACTTTCTTTGATTTAGAAAATTACAACTTCCTTATTATTTTTGAATTTGTAGACTTGATAGAACTTTCTTTTATTATTTTTAAACTTGATAGAACTTTCTTTGATTTAGAAAATTACAACTTCCTTATAATTTTTGAATTTGTAGGTTTGATAGAACTTTCTTTTATTATTTTCAAACTTGATAGAACTTTCTTTGATTTAAAAAATTACAACTTCTTTATTATTTTCGAATTTGTAGTACTTGATAGAACTTTCTTTGATTTAGAAAATTACAACTTTCTTATTATTTTCGAATTTGTAGGCTCTTATGTTAATAATTTCAATTTTCTTTTTTATGAACTCATTTTGCACTCCTATCATGTATTCGTCGCTATATTAAATTATATGAACACACTTAGTAAATTCTTTAATAATGTGTTTGGAATATCGTTTTACAGTTACAAATTTTAATCCAATTTTTTTTAGTATGATCATCGTTTACTTGTAATAATGTGTTTTAACTTGACTATATATATATATATATATATATAATGTAATTATTGAAGCGATAACTGATATCGAGTCCAAAATTCAAATCTCATATCGATTAATTTGATTATATATTGGCGACCCAAACACATTAAATTCACATTAATTTTTTTTTTTTTGAAATCGTAAATGTAACCGTACAAATGAAAAAAGATTACATAATTTTTTTAAGGTATATTAACATATGTACAAATTGATATGATAGATGATGCAAATCTGAGTCATTATCTACTTGATACAAATAAATATAATTTACAATATTAAAGTAATCCTATTGTTTTTAGACCAATTTTATAATATTTTGTATACTTACTTATCTTTATATATTGTATTTTTTAAAATACTTATTTTTATATGTTAATTCAACTGATAATCAATGTTGTGAATGCCTTGTTTTTCAATATTTCATTATTATTTTTTAAAATCGTAGATCCAATCATGTAAATAAAAAAAATTATGTAAAAATTGTAAAATGTATTAAGTTACTTATAAATTAGTACGATAGATGATGTAATTTGTAATTTATAATATATAAAATCTAAACCATATGCATCTATACTATATTATTAAAGACGAAACATTAAAAGTTTTGTTTGGTCGGTATTTGGGCCGGGCCTATCTATAATTTGGGTCGGACCTATATATAACCAATTTATTTATAACCAATTATTTTTTTCAGCTAAAATACATTACCTATTTTATCTATTTGTCTAACTAAAACAACTCATCTTATAAAAATAAAATAGGTAACATATATATAAAATTGTAATATTATTACATATTTATAACTGATTAAAAGCTAAAACACATTATATGTTTTACATTTTCTAACTAAAACAACTCATATTCTAAACATAACACATGCAAAATAAATATGTAATGGTAATATTGTTATATATAATTATTAATAAATAACCACTTACCCTTTTCAGCTAAACACATAACCTTTTTTATTTTTTCTAACTTAAACAATTAATTTTTCTAAAAGTAACACGAGCAACATATATATAGAAAGGTAATATAATTTTCTATTTTCTAATTTAAACAACTAATTTTCTAAAAGTAACAAGGACAACATATATATATATATATATATACTATATTATTAAAGACGAAACATTAAAACTTTTGGTCGGTCAGTCGGTGGGTATTTGGGCCGGACCTATATATAATTTGGGTCGGAGAGTATATAGTTTTTTATTTTCAAATTTAAACAACTAATTTTTTAAAGTAACACATGCAACATATATATAAATGTAATATAATTTTATATAATTATTAATAAGTAACTAACTATCTTTTTAAGTGAAACAACTCATATTCGAATTAAAAAAAAACAAGAGTAAAATATAGAAATAATGAAAATACTATTATATTAAACTTATAAAATTGATATTATTATTATTTCGATGTTTTTAACTAAAATTTCTCCTTTTCTAAAATTATCGCAGACGATATCTATCTATACTATACTATTATATAATAGCCGAAACATTGAAAGTTTTGATTTCAATTTTCGGTAATTTATTCTATTTAATCTATCTATTTATACTATTATATAATAGCCGAAACATTGAAAGTTTTGATTTTCGATTTTCTCACATATATAACATAAATACAAACTCTTTTAATTATACTTTACTTAGAATTCAAAAATACGACCTTTTTTTAGAAAATATTTATATTTATATATATTACAACAAAATATATTGATAATTTTGACGGTTATCTTTACTAACATGCTTATTAAGCTAATAAACTATTATAAAATCTATAAATTTTTTTAGATTTAAAGTATTAAATTAGTAATTTTAATTATTTTTAAAAAAGTAGCATTTTCAGAAGTATTAAAATCTCAAAAAATTTAAAAGTAAATTTCAAAATTAATATTAAAGTCGTCCGTGCGTTGCACGGGTTATAGGCTTATAATTTTATATAATTATTAATAAGTAACTAACTATCTTTTTAAGGACATTGTCTGTTTTATATTTTTTAATTGAAACAACTCATATTCGAATTAAAAACAAACATGGGCAAAATATAGAAATAATGAAAATATTACTATATTAAACTTATAAAATCCATGTTTAATATAATTTTTTATATCTAAAATTCATGTAATAGCATATGTTAAAAGAAACTCGGCACATTACAGGGCACATATTTTGTTATTTGCACTTTAGTCACTCTTAGATTTTTTAAGAGCAAATAAATACGAACCATTAGATCTATTATTTAAAAATATTTTTCTATTTTAATATTTAAAATATTACGTCAACAATTTATTAAATTAAAATAATTATATTGTTAGATATATAAATCCAATTTATTATATACACATATAAATATATATTAAAATTTCATCAAAAATGATATAATTACAAAAATCTAAATAAAATTAATAAAATATTAAAGTAAACTGTGCATCGCACGGGATATAAGCTAGTATATATATATATACACACACACACATATATATAATTTACAATGTTAAAATAATCTAATTTCCAACTTGTCAATTTTAAAGTATTTTGTATACCTAATTTTTTAATATGATATTTTCTTCCAGTATGGTTACATTTGCAAAATACATGTTAAAAACATGATAGAGATGAAAACATTCGTCTATTATTTTTAAAAATGTTAAAAAGGATTAAAACATTCGGTTATATATATCTTCGACCCAAACGTCCTTAAATTTACATTATTTATTTAAAAAAATCTCAAGTTCAACCATATATATGAAAAGATGACTTAAAAATTGTCGAGCATATTAATTTATGGTGAAATTTTTACGATAGACGATGCAATTTGTAATTTAATACGATATAAAGTCAGGGTCATTATATATAACGCAAATAAATATAATTTACAATACTAAAATAGTAAATATTTTTTACTAGTCGAATTTATAATATTTTATGTAGTTGGTTATATTTCTCCGATTTTTTCATTTAGTATGGTTAGATTTGCAAAACATTTACTAAAAACATCTATGTAAAGCACTTGTGTAAATCGATTTCTTATCTTGCTGTATAAATTACAAGAAGAAATCAAAAAACAACCGATATAACATCTTGGGTATTCGCACTTATTGATAATAAATTTCAAAATTTTATCAAAATGGGTTTTTAGTGTAGTTTGAGATGATCAATTCTAATTTGAAGGTTATGGGTCAACTCCCTACAGCAATTTTTTTTTTTAAATTAACATTATAACGACAAATTACGTAAAATTGTTGAGTATACATGTTTATAGAGAAATTGTTATGGTAGATGCAACTTATAACCTAATAAGACATAAAATCCAAGCCATTTTACATTTGATGCAAATAAATATAATTTATAATATTAAAATAGTCTAGTTTTTAGGGGTCAAATTTATAATATTTTACGTAGCTGATTATTTTTTATTGATATTTTTTTTAGCATGGTTATACTTGCAAAAGAATAATTAAAAACATGTATTTAAGGCATTTGTGTAAATCGAATTCCTACTTGAGTAGAATTACAAGAAGAGAAAAAATCAATCAACATAATATAATGGCTGGACATTCGCACTTATGGATGAGGAATTTTAATATTTTCATCAAAGCAAGATTGTGGCATAGTGGCTGAGATTCTTACTTGTAAGTCTAAGGTCATGAGTTCAATTCTCCACACCTAATTTTTTTTATTGTTAATAGAACTATAATGGCATTTTTGTAATTATTGAATAAATAAGGGTATAATAGAAATTTCACAGGCAATTTTTTGGCACTTTTTACCCTTGCGTTGCCATTTAATATATAGTAATAGATTATGCAAAAAATGGAATATTTTATGTTGTACTTAGGTATCGAACCACTGTCGTCCTCCCATAAAATTCAGTTCATAACCATTGTGCATCTTGAATTGATTCCAAAAATCATCAATCAGTCTTCTTTATATATATAAAGAAAAATTCATTTGAGCTCTCGGATCGTCCGAAAAATATTTATCTTTTTTTCTAGAGCTTCTCAACTTTAATTCAATAAAATTAAATTTCCTTATCTACATTCGAATTTATACGATTGTAGACGAGGAAAGTTCTTGTTATAAGGAGAATTTCGTGTAATAGTGTTTCGGAGGTTTATGGTAAGTGGTGGCTGGACTTGTATGATGACTCCTCATAAATTGAATAGAGAATGAGTTCTTTCTCTTGCTCTTTGCCGAGTGTTAATTGCGTATCATACAAGGTGCCTACGTACCTCTTTATATGTATAGGGATCAAGCCTCACGTAGTTCTTGGGAAATAAGTCATCGGATAAGCCCATTCAGTCCAAGCCCATAAATAGTCAGGATTTATCCATCCACATCACTATTCATCATAATAGTGAGAGCCCATGAGATTATGGTGAAATCCCATAAATCATGATGCGAGCTCATCATGCTCGTGCGAGCTCATCATGCTCGTGCGAGCTCATCATGATGCGAACTCACTTCTTCCATAAGGAAAGGAGCCCAACAACCCTAACTTATTAAATCAATCCCATTTTTATTTCCAAGCAACACGAGCTCATCAATGGCCAGTCATCATAAATTGGTGTGAGCCCATTATGCATTGATGGTGCGAGCCCATTATACTTGGAGCAATTATCTTTATTTAGGACTTAGTTCAACATAAAACTCATGGTGCGAGCCGAAGCCCAGGTCGCACCAATCTTTCTAAAACATGACTCATTCTTAGGCCCAAACCACTTATGGACCTGTTTAGGGCCTATTATAAAAAATCCAGTATAAAAATTACCCCCCAAAATTCCTTAATAATTTCAAATAAGGAATTTTTATTTTCTTCCAATAACACGGTACGAGCCTGATGTCCAGTTCGCACGCCATTGCCGAGTGTGTGTTCATTCATAATCGTTTACAGTTGTTCGTGGGGATGCGTGTCGTCCATTCATATACTGACACGTGTCCCCGTACTCTCTCTCCTCCCCTCTATAAATACCTCATCTCCATCAAGTTCTTCAAGTTCATCCTCCAATTCTTCACAAAGTAAGTATTTCGATCTCAAAATTACCTTTTTACACATGTTTTCTTATGTTTTTGTTATGCATATCATATGTTCGAACTGAACCAATTATGAACAGAGTTCCATTGTCGAGGCGAACTCAATCCACGGTTCGAGCTGAGCCTGGGTTTGACACAAAAAACAAGATCTGTGTTCGCATTGAACACAGTAATCCGAACTTAATCGTCTGTGCGATGCGAGGACACTTATGGACTTTTATTATTTTTTTTTTCTATTTTATGGGCACACACACTAATTTTCACCATCTTTTTCAGATGTCGAGTGCGACCCCATCCGTCTCCGTCGGTTCGCTTGGTAGCACACCAAACCCGGCTCATTCTTCAGCCACTCCTTCTCCCTTGAATCAATACCCTCCTGAGCTTAGAGGCTCCAGGGAATTCCAGCGTGAATTGACCTCCATCTCTGGTCGTCTAAGCCAACCCATTTCCCCCAACTCAGCCATCACTCCTGAGGGGGCATCTAACATAGCAAGGATAGAGAATGCGATGCGAGCTAGTGGATCCAGCTCGCTTGGACTTCAGCTCGATCCCAATTCTGCCCCAGAAAACTATACTAGGGAAAAAGATCTATATTCATGGAGGGACAAGAAAACAGGACCAAGTGTTTCCAGCTCGCTTGGTCTTGATGATTTATTCAATCGTCCGGTGCGGCCCCTAAGGGAAGAAGAGGCCAATGTTCGTTTGAACCAATTTGCTTCTGGGTCAGCCACAGATAGTTCCTTAGGGAGCTCTATTTATGACAAACACAAAGGGAAAGAAGTGATTCGCACCCCATCTTCTCAGGATGAGCTCGAACAGAACAATGAAGATAATGACACCAGCTCGCACTGGTCTTAGCTAGTGAAGAGATAGCAGATGTATCAAAAGAAGTGGATTTCTGTAATTATGCATACATCCCATAGCCGTCTCCTGTTCCTTATGATCCCATCCAAAAACTCGAGCTCGAAGGAGAGGTGTTTCTTAAAAAGCGTTTAATTCCAGATGGAGATGAGAGCTCATCTTCTGTTCATGAAAGTGGAAAAATCCTGGCTTATCGAGACCTGTGCACCTCTTTAACTAAAGACGTTCTGCGCGACCTCGTGGAACAATTCAGGCCAGAAGGTCGAATAATCCTCCCTGCACCACACATGAGATGCTATCAATTCAATCATCCAGAAAATGGAGGCCAGGTTCCTCGCATGGTTCTATCACCTTTTTTGCTAAAATTGGGCATTAGTGCACCCCTTCACCCCTTCATTCAAGAAATTCTTGAGTACTATGGGCTCGCACCGCTACAAATCAATCCAAACGGCTATAGATCTGCCATAGCTCTATATATTCTTTATATGAAGCAAGGATACCCTACTCTCACCGCAAGATAACTCGGATATTTCTTGAACTTGAAACATTCAGCCGAATTTGGCTACTTCTATCTTTCTATGTGGCCATATTATAATAAAAAGAAATTTCTTTTCGAGGGACCAAGAAACTCAGGTAGATGGAAGGGTCCCTTCTTCTATATTCATGAAGTTCCCCGAGTCCAGACTCACTTCTACTACGATCCTGGTAAGTAACTTGTTTCAGCTCGTACCGTTATTTTCACCTCGCATCGTTCTTTTCGTCTCGCACCGTTCTTTTCGTCTTGCACCATTCTTATATTTTGTCATTTTTTTGATCAGAACCTCCTGTGAGAACTCCCTTTGAAGGTCAAGAAAAGGTTAATGCCGATAACCTTCTAACTATCCCCGTCGCTGAACGGAATATTAGAAAACTAATCACAACTGCAAACCTCGTTGAGTACGGCTTTTTAAAAGAAGGAACTAGATTAACTCCCAGCAAGAAATCTAGAAGGAAAAATAAATATAGGTTTGTACTTGGTGCGAGCTGCCAGCTCGCACCGCTTTCTTTTATGTCTTTTAATTTTGCCTTGTACTGTTATTCAACATATACTATTGACTAAATCTTCTGTCTTCGCTTTATTTCAGAAATAGCCATCTCCCCTCCTCCATTCTTGGTCGAACAAGATACTCCAGCTCGAACCGCTCCTTCCGCCAGCTAAACCGGCTCGCACGCTGGCGGCTCGCACACTGGCGGCTCGCACAAGGTTGTTCCTCAGGCTAATGAGATCCCTCCTCAATTCAGGACCACTCTTACTGAATATTTAAAGACTGGTGGGGTCTCTCCGCTTAAAAGAAAAACAAGGCACTCTAAAGATGTCCTTCCTGAAGCTGATTCATCTAAGCGAGCTCGCACGGAGTTGCCTCCAAACCCTCAAGGGAATGTCGTGGCCAGTGCCCTGGTTCGACTCGCAGATCCGCATATTTCTGAAAGCGAGCTGAAAGCTTAGACCACAGGCTCGTTAAAGGCCAACAATGATGCTCTCACCAAGGCTGCAGCCGAGGTGTTCATAAGACAAATTAACAGGCATAGGGAGCTTCGCACTATGGGCCAGGCTACTGCTCGCCTTAACAAAGATAATAGGACTTTAAAGAATAAACTAGATGAAGCGAGGAGGGCCAATGTGACGTTGGTCGGGGAGTCTAAGCAAAAAATCCTCGATGCGATCACAAGCCTTGAAAAGGACCTGCGCGAGTCCAGGGCACTTGTGACAAAGATGAGGGAGGAGCATTCCACTGTCCTGGCTGATGTCACCAGCGAGAACAAATCTCTAAAAGCTCAAATTGCCGAGCTCGAAGCCAAAGTCGCAGCCTTGGGTACTGAGCTCGAAGCCAAGGTTACAGCCTTAGAAGCGAGCCGGGATGCAGAAGTTAAAGATGCCAAGGCTTTGGGCTCCAAAAACTTCATGAAGGGCTTCATGGCGAAGGTCCCTGAGTTTGACCGGAGTCCAATAGGTGCTTCTAATGTAAACTATGCCAATAAGCTTCGCAAAGAGATGGAAGAAGAGGCTGTAGCTGCAGAAGAGGCTCGAATCGCTGAGGAGGCTCAGCTCGCACCAGAGTCTCAGCTCGTACATGGGGTCAATGATGAGACTCCTCAAAATTAAAGTTATTTAGCTACTTTCTTTGGGGATGCGGGCACCCCGTTTGCCTCAAAATTTGTAAAACTTGATGGCCCTGGGTCAATAACATTTGTATTTTTCCAGAAACTTCTCTTTTTTCCTCCAAGTACTTTGTGTTTGCACATGATTCTGCGTGTTTCATATTCGTATCTTTATATTTCTTTCTGTAGTTACTTTGAATAAGCTTAACTCTCACAAGGTTCACCTCGCACATAATCACTTCGCCCATGGTTCCTTCTCACACAAGTTTCCACTTCGCACAAAGTTTCACTTCACTCAAAATTCCACCTCGCACAAGAGTTCACCTCGCATGTGGTTCCAACTCAATCGAAGCTTTGCATTGCCGTGCGCGAGTTTGCATTACACGCTTTATGTTTAACTTAAGCGGGCTCAAACTTCTTGGGTCTCCCTCGCACAAGTTTGATCCTTATGTAGTCGCCTTGTATGGGTTCGAGTCCAAACAGGACTTAACCTCACGCAAGGTTTCATTCATATTTTTGTTTTATTTTCCAACTTACATGAGCTCGCTTTTGAAGAGGCCTCGCCTCGCACAAGCTCTTCTTCTCGCACAAAGCTCTTTTTTCATAATTGATGGGCCGAGGCCCAATCAAATGTTCTGCGTTTTACAATCTACTGAAAATATAAACAAGTGAATTGCCTTCACATTTTCATGCTGGCATTGCCTTAGAGCAATTTATGACAGTAAAAATGAATTTTTTTTTACTTAATGCCCGAAACAAACAATAAACCTTAACTTTATTAGATAATAAAACTTCAACTTTCATAGATAATAGGATATAACAGACTTAGACTTATTACATCATATGTCAAAGGTTGGTGTCTATATGACACTACCCCCCGAGACTTAGGGTAAATATAGATGAATGCTAAGTCTTAAATAAATATAAATTATTGATAATATCTCCTCAAATGCTCAGCATTCCAAGCCCTCGGTATAAGCTTCCCACGCATGTCATTGAGATGGTAGGTTCCCTCCCACAAAACTGATTTAATATGATATGGGCCTTCCCAATTTGCGCCAAACACTCCATGATTAACCACCTTGGTGTTAGGCATGACTCGACGAAGAACCAAGTCCCCTACACGGAAAGACCGAGCTCTCACCTTGCGGTTGTAATGCCTGGCAGTTCTCTGGTGGTATGCTAGTAGCCTTGCTTATGAGTCAACCCGTACTTCTTCAATCATATCCAGGTAAAGACAGTGATTCTTCTCGCTCTTCTACGGGGCATAATGATCTCTCCTAAAGGATCCAGCTCCCACCTCCACCGGGACCATAGCCTCACATCCATACACCAAAGAGAAGGGTGTCTCACCCGTTGTTGTTCGGGGAGTTGTGTTGTAAGACCATAAGACTTGTGGAAGCTCCTCTCATCCATATGCTTGAGTATCTTGTTGATTGCCTCAGTCTTGCCATTTGTCTGTGGTTGGCTCACATCACTAAAACTCTTCAGAATCCCCAATCGGTCACACAATTCTCTCATCTCCTTGTTGTCAAACTGATTACCATTATCCGAGATCAACTTGTAGGGTATGCCAAATCGACATACAATAGCCCGATACACAAAGTCAATAAGCTTCTTTGCAGTTATTGTGGCTAAGGGTTCAGCCTCTGCCCATTTAGTGAAATAATCCACCGCAACCACAACATACTTCACAATACCTTTGGCTTTAGGCAATTCCCCAATCAAATCTATCCCCCACATCGCAAAGAGCCAGGGGCTCATGAGTGAAGTCAGCGGTGCCACCGGGCTGTTGTAAAAATTTGCATACATTTGGCACTTGTCACAAGCTCTAGCAAACTCGAAAGCATCTTTTTTAAGAGTTGGGCAGTAATACCCTTGACAAAGTATCTTTTGTGCCAATGAGCTACCCCCCGAGTGATTACCACAAATACCTTCATGAACCTCCCTTAGTATATAGTTGCATTCTTCTCCATCAACACATTTGAGTAGGGGCACATTGAAGCCTCGCCTATATAAACTTCCGTCATATATTGCATACCTGGAAGCCATATACCGCACTCGTCGTGCTTCATTCTTATCACCTGGTAAAACACCATTTTTTATATAAGCCAAAAGGGAAGACATCCATGTTACCCCGTCTTCCACCACCATAAGCTCTTCCTCTGGCACGCTAGGCCTCCTCTATATATCCAAAGGTGTTGCCCCTAACAGAGTGGTTTCATGGCGCGAACCGAACTTGGCAAGTTCGTCTGCCGTCTCATTCTGGCCCCGAGGGATGAGCTCTAGGTTGACCTCATTAAACAGCCTGATCAACCTTTCCGCACAACGCAAATACAACTCCGTTCTAGGCCCCCGTGCTTGATTCCCTCCATTTATCTGTATACAACTATCATGGAATCACTGAAAGCGTTAAGGTTTTCCACCTTTAGTTCTAACGCCAGCTTGAATCCGTTAATCAAAGCCTCATACTTAGCATCATTATTTGTTGCGTGAAAGGTGAAGTGGACAACCCTCTTCACCCTACATCCTTCTGGGCTCACCAACTCGAATCCAACTCCATCTCCATTAGACGCCCCATAAACATACAGGCTCCACCAAGGGGCACTATTCTGATTTTCTTATGCTGGCATCTCTTGATAAATTTGCAACGCCCTAGAGTCCTCTTCTGTTTGAGGTGAAAATTCCAACACAAAATCTGCTAGTGTTTGTCCTTTAATTGCAACCCGAGGCTTATACTCCACATCGAACTGACCTAGTTCGACAACCCATTTCAACATCCTTCCTGAAGTTTCTGGTTTATGCAACACTTGTCTAATTGGATAGGCTGTTCTCACCTCAACCTTATGAGCCTGGAAGTAAGGACGAAGCTTCCTTGAAGTGAGGATTAGAGCATACACTAGCTTTTCCATATTCAAGTACCGAGTTTCTGCACCCACCAGCCTTTTGCTTATATAATATACCGGGAGCTGAGCTTTGTCTTCCTCTTGAATTAGCACCGCACTCACCGAATATTCAGATACAGCTAAATAAAGCACAAGTACCTCCCCTTACTCTAGATTAGACAATAAAGGTGGTGTGCTCAAATGCTTCTTGATATTCTGAAAGGCCTCCTCACATTCTTCTGTCCATTGAAAATTCTTGACCACATTTTTAATGGCCTTAAAAACACTTGGCACTTGTCAGAAGATTTGGAGACAAATCTGTTTAACACTGCAATTCTCCCCGTGAGACTCTGCACATCTTTCACCCTACGAGGCGATCTCATCTCCAATAGAGCCTTGATCTTGGATGGGTTAGCCTCAATTCCCGATGGTTGACAATGAACCCCAAAAACTTTCCTGACTCCACCCCAAACACATATTTTTGGGGATTAAGCTTCATTCTGTAAATACGCAAGATAGTGAACATCTCTGCCAAATAACGGATGTGGTCCGTGGCCTCCTTTGATTTTACAAGCATGTCATCAACATATACCTCCAGTGTCTTCCCGATATGATCCTTGAACATTTTATTCACCAATCTTTGGGAAGTTGCTCCTGCATTGATTAAACCAAGGGGCATCCCAATATAAAAGTATAAGCCTCGATCAGTAATGAACGAGGTGAGTTCTTGATCTGGCCCGTACATAGGAATTTGATTGTAGCCTGAGTAGGCATCTATGAAGCTTAATAACACATGCCTTGCAGTGACATCCACAAGCTGATCAATAGAGGAAGAGGGAAACTATCCTTTGGACACGCCTTGTTCAAGTCAGTGAAGTCGACGCAAGTCCTCCACTTACCATTTGGCTTCTTTACTAGCACAGGATTAGCCAGCCAATTCGGGTAGAATGAGTCCTTGATAAGCCCGACTTCCATCAACCTATCCACCTCTTCCCTAAGGGCCTCCGCCCTTTCTCCACTAACTGATCTCATCTTCTGCCTTATCCCCTTTTTTCTTGAATCTAGGTTCAACCTGTGGCACATTACTTCTGGATCAATGCCTATCATGTCGGCGTGAGACCATGCAAACACATCCAAATTTTCCTTGAGGAACGAGACGAGATTGTCCCTTATACTAGGGCCGAGATTTGGCCCAATCTTCAAAACTTTAGCCGGGTCGTTTGGATCCACTAAGATAGGAATAATATCTTCGAATGTTCCAGCTCCGTCGGGCAGGGGAGGCATTCTTGGGTCCAAATCAACATCGAAGTTCTTATCCGTGCTAGGCTCCCCTATTTCGGTGACACTAAGATTATCCTCATTGTTGATGGACAACTCCGGTGTTTCCTGCAGGATGTTCCCTTCTGATGCTATAGTGACTTCTCGGGACATTCCAGTTGGCAGGTTTATCAAAACCAAAGTCTCTTTTCTCACCCACTTGCCTTTATTCAACCTAGCAGCTACCTGCTCTGAGTTTTCTTCGTCATCGCTTGCTTCCTCCACTATGCTCTCTTGTAACGTCATTATGGGTTGAGAGGATTCCATCATTAGGGCCCCGGGCCGGGGTTCCACCCCAATTCCCAGACTTTCAAAGTAGTCATCCGAGAGCTCCTCTATAGATATCTTGTTACAGACATCTGGCATGGGAGTATCCACACGCTTCCTTTTCTTCTTTTCACCATCTTCCATGAACTCTTGTTCCCCAAGATCTGCCAATTCTCTTGGAACATCTGTCTTTTCCGCCCCTTTCATTGCTTGGTTATAGCATACCCTTGAGTCATACTGGCATCCCTTCACTTGTCCGACACCTATGGGAATTGGGAATTTCATGGTTAAGTGATAAATATAGGTGACTACCTTCATCTCTTTAAGGATTAGTCTTCCAATGATAGCATTATAAGCACACGGCTGATCCACCACAGTAAAAGTGGCAATTTGTGTGGCCACGTAGGGGTTGTCTCCTAAACTGACCGGGAGCTGGACTGTGCCCCGGATTCCTACTGAAGCCCCTGTGAACCCGTAGAGCTGATTTCCGCTCGAGACCAATTCTCTGTCTCGGAATCCAAGCCTTTTGTAACTGTCGTAGGTCAAAATATTTACGGCGCTCCCGTTGTCTACCAATACCCGATATACATTGGTTGACCCAACTTTCATCCTTACGACAAGAGCATCAGCATGAGGGTGATGTATCCATTTGGCATCTTCTTTGCTAAACATAATTTCATCTCTTTCTTTCTTGAACAGATGAGGAGGCCTTTGTTCAAGATGATGAACATTGGTTAGAGGACGATCCTTTGCCTCTCGAGCATATCTTTCCATGGCTTTCTTTCTATCTCCCCCCACGTAAGATCCTCCAATAATAACATGAATGCTATTAGCCCTAGCAGTCCTCTCCGTGTCATCGTCCTTTGCTATCGGAGGTGGAGGGGGCACCTGGTACCTCCTTCACAACCCATTCAGTTAGCTTTTCTTGCCGAATCAAAGTTTCAATTTCATCCTTCAAATGTCGGTAATCTGCCGTGTGATGCCCCGTGGATTCATGGTAAGCACAGTATCTAGAGGTGTCCCTCTTGTTATATTCTGTCAAAGGAGTAACTTTCTTGAACACCCCTTTCCCAGCATAAGTGGCGTATATATGGTCGATGGAGGCGACCAAGGGGGTATGATTCTGCCATTTGCTTGTATAAGGTCTTCCAGACTCTTTATTGGCAGTTTCCCTAGCCCTGTTAAACTTCTTTGGACTGGGGCTCCTTTGAAAGTCTTTCTTCTTTCTTCGGGACTAAGAGATCTCCCTCTCTTTTCCATTCTTCGGCCACTGCTTCTTAGATCCCTCATGGATTTATCTACCCGCTTGTGAGGTTCCACCTGTTCATAAAACTCGGCCAAAGTTTTTGGCTCCTTAGCTTGTAGGGTTTTCCATAATTTAGAGCCTTCTCTTAATCCCGTAATTAGAAAGTTCTTCTGAGCCTCTTTCGTTGCTCCTCGAACTCTGGGGACTTCAGCATTAAATCGCATGAAATACTCTTGCAGGGACTCTCCCTCTCCCTGCTTAATATTGGCAAGGGTAGCCATGGGGGGGGGGCATAATGAAGGGTGGATTGAAACTGCCTTAAAAATAGATCTCCCAGCTGCCTCCACGTGCTGATGCTAGCCGATCCTAGCTTGGTAAACCATTGTTGGGCACTTACCCTTAATGAAGCAGCAAATAGTCGACAACGAGTTAGATCAGGAACCTGGTAGACCTCCATCTCAGTGTTGAAATGGGCCAGGTACTCAGCAGGATCGACATCCCCATTAAAGGCAAGTTCGAGGTTACTCCTGAATACCGGGGGTAGAGGAGACATCCTTATTGCAGGAGTAAAAGGAGATGGAGCCGTAGCAGGGGGTGGCGCCTTCTTCTCGTTTTCCATTTGCACAAGCAGGCGCCTCAAGTCGCCAACCCTCAGGTCTCTAATTCTTTCATCAAACCTTTTTTCATTGTGGTGGCTCGAATGATGAGAGGAAGTCCTCTCCCTCCATTCCCGTCTATGAGTTCGAGGTGGAGTCATCTCCCTTCGTTCGGTTCAAGGTGGAGTCCTCTCTTTTCGTTCGGTTCGAGGTGGAGTCCTCTCCCTCCGCTCGGTTTGAGGTGGAGTCATCTTCCTTCGTTCGGTTCGAGGCGGAGTCTTCTCTGGCGCCTCCTTCCGTGACTAGGATTTTTCCAACCTAATCCTTAGATCGTGTTCGGTTAACTTTTTTCCAATCCGATCTAAAACACTAGTGGATCTAGCCTCGGATGAAGCTGGCTCATGCCTCGGCTCGCTCGGAGCCTGGCTGCATCACTCCTCATGGCTTGGGGATATCTCATCCATCTCAAGAGGGCCGGTCTTCTTCAACCCATCAGCTACCTCGTCGAACTCGTTTATGAGTTTCTTAGGGGGTTGATCTTTCTTTTGCTGAGTGATCTTGAGTCTTCGAGCCTTTCTCTTTGCATTCTTAATTGAATTCTGTTCGACCTTGGCCAGCCGAGCGTTCATAGTCTCAAACTGATGCCCGATCCCCTCTAGATAATCCAAGATCTTCTTGCCGTCAAGCGTAACTGGGGCGACACGAGGTGTGACAGGGGTGGCCTTACTTGGTCCTTCATCTCCGTGGGGTGGTGGATCCGTCTTTGCTCCTTGTGGTGTGGCGTCCTTCTTCTGCTCAATCTCCTTGTCACCATTCTTGTTGTTCTTCGACATCCTTCTCCTTAAGATGTATTAGCCCCTCCTTCTAGCGCCAATTGTTATAAGGAGAATTTCGTATAATAGTGTTTCAGAGGTTTATGGTAAGTGGTGGCTGGACTTGTATGATGACTCCTCAGAAATTGAATAGAGAATGGGTTATTTCTCTTGCTCTTTGCCGAGTGTCAATTGTGTATCATACAAGGTGCCTACGTACCCCTTTATATAAGGATCAAGCCTCACATAGTTCTTGGGAAACAAGTCATCGGATAAGCCCATTCAGTCCAAACCCATAAATAGTCAGGATTTATCCATCCACGTCACGTCCGGTTTTCACACGTTTTCCTACAATCTCGCGGCATCTCCGCATTTCTTTCCGTGATTGTAGGTCTGTCCCGTGTCAACCAAGAAACATCCATTCCATAAAAAGGAATTTCCATATTTTGGGTTTCACCCATGGTGCGAGCTGGCCAGGCTCGCACCGCACAAGTCAATATATATATAAATGCTTAAGTTAGATTTTACCTTTCCACAACCAAGTGGTGTGAGCTCAATTATGTTCAATCATTCCTATTTTTGACAAGTAGTGCGAGCCCATTATTTCATAATAGTGAGAGACCATGAGATTATGGTGAAAGCCATAAATCATGGTGCGAGCTCATCATGCTCGTGCGAGCTCATCATGATGCGAACTCACTTCTTCAAAGGAGCCCAACAACCCTAGCTTATTAAATCAATCCCATTTTCATTTTAAGCAACACGAGCTCATCAATGCCCAGTCATCATAAATGGGTGCGAGCCCATTATGCATTGATGGTGCGAGCCTATTATACTTGGAGCAATCATCTTTATTTAGGACTTAGTTCAACATAAAACTCATGGTGCGAGCCGAAGCTCAGGTCGCACCAATCTTTCTAAAACATGACTTATGCTTAGGCCCAAACCACTTATGGACCTGTTTAGGGTCCATTATCGAAAATCCAGTAACAGTTCTTATATATGGTTTCTCTTTAAAGAAAATTATACACCTCAAAATTAAATTACCTTATTTATATTCGAATTTATATGATTGTAGACGAGGAAATTTTTTATATATGGCTTCTCTTTAAAGAAAATTATAAACCAATATCTTTATCTTCTTTATTTATATAAAGGAAAACTTGAGGAGCTACCAAATGGTCTAAAATATTTATATTTTTTTCTAGAGCTTCTCAATTTAAATTCAATAAAATTGAATTTTCTTATTTACATTCAAATTTATAGGGAAAACAATTAAAATATAAAAAAATCAATCTTGTTTACAATTTTATTTGAAAAATATTATTGACTAAAATCATATTTAAATTTTAAGTTATGCCATTACGTCTTTATAGCTATACTAGCTTATATCCCGTGCGATGCACAGTTTTCTTTAATTTTTTATTAATAATATAAATAATTTAATTTAATAAATTATTGACGTAATCTTTAGTAGTATTTTAGATATTAAAATATAAAATATTTTTAAATAATAGATCTAGCGGTTTGTATTTATTTGTTTTTAAAAAATTTAAATGTGACTAAAGTGCAAATAACAAAATATGTGATCTGTAGTGTACCGAGTTTCTTCTAACATATGCTATTACTTTTATTTTTTTATTAATTATCTTATTTGAATTGTATGTTATAAAAAATTATATTAAACCCGGATTTTATAAGTTTAATATAATAATATTGTCATTATATCTATATTTTGCCCGTGTTATTTTTAATTCGAATATGAGTTGTTTTATTTAAAAAATATAAAACAAACAATTTCCTTAAAAAGACAATTACTTACTTATTAATAATTATATAAAATTATATTACATTTATATATATGTTGCTCGTGTTACTTTTAAAAAATTAGTTGTTTAATTTAAAATAAAAATAAAAAGGTTATGTGTTTAGCTGAAAAGGTTAAGTGGTTATTTATTAATAATTATATATAACAATATTATCATTACATATTTATTTTCCATGTGTTATGTTTAGAAGATGAGTTGTTTTAGTTAGAAAATGTAGAAGATATAATGTGTTTTTGCTGAAAAAGGTAATCAGTTGTAAATATGTAATAATATTATCATTATATATATGTTACCAATTTTATTTTTAAAAAATGAGTTGTTTTGGTTAGAAAAATAAATAAAATAGTTAATTTGTTTTAGCTGAAAAAATATAAAATTATATTACCTTTTAATATATATGTTGCTCGTGTTAGTTTTAGAAAATTAGTTGTTTAAGTTAGTAAAAAATAAAAAAGGTTATGTGTTTAGCTGAAAAGGGTAAGTGGTTATTTATTAATAATTATATATAACAATATTACAATTACATATTTATTTTCCATGTGTTATGGTTAGAAGATGAGTTGTTTTAGTTAGAAAATGTAGAACAAATAATGTGTTTTTGCTGAAAAAGGTAATCAGTTATAAATATGTAATAATATTACCATTTTATATTGTTAGATCAGAATTCAATGATCGTCAGAAGCTAGACTCAACTGATCAGGATTGCTGACGTCATCAGTATTGCATGGTCATCAGTATTTGATCAAGCGTCAGTATCTTATTGATCATCAGGATTCCTACTCAGACTATGATCAGGATTGATCATCAGAACTTGAAGCTGATCAGGATTCCTACTTCGAGTTATATTTGGAGTCTAGATAAACATGGAAGTTTATTCTATTTGTTCCTGGTTTGTAGAATGCAGCTATCGATTAAAGATATGTTTCTATCTTTGTTATTGATTAGGACTTATCTTGTTATTGATAGAGAAGCTGTGTGCACTATATAAACACAGTCTTGGTTTCGATTTATGTATTCATTAGAGAGAGAACATAATCGAAGAGAAGCTCTTCAGAACAGAATTTCTTGAGAGAGTTTTTGTAAACTAGCAGCTCTCAAGAACATCAGAATTTCTTGAGAGAGTTTGTAACAGTTTTATATCAGATTTAATAAAGCTGTTATCTTTCTTTTCATATTTGTGATATATACATTAAGAAGTCGATTATCTTACTCTATTGTATTCAACCCCCCTTCTACAATAGATTATTACTGGGCAACAATTGGTATCAAAGCAAACTGATTTATTTTTAAATCAGAGACGATCTAAGATGTCGACAACCAAGTATGAAAGCATGAAGATTCCCATCTTAAAGATATCAGAATATCCTACATGGAGGGTAAAGATGCTGATGTACCTGGAGGCTATGGATCCTGACTACTTGGACAGGATTCGTGATGGACCATATATACCAACAAAGTTCGTAGAACGAACAGATACAGTACCAGAACATTATGTGGTCAAAGCTAAAGCTGAATGGACTCCAGAAGAAAAAGCTCATGTACTCAGGGAACCAAAGATAAAGAATATCTTGCATAATAGCCTTGATGCTGTCATGTCAAACAGAGTGATTGCATGCAAGTCTTCAAAAGAAATCTGGGATACTTTGGAAACTCAGTGCCAGGGATCTGCATCTGTTAAGAAAAACAGAAGGGCTCTTTTGATTCAAGAATATGAACAATTCGATGCAAGACCTGAAGAGAGCCTGACTGATCTATATGATAGATTTCTGACACTATTGAACAGCTTATCCTTAGTTGACAAAGTATATGAAACTGAAGATTCAAACACCAAATTTCTTAGAGCTTTACCTGAAGAATGGGATACTCAGACCTCAATCATTAGACACCAGTATGATTTGAACATTGTGTCTCTTGATGAGATCTATGGGATGCTAAGAACTCATGATCTTGAAGTTCAACAGAGAAAGAACAAGAAAAGCAGCAAGGCAAAGTCAATTGCTTTGAATGTAGAAGCAAAATCAAAAGGGAAAGCTATGGAGGTCTCTAGAAGGAAAGCAAGAGTAGCTGAATCAGATCCTGACGACTCTTCATCAGATACTGATGGCAATCCTGATGCCAATACTGGTGATGATTCTTCTGACTCAGACATGGAAGAGATGGTTGCTATGATTGTCAGAAACTTCAGAAGGATGAAGTTCAAGAAGAATAGAAGACAAGGCAACTTTCAGAAAAAGACCTTCAAAGCAGACAAAGACAAGTATATCAAAAAGGACAGCAAGGGTAGCAAATTTGACAAGTCAAAGGTTAGATGCTACAAGTGTAATGGTATAGGTCACTTTGCTTCTGAATGCAACAAGACAAAGGCACTCATCACATCAAGCAAGGATTGGATGGACTCTTCCTCAGAATCTGATACTGAGGTAGTCAACTATGCGTTAATGGCCAATGCTGATGTAACTGCTGCTCCTGATGATAAGGTACTAAATACTATCTTTGATTTTGATACTGATAATGCTTCTGAGTTAAGACGTTTTCTAAAGTCATTACATATTAGCTTTAGAAGTCAAACTGCTGAGAATACTAGAATCTTATCTGAGATGTCTGATCTTAGAAAGAGGAATGAGATATTAGAAGCTGAATTTTCTCGTATGCTAGAAGTACAAAAAGAATGTGATAATGCTAAACACATGCACTTAGAGATGACATCTAAATGTACTTCCCTTGAAAAAGAACTTGAATATGCTAATGAGAAAATCAGAACCTGGACAGACTCTGGTAGGAAATTTCATGAGATTAATACCTCTAAGAATTGGAAAGAGTGTCTAGGATATAAGTCAGATGAAGATAAGAAATTAGCAGAGAAAATTGTCATTGATGAGACAGTCAGTCCAAAGACCTATAGACATGTTATAGACTCAACCAAATCTAAGATTACTCCTGTTAATTTTGTTTTTGGTAAGGATTCCAATTCTACTTTTGAAAAGGGATCTTCTTCTACTCAAGGAATTAAAATTATAAAGTCTAAACCTGTCATGAACAAAGTCACTAAGAATGTAGGTCTATTGTCTCAGAAACAGCTTAAAGATAAAATCTGTGAGGTTACAGATAAGAAAAAGGAAGCTACTGTTAAGAGAAACAGGAATGGTAAAGTTGGGATCAATAAAGAGAATGGTTATATCCCAAATGCACCTAGAAAGTGTTGTTTTAACTGTGGTAACTCTAATCATCTTGCTATTGATTGTAAGAAGATTAAAAAGAAGATTGCTGATATTTCTAAATCTGATGTGAGGAATAGATCAGTACTCTATAAACCGCAGAAGTCCTGTTTTCATTGTGGTAGTCTATGGCATTCTATTTATACATGTAAAGAGTATCATGATTTGTACTATAACTTTTATGATCCATTGCCTAAGTTTGAAAGTAGTACAAAGTCTGATAGAACTGAAAATGTCATAGTGAAGCATGCTTTTGTTAATACTGATGCTGACAAAGCAAATCCTGATGGAGTAAATCCTGTCAGGACTGCTAAAGTCAAAAAGTCTTCTGCTGCTAAAATTAATAAATTGCATGAGAAAGGAACCCAACGTGTATGGGTTCCTAAGTGTTCTAACTAGTGTGTTTCTATTCTGATGCAGGGTAAAAAGAAAAATGTGTTAGTCATGGATAGTGGATGTTCTGTGCACATGAATGGAAACAAAGCCCTGTTATCAGAATATGAGGAAAAAGCTGGCCCAACTGTGTCTTATAGAGATGGCAACATTGGACAAACCTTGGGATATGGCAATATAATCATTGGAAATGTCATCATTGAAAAAGTAGCTCTAGTGAAGGGACTAAAACACAACTTGTTGAGTATTAGTCAAATCACTGATAGAGGTTATCATGTCAATTTCTATTCCACACATTGTGAAGTAGTCAGTAAAGCAACAGGGAAGATAGCACTAACTGGCTACAGGCATGGTAACATATATGAAGCCAACATTCTCTCAGATACTGATGGCTCCCCTACATGTTTCATCAGTAAAGCTTCAGTTGATGAAAGTTGGAATTGGCACAAGAAGCTTTCTCATCTCAACTTCAGCAACATCAATGAGTTGGTTAAGAAAGAGTTAGTAAGAGGATTACCTAATGTCTTATATACACCTGATGGACTCTGTGATGCATGCCAAAAAGCAAAACAAAGAAGGACATCATTCCAGAGTAAATCAGTATCCTCGATTGAAGAACCATATCACATGCTACATCTTGATCTGTTTGGTCCAGTCAACATCATGTCCATCAGTAAGAAAAGGTACACTCTTGTAATTGTTGATGAATATTCTAGATTCACCTGGGTGTATTTTCTGCATAGAAAAGATGAAACTCCTGAAGTTCTGTTGGATCATGTGAGGATGATTGAGACAACCACAAAGTTCAAAGTCAAGATTCTGAGAAGTGATAATGGTACTGAATTTAAGAATTCAAAGATGGAAGAGTTCTGCAAATACAAAGGAATCATTCAACAATTCTCTGCTCCTGGCACACCTCAGCAAAATGGAGTAGTAGAAAGGAAGAATAGAACTCTTATTGAAGCTGGCAGAACTATGTTGGAAGAAGCTAAATTACCTACATATTTCTGGGCAGAAGCAGTCAACACAGCATGCTATACACAAAATCTCACATTAATAAACAGGCATGGTGTCACTCCTTATCAGTCACTCAAGGAGAAGAAACCAAGTCTGAAGCATTTGCATGTGTTTGGCTGTAAATGTTTTGTTCTCAGAACTCATCCTGAACAGCTAGGGAAATTTGAAACAAAGGCTGATGAAGGAATATTCATAGGTTATCCTACATCAAGAGCCTTCAGAGTTTTTAATTTGAGAACAAGAACTGTCATGGAGTCAATTCATGTATCTTTTGATGATAAGAAGATAACTGGAATCATTGAAGACTCGCATGATAGATTGTTATTTGAAAATGAAGCTTCCAAGGAACCTGAAGAAATTGAATCAGATCCTGTCAATTCATCAGATATTGATGGGTCACCAAATCCTGATGACTCACCAGGTACTGATGGTGCTAATACTGATGATGCAAACAACAGTGATACAACTAGTAGTGCTAATGTTGAGGGGGAGCAACGACATTCAACTACAAGTTCAGAGTCAACTCAATCATCAGAACAGAATTCTTCAGATACTGATTCAAGTGAAGATCCTGATAACACATCAGGAGGGCATAGCAATAATTCAGGGAGAGCTTCAAATCAATCAAATTCTTTCAATCAAGATAACACCAATCCAGGGGGAGCATCTACTTCAAGAAACAATTTGACACCAGCAAGGAAATGGACAAAAGATCATACTCCTGATTTGATAATTGGAGATCCTGATGCAGGTGTTCAAACAAGAAGTGCAACGCAGAATGAATGTTTATATAATAACTTTCTATCCATGGAGGAGCCTAAGAAAGTTGAAGATGCACTTAAAGATGCTGATTGGGTTACTGCAATGCAAGAAGAACTGAATGAATTTGAAAGGAATGAAGTCTGGAAACTAGTACCAAGACCAAAGAATAGATCAATTGTTGGTACAAAGTGGATTTTCAAGAACAAGACTGATTCTGATGGAGTCATTATCAGAAATAAAGCTAGACTAGTTGCAAAGGGGTATTCCCAACAAGAGGGAATTGACTATGATGAAACTTTTGCTCCTGTTGCAAGACTAGAAGCCATCAGGATATTTCTTGCTTATGCAGCACATAGGAAATTCAAGGTTTTCCAGATGGATGTTAAAAGTGCTTTCTTAAATGGTGAACTGGAGGAAGAAGTTTATGTTGAACAACCTCCTGGTTTCATTGATCCTACATATCCAGATCATGTCTACAGACTGGATAAGGCACTTTATGGACTAAAGCAAGCTCCAAGAGCATGGTATGAAACCTTAGCTCAATTCTTACTGGAAAGTGGATTCAAAAGAGGTGCAATTGATAAAACTCTATTTTACTTGAATCATGGT
Organism: Heracleum sosnowskyi; assembly: GCA_030848705.1. NCBI lineage: Eukaryota > Viridiplantae > Streptophyta > Magnoliopsida > Apiales > Apiaceae > Heracleum > Heracleum sosnowskyi. The sequence continues at coordinate 10,646,255 of CM061239.1, forward strand.
AAGGAGTTGCTGTTAGTTCAGATTTATGTTGATGATATCATTTTTGGGTCAACAAACAATAAGCTGTGTGAAAAGTTTTCCAAGCTTATGCAGTCAAGATATCAAATGAGCATGATGGGAGAAATGAGTTACTTTCTGGGTCTTCAAGTTAAACAGACTGATGAAGGGATTTTTATTAATCAGTCTAAATACACAAGGAATTTACTGACAAGGTTTAACATGCAAGACAGTACTCCTGCTTCAACTCCCATAGCTACAGCTACCAAACTTGATCCTGATCAAGGTGAAGAGGTAGATGTAACTCACTACAGAGGAATGATTGGCTCTTTATTGTATCTCACTGCCAGTAGACCAGATATCATGTTTGCAACCTGTCTATGTGCAAGATTTCAAGCAAAACCTAGAGAACCACATCTGATTGCAGTCAAAAGAATTTTCAGATATCTCAAAGGCACTCCTTCACTTGGCCTTTGGTATGCAAGGGAATCAGATTTTGGGTTGTGTGGTTATTCAGATGCTGATTTTGCAGGATGCAAAATAGACAGGAAAAGTACTTCAGGAAGTTGTCAGTTTTTGGGTGGAAGACTAGTTTCATGGTTCAGTAAAAAGCAGAAATCTATTTCCACTTCAACTGCAGAAGCTGAGTACATTGCTGCAGGAAGTTGTTGTGCTCAGATAATGTGGATGAGAAATCAGTTGTTAGATTATGGCCTGTCATACTCAAAAATCCCTATTTATTGTGATAACCAAAGTGCTATTGCAATGACATGAAATCCAGTTCAGCATTCTCTTACTAAACACATAAGTATCAGATATCACTTTATAAGAGAACAGGTTCTGGAAGGAACAATTGAACTTCACTTTGTTCCTACTGATCAACAACTAGCTGATATATTCACCAAGCCATTACCTGAAGCTACTTTCAATAAGTTGGTGAATGAACTTGGAATGATGAATTTTGAGAATTTCTGAGGAAAAGCTACATAGAGGAAATCCTGATAACTGTCAAATCCTGATGGTTATTCAGAAAGGTATGTATCTTTGATCAAATCCTGACAGGAAGTCAACTGGTCAATCCTGATGTACAGGTCAGTATTTCATTACTTAATTTGTGCCTAATTTTTCGTCAGTATCTACTGATGGACGGTTGAGTTTTAGTAGGACAACTGTATGCGCGCGTGTGTTGCACTATTATAGATACAGATTTATTTAAATGACACACGTAATCTGTCCACTAATTCTTTGTGCACAAATCATATTTTGCCACCTGTCTTTGAGAGTAATATTTTGTTTTAACAAAATACTTTTTATCGGTCTACATCGTTAATTACTCTCTTATCATCAGTTTTTCGTTTTCTATCTCTCTGTGCTTTCATACCCTAATTGCTTCAAATCTTAATTCTCGAGTTTTCAAAAGCATTACAATGACATCTTCATCATTCATGAACAAACAGACAGTGATTAGTGGTGTTACATTTGCCACTAACAATTTTGTGGCTATTCTAAATCATCAAGATTTACCCAATGAGTTTCATATCATTCAAGATTTTCTAGCTTCAAGCCCATTGAAGTTTGCTTTAACAGAACCTGCAAGTGTTTCTTTTAAGTCTGTAATGCAGGTGTCACTAGTACAAACTGGACCTATTGCGTCAGTCAAATTGACCTATAGCGTCGGTCAAATGGCGTAGTATATGTAGGGGACGCTCTAGGTATAGGCCTATAGTGTCGGTTAAAATGGCGACGCTGATTGTCTGCTATTGCGTCGGTCATTTAAACGACCGGCGCTAAAAGTCTGCTTTAGGCATCGGGCATTTAAACAACCGACGCTAGAAGTCTGCTTTAGGTGTCGGTCATTTAAACAACCGACGCTAAAAGTCTGCTTTAGGAGTCGGTCATTCAAATAACCGACGCTAAAAGTCTGCTTTAAGCGTCGTTCGTTTAAACAACCGACGCTAAAAGTCTGCTTTAGGCTTCGGTCATTTAAACAACTGACGCTAAAAGTCAATTTTTTTTAAAAAAATTGATATTCAAAATTGCAATTTTAGTGATCTATATCTCAAACCCAACAAATAAAACAATATAATATGAAACAATTACAATTATTCTAATAACTGTAAATTTAAATAAACAATTACAATTATCCCAATTACAAATACACAATTACATCCACAAAGGTAATCAATTACATCCAAATACACAATTACAATTATCCCTACACATGATGCTAAAGCTCAGCAATGAGGGTCCTCACATTGAACTTTAGGATGTAGAATGTGATAGCACTAATAATAGCCACCAGCTCACTGCTCAGCCCGGTGAACATTCTTAAGGACCTGAATTTCAATAGAAAAGTCAAGGAATGATTAAAGGGTTTTTACTGTTAGCATATAAATAAAACAGGATTTAACAAGTGATAGATAGTATTCAGAGATTACTTTAACGACGACATTAATTTTCACATACAAGATATGCACTTGATGATTCGAGCTCAATTCTTTACTTGCACCTAATAATTGAAAAGAAATCTTATAGTGTGGAAACAACTATGGCATGCAAAACAGGGATCCTACTTGTAGAATGTCACTAACAATTAACTACTTTCCGGAGTGCTATGATTTTGTGTATCATCTATATGGAATGCCAACAAATATATATGTTTAAGCAATCATCCTTCTTACTTTCAAACTCCTAGACTAGCTGTTCTTCCATAATTTCTTCACACTTCATTTTCGAGACACACAAAGTTATAAGAGCATTTTCAGTCTGTAACTAAGTCAGCATAAGAAACTATATTGCTTAATATATAAGAATTCAGACAATTCTATTCAGTTTCATGGAAAAACAAATGTTGCAGAAGTGATGAAAGATAAAACTAAACAAAAATCAAAAGAGGGATTATTAGATTGATACTTATGTCTGTTCACTTTAAAACTAAGAATTGTATTGCTAAAGCCCAATGGGCCATGACAACACAGATTCTAGACACTGTACTATAGATTTACAATGATTTCTTTTATAAGATATTATAATGTAATTGTCTACTGGGATTTGCTAAGGTTTGAGTATCTCTGACTTTTAAGCCTAACTTGATTAAAGCCCCAAAAGAACATTAGTTTACTTACACAAATATAAGATATTATAATGTTGTCATACTTTGTTAAGGGAGTATTCAGTTAGTATTTATGTGCCATATACATAGTGGAGTCAGAGGAATTGATGTGTATTATGAATGATGACATAAGTAGATTGTTTTATGTTGTGATTTTAAATTGATAAAGTTCTCTCTTTTAAAAAGGTTTATATCTTTTTCATATCAAAATTATCTCAAATTCTCTCAAGACAAGGCATTTTGTTGAAGAATATACCAGCAAATCAGCACTTAAGGAAAATACCAGAACGACAACTCTTGTTTAAGAATATATTACTTTTCTTCATTTCATACTCAGGCTGGTTAATTACTGAACTGGATAATAAGATCAGTTTAACATTTTTCTCCATTTAAATTTAGAAAAAAAATTATGACTGATAGTCCAACATACTTAAAGAGAATAAAATAAAATAACAGAGTTAACTGTAAGATGTGATAACTTAAAAAGATACTATGTGCTAACTATTTTAAAAAATTGACCAACACAGGGAAGAAGGAGAAGTACTTACAATTGCTTTGTTTTGTTTAAGTTTGCAAATGACTTTGGAATTGGTCCTAATATGTGGTTCTGGTCAATTTGTATTCTGTCAAGGTTGGGAAGATAACCCATTTCCTCGGGCAAGGGCCCTGTTAGTTGATTTCAATTCAGCAGCCTGGACGCGAATAAGAGCATCAATAGAATAAAGCTGAACTTATAGAACTACCACAGTCTTTCATGGTAAAAAAAGAAACAGCTTTAAAAATGTCAAGACATACACTTATATTATTTTATCATCTAGTATAAGGTTAAAGTGTATAATCGAATTCTTGAACTTACAGTAGCTCCAAAGACGTAATGTTGCCTATTTCAACTGGTATACTCCCACTTATCTTGTTCCACATGTTACCTTTTGAAGTTTCAGAGTACTAATTAAAGACTATAAAATAAGAACTACCCAAATTCACATCAAATTCGTATTTATATAGGGTTTGGTAAAGATGCTAATTAAATACCAGAGTAAATAATAGAGAGTCATGAGCAAAATACTTGAAATCGACATCGAGGCTCGAGTGCTGTTAAGTCATGAATCATTTGTATAATGAGAGGCCTTCGAGTTCCCATTTACACTTCTCGAACATTAAATCGAAACCCTAGGAGTGCTTAGAGTAGCGAACTCTTGCCATCAGATTAACCGACTATCAAGATAATCTCTGGAATTAGAAGCTTCTCTCCGAATGCAACAGCCACTGTCTGGAGACGATTATAGGCTTCAAATCGCCTTTTGAATTCATTAGCTAATCGATTCGAGAACGATGATGTGTCGATTGCAGACTACATTTCAATTGAGACCAATAAAAGCTAGGGCTTAGCTAGTTTCGCCCAATTAGTAACTAATTGAGAAGGGGTTTTTGGTTAATAAAAGGTAGAGAATTAGGAAAGATAGTAAGATGGGGTTTGGGATTTTGTGAGAGAGATGAGATGTAAGTGGGAGAGAGAGACGAGAGAGAAACAGAGCGAAGAAATGAATTGGGAAACTGGCAATTTAGGGTTAAAAGGAAACCCGGGAATTTAAGAATTTCACAATTTAATTTTTCACTTAAAAATAAATTATCAAAATAAATATAAAAAAATGAGCAAAAATTTCAATATTATTTTTTAAACGTAGAGATTTAAATTAGATGTCTTCCCATATTTTTAAAATTATTTTAGGAACAAAAACTAATTAAATATGAATTTTACAAATTTTGATCTTTTAAATACAATATAAATCATTAAATCATTTTAAAATCCTTAAATACAGAAAATAATTCTTCCAATAATTTTAAAAACTAATTAAATATATAAAGGTAATTTTACAAAAATGGAAAATTAGTGAAAATAAGGTAACATTCATCACACAAATAGTGAGTATGACTACTTTGGTGTGCATGAATTTATTTTCAAAAATTGTCATTTTTCCTATTTGTATTTAATTTTTTGATTTCTTTTACAAACTAGTTAAAAATGAGGAAAAAATAAAAAAATGGAAAATTAGTGAAAATAAGGTAACATTCATCACACAAATAGTGAGTATGACTATTTTGGTGTGTATGAGTTTATTTTCAAAAATTGTCATTTTTCCTATTTTTATTTAATTTTTTGATTTCTTTTACAAACTAGTTAAAAATGTGGAAAAAATAAAACAAATGGAAAATTAGTGAAAATAAGGTAACATTCATCACACAAATAGTGAGTATGACTAATTTGGTGTGTATGAATTTATTTTCAAAAATTGTCATTTTTCCTATTTTTATTTAATTTTTTGATTTCTTTTACAAACTAGTTAAAAATGGGGAAAAAAATAAAAAAATGGAAAATTAGTGAAAATAACGTAACATTCATCACAAAAATAGTGAGTATGACTAATTTGGTGTGTATGAATTTATTTTCAAAAATTGTCATTTGTCCTATTTTTATTTAATTTTTTGATTTCTTTTACAAACTAGTTATAAATGGGGAAACAATAAAAAATATGGAAAATTAGTGAAATAAGGTAACATTCATCACACAAATAGTGAGTATGACTACTTTGGTGTGTATGAATTTATTTTCAAAAATTGTCATTTTTCCTATTTTTATTTAATTTTTTGATTTATTTGACAAACTAGTTAAAAATGTGGAAAAATAAAAAAAATGGAAAATTAGTGAAAGTATGTTAAAATTCATCACACAAATAGTGAGTATGACTACTTTGGTGTGTATGAATTTAGTTTCAAAAATTGTCATTTTTCCTATTTTTATTTATTTTTTGATTAATTTTACAAACTAGTTAAAAATGGAAAAAAAATGGAAAATTATTGAAAATAAGGTAACATTCATCACACAAATAGTGAGTATGCCTACTTTGGTGTGTATGAATTTATTTTCAAAAATTGTCTTTTTTCCTATTTTTATTTAATTTTTTTGGCCTTTATTCTTATATTTATTTATTATTTTAAGTTATACCTATAGCGTCGGCATTTTAAGGGGCGATGCTATAAGCTACACCTATAGCGGCGGTTAATTCAAACAACCGACGCTATAGGTGCGATGCTATTTTGTTATTTTTGAGTTACACCTATAGCGACGACATTTCAAAGGGCGACGCTATAAGCTATACCTATAGCGTCGCCCTTTTGAGGGGCGACGCTATAGGCTATACCTATAGCGTCGGCATTTTAGGGGGCGACGCTATAAGTATAGCCTATAGCGTCGGCATTTTAAGGGCGACGCTATAGGTATACCTATAGCGTCGCTCCTCAAAAGGGCGACGCTATAGGCTCTACCTATAGCGTCGGTTGATGCAAACAACCGACGCTAAAGCTTCTGGCAATAGGCCTATAGGGTCGGTTAATGCAAACAACCGACGCAATAGGTAAAAGTGCGACGCAATAGGTCAATAACCGACGCTATAGGTGGCGACGCAATAGGTCCAGTTTGTACTAGTGTGTGGAACTCAGTTACTTTTGATAAAGGGCATTCTGATACAATCTTGATGAGTTTTGGATATAATGGAACTACTAACTATGTGACTCCTACAATTGTGGAGGCAGCCCTGCATTTACCCGTTCTTGGTGATGCTATTCCTGCTAATGTTAAACTCTGATAATAATGAAATTGAAGTTGATAATTAAGACTGAAAACTTAATCAAAGACTAAGTAATAATCTAATTGTCCAGAGTTTACCAGGAGTGTTAATGACAAATTAGCATAGAACCTCTGGTTTTCATACCAGCTTCAATATTTGAGCATCAGGATTTGACCAATTGATTTCCTGTCAGGATTGAGTCCTATCAGGATTTGATCAAAGATACATACCTTTCTGAATAACCATCAGGATTTGACAGTTATCAGGATTTCCTCTCTGTAGCTTTTCCTCAGAAATTCTCAAAATTCATCATTCCAAGTTCATTCACCAACTTATTGAAAGTAGCTTCAGGTAGTGGCTTGGTGAATATATCAGCTAGTTGTTGATCAGTAGGAACAAAGTGAAGTTCAATTGTTCCTTCCAGAACCTGTTCTCTTATAAAGTGATATCTGATACTTATGTGTTTAGTAAGAGAATGCTGAACTGGATTTCATGTCATTGCAATAGCACTTTGGTTATCACAATAAATAGGGATTTTTGAGTATGACAGGCCATAATCTAACAACTGATTTCTCATCCACATTATCTGAGCACAACAACTTCCTGCAGCAATGTACTCAGCTTCTGCAGTTGAAGTGGAAATAGATTTCTGCTTTTTACTGAACCATGAAACTAGTCTTCCACCCAAAAACTGACAACTTCCTGAAGTACTTTTCCTGTCTATTTTGCATCCTGCAAAATCAGCATCTGAATAACCACACAACCCAAAATCTGATTCCCTTGCATACCAAAGGCCAAGTGAAGGAGTGCCTTTGAGATATCTGAAAATTCTTTTGACTGCAATCAGATGTGGTTCTCTAGGTTTTGCTTGAAATCTTGCACATAGACAGGTTGCAAACATGATATCTGGTCTACTGGCAGTGAGATACAATAAAGAGCCAATCATTCCTCTGTAGTGAGTTACATCTACCTCTTCACCTTGATCAGGATCAAGTTTGGTAGCTGTAGCTATGGGAGTTGAAGCAGGAGTACTGTCTTGCATGTTAAACCTTGTCAGTAAATTCCTTGTGTATTTAGACTGATTAATAAAAATCCCTTCATCAGTCTGTTTAACTTGAAGACCCAGAAAGTAACTCATTTCTCCCATCATGCTCATTTGATATCTTGACTGCATAAGCTTGGAAAACTTTTCACACAGCTTATTGTTTGTTGACCCAAAAATGATATCATCAACATAAATCTGAACTAACAGCAACTCCTTACCATGATTCAAGTAAAATAGAGTTTTATCAATTGCACCTCTTTTGAATCCACTTTCCAGTAAGAATTGAGCTAAGGTTTCATACCATGCTCTTGGAGCTTGCTTTAGTCCATAAAGTGCCTTATCCAGTCTGTAGACATGATCTGGATATGTAGGATCAATGAAACCAGGAGGTTGTTCAACATAAACTTCTTCCTCCAGTTCACCATTTAAGAAAGCACTTTTAACATCCATCTGGAAAACCTTGAATTTCTTATGTGCTGCATAAGCAAGAAATATCCTGATGGCTTCTAGTCTTGCAACAGGAGCAAAAGTTTCATCATAGTCAATTCCCTCTTGTTGGGAATACCCCTTTGCAACTAGTCTAGCTTTATTTCTGATAATGACTCCATCAGAATCAGTCTTGTTCTTGAAAATCCACTTTGTACCAACAATTGATCTATTCTTTGGTCTTGGTACTAGTTTCCAGACTTCATTCCTTTCAAATTCATTCAGTTCTTCTTGCATTGCAGTAACCCAATCAGCATCTTTAAGTGCATCTTCAACTTTCTTAGGCTCCTCCATGGATAGAAAGTTATTATATAAACATTCATTCTGCGTTGCACTTCTTGTTTGAACACCTGCATCAGGATCTCCAATTATCAAATCAGGAGTATGATCTTTTGTCCATTTCCTTGCTGGTGTCAAATTGTTTCTTGAAGTAGATGCTCCCCCTGGATTGGTGTTATCTTGATTGAAAGAATTTGATTGATTTGAAGCTCTCCCTGAATTATTGCTATGCCCTCCTGATGTGTTATCAGGATCTTCACTTGAATCAGTATCTGAAGAATTCTGTTCTGATGATTGAGTTGACTCTGAACTTGTAGTTGAATGCCGTTGCTCCCCCTCAACATTAGCACTACTAGTTGTATCACTGTTGTTTGCATCATCAGTATTAGCACCATCAGTACCTGGTGAGTCATCAGGATTTGGTGACCCATCAGTATCTGATGAATTGACAGGATCTGATTCAATTTCTTCAGGTTCCTTGGAAGCTTCATTTTCAAATAACAATCTATCATGCGAGTCTTCAATGATTCCAGTTATCTTCTTATCATCAAAAGATACATGAATTGACTCCATGACAGTTCTTGTTCTCAAATTAAAAACTCTGAAAGCTCTTGATGTAGGATAACCTATGAATATTCCTTCATCAGCCTTTGTTTCAAATTTCCCTAGCTGTTCAGGATGAGTTCTGAGAACAAAACATTTACAGCCAAACACATGCAAATGCTTCAGACTTGGTTTCTTCTCCTTGAGTGACTGATAAGGAGTGACACCATGCCTGTTTATTAATGTGAGATTTTGTGTATAGCATGCTGTGTTGACTGCTTCTGCCCAGAAATATGTAGGTAATTTAGCTTCTTCCAACATAGTTCTGCCAGCTTCAATAAGAGTTCTATTCTTCCTTTCTACTACTCCATTTTGCTGAGGTGTGCCAGGAGCAGAGAATTGTTGAATGATTCCTTTGTATTTGCAGAACTCTTCCATCTTTGAATTCTTAAATTCAGTACCATTATCACTTCTCAGAATCTTGACTTTGAACTTTGTGGTTGTCTCAATCATCCTCACATGATCCAACAGAACTTCAGGAGTTTCATCTTTTCTATGCAGAAAATACACCCAGGTGAATCTAGAATATTCATCAACAATTACAAGAGTGTACCTTTTCTTACTGATGGACATGATGTTGACTGGACCAAACAGATCAAGATGTAGCATGTGATATGGTTCTTCAATCGAGGATTCTGATTTACTCTGGAATGATGTCCTTCTTTGTTTTGCTTTTTGGCATGCATCACAGAGTCCATCAGGTGTATATAAGACATTAGGTAATCCTCTTACTAACTCTTTCTTAACCAACTCATTGATGTTGCTGAAGTTGAGATGAGAAAGCTTCTTGTGCCAATTCCAACTTTCATCAACTGAAGCTTTACTGATGAAACATGTAGGGGAGCCATCAGTATCTGAGAGAATGTTGGCTTCATATATGTTACCATGCCTGTAGCCAGTTAGTGCTATCTTCCCTGTTGCTTTACTGACTACTTCACAATGTGTGGAATAGAAATTGACATGATAACCTCTGTCAGTGATTTGACTAATACTCAACAAGTTGTGTTTTAGTCCCTTCACTAGAGCTACTTTTTCAATGATGACATTTCCAATGATTATATTGCCATATCCCAAGGTTTGTCCAATGTTGCCATCTCCATAAGACACAGTTGGGCCAGCTTTTTCCTCATATTCTGATAACAGGGCTTTGTTTCCATTCATGTGCACAGAACATCCACTATCCATGACTAACACATTTTTCTTTTTACCCTGCATCAGAATAGAAACACACTAGTTAGAACACTTAGGAACCCATACACGTTGGGTTCCTTTCTCATGCAATTTATTAATTTTAGCAGCAGAAGACTTTTTGACTTTAGCAGTCCTGACAGGATTTACTCCATCAGGATTTGCTTTGTCAGCATCAGTATTAACAAAAGCATGCTTCACTATGACATTTTCAGTTCTATCAGACTTTGTACTACTTTCAAACTTAGGCAATGGATCATAAAAGTTATAGTACAAATCATGATACTCTTTACATGTATAAATAGAATGCCATAGACTACCACAATGAAAACAGGACTTCTGCGGTTTATAGAGTACTGATCTATTCCTCACATCAGATTTAGAAATATCAGCAATCTTCTTTTTAATCTTCTTACAATCAATAGCAAGATGATTAGAGTTACCACAGTTAAAACAACACTTTCTAGGTGCATTTGGGATATATTTATAACCATTCTCTTTATTGATCCCAACTTTACCATTCCTGTTTCTCTTAACAGTAGCTTCCTTTTTCTTATCTGTAACCTCACAGATTTTATCTTTAAGCTATTTCTGAGACAATAGACCTAGATTCTTAGTGACTTTGTTCATGACAGGTTTAGACTTTATAATTTTAATTCCTTGAGTAGAAGAAGATCCCTTTTCAAAAGTAGAATTGGAATCCTTACGAAAAACTAAATTAACAGGAGTAATCTTAGATTTGGTTGAGTCTATAACATGTCTATAGGTCTTTGGACTGACTGTCTCATCAATGACAATTTTCTCTGCTAATTTCTTATCTTCATCTGACTTATATCCTAGACACTCTTTCCAATTCTTAGAGGTATTAATCTCATGAAATTTCCTACCAGAGTCTGTCCAGGTTCTGATTTTCTCATTAGCATATTCAAGTTCTTTTTCAAGGGAAGTACATTTAGATGTCATCTCTAAGTGCATGTGTTTAGCATTATCACATTCTTTTTGTACTTCTAGCATACGAGAAAATTCAGCTTCTAATATCTCATTCCTCTTTCTAAGGTGATAAGTGGATTTTATATCCACTTGGAACGCTTCATATCGGCTTAAATTGATGACTTGAACTCAAGTATGTGGTGCGTTTAATGTGTTTTCAGTAAGTTTTGCAGAACCAAGAGTTGGAGGTTAATTTGATTAAAAATCGGATTTTCCGGGTAGGTTGCGCAGTCTTCACTGTTTTGGCCATATCTGGAGTTCTACAAGTCCGATTCTGACGATCTTACAGCTCACGCGAAGAGGACAACATTTTCTATAATTCTGGACAGAAGGCACGGCGCGGCAGCGCCGTGTTTGTGCTTGCTTATGGCGCGGCAGCGCCGCTGGAAAACAGTGCAGAAAATCTCTGGCGCGGCAGCGCCGCTCCCCTGTGTAATTGTGGCGCGGCAGCGCCGGTTTGTCTGACGAAAATTCCTGATTTTAAACCGATTTGCTGATTTGTCAAGTGAAAGTAAAAAAATTACAATTTGGTACGACTTGTTGCACCTGGAGGCATATAAAAAAAAGAAAAAAAACCCTAGAGATCAAGGGAGAGACATATACCACATATCATATACGGAGTTGTAAAGCACGAAGAAGCAAGGAAGAAGATCGTTTTTCAATTATTTTCTTGTAATCTTTCTAGCTTGTGGATGCTTGGATTTGGTGTACTCTTTAAAACCCTTGATATTTATAACAGATATAATTCGTTTTCTTTCATCATGTTTACATTAGAACCCATGGTGACGATTAGTTTTATTATGAACTAACTCGTTGTCATGGGGTTTTAGCGGATTTATTCATGAAGTTTATTTGTTGAATTTTCTCGATGCCTATAGTGTGATTGATGTGATATCCTATCATGGTTGTTTTAATTCGTAATAGGAGAGTAGCTAACTCCTGTAATTGTGTGTTAATTCTTATTGAAGCGAAAGTGGATTTAAGAGTTTAGAACTTGCCATGCTAGCATAGGTTTATGCGTGAGAATATCATTCGTAATTAGTGTCGTAACTCTAACCGTTTTATGACGACTATGTGATCAATTGAATGCTTGTACTTCAACCATTATGTTTTCAATCTTTATAGACATATAAGGACTAAGCATAATTGGGAGACTAAGTGATTTCTATCTTAATTGTGGATATTATTTAGGATGGTATTGGTACAACGAAAGTTGGCTTATATCAGTTTTGTGTGTTCGATCAGGTATTAACAAATCACATGAAAGGGCTAGAGAATTGAAGACTTTAGATGGATTGTTTAATGAAGTTAAAATCCCATGTTTTATTCGCATAAGTAATTCGACATAAATCTCAGTTCAAGTAGTTGATAATTAGTTATAATTCTTAGATAAATTTTAGTGATAATCAAAAAACCACTTTGTTAATTGTTTTAGCATCGAATAATAATCATACATTGGTGAGTGAATTAACTAGACAAACAACGAGTCCCTGTAGGAACGAACCTTATTTGCTATCTGTATTACTTGAGATCACGTGCACTTGCGTGTTGAGTTTGGTCGTAACAAGTTTTTGGCGCCGCTGCCGGGGATTTCGGTTTTATTTGTTTAGTTTCAGTATTTACCATCAGTGGTCATTAAAGTTCGGTGACTAGGACGTTTCTCACCAAATTTTCTAGTTGGTGAATTTCAGGTACTTATTGAGAGTGTATGCGTACACGAGCTCGAGCACGTAGAGAAGAATTAGCAAGAAGAGAAGAACTAGCACGAAGGAAACTTGACTTTGAGAACATCAGTGTAGAAAACAATCGTGAATCAAAGGAAGATATGGAAGATCAAGCACAACCAGCGAAGGCTTTGAGTGAATTCTCTCAGCCAAAAGTGGAGGACATTCATACCAGCATTGTTCGTCCAGCTATTGGGGCTAATAATTTTGAGCTTAAGCCAAACATCATTCAGATGATTCAGAATACGGTTCAGTTTGGGGGTAGTCCTGCTGAAGATCCCAATGCTCATATTAGGGACTTTCTTGAGATCTGTGATACCTTCAAATTCAACGGAGTTACAGATGACGCAATCAGATTGAGGCTATTTCCCTTCTCTCTTAGGGATAAAGCCAAGAGTTGGTTACATTCCATGCCATCAGGTTCTATTACAACATGGGCAGACTGTGCTCAAAAGTTCTTGACGAAGTATTTCTCCATGGCGAAGACAGCAGCTTATAGAAATTCTATTTCTCAGTTTGCTCAGCAACCCCAGGAATCTTTGGGGGAAGCTTGGGAAAGGTACAAGGAGATTTTGGCACGTTGTCCTCATCATGGGATGCCGGATTGGATGATAATCAGCAATTTCTATAACGGGTTGGGAGCTCAGTCCAGGCCTATGCTTGATGCAGCTTCTGGAGGAGCACTGTGGGCAAAAAGCTATGAGGATGCCTATAATCTTATCGAGATGATGGCCGCCAATGAGTTTCAGAATCCTATTCAACGCTTGCCACCTGCTAAAGTGGCTGGAATTCTTGACTTGGATGCAGCTACTGCTATTGCTGCTCAACTCAAAGCGTTGACAATGAAGGTAGATTCCCTTTCTAATCATGGGACTAACCAGGTTGCTATGGTGTGTGAATTGTGTGCAGGGGCTCATGACACGAATCTATGTGCCATCTCAGCTGAATCCGCACAGTTTGTTAGTAATTTTCAAAGAGCTCAGCAGCCAGTGCCTAATGCTTATCATCCCAACAATCGGAATCATCCTAATTTCAGTTGGAGCAACAATCAGGGTGGTGTTCAGCAACCACAAAATCAGCAGTTCAATGCAAGGCCATATAATCAGAACTATCAACCACCACCTTATGCTCCAAGGCAAACATTCAATCCACCTGGATTTCAACCATCTCAAGGGAATTCTTTGAATCAGTCTGAGAAGTCTGAATTGGAAGAGCTGCGAATGATGTACAAGAGTCAGGCGGTGTCATTGAAAACTTTAGAGAATCAGATTGGCCAACTAGCCAATGCATTGCTGAACCGTCAACCAGGAACGCTTTCGAGTGACACAGAGATGAATCCAGGCAAGAAAGATCACAAGGAACAGGTCCAGGCAGTAACCTTACGATCGGGAAAGATTCTACAAGGTCAGAACGAAGGAAATTCAGCTGAGGAAAAAAATGAGTTTTCTGAACAGTTTGTACGGCGCGGCAGCGCCGATCCCCAGTACAAAAACGGCGCGGCAGCGCCGACCCTTCTGGAAGAAAAAAGTGATTTTGATGCTGGGGTCGATTCTGTTCCTGATTTGGTACCTAATGCTACTTTCTCGACTCACGTAACTGGGAAGAATGAAAATTCTCGGAAAGTAGTAGAAGAAAAGGTGTTTCCACCTCCTCCATTCCCAAAACGAGTTCAAAGGCAAAAGTTTGACAAGCAGTTTGCTAAGTTCTTGGATGTCTTCAAGAAGCTTCAGATTAACATACCATTTGCAGAGGCTCTTGAGCAAATGCCGAGCTATGCGAAGTTTATGAAGGGCATTCTTTCGAAGAAATTGAAACTTGAGGAGCTAGACACCGTTGCTTTGACAGAGGAGTGTAGTGCAGTTCTACAGCAGAAATTGCCACCGAAGCTTAAAGATCCGGGAAGTTTTACCATACCTTGCACTATTGGCAATCAACTTTTCAGCAAATGCTTATGTGATTTGGGAGCTAGCATTAATCTCATGCCAATGTCTGTTTTTAAGCAACTTGGGTTGCCTGAGCCGAAACCAGTTAATATGACCTTACAGTTGGCTGATCGGTCGATCACATATCCGAGGGGTATAGTGGAGGATGTCTTGGTAAAGGTGGATAAGCTGATTTTTCCTGCTGATTTTGTTATTCTTGACTTTGAGGAAGACAAGAAGATCCCTATCATCTTGGGACGACCATTCTTGGCTACAGGTCGGACTCTTATTGATGTCCAAAAGGGAGAGCTCACAATGAGGGTGAGTAATCAAAAGGTCATCTTTAATGTGTTCAAGGCTATGAAATTTCCGACAGAGGAGGAAGAGTGTTTTAGCTTGAAGATGGTTGATACGGGTCAGAGAAAGGAGTTCGATCAGCTGTTGAGCAAAAATTCGGACATGCACAAGTTCGAGCATCATATCAGTGATTCCATTGACAATTCTTCCATTCGAGATCTTTCGAATGTCAGGCTTGGAAAACTTCCACCACATTTGAAGTATGTCCTTCTGAATGATGAGTTGGTGATTTTTAAAGAGTGTGAAGATAATGTGCTGAGAAGGTGGAACAAGGATGATGAGGTAAAAGAGTGTTCTTATCAATCGACGGAGAAGCATAAACACCTTAGAGGTGTAAAGAAGAAAAAGAAAAAATCGATTGATGGAAAAGTCAAGGTGAAGTTTGATTTGGAAAAGATGTGGGAAGAAAGCAAGAAGGTTATCAAACAATGGGTGAATGGTCCTTCTGCTAAGGACAAGTCAAATGCGATCTTCGAGCCACCATGATTTGATTCACATTTGTCCGGCTAAATGACATTAACGACAGCGCTTCGTGGGAGGCAACCCATGTGTTAGGTATGTTTCTACTATCTTTCTTATTACCTTCAATGAGGACATTGAATATTTTAAGTTTGGGGGTGATAATTAAGGAATGGTAATATTAATGTGTGTGTGTGTTCATATAGGTTTCATATTGCATATGTAGTTAGTTCATTCATATCTTTGCATGTTCATGTCATATAGGGCATTCTGTTTGCATTAGTATTTATATCTGTCATGTGAGTCCATTTTAGTTGCATGCATATTTCATGATCCCGTAGGATTTGACTATTTCCGTTGGTGAGTCGATGTTGATTGGAGTGTGGTTGTGATGAATAGAGGGTTGATTAAGTTTCTAAGTATTGACTTGCATGCCAGAAACAAATCTATTTCATAAGTCTCATTGGTAGCTTTTGAATTTGATCAGACCATGCTTGTTTGGTGTTAGAATTTAACCACTTGTTTACATTTAGAATGTTGGCTAGATTCTTGAAAACGAAGAGCACTTATGTATAAGTTTGGGGGAAACCAGGGATTTCATGCTAGTTGTAATAAAGGCTAGGCGTCAAATGGCTAGTAGCCGGCTCATTGAAAAGATGAGTAGTCTAGGGTGGGATGAGAAAAAGGCAAAGAGCACTCATTCCGAAATTGTTGAAAGAAAAAAAAAAAAAAAAGAAGAGAAAAGTTGAAAAAGAAAAAAAAAGTTGTGTTTGTTTTGTGTTTATGCAGAATTGATCAGGTTGAGCTCTTTAATACTCGAGCAATTAAGTTCTAGGGGACTTTGTGCCTATTGACCTAAGACTTTTCCGGTCTGGGATCCACTAACCTAAAGCTCGTTACATGGGTATTATTGTATAAGCCTTTTGGGGTCTCAGCCATTGCACGGTCAAATAAGCATGTGTGTTGTGTGTAGTTGTTTTTGTGTAATAAAGCATGAATTCTTGTCTAACTCAGATGGACTGCGAAGGTGTCTCTTAAGAGTTCTTGTTTCTAGCGTTCATTCTGTTTGTAAGCTTGTGGTTGTTTTGGCTAAGAGTAGGTATGGTCTTGATTTAGTTTGGGAGTATATTGGTGAGCATCGCACACACGCACGTTTCTGTGTTTGTCTTGTTGGTCGATGGGAATTTGGTCGAACTCTGTTTGGAAGACTGTGTTCTTTGAGATGTTGGCTTGTTGATTGGTTTTGGTTGGTTTGAAGGGATCGTTGCATTTTCATATTAGTTGCATACATGTATTGCATTGTTAGTTGCATGAGTAGATGGATTTTGTGGGTACATTCGCTATAGGCCCTCACGAGACCTTACTCGTCCACTAGGGCTGCCTAGGGGTTTAAAGGGCTTGTTGCATATGCCAAATGCAACCGTGATCACCTACGGAAGTGGTACTAGTTAGTTGTATATAGTTATATTATTTATGCTTGAGGACAAGCATCGGTTTAAGTTTGGGGGTGTGATAAGTGGATTTTATATCCACTTGGAACGCTTCATATCGGCTTAAATTGATGACTTGAACTCAAGTATGTGGTGCGTTTAATGTGTTTTCAGTAAGTTTTGCAGAACCAAGAGTTGGAGGTTAATTTGATTAAAAATCGGATTTTCCGGGTAGGTTGCGCAGTCTTCACTGTTTTGGCCATATCTGAAGTTCTACAAGTCCGATTCTGACGATCTTACAGCTCACGCGAAGAGGACAACATTTTCTATAATTCTGGACAGAAGGCACGGCGCGGCAGCGCCGTGTTTGTGCTTGCTTATGGCGCGGCAGCGCCGCTGGAAAACAGTGCAGAAAATCTCTGGCGCGGCAGCGCCGCTCCCCTGTGTAATTGTGGCGCGGCAGCGCCGGTTTGTCTGACGAAAATTCCTGATTTTAAACCGATTTGCTGATTTGTCAAGTGAAAGTAAAAAAATTACAATTTGGTACGACTTGTTGCACCTGGAGGCATATAAAAAAAAGAAAAAAAACCCTAGAGATCAAGGGAGAGACATATACCACATATCATATACGGAGTTGTAAAGCACGAAGAAGCAAGGAAGAAGATCGTTTTTCAATTATTTTCTTGTAATCTTTCTAGCTTGTGGATGCTTGGATTTGGTGTACTCTTTAAAACCCTTGATATTTATAACAGATATAATTCGTTTTCTTTCATCATGTTTACATTAGAACCCATGGTGACGATTAGTTTTATTATGAACTAACTCGTTGTCATGGGGTTTTAGCGGATTTATTCATGAAGTTTATTTGTTGAATTTTCTCGATGCCTATAGTGTGATTGATGTGATATCCTATCATGGTTGTTTTAATTCGTTATAGGAGAGTAGCTAACTCCTGTAATTGTGTGTTAATTCTTATTGAAGCGAAAGTGGATTTAAGAGTTTAGAACTTGCCATGCTAGCATAGGTTTATGCGTGAGAATATCATTCGTAATTAGTGTCGTAACTCTAACCGTTTTATGACGACTATGTGATCAATTGAATGCTTGTACTTCAACCATTATGTTTTCAATCTTTATAGACATATAAGGACTAAGCATAATTGGGAGACTAAGTGATTTCTATCTTAATTGTGGATATTATTTAGGATGGTATTGGTACAACGAAAGTTGGCTTATATCAGTTTTGTGTGTTCGATCAGGTATTAACAAATCACATGAAAGGGCTAGAGAATTGAAGACTTTAGATGGATTGTTTAATGAAGTTAAAATCCCATGTTTTATTCGCATAAGTAATTCGACATAAATCTTAGTTCAAGTAGTTGATAATTAGTTATAATTCTTAGATAAATTTTAGTGATAATCAAAAAACCACTTTGTTAATTGTTTTAGCATCGAATAATAATCATACATTGGTGAGTGAATTAACTAGACAAACAACGAGTCCCTGTAGGAACGAACCTTATTTGCTATCTGTATTACTTGAGATCACGTGCACTTGCGTGTTGAGTTTGGTCGTAACATAAGGTCAGACATCTCAGATAAGATTCTAGTATTCTCAGCAGTTTGACTTCTAAATCTAATATGTAATGACTTTAGAAAACGTCTTAACTCAGAAGCATTATCAGTATCAAAATCAAAGATAGTATTTAGTACCTTATCATCAGGAGCAGCAGTTACATCAGCATTGGCCATTAACACATAGTTGACTACCTCAGTATCAGATTCTGAGGAAGAGTCCATCCAATCCTTGCTTGATGTGATGAGTGCCTTTGTCTTGTTGCATTCAGAAGCAAAGTGACCTATACCATTACACTTGTAGCATCTAACCTTTGACTTGTCAAATTTGCTACCCTTGCTGTCCTTTTTGATATACTTGTCTTTGTCTGCTTTGAAGGTCTTTTTCTGAAAGTTGCCTTGTCTTCTATTCTTCCTGAACTTCATCCTTCTGAAGTTTCTGACAATCATAGCAACCATCTCTTCCATGTCTGAGTCAGAAGAATCATCACCAGTATTGGCATCAGGATTGCCATCAGTATCTGATGAAGAGTCGTCAGGATCTGATTCAGCTACTCTTGCTTTCCTTCTAGAGACCTCCATAGCTTTCCCTTTTGATTTTGCTTCTACATTCAAAGCAATTGACTTTGCCTTGCTGCTTTTCTTGTTCTTTCTCTGTTGAACTTCAAGATCATGAGTTCTTAGCATCCCATAGATCTCATCAAGAGACACAATGTTCAAATCATACTGGTGTCTAATGATTGAGGTCTGAGTATCCCATTCTTCAGGTAAAGCTCTAAGAAATTTGGTGTTTGAATCTTCAGTTTCATATACTTTGTCAACTAAGGATAAGCTGTTCAATAGTGTCAGAAATCTATCATATAGATCAGTCAGGCTCTCTTCAGGTCTTGCATCGAATTGTTCATATTCTTGAATCAAAAGAGCCCTTCTGTTTTTCTTAACAGATGCAGATCCCTGGCACTGAGTTTCCAAAGTATCCCAGATTTCTTTTGAAGACTTGCATGTAATCACTCTGTTTGACATGACAGCATCAAGGCTATTATGCAAGATATTCTTTATCTTTGGTTCCCTGAGTACATGAGCTTTTTCTTCTGGAGTCCATTCAGCTTTAGCTTTGACCACATAATGTTCTGGTACTGTATCTGTTCGTTCTACGAACTTTGTTGGTATATATGGTCCATCACGAATCCTGTCCAAGTAGTCAGGATCCATAGCCTCCAGGTACATCAGCATCTTTACCCTCCATGTAGGATATTCTGATATCTTTAAGATGGGAATCTTCATGCTTTCATACTTGGTTGTCGACATCTTAGATCGTCTCTGATTTAAAAATAAATCAGTTTGCTCTGATACCAATTGTTGCCCAGTAATAATCTATTGTAGAAGGGGGGTTGAATACAATAGAGTAAGATAATCGACTTCTTAATGTATATATCACAAATGTGAAAAGAAAGATAACAGCTTTATTAAATCTGATATAAAACTGTTACAAACTCTCTCAAGAAATTCTGATGTTCTTGAGAGCTGCTAGTTTACAAAAACTCTCTCAAGAAATTCTGTTCTTAAGAGCTTCTCTTCGATTATGTTCTCTCTCTAATGAATACATAAATCGAAACCAAGACTGTGTTTATATAGTGCACACAACTTCTCTATCAATAACAAGATAAGTCCTAATCAATAACAAAGATAGAAACATATCTTTAATCGATAGCTGCATTCTACAAACCAGGAACAAATAGAATAAACTTCCATGTTTATCTAGACTCCAAATATAACTCGAAGTAGGAATCCTGATCAGCTTCAAGTTCTGATGATCAATCCCGATCATAGTCTGAGTAGGAATCCTGATGATCAATAAGATACTGACGCTTGATCAAATACTGATGACCATGCAATACTGATGACGTCAGCAATCCTGATCAGTTGAGTCTAGCTTCTGACGATCATTGAATTCTGATCTAACAATCTCCCCCAATCTCATACTTTGTGAAATAAAGTATAGATTCCAAATATTCAATGATGTCAAAAACATGTATCAAAATGTACAAATCCTGATGTCAAAAAGGGGGAGAAGGTTATTCAGACAAAATGTACACCTGATCTAGTATTAAGAAATAATGATGATGATACTGGAGATGATGGTGGTGACAAAGTGATACAAGGAGAAACCTCTGATGCTGTTGTTATGAAGACAATCCAAACTTCTCAAAGTCAAACAATGCAGTCAACTCATGTTTCTGATTCTGGAGTTAAGACAGTAAGAACATTGGTGCAATCTCAGATCCTGACGGAAGATCAAATCCTGACATCTGGTCATGGACACATTCTTGCTACAATTCCTGAAGGTGATGAAGATGTGATTATTGATAATCCTGAAGATGCATCAAATTTATTCCAGAAGTTTTCTACAAAAGACGGCAGAATTGTTACTCTATATCACACTGATAAAAGAGTTCAACAATTATATGCAAGAAAAGCACTCTCCACAGCAAGTGAAGAATATCCAGATCTCTCACATGAAGAATTCTTGAGACTACAAAGAGAGACAATGGAAAGCTATACTGCTCCTGCTAGAGGTAGAGGAAGCAGAGGTAGGAGAGGTGCTAGAAGAAATAGAAGAGGTTCTTCAACTCAAACAGTACCTAGACAGACAAGGTCTAGAGGGTTAAGAATTGAAGAAATTCCTGAAGCTTCACAAAATCTAACAGATCCTGTTATCAAGGATATCATGGAGAAAGAAGACAAGGAATTTGTTGAAGAAGAACCTGAATTGAGAAGAAAATCAAGTAAATCAACTCTCAGCAATACAAATCAAATTGAAGATTCTAATCCTGACAATATTCAAGATCCTGACGAATCTGAAATTCTGCAAGAGGTTGATTTGATAATCTTATCTACTGTTGTTGATTGTCACAAAAAAGAAGTAGATGAAGAAGAAGAAGCCAGAAGAAGAGATATTACAAAAAGAACAAATGAAGATTTTAATCTCTATCTACAAAGGCTTAAAGTTTCAAATGAAAGAAAATGGAGAAATACAAGCAGGCAAGAATCTTTACTTGAAAGAAGCTACACTCATGAAAAGGAGAAAGACAAGAAGTGGGAACACATAAGTACACTGAAGTGTGATACACCTATCAATTTTCAGACTGGTAGAATTATAACAAGTGCTTCAAGTGTTGTTGATTTGTCTGATATGGCTATATCAAAAACACTCTGGTTAAAGATGTTTTCGAATCTGAAGCAAATGTCAAGTTATACAAGAGGAGGTATTGGACACAGGGATGCTGAATTTCTAAACATGACTTATGTTGATCCTTACTCCTTAACAGAAATTGGAGGTACTTTAACTTCTGAAAACCTGAACAATTTATTAGCTGTTGATATAGTTATAGATTGTCATGATGGTTTTGAAAAGAAAGAAAAGCTTCTGTACTTCATGAAAGATGGTAGTGTGAAGATTCTATCTATTCAAGATCTGCTGATGAAAACTACACAGGAACTGAAATATGTTCACTATCTGTTAAGATGGAAGAACCAAGTGTACAAAGTATGGGCTGACATGATTTTGTCAACTATAAGAAGAAGACTGGATGGAAACAGTAATTTCGATGGTAATTATATTCCCATGTACTTAAATCAAAGAGGTCAGGATGTGGAAATGCAAAGAGGTACTGCTGTTAAAGAAGTAACTTTTGGTATGACCCAACTTACTCTCAATCCTGATGGGAAGGAAATTGCTTATCTTTTGCTTGAAGAGCACAGTCTACAGAAAAGCTCCATACAGAATCTCAGAGCAGCTATCTACCAGATTAATGAGGAAGATGAAGAACTCAGAAATCTTAAGGAAAGACTGATTCAAATTCTTGAAGAAAAAGAAGAAAGTTTATTATCCAACTTCTTGAAGATGAATCTGTTCTATCACAAAGCTTAAACAGATAAGTTGTTTCTGAAGATACTCGTACATTTTGATACATGTTTTTGACATCATTGAATATTTGGAATCTATACTTTATTTCACAAAGTATGAGATTGGGGGAGATTGTTAGATCAGAATTCAATGATCGTTAGAAGCTAGACTCAACTGATCAGGATTGCTGACGTCATCAGTATTGCATGGTCATCAGTATTTGATCAAGCGTCAGTATCTTATTGATCATCAGGATTCCTACTCAGACTATGATCAGGATTGATCATCAGAACTTGAAGCTGATCAGGATTCCTACTTCGAGTTATATTTGGAGTCTAGATAAACATGGAAGTTTATTCTATTTGTTCCTGGTTTGTAGAATGCAGCTATCGATTAAAGATATGTTTCTATCTTTGTTATTGATTAGGACTTATCTTGTTATTGATAGAGAAGCTGTGTGCACTATATAAACACAGTCTTGGTTTCGATTTATGTATTCATTAGAGAGAGAACATAATCGAAGAGAAGCTCTTAAGAACAGAATTTCTTGAGAGAGTTTTTGTAAACTAGCAGCTCTCAAGAACATCAGAATTTCTTGAGAGAGTTTGTAACAGTTTTATATCAGATTTAATAAAGCTGTTATCTTTCTTTTCATATTTGTTATATATACATTAAGAAGTCGATTATCTTACTCTATTGTATTCAACCCCCCTTCTACAATAGATTTTTACTGGGCAACATATATATATATATTACCTATTTTATTTTTAGAACATGAGTTGATTTGGTTAGAAAAATATATAAAATAGGTAATGTGTTTTAGCTGAAGACATAGGTTATTTGATAATATTTTTTGTAAAGTGCGATTTTTCAGAAAAGTATTATACTAATTGATTAAGAAACTTTTAAAGTTTCGAATTTAATAATTTACAATGTATATATGTTAAAAAAGTTTGGCCTTGTAGCTGAGTCTAAAATTTCAAAATACGGTTTTTTTAATATGAATATAGTCCTGCTAACAATGAAATTAGGTATCTATGAGTTCTTATAAAACAAAATCACCATTTACGTATAATTTATTATTTAATAATAAATAATATTTGATTAGTTATGATCTAAAACTTAATAAAATAGGATTAAAAATATTCACAATTTTATAAAATTTTATCCTCGTATTATTATATTCTTTGCTGATTTGAATTTTTCTTAGATTGATTTTAATTTTTGAACATAGATTTCTAAATTTAAAATAGTTAGAAAAAAATAATTAAATTGGTATTAAAATAATGATGACATAATAATTATTATTAGAATTTAAATATTCACTTTACTAATTTGGGCTTTATCTTGTGTTTTAAAAATCAGATTTTGACGATTTTATACCCCACATGAAGATAACTAAATTATATTTAATTAAAAGATGGTTTAACAATTTTTATCTAACTGGAATTATCCATGGAAGAGAAAAGAAAGTCACGAATTTTTTACATGGAGAATTCTATTCAATATAGAAAACTTATTTATATTTGGTATATTTGGTTTAAATTATCAAAATTCACATTTTAGAATTTAAATATAATCCTATTATTAATAAAATACACTTTTTAAATATTTGATCTAACGATTTTTATTTATCTAGTTAAGATGTAATGGTCCTTATTAATTTGGTTGTCTACGACCAAAATTTTGGATAAGATGCCTATTATGATTATTATATATAAGAATTTAATATAATAAGGGTATCAAGTATATACTCATATAAGTATCTTACTAACTGTTTTTACTTTTAATGTTTCGGTTTTATTTACAGAGTATATAAAATTTTAAAATATATTATTACTTAAAAATTATTAAACAGAATAAAAATTATGTTATGATTATGTAACATATTATTCTCATATTATTATATTCTTTATCGATTTGAATTTGTTTTTAATTAATTTTTATACTTTTTTGAAAGAAACATAAAATTTCTCTATATTTAAAAGAATTAGTGGAAAAATAAATAAATTGGTGCTACAATAATAAAAAAAATATTTATTAAAATTTAGATACACACTTTACTATTTGGGTTATCCTGAGTTTTAGAAATTGAATTTTGACGATTTTACAACCCATGTGAAACTAACGAAATTATCTTTAATTTAATGATGATTTAATAATTATTATCTAAGTTGATCTACTCATAAAATAAAAGGATGGTTAAGAAGTTTTACACAGAGAATTCAATTCAATATAGAAAATCAATTCATAATTGGTTTAAATTATCAAAGCACACTTCTTAGTATTTAAATATAATCCTACCTTTAATCAAATACACATTTTAATATAAGTATTATATTCAAAATTATCATTTATGAATATGAAACCCTCAATATTTTAATAATATTTTGATATTATCCTTTTATGTTTGTTATATGTAAAATAATATAATTATAATTTGGATTAATCAAATTGTTATGTTCCTTTAGAAAAAAAAGTGTTTAAATTTATTCATGTACAGGAGTTCTCCTAAGTCTGTTGTAAGGTAGGGTTTCATTGTAATCGATATGAATTGTTATCTTGATATTTGGTTTAATAATTATTATCTAACTGGAACTATACATAAATTCAAGAGAAAAGATATTTAAGAATTTTTACATAGAAAAATTTTAAATTATCAAAATACACTTTTTAGTATTTAAATATAATTCTATTATTAATGAGATACACTTTTTAATATTAGATCTAACAATTCTCATCGATCTATTTAAGATCTAACTATAATTATTAATTTGGTCGTAATCGTACACGGACGATTGATTTTAATTTTTTCTTAAATTGGTTTTAATATTTTATTGAAATAAAAATAGAATTTATAAATTTAAAAGAATTAGGAAAAAAAATTAAATTGGTGCTACAATAATAAAAATATATTTATTAAAATTTAGATAATAACTTTACTGTTTGGGCTCCATCTTAAGTTTTAGACAACAGATTTTAACGATTTTACGGCCACGCTAAGCTTACAAAATTATCTTTAATTTAATGATGCTTTAAATAACTTTATTGTTTTTCTTTTTATCTTTGCAGACAAGGCACCAATGCAAATTTGGTTAGCGAGAAAGATCCTGCACATGTTACAATTTTGTGTAAGTTGTTTCTTTGTTTGTATATTCTTCTTTAATGAGCTGTATAATTCTTCTTTGTTTGTGGTCTAAAGCATGATCATCCTCTAATCTACGCCAAACAAATCATGGGATGCTGATTGAGTCAAATCAAGGATTACTAACAAAGTTCATATATATCTACAAGGTTCATAACAACGACAAGGTTCATGTATAACAACCGTAACAATGACAAAGTTCATATACTTTTGGTTGCTTTGCTTTTTTCATAATATTTTAATTTGACTCCTTTTTGGATTCTTCATAAACTGATGTAATGTGATGTTCCTTTATTATATAAAGATATACGGCTGTAAAATATATCTATTCAAATTCTGTAACTTTGTTAACTTATATCGTGTTCGTCGAGGCCAGAAGTTATTGATCAGATCATGAGCAAATATGCCTGCAAGGGCTTAATCAATGGCTCCACGAAATAAGTTTGATCAGTACGTAAAGTCCTTGAAGCGGTGAAATGGTTTTGTACTTTGCGGTTATTAACATTCTACAAGAAAATCATATAATTAATTAAGCTAAAGCCTAAGATGCTTACAAATCAATGCAAGTACACTCAACTCCATCTCTTTTGTGGATCCCAGTTGAGATTCTACCTGGGGCTGTGAAGATTCATGTTTGAATCTAGAATTTGGTTTTTACACCAATATCAATCAATAAAAATATTTTATATTGTCATATCGCACGGTTAATTTCCTTTGGTTAATTTCCTTTTAAAAAATAACGATAGAGATGTCACTCCTCCTTTGCTTTCAATCTCCTTTTTTGAAAGGTTCATTTGTAAGTGAGCTACCTATATTCTACTACTCCCGGTACTTTTTTTTTTATCTCCTACTACAATTCAACAAGACCAATTGATTTTGACCATCATCCCTCCTTTTATACTTTTTTATATTACTACGAGTATATTCATGATAAAAATCATTTCTCCGTGTTTTTTCGTTGTTTAGATCCATATTATTTACTTGTATCAATATTTTTTATAACAATAACAGAAATATTTAAAATTTTATACATTGTTAACACGATAAAGAATAATTATTTTTTCAGCTTCTCAAAACTCCATTTACTTTTAATTATACTGAGTTATAATTTCCTTTTACTTTTTTCAATTCTTTTACATTTGCTTTTATTTAACAAATATGTTTATATTATAATTTTTATATACTTAAATTTTAATTATCACATGTTTATAAGTCCTAAACACCACAAGACAAACACCACCACAAAATACAATTATCAGATCGGAGATCAAACCATGCACCTCATTCGGCTACACCTTTAAGGGTGAGTTTTTGGGAAGGAAAAATATAGGATGGCAGAAGAAAATTAATAAAACTTAAAAAGAATATTTATGATGTAGAAGCAGCAGATACAAGCTGATTTCAAAAAACAACAGGACCAGTGGAATTCTATTCCAATTGCACCAAGGCTCCTCCCAGCATCACTCTCTCAAATACTTGCACAATAACTTTAGCATGTCAAACCCTAACATCAAGCACTCTTCTCCAGGGAGAGAGAGACCTTAACAACAGCTCAGTACCAATATACCAACATGTTCAAATACCATCGGCAACAAGAAATCTTACAAGTTTAAGCCTGAACACCTTCCTAATTAGAATAATAAAAGTAGATGCCTATATATACATTCCATCCTAAGTCTTTCAACTTGTAGAACTAATTCAGCAGCTAATCTTCTTTCATCACCATGAATAACCATTCCTTGAGTGGAAAGTTGTTCATCCTCACTTAGAACAGCCTCTGATCAAACAAGATTATGTTAAAGTTATATATATATATATTTAAAGACTAAAACACACACACACATGTACTCCACTTCAAAAAGGTCTCAGTCCTAAAATTGTAAATCCTTAAAACGGCACATGGAAGTCAATTATCAGAACCTGCTGGCATAATGGATGCCAAGAAAGTATGTAATATAACAGCACAAATAATTAATCATATAAGCCGAACTAGATAAAAGGGAGAATTCCTAATCTTCGCAAACCGGAACATCTATTGGTAAAATTAACACCCTAAACTGTCTAAACACTTCTAGATCCCCATCTACACATCATTTATAATAAATGCCATCATGGAGCAGTTCTCGTTATCCAGGAACACATGCTGTTGCTAAAATCTAAATCTACATTTGAGAGGATAAGTTGTTACCTGGGCAAGGTTCTGCTCCATTGCTGACATCAGTTTTCACCTTCTTGTAGAGCAGTACATACGCATATTCAGATTGTACTTTTTCCTCCTCAAGGGGTGACACAATGGAATCATCAAATTCATACCACCTATTAACATCCCGGAGCTGCAGAGCCCAGAGGGACTTAAATTTAGTCTTAACATTTACATTACACTGTGTTAACAACTAATTTACGCCTTTTAGGTAGGGGAAATAAAAGGAAAGACGGGTTATTTTAGAAAGAAAGGAAGCAAATGGGGTGTCTTGCCCTCGAAATTTTTTTCAAGAAAAGTAGACACATACAGTCACATGTATTTCATCACTCAACATGTCAATGAATAAAGGCAGAACAGTTTTCTCCTACCTATGTTTTATTATTTAACATGCACCTTAACAAAGTAATACCTTAATAAATGATGTATAGTGACCATTTCTTTGTGTACCACGGTGATTTATCACGGCATAAAGTTCATAGAGTTGTTTCCCGGGATCAGTTTTGTTGGCTACATGATTGGACAAGTCAAAGTCATGTACAGGGAAGTTGACGAAGGTCTCGAGTTTATCATTGTTAGACGAGAACCTCTTCACATGGATCACAAGAATCTCAGGAAGAGTCCAGAGTTCAAGTTTTTTACTTGATTGCATTTTTCCCTTGCATTGTGGACAATCCCTGCAAATAACCATTCAGGAAAAACCTCATATTAATTTATTTATTTTTGGTTGTACGAGAAGGATCAGCCTCTCTGACATAACATCTTTAAAGTTGGACACTCTATTGAAATATACATGACAACTATTCGAAAGACTCATGCATGCAGGCTACTACAACAAAGTTACACATTAAAATTTAAAAAACTAACCACCATTCTTCAGCAACCAGAAGTTCTTCCCTTTCAAAGGCTTCCAAGCAACCATATAAAGATGGAGTGGAAGTTGGCACTGTCATGTTTGGTGCAGAGTCTATTGGAAACGCAAAAAACATGAAGGTGTCTAGTTTCCGAGAGCTATTCTTGCATATAAGACACCTTAGTGTTGACCTGAATTCGCCCTGCAAATAGCAATCACTTAGGCATGAATTTAACAAACTTTATAATTACCGGATCAGATATCGGATTGCAAATATATAGGATCATCAGGTTCAGATAAATAACAAAAAGTAGGGAATCCTGATCAACTAATTAATATCTTAAACAGAAAAACATGATGTCTAAAGTCGAAAATCAACTATTATCTTAAAGTCGAAAATCAAAGTAAGCCCCAGTCTATAGAATTGTTTAATCTTTTAATGAATTAATAGTGCAACTCACACTTCTAGAGTGTATTTTTTCCCCAGCTATAATTACTATATAATTCCCAGATTTATCCTACATTACAGTTAGAAATGCGTAGACACGCGCACACACACACGCATCTCCTTCTATCAATTACATAGCTCCATTTCTCTAGGTGACTTTCACAGCTACTATACAAATCATTACTAGAAGCACACAAGTTACAAATGTATCTCATTCACAAATGAATTTCTTATTATCTTGGTCTCGTGTACTTGTTCCACAGAAGTTGATTACCCTACTATTTAGTGATGCGTTGTGTGTGAAATTTGAGTGCTTGAAATTGAACTGGCAATATATACACATAACTGATTAAATATGGGAATCGAGAAACATGCAAGTCCCACTGCACTAAGAGTTAACCCCTTAAAATGAGCAGATTTTCCATTAATATTGAGATACATTAACTATCAAGATGCTAACCTGACATAGATCCACAATATTATAATTTCTCTCATCAACACGCTTCAGATCTTCATGTAGCCGGTTTAACAGAAAACCTAGGAATTCCTTTTAATAGAAGATGAACATTAGACAAGTACAAATTGAACTCTAGCCATTATAAGAGTCTTCAATTTTATGTAAAAAAAGAACCTGAGAATCATGTTGCGCATATCCTTCAAATTGTGGTTCAACCATCAGGAGTTTGTCCCTAAATGCATGAGGAGATACAGCTGGTTACTTCTGTCCTCGGACTTCTGGTGCCCACAAATCCCGAATCAATTCACCAAAGGCTACACCTAGCTCACCCTGCAAATTTACATTAGCATGTAAGGCATACGCTTTACCTAAACAAAACTAAGAAAAAGTAATGACGTATAATAAATATGGGAATTTACATTAGCATGTACATTAGATGTTTACCTAAACAAAACTAAGAAAAGTAATAACACTCCTTTTCCTTAACATTTTCATTTTAAAACTAAAAACAACTGTCATGTTGTTTTGCAAAGTAACTAGTACACGTAAAATGAAATGTAACTATTTCATCATTAAGTATTTAGCTTACCAGCTTATAAGGAGGATCACCTAATAAAAAGTGAGTGGCAATCTGTGATGTATGAGCTACACACTGAATAGCGCTATTCATGTAACACGTGTTCCGAGATTCACCAATCCACGAGTAGGGCCCAACCCCCATTTACCCTCTTTAGCAGGAAACTTTTCGGCTCCCTCCACACTTGATATTTCACCCCCCTCAAAATCAATCATTCACTCACTATTCTGACTCTCACTCGAAGATCCATCCTTTAGAATCTCTGGGCACCCTTCAATGGGGACGGTACATAATCTAAAAAGTACATCAAATTCCGTTGAAGGCACATCCTCAGCCTTGTTCAATGGTAAACCATTTGATCTCCCTCTATCAGTAAACCAAATATCCTTTCTTCGTCCACAATGGCTACCATTCCTTTGATGCTGCCAAATACTAGTACCACCGTTTTGAAAACAACTATCAAACGAAACCCTTTAATATTTTGCGTCAAAAGATTCAAGAAAACATAAAAGGACAGAAAGCAGTTAATCAAGTACAGAAAAAGATCCGAAATGTGAGACACCGACAAGAATCTAAGTTTTTCACCACCACCCAGGGACAAGTTGTTGTAAAACACAAAATCCACACGTGCCTTTCGCAATTTGTCCCTCAATTCAAAACCGGAAGCAATTATACCAAAAAAGCATAAAAGCATCACCAGAATCAAAGACCATAATCTATCCGGGAAAAACGACAGGCAACAATCCAACTATTATGATGCTTCCATATTTATATGGGGGTGCTCCCTACATTTACATACAAAATAAATACAATAAAAACATGGAATTATGCAAAAAAAACAAAAACAAACAAACAAACAGGAGAACTCACCTTCACTTTAGCTTGATAACTCAAATAAATAGCCACAAAAAATACCACAACAGATGCCTGTGTTACACAAAAAATGATAAAAGATTCTTTTTCTTCGAGAAACTTAATACGCTCGCACATATACCTTATTGTGTTATCAGTTAAAGAATTACAATTGGAAAGCGCATTTTCCGCCATTGATGAAATAGGAAAGTTTTTAACCTAAGAAATGATGAATTGAAGTGGTTAATTGTTAGGGTGGGGTTTGATTAGGGTTTTCAGAAAGCGAAGGCAGAAGAGACAGAGAAGAAAGCGAGTGACTCCGACAAGATCTTTTTAACCTCCTTTTCAACATATAAAATATTAGTCTCTCTCAAGTCCACACTTCACCCTTTTAAAATACTAGATTTATACATGCTTTATATATCATTTGTATATATTTTAATTTTGTTTAAATTCTTCTATACTAGCTTAAAACCCGTGACCTGCACGGATTGTTAATTGTTATTTTATTATTATTTTTTTAAATTTTATTAATTGTAATTGTGCAAAAAATAAGTAGGAATGTTAAAACAGGTAAACACTTTTAATTAATTAAAAACATTAAAACATATTTTAAAATAAATACGTATGGTTTTGCCCGTTATATTTTTTGAAAATGAGGGGTTTTATTAAGAAAAAATAAAAAATGTAACATATATTTAGTTTAAAAATGTAAATGCCCGTGATATTTTTGGAAAATAAGGTTTTAAAATTTAATAATTAAAAGTATTTAAATATGTTTTAAAATAAATAAGTAAAGAGTTTTCTGTGATATTTTTGAAAAAAGAATGGATTTTAGTGAGAAAAATAGAAAAATTAAATTGTAAAATGCAATTTCTGTGATATATTTAGAAAATGTGATATTTTGTTAGAAAAAATTTATAATGTGTTTTAACTGAAAAGGTAATTGATTATAAATAGGTATTTGATTATTTATATTTTAATATTTTTAGTAATTGCATTTGTTAAGAAAAATAAGTAGACATGTTAAAATAGGTAAACTTTTAAAAATAATTATAATATTAAAAATATGTTTAAAAGTAAATAACTAAATGTTTGTCCGTGATATTTTTGGAAAAGGAGAGGTTTTAGTAAGGAAAAATAGAAAAACTAACATGTTTTAGTTAAAAAAGGTAATTGCCCGTGATATATTTAGTTAAAAAAGGTAATTGGTTATAAATAGGTCATATTATTTTTTATTAATATATTTCTATAAATAAGTAAGGTTAATGAGTAAAAATATGAAGTAAGTACAGTTAATTAAGGGAAATTAAGTAAAATCACAATGTACCATACCGACCAACCAAAATAAGGTTAATTAAGTAAAATCACAACGTACCATACCGACCAACCAAACTTTTAATGTTTCGTCTATTATATAATAGTATTGATATAATAGGAGAACACAATGGTAAAAAGAGCAAATAAAATCTCTGTGAAATTACAATTTTACCCTTTTATATTTTGAAATTACATGGCATGCCACTACTCTCTTATCTAAAGAAAAAAAATAAATAAATAATGTTTTTGTACAGAATCGAACCCCTAACATTCCCTATGGAAATCATTCTTATTACCATTGAGCTACGTGACTGCTTTTGGTTTTGACTAAAAAATCACATTACATAAACCTCGCATCATTCTTAATCCTGTATTAATTATTATTTAAAGTATTATTCTGATTTAATTTCAACTTTATAAATTTTTAATGATAACCAAACTTGAAAACATATAAATTTCACATATATTTTATTTAAGTTTATGTTGTATTTTTGAAATGATACTTGTTTTTTATTTTTGTTGTGGAATAAAAAACGTGCTTGTGAATTCAATGCTAAGGTTTAATGAGCTTCGAGCTGTAATGGCTGTTCTTGCGTTTCGAGACTAAATTGGTCCTCACAAGATGCCTACGTATCTCAATCAGTGTTGAGAATCAAGCCAAAGACGTAGTTCTTGGTGTTGCCCTCGGGGCTATGGCGGCAGGGGCACACCAAGGACGTAGTTACTTGTATGTCCTTATTCGAGGATGAAGTCTAAAACGTTGTAGATGACGTAAGGAGCTGTGTCCAAAACGTAGTAGATGAGGTATGAAGCTGTGTCCAAAACGTAGTAGATGACGTATGGAGCTGTGTCCAAAACGTAGTTAAATGTTGTAGGATCAGGGTCCTTATATAGGCGTCTGGAGCCTCTTATTTAGAGTAAGTTTACGAGTCTTAGCTAACAAGTCTCCTTTTTGATAATGGATAAACATTGTATTTCTTGTTGGAGAAGTCTTTTCCTTGTTGATAAAGGCTATGACTCATTAATTGCCTTTAATTGGGATTCCGGATCCTTCTTTGATGAATTTACCATATTTTGGACTCTTTTAATGAGCTATATATTTTCCCTATTTATTAATTACGAAATTAATAAATAATCAGGGTTTTTGGGCCTTAAATACTTGGCCTTTCCAAAGAATCAACAATTATATTTCTATAATTACTTTTCTATCCATATCATTTGCCCCCCAACTTCTGGGAAAATCTCCTTGGGGTTTTCGTAGAAGTTACAAGTGTTTTTTCCCAAAATTTTCCATTTTTAAGGGCATTTCCGACCTTAAATTAGGTCATTTTTGACCAGGAATTAGGTCATTTTCGACCAGGAATTCGACAAGGAATTAGGTCATTTTCGACCAGGATTTCGACCTTGATTGGTCCCAGGTCGATGGATTCGACCAGGAATTCCCAGTCATTTTCGACCTCGGTCGTTCGACCTCGATCCAGCCTTTTTCGACCAGGATTCTCGACCTCGATTGATCCCAGGTCGATGGATTCCATCTCGACTTTCCAGTCATTTTCGACCTCGGTCGTTCGACCTCGATCCCTTATACTTTCGACCTCATTTTGGTATGAGGTCGAAGGGTTCGAGCTTAATTTTCAGTATAGTTTCAACCTCAGGTCTTCGACCTTGATTCCATGCATTTTCGAACTCATTTAGGTGCAAGATCGAATGCTACGAGCTCATTTTCTGGGCCATTTTCGACCTCGAGCCTTCGAACTCGATCAAGGGTCTTTTCGACTCTAGTTCTTTAATTTTTGTGCCTTGTTTTGGTGCGAAGTCGATGGATACGACCTCAATTCCTTGTGTATTTTCGACCTTGGTCGTACGACTTCGTTTTAGGGTCTTTTCGTCCTCAAATTTTTTATCCTTGTTTTTGCCTTGGTTTCATTCCAAATTTCATTCTTTCTTGGGCCTTAGCTAGCCCAATTTTCAATTGGACTTAAATTATTCCAGCCTTGGGCCTTATTGGGCCTTAATGTTTGGGCTTCGAATTTGCCAAAGACCCAAATTATGTGGGCTTCGATTTCTGTAATCCATAAATGGATTTATGGGCCTTAACTGGCCATAGACGGTTGCCCTTCCCTTAACCGATTGGGTGACCGGTTGTCTCGATTATAAAAGAGTGGGATTTCCACTATCACTCTTCATTTCATACTTTCACTTTCTAAAAAATTCTCTCTTCTTATTCCGTAGTAAGGCGATTTCCGGCGAAGTTTCCGCGGTTGTATTCTTTGATTTTCTGGGTTCAATCTTCATCCTTTGAAGATTTTCTGGGTACAATCTTCATCCTTTGAAGATTTCATAGAAGTTATACCGGTCTTTTTCGAGACTTAGGGTCTTTTTATCCCTTACCTGGGACTTACTACCCTTTTTGGGGATTTTTATATACACTAGTGTTTCACGAGTATCGTCTTGGTGTAAAGTGTGGAGCGACCTACACATTTACGACGATTTTGCCTTATTCGAGGCTAACTTGACATTTGCATAAGCCTTTTATGTCTTATACCGTCTTGTTTTGGCTTCAAGCCTTTCATTGAGCATATCGAATGATGGGGTTTGGACTGAATGTCTTAGGTTTCTGGGGTTTCAACCCTTCACCCTTACGAGTTCTTACTCATGGCTCCACTCGTAGTGATTCATTCTCAAGTCTATCATATCAAACTTCTCTTAAGCTTCAAATTTTCGCTAATTAACAATAAGCATCTTAGGCTTTCTTTTGTATGTTTATTAGCAACATTCACCCTTCGGGGTTCGTTGTATTCAGCTCTATTTGTGCAGTTGACATGCATATTTTGTATGCTTTCCTTTGCATTCATTTGTAGTTTGTCTTGGCAATGCTTTGAGGATGTTTCTACCAATCAAAACGGGTTCAACCCTTCATCTTCTTTCCAGGAAGCTCATGATTTCATCGAACCATATTTCTACTTGTCCTACTAGCGGATCCTTTTAGGATGCACTAAACATAATAGACTTTCAAATTTGAGGCATGCCAAGTCCTTGGCACCTCATGCCCTTCGAGGGTTTCCAATTTGTAGGAGCCTAGACCAAATACGTTCTTAACGCGATATGGTCCTTCCCAATTTGGGGCCAGCTTGCCTTTTTGTCCAACTCCGGATGCCTCAATCTTTCGTAGAACCAAGTCTCCTTGTCGAAAGAACCTTTATTTAACCCTTAGGTTGTAGTAGAAAGATGCCTTCTTTTGATGTTCAACTATCTTGGCGTTTGCCTCATCTCTAACTTCGTCAATTAGATCTAAGGCCAGCCTCAAGCCTTCCTCATTTGTTTCTGGTTCATAAGCCTCAACTCTTGGAGACGTGTGAGTAATTTCCATCGGAACCACTGCTTCTGCTCCATAAGCTAATAGAAATGGAATTGCTCCGGTGGTGACTTTGCAGGTAGTACGATATGCCCAACGTATGGGGAGTAATTCGTCTACCCAAGTATTTCTGGAGCGTTCAACTCTTTTCTTTAGTCCATCCAGGATAATTCGATTTGCAACCTCAGCTTGCCCATTTGCTTGAGGATGGGCAACAGAAGTGAAGCGCAATTGGATATCATTCCCTTCACAATACTTTTTGAACTCATCACATTCGTGGAATCCCATATCGACATATCACATTCTCCCAGAAGAAATGCATCACCTATTTGGTGGTTATTTTAGCCAAAGGTTTAGCCTCAATCCACTTGGTGAAGTAGTCGATTGCTACTATCAAAAACTTCCTTTGAGCACTTGCCATTGGAAATGGACCAAGTATATCCATCCCCCACATGGCAAATGGAATTGGTGAGTTAATGGATGTCAACATCTCTGGTGGTTGCCTAACCACTGGTGCAAGTTTCTGGCACCGTTCACATTTCTTCACGTAGCTTTTAGCATCAGCAAGTATGCTTGGCCAATAAAAACCTAGACGAGTGATTTTATGAGCAAGGGCTCTGCCCCCTAAGTGTTGCCCACAAATTCCTTCATGTACTTCCTTTAGGGCTAATTCTGCCTCTTGGGGTCTCAAGCATTTTAGATAAGGGATGATGAAAGATTTCTTGTATAGAATTCCCTCAATTAGGGCATACATTAGTGCTCTCACATATAGCTTCCTTGCTTCTGAAGTGTCATTGGGTAGCCACCCAGTTTTCAGATGAGCTTTGATGGGATCCATCCAATAACTAGCAACATCAATGGGTGCTACCAACTTTCCGTTGATGCTTGGGGTCTTCAAGACTTGGAAGTATACACTCCCTGCATAGTTTTCAATTTCAAGTACTTGGCCATGACTTCATCTCTGGCTTCAAACTCCCCATTTACTTGGGAAACCACTAGCCTCGAATCTCCACATACTTTCAGAGTTTTGACTCTCAAAGCTCCAGCCAGCCCTAGGCCAGCTATCAGAGCCTCATACTCATCTTTGTTGTTTGTCGTTGGGAAGTCCAATTTTAGTGCGTACTCTATAAGGAATCCATCAGGACTTTGTAGCACTAAACCGGCTCCACTTGATTTTGTTTTTGATGCTCCATCAAAATAGAGCAGCCAACATTGTTTGGAGATTATGTCTTCAGCTTCCTTGTCTTCCACCATTACTTCCTGCCCCCCGACTTCTTGGTTGTCGATGGTACATTCAACCATGAAGTCAGCGAGTGCTTGAGCTTTTATGGCCGTTCGAGGCTTATACTTGATGTCGAATTCCCCTAGTTCAATGGCCCATTTAATCAGTCTTCCACTAACTTGAGGGCTGTGCAAGATGTTTCTTAGAGGTTGATTGGTCAAAACCTCTATCTTGTGTGCCTGAAAGTATGGACGTAGTTTTCTTGAGGCTATAATCAAGGCTAAGGCAAACTTCTCTATCGTGGATTAGTTTATTTCTGCTCCATGTAGGATCTTGCTCACGTAGTAGATGGGTTTTTGAACCTTCAATTCTTCTTTTACCAAAACAGCTCCGAGGGCAGTATTGGATACTGCCAAGTATAAATAAAGAACCTCTCATGGTGTTGGTTTGGCCAATAGTGGTGGCTCAGCCATGTATTTCTTCAAGGCTTCAAAGGCCTCTTGGCTTTCAGCTGTCCATTCAAAAAATTTCACATTCTTAAGTGCTTTGAAGAAAGGTAAGCACTTCTCTCCTGACTTGGAGATGAATCTTCCCAATGCTGCCACTCTTCCCGTTAGTTTCTGGATTTCCTTGATAGTCCGTGGTGGTTCCATGTCTAAAATTGCTTTGATTTTGTCGGGATTGGCCTCGATTCCTCTCTTGGAAACCATCAGGCCTAAAAACTTTCCCGAGCCTACACCAAAGGCACATTTATCTGGATTTAACATCATCTTGTGGTGCCTTAGCACTTCAAATGCCTCCCGGAGGTGCTCAATATGATCGGCCTTATCGAGGCTCTTGACTAGCATGTCATCTACGTAGACCTCCATGGTTTTTCCAATTAGGTGTTCAAAAATTTTGTTCACCAATCTTTGGTAGGTTGCCCCTGCATTCTTAATTCCAAATGCCATGACTAAGTAACAGAAAACACCAAAGTCAGTGATGAATGATACCTTGGAGATGTCATCTTTGTGCATCTTGATTTGGTTGTATCCGCTGAAGCCATCCATGAAACTTAGCATCTCGTGCCCATCTGTTGCATCTATTAGTGCATCAATCCTTGGTAAGGGTAAACAATCCTTAGGACATGCATCATTCAAGTCGACGAAGTCGACGCACATCCTCCGTTTCCCATTGGCCTTTTTGACCATCACCGGGTTAGCCAACCATTCTGGGAATTGAATTTCCTCAATAAACCCGGCTTCCAAAAGCTTTTCAACTTCTTGTTTTATGGCTTCAAGCCTCTCTGGAGCAAAACTTCTCTTCTTTTGTTTCACCGTCTTCCTTTCAAGATCCACATTCAATTTGTGAGTTATCAATTGGGGATCAATCCCTGGCATGTCGGCCGCTGTCCAAGCAAAAACGTAATTGTTTTCTTGGAGAAAAGATGTGAGTTTGCCTTTCAATGACTCGGGCAATAGTGCCCCAACGTAAGTCACCTTCTCTGGTTCACCTAGGATTAAGGGAATTAGGACCAAGTCCTCGGCCGGTTTCCCTCTTCTGTCCTCATTGTCACTTGTATTCATGTCTTCAATGGGGAGAACCTGCCCCCCGATTCCATCAGACCTTAAAGCGGCTACATAACAGCTTCTAGCCATTGTTTGGTCTCCCCTCTCTTCTCCAATCCCATTCCTCGTTGGGAACTTGACTTTCAGATGATAAGATGAGGCAACGGCCTTAAACGCATGAAGCCCAGTCCTTCCAAGGATCGCGTTATAGGTTGAAGTTGCCTTTATGACTACAAAGTTCAGCATCTGAGTAGACGTACTCATCCCTTGCCCCATTGTCATTGGGAGTTGA
This sequence comes from Heracleum sosnowskyi, assembly GCA_030848705.1. NCBI lineage: Eukaryota > Viridiplantae > Streptophyta > Magnoliopsida > Apiales > Apiaceae > Heracleum > Heracleum sosnowskyi. Next base: position 10,685,222 of record CM061239.1, read on the forward strand.
ATAGTGCCTTCCACCTTTGATTCTACTCCATTAAACCCGTATATGGGCATATTCGAGGGTGTTAACTGAGAATCAGTGTAACCCATCTTGATAAAGGCATCGTGGAACAAGATATCCAATGAAGCTCCATTGTCAACTAGGACTCTCTTGGTTTCGGAATTACCTATTACAGGTGTGATGACTAAAGGATCATCATGGGGGAACTTCACCCCTTCCAAGTCGGAATCATCAAACAATTGACACTTCTGTTCTGGAACGCTTTGGTGCTTATCCAACCACAGCCATTACCTCTCGGGCATAAGCCTTTCTTGAGTTTCGGGAGGACCCAGCAGCAGCTGGTCCTCCAAATATCATATTGATGACTGGCCCTCGGGGCTTAGAGTTACGATCTTGGTCGTTGTCCCTTCTATCATAATCCTTCCTTTCATAATTTCCTCTGTGACTTCCTTGATTTCCATCCTTGGTGAATTTGCTGAGTTTCCCTCTTCGTATCAGAAATTCAATTTCATCTTTCAGTTGTCTACAATCGTCGGTGTCATGACCAACTTCTTTGTGGAACCGACAAAATTGGTTTTGGTTCCGTTTGGACAAGTCAGCCCTCATTGGCTTTGGCCATTTGAGATCCTCTTTCTTTGCTATCTCCATTAGAATTTGACTCCTGGGAGTATTCAATCTTGCATATTCTGTAAACTTTGGCCCAAAGTTGCTCTTTTTTGGTGGAGAATCAGATCTCTTTGACGTTCTAGGAAATTTTTCCCTAACATCGTACTCTTGGGTTTCCTTCCTTTTCTTTGAGTTCCCATTACCACCAGTAGTGGGCTCATGCTTTCTCATGCTTTCTTCTGCCTTGATGTATTTGACGGCTCTGTCTTGGAGCTTTAACATGCTCTCAGGTGGGTGCTTTGCCAATGATCTCTTGAAGTGATCATCAGTAGTTCCTTGCTGTAGGGCTATCATAGCCACTTTGTCCTCCAAGTCTGGGACTTTTAGAGCCTCTCTAGTGAATCGATTAATGTAATCTCTCAAGGCTTCATTATTTCCTTGCTGAATTCCCGTGAGGGATGCAGATCTTTTCTCGTGCACTCTCCCACTTACAAATTGGTTGATGAACGCCTTGCTCAATTTCCACTACGCCATATGTGGGCAATAGCTACGCTTTTTTGAGAGTAAAAATCAAAAGTGTAACCATATATGCCTTAAAACGGATCTACGCCTACACTTTTTTTCAATGTTAGCATTGCTGTAAATCAGTGTTACTATAAACTTAATCCAGTATCTATGGTAACACGGAAGTCGGTGTAGCCATTGGTCTTGAAAAATTGTGTAACAGTTGGTCTTTAAAAATTATTAAAAATCAGCGGGCTCAAACTTTGTTCGAAATTTTACTTAATAAAATAGGCGGCCTCAAATATTTGTCCACATATTTTCAATTAAGCGGGTCAAAATTCCCTCCGTGTCAACTCTCAATTATACACATATCTCAACTTTCAACTCTCTCTCAATCAACTCTTACTCTCTCTCTCTCTCTCTCAACTCTCTCCCAAATTTCAATCAAGCACATATTGACACCAAGAAATTACAGGGCTTTCTTTATACGAGTTCTTCATGAGTTCTCTCCTTTCTACAATTAGGGCTTGTAGATTAGGATTTTGTTCGGTCCAATTAGGGTTCAATTTGGTTCGATTTGGTTCTATTCGGGTTCAATTGAGTTCAATTGTCTGCTTGTTTACCTGTCTTCTTCAGGTATTTTTACTACCTTCTTCTTGTTTGTGTATAAAATGGTTCAATTATGAACATTTGGGATTTCTTCTTGTATAATTATTTTTACTGCCTTATTTGTTTGTTTGGGGCTTCTTCTTCTTGTATAACCTGTTTCTTCTTGTTTGGGGCTTCTTCTTGTATATTTTCTAAAATTTTAGATGTGCACTTGTTTCACATACACTTGCATTGGACTTCTAGCAGGTCGGAATTATTAATGTCCGGAAATTTAGATTTTCTGGTAAGTAATCAATATTGCATTTGGTATGTTGAAGTGAAATGTTGTGAGGGTGAAATACATTATTATTTATAATTTAAATTAAAAAACCCGCAAGGACTGATTTTTCATATCAGAATTAAATCTGACAGGAGAGGCATTCCTTGGCTATTTAAGGGGTATCTGCTAGCCAACGATGCAAGGGGATCACCCTCGAGTTATAGTCTAATTAGTACCTCGTTCAAGAAGTTTTTGATGGTTAAGGTAATGTGCATTTTTTCTTGCGTTCTTTTCTTGACAACAAGTTTTCGATGGTTAAGGTAATGTGCTGATCATCTTCAATAATGCATGCGTATAATTACTTGAAATTATGTAATCTAGGAGGCTAGCTAGGTAGTTCAAGTGGAAACTTTCACCACTCTTTCCACTTGGTTGATATATATACCGTCTCATTTCTGTTTTTCATTGGTCTCTAAACTTTATATTGATTGGTTATAATACTTTTACAAAGTTGATATATGGTGAAACTTGTGGTAGGCCAATGCCAGTTATTAGTTGATGATTGCCTAATTTGCTTAGAGAATTCTAATTGTAGCACTTCAAATGTTATTTCAAATCTTAAATCATCAAAACTTGTTTGCTTAGTTTTATTACTCACACCAATAATATGAACAACTTAAACACACACACACACACAATAATATGAACAAAACACACATGCACTGATTTGTGGGATCTCCTCTTGCAGACTCTCAGCATCCACTAAGAAAAAGCAATCTCTCCTCCCCCTAACCAAGGAAAACCAATGATTTTTCACTTTGTTCAAGTCATTCTTAGACAATGCTTGAGTGGTAGTGATGACAGGTTTCCCCACATGATTGTTTGTTTCTCTCTGACATTGAAAAACTAGTACAAACAACACAGTGAAAGTGATTAATAGAACTGTTCAGCTTCAGGCTTTGAGTTCTTGTAGACTAAAACATCAGTAAGCATGCACTTGAGATGGATGGTTATAAACAAAGGGCCCCATAATATTTTATTGATAATATGCATCATTAGATATTTTCAGTTACCTGCTCTTAATATCCATGATAGGCTGATTTACGGACTTCCTTACACTGGCCTACACTAGTAAGTTTTTATCGGTTTTTTGTTCATGTTGCATATATTCTTGCGTGGAATTATTGAAAACTTCGCCTTGATATGATTGTCCTAATACCAAATTTAGAGCTTGATATTGAAAAGAACATGAGTTTCATTGAAGTGAGTTGCCATACTATTGATAATCATAACCTGTGTACATGTAACTTATAAATATGGCCAATCTGGAAGGCCTTGTCATTGTTCTTACAGTTCCAGCACTTTATGAGAGGAATTTTGAACAAAAATATCACCAACTACTTAAATTTAAAATTTAAAATTAGCAAATTTTAGTACTCCATCCATCCCAGTATCCAACAACATACATGCTTGCTGAACATAAAAAAAATTAGCAAATATCGAAGATGCAATTTTTATATGCTTGATGAACTTTCATTTTCGTTAAGTAATGTTTGCAGTGCTCTTTTATATTTATATATAGAACATAAAGATAGTAATTAGTAACAGTAATTTTCTTTGTCTGTCAGAATATGATGTGGTGGAATCCAAGTGAGAGAATAAATGATGTTGAAGCGCTTAAACACGAGTACTTTCATGGTATCCAAGGTCATATGTGAAATTGCAAGTATTAAATGGACATTTCTCTGATATTTTTTACTGTATTTTGTGTCTCAATCAAATGCACTGTTCTTTTTTACATGCTGATATTGAGAAAGTTCTACAAAATGAAGGTGATGTAATATAGTCGGAGAATAAACTTAAATATAAAGAAGAAACAACAGATGATGTCATGGCCGCAAAAGATGCAGCTGAGAAATCATTAAGGTTGGCTGATTTGAGGTCTTCTAGGCTTAGCTACTCCATGGTAGTTGAGTTGGGTTTTAGATGTTGGTTTATGTAGTAGATATGGATGATTGATTATTATGTATTGGAATGGTGTGAATTTGATGTAGTTATTTTGGATGGTTTTTTATGTATTGAAATGGCTTCTGGACAGCCTGTTTATGTATTGGAATGTTTGGTAATATTTTAAATGGGAAGTTCTATATTTCAATGTCATATGTTGTCATTCTGTATTTAAAGTGTTGGTAAAAAGCATGCAAAGTGTAACCATTGACTCCAAAGTATTTAGTCTTTATGTGTTGGCAAAAGTATAGCAAAGTGTTGGCACAAAATCTAAAAATGTTTAAGAAAAAGTGTAGGCATAGTGGTAAGGGTGTTGGTAAAAACATCAAAGTGTTTCATAATTTGGTGTTACAGTAGTATTGAAAATGTTTTGGCATAGGTCTATAGCAATACTATTAGTAGTGTTACTACAAAGATAACTGTGTAGGCATAGATCTATGGCAACAACTAATAATATGTAGCCACAGAAATAAAATGTGTTGGCGTAGGGGTCTATGCCTACACATTTCTCTCGTGTTACCAAAAACCATAAAAGTGTTGGCGTAGACCCCTATGGTAGCGGCCATTTTTGTAACACCCTCAAATTTGGTCAAAGTGTAGCCATAGCCTGTTTTTTTTCCTTTTACCAACAGTTTTTTGGGCTATAACCACACTTTTTCAGGTGTTGCTGAAGCCCACTTATGGCGTAGTGTTCTTGAAGGACCCAATAGAATTGGGAGGCAAGCAGCTATACCAACGTTGTGCCATGCCTGCCAAGGTTTGGGGAAACGCCCTACACTTGACTGCATCGTTGGTCGGCTGCAACAGCAGTGCGTTGGAGAAGGTTCTCACATGATTAGCGGGATCTCCCGTTCCATCATAAGCCTTGATCGTCAACATCTTGAATTTTCTGGAGATGTTGGCTTTCATGATGTCTTGAGTGAAGGGTGGTGTTGGATCATCAGGATCTCCTAGGGGCAACAAATCAGTAGGATCACCCCTTGGGGCCTCAGCCCTACTGCTTCTCCTTCGTGTTGGGTTGAGGTTGATCACCGGGACTCTTCCTTGATTTTGTATCCTTGTGGCATCCTCTTCTGCCAATAACTTTTTGAGCCTTGCAGCCTCTTCTTCAAGGGACGCGAGTTTTTCCTTAGTAGTTTCTCGATTGGTTTGGGAGGAACGCCTCCTTCTTGGGGCAACATCCCTCTCATCTCCTGTTGAGTAATTCTCATCCTCGGTGTAGGGACCTGAGTAGTCTTGAAAAGGGGTTCGCTGATTTTGGGGTCCCAGACCTTGAATATATGGGGACACATAGGCCTCGTGATAGATGGGGTTGGCACCACTACTGCCCATCGGGGGTCGAGGTGGCATACCATAAGTTGGCATATCGAGAGTTTGAGTTGTGTATTGAGGGAGATCCGTGGTATGAAGTTGAAGACCATGTGGTGCGTTTGCAAGCAGCGGAGCAGTTATGATTGATTGTTGGAGAGTGGTCTCTTGTGGATTCGGTCCATGAACGACCATTTGTAGGGGATTCGTCCCTTCAGCAGTAATTGGGACTTTCGGTCCTTGAGTGGTGGTGATGGGGGCGTCTGGCCCTTCAACGCTAGTGATTGACGGTGGTTGGCTTCCCCGAGTCTCTGTTGCAGAGGTAATTGGGAGTCCATCAGAAGTTTGAGGATCACGAATTTTTCTTCGTGTGTTTGTCATGGTTGATGTTGTCTTCCCACAGACGGCGCCAAATGTTGTGGAATAAAAACTGTGCTTGCGAATTTAATGCTAAGGTTTAATGAGCTTCGAGCTTTAATGACTACACTTGTGTTTCGAGACTAAATCGGTCCTCACAAGATGCCTACGTATCTCAATCGGTGCTGAGAATCAAGCCAAAGACGTAGTTCTTGGTGTTGCCCTCGGGGCTATGGCGGCAGGGGCACACCAAGGACGTAGTGACTTGTATGTCCTTATTCGAGGATGAAGTCTAAAACGTTGTAGATGACGTAAGGAGCTGTGTCCAAAACGTAGTAGATGACGTATGGAGTTGTGTCCAAAACGTAGTAGATGACGTATGGAGCTGTGTCCAAAACGTAGTTAAATGTTGTAGGATATAGGCGTCTGGAGCCTCATATTTAGAGTAAGTTTACGAGTCTTAGCTAACAAGTCTCCTTTTTGATAATGGATAAACATTGTATTTCTTGTTGGAGAAGTCTTTTCCTTGTTGATAAAGGCTATGACTCATTAATTGCCTTTAATTGGGATTCCGGATCCTTCTTTGATGAATTTACCATATTTTGGACTCTTTTTATGAGCTATATATTTTCCCTATTTATTAATTACGAAATTAATAAATAATCTGGGTTTTTGGGCCTTAAATACTTGGTCTTTCCAAAGAATCAGCAATTATATTTCTATAATTACTTTTCTATCCATATCAATTTTTATATTTTTAAAATCACTATTTGTTTGTAATCATTTATTATTTTCTTAAATTTAACTTTGATAATATTAGTTTGCTATTTGTTTGTCTTATATCAAGTTATCTGTTGACATTTTTTATTTAATTTAGTTTGTTATTTGTTTACTTTAATAATTTAATTTTAATTATTTTATTTGTATACTTATTTTTTTCTTAAAATATTATATAGCTAAAGATATACCGATCATACCATGTCATAAATTAATTATTTTTGTATTATAGTTAGCATTTTCTTAATTTTTTTGAAAAAATTAAACGCCAATATTATTTTGTTATATTATAGTTATTATTTTTATTTTATTTTTGTTGTAGTTATATTAGTAATCACAAGGTTAAACATATCTAACTCATATTTTAGAGTTAAGTTTTATCTTTAATTTCTTGTTCATTTATAATGAGAATAGGACATTTTAGTTATATTTCTATTTAATAATTTGAATTTCATACAAATTGATATTTTGTTTTATTTTTAATTCAAAATAAGAGGCATATTTGTAAATGAAACTAATTTACATTAAAGAAATACATATGCTAATATATATATATATATATATATATATATATATATATATATATATATATATCATTTAAAAATTTATCTTTAATTGTTTTTAGCTAAATATTGACCATAATTTGTTGATTATTAATTTCAAGATTTATATTTTCTGATTATAGATAATATTTATATAACTTTTTAGTTTTTAAAGATCATTGTTTGATCTTCATTATAATTAATTATAATTGTATTCTTTGTTTTAGTGTTTTTTTGTTTCAAAATGTTAAATATTTGTTGGAGCATGGTGATTATAATGTTAAGTATATCTAACCTTTATTTTATATTTAAATCTTATTTTAAATTATTTTCCCTATGAGCTTGTTTGGATAAATTTAAAATTATTGCTTATAACTTAAATTTCTTAAAGTCATAAGTTATACATATAAAAGATGTTTCATTGATTTTAACTTTTTGAAATACATATTTAATTATAAATTTAAAATTATTGCTTATAACTTAAATTGCTTAAAGTCAAAAGTCATAAGTTATACATATAAAAGATGTTTCATTGATTTTTAACTTTTTGATATACATATTTAATTATTTTGTTTTTAGTTATGTTGTTTACTAAAATGTACCACCTAAACCTAAAATATAGTACCTGAACACGCCATACCATACCACCTAAACCCCTTTATACCAATTATATATAAAGATATAATTGTCTTTTTTGTTTCACTAGCAGGGTGCTTCTAACAATAATCGATTTAACCCGTTAATGCCCGAAAATGTTTGGTTTTTTAGCACAATTTTATAATAAATTATTATAATTTAAATAACATATTAATTAGATATAAATAAAATCTAATTAAGTATTTCTTAAGTAGAGTATTTATAAATATTTCTTAATTATATTAATTATTATCTTATTTTATTTTTAATATTTATATTTATAATTAAATTTTAAAATAAATAAGTAACGGTTGCACGTGACATTTTTGGAAAATAGAGATTTTAGTGAGAACAAATATAAAAAGGTAATATATTTTGATTTAAAGATTATTGTCCGTAATATTTTTGGAAGTAATAGATTTTTTTAGAAAAAAGTGTTTTAATTGTAAAAGGCAATAATTTAGTTACTATTTTTATATTTTTATTATTTATTAAATAGAATAAATGACTGAAAACCGAAAATCAAAACTTTCAATGTTTCGGCTTTAATAATATAGTATAGATAAGTAGATAAGTAGATTATTAAAATAACTATAAATATAGACTTTATAAATATATATTAGTTAATAGATAACTAATAAACTCAAATTAATGTATTAAATAATATTTAAATATTATAATATAATCGATTTTTACTCTCATTAATCCTTCCGATTAATTCTTGATTCGCCTACTAATCCTAAATCGCTAACTCAAATGACTAGTTCCGATTTCTTATTTTTACGACACTGAGTATGATTAATGAAACATGTTATGGGTTTTTCCGGTTTCAATTTATATTTAAATTAAAATACTATTTAATATAAAAATTATAGTATTTTATATATAGTTACATTCTCTTTTATTGATATCTTCTTCTATATATAATAGAAGAATATTTTAGAGGTATTTTGAGCAAATAAATCCCTTGTGAAATTACCGTATTACCGTGGATCGAACACTTGACCTTCTTTGTAGAAGACATCCTTATAATCATTGAGCTACACTATTTGTTTTGATTTTAAGTTAAAATCATAATACATGAACCCCGTATCTTTCTTTATCCAATATTTATTGTTATTTAAACTTTTGAGTAAATATAAGGGTGATTTATAAGATTTATTAAACTTAATTTTTTTTAATTCTGTATCATATATAACTATATATATTACCAATCTTATAAAATTTTAATATTAAGTTTTAGAAACAATATAATGTCCGGTGAAATTTTATCTATCTTTTAGTTAAACAAATATTTCGTATATGTAACTTAACTGTAATATATTCTATTCTCTTACATAAAGGTCTAACTTTTCTTGTACTACACAATATATTTGAATTATTAGATATTTAATATATAAAATATATTATAAAACATTGATATAACATAAATAACATATCACAAGTAGTTTATTTACATATTTATTAATTATTTATTTTTCAAACTAATGAAAATTAGTGTTAAAAAATATTTCAAAATTAGACAATAATTTAGGTATGGGCGATCAGTCACTTCGGGATCGGGGAGTTTTATCCCCTCCCCCAATCCCCGAACTCGCCTCGATCCTCGAGAGACGATTATATTACTTATCCTAACAATAACCATTTGTTAAATAACACATATCGAACATGTATACATGATATTTATGATTATTCTTCTTATCTATACAAGCATAGAGTGGGTGCGATGGATGAATGACTTTTAAGTTTGTTATCTTAATTGTATTAATATTTTATTTTACATTTACATTTACTTTTTCTGAAGATGATCTTAAATTTGAATTATTTTATGTGATTGTTGAACTCGATGTTGAATTGACTTGTATTGTGTGTCTGTGTTTGAGCTTGATTAAATTGTGTTTTAAGAATTTTGTGTTCGACAATATTTTAAAAATATATTTTAATTAAATTGTTATTTTTAATAAATTAAAGTCAAGTTATGATATGTTTGACCTTGGAAGGCAAAATCTTCTACAGAATGCTGGATGGTGTCTTGGAATCCTCGTCTCTCTGTCATTATCTCATCATCCATTCTTTCTCCAATTTCTCCGACAATGGGAGTTGCTTCTTGAATGCCTTTGGAGACATCAATCAGCACCTCCCTTCTTCCACTTATTTGTGGAACTTCAGCACTAAATGCCTTGTCCAACGAAAACTGGTTTTCTGCACTTGGGTCTGTAGAAGCAAATGGTGCAACAATAGTAACACTGTTTTCTGTGAGGGTGCCTGCAATATCAACCTCACCTACATTTCGAAGCCAACTATTGTAGATGTCATCATTCATCATTGCCTTTTCCCAGTGCGCCACCTGAATTAAAGTTGTTACCCTTCTGATCACCCGAGGTCATGCTTCCTGGAATTCTGAGTTTTGCTCCAATTACATTGGTGTCAGATGCAAAATCAATCAGTGAAAGTGCCCTAGGATGTATCAGCACTTCTAATGCCATAAGAGCATGTGAGAACACCAATGAGGATATGGAACGAGAGAGTATTATTTTCCTCTTACCTTCTTTCTTTAACAAGTCATTCTAAACTCACAAGTTCAGTTGTTTTCTGGGGCAAATTATTACCTAGTCTTACAGTCACCAATCAAGAAATATATCAATAGGATTAGGTTGTCTATTTTAGAAATTATTATTGGGTACATAGCATACGGCATAAAAGATTGCCAAGAAATATGAATTAAAAGAACTGCAATTGATAATCACCCCTATGAAAGAGTTGTCAAGAAATTAATATACCTTTACGGAATAGCTCAAGACCCTGAGACAAAAAAGGGGGGCGAACACGGCTAGGCGAGATAAGAGATGCCAAAAATGCTTTTAAGGCTGCCATCTGAAACTCAGACCAAGGATCGGTACGTCCAGCTGAAAGAAAAATGTTTTTTTCCTCTTTCGCCCAACCCCCTTTACAAGCATCTAGAGAAATGGCTACAAGAAGTCGATCAACGTCCGGTTGCCAACTGTCAGATCTTTTTGCACCACCCTGAAAATGGCAAGAACCATGATCACATAATCTGTATCAACGAGGTAATTAAAAGGTCGGACATCTAGTCAGCTTGTCATCACATATGTTCACAACTCCCAACATTGATCAAGTGAAACATAATGAAAGCCTATAAATATGGGCTCAAAGTATACATTTCCAAAAAAAGGCGCAAGTGCATGGCATGGACTATATAAAAGTATTAACAATAGTCAAAATACTTCTACAAAAATTGGCACCCAATGTTGAACACTTCCCATACTTTAAAATGATCCTGAATGTTCTGAGGGCATACAGTCCGAAAGAGAACATGTCACTCGTGTGGAAATCTCACTTGAATCATGTTTAAACGAGGCTTCCCCTACCCCTACTTGCACCCTTACATATTCAAAAGCTCAAAACCTTCACAAGAAAATTTATAAAAGAAAGGGTATGTAATTTTTTTGTGATCAGCAAAAATAGATTACTATAATAAGCATACCGCGGTCAGAAGAGTTTCCAACGAGTCTAGTGCAGCTATCTTCACAGATATCGGGGTTATGATTTTAGGCGCCATCATTTCTGTGCCAATCCCATCAGGCTGCACATCAACAGAGACTGCTGCACTCCTATGCTTTCTTTTTTTTCTGGATAGGCTGTTGCGGTGGTTCAATAGAGGCATTTGAGTTCAAATGCAAATTGCCACTTGTAGAGTTAATATAATCAAGATCAACAAAAGTGTTGTTGATTACTTCCTGGGTAAGGTAAAGTGACATTCCTGTATGATAAAAACTTCTAGCAGTAAGTAGAAGCTTTCAAGAGATAGAATGTTCTTAACAAATTTTAGTAAGAACTATGTTACAAAGCAAAGTTGGTTTTTTTACCATCGACAATTGATAGATGCAGAGTAATTGAACACGCACATGAATATGCAACACCAGATAGACAAACATAACTGAAAAATACACAAGGGCTAAACTAACAAAAGCATGTTATGTAAAAGTGAATTAGACTGTCATTAATGAAAATGCAGATCCAAAGTTGAGTAAACACAAATTTTGATGCTGAAAATTATCACTTGACTTTAAAAATAGACCAGTACAGAAAAGATGCATACCAACTCCCATCGACATTAGCAAAATTCTTATGATTGAATACACCATTATCCTTAATTCTGGCAATGCACATTTCCTTAAGTACTCTGTAACAAGTAGTGCTATATCTGCAACATGTGGTAACAGCTGTCTGCAAAGAGAAATATGACTTTAGGGGAAAAAAGAGAAATATGACATTAGCTTAATATTCCAGAGATCCTTTGGGAGATAACTACCGGCAAAAGAACTAATTAAGCACGACTAACGGTCATCCGAATTCAGAGTACACCTTACATAACATATGTTTTCTTAAATGCAGGATGATATTACAAAACTCAATATAGTTGACCCACGGATTAAAGAACTGTTGAAATGAATTGCATCGAAGAGTTGCAAAGTTTAAAATTGCATACTGCATACAGTGTTGCTCACCTACGGACTCCTTTTACAATTGCAGTCAAGAGCTCCAAACTGCGCAGATGCAGAACCGGAAGTTCAGAACAAATAAACTCTTGCTGCATTGTGGTCATAAGTGGATGCAGATTCTGTGAAGCAAAGCCATCCAACATCAGCACTCTTCGAACAAGCATCACCAACGACTGAACAGGAACACTGACCTACAAGCCAAGGAAACACCACAGAAAATATAAAACATAAGATGAATGAACACATTTCTTATGCTGAAAAGGTCGTACCCAGTGCACAAAGCTCTCACATCAAAAATGTCCGGGAAGGTCCCAATATCGCAGCCTTACCCTTATTTTTCATTTTTAAAAAATAATATTAAATATTAAATATACCAACAAATATCAATATTTGTGTAGTTTTCAATTAGTTAATATTGAAAAATTACGCCCTTTCAAAAACAACCATAGAATTTATTAAAGCGTTAAATATTTTGTGAAATAGAAATGGGTTGGACTTTTCCATAAATAACATATCTGGACCAGTCTACCTCCTTTCCTTAGAAGCACTCGCCCATAAGTTTTTCTTGTGTCATCCAGGAAATTTGTAGTCGTCCAGCACAAAAATACCCACCCAAATGATCTTAACAACTGAACGAGTCCATTTCATTCTGTTGAGTGATTAACAAATGACCCCTAGAATTAAAGCCCAGGAGAATATCATGATGTTAGAGATACAAGAACCAGAAGCTCAGAACCAAAAAAATGAGTTAAAGGCGGGTGCTACAAGGCAGGCCCGCCTAGAATTATGAATGTGCTCAGTTGGAACTGTCGAGGTGTAGGTCTTCCCTCGAGCATTCGGTTCCTTAAAGACGTTATACGTCAAGAAAGACCTTCAGTCATTTTTTTGTGTGAAACTAAAGATAATAAAGGAAAGATGGAGAGTTTAAGAAGAGCTCTGCAATTTGATGGGTTAATCTCTGTTGACTCTCAAGGCAAAAGCGGAGGGTTGGCTTTATTATGGAAGGTTAAAGACCAGATTCAGCTTCGTAGTTGGTCTCGCAATCATATCGATGTGGAAGTCAAAGTGGACGGTAAGCAAGCGTGGAGATTATCGGGAATTTATGGGGAGCCGAACAGAAACCAAAGGAGAAAGACTTGGGATCTTTTTAGGAATCTAGCAAGGGATTCAAATCTTCCTTGGTGTGCCATAGGAGACCTGAATAATGTGCTTACTCAACAAGATAAAAAGGGAGGAGCTCCCTACCCGAGTTGGTTAATTGAGGGCTTCAATGAAGTATTGGTGGAGACGGGGCTGATTGACTTGGATTTAGTTGGACATCAGTTCACATGGGAAAGGGGAAGAGGAACCTCAGCATGGACTGAAGTCCGCTTAGACAGGGCATTAACCATATTACCGTGGCTTAATATGTTCCCACTGGTCAAGCTGTATAACTTGGAGGGTTCGTCATCTGATCATAGTCCCATAATGTTGGTCCCACAAGTTTGTGAAAAGCTGGTGAGACAAAGGAAGTTCAAATTTGAAAACGCTTGGCTTACAGAGCCAATGTGTCGACAACTGGTGTTAGAAAGTTGGGACAACGAGAATAGGGATGGCATTCGGAGGAAAATCAAAAACTGTGGAGAAAAATTGTATCAATGGGGTAAAGAGTTGACTGGAAAATTTGGTGAAAGAATTAAGAACTGTAAAAGGGAGATGAGAAGGCTGAGAAAGTTCAGAGATGCTAACTCGGTTCAGAAATATAAAGAGACAAAGGACAAATTGTTTCTTATATTAGAGCAAAAGGAGATTTACTGGAGGCAACGATCTAAGCAGCTGTGGTTACATTCAGGTGACAAAAATACCAGATATTTTCATGCCTCAGCAAGTGTTAGACGGAGAAATAATCAGATTCACAGGTTAAGAAATGGGGAAGGAAACTGGGTTGGGTGGGAAGATGGGCTACCTGAGCATATTACAGAATACTATAACCACTTATTTTCAGCTACACAGTCCAGTTGGCATGAAGTTGTTGATGGGGTTGATACTAAAATAACGGCAGCTCAGAATCTAGATCTTCTACAACAGGTAACGGATGAAGAAGTCAAGTTTGCCTTGTTTCAGATGAATCCGGACAAAGCGCCGGGTCCGGATGGAATGACTCCAGCGTTTTATCAAAAGCATTGGGAGATAGTGGGAAAAGATGTGATTAGGTTCGTCAGAACATTTTTCCACGAGGGGGTTATGCCAAAGGGTTTAAATGAAACTAATATTGTTCTTATTCCGAAAAAGAAATGTTCGGTTAGTGTGGGAGATCTTAGACCCATATCCCTGTGCAATGTACTGGTCAAAATCATTACCAAAGTAATGGCAAATCGTATGAAGAACATGCTTGATCAGGTGGTTTATGAATGTCAGAGTGCATTTATTCCGGGAAGATCGATCACAGATAATATTATGGTTGGTTATGAAATGATTCATTACCTTAAAAGGAAAAGAAGAGGTAATGATGGTTTTATGGCCCTTAAGATCGGCATGAGTAAAGCTTATGACAGGATTGAATGGGATTATTTACGAGCACTGCTTTGTAAGATGGGCTTTCATGATTGGTGGGTGCACCTGATTCTTCAGTGTGTTAGTTCAGTATCGTATAACATTACTCATGGGTTTAGAGAAATGGGTCCTGTCATTCCAAGTAGAGGCCTTCGACAAGGTGACCCGTTATCGCCGTATCTTTTTATACTCTGTGCTAAAGGGCTTTCTGCGTTACTTCAGAAATATGAGTCTCAACGATTAATTCATGGCATAAAGGTGTGTCGTCAAGCCCCTACTGTTAATCATTTACTTTTTGCTGACGACAGTTATCTATTTTGTAAGGCAAATGAGACTGAAGCTTTGAATATGGTAGACCTTCTCCAAGTGTTTGAAGAAGCCTCGGGCCAGCAGGTAAAATTGATAAAGTCCTCAGTAGTTTTTAGTACAAATGTTAGTAGGGAAGGCAAGGAAAGGATATGTCAAGCTTTGAAGATGAAGGAAGCCGATGGTTCAGTAACTTATTTGGGGTTACCAAACATGGTAGGTCGTAGCAAATCAAGAGTGTTGGGTTTCTTGAAGGAAAAAATGAAGCAAAGGGTTCAAGCCTGGAAGGAGAAGTGGATTTCGCAAGCTGGCAAAGAAATTCTAATAAAGAATGTGGCACAAGCTATTCCTACCTATGTAATGAATATATTTCTACTTCCGTTGGAAATTACTAAAGATTTTGAAAGGAGTTTATCCAGGTACTGGTGGGGTGTTAAAGAAAATGCGAAATCGGGCATTATTTGGATGAACTGGGAGAGATTAAGAAACCACAAGTCGAGGGGTGGGCTAGGGTTCAGAAATTTTCATGATTTCAACCTAGCTCTTCTAGGTAAGCAGGGGTGGAGGTTAGCAACATGTCCTGATCGGTTATCCAGCAAAATACACTACAAGAATAATTGAATCAGACAAGGCTTTTTGCCCGTTGTCTGATGCCCTAGAAAACCGTTGTCTATTGAGATGCCGTCTGTTACGCAGCTCAGACAACGGACGCGTCCGTTGTCTGATTCCCTACAGACAACGGTTTTGGTCTTAGAAAACGTTGTCTGAAACGCGTGAACAACAACGGTTGTTGTAGAAACCATTGTCTGACAAATAAATCAACAATTGTTTATTAACTAGAAAATGTTGTTATTTTAATTTTCAGACAAGGCTTTATTTTCCAAAAGAGTGTTGTGTGATCTAAATATTTACGACGGTTTTAGTAGAACAACCCCATTGTCTTAATAGTTTAACACAATGGTTTCCTTTCTAAAAACTGTTGTCTATTCTTGACTTGCACAATTGTTTTCTTTAAATACCTGTTGTCTGAAAGCTGTTAGGCAATGGTTTAAAAAGATAAACATGTTTGAACATTAGCAGAACCACAACAGTTTTTGTTTCTAAAACACTTGTTTCTGATTTTGATAGACAACGGTATTGGACAAAAAACAATCTAATAAGCTAGATTTTTGTGCAACAAAAAATCTTTAATAAACAAAATTTCCCAGATTTCAAATTCAATATGAACCCAAACATGACTTAATAACTTTATTATTAGTACTTACACTGGAAAAAATACATCTACAATGCTTAGAAATTCTCAATCTAATAAGTCAGAGTGTACAAGTAAAGCTGATGGTATGATGCAGTGTCAAAAATGAATACTCTATTTCTCTACACAAGTTCGACGAAACCTAACATTTATATTCCGAAAAACCTCCACCTTTTTCACTTCTTATACACTCATGCCAGCACCTCTGAAACACCACAGGGACGCAGCAAAGGCTCATCAGCTAGATGATTTTTAAAGCCTGCAGCACCATGAAACAAGTAAAAAACTGCACACGAATGATCTATCTCAAAAGGCTGATAATAAAAGAATTAATAAGTGATAGTAATATGGTTAATTCTCTGTTATTAGCGTACCAGGAGTGTATCAATAGCCTCCAACTCAACCCAACATAAAACCTGCCTACCCTTTTCCAGTCTTAGGTCATCCAGTCAAGCACTTAGCAAATCACAATCACACACACACATTGCATCACAAAACACACCTTAATTAACACAAAACATAACAATCAATCACAAACCTGTAACTTTGGGTATTGTTTATAATCACAAACCTATAACATGAGTGTTTAGTAAAAAGCATTTTACTAAACACTCATGTCATGATAAACACAGAAACCACAAATTTAAAGTACTGCATATTTATGCAGATACAACAGAAGAATCTTGTTTGCAGACATCAACCAATCAAAAGAACAAGGGAAAACGAAGACACGAAATAAACAATTGAAACAACTAAATTATTAACTAGTCCCGCCAAGCACTTTCTTGAGCTTCTTGACAACAACAGGATCAAGGAATGTAGTTTTAGTCACCAATTTAGTAGGCAATTCATTTGCAAACAACGCAAAATCAGTAATTTGGAGACCAGGACTAGCACTGCTGAAACTGACAAATGCAACAACTGGACCTTTTCCGGAATTAATCTGAAAATGCAGCAATCCTTGTGGGAAAACCATAATGTCTCCCTTGTTCAAAGTTTTGTAGTAAACTTTGTTAGCAGAGGATATAAATCCAGCCAGGATTGTACCTTGTATTGTTACTAGTACTTCTGATGCACCTGGATGTGTGTGCATTGGGATAACACCACCAGCGGCAATATCTAGTCGAGCCAAAGATATACCTAGGCCATTTACAGCAGGAAATTGAGCTACAAAAGCTGGAGTAACCGCAGCACTGATGATGTTTGTGGTGTTGCCAGCTACTCCTGGCCAAACTGAGGATACTTTTTGCGCAAAACCTGCAAGTGTAGATAAGTTAGATAAAATCCAAGTATGGTACCAGTACACAGAAGCTATCACAGAAATATTTAAACAAGCAACTCAAACTATAGAAGAGCTCAAATTAGCAGAAGTCTGTAACCGACAACAAATGCAAAGTGATATTTTATTGTTCCTTTCATCCAAAAGCCATTAAAACACAATCCCCTTTCAAGGGATGTAAGCTATGGATACCAATAACAAAAATATGGTCTTCAAGCCATTTCCATATATATTATCTAAAATGCACAAAATAATTTTGTTAAGAGCGAGGAAATCCATAATTATTAATAACTCGACCATAATTACAAAATTATTTAATCCAATCAAACATCTGGCATTGAGCTGTCAGAACTCTAAAGGATAGGGACATACTGTCCAAAACTGCATCGGTGCAACTGCCTTAACACTTTTATCAAGTTCACTAAATAAATCCCAGGTTGCAACGGTCAAGAGATGAGATGACTGGTCTAAATCATTGCTTCTACCAGAATGTGGATACCTGATCATAAAATTAGATAATATTAATTAGTGAGAATTCAGTCTTCTAAGGTAAATTTTACCAACATATGAAAACCAAATATCCAGTATAATCTAAACATAATATTTATATATGCTTAAAGAAGGGATTAACATGATCAAAGCAGACTTCAGATCTGGAACTGAGTGCAAGCACTGCACAGTGGAATTCATGTAACAGGTATTCCCAAGATTAAATAAGCCAGCAGAATGCCCCTACAAGCAAATGTCTTATTTACTAAAAGATAATAGGATTCAAGTGCATATTTAAGCTGTAAACTAGTAGGGAAACATCATTAAATTGACTAATAATTAGTAAGAGAGAAAAATAAAAGCATAACTATGATTCTTTAAATGTAAACATAATTTCAGACTCAGAAAAGCTAGTATATGCAACCTAGACCAGATAGTAAAAAAAGGTTGACTTTTGCAATATGTAATAGGAGAAGTGAGACCGAAATTTTTGAGAAATAACTTCTCCATAATTATTGTCTCCATGAGTCTGAGGAAGTAAGTTATTGGTCGAATTTGAATAGCGAGTCTAAAACTGAATGCTTCTGGGAGGAAATATATTCCAAGAGGAATAACAATATTAGGGTGCATATAAAATTTGCATTAGACAATGATGGAGGGGGAGATAATTATTTACCAATAAGAATATGTTGTGTAGCATGCACTATTGCAAAATTTTCACAACTATTAAAGCGATTGAGGAAATGAAACATCTGTGAGATGCATTAAGAAAGAATGTTACCACTGCTACCACTTGTTCTTCTTCTGGAAGGTCCTCCATGAAAACAGGACCCTTCTCAGGTGCCTTCACAATCTCATCTGTTGTTCCCATCATATGACAAACTTGCTAAGTCGTATTAATGAATGGATAGTATGCACAGAATGGAAGATATGACATGGCAGTGCCACGAGCTTTGCAACTGAAGATGAGTTTTTAACAGATAACAAAGAAGAGTCGAAGGTCTATTATTACACTTCTACCAAAATCATCATGCTCAAATTCTATATTATACTTCTACCAAAATCGACTTTGGCTCAAATAAAAAACACACACACTTGAGACGGAAATTGTCTTTTCTGCTACTTGTCTGCTGTTTCCCACTAGTTGCATATAAATAAGACCAAAAACACATATGACAATCTGATTCAGAGACGAAGGCGATATGAACAGGGTAATTATGCATATAAATGTAAAGCCCCAAATTAAAGCCCTAATTTAAAGCCCCAATCGAAACCCTAACTGAAACCCTCAATTGAAACCCCTAATCGTAACCCTAATTGAAATTAAAATAGAAAAGTAAAGAAGATAGCAAAATCAATGAAGTAGTTAAAATTATGAAGTATTTACCAATTAATCCGGTTGAGAGATGGAATCCAGTGATGGAATCCCTAAAATCAAAAACCACCTGCAAAATCAAAAACAAATTAGATTCAAATTAGAGATGAAAAAGGGGAATAGATAAAAGAAGAGAAGAAATATGAGAGTTGAGTTTTTGAATCTATGGCGTTCATAATTCGTCGCTTGAAAGTTGAGTGAGAGAGGGAGAGTGAAATTGAGACTGAGAGGATAAGTGTATGAGAGAGCGTTTTTTTCATTTTCTCGTTTAAGGGGAAAAGTCTGCTTCCAATAATTTAGTTTGGGGGGAAACTTGCCGCCTTTTATTTTTTTCAGACGGGTGTAATGTTTTTTTAATTCTTATTATTTAAAATTAAATAAATATCATGTGTAATTAGTCAATTACATAATATAATTAAAAAAATATTAATATATTATACATGATTTATAATAGTAAAAATTAATTCAAAATTCGAATGTTACTGCATCATTTTTGATAATTTAAAAAAATAGTGAATCTAAGACTGAATGCGAGAGAGAAATTAATTAAGGGGGCAAAGGGTGCTCGTAATAATTTTCGTTTAAGGGGGAAACATTTTATAATGTTTTTGAAAAGATGCGGCACAACTGGGCCTTGTTATTTTTTGATTATTTTTTCCCAACACTAGAATGAGTACTGATTAACATCCGTACGGTTGGATCGTCGAAGAAATCATTTAAAAAAAATATTCAGTGAATCTGACACATGTCTCGTTCCCAAAAGTAGTAGTGTTCTAACGTTTTTGAAAAGATGCGGCATAACCGGGCCTTGTTATTTTTTGATTATTTTTTCCCAACACTAGAATGATTACTGATTAACATCCGTACGGTTGGATCGTCGAAGAAATCATTTAAAAAAAATATTCAGTGAATCTGACACATGTCCCGTTCCCAAAAGTAGTAGTGTTCCAACGTTTTTGAAAAGATGCGGAACAACCGGGCCTTGTTATTTTTTGATTATTTTTTCCCAACACTAGAATGAGTACTGATTAACATCCGTACGGTTGGATCGTGGAAGAAATCATTTAAAAAAAATATTCAGTGAATCTGACACATGTCCCGTTCCCAAAAGTAGTAGTGTTCCAACGTTTTTGAAAAGATGCGGCACAACCGGGCCTTGTTATTTTTTGATTATTTTTTCCCAACACTAGAATGAGTACTGATTAACATCCGTACGGTTGGATCGTCGAAGAAATCATTTAAAAAAAATATTCAGTGAATCTGACACATGTCCCGTTCCCAAAAGTAGTAGTGTTCCAACGTTTTTGAAAAGATGCGGCACAACCGGGCCTTGTTATTTTTTGATTATTTTTTCCCAACACTAGAATGAGTACTGATTAACATCCGTACGGTTGGATCGTCGAAGAAATCATTTAAAAAAAATATTCAGTGAATCTGACACATGTCCCGTTCCCAAAAGTAGTAGTGTTCCAACGTTTTTGAAAAGATGCGGCACAACCGGGCCTTGTTATTTTTTGATTATTTTTTCCCAACACTAGAATGAGTACTGATTAACATCCGTACGGTTGGATCGTCGAAGAAATCATTTAAAAAAAATATTCAGTGAATCTGACACATGTCTCGTTCCCAAAAGTAGTAGTGTTCCTACGTTTTTGAAAAGATGCGGCACAACCGGGCCTTGTTATTTTTTGATTATTTTTTCCCAACACTAGAATGAGTACTGATTAACATCCGTACGGTTGGATCGTCGAAGAAATCATTTAAAAAAAATATTCAGTGAATCTGACACATGTCTCGTTCCCAAAAGTAATAGTGTTCCAACGTTTTTGAAAAGATGCGGCACAACCGGGCCTTGTTATTTTTTGATTATTTTTTCCCAACACTAGAATGAGTACTGATTAACATCCGTACGGTTGGATCGTCGAAGAAATCATTTAAAAAAAATATTCATTGAATCTGACACATGTCCCGTTCCCAAAAGTAGTAGTGTTCCAACGTTTTTGAAAAGATGCGGCACAACCGGACCTTGTACGTTTTTGTCAAGTTCAATGTAGCGGCGTCTGTGTACAAGCCGATACAATGATTGTGGAGGGTAATGATAAAAATATTGAGCATGCTTCACAACTATTTTATGGTTTTTTTTTAATTTTTTTAACTATCAGACAACGGTTTATGTAAGCTAAACAATTGTGTGACAGCAACATATTTAACAGCCAAAAACCATTGTCTCTAAGATTTCAATTGGACAACGGTATGCAGAAACTGTTGTGTGAATTAAGTATAGTCCACATAGAAATAAAACACTTGTCTGATTCTAACAACGGTTTACAAAACCATTGTCTTAAGTTTCTTCAGACAATGGTTTTGTAAACCGTTGTTAGAATCAGACAAGTGTTTATTCAAACTGTTGTGTGACATCCATTTAAGTAACAAAAAAAAAACACTTGTCTGTTTTTAACAACGGTTTATGAAACACTTGTCTAACCTTTCTTCAGACAACGGTTTTATAATTCCGTTGTGTAAAGCCTCTGCTTTACTCCTTCTAATAGACAATGGTTTTAGAAACCGTTGTGGAAATTCTTTCAGACAACAGACAGATTTTGCAAAAAAAAAAACCGTTGTGTGAAAATTTCAAACAATGCTTTTACTACCGACCGTTGTCTGATAAGTGTTGTCTGTTTCAGTTTTTCTTGTAGTGATATATAAGGCAAGATACTTCCCTAACAGTCATTTTCTTGAGTCGAAATTGGGTGATAATCCCAGTTATGTGTGGAGAAGTATCTGGGAAGCTAAATTAGTTATTATGGCTGGTGCTAGGTGGAAAGTTGGCAATGGAAAACAGGTTAAGGTGATGGGTCATTTTTGGCTGTTGGATGACGCAAATCCTTATATAACGAGTAATGTTCAGGAACTTGATCATGCCACTGTTGATTCATTATTTGCTCTGAATGATCGACAATGGGATATGGACATCATTGAGGATTTGTTTAATCTAAGAGATCAACAGTGCATCTTGAATATTCCTGTGGGGGAGGTCAGTGAGGAGAATATGTTGTTTTGGGATGAAGAGAGTAGTGGGGAGTATACAGTTCGAAGTGCTCATCGGCTGATTCAACGAGGTAGAGGTGCATGGACCACAGATGATAATAGCAGTATGTGGAAGACAGTATGGCGAATCAAGGCACCTCCAAAGGTGCTGAATATGGTGTGGCGTGCTTTAGCCAATTGTTTACCCACGAAAGTGGCTTTGTATGCAAAACGGGTGCCTGTATCTGTGATGTGCCCGGTCTGTGATGGTGAGGAAGAAACGGTGCTTCATGCTATAGTGAGTTGCCCTTTTGCAGCTCAATGTTGGCGAAAAAGCGGTTCAGTTTGCCACACTACAGGTGGTACCAGTTTCGACAGATGGTCGAAACGAATGCTAGCGCAGACAGATAAGGAAGAACATGGAGAAATAATGACATTGTGCTGGAGTATTTGGCAAGCCAGGAACAACATGGTATGGAACTAGAAAAAGAGTGCAGTGAATTTTGTAGTTTACTCGACAAATGAGTATCTTGCAGACTGGAAGAATGCTCAAGTAATATCAACAAAGGCTCTATACCAGGATGTGGAACATGGTGATGGAGCAATCTCTTGGGTAAAACCTAAAAAAGATGAAGTCAAGATAACGGTCGATGCTGCGATTTTTGCTGAGATCTCTAAGTATGGTATTGGTTTAATGGCGCGGGATGATAAAGGGGAAGTGATTCAGGGACGAGCAGAGTTGTACCAAGGTGCTGTACGGCCGGAATTTGCAGAGGCCATTGTTGTTAAGGAAGCACTTAGCTGGGTAAAGGAAGGAGCTTGGCAGGAGGTTGTTATCGAAACAGACTGTTTGGCAGTAGTTCAGGCCATTAGAAGCAATGTCAGTATGGGTTCTTCTTTTGGTCGAATAATAATGGAGTGTCGGGGGATGCTTTCAGAATTAAACATTGGTTTATGTTTTATTAGACGATCTGCTAACATGGTTGCTCACTGTATAACCAGAGAGTCTTGTTCTTTTCCAGGTCGAGTATTTGATAGGAGGTCTGTTCCTGTCGAATTGAGGTCTATTTTGTTGGCTGATATGTTTGAGTAATATATTTTATTTCGTCAAAAAAAAAAAACAAATGACCCCTAAATTACTCTACTTTTCTTTTCATCTTTATATCCTAGGCATCATAGTCACATATAGACTTCCTCTCCCCCAGGCTGTTCGAAATTCTCTGCATGAAACTCCATTAGAAGGCTGTTCTATTTGACATTCAATTTCTAGCTAGGTTGGTCACTCTGAAAATTTGTCAATGCCCTCTATAGTTAGTAAGTACTGTTAATTTAATGAACTCCTCTTATTGTAGGCCTATGAAAAACCTTCTACAACAGTCACAAGGATCTTGAACTGAAGTCAGCACTGTTTTTTTTGAGGAAAACACCTTGGGTAGAACCAAAAACAAACAATTGCATACTGAAACAACAGATTTATTAAGTTTAAAGTTTGTTTGATTAGTAAATTATTATTCATTAATTTGTACTGTAGTATTCTAAAGTGCCTAATAAATGCTTGAATTGAAGTTGATCAGTATAGCATTAATTACTTATGTTAACTGGACTTGAAGACAGGTAAAAGTTGATCAGGTATATGGCTTAAACAAAGTTGGTCCTGTAAAAAACCATTTGACATAGCTCAAATCAGAACAACTCACAAGTAGGAACTAGTTTCATAGATGATGGTCTGATGTCCATCACAAGATTCTCGGTTGAGAGTTGGAGACTTGGGAGGTATGAGTGTTCTGGTAGTACAGAATAAACTTGCATTACTATCTTATTTTTGGGAATTTTGTACGGGATGCTCTTTGGCACTACAATTCTGCTTCAGTCAGAAAACGTAGTGATGAATGCCATGCATGATGCTGGCAAAGTTGTTCGAATTATACAGCAGGCTGCCTATTATTTCATCTCTTTGTTTGTACGGGATCGGAATGGATTGGTATCCGTTGATCTTCAAATCTCTTCTTCAGGCATTTCAAGAACTAAAATCCATCGGAGGCAATAAACAGAAACTGAAATAACCATCTGCAATTTTATTCTACATTATGAACAGGGGGGTGATTTATGCAAGAAAATGAATAGTCAGTCTCTCATCTTCCATTTTCTATTCATTTAAAGTACCTGTACATTCAAGTTATTTTCTTTTATGAGCTGTTTGGCTTGCCAATAGCTTAGAACTTCAACAACATCGTTTACCTAAAATTTTGCATTTTCGCCAACCTGCTGAACTGAAAGCGCACTGGACCATCTTGACTCAAAAACTCTCAAAATCGTTTATCTCTCACATGACTTGTATATTTACGTGAGTTCACAAACATGCATCTACACGAACTAAAACATTTCTTATCTAGGTTCATAATCTAGGTTTGACCTAGGCTCATCTAGAAACTTTGAAGTTTGGCCTTGAATTTGATTAAATCATGAATTCTCAAGTCAAGGTCTGGTTTGCCATTGTGGATAGAATGCCATTACTTTGTGATTTTGAGTGCATATGGATTTGATTCACGTTTATATTTTTTGTCTTGACAGGTGTGTGCTATGTTTGATTGTTTGAGCAGCTGCGATGTACCCGACTTTTGCAACGAGGGCTGATCTTTGGGTGGGAATAGGGTTATTAGACAGGAATACACAATCGCGGCTCTGCCACGAAGACTGGAGTACAGAAAGGACAGCTTTCCTGGAAAGGAAAGAGTAAATTTCAAGGGATGAAGTAAAGGTGCAAGAGCAGGCTAGTGATTGATCAGGTTCTAATTCCACGTGGAGGCCATGACCGAAAACAGGGTCCGGTTGGGTTTCTGAGTCAGGTAGGGTCGTTGAGGGAAGATGGTGATGGACATGGCCTTGGATTTGGAAGTTGCTGCGCTGGTGCATTTGGATTTTTGAGAGCCTAGAGGTGCAGCTTGTGTGTTTTATGGGCGATATTTGTAGAGTGAAAAGCAGTTTGTTTACCTGAAGTTTCAGGTTTGAGCACTTTGTGTACCTGGAGTTTCGAATCTAGCAAAATGCATGCTGCAGTTTCCATTTCCTTGCCAAATGCATACTTCCGTCAAATGTTGTTAACACCGTGAGGGCATAACTGTAATTGGCAGTTTCAGCTTGAAATGAAGTAGTAGACATGTCTTTTTATTCTAAAATAACATAATTAATTATACTAGATTAAAACCGTATCATGCACGAATTGTTTTTAATAATTATTAATTTTATTATTTATATTTTATATTTTATTAATTACATTTGTTAAAAAAAATTAGGTGTGTTAAACTTTTTTAAATAATTAAAAATATTAAAATAGATTTTAAAATAAATAAGTAACGGTTTGCCCGTGATATTTTGAAAAAAGGAAGGGTTTTAGTAAGAAAAAATAAAAAAGTAACACATTTTTGTTGAATTTTAAAATATAAAAGTAACGGTTTGCCGTGATATTTTTGGAAAAAGAGGGGTTTTAGTAAAAAATAAATAAATAAAGTGACATGTTTTAGTTGAAAAATGTAATTGCCAACTAAAAGTATTAAAATAGGTTTTAAAATAAATAAGTAAGGATTTGTCGTGATATATTTGGAAAAGGAGCGATTTTAGTAAGAAAAATAGAAAAAGTAACATGTTTTAGTTAAAAAGGTAATTATTGTCAGTGATTTTTTTAGAAAAAGAAGGGATTTTGTTATAAAAAATAGGAAAAGTAATGTATTTTAACCGAAAGGGTAACTGATTATAAAAAATGTAATTAAAACATTAGTTATTTATAACCAATTACCTTTTTCAGCTAAAAATGTTACTTTTACTATTTTTTCTAACAAAATTACCTCATTTTTCAAAATAATCAAGGACAATTACATTTTTTTAGCTAAAATATGTTTTTTCAAAAATATCACGGGCAAAATCCTCATTTATTTATTTTAAAACATATTTCAATTATTTTAAAAAAATTACGTATTTTAACATGCCTATTTATTTTTTCTAAGAAATTTAATTTAAAAGATATTAAATATAAATAACAAAATAATATTTCAGTAAAAACAATTCATGCATCTTTTAAGCTAGTAAAATTATAATATTTTTTTATTAACAAAAGAAAAAAGCTAAATATGTGTTTAAATCACCTTAAACTTACTATTTGTTTTTTGCAATTTTTTGTTACAATTTATCATTTTATAATTATTATCTTAAATACGAAACATATATATATATATATCTATACTATATTATTAAAGACGAAACATTGAAAGTTTTGTAGTCTGGTCATGAAAGTTTTTGTAGTCTGGTCACTCAATTCATAGCCGTCAGATATTTTTGATCAAATCGATGAGAACCGTTAGATAAAATATTAAAATTATTATATAGAATATCTTTTCTATTTTTCCTAACTAAAACATCTCATTTTCCAAAAATATTACAAACAATTTCATTTACTAAAATAACATAATAAAGTTATAATTGCTAATAACTAACTCATTACCTTTTTTAGCCAAATTGTATATTCTTTTTTATATTTTTTAACTAAAATTTCTACTTTTCTATTTTTTCTAACTAAAACCTCTCATTTTCCAAAAATATCACGAACAGATCTATTTAATAAAATAAAATAATAATATTATAATTATTAATGACTAACCGATTAGCCTTTTTTTCCCAAAACGTATATTCATTTTTATATTTCATAACTAATATTTCTCTTAACTAAAACCTAAAAAATATCACGGACTATTCCATTTTGTAGCATAAAATACTAATATTATAAATCTATCTATCTATCTATCTATACTATATTATTAAAGACGAAACATTGAAAGTTTTGGTAGTACGGTACTTGCCTTATTTAATTGTTTATTTAATTATTATAAAAATTATTATAATCAGTTACCCTTTCGGTTAAAATGCATTACCATTTGTTTCTATAAAAATCACGAGCAATTTCCTTTTCAGCTAAAACATGTTACTTTTTCTATTTACTTTACTAAAATCCCTCATTTCCCAAATATCACGAGAAAACCCTTACTTATTTATTTTAAAACATATTTTAATACTTTTAATTGATAATTACATTTCCCCTCTTTTTCTAGAAAAATCACGGGCAATTACCTTTTTCGGCCAAAACATGTTATATTTTCTATTTTCCTTACTAAAATCTCTACTTTTCCAATTATATCACGGGCAAACCATTGCTTATTTACTTTAAAATCTATTTTAATAATTTTAATTAACAATTATCTTTTTCAACTAAAACCTGTCACCTTTTGTATTTTTCTTACTAAAACCCCTCTTTTTTTCAAAAATATCACGGGCAAATCGTTACTTTTATATTTTAAAATTCAACGAAAACATATTACTTTCTATTTTTCTTACTAAAACCCCTCTTTTCCCAAAATATCATGAGCAAACCGTTACTTATTTATTTTAAAATCTATTTTAATACTTTTAATTATTTAAAAATATTTAACACGCCTACTTATTTTTTTAACAAATGCAATTAATAAAATATAAAATATAAATAATAAAATTAACAATTATTAAAAATAATTCGTGCTCACACATGTTTTAAGCTATATTATTAAAGACGAAACATTAAAAGTTTGGTAGTCGGATGGACGGACGGTCGGTACTTAGTGATTTTATTTAATTGCCCTTACTTATTTTTTTTAAAAACTATCACTAAATAATAACATTATTTATAACCAATTACTTTTTCAGCTAAAATACATTACCTTTTTTTATTTTTTTTCTAACAAAATCTTCCCTTTTTCTAAAAAAAAAAACACAAACTATTATCTTTTTTAAGAAAAACATGTTACTCTTTCTATTTTTTCTTACTAAAACCCCTCATTTTTCAAAAATATCACGGGCAAACCCTTACTTATTTATTTTAAAAATCTATTTTTTTATTTTAATAATTAAAAGTATTAAAATCTATTTTAATACTTTTAATTATGAGCACTTTTTCAGCTGAAACATGTTACTTTTTCAATTTTTTCATTTTCTAAAGAAATTATTATTAAATAATAACATTTTTATAACCAACTATTTTTTCAGCTAAAATACATTACATTTTCTATTTTTTCTAACAAAATCCTCTATTTTTCTAAAAACAATCACCGACAATTATCATTTTCAACTAAAAGATGTTACTCTTTCTATTTTTCCTTACTAAAAACCCTCATTTTT
Organism: Heracleum sosnowskyi; assembly: GCA_030848705.1. NCBI lineage: Eukaryota > Viridiplantae > Streptophyta > Magnoliopsida > Apiales > Apiaceae > Heracleum > Heracleum sosnowskyi. Next base: position 10,713,805 of record CM061239.1, read on the forward strand.
CCAAAAATATCTTGGGCAAATCCCTAATTATTTATTTTGAAACCTATTTAAATACTTTTAATTACGGGCACTTACCTTTTCAGATAAAACATGTTACTTTTTCTATTTTTCCTTACTAAGACCCATACCTTTCCAAAAATATCACGGATAAACAGTTATTAATTTATTTTAAAATTTATTTTAATACTTTTAATTATTTAAAAAAGTTTAACACGCCTACTTATTTTTTTAGCAAATGTAAATTAATAAAATATTAAAACATAAATAATAAAAATAATAATTATTAATAACAATTCGTGCATCGCACGGGTTTTAAGCTAGTATATATATATATATATATATATATATATATATATATTAATGTAAAAAAGTTCTAAAGGTAACAAATGTTCCACTGTAAAATTAATAAAGAAAATTAATGTTATGTAAATATTCATAGAAGTTATTAGGTAATTTACTAATTTAATTTAAAAATATTCTATGTTGGTCATCTCATTAAAATGAAAAATTAGTAGTCAAACATCATACACAACATGCATATGCTGCAAATACTAAAATACCATTCTTTCTTATCTCATTTTACAAACCAAATTAACGGTGTTAAAAAATATTGACGGAAGTATGCATTTTACAAGGAAATGGAAACTGCAGCATGCATTTTGCTAGATTTCAAACTTCAGGTACACAAAGTGCTCAAAACTGAAACTTCAGGTACACAAAATGCTTTTCACTCATATTTGTACTATCTGCAGGTGCATGTATGCATGCCCTTTCTTTGACCTAGGAATATTACAAACATTTATTTATCTTTCTCTATATATTAAAAGCCAACAAAGGGCAAAGTTTGCCATTTTAATGGCTGTGAAGTTACGATTTTACCCTTATATTTTCTAAAATTACAAAAATACCATTCTTTAATAAAAATGTAAAAATTGTGAAATTATGTTAATGATGGGAATCGAACCCTTAACATATCCATGTCAAACTCATGTCATAACCAACTGTGCTACACTTTGTTTTGAGTTTATATTCAAACTCTTATTAGATAAACCACCTCTTCTTCCAATTTTTTTATTTTTTGAGTTAATAAACATTGATTTATATTATTTTTAGAATATTGCACAATACATAGTTATAATAAATATTTTTAGCAATTGAACATAATCTACAATTCTCTTTTATCAATTTAAATTATTGATATATGTCATTTTAATACCTTGAATTTATGATTTTGCCCCTACATGCTAAAAAATTACAAAAACGTCAACTCTTTTATATTTATGCAAATAGTAGATAAGATTATGTTAGTGTAGTAAATTGAACCATTAATCTTCTCTAATCAAGCTCATGCATAAGTAGCATAGTACATTTTGTTTTAAGTTTTCTTTAAAATCTTATTAATGTTAATTTCTCTTCTTCTCTCATCTTCTTTTTTATAATTTTTTATTTTTAAATAAATAAAATGTTGGTTTATATTATTTATAAAATATTGCATTGTATATAATTACCAAAAATATTTTAATGGATTGAGCATACTCTACGATTCTCTTTCTTTTATTTTAAATGATTGATATAAAAAATAAAATTTTAAAAGAGTATAAGATTATAGATAACGTATAATTTCTACATAATAATAAGATTATAGATAACATATAAGATTAGAGTATAAAATTTTTATAAAATTTTAAAAGTAAAAAAATTGAGTGAGACGCCGCATGGATGACTTTTAAATAATATTAATAGATTTTGTAATAAGTCTCAGCCCTACGTTTATATCTGACAATGTTAAGACTGCATCGCCTATGTTATATACCAACAATTTTGTAATTTACTTCGCAAGATAGGGAATCTATCTACACAAATGATTTACATAAATATTTTTCATATTTTTTTTGTAAATCTAACGGTACTAAAAGAAAAGATCGTACAAAAATAACAAATTACACAAAATATTATAAATTTCACCCGTAGAAAATAAGATTATTTTAATATTATAAATTTTATTTATTTGCATTAAATATATAACGGTTTGAACTTTATATCGTATTAGATTACAAATTGCGTCGTCTATCATATAAATTTTTTCATAAATTAATATACTCGATAATTATTACGTCATCTTTTCATCTATATGATTGAACTTACAATTTTTTTAAGAAAAATAATTTAAATTTAAGAACGTTTCGGTCGAAATAATACATATATAGCCGAATGTTTTAATTTCTTTTAAATGTTTTTAAAAATAGTAGACGAATGTTTTCATCTATAACATATTTTGTTTTTTGCAAATGTAACCATGCAACTATACATAGATAGTGGTTCATATTTTTTATATATAAATTACAATTTGCATCATCTATGCACTAATTTGTAATTTGTAAGTAACTTAATTAATACATTTAACAATTTTTACGTAACTACTGTTTCGTTTGTATGATTGCATCTACGATTTAAAAAAAACACAATGTGAATTTAAAGGAGTTTGGATCGAAAAATATTTAATCAAATTAATATATATGAGATTTAAATTTTGGACTCTATTTCAATTATCTCTTAAATAATAACATATAAAAAAAACATAAATAAATAAGCACGAAAACAACTTGTTCTAAAATTGACCCAAAAATAATAGAATTACTTTTATATTGTAAATAATATTTATTTGTATCAAGTAGACAAAGACTCAAATTTTATATCCTATAAATTATAAATTGCATCATTAACCATGCCAATTTGTACATAAGTTAATATACTCAAAAACAATTATGTAATCTTTTTTCAAATATATGGTTGGATCTACGATTTCAATATATATATATATATATGAATTTAAGGGCGTTCCGGTCGCCAATATATATGTATATATATTAAATTAATCGAAATGAGATTTGAATTTTGAATTCGATATTATTAACGCTTAATTAATTACATAAAATACATATATATAGTCAAGTTAAAATACATTATTATTAGTACACGATGATCATTTATAAAAAAAATTGGATTAAAATTTGTAACTGTAAAACGACATTCCAAACATATTATTAAAGTACTAAGTGTGTTCATATAATTTAATACAGTGATGGACACAAGAGAAAAGTGCGAAATCAGTTCCCAAGTTAAAAAAATAAACACGTGATATGAATACTCCATATTGCAATAGGTGCTCATCTCCCAAAGTATTTGTCTTGTGAGAGTGTGCAAAGATGCACCAACCTTCAGCTTCTTTTTAAAATCCTCTATCTCATTCACATGTGTTCGATTATATTACAACAACATTGTGTGCATTTAACGATTTATATTCTAGACTGCAAAAAAATAAAAAAAACCAAATCAATTGATCGCTGAAAAACAAACAACAACTACTAAGGCAAAATACCTATTTACAAATTATACTTTCTCCAACATAGAAAACTCCGGTAAACCTGATTATAATTGCAACAAGAACAATAGTTCGACCGTGTTTCAAATTTTACATTGTTTCTATTTGTTCTTAATATCAATAATACTCACTATGAACAAGTCCCAAAGCCTTGGGTTTGGCACAGTTACGTTATCATATTAATTTACATACACTAATGTTATATACGGACTTTAGACTAAAAGATTTTAAGATGTGATCACGGTGTGTAGTCTTACGTACCTGACCAACTTTATATTTTATTTACAAGTATATTGTCATTTCGTTAAAAACACATTAGTTTAGATACATCCATATCATATATGAACAACTATACTAAAATAATCATTTAGATTATATTTAATTGTTGAATTTGATAAAATGCATTTCACGACATTTAAAACTAAATTAATATTTTGTCAAATGAAAATAAGATAAATTAAATATTTTGTGAAATCTTATTAAATATTAAAAAAAATTAAAAACAATTTATACAAATATAAGATAAATTCAAAATTAATTTTAATTACAAAATTGTTTCGATATATATACATTTTCGTGCGAAAAATTATTTCAGTAAATAAGCAGGCCCGTGCTTCGCACGGGTTTTTAGGCTAGTTTATTTTGATATACTGACCGGAGTACTTGAACACATTGAACACCCATATGACTTATTATCATTTACAACTGATAGCTTCAATTAGAGCAACTCAAAATTAGGTTGAAGCAGTTTGACAGAATACCACCAGACACCAGAAGATTCTAGTCGTAGGCTCGAGACTCAGGAAGTATTGAGTCTACTGCTGGTAGTCAAGTCTAAACTTAAATTATCATCTTAGTGTCAGGGATGCTCTTTGGCACAACAATTCTGCTTCAGTCAAAAAAACTGATGAGTGCTATCATGTTGGTAATGTTCATACATTTTGCTGCCTGTTACTTAATCTTTTTGTTTGTATCTTACAAGAACATGAATGAATAGGTTTAACCTGCAACAAAAAAATTTAGCTTCGAAGGACATCGTTACCTAATACTTAATCTTTAAAAATGCATATGTATTCGGTGACTTAGCAAATAAAAGCAAGATGTAAGATGGAGTCGATTATTCCTTACATCAATCAGACAGTCTCGAGTTCTGGTAATATTATTTGATTAGAGAAGTAATGATCTCTCTTGTGCAACTCCATAGTTGCAATCTGTATGCAGTATAATGAATCCAATTGAACAACTAGCTTCTTTGTATTAATGTAATCAATAGGAAACAGAAAGAAGGCTTAAACAATATGAAAGAGGATTGCTGCACTAGGAACTATTAGTATGATTACTGAGTCAATCCTCAAGGGAGATAATCAAACAACACCCTAGAACTACTCCACTACAGGTATTCTACATGCAATATGGCTGCACCTGCAAGGCCTAACTTAGTATTCCTGCTCGCACTTATGGCCCAGGCATTAATGATTGCAATGCAGTCACTAGAGCATGATCTCTTCGTGTCTTCTTGCCAATAGCTTAGAATTTCAACAACATCGTTAGGCCTTCTCAGAGACAAAGTGACTTCCCATCTCTAAGCACACCTTAACACCCTTTAACAAATTTAGTGTCCTCGTTAGGCCTTGAATTTGATTAAATCATGAATTCTAAAGTCAAGGTCTGGTTTGCCATTGTGGATAGAAATCATAGAATGCCATTAATTTGTGATTTTGAGTGCATATGGGTTTGATTCACGTTTATATTTTTTGTCTCGACGGGTGTGTGCTATGTTTGATGGTTTGAGCGGCTGTGATGTACCTGACTTTGGCAACCAATAAAGCAACAAAAGGGGTGTATCCGTGAATGTAGATGTTTCGTATATGGCAAACAACTAACTACTTAATCATCGATTTTTAATACCTATTGCTTTTACATATATGGCGAACAACTACTAATTCATCAGTTTTTAATACCTAGTACAAAGCACATATTAATTCATTTCTCTGTGTTTTATCATCCCAGTTTCTGCATTCAAGACAGCAAAGAGGACTTGGGCCCTTCTTGAAGCGCTGGGGCAAGTAGAGAAAGTAGCAAAGAACAAGTTTCATTTTTCTTATACTACATCCACCTTCTTGCGGGTTCATGTAATTGTTTTGGATTGTAACAATTATGTTACAGCTCGTGAGGTATTGCAAAGTAAAATATATACAAATCAGACTGCAATAGAACAAATTACCCAGTTCATTTGCATGTTCTTATGGCCTGAAAGAACAACCAATCATTGACATTGTGAAGATTGACATGAATGAAATACGAATCTACCAAGGACATGAATCAAATTGCAGAATGTCATAAAACGTCAAATAAACTTCAAGGCAGGGATTTGAACACCCGTACATCTGGCTATAGCCCGGGGGTATAACACTTGCAACAATGACCAACTTCTAATGAGCTCAAATATTGCTCAATAATCAACAACCAGTAACGCAAAACCCACAAACATCGCCAGAACCTAACACAAACACTTGGAACAATCGGATTATATCATTTGGACAATGAACCCACTTCAAATGAGCTCAAATGCTCAATAATCAAACCACAACCAATAAAGCAAAACCCACAAATCCCTTAAGACCCAAACTCAGATCACCAGAATACAACGGACAAACACACACCAACAAAAAGAGAACCTGAAGCTTCAAGCTAAAGATCCAAGATCAAAACTTCAGCAACCCGCAAATGCCAAATTACAAGTAGACCGTCAATTATTCATCAAACTTAGAACAATCAATAAGACAGTGCATCTAACAATCACCGAACCGTCAAACCAGATAGCCAATCTGTTTTAAGTCATAAAAATAGTATCTGGAATTTATCTGCTATCTAGGTAATTGTATTAAGTGAGAATACAGAGAAGATAGACAAAGCTGAAAAGGGTAAGAGACAACTCAGGTGAATAATGGAAAGAAATGAAATATTATACAAAACCTTCAAGAGAACTTGCCTACATAGCAGCTCCCTTCCATTCCAGACCATTAACGAATACAGTTAATTTACTCTGCAGCATATGGTAGATGAAGAATCATCCAACAACAATAAAAAAAACGACTAAATTGTGTTGTCACTAATAATTCTGATCATCCATTGGACCCCAAATTAAGTTTAAAACAAAAACATAAAAAACAAATAGTAAAAACGAATTTACATAAAGCATTTCAATTTCCATAGAAGTTACGAGAATATTACAGCGATGATTATATTACAAATTATGTAAAAACGATAGATAAACAAGGTCATAATAACTTGATTACGTTAGGGTTTCCAAATATTCCAAGTGCTTTGCTTTTCTTATCAAGAGCTTAGCTTGGACATAGGCCTTTGTTTGAAAGAGAATCGGCACAACAAAACAAGCAACCATATAGACAGCGAGACCAAGAAAAATAAACGAAAATTCGATAATCAAATACACCTGGTCTTGATCAAGTAGCGCTAATACTGTTGCCAGGCCGAACAAATAAGTAAGTCCCAACATCGTACACCAAGCTATAAATAGTTTTCTTCCACTAAATATTTCACCAGATCTCAACTTTATTTCCGCCTCCAATGCATCCTCTTTTATTATTTCATTTTCGCTCATCGTTGCTTCATCATCGACAGTGATTAGCACTTGATTTCCCGTTTCTTCTGAACCCATCTAATTTCACGGACTATAACACCGGCTGTCGGTCGATTTAGGTTTTGTGTTTGGGAAAGGTTGAAGACACACACATAATATATATACACACATGAATATATAGCCCATGGCCCATGGGCTTTTATACTTTAAAACCAAAGCACGCATCATTACATAACTCTATAATCAATCAATATCTTTATACAGTATTATTATCTATTTAAATTATAAAGCCTGAAGGATATAATGCTGTGTTTTTATTTTTATGTCCTCCTAAACTTACCGTATTTACAGATTTTGCCACTTGACTATTCGACTTATACGGTTTGTGCACGTGAGAGTGTTACTTTTTTACACGAAATTGAAACAGATGATTGTTGTTGAAGTACATACACTGACACACATATATACCAGGCTTCTTTGAGAAGCTATTGATTTTCCCCAAAACTAACAACTCCACTTTAATTTGAAATTAAAATTTCTATATCATCTTCTCTTCTGCGTTCATTATTTTTAAAGTCAGGGTTCTTAATTTCTATTTCTTTTATACTTCTTCCTCTCTTTCATATTTCAATTGTATTTTTATTTATTTGATCATGCTTTTTTCGATTGTAGATGTATAACCGAGACCTGATTTGATTTGCAGGTAGATTTTGTGCATACATTGTGCTATATTTCGGATGAATATGATTATGTTTTACAATCTAATTTAGAGTTTGGATAAGCAGTGAAAATGATCATGTAACACTTTGATCATCTTTTATGTTGATTGTTGAGAGATTTTGTGTTTATATGATTGGTTGTTACTCTATTGCTTTAACCTCCTAAGTGCACAACTTCTTAAATTAGGTAATTAAAGTTTTCTGAGTGGCTCATACGTATTTCATTAATTCATATTTCTTCTTAAAATTTGGCATTGAAAAGGCTCTTAAATTAAAGAATTGGTATTCTTTTGTTAATGTATGAATTATTTTTTCTGTAAATTTGTTTGATTGTGATAAATTATGACATTCTTAATCTACTTTTATGTACTTAATTTAAGTTTGCAAGTTTTGTTTTCATATGTTTCATGTGCTTCATTGTTACTATTTGTACAAAAATTATTGTCATTGTTTTGACCAATTGATCATGAAAAATATAGAGGATTTCAAAAGGAGAAATTAGAGAGAATAATACTTCTAATTTACAATGTTTCTGAGTTATTTCTTACCAACTTGAAAGATGTGCGGTGTTAAAATAATTTTATGGAATGAATATTAGGGTCGTGGTGCAACTTGGTAAGTTTGCAATTTTGAAAATAAGTTATTTTAAAGCCTGAAGGCCAATTGCCTGTATTTTTACCATTCAATCCTCCTACAACCAACCGTATTTACAACATTTACCATCTGAAATTTTTATTTCTACGATTTTTGCAGGTGTGAACCTCACTGTTCGAACTATACCTACTGATACACACACTTGCACAGACTTCAAAATGACAAGTGGTGAAACTTTTTCCATACCTTTCAATTCAAACTTTGAAATTTGAATTATGTCTACATATACTATCTCAAATTTTGAATTCATTCTTCTCTCTCTCATTCATGTATCCTCTTTTTTATTTCTTTGTTACTTTTTAATTTGTTTCATTCTTTGTCCTTTTAATTCTTTTTGATGTTGGTGTGATTTAATTGTTATTGTATATGATCCTAAATATTTGAACTAATAAATTTTAAATGGTGAATTTGTTAGATTTGTAGCCGGAAATCAAGTGGTTGAGGATTTACTTGCAAAAGAAGTGATGATTCTCACTTATATCAAAGGTAAATAACTATATAAGTTCAAGTGTTTATAGTTCAAGTGTTTGATGAAAGTTGTGAGAGAGCTCTCAGTTGCTTATTTATGTTTGGACCTTTGGTGAGTAACGTATATCATGCGTGTGTAGAGAAAAGGAATACATAGTAATATCTCAAAAGTAATATTGACTTTGAACTGAGGTAAATTCAATACTTTTTAGTTCAATTTTGAATATTGGAGATGAAATTTGCTGAATGCTCTTGGCTGTTTTAGGTATTTAATTAGGCATGTTTGCCTTATTGAAGAGCATTGTAATGTTTGATGTGTCCATATAGCAGAAATGATCAGCCCACAAAAGGTATACCCAAGTGGGAAATGCAACAATGACAATGGAATTACGTCTACCATTGAGAATCAAGTTATATGTCTTGACACATGATACATTTGAAAATATGATGTATTGCAGTTACTTACATAGAGCATGCTAAAAGGAACACTATGACTACTGGATGCTAGCACTTTAGAGGTATTTTTTTGGTACACATGATTTGACTGTTATTGTGGGTTTAAGTTTATGTTCATATTTCGTGTTTAAATTTTAGATGTAGTTTGTGAGAGGTGACATTGAAAGATGTGGGTTTTGAAATGATTTATGGAATGAATGGTATGGTTTTGTTGCAATTTTATTAAGTTTATAATTAAGTAATGTTTGTATCGTGTTGTAATTTATGATTGGTAACTATCCATATAGGATTTGTTGAATGTCGACAAGGTTCTCCTGCCAATGACAACATACGAAGATCGTGCAATAGTTGATTGTAGTGGTTTCAATTAGTAGTATCCCTCTAAATTCCCTGTGTTTCGGTTGTTAATTTTTAATTTTTATGTCTTATATTTCTCTGTCTTTGGTCATTTATCCTTGGTCTATGTTTTACTTTTACTGAGCTGTTGAATTGACCTCTATTCATTTTTCAGTAATTATGTTCTGTCTTAAAGTTTAAGTGTTGTAGTGATCTTTCAAGTCTTTGGCAGATTGTTATAATCTCTCAAGGCTTTGCATGTTGCTATTAATATTATGATAAGTAAATGAGAAGGATTTCCATTCTGCAGCATCAGAAGGATTTCCATTCTGTAGAATCTAGAGTTTACATTTAATTTTACTATATGTTGTATTTACATTTAAATAGATATGAGTTTTATATTAATTATAATCACATTAAATAAATAAAAATCGAGGTATCGCCGGAGGCGATGCCGAGAAGATATAATCTGATCGGTTTATGTCAAAGTAAATAATGTAAGAAATTACTAAATTATAAGTTGTTTTAATTTTTTTTACATGACTAAATTGTAAGTTAAACAACTAATGTTTTACTATTTTGAAACCATGCTTAATAGCTTTTTTTTATTAATCCTACATTATTAAGTTAAAATTTATTTCATTTCACATTATTAAAAAAAATGTCACAGTTTTTTTTAGCAAGTTCATTTAACAAAATGCACTTAATTTTGTAAAATTCAGTTTTATTACATCTGTTTCTAAAAGTAAATATATTCAGAAAATTGGTCATGATTATTTAACTTCATCCTTCTTATGTAACTAACTTTTCTATGTGAGATATACAGTAGATATACTTCAAACTTTTTATATCAATACTAAAAACAATACTCTATGAAATTGTTAACTGGTGTCCCAAAAATTAAAAAAATTAATTTGGGTTTTACATATTTTTTCATTTTTCAGTTCCACATTTTCACTTATTAATATTAATCTTTTTTCTTAAACTTTTCAAAAATTGCATCATTCTCTTTAACCTTGAATTTTTTAATTTCGTTAATACAAATTATAGAAGTTCAAAATTAAGGTTTTAATTGAGAAAGCCGTTAAAAATTAATGTATTGCAAAAAGAAAATGTGTCGGTGAAAAGATATTATCCGAAAAATATAATTATTAAAAAGTGTGTTACAAATCAAATAGGTATTTGATAATATTTTTAATATTAATATATTATGAAAAATAATATAAAAATAATATATTTTTTATAATTTTTTATTTTAAAACAAAAAACACTTTTCGACTTTCACCTATTCAAGCAAAATCTGGTGTCCGTGTTTTGTCAAAGGTACCTGAATTAGGATCCAACTTACTAAATTCCATCTAAAAAAAGAAACTATTATTATAATCGGTTATGTCATTAAAATACAGTTAAACCTCTTTAAAGTAATACACTTGGGACCGGAGAAAAATATTACTTTATCGAATTTATTATTTTATCGATATAATAATAAAATATTACTTTATCGATATAGTAATATTTTATTATTTTAAAGAAAATTATGTGCATATTTTTTGTAAATTTTAAAGGTAGTAGAGATTTTTAGTGTGAATTCAAGTATATTTGTATTGCAATAATAAATTTATACTATATAAACAAATTATAATCAAAAAAGGGTAAAATATAAACATATTTTAAATCCATCACATTCGTAATAATTCTTATAAAATCACTAATAAAGTAAAAATTAATCAAAATTAATGATTGATTAGAAATTGATAAGAGTTAATATCACGATTCGTCATCTAATGTCAAATTAAATAATACACAAAATTACTAAATTATAAGTTAAAGAACTAATGTTTTACTATTTTGAAAACATGATGAATTGATTTTTTTAATCAATTCTATACTTTTAAGTCCAAAGTCAAGGCTCTTATTGAGAAAGTCGTTAAAATTTAATGTAATATTAAAAAAATGTGTCGGTGAAACGGTACTATTACAAAAATCAAATAATTATTTGAAAATATTTTTAATATTAACCTACATTGTAATATAGTATAAAAAATATTATATTTTTGATAAGGTTTTGATTTGAAACCAAAACATTTTTCGATTTCAGCTCTTGAACAAAATCGGGTGTCTATCTAAAACTATATTGTCAAAGGTACCTAAGTAGTATGTACTTGGTTATGTTATTAATTAAACAAATAATATCTTTATTACTGGAAAACAATATCACAAACAGAAACACAAAATTTAAATTATAAATAAAAAAATTAATTTTAACCATGCGAGGCGGGCAATAATCCTAGTTATATATATAAAGGAAACCCCCACAATCTCTCAGATCGTTATTTTTCTGGAGCTCCTGAATTTTAATTCAATAAAATTAAATTTTCTTATTTAGATTCAAACTAGGTTACTAACCCGCGCTTCGCAGCGGCATTAGAATATATTTGTTAAGAAAAAGAATATTAGAATAAAAATTGTGAAATAAATATCTACAAAATTATTTAAATTATCAAATAAAATATATTCTATAAAATTTGCATTTGGGTAGGTAATATTATAAAGTATTTACATATTCCTTTTATTTATATAGTTTGATTTTTTATTTTCTTGGACCGATACCATCAATATATATATATATAAAGGAGGATACGCGGGAGGTTAGGTGGCACCTCTAAGATCGTTTCAATTTATTTTTCTAATTTTTCTAGAGGTTTACAATTTTAAATACTAATAAATTAAAAAATATTCTTTAGCATATTAGAAGTAGAATAGATGTTCTTTAGCATATTAGAAGTAGAATATGTGTTCGAATTTATAGAATAGAAGAGTTCAAATTTTATAGGAGAAAAGAATTAGAATTTATAAGAAACACGATATCAAATCGAAGTAGAATCGATAATCAAAATTGTAGAAAAGGAGAATTTTAATTTAAAACGAACACATATTCAAAGTAGAAAATATATTTGTATTTGTAGTAATAAAAATGTACAGGAAAGATATATACATATTCACGAAATCCTTTCATAAACTCTCAAATAAAAAGATTCATGATTCCGCGAGTTACTGTACTTCACAATCTCCTGGGAGACAAAAAGCTCACAGGTATGTATCATTAGCCAAAGCTCACATGTACGTTTGATTAGCAGTGATAATATTTTTTTTATGTTAGTTGTTGTTTATTTTTACTACGCATTTTTGCTTTACAATTACATTTGTTAATTATTAGTGTCGGATTTGTTGATTTTTATTCATATTTTTTTCCTTTTGCTTGGAAAGCTGTATACAAAGTCGTTCCAAGAAAAAAAAAATCCATAATTTTAGTCCTAGAGTTTTTTTTTTTTTTTTTTTGCTAAATAGTTCCGGTGTATCTTTTTTCATTCTGTTGCAAATAAAGGTCTTTTCTTTAAGTTGTTTTATAATAACTTTTTTTGCTAAATTTGTTATATGATTTATTTGATTTAATGAGTTCTGTAATTTCAATTAAAGCATTAATTCATAGAGTAAGCATATCCTTGTAGTTATTTTCGCCAACCTGACTCAGAAAGTTCAACAAATAGGTATTCAACTGATCAAAAATAACAAACAATATAAAGAAGAATACGGAGGAGATTAAGCGGCGCCTTTAAGATCATCTCAATCTATTTTTCTAATTTTTTAAAAATTTTAAATATTGTAAAATATAATAAATATCATTTAACATATTAGAAGTAAAATATGTGTTCTAATTTGTAGAGGATAAGAGAAATTTATATGGAAGAGATATAAATAAAAGTTATATTTGAAGTATAATAGGTATTCGAATTTATAGAGGAGAATAATTCAAATTTATAGGTGAGACATATAATTAAAAGTTTTATCGGAAGTAGAATAAATTTTCACATTTATTGAGTAGAAGAGTCCGAATTAATAAGAAATAACATACAATTACAAGTTCTATTGGAAGTAGAATAGATTTAAAATTTATAGGTTAGACATATAATTAAATGTTCTATCGGTATTATAATAGGTTTTCGAATTTATATAGTAGATGAGTCTGAATTTATAAGAAATACATATAAAAAAAAGTTATATCGAAAGTAGAATAGGCGTTTGTAAGACATAGTTAAAAATAGTGATTATAAAAAAAAAAAATATAGCGCCGCCGCGAAGCGCGGCTTTCTCAACTAGTTGTCATATATATATAAAAGGAAATTTATATTGATAAAAAATACTAATTATTTGTAAGAATAAAAATTTAAATACTTAAATATAAATTTTTTTTAGTTATTTTATCTTTAATATGAACATTTATTATGTATGTTAAAAGAATATGTTTAAACCCAAAATTTTGGATTTTGAAATAAATTTGTTGGGGCTTAAAGTAATTTTTTAATTTAAGTTGAAATTTTTTTGTTTGTGTAATAACTTAGAAAATGACTTAAAGTTAAAAAAAAATAGTTTAAAATCAAAAGTTGGTAGGAGGTACTTTTTTGAATGACTTATGTTATTTTAAGGTATTTATTTGATAAAAGTTAATATCATCACTCAAATGCATTATTTATCAAATTTAATTTAATTTAATTGTTACAATTTTAATAACTCGTTAGTTTATCATAATACAAAATTACCCAAACAGATATATTAACTTAAAATTTTACTTTTTACTTATAACTTTAAGTAACTTTAAATCATAAGCAATAATTTTAAGTTTAGCCAAAAGGGCTCATAATTATATAAAAAAAATTTGATCGCTTCAAAAAATTATACAAAATAAAATTGAGAATGAAAATAAACATTAACATGTTTTGATTATACAAAAATTAGTTGATTTTTTTTTTTTGTTAATAGATTTTTTTCAATAATAAAGAAGCCATAGAAATAACTGAATAATCAAGGGATAAAATACAACACCTAAATTAAGGTATCCCCAATTAATTAATTAATATAGTATAGGAAGGAGAGATTCCAATAGTTGTCTGTACGTCCTTGAACTCATTGTTACTTTTTGTTCATACAATGAGTTTCAGTGTGATGTTTTCCGGTGCCTTTATTTTATTTTATAATAGTTTTTGTTCATTCGTTATTTTTTTATTTTTCTGACTTAAATTGTTTCGGCTGTTAAATTTTAGATCCAATCTACAAATTCGAAAATAATAAAGAAGTTGTAATTTTCAAAATCAAATAAAGTTCTATAGTTTGAAAATAATAAAAGAAAATTCTATCAAGATTGAAAATAATAAAAAAGAAAATTGCAATTATTAACATAAGAGACTACAAATTCGAAAATAATAAGGAAGTTGTAATTTTCTAAATCAAAGAAAGTTCTATCAAGTCCAACAAATTCGAAAATAATAAGGAAATTGTAATTTTCTAAATCAAAGAAAGTTCTATCAAGTTTGAACATAATAAAAGAAAGTTTTATCAAGCCTACAAATTCGAAAATAATAAGGAAATTGTAATTTTCTAAATCAAAGAAAGTTCTATCAAGTCCTACAAATTCGAAAATAATAAGGAAGTTGTAATTTTCTAAATCAAAGAAAGTTCTATTAAATTTGAAAATAATAAAAGAAAGTTCTATCAAGTTTGAAAATAATAAAAGTGTAATTTTTCAATTTCCTTCCTACAAAATCGTTCGAAAATAATAAGGAAGTTGTAATTTTCTAAATCAAAGAAAGTTCTATCAAATTTGAAAATAATAAAAGAAAGTTCTATCAAGTTTGAATATAATAAAAGTGTAAATTTCAATTTCCTTCCTACAAAGTCGTTCGAAAATAATAAGGAAGTTGTAATTTTCTAAATCAAAGAAAGTTCTATCAAATTTGAAAATAATAAAAGAAAGTTCTATCAAGTTTGAATATAATAAAAGTGTAATTTTCAATTTCCTTCCTACAAAATCGAAAATAATAAAGGAAGTTGTAATTATTAAAATAAAAAATTGTGAAAAATTGAGAAAATTAAAAAAATAGAACGGGGCGATTCTAGAGCGCCACCTCACCGCCCCCGTCTTCTCCTTTATATAAGTATATATATTGATGATTGAATTGAATATTTAGTTTCTTCCATTAGTGATATTTAGTTTCCTCAATTAATAAAGATTTATTGTATTTTTACTTTCTCTAATAGTAGATATTTTAAATGCAAGAATATTATATGTTTCATCTATTAGTAAGCATTTAAAAGCTAATTGAGATTTTTTCGAATTTTTAATATTATTAATTCAAAAAATTGAGAAAATTAGAAAAATAGAACGAAGCGATCTGAGAGCGCCACCTCACCGCCCCCGTCTTCTCCTTTATATAATAGTATTGATTTATAGGATAGAAAAATATCAACTATCTTTTAAATCTTTACTAATGGAGGAAACATATATACAATTCTATGATTCTTTCCTTTCTCAATTTTGATTCAATAAAATGAAAGTTCCTTATTTAAATTTGAATTTATATGATAGAAAAAATCTAATTGCCTTTTCAATCTTGACCAATGAAGGAAACTAAATATAACTATTTTTTTTCTAGAGCTCTTGAATTTTAATTTTAATTTAATATAAATAAATTTACTTATTTAAATTCAAATTTATAGGATAGAGATAATATCAATTGTCTTTTAAATTTTAACTAATGAAGGAAATATAATATACAATTTTAATATTATTTCCTTTCTCAATTCTAATTCAATAAATTAAAGTTCTTTATTTAAATTTGAATTTATAGGATAGAAAAAATCTCAATTGTCCTTTAAATTTTTGTCAATGGAAGAAACCAAATATACAATTTTAATTCAATAAAATTAAATTTCCTTATTTAAATTAGAATTTATATGATAGAAAAATATCAAATACTTTTTAAATCTTTACTATTGGAGGAAACTGATATAAAATTTTAAGATTCTTTCCTTTCTCGATTTTTATTCAATAAAATGAAAATTCCTTATATAAATTTGAATTTATAGGATAGAAAAAATCTCAATTTCCTTTTAAATCTTTACTAATGGAGGAAACAGAATATACAATTTTAATATTATTTCCTTTATCAATTTTAATTCAATAAAATTAAAGTTCCTTATTTAAATTTGAATTTATGGGATAGAAAAAATCTCAATTGTCTTTTAAATCTTTGATAATGGAGGAAACTAAATATACAATTTTAATTCAATAAAATTAATTTTCCTAATTTAAATTGGAATTTATAGGATAGAAAAATATCAAATACCTTTTAAATATTTACTAATGGAGGAAAGTGATATACAATTTTAAGATTATTTCCTTTCTCAATTTTTATTCAATAAAATGAAAGTTCCTTATATAAATTTGAATTTATAGGATAGAAAAAAATCTCAATTTCCTTTTAAATCTTTAATAATAGGGGAAACATAATATAAAATTTTAATATTCTTTCCTTCCTCAATTTTAATTCAATAAAATTAAAGTTCCTTATTTAAATTTGAATTTATAGGATAGAAAAAATCTCAATTGTCTTTTTAATATTTGTTAATGGGGGAAACTAAATATACAATTTTAAATATTCTTTCCATTAAAATTTTTAATAATGGAGGAAAGTAAATATATCATTTTAATATTCGATATCTTTATCTTTTTATCTTTTCAATCTTTATCTTTTTTTTCCTTTTATTTGTCTTCTTCTTTTTATATACTAGCTTAAAACCCATGCAATGCACGGATTGTTTTTAATTATTGTTATTTCAATGTTGATATTTTATTAATTGTATTTATTAAAAAAATTAAATATGTATGTTAAAATAGGTAAACCTTTTTAATAATTAAAAGTATTAAAATAGGTTTAAACATATTTTGGACATCTATATCTTTTTATTAATATTCAACATCTTTACCATTTTAGCTTATCAATCTTTATCTTATTTCTTTTTTATTTATCTTGATCTTTATATATATAAGGAAACTGAATATATAATTTTAATATTTTCCTTGATTAAAAGATATCTCATTTGTTTTTTCAAATCTTTCCTAATGAAGGAAACTTAATATACAATTGTAATATTTTTGTCTTTGAAATCTTGACTAATGGATATTATCCTAAAAAAAATTTCCCAAATTTTAAAATTGAAAAATACTTTTACTAATACTTTCCTAAATTTCTCTTCGGCACAAATTTGAAACTTATTACAAAAATTTACCTTAATTATTCAAGACTAACTTCTTCTCCAACAATCATTCAAAAACACACACACACACACATATATATATATAGACTAGTGATCAAATACAAACCTTTTTAAAATACAAACTAAGAACCAATTTAAGCCCTTAGATTAATCTAATCTAATGGCCCCCCTATATACACAACACACAACTAAAATACACCCTTCCACACTCAATCACACCTATTCCCCTTCGTTTTTAATTTGACTTTTCCCGTCAATCGGAGAGCTTTTTTTGAAATCCGACTTCACCGTATTTTTCTCCATCTCCCAACGATCGATTTGCATACCATATGTGCTATGTTTCGACGCGATTTGAAAAAAATTTATTTAGTTTGTAGGTTTGTAGTCTAAGAGTGGTTTGTAGTAGAATAGCCCTATATATATATATATATATATATATATATATATATATATATATATATATAAAACGTCGGCTCAAGAAACATGACACAAAATCGGCATATACAGTCTAGGGGATATAAAGATAATTTTGTGATAATACGAACGATTGAAGAATTAAATGGTGGTTAATACTTAAATATATATTACTACATATATTTAGTATTTTTTTTATATATGTATTTAGTGTAATAGGTGTCGCCTCAAGAAAACATGATACAAAATCGACATAAAAATATGTTAGTAGTTTATTTTATTGTTTATGTATGTTATTTTGTAAAATATTGTGTTCACTATTTATATATACTAACATATAGTTGTACCATGTACGAGTTTTTTTAATATATTTTATTAATTAATTAAATAATTAAAAGATATATTTGGATGTATTAATAAGTTATATATATTATTAACTATTGAAAGATTTCGTGTAAGGTATTAATGAGAGTGTATTAATGATTGAAAGATATTGTACAATTGGTATCTTTAGGTGTGTTTTGGAAAGGTAATATTGTTAATAAAAATGTAACATGTTAATTTAAAAGATTAACATTAATGATTGAAAGATATAATCTAATTACTATTTTTAGATTTGTTTATAAAAGATATTATGTTTTAATTAAAAGGTAACATGTTTTTAATGATTGAAAAATATAACATAATTAGTATTTTTAAGCGTGCTTATAAAAGATAGTGCTTTTTTTAACTAAAAAGTAATATGTTTTGGTTAGAAAATGCAATATCATATTATTTATATTATTTATAAATTAAAATGACCGAAAACATGAAAACCAAAATTTTCAATGAAATGGTTATTATATAATATTATATATTTTATATATTTTTTCTTAAATAGTTAATATTTAAAATTTTACAAAATATTTATAAGGCCGTTGCGAAGTGCGGCTTAGTCGACTAGTCTTTATATATATAAAGGAAAACCCCAGGAGCTCTAGAATCGCTCGATTCATAAGTCTTTCCCGTTGGAAGGCTGGGGGCGAAGTTTTCTAATTTTCTAGAGATCCTCAATTTTAAATACTTAAAATTAAACTTCCCTCTTTAAGTCCTATTTTTTAGAAAAGATAGTCAAAACCTTTTTTAAGATCTATAAAATAAATCATTGTATAAAAGGTAAGTATAACCTCTAATTTATAAAATTTCCTTCTTTAAGTCCTATTTTTTAGAAAAGAAAGTCAAAACCTTTTTTAAGTTGTATAAAATAAATCAGTGTATAAAAGGTAATTATTGTATAAAAGGTAAGTATAAACTGTAATTTGTATTGGATCATATTTTTCTATTTTTCTAGATTAGATCTTAATTTCCTTCGTACTATCTTATAATGGAGGAAAATAAACATAATATGTTAATATTCTCCTAAACTTTATCTACAATATCAATTTATTTACTAATTTTGTTTTGATTATTTTTTAACGGAGGAAAAGGAAAGTAAATATATTATATTTATGTAGTATTCGAAAATCGTCACAAACATATTTATCTATTTTTCTAAAATATTTCAACTTCCTCTTTTTTCATCTTATTGAGATCTTTATTTCACTATATATACACTACAACGTTTTATTAATCATAGTGTCTCTAATTTTCATTGTTTATCGTATGTCATTATAGATTAGATTAGTTTTGCAACCTTTTAGTTTATTATGTGAACCAATGTGATGATGTCTAATTATATTTGTTATTGATGTGTTTTTATTACCAGACTAAACTGAATCATTTTTATTACATGCAGGATTAAGAGAATGGAAGAGATGAACAAACTGAAAATTGCGCGAGTACGAAGTGAGTTCTACCTAATTTTTTCAAGCCTTAAGGTAGTAATATTCTCAAATTTCGCGTGCTATCATAATTTAAGACTGTGTATAATTTTATCTGGCAGATAATTTATGATGATATATTTGAAATTGCGGGGGTTGGAAGCATCAAAAGTTAAAAACATACTACTAATCTTTTTCCTACTTTATTTCCTTTGATATTTAATATTTACAGAACCAATTTCCTTTATAGTTGTTATTATTTTTACTAAATTAAAACCTGTGCGATGCACGGATTGTTAATTGTTATTTTATTATTTTTTAAATATTTTATTAATTGTATTTGTTAAAAAAATAAATAGGCATGTTAAAATAGTTAAACACTTTTAATTAATTAACAACATTAAAATAGATTTTAAAATAAATAAGTAAGGGTTTGCCCATTATATTTTTGGAAAAGAAGAGGTTTTAGTAAGAAAAAATAAAAAATGTAACATATATATTTAGTTTAAAAAGGAAAATGCCCGTGATATTTTTGGAAAATGAGGTTTTAAAATTTAATAATTAAAAATATTTAAATACGTTTTAAAATAAATACGTAAATGGTTTGCCCGTGATATTTTTAGAAAAAGAATGGATTTTAGTGAGAAAAATAGAAAAAGTAAGTTGAAAAAGGTAATTTCCCGTGATATATTTAGAAAATGAGGGACTTTGTTAGAAAAAATCTATAATGTGTTTTAGCGGAAAAGGTAATATTATTATTTAGTAATATATATCTATAAATAAGTAAGGACAATTAAATAAAATCACAACGTACCATACTGACCAACCAAACTTTTAATATTTCGTCTATTATATAATAGTATTGATAGTATAGATAGATAGATAGATTTATAATATTAGTATTCTATGCTACTAAATGGAATAATCCGTGATATTTTTGAGGTTTTAGTTAGTAGAAATATTAGTTAGAAAATATAAAAAATAATATACGTTTTGGAAAAAAAAATATAATCGATTAGTCATTAATAATTATAATATTATTATTTTATTTTATTAAATAGAACTGTTCGTGATATTTTTGGAAAATGGGAGGTTTATTTAGGAAAAATAGAAAAGTAGAAATTTTAGTTAGAAAATATAAAAAAGAATATACACTTTGGCTAAAAATGGTAATGGGTTAGTTATTAACAATTATAACCTTATTATGTTATTTTATTAAATGAAAGTGCCTACGATATTTTTGGAAAATGAGTTGTTTTAGTTAGGAAAAATAGAAAAGATATTCTATATAATAATTTTAATATTTTATCTAACGGTTCTCATCGATTTGATCAGAAATATCTAACGGCTATGAATAGAGTGACCAGACTACAAAAACTTTCACGACCAGACTACAAAACTTTTAATGTTTCGTCTTTAATATAATAGTATAGATTATTATTATTATTATTACTACTATTATTATTATTATTATTATATTTGGTTAGAATTTTGTGATTATTTTCATGTTCACTCTTAAGTACGTTCGTTGGTATACAAAAAAATTTGTTATGTACGAGTTTGAAATAATTAGCACTTTGTGATTCTACTAATTTTTTACACGAAATCAATATCTTTATATATATAAAGAAAAACCCTCGGTAGCTCTCTCTGGAAAATTTTATCTATTTTTATAGAGCTCCTCAATTTCAATTCAATAAAATTAAAATTCTTTATTTACATTCAAATTTTTAGAGAAGACATTCCTTATTTACACTCAAATTTTTAGGTAAGGCAATAAATATATAATAGTCAATCATATTTAAAATTTAATTAAACAAAAATTACCTTTTTTTTTATCAACTAACTTATATCTTATATAAGTTTTAATCTATTTTTCTAGAGTTTCACTATTTTAATTCAATTCGAATTTTTAGGAGAGACAATAAATATTTAAAATTCAATCATATTTAAAATTTAACTATACAAAATTAACTTATTTTCTCAACTAAATTAAGAGAATATTTAATTATTTTTCTAGAGCTCCTCAATTTCAATTCAATTAAATTAAATTTACTTATTTATATTCGAATTTTTAGGGAATACATTCCTTATTTAAACTCGAATTTATAGGGAAGACAATAAATATATAAAAGTCAATCCTATTTAAAATTTAATTAAATAAATATTACCTTTTTCTCAACTAACTTAAATCTTACTTAAGTTTTAATCTATTTTTCTTGAGTTTCACTATTTTAATTCAATTCGAATTTTTAGAGAAGACAATAAATATATAAAAATCAATCCTATTTAAAATTTAATTAAACAAAATTAGCTTTCTTTCTCTAACTAAATTAAATCATATTTAAGTTTAATATATTTTTCTAGAACTTCTCTATTTTAATTCAATAAAATTATATTATCTTACTTAGTTTCGAATTTATATATATATATAGAGAGAGAGAGAGAGAGTTGCACTCTAGGAAGAACACCTTATATAAAGAACAATAAAGAACACCATCATAAACACTTTATTTTTCATAAAAAATGATTTTTTTTAAATTAGAATCATAAAATTGAACAACAATTAAGCCTAACATATCGAATTTAACGTAGAATCTCATCTAAATTTAAAAATTAAACATTACATATAATACAATATAGAATCCAGTACAGAATCTTGTATATATATTTATCACAATGAAATTACAAGTAATCATATTTTATTTGATTCTAATTTTTTGTTAGATTCTATTTTTATTCGTAATAAACCTTTTTTTGTGAGAAAATTAGAATTAACATGCAATTTATGTAAGATTTTATGGTGTTATTTATTGTTCTTTATATAAGAGTGTTCTTCCTGGAGCAATGACATATATATATATATATAAAAAGAGAAACTATAATTTTATTCACATAGGATTAATACAAGTAGCAGTAAAACCATTATCAGTAAAAGGAATTAATTCTAGCATTCTTTTATGTTTAAGAGATGCGAGATATCTAAACTATGTCCCTAGTATATTAGGAATAATGGAATCTAGTCTCCATAATGGACCAGTCCATTTTAATTGTTTTCCAGACTTTACTTTAAGTCTAAATGACCCTAATTTATTAAAAGCATTAACTTTAAATATTAAAACAACTGGTGAAATCACTCAAATGATTGAGGGATCCCAACCAATTGCATTAATCTATAGAATTTACTATAAAACAATGAAAACCAATCTAAATATTCACGCACTTAGTAAATGTCCAAAAGACAAAACTGTTTTAATTCAAAGTAGTACTAATGATGCTAATATCCAAGTTCCAAAAACAATACTTTGGAAAGATATTAACTTACCTAGTCAATGGGTTTTAGATAATGAAATCCCACAGACACCATTAACAAGTGACATAATGAATTTAGATAACATAAGACAATACCTAGACGGGACTGTTAGAATAAGTTTCGACAATTATAGGAAGCCACTTATGTTAGAAGAAATTGGTAACCAATCAGTAATTTCATCTAGAAAAGATACTGATTTACTTAGTAAAACAATGCCACCTAAACAAGAATCTGACTTAGTCAGTAAAACAAGTATTAAAGATTTAAAATTAAAAGGTATATCCAACGAAGGTCAAACTAGTCATCCCTTTTATAATCAATCTGAGAGTGATAATGAACAACAATTATCCCCTACTCAATCAGATTTTGAAACTAAACCAATTAATCATCAGTTAAGAACTATTAATAAAGAGGTTAAAATCAATTGGAAATTCTTAACAGAAAATTTCAATTCGAAAGAAAACAAGATAAAAAGGCACCAATTTAGAGAAAATCATAGTCACAATGATAGAGAAAAAGTAGTTAATAAATGGAAGAATTTTGTAACAAAAGAAAAAATTAATATTACTTTCTATTCATGGTACGAAAAATACTATGGTAAATGTAATACAATTACAAAAACACATTGGATTAAAGAGGATAAATCTAAAGTTTCATCTAGTCATCCTCCAATAGAAACAATAATAATTCCAGTAAAAGATACTTTAGTAATAGCTTCACCATTTAAAATGTCTGATGGACAAAATGATGAAAAGAAATTAATTGAACAGAGTAATTTCACTAATCAATATCTAGCCACTATAGGTAAACAGTTAGACAAAATTGAAGATAAAATTAAAGATCCTAATATAAAACAATATTTAAATCCAGATCTTATTAAAGAAAATAACAAAGAATTAGAAGAAAAACCTTTAATAAAATTACCTAGTAATAGGGAAAATCTAAGCTTACCTAGTAAAGACAAAGACCTAATTAAAACATTAGATAAATTATTTAAGAAATTAGACAAACCAGAATCATCCAGTAAAACTATAAAAGTATTAGGCTTTCATGAAAGCACTAATGATAGTGATGCTTCTATTAGTCAAGATAATTATGATTTTACTAATCAAGTTAAAAAGATAGGTTTTAACCAACCTAATGTCACAACCCAAACCAAGAATTGGTACCCTAGACCAACTCCCCCTGATTTACAATTTGAAGAAAAAAATTTAGATAATCAATTTTCTGTTTCAGCAAAAAAGATTTATGAATGGAATATTGATGGTCTTAGTGAACAAGAAATATTAAACAAATTAAACCATATGTCAATGGTAGCTAACTGTTATATAACAACAAATAATCATTTAAACCAAAGTGAAATTGTTGAAATATTAGTAAGTGGTTTCACAGGAACCTTAAGGTCTTGGTGGGAAAAACATCTCACTGAAGACACTAGACATAGCATAATTACTGCTTATCAACGTGATAATGATGGTCAACCTATACTTGATGAATTAATAGGATTCCAACCAGATGGAGTCAACACTTTAATATACACAATAATCAAACATTTTATTGGAACCCCCAGTAATATTACTGAGAGAATTCATGATCAACTTAGTAACTTAACCTGCCCAAAACTAAGTGATTTTAGATGGTATAAAGATGTCTTTATGTCTAGAGTCATGATGAGGGAAGATAGTAATAAACCTTTCTGGAAAGAGAAATTTGTAAATGGATTACCTAATCTATTTGCACATAAAATTCGAGAAGAATTAAGTAAAAATTTAGGATTTATTAATTATGATGAATTAACTTATGGTGAAATAATAAGTGTTATACAAAAAATAGGTTTAAAAATGTGTATTGATCACAAAATTACTAAACAAGTTAATAAAGATAAAGATAAAGCTAAATATGAATTAGGAATTTTCTGTGAACAATATGGTTTACCACTCATAGCTCCTTCCAGAAATAAACCTAAACATCATAGTAAATATAAGAAATTTAATAAATATATTAAGAAAGATAGTAAAGAAGAATATTATAAAAAACCTCAAAAGTTTAAAACTTTTAAAAAATTTACCAAGAAATTCGATAAGAGTAAATTTGACAAAAGTAAAGTCATTTGTCACGGTTGTGGCAAAGCAGGTCATTATAAGAATGAATGTAGAGTTAAAGATAAACTTAATCAGTTACATATTTCAAGTGAAGATACAGAATCTATACTTCAATTAATGAGAATTGAGAATGAATCTAGTGATCATTATACTGATATACTTTCTCAAACAACTAGTACTAGTAATACAGAAAGTGATGATAGTAAACCAAATGTTACTTTAGGATGTACAGACAATTGCAAAGAAAATTGTTGTACTAAAACAATAAATGTATTATCTAAGAAACAAGAAGAAGAAACTCACTTATTAATAGAATTAATTAGTAAAATAACAGATCCTCAATTGAAAACACAATACGTTAATAAACTAAAAACTTTACTTACACAAGATAATAAATCAGATAAGAAAAATGAAAAACCCAAAATAAGCCTTAATAAAACACTTGAAAGATTTAAAAACCCAGTTAAAGAAATAACATTAACAGATTTAAATCAAGAGGTCAATAATTTAAAGAAAGAAATTTCTAATTTAAAACTGGAAATTCCAAAATTAAAAGAAGAAATTGAAAAGATTAAAACTGATCCAAAGTTATCAATCCATGATTCTTCTGGGGAAGAAAATGAAGAAACTGAAGAAACTGAAAATATTACTATTCAAAAATGGTACACTAACATTAAACTAGTTATTAACAAAACTTTTATTATTGAAACATCAGCCCTCATTGATACAGGAGCTGACTTAAATTGTATTCAAGAAGGATTAATTCCAACAACATACTACGAGAAAACTAATGAAAGATTAAGCTCAGCTAATGGCAGCCAAATGAACATAAAATATAAATTACCTAATGTACATATTTGTCAAGACAATATTTGCTTTAATACTTCTTTTGTATTAATAACAAATATGACTGATAAAATTATATTAGGATTACCCTTTATCTATTTACTCTATCCTTTTACAACTTCAACTAAAGGATTAGTTAGTAAACATCTAGGTCAAACGGTAACATTTAATTTTATCCTAGAACCCGAAGAAAAGGATTTAAAAACTATTCAAGAACAATCAGTTACTAAATCCCTTACAATATTAAATAATAAAAAGAATCATTTGAAACATTTAAAAAATGAGATAAAATATAAAAGAATTGAAGATCAACTAACAGACAGTAAACTTCAAAATAAAATAGAACAATTTAATAAAACATTACTAAAAGAAGTATGTTCAGATGTTCCTCATGCTTTTTGGCATAGAAAGAAACATATAGTTAGTTTACCATACGCTAAAGAATTTAAAGAACATTTAATTCCAACTAAATCTAGACCCATTCAAATGAACCATGAACAATTAGAATATTGTAAAAAAGAAATTAATGAATTACTTAGTAAAGGTTTAATCAGAAATAGTAAATCACCTTGGTCATGCGCAGCTTTTTATGTTAATAAAAACGCTGAGAAAGAAAGAGGAGCACCAAGATTAGTAATTAACTACAAACCATTAAATGAGGTACTCGAATGGATTAGATATCCATTACCCAATAAAAAAGATTTAATAAATAGATTAAACCAGTCAGTTGTATTCAGTAAATTTGATCTAAAGAGTGGATTTTGGCAAATCCAAATTAGTAATGAAGATAGGTATAAGACTGCCTTCACTACACCCTTTGGTCATTATGAATGGAATGTTTTCCCTTTTGGTCTTAAAAATGGCTCTAGTGAATTTCAAAACATGATGAACAACATATTCAACCCATTTAGCCATTTCACAATTGTTTACATTGACGATGTTCTTGTTTATTCAAATTCAATTGAAGAACATTGGAAACATTTATATTCCTTCTTCAAAACAGTCAAGACTAATGGCTTAGTGCTTTCTCCCAGTAAATGTTCATTATTTCAAACAAAAGTAAGATTTTTAGGTCATACCATACAATATGGTAAGATTAAACCAATAGATAGAGCAATAGAATTTGCCAGTAAATTTCCTGATGAAATACTTGATAAAACCCAACTCCAAAGATTCTTAGGATCCCTTAATTATATAGGAGAATTCTATAAAGATCTTAGGAAACAATGTAAACCATTATTCGAACGGTTACAGAGTAATCCCCCTCCTTGGACTTCTATTCATACTTCAATTGTCCAAGACATTAAAAAATATGTCAAGACTCTTCCCTGTCTTGGTATAGCAAATCCTTCTGCATTCAAAATTGTAGAAACAGATGCCTCTGAAGTTGGATTTGGAGGAATCCTCAAACAAAAGATAGATCCCTCTTCCCATGAAGAAATTGTTTGTTTTCATTCAGGCGCTTGGGATCCTACTCAACAAAACTATTCAACCATTAAAAAGGAAATTTTAAGCCTAGTTTTATGCATCAACAAATTTCAGCATGAACTTTTAAATCAAAAGTTTTTAGTAAGAATTGATTGTCAATCAGCAAAATATATTTTAGAAAAAGATGTTCAAAATATTGCATCAAAATAGATTTTTGCCAGATGGCAAGCATTATTAAGCATATTTGATTTTGACATTCAGTATATTAAAGGAAGTGAAAATTCTATTCCAGATTTCCTAACTAGAGAATTTCTGCAAACAGGAGTGAGTGAAAAATGAGTGTTAGAGGTAATCCCCATGGTCGTGGAGGAAGCAGCAGCTCTCGAGGAGGAAAATCCAGTAACGATAGTAAATTCAAGGGAGTCATTATTCCCCATCCAGTTACCACAGTTCGACCAGTAAATGTAGTAAACAGGTACCAAGTTCTAGGACAAATCCCTAGACTATACAGTACTGTTCTTGCTAGTCAACCACCAGTTATTGACCCTTTTGCCAACACAAGTAAAACCTTAGTTACTACCAATAAACCATTCTTTCCCCTTGATCTATTTGAAAAACCCAGTGATTATATTCCAAAATTTGAAGACAATTTATTCTTCATAGAAAATTTTATGAAACCCAGTAACGATCCAGTCAAATTAGCAGCACAATACTTTCCACCAGGTTGGCATTTTGCTCCTTTAGCTCCATACAAATCTTTGTCCTATTACAAAGATATTTTATTCGAAACAGAATCAGTAACCATTAAACCTATCACAGATAGAAGAGACGAATCAAAAGTTCTTTATCATTCTATCTATATTAAACAAATAATTTCCCAGGACAAATGGCATAGTCACCCATCTGATCTTCAACTATTAACCAATAGTAACCAACCCCAACATTTTTGTTATTACGACTATATTGAAGCTTGGAAAAGAGTTTTCCTTTACCAGAACCAGTCATTTAGTCATTCTTGGTTCATCCAATTCGACAAATTCTTCAAGAGTCCAATTCCACTATGGTTCACAGATTGGTGGAGAATGTTTGGTCCTTTGAAAGTTATCATCCCAGAAATGCTCTTACAACAAATAGAGTATTTTAGTAAAGTAAGATTAAGTAAAAACCCAGATTATGCAGGATACGAAATCCTACATTTTTTTAGTAAATACAAGGTCCCTTGGATATTTAAGTGGCAATACAGTATTGCTAACCCTATCAAGGACTCCACCACAATTCATGAAACAGAAAGCCGCAGGGCTTCAGTAACCCAGCATGACGGTCACAGTTGTGTTACCAGAATCCACTATGTCAAATGGTGGGATAAATTCTATGTAAACAGAATAATTGGCCAAGTCCAAAAAGAATTTCCATCAGTAAAACCCAGTCCAGTAATTCAAGAAAAGAAATTGTCTGAAGGACCATCGTCTTCATTAGATATTTCTAACATCAACAGTTTATCAGCTAGTGAATTAACTAAACTTTTGCGAGCTATCCAAGATAGGGCTAGTAGCCTCAATGAAGAAGCTTCCCAGGAAGATGATTCCCCAGAAACCAGTCAAAATTCCAGTCAGAATTCAGTCACTAATGCTTATGGATGCACAGATTTACAAGATGCCCAGGACCCGTATGCATGAATTAGAATATTTTATACATGATCAGTAAAATTCATCAGTCAACGGTCAGCCTCAACGGTCAGCCGACAAATTACCCAAGTAAAATGCTTTTACCGACAAGTTACTCGAGTAAAATACTTTTGCTTTTACTTTTACTTTAATATAAGTGAATCACTTTCACTTAAGTAAAATGTTTTTACTTTTTACTTTTGCTTTAACTCAGGTGAATCACTTTCACCCAAGTAATATGTTTTTGCTTGTCTTTTGTAATAATTGAAAGGTTATTCCTTTCCTGTTTTCCGCCCTATATATATGGGTTTTCATTGTATGTTTTCGGCAGGATGCAAACTGCTGTGTAAGTAGGATTCTCTCTCGTTTTCTTTCTTTTCTCTCTAGTTCTCTAGTTTGTATGCTTTGCTTGTACATAGAACAAGTAACTTCCAAGTAATATATATATTCAGTTAAACTGCATACCGGCTTCTTGCCTGGTTTATTTACATACAACTGCATACCGGCTTCTTGCCTGGTTTATTTACATTCAACTGCATTCCGGCTACATTCCGGCTACTTACCTGATTTTCCGGTTGTTCAACAACATTCCGATCATCATTCTGGTAACATATCTACTATTCCGATCATCATACTATTCCGATCACTGTTCCGGTTAGTAAATTTCTACTATTTTCTACTGTTCTTCTCTGTGTTCCTGCTTCCGCCCCTTTTGGTATCAGAGCCACCCGGAGATTATTGAACTATTGAGTTACTGTTCCGACTGTTTTCCGTTCAGTAATAGTGTTTTACAACTGTTTCAGATTATCTTTTAGTTATTCTGATAATTTAGTCACCACTTCTACTGTAGACCACCTAGTGTCATTGCTAGAAATCCTTTGTAAGTCTCAGGTTAGAGCAGTGTTGGATAAGAGCGTAGACTTAGGTATGAGTGTGCTTAAGGTAGAAAGGTATGCACTAATATTCCCAGAATCACTCTGAGTAATTCAGAACAGTTAAAAACAATATTAATGAATATACTATTTAGGTCTAGTTCCTCAGTTAGTTCGAGGTCACCGATGACGTCGATCCCAGATATAGTTAACCAAGAAGAACATAGTTATGAAAATATTAGTCAAGATTTAGGAAATTGGAATATACCCAATATAGATCCAAAACAAATCTATCAGTCAACTTTTACAGATAATTTTAAAACCAATTACAATGTTAAAACTGTAGAAAAGATATATGCTATTAACAAAGAACATGAAACTTGTTCCCTGTTAACAAGTGAAATAATAAGAAAATATAAAAAGAGAAACTATAATTTTATTCACATAGGATTAATACAAGTAGCAGTAAAACCATTATCAGTAAAAGGAATTAATTCTAGCATTCTTTTATGTTTAAGAGATGCGAGATATCTAAACTATGTCCCTAGTATATTAGGAATAATGGAATCTAATCTCCATAATGGACCAGTCCATTTTAATTGTTTTCCAGACTTTACTTTAAGTCTAAATGACCCTAATTTATTAAAAGCATTAACTTTAAATATTAAAACAGCTGGTGAAATCACTCAAATGATTGAGGGATCCCAACCAATTGCATTAATTTATAGAATTTACTATAAAGCAATGAAAACCAATCTAAATATTCATGCACTTAGTAAATGTCCAAAAGACAAAACTGTTTTAATTCAAAGTAGTACTAATGATGCTAATATCCAAGTCCCAAAAACAATACTTTGGAAAGATATTAACTTACCTAGTCAATGGGTTTTAGATAATGAAATCCCACAGACACCATTAACAAGTGACATAATGAATTTAGATAACATAAGGCAATACCTAGACGGGACTGTTAGAATTAGTTTCGATAATTATAGGAAGCCACTTATGTTAGAAGAAATTGGTAATCAATCAGTAAATTCATCTAGAAAAGATAGTGATTTATTTAGTAAAACAATGCCACCTAAACAAGAATCTGACTTAGTCAATAAAACAAGTATTAAAGATTTAAAATTAAAAGGTATAGCCAATGAAGGTCAAACTAGTCATCCCTTTTATAATCAATCTAGTAATCAATCTGAGAGTGATAATGAACAACAATTATCCCCTACTCAATCAGATTTTGAAACTAAACCAATTAATCATCAGTTAAGAACTATTAATAAAGAGGTTAAAATCAATTGGAAATTCTTAACAGAAGATTTCAATTCGAAAGAAAACAAGATAAAAAGGCACCAATTTAGAGAAAATCATAGTCACAATGATAGAGAAAAAGTAGTTAATAAATGGAAGAATTTTGTAACAAAAGAAAAAATTAATATTACGTTCTATTCATGGTACGAAAAATACTATGGTAAATGTAATACAATTACAAAAACACATTGGATTAAAGAGGATAAATCTAAAGTTTCATCTAGTCATCCTCCAATAGAAACAATAATAATTCCAGTAAAAGATACTTTAGTAATAGCTTCACCATTTAAAATGTCTGATGGACAAAATGATGAAAAGAAATTAATTGAACAGAGTAATTTCACTAATCAATATCTAGCCACTATAGGTAAACAGTTAGACAAAATTGAAGATAAAATTAAAGATCCTAATATAAAACAATATTTAAATCCAGATCTTATTAAAGAAAATAACAAAGAATTAGAAGAAAAACCTTTAATAAAATTACCTAGTAATAGGGAAAATCTAAGCTTACCTAGTAAAGACAAAGACCTAATTAAAACATTAGATAAATTATTTAAGAAATTAGACAAACCAGAATCATCCAGTAAAACTATAAAAGTATTAGGCTTTCATGAAAGCACTAATGATAGTGATGCTTCTATTAGTCAAGATAATTATGATTTTACTAATCAAGTTAAAAAGATAGGTTTTAACCAACCTAATGTCACAACCCAAACCAAGAATTGGTACCCTAGACCAACTCCCCCTGATTTACAATTTGAAGAAAAAAATTTAGATAATCAATTTTCTGTTTCAGCAAAAAAGATTTATGAATGGAATATTGATGGTCTTAGTGAACAAGAAATATTAAACAAATTAAACCATATGTCAATGGTAGCTAACTGTTATATAACAACAAATAATCATTTAAACCAAAGTGAAATTGTTGAAATATTAGTAAGTGGTTTCACAGGAACCTTAAGGTCTTGGTGGGAAAAACATCTCACTGAAGACACTAGACATAGCATAATTACTGCTTATCAACGTGATAATGATGGTCAACCTATACTTGATGAATTAATAGGATTCCAACCAGATGGAGTCAACACTTTAATATACACAATAATCAAACATTTTATTGGAACCCCCAGTAATATTACTGAGAGAATTCATGATCAACTTAGTAACTTAACCTGCCCAAAACTAAGTGATTTTAGATGGTATAAAGATGTCTTTATGTCTAGAGTCATGATGAGGGAAGATAGTAATAAACCTTTCTGGAAAGAGAAATTTGTAAATGGATTACCTAATCTATTTGCACATAAAATTCGAGAAGAATTAAGTAAAAATTTAGGATTTATTAATTATGATGAATTAACTTATGGTGAAATAATAAGTGTTATACAAAAAATAGGTTTAAAAATGTGTATTGATCACAAAATTACTAAACAAGTTAATAAAGATAAAGATAAAGCTAAATATGAATTAGGAACTTTCTGTGAACAATATGGTTTACCACCCATAGCTCCTTCCAGAAATAAACCTAAACATCATAGTAAATATAAGAAATTTAATAAATATATTAAGAAAGATAGTAAAGAAGAATATTATAAAAAACCTCAAAAGTTTAAAACTTTTAAAAAATTTACCAAGAAATTCGATAAGAGTAAATTTGACAAAAGTAAAGTCATTTGTCACGGTTGTGGCAAAGCAGGTCATTATAAGAATGAATGTAGAGTTAAAGATAAACTTAATCAGTTACATATTTCAAGTGAAGATACAGAATCTATACTTCAATTAATGAGAATTGAGAATGAATCTAGTGATCATTATACTGATATACTTTCTCAAACAACTAGTACTAGTAATACAGAAAGTGATGATAGTAAACCAAATGTTACTTTAGGATGTACAGACAATTGCAAAGAAAATTGTTGTACTAAAACAATAAATGTATTATCTAAGAAACAAGAAGAAGAAACTCACTTATTAATAGAATTAATTAGTAAAATAACAGATCCTCAATTGAAAACACAATACGTTAATAAACTAAAAACTTTACTTACACAAGATAATAAATCAGATAAGAAAAATGAAAAACCCAAAATAAGCCTTAATAAAACACTTGAAAGATTTAAAAACCCAGTTAAAGAAATAACATTAACAGATTTAAATCAAGAGGTCAATAATTTAAAGAAAGAAATTTCTAATTTAAAACTGGAAATTCCAAAATTAAAAGAAGAAATTGAAAAGATTAAAACTGATCCAAAGTTATCAATCCATGATTCTTCTGGGGAAGAAAATGAAGAAACTGAAGAAATTGAAAATATTGAACAACAAGGACTTTCATTAAAAATGCTTAAAGATATTACTATTCAAAAATGGTACACTAACATTAAACTAGTTATTAACAAAACTTTTATTATTGAAACATCAGCCCTCATTGATACAGGAGCTGACTTAAATTGTATTCAAGAAGGATTAATTCCAACAACATACTACGAGAAAACTAATGAAAGATTAAGCTCAGCTAATGGCAGCCAAATGAACATAAAATATAAATTACCTAATGTACATATTTGTCAAGACAATATTTGCTTTAATACTTCTTTTGTATTAATAACAAATATGACTGATAAAATTATATTAGGATTACCCTTTATCTATTTACTCTATCCTTTTACAACTTCAACTAAAGGATTAGTTAGTAAACATCTAGGTCAAACGGTAACATTTAATTTTATCCTAGAACCCGAAGAAAAGGATTTAAAAACTATTCAAGAACAATCAGTTACTAAATCCCTTACAATATTAAATAATAAAAAGAATCATTTGAAACATTTAAAAAATGAGATAAAATATAAAAGAATTGAAGATCAACTAACAGACAGTAAACTTCAAAATAAAATAGAACAATTTAATAAAACATTACTAAAAGAAGTATGTTCAGATGTTCCTCATGCTTTTTGGCATAGAAAGAAACATATAGTTAGTTTACCATACGCTAAAGAATTTAAAGAACATTTAATTCCAACTAAATCTAGACCCATTCAAATGAACCATGAACAATTAGAATATTGTAAAAAAGAAATTAATGAATTACTTAGTAAAGGTTTAATCAGAAATAGTAAATCACCTTGGTCATGCGCAGCTTTTTATGTTAATAAAAACGCTGAGAAAGAAAGAGGAGCACCAAGATTAGTAATTAACTACAAACCATTAAATGAGGTACTCGAATGGATTAGATATCCATTACCCAATAAAAAAGATTTAATAAATAGATTAAACCAGTCAGTTGTATTCAGTAAATTTGATCTAAAGAGTGGATTTTGGCAAATCCAAATTAGTAATGAAGATAGGTATAAGACTGCCTTCACTACACCCTTTGGTCATTATGAATGGAATGTTTTCCCTTTTGGTCTTAAAAATGGCCCTAGTGAATTTCAAAACATGATGAACAACATATTCAACCCATTTAGCCATTTCACAATTGTTTACAT
Organism: Heracleum sosnowskyi; assembly: GCA_030848705.1. Classification (NCBI taxonomy): domain Eukaryota; kingdom Viridiplantae; phylum Streptophyta; class Magnoliopsida; order Apiales; family Apiaceae; genus Heracleum; species Heracleum sosnowskyi. The sequence continues at coordinate 10,748,767 of CM061239.1, forward strand.
TGACGATGTTCTTGTTTATTCAAATTCAATTGAAGAACATTGGAAACATTTATATTCCTTCTTCAAAACAGTCAAGACTAATGGCTTAGTGCTTTCTCCCAGTAAATGTTCATTATTTCAAACAAAAGTAAGATTTTTAGGTCATACCATACAATATGGTAAGATTAAACCAATAGATAGAGCAATAGAATTTACCAGTAAATTTCCTGATGAAATACTTGATAAAACCCAACTCCAAAGATTCTTAGGATCCCTTAATTATATAGGAGAATTCTATAAAGATCTTAGGAAACAATGTAAACCATTATTCGAACGGTTACAGAGTAATCCCCCTCCTTGGACTTCTATTCATACTTCAATTGTCCAAGACATTAAAAAATATGTCAAGACTCTTCCCTGTCTTGGTATAGCAAATCCTTCTGCATTCAAAATTGTAGAAACAGATGCCTCTGAAGTTGGATTTGGAGGAATCCTCAAACAAAAGATAGATCCCTCTTCCCATGAAGAAATTGTTTGTTTTCATTCAGGCGCTTGGGATCCTACTCAACAAAACTATTCAACCATTAAAAAGGAAATTTTAAGCCTAGTTTTATGCATCAACAAATTTCAGCATGAACTTTTAAATCAAAAGTTTTTAGTAAGAATTGATTGTCAATCAGCAAAATATATTTTAGAAAAAGATGTTCAAAATATTGCATCAAAATAGATTTTTGCCAGATGGCAAGCATTATTAAGCATATTTGATTTTGACATTCAGTATATTAAAGGAAGTGAAAATTCTATTCCAGATTTCCTAACTAGAGAATTTCTGCAAACAGGAGTGAGTGAAAAATGAGTGTTAGAGGTAATCCCCATGGTCGTGGAGGAAGCAGCAGCTCTCGAGGAGGAAAATCCAGTAACGATAGTAAATTCAAGGGAGTCATTATTCCCCATCCAGTTACCACAGTTCGACCAGTAAATGTAGTAAACAGGTACCAAGTTCTAGGACAAATCCCTAGACTATACAGTACTGTTCTTGCTAGTCAACCACCAGTTATTGACCCTTTTGCCAACACAAGTAAAACCTTAGTTACTACCAATAAACCATTCTTTCCCCTTGATCTATTTGAAAAACCCAGTGATTATATTCCAAAATTTGAAGACAATTTATTCTTCATAGAAAATTTTATGAAACCCAGTAACGATCCAGTCAAATTAGCAGCACAATACTTTCCACCAGGTTGGCATTTTGCTCCTTTAGCTCCATACAAATCTTTGTCCTATTACAAAGATATTTTATTCGAAACAGAATCAGTAACCATTAAACCTATCACAGATAGAAGAGACGAATCAAAAGTTCTTTATCATTCTATCTATATTAAACAAATAATTTCCCAGGACAAATGGCATAGTCACCCATCTGATCTTCAACTATTAACCAATAGTAACCAACCCCAACATTTTTGTTATTACGACTATATTGAAGCTTGGAAAAGAGTTTTCCTTTACCAGAACCAGTCATTTAGTCATTCTTGGTTCATCCAATTCGACAAATTCTTCAAGAGTCCAATTCCACTATGGTTCACAGATTGGTGGAGAATGTTTGGTCCTTTGAAAGTTATCATCCCAGAAATGCTCTTACAACAAATAGAGTATTTTAGTAAAGTAAGATTAAGTAAAAACCCAGATTATGCAGGATACGAAATCCTACATTTTTTTAGTAAATACAAGGTCCCTTGGATATTTAAGTGGCAATACAGTATTGCTAACCCTATCAAGGACTCCACCACAATTCATGAAACAGAAAGCCGCAGGGCTTCAGTAACCCAGCATGACGGTCACAGTTGTGTTACCAGAATCCACTATGTCAAATGGTGGGATAAATTCTATGTAAACAGAATAATTGGCCAAGTCCAAAAAGAATTTCCATCAGTAAAACCCAGTCCAGTAATTCAAGAAAAGAAATTGTCTGAAGGACCATCGTCTTCATTAGATATTTCTAACATCAACAGTTTATCAGCTAGTGAATTAACTAAACTTTTGCGAGCTATCCAAGATAGGGCTAGTAGCCTCAATGAAGAAGCTTCCCAGGAAGATGATTCCCCAGAAACCAGTCAAAATTCCAGTCAGAATTCAGTCACTAATGCTTATGGATGCACAGATTTACAAGATGCCCAGGACCCGTATGCATGAATTAGAATCTTTTATACATGATCAGTAAAATTCATCAGTCAACGGTCAGCCTCAACGGTCAGCCGACAAATTACCCAAGTAAAATGCTTTTACCGACAAGTTACTCGAGTAAAATACTTTTGCTTTTACTTTTACTTTAACATAAGTGAATCACTTTCACTTAAGTAAAATGTTTTTACTTTTTACTTTTGCTTTAACTCAGGTGAATCACTTTCACCCAAGTAATATGTTTTTGCTTGTCTTTTGTAATAATTGAAAGGTTATTCCTTTCCTGTTTTCCGCCCTATATATATGGGTTTTCATTGTATGTTTTCGGCAGGATGCAAACTGCTGTGTAAGTAGGATTCTCTCTCGTTTTCTTTCTTTTCTCTCTAGTTCTCTAGTTTGTATGCTTTGCTTGTACATAGAACAAGTAACTTCCAAGTAATATATATATTTTCAGTTAAACTGCATACCGGCTTCTTGCCTGGTTTATTTACATACAACTGCATACCGGCTTCTTGCCTGGTTTATTTACATTCAACTGCATTCCGGCTACATTCCGGCTACTTACCTGATTTTCCGGTTGTTCAACAACATTCCGATCATCATTCTGGTAACATATCTACTATTCCGATCATCATACTATTCCGATCACTGTTCCGGTTAGTAAACGTCATCAATGTAAACAATTGTGAAATGGCTAAATGGGTTGAATATGCTGTTCATCATGTTTTGAAATTCACTAGGGCCATTTTTAAGACCAAAAGGGAAAACATTCCATTCATAATGACCAAAGGGTGTAGTGAAGGCAGTCTTATACCTATCTTCATTACTAATTTGGATTTGCCAAAATCCACTCTTTAGATCAAATTTACTGAATACAACTGACTGGTTTAATCTATTTATTAAATCTTTTTTATTGGGTAATGGATATCTAATCCATTCGAGTACCTCATTTAATGGTTTGTAGTTAATTACTAATCTTGGTGCTCCTCTTTCTTTCTCAGCGTTTTTATTAACATAAAAAGCTGCGCATGACCAAGGTGATTTACTATTTCTGATTAAACCTTTACTAAGTAATTCATTAATTTCTTTTTTACAATATTCTAATTGTTCATGGTTCATTTGAATGGGTCTAGATTTAGTTGGAATTAAATGTTCTTTAAATTCTTTAGCGTAGGGTAAACTAACTATATGTTTCTTTCTATGCCAAAAAGCATGAGGAACATCTGAACATACTTCTTTTAGTAATGTTTTATTAAATTGTTCTATTTTATTTTGAAGTTTACTGTCTGTTAGTTGATCTTCAATTCTTTTATATTTTATCTCATTTTTTAAATGTTTCAAATGATTCTTTTTATTATTTAATATTGTAAGGGATTTAGTAACTGATTGTTCTTGAATAGTTTTTAAATCCTTTTCTTCGGGTTCTAGGATAAAATTAAATGTTACCGTTTGACCTAGATGTTTACTAACTAATCCTTTAGTTGAAGTTGTAAAAGGATAGAGTAAATAGATAAAGGGTAATCCTAATATAATTTTATCAGTCATATTTGTTATTAATACAAAAGAAGTATTAAAGCAAATATTGTCTTGACAAATATGTACATTAGGTAATTTATATTTTATGTTCATTTGGCTGCCATTAGCTGAGCTTAATCTTTCATTAGTTTTCTCGTAGTATGTTGTTGGAATTAATCCTTCTTGAATACAATTTAAGTCAGCTCCTATATCAATGAGGGCTGATGTTTCAATAATAAAAGTTTTGTTAATAACTAGTTTAATGTTAGTGTACCATTTTTGAATAGTAATATCTTTAAGCATTTTTAATGAAAGTCCTTGTTGTTCAATATTTTCAATTTCTTCAGTTTCTTCATTTTCTTCCCCAGAAGAATCATGGATTGATAACTTTGGATCAGTTTTAATCTTTTCAATTTCTTCTTTTAATTTTGGAATTTCCAGTTTTAAATTAGAAATTTCTTTCTTTAAATTATTGACCTCTTGATTTAAATCTGTTAATGTTATTTCTTTAACTGGGTTTTTAAATCTTTCAAGTGTTTTATTAAGGCTTATTTTGGGTTTTTCATTTTTCTTATCTGATTTATTATCTTGTGTAAGTAAAGTTTTTAGTTTATTAACGTATTGTGTTTTCAATTGAGGATCTGTTATTTTACTAATTAATTCTATTAATAAGTGAGTTTCTTCTTCTTGTTTCTTAGATAATACATTTATTGTTTTAGTACAACAATTTTCTTTGCAATTGTCTGTACATCCTAAAGTAACATTTGGTTTACTATCATCACTTTCTGTATTACTAGTACTAGTTGTTTGAGAAAGTATATCAGTATAATGATCACTAGATTCATTCTCAATTCTCATTAATTGAAGTATAGATTCTGTATCTTCACTTGAAATATGTAACTGATTAAGTTTATCTTTAACTCTACATTCATTCTTATAATGACCTGCTTTGCCACAACCGTGACAAATGACTTTACTTTTGTCAAATTTACTCTTATCGAATTTCTTGGTAAATTTTTTAAAAGTTTTAAACTTTTGAGGTTTTTTATAATATTCTTCTTTACTATCTTTCTTAATATATTTATTAAATTTCTTATATTTACTATGATGTTTAGGTTTATTTCTGGAAGGAGCTATGGGTGGTAAACCATATTGTTCACAGAAAGTTCCTAATTCATATTTAGCTTTATCTTTATCTTTATTAACTTGTTTAGTAATTTTGTGATCAATACACATTTTTAAACCTATTTTTTGTATAACACTTATTATTTCACCATAAGTTAATTCATCATAATTAATAAATCCTAAATTTTTACTTAATTCTTCTCGAATTATATGTGCAAATAGATTAGGTAATCCATTTACAAATTTCTCTTTCCAGAAAGGTTTATTACTATCTTCCCTCATCATGACTCTAGACATAAAGACATCTTTATACCATCTAAAATCACTTAGTTTTGGGCAGGTTAAGTTACTAAGTTGATCATGAATTCTCTCAGTAATATTACTGGGGGTTCCAATAAAATGTTTGATTATTGTGTATATTAAAGTGTTGACTCCATCTGGTTGGAATCCTATTAATTCATCAAGTATAGGTTGACCATCATTATCACGTTGATAAGCAGTAATTATGCTATGTCTAGTGTCTTCAGTGAGATGTTTTTCCCACCAAGACCTTAAGGTTCCTGTGAAACCACTTACTAATATTTCAACAATTTCACTTTGGTTTAAATGATTATTTGTTGTTATATAACAGTTAGCTACCATTGACATATGGTTTAATTTGTTTAATATTTCTTGTTCACTAAGACCATCAATATTCCATTCATAAATCTTTTTTGCTGAAACAGAAAATTGATTATCTAAATTTTTTTCTTCAAATTGTAAATCAGGGGGAGTTGGTCTAGGGTACCAATTCTTGGTTTGGGTTGTGACATTAGGTTGGTTAAAACCTATCTTTTTAACTTGATTAGTAAAATCATAATTATCTTGACTAATAGAAGCATCACTATCATTAGTGCTTTCATGAAAGCCTAATACTTTTATAGTTTTACTGGATGATTCTGGTTTGTCTAATTTCTTAAATAATTTATCTAATGTTTTAATTAGGTCTTTGTCTTTACTAGGTAAGCTTAGATTTTCCCTATTACTAGGTAATTTTATTAAAGGTTTTTCTTCTAATTCTTTGTTATTTTCTTTAATAAGATCTGGATTTAAATATTGTTTTATATTAGGATCTTTAATTTTATCTTCAATTTTGTCTAACTGTTTACCTATAGTGGCTAGATATTGATTAGTGAAATTACTCTGTTCAATTAATTTCTTTTCATCATTTTGTCCATCAGACATTTTAAATGGTGAAGCTATTACTAAAGTATCTTTTACTGGAATTATTATTGTTTCTATTGGAGGATGACTAGATGAAACTTTAGATTTATCCTCTTTAATCCAATGTGTTTTTGTAATTGTATTACATTTACCATAGTATTTTTCGTACCATGAATAGAAAGTAATATTAATTTTTTCTTTTGTTACAAAATTCTTCCATTTATTAACTACTTTTTCTCTATCATTGTGACTATGATTTTCTCTAAATTGGTGCCTTTTTATCTTGTTTTCTTTCGAATTGAAATCTTCTGTTAAGAATTTCCAATTGATTTTAACCTCTTTATTAATAGTTCTTAACTGATGATTAATTGGTTTAGTTTCAAAATCTGATTGAGTAGGGGATAATTGTTGTTCATTATCACTCTCAGATTGATTATAAAAGGGATGACTAGTTTGACCTTCGTTGGCTATACCTTTTAATTTTAAATCTTTAATACTTGTTTTACTGACTAAGTCAAATTCTTGTTTAGGTGGCATTGTTTTACTAAGTAAATCAGTATCTTTTCTAGATGAAATTACTGATTGGTTACCAATTTCTTCTAACATAAGTGGCTTCCTATAATTGTCGAAACTTATTCTAACAGTCCCGTCTAGGTATTGTCTTATGTTATCTAAATTCATTATGTCACTTGTTAATGGTGTCTGTGGGATTTCATTATCTAAAACCCATTGACTAGGTAAGTTAATATCTTTCCAAAGTATTGTTTTTGGAACTTGGATATTAGTATCATTAGTACTACTTTGAATTAAAACAGTTTTGTCTTTTGGACATTTACTAAGTGCGTGAATATTTAGATTGGTTTTCATTGTTTTATAGTAAATTCTATAGATTAATGCAATTGGTTGGGATCCCTCAATCATTTGAGTGATTTCACCAGCTGTTTTAATATTTAAAGTTAATGCTTTTAATAAATTAGGGTCATTTAGACTTAAAGTAAAGTCTGGAAAACAATTAAAATGGACTGGTCCATTATGGAGACTAGATTCCATTATTCCTAATATACTAGGGACATAGTTTAGATATCTCGCATCTCTTAAACATAAAAGAATGCTAGAATTAATTCCTTTTACTGATAATGGTTTTAATGCTACTTGTATTAATCCTATGTGAATAAAATTATAGTTTCTCTTTTTATATTTTCTTATTATTTCACTTGTTAACAGGGAACAAGTTTCATGTTCTTTGTTAATAGCATATATTTTTTCTACAGTTTTAACATTGTAATTGGTTTTAAAATTATCTGTAAAAGTTGACTGATAGATTTGTTTTGGATCTATATTGGGTATATTCCAATTTCCTAAATCTTGACTAATATTTTCATAACTATGTTCTTCTTGGTTAACTATATCTGGGATCGACGTCATCGGTGACCTCGAACTAACTGAGGAACTAGACCTAAATAGTCTATTCATTAATATTGTTTTTAACTGTTCTGAATTACTCAGAGTGATTCTGGGAATATTAGTGCATACCTTTCTACCTTAAGCACACTCATACCTAAGTCTACGCTCTTATCCAACACTGCTCTAACCTGAGACTTACAAAGGATTTCTAGCAATGACACTAGGTGGTCTACAGTAGAAGTGGTGACTAAATTATCAGAATAACTAAAAGATAATCTGAAACAGTTGTAAAACACTATTACTGAACGGAAAACAGTCGGAACAGTAACTCAATAGCTCAATAATCTCCGGGTGGCTCTGATACCAAAAGGGGCGGAAGCAGGAACACAGAGAAGAACAGTAGAAAATAGTAGAAATTTACTAACCGGAAAAGTGATCGGAATAGTATGATGATCGGAATAGTAGATATGTTACCAGAATGATGATCGGAATGTTGTTGAACAACCGGAAAATCAGGTAAGTAGCCGGAATGTAGCCGGAATGCAGTTGAATGTAAATAAACCAGGCAAGAAGCCGGTATGCAGTTGTATGTAAATAAACCAGGCAAGAAGCCGGTATGCAGTTTAACTGAAAATATATATATTACTTGGAAGTTACTTGTTCTATGTACAAGCAAAGCATACAAACTAGAGAACTAGAGAGAAAAGAAAGAAAACGAGAGAGAATCCTACTTACACAGCAGTTTGCATCGTGCCCAAAACATACAATGAAAGCCCATATATATAGGGCAGAAAACAGGAAAGGAATAACCTTTCAATTATTACAAAAGACAAGCAAAAACATATTACTTGGGTGAAAGTGATTCACCTGAGTTAAAGCAAAAGTAAAAAGTAAAAAACATATTACTTAAGTGAAAGTGATTCACTTATGTTAAAGTAAAAGTAAAAGCAAAAGTATTTTACTCCGGTAACTTGTCGGTTGGTAGAAGTAAAAGCATTTTACTTGGGTAATTTGTCGGCTGACCGTTGAGGCTGACCGTTGACTGATGAATTTTACTGATCATGTATAAAAGATACTAATTCATGCATACAGGTCCTGGGCATCTTGTAAATCCGTGCATCCATAAGCATTAGTGACTGAATTCTGACTGGAATTTTGACTGGTTTCTGGGGAATCATCTTCCTGGGAAGCTTCTTCATTGAGGCTACTAGCCCTATTTTGGATAGCTCGCAAAAGATTAGTTAATTCACTAGCTGATAACCTGTTGATGTTAGAAATATCTAATGAAGACGATGGTCCTTCAGATAATTTCTTTTCTTGAATTACTGGACTGGGTTTTACTAGATGGAAATTCTTTTTGGACTTGGCCAATTATTCTGTTTATGTCGAATTTATCCCACCATTTGACATAGTGGATTCTGGTAACACAACTGTGACCGTCATGCTGGGTTACTGAAGCCCTGCGGCTTTCTGTTTCATGAATTGTGGTGGAGTCCTTGATAGGGTTAGCAATACTGTATTGCCACTTAAATATCCAAGGGACCTTGTATTTACTAAAAAAATGTAGGATTTCGTATCCTGCATAATCTGGGTTTTTACTTAATCTTACTTTACTAAAATACTCTATTTGTTGTAAGAGCATTTCTGGGATGATAACTTTCAAAGGACCAAACATTCTCCACCAATCTGTGAACCATAGTGGAATTGGACTCTTGAAGAATTTGTCGAATTGGATGAACCAAGAATGACTAAATGACTGGTTCTGGTAAAGGAAAACTCTTTTCCAAGCTTCAATATAGTCGTAATAACAAAAATGTTGGGGTTGGTTACTATTGGTTAATAGTTGAAGATCAGATGGGTGACTATGCCATTTGTCCTGGGAAATTATTTGTTTAATATAGATAGAATGGTAAAGAACTTTTGATTCGTCTCTTCTATCTGTGATAGGTTTAATGGTTACTGATTCTGTTTCGAATAAAATATCTTTGTAATAGGACAAAGATTTGTATGGAGCTAAAGGAGCAAAATGCCATCCTGGTGGAAAGTATTGTGCTGCTAATTTGACTGGATCGTTACTGGGTTTCATAAAATTTTCTATGAAGAATAAATTGTCTTCAAATTTTGGAATATAATCACTAGGTTTCTCAAATAGTTCAAAGGGAATGGATGGTTTATTGGTAGTAACTATGGCTTTACTTGTGTTGGCAAAAGGGTCAATAACTGGTGGTTGACTAGCAAGAACAGTACTGTATGGTCTAGGGATTTGCCCTAGAACTTGGTACCTGTTTACTACATTTATTGGTTGAACTGTGGTAACCGGATGGGGAATAATGACTCCCTTGAATTTACCATCGTTACTGGATTTTCCTCCTCGAGAGCTGCTGCTACCTCCACGACCATGGGGATTACCTCTAACACTCATTTTTCACTCACTCCTGTTTGCAGAAATTCTCTAGTTAGGAAATCTGGAATAGAATTTTCACTTCCTTTAATATACTGAATGTCAAAATCAAATATGCTTAATAATGCTTGCCATCTGGCAAAAATCTGTTTTGATGCAATATTTTGAACATCTTTTTCTAAAATATATTTTGCTGATTGACAATCAATTCTTACTAAAAACTTTTGATTTAAAAGTTCATGTTGAAATTTGTTGATGCATAAAACTAGGCTTAAAATTTCCTTTTTAATGGTTGAATAGTTTTGTTGAGTAGGATCCCAAGCGCCTGAATGAAAACAAACAATTTCTTCATGGGAAGAGGGATCTATCTTTTGTTTGAGGATTCCTCCAAATCCAACTTCAGAGGCATCTGTTTCTACAATTTTGAATGCAGAAGGATTTGCTATACCAAGACAGGGAAGAGTCTTGACATATTTTTTAATGTCTTGGACAATTGAAGTATGAATAGAAGTCCAAGGAGGGGGATTACTCTGTAACCGTTCGAATACTGGTTTACATTGTTTCCTAAGATCTTTATAGAATTCTCCTATATAATTAAGGGATCCTAAGAATCTTTGGAGTTGGGTTTTATCAAGTATTTCATCAGGAAATTTACTGGCAAATTCTATTGCTCTATCTATTGGTTTAATCTTACCATATTGTATGGTATGACCTAAAAATCTTACTTTTGTTTGAAATAATGAACATTTACTGGGAGAAAGCACTAAGCCATTAGTCTTGACTGTTTTGAAGAAGGAATATAAATGTTTCCAATGTTCTTCAATTGAATTTGAATAAACAAGAACATCGTCAATGTAAACAATTGTGAAATGGCTAAATGGGTTGAATATGCTGTTCATCATGTTTTGAAATTCACTAGGGCCATTTTTAAGACCAAAAGGGAAAACATTCCATTCATAATGACCAAAGGGTGTAGTGAAGGCAGTCTTATACCTATCTTTATTACTAATTTGGATTTGCCAAAATCCACTCTTTAGATCAAATTTACTGAATATTACCGCTTGGTTTAATCTGTTAATTAGATCTTTTTTATTAGGTAATGGATATCGAATCCATTCAAGTACTTCATTTAATGGTTTATAGTTGATTACTAATCTGGGTGATCCTCTTTCTTTCTCAGCATTTTTATTGACATAAAAAGCTGCGCATGACCAAGGTGACTTACTATTTCTAATTAATCCTTTACTAAGTAATTCGTTAATTTCTTTTTTACAATATTCTAGCTGTTCATGATTCATCTGAATGGGTCTAGATTTTGTAGGAATTAAATGTTCTTTTAATTCTTTTGCATAGGGTAAATCAACTATATGTTTTTTCCTATGCCAAAAAGCATGGGGAACATCTGAACATACTTCTTTTAATAAGATTTTATTGAATTGTTCAATTTTATCTTGGAGTTTTTTTATCTATTAATTGGTCTTCGATTCTTTTGTATTTAATTTCATTTTTTAAATGTTTTAAATGATTCTTTTTATTATTTAATATTGTAAGGGTTTTAGTAACTGACTGTTCTTGAATAGTTTTTAAATCTTTTTCTTCTGGTTCTAGGATAAAATTAAACGTTACCGTTTGACCTAGGTGTTTACTAACTAATCCTTTAGTTGAAGTTGTAAAAGGATAGAGTAAATAAATAAAGGGTAATCCTAATATAATTTTATCAGTCATATTCGTTATTAATACAAAAGAAGTATTAAAGCAAATATTGTCTTGACAGATATGTACATTAGGTAATTTATATTTTATGTTCATTTGACTGCCATTAGCTGAGCTTAATCTTTCATTAGTTTTCTCGTAGTATGTTGTTGGAATTAATCCTTCTTGAATACAATTTAAGTCAGCTCATGTATCAATGAGGGCTGATGTTTCAATAATAAAAGTTTTGTTAATAACTAGTTTAATGTTGGTGTACCATTTTTGAATAGTAATATCTTTAAGCATTTTTAATGAAAGTCCTTGTTGTTCAATAGTTTCAGATTCTTCATTTTCTAAATTTTCTTCCTCAGAAGAATCATGGATTGATAACTTTGGATCAGTTTTAATCTTTTCAATTTCTTCTTTTAATTTTGGAATTTCCAGTTTTAAATTAGAAATTTCTTTCTTTAAATTATTGACCTCTTGATTTAAATCTGTTAATGTTATTTCTTTAACTGGATTTTTAAATCTTTCAAGTGTTTTATTAAGGCTTATTTTGGGTTTTTCATTTTTCTTATCTGATTTATTATCTTGAGTAAGTAAAGTTTTTAGCTTATTAACGTACTGTGTTTTTAATTGAGGATCTGTTATTTTACTAATTAATTCTATTAATAAATGAGTTTCTTCTTCTTGTTTTTTAGATAATACATTTATGGTTTTAGTACAACAATTTTCTTTGCAATTGTCTGTACATCCTAAAGTAACATTTGGTTTACTATCATCACTTTCTGTATTACTAGTACTATTTGTTAGAGAAAGTATATCAGTATAATGATCACTAGATTCATTCTCAATTCTCATTAATTGAAGTATAGATTATGTATCTTCATTTGAAATATGTAACTGATTAAGTTTATCTTTAACTCTACATTCATTCTTATAATGACCTGTTTTGCCACAACCGTGACAAATGACTTTACTTTTGTCAAATTTACTCTTATCAAATTTCTTGGTAAATTTTTTGTTAAAAGTTTTAAACTTTTGAGGTTTTTTATAATATTCTTCTTTACTATCTTTTTTAATACATTTATTAAATTTCTTATATTTACTATGATGTTTAGGTTTATTTCTGGAAGGAGCTATGGGCGGTAAACCATATTGTTCACAGAAAGTTCCTAATTCATATTTAGCTTTATCTTTATCTTTATTAACTTGTTTAGTAATTTTGTGATCAATACACATTTTTAAACCTATTTTCTGTATAACACTTATTATTTCACCATAAGTTAATTCATCATAATTAATAAATCCTAAATTTTTACTTAATTCTTCTCGAATTTTATGTGCAAATAGATTAGGTAATCCATTTACAAATTTCTCTTTCCAGAAAGGTTTATTACTATCTTCCCTCATCATGACTCTAGACATAAAGACATCTTTATACCATCTAAAATCACTTAGTTTTGGGCAAGTTAAGTTACTAAGTTGGTCATGAATTCTCTCAGTAATATTACTGGGAGTTCCAATAAAATGTTTGATTATTGTGTATATTAAAGTGTTGACTCCATCTGGTTGGAATCCTATTAATTCATCAAGTATAGGTTGACCATCATTATCACGTTGATAAGCAGTAATTATGCTATGTCTAGTGTCTTCAGTGAGATGTTTTTCCCACCAAGACCTCGGCAGGATACAAACTGCTGTGTAAGTAGGATTCTCTCTCGTTTTCTTTCTTTTCTCTCTAGTTCTCTAGTTTGTATGCTTTGCTTGTACATAGAACAAGTAACTTCCAAGTAATATATATATTTTCAGTTAAACTGCATACCGGCTTCTTGCCTGGTTTATTTACATACAACTGCATACCGGCTTCTTGCCTGGTTTATTTACATTCAACTGCATTCCGGCTACATTCCGGCTACTTACCTGATTTTCCGGTTGTTCAACAACATTCCGATCATCATTCTGGTAACATATCTACTATTCCGATCATCATACTATTCCGATTCACTTATGTTAAAGTAAAAGTAAAAGCAAAAGTATTTTACTCGAGTAACTTGTCGGTAAAAGCATTTTACTTGGGTAATTTGTCGGCTGACCGTTGAGGCTGACCGTTGACTGATGAATTTTACTGATCATGTATAAAAGATTCTAATTCATGCATACGGGTCCTGGGCATCTTGTAAATCTGTGCATCCATAAGCATTAGTGACTGAATTCTGACTGGAATTTTGACTGGTTTCTGGGGAATCATCTTCCTGGGAAGCTTCTTCATTGAGGCTACTAGCCCTATCTTGGATAGCTCGCAAAGGTTTAGTTAATTCACTAGCTGATAAACTGTTGATGTTAGAAATATCTAATGAAGACGATGGTCCTTCAGACAATTTCTTTTCTTGAATTACTGGACTGGGTTTTACTGATGGAAATTCTTTTTGGACTTGGCCAATTATTCTATTTACATCGAATTTATCCCACCATTTGACATAGTGGATTCTGGTAACACAACTGTGACCGTCATGCTGGGTTACTGAAGCCCTGCGGCTTTCTGTTTCATGAATTGTGGTGGAGTCCTTGATAGGGTTAGCAATACTGTATTGCCACTTAAATATCCAAGGGACCTTGTATTTACTAAAAAAATGTAGGATTTCGTATCCTGCATAATCTGGGTTTTTACTTAATCTTACTTTACTAAAATACTCTATTTGTTGTAAGAGCATTTCTGGGATGATAACTTTCAAAGGACCAAACATTCTCCACCAATCTGTGAACCATAGTGGAATTGGACTCTTGAAGAATTTGTCGAATTGGATGAACCAAGAATGACTAAATGACTGGTTCTGGTAAAGGAAAACTCTTTTCCAAGCTTCAATATAGTCGTAATAACAAAAATGTTGGGGTTGGTTACTATTGGTTAATAGTTGAAGATCAGATGGGTGACTATGCCATTTGTCCTGGGAAATTATTTGTTTAATATAGATAGAATGATAAAGAACTTTTGATTCGTCTCTTCTATCTGTGATAGGTTTAATGGTTACTGATTCTGTTTCGAATAAAATATCTTTGTAATAGGACAAAGATTTGTATGGAGCTAAAGGAGCAAAATGCCAACCTGGTGGAAAGTATTGTGCTGCTAATTTGACTGGATCGTTACTGGGTTTCATAAAATTTTCTATGAAGAATAAATTGTCTTCAAATTTTGGAATATAATCACTGGGTTTTTCAAATAGATCAAGGGGAACGAATGGTTTATTGGTAGTAACTAAAGTTTTACTTGTGTTGGCAAAAGGGTCAATAACTGGTGGTTGACTAGCAAGAACAGTACTGTATGGTCTAGGGATTTGTCCTAGAACTTGGTACCTGTTTACTACATTTACTGGTTGAACTGTGGTAACTGGATGGGGAATAATGACTCCCTTGAATTTACTATCGTTACTGGATTTTCCTCCTCGAGAGCTGCTGCTTCCTCCACGACCATGGGGATTACCTCTAACACTCATTTTTCACTCACTCCTGTTTGCAGAAATTCTCTAGTTAGGAAATCTGGAATAGAATTTTCACTTCCTTTAATATACTGAATGTCAAAATCAAATATGCTTAATAATGCTTGCCATCTGGCAAAAATCTGTTTTGATGCAATATTTTGAACATCTTTTTCTAAAATATATTTTGCTGATTGACAATCAATTCTTACTAAAAACTTTTGATTTAAAAGTTCATGCTGAAATTTGTTGATGCATAAAACTAGGCTTAAAATTTCCTTTTTAATGGTTGAATAGTTTTGTTGAGTAGGATCCCAAGCGCCTGAATGAAAACAAACAATTTCTTCATGGGAAGAGGGATCTATCTTTTGTTTGAGGATTCCTCCAAATCCAACTTCAGAGGCATCTGTTTCTACAATTTTGAATGCAGAAGGATTTGCTATACCAAGACAGGGAAGAGTCTTGACATATTTTTTAATGTCTTGGACAATTGAAGTATGAATAGAAGTCCAAGGAGGGGGATTACTCTGTAACCGTTCGAATAATGGTTTACATTGTTTCCTAAGATCTTTATAGAATTCTCCTATATAATTAAGGGATCCTAAGAATCTTTGGAGTTGGGTTTTATCAAGTATTTCATCAGGAAATTTACTGGCAAATTCTATTGCTCTATCTATTGGTTTAATCTTACCATATTGTATGGTATGACCTAAAAATTTTACTTTTGTTTGAAATAATGAACATTTACTGGGAGAAAGCACTAAGCCATTAGTCTTGACTGTTTTGAAGAAGGAATATAAATGTTTCCAATGTTCTTCAATTGAATTTGAATAAACAAGAACATCGTCAATGTAAACAATTGTGAAATGGCTAAATGGGTTGAATATGCTGTTCATCATGTTTTGAAATTCACTAGGGCCATTTTTAAGACCAAAAGGGAAAACATTCCATTCATAATGACCAAAGGGTGTAGTGAAGGCAGTCTTATACCTATCTTCATTACTAATTTGGATTTGCCAAAATCCACTCTTTAGATCAAATTTACTGAATACAACTGACTGGTTTAATCTATTTATTAAATCTTTTTTATTGGGTAATGGATATCTAATCCATTCGAGTACCTCATTTAATGGTTTGTAGTTAATTACTAATCTTGGTGCTCCTCTTTCTTTCTCAGCGTTTTTATTAACATAAAAAGCTGCGCATGACCAAGGTGATTTACTATTTCTGATTAAACCTTTACTAAGTAATTCATTAATTTCTTTTTTACAATATTCTAATTGTTCATGGTTCATTTGAATGGGTCTAGATTTAGTTGGAATTAAATGTTCTTTAAATTCTTTAGCGTAGGGTAAACTAACTATATGTTTCTTTCTATGCCAAAAAGCATGAGGAACATCTGAACATACTTCTTTTAGTAATGTTTTATTAAATTGTTCTATTTTATTTTGAAGTTTACTGTCTGTTAGTTGATCTTCAATTCTTTTATATTTTATCTCATTTTTTAAATGTTTCAAATGATTCTTTTTATTATTTAATATTGTAAGGGATTTAGTAACTGATTGTTCTTGAATAGTTTTTAAATCCTTTTCTTCGGATTCTAGGATAAAATTAAATGTTACCGTTTGACCTAGATGTTTACTAACTAATCCTTTAGTTGAAGTTGTAAAAGGATAGAGTAAATAGATAAAGGGTAATCTTAATATAATTTTATCAGTCATATTTGTTATTAATACAAAAGAAGTATTAAAGCAAATATTGTCTTGACAAATATGTACATTAGGTAATTTATATTTTATGTTCATTTGGCTGCCATTAGTTGAGCTTAATCTTTCATTAGTTTTCTCGTAGTATGTTGTTGGAATTAATCCTTCTTGAATACAATTTAAGTCAGCTCCTGTATCAATGAGGGCTGATGTTTCAATAATAAAAGTTTTGTTAATAACTAGTTTAATGTTAGTGTACCATTTTTGAATAGTAATATTTTCAGTTTCTTCAGTTTCTTCATTTTCTTCCCCAGAAGAATCATGGATTGATAACTTTGGATCAGTTTTAATCTTTTCAATTTCTTCTTTTAATTTTGGAATTTCCAGTTTTAAATTAGAAATTTCTTTCTTTAAATTATTGACCTCTTGATTTAAATCTGTTAATGTTATTTCTTTAACTGGGTTTTTAAATCTTTCAAGTGTTTTATTAAGGCTTATTTTGGGTTTTTCATTTTTCTTATCTGATTTATTATCTTGTGTAAGTAAAGTTTTTAGTTTATTAACGTATTGTGTTTTCAATTGAGGATCTGTTATTTTACTAATTAATTCTATTAATAAGTGAGTTTCTTCTTCTTGTTTCTTAGATAATACATTTATTGTTTTAGTACAACAATTTTCTTTGCAATTGTCTGTACATCCTAAAGTAACATTTGGTTTACTATCATCACTTTCTGTATTACTAGTACTAGTTGTTTGAGAAAGTATATCAGTATAATGATCACTAGATTCATTCTCAATTCTCATTAATTGAAGTATAGATTCTGTATCTCCACTTGAAATATGTAACTGATTAAGTTTATCTTTAACTCTACATTCATTCTTATAATGACCTGCTTTGCCACAACCGTGACAAATGACTTTACTTTTGTCAAATTTACTCTTATCGAATTTCTTGGTAAATTTTTTAAAAGTTTTAAACTTTTGAGGTTTTTTATAATATTCTTCTTTACTATCTTTCTTAATATATTTATTAAATTTCTTATATTTACTATGATGTTTAGGTTTATTTCTGGAAGGAGCTATGGGTGGTAAACCATATTGTTCACAGAAAGTTCCTAATTCATATTTAGCTTTATCTTTATCTTTATTAACTTGTTTAGTAATTTTGTGATCAATACACATTTTTAAACCTATTTTTTGTATAACACTTATTATTTCACCATAAGTTAATTCATCATAATTAATAAATCCTAAATTTTTACTTAATTCTTCTCGAATTTTATGTGCAAATAGATTAGGTAATCCATTTACAAATTTCTCTTTCCAGAAAGGTTTATTACTATCTTCCCTCATCATGACTCTAGACATAAAGACATCTTTATACCATCTAAAATCACTTAGTTTTGGGCAGGTTAAGTTACTAAGTTGATCATGAATTCTCTCAGTAATATTACTGGGGGTTCCAATAAAATGTTTGATTATTGTGTATATTAAAGTGTTGACTCCATCTGGTTGGAATCCTATTAATTCATCAAGTATAGGTTGACCATCATTATCACGTTGATAAGCAGTAATTATGCTATGTCTAGTGTCTTCAGTGAGATGTTTTTCCCACCAAGACCTTAAGGTTCCTGTGAAACCACTTACTAATATTTCAACAATTTCACTTTGGTTTAAATGATTATTTGTTGTTATATAACAGTTAGCTACCATTGACATATGGTTTAATTTGTTTAATATTTCTTGTTCACTAAGACCATCAATATTCCATTCATAAATCTTTTTTGCTGAAACAGAAAATTGATTATCTAAATTTTTTTCTTCAAATTGTAAATCAGGGGGAGTTGGTCTAGGGTACCAATTCTTGGTTTGGGTTGTGACATTAGGTTGGTTAAAACCTATCTTTTTAACTTGATTAGTAAAATCATAATTATCTTGACTAATAGAAGCATCACTATCATTAGTGCTTTCATGAAAGCCTAATACTTTTATAGTTTTACTGGATGATTCTGGTTTGTCTAATTTCTTAAATAATTTATCTAATGTTTTAATTAGGTCTTTGTCTTTACTAGGTAAGCTTAGATTTTCCCTATTACTAGGTAATTTTATTAAAGGTTTTTCTTCTAATTCTTTGTTATTTTCTTTAATAAGATCTGGATTTAAATATTGTTTTATATTAGGATCTTTAATTTTATCTTCAATTTTGTCTAACTGTTTACCTATAGTGGCTAGATATTGATTAGTGAAATTACTCTGTTCAATTAATTTCTTTTCATCATTTTGTCCATCAGACATTTTAAATGGTGAAGCTATTACTAAAGTATCTTTTACTGGAATTATTATTGTTTCTATTGGAGGATGACTAGATGAAACTTTAGATTTATCCTCTTTAATCCAATGTGTTTTTGTAATTGTATTACATTTACCATAGTATTTTTCGTACCATGAATAGAAAGTAATATTAATTTTTTCTTTTGTTACAAAATTCTTCCATTTATTAACTACTTTTTCTCTATCATTGTGACTATGATTTTCTCTAAATTGGTGCCTTTTTATCTTGTTTTCTTTCGAATTGAAATCTTCT
Source organism: Heracleum sosnowskyi (assembly GCA_030848705.1). Lineage (NCBI taxonomy): Eukaryota > Viridiplantae > Streptophyta > Magnoliopsida > Apiales > Apiaceae > Heracleum > Heracleum sosnowskyi. Next base: position 10,768,033 of record CM061239.1, read on the forward strand.
GTTAAGAATTTCCAATTGATTTTAACCTCTTTATTAATAGTTCTTAACTGATGATTAATTGGTTTAGTTTCAAAATCTGATTGAGTAGGGGATAATTGTTGTTCATTATCACTCTCAGATTGATTACTAGATTGATTATAAAAGGGATGACTAGTTTGACCTTCGTTGGCTATACCTTTTAATTTTGAATCTTTAATACTTGTTTTACTGACTAAGTCAGATTCTTGTTTAGGTGGCATTGTTTTACTAAGTAAATCAGTATCTTTTCTAGATGAAATTACTGATTGGTTACCAATTTCTTCTAACATAAGTGGCTTCCTATAATTGTCGAAACTTATTCTAACAGTCCCGTCTAGGTATTGTCTTATGTTATCTAAATTCATTATGTCACTTGTTAATGGTGTCTGTGGGATTTCATTATCTAAAACCCATTGACTAGGTAAGTTAATATCTTTCCAAAGTATTGTTTTTGGAACTTGGATATTAGCATCATTAGTACTACTTTGAATTAAAACAGTTTTGTCTTTTGGACATTTACTAAGTGCGTGAATATTTAGATTGGTTTTCATTGTTTTATAGTAAATTCTATAGATTAATGCAATTGGTTGGGATCCCTCAATCATTTGAGTGATTTCACCAGCTGTTTTAATATTTAAAGTTAATGCTTTTAATAAATTAGGGTCATTTAGACTTAAAGTAAAGTCTGGAAAACAATTAAAATGGACTGGTCCATTATGGAGACTAGATTCCATTATTCCTAATATACTAGGGACATAGTTTAGATATCTCGCATCTCTTAAACATAAAAGAATGCTAGAATTAATTCCTTTTACTGATAATGGTTTTACTGCTACTTGTATTAATCCTATGTGAATAAAATTATAGTTTCTCTTTTTATATTTTCTTATTATTTCACTTGTTAACAGGGAACAAGTTTCATGTTCTTTGTTAATAGCATATATTTTTTCTACAGTTTTAACATTGTAATTGGTTTTCAAATTATCTGTAAAAGTTGACTGATAGATTTGTTTTGGATCTATATTGGGTATATTCCAATTTCCTAAATCTTGACTAATATTTTCATAACTATGTTCTTCTTGGTTAACTATATCTGGGATCGACGTCATCGGTGACCTCGAACTAACTGAGGAACTAGACCTAAATAGTCTATTCATTAATATTGTTTTTAACTGTTCTGAATTATTCAGAGTGATTCTGGGAATATTAGTGCATACCTTTCTACCTTAAGCACACTCATACCTAAGTCTACGCTCTTATCCAACACTGCTCTAAACTGAGACTTACAAAGGATTTCTAGCAATGACACTAGGTGGTCTACAGTAGAAGTGGTGACTAAATTATCAGAATAACTAAAAGATAATCTGAAACAGTTGTAAAACACTATTACTGAACGGAAAACAGTCGGAACAGTAACTCAATAGCTCAATAATCTCCGGGTGGCTCTGATACCAAAAGGGGCGGAAGCAGGAACACAGAGAAGAATATATATATGTCATTGCTCCAGGAAGAACACTCTTATATAAAGAACAATAAAGAACACCATATAATATATATATATATATATATATATATATATATATATGTCATTGCTCCATGAAGAACACTCTTATATAAAGAACAATAAAAAATACCATAGAATCTTACATAAATTGCATGTTGATTCTAATTTTCTCACCAAAAAAGGTTTATTACGAATAAAAATAGAATCTAACAAAAAATTAGAATCAAATAAACCATGATTACATGTAATTTCATTGTGATAAATATATATACAAGATTCTGTACTGGATTCTATACTGGATTATATGTGATGTTTAATTTTTAAATTTAGATGAGATTCTACGTTAAATTCGATATGTTAGGCTTAATTGTTGTTCAATTTATGATTCTAATTTTAAAAAATCAATTTTTATGAAAAATAAAGTGTTTATGGTGGTGTTCTTTATTGTTCTTTATATAAAGTGTTCTTCCTGGAGTGCAACTATATATATATATATATATATATATATATATATATATATATATATATATATAAAAGTTCTATGGAGACCATATTTAGTTGGAGACTTGGAGACCATATATGTTCTGCAACTAAAATACATTCATAAAATGTTCTATAAAAATAATATGTAGAGTAATATTTAGTAAACATAACATATATGGTCTATAAAATATCCCATTTGATTGTAATTTTAGTTCTACAAAGATATTATGCACATATCTTATTTGCAGAACATTTATAATGGGGTAATATGCATGACAATGTTCTGCAAGTATAACATGCGTAATTTACAAAAATATTCAATTTGATGATGATTTTATACTGCAAGATATCTAATTTGACAATGATTTTGTTATGTAAAGTATGTTCTACACGTTATTTAGGTTGCAGAACGTAAATGGTCTCCAAGTCTCCAACTAAATATGGTCTCCATAGAACTTGACTATATATATATATATATATATATATATATATATATATATATGTGTGTGTGTGTGTGTGTGTGTGTGTGTGTGTGTCAATCTTTTTTAGAATTTAATCTTTATTTTAACATTATATTACAATCTTATTTAGGATTTAATCTTTATTAAATATTTATATTATAGTCTTATTTAGAATTTAATCTTTATTAAATCTTTATATTATATCTTAAATTGTCTATAAAAGCATGACATGCTGATTAATTCTCCTCGTACCACAAATTTGAGGATTTTATGATAATTCGTGTGCATTAATAACATTGAATATTGATGGTAACTATTTATATATTTTAATATTTTCTTCTTTCGTACATCTGTAACTTAAGGTTTTGCAGGTTATAGGTCATATATGTGCATATTTAGTAGCAAAGCACAGAACATACACAAACTATTGTTATTCAGTTTTTTTTGGGGTTTATGAATATGTTAGGTATATATGTCTTGATAGAGTTTAGCACAAGTTGGACATTAGTCCTATTGTAATATATAAAATTCAATCAGATTCAGAATTCAATTAAACAAATGTTAATTTTTTTTCTTAACTAAACTAAAATTGAAATTTCTTACTTACATTCAAATTCACAGAAAAGACAATGATTATATAGAAATCGATTATGTTTCCATTATGAACCTTTTATATTATAATGATGCACATGTACGCACTAAATAGTTTTATTATAACGTCTAAGAATATTTAAGAAATTTGTAATTTTTTTTATAATACAAATATTTTAAGTTTGAAGCGGTGCTTAATAATTAAATTTTTATTATTGCTTAATTTTAATATTTTTAGTTTATATGTATTTAGTGCAATATGCGTCGGCTCAAGAAAGTATGACATAAAATCGACATATAAAGTCTAGGGATATTTAAAAAATTTGTAATTTTTGTTATGATACTAATAGTTAAAGTTTGAATCAGTGGTTAATACTTAAATTTTATTATTGCATTTTTTTAGTATTTTTTAATTTACATGTACTTATGCAATGGGTGTCGGCTCAAAAAACATGACACAAAATCGGCATATAAAGTTCAGGAATATTTAAAAAAAATGTAATTTCGAACAGTTGAACTTTGAAGTGGTGGTTAATAGTTAAATTTATATTACTGCGTTTTTTTAGTATTTTTAATATGTATTTAGTGTAACGAATGTTGGCTCAAGAAAATCTAATACAAAATCTGTATAAAATATGTCAATAGTTGATTTTATTGTTTATGTATGTTACTTTGTAAAATAATGTGTTCGCTATTTATATATTTTTTCTTAAGTAGTTAATATATGAAATGAGAATAAAGTTTCTGAGGTTACCTCAGGGAACTTACAATGAGATCCAATATTAATGTGACACGTGTACAAACAGATATTTAACATTTGCATAAATATGATATATAAGGAAAATGAATAATATTAAAATCTTATACACATACACATACACAAGTGCATAAAATTAGGGTATTTAATTGTACTACCTTAGATAAATTTCTTGAGACAATCTCAGGAACTTTATTCTCATTTAAAATTTTACAAAAATATTATAGGGCCGCTGCGAAGCGCGGCTTAGTCGACTATTATATATATAAAGGAAAACCCCCAAGATCTCTAGAATCGCTCTATTCATATTTATCTAATTTTCTAGAGCTCCTCAATTTTAATTAAATTAAATTAAATTTTCTTATTTACATTCGAATTTTTAGCGAAAACATTCCTTATTTACACTCGAATTTTCAGGAAAGACAATAAATATATAAAAGTCAATCATATTTAAAATTTAATTAAATAAATATTACCTTTTTTCTCAAATAACTTAAATCATATTTAAGTTTTAATCTATTTTTCTTGAATTTCACTATTTTAATTCAATTCAAATTTTTAGGGAAGACAATAAATATATAAAAGTCAATCCTATTTAAAATTTAAATAAACAAAATTAACTTCTTTTCTCAACTAAATTAAATCATATTTAAGTTTTATATATTTTTCTAGAGTTTCTCTATTTTTATTCAATAAAATTAAATTATCTTGAATTAAATCATATCTAAGTTTAATATATTTTTCTAGAGTTTCTCTATTTTTATTCAATAAAATTAAATTATCTTACTTATATTCGAATTCATAGAGAAGACAATAAATATATATAAATCAATATTTTTTAGAATTAAATCTTTATTTTAACGTTATATTACAATCTTATTTAGGATTTAATCTTTATTAAATCTTTATATTATAATCCTATTTATAATTTAATTTTTATTTTATCTTTATATTATATCTTAAATTGCCTATAAAAGTATGACATACTGATTAGTTCTCCTCACGGCAAAAATTTGAGAATTTTATGATAATTCGTGTGCATTAATAACGTTGTTATATTGATGATAATTGTTTGTATATTTTAATTTATTTTCTTCTTTCTAACATTTGTAACTTGAGGTTTTGCGGGATATATATGTGCATACTTAAAAACTATTGTTAATTAGTTTTTTGATTTGGTTGATTTGGTTAAAGAGAATCTACCTAGCACGGTAGAAAATTTCTCTACTTAAGCGATCTAAAATCATGTTTTTATCAATTTGTTCGTAAATCTAACCATACCGATGAAAATTTTATGCAAAAATAAGTAGGTGTGCAAAATTTTATAAATTTTACCCTTTAAGAATACATTTAATTTAACATGGTATTTTATATATCGTTTACAATATGAATGTAACGGCTCAAATTTATATCATTCTTTGATTTAAAATTGCATCATATACAAAATCAATTTATATGTAATTTTGTGTACCCACTAATTTTTTCATAATCTTTTAACCTGTACGGTTGGATTTTCGAAAAAAACTATTGAAAATATGAATTTGAGAACGCTTAGGTAGAGAATTTTTCTACCGTTGGATATGTTAGGTATATATGCCTTGACAGGGTTTAGCACAAGTGAAACACAAATAGAGACCTATTGTTAGGGCTGATCATTCGGTAATTTGGTAACCGAACCGAATTATAATTCGGTTACCGAATACCGAATAAGAAGAAAAATTATAACCGAATTAAGAACCGAAATAATTTCGGTTATTTACCGAACCGAATTAAATATTTCGGTTAAAACCGATTACCGAATTAGAAATGAAAGTCTAAACTCAAATGTTAACAGAAGATACAGAACACAATTCACTCAGAACACAATTCACTCAGAACATAAACATCTCCCAGGCCCAGGTTTATATTACAAATAAGAAGTCAGCAACAAGACAGAATCACAGAACTCATTGCATAAATTCTTATCATATGTCCATTTTTGCAGAGAAACTCCATCTTCTGTACTAGTTTGGAACGAAAGCTTAGATTGATCAGAGGCAAGATTATATACCTTACAAGTTCTCAAGTGGGCGGTTAAACCACTTGTACCATTTGCTCCTTCCCCACTATAATCTTTGTGACAGTACTTACATCTTGCCCTTGTTTCACCTTGCTCATTCTTGAATCTGTCAAAATGCGACCAAACACTACTCCTTAGTTTCATTGGTTTGCGTTTTTGACGAACTGAAGTCGCAGTATCCACAGGCACAGGAGCCTCAGTGCTAGCGCATGTTCCAAGAGGATCGTTACTTTCATCCATTGAACTGCAAAGAACAAAAAATCTGACTCTTAATTAATCGGATCGATTAATAAAATGAAAGAACTAAAATGAACTAAAATCGAATCGAAAGAACTAAAATCGAATCGAAAGAACTAAAATTGAATCGAAAGAACTAAAATCGAATCGAAAGAACTAAAATGAAAGGAAAGGAATCGATTCAATTACCTTTGATTAATTGATTCTTATCTTTGCAGTTAAAAAAAGAAATGAATCGCGGAACGGAATCGCCGAGAGAGACGGCGGCCGGCGGGCTGTGCGAGACGCCGAGAGACTGAGAGAGTAGAGACGAAGATTTGTGAATTGTAAATTTGTAAATAATCTTATTAGTTATTATATTACTTATTACTAATACTAATAAGTTATTAGTATTACACTATTAGTCTATTACAGTATTACTTATATAAATATAATATATAATTATATATTATATATAATTCGGTTAATTCGGTAATTCGGTAAAAAACCCGAAAAAACCGAAAAACCGAATAAGCCATATTTCTATAACCGAATTGAAACCGAATTATTTCGGTTCGGTTAACCAAACCGAATTATTTCGGTTATTTCGGTTCGGTATTCGGTTAACCGAACTGAATGCTCAGCCCTACCTATTGTATACTATAATAGGCTGCACTAGGTGGATACAATTTTTTCTAATTTTTTTTAGTTGATTTCTATATATAATAATAATTATATTGAATGTTATTTTTTATATAGTTTTTGATATATTCCTTTTGTGATTTTGGAAATTAATTAGAGTTATTCGATACCATTACCTCATAATTTTTTTAATTAATCATATTTAGATAATTGAATTTTCTTATTTACATTCAAATTCATAGTAAAAACAATAAATATATAAAAGTCAATCATGTTCAGAATTCAATTAAACAAATGTTAATTTTTTTTCTTAACTAAACTAAAATTGAAATCCCTTACTTACATTCAAATTCACATGAAAGACAATGATTATATAAAAATTGATTACGTTTCCATGATTAACCTTTTATATTATAATCATGCACATATACGCACTAAAAAAGTTTTATTATAACGTCTAAGAATATTTAAGAAATTTGTATTTTTTGTGATAATATAAATAGTTGAAGTTTGAAGCGGTGGTTAATAATTAAATTTTTATAATTGCTTAATTTTATTATTTTTAATTTATATGTATTTAGTGTAATGGGCGTCGGCTGAAGAAAGTATGACACAAAATTCTCACATAAAGTCTAGGGATATTTAAGAAATTTGTAATTTTCGTTATGATACTAATAGTTGAAGTTTGAAGCGGTGATTAATACTTAAATTTTATTATTGCATATTTTTAGTATTTTTTATTGTATGTACTTATGCAACGGGCGTCGGATCAAAAAACATGACACAAAATCGGCATATAAAGTGCATAGATATTTAAAAAATTTGTAATTTTTGTGATAATACGAATGGTTGAAGTTTGAAGTGGTGGTTAATACTTAAATTTTATAAATTGTATTTGATAAAAAATAAGTTGACATGTTAAAATAGGTAAACTTTTTTAAATAATTAAAAGCTTTAAAATTAGTTTTAAAATAAATAGGCCCGTAAACTGGTCATGGTAAATAGGTATTGGAAATGCCTTTTAATTAGAATAGTTAAATTTATTTCAATTATTATAACTTTTTAAAATAATTAGGTCATTAAAATATGGTTAAAAATAAATAGGGCTGTTACTCGAACCAAGTATATGGTATTAACTGAATTTTGTTAAGAAAAGTTAATTTCATATAGAAATTTTATTTATATGTCCGTATGTGTATAAATATAGATATGTATAATAAATAAGTCTAAATATTATGAGTAACTAACTAAAATAATATATTATCAAAAAAATATATTAAAGTGTTTGTTAATAATTTGGTAAGAGTAATTAAGTAAAAATAATTAAGTACATACAATTAAATAAGGCAAGTACTGTACCGTACCAAAAAATAGGTACCAAATTTTTTTAATGTTTTGTATTTATTAATACAGTATATATAGATAGTATAGATTGATTGATTTTATAATTTTTTTCTTAAATAGTTAATATTTAAAATTTTACAAAAATATTATAAGGCCGCTGCGAAGCGCGGCTTAGTCGACTAGTCTTTCTTTTTATTATTATATATATAAAGGAAAACCCCAGGAGCTCTAGAATCGTCCGAAAGTTTTTTATCTATTTTTCTCCAGATCTCATCAATTTTAATTCAATAAAATTAAATTTCCGTATTTCCATTCAAATTTTTAGGGAAAACATTCCTTATTTACACTCGAATTTTCATGAAAGACAATAAATATATAAAATTCAATCATATTTAAAATTTAATTAAACAAATATTACGTTTTTCCCGATTAACTTAAATCCTATTTAAGTTTTAATCTATTTTTCTTGAATTTCACTATTTTAATTCAATTCGAATTTTTAGGATAAATGCCCGAAATAATGAATTTTTTAGCATCGTTTGCCCAAAATACTGAATATCGAGAATTTTGCCCATTTTACCCATTCAGCCACGCATCAGCTGAATGCGTGTACTGTAGTTTAATAAAAAAAAAAATCAGCTCCCCATCTCTCCACTGAATCAATAGCCCATCTTTATCAGTATGTAGTAACATGTACATACACTTTCTTTATTGTTCACCATCTTAAATCCAAATATATATAGCATCATATGTTTAATTATATATGTAATTATAGATATAGATTGCCCATAAATTTCTCTACAAAACAAGTAGTGTCTTGTCTTGTTTTTGTTCAAGAAATTTAAATCTCGTATTTGGGGTTTCATTTGATTTATGTTCTCTACCTAAGCGGCTTAAAATCATATATTTATCAAATTTTACGTAAATCTAACCATACCGATGAAAAATTTATGCAAAAATAAGTAGGTGTGCAAAATTTTATAAATTTTATCCTTTAAGAATACAATTAATTTAACATCGTATTATATATATTATTTACAATATGAATGTAACAGCTCAGATTTTGTATCATTTTTTGATTTAAAATTGCATCATATACAAAATCAATTTCTATGTAATTTTGTATACCCACTAATTTTTGCGTAATCTTTTAATCCGTACGGTTGGATTTTCGAAAAAAACTATTGAAAATATGAATTTGAAAATGCTTAGGTAGAGAATTTTTCTACCATTGGATATGTTGGAACACAAATAGAGACATATTGTACAAGAGACTGCACAAGAAGAGTCTGTGGATACAATAGATAGTATAGATTGATTGATTTTATAATTTTTTTCTTAAATAGTTAATATTTAAAATTTTACAGAAATATTATTGGGCCGCTGCGAAGCGCGGCTTAGTCGACTAGTACTTATATAAAGGAGAAGACGGAGGCGGTGAGGTGGCGCCTCTAGAATCGCTCCGTTCTATTTTTCTAATTTTCTCAATTTTTCATAATTTTTAATTTTAATAATTACAACTTCCTTTATTATTTTCGATTTTGTAGGAAGGAAATTGAAAATTACACTTTTATTATTTTCAAACTTGATAGAACTTTATTATTTTCGATTTTGTAGGAAGGAAATTGAAAATTACACTTTTATTATTTTCAAACTTGATAGAACTTTCTTTTATTATTTTCAAACTTGATAGAACTTTCTTTGATTTAGAAAATTACAACTTCCTTATTATTTTCGAATTTGTAGGACTTGATAGAACTTTCTTTGATTTAGAAAATCACAACTTCCTTATTATTTTCGAATTTGTAGGCTTGATAGAACTTTCTTTTATTATTTTCAAACTTGATAGAACTTTCTTTGATTTAGAAAATTACAACTTCCTTATTATTTTTGAATTTGTAGGACTTGATAGAACTTTCTTTGATTTAGAAAATTACAACTTCCTTATTATTTTCGAATTTGTAGGACTTGATAGAACTTTCTTTGATTTAGAAAATTACAACTTCCTTATTATTTTCGAATTTGTAGGCTTGATAGAACTTTCTTTTATTATTTTCAAACTTGATAGAACTTTCTTTGATTTAGAAAATTACAACTTCCTTATTATTTTCGAATTTATAGGCTTGATAGAACTTTCTTTAATTATTTTCAAACTTGATAGAACTTTATTTGATTTAGAAAATTACAACTTCCTTATTATTTTCGAATTTGTAGGACTTGATAGAACTTTTTTTTGTTTAGAAAATTACAACTTACTTATTATTTTCGAATTTGTAGGCTCTTATGTTAATAATTGCAATTTTCTTTTTTATTATTTTCAATCTTAATAGAACTTTCTTTTATTATTTTCAAACTTGATAGAACTTTCTTTGATTTAGAAAATTACAACTTCCTTATTATTTTCGAATTTTTAGGATATTATGGTAATAATTGTAATTTTCTCTTTTATTATTTTCAATCTTGATAGAACTTTCTTTTATTATTTTCAAACTTGATAAAACTTTCTTTTATTATTTTCAAACTTGATAGAACTTTCTTTTATTATTTTCAAACTTTATAGAACTTTTCTTTTATAATACTTCTTGACTTTTAAACATAATGGATTTCCATGTTATTCACCTTACAAACACCTATAAATTAAAGGTTATTCATAACAAAAAATCTACACCGGAATTTTTTTACATAGCTTCAAATTTTTACAACCATATTTACAATCAATACAACTATGGCCTACACCATGTTGGATGCTTTGAACGACAACAACTATATCTGGATGATAAGAGTACGAGTGTGTAGAATGTGGAAATCTGTCAATCCAAATACTAAAGAACTGATCAGTCTTGACATGATTTTGATCGATGAAAAAGTTAATAAATCAATATACTTATAACTTATTAGTTTGTCAAATTGTATGATGTTATTAACTTTTCTAAGATATGTTGTATGACAGGAAAATTTGATCCATGCTACGATCCCGAAGATTCTGGTCTCTCGGTTCAAAAATATTTTTAGAGGAAGGCTTCGTGTACAACATCAAAAATCTGAAAGTTATTTCAAGTACAGGGAAATATAGACCACTATCACATGGGTTTAAATTGCTCTTCATACGCATAACGTTGCCTAAGAGATTGGAAGAAGGCATCGTCAACATATCACTGCATGGATTTCAGTTCATATGTCCGGATATGATTGATGCACGTATTAATGACACCAACACACTCTCAGGTTTTTGATGCAGTAATATATTAGAGTAATATATAAGTAATACTATTATATAAGTTATAATTCAAACTATCATGTTGTAATATTATTTTTTCTATGTTGATTTAAATGTTGTAGGCTGCTTGACTTACTTGGGGGGCATTGAAGTTGTCAAAGGCGGTTGGAAAAAAAGAGATCTCAAAATTGTCACAAATTAGTAAATTATGCATTATATTAATTTTAATATAACTGTTAATTGTGTTTTTATTGTTCTTGTAATTTTATATTATTTCTTTGGTTACCCCAATTTATTTGTTTTACTTTTTTAAATTGTTCTAATTTTTTTCTTAAACAGCTCCATCCCCAGTACCATATCTTTGTGGGAAAAGTTGGTCGAGATGTTGATACAAATTTATACAAAGAGGATGGTGAACCCTATATAATAATTGTCATATCTACCCAGATTAAAAAATTTAAAAGTAATTATCTTTATTAATGTTTTTATAATATATAATTTTAGAAATTGCACATATATAAATTTATCTTATCTCGATTGAACGAATATCATTAGATTTTATACAAATATTTGCTTCATTGATATTATTGATTTAATTCTTATATTAGTTTTTTAACCATTTATTTACTCTTATACGCAGATACAATTAGATTTTCTACCACAAGAAATAGTAAAATTTATACAAATTTGGATACACCGTATGTGTCATCCCTGAGAAAATAGTAATATTATATGTTTATATTGATTTTTATCAATATAATTTTTTTAATATATATATGGCAATGGTATCAGTCCAAGAAAATAAAAAATCAAACTCTATAAACAAAAGGAATATGTAAATAATTTATAATATTACTTACCAAAATGCAAATTTTACATAATATATTTTATTTGATAATTTATATAATTTTATAGATATTTATTTCACAATTTTTATTCTAATATTTTTTTTTTAATAAATATATTATAATGCCGCTGCGAATCGCGGCTCAATAACCTAGTTTTTTATATTCAACTGTTTTTCTAATCAACAAAATTCTTATATTAATTTTTATGTATAAAATAAATAATTATTTGCAGAAAACAATAAACAAATTGCTCCATAAAAACAACTACTGTATATCCATGAATATTTGGAGGGTTGGAGGGAGGTCGTTAAACACATGTGTAATTTTGGGTACTTTCAATTTACTAATTTCTCATATACTTGTTCAATTGGTTACAAATTTAAATTTAGTTCAAGTTGTATTTTACAATTTTAAATTTGAAAATTATCTAAATTTTAAATTATATATCATCATCATTATATTCACCAATAATTAAATAATAAAAATATGCAATGACTTCGAATATTGATACTAATTTTTATGTTTTATAAAATATTTAAAATATGTATGAATCATGAACAAATTATCTTTCTCACAATATCAAAATTAATCGAACACATAATAGAGATTAAATCAAGTCCTTTGAATAGATCTGGTAGTATGAAGCATCTCTTGTTGATATGCAAGCTTTTTCATACAAAATCCAACCAACCCAACCAAAATCGATGTACGATGGGTAGAGTTGGGTTAAAATTTTATTTTTTAAGGGTTAAGTTGTTATTTTTCAAATTGATTTAATTGGATCGGGTTGTAAAAATGGATCCAATCTGCACAACTCGGCCCATGAACATCCCTACACTGAACTTGTATCCGTCTAACTCAAGATCCTTATTTTCATCTATATTATATATCTATATTATTATATCATTATATATAATAAGCATAAGGCAGATCTTATCCAAAATTTTGGTTTTATCGTCAACATATTACAAAAAATATTTAGATTATTAGAATTAAATATTAAAAAAATTATAAATATTAAAATAAATTATGATTTAATATAATTACAAATTTTAAAAAACACGGGATTGTCCAAAACTTTGATATTCTGGTCCTGGTCCTGAGTACCGCGAAAATAATATCAACTATTGGATCAAATATTTTAAAAGATAGACGATCAAGATTCTATTATATATAAAAAAGAAAATTATTATTTAAAAAGGACACAAGTTAAAAGAGGTTGTATTAGAATTTGATTTCCAAAATTCTAAACTTAAAAATAGTTATAACTTAATAAGGAAATCGATTTAATTAGTACGTAACTTAATATTCAATTTCTATTATATACCAAAATAATAAGGATCGTTATAACTAAAATTGATCGATGACAATCGTTTGATCTAAAATTTAAAAAGTTTATTTGGTTAAAAAAAAGTTATTCTTATAATCTAAATCAAATATAAGTAGATTTCTTAAATCGGATAGAATTCTCAATATTTAAATTTGTCACTTTCTTCTCTATTTAGTTTCAGAGTAGTTCTGATCAGAAAATAATTGTCAAACCATTAGCAAATCAAAGATTATTTTGTGAGATTCATGTTGGCCGTAAAGTTGTCCGGATCTAATTTTTTGTTGGCCGTAAAGTTGTCCGGATCTAATTTTTATAACTAAAGATAAAGTACAAATATTAAAGTGAGCATGTAAAGTCTAATAAATATCAATTTTTTAATTATTTTTACTTGACTAAAATTTTTATATCTAGATTAACTTTGGTAGTCTGGTCTTCGCTTTGGTAGTTTAGTCCTTATTACCTTCAAAACAATGTCAATGATTGAATCTAACATTTTTAAAAATAGTCGATCAAGATTATCATATAAAAATAAAAATTATTATCTAAATGGGATATAAGTCAAAGTGGAAGTATTAGTATGAGAATTGGATTAGAAGTAATTATAACTTAATGAAATGATCAATTTTATTTATGTTGATATTCAATCCTATTTATATATACTGATGTTCAATTCTATTTGAAATAATAAGGATCGTTATATCTTAAAATAGATAGATAAAAACTGTTGGTTCCAATACGAAAAAATATATTTGGTTTTTTGTTGAATTATATTAAAATTTTGATAATTTAAACCAAATATATGAATATTTTCTAAATTGAATGGAGTTCTTAACATATAAATTTGTCACTTTCTTCTCTCTTTTAATTTTTATGTAGTTTTAATTGTAAAAGAATTGGTAAATCATTACTAAATTAAAGATTATTTTTTAAATCTTAAAATAGATAAATGAAACTGTTGTATATAATATTAAAAATTATATTTAATTGTTAGTAAAACTATATTCAAATATTAAAAAGTGTATTACGATAATTTAAAGACTTAATTACCGCAAGATGGCCTGAATTTTAATTTTTTTGCACGAAAATGGTCAATATATAATAATGGACACTTACATGGCTGAACTTTAAATTTTTTAACACGCGATTGCATTCTGTTAACTTTCTCTAACAGACGTTATATTTGCAGGGTTAAAACTGGAAATTAAATATTTAACAACTATTTTATATGTTGTATGTATAATCTCCAAAATATATAGGTAAACCTTAAACTCAAGAACAAAATTTAAACTCCTAAACATACAAGCAAGCTGAATATTCAAAATTCACGCCATACAAATGCTGTGTTAGAACATTCTTGCTTAATAGTTCTTGTTAAAGATAGATGCCAGTATATAAACATCTCTGGGTTATGGTTGTTAAAGATTGACACAAAAACGTGGGAAACTAATGATAATGCAAAATGCCAAAAAAGTATATAATCTATTATCTATTATATATCTAATACTGCAACATGCACCTTTGTGAAACATTTTATTCGCTATGTAATTACATATATGCCCCTGTTCAATAAAACCATTAGCATCCTCTTGAGTCCTGTCTGGCTGCCTTTCTCGCTGTAGATCTAGCCTCATCTGATTCTCACCTTTTCTCTCCACCCAGCATGTCAGCGTCACATCATAGCCACATTAGAAGGTACCTTCTCAACTTTTCCCACGTCTGCAATACAGCTTTTATCTCCAATCAAGCGCACCTGATGAACATATCACTGAAAGAAAATGGAGTAGTTGAAAGAAAGAATAGAACTCTCATTGAAGTTGTAAGGACAATGATGTTGGATGCAAAGCTACCTACTAGCTTTTGGGCTGATGTTGTTAACACAACATGCTATGTACAAAATAGAACATTAATCAATAAGAAGTCTGAAAAAACTTCTTACTCCTTGATGACTGGAAAAAGAGCATATATTATGGCAGGACAAGTTGGACTTACAGTGAGGGGTAACTGTGTAAATAGGTGTGTGCACCAGTTTGTATAGAATATATATATTATGCACACCCTATTGTTAGTAGTAAGAGAGTAATACATAGAAATATTCAAGCACTCTTTTCTCTATAAGAAAACAAGAAAATATTGTTCTTGTTTAGAAGCCAGAATTTCAGTTGTGAAATTTTGGAAGCTGTAGTATTTGATTTACTTAATACAAAGTAGATTAAAGTGATTGTGTGTGTTCTGTTTATTTTATTCCGCATTTTCATACAACACAATCTTTCACAGCTTTTTAGTTTCAAGAAAACGAAAATCTTTCAAACTATCCATTCACCCCCCCTCTGTCTAGTTTCTCCGTGATATTCATATCTAACAAATCCGTGCATCGCACAGGTTTTAAACTAGTATTATTAAAGACGAAACATTAAAAGTTTGCTAGTCGGACGGACGGTCGGTACTTAATGATTTTACTTAATTAGTCTTACTTATTTTTTTTTAAAAACTATTACTAAATAATAACATTATTTATAACCAATTACTTTTTCAGCTAAAATACCTTACTTTTTCTATTTTTCCTTACTAAACCCCTCATTTTCCAAAAATATCACGGACAATGCTTTTAATTACGAGCACTTACCTTTTCAGCTAAAACATGTTATTTTTTCTATTTTTTTCATTTTCTAAAGAAACTGTTATTAAATAATAACATTGTGTGTAACCAATTACCTTTTTAGCTAAAATACATTACTTTTTCTATTTTTTCCTAACAAAATCCTCACTTTTTTCTAAAAAAATCACGGGAAATTACCTTTTTTCAACTAAAACATGTTACTCTTTTTATTTTTTCTTACTAAAATCCCTCATTTTCCAAAAATATCCCGGACAAACCCTTACTTATTTATTTTCAATACTTTTAATTACGGGCACTTACCATTTCAGCTAAAACATGTTAATTTTTATATTTTTTTTTTAAAGAAACTACTATTAAATAATAACATTATTTATAACCAATTACTTTTTCGGCTAAAATACATTACCTTTTCTATTTTTTTTCTAACAAAATCCTCTCTTTTTCTATAAAAAATCACGAGCAATTATTTTTTTCAACTAAAATATGTTACTCTTTAAAAAAATGTCCAAAATGATGTGGGGATCTGACTTGGCAAAATGGAATGTTTTAATTGGTTATTCATATTAATGCATGCGGGGTCCATATTATTAATTATTAATGCCAACCAATAGCAAACAGACACGTGACATTTTGGATAAATTTTTGAAATTTTTATTTGGTTCTTTAGCATTTTTGTTTTGGAATTAGGGTTTTACTTCCCCAATTCAATTACAATTGTAATACCATTTGTATGTTTATATTTGTTATATTTCAAGTTTAATCAATTTTAAACTGAGTTTTGCTTAAATTTTAATTAACTAACTATAATAAGTTAACGGACGTTAGTCACGTGGATAACAAATTTACGAGACCGCCGTTAAAAAAAAGTCAACTTATTTAATTGACTAAACAATTGATTCAAGTTAGTGATCTGTTTGAGTCTAATTTGAGTTTAGTGATCAACTTGATACATTAAACTGATTTAGTGACCAATTAGATCATTAACCCTAAAAGAAATATAATTCTTCCACTAAATACATAAATTTCGGATAAATTGAAAAAAATTGAATTGACTATAAAACTTGTGAAATATCAAATATAAATAATTATCTCCCACATTCAAACAATACAATAGTGAAAGAAATAATTTTAATACAATAAAATATTACTTTTATCTATTATTATAAACATGTTCAAAGATTAATTCAATTTAAATATATTATTATATATATTACGTGATACTATATATTAATTAACTTACCAAAATTAAAATATTGATTTAATTATTTATTAATGAGGTTACGATAAATATTACCAATGATATTTATGATATTTTTAAATATATATAAACTTTCTATAACTATAAAGGAGTCAAATAAAAATATGATGAATCTTATACGAACCAAAATATAGATACCAAGAAATATGGATAGTCCATTGATCAAAATAAAATTAAATTTTTATCCAAACCTAAAAAGGTATGGATTACGCAAAAAATTACTATAATATATAAATAAATAAAAACTAGAACTAAATACAAATTTATAATTAAATATATAATTTTTGTAAGCTACAAACAAACCACTCCCTCATTCCCCAATCCCCAGTGTTGAAAATAGACACACACATACACATACACATACATACAGAACTATCATATTATCCACAACCAAGAACCATAACCATGGCTTCAACACTATCCTCAACAATCTATCATCTTCCTCTTACAACTTACACAACCAAGAATGTTAAAACTAACAATGTTTTCTCATCTTCACTCTTTTGCAATTGTTCAACCTTATCTTCAAATTCAAATATTACCCACAATTTTCTCAAGGCCAAGCAGTTTATTAGCCCTGCTACAACTATTTCTAGACCATTTACTGTTAAAGCTATGGCCCCTCCTAAGCCTGGTGGTAAAGCCAAGAAAGGTAACACCTTTCTGTCAAATTTCAATTCTTTTTGTTATGTTTGGTCTTAATTTCATTTGGGTATTTTTTGTTTGTGTTTTTTATGTATCTTTATGTGTTTTACATTTCAAGAACTACATTTGGTATTCGTATACTGTGCGGTTTTGCTTGAGCTTGTTATGGTCATTTTGTTAAAGAGAATGGTAAGGGGATTTGATTTAACATTGTGAATTAAATTAAATGTGATTGAAAAGGATTCAAGGGTGAAAGAAATGAGAAAGTGCAAATCTTTATCGATATTTCAAGAACTACATTAGGTATTTGTATACTTTGCTGTTTTGCTTGAGCTTGTTATGGTCATTTTGTTTAAAGGGAATGGGAAGGGGATTTGATTTAACAGTGTGAACTAAATTAAGTGTGAAAAAAAGGATTTAAGAGTAAAGAAAATGAGAAAGGGCAAAACTTTATCGTAAGATAAGTGTAGAGAATGAGTTTAAGTAGAAATAGAGCATTGGAGTGTTATTTTGTGTGTGTTCATAGTTGGTTGTGGAAGGGGCTGCTATTAACACAGAGCCGTGATTTAAGCCCTTCTCCCAAGAAGTTGAGGTTTTCGGAGAGTGGTAACTTAACATGATATTGGAGCTCTTTTCATCAGTGATGTTGACTAGACATGAGGTAGGAGCGCTCTTTATCCAGCGGTCTTGAATTTGAATTCTTAATAGGCCACTATGCTCAAAATCTAATTTTGGCTCTAAGGTTGAACTTTCTCCCAAAGAGGGCTAATTGAGATCCACTCTTCAATATTAAAAAAGAAGAAGTAAACTTTCGATGTGAGGGAGCGTATTAACAGATAGGCATGAAGACCTGTTTAACCATTTTTGCGCATATATCACTCCCTTCTCCTTGTATACATGTTTATCCCTTCTCTGAACACTTAAAGTTTGTAACTTATCGCTGTGGAAGGGGTTGGGTGTTGGTTGATAAGTGTGAGGGAAAGCCTCACCAGCATTTTGCACTGTTGTTTGAAAATTTTGTTTTTGCCTTCCATTAATTCCGCTAATTATGTTTGTTTATGGTATCTACTTCAGTGACAGGAATGATAAAGCTAGCACTGGAGGCTGGCAAAGCTACTCCTGCTCCTCCTGTCGGGCCAGCACTTGGTTCTAAAGGTGTGAACATTATGGCTTTTTGTAAAGATTACAATGCCAGGACTGCTGACAAAGCTGGATATATTATTCCTGTTGAAATCACTGTTTATGATGTGAGTTTCTGTGTAGCTTTTCCGAATTCACTCTCGCTAGTCTTGCATTTTCAGAATGTTGTCATTTTTGTTGTCTGGGTTCTACTTTAGTTGTTCCTACTGATTTTATTGATGTAGCATCAGCTCACTTGTGCATCATATTAAATGAAGTCCTCTATGTCCTAGAAGTAAGAATAATATGATATGAAAACATGCCTGTACATATTTGTAAGTTGAGGTTCACTGTTTATCATACAGATCTCACCTCACGAATATTACAATTTTAATTTGTAATTTTTAACTCGTCGGGTCAAAACCAAATGTCATTTATAAATCATTTTTTGATTTTTAGAGTCCGTTCCTTACTTCCGCCAGAGTCTTCAAAGAATTTTCCAAAAAGTTTGAAATATTTCAGCCAATGCTAGTAAACCATGACATCCTCTTCTCAGTCCTGCACCATACAGTTGCAGCAATCACTATATTTCAAGTTTTTCACAAATCCTATTGCAAGCTCTAATGGAACAACTTGTAGGAAAATTATATTGCTTTAGTTGTAGTGAAGTGTTCGTTGATACTTTAATCAATGCAACCATCTAGTGTCAGATATTTTTGAGTTTTCTGTTTTAGTGACTTATTAGGTTATATTTTCATGCAATCTCTAGGGCGGGAAATTTTGGACCCTGTATATTTTTTTTGATGAGCACTATACTTGTTTTTACAACGGCACCTTCTCAAATTAGCTAAGGAGTTGAGTTGGACCAGTGGTTTAGGTGTTTAATTCATGACTAAATGGTCATAAGTTCGACAAGGCTGCATACATCCTACTCTCCCCACACTGTGCTCTTCGAGCGGGATGCAGTGGGTACACACGTCTCTTTTCTGAATCCCACACATACTCAGTGAATAAGTGAATTACATGCAACGAGTTTAGAATTTTATAATTTTAATTCAGGTCTTATAACGAAAACTCTAGCAGGAGTGAGAAACCCACTTCAAACATAAACCTAAACATCATAAAACATTTTTGTAACTAAATTAGTACTGCCAGAAACTTTTATCACCTTTTCCCAGAGATTTTGGTTTTGGCACAAATTTGATATTCTTTTGATTTTCTCTACTCATCCATATTGGTGCGAGATAGATTAGATAAATAGTGCAAGAGCTTAATGAGACAATTTAGACTAGTTTCAACGTCATATATACTTCAATACACTTACACTTATTTATCAATGTTTTCGTTATTGCTTCTTATATTTCAGGACAGAAGCTTCACTTTCATATTAAAAACTCCACCCGCTTCAGTACTGCTTCTTAAGGCTGCAGGTATGATTAATCGTCTGAAGTACATATTTTGATTAGTTTCCTTAAAGTTTTATAGTTTTACAGTATCAAGCATATTTCTTGAATTAATTAAAATGATGTGCTTTTATGATGTTTCTACCAAAGTCAATACATTTTCCCACTCATGATTTTGATTATCCTGTTTTGAAGTAAGGGCGGTAGTGCGATTTCTCGAAACTGCTATAGAGTTTTAACATGGATATACAATGATCAATGTATTCTCTTGCATCACTTTATCAATAAAGTATCAAAATTTGCATGAATACAAAAAAGATAATCCAATACGGACAACGTTCCACTCTATATCTATGCTTTCAATATTTTGAGACTATTGATGTAACAGCATATGTCAAAATTAATGTCTAGAACTTAAGAAATTAGACTGTCCTTCCAAATCCATCTGCAGTATGGTTATCTCTTATGCTCACGGTAATTAAATCTAAATGTGGAATAACAAAGAATTAATCAGCAACAGGCCTACAGCTTCATAAATGAATTACCTTGGTAGGAATAGAGGATACCAGAATACACTGAATGGCAGCGGAACACTTTTTTTTTGTTAGGTGAGTGACTTACCTTAGGGTAAAAGTCCAGGATGTGACGCTCTTTTAGGTGAATGGACAATTGTTCCAGATAATGACACAATGATCATTGTTGCAATCTACAATTCTACATATAGTACATGCTTCAAAAACATAGATGCCAATTGCTGAGCCTACCAGTCAAGTCTTTATCCTTTAAGTAATCTTAAAGTAAATGCATTACATGTTAAGACAGCCTTAGCAGAGACTTAATAGTTGATTGTCCCCTTATTGCGGGTTAGCCATATTGCGTCTTTGTTAAGCATTTTCTCTCTTGGGATCTTATTACGGTTCAATAATGGATCTTATAGATTACTTGGTGTAAAGTTGATAGACTTGTGAGAAGCTACAAGGCCAAAACGTTTGATTTACTTGAAAATCTGTCTTGCTAACTGTTATTACGACTTCTCTATAACAGGGAATATTAAAATCCTTGTTAAAATTTAATACATGCCACCAAACATAATATCTAACCTTGGTTAGTATACTGTGGTCAACGTATTATGAAAAGTAACGACTTATAATGAGAGAAAACAGAAAGTGTCCAACTTCTGCAGTCCTTTGGTGGGAATGCTATGGAAAAATGCTGATGATCAATTTACTAATGTTAATTTAGAATCTTAATCCTAGCTTGCAGACCTATGCAGCTGCCAAGTTTTTTAAGGAAAAAAAAGAGTCAATATAGTGTTTTTCTTAAAGAAAAAATGGCGATACTGCTTCTGCCACAAATTGCAGTTATCTACCGTTCTTATGTACTTGATTACAGTGGTGTTTGGTTTATTCCTTTTGTTAAGCAATAGAAGTTGATAAACATTAACTAAATTATCTTTTATTTATTCCGTGCTTTTATTCGTTAAGAATTCTAAGATGAAACAGCAGAAACTATAATAGTCTTAGGGCAAGACAGCTAATTTGGTACAGATATTTTAGTAACTTCTTTAAAGCAATCCACTACCAGTCTACCAGCCCAAGTTCGAGAATAGATTACTTAGAACTCTTAAATAATTGATTTGATCTTTAAGGTGATTGTATTTTGTTTCAGAGTGGTTAATACTTAGCAGTAGTATTTTTCTATGCACAGAACTCAGAAGACTAGTCAGTTTTTGGTTTAATGGTGCGATCTCAATATTTTTTTGGTTAAATGATGCAATTCTTGTTGTTTCCCGACTACCTTTAAGAAAAAGTAATTGTGAAAGCAAGCTTATTGAGCTGATTCATAGAGCTGAACAATATTGCAGGTGCGGAGAAAGGCTCAAAAGACCCAAAACTAGAAAAAGTCGGAAAAGTCACAATTGACCAGTTGCGCACCATTGCAATTGAGAAATTGCCAGACTTGAATTGTTCAAGCGTAGAATCTGCAATGAGAATCATAGCTGGTACTGCAGCTAATATGGGCATTGATGTCGATCCCCCCATTCTTACTCCCAAGATTAAGGAACTTGTGTAGACTCACTTTTTCCCGTCCCCTGTCCACTCACCCAACACAAGCACATTATCATTTTCCTTTGTATGTCCCCTACGTAAATCATAGTATAGGGTCATTCATTTTCTTCTAGCTTCATATATGTAGAAATGCATCAACTTGAGTCATGTGGAGAGTGTTGAGCCCTGAGGATGATTTTTAAAGCTTGGTTGATGTTGATTTGTGCTTCTAAATTCACATGGCTGTCGATCAATTTTGTTTCTGGTGACTACGATATAAAAGCTGGCGACAAATGTACAATAATTGTGAAAAACCCAGAACAAATAATTCAGAGTCATCATCCTCACATTTTCTATGTATCAGTAAAATTGCTGGACGCAAAACATGAACCACACGTACATATTATCAGCTAGTTTGTATCAGCTTCTTTCAAAAACCTCATCATTTCAACACTTGTGTGTATCATTTGGTGGATGCTTCTTGTGTCTAGATTATAGCTAGATATTTAGACTCAAACGAAAATGCGGCACCAACAATGTGATATAAAAATAAATTAATATGAAAATGAGTTAGGAATATGTATTTAGTTCGACGTGATTAGAACTTGATTCATTGACAGGCGTATTCCTCAATATTGTTCAAAAATACACACATACATATACAGTATGTCCATTTTTATATTATTATTAGAATATAGTTTTTTTTTTAAGAAAATAATATTTAATAAATAAGGTGGATTGGGTAGAGATTGAATATGCCCCAGCAGGGAAGTGCATTCGGTTCGGTTAACCGAATAACCAAAATAATTTCGGTTCGGGTGACCAAAGTTTATATTTTAGTTCGATTTTCGGTAATAAAATTTCTGTAATTCGGTATTTCAGTATTTCGGTTTTTAACCACGTTTAACCGAAAAATCGAACAAAAAACCGAATTAAACATAATTTATATGATATTAATTAACTCCTTATATATAATAAGCGTAAAGGAGATCTTATCCAAAATTTTGGTCGGTCCCTGTACTACCAAAAGTATATGATCCGTTGGATTATAAAACTATAAATATTCAAATAGATGAGGACCGTTAGATATAATATTAAAAATTGTATTTGATTAATAATTAATAAGATCGTATTTAAATACTAAAAGGTGTATTTTGATAATTTAAACCAATTATAAATGGGTTTTCTATATTGAATAGAAATCTTTATGTAAAAATTCGTAATTATCTTTAATCTTTATTTTATGGATAGTTCCAGTTAGATAATAATTATTAAACCATCATTAAATTAAAGATAATTTTGTTAGCTTCGCATGGGCTGTAAAATCGTTAAAATATGTTGTCTAAAACTCAAGATAGAGCCCAAACAGTAAAGTGATTATCTAAATTTTAATAATTTTTTTTATTTTTGTAGCACCAATTTAATTTTTTTCCTAATTCTTTTAAATTTATAAATTCTATGTTTATTTCAATAAAATATTAAAATCAATTTAAGAAAAAATTAAAATTGATATGGTCCGTGTACGATCACTATACGAGCAAATTAATAATTATAGTTAGATCTTAAATAGATCGATGAGAATTGTTAGATCTAATATTAAAAAATGTATCTGATTAATAATAGAATTATATTTAAATACTAAAAAGTGTATTTTGCTAATTTAAAATTTTTCTATGTAAAAATTCTTAAATATATTTTCTATATAGTTCTAGTTAGATAATAATTGTTAAACCAAATATCAAGATAACGATTCATATTGATTACAATATTAAAAATTATCAATATAATTCTCATGTATATCATACTAACAATGATACACGTGAACCCTACATAGACTTACGAGAACTCCTGAATAAATTTAAACACTAGAAAAATTCAAATCAACAAAGAATATAATAATACGAGGATAAAATTTTATAAAATTGTGCATATTTTTTATCGTATTTTATTAAATTTTAGATCATAACTAATCAAATATTATTTATTATTAAATAATAAATTATACGCAAATGGTGATTTTGTTTTATGAGAACTCATAGAGACCTAATTTCATTGTTAGCATGACTATATTCATATTAAAAAAAAACCGTATTTTGAAATTTTAGACTCAGCTACAGAAGAGGCCTAACTTTTTTAACCTATATACATTGTGTATTATTAAATTCGAAACATTAAAAGTTTGTTAATCAATTAGTATAGTATTTTTTTGAAAAATTGTACTTTACAAAAAATATTATCAAATAACCAATGTTTGCAAGAAAAAAAAATGAAAAAATTCTTATTTTAAAAAATAAATTGTAAAGTTTAATATGTTGTTGGTAGATTCAAAGCGTAGATCATTCTACATGATAATTTTACTATTATATCTAACATTTCTCAACAATTTAATTTGAAAGATTCAACGATTATAGATTGAGTGATCAAACAAAGCGACCAGACTTATAAAGGAAACTTTCATTATTTAGTCTTTAATATAATAACATAGATATTTACGGGATATACTATAAAAAATGAATTTTATACAGAATTTTGATCGTCATAGTGTACTACTTTAAAAGAAGAACTATTACAAAAAAACTATATTTTAATTGATAATTTATTTTCTCAAAAGTTCAAAGTTCCCGCATCATTAACATATTACAAAAAAGAGTATATTATATTTTAGCAATAAATATTTTAAAAAAAATTATAAATATTAAAAAAATTAATGATGTTATCCTAGTAGTTTGGTCCTAAATACCGCCAAAACATTCTCAACCGTTAGATTCAATACTTTTAAAAATAGACGATCAAGATTATATCATATAAAAAGAAGTTATTATCTAAAAATAATATAACTTAAAAGATATTATATTAGGATTGGATTTTCCAAAAAGTTAAAACATAAAAATAGTTGTAATTAAATAAGGAAACCCATTTAATATCAAAATAATAAAAATCGTTTAATCTTAAATAGATAGGTGAAAACCGTTAGATTTAACATTAAAAACTGTATTTGGTTAATAAAGGGTATTCTAATAATCTAAACTACGTATAAGTAGATTTCCTAAATCCAATAGAATTCTCAACATTAAATTTCATCACTTTAATATCTTTTTAGTTTTAGAATAGTTTTTAATTGAAAAAGAATTATTAAACCACAACTAAATTAAAGATTATTTTGTGAATTTCACGTGGACCGTAAAATTGGCCAAATCTAACTTTTATAACTCAATATAAACAAATATTAAATTGAGTGTGTAAAATATAATAAATATCAAATTTTTAACTATAATTTTTTTTGGCTAAATCTTTTTTAACAATAATTTAATCATGTAAACTAATAACTTTTAAATATTAAAATATTCATAAATAAATATAATTATAAGTATTAAAAAAACAATTGTGTGTTGCGCATGGGTAATAAAAATATAATTATAAACAGAATAATTATAAATAAAATTTAAGTAATCGTGCATCGCACGGGCTATAAGCTAGTATTAATAATAATAAACATAAAGTTTTAATTTTATCACTTATCTTCCTTATATATAGGAGATAGAGGCATTAGACTACTACTATCACTTTAAACATAATAGTTGCATTGTTAATCAACTATTAGTCTATTACTACACTGACATAAAAAAGTTTACATTTGTGGTGCATGAATTCGACTAAAACATGGCTGCTGCTTCTACATTTATTCATAACAAGATCAGCTTACGGTGTGGGTGTGGGATTGTGTAAAATCGCACTATTTTTTTTATTTTAGTTATTTAGATATTTGATATTAAAGATATATTTATTTAGATATTTATTTTAATTTGAATATTATATAATGTTTTTGTACATTATAAAAGATAAGGTTGTTATTTTCGGAAAGGAGTGTGAGGATATCTTATAAAATCGATATTTTTTAAATTAGAATATTTGTATGTATAGAATATTTTTAAATTTAAAAATTACTTGGAGGAGTGGTTAAATTATTAAGAGTAAAAATTATTATTAACTTTAAAATTTAGGGTTTTGTGTACTTAAATTAAGACCCATTAGAATATCGAAAAGACTTGTACAGTCTTCGTAGTCGATAGCAACCAACAAAAGGTACGTTTTCTTTCTCGTTTATTATTTTTATTTAATTTGTGTTTTGTGCATGTACATGATTTGCAGTAGGATATTAGTGTGATTATTAGTTTATCAGGATTGAATTAATTAAGAATGTGCCATGGAATTATCACTGTATACGCATACATGATTGGATTTAAAGTTTTCTTGTTTACTTTTGTTTCATATGTTAATATTAATGATTTTTTTTTTTATGATTTGTGTGCCATGCTTTTATGATATTTATGATTGTTATTTAAATGATTTAATGGTTTACTTGCGTGTAACGTAGATGAGTAGATATTGGTTAACATGGACATGAGATCATATAATTCATTTTTGATAAATGACTTGTTTGTTTAGATTTTTTAATATAGATGTGATATGAGCTAAAAATAACCCTAAATATATAATTAATATTGCATTAATTAAACCTAGCTGGTACATAAATAAGGCCTATTAATAAAGCCCGAAACTCTAATTAAATATTAATTTTGTAATTAATATTTGGACTAGAAGTAAAACCTGTATTAGGAGACGTCCAATACAGGCTTGTTCTAATACAAGTGGGCTTGTTTCAATACAAGTCCGTTATAATATGGAAACAACTCCTACAAGAAAGATCTAAAATTAATCTTTATCCACCGTCAAGGATAAGACTTATCCTTCAAGGAAGTGATAATACTTATCCACTGTCAAGGATAAGATTTATCCTTCAAGAAAGTGATAATACTTATCCACCGTCAAGGATAAGATTTATCCTTCAAGGAAATCAATACTTATTCACTAGGCTTCTAAACGCCTATATAAAGGGTCTAACCCCTCATCTCAGAACTACGTTTTAGACTTCATTCTCGAATAAGGACATACAAGTCACTACGTCCTTGGTGTGTCCTTGCCACCATAGCCCCGAGGGCAACACCAAGAACGACGTTTTATTAGCTTGATTCTCTAAATACTAGAGATACGTAGGCATCTTGTTAGAACCGAGTTAGTCCCCGACAACAAGAGCACCCACACCATTAAATCTCGAAACTCTCTAATCCTAGCATTGAATTCAAAGATATAGTTTTTATTCCACAACATTTGGCGCCGTCTGTGGGAAAAGAACATCAACCATGGCAAACACACGAAGAACTTCACGTGATCCACCATCGACTTCTGGTGTTCAAACGGCAGGAAGTCAGCCACCACCAACTACTGGTACTCAAGAGACGAATATCCCCCTCACCACTACTCAAGGACCAGAGATCCCAATCTCAGTTGAAAGGACGAATCCCATGCAGATGGTGGTTCATGAAGCCAACCCCCAAACTCAAGAGATGACTCACCATCAATCAATCACATCCTCTCAAGTGATTTTGAATGCGCCCCGAGGCCTTCAACTTCATACTACTGATCTTCCCTAATACACGAATCAAACTTTGGGTATGCCACCTTATGGAATGCCTCCACGACCCCCCGTTGGGAGTAGTGGTCACAATCCACTGTATCACGAATCATATGTATTGGACGTCGAGGCTGCAAGGTTTAAGAAGGTATTAGCAAAGGAAGAGGCAGCTAGAGCCAAAGGCAAATCAACCGAGAAAGTTCCTGTAATTAACTTAGATCCTACACCGAGAAAGTCAAGGAGGGCTGAAGCCCCACAGGGTGATCCCACTGAGTTGTTGCCCTTAGGAGATCCGGATGATCCTACACCCCCTTTTACTCGGGATATCATGAAAATTCATATATCCAGGAAGTTCAAGATGTCAACCATTAAGGCCTTCGATGGAACAGGAGACCCTGCTAATCATGTGATAACCTTCTCTAACACACTATTATTGCAACCTACCAATGATGCAGTCAAGTGCAGAGCGTTTCCATAAACCCTTGCGGGCATGGCTCAACGTTGGTATAGTCGTCTCCCTCCTAACTCTATTGGATCTTTTAAGGAGTTGATCAAGGCGTTCATCAACCAGTTTGTTAGTGGGAGAGTGCATGAGATGAGTTCAGCATCTCTCATGGGAATTCAACAAGGCAAGAATGAATCCTTGAGGGACTACATAAATCGATTTACCAGGGAGGCTCTTAATGTCCCGGATCTGGAAGACAAAGTGGCCATGATAGCCCTGCAACAAGGAACCACTAACGACCACTTTAAATGGTCTTTGGCAAATCACCCCCTGAAAGCATGTGGAAGCTACAAGACAGGGCTGGAAAGTACATTAAAGTTGAGGAGAGCATGAGGAAATATGAACCAGATACTGGGGGCAATGGAAACGGAAAGAAGAGGAAGGAGACTCAAGAGTATGATGCAATGGACAAGTACCCCATGACAACAGAGGATTCTAAGCCTGCACCAAAGAAGGTTAATCCTGGACAAAGATTCATGGAGTATGCAAGATTGAATGCTCCTAGAAGTCAAATCCTGATGGAAATTGAGAAAGATGCTGATCTCCGATGGCCGAAAACACTGAGGACTGATATGGAGAAAAGAAACAAGAACCAAGTCTATCGGTTCCACAAAGAAGTTGGTCATGACACCGACGATTGTAGACAACTGAAGGACAAAACTGAATTCTTGATCCGAAGTGGAAAACTGGATAAGTTCACCAAGGATGGGAATCGAGGAAACCAAAGAGGAAACTATGAGAAGAAAGACTATGACATAATGGATAATGATTAAGATCGTAATCCTAGACCCCGAGGTCCAGTTATCAACATGATATTTGGAGGACCGACTGCGGCTGGCTCTTCCAGGAATTCACGAAAAGCTTATGCTAGAGAGGTAATGACTGTTGTTGGAGAAACACCGAAGCGTGCCAAAGCAGAAGTTGCCATTATCTTCGATGATTCTGACCTAGAAGGGGTAAAATTTCCTCATGATGACCCATTGGTCATCACACCTGTGATAGGAAATTCCGAAACCAAGAGAGTTCTGGTTAACAATCGAGCTTCTGTGGATATCTTATTCTATGATGCTTTCATCAAGATGGGATATACTGACTCACAGTTGACACCCTCAAACATGCCTATCTACGGATTCAATGGAGTCGAATCAAAGGTAGAAGGCACAATCCAGCTCCCCATGACTATAGGGCAAGGCTCGAAGACAACAACTCAAATGCTGAACTTCTTGGTTATAAAGGCAACCTCTACTTATAACGCAATCCTTGGAAGGACTGGCCTTCATGCTTTTAAGGCTGTTGCCTCAACATACCACTTGAAAATAAAGTTTCCTACAAGGAACGGGGTTGGTGAAGAGCGAGGAGATCAGAAAATGGCTACAAGTGGGCTTGTTTCAATACAAGTCCGTTATAATATGGAAACAACTTTTACAAGAAAGGATCTAGAATTAATCATTATCCACCGTCAAGGATAAGACTTATCCTTCAAGGAAGTGATAATACTTATCCACTGTCAAGGATAAGATTTATCCTTCAAGAAAGTGATAATACTTATCCACCGTCAAGGATAAGATTTATCCTTCAAGGAAATCAATACTTATCCACTAGGCTTCTAAACGCCTATATAAAGGGTCTGACCCTCATCTCAGAACTACGTTTTAGCAAACTACTCCTAAATGTATCCAAGACTCTACTGCCAGTAGAAAATGCAGATTCTGAAGAAACCGTGGATACAGGGACAGCCAACAGTTCACGTGCCATTTTAGAAAGAATCGGATATTTAGGCGTATTAACTTTCCACCATAATAGTATATCAAAATCTTTAGTTTGCGCCTCAATCCTATCTAGCATAAACAGTTCTAGCTCACTTCTATTCTCATCTGAATTTTCTGCAATCATATCCATCTCCCATTGTTTTGACCTCTCTTCTTCTAGTATCGCATACATGTCCATCCCCTCGGCTGATGCAATAGTATCTCCTCTGACTCCCCTAGATTCTGAAACATAACTTGAATTACGATTTACACTTGAAGATTCATAAAACCTGAACAATCTTTCAAGTGCCTCCTCAACCTTGGTAGTAATAATACTGTTCCTCTCACTTTCATTTTCACACATCCGTTTTATATTCCACCTAACATACTTCATCTTGTATCTTGGATCTAATGCAATACAAACAAATAACATGTAATTAAAATCAATATGAGTGCCCCAGTACTTGTCACACTTAATTTTCATCTTAATTGCCATACTTGCCAGAGCCTCATCATTACTTGAATGTATCATCCATTTCAACATATCATGCACTTGAAGCATTTCACGGAAAAACAAGTTAGAAGTGACAAATAATGAACTTGAAAATTTCACTGTGCAATCATAAAAAAGCTTCAGAAATTCAATAAAAACTCTAGCACAAGTCCAATCAGCTTTAGTAGGTGATCCTCCCAATTTATCAAAATAAGCCTTATAACCTTTATCTTCTTCTTCTAATCTTTCGAATGCTTTTTCAAAGTTAACAGCACTCTCTAACATAAGATAAGTCGAATTCCAACGTGTATCAACATCCATTGTTGGCATACACTTCGAATCAATTTTCTCCATCTCAACACAAGTTCTAAAAGTATCAAAACGACTAGCAGAAGCACGTACATACTTGACAGCATTTTTAATTACTTCTATGGACTTAATTTCAGCTTTCAAACCAGCTTTTACAATTAGATTAAGGATATGGGCAGAACAACGAACATGCAGAAATTCATTGTTAGAGACACATGACTTCCAGTTTGTTGTCTTTTCTTTTAAGTGCCTAAGTAACAAGTCATTTGCAGAGGCATTATCAGCTGTTAATGTCAAGATATTATCAACCCCCCCACTCTAACATGCACTTTTCGATTGCTTTTCCTAGTATCTTCCCTTTATGACTTGTTATACGATGAAAATTTAAATTTTTTTTATGAAGTTTCCACTCATCATCTATCCAGTGGGCTGTTAAGCACATGTAGTTCATCTTTTGGTTTGAACTCCAACGATCAATAGTCATACATATTCTTCTACCATTCATAAGATGTTTAAGTTTTTCCTTTCTTCTTTAAACACCTTTATGCAATCCCTTGCCACTGTCCACCTTGATGGGAGGTTAAACCTAGGCTCCAATTCTTTACTATATCTAATAAAACCTACACCTTCAATACATCGAAAGGGATACTCATCTAGTATGACCATATTAGCTAAGGCCTGCCTACAACGTTCAGCACTGAAAATATGACCCTTGAGAGTTCCTGACCCCTCTTTTTTCATTTCAAATGAAAGTATAGGTTGATTCTTATTTGCTCTCTTAGACGGATTTTTTGGACACTTTTTAGCATGATTCCATAAGGTACTCGTCCCATTAGTTTTACTATCATGAACATATTCCTTATTGCAATAGGTACAAGTTGCAATTTTTCTTACCTTATCTTCAGTAAACATTTCCCAAATGCCTGATCTAAGTGCTCTCTTTTTTGTACCTTGAGATTGAACCTGAGCTTGTGTAGGAGGTTCTGCTGGTTCTGCTGGTTCTTTATCCACAGTAGCATCAGGTTCAGCAATTGGCACATCGTGTGGAGCTTCGTTTGTAGCATCAGGTTCACTAATTTCATCATTCTGACTTGTCATTTTTTATCACCTGCACATTACACACCAAGTGTTTGCTAAAAGTTCTCAACCAAAAAAAGATATTTTAATGAATACTTTAGTGATATAAACACTACAAATTGAAAGATTTAAGTACAACCAAACTCAATATCAAGATTCACACAATAAATTTCATGACTCAAGATTTCAAGTAAAGAAACCACGAGACAAGAACCCATTTCAACATGTATATAAGATAGATAAATAAAATAAAGTACCTTAAAATCTTGAACAAGCGATGAATGGAGTCTGGAGAAGTGAGAACAGAACGATGGAAGAAGAAAGAGAGGCTGGAGGCGATATGTGTAATGTGTTAGTGTTAGGTTTGGATTAAAATTAGAAAGTCTAAGAAATATGTGAGGTTAAAATTAAATGATTAAATATAATATATTATATTAATAAAACTGAAGCGGTCCGGTTCGACCTAAACGGTCGGTCTAGCTATGAAAACCGAACCGGACCAGAAAATAACGGTTTATTATTTTACCAAACCTAAACTAAACCAAACCGTCCAAAAAACCGAAATAGGCGGTTTGGTCGGTTCGGGCGGTTTGATTTTTTTTTGCTCAGCCCTAGCAACAATCATTGTATTTTAAGTCTTTACATATTCAATTACAAGCTCTAAACGAACAACTTGTAAGAAATCATATTGATTCAGTTGTAGTCAGAGCTGGTCAAACGGGCGGCCGTGTCGGTTTTTGAACGGACCGAGTTGCTGAAGGAAGGGGACGGGAACGACACGTATGTGATGACGGGGTGGGCCGGGGCGGGGCGGTTATGGGGAAGACTAACTCGTGCACGGCTCGGCCGAGTTGGCGGGCGAGTTGTGCGGGTTTTGCAGTTCAATTTTTTTTATACTTTTTAATTCGATTAAATATTATTTAAAATTATACGAACATTTTTGAAATAAAAGATGACGGTACCTCTATAAATTTTATTAATTAAAAAAATATTTTATAAATAATTTGAGAGGACTCCTCTTTAAAAAGAACAAACCGCATTAACATATTAAAACAAATACAAAACAAACAAATCCTATCCACTATTTAATTATTGTTGTCCCGTTGAGTTTGGATCTTTATGATAAAAAATGTGCTGGTGAAAGTATTGTTTGTTGTCCCAATCTTTCTTTTCTCTTTTTATCACATGCTTGTGGATTGTCTGCACTTCTAAATCAAAACGGGACAAATTATTAAAAATTGACTAAAGTATAAAAGTTTGCCATGGCCACCATAGTCACGGTTCGCGGGCCGGTTTCGTGCCGGTTCAGTCGTTACACGGTTTGGATGGTTTTGCGGGCCGGTCCGTGTCGGTTTATTCGTGAACGTCCCGTTTTTTTTATACGAACTGTGCCGGTTTGATTCGGACCGTACCGAACTGAATTAGCCGAGTTATTTTCACGACCCGGTTCCAGTTTACACGTACGAAACCACCCGTTTGGCCACCCCTAGACTTGTAGTGAACTATATGCTGATATTTTAATCAACAGAGCCATCTAATGCCAGTGACAGAGCTGAATGAGACAATTTAGACCAGTTTCAGTGTCATTAATACTTAATATCTAAACATATACTTCATATCGAATGTTTTCGTTATTGCTTCTTAATATCTTGAAAATTCCACCCGCTTCAGTGCTGCTTCTTAAGGCTGCAGCCTGCAGGCGTGATTAGTTGTCCACTGTATATATTTTGATTAGAAACCTCAAACCTTAGAGTATCATAGTTTTACAAGCATTATTTTTTGAATTAACTACAATGATGTGCTTTTATGTTGTTTCTACCGGAGTCGATACATTTTCACATTCATGATTTTAGTTATCCTGTTGAGAAGTATGGTCTGTCATGCAATTTGTCGAAACTGCTATAGAGTTCTATCATGGATTTACAGTAATCAATGTATTCTGATACATCACTTCATCAGAAAAGCATCAAAATTTTTATGAATACAAAAAGATAATCCAATACAGAAAGTATCCCACTTTATATTTATGCTTTCTAGCTTTTGAGACTATTGCTGTAACAGCTCATTAAATTATTATTAGTCTTAGTCTTAGGACAACACAGCGATGCTAATTTGGGACCAGAGATTCGAGTACCTTCTTTTGTTCCAAGCAATCTACTAAGTACTACCAGCCTAAATTTGAAATGTGTCTTAAAAATTAGAGTACTTAAAACTCTTAGATAGTTGGGTTTTTAGGTGATTGTGAAAGTTCTATATTAGTGTTGTACCAGAGTGGGTAACAGTAATTTTTTTTACGCAAAGAAGACTAGTTGATTTTTGTTAAATGGTGCAATCTTAATATTTTCTTGCTTTAATGATGCAATTATTGTTCCCGGAGTACCTGCTTAAAATAGTAATTCTGAAAGGGAAGTGAACAATCTTGCAGGAGCGGAGAAAGGCTCAAAACACCCAAAACAAGAGAAAGTCGGAAAAGTCACAATTGACCAGTTGCGCACCATTGCAATAGAGAAATTGCCAGACTTGAATTGTTCAAGCATAGATTCTCAAGATGAGAACCATAGCTGGTACTGCAGCAAATACGGCCATTGATGTCGATCCTCCTATTCTTACCCCCAAGGCCAAGATCAAGGAAGTTGTGTAGCCTCACTTCTTTCCATCCCTCGTCAACTCACCCAACACAAGTACATTATCGTTTTCCTTTCTATGTTCCCTACGTAAATCGTAGTATAGGTCATTCATTTTCTTCTAGCTTCATTATATGTTAGAAATGCATCAACTTGAGTGATCTGGAGAGTGTTGAGACCTGAGGATGATTTTTAAAAGCTTGGTTGATGTTGATTTGTGCTTCCAAATTCACATGGCTGCTGTCGATCTATTTTGTTTCCGGTGACTGAGATATAAAAGCTGGTGTCTGGTGACAAATTGTAATATATATGAATTTTTGGATATTTTAGATGATGATGATGATGATGATGATGATGATAATAATAATAATAATAATAATAATAATAATAATAATAATAATAATAATAATAATAATAATAATAATAATAATAATAATAATAATAATAATAATAATAATAATAATAATAATAATAATAATAATAATAATAATAATAATAATAATAATAATAATAATAATAATAATAATGATTTATTATTTATATTATTCGGCATTTACTAATCGGAGAAGAATTAGAACTAGAATAAAATATTTTTTACTGAATAGGTGGGTTAAGTCGATATTAAACCCATGTGATATGACACACGTAGTCACATCACAACCCAAGCAACCCTAAATAATAATTAGAAGAAGCAAAAAGGGCATAGCCGCACATACAAGAGAAGAGCAAGGAATGCACATACAAGAGAAGAGCAAGGAATGCAAACTAATTGGTACCTTATTTTCATTCATTAACTGATATTTTTGTTATTTATTATGTTGTTATAGTCACAAGTATGTATGTTATTCTCCTAGTATGTGGTTTCATATATCAACCAGAGTACTTAAGATTCATGATTTTATACATAAACGATTTGTATGTTTAATGGTGTACAAAAATATTAGTTATTTATTTAATATTAATCCTAGCTGATGTTAGAGCAATATCATGTAATTGCCATTACTTTATTTTAAATCAACTATTATATTTTAACATAATCCACATATTTGATTTTAAGTTAGAGTAGTGCTAGGTATCTCAAAACGGTTTTTGAATTTTATCCCGAATAATGTGATAAATCAAGTGTCGAATTATAATTTATGAACGTATATGTATGCACGTAGTAATATTAGAAGAGTTACTAATTATATAGGTAACACATCAAATTTGGGAAACGTAAAGAAGATGTAAAGCTATAATAAGTGTTTGATATGAGAGAGATTAAGTAAACGAGATAGAAGATATGTAAAACAAGAGAGATTTCATTATTGTAAAGAACAAAATTACATTTTACTAAATCAGTATTCAACTTATATCCTAATCTGTAACTAACTTTTCTAACTAACTTGACAGACTGTAAAGTCGTGTTTGTATAAATGGTTTTACTCTAGTAAATGGTAACATGATCTTATTACTAATTACATTATGTAACAAACAAGTCTTTGTTGACTTGGCATGTGTGCCAATATATTCATTAGTCCCCCCTTGAACTGAAGTGAGATTGTCACCACTTGTATCTGTAACATCAATCTTATCTGTAGTAGTATCCTCTGCTTCCCTTTGATCAGGAGACTTGCTAAGAAACATAATTCCAAATTTGACTGAGTAGTTCCAGTGTGGAATTTTTCCCAAACCTTTTGTGAGAATGTCAGCTATGTTATCTTTTGAAGCAACTTGTACCACTGTGACCAAACCTAATTGTATCTTTTCACGAATGAAATGACAATCAATTTCGATATGCTTTGTTCAAGCATGGTACACTGGATTAGCTGTCAAGTCTATTGCAGCTTTATTATCACAAAAAAAGAGTAACTGGTCCTGCTAATGATACTTGTAAATCTGCTAAAATGTTTTTCAACCAGATTACCTCACATGAACTATCTGCAAGGGCACGATACTCGGCTTCAGCAGTGCTTTTAGCAGTAATATGGGTTAAAAATAACCCTAAAGACATAATTAATATTGCATTAATTAAACCTAGTTCGTCCATAAATAAGACCCATTAATAAGGCCTGAAACTCTAATTAAATATTAATTTCGTAATTAATATTTGGGCTAGAAGTACAACATGTATTAGGAGATGTCTAATACAGATTGGTTCTAATACAAGTCCGTTATGATATGGAAACAACTCCTACAAGGAAGGATCTAGAATTAATCTTTATCTACCGTCAAGGATAAGACTTATCCTTCAAGATAATACTTATCCACCGTCAAGGATAAGACTTATCATTCAAGAAACTTATCCACCGTCAAGGATAAGATTTATCCTTCAAGGAAATCAATACTTATCCACTAGGCTTCTAAATGCCTATATAAAGGGTCTGACTCCTCATCTCAGAAATACGTTTTAGACTTCATCCTCGAATAAGGACATACAAGGCACTACGTCCTTGGTGTGCCCCTGCCGCCATAGCCCCGAGGGCAACACCAAGAACTACATTTTGGACACAACTCCATACGTCATCTACAACGTTTTAGACTTCATCCTCGAATAAGGACATACAAGTCACTACATCCTTGGTATGCCGCTGCCACTATAGCCCTGAGGGCAACACCAAGAACTACGTTTTATTGGCTTGATTCTCTAAACACTAGAGATACATAGGCATCTTGTTAGGACCGAGTTAGTCCCCGACAACAAGAGCAGCCATTAAGCTCGAAACTCCCAAACCTAAGCAATAAATATATGTATAAAATACACCCTAGATTTTATTCCATAACATTTGGCGCCGTCTGTGGGAAAAGAACATCAACCATGGCAAACACACGAAGAAATTCACGTGATCCACCATCGATTTCTGGTGTTCAAACGGCAGGAAGTCAGCCACCACCAACTACTGGTACTCAAGAGACGAATATCCCCCTCACCACTACTCAAGGACCAGATATCCCAATCTCAGTTGAATGGACGAATCCCATGCATATGGTGGTTCATGAAGCCAACCCCCAAACTCAAGAGATGACTCATCATCAACCAATCACATCCTCTCAAGTGATTTTGAATGCGCCCCGAGGCCTTCAACTTCATACTACTGATCTTCCCAAATACACGAATCAAACTTTGGGTATGCCACCTTATGGAATGCCTCCACGACCCCACGTTGGGAGTAGTAGTGGTCATAATCCACTATATCACGAATCATATGTGCCTCCTTATGTTCGAGGCCTGGAGCCCATTAATCAATAAACTCATAGTCAGCAAGTCCCTCTGATTCGAGACTTTTCTGGTCCCTATACCGAAGATGAAGATTACTCATCTGATGATGAAAGGGACGTTCCCCCAAGGAGAAGACGTCCTACAAATCGGGAACCCCAAACTACTAAAGACAAGATTGCAGCATATGAAGTTGAGGCTGCAAGGCTTAATAAGGTATTAGTAGAGGAAGAAGCAGCTAGAGCCAAAGGTGAATCAACCGAAAGGGTTCCTGTAATTAACTTAGATCCTACACCGGGAAATTCAAGGAGGGCTGAAGCCCCAAAAGGTGATCCCACTGAGTTGTTGCCATTAGTAGATCCGGATGATCCTACACCCCCTTTTACTCAGGATATCATGAAAATTCATATATCCAGAAAGTTCAAGATGCCAACCATTAAGGCCTACGATGGAACATGAGACCCTGTTAATCATGTGAGAACCTTCTCTAATGCACTATTGTTGCAACCTACCAATGATGCAGTCAATTGTAGAGTGTTTCCACAAACCCTTACGGGCATGGCTCAATGTTGGTACAGTCGTCTCCCTCCTAACTCTATTGGGTCTTTTAAGGAGTTGAGCAAGGCGTTCACCAACTAGTTTTTTTGTGGGAGAGTGCATGAGATGAGTTCATCATCTCTCATGGGAATTCAATAAGGCAAGAATGAATCCTTGAGGGACTACATAAATTGATTTATTATGGAGGCTCTTAAAGTCCCGGATCTGGAAGATAAAGTGGCCATGATAGCCCTGCAATAAGGAACCACTGACGAACACTTTAAAAGGTCTTTGGAAAAGCACCCCCCTGAAAGCATGTTGAAGCTACAAGACAGGGATGAAAAGTACGTTAAAGCTGAAGAGAGCATGAGGAAATATGAACCAAATACTGGGGGTAATGGAAACAGAAAGAAGAGGAAGGAGACTCAAGAGTATGATGCAAGGGACAAGTACCCCAGAATAATAGAGGATTCTGATCCTGTACTAAATAAGGGTAATCCCGGACAAAGATTCACGGAGTATGCAAGATTGAATGCTCCTAGAAGTCAAATCCTGACGGACATTGAGAAAGATGTTGATCTCCAATGACCGAAGCCACTAAGGACTGATATGGAGAAAAGAAACAAGAACCAATTTTGTCGGTTCCACAAAGAAGTTGGTCATGACACCAACGATTGTAGACATCTGAAGGGCAAAATTGAATTCTTGATCCGAAGGGGATAACTGGATAAGTTCACCAAAGATGGGAATCGAGGAAACTATGAGAAGAAAGACTATGACAGAAAAGATAATGATCAAGATCGTAATCCTAGACCCCGAGGTCCAGTTATCAACATGATATTTGGAGGACCGACTATGGCTGGCTCTTCCAGGAATTCACGAAAATCTTATGCTAGAGAGGTAATGACTGTTGTTGGAGAAGCACCGAAGCGTGCCAAAACATAAGTTGGCATTAGCTTCGATGATTCTGACCTAAAAGGGGTAAAATTTCCTCATGATGACCCATTGATCATCACACCTTTGATAGGCAATTATGAAACCAAGAGAGTTCTGGTTGACAATGGAGCTTCTGTGGATATCTTATTCCACGATGCTTTCATCAAGATGGGATATACTGACTCACAGTTGACATCCTCAAACATGCCTATCTACGGATTCAATGGAGTCGAATCAAAGGTAAAAGGCATAATCCAGCTCCCCATGACTATAGGGCAAGCCTCGAAGACAAAGACTCAAATGCTGAACTTCTTGGTTATAAAGGCAACCTCTACTTATAACGCAATCCTTGGAAGGACCGGCCTTCATGCTTTTAAGGCTGTTGCCTCAACATACCACTTGAAAATAAAGTTTCCTACAAGGAACAAGGTTGGTGAAGAGCGAGGAGGTCAGAAAATGGCTAGAAGTTGCTATGTAGCCGCATTAAGACGTGATGAGTCGGGGGCAGGTTCTCCCAATTGAGGACATGGATTCAAGGGATGATGAAGATAGAAGGGGAAAGCCAACTGAGGATTTGATCCTTATCCCCTTAGTTCAAGGAGAACCAGATAAAGTCACTCACATTAGTGCACTGTTGCCTGAACCCTGGAAGGGCAAGATTATATCTTTCCTCCAAGAGAATGAAGATGTTTTTGCTTGGACAACAGCTGATATGCCAGGGATTGATCCCCAATTGATAACTCATAAGTTGAACGTAGATCCCGAAAGGAAGATGGTGATGCAAAAGAAGAGGAACTTTGCTCCAGAAAGGCAAGATGCCATAAATCAAGAGGTAGATAAGCTCTTGGAAGAAGGATTCATTGAAGAGATTCAATTACCTAAATGGTTGGATAACCCGGTAATGGTCATGAAAGCCAATGGAAAGTGAAGAATATGCGTAGACTTTACGGACTTGAACGATGCATGTCCTAAGGACTGTTTTCCCCTACCAAGGATCGACACTTTAATAGATGCCACTGCACGGCATGAAATGCTAAGCTTCAGATGGCTTCAACGGATACAACCAAATCAAGATGCATAAGGATGACATTTGAAAGTTATCATTCATTATTGATTTTGGTGTTTACTGCTACTTAGTTATGGCATTTGGACTCAAGAATGCAGGTGCCACATACCAAAGGTTAGTGAACAAAATTTTCAAACATCTCATTGGCAAGACCATGGAGGTTTACGTGGATGACATGTTAGTCAAAAGCCTCGATAAGGTCGATCA
Organism: Heracleum sosnowskyi; assembly: GCA_030848705.1. Lineage (NCBI taxonomy): Eukaryota > Viridiplantae > Streptophyta > Magnoliopsida > Apiales > Apiaceae > Heracleum > Heracleum sosnowskyi. The sequence goes on from CM061239.1 coordinate 10,808,764, forward strand.
CATAGAGCGCCTCCGAGAGGCATTTGAAGTGCTGAAACAACATAAAATGATGTTGAATCCTGCCAAGTGCGCCTTTGGCGTAGGGTCAGGCAAGTTTTTGGGTCTGATGGTCTCTAAATGAGGAATTGAAGCCAAACCCGACAAAATTAAAGCAATTGTGGATATGGAACAACCGCACTCTGTTAAAGATGTTCAGAAACTCACTGGGAGAGTGGCAGCATTGGGAAGGTTCATCTCCAAGTCAGTGGAAAAGTGTCTACCCTTCTTTAAAGCATTGAAGAACATGAAAATTTTTGAGTTGACAACATAAAGCCAAGAAGCCTTTGAGGCCTTGAAAAAATAAATGACTGAAGCACCATTGTTGGCAAAACCAAAACCTGGAGAAACGCTCTATCTATACTTGACAGTTTCAAACACCGCCTTGGGAGCTGTTTTGGTGAAGGAAAAATCAAAGGTTCAGAAACCCATCTACTATGTGAGTAAAATTCTGCACGGAGCAGAAGTAAACTACTCTCTGATAGAAAAGTTTGCTTTAGCCTTGATCATGGCCTCAAGAAAATTACGCCCATACTTTCAAGCGCATAAGATAAAAGTCTTGACTGACCAATCATTAAGAAACATCCTGCATAGTCCTAAGGTCAGCGGAAGACTGATCAAATGGGCGATTGAGTTGGGAGAGTTTGACATCAAGTATAAGCCTCGAACAACCATTAAAGCACAGACACTTGTTGACTTCATGGTTGAATGTACCATCGACAACCAAGAAGTCGGGGGGGGGGGGGGGGGGGGGGGGGGGCAGGAAGTAGTACCCTTGGAGGGCAAAGAAGTTGAAAACAAGATAAAGAGATGGTATTTAAGGAATATTGGGTGCTCTATTTTGATGGGGCATCAAAAACAAAATCAAGCAGAGTAGGTTTAGTGCTACAAAGTTCCGATGGATTTCTCATTGAGTATGCACTAAAGTTGGACTTTCTGACAACAAACAATGAAGTTGAGTATGAAGCCCTAATAGTCAGCTTAGGTTTGGCTGGGGCCTTAAGAGTTAATACTCTCAAAGTCTGCGGCGGCTCGAGATTGGTAGTCTCACAAGTAAATGGAGAATTTGAGGCTAAGGATGAAACCATGACCAAATATATGAAGCTTGTGAAAGCCATCATGACCCAGTTTCATGAATGCTATATGGAACACATCCCTAGAGAAGAAAACATGAAGGCCGATGCCTTGTCAAAATTTGCTTCTTCTGAGATAGAGAACTATTCCGGAAGTGTATACATCCAAGTCTTGAATACCCCGAGCATTAATGGAAAACTAATAGCACCTATTGACATAGGTGGTTGTTGGGTAGACCTCATTAAGGCTCATCTTGAAACTGGTTGGTTACCAAATAATGCCTTGGAGGCACGAAAGTTGACAGTGAGAGCATTGAAGACGCGGAGTTAGCCTTGAAAGAAGTTCATGAGGGAATTTGTGGGCAGCACTTGGGGGGCAGGGCCATTGCTCATAAAATCACCCGTCTAGGCTTCTACTGACCAGATATGCTTGCTAATGTGAAAGATTATGTGAAGAAGTATGAACGGTGTCAAAAGAATGCACCTGTAGTTAGGCAACCATCCAAGATGTTAACATCAGTTAACTCACCAATCCCGTTTTCCATGTGGGGTATGGACATACTTGGGCCATTTCCAACGGAACGTGCACAAAGGAAGTTCTTGATAGTGGCAATTGACTACTTCACTAAGTGGATTGAGGCTAAACCTCTAACTAAGATAACCACCAAACAAGTATTGCAATTTCTATGGGAAACTGTAATGTATCGATATGGAATCCCACGAATCCTGGTCACGGACAATGGGAAGTAGTTTGACAATGAAGATTTCAAGAAGTACTGTGAGGAGAACAACATTGAGTTACGATTCACATCAGTTGCTCATCCTCAAGAAAACGGACAAGCCGAGGTGGCCAACCAAATCATCCTAGATGGACTCAAGAAGAGAGTTGAACGCTCAAGGAACACTTGGGTGGACGATTTGCTCCCTATACTTTGGGCATATCGTACCACTTGCAAGGTTACTACTGAAGCAACTCCATTCCTGTTAGCCTATGGGACAGAAGCCGTGGTGCCAGTGGAGATTACTCATACCTCCCCAAGAGTAGGGGCCTTTTAGCCTGAATCGAACGAAGAAGGTATGAGGTTGGCTATTGATCTAATTGATGAAGTAAGAGATAAGGCAAATGTCAAGATCGTAGAACATCAGAAGCGAGCATCTTTCTACTACAATTGGAGGGTTAAAAAAAGGTTCTTTCGTCAAGGATACTTGGTTCTCAGAAAGATTGAAGCATCCGGGGTTGGACAAAAAGGAAAATTAGCCCCTAATTGGGAAGGGCCCTACAAAGTCAAGAATGTGTTTGGACGAGGCTTGTATAAGCAAGAAACCCTCGAAGGCATGAGGTGCCAAGGATTTGGCATGCCTCAAACTTAAAAGTTTATTATATTTAGTGTATCTTAAAAGGATCCGCTAGTAGGACAAGTAGAAATAAGGTCGACGAAACCATTCTGAGCTTTTAAGCTCTTAGTCAGAAGCAGGTGAAGGGTTGAACCCATTTTGATTGGTAGAAACATCCTCAAAGCTTTGCCAAGACAAACTACAAATGAATGCAAAGGAAAGCATACAAAATATGCATGTCAACTGCACAAATAGAGTTGAATACAACGAACCCCGAAGGATGAATGTTGCTAGTAAACATACAAAAGAAAGCCTAAGATGCCTATTGTTAATTAGCGAAAATTTCAAGATCAGGAGAAGTTTGACATGATAGACTTGAGAATGAATCACTACGAGTGGAACCATCAGTAAGAACTCGTAAGGGTGAAGGGTTGAAACCCCATAAACCTAAGACATTCAGTCCAAACCCCAACATTCGATATGCTCAATGAAAGGCTTGAAGCCAAAACAAGACGATATAAGACATAAAAGGCTTATGCAAATGTCAAGTTACCCTCGAATAAGGCAAAATCGTCGTAAATGTGTAGGTCGCTCCACACTTTACACCAAGACGATACTCGTGAAACACTAGTGTATATTAAAATCCCCAAAAAAGGGTAGTAAGTCCCAGGTAAGGGATAAAAAGACCCCAAGTCTCGAAAAAGACCGGTATAACTTCTATGAAATCCTAGTGCATTATCATAGAAGTCGGGGGGCAAATGATATGGGTTAAAAATAACCCTAAAGACATAATTAAGATTACATTAATTAAACCTAGTTCGTCCATAAATAAGGCCCATTAATAAGGCCCGGAACTCTAATTAAATATTAATTTCGTAATTAATATTTGGGCTAGAAGTACAACCTGTATTAGGAGATGTTCAATACAAGCTGGTTCTAATACAAGTGGGCTTGTTTCAATACAAGTCCGTTATGATATGGAAACAACTCCTACAAGGAAGGATCTAGAATTAATCTTTATCCAACGTCAATGATAAGACTTATCCTTCAAGGAAGTGATAATACTTATCCACCATCATGGATAAGACTTATCATTCAAGAAACTTATCCACCGTCAAGGATAAGATTTATACTTCAAGGAAATCAATACTTATCCACTAGGCTTCTAAATGCCTATATAAAGGGTCTGACTCCTCATCTCAGAAATACGTTTTAGACTTCATCCTCGAATAAGGACATACAAGTCACTACGTCCTTGGTGTGCCCCTGCCGCCATAGCCTCGAGGGCAACACCAAGAACTACGTTTTGGACACAACTCCATACGTCATCTACAACGTTTTAGACTTCATCCTCGAATAAGGACATACAAGTCACTACATCCTTGGTGTTCCGCTGCCACTATAGCCCTGAGGGCAACACCAAGAACTACTTTTTATTGGCTTGATTCTCGAAACACTAGAGATACGTAGACATCTTGTTAGGACCGAGTTAGTCCCCGACAACAAGAGCAGCCATTAAAGCTCGAAGCTCCCAAACCTAAGCAATAAATATATGTATTAAATACACCCTAGATTTTATTCCATAACAAGCAGTTAGAGATTGTTTCTTAGAACGCCACGATATGGCAGCAGTACCCAACATGAACATATAACCCCCAACTGAACGTCTATCCATGGGGTCTCCACCCCAATCACTATCACTATATCCTTGTAAGACTAAAGAGTTATCAACAGGGAAGAACATACCATGTGAGATAGTACACTTAAGGTACCTCAAAACTCTGACAGCAGCCTTTAAATGTTCCTCTCGAGGGGCATGAAGAAACTGACTCAATAACTGAACACAAAATGCAATGTCTGGATGGGTAGTGGTCAAATACAACAATTTACCAGCCCAAATCCTATAAATGGAAGGATTAGGAAGAAGAGCACCTGATTGTTCATCATCATGTAGCTTAAGATGCGAAGCTAAAGGAACCGAAAGTGGCTTACAATCAGTTAGACCAACTATCTTGAGAAGATCAAGAATAAATTTTTGTTGACACAACAACAAGCCTTTATCATTGTGAATGACTTCTAAACCCAAATAGTATTTGATAGGGCCTAAATCTTTGATAGTAAACTTGACATCCAACATTTGTTTAAGATGCTGAATTAAACCCACATCATTACCAGCTAATAAAATGTCGTCAACATAGACCACAACTGCAATAAATTTGGAACCAGACTTGAAAGTAAAGAGAGAATGATCAGACTGTGATTGTGAATAACGAGCATCAATTAAACTAGCATTTAGTTTAGCAAACCACTCCTGTGAAGCTTGTTTCAACCCATATAAGGATTTAATCAACTTACATACTAAATTGGATCCCAAAGGCAATTTGTAACCCAAAGGTGGTCTCATGTAGACCTCTTCATGTAAATCCCCGTGTAGAAACACATTATTGATATCCAGTTGTTCAATATGCCAATTCTTAGCAACTGCAACTGTTAACAAAGTGCGTACAGTGACCGTTTTAACTACCGAAGCAAATGTATCATGATAATCAACTCCCTCAGCCTGTGTATACCCTTTAGCAACCAAACGTGCTTTAAATCTATCAATTTGACCATTGGGAAGTGTTTTTATTTTGTAAACCCATCGACAGCCTATGCATTTTTTACCAGCAGGTAGTGGAACTAAAGTCCAAGTGTGATTATTTTCTAAAGCAAGTAATTCCTTGTCCATAGCCTCTATCCATCTCTTGTCCTTAACAGCTTCATAATAGTGTTTAGGTTCTACAGGAGGAGGATCAGTTATATTATGAACAACCAGTGCTTGACTATTTATAGTTTGAAGACCTGGAGATTTAATATTGTAATCAGACCACCAAATGGGTCTAGATTTCTGTCGATGAGAGGTTGTTAATCCCAAATGACCTAACAGAATTGTAGAAGGGGGGGTTGAATACAATTCTTGATATTTGTTAAACTTAAAAACAACTTACAATATAAAACTGAACTTATAAAATAAAAACACAAGCACTTAAATAATTTCAGTTGGATTGTTTGATGATCCAACTGAAGTGTTTTTATTGCGGAAATAATCTGTGATACAAAAGTACACAGCTGCTCAGTTACAAGAATGTAGAGAAGTATGCTCTCAAAGATAGCTAATACAATCTATTTGTTTTTTCTTCTCTTACTCCTTTTTAACTGCTACACTTGGTTATATATATATATATTCCCAAATTTACAAAGCTATTTTTGGCTACACTAAAAGTACAATGAGTAACCGCCAATAGTTTGCTTTTCATCCCTTTGTCCAGTGGTCCTTGGAGATCTTTGCTTTTGGCTTCATGCTTATTATGATCACTTCCAAGAGCCCAATTGGAAACTGGGATGTTTCCTTATTTCCAATGTCCATTTTAATGGTTTCCAATGCAAAGTACACTTCCATATCTCCTTTTGATCTGTCAGATAACTGTCACTATCACTTTGTCAACTATTCAGAAAAACAATAATGATTCGTTGATAGTAGGGAGATGTGTTTCGTTGATAGATTTATTCTTCATTTCGTTGATGAGTAATCTTCGTTTCGTTGATGAGTAAACTCCATACCGTTGACATAGTAATCTTCATACCGTTGACATGTCTTCACTTAGGCAAAATTACATGGCATAATATATTTACAATTCACCAACCTATTTCGCCTATCTAGTACTTAGTCAACATGACTTAGAAAACCTATTTAGTACATACACCAAAATGCCTATCAAACTGTGAAGTATTGTACAGTGCAATTGCTACATCACTCATTTCGTTGATGAGCTTCCTATCAACGAAACGCTGCAAAGCATGCCATTTCGTTGACAACTACAAATTACTATACACAAATTCTACTAAGTGTTTTATGTTTATCATCAAGAACAACATATTCCTAACAATCTCCCCCAATTTATGACTGATAGAATAACAACCATAAATCAAGAGACTTGATGATAACAAAAACACTCAGATACATTATAAATTACAAAAGTAGAAAATGCATTAAGCTTCATAATATTTTAGACAAAATACAAGACTTACAAGACTAATGCCCAAAAGTGCTCCTCTAGTCTGAGCAAATGATTCATCTGTGTCTTCTTTGTGGCATAGTCTTATTCCCTCTCTTAGAGTTGTTTTCCTCAATTTAGACCTGTAGCCTTCTGTAAAAGATTTTCTCCCCTTCATCTTAATCACCAAGCATGGATTGCATAAACTTTAGAGTTTGATTAGATGCCTTATCTAGCTAGTCTTCCATCCTGAAGAATCTTCTGCAATTGTCCTTGTCCTTAAATTCCATCATCCAGTATGGTTGAAGATGGATCTTCTTTCCTGTTGAGGGCACTCTAAGCATCCTGGGAAGAGCCTCAGGCTTGTTCCAGCTAGCCTTTATCTGACAAATTTTGGAGACCACCTCAGACTTGGCTGTTTTGGTGAAGCCAAAGTCCTTTTTCAAGCATCTAAACACTGAGAGTAGTGTTTGATAGTCTTCTCCTAAAATTCTGTAGAGAGGCCACACTTGTTCTCTACCACCCTTGAATACAAAAACTAGTCTCTCAGGCAATTTTTGAGAAGCTGCAATGCCCCTTACTTCCACCAGGTTGTCTATATCAAGATGTAAACTGGATTCTTCCCTGATGTCAGCAATGTACATGCAGTCCTCTGGATTTGCAGGGGGTTTCTGAGGTTGTGGCTTTCTCACAAACACTGGCTTTGCCTTGACAACCCTTTTCTTTGTCTTCATTGGTTGATCTTTCTCAAATAGGAACTTTGGAAAGTAGGCCTCATCAAATTCAAAAGGCTCATCTTTTGGCATTATTGGTTGATCATGAAAGTTGACAGGATGTGCAGGATCACTAGCCAACTTTCCCTGCCTCCACATTGCCCTGCTGAGCCATAATTTGATATGCTGGCACAGGATGAGTAAAGGTCTCAGGATCCAGAGAAATACTATCCAGAGTTTGTTGATAATGCTCTTGGAAAGTAAGTTCCCTTCTCTCTCTCCACTCTTTTCTTTCATCATGGGCTCCCCATGGCTCACACCTCTCACACCCTCACCTTCACCTACTAAGGTGGTACACTCAATCTCTCCTTTTGCCTGGCTGGAAGAAATAGCCAGCCTCTCACTCTCATTCTCTCATTTTGCCTGGCTGCAAGCCAGCCTCTCAGTTTCACTCCCTCTCAAACCTAAAAGTGTCTCAACTACCACCAGGTCATCTACACTAGTTGTGGAAACAACTTGATTTTCAATAAGGGGTGTAGAATGACCTATCAACGGAATAGTAGTTTGAACTGTCAACGGTATGGATACCGTTGATGGAGAAACACTTGTCAACGAAAGAGGCTGTTTCGTTGATGAAGTCAATAAAGCATTTTGAGAAAGTGAAAGTACAATTGAATCTGTGGTGATTGATATGAGATTGGGGTCCACAGATTCTCTTGCAGCTTCAGAAAAAATTGGTTGATGGCCCAACAAATCACTTAACAAGTGATGACCACCAGCTTCAGAGTGGGGCTTCTCCAAGATAAGAGTTGGAGAATCAGGAATAGATGAATGTATCATGTCCACATCTAATGACTGAGTTGGTGAATTTTGTGTAGTTGGTTCAAGATTGATGTTTAGAGAATGGGACTGTAACCCCAGAGTAATAATAGGGGTTACATCAAACTGAATTTGTGAAACTGGAAGTGTGGCTTCCAGAGTGTGTGCACCCTGTGTACCCTTGGATTTTTGCTTCACTCTCCTTTGGTATTGGGAAAATGTAGACTGTGGGCTTGAAGTGTCCCTTACCCTCTTGGAGTGTGCTCTTGGAGGAGAGCTTGTTTCAATAATCACATCCTTTTGGGAGGATGCAACTAGACTTGAGTTTAAATCCATTTTACTCATTGTGCCTTGTAGGGAAGACACAATGGGGCTTGGCTGGGACACACTATCCTTTCATTCCTTATTCTTGGGGTTTCTTTGATGTTCACCCCTTCCCTCACCTCTCACAACTCCAGAATCACTCCCCTTTGGTTGTGAAGTAGTTTTTGCAACAGGTGCCTTTTGAGAAGCACCTGAGGTTGGCTTGGAGGATTTCTTAGATTTAGGTTTTGCTGCTGGGGCAGGAGCCTGTTGGGACACAGCTACATGAAAGGCATATGTCCAGGCCTATTTGTAAACACCGAGGATTCTACTCAACTTTAATTAAGATGTAATAAGTAAATAATAAAAATCAAATGTCACAGGAATCTCAGAAAGTTATATCTGTCAAAGAATGAAGATTAAAGTCATCTACAGACTTGAAGTGATTCTACATTGAAAGAAGCTCAATTTATTGATCAAGCCTCAATGAAGTATTCAAGCTCAGTGGATTTATTAAAGTGACAGAGATTTCAAGTGGTGACAGAAAAAGATACTGATTACGGAGTTCTTGAATGAGAAGGAAGTGAATCACTGCTTAAAGTCAAACAGATAAAGAACAGACATTGTCGTTAGTCACTCATGAACCAGACAGTGCATCGAGTGTCAACGTACTATTTTGTTTGTTATTTATCTAATTTTTAAGTGATTCTGGAATTAATTGAGAAGTCAACTAATTCTATTTATTCTCTTATAAATAATTAATATTATTAAGTATATTATTTATTAAATTAATTCTGCAAAGAATTAATTTAATACATAATTTATTTAGTTAATTATTTAAATTAGAATATATTTGAACTAGGAAGACTTAGGATTGAACTAGGAAGACTTAGTTCTTTGAACTAGGAAGACTACCAAGGCTGTCTTCCCGATTGTCTTCCTAGGCCAAACCACTGTCTTCCCGATTGTCTTCCCTTCACAAAGGTTGTCTTCCCGAAAGTCTTCCAAGGGTAATTGGATTGTTTTCATGATAGTCTTCCTAAGTCATTTTCTGAAGTGGCTTGCACGTGGGATTAAAATGAATGCAGTTTGTTATATATAAAAGGAAAGGCAGTGGACTTAAAGACATACAGATCATTACATTCAAAAGAAGCAAAAAGGCACAACAACAAATATTTTTCATTCTCTCTGTCTTTACTTCTCTTCAACAGCAAAGGCATTAATTTCTTCAGGAGAATTAATTCTTGTTTGGTTCATAACATTTAATTCATAGGAACTGATTCTCTTGTACTGCTTTAGCTTTCTAGCGGATCATAATCCCTAGATTTTATATCGAACTACTTTTTAGTATTCGATCCTTTTTATTACAAAAATAGATAAATTCATGTCGAATTTATTCTAGATTTGTTTTATTAAGTTCTTTGTAATCAGTGATCAAAGTTGTAACACTCCTCAAGTTTAATAGAGTTTCTATTTAACTTGAATATTGTTTCAGTTTTTATTCCACATTAATTTGTTCTAAATTGTTTAATCTTAAACGAACAAATTTCGATAAAACGGTATAGTTTGTATTCAACCCCCCTTCTACAAACTTATCAGGACCTAACAATTGGCATCAGAGCCTTTTGATTGATATACAAATCAAAGATCCAATTGTTTTGAGATTTTTCTTTTAAACTCTGATTTTTTATCTTATTCCTAAAAATCTCAAAAGATGTCTACTACACAGAAAGTTGGTACTGTCAAAATCCCTATGTTCAGCAAGGAGCATTATCCAATGTGGAAGAAGAAAATGCTTCTATTTCTTAAGGTTGCAAATCCTAAATACATTGATGTGCTGAAGAACGGTCCCAAAGTCCCTATGATTATTGAGGGAGAACTCATTGAGAATAATGTTGTGACTAGGGCTGCCAGAATGTACCCTAAAGATGCCAAGGATTACACTCCTGATGAGAAAGAGGATGTTACCTTGGATTCCTGTCTTCAGTTGATCCTTATTGATTGTCTTGATCCAATCATGCATAATCATGTTCTCAACTGTGATACTGCTAAACACATTTGGGCAACTATAGAGATAATCAATGAGGGGACAGAGGAAGTTAGGGAGAATATGCTGGAGATTCTCACCTCACAATATGAGCATTTCAGATCAAACCCTGGTGAAGGTATCTCTCAGGTTTTTGAGAGATATAACAAATTAATAAATGATCTGAACCTCAATGGGAAGCACTACACCAACAAGGAGATTAACAAGAAGTTCCTTCTTACACTTCCACCTCATTTGGAGCACAAAATTTCTGCCATTAGAGAAGCAAGAGATATGAATGAAATTGCTTTGGAGAGATTGTATGGTGTTCTGAAGACCTATGAGCTGGAGCAGATTCAACAAAGGGAGCTGTATGGAACTGGGAAGATTGTTGGTACCTCTACTGCATTGGCTGCTGAAGTCCCACAGAAACTGGAAGTGAAGCATGTTCAACCTTCCAGTTCTAACATGAATGTTATTGATGCTGAATATGGATTAACATCCATTGATCAATCTGGTGGTGAGTTCTATTCCTTAGAAGAACTTGATCAGCTAGAGGATGGTGATTTGGCTTTGATAGTCAGAAAGTTTGGGAAGTTCAGATTCAAGAGGAATCCCAATCTTAAGTTCAGACCCAGGTTTCAGAGAGGTGGTTCTTCATCTTCAAGTGGCACAAGGGGTGGCTACAAAACTGGAACTGTGGAAAGGAGCGCAATCAGATGCTACAATTGCAATGAGTTGGGTCACTTTGCTACTGAATGCAGAAAGCCAAAGCAAGTGACTAGAAACACATTTGATTCTAGCAAGAAGAACAAGATTGGGAAAGCTTATGTTGCTGAAGGAAAGAGTTGGGATGACACTGACAGTGATGAAGAAGCAGGTGAGATTGGGAACCTTGCTTTAGTGGCTAAAGAGGCAAGCACTTCATCTGCACACATGTCAGAGGTAATGTTTACTGATACTGAAATGATTCGTCATCTTGGTGGCACCTTAGAATGTGCTCGCACTGAAAATGATAGAATAATTCTTTTGAACACAAATCTTGAAAATGAGATAAAAGAATTAAAACTAGTGCATGTTAATCAGGATGAACTTGTTGAGAAAATAGCTTTTCTTGAGAATAGGGTTAAATGTTATATTCAACTGGAAACCATTCTTAAGAAAGAGATTAGTGAGCTCAAGACTAAAGCTAATGCCTATTTTAGCTCATGTAAGACAGCTAAAGAGATTCTCAATAAACAAGCTATTGGTAATCATGTCAGTATAGGTTATGGTTATAATGAGGCCATTTTACTGCTTGGAATTAATTCCCCTTGTAGATACAAATCTGAAGGAAAGGTTGTTCCATATATACTTAAGGGTATTGAAACACCCTTCTGTAGGGAGTCCGAAGCAGAACCTCTGAATGAAGACTCTATCATCATTGCAGAGGAGATTCGTGAAGAAGATATTGCTTTGGAAATTGAGCAATCCAAAAAGTGTATATCTGATATTCCAGTCAAAGTTGTTACAACTAAAAAGACTAAATCAGATATCCATAAGTTGGATCAAAACAACTGTAGAACTAACATGCCTGCTGTTAATTCTTCTCATAAAGCATGTGGTGTGAGTAATTGCATGTCTTGTGCTTTTAATGTTATGTATGCTTTCTTTAATAAAAAGCATGTATCTAGTGATAAGACTGCTCCACGTCAACATGTTAATAATAAGAAGCATGTTAAAGCAAAGACTACTAGTCCTCCTCAGACTAGAGTGGATTCATTTATCCCTAAGCCTACTCAGAAATGTGTTAAGGCTGGCTATAAATGGAAACGCTCTTATGTGAAAGAGGTTGAAGTCGTTGTAGTTAAAAATGTTGTTTTGCCTGACAAAGGCCAATTCTTTAAGTATGCCGGACCCAATCAAGTGTGGGTTCCGAGGAAGGACTAATCAATCTGGTATTGCAGGGAGTTAAACAGGTAAGCCGTGTTATATGGGTTCTTGACAGTGGCTGTTCAAGGCATATGACCGGAGATAGAGCCCTGCTATCAGATATGGTTGAAAAAGCTGGCCCAGTAGTAACCTTTGGAGATAACAGCAAGGGTATTACGAAAGGATATGGCTGTTTGAAGTACGGAAATGTTATCATTGAAGATGTTTCATTTGTGGAAGGTCTGACGTTCAATCTTCTCAGCATCAGTCAGTTCTGTGACAGAGGATATTCTGTTTCCTTTGAAAGAGAGAAGTGCCAGATCCTTCACAAGAAGAATGGAAAGCCTGCTCTTCAAGGAGTGAGGAAAGGTGACTTGTTCATAGCTGATCTGAACTCAGGATTCAAAGATGAAGTTAATTGTTTTTATGCTAAAGCTTCATCAGATGATAGTTGGCTATGGCACAAGAAGATGTCTCACCTTAACTTCAAAACCATGAACTCTTTAGTCAAGAGGGAATTGGTTAGAGGTTTGCCTCAGATGGAATTTACACAGGAAGGACTGTGTGAGGCATGCCAGAAAGGAAAGTCAAAGAAAGCTTCTCACAAGGGCACTGATACATCATCAATAACTGAACCTCTTCAGCTACTGCACATGGATTTGTTTGGTCCAGTTAATGTGATGTCCATGTCAAAGAAACAATATGCACTTGTGATTGTTGATGACTATTCAAAATATACATGGGTTTTATTCCTACATTCCAAGGATGAGACCCCATTCCTGGTGATTGGCCATGTGAAGTTGATTGAGCTGGATTCTAGATTCCCTGTTAGAGCCATAAGGTCAGATAATGGTACTGAATTCAAGAATGCCATTCTAAATGACTTTTGTGCTGATAAAGGAATAACAAGACAGTATTCTGCCCCTAGAACTCCTCAACAAAATGGAGTAGTGGAAAGAAAGAATCGTACATTGATTGAAGCTGCAAGGACTATGTTAAGTGAGTCCAAACTTCCAACGTACTTTTGGGCTGAAGCAGCGAATACAGCTTGTTATACTCAGAATCGAACGTTAATCAACAAGGACTTAATGAAGACTCCGTATGAGATCATGAACAACAAGAAACCAACTGTCAAGTACTTTCATGTATTTGGAGCAAAATGCTTTGTGCTTATAGATGACAATGTTAAACGTGGCAAGTTTGATGCAAAGGCACAAAAAGCTATTTTTGTTGGATATTCCAGAAGATCTTACAGGGTCTATGTGGTTGGCAGTCACACAGTAAAGGAAAGTGTCAATGTTACTTTTGATGACACTAAGTTCCCCAGTATCCAAAAAGAAGACTCATCTGAAAAGCTGAAGTTTGATAACTTGCCAGACTCAGAATCAGATGATGAAGCCCCACCTGAAGTTATTGCTGGTGATGATAATAATAATGATGATAATGATCATGGTGATGGTGGTGGAAACACTGGTAACAATGGAGATACCACCAACACTGGAGAAGAATCATCAAGGCAATCAAGCAACAACTCAGGGGGAGCAAATGAAGGATCAGCTAGTCACTCATAACATCAAAGTGAATTTCAAGGTGAATCATCAAGATCAAATCTTCCAAGACAGACTGTTTGGAATAGAGCTCATCCTTTTGAGCTGATCATTGGTGATCCAGATGTTGGAGTTAAAACTAGAAGAGCTTCTCAGAATGAATGTCTTTTCTCAGCATTTCTATCTAAAATGGAGCCAAAGAAAACTGAGGAAGCACTGACTGATCCAGATTGGGTGATTGCTATGCAAGATGAACTCAATCAGTTTGAACAACAGCAAGTCTGGAAGCTGGTACCCAGGCCAAAGAACAAGAAAGTAGGTGGTACAAGATGGGTATACAGGAACAAGCTAGATGAGGAAGGCATTGTTACAAGGAACAAGGCAAGACTGGTTGCACAAGGGTATTCTCAAGCTGAAGGCATTGACTATGATGAAACCTATGCACCAGTGGCTAGACTTGAGGCCATCAGGATGTTCTTAGCATTTGCTGCTTATTCCAATTTTAAAGTCTATCAAATGGATGTTAAGAGTGCATTCCTGAATGGTGAACTTGATGAAGAAGTGTATGTGGAACAGCCCCTGGCTTTGAAAATCAGGAGCTGCTGGACTTTGTGTACTTTCTCTTCAAGGCTATCTATGGTCTCAAACAAGCCCCAAGAAAATGGTATGACACTCTCTCTGGTTTTCTTTTAGAAAATGGTTTTGTTAGAGGTATCATAGACAAAACTCTTTTTTCAAAGAAACACAAAAATGATATGATATTAGTCCAAGTCTATGTGGATGACATCATATTTGGGTCTACTAATGATAATCTCTGTAAGAGATTTGCTGAGCTAATGCAGAGTAAGTTTGAAATGAGTATGATGGGTGAGCTGAAGTTCTTTCTTGGATTACAAGTAAGTCAAAGGTCAAATGGTATATTTATTTGTCAATCCAAGTATCTCAAAGAACTCCTCAAGAAGTATCACATGGAGGATTCAGCATCAGCAAGGACTCCATCTTCAACAACAATCAAACTTGGAGCTTCTGACAAATCTATCAAGGTAGATGTTACAAGCTACAGAGGTATGATTGGCTCCTTACTCTATCTTACTGCTAGTAGACCAGATATTATGTATGCTACATGCTTGTGTGCAAGGTTCCAAGCGGACCCTAGAGATGTTCATCTCGTTGCTGTGAAAAGAATCTTGAGATATCTTAAGGGTACACCTAATCTAGGTATCTGGTACCCTAAAGATTCTGGTTTTAATCTTGTTGGATATACAGATTCTGATTATGCAGGTAGTGTTGTGGATAGAAAGAGCACCTCTGGGAGTTGTCAATTCCTAGGAGGTAGGTTGATTTCCTGGTATAGCAAGAAACAGCAAACAATTTCCAATTCAACAGCAGAAGCTGAATATATTGCTGCTGGAAGCTGTTGTGCTCAGATCTTATGGATACGGAATCAATTAAAGGACTATGGCTTTGCCTTAGACAAAATTCCCATATTTTGTGATAATACAAGTGCCATAGCAATCTCCAACAACCCTGTGCAGCACTCGAGAACGAAGCACATTGATATCAGGTATCATTTTATCAGAGAGCATGTCATGAATGAAACTGTGGAGTTACACTTTGTACCCACAGAAGAACAGACTGCAGATATATTCACTAAATCTGTTGACGAATCCACATTTATCAAGTTAGTTGGTAAATTGGGTATGTTAAACAGTCTTAGTGATTAACAATATCTCTGTCATGTTTGTTCTTTTAAAATTCATTTTCTCTTGTCATTTAAATGATATTCACTGTCAATTCTCATTTAATAGTACATGCTTGTGTATTTAAATAGCTCTACATATTTTATTTTCTTTAAAAATATTTTTCTCATTTTTTTTAAGTGGAGAAATGTATTTTTATTGAAAATATATTTATTTAGAATTATTTAGATATTTTTCAGATTGTAAATATTGTTGTTTGAATTTTTCTGCAAGTTTATATTAATTTTATGCATTTCTATAATTTTCTGCATATTTTTCTAGGATTTATGGAATTTTCTGTGAATTTTTCTAGAATTTTATATATTTTTCATGCATTTTTCTAAGTTTTGTTCAGCATTTTTCTAGAGAGCACTTGTATATATTTTTCTGTTAATATTGTTGTGCTCAGATCTTATGGATACGGAATCAATTAAAGGACTATGGCTTTGCCTTAGACAAAATTCCCATATTTTGTGATAATACAAGTGTCATAGCAATCTCCAACAACCCTATGCAGCACTCGAGAACGAAGCACATTGATATCAGGTATCATTTTATCAGAGAGCATGTCATGAATGGAACTGTGGAGTTACACTTTGTACCCACAGAAGAACAGACTGCAGATATATTCACTAAATCTGTTGACGAATCCACATTTATCAAGTTAGTTGGTAAATTGGGTATGTTAAACAGTCTTAGTGATTAACAATATCTCTGTCATGTTTGTTCTTTTAAAATTCATTTTCTCTTGTCATTTAAATGATATTCACTGTCAATTCTCATTTAATAGTACATGCTTGTGTATTTAAATAGCTCTACATATTTTATTTTCTTTAAAAATATTTTTCTCATTTTTTTTAAGTGGAGAAATGTATTTTTATTGAAAATATATTTATTTAGAATTATTTAGATATTTTTCAGATTGTAAATATTGTTGTTTGAATTTTTCTGCAAGTTTATATTAATTTTATGCATTTCTATAATTTTCTGCATATTTTTCTAGGATTTATGGAATTTTCTGTGAATTTTTCTAGAATTTTATATATTTTTCATGCATTTTTCTAAGTTTTGTTCAGCATTTTCTGTTAATATTCGAATTTATTCTGAATTTTTTGGTAAGTCTTCCCAGTTTTACACTAGGAAGACTACCGGGAAAACAAGGGATATTTTCATTTTGTTTTTTGTTTTTTCTATTTTATTTTAAGTCTTCCCAGTTTTTTGAACTAGGAAGACTATCGGGAAGACTTAAATTAATTAGTTTATTTTCTGTTTTTCCTTTATTCTATTTTCCGGAAGACTTTCTAATTTGAATTAGGAAGACTACCGGGAAGACTATCCTAAGTCTTCCCGATTGTCTTCCCTATTCAAATTTAAAATAAACCGTTGCAATTCTTTTCTTTTCAGTTTTATTTTTATTCTATTAATATATATACATACACTGCATACATACGCATTTTTCTATTCTATTCAGTTTTTTTTTGCCTTAGCAGTTGTTCATATTCCCCTGTTTCGAATTCTCTCATTTCTGTGCAGAAAAGCTTTGTTCTTGATTCAATCTTGCTCAAGTTTTTACTTAGCAATACTCATTGTTCTTTCAAAACAAATTCTTTCCAAGTCGAATTGCTGTCCAGTTTTTCCTTTTTCTTGAAAACCATTCGACTTGGGTGTTCTTGATTTGCTAAGTGATTCCTTTGAGTTTAGTGATCTTAGAAGTTTCTGATGTGTTTTGAACTGTGTGTTGAAGTGTATGTGTTCTTGTGATTATTTACCCAATTCCTTTTTGCTTTTCAAAAGCTTAAGTTCGAAATTTTTAGGATTAAAAGTTAAAATTGGTTAATTTTGATAAAAGTTTAATTTTCTGGATTTTAAGTAATTTTTATTAATTCTAAAAATCCCTAAAATTTTAATTTTATTTTAAAATTAATTAAATTTTGTGTCTTGTTTTAAAATGGATCCTAATAATTTTGAACTTGTTTTAAATAATTTTGTTGGGTATTTTGATCCGGCTAAGTGTAAAGTGGAACGCTTTAGACCGTGGATTCAATTTTTAAATAGCAATACATGTGTTAGTTATGCTATTTGTGCCAATGCACTTCTGAAAATTGATCCATTAAGGATGTTGTGTTCAAGTGCTGTTATTGCTGAAGATTCAAAATCTTTTACTTTCAATATCTTAAACCAGCAATATACAGTTACCTTTGATTTATTTTGTGATGTGTTGCATTTTCCAAAGGACAGGTTTGATCCATTACCCACTGATGATGAGTTAACACAGTTCTTTGTGAATATTCATTATCAGGGTCCCTTTCAAATGGTGAAATTGTCAAAAACTTTTGTTGTAAGGGAATGGGATCTGTTCTTTGATACTATAGCTAGGGTATTTGGTAACTGCACAAAAACAAACTTTCATTGCATTACCAGTCTTAATCAGTACATTGCCTATGCTATAGTATTTGGTCGTAGGTTGAACTTTGCTGAGATTCTGTGGAACCTATTGCTCAACAGGCTTGCTCACTCTAGGAGAGATTCTGATAATGGTGTGAAAGTAAGGTGTTGGTACCCTCGCTTTCTAACTCTTATCGTTAATCATCTTCTCACTGCTGAGCAGGTAGAACTGTTTAGAGAAGCTAGATTTGAAACCTCTCCAACCACAGACACCAAATTCTACACCAGACTTGACGTCTCATCCAAATTCCTCAATATACCTGTTCTTGTTTCACCATTGATGAGTCAATTCATTAATCTTCCTATCTTTGGTGAACAAGTTCCCGAACCACATCCAGTACCACTACAGGTAGTTATTCCTAACTTTGGTTCTTCTTCTGGTACTTCAAGTGAAACCCAAGTGGTTGTTAGGGCTGACCCAGAGATTGTAGAACCACAGTCTCTGACCCAGGTCATAGAGCCAAACAGAGAGTCAAACACTCCTGAAACACAATCTGAGCCTAATGTTCAAACCAGTTCAAGAAAGGTTAGTGATATACCTGAAATGAGTGTTCCCACAGCTCTGTCTCCACCCTTAAAGAAAAGAAAAACCTATAGGGAGACAACTGTAAGCCCATCTGTATCCTCTCAAAAGGATATGGACATTGATATGGCCACTACACAGACTCTGGAGACATCCTCTCAACAGGATGAATCTATTGAAATTCGCCATAGGGCCATGGCATCTTGTACTGAGTCAAGCACACTCCCATTACTCACAATGGGAGAAGATATCCATATAGATGACACTCAGGACACCATGCCAGGAGAGCACTTTACTTTTGACTTTGAAACAGTGCCTACCATAGTTACGGTAGAAGTGCCTTCACAGGCATCAGAGGGAAAATCTGATTCTTCGCCTCCAATAATAGAATCATTTTCTCCCCTCCCAGAGGGAACATCTCTGGCTCCCCTAAGGGATTTTTCACTCGCAGTTTATACTGGAGAAAGTGAAAGGCAACTTGATGAGTCTGTCCCTGAAGAAATTCAGTATACAATGTCAAATATTTTGACAGACTCATTCAGGGATCGGGAATTGCGAACTCCCATTGCACCACCACTGACCTCTCTTGAAGGGGCTAGGGTGATTTTTCCTGCAGGTACATCTACTGAGAATCTTGACAGACAGTTAGTGGTGAGAGATATGAATCAAACACCGAGTGAAACACAAGCACGTGAGTTGAGTGAAACACCACTGAGAGCAATTGAGGTGAGTGCACACACTGACACAAACACTGCTTTGTTGAACCAGCTAGCTGATCTACAAAGGAAGTTACAAGAAACCCAGGCTGAGAACAATCTTCTGAAAGCACAAGTGGTTGCTCAATCTACCACCTCTGTATCAAATCAGCTGGGTACTGTGAAAGATGACCTGGAAGGATTGAAGAATAATCTACTCCCGAAGCTGAATTCAATCCAACAATCTCAAGTACTGGTGGCTTCAGACATCTCTGATCTTACAACGTCAAATGCTCAGATATCGGAGAGTGTCAAGGAGATTGCTGCTATTTCTACCAAGGTGGACTTTATTCTGCAAACAACTGATGAAAACCAGAGGTTTAATGAAGAAAGGATGTCTAAGTTAGAAGGAGGAATGGAGCATCTCAATGAAGGGATGAAGCACCTATACAATATGATCAAGAATTCACATCAACCTACTGAAGAGCAAAGAACATTCTTTGAGGGAGATGATGATGAGGATGATGTTGCTGAAGAAGGAGGAGATGGGAGAGAAAGAGGAGAGATAAGGAGAACATCTGAGGTGAATCCTAGGGCTTCCACAGCTCAAACTGTAGAGGATTCCTCAACTAAGGGGGAGAAGGAGGAAACAGAGAGGCTGGAGGAGCTTCTGGAAAGGATAAGGGAAAAGGTAAACAATCATTGGAGGATACTGTCTTTGATGATGCCTACTACTACCATGGTGAACAGGATGACTTCCATTACGACACATCTGGTGATCTGGAGAAGACCATACCTGAAGAAGCTTTTGGTGAGGAGGAGGTTGAGGAGGCAGCAAACTTTGAGGATTGGGAGGATGAAACTGATCTATATACACCTGACCCCTTGTTTCAGAAGGAGTTGAAGAAACAACAAGCAGAGCTAAGGAGAAAGGAGGATGAGAATGCCAAGGTCTCCGACATCATATCTCAGAAGCTGAAAATTCAAAAGGCTGAACATGAAGACAAACAACGTCTTCATAGTATTCATGTCAAAGAAAGGAGATTGGATGTTAGGATGAAGCAAGGAATCAAATGGGATAAGGCAAGGGAGATGTTTGATATCCCTCAGAGAGGCACAAACAATGATGCTGCTTTTCTGAAGTTGCTTGAGAAGATCAGAAATGTTAATCCAGACAATTCATTGTACATGAAGGCTTTGAAAGAAGATATTCTAAGGATTACGTCTGCATTTGATCAAGTGAGGCAAGAACTGTTCATCTATGTCTCAAGTGCTCTTGAAGGGTCATTCACCATTTCTCTTGACCTCCTACAAAGAAGATCTCTATCTGAATTGTGGATTCTGATGAGTAAATTAAAGAGATCTTCTTGCTTGAATGAGCTTCTATATGACCGGCTTAGAGATTCTGCTATGAAGGCCAGTCCTCAAGTTGTACATTTTCCTTATGAAGTCAAAATCTACAGAGGTACAACTTTAGAGACAGTGAGGCTGGATCCTGATTCCATGAAGCTACAGACTGCTATGCAACTGGTAAAGTTGGAGAATCTTCTTAGAACTTCTGGGTTTGCTTCTGTAGAAAAGTCTGAAGTTGCTGATATGATTTCAGACTACTGCACGGAGAAAATTCCAAGGTATGCTCAGATGAAGAATAGGTTGAAGAAGATCACCACTCAACCAGTAATGCCAAGAGGTGTGGTTTCTGAAAGTGATCGTGTCCTTGACAAAGATCTTCTAGTCACCTTACAAGAAGCTGAAGAAGGTGAAATTAGAGACTAAAGGCATGATAGGTTTAGCTCATTTGTAAATATTATATGTTTAGAGCTAGGTAAATCAAGATAGGGAAATGTATTCATAAGTTCAGTCTAGAGGAACATCTATCTTGTATTTATTTTTACTGTTTGAATCTGGAATTTGTTATATTTAATCCAGAACCTTTTATTATTTGCTTGGCTCTTAAAAGTCTTATCTTTTCTTGTTTTAGTTGAGTTATCCTCTAGAGGTATTTGGTTGTTATTGTCTAACAAACAAATAGGGGGAGATTGAAAGGCATATGTCCAGGCCTATTTGTAAACACCGAGGATTCTACTCAACTTTAATTAAGATGTAATAAGTAAATAATAAAAATCAAATGTCACAGGAATCTCAGAAAGTTATATCTGTCAAAGAATGAAGATTAAAGTCATCTACAGACTTGAAGTGATTCTACATTGAAAGAAGCTCAATTTATTGATCAAGCCTCAATGAAGTATTCAAGCTCAGTGGATTTATTAAAGTGACAGAGATTTCAAGTGGTGACAGAAAAAGATACTGATTACGGAGTTCTTGAATGAGAAGGAAGTGAATCACTGCTTAAAGTCAAACAGATAAAGAACAGACATTGTCGTTAGTCACTCATGAACCAGACAGTGCATCGAGTGTCAACGTACTATTTTGTTTGTTATTTATCTAAGTTTTAAGTGATTCTGGAATTAATTGAGAAGTCAACTAATTCTATTTATTCTCTTATAAATAATTAATATTATTAAGTATATTATTTATTAAATTAATTCTGCAAAGAATTAATTTAATACATAATTTATTTAGTTAATTATTTAAATTAGAATATATTTGAACTAGGAAGACTTAGGATTGAACTAGGAAGACTTAGTTCTTTGAACTAGGAAGACTACCAAGGCTGTCTTCCCGATTGTCTTCCTAGGCCAAACCACTGTCTTCCTGATTGTCTTCCCTTCACAAAGGTTGTCTTCCCGAAAGTCTTCCAAGGGTAATTGGATTGTTTTCATGATAGTCTTCCTAAGTCATTTTCTGAAGTGGCTTGCACGTGGGATTAAAATGAATGCAGTTTGTTATATATAAAAGGAAAGGCAGTGGACTTAAAGACATATAGATCATTACATTCAAAAGAAGCAAAAAGGCACAGCAACAAATATTTTTCATTCTCTCTGTCTTTACTTCTCTTCAACAGCAAAGGCATTAATTTCTTCAGGAGAATTAATTCTTGTTTGGTTCATAACATTTAATTCATAGGAACTGATTCTCTTGTACTGCTTTAGCTTTCTAGCGGATCATAATCCCTAGATTTTATATCGAACTACTTTTTAGTATTCGATCCTTTTTATTACAAAAATAGATAAATTCATGTCGAATTTATTCTAGATTTGTTTTATTAAGTTCTTTGTAATCAGTGATCAAAGTTGTAACACTCCTCAAGTTTAATAGAGTTTCTATTTAACTTGAATATTGTTTCAGTTTTTATTCCGCATTAATTTGTTCTAAATTGTTTAATCTTAAATGAACAAATTTCGATAAAACGGTATAGTTTGTATTCAACCCCCCTTCTACAAACTTATCAGGACCTAACACTACAGACTCCATAGCAACATGGGTGGGTGAAACAATAGAAGTAACAATTACACTAACAGGGTTAGATGTAGTTACCTCACTGATGGGCAGATACACCACTGGGACATCACCATTGTGGTTAAGTCTCAGTATATCTGTCAAAACTCTCTTCTCTTGTACAAAACAATCAAACCTAGAAACAGGGTTAGAGATAACTAATGGTGCTGGACTAACGTGGTTAGCCAACATCATCAGAAATCTAGCATAATAGATATTTTTCTTCCTATTTGCCTTATCACCCAACTTAGCACCAATTTCATACATAAGTTGGGTGCTAAAGTTGTAATATCTATCAGTTAGGAGCATGGTAAACAGAATCAACATGGAATTAGTTAATGCATCAAAATTACTAATTTTACCAGAAAATACCTTTATGAATGCATCAGCTAAATAACTGTATTCTCTAACCAAACCTCTCCTAATAATCTTACCCAAATTATCAGTAGGCAAAGAGTAGTTTATAGAATTTAGCATGTTAATCATTTCAGTATATGTGGGCAAAGCATTACAGTTATTTTCAGGAATATGTAAGCATGCTTGCAACACATCAGAATTGACTATGTACTCATTACCTTGGATGGTGAATTGCAAAGTGCAATTTGTCCCACTATACTCACATGAGGTCCAAATCTCCTCGATTATCTCATTGTAGAGTGGTGTAGAGTGAAACATTGTGTAGCTCAGCTTGCAATTCTTCACGAAATCCATCATTTTGAAAAAGATGCTGTTCGGGCTTTCCTTGACAACAAAAGGGATGGAGTTGTTCTTCTCATAGATGAACCCTCCAGCAGACATGAGTTTCACGATGGGTGCCATTGTTGAGTAAAGAAAGCTTGAACTGTGATTTTGCTTTGAGAGAGAAAGAGTAAGAAAGCCTTTGGAATTTTTGAGAGCAGGTAGAAAAGAATTAAAGAAAATGAAAATTCTTAAATACTCTCCCAAAAATTCTCAGAAATTAAGTCCAATAATCAATGTAAATTACTGGATTGGCTTAAAAAATATAACCGTTACTTTTAGAGTATTACCACAATTTATACTTA
This sequence comes from Heracleum sosnowskyi, assembly GCA_030848705.1. Classification (NCBI taxonomy): domain Eukaryota; kingdom Viridiplantae; phylum Streptophyta; class Magnoliopsida; order Apiales; family Apiaceae; genus Heracleum; species Heracleum sosnowskyi. The sequence goes on from CM061239.1 coordinate 10,832,405, forward strand.
CAGGGGTGTATGTATAGATCGTGGTAAAAGACGTGACAATTTCAACGGTTGAGATTAAAAGCGCTATATCAATGAATCAGAATTGGCCGTTTAAGGTCCCGTCTATTTCGTTGATAAAGCTTCGTTTCGTTGATATAAAAGAGCTATCAACGAAACACCCAGAAAAATGCTAAGACTGTCAACGAAATGGTGCGTTTCGTTGACATAGTAATTTTGACTTAGACAAAATTGCACCTTTTCCCGAGAAAATTAATTCACAGAAAAACATAGCAAATTTCTGGCTGCTTTGTAACTTGCAGATATCTCATAAATAATTAAGAGTAATTTAGCATACCTAGCTCACTTAATAATCTTGAGAATGTTGATTCATCAAGTGACTTGGTAAAGATGTCTGCAAGTTGTTGTTCACTTGGAACAAAATGTAACTCCACAGTACCATTCATAACATGTTCCCTAATGAAATGGTACTTGATGTCAATGTGCTTGGTCCTAGAATGCTGTACTGGATTCTCAGTTATGGCAATGGCACTAGTGTTGTCACAGAAGATAGGAATTTTCTCAACTCTTAATCCATAATCAAGTAGTTGATTTTTCATCCATAAAATCTGTGCACAACAACTTCCAGCTGCAATATACTCAGCCTCAGTTGTGGAGGTGGAAACTGAGTTTTGTTTCTTGCTGAACCATGACACAAGCTTGTTTCCTAGGAATTGACAGGTGCCAGTTGTGCTTTTCCTGTCAATTTTACATCCTGCATAATCTGCATCTGAATAACCAATTAGTTCAAAGCCAGATTCTCTAGGATACCAAATGCCAAGGTTTGGTGTTCCTTTGAGATATCTGAAAATTCTTTTAATAGCAACTAAATGGGATTCCCTAGGATCAGCCTGAAATCTAGCACATAGACATGTAGCAAACATAATATCAGGTCTACTAGCTGTTAAATATAAGAGTGAGCCTACCATGCCTCTGTAACTTGAAATGTCCACAGATTTTTCCTTAGTATTCAATTCAAGTTTGGTGGCAGTAGGCATGGGAGTTTTGGCATGAGAGCATTCCATTAAGTTAAATTTCTTTAATAAATCATGAATATATTTTGTTTGACTAATGAAAATGCCTTCATTAACTTGCTTCACTTGGAGACCAAGAAAATAAGTTAATTCTCCCATCATGCTCATTTCATATTTACTTTGCATAAGCTTGGCAAACTTTTGACAAAGTTTTTCATCTATAGACCCAAAAATTATGCTATCTACATAAATTTGAACAAGTATAGTAAAGCCATCCACCTAGTGAAGTGATTCTCAAGGAGGAACTGTGAAAGTGTGTCATACCAGGCTCTAGGTGCTTGTTTCAAACCATAGAGTGCTTTGAGGAGGAAGTATACATATTCTGGAAAATCATCATCTTCAAAACCAGGAGGTTGACTTACATACACCTCCTCTTCCAATTCCCCATTCAGAAAAGCACTCTTCACATCCATTTGATAGACTTTGAAATTGGCATGGGCTGCATAGGCTAGGAAAATCCTTATTGCTTCTAGTCTTGCAACAGGAGCAAAGGTTTCATCAAAATCAATTCCTTCTTCCTGTGAATAGCCTTTTGCAACCAATCTAGCTTTGTTCCTTGTGACTATGCCATTTTCATCCATCTTGTTTCTGAACACCCATTTTGTGCCTATGACACTCATGTCCTTAGGCTTGGGCACCAGCTTCCAAACATTGTTCCTCTCAAATTGGTTTAGCTCCTCTTGCATAGCTAAAACCCAATCTGGATCTAGAAGTGCATCCTCAACTTTCTTTGGCTCATCTTGAGACAGAAAGCTACTATATAGACATTCTTCTTGAGTTGCTCTTCTAGTTTGAACTTTTGAAGAAACATCACCTATAATAAGTTCAAAGGGATGATCTTTAGTCCATTTCCTTGAGGGAGGTAGACTTGCTCTTGAAGAAGTAGATTCATGATCATGGTTGCCTTGATTGGATATTTGTCCTTGAGAAACTCCCCCTGAGTTTGTTGTCCCTAATTGATCACTTCTAGAGGCATTTCTGTGACTGTCAACGAAACGCTCATTTTGACTGTCAACGAATCCTTCATCATGACTGTCAACGAAATGACCATTTGGTCTGCTAGCAGCTATTCTTTTCAATCTCAATGCAGCAATTTCATCTTCACTGCTGCTTTCATCTGTGCTAGATATAACAACTTTAGGCTGTTTCTCAATAGCCTTGACATGATTCACTTGATCTCCTTCCTCATTCTCAAAAGAAAGACTTTCATGGAAACCTTCATCACAGAGACCTTGAATTTTGAGATCATCAAAAACAACATGTACAGATTCCATAACAATGTTGGTTCTGAGATTATAGACTCTGTAAGCTTTCCCTGCTGCATATCCCACAAATATTGTTTCATCTGCCTTTGCTTCAAATTTCCCCAAATGCTCAGCTTGATTTCTCAGAACAAAGTACTTGCATCCAAAGATATGAAGAAAGTCCAATAGTGGCTTCTTTCTTTTGAGTAACTGATAAGGGGTCATTCCCTTGGCCTGATTAATCAAAGAAATATTTTGAGTGAAGCAAGTTGTGTTAACTGCCTCAGCCCAAAAATAAGTTGGTAACTTTGATTCATCTAGCATTGTCCTTGCAGCTTCAATAAGTGTTCTGTTTTTCCTTTCAACTACACCATTTTGCTGTGGTGTTCTTGCTGCTGAAAACTCATACATAATTCCATTTTCTTCACAGAACAACTTCATTGTTGAATTCTTAAACTCTGTCCTATTGTCACTCCTGATTCTTCTTACTTTGATGTCAGGATTGTTGTTTACCATCTTGATGTGATTGATAATGATTTCACTTGCCTCATCCTTAGAGTGCAGAAAGAAAGTCCAAGTAAATCTAGAGAAATCATCAACAATCACAAGACAATATTTCTTCTTTGAAATTGACATGACATTTACAGGGCCAAATAAATCCATATGAAGTAAATCAAGCTGTTGGACAATTGATGACTCTGTCTTGCTTTTGAATGATGCCTTCTTTTGTTTCCCTTTTTGACAGGCATCACACAAACCATCCTTGGAAAATTCCACCTGTGGAATTCCTCTAACAAGATCATTCCTTACCAAATCATTCATAACTTTGAAGTTCAGAAGAGATAGTTTCTTGTGCCACAGCCAACTTTCATCCTTGCTTGCCTTGCTAAAAAGACAGGTGATTGTATCTGGACTTGTGCTACTAAAGTCAGCAATGTACACATTCCCTCTTCTGAATCCAGTCATTACCACATTGTTGTTTCCTCCTTTAAAAACAACACAGGCTTCTTTAGAAAAAGTAACTAAAAATCCTTTGTCACAAAGTTGGCTGATACTAAGCAAGTTGTGCTTAAGACCATCCACCAATGCAACCTCATCTATGATGACATTCTCTTTTGAAATCAAGCCATATCCCTTAGTGTTGCTGTCATCTCCAAAAGCAATACAAGGGCCAACTCTTTCCTGAAACTCTGTGAGCAGGGTGGAATCACCAGTCATGTGTCTTGAACAACCACTATCCAAGTACCAAAGATTCCTTTTGTCTCCCTGCACACAATAAAACCAAATCAAGTTGATTTTGGTACCCAAGTTTCCTTGGGTCCTGTTATGTTAGCCTTTGCTTTTCCTTTTATATCATTTTTCACCTTGGGCTCAGACTGATTTAAATCAATCTTTACCTTTGGTGTTGATTTCTGAGGGTTGCTCACATTTTCATTCACAACATGCATAGTTGGAGGAACAAACATGTTATTCACATTCCATGGCATTTGTGGCATATTAAACATATTCATGTATGGATTAGGCACAAATGACATGCTAGCATATGGATTCTGAAATTGTGCATATGGAGCAAACATGTTAGGCATAACAGGCATTGTAGGCATAGAACCATTCATTACAGGCTTAGGCATTTTCACATTAGCAGTCTTCTTAACAGATTTGCAGTTAGTAGATAAATGACTAACACTTCCACAATTGACACATGTCTTTCTAGGAGCATATTTATCAGGTGTGTAATTGTTGTGTTTGTTAATCCCTACTTTGCCATTCCTGTTATTCTTTTTATTTCCCTTAGCCTCAACTTGAACTTTCTCTAACTTGTCTTTCAATTGCTTGTTAGACAAGTGACCTACATTAGCTCTCTCAAGTTGTTGGTAGCAACATTCCTGGCATCTTTCCATTTTGCAATCACACTTTGTTCTATTTCAAGTTGTGTTTTAAGAATTTCTTCCCTTTCTAACACGTTCTCAAGTTCCTTCTTAGCATCCCTACTAACACACCTCATTTTCTCAAATTCAATGAGCTGTGCTTCTAACATGGCATTCCTATCACTTAAGAGCAAATTAGTCTCTTTTATTCTTGAATTCTCCTTGGTGACTGATTTAAGAGTAACACGCAAATTATATAGTACATTAGACATTTCATTTACTGCACTATCGCATTCCTCTTTAGAAAGCTCAGAAAGATTAGTAATTGTTACCTGGTTGCTTGAGGAGCTTGCTTCCTGCTCATGATTGTTAGCCATAAGAGCCAAGTTGACATACTCAACATCATCATCAGAATCTTCACCATTACCAGCCCAATCATACTCCTGAGACATGAAAGCCTTTTCTTTTTGCTTGAGAAGTTCAAAGTATTTCTTTTTATAATCGACAGGCTCAAATTTCCTGTTGCCCTTCTCAACCTTGGGCTTTCTACAGTCTCCAGCAAAGTGACCAATCATTCCACAATTGAAACATTTAGACTTAGACTTTTCAATCCAGTTATTTTTGCTAGGTTGAAAGTCTCTCCTTGGTGGCCTTGCTTCTGAGTTTCTCTTGAACTTGAACTTAGAGAATTTTCTTGACAGAAAAGCAATGTGTTCATCAATCTCATCTAAGTCATCCAAGTTGGCTGGTTCTGGTTCCTCTTCTTCTGTCATCTTGTCTTTACCCTTGGTAACCTCACTCCTACAACTAGCTCGATTAGTTGTGGCTTTTGCAGCTTCTTCATTGTCATCTTCCAGTTGATTCACAGATGCAATCAATGCAATAGATCCACCTTTCTTCTGTACCTTTTCAATTTCTTCATCTTGCTTCATTTCCAACTCATATGTCTTTAAGGTTCCATAAAGCCTTTCAAGAGTGTAGTCTTTGTACTCTTGAGTGTTTCTGAGAGAAACAATCATAGGCTTCCATTCTTTTGGAAGAGCTCTAAGAAATTTAAGGTTTGAATCCTTGGTTTGATAGATCCTCCCATACAACTTTAATCCATTCAAAAGCTTTTGAAACCTACTAAACGTGTCATTTAGGGTTTCACCAGCTTTAAAATGAAAATGCTCATATTGTTGTGTAAGGAGTTGCATTTTGTTCTCCCTGACTTGCTCAGTTCCTTCACAGAGTGTTCTAACAGTATCCCATACTTCTTTAGAGGTTGTACAGTTTATGACATTGTCAAACATCTCTTGTTCCAAACCATTAAACAAAATGTTCATGGTTCTTTTATCTGTATGGATTTCTGCAACATCTTCAATAGTCCATTCTGAGACAGGTTTTGGAATCTCTATATCAGGAGCATCATCTGGCAGTCCAACTCTAGATGCAAAAGTCATGGGAACGTGTGGACCTTTCTCAATGCAGTCGACATACCTCTCATCCATAGACATAAGATGTAAATGCATCTTTACTTTCCAGTGAAAGTAATTGTCCTTATCAAGAACTGGTATCTTTACTCCTGCATCCTTCTTCACCATGGTTACTGTTTTGGTCTTGATCTTTAAACTTCTTGTATGTTAGAAGCTTGCTCTGATACCAATTGTTAATCCCAAATGACCTAACAGAATTGTAGAGGGGGGGGGGGGGTTGAATACAATTCTTGATATTTGTTAAACTTAAAAACAACTTACAATATAAAACTGAACTTATAAAATAAAAACACAAGCACTTAAATAATTTCAGTTGGATTGTTTGATGATCCAACTGAAGTGTTTTTATTGCAGAAATAATCTGTGATACAAAAGTACAAAGCTGCTCAGTTACAAGAATGTAGAGAAGTATGCTCTCAAAGATAGCTAATACAATCTATTTGTTTTTTCTTCTCTTACTCTTTTTTAACTGCTACACTTGGTTATATATATATATTCCCAAGTTTACAAAGCTATTTTTGGCTACACTAAAAGTACAATGAGTAACCGCCAATAGTTTGCTTTTCATCCCTTTGTCCAGTGGTCCTTGGAGATCTTTGCTTTTGTCTTCATGCTTATTATGATCACTTCCAAGAGCCCAATTGGAAACTGGGATGTTTCCTTATTTCCAATGTCCATTTTAATGGTTTCCAATGCAAAGTACACTTCCATATCTCCTTTTGATCTGTCACATAACTGTCACTATCACTTTGTCAACTATTCAGAAAAGCAATAATGATTCGTTGATAGTAGGGAGATGTGTTTCGTTGATAGCTTTATTCTTCATTTCGTTGATGAGTAATCTTCGTTTCGTTGATGAGTAAACTCCATACCGTTGACATAGTAATCTTCATACCGTTGACATGTCTTCACTTAGGCAAAATTACATGGCATAATATATTTACAATTCACCAACCTATTTTGCCTATCTAGTACTTAGTCAACATGACTTAGAAAACCTATCTAATACATACACCAAAATGCCTATCAAACTGTGAAGTATTGTACAGTGCAATTGCTACATCACTCATTTCATTGATGAGCTTCCTGTCAACGAAACGCTGCAAAGCATGCCATTTCGTTGACAGCTACAAATTACTTTACACAAATTCTACTAAGTGTTTTATGTTTATCATCAAGAACAACATTTGAAGATTTAGTATCAAGTCTCAAAAGTTTGTATCCTTTTTGAAGGTGTGGATACCCGACAAAAACACATTGTATGGCTCTAGAAGATAGCTTATCAGTAGGATGAATTGAAGCATAGCATAGACAACTGAATGCTCTCAAAAAATGATAGTCAGGTTTTGTATTAAAAAGTACTTCATGAGGTGAGAAAATTGAGAACTGGAGTAGGCAACAGGTTAATAAGGTGAGTTGCTGTCAAAAGACATTTACCCCAGAACTTAGAAGGCAAACCAGATTGAAAGCGCAAAGACCTAGTCATTTCTAAGAGATGCTTATTGATAAGTGGATTTCATATCCACTTGGATCGTCCTAAATTGGCTTAAATTGATCGTTTTTTCTCAAGTTTGTGGTGATTGTGATGTGTTTGGTGTTTGTATTTGCAGAGTTGAGTTGTCAGCAGAGATGTGGAGTTCTTGTGGTTTGCAGTGATGTTCTGAGCAATGTCGTTAAGGTCAAGTGGTTGCGGAATGAGAGCACACAAAGAATTGTCAAGGAATGCAAAGTTGAGGATTCTGGACAGTAACCAGGCGTGCCCGCGCCCTATTAGGCGCGCCCGCGCTCTTCAAAAGATGTAAAAGGCAATTCTGAGTCAGAAAAGGAAAGTTGCCAAAAGACCAGTCAACCCAGAGACCTATATAATCAACTGGTGGACGATTTCTGAGAGACACATTGATATAGAATCATACATATCCATCCACCGGCAAGGAGAACAAGAAGATGGCTGATTACGAAGATCTAGATTTCATCTTTTCTTTGTATTCTTCTAATTAGGCGATACTTTGGATTCTCGTTTGTTCTTTCATAAACCCTAGCACTTTTATTCAGTATTCTAGACTTATTATTATCATGTTTACATCAGAACCCACGATGATGAACGGTTCGATTATGAACTAATCGTCGTCGTGGGATTCTAACGGATTTATTTATGGATTTTAGTAGTTAATTGTTTTAAAGATATGTGTGTGATGGCTAATTGATATCCTAGTTTGGTTGTGCTAATTCTTCTTGGATGCGTAACTAACATCTAAGTTGTATTGTTAATCTCTATTGATTGTGAAAGTGGATATAGAGATTTAGAACTTGCCATGCTAGCATAGGTTTATGTATGTTTGTCATGCATGATTCGTAGGTGATTTTAACCATTTTACCTGCCCTATGTAATCTGAATGGATAACTTGCTCGTTAAACCGTTATGTTTTCAAATCTTATAGACATATAGGGTCTAAGCATAATTGGTGTCTGCTTAACTTCTATCTCTTTTGTGGATGTTTGAGTGGTTTGGTATACGTATACTGAAAGGTAGCGTGTACTGATTTCGTGTTATCCGATTAGTTATCACAACTGTCACATGCATTGATTAAAGACAAAAGACTCTAGATGAAGTACTTAATGAAGTTAGGATCCCATGTTTTATTCTCATAAGTAATTCAACAGAAATCTCTTTAGACAATTATAATCTTGTTAAGTTGATTAGTTAATTTAGTTAATCAAAACACAAATTTGTTACTTGTCTTAGCATTGAACAATAGCCATACATTTTTGCATAAGTGCATAACTATAGTAACCAAAGTAGTCTCTGTGGGAACGAACTCTACTTTCATATATTACTTGTTGACCGCGTACGCTTGCGTGATTTTGTGCGAACAAGTTTTTGGCGCCGCTGCCGGGGACTCGGTGTTATATATATAGTTTATGTGCTTGTCATCAGTGGTCGTTAAAGTTCACTGACTCGGATTATACTCATCAATTTTACTTTGTTTGGTGTGTTTCAGATACTTTAGTGAGCGTGTATTCGAACACGTTCTCAATCTCGGAAATAACTTGAATTAAGTCTAGTTATGGGTGATCAACCAGTTGCAGAAACGAAGGCTTTGAAGGATTATTCTCAGCCAAAGATCAATGACATTCAATCTAGCATTGTCAGGCCGGCTATTGCAGCTAATACTTTTGAAATCAAGCCTGGCACAACTCAGATGGTGCAGAATTCAGTTCAGTTTGGGGGTGCTCCAACGGAAGATCCCAATATGCATATTAGGGATTTCATTGAGATTTGCGACACCTTCAAGTTCAATGGAGTGTCAGAAGATGCTGTGAAGCTGAGACTTTTCCCATTTCCTCTGAGGGATAAGGCTAAGGGCTGGTTGCACTCTCTACCAGCAGGTTCTATTACCACATGGGAGGATCTTGCTCAGAAATTTCTCACTAAATTCTTCCCTATGGCTAAAACAGCTGCAATCAGGAATGCTCTTACTCAGTTTGCATAGCATTCAGGAGAAACTTTATGTGAAGCTTGGGAGCGTTACAAGGAGATGCTTAGGAAGTGTCCTCATCATGAAATGCCTGATTGGATGGTGATCAATTGTTTTTATAATGGACTGGGAGGTCAATCTCGACCAATGCTTGATGCGGCATCAGGTGGAGCTTTGTGGGCTAAAAGCTACGATGAAGCTTATGAACTAATTGAGATGATGGCTGCTAATGAATACCAGAATCCAACTCAGAGGTTATCACAAGGCAAGGTAGCAGGAATTCTGGAAGTGGATGCAGCTACGACAATTACAGCTCAGTTGAAGGCTTTGTCTATGAAAGTAGATTCTCTGACTAACTATGGAGTTCAGCAGGTGGCTAGTGTGTGTGAGCTTTGTGCAGGTGCTCATGACACGACTCAATGTGCCATATCTAATGAATCAGCGCAGTTTGTGAGCAATTTCCAGATATCACAGCAGCCAGTGCCTAATGTCTATCATCCGAATAACAGGAACCATCCGAATTTCAGCTGGAGTAACAATCAGGGTGGTCAGAATCAGCCACAACAACAGTATCAGCAGTTTCAGGGGCAGCAATATGGAGCTAAGCAATTCAACTCTTCTGGTTTTCAGCAACAGTATGCTCCAAGGCAACCATATCAACCACCAGGGTTTCAACAACCATCTCATGGCAACGCTGGTCAGTCATCTAATGAAAAGTCTGAATTGGAGGAATTGAGGCTAATGTGCAAGAGCCAAGCTGTTTCAATCAAGACTCTGGAGAATCAAATCGGTCAGATTGCCAATGCATTGTTGAATAGACCACATGGAACTCTCCCTAGTGATAGGGAAACTAATCCTGGCAAAAGAGAAGTCAAAGAACATGTTAAAGCAGTTACCTTGCGATATGAAAAGGTTACGGGTGACCAGAACTCAGAAACAGACCAAAACGAAAAAATTTCTGGAATCCCAGCAGAAGGTGGGCGCGCCCGCACCCTAGGAAGCGCGCCCGCGCCTGAGGTTCTGCCAGAAGATGAAGAAAAAGTGGAAAAATCAAGTTTGGGGGGAAACGAAGCGGAAAAGCGTGATCATTCTACTGAAAAATCTATTTCGAAGCAGAATACAGAGATCAAGGAGGTCTATCCTCCTCCGCCATTCCCTAAACGTCTTCAGAAGCAGAAGTTGGATAAGAAGTTCGCTAAGTTTCTGGAGGTTTTCAAGAAGTTGCATATCAATATACCTTTTGCGGAAGCCCTTGAACAAATGTCGAGCTACGCAAAGTTCATGAAGGGTATTCTATCTCGGAAGTTGAAACTCGAAGAGTTGGAAACCGTTGCTTTGACAGAAGAATGTAGTGCTATCTTACAGCAGAAGTTACCTCCAAAACTCAAGGATCCAGGGAGTTTCACCATACCGTGCACAATCGGCAATCTATCTTTCAACAAGTGCTTGTGTGACTTGGGAGCTAGCATTAATATGATGTTGTTGTCTGTCTTCATGCAACTTGGGCTGCCGGAGCCTAAACCGACAAACATGTCTTTACAGCTGGCTGACAGGTCTATCACATATCCAAGGGGTATAGTGGAGGATGTGTTGGTTAGAGTGGATAAGCTTATCTTTCCTGCTGATTTTGTGATCCTGGACTTTGAGGAAGACAAGAAGATTCCTATTATCTTGGGAAGACCGTTCTTAGCTACATGCCGTACTTTGATCGATGTGCAGAAAGGAGAACTTACAATGAGGGTGCATGACCAGAATGTCACCTTCAGTGTGTTCAATGCAATGAAGTTCCCTACAGAGGAAGAAGAATGTTTTTCAGTGGACTTGGTTGAGTCTGCGGTGTACACGGAGATTGAGCAATTGCTTAGGTCAGATACATTGGAGAAGGTACTGATAGGGGATTCTGAGACGGAAGACAAAGAAAGAGAAGAGAAACTGCAGTACTTGAATGTTTCTCCGTGGAAAATAAAGATTGATATGCCATTTGATTCTCTTGGCATAGCTGAGCTAAAAAAATCTCAGGAGCGTCTCAAGCCATCGATTGAAAATGCTCCTACTCTTGAACTTAAACCACTACCGGAGCACTTGAGGTATGCTTTCTTAGGTGATGCATCTACTTTACCTGTGATTATTGCATCTAACTTGTCAGGTAGTGAAGAAGAAAAACTTTTGCGAATTCTGAGAGAGTTCAAATCAGCAATTGGTTGGACCATAGCGGATATCAAGGGAATCAGCCCTTCGTATTGCATGCATAAGATTCCGCTTGAAGCAGGAAGTAAACCAATAGTGGATCCTCAAAGGAGGCTCAATCCTATCATGAAAGAGGTAGTGAAGAAAGAAATTCTCAAGTGGCTGGATGCAGGCATTATCTATCCTATTTCAGACAGTTCATGGGTGAGTCCAGTGTAATGTGTGCCTAAGAAAGGAGGCATGCCAGTGGTTGCTAATGAGAATTTACATGGACTACCGAAAGCTGAATAAAGCCACCAGAAAAGATCACTTCCCTCTTCCGTTCATTGATCAGATGCTAGACCGGTTGGCTGGCCATGAGTTCTATTGCCTTCTGGATGGTTATTCAGGTTACAATCAGATTTGCATTGCTCCAGAGGATCAGGAGAAGACCACATTCACATGTCCGTTTGGCACTTTTGCGTTCCGTCGCGTTTCTTTCGGACTCTGTGGTGCACCAGCAACTTTTCAGAGATGTATGATGGCCATTTTCTCAGACATGATTGGCATTAATTTGGAGGTGTTCATGGATGACTTCTCAGTGTTTGGAACTTCTTATGATCAGTGCCTACAGAATCTTGGCATGGTGCTGAAAAGGTGTGTTGAGACCAATTTGGTGCTCAATTGGGAAAAATGTCACTTCATGATGCAAGAAGGAATCATTCTTGGGCATAAGGTTTCTAGTAAGGGGCTTGAAGTGGACAAGGCCAAAGTGGAGACAATTGAAAATCTTCCTCCACCAAGCTCAGTTAAGGGAATTCACAGTTTTCTTGGTCATGCGGGTTTCTATCGGCGATTCATTCAAGACTTTGCCAAAATCTCCAAACCTTTATGTAATTTATTGGAGAAGGATGTTCCTTTCAAGTTTGATGAAGATTGCTTGGCAACTTTCGAGCTTTTGAAGAAGAAGTTGACTACTACCCCCATTATCACTGCACCTGATTGGGGTGAACCTTTTGAGTTGATGTGTGATGCTAGTGACTATGCAGTGGGAGCTGTTCTTGGCCAAAGGAAGAACAAGGTGTTTCATGTGATTTACTATGCTAGCAAAACCTTCAACGATGCGCAGCTGAATTATACTACTACAGAGAAGGAACTTTTAGCCATTGTCTACAGTTTCAAGAAATTCAGGTCATATTTGCTTGGAACTAAAGTAGTAGTTTATACTGATCATGCAGCGATCCGTTATCTGATTTCAAAGAAGGATTCAAAGCCTCGGTTGATTCGTTGGGTTCTTTTGTTGCAAGAGTTTGATTTGGAGATCAAAGACAGGAAAGGCACAGAAAACCAGGTGGCTGATCATTTGTCACGATTGGAAGATCATGGTAAGAAGGCAGGGGATAAGACTCTAATCAATGAATCTTTTCCTGATGAGAAACTTTTTAGGATGCAAGATGAAGAACCATGGTTTGCAGACATTGTGAACTATCTTGTGAGTAATGTCATCCCGACTGAATTTTCTTATGCTCAAAGGAAGAAGTTTCTACATGATGTGAAGTGGTACCGTTGGGACGAGCCTTTCTTATTCAGACATGGAGCTGACCAGGTGATAAGGAGATGTATTCCTTATTGTGAAACTGAGGGTGTTTTGCGAGATTACCATTCCACCATTTATGGAGGTCATTATGGTGGAGAGAAGACAGCTACTCGAGTACTTCAGGCAGGTTTCTATTGGCCAACTCTGTTTAAAGATGCTCATCAGTTTGTTTTGAGATGTGATCGTTGCCAAAGGGTTGGTAATATTTCTAGGAGGAATGAGATGCCTCTTAATATACTGCTTGAAGTGGAGATTTTCGACGTGTGGGGAATAGATTTCATGGGACCGTTTGTTTCGTCCTGCAATAATCAGTACATACTATTAGCTGTGGATTACGTGTCTAAATGGGTTGAGGTAAAGGCTTTAACGACCAATGATGCTAAAGTGGTGCTGAGTTTTCTGCATAAGCAAATCTTCACGCGTTTCGGAACTCCAAGGGTAATCATCAGTGATGAGGGTACGCATTTTTGTAACCGCAAGTTTACAGCCTTGATGGCTAGGTATAATATCAATCATCGTGTTGCTACTGCCTATCACCCTCAGACAAATGGCCAAGCTGAAGTTTCTAATAGGGAGATCAAGCGTATTCTTGAAAAAGTTGTAAATCCTTCGAGGAAGGATTGGTCGTTGAAGCTTGATGAAGCTGTTTGGGCTTACAGGACAGCTTACAAGACTCCTTTGGGTACGTCACCGTTTCAGTTGGTGTATGGTAAGGCTTGTCATTTGCCTGCCGAGCTAGAGCATAAGGCGTATTGGGTATTGAAGAAGTTGAACTTTGATTTGTCAGCTGTTGGCGAGAAAAGAATGCTTCAAATTAATGAGCTGGATGAGTTTCGGCTGCAGGCTTATGAAAATCACAAGTTATACAAGGAGAAGGTCAAGAGATGGCATGATAAGAAGTTGGTGCACAAGTCTTTTGTTCCTGGCCAACTTGTTTTGCTTTTCAACTCTCGTCTCAAGCTTTTTACAGGAAAACTTAAGTCAAGGTGGTCGGGGCCGTTCACGGTCAAAACAGTGTTTCCTCATGGTGCAGTGGAAGTTTTCGACAAGTCACCGGATGAAGCATTCAAGGTCAATGGTCAGAGATTGAAACCGTATTTTGGTGAACGGGTGAATCGCGAGGCGGAAACCGCGGTTCTTGTTTCAGCGGTTTAAGGAGTCAGGAATCACGTCAAGCTATTGACGTAAAACGAGCGCTTCGTGGGAGGCAACCCATGTTATGTTGTAAGTATTTTGCATTGTTTTTAAAAAAAAAAGTCAAAAAAAAAAAGCAAAAAAATCAGAAAATCTGGCAGAAGGACCGCGCGCCCGCGCCCTAGCCACGCGCGCCCGCGCCCAATCCCTGTCCAGGAAAAAAATAAAACGGGAAAAAAGAGAAAAAAGCATCCCCAATTCAGTTTTTATTATTTTTTTTCCCTTATTTAAACAGTGTCCTACCCTCCCCAATCCGTAATATCAAAACCCTAGCCCCTAAATTCCTCTTTCTCATTCTCTCTCTCACACCTATACATACACACATCTATATATCTCTTCATCAATTTCAATGGCTCCACCAAAGAGGGGTAGATTGGCAGGTAGTAGCAGCACTCGTCGTTCTTCTTCTGAGGAGGAGTCGAGTATTGGTATTGGAGGAGAGAAATTCACATCTCCAGAGGCTCAGGTTGAGTTTTCTCGTTTGTTGTCGAAGGCTGTGGCTAAAGAGAGGGGATTTTTGCCTCAACCTACTGATGGGCACTTTTTTACCATGATTACGAAGAGGGGTTGGGAATCCTTTTGTGAAGCACCGGAGCCGGTCCCGTTGTCTATTGTGCGGGAGTTCTATGCTAATGCTAAAGCCGACAAGAACGGTTATAGTATGGTTCAGGGATTTACTGTTGATTATACGGCTAGGGCAATTCATCGGGTTTTGAATTTGCCTAGGAGGAAGAGGGGTGAGGAAGACTGGTCTTTGAAGACTCAGGACGATTTTGATCTCGAGTACATTCTTGGGGAGATGTGTGTTCCAGGCACGACTTGGAAGTACAAGGCTGGCACCACCGAGCCGATTACTTTTCCGGCTTCTGCTATGAACAGGTATGCGAGGGCTTGGAATTTGTTTATTTGTGCTAATATTGTGCCTTCTTCGCATCAGCATGAGGTTACGGTGGAAAGGGCTATTGTTCTTTTTGGTATTCTGAATGAAGAGTACATTGATCTTGGAGAGCTCCTTCATAGGAGTATTGTGAAGTTTTTGAAGGGTGGTACAACGGGGGCGATTCCTCATGCCTCCATTGTTACTAAGTTGTGTGCTGCAGTCGGTGTTCGTTGGTCCGAGGAGGAGCAGGTTCAGTTACCAAGTGCTCCTATAGATCATTCATCGATTTCGAGGATGGAGGATTGGGATGGTGGTGCCCCGGATTACTATGGTTTGGGCTATACTCATCTTGAGGATGCTGATGAAGCAGAGGCTCCACCTCGTGAGCCTGCAGCTAGGAGGGAACGCGCATCCAGGATTCAGCGTGAGGTGGATATGTCTAGTTTAGGGGATGTGCAGTATAGGCGGCTGACGCGGCGCATTGATGCAATTCATGATAGTCATAGCCGCTTTGCTCAAGATTTAACTCAGTCTTTGAGTGCTGCATTCAGAGCCACTGGGGTTGATATCGCTTGGCCTACCCTTGGTATGGATTCTGTTTATCCACCGCCTGATACACCACCCGAGGAGGGTGGTCCTGCTGATGATTAGGTATTCTCTGCATCTTTCCTTGTTATTACCTTCAATGAGGACATTGAATATTTTAAGTTTGGGGGTGGTAATTAGGGAATGTAGTGTGTGTTCATATAGGATTCATTTTGCATATTTAGTTAGTTCATTCATATCTTTGCATAATTTGTCATATAGAGCATTGTGTTTGCATAATTGTTTATATCTATCATGTGAGTCCATTTAGTTGCATTTGCATATCATATTTCATGATCCCGTAGGACTTGACTGTTTTCGTTGATGAGTTGATGTTGATGTTGATGGGAGTGTGGTTGTGATGAATAGAGGGTTGATTAAGTTTCTATGGAATTGACTTGCATGCCAGAAACAAATTAATTTCACAAGTCTCATTGGTTGCTTTTAGATTTGATCAGACCATGTTTTGTTTGGATGTTAGAATTTAACCACTTGCTTATATTTAGAATGTATTCTATTCTCTTGAAATTAAAGGAGCACTAAAGTATAAGTTTGGGGGAAAACATGGATTTCATGCTAGTTGTCAATAAGGCTAGGTGTCAAATGGCTAGTAGCCGGCTCATTGAAAAGATGAGTAGTCTAGGGTGGGATGAGAAAAAGCAAAGCGCACTCATTCCGAAATTGTTAAAAAAAAAAGAAAAAAAAAAGAAAGGAAAAGAAAAAAAAAGTTGTTTTAGTTGTTTTATGCAGAATCGATCAGGTTGAGCTCTTTAATACTTGAGCAATTAAGTTCTAGGGGACTTTGTGCCTAGTGACCTAAGACTTTTCCGGTCTGGGATCCACTAACCTAAAGCTCGCTACATGGGTATTATTGTATAAGCCTTTCGGGGTCTCATCCATTGCACGGTCAAATAAGCATGTGTATTGTGTTTAGTATGTTGTTTTGTAATAAAAGCATGAATTCCTGTCTATCTCAAGTGGTTTATGGAGGTGTCTCTGAATGGTTTCTTGAGTCTAGAGTATATTCTGTTTATAAGCTTGTGGTTGTTTTGGTAAAGAATAGGATATGGTCTTGGTTTAGTTTGGGAGTATATTGATGAGCATTGCACACATGCACGTTTCTGTGTTTGTATGGTTAGTATACGGGAATTTGGTCGAACTCTATTTGAAATATTGTATTCCTTGAGATGTTTGCTTGTTGATTGGTTTTGGTTAGTCTGAGGGGATCACTTGCATTAGCATATTATTTGCATTCATGCATTGCATTATAGTTAGTAGAGTCTGTTTATGCTTGAGGACAAGCATCGGTTTAAGTTTGGGGGTGTGATAAGTGGATTTCATATCCACATGGATCGTCCTAAATTGGCTTAAATTGATCGTTTGTTCTCAAGTTTGTGGTGATTGTGATGTGTTTGGTGTTTGTATTTGCAGAGTTGAGTTGTCAGCAGAGATGTGGAGTTCTTGTGGTTTGCAGTGATGTTCTGAGCAATGTCGTTAAGGTCAAGTGGTTGTGGAACGAGAGCACACAAAGAATTGTCAAGGAATGCAAAGTTGAGGATTCTGGACAGTAACCAGGCGCGCCCGCGCCCTATTAGGCGCGCCCGCGCTCTTCAAAAGCTGTAAAAGGCAATTCTGAGTCAGAAAAGGAAAGTTGCCAAAAGACCAGTCAACCCAGAGACCTATATAATCAACTGGTGGACGATTTCTGAGAGACACATTGATATACAATCATACATATCCATCCACCGGCAAGGAGAACAAGAAGACGGCTGATTACGAAGATCTAGATTTCATCTTTTCTTTGTATTCTTCTAATTAGGCGATACTTTGGATTCTCGTTTGTTCTTTCATAAACCCTAGCACTTTTATTCAGTATTCTAGACTTATTATTATCATGTTTACATCAGAACCCACGATGATGAACGGTTCGATTATGAACTAATCGTCGTCGTGGGATTCTAACGGATTTATTTATGGATTTTAGTAGTTAATTGTTTTAAAGATGTGTGTGTGATGGCTAATTGATATCCTAGTTTGGTTGTGCTTATTCTTCTTGGATGCGTAGCTAACATCTAAGTTGTATTGTTAATCTCTATTGATTGCGAAAGTGGATATAGAGATTTAGAACTTGCCATGCTAGCATAGGTTTATGTATGTTTGTCATGCATGATTCGTAGGTGATTTTAACCATCTTACCTGCCCTATGTAATCTGAATGGATAACTTGCTCGTTAAACCGTTATGTTTTCAAATCTTATCGACATATAGGGTCTAAGCATAATTGGTGTCTGCTTAACTTCTATCTCTTTTGTGGATGTTTGAGTGGTTTGGTATACGTATACTGAAAGGTAGCGTGTACTGATTTCGTGTTATCCGATTAGTTATCACAACTGTCACATGCATTGATTAAAGACAAAAGACTCTAGATGAAGTACTTAATGAAGTTAGGATCCCATGTTTTATTCTCATAAGTAATTCAACAGCAATCTCTTTAGACAATTATAATCTTGTTAAGTTGATTAGTTAATTTAGTTAATCAAAACACAAATTTGTTACTTGTCTTAGCATTGAACAATAGCCATACATTGTTGCATAAGTGCATAACTATAGTAACCAAAGCAGTCTCTGTGGGAACGAACTCTACTTTCATATATTACTTGTTGACCGCGTACGCTTGCGTGATTTTGTGCGAACACTTATGTTTTCTTTCCACCCTAGCATTTTGCTGGGGTGTGTAAGGACAAGAAGTTTGGTGCTGAATGCCTAGATTAGATAGAAAAGAATGAAAATGATGATTGAGAAATTCACCCCCATTGTCAGTACGAATAGTTTTCACAGTAGTATGAAAATGATTGAAAACATAAGTAGTAAAATGTTTAAAAGTAGAAAACACATCTTGCTTAGAAGACAACAAGAATGTCCAAGTTGCCCGACTACAATCATCAACCAAAGTAAGGAAATATTTACAACCATTAGATGAAGCAACATGATATGGTCCCCAAAGGTCCATATGGAGTAAAGAAAAAATGTGAGTAGCTTGTGAATCACTATGCTTAGGAAAAGACAACAACGTCTGCTTAGAGCTAGGACAAACATGACAGTCATTGTTACAAACAGATAAAGGTTGTAAAGAATCAATATGTTTTAAAACACCATCAGAAGTATGGCCTAACCGAATATGCCAAAGCTTAGAAGACACAACAGCAGTAGAGGATGTACTGGCATGATAAGAAACAGGAGTGCCAGCAGTAAAAGCAGAAGTAGAAGCTTGAGTAAAATAGTAGAGACCATCTTTTTCAGTTCCAGTAGCCAGAATTGCTTGGTTCTGGTCCTTAAAAGTACAGGAATTAGGTGAAAAGACTACTGTACAAGAATGTGCAGTAGTCAATTTACTAATGGAAAGAAGGTTACATTTAAAAGCTGGAACAAACAACACATCATGAAGTGTGATGATAGAGTTTAAATGAACTGACCCTAGTTGACTAACAAGAATTATATGAGTATTAGGTAAAGCAACATGGAAAGGTTTAGGAACTGGTTTCACATGATGCATAAGGTGAATATCACAACACATATGGTTGGAAGCCCATGTATCTATAATCCAGGAGGATTGTAAAAAATGAGGTGCACTAGAGAGCATTGAGTAAGCCAAACCTGCAATGCCAGCAAGATGATCTTCAGGACTGTTATAAGCCTTATTCTGATTTTGCATCATGAGAGACATCATGGTATTCATTTGAGACATCTGTTGTTGCAGCTGCTCAAAACTTTGAGACTGGTTATTAAAAGCATCAGCAGAAAAATTAGAGTGCTGGGAAAAATTTGGTTGTGAAATCTGAGAACCAGCAGATTGAGTACGAATAGGATGATTGACAGATTCTATATTGCCTGACACCTGCATAGCTTTAGGGAATTGTCTAAAGCCAGGAGCAGAAGTATTACCAAACTTACCCTTACCTCTTCCTTTTGGTGGATACCCAACAAGTTTAAAACAGTGCCCTCTAACATGACCCTCCTTTTAACAGTAGGTGCATTTCAGAAGTAGTTTCTTTACCACAGATGAACCCTCAGAAGCCGTTTTGGTATAACCTGTAGCCTTAACAACATTGGGAGCATTCTGTTTGGAATTAGCCATGAATGACATAGTAACATTACCACCAATTCTTTGTTTCTCTTCTTGTTTGATCAAAGAAAAAGCCTGAGCAATCGAGGGAAGGGGATTCATCATCAAAATTTGTCCTCGAGCTGAAGCAAAACTCTCATTAAGTCCCATTAAAAATTGAAGTAACTTTTTTCTTTGATCCCTCTCTTCTTGTAGCTTATGAATGCCACATTTACAACTACATTTACAAGTTACTGTTGGTTCCAAAGCAACATATTCATCCCACAAGTTTTTCATCTTGTGACGATAAATCTCAACAGATTTATCTCCTTGTTCCAAAGCATGTAAATCCTTTAAAACCTGATAAACTCTATGACCATTAATGCTTGAAAATTGGTCATGTAATTCCTCCCATATTTCTTGTGCAGAGTGAACAAAATCCATGCCATTACTTATATCATCGGAAATAGTATTCAATATCCAGCTAATAACCATATCATTGACTCTGTCCCATTGATTTCTCAAAAGTGATCCTTCTTCTGGCCTAAGTAAAGTACCATTAACAAGACCTAACTTGTTTTTAGCAGAAAGTGCAATTGTAAGAGACCTTTTCCAAGGTCCAAAATTATCAGTTCCTGTTAGTTTCTTCGAGATTAAAACTAATCCAGGATGATCAATATTAGCCAGATAAAGAGGATGCAAATTAGAGGTGACATGAATTTCGTGATCATCACCTACAGGTGTATCCATATTTCCTTCGTCCTCATTCTCAACAATTTCCTCAGATTGTAGACCAATATTTGCAACAGCATTCGCATATGACATTTTTGCCATTTTGATCTTAAAATCTTAATAAATAAAAACTCTACAACAAACAAGATTGATACAAAAACAAACCACTATGTATATGCGATTCTGTATTTATCTATTCCACAAGCTTAATCAAAAGAGAAAAACTCCAAACACATCATCAAAACTCAAGATCTTCGATATTAATGCCTAATCTCAACAACTTCAAGAATCGATTCTCAAATCTGTTCCCGTAAAGCAAAAATCAAGAAAAGTACCTCTCTAATTACGAGAAATCGAACGGAGATGATCGAGATCGAGAACAACGCTTAGCTCTACACGCATCTGTGTGTAATTTGTGCGGAATCTTCATCTGATACCATACAGAAGATGTAAAGCTATAATAAGTGTTTGATATGAGAGAGATTAAGTAAACGAGAGAGAAGAGATGTAAAACAAGAGAGATTTCATTATTGTAAAGAACAAAATTGCATTCTACTAAATCAGTATTCAACTTATATCATAATCTGTAACTAACTTGACAGACTGTAAAGTCGTGTTTGTATAAATGGTTTTATTCTAGTAAATGGTAACATGATCTTATTACTAATTACATTATGTAACAAACAAGTCTTTGCTGACTTGGCATGTGTGCCAATATATTCATTAAAACGGTCTAGTATTTTCCTTTAAGTTAATACATGATGCTAATATACTATTAAGTTCCTGGTCTAGTTGATGACTACGTTGACTGATTAAGCCTTGCCAAGTTACTGTGAATTGCCCATAAATCATAAATCATGAGGTATTAAGTTAATAGTATATTAGCATATGCCTAATAATAAATTAGGTGAAACTGATGCTAGATTTTCTAATTACATTTTGTAAGAGTTTAGTAATTAAATAATATAAGTTAAATAATAAATTTGCCTAATAATAAATTATATTTTGTAAATTAGACTGGGACTCGGGATTTTAGTGACGTCGCTTGTGGATTTTGTCATAGTGCGAAATTGTTATTTTGAGGTACGGATTTCTCTCCTTTTTCATTCAGTGTTATTCATGCTAGGGCTAGCTATATTTGTTTTGTTCAATTTTTAAATCTGTTCATTCCACTGTTATCCGTTTTGACTCTTGAAAATTATTTTGATTAAAAGTCTATTTTTGCGGCTTCAATAAAATGCATCTTAAATATTCTTTTAAAAAATTTGAACATCTCTCTCAGTTCTGTTCCAAAATATAAAGTATCTGTTTTAGTTCTGTTATGAAATATTAAAATAATTGTTTTAGTTCGTCCGTTGCAAAATATCTGAATCTCTATTTTAGAAATATTAGAAATTATTCATATTACATATATGTTTGGAATATTTGAAGTATCTGCATTAAGTGATTTTGAAAATTGTGTAAATATCTATTTGAACCCTTAGTGATATATGGTATACCGAGTTAACCAGCTGTATGGGTATTACAGCTATGTCATTGCGGCACGAGTGACATGCCACTTTCATGACAGTGTGATTGGTCATGACGTATCCTTCTGATATCTCAGGAGGCGAGTTTTTGCGCATTTTGATATTTGTTTTAGGATACGTGGATGCACCCAGAGTTTGATTTGATTTGTGATTTGTTTTGGTGGTGACGATGTATATGTCGTACACGTTATTCGGTTTATTGCATACATTAAGGTACCCTATGATGTATGTATATGTATCTGTGTCTGTTCTGATCTCGGTTTGAAATATCCTACACATTTCGTTGCTTCAGCCATGTTTTTTTTTTAAAATAACTATTTTATAAAATATGTATATCTGTTTTTTTGTTTTATAAACTGTATTCCAAATTCGTACTGGACGTTTGGCTCATGCCGTATTCTTTTTCTGACAGGTGCTTAGGGAGATCTGGGACCGTGTGAAGGAGGGATACCCTCTATTTCATTGATTAAGATTATGGACTTGTAGAATTATTTAGACTGTTTAATATTACTCCCTGTGTCATATCCATTTCTATACGGTTTCTATTTTGGGATGTCTCTCTCATTTCTATACATTCCAAAAATAGTAACTTTTAATAATATAAAACACTATTACACCCACTACTTTTCTCCACTATCTTTATTCTATAATAATATAAAACATTATTACATCCACTACTTTCCTCTATTATCTCAAATCTATTATTAAATATTGATTTATGTATACAGAGGGACAGAGGGAGTATTTTAGAGATTTTAGTGCTCTGTATACAGATTTATGATTTAATAAGTAGCCCATCACTTAATTATAAATGAGGTGTTACACAAATATACAATAATTATAAAAATCCAACACAAATAATTCAGAGTAAACATCGATAACATGAACCCCAGTCCCCAGGTACATATTATCAGCTTCTTTCAAAAACATCATCATTTCAGCACTTGTTTGCATCATTTGCCTGCTTTTTGTCTCTAGATTATAGCAAGATATTTTAGACTAAAACCAAAACTCAAAATTCTCAACAAAAAAAAAAAATCTAAGAATTCAAAAGCTGATATATAATGAATTTTAATGTTTTATTTGAGAAATTATGAAATTCGGTGCAATTCAGATTTACCACACCCCTAGGCCCTAACACTACAATCCAATACTCTATCAATAAAGTCAACGAATAATAGATTCATAAAAACGAAGTCTGATAGTTCGATTAAAAAAATTATGTACGTGAGTATTTAAATTTATACGGCGAGGAACGATATTGTACTGATAAAAGAATAACAGATTTTTTTTTTGCTACGATCATAGTACCATATCAAACCATACCATTTAAGTGCTTTATCTTAATTATATATAAAAATATAATTAAAAATTGCAAAATAAGCCATTGCCTGGCAAGTGGTAATAACTGTAAGATTTTACCATTTTTTTGTCTAAAATAAAACTAAATACAGTAAAACTCAGCACTATTACAAAACAACGAAAAACACAAATAAAAACCAACATCGCAAATTCACAATCCTAATTCGTTTGAACCTATTGTTTAAATTTATACAAATAATTTCAAACGAAAAAATTATTCCCTTCACCGTTCCATTTATATTAATCACAATTCTATATTTATTTGTGATCTCTGAACAATATAAATGAGACGAATGGAGTATTTAACGCGTAAGTCCCAAAAGTGAGCCAGCAAGAAAACACAAAACCAAAAAACCTGGTGTCACAAAACACAACAAATCAACAGACAACAATACCCCTAAGAGCAAGTCCAACAATGTCCTAGTTGGTTACTTATAAATATGATATAATAATGTATCCTAGTGATTTAGGGACTTGATTTCTTGTAAGAACTCCAACAACATTACTTATATCCATTCCCTATTATTATTATAATAATATATTTGAAAAGAGAGAGAAAAAGAGTGGAAGAAAGAGAGAGAAAAGAAATGTGAAAAAGATGGGAAGTGAATTTTTTATTCATGAAAATTAAATAGGTAATGGCTAGTGGTTACCTATTAATAGATAATGAGATGGATGTCCTAGTAATTTAGGTAACCACTAGGACATTGTTGGAGCACCATTTTTTACTAGATTACTTATATTTGAGCTTAGGACATGATATAAGTAAGCGGTTGAACTTGCTCTAATAATGCAATATTATAATCACAATTCACAACTAGTCTAATCACTAAAACAAAAAAAATGAAAATAAACACGATCTTTGACCTGCCTTTCCAATCCAAAACTAGAAATAAAACCCCAAAAAAAAAAAAAAAAAAAAAAGTCTCCGAATCAGAAATCTGTTTAATCCAGTCCCTCTGGGTAAGGGATTCCGATCTCCTTCAGAATATCCCTGTAAAACCCTAATTTACTAGGCGCCTTTTTTATAAAGTAGCCTACACTCTTTGCCACACACCTATACTTACGCCTATACTTACAATTAATTCACTCCTCCAGTGCAAGCTTCAGCTCCTTATCCTCTTAGGTAACTATCTCAATTTCATACTTATATATATGTATGTATATATGCATAATTCTGGTTTTTGTTTATATTTTTGTGAACTTTTTGTGAATTTTTTGGTTTAGTTGTGTTAATTATTTATCTAATGATGATTTTGTGGATTTGATTGGTTGATTTGTGAATGAAGCTGGAGAGTTGAGTTATTGAAGATTGAATGAATTAGTAGTTGTGGATATTTGTGGTGTCATGGTAGCCTTGACCCTTGTTATTTGGCTCCTTCAGCTTCCTTGTTTTTCTTCCTGACTATTATTGAGTCAATGTACTATAAAGCCTGAGTACTTGGTCTAAAGGACTACAATCGTTGATCTAATCCCAAAGCTTTTTACAAAATATACATGGGATTAAAAACTTTAAAGGATTATCATCCCATTTCCTACTTAATCCTATGAAACAAACATGGCCTATGAGTCAATATATTATAAAGCCATGCTGCTTGGTGTGTCCCTAGTAATTGAAGTCTGCAGTAGTGTGCCGATAGCTACTTGGTGTGACCCTAGTAATTGAAGTCTGCAGTAGTGTGCCGATAGTTGCATGATAGCTGAGTTGGATAGCATATACAAATTACATCCCGACTTAATCCTATGAAACAAACATGGCCTATGAGTCGATATATTATAAAGCCATGCTACTTGGTGTGTCCCTAGTAATTGAAGTCTGCAGTAGTGTGCCGATAGGTACTTGGTGTGACCCTAGTAATTGAAGTCTGCAGTAGTGTGCCGATAGTTGCATGATAGCTGAGTTGGATAGCATATACAAATTACATCCTGACTGTCCCCCCCCCCCCCCCCCCCCCTCCCCCCCCCCCCCCCCTCCCCCCCCCTCCAAACAAACATGGCCTGTGAGTCAATATATTACGTCTTCATGCTTATCATCATATATGGTTTAAGCTTTCTGTTTCAAGATCTGAGATTTACATCCATTTTATATTCGTTACATTCTCCGTTCAACATCTAAGGTATGCATATGTTTTATTGCTATAGATGTTTTTTGGGATTTTAGTTGTGGTGCTTTGTTTTTCGTCGTACGAAATTACTGATTTTGTGGGTGAATGCAAGTGGCTCTTAAAAACAATTTTAATTTATAAATATTGAAGAATGGTGCTTTTTAAATTATCCTTGTACTTAGTGTTACTAGACATAGTTAAGAAACAAATTTTGGTATAGTTCCAGTTCAGAGGCATCTTTTGAGCCTCGTTTTATGAGGCGAGTTGCACGAGCCGCATGCCTTGCTTGCTTAGAAAATGAAGTCAATTGTGGAAATATATGATTTACCCCATGAATGCAGTTGGTTTATTAGATGATATGATTATCAGTAATTGTTACGTATTCATAGATCTGACCATGAAGCCGTTCAGTATTCAAAATTGATCAAAACCCTAATTCACCTTCACTATGCAATCGCTGACCTCTGTTCGGGTGTTTTCTAATCTCTCTTCAAGACTTTAGGTTTTACCCTTGGACTACTAGTGACAACTGTGACCTTAGTCTGTTGTGACTAGGAATCTAAATTGGTTGGGAGTGCAGTTATTAACTAGGAAGTGGTGGTTCACATACATGGCTTATCTACTGCTGTCACAATTAGAGATATTAAAACTAGGGTTTTGGTACTCTTATTTAGCGTATGTCTATTATGGTTTCTAATATCGTTCTTCTTTAAAGCTTTTTTGTTTGTGTTGTTTAGTCACATTTTGTCTAATAAAATTGTTCAACTTTTTGTCCTACATGATCTGTTGCATTTTCAGTTGGCATATTCACCTTTTAATTTATAGGAAGCAACAAGTTGATATATATATATATATCATATATATATATATAGAGTCGCGCTCCATTGAGAACCCATATTATTATGAGATATGAGATCTAATCCTAGCCATACATTTATATACCCTCTATTTATCTCCACCACTCATTAATTTTATTATTATTTATTATTTCAATACCTCCATCCACTCACCACCTCCTGCCACCAGTGACCACCATTTCCGGCGACCACCACTTCCGGCGACTAACAATAATCACCACCGTAATCAATAAAATCACCACAGTTTAGAAATAATCACCATCGTCGAACAGAAAATCACCATCATCTCCGATCATCTCCGATCACCACCTCTGATCACCACAATTATACAAAAATCACCATCATATTTACGTAAAATTCACCAAAATCAACGTAAAAATCACCAAAATCAAGGACAAAACATCACAAGCACAACACTGCCACTACCTTCTCAGGCCACAACATCCAGTCACTATTTCCGGCAACCAACTCAGACTACCAACATCATAACAAAATCACTAATTACAACTTAAAATCACCAAAAAACCACCATCAACCACTATACACTACAATCACCTCCGACCATCACAAACAAAACACCAACATCAAATATAAATCACCAGATCTAAATTAAAAATAAAAAAAATCATCACAAATCAATTGCCGAGTTTGAAGCGAGATAGATGAAAAATACTCGGTGAAACAGAAAAAACTTAAAATCAATGGACATTATCCTCTACATTTTCTCGGAATAATCGCCTCCAATATAATTTCGTTAAAAAGGATATGAAAAAAACTGAGTAATAGTCGTGAAAAACATATATGATCGAGAAATTGAGAGAGAGAGAGAGAATCGGGTGGGTCTGAAGGAAAGGATTGTAGTCGTGGCCGGAATTGGTGTGACGGTAGGTGGGTGAGGTGACCAGAATTGTGTGGTGGCAGGTGGGTGGAGTGTGGCGACATGTGAAGAGCGGGTGGGTGAAGTCAGGTATGGAGAGAGAGGAGGATAAAAATGTGCGGCTGAGATTTAAAAAGTTAATAAAAAATAAAGGGTCGAGATTATATCTCAGTTCTCACAATAATAAGGGGTTCTCACATGAGCACAAGCCTATATATATATATATATTCAGCTTTAAGTAATTATTTTATGCGCATGGTCTAATTGGTGTTGCATTAAAACCTTAATGCAAGATTTTTTTCGCAATGTATTTTGTTCATTTCATCCTATAAGCATATGGAATTCTGTTATATGCATATAGTGTTACTGAGGAAGTTTACCGCTAGATACCGCTTAATCTTTTTCTTTGTAGTCTTAATCTGCTCTTGCTCATTGTCTTTTTTTTTTAATTATTAATATCATGCACCTTAAACTTCCTCTTTTGCTATGACTACTTAATTTTAATTTGGAAATTGATGGATTTTCAAACCGTTATGGCCTAGTGCTGGTTTAATAAAACACTGGTAATCAATAACGCTTTGTATTTACTTCACAATACTTGTTATTGTCTGTATTGATTTCGATCATTATGGTAAATTATATTTGGAATCTACAAATCAACCTTGAATTTCAAGAAATGAACCAAAGGGATCTTGCTCCAGTGTTATTGCCTTGCTCCCTTTACAAGAGGTCGAGGGTCAAGCCTTGTTGAAGGCAAAATGGGTCTGTGAGTGTTTGTTTAGCAGTAAATAGATCAATGAATGAAACAAAGAAGAGAAAGTCTAAGTATGAACTTTTGGAGCACATATTATATGGCATGATGTTTTCTCGAGATGTGTATTTTTATGGATGCTAAAAATACTTAATGAGTTTAAATTTAAGATTTCATGGATCAGTTTAGAGTTTAGACGTATCTCAAATTTTGAAATACATACAAATTTGCTGGCTTTGATTGTATATTTGCATTTTTACTTTTTGTAAGTTTTACTAGCACATTAGTAGAATATAGTTTCTATCCATGTGGATGTCACACTTAAAACATTTTTTCATTGTAAATATTCAGATGGATATGCAACATTCTGAACAAGGACACATCATCGAGGTATGTGGAGATATTCAAGTTCAAGAGAGGACATCAGGTGGGAATAAAATTTGTGATGGAGCACCATGTGGATTTTCTGATGCTAAATCCAGTCCCAAAGAAGCGAAGGAACGTAGTGATTCGATGCGAAAGCTTTTGATTGCTGTTGCTCTCTGCATCATTTTTATGACCGTAGAAGTTGTTGGAGGTATTAAAGCCAACAGTCTAGCTATTTTGACAGATGCGGCTCATTTGTTGTCAGATGTTGCTGCTTTTGCAATATCATTGTTCTCACTATGGGCATCGGGATGGGAAGCTACACCTCGTCAGTCTTATGGTTTTTTCCGAATTGAGATTCTTGGAGCATTGATCTCAATTCAAATGATATGGCTTCTTGCTGTGATCCTTGTCTATGAAGCCATTTCAAGATTCTTTTATGAAACGGGTGAAGTTCAGGGTTTCCTTATGTTTCTTGTTTCTGCGTTTGGTCTAGTGGTAAATATTATCATGGCTGTTCTGTTGGGACACGATCATGGCCACAGTCATGGTCATGGCCACGGCCACGATCATGGTCATAGTCATGGCCACGATCATGGTCATGATCATGGTGATGCAAACGAGCACGACCATGAGAACTCTGATGATATGCACACCCATGGAGTGACAATCACAACACA
Source organism: Heracleum sosnowskyi (assembly GCA_030848705.1). Classification (NCBI taxonomy): domain Eukaryota; kingdom Viridiplantae; phylum Streptophyta; class Magnoliopsida; order Apiales; family Apiaceae; genus Heracleum; species Heracleum sosnowskyi. The sequence continues at coordinate 10,861,320 of CM061239.1, forward strand.
AGTGGTGAACAAAGCGGGGCATTCCAAACATGCTCATGAAACAGATCATATTGTACCTCTGCTTGATCCTTCTGAAGGTGAACAACATAATAAGCAAAAGAAGCAACGCAACATCAATGTTCAGGGTGCATACCTTCATGTATTAGGGGATTCAGTTCAGAGCATTGGGGTGATGATTGGTGGAGCAATTATATGGTATAAACCTGAATGGAAGATCATAGACTTGATATGCACACTCGTTTTTTCCGTGATTGTGCTGGGAACTACTATCAACATGTTGGGCAACATATGGGAGGTTCTGATGGAGAACACTCCTCGAGAAATCGATGCAACAAGGCTTGAGAAGGGACTTTGTGAAATGGATGAGGTAGTTGCAATACATGAGTTGCATATATGGGCAATTACAGTCGGTAAAGTGCTACTAGCTTGTCATGTAAAAGTGAAGCCTGAAGCTGATGCTGACATGGTACTGGACAAGGTTGTGGATTATATCAAAAAAGAGTATAATATCAGCCATGTAACTATACAAATTGAAAGAGAGCTGCAGACTTGATGTTATGCAGTCAGTGTCTTGTAACCAGGCTATGGCTCAGGTTCTTGTATTCAGAGAAAAAGGTCTGTTACGTCGCTTGGGGTATGATTTTCATGTTATACAAGTGTGATGTAATAACTTGGGCAAAGATGATTTATATTTGTGTACTCTTTCATTTTCATAGTGTTTTTATGCAGTCCTGCTTATGAAGTTCTTTCGCCAGTGAATGTTTAAATTTCGGTTAAGATTTTTGAAATTCTCTACGCTTGTGCACCGCCTTAATGCTTTTATTTTCTTGTTCGTTCAGTGATGAAAAATGTTTTTTTCCTCATAAACCTAAGTCGTAGAAGATTTATTAATGTTTTGTTTGCTTTTGAAATAGGCCCATGACCTGGTGACATCCTCCTCTGGCTAGTTTAATTCAGTCACTCTACCTAAGTCATTCTGTAGGAAGAACTGGAAAAAGCAAATAAGACTTGAGTATTTACGAAATTAATTTAACAGTCGAGAAATAAACTAGATACAGAAAGATACTCTGAAGGACGTCAAATGGGAAGTATCTTCTCTTTAAATTTATGCTTGAACTATGTTCGATATGCATGAGATATGTATGATTCCAATAGTGATTGAACTTTGGAATGGAAGAGGAAGGCAGAAAAGGCATGTGGTCCAGATGGCTCATCTACTCATAATTGTGGACAAACTGTCAAAAGGGTTTGACCTCCGGTGTGTGAGGCCAGATGTTGTTTTCTGGGCTCGTTTTTTTCGAGTAATTGGAAAATGGGATACTTTTCTGGTTTTCAAATCAGAGAGCATTTCTAGCTATTGCAGGTAACATCTTAGTTTACTTTCGGTTAATCTTTAAAATATTCTTAATAAACTGTGAATTTACTTCCAGGACTAAGGTACTGGTTAAATCTTCGGCCAAATGACAATAGGTTGTGAGGAACTGCAGAATTGGACAAAATTTGCTTTGCACAATGTTATTTTTTACTTTAAAAAATATATCTAGACTTCATTACCAGCTCAGAATGTTGCTCCTTGTACTATTGCTGATCTTTTTTCTTATCTTCCTTGACTAAAAACTCCTTTTGCACCTGATTGAAAAGTGCAGAGGATTATTTGTCAGTTAAATTCTCTTTATACGAAATACATAAATTAAACACTGGTCATTTTTATGGTTGTACATATCTATAGTTGGTTTCCAGCCAGCCGACCCAGTCATAGTTGAGGTTCTCGTGTTTCATTATTTGTGTCAAAATTAGTTTATTTGCAAAGAATTAATTGCTAGGGAATATTTGTGAGTAAGGATCAAGATGCGTATGTTTTTACACTTACACACACAGATGCTACCATGCGTACTCCAGGCTTGCGCACTTTGACACAAATTCCTCATGCAGGAAAGAAGTTTATATGCCCTTTAATTAACTTGATGATCAATGTTCCCTCCTGCAATCATACATAAATGCTGTTTTATTAGTTCTGTAAACTCGTGAAGAGAATTATGTTGGGTTATATATATATATATATATATATATATATATATATATATATATATATAGGGTTTTGGTCCACAGCCCCCGTTGGTTAGCAAATGCTACACAACCAACCCATCACAGCCGTTCAAAAACGATCATACGGCTAAGAAAACACACTGGAGCAATGTTTCATTGCACCCCCCGCAATGTTTCATTGCACCCCCCGCAATGATACATTGCTGGACCTCTTATATTTTTTTTACCAAAACTACCCTTTTTGCTACACAACCAACCTATCACAGCCCTTTAAAAAACACACTGCAGCAATGTTTCATTGCACCCCCGCAATGATACATTGCTGCACCTCTTATATTTTTTTTTTTATCAAAACTACCTTTTTGGTTTAAAGTCATATCCAAGGATCGAACCAATGACCTCTCCTAAAGATGTATGAAATATTAACACTGCACCAACACAAGTAACTTGTTTAAAGATGATTCGTACCAAATATATCCAAAAACAAGAATTTATTTATTATTTGTAAATTGAAAATTAATTGAATATCAACCTAAATAAAATGTAACTTTAGTCGTAAAAGTGTGTTGGATGTTAAAAGTAAATGAGCTAATGGACCCGGAGTCACGGATTTCGAACTCGTCAAGTTTAATTTCATAAATAATAATATTTTTTAAGGTAAAATAAAAATAAGAATATAAGAATATAAGGTAAAATAAAAATAAGAATAGTTAAAATATTATTTTTTTTAAGTTTAAAATTAAATTTATTTTTTTACAATCATAAATAACAAATATATCCAAAAACAAGAATTTATTTATTATTTGTAAGTTAAAAATTAATTGAATATCAACCTAAATAAAATGTAACTTTAGTCGTAAAGGTGTGTTGGATGTTAGACGTAAAAGAGCTAATGGACCCGGAGTCACGGATTTCGAACTCGTCAAGTTTAATTTCATAAATAATAATATTTTTAAGGTAAAATAAAAATAAGAATATAAGAATATAAGGTAAAATAAAAATAAGAATAGTTAAAATATTATTTTTTTAAGTTTAAAATTGAAATATAACATAGCTAGTAATTTTAAACATAGTATTTTATTTTTTTACAATCATAAATAACAAATATATCCAAAAACAAGAATTTATTTATTATTTGTAAGTTAAAAATTAATTGAATATCAACCTAAATAAAATGTAACTTTAGTCGTAAAGGTGTGTTGGATGTTAAACGTAAAAGAGCTAATGGACCCGGAGTCACAGATTTCGAACTCGACAAGTTTAATTTCATAAATAATATTATTTTTTAATGTAAAATAATATAAGGTAATATAAAAATAAGAATATAATAATATAAGGTAAAATAAAAATAAGAATAGTTAAAATATTATTTTTTAAGTTTAAAATTGAAATATAACATTGCTAGTAATTGTAAACATAGTATTTTATTTTTTTACAACCATAAATAACAATTGAGAAAGTATATACATATTTAGGTCAATAGTGAGTATGAAAACGATTGTTTCACATATTTTTGAGTATATTTCGATTAAATAACTTAAATTAAATACATATGATGGGAAAAAATATCCACAAATCAGCATCTAAGATATTTTGAAATTTAAATGAATGTAATTTAATTTTTATATACATATTTAAAGATTAAAAGATAAAAAAGAATTAAAAAGAATTAAAAAAAAAAACACACCACTGGAGCAATGAAACATTGCGGGGTACTTTACTGGAGCAATGAAACATTGCTGCTACCGCAATGTTATAGTCCCACAATTATTTACAATTTTTTTGCTAGCCAACATTAATTACGGTAGTTGGGGTGGTTGGTTAGCATTAAATTCACCAACCACTGGAGCAATGAAACATTGCGGGGAACTTTACTGGAGCAATGATTCATTGCAGGGAACTTTACTAGAGTAATGTATCATTGCGGTAGCAATTAATATTTTTGCTAGAAATATGAAAAATAATAATTTAAGAATAAAAAAAACTGATATTAAAATAATAATAAACAATTAAAATTATTTCGGTTGTTATGGTATTTTGCATTTTTTTTCTACGATTTCTTTAATAAATTTAATACTAATATTTTTGCAATTAGAAAAATGAAAAATAATATTTTAAGAATAATAAAAAAAACTGATATTAAAATAATTAAAATTATTTCGGTTGTCATGGTATTTTTCATTTTTGAAAAATGAAATAATATTTTTATCATTTTCTTTTTTTTTTTTACTTCACTTCGAATTTTTCCTCTTTTTTATACGATATCTTTAATAAATTTAATACTAATATTTTTGCAATTAAAAAAATGAAAAATAATATTTTAAGAATAATAAAAAAACTGATATTAAAATAATAAAAAAAAATTAAAATTATTTCGGTTGTCATGGTATTTTTCATTTTTGAAAAATGAAATAATTTTTTTTATCATTTTCCCCTTTTTTTTACTTCACTTCGAATTTTACCTATTTCTTCTATGATTTCTTTAATAAATTTAATACTAATATTTTTGCAATTAAAAAAATTAAAAATAATATTTTAAGAATAATAAAAAAACTGATATTAAAATATTAAAATAATAATAATGGTATTTCTGCATTTAGATTTAAACAAAAAAGAAAAAAACAAACTAGTAGAGGTGTGCACCTCTACCTGAATCCTCAAAAAACAAACTAGTAGAGGTGTGCACCCCTACCTGAATGAAATACTATTTTTTTCATTTTATCCTTTTTTTACTTAACTTCGAATTTTCCCTATTTTTTCTACGATTTCTTTAATAAATGTAATACTAATATTTTTGCAATTAGAAAAATGCAAAATATTATCTTAACAATAATAAAAAAAATTGATATTAAAATAACAAAACTGGTATTAAAATAAACTAGAAAAATAATATTTTGCATTTTTAAAAAATGAAATACTATTTTTTTCATTTTATCCTTTTTTACTTCACTTCGAATTTTCCCTATTTTCTATGATTTCTTTAATAAATGTAATACTAATATTTTTGCAATTAGAAAAATGCAAAATATTATTTTAACAATAATAAAAAAATTGATATTAAAATAACAAAACTGGTATTAAAATAAACTAGAAAATAATATTTTGCATTTTTAAAAAATGAAATACTATTTTTTTTCATTTTATCCTTTTTTTACTTCACTTCGAATTTTCTCTATTTTTTATACGATTTCTTTAATAAATGTAATACTAATATTTTTGCAATTAGAAAAATGCAAAATATTATTTTAACAATAATAAAAAAATTGATATTAAAATAACAAAACTGGTATTAAAATAAACTAGAAAAATAATATTTTGCATTTTTAAAAAATGAAATACTATTTTTTTTTATTGTATCCTTTTTTTACTTCACTTCGAAACAATGAAAAATGAAAAATAATATTTTAACAATACAACCCCCGCAATGAAACAATGCACCCCCGCAATGAAACAATGCACCCCCCGCAATGAAACATTGCACCCCCCGTAATGAAACATTGCACCCCCGCAATGAAACATTGCACCCCCTATTAGTTTTGGGTTTGATCCTTGGATATGACTTTGAACCCAAAAGGGTAGTTTTGGTAAAAAAATATAAGAGGTCCAGCAATGTATCATTGCGGGGGGTGCAATGATACATTGCTGCAGTGTGTTTTTTAAAGGGCTGTGATAGGTTGGTTGTGTAGCAAAAAGGGTAGTTTTGGTAAAAAAAATATAAGAGGTTCAGCAATGTATCATTGCGGGGGGTGCAATGAAACATTGCGGGGGGTGCAATGAAACATTGCTCCAGTGTGTTTCCTTAGCCGTATGATCATTTTTAAACGGCTGTGATGGGTTGGTTGTACAACATTTCATAACCAACGGGGGCTGTGGAAGGGCACCCATATATATATATATAATAGGGTGTTATTATTTTGGGTACAACTGATCGTAAACTGTATGCTTAATAGAAGGGGATCGAAAGTGCAGGAGTTGGTGATAATTCGAGGTCTAAATGTGTCTTGTTTAGTATTGTGATTTGGCGCTTTCACTTCTTAAGCATGCATGTCAGTTTTAGGAACCAAATTATCACCAAGTCATTATTAAAATCTTGAAATCAGATATGTTGCTAAAGCAATTGCAATAATTTACTGTTTTCAGCATTGTTACACGAGAAAAATGTAGTGTTTTCTGTTAAAATTATGCATATAATTTGCCATTTGATTAAATCCATATGATCTTACCTTTAAAACAATTCTATTCATATTTAGAGAACATGAAAATATTGAAGATTGAAATTTAATATGTACATCTATAGGATCAGGATGTGGATTCATGGTTAAAATATATACTACTAAGTTACAGAATCCATGGATTGAGGAGGCCCCAAAGGCCCAAACTTTGCCACAGATGGGATAGGATTGCAAGTTCTCATATGAAAAAGGTTACGCACAGACTTGGGAAAAGAATAACTTACTTCGGAAATCGAGTGAAAATAAATAAATTAACGTACCTTGTTTGAATCACACATTCGTATTTCCAAAGGAGATGAGCTGGTTTTTGCGATCAAAGGAGGATGCTGAAATATATAAGCCGCGAGAGTTTCCGGACTATTCTGGTAAGAAAAACCCTAACTTGCATGTTCGTATATATGTATTCATATGTATATGTATTGTGGTTCTTCTTCATTCTATGGGTATCAAAATAGAGCGGTTTTATTCCTGATGTTGTCGATTGTAATATGTATGTGTTTTTATCTGTATATTTATTAAGTTCTTGATCTATTTCATCACATTTGGTGTTTTAGATGTATTAAAATTAGGGTTTTTTGTTTTACTGTGGCTAATGTCAAATTCCTTGTTAATCTATATAATTTGTTACATATTAAATCTAGTTGTATATTTTTGTATAAAATATCTGTTTCGTTAATGCCCTTATTTTTGAAATTTGTTGTATTTTGGGCATTTTGACAGATGCTGATAATTTTACTATAAAATTACATCATGGTGGAGAATTGAAGAGTGATCAATTATGTTATGTTGGTGGTACATTTGATTATTTCGATTTCTGTAATGTGGATGAAATTAGCTTGCTAGATTTAATTGCAATGATGAAAGAAATTGGTCATAGAGGGGGTTATTATATGTACTCATATAGGTTACCTGGAACAACCATGGACAAATGTTGTTTTCACTTGGAAACTGATGAAGATTTGCTAGATATGTGTGCTTTAATGAAAGGTAGATATGTGGACATATTTGTCAGTGTTATGTTACCACTATCTTCTTCTCAACATGAGTTAAACACCCAAAATGTAGACTATGCTGAAGAACCAATTGCAACAGAAGAACCATTTGTATTCAGTGCCAAATGAGGCAGCTGTGGCAAATAATGGACAGGGCCAGGGTGAGCAACAACAAGGTCAAGATAAGGGAAAGAAAAAGGTGTCAAATGAGGCAGAATTACATGCCAAAAAGGATGCAGCAAAAAAGAATAGTACAAAGAAGGATGGTGTTACAACAAGGCCAGCAAAGAAGAATAATAAGAAGGATGGTGACACAACAAGGGCACCATGATATTTTGGGATGTTATTTCAATATTTTTGCAATGTATGCTAATGGGGTTACACTTTTTAGACTTTGTAATGTTTGCTACTACTGGTAGTTTTTGGAGGTCATAACTAATTAGAAACTCAACCTTTTGAAAGGTCATAGCTAATTAGTACTGGTAGTTCTCTGGTTGATTCTACTTGATGACCTATTTAAGTAGTAGTTTGTGAAACATTTTATACAATGCAAGCTAACTTTTGTTAATTGTGGCAGTTCTCTGTTTTTTTGGTAAACTGATTACATTGAAGACAAAACGAATATGAAAATACAGACATTTAGGTTTCATCATTGAGGTCCACATGACCAATTTTCTTGAAACAAAACACAAACAAAATGAACAATACACTCAACGTAATCAACTTCCATCTTCTTGTTTGTCTCTTACACTTTTCTACTTCTTCAAGCAGCTACATCTTTTCATTTTCAACTAGCTGCATCCTTTCAGCAACAACAACAAGATCTGATTGTTCGTTTGTTTCGAATTTGTCTGAGGAGTCCATTTGTAACACCTTGGCTGCGATGGCAAAAGGGAGGATCAACCCACTTAAAGTACCCACAACCATTACGCCCATGAACACATCCCAAAAATCTCCGACCAACATTCAATTCCGTCCAAGCTGTCCTCTCCACAACCCATTTTCTGCAAGAACACAGTAGAGCCATGCATTTAATTTTACAAGAACACAATTGACAAGGAGGACATTATATACAGCATATAGACACAAAAGAGCCGTTGGGCTTGTGCTTTTACTATATTACCCTCCCCCAATTAGACTTTAACGTTCGACTTAACGGAAGGAATGCGGAGCCCCTTTTTTGGTTTCAAAATTTTAATTTAACCATTACGCTGGCATGAATTAAAATTTAGTCATTTCCGTGCAAAATTAAAAATAATTTGACCACTATAGTGCAATTTAGTCTTAATCAAAATATCTAACTTTAGGTCGGTGGCCCTAAATATCGAAAAGAGGTTAAGATGGTGGGACTTTTTGGGCCAACGCCCCCAAAGTATACACATTGCACAGTTAATACAACATATTTTAAAATACATTAATTGAATAGTTATATAAATTATTTTAAATATTTTTTTGAATAAAAAATTATTTAAGAAAAAAATTCAAAAAATAATTTATATAATTATCTAGATTAGTACACTTTAAATTGTATACACCAAAATCAAAAATAAACAAATATTATAAAATGAAGGGAGTATTTATCATATATAATTCTTAATTTTTTTACAGAGCTGCGTGTGTAATGTACACATTTCATTTGAGAAGGATGTTAGTCGAACCAAAAGTGAATACTTCATCCGTCCCATATGAGTCAATCAATATTATACGCATTTTAATGTATTAATCTTGACTTTAATCTCAATCATAAAAGATGAACAAGTACCCCCCCCCCCCTTCTTGCTTTAATTTGATTGCAGCTAACGCGATTGACTAATACTCCCTTCGTCCCACTCAAACTGACTTGTTTGATTTTTCTTGGTTAAATTGACTCAACTTTGACTAAGTTTTTAAAAAAATTAACATGCATTTTTATAAATCTAAAATTTGTATGCTATAATAAATTATCAATATTTTCAACTAGTATATTTTTCATTAATTATATTTGACATATAATATACGTAATTTAAATTATAAAATTGGTCAATTTGACCAAGAAAAGTCAAACAACCCAGTTTGAGTGGGACAGAAAGAGTAGAATAAAAAGTCAAGACTCTTCTCCTTTTTACGAATATACAACTCTCTTTACTGAGCGAGACTCCATCTATATCCCTACTAGCGGTTATTCTATTTTTTCCCATTCTATCATTTATTTGACAGCTTAAACTAGGTCCCACTTTAGATAAGTTTTCGGTCTTAATCAAGATAGGTCAAGGGCGCGCCGGAACGATCGGTATGATCGGTAGCTACTTAGTCTCATCCGAGAGTCTAATCTTCTTGTACAACTTTTTTCAAAGAAAAAAAAAGAAATCGATAAAGAAGGGGGTTGATTTAGGCTCATTCCCTTCCACTGCATAGCCGCGTTACAAGGTACTACGAGTCCTCTGTCCCACGCATCTAACCAGCTCGCGTGGTTCACCGGTTTCGCCAAAAACTCTCGTTTGTTGAAGCGGAGCATAGTGCGCTTTATTTGCCGAGCGAGAAACGTCCCTTCTTTCGTTTTGGTTTATTCGTTGATTTGAAATTTAGCGCTTATTTTCTTATTGATTCCAGGAGCAGCGACGTTCTTGAATGAAGTCTATCCGAACCCAATTAGCACTTACTTCTCAAATCAAGCTAGGCCTCTCCAGCTGAGCTAAGTGCCAGACCTTGGATGCACTCGCGATTGGCACATATTGGATTACCCCGGTTTCTCGGCCTGGTATCATATACCTCGCGTTCATGATATCTACATTCAACTGTGCCCCGGAAATAGGGTCGAAGAATACCCCGCCTAGTGTGCTTCTTTCATGTCATGCACTGGTGATAAATAACTATATTATATGAATGTGTGGTTGAAATAATCTTAAATTAATGATATAAAAGTAAAGTTCATTTTTTTTAACATTCCAAAAAAGAAAGTGGTGCAAACAAAATGGGACGGAGGAAATATAAGTCCAGGCACAATTTTCAATTTATAAAATAATAAGTACAACACTCCCTTTTTTTAATATAAAAAAAGTTTAAACTCGAAAACGTGTCTAAACATAGACGTACGTTCAACATTTTCAACATTTTCTTTCTTATATACACCGAAGAACGGTTTAAACTCGAGAAACGTATGCGAAGGATGTGCAATTCACAGAGAATGCACGTTAGAGTTTTCATCCGGTATTGGATGATTTTCGACTAGTTAATAATTACTACTACTATTTAGAATTTAGAATGATATAAATTAATTAATTAAACTAGCGTAAAAGTCCGTGCGAGGCACGAGCCTATTTATATACTGAAAAAATAAATTCGCACCAATATATATATACATATCAAAATAATTTTGTAAATATGGTAAATGATATTATTTTGAATTTATATTATATATGCATATTATTTATATATATATATTTAATTGAATAAGATTTCATAAAATTTGGATAAATTTCTATAAGATAAAGATCAAATGATTTTTTTTAATCTTCAAAATATTAGTTTAGTTTTGAATGTCGTAAAGTGAATTTTATCAAATTTAAAAATTCAAGATAATTTAAATGGTTATTTTATCAGAGTTCTCCGTATATAAAATGAATGTATGTAAACTCATGTATTGTTAATAAAATAACAATATATTTGTAATATAATATTGGTCACAAATGTACGAATATACTTTAAATACATCATAAAATTTCTTACTTTTAATTTCGTGTATAAGACGTATGTAAAGTAATATAATTTTAATGAAATAAAAGTATATTTATAAAATATAAAATTGGTCATTCATGTAAGACTATAGAGTGAACACATTATAAAATTTTCTTTATTTTATGTAAAAGTCAATCTTGAAGTTGTCTTACTCTTTCCTTCATATGTACATATTTGTACCCTTTTAAACTCAATTGTATATGTTTAGTCTAGTATTAATTATAAAATATCTAAGATCGTAGTTTAAAAATTACACAAGTTGAAAATTTATATATATGTAATTTAGAATAATTTTTTTTAACACAACCATAAAATTCTATCACATGCGATTTTAATATTTGAATTATAAATTATCTTGTGTTTGATCTTATATGAATCATAATATACCTAAATAATTTAACATCTGTGTAGACTCAGTTGTATTTATATGTATAATATATGTTCTAAACACTGGCGATTAACCGCTAGACGGTGACTAATCAATCCGAATGTGTTAAAATCGGATCGGAAAATCAATTTTTATAGAAATCGATCTAGAAATCATATAATTTGGATTAACTGGGCACAAATTGGTTTAATCGGTCGAAAATTGGCTTACGAACCGATTAAAATGAACAAAATATACTCAGCCCCTTTTTCAATCAACCAAGACGACAAAGAAAACCTGATACTTAATTGGGTCTAAAAAAATTTCAAACCGATTTTAATGGTTGCATATCAGTTTTATATATTTCAGCCGACCTAACCCAACCCTATTTAAATTAAAAATGTTCGATAATTTATATATATATATAAATTATTATATGTAACTGTACATTATATAATACAGTATATCATCTTATTTATAGACGTGTACATAACTAAAATTATTATGTTAATAAAAAAATATTAGCACTAAAATCGTAAGTTATACGTATTTTAGCTTTACTTGAATTTTTGAAATGAGGACATTGTATAATATTTATTTTTTATAAAAATTATTTAACAGATTCAAACCAACTCAACCCGGCGCAAACTTAAGGATGATAAGTACGGTTGGGCCATGAATTAATTTTTTGTGAGTTGGATTAAAAAATTTCAAACTTATTTAATTAGACTGGGTTGCAAAAATACTTCCAACCCCCGACAACCTAATCCATCAACACCCCTAACTATGATTCCCATTTTTTACAGTCCCTTGTATAATTCTAAAATATAAAAGTTATGTATAATATGTTACTTATTTTAGATCAAATTTTGATTTTAGATTTATCAATACTTGAATAATTCGTATAAAGCTAATAAGTGACATAGTATTGTATAAAAATATAAATCGTATAATAATTAACATTTAATCAAAAAAATTAAGGGTGAAATAATAAAATTTGTAAAGAAATACATAATTATATATTAAAACTACGAAAACTTAAAAAAAATGGAGCTATATAATAATATAAACTAACATTTTTTTATTAAAAAATTGAATAAGCATGTTGTATTAATAATATAAAACAACATATTATTTACTCAAAAGTTGAAATAATAAAAGATAATATGATGAGCGAATATACTTTATCTAATAATAATTTTAAAATAAACTCAAAACTCAATGTAGCACACTCGATTATGACATGAAACTGTTACGAGGAGGCCAACATTTCGATTCTCGATGTTTACACACAAATTTGACATTTTCTATCTTCAGTAATAAAGGGGTGACATGTTTGTAATTTTAAAAATACAAGGGTAAAGTTGTAATTTCATGAACATTTTTTGGGTTCTTTTTGCCTCTGATGATCTTTTAATATATAAAAGTAGATTTTTAAAAAAATTGGTTATGTATGTAAAATTATACATTTAGATTGTCTTGCTCTTTTTTTCATGTATATATATATATATATTCGTATTTATATAATTTTAAATTCAACTATCTATTTTAAGTCTATTATTCATTACACACATTATCTAACAGTCTAGTTTAGAAATTAAGTAAATTGAAACATATTTTAGATTATGATGTAGAATTATTTTTTAACTCAACTTTAAATTTATATATCTAAAAATTATATGATGCAATTATATCCACACGTAAATGAAATATTTATCTTTCTTAAAATATTATCCTATTATTATCCAATAATCTAATATATACATAGAGACGAATTTTAACAAATTCATATTTTCCCAATTTGAATTTGGTTACATTTATGAATAATTTAGAATTTATTTTTTATAAGAAATATAAACCAACAATATATTTAATCAAAAAGTAAAGTAAAAAAGAGAAAATAGGATTATAAGGGAAGCTGTAGCTTATCTAATAAGATTTTTAAAGTTAACTTAAACATTGATGTAGCACAATGGTTATGATACTTTATTTGTAAGTGGAAGGTTTGTGTTCGAATCCTGAAAGCAACAAAATTTCATATAATTTTTGCATAAACTATAGAGGGGTGGCATTTTTGTAATTATATGATAAATAAGGGTAAATCTGTAATTTCATAGCCATTTTATTGGCATATTTTGCCCTTGGTTAGCTTTTATTTAATTAACTCCTTATATATAATAAGCGTAAGGGAGATCTTATCCAAAACTTTGGTCGGTCACTGTACTACCAAAAGTATACGATCCGTTGGATTATAAAACTATAAATATTCAAATCGATGAAGACCGTCAGATATAATATTAAAAATTGTATTTGATTAATAATAGGATAGTATTTAAAGGGTCATGTTCCTTGTAGAACCCTTAACCTTAGAACCCTTAGAACTCTATTTTATTTTTTAAAATAATATATATTTATTATATGAAGGTCATGGGTAAAGTTGTCCAAAAACACAAAATACATAATTTAGAACTAATTAATATTTTATTAACGATAATAATCATACATCGATATCGATCACAAAATTCTCCATCATCATCATAAAATTTCCCCAATTATTTTTATCATTTTTTGTGAAAATATTCAAGTTATTGTATAAACACAATATCAAATAACAGTGTTCAGCAGCTGAACATTTAAATACAAGTAAGTTCAGTTGCAGAACTTTAAAATTTATGTGTTTGATTTCAAATTCGATTGCATGACTTTTATGTTCAGCGGTAGAACATGAAAGTTATGGTATAAAAATAATGTGAATAACATTGTTCAACAGCTGAACATTATAAAAATAATCAAGTTCACTTGTAGAATTTTGTGGAAAAAAGTAAGTTCAGTTGTAGAACTTTAAAGTCCATATGCATAACTTTTAAAATTCAGCTGCAGAACACTGTATTTATATTATGAAACAAAATAGGTTCGGCAGTAGAATCCTTTTATTCCAAGAATACCCTGATAAGATTTTGTATATAAAAATGAGTTGAATCTGAACAGTTGATCTAGTAATAATCCAACGGCTTATAACAGTTCTAAAGTTCTTTTTTAGTGATTGGTTCTCTCTTGAGCCCAACCCAGTATTTAAATACTAAAAGTTGTATTTTGATAATTTAAACCTATTATAAATGGGTTTTCTATATTGAATAGAAATCTTTATGTAAAAATTTGTAATTATCTTTTCTCTTTATTTTATGGATAGTTCCAGTTACATAATAATTATTAAACTATCATTAAATTAAAGATAATTTTGTAAGCTTCGCGTGGGCTGTAAAATCGTTAAAATCTGTTGTCTAAAACTTAAGATAGAGCCCAAGAGCCCAAACAGTAAAGTTATTATCTAAATTTTAATAAATATTTTTTTATTATTGTAGCACCAATTTAATTTTTTTTAATAAAATTCTATGTTTATTTCAATAAAATATTAAAATCAATTTAAGAAAAAATTAAAATTGATTTGGTCAGTGTACGATCAGTATACGACCAAATTAATAATTATAGTTAGATCTTAAATAGATCGATGAGAATTGTTAGATCTAATATTAAAAAGTGTATCTGATTAATAATAGAATTATATTTAAATACTAAAAACTGTATTTTGATAATTTAAAATTTTTCTATGTAAAAATTCTTAAATATCTTTTCTATTGAATTTATGTATAGTTTCAGTTAGATAATAATTGTTAAACCAAATATCAAGATAACAATTCATATCGATTACAATGATACCCTACGTTATAAGAGACTTAGGAGAACTTCTGTACATGAATAAATTTAAACACTTTTTTTTAAGGAACATAACAATTTGATTAATCCAAATTATAATTATATTATTTTACATCTAACCAACATAAAAGGATAATATCAAAATATTATTAAAATGTTGAGGGTTTCATATTCATAAACTATAATTTTGAATATAATACTTATATTAAAATGTTTATTTGATTAAAGGTATGATTATATTTAAATACTAAGAAGTGTGCTTTGATAATTTAAACCAATTATAAATTGGTTTTCTATATTGAATTGAATTCTTTGTGTAAAACTTCTTAACCATCTTTTTTTTCAGTTTATTTTATGGGTATGTCAACTGGTTAAGTTAGATAATAATTATTAAACCATCATTAAATTAAAGATAATTTCGTTAGTTTCGCATGAGTTGTAAAATTGTCAAAATTCAATTCTAAAACTCAAGATAGAACCCAAATATTAAAGTGAGTATCTAAATTTTAATAAATATTTTTTTTATTATTGTAGCACCAATTTATTTATTTTTCCACTAATTCTTTTAAATATATAAATTTTATGTTTCTTTCAATAAAGTATCAAAATTAATTAAGAACAAATTCAAATCGATAAAGAATATAATAATATGAGAATAAAATTTTATATAATCATAACATAATTTTTATTCTATTTAATAATTTTTAAGTAATAATGTATTTTAAAATTTTATTTACACCGTAAATAAAACCGAAACATTAAAAGTAAAAGCAGTTAGTAAGATACTTATATCATTATATACTTGATATCCTTATTATACTAGCGTAACAGCCCGTGCAAGGCACGGGCCTGCAGGGCCTGCATAGAGATGTCAATAATTTTTATCGTGAAAAAGTTGGTCGTGGTCGATTTATTAGATTAAGGATTGTGTAGTCTAAGTTTGAGAACGTAAAATGAGAAGTATGGTTCATGCATAGTGAGCAGTAAAGAATTTTTTTGACAAATAGTGTAATTACTTTGAATCACAAACGTAACTATGCCAAGGCTCTAAGACTTGTTTATAGTGACTATTATTGATTTTGAGACCAGATTGAAATAATGTAGAATTTGAAGCACGAATGTACTATTGTTCTTCTTGTGATTATAAGCAGGTTTACCTGTGTTTTGTGTGTCAGAGAAAGGATAGTTTGTAGATTGGTAATTTGCGTTAGAGAGCGGTTGTTATATGTTTTTCGGGAATTGATTGGGTTTTTTTTTTTTGCAATCTAGGTTATGAATAGGTTATATGCATGCAATGTTATTATAATATAATCGAACATGCATGAATGAGATAGAGGATTTTAAAAAGAAGCTGAAGGCCGACGCATCTTTGCACACCCTCACATCACCCAAGTTTATGATAAACACCTTGGGAGATGAACACCTATTACAGTTTGGAGTATTCATGTCACCTATTTGTTTTTGGTTTTTTACTTGGGAACTGATTCTGCACTCCTCTCATGTGTTCATCTTTATATTAAATTATATTAACACACTTAGTAAATGCATTAAGAATGTGTTTGGAATATCGTTTTACAGTTACACATTTTAATCCAATTTATTACTATATATTAAAACTCAACACAAGGGCAAAAATTTCCAATTAAATGGTCGTCACAAAAATGTCACTCATATATTATTATGCAAAAATATATTAATAGTTGTTAGTACAAAGAAACAAACCTCCAACCTCATTCTAAGATGTTCATGGGTTTAACCACTATTCTACATGCCTGTTTGAGTTTACTTCAAAAAATTTATTAGATAATCCACGTCTTTCTTCTCTTCTCTTATATTATTTTTACTTTGATGTTTAAATAAATAAAATATTGGTTTGTATTATTTATATAAATCAGTTTTTCTTTTCATCTTTTCGTAATTTTGGTCAAAAATTTTATTTTCCGGACACCCGAACCGGTATCACGCCAGACCCTAGAGTGCAGGAAGAATTCCCCACGCTCCCATGAATCAAACCTTGAATGCTTTAGTCAATAACCAGTGCTCTCACCAACTCATCTACAGGCCCAGAGGCTTCTTTTTGTAATTTTATATACCTATATATTCAATCACTGAATTTTATTACAGTTGTATGTTTTCGATTAAATATATATTAATTATGTTGTTTAAAATTCATACTTTTATATTATATATCTTTATTATACTTTATTTGAATTAAACTAATTATTCATACATAAAATATACTATTGAAATTCGACCTAATATAAGAAATATTGTATATGTTATAGATGATGTCGTCAAGGACCCACAAACCCTATTTAGAATTTCATTTTATCAAAATGATTATATGACATTACGAATCAATTTAATGTATTCTATAAAGTTCTATTATTATTATGAAAGATTATACTTTTTTTTAACATCGTACAATAATTTTTGGAATACAATTTGAAATTCTATTTTCAAAACTTGTAATTTTCAATTTTCCCAAACTTTATCGTCTACTAACAGTCTGACTGATCATTATGTAATTATATACTATGTAATATCCTATATTTTAAAAACTCACCCCGATTTTTGACACGAACGTCACTGGGGTTGAAGGGGAGGGGGTTAGAAAGGTGAAAAATATATAGATAAGTTAATAAAGAATGACATGTTACTTTAGAAAATGTTAACAAATGAACAATACATTCTGGAAAAGAAAATTGTTAAGAAATGGATGCGACGAACAGAGTAGGTAGACGATTTTTTTGTATAATTTGAATGCTAATGTTCTTAGTTTAAAAATTATAGAAATAACTAATAATGAGAGATATAATGTGTATAATATTTCTTATATTAGATCGAATTTTAATAGTATATTTTATGCATGAATAATTAATTTAATTCAAATAAAGTATAATATAAATTATGAATTATAATCAACATAATTAATATATATTAAATTGAAAACATACAACTGCAATAATATATAGTGATTGAATATATAGATATATAAACTTACGAAAAGGAAAAAAGAAAAACAAATTTATATAAATAATTCAAATCAACATTTTATTTATTCAAACATCAAAGCAAAATAAAATAAATATAAGAGATAAAAGACGTGGGTTATCTAATAAGTTTTTTGAAATAAACTCAAAAAGGCATGTAGCATAGTGGTTAAGCCCATGGATATCTTGGAAGGAGGTTGGAGGTTCGAATCTTTGTAGTAACACATCTATTAAAAAAAATTTGTATAAAAATATACGAGTGGCATGAAAAGGAAAAAATAAAAAAAAAATTATATAAATAATTCAAACCAACATTTTATTTATTCAAACATCAAAGTAAAAAAAATAATATAAGAGATAAAAGACGTGGGTTATCTAATAAGTTTTTGAAATAAACTCAAAAATGCATGTAGCATAGTGGTTAAGCCCATGGATATCTTGGAAGGAGGTTGGAGGCTCGAATCTCTGTAGTAACACATCTATTAAAAAAAATTTGTATAATAATATACGAGTGACATTTTTGTTATTTTTCAAAAAAAGAAGGTAAAACGGTAATTTTGCTGAAAAGGAAAAAAGAAAAACAAATTTATATAAATAATTCAAACCAACATTTTATTTATTCAATCATCAAAGTAAAAAAAAATATTATAAGAGATAAAAGACGTGGGTTATCTAATAAGTTTTTTAAAATAAACTCAAAAAGACATGTAGCATAGTGGTTAAGCCTATGAATATCTTGGAAGGAGGTTGGAGGTTCGAATCTTTGTAGTAACACATCTATTAAAAAAAATTTGTATAATAATATAAAAGTGGCATTTTTGTTATTTTTCAAAAGAAAAGGGTAAAACGGTAATTTCACGGCCATTTAATTGGCAACTTTTGCCCTTGTGTTGGCCTATTATATATAGTAATAGATAGATAGAAGATTAAATCCTTATATATAATAATCATAATAGGGATCTTATCCCAAATTTTGGTCGTAGACAACCAAATTAATAAAGACCATTAAATCTTAACTAGATAAATGAAAATCGTTAGATCAAATATTAAAAAAGTTTATTTTATTAATAAAAGGATTGTATTTAAATTTTAAAAGGTGTATTTTGATAATTTAAACCAAATATACCAAATATAAATAAGTTTTCTATATTAAATAGAATTCTCTATGTAAACGATTCGTGACTTTCTTTTCTCTGCCATGGACAATTCCACCTAGATAAAAATTGTTAAACCATCTTTTAATTAAAAATAATTTAGTTATCTTCATGTGGGGTGTAAAATCGTCAAAATCTGATTTTTAAAACACAAGATAAAGCCCAAATTAATAAAGTGAATATTTAAATTCTAATAATAATTATTATGTCATCATTATTTTAACATCAATTTAATTACTTTTTTCTAACTATTTTAAATTTAGAAATCTATGTTCAAGAATTAAAATAAATTTAAGAAAAATTCAAATCAACAAAGAATATAATAATACGAGGATAAAATTTTATAAAATTGTGCATATTTTTAATCCTATTTTATTAAGTTTTATATCATAACTAATCAAATATTATTTATTATTAAATAATAAATTATACGTAAATAGTGATTTTGTTTTATAAGAACTCATAGAGGCCTAATTTCATTGTTAGCGGAACTATATTCATATTAAAAAAACCTTATTTTGAAATTTTAGACTCAGCTACAGAAGAGGCCAAACTTTTTAAACCTATATACATTGTAAATTATTAAATTCGAAACTTTAAAAGTTTGTTAATCGATTAGTATAGTACTTTTCTGAAAAATCGTACTTTACAAAAAATATTATCAAATAACATATGTCTGCAAGAAAAAATGAAAAAATTCTTATTTTTCAAAAAAACCTATAAATTTTAATATGTTGTTGGTAGATTCAAACCTTAGATCATTCTACATGATAATTTTACTGTTATATCTAACGTTTTTCAACAATTTAATTTGAAAGATTCAACGATTATGGATTGAGTGATCAAACAAAACGACCAAACTTATAAGGAAGCTTTCATTAATTAGTCTTTAATATAATAACATAAATATTTACAGGATATACTATAAAAAATGAAATTTATACAGAATTTTGATCACAGTGTACTACTTTAAAAGAAGAAATATTACAAAAAAAATTATATTTTAATTGATAATTTATTTTCTCAAAAGTTCAAAGTTCCCGCATCTTTAACATATTACAAAAAAGAGTATATTATATTTTAGCAATAAATATTTAAAAAAATTATAAATTAAAAAATTTTATAAATATTAAGAAAAATTAATGATGTTATCATGGTAGTTTGGTCCTAAATACCGCCAAAACATTCTCAACCGTTAGATCCAATACTTTTAAAAATACATGATCAAGATTATATCATATAAAAAGAAGTTATTATCTAAAAATGATATAAGTTAAAAGATATTATATTAAGATTAGATTTTCTAAAAAGTCAAAACATAAAAATAGTTGTAATTAAATAAGGAAACTCATTTAATACCAAAATAATAAAAATCGTTTAATGTTAAATAGATAGGTGAAAACCGTTAGATTTAATATTAAAAATTGTATTTGGTTAATAAAGGGTATTCTAATAATCTAAACTACATATAAGTAGATTTCCTAAATCGAATAGAATTCTCAACATTAAATTTCGTCACTTTATTCTCTTTTTAGTTTTAGAATAGTTTTTAATTGAAAAAGAACTATTAAACCACAACTAAATTAAAGATTATTTTGTGAATTTCATGTGGACTATAAAATTGGCAAAATCTAATTTTTATAACTCAATATAAACAAATATTAAATTGAGCGTGTAAAATAAAATAAATATCAGATTTTTAACTATAATTTTTTGGCTAAATCTTTTTTAACAATAATTTAATCATGTAAATTAATAACTTTTAAATATTAAAATATTCATAAATAAATATAATTATAAATATTAAAAAAACAATCGTGTGTTGCATGAGTAATAAAATTATAATTATAAACAAAATAATTATAAATAAAATTTAAGTAACCGCATCGCACAAGCTATAAGCTAGTATATAGAAGAAGATATAAGGGCATATGCACCCCTCCCGTCCATCAATTCATCAATTCAATCAATGGAGTTGATTACTATTCATGCTAGAATCACTTTTTCCCTTATTTTTTATACACCCACATAACTCCATCAATCCATTAATTACTATTCATCAAATATATAATTATATTATATATCATAAATTTAATTTCATCTCTATTATTTAATGGTCCCACAAATAGTATCCAATAATACATTGTTGGATAATTTTAGATTTTTGATAAGATAGTGGATAAATTTAAATTTTTGATAAGATTTTCGTTGAATCACATTATGACACGTGTCATGATCTAGATTTATAGATAGAAAATTGTCTATAAATAATATTATGATCTTCATATTATAGTATTTTCAAAATCAATACAATCTTTGCAATAATGAATTCATTAAAAAGATTATTGAGTTAGAGACAAAAACACAGTCAAGAAGAGTCTGAAATTATGAATACCATGGTGACCGAAGCGGCAATGATGAAGGAGTTCATCGATACCCCAGATGAACCACAAGGACGAGGCTCAAGACCTGGAAAATCTTCTAATCATCCTAGAGAAAGGCTATCAAGAGGAAAAAATCTCATGGCAGATTATTTCGTTGATCGTCCAATATTCAATGAGGATGATTTTCGTCGGAGGTATCGAATGCGTCCTCATGTTTTCAATCGCATCATGACCGCTCTTTGTACTCAAGATTCCTATTGGCATCAAAAAACAGATGCAATTGGATTATTGGGGTTGTTACCACAACAAAAAATGACTGCTGCACTACGAATGCTAGCTTATGGTTCAGCGGCCGATCAGTGTGCTGAAATATGTCGAATGGGAGAATCAACCACACTTGAGTGTATGAAAACATTTTGTCAACAAGTGGAAGGGCTCTTTGGTGAAGAGTATCTTCGTGCTCCGACACCAGCAGATTTACGAAGGCTTTTAACAAGGGGGGAACAAAGGGGATTTCCAGGTATGATTGGAAGTATCGATTGTATGCACTGGGAGTGGAAGAATTGTCCAAGCGGGTGGGGAGGAGCTTATAGTGGTCGAAAAGGACGACCTACTATTATTCTAGAGGCGGTTGCTTCCTATGACACTTGGATCTGGCATGCTTTTTTTGGTGTGCCTGGAGCTCAGAATGATATTAATGTTCTAGGCCAGTCTCCTGTATTTGATAAAGTCATCGCAGGAAATAGCCCAACGGTGGTGTTTCACGTCAATGGAAAACGATACAACAATGCTTATTATCTTGCAGATGGAATTTATCCAAGGTATTCAACATTTGTAAAAACTATATCAAATCCTGCCACTCAATCACAAAAATTGTTTGCTAAGAAACAGGAGGCATATCGCAAAGATGTGGAGAGGTGTTTTGGTATCTTGCAATCTCGATGGGCTATTCTTCGTCATGGTGCTCGGATGCATAAGCGTTCCACACTTAGAAGCATCATGATGACTTGCATCATATTGCATAACATGATAGTCGAGGATGAATTTGTGGAAGAAGATTTTGTTGAGCCGGTAGAAGAAGATTTAATGAATCCATTAGCATCACAGATTTATGATGGGCCAGTAGATAGTAATGGAGTTCGAATTCCCTTTGCACCAGTACAAAGAAATGGAAGAAATCAACAAGCATTTTGGGATCGTATCGAGAACTTGGAATCAGCTTATATCCATACAATGCTTCAAAATGATTTGGTGGAGCACAACTGGGCATTAGAAGCTAATCAGTAGTTGTCAATTTATTATCTCTTGAAATGTATGACTTGACAATTTATAATAAATTTATTTTATTGAATTCGAAAGTACTAAACATAGTTAAAATTAGAAAACATGGAACATAATTAAATTAAAAACATAATAGCTAAATCTAATCATAAAAATCATCATCAAAGTGAGGAACATAAGCACTGCCGGTAGTAGTCTCATTCACTTGTTCCATGATCTCAGCCTTCTTTCTTTTAAACCATCGTTTTGTATTAGGGGTCATTTGGCTAGTATCCATTGTCATGATCTTTGTTTGCTCCCTTAATTCTTCAATAGCCTCGTGTTTTGCTAATCTTGCTTCTTTCCGTTCCTCAAGTGCATCAAGTCTTGCCTGCCTTGCTTCTTTTCGTTTCTCAAGTTCTAGCATCTCCCTCGACATTTGAAGGGTTTCCTCGTCTCTTTTGATGTTGGCCTCCACTAGTTGTTTTTGGTGACATTGCATACTATTGAAAATAGCCATAGACATTTCTTCTTTTTCGGTCATCCGTTGCTTTCCTTTCTTTTTTGCATGTTTGGACGCCTTTACTCCCATCGGTCTAACTGGACTAGAAGGACTTTCTGTTTCTCGGTTAGACTCTGGAGTCGTGAAACCTTCTTCATCAACGCAATCATCACTATTCAAATTAATTGGTGATTCCGTTTGTGTTGGAAAATTCCGTTGAAATGGAGGAGAAGTAGTAGGAACGTCTACAAATTGAGGATGTGCCGCAACTGCTTCATAACATTCCCATTTGTCAAATGTCTTATTCATTTCCTTGTAATATAGTCCTTGAGCCTGAGTTACCTGAAAAAATAATAAATTTTAGATACTAAATTAGCACATAAATAATATAAAAACGTATTTAAAATATATATATATATATATTACCTCATCTACCAAATTGGTTCCGCTTGCACTATATCTACTAGCTTGATTCTTTGCACATTGCCACTTTTTTAATGCTCTCTTCAATGGTGCCCAATGTGAGTCGAGAGCAATTTTTGAACGAGGTTCTGCATGAGGATTCTCCGGAGTGCCACACCAATTTTTTGCATAATCCTCATGAATTCGCCCCCATAAGTTATTCTTGTTCGAATATCGACCGGTGATCGGATCAACAGATTGTCGAGCCCACGAAACACATAATTGTAGTTCTTCGGAAGGGAGCCAATTACTACCCATTACTTATTATATGTATACTGTGAGACAAAAATAAATCAATAAAATAAAAATATAAGTGTGCTAAAATGTTGTGTGAAAAAATAGTTACAGAAAGATCATATTTAAGCCCAAAAATATAGCCGTTAATACTTAAAATTATAGTCGTTATAAATTTTATAGCTGTTAGAAATTTTTTATAGCCGTTGGAAATTATAATAAAGTTATTTTATAAATTATAATATTTGGTTTTTTTAATTATAAAGGAAGCTTTTTTAATTTGCTACGGTTCTACGTTATAATTAAAAAAAATCAAATATTATAATTTTGACAACGGCTAGGGTCGCCACAGGCCGTGACGCCCTTTACAAATTGATGGCCATTAATAATTACAGGAATGGTCGCTGAATCGATGGAGCATCAGTTTTTGATGGAGTAAACAGTTGTGCGCTGCAATACCCTTTTTTTGTTGCCCATCAATTCATCGGCTGAATCGATGAAATGAAGGACCCGGTGCATATGCTCTAACAAACCGTGAAAGATCGATCACGAACACTGTATTGGCACAAACTATCTACTTCTTTAAACTACATCTATCACATTCAATTCATTACCATGTGAAATTTCATTAAAAAAATGTGAAATTTATTTTTCTCCATTGAAAATGCGTAAATTATCATCCTTCAAAAATTCATAAACTTCAAATATTAATCCATAACACTTTAACCAAAGACTTGCATAAAGAAGATTAAAACAACCCTTGAACCATAAGTCAAGAATAACTAAATTAGTAACCATTTCGATAATTTAATCGGCATGGAATATTTGCCAAATTTTCCAAACCAAAACTCTACTCTCCCACGTGGGACCAAAGTAACATGTAACGGCTGTATTTCAACTCATAAGTATAGTGATGGGAGCCCCCTCTTAATTTATCAACAGAGTGACAAAAGATAACAACAAAGCAAAAGCTAAAAAAAAACACAGTCCTCTCAGTATAGTTTCTTGCAGCCATGGCATCAAATTTACTCCTCTTCATGCTACTCATTTCAGGTACTTTAATTTAAATTTTCACCTTATTTTTTCGTGTTCTTTTCGTGTCGTATTGAATCGTAAGTTGTTAATTGTAGGAGTGTTCGTGTTGCGGGCATCTTGTCTTGGCATCAACTACGGCCAAATAGCTAACAATCTTCCAACTCCTGAAAATGTTGTTCCGTTGCTCAAGTCTGTTGGTGCTACTAAAGTTAAGCTCTACGATGCTGACCCCAAAGTACTTAAGGCTTTCGCTAACACTGGTGTGGAGTTCATAGTTGGATTAGGCAATGAGTACTTATCTAAAATGCGAGATCCACAGAAAGCACTTGACTGGGTTACAACCAATGTCAAATGTTATCTTCCAGCTACTAAAATCACAGCCATTGCAGTCGGAAACGAGGTGTTAACGTTTAATGACACCTCGCTTTCCGGCTGCTTACTCCCTGCTATGCAGAGCATTCACACTGCATTAGTGACACTGAATTTAGATAAGCAAGTATGTGTCACCACAGCTCATTCCTTAGGTGTTCTCCAGACTTCTTACCCGCCTTCCGCGGGTGCTTTTAGACAAGATCTGAGCGCCTGCGTCGCTCAGATCTTGTCATTTTTGGTCAAAACAGGCTCACCTTTTTTGATCAACGCTTACCCCTTTTTCGCTTACAAGGCAAGCCCGAAACAAGTTTCTCTAGACTATGTTCTCTTCCAGCCCAACTCTGGAACCATAGATCCAGCTACTAATCTTCATTACGACAACATGCTTTTCGCGCAAATAGACGCTGTTTACTCTGCCTTATCAGCTCTAGGCTACAAGAAAATCCCAGTTCAGATCTCCGAAACAGGATGGCCTTCGAAAGGAGACGAGGATGAAATAGGAGCCTCACCGGAAAATGCAAAGAAGTACAATGCTAATCTTATTAAGCTAATAGCACAAAAGAAGGGAACGCCTCTCAGGCCTAATTCTGATCTTAACATTTATGTTTTCGCGCTGTTTAATGAGAATATGAAACCAGGGCCAAGTTCCGAGAGAAATTACGGACTTTTTAAGCCCGATGGCACTCCTGCCTATTCGCTCGGTCTTTCCACCAACATTGGCAACACAACTAGTAATTCTGGTGCTTCTCCTGCTAAGACTAATACCAGCATAATAATGCCAGCTTCGCCAACTTCTTCGTCAAATGGTTACTTATCGATTTCTTCGGGCACGGTTAGTTCACTAATTCACCTATAATTTTCATTAAGCATAATATCTACACATGTCTTGTTTTAAGTTCACTGGTTTTAGGACAGAACATGCGAAGACATCGGTCCTAATTTCTTTACACATCGGTTTTTAGCCGATGTCTTTTGCAGTTTTTCTAGTAGTGACGGTGTTACTTATATGTGCTTTAAGTCATGTTAATTTGATTGAACAAGCTGCAGTTGTAGTAATTAAAATTGGGACCATAGTACTTGAAATTTCAATAAGTGTAAATTGGGTTGAATTGTGAGAATGTGTCGAGTATTGACAACTAGTGGGGGATAAAAGAGGGGAATAGGAAAGCCACTACACGTTTATGATGAAAAACGGATGGTTGTAATTCACACACGCAAGGAATGACAGCCATAGAAGCTAAAGTAGCCTTCTTTGTCAATTTGGAAGAGTTCGAGTTGGACAATATCTTGTTTAGAATTTAGTAAAAATGTCATTTTCCAGAATTTATTTTATTCGACCGACTCGATTGAACTTCTCCGGAAGTAATTTTATAATTTGAAGTGATAGAAGTATGCTTTAGTGTTTTCGATTTTGATTTTGTTCGTATTAAGGATTTTAGAGTCGAAAAACGAACACTAAATCTCTTCGAGCACTGAAATCAGTTGTGTGATTAACAACTCTCGCAATCTTTTATAACGAAGGAAATGCATTTCACCAAGTTATTACCATGGCCCTCGCATTATCATTTCGTGTGTTATTCGATGAATTTTGTTTGTATTTTTTTATTTTATGAATCAATCCAAAGGAGCCATGCTATCAAATGACGGCACTGGTCTAGATAAAGTAGTGCAGTTAGCAGGGGAATTTTGGGTTTATTAGGCGTCACATTTGGTAAGTGACAAAAGGGACAGATCGAAGCTGGCCAAAAGCAATAATAACGTACATATAGATCTATCCTATCCACCTTTGTAACCGTAAAAATGACCCATAAATAATTTCAACTACCGTAAATGTCTTCAAGAGCTACCTAACAGTCTAAACACTTGTTTTTTCTTGTGTTGTTTGGTTGGAATGAAAATGTTAAGTGACACAAATAATTTCGAAATCGGAAGCCTTATAGAAACTGCAGATGATCCATGCTAGAAGATGTTCTAGGGTCTCGTTAGTTAAGCGAACTTATAAGTTGAATTCAATGTATGTGATATGTTCCTTGAATCACGAATTATTACTTAGAACTGGATCATAAATTAAATTGTAGAAAAGCGAAATGAACCTATGATCTGCACGACTAAGGGTTATATAGATTAAGCATGATAATGTTCGGTTCCTAACTTTACATTTTGTTTTTCAAATGTCAGGGAAGGTTTGCTTCGAGCAGCAGCATACTATTGTTCTTATGGTTCCTGGTAGGTTCCATGTTGCTCCGCATTGTTGTGGTGTAATATTTGTAGAAATTTCAGTATCGAAAGGAGGGGGAAGGGGGAGGATAACTTGTTAACTTATCGCAAACAGCCTCAAAAGCTTTTCAAATATTTCAACAGGAAGGAGAGAGCGAGATAATTAGTTAACCTTAACCATTCCCCAGTAGTAGGCTTTTTAGTTATTGTACCTTGGGGCTGGAAAAGCTGAGATTCTCGTTTCAACATTGCTTTTATGCCACCACAATATTCTTTGTAATTCTTTTTTTCGTTACTTTCTATTTTTTTGGATGAGAATATTTGGGGTTGCTTCTAAGAGGTAAAAAGGTATCGCCGCAGATACATTATTGCCTCTGGTACCTCTAATAAGAATGCGAGGTAAAAAAAATATCCTTCTAGACACTTTTTTGCACCTCGTATATCTTATTAGAGGTAAGAATGTCGAATCAAACACCGTAATAAAATCCTATAGCAGGCTTAGCATCTGGAAAATAACTTCCGCAGATCAAAGTGACGAATCCATCGAGGAAGGGAAGCAGTTTGCAGCTTTAAGGTTTCATGTATTTTTATGTCCTGTTAGTATAATCTTAATAATTTTGATCTTGCTTTAAGGTTTTATGTATCTGCTGCTCTTCATGGTTTTTACAATAGTAATCTATTCAGTCATGTGTTTACTTCACTGTGCCTTGTAGTAAAGTGAAATGGAACTATGGAAGACGACAACGTACTATTAATAATCTGGCAACCAGAACATAATTGTTTAATCTCTGATTATCTAGTAGTTTAAAACTTGACTCTTGTGTCAAGAATGGCTACAGAAAATGGTCACAACTCGCATGTTACACCATTAAATCCGGCCTGAAAAATATGTGTTACGCATGCTCATTCAGTACAAATTTTATTGATGATACGATAAGAATTTTCGCAGTACGAGAAGTAGGAGTGTTTATGGGTCAGGTTGGCCGGGTTGGAGGCGTTTTTTCAACCCGACCTATTTAAATCGATTTGTAAAATTTTAACCCAACCCATAAAATTTTAATTCGTAACCCTACCCATCGTACATCGGTTTAGATCGGGTTGGGTCGGTTTGGATGGGGTTTGGATGGGTTGAATGTTTAATAAAAAAAAGTTTCAATATTATATAATATTGCTCATTTCGAAAATTTAAATGAAAATAAAGTACGTATAACTTACGATCTTGGTGCTAATATTTACTTTTAATTAAAATTATAATTTTATTAATGTAAATTATGTCGTAGGTCATACGTATATGCACGAAAGGTAATCATATATAAATAAATGTAAGGAGGATAACGTTTAATATATAGTTATATATAAAATATAAATATATTTTTAAATTATCGAATAAAATTTGTAATTTAAATCGGGTTGGGTTGAGTTGGCCAAAAAAACATAGAACCCATACCCAACCCATTTAATTCGGGTTGAAAATTTTTTAACCCAACCAAGTTTCGAGTTTTTTCTTATCGGTTTGACCGGCTGAAAATAGGGTTGGGTTGGGTCAGTTTATTCGGGTTGACCAACCCATGAAACCCCTGACGAGAAGCAATGTTCTAGGTCAAACAAATAAAAGCCCAATAAACTAATGATCCAACTCGAAGCATAGTTAAAATAATTGAGCCCAATTAAACTAGAGGAAGAAGAAACCCTTAGTTGTATTTGGTCAGGGAGAGTGGGTTGAAATAGTATGGATTTAAGAAAATTGCAATTTATATTTATGAAGAGTGTAGGAATGTAGTAGCACAAATTTCATCACTAAGTATTTACACAAATTCTTCATTGTGCTATGACAATGTTTTGTTTCTGGTATATACTGGTTGATAACTCCTGCCAAGCACGGTCGAGCATGAGTCGACATCAACATGATAATATTGATAAATATTTTTAAAAAATATATTTGTCGAGAATTGAATGATAAAAATATAATAAATAAACAATTATTTAATTATGTAGTTATAGAAAATCGAACCGTTTGTAAAACTAAATAAATTAAAGTAAATAAATAAATCTGGTATGATTACGTAACTGCAAGGAATCGAACCCTCGATGTAGCTAATTAATTTAAAGTAAATAAATAAATCTGGTATAATTACGTAGTTGCAAAGAATCGAATCTCGGGTGAAGTTAAAGAATTTAAAGTAAATAAATCTTGTATAATTACGTAGTTGCAAGGAATCAAACCCGGATTTTGTGATAATTAAATTTGGTACTTTGGTACCATGCATCATTTTCACATTGTTTTGCTTATTAATATTAATTTTAATAATTAAAAAAATTATTAAAAAAATGTACTTATAGATATTTGAATGATAGAAATATATAATAAATAAATACTATTTAAATATGTGGTTATAGGCAATTACTCTTGTTAGGTCCTGATAAGTTTGTAGAAGGGGGGTTGAATACAAACTATACCGTTTTATCGAATTTGTTCTGTTTAGAATCAAACAATTTAAGAACAAATTATGGCGGAAATAAATGAAACAGAATTCAAGTTAAATAAAACTATATTAAACTTGAAGGGTGTTACAAATATGATACTGATTACAAGATTGGATCTCAAACTAATTAAAACAAATCTAGAATAAATTCGACATGAATTTATCTATTTTTGTAATAAAAAGATATAACAATATTTGATAATTTGAGATACGTTCTAGGGATAAAAATCCGCTAGATAGTCAAAGCAGTACAAGTAAATGAATTCTAGTGGTTTAGATTTGACACCAAGATTTTCTAGAATTTATTCACTGAAGAAAAATGATCCGGCAGTTGCTTTTTGTTCTTCACAGAAAGTTCTTCAGGATATTATGTTTTTGTGTACTGTTCTGTCTTGATTTCTTTTCTTTTGATAAAGCTAATCCACTTGACAATCTGCACGTTCTTTCTTCTGGAATGACTACGAAAATAGTCTAAAAAAGACTATTTTTAAGCCTGGGATGACTATCAAATGGCCTTGTATGACTATGGGAATATAAGAGAATTAACTTAGAATTAACTAAAATAAGCTAGAATGACTACCGGTATGACTACCGGTATGACTACCGGTATGACTATCCGGGGTAGTCATTCCAGTTCATTTTAATTAAGAATTCTAAATTAAATTCTAATTCTTCTTTAAATTAATTCTAATAATTAATTTATTTCATAAATTAATTCTGATGAATTAATTTATTCAATAAATTAATTACT
The DNA here is from genome assembly GCA_030848705.1 of Heracleum sosnowskyi. Classification (NCBI taxonomy): domain Eukaryota; kingdom Viridiplantae; phylum Streptophyta; class Magnoliopsida; order Apiales; family Apiaceae; genus Heracleum; species Heracleum sosnowskyi. The sequence continues at coordinate 10,892,232 of CM061239.1, forward strand.
TAATTAATTTATATGTTAAATTAATTCTTGAAGAATTAATTTAATAAATAAATTAATAACTAATTTAAGAGAGAATTTAAATTCTAATTCTATTTTAAATTAATTCTACTAATTAATTTATTTCATAAATTAATTCTGATGAATTAATTTATTCAATAAATTAATTACTTAATTTATTTGTTAAATTAATTCTGAAGAATTAATTTAATAAATTAATTAATAACTAATTTAAAAGAGAATTTAAATTCTTACAAGATAGCATAACCAATCCTTGAACCACTTGAACTGCTGAAGAATATCCATTGTCTGAGGTTGTCATTTGATGCACTGTCTGGTTCATAAATGACTAACTTCAATGTCTGTTCTTCATCTTGACTTTAAGCTGTGGTCCATTGTCTGCTTTTGACTGTTGATCAATCTTTGTAACCTGTACATTTACTATCACAAATCTTAAACCTCTGTCACTTTAATAAATCCACATCTTTGAAGACTTCACTGAGGCTTGAACAAATAATTGAACTTCTTTCAATGTAGTATATCTTCAAATCTGTAGGATGACTTTAATCTGTATTCTTCTGACAGATATGATCTTCTGAGATTCCTATGACTGTGATAATTAATCTAATATCTACTTATTACATTCTAGTTTAAGTTGAGTAGAATCCTCGAATTACAAATAGGCTATAGCATATGCCTTTCAATCTCCCCCTATTTGTTTGTTAGAGAATAACAACCAAATACCTAGAGGATCACTCAACTAAAACCAAGAAAAAGATAAGACTCTTAAGCCTAAGTAAATACTAGAAAGTTCTGGATCAAATATGACATTTCCAGATTTCACCAGTAAAGATAAATGCAAGACAGGTGTTCCTCTAGACTGAACATATGATAACATTTAACCTGTCTTGATTTACCTAAGCTCTATACATATAACATTTACAAAACAGAGCTAATTACCTTTACTCCCCTGAAACTCCTCCTTTTCCTTTTATATCTTTTTCAGCTCCCCTTTTACTAGCTTCACAAGTCTCTAGAAACTTCTTCCCCTTAGAAACAGAAACTTCTCCCCAAAACTTCTTCCCCTTAGAAACAGAAACTTCTCCCCAAACTTCTGTAGAAACTTGTCTAGGAACTTCTCCCCCTGAGAAACTTCTCCCCCTTAGTTGAGGAATTCTCTACAGATTTCACTTTATGAGTATCTGAAGCCAGTAGGAGTTGAGATAGTTGATGGAGTTGATCTTGGGTAGTAACTTTGTCTTCAAGATTTCATTGAGTAGTCCCAGCTGATTGTTGACAGAGGTGGAAGAAGAAGACCGTTCAACCACTTGTGCTTGCAAAATTTCTTTATCAGCCTGGGTTTTGAATATATGTTCCTGTAGATCAGCTATGTGAGCTAACTACATTGCAGTGTATGTGTCTGTGTGTGCACTCACTTGAATTTCTCCTGTAAGTGTATCACTCATCTCACGTGCATGTGTTTCACTCAGTGTTTGACTCTTATCACTCAACATTAGCTGTCTGTTTGCTCCTTTTTGATCAGTACCTGCATTGAAACTCACCCTAGCCTCTTCAAGAGAGGTCAGTGGTGGTGCAATGGGAGTTCGCAAATCCCGATCCTCAATCATGTCTATCAAATCACTTGGATTTGAAATCTGAATTGCTTCAGTGATAGACTGACCAAGTTGCCTTCCACTTTCTCCAGATAAATCTGCGAGTGGAAAATCCCTTAGGGAGCCAGAGGTGTTCACTCTGGGAGGGGAGAAAATGATTCTATTTGATTTGGCAAAGAATCAAATTTTCCCTCAGATGCCTATGAAGGCACTTCTACCGTAACAATGGTAGGCACTGTAACCAGTTGCAGGTGCTCTGCTTTCACTGTGTCCTGAGTTTCATCTAATGAAATTGTTTTCTCCCATTGTGAGTAATGAGAGTGTGCTTGACTCAGTACAACGTGCCATGGCCCTATGGCAAAGTTCAATAGATTCATCCTGTTGAGAGAATGTCTCTAGAAACAGTTCATTGGCCATTTCAAAGTCCATATCCTATTGAGAGGATACAGATGGGCTGACAGATGCCTCAGTATATGTTGAATTTCTTTAGAGGAGGCAGAGCTGTGGGATCACTCACTGTTTCAATCAAAATACTTCTTTATTTAACATTGATTTCTGTTCAGGCTGAGAGGTCAAGTAATTAAGTTGTAGACTCATTGTTTGGCTCTAAGACCTGGGATAGAGATTGTGGATCTACAATCCCTTGGTCAGCCCTAACAACCACTTGGGTTCAGCAACAGTAGAAGAAGTGGATTGAGAGATAGAAAGTAATACCTGAATTGGATTTGGCACTAAAGTTCCAGCTAAGCAAGAGCTAGATCAACAATAATAAATATACAATATATTTACAAAAATAACTAAGACAAATAGAAAATAAAAGATAATAATAATAATAAAAAATATTTACAGGAAACTATTTACATGAGACTACGAATATTTTAAAATAAAAGATTTTCAATAAAAATAGATTTCTCTACAATTTTAACTGGTAAAATTTGAGAAAAATATTTTTAGAGAAAATAATTCATTTTAACTTACTCAAACAGAAGCTAAGCAGTTTACAGCATAAAACAAATAGAATAAATAAACTACTATTAGAATGACTATCGGGATGACTATGGGATAGTCATACCGATAGTCATTCCAGTACAAACATCAAAGTACTGAAATAAAAGGCAGAAAAAGAAAAGAAAGAAAAAAAATAATAAAAATTGATTAAAACTAAACTAAAATGACTACTGGAATGACTATGTAAGATAGTCATTCCGATAGTCATGCTAGTACAAAAACAAAATAAACAAACCTGTTATTAAAAACTAGCAGAATTAATTAAGATAATTACAGAAAAATGCATAAAACTAAAAGAAATGCATGAAATATTTATCAAAGACTAGAAAAATTCACAGAAAATTCCATAAATCCTAGAAAAATATGCATAATAATATAGAAGTGCATTAAATTAACAAAAACTTGCAGAAATATTTAAACAACAATATTTACAATCTGAAAAATATCTAAATAATTCCAAATAAATATATTTTCAATAAAAATACATTTCTCCACTTAAAAACATATGAGAAAAATATTTTTAAAGAAAATAAAATATTCAGAACCATTTAAATCAACAAGCATGCAATTATTAAATGAGAATTGGCAGAAAATATCAATTAAATGACAAGAGAAAATGAATTTATTGAAAGAACAAACATGACAGATACATTGTTAATCACTAAGACTGTTTAACATACCCAATTTACCAACTAACTTGATAAATGTGGATTCATCAACAGATTTAGTGAATATATCTGCAGTCTGTTCTTCTGTGGGTACAAAGTGTAACTCCACAGTTCCATTCATGACATGCTCTCTGATAAAATGATACCTGATGTCAATTTGATTAATCTCTTGTGATTATGCCATCTTCATCTAGCTTGTTTCTGTATACCCATCTTGTACCAACTACTTTCTTGTTCTTTGGTCTGGGTACCAGCTTCCAGACTTGCTGTTATTCAAATTGATTGAGTTCATCTTGCATAGCAATCACCCAATCAGGATCAGTCAGTGCTTCCTCAATTTTCTTTGGTTCCATTTCAGAAAGAAACCCTGAATAATGATATTCATTTTGAGTAGCACTTCTAGTTCTGACTCCAACACCTGGATCACCAATAATCAGCTCAAAAGGATGAGCTCTATTCCAAACTGTTTGTCTTGGAAGATTTGATCTTGATGATTCGCCTTGTTCTACATTATGGTGTTGTGAATGACTAGATGACCCTTCATTTCCTCCCCCTGAGTTGTTGGCTGATTGTCTTGGTGATTCTACTCCAGTGTTAGTGGTATCTCCATTGTTAACAATGTTTCCACCACCATCACCATCACCATTATCATCATTGTCATTGTTATCACCAACAACAAACTCAGGTGGATTCTCATCATCTGATTCTGAATCTAACATTTCATCAAACTTCAGTTTCTCAGATGGATTTTCTGTTTGGATATTAGGGAGTTTAGTGTCATCAATTGTAACATTGATGTTCTTATTGACTGATAACATTTCTTGATTTCAAACAGGCCATATCCTCAGTTATACCCTTGCTGTTATCTCCAAAGGTAAGCACTGGGCCAGCTTTCTCAACCACATCTGATAGCAGGGCTCTATCTCCGGTCATATGCCTTGAACAGCCACTGTCAAGAATCCACATAACACGGTTTACCTGTTTAACTCCCTGCACTACCAGATTGATTAGACCTTCTTCGGAGCCCAAAATTGATTGGGTCCGGCATACTTAAAGAACTGGCCTTTGTCAGGCAAAACAACATTTTTAGCTAAAACTACTTCAACCTCTTTCACATAAGAGTGTTTCCATTTATAGCCAGCCTTAACACATTTCTGAGTAGGCTTAGGGATAAATGAATCCACTCTAGTCTTAGGAGGACTAGTAGTATTAGCTCTAACATGCTTCTTATTATTAACATGTTGGCGTGGAGCAGTCTTATCTTTAGATACATGCTTTTTATTAAAGAAAGCATACATAACATTAAAAGCACAAGACATGCAATTACTCACACCACATGCTTTATGAGAAGAATTAATAGCAGGCATGTTAGTTCTACAGTTGTTTTGATCCAACTTATGGATATCTGATTTAGTCTTTTCAGTTGTAGCAACTTTGACTGGAATATCAGATATGCACTTTTTGGATTGCTCAGCTTCTAAAGCAACATCTTCTTCATGAATCTCCTCAGCAATAATGATAGAGTATTCATTCAGAGGCTCTGCCTCAGACTCCTTACAGAAGGGTGTTTTAATACCCTTAAGAATATAAGGAACAACCTTTCCTTCTTCTCTGACTCTACAAGGTGTATTAATACCAAGCAATCCAATAGCCTCATTATAATCATAACCTATACTGACATGATTACCAACAGCTTGCTTATTGAGAATTTCTTTAGCAGTCTTACAAGAACTGAAATAAGCATTAGCTTTAGTCTTCAGCTCACTAATCTCTTTCTTAAGAATGGTTTCCAGTTGAATATAACATTTAACCCTATTCTCAAGAAAAGCTATTTTCTCAGTAAGTTCATCCTGATTAACATGCACAAGTTTCAAATCTTTTAATTCCTTTTCAAGATTTGTGTTTAAAAGATTTATTCTATCATTTTCAGTGCGTGCACAACTTATGGTGCCACCAAGATGATAAATCATTTCAGCGTCAGTAAGTTTTACCTCAGACATGTCTGGTGAAGATAACATGGAATCAAAGAGTTTGCCTCCTTTTGCCACAAGTGCAAGATTTCCAACTTCTTCATCTTCACTGTCTGTATCATCCCAGCTCTTCCCTTCAGCAACATAAGCCTTCTCAATCTTATTCTTCTTGCTAGAATCAAATGAGTTCCTTGTCACTTGCCTTGGTTTTTTACATTCAGTAGCAAAGTGACCCAACTCATTGCAATTGTAGCATCTGATTGAGCTTCTCTCCACAGTTCCAGTTTTGTAGCCACCCCTTGTGCCACTTGAAGATGAGGAATCATCTCTCTGAAACCTGGGCCTGAACTTAAGATTGGGATTCCTCTTGAATCTAAACTTCCCAAACTTCCTGACTATCAAGGCCAAATCACCATCTTCCAGCTGATCAAGTTCTTCTAAAGAATAGAAGTCACCACCAGATTGATCAATGGATGTTAATCCATATTCAGCATCAATAACATTCATGTTATAACTGGAAGGTTGAACAGCCTTCACTTCCAGTTTCTGTGGGACTTCAGCAGTCAATGCAGTAGAGGTACCAACAATTTTCCCAGTTCCATACAGCTCCCTCTGTTGAATCTGCTCCAGCTCATAGGTTTTCAGAACACCATACAATCTTTCCAAAGCAATCTCATTCATATCCCTTGCTTCTCTAATTGCAGATATCTTGTGCTCCAAATGAGGTGGAAGAGTAAGTAGGAACTTCTTGTTAATCTCCTTGTTGGTGTAGTGCTTCCCATTGAGATTCAGATCATTGATTAATTTGTTGTATCTCTCAAAAACCTGAGAGATACCCTCACCAGGGTTTGATCTGAAATGCTCATATTGTGAAGTGAGAATTTCCAGCATATTCTCTCTAACTTCCTCTGTCCCCTCATTGATTATCTCTATGGTTTCCCAAATGTGTTTGGCAGTATCACAGTTTAGGACATGATTATGCATGATAGGATCAAGACAATCAATAAGGATCAGCTGTAGACAGGAATCCAAGGTAACATCCTCTTTTTCACCAGGAGTGAAATCCTTGGGATCTTTAGGGTACATCCTAGCAGCCCTAGTAACAATGTTACCCTCTTTTAATTCTTCCTCAATAATCATAGGAAGTTTTGGTCCATTCTTCATCACATCAATGTATTTAGGATTTGCAACCTTAAGAAATAGGAGCATTTTCTTCTTCCACATTGGATAATGCTCCTTGCTGAACATTGGGATTTTCACTGTACCCACTTTCTGTGTAGTAGACATCTTTTGAGATTTTTAGAATAATAAAAATTTCAGAGTTGAAAAAATCTCAAAACAATTGGATCTTTGATTTGTATATCAATCAAAAGGCTCTGATGCCAATTGTTAGGTCCTGATAAGTTTGTAGAAGGGGGGTTGAATACAAACTATACCGTTTTATCGAATTTGTTCTGTTTAGAATCAAACAATTTAAGAACAAATTATGGCGGAAATAAATGAAACAGAATTCAAGTTAAATAAAACTATATTAAACTTGAAGGGTGTTACAAATATGATACTGATTACAAGATTGGATCTCAAACTAATTAAAACAAATCTAGAATAAATTCGACATGAATTTATCTATTTTTGTAATAAAAAGATATAACAATATTTGATAATTTGAGATACGTTCTAGGGATAAAAATCCGCTAGATAGTCAAAGCAGTACAAGTAAATGAATTCTAGTGGTTTAGATTTGACACCAAGATTTTCTAGAATTTATTCACTGAAGAAAAATGATCCGGCAGTTGCTTTTTGTTCTTCACAGAAAGTTCTTCAGGATATTATGTTTTTGTGTACTGTTCTGTCTTGATTTCTTTTCTTTTGATAAAGCTAATCCACTTGACAATCTGCACGTTCTTTCTTCTGGAATGACTACGAAAATAGTCTAAAAAAGACTATTTTTAAGCCTGGGATGACTATCAAATGGCCTTGTATGACTATGGGAATATAAGAGAATTAACTTAGAATTAACTAAAATAAGCTAGAATGACTACCGGTATGACTACCGGTATGACTATCCGGGGTAGTCATTCCAGTTCATTTTAATTAAGAATTCTAAATTAAATTCTAATTCTTCTTTAAATTAATTCTAATAATTAATTTATTTCATAAATTAATTCTGATGAATTAATTTATTCAATAAATTAATTACTTAATTAATTTATATGTTAAATTAATTCTTGAAGAATTAATTTAATAAATAAATTAATAACTAATTTAAGAGAGAATTTAAATTCTAATTCTATTTTAAATTAATTCTACTAATTAATTTATTTCATAAATTAATTCTGATGAATTAATTTATTCAATAAATTAATTACTTAATTTATTTGTTAAATTAATTCTGAAGAATTAATTTAATAAATTAATTAATAACTAATTTAAAAGAGAATTTAAATTCTTACAAGATAGCATAACCAATCCTTGAACCACTTGAACTGCTGAAGAATATCCATTGTCTGAGGTTGTCATTTGATGCACTGTCTGGTTCATAAATGACTAACTTCAATGTCTGTTCTTCATCTTGACTTTAAGCTGTGGTCCATTGTCTGCTTTTGACTGTTGATCAATCTTTGTAACCTGTACATTTACTATCACAAATCTTAAACCTCTGTCACTTTAATAAATCCACATCTTTGAAGACTTCACTGAGGCTTGAACAAATAATTGAACTTCTTTCAATGTAGTATATCTTCAAATCTGTAGGATGACTTTAATCTGTATTCTTCTGACAGATATGATCTTCTGAGATTCCTATGACTGTGATAATTAATCTAATATCTACTTATTACATTCTAGTTTAAGTTGAGTAGAATCCTCGAATTACAAATAGGCTATAGCATATGCCTTTCAACTCTTGAATTTGGTACTGCGCGATATTTTAACATTATTTTCTTTATTAATAAAGAGTATATAAGTTATAGACAATTGAACTTTGAATGAAATTAATGAAATTAAAGTAAATAAATAAATCTTGTATAATAACGTAGTTTTAAGGAATCGAACCCTGAATTAAGCTAAAGAATTTAAATTAATAAATCTTGTACGTAGTTGCGAGAAATTGAACCCAAGTCACGTGATAACCAAATTTGGTATTTGGTACTTTGATACGTGATAACCAAATTTGGTACTTTGGCACTTTTGGTACCGTGCATCATTTTCACATTGTTTTCCTTATTAATAAAGAGTATAGATGATAGAATAATAGTTTTTAAAATTTTTCTATTCCTTTTTTGTTGTTCAAAAACTTATTTAGCATTAGTCTAAAGATTATAATCCTTCAAATTTTCCTATTTCATATTTGTTTTATCGGAGTAGGGGATATGATTATAATCTCCTCTAATACTTGCAAGGTCGGGACAAGAAATATGAAGGCCCTGTGCGAAATTTCAAAAAATGGGCCCTTTATTTATATTTTAACATAAATTTAAATATTTTTTTCTTAAATAAAATAAACTATTTAAATGCATTGTAAATAAGAAAATAGACTCCGACAAATTCACTAAAAGAGAGTCGTTAGTCTTAAATTTTTTGTTAAATTTCAAAAAGTACATATAAGAAGTTATAAATTATAAATTTGGGGGCCCTGTGCGGTCGCTCACCCCGCGCTCCTTAGCGCCGGCCCTTGGTTGGATGAGATATTATTTAATCCTCTCTAACAAGTCATTTTTAGGATTATTATAATCTCCTCATTATAATCCTATGCAAAACAAACATATAATTAGAAAATTTAATGGATAATAGTCCAATCCCTCAAAACAAACAAGAGATAAAATTTTAAAAAATTATATTTCAATCCTAAAATTTATATTTCAAAACAAACACGAGTTAACATAATTTAAAAAATTATAATTCATAGCACTTTAATTAAGAGGATTATTTATCCCCGGATAATAATTCCGGGATTATAATCCCTCCAAATATGGCCATATACCCAGAAGTTTGGTGGCTGAGGATTCGAGGATGTACTTGCTGAGCTTCATTCTACAACATCCCAGTATTCAGATCAATAATCAAACGTTAATACACATATGGTGCATTGTTAAATTATCGGTTCTCCTAAAATAGAAAAGTACATACTGACCTCGCCTTTCGAAGCACTAAGGTCCGTGTGACATAAAGAAGTAAAGAGTATCTTAATCGCCAATCGGAACCTCCATTTTGTGAGGGGTTCTAGTTCTACATATATTTCTTCCACCACCAACGGAAGTCCTGGTCCCCATGCCACAGCAGCTATATACATGCTTCTAGCTGCGAACAGCTCCTCTACCGAGGAGTTAACACCGGGAAGATATCAGTAATAATGGTTACTGATTTCTTTCCTGTTCGTCAACAGGTGTTTCTGGGAAGGAGGCCGTATGGAAAAGGAAATAAAAAGGAATATCTACTGTATTGAACCAAAGCAAAACTGAAGTTGACAGTAAGATCATCTCCTAAGGTTGCTAACATAGTTGCCAACTCTTGTCACATTATTACATAAATTAATTTTTTATTTTATCTTTCATCCACATCAACTTTGACAACATTTATTTAAAAAACACTTCAATAGTTGGCAACTTTTAAAATGTTGCCTATGTGATCCCATAATTACATTGTAAATAATTCTTAAACTAAAATAAGTATTTAAGATATATACTTTTTGTACTTATATATGTGTTTTAACTATTTTGAAAAGTTGACAACATTGATTGACAATTGACAATCATTGGGTAATCTACCAACTCCAATAGGTAGGCAACCAAGAATGTCATGCCACATCAACATTGACAATCTCTTGGCAATCTCTACCGGAGATGATCTAAGTACTCTTGTAACACTTGGAACTATTAAGATCTTCGGTAGAGTATTGTTGTTTAGTTGCATTTTGTCTTGACATAAGACAAAATTTGGTAAAATTGTATTTTAATTTTTTTGGATAGAAAAAATATACTCTTTTTATTCATAAATTTGTAGAAAAATACAATAATCTGCCTTCCACAAAAAAATTAAAAAAAAGATTACAATAATCTCAATAAACTTTCATACATAGTGAGCAAATATCAATATTCACCACCCATTGAAAAATCACTTGAATGCACACTCCTAGCCAATGTTTTGCTAGTAAGGCAGGCAAACCATTGGAACAACTTACATTCTCTCTAGAACATTAATTCTTGTATAAGAATCAAGATACAGTGCACATTTTCAAGTACCATAAAAATCTATGGCGAAGTAGTAAATTACACCAGGGCAATACTTCAAATCCGCGGAAATTTTGACAGAGTCATAACTGATTCAAAGGTGGAGTACGCATCTCAAGGATTTTCCATCGATAAGCAACTGGAAAGCTTCGTTGATCTTGCTAAAGGGAAGCTCGTGCGTTATGAAACCATCCAGTTTTATCGCCTGCATTTCACTTCAAAAATTAAGTAATGTACATTCAAGGTTGTAGCTAGTTATACATATGAGACCATGAGTTAGTGACTCACCCCACTCATGCATTCGTGGACAATGTGAGGGAGTTGTGATTTGCCCTTTATGCCTCCAAATACAGATCCTACTATATTCCGTCCGTCGAATAATTCCATTGGATGCAGTGGCAGCAATCTTGGGGTGGGATGGATTCCTAACACTACTGTCAATCCCCAACCCTGCATCAAATAGAAACATCAATTTATCGAAATCTATGTGATTTTTTTAGGACTATATATAGGTTTTGGTTCAAATCAGATCTGGATAACCAAATGTCTGCCTATCAAAATTATTAAAACTACCATATAAAAGAAGTGCATAATGTTTAGTTTGTGATCCTGATTCCGCCACTGACTAAATACTAATCGATTTACTCTATGTATAAATGTGTGTGCGCGCCATGTGTGTTTCAGGAATGCATACATCATGAGTTGACAAGAAAGCTTCACGGAGAACATCCACATTCCCTGCACACTCGAAGCTGTAGTCCACGCCGCCTCCAGTAATTTCTCTTATTTTCTGCATTAAACCAATACAGAAGCTCAGTCTATGTAATACTGACCATAGTATGTCATAGTACAGCAGCCATAACTCATAGTATAGCTTGCTACCCGAAATCGGGAGCTATAAGCTTACCTCGTGCACGGACATTTTAAGCTCTCGGGGGTTTATTGAATCAGTCATTCCCACTGCCTTCCCTACGTAATATTAGTCACGTAAACTATTAGAGCTAAGTCCTCTGTTTGAGTTTTCAATTAGCAACGGTCATTTTCGGGTTGGTCGGTTTCAGGTTGAGAAAATTCAACCTGTTTCAGGTTTGGGTCGGGTTCGGATTGACTCAAAAATAGGACCGGGTACAACAAACTCAACACGAACCCGACTCATTAGCCGAAATTGACATTCCTAATTAGGAAGAGAAAAATTAAGAAAGTGTACCCTTTATAAATTTCTCAGGGTTAATATCAACTCCAATGATTTTAGAGACTCCCCTGGTGCGAGCTCCTTCAACAACCTGCATACACACAAAATTTATATTTCAACATCCTTTTGACATATTTCAAAAAGTGAAATTAGATCACCACTTGTCAAAATCGTCGTTCTTCAATTAATTTCATGTTCAGTTTTGACATGCACCAATAAATTAGGAACAGTTCTCGTAAGTTACCCATCTAAATCAATTAAATGAATTTCTCGAAAGTTTAATTAGATCTGTACCTAAATTTGTAGCAATCATTACAACTTTCTGTCCCGCAATATTCACGAATCAGTTTGACAAGGCCAGTCAATATCTTGACATGTTTACAAAGTCGAAACCTCTATTATAATTTCAGTTTTTCAATAATATTAGTATTTCTCTAAGGAATTATACAAAATATTCTAAATTATATACTTTAGAGCATCTTCAATAGTATTAACTAAAATAATTATCTAAAATATTATAAAATAGTGATTATGTAGAATTTGTTGAACCTGTAATGTGTTTTATTTCAATGGAGTTGGCTATAATGATTTACTATATTTTAAAAATAATATGTTGTGGTTATTAAAAATAGAATGTATAATTTTCAATATGGTAAGAGATTATGTTGAGGTTTGCTACAGGTGTACACATGTTCGATAAATATAGCCAACAATACAAAATTGACTAAAATTTTATCTAAAGATTATATTTCATTGAAGTGTAATTTTATTTTACATATTCTCTATAATTTTATTTATGATATGCCACGTATAAATTTAATTAAGAATTTTCTAGCGTAGGAGATGCTCTTACACAATTGGAGATCACATATAAAAAGTGAACACTGGTAGCTGGAAAATAAATTATGTTTACTCACTACCTGTCCCCCAACCAAGTCGTTCATGATTTTTGTAATCATATCATTAATATATTAGTTACCTCATCTACTTTGTATTGCCATCGTCATGCATGTGAAGATAAGATTAACAAGATAGGTACATGAATCCAGATCTGAGATTAAATTATCGTTCTATCTCGATAAAATGAAAATTCTCAACATCGTAATTAACTTACTACATACCGCGAGTCCCACGGCACCCAAACCGAAAACAGCAATGCTTGAGCCAGCTTCAACATTGGCGGTGTTCCATACAGCTCCAAGACCTTAACATATCGATGAATGTTGCACAAGTTAAACAAAGATCATGTCTGTAACATTTCGGACTTAAAGACCGACGCGCTACTCATTTAATTTTTTTCGATATTCTCGATCGTTTTAGAGTTCTTACAGTCTGAAACGATCTGAGACTTGTAAATATGTAGTACGTAGCAGAATATGTAATAACAGTGTACCTGTCGAGAGGCAACAGCTGAGCAAGGTCATAGACTTGAGAGAAGCCTGAGGATGTATCTTGACAACACAACCCGAATCAATAACTGTATATTGGGAGAAAGTGGAGGTATTGAGAAAATGGTAAATAGGCTTCCCTTCCTTGGTAAAAAACCTTGTCTTTCCATCGTTCTCCATCACACTCTTGAATGGATTCACCCTGAACTTGCCACACATATTATTTGTTTTCCCTGATTTGCAGTAGATGCACTCCCCACACTCTCCGTTGAATATCGGAATCACATGATCCCCTTCTTTTAGATCCTCCACCCCTTCTCCCACACTCTCCACCACCCTGCACAAACATTTGTAACATTTCATTCAATTCCATCACCAGATAAGCATAATTCTACCTTTTACTCTATATATTTGATGTTTATTTACCCGGAAGCTTCGTGGCCGAGGATTCGAGGATATACTCGCTGAGCTTCATTCTGCAACACCCAAATATACGGATCAATAATAATAAAAAAAATCTATAAATGACGTATTGTTAAGTTACCGGTTCTCCCAAAACAAACAAGTTAAGAATCCGTACTGACCTCGCCTTTCCAAGCACTAATGTCCGTGTGACATACAGAAGTAAAGAGTATCTTAATTCGAACCTCCATTTTGTGAGGGGGTTCTACACATATTTCTTCCACCACCAACGGAAGTCCCGGTCCCCATGCCACAGCAGCTATACAAGTAACACCAGTAATATATTCATCGAAAAAAGATCAGCTTAAATGGTATCTGTAAATAATTATGCTAAAGCAAATATGACAAAAACCGATGCCTAAATATTTCTGATGACATAGATGCATAAAATTGCAAGCTGCGAGCACATAGGCACGTACCTTTGCAAGTTATAACCTTTCCCTTTGTTTCACTTGGATGCGAGAATCCATTTCCCAAGCCGTGATTTTCTAATATATCCATACTGGTGCCTTCCTATGACTTTGCTTGGAAGTATAACACTGTCACTATATATACTACCCCGAGAGCGGGGTGAGTAAAAAATAAATAAATATCAAACATAGTTTCGGTAACTCTATATCATCACATGAAAAGGTAAATGATAATTTTTTTAGCCGATTGTAAATATTGATTGTTTTGCCTAAATAAACACAATAAAGGCTTCGATGCCAATACTGAAATAGATATAATTATTGTTATAATATGAAATTAATAAGTGATTTTTGATTTTAAAATAAAATTTATATCGATAACGACAAGGCAACGTTTGTTAAGTGTTAGATACGGCATGCGAACATGCATGCTAGTAAATTATTTGCGGCAGCTCTTTATTTTAAGTTCAATATTAGTTGACTATATGATAAAGGAATTCAATGCTCGTTTACCGAATAATTAACTTCAAATTGCAAGCTCTTTGGTGGCCAAAAACTATTAATTTTACCGACGTACACAAAAAGTCCTGCGTTCTAAATTTGTAAATATCGAAGCCTAAGAGCATCTTCAATGCTCAAAATCCTTAGTTAAAAAGTTTATGTAGCATGTCAAAATTAAAAATTATATATAATCTCTGAAATATGAATCATTTCAATGGGGCATTCCCTTTAGCTAAAATTATAGTCAGCCTCTTGATGTGGCTATATATGTTGAACCTCTGGGATCCGTAACAAATTTCACATCAGCTTATTGCTATATATATTTAAATAATAATATCCATTTATAATAAAATTAAATAATGATAAAATACTATTTTTAAAATATAACGAACCGTTATAGCTAATATCATTGGAATCCAATACATTACAGGTTCAACAAATTTTACATAATCAATATTTTATAATTTTTTAACTAATTAATTTAGCCAACTCTCTAAGCTGTTCTAACGAATCTTACTGCCTTGACCCTGTCACCGAACCGAACTGAGAATTGACCACGACTAATATATAATATGTAGCCATCAATTACTACCAACGTATTTAGTTTGAAAAATCACCAAGTTGTAACATTTTTTAGTTATTTAGGTATGATTTTATGCGACATTTGTTGCCAAAGGAATACTATATTGCAAACATCTGTGAATCATTTTTTTCATTTTGCGAATTTTATATATTAGGTTGAAAAACATTCAAAACCATCCAAACTCTCCGTTCCTACCTGAATTGATAGACAAAAGAAATATTATAAAATATATACAAAGCTCTTTTCATACTAATCAAAAGGACAAAAAAAAGAGAGAAAAACTCACAAAGAAGCCTCTCAACTAAGCTGCTAGCTAGAAATTTCATATGAAAGAGTTTGTTGCAGAGGGTGCTGGCGCAAATGAACAATCTAGAAGAGTTTGTTGTGGGATGATGGACAATCCAGCAAATAATTATTTTAGCTAGTATCTAGTTTGTGATATAACTTTAAACTATTTTAGCTAGTATTCCTCGGGAGTTGAGGGAGTTTAGTTAAACTCTTATCTTTATATAAAATTAAATCGTTAACAAAAGAAAAATGATTTATAGCAATAATTTGTTTAAGTAACACTTTTGTCTAAAATCTTAGTTATCAAGGATCTTATATGCTTCAACATTTTTATTCAATTGTACAATTGAGCGGTAATAACAAAAATTATATGATCTTGAATCTAATTTTTTTTCCTAAATCGGGTTCTGATAATATGTTAGGTAACTAATTTTCTTAAAACTTTAAGATACTATATAATTATTAAAAAAGGTCCCAATTGAATATTATATTTTTTAATAATTCAAATACTAAAAAAAATGAATCGATCAAATTATTAAAAAATTATAAGATCTTGTTGGAATATTTCTCTAATATTTTAATATTTTAGAGTGACTAGTTCCTTTGCATTAGAATTTGGTTTAGGGAGTGGTCTCAGGAACCCTTCCGTCCCCATTATTTAATTTGAATATGTGTTGGTATCTGATATATTGATAACTAATATTGGTAATTGTTTATGTTATTTAATCGTACAATTTAGGAAGAGGGTTCAAGAGTATAAAACTATGTTGGATCTTATATCTACTACTTTTAGATTTTAGAACAACCGATTACAACACAAATATTTTTCTATAAATA
This sequence comes from Heracleum sosnowskyi, assembly GCA_030848705.1. NCBI lineage: Eukaryota > Viridiplantae > Streptophyta > Magnoliopsida > Apiales > Apiaceae > Heracleum > Heracleum sosnowskyi. Next base: position 10,908,377 of record CM061239.1, read on the forward strand.
ATTTAAATTTTTTTAAATATCAAAGCATTTTAAAAATACAAAATATACCTGGTCAAAAGTAAATAAACTTCTGAAAATAAATATACAACCAATATGTCACCTACATGTCTACGACAATAATAGCATGCGACAAGGTTACCTGCTGTATCACATTTATTTTGTGTATGCACCCATCATTCTACTTAAATACGAGCTGACTATTTACATCTTCGGCCAATATATTGGGCCACTTTTATTAATTAATACACAAATGACAATATTCCTCTCTTAAATTAAAAATAAAATCCCTGCCTCAAATATTTTCTCCTACATTTTTTTTTTGTGAAATAAACGTACTTGCATTAAAATCAAATAGCTTCTTCGGCAATAATACAACTGATAAAATCTGGAGCAGTTGATAACCACTCCTGAGAGTCTAACATCGAACACGTAGCTTGCGCAAACAAATGTGCTACAGTATTCGCAGACCTTGGGCAATAAACCACTAACACCTCACTAAAGTGTTTAAGAATTTCCTTACAATCGTCAATGATCGCATCAAAATATGAGAGTCTTTCCTCCACTTCGAATGCATCCACCACTGCTTTAGCGTCACACTCGAAAATATACCTATGGCTAATTCTAATACAATGATATGGTGGTGTGTTTCACCTATGAACGTTTTTCTTGACAGGACGTAGGAACATAATTATTGTAGACTTGTTTTGTATATTTTTCAGTCTATTATTATTGTTAGGGCTGTAAGTGAGTCGATATATTCACGAATAATTTGATGTTCAAATTGAAAATAGTTCGATCCGATTTTGGTTTGATTTGTAAATGAGTCAAACATGAAGACAATTTTGAGGTTCGTCTGACATAGTCCGACTTGAAAGTTCGCGAATAAGTTCGATTATACAATTCATGAACATATTCACTTATGTAGTTCGTGAACCAGATTCGTGGACAAACTCGTAAATAAGGTTGATGAATAAGTTCATTTACAAACTCGATGAATATGCTCGTAAACATATTTTATGAACATTTCAGAGGAGTTTTTAAATTCACGATAACTAGTAAATAAGTGTACATACTAATGTATACGAAGTGTATGTTAGTTTATTTTGTCTATTCATTATTTTCTTTTGTTAAGTCTATACATTTTTTATTATAAATAATAAAATTATAACATATGTTACATTTTAAATTATAACATTAGTTGGCTATGTATTAACTAAACTGATATAAAGAACTGTTCAGACTTGGTCGCTATAATGTCTCTTCAATCTCTGATCGGAAGTTTTTCGAAAGGTTACAAACTTCTCAAAGGTACAACACTATTCCAGTGCTCATATCTTCATACATGACCAGATTCATTAATCTTCCTGCATTTGAACCACAAGTTCCTGAGCAACAGATATCCACTTCAGTCGGAACTTCAGATGTAATCCCACTACAAGTAGTACATCCTAATCCTGAATCTTCTTCTGGCACTTTTTCTGAAACCCAAGTGGTTGTTAGGGCTGACCAAGAGGTTGTAGAACCACAACCTCTAACCCAGGTCATAGAGCCAAACATTGAGTCAACTGCTCCCTTGGCCTCTCAGCTTGAAATTAATGCACTTGTCAGATATAGAAATAATAGTGAAGAAGAAACTCTGAGTGATCCTAAAGCTCTGCCTCATCCACCAAAGAAGAGAAGAACCTTTCGTGATGCATTTGTCAACCCATCCGTATCCTCTCAACAGATTCTAGAGACATCCTCTCAACATGATGAATCTATTGAACTTCGCAATAGGGCCGTGACAACCTGTACTGAGTCAAACACACTCCCATTACTCACAATGGGAGATAATCCAACATTAGATGAAACTCAGGACACCTTGTCAGGAGAGCACTTACAAATTGTTACAGTGCCTACCATTATCTTGGTAGAAGTGCCTTCACAGCCATCAGAGGGAAAATCTGATTCTTCGCCACCAATAATAGAATCATTTTCTCCCCTCCCATAGGGAACATCTCTGGCTCCCCTAAGAGATTTTACACTCGAAGTTTATACTGGAGAAAGTGGAAGGTAACCTGGTGAGTCTATCACTGAAGAAATTCAGATCTCAAAACAAATGATTTGATAGACTTCACTAGGGATAAGGATTTGCGAACTCCCATTGTACCACCACTGACCTCTCTTGAAGGGGCTAGGGTGATTTCTATTGCAAGTACATCAGATTCTGGAGAAAATAGACAGCTAGTGTTGAGAAATGTGAGGCAAACACAGAGCGAAACACAAGCACGTGAGTTGAGTGAAACACCACTGAGAGAAATTGAGGTGAGTGCATACACCGACACAAACACTGCTTTGTTGTTAGCTAAGATAGCTGATCTACAAGAACAATTATCAAAAACCCAAGCTGAGAAAGAATTTCTACAAACACAAGTGGTTGAACGGTGTTTTTCTTCCACCTCTGTCAACAATCAGCTAGGACTAATCAAGAATGATGTTGAAAGCCTGAAGACTACTTTTCTCCCCAAAATTAATGTCATTCAACAATCTCAACTCCTAGTGGCCTCGAACATTTCTGCTCTAGCAGATTCCCAAGCTCAGATCTCAGAAAGTGTCAAGGACATAGCTTCAATTTATGCTAAAGTGGACTTACTTCAGAAAACATTGGATGAAAATCAACTGTTTGATGATGCAAGGTTTGCAAGGATAGAAGGAGGAATGGAGCATCTAAATGAAGGCATGAAGCACTTGTATCTGATGATCAAAAATTCTCACCAACCTAATGCTGATCAGGAAGCTTTCTTTGAAGGAGGAAATGGTGGAGATGATCAAGGAGATGGAGGGAGAAGCTGGAGCTAGGAGAGAGGTAAATCCTGAAACTCATAAATCTAAATCTGTAGAGAATTCCTCAACTAAGGGGGAGAAGAAAGGAGGAGAACAAGGAGGAGAAGCTGGAGGAGCTTCTAAAAAAGATAAACAGGGCAAAGGGAAACAATCTATGCTTGATGATGTTGTAATCAGGGTGAACATGATGACTTCTTTTAGGGTGAACCGGATGACTTTGATGCATTTGCTGTTCCGGAGGAACCTGCCGAGGAAGAATTCTTTGGTGAGAAAGAACCTAAAGTAGAACTAAACTTTGATGAATGGGAAGAAGAAGATCCCTATGACCCTGAATTTGAGAAGGAAGTGAAGAAACAACAGGCGGATCTCAGAAAAAGAGAAGATGAACTTCAAAGAGTATCTGAGGTTATTTCCCAAAAAGTTATCTTACAAACTCGTGAAAATACTGAAAAACAACGTCTTCATCATATGAAAGTTGAAGAAAGAAAGATGGACGTTAAACTCAAAATGGGAGGTAGCTGGGATAAAGTTAGGGAAAGGTTTTCTCTACCTCAGAGAGGAACAAACAATGATCGTGATTTCTTTCGGACTCTTGACAAATACAGAACAATCAATTAAGATAATACTGCCTACATGAAAGCTTTGGAAGCAGAAATCTCAAGGATTTCTACTCGATTTGATCATGTCAGAAATGAATTGTATATTTATGTCTCGAGTCATAATTCAGGATCATTCACAGTTTCGCTTAACTTCTTTGAGAGCCGTACATTGTCAGAACTCTGGGTTTTAATGACCAAGGTTCAAAGGACATCTCATCTGAATGAATTGCTTTACGATCATCTTAGGGAGCTTGCTATAAAGGTCAATCCTCAAGTTGTGAAAGTGCCATTTCAAGTCAAATTCTATACGGGTACATCAATTCAGTCTTGCAGTCTGGATCCTGAGTCTCTAAAGCTACAAACTGCTATGCAACTGGTGACGTTGGAGAATATGTTAAGAACTTCTGGGTTTGCTTCTAAAGAAAAGTCTGAAGTTGCTGACATGGTCTCAGATTATTGCAATATTCATGTTCTTATGTATTCACAGATGAAGAACATATTGAAGAAAGTCACACCTCAACCAGTCAGACCTGTTGGTCTTGTTTCAGAAAGTGATCATGTCCTTGATAAAGAAATTACTAAGCACCTTACAAGATCCTGAAGAATGGGAGATTAGAGATTAAGGCACGAGAACTCAAGCTCAAGTTTTATTGTAATATGTTTAGAACTTAGTTAAATCAAGATAGGATAAATGTAATCATATGTTCAGTCTAGAGGAACATCTATCTTGTATTTATCTTTACTGTTTGAATCTGGAAATGTTAAATATAAACCAGAACTTTTTATTATTTACTTGGCTCTTAAAATCTTATTTTTTACTTGTTTAATTAGTTGAGGGATCCTCTAGGTATTTGGTTGTTATTCTCTAACAAACAAATAGGGGGAGATTGAAAGACATATGCATAGAACTATTTGTAAACACCGAGGATTCGACTCAACTTAAACAAGAATGTAATAAGTAAATAATAAGTTAAACTGTCACATGAATCTAAAAAATACATGAAATTTCTATCAAATTAAGTATTGACTTTGAAAATTTTAATCTGACCAAGTTCGAACTTAAATTGCATTTCAAATTATTTAGTTGAACGTATCGAATTTGAAAATAGAAGTGTTTGGTTTTTGAGATCACCACCGAACAATTTAATCGAGTATGCATGACAGTGTTGTCTCATCTCGAATTATTCTGCCCTAATTTCAGTAATTCAGTTACGATTCACTCACCAATCACCATTCCGAGAGTGTAGAATATGTGAGTTTTTCGTATCTACCATTCCACCACTGGTTCATCTAAAAGTTGTCACCAGTTAATCATTGCGTGCCCATGATTCATGAGGAGATAGTGTAACACCCCATCTATAAATAAATGAGGGGCTACTTATTAAACCATAAACACGTATACAGAACACTGATAGGTGGATTTCATATCCACTTGGATCGTCCTAAATTGGCTTAAATTGATCATTTGTTCTCAATTGTGTGGTGTTTGTGATGTGTTTTGTGTTAGTATTTGCAGAGTTGATTTGTCAGCAAAAATGTGGAGTTCCTGTGGTTTGCAGTGATGTTCTGAGCAAAGTCGTTAAGGTCAAGTGGTTGCGGAACGAGAGCACACAAAGAATTGTCAAGGAATGCAAAGTTGAGGATTCTGAACAGTAACCAGGCGCGCCCGCGCCCTATTAGGCGCGCCCGCGCCCTATTAGGCGCGCCCGCGCTCTTCAAAAGCTGTAGAAGGCAATTCTGAGTCAGAAAAGGAAAGTTGCAAAAAGACCAGTCAACCCAGAGACCTATATAATCAACTGGTGGACGATTTCTGAGACATATATTGAGATACATACATACATATTCATCCACCGGTGAGGAGAACAAGAAGACGGCTGATTACGAAGATCTAGTTTTCATCTTTTCTTTGTATTCTTCTAATTAGGCGATACTTTGGATTCTCGTTGGTTTTGTGTTTCTTAAACTTTATCTCTAGTAATTTTAATTAGTATTCCAGACATCTTTATTATCATGTTTTCATCAGAACCCACGATGATGAACGGTTCGATTATGAACTAATCGTTGTCGTGGGATTCTAACGGATTTATTTATGGATTTTAGTAGTTAATTGTTTTAAAGATGTGTGTGTGATGATTTGTTGATATCCTAGTTTGGTTGTGCTTATTCTTCTTGGATGCGTAGCTAACATCTAAGTTGTTTGTTAATCTCTATTGATTGCGAAAGTGGATATAGAGGTTTAGAACTTGCCATGCTAGCATAGGTTTATGTATGTTTGTCATGCATGATTCGTAGGTGATTTTAACCATCTTACCTGCCCTATGTAATCTGAATGGATAACTTGCTCGTTAAACCGTTATGTTTTCAAATCTTATAGACATATAGGGTCTAAGCATAATTGGTGTCTGCTTAACTTCTATCTATTTTGTGGATGTTTGAGTGGTTTGGTATACGTATACTGAAAGGTAGTGTGTACTGATTTCGTGTTATCCGATTAGTTGTCACAACCGTCACATGCATTGATTAAAGACAAAAGACTCTAGATGAAGTATTTAATGAAGTTAGGATCCCATGTTTTATTCTCATAAGTAATTCAACAACAATCTTTAGTTAATTATAGTCTTGATAATTTGTTTAGTTAATTTAGTTAACAAAACAAAACTTTGATACTTGTCTTAGCATTGAACAATAGCCATACATTGTTGCATAAGTGCATAACTATAGTAACCAAAGCAGTCTCTGTGGGAACGAACTCTACTTTCATATATTACTTGTTGACCGCGTACGCTTGCGTGATTTTGTGCGAACAAGCACTAAAATCTCTAAAATAATAATTAAACAATCCAAATAATTCTAGAATTCCATAATCTTAATCAATGAAATAGAGGGTAGCTCTCCTTCATACAGTCCCAGATCCCTCGAAACACTTGCTAGAAAAAGGATACGAAATGAGCCAAATGCCCAGTACGGATTTGGAATACAGTCTATAAAACAGAAAAACAGATATACATATTTGATAGTTTATAACAAAGCAGTTATTTTAAAAATAAGCATGGTTGAAGCAACGAAAGGGTATGATATTTCATACCGAGATCAGAACAGATACATATACATATACATACATCAGAGGGTACCATAATGTATGCAACAAATCGAATAACGTGTACGGCATATACATCGTCACCGCCAAATCAAATCACAAATCAAATCAAACTCTCTGGGTGCACCCATGTATCATGAACAAATATCAAAATGCGCAAAAGCTCCTCCCAAGAGCTAACAGAAAGATACGCCATGACCAATCACATTGTCATAAAAGTGTTCTGCCACTGGTGCCGCAATGACATGGCTGTAGTACCCCTACAGCTGGTTAACTCGGTATACTCTATATCACTAAGGGTTTAAATAAAATAATTTTGCACAACTTTCAAAGGAAATCACTTTATGCAAATATTTACAGATATGTAAATTGAATAATTTCTAAAATCACTTGGACAAATATTCAAATCTTCTGAAATGAAACATAGATAAATATTTAAATATTTTAGAACAGAACTAAAACATATACTTTAATATCTTGGAACAGAACTGAGAGAGATATTCAAATATTATAAAAGGATATTTAAGATACTTTTTTTTAAAACAACAAAAATTGAATTTTATATATTTTTAAAAATAATTTTCAAGAATCAAAACAGATAATAATAAAATGAACAGATTTGTGAGCTTAACAATCAAATTAATGCACCACCCCTCGTCAGTATTAACTAGTTTAGTGCCCTGACATATCAACATAAATCTAATCAATTTTATACATTCAAATTCTCATCATTCACATGGTCGAGGTCATAATTTATATTCATATTTTAATGCTATTAAAATAAATATAAACATGTTATCATTAATTAAACTAAGCCAATATTTAAATACTTAAATATAAACTATTAAATACCTAACAGGCTAACAGAAGTCATGATCCGAATACATGTTGCTTTTCTTATACCAAATTCTACCAAGTCAGGCTACTTTGATTTGTAACTTGTAATTCCAATATATATAATACTAACATGTTGATTCAATAACCTTGCATATAATAATTAACTGAACCATAATGCTAACCCAGACTATAACATATATGCATGAGCTTGTACCACGAATAACTAAATTATTAAATTCACTTTTAACTCTAAACAAAGTCATGTTTAATTTAGCAAAATATGTAAACAAGATGATCAGACTATCAAGGTTGAGAATCTACAACACAGGGTCGTGTGCACCTATATAAACAATTAATTATTGAAGGATTATAATAATACATAAAATAATTTATGCTGCTAGTTTATCACAGTGTCTCTCTTGAACTCCTAGCCCGGGACTCCGTTTTCTCCTAGGTTTTCCAATACTCTTCTCTTTACGCAGCCTCGTTTTAGGGGTTTTAGTATTACACTCACAACATGGGGTGTTAATATATAGTGCATCAATATTCTACGACTTTTAAATTTTAATAATTATCTCAACAATTAATATCTTTTTTCTTTTCTTTTCTAATTAACCAATATATTTAATCATTTATTCTTATTCTAATTTTAATTCAAATATTATCATTATTATTATTTTTATTATTAAAAAAATAACATATATTACAGATAGGTAGCTCGTAGGCCGTAGTAAATGTTAATGCACGTGACAAGAGTCCTGATTTGTGCGGGAGCTGTGGTTTAAACTTTAAAGATGCAACCCCGGACAATCGCGCCAGTGGCCTGGTCAAAAGGTAAGGTAAACCATGCTAAATATTACTAGTACATTGGTACGTAGATCTTACGGACAAAACATATCCTGGAAAAATCTCATCAGTGATGAGTGATGAGTGATGAGTGATGACTGATGAGATGATTTTTATCGAAAAAGAGATCGTTTGATTTGCTAGTATTAGGAATCATATATGAATTAAGAATGAGAAAAACCCATATTTTATGTTTGATTCAAATTTTTTTAATGACAAATTCATACTTCAAACCCCTAACGTATGATTTTTTGATAACGTAGGAAGTTGTGGGTATAAAAATGGGGTATAAATGTATAATTAGTATCAATTTTAATATCATTTACTAATTTCATGCAAAAAATATTATAAATTATTTTATATACAAACAAATGTTTTACTAACAATAAAATATTTTTAATTTTTTTAATAATATAATAAATTAATTTAATATATAACTTCATATTATTTTAAAGATCATTTCAGCACTAAACCAAACACATAATATCATAAATGATTTTTTAATCCCATATCAACTCAATCCAATTCTTGATTTCAAACACATACTATCCCCAAACCACCCCTAAAAAGTGTTGTGTAAAAAAGATAGTATAAATAGGTATTTACGGCTAATTAAAATGTTATTTTAAGTAATTTTGATGTTAAACCGAAGATTAAATCATTAATCTAAGTGCTTGTTTGGTTGCTTGTAGGAATTAAGTTACTATAGGTATTTGCATTTCCTTTATATTCAAAATTTCTGGGAAGTGTAGTAAATATGTTTAGTTGACATTTTACACTTTCTGCCCTTATCTTATTAGTTTAATTATTACTTTCATATAACATATAAAATTACAAAAAGTATGTATTTATTAAATTCAAATTATTTTTTCATCAGGTCTTAATATACATATTCTTGACATTAAAATAAAAATTTTAAAAATAAATTTTTTTGATTAAAAATACTAATAATAGTCCGAACTAAAATTTTAAACAACTAACATTTTATTTTGTAGCTTAAAATATGGAAGGTTAAAAATTGAAATCTTATTAAATAAAAGGGGGGTCTTGGCTTATAAATAAAAAAAATATTATTGAATAATGCTATCTTCACGTATCTTATATTTTACTACAAAACAATAAAATAAAATTTTCTTTTCTAAAATGGTTAAAAAATATATTTTAAAAAATGTTAGAAACTAGAAAAAAAGAAAGCTTATATTTAAATAATAAATTTTAATAAGAATATAAATGAACTAAAAATAAAGCTAAGCACTAATTTTATTAAATATATTATATGTTATTTAGAATTTATTTCTAATTTTATGATTTATTTTGTTTTGTTCATATAGGAAATGTGAATAACCTGGGTGGGTAAGGTATTTTTACTTCACGATAACTTATAATACACTAGCTTTATACCCGTGCAATGCACGGGAGCTTTAAAAATTATTAGTATATTTTTTTAATTTAATTTGAATTGTGTTTTTTTATTTTCCCAAAAGTATCAATCTATTTTAATTTCAATTTTATAAATTTAATAAAGTCGAAACATACTATATTATTAAAGTTGAAACATTAAAAGTTTTTCGGTTTTCGGTTTTCAGTTTTCGGTTCTTTATTCTAATTAAAAAATAATTTATACTATTTATACTATCTTGTTGTAATAGACGAAACATTAAAACTTTGGTAGTGGTCGGTATTTTGTGATTTTACTTAATTACACTTATTTATTTTTAAAAATATTATTAAATAATAACATTATTTAAAACCAATTATCTTTTCAGCTAAAGCCTAAAATACATTAATTTTTCTATTTTTTCTAAAAAAATCCCCTCTTTTTCTAAAAAAATCACGGTAATTATCTTTTTCAACTAAAACATGTTACTTTTCCTATTTTTCCTTACTAAAATACATCATTTTCCAAAAATATCAGGCGCAAATCCTTACTTATTTATTGTAAAATCTATTTAATACTTTTAATTATGGGCAATTACCTTTTTCAACTAAAACATGTTAATTTCCTATTTTTCCTTACTAAAATCCCCCTTTTCCAAAAATATTACGGACAAATCCTAAATTATATATTTTGAAACCTATTTGAATAATTTTAATTACGGGCAATTAACTTTTTCAACTAAAACATATTACTATTTCAATTTTTCCTTATTAAATCTCCTCTAATTATTTAAAAAAGTTTAACCTACATACTTTTTTTTAACAAATACAATTAATAAAATATAAAAACATAAATAATAAAAATTATAATTATTAAAAACAATTCATGCATCGCATGGGTTTTAAGTTAGTATTAACTAAATCTAAAAACATATATTTATTACATAAATTTTATGTCAATTTATGTTATATTTTTGGAATGATACTTATTTTTGGTTTTTTTTATATTTTTAAAATCACTAATTTTTTGTGGTAATTTATTTAGTCTTCTATTATTTTTCAAATTTAACTTTGATAATTTTAATATGGTATTTGTTTGTTTTATATCGAGATAATAATTGACAATTTTTTTTTAATTTAGTTTGCTATTTGTTTACTTTATAATATTTTGTTTTATGAAACTAATTTACATTAAAGTAATAGATATACTAATTTAAAATTTTATCTTTTATTATTTTGTTAGCTAACTATATATCATAATTTGTTGATTATTAATTTAAAAATCTATTTTTTCTGATTATAAATAACTTTTTTATATTTTTTATTTTCTTAAGATCATTGTTTAATATTCATTATAAATCATTATAATTTTATTCTTTGTTTTGGTGATTTTTTGTTTCAAAATGTTAAATATTTATTTTAAGTGTATAGTGGTAATCATAATATTAAAAATATCTAAATTTTATTTTAGATTTAATTTTTTTTTAATTTTTCAGTTTTTTAAATGAGAATAGAATATTTGAGTTATCTTTTTATTTTGCAATTTGAATTTCATAGACATCCAGATTTTTTTTTCCTTTTTAACTCGAAATGAGAGGTATATTTGTAAATGAAACTAATTTACATTAAATAATAAATATACCAGTATATAGTATATATCTCATTTAAGAATTCATCTTTAATTATTATTTTAGTAAAATTTCTATCATAATTTGTTGACTATTAAATTTAAGATTTGTCTTTATATTAATTATTTTTTTATTTTCTAAGATCATTGCTTAATCTACATTATAAATATTTTATTCTTTGTTTTAGTAATTTTATTTTAAAATGTTAAATATTTACGGGTGATGTTATTAGAATAGAGTTTAGGTTAAAGCTAATGTGTAGGTAATGTTATTAGAATAGAGTTCAGGTTAAAGCTAATGTGTCGTGTAAAATTAGGAAAGTGACGACCAGTACCATACCATACCAAATAACTCCTTTACACTAATTATATATAAAGATATAATATAATTTATTTAGTCTTCTATTATTTTTCAAATTTAACTTTGATAATTTTAATATGGTATTTGTTTGTTTTATATCGAGATAATAATTGACAATTTTTATTTAATTTAGTTTGCTATTTGTTTACTTTATAATATTTTGTTTTCTGAAACTAATTTAAATTAAAGTAATAGATATACTAATTTAAAATTTTATCTTTTATTATTTTGTTAGCTAACTATATATCATAAGTTGTTGATTATTAATTTAAAAATCTATTTTTTCTGATTATAAATAACTTTTTTATATTTTTTATTTTCTTAAGATCATTGTTTAATATTCATTATAAATCATTATAATTTTATTCTTTGTTTTGGTGATTTTTTGTTTCAAAATGTTAAATATTTATTTTAAGTGTATAGTGGTAATCATAATATTTAAAATATATAAATTTTATTTTAGATTTAATTTTTTTTTTTAATTTTTCAGTTTTTTAAATGAGAATAGAATATTTGAGTTATCTTTTTATTTTGCAATTTGAATTTCATAGACATCCAGATTTTTTTTCCTTTTTAACTCGAAATGAGAGGTATATTTGTAAATGAAACTAATTTACATTAAATAAAAAAATATACCAGTATATAGTATATATCTCATTTAAGAATTCATCTTTAATTATTATTTTAGCAAAATTTCTATCATAATTTGTTGACTATTAAATTTAAGATTTGTCTTTATATTAATTATTTTTTTATTTTCTAAGATCATTGCTTAATCTACATTATAAATATTTTATTCTTTGTTTTAGTAATTTTATTTTAAAATGTTAAATATTTACGGGTGATGTTATTAGAATAGAATTTAGGTTAAAGCTAATGTGTAGGTAATGTTATTAGAATAGAGTTTATGTTAAAACTAATGTGTCGTGTAAAATTAGGAAAGTGACGCCCAGTACCATACCATACCAAATAACCCCTTTACACTAATTATATATAAAGATATAATGTGTTTTTGTACATCAAACAACTATTTTAAATATCACTTTCCATGTATTTCAAATACCTATCTAAATGACCGTTAACCAAACTAGCTCTAAGTAATTTTAAAGTTCTTAATTCATGGCACTCATGTCGCTCTGTCAATTTTTACTTTTTAGAATAAGTTTACATGTTCAAACAGAATTTTCAAAAGACCTTCCTAAACGATGTGACATGATGGGTTTCATCTGTAAAATTTAATCCGTTAACGTAGTGAAATTTTATTTTTTTAATAAAAAAGTTATCATCTAACTAAGCATTAGAAAAGATTAGAATTTAATTTTTTAAGCTCTCTGGCATTTCCCTAATTTTCAAATGTGCAGATATGTGAAACAAACAAACACCTACGTAATTATATAAAGCATTGGTCCTAACAATCAATAGTTAGTAAATTATTTATTCGCTAAAAACTTTCGCAAATAGGTGAAATCCTAAAAAAAATTAATTGCGGATAGAATACGTAACCCCTACATTTATATCAATTTTCAGTGTTAAATCAATTCACAAAATTTTTAGCGGATAGATAATTAATTACGAGGGATCATGAATCATGACCATTACATAATTCCTTTATTTATTAAGTGGTTTATTTTGACAAGAGATTTTCAATAGGTTACTGCGCGAATAAGGGATGACGCTGTTTACTTAAAGGCTCGGTCCAGTGCTTTATTACTTGGGCCATAGACACACAAAACATTTTGGATTGGTAATTTATGCAACACATATCCAAAATATTAAGCACTTGGTCCACTTCACTAAAGATTCTAAACTTGTAGCATGTGTACTTTTGATTATTGGAAGGGAATTCACAGCGCCATTTTCTTTTTTTCTTTGTTCTTTTCCTTTCTTGCTTTCAATCTTTTACTTTAAAATCGGTCCCAGTACTAGAAAAAGCAGAAGGTGCTGCAAATTTTCCCGCGCATTGCCTAGTACATGACTAGTAGCCTAAACATTAGAAGCTAAGTAAGCTATCTATAAGTAGAAATAGTAATTGTGTGGATTGGTAATGAGAGGTTTGAGGGTTCGAATGGAGGTAGGGTGTACGAGTATTTAAATTTTTTGATTGAGCAGTGTCGAAAGCAAACATAATATAGGTGATATGGGGAATTGTCTGTTTGGAGGGTTAGGGGATAACGAAAATGAAGTAATAAAAGTGATAACATCCAGTGGCGGAATCATGGAGTTTTACGAGCCAACAACAGCAGAGAGCATTACTGATGAATTCCCGGGCCATGTTATTTTTAAAAGCCATGATCTCTTCTGGAATCCAATTTCTCATAACGAAATGCTATTGGCAGGTAACTCGTACTACCTCCTCCCACTTCCTCTCAACAAAAAATCCCTACTAAACAAAGCACCTGCAGCTGGTTCTGATTCTGGACATCAACATCAGCTACAAATAGGCCATGTAAAATCCAACAGTCGACCCCCTGTTGGTTCACATTGTTCGTCTACTATTGCACCTTATCGGATGTCATTTGATCATTGTAGCCGAAAAGTGTTCAAGAAACCATCATCATCTTTGTTTCTGTCTTCAGCTTACTCAGCAGCACGAGGACCAGCAGGATCAGGAGGCATGAGGCAATGTAAGCAAAGCAATAAAAGTAATAGTAACAAGTACATGTCAACAAGTGGTGTGTGGAAGGTGAAGCTGGTAATAAGCCCTGAACAGCTTGCAGAGATACTTTCACAAGAGGTCAGGACTGAAGAGTTAATTGAAAGCATCAGAACAGTAGCCAAATGCGGAAACAATTATAAAAATTGTCTCTCGTCATCATCTGAGTCGTCTGCCTTTTCAGACCTTTGGAGACTGTCTGCAGTTTCGACAGCCAATCCCAGACATTGACTCATCTACGTGATACACTCTCACCGTCCGTCTGTGTGTTATTATATATTTACATCGTTTTTTATTGTAACCAACATGCATTAGATAGTTTTCTATATTACGGTGCAGATACCTTCCACTTCTTCGAAAATTATGGTGTGATTTGTATGGACTAGAATCATATATAAACCTGTTTTTATCTTTTTTGGAAGAAGTTAAATTATTTGTGTAGGAAAAACTAGTATAAAACATCGAAGAGGAGGGTTGGAAAATCAAGGAGCTAGCATCAGTAGATTGCCTTTTTACTTGATTGTCGAGAAAAATAAATAGTTTATGTTTAAAAAAATTGTAGGTATGCCGTTTGATTTAAGTGCCATAAGCCTATTTTAACTTATTGTCGACTGTTTGGCCACTTTACTTATGTGTGCTTTTTCAACTTATATGTTAGTTAAGGAAAAGAAGAGTAAATTGTAAATTTGTGTCCGAATTTAACCTCATTTTGTATTTTGATGGCCGAACTTTCAAATTTGCAATATGGTGGCCAGACATTACTTTTATTTTTCGAAAATGTGGCTAAGGGCCACCAAATTACAAATTTGGCCACCAAATTACAAATTTGAAAGTCTGGCCACCAAAATGCTAACGCGGGTAAAGTCCAGCCACCATTTTGCAATTTACTCGGAAAAGAATGGTAAAGAATAGCGTACTTCTCACCCAATTTATAATTCAACAGCTGAAGGAATACAAGAAAACTTGTCGTTTGGATTAGATTAAAGTTAATTGAAGAAGAATCCATTTTGGCAAAGAGGCCCCCGAATGAGTGCTCCTGTGTTAACTCATTATGTTATTGCTTTAGTTTATCATTCTTCATTTAAGAAGTGCCCGATCCTTGCTTAAAAGTTAAAACATGTATTCACTTCTCTTTGTCCATATAACGATGCTACTTTATGTTGAAAATGTATGAAATATCAGGGTGTTTTTAACAAGTAGTCATTCTTCTGCTAGATGTTAAAAAGCCAACAGGCCTGGCTGCGCATAAGCAGAACTAGAACTACAGGAATCTTGTTTTGGCTGATTATGTTTCAACTTTCAAGCAGTACCACATTCCTCTCTTTCTTTCTTTCTTTAACAGTGTTTCGAAACTCACTATTTATAACCTTGATGTTTTATTAGCTGCAACCGTATCAAACATCAGCTAGATATCAAAATGTTAGTGGTTCAAGCTTATCTGGTATCAAGTTGTAGTCTGCTAGCTACCAGAATTCACCCACCTATAATTATTAAATTCTGTATCTACATTTGAACGAGCCAAAGCTTGGTTTCTTATGATTTTGGTGCACATCATGCACAAAGCAACTAGTTTACTTGATTTTATTTAATGTTTTCAGAAATGCATACTAAAATTTAGCTAGGTATCATGTTTTACTTCTCAACTCGGTTGATGAAATCTCCATTCTAGTGAACCATGAAAGTTAATTTATGAGAAACATATATTTGACAAAGAAATTAATTAAAGAGGAAAACAAATTAAGAAATAAGAAAAGTAGCAAAAAAAAAAATGCATTTTGTAAGAAAGTAGCAGATAAACAACCAAATTCTGATCATGGTAGAAAAATATTCAAATTCTGGGCAAAAGACATCTCCAATGGAAAAAACATAAGAAAAGCTGTTCTCATTATAAACATCTAAATAAACACATATTACGGGGCTTCTTCAATGATTATACTTCCCTTGCACCAATCAAACTGAATTCTTCTAAATTATCTAAATAGACGTAAAATGCTAATTCCATGCTCGCATTGTACAACTCGAAAATGAAAACAAAAAACAACATAATGAAAATTATTTAGTGCCCCCATGAACAAAATGGTCTGGATCCGCCCCATGAACATAATGAAAATTATTTTATATAACATATACTAAGAAATCATTTGGATGCATCATGGGTATCGGAATCAGGAATGAAAATGAAGAGTATGGGAATCCAAGATGATGAGTTTTATTTATCCACCTAGAGAGATTGGAGTTCCCTCCACACAACTAAAATGCTAATCCAAACACTATCCTAAGAATAAAGGTAGAATTACTAAGTGGTGTATATATTAATTACTGGAGTATTAGTGCATGTTAGTAAAAAGGAGAAGAGAGTTTAGTGGGTACATTGTCAATTTTCAGCTGGCTGAAAACAATCATCCCGGTTAGGAAATGTGAGGCAAAGGTATTAAGATAACCCCGTCATGATTTAGACTTGACTACGAGTTAGTCAGGACTCAAAATGACCTCATAACGGCAACCCATTAGCTAGTTAGTGCACCCTAGAGTAATTGATTATGTATCAACAAAACATCTCTTCAGTTACGGAAAAATATAAAGTAGTAAGAAAATTAGAATGAGATGGAGCACAAACAATGTTCACTAATCATGTTTTATTTTATCAGCTACCTCAAGTGGACTGACCAGTTTATGTTAAGTGAAAACACTCTTGGTCGTGTAATTACTTATTATACTAATTCTTCATTTTCTTGATAGCTCTTGTTTAACTTAATGACGCATTTTCTTTAAGTATATTTTACTGATTATTGTTGACAGGCACACGATTGTCCAATAAATTTGTTCCATGTTAATATTTCATCACCATTAAAAAAACAGTACTTTCATCACCATTTTACTAAATGTTGGTATTAACGATTTACATCTAGGGCTATTTACATCTTGAAATAAATTAACGAACATATACGTTGTTAATTTTTCATAAATTGTATTTTGTATTCCACGACTTTGGCCAACCTTTTATCAAAATGCATGATTAAATTAATCTCACCAAATTTACACAATGAAATATGTAGGAAATGGGTGACATTGTAGAGAGAATTTCTTATTATATAGAGTCGAACAGAACCATTACATAAAAATTTATAATACATATTTTTATCACATTTTTTATTAGATATGATTATAAATTTCAATTATTAAATCAAAAAATGAAATTAAACTCTTTTTTTTAAAAATTAATTGAAAATTAGTCGAATAGTCAAAATGATTCTACAACAGAATCAAATATATCCAAAATGATTCTGCAACAGAATCAAATTTAAAAGTAATGTTTTTATTCAAATTTTAAATGTTAAATTTTTTATAAAGTTTGTATATGTTAATATTATATGTTAGAACCAAATTATATATTTTATGTAAAAAAAAATTAAAATTATTTATGAGATTTTATAATGAAATATATGGTTCTCCTGATTTTCTATTTAAGATGGTTCTCTCATAATATTAATCAAAGTTCAACAGATCATAATATTAGTAAAATCTATAAACTTTATGACGTAAAATTAGTGACATTTGTAAATAAATAGAGTTTTGTATCACATTTTCCCATTATTCTATCATTATTAACATGTTAGTTTGACAAAACAAATTACGAAAGGTTGTAATTTGAGTTGTTATATAAAGTTAAAATATAGAAATTACATCTCAGAGGCTTTTATTTTATATTGAATTAAAAAAATATGGTTAAATTTTCAAGTTCACAAATTAGTGTGTAGTTTTACTTTCGGCGTACTAACTTCTGTATTATGCTTAGTGCTTCTGGCAGAATAAATAGTTTAAAATTTATATTGTGGTTAAAATAAGATTTACTGCTTTTATAATTTAATTTGGATAGAAACATTTGAGAGATTAAAAAAAAGAATAATTAAATTATCTTTTAAGGAACACGTACTGCATTTATTTTATTATTCTTTTATGATAATCCAAGTTTTTATAAAAAAAAATATAATAATTAAATTATCTCAAAAAATGTTTAAAAAGTCAAATTATTATTTTCAAAGTACTTATTTAATAGTTTATGTAATAATGAATTATTTACTACAAAATATTTTTTCCTAAACTACCCTAAGTAATACTTTTCCTAAATTACCCTTGTTTTACACATTTGCTTTGTCAATCCTCACGTTACAACTCTAGTCAGGTAATTAGATAATTTTTGTACATCCGATGCTAAAATAATTTAAGTGCAAAATTATATTATAAAAATAAAATTATTTTTTTATCATTTATGTTTCTTTTCTTCCAACATAAGCATTAACACCCTCGTAAAAAAAAGTAAATAAATTATTTACATGTTTATTTCTTAAAATAGAACAGACATGCATTTAAATTATATAACTAGTACTTGAAATAAAAAAAATCTATAAAATAAAAATTCAAGTATAAAATCAATACAATATCAATGTTTTTTCAACAATATAAATTATAGTATCATTGGAATTTTATTAATTCAATTAAGATGAATAAGAATATAACCAAATGTATTTTAATACTAAAATTTCAAGACTAAATCTTACTAACAAAACTTAAATTTAGTTATACAAATTAAATTCAAGTTATATTTCTACTCCTTAAACTGCGAAGGAAGAATAGATCATACTTTTGACTTTTGTTTATTAAAATCAAAACTTTATAAATACTACAGAGTTGAAAATTTTGAAAGTAAAAGAACTCTAATTAATAAAACAATATTATCACCATATTTTCAAACATAAATAAGGTTGAAACTTATAATAAATAATCAAAGTGGATAAAACGACGAAAGGGATCGAAATAGAGAACAAAATGAGAGGGTAATTCAGTTGCAACAATAATTTTAAGATGTGTATATATCAACACCTAACAATAATTTTTTGTAAATTTTGTAATAGTTGCAAAAGTAATATCTCAAAAAACAAAAACAAAATTTTCGTCAACTCTTCATAGTTTGTATTAGTGTGGTCAGTTTCGAAATTCAAACTTACTTGGCCCTTGATTCGCCTACTTTCAAGAACTTGATGTTAGACCAAACTAATGCCGGATATGAGTTACGTGTACTCGAAATATTTTCTTTGACACACGTGTGTTCAACCATAAAAGGCACGAACTGGACCAACAATCTTTCTAGAAAGGCATAATTATGAAGCTGTCGATTATAATGTAAAGAATTAAAAAAACGAAAAGCTGAACAATATATATTTTGATGGAATCGTTGCTCTACTATTGATAAAGTTTGGCGGTTGAATCAACCAAAAAGTTGTCGCATACATACTATAATTACTGTGTTATGAATTATGATCCAGATGGGGATTCTGCATATTCATACTTGAGATATGCTCAGTACTCAATATAACCTTTTGCGACTACTTCAACGGGGAAGATAATGTCAAGTGAATGCAAGTAGTTAGATACGAAAAAAATCAGGTTATTGGACGACTCGAACATGAGACTTTTTCTCGTGTATGTTAAGGAATTAGTATATCAAAAAGAGTAAATTGTACTTTGTGTACTTGTATTTTGCGTGTCAGATCACTTGAGATAATGCACTTTAAAAACTTTCACTTGCAATACCAGACTTCCAAACTTTTTACAAGTTGTGTACTTCCGTCAAATATCTCTAACTCTGTTAATTTCTCTGGGGTATTTCAGTCATTTACTTTTTCTTTTGTCCTCTCTCTCCCCGTACGTCTCTCTCTTCCCGTACGTCTCTCTCTTCACTCTCTCTCTCTCTCTCGTTCTTCTTCTTCATTTTTATTTTTTTCAAAATAAAACCCAATTTTTTTCATGTTTTTGAGTTCTTGTCATCGAATTGACGGGGTTTTGATCTCCTATATCATTCATCTGCCAATTCCGAGTTTTGTTCAAAGTTAGAAATTGGGGTTTTTCAAAGTTAGAAATTGGGGTTTTTCATGTTCAAAGTGAGAACCTCGATATTGCTCATCTTTGCAACAGCTTCACCAAATATTTTTAAGAAGTCTGGGCCTGTAGCTAAAGCGGTCACAGTTGGTTTGTTGAGGGGATGAGATGATAAAACTTGATCAAATTGGACAACACCTTTATTCATTAGTATTTGCTGGTAATAAGAGTTGTCGATAACTGTAGAACTAGGAAGATTCTGATCAAGGTTTGCAGTATTATCAACCTTGGCATTTTTAGGACAGTGATGTTTCAGTGAACGTAGCAGTTAGAGATTCATTGCAGGGTCAGGTTTTCTTGTCCCAGTGAAATTGTAGAGTCTATCTTTAAATGATGAACAATGTGCCACTCCTATTGTGTGAGCACCTGCTCCGGAAAAGTGCATACATGATCAGTATATTAATGTTCCTCCAGTAGTGTTAAACTAATAAATTTAGAATAAAAAAGGGTACAAAAAGATACAAAAAGAAGGGCAAGTGAAGAATTACCAAGAAGATGGATCATGTCTTAACATTAAGACCATTTGCAGCAAATCTAGTAATGGCTTCTTGCATAGATATGAAAGGTGGGGGGAGGTCTACATTCTTTGTCAGTGAAATATTTCCATCTCTTCTCCCTGTTTTCACTTTGTATTTTTCTCCTCCACTCTACAATTATACAACACCATCTCCATTTCAAAATTATTAACCTTGAAGGGAGTACAATAATGCTGCCAATACCACTGAATACAAAAAGCATCACGTAACCTTTAATTAATAAAAGATTTGTATTCGCTGAATTAACTGTGTTATGCAACAAATGACCGAAATACCCTCACAGAAATTAACGGAGTTAGAGATATTTGACGGGAGTACACAACTTGTAAAAAGTTTGAAAGTCTGGTATTGCAAGTGCGAGTTTTTAAAGTGCAGTATCCCAAGTGGTCTGACACACAAAGTGCAAGTACACAAAGTGCACTTTACTCTATCTAAAATCTTAAGGTGTATGTGGAAAACCCAAATAAGATTTATGCTATTTAACAGTTAAAATCTTGCAAGTGTCGGAATTTATTTCAGTCGTGTTTTTGCATATTATCGCGGATAAAGAAAATTCAAATCTATAACTTTTATTAATAAGTGAAACATCTTTTGAATATTGTACCAAATTTGGTTCGCACTTTTGGTTTCATTCCGTTTTTGGTTTCACCCCTAATTTGTTTTTTTTAAATTTATTTTTCTAAAATATATAATTATGTAATCTAAAATAGAATATACTATACTATAAACTCATATTTCATGTAGTAGAATTATTATAGCTTAAACTTACGTAGTAGAATTTTATGTTATTTTTAAATTATTTTTGTTTATAACCTTTATTAATAAGTGAAAACCCTTTTTAACATTGTATCAAATTTGGTTCACACCTTTTTTTGGTTTCACCCCTAACATCGTAGAAATCCTATATCACATTGAATTTTATGTTGTTTTTTGTTTTCTTAAAAAATAAAATCCTATTTCACATAAAAATTCAATGTCACATAGAATTCTATGTTGTTAAAAATATATATAAATCTAAAATATATTATAATATTATTATTGTAGTAAAATATATTATATTATTATACTCATAAGCATCACAATTAGATCACACACCAGACCCAATTATAATCACTAAGTTGTTGAATCAAGATACTAACTGATATGGACAGAAAAGTAATCCTAGAAATGTAATTAATGATGTATTAATTAGATTTAGATTGGTCCAAGAATACGGCCCGATAAACAAGGCCCGAAACCCTAATTATTTATTAATTTTGTAATTAATAAATAGGGAAAATATACAGCTCATAAAAAGAGTCCAGAGTGTGACAAAATCATCAAAAAAGTATGTCTCCTGCAAAGAAGGATCTAGAATCCCAATCAAAGGAAATAACTAGTCACAATCTTTATCCTACGATAAGGAAAAGACTTACCCACCAAGGAATACAATTCTTATCCACTGTCAAGAAGGAGACTTATTCGCTAAGTCTCCCAAACATACCCTAAATACCAGGCTCCTGACGTCTATATAAAGGACCCGATCCTTCAATCAGAACTACGTTTTTGGCTTGATTCTCAATAACGAATTGAGATACGTAGGCATCTTGTGAGGACAGATTTAGTCACGAAACAAGAGAACAACAATTAAAGCTCGAAATCTCTTAAACCCTAGCAGTAAATTTACAAGTACGTTTTTTATTCAACAACATTTGGTGCCGTCTGTGGGAAGACAACATCAACCATGACAAACACACGAAGAACGACTCGAGACACTCACACTTCTGAAGGGCTTCCTCTCACCTCTGAGGCAGATACTCAAGGAAGCCAACCACCGCCAACTACTGGCACTCAAGGGGCGAATATCCCCCTCACCACTACCCAAGGACCAGAAATCCCGATTTCGGTTGAAGGGACGAATCCCCTGTAAATGGTCATTCATGGACCTAATCCACAAGAGACCACTCTCCAGCAACCAATCACAACCTCCCCACTACTCGTGAATGCACCACGTGGCCTTCAACTTCACACCACAGATCTCCCCCAATACGCAACTCAAACTCTAGGGATGCCAACCTATGGTATGCCACCTCGACCCACGGTGGGAAGCAGTAGTATCAATCCAAACTACCATGAAGCATATGTTCCCCCTTACATTCAAGGTCTGGGACCCCAAAACCAACAAACTCAAACCTGGCATACCCCCTTGATTCAAGACTACTCAGGACCCTATATTGAGGATGATAATTACTCAACTAGGGAAGAAAGGGATGTTGCCCCAAGGAGAAGACGTTCTTCCCAAACAAATCGGGAACAACCACAAACTACTAAGGAAAGGATTGCGGTCCATGAGGTAGAAGCTGCAAGTCTCAAAAAATTATTGGCGGAAGAAGAAGAAACAAAAGCACAAAGAGTCCCGGTGATTAATTTAGATCCGACACCGAGAAGAACCAAGAGGGCTGAAGTCCCAAGAGGAGATCCTAGTGTCCTGTTACCCCTAGGAGACCCTGATGATCCTACACCACCTTTCACTCAGGACATCATGAAAGCTAGTATATCTAGGAAATTAAAGATGCCAACCATCAAAGCTTATGATGGAACAGGAGATCCCGCAAATCACGTGAGAACTTTCTCTAATGCACTGCTGTTGCAGCCAACCAATGATGCAGTTAAGTGTAGAGCGTTTCCACAAACGCTAGCGGGCATGGCTCAACGTTAGTACAACCGTTTACCTCCCAATTCTATTGGATCCTTTAAGGAGCTAAACAAAGCATTTATCAACCAATTTGTTAGTGGAAGGGTGCATGAGAAGAGTTCTGCATCGCTCATGGGAATCCAGCAAGGAAAGAATGAAGCTTTAAGAGACTATATAAATTGATTCACTAGAGAGGCCCTGAAGGTCCCGGATCTGGAAGATAAAGTAGCTATGATAGCCCTACAATAAGGAATCACTGATGATCACTTCAAGAGGTCCTTGGCAAAGCATCCACCCAAAAGCATGTTGAAGCTCCAAGATAGAGCCAGAAAGTACATCAAGGCTGAAGAAAGCATGAGGAAGTATGAACCCACTACTAGTGGAAGTGGAAATTCAAAGAAAAGAAAAGAAACCCAAGAAGAACAATTTCGGGCCAAGGTTCACAGAGTATGCAAGATTGAATACTCCCAAGAGCTAAATTCTGATGGAAATAACAAAGAAGTGGGTTATGACACGGATGATTGTAGACAACTGAAACATGAGATTTAGTTTTTGATTCGAAGAGGAAAACTTAATAAGTTTACTAAAGATGGGAATCAAGGTAGTCAAAGAGGAAACTATGAAAGGAAGGATTATGATAAAAGAGACAATGATCAAGATCGTAATCCCAAACCCCGAGGGCCTGTTATCAACATGATATTTGGAGGACCAGCTGCTGCTGGGTCCTCCCGAAACTCAAGGAAAGCTTATGCCCGAGAGGTAATGACTGTGGTAGGAGAAGCACCGAAGCGTGCCAGAACAGAAATAGCAATAGGTTTCGATGATTCTGACTTAGAGGGAGTGAAATTTCCCCATGATGATCCATTAGTCATCGTACCTGTGATAGACAACTCTGAAACGAAGAGAGTTCTGGTTGATAATGGAGCTTCAGTAGACATCTTGTTCCATGATGCTTTTATCAAGATGAGTTATACTGACTCTCAATTGACACCCTCGAATATGCCCATATATGGATTTAATGAAGTGGAATCAAAGGTGGAAGGTACAATCCAACTCCCTATGACAATGGGGAAAGGTTCGAAAACGTGTACTCAAATGTTGAACTTCATAGTTATAAAAACAACTTCAACAAACAATGCAATCCTGGGAAGGACGGGTCTTCATGCGTTCAAGGCTGTTGCCTCGTCTTATCATCTGAAAATCAAGTTCCCAACAAGAAATGGGATTGGTGACGAACGAGGTGACCAAAAGATGGCTAGAAGTTGTTATGTAGCCGCTTTAAGGCCTGGTGGAATCGGAGGGCAGGTTCTCCCCATTGAGGACATGGATTCTAGAGATAACGAGGATAGAAGAGGGAAACCAACTGAGGATTTAATCCCAATTCCCTTAGTTCCTGGTAAACCAGAGAAGGTTACTTACATCGGACCATTGTTACCCGAACCATTGAAAAGCAAGATCATATCTTTTCTTCAAGAAAACAATGATGCTTTTTCTTGGACAACGACCGATATGCCAGGGATTGATCCCCAGTTAATAACCCACAAATTGAACTTAGATCTCGAAAGGAAGACTGTGAAACAGAAGAAGAGAAATTTTGCTCTAGAGAGGCAAGAGGCCATCAAGCAGGAAGTAGATAAGCTTTTGGAAGCCGGGTTTATTGAAGAAATTCAATTCCCAGAATGGTTGGCTAACCCAGTGATGGTCAAAAAGGCCAATGGAAAATGGAGGATGTGTGTGGATTTCACAGATTTGAATGATGCATGTCCTAAGGATTGTTTTCCCTTGCCAAGAATTGATACTCTGATAGATGCCACAGCTGGGCACGAGATGTTAAGCTTCATGGATGGCTTCAGTGGATACAACCAAATCAAAATGCACAAAGATGACATCTCCAAGGTATCATTCATCACTGACTTTGGTGTTTACTGTTATTTGGTTATGGTATTTGGACTTAAGAATGCAGGAGCAACGTATGAAAGTTTGGTGAACAAAATTTTTGAACACATGATTGGAAAAACCATGGAAGTCTATGTGGATTACATGTTGGTTAAAAGCCTCGATACGGCGGATCATATAAATCATCTACGGTAAGCCTTTGAAGTGATGAGGCACCATAAAATGATGTTAAATCCAGCAAAGTGTGCCTTTGGTGTAGGGTCATGAAAGTTTCTAGGCCTAATGGTTTCTAAACGAGGAATTAAGGCTAACCCCGACAAAATCAAAGCAATCCTGGACATGGAGCCACCATGGTCCGTCAAGGATGTTCAGAAGCTAATAGGAAGAGTAGCAGCATTAGGAAGATTCATCTCCAAGTCGGGAGAAAAATGCTTAACTTTCTTTAAAGCACTGAAAAAGGTTAAATTTTTTGAGTGGACAACAGAAAGTCAGGGGGCCTTGATGAAGTACATGGCTGAGGCACAATTGTTGGCAAAACCAAAACCAGGAGAGATTCTCTACTTATACCTGGCAGTTTCTAACACCGCCCTTGGAGCTATTTTGGTAAAGGAAGAATTGAAAGTTCAGAGGCCCATCTATTACGTGAGCAAGATTCTACATGGAGCGGAAATTAACTACTCTACGATAGAGAAGTTTGCCTTAGCCCTGATCATGGCCTCAAGGAAGCAACGCCCATACTTCCAGGCACATAAGATAGAAGTCTTGACCAATCAGCCTCTAAGAAACATCTTGCACAATCCTCAAGTCAGTGGAAGATTGATCAAATGGGCTATAGAGTTGGGAGAGCTTGACATCAAGTATAAGCCTCGAACGGCGATAAAAGCTCAAGTACTCGCTGACTTCATGGTTGAATGCACTATTGACAACCAAGAAGTCGGGGGGCAGGAAGTAGTATTGGAGGAAAAAGAAGAAGGCAAGAAGGATGAAGACATGGTGTCCAAAGAATGTTGGGTATTCTAATTTGACGGAGTATCAAAAACAAAATCAAGTGGAGCAGTTTTGGTGCTACAAAGTCCCGATGGATTCCTAATAGAGTATGCACTGAAGCTGGACTTCCTAACAACGAACAATGAATCTGAGTACGAAGCTCTGATAGCTGTCCTAGGGCTGGTTGGAGCTTTGAGAGTTAAGACTCTGAAAGTATGTGGAGACTCGAGGCTAGTAGTTTCCCAGATGAATGGAGAATTTGAGACTAGAGATGAAGTCATGGCTAAGTATCTGAAACTTGTCAAAGCCATCATGAATCAGTTTGATGAATGTTATGTGGAACACATTCCAATGGAAGAAAATATGAAGGTTGACGCCTTGTCCAAATTTGCTTCTTCTGAAATTGAGAACTATGTAGGGAGTGTATACTTCCAAGTCTTGAAGACCCCAAGCATTAAAGGAAAGTTGATAGTACCCATTGATGTAGCTAGCTGTTGGATGGATCCCATCAAATCTCATCTGGAAACTGGTTGGTTACCTAATGATACTTCAGAAGCACGAAAGTTATATGTGAGAGCACTAAGGTATACCTTGATTGAGGGAATCTTATACAAAAAGTCTTTCATTGTCCCTTACTTGAAGTGTTTGAGACCCCAAGAGGCAGAGTTGGCCCTAAGGGAAGTACATGAGGGAATTTGTGGGCAACACTTGGGGGGCAGGGCCATTGCTCATTAAGTTACTCGTCTAGGTTTCTATTGGCCAAACATACATGCAAATGCTAAAAGTTATGTGAAGAAGTGTGAACGTTGCCAGAAGTATGCACCAGTGGTTAGACAACCACCAGAAATGTTGACATCCATAAACTCACCTATTCCATTTGCCATGTGGGGAATGGATATACTTGGACCATTTCCAATGGAAAGTGCGCAGAGAAAGTTTTTGATAGTGGCAATCGACTACTTCACCAAGTGGATTGAGGCAAAACCTTTAGCCAAGATAACCACCAAGCAAGTAATGCAATTCTTCTGGGAGAATGTAATATGCAGATACGGGATTCCACGAATCTTGGTCACAGACAATGGAACTCAGTTCAACAACGAAGACTTCAAGAAGTATTGCGAGGAAAATGATATTAAGCTAAGTTTCACTTCTTTTGCTCATCCTCAAGCAAATGGGCAAGCTGAAGTGGCAAATCGAATTATCCTGGATGGACTAAAGAAAAGAGTTGAACGCTCTAGGAACACTTGGGTGGACGAATTGCTCCCCATACTGTGGGCATATCGTACTACTTGTAAAGTCACCACTGGAGCAACTCCATTTCTGTTAGCATATGGAGCAGAAGCAGTGGTTCCAGTGGAGATTACTCACACATATCCAAGAGTTGAAGCTTATGAACCAGAGGCAAATGAAGAAGGCATGAGGCTGGCCTTAGATCTAATTGATGAAGTTAGAGATGAGGCAAATGCTAAAGTAGTTGAACATCAGAAGAGGGCATCTTTCTACTATAACTTAAGGGTTAAAGAGAGATTCTTTCGTCAAGGAGATTTGGTTCTCCGAAAGATTGAGGTATCCGGAGTTGGACAGAAAGGGAAGTTGGCCCCAAATTGGGAAGGACCGTATCGGGTCAAGAACGTGTTTGGACGAGGCTCATACAAGTTGGAAACCCTCGAAGGGATTTAAGTGCCAAGAACTTGGCATGCTGCAAACTTAAAAGTTTACTATGTTTAGTGTTTCCTAACGGGACTCACTATTAGGACAAGTAGAAATAAGGTCGATGAAACCAATCTGAGTTTGTAACTCGAGGTTGAAAGTAAAGTATTATGTAAGGGTTGAACCCATTTTCAAAGTTATGATTTTATTCAACATTCTCATGTTTTTATGATAGTTTATATGCATTAAGTGTTGACAAACATGCAGAAATTCAGAAATGAAAGGAAATCAAGAGATGATAAATTAAAACTTACAAGAGTTAAGTTATGCCCGAAGGCAGATATTACATAAATAGATAAAAGCCATATATGTCTATGAAAGAAAAACTACACAAACTAAGCTTATCCTCCTTTGTCACCAGTATTAGCCTCCTCTTCTTCTGAGCTAGAGCCAGAACCAGAATGAGTGGCTGCAGAATCAATGCCAGTTGTCTGACCAAGGGGAGAAGAATGCCCGGGATCCAGAATCCTGTCATCCTCGTCCATGTCATCCTCTCCAGCCAAAGCCCTCTCTAAAGGAGTAGGAGCATAAGGGCTCGGGAAGTCAGAAAGGCTAAGTGACCCAGGAATCTTCTCCAAAACATCTGCCAACGCACCATCCCATCCCTTGGTAAACTGAACTGGGAAAAGAAGCTCGTCATGTTTACCAATTAATTCCTTGTACTCCTGAGAGTCAAGGTACTCATCGATAAAATCATCCTTGCTATTCCTAAGCGCAACCAGCTCAGCTTGAGAATCGGCCAACTCCTTCTCCTTCCTAACCAGGACAGCCTTGAGGGAGCCCACTTCTTCCTGAGACTTCTCAAACTTGCCTTGGTTTGCTTCAGAAGATGAGCGCCAAGCCTTGGCTTGAAAGAGAGCCCCTTGAAAATTAGCATTAGTTTGCAAATAAAGAACAAGTCAAAAAAGAGATTTATAATATATTAAGTAAAACACAAAGGGAGAAAAATAGAAAAAGGTTACCGCGGCCATGGCCTGAGAACCTGCATGCTCAACTCCCTCGATAGTAGAGTTGGTGACAAAGTCCTTGTAGTCACAAGGAGTAAGTAAGTGATAGGACCACTCAGCAGCGTGTTTGGACACCCCAACAACAGTGTCCTTCCTGATACCCCAGTTGGGGCGCCAAACAGAGGCCTTGGATGAGAGAGGAGCCTCAACCTCCTCCACAGAATCCTCATGAGGCCTTGGAAAAGCTGGGCCATCAAAAGCTGCCGAAGGATCTTTTCCTCCCAAACGAGCCCTCTTCATCCTAGCAGTTTCTCCTTCTGCGGGCTCGTTGGTCTTATTTATAAAGGACGCAACTGCAAAAACAAATAAGAAAGAAACAATAGGTATAAGAAAATCTTAGATAAGTAAAATAAATTAAGGAATGGGAATTACCCTTGTCTAATACGCTCGATAAGCCCAGAGACTTTAGGAGAAACTCGTCCAGGAGCTCCCAAGCCAAGGTGGCATAGTTGTCCTTGGTTAGCTCGGCATAAGCATGAGCCTCCTCATCAGTCAGGACTATGTCATTAGGACTACCGTCCGAGACCCTACTAAACGACCTACGGAACAAGGTACCCCAATCCCCTCCTTCTCAAACCAGATACATGAACTCATTCTTCCATTTTGGGTTGTTATCGGAAATGGATTTTGGGTGAAAAATTGGAGGTGTAGAAGCACGATGGTTGAGATAAACCCAACCAGGAGAGATTGCAGAACTATTCTTAAATTGAAATATTTTTCTAAATAAAGAAACAGAAATGGGAAAATTGTTTTTTAAACAAAGGACTATGAAACTCATTATTATTCTCTAAGCATTGGGATGAAGTTGACAAGGATTAATTCTAACATCTGCCAGAATCTTAGGAATAAACTCGTGGAAAGGAAACCTAAGTCCTGCAACAATGGCGTCCTTGTAAATGCACAGAGCATCAGGACGCCAATGGTAGGAACGATCTCCTGGGCCAGCTGGGACAAGTCTAAGGGGGACTTAACTCTATACATTTTGTTATAATCCCTAATTTTATCAACTTCATGAAACTTATTACTACAGTCAAAAGAATCTAAGTGAGACACTGAGGGGTATTCATCACCACGTTCGCTAATCATATCTTGAAAAGACATATATGAAGAGTGAATAGTGATGGTACCTCTCTTGGAAGTTTGGTTCATTTTTTGAAGGCGTTGAGCTGCACGATCAGCCATCGATATTCAAAATCTTCAAAACTTCAAGGATGAATCCCAGAAATCTTCAAATTTTCAAGAAGAAAACCCAGAAACCTTCAAATCTTCAAAGATAATTCCCAGAAACCTTCAAAGATAAAACCCAGAAATCTTCAAATGTTGAAGAAAAAACCCAGAAAATGATGAATGTGGTCGAAGAAAACTCGCCGGAAATCACCTCACTACGGAGAAACTAGAGAGAAACTAGAGAGAAAACTAAGGAAAAATTAGAGAAATTTTTGAAATTGGAAATGAGAAGTGAAGAGTGAAAGATAAATCTCAGTCTTTTATAACTAAAGTAGCCGGTCACCCAACCAGTCAAAAGGAAGGGCAACCGTCTATAGCCAGTCGAGGCCCATAATCGCTCATTGGGCCCTTAGAATGAGGCCCAAAAGAAATAAGGCCCAAAGAAACTGAGGCTCAAAAGAAATAAAATAAGGACCAATTTGAGGTCGAATAAACCCTAGACTGAGGTCGAAAGGTTGAAGTCGAAAATACATGCGAAACTGAAGTCGATTTGTTCGACCTAAGACCAATTTAAGGTCGAAATTTGAGGTCGAATAAACCCTAGACTGAGGTCGAAAGGTTGAAGTCAAAAATACATGCGAAATTGAAGTCGATTTGTTCGACCTAAGACCAATTTGAGGTCGAAATTTGCGGTCGAATAAACCCTAGACTGAGGTCGAAATGTTGAAGGTGAAAATACATGTGAAACTGAAGTCGATTTGTTCGACCTAAGACCAATTTGAGGTCGAATAAACCCTAGACTGAGGTCGAAAGGTTAAAGTCGAAAATACATGCGAAACTGAAGTCGATTTGTTCGACCTAAGACCAATTTAAGGTCGAAATTTGAGGTCGAATAAACCCTAGACTGAGGTCGAAAGGTTGAAGTCAAAAATACATGTGAAACTGAAGTCGATTTGTTCGACCTAAGACCAATTTGAGGTCCAATAAACCCTAGACTGAGGTCGAAGGGCTGAGGTCTAAAACACATGTGAAACTGAAGTCGATTTGTTCGACCTAAGACCAATTTGAGGTCGAATAAACCCTAGATTGAGGTCGAAAGGCTGAGGTCGAAAACATACGGAAAACTGAGGTCAAATTGTTCGACCTGGGACTAACTGAGGTCGAAAGTTGAGGTCGAAGAAACCCTAGATTGAGGCCTAAAGGCTGAGGTCGAAAACATACGGAAAACTGAGGTCGAATTGTTCGACCTGGAACCAACTGAGGTCGAAACTGAGGTCGACAACACCTCAAAATTGAGGTCGAAAATACCCTTAAAAAAAATTAATAAATAGATACATTTATCTATTTATTGACATGCAAAAATTCCTAAAAGTAAAAGTCGAGGAAAAATATACAGATCCCAAGGCAAGATCAACAATAACTTCTGCGAAAAACTCGGAAAGATTTTCTCAGAAGTTGGGGGGTAAATGATATGGACAGAAAAGTAATCCTAGAAATGTAATTAATGATGTATTAATTAGACCTAGATTGGTCCAAGAATACGGCCCGATAAACAAGGCCCGAAACCCTAATTATTTATTAATTTCGTAATTAATAAATAGGGAAAATATACAGCTCATAAAAAGAGTCCAAAGTGTGACAAAATCATCAAAAAAGTATATCTTCTGCAAAGAAGGATCTAGAATCCCAATCAAAGGAAATAACTAGTCACAATCCTTATCCTACGATAAGGAAAAGACTTGCCCACCAAGGAATACAATTCTTATCCACCGTCAAGAATGAGACTTATTCGCTAAGTCTCCCAAACATACCCTAAATACCAGGCTCTTGACGCCTAAATAAAGGACCTGATCCTTCAATCAGAACTACGTTTTTGGCTTGATTCTCAATAACGAATTGAGATACGTAGGCATCTTGTGAGG
This sequence comes from Heracleum sosnowskyi, assembly GCA_030848705.1. NCBI lineage: Eukaryota > Viridiplantae > Streptophyta > Magnoliopsida > Apiales > Apiaceae > Heracleum > Heracleum sosnowskyi. The sequence goes on from CM061239.1 coordinate 10,940,433, forward strand.
ACATATTTAGTCACGAAACACGAGAACAGTCATTAAAGCTCGAAAGTAAATTTAAAAGTACGTTTTTTATTCCACAACACTAACTTTATACCACAAAATAATATTAATCTAAAATATATTATAATATTATTATTGCACTAAATATATTAAATTATTATTATACCCATCAGCGTCACAATCAGATCAGCCACTAGAGCCGATTATCATCTCTTTGTTGTTGAATCAGGATAATAATCAAAATCTATTTTATACCCCAGAATTTGTAATCTAATCAACCTTTGTACGAGCATCTGACAACACTCAAAACTCTAGGTATCATTCTCCTTGTTAAGTCCTGATATGTTTGTAGAAAGGGGGGGGGGGGGTGTTGAATACAAACTATACCGTTTTATCGAATTTGTTCGGTTCGTAATTTAACAATCCAAGAACAAATAAGTGCGGAATGAAATGAAACAAAATTCAAGTTAAATATAACTAATATTAAACTTGAAGGGTGTTGCAAATACAATACAAATTATAGGGAATGATTATCAAACTAATTAAAACAAATTAGAATAAATTCAACATGAATTTATCTATATTTGTAATAAAAATATCGAATACTAAAAAGTAGTTTGAGATAATTCCTAGGGATTTTAATCCGCTAGATAGTCAAACAAGTACAAGTAAATAACTCCTAGTGGTTTGAATGTTACAATAATGTATAGAAATAAATTCATTTATTTTCTTGAGCTCAGACAATTGATGGACTAAAGACAGTGAGAGAGAGAATGATATGTTTTTGTTCTTCTGTCTTAAGATGTTTTTCTTTAAAGCCTTCTGTCTTGTTTAAGTACGCAATCTTGACTTCAATTGGAAAGACTGTTGGAAAGACTATCATTTGTCTTAGAAAGACTATCGCAAAGACTGTGAATTGTCTTGGAAAGACTATCGCCATGACTGTGAATTGTCTTGGAAAGACTATCAGAAAGACTATCGGCAAGACTGACTAGGATAGTCTTTCCAGTACAATTTGTAAGTCTTTCCAGTACAATTTGTAAGTCTTTCCAGTATTATATTAATCCTAATATAATTAAACTTCTAATTAATTTAAGGAATAAAATTAATTCTGAATGAATTAATTTATTGAATAAATTAATTAACTGATTTAATTAATTAGAACAGAATTAATACAATTTCTTAATAGCAGAATCATTTCTTGAACCACTAAAATTAATAACAAATTTCCACTGTATGATGTTGACACTCGATATACTGTCTGGTTCATGAGTGACTAACTGCAATGTTTGTTCTTCACCGTTTGACTTTAAGCTGTGGTCCTTTTTCTTTTAGAGTAATGCTAGAGGTACCGAATTCGGTACCGAATTTTGGTACCAAATGATGTGACATCAGTGATGTGGAAGTTTGGGATGATTTTATTAGAGGACTTAATGTGAATGCAAGGGGGTCCACTATTATTAATTGAGTTGTAACCAACCAGAACATGACATGTGGCATTTGGGATCCATTTTGGGATCCAATTTGGTACCCCTAGCATTATTCTTTCTTTCATTCCCTATATCAAACACTGTAACCTGTATACTGGCTATCACACTGTTGAAATCTCTGTCACTTTAATAGATCTACTTTAATAGATCTACTTTCTTGAATAATTCACTGAGGCTTGATCAAATAAACTATGCAATTTGCACTATGTGTATTTAAACTATCAATTAAACACATTGTGTACCTAAACTATGCAACTAAGTGCATTTTGTGAACAAATGTTAAATTGTGTGTAACCCCGTTACTTGTTAGTTTGCATTTTACCTAAATGATTGTGTGTATGTCCGAGACAGGAGTGTTTAGTGCTTCTGGCAGAATAAATAACGTAAAATTTACATTGTGGTTAAAATCAGATTTACTGCTTTTATAATTTAACTAGCTTTATTACCCGTGCGAGGCACGGGTTTATTCTAAAATATTTTATAATTTGTCATTAATTCCGGTATATTTGTTTGTGGTATATTCATATTGATGGTTTGATTACCGAAATATTTGAAAATTTAAGTTAGAAATGGTTATTGTAAAATTAATATATCTATTTTTTATTATATTTTATTTTTTTAATCGAAAGTTCGTGTGATACACGTATATGATTTGGATGTGAATAGTTTGTTGTCGATTTTCGAATAAGTAAGTATTTTGATCTTTCTTTACTGCATAATTTGTTCTTTAAAAAACTTGATATGATTTTGTATACATATTCTTAATTAGTGTTGATGGTTTGGTGATTCAGATATTTGAAAATTTTAAGTTAGCTGTAGTTGTTTGTAAAGTTAATATTCCTCTTTTTTATTGTATTGTATTCGTTGAATTAGAAGTTTGTGTTAGATATGTCTATGATTTGGATGTGAATAAGTTGCTATTGATTTTCGAGTAAATAAGTATTTGATGTTTTTTTTACTGTATAATGTTTTTTAAAAAAACTCGATATGTTTGGTTGGTCAGTATGGTACGTTGTGATTTTACTTAATTAACCTTACTTATGGTTGGCCGGTATGGTACGTTGTGATTTTACTTAATTGCCCTCAATTAACTGTACTTCATGTTTTTACTTAATTAACCTTACTTATTTATAGAAATATATTATTAAAAAATAATATTATCTATTTATAACCAATTACCTTTTTTAACTAAATATATCACAGACAATTACCTTTTTTAACTAAAACATGTTAGTTTTTCTATTTTTTCTTACTAAAACCTCTCCTTTTCCAAAAATATCACGGGGCAAACATTTAGTTATTTATTTTTAAACATATTTTAATATTATAATTATTTTTAAAAGTTTACCTATTTTAAATGTCTACTTATTTTTCTTAACAAATGCAATTACTAAAAATATTAAAATATAAATAATCAAATACCTATTTGTAATCAATTACCTTTTCAGTTAAAACACATTATATATTTTTTCTAACAAAATATCACATTTTCTAAATATATCACAGGAAATTGCCTTTTATAATTTAATTTTTCTATTTTTCTCACTAAAATCCATTTTTTTTCAAAAATATCACAGAAAACTCTTTACTTATTTATTTTAAAACATATTTAAATACTTTTAATTATTAAATTTTAAAACCTTATTTTCCAAAAATATCACGGGCACCTTTTTAAACTAAATATATGTTGTATTTTTTATTTTTTCTTAATAAAACCCCCAATTTTCAAAAAATATAACGGGCAAACCCATACGTATTTATTTTAAAATATGTTTTAATGTTTTTAATTAATTAAAAGTGTTTACCTATTTTAACATGCCTACTTATTTTTTGCACAATTACAATTAATAAAATTTGAAAAAATAATAATAAAATAACAATTAACAATCCGTGCATCGCACGGGTTTTAAGCTAGTATTCTTGATTGATTAACAATGAATAACTCTCTCGCAAATCAATTCGACCACAATGAAGATAACATGAAACTATGTCACATTACTAACCATTCGATATCATAAATTTATGTTATGTATATTTATTCCAATATCATTAATATTTTAAATTATATTTTATTACTTTTTAAATAATATATTTCATTCAAAATATCATGTAGGTAAACAATAAGTATTAATTACAAAACAGTTAATATACTTTAAAGAAATTAAGAAAGAGGTAATAATGTCATCCTATGATTTAAAGGGTATAATCATAATTTCACTCTGATTTTTTTTTGTCTCACTCAACCCCTAGTTGCTCTATTATATATATAATAGATTAAAAGATAATAGCACACGTGGAATGCAATAATTGTACCAGTTGTGGATATACTTTATTTATAAAACTGTTATTTATACCTCTCAAGAAGCCGTTAAACTGATTCGTGATAAGTTACTCGTTTCACCTTACAATTGTCACTTGGCACAAATAATTTAACAATTAATAATTTTAACATTTTATCATAGATATTCAAAAAAATTAAACCAATTTTAGTTAAGATTTGATTTAATCATCCAATGATAACTTCAACTTTTTTGTAAAAATCTCCAATCAAACTTTTTTATTAGTATACAAAGAGAAAACTCTTTTGCATTTTTCGGGTTCAATACTTTATATACTAATAGTGTATTTTTCGAAAATGATCAACGTATAAAATTTATTTATTGAAGACGAGATTTATAATATATAGGATCGTAGTAAAACTAAAGTTTTAATCTATATTAGTATCTAAAATTTCCAAACTGCGTATATAATCTATAAGTTGTTAATATCTTATAATGAAGCATTAATAAATGTTAAATGATGAATAAAATCCGTTTTACGCTTATTATATATAAGGGTATAATTGGAATGGAGTAAATAGGTTGATAGTTTTAAATTTTAAAATAAAAATTAAAAAAGACTATAATAAGTAATAGTGGCTATAGATGTCAACATTTGTCACATTATCACTTAGGTCATGGTTCAATTCTCATTAAAAACAATTTTTTTATCATCAATATAAAATTAAAAGGGTAATTTAGTAATCTATTATCATCAATATAATATTGAAAAGGTAATCAGGAATCTAATATATATAATCTGATAGTATATAGAATTTGTAATCTAATAGTATATATAATCTGAGTCTTTATATATTTAATACAAATAAACATGATTTATAATATTAATATATTAATATAATCCTTTTTTATGGATCAATTCCAATTTTATAATATTTTGTATATCTTGCGCGAGTTTTTCTCTAATCTGGTCAAAAATATGATTTTAAGGCATTTGTGAAAATGAATTATCTACCTTATCAAGGAGATTACAAGAAGAGACCAAAATAGAATATAACATATTGAGTATTTGCAAATATTAATAAAGAGTTTGATAATATAACCAAAGTTGATATCTAGCATAGTGGTAAGGAATGTAACTTCTAATCAAGAGGTCAAGGGTTCAATTCCCATTAGAAACAATTTTTTTATCATTAATATAATATAAGAGGGGTAATTCAGTAATTTAACATTGAATAAATTGTCTCACTAAACCCCTAGTTGCTCTATTATATATATAATAGATTTGGATAAAAACATTTGAGAGATTAAAAAAAAGAATAATTAAATTATCTTTTAAGGAACAAGTACTGCATTTATTTTATTTTTCTTTTATGATAATCTAAGTTTTTATAAAAAAATCTATTAATTAAATTATCTCAAAAAATGTTTAAAAAGTCAAAGTATTATTTTCTAAGTACTTATTTAATAGTTTATGTAATAATGAATTATTTGCTACAAAATGTTTTTTCCTAAACTAATCTAAGTAATACTTTTCCTAAACTACCATTGTTTTACACATTTGCTTTGTCAATCCTCACGCTTCAGCTCTAGTCAGAAAATTAGATAATTTTTGTACATCCGATGCTAAAATAATTTAAGTGCAAAATTATATTATAAAAATAAAATTATTTTTTATCATTAATGTTTCTTTTCTTCCAACATAAGCATTAACACCCTCATAAAAAAATTAAATAAATTATTTACATGTTTTTTTCTTAAAATAGAACATACATGCATTTAAATTATATAACTAGTACTTGAAATACAAAAAACCTATAAAATAAAAATTCAAATATAAAATAAATACAATATCAATGTTTTTTCAACAATATAAATTATAGTATCATGGAATTTTATATCTTGATTCAATTAAGATGAATAAGAATATAACCAAATGAATTTTAATACTAAAATTTCAAGACTAAATCTTACTAACAAAACTTAAATTTAGTTATACAAATTAAATTCAAGTTATATTTCTACTCGTTAAACTGAGAAGGAAGAATAGATCATACTTTTGGCTTTTGTTTATTAAAATCAAAATTTTATAAATACTACAGAGTTGAAAATTTTGAAAGTAAAAGAACTCTAATTAATAAAACAATATTATCACCATATTTTCAAACATAAATAAGGTTGAAAGTTATACTAAATAATCAAAGTGAATAAAACGACGAAAGAGACCGAACATGAGAACAAAATGAGAGGGTAATTCAGTTAAAACAATAATTTTAAGGTGCGTATATATCAACACCTAACAATAATTTATTATAAATTTTGTAATAGTTGCAAAAGTAATATCTCAAAGAGAAAAACAAAAAAATTCTTCCTCACTCTCATTACCATCCATGGAGCATCGCTCTGCAGTCCATTAGTAATTCACTTAATCAAAATTGCTTTTATTCATTCATTGTAGATTCATGTAAGTGCATTATGAGATAAGAACCAATAAATTTAATAATTTTAATGGGACTCGATACACACAAATGGAATAGTATAATGAGTTTATATGAAATAAAAATGAGAGCTTCGACCTATGGACTCTATGGTAATTAGAATGATGAGTAAAGATTGATGCGTTACCCACAAATAAAGATTTTAAACTACTGCACTTCTTGTCGATATATATTTATACACACGCATTATATTCTGATTAAAATAACTGTCATATATCTACTTCTGATATTACAAGGAAAAAAGAAAGCAAATAAACTAACAGAGTTTAGACAAACTAACGATAATACACAAAATGAATAGAAATGAATACTACAAGTACATAATGTGCACAATCAATAGTTCAAGTACACAAAGTGCATAAAGTGGATACTTTAAATACACAATGTGCATTTAACTTTTTATTAAATTACATTTAGAAAATTGTATTTAGGGTAGATCGGAGAATATAAATTGCAATTCACTTTTATCAATATGAAAAAAAAATCTATGTGAAAAATTTGTGGATGGGCTGAATACATATACATGAAAATATTAAATGTATTATCTATTAATTTTGAGAACCGAACTTGAGATCAATTAAACAAAAATTACAAGCAAGAACACATATTACATTTTCGTCTACTCTTCATAGTTTGTATTAGTGTGGTTAGTTTCGAAATCTGATGTGTAAAAATAATGTAAACTGCAAGCGCACAGTGTTCAGTTGTAGCAATCACAGATCGATCCACAGAGCTATGAATTTTCGAAACCCTAACAATCAACTCAGGCGAACTAGACAAATAAGATTTGAGATGAGATTTGTTTAACCTAAATAACAATTAAAATCAGAGAAGGAAAACCTAGGAATCCAAATCCATTAATCAATCACAATTAATATCAACTCGCCCTAAAATCAATTCTCTTTCCTTCACAAATAAGATATATCAATTAACGAGACAAGCATATACTATGAAACTTGTTATCTAACAATAACCTATCAAAACTTCATGGAGCAAGCATAGGCTATGAAAAATAAATCCGGTAACAATAATATATCAAAATCACTTTGTCAATTGAACAATTAAGCACCAAGAAAAATCACGAGAATCAATTAATAGGAACGAGAAGATATCAACAATAATCAAATTAACTTCATCTTCATCCTAGGAGAATTAACTTAGTTAGACATGGTAGAAGAAACAAATATATTATAAATTACTAACTAATAGATAATACCACTTTCGTAGGTGATCACGGTTGCATTTGGCATATGCAACAAGCCCTTTAAACCCCTAGGCAGCCCTAGTGGACGAGTGAGGTCTCGTGAGGGCCTATAGTGAATGTACCCACAAAATTCATCTAGCTCATGTAAAAGATCGCATGGCAATGCAACGCCACACATACAAGTTCTCTCATGCTGCATCAACTTAAGAATCAAAAATGACTTTGCAATGTCTTTGTGTGGAATGTGCAAGGATTCACATAGTCTACTCAAAGAAATATGCATAAGTGCTCAAAAGTCCATGTCAAGTGTAAGAATAAGTTGGTAACCATGCTAAGCCCACAAGAGTACACCTTTGAGTCAAAACTTGGAATCTCATATGCAAAAAGAAGCAATAACTCACCTTTCACTCACAAAAGAATATTCACTCAAGAACAAGGGTAAGTGTATCAGTCTATTCCAGCAAAATCATAAGCATGCTTGACATTTGGTATCAATCTAACTTTAACACAACATACATCAATGATGATAATCAAAAGGTCTTTATTTGGATTGTAACGGGGCTAGGGACAAGGTATGTCAAGTAAGGCCAAATAAGGTGAAGTGTCAAAAGCTAGTAGGCACCATAATAAATCATAAACATCACCAAACATCCTCCCCACAACTGAATTTTCTAATTTTCTTCCAACAAAAGGCTTGATTAGTCGAATGAAGAAGGATCACAAAAACATAAGTATGCTCTCATGATATTTTTTTTCTTTTTGCTTTTTTTTTTTATATTTTTTTTTTCTTTTTTTTCATTCTTTTTTTTTTTTCGAGAGCTAAGAGATAAATATAAGAAACCACAATCCTCCTTCAAAAATTTCTTGAACAACAACTATCAAGTAAGCAATCAAACCAAATATTTCCTCAAAAGTAATGAACAAAAGTAAACCCATCTCACACACCTTATTACTCCCTCAAGTTCCTACTAGCCATTGACAATTTGGGATCAAGCATAAGTAAGGCTAAACAAGAAAAAGGTCTAGGCACATAATGTGGTATGTCACCGAAAAAAATAGGATTTAAGCTCAAGAGGGTAACTAATTGATCATATATAAATGGTGTGGTAATTTGGAAAATATAGGTTATTCCTAAATGCCTTTATCATCTTATCATCAAATATTGTCATGCGTTTCAAGAAAGGTCTCAAACAAGTGCTAGCAATGCAAACAACATGTGGACACTCAAGCAAACGAATATAAAATGCAAAAGATATGCATATAGGCTCAAAATCTCACATGGTGGTAAAAACATAATCAATCCCAAGCAAAAATCTCTTCAATGCACCAACTTGTACTCAAAGCATGGAAACCAAATCACTTTGCACATATTCATGTCCTTCTAATTACTTGCAACATTCAGTAAGTCTACTAGTTTCAACTTGCTAGTGTATGTGTGTGAACAAGAACTTAGCAAATCACTTCTCAATCAAAAGTATCAGAAACACAAGATTACTATAGCATGTAAGGGTGCATCAAGCAACAAGCAATCATTTCACAAGGCTAGAATTCTACAATTTACAACACTAAACTTCTTTTTGGGATTTTTTCATTTTTCAATTTTTTTTTGTTTTTTTTGTTTTTTTATAATACTACTAAACCCCTCCCCCATACCTAAATCATGCATTGTCCTCAATGTATGCAAATGAGAGAAAAATGACAGAGTAAAAGGACGAGAATACCTGATAAGACATGACAGAGAAATAGAAAAATACCTATAACACACAGACAATAAACACACACACACACACACTCCCCCATACCTACACTTGACTATGGGAGACACACACAAAAACTCTTACTAACCAATACCAGATCGAGGAAAAACTACCTTCTTAACAGAATCATCAAACATGTGAAACTCACCCACAAAGACAACATTATCCACTAGAGAAAGATGATCTTGAACCAGAATAAAACTCATACCACTAACATCATTCATAGACCAAGTAGATGCTTCTTTATGTTGTTTAAGCAGATTAATAATTTGAAATTTTTGGTCATGAACTATGTCACTAGAGATAAAAACATGATGAGTTTCATTATTAACTACCAAAGACTGATCAAAAGTGGAAAAAGATAGATTAGGAACAAGTGGGGGTGGCTCACCAACATATTTCTTAACAACTGACTTAAGATTAAAAGAACTATCCTCAAATTGGGTTTCATGCATAGAACAAATATCATTTAATTCATCTAACATCTCATCAGAAGAAAAATTCTTATACAGCTCATGAAGTTCTTTATTGCTCGCACACTCTAACAAAATATCGTTCTCAAGAAAAGACACAATTGCACTATCCTCAAGATGTGACCATGAAACAACCTCATCAATTAAATTAACTCCTAGATGCAGAATAGACATGACTACTATGTTATCATAAAAACAATCTAGACCTTGCTCCTAACAATAAGATACTACTAAAAGTAACAGCTCAAAAAGCATTCGTCGTGACTGGCCAGGCAGGAGGAAGCATTGCCAAGAGGCTAACCACCATTCTAGGCACCAGTCTAAAGGCCAGGTAAGCTTTCGCTAGTCCTAGACACCACCGAAAAATACTTAGTGAATTGTTCCTCCTAGATTCTCTTCCTAGTTGAGCACGAAATCCTAGGGGCTAACGTCTAATTAATTTTATTAAGGAAAAAGGAATGCAAGATGAACGAATTAGTGATTTGTGGGCCAAGGAAAGGGTGATGAAATCCCTCACCTTATCTTGGAACTGGGTGGCGCCCTTAAGATTGATTTAATGATGCAACACACAAAGAACGAGAAATAAACACTTATGGATGCACTACACTACGTGTTCTATTCTAAATTGTACGTACCTCTTTCCTCCAGCAATCACCACAATTGTATAAGATGGAAAGCGATAAAGACAATAAATAAATCTAGATGATGTGCTCCTATGTGAGAGAATGAATGATGCAACAAATTGGTTTTTAACAAATAACTAACTAAATTTTTTTGGATTTTTCAAATATTCAATTTTTTTTTTGTGTTTTTAAATAATGATGGAAAGAAAATAGAGAGATGTGATACGGAATACCGAAAAGCGCTTCCAAAAATTTCACAAGAGACAACGAGCCTTCTAGCAATCTTCTTGTCCAAACTTTCCTCCGCTTCAATGTATCCTAAAAGACAAACAATGCAGAACAAGAAACTAATCCGAAGAATTAAATATCAAGGAGTGAAAAATTACCAATAATCCCCGGCAGCGGCGCCAAAAACTTGATGTGTAAAAATAATGTAAACTACAAGCGCACAGTGTTCAGTTGTAGCAATCACAGATCGATCCACAGAGACTATGAATTTTCGAAACCCTAACAATCAACTCAGGCGAACTAGACAAATAAGATTTGAGATGAGTTTTTTTAACCTAATTAACAATTAAAATCAGATAAGGAAAACCTAGGAATCCAAATCCATTAATCAATCACAATTAATATTAACTCGCCCTAAAATCAATTCTCTTTCCTTCACAAATAAGATATATCAATTAACGAGACAAACATATACTATGAAACTTGTTATCTAACAATAACCTATCAAAACTTCATGGAGCAAGCATAGGCTATGAAAAATAAATCCGGTAACAATAATATATCAAAATCACTTTGTCAATTGAACAATTAAGCACCAAGAAAAATCACGAGAATCAATTAATAGGAACGAGAAGATATCAACAATAATCAAATTAACTTCATCTTCATCCTAGGAGAATTAACTTAGTTAGACATGGTAGAAGAAACAAAACAATTAAATATAAAGAATGCAAGCAAAAGTGTTTGAATAGAATAAAGAACTTGTATCGAAAGACAATAATAAATCTATCATACTCCTAATTATCAGATCTAGTCTAAATTCTAGGTCAACAAAATTCTAGGTGTCTCAAATACAAGAGAGGAGATCTATATATATAGGAAAAATAACGGGCTTGGGTTCTTTGACTACAAATCGGATTCTGGAAATATTTCCTCAATTCCTTTTTCTTCTCCGATAAGTTTTCCAAATTTTCTCCAATTTCCTTTTGACTTCAAGTATTTCCATCTCCTTGCCTTTTTCACCTTTTTCTGCTTGAAATATGATTTTATTTATTTTCCTACAAAACAAAAGAAAACAATTTATTAAATAATAAAATTACGAAAACAAACATAAAATAGGTATTAAAAATGTATTAATTATGGACCTATCAAAATCCAAAGTTACTTTGCCCTTGACGTTTAATAGATTTACATGAACGTTAGATACAGAGGCTCTATATCTATTGAAATGAAGAAAAATGAATACGTTTTATTGATATGAAACTTTATTGAGAAGATACAGAAGTGCAGAAGTATTTATACAAGATTCAATCAACTAGAGTTGACTGCCAGCTATTGTAACTAACTAACCAACTATATGCTAATTCCATATACTACTACTCAACTTGTCATTTATCTGTGACTTGATAACTAAAACAATAGTGTTCTATATGTTTAGTGCGAGCATGCTGGACCGGGTTAAAAGCAATGTCGATTGCAGCTTGGTTATCACAAAAAACTACAACCGGGCCTTTAAAAGTAATCTGTAAATCAGCAAACAAGTACTTTAACCACATAATTTCACCAAGCAATACTTGGCTTCACCAAGATCTTTAATACTAAACTTAGCATGTAAGGCTGCCTTAAGATCAGTGATCACAAATAAATTGTCTCCAGTTAAAAGGATATCATCAACATACACCACACAAACAGTGAATAAAGGTCCTTGCTTGTGAATGAACATAGAGTAGTCTGCCAAAGATTGTGTAAAGCCATAGTCCAATAAGAAAATAGACAACTTAGAATGCCATTGTCTAGAAGCTTGTCTCAACCCATAGATAGACTTTTGAAGTTTACAAACAAGAGATACTGTAGAAGAAGAAACTTTATAACCAAGAGGAAGATCCATGTAAATATCTTCATCCAAATCCCCATGCAAAAATGCATTATTAATGTCTAACTGAAAAACTTTCCAATGTTTAGCAGAAGCAAGAGCAAAAATAGTCTTGACTGAAACACCTTTAGCCACAGGTGTAAAAGTATCATGGAAGTCAACACCTTCTTCATGGGTATATCCTTTGGCCACTAACCTAGCCTTGTACCTGTCAACATCTCCATTGGGCAAATACTTGATTTTGAACATCCATTTACAACATATGGTTTTCTTACCAGGAAGAAGTGGAACTAATGTCCAAGTATTATTAGCTTCCAATGCATCTAACTCCTTATTCATTGCATCAATCCATTTAGAATCTAAAACTGCTTTAGCAAAAGTAGAAGGCTCTTTTGTAGATACAATTTTAGCCATGAAAGCTGCATAAGTAGGTGAGAAGGATTGACAAGAAACAAAAGGATGAATTGGATATTTGGAATCAGGATTCAAAGAAAAAAGAGAATTACTTACACTTGGTTGTGACTGCAAATGAACATCATAGTCTTGCCACCACTTAGGCCTAGACCTAGTTCTAGAAGAATGTCTAACATTTGTAGTCCAAGTAAAAGGTGCTATATTAGTGAGACTATCAGCATCAGGAGGTAAAGTAGACCAGTCATCTTGAACAAAAGAAGAATCAGTAGGAATAACCAGTAGGAATAACCAGTATGAGAGTCAACTGAATGACCAGTAGAAGTAGTAGCTGAATCATGAATGGAATTATTAGGAGAAGGTAAAGAATATGTATGAGAAGTATGAGATGTGGGTGAAGTATGTATAGGTAAAGAATCTGTATGAGAAATATGTGAAGGAACATTAGGATCTGAAGAAGACATACCAGAAGAATCTGAATGATACCAATGCTGTAAAAAATATGGATCATCAGGAGTAGAAGAATGAGATTTGGTCAAAAATGGAAAAGTGGTTTCATGAAAAACCACATGCCTAGAAATGAATTGTTGATGTGTATCCAAATTAAGAAGTTTATAACCCTTGATGCCATGAGGATACCCTAAGAAAACAGCTCTTATTGCTCTAGGAGCAAATTTATTACTGTCATGAATGGATGCATAACAAACACATCCAAACACTTTCAAATTGCTATAATCTGGAGAATGATTATAAAGACATTCAAAAGGTGTTTTATTATTCAAAACAGGTGTAGGAATACGATTGATTAGATAAGTAGCAACTAAGATGCATTCCCCCCAAAATTTGATAGGAAGCCCTGACTGGAATCTTAATGATCTAGCAATCTCTAAGAGTTGCCTATATTTACGCTCCACTCGGCCATTCTGGGCAGGAGTTGCAACACAAGAAGATTGTTGAATGATACCATTAGAAAGCAACAAAGAAACTACAGAATTATTAAAAAATTATGTGCCATGATCACATCTAAAGGTTTTAACAGTGGTATTGAAGTGGTTCTGAACATAAGCTAAGAAAGAAACAAGTTGAGAATGAACATGTTGTTTAGTAGGAACTAGAAAAGTCTATATAGCCCTAGAACAATCATCAACAATGGTTAGGAAATACCGACAACCAGTGCTAGTCTCATGAGCATAAGGACCCCATAAATCAACATGTATAAGATCTAACACATGTGAAGCATGAGATTCACTTAAAGGAAAAGATAATTTGCATTGTTTGGAAATTGGACATATAGGACAAGCCTTGTTACAAACATCACTGACTTGAGCAGAGCAGATATAGAAGGAATATGAAGAAGTACAGGAGTAGAAACATGACCTAACCTCATGTGCCACAAAGCACTAGTTTGATGTTTATTCAAGACAACATTACTAGAAGACAAAATATTAGAACTAAGACTCAAACTGGTGGAAGGCAATTCCAGATGATACAAGCCAGTCTTCAATCTACCAAGTGCCAGTGTGAGTAGCCGGTTCTGGTCCTGAAATAGACAGGAATCCGCAGAAAAGTAAACATGACCAAAAGTATCATTAGTCCACTTAGGAACATAGAGCAAATTATATTGAAAAGAAGGGACATAAAGAACATTATGAATACTGAAATTGTCAGTGAAAAATACTAAACCAGATTGATGAACGAGAACATTTGTGCCATTTGGTAAAGCAATGTGAATTGGACTAGGCAAAGTGACAATGTTAGATAACAAAGATAATGAACAACTCATGTGGTCAGTTGCTCCAGTATCAATTAGCCAAGTATTATGATTGACACTAGTAAACAACATATTAGAAGGCTAAGACCATACCTGCCATGTGGTCTTCAGGACTTTTCAACATCTGTCCTGTACCAACAAGAGAACTCATAAGAGTACTGATTTGATTTAATTGTTTCTGCATTTGATTTATCTGTGTAGTAGAAGACAGTGAAACAGAAGATTGATCAACACTAGCCAAATTAGCTTTAGGCAAATTCCTGAACTGAGCAGCTGGATTAGAAGTAGGAGCAAACTTGTCTCTCTTCTTCCAATTAGGAAGATACCCAATTAGCTTGTAACACTGTTCTCTGATGTGGCCATTAAAATTGCAATAAGAGCATTTCACAGAAGACCTATTAGAACCCGAACCAGGAGCAACACCAAAAACCAATGAAGATTTACTAAGACCAGGTTTCTTAAAACCAACATTAATCTCAGATGTAACCACAGAATTGGCTAAAGGACTAGTAACAGATAGCAAAACATTGGGACCTTGTCTCCCTCTTTCATCTTGTTTTACATAAGCAAAAGCTTGTGAAACCGTTGGCAATGGATTCATGAGTAAAATATGCCCTCTAACATTGGCATGGCTATCATGCAATCCCATCAAGAATTGAAGAAGTTTTCGTTTCTGATCTCTTTCAAGTAAAGTTTTATGAGCACCACAAACACAAGAGACAACTGGTTCCAGTACAACATATTCATCCCACAAGCTTTTAAGTTTGTGAAAATAAACTTCAACTGACTTAGCACCTTGATCCAAACTATGTGTATCTTTCAAGATCTGGAAAATCTTGTGTCCATTGACACTAGAAAACCTCTCTGACAACTCATCCAAACCTCACTAGCATTCGTCACATAATTGTGACCATCACTTATCTCCTCAGTGACAGAATTTAAGATCCATGTTATAACCATATCATTAACTCTTTCCCACTGAGCATACAATGGAGATGAAGAAACAGGTTTCTTATAAGATCCATTCACAATCACAAACTTATTCCTAGCATTAAGTGAAATTTGCATAGATCTACTCCAAGGACCATACTTATCAGGCCCTGTTAACTTCTTAGCAATCAAAATAAGACCAGGATGATCATGATTATGCAAATAAAGAGGATGTGCATTGCTATAAGGATCATCAGTATGAATCTGGTTTGATTCAGTATTAAATGGAGGATTAACCGTATCTACATTCTCAAGTAACACATTCTCAGGTCGTGAAGGACTGGATTGAGAACTAGATCCTTGTAAAACATTAGCGAAACTAGGACGACTCATGATTGTAATGAACACAATCAACAATCTGAAAGCTCACAATCATAACAATCTAACTTTGTAAACCACAATTCGATCAAATCAACCGCAACACAAAACACACAACTCAAACAATGCAATCTCAATTGTAATCTAGGGTTTCAAAATGATCTCAATCGTTCTTAACCAGAAAAGATCGAAAACAAACGAGAAATGAATCGATCGAAGCAAAACTTACAGAACTAGACGAATGAAAACGGAAAAGATGAAGTTACGCAGGGAATCAGTCTCGTTCTGCTCTGATACCATAATAGATTTACATGAACTTTAGATACAGAGGCTCTGTATCTATTGAAATGAAGAAAAATGAATACATTTTATTGATATGAAACTTTATTGAGAAGATACAGAAGTGCAGAAGTATTTATACAAGATTCAGTCAACTAGAGTTGACTGCCAGCTATTGTAACTAACTAACCAACTATATGCTAATTCCATATGCTACTACTCAACTTGTTTGGCCTGTAATGGATCGGAGATCCGACCCGATCCGATCCGATCCGTAGCTAAATTAACGGGTATGGATCCTGTCAAAAAAATCTGATTCATTAATGATCCGATCCGATAAAGGTCCGATCCGATAACGAGCGAATATGGATTTAGTATGATCCGATCCGATAAGGATCCGATCCGAATATATTATATTTATTTTATATTTTATATATTAATATAATATATATAATATATATTAATTATATGTAAAACATATATAATATTTTATATTTTATATAAATAATATTATTTTGAAATTTAAATTTGAATTTGTCAATGTATATGTCATAATTTAATTTAATTTCGTAAAAAAATTTAAAAAATATTATTTTTTGAATTTAAAAAATGAACAAAATTTTATTTTTCATATATTAAACGGGTCGGACCTCCGATCCGATAACCCGAAATCCGAACGGATCGGGTATGGATCGGCCTAAAAAATATCCGACTCCTGATCCGATCCGATCCGAACCCGAAATTTTTTAAAGAATTCGAATATGAATTTAGGGTAATCCGATCCGAATTTGACCCAATGACATGCCTACAACTTGTCATTTATTTGTGACTTTTGATACCTAAAGCAATAGTGTTCTTATATTGAGGCCTTATCTCTACACAAACTTGAGCACATTTTACTGGAATGCTATCAACATCAGTCATATTAATGTTAGACCAAACTAATGCCGGATATGAGTTACCTGTACTCGAAATATTTTCTTTGACACACGTGTGTTAAACCAAAAAAGGCACGAACTGGACCAACAATCTTTCTAGAAAGGCATAATTATGAAGCTGCCGATTATAATGTAAAGAATTAAAAAAACGAAAAACTGAACAATATATATTTTGATGGAATCGTTGCTCTACTATTGATAAAGTTTGGCGGTTGAATCAACCAAAAAGTTGTCGCATACATATTATAATCACTGTGTTATGAATTAGAGTAAATTACAAATTTGTGGTCATACTTAACCTTATTTTTTATTTTGGTGGCCGAAATTTCAAATTTACAATATAGTGGCTGTACATTACTTTTATTTTTCAAAAAGGTGGCTAAAGATCACTTTTTTGAAAAAAAAATTCTTAAAAAAATTGTTCTTAACCACCTTTTTGAAGACTAAAAGCAATATCTGGTCACTAAATTACAAATTTGAAAGTCTGACCACCAAAGTGCTAAAGCGGGTAAAGTCCAACTACCATTTTGTAATTTACTCTATGAATTATGATCCAGATGGGGATTCTGCATATTCATATGATGAATGTAATACTGTATATGATCCAATAAACAAGTCTCTTTCTTATTATTAAGAAGTGGAGTTAATACAATAATACAATCTTAGGAGGTTCTCTCCTTAGTCTAATTTTCCAACCCCTTTACATGTGGGGGTTTGGGGGTATTTATAGGGAAATGTCTAGTTGGGCTTGTTACATTATGGGCCTATATACAAACTGGGCTTATTACATCATGGGCCTAAGTACAAGCTAATGCCAAGTGGGCTATGGCCCAACATTTGTCCCCCCCCTTTGTTGGTATCAACATCTTTTAGATTTGAGTAAGACCTGAAAAAGAGACATAAAGTAAAACACACAAAAAAGAAAAATTTGAATTAATTTTGAGGAAAATAGTGCTGATTTGTTTTTGTTGTTTATTTATTTTTGGTACGGAATCCGTCGTTTGGCTGTGACTCTTCAGCTTCCTGGGCATTGGGTAACCCCCACTTTCTTTACTTTCCTCCCCGAGCGGCGCCAGTACTCTTATTTCCTTTCGGTTTCTCTCCTCCAGGTGTGCGTTTTTTCTTCTTTTTTTTTTTTTTTTTTTGCTTTTGCCTAACTTTTAGTATTCTATAACTTGCTTTTAGTTTATACTCGTTGTAAAGGCTAATCATCATGTCTCACTTGTCGATTTCGTCTGAAGCCACTGTCAGTTTAAACTCTGTTAGGGATGGGTCTTCTGAACCTCCGCTTGACCCCTTATTTAACCTGGACCATTTGGACCTCCCTGGGGTTGAAATTGAATCTGGGTTTAGTTTTAACACTTGTTTTACTAACATTGTTGATGTTCCCGGTTTCGAACCTGGTTTTATGGTTGCCTTGACATGTGAGAACGTATGTCCCAGGGGTTATTGTTATCGTGACGGTATTGGGGTGATTGAATTCGCTTTTTTATTTGACTATGTTAGATTTTGTTACTGTAGTTGTTAGCAATTATTAATTACTCGTTTGGTGGTTAAGGTGGTTACAGAAATTTTTAACGTACCCATTGTTTGTCTGTGTGGATATAGTTTTAAGCACCCCTTATTGATACGAAATAGCTTGTAGGTTTTGTTTGTGTAATAAACATAAACTTATCCTTCATAGGATCGGTCCTGAGACTAATTGAATAACTCTAAAGAGATGCAAGTAGTAGTTAGAAATCTGTTCTTGACTAGATTTAACTTTTGAGAATAACGTAATAATCCTGATGATGTGCTCATAGTGGCATAGGGCTTGTCTTTATCTTGGACTTAATTCAACAGCAGATTACACAATGGTAAAGAGATGCTCGTATCAACTAGGAGTTTGTCCTTAATTATGCGTAATTTAAAGGTAATTTGATAATCCTCCAGGGATGTGTGGATCTGCATCTGTTTATTGAAAGAACTTCTTTAGATGGACTGCGTTCCACGCGTTCTTTATCGGTTCGCCGTTGAGCTGAGAAAGTTCGTAGGTTCCTGGTCGAAGAACCTTGGAGATTTTGTACGGCCCTTCCCATGGTGCCTTGAACTTCCCTGTAACAGCCGGCTGAGATGAGGCTGACTCCCTTAACACGAGATCGTTGATCTGAAAGTTTTTGGTTTTTACCTTCTTGTCAAAATACTTAGCTGTAGCCTTCTGATGACGCATTGTGGTCAAGTGGGCCTCTTCTCGAACCTCTTCCAGTAGGTCCTTATCGAGGCGCAGTCCGTCCAATGAGGCGGCAGGGTCGAAGAGGTCGACCCTAGGTGATTGGAGATTTGTTTCCAGTGGAATAACGGCATCTGTGCCGTATGCTAGCCTGAATGGAGTGTCGCCTGTGGAAGTCCTTGGAGTAGTTCGGTAAGACCAAAGGACATTGGGGAGCTCGTCGGCCCATGAGCGAGGTTGTTCTTGGAGTCGTTTCTTGAGTCCTTGCAGGATGATTCTGTTGGTGACTTCCACCTGGCCATTAGCCTGAGGGTACGCTACCGAGGCTTTTGAGTGCTTGATCTTGAGATCTCGCAGCATGGTTTCGAACTTGTCACCGACGAACTGGGTACCATTGTCGGTTACTACCGTCCTCGGGATTCCAAACCGAAATACGATGAACTCCATGAAAAATTCGATCATTTCTTTCTCTCGAATGCGGGCTAGCGGCTTAGCTTCCACCCATTTCGTGGCATAATCGATAGCAACGACAAGATATTGGAATTGTCCCTTAACTTTTGGGAGAGGTCCCACAATGTCGATTCCCCACTGGAAAAAAGGACAGGGACAGAGAATTGGTGTCATCGTCTGCGAAGGGGCGTGGCTGACCGTACTATAGAGTTGGCACGGTATACAGCTCTTGACGTAGGTTTCACAGTCTTTCCTCATGGTGGGCCAATACAGGCCCTGTCTAATGATTTTAAGTGCTAAGTTCTTGGCCCCCATGTGTTCTCCACATATTCCTGTGTGAGTTTCGAGGATGGCGAGCTGGGACTCGGCGGGACCTAGGCAGCGAAGTAGCGGTTCTGTCAGTGCCCGCCTGTAGAGCTTTGAATCCAGGATGCAATAATTGCGGGCTTTGAACATTATCGAGCGAGCTTCTTTCTTGTCATCTGGGAGTTGGTTGTTGACTATGTAGTTTAAAAATGTGGTGCGCCAGTCCGGAGAAGTATTGATTTCGCTTACGGGAAGTTCATGAATCGTTGGACTGGAAAGCTCTTCGACATACACAGGGTGAGAGTTGGTCGGGATATTTGATGAGGCCAATTTGGATAACGCATCGGCCCACTGGTTTTCCAGTCGGTCGACGTTTGTGATTGTCCACGACATGAAGCTCGCCAATAAGAATTGGGTTTTTTCCAAGTAGGATGCTATTCTGTCATTGTGAGTTTTGAATTCGCCTTTGATCTGTTTGACCACTAACTGGGAGTCGCTAAAGATATCGATGATTTTAGCTTCCAGTTCACTCGCGAGCCTAAGGCCTGCTATCAGGGCCTCGTATTCTGACTCATTATTGGTTGCCTTAAATGAGAATTTGACTACTTGTTGAACTTGAAAACCTTCAGGGCTGATTAAGATGACCCCAGCCCCACTAGTTTCCATGGTGGATGAACCATCGACGTAAAGTGACCAGGGGCATGAGGTTAGGGGGTTTACCGCCCTTGACGGGTTTTCTTTTTGGGAGAATTGGCATTCAACAACGAAATCTGACAGTGCCTGGGCTTTCATTGCCGTCCGGGGCTTGTACTCGAGATAGAATTGACCTAGCTCGACAGTCCATGCAGCGAGACGACCGGTCATGTCGGGTTTATGTAGTATTCTTTTGAGGGGTAAATTGGTCATGACATGAACCTCGCGACCTTGGAAGTAATGTCGTAACTTCCTACTCGCGATGACGAGAGCGAAGACCAGCTTTTCGATCTGTGGGTATCGCGTTTCCGCATCCCGAAGTGTATGGCTGACATAATATACTGGTGACTCCGTTCCTTCTTTGAATTTTACCAAAACGGCGGCGATGTTGCCATCAGTGGCGGCGAGATAAATTCGCAAGGGCTCGCAACCGACCGCATGGGTCAGTACGGGAGGAGAGGTTAAGAACTTTTTAAGCTCGTCCAGCGCCTCTTGGCACTTGTCATTCCAATCAATCTTTGACGTCTTAGCTGTCTCTTTGATTACCTGAAAGAAGGGTGCGCAGCGTTTAGATGATTGGGGGATAAATCGTCTCAGAGCGGCGACACAGCCCGTTAAAACTTGAACTTCCTTCAGGGTGGATGGGCTTTTAATGTCCATGATGGCCTTGATTTGAGAGGGATCTGCTTCGATTCCTCGCTGAGTGATCAAGAAGCCGAGGAACTTGCCAGTGGTGAGACCGAACGAGCATTTTGCTGGATTGAGTCGCATGCTATGGAGGCGAATTGTCTGAAAAGTTTCTCGCAAATCGTCGATGTGGTCCGAGGCTTTTTGAGACTTGGTGATCATGTCATCGACGTAGACCTGCATATTGCGACCGATTTGTGAAGAAAATATAGAATCCATCATTTGCTGGAACGTCGCTCCCGCGTTGATAAGCCCGAAGGGCATGTTTTTGTATGCAAAGACGCCTCTGTGCGTGATGAAAGCGGTTTTTTCCCAATCTTGGCTGTCCATTTTTATCTGATTATAGCCTGAAAATGCGTCCATGAATGACAAGAGCTCGTGGCCCGAAGTGGCGTCGATCAGCTGGTCGATATTAGGTAGTGGGTAGAAGTCCTTAGGGCATGCCCGGTTAAGGTCGGAGTAGTCGACGCACATGCGCCATTTACCGTTGCTCTTTTTCACCAGCACCGCATTGGCGAGCCAAGTGGGGAATTGTACTGGTTCAATGAATCCGGCCGCGAGCAAGCGGTTAAGCTCGGCGTCGATTGCCTGTTTCTTGTCCTCTGAAAAGACACGCTTCTTTTGTTTAACAGGTCGGATTTTTGGATCGAGATGTAGTGAGTGGCGAGCTATGACCTCTGGGATCCCGGGCATATCGCTGGGGTCCCAAGCGAAGATGTCGGAGAATTCACGGACGAGATCGACGATTTTTTGTCTTAGGGGGTCCTGGAGTTCTTTCCCAATTTTGACTTTTTTCTCCGAATCTCCCGGCACGAGTTCTATATCATCTGTATCCTCCATAGGTATACAAGCTAAGGTCGTGGGAACCTCAATGGCGTCGTTTGGGTCGATTTCTATTACCTGATTAATGGAGGAGTCGTCGCCAGCTTTATGTCGTGGGATCACGGCGGATAAGTAGCACTGTCTAGCTGCGACCTGATCGCCGATGACCTCTCCTACACCGAAGTCTATGGGGAACTTCATTTTGAGGTGGGGAATCGACGTGATTGCCTTGAGGGCGGCTAATGTAGTACGACCGAGGATGGCATTGTAGCTTGATGTCGCATTAACAACGTGGAATTTAACCATTTGCCACGTTTGGCATGGAGACACTCCAAACAAGACGGGCAGGTCGATAGTACCCACCACCTTGACTTCATTCCCTGTGAACCCATATAAAGGGATGTTGACATTTTCCAGCTTACGATCTCCGAGGTCCATTCGTGAATATGCATGGTGGTATAGGATATCAACTGAACTGCCGTTGTCGATTAGGATCTTTTTCACAGTGTTTGTGCCTACTTTGGCGGTGATAACCAGGGCGTCTTGATGGGCTTCGATTAGCCCTGACGGGTAGTCGTCATCTGAAAAGGAGATAGTCGGCGTTGGGTTGTGTCTTGGCTTCTTTGGGGCCTCTGGGTTGATAGAAAACACCTCACGGGCGTATGACTTCTTGGAGTTATTAGATGTGCCCCCGGCGGAGTGTCCCCCTGCGATGACGTCAATGACTCTGTCGAGGTCATGGCTACGCGAGGGAGGGTGACTGTTATCATCAATGAAATGGACGAGTTGTCCTCGGCGAATTTTGCCTTCGATGAACGAGCTAAGTTGGAAACAGGATTCTATTGTGTGACCGGTATCTTCATGGTACTCGCAATATCGGGAGCTTGGAGGTCGTCCTGGCTTCATTGGCCTTGGAGGACGGTAATCAGGTTCTGTTTTAAGAATTGCGAGTATAGTGGCTTTATCAGCATTGAGCCTGGTGAATTCCTTTTCACTGCGATCCCGTGGCTTCCATGATCTATCTACTTTGTCGCTTCTCTCCGTTTTGTCTGGCAATGGAGTTCGGTGATCATGGGAGCGGGGTTGGGAGTCATATCCACGCCTTGCATTATTTTGCGGAGATCGTCGTCGTGGACTTCGACTTCTTTCCCGTTTTTGAGAAAATCGGCGGGGAGACTGAATGCTCCCCACGGCTTCTTGTAATGTCATTCTATGCTCAATGATTTGAAATGCGGACTGGAGAGTGCGAGGGTTCTTCTCGAAGAATTCCTCTAGCAAGAGTGCATGTCGGTGTTTATCAATGCCAGCGGCGAGGTAATTGATGGCGAGCTCCTCGATTAAGTTTGGAATGTCGGCGACCTCTGCTCGGAAGCGAGCTAGGAAGTCTCGTAAAGACTCGGAGTGTCGCTGTCGTATTGTCATCAACGATGCAGTTATCTTACCCCCTTTATAGTTACTGGAGAAACGGCTTTGAAACTTGCTTTTCAAGGTGTGCCAGGAATCAACGGAGCGTGGTGGTAAATTACTATACCATCGTAGCGCTGTGCCCTTTAAGCATGTGGAGAAGAATTGGCATCTGGCGACTTCGGAATGGCCAAAGAAAGCCATTCGCCCATCAAAGGTATTTAGGAACCCGATAGGGTCGCACGACCCATCAAAGTAATCTAAAGCTGGAGTTTTCAAATTTCTGTCAATCCTGGCGATCTCGATCGATCGGGACAAGGGGCTCTCCGAGGAGACGGGTAGTCCTGAATGGTTTTTTATGTAATCTTGGCACTCGGCGAGATCATTCTGCATTTTAGCGATGTCCTCTGGACGAAATGACTCGCATGAATCACTTCGCCATGAGGAATCATTTGCTGACGACGTCATGCGTCGTTTTGGAGGTGGTCGGGAGCATTGGGATTCGCTGGATATATCCTTATCGAGGTCGTAATCTTCGTCGTAATCCTCATCCAATTGCCGATGTGGATCCTTGTTATGACGCGAGATCGTCGTCTGCTGCAATTCGCGCTGCAGACGTCGAATCTCCCTATGTTTCTCTAGGCGAGCCTCCAACAAATATTTCTGCTCCTCCAAGTACGCCAGTTCATCGTCTGACCCAGCAAACTCTTCAAAACGGTGAGTCTGCACCGGTTGCTTCCTTTGTTTCCGCATCTTAAGCAAGTGCAGACGTGCATCGCTTGTTAGCACTTTTTTGCCTGTTGGAGTCAGAACCCTCAATCGTGTGTCCACGGGGGGTCCAGGGGATCCCTCATTTTGGGCATCTGTGGGGGGAAACAGCTCCCGGGGCTGCAACACGGGAGGCAACTGTATCCCTTCCCGACGAGGTACTGTAGCCACCTCGTTTGTGTCGCCGATTTTGGAGATAAGCGGTTCACCCTCTTCCATATCGGTTGGATCTAAAGAAAAAAGAGCTCCTTCTAGCGCCAAATGATGAATGTAATACTGTATATGATCCAATAAACAAGTCTCTTTCTTATTATTAAGAAGTGGAGTTAATACAATAATACAATCTTAGGAGGTTCTCTCCTTAGTCTAATTTTCCAACCCCTTTACATGTGGGGGTTTGGGGGTATTTATAGGGAAATGTCTAGTTGGGCTTGTTACATTATGGGCCTATATACAAACTGGGCTTATTACATCATGGGCCTAAGTACAAGCTAATGCCAAGTGGGCTATGGCCCAACATCATACTTGAGATATGCTCAGTACTCAATATAACCTTTTGCGACTACTACAACGGGGAAGATAATGTCAAGTGAATGCAAGTACAAGTTAGATACGAAAAATCAGGTTATTGGACGACTCGAACACGAGACTTTTCCTCATGTATGTTAAGTAATTAGTATATTTAAAATCTTAAGGTGTCTATGAAAAACCCAAACAAGATTTATGTTATTTAACAGTTAAAATCTTGTTATTGTTGGAATTTATTTAATTCGTGTTTTTGCATATTATCGCGGATAAAGAAAATTTAAATCTATAACCTTTATTAATAAGTGAAACTTCTTTTGAATATTGTACCAAAGTTGGTTAGCACTTTTGGTTTCATCCTGTTTTTGGTTTCACCCCTAATTTGTTTTTTTTTTAAATTTATTTTTCTTAAATTTATAATTATGTAATCTAAAATAGAATGTACTATACAGTCTATACTATAAACTCATATTTAATGTAGTAGAATTATTATAGCCTAAACTTACGTTGTAGAATTTTATGTTATTTTTAAATTATTTTTGTTTATAACCTTAATTAATAAGTGAATTTTTTTTTAACATTGTACCAAATTTGGTTCGCACCTTTTTTTGGTTTCACCCCTAAGATCGTAGAAATCCTATATCACATTGAATTCTATGTTGTTTTTTGTTTTCTTAAAAAATAAAATCTTATTTCACATAAAAATTCAATGTCACATAGAATTCTATGTTTTTGTTAATATATATATAAATCTAAAATATATTATTATATTATTATTGTAGTAAAATATATTATATTATTATACCCATAAGCGTCACAATTAGATCACCCACAAGACCCAATTATAATCACTAAGTTGTTGAATCAAGATACTAATTTTATACCACAAAATAATATTAATCTAAAATATATAATAATATTATTATTGCACTAAATATATTAAATTATTATTATACCCATCAACGTCACAATCAGATCAGCCACTAGACCCGATTAGCATCACTTAGTTGTTGAATCAAGATAATAATCACAATCTATTTTATACCCATGAATTTGTAATCTAATCAACCTTTGTACGAGCATCTGACAACACTCCAAACTCTTGGTATCATTCTCCTCCGAAATCTAAATCTCTGGAGTATATTTTGAGTATAATTCTTAATTGCATGTTTGATCAAGTTGAAAATATGTGCAAATTCTTTTTAAAAAAAAATTCTTTTGAACTCCCACAATAATTTGTTCCCACAACATTGAGTTTATTTACTTGACTAGAGTAAAACTTCTATAAATTTATAACTTTCGTCTCAAAAAATTATTATTTTAACGAGGTTATTAATTTATCGATTAATAAATATTTTATTATTTTATTGATAAATTCATATTTATTAATTTATACAATATTTTACATCAAATATTTTATTACTCAATATATTGTACAAGCAATCACAATAATTCAAATATGTATTGATACATATTTTTTATACATGTATTAAAATTAATAAATTCATGTACCAAAAAATAGTTAATTATATGTCCTTAATTTATAGATGCACACCCTTTGTTGATATTTAGACAAAAACATTCTCATGCACATCTTCAACTCAAAACTAGACTAATCTACAAAATGCACCCCTTTGGTTCGGCCCAAAGTCACTTTAGTATACATACTTTTGGTAATTGCAAATTGCATCCCTACACATGTTTTGGCGTTGCACTATGCACCACTTTCATCGATTTTTACCGTTACCGTTAAATAAATCATGGGTAATTTTGTAAATTAACAATGCTTAATTACATTTTGACACCTAAAGTTTGACATATGATACGCATGAACCTTTAAAGAAAAAGAACATACATTTTTGTCCCAGAATTTTAAAATTGTACAGTTTAACCCATTTACTAATATCATCTTCCTACATTATTTTTAGAATTTTTTAAATATATTAAAATAAAAAACATTTAACATAGATTATTTTATAAAAATTTGAGAATGATGTAATCTCCAAAATTTAAAATTCGCAGCAAAATTTAAAATTTGAGCTAACTTTTGGAATGTTAGAAATTTTGTAAAATTCGTTGTATCGGATTTCGAAGATTTTTGATGATGCAAAAAACCATTTAAATGGCCCATAACGTTCGTTCACGGTATTTCCTCATATTAAGTTTCGAACTATTCTCGAAATAATAAAAAAATAATCATAATTTTTTTCAGTTTGCAAATTCATTCAACGTACATTTTATCTAATTATTAATTCGTCATAATTCCGGTTCTAACGAGCCTTATTGTTTCAAAACAATCGTTTCGTTCTTTACAACTTTCGTTCTTCAAATTTTCCCAACAAATATCGTATAAAGGGTCAAAAAATTTAAATAATTGTATGACTTTAAATAAAAGAATTAAATTGTATAATTTTTATAGTTCTGGGGCAAAAATATGTGATATTTTTTTTAAGGGTTCATGTGTACGATATGTCATACTTTAAGTGTCAAAATTTAATTAAGTCATTTCTAATTTACTAAATTACCCCTGGAGTCATTTAAAGTAACATTAAAAATTGATGAAAGGTGTGCATAGTGCAGCGCCAAAACATGTGTAGGGATGCAATATGCAATTACCAAAAGTATCTATATTAAAGTGATTTTGAGCCGAAGCAAAGGGGTGCATTTTGCAGATTAGTCTCAAAACTATTTTTAGATTACTTTTTTCTATAAAACTATTTTTAGATTTGAAAGGGGTAGTTTGGTCTCAACTCCAACAAAGGATGTACACATAAATCAAGAGTGTGCACATATAAGCTCTCCTAATTAATTGGTTCATGTAGCAAAAACAATGTAAATGTTTGTAAATTTCAACACATATACACCAGATATCCTTTATGCTCTCTCACAAAATTAGAGATAAAATTATATTTTATTTTTATGAAAAGAGGTACAGTTAATTGTAAAGATATAATTTATCAAAGTTAACTAAATAGTATCCAAGAATTATGTGCAATGTATAAAAAATCATTATATTTAATGAATTATAATTTATATTTTTAGTGGGCCTTAAGAACTTTTGGAAAATTTATTATCTTATGCATTTAGCAAATAATATTAATTTATCATATTGACCCAAGTCGGGAACAAAAATATTATTAATTTATCAATATTTATTTATCGAGGTTTTACTGTATATCTTAATGGAGCCTGAATGCGATAATTCATGTTTAGTTTCTCATCAATACATACACAATTTGCAATATGAGAAGTGGGTAAGTAGTATTATTTTTGGAGAATGTTAGAGTCTCTAAAATTGTTTCTGAAACCATTCCCGAATGATGAGTTGTCAAAAAATAAATGACACTTCTCTCATAAATGAGTGGGGCCCATTGTGCATACATATAAATTTCACAAATAAAAATACGTCGAAAACATATTTGAGATTTAATTGGGGTACGTAGCATTGCCCATTATATTATTATAAGTAAAATAAATAATTATTTATATTTGTGGACATCTAAAATTTGTATTGTAATTCTAATTAATTTATTATAACCTTAATACTTTATATATATATTATATAATTAATTAAAAATTTTTAAATAAATTAACTAGACCTGTGCTTGGCACGGGTTATCATCTGGTCTTTATTAATAAGCGAACCCCCTTTTTAATATTATACCAAATTTGGTTCGTACTTTTTTTGTTTCGCAAGTTTTTTTGATTTCACCCCTAATTTATTTTTTAATATAATTATCTAATTTAAAATAGATTATATTATACCTAAACTTCTATTTCATGTAGTAGAATTATTATATCCTAAACTCTTATTTCATGTAGTAGAATTTTATGTTGTTTTTAAATTATTTTTATTTTGTTTAATGCTCTACTTTCATCGATCTTCTAACAATTTTATTATTATTTTTGACTTTTTCATATTTCAAATAATTTTATTATTTTTTTGAATTTTCGTCATGCAAATACAAGCAATTATATCATTAATATTCAAGTCTACATGATAAAAGGTTAATTTTGTTCAATGTTACTTATTTTTCATTGTCATAACACTAATATACATATGTCAATATTATCTGGGATCACATACAATAGACACTTAAGCCATAAAATTTAAATATTCGTAGCAATTGTTTTTTAAAAGAATATATTTACTACACATTTGCTGCTTCAATTTTCGACTAATATATTATATATTATTATTATTATTATTATTATAGCCTAAACTCCTATTTATTGTAGAATTTTATGTTGTTTTTGAATTAAAAAAATTCTAATCTAAATAGATTATATTATTATTGTATTCTAAACTCCCATTTCATGTGAAATTCTATGTTTTTTAAGAAAAACTAATTCTATGTTGTTTTTAAATTAAAAAATATATAATTATCTAATCTAAAATTGATTATATTGTTATTATACCCTAAACTCTTATTTCACGTTAAATTCTATTTTGTTTTTTAAAATAGTAATAATTTAATCTAAATTTACAATATATTATAGGATATTTACCAAAAATATCACTTTTTCTAAATTTTTTGTGATTTTACCTTCTTCTCAAAATATTTGCAAAATACCTTTTTTTTAAAATATTTTGTGAAATACCAACTTTTATAAAAATATTTGCAAAAATACGTTCGACGACCAAAAAAATCAAATGTAACCTGTTGGTAGAATTTAGTTGATTTTGGTAGATTGTGAAAATTTTAAATTTGGATTTGCATATGTGGTTGCGCAGCAGGTTGCATATGTGGTTGCGAACAGGTTGTATTTGGTTGATTTGGTTGCAAAACGTATTTTTGCAAATATTATTTAAAAGATGGTATTTTCGCAAAATAATTTTTTTTAATAAAGGTATTTTTGCAAAAAGATTCTCTGGGTTGGGTATTTATGAAAAAACCATAAATTATATTATTATTGTCCAAAAAAAATATTATATTGTTATTAAATTACATTCCTATTGTACCAAAATATATCATATCATTTTATTATATCATGTATAAGATATTTCATGCTCGAGGAGTTACAATAAGATGTCATACATAAGCAATCTAAAGTACGTTGTAGTTTGTAGTTTAGGCCATCTGAAATTTGTATTCTTATTATAGTTCAAATTCTTTTATAACCTTAGTGTCTTGGTGAATTGCACTTAAAATAGGAAACACCAACGATTATGATGATAGGTGGTTGTTACTAATGGAATACAAGTTGTGGACAAGTAAATTTACTTTTTAGCATGTCAAGTTTTTGTTAATACAAGTTGTGGAGAGGTAAGTTCACTTTTCAGCATGACAAGTTTTGTCCACTCGCATAATTTTTTTTGGTTTTAGTTAGTACTCTAAAGATAAGTAAGTCAATTTTCACATAAAGTAATATACCACTCGTAAGGGAAGGTGTTGTAGAATCTTGCATGCGAATCAATTTCATAGAAAAATTTATAATCACAAGTGCATAAACTGAATTCAATTATATTTGTCCAGTTTTTATTCTTTATTCATGACCAACCTTATTAAATTTAGATAGTCTCAAGAGAATTTAACTCTATATATCATGTACGATTAGTTAATTCATAAATAGGCTTACAATTGGAAGACAAAAGATGTGCATACAAAAAAAGATATCGTCAAATAAGAGATTCTGAAACTATTGAGCAGTGAGATGAGCGTAATGATAAAATTCGCAAAAAATAAATATATTCCAGGTATTACTATCAAAATTTCTTTTTTCTTAATTTTTAGAATTATTCGATTCCGATAATGATCTCTTGTGTTTTATGTATAAATAGAAAGTTGTTTCTAAAAATAAAGAAACTCAACTGGATGTTAATCTTCTAGATTTTAGCCCAGGTTGTATATAATATATATATATATATGTGTGTGTGTATGTATATATACATAGTTTATACTGTATTGGAATTGTAAAATCTGCCGGAAGAGAAAGATATCGTCAAACAAGAGATTCTCAAACTATTGAGCAGCAGAATAAATATAATGAGAAACGTCGCAAAAAATATATGGCACATGTATTGGTGACGAAGATTTCTTGTTTAATTTTACGTAAGTTTTTATTTTAATTCAACTAATGATCTCTTATGTTTCTATATAATATAAAGTTGTTGCTGAAAATATAGAAATTCAATTGGATGAGAATCTTTTGAATCTATATACAGGTTGGTGTTTCAATTTTAAAATTTTAATTTTAATTACGTTTTATATATAATAAAAAAGTTGTTTCTAGAAATAAAGAAACTCAATAGGATGGGAATCTTCTAGATCTTATCCCCGGTTGTATGAACAAAATTTCAATTATATGTATACATACATTGTTTATACTACATTTGGCTGATTTGTTAGTACCCTTATAATTATCATTTAGGCCTACGCTTTCAAAATTGGAAGTTAAAATATCTGCCGGAAGAAAAAGATATTATCAAACAAGAGATTCTGAACTAATGAGCAGCGGAATAAACGTAATGAGAAATATTGAAAAAGATATATGGCACAGGTATTTGTGACGTAGTTTCTTTTGCTTAATTATATATATATATATATATATATATATATATATATATATATATAATTATTCAAAAAATTCAACTATTAATCTCTTACATTTTCTATATAATAGAAAGTTGTTTCCGAAAAGAAAGAAATTCAGTTTGGATGAGAATCTTTTGGATTTATTGGTGTTTTAGATTTTAAAATAATTTTGCTTTTGATATTGAAATAAAAATAATCTACCATTAACATTCGAGTTGATACTGCTCCACACTTTATTGAGATTTCCTTATGTTGTAAAGGGATAACGTATAAATTTTTTATATTTAACTAAATAATAATAATATTTTCATGAGTAAAATATTTGTAAAATTCAGTAATTAATTTCATGAAAAATAATGTAATTGTAAATAATATTAAGTCAAAATTTAAAATAATATAATTGATAATATTAATAAAAAAAAGACTATAAATAAAACAAATTTTCAAAAAATATCACTCGGCCCGTGTTTCGAAAGTTCGAGTATCAGATGTACGAGTTCAAAAATGAGGAATTTTTTGAACAAAGAATTGTTGGAAACGAAATGGGCTTTAATAGATTTTCTTCTCCTCTAAACAAGTACTGTATATGTTAACAACAAAACAAACACACAATAATTTATATAGATATAAATTGCTACGACTTTCTTTTCCACACAAACAAGGCTACAGCCTTTTCTTTTCTTTTTCTTACAAAGAGCTTCGGCTCCTCTGTTTTTCTCTCAACTGTATCACTCTTGTTTCTTTTTCTTTTTCTTGGTGTTCTAGAAAACAATACATAGCAGCCCTTTTTATAGGCTTCAGAATACTGATGTAACTGCTTACGTATGTTGCTATTTGTTTTCCCATGCAGCCTACCAAGATAATTGCCACCTTTCAAGGATTATCACACACGTATATGACATAGCTGTGATACTACATTCACACATAATATTCAAAGAACTGTTGTCCTTATTTTTCTGCACTGCCCACCTTAATTCCAGGATTTGAATTGACCTCCAGTTTTCAATGTTGCTACGTTGCCACCATCTAGCTGTTACCTCAGTAATCCTGGAGTTTTTGTCTACTGCATTTACTCTTCTTGTTGGCTGCTGTGTGCATGAATCTGCATGGTTTTTATTTTGTAAATTATAATTAAACTAGCTGCCAGCGTTTTATTGACAAGAGGGTTTGAATTCTAACACTCCCCCTCAAACCCGATTTTCCATTCCGAGTTTCGTTTTCATTTTATGAAATATCTCCGGCTTCAACGGCTTAGTAAAAATATCCGCTAAATTTTCTTCAGTTCTGCAGTGCACCAATTCCACAATTTTGTCGTTCACCTGTTCTCGAATAAAATGATATTTTATGTTGATGTGCTTGCTTCGACTGTGGGACACCGGATTTTTCGCGAGTGAGATAGCGGATTTGTTATCCACGTAAATTCTAACCGGATCTTCCTTTGCAAGATTTAACTCGCCCAATATGTAGCCTAGCCACATAGCTTGACACGCGCACGCTGCTGCTGCAATGTATTCTGCCTCACAGGTTGAGAGAGCAACTGTCTGTTGCTTCTTTGATGACCACGAAAATATTCCCGAACCAATATGAAAAGCATAACCCGAAGTGCTTTTCCCGTCATCCAAATCACCACCATAATCACTGTCTGAGTAGCCAACTAATTTTGAATCCTGAGAATGCGTGTAAAATAGACCATGATCAAGTGTACCTTTTATGTACCTCAAAATTCTTTTAGCTGCCATGAAGTGATCTTGCTTCGGCTTCTCCATATACCTACTTACCAATCCAACTGCATACATGATATCTGGACGAGTGAAAGTTAGGTACCTCAGACTTCCAACCAGACTTTTGAACAATGTCGGATTTACCGACTCTCTTGTTGAATTAATTCTCAACTTTATGCTTGCTTCTGCTGGTGTGCTCACTGACTTGCATTCCTCCATTCTGAATTTCTTTAAAATCTGCTCCGCATACTTTTTCTGCGACATAAAGATCCCATCTTTGCTTTGCTTCACCTCGACTCCAAGAAAGTACGACATTTGACCAATATCTGTCATCTCAAATTCGTTAGTCATAACTTTCTTAAAATCATCGAACATACCAGGGTTGTTTCCAGTAAAAATCATGTCATCCACGTATAAGCACACGATCATAATATCTCCCCCTGAATTTGTTTTTGTGTAGAGGGCATGCTCGTACGGACTCTTCACAAAACCATTCTTCTGAAAGTATTCATCAACCCTTGTGTTCCATGCTCGCGGAGCTTGCTTCAAACCATATAAGGCTTTCTTCAATCTGTAGACTTTGTTTTCCCGGCCTTTCTGAACATATCCAGGAGGTTGCTCAATGTAGACTTCTTCTTCGAGATAACCATTCAGAAATGCTGACTTGACATCCATCTGATAAATCTTCCA
The DNA here is from genome assembly GCA_030848705.1 of Heracleum sosnowskyi. Taxonomy (NCBI): domain Eukaryota; kingdom Viridiplantae; phylum Streptophyta; class Magnoliopsida; order Apiales; family Apiaceae; genus Heracleum; species Heracleum sosnowskyi. The sequence goes on from CM061239.1 coordinate 10,974,373, forward strand.
CTGATTCTGAGCTGCAATTGCTGTAAGAAGTCTTATGGTATCAACTCTTGCAACTGGAGCAAATACCTCGTCATAGTCAATTCCATATCTCTGCTTGTAGCCTTTAGCCACTAGCCTCGCCTTGTACTTCTCCACTTTTCCTTCTTGATTCGTCTTTGTCTTGTAGACCCATTTGACACCAATTGCTTTGTGTCCTTCTGGAAGATCTGTGAGCTCCCAAGTATCATTCTTCTTGATAGCACCAATTTCTTCATCCATTGCTTTATTCCATTTGCTTTCTTCAGAAGCTTCCTCAAATGTAACTGGATCACACTCAGCCATTAAGCAAAACAATGAATAATCAAAGGTAGTTTGTACCGGACTTGTTGCTTCATATATATTATCCAGACTCCGCATTTTCCTTGGTGCTCCCCCTGAACTGCTGCTTCCTCCGGTCGATGGTGTCGATGCAGGAGTTTGTTGATTCGGACTTGGTGGAGGAGTTTGATCATCATTCTCGTCGTCTTCAATGTTTGTGTCCTCACCGTCATCATCTTCATCCTGAAAAAACAAACCAGCAACTTTTCTTTCTTCCTCGCTCCATCTCCAGTAATCGGATTCATCGAACTCAACATCTCGAGAAATAATTAATTTCTTCGTGAGGGGATTGTAGAGTCTGTACGCCTTGCTTCTTTTGTCATATCCGGTAAAGATGCACTTCTCGCCTTTATCATCCAGCTTCTTCCTTTTCTGATCTGGAACATGTGCATATGCAATGCACCCAAAAATTCTGAGATGTCCAACAGATGGTTTGCTACCACTCCATGCTTCATTTGGAGTTTTGTTTCTGACACTTTTTGTTGGACAGCGATTCAGCAAATAAACTGCACATAAAACGGCTTCAGCCCAGAAAGTTCTTGGCATGTGCTTTGCTTTCACCATACTCCTTGCCATGTCAAGAATAGTGCGATTCTTTCTTTCTGCAACGCCATTTTGTTGAGGAGTATATGCCGTTGTCAACTGATGATTAATTCCATGTGCTCTGCAGAAGCTTTTAAACAAATTTGAAGTATACTCGCCTCCTCTGTCTGATCGGAGTACCTTCAAATAATGACCACTTTGTTTTTCTGCCAAAGCTTTGAACTCCTTGAATTTATCAAGAGCCTCCGCTTTTTCTTTGAGGATATACACCCAACTTTTCCTGCTAAAATCATCAATAAATGTTAGGTAATACCTGTTACCGCCAAGTGATGGAATATCAAATGGACCAGCAATATCCGTGTGAACAATCTCCAAAGGCCTCCTGGCTCTCCATGATTTTCCAACGGGAAAACTTTGTCTATGTTGCTTCCCCTTGACACATGCTTCACACAAATTTTCTGGTTCATTGATTTCTGGCAAACCGTCCACCATCTTTGTCTTTGACAATAATTTCAAGCCAGAAAATCCAAGATGACCGAATCTTAAATGCCACAACCACGAGTCATTTTTAATGACTGACTTTAAGCACCTATGCATCTTCGTTTGTATATCAAGTGTAAACAAACGATTCTTTGACATCTCCACGTCTGCAATTAATTCTCGAACCTGATTTCTGATGATAAGAGAATTATCCTGCATCTGAATATTATATCCTTTCTCCACAAGTTGGCCAAGACTGATGATGTTACTTTTCAAAGCAGGTATATAGTAAACATCATTTATATACTTTTTCTCACCATTCTTTAATACAATCGTAATTGTACCTTTGCCTTTGACTGAAATCTTTGAAGAATCACCAAACGTAACTTCTCCGCTGATAGTCTCGTCTATCTCCGTAAATAAATCTTTGTGGCCCGTCATGTGGTTGCTCGCACCGGAGTCAAGATACCAAACATTTTTCTTGCTTTCCTCGTCTCCTTTGTAAGTGAGGAACATCGCGGAACCCACATCTTTGTCTTCTTTTGCTGCTGCAAAATGACTTCGTTCTTCCACTTTTGGAGATCTACACTCATAACTGAAATGGCCAAATTTATTGCAATTATAGCACTGAAATTGAGACTTATCACCTCGTTGAAATCCTCCTCGTCCTCGGCCTCTAAAATTCTGACCACGGCCAGATGGACGATAACCTTCAGTGTTCTGGCTTCTGTTGAAGGACTGTCTTCCACGTCCTCTTCCACCACGGTAGCCACCTCTAAAGCCACCTCTTCCACGACCAGAACTGCTACTGCTTGAACTTTCACCAATGGACACCTTACTTTGCAACGCCTTTTCCAAATGGCTTGTATCATCATACTGGTTCATCCGCTGCTCATGCGCTTGAAGTGAACCAACTAGCTCATCAATGGAAATTGTGGACAAATCTTTTGACTCCTCGATAGAAGTCACAACATAATCAAATTTTCTTATCAACGAACGGAGCAATTTTTCCATGACCCGAACATCATCGAGACTTTCTCCGTTTCTCTTCATCTCATTTGTCACCGTTTTCAAACGCGTAACATATTCACCAATATTTTCTGAGGCCTTCATTTTTATATTTTCGAACTCCCTGCGTAGAACTTGGAGCCGCACCTTTTTAACTTTCTCAACGCCTTGGAATGATTTTTGCAAAATCTCCCATGCCTCTTTCGCCGTTTTTGCATCTGAAATTTTTTCAAAGGTAGATTCGTCAACACCTTGAAAAATTGTATATAGCGCCTTCTTGTCTTTTTTCCGGGATTCCTTTAATGCCGTCTTCTCGGCATTTGGTAGTGCTGCTTCAGCGGCTGCATCTGCGGGCTCGTTGAACCCACTTTCAACAATTTCCCAATTGTCGTAAGAACCGAGTAACACCTTCATTTGGATACTCCAGTTCCCGTAATTTGTGGCCGTCAACTTCGGAATATTGGGTTGCACCATATTTGCCATTTTTCTTGAAAAAGAATTTCTTGCACAGTATAAGTGAACAGTACCGTACAGTATGAGTGAACAGTACTTCGTCTCCTCCGGCAGTGAACAGTACAGTATGTATGAACAGTACTTCGTCTTCTCTGGCAGTGAATAGTGATCGGAAAATTTTTTTCCTTCAGAAATTAACCTAGCTCTGATGCCACTTGTTGGAAACGAAATGGGCTTTAATAGATTTTCTTCTCCTCTAAACAAGTACTGTATATGTTAACAACAAAACAAACACACAATAATTTATATAGATATAAATTGCTACGACTTTCTTTTCCACACAAACAAGGCTACAGCCTTTTCTTTTCTTTTTCTTACAAAGAGCTTCGGCTCCTCTGTTTTTCTCTCAACTGTATCACTCTTGTTTCTTTTTCTTTTTCTTGGTGTTCTAGAAAACAATACATAGCAGCCCTTTTTATAGGCTTCAGAATACTGATGTAACTGCTTACGTATGTTGCTATTTGTTTTCCCATGCAGCCTACCAAGATAATTGCCACCTTTCAAGGATTATCACACACGTATATGACATAGCTGTGATACTACATTCACACATAATATTCAAAGAACTGTTGTCCTTATTTTTCTGCACTGCCCACCTTAATTCCAGGATTTGAATTGACCTCCAGTTTTCAATGTTGCTACGTTGCCACCATCTAGCTGTTACCTCAGTAATCCTGGAGTTTTTGTCTACTGCATTTACTCTTCTTGTTGGCTGCTGTGTGCATGAATCTGCATGGTTTTTATTTTGTAAATTATAATTAAACTAGCTGCCAGCGTTTTATTGACAAGAGGGTTTGAATTCTAACAAGAATCCTCATAATCGTCATCACACATGTTACGCGATTTAACATTTTGAACTACCTCCAATAGAGGACTAGGTGAGTGTTGCACAGATGAAGGCTACCGTGGCGTTTGATCACAAAAGTGTTTCAAGAGGTTTCTAATGGCAGCAGAATAAGAATGAGTCCTTACATCAATGATGGATGCATCGAAACTTAATTAGTTAAGGTTTTATTCAAAATCTTCCCACTTTGAAAATACGATCTTGTTAGTTATCACGTGCACATGATTTCTTAAAACAAGACTTCAAGGAACAAAGGGAAGGAGCTAAGGTTAACTGGAAAATCCTATGCCTTCCAAAGAAGGAGGGTGGTTTGGGGATTCGGGACTTCAAGGATTGGAACAAGGCGCAATTCCTGACGCTTATCTGCCTCATCTTGACAGAAACTCTCATTCAATCTGGTTGGACTGGGTTATACGGTATCATTTGGGAGCGTTTTGCTTCTGGACTGTATCTTCTACTGGTGATTGTGCGTGGACTTGGAAAAAATTATTGTTTTTTAGGCAGGAAGCTGCTAGACACCTCAGAGTGGATGTGGGGAATGGCGAAGATACTAGATTATGGAATGAGCCTTGAGAAAGCAAGAGTATTATTACTCAGACAGTGAATCTTAGTACTACTGTTCATGAGTTGGTGGCACGAGGCAGATTACCCGACATCTCTGATGGCTCTCATTTCGAGATTATTAGGTGGATCTTTTGCTCAGAGTTTGCTGCTATACCTACTCTGGCTGATAGTCAGTACTTATGGAATAATTGAAAGTTGTCCAAGATCAAAACCAGATACATATGGGAAACCACTCGGTTCTTTGATATCCCGGCGACCTGGGCAACCCTTGTATGGGGAAAACTTGTCATTCACATATTTGCTTTCATACATTGGTTGGCCTGTCATTATAGATTACCTACTGCTGACAGACTTCTTCGTTTTGGTTGTGACATGGATGTCCAATGTCCTTTCTGTATCTCGGGAAAGGAAACACAAGATCATATTCTTCTCCTTTGTCCTTACTCGGAATTCATTTTGAGAAAGTTGATTCTTGCTTGTGGCCTGGATGTTTGTCAGCATTATCACTCGTGGATTCAACTTTTATATTTCTTTCTGGCGCTGAACCTAAACAAACCTATGCTCGCTATCGTTGGCTTGGTTTTCCAAGTTCATTGTTATCACATCTGGAGACAGCGGAATCAAAGAAGGCATGATGGAGATTTGCTTCCACCTGAAGAGCTTTACCATTGTATCATTGTGGACATTAGAAGTAGAGCCCAGACCTCAGTCTGGCTTACTTCTAGAGCTAGCTGTATGCCCCCTCCTCTTGTCTAATTCTTACATATATAGATTAGATGTTATATGTTAGTTGAGTTGTTGTGTGATTGATAGTTATTGTATGTTTGGTGATCTTCAAAGATGACTACTCCTATTTAGTCATTTTTGTGATGTTGTCTCCTCTCGTGAAGCTTTTTATGTTCTCTATGCTTTAATATACAAAAAGGTTAAAAAAAAACAAGACTATCATTTTGAGCTAGAGTATAAGAAAAAGATGGTTAAAATACTTTTGATGCGTAGACAAAAGGCTCACTATGCCGAGTTCTATTAGAAAACGACATACACCATGCTTAAACCGGCTCGACTGCTCCACAGCTGATAACTAAACACTGTTTGCACTCAATTTTTTTTAACAAAAAATATAAATTATTATTTCATATGCACAAACATAATTAATTTAAATAAATGGATCGCACATGAATGATAATTGGAGTTTATATTAATCACCAGAGATGGTTACTAACGAAAGAAAGATGGGTAGATTGGCTGACTAAAACTGCAAGTTCGAATCCTGTACTTGCCTAACCGACCTCAATAAGCGATCGGAAAGCAAAGTCATTCCTTCCTGGCTTCTCTTGCACTTTCTTGCACGAACTTAGAGTTCTTTTTTATTTTCAGTGTCCGAATCAAAGATTCATAGTGTAAGATCTGATCGAACGATGACAACTTAACCAGGAGACGAGCTTGGTAGCAGTCATTCGTTAAAAAAAAAAACTTAAACGACCGTCATAGGTGCAAGATGTACCTTCTAGGGGAGTCGGCTTTCACTTCCATTTAAATTCTTAACCTTTCATCATTTTTGAGATATTCTTTTAATAAAATTCAAAGATTTGTTATTACTAAATTCTTACAACAATTTCTTGCACCAAGTCTATGTAAGCTTGTTAATTGCTCCCTGTGCCTTCATAGTCTTTTCCAAAAAAATTCCAAGATTCGTAGATATTTCGAGGATATATATAAAGGCCAACTGCAGACCTTTAAATTCTTCTTAGAAGTACATGATATCAAGTATGAACCTCGAAAAGAATGAAATTTAGTAGTGCACAAAATTAGTTAACAAGTAATCATTTATATGTACACATACATGTTTGTCGCTTTTTCTCTTTAATGTTATTATTCCAAGAATTCTATATCGTCCGAAACCAATAACTCAATGGTACTTGGGTTACAATTGGTTATTATTTTGCTATTATAGACGAGTACAATTCGAAAAGCATAATAACAACCATCACTATGGGATCACCTACCACCCGCTAAAGCAAAATGGATGAACAATGTCTGTTGATATATTTATTGGTGAACAACAGGTACAGCAATTAATATCACTTCATATTATACAGATGCAGTCTTGCGTTTTGAATTGTAACTGTACTGATGGTTATACAAAAGATACACACTGCAAATTGTATCAAATGTACTCTAGGCACGTTCGGATCATTAATGGAAATTGAAATCCGGAATGAGATTGAGGGGTTTGGGAATGGGGGTAAATGGGAATGGAAATAATATGGTATTTCATGGGGAGGGAGAGTATGATTTACTCATCTAATTAAAATGAAGTTCACATTCTCAATCATCAAATTGTCAATCCAAACACCAACACATGGGTTTGAGGTTCCAATTCCCGTTAACCGGGCTCATTAACAATGAACCAAACACCCCCTCTTTCTACTAGCTAGCAATTTGCTTGGGCTATGAAAAAACAACTTGGCTTTTATATACATATATATGTTAGGTTTCTCGGACTCGATTAAAAATGTCCAGCATGGACACGTATCAAGTATCGGACTTGTCCACAATTTATAAAAATGCATGTTTTTGGATTAAAGTAAGTGTCCAGTGGTAACACGGTACTCCTAGGTAAAATGAAGAGTTCGAGTAATTAATATAGCATGTATGTTAGAATGCAATATATGATCCGGTTCAACTTTGCTCTTGACACCTCCAAACACCTTGTGATTTTTGTAAAATGGATAACTTAACTCAGAATCATGAGAGTAGAGTTCTGGTTGAGAGATGTTTCGGATTCGATTCCACCCACAATAAAAAAAAAACCTGGCGCTTGTTGTGTGCACCCATGTATGATGTATATGTGTACATATGTGAGTATTTAGCTAACTAACTAATCAGGTCATTGTTGTTACCATATTACCATCCGTACCTCTTTCGCATTCATATGAAAACGTATTACAACACACAGTGAACAATAATTTGTCATCATGTGGTGTATTGGATGCAAATGTTTGATGAATGAAGAAAGTTAAATTGTAACATATAGAATTAGGTTAGCTATGTTTGCCTCAAGAGAATACAGATATGGGAGCATATAAATAAACCATATATGGCAATTGGCAAGTATATAATCTTTTTACAATTGATCTTTCTCAATTCTTCTGATAATTTATATGCATGTACATTATACAGAGGTAAAAGGCAACGCAACGTATTCAACCATTTGGTAATTATAAGTTGAACATCGATCTAATCACCGGGCCAACTCGACTTCTGACACATTCGTATATTACGTTGGAACAATATGTAGAGCTCGTGTTAATATGGTAACTCCAACTAAACAAGGCCGGCAATCCCCCAACCCATAACGAAATAACATCATTACCGGCAGCATGATTATAATAAGCATCCCATTTATCTCTCTCTCTCTCTCTCTCTCTAGAGGCTAGGTTGGTGTTAGTAGAGTGGTTGCACAAAACAAACGAGTGAAGAAAATTAGAGAGTAAAGGGGAGAGAAATAAAGAGATTCTTTAGAGATAACGGTGGTTTCAAAGGTGCTTTTCTAAAGATTTTAAGGTCGAAGGTCATATTTGAGATGGAGGCCTGTCCCCTGCTATTGACCACTGGAGGTTAACATTATTGGGACCCACAATTATTCTTCACCTAAACTGGGACCCAGCATAACCTTATTTACCCCACTGGTAACTCTAGTTTTAGCTTCTTAACTATCTAGCTCTATTTTTTAACTGAAGTGCTACTGTACAATATAAGCTTACTCCAGTAGGGCTAACCAAATTAGGTGGAAAGTTGTTATCCTAAGCTGAGGCCCCTACCGAAAAAGTACAACAATGGCCATGATACCAAATCTTCTCATGAGGTTTTGGACCTTTTTAACTTTCCTGTCCTACCTTGCCTCAATGCATACCTGCATGTATATAAATATATATGTAGACGATCCATTCTAGTGGCCATGATATCACTTACAATATTCTATCAAACAAAAGTAGAAGAATTTTGAGATACCCTAGCTACATGCAGCAGATACTGATAGTTGTATAGATAGTTTAATTAATGTCATCGGAGGAGATGAATCTATCGGTAAATGGTCATTCTCGCGTCCCTCCAGGTTTCCGGTTCCATCCAACTGAAGAAGAACTTCTGCACTATTACTTGAGGAAGAAAGTTGGGTATCAGAAGATTGATCTTGATGTCATCCCGGATGTTGATCTTAACAAGCTTGAGCCCTGGGATATCCAAGGTACAATTTTTTTTAATTTTACATTCATTAAAAATGTTCGATTTCCCTGCAAGCATTTATTTAGTTAAGTAATAGCAACTGATCATATTAAATATACATATAAATTTCAGAGAAGTGCAGAATAGGATCAACTCCACAAAATGATTGGTACTTCTTCAGTCACAAAGACAAGAAGTATCCAACAGGTACTCGGACAAATAGAGCAACAGCTGCTGGATTCTGGAAAGCAACGGGACGGGATAAGGTGATTTTCAGCAGCATGCGAAGAATTGGAATGAGGAAGACTCTGGTGTTTTACAAAGGAAGAGCACCGCATGGTCAGAAATCCGACTGGATTATGCATGAATATCGTCTAGATGAACATGACACTACTAGTGCTATTACTTTGCACTCAGCTAGTGATTCAGCTGGTGGAGAAGACGGCTGGGTGGTTTGTCGCCTTTTCAAGAAGAAAAATTACCACAGGGCTCTAGGGAGTCCCCAGGGCTCATCATCCACCATCTCTCTGGATTCAAGGAGGTTGATGCGCAGCTCTACTGATCACGACCAAGGCGACGTTATGGATCAGATACTTTTGTACATGGGAAAGTCTTGCAAGAAGGAAGATCTTCATCATCCGTGTTCGAATACTGCTATGGTCAGCAATAATTCAAATCCTACTAGTCATATGCAATTCATTACTAATCCGGCAATGATAAGTACTAGTAGCCCTGAAGATGATATTGATGACAATCAACTAGCTCATGCAAGATTTTTGCATCTTCCAAGACTCGAAAATACAAGTCCATCATTACTACCTCTCAATCATACTAATCATCATGATGACAAAGACTGTAGTTTCAAGTCCATTGAACAATCTATAGAAGAAGAGCTAATGTTCACTACTCATCAAACTAGCGGACCAACCATCGGTGATCATCATCACGACGACTTGAAAAATGGACAGTATAATGATTGGGCAGCCCTAGACCGCCTAGTTGCTTCTCACCTCAATGGTCAAGCAGCAGACACATCATCTAAACAATTATCTAGCTGTTGCTATAGTCAAGATCAACCTCTCGGGGAAGACGATGAAGATTTCTTCAGCTTTTCTTTCGATCATCATGATTCTGGACCCTTATCAAACCCTCCACGTGTCAATAAAATCAATCAAGGTCCTCAAGTGAACAACAACGAACTCTGGAACTTTCTTCGCACTTCCTCATCAGCCTCCAGTACCGATCCACTGTGGAATTTATCTGTATAATACATATACACGTAGCTAAGTATTGATTGCTAAATCCTTACACACACAAAGATATACGTCAATAACAATTATATATGTGTATACAGCTATACAAATGTACGGTATATGTACCTACGTAATCTACATGTTGGCATTCCCTTAATAAATATTTTATCCGTCCCTCTCATTTTTTTACGGTTATTTTACACTGTTTCTCCGGTATTTTAAGCCTCCTATAACTTTACAACTTATATTTAAAATTTTCTTTTTCTAAATAAAAAATTTAAATATTATATTTTTATTTAAAACAAGAAAAAAATTTAAAATAATTTATTAAAGTATATATTAAAGAAGTTTAAAATGTATGTCGAGCCGTCCCTCAATGTAAAGAATTGAGGGGACGGAGCTAGTAGTAAAGTTACATGTAAACATACATATATTTAGGGCTCTCGTACTCACGTCCGTCCGAAACTGATATGATTCTGCTAGCAAAACATGTAAATATACACGCCATGCATGTAGCTTTAGGAAAAAAAAAATCGTATTGCTTCTTCATTAACCCTCTCGAGCAGTGACGGAATTAGAATTCCGAAATAATTAGGATGAAAAAATGTTTCTGATTTTGTAATATATGTAGAGATATTGGAATTCTATCGAGAATTATTAATACACTGGGTGAAGATGAGTGTGATCATGTCAATGAACGAACTACCTAAAAGATGAATCAGGAACTTGATTACAAACGGCGATATTCATGCAAGATATTTTGTAATACTTGTAATTATTCCACCTAAAGACCTGTCGTGAAAGTAGACAAACTTTTCGTAATGCCAACTTTTAAAAAGTTAAAATATCAATTCTACATAAAATACAGCACACGACATAAATCATCCTTAAACAAACCTACGAAATAATTGTCCTGCTAAATGGGGTCTGTCTTCTTGAAAGTTTTCAAAGAAGCACTGATTGTTAAACACATGTAGATTCATAGCTGCAATTAGTGAGCTTTTTGTTGCTGCTAATTATGTTCTTGGCAATCTTTTGCGTATAGCATATGTAACAACATGGTAGCACTTAAAAATTTCTAATGCATGGCCGTTATAACTTACATCCACTCGGTCTAACCTAACAATTATTGGGGCTGGGTGTATAATTTTACATTTTTACTAATGAACATGGTATGCAATCATACACTACATAATATACATAATATAGATCATTATTTTAAAAAGAAAGTTGATAGCACACCATTGATTTTATTATAGAAAATTATCAATTATTATTTTACAAAACATAAAATTTGATTCTCATATAAAACACTACAATATGTATATTTTATAAGAAAATTAACACTTCAAATTTGAACAAAAAAATTAATTTTAAATTTGGTTCTACAATATAACCATTCTGGATAATTTTAATTCTACTATAGAATCATGTTAGAATATTTCATAAATTTTAATGATTTTTGAAAGGGAAATGATGTATAATTGCGCTTTTGAATTATTAAATTAAAGTTTATAATTATATTTAATTAAAAATATGATAAATATGTGTATTATAAGTATTTTTATAATAGTTTGTTACCAGACTCTATATAAGAGTGTGTGCTACCCATATGTTTTCTCTGTCCCATAAATTTTGTGACAATATAATCTTTTAAAATAATACTAATTAATTTTTATTAAGATTATAAAAATCGAAAATCAGTTCAATTAGTTTATTTTCCAAAAGATGAGTATGGAAAATCGGATATTATTTCATACTTTATTCTCAAACTACTAAATTCACATGTCATAATTTAGTACATTAATATTAAAAGATATATTTTTTTGTTATTTACTGATAATCTAATATAAATACAAAAATTATATTTAGTAATATTTTCAGTATTGTTCAAATATTTAATACAACTTACTTGATAATTTTTATACATACCACAAAAACAAGTTATAACGATCAGATACATGCATTTTGTGACATCATTAAAAATAATAATAAGAATTGAATAATTCAAAATCGGGTTTTATCTCCGAGTCTCGGATTTTGATCAAATATTGACCAGTATGATAAAATTAATTTTTTACCCGAATCGGTACGATTCAGATCGAATTATACCCTAAAAAGAAGTACTAGTAGTACTTGGTAAACATGGTAATTTTTAGAACACTCTTATAAAAATATTATACAATGACATATAACTTTAAAAAAAAAATCATAATGAAGTATGATTATTTTATTTTATGAATCAATCTATAAATTTGTGAAATTATAAATAGATAATTATAAATTGTTTTTTTAAGTAACACTACACTAAAAACGGCCTTTTCCTACCATATAAATCTTACCAAAAAAACTTGGTAGGAATTGACCCCCCATTTCCTACCGACGACGAATATGGTAGGAAATGGTCCGCGTGGGGCCCGATTTCTGTAAAAGCGAGGACCAATTCCTACCGATTGTTGGTAGGAAAAATAAAACCTACCAACATCGGTAGGTTTTGCCTGCATTTTCACAAAGATAAGACCACACCATCCTAATCATCAAGCCTTGTCATATTTTTAAGTAATAAACAATTTTTATAAAATAAAAAATATTTTCAATATGCTGTGGTCATTTCCTACCATATATGGTAGGAAACTAAAACCTACCAAATATGGTAGGTTTTATTCTTGATGGTACCCCACCATCCACATCATCAGCCATATCATAATTTAAGTAATAAATAATTTTTTAAAAATAATAAAATTTTTAATTCTGTCATGGTCATTTCCTACCATATATGGTAGGAAAATAAAACCTACCAAATCTGGTAGGTTTTATTCGTGATGGTACCCCACCATCCACATCATCGTCCCAATCATATTTTAAAGTAATAAACATTTTTTTTAAATACGAAATATTTTCATTCTGTCAAGGCCATTTCACTGACGAATTTTGGACCCCCACCACCTTTTTGCTTTTCCGCCAAAAATTTCACAGAAAAGTTGAATTTCCCGCGCACATCAAAACCTACCAACAATGGTAGGTTTTAATCGATTAATAAAATAATACAAAATAAAATTAGGGGAGAATGATACCTATAAGTTACTGCTAATTTAGTACATATGCATGGTTTGGCGCAGTGGTTGGGCAGTTGGCTTTTGTGGGAGAAGGCAGGGGTTCGATTACGTACCAACCCAAATTTTTGGCACATATCAAAACCTACCATTGTTGGTAGGTTTTAATCGATTAATAAAATAATACAAAATAAAATTAATGGAGAATGTGTTTATATTATATTTTTTGTTGATCGGTTATCATATTTTTTGTTAATCAAACTCTAGGGACATAAAGATTTACTCATTTTAGTAGTGGAGGATAAAAATTAGTTAACTTACATATTTAGGTACTTATGTTATTCGTTAAAACCTAATTATATCGAAAAAAAATTAAAAATATAAAGACGTATGGATAAATTAAATTTTTTATATGAAACGTCGTTTTGTAGTTTGATGAATGTAAGGAAAAAAATTTAGACAAAAAGGAATTACAAAAAGTTAAAGTCCTTTAGAAAACGAAAGAGTGTCGTTATTCGAATATTGAGTTAGAGTTTATACTCATATTTTATGGGTTGTCTAGGGTTACACAGTTTGATTTTTTTTTATTTTTTTTTTCAACGATCTAACCTTACGGATGTTTAAATATGTTGATTTCTTAGTTGTATGTGAAATTTTAGAATTTTTTAATTTAAACTCCTACATTTTTATAATGAATCTATGTATCGAACTTATAACTTAAAAAATTGATTCGGAGAATGATACCTATAAGTTACTGCTAATTTAGTACATATGCATGTTTTGGCACAGTGGTTGGGCAGTTGGCTTTTGTGGGAGAGTGCAGGGGTTCGATTACGTACCAACCCAAATTTTTGGCACACATCAAAACCTACCATTGTTGATAGGTTTTAATCGATTAATAAAATAATACAAAATAAAATTAATGGAGAATGTGTTTATATTATATTTTTTGTTGATCGGTTATCATATTTTTTGTTAATCAAACTCTAGGGACATAAAGATTTACTCATTTTAGTAGTGCAGGATAAAAATTAGTTGAATTAAACTTACATATTTAGGTACTTATGTTATTCGTTAAAACCTAATTATATCGAAAAAAAATTAAAAATATAAAGACGTATGGATAAATTAAATTTTTTTATATGAAACGTCGTTTTGTAGTTTGATGAATGTAAGGAAAAAAATTTAGACAAAAAGGAATTACAAAAAGTTAAAATCGTTTAGAAAATGAAAGAGTGTTAGAAAATTGAGTTAGAGTTTATACTCATGTTTTAGGGGTTGTCTAGGGTTACACTTTTTGATTTTTATTTATTTGTTTTCAACGATCCAACCTTACGGATGATTAAATATGTTGATTTCTTAGTTTTATACAAAATATTGGATTTTTTTAATTTAAAATCTTATATTTTTATAATAAATCTATTTATTAAACTTGTACTTTACAAAACTTGAATTGGAATATCATATATCAGTTATTTGCTGATTTAGTATAAAAAGCTTGTTTGGCGCATTGGTTGTTCACTTGGTTATTATTGGAGAGGGCACGAGTTTGAATCCGTGCAATCCAAAATTTTAATTGCCTAAAATTTTACGAAAAAATTGAATTTCCCTTTTTAGGGGTTGTTTAGGGTTACACTTTTTGATTTTTTTTGATTTTTTTTTCAACGATCTAACCTTACGGATGATTAAATATTTTGATTTCTTAGCTGTATGTAAAATTTTAGAATTTTTTAATTTAAGCTCCTATATTTTTATAACTAATCTATCTATCAAACTTATAATTTACAAAACTTGAACTGAAATATGATATATGAGTAAATTGCATATTTAGTACAAAAAATGATGTTGGTGTAGTGGTTATGCAGTTGGTTATTCTTAGAGAGGGCAGTTGTTTAAATCCACACAACCCAATTTTTTTGGCAATTTCCGCCAAATCTTTTTACCAAAAACTTGAAATTACCACGCACAACTAAAAAAGAATATAATTAAAATAATAAAAGAAAAAAAATTACGGTAAAAACTCATTTACCCTCTGAAATAAATTAATATATCTAAATTATCATTACGTTTCGATCGTCGAAAATATTATTTAAAAAAATTATTATGTTTATTTTTTAAAAAAACAAATTGTGCCAAAACCTATACCCTACCATTATCGGTAGGAAATAAGCTACAATTTCATGAAAAATTCAAAATTTGCGCCTAAAACTAAAAATTCAAAAATTACGCCCAAACCAAAAATTCAAAAATTTTTCTGAGAATCATAACCTACCATTATCGGTAGGAAATAAGTTACAATTTCCCGAAAAATTCAAAAATTGCGCCTAAAACTAAAAATTCAAAAATTGCGCCCAAACCAAAAATTCAAAATTTTCGCTGAGAATTATAACCTACCATTATCGGTAGGAAATAAGCTACAATTTTACGAAAAATTCAAAAATTGCGCCTAAAACTTAAAATTCAAAAATTGCGCCCAAACCAAAAATTCAAAAATTTCGCTGAGAATCATAACCTACCATTATCGGTAGGAAATAAGCTATAATTTTACGAAAAATTTAAAAATTGCGCCCAAACGAAAAATTCAAAAATATTTTCCTCTTCTTATTACTTATAATACAATCATTTTTTTTTTCTCATTTCACTTCAATTTTCTTCCCTCTCTTTATTTTCTTCTCTATATCTTTATCTTATTCAAATCAATTTCACATATCATTCACTTTGTTCTTCTTCTTTTTGCTTATTTAAGTAATTTTATCTTCATGCTTATTTTGTTATTTAATTAGCTAATAATTCTTAATACTAATTCTTGCTTTTTATGTAAATTTTAGGTACTTAATGAAGATCCAAAGACAATGATGTGGAAATAGAGAAAATGATTGTGAAGAAAATAACATGAAGATCCAAACGAAAAAGATGAAGATTTTGAAGATAATTAATTTAGCCTTGTAAATAATTTTTGATTTGTAGTTTTGGTCCATAAGAACAACTTCTAATTTTGAATATTATGATTTATGTGTAAGGAATGTTTGAATTTTCATATACAATGAATGTTTGATTATTTGTTATGGTTGTATACTTGTGAATTAGATATCGATCTATTTTTTTATAATGATTTGAGCAATTTGTTAGATAGGGGAAGTAATGAAAGCTTTATTTTTTTTGAAACAATTGTCTAGTAATTCCTACCACCTTCAAAGCATTTCCTACTGTCTTCATAACATTTCCTACCGTCTTCATAGCATTACCTACCGTCTTCGTAACATTTTCCAGAATTGATGAATGCGGTAGGTTTTAACTAGTAGGAAATACTGAAGGTGGTAGGAATTGCTTGGTAGAAAATAGCTATTTTTATGTGCTTCTGTTATAAAACCTACCAATTTGGTGCCCCTTAAGTTGGTAGGAAATGCGTTGGTAGGATTTGGTTGGTAGAAAATAGTCCTTGACCGGGGTCAAATGTGACCCCACAAAATGACGTGGCAGTGACCCCACATGTGAAACGTGGCATGACATGTCAACCTCGTGGCAAGTGACGTGTCGGGGTCCACCGCCATGTGGCCGTCGATGGGGCTGTTGATGTGGCTCGCCACATGGGCAGCCATTTGGCATGTGGGGCCGTTTAAGAAATATACCACCAATTCCTACCATCACCAATTCCGACCTGAGCAATTCCTACCATGTCGAATGGTAGGAATTGACACCAATTCCTACCAATTTATTCCCAAAACTTACCATTTTCGTGGTAGAAAAAGACCGTTTTTGGTGTACTGTTAGAAAAAGTTAGACAAAAAATATGGATTGGAAGAAGTATATATTTTGCATGCAACAATTGGTGCAATAAAATTCATTTCGACCGCGACTTAATTCGATTCCAGAGCATAATCGACTGTTTTTGCTGTAGTGCATGCATGATGCATACGTGTTTGTAATCCAAGATCATGGCAATGCTTAAGGTTCTTGCTGTACGCAGTACGTTTGTTAAGTTTATCCGATACAACCAACGAGCAATGACAAATTGACAACATAGGAAGAAGATAATTATCATTTTTCTGTTGTTCTATCAAATTTGTATCACTTGTCTTTTAGCTCGATAAAACATATTACAATTTATCCATAATTAGTACCGCATTATCAGTTTTAAAGATATCTAATCCAAGCTCTTAATCTTTTTCTATCTTTTCGAAAATTAATAAAAGTTCTTAATTTGTTTCTAAAGAAAAACAAAGACGGCAAAGTAAATATAAAAATTTATCAATTTTTCTTTTTAACCTTCAAACAAAGAATAGCTGTTGTATTAGGGCTAAACATAACAGGGAGGCCCTGAAATTTACGGGGATTTAGATAAAATAATTTTGGGGCTCTAAATTATTAATACGCGAAATATATAATATTTATATAATGAAAATTTTGAAAATTTTCGGAGCCCAAATATTGGGGATCCTGCATGGTTTACTATTATATATATTTCGCAGTTGCAAATTAGAAGTTGCAAGTTTTGTTTAACTATTATATTTGGTATTTAATTTTAAGCGACACATGTATTTGTTTATTTTGTGAGCATGATTTTTAAAAATGATAACAAATATTCTAAACTAAAAATATTAATTTAAATTTAAAATTTTAAACGAAAACGGAGGAAGAAAATAAATTAACATTTGCTTTGCAAAGATACATGGCTGAAATTGATGTCATGGAGAGGTCATTAATTACGAATAAATTTACTTACTACGTATAATGTCTAAAGAAAAGATGCAACTAATGATAACAAGATTGGATTCTAATCCGTTTGTTAATTATGGTTTGAAAGAAATTATAATGTCGCTGAAGTTTTTAAACGTAAAACTGACATGTATACTTATACAGATAATGGAGTTGGAAATGGGTGGAATGACAATGTGTGAAACGTATAAAACCAAGATTTGTTAGTCATCAATTGAAACGAAGAATAATTCGTGATTAGTAGCAAAACTATCATTGTTTTAATCAAATCAGTTTGTTGAAGGTGCGTGCATTAGTTAGTAATACTATTACAGAAACAAAGAACAACACTATTTGTACCTAGTTACGAAATGATTGACTTGACAAGTGATGTCTGCTCCTGCCCCACCACACCAAGAGCCAAGGGGGTTTTGCCGACAGGCCCCACTTGTACAAAACCTACCAAACGATATATTCGGTCAAATCATATATAGAAACACAATTTGTTCTACATAGTTTATTTAGTCAAATCAAAAGTTGCAAAATTTTACGTTATATTATATTAGCATCACTTTTATAACTGTGCTTGGAATTATAGTAAAATAAGCCATTTCGCATGATTCTCTTCTGTGAATAAAGAATCTTTTTTTTTTCTCATATGTGAAAAAAGAATCTTATATCAGGTACAATGTTGCAAAATTTTATTTTTTTTTACTAAGAAATTATGTGCTATCTATACTATATTATTAAATCTATTTTAATGTTTTTATTATTTAAAAAATCTTACCCATTTTAACATGCTAACATATTTTTTTTAACAAATACAATTAATATAATTAAAACACTTCTAAAAAAATCACAGGCAATAACTTTTTTTAATTAAAACATGTTAGCTTTTTTATTTATTCTTGCTATTAATATTATTTTAATAATTAATAAAATAATATTAATAATACCTCATTTATCTTCCTCAGCCCTTTGTATTCTTTATTTATATTTTCTATGTTCCAATAATTAATAAGTTTCTCATTTTATAATTTATCATATTGATTTTTATTCTTTATTTAATATTTTTCGTTCCACATTAAGTTTTTAGTTTGTCATTTTTAAATCTACTTTGATAGCACGTGCATTAAAAGTTTTGGTTTTTGTTCATTTATTTTATTTAATAAATAAAAAAATAATATAAAAGTAGTAACTAGCTGATCATCTTTAATAATTAAAACACTTTTTTCTAACAAAATCTACTTATTTTTCAAAAATATCACGGGCAATTACCTTCAAATTAAAACATATTACCTTTTATATTTGTTCTCACTAAAATCTCTATTTTTCAAAAATATCAGGTGCAAACCTTACTGATATGGTCAGAAAAGTAATTATAGAAATATAATTGACAAGTCAATGGAAAGGCCGATATTTACGGCCCGACACCCTAATTATTCATTAATTTCGTAATTAATGAATAGAAAAAATATACAGGTCATAAAAAGAGTCCAAAATATGGTAAATTCATCAAAGAAGGATCCGGAATCCCAATTAAAGGCAATTAATGAGTCATAACCTTTATCAACAAGGAAACGAATTCTCCAGCAAGAAATACAATATTTATCCAATATAAAAAAGGAGACTTATTCGTTAAGACTCCTAAACATACCATAAATACTAGGCTCTAGACGCCTATATAAGGACCCTGATCCTACAATCAGAATTACGTTTTGGGCACAGCTCCATACGTCACAACGCCTCGAATGCGCAACAAGCCATAAAGGCACCCCTAGAACTACGTTTTAGACTTCATCCTCGAATAAGGACATACAAGTCACTACGTCCTTGGTGTGCCCCTGCCGCCATAGCCCCGAGGGCAACACCAAGAACTACATCTTTGGCTTGATTCTCAATAACGAATTGAGATACGTAGGCATCTTGTGAGGACCGATTTAGTCTCGAAACACAAGTGCAGCCATAAAAACTCGAAGCTCATTAAACCCTCGCATTAATTTCGTAAGCTCAGATTTTATTCCACAACATTTGGCGCCGTCTGTGGGAAGACAACATCAACCATGGCAAACACATGAAGAACAGCTCGAGATACTCAAACTCCTGAGGATCGCCCTGTCACCTCTGAGGCTGATACTCACGGAAATCAACCACCGCCAACTACTAGCACTCAAGGGACGAATATCCCCACTAACACTCAAGGACCGGAAATCCCAATTTCGGTTGAAGGGACGAATCCCCTGCAGATGGTCATTCATGGATCTAATCCACAAGAGACCGTTCACCAGCAACCAATCTCGACTTCTCCACTCATCATGAATGCACCGAGAAGCCTTCAACTCCATACTACTGATCTCCCTCAATACGCGAATCAGACTTTGGGGATGCCAAGCTATGACATGCCCCCTCGACCCATGGCGGGCGGTAGTGAAACTAATCCAATCTACCATGAGGCATATGTGCCCCCTTATATTCAAGGTCTGGGACCCCAAAATCAACAAACTCTTTAGACCCCTTTCGTTCAAGATTACTCGGGCCCATACACCGAGGATGAGGGTTATACAACTGGAGAGGGATGTAGCCCCAAGGAGGAGGCGTTCTTCCCTAACAAATCGAGAACAACCCCAAACTACTAAGGAAAAGATTGCGGCCCATGAGGCGGAGGCTGCAAGGCTCAAGAAATTACTAGCAAAACAGGAGGCCGTGAAAGCACAAAGCAAGCAAGTGGAAGAGTCCCGATAATCAACCTGGACTCAACACTGAGAAGAACCAAGAGGGTTGAAGCCTTAAGGGGTGATCCTAGTGTTTTGTTGCCCCTAAGAGATCATGATGATCCTACACCACCGTTTACTCAAGACATTATGAAAGCTACTATATCCAGGAAATTTAAGATGCCAACGATCAAAGCTTATGATGGAACGGGGGATCCCGCAAATCACGTAAGAACCTTCTCCAACGCACTGTTGTAGCAGCCAACCAACGATGCGGTCAAGTGTAGGGCGTTTCCACAAACCTTGGCAGGCATGGCCCAACGTTGGTATAGCCGTCTTCCTCCCAGCTCTATTGGGTCTTTCAAGGAACTAAGCAAAGCATTCATCAATCAGTTTGTTAGTGGAAGGGTGCATGAGAAAAGCTCTGCGTCACTCATGGCAATCCAACAAGGAAAGAATGAGGCTTTAAGGGATTATATCAACCGATTCACCCGGGAGTCTCTGAAAGTCCCGGACTTAGAGGACAAAGTGGCTATGATAGCTCTGCAGCAAGGAACCACTAATGATCACTTCAAAAGATCATTGGCAAAACATCCACCCGAGAGCATGCTGAAGCTCCAAGATATAGCCGGAAAGTACATAAAGGCTGAAGAAAGCATGAGAAAATATGAACCCACTACTGGTGGCAGCGGAAATTCAAAGAAAAGAAAGGAAACTCAGGAGTACGACGTCAAGGAAAAGTTTCCCAGAACGTCAAAGGATTCTGATTCTCCACCCAAGAGGAACAATTTTGGGCCGAAGTTTACGGAGTATGCAAGATTGAACACTCCCAGGAGCCAAATTCTGATGGAAATAGCAAAGGAGGAGGATCTCCGATGGCCGAAGCCACTAAGGACTGATATGTCTAAACGGAATCAAAACCAATTCTGTAGGTTCCATAAGGACGTCGGTCACGACACCGACGATTGTAGACAATTGAAAGATGAGATCGAGTTTCTGATACGGAGAGGAAAACTCAATAAATTCACCAAGGATGAAAATCAAGGGAGTCAAAGAGGAAACTATGAAAGGAAGGATTATGACAGAAGGGACAACGATCAAGATCGAAATCCCAAGCCCCGAGGGCCAGTTATCAACATGATATTCGGAGGACCAACTGCTGTTGGGTCCTCCCGAAACTCAAGAAAGGCTTATGCCCGAGAAGTAATGACTGTGGTCGGAGAAGCACCGAAACGTGCCCGAACTGAAATATCAATAGGTTTTGATGATTCTGACTTGGAGGGAGTGAAGTTTCCCCACGATGATCCCTTAGTCATCGTACCTGTGATAGGAAATTCTGAAACAAAGAGAGTTTTGGTCGACAATGGAGCTTCAGTGGACATCTTGTTCCATGATGCTTTTATCAAGATGGGCTATACTGACTCTCAGTTGACACCCTCGAATATGCCCATATATGGATTCAATGGAGTGGAGTCAAAGGTAGAAGACACTATCCAACTCCCAATGACAATTGGGCAAGGGCCGAATACGTCTACTCAGATGTTGAACTTCATAGTTATAAAGGCAACTTCGACCTATAATGCAATCCTGGGAAGGACGGGCTTTCATGCGTTCAAGGCTGTTGCCTCATCTTATCATCTGAAAATCAAGTTCCCAACGAGGAATGGAATTGGTGAAGAACGGGGAGACCAAAAGATGGCTAGAAGCTGTTATGTAGCCGCGTTAAGGCCTGATAGAATCGGGGGGCAGGTTCTCCCCATTGAAGACATGGATACTAGTGATAATGAGGACCGAAGAGGGAAACCAGCTGAGGATTTAATCCCAATTCCCTTAGTCCCTGGTGAACCGGAGAAGGTGACTTATGTTGGAGCGCTATTGCCCGAACCATTGAGAAGCAAGATCATATCTTTTCTTCAAGAGAACTATGATGTTTTTGCTTGGACAGCGGCTGACATTCCAGGGATTGATCCCCAATTGATAACCCACAAATTGAATGTGGATCCTGAAAGGAAGACGGTGAAACAGAAGAAGAGAAATTTTGCTCCAGAGAGGCAAGAGGTCATTAAACAAGAAGTAGAAAAGCTTCTAGAGGCCGGGTTCATTGAAGATATAAAATTCCCAGAATGGTTGGCTAACCCGGTGATGGTAAAAAAAGCCAATGGAAAATGGAGAATGTGTGTGGACTTCACCGATTTGAACGATGCATGTCCTAAGGATTGTTTTCCCTTACCAAGGATTGATGCCTTAATAGATGCCACAGCTGGGTACGAGATGCTGAGTTTCATGGATGGCTTTAGTGGATACAACCAAATCAAAATTCACAAAGATGACATCTCCAAGGTATCATTCATCACTGACTTTGGTGTTTTCTGTTATCTAGTCATGTTTGGACTTAAGAATGCAGGGGCAACCTACCAAAGATTGGTGAACAAAATTTTTGGACACCTAATTGGAAAAACCATGGAGATCTACGTAGATGACATGTTAGTCAAGAGCCTCGATAAGGCCGATCACATTGAGCACCTCCGAGAGGCATTTGAAGTGCTAAGGCACCACAAGATGATGTTGAATCCAGCTAAGTGTGCCTTTGGTGTAGGCTCGGGAAAGTTTTTAGGCCTAATGGTTTCCAAGAGAGGAATCGAGGCCAATCCCGACAAAATAAAAGCAATTCTAGACATGGAACCACCAAAGACTGTCAAGGATGTCCAAAAACTAACGGGAAGAGTGGCAGCATTGGGAAGATTTTTCTCCAAGTCAGGAGAGAAATGCTTATCTTTCTTCAAAGCACTCAAGAACGTGAAAATTTTTGAATGGACAACGGAGAGCCAAGAGGCCTTTCAGGCCCTGAAGAAATACATGGCTGAGGCACCACTGTTGGCAAAGCCCAAGCCAGGGGAAATTCTCTATTTGTACTTGGCGGTTTCTAGCACAGCCCTTGGAGCCGTTTTGGTAAAAGAAGAATTGAAGGTTCAGAAACACATTTACTATGTGAGTAAGATTCTACATGGGGCAGAAATAAACTACTCAACGATTGAGAAGTTTGCCTTAGCCTTGGTAATGGCCTCAAGAAAGCTACGCCCGTACTTCCAGGCTCACAAAATAGAGGTCTTGACTGATCAACCTCTAAGAAACATCTTGCATAGCCCTCAAGTTAGTGGAAGGTTGATCAAATGGGCCATTGAATTGGGCAAATTTGACATCAAGTATAAGCCTCGAACGGCCATAAAATCTCAAGCACTTGCTGACTTCATGGTTGAATGTACCATTGACAACCAAGAAGTCGGGGGGCAGGAAGTAATAGTGGAGGATGAGAAAGATCAAGAGATGGATTTCAAAGAATATTGGGTGCTCTATTTTGATGGAGAATCAAAAACAAAATCAAGTGGATCCGGTTTAGTGCTACAAAGTCCTGATGGATTCCTCATAGAGTATGCACTAAAACTTGACTTCCCAACGACAAACAATGAGGCCGAGTATGAAGCTCTGATAGCTGGCTTAGGGCTGGCTGGAGCCTTGAGAGTTAAAACTCTGAAAGTATGTGGAGATTCGAGGCTAGTGGTTTCCCAAGTAAATGGGGAATTTGAGGCCAGAGATGAAGTCATGGCCAAGTATTTGAAACTTGTCAAGGCCATCATGACTCAGTTCGACGAATGCTATGTAGAGCACATTCCAAGGGAAGAAAACATGAAGGTTGATGCCTTGTCTAAATTTGCTTCTTCCGAAATTGAAAACTATGCAGGGAGTGTATACTTCCAAGTCCTGAGGACCCCAAGCATCAACGGAAAGTTGGTAGCACCCATTGATGTTGCTAGTTGTTGGATAGATCCCATCAAGGCTCATCTGGAAACTGGGTGGTTACCCAATGACACTTCAGAAGCACGAAAGCTGTATGTGAGAGCACTAAGGTATACCCTGATTGAGGGAATCCCATACAAGAAGTCTTTCATCGTTCCATATCTGAAATGTTTGAGACCTCAAGAGGCAGAATTGGCCCTGAAGGAACTACATGAAGGAATTTGTGGGCAGCACTTGGGGGCAGAGCCCTTGCCCATAAGATCACTCGTCTAGGTTTCTACTGGCCAAGCATGCTAGCAGATGCTAAAAGCTACGTGAAGAAATGTGAAATGTGCCAGAAGCATGCACCAGTGGTTAGGCAACCACCAGAGATGTTGACATCCATAAACTCACCAATTCTATTTGCCATGTGGGGAATGTATATACTTGGACCTTTCCCAATGGCAAGTGCACAACGAAAGTTCTTGATAGTAGCAATCGACTACTTCACCAAGTGGATTGAGGCTAAGCCATTAGCCAAGATAACCACCAAGCAAGTGATGCATTTTTTCTGGGAAAATGTGATATGCAGATACGAGATTCCACGTATCTTGGTCACAGACAATGGAACTCAGTTTAACAACGATGAGTTTAAGAAATATTGTGATGAGAACGATATCAAGTTGCGCTTCACTTCTGTCGCCCATCCTCAAGCAAATGGGCAAGCTGAGGTTGCAAATCGAATTATCCTAGATGGACTGAAGAAAAGAGTTGAACGCTCCAGAAACACTTAGGTGGACGAATTGCTCCCCATACTATGGGCATATCGTACTACCTGCAAAGTCATCACTGGATCTACCCCCTTTCTGTTGGCATATGGGGCAGAGGCAGTGGTTCCAGTGGAGATTACTCACACGTCTCCAAGAATTGAGGCTTATGAGCCAGAAACAAATGAGGAAGGCTTGAGACTGGCCTTAGATTTGATTGATGAAGTTAGAGATGAGGCAAATGCCAAGATAGTTCAGCATCAGAAACGAGCATCTTTCTATTACAACCTAAGGGTTAAAGAGAGATTTTTTCGACAAGGAGATTTAGTCCTCCAAAAGATTGAGGCATCCGGAGTTGGACAAAAAGGCAAGTTGGCCCCAAATTGGGAAGGACCATATCGCGTCAAGAACGTATTTGGTCGAGGCTCGTACAAGCTAGAAACCCTCGAAGGGCATGAGGTGCCAAGGACTTGGCATGCCTCAAATTTGAAAGTCTATTATGTTTAAAGTGTGTCCTGATTGGACTCACTACTAGGACAAATAGAAATAAGGTTCGATGAAATCATGAGCTTCCTAGAAAGTAAATGAAGGGTTGAAACCCCAGAAACCTAAGACATTCAGTACAAAACCCATCATTCGATATGCTCAATAAAAGGCTTGAAGCCAAAACAAGACGGTATAAGACATAAAAGGCTTATGCAAATGTCAAGTTAGCCTCGAATAAGGCAAAATCGTCGTAAATGTGTAGGTCGCTCCACACTTTACACCAAGACGATACTCGTGAAACACTAGTGTATATTAAAATCCCCAAAAAAGGGTAGTAAGTCCCAGGTAAGGGATAAAAAGACCCCAAGTCTCGAAAAAGACCGGTATAACTTCTATGAAATCCTAGTGCATTATCATAGACGTTGGGAAGCGCGATCAGCCATTTTAAACCCATAATCTTCAAAGAAAGCCCAGAATCTTCAAAGAATTCTTCAAAACTTCAAGTAAGAAACCCAGAAAACGATGAGATTCAACAAAAAATCTCGCCAGGAATCGCCTAGTGACTGGAAACCCAACCGGTTAAGGAAGGGCAACTGTCTATAGCCAGTTAAGACCCACAAATCCATTTATGGATTATAGAGATTAAAACCCAAATAATTTGGGTCTCAGGCAAATTCGAAGCCCAAACAATAAAGGCCCAATAAGGCCCAAGGCTGGAATAATTTAAGTACAATTAAAAATTGGGCTAGTTAAGGCCCAAGAAAAGAATGAAATTTGAAATATAGCCAAAGCAAAATCAAAAATTTAAGGTCGAAAAGACATTAAATCGAAATCGTACGACCGAGGTCGAAAAATATGGGAAAACGAGGTCGATTCCAACGACCTCGCTCCCAAATAAAGTCGAAAAATAATGAAATTGAGGTCGAAAAAACCTTAGAACGACATCGAAGGCTCAAAGTCGAAAATATACGAGGAATTGAGGTCGTTTCCATCGACTTCGCACAAAAAATCCAGTCAAAAAATTGAAAATTCGAGGTCGAAAAGACCCAAGATCGAAGTTGATTGATTGAGATCGAAAATACAATATAAATCGAGCTCGAACCCCTCGACCTCACACCCAAGTGAGGTCGAAAAAAGAAGGATTCAAGGTCGAAAGAATGAGGTCGAATATGACCTAGAAAACGAGGTCTAAACGTTCGACCTCACGCCAAAATGAGGTCGAAAACGACCTAGAGATCGAGGTCGATATTGACCTTGGTCGAAAAAGGCTGGAACGAGGTCGAATGACCCAGGTCGAAAATGACCTGCAAAATGAGGCCGAAAGTATGAGGAATCGAGGTCGAATGACCCAGGTCGAAAATGACCTGTAAATCGAGGTCGAAAGTATAAGGGATCGAGGTCGAATGACCGAGGTCGAAAATGACTGGGAAGTCGAGGTCGAAACCATCGATCTGGGACCAATCAAGGTCGAAAAAAGGCTGGATCGAGGTCGAAGGCTCGAGGTCGAAAAAGACTTAAAAATCGAGGTCGAAACCTTCGACCTCACTCCAGTCGAGGTCGAAATCCAGATCGAATTTCAGGTCAAAAATGACCTGTTTCCTGGTCGAATTTGAGGTCGAAAATGACTTGTTTCCTAGTCAAAAAGGAGGTCGAAAATGACCTAATTTGAGGTCGAAAATGCCCTTAAAATGGAAAATTTTGAGGAAAAACACGTTATAACTTCTACGAAAACCCCAAAGAGATTTTCCCAGAAGTTGGGGGGCAAATGATATGGTCAGAAAAGTAATTATAGAAATATAATTGACAAGTCAATGGAAAGACCGATATTTAAGGCCCGACACCCTAATTATTCATTAATTTCGTAATTAATGAATAGGAAAAATATACAGCTCATAAAAAGAGTCCAAAATATGGTAAATTCATCAAAGAAGGATCCAGAATCCCAATTAAAGGCAATTAATGAGTCATAACCTTTATCAACAAGGAAACGAATTCTCCAGCAAGAAATACAATGTTTATCCAATATAAAAAAGGAGACTTATTCGCTAAGACTCCTAAACATACCATAAATACTAGGCTCTAGACGCCTATATAAGGACCCTGATCCTACAATCAGAATTACGTTTTGGGCACAGCTCCATACGTCACAACGCCTCGAAGGCGCAACAAGCCTTAAAGGCACCCCTAGAACTACGTTTTAGACTTCATCCTCGAATAAGGACATACAAGTCACTACGTCCTTCGTGTGCCCCTGCCGCCATATCCCCGAGGGCAACACCAAGAACTACGTCTTTGGCTTGATTCTCAATAACGAATTGAGATACGTAGGCATCTTGTGAGGACCGATTTAGTCTCGAAGCACAAGTGCAACCATAAAAGCTCGAAACTCATTAAACCCTCGCATTAAATTCGTAAGGTCAGATTTTATTCCACAACATTTACTTATTTATTTTAAAATCTATTTTAATACTTTTAATTATTTTAAAATAGTTTACCTATTTTAACATGCCAACAAATTGTTTTAACAAATATAATTAATATAATTAAAACACTTCCAAAACTATCACCAACAGTTACTTTTTTTGATTAAAACATGTTAAATTGTCTATTTGTCCTTATTATTATCTAACAGTTCTCAACGATTTGATTAGAAATATCTAACGGCTATGGATTGAGTGACAAAACTTTTGGAGGATCGGACTACAAAAATTTTCAATGTTTCGTCTTTAAAGTAATTGACAAAATTTAATCTTTATTTATATTTTTTAAATTAATATTATAAATAATTATTTTAATATGTTATCTTATTTGCTTTTATATTTTGATGATTAATTTATGCATTCATTTTCTATATTAAATTGTTAAAAAACAATTATAATGAATATTTATTTGACTCGACATGATTTAATAATTTATAGGACCTTGTCTAATTTTTAGGGTTTAGTGTCGCATTCAAGGTAACTGATAATTATATATATGTTGTCTGTGATAATTTTAAAAAAGTAGAAATTATAGTTTGAAAATAAAAAACAATATATACGATTTGGTTACTAAAGTTAATCGGGTAATTATTAGTATTTATAATATTAGTATTTTATGCAACTAAATGAATTATCTCGTTTATATTTTTTGAGGTTTTAGTTATGAGACATATTAGTTAGAAAATATAAAAAGAATATACACTTTCGCAAAAAAAGCTTATCGGTTAGTTATTAGTAATTATAATATTATTATTTTATTCTATTAAATTGAACTGTCCGTGATATTTATAGAAAATAAGAGATTTTAGTTAGAAAAAATAAAAAAAGTAAAAATTTTAGTTATAAAAAAGAATATACTCTTTGACTAATAAAGGTAATTGGTTAATTATTCGTATTTTATGTTACTAAATGAAATTGCCCCTGATATTTTTGAGGTTTTAGTTAGGAGAAATTTTAGTTAAAAAATATGAAAAAGAATATACGTTTTGGGGGAAAAAAAAATTAATCGGTTAGTCATTAGTAATTATAATATTATTATTTTATTTTATTAAATAGAACCGTCCGTGATATTTTTGGAAAATTAGAGATTTATATTTGGAAAATGAGAGGTTTTAGTAAGGAAAAATAGAAAAATAGAAATTTTAGTTAGAAAATATAAAAAAGAATATAAATTTAGGCTAAAAAAGGTAATGGGTTAGTTATTAGCAATTATAATTTTATTATGTAATTTTATTAAATGAAACTGTCTGCGACATTTTTGGAAAATAAGATGTTTTAGTTAGGAAAAATAGAAAAGATATTCTATATAATAATTTTAATATTTTATATAATGGTTCTCATCGATTTGTTCAAAAATATCTAACGACTATGAATTGAGTGACCAGACTACAAATACTTTCAGGACCGGACTACAAAACTTTCAATGTTTCATCTTTAAAATATAATAGTAAGTATAAATTATTTTAATAAATAATAAAATAATATTAATAATGTCCTATTTATCTTTGTTATTGAATAAAAAACGTACTTGTAAATTGACTGCTAGGGTTTAAGAGCTATCGAGCTTTAATGGCTGTTCTCGTGTTTCGTGACTAAATCTGTCCTCACAAGATGCCTACGTATCTCAATTCGTTATTGAGAATCAAGCCAAAAACGTAGTTCTGATTGAAGGATCAGGTCCTTTATATAGGCGTCAGGAGCCTTGTATTTATGGTATGTTTGGGAGACTTAGCGAATAAGTCTCCTTCTTGACGGTGGATAAGTATTGTATTCCTTGGTGGGCAAGTCTTTTCCTTATCGTAGGATAAGGACTGTGACTAGTTATTTCCTTTGATTGAGATTCTAGATCTTTCTTTGTAGAAGACATACTTTTTTGATGATTTTATGAGCTGTATATTTTCCATATTTATTAATTACGAAACTAATACATAATTAGGGTTTCGGGCCTTGTTTATCAGGCTGTATTCTTGGGCCAATCTAGGTCTAATTAATACATCATTAATTACATTTCTAGGATTACTTTTCTGTCCATATCATTTGCCCCCCAACTTCTGAGAAAATCTTTCCGAGTTTTTCACAGAAGTTATTGTTGATCTCGCTTTGGGATCTGTACATTTTTCCTCGACTTTTATTTATTTAAGTTAATTTTTTAAGGGTATTTTCGACCTCAGTTTTGAGGTATTGTCGATCTCAGTTTTGACCTCAGACTTCGACCTCAGTTGGTTCCAGGTCGAACGATTCGACCTCTGTTTTCCATGTGTTTTCGACCTCAGCCCTTCGACCTCAATCTAGGGTTTCTTCGACCTCAGTTTCGACCTCAGTTGGTCCCAGGTCGAAGAGTTCGACCTCAGTTTTGCATGTGTTTTCGACCTCAGCCTTTCGACTTCAATCTAGGGTTTCTTCGACCTCATTTTCAACCTCAGTTGGTCGACCTCGTGTATGTGATTGATATAAAATCAAAACCTAAACTGTGTTTATATACTACACAACTTCTCTATCGATTACAAGATAAGTCCAAATCAATTACAAACAATATTGAAACATATCCTAACCGACAGCTGCATTCCTATAAACTAGGAATCGACAAAATAAACTTCCTTCTTTAACTGGACTCTAAATCAAACTAGAAATAGTAATCATGATCAGCTTCCAGTCCTGATGATAAATCCTGATCACAGTCCTGATAGTAATCCTGATAATGACACTTGTGCAATACTGATAACGTCAGCAATCCTGATCAGTTTAGTCCAGATCCTGATGATCATTGAATCTTGATCTAACAGTAAGTTTTAATTTATCATCTCTTGATTTCCTTTCATTTCTGAATTTTTGCAAGTTTGTCGACACTTAATGCATATAAACTATCATAAAAACATGAGAATGTTGAATATAATCATAACTTTGAAAATGGGTTCAACCCTTACATAATACTTTACATTCTACCTCGAGTTAAAAACTCGGATTGGTTTCATCGACCTTATTTCTACTTGTCCTAATAGTGAGTCCAGTTAGGAAAAAATAAACATAGTAAACTTTTAAGTTTGCAGCATGCCAAGTTCTTGGCACTTCAATCCCTTCGAGGGTTTCTAACTTGTATGAGCCTCGTCCAAACACGTTCTTGATCCAATAAGGTCCTTCCTAATTTAGGGCCAACTTCCCTTTCTGTCCAACTCCGGATGCCTCAATCTTTCGGAGAACCAAATCTCCTTGACGAAAGAATCTCTCTTTAACCCTTAAGTTATAGTAGAAAGATGCTCTCTTCTGATGTTCAACTACTTTAGCATTTGCCTCATCTCTAACTTCATCAATTAGATCTAAGGCCAGCCTCATGCCTTCTTTATTTGCCTCTGGCTCATAAGCTTCAACTCTTGGAGATGTGTGAGTAATCTCCACTGGAACCACTGCTTCTGCTCCATATGCTAACAGAAATGGGGTTGCTCCAGTGGTGACTTTACAAGTAGTATGATATGCCCACAGTATGGGGAGCAATTCTTCCACCCAAGTGTTCCTAGAGCGTTCAACTCTTTTCTTTAGTCCATCCAGGATAATTCGATTTGCCACTTCAGCTTGCCCATTTTCTTGAGGATGAACAACATAAGTGAAACGTAGCTTAATATCATTCTCTTCGCAATATTTCTTGAAGTCTTCATTGTTGAACTGAGTTCCATTGTCTGTGACCAAGATTCGTGGAATCCCGTATCTACATATTACATTCTCCCAGAAGAATTGCATTACTTTATTGGTGGTTATCTTGGCTAAAGGTTTTGCCTTAATCCACTTGGTGAAGTAGTCGATTGCCACTATCAAAAAATTTCTCTGTGCACTTGCCATTGGAAATGGTCCAAGTATATCCATTCCCCACATAGCAAATGGAATAGGTGAGTTTATGGACGTCAACATTTCTGGTGGTTGTCTAACCACTGGTGCATGCTTTTGGCACCGTTCACACTTCTTCACATAACTTTTAGCATCTGCAAGTATGCTTGGCCAATAGAAACCTAGACGAGTAACTTTATGAGCAAGGGCCCTGCCCCCAAGTGTTGTCCACAAATTCCCTCATGTACTTCCCTTAGGGCCAACTCTACATCCTGGGGTCTCAGACATTTCAATTAAGGGACAATGAAAGTCTTTTTGTACAAGATTCCCTCAATCAAGGTATACCTTAGTGCTCTCACATATAACTTTCGTGCTTCTGAAGTATCGTTTGGTAACCAACCAGTTTCCAGATGAGATTTGATGGGATCCATCCAACAACTAGTCACATCAATGGGTGTTATCAACTTTCCATTAATGCTTAGGGTCTTCAAGACTTGGAAGTATACACTCCCTGCATAGTTTTCAATTTCAGAAGAAGCAAATTTGGACAAGGCGTCAGCCTTCATATTTTCTTCCCTTGGAATGTGTTCCACATAACATTCATCAAACTGAGTCATGATGGCTTTGACAAGTTTCAGATACTTAGCCATGACTTCATCTCTAGCCTCAAATTCTCCATTCACCTGGGAAACTACTAGCCTCGAGTCTCCACATACTTTCAGAGTCTTAACTCTCAAGGCTCCAGCCAGCCCTAGGCCAGCTATCAGAGCTTCGTACTCAGCTTCATTGTTCGTTGTTGGGAAGTCCAGCTTCAGTGCATACTCTATTACGAATCCATCAGGACTTTGTAGCACCAAACCTGCTCCACTTGATTTTGATTTTGATGCTCCATCAAAATAGAGTACCCAACATTCTTTGGACACCATGTCTTCATCCTCTTGCCTTCTTCTTTTTCCTCCAATACTACTTCCTGCCCCCCGACTTATTGATTGTCACTAGTGCATTCAACCATGAAGTCAGCGAGTGCTTGAGCTTTTATTGCCGTTCGAGGCCTATACTTGATGTCAAACTCTCCCAACTCTATAGCCCATTTGATTAATCTTCCACTGACTTGAGGACTGTGCAAGATGTTTCTTAAAGGCTGATTGGTCAAGACTTCTATCTTATGTGCTTGGAAGTATGGACGTAGCTTTCTTGAGGCCATGATCAGGGCTAAGGCAAACTTCTCTATCGTAGAGTAGTTTATTTCCGCTCCATGTAGAATCTTGCTCACGTAATAGATGGCCTTCTGAACTTTCAATTCTTCCTTTACCAAAACAGTTCCAAGGGCGGTGTTAGAAACTGCCAGGTATAAGTAGAGAATCTCTCCTTGTTTTGGTTTTGCCAACAATGGTGCCTCGGCTATGTACTTCTTCAAGGCCTCAAAGGCCTCCTGGTTTTCTGTTGTCCACTCAAAAATTTTCACATTTTTCAGTGCTTTAAAGAAAGGTAAGCACTTCTCTCCTGACTTGGAGATGAATCTTCACAATGCTGCTAGTCTTCCTGTTAGCTTCTGAAAATCCTTGACGGACCGTGGTGGCTCCATGTCCAGGATTGCTTTGATTTTATCGAGGTTAGCCTCAATTCCTCGTTTAGAAAGTAGAAACTTTCCTGACCCTACACCAAAGGCACACTTTGCTGGATTTAACATCATTTTAAGGTGCCTCAGCACTTCAAAGGCTTCCCGTAAATGGTTTATATGATCCGTCTTTTCGAGGATTTTAACCAACATGTCATCCACATAGACTTCCATGGTTTTTCCAATCAGGTGTTCAAAAATTTTGTTCACCAACCTTTAATAAGTTGCTCCTGCATTCTTAAGTCCAAATTCCATAACCAAATAACAGTAAACACCAAAGTCAGTGATGAATGATACCTTGGAGATGTCATCTTTGTGCATTTTGATTTGGTTATACCCACTGAAGCCATCCATGAAGCTTAACATCTCGTGCCCGGCTGTGGCATCTATCAGAGTATCAATTCTTAGCAAGGGAAAATAATCCTTAGGACATGCATCATTCAAGTCTGTGAAGTCCACACACATCCTCCATTTTCCATTGGCCTTTTTGACCATCACTGGGTTAGCCAACCATTCTTGGAATTAAATTTCTTCAATAAACCCGGCTTCCAAAAGCTTATCTACTTCCTGCTTGATGGCATCTTGCCTCTCTGGAGCAAAATTTCTCTTCTTCTGTTTCATAGTCTTCCTTTCGGGATCTACATTCAATTTGTTTGTTATCAACTAGGGATCAATCCCTGGCATGTCGGTCGCTGTCCAAGCAAAAACATCGTTATTTTCTTGAAGAAAAGATATGATCTTGCTCTTCAATGGTTCAGGTAACAATGCTCCAATGTAAGTGACTTTTTCTAGTTCACCAGGAACTAAGGGAATTGGGATTAAATCCTCAGCTGGTTTCCCTCTTCTATCCTCATTATCTCTAGCATCCATGTCCTCAATGGGGAGAACCTCCCCCCCCCCCCCGATTCCATCAGGCCTTAAAACGGCTACATAACAACTTCTAGCCATCGTCACCTCGTTCTTCACCAATCTCATTTCTTGTTGGGAACTTGATTTTCCGATGATAAGACGAGGCAACATCCTTGAACGCATGAAGACTCGTCCTTCCCAGGATTGCATTGTAGGTTGAAGTTGCCTTTATAACTATGAAGTTCAACATTTGAGTAGACGTTTTCGAACCTTGCCCCATTGTCATAGGGAGTTGGATTGTACCTTCTACCTTTGATTCCACTCCATTGAATCCGTATATGGGCATATTCGAGGGTGCCAACTAAGAGTCAGTATAGCCCATCTTGATAAAAGCATCATGGAACAAGATGTCTACTGAAGCTCCATTATCAACCAGAACTCTCTTCGTCTCAGAATTGCCTATCACAGGTACGATGACTAAGGGATCATCATGGGGAAATTTCACTCCCTCTAAGTCAGAATCATCGAAACCTATTGTTATTTATGTTCTGACTCGCTTCGGTGCTTCTCCTACCACAGTCATTACCTCTCGGGCATAAGCTTTCCTTGAGTTTCGGGAGGACCCAGCAACAGTTGGTCCTCCAAATATCATGTTGATAACAGGCCCTCGGGGTTTGGGATTACGATCTTGATCATTGTCTCTTTTATCATAATCCTTCCTTTCATAGTTTCCTCTTTGACTCCCTTGATTCCCATCTTTAGTAAACTTATTAAGTTTTCCTCTCCGAATCAAAAACTCAATCTCATCTTTCAGTTGCCTGCAGTCATCCATGTCATGACCTACTTCTTTGTGGAAACGACATAATTGGTTCTGGTTTCTTTTAGACAAGTCAGTCCTTAGTGGCTTCGACCATCGGAGATCTTCTTCCTTTGCTATTTCCATCAGAATTTGGCTCCTGGGAGTATTCAATCTTGCATACTCCATGAACCTTGGCCCGAAATTGTTCTTCTTAGGTGGAGAATCAGAATCCTTTGACGTTCTAGGAAACTTTTCCTTAACATCGTATTCCTGGGTTTCTTTTCTTTTCTTTGAACTTCCACTTCCAATAGTAGTGGGTTCATACTTCCTCATGCTTTCCTCAGCCTTAAAGTGATCATCAGTGGTTCCTTGTTTTAGGGCTATCATAGCTACTTTTTCCTCCAAGTCTGGGACTTTTAGAGCCTCTCTAGTGAATCGATTTATATAGTCTCTTAAGGCCTCATTCCTTCCTTGCTGGATTCCCATGAGCGATGTAGAACTCTTCTCATACACCCTTCCACTAACAAATTGGTTGATAAACGCCTTGCTCAGTTCCTTAAAAGATCCAAAAGAATTGGGAGGTAAACGGTTGTACCAACGTTGAGCCATGCCCGCTAGGGTTTCTGGAAACGCTCTGTACTTAACCGCATCATTGGTTGGCTGCAAGAGCAGTGCATTAGAGAAATTTCTCACGTGATTTTCGGGATCTCCTGTTCCATCATAAGCTTTGATGGTTGGCATCTTGAATTTCCTAGATATACTAGCTTCCATGATGTCCTGAGTGAAAGGCGGTGTAGGATCATCAGGATCTCCTAAGGGTAACAAAACATTAGGATCACCCCTTGGGGCTTCAGCCCTCTTGGTTCTTCTCGGTGCCGGATCCAAATTGATCACCAGGACTCTTTCAGTTGCTTGGTTTTGGGCTTTTACAGCCTCCTCTTCTGTCAGTAATTTCTTGAGTCTTGTAGTTTCTGCCTCATGGGACGCAATCCTTTCCCTAGTAGTTTGGGGTTGTTCCCGATTCGTTTGGGAAGAACATCTTCTCCTTGGGGCAACATCCCTCTCTTCCCTAGTTGAGTAATTATCATCCTCAGTATAAGGTCCTGAGTAGTCTTGAATCAAGGGGGTCTGCTGGGTTTGAGTTTGTTGGTTTTGGGGTCCCAAACCTCGAATGTAAGGGGGAACATATGCTTAATGGCATACCATAAGTTGGCATCCCGAGAGTTTGAGTTGTGTATTGGGGGAGATCCGTGGTGTGAAGTTGAAGGCCATGTGGTGTATTCACGAGCAGCGGGGAGGTTGTGATTGGTTGTTGGAGAGCGGTCTCTTGTGGATCAGGTCCATGAACGACCATTTGCAGGGGATTCGTCCCTTCAACTGAAATCGGGAGTTCCGGTCCTTGAGTGGTGGTGATTGGCGGTGGCTGGCTTCCTTGAGCACCTGCCTCAGAGATGAGAGGAAGCCCTTCAGAAGTTTGAGTATCTCGAGTCGTTCTTCATGTGTTTGCAAGGGTTGATGTTGTATTCCCACAGACGGCGCCAAAAGACGGCGCCAAATGTTGTTGAATAAAAAACGTACTTGTAAATTAACTGCTAGGGTTTAAGAGCTATCGAGCTTTAATGGTTGTTCTCGTGTTTCGTGACTAAATCTGTCCTCACAAGATGCCTACGTATCTCAATTCGTTATTGAGAACCAAGCCAAAAACGTAGTTCTGATTGAAGGATCAGGTCCTTTATATAGGCGTCAGGAGCCTTGTAGTTAGGGTATGTTTGGGAGACTTAGCAAATAAGTCTCCTTGTTGACGGTGGATAAGTATTGTATTCCTTGGTGGGCAAGTCTTTTTCTTATCGTAGGATAAGGACTGTAACTAGTTATTTCCTTTGATTGAGATTCTAGATCTTTCTTTGTAGAAGACATACTTTTTTGATGATTTTATGAGCTGCATATTTTCCCTATTTATTAATTACAAAATTAATAAATAAATAGGGTTTCGGGCCTTGTTTATCGGGCTGTATTCTTGGACCAATCTAGGTCTAATTAATACATCATTAATTACATTTCTAGGATTACTTTTCTGTCCATATCAATCTTCTTCAGTCCCATTAGTATTCTTTATTTATTTTTTCTATGTTCCAATTAATATTTAAGTTTCTCATTTTATAATTTATTACATTGATTGTTATTCTTTATTTAATATTTTCCGTTTCCATTAATTTTTTAGTTTGTAATTTTTTAATCTACTTTGATGGCCCGTGCCTTGGGTTATAGGCTAGTTAATTATTACTATATCTATATGATAATATTATTATAAATAATATCAAAATATATTGTTTACATATAGGGCCCCCATCATCTACACGTATCACAAATTGTTTTGGTGGTATTTGTTTTCATAGCATACATTAACAATCGTGTGATCCCAAAACTTGTCCCAAAATTCATTGTTTAACTGCTTTTTTTATTTTGAAAAATGTTAGAGATTCCAAAACTTATCCCAAAATTATTCTCAAATGCTGACATGTTATATATGAAAATCAATAACTTTCTAACAATAATATGGAAATCTGCATGCATACATATGCACACGTAAATTAAAATTCGTTATTTAGCATACTTCATTTAAAAAATAATTTAGAAACATATTTTGGATATCTATCACTGTTCTCTCTCTTTTCTAAACGTTTAACTTAATTTAAACCTTATGTAAAGGGGTTGTGAATAAGTCGAATAAATTCTGTGAGGGTCTTTAAACATGAGCGTTAAATTTAAAAAAAATTCATATACATGCATGCAAAGTCTGATAAACAATGTGAATATTTTTTCACTTATTTGTAGATGGCGGTGACCTGTTCACTATTAACATATTTTATACATGGCTCTTTGTATGTGAAGACAATTTTTACCTATATTCATAATTTTGTGCACGTTTATGTTATCTACGACGTTTTATGTGTTTTATGTGTTCAACCACTAGTCGAAAAACAGATAATATTTCGAAATAACACCCGAAACTTCTAATTTTTAGTCAATAAAGAATTCGACGAATAAAATGCTCAAATAGCTTCCTTTTTATACACTCGACTATTATATACATCCCTCTGTCCCCTTAAATTATATACGTTGGGTTCGGACACGGAGACCAAGAAAATGTATAAAAAAATGAGCAAAGTTAAATGAAAAATGGGTAAAGTGGTGGGACCTATCAATATTTAATAATAGATTGAAGATAGTGGAGGAAAGTAGTGGGTGTAACATTGTTTTAAATTATTATAGAATAAAGATACTAGAGAAAAGTAGTGGGTGTAATTTGTTTTATATTATTAAAAGTTACTATTTTTGAAATGTATAGAAATCCTGTGACGCCCTCCCGACCCGGGGTCAAAATCGGGTAGCGCACAACCAATAATAATCACAACTCCGGAAATAATATCAGTTTAAAAGTAACCCCAAAATACTAAGGATCGAGCACAGGTTATAATATGAAACAAGTCAACACAACTACTAATGTTATTACAAACCACTATGTTATTAGGGTAACCCCGACAAGGAATTACGCTAACAACTAAATGTCTACCGAAGTTTTACACACTGATTCATTTAAAGTTACATTACTCATACAATACCTCTACAAAGTACACTCCAAACTACTACCTGACCGCGGGCACTGGGAAACTGACGGTTCACCCTCATCCTAGTTGTTCGCCTAACATGAGACATCCTCGTGATGATATTAAACACGACTAAAACATTTAAATAAGTCTCAAAACAATTCTTAGTATTTATGACTCAATAACCAGATAGTTCACATAATTTACATAGCACATATCGTGATTTATGACGCCCTCCCGACCCGGGGTCAAAATCGGGTAGCGCACAACCAATAATAATCACAACTCCGGAAATAATATCAGTTTAAAAGTAACCCCAAAATACTAAGGATCGAGCACAGGTTATAATATGAAACAAGTCAACACAACTACTAATGTTATTACAAACCACTATGTTATTAGGGTAACCCCGACAAGGAATTACGCTAACAACTAAATGTCTACCGAAGTTTTACACACTGATTCATTTAAAGTTACATTACTCATACAATACCTCTACAAAGTACACTCCAAACTACTACCTGACCGCGGGCACTAGAAAACTGACGGTTCACCCTCATCCTAGCTGTTCGCCTAACATGAGACATCCTCGTAACTATCTGAAAGGTTAGAATAATAGAGAAGCAAGAATAAGCCAAAATGCTCAGCCATTGCGATAAAATATAGCTCTGAGTATCAATGTATGTTTCAATAAATATGCATTCTTACTCAACAATCCAGAACAGATATATGGGAAGGATATATGGAATGTAAGAGCAATGAAACTGGATTATCAATACCAATACATAACTTTAAAAGTAATCTAATACATATAAGTAACTTTTCTCACTGTACCATCAAAATAAATGAATTGGAATCTACTAAACGCTACGATCTAAGCCGACGATCAATCGCTCTTAGCTCGCCAACCATACTGTGGTCCACAGCAGGTTAAACTGGGGATCCCTGGGCTACACAATCACAAATCAGCCCATTTTGGCACTTATTGACCATGGCCAAAATATCATTCAACATTCAACATTTCGCGACCGGCGTACGGCCCTGTATTTTCCAATTCACGGGTTCAATATAAAACCCTCATTTTTCCAAATCACAACTTTACCCTTGTCGGGTTCATAACTCAAATCACAGTTTCAACAAAATAAGTACACTTTTCTCATTTAACATGGCAATATGAATCTGATAAGTAAGAATAACAATCAGAGGGTTTATTGAATACTGAAAGAAATAGTTCAAGTCCTTCAAAAATTATACTTATAACAGATAAGCCTTACATTTTGAAGGAAATAAACCGGATTATACATCACATATATGAGTTCGAATAAGGAACTGAATCTGATAACTGCATTAACAAGCAATAATAATAATAATAACAATTGCAGTTCAGTGTAAAAGAACCAACACTTGGAAATTAAGTGAAGGGTATAAACACTCGCATAATAATAATTCAAGAGAATATTACTCGAACAATACGTGAAGGGTATAGACACTTGCCTGATCAGCGATAACAACTCCTGGTCACTTTCGTTCGTCAAACACTTCTATAACATAAAAATCAATATCCAAGTCAACGACCTCGTAAACCTCATTTTCTAGTAATACGGATATATTCTTATTTTAATAGACCATTATAAACATGTCAACCACAATCAAAACATTCAACTAGGTCCTGGAACCGTTATTCATAATTATAATTTAATAATCAGGTTTCTCACATAATTAGTACAACCCATATCTTTATTTAATTGAATTAAAGGCATCATATAAGTCACGTAACCGTCCCAAAGAAATTTTAAAAACATTCTTCAAGTCTCGTTTGAACATAAACAAGTCACAAAATATTTTTAGATCGAAAATCGGATAATTTTTGATAATATAAGGATTTAAAAACAATTTAAACAATTAATATAAAAATTAATTGATTAATTATAAATATTTAAACAATTATTGAATAAATAAAAGTGAAGAAAATAATTAAATCTAATTTAGATTAATTAAATTCGATTAATAATGAATTTATAAAAATTAATTGATTAAAGATTAATCAATCATTTTAAATAAATTAATTATTAATCAAAATAATTAAAATAATTAAATTTAATCCATTTTTGGAAATTAATAAATATTTAAGAATTTATAAAACTTATTTGAATTATAAAAATCAATTTTTCAGAAATAAAAACTATTTTCTGAATTTTTAAAACTAAAATAAACATTTTAATCCAGAAACACTTTTTATGCTTTTGCAATTGGGGAAAATAGATTGAAAGCGGGTCGGTAAAGTTTTGAAAACGGGTCATGAAGAACATGGGTGGGTCGCCAAGAACACCACCGGAGTCCGGTGGCGGTTCCGGCCACCCACCACCGCCGACGACCACCCAAATACTACCAAACACACAGATTCTCATAAGGGAAACACGGGAATTACACAACAACAATCATAACTAGCTTATTTACTTCAAAACACGGAAAAGAACTCCGTTTTGACCAAGATTCCGCCGGCGGCGAAATTTCCGGTCAAGGGGAACCGGCTTCGAAACTCAGATTAAATTACATGGCCACCTTCCAAATCAAACAATCTATCCTATGGTGATGGTATAAACAACAACCAAGTTCTGGAAATCAAATTCCGATCAAAAACTTCAAGCTTTTCCGGTGAGCTAAATATTTCCGATTTACATGGTTTGTAACACCAAAATTCAAATAAAAATCGCAATCCTGCTCTAAATCACATAATAATCATAATCAATCTATCAAGTATCAAGAACAATCAAGAATAAAGAAACCCCCAAATTAATCAATTCGAAATAAATATGAAAAATCATAAAAAAAAAAATCGAATCCTTACCCAAACTGAAATCTGATAGTGGATTATGATAGAGGATGAAAAGGGCTTTGATTTGGTTACTAGAACTTTGAATTTGGAATCCGATAACACCTTCGTTTATGGATTTGATTTCCAAGAACACGAAGAACGAAATTAGGGTTTCGGGTAATTTAGGGATAATTATCGATAATTAATACTTTTATTATACGTAAAATAATTACGGTACGGCTATTTATATTTAACGAAAATTATACCTCAAATAACATTTTTGGTTCAATGTCGATCCGTTGGATCATTTTTATTCGAATAAAGCGCACCGGTGACAAAACGATAATCCTCAAAAAGTACGGATAATCGCGAAAATATTTTAATACTATCTCGATGAACGAGCCAAAATATCTTTATAACAATTATTCAAAAATATCCCCCGCCTTAATGAATGAATTATTGGTACGAATGATGTACCAATTCCCCGAAAAATTACGAAATTAACGGAATTCTTCGTTCAAAACTTTACGATAATTATAAGATAAAAATAATTTCACTCTGAAAAGAAATTTTCAATAATCACATAATTCCACATATCATTTATAAGGCGTGCATATATGATCATTTAAACAAAACATTACCCTAATTAACACATAATGTACTTAAATTCACAAATAATACCCAGGAATTATATTAAATTCCTAAAAACATACATAC
This sequence comes from Heracleum sosnowskyi, assembly GCA_030848705.1. Lineage (NCBI taxonomy): Eukaryota > Viridiplantae > Streptophyta > Magnoliopsida > Apiales > Apiaceae > Heracleum > Heracleum sosnowskyi. The sequence continues at coordinate 11,016,350 of CM061239.1, forward strand.
GGTTTCACGGTTCTTACAGAGAGGGATATTCCAAAATGGAAACTGATATCTCCATAATCCGATCCAGTTCTTCCTAGCCGTTCCCACGCCTGGAAGCAATGTTGCTGCTGGTGGGTGTCTGCAAAACAACACCGGAGGGGGGTTTGGACCCTGGCGGCGCCTCCAGCGTGTGAATAAGTGTGGGCTTTCGAAGGTAAGATAAGACTATAGAGAAATCTAAATATGGAGGGTGTGTGTATAGTGTGTATATAGAATGAGAGAGTAACCCTAAACATTTCCTTCTTAGGCTATTTATAGGCCCAGAATTAGGGTTCAGGGGTGTACCTGCAATCATGAGCGTTGGATCCTAGGTAGGTAGGACACCTGGGTGATGTTGATGGGTCACACGTGCCCAGGTGAGAATTGTGGTGTCATGTGTCAGGCTCCTGCTGGCGTGTGATTTAGATAGGATATAATTGTGCCAATCATTGGGTATTCAGAGGTATCGTGGGCAGGTGTAATTCCTGACAACGACCTGTATTTTCCACGTCACAGTTGACGACCTTATCCCACGTCATTTGAGCTTACCATTTCTTGAATGTTGTGGAACTTGATTTGTCTAAGTCAGGATTTGGGTTCGAATCAAGGTTGCTTGGGAGCCAGGGCTCAGGTGCTGCTGAATATGCTCCCACCAAGAGTCCGAGTTAAGTTTCGAGTCAGGGCTCTTGTAGTCTGTAGATGGGAGTCTGGGCTCTTATAGCCTATCATTTCCCCCATACTCCCTTATTCAGATTTTCTGGATGGGGGAGTAGAATTCTCCACGTAAGACCTTTAGAAGAAAATTTTTGGTCGATATTTGCCCCCAGTCCGAATGGTTGTCAGTGACAAGAGTCCGGATTCGAGAGTTGATAGAGTTCCCTCTTAAGTCCAAGTTTGTGAGTCTTGGGTAACTTAGAAAAAATTTTGGTTGATATTTTCCCCGTAATCCGGATGGTTGTCAGTGACAGGAGTCCGGATTCGAGAGCTGATTGAGTTCCCTCTTAAGTCCAAGGTTGTGAGTCTTGGGTAACTTAGAAGAAATTTTTGGTCGATATTTACCCCCCCCCCCCCAATCCGGATAGCTGTCAGGGACAGGAGTCCTGATTCGAGAGTTGATAAAGTTCCCTCTTAAGTCCAAGGTTGTGAGCCTTGGGTAACTTAGAAGAAATTTTTGTTCGATATTTGCCCCCCCAATCCGGATGGTTTTCATTGACAAGAGTCCGGATTCGAGAGTTGATAGAGTACCCTCTTAAGTCCAAGGTTGTGAGCCTTGGGTAACTTAGAAGAAATTTTTGGTCAATATTTGCCCCCCAATCCGGATAGCTGTCAGGGACAGGAGTCCGGATTCAAGAGTTGATAGAGTTCCCTCTTAAGTCAAAGGTTGTGAGCCTTGGGTAACTTAGAAGAAATTTTTGGTCGATATTTACCCCCCAATCCGGATGGTTACCAGTGACAGGAGTCCGGATTCGAGAGTTGATAGAGTTCCCTCTTAAGTCCAAGGTTGTGAGCCTTTGGTAACTTAGAAGAAATTTTTGGTCGATATTTACCCCCCAATCCAGATGGTTTTCAGTGACAGGAGTCCGGATTCGAGAGTTGATAGAGTTCCCTCTTAAGTCCAAGGTTGTGAGCCTTGGGTAACTTAGAAGAAATTTTTGGTCGATATTTGCCCCCCAATCCGGATGGTTGTCAGTGATAGGAGTCCGGATTCGAGAGTTGATTGAGTTCCCTCTTAAGTCCAAGGTTGTGAGCCTTGGGTAACTTAGAAGAAATATTTGGTCAATATTTCCCCCCCCCCCCCCAATCCGGATGGTTGTCAGGGACAGGAGTCGGGATTCAAGAGTTGATAGAGTTCCCTCTTAAGTCCAAGGTTGTGAGCCTTGGCTAACTTAGAAGACATTTTTTGTCGATATTTGCCTCCCAGTCCGGATAGCAGTCAGGGACAGGAGTCTGGATTCGAGAGTTGATAGAGTTCCCTCTTAAGTCCAAGGTTGTGAGCCTTGGGTAACTTAGAAGAAATTTTTGATCGATATTTGCTCTTCAATCCGGATGGTTGTCAATGACAGGAGTCCGGATTCGAGAGTTGATAGAGTTCCCTCTTAAGTCCAAGGTTGTGAGCCTTGGGTAACTTAGAAGAAATTTTTGGTCGATATTTGCCCCCAATCCGGATGGTTACCAGTGACAAGAGTCTGGATTCGAGAGTTGATTGAGTTCCTTCTTAAGTCCAAGGTTGTGAGCCTCGGGTAACTTAAAGGAAAATTTGGTTGATATTTGCCCCCAATCCGGATGGTTGTCATGTACAGGAGTCCAGGCTCCTCTGCGATTTAATAAATCATAATTTCAACCGCTTCTTCAGTTTCCCTCCAATCATTTGAATTTGTTGTACTCCAAAATTTCTCAGAAACCGTTTATAATCGCTGGCAGTATTAAATGTGTCTGTCTTTTCACATTTTCTATTTTTCTTTTTCTTTTTTTCGTCCAATCACTCGACGCCACGTGTCTGTTGGGGGGGGGGGGGGTTAAGTCTCTTGTTTTTCTATATAAAACCCCCTTTTTTACTTCACCTTTTTCACTTTTCCAAAAATCACTTCCATTCTCTCTCAATTGCCAGAGTCTGTTCTTCTGGTCATTTGTGATTCTGAGCTTTTGCATCGTGGTCTTCTTGAAGCCATCTTTATCTCTTGTTGTATGTAAGATTCCCTATTCTTCTTCTGCTTCTTGTCGTTTTCATTCTTCGATTTGTTCTATTTTGTATTGATATTTTACTATTCGTATTTGAATGTTTGGGGTTTTGGTCAAAACTTGTTTTTGGTTTTGGGGTTTTTGTTTTATGTTGTTCAATTGTATATATATGAATGTTTTGTGTTCGAATTTGGTTTGCATGTGCAAGTATTTACGAATAGGGGGTTTTTGAATTCTGGGTTTTATTTGATGTTCTAGGGGAGTTCTTGTATTTGTAAGTGTATGTAGGTGTAGTTTGATCTATGTTTGGGGTTTGATTTGTTGTTTAAAGTGTTTCTGGTGTTCGTTTTTGTGACAAGAGTCCGGGTTGAGTCTTGTCCGGGCTCCGTGTTATTGTTTTACATAGCCTAGTAGACCACCTTTCATGTTTTGGTTTATATGTAACCGTATCCGGGTAGGCTTTGAACCCGGGTTGATAGTAAAAATTCTAGGATTATGAATGAACTAGGATTGGCATTAAGACCGGACTAGCTGTACAAATAATAGGTTAAATTGGAACGTTAGAGTCCGGACTAATTCAATAATAGGTTGAGAGACTGGATTTTGGACTTTGGACAAAATTTTAGACCGGGTTGGCTTTAATTTGTTATAGATATTTGGATTGTGCTTAACCCGGACTACTCTGAGTTCGGGTTATGTATTATTTTGACTAACTCGATAAAAACGGTTTATTTCTAGGTTTATGGTTCAGATAAAAAGAAGGGCTAACAGAGTGTTGATACCAGATTTTAAACCATCCACAGGTTCATCTAACTCAGATTTGGAAGTATTAGAAGTAGTAGACTTACACTGGTGTATCATGGCTAAGAAGAAGAAGACATTCGTGATCACCCAACTTAACACCAACATACTTGCTGAGCGGGGTAGTCTCATTACGCCTGATGGTTATTGGATTGACTCTGAGTTCATGTTCGTTAGGAAAGATCCTGATGAAGACATGTCTCGTGTATATAGATCCTTTAGTTACTCATATAGGCATCGACACGAGCATGGAGACCTCGGGCCATACAATAAGACGGATATGGATGCTTTGTTTGCTGGAAGCATTATAGGTGAATCCCTCCCCCCACTGAAAGAAAGCATTAGGACTTTTCCCTTTCCGGAAATGGATGAGATAGTCCGGGAAAATTTTCATCTTGGACCCCGGATACAATGGAGGTGGCCAGAGCCCGAGGAGAGGGTGTATGAAAGGACCGACGATGGATTTGTTGGGGTTTGGTTAGAGCATTTGCGCTCAGGGTGGAATCCGGAGTGCCATGTCTTCGTTAAACACCTCTGTAAGTATGTATATGAACTTCCCATAACTCAAATAACCCCCAATGGTGTGAAGTGGATAACTTGGTTTCTTGCCTGTTGTGAGAAATATGGACTCCTACTCACCTCCAAACTCTTCCACCAGCTCTTCTACCTGCTTCGGTCTAACAAGAGACCATTCTATGAGTTAAGATTATGGGCTGAAGAGTGCGGGTATCTCTCGGGTAGTGCGAAGCCGGTAATGCAGAATATTTCTTTGAAAGGTTGGAATGGGGAAGTTATCATGCTGAAAGGCTTAGATTTACTCTATATGCCCCATTTTGTGGCTGGTGAGAAGCCCAAAACATTCCCCTATTATAAACTTGAGGGACAAGCCCGGGCTAAAGTTTATGCTTTCTGCGAGTGTCTTGGGCATCAACTAACCCGAGATACTTTCATGGATCATAACAAATTGTTTGAACTTGGATGTATGTAACTGTTATACTGTTTGTGAATCCGAATTCTTTCAATGCTCTCTAACCCGGTTTCTCTTATTTTTTCAGGTCGGCCTTTTTATATCCCCAAATTCAACAAGATAATGGCTTCCAAGAACTATTCCTTTTCTCTAAGGCAATTATCTAGAGTCCACGTTCCTCGACCACAGAAGACCGGCGACGAGTCTAGGTCAAGTGCCCATAAAGAGGATGGTGCGGAATCCGTTACTCATGAACCGGTGATTGTTGAGCCCGGTGTTGCTGAGGAGAACCCGGGTGAGAGCCCTGTGAGGAAATCAAAGAAACAAAAGAGGAAGTTGGTTACTCCCACTTCGGGTTCTGGAGCCAATATTGAAGACGCTGCTGAGGATGTTTCCAAGAAGCCCGGTGATGGAGGAGACCAGGTTGGTAAGTATAGCTCGGAAGAATATGCAGAGATGGTTGGTGATATGCCCCGGGAGGAGGATTGGAAAGCTATGGGGGATGCCAGGATGCGGGAGGTGCTGAGAGGATTAATTGGGGACCTTGGGAATGTATGTTTGCTTGATTGATCCCTCTTTTTATTGTATTTCTCTCTGATTGTTGATCTATATTTTGTTTACCACTTGTAGGCTGCGATTAAAGCTGCTGGGGCTTCTGCCTTGATGAAGAAAAAGGATGATAAATTGACCAACTCCCTAAATTTGAAGGATCAACAAATCCTGGAACTCGGCAAAAGCTTGTCAGAGATGAAGGTTGCCCATCAGGAGGAGGTGTCCGGGCTCAAGGGTGACCTGATCTCAGAACAAGACCGGGTTACTGATCTTGAAAAAAGACTCTCCGAGGCTGAGAAGAAACTTGAGGCTGTCAAGCCCGAGAAGGAGATCAATGAAGAGTTTCAGCAAATTGATGAATATAATCAAGCTATTTCTAATGCTGGAGCTCCTGAAATTCTTAGAGCCTGGAAAGTTGCCGAGAAGCTTATAAAGACTAATCCTGCTGCCAACTGGGATACCTTCATAGATGCCTTCATCGCTGTGAAGGAAGCTGTTGAACGGGGTGAAGGAGAGCCCGAACTCTTTGACGGTCCAAATCCTCTAATCTTTCAAGTGATTCCTGAGAACAAGGCTGCAGAATAGACTATAGCAATTGTGCTTGCTTTTGGGGACGCAAGTCCTATGTAATCCTCAACTGTTTCTGAAGAACACGTATTTTATATTTTAGAGTGTTTCCGGGTTGTACGGCCAACCCGGGCTCCTGAACTTATTTATTTTCGAATGCATGCTTTATTTTGCAATCTCTTCATTTTTCTGATATTCCGTAAAATGTATATATCTTAGTCCGGCCTCATGGCTAGATTCTGGGCCGGGCTCTTAATTTTGTACTTAGAATAAAATCTAAGATTATATTGTCGCATATTGCTCGGGAGTCCGGCCTCATGGCTTGATTCTGGGCCGGGCTCTTGATTTTGTACTTAGAATAAAATCTAAGATTATATTGTCGCATATTGCTCGGGAGTCCGGCCTCATGGCTTGATTCTGGGTCGGGCTCTTGATTTTGTACTTAGAATAAAATATAAGATTACATTGTCGCATATTGCTCGGGAGTCCGACCTCATGGCTTGATTTTGGGTCAGACTCTTGATTTTGTACTTGGGAAGTTTTCCCAAGATTTTTAGATTGCATATTGTTGGGGACCCTGGCTCCACATTATGCCTATGGCTCTGAGACAGGTTTGAGAGATTGCATATTGCTGGGGATCCGGGCTACATGTTATGTTTATTGCTCTGAGCCCGGGATGTTACAAAATTGAAAAATACAGAAAATGTAAAATACAAGTTTATATGAAATAACAATATGCCCGGATTTTATTCATAGAAAGATCCAGAGTACAAAGTTCTTATTCTTACTTCAATACAAAAAGTGATATTACTTGCTGAAGTTTCTGGGCTTTCAGGAGCCCCTTATTCCTTGTCCGGGCTTTGCATTCTTCTTACTGATAGAACTTCCTGAGTCTGAGGCCGTGCCAAGTGTTGGGGACCTCAGAATCATCCATGTGAGTAAGCTTATAAGTTCCAGGTCGGAGTACTTTAACTATTTTATAAGGTCCTTCCCATTTTGGCATAAGTTTGCGAATATTAGTTGGGTCAGAAGCCTCAGTGTCTCTAAGCACCAGGTCTCCAACTTGAAAGTTCTTAACCCAGGCTTTCTTTCCAAAGTACTCTCGAGTTTTCTCCTTATACTTCTCCATTCTTCCAACAGCTTGATCCCGAACTTCATCAATCAGGACTAAATTGGTCTTCAGCCCTTCTTCGTTAGCAATCTCTTCAAAATTGATAGCTCTGTGGGAAGGATTTCCAACTTCAATGGGCAACAGGGCTTCAGTACCGTAAGCCAGCTTGAATGGGGTTTCACCAGTGCTAGTCCGGGGACTATTCCTGTATGCCCATAACACATTAGGTAGCTCCTCGGGCCATTTATTCTTGCTTTCCTGTAGCCGTTTCTCAATTCCCCTTAGCAAGATACGGTTTATGACCTCGACTTGACAGTTTCCTCTAGGGTAGGCAACAGATGATTTCTTGTGCTTGATTCCTCTTTCCTTTAGATACCCCTCGAACTCGGATCCCACAAATTGTGGCCCATTATCAGAGACTAGAACCATGGGTGGAACTGTTGGGAATATTCTGAACGTTATGGTTTTACATTTGAATAAGTCAGCTAATTGTTAGCAGCATTAGTTGAACGTGGAGTCGTGGAGTTTGTTTAGGAGTTTCCAGTAGAGAAATAATAGGAGATGCAGCTGTTTTGTAGAAGCATCTGTTAGCAAGTAGTTTCCTTATTTATAGTACTTTTCCTTTCTTTGTTTTAGTAACGCCAAGTGAGAATTTCTTTTGTTCAGTTTAATATACAACCTGAGTTTATCTCATATTTGCAGTGTTATATTATTTGTGTTTTCAACAGGAACCTCATCAAAATGTTGTCCATGAACTTAATGCAGTCCTGCTGGTTGATTATTCTCATTGCCTTAGCCTCTGCCCATTTAGTCATATAGTCAATTACCACCAATAAGTATCTCAAGTCACCCTTAGCCCGGGGAAATGGACCCATGATGTCGATTCCCCATACTGCAAAGGGTACTAGAGACATGACTGAAGAAGGTAGGACCGGGCTCTGTCTTGGGACGTTGCTAAATAGTTGGTATTTCTTGCATTTCTTCACAAAATCTATAGCATCATTATGGATAGTCGGCCAATAGTAGCCCTGCCTAATGATCTTGTGAGCCGGGGCTTTTGCAGCCATGTTGTCACCACAGATTCCTTCATGAACTTCCTCCAAACAATAATTAGCTTCACACGGTCCAACACACTTCAATATTGGGGCAAAATAGGTCCGGAGATAGAGTATTCCTTCTTCCAAGAAGAACTTTGCTGATTTTGCTTTCAGTCTTTGAGCCTGACCCTTCTCAAGTGGTAATTCTCCCTTTTCCAAATACAGAATGATGGGAGTCATCCAGCTAGGTTGATCATCAATTTCCATGACTTCCTCTTGCTCTATAGTTGGCTTATCCAATTCCTCAAAGTAGACCGAGCTATCCAAATCAACCGAATTCTGTACTAGCTTGGATAGGATATCAGCTTCGGTGTTATCTTCTCGATTCACTTGAGTGATTTCAAAATGGGGGATAAGAGCTAGGTGACCTTGAACCAGGACTTGGTACCTAGTCAAAGTTGGGTCTTTGGCAATATACTCTCCTGTTGTTTGCTTGACCACAATCTGGGAGTCGCTGAAAATGGTGAGCTTTTTCACCCTTAGAGTCCGGGCTAAACGGAGTCCTGCGAGAAGAGCTTCATATTCCGCCTGATTGTTTGTTGCTGCAAAACCAAATCTGATTGCTTGTTTGATTTGAAATCCCTCTGGACTCCTGAGTATAAGTCCCGCCCCCGATCTTTCACTAGTGGACGAGCCATCTACATGTAAATTCCAAGTTTCGGGATCAGGAGTGGACTCTTCCCCGGATTCGGCCTCCATAGAAATGTGGACAGGTTCGGGAAATGAGCACTCTAGTATGAAATCGACAAGGGCTTGAGCTTTAATTGAAGTCCTTGGGATGAATGTTAAAGAGAATTGGCTGAGTTCGATGGCCCAGTTGACCAAGAACCCGGACACATCTGGCTTGTGGATTATCTTTCTCAGAGGTTGTTCAGTGATGACTTTGATTTCACGACCTTGGAAGTAGTACCTTAGTTAGGATTGGTGGTGCTGCTAGGTACTCCTTGATTGAGTCAAAGGCTTTCTGGCAATCCGGACTCCAGACAATCTCCCTCTTTTTCTGCGCGGCTTTAAGTAAATTAAAGAAAGGTAAACAGCGTTCAGTAAGTTTAGGAATAAACCTTCTTAGAGCTGCTAAAGATCCCACTAGCTTCTGTATATCTCTTTTAGTCCGGGGTGGTTTCATATCCGTTCTAGCTTTGATTTTCTCTGGGTTAGCTTCGATTCTCCTTTGGCTTATCATGAAACCCAAGAATGTTCCGGCTCCAATTCCAAAGGTGCACTTTTCCGGGTTGAGCTTCATCTCCTGTTTTCTTAAGTTGTCAAAGCATTCTTTTAAATCAGCAATGTGGTTTTGGACTGTGGTGGATTTGGCTATCATATCATCAACATAAGATTCTAGGTTCCTTCCCAGCTGGCTCTTGAAAATTTCAACCATGGCTCTCTGGTAAGTGGATCCAGCATTCCTCAACCCAAAGGGAATGAGTTTATAAGTGTAGACAGCTCGGTGCGTTATAAAAGCGGTTTTGGCTATGTCAGCCGGGTTCATCTTGATTTGGTTATAGCCAGAGAAAGCATCCATGAAACTGAGCATGACATGCCCGGTTGTGGCATCAATGAGCTGGTCAATGTTGGGAAGTGGGTATGGATCTTTGGGGCATGCATCATTCAGGTCAGTGTAATCCACACACATTCGCCACTTTCCATTGGGTTTCTTGATCAAGACAACATTGGCCAACCAATACGGGTACTTTATTTCACAGATAATATCAGCTTTGAGTAGCTTTTCCACTTCTTCATCAATTGCTTTCTGCCTTTCCGGGGCGAAGCTCCTTCTCTTTTGCTTGACTGGTTTCTTTTTTGGGTCTATATCCAGGCTATGCATGGCTACAGACTCCTGGAGCCCGGGCATGTCATCCGGACTCCATGCAAATACATCAGCATACTCCCGGAGTAGCTCAGTGAGTTCTTTCTTGAAGACTGTGTCCAAATCAGTTCTGATTTTGACCTTTCTGTCCGGGTTTCCTTCTTCCAATTTTATAGATTCGAGCTCAACAGCGGCCTCTACTTTACCCATTTCTGCTTTAGAGACATACTTTTGGACCCGGGCTTGCACAACCTGGTCAAGGTAGGTCTGGGCTGGCGGGTTTTCAATGTTTTGGACCTCTTTGCCGGACTCTAGTCTCCCGGGTTCTTTCCTTTGGTTGTATTTGTGCTTCTTTCGGCTTATACTTTTCTGATAAGAACTCGCCTTCCTCTTATTTTCAGGATCAGTTTCAGCCATTACTAGGGCCTGCCCATAGCATCGACTAGCCATTTCGTAATCTCCCCGGACTTCTCTAGTTCCGGCTGGTGTTGGAAATTTGAATTTCAGGTGAGGGTTGGAAGTTATGGCTTGGAGCTTGGTCAGGGCCGGCCTTCCTAGAATATCATTGTAAGAGGAAGGAGTGTTGATAATGTAGAATTTAAACATGTTGGTCACTTACTTCGGGAAAGTTCCAAAAAGGACTAGGAGGTATAGGGTTCCCTGGATTGGTATAGGGTCTTCCCTACAATCATTCATCTTTACGCTGCCTAGCTGCATTCGATCCATGGTATGTTTAAACAAGATGTTGACAGAAGAGCCGTTATCAATTAGAACTCTTCTGACTTCATTGTTGGCTATGTCTAGACTGACAACAAGGGCTTCATTATGATTTGGATCGAGACCCTCAAAATCATCCTTGATGAAGCTGATCACCTGCTCCGGACAAGCTTGGACCATCATTATTTCATCTCCAGAGTCCGGGCTCCTTGGTGGTGAGTTAGATCCTCCCATTACAACGTTCACGACATTCTTGTCTTTCCCAGAACCTTCTCCTCTATCAGCGGTTCTCCGGGCTAGATACTGACCCATGTTTCCTTTCTTGATTTGATCTTCAACGAAGAACTTGAGAGATAAGCAATTTTTAGTGGTGTGCCCATGAGTTTCGTGATAATCATAATGTTTGTGGATTGATCGGTTTTCTAGCCCGGTGACCATGGGTTTGGGAGGGTAGTAGAAGGTCTTGTCTCTTACTTCTTTTAGAATATCAGCTCGAGTCCGGTTCAGAGGAGTCCAGTTTGGTTCATTCCTGGGCTCGGGCTTTGTTTTAGGCTGTCCGGGCTCCCTCCTTTGATTGGAGTCCGAGGGTGGGGCTGGTAATGCAAGCTGAGAGCTCTAAATGTAGTTACTTTGTCGGTTGGGCTTGAACTTCTTGTCTTGGTGGTAATTGTTCTTGGGACGATCCTCAGCCCGGGTTGGGGAGATTCCTTGCCTTGTCATTCTCATGGCTTGAAGGACATCAGTTACATTGATGAACCTGGTTGTCATGGAATAGGCTGCCGCCAGGCTCTGAGGCTCTTTGTGAATGAGGTCAAGGACATACCTCTCGTTATTATCAGGGTCCAGGTTTCTGCGGAATATTGTCAGAGCTTCTCGCTCGTCCAAATTGCTTATATTGTTGATGGCCTCCTGGAAGCGCTTCATATAGGTAGCCAGGGCTTCTCCCCGGGCTTTCCGGACCGTCTCCAGGTGGCACATGTGCATTTAGTGAGTTTTATTTGTTCGGAAGGGTCTCAAGAAGGCTTCGCGAAACTGCTTCCAATTGTGAATGCTTCGAGATGGAATTTGGCTGAACCATCTCTGAGCACCAGACTTAAGAGTTGAGGCAAAGAACCTGCACTTGGTTAAATCATTGTAGTAATAGATCATGGCAATTTGCTCGAAGTAATTAACATGCTCTTCTAGGTCACCGAGACCATTGAAGGAATCAAAGTTGTAGTGTTTGAGGTTTTTCTGCCTGGGTGTTGCCTCAAGAGAGTAGCTGAATGGTGTTAGGGTATCCCCTATGTCAATCCCTGAGTCATGGCCAACCTTTTTCTGGAGCTCATGGATCATATCCATTAAGTCTTCCTGGGGTTCTTCCTCATCTGAGATTATGTCAAGGCTTGGAGCCCGGGTTCTTCTTCTGTCATGTGTTTTGCCGAGAATCCGGGCTTCTTCCTTTTGAATTCTTATCTGGATTCTTAGATCGAGTTTGTCTTGCTCTTCATTTCGGATTTTCTCTCTCAGCTCAGCTAGCTTCCTGAGTTGCTCAGCTTCATTATCTTGGTTTTAACTATGAGCTCTGTGGTGGGTTCTTTTTCGGGTTTCTTTGTCTTTGCCCCCAATTCTGTCAAAAACTAAGGCACGAGATCGGTGAGATTCTCCAGAGTCATGAGAGTTCTCATTTTGATCCACTTCATTTATCCGGGCTTCCTTGTACATCCGGATTGCATCAACAAGCTGGTTCCCAGTCAAGTTTTCCATGAGTCCGGGTTCCATGTTGACATCCGTGTACTTGTACTTATTGACTTCAATTTCAACCCGGGCATCATCAGGCCGGATTCTTTGAGATGCCAGAGCCTGGACTGGTGGTACGTCAACAACATTTGGGTTCTGGTTTGAGGGTGGTTCTTGTCTTGGGGTACTGGTGGTGGGTCTTAGTGTGGATTTGCTTCCTCGAGCCATGATTCAAGAACAACAAATGTACACAATTTTTTGGGGCAACACAATTTTTCAGTTAACAAAGTAAATTTTTACTAGATCCGGGTTTATCAATGAAGGTGAAACAATGTATGCATGCACTTTCTGGGCTTAATGTATCTCAAAGTAAGAAAACTGGTTTTTAGAATAGATCTAGCAAAGAGCAATATAGATCTAATCAAAAGATAGAGTACGCAAGCTAATAGGTTGCAACTTAATCAAGAACACCAACAGATCTGGGCTAAACAAGGCTAAGAAACATGCATACTTTGAAGAAATGGGCTAAGGAGTTCATTTTCATGGCTAAAATGAAAGGGTTTGTTTAGATCTTACTGGGTTTAATCAGGACTCCTTCCAAGATGAAGGAGCTTGTTGAAGATGGTGAGTCTAGTGGCACCGTGGCCAAAAGACAGGGTTCCCCTCCTTCTAGCGCCAAATGATATCTCCAGAATCCGATCCAGTCCTTCCTAGCCGTTCCCATGACTGGAAGCGATGTTGCTGCTGGTGGGTGCCTGCAAAACAACACCGGAGGGGGGTTTGGACCCTGGCGACGCCTCCGGCGTGATAATAAGTGTGGGCTTTGGAAGGTAAGATAAGACTATAGAGAAATCTAAATATGGAGGGTGTGTGTATAGTGTGTATATAGAATGAGAGAGTAACCATAAACCTTTCCTTCTTGGGCTATTTATAGGCCTGGGTGATGTTGATGGGTCAAACGTGCCCAGGTGAGAATTGTAGTGTCATGTGCCAAGCTCCTGCTGGCGTGTAGTTTAGATATGACATAATTGTGCCAATCATTGGGTATCATAGGTGTCGTGGGCAGGTGTAATTCCTGACAACGACATGTATTTTCCACGTCACAGTTGACGACCTTGTCCCACGTCATTTGAGCTTACCATTTCTTGAATGTTGTGGAACTTGATTTGTCTATGTCAGGATTTGGGTGCGAATCAAGGTTGCTTGGGAGGCAGGGCTCAGGTGCTGCTGAATATGCCCCCACCAAGATTCTGAGTTAAGTTTCGAGTCAGGGCTCTTGTAGTCTATAAATGGGAGTCTGGGCTCTTATAGCCTATCAGAAACTGTATAGAAATGAAAGGGACAGAGGGAGTATACATATATATTCCCTCTGCGTTATATCCTTCAAAATTTATTGTTATTCTCACAGTGTAGGTGCCACAGAGTCGTCTTCCTTTTCCTTTTCCTTTTCGATATTGTGTTGGTATAATAATAATAATAAAAACAAACAAACTACTTTCATCGGCACTTATAATATACTTCTAACAATTGAGAATAAAAAAAGAGGAGCCATGAGAGATTAAGCGTTATGTTTGTTTTGATAATCTATCAAGAACTAATGTCGCAGAGAGAGATGTCCAGAGAGATAAATAGATGATAATGGAGAGAGAAAAGAAAATTATCATTGCAATTGTTTGTTACAAAATCTGTATGTAAAATTAGAAGATTTTCAAAACTATATATATACATCGAGTCTTGATCTAACTGACTAACAAACTATTGGCAGGAAGCTTTTCTATTCAATAATATGTAAAATAAATATTTACCCCCCCCCCCCCCCCCGCCGCCCGCAATTTGGAGGGGAAGGACTGAACTCCCAAATTGGACAGAATATTCTGATGAGAACAACAAGCAAAGGTTTTGTAAAAACGTCAGCTAGTTGAGTGGTAGTTGGAGTGTAACTAAGAGATATGAGGCCAAAACCCAGTTTCTCTCGAACAAAATGGCAATCAATTTTTTTGTGTTTTGTTCGTTCGTGATAAACTGTGTTTTTAGCAATGTAGATAGCAGCCATATTATCACATTTCACAGGAATGGGGTTTACATTTGGGACATCGAACTCATGTAACAATCGAGATAACCAGGCCAATTCAGCAGTGACCCGTCTGAGAGATCGATATTCAGCTTCAGCTGTGGATAAAGAGATTGTATGTTGTTTCTTGGACTTCCAAGAAATCAAACTACCTTCCAGAAAGACGACATAACCACATACAGAACGACGAGTATGAGGGCAGGCTGCCCAATCAGCATCACAGTAGGCCTTGACATTATAGTTTGTGGAATTACTAAAAAATAACCCTTGGTTTGGATCTGACTTCAAATAACGCAAGACATGAACAACAACATTCCAATGTGTTAAACGAGGATCAGACATATATTGGTTGAGGTGTTGAACAGCAAATGACAAGTCATGATGTGTATTGGTCAAAAAATTGAGCTTACCAACTAATTTTCGATACAAAGAAGGATCTGACACTGGTTCACCCTCACTGGGTAACAATTTTACTGACAAATCCAAAGGACTAACTACTGATGATAAGGTTGAACAATCAAACTCATCCAGAAGCTCCAGAGTAAATTTCATTTGGGATAAAATAACACCATTAGGAACATAGTTAAACTCGATTCCAAGAAAATAGTGTAAACGGCCCAAGTCCTTTATTTTGAAAGTAGAATCTAGAAATTGTTTAACTGATGAGATTTCTGAAGTATCATTACCAGTAACTAGAATGTCGTCAACATAGACATCAAGAAAAGTAACATTGGTGCCAACCTTTTTAAAGAAGAGAGAAGTATCATTCTTGGAAAACTGATATCCTCTAGAGAGCAAGACTGTACTCAGCTTAAAATGTCATTCACGGGAAGCTTGTTTTAGCCCATATAAGGACTTCCTGAGTTTACAAACAAGAGTAGGATCGGAAACAACCATACTAGGAGGGACTTTCATATAGATGTCTTCATGAAGATCACCGTGTAAAAAAGCGTTGTTAACATCAAGTTGAGTCATTTCCCAGCCTTTTTTAACTGCAGTAGCAACCAAAGCACGAATGGTAGTCATTTTAACAACTGGGGAAAACGTTTCCGTGTAATCAACCCCTTCCTCTTGAGTGAATCCCTTTACAACTAATCGTGATTTGTAACGTTCAATAGAACCATCAGCATGATGCTTTACTTTGAAAACCCATTTACAAGAGATTGGTTTCTTCCCTTTGGGAAGTGGTACAAGAGATCAAGTGTCATTGGCTTCCAAAGCAGAAAATTCAGTAGCTATAGCTTGTTTCCATTCTGGATACTGAGCAGCTTCATTATAAGAGATTGGATCAGAATGAGGAGAAACAAGAGTGGCAGCTGTACAACAAAAAGATGAAGCTAGAGAAGAGAGTTGAGGTGTGTGGCAGCAAGAAGTGAGAGTATAAGAACAACAAGAAGAAGAACAATGTGCATGTAAAGGATGCACATAGTCATTCAGATAAGAAGGGATTTTGACAGACCTATTAGATTTTCTGATAATATGGCAAGGGACATTAGTAGATGATGAATGAGAATGTGGAGAAGATGTATTCTCAAATGAGGTAGAAGTATAATCAGGATAAACAATATCATTGATTGATATAGAATCAGTAACAGGAAGTGGAAAAAGGGAATTAGTGACAGATTTGACTAAAGGAAATATATCTTCATGAAATTTTGCATCTCTAGATATTACAATAGAATGAGTTTCAAGATTCAGAAACTTATAAGTTTTCTTTCCAAAAGAGTAACCAAGGAATACACAAGAAATAGATCTTGGAGAAAGTTTATCTCTATGAACTTTTGGAATACTGACATGAGATAGACAACCAAATGGCTTAAGGTGATTATACTGTGGTTTAATACCAAAAAGTTTTTCATAAGGTGTAGCTCCTTGAAGAACCTTAGATGGAAATAGGTTTATGAGATAAGTGGATGTAAGAACACAATCTCCCCAATATTTTTTAAGTAGATTAGATTGAAATAATAAAGCTCTAGAAGTCTCTAAAAGGTGTTTATGTTTTCTCTCCACAACACCATTTTGTTGTGGAGTGTGAGTACACGATATTTGATGATGAATACCTTTTGCAAGAGAGAATTGACTGGTATCATGACTCAAACCTAGTTCCAAAGCATTGTCTGTTCTAACAGATTTAACAGAAACTTTGAACTGGGTTTCAACCATGGCTATGAAATATTTGATAAAACTGAATGCATTACTTTTGGTAGCAAGAAGATGAGTCCAAGTGGCTCTTGAAAAATCATCCACTATAGTTAAGAAATAGTTGTATTTGTTATAAGTTTTGACAGGGTATGGACCCCAAACATCTACATGTATTAACTGAAAGCAAGAAGTAGAATGAATCTGACTATGAGGAAAAGGCATTCTATGTTGTCTTGATTTAGCACAAATATCACAAACAACAATGTCATTAGAATTTGTATTGAAATCAATATTACAAAGAGACAGTGTTTTCAACTTAGACATAGGCAAGTGACCTAGTCTATGATGCCAATTTGTGGCAGTAACATTACAAAGAGAAACTGAAAAATCTGGTTAAACAGGAACAACTTGAGATGTCTGACATGAGGAAAGAACAACGGCTGAGTGATTGAAAGTGTAGAGGCCTCTCTGAGATTTACCAAGAACCAGTGGCTTCCTCAAAGAAGGGCCCTGCAATGAACAAAGATCATGAGTAAAAGTAATTTCACAATCCAATTGTTGTGTGAGCTTACTGATAGAGAGAAGATTAAGCTTAAAATGAGGAACATAGAGTACATTTTGTAATGTTATATCAGATGAAATAGGTACAGTTCCAGTATGGGTAATATCAAGAATGTGACCAGTTGGAAGTGAGACAGATATGGATTGTGAGAGTGGTTGAAAAGTAGAAAATAAATCCCTATGGAAACACATATGATCACTGGCACCACTGTCTAGTATCCAAGAAATTATAGAAGAATCAGAAAAACAAGCAGTAGAGAGATTAATGTTACCAGCAAAGTTGGATCTAGATGGAATAGAATCAGATGAAGAAGCTTTAAGTAGATTAACAAGTTGTGAGTACATTTCAGGAGTAATGCCAGTAATGTTTTGATTTGCAGAGTTAACAGATGTAGACTGAATAACAGTTGGAGAAGACTGAGAACCAACATCTCCACTTATAGCAACATCAGCTTGTGCTACTTGAACAATCATCTTAGGTTTGGTAAATTTGAAATCAGCAGGAAATCCATAAAGCTTGTAACATTTGTCTATAACATGACCAGGCTTTTTTGCAGTAATTGCAGTGAAGACTAGCCTTCTTAGAATCAAAACTAGATGAACCAGGTTTCCTAGTAAACTGAGCAAATTGTGAATTTGAGTTAGACATTCTAGATGAGTTTACATGAAGAGAAGCTGATTCTGATAGAAACTGAACACCAGAATGAATTTTCTTTTATGATTCCTCTTGCAAAAGGATACTATAAACCTGGCTGATAGTAGGCAAGGGTGATTTCATCAATATAGAACCTCGCATAGAAGTGTATGAATTATTTAAGCCCATAAGAAATTGGATGATACGTTGATCTTGTTGAAATTTAGACAATTTCAAAGATGCACCACAAATGCAACCACATGTGCATACAGAAATTAAAGACAGTGAATCAACATCATCCCAAAGAATTTTGAGTTTAGTATAATATTCAGGGATACTTGTATTGCCTTGAGACCATTCAGATAATTCTTTATGAAGTCCAAACATTTGAGTACCATTAGGTGAACCATAGCGTGCGTTCCTCCAACTCTTGCCATATCTGATGTGCTGAATTAGAGTAAATGACACTACGGCGACTTTGACAAAGAACCAAGTAGCCATGAAATAACCATATCATTACAACGGGACCAGCTCTTGAAATCCGGAGAATCAGTGTTAGGTTTAGGCAATGTTCCATCAACAAATCCTAGTTTATTACGAGCAGATAAAGCAATAGTCATAGATCTTTTCCAATTGCTAAAGCCAGTACCATCAAATGGATCGCTTATGAGTTTCATTCCAGGACTATTAGAGTTTTGAAGATACAGAGGATTATCTTGATCCAAAATTCTAGTATTACTGATATTAGATGAGTTGGGAGCAGTTTGTGAAGTAGAAGCAGACATTTTGTATTGAATTGTGATAAAAAAAATCAAGAAAAGAACAGAAAAATGATATGAAGGTAAAGTGTTTGAGTAAATTTCAGAAGGAGATATGAACAAAATCGTATGAAATTTTAATCATACAATACAGGAATTCATCAATTGAACAAGATATCAATGTCAAACTGAGAGATCAATCGCAATGAATTGAACAAGATATCAATGGTTTTAAAAACAAAGATCAAGTAAACGAAACTGTGAGAGAGATCACGAAGACACCTGATTTGATGATAATGATGAGTTGAATATCGTTCAAAGAAGGCGATGATGTGCGGAAGACAGTATTCTGCTATGATACCATGTTTGTTTTGATAATCTATCAAGAACTAATGTCGCGGAGAGATAGATGTCCAGAGAGATAAAGAGATGATAATGGAGAGAGAAAAGAAAACTATCATTGCAATTGTTTGTTACAAAATCTGTATGTAAAATTAGAAAATGAAAATTACAAGACTATATATATATATCTATATCGAGTCTTGATCTAACTGACTAACAAACTATTGACGGGAAACTTTTCTATTCAATAATATGTACACAATAAATATTTAAGTAATGTGACAAACACGTTGCAACACCGCCTAAATTCATACATGAGAACATTGAAATATAATATAATTGAAGTATTACCGACAGAATTAACAAGAAAAAAAGGTATTATCTGCAGGATTTAAGCACACCAAATTCTTTTCTACTTAATAGTATGTTTGTTTAATAACACTTTTTATCCTAATGGCTACTTTCTCACTTAATAACAAGTTACATTGCTGATACTCTTTGTGGGCCAATAAATATTACCTTCTCTCGGTGGTGGAGAGGTGAAAATGCTAGCGACAAAGCTTTGCAGATGAGTATCGATTTCAACATTAAAGTATTGTTAATGGGCTATTAGAAACAACTAAATTCATTTACTGCTTCCTAAATGAGAATCAACACCTAGAGGGGAGGGGTGAATAGGTGTTATGACTAACAATGACCGATTTTAATTATTACCAAGTTATGTGACTGAAAAAGCAAAAATCAGTCTGTTTTTGCTGTCTGGCAGCTTACTGAGTTTACAGAATATAGAATGGCAGCTAGCTACGTTGTTCACAGCAGTATAGAAAATGTGCAGAAAATAATGAACACACAGCAATTTTAGCCAGGTTCGACCCCTATCTCCTATAGGTCTACGTCCTGGTCCTTTACCAACACGGCAAAGGAATATATTATTGATCAAAGTGAATTACAACTACACAATACAATAATATATCTCCCTGATCTCCCTGTTACTGTTTGCAGCTTGCTGAAACGCCTTGTTCCTTGAACACAGCTCTCTAAGTACTATACTAAACCAAGTATAAACTCCTCTAGCTATCAAGTTCCTTGAACCCTTGTTTCCCAAGCTTACAAAACCAGCAACTACCAACTTACAAGTTGAACAATACAAGTATAATCAATTACAATTGAAACTATGAACTCTAATTCAAGATATAAGATGTAATATATATTAGGGCTCAAAAGTATATGAAAGATATATCAAATCAGTTTGTAAAACACTTGTGTTTTCTTGTGAATGTAGTCCAACCACTAGAATGAAAACAACACAAGTCTTTTTATAATGAAACAATGATTTTGAATTAATCGATCAACAACTAACGGTCTTGACTACCAAGTCTCACGTATTTTGTTCTTTGATTAATTCAAACCAACGTTCATGAAATCAACGTTCAGAAATCAGAAACCAGATGAGTTAGAGAAGGAACGTTAAGAAAGACAAATTCAATCTGGTTTGAAAAGCCCATAAAATAATAGAAGTTGTTAGATTATAAACAACGTATATCAACTTCCTTTATTTTAGGAACTATATATATATATATATAATATATTTGAAAATATTTGAGCCCATATATATATATACCTTATATATCAGATAGAGTCCTTACAAAACGTTTCCTAGAAAATTTCCTATAAATTAGGAATGAAACTCTATCTGCTGGAAGTGTTGCCAGCTTGCTGACTGCATACAAAATTACTTTGCCAGCTTGCTACCTGCATAGAAAATTAGTCTGCCAGCTAGCTGCTACAACATGTTTTGTTAGAAAAATACATAGCTTTTATTTCCTGCAAAACCATGTTAGTATAATACACTTAAGCCAGCTTGCTGTTAGTGTTATCATCAAAATATCAGGGTTTCAATCTCCCCCTTTTTTTGATGATTACACAACAATTTTAGGAAACGAATAATTCTCCCCCTCAATCTAATAATCCTGCATCAAAATATTTATCTAACAGATATGCATTTTAACTAAGATAAATAAAACCATTAGTTCACATAAACCAACTTAAATTACGAAATTTTACCAGCAATTAGTTTTAACTGCATAAACCAGCAGTACCCCATAACAAAACATATAAGTTCAAATAACAACCACATAAGTTCAAAAACATGTTCAATAACCCATAAATTACCCAGAA
The DNA here is from genome assembly GCA_030848705.1 of Heracleum sosnowskyi. NCBI lineage: Eukaryota > Viridiplantae > Streptophyta > Magnoliopsida > Apiales > Apiaceae > Heracleum > Heracleum sosnowskyi. Next base: position 11,037,071 of record CM061239.1, read on the forward strand.
AATCCTAAAATTTAACTCCCCCTTAATCATAAAAAGAAGAAAAACTTAGGCATCCATTTTATCATCATCCTCCTCAGTTCCATCAGCAACAGCATAATCCTGAGCAATATCAGCAACCAAGGTCTTGGCAGCATCCAGAGTAGCATCCACAGCAGTTGAAGTCATAGCAGCATTCTGATGAGTGGTATGAGCAGGAGAACCAGATTCTGCAACAGTAGCAGCAAACGCACAAAAACGAGAAGAAGACTTCGACCCAATAATCAAATCTCGAAGAAACCTTATTTCATCAGTCATGACATCAAGTCGAGTATGAACAGCTTTGAAAGACTCACGAACTTCATCCATAAAAACTGCCATTTCAACCTCGTGAACATCAAGCTTATCAGAATCAACAGGAGTTGGTTGTGGAGGAGGTGGTGTTGGAATTGGCATTTGGACTAACGTACCATCAGATTCCACTTTGAGATGAGACTGGAGAAGACTCTTTTGATCTAAAAATTCTGTGACAACCTCTTTATCAGCCTCTCTTAGTGGTACACCATACCACTCAAACACTCGAGTTAATAACAATCCATAGGGTAAACCCGGTTGATTACCAGAATCAAAAACATCCAACATATTCTTGATAATTAACCCAGACAGATCAAACTTACGACCGGACAACAGCATAGCAATAAGAGTAACATCTTGACCCGCAAAGTTTGAGCGACTGCCTAAACGAGGATTAATATTGGCTAAACCCACGCGAAACAATAAATGGGCCATCGGAGTCACAGATTTAGTAGTCGGAGAAGCATATTGCAATAACCCATCAATATTACGAATGACTTTCAATTGATCTAAAGCAGAAAAACCCTCAATATCAACTGGACCCTTATTCGTACAAATAGACAGAGTAGATGGAGCAGAAATACCCAAAATATCATTTAGTGAATTTGCAGTTAACATTATCTTAGTTCCTCGAACATTTGACATGCAAACACCATTCTTCACAATATCCAAATTAGCATAAAATTCGTAAACACAATTAGGATAACAGTCGCGTGGCAAATCTTTTATGAATGAATCAAACCCTAACTGAGTAAAGAACTTAATCGCTCCACACTTATGGTATGAATTACCTGCCAGAGGACGACCGGAGATGATTGTTCTGTCACCTAAACGAAATTTGTTAAACCGCACCTCGAGATCCTTGGAAACAAACGTGATATCATACTTGGAGCGCTTGACTGAAGAACCGTCGCCATGACCAGAACGCTGTCCACCGGAAAATTCATCCCCACTGTCAAGTCGAACCGGAGAGAGGTAGACATCATCATCTTCATCAAACAATCGTTTATTTTTCCCTTTAGCCACCTTGGATTCAGCCGGAGTAAGAGCAGTAGAAGAAGCCTTTTTACCACGAGTGTTTCTCATTGTGAAATGAAGAAAACCTTAGGTTGGAGAGAATATTGAATTGGGGCGTAAAGAAAATGAGAAGTCAGGGGAGCCTAATTTGGTTTAACCTCTTTTTAGAATTTCAAGGGGAGGCGAAGAGTTTAGGATTAACATTAAATGCGACCCACCCCAAAAACATAGGAAAAGAAAAAAAATAGACTTAGCCGAATACAAAACGTATTGCAAATAAACACGGAAGACTATTAAACACATTTATATATCTACACGAATAAAAAATAACAATTATAGAACACCAAAAATAATAAAAAAAACGAAATAATAAAGAGACGAAATAATGATAAGAAAGTACCAGGATATATTATTGGCAGCTTGCTGCCAAAACATTGCACATGCCAAGTTCTCGACGAAGAACAGAAAACCGTTCCTCAGCTAATGGCTTAGTGAAGATATCAGCTCGCTGGTATTCCGTAGAAACAAATAATAGCTCAATTTTGCCTTTAGCAACATTATCTCGCAAAAAATGATGTCGAACATCAATATGCTTTGTTCTTGAGTGATTCACCGGATTCTTGGAAATATTAATGGTGCTCGTATTGTCACAAAAAATTGGAATCTTGTCACATTTGATGCCATAGTCCCTGAGTGTTTGGATCATCCAAAGAATCTGGGCACAGCAGCTTCCTGCAGCTAAATATTCACCTTCTGCAGTGGATAATGCAACAGAAGCTTGCTTCTTGCTTTGCCAAGACACCAAACTCTGTCCTAAAAAGGCACAAACACCACTTGTACTCTTACGATCAGTTTGACAACCTGCATAATCTGCATCACTAAACCCAACAAGATCAAAAGCATTTGTGATTGGATAAAATAAGCCAAGAGTAATTGTGCCACTCAAATATTTGAATATTCTTTTAACCGCACTCAAGTGAGACTCTTTTGGTTTAGATTGAAACCTTGCACATACACAAACACTATACATTATATCAGGTCTAGAGGCAGTAAGATATAATAAACTACCAATCATACCTCTATACTTGCGAACATCAACATATATACCTTGTTCATCTGCTGTCAGCTTGCTGGCAGGAGTCATTGGTGTTGATTTCGGCTTGATATTTTCAAATCCAAATCGTTTGAGTAGATTCTTGATATACTTGGATTGATGCACATAAATACCCTCTGGAGTTTGCTTAATTTGAAGACCCAAAAAATAGTTGAGCTCTCCCATCATGCTCATGTCAAACTCACTATGCATACACTTAGAAAACCACTTACACATGGCATCATTAGTAGATCCAAAAATAATATCATCCACATATATTTGTACAACTAAAATATCAGTACCATTATGTTTAGTAAATAATGTGGGATCAATTTTACCTCGAATGAATCCATTTTTGATCAAAAACTTACTTAACGTTTCGTACCATGATCTAGGAGCTTGCCGCAATCCATATAATACCTTCTTCAACTTGAAAACATAATTTGGAAATTGCTCATTCTCAAAACCAGGGGGTTGCTTGACATAAACTTCTTCCTTTAAGAATCCATTAAGAAATGCACTTTTCACGTCCATTTGATGTAGCTTGATCTTCTTGAAGCACGCAAATGAAAGTAGCATCCGAATTGATTCAAGTCTTGCAACCGGGGCATAAGTTTCCTCAAAATCTATTCCTTCTTGTTGATTGTATCCTTGTGCAACTAGTCTTGCTTTGTTTCGAGTAACCGTACCAAATTCATCAACTTTGTTCTTGAAGACCCATTTAGTACCAATGATGGAAGCATTTTTAGGTGGCTCCACAAGTTCCCAAACATCACATCTTTCAAATTGATTGAGTTCTTCTTGCATTGCCATGATCCAATTCTCATCTTGAAGTGCTTCTTTGACATTCTTTGGTTCCTCTTGAGCTAGAAAGGCTGCAAATGCACAAAAGTTGGCTTGACCCTTCCTTGTCTTGATTCCTTCTGATTTATCACCAATGATCAACTCTGGAGGATGGTTCTTCACTGTTCTTGTTGACTTTGGCAAAGAATGTTGAGCTATGACTTCCTCATGTACTCGAATTCGCTTGGATGGAGGAGAAACTTCACCACCTTCATATATAGGCATCTTTTCTTGTGATCTTTGACCTCTTGGACCTTCCAAGGTGAGCTTTGACAACTTAGCAATAGTTTCATCTACTGGAGAAGAGGTTTCAGTTTGCTTTTCAGCTGCTGTAGTTGTCTCAGGCTGGTTGGTAGCTTGCTGCGATACAGTATTTGTCACTGGCAGCTGGCTGTCATCACCTGCACCTGCAATATCTTCCTCATCTCTTGACAGATCAACATTAGACTCTTGAAATGAAACATCTATAGACTCTTCAACAATACGTTTAGATGTATTATACACTCTATAAGCACGACTTGTTAAAGAATAACCCAAAAATATTGCTTCATAAGATTTAGCATCGAATTTACCATCTCTATCAATAGTTTTGAGTACAAAGCACCTGGAGCCAAAAACCTTGAAATATCCAATGTTTGGCTTCTTATTCCTCAGCAATTCATATGGAGTTTTGTTGAGAATAGGCCTGATAAGCACTCTGTTCAGAACGTAGCTTGCTGTGTTGACTGCTTCTGCCCAGAAACTTCTTGGCAGCTTGCTTTCTTGCAGCAAGGTCCTTGCAGTTTCTTGCAAAGATCTGTTCTTTCTCTCCACAACTCCGTTTTGCTGTGGGGTTCTTGGAGCAGAGAATTCATGTGAAATACCTCTTTCCTCACAATAATCAAGGAAGCCTTTTGAGATGAATTCACCTCCTCTATCACTTCTTATACCTATAAGTCTCGTATTCAACTTGTTCTCAAGTAAAGTGATTAGCTTCTCAAATTCACTAAAAGCACAATCTTTAGTACGAAGAAACAATACCCATGTATATCTAGAATAATCATCAACAATAACAAATGCATATTGTTTACCTCCAATGCTTTTATATGCTTCCGGACCAAATAAATCCAAATGAAGAAGCTCTAAAGGTTTAGTAGATGATACCATTGTCTTTGACTTATGTGGAGTCCTGATTTGTTTGCCTAATTGACAAGCCGAACAGGTTTCTGTCTTGACATACTTCAATTTGGGTAGTCCTCTAACTAGCTTCTTTGTAGACAGCTTGCTGAGTAAGTCCATATGAGCATGTCCTAGCCTTCTATGCCAAAGATCTGGGTTTGTATCCACAGTAGCTAAACAGCAGCCTACTTCCTGCATCTCAAAGTCCAACATATATATATTTCCTTCCCTTCTAGCAACTAGGGGGACTTTGTTAGTGCCAACATTAATAGTACATTTCTCTTTATCAAAAACAACAGTATGTCCATCATCATATAACTGACTTATACTAAGCAAATTATATTTAAGACCTTGAACATATTGTACTTTATCAATAGAAATGTTACTATTACCAATTGTTCCTTTGCCAAGTATACGGAGTGTTTTGCTATCACCAATTGTAACACTACCACCCTTTTTCATCTTGAGGCTAAGGAACTGAGATTTGTCACCACACATATGTCTTGTACATCCACTATCCAATATCCATTGATTTGCATTGACTTTGACCACAAGACATACCTACAAAAACAAAGAACAAACAACTCAACGTTTTGGTACCCAAATTTTGTTGGGTCCAGCATGGTTAGTTGATAAAACATAAAGAACATTCAATTCAGATTTCTTGATCCACATTTGGACCACTTTGGATGCTCGATCTCCTGTTCTCCTTGTTCTGGTAGCTTGCTGCCCAGAAGCAGTCTGTCTGTTCCAGCTTGCTGGCTTAGTGTTCTCTGTCGGGCAGTGGTGTGACAAATGACCTTTCTTTCCACATTTGTAGCAAATTTTCCACGGCATAGCATAATTATATGGTATACCCTGTTTGCCTTCATATTGAAAAGCCTTGGTCTTTGATGTAGAAGCCATTCCAAGTCCTTCTTTATCCATAGGAACCTTTGTTTGTTTCATAATAGTCTTTAATACTTCCTCTCCTTGAACAAATTTTCCCATGCCTTTCTCAAGCTTTGCAACTTCAGCTTCTAATTCTTTTATCTTCTCAGCTTGTTGAGTAGCTTCAATTGAGATGGATTCTCTGATTTTGAATGTCTCAAGACATACATCTCTAGCTTCAATTTCTGCACGTAGCTCGCTGAGTTCCTTCATCAATGTATCATTTCTTTTGAGAAGTAGTTTGTTGAACCCTTCAAGTTGTGTTAACTTCCCTTTGAGATCAGAAATAAGATCTTCATGATTGTTTGACGGAGTTTTTTCAACCAATAGCTCAGAAATCATCTTTCGAAGTGAAGCATTCTTCTTTTCAAGTTCATTGTTCTCATTCTTTAATTCCATGAACTCCACAATAGATATAGTACTATGTCTCTGCAAGGTTAGTTCATCTAATGAATGATTACTAGAATTTGAATCAGAATTTATAGAGTTTACCTCACTACTATTGTCGTCCAAATCTGAAGCATCACTCGCTACAAGGCCATCTTCTGTGATTCCTCGCATAGTGTCTTCATCATCCAGACCAACAAGAGCCAGGTTCACCATCTCATCACCTGATTCATCATCAGAAGCTGAGTTCTCATCATCACTCCATGTCAAAAGTGCTTTAGATTTCATTCTGTCCTTTGAAACAGCTTGCTGCCTAGGCCTATTCTTCAGCTTGTAGCAGTCCCTTTTGAAGTGTCCTTTCTTCCCACATTCAAAACATGCAACATCCTTTGAATCTCTTGACTCTCTTCTTGCTCCAAAAGCTTTTCCTTTTTCCTTCTTCAGCTTGTTCCTCTTTTCAATCATCTTCTTGATTTTTCTGGACATAAGAGCCAATTCCTCATCAGATTCTGATTCTGCATCTGAGATCAGCTTGCTGCTACTGGAGTGTAAGGCCAGATTCTTCATCTTTTCGACTGGAGCTCTAATAGATTCCACCTTGCTTTCAAGTATCTTGGTTTCAAATTGTTCTAGCTCAGCAAAGACAGCTAGATGATCCATAGTTTCAAGATTTGAAGAAGACTCCAAGGAAGTAACTTTGGGTTCATAAATAAATGGCACCGCACTTAGAACTTTCATATTGATTTCATCTTGAGGAATCTTTTTGCCAAGTCTCTTAAGTGCATTGATGTTCACTTGAAATCTAGCTTGACTTTCTTTGATAGATTCTCCTTCTTTGAGTTTAAAATTTCCAAATTCATTCATTAACTTGCTGAGTTTGACCTTCTTCAAAGATGCTGAGCCTTCATGGTAAGTTTCCAATGCATCCCACATCTCCTTTGCTGATTTAAGAGACGATACCTTGTCATGCTCAGCTTGATTAAGCCCATTCATGAGAGAGTTTCTTGCCTTTCCATTATAGCCAAACTTGATCAATTCATCGGTAGTAAGATCATCAACATCCTTATCTTTGCCATCTTTGTCAAGAAATACATATGGACCCTTTTGAACAACCCTTAGAACAAGTGGATCTCTGGATAAATATGTTTCCATACGCCCTTTCCACCAGTTGTAATTGTCCGTTCCAGTGAGGAGAGGAGCTCGGTAGTCAGACTTTCCTTCGGGATAATTGTCAGCCATTTTGATCGATACTTTTCCTGTTACAGAAAGATTAGTATACCAATGCTCTGATACCAATTGAGAATCAACACCTAGAGGGGAGGGGTGAATAGGTGTTATGACTAACAATGACCGATTTTAATTATTACCAAGTTATGTGACTGAAAAAGCAAAAATCAGTCTGTTTTTGCTGTCTGGCAGCTTACTGAGTTTACAGAATATAGAATGGCAGCTAGCTACGTTGTTCACAGCAGTATAGAAAATGTGCAGAAAATAATGAACACACAGCAATTTTAGCTAGGTTCGACCCTTATCTCCTATAGGTCTACGTCCTGGTCCTTTACCAACACGGCAAAGGAATATATTATTGATCAAAGTGAATTACAACTACACAATACAATAATATATCTCCCTGATCTCCCTGTTACTGTTTGCAGCTTGCTGAAACGCCTTGTTCCTTGAACACAGCTCTCTAAGTACTATACTAAACCAAGTATAAACTCCTCTAGCTATCAAGTTCCTTGAACCCTTGTTTCCCAAGCTTACAAAACCAGCAACTACCAACTTACAAGTTGAACAATACAAGTATAATCAATTACAATTGAAACTATGAACTCTAATTCAAGATATAAGATGTAATATATATTAGGGCTCAAAAGTATATGAAAGATATATCAAATCAGTTTGTAAAACACTTGTGTTTTCTTGTGAATGTAGTCCAACCACTAGAATGAAAACAACACAAGTCTTTTTATAATGAAACAATGATTTTGAATTAATCGATCAACAACTAACGGTCTTGACTACCAAGTCTCACGTATTTTGTTCTTTGATTAATTCAAACCAACGTTCATGAAATCAACGTTCAGAAATCAGAAACCAGATGAGTTAGAGAAGGAACGTTAAGAAAGACAAATTCAATCTGGTTTGAAAAGCCCATAAAATAATAGAAGTTGTTAGATTATAAACAACGTATATCAACTTCCTTTATTTTAGGAACTATATATATATATAATATATTTGAAAATATTTGAGCCCATATATATATATACCTTATATATCAGATAGAGTCCTTACAAAACGTTTCCTAGAAAATTTCCTATAAATTAGGAATGAAACTCTATCTGCTGGAAGTGTTGCCAGCTTGCTGACTGCATACAAAATTACTTTGCCAGCTTGCTACCTGCATAGAAAATTAGTCTGCCAGCTAGCTGCTACAACATGTTTTGTTAGAAAAATACATAGCTTTTATTTCCTGCAAAACCATGTTAGTATAATACACTTAAGCCAGCTTGCTGTTAGTGTTATCATCAAAATATCAGGGTTTCACTAAATTGTGCGCAATCTTGCATTTTTAGTATTCCTCTAACATTATCAGTGCCCGAGTATTTTCATTTCTTGACACAACATTCCTTGTATTCTTCATTTTACTTTGGAGTATCTGAATTGAACACTTAATTAATATTGAAATATAAATACTTGAATATACTTTAAACCAAAAAGAAATGTGTAATTTATAAAATATTATTGAGTTCAATTTTTGAACAAGTCTACATCTGGAACATTTCTAGGGTGAGTTCAAGTAAATATAGTCTAGATTTACTTGAATTTTGTTAGTTTGAGTAGAGAATAAAGTTAAAAGATCAAGGCACCCGTCACTAAATATAAAAATACTTTATATTAATATTAAATTATTATTTAATTATATGTCTTTATATATAAATTGATATATAATGTTTGTATGTACGTGTGTACATGTTTGTATTAACATATACCCTTTTATATTAAACTCATGAAGTCTTTTAAAAATTTTAATTAATATTTTTAACTTTTATAGTTACAATATTATAACTACTTAATTTTAATCTGTTAATGATGGTATTCAACTTTAATATGTTAATGATGACATTCAGTTTTAATTTTTCTAATATTTTAGAGTTTATAATATAAATCATATTAACTCCTTATATATAATAAGCGTAAGGGAGATCTTATCCAAAACTTTGGTCGGTCACTGTACTACCAAAAGTATACGATCCGTTGGATTATAAAACTATAAATATTCAAATCGATGAGGACCGTCAGATATAATATTAAAAATTGTATTTGATTAATAATATGATAGTATTTAAATACTAAAAGGTGTATTTTGATAATTTAAACCTATTATAAATGGGTTTTCTATATTGAATAGAAATTTTTATGTAAAAATTCGTATTTATCTTTTCTCTTTATTTTATGGATAGTTCCGGTTAGATAATAATTATTAAACCATCATTAAATTAAAGATAATTTTGTAAGCTTCGCGTGGGCTATAAAATCGTTAAAATCTGTTGTCTAAAACTCAAGATAGAGCCCAAGAGCCCAAACAGTAAAGTTATTATCTAAATTTTAATAAATATTTTTTTATTATTGTAACACCATTTTAATTTTTTTTCCCCTAATTCTTTTAAATTTATAAATTCTATGCTTATTTCAATAAAATATTAAAATCAATTTAAGAAAAAATTAAAATCGATCTGGTCCGTGTACGATCAGTATACGACCAAATTAATAATTATAGTTAGATCTTAAATAGATCGATGAGAATTGTTAGATATAATATTAAAAAGTGTATCTGATTAATAATAGAATTATATTTAAATACTAAAAAGTGTATTTTGATAATTTAAAATTTTTCTATGTAAAAATTCTTAAATATCTTTTTTCTCTTGAATTTATGTATAGTTCCAGTTAGATAATAATTGTTAAACCAAATATCAAGATAACAATTCATATCGATTACAATGATACCCTACGTTATAAGAGACTTATGAGAACTCATGTACATTAATAAATTTAAACACTTTTTTCTGAAGGAACATAAAAATTCGATTAATCCAAATTATAATTATATTATTTTACATATAACAAACATAAAAGGATAATATCAAAATATTATTAAAATGTTGATGGTTTCATATTCATAAACGATAATTTTGAATATAATACTTATATTAAAATGTGTATTTGATTAAAGGTAAGATTATATTTAAATACTAATAAGTGTGCTTTGATAATTTAAACCAATTATTATAAATTGGTTTTCTATTTTGAATTGAATTCTTTGTGTAAAACTTCTTAACCATCTTTTCTTTTCAGTTTATTTTATGGGTCAAGTTAGATAATAATTATTAAACCATCATTAAATTTAAGATAATTTCGTTAGTTTCGCATGAGTTGTAAAATCGTCAAAATTCAATTTCTAAAACTCAGGATAGAACCCAAATATTAAAGTGAGTATCTAAATTTTAATAAATATTTTTTTTATTATTGTAGCACCAATTTATTTATTTTTTCACTAATTCTTTTAAATATAGAAATTTTATGTTTCTTTCAATAAAGTATCAAATTTAATTAAAAACAAATTCAGATCGATAAAGAATATAATAATATGAGAATAAAATTTTATATAATCATAACATAATTTTTATTCTATTTAATAATTTTAAGTAATAATGTATTTTAAACTTTTATTTACACCGTAAATAAAACCGAAACATTAAAAGTAAAAGTAGTTAGTAAGATATTTATATCAGTATATACTTGATATCCTTATTATATTAAATCTTTATATATAATAATCATAATAGAGATCTTATCCCAAATTTTGGTCGTAGACAACCAAATTAATAAGGACCATTAGATCTTAACTAGATAAATAAAAATCGTTAGATCAATTATTAAAAAAGTTTATTTTATTAATAATAGGATTATATTTAAATTCTAAAAGGTGTATTTTGATAATTTAAACCAAATATACCAAATATAAATAAGTTTTCTATATTGAATAGAATTCTCCATATAAAAAATTCGTGAATTTCTTTTCTCTTCAATGGACAATTCCACCTAGATAAAAATTGTTAAACCATCTTTTAATTAAAAATAATTTAGTTATCTTCATGTGGGTGTAAAATCGTCAAAATCTGATTTTTAAAACACAAGATAAAGCCCAAATTAATAAAGTGAATATTTAAATTCTAATAATAATTATTATGTCATCATTATTTTAACACCAATCTAATTACTTTTTTCTAACTATTTTAAATTTAGAAATCTATGTTCAAAAATTAAAATCAATCTAAGAAAAACTCAAATCAACAAAGAATATAATAATACGAGGATAAAATTTTATAAAATTGTGCATATTTTTAATCCTATTTTATTAAGTTTTATATCATAACTAATCAAATATTATTTATTATTAAATAATAAATTATACGTAAATGGTGGTTTTATTTTATAAGAACTCATAGAGACCTAATTTCATTGTTAGCAGAACTATATTCATATTAAAAAAAAACCTTAATTTGAAATTTTAGACTCAGAAGAGGCCAAACTTTTTAAACCTATATACATTGTAAATTATTAAATTCGAAACTTTAAAAGTTTGTTAATCAATTAGTATAATAATTTTCTGAAAATTCGTAATTTACAAAAAATATTATCAAATAACATATGTCTGCAAGAAAAAATGAAAAAATTCTTATTTTTCAAAAAAACCTATAAATTTTAATATGTTGTTGGTAGATTCAAACCTTAGATCATTATACATGATAATTTTACTGTTATATCTAACGTTTTTCAACAATTTAATTTGAAAGATTCAACGATTATTGATTGAGTGATCAAAGAAAGCGACCAAACTTAACTTATAAGGAAGCTTTCATTATTTAGTCTTTAATATAATAACATAGATATTTACAGGATATACTATAAAAAAATGAAATTTATACAGAATTTTGATCACAGTGTACTACTTTAAAAGAAGAACTATTACAAAAACAATTATATATTAATTGATAATTTATTTTCTCAAAAGTTCAAAGTTCCCGCATCTTTAACATATTACAAAAAAGAGTATATTATATTTTAGCAATAAATATTTAAAATTTTATAAATTAAAAAAAATTATAAATATTAAGAAAAATAAATGATTTTATCATGGTAGTTTGGTCCTAAATACCACCAAAACATTCTCAACCGTTGATCCAATACTTTTAAAAATGCATGATCAAGATTATATCATATAAAAATAAGTTATTATCTAAAAATGATATAAATTCAAAGATATTATATTAGGATTGGATTTTCTAAAAAGTCAAAACATAAAAATAGTTGTAATTAAATAAGGAAACTCATTTAATACCAAAATAATAAAAATCGTTTAATGTTAAATAGATAGGTGAAAACCGTTAGATTTAACATTAAAAACTGTATTTGGTTAATAAAGGGTATTCTAATAATCTAAACTACATATAAGTAGATTTCATAAATCGAATAGAATTCTCAACATTAAATTTCGTCACTTTATTCTCTTTTTAGTTTTAGAATAGTTTTTAATTGAAAAAGAACTATTAAACCACAACTAAATTAAAGATTATTTTGTGAATTTCATGTGGACCGTAAAATTGGCCAAATCTAACTTTTATAACTCAATATAAACAAATATTAAATTGAGCGTGTAAAATATAATAAATATCAAATTTTTAACTATAATTTTTTTTGGCTAAATCTTTTTTAACAATAATTTAATCATGTAAACTAATAACTTTTAAATATTAAAATATTCATAAATAAATATAATTATAAATATTAAAAAAACAATCGTGTGTTCCATAGGTAATTAAAATATAATTATAAACAAAATAATTATAAATAAAATTTAAGTAACCGTGCATCGCACGGGCTATAAGCTAGTGTTAAATAAATATTATAAATAATATGTTCAGTGATGGTACTAAGTTTAAAGCTAATAATATATTACATATATTTTGAGCTGAAATTCGAATACAGAAACTCAAACTCAACACGATATCAATTTATTTTAAATTATCCGAACTTCATTTCTAGTTCAATAACCAAGGTCTCGACTCCCTTTGAATTACTCCAGCTAAATATATTGCTTAGAGTATCTCCAATAGTATCAACCCCTCAGTTAAATCAATCTACGTGGTGTTAATATTTGGAGAATATATAAAAAAATTAATACTCCAACCATGCAATCTCTTAGCAATAAATATAGATAATCAATTGGCTATATTTGTCGAACCAGCAAAACCCTTAGATATAATTTACATTAGCATAATTATATGTAACACCATTGGAGTAATGATCACACCCATTAGCTAAAATTTTACATTATTCTTATTTTATCATATTTTAACCAACTATTTTACATATCACAATTGAAGATGCTCTTAGCCAACCGAATTCGGACAAACTTTTAAATAATTCCGGCTAAACTGACCCATGCTGATACAGTAAAATAACCATCACCAAATTTCATGAAATTAACCAGACAAAGTAGTAGCTTTTGTGTCACTTTACAGATGTGGCATCACCTTCAATTCACTCACGCAGGGTCGAGGGACGACCAAGAAGACAAATAAGTAGAACTTCCAATCACAGAATTTCTTCTTTACTGTTGAATTTTCCTATATTTTCTGCTACAATTTTGTTTTTTCCTATTTATTAAATGTGAATATTTAATAATGAAAACAGGCCTAAAATTGATTTGAATTGAATTTATTTTATTTTATCAATAAGCAAGTGACAGATGGATAAAATCGCTTGAGCTATTTTGCCAATTCGAATCGGATTAAATTTTGTTAGTTTTCGCTTCACTGACGTTGACGAGCCTACTACACTCACATGCTCTTTTGGTCTATCACTCAAGTTCTAGCAGGATTTTTAAATTTTAGTAGCCCAACTGGGGGCCCAAATTTAGAGATAAGTCGAACCAACCTAACAACTTCACATGCAAACAAATACTATTATCCCTTGGTATGTATGATATATGTCACAACAAGTTACTATCAATCAATTTAAACCATTGACAAAAAATATTATTTAAGAGAACAAAGACAAAAATTTGATTAGGCTCCTTACATGTCATCATGTAATCATAATCATGTTAAAGATGACCTTTAGGCCAATAATTAAATTAAATAAATAGTGATCGTCGAATAATTCAAAAATTCTTTCTAATACGAGTTCAATATTACATTAAGTACTTTCTCCGTCTCAATATAGCTATCTTAACTCTATTTTTTCTCAAGTTTTTGTCACGCATTTACCTACGATACGAATGAAAGTTTTTTTACGTGGCATGTCAAACCAACCTTAGAAATAATTGTAAGACGGTGTTCAATAAACTTTAGTGAAACTCTTATGCATAATGTGGTTCAAGTGATTTCCAGTTTCACATCAGTTTTTGGTAGTTTGGTACTTTGATTATGATTTTTCATTACAACACGCGACATGATCAAAGTAGAGGCATCCGATCATGATTTCTGGATCTCAGCATCCATTGAGACGAAGGTCTGGAATTTTCTCGAAGCCAAAAAAACTCCAGACTGGAACCCTACAGGAGTAAAAAGACACTTGACAATATTGAAGTGCACTAAACACTAACAATTGTGGTGTACATGTTATCACTGAAATACAAAAACTTGGGGTAATATGAGCACGCTGAGCTAGACTAAACTAACAATCTTGTGAGCTAGACTAAACTAACAATATTGGCAAAAAACTTGCAAGGGGCACAAATTGATTTGCTTGTGGGCTCAATTTGTCGACTAAACTAGACTGTTTGCGGATCAGACAGACTGAGCTACATTGATTAAGGAGGCTGTTCAACTTATTCAGGGTTCACATTACACCTTGCAAACAAGATTAGCATAGATTCTTTGAGCTTCGTTCCAAAGTTTACAATGAATCATTTTGTAATAAGTACTGTGTATCTAGCAAAAAGGAACAGATAATATGGCAAAAAAGAGGGGACAGCTAAATACTAGGATAAAAGAAATCATCTTATAAAGAACAACAAGTTTTCAACCACAAGAATTGATCCCCATAACCTTGCAGGGAGTATAAGGAACTACTGCTCTTCTCATCTAATAGAAGATTTTTAAGTAGTAGCATACAGCAAAAATGTCAAATCATAATGTAAATATGTGAATTGACATCATAGTAGAAAATATTAAGGGAAGGTACGTAGTATTTACATAGACACGTCTTGAATAAACGAACCAGATATGGAGGAGTGAGAGGCGTTAGGTACAACTGGTACAGAGCACCAGACCATTCTCATTAGAATAGAACATCAGACCTCAAGTACGTCGTTATATGACTACTTCTTCAGACAAACAACTTTAGCAGCTTGCAACTCCCATTACACCTACAGTAGTCCTCGCTTGAGTGTATATGATCCTAACTGCAAAAACATACAACCTAATTAAATTAGTTGTTCAAAAATGAAGAGGATACGGCTGAGTACCATATTTCAGTTATAACCTGAACTTCTAAGCAAAACAATGAAGAATAAAATTCATTTTGCCAGAACTCGTCACTGTTGCAGAAGTGTTATCGGATATCAAAAGAAACATCAGAATTTTTCCAATAAAATCCAGGGCTGGAACTCTACAAGACACTTGCCTGTGTGCAGCTGAAGTCTGCTATATTGATTTTGTGAACTTATTTCAGAAAATTAGCTTATGAACTCATGAAATTAGAAATGATTAGAGAACTAAATTCAAGATGATCACCACCAAGTCAATACATGTAGTTCTGTTTTCCTTGTATTATATACTTGTATGCATTCAGTTTGCTTCATATAGGAGTACTAACAGTACACTAAAGCATACTAAGTTACTAACACTCGTGATATCATATCACTTAAGTTCTATGACTTGGGTTATTATTCTACTTTATTACTTGATAATAAGGGGAAAAAGGCCACAAAAAGGACCTGGAAGTGTTTGTAGACTCAATTTTGGGTTGGGCTGAATCCAGTGCATTATTCTTACATAAAGACCATTTTTTGCTAAAGAGACCAAAGTGCCTTCCATATAATTTTGCTCTGGAAATAAATAAATCAACAAAACCAGGACACTTCGGTCATTGAAATAAAAGTCGCTCAGAGTAATCACTTTAGCCCCGACTGGGATGCTCCTCACGCTCTGTTTGTACCAAGAAAAAATTTGCGTGTTTTTGGAGTGGGAAAATAATTGCATTTCTTGTAGAAGATCATAAGGTATTCTAATAGATAGTAACCAGATCAATAGGACCACTGGCATTCCATTTACCTAGAGCAATTTGAGTTGCATTGATCTAAATCAATGCCTGTTTCCTTCATACATTCAGCGAGTACAATATGAAACCTATCACTATTCAATAGTTTTATTGTTGTGTGGCATTTACATTGTCAAGAGTTATCTATTCTAAATCACGGTGATAATGTGTATTATCTAGAAGACTAGAACTAAGAGTTTAGAGAACCACAATATATTGTTCATAATCTTGGTAAAAAGCAGGAGAAGCATCCCATAAGTAGATCGTATATGAAACAACTGATGTCCTTGTATAATTAACTGCTTCAAATTCTAGTTAAGTAAGCAAAGCATTGACGTATAATGATTAATGAGTATATTTAAAATGACATTCAAGTAGAAAAATGTTAGAAAAGTAACTGCATAGACAAGTCTTCAAAAACAAACCAGATACATAGGAATCAGGTACAAATGGGGCATTGCACCAAGCCATTCTCGTTACAATCAGAACATCTGACCACAACCACATTACTATTCGATTGCTTCTTGAAGCCAAGGCCAACAATTTTAGCTTCCTCATTCTCCTGATTAACTTGTTTAACCATCTTGCAACTCCCATTACACCGAAAACAAGGCAAGAACCTAACCCCACCACACATATCACAAACATACCCACATAACCTATTGTTCAATCTAGGCAACCCTTGAACCAATTCTCCGAACTTGCCTTCTTCGAGAATCTTCAACACTTCTTGAGCTCCACCTACATATCTCCCCTTTATAAACACCTTAGGAGGCAAAGAATCCTCTTTCCCCTTCATAAGCTCTTTTAACTCTTCTCTAAACCCTCTATCCATCGAAATATCTCTCTCGCAAATACTAACCCCATGTCCCTCAAAAGCTGCCCTAACCGCATTACACTCCTCAAAAGTCTTCCTCACCCCTCTCAGGGTTGTCGTATAAACGACAACCCTACTACCTCCATTAGGCGGGCACAACTTCTCATAACAGTTGTGCCCGCCTAATGAATCAGGGGTAGTTCTAGAAACAATATTTGAATTTGAATTATCAAGATCTCTAAGCGGAACGCGCTTAGAGGGTTGTGGAGGAGGAAGAGGAGAGATCCGAAATCGAGAACTACTACTACTAGTAACCTCATTCTCAATTAGGCCAGCCATGAGCTCCCAAGAATTAATAACCTCAGGTGATGCTGGTGGATCATCTTTTTTCGAAAGTACTGGACTAAGCGTGATTCGAGGAGGAGGAGTTGTCGTTGGATCAAGATTAAGAAGGCCATAAGTGGTGGAAGTTAGAGATACAATGTGATGGCCAATCCCTATAGGATTTAGTTCATCGTTTTCATTGAGTAAATTTGTTGAAACGCAGCCTCCCATTACTTAAACAGAGGATTGAAAATTGAAATGTGTGTAGAGAGAAAGATGTGAAGAAGAAAAGAATATAGAGATCCTGACAACTTTTGTTTGAATAATGCTAACGTATTGACCACTACTTGTTTATTGAGTTGTACACTTTTCATTCAATTTTCGAATCTCGCCTGTCTGATTTGAATTTTTGGTCTTACCGCTCAAATATTTTAAACACATATCTTTACCTTTACTCAATAAATGACACGTTTGTTTGTTCTTTAGCACGAAGACTCGAAGAGTAACTCCAACTAAAATAATCTTTACCTATATATTTATTTTAGATGGACATAATTTAGCAATTAAGTCTTAAAAACAATTTTTTAATAGGATTCTCTATCCCTTAAATTTTAATCCCTATAATATCATCTAATCCTTCCTTCATTATTAGTATATAATATATGTCTACTGCCACACTCTCATTCTTTCTTATATTATCTAAAATATTGGTTAAATATTACTTTTTTAAGTTATATGTAATGAATATAGATAAATCATTGGAGTAAAACAACTTTTTGGTTCCCTATCTTTTAAGTAACTACTCCCTCCGTCCAAAAAGATTGAACCTTTGACTTTTTCACGCATTTCAATGCACTCGGTTGAGATACTTGTAAATAATATTTTTTCAATTTTTTTATTTGTATAAAAATATAGGATTTATACTTTTATACAAATCAAAAAAATTGAAAAAATATTATTTACAAGTACTTCAATCGAGCGCATTGAAATGCGTGCAAAAAGAAGTGGTTCATCCTTTTTGGGACGGAGGGAGTATTATTATATAATATTGTAGAGAATGAAAATAGCTGTTGTCATCGGAGATGCACATCGTTGTAGATTTCGGAAATCAGAACAAATTGGTTGAGGTACCTAATAGCGATTTATTGGCAAATTTGTATCAAATTGATAAATCGGAACAAAAAACGGATAAATTTTAATATTTTAAATATATTTAATATATTTAATATATTAACCTTGTTTATAAAAAAATATACCATTCAGAAATAATTCATAGCGATAAATCGGATTTCAAAAATTGAATCGGTCTAGTATTTTTAAACAATAAATAGAGAATTTATCGGTAATTTTTGAAAAATTAAACAATTTTTAGAACACCGATAAACGAAAGTAGTTTATAAATAGAATGGAATCCGTTTTCAGCTATTAAGTGGTGCACGTTTTCAAATAAATTTCTTGAAGTGTGGTTGGATGACATGTTGCATAGGCGCTATTCCTATATGGTTCCGGAATCAAGATATTGGTTTTCATGGACAAGTTGTTCCAGGCTCTAAAGAGGAAAAAGAATAAGTTCTGGAATGATGATCAAAATGTGGGAGAGACTGACCCCTAGGATCTTACCATTTGAATTATCCTATCACGTTCAGTATTTTATTTTTTAAAATTGATCAAATTTCAAATAAATCATTAAAAATCCTATCCCTTATAGTTTTTTGACATTAATTTTCTTTTGAAAATATAACCCTTATATTTTTACTTTAAAAAATTACAAACATTTTCTATACTCTTTTAACATTATATGCAGGCGTGGAGTTGCTGCCCTGTGGCTTACTACACTAGTTAATCGATGCATTTTTCTACCCTTAAGTGTTACTCCCTCCGTCCCACTAAATTATATATATTCAGGAATTAGGGTTTGACACATATTTTAAAATTGTTATAAAGTATACTTTCATAATTTTTTTTTAATTAAAATTTAACATTTAAATTTTTTATTCCATATAAAAATAAGTTATAAAACTATACTTTATATACAGCTTAAAATGCGTGTGAAGATTGTATAGAAATGAGTGGGACTGAGAGAGTAGTCATTAGTGTCATTCCTGTATCTTTTGGCATAATAGTTAAATCGAAATTTTATAAGAAATATTCATAATAAAGCACTCACAAACACTACACTCGCGAAACGAATTAATGATCTAATTGGTCACTAAAATCAGCTTAATGTATTAAATTGGTCACAAAACTAAAATTGAACTCAAACAAGTCACTGACTCAGTCAATTGTTAACTCCATTAAATTCAATTGTTAACTCCATTAAATGAGTTGACTTTTTTAAACGGAAATTGCTTGATTTAACTCCGTTAATGGACTGACCTTTGTTATCAGTTTCATTTGAATGTAACTTATATTAGCAGTTTAATAATTTGTACACAATGGATATGGTTCTAAAAATCCTCGATTTTATCGATTAATCCTCTATGATCGTTTGATTCGATTTTTAAAATTCGATTAATCCTGTAAGTATTTATTATTCAGAATATTATAAATAACTTATTAGAATTAAAAGAATATAATATACAAATATAAATAATTATAAACTTTATAATACGATAAATACATATTCGTTAATAAATAACTAATAAAATCGAAATATTATATTAATAATATTATAATATTAAAATAGATCTGATTTTTACTCGGATTAATCCTTTCTATTAATCCCTGATTTACCGATTAATCCTAAATCAGTAACTTGACAAATTAGTTCCGATTCCCGATTTTTACAACATTGACAATGGATGATATTTTTACTTCCATGACCAACTAGATCATTAACCTCTCGCGAAACTCCATGAGTTACAGTGGAATGCAAAACAGAAAGAATCACATTTCTTGTTTATTTTTACTTCAATGACCAACTAGATCATAAGAAACTCCATGAGTTACAGTGGAATGCAAAACAGAAAGGAATCTGTTACAGTACAAAATTGAGAACATGACTTATCAACAAATGGAGGCAACAAAAATGCAAAAGAAGAAATGGTTAATACAAACAGTGAGCTATCAGAAGAAGATGCTGAAAGAGTAACTGAAGTCGAGGAACTTAAGATCTTAGATGGTTTGAGAAAGTCAAGAAGGAAGATTATGGAACCTATATGGCTTAAGGATTACTGCAAGGGCAAATCAGGAAGAAGACATTAAGACAAGGGTCTAGGCATAAGTGTGTGTCTACTAAAGTAAAATAACAGTTGTATGACTTTTATTATGTCTACTATATAAGGTGGAGAACTGTTGAGAGAAGATATGAATGAAAATTGTTATTTAACTTTACCTTTCTTTTCCTTCAAGTCTAGCTGGGACTAAAAACTAGTTTCACTGGTGCTTTCATTGAGAGGGCTTCTATGGCTGAATTAAACCCACAATTCACACAGATACTTGAAAACCTCACTCAACAACTCACCCAATTTACACAAACCTTCACAAATCAACTCCAACAAGTACAAAATCAAGTTAATGGCCTTCAAATACGAGATGAACAACCCAATCGCCAATATAATGATTTTGTCCAGAAACCCAAATTGAGTTTCCCTCGTTTTGAAAGTGGAGACCCAACAGAGTGGCTATACAAAGTTAGTAAGTTTTTTGAGTATCAGCGGACTCCAGAGGCTCATAAACTCTCCTTGGTCACTCTTCATCTTGACGGGGCTGCATCTACTTGGTATCAATGGATGAAAACTAATCATCTAGTGCGCACTTAGCCAGAGTTTGAGATGCAGATTCGTATCCGATTTGGACCTTCGCCATATGAAGACCCCAATACCCAACTTGCAAAACTCAAACAGACAGGAGCAGTTGTTGATTATGAGGTACAATTTCAATCTCTTACAAATAGAATTCCTGGATTACCTGAATCATTTTTGAAAGGGTGTTATATTGGTGGGTTGAAACATGATATTCAGTGTGAAGTTATAGCTAGTCAGTCTTATAATTTACAACAAGCTATAGGCCTCTCTAAATTGTATGAGGGGAAGTTTAGTTATGCCAAATTATCTAATAGCCAACCAAAATTTTATCCATCCCCACATGTGCTAAACCCTAAGCCTCTTTCAATGTTTTCTCAACCCCAGACACATACTACACCCCTGGTCGTGGAAAAGGCTCAAAGTATACTAACTGTTAATCCACCATATCACAATTTGCCAGTTAAAAGACTTACTTATGCAGAGAGACAAACTAAAAATGAGAAAGGGCAGTGCTACAATTGTGAGGAGAAGTGGCATAAAGGCCACAAATGTAAGGGTCAAATGTCCTTATTATTACTTGATGGGGTAGTTCCAGATTCTAGTTGATGGAGGGAGTAGTCACAATTTCATGCAAACTCGAGTTGCAAAATTTATGGGTCTCACAATCACACCGTCGGCACAATTTTCTGTTATTGTTGGCAATGGACAAAATCTAAAATGTATTGGACAGTGCTTGGATGTGAAATTTTCCATACAAGGACACCAATTTAAGAGTGATTTTTATGTGATTGATCTACATGGAGCTGATGTTGTTTTGGGAGTAGCATGTCAGGATGCTCTCGGAGAAATTAAAATTAATTTTCGAAAGTCCTACTTGAAATTTCAGTTAGGTGGAAAGGAAGTATGTCTCCAAGGTAACCACTCTAACTCTCTTATTGAGACTGTTTCTGCTTCTAATATCACCAAATTGATTCGTAAGGAAGAGGTATCATATTTTTTCATGCTACAACTTTTGGAACAACCTGCCAAGGTTAAAAAGTTCAGTTTGCACTCTCTGCATTCCAGTAACACCCCTTCATCACTATTACCCTCCTTACATCCACATCCTGATATAGCCAAAATACTTCAATCTTATTCGAGTGTATTTGAGGAACCTAAAGACCTTCTTCAAAAGAGATCATTTGATCATAATATACCTTTGGAACCTAATGTTAAACCTGTCAATGTCCACCCATACAGATTTCCACATTTCCAGAAAACGGAGATTGAAAAACAGGTGCAGCAAATGCTTGAGTCAGGGATTGTGAGGCCAAGCACTAGTCCGTATAGCTCCCATGTCCTTCTCGTGAAAAAAAAAAGACGGTACGTGGCGTTTATGTACAGATTATAGGGCTTTGAATGCAATAACATTGAAGGACAGGTTCCCAATTCCCACGGTGGATGAGTTACTTGATGAGTTAGGGGGTGCCATATACTTTAGCAAAATTGATTTACGTTCAGGATTTCATCAGATTAGAATGGCTAAGAATGACATTCACAAGACAGCTTTTCGCACCCGTTGTGGGCATTTTGAATATTTAGTGTTGCCTTTCGACTTATCAAATGCTTCATCTACATTTCAAGCTACAATGAATACAATTTTCAAACCGAACCTGAGACGTTTTGTAACCATCTTCTTCGATGATATTCTAATTTATAGCAAAGATTGGGATTCTCATAAAGAACACTTGATGATAGTGCTTGAATGCCTGCAAAAAAATTATTTGTTTGCTAAACTTTCCAAGTGTAAATTCGCTGCAACTTCAATGGAGTATCTGGGACATGTTATTACACCTGAAGGAATACAACCTGACCCTTCGAAACTTGAGGCTATTACTTTATGGTCTGCACCAACTAATTTGAAGCAATTGCGGGGATTTCTTGGATTATCCGGATATTATCGAAAGTTTGTTAAAGGATATGCTAGTATTGCTTCGCCATTAACAGATCTTCTGAAAAGAGATGCATTTGAGTAGAATGAAAGGGCTTCGAATGCATTTAACCAACTGAAAGACTCATTAGTTCAGAGCCCTGTATTGTCTTTACCAGATTTTTCAAAGCCATTTTCAATGGAAACAGATGCATCTATATTCTCAATTGGTGCTATATTATTACAGGATGGCCATTCTATCTCTTATTATAGCAAAAAGCTTTGATCACGTATGCAGAAAGCATCTACATATATTCGAGAATTGTTTGCCATCACATCTGCTGTTATAAAATTGAGACACTATTTGTTAGGCACCAAGTTTTACATTTATACTGATCAATAAAGTTTGAAAAATCTGATGCAACAGGTGATCCAAACTCATGAACAACAATACTATTTAACCAAACTACTTGGTTACAATTATGAGATACTGTACAAACCCGGAAAGTCCAATGCAGCTGCAGATGCTTTATCACGCAGACCTGATCACCAACAACCCTCTAGCTCCTTTATGGCGATTTCCATTCCTAAATTGCTCATTGTTGAAGACATTAAAAGAGACCAGGTTGCAGCACCTGAGCTGCGAAATTTACAAGATTCAGCACCTCCTTCATGGACAAAGGTTGATGAGTTATACTTCTACAAAGGTAAAATATACATTCCTCAAAACTCGTCTTTGAAATTGATCATTCTACAAGAATTTCATCATTCTCCGGTTGGTGGTCATGGAGGTGTGCACAAAACCTTTATGAGAATTAGTGCAAGTTTTTTCTGGTATAACATGCGCAAGGATGTAGTTTCTTTTGTCAAATCTTGCATCACTTGCCAGCAGGTCAAGGCTATCAATACATCTCCTTACGGCCTTTTACAACCTCTAGAGATACCTAAAAATGTATGGGAGGAAATTAGCATGGATTTTATTACTCATCTTCCTGTTTCTCATGGATTTACTACGATATTTGTAGTAGTTGATCGGTTCTCAAAATCAGCTCATTTTGGAGCTCTTCTTACAAATTATACTGTTTTAAAGGTGGCTCAATTATTTATGGAAATGGTGGGCAAGTTACATGGAATTCCAAAGTCAATTGTGAGCGATCGTGATGCTATATTCCTATCCAAATTCTAGAAAGAAGTATTTCGTCTTCAAGGTACTGTTCTGAAGATGTCATCTTCGTACCATCCTCAAACGGATGGTCAAACTGAAATAGTGAATAAATGTCTTCAGCAGTATTTGCGTTGCTTTGCATCGGAGGAACCTAATTCGTGGCATAAGTTTCTTGGTCTCGCGGAATGGTGTTATAATACTTCTTTTCATTCGATTATTGGACAAACTCCATATGAAGTGGTATACGGCAAACCACCTCTCTCATTAGCTAAATACATACCAGGGACATCTCAAATTGATGCTGTTGATATCTCTCTACAGACTAGAGATGTTAAGCTCTAAACTCTCAGAAAAATATTAGAAAGTGCTCAACAAAAAATGAAGACTACAACTGATAAGCACAGGACAGATAAGAGTTTTAATACTGGTGACTTGGTTCTAGTCAAACTCCAGCCATATAGACAACATAGTGTGGCTTCTCGTCCTTTCCACAAGTTAAGCAAGCGATATTTTGGTCCTTTCCAAGTTATTTCAAAGATTGGCAATGTGTCCTATGAACTCCAACTCCCAGAGTCTTCTAAGATACATCATGTATTTCACATCTCTCTCTTAAAGAAATTCAATGGCCCTTCAACTGAGTGTATCACTACTTTGCCTCTCAATAGTTACAATAACCAACCACTTTTTAATCCCGCTGCCATTTTGTCAACTCGTAAGAAATTAGTTCAGAATTCATGGATGCCACAATCTTTAGTTCAGTGGTAAGGACTTCCACTAGAAGAAGCTACATGGGTAAATGACAAAGAACTCTCTAGTCTGCATTCTAATCTGCACCTTGAGGACAAGGTGTCTGTTGAAGAGGAGGGTATTGTTACAGTACAAAATTCAGAACATGACTTATCAACAAATGGAGGCAACAAAAAATGCAAAAGAAGAAATGGTTAATACAAACAGTGAGCTATAAGAAGAAGATGATGAAAGAGTAACTGGAGTCGAGGAACTTAAGATCTTAGATGGTTTGAGAAAGTCAAGAAGGAAGATTATGGAACTTATATGGCTTAAGGATTACTGCAAGGGCAAATCAGGAAGAAGACATTAAGACAAGGGTCGAGGCATAGATATGAATGAAAATTGTTATTTAACTTTACCTTTCTTTTCCTTCAAGTCTAGCTGGGACTAAAAACTAGCTTCAGAATCACATTTCTTGTTGAAGTGAAAAATATGAAACATCTGAGGTGTTAAAGAAAAATATACAATGTGACCATAGTTTTATTGTATATTGGTCTTTCCTCCAACTACTTTTCCATGCACGGAAGCTCAGCTTAGTTTACGCTGCAAAGGTGTTAAAGAACGAAAACAATTAGTCATATGGATCGCATGTTGATAAATTAATCATAAGGACAAAGGGTAACAATTATCAGTGAAATAAACTTACGTATTACAGTCGAATTTACGATCAGCAGAGTATATAAAAGGAAGTCCACATTTCCCTGGGAGAGCGTCGATATTTGGAATACGAGCATCTGGACCAGGAACACCAGTTCTGTTTCTATTAGCACGATCCTGCACGCAATGACACATCTCCCTCCTCTCTTCTGTAGTCTTGGCCATTTCACGGAATGCTTTCAATGCGTTGCAACACTCGGCAGATGGCTCCTGCTGTTCACCTCTGTGAAATGGATCACAGAGTGCTTTGGTACGTTCTTGTAGTGCTGTTCCGCATGTAAAAGCTTCCCCTTGCTCAACCATCATAAAAGCCCCTACCACCATTACAGTCAACATCATCAAGGATGCAATCCTCACCATTTTTTCTTAGGTAGAAGTGCATAAGTTTGTTGGAATGTGATATGTAGATAAATTGTCTACAGGTTGTTTGAGGATAGATTATGCAGGTAGACGCATTTATAGGCAGCTCGGAGAAGTACTTGAGGAATCAAATCAGCAATTTAACTAAAGTTAGGATGCCTAATGTGTATTGATCACATAATTGCCTAGCAACTATTTGATGCATGCCTCTGTATTATTATGTTGAATTGGACGGTTACTTGTTAGGCTTCATCTGAAAAACTTTATATGTTTATCTCTATATATGTTTATTTTATCAGCTTTCTGGGATTCCTGGCACAGACATTTGCTCTACTTGTGTAACTTGGCACAGAATAATCTATTACCTACTTGCCTAATTGTCTGGTGCATTTCCAAATTCAGTTTAAAATCATGATGCCCGTAGTATTATAACATTCGTTTGTTCCTTTGCCTTATTTGATTAAAGTCGTTATTCATATCAAGAACGCTACTGACGTAAGCCTCTCTTAATACGTACTCTAAACCATAATTTTCACCAAATTAATTAAATGGCTGTATCATAACTGTGCATACACTACACCAAAAACGGGCTTTTCCTACCGTCGAATCGGTAGGAAAAGGCCCGAAATCGGTAGGAAATGGGGCATTTCCTACCAACCCGCGTTGGTAGGAATTGCTTAAGTCGGAAATGTCATTGGTGGGAAATGCTACTGACTTGGTCAATGGGGACCCCACATGCTGACTTGGACTGCCACATGGCAGGGACCCAAGTGCCAACATGGATGATAACGTGGCGTGGGACCCATCCACGTCAGTTGAAATGTCAGATGCCACGTGGCTGGGACCCATCCAAGTCAGCTGCCACGTGGCATGCCACGTGGAATTTGTGAAAATTCTGCCCACCCATTTCCTACCGAGCATCCCTGAGCACATTGGTAGGAATTATTTCAGAATGCATGTAGAATGCCATTTCCTACCGACCATTTCCTACTGTTCTTGTTAGCATTTCCTACCAACCATTTCCTACCGTCCTTACCAAACGGTAGGAAATGCCCCAAAATTGGTAGGAAATATTGGATTTCGAATGGTAAGGACAGTAGGAAATGAGTTGAAGACGGTAGGAATTACTAGGTTTTTTTTTTGTTTTTTTTCAATTTATTGTTTCCCCTCCTAATGATACAAATCATACTTGCAAAACAAATCTAATACAAAGAACGCACAATTAAATTTTATAGCAAAAACACTCAATAAAAAAAACAATCATCCATTACATCAAAAGATCATTACATTAAGTTCCCCCTTATCATACCATAATATATAATCCATTTACAACAAATACAAATGTGTTCAACATAACTATAATACATATTTGTTCTAATATACTATAATTATAACCATTACAACAAAAAAGAAAAAAATAAAACTTAACCAATCTATTTCTCCTTCATCCTTTAAAATGCCATCACCCTCAAACTTGCTTTCAATCTCGTTTTCTCCATTTCTTTTGCCTTCAAATCCTAACAATTTACATAATAAGTGGAACCAATTAACAAACAAAGAACAATAAATACACAAAATTTCAACTTAGTGTAAGGATATGTAACAAAGAACTAATTAGAAAACAAAACACAAATGCACACATATTATATGTAAATGAAGTACATATATATATATATAAGATAAAAACAAATTATACCTAAATGATTGAAATGAAGGAGGAAATTGAGATGATTAAAGTGAATGAGATGAAGAGATTTATGTGAAATGAAATAGATGAAGAGATTTATATGAGATGAAGGAGGAAATTGAGATGATTAAAGTGAAGGAGATGAAGAGAATTATATTGGTGAAGTAGATGAATAGATAGAGATAAAATGAAAGTGAAAGTGGAGAAGTAGTTTATAATTTTGGGGAAAAAATTTGAATTTTTAGTTTGGGCGCACTTTTGAATTTTTTGTGAAATTATGGACCATTTACTACCGACATGCGGTAGGTTTTGAGTTTGGGTGAAATTATGGACCATTTCCTACCGACATATAGTAGGTTTTGAGTTTGGGCGAATTTTTTGGATTTTTGGATTTGGGCGGAATTTTTAATTTGTCATGTTTGGGCGCCTTGTTTTGAATTTTTTGTGAAATTATACCCTTTTCCTACCAACATGCGGTAGGTTTTGGTACTTGTTTGCTGAAAAAATGTTAATTTCACAAGGAATCGAACCCGGGTGGACAACGAATTCACACAACATCCCAACCACTATGCCAAGGTGTTTCTTGTGTTGTATGGTCATTCCAAATTTTATGACAATACCACATTATATTATACTTTTTCATTAAAAAGTCGTTACAAATAACCTTTAAAAATTATAATTTTTTGCATACATGATTTATTTATAGTGATACTGAGATTTGTACGGTTGGATCATTAAAAATTATTTTTTAAGAAATTAACCAATACAAACTATTAGTAAAATGTGACTAATTTGCAGTGATTCCTTATAAAATCACATCAAATCAATTTGAAAAATCACAATTTTTGGTACACGCGAGTAATTTGTAGTGATTTTGAGATCTGTACGGTTGGATCGTTCCAAATATTTTTTTTTAAAAATGAGGTTCAACCCTAGATTTACCCCTAAATCTTAACCCTAAACTACAACCCTTAACCTTGGAAGTTCAGTTATTGAAGAATGTGAATATTTTTTTAAAAAAAAAAAATTGTAAAATGTCATTTTGTTTTTGTAACTTCATACAATAACATACAATATGTTTAACAAAATAAATTAAAAAACTTAGAATTTATTTTGTAACAATTAATTATTTAGTAGAAAACCTTTTATCATTATAAAATCATTGCAAATGGAGTAAAAAAAAATTTATTCTTTGTATACATGATGTAATTTTAGTGATATTGATATCCGTACGGTTGGATCATCGAAATTATTTTTTTTGAAAAACATTTGTCTAACCCTAGCTAACCCCTAAATTCTAAATTTTGTATTAAAATTAATTAATAAATAGAATGCGGTGGGAATTGTTCAGAATGGTAGGTGTTAATCCCAAAAGACCTAACAGAATTGTAGAAGGGGGGGTTGAATACAATTCTTGATATTTTCTTAAACTTAAAACACTTTATAAAATAAAACTGAACTGAATAAATAAAAACACAAGATATAAATAATTCAGTTGGATTGTTTGATGATCCAACTGAAGTGTTTTTATTGCGGAAATAATCTGTGATACACAAGTACACAGCTGCTCAGTTACAGAGTTGTAGAGAAGAATGCTCTCAAGGATAGCTAATACAAACTATTTGTTTTTCTTCTCTTACTCTATCTTAACTGCTACACTTGGTTATATATTCCCCAAGTTTACAATACTATTTTTGGCTACACTAAAAGTACACTAAAGGTAACCGCCAATAGTTTGCTTTTCATCCCTTTGTCCAGTGGTCCTTGGAGATCCTTGCTTTTGTCTTCATGCTTATTATGATCACTCCCAAGAGCCCAATTGGAAACTGGGATGTTTCCTTATTTCCCATGTCCATTTTAATGGTTTCCAATGCAAAGTACACTTTCACATCACCTTTAGATCTGTTCAGTAAACTGTCACTATCACTTTGTCAACTATTCAGAAAAGCAATAATGATTCGTTGATAGCAGGGAGATGTGTTTCGTTGATAGCTTTATTCTCCATTTCGTTGATGAGTAAACTCCATTTCGTTGATGAGTAAACTTCATTCCGTTGATGGTGTATCCTTGTTCCGTTGATAGAGTAATCTTCATACCGTTGACATGTCTTCACTTAGGCAAAATTACAAGGCATGATATACTTACAATTAACCAACCTATTTTGCCTATCTAGTACTTAGTCAACATGACTTAGAAAACCTATCTAGTACATACATCAAATGCATATCAAACTGTGAAGTATTGTACAGTGCAATTGCTACAACACTCATTCCGTTGATGAGCTTCCTGTCAACGAAACACTGCAAAGCATGCCATTCCGTTGACAGTTACAAAATGACTTAATACAAAATCTACTAAGTATTTTTATAATTATCATCAAGAACAACATATTCCTAACAGTAGGAAATAGTGTTAATATATCCTACCGCCATGTGGTAGGAAATGAGTTTAGGCGCCATTTTTGAAATTTTCATGAAATTTTTGGCGCCATTTTTGAAATTTGCTAAAAAATAAATTCAATTCCTCGTGGAATCGAACCTTAGACCTACTCAACAAAAGCTAACACTCCAACCACTCTACCAAACATGTTTCTTGTTGAAAATGTTATCCAAGATTTATTTAACCATATATGTACTCTAAATTTATAAAAAATAAACATTTTCATTATAAATTCATGGCAAATGAAGTTAAAAGAGTCTAATTTTTTGCATACATTATAATTTTATAAGAAAATGGAATTCCAAGATGTATTTACGATATGAAAATAATTTTTTTAATTTTTGTAATTATTAAATAATTAATTTATAAACGTTCGGCGGTAGGAAATGATGTATGGCGGTAGGTTTTAAATGTAAATGTAGATAAGATTCAACTTTTCGTTACAGCTCATTTCCTACCGACATGCGGTAGGTTTTGAGTTTGGGTGAAATTATGGACCATTTCCTACCGACATGCAGTAGGTTTTGAGTTTGGGCGAATTTTTTGAATTTTTGGATTTGGGCGGAATTTTTAAATTTTCATGTTTGGGCGCCTTGTTTTGAAATTTTTGTGAAATTATACCCATTTCCTACCAACATGCGGTAGGTTTTGGTACTTGTTTGCTGAAAAAATGTTAATTTCACAAGGAATCGAACCCGGGTGGACATCGAATTCACACAACATCCCAACCACTATGCCAAGGTGTTTCTTGTGTTGTATGGTCATTCCAAATTTTATGACAATACCACATTATATTATACTTTTCCATTAAAAAGTCGTTACAAATAACCTTTAAAAATTATAATTTTTGGCATACATGATTTATTCATAGTGATACTGAGATTTGTACGGTTGGATCATTAAAAATTATTTTTTAACAAATGAACCAATACAAACTATTAGTAAAATGTGATTAATTTGTAGTGATTCCTTATAAAATCACATCAAATCAATTTGAAAAATCACAATTTTTGGTACACGCGAGTAATTTGTAGTGATTTTGAGATCTGTACGGTTGGATCGTTCCAAATATTTTTTTTTTAAAAATGAGGTCCAAACCTAGAGTTACCCCTAAATCTTAACCCTAAACTATAACCCTTAACCTTGGAAGTTCAGTTATTGAAGAATGTGAATTTTTTTTTTTAAAAAACAAATTGTAAAATGTCATTTTGTTTTTGTAACTTCATGCAATAACATACAATATGTTTAACAAAATAAATTAAAAAACTTAGAATTCATTTTGTAACAATTAATTATTTAGTAGAAAACCTTTTATCATTATAAAATCATCGCAAATGGAGTAAAAAAAATTTATTCTTTACATACATGATGTAATTTTAGTGATATTGATATCCGTACGGTTGGATCATCGAAATTATTTTTTTTGAAAAACATTTGTCTAACCCTAGCTAACCCCTAAATGCTATATTTTATATTAAAATTAATTAATAAATAGAATGCGGTAGGAATTGTTCAGAACGGTAGGAAATAGTGTTAATATATCCTACCGCCATGCGGTAGGAAATGAGTTTAGGCGCCATTTTTGAAATTTTCATGAAATTTTGGGCGCCATTTTTGAATTTTTTGTGAAATGGGTCAAAAAAGACAACAACTGACGTGGCTTATGAGACCCACAACACCTATTTCCTACCAACCTTGGTAGGAAATGAGCACAACATTTCCTACCAATTATCGACGGTAGGAAATGGGTCAAAAAAGACAACAACTGACGTGGCTTATGAGACCCACAACACCTATTTCCTACCAACCTTGGTAGGAAATGAGCACAACATTTACTACCAATTATCGACGGTAGGAAATGGGTCAAAAAAGACAACAACTGACGTGGCTTATGAGACCCACAACACCTATTTCCTACCAACCGTGGTAGGAAATCATCACAACATTTCCTACCAATTCTCGGCGGTAGGAAATGGGTGAAGCAAAACGACGTCATTTCTCGCTTGACGTGGCATTGTGGGTCCACATGACCCATTTCCTACCGTCGACGGTAGGAAATGGGTGGGTCCCATGGGTCATTTCCTACCGTATGCGGGGACGGTAGGAAATGACCCTTTGACTTGAAAATTGGTAGGAAATACTCGGTAGGAAATGCTTCGGTAGGAAATGTTTGGTAGGAAAAGCCAATTTTTGGTGTAGTGATAACAGTCTAAACTCTTCAATTCGTAGAGGCCATCTATTTGTGCATGCATACAAGTACTTAACATTTTAAGCTTTTCAAAGTGATATAGAAACATAAAATGACAGACCTAGGCAGTCAAGAGATATGCAGTTAGACCATTACCAGAGACAAGTCTGAAATAAATTTCAGCTCAAAAGAGCTGGCACTACGTGAGGCGGTTCCATTTTGGCTCGTTTATCTCATCAGTATTGTGGGATTCATAGCACGGGTATTAGCTCTATTTATGAAACCGATGATTAATGTAAACTTAACCTAATTTAATTTTTATCTTCAACTTCCCTGTCTCCCTCTTAAACTACATACGATCAGTTCTCATAACAACTTAGAATTAGGAGAAAACATGGGACTTTAACCTGATTCTATAATACCTTGTTAACCAAGCTACTTACTGAAGTTCAGAACAGTAGCATTATAGCCCAGTTATAAGGCTATTTTATACAGCTGGTTCCAGTTAGTTTGGCTGAACTCTCTCGCGAACTTGTGTACATTAGGTCTTGCACATTTCTTTTCTTTATATCTCATGAATGTTTATTTATTAAAAAAAAACTTCTCCGGTAGTCTTCTTTGTTTCTCTGCAAAATTCAACTTTTTTTGAAAACTTCCACAAAATGTTTGCCATTTCTCTGTCTTTGGTAGTAACATATACTCTGTTTTCTACAGATTGTATATACAGATTGTTGTAGATGGAATGCATCAATATCAATTCATTTACCCGCGTTGTACATGGAATGCATGAAAGGGTCTGATCAGCTGTTGCGTTTCTTATTAATCTGAATGTATTGCAACAGTTTATATAATGCACCGGGATACATATATTCATCTTTTATTTAGTTATGAATAAAGCACA
Organism: Heracleum sosnowskyi; assembly: GCA_030848705.1. Taxonomy (NCBI): domain Eukaryota; kingdom Viridiplantae; phylum Streptophyta; class Magnoliopsida; order Apiales; family Apiaceae; genus Heracleum; species Heracleum sosnowskyi. Next base: position 11,070,143 of record CM061239.1, read on the forward strand.
AATACAATAGTAAGCTTAGCATTATTGTTTGTATTTGTCTTCCAACTGCATTCCCTCCCAAGAAAGTGGCATCAATTTATGCTGCATACATTGTTCAAGAAACAAAATTAGAAAGCCATGAACGAACACCAAGTTTATTAATGTGCCTAGTTTGCCTTTAAAAGATAGAAAGCTAACGAAACTTGAAAGTGATTAGAGTTACTTACGTATTGCAATCAAATTTGGGATCAGCAGAGAATAGAAAGGTAAGTCCACATTTTTCTGATAGAGAATCAAATCTTGGAATACGAGCAGCAGGATTAGCAGGAGCACCACGATTATATCTACTTTGAGAAGTTGCTTCCTGGACGCAAGAACACAATTTCCGTCTTTCTGCTTGTGTCTTGGCCATTGTGCGTAATGCTCTATACGCGTTGCAGCACTCAACAGAAGGCTCGGGTTGATCACCCCTGGTAAAAACATTGCACACAGCTCCTGTTCTCTGTTCCTCGGGTGCACCACATGTCAGAGCTTCACCTGGCTCCACCAGCATACGAGCCACCATCACCAATATTACTGTCAAGTAAGCAACCCTGGCCATTTTTTCTTACTATGTGCAAATGTAGAGGATATATAGATGTTACAGAGATAGATCAAGGAAGTATTTATAGGATGGCTGGGGCGAATAATCTTTAATGAATTAGCTCTAACCTACAATTAGGACGTCAAATGTGGTTTAATTACAATAATAGCAATTAAAACTATTTCATGCATGTCTAACTAATTTAACGTATCATTATTTCTTATTTCGAACTACATGCCGACATACGGGAGGGAGCTAAATTGAGGCAGGTGAAGTGGAAATCTAAAATCTGAAATTTGCACTGCATTTCTGACCTAATTGATCGTAGATAAATAATTAAATTCGATATGTATCTTAGTATCCAATTTTGTTTTATTTACATCATAAGATTTGTTTCAACTCGATTAATTTATAACATTACTTGATGAAATTCAGTTTAGAAAGAATTTACATCCTTTAAAAATACCTAAAATACTCATAAGCATTGTCATTTCCTTCTTTTATGATGAAAAATCTCCACTCTCGTTTCATTCGAACTAATGAAGTCATTGCTTTCATTACTTACAAATCCATTTATCTAATATAGGTCAACAAGACATTTCAATGCTATTTAGTAAATTACTTTTACACCCTTCTATCATGTTCCTAGTTAAAAAAATATTTTTCACCCATATAACCTCCACGTTACAAATGAATATAATGATCACATCTCCAACCACTACACCAAATAAATTTTTAATATATTTTTAAAGATAATTAAGTGCATCCACTTAAAATTCATTTGCTATTATATATTAACATTTATTTTCATTTTCAGATGTAATCAGGATAAAACTTTCAAAATATTCACCACTAGCTAATAATGATAATATTATTACAAATTCCTAACAAAAATAATATATTATTATAAATGAATTATATTTTATCTATTATATATAGTATAAACTAATATGATTTTTCGATCAATCTGAAAAAATTAATATACTCGATTACACTCATTTACGGGTGTGAACAAGTCAAATTATTCATGAGTTACTCAAACTCAGATTCTAATTCGGCTTGATATTATTTGAGTTGAGCTCAAACTCAAGCTATTTGAGTATTTTACCGAGTCGAGTTTGAGCTTCAAACTAATCGTCTCGTGAGGATCGTGAGCCTAATCGAACTATTGTTTGAATACTTTATATGTTAATATAAATATTCATTATTTTTTTATATAATTCATACATTTTATCGAGTCAAACTCGAGCGTAACTCGAGTCGCACCCGAGCGGAATTTGAATCGAACCCGAACCCGAGCCGAACCATTCATATCCAAACTTTTTTCGAAATAGGGTTAAATCAATTCGAGCTTTTAAGGGGAGCTCGAACATATCAAACTTTTTGTGAGTTGAGTTTTGAGCTTAAAATTTTAGCCTCGATCAAACTCGAGTTCGAGCTCGGACTCGAATCTTTTGGTCGAGTTCGAGCTCGGACTCGAACTTTTTGGTCGAGTTCGAACTCGAGACTGACAATGTTCGACTCGTATCAACTCGATTACAACCTCACTCTCATTGGTATCGGTAAAACTATTTTAATTTACTTAAAAAGATAATTTTAGTAAAAAAAAAAAAAAACTGTTACAAATGAGATTTGAACTTCATGTTAGATTAGAAATATTTATTAAAAAATAAATTATAGATACTGAATAAAAAAATTACAGGTTTAAAATGTATAACTATATTATTAAAATATGATATTTAATGGATAGCATACCATATTGTATATAAGTGCATACAAAATTTTTAGTTAATTTTAATATAATGTTTTATAGAAGTATACTTGGATTAAAATCGGTTAGTATGACTGCCATAATATAAATATTTATTTAGTAAAAGAGAAGAAAAAGAATAATTTACATATAAGATATGAAAACTGTATTTATTGTCAATTAATTAACTGAAAAAACATAATTTGATTAGAATATGTCATGGTAAATTAGATTATAGATGCAATACAAACAATTAGATTAAAACATACAATTATGTTAATGTAAGATAAATATTTAATTAATATGATACTAGATTATATATAATACACAAGTTATAATAATCGATTTGTTGAATTTAGGGACCGTAAAAATGGTTGGATTTAAGAAGATATTCTGAAATAAGTAGACCTGGCAATTCAGATAACTGGTTCGGTTTCGGATCGGATTTATCTTCGGATCGGATTAATCTTCGGTTATGACATGTTCGGATTTGATTCAGTTCGGGTCGGATATTATTCAGTTCGGATTTTGTTTCGGTTTTGCATAATTTGAATCGGTTTCGGTTTGGTTCGGTTCGACTTCGGTTTAGATCATATTCGGATTAAAATCGGATAAATTTTGGATTAAAATCAAATTAAATTCAGTTAGGATCTTTATGGTATTTTTAAATTCGGATCGGTTCTTTTTTGGATCTAGAAAATTCGATTTGGATCGGTTTGAATCTTAAATACACTTAAACTCAAATGTACATGTCAATAAGTAATTTATTTATTTATTTATTTATTTATTTATTACTAATAAATATATTATTTAATCATCGACATAAATATTAATTTATAATCAGAAGACATTGTTTTTATTCCTTATGAATTTAGTTTTTCTTAGGATTAATAATAATGTATAATGGTTTAACTTTTATAAAATGTGATGTACGATGGTGAGAAATTTAATCTGTAAGCAAAATGAAACTATTATTTGAACCATGTACATTCATTGATTATTGCAATAAAGTGGATATTCACCATCGAAAATATTCCATATCCGAAAACGATAAGTTATGAAATGACTGGGATACATTTTAGAAAATAAATATAAAGATGATATCAAAACTTGTTACGAGTAATTAGAAAATAATTCACTGATTTTTGAATTTTTAAATTATTGATACAATTCAAGAATAATGCGCTAAAGTTATTAAATGTTGTGAGAAAAATAAAGTGGTTAAAGTGGATATACATTAAATCATAAGTGGTTATTAAGCAACACAAAATTATAATTTAAATCATATACATTAATTGGTTCGCAATAAAGTGGATATTACCCACACATATATATTAACCTATTGGGACGAAAATACTTCATATTTGGAAATGATAAGTTTTGAAACAGTTGGGATACATTTTTGAAAATAAATATAAAGATATCGAAACTAGTTTCGAGTAATTAGAAAACAATGTACGAATTTTAGAAATTTTAAATTATTGATACAATTTGAGAATAAAACACCAGAGTTATTAAATGCTACGAGAAAAAAAATAAGGATGCACTCTTATCATATACACGTCCCGAAAATATGTAAACTAAAAAAAAATCATATTTTACTTAATTATTTTAAATTTATATATAATTGAGCATGACATGATTATTAACTTATAGAGTTAATAGAACCATATAGTATGATGTATTTATTAATTTAAGAAGTAATCGATTATTCATTAATGTGGTTGTTTTTCTTAATCTTTAACTTAATAACTTTCAAAGTTATATTGTTGATACAAAAATTAATTTTAATTTTAGTGATTGTTTATTATATTTACATATCTAACAACTACTTAGTTGAATCAGACGTTTTGTTGATCTTAAACTTTAAAATAATCGCTAATACAATGTACTAGCTTAAAACCCGTGCGATGCACGGATTATTTTTAATAATTGTTAATTTTATTATTTATATTTTATATTTTATTAATTATGTTTGTTAAAAAAAATAAGTAGGTATATTAATTTTTTTTAAATAATCCAAAGTATTAAAATGTATTTTAAAATAAATATGTAACAGTTTTCCTATGATATTTTGGAAAAGGAGAGGTTTTAGTAAGGAAAAATAGAAAAAATAACATGTTTTCGTTGAATTTTAAAATATAAAAATAACAGGTTGACCGTGATATTTTTGGGAAAATAGGTATTTTAGTAAGAAAAAATAGAAAAAGTGACATGTTTTAGTTGAGAAAGGTAATTGTCAATTAAAAGTATTAAATTAAAAGTATTAAGTATTCATTTAGCCCTTTTCTTAATTTGGTACCCAATTTTTTTAATAGACAAGATTATATTTTTTATCAAAATTTTAGTAAGTCTGTAACACATTCTTTAATTTGATATAAAACAATTTTAGATTTTATTTAATCTCTAACCCACAAACGCCCTCTTCTCTTCACTCTTCTCCCATCTCTCACTTTCTCTTCCCCACGTTTTCGCACGATTAGATAATTGCACGATTAAATCATGGTTTCAATATCATCAAATTATTTACAAGTTTCTTCATCATATACACAGGTACAATTATTGTGAATTTGTTGTGGGCAAGTGTAACCCTAATTCTAGTTTTGGGGTTATTTTTTAATTTTTTGTGTTTTTTTTCTTGATTGTAGACTTGCAGACAATTGCACTTAAGTCATGGTAGACCTTTGTGATACTGAAGTTGATGGGAACGAGGTTCATTCTGATGGTGATAGCATTGCACCTATGACTTCTGTTCCTCTACAACCCCTACAAAAACCTGATGGGAGAAGAAGCAATTGCAATTCTGATGAAGGAGCATTATTAATAAATGTTACGAGTACAATTTGACAAAACAAGTTAAATACAATCAAATACAAAGCAGTATTTAGAGTCAAGAAACATATAGCAAATAAAAAATTTGACCATGCTAGACAAATAAAGAAAATAAATTGCCCATAACTAAGTTTAAAAAGAATTGATTTTATATAATATTATTTTATTATATATTTTTCGATTCGGTTATTTTCGGTTTCGGATTTACATCAATTCTAATATTTAGAGTCGTATTCGGATCGAATATGTTTTTTTTCGGTTGTGATTGGTTTCAGGTCAAAATCGGATATAGTATTTCGGATTATCTTTGGATAAATTTTCGGTTCGGATAATTTCCGGATCGGATGAAATTCATTTTCGAATCATTATCGGATTTGACTAAATTAAATCGAATTCGGTTCGGATCGGATTGTTTTGGATTCGATTAAAATTCGGATTTTATAATTCGGATAAAAAATCGGATATCGGTTCCATATTTTCGGTTCGGTTTTTCGGATATGGAACCGTTTTGCCAGGTCTAGAAATAAGTAATTAGATCGTGCATAAATTTTAGATTAAAAGAAGTGAATTTTTTGAATAACATTACATTACATGTAATTAATATATATATATATATATATATATATATATATAATCATACATAGTATATAATTAGCATAAGAGATCATAAATTTCATATTATCAATCATTTTTTTAATAAAAAAGACCATTTATAAGTCACCTAATAAATCTTTAATTCATTTTTCATGAATACATCACTATCACCACCATTAACACAGGTCTAACACCACTATTACAACTATCACACCATAACTATCACGCACCACTGTTACACCATCACTATCATGCACCACTTTCAAAATCACCAAGATTTAAACTATAACCACATTGACACCACTACACCACTGAAAGCACCAAAATTAAAGTCAAATCACTGAAAATTTAACTCAAGTTACCAAAAATTAAACCCAAATCACTAAATATTTTGAACATAAATCACTAGAATTTTCAAGATTTAAAATTTTGTTAATGTTCGAAAGTGCTGCTGATGGCCTTGTTGACGGTGGTAGAGTGGGAGAAAATGAAATTGATGGGCATTGTGAAAGGACAAAATAGGAGATGAATGAATTAAAGGAACTGTGGTCGGGAATATGGATGAAATTCGATGACAAACATATTCATAAGTTATTGTTCGAGTGGTAGTCGATTTAGTGACAAGAAGATATTGCAAAATGAGGATGATTTATACACACTCACACACTGTACCATAAATGATGATGACAAACGGAATGTACATGCAGAAAAGAGATAGTCATAACGGTGATGTATTGTAGAAGATTGTGTAAAAGATCATCGAAAATGGAGGGACAAGAGGGTAGAGGTGGAGATGTAAATTAAATTTGAATGTGTGGCTACGAATAAATAAAAATATAAAAATAAAAATATGAAATTAGTTTGCAGTTCTCATTTCATTACATGTTCTTATTTTAGCAGTTGCATATATATATAAACACATGAATTTACTAACTCGGGGTCAGATTTTTAAAATTATGTATTGTTTAGTCTTTTAAAGTTATGTTTTTTAAATTGTTAAGTGTGGTTATACTGGTATGATCATATGAAATTCACACAAGATGTTTAGATTATTATGAATGTTCGTAAACTGATAACATATAATGTAAATTACGAGTCATCTGTTTCAAAACTCAAAATAACCGAATTATATGAATTTAAATGATGTTCGTGCTTTGTATGGGCTATCATGCTAGTCTATCTATTCAAAGGAGAAACCTTGTCTTGATATGTCATGTATATTGTGTTATGCTACTAAATAATCTAGTTAGCTTAATTTTATATTTATTATTTAATTAAAGACAAAATCACAGTTTACGTCCCTTATGTCTATGTTTTTTTTGTCAAATTGGTCCTTTTTTAAGTTTTGTAGAATTTTACAACCCCTATCTTAAGACCTCGCTTCATATTATAACCCTCTCATAAACTCTCGTTAAATTGTACCGTTAAGGGGGCTACTAAGGTTAAAGACAAATATGGAACAATACTTTTTATCGGATAAATTACAATGTGTATATATACATGTAAACTATACCTTAAAATCATATAACCCCATATTCCATATCTTTTTCATAAATAACTATATACCGAACGACATAAATATCAACCAATGTTTAACATCGTTTTGATGGGTGTTATAATAAAAAATGTAACTACTTTTTATGGTTAGATTCTTCGTTGGGAAGGAGAATCAATCATCTTGAAGATGAAGAATAAACCACGCATTTTTCAAATTTGGCGTTTAATTTAATTCAGATTTAGGGCTAATTGATTTGGAGAAGTAAGACGTATTTGGTCAAAGTTAACATTATGTTTTAACTAATTTTTACGGGTTGTGGTTGTGTAGGTAATGACTCAATTGGCCTTCATATTTAACTTTAACGGCACAATTTAATGGGAGCTTATGAAAGGGTTGTAATATGAAGCAATACTTTATAAAAGTAGGGGTTGTAAAGTGATATAAAACTTTAAAGTGGACCAATTTGACAAAAACCCTAAACATAAGGGGTGCAGACTGTGATTTTGTCTTAATTAAAATATCTAACGAGAAATAGAAATATGAGATTATGTAACTTTTTGAGATAATATTTTGATATATACAAAAATTTTAGATACTCTTCTATAACATAAAAATAATTTTGTTCAATATTTATCGAAAGTTATCTGAGATATATTTCAGGTTTCTCATTCTCTTATCTAATTAATTTAATTAGAAATAATAATGACAGTAGTAATTTCAATGTTTACATAACGATTATCTTTTTTGTGAAAAGATCTCTATACTTTTAAAATATTTATATAATTATAATCAACTGCAAAATATTATTAATGATCAAATTATGTTAATTTAAAACATATTTTGTCCAAAAATAATAGTATCAAAGTAATTAAATATTATTAAAATATTTAATCTAAATAATATGTTAATTTTATTAAATATCAAATTATATAAATTTAAGATATTTGATCTTGATGCATGTTTCACACGAATTATAATAATTTATAAATTTATAAACGGTAAATCAAAGTGTCTAGAGTTCATCACCTCTTCTATTTCATCACTTCCCATTGACATTGGGGATTATAATCGGATAGGCTCTGATTAGGTTTGGTAAAATCCAAATTCAGGCCCGATTGTTTTAATCATACTTAAAATCCGAAAAATACTATTTCATCACTTCCTTCTCTCATGACTCGTATTGGGACCGTACAAAAAGAATGCAACTGAAGCAATCGGGTCATGTTTGTTTAGGAGGATTATAATTTCGGGGATAATAATTTCATTAATTAAAGTGTTAGGAATTATAACTATTTAAATAATATTATCACATGTTTGCTTTCAAGTATTAAGTTTAGGATTGAATTAAGTTTAAAATTGAAATATAATACTTTAACATTTTATCTCATGTTTGTTTTGAATGATAATCATGGAATTGGACTATTATTCTTTAAATTTTCCAATGTTATATTTGTTTTACATAGGGATTATAGCGAGAGGATTTTAATCTTTCAAAAAAATTATTTGTTAGAGTGAATTAAATAATACATATTCCAACCACGTATTAGGAAGTATTATAATCATATTCGTTACCCCAAACAAAATAAACATTGGATTAGATAATTTAAAGAATTATAATCCTCATATTAATGTAAATAAGATTTTACATAACAAATATGAGATATGAAAATATTATAATTTTATGTTATACTTAATACCAGGAAAGAAACATGGCCCGAAGTTTATTTTGGGTATATGATATTATCTTCAAGAGACTCTCAGTTCACTCTTTATAATTAACTAGCATAATAGCCCGTGCGAGGCACAGGGCTTTTTCTAGCAAAGTATGAAAGTGCAGGATGCTTAATTGTACATCGAATTTTATTTGAAATGAAATATGTGAGCTTCTAGGCATTGTATTTTAAATGTATGAGCAAACTAAAATGCAATCGGAAGCACCCATTTCTTAGTGAATGTTTAGGCACGCGGGTGACGATAGATCGTGTCATGTTTGCTCTTTTTCCTATTTTGTTTACGCTTGAGGCTTAGATGATGCTAGTGATTGCATCTATTTTGGTTGTAATTAAGTGATCCGTGATTGATGTTCTCACGTTCCTCGAATGAAATTTTAGTTCCCTTGATAGCATAAAAATTTGTTGTGAACTGGGCATTGTCATAGCATTCTGTTATGTTTATATGTGTGCATGTATCTATGCGTTGATATCAGATGAGATTGGGATTTTATGGTAATACATGATGTCCTTTTTTGTTTGTCACCAGCGGTAGAAGGAATAGCTATGCTAGTTCCCTAGTCTTACTGAAAGATTAAGCATGCTCCGATTTATAAGGGGAGCATGTTGCATCTTCATATTTTGTTTCATGTACTTATAGTCCCTAATGAAACTCAGGGTAAGATCACACGTCGACCAACATCTAGCAATTACATAACAACGCTTAAGGCTATTAATAATACTGTTATAAAGATCTGATTTGATTAAAGATTGATTTTTTTCAACCCATAGTAACCTGGTACTCTTTACAGAGCACCGGACGTCAACCACATTTGTAGAAATAGTCTGCCCCCAAACAATAAAGCATGTTCCTCAACAATGCGGTGTGTTCAAACTGAATAAAATTTACGAATACTAATTGTACTATTCCTCTGGTTTTGTGAACTTTCCACATCACGGTGTTTGATATTAGTTTAATACCCATCTCTTCTTTAAGGAACGATAGCAATTGACATAAATTCGTTTACTTTTGCGACTTAAAAGATATATTTGAGTGTAATTATATATATTTTTCGTTCATACATGTTTTGTTATAATATCCATGTTTTAATTTACATATAATTTGACTTACTTGTTCATATAATCATTAAATATAAGATATTTTACAGTGTATTGTACAGACTAACACATATAGACCGATTCTTTTAATATGTACGAATTTATGTCACAAGTAGAAAACATCTAGTAATTTGGTTTTATAATAACTCTGAACTATAGGTAAGAGAACATAAAGTTTAAAAATAAGAGTGTTTTTCTTTTTTATTCTTCTTAGAGTATCTCATCGACACAAATCAAATTTTGTATATCTGAAAACACATTCATAGTGTAAATGAGTTCTACAAGGATGATATATTTTGTCCTATTTAAGTTATAATTTTGACACTTCAAGAAACGTACTATTTATCAACATAATGTTGAGAAGCGGTTGAGATGTCATTCAATCAATATGTGAAAATTTAATTATATCTTTTAAATTTTTAATAATTTAACTTACTCATAGGTATAACGTGGTTGGTCGACCATAATATTTTGTGTACGTGTCTGCTATGCATAATTCTATTTTCTAAAATATTGATTCTTGTTAACTTGACTATTTTAATCCAATTTTTATAAATTTTATTGTCTTTAATATTTATTCCAACCGAAATTTCTAAGTGCGTGTTATCCGACATTATAATCGATGTGCATATAGATTAATTCTTACATTTTGTCCTATTATATATTATATATGATCATTTTTTCGAAGAAAGTTTTCCTTTATTAACTTGTATACGATTGGTTTAACTATCTTTTTTGTACTATCTAATATTTTTAAAAATCTCATCTTTCAATTATTTTAACTCATGACCAAATAACTTTTTCAAACATAGTTACATTTATTCATTAATACGATTCTGACTAATCAATCTATTTTTCTTTGATAAAATTATTGTATAAATTCATATTAATATTAACTAAGAATATGTTAAGACAAATTTACATTACGTAATATTATTATCAAAATTTTTGAAATTGGTAGAATACATAATCATGTAGCATATTTTTTTTCAAAATAGAAAATTTAATAATGTGAATACCATCATTTTACTCAAATGTTAAAGTAATAGTAAAACAGGATACATGTCAGATTTATGTAAAAAATAATTAACTCAAAATTAGAAAATTATGTAATACAATGGTTAGAAGGATGAATTAATTAAATGAGATTATCGGTCTAGTTCACCACAAGAAATAAATTAACTCATTTTTTCCCATTAAATAAGAGAGTAAAAATTTATTTTTCAAATTGGTTTTACGTACCATATTAGAAAACTAATATAGAAAATTTCAAAAATAATGTGAGTCGCCATTATATTTACTTTAAATATTAAAGTAATAGTAAAAGTAGAACAATTGAGAGGTCGAGTTTATGTAAAAGGATTTTTAAATCAAAGCAAAAAACAATGTAGCACAATGGTTGGAATGATTAATTGTTTAGAGGAGGTTGGTGGTTCAATTCACCACTTAAACAAAACTAACCCATTTTCCCCCATTAAATAAGTGAGTGGCATATGCATGTAATTTTGTAACATGTCATTTATGATTGTATATTGTTGATGTTCATAAAGCTTTTCTTGTTAATAGTATGACTATGATGTACTTGCTTAATATGTTGAAGTTAGTAATTTGAAAAGTAATACAAGTAGTACTGATAAGTCATGTCAGTTTTTTATTTTGTTGTGGATCATAGAATAGAATTAGAGTGTTCTATGGATGTTTCGTAATTAAGATGACTTTTTATAATACTTACAATCCTAAACTTTTTTTTAATTCTTCAAAAATGATGCATCCATTTAGCTCATCTCCAACAATATTCAAGATATAAACTAAATAGACTTCAAGATGTTGCAGTATGAGATTGTAGGTTTTAGTACTGATTTTAGTCAAAAGTGTTCCTAAATCTTCTAATATTCTACTTAGCCTTGCATTTTTCGTTCTTAAAACTCTCTTTCTAAAATTTTTATGTCTTTTCTTTTAACCTCTTGATTTTAAGCATTCTTTGTCTTTATTTCTCTTCCTATATCTGTCCAACTTTCATAACATCTAACTATTCAACTAATTGACTAAGTGGAACTACCATGTGTCAAATCCTTCTATTATTTAGTACGGTTGGTACCACTTCGACGTGTTTCGATTTTTCCAAACAAACAGTCTATTTTGACCTCCGAACTTGAGAATTAATCAATTATGGGTGGAAAAATATTTTTTGTACTTCTACTATCGTAAGTTAAAATTGCTCATATGCCTTCTGAATTATGTCTGTGGGTTGACAATGAATTCACCCTTTATAGTTTTAAAATACAACTCCATCCAGAAAAATATCTTTACTAATTATTAAAGCACGGGTCATTTTATAGCGATTAACATAAATTTCTTTTCTTTGCGGTTTAAATATTTTTTCTAGGTATGGTTGCGCATATTTTTTTGTCTTGTTAAAATTTACTTGCTTTAATTTATATAGATACTTTGATTGATCGGGGCCTATAATTTTAAATAACTCGGGATGTATAATGTGATTGATCTGATCATAATTTTTTTGTACTTGTATGCTATGCAATATCCGGTTTTTTAAAATTTGTTAACTGAACTATATATTTTAATCAGTTTATTTTTTACACAAATTATTATCAAATTTTTATAATATATTATTCATTTAATTATTTTGTTGTACTATCTATTTATTTTTATTATCTCATCTTGTACATTATTTTAACTCAAAACAAATAGTCTTTCATATTTTTATTTATGGGTTTTTAGTTATTTATATATATATATATATATATATATATATATATATATATATATATATAATCCAAATAACTAATTATTTTCTTTCATCAAATTAATTTATAATTCATTTGATAATAACAAAAAATGTGTCATGTATATAATGCATCCAATCTAATTATAAATCTAGTCACTTCTATTATATTTATTTGTAAAGTATTATTAACATTGAAACATTGAAAGTTTGATCGTGGGTCGGTATGGTTCTCATATTTTGATATTTGTACATTAGTTCTTTTATTTTTACTATTTTAGGTTAATTTATTAAAAACAACAATTTTAATCAAAATATAGTTTGGAAGTCCGTTGGTCAGTATATGATACTCATATTTTGATATTTGCACTTTAATCCTTTTCTGTTTGCAACTTGACTTTAATTTATTAAAAATAACAATTTAATTAAAATATATTTTTAAAATATTGTCAAACACAAAATTATTAAAACACAATTTAATCACGCTCAAGCACAGACACACACGTCAATTCAACATCGAGTTCAACAATCACATAAAACAATTCAAAATTAAGATCATTTTCATAAAAAGTAAATATAAATGTAAAATAAAATATTAATACAATTAAGATAACAAACTTAAAAGTCACTCATCCATCGCACCGACTATATGCTTGTATAGATAAGAAGAATAATCATAAATATCATGTATAAATGTTCGATATGTGCTATTTAACAATGGTTAATGGTTATTGTTAGGATAAGTAATATAATTGTTGTTCGAGGATCGATGCGAGTTTGGTGAGGGAGTTCAGGTTTGGGGATCGGGGGAGGGGTAGGGGATAAAACTCCCCGATCCCGAAATGAGCGATCGCCCATACCTAAATTATTGTCTAATTTTTAAATATTGTTTAACACTAATTTTCATTAGTTTGAAAATTAAATAATTAATAAATATGTAAATAAACTACTTGTGATATGTTATTTATGTTATATCAACGTTTTATAATACATTTTATATATTAAATATCTAATGATTCAAATATATTGTATAGTACAAGAAAAGTTAGACCTTTATGTAAGAAAAAATAGAATATATTATAGTTAAGTTACATATTCGAAATATTTGTTTAACTAAATGATAGATAAAAAATCACCAGATATAATATTGTTTCTAAGATTGGTAATATATATAGTTATGTATGATACTATAAGAATTAAAAAAATTAAGTTTAATAAATATTATAAATCACCCTTCTATTTACTAAAAAGTTTAAATAACAATAAATATTGGATAAAGAAAGATGTGGGGTTCATGTAATATGATTTTAACATAAAATCAAAAGAAATCGTGTAGCTCAAAGGTTATAAGGATTGCTTTTATAGAGAATGTCAAGGGTTCAATCTATCACAAAAATATTATTTATTCAATTTTTTTTTCTTTAGATAAGAAAGTAGTGGCATGTCATGTAATTTCATAATATATAAGGGTAATATGGTAATTTCACAGAGATTTTATTTGCTATTTTTACTCTTATGTTCTCCTATTATATATAGAAGAGATATAAATTATTAGCTTTTAATAATTTAATAGGTGTTCATCTCCATCCAATAATGCTCTTTATATTTAGTTCTTAACCAACTTTATTGTTTATTCATGAAAGTATAAAACAAAGTGGAAAGAAAGAGAGAATGTAATTATGATATCTATACTCTTTATTAATAAGTAAAACAATGTGAAAATGGCGCGCGGTACCAAAAATACCAAAGTACCAAAGTACCAAATTTGGTTATCACGTGATCTGAGTTCGATTCCTCGCAACTACGTACAAGATTTATTAATTTAAATTCTTTAGCTTAATTCAGGGTCGATTTCTTACAACTACGTTATTATACAAGATTTATTTATTTACTTTAATTTCATTAATTTCATTCAAAATTCAATTGTCTACAACTTCTATACTCTTTATTAATAAAAAAAATAATGTTAAAATATCGCGTTGTACCAAATTCAAGATTAATTGTCTATAACCACATATTTAAATAGTATTTATTTATTATATATTTCTATCATTCAAATTCAATTCTCGACAAATATATTTTTTAAAAATATTTATTAATATTTATCAATATTATTATGTTGATGCCGACTCCTGAGCTCGTGCTTGGCACGGGGTTATCCGCTAGTATTAAATAAAATAGAGATTACTCTGAACACCTTGAGATTAAAAGAATTAAAGTTTCAAATGCTCTAAAAGTTAGTACTTGGTGTGCTTTGGTAGGATGAGTGGTAGTATATTTAGAGGGACTTGGGAGGAGCCCATGCCCATGCTGCATATACGAAGTGGGATATCAACAAACACACCGCCCCAAGCCCCCAACAGGTTATTGTTTCAATAAATGTCGTTATGCTGTTGCATCATCAAACACATGCATGCCTTAATACTCGGGATTCTTTAGCCGTTTCCATTAAAAAGGTTGCTGATTTACGAATATTTTTTTGAAGATCGTACGATTATTTATTTGCTATAATTTTCTATTGAATAAATTTAATATACAACTTTTTTTGTGTATAATCAATTTTTTTCTATCCGCAAAAAATTACAGATAGACTAGAAAATTAGCAACAATAGCTTATCAGATCAATTTCTGTTAAAATATAACATAAGATCCATTTAAAACATTCCTCCAACATCTTAAGATTTTAGATGAGCTGGTTACTCAACAGTTTCCTCATTAAAATACGCGACTGTCTTCTATATCAAAAAATGCTCGATAATGAACAGTAAAATGTAGAGTCATAAATGTTACCTGCGGAAGATGTCGATGAAGTAAAAGCAAATAAATATTCAAGTTAACATATGTAATAATTCGTCTTAAATTGTTGATATTATTGTATTAATTACATTTATAATTTATTTTTTTCTAGGATTTTAGCTGTCACCAATTCTAGTGGTGGAAGTAGGATTGTAAAGAATTCAATGCTAGATACTTTTGATGTTCATTAAATTAAATTTGAAACATTCAATTTTATTTTCTATTATTATTATTATTATAATTTTACCCTTTTGAGTTTTGAGGCTCTCTTTGGTTCCGTCACTCGGCGGAGCTCGTGAAAGCTATCTACTGCATGAAGGTTATAATAATTTCTGACCGAAAAGAATTTTTATTATTAAATACTCCCTCTGTCCCAGTCATTTCTATACATTTTTCATTTTGGGACGTCCCATTCATTTCTATACATTCCAAAAATAGTAACTTTTAATAATATAAAACACTATTACACCAACTACTTTCTCCACTATCTCTATTTTATAACAATATAAATCACTATTACACCCACTACTTCCTCCACTATCTCAAATCTATTATTAAATATTGATAGGTCCCACCACTTTACTCACTTTTCGTCTAATTTTACTCATTTTTTATATCTTTTCTTAGTCTACGTGCCCAGTCCCGGTGTATAGAATTCACGGGACGGAGGGAGTAAAAGCTTAAGAGATAAAAAAAACAATAATTTAGAAATAATTTATGGCAGCAGCACTTGTGCCAGTACTGGCTGCTAATGCTGCAGGAGATTTAAGGCAAATTTGACCAGACTGAGTTTGGTCAATCACAAAGTCCAAATCTTGTGTTGATGCTAACAAGAAAAGCGTCAAACACAAAATATGCTCAAGAGCTGAGCCTGAGATACAGCTAGCCAGCGCGCGTTACAACAAAACACTCATCTCACACATACAATTATATAAAAATAATGTCCTCAGACACAGGTGATAGTTTATAGTACTGGTACCTGCTGAACATAACACGTGAAAGACGTAAAGGCCGTCCAGCTTACTACTTGCACTCATGTATCCGGTGGTATTTTGCTCTTATTCGATATTCGATAATTGAATTATAATTCGGTTCGGTTATCGAATAACTGAATGTTCAGTCCTAGTTATAGTGTCCATCGCGTTGGTGGATAATAAAATCTTGTCGAGTGGTATGTATATTACTAGTATTATGTTCTTATTAAACAGCAGCCTGCTGACATAGTGACATTACTACTATCACAGAACCACCCACAATGTATGTGAATCATGTATTCTGTTAACTTTGGATTCTGGTGTCACTGCTCCTATTTGTATACAACATTTGTTAATGTTTGTGTAAACAATATTTTATGTGTACACTCTTCAACAAACGTTGTCTATCTCTATTTGTAGCTGTTTCTGGGACCAACTTTCGGGATTCCTCACAAGTCCTACTAATAAAATCCAATAGCAATTGCGTGGAAAGCAATGATCCACTACAAACGTATGCTAAACATTAAAATTCAAGATTTACATGTATCAGGATAAATTGTTATACAATATTAAACGTTTGTGGGGGACGAGAACCTCACTTGTATAATTATTAACTCTCCCAAAACATTAGAATTTTTGTATGAGGAACACAGATCAACGAATATCCAAACTTTCTTTGCCAGTATATCAAAATTTGGTAAATTGTAGGGTTTTTTGGATTTGAACTCAGATTAGTTGATCGAAAGATTTCTAATATCGTGCTAAGCTACATAACTCTTGCCAACTTGTTAGTTAATCTGAATTGAAAGTGACTATCTATTTAGTGTATGTCTGTACGGTTGATGCTCTCTTTCTCTCTCTCATAATAACAAGTAGGAGTGTTCACAAACATGGCTCTTTTCGTGAACAAGTTCGAGATGGACTCGTTAAGGGTTCGGTTCGACTCGGCTCGGTTCACTTAAAACTCGAATTTGAGCTTGAACACAAAAAATGTTCGTTAAGAAAACGAGCTCGAGCCAAGCTATTAGTGAGCTTGATTCGAGTTCGGCTCGAACTCGACTCAAGCTCGTTCGGCTCGATAAAGCTCGAAAAAATAAAATATATTCGGTATATTTTTATAATATATGTTGTATTTTCTAACATTTTAAATTAAAATTACAATTTATAGTACGTGTATTTTAGGTTTAATGAGAACTAGTTGAAAAAGCCGCGCTTCGCGGCGGCGTAATAATTTTTTTAAAAAATTCTATCAAATAAATTACGAAAATTACTCGGTCCTCACTAATAAGCCGTCCTCCCGTGAAACACGTTTTCCTTTTTAATATCAAAATCTCAAATTTAATATATTGAATATATACTTGTCTTATATATTGGTTTTTATGTTATCATACTCCTTTATAATGAGTCACTCTTTCGTTGAAATAACACCTATATAATTTTACATATTCTACTTCAAATAGAACTTTTAGTTATGTATTACAAAGGCTTATTCTACTTTCAATATAACTTTTAATTGCAAGTACTTCTTTTATATCCGAACTCTTCTCCTCTATAAATCGAAACACCTATTCTACTTCAAATAGAACTTTGCAAGTACTTCTTTTATATTCGAACTCTTCCCCTTTACAAATTCAAACACCTATTCTACTTCAAATAGTACTTTTAATTATATGTATTCGCTATAAATTCGAACTCTTCTCCTCAATAAATTCGAACTCTTCTCCTCAATAAATTCGAACACATATTCTACTTCTAATAGGTTAAAGGATATTTTTTTATTTATCAGTATTTAAAATTCTAAAATTCTAGAAAATTAGAAAAATAGATTGAGACGATCTTAGGGGCGCCACCTAATCTCCCGCGTATCCTCCTTTATATATATATATTGATGATTCTTTTATATTTGAACTCTTCCCCTTTACAAATTCAAACACATATTCTACTTCAAATAGTACTTTTAATTATATGTATTCGCTATAAATTCGAACTCTTCTCCTCAATAAATTCGAACTCTTCTCCTCAATAAATTCGAACACCTATTCTACTTCTAATAGGTTAAAGGATATTTTTTTATTTATCAGTATTTAAAATTCTAAAATTCTAGAAAATTAGAAAAATAGATTGAGACGATCTTAGGGGCGCCACCTAATCTCCCGCGTATCCTCCTTTATATATATATATTGATTCATTGGGGAATTGGGTTGGGCTTGGACAAAAAATGTTTTAGTTCGTTAGACTAAGAAAAATTGGGTTTTATTATCTATAAAAATTGTAAGTTTTAATGAGCTCGGCTCGGCTTGTTTTTATTCGATAAAAACTCGTGTTTGACTCGTTAGTTAATGAGTTCGAGCTCCAACACAAATTTTGTGCGATAAGAAAGTTTGGCTCGGTTCGTTTCATAAAAAAAACGTAAAATTTGGATCATTTACATCAAAACTCGGCTCGTTTCGTGAACAAGCCAAATAACAAACAAGTACTACTCTTCTTTCTTTATCTCTCTCACTCATTGCTCTAGTGCCCAAGCTGCCTAGGTTTCTAATTTCTTCTCTTCATTTTCACTTCCTCCTCTCCCTTCCCCTTTTTAACCAACTCTACTACTCACATACATCCACATAATACATCACTTTCTTCATGGGGAAAAAAGGAGCTTCTTCATGGTTCTCTGCAGTCAAGAGAGCCTTCATGTCTCCAACCAAGGATAACAATAAGAGCAGCCGGAGAAGAGAGTTCGAGGAACCTAACCAAGAAGATGAACAAAAGGTTAGCTTGTTTTTTCTTCCTAGTATTACTTTCCTCGCACACAAATAAAATTTGTACACACCTCATTAAAATTTTAACATATTTTGCGTGTGCAGAAGAAAGACAAGCGTAGATGGTTATTTCGAATATCAACACAAAACGCTCAACAAAGCCAAACAAAGAACACAACAATCAACATTCCACCGGCGAATCTCTCCTCTTTCAATGTGGACCATAAGCATGCCATTGCAATTGCACTGGCACAAGCTCACGAAGCGAAAGCAGCTGCGGCATCAGTGCAAGCCCCCGTTGAATTTATTAAAGTGACAAGGCCACCCTCGTATTCGCTCAAGCACCACTATGCTGCTATTATCATTCAAACAGCCTTCAGGCGCTACCTGGTACTTTGCCTCCTAGTAACATATTTGTTAAGTTCAAGGTTTTAGAAGAACCGGTAATTTAACGATATCAGCTTAATATGGTTTGGTACAAAAAAAAAACAGTATTTAATAATTCATAACAGTACGATGAACCAAACCAAACTTATCTGTTATATCCTACTTGTAATAATTACACAATTAAAGCAGTAATAAACACAGAGAATAACAGACAATTAGACATATATGAGAATTCAAGATTCATCTTACTCATTGATATACATATGGTTGGAAAGGCAAGAAAAGCTCGGCGTGCACTTCAGGGGATCGTAATGCTTCAAGCTCTGATTAGAGGACAAAATGTTCGTAAACAAGCAAAGATGACACTGAGATGTATGACAGCTCTTCTTCGCGTCCAGGCTCGGGTTCGTGATCACCGAGCAAGGTATTCACATGATGCAGGCAGAAATTCTATGTTTTCCGAGACCAGCAACTTGTGGGAGTCTGGATATCTACAAGACATCCGATCCAGGAAGTCCCAAGTAAGTACTTTAGAGGGTGTGGGAGTGTGTTCAACTCTATTAAAAAAATCATGTCATAAATCTAGACATCACAAATTATTGAATGAATTGGTATGTATTTCAGTCTAGAGAAGGAAGTAGCATTGTGGATAGCTGGGATGAAAGACCACATACACTTCAAGAGCTTGAAGCTATATTGCATAGCAGAAAGGAAGCCGCTTTCATTCGTGACACTTCATTGTCTAGTTCTTTCTCCCAACAGGTCCATGAACTTAACTCTCTGTTTTAAATTTCAATCTATTTTGTACCTTTGCTGACTATCTGAAGGTCTGGCAGTCTAGAAGGAACACAAGTATTGATGAGAAAGACACAGGGGACAGAACAAAATGGCTTGAACAATGGATGGCAAAAAAGCAATGGGAGCTTAACAACAGAGCTTCCACTGATAGAAGAGAATCCTCAAGGACTACAGAAGTTGACACATGCATGGCCTATTCTTACTCAGCTTCAAATGGACTCCAATCTCAATACACAGACCAATATCAAAGACAGCCTAGCTCATGTCCCGTGGCTTCACCTCGCTATAGGGAACCTTACAGCCCTTCTCATCATCTACCTGTCACTCCTTTATCTAAAACCAAGTCATTTCAGGTGCGTTCAGCAAGCCCTCGTCGCACAAAAGAAGACAGGAGCTACTCCACAGCCAATACCCCGAATTTACATTTTACGCCTCGTGCCAGTTTTGGTGCAGCTAGAAACAGCACTTGTGGAAATGATGGTCCAGTTAGTGCTCCAGTACCCAATTATATGGCTGCCACGGAGTCAGCAAAAGCTCGAGCTCGATCACATAGTGCACCAAGGCAGAGTCGCCCATCAACACCAGAAAGAGAACAACGCGGGGCAGCAAAGAAACGACTATCATATCCAGTTGCTGATCCATGTATAACTGCTGGCGTTGGATGCCCAAGTTTTAGCCAAAACTTGAAAAGCCCGAGTTTCAAAAGCGTTCAAGCTGGATATGTTGGAATGGGACAGCAATCATGTTATACAGACAGTACCGGTGGAGAGATTTCCCCATGTTCAACTACCGACCTGAGAAAGTGGCTCAGATGAAGCTTTATAATTGTAGGAATTAGCACGTCCAAGTTGGTGATGACGAAAGGGGTGAACCTAGTCTCACATTGCCTTAATTTTGCAATGTTATCGCATAACAACTGTTTTATGTTTAGTTAATCCCTGATTCGTTGATAAAGATCTCCCGATATACAAAAGCAATATATTGCAGTTAGTCACCTGTTCTTCAACTTATTAATCATAATGCACTTGTGCACATTATTAGTTTGTTAGAGTAATGAACAAGATTATGAGGCCTGGTACTTCTATATAGTACTCAGGGTAATGTATTGTTTTTCTTTAGCTTTTGTAATCAAGAACATCAGGAATAATACAGTTTCCTTGTTGTTCCCAGTATTTCTTGCTCTTTCAAACACTTTACTATCATGCTTTATTTTGTTCCCAGTACTACTAAAACTGTTAACTTAAGGCTCAGATAATAAATTCCACAAGGGACTAATAAGGGAAAACAAACCAAGGATAAGGGAATTAAGAACTATTCTTTAAAAACCTCCTGACAGCATTTGGTATCTAAGAAATCACAGTAACCTTGGACTCTTGGACTCCAACTTCGCTGCTCTGGCTCTTCAGATGTCGATAAGGTTGTTCACTTGAGAAGCATGCCCATGACTGGATGCGATTGAGTTCCATTGATTCAAGAAACAGTCCCGGGAGAGGCTTATCCAGTTAATCCTTCACAACCTGTCATTCAAAAGCATTATTCCTGGACACCGATTACACAATTATAGAAGTGAATCAGCTTCACTACCTATATGGTAGCATACACTCATCGATACACTTAACAAGACATCTAATTTCACTCATATATCACTATACAAATAGAAGGTTTTCACACGTTCCATTCTCTATGAGTTGATAAAAGGTGATTGTATATATTGACCTCCTCCCATCTGCTTAAATTATCAGAAAAACAAGTTACAAAAGCTCAGTATCTGCAAATAATATGAGCAGGTTGTTATAAATAATTCAGCGAGGATAAAATGCACAATAGACAATTTAGTAATTCTTAACAAGTTAACGTCGCTGGAAATTTGACAACTGAAGCTTTTGTTAATTCATACTCTTGTTTGAAGTCAGATTCTGTATATTTGTCAATACCTTACTACATTCTTTATCATTCTTTTACATAAAAACTAGAACACTGGGCAGAAATAAGGCTGACCAAAATAATCTATGCTGTGCACTCTCAGTATGGTTTTAGTTTCATAACAAAACTATCTTTCTGCTTCATTTTGCCCGTCTCTCATAAACGATGCAAATTATTCGTAGGTTGGCATGGCAGTTAGGATGAAGAAAACAGATAAATGCATCTAACAGACAACAGACAAAGAAAACAATAAGATTCTGGGACTGGTTTGTCGATTTCACTAATCTTACATGAACAACACTGTAGAAACACCCGTCGAAAGACAAATTTGAAAGCAATTTAAGAGTAAGGAAATTATCTTGGTTATTCAAGGAAGAAATTTAAGAGGCCAAAAACTCATACAGTGCAACACTTGAAGTTTACAGTAACTTGCTAAATACCAAAACAAAAAAAAAAGGAATTGTACTTAAATTTTATGAGAGGAACTCAACAGTTCCGGACTCAACAATCTATACCTACCCTTGCAACAAATTTTTGGGTAGTCCTGATCATATCTAAGCAACAGTTATTAGCGGTAGAGGCCATCTTTAACAACCTTGCTGGCCTTAAAACACACGCGTTATTTAGTGCTTTACGAACATGTAAACAATCAAAGGTGTAAATATCCATTCCGATTCTTAATGTTAACTCATAATTAGGTTGTTGGATCGGATTATGCTCTTCTGCTTAAGTAGTATCATGAGTTGAGACTTTTGGCACTCCAACTTTGTCCCAATATGCCTACTTTTGGATCCAATTGCTCGAACCACTTTTGGAAATTCAACAAAACCTCTGATCCCTCGTTTGATATGCGGATTTTCTGCCTCCACGCTGGAGGCTCTCCGTTGCACCCATTGTACCGTCTCACTCTCACCTGACTTTTCACAGTCACTAACAAGAGTGTCTTTAGCAGTGCATTGACTAGTTGATTCTCCATAAAAAGTGTGTGTAACTTCGGTTATCTGATGCCCATCGTCTTGTTCATACTTGGGCTGACTCCTGGAAGGAGAATCAGTTTGTAGTCTCTTTATGGCTTCTAATTCAAGAAATTTCTCTTCTAACAGGAACTTAGCCTCAGCTAATTTCATCTGAACCCTCTCTTCTCTCAAAACCTCGGAAACATGCAACATCTTCCTTTCCTCCTGCATTTCTCTCTTAGCGCGACTAATCTCTTCTTTATTCAACGAAATCTCCTTACACACCTCCGAACAAACTCTTTCAGCTTCTTCTCTTCCTTTCTTCTCCTCAGACAGTTCCTTTACCAGCCTTTTATTAATTGACTCCAATTTCTTACGAGCCTTGCGCTCACGCTCAACATTAGCCTTTAGTTCCCTGATCTGGGCTCGAGCAACATCAAGCTCGGATTCCATGAATGGTTTTATGAAGGTGAGATCCCAGAATGCAGATGCAATTTTACGCGTTGATATAGGGAGAGTAATACGATGAGTGTTGGAAGGCTTGTGGATGTGTGCTTCTATTTGCTTTTCTTGTTGATGCTTATGTTGTTGAAGTGGCGAACTATAATATGGGTTCTCGTACAACTTCCAGGTTGGGCTAGTGGAAAGCTCATCACTCAAATTTTCTTTGCTTCTGATCATCATCATTATCATCAAATTCTCCACTATTAGGCTTTCATTCACATATAAATGCTTTATATCCACCTATATAAGACTTTCCTTGAGTGACTATGGAGCAAGCTTGGCATTTTGCATTAGCTTTTTCTTTTTCTTTAGCTTTTTAGTTTCTTGTAGGTCCGATTATTATTTGCTGTCGTGCGAAGTGCTTGGTATGGATTTGTGGATTGTAAAGGTAAAATGCAGCATGTGAAATATTTAATTCTCTTTGCATTATTTATTATCTGCGGCAAATGATGGAGGTGGCCGGCCTATGACAAGTCTATTTCTTTGAATCTCCGAGAACTGCAGCTTATGAATTGCTTAAGGTAACATAAATTACTAACTAGCTGGCTGATCATCAACCAAGAAATGTAAGAGTTGAACCCGAATACTCAGCTTCAATCAGAACCAAACCACACACAGCTAGTGTATGCATTGTAAAGCACGAGTACAGTTCAAGAGGGTAAAATGTACGTAGCCTTAATTATTAGAAGGTTCAGATCAACCCGAGGCAGAACAGGTAGAGTAAACTAAGACGTGACATATGACAGACTAACAACCTCTTTTATGTTTTCAATCCCAATACAAGTGAATCAGTCATTCTATAAACATGTAACCCGGAGCATGATTCAGTAATCAATTCTCATCATCTTCACTTTAGAACATTGTGGGTTCCTAAACCATTATAGCAATAAGAGTTTCTTTTACGTAATCATGCAATACAACTTTCTTTTATGTAATTATGAATATATCAAACAAATAAATTTTCATAAGGCTCCCGCATGATCAGAGTTACTTTTTTTCTATACACATGTTCTCTTTAAGAATTTGAACCCTCAACCTTGGGGATAACGAAAAACAAGTAGACATTTATCTATCACGCCATAGAACCTTCTTCTTCTTCGGAAATTAAGAAGTAATAACGATCTATCCTTCAAGCATTTGACGAAATTAAGAACTAATAAGTTACTAAATCATTTTATCTGTCATTTCAGAACCATATCCAGCTCAGAGTGCCTGTCCCTGGAGAAGTTGGCAAGTTCCAAAAAAAAAACACACCATAGGAAATAGTTTACAATTCCACATGCATGGTCTCGTAAGCTACTTTTCCTCTGTCCCCCTTAAATTGAGTGTTTGCTCAAATCAAATCATCACTAACGCTAATCAGTAATCACCAAAGCTATACCAATTGCATGCGCAAATTTCTAAAGAACAGATAAGATAAGATATTAATGAACAGTGAGTATATATGTATGGTCACACAGTAATTAATTTCATATACAATGCCTGTGAGACAGATAGATTGGACCATCACAATGGACCACAGGTTCAACATGGACAGACAGTCCTGCAATTATAATGGTTCCAGCAAAACATAAAAACTGAGCAGCATTAGTCATTGCTCAACATATTTACAGCAAAAACCAAAATGCAACTCAAGAAGCTGTTTGTTCAAGTCCATGAATCTAAGCCACGAGCTCAAGCAGATGGGAGAATGCAATAAAACTCCAATTTAAGATTCACATTCCACATATCTCGAATTTTCAATATCTCGCAGAAGGAACAAGAACAATACACTAGAACAATTTTATTACTATCACTTGACATACTATTACAATATAGTACAACTCCAATTTTACTGAGAGTTGATTAGATGGTGATAGATCAATTTTCATTCTGGTGCGAGCCTACATTGAATAATTAGGCACTCTAAAAATCAAATTTATAGGAGTCACGTTCTAGATGTAATTAAAACCATTAACAACAGGGTGTCATATGAAAAAGCAGGAATCATATGTTAGACATTCTAAAGTTGCAATGCCCATCACTTTAAAATAAAAACATACATATCAACAAACAACCAAACTAATGGACCACCAACATTGCTATAATAAAATGTTAACATAAATCAAGTGTGTTTCAAGTATAAGAATACACACATTTGTAAAGCACACATATTGAGATGTTAATGATTGCCCGTATTCTGTCGAGGGCTTGTAATTTTAATTTAAATGGCAGTCGCTTTTTTTTCCGTAGCATTGCAAAAGATTCCAGAATCAGATGGAGATGAATTTACATTAATACATATATGAACTGATCTTTTTGGAGAAATCAGTTTGTCTAGCAGAAGTGCAGAACTCCAAATGATAACTTGGTGCTCCACACAAGAGTAACTATTTCCATAACATTTGGTGCAAAGAAGCTTTTTATTTTCCACTAAAATTAAAACAGGATTTTTTCCCATTTTCGGTGGTCTAAAAAACCCATTTCCGGAAATGAAATTTCACGTTTTTTGTTTCGTATGGGGCATTTTGTACCGCTATTTTAGCACGTGACAAAAAAAAATCGGAAGAAAAATGTCCAACTCTTAGCATTTTGGTTGTTACTTGAGTAGGAGCCTTGAAAAAATGTTAAACTTTTTTAGGATTTACGACACTCTTATTTTCCAACTAAAAGTCCTTAGCACTGGTTGTTTCTGGGGCAGGAGCCTCGAATATAAACTTAGGATCTATGATAACGACACTATGTTCCTGTTTGAAATAAAATAATTTGATAAGAGATTCTTCAAAGTTATGGTTCAACATATTTGATGGTTGATTCTGATACTGAAGAAATATTGATAATTGTAATACAAGGAGACAATATAAACATAGGGATAATTAGTAATATTAATTATATTATCTTGTGAATTCTTATATTGAAGGGGACAATTAATTTACATTCTTCAAATTACTTCCTAAGAAAAGTTAAGTTGTTGATGAGAAGTAGGCAAGAGCTCCTACAAATGGTGCGTTGATATATGTTGCAGGCTCAGTTTGTTGATAGTTATCCCGATTGTCAGAGAAATTGTCATTATTATCAGGACCTCCAACAATAGCTCCCTCTAGGATATTTGGATTTGCTTTGGTAGTGTGTAAGTACTGGAATCCATCATTGCAACCAATGTGATCGGGATTTGCATGTACAGATGGAATGGAAGATCCCCTGTGGTGGATATTCCTCGGAAAATTATTTCCAAACCCAACCATGTACGATATTTTTCGTGGATTATTGCCTAATATGTAATCAACCTGCTGCTTTGCCAATGCTCGGAGCTTGTCCGCTGCAAGTGTTGTTGTTCCACAATAGGCAACACCTTGGGTTGTATCTAGATACTTTGCATATGTCAAAAGGAGTAAAGATGAGGCAGTCACATACTGGAGATTGCTCCCTTGCGCTTTGTATAGAAGCCCCCCTGAAAGCGAAATAGAAGATAAGTTTCAATCATAATTTTTATTATGTGCAAGGAAATAAATTAGGGAAAGAAAGATGTTAAAGTAGCTGACCAGGGGTATACTGGGCCTGGAAATTAGGTGATCCTGGAATCAAAGAACATATAAAATTGTCGGAGTGTGTTTTATATTCCTCTAGACCTTGTATCCTTGCCTCCAGAAAACTCTGCTTGATAGTGTAGATAATAAATGTTTCATAAGGTTGGTTCTGAGCTTAAAGATTAGATGAGCAAAACTTTGTTCTGAAACAGTACCTTTGAAAGAAGAATCTTGGTTCCTGGTCGTTTGTCATCCCAACTGAACGAATAGTCATCATCGTCTGCACCTAGTACGTGTCCATTATACTGGATGTAATTCAAATATGCGGGATTCTGTGTAGCTTGATAAATCCATGATGCTCCCCATAAGAGCTCATCCTATTTAAAAAACAAAGGTACATTTTTAACTCTTTTTCACCGACAATTGTGAAAGAAAAGCTAATTGATCTTTACCTGATATCCAGAGTATGAGCAGTAAAATGGACACACTACTGAACTCAGCGAGTCGCTGTATTTACCCCTGTGTTCGTCAGCAAACTTAAAGACCTGCATGTAAAAAGAATGCATCTCTACCATGAGGATCAGATAAGAAAAATTGAAATATCAAGTGTGGTTTAAAAGAGAAATTACAGTAATTGCAGTCTGAAGTAATTTTGCTGAATAAGAAGGATCAGAGGCTTGGAACACAATTGATGAGGCTGCCAATGCCGCAGCTGTTTCTGCAGCAACGTCAGAACCTGGACTATTAGAAGACACCTTATAAACGTCTCGTGATGTATCCATGTCTTCTGGTCTCTCCCAACACTGGTGATCAGGATATGGATTTCCCACCTGTTCGATCGTATTATTTTTATTAAAAAATTTAAATTAATTAGCAGTCCAATTTGATTACACAAATAACAGGGCATGACTTCTTTCCTTTTTCTTTTTTGCCTAAATACAGATACAGGGCATGACTTCAGTAACCCGAATATAAGCCAAACTGACTCGATTAAAAATATTTCAGTAAGTTTCCGCGCTACACGAAATGACACCTTACAAAGACAACCAGAAACCCAAAATTTTAACGGAGACATGGTATTTTGCGATCTTCTTTAACTCATTCCAACATAGCTAACCGAAGGAGAGGATATTCAGTTGAAAGTGGAGAATTTACTTGATTTTTCTATCCAAGAGTCTTTTTACCAGAGAGCACTAGAATCATGTTTTCAACATTTTTTTCCCAAACCCAACCATACAAATGAAAAGATAACGCAAAAAATAATTTAGTGGTATATTCCATTTTAAGATTGAAAAAGCAGTTTGAAAATTTCTTACTTGAATATAGAGTGTATCAGGAGACGCAGTAGCTGCTTTCAGAAGATAGTCCGAGCCCCAACGGACCGCAGCTCTGGCATTTTCGAGTTGATCCTGCATGGAACTCCCGAACTCTATTACACTCCAGGCCAGTAACGTAGTTGTAAAAGCCATTGGCAACCCAAACTTCAAATTATCACCAGCATCATAATATCCTCCAACAAGATTCACCTTCAAAACATTCACGAAATAGATCAAAACATAATTTGTATTTCTTTTTGAGAGCATAGTACATAATTTGTGTGTGCAAGTGTGTGTTTTTATGTTACATTAGCAGCAGATCCATCAGATAATCCCGAATCACCCCGCCATTTTACGCGTTGATTCGCAGGCAGTTTCCCTGACCTCTGGCCCTCGAAGAACAATAAAGATTTGTTAAGAGCACTCAAATAATCTTGACTAGTGAAGGCAGAATTCTCAAGCGAACTAGGAAAATAATAATCTTGAGGAGTGAAGGCAGCTGAACACATGCACAAGAGCATGGAACACAAGATGATGAGAGGGCAAAGATTCAGAGTCTGCATTGTTGTTTAATGTTTAATGGTGCAGTGATGAGTTTTACTTTCTGGTGGTGGCGGTGTGGTATTTATAGAAGAAATGTGTGTATGTTCATTAGGGTGTCATGTCAATTAGGTAGTAGCCGTAAGAAAAAATGAGATTCACGGGATCAAATGCACCAAACGGGTTTTTCTGTTGAAAAACATTTCTATACAGTGTAACGTAATTTACGTGCAGCCAGAGACGTAATTCGAAATTCTCCAATTCTCGAATTCGTTTATGAGTATTGGGCTCTACTTGAACTCGTAAACGAGTCTCAAACACAAGTTCCAACATTTCTATATAGTGTAACATATTTTACTTGCAGCAGTGTTCAAGTATCAACTAAATAGAAAATAGTTAATTTTTTTTAATTATAATATAATGATGTGTTTCCCTATCATTCATGAAAAGTTATAATATACAGTAACAAATTAATATTATCTCTGCAGTTCTTTATAATCGGAGAAGAAAAAGAAATTCCGAAATCTTACTCAAAATTTATTTTACATGCACATGATAACTATAAGATTTAATTGTTAATAATTTTAATGAAGAGTAATGTTATATTTACCCAAAATAATTCAAAAATGTTCTCACACATGATATATTTTTTTTAAAATTTTATGGATTTCATATTAATATTATTACTTTATGAGTTTCATATTAATATTATTAATTTTAACAAAATCAACCATTTATGGTTGAGTTTATCCGTAAATTTAACCGAATTATTAATTTCAAAATATTTTCCAAAATTCTTACCAAATGAATAAATGATACATGAAATATTTTATTTGATATTAATTTTTATAACTCATCGACACGTCATGCATATACTCTCTATGTCCATTTTCTTTACATTTTCTTTTTTGGATGTCCCTCTTAATTCTTTATATTCCAAAAGTTTCCTAAAATAGTAAATTTTTATAATATAAAAATTAACTACATCCACTACTTTTCCCTACTATCTTCACTTTATACATTAAATATTGATTGGTTCCAGCACTTTACTCATTTTTCTTACATTTTTTTTCACTAAATTACACTTTTTTTAACCTCCGTGCCAGTAAAGAATTGAGGAGACGGAGGGAGCATGAAACTATGAATTAAAATTTATCATATGACCTTGAGAAAACACTACAAAAAAGTAAGGCTAATTTAATTAAATTCGACAAAATACCGTGGAATTTAGTTAAATTCAACAAAATTTTTCTTATCAAATTTAACCGTTTTCCTTGCAGTGAAAATTCTGAATTTTTTTGGAACCTCTCTTACTAAATATTTCTAAAGTTGTGTCTTACTAAATTTTTTAGTCATGATTTGCATATCTCAAAAGAAGAGCGCCTAATTCCAAAATAGATATACTACTAAACCATCAAATTATGAAATTTGTGCTTGTGAAAAATAACAAAATGAAACATTATATCATAAACAAATTTCAATAAATGCATGTGGATCGTGTTTGTGATTAATTTTTTTGCTAAATAGAAAAGGATAATACTAATCTATAACTTTTATTAATAAGCGAAACCCACTTTTAACATGGTACCAAATTTGGTTCGCACTTTTTTTTGTTCACACTTTATTTTGGTTTCACCCCTAATTTATCTTTAAAAAAATATATAGTTATCTAATTTAAAATAGATTATATTATACGCCTAAAATTTCATGTAATAGAATTATTATATCCTAAACTCCTATTTCACGTAGTAGAACTTTATGTTGTTTTTAAATTATTTTTGTTTTATTCAATGATATACTTTCACCAATCTTCTAACAATTCTATTATTATTTTGACTTTTTCGTCTTACAAAAAATAATATAATAGAAAGTTGTTGCTGAAAATAAATAAATTCATTTGGATGAGAATCTTTTGGATCTAAACACAAGTTGGTGTTTTAGATTTTAAAATGATTTTGCTTTCGATATTTAAATATAAATAATCTACCATTAACATTTCAGTTGATACTGCTCCACAGTTCATTGAGATTCTGTTATGTTGTAAAGGGATAACATATAAAGTTTTAATAATTAATTGAATAATAATAATATCTTCATAAGCAAAATATTTGTAAAATTCAGTAACTAATTTCATGAAAAAATAATGTAATTGTAAACAATTTTTAAGTCAAAATTTAAAATAACATAATTGATAATATTAATTAAAAAATATTATAAATAAAATAAATTTTAAAAAAAAATCACTCGGTCCGTGATTCGCACGGGTTATCTTCTAGTAATAATAATTACAATAATAATAATAATAATAAATAAATAAAAATTATTTGTACTATTTGGAAAACAAACAAAGGAAAGCAATAATTACATCCGGTTTCACGAGCACGTTATACCAAAAGTGGCAAGTACTGTAGGAGTTTGGGTTAAGTTAAAATACGTTTTGTTATAATTTAAAGCAAACGTAATTTTTTTACTTTAAATTTAATGTATCTGTTTGTTGATTCTATTTAAAGTAAATAATTTGGTAAATGCTAATTAAAAAAATTAAATATTGTTTTAGAATAGAATAAATGAATACAATATTACTGCTAGAAATGAGACAAATGACCATGAGCTCAAAGATTAACGTGTAAATGCGAACAGGTTTAATTATTAGGCAGCTGTACGAAGAAAGAATGACAATCACGGGATCAACTGTGCCAAACTGCCAAACTGCCAAACCGGGTTACTCTTGTTCAAGACGCCGAAGTTACTTAATTAAAGGGATTCTCGTAAGAATAGTGCTAGAGGTACTGAATTGGGTATTAAAAATTGGTATAAAATGATGTGGTAATGGTGATGTGTTATTTGAAAAATATTTTTATCGGTGATTTTAATGTCAATGAATGTGGGTCTATTAATATAAAACCAATCAGATTCTAACACATTTAATTCAATACATCTTTTTATACCAAATTCGGTACTCCTAGCATTATTTTTCTTGTAATGATAGTAAGAAATGAGACGAAAACTAATTAACTAATTAATTGAATCGGTTTAAAAATTATTGACGAGTTTATTATTCTCCAATGAAAGTGTATTTAGTTTTTGTTGGAACCAAATTTCATCAAGGACGTGTGCCAATATTAAGATTTGTAAATTGGTTTTTGTATAGAGATATAAGAAGGTTATAGATAAAAGTGTATAGTTTTAACGGTGTATTAAGATTGCTCTTCAACAGAATTTGGTGATGATTTTCGTATCAAGATGTCTACGTATTCTTTTATATAAGGATTTAGGAATCATCAATTGTTTGTGTTTCAATCTCCTTCTAACACTTATAATTGTGGTGCTGCATTTGCTCACAATGATACGATATTTATGTGGAGTGATGCTCGTAGATATTCTAATGGATATCAGGCCCACTATTTCTGGATCAACACTTTGGACTTAAGGTACCCAACATCCGTCTTAGGGTCTTTATTAATCTCTTAGAAATGATCAATTAGCCTATGCATTAAGTCCACTAGCGCAATTAGAGGATGTGATTTGCTCACAAGCCTAATTATGTACCGATAATTATGTACCGATTTGTCATGACCCATACGACAAATTTGAAGGTGACTTTGAATAATCGGGAAGTCGAAATATCTTTGAATAAATTATAAGGAAAATGCTATAAACATAAAACTTGAAAGTAGTATGACAAAAAAAAACTGAACGTGATATCAAAATTTTTAGGAACAATAATTCTTGTAATAAAAGGGGACTATTAACATACGAATAATTCATAATACTAATTTGTATTATCTTGAAAATTCTTGTAATAGAAGGGGACAATTTATTTTACATTCTTCAAATTACTTCCTAAGAAAAGTTAAGCTGCTGATGAGAAGTAGGCAGCAAGTCCTACAAATGGAGCGTTGATATAGGTTGCAGGCTCAGTTTGTCGATAGTTATCCCGATTGTCAGAGAAATTGTCATTGCTGTCAGGACCTCCAACAATAGCTCCCACGAGGATATTTTGATCCTCTTCGGACTTGTGTAAGTACTGGAATCCATCACTGCAACCAATGTGATTCGGCATTTTATGTATAGATGGTATGGAAGCTCCCCTGTGATGGACATGCTTTGGGAAATTCTTTCCAAACCCGACCATGTACGATCTTTTTTGTGGATTATCGCCTAATATGTAATCAACCTGCTTCTTTGCCAATGCTCGGAGCTTGTTCGCTGCATATCTTGTTGATCCGCAATGGACTACACCGTGGGTTTTATCAAGATACTTGGCGTATGTCAACAGGAGTAAAGATGAGGAAGTCACATACTGGAGATTGCTCTCTGGCGCTTTGTACAGAAGCCCTCCTGCAAGCCAGATGGAAAGATATATTTCAATATTCTAATTTTTATTACTTGATGTTTGTAGATAATCCGCAATAGATAACAAATATAACCAAGCTAAAATTAGGGTAAAAAGATGTTAAGGTAGCTGACCTGGGGTATACTGGGACTGGAAATTAGGTGATCCTGGAATCAAAGAACATATATAATTGTCGGAGCGTGTTTTATAATCCTGTAGCCCTTGTACTCTTGCCTCCAGAAAGCTCTGCGTGATAGCAAAGAATATAATTACTCACGAGGTTGGTTTTGAGATTAAAGATTAGACAAGAAAATTTTGTTGCGAAACAGTACCTTTGCAAGAAGAATCTTGGTAGCTGGTCTCTTGTCATCCCAACTGAACCAATTGCTATTATCTTCTCCACCTAGTACGCGCCCATTATATTGGATGTAACTCAAATATGTTCGACTCTTTGTAGCTTGATAAATCCAGGCTGCTCCCCATAAGAGCTCATCCTATTTAAGAAACAAAGCTACATTAATAACAAAGCTACATTAATAACTATCAATTGTGAAAGAAACAGGTACGTAATTGGTCATTACTTTATATCCAGAGTGTGAGCAGTAAAATGGACAGACTGCTGAACCCAGCGAATCACTGTATGCACCCCTGTGTTCGTCTGCCAGCTTAAAGACCTGCATGTAAAAAGAATGCAACTCTTAATTATCAGGAGGATCAGATCAGAAAAATTGAAATATCAAGTGTGGTTTAAAAGAGAAATTACATTAATGGCAGCCTTTAGTAATCTTTTGGAATAAAAAGGATCAGAGTATTTGAACACAATTGATGAGGCTGCCAATGCCGCAGCTGTTTCTGCAGCAACATCAGAACCTGGACTATTAGCAGACACCTTATAAACGTCTCGTGGTGTATCCATGTCTTCTGGTCTCTCCCAACACTGGTGATCATTATTTGCATTTCCCACCTGTTCGTAGATTTGCAATAAAAATTACATAAATGACAAAACATGACCAAAGTGACTCGATCAATAAAATTCTTACGAAGACAACCAAAAAACCCAAATATTTTAATTTACTTTTGTGGATCCGCCTATCCTCAAGTTCAAGTAGGTAACAATATAATAATTGCATGTATGAGTTACTTAAATTCTGATTTCCTTACCTGGACATAAAGAGAACCAGGAGTCGCAGTAGCTGCTTTCAGAAGATAGTTGGAGCCCCAGCGGACCGCATATGTGGCATTCTTGACTTGATTCTGCATGGAACTCCCGAACTCTATAACACTCCAAGCCAGTAAGGTAGTCGTAAAAGCCATTGGCAACCCAAACTTCACATTATCACCAGCATCATAATATCCTCCAACAAGATTCACCTTCAAAACATTAACCACAGATCAAAACACTTTACGATAATCGATAAATCAATAAGATACCCTAGCGTGTAAAAACTTAATATATATTACATATATGTCTGTGTTTTAATTTTACCTTAGCAGCAAATCCATCAGATAATCCCGAATCACCCCGCCATCTTACGCGTTGCTTACGAGGAAGTTTCCCTGACCTCTGTCCCTCAAAGAACAGCAAAGATTTTCTAAGAGCAGTTAAATAATCTTGACGAGTGAAGGGGGATTTTTCAAGGGCACTAGAAACATAAGAATCTTTAGTAGTGAAGGCAGAAGCACACAAGAGCATGCAACTCAAGATGATTAGAGGGAAAAGATGGAGAGTCTGCATTGTTGAGGCTAATGGTGCAGCGATGAGTCTTATTTACTTTTTGTGGCATGGTTTATTGGTATTTATAGAAGAGGTTGTGCATGTATATATGGTATGTTACTACGATGTAGGAAACAATGAAAGAATGAATAACAATTTGAATATGAATAGGAAATAAAATTTATCCTAAAAATTTATCCTAAAAACGCTACAGTACCAAAATTTATCCTAAAAATTGTACACAAAACTTATATATTTGGTAAATTTCCTAATTGAAAGACAAAACCGGCATGTATATATACATAAGCCAAATCTTTTGAGGCATATTTTAAGATATATTTTTGGTTATCTAGCGAAACTCGTTGGAAGACTTTTGTAATTAAATATCCATAAAGATTCTTCTGAAAAAAATTACGTTATCCATATCTATATTTAATTACAATTATCGTTTTTCCATTAAACAGCTTGTAATTTTATCATTGACATTGCCCATTATCTACTAAATATACCTTTTTTTAATGTTTTGAACGATCCTCTAAATTTAATCAAGTAAAATTTTCAAAGTTTTTTTTTAAAAAAGTAAAACTTTTTTTAAAAAATCTCAAAAATTTTAGGAAAAGGCAAGTTACATCAATATATATACTCAGGATGATACGAATGCAGTGAGTTGGTGTCTCTCAAATCGATTCGATCTATTTTTCTAATAAAGACAGTGAGGTGGCGTCTGTCAAATCGTTTTTGTCTTTAAAATCTTTATTAAGGGAGGAAACTAAATATATAATTTTAATATTTTTGCTTTTAAAATCTTTACCAATGGAGAAAACTAAATATATAATTTCAATATTCTCCTTAATTTTTTATTAGAGAAGATCTGCGTTTTAAATCTTTACTAATATAAATCTTAATTACCTTATATTCTGCTAAACTTTCTCCTTAAATTAAATTACCATCTTAAGTGTCCTAAAATTTATCTTTAAGTCAAATTATCATGTTGATATACTATTAAACTTTCTCTTGAATTCAAAATTACCTTCTTAATATTCTCATAAATATTTATTAGACAATATTTCATTTGCATTTTAAATATAATAATAAAAATAATAATTTCCTTATATTCTGCTAAACTTTCTTCTTTAAGTCAAATTACTATCTTAATATTCTCCTAAAATTTATCTTCAAGGTAAATTATCATGTTGATATACTCTTAAACTTTCTTTTGAACTCAAAGTTATCATCTCAATATTCTCAATTTTTTTCGCTCGAAATATTACAAATTATTTTCTCAAAATATTTTTGTAAAAAATTCACATCTGATATATCTATATGTTTTACATATCTATTAAAATATTTTTTGAAATTTTAACTTCTAATTTATATAAAAAATAATACTTATATAAAATGCAAGTTTCTATAAAATATATAAGTTTTACTTTTCATTTATTTCTCGAGTACCTATATTTAAAACAATTAAAATTAGAATTATTAAAAATATTTAGACTAAATAATATGATATAATAAATTTGATTAATAGATGATTTAATTTATTTAGTAAACTAGTTTGTTATGTGTTTGGATTTGGTGATAAGGAAAAAACGGGATCATTGGTAGAAAACATGTTTAACGAGAGAGCGATTAATTAGGAGAAGCGTATTATATGTAAAGTTTAATATTAATATAATATTATGTATTTTAAAATAGAAGATGAAATATGAATTTTGAGAAACATTAAAATGATGAAAAATATAATAATATTTGTAGAGTTAAGTTCTATGGAGACCACCTTTTTTGTGGAGACCTGTAGACCACATATGTTCTGCAATCTAAATTTTGCAAAATAGGTCATATTTTGTAATCAAAAATTTGCAAAACGTACTGTTTTGCAAAGTATATTCTATGAAAATCATTATTTCATTGAAAATCTTGAAAATCATGTAAGTTCTGCAAACTAAACATGAATGTTCTGCAAACCGAACATGTTTTGTAGAACAATATGTTTTGCTATGTTTTAGTTGCAAAACATATATAATTTTAAAGATTTTAAATGAAAATAGTTATTTTCATAGAACATAATTTATAAAATATTATATTTTGCTAAATTTTGATTGCAGAATGTATGTGGTCTTCAGATCTCCACAAAAAAGTAGTCTCCATTGAACTTAACTCTAATATTTGTATAATATTAAAATAATGAAAATTAATAAACAATTACATTTTACTATATTTATTTAAACTTTTGGTAAACGACGAAGATGAAATGGATAATTTAAAAGAAACCTTAATTTAATGTTAAAGATATTATTTTATCTAAAAACATATTTTGTAAAACATTTTTCAGAAAAAATTAAAATAATTATTATAAAACCGCTACAAAACGTGGTTAGTAAATTAGTTTACCTCATAAATGTAATGAACCTTTAAAATTCTTTTATTCAAAATTGATGATGCATACTTTAAAAAGAATAACTCATAACATGTTTTTGTTTTTTTTTCTGAAACCTATGTATGTTGTATCTTTATATACATGTATATTTTTTCTCTATCATTATATTATTATGAGATTTACAATTTTGTAAAATTACTAAACAAACCAAACAATAAATCTTACTAAAAGGTTGAATTAAAGTGTGAATTAATTTTTATGAAAAATATATTTAAATATGCATTTTATCATATTATTTACCATTTAATAATTATGAATATTTTAGTTAACTCATATAATTTATTATTATATATAATATACATTAACTAGATGAAAATTAGAAATATTTGAAAAATGTTCTTAGTCTCGTGCAAAGAGTCAAAGATACAAGGCCAAAAATGACTAGATTTAATTATAGAAGAGAGTAATAGATAGATAGGTGTGTGCATGTATGGTATGTTATTATGACTCAATAGAAGAAATTAGATAGCTGCTGTTGGAAATAATGAAGTCACTAGATCAAATGCACCAAACGGGTTATTCGGTTGGAAGACTTTTGTAATTTAAGATTGTGTTTGGCTTTTCATAAAGACTAGCATAGTAACCCGTACGAGGTATGGGGATTTTTCTATCAATGTGTAGAATTGCTGATTTTTTAGAATTTGAAAATTATGATTATACACTGACTTTATTTGAAATAAAATATAAGAACTCATAAGCATTGCATTTTAAATGTATGAGCCAACTAAAATGCAACCGGAAGCACTCATTTCTTAGTAAATGTTTAGACACTCGGGTGACGATAGATCGTGTCATGTTTGCCTTTTTGTTGAAGGTTTGAGACTCCGATGATGCTGGTGATCACATATATTTTGGTTGTAAGTGATCCGTAACTGCGTTCTCATGTACCTCGAATAAAACTTTAGTTTATTTGATAGCACATAAATTTGTTCTGAACTCGGCATGCCATATCATTCTGAGGTTGCACCCTGTGTGAACTTGGGATGGTATATGTGACAACCCGGGTCAAATCCCGAGCCTTTTTCGAAAATCGGATCAAGTCCTGATTCCGAGTCCGAATAAGCCGAAGCCTACTGGCCCAAACGCATCCAACTTGGGTAACGACTAGCCCACATCGAGGAGATTTGGGACAGGGGTGTTACAAACTCCCCCACTTAAACTCTTGACGTCCTCGTCAAGCCTGAACGGATAGCCCATAGGTTCCAAGATCGTTCCTCCCTAGCCATTGTGGGATAATACCGGCTGGCTTCGTGTCCCCACCTCCGGATCTCTGTCCATTGCGGGATAATACCACCAGCTTTCGTGTCCCCACCTCCGGCAACTTGTCTCGACAAGCTTTCGAGAGTCGACTCTGATACCATATGTGACAACCCGGGT
Source organism: Heracleum sosnowskyi (assembly GCA_030848705.1). NCBI lineage: Eukaryota > Viridiplantae > Streptophyta > Magnoliopsida > Apiales > Apiaceae > Heracleum > Heracleum sosnowskyi. The sequence goes on from CM061239.1 coordinate 11,109,267, forward strand.
CAAATCCCGAGCCTTTTTCGAAAATCAGATCAAGTCCCGATTCCGAGTACGAATAAGCCAAAGCCTACTGGCCCAAACGCAGCCAACTTGGGTAACGACTAGCCCACCACAGGCCCCCAAAAGATCATGATTTGTTGGTGCTAATTAGTAGTAGTACTTTGCCTTATAAACTGAACAGAAGTCCCAAATCTCCTCGATGTGGGACAGGGGTGTTACAGTATATATATATATATATATATATATATATATATATATATATATGTGTGTGTGTGTGTGTGTGTGTGTGCATGCATCCATGCGTTGATATCAGATGGGATTTTACGGTAACACATGATGTCCTTTTTTTTGTTTGTCAGCAGCGGTATGGAAAACTCTGAATAGCTGTGCTAGTTCCTTTGTCTGACTCAAAGATTTAGCAGGCTCCGATTTAGGAGGGGAGCCTGTTGCATCTTCTAGTGTCATTATTCTCAATCCGGTAAAGCATATTCCCAGTCACGTGTTATTTTCTATCGATTCTCGCAATGTCCCTAATTTAATTTATAGATAATTTGATTTATTCAAAATTATTCGTGCACTAAAAATAGAATATTTCTTAACTTATAAATATGTTGTATAAGTCATATTTAGACTGATTCACTGAACGTGTACGAATTTATTACAGGTCTTGCGGCAACTTTGAATCTTAAATTTCTAGTTGGAAAAAAGAACTGAAGTTAAGAGAACATAAAGTTTAATAAATATACCTGTTTTTCTTTTTACTCTCAGTAAATCTATGGAAATTAAATTTTGGAGTTAATTTTTTAATAATTTAATCTAATTGTTTTGCCTTTCTTGTATTAAAAAATTTAATAACCACAGGTTAAATAAAGTTCTCTCTTTCCATTTATTTTCAAAAGTATAATCGACTCTCAGTTGGTCATGTGACATACTTATTTGCATCAGTCATGTTCTTTAATTTTTTGGCATTGTAGGAAATTTAATATTTATTTACGTAACAATGAGAATCGATAAAGGTATTGTCCAATCAATGTACAAAAAATAATTTATATAACTTAATTTTTTATCTTTTAGATCTATAATTTTAAATAACTCCGAGTGTGTAATGTAATTGATCGATCATAATATTTTTCTTACTTGTATGATATGAAGATATTTTCTAAAATTTGTTCACTTGACTATATATTTTAATCTATTTAATTTATCATACAATTTTCAAATTTACCTATTATATATTTATTAATTTAATTCAAAATAAGCAATTATTAACTTCCATAAAATTAATATAAAATTTTATATTAAAATTAATTACAAGTGCGTTACATACATAATTCATCCAACATAGTTCTAAATCTAGTCACTTCTATTATATTTATACTATATTATTAAAATTGAAATATTAAAACTTTGATAGTTGGTCAGTACGGTACTCATATTTTGGGATTTACACTTTAGTTTTTTTATTTTTACAATTGTACCGTAATTTTTTAAAATAATAATTTTATTCAAAACATATCTCTAAAAAATTGTTCAACACAAAACTCTTAAAGCACAATTTATTGCGATCAAACACCTATGTCAATTCGACGCCGAGTTCAACAACCATATATAAGTGTTCATATTTAAAATCATTTTCTTAAGAAACAAATATAAATATTAAAAGAAAATATTAAACTCGTGCATGACACATGTTACGAGCTTGTATTTGTATATGTAATAAAAGTACTCATGAATATCGTGTATACATGTTATCGATATGTGCTATATGCCTGTGATTGTTGTCTAATTTTTAAATATTGGACACTACTTTTTATTAATTTAAAAACAAATAATTAAATAATATATAAAGAAACTACTTGTAATATATTACTTATGTTATAATCAATGTTCAGTATTACGCTTTATAGATTAAATATATGAATGATTCAAATAAATTGTGTAGTACAATAAAGATAGGCCGTTGTGCAAAAATATATATCATTTTATAGTTTACATTACATATTCAAGATATTTGTATGACTAAAACAAATGTAGATATACATCACACGCAACATTGTTTTTAAAATTTAATATTAAAATTATATAAGATTGGTTGTTTAAATAATTATGTACAACATTTTGAAAACTGAAACAACATAGATTAATATATATTATAAAATCACCTTTGTTTTTTTGCTCAAAGTTAATATAATAATAAATATAGGATTAAGAATGATGTGAGGTTTATGTAATGTGATTTTTCAATCAAAATCAAAAGAAGTCATGTAGCTCAATGGTTATAAGAATGATTTTCTTAGGGAAGGTCAATGGTTCGATTCTGCACAAAAACATTATTTACTCATTTTTTTTCTTTAGATAAGAGAGTAATGGCATGCCATGTAATTTCAAAATATATACGGGTAAAATTGTCATTTCACAGGGGGTTTTTTGGCTCAAAATTATCCCACTGTTGTCCTATTATATATATATATATTATATATATATATAAGAGGATTTCTTGATGGAAACCTTAAGAAAGTACAATATCTATTACTACATGTGATTAAATATTTGTTTTCATATAGATTCATCTTATTTACATTAATTGAAAGTTATAAGACACCGAACATGGAGCATCTCCAACGGTGTTCTGTAAAATGGTTGGCTAAATATTGATTATGTAAAATTTGCTGAACATGTAAGTTATTTTACTCCAATGGATTTAGCTATATTGATTGGTTATATTTTAAAAATGGCATGTTATTATTATTTCAAGTACAATATACTATTTTAATATGATAACAATTGATGTGTAATTTTGCTACAGGTCCCTAGAGGTTCAGCATATATAGCCAATATGATGAGGTTATCTAAATTTTTAGCCAACAATAATGTACCATTGGAGTGACAAAATTTTTACACATTCTCTATAATATCTATTTAAGGCATGTCATATGAATTTTTAGCTAAGGGTTCATTATGGTTGGAGATGCGAGCATCTCCAACGGTGTTCTCTAAAATGGTTGGCTAAATATTGATTATGTAAAATTTGCTGAACCTGTAAGGTATTTTACTCCAATGGAGTTGGCTATATTGATTGGTTATATTTTAAAAATGGCATGTTATTATTATTTTAAGTTATTTTAAGTACAATATACTATTTTAATATGGTAACAATTGACGTGTAATAAATTAAATCCTTATATATAATAAGCGTAAGAGAGATCTTATCCAAAATTTTGGTCATGTACTACCAAATCAATAAGGACCGTTGATCTTAAAATAGATGAATGAGAACCATTAGATCTAATATTAAAAAATATATTTTAATAATATAAATTAAATATGAGTATGTTTTCTAACTTAACTAGAATTCTCAATATAAAAATTCGTAAGTTCAAATTCTAAATTGAGTAACTTTATGTAATTGTTGGTCTATAATTTAATTCTAAGTTGAGTAGGTTTCTTTATTTTAATTCTATTCCTAAGTTGAATATAATACAACTATTATTTTGTGAGTTTTGTGGGCTGTAAATTCATTTAAATCTTATTTTTAGAACTCAAAACACAACATAAGTAATGTATTAAGCGTATGAAACGTAAGAAATAAAGTCTAAAAACTAATAACATAAAATTATTAAAAAATTATAAATTAATATAATTATAAATATTAAAAAAAAATCATGCATTGCATGGGTTATAAGATACTAACTAGGGTAGAAGCTCGTGCAATGCACGGGCCTGTTCATATACGAAAATAATTTTCGCACAAATCAACATCTTCGAAATAATTTTATAATTAAATAGATGGTAAATTATAGTATTTCAACTTTATTTTATATTTGTAAATTAATTTTATAATATTTGTTATGGATTAAAAAACGTGCTTTGTGAATTTAATGCTAGGATTAATGAGCTTCGAGCTTTAATGGCTGCACTCGTGTATCCGGACTAAATTGGTCCTCACAAGATGCCTACGTATCTCTAGCGTTTAGAGAATCAAGCCAATAACGTAGTTCTGATTGTAGGATCAGAGTCCTTATATAGGCGTCTGGAGCCTTGTATTTATGGTACGTTTAGGAGACTTAACAGATAAGTCTTCTTTTTGATATTGGATAAGTATTGTATTTCTTGCTGAAGAATTCGTTTCCTTGTTGATAAAGGTTATGACTCATTGATTGCCTTTAATTGGGATTCCAGATCCTTCTTTGACTAATTTTCCATAATTTGGGCTCTTTTCATGAGCTGTATATTTTCCCTATTCATTAATTACGAAATTAATGAATAATTAGGGTGTCGGGCCTTAAATACAAGCCTTTCCGTTGAATAGTCAATTATATTTCTATAATTACTTTTCTATCCATATCATTTGCCCCCCAACTTCTGGGAAAATATCCTCGGGGTTTTCGTAAAAGTTATAGCGCGTATTTCCCAAAATTTTCCATTTTTAAGGGCATTTTTGACCTCAAATTAGGTCATTTTTTGACCAGGAATTCGACCTGGAAACAGTACAAATTCGACCAGGAATTCGACCTGGAAGCAGTGCAAATTCGACCAGGAATCCGACCAGAATCGATCCCAGGTCGAAGATTTCGACCTCAGTTTCCTAGTCTTTTTCGACCAGGATCGTTCGACCTCGATCTTCCTTCGTTCGACCTTGATCTTGTTCCCAGGTCGATGGGTTCGACCTCGAATCATAGGTCTTTTTCGACCTCATGATTTCGACCTCGACTTAGTATGTTTTCGACCTGGAGCTGGTGACTTCGACTCGTAGGTCATTTTCGACCTCGTTTTGCCGATTTTGTTTCTAGTATTCCTTCGACCTCGATTGGTCGTGAAGTCGTTGGTTTCGACCTCGACTCATAGGCCAATTTCGACCAGGATTTGTCGACTTCGTTTCCATGTGTTTTCGACCAGGATTTATGATTTCCTGGCTTTATTTTGGTACGAGGTCGTACAATACGACCTCGATTTCTTATGCATTTTCGATCTCGTTTGTTCGATCTCATCTCCGTGTTTCTTCGACCTCGTTTTTCTAGGTCAAAGTAGACTTTATTTTCTGGGTCATTTTCGACCTCGTTTCCTTCTGTTTTTCGACCTTATTTTGGTGTGAGGTCGAGGGGTACGAACTCAATTTATAGTGTATTTTCGATCTCAGTCAATCGACCTCGACCTAGGGTCTTTTCGACCTCATTCTGTCAATTTTTTGACTTGCTTTTGGCGCGAAGTCGATGGACACGACCTCATTATCGTGTGTATTTTCGACTTGGGTCATGCGACCTCGATTTAGGGTCTTTTCGACCTCAAATCTTTAATTATTTCGCTTTGTTTGGGAGCGAGGTCGTTGGATACGACCTCGTTTTCTCCTATATTTTCGACCTTGGACATACGACTTTGTCTTAGGGTCATCTCGACCTCGGTCTTTTGCCTTGGTTTTATTCCAAGATTTTTTCTTGGGCTATAATTAGCCTATTTGGACTTGGACCTTTCCAGCCTTGAGCCTTAATGGGCCTCATTTGATTTGGGCTTCGATTTTTCCTAAGATTTAATTTATTTGGGCTTTTGCCTTTGTAATCCATAAATGGATTTTATGGGCCTTGACTGGCTACAGACGGTTACTCTTCCTTAGCCGGTTGAGTTTCCAATCACTTTTCTTATAAAAGAGTGGGATCTCCACTTTATTCTTCACTTCATACCTTCAAATTTCTGAAATTTTCTCTCTAGTCTTTTCTCTCTTTTATTCCGTGGTAAGGCAATTTCCGGAGAGATTTTCCTTTGAATCTCACCGTTTTTCTGGGTTTTTTATTTGAAGATTTGAAGAATTCTTTGAAGATTTGAAATTTTTCTTTGAAGATTTGAACATTTTTCTTTGAAGATTTGAACATTTCTGGTCTTTTTCTGGGTTTAAAATGGCTGATTACGCTTCCCAACGTCTATGATAATGCACTAGGATTTCATAGAAGTTATACCGGTCTTTTTCGAGACTTGGGGTCTTTTTATCCCTTACCTGGGACTTACTACCCTTTTTTGGGGATTTTAATATACACTAGTGTTTCACGAGTATCGTTTTGGTGTAAAGTGTGGAGCGACCTACACATTTACGACGATTTTGCCTTATTCGAGGCTAACTTGTCATTTGTATAAGCCTCTTATGTCTTATACCATCTTGTTTTGGCTTCAAGCCTTTCATTGAGCATATCGAATGATGGGGTTTGGACTGAATGTCTTAGGTTTATGGGGTTTCAACCCTTACATAATACTCAAGTTTAAAAACTTGGATTGGTTTCGTCGACCTTATTTATAGTAGTGATTCCATTCAGGAAACACTTTAAACATAATAAACTTTCAAGTTGGAGGCATGCCAAGTCCTTGGCACCTCTTGCCCTTCGAGGGTTTCTAGCTTGTATGAGCCTCGACCAAATACGTTCTTGACGCGGTATGGTCCTTCCCAATTTGGGGCCAATTTGCCCTTTTGTCCAACTCCGGATGCCTCAATCTTTCGGAGAACCAGGTCTCCTTGTCGAAAGAACCTTTCTTTAACCCTTAGGTTGTAGTAGAAAGATGCCTTCTTTTGATGTTCAACTATCTTGGCGTTTGCCTCATCTCTAACTTCATCAATCAGATCTAAGGCCAGCTTCAAGCCTTCTTCATTTGTTTCTGGCTCGTAAGCCTCAATTCTTGGAAACGTGTGAGTGATTTCCACCGGAACCACTGCCTCTGCTCCATATGCCAGCAGGAATGGGGTTGCTCCAGTGGTGACTTTGAAGGTAGTACGATATGCCAAAGTATGGGGAGCAATTCGTCCACCCAAGTATTTCTGGAGCGTTCAACTCTTTTCTTTAGTCCATCTAGGATAATTCGATTCGCAACTTCAGCTTGCCCATTTGCTTGTGGATGGGCAACGGAGGTGAAGCGTAGTTGGATATCATTCTCTTCACAATACTTCTTGAACTCATCATTGTTGAATTGAGTTCCATTGTCCGTAACCAGGATTCGTGGGATGCCATACCTGCATATTACACTTTCCCAGAAGAAGTGCATCACTTGTTTGGTGGTTATCTTGGCTAGGGGTTTAGCCTCAATCCACTTGGTGAAGTAGTCGATTGCTACTATCAGGAACTTTCTTTACGCACTTGCCATTGGAAATGGCCCAAGTATATCCATTCCCCACATTGCAAATGGGATTAGTGAGTTTATGGATGTCAACATCTCTGGTGGTTGCCTAACCAGTGGTGCATGTTTCTGGCACCGTTCACACTTCTTAACGTAGCTTTTAGCATCAGCAAGAATGCTTGGCCAATAGAAACCTAGACGAGTGACTTTATGAGCCAGGGCTCTGCCCCCCAAGTGTTGCCCACAAATTCCTTCATGCACTTCCTTTAGGGCCAATTCTGCCTCTTGAGGTCTCAAGCACTTTAAGTATGGAATAACAAAAGATTTCTTGTATAGGATTCCCTCAATTAGGGCATACCTTAGTGCTCTGACGTATAGCTTTCGTGCTTCTGAAGTGTCGTTGGGCAGCCACCCAGTTTCCAGATGAGCTTTGATGGGATCAATCCAACAACTGGTGATACCAATAGGGGCTACCAACTTTCCATTGATGCTTGGGGTCTTCAAGACTTGGAAGTATACACTCCCGGCATAGTTTTCAATTTCAGAAGAGGCAAATTTAGACAAGGCATCAGCCTTCATATTTTCCTCCCTTGGAATGTGCTCCACATAGCATTCATCGAACTGAGTCATAATGGCCTTGACAAGTTTTAAGTACTTGGCCATGACTTCATCTCTGGCCTCAAACTCCCCATTTACTTGGGAAACCACTAGCCTCGAGTCTCCACATACTTTCAGAGTTTTGACTCTCAAGGCTCCAGCCAGCCCTAAGCCAGCTATCAGAGCTTCATACTCAGCCTCATTATTTGTCGTCGGGAAGTCAAGTTTTAGTGCATACTCTATTAGGAATCCATCAGGACTTTGTAGCACTAAACCAGCTCCACTTGATTTTGTTTTTGATGCTCCATCAAAATAGAGCACCCAACATTCTTTGAAGGTCATTTCCTCATCTTTCTTATCTTCCATAGTCACTTCCTGCCCCCCGACTTCTTGGTTGTCAATGGTGCATTCAACCATGAAGTCAGCAAGTGCTTGGGCTTTTATGGCCGTCCGAGGCTTATACTTGATATCAAATTCTCCCAATTCAATGGCCCATTTGATCAATCTTCCACTAACTTGAGGGCTATGCAAGATGTTTCTTAGAGGTTGATCAGTCAAGACCTCTATCTTGTGAGCCTGGAAGTAGGGGCATAGCTTTCTTGAGGCCATTATCAAGGCTAAGGCAAACTTCTCAACCATTGAGTAGTTTATTTCTGCCCCATGTAGAATCTTGCTCACATAGTAGATGGGTTTCTGAACCTTCATTTCTTCCTTTACCAAAACAGCTCCAAGGGCTGTGTTAGAAACCGCCAAGTATAAATAGAGAATTTCTCCTGGCTTGGGTTTTGCCAACAGTGGTGCTTCAGCCATATATTTCTTCAGGGCCTCAAAGGCCTCTTGACTTTCAGTTGTCCATTCAAAATTCTTCACTTTTTTGAGTGCTTTGAAGAAGGGTAAACACTTCTCTCCAGACTTGGAGATGAATCTTCCCAAAGCAGCCACTCTTCCCGTCAGTTTCTGGACATCCTTGACAGTCTTTGGTGGTTCCATGTCTAGAATTGCTTTGATTTTGTCGGGATTAGCCTCGATTCCTCTCTTGGAAACCATCAGGCCTAAAAACTTTCCCGAGCCTACACCAAAGGCACACTTGGCTGGATTTAGCATCATCTTGTGGTGTCTTAGCACTTCAAAAGCCTCTCGGAGGTGCTCAATGTGATCGGCCTTATCAAGGCTCTTGACTAACATGTCATCTACGTAGAACTCCATGGTTTTTCCAATCAGGTGCTCAAAGATTTTGTTCACCAATCTTTGATAGGTTGCTCCAGCATTCTTAAGCCCAAAAGCCATGACTAAGAAACAGAAGACACCAAAGTCAGTAATGAACGACACTTTGGCGATGTCATCTTTGTGCATCTTGATTTGATTATATCCGCTGAAGCCATCCATGAAACTTAGCATCTCATGCCCAGCGGTGGCATCTATCAAGGCATCAATCCTAGGTAAGGGGAAACAATCCTTAGGACATGCATCATTCAAGTCAGTGAAGTCGACGCACATTCTCCATTTCCCGTTAGCTTTTTTGACCATCACAGGGTTAGCTAACCATTCCGGGAATTGGATTTCTTCAATAAACCCAGCTTCTAAGAGCTTATTCACTTCTTGCTTAATGGCTTCAAGCCTCTCCGGAGCAAAACTTCTTTTCTTTTGTTTCACTGCCTTCCTTTCTGGATCCACATTCAATTTGTGAGATATTAGTTGGGGATCTATCCCTGGCATGTCAGCCGCTGTCCAAGCAAAAACGTCATTGTTCTCTTGAAGAAAAGATGCGAGCTTGCCTTTCAATGGTTCGGGCAGTAGTGCCCCAACATAAGTCACCTTCTCTGGTTCATCCGGGACTAAGGGAATTGGGATTAAATCCTCAGCTGGTTTCCCTCTTCGGTCCTCATTGTCACTAGTGTCCATATCTTCAATGGGGAGAACCTGCCCCCCAACTCCATCATGCCTCAACGCGGCTACATAACAGCTTCTAGCCATCTTTTGGTCTCCCCGTTCTTCACCAATCCCATTCCTGGTGGGGAATTTGAGTTTCAGGTGGTAAGATGAGGCAACAGCCTTAAACGCATGAAGACCCGTCCTTCCAAGGATCGCATTGTAGGTTGAGGTTGCCTTTATAACTATGAAGTTCAGCGTCTGAGTGGATGTATTCGTTCCTTGCCCCATGGTCATTGGGAGTTGGATAGTGCCTTCCACCTTTGATTCCACTCCATTGAACCCATATATGGGCATATTAGAGGGTGTTAACTGAGAATCAGTGTAACCCATCTTGATAAAAGCATCGTGGAACAATATATCCACTGAGGCTCCATTGTCGACTAGGACTCTCTTTGTTTCGGAGTTGCCTATCACAGGTACTATGACAAGAGGATCATCGTGGGGGAACTTCACCCCTTCCAAGTCTGAATCATCAAAACCTATTGACACTTCTGTTCGTGCACGCTTCGGTGCTTCTCCAACAACGGTCAGTACCTCTCGGGCATAAGCTTTTCTTGAGTTTTGGGAGGACCCAGCAGCAGTTGGTCCTCCAAATATCATGTTGATCACTGGCCCTCGGGGCTTGGGATTTCGATCTTGATCGTTGTCCCTTCTATCATAATCTTTTCTTTCATAGTTCCCCCTTTGGCTCCCTTGGCTTCCATCCTTAGTGAACTTGCTGAGTTTTCCTCTTCGTATCAGAAACTCAATCTCATCTTTCAATTGCCTACAATCGTCGGTGTCATGACCGACTTCTTTGTGGAACCGACAAAACTGATTTTGGTTCCGTTTGGACAAATCAGCCCTCATTGGCTTTGGCCATTTGATATCTTCTTCCTTGGCTATCTCCATCAGAATTTGACTCCTGGGAGTATTCAATCGTGCATATTCTGTGAATTTTGGCCCAAAATTGCTTCTCTTGGGGGGAGAATCGGAGTTCTTTGATGTTCGGGGAAACTTTTCCTTGACGTCGTACTCCTGAGTTTCCTTTCTTTTCTTTGAGTTTCCACCGTCGCCAGCGGTGGGTTCATACTTTCTCATGCTTTCTTCAGCCTTGATGTACTTTCCGGCTCTATCTTGGAGCTTCAACATGCTCTCTGGTGGATGTTTAGCCAACGACCTCCTGAAGTGGTCATCAGTGGTTCCTTGTTGCAGGGCTATCATAGCCACTTTGTCAGCTAAGTCCGGGACTTTTAAAGCCTCCCGAGTGAATCGATTGATGTAGTCCCTTAGGGCTTCATTCTTTCCTTGACGTATTGCCATGAGTGATGCAGAACTTTTCTCATGCACCCTTCCACTAATGAACTGATTGATGAAAGCCTTACTTAGTTCCTTAAAGGACCCAATAGAGTTGGGAGGTAGACGGCTATACCAACGTTGGGCCATGCCTGCCAAGGTTTGTGGAAACGCCCTACACTTGACCGCATCGTTGGCTGGCTGCAACAGCAGTGCATTGGAGAAGGTCCTTACATGATTTGCGGGATCTCCCGTTCCATCATAAGCCTTGATCGTTGGCATCTTGAATTTTCTGGAGATGCTGGTTTTCATGATGTCTTGGGTGAAAGGCGGTGTTGGATCATCAGGATCTCCTAAGGGCAACAAGACAGTGGGATCACCCTTTGGGGCTTCAGCCCTCTTGCTTCTTCTAGGTGCCGGATCCAAATTGATTATCAGGACTCCCCCCGCTCCTTGATTTTGTGCCTTTGCGGCTTCTTCTTAGGCCAATAGCTTCTTGAGCCTTGCCATCTCAGCTTCATGAGCCGCTATTTTTTCCTTGGTGGTTCGGGGTTGTTCCTGATTGGTTTGGGAGGAGCGTCTCCTCCTCGGGGCGACGTCCCTTTCATCCCCAGTTGAGTAATTCTCATCTTCGGTGTATGGACCTGAGTAGTCTAGGAACGGAGTTTGTCTAGCTTGGGGTCCTTGACCTTGAACGTAAGGGGGCACGTATGCCTCGTGATAGATGGGGTTAGCACCACTACTGCCCATCGGGGGTCGAGGAGGCATACCATAAGTTGGCATACCGAGTGTCTGAGTAGTGTACTGGGGGAGATCCGTGGTGTGGAGTTGAAGACCACGCGGTGCGTTAGCAAGCAACGGAGTGGTTATGATTGGTTGTTGGAGAGTGGCCTCTGGTGGATTTTGTCCATGAACAACTAATTGTAGGGGATTCGTCCCTTCAGCAGAAATTGGGACTCCCGGTCGAGTAGTAGTGATGGGGATATTAGTCCCTTCAGCGCCAGTGATTGGTGGTGGTTGGCTCCCTTGAGTCTCCGTTGCAGAGGTAATTGGGAGTCCATCAATAGTTTGAGGATCACGAACTGTTCTTCGTGTGTTTGCCATGGTTGATGTTGTCTTCCCACAGACGGCGCCAAATGTTATGGATTAAAAAACGTGCTTTGTGAATTTAATTCTAGGATTAATGAGCTTCGAGCTTTAATGGCTGCACTCGTGTATCCGGACTAAATTGGTCCTCACAAGATGCCTACGTATCTCTAGCGTTTAGAGAATCAAGTCAATAACGTAGTTCTGATTGTAGGATCAGAGTCCTTATATAGGCGTCTGGAGCCTTGTATTTATGGTACGTTTAGGAGACTTAACAGATAAGTCTTCTTTTTGATATTGGATAAGTATTGTATTTCTTGCTGAAGAATTCGTTTCCTTGTTGATAAAGGTTATGACTCATTGATTGCCTTTAATTGGGATTCCAGATCCTTCTTTGACTAATTTTCCATAATTTGGGCTCTTTTCATGAGCTGTATATTTTCCCTATTCATTAATTACGAAATTAATGAATAATTAGGGTGTCGGGCCTTAAATACCAGCCTTTCCGTTGAATAGTCAATTATATTTCTATAATTACTTTTCTATCCATATCAATATTGTATGCCGTTTTCATGAACCAAATATTTTATAATTTGATCAGGTTTAAAAAGTTGGATCAATATATCTATACGATAATAATCACATGATTATTATTATTATTAATTTCTCAAATAATAATTAAATTTTCAATGTCGTGAAATGAAATTTATTAAAATGATCAATTAAGTGTAATATAAATAATTATTGTAGCATAATTGTTCGTGTATAACATAGATGTTTGTAAACTCATGTGATTTTAATGTAATAAAAGTATATTTGTAAAAAAGATAATCATGGATGTGAGATTATATCTTAGATATATTACAAATTTTCTTAATTTTTTATATCTTATACATAATTTATTTTTGATAATCAAATAATTCATTAATAAACGGCCATACGACATCTACAAAAATAATCAAAATAGAACAAACACGTAATAAAATAGATCAGATCAGAATTTTCTTCACCCCGAGCTATGATTGTTGAGCAAATCATTCATTGTGGCACATCACTCGTTCATATCGCTGAAGTTTGCAGCCTTTTTAGAGAGACAATCTAACAATCTATTGTATTCGTGCAATATATATATATAGGGGAAAAATCGAGAGAGAACCTATCTTTTTGAGAGAACCGAGAGAAATAATCAATCACCCTTAATTTCCCACACCATCCAACGGCTGATATATTCGAACAATTAATCGTAATTGCGACTCCATACAATCCAAATCAATGAACCACTATTATAAATCCTGCAGATCTACGATCCCGGATACTAAAACAAACCAAACTCTCACAAGGAGAGAGAACAAACCCGAAGAATGGGTAGAGAAAATCCACTAAACGGGGTACTAAAACTATCAATAATGAGAGAGACTTATACAAATCGAAAACAAAATCAAAAGAAAACAGTAAAGAGGGGTCTTATCACCAACTTTTTGGTTAATGACAACCCCTTAACTAAAAATTGAGAGTTAAGGTTTTTTTTGCGGAAGTATACATAATATATATGAGTGGTTGTTGTATAATCACAAAGTCTACAATACATGTCATTAAGACATTATACGTTTTTATCATTTATTTTCGTGTTCGTGTAATTTCGTGTATCAAAAATTAAATCAAACACTAAATTTTCGCGTCATAAATCAAATTTTTGTGAAAGATGTGAACAGTGAAGGAATGATAAAAAAAATGGACAAATTAGTGACATGTGAGATTTATTAAAGTTGTAAAGAATAATATGTCTTTTGGAAAGATAAAAAAAAAAGAGTGTACATTTCGAAAATAAAACTGTTAACAAATGAATGAGACGAACAAATTGTATAATAATTATTTCATAATTTAATGATAAATATCAACGCTAACTTTCTTAATTTAAAAAATATTAACTAACGAATAATGAGATCCTTGTATCTAATATGTAATTTATATTAGATCAAATTTTATTATTATATTTTATGTATAAATACTTGACCAGTTCAAATAAATATAAATTATATCAATTAACAATATAATTGGTATTTTTTAATTGAACAGAAACATCTATAATAAAAAATTTAAAAACATGATCGGATATGTAGTTATATATAAAGCTACGAAAACAAAAATAATGGTATATAAATAATATAAGTCAACGTTCTATATACTTAAAATTTAAATTATGAAAAGAATAAAAGGAGATCATGTGGTTTACCTAATAGGAATTCTAAATTACAAATCAAAAGTTAACTTAACACAGTGGTTAAGACATGAACGTGCTAAGAGGACGTCAAGGGTTCGATTCTTAATGAGCACACAAATTAATTAATTTTTAGCATAACTTATAGAAAGTGGCATTTTTGTGATTTTTCAACAAATAAGGGTAAAATTGTAATTTCACAACCATTTTTTGGGCTCAATTTGCCCTTAGACGCCATTTAATATATACTAGCGTAACAGCCCGTGCAAGGCACGGGCCTGCATAAAAATTTCAATAATTTTTATCGTGAAAAAGTTGGTCGTGATCGATTTATTAGATTAAGGATTGTGTAGTCTTAAGTTTGAGAGCGTAAAATGAGAAGTACGGTTCATGCATAGTGAGGAGTAAAGTAAAGAATTTTTTTGGCGAATAGTGTAATTACTTTGAATCACAAACGTAACTATGCCAAGGCTCTAAGACTTGTTTATAGTGACTATTATTGATTTTGAGACCAGATTGAAATAATGTAGAATTTGAAGCACGAATGTACTATTGTTCTTCTTGCGATTATAAGCAGATTTACCTGTATTTTGTGTGTCAGAGAAATGATAGTTTGTAGATTGGTAATTTGCGTTAGAGAGCGGTTGTTATATGTTTTTCGAGAATTGATTGTTTTTTTTTTTTGCAATCTAGGTTATGAATAGGTTATATGCATGCAATGTTGTTGTAATATAATCGAACATGCATGAATGAGATAGAGGATTTTAAAAAGAAGCTGAAGGCCGACGCATCTTTGCACACCCTCACATCACCTAAGTTTGTGATAAACACCTTGGGAGATGAACATCTATTACAGTTTGGAGTATTCATGTCACCTATTTGTTTTTGGTTTTTTACTTGGGAACTGATTCTGCACTCCTCTCATGTGTTCATCTTTATATTAAATTATATTAACACACTTAGTAAATGCATTAAAAATGTGTTTGGAATATCGTTTTACAGTTACACATTTTAATCCAATTTATTATTATATATTAAACCTCAACACAAGGGCAAAAATTTCCAATTAAATGGTCGTCACAAAAATGTCACTCATATATTATTATGCAAAAATATATTAATAGTTGTTAGTACAAAGAAACAAACCTCCAACCTCCTTCTAAGATGTTCATGGGTGTTAGGAATATGTTGTTCTTGATGATAATTGTAAAAACACTTAGTAGATTTTGTATTAAGTTATTTTGTAACTGTCAACGAAATGGCATGCTTTGCAGTGTTTCGTTGACAGGAAGCTCATCAACGGAATGAGTGTTGTAGCAATTGCACTGTACAATACTTCACAGTTTGATATGCATTTGATGTATGTATTAGATAGGTTTCCTAAGTCATGTTGACTAAGTACTAGATAGGCAAAATAGGTTGGTTAATTGTAAGTATATCATGCCTTGTAATTTTGCCTAAGTGAAGACATGTCAACGGTATGAAGATTACTCTATCAACGAAACGAGAGAAACACCATCAACGGAATGAAGAATAAAGCTATCAACGAAACACATCTCCCTGCTATCAACGAATCATTATTGCTTTTCTGAATAGTTGACAAAGTGATAGTGACAGGTTACTGAACAGATCTAAAGGAGATGTGGAAGTGTACTTTGCATTGGAAACCATTAAAATGGACATGGGGAATAAGGAAACATCCCAGTTTCCAATTGGGCTCTTGGGAGTGATCATAATAAGCATGAAGACAAAAGCAAGGATCTCCAAGGACCATTGGACAAAGGGATGAAAAGCAAACTATTGGCGGTTATCTTTAGTGTACTTTAGAGTAGCCAAAAATAGTATTGTAAACTTGGGAATATATATAACCAAGTGTAGCAGTTAGAAAAGGGTAAGAGAAGAAAAACAAATAGTTTGTATTAGCTATCTTTGAGAGCATTCTTCTCTACAACTCTGTAACTGAGCAGCTGTGTACTTTTGTATCACAGATTATTTCCGCAATAAAAACACTTCAGTTGGATCATCAAACAATCCAACTGAATTATTTATATCTTGTGTTTTTGTTTATTCAGTTCAGTTTTATTTTATCAGTGTTTTAAGTTTAAGAAAATATCAAGAATTGTATTCAACCCCCCCCCCCTTCTACAATTCTGTTAGGTCATTTGGGAATAACAATTGGTATCAGAGCAAGCTTCTAACATACAAGAAGTTTAAAGATCAAGACCAAAACAGAAACCATGGTGAAGAAGGATGCAGGTGTGAAGATACCAGTTCTTGATAAGGACAATTACTTTCACTGGAAAGTAAAGATGCATTTACATCTCATGTCTATGGATGAGAGATATGTAGACTGCATTGAGAAAGGTCCACACGTTCCCATGAAGTTTGCATCTAGAGTTGGAGTGCCAGATGATACTCCTGACGTAGAAATTCCAAAACTTGTCTCAGAATGGACTATTGAAGATCTTGCAGAAATCCATAAAGATAAGAGAACCATGAACATTCTGTTTAATGGTTTGGAGCAAGAGATGTTTGATAATGTCATAAACTGTACAACCTCCAAAGAAGTATGGGACACTGTCAGAACACTATGTGAAGGAACTGAGCAAGTAAGGGAGAACAAAATGCAACTCCTTATACAACAATATGAGCACTTTCACTTTAAAGCTGGTGAAACCCTAAATGACACGTTTAGTAGGTTTCAAAAGCTTCTGAATGGATTAAAGTTGTATGGGAGAATCTACCAAACTAAGGACTCAAACCTTAAATTTCTAAGAGCTCTTCCAAAAGAATGGAAGCCTATGACTGTTTCTCTAAGAAACACTCAAGAGTACAAAGATTACACTCTTGAAAGGCTGTATGGAACATTGAAGACTTATGAGCTGGAAATGAAGCAAGATGAGGAAATTGAAAAGGTACAGAAGAAGGGTGGATCCATTGCATTGATTGCATCTGTGAACCAACTGGAAGATGACACTGAAGAAGCTGCAAAGGCCACAACTAGTCGAGCTAGTTGTAGAAGTGATGTCAGCAAGGGTAAAGGTAAGATGACAGAAGAAGAAGAACCAGAACCAGCCAACTTGGATGACTTAGATGAGATTGATGAACACATTGCTTTTCTGTCAAGAAAATTCTCTAAGTTCAAGTTCAAGAGAAACTCAGAAGCAAGGCCACCAAGGAGAGACTTTCAACCTAACAAAAGTAACTGGATTGAAAAGTCTAAATCTAAATGTTTCAATTGTGGAATGCTTGGTCACTTTGCTGGAGACTGCAGAAAACCCAAGATTGAGAAGAGCAACAGGAAATTTGAGCCTGTTGATTATAAAAAGAAATACTTTGAACTTCTCAAGCAAAAGGAAAAGGCTTTCATGACTCAGAAGTATGATTGGGCTGGTAATGGTGAAGATTCTGATGATGATGTTGAATATGTCAACTTGGCTCTTATGGCTAACAATCATGAGCAGGAAGCAAGCTCCTCAAGCAACCAGGTAACAATTACTAATCTTTCTGAGCTTTCTAAAGAGGAATGCGATAGTGCAGTAAATGAAATGTCTACTGTATTATATAATTTGCGTGTTACTCTTAAATCACTTACCAAAGAGAATTCAAGAATTAAAGAGACTAATTTGCTCTTAAGTGATAGGAATGCAATGTTAGAAGCACAGCTCATGGAATTTGAGAAAATGAGATGTGTTAGTAGGGATGCTAAGAAGGAACTTGAGAACGTGTTACAAAGGGAAGAAATTCTTAAGACACAACTAGAAATAGAACAGAGTGTGATTGCTAAATGGAAAGATGCCAGGAATGTTGCTACCAACATCATTAATGTTCAAGGTATGGAATCTTTCTGTGAACAATCATTGAAAAAGAACAAAGAGAAACTAGGGTATGCTTGTGAAGCCTTAGATTCAGAAACAGAGTCAACAAACAACAATGATCATTTGTTGAAGGTTGATATGTCAACGGAATGCGATGTTCCGTTGACACATAAACCATCAACCGATCAGGGTGTTTCGTTGACAGAGAAAAGAAAAGATGAACTCACTAGACTTAATAATAAGTATGGTCCTGTCACCAAGAACTTTGTTCAAGGTGAGTCTAGTAAATCAAAGAAAGTTGAGAAGCCTGTTGAGAGAGCTAATGTAGGTCACTTGTCCAACAAGCAATTGAAAGATAAGATAGAGAATGTTCAAATTGAGGCTAAGGGAAATAAAAGGAATAACAGGAATGGCAAAGTAGGAATTAACAAACACAACAATTACACACCTGATAAATATGCTCCTAGAAAGACTTGTGTCAATTGTGGAAGTGTTAGTCATCTATCTACTAACTGCAAATCTGTTAAGAAAACTGCTAATGTGAAAATTCCCAAGCCTGCAATGAATAATCTTATGCCTACAATGCCTGTTATGCCTAACATGTTTGCTCCATGTGCACAATTTCAGAATCCATATGCTAACATATCATTTGTGCCTAATCCATACATGAATATGTTTAGTATGCCACAAATGCCATGGAATATGAATAATATGTGTGTTCCTTCAAATATGCATGCTGTAAATGAAAATGTGAGCAACAATCAGAAATCAACACCAAGAGTAAAAGTTGATTTAAATCAATCTGAGCCCAAGGTGAAAAATGATATAAAAGGAAAAGCAAAGGCTAACAAAACAGGACCCAAAGAAACTTGGGTACCAAAATCAACTTGATTTGGTTTCATTGTGTGCAGGGAGACAAAAGGAATCTTTGGTACTTGGATAGTGGTTGTTCAAGACACATGACTGGTGATTCTACCCTGCTCACAGAGTTTCAGGAAAGAGCTGGCCCTTGTATTGCTTTTGGAGATGACAGCAAAGGCTACACAAAGGGATATGGCTTGATTTCAAAAGAGAATGTCATCATAGATGAGGTTGCATTGGTGGATGGTCTTAAGCACAATTTGCTTAGTATCAGTCAACTTTGTGACAAAGGATTTTTAGTTACTTTTTCAAAAGAAGCCTGTGTTGTTTCTAAAGGAGGAAACAACAATGTGGTAATGACTGGATTCAGAAGAGGGAATGTGTACATTGCTGACTTTAGTAGCACAAGTCCAGACACCATCACTTGTCTTTTCAGCAAAGCAAGCAAGGATGAAAGTTGGCTATGGCACAAGAAATTATCTCATCTAAATTTCAAGGTTATGAATGATTTGGTAAGGAAGGATCTTGCTAGAGGAATTCCACAGGTGGAGTTTTCCAAGGATGGTTTGTGTGATGCCTGTCAAAAAGGGAAACAAAAGAAGGCATCATTCAAAAGCAAGACAGAGTCATCAATTGTCCATCAGCTTGAGTTACTTCATATGGATCTGTTTGGCCCTGTAAATGTCATGTCTATTTCAAAGAAGAAATATTGTCTTGTG
The DNA here is from genome assembly GCA_030848705.1 of Heracleum sosnowskyi. Taxonomy (NCBI): domain Eukaryota; kingdom Viridiplantae; phylum Streptophyta; class Magnoliopsida; order Apiales; family Apiaceae; genus Heracleum; species Heracleum sosnowskyi. Next base: position 11,128,862 of record CM061239.1, read on the forward strand.
ATTGTTGATGATTTTTCTAGATTTACTTGGACCTTCTTTTTACATTCTAAAGATGAGGCAAGTGAAATCATTATCAATCACATCAAGATGGTAAACAATCATCCTGACTTGAAAGTAAGAAGGATCAGGAGTGACAATGGGACAGAATTCAAGAATTCAAGCATGAAGATGTTCTGTGAAGAAAATGGTATTATGCATGAGTTTTCAGCAGCAAGGACACCACAGCAAAATGGTGTAGTTGAAAGGAAAAACAGAACACTTATTGAAGCTGCCAGGACAATGCTAGATGAATCAAAGTTACCAAATTATTTTTGGGCTGAGGCAGTTAACACAACTTGCTTCACTCAGAATATTTCTTTGATTAATCAGGCCAAGGGAATGACCCCTTATCAACTACTCAAAAGAAAGAAGCCACTATTGGATTTTCTTCATGTCTTTGGATGCAAGTGCTTTGTTCTGAGAAATCAAGCTGAGCATTTGGGGAAATTTGAAGCAAAGGCAGATGAAGCAATATTTGTGGGATATGCAGCAGGGAAAGCTTACAGAGTCTATAATCTCAGAACCAACATTGTTATGGAATCTGTACATGTTGTTTTTGATGATCTCAAAATTCAAGGTCTCTGTGATGAAGGTTTCCATGAAAGTCTCTCTTTTGAGAATGAGGAAGGAGATCGAATGAATCATGTTAAGACTACTGAGAAACAGCCTAAAGTTGTTGTATCTAGCACAGATGAGAGCAGCAGTGAAGATGAAATTGTTGCATTAAGATTGAAAAGAATAGCTGCTAGTAGACCAAATGGTCATTTCGTTGACAGTCAAGATGGTGGTTTCGTTGACAGTCAAAATGAGCGTTTCGTTGACAGCCAAAACAGTCATACCGTTGAAGGTCATAGAAATGTCTCAAGAAGTGATCATTTAGGGACAACAAACTCAGGGGGAGTTTCTCAAGGACAAATATCCAATCAAGGCAATCATGATCATGAAGCTACCTCGTCTAGAGCAAATCTCCCTCCCTCAAGAAAATGGACTAAAGATCATCCCTTTGAACTTATTATAGGTGATGTTTCTTCAAAAGTCCAAACTAGAAGAGCAACTCAAGAAGAATGTCTATATAGCAGCTTTCTGTCTCAAGATGAGCCAAAGAAAGTTGAGGATGCACTTCTAGATCCAGATTGGGTTTTGGCTATGCAAGAAGAGCTAAACCAATTTGAAAGGAACAATGTTTGGAAGCTGGTGCCCAAGCCTAAGGACAGGAGTGTAATAGGCACAAAATGGGTGTTCAGAAACAAGATGGATGAAAATGGCATAGTCACAAGGAACAAAGCAAGACTAGTTGCAAAAGGCTACTCACAGGAAGAAGGAATTGATTTTGATGAAACATTTGCTCCTGTTGCAAGACTAGAAGCAATAAGGATTTTCCTAGCCTATGCAGCCCATGCCAATTTCAAAGTCTATCAAATGGATGTGAAAAGTGCTTTTCTGAATGGGGAATTGGAAGAGGAGGTCTATGTAAGTCAACCTCCTGGTTTTGAAGATGATGATTTTCCAGAATATGTATACTTCCTCCTCAAAGCACTCTATGGTTTGAAACAAGCACCTAGAGCCTGGTATGACACACTCTCACAGTTTCTTCTTGAGAATCACTTCACTAGAGGTACTGTAGATAAAACTCTTTTTCACAGGATTGTGAATGGCTCTACTATACTTGTTCAAATTTATGTAGATGACATAATCTTTGGGTCTACAGATGTGAAACTTTGTCAAAAGTTTGCCAAGCTTATGCAAAGTAAATATGAAATGAGCATGATGGGAGAATTAACTTACTTTCTTGGTCTTCAAGTGAAGCAAGTTAATGAAGGCATTTTCATTAGTCAAACAAAATATATTCATGATTTATTAAAGAAATTTAACTTAATGGAATGCTCTCCTGCCAAAACTCCCATGCCCACTGCCACCAAACTTGAATTGAATACTAAGGAAAAATCTGTGGACATTTCAAGTTACAGAGGCATGGTAGGCTCACTTTTGTATTTAACAGCTAGTAGACCTGATATTATGTTTGCTACATGTCTATGTGCTAGATTTCAGGCTGATCCTAGGGAATCCCATTTAGTTGCTATTAAAAGGATTTTCAGATATCTCAAGGGAACACCAAACCTTGGCATTTGGTATCCTAGAGAATCTGGTTTTGAACTAATTGGTTATTCAGATGCAGATTATGCAGGATGTAAAATTGACAGGAAAAGCACAACAGGCACCTGTCAATTCTTAGGAAACAAGCTTGTGTCATGGTTCAGCAAGAAACAAAACTCAGTTTCCACCTCCACAGCCGAGGCTGAGTATATTGCAGCTGGAAGTTGTTGTGCACAGATTTTATGGATGAAAAATCAATTACTTGATTATGGATTAAGAGTTGAGAAAATTTCTATTTTCTGTGACAACACTAGTGCCATTGCCATTACTGAGAATCCAATGCAGCATTCAAGAACCAAGCACATTGACATCAAGTACCATTTCATTAGAGAACATGTTATGAATGGTACTGTGGAGTTACATTTTGTTCCAAGTGAACAACAACTTGCAGACATCTTTACCAAGTCACTTGATGAATCAACATTCTCAAGATTAGTAAGTGAGCTAGGTATGCTAAATTTCTCTTAATTATTTTTGAGATATTTGCAAGTCATAATGCAGCCAGAAATTTGCTATGATTTTCTGTGATTTAATTTTCTCAGGAAAAAGTAAAATTTTGTCTAAGTCAAAATAACTATGCCAACGAAACAAACCATTTCGTTGACATTCTTAGCATTTTTCTGGGTGTTTCGTTGATAGCTCTTTTATGTCAACGAAACACAGCTGTATCAACGAAACAGACGGGACTTTAAACGCCCAATTCTGATTCGTTGATTTAGCGCTCTTAATCTGAACCGTTGAAAACTGACACGTCTTTTACCACGATCTATGCATACATCCCTGTAAGTATAAATCATGGTAATACTTTAAGAGTAACGGTTATATTTTTAAGCCAATCCAGTAATTTACTTTTATTATTGGACTCATTTTCTGAGAATTTTTGGGGGAGTATTTAAGAAATTCTATTTTCTTTAATTCTTTTTTACCTGCTCTCAAAAATTCCAAAGGCTTTTCTCTCTCTTTCTCTCTCTAACAAGCAACTCAGTTCGAAGCTTTATCTCACTCAACAATGGCACCCATAGTCAAGCTTATGTCTGCTGGAGGGTTCATCTATGAGAAGAACAACTCCATCCCTTTTGTTGCAAAGGAAAACCCGAACAGACTTTTCTTCAAAATGATGGATTTCATGAAGAATTGCAAGTTGAGCTATGCAATGTTCCACTCTACACCAATCTACAATGAAATAATTGAGGAAATTTGGACCTCATGTGAATATAGTGGAACAAATTGCACTCTGCAATTCACTCTCCAAGGTAATGAGTACATAGTTAATTCTGATGTTTTGCAAGCATGTTTACATATTCCTGATAATAACTGTGATGCTTTGCCTACTAACACTGAAATAACTACCATGCTAAATTCTATAAACTACTCTTTGCCTACTGATAATCTGGGTAGAATAATTAGGAGAGGTTTGGTTAGGGAATACAGTTATTTAGCTGATGCATTCATTAAGGTCTTTTCTGGAAAGATTAGTAATTTTGATGCATTAACTAACTCTATGTTAATTCTCCTAACCATGCTTCTAAATGATAGATATTACAACTTTAGCACCCAACTTATTTATGAAATTGGTGCTAAGTTGGGTGATAAGGCAAATAGGAAGAAAAATATCTATTATGCAAGGTTTCTGATGATGCTGGCTAATCATGTTAGTCCAGCACCATTAGTTATCTCTAACCCTAATGCCAGGTTTGAGTGCTTTGTACAAGAAAAGAGAGTATTGACAGACATACTGAGGCTGAACTACAATGGTGATGTTCCAGTGGTGTATCTGCCAATCATTGAGGTAACTACTACTATCCCTGTTAGTATAGCTGTTACTTCTATTGTCTCCTCCAACCTTGTTGCTATGGAGTCTGTAGCTGTGACCCAACAGGCTCCTGCCCCAGCAACTAAATCAAAATCAAAGAAATCCTCCAAGCCAACCTCAGGTGCTTCTCAAAAGGCACCTGTTGTAAAAACTACCACACAACCTAAGGGGAGTGAGTCTGGAGTTGTGAGAGGTGAGGGAAGGGGTGAAAATCAAAGAAACCCCAAGAATAAGGAAGGTGAGGTAAGTGTTTCCCAGCCTAGCCCCATTGTGTCTTCCCAACAAGGCACAATGAGTAAAATGGATTTAAACACAAGTCTAATTGCATCCTCCCAAAAGGATGTGATTATTGAAACAAGCTCTCCACCTAGAGCACAGTCCAAAAGGGTAAGGGACACTTCAAGCCCACAGTCTACATTTTCCCAATACCAAAGGAGAGTGAAGCAAAAGACCAAGGGTTCATAGGGTGCACACACACTGGAAGCAACACTTCCAGTTTCTCAAATTCAGGTTGATGTAACCCCTATTATTACTCTGGGGTTACAGTCCCACTCTCTAAACATTAATCTTGATTTATCTCCATCCAATTCACCAACTCAATCTTTAGATGTGGACATGATCCATACATCTTTTCCTGATTCTCCAACTCTAATCTTGGAGAAGCCCCACTCTGAAGCTGATGGTCATCACTTATTAAGTGATTTGTTGGGCCATCAACCAAGTTTTTCTGAAACTGCAAGAGAATCTGTGGACCCCAATCTCAAATCAATCACCACAGATTCTACTGTAATTTCACTTTCTCAAAATGCTTTATTGACTTCATCAACGAAACAGCCTCTTTCGTTGACAAGTGTTTCTCCATCAACGGTACCTATACCGTTGACAGTTCAAACTACCATTTCGTTGATAGGTCATTCTACACCTTTTACTGAAAATCAAGTTGTTTCCACAACTAGTGTAGATGACCTGGTGGTAGTTGAGACACTTTTAGGTTTGAAAGGGAGTGAAATTGAGAGGCTGGCTTGCAGCCAGGCAAAAGGAGAGAATGAGAGTGAGAGGCTGGCTATTTCTTCCAGCCAGGCAAAAGGAGAGATTGAGAGTACCACCTTAGTAGGTGAAGGTGAGGGTGTGAGAGGTGTGAGCCATGGGGAGCCCATGATGCAAGAAAAGAGTGGAGAGAGAGAAGGGACTACAGGAGCAATAAGGGTGGAAGCAGCCATTGCTAATGAGTTAATGGAGGTCAGTGAAGGAGAAAGGGAACTTACTTTCCAAGAGCATTATCAACAAACTCTGGATAGTATTTCCCTGGATCCTGAGACCTTTACTCATCCTGTGCCAGCCTATCAAGTTATGGCTCAACAGGGCAATGTGGAGGCAGAAAGGTCACTCAACTTAATTCATACTACTGCATCAATGCAAAGAGCAAAGGATGCCTTGACCAATCTACCTCCAGGAGCTGCAGCAAGTGGAGACTTTGAGTTTTCTGATGATGAGGACAGCTATGGTGATAATCTACAGGTGGCCACCACTTCACAGACTGGGACTTCTGTGGTACCTCCTACACCAGGCTGGCTTTCTCAGGGTATGCATGGAAGAGTCACTCTAGATGCTGCTATCTCAAGACAGTACAATGAGGCCTATCTAGCTCATGAGTCTGCAAATGCAAGGGACAAGAAATTCTACAAGGCCATCATGGATTCTCTGGAAATTCAAAGGCTACAAATGATGCAGACAAGGATTGAGGCTACAGAAATCAAGGACTCCATTAGCAATCTCAGGGATGCTAACTACAGGATGTTGGATGAAAAGCTCCCTCTTCTCACTGTGTCCAAGATGACCAGGTTTTTCTCTAAGGAACCTGAGGTGGCTACATCCTTGAAAACTCTTTCTACCAGAGTGGACAAGGTGGAAGCTACACTTTCTCAAATGCAGAAGGAACAGGAGAAGCAAACTCAGCTACTCACTCAGCTAGTGGCAGCTCAAGGACTCCCAGTCATCTCTCTTGATGCTAACAAAAAGGGGGAGAAATCTAAGGAGCTAAACATTCAAATCACAAAGGTGTTGGTCCCAGCCATTTCACTGCCACAGGAGCCACTAGCAATGGGGGAGTTTGGAAAGAAGAATAAGGATAGTATTGACCTGATCCAGGAAGCCTCTATGAGGATGAAACTTGCAGAACAAATCAAAGATCACTGGTCCAACATAGAAGCAAGGTTCAAGAACATTACTGAATCTTCAAAGACAGATCAGCCATCAACAAATGCAATGGTGATTGTACAAATGGAGCCACAGTTCAAGAGCTCTTATGCTATAGAGCCCCTTCAGCATGGAATCTTTCAAGATTCAAGAAATGAGAAGGGTCAATCTTCATGCTTTAAGAATGTGGATGCAAGAGGGATGTCTCCAATATCACCTGCCAAACCCAAAGGCAAGAACATTGAAAGGATATTTTATCCTGCTCCAAAGCCAGATGAGTTCAAAGTCCTAGGGAAGCTGATCATTGAGAGCAAGGAAAGCAATCATCCAAGCATAAGGAATCAAAGGGCCATCATCTACAGGGACAACAAGGAAATCTGCATTTGGGTTGGTCACCCAAATTTTGCAAAGGCCAAGGCTGAAGAATCTGAAAGGGCAGCAATGCAAGCATTGGCAGTTGCTCAAGCACTTGAAGATGAAGAGACCTTTCAGGAAGAAAAAGCCAAGGATGGAGCTAATGAAGCTGAACCAGCAAGGAAAAGTGTAAGGCAACCAAAGGCTAGAGCTAAGAGGAATCTGAACTTTGAAAAAGAGGACTCTCTGGACACTGCTCAAGCCCCTTCCACAACAAGTGCACATCAAATTCCTATTGATCTACCTATTGGAGGAAAGTTGGCCTGTGACCCTGCACACCCTGTCAACTTTCATGATCAACCAATCATGCCAAAGGAGGAGCCTATTGAATTTGATGAAGCCTATTTTCCAAAGTTCCTATTTGAAAAGGATCAACCAATGAAGACAAAGAAAAGGGCTGTCAAGGCAAAGCCAGTATTTGTGAGGAAGCCACAATCTCAGAAACCCCCTACAAATCCAGAGGACTGCATGTACATTGCTGACATCAGGGAAGAATCCAGCTTACATCTTGATTTAGACAACCTGATGGAAGTAAGGGGCATTGCAGCTTCTCAAAAGTTACCTGAAAGATTGGTTTTCACATACAAGGGTGGTAGAGAACAAATATGGCCTCTCTACAGAATTTTAGGAGAAGACTACCAAACACTACTCACAGTGTTTAGATGCTTGAAGAAAGACTTTGGCTTCACCAAAACAGCCAAGTCTGAGGTGGTCTCCAAGATATGTCAAATAAAGGCTAGCTGGAACAAGCCTGAGGCTCTTCCCAGGATGCTAAGAGTGCCCTCAACAGGAAAGAAGATCCATCTTCAACCTTACTGGATGATGGAATTTAAGGACAAGGACAACTGCAGAAGGTTCTTCAGGATGGAAGACCAGCTGGATAAGGCATCTAATCAAACTCTAAGGTTCATGCAATCCAAGCTTGGTGATCAAGATGAAGAAGAGAAGATCTTTTACAGAAGGCTACAGGTCCAGATTGAGGAGAACAACTCTAGGAGAGGGAAGAAGACTATGCCTCAAAGAAGACCAAGATGAATCATTTGCTCAGTCTAGAGGAGCACATTTGGGCATTAGTCTTGTAAGTCTTGTTTTATGTCTAAAACTTTATGAAGCTCAATGCAATTTTTACTTTTATCATGGGTAATATGTCTGAGTGTTTTTGTTATCATCAAGGCTCTTGATTTATGGCTGTTATTCTATCAGTCATAAATTGGGGGAGATTGTTAGGAATATGTTGTTCTTGATGATAATTGTAAAAACACTTAGTAGATTTTGTATTAAGTTATTTTGTAACTGTCAACGAAATGGCATGCTTTGCAGTGTTTCGTTGACAGGAAGCTCATCAACGGAATGAGTGTTGTAGCAATTGCACTGTACAATACTTCACAGTTTGATATGCATTTGATGTATGTATTAGATAGGTTTCCTAAGTCATGTTGACTAAGTACTAGATAGGCAAAATAGGTTGGTTAATTGTAAGTATATCATGCCTTGTAATTTTGCCTAAGTGAAGACATGTCAACGGTATGAAGATTACTCTATCAACGAAACGAGAGAAACACCATCAACGGAATGAAGAATAAAGCTATCAACGAAACACATCTCCCTGCTATCAACGAATCATTATTGCTTTTCTGAATAGTTGACAAAGTGATAGTGACAGGTTACTGAACAGATCTAAAGGAGATGTGGAAGTGTACTTTGCATTGGAAACCATTAAAATGGACATGAGGAATAAGGAAACATCCCAGTTTCCAATTGGGCTCTTGGGAGTGATCATAATAAGCATGAAGACAAAAGCAAGGATCTCCAAGGACCATTGGACAAAGGGATGAAAAGCAAACTATTGGCGGTTATCTTTAGTGTACTTTAGAGTAGCCAAAAATAGTATTGTAAACTTGGGAATATATATAACCAAGTGTAGCAGTTAGAAAAGGGTAAGAGAAGAAAAACAAATAGTTTGTATTAGCTATCTTTGAGAGCATTCTTCTCTACAACTCTGTAACTGAGCAGCTGTGTACTTTTGTATCACAGATTATTTCCGCAATAAAAACACTTCAGTTAGATCATCAAACAATCCAACTGAATTATTTATATCTTGTGTTTTTGTTTATTCAGTTCAGTTTTATTTTATCAGTGTTTTAAGTTTAAGAAAATATCAAGAATTGTATTCAACCCCCCCCCCCCCCCCCTTCTACAATTCTGTTAGGTCATTTGGGAATAACAATGGGTTTAACCACTATTCTACATGTCTGTTTGAGTTTACTTCAAAAAATTTATTAGATAATCCACGTCTTTCTTCTCTTCTCTTATATTATTTTTACTTTGATGTTTAAATAAATAAAATATTGGTTTGTATTATTTATATAAATCAGTTTTTCTTTTCATCTTTTCGTAATTTTGGTCAAAAATTTTATTTTCCGGACACCCCAACCGGTATCATGCCAGACCCTAGAGTGCAGGAAGAATTCCCCACGCTCCCATGAATCAAATCTTGAATGCTTTGGTCAATAACCAGTGCTCTCACCAACTCATCTACAGGCCCGGAGGTTTCTTTTTGTAATTTTATATACCTATATATTCAATCACTGAATTTTATTACTGTTGTATGTTTTTGATTAAATATATATTAATTATGTTGTTTAAAATTCATACTTTTATATTATATATATTTATTATACTTTATTTGAATTAAACTAATTATTCATACATAAAATATACTATTGAAATTCGACCTAATATAAGAAATATTGTATATGTTGTAGAGGATGTCGTTAAGGACCCACAAACCCTATTTAGAATTTCATTTTATCAAAATGATTATATGACATTACGAATCAATTTAATGTATTCTATAAAGTTCTATTATTATTATGAAAGATTATACTTTTTTTTCACATCGTACAATAATTTTTGGAATACAATTTGAAATTCTATTTTCAAAATTTTTAATTTTCAATTTTCCCAAACTTTATCGTCTACTAACAGTCTGACTGATCAATATGTAAATATATACTATGTAATATCCTATATTTTAAAAACTCACCCCGATTTTTGACACGAACGTCACTGGGGTTGAAGGGGAGGGGGTTAGAAAGGTGGAAAAAAATATAGATAAGTTAATAAAGAATGACATGTTACTTTAGAAAATGTTAACAAATGAACAATACATTATGGAAAAGAAAATTGTTAAGAACTGGATGCGACGAACATAGTCGGTAGACAAATTTTTTGTATATTTTTGAATGTTAATGTTCTTAATTTAAAAATTATAGAAATAACTAATAATGAGAGATATAATGTGTATAATATTTCTTATATTAGATCGAATTTTAATAGTATATTTTATGCATAAATAATTAATTTAATTCAAATAAAGTATAATATAAATGTAAATTATGAATTATAATCAACATAATTAATATATATTAAATTGAAAACATACAACTGCAATAATATATAGTGATTGAATATATAGATATATAAAATTACGAAAAGGAAAAAAGAAAAAAAAATTATATAAATAATTCAAACCAACATTTTATTTATTCAAACATCAAAGCAAAAAAAATAATATAAGAGATAAAAGACGTGGGTTATCTAATAAGTTTTTTGAAATAAGCTCAAAAAGACATGGAGCATAGTGGTTAAGCCCGTGCATATCTTGGAAGGAGGTTGAAGGTTCGAATCTTTGTAGTAACACATCTATTAAAAAACAATTGTATAATAATATACGAGTGGCATGAAAAGGAAAAAAGAAAAACAAATTTATATAAATAATTCAAACCAACATTTTATTTATTCAAACATCAAAGTAAAAAAAATAATATAAGAGATAAAAGACGTGGATTATCTAATAAGTTTTTGGAAATAAACTCAAAAGGGCATGTAGCATAGTGGTTAAGCCCATGGATATCTTGGAAGGAGCTTGGAGGTTCGAATCTTTGTAGTAACACATCTATTAAAAAAAATTTGTATAATAATATACGAGTGACATTTTTGTTATTTTTCAAAAAAAAAGGGGGTAAAACGGTAATTTCGCTGAAAAGGAAAAAAGAAAAACAAATTTATATAAATAATTCAAACCAACATTTTATTTATTCAAACATCAAAGTAAAAAAAATAATATAAGAGATAAAAAACGTGGGTTATCTAATAAGTTTTTTTAAAAAAAATTCAAAAAGGCATGTAGCATAGTGGTTAAGCCCATGGATATCTTGGAAGGAGGTTGGAGGTTCGAATCTTTGTATTAACACATCTATTAAAAACTTTTTGTATAATAATATACAAGTGGCATTTTTGTTATTTTTTAAAAAAAGAGGGTAAAACGGTAATTTTGCGGCCATTTAATTGGCAACTTTTGCCCTTGTGTTGGGCTATTATATATAGTAACTAGCGTAACAGCCCGTGCAAGGCACGGGCCTGCATAGAAACGTCAATAATTTTTTTGCGAGGAGGTCGATTTATTAACGTGAGGTTTGTGTAATCGTAAGTTTGATCGTGTAAGATGAGAAGTGTGAGTTGTGCAGAGTAATAAGAAATTTTGTTGGCGAATAATGTAACTACTTTGAATGATGAACGTACCCTTGTCAGGTTTTGAGACTTGTTCATATATTAATTAAATAATTTCTCACTGAATTTGTTCATATATCGAAATAATTTTATAATTAAAAATACATTAGATGATAATATTTGCAATTTATCGTAAATTTGTAATATTGCGTACTGTTTTCATGAATCAAATACTTGTAAATTTGATTAGATTTCGTAATATTCAACTAATATCTATATGATAAAAGGCACATGATTATTTTTATCGATGTAAGAATGATTAGACAACATTAATGACTTGTGCATATATATAATTTCCAAACAACTATTTTTTGGTTCCATTTTTTTCCCCTTCATATAGAGTGGGTTCATGTTATAATGATGTAAGTAAATGTTTCAACTCAATCATCATAAATAATTGAAATCCTAAATTTTAAAAATTCATATATAACTCAAATTGAATTATCTTATATATATTTCTCAAAATTCATGTATTTTGCGCAGTTATATAATTTTATAAATATATGGTACAAATTAATGAATTCTGAATCAACTATAATCTATACTAAACTATAATAAACAAAATGGGGTTTAATTTATCATTTGGTTCACAACTCATATTGGATATCCTTTTCAATCACAATCGATACTGATGGGTCTTTGAAGTCAAATTGATTGGAACATCTAGATGTATTACTAAAAGTTATGTTACATAGAAGTTTAAGGTTTGAATCTCATCAACAACATATTAAAATAAACATTTATTACAAATATGTTAAAATTAACATTTACTCTGAACGGCTGATCCGGCAGAACAACTCAAAAATTAAAAACATAAATAAAGGTAAAAATACGTGAACCACTCGTTACTATATTTAATTTGATTATAATAATTTAAATAAAAAAGTAAAATAATACAAAAAATAACTCGTGCTTTGCACGTGTTATAAATAAATATATACTGATAAATATATCATTTTTAAGACTATTTTTTTTTTTAAAAAAAGTAATGTAAATGTGATAACTTTATAAATGCCCAAGGATTATTCATCTATTTAAAAGTGAAAAATAACCATGATTTTGACCTGAAGACTTATACGAGGTTATACTGTTTTTTCAATACAAATATTGAATGACATTTTTGTAATAATAAACTCAACATTTTCATATACCAAAAATAAACTTTACTTGTATTTTATTGTGTATTAGCTTTAGTGTTGTAATTCGACGATATCCTCAAAGCCCACAAACCCTATTTAGAATTTCATTTATCAAAATGATTTTATGATATTACGCATCCAATTAATATATTATATAAAATTCTATTATTATTAAAGACTTATACTTTTTTTTTAACATCATTCAATAATTTTGTACATACAATTTGAATTATTATTATTAAAACTTATAGTCTAACTGGTTATCATTAATAGTTAGACAATTTTATAATTCTTATGATCGAGAAAAATCATATCTTATTTTCATCTATTGCATATTAATCATGTTGATTTTTTATTTAAAACATAGATCATGTTTTTGAGTTACTGTCTTTTTGGAATCAATTCAATTGTATCTTCTACATTTTCAAATATTTATCTTTTTAGTCGAATTATACATTTAAACCCCTCAAAGTCCAAATGTTTGATCAATAAAACATTTCTAATTTAACTCAAATATTTGATATTTTATATACTTAAAAATTATGATATATAGTTCATATTTGATGTAGTTATATATTATGTATGATTTTATAGATAGAATTTATATATTTTTATTTAAATAGTATAATACATTTATATATATCCAAAGAGAAAAATGAAAATATTTTTTTATCCGAAATAATTTACATTCATGTGTAACATGTGAAATTATATCATATAAATTTTATTTTTCATACTCATCATTTATCATGACAAAGAGAGTGTAAAGATTTTATTTTTTACATTTATCATTTATAATGAAAGAAAACCTTTTTTGTAATTATATACTCCGTAATATTCTACATTTTAAATTATCACCCCGATTTTTGACTCGGACATCAATTGGGGGATTAAAATGGTGGAAAAAGTGAAAAAATTGACGAAAAAATGAGTAAATTAGAGATATGCCGAAGTTAATAAAGAATGACATGTAATATTAGAAAATATCAACAAATGAAGTGTTTATTTTGAAAAGAAATTTGTTAAGAAATGAATGTGACGAACAAAGTGTATAAGCATTAGCATTACATAATTTTGATGCTTATTTTCTTAATTTTAAATTATAGATTTAACAAATAATGAGATACATAACATATACAATAGTTCTTATATTAGATCAAGTTCATTACTATATTTTATGTATAATTAATTAATTCTAATAATGTAAAATAGTGATATATAATATGATATAAAAATGTGAATTATCAATAACATAACTAAAGTATATTTAATCAAAAATATACAACTATAATAAAAATTTAAAACGATGATTGATCATTTACATATATATAAATATATAATAACGTAAATAAAAAATACAGATTTATATAAATAATATGGACCAATATTTCCTTTACTCAAAGGTTCAAAATAAAAAAAATAAAAATATAGAATTAGAGGAAATAATGTGACTTATCTTATAAAATCTTTCAAGTAAACTCAAAAAACAACGTAGCATAGTGATTATGTTTTGGACTTCTTAGAAGGATGTTGGAGGTTCGATTCCCTACATTAACAAATATTAACATATTTTTGCATAATAATATAACAGTGGTATTTTTGTTATTTTTCAAAAAATAGGGGTAAAATCGTAACTTCACAAGCATTAAAATGACAAACTTTGTCCTTGTGTTGGCATATAATATATAGTAATAGATAGAAAAGGAAAGAAGAAATTTTTTTTTATATAAATAATTCAAACCAACATTTTATTTATTCAATCATCAAAGTAAAAAAAAATAATATAAGAGATAAAAGACGTGGGTTATCTAATAAGTTTTTTGAAATAAAATCAAAAAGGCATGTAGCATAGTGGTTAAGCCCATGGATATCTTGGAAGGAGGTTGGAGGTTTGAATCTCTGTACTAACACATCTATTAAAAACATTTTGTATAATAATATACGAGTGGCATTTTTGTTATTTTTCAAAAGAAAAGGGTAAAACAGTAATTTCGCGGCCATTTAATTGGCAACTTTTGCCCTTGTGTTGGCCTATTATATATAGTAATAGATAGATAGATAGATAAGTAGATAAGTAGATATTAAAAGCCTTAAGCAACCAACCTACTCCAAATTGCCTATGAAGGAGAGATGATTGAGGGAATTTGTGTGTTTAAAAGTACGGTCAGAGAAATTAATATATTTTTTTTTGTGAAACCAATAACTATTACTATTTCTGTAAATAATGTTATTTGTCAAATCTCTATCGAATAAATTATATCCTTATATATAATAAAGGTAATGCTATGTACCCCAAATATATTTCCCAAAATTATTCCCAAATGAGGTGGCATGACACGTGGAGTTGTTTGATTTGTGGGTTCATATTTATGCACGCGGGGTTCTCATATTATTATTAGAAAGTTACCAAATATTTATGGACACATAAGCATTTAGGAACATTTTTGAGAAATTTTTTGGGATATTTAGCATTTTCCATATAATAATCGTAAAAGTATCTTATTCAAAATTTAAGTAGTCCAGTTCCTGTACGACAATTGTACAATCAAATTAATAAGGACTGTTAGATCTTAAATGATAGATGAGAATAATTAGATATAATATAAAAAAATATTTGATTAATTGTAGGATTATATTTAAAAACTAAAAAGTGTATTTGATTAATAGTAGAATTATATTTAAAAACTAACAAATATATTTTGATAATTTAAACCAAATATAATTGGGTTTTCTGTATTCAATGGGATTCTCTATGTAAAAATTGGCAACTTTCTTTTCTCTTTAATTTATGAGTAGTTCCAGTTTTATAATTAATTGTTAAACCAAATTTTGAGATATCGAATTATATCAATTACATTATTAAAACATTCTCAATATAATGCTCATGTATATCATGTTTAAAAATCATATCAATTACGTTATTAAGAAATTCTCAATATAACGATCATGTATACCATGGCTAACAATAATATACATGCACATATGTTAAACGTAAGAGAAAAGATGTACATAAATTTATGTTACAAATTTTACTCTAGAATTTATAAGTGAAACAACTTAGTTAATTAATATTAACATAACACTTTTTTAAGAGATATACAATTTAATTCATCCAAATTATCTTATATTATTTTACATATAACAAATATAAAAGGACAATATTAAATATTATTAAAAATTGAGAGTTTCATATTTATTAACGATAATTTTAAATATAATACTTATAGAGCAAAAGGATCATGAAGTTAATATCACCATACATTTCCTAAGATCACAATACATGTAAACAAATAAATTTAATCATCTATTGTTAAATATTTACCTAACATATATTTTGATTTATTTATAAATTAGTTTCGAATAACCTTAATAACATATTAAAATTACATATTTCAAAAATTAACAAATAAATTAAAATTTTGAATAATATAAATTTGAATAAATACACATAAAATATATGTTTTTTGCACAGCGTAAATGCAAGACGAAATAATTTATCCAAAAATATATCCTTACATTCCCTCCGTCCCATCCAATTGTTAACATTTTGGTGGGGGCACCAAAAGAAAAAGGGAAGAAAGAGTGGGTAAGTTGGTGGGACTTGCTAAAATTAATATAGAAAAATATATTATTTTATGAAATGTTAATAATTGGATGAGACATCTTAAAAAGAAAAGTGTTCACAATCTGTTGGGACAAATGGAGTATATTTTATCGATAATTTTGATCGCCACGGTACAATAACATTAAAAAAAGAATAGTTCAACTTTAAAATAAATAGATGGTAATATTTAAACTCCATCAACGACTTATGAAATTTAAAATTTAATATTTTTATCTCTAAATATATTAAAAAAGAAAGTCTAGAGTTTTGATCGTTAAGCTATGATAATACTATAAAAAAGTAAGCATCATTGAATCTTAAAATAAATATATTAGAACCGTTTAATATAATGTCAAGTAATATTTTATACATTAATAGATAATTATTTTTATAAAAGTCCAAGGTTCGAAATTCGCCAACAATATATTAAAAAAAATTATATTTTAGTATTATAAATATTAATAAAAATCAAAAAATACTATAAATACTAATTAAATTATGAATTAATATAATAAAAAGTATTAAAAAAATAGTCGTGCATTGCACGGGCTATAAGCTAGTATAATGAGGTTATCTAATTTTTTAGCCAATACCATTGGAGTGACAAATTTTTTACACATTCTTTATAATTTTTATTTAAGGTATGTCATATGAATTTTTAGCTAAAGGTTCATGATGGTTGGAGATGCTAGAGGGGATAAAATGACAAATTATTTTTGGAATTTTTGTTAATTGGATTGTAATTTTAGGATCTAATTACCCATTATGTATTGAACATTGTAAAGCATAATGTAATATAAGATGTAAAAGAGATAACTACAACTCAACAAAGGACAAGACAAACAATAATATTATCAGAAGCACAGGAATCCAGAATCAAAGAAGAAAATGTAAACTCAAAAAATCAAAATACGTTATGTATTCTTGAAGTCCGTAAACAGGTCACGGAAAGAAGTTCATGAAAATGTTCAAGCCTCAGTGACAGCAAAAGAAACAAGACTTTCAAGACGACAGAAGTATGTGAATGATTTAGGGTAAAGTACCACAGGATTCCAGTGATTTAATCGAAGCAACCAGAACGACAAAGGACTTATCAGCAACACTGAAATGAAGACATAAAAGAAGAATTGATCAAGTGTTATTCATCTGTGAACCAGACCAGTTGCACTAGGTGATGGCACTAAAAAGATCAAGTTGTTTTATCGTCTCAGAAGAAATTGATACAGTCTTGTTAGATATAATTGCTGACGTTTGTTTATCAGTGTTTAAGCAACAGGTACTGACCAGAGTTTATCAGAAGCCGGTCAGAGTTTATTTAAAGTCTGACAGGGTGAAGAGTTTAAAGGAAGCCGGTCAGAGTTTATTTAAAGTCTGACAGGGTGATAGTTGAATTAGCTGTCGGTGCTGAATTGAAGATTCTAGAAGCAATATATTCTGAAGATGGAAAGAAGCAGAATATATTGATACAGCTAAGGAAACAGAATAGAAGATAAGAAGCAATCCTTAATTGATATAACTTGTATAGCTAATTTGTAGGAATATCAATTAGATAAGGATTGTGTAACTGTGTACTATATAAACACAGATAGGTTATCCCTAGAAGGGATGCGAACATTGAATATATTATTCTTGTAACCTAGTAGCTCTTTGTGATTCGTTAACATCATAAAGAGAGAAGCTGTTAATATAAATACAGTTTTTGTTGATTCATAAATTGTGTTCTTGATTGTTATTCTCATACATACTTGATTATATATTGTGTATTCGGCCTAACAATTGGTATCAGAGCCAAGGCTGTTTAATATATACAGTTTTACGATTCAAACACAGTATTAATCATGTCTGAAGAAAATCAAACTGCTCCTAAGGCTGAACAGGTTAAGCCCAATTCTGTGAGTCGATATGAAACAATCAGGGTTCCAATTCTCAGGCCAGTAGAGTATCCGATTTGGAAGGTGAAGATGACCATGTTTCTGGAGGCTACAGATCCAGAATACCTTGACAGAATCTATGATGGTCCTCATATGCCGACTAAATTGTCCCCTGTTGTTGATGGACAAGAACAAAAGACTGTTCCAAAGGAAAAGAAAGATATGACTCCTGAGGACATCTCATCAATTGCAAAAGATGCAAAGGTTAGACATCTTCTCCACAGTGCTTTAGATAATGTTATGTCTAACAGAGTAATTGGCTGCAAAACTGCCAAAGAGATATGGGATGCTTTAGAAGTCAGATGCCAGGGAACAGGTGCTATCAAGAAGAACAGAAAGACAATACTCACACAGGAGTATGAGCACTTTGATTCAAGATCTAATGAAACCTTGACTGAGACTTATGACAGGTTTTGCAAATTATTGAATGATCTGTCTCTGGTTGACAAAGAATATGACCTTGAAGAGTCAAATCTCAAGTTTCTCTTATCCCTACCTGAAAGATGGGATTTGAAGGCAACAACAATCAGAGATAATTATGATCTTGCTGATACAGATCTTGATGAGATCTATGGATTGTTAAAGACTCATGAACTTGAGATAGAACAAAGAAACAGGAGATCCAGCAAGAAGACAAAATCTATTGCTCTCAAAGTTGAGGAGAAGCCCATTAAGAAGGAATCATCAAGGAAGAAAGCCAAGGGAAAGGCTTTAGTTATTAAATCTGAAAGTGAGTCATCAAACTCTGATGATGACTCAAACTCTGATGAAGCTTCTGACTCTGAGGATGATGAAGAGGAGTTGATGCAAATGGCTGCATTGATGGTGAAGACCTTCAAGAAGATGGGATTCAAGAACTTCAAGAAGGGAAAGAGATTCTCAAGGAAAGATTCAAACTCTGAAAGGAGAAGTTTCAGAAAGTCTGATGGAAGGGAGACCAAATCTGGTAAGAAGGATAAATCTGAAATCCAGTGCTACAGGTGTAAGGAGATGGGTCACTATGCCCCAGAGTGCAAGAAAGGCAAATCTGAGAAAGCACTCATCTCTAAAGGCAAAGACTGGGCAGATACTTCAGACTCTGATGATGGAGAAAATTATGCTCTTATGGCAACTGTCAGAGATGAGACTGAAACATCTGAAAATAAGGTACCCCTAACTACTTATGCTTATGATACTGATAATATATCTGAGTTAAGAGTATATCTGAAAAGTGTTCATGTTAGCTATAGGGATCAGACTTTAGAAAATGAGAGAATTAAATCTGAGAATCTTAGTCTTAAAGATAGAAACAAGTTTCTTGAAGGAGAACTTGAAAATATGAAGCAGATTCAAAAAGAAAGAGATGATGCTGTTTATGTAGAACAGGAATTGCTCAAAAGATATAAGCAATTAGAATCTGATCTAGAAAAAGAAAGAAAAATAATCAAAACTTGGACAGATTCTGGAAGAGACACTCATCAAGTGTTTCAGACTGATTCTGTAGGTTTAGGTTATTGTGAAAATGATGAACTTAGGTTTAAAGACAAGGTTAAGGTAAAACCACAACTTAAACCTGTGAAATTTGTTCCAGAAGCCAATAAGTTAAAATCTGTTGTAATAAGGGAAGCTGATATGGAATCAGATGAAGCCTGTGAAAAACAGGAAAATATTATAACAGAAAACCTTATGGAAATAGAAGCTGTTAGAAAACCAGTAAAAACTTGTGAAAAATAGGTTAATGTTGGTTTGATGACAGGAAAACAGTTCAATCATAAGTTGAAAGAGGTAAAATCTGCCATGAAACCAAAAGGGTCCAAGAAGAATAGGAATGGAAAGATAGGCATAAATAATAGAAATAATCATTTGCCTACTGGTGCTGCTCCAAGGAAAACATGTTATAATTGTGGTAGTTCTAATCATCTTGCTAATTACTGCACAAAGAATAAAAATATCAATTCTTTATCTTCTACTTCAGGAGTAAAGAATGATTATGTTAGGGTTAGACCACAGACTTTATGCACACACTGTGGGAGCACTTGGCATTCCATTTATACTTGCAAGAGTTATCATGCTATTTATCACAACTATTATGAGCTAAAACCCAATCTGAAGTGGGTTAGAGCAAACTCTGCAAGTGTAAAGTCTGACAATGTTAGTTTAAACTCTGTTGATAGTAATTCCGCTGCAAAAACTAACACTGTTAAGAAAGACAAAGGATCCAAGCAAGTCTGGGTCCTTAAAACTAACACTTAGTATTTGTTTGTGATTGCAGGGTATAATAGAGAGCACACTTATCTTGGACAGTGGATGCTCAGGACATATGACTGGAAATAAAGCCCTGCTATCAGACTTTAAGGAGAAGGCTGGCCCAAAGGTTTCCTATGGAGATGGCAACATAGGACACACTCTGGGATATGGCAATATCAATCTTGGAAGTGTCATCATTACAAATGTAGCTCTAGTCTCAGGACTCAAGCATAATCTGCTATCTGTGAGTCAAATCTGTGACAGAGGAAACCATGTAGATTTTCATACTGAATACTGTGAAGTTATCAGTAAATCTACTGGAAAAGTTGTTCTAGTTGGACACAGGCGCAACAACATTTATGAAGCAAGTTTGGTAACAAACTCTGATGGAAAAACAGTGTGTCTGACTGCTAAAATGTCAAATAAAGAGAGTTGGAATTGGCATAAGAAGCTCTCTCATCTCAATTTGAACAACATAAATGAACTTATAAGAAAGGATCTTGTAAGGGGACTTCCAAAATCAATACTTAGTCTAGATGGCTTATGTGATTCTTGTCAAAAAGCCAAGCAAAGGAAGTCATCTTTCAAGAGCAAATCTGAATCTTCAGTAGTGGAATCTTATCATCTTCTACATGTTGATCTCTTTGGACCAGTGAATGTGATGTCCATGGGCAGAAAGAAATATGCTCTAGTAATTGTTGATGAATATACTAGATATACATGGGTGTATTTCTTGTCAAAGAAGGATGAAACTGCTCAAACTCTGATGGATCATGTAAATCTACTGGACAAAGGATCACAACACAAAGTCAAAATTATAAGGAGTGATAATGGAACTGAATTCAGAAACTCAATCATGGAAGCTTTCTGCAAGGAAAGAGGAGTGAAACAAGAGTTTTCTGCACCTGGAACTCCACAGCAAAATGGTGTAGTTGAAAGGAAGAACAGAACTTTAATTGAAGCAGCCAGAACTATGCTTGATGAAGCAAAATTACCAACATACTTCTGGGCAGAAGCTGTTCAAACTGCTTGTTTTACTCAAAATGCAACATTGATCAACAAGCATGGGAAAACACCATATGAGATGGTGAAAAATAAGAAGCCAAATTTGAAATATTTTCATATATTTGGATGCAAATGCTTTGTGTTGAAGACTCATCCTGAACAGTTGACCAAGTTCGAGTTAAAAGCTGATGAAGGAATCTTTGTTGGCTATCCATTGTCAACAAAAGCATTCAGAGTCTACAATCTGAGAACTAAAGTGATCATGGAATCCATACATGTGTCATTTGATGATAAGAAAATAACTGGACTTGATGACTTAGATGGATATGATCAACTGCGTTTTGAAAATGAAGCGGTTCTGACAAACTCTGACGAAGCATACTCTGAACCTCTACTGGTAAATACTGGAGAAACTGGAAATTCTCAAATTGAACAAAATAGAGAACCAGTTGAGGGGGAGCGTGAAGAAGCTCAACAAGACACAGCAAGTGAGTCAGTTGAGGAAACTGATTCAAACTCTGACAGTTCAAACTCTGAACCATCCAATTCAGGGGGAGCCTCAGATAATGCAGAAAATCAACATATGAATCAGGAGAGCATGGATCAAGGGGGAGGATCCAATAATGATGCAAGAAACCACTTACCAACAACAAGAAAGTGGACACAGGCACACACACCTGATCTCATAATTGGAGATCCTGATGCTAGTGTGAGAACTAGAAGTGCAACAAATAATGAGTGTCTGTATCATGCTTTCTTGTCTCAAACAGAACCAAAGAAAGTGGAGGAAGCTCTTCAAGATGCAAACTGGATAACAGCAATGCAAGAAGAGTTAAATGAATTTGAAAGAAATGAAGTCTGGACACTTGTACCAAGACCAAAGAATAGATCAATTGTAGGTACAAAGTGGGTTTTCAGAAACAAGACTGACAGTGATGGTGTGATTACAAGAAACAAGGCTAGACTTGTGGCTAAAGGTTATTCACAACAGGAAGGAATTGACTATGATGAAACCTTTGCTCCAGTTGCAAGATTGGAGGCCATAAGAATCTTTCTGGCCTATGCTGCACACAAGAAGTTTAAAGTCTTTCAGATGGATGTAAAAAGTGCTTTTCTCAATGGGAAGCTTGAAGAAGAAGTATTTGTTGAACAACCACCAGGATTTGTAGATCCCAAGCATCCAGATTATGTCTACAGGCTTGACAAGGCATTATATGGACTTAAGCAAGCACCAAGAGCATGGTATGAAACTCTTGCTCAATTTCTTTTAGAAAGTGGGTTCACAAGAGGGACAATTGATAAAACACTGTTTTATTTCAATTCTGGTGATGATTTGCTTTTAGTTCAAATTTATGTAGATGATATTATTTTTGGATCTACTAATGACAAACTCTGTAAGAAGTTTGCAAAGCTTATGCAATCCAGGTATCAAATGAGCATGATGGGAGAGCTTAGTTATTTTCTAGGCTTACAGGTCAAGCAAACAGATGATGGGATTTTTATCAATCAAGCAAAGTATACCAGAAATCTTCTAAAGAAATTTGGTATGCTTGATAGTTCATCTGCTACAACTCCCATGGCTACAGCAACAAAGCTAGACAAAGACACAGGAGCCTCAGTAGATATGACAAACTACGGAGGAATGATAGGGTCTTTACTGTATCTTACTGCAAGTAGACCTGATATCATGTTTGCAACATGTCTTTGTGCAAGATTTCAAGCAGATCCCAGAGAGCCTCATCTAACAGCTGTAAAAAGGATTTTCAAATATCTCAAAGGAACCATAACCTTGGGTTTGTGGTATCCTAGAGAATCAGAGTTTAAGCTAATTGGTTACTCTGATGCAGATTTTGCAGGCTGTAAGATAGACAGAAAAAGTACAAGTGGAAGCTGTCAATTCTTAGGTGACAGATTGGTTTCTTGGTATAGCAAGAAACAGAAGTCAATTTCTACATCCACAGCAGAAGCAGAGTATATAGCAGCTGGTAGCTGTTGTGCACAGATTTTATGGATGAAGAATCAATTGCTGGATTATGGGTTAAGGTACTCTAAAATACCTATTTTCTGTGAAAACCAAAGTGCTATTGCTATGACAGGTAATCCAGTACAGCACTCCATGACCAAGCACATCAGCATAAGGTATCATTTTATCAGAGAACATGTGGAAGAAGGGAACATTGAGCTTCATTTTGTGTCTACAGACCAACAACTTGCAGATATCTTCACCAAACCTTTGAGTGAAGCTACTTTTACAAGATTGGTAAATGAACTTGGAATGATCTCTGGTTCTGACTAGAGATACGGGTTAGACTCAAAAACTATACATGTTTGCTTTTTATGTTCATGATTTCTTACATGTGTTAACTGTTATGTGCACCAGCATGTTAAACTCTGATGGTAAACTCTGACAGTTAAATTCTGTCAGTAAACTCTGTGAAGTGTCAGTCATACTCTGTCGGTTAAACTCTGATGCTAAACTCTGTTAGTCATAAAATGTTGGTCATACTCTGATTGTTACAGTTTAATGCTATACTCTGATTGTAATTTTGTCTGAAACATATGGACCAATGAAGAAATTTGTATGAAGCATAATTCTCAGTAAGTAATTGTGAATCCTTAAGAGTTGTATAAATTCTGATCTCAAATATGTGCAGTAAGTTAACACAGCATGATATTGTCTCTATATTTATAGCATCTCTTAGTTTATTGATCCTATACACTGAGTCTGTATTATCTGTTTGCATTTTCTCTCATAAGTTAATTATATTTACTGATGAAAAGTCTAAACTCTGATTCTTAATTGCAAATAATTCACCCTCAAATCAAAAGATGCCAAACAGAGCACAAATTCCTTTGAGATCATGTTGTGCCTAGGAAGATCCAGGAACTTATTGTATGAAATAAGGGCTGAAATCTTTGATTTTTGGTGACTAGTGCCAACCACTGATTACTGGAAAAATAAAAAAAAAAAAAAATTAAAAAATTAAAAATAAAAAAATATATAAAAAAAGGGGGTGAAAAACAAAAGATATATCCAAATGAAAGGATATCAGTAAACAGAGTTTAGACATAAAATCAGATTTTATGTTATACATGAGAGTTTAGGCAACCAGTTTTTACTACTTTAGTTTGTGGATTTTATGCACTTTGAGATGATTTAAATATTGATTTCGGTAAACAATTCTATTGCACACACAATTATTCACACCTGTACAGATTGGGAAAAGAGTTTATTGACAAAGAAGGATAAATGGTAAACACTGATGTATTGTGTGACATATGCCGAGGTAACTTTGTTTTAATCTCTGATGGTTAAAATAATTTCTTTGTTTCAGACATTTTATAATTTTGAGATTAGACATTTGTTTTGAAAATTTAAAAAGAGTATGATTGGAAAGTTGTTCAAGAATGTTTTAAACAAAGGAGAGAGGTTAATTGCATAGAAAAGTGTAACAGGCGGTAATTATTGCTGTTTTTACTGCGCATGCGTATTGGAAACTGCCAATTATTTGCTGTCAGTAACTGCATGTGTGACACGTGTCCCATTCACATGATTACAGGAGTAAGACAGTTGTGTATTAATGATTAAAAACTCTTCAGTTTTTAATCTTTATTTTTTTTTAAATATAATACACACATCTTCAGTTAAACTTTTCACATCTTACTCATACACATCTATTATCACACACACATAGTCACAAACACCTTTCTACACATAAACTCTGTTAAGCTTTCGCATCAATTACTTGTTCTTTCTTCAAAATCTTCTAATGGCAACCACAGCTTTCGTTTCGTCTGGGTTAGAGTTCATTCCAAACAACTATACCGCACCACTAAACACTGCAAACGCACCAGAAGCATTTCATATGATTCAAAAGTTTCTTGCTCAGTCAGCGATTGGGCGTGCTTTAGTTGAACCAGCCAAACTTTCTGGTTTACAAATCAAGGCGTTCTGGGAGTCAGGGGTTTATGATGATGGTGGTGAAACTGGGAACCCATCCATAATCTTTGAGTTTGAAGAAACAGAGTATGTTATTACTGCTGGTACTATTCGAGCTGCAATGGGGTTTCCTGAGTATCCTTCCTACACTGTTGGAATGGGTGATGAGGATTTAATATGAATGATGCGAGAGATTGGTTACTCTGGGCCATTGACAAAGATTGGGCAACTCAAAAGGCCGTTTCTGCGCAAGGAATGGAGTTTCTTCTTCGATTGCATCACGAGGACATTTGGAAAGAAATGCACAAATTGGGATGCTATTCCCACAGACAGTCTGCAAATCGGGTATTCTTTATTATATGATAATCATTTTGATTTTGCACGACTTGTTTTGACTAACTTAGGGGAGAAGATGACAGAGAATAGAGGAGTTGTTTATTTTTCTAGATTCTGTCAGCTTTTGTTTTCTTATTGTGTTGAAGGAGTAAATGTAGTTGAAGCAGATGTTTCTTGTTTTAAATTACATAAGAGGGTATTTACTGATCTAGTAAATAAAGATGTTAAGAAAGGAGTTGTTGGAGACTTGTTGCTACCTGCCTCAATGCAACAGTTTTTAAATGCTCAAGTCAATTCATCAACTCAAGAAGTACCTTCTTTAATTTCTGTTAATCCTGCAAGAGGTGGTAGAACTAAGCATATGGGTTCTAAGCCAGCTAGGATTTCTAAACCATCTTCTGAAGCTGAACCTTCTGTGTCTCCATCACAAAGGTTAAAGAAGTCCAAAACCAGAGCATTTAAAAGAAAAGTAAGAGCACAAAGACCTCGTTCTGAAGAAGCAAGAGTATCTGATAGTGAAGATGAAATAGAGGATTCTCAGACTCTGAGAAAAAGAAGAAAGCTTGTAGCCACTTATCTTTTTGATGAGGAGGAAGAAGCTGAATTGCCTGTAAACTCTGAAGTGGTAATTCAGGAAGCTGTTCTAAGGGAAACTACTATGCTCTCAGAGGATAGAGCAAATCTTGATGAATCTGAAGCTCCTGCATCAGAGAATGAGGAGATTGTGACTAAATCTGTTCCTCAAGATACTCCTGCAATTGTTGTTGAGGAGGATATTCTAAATGCTAATGAGGACAGAGTGTTTGTAAACACTGAAGCTCATGAAGTGTTTGTTCAAGAGGATGCTGCAAATACTGAAGCTGTCAATCTAGACAGGATAAATACTGATGCTAATATGATGGATTTGGATTTAGAAGCTCCTACATCAAAGGCTAATGATGTAGTTGAGGAAGCTGCTACTCATTCTGATAGCAGAGTTTTTGATTTTGAAGCACACACCTCTATACATTCTGATCATTATACAGAGGGTGTGGAAGCTGATCAAGTAACTGATCAGATAGAAGAATCTCTGGCCACTCACACTGAAATTATTTCTTGTGATCTTGACAAAGGTGAGGAGGTTAATCAGATGATAAAAGTCACAGAGACAATTCTTGATGAAGCTGTGATAGAAAAGGAACAAGAGGCTGCTGATGAGCTAAACTCTGAGAATATTATTCTTGAAGCTTTGCAACAATTTGTTGTTGAGATTGTTCAAAGAGAAGCAGAGGTTTTTGCTCAGGTTAACTCTGATATTCCTGAAGCTGTAGAAGAGGAGAAAATTGATGAAGCTGCACAGTTTACTGCTGAAAATATTCTTACTGAAAATGAAGCAGACAATAATGAAGAAGCTGGAAATGATGCTGAGGGTTCTCATTCACACCCTAGTATTCAAGTTTCATTGGCTGATGATGTCAATAGTGATGAAGCAAGGGACGTCAATAGACAGACAAATGAGCATTTCTAGAATATGTACTACAACAAATGGGCTGCTGCAGATTGTGTCTTCTCAGCACAAAGGGCTGCAGATTTTCTATCTGATTCTGTCAAGAAGATCTCAAATACTGATGTACTTACAAGCTTACAGGCAACTGTTGTTCAAGTCAAATCTCTTAATAATAGATTTGATGAGAATCAACAAATGCTTACAAATCTAAGGAATGAAGTCAGTATGAAGGATCTTACTTTCAAGTCTGACAGAACTTATTATTATTCTATGCTCAAGCAGCAAGCCAAGGATTCTGAGGAAATCAAGAAGAGGCTTGGGACAGTTGAGGAAAATCAGAATGCAATGTCTACTCAACTGAATTCTATTTCTACTGCCATTGAATTGCTGACATCAGTACTACTTTCTGATGATGTCAAAAAGGGGGAGAGTGTATCTAAAGACACATGCAAAGACACTCAAGCTCTGAGACGGAGGGATGATTCTACTGATGGGGGAAGCAAAGAAAATAAAAGAAAGATTTTTGCTCAAAGGCAAAGCAGGACAAGAGTAAACTCTGATAGACAAACAAACTCTGACAAGATAAACTCTGGTGGCCAATCTACTTCAAAACTCAAGAGTTTAGTTGTTTCAACTAATCCATCTACTGATGAAGAGATTGCTGCTAAAATATTCATGAAAGAGCATGGAAAGAATGTTACTATTGAAGATATCCAGGCTGAAGAGCAAATGCTTGCTGAGGAACACAAGAAAAATCTTGAAGCTGGAATCTACAAGAAAAAGGAAATCAAGGCTCCTAGAAAGAAAGAAGTTGGTATTTCTATCAAAGAGAATATACAACAGAGTATACAATATACAAGGAGACCTGTGATTGGAAACTCTGATAAGGGTAAAGGCATAATGATTGAAGAGCCTAACCTAGAGAAGAAAGATAATTCAACCTCTGACATTGCTCAAGTTGAAACAAGATTAGCAAAATCAACCTCTGACGCTGCTCAAGTTGATGATACTACTAAAGTTATGACAACCTCTGACGTTGCTCAAGTTGTACAGAAATCTACACAACTTCCAGGATTCAGCAAACCAAAACTTCTTGAAGATTTAAAGCTTGAAGCTGTGAATTTCTCAGTAACCAGAACAGTATTGGGTAAGGAAGGAAAAGACAAATCTGGTCTAGGGTCACACAGAGAGAGACGGATAAATACAAGTCCAATGGATCAATCGTCACTAGTTGTATCTGGTATTATTACTCAAGAAAATCTTGATATGCTAGACTCTGTTCAAATGATCTTTCATAAGGTGTTGAAGAAGGAATTTTTGTTGTACTTTATGAATGATGGAAGAGTTTATAAGGTTGCAGAGTCTGATATAAATCTCAAATCTTATCAAGAATTGGAGTATGTTCTGTACTTGTTAAAAGTCAAAAATAGAAATACTCACAATGCTGCTTTAGTTATCAGAGAAAAGATGCTAAGATCGAAGATGATGCTTGGAGGAGGAGTATCAAGTGCATATATTCCCAAATACAGAAATGCACATGGGAAGATTGTTGAGATGAAAAGAAACAGTGCTAAGTTCAGAACATCAATGGGTACAAAAGTTCTTGAATTTAATTTAGAATCTGATAAAGCTTATTATATTAAGCTAGGGAATGAGATGAGGAAGAATTCCATCTATTCTCTGAGAGCTGCAATTTATCAGACTGGAGAATTTGATCCAGAGTTGAAAGAAGCGAAGAAGATCATGGTGGAAGAGCTAGAAAGAGCTGAAAAGAAATTGCTATCAGACTATATCAGGACAGTGCCTGATATTCAAGAAATCAAGTAAAGTCTGATTGTAAGTTTTTAATATATTTTCTATTCTAAGTCAAATTTAAACTCTGTTTTAAATTAAACTCTGTTATATGTTAAACACTGCATTTGTTAAATGTTTTTGACATCATCAATTATATGTTTAACTTGTACATTTTATTATGAACAAGTTGGGGGAGATTGTTAGATATAATTGCTGACGTTTGTTTATCAGTGTTTAAGCAACAGGTACTGACCAGAGTTTATCAGAAGCCGGTCAGAGTTTATTTAAAGTCTGACAGGGTGAAGAGTTTAAAGGAAGCCGGTCAGAGTTTATTTAAAGTCTGACAGGGTGATAGTTGAATTAGCTGTCGGTGCTGAATTGAAGATTCTAGAAGCAATACATTCTGAAGATGGAAAGAAGCAGAATATATTGATACAGCTAAGGAAACAGAATAGAAGATAAGAAGCAATCCTTAATTGATATAACTTGTATAGCTAATTTGTAGGAATATCAATTAGATAAGGATTGTGTAACTGTGTACTATATAAACACAGATAGGTTATCCCTAGAAGGGATGCGAACATTGAATATATTATTCTTGTAACCTAGTAGCTCTTTGTGATTCGTTAACATCATAAAGAGAGAAGCTGTTAATATAAATACAGTTTTTGTTGATTCATAAATTGTGTTCTTGATTGTTATTCTCATACATACTTGATTATATATTGTGTATTCGGCCTAACAAGTCTAAAACTTAAACACCCTGAAACTTTTCTAAAAGGCTAACAAAAAGAAAAGGTTCGATGGTTTTTCTATTTAGAAAACCATCGAATGAAAAGTATTAAGGAAATGAAAACTATGATAAAGTAAGTGTTCCATTCGATAGTTTTTATTTAAAACCCATCGAATAGAATATCTACTTTATTCATTCGATAGTTTTCAATTTGTAAAGTGGGTGAAAAGTTTTCTTTGTTTGTCAGGTTGATTGAAAATTGGACGGCCAAGATTGTTTTAACAATTAAGGTTCGATAGTTTTCTAAATCAAAGCCTACAATTACTAAGAGAGAGGCAGTGTCTTCCTCAGTCAGGTTCATTCACACAGAAGCAATTACGGAGAGAGAGATTGAGCCAGAGAGAAAATACCATAGAAATTAATTCTGCTTAAACTCTTTCATTGTATTGATTGTGAATAACCTAGAACTCATTGAAGCTAATCTACGGATTAGAAATTGTAGCATCCCTCGAGGTTTATATTTATAAAAAGATATATTCCCCGAAACTTGATTTGGTTTGGTGTGTTTGATTTCGTTATAGAACTGAATGAATTATCCGCGAACGAAATTAAATTATTTGTGAGTACCGTATTCAACCCCCCATTCTACGATACTTTGGACCTAACAATTGGTATCAGAGCTACTTGATTGATATACAAATCAGATCCGGTGAATGAGACCAAAATCAAACGTATCGTGAAAATTCGAAGCAAATTTTTTAACTTTCAAAATTTTTCATTTAATTGGAATTTCTTGAATTTTAAACAATTTGAAATTTTCAGAAACCATGAGTGCTCCAAAGACAACCGCTGGTATTAAAGTTCCCCCGTTTACTAGAGATGATTTCGGTTTGTGGAAGATGAAGATGCTGTTATTTATCAAGGCATCTAATCCGTTGTATATGGGCATATTAGAAAACGGACCATATGTACCAATGAAATCAGTTGATGAATCCACAGCCCCTGATGGTAGCAGGATTCCTTCAGGCACCCAACCTAAGGATATTACTGAGTATACAGATTCTGACAAAGAACCGATTCGATTGGACACAGGTTTAATGTTGATATTGGCGGACTCCGCAGACAAGGAAATGAGCTATCAGTTGATGAACTGTATAAGCGGGAAACATATGTGGGATACCATTAACTTGATAATGGAAGGAACTGAAGACGTGCAGGAAAACAGATTGGACATCCTGACTTCTCAATACGAAGCGTTTAGGTCTCTGCCGGGAGAAAGTATAACTCAGGTCTTTGAGAAATATACTAAACTCCTCAATGAATTGGCAATAAAAGGAAATACCTATCCACTGAGAGAATCAAACAGGAAGTTCATGATGACGTTGCCCCATCATATAGAACACAAGTCATCATCCATAAGGGAAAGAATTGACTTCACAAAGATGTCATTAGAGATGATCTATGGCAAGTTGAAGACCTATGAGATGGAACAGGAACAAAGAGTGATAATCTACGGACCAGGGACAGTGGACAGCAAGCACAATGCACTTGTGAGATCAGCAGCACTTGTAGTGGATGAACCAATAACTTCTGAGATTCAGGTTCAAACCCCTAGAGCTGGAAAGGAGGTGATAATAGAAGCAGAAATGGATTCTGTGAATCTGGGTGTTGATGAAAGTGATTACTACACCCTAGAAGAGCTTGAGCAAATGGAAGACAAAACCATGGCGTACTTAGCTGCAAAGTTTAGTCACATTCGTTTCAAGAGAAACCCTAAGTACAAGTTCAAGGGTTCAACTAACAGATTCCAGAAGAGCAATTATACACCTAGTACAGGCTTTAAGGGAGGCTACAAGACTGGCATGATTGATAGAAGCAAATCAAGATGCTACAACTGCAATGAGTTAGGGCATTTCGCCACTGAATGCTGGAAGCCTCGTCAAGCGAGAGACATGAAAGATGTCTATGAAAAGAAGGATTCTTATGATGAGTTGAAGAAAGAGAATGCCAAGCTTAAACAGCAATTGGAGGCATTCTCTGGAAAGCAGAAAGGGAAAGCTTATATAGCAGAGGGAAAACACTGGGATGATACTGATTCGGATGAAGAGGAGGAATATGTAAATGTTGCTCTAATGGCTGACTCTTCAGAGAAATCACCACAATCATCTCAGGTACCTATCTTAACTACAATTGATATGTCTAATTCTGAGTACAAGAAAACTGTGCAAGATCTTAGTGTAGAATTGTTTAATGTACACACAAGCATGCTATCATCAGAAATGGAAAATGCTAAACTAGTTCTTAAGATTAAAAAGTTCGAATCTAAAAATGAAGAACTAGAGCTTGTAGCTGTAACATTAGAAGATCTTAAGCAAAAGAATGCGTACTTAGAGAACAAGGTCAAGTGTAATGCTGAGATAGAGACTATCCTCAGGAAGCATATTTCAGATCTAGATTTGAAGCTGAATGCTTTTAAGAATTCCGCCCTAATTGCTAAGAAAATCATTGATACTCAGGCCATAGGGAATAAAACTGCTATAGGATTTGACTATGACAAGAAAGCTGGTAAGAAGATTGTGGAATTCCCTACGACACCTTCAGTTGTCAAAAGGAATACTCCACATGTTCTTAAGAATGTTGATTGTCCAGTTTTTTTTAAGCCTTTTCCACCACTCTTTCATGAGGATGACCTTTTCATAAGACAAGCAAGAATTGCTTGAGGAGGATTTGTTGAAGGAAAAAGAGGTAAAGACTAAGTTGCCTAGGAAATCAGTAAAAAATGAATTACCTAAAACTGAAGTAGGTGACGTAGTTAGTAATGTTAAAAAGAACAGGAATGAGAAGAAGAAGATTGTTAATCAGGAAATGGTTCCATTTTCTCCCATTGCATCTAGGAAGTTATGCACTATTTGTAATTCTGTTGGACACCTTACACATGCATGTAAAAAGGTTAAAGTAGAAACTGCTAATACTTCTGAAATGCATAACATGTCTGACATGCCTGATCTTCATGAACCCTGTGGAAAGAAAGAGTGTTTGCTATGTAAGTACAACATCATGCATGCTTATTTTAAGTTGATGTCTGATAGTAGCAATAGCATTGTTAATGTTAAATCCACAGATACTATGAATATCAAACAGGGTAAGACTAAATTGAATGTTACTCCTGTTAAATCATCTAAACCTTCAGGACCCAAACAATTTTGGGTACCAAAGTCCGCTTAATCAATCTGTGATTGCAGGGTAAGGTTAAAAGCTCAAAGGTTGTGTGGATTCTGGATAGTGGCTGTTCTAGACACATGACAGGTGAAGAGTCCCTGCTTACAGAGGTGGTTAAGAAGACCGGCCCGATTGTAACCTTTGGAGATGAAAACAAAGGATTCACTACGGGATATGGTA
Organism: Heracleum sosnowskyi; assembly: GCA_030848705.1. NCBI lineage: Eukaryota > Viridiplantae > Streptophyta > Magnoliopsida > Apiales > Apiaceae > Heracleum > Heracleum sosnowskyi. The sequence goes on from CM061239.1 coordinate 11,161,643, forward strand.
AATTGAAAGCTGGAAATGTCATCATATAAAACATCTCTCTTGTTGAAGGATTAAAGCACAATCTTCTAAGTATCAGTCAGTTCTGTGATAAAGGCTACAATGTAGATTTCAGAAAGGACAAGTGCTTGATCACCAACAGGAAGGATGAGAAGCTTACTCTACTGGGAGTGAGAAAAGGAAATTTGTTTATAGCTGACTTAAGTTCTACCAGTGAAGGAGAAGTTACATGTTTCTATGCAAAGGCATCTTCAGAACAAAGTTGGCTATGGCACAAAAAGCTCTCACATCTGAACTTCAAAACTATGAACTCTTTGGTAAAGAGAGAGTTAGTGAGAGGGTTGCCCCTGATGGAATTCAATCAGGAGGTACTATGTGAAGCATGTGAAAAGGGGAAGTCGAAGAAAGCATCACATGGAAGCAAAGGAATGATAAGCATTACTGAACCATTACAACTGATTCATATGGATTTATTTGGTCCAGTTAATGTTATGTCACTTTCAAGGAATAGATATGCATTGGTGATGGTGGACGACTACTCCAAGTACACGTGGGTGTTGTTCATACAATCAAAGGATGAAGCAACACAACTAATCATTGATCACATCAAGAAGATAGAAGTGGAAGCTAAGCTACCTGTGCGGACAATCAGATCAGACAATGGAACTAAATTCAAGAATGCAGTTCTTAATGATTTCTGATCAGAGAAAGGAATATCAAGACAGTTTTCAACACCAAGAACTCTCAACAGAATGGAGTAGTGGAAAGGAAGAACAAGACCTTGGTTGAAGCAGCAAGGACCATGTTGAGTGAATCAAAACTTCCCACTTACTTTTGGGCTGAAGCAGTGAATACAGCTTGCTACACTCAGAATCGAACCCTGATCAACAAAGATCATGAAAAGACTCTGTATGAGTTAATGGACAACAAGAAACCAACACTGAAGTACTTTCATGTGTTTGGTGCAAAGTGCTTTGTACTTAAAGATGGAGAACATCTTGGCAAGTTTGATGCCAAAGCAGATGAAGGCATTTTTCTGGGCTATTCTCTGGAATCTAAGGCTTTCAGGGTATATGTGATTGAAGATAAGAAGGTGTTGGAAAGCTTTAATGTAACATTTGACGACACCAAAAGACCAGGCCTGCAAACTGGAGAGAACTCTGAATCCTTGGTATTTGAAAATCTATCAGGAGATCTCTCTGAAAATGAAGAAGTACCTGAAGTTGTTACAGTTATTAATAATAATCATAATGATAATGATTCTGGACAAAGTGGTGACCAAAGTGGAGATCTTCAAAATTCTACAGGATCCACTAGTCAGTCAACAGAATCATCAGATCAAACCGTCAACAACTCAGGGGGAGCAGGAGAAGGATCAACTTGTCACACTCCACAACATCTAGAACAAGGAGAATCATCAAGATCGCATCTGCCAAGACAAAGGGTATGGAATAGAGATCATCCCTTTCACTTGATCATTGGTGATCCGGACACAGGAGTGAGAACTAGGAGAACATCACAAAATGAATGTCACTATTCTGGGTTTCTTTCAGAAACAGAACCTAAGAAAGTTGAAGATGCTCTAGATGATCCAGATTGGGTGATTGCTATGCAAGAGGAACTCAATCAGTTTGAAAGGCAGAAAGTTTGGAAGCTGGTACCCAGGCCTAAGGGAAAATCTGTTATTGGAACAAGATGGGTATTCATAAATAAGTTGGACGAAGATGGCATTGTAACGAGAAACAAAGCCAGACTGGTTGCTAAAGGTTACTCTCAAGAAGAGGGTATAGATTATGATGAAACCTATACACCAGTAGCAAGACTTGAGGCCATCAGAATGTTTCTGGCATTTGCTGCACATTCCAATTACAAGGTATATCAAATGGATGTGAAGAGTGCTTTTCTGAACGGGGAGTTAGAAGAAGAAGTGTATGTGGAACAACCTCCAGGTTTTGAGGATTCAAAACTGGCAGACTTTGTGTACTTTCTATTCAAAGCTCTTTATGGACTCAAACAAGCTCCAAGGACATGGTATGACACTCTCTCTGAATTCTTACTTGAAAATGATTTTACAAGAGGTGTCGTAGACAAAACTCTCTTTGTCAAAAAGCATAAAAATGATTTGATATTGGTGCAAGTATATGTTGATGACATAATATTTGGTTCTACTAATGATGATCTATGCAAGAGATTTGCTAAGTTAATGCAGAGTCGTTATGAAATGAGCATGATGGGTGAATTGTCATTCTTTCTTGGACTGAAAGTATACCAAAAACAAGATGGTATATTCATTTGTCAGTCCAAGTACATCAAAGATCTTCTGAAGAAGTATCAAATGGAAGACTCATCTACAGCAAAGACTCCTATGCCAACTTCCACTAAGCTTGATAAGGATGAAACTGGTAAGAAGGTTGACATCACAGGCTACAGAGGTATGATAGGCTCATTACTTTATCTCACTGCAAGTAGACCAGATATAATGTTTGCAACATGCTTGTGTGCTAGGTTTCAGTCTGATCCTAAAGAATCTCATCTAATAGCTGTTAAGCGAATATTTAGATATCTTAAGGGGACCCCAAATCTTGGAATTTGGTACCCTAAAGATACAAGATTTGATCTTATTGGATACACAGACTCTGATTTTGCAGGTTGTAAGATTGATCGGAAGAGTACTTCAGGAAGCTGTCAGTTTCTTGGAAGAAGGTTAGTTTCCTGGTATAGCAAGAAGCAGCATTCAGTTTCCACATCAACAGCTGAGGCTGAATACATTGCTGCTGGAAGCTGTTGTGCTCAAATCTTGTGGATGAGAAACCAACTCCGTGACTATGGGCTTTTGTTAACAAAGATTCCAATATTTTGCGACAACACAAGTGCCATAGCAATCTCAAACAACCCAGTGCAACACTCGAGGACGAAGCACATCGACATCAGGTATCATTTTATTCGAGAGCATGTCATGAATGGAACTGTGGAGTTACTTTTTGTACCCACAGAGGACCAAATTGCAGACATCTTTACTAAACCGCTTGATGAATCCACTTTTTCTAAGCTGGTTGGTGAACTTGGGATGTTAAATCTTTCTAATTGATTTTGATCAGAGGTTAAAACCTTCTAATTGATTTTGATTAGAACTCAGGAACTGCAAGAATCCTAGTGAATACATGAGTTTGAGAATTTCTATATCCTTAGGACTCGTGAATTTATTTTCTGGAGCAATTCTCGTAGTTAGGATTATTGTACTAATTTTATGTCATAATTATGGATGATATATCTTCTGGCATTTAATTGGTTATTAATTCTAAAAATTATTTAAGTGCTAATATTTGTTCTAAATATTCAAGCATTTATTTAATTTGAATTAATTTACTTTGTTTTTAACATTGTAGATTAATGCAGCATAATTTATTGGATTTTAATTGGTTAATATCACTCAATGATATTTAATTGATTTTATTCTATGAAAATTGTGAATTTTCTGTTAACAATTGATTTTGGTAAATTTTAAAAGATTTATTAAAATTAAAACTTGACAGGAAATAAAAGGTTTGAATTTTAGAACATGAACAGGTTTTAGAATTTGAACAGAAGCAAAAAATATCGAATTTTAGGAAATTCGATAGTTTTTCTAAGTACTAGAAGAAATCTATCGAAAGTAATTTTCGATGGTTTTTTGAAAAGGAAAAGAAAAATTATCGAAAACAATTCTCGATAGTTTTTGAAGAAAATTTGAAAAAGCATCGAATTGAATTTCATTAATCTTTATCTAAATTCTCGATGGTTTTTTGAAATAAAATGAAAATCTATCGGAGAGAATTAATTTTTCCTTTATTTTAATTCTCGATAGTTTTTCAACAAAAGGTTTTCGATAGTTTTTGTATTAAACAACAAAGACATTCGAAGGTGAGGAGACCATGGAGTGCATGAGGATGAAGAGCAATGCAATAACCGCTCTGATAAGAAAGAATCATCTTCCAGGGGTACCCACTGTTCTCACAAACTATCTAAGAACGGTGCCCCTACCACTTCTTCCTCCAGGGGAACAGGTAATTGAAGGTAATATTCCTCCACCTCAACCTGAAATGGCACCTGAACCATTAATGGATGTTGATCCAGAGCCCTCAGTGGCCATTCCTGACCAGGAGGTTGCAAACCCACAACCTCTAACCACGGTCGAAGAGCCTTTGGAAGAGCCAAATGAAACAATAAACGAACCTCCTTCCCCTCCTATACCCAATATTCAGACATCCGTGAGTGTAGAGGGAGATAGTGCCTTAGCAGCACCACATAAGGAGATACACTCTTCAACAGCAGCTCTGCCTTCCTCTAAAAGGAGACGAACATAAATCGAGGCAACTGTTGATACTTTATTTCAAACTTCCAAAGCGCCCTTTATTGATTTTTCTGATGCTGATTGGGCTACGCTAACGAAAGCTATATCTGAACCATTAGCTCAATCAGGTAAGGAAGAATTGACGGAAGCAACTGGTGTTCCGACCATATTACGTTCAGGTTCACTGGTTGAAGGTTCTAAGAACCAAGGGTCTTCACAGACGTCGAGAGAAGGCTTTGACCTAAATGCACAATCTAAAGGGTCATTGTCTACCTCCCCAGATGGAACATATCTGGATCCTGCGGGTAAAGGGTCTGACGTAGGTGCAGATCGGCAACTCGTTGACAATGAATCAATTACTATTGAGGAGTCAACTGAGGTAAAGTCTTCACAGACTATCAGGGAAGATTCGGGATCTCTGCTGTTAATAGAGCCTGTTTCTAACCCCCTAGAGATTCAAATTCTAGATCCTTTAAAGGATACATCATCTATGGATGATCAGCAACTTGGTTTAACCAAGGACGAGGACTTGCGAAGCCCCATTGCACCACTGGTGACCTCCTTAAGGATGGCTATGGTGTTTTCTTCTGCAGGTACAACTAACAAAAAGGGATTGAGTGAAACAAAAACACTTACACCTGGCCTGAGTGGGAAAGGTAAAATGAGTGAAACACCGACAGAAACGTTGAGTGTACACCCAGAGCCAAACGTGAGCAGTGACACCCTAACCCTTCCAAATATTGATGATTTGCTATTACCTAGAGGTACATGTTCAATCCACCCTCAAGGAGATTATGGAATATGTTGAGGAACCAACAACCCGGAACTTCACAGCAAAAACCTGATCCTTCTACTACCTTTTACAATGAGGATAACTTCATCGAGGATTCCTCAACTAAGGGGGAGAAAGTTGGAGAAGGGGAAACAAATGAAGTGACTAATGAAGGTTGTCAAACAACTGGATGGGGAGTTTGGGAAACCAATAAAGCTATTCCAGTTAGACAGTACTGGATTGAAGACATTGTGCAAGAAGAAGAAAGTGAGGAGGAATGTGAGATCATGCAAGAGCAACCACTACAGGAGGAGCATGAGCCATATTATCCAGAGCCAATAGAACATCCTATCTTGGATGATGATATGGAAGAAGAAGCAAATTCTCTATCACTGGAAGAAGAAACTGCCTTGGAGATGGTGTTAGTTCAGAATTCAATGATCGTCAGGAGCTAGACTCAACTGATCAGGATTGCTGACGTCATCAGGATTACATGGTCGTCAGGATCAAGATACATATCAGGACTGGGATCAGGATTGATCATCAGGACTGGAAGCTGATCAGGATTCCTACTTCGAGTTATATTTGGAGTCTAGTTAAACATGGAAGTTTATTCTGTCGGTTCCTGGTTTGTAGTATGTAGCTATCAATTATGGATAGGTTTCAATCTTTGTAATTGATTAGGACTTATCATTGATAGAGAAGCTGTGTAGTATATAAACACAGTTTTGGTTTCGATTTATGGGTGAACATAATCGAATAGAAGCTCTTAAGAACATAGAATTTCTTGAGAGAGTTTTTGTAAGCTAGCAGCTCTCAAGAACATCAGAATTTCTTGAGAGAGTTTGTAACAGTTTTATATCAGATTTAATAAAGTTGTTATCTTTCTTTCATATTTGTATACATTAAGAAGTCGATTATCTTATTCTATTGTATTCAACCCCCCTTCTACAATAGAGTATTAATGGGCAACAGATGGTGAAAGCTCAAAGAGCTGAAATAGATGCCAGGCAAGCTGAGAGAGAAAGACACCAAGCAGTTTTGAGGAAGAACTGCAGGTGATACTCATCGAGATTCAAAGAACTACAAGGCTAAATGAACTGCTCCGTGAGCATGTTAAGGAGATCTTGATGAAAGTCGGTCCAGAGATTACTGAAGATCCTCCAATGGTTAGATTCATGACGAATGACTTGTTCAGAATCTGCTATTTGGCTGAGGACAAACTGAGGGACTACCCAAACAACTATCTAATCTCAGTTGAGAAGTATCTTAGATCCACTGGATTCTCATCAAAGGAGAAGGACAAAGCAGCAGACACTCTTAGAAGATTTCTAATGGAGAATGTTCCTTACTATAGGAAAAGAGTGGAAAGAGGATTGGAAGTGCATACCAGATTACCAAACATGCCAAAGCTAAACAAGGAAGATGTTAACATTGCATGGTTATGGGCTGGAGTGGGTCAAGAGGTTGAATATATTGGAAGACACATCCAAGGAGCAATCCTTAAACCTGGAGAACCACTTCACTATCTATCAGTGATTGATTATCAAGCTGCTAACTCCAATCCAATGATTAAAGAAGGTGAGATCGGAATGGACTGAAGATTGAAGCAAAGAACAAAAGAACTATCAGCTCAGACAAGAGGAGCAACTTCAATGTGAAAAGTTTTATTGTTTTTTGATTTATGAAATCTGGAAATGTATATATATCTGATCCAGAATGCATGTAATATTATTACGCTGTCTTACTTTAATTAGTTTAATGTTTCCTTAGTTAGTTGAGTTATCCTCGAAGTATTTGCTTGTCGAACTCTATCCAATCAAATAGGGGGAGATTGTAAAGCATAATGTAACATAAGATGTAAAAGAGATAACTACAACTCAACAAAGGACAAGACATACAATAATATTATCAGAAGCACAGGAATCCAGAATCAAAGAAGAAAAGGTAAACTCAAAAAATCAAAATACGTTATGTATTCTTGAAGTCCGTAAACAGGTCACGGAAAGAAGTTCATGAAAATGTTCAAGCCTCAGTGACAGCAAAAGAAACAAGACTTTCAAGACGACAGAAGTATGTGACCGATTTAGGGTTAAGTACCACAGGATTCCAGTGATTTAATCGAAGCAACCAGAACGACAAAGGACTTATCAGCAGCACTGAAATGAAGACATAAAAGAAGAATTGATCAAGTGTTATTCATCTGTGAACCAGACCAGTTGCACTAGGTGACGGCACTAAAAAGATCAAGTTGTTTTATCGTCTCAGAAGAAATTGATACAGTCTAAAACTTAAACACCCTGAAACTTTTCTAAAAGGCTAACAAAAAGAAAAGGTTCGATGGTTTTTCTATTTAGAAAACCATCGAATGAAAAGTATTAAGGAAATGAAAACTATGATAAAGTAAATGTTCCATTCGATAGTTTTTATTTAAAAACCATCGAATAGAATATCTACTTTATTCATTCGATAGTTTTCAATTTGTAAAGTGGGTGAAAAGTTTTCTTTGTTTGTCAGGTTGATTGAAAATTGGACGGCCAAGATTGTTTTAACAATTAAGGTTCGATAGTTTTCTAAATCAAAGCCTACAATTACTAAGAGAGAGGCAGTGTCTTCCTCAGTCAGGTTCATTCACACAGAAGCAATTACGGAGAGAGAGATTGAGCCAGAGAGAAAATACCATAGAAATTAATTCTGCTTAAATTCTTTCATTGTATTGATTGTGAATAACCTAGAACTCATTGAAGCTAATCTAAGGATTAGAAATTGTAGCACCCCTCGAGGTTTATATTTATAAAAAGATATATTCCCCGAAACTTGATTTGGTTTGGTGTGTTTGATTTCGTTATAGAACTGAATGAATTATCCGCGAACGAAATTAAATTATTTGTGAGTATCGTATTCAACCCCCCCTTCTACGATACTTTGGACCTAACAAACATGCCTTAGGGGTCATTTGTCAAATCTGAACCGTATTTCTGAATGATTAAAATATATGGACGAGTGAATAATCTGAATATGAATGAATGATGTTGTTTGATAAATTTTAGATGTAATTTTCTGAATGACAAATTTCAAACTTAAAATTATTTTATACTTGTTACGTTATTATTAATGTTTTAATACTTGTTACTTTATTATTTACGTTTTGATACTTTATTATTTACGTTTTGATATTTTATTATTTGCATTTGTTAAAAAGAATAAGTAGACATGTTAAAATAAGTAAAAAAATTAAATAATTAAAAATATTAAAATAGATTTTAAAATAAATAAGTAAGTGTTGTCCATGATATTTTTGGAAAAGTAGAGGTTTTAGTAAGAAAAAATAGAAAAAATAACACGTTTTAGTTGAAAAAAATTATTACTCGTATTATTTTTAGAAACTGAGAGAATTTTGTTAGAAAAAATAGAAAAAATAACTAAATTTTGAATTATGTAATAATAATAATAATAATAAATAGAACATGTGGTAGTGAATAGTGGATACACGTTATTGAAAGGTCCACTGGGAGTCGTCGAGATTAAAAAGAAACAAGCAAACAACCTAAATAGCAATCATATGAACGATCCAGTTCATATCCTACCATTCATCCATTAACAAATGACCCCTTACTTTTATGTTTTGAACAATCTTGTATAATTCAATAATCGGGAAATTGAAATTATTTTGAATATAATCTGCATATAAAAATTGGACAGTGATATCAAAATTTTCTAAACTATATATACTAGCTTATAACTCGTCCAATGCATGGTTATTTTTTAAAATTTAAAATTATATTAAATTAATGAAATTATTTTTAATTTAGTGATGATTCAGTCATCATTATTCAATTAAAATTACTCAGGAACTTGAATAAAAGATAAAGTTATGAATTTTTACATTGACAATTCTATTCATTTTAATTTTTATTATTCGTTTATATTATCAAATTTTACTTTTTATTACCTAAATATAATTACAATAACAATTAAACACAATTTTTAATATTAGATCTAACTGTTCTTATTTATCTATTTTAAAATCAAATGTTCTTATTAGTGTGACGGTACATGAACCAAAGTTTTGTATAAGATCACGTGCAATCAATGGCTCTTTTTGAAATATCTATAATTATATTAAATTGTATTTTTTAATATTTATATGTTATTAATTTTTGAAATTTATTTATTTGATTTTTATACACTCAATTAACTATTTGTATTGTACCTTGAGTTTTAAAAATTAAATTTAAATGTTTTACGGCACAAACGAAACTCACAAAATAATATTTAATTTAGTAATGGTTTAACAATCATCAATATCTTTATATATATAAAGGAAAACCCCCCGGAGCTCTAGAATCGCTCGATTCATATTTTTTTTTTAATTTTCTAGAACTCCTCAATTTAAAATACTTAAAATTAAACTTCCTTCTTTAGGTCCTATTTTTTAGAAAAGAAAGTCAAAACCGTTTTTAAGTTGTATAAAATAAATCATTGTATAAAAGGTAAGTATAACCTCTAATTTATAAAATTTCCTTCTTTAAATCCTGTTTTTTTAGAAAAGAAAGTCAAAACATTTTTTAAGTTGTATAAAATAAACCACTGTATAAAAGGTAAGTATAAACTCTAATTTATATTAGATCATATTTTTCTATTTTTCTATATTAGAATTTTGAATTTCCTTTTATAAAATCTAGAAATTTACTTTAGAATCGCCCGATTCATATTTATCTATTTTTCTAGAGCTCCTCTATTTTAAATAATTAAAATTAAAACTTCATTACTTAGCTCCTATCTTTTATACTTATATAAAGGAGAAGACGAGGGCTGTGAAATGACACCTCTCAAATCGTTTTGATCTATTTTTCTAATTTTTCTCAAATATTTGAATTAATAATACTAAAGATTAGAAAAAAGACTAAATTGCCTTTTAAATCTTTACTAACAGAGGAAACTAAATATACATTTATAATATTCTTGCCTTTAAAATTTTTAGTAATGGAGAGTAAATATATAATTTAAATATCCTACTAAATTTATTTTTCTAATTTTCTCAAAATTTTGAAGTAACAATAATGAAAAATTAGAAAAAAAATCTTAATTTTCTCCGTACTATCTTATAATGGAGGAAAATAGGCATAATATGTTAATATTCTCCTAAACTTTCTCTACAAGATCAATTTATTTACTAATTTTGTTTTGACTATCTTTTAACGGAGGAAAAGGAAAGTAGATATATTATATTTAGGTAGTATTCGAAAATCGTCACAGACATATTTATCTATTTTTCTAAAATATTTCAACTTCCTCTTTTATCATCTTATTGAGATCTTGGTTTCACTGTATATACACTACAAAGTTTTATCAATCAGGGTGTCTCTAATTTTCATTGTTTATCGTATGTTATTATAGATTAGATTAGTTTTGCAACTTTTTAATTTATTATGTGAACCAATGCACTGATGCCTGATTATATTTGTTATTGATGTGTTTTTATTATATGACTAAACTGAATCATGTAAGTTTTTATTACATGCAAGATTAAGAGAATGGAAGAGAGGGAAACTGAAAGGCATATGTTTAGGCCTGTTAATATTCCGAGGAAACAACTTAATTTAAACAAGTATGTAATAAGTAAATAATAAGTTAATATGTCACAGGAATCTCAGATAGTTTTATCTGTCAAGAGAATGGAGAATTAAAGTCATCTACAGACTTGAAGTTATTCTACATTGAAAGAAGTTCAATTTATTGTTCAAGCCTCAGTGAAGTATTCAAGATAGTGGATTTACTACAGTGACAGAGATTTCCAGATGGTGACGGAAGAAGTACAGGATACAGAGTTTTGTCAAAGCTAAAGAAAAGAAACCACAGCTTTAAATGTTTTAAAGATGAAGAATTATCATTGAAGTCAGTTATTCATGAACCAGACAGTGCATCGAATGACGACATCAATCAGTGGAATTTAATCATCTACATTCAGTGGTTTTAGAAAGAAAGAGAAATGTCTTGGTTTTAAGAAATCTTCTTTTATATATATTAATCAATTTAATCAATAAATTAATTCTCTTAGAATTAATTTATTTATTAAATTAATTAGTTTAGTTATCTAAATTATTTATTAACTTAATTCTGAAAAGAATTAATTTAATCTAGAATTTATTTTAACTAAATTTACTTAAAAGAATTTATCTTAATAAACTAGTATGACCTTCAGTTATACTCGGTATGACCTCCTGTATAAACATTTCTTAGTCTCGGTATGACCTTAGCTTTATTTAAGCTAGGTTCTACCGAGTTTTGAAAAGGTTCTACTAGGACTGTTAGCTAGGTCATACCGAGCACTTCTGCAGGTTCTATTGGTGAACCATGGTTCTAATGGAGGGTCATACAAGTGTTGTGCACAGTTTAAAATTAGTTCTTCTCATTTTAATTAGGTCATTTTGATCTAATTAAAAGGTCATACAAGGCAATTGCTTTGTATATTACCCGAGGCAGACAGAAGCAATCAGTGACTTGAATATCAAACACACAGACAATTTCTCTCAGAAAGAACAAGAAAGCATTTTGATCTTATTTCTTCTCAAGAAATTAATTCTAGTTTGTATTGTTAAATCCAAACCACTAGAAGTTGATTACTTGTATTGCTTTGACTATCTAGCGGATTTTTATCCCTAGAACGAATCTCAAATTATCAAATATTGTTAAATCATTTTATTACAAAAATAGATAAATTCATGTCGAATTTATTCTAGATTTGTTTTAATATTATTTGAGATTCAATCTTGTATTCAGTACCATTTGTAACACCCTTCAAGTTTAATATAGTTTTATTTAACTTGAATCTTGTTTCATTTTATTCCGCATCAATTTGTTCCTAAACAGTTAAATCATTTAAAGAACAAATTCGATAAAACGGTATAGTTTGTATTCAACCCCCCTTCTACAAACTTATCAGGACCTAACAATTGGCATCAGAGCCTTTTGATTGATATACAAATCAAAGATCCAATTGTTTTGAGATTTTTCTTTTAAACTCTGATTTTTTATTTTATTCTTAAAAATCTCAAAAGATGTCTACTACACAGAAAGTTGGTACTGTCAAAATCCCAATGTTCAACAAGGAGCATTATTCAATGTGGAAGAAGAAAATGCTCCTATTTCTTAAGGTTGCAAATCCTAAATATATTGATGTGCTGAAGAAAGGTCCCAAACTCCCTATGATTATTGAGGAAGAGATAACAGTGGATAACGTTGTTACTAGGCCTGCTAGTATGTACCCTAAAGATCCCAAGGAGTACACTCCTGATGAGAAAGAGGATGTTACCTTGGATTCCTGTCTACGGTTGATCCTTATTGAGAGTCTTGATCCTGTCATGCATAATCATGTTCTAAATTGTGAAACTGCCAAACACATTTGGGGAACAATAGAGATAATCAATGAGGGGACAGAGGAAGTTAGGGAGAATATGCTGGAAATTCTCACTTCACAATATGAGCATTTCAGATCAAATCCAGGTGAAGGTATCTCTCAGGTGTTTGAGAGATACAACAAATTAATCAATGATCTGAATCTCAATGGGAAGCACTACACCAACAAAGAGATTAACAAGAAGTTCCTTCTTACCCTGCCACCTCATTTGGAGCACAAAATTTCTGCCATTAGAGAAGCAAGAGATATGAATGAGATTGCTTTGGAGAGATTGTATGGTGTGCTAAAGACCTAGGAGCTGGAGCAGATTCAACAAAGGGAGCTGTATGGAACTGGAAAGATTGTTGGTACCTCCACTGCATTGGCTGCTGAAGTCCCACAGAAACTGGAAGTGAAGGCTGTTCAACCTTCCAGTTCTCACATGAATGTTATTGATGCTGAATATGGATTAACATCCATTGATCAATCTGGTGGTGACTTCTATTCTTTGGAAGAACTTGATCAGCTGGAGGATGGTGATTTGGCTTTGATAGTCATAAAGTTTGGGAAGTTTAGATTCAAGAGGAATCCCAATCTTAAGTTCAGACCCAGATTTCAGAGAGGTGGATCTTCATCTTCAAGTGGCACAAGGGGTGGCTACAAAACTGGAACTGTGGACAGAAGTATAATCAGATGCTACAATTGCAATGAGTTGGGTCACTTTGCTACTGAGTGCAGAAAGCCAAAGCAAGTGACTAGAAACACATTTGATTCTAGAAAGAAGAGCAAGATTGGGAAGGCCTATGTTGCTGAGGGAAAGAGTTGGGATGACACTGACAGTGATGAAGAAGCAGGTGAGATTGGGAACCTTGCTTTAATGGCTAAAGAGGAAAGCACTTCATCCAGATACATGTCAGAGGTAACCTTTACTGATGCTGAAATGATTTATCATCTTGGTGGCACCATAAGTTGTGCACGCACTGAAAATGATAGAATAAATCTTTTAAACACAAATCTTGAAAAGGAATTAAAAGATTTGAAACTTGTGCATGTTAATCAGGATGAGCTTACTGAGAAAATTGCTTTTCTTGAGAATAGGGTTAAATGTTATATTCAACTGGAAACCATTCTCAAAGATCAGATTAGTGAGCTCAAAACCAAAGCTAATGCCTATTACAACTCTTGTAAAACGGCTAAAGAAATTTTCAATAAACAAGCTATTGGTAATCATGTCAGTATAGGTTATGATTATAATGAGGCTATAGGATTGTTTGGTATTAATACACCTTGTAGAGTCAGAGAAGAAGGAAAGGTTGTTCCTTATATTCTTAAGGGTATTAAAACACCCTTCTGTAAGGAGTCTGAGGCAGAGCCTCTGAATGAATACTCTATCATTATTGCTGAGGAGATTCATGAAGAAGATGTTGCCTTAGAAGCTGAGCAATCCAAAAAGTGTGTATCTGATATTCCAGTCAAAGTTGCTACAACTGAAAAGACTAAATCAGATATCCATAAGTTGGATCAAAACAACTGTAGAACTAACATGCCTGCTATTAATTCTTCTCATAAAGCATGTGGTGTGAGTAATTGCATGTCTTGTGCTTTTAATGTTATGTATGCTTTCTTTAATAAAAAGCATGTATCTAGTGATAAGACTGTTCCACGTCAACATGTTAATAATAAGAAGCATGTTAAAACAAAGACTACTAGTCCTCCTCAGACTAGAGTGGATTCATTTATCCCTAAGCCTACTCAGAAATGTGTTAAGGCTGGTTATAAATGGAAACGCTCTTATGTGAAAGAGGATGAAGTAGTTTTAGTTAGAAATGTTGTTTTGCCTGACAAAGGCCAGTTTTTTAAGTATGCCGGACCCAATCAATTTTGGGCTCCAAAGAAGGACTAATCAATCTGATATTGCAGGGAGTTAAACAGGTAAACCGAGTTATGTGGATTCTGGACAGTGGCTGTTCAAGGCATATGACCGGAGATAGAGCCCTGCTATCAGATGTGGTTGTGAAAGCTGGCCCAGTAGTTACCTTTGGAGATAACAGCAAGGGTATTACGAAAGGATATGGCTGTTTGAAGTACGGAAATGTTATCATTGAAGATGTTTCATTTGTGGAAGGTCTGACGTTCAATCTTCTCAGCATCAGTCAGTTCTGTGACAGAGGATATGCTGTTTCCTTTGAAAGAGAGAAGTGTCAGATCACTCACAAGAAGAATGGAAAGCCTGCTCTTCAAGGAGTAAGGAAAGGTGACTTGTTCATAGCTGATCTGAACTCGGGATTCAAAGATGAAGTTAATTGTTTTTATGCTAAAGCTTCATCAGATGATAGTTGGCTATGGCACAAGAAGATGTCTCACCTTAACTTCAAAACTATGAACTCTTTAGTCAAGAGGGAATTAGTTAGAGGTTTGCCTCAGATGGAATTTACACAGGAAGGACTGTGTGAGGCATGCCAGAAAGGAAAGTCAAAGAAAGCTTCTCACAAGGGCACTGATACATCATCAATAACTGAACCTCTTCAGCTACTGCACATGGATTTGTTTGGTCCAGTTAATGTGATGTCCATGTCAAAGAAACAATATGCACTTGTGATTGTTGATGACTATTCAAAATACACATGGGTTTTATTCCTACATTCCAAGGATGAGACCCCATTCCTGGTGATTAGCCATGTGAAGTTGATTGAGCTGGATTCTAGATTCCCTGTTAGAGCCATAAGGTCAGATAATGGTACTGAATTCAAGAATGCCATTCTAAATGACTTTTGTGCTGATAAAGGAATAACAAGACAGTATTCTGCCCCTAGAACTCCTCAACAAAATGGAGTAGTGGAAAGAAAGAATCGTACATTGATTGAAGCAGCTAGGACTATGCTTAGTGAGTCTAAACTTCCAACGTACTTTTGGGCTGAAGCAGCGAATACAGCTTGTTATACTCAGAATCGAACGTTAATCAACAAGGACTTAATGAAGACTCCGTACGAGATCATGAACAACAAGAAACCAACTGTCAAGTACTTTCATGTATTTGGAGCAAAATGCTTTGTGCTTTTAGATGACAATGTTAAACGTGGCAAGTTTGATGCAAAGGCACAAGAAGCTATTTTTGTTGGTTATTCCAGAAGATCTTACAGGGTCTACGTGGTTGGCAGTCACACAGTAAAGGAAAGTGTCAATGTTACTTTTGATGACACTAAGTTCCCCAGTATCCAAAAAGAAGACTCATCTGAAAAGCTGAAGTTTGATAACTTGCCAGACTCAGAATCAGATGATGAAGCCCCACCTGAAGTTATTGCTGGTGATGATAATAACAATGATGATAATGATCATGGTGATGGTGGTGGAAACACTGGTAACAATGGAGATACCACCAGCACTGGAGAAGGATCATCAAGGCAAACAGGCAACAACTCAGGGGGAGCAAATGAAGGATCAGCTAGTCACTCACAACATCAAAGTGAATTTCAAGGTGAATCATCAAGATCAAATCTTCCAAGACAGACTGTTTGGAATAGAGCTCATCCTTTTGAGTTGATCATTGGTGATCCAGATGTTGGAGTTAAAACTAGAAGAGCTTCTCAGAATGAATGTCTTTTCTCAGCATTTCTATCTAAAATGGAGCCAAAGAAAACTGAGGAAGCACTGACTGATCCAGATTGGGTGATTGCTATGCAAGATGAACTCAATCAGTTTGAACAACAACAAGTCTGGAAACTGGTACCCAGGCCGAAGAACAAGAAAGTAGTTGGTACAAGATGGGTATACAGAAACAAGCTAGATGAGGATGGCATTGTTACTAGGAACAAGGCAAGACTGGTTGCACAAGGGTATTCTCAAGCTGAAGGCATTGATTATGATGAAACCTATGCACCAGTGGCTAGACTTGAGGCCATCAGGATGTTCTTAGCATTTGCTGCTTATTCCAATTTTAAAGTCTATCAAATGGATGTTAAGAGTGCATTCCTGAATGGTGAACTTGATGAAGAAGTGTATGTGGAACAGCCCCCTGGCTTTGAAAATCAGGAGTTGCTGGACTTTGTGTACTTTCTCTTCAAGGCTATCTATGGTCTCAAACAAGCCCCAAGAAAATGGTATGACACTCTCTCTGGTTTTCTTTTAGAAAATGGTTTTGTTAGAGGTATCATAGACAAAACTCTTTTTTCAAAGAAACACAAAAATGATATGATATTAGTCCAAGTCTATGTGGATGACATCATATTTGGGTCTACTAATGATAATCTCTGTAAGAGATTTGCTGAGCTAATGCAGAGTAAGTTTGAAATGAGTATGATGGGTGAGCTGAAGTTCTTTCTTGGATTGCAAGTAAGTCAAAGGTCTAATGGTATATTTATTTGTCAATCCAAGTATCTCAAAGAACTCCTCAAGAAGTATCACATGGAGGATTCAGCATCAGCAAGGACTCCATCTTCAACAGCAATCAAACTTGGAGCTTCTGACAAATCTATCAAGGTAGATGTTACAAGCTACAGAGGTATGATTGGCTCCTTACTCTATCTTACTGCTAGTAGACCAGATATTATGTATGCTACATGCTTGTGTGCAAGGTTCCAAGCGGACCCTAGAGATGTTCATCTCGTTGCTGTGAAAAGAATCTTGAGATATCTTAAGGGTACACCTAATCTAGGTATCTGGTACCCTAAAGATTCTGGTTTTAATCTTGTTGGATATACAGATTCTGATTATGCAGGTAGTGTTGTGGATAGAAAAAGCACCTCTGGGAGTTGTCAATTCCTAGGAGGTAGGTTGATTTCATGGTATAGCAAGAAACAGCAAACAGTTTCCAATTCAACAGCAGAAGCTGAATATATTGCTGCTGGAAGCTGTTGTGCTCAGATCTTATGGATACGGAATCAATTAAAGGACTATGGCTTTGCCTTAGACAAAATTCCCATATTTTGTGATAATACAAGTGCCATAGCAATCTCCAACAACCCTGTGCAGCACTCGAGAACAAAGCACATTGATATCAGGTATCATTTTATCAGAGAGCATGTTATGGATGGAACAGTGGAGTTGCACTTTGTACCCACTGAAGAACAGACTGCAGATATTTTCACTAAATCTGTTGACGAATCCACATTTATCAGGTTAGTTGGTAAATTGGGTATGTTGAACAGTCTTAGTGATTGATAATATCTCCAGGTTTGTTCTTAACTAAATCATTTTCTCTTGTTTGATTTTAAGATGTTAAATATTGCCAATCCATGTTTATTGTATAAAGCTTGTTAATTTAAATATTCTGAATAATTTAATTTCTTTAAAAATATTTTTCTCATTTTCCATGGAGAAATGTATTTTTATTGAAATTATATTTATTTAGAATCATTTAAGTTATTTTCAGATTATAAATATTTTTGTTCAGATTTTTATGCAGGTTTATAGTAATTTTAAGTTTTTGTTATTTTTATGCAGTAGGTTTAAACTGTTTTTAGAATAAGGTGAATTATTTCTTAGTTTTTGCTGCTTCTGTTAGTTTATAGCTCGGTATGACCTGCCCTTTTGGTCATATTGGCATGATTTTATTATTCTGTTTATATTATCTTGTAAATAAACTCGGTATGACCTCTTGTCAGGTCATATTGGATTTTATTTATGTTTTTTTTAAATATTCAGTTTATTAGTTTGATTTTCTCGGTATGACCCTCTAGCTTGGTCATATTCGAATTTTTTTTTGTTTTGTTTGTTTATTTTACTTCAAAAACACGGTATGACCTATCTTAGAGGTCATATTGAATTCTATTCTTTTAATTAATCTGTTTTTTCTTTGTTTTCTCGGTATGACCTCCAGGAAAGCTCGGTATGACCTTAAGAAAAACTCGGTATGACCTCCCTTTAGGTCATACCGAGCTCAGCAGAACCAATCTCTATAAATACCAATGCTTTTCAGGTTCTTTTGCTCTTCATACCTTTTTAACTCAAGTTTTTACTTAGTTAACTTTGCTCTAGTTTGTGTTTTATTCTTAGAACAACGAACTATTGCAAATTTTTCTTGTGAATTACTTGGGATTTTATTTCTTTTCTGATAATTATTATTATTAATTGCTGTGTTATTCTAGTAATATTTTTAATTTTATTATTTATTTTTAAATGGCTGCTGAGTTTGTTGTTGAACGTTTTAATAATTACGTTGGCTATTGTGATCCCCTTAAGTGTTCTGTTGAACGTTTTAGGCCGTGGATTCATTTTTTAAATGAACAATCAATTGTTAGCTATGCTATCACTGCTTCTGTTGATTTAAAGATTGAACCCCTTCGTCTATTATGCTTAACTGCTGTTGTTGCTGAAGATATGCGATCTTTCACATTCACTATTTCTGATCGTCAGTACACAGTAACTAAGGAGATCTTTTGTCAAGTGCTTCATTTTCCACTTGATAACTTTGTTAGATTCCCTACTGATCCCGAGTTAGTTCAATTTTTCTCTAGTATTGATTACCAAGGAAATATTGTTCTTCCTCGTTTGAATAAGGGTAATCTAGCTTGTGAGTGGGATTTGTTCTTTGACTGTTTAGCTAAAGTTTTTAGTAATTCTACCAAAAACAACTTTCCCGTCATAACTTCTCTTCTACAAAACATTGCCTATGCTGCTGTTTATAACCTGAGAGTGGACATAGGAACTCTTCTGTGGGATCTCTTGATAAGGAGGATTTTCAATTACCCTAGAGATATTGAAACTGGAAAGAAAGTTAGATGCTTTTATTCTCGTTTCCTTTCTCTAGTGTTGAATCATGTTCTTTCTGATGAACATAAAACCCTTTTTCAAAACACTCCTTTTCAAGTCCCCGCACATACTAATCCTCTCATTTATTCAACTTTGTCCACAAGCTCCAAGTCTGGAAGGAGACCCCTAGTTCCACAATCATATCTGCGAGAGATTTTGCAACCACAGTTACCTTTACTCTTTATTGAACATCCAGTGGTTGGATCCTCGTCAGCAGGAACTTCAATGGCGCCTCCTAACACCATGCCACTTCAGGTAATATATCCTCTCTCAATTGCTCCACTAACCCAAGAGGTTCTTAGGATTGACCAAGGGATTGTAGAACCACAATCTCTGACCCCGGTCATAGAGCCACACACAGAGTCAAATCCATTGACCGCTCCCCTAGAACAATCAGCTACTACAAGATTCATAGAACAAGTTGGAGTAGATACTAATGTGAGTGATCCCACAGCTCTGCCTCCACCACTAAAAAAGAGAAGAACACTACTTGAGGCATCTGTTAGCCAGTCTGTATCCTCCCAAAAGGATATGGATTCTCAAAAGGCCAATGAACAGTTACTAGAGACATCCTCTCAACAGGATGAATCTATTGAAATTCGTCATCAGGCCATGGCATTCTGTACAGAGTCAAGCACTCTTCCATTACTCACAATGGGAGAAAACACTTCTGAAACATTAGTAGAGACTCTTGCACAGGACACTCTGAGAGGAGAGCACATAGGAGTGATTGGTGAAACAGTGCCTACCATTGTCACGGTAGAAGAGCCTTCACAGGCTTCAGAGGGAAAATCTGGTTCTTCGCCCCCAATAATAGAATCATTTTCTCCCCTCCCAGAGGGAACATCTCTGGCTCCCCTAAGGGATTCTTCACTCGCAGTTTCAACTGGAGAAAGTGAAGGGCAACATGGTAAGTCTATATCTGAAGCAATTCAGTTTTCAATTTCTGATGAATTTTTGGACTTTACCATGGATTGGGATTCGCGAACTCCCATTGCACCACCAGTGACCTCTCAAGAAGGGGCTATGGTGATTTTTTCTGCAGGTACTTCAACTCCAACCATGGATAAACAGCTAGTGGTTAGTTCTGAGAGACAAACACAGAGCGATACACAAGCACGTGAGGTGAGTGAAACACCATCGAGAGAAATTGAGATGAGTGCACACAATGACACATACACTGCTTCATTATTGGCTCAAATAGCTGGTTTACAGAAACAACTTCAAGAGACCCAGGCTGAAAAGGAAATTCTCAAAGCACAAGTGGTTGACCAGTCTTCTTCTTCCACCTCTGTCACTAATCAGCTGGGTCATATTAGAGATGAGTTACAAGGAGTCAAGGTCACATTGGTTCCAAAGCTGAATGATGTTCAAGAGTCACAGGTGTTAATGGCTTCAGATATGTCAGAGCTTCTGGTTTCTAATGCTGAGATCAGGGAGGCTGTCAAGCAGATTCCTAATATTTCAACCAGGGTAGACTCAATTCAGGAGACTGTTGATGAACATCAGTGGTACAATGATGAGAGGTTTACCAAGATTGAAGGAGGGATGCAACATCTGAACGAGGGCATGAAACATCTGTATAATATGATCAAGGTCTCACATCAACCCAATGCTGAACAGAAGAAATTCTTTGAGGGTGATGATGATGAAGGGGGCAATGGTGATTGGGATGGTGAAAGAGAAAGAGAAGGTAAAGAGGAGGATCCTAAAACTGATAAAGTTAAATCTTTAGAGGATTCCTCAACTAAGGGGGAGAATAAGGAGAAGGAGTTACAAGGAGGAGAAGCTCAAGGAGGAGAAGCTGGAGGTTCTGGTTCTGCAAAGGATAAAGGGAAGCAGAAGTTAACTTTTTCTGATGTTGACTACTATCAAGATGAAGAGGGAGTATTTGATGATGTTGAATCTGAAGCCCCTGAAGATATCTTTGGTGAGGTAGAAGTTGAAGGAGAGGCTGACTATGCTGACTGGGAAGATGAACCTGTAGTGGATCCTGCCTTTGAAGCTGAGTTGGTGAGACAAAAGGCTGATTTGAAGAGGAGAGAGGAGGAAAATGCAAAGGTATCTGACATCATTTCCAAGCATCTTGTCATTCAAAAAGCTGAGCAACAAGAAAAGCAAAGGCTTCACAATCTGAAGGCCAGTGATAGAAAATTGTATGTAAGGCTCAAGCAAGGAGTGGAATGGGACAAGGCAAGAGAAATGTTTGCACATCAAGAAGGAATTAATAATGATGCAAAGTTTCTTGGGATGTTGGAAAGGTACAGACAGGTCAATCCAGACAACACAGTATATATGAAAGCTCTTCATGCAGAGATTTCAAGGATCACAACTGGATATGACAGAGTTAGAGATGAGTTAAAGATCTATGTTTACACTCACAATGAGGGAACCTTCTTGGTGTCTCTCAATCTTCTGGAAAGCAGAACTCTCTCTGAACTATGGGTCTTCATGTGCAAGGTAAAAAGAACTTCTCCATTAGCTGAGCTGCTGCATGATCAGTTAAGAGACTTTGCAATGAAGGCTAGTCCTCAAGTTGTGGATGTGCCATATGAAGTTAAATTTTATAAAGGAAGGGCACTTCAAACTTGTGGTATGGACCCCATCTCTTTGAAAGATTATCCTGCCAGGCATCTTGTCTATATGGAGAATATGTTGAGGACAACAGGGTTTGCTACACAAGAGAAGACAGAAGTTGCTGATTTGATTCAAGACTATTGCATTGCCAATATCAAGAGATATCATCAAATGAAGAATAGGCTGAAGAAAGTCACAGCTCAACCTGTCAGACCTAGTGGTATTACTTCTGAATCTGATCGTATTCTGGACAAGGATTTGCTTGAAGCACTTGAAGAAGGAGAGATGATGGAGTCTGAAATTTGAAGAAGCTCTAGTCTGTAAATGTTATATGTATAGAGCTTAGATATTTCAAGATAGGATCAATGTTAATATTTGTTCAGTCTAGAGGAACATCTATTTTGTATTTATCTTTAATGTTTGAATCTGGAAAATGTTAAATGAAATCCAGAACTTTTCTTGTTATTTACTTGGCTCTTAAAAGTCATTTCTATTTTTTGTTTAAGTTAGTTGAGTTATCCTCTAGATATTTGATTGTTATTCTCTAACAAACAAATAGGGGGAGATTGAAAGGCATATGTTTAGGCCTGTTAATATTCCGAGGAAACAACTTAATTTAAACAAGTATGTAATAAGTAAATAATAAGTTAATATGTCACAGGAATCTCAGATAGTTTTATCTGTCAAGAGAATGGAGAATTAAAGTCATCTACAGACTTGAAGTTATTCTACATTGAAAGAAGTTCAATTTATTGTTCAAGCCTCAGTGAAGTATTCAAGATAGTGGATTTACTACAGTGACAGAGATTTCCAGATGGTGACGGAAGAAGTACAGGATACAGAGTTTTGTCAAAGCTAAAGAAAAGAAACCACAGCTTTAAATGTTTTAAAGATGAAGAATTATCATTGAAGTCAGTTATTCATGAACCAGACAGTGCATCGAATGACGACATCAATCAGTGGAATTTAATCATCTACATTCAGTGGTTTTAGAAAGAAAGAGAAATGTCTTGGTTTTAAGAAATCTTCTTTTATATATATTAATCAATTTAATCAATAAATTAATTAGTTTAGTTATCTAAATTATTTATTAACTTAATTCTGAAAAGAATTAATTTAATCTAGAATTTATTTTAACTAAATTTACTTAAAAGAATTTATCTTAATAAACTAGTATGACCTTCAGTTATACTCGGTATGACCTCCTGTATAAACTTTTCTTAGTCTCGGTATGACCTTAGCTTTATTTAAGCTAGGTTCTACCGAGTTTTGAAAAGGTTCTACTAGGACTGTTAGCTAGGTCATACCGAGCACTTCTGCAGGTTCTATTGGTGAACCATGGTTCTAATGGAGGGTCATACAAGTGTTGTGCACAGTTTAAAATTAGTTCTTCTCATTTTAATTAGGTCATTTTGATCTAATTAAAAGGTCATACAAGGCAATTGCTTTGTATATTACCCGAGGCAGACAGAAGCAATCAGTGACTTGAATATCAAACACACAGACAATTTCTCTCAGAAAGAACAAGAAAGCATTTTGATCTTATTTCTTCTCAAGAAATTAATTCTAGTTTGTATTGTTAAATCCAAACCACTAGAAGTTGATTACTTGTATTGCTTTGACTATCTAGCGGATTTTTATCCCTAGAACGAATCTCAAATTATCAAATATTGTTAAATCATTTTATTACAAAAATAGATAAATTCATGTCGAATTTATTCTAGATTTGTTTTAATATTATTTGAGATTCAATCTTGTATTCGGTACCATTTGTAACACCCTTCAAGTTTAATATAGTTTTATTTAACTTGAATCTTGTTTCATTTTATTCCGCATCAATTTGTTCCTAAACAGTTAAATCATTTAAAGAACAAATTCGATAAAACGGTATAGTTTGTATTCAACCCCCCTTCTACAAACTTATCAGGACCTAACAGAAACAAACTGAAAATTGCGCGAGTACAAAGTGAATTCCACCTAATTTTTTCAAGCCTTAAGGTAGTAATATTCTCAAATTTCGCGTGCTATCATAATTTAAGATTGTGTATAATTTTGTGTGGTAGATAATTTATGATGATAGATTTTAAATTGCGGGGGTCGGAAGCATCAAAAGTTAAAAACATAATACTAATCTTTTTTCTACTATATTTCCTTTGTTATTTAATATTTACAGCACCAATTTCCTTTATAATAATAATAATTATTATTATTATTATATTTGGTTAGGATTTTGTGATTATTTTCATATTCACTCTTAAGTACGTTCGTTTGTATACAAAAAACAAATTTATGTACGAGTTTGAAATAATTATCACTTTGTGATTATATTAACTGGTTAGAAAATTATTAGGTTCTAGATTTTTTTTACAGGAAATCAATATCTTTATATATATAAAGAAAAAACCTTGGGAGCTCTCTCTGGAAAATATTTATCTATTTTTATAGAGCTTCTTAAATTCAATTCAATAAAATTAAAATTCTTAATTTACATTCAAATTTTTAGAGAAGACATTCCTTATTTTCAATCAAATTTTTAGATAAGACAATAAATATATAACAGTCAATCATATTTAAAATTTAATTAAACAAATATTACCTTTTTTTATCAACTAACTTAAATCTTATTTAAGTTTTAATCTATTTTTCTAGAGTTTCAGTATTTTAATTCAATTCGAATTTTCAGGAGAGAGAATAAATATATAAAATTCAATCCTATTTAAAATTTAACTAAACAAAATTAACTTATTTACTCAACTAAATTAAGAGAATATTAAATTATTTTTCTAGAGCTGCTCAATTTCAATTCAATAAAATTAAATTTACTTATTTACATTCGAATTTTTAGGGAATACATTCCTTATTTACACTCAAATTTATAGGAAAGACAATACACATATAAAATTCAATCCTATTTAAAATTTAATTAAACAAATATTACCTTTTTCTCAACTAACTTAAATCCTACTTAAATTTTAATCTATTTTTCTTGAGTTTCACTATTTTAATTCAATTCAAATTTTTAGAGAAGACAATAAATATATAAAAGTTAGTCCTATTTAAAATTTAATTAAACAAAATTAACTTTCTTTCTCTAACTAAATTAAATCATATTTAAGTTTAATATATTTTTCTAGAGCTTCTCTATTTTAATTCAATAAAATTATATTATCTTACTTAACTTCGAATTTATAGGGAAGACAATATGTGTGTATATATGTGTGTGTGTGTCAATTTTTTTTAGAATTTAATCTTTATTAAATCTTTATATTATATCTTAAATTGCCTATAAAAGCATGGCATACTGATTAATTCTTCCCATGCCACAAATTTGAGGATTTTATGATAATTCGTATGCATTAATAATATTGCATATTAATGATAACTATTCGTATATTTTTATATATTTTCTTCTTTCTAACATCTGGTTTTGCAGGTTATAGGTTATATATGTGCATATTTAGCAGCAAAACACAGAACATACACAAATTATTGTTATTCAGTTTTTTGTTTTTTGGGTTTATGAATATGTTAGGTATATATGTTTTGATAGGGTTTAGCACAAGTTGGACGTTAGTCCTATTATAATATATAAAATTCAATCAGGTTCAGAATTCAATTAAACAAAAGTTAATTTTTTTATTAACTAAACTAAAATTGAAATCTCTTACTTACATTCAAATTCACAGAAAAGACAATGATTATTGTTGTGGATTAAAAAACGTACTTGTTTATTAATTGCTAGGATTAATGAGCTTTCGAGCTTTAATGGCTGCACTTGTGTTTCGAGACTAAATCGGTCCTCACAAGATGCCTACGTATCTCAAATCGTTATTGAGAATCAAGCCAAAGACGTAGTTCTCGGTGTTGCCCTCGGGGCTATGGCGGCAGGGGCACACCAAGGACGTAGTGACTTGTATGTCCTTATTCGAGGATGAAGTCTAAAACGTAGTTCTAGGGGTGCCTTTGTGGCTTGTTGCGCCTTCGAGGCGTTGTGACGTATGGAGCTGTGCCCAAAACGTAGTTCTGATTGTAGGATCATGGTCCTTATATAGGCGTCTGGAGCCTAGTATTTATGGTATGTTTAGGAGTCTTAGCGAATAAGTCTCCTTTTTGATATTGGATCAACATTGTATTTCTTGCAGGATAAGTCTTTTCCTTGTTGATAAAGGCTATGACTCATTAATTGCCTTTAATTGGGATTCTGGATCCTTCTTTGATGAATTTACCATATTTTGGACTCTTTTTATGAGCTGTATATTTTCCCTATTTATTAATTACGAAATTAATAAATAATCTGGGTTTTGGGCCTTAAATACTTGGCCTTTCCAAAGAATCAGCAATTATATTTCTATAATTACTTTTCTATCCATATCATTTGCCCCCCAACTTCTGGGAAAATCTCCTTGGGGTTTTCGTAGAAGTTATAACGTGTTTTTCCTCAAAATTTTCCATTTTTAAGGGCATTTTCGACCTCAAATTAGGTCATTTTCGACCTCCTTTTCGACCAGGACACAAGTCATTTTCGACCTCAAATTCGACCAGGAAACAGGTCATTTTCGACCTGAAATTCGACCTGGATTTCGACCTCGACTGGAGTGAGGTCGAAGGTTTCGACCTCGATTTTTAAGTCTTTTTCGACCTCGATCCAGCCTTTTTTCGACCTCGATTGGTCCCAGGTCGATGGTTTCGACCTCGACTTCCCAGTCATTTTCGACCTCGGTCATTCGACCTCGATCCCTTATACTTTCGACCTCGATTTACAGGTTATTTTCGACCTGGGTCATTCAACCTCGATTCCTTCGACCTTGAATCCTTCTGTTTTCGACCTCACTTGGGTGTGAGGTCGAGGGGTTCGAGCTCGATTTATAGTGTATTTTCGATCTCAATCAATCGACTTCGATCTAGGGTCTTTTCGACCTCGAATTTTCAATTTTTTGACTGGATTTTTGGTGCGAAGTCGATGAAAACGACCTCAATTCCTCGTATATTTTTGACTTCGAGCCTTCGATGTCGTTCTAAGGTTTTTTCGACCTCAATTTCATTATTTTTCGACTTCATTTGGGAGCGAGGTCGTTGGAATCGACCTCGTTTTCCCATATGTTTTCGACCTCGGTCGTACGATTTCGATTTAATGTCTTTTCGACCTTAAATCTTTGATTTTGCATTGGCTATATTTCAAGTTTCATTCTTTTCTTGGGCCTTAACTAGCCCAATTTTTAATTGGACTTAAATTTTTCCAGCCTTGGGCCTTATTGGGCCTTTATTGTTTGGGCTTCGAATTTGCCTGAGACCCAAATTATTTGGGTTTTAATCTCTATAATCCATAAATGGATTTGTGGGCCATAACTGGCTATAGACGGTTGGCCTTCCTTAACCGGATGGGTTTCCAGTCACTAGGCGATTCCTGGCGAGATTTTCTGTTGAATCTCATCGTTTTCTAGGTTTCTTACTTGAAGTTTTGAAGAATTCTTTGAAGATTCTGGGCTTTCTTTGAAGATTCTGGGTTTAAAATGGCTGATCGCGCTTCCCAACGTCTATGATAATGCACTAGGATTTCATAGAAGTTATACCGGTCTTTTTCGAGACTTGGGGTCTTTTTATCCCTTACCTGGGACTTACTACCCTTTTTTGGGGATTTTAATATACACTAGTGTTTCACGAGTATCGTCTTGGTGTAAAGTGTGGAGCGACCTACACATTTACGACGATTTTGCCTTATTCGAGGCTAACTTGACATTTGCATAAGCCTTTTATGTCTTATACCGTCTTGTTTTGGCTTCAAGCCTTTCATTGAGCATATCGAATGATGGGGTTTG
Source organism: Heracleum sosnowskyi (assembly GCA_030848705.1). Classification (NCBI taxonomy): domain Eukaryota; kingdom Viridiplantae; phylum Streptophyta; class Magnoliopsida; order Apiales; family Apiaceae; genus Heracleum; species Heracleum sosnowskyi. The sequence continues at coordinate 11,189,281 of CM061239.1, forward strand.
GACTGAATATCTTAGGTTTCTGGGGTTTCAACCCTTCATTTGCTTTCTAGGAAGCTCATGATTTCATCGAACCTTATTTCTATTTGTCCTAGTAGTGAGTCCAATCAGGACACACTTTAAACATAATAGACTTTCAAATTTGAGGCATGCCAAGTCCTTGGCACCTCATGCCCTTCGAGGGTTTCTAGCTTGTACGAGCCTCGACCAAATACGTTCTTGACGCGATATGGTCCTTCCCAATTTGGGGCCAACTTGCCTTTTTGTCCAACTCCGGATGCCTCAATCTTTCGGAGGACTAAATCTCCTTGTCGAAAGAATCTCTCTTTAACCCTTAGGTTGTAATAGAAAGAAGCTCGTTTCTGATGCTGAACTATCTTGACATTTGCCTCATCTCTAACTTCATCAATCAAATCTAAGGCTAGCCTCAAGCCTTCTTCATTTGTTTCTGGCTCATAGGCCTCAATTCTTGGAGATGTGTGAGTAATCTCCACTGGAACCACTGCCTCTGCCCCATATGCTAACATAAAGGGGGTTGCTCCAGTGGTGACTTTGCAGGTAGTACGATATGCCCAAAGTATGGGGAACAATTCATCTACCCAAGTGAAACTGGAGCGTTCAACTCTTTTCTTTAGTCCATCTAGGATAATTCGATTTGCAACTTCAGCTTGCCCATTTGTTTGAGGATGGGCAACAGAAGTGAAGCGCAATTGCATATCATTATCTTCACAATACTTCTTGAACTCATCATTGTTAAACCGAGTTCCATTGTCCGTAACTAGGATTCGTGGGATTCCATATCTGCAAATTGCACTTTCCCAGAAGAAGTGCATTACTTGTTTGGTGGTTATCTTGGCTAAGGGTTTAGCCTCAATCCACTTGGTGAAGTAGTCGATTGCTACTACCAAGAACTTCCTTTGTGCACTTGCCATTGGAAATGGTCCAAGTATGTCCATTCCCCACATTTCAAATGGGATTGGTGAGTTTATGGATGTCAACATCTCAGGTGGTTGCCTAACCACTGGTGCATGTTTCTGGCACCGTTCACACTTCTTCACATAGCTTTTAGCATCGGCTAGTATGCTTGGCCAATAGAAACCTAGACGGGTGATTTTATGAGCAAGGGCTCTGCCCCCCAATTGTTGCCCACAAATTCATTCATGTACTTCCTTTAGGGCCAATTCTGCCTCTTGAGGTCTCAAGCATTTCAGATAAGGAATGATGAAAGACTTCTTATATAGAATTCCCTCAATCAAGGCATACCTTAGTGCTCTCACATATAGCTTTCTTGCTTCTGAAGTGTCGTTGGGTAGCCACCCAGTTTCCAGATGGGCCTTGATGGGATCCATCCAACAACTAGCAACATCAATGGGTGCTACCAACTTTCCGTTGATGCTTGGGGTCTTCAAGACTTGGAAGTATACACTCCCTACATAGTTTTCAATTTCTGAAGAAGCAAACTTAGACAAGGCATCAGCCTTCATGTTTTCTTCCCTTGGAATGTGCTCTACATAGCATTCATCAAATTGAGTCATGATTGCTTTGACGAGCTTTAAGTACTTGGCCATGATTTCATCTCTGGCTTCAAACTCCCCATTTACTTGGGAAACCACTAGCCTCGAGTCTCCACATACTTTCAGAGTTTTGACTCTCAAGGCTCCAGCCAGCCCTAAGCCAGCTATCAGAGCTTCATATTCAGCTTCGTTGTTTGTCGTTGGGAAGTCCAGTTTTAGTGCGTACTCTATGAGGAATCCATCAGGACTTTGTAGCACTAAACCGTCTTCACTTGATTTTGTTTTTGATGCTCCATCAAAATAGAGCACCCAACATTCTTTGGAGACTATTTCTTCAACTTCCTTGTCTTCCACTGTCACTTCCTGCCCCCCGACTTCTTGGTTGTCAATGGTGCATTCAACCATGAAGTCATCAAGTGCTTGTGCTTTTATGGCCGTTCGAGGCTTGTATTTGATGTCAAATTCCCCTAGTTGAATGGCCCATTTAATCAATCTTCCACTTACTTGAGGGTTGTGCAAGATGTTTCTTAGAGGCTGATTAGTCAAGACCTCTATCTTGTGTTCCTGGAAGTATGGACGTAGTTTTCTTGAGGCTATAATCAAGGCTAAGGCAAACTTCTCTATGGTAGAGTAGTTTATTTCTGCCCCATGTAGGATCTTGCTCACGTAGTAGATGGGTTTCTGAACCTTTAACTCTTCTTTTACCAAAACAGCTTCAAGGGCAGTGTTGGATGCTGCCAAGTATAGATAAAGAACCTCTTCTGGTTTTGGTTTGGCCAATAGTGGTGGCTCAGCCATGTATTTCTTCAAGGTCTCAAAGGCCTCTTGGCTTTCAGCTGTCCATTCAAAAAAATTCACATTCTTAAGTGCTTTGAAGAAAGGTAAGCACTTCTCTCCTGACTTGGAGGTGGATCTTCCCAATGCTGCCACTCTTCCAGTTAGTTTCTGGACTTCCTTAATAGTTCGTGGTGGTTCCATGTCTAGAATTGCTTTGATTTTGTCAGGATTAGCCTCGATTCCTCTCTTGGAAACCATCAGGCCTAAAAACTTTCCCGAGCCTACACCAAAGGCACATTTAGCTGGATTTAACATCATCTTGTGGTGCCTTAGCACTTCAAATGCCTCTCGGAGGTGCTCAATGTGATCGGCCTTATCGAGGCTCTTGACTAGCATGTCATCTACGTAGACCTCCATGGTTTTTCCAATTAGGTGTTCCAAAATTTTGTTCACCAATCTTTGGTAGGTTGCCCCTGCATTCTTAAGTCCAAATGCCATGACTAAGTAACAGAAAACACCAAAGTCAGTGATGAATGATACCTTGGAGATGTCATCTTTGTGCATCTTGATTTGGTTGTATCCGCTAAAGCCATCCATGAAACTTAGCGTCTCGTGCCCAGCTGTTGCATCTATTAGTGCATCAATCTTTGGTAAGGGAAAACAATCCTTAGGACATGCATCATTTAAGTCAGTGAAGTCCACACACATCCTCCATTTCCTATTGGCCTTTTTGACCATTACGGGGTTAGCCAACCATTCCCGGAATTGTATCTCTTCAATGAATCCGGCCTCTAGAAGTTTTTCAACTTCTTGTTTAATGGCCTCTTGCCTTTCTGGAGCAAAATTTCTCTTCTTTTGTTTCACTGTCTTTCTTTTAGGATCCACATTCAACTTGTGAGTTATCAACTAGGGATCAATCCCTGGCATGTCAGCCGCTGTCCAAGCAAAAACGTCATTGTTCTCTTGAAGAAAAGATATGAGCTTGCTTTTCAATGGCTCAGGTAGTAGTGCTCCAACATATGTCACATTCTCCGGTTCACCAGGGACTAAGGGAATGGGGATTAAATCCTCAGCTGGTTTCCCTCTTCGGTCCTCATTATCACTAGTATCCATGTCTTCAATTGGGAGAACTTGCCCCCGATTCCATCAGGCCTTAACGCGGCTACATAACAACTTCTAGCCATTTTTTGGTCTCCTCGTTCTTCACCAATCCCATTCCTCGTTGGGAACTTGATTTTCAGATGATAAGAAGAGGCAACGGCCTTGAACGCATGAAGACCTGTTCTTCCCAGGATTGCATTGTAGGTCGAAGTTGCCTTTATAACTATGAAGTTCAGCATTTGAGTAGATGTATTCATCCCTTGCCCCATGGTCATTGGGAGTTGGATAGTGCCTTCCACTTTTGATTCCATCCCATTGAATCCGTATATTGGCATATTTGAGGGTGTTAACTGAGAATCAGTGTAACCCATCTTGATAAAAGCATCGTGGAACAAGATATCCACTGAAGCTCAATTGTCGACCAAAACTCTCTTGGTTTCAGAATTTCCTATCACAGGAACGATGACTAAAGGATCATCGTGGGGAAACTTCACTCCCTCCAGGTCTGAATCATCAAAACCTATTGATACTTCTGTTCGGGCACGCTTCGGTCCTTCTCCAACCACGGTCATTACTTCTCGAGCATAAGCCTTTCTTGAGTTTCGGGAGGACCCAGCAGCAGTTGGCCCTCCGAATATCATGTCGATTACCGGCCCTCGGGGCTTGGGATTTCGATCTTGATCGTTGTCCCTTCTGTCATAGTCCTTCCTTTCATAGTTCCCCCTTTGACTCCCTTGGTTTCCATCTTTGGTGAACTTACTGAGTTTTCCTCTTCGTATCAGAAATTCAATCTCATCTTTCAATTGCCTACAATCGTCGGTGTCGTGACCAACTTCTTTGTGGAACCGACAAAATTGGTTTTGGTTCCGTTTGGACAAGTCAGCCCTCACTGGCTTTGGCCATTTGAGATCCTCTTCCTTTGCTATATCCATCAGAATTTGACTCCTCGGAGTATTCAATCTTGCATAATCTGTAAACTTTGGCCCAAAATTGTTTCTCTTGGGTGGAGAATCAGAGTCCTTTGACGTTCTGGGAAACTTTTCCTTGACGTCGTACTCCTGAGTTTCTTTTCTTTTCTTTGAGTTTCCACTACCGCTAGCAGTGGGTTCATACTTTCTCATGCTTTCTTCAGCCTTGATATACTTTCCGGTTCTATCTTGGAGCTTCAGCATGCTCTCGGGTGGATGTTTAGGTAACGACCTTTTGAAGTGATCATCAGTAGTTCCTTGCTGTAGGGCTATCATAGCCACTTTGTCCTCCAAGTCTGGGACTTTTAGAGCCTCTCTAGTGAATCGATTAATGTAATCTCTCAAGGCTTCATTCTTTCCTTGCTGAATTCCCATGAGGGATGCAGAGCTTTTCTCGTGCACTCTCCCACTTACGAATTGGTTGATAAACGCCTTGCTCAATTCCTTGAAGGACCCAATAGAATTGGGAGGCAAGCGGCTATACCAACGTTGTGCCATGCCTGCCAAAGTTTGGGGAAACGCCCTACACTTGACTGCATCGTTGGTCGGCTGCAACAACAGTGCGTTGGAGAAGGTTCTCATATGGTTAGCGGGATCTCCCGTTCCATCATAAGCCTTGATCGTCGGCATCTTGAATTTTCTAGAGATGTTGGCTTTCATGATGTCTTGAGTGAAGGGTGGTGTTGGATCATCAGGATCTCCTAGGGGCAAAAAATCAGTAGGATCACCCTTTGGGGCCTCAGCCCTACTACTTCTCCTTGGTGTTGGGTCGAGGTTGATCACCAGGACTCTTCCTTGATTTTGTGTCCTTGTGGCATCCTCTTCTGCCAATAAATTTTTGAGCCTTGTTTCAAGGGACGCAAGTTTTTCCTTAGTAGTTTCTCGATTGGTTTGGGAGGAACGTCTCCTTCTTGGGGCAACATCCCTCTCATCTCATGTTGAGTAATTCTCATCCTCGGTGTAGGGACCTGAGTAGTCTTGAAAAGGGGTTCGCTGATTTTGGGGTCCCAGACCTTGAATATATGGGGGCACCACTACTGCCCATCGGGGGTCGAGGTGGCATACCATAAGTTGGCATACCGAGAGTTTGGGTAGTATATTGGGGGAGATCCGTGGTGTGAAGTTGGAGACCACGTGGTGCGTTTTCAAGCAATGGAGTGGTTATGATTGGTTGCTGGAGAGTGGTCTCTAGTGGATCTTGTCCATGAACAACCATTTGTAGGGGATTCGTCCCTTCAGCAGTATTCGGGACTTCCGGTCCTTGAGTGGTGGTGATGGGGGCATCTGCCCCTTCATTTCCAGTGATTGGCGGTGGTTGGCTCCCCTGAGTTTCTGTTGCAGAAGTAAGAGGAAGTCCATCAAAAGTTTGAGGACCTCGAGTTGTTCTCCGTGTGTTTGCCATGGTTGATGTTGTGTTCCCACAGACGACGCCAAATGTTGTGGATTAAAAAACGTACTTGTTTATTAATTGCTAGGATTAATGAGCTTTCGAGCTTTAATGGCTGCACTTGTGTTTCGAGACTAAATCGGTCCTCACAAGATGCCTACGTATCTCAAATCGTTATTGAGAATCAAGCCAAAGACGTAGTTCTCGGTGTTGCCCTCGGGGCTATGGCGGCAGGGGCACACCAAGGACGTAGTGACTTGTATGTCCTTATTCGAGGATGAAGTCTAAAACGTAGTTCTAGGGGTGCCTTTGTGGCTTGTTGCGCCTTCGAGGCGTTGTGACGTATGGAGCTGTGCCCAAAACGTAGTTCTGATTGTAGGATCATGGTCCTTATATAGGCGTCTGGAGCCTAGTATTTATGGTATGTTTAGGAGTCTTAGCGAATAAGTCTCCTTTTTGATATTGGATCAACATTGTATTTCTTGCAGGATAAGTCTTTTCCTTGTTGATAAAGGCTATGACTCATTAATTGCCTTTAATTGGGATTCTGGATCCTTCTTTGATGAATTTACCATATTTTGGACTCTTTTTATGAGCTGTATATTTTCCCTATTTATTAATTACGAAATTAATAAATAATCTGGGTTTTGGGCCTTAAATACTTGGCATTTCCAAAGAATCAGCAATTATATTTCTATAATTACTTTTCTATCCATATCAATTATATATAAATCGATTATGTTTCCATGATGAACCTTTTATATTATAATGATGCACATGTACGCACTAAAAAGTTTTATTATAACGTCTAATAATATTTAAGAAATATGTAATTTTTGTGATAATACAAATATTTTAAGTTTGAAGCGGTGGTTAATAATTAAATTTTTATTATTGCTTAATTTTAATATTTTTATATGTATTTAGTGTAATGACTGTCGGCTGAAGAAAGTATGACATAAAATCGGCATATAAAGTCTAGGGATATTTAAGAAATTTATAATTTTTTTATTGATACTAATAGTTAAAGTTTGAACTGGTGGTTAATACTTAAATTTTATTATTGCATATTTTTAGTATTTTTTAATTTATATATACTTATGCAACAGGCGTCGGATCAAAAAACATGACACAAAATCGGCATATAAAGTTCAGGAATATTTAAAAAAAATGTAATTTTTATGATAATACGAACGGTTGAACTTTGAAGTGGTGGTTAATAGTTAAATTTATATTACTGCATATTTTTAGTATTTTTTGTATGTATTTAGTGTAACGGATGTTGGCTCAATAAAATCTATACAAAATCTGTATAAAAATATGTCAATATTTTATTTTATTGTTTATGTATTTTACTTTATAAAATAATGTGTTCGCTATTTATATATTTTTTCTTAAGTAGTTAATATTTAAAATGATAATAAAGTTTATGAGGTTACCTCACGGAACTTACATGAAGCAATACAATGAGATCCAATATTAATGTGACACATGTACAAGCAGATATTTAACATTTGCATAAATATGATATATAAGGAAAATGAATAATATTAAAATCTTATACACATACACAAGTTCATAAAATTAGGGTATTTAATTGTACTACCTTAGAAAAATTTCTTGAGGCAATCTCAGGAACTTTATTCTCATTTACAATTTTACAAAAATATTATAGGGCTGCTCGAAGCGTGGCTTAGTCGATGATATGGGTTAAAAATAACCATAAAGACATAATTAATATTGCATTAATTAAACCTAGATGGTCCATAAATAAGGCCCAAAACTTTAATTAAATATTAATTTCGTAATTAATATTTGGGCTAGAAGTACAACCTATATTAGGAGACGTCCAATACAGGCTTATTCTAATACAAGTGGGCTTGTTTCAATACAAGTCCGTTATGATATGGAAACAACTCCTACAAGGAAGGATCTAGAATTAATCCTTATCCACCGTCAAGGATAAGACTTATCCTTCAAGGAAGTGATAATACTTATCCACCGTCAAGAATAAGATTTATCGTTCAAGGAAGCGATAATACTTATCCACCGTCAAGGATAAGAATTATCCTTCAAGGAAATCAATACTTATCCACTAGGTTTCTAAACGCCTATATAAAGGGTCTGACCCCTCATCTCAGAACTACGTTTTAGACTTCATCCTCGAATAAGGACATACAAGTCACTACGTCCTTGGTGTGGCCCTGCCGCCATAGCCCCGAGGACAACACCAAGAACTACGTTTTTATTGGCTTGATTATCTAAACAATAGAGATACGTAGGCATCTTGTTAGGACCGAGTTAGTCTCCGACAACAAGAGCAACCACCATTAAAGCTCGAAACTCTCTAATCCTAGCATTGAATTCAAAGATATAGTTTTTATTCCACAACAGTCGACTAGTACTTATACAAAGGAGAAGACGAGGGTTCTCTCATATCTCTTCGATTCATTTTTCTAATTTTCTCAAATTTTTGAATTAATAATATTAAAACTTAGAAAAAATCTCCTTTTAAATTTTTACTAATGAAGGAAACTAAATATACAATTTTAATATTACTGCGTTTAAAATCTTTACAAATGGAGGAAAGTAATATACAATTTAAATATCTTATTAAATTTTTGATTAGAAAATATCTCACTTATATAAAGGAAAAATGAGAAGACGATGGTTGTAGGTGGCGGCTCTCCTATCACTTCGATTCATTTTTCTAATTTTCTTAAAATTTTGAATTAATAATATCAAAGCTTAAAAAAATCTCATTTGCCTTTTAAATCTTTACTAATGGAGGAAACTAAATATAATAATATTATTGTCTTTAAAATCTTGACAAATGGAGGAAAGTAAATATACAATTTAAATATCCTACTAAATTTTCGATTAAAAAAATCTCATATGTCTTTAAAATCTTTACAAATGGATGAAAGTAAATTTACAATTTAAATATCCTACTAAATTTTTGATTAGAAAATATCTCGATTGCCTTTTAAATCTTTCCTAATGGAGAAAAACTTAATATACAATTTTAATATTCTTGCCTTTAAATCTTTATTATTGGAGAAAAATTAAATATACAATTTTAATATTTTCGTAATTTTTTTATTTATTAATATACTTACTAATCAATATCGTTATCTTTATTATTATTTCATTATATTTATCTTTTATCTTAATATAAAGGAAAATCTTCTAGCGCTCTCAAATCGTCTATACTCCATTTATCTAATTTTCTAGAGCACCTTTATTTGAAATAATAAAAAATTAATTTTATTTTTTAACTCATAATTCAAAAAAGTTTGAAATAATAAAAATTAAAATTTTCTTTTTTAACTTATTATTCATAAAAAGGGAAACTTATACAAGATATGTTCTTCAGAAATTATGAATCTAATCTAATTCTACAGTGAGTTGACTATATCTATAAATCTATAATTATAAACTTTATTAAATTCTATAATTTATATAAATAAATTATAAAAATCAAGAAGATGTCAACTTTCTTTTACGAATTTAGATGAGTATATAAATAAATTTACAGAGTCCAAAGTTTTTGCTCTCTGTTTATTTGTGTTTACTTTTATAATATTTATATTTTCATATCCGAACTTTTACTCATTTACTCTTGATTTTGATTATTTTTGTTTTTATATAGATACAAAATTCAAATTTCTATTATACTATAAAGAATAGAAATTTGATGACATTAGTTGTATTATCAAACAAAGAAAGTGAATGCATGTATTATGACATTTTGCACATATCAATTCTAATTCACACAAATCTATCTGTAGATAATAAGGTGGAGATTTCACGCAATCAAATTTAGTTTTTATATTATTTTGATAAAAAATTTGGTATTTATTCTCTATTTTTTATGTCTTTTTTCCGAATTTTCTCTAATTATTCAATTTAGTACATCTCATTGTTATTGAATGTAGTTTCTGATCCAAAATTTCTCAAAAAAATTTTAAAAAAATTATCTTCAAAACTATAAAGGTAAGCTTTTGTAACTATTGTATTATATATCAAGAAAATAAAACAAATTTGAAAATCCTGTAATTTATACATTCGAGTAATGTTAATGTGTTATCTGTTAAATTTCTTAACAATGAGAGAGCTACTCATTGGGATAAAAAAATTTTAAAGGGAGGACGATTTTATTAAGAGCATCGTATTATATGCTAGAATTAAATATTGATGTTCTATTATGTATTTAAAATTTAAGCTGGGATTTAAATTTTAGAAAAAAATATAAAAGCTAATTAATATAATAATATTCGATATAATATTAAAATAATGCAAATATTAAACAATTGCATTTTTTATATTTATTCAAAATTTTTATCAATGATCAAGACGACACGGAAAATTAAAAAAAAAACCTTATATTAGAAATATTATTTATTTATTTATTTATTTTATTTTATTTGACAAACAATATATTTTATTTAAGGCAATAAATCACTTCTTAGTACATTCTTGACTCGGATAGGAACAGACATCCCATCGAAAACTCGATCCGGGAAAGAATATGACATGCGAGCTAGCTCATGAGCTGCCATATTAGCAGATCGTTCAACAAAAAACAGTGATACTGTGTTCAATCCCTCCAACATGTTTCGACAGCTATGGATAACATGTCCAAAAGGCGACCTCATTGATACCTTACTTCTGATAGCTTGGACGACTGATTCCACCACAACTTTGCGCCAACCTCTATCCTGAATCCAGCTAAGGACTTCTTTTATAGCCAAGGCTTCAGCCATATGACCCGGTACCAAACCAAACCTGCAAATCGACCTTGCTTGAATGATCTCTCCCTTGTAATCCCTCGCTACCCAATTTTTCAACCCATCTCCTTCAACAAAGTAAGGATATCGAGGTTGCGTTTTATACTTCTGGGCTAATCTCCATTGTAGAAGATACTTCTTGGCATTCGCAATTACAACATTTAGTAGAGTATATTTCTTGTTCCATATAAGATCATTCCTAGCTCTCCACAACGACCAACAAATTGTCACAACTTCAGCTCTCTTGTCATTGTCGCACACTTCCAGCACCTTTTCCCACCATTGAAAGAAAGAGATGTCATCATTGCCCTGAATTTGAGGAAAAATTCGCTGCCAGTATTGTTTAGCAAAGTCACAGTTAAGCAAAACATGCTCAACTGTTTCCTCCTCCAACCTGCACATCTGGCACACAGAGTTTACAGCAACATTTTTTTGTCTTAACATTACCAACGTAGGCAAACAGTTTGACAGAGCTCTCCATATAAAATTTAAAACCTTTGATGGTGCTTTGATCCTCCAAGTCTTCCTCCATGTGGTTGTTTGATCCTCCTGTCTCCACAAATTTTTTTGCTCCTGCAACAATCTATAAGCACTTCGAACTGAATATTGACCTGATGTCTCCTTGCTCCAGTACACAGTCAAAGGTACGCATCTAATACACTGCTGATCACGTGCATTAAACATATCTCTTAGAATTTCCTCATCCCATCCTCTGTACTCTATTGCCATTAGAGCACTAACCTTCTTATTTTCAAGCCCCTGAGCGCTCGAGGTTATGAATGGATTACTATCGTCTAGTAACCATGGTTGCCCAATAATATTCACTGAGTTTCCTGACCCAATTTTCCATCTCATACCAGCAGCAATTACATGTTTTGCTTCCCAAATGCTACGCCATATAAAGCTAGGATTGTTTCCAATCTCTGCTTCCAAAAACCCACAATTCGGAAAATACCGTGCCTTATACACTTTGCTTACCAGGCTGTTTGAATTTGTAATAAAACGCCATCCTTGCTTCCCGAGCATAGCTGTATTAAAGTCTTTAAAATCCCTAAATCTCATCCCTCCACGTGATTTATGTAAACTTAAGCGACCCCAACTCATCCAGTGAATACTTTTACTATCACTTTTCTTCGTGTTCCACCAAAATCTTGATATACTTCTTTCAAAATCCCTTATGATTTCCATAGGCAACATGAATACGCTCATCGCATAGGTTGGCAGCGCTTGTAAAATTGCCTTGACTAAGATTTCTTTTCCTCCCTTTGAAATAACTTTTCCATCCCAACCTAAAGCTTTCCTTCTCACTTGATCCTTCAAGAAACCTAGAGTCGTTGTCTTGCTTCGCTGCATCATATTTGGCAGGCCTAAATACTTACAGTTTTCCCCTGCCTCCTTCATTTGAAGCAGTTCACACACCTGTTGTCTTCTTGCCACATTCGTGTTCGTGCTAAAAAAAATTGATGATTTTGATCTATTAACTTTTTTTCCCGAAGCCCTTTCAAACTTTGCAAGAATTTCTATCATTCGCTGAGCTTCACATTCACCAGCCTTACAATATAAATAGGAGTCATCAGCGAAAAGCATATGTGTAATACTAGGAGCCTGCTTGCACACCTTAACCCCCTGAATCAGTTTCCTTCTTTCAAACTCATGAAGCATTGCTGATAAACCTTCTGCACAAAGAATGAATAAATAAGGAGATAGTGGGTCTCTTTGGCGAAGCCCTCGACTTGGCAAGATCGGTCCAATTTCTCTTCGGGCATGAACAATATTATATGAGACTGTTGTAACGCATTGTAATATCAAGTGAACCCACCATTCATCGAATCCCATCTTAATAAGAATTGCCCTAAGATAGCTCCATTCAATCTGGTCGTACGCCTTACTCATATCCAGCTTTAAGGCCATATAAGCATCTCTCCCCCTTCGTTTCCTTTTTAGCATGTGCATTACTTCGTATGCAATCATCACATTATCCGAAATTAGACGGCCAGACAAAAATGCACTCTGATTTAAAAACATATTTCGTAGAATGTTTTTAAAAAATTTAGAGAAATTATTATAAAACCGTGCGAAACGCGGCTTAATAAACTAGTTCTTTTCCAATTGAAAATACCCTCCGAAGAGAGAAGAAAAAGAAAGTGACGAATTTTTACATCAAGACTTCTTATTGAACTTATTATCAAAATACTCTTTTTAGTATCTGAATATAGTTCTAAAAACAACAAAATACACTTTTTAATATTACATCCAGCGGTCTTCTTCTATATATTCTTAAGATCTAACTAAATAATTTTTAATTTAGAGATGATTTTAACAATTTTTTTTAAAAATTAAAAATACACCAAAACTAAAGATGAAAAAAATGAAAAAATTTTACTTTGAAAATTCTATTCGATTCAGGAGATTTTCATGTAGGTGGTATATATAAATTATCAAAATATATTTTTTACTATCAAAATACGCTTTTTAATATTTGAATATAATTCAACTAACAACCAAATACACTTTTTATATTTGATCCAACGATTCTCATCTATTTAATTTGATATGTAATAGTTATAATTACTTGAAATTCAATTCTAATACCAATACTTTCACTTTTATCATTTTTAGATAATTATTTTTATTTTTATATGATATAATCTAGATCATTTATTTTTAAAAATATTAGATCATTGTTTTGGCGATACCAAAGCTTTGAATACGATCTCAAAACTTATTATAATAAGCATATATCTGCATGAATATTCGAGTGTTGTTAAAGACTTTCCAAATTAGTTGCCTTTCAAACTTGGACTTATAATATGGCACAAAAAAAGAAAGCAAGGTGATATGAATTGTAGATTTCCAGGTTGCAAATGAATTGATTTAGTTTTTATTTTGTCAAAAGATTGATGTGAATGAAATTCAAATATATTTTTTGTCAAAAATTTCATTAACATTCTCGCTGTTTAAATCTGATGAGCGTTTGGTAGTTCTGTTGCTGCAACATGAGGGTTTTGCGCCCTGGGATGTTCCAAACTCTTGACTTCCAAACAGTGATTTCTAATACTCTTCTGTTCCTCTCATTTTTTTACACTTTAATTTTTGGTATGTCCCTCTTATTTATTTACATACCAAAAATAGTAACATTTTATAATATAAATTCAATCACATTCACTACTTTCCTCCACTATACATACTTTATACCCACTTTATAAATATTGATTGGTCCCTCACTTTACTCATTCTTCTTACTTTTTCCTATTAACTTATATTTTTTTTTAAACTCCGTCCCGTCATTGAGGGGGACCGAGAGAGTATATTTTTACCAGTAAAGTACAGTACTATTTTAAAGTTTAATAAGAATTCTTGTGATAGAAGGGGACAATATTATCCTACGAATAATTCATAATACAAATTCTTGTAATAGAAGGGGAACAGATTTTTTTACATTCTTCAAATTACTTCCTAAGAAAAGTTAAGCTGTGGATGAGAAGTAGGCAAGAGCTCCTACAAATGGTGCGTTGATATAGGTTGCAGGCTCAGTTTGTTGATAGTTATCCCGATTGTCAGAGAAATTGTCATTATTATCAGGACCTCCAACAATAGCTCCCTCGAGGATATTTGGATTTGCTTTGGTAGTGTGCAAGTACTGGAATCCATCATTGCAACCAATGTGATCGGGCTTTGCATGTACAGATGGAATGGAAGATCCCCTGTGGTGGATATTCCTCGGAAAATTATTTCCAAACCCAACCATGTACGATCTTTTTTGTGGATTATCGCCTAATATGTAATCAACCTGCTGCTTTGCCAATGCTCGGAGCTTATCCGCTGCAAATGTTGTTGATCCACAATGGGCTACACCGTGGGTTGTATCAAGATACTTGGCGTATGTCAAAAGGAGTAAAGATGAGGCAGTCACATACTGGAGATTGCTCTCTGGGGCTTTGAACAGAAGCCCTCCTGCAAGGCAGATGGAAAGATATATTTCAATATTAAATTTTATATTACTCGATGTTTGTAGATAATCGGCAATAGCTAATAAATATGACCAAACTATCTGGCTAGTAGAGCAGGATCCTATGAGCAAGCAAATAAATTGGGAAAAAAGAGATGTGAAAGTAGCTACCTGGGGTGTACTGGGCCTGGAAATTAGGTGATCCTGGAATCAAAGAACATATATAATTGTCGGAGTGTGTTTTATAATCCTGTAGCCCTTGTATTCTTGCCTCTAGAAAACTCTGCGAGATAGCAAAGAAAATCAATACTTCACGAGGCTGGTTTTGAGCTTTAAAGATTATACAAGTAAAATTTTGTTGTGAAACAGTACCTTTGCAAGAAGAATCTTGGTTCCTGGTCGTTTGTCATCCCAACTGAACGAATAGTCATCATCGTCTGCACCTAGTACTTGTCCATTATACTGGATGTAATTCAAATATGTGGGATTCTGTGTAGCTTGATAAATCCACGATGCTCCCCATAATAGCTCATCCTATTTAAGAAAGAACGCTACATTAATAACTATCTTTGACAGTCAATTGTGAAAGAAACCGGTAATTGAGCTTTACTTGATATCCAGAGTATGAGCAGTAAAATGGACACACTACTGAACTCAGCGAGTCGCTGTATTTACCCCTGTGTTCGTCAGCAAACTTAAAGACCTGCATGTAAAAAGAATGCATCTCTACCATGAGGATCAGATAAGAAAAATTGAATATCAAGTGTGGTTTAAAAAAGAATTTACATTAATGGCAGCCTGAAGTAATTTTGCTGAATAAGAAGGATCAGAGGCTTTGAACACAATTGATGAGGCTGCCAATGCCGCAGCTGTTTCTGCAGCAACATCAGAACCTGGACTATTAGAAGACACCTTATAAACGTCTCGTGATGTATCCATGTCTTCTGGTCTCTCCCAGCACGGGTGATCATTATTTGGATTTCCCACCTGTTCGTAGATTTTGAATACAAATTTTAAATTAATTTGAACTCCAGCTTCAAAATATAAGCAATATTCACCTAGTGTATAGAGAACCAAATAGTTACAAAGCAAAAAATAGTTGTTATCTGCAGTAACTGATAAATCAATTCTGATTTCCTTACCTGGACATATAGAGAACCAGGAGTCGCAGTAGCTGCTTTCAGAAGATAGTCCGAGCCCCAACGGACCGCAGCTCTGGCATTTTCGAGTTGATTCTGCATGGAGTTCCCGAACTCTATTACACTCCAGGCCAGTAACGTAGTCGTAAAAGCCATTGGCAACCCAAACTTGATATTATCACCAGCATCATAATATCCTCCAACAAGATTCACCTTCAAAACATTCACACAATTAACCACATTAAAACACTATACGAAACGAGAGTCGATAAATTACACATATTTGTATGTGTAAGTGTGTGTTTTTATCTTACCCTAGCAGCAGATCCATCAGATAATCCCGAATCACCCCGCCATTTTACGCGTTGATTCGCAGGAAGTTTCCCTGATCTCTGGCCCTCGAAGAACAATAAAGATTTATTAAGAGCACTATAATAATCTTGACGAGTGAAGGTGGATTTTTCAAGGGCACTTGAAAAATAAGAATCTTGAGGAGTGAAGGCAGAAGCACACAAGAGCATGCAACTCAAGATGATTAGAGGGAAAAGATGGAGAGTCTGCATTGTTGAAGGTTTAATGGTGCAGCTATGAGTTTTTATTACTTTTCGGTGGGAGGGTATTTATAGAACAGAACAGAGGTGTTAGTTAGGTAATTGATGTAAGAAAAAATGAAATCACGGGATGAAATGCACCAAATGGGTTATTCGGTTGGAAGACTTTCGTAATCTAACATCGTGTTTTCCATATAGATTTCTATATATGGAAACTTAAAGGTATCAAAATCATCTATATTAAATTCCAACACAAAAAAATAAAAAAAATGCAACAACATAGATAAAATTTACTACTTGAATTATATCATAATGCTCAATTTTTTAAGTTTTGAATAATTTATGAAAAGGAAAGTTGTTAAATTTTTTTTATCAACTTCTAGCTCATAAATGTAATGGACTCCTAGTATATTAATTTTGATACCCTAATAAAAACAAAATCATAATTTACGAAAAAAATTGAAATCAGTTTTGGAATCCCTTACATTATTTTATGAGCATTGTTAGAGGTACTGAATTGTGTACTAAAAATTGATACAAAATGATGTGATAATGTTGATGTGTTATTTGAAAATGTTTTTATTGATGCTATTAATGTGAATGCACGTGGTTTCATTAATATAGAATCAATTCTGTTGGAAAACGCCAAATTATAGTTATTTTCTTACGATTGGTGCCAAACAGGTGATTGTGTTGGAAGATGCCAAAAGTGAGTAAAAATGTTGCTTATAAATTTCAAAAAAAATAAAATAATTTCAAGTTGAGTGATTAGTTTAAATTAATTTCTCGCATTCAGAAATTCCATTTTTCAGAATCAATTTATTAGTCTTAACAATATTTATAAGTATTGTTTTTCAATGAAAATGTATTTTTTGTTTAAAGAACCGAATGCATTTGTAATTTGTTAATGAGATGGATTCCGCATGCGTTCATATGAATCCGAGTTAAAACTCTTCGAACTCTTCATTTTGCACTGTCATGTCATTTTGAATATTTTGTTGGAATTCTTTTTGATTTCCTAAAATTACTCAAACAAATATATTTACATGTTAATAAGTAATATTTACCAGTATATTGTTCTCAATGGACGTGTATATTTTTTTTAAGACATGAAGGAAATTCTCTGGCGTAATTAAAGGATGTGATCAGCTCACAAGTCTAATTATATACCGATTTGTCACATCCCAAAAGACAAATTTGAAGGTGACTTTGAAAATCCTAAATTTCTTTGAGCATAAAATATATGAAATGTGCTATTTTTCCAAACTATATTGGACTTGGAACCGAATACAGAGAAAATTAGTAGCCAAATGTTTTTTTTATGGTTATTCGAATCAAATCATTGTTGTATTTGGTTCACTTTAGTTCGCTTTCAATATTTATCAAACAGTTTGTGTTCGATTTTATCAGAACATCTCCGATGGAGAAAAACCCTTAGCTAAAATATTAGTTGGCATGCTATAAATAAAATTTATAGATATTATGTAAAATTTACACAACTTCAATGATACAAAACTTTTAGCAAAATATTTAGCCAACCCCAACATATTGGTCAAATTTACTGAAACCTCTAGGAACATGTAGTGAAATGACACATCATCTATTGCCATATTAAAATAATATATTATATTTATAACAATTTAAAATAGGGAAAATAAATTCTTTCGTCCTTAAACTATATGTTGTTTTTGGTTTAGGTCCTTGAACTATACGAAAAAATATTATAGTACCCAAACTTTCAAATTTTCTGATTCTCGTCTTCCGTCCAAATTTGACTAACGGACGTTAGTCATTGCAGATGTGGCAATTACGTGAAAATCGAAAATTCTCGGAGTGTAGTGAAATTTTGGCATGTTAATCTATGATCGATTACAAGAACATTGGTGGTGAAAGTTATCAATTTCGCGTTCACTAACGTATAGAAATCTGCACTTTAATTTTAAGAACACGAATTTTTTTTACTGAAATCTCCCGATTTTCATATGTTAGTGAACTCGAAATTGAAAATTTTCACCACCGATGTTCTTGTAATCAGTCGTATATTAACATGCCAAAATTTCACTCCATTCCGAATTTTTTTGATTTTCACGTAATTGCCACGTCAGCATTGACTAACGTCCAGTAGTCAAATTTGGACGGAAGGATGAGAATCAGAAAATTTGAAAGTTTAGGTACTGTAATATTTTTTCGTATAGTTCAAGGACCTAAACAAAAAACAACACATAGTTTAAGGACGAAAAAATTTATTTTCCCTTTAAAATATTAAAAACATACTATTTTTAAAATATAGCCAACTATTATAGTCAACTTCATTGAAGCACGTCATCTTACGGGTTCAACAAATTTTACATAATCGATATTTTATATTATTTTAGCCAATCATAATAATCAATGCCGTTGAAGATGCTCTCGTATCATAAATCGAAAATTTTGATTGCCGTTTTACCCCCCATAAACCGACCGAATTGATCTATCCTCATCCCTACATCGGCGCCTTGGGGTGTTCCAAAATTTTACCATTGACTTCCTAATACTCCCTCCATCCCAAAAAAGATGAACAACTTCTTTTTCACGTATTTTAATACGTTTGATTGAAGTACTTGTAAATAATATTTTTTTTAATTTTTTTGATTTGTATAAAAGTATAAATCCTATATTTTTATACAAATAAAAAAAATTGAAAAAATATTATTTATAAGTATCTCAACCGAGCGCATTGAAATACGTGAAAAAGTCAAAGGTTCAATATTTTTGGAACGGAGGGAGTAGTAATTTATTTTAAATGCATGAATTGTATAACTATGCATATAAATAGTTTTTACCGGTAATTACTGCTTAAAAGTTTAATAATTGTACAAGTCAATTAGCATCTTGTCACACAGAAGTCGGAACTTGTTTGATACTTTACGATACAATCAAGTTCTTAAAATAAGATTAACACGTAATAAAATTAATTGTAGATCACGAACCAGCTCCAAGATTAGGGCCAAGTACTCCCTAATGTCATCTACATAATTTAGACTTTGAGCAATAGATCAAATTCATTAAATTTTTCGATTTTCATGTCCATAAACTACATAATTTTTTGGGTAATCCTATATATTCCAAAAATTTTATCAAAATTTTTACCGAATGTTGTGGCGTGACATGTGTCAAATTTTAATTCATGACGTATATGAATGCACGTGGAATCATATTTTATTATTAAGAAAGTTATCAAGTTTACGAGTGATACATAGAATCGCTGACAAGGAGATGATCCTGAAATTTTGGTATAGATGCCAATTTCCACCAAAAAAATACCGATGTCTGCTAAATTTCTTGAACTTCAAAACTTAAAAGTACTTCAGAGACTGGAGAGTTTTCGAACAATTTTTGCCAAAACAACACTGTTGGTCTTTATTTTTTTCCCAGGACTTCTGACCCACAAACACATTCCACTGCTAAATCTCCAGTATTGTTGGTCTTCTGGATACCAAATGGTGTGTTGTTTACGTTTGAAGAACATTAACCCATAAATCAAGCAGCAAAATTGCTTCACATACATAGAGATAGTCTGCATGTTTACGGTAGAATAACGTAACGTACATGTATTCTGTATTGTATAAACTTGTATAAATCTAGTGTATTCCAACTCTTTGTTCAAGTGTGTACATACGGACGACAGTTTCTGACGTCGTCCCTATTGTGTGTTTAAGTGAACAAGGAATATTTTGTGTAACTCTTTTAATCAAGTTCTTATACATGTACAGAGCGATTGAAAAGCCGTGTGATTACCAAGTCCTCTTGCCAATGGCATATTAACTTTGCGTGATGTGTAATAGGTTTTTAGCAGCTTAGATGACTGTCATCGGACAAGAAGTTCTTCTCAAGCTTGTAATTTTGGACAGATACTGGAGTTTACATTCGCCACTGGACCTGCAATATCTCGTCATTAGTTAATCGTAGAAATTTTGCGAGTAACCAATCAACATTTACAGCATATCAAGAAAAAAAAACTCACATATATCTGCAAAACATGGTTGTTTGGCCACTGGATCCTCTTCAAATGGAGGCGGGACTTGACCATACACCATCTCACAGCTCATATCTTCAAAGTCTGCATTTAGAAATTGTTAGTAGTTGTCTTCAACTTGAACTTATTGTTAATGAAGCTTATTCAGGTTATGTGTTTTTGTGAACTGTGCGTGTTTTAACTCCTTTGTGAATTGTGATATTAGTGATACTACCATCTTCATCTTGTGTTGTGCTTTGTAAGTTTCATGCAGTAAATAATACTAATGTGAAAAATAAAAAATGCATGATTTCATTAGATATATAACAGCCTCTGACAATTTGATAGAAAAACCGCAGAGGGAAAATCTTACTTGAACTAGCCAAAATAAAAAAAAATCTTACTTGGTATCATAGTTAGAGGAAGCCCAAATTCATTGGTGAAGAAATCTTGAGTTGGAATCTTGCACATATTCACACACTGTCCCACACATCCGCTATTCTCCAAGTATCTTCATAGACAGATGTCAAATTTCAAATCAGTCCACTAAGCTTGTATTATAAAAATTAATTAAAGGAAAATTTACAAAAATACCTAACTTTTTAAAAATTATTTACAAAAATAGGCTCTTAGTTGCAAGTTGCAAGTAAGGTTGAAATTATTGCAAATGGGTTGCAAACCTGGTTGCAACATTTGCAAAATAACGTATTTTTGTAAATAATTTCTGCAGCTTGGATACTTTTGAAAAAAACCCAATAAAGTATAGCAGCATGTTTCTAAGTGTAATATACGTGAATTTTGGATAATGATAATAATAATAATAATAATATTTAACTAGAAGTAAATTTAGAAGTAAAATCAAAATCAGATATGGTGTTCCATTTATATTTATCTGTTAATTAGAAAAAGAAAAGGAAAAGGAATAACAATTTATTGTTAATTTATTAAAATTCTAAAAGTTGTTGGATATTGAGATCATTGTATGTTAAAACATCGGGTCATCGTTTAATAACAAAATCCTAGAGTAAGTTGCGCTTAAATAACCAAAAGGGAAAAAAGGAAAACAGAGAAGCTAGTTGTTGATTCACTTTTCGTCTTTAAGATATTAACGAGAGCATGTACTACATAATGTAGTGTTGTGTGAGTGTTTTAATAGTATAGTCGCTAGCTATATTGAATATGTAATACTCATTTTGAAGATGTTTGTGTAAATTTCATAGTGTTTGTACACTAATATTGCATTATATGCGTTCCGTAATTATTTATTATAAATTAATCGATATACTAGTTAGGGCGGAGGCAGGGGCAGGAGGGGGCCCGGCCCCTCCTAGATTTTCTAATATGAGCATAATAGTATGCTTCCCATACTGTATTTGTTTGTAGCTCAGCTGGTTTGTGATCATGTTTTCCATCCTAGAAGTCTGAGTTCGAGAAAATCTTTCTGGCTCCGTCACTGAGTTAGGGTGTAATCTTCTCGTAACTAAGTTGATCATCACAGATTATATGTATAACATATGATTGTTACTTGGTGGGTATGCATTAATAGGCCTTTATATAGATACTAATTAGTTATATAATTCTTGATTCTGGGAGACTAGAGGCTTAAGTTGATTAGGTAACTATGTTCAGGTATTAAAAATCTAAGAGGACCTTAATGCATAGGTAGTTTGGTACATGTGATGCAGCCTGCATAGGTAGGTAACTATAAATAACCTGCATGCTCTCTCTTTTTCTCCAATGCAAGCTTTTCTCAATTCTCAATTTCCCACTCTCTCTTTTTCTCCGACTCTACTGTCCACTGCCCTCTTGGTTCTTACATTCTTAAATTTTCTGTTTGGTTTGGTTTTTCTCCAACTCTACTGTCTACTGCACTCTTAGTCTCTTACATTCTTACATTTTCTGTTTGGTTTGGTTTAGTCGAAAGTTGAAACTTTACATTTTTTCCGGCGAGGTTTTAAAAATTCCGGCAAAAATTCAAAAAAAAATGGAAGAAGGAAGGGGAACAATATCATCTCAAGGTTCAACCCAAGCGCCCTCGATGCGACCACCTCGATCTGAAGCCGGTATTTATCTCGTTCTTAATTTTGTTTTTCGAATATATTATATTTATTTTTATATTTTAAAAACATTCGACTTTTTTAATTATTCATTTTTTATATTTATGGTTTTAACATTCATTTTATATTTTATTTTTGTAGGTGGTTCTTCCGCTATTACAAGACATTCTTCACATGTTTGGACGTATTTTTCGAGAGATCCGACGGACCATCCGGAACGATTTAAAGCTTGTTGTTTGCTTTGTATTCAAAATAATCGACAACAAGAACCTTTTATTCACGCTAAAGGGAGCGGCACGGGTACACTTGATCGGCACTTGAAAAATCATCATGGAATAACGAAGCAAAGTTATGAAAGTGGAGCGGCACGTGGAGGTTCACAACAAACACAAATTGGTGGTTTCGTGACTTCGTCTCCTGGTGGAGGTATGTCTTTTTCCTATAATAGAGATAGAATGATAGAAGATTTTGCTACTTATATTACTTTAGACGAGTTACCTTTCTCCCACGGTGAGAGTCCGAATTTAGAGCACATGCTTAAACATGCACTAAACCCGGCATTTAGAAGAATTCCTAGAAACACACTTAAACGCCACACACAAAAACAATATTATGCTCAACGTGCACAATTAATTGAAAGTTTCGCTAATTTTGATGGTATGGTTTCTTTAACTAGTGATTGTTGGAGTTCGGGTCAAGGTGAGCCTTATATTTGTGTTACGGTTCATTGGATTTGTGATTGACAACTAGAAAAATGAATTATTGCTTTTGATATTATGGATGAGTCACACACCGGTTATAACATAAAACAAAGAATTTTAGATACAATAAAGGAATTTAATTTGTTTAATAAGGTATTTACAATATCTTTAGATAATGCCGCTTCTAATAACAAAGCCATGGATTATATTAAGAACGATATTCCTTTAGTTCTAGATGGAGTATTTTTACACGTTAGATGTTGTGCTCACATAATTAACTTGTCGGCCCAAAAGGGAATTACACAATTAACTCATTTATTGCAACCTATTAGGAAAGTAGTTAAGTATCTACGTTTTGCGGGTACATATAGGTCTAAGTATAAAAAATGTGTAAAGAAAATGGATTAAGGCTGAAAAAGTGGGGTATCGATTGTTCTACGAGATGGGATTCGACTTATAAATTATTAAATGATGCAATTCAATATAAGACCATTATCACCCAATTATATAATGAAGACCCAAACCACCAATACGACGATGGAATTATTACCGAAAATGATTGGCAATTGGCATCTACCGTACGTGACATACTTGATTGTTTTGCACATGCTACTACGGTTTTTTCTTATGTTTACGAACCAAATGTACATCATGTGATCATTGAGTGTGTTAATATTGTTACTACTTTAAAAGAATATGAACAAAATCCATATTTTAGTGATGTTATTGTTGACATGAAAATTAAGTGGATCGGATACTTTACAGAATTTCCTTATGTTTATGGTATTGCATGTCTTCTTGATCCCGGTGTTAGAAAGGAAGGTTTAGAAAATATTTCAGGTCATTATTATGAAGTTTTAAATGTTTCGTATGATCATGTTTTATATGTTAATCAATGTTTAGACTTATTGTATCGTCTTGTAGATATTTATGTTCCAAAAGTTCAAAGTTCTAAGTTACCTAAGAGTAGTAGTAGTAGTAGTGTTAGTAGGTTTAATAATATTATTTCATCTATTCTAACCAAAAAACAAAAATGTATAATTTCCACTTCATCATCTCCCGTACCAACTACTTCTTATAGTATGCTTAGAGAATTTTTTTCTTATAATTACGAGTTAAATGAAGATTTTGAAATACTAACATGGTGGAAGAATCATGAGTTACAATTTCCGGTTTTAGCAAAAATTGTAAGGGATATTTTAGTAGTCTCCGCTTCTACAATTGCGTCCGAGTCCGCTTTTAGTGAAGGTAGAAGAGTGTTAGACGAGAAGAGAACAAGTCTTGCGCCGGACGTAGTAAAGGTTTGTGTTTGTAAAAAAGATTGGGATCAAGCCGCGAAAAGACAACAAGGGAAAAAAGAAGATGACTCGGACGGCGAAGACGATCCGTGGATGACAATGAATACTTCGGATTCCGACGCCTCAACTACCAACGAACAACAATAATCAAATAATGGATATGATTTTTTTTTTTTTGTATTTTTAACATTTGTTTGGTTTGTATTTGTTTAATATGTTAATGCGGTTTGTTCCGTTTTTTTAGAGAGGAGTCCTCTCAAATTAATTGTAAAATATTTTTCTAATTAATAAAATTTATAGAGGTACCGTCCTCTTTTATTTAAAAAATGTTCGTATAATTTTAAATAATATTCTTTTGTTCTTTTTAAATATTCATAAAAAATTGACATTCATTAAAACAAAATAAATAAATAATATATGGAGATTTTACTTTTTTCATAAATTTAATTTGAATTCAGATTCTACTTTCATGAATTTTAATTAATTGTACCGTCCACTTTGATATTTTAAAAGTACATTAAAAAAGTAGATTAAAAAAATATTTTATAATAAATTAATTGTACAGACCTCAAACTTTGATATAAAACAAAATAAAAAGGTATAGAGTACAGGTGTGCACCTCCATCGGGGTACTTCTACTTTACACTGTATAGAGTAGAGGTGTGCACCTCCTTTATCATATCTCTAAGTTAGAGGTGACCAACTACTGTGAACCGCCAACCCGCCCGTCCCGTGTGAACCGTCTGAACCGTGTGAACCGCCGAGCCGTTCACGAGTTACCCTCTTGCAGAACCGCCCCGCCCCATCGTCCCCAGCCGTGCCGTTCCCGTCCCCGGCCTTCAGCAACTCGGCACGCCTACAACCCGGCACGGCCCGGCTCGGCCGCCCGTGTGGCCACCTCTAGATGCAGGTGATATTATTTGCTAAAGACATACCATGTGTGCATGTGTGTGGGGGCTGTGAAGTCAAAACAAAGGTTTTACATGTTAAAGTAGTAATTATTTTTAGTTAATTTAATTTAATTTTTTTTTGAAATGCATTTATTTAATTATTAAACCATGGCCAATAATGTTACCTTAGTATTTATCTTAATATAGTTATAAAAGAAAATATCACGAGTTTTATGAAATTGGAAGAGGAAACTGTTACAGGTGATTGTATTGGGGTAATTCATGAGCATGTTAACTACAATTAATATTGTTGATAGTTAATAATAATGATAATAGCTAGTAATGAATTAAATGTTAAATTTATAATGAGAACGCATTTTTAATTATAAATTATATTTTTTTAAGTTAGATCGGGAGCGAGAAAATTAGCGGAGCCTTTGCAAATTTCATTAGTCTTTTGAGTTTGCTAGCTATATTTGTTTCATCATTATCCGTTTTGACTCTTAAAAATTATATTATAAACTGATTTGATTAAATATCTACTTTTGCGGTTTTCTAAAAATAAAATCGTTTTAAAATTTTGAAGATCTCTCTTTCTCTCAATTCTGTTCCAAAATATTAAAGTATCTATTTTAGTTTTGTTTCGAAATTTTTAAATATTTGTTCAACAACTTTGAAATTATTCACATTACATATAAGTTTGGAATATCGAGTTAACCAGCTGTAAGGGTACTACAGCCATGTCATTGCGGCACCAGTGACATGGCACTTCCGTAACAGTGTGATTGGTTACGGCGTATCCTTCTGATAACTCAGGAGGCGAGCTTTTGCGCATTTGATATTTGTTTCAGGATACGTGGATGCACCCAGAGTTTGATTTGATTTGTGATTTGATTTGGCGATGACGATGTATATGTCGTACACGTTATCCGATTTGTTGCATACATTAGGTACCCTATGATGTATGTATCTGTATCTGTTCTGATCTCGGTATGAAATATCCTACCATTTTCGTTGCTTCAGCCATGCTTATTTTTAAAATAATTGTTTTATTATAAACCGTCAAATATGTATATATTTTTTTATAAACTGTATTCCAAATTCATACCGAGCGTTTGACTCATGCCGTATCCTTTTTCTGGCAGGTTCTTAGGGGATCTGGGACTATGTGAAGGAGAGCTACCCTCTATTTCATTAATTAAGATTACGGACTTCTAGAATTATTTAAACTATTTAATTATTATTTTAAAATTTTTAGTGCTCTGTACTTGGATTTATGGTTAAATAAGTAGGCACTCATTTAATTATAGATGGGGTGTTACACTAAGACTTCTATAATCATAGTCGAACTCAGTGGCGGATCCAGGAATCACTCGAGAAGGGGACTTTCAATCGTGAATAAGGTAGGCTGAAATCTAAAGTAGCCTAAATTCATTATACTAATAGAAAGATGGTAGAGCAGGGGTGGGCTGAAGCACCCCGAGCCCCCTTTCTCTTTCCGCCCCCGGCTCCAACTTCATAAACATTAAAGGATGTTTGGTTGATTGATTACCTGCATTTCTTTATGAGCACTCCACTTCTTTGCTTCATCCCATTAATCTCAACTTCCACAACCTAGTAGACAATGTATACTATTAGTTCCGAGTAGTATACAAGTCCATACCAAGAAGAAAATAAGAAAAGTACTGCTATGATCTTTTTCGAGGTGCAAAAAATTTCTAGAAATATTGGAAATCTGGTACATTCATGCAGTTCTTAGAATTCATCAACCCGCCTATTATAATTTATAACGGTGGAGCAATAGTAGAAAACTAAGTTTAAAGAAGCAAGTTGTTGCTTATAGTACTATATATTGAACTATCCTGGAGCTCCTAAACAGATGCATGGAATAGGTTCGACGATGTATCTAAGCATGCAAGAGTTCGCAAGTCTTAATCCGAAGACAATGAGTCATTGGTAGTTAATCCATGTATATATGATAGATTTAAAACAGCTTACCTCAGATGGCCCGACTAACCAGTGGAAAAAAGGCACAGTTAAAGCAGCATTGAACTCCTCAGCCCACTTGGTTGGAGGAAACAATTTTTTGAACTGCAAACAACCAAGAACAGGAAAGTTTACAGGATAAGCCTCATTTCTTGATTGGTACACTTTGCATGATTTTAGATAAATTACTGAAGCCAACATTCCGGAGATCAAATACAGGAGATATCGAATTTTCTGAAACTATGTTAACGACTGAACATATTGCTATTGCAGTTAATTCCGTATGGACTTCAGTGATCAGAATCCATCAAATCCTCATATAACTCTCATTTCACATTCACAGAAGAGATAATAATGTTTCATATCTTTTCAAACTCTACCTTGCACAACAGTCAAAAGAAAGAAAAAAAGAAAAAGTATTTATTGAGATTTTAAGGAAGATGTAACAATATAAATCCTATGTGAAAGAGGACATAAAATAAACACCTGAGCAGGGGCACCAGGAGGAAGCATAGACAAGAGAACCTCCCTGACCACTACCTGCTGCTGCATACGGTTCCTTCCCTGCATTACTCTCCTGGACACATCCACAAAACTATCGTAATCATAATCGAAAAATCCCTTTTTCTTCTGGCCTATTTGTTCTTTATTCACTGCTGCAAATTTTTCCATCTTCCTAGCAAAAAGTGTCATAAATGCCTTCTCAAACAGGCCATCATTGTACTTGGTCTTCTGCCCCATCGGAGCTGGCTGTCCTGATGGCTCAGCTATTCCGCACCGGATTCTAACATCACCTCCACTTCTGCTACCCCGTCGGTAGCAATTATCAAGACCTTTTTTTATTGGAAATTGTACAGCTTGAATGCTTAGAGCCCCCATGAATAAAATACTCAACCTGATAACCAACTACTACAAGGTAATTTGATCTGTGTTTCTTTCACCTGGACAATAAGGAAAAATGCATGCTGACACTGAGATGTAAATTTAGAGGGAAAGGATCATATAAATGCCTTGGTTGTTTGACTAAAGGGTTTGTTGAGCTTAAATTTCTTGGATTGAACCATAGCCATAAAAGCAAACCATATCCAAGAACTTTATATGTTATCATATGGATAAATATATTGTCAAATTACTTTAATATCCCAATATTTTTAAACCTCGAATCCATTTTTCTTGAACCACAGTGTGGCAACGACTGGGTTCAACACTGACTATGAAGGGCACACAGGGTACTCAAATGAAGTTGAGGTGAAAAAACATGCCACGCTTGGGCCTATGTTAGGCCACCATTCTCCCCCATTCATAATTTTAATTTTCAGTAAAAGCTACCACTAAAATGCCAATTTCATTGATATTTTTTGTCTTTCACTGAATTACTGCTGCGATTTCTTTTATGAATACTAAAGCAAAAAAAAAAAAATGCCTAGTATTGCTGCTTCTCAGTCTTGCGAGTTGCAGCATCTCAAGTTTCTTTCCTCAATTTGAATGGCAACAGATCCATAAGCAGGCAGTTAGATTCCTACTTCAACATAGGGTAAAATCTGAACATATGTAAAAGTAAAACTAGTTTGAAACAATTAGCTAAAAAAACACCGACTGCGAAACATTTAGAGAGCACAACTCTTATAGTCTCAATAACAGACGCTGTAAGGCGCACAGGGTAGTATATTAGAGTAACATTATGCGGCTGAAACAGGGTACAAAATACAGCTGATCTTTTCTGATGGTTTTGAATTCGAGTAACATAATGCTAATGAAACTGAGTACAAAATTCACACACTTCTAAGTAGTGAGTTTTGTTCATAAGCAGACTCCATACAACGTGATTCTGCAATTACAAAATGCAACCATAACACATTTTTGGCATATAGGATAGCTTAAAAATTCTACTCTGCAGCCTCAGCTTGATTTGTACCCTCTCGCACCTCATCTTGATTCGTAGCCTCAACCTGATCTGTAGCCTCTACCTGTTTTGTAGCCTCGGCCTGTTTTGTAGCCTCCGTTTCCTTAAACTTTTCCAATGCTGATATACGTCCACTCAAGGAGTCATGAAGGCTGTTCATCTGATATAAAAGCAAACCACAAGGTTTCAGCTTGTTTCAATTGTAATTATTAGCTTCACCTTATGTGGTTCTAATTTTTAATTCTCCCCAAGGATAATCAATACTACAGAATTTTAGATCTCAATCATCTATAGGAAGTAGATTCATTTCAAAAGTTAGACAAAAAACTAAATACATCTCACCTCAATACAAAGCTTATATCCCATGAAATACAGATTACTTATATATTTTAATTTAATATTTATATCATAGCTTTGTAATATTACCTGTACTTTTTAATATTTATTAAAATATATTTACTTGTCAAGTACCAATCTCTCGAGTCTTGACATATCTAGTTACACATGTATTGATTTTCCTTCGGCTTTTATTTAACCAAAACATGAGTAGTTGTCAACTATCGAACACTCACTTTTAACTAGACAATAATTACTCCCTCCGTCCCCCTCAATTCTTTACATTGAGGGGACGGCACGGAGGTTAAGAAAAAGTGTAAATTAATAGGAAAAAGTAAGAAAAATGAGTAAAGTGGTGTGAGCAATCAATATTTAATGTATAAAGTGGGTATAAAGTAGGTAGAGTGGAGGAAAGTAGTGAATATGATTGGATTTTATATTATAAAATGTTACTATTTTTGGTACGTAAAGAAATGAGAGGGACATACCAAAAAGGAAAGTGTAAAGAAATGAGAGGGACAGAGGGAGTATTAGTTAACTTTTTTGTAGTTGCTTGTGTCAATATTAAAACTGTTACTCCGGACAATTTAATAGTAGAAAATATAACAGTCCCTATGTTTTTTGCTGTACAGTGACACCCCAAAATTTCTCTTACACTTGTAATATAAAGATATAATGTAAACCACACAAAGAGCGATCGACTACAAACCCTAGCATCCCAAAATGGCATAAACAGTCTAACTTTTGTAAGTAAACGTTCTTTAACCACTCCTCACTACAAGAAAATTCTTCTGCTGAGTTCTGCTAGAGTACATTAGCCAATAGCTGCCATAGTTCCATATTAGACCATATTAAAACAGAGACCCGCACTGTCCAAGACCAATAAGCTCAAGCTATTAGGTCGTTCTAAGTTGTCGACATGTGTTTTACATCTCCTCTCATGCGTGTAGACAATAGACTCCATACACTCACCAAACAAATGAATCTGCAAATCAACATGTCACGAAGAACAAGTATGGTCCACAAGATCCGGGGCAAGCTATTAGTTAGGAACCACCATACCTCATACTCAATTTATACTCTGCACTAATGCATAACTAACTCTGTAAAGCACCAGGCGTGCACCCCTTGTGTCACATAAAGGTATATGAGTATTAATTTCAACTGTTGGTTATATTTGAGCTGAAATTTTGTATTATCAGCTCCTTTACACTCTGTTAGGTTGTAAGGAATGGAATAAGGTGGGAATTGAATGACATTTGTACTACTTTATGGACATTTATTCATAATTCCATTTATTCCTAAACTGCATTCCTGCATATTTTAAACTAGAGCTCAAATACCCCACCCAATCAATTTACTAATAAAAGCTTATTCGTTCCTGCTAATCATATCCTTAACAAACTTTATCATACATTTACACTTATTATCTTAACACTTCTTTCATCTTTCTCTTTCACCTCTAATATTCTTCACTTCTTATTTCTACTTTCATCTCCCATCCTACTCTTTCTAACCAAACAGAGGGTAATAGTGTCAACATTCTATAACATCCAGAACAGATTTATGTATAAACTAAGGCTCTAGTTGGTATGATACTACAATCTAGCGGATCACTATTATCCACCATAACTCCAACTAGTCCAACAGATTCAACGAAAGTGTGAGACTGCAATTATACTTGACCTGGTTTCCTATAAGATAAAGCAGTAAATTGTTTATGATTTCCAATAGGAATTTAAAAATCGGTTGTAGGTCTACAATGTCCACAAAATGTAGGGAGTGAACATTATTTTAAAAATATAATATATGGATCATATATTATTCAACAATATGTGTTGAATGGAATAGAGATGACATCTGTAACAGTTTTTGGACATTTGTTAATGAACCTCATTCATTCCTCAACTCCATTCCAGTATCAGCTGCTTTACGGTTTCTGAGGTTAAAAGAAATAAGATAGGAATGACATTTGTACTGTTTTGTGGACACTTAAACATGAACCTCATTCATTCCAATACATCTTTAAGCTAGAGCTCAGTCCCACCAATTTCAACAAACGCAAGCTTATTTTTTTCCATATACTCATATCCTTTACAAACTTTATCATAAACTTACACTTATTTTCTTTCACACTTCTTTCATCCTTGTCTTTCACCTCTGTTTTTCTTTATGTTTTTTCTTTTAAATTTCCCACCCCATTCATCCCAATTAACAGAGAATTTTAAGTGCCCTTATGAAAAAACCACACTTACAGCATCCAAAACTGATTAAGTATTACCTATGACTGCGCCATAGGTGGATTGCTACTTTATTCTAGTCGTCAGTTGATCACGGATCACCTATCTGTATAAACCGAAATTAGTGCCAACCAATTCAGTGAAATGCAAACTCTGTAATAAGAACCTGGTGTGCTAGAATATAATGCAACTAAAATTTTTATGCCCATCCAAGATTCTAAAAAAATTTCATGTCTATTGATCTATAATTATATATAAGTATATAATACAGGACACAGATATAATACATAAGTATATATCTCTGTAGATATGAATATATAATATAGTGTTCCCGCCCCTTCACTTAGCTGTCAACATAAGTAATGTGTGTCATATAGGATAGAAACGTTAAACATATATAAATATATAACTAAGACGGGAACCAACTGCAATGCTTTCTTCGGAAAAACAATGTTATAATAACAATCAACATGAACATGAAGATGTAAAAGCGTAGTAGGGAACTTCCGAAATCTTTTCCACTTGTCTTTCACAGGCAAGTGACCCAAGAAGAAACCTCACCTAGTGACAAAAAACAAGAAACATATTTCTTGCTGTTTCTAAACTAAGTCAGTTCAGCCTTATCAAACTCCAGCCCGGTTTCTAATCTGCAGATAAAATTAGTCTTGACTTTGATAAAAAAAATGCATTATTTTGTCAGCAGCTTTGATTTGCAAACAAACTAACTTTGGCTTAAGATGCTCAACCCTATTATAAATCCAGATACAGCTCAAATAAAGATCGATCATACACCATTTGACTTAATTTTAATTTCAAAATCTCCGAACCATTAAGTTCAAGTTCCTCTAACGCAAAAGCACCTAAACTCTCCTAACCCAAAACTCACCTATTTCCCTAATTTTTACATAACTTAAATTCTTTAAACTCGGGTTTATTCCTTCCGGAAATAAACGCACAACATACCAAAACTCCACTCTCAGCTAAAAATGTACATCATACAAATCCTAAATAAAATTCATTCAGTACAACAATCAAACACATACATTTCCAAATCATACTCACATTTCCAATTAAAGGGGTTCACTAAAACTAACCCAAACAGCAAACCATTAAAAAAAATTATCAATTTCAACAATTAATCAATTGTAGGTCTACAATGTCCACAAGATGTAGGGAGTGAATATTATTTTAAAAATATAACATATGCATCATATACTATTCAACAATATGTGTTGAATGGAATAGAGATAACATTTGTACTGTTTTTGGACATTTATTCATGAACCTCATTCATTCCTCAAGTCCATTCCAGTATCAGTTGCTTTACAGTCTGTTAGGTAAAAAGGAATAAAATAGGAATGACATTTCTACTGTATTGTGAACACTTAAACATGAACCTCATTCATTCCAATACATCTTTAAGCTAGAGCTCAGTCACACCAATTTTAATAAACAAAAGCTTGTTTTCCTTGTACTCGTATCCTTTACAATCTTTATCCCACTTACAGCATCCAAAACTGATTTAGTATTACCATTTACCTATGACTGTGCCATAGGTGGAATGCTATTTTATTCTAGTCGATCAGTTGACCACCTATCTGTATAAACCGAAATTAGTGCCAACCAAATCAGTGAAATGAAAACTATGTAAGAACCTGGTGTGCTAGAATATATTGCAACTAAAATTTTTATGCCCATCCAAGATTCTAAACTGTTTTATGTCTATTGATCTATAATTATACATAAGTATATAAGACATGACATAGATATAATACATAAGTATATATCTGTAAATATAAATATATGATATAGTGCTCCCGCCCCTTCACTTAGCTGTCAACGTAAGTAATGTCTCATATAGGATAGAAACATTCATAAATATATAACTTAGACATGAACCAACTGCATTGATTTCTTCATAAAAACAATGTTATAATGAGAATCAACATGAACATGAAGATGTAAAAGCGTAGTAGTGAACTACAGAGATCTTTTCCACTTGTCTTTCACTATGCAAGTGACCTAAGAGAAACCTCACCTTCTGACAAAAAACAAGTAACATATTTCTTGCTGTTTTTAAACCAAGTCAGTTCAACCTTATCAAAGTCAATCCCGGTTTGATAAAAAATATGCATTCTTTTATCAGCATCATTGATCTTGGACATACGTATTTGCAAACAAACTAGCTCTGGCTTTAAAAGCTCAACCCTATTATAAATCCAGATACAGCTCAAATAAAGATTGATCATACAGCATTTTGAATTAATTTTAATTTCAAATCTCCGAATCATTAAGTTCAAGTTCCTCTAACGCAAAAGCACACCTATGACTGTTCCATAGGTGGAATGCTACTTTATTCTAGTCGATCAGTTGATCACCTGTCTGTATAAACCGAAATTAGTGCCAACCAAATCACTGAAATGAAAACTGTGTAATAAGAACCTGGTGTGCTAGAATATAATGCAACTAAAAATTTTATGCCCATCCAAGATTCTAAATTTTTTTATGTCTACTGATCTGTAATTATACATAAGTATATAATACAGGACATAGATATAATACATAAGTATACTATACATATCTGTAGATATATCTGTAGATATAAATATATAATATAGTGTTTCCGCCCCTTCACTTAGCTGTCAACGTAAGTAATGTGTCTCATATAGGATAGAAACATATATAAAATTTATATAACTGAGACATGAACCAACTGCATTGCTTTCTTCGGCAAAACAATGTTATAATAAGAATCGACATAAATATGAAGAAATAAAAGAATAGTAGCGAACTTCAGAAACCTTTTCAGAAACCTCACCTAGTGACAAAAAACAAGTAACAGATTTCTTGCTGTTTCTAAACCAAGGCAGTTCAACCTTATCAAACTCCAGCCAGGTTTATAATCATTTGTAGATAAGATTAGCCTGACTTTGAAAAAAAATGCATTCTTTTGTCAGAAGCTTTGAGCTTGGACTTACGTATTTGCAAACAAACTAGCTATGGCTTTAAAAGCTCAACCCTATCAAACTAGCATTTGACTTAATTTTAATTTCAAGATCTCCAAATAATTAAGTTCAAGTTCCTCTAACGCAAAAACTCACCGAAACTCTCCTCACCCAAAACACACCTATTTTGCTAATTTTTACGAAACTTAAAATCTTTAAACTCGGGTTAATTCATTCTCGAATAAACATTCCACCCTCAGCTAAAAATGTACATCATACAAATCCTAAATCAAACTCATTTAGTCCAACAATCAAACACATACATTTTCAAATCATACTCACATTTCCAATTAAAGGGGTTCACTAAAACCAACCCAAACAGCAAAACATAAAAAAAAACCCATCAATTTCTACAATTAATCTTAATTACCCTAATTTCATTTTAGGCCAAATTCAAGAAAAATTCACAAAAATATAATAATAAATTAATTAAAAAATATAAATACATACCTTGTGGGAAATGGATTGATGGGCAGCGGTGTAATCATTGTGTAGAGTGTAAAGTCCGGCCATCGACGCCACCGCCGCTCCGGCGAAAAATGATGCCAATCTTACCCTTAGCACGTAACCCATTTTTTATTGTTATTATTATTTTGTTTTGTTTTTTCTATCTCCTTTTGTTTCTTTTGCCTACAATTGTTTGGTTTTAGAAATTGAAATGAACTGAAAAATTCTAGAAATGAGAAGTTTTGGGTTGAAATGCATATGGGCCTGGGGGATTAATTTTATCAAGTTGGGCTCTTGTGATGGACTATTATATATAATTGAAAAAAAAAGAGAAAACGGAATATTATATAGAAAAATATGAATACAGGGTTAGATCCAAAATCCAAGGTGTCATAACTTTTTTTTAATGTTTGGCACTAATTTCAGTTGGCACTAATTTCGGTTGGCACTAATTTGTGGATTTATTTTCGATAAGAGTAGTGCTAAAGGCATAAAATTTGGTACAAAAATTTGTTACCAAATGACATGACATAGGTGATGTGGCAATTTGGAATGTTTTGATTGATGTTATTGGTGTGAATGCAGGGGTCCATTTATTATTACAACGAATCAGGATTGGGAAGAATTTTGGGAACAAATTTTGTGCCTGTGCAGATCTGAATGCACAAATATATGCCGGATAGGTTCCTTTCCTTTTCTTTTTACATAAAAAGATCAATAAATTTCGATTCATCCTTCCATGAGGAGGAGAGCTAGCCTAAACCATGAAAGTAGTTAGGCAACAACTTTGATGAATTTGCTGTAAAAGGGTCCATATCAAATAACTCTGGAACATGAGTGCATGACCATATATGTTGCTTGCATATATAGTCTTTAATCCACTAACATGACAAAACATGATTCTGTAGTACCTTGTGCATGCATCCTGGATGAGTAGGTTAAAAATGTGATAAATTCAGCTGAAATTAGACCTCAAAAAGTACTAACAGATACTAGTGTTGTTTTCGAATACTATATATCTGATACTGGTGAAATAGTGTAGGTAGAAACTGTATCCATACTAACTAACCAAAATCCTAATAAATGATCAATGCATGGAGAACAGCACATCATGATTCATCACCTCTCACTTTCTTCCCTTGTCTAGCTAACAACTATTCACTGAAAGCCATCATTTATTTCTTCATGTAAGTTTGTAGTATTATATGTTGTGAACTCTAAAGTTGTTGAGTACTTATTACAACATGGACTTCCATGCACAGCGACGATCGATACTGCTCCCTCCGTTCCGCATTTCTTGGTTTGTTTAACTTTACCTTTGTGTTCCGAAACTTGACTAAATTAAGTAGTTTTTATTCAGATATTACATTCATTAATCGCTGAATGGAGTACCACAATATGAGAGAATTAAGTTCACTAGTTAATTGTTTCAATCGTGTTCTTTAATCTTGATTTAAACCCCCCAACTTTGATAATTAAGAACGAGGGATAGGATATTCGCATTGCTCCAAAGAAACTTTACCTGCAGCGTATATACATCATGACAAAACTAGAAATATGAGATATTCGAAACAAAAAAAAAATATTATTACTTTTAATTTTCTAAGGCTACTCACAATTTTAAAACAAGTTTCACCCATTTTTTTACAGAGATTGGAGCTTGATTATTATTTTTTAATTTATTTTATTCGAATGTGAGCCTGGATAGATACAGTTAAACCTCTTTAGTAATACACTTGGGACCGGAAAAATATATTACTTTATCGAGTTTATTACTTTATCGATATAATAATAAAATATTACTTTATCGATAAAGTAATATTTTATTACTTTAAAGAAAATTATGGCCATGTTTTTTTGTAAATTTTAAAGTTGGTAAAGATTTTTAGTGTGAATTGAAGTAAATATGTATTACAATAATAAATTTATACTATATAAACAAATTATAATCGATTAAGGGTAAAGTATAAACAAATCTTAGATTTATCTCACTCAGAATGATACTTATAAATTTACTAATAACATAAAAATTAATCAAAATTAATGATTGATTAGAAACTGATAAAAGTTAATACTACTATTTGTAAACTAATGTTATGTAAGGAAATATCAAGATATATCTTATAAACGAATATTTACTATATTAGAAAAAATGTATACAATGAGACAATATTTGTATATACTATAAAAAAAAGTTACGAACTAAGTTTATTTTGAATTTGATGGAAACTGGAAAATATGAATATAAATTCATATATATATATATATATATTTCATTAGATATTACTTTATATTTTCACTGGGCCCTTAAGGATTTTCTCAAAAATTATTATCTTATGCTTTTAGCGAATTTATTACTTTATCCTATTGGCCCAAATAGGGACCGAAGAAATTTATTATTTTACCGAGGTTATTACTTTATCGAGTATTATTTTATCGAGGTTTAACTGTATGTAAATATGTACTTATTCACCTATCTATCTTCTTTATGTTGGCATTGAAATCCACAGGTCAATAGGCATCGATCATCAATCAATCATCAATATACTTATATAAAGGAGAAGACGAGGGCGGTGAGGTGGCGCCTCTAAAATCGCTTAAATCTAATTTTGTAATTTTCTTTGAGTTTTAGAATTTTAAATACTAATAAATAAAAAATGACTTTAACATATTATAAGTATAATAGAAGTTCGAATTTATAGGTAACGTATAAATAAGAGTTTTATGCTAAGTAGAATAGGTGTTCGAATTTATAGAGTAGAAGAGTTCGAATTTATAAGTAATGCAAAGTTCTAAAAAAATGACTTTAGCATATTAGAAGTAGAATATGTGTTCGAATTTATATAATGAAAGAGTTCGAATTTATCAGAAAGATATATAACTTAAACTTTTGTAAATTTATTAAAGTAGAAATAACATTCAAATTTACATACATAAAGGATTCGGAATTATAAAAAAACAGTATATAAAACCTCTAAATTGCAACACTACCGCTAATAGAACGTTATTTGCTTGCAGTGTACTTTTTTTGTCATATTTTTTTGTTTTTCTAATGTAATCTTACTATTCTACCTTTTTTTTATTGCCAGGCTTAAGACGATATTTTGATTGAGGAAAGTTGGTAGCTAGCCTTTGATTTCTTCCTGGCAAGTGCTTCTTGATCATCAAAGGTCATATATGTATTAAACATTGGCAAATTAAATGAACCAACAACATATTTAGCTCTGAATGCAGAAAAATCATTCAGAAAAATTATTGACTGTGGTGACCTCAATATTTTTTCTATATTTGAAAAGTAATTCACGCTTCTTTTGTATGTGATTATTTATTGTTATGTTGATTTATCTATCTTAACAATATTTTGTAAAATTAATATTAGATTATAATATGGATCAGTTTTTATTGGATTTTGTTTTACGAATTTTTTACAAGTTTCCTGCCTTTTTAATAGCAAATCTAAGCTTTCAACTTTCAAATCGCAAGGGAGAATGTGTCAATTTTTTCTAAATTTTTTTCTAGAACAGGTGTTCGAATTTATAAAGGAGAAGAGTTCGAATTTTTAAAAAAGACATATATTAAAAATTTTATTAGAAGAAAAATAGATTTTCAAATTTATAGAAAAGAAGAATTTGAATCTTAAAGATATATATGATCATGTGCGAGTTTATAAAGCAGAATTGTTGAAACACTTTCTTTGACATAATTTTATTTGCATGCAAGTTACGTTTGCTTTCATAAATTATTCATTTTTTCTTGATTTAATCTTACAGTTCTACTTTTGTTTTGTCAGCCTCGAGTCGATAATTTGATGGGAGAAAGCAAATGTAATTTTTAATGATTTCTCTGGTCAAGCTTGATCACCAAAGGTTAGACACGTTACATGTATTCAATATAATAATGTATAATATTAAATTATTTTTGAAAGGTTATTAATATGATTATACGCTGATTGCTACA
The DNA here is from genome assembly GCA_030848705.1 of Heracleum sosnowskyi. Taxonomy (NCBI): domain Eukaryota; kingdom Viridiplantae; phylum Streptophyta; class Magnoliopsida; order Apiales; family Apiaceae; genus Heracleum; species Heracleum sosnowskyi. Next base: position 11,228,268 of record CM061239.1, read on the forward strand.
TGTAATTACTATCGTATGCAGTATGCTACATATTATTTTCGATTTGTATTTTTTTCTATTAAATTTATTTTGGGCTATACGTTATATAAGTGTATAGGTAATCAGATATCAAGATATCTATTTTTCTAATTTTTCTAGAGGTTGACAATCAATTTTAAACACTAATAAATCAAAATATATTTTTTAGCATATTAGAAATAGAATAGGTGTTCAAATTTATAGAGGAGAAGCGTTCGAATTTACAGAGAAGACATATAATTAAAGTTCTATTTGAAGTAGAGTAGATGTTCAAATTTATGGAGAATAGTTTGAATTTATAGGTAAGTCATATAATTAGAAATTTTATTGAAAGTAGAATAAATGTTCAAATTTATTGAGGAGAATAGTTCGAATTTATAAAAAATAGATACAATTAAAAGTTTTATTACTATACAATAGAGGACAGGAGTAGAATTTAAAGTTTTATTGAAAGTTTTCACTGGAGAACGGCTATTAGAGAGTAACGAATAATTTTTTTAATTTAATTGATAGATGTATTTTTTTTCTAACGAGAAACTGACTCATTAGAAAAAGGAGTATGTAAACGTGAAAATTAATATATAACATAAGTATTTAATATATTAAATTTGAGATATTATATTAAAAAGGAATGTCGTTTCACGGAAAACGGCTTATTAGATAATACCGAGTAATTTTTGTAATTTAATTGATGGAGTTTTAAAAAAAATTATGACGCCACCGCGAAGCGTGACTTTTTCAAATAGAATTTATTTTTCTAATTTTTTAGAATTTTTGAATTAAAAGTAGAATAGGTTTACGAATTTATAGAGTAGAATAGTTCGAATTTATAAGAAATAAATATAATTAAAATGTTCTATTAGAAGTATAATAAGTGTTCGTAAGATATAGTTAAAAATTCTATTTAAAGTAAAACAGGAGTGCAAATTTATATATATAAATGTACTATTGCAGGTAGAATATGTGTTTCTAAGATATAGTTAAAAGTTCTATTATAAGTAAAATAGGAATGCGAATTTATATTAACGAGAGAGTGGTTCTTTAGAGATGAGTATGTTAATATAAAATTTAATATATAAAACAAGTATTTAGTATGTTAAAATTGAGATTTCGATCTTATCTTAACAAGGAAAACATATTTAACGGGAGGACGATTTATTAGAGAAGAATGAGTAATTGTTATAATTTTGTTGATATTTTAAAAAAAAAAAATTATAACGCCGCCATGAAGCGCGGATTTCTCAACTAGTTTATTTATGCAAGGACAAGAGTTATGATTTTTATGTTGGTAATCGTTGCCCTAATAACAGCCTGTTTGGCTGCTTTCTTTTAAGCCGACTTACGTACTGTTTGACTGAACTTATGAATCCAAATACAGTAAAACCTCTATAAATTAATACTCGATAAATTAATAATCTCGATAAAATTAATAATTTGTCCAGTTCCAACTTGGGACCAGTATAAAATTGGACCCCAATCGATAAAATAATAAGATAATAACTTTTTTGAAATCCCAAAATATATATATTGGTCCCAACGAAACTATAAATTAATAATCATTAAAAGATTCCATATATATTCTAAGATTGTCTAGTAAAAAATGAATCTATAGTCACTTGTTTTTTGTTGAACTTCAAATCTATATTGACTTCATCTTTAAATCTCCTCACTGCACTTAAGAGTTGGGGCATTGTCTTCTCGTATTGCAACAAAAAGTTGTGAAGAGTTGTTGCCGCTTGCAATGCTTCTTTCCGAGTGACCGGTTCCAAAGCTATTGAATCATCCTCAACTTTTTACTTATTCAAAAACAATGAACTTGATAAATTCAATTAACTTGTGAATGTACATTCATAGAATGTGCCTTGGAACTTATTTTTGTAATTTATTTTTCATCTCTAACAAATATATATTGTAACTAGTACATTAGACTTGGAAATTTAAAGGTCTTATGTAAATCCTCTTTAAATTAATAAATTATTAATTTATCGATATAATAATATCTCTCTAAATTAATAAAATATCTCGGTCCCAACATTATTAATTTATAGAGGTTTTACTGTAAGTTGAATGTAAGAACTGTTAGGAGAGACGTACATTTATCTTAATTTATTTAATTTTGATTGATTTTTTTATTATTTTAGTAGTTTATATTTTTACATATTTTTTTTAAATGTCTTTTTAATTCAAAATGCATTTATTGAGATCAATATATTAATTAATTATTTTTTTAATTTAATGAAAATTTTATAACTTATAAGTAATTTATCCAAACACTTGCATAACTTATAAGTACCTATAACCCTTAAAAAATATTAAACTAAAAAATTTAATTTGAACGGAAAATATTAAAATAAAAGTAAAAATTAATATGATAAATTATAAAATTAGAAACTTAAATATTAATTGGAACATAAAAAAAATATTAAAAAATACAGATGGGGCTGAAGAATATAAATGAGGTATTATAAAATAATATTAATAATAATGATAGATAGAAAATCTAACATGTTTTAATTAAAAAAAGTAATTACCCGTGATATTTTTAGAAGTTTTTTAATTGTATTAATTGTATTTATTAAAAAAATACGTTGACATGTTAAAATAAGTAAGTTTTTTTAATAAGGACAAATAGAAAAGTTAACATGTTTTAATTAAAAAAAAGTAACTACCTATAATATTTTTAGATGTGTTTTAATTATATTAATTGTATTTGTTAAAAAAATATGTTCACTTGTTAAAATAGGTTAGTTTTTTTAATTAATTAAAAGTATTAAAATAAGTTTTAAAATATATAAGTAAATGTTGCACTTGATATTTTTGGAAAATAGAGATTTAACAAATATAAAAGGTAATATATTTTAATTTAAAGGTAATTGCCCATGATATTTTTGGAAAAGAAGTAGATTTTTTAGAAAAAAAATGTTTTAATTATAAAAGGCAATCAGCTAGTTACTATTTTTATATTATTTTATTATTTATTAAATAGAGTATTAAAATAGATATTAAAATAAATAAGTAAGGATTGCACCTCATATTTTTGGAAAATAGAGATTTTAGTGATAACAAATATAAAAGATATTATGTTTTAATTTAAAGGTAATTGTCGTGATATTTTGGGGAAAATAGTAGATTTTGTTAGATTTTTTTTTAATTATAAAAGGAAATCAGCTAGTTACTATTTTTATATTATTTTATCATTTATTAAATAGAGTATTAAAATAGGTTTTAAAATAAATAAGTAAGGATTGCACCTCATATTTTTGGAAAACATAAATTTTAGTAATAACAAATATAAAAGGTAATAACTTTCGTTATCCTAAAAGAAAGAAGTATATTTGTAGCAGTGTAACCTAAATTTAAACAAATTAGATCCCCATTTTTTTGATTAGATTTCAATATTATTTGATTTTTATGTAGTAAAATATAGTGAAATATTAATGTAGAATAAAATTTTCCCAAATTTTGATTATATTATTAATTTATTAATTAGAAAAAGTACCGAAAACCAAAAACTAACCGAAAACCAAAACTTTCAATGTTTCGGCTTTAATAATATAGTATAGTATAGATAACACTTCTATGCTATATTATTAAATCCGAAATATTAAAAGTTTTGGTTTTCGGTACTTTATTCTATTTAATAAATAATATAAAAATATAAAAATAGTAACTAGATGATTGCCTTTTATAATTAAAATATTTTTTTTCTAACAAAATATACTCATTTTCCAAAAATATCACGGCAATTATCTTTAAATGAAAACATATTAAATTTTATATTTGTTATCACTAAAATCTCCATTTTCCAAAAATATGATGTGAAATCCTTATTAATTTTATTTTAAAACCTATTTTAATACTCTATTTAATAAATAATAAAATAATATAAAAATAGTAACTAGTTGATTGCCTTTTATAATTAAATTTTTTTTAACAAAATCTACTCCTTTTTCAAAAATATCATGTCAATTACCTTTAAATTAAAACATATTATCTTTTATATTTGTTATCACTAAAATCTCTATTTTCTAAAAATATGAGGTGCAATCCTTACTTATTTATTTTAAAACATATTTTAATACTCTATTTAATAAATAATAAAATAATATAAATAAAACACATCTATTTAATAATATTATTTTAACAAGTCAACGTATTTTTTTATCAAATACAATTAATATAATTAAAACACATCTAAAAATATTACGGGTAGTTACTTTTTTTAATTAAAACATATTAGATTTTCTATTTGTTCTTATTAAAAAAACTTGCTTATTTTAAAATGTCAACGTATTTTTTTAATAAATACAATTAATATAATTAAAACACTTCTAAAAATATCACAGACAATTACATTTTTTAATTAAAACATGTTAGCTTTTCTATATGTCCTTATTATTAATATTATTTTATTATAAAATAATATTAATAATACCTCATTTATCGTTCTCAGTCCCATATGTATTTTTTTATGTTCTAATTAATATTTAAGTTTCTCATTTTATAATTTATCATATTAATTTTTACTTTTATTTTAATATTTTCCGTTCACATTATTTTTTAAAGTCTGTGCCCTTGCATGGGTATAAGCGAGTATTTATAATTCATTATAATGTAAAAATTATCGTTTTTAAGATACCCAGACACCCATGAGACTTTCTTATTGTCCGGCACAGAATCCAGCTGATTATTTCCGTGTGCACTTCCTTTCAATTGAATTACTATAGCCCTATATGAGATATGGCATTTCAAATTTAAATTCTTATCGAATTAGTACTACAATCTATACAATTTGTGTAGATCTATGATATATTCTTTGATAATTTTAGAACATGTAGATTAAAAAGTGCCGAATCTAAGAATTAGATATATAATTCTATTAAATAATTGAAAATAAAATAAAATTAGTGAACTCATTATCTAAAAGGATTTTGTGTGTACTCTCTTAATTTTGATGATATTAATCTTAGCTAGCTGGTAGTATAAGAAATGATATTATCTATATTTATTAACTTGCAGGCTTTATATTACTTGTTATATCAGCCAACTAACATTGCAGGAACACAGTATCTTAGCAAGCTAACTTTGAAGTAATAGTACATTTCAGCAAGCTAAAACTGTTCTGCCAGAAACTGTCCAAGTCAAAACAGAAGTCCTAATTCCATGGAGATTTAATAGGACATGATATGTAAGGACTCTATAGATTATATAAACGTAATATATATAATTTTAAGAGCTCAGTTTTCACAAAGACTTTTTCAAAACAGTTTTCCTATTTATTAGGAGTTTGTGTCTTTCAAATATCTTATCTGATACAAACTCTCTAAAACTCGGTTTTTAGTTATATACTGAATGTTTTATATCTTAAACGTCTTTTCTCTTAGAATTCAGTATGTTAACGTTATGTGAACGTTGATGAACGAATTTATCAAACAAACTAAATGTGAGAAAAGGTTTCAAGACCGTTGGAGTTTGATTGGTTAATTCGAACGTTAATTGTTCTTTATAAGTACTTGTGTAGCTGTTTTCGGTTGAATCTTTGGAGAACACACAAGAACAACTCTGTGCTACTTTGCAAAATCTTTTACTTGAGCTCTACTTTTATATACATACGTTTATATCTTTGCTTAGAGTTTATAGTTTGAGTTGTATTATTTTCAATTGCTTATATTGTTCATATTGTAAGGTTTGTTGCTGAGTTGCAGGCTAAGACACAAGGGTTCGGGAATTAGTTTGATAGAGAAGTTTATACTTGGGTAGTATAGTACTTAGAGATCATTTGATTCAGGGAACAAGGGTGTCAGCTAGCTGCTATCAGTGACAGGGAGAAAGGGAGATATATGTATTAATCTTGTAATTGGTTTTTACAGTGATTAATAATATATTCTCTTACCAGGTTTGGTAGGGGACCAGGACGTAGACCATAGAGAATAGGGGTCGAACCTGGCTAAAATTCTTGGTGTTTTTACTTACTGCTATTTCAATTCTGCATTGCATTGTTTATCTTAGCTAGCTGACAGACTACATTCAGTTCATCTTAGCTAGCTGACTAGTTAGCAGTTAATTATTTGGTAATACTTTAAAATTGGATATAGTTGGCCATAGCACCTATTCACCCCCCCCCCCTATAGGTGTGCATTTTCATGTATGTGGCTGGTCTAGGTGAAAATTGATGATAGTTTGACATTGCTAAGCTCAAACTCTGGGATGGGGAGTTTCAGAGCAGATCAATCAGATTCCTCTACCTGCGCTGAGAATCAATCAGTGTGAGTTGACTTTCTTAAAACTATTTTAATTTGCTACTGTATTATTTTATCTTGTTCTAGCTGGTGATCATTACTGTACTAGTTTACGGTTGAGCTCAGTGGTTTGATACTCCCATGTCCTAAATTGTTATTAAATTGTTATGGAATAAAAACTATGGTATAATTAATGTTAGAATTTTTTAGATTCAAGTTTTAATGGCTGCTCTTGTTGTCGGGGACTAACTCGGTCCTAACAAGATGACCACGTATCTCTAGTGTTTAGAAAATCAAGCCAATAAAAATGCAGTTCTTGGTGTTGCCATCGGGGCTATAGTGGCAGGAGCACACCAATGACGTAGTGACTTGTATGTCCTTATTCGAGGATGAAGTCTAAAACGTAGTTCTGAGATGATGGGTCAGACCCTTTATATAGGCGTTTAGAAGCCTAGTGGATAATTATTATCACTTTCATGAAGGATAAATCTTATCCTTGACGGTGGATAAGGATTAATTCTAGATCCTTCCTTGTAGGATTTGTTTCCATATCATAACGGACTTGTATTGAAACAAGCCCAATTGTATTAGAATAAGCCTGTATTGGAAGTCTCCTAATATAGGGTGTACTTCTAGCCCAAATATTAATTACGAAATTAATATTTAATTAGAGTTTCGGACCTTATTAATGGTACTTATTTATGGACCAGCTAGGTTTAATTAATGCAATATTAATTATGTCTTTAGGGTTATTTTTAACCCATATCTATTAAAGTGTCGATCCTTGGTAGGGGAAAATAATCCTTAGGACATGCATCGTTCAAGTCCGTAAAGTCTACGCACATTCTCCACTTTTCATTGGCTTTCTTGACCATTACCGGGTTAGCCAACCATTCAGGGAATTGAATCTCTTCAATGAATCATGCTTCCAAGAGCTTATCTACCTCTTGATTTATGGCCTCTTGCCTTTCTGGAGCAAAGTTCCTCTTCTTTTGCTTCACTGTATTCCTTTCGGGATCTACGTTTAACTTGTGAGTTATCAATTGGGGATCAATCCATGGCATATCAACTGATATCCAAGCGAAAACAACTTCATTCTCTTGGAGGAAAGATATAATCTTGCCCCTTCCAGGGTTCAGGCAACAGTGCTCCAATGTAAGTGACTTTATCTGGTTCTCCTGGAACTAAGAGGATAAGGATCAAATCCTCAGTTGGTAACTGGACCTCGGGGTCTAGGATTACGTTCTTGATTTCCTTTCTGTCATAATCTTTCTTCTCATAGTTTCCTCTTTGGTTTCCTCAATTTCCATCCTTGGTGAACTTATCCAGTTTCCCCTTCGGATCAAGAATTCAATTTCATCCTTCAGCTGTCTACAATCATCGGTGTCATGACCAACTTCTTTGTGGAACTGACGGAATTGGTTCTTGTATCTTTTCTCCATATCAGTCCTCAGTGACTTCGGTCATCGGAGATCAACATCTTTTTCACTGTCCATCAGGATTTGACTACTAGGAGCATTCAATCTTGTATACTCCGTGAATCTTTGTCCGGGATTACCCTTCTTTGGTGCAGGATCAGAATCATCTGTTGTTCTGGGGTACTTGTCCCTTGCATCATACTCTTGAGTCTCCTTCCTCTTCTTTCTGTTTCCATTACCCCCAGTATTTGGTTCATATTTCCTCATGCTCTCCTCAGCTTTAATGTACTTTCTAGCCCTATCTTGTAGCTTCAACATGCTTTCAGGGGGGTGCTTTTCCAAAGACCTTTTAAAGTGGTCGTCAGTGGTTCCTTGTTGCAGGGCTATCATGGCCAGTTTGTCTTCCAGATCCGGGACTTTAAGAGCCTCCCTGGTAAATCGATTTATGTAGTCCCTCAAGGATTCATTCTTGCCTTGTTGAATTCTCATGAGAGATATTGAACTCATCTCATGCACTCTCCCACTAACAAACTGGTTGATGAACGCCTTGCTCAATTCCTTAAAATACCCAATAGAGTTTGGAGGGAGACGACTGTACCAACGTTGAACCATGCCCGCAAGGGTTTGTGGAAACGCTCTGCACTTGACTGCATCATTGGTAGGTTGCAACAATAGTGCGTTAGAAAAGGTTCTCACATGATTAGCAGGGTCTCATGTTCCATCGTAGGCCTTAATGGTTGACATCTTGAACTTTCTGGATATATGAATTTTCATGATATCTTGAGTAAAAGGGGGTGTAGGATCATCTGGATCTCCTAAGGGCAACAACTCGGTGGGATCACCCTTTGGGGCTTCAGCCCTCCTTGGCGTTCTCGGTGTAGGATCTAAGTTAATTACAGGAACCCTCTCGGTTGATTTTCCTTTGGCTCTAACTGCCTCTTCCTCTGCTAATACCTTCTTAAGCCTTGCAGCCTCAGCTTCATATGGTGCAATCTTGTCTTTAGTAGTTTGGGGTTCCCGATTTGTTTAGGTAGGACGTCTTCTCCTTGAGGGAACGTCCCTTTCATCATCAGATGAGTAATCTTCATCTTCGGTATAGGGACCAGAAAAGTCTCGAATCAGAGGGACTTTCTGAGTCTAAGTTTGTTGATTAATGGGCTCCAGGCCTCGAACATAATGAAGCTTCAATCATCAGCACCCCATGCCTCTGGTTCAAAGGAGTTTTGTCTCCATGAAAAACCTCTTTTGCCTTTATTATGTCAGCAGTTCCACCCGCAGATGGTGGGGCTTCCAAAAAGAAAATTGGAGTTCCATCTCTTACCAAGGCTTCATATTCCTGAAGCCTTTCTTCCTCTGGAAACTCGATTGTGTAAACCATATTAGTGCTAGCATACGGGGGTCTGAAAGATGCTTTAGTTTCTTGCGTATTTTCTTGCTCGAAATCAGGCATATCGGAATCCCCCTCTACTCATTTGCTTCCTTTGCAAGATGACCTGATCATTCTGCTGTAATAGTCACGAGAATCGTATTGACATCCCTTAATGCAACCTACACCATTTGGGGTCAGGAACTTCATGGACAAAAGATAAATTGAGGTGACAATCCGCATTTCCTTTAGATCTAGTCGTCCTAATAAGGCATTATAGTGCGTTGGTTGATCAACGACCAAAAATCGAAAACTTGTGTAGCAGAGAGAGAACCTTCCCCTAAGGTAAGTGGTAGCCTGATTGTTCCTTTCACTCGAACAGAGTCTCCTGTAAAACCATATATATGAGTTGTTCCTTGAGTTAGCTCTTTATCTAACAACCCCATCTTCTTATACGTCCCATAGTAGAGAATATTCACTGAACTCCCTGTATCAACGAACACACGATGTACATTCCTAGATCCAATCCGGACATTAACCACCAGAGCATCAATGTGAGGATGATGCACCCATCTGGCATCTTCTTCAGAGAAAATTATCTGAATATCTTCTCCCTTAAATAACTTAGGAGGTCTTTCTGGTAGATGATTCACGTTGGTCAGAGGCGGATGTTGAGCTTCTCTAACGTATCTCTCCATTGCATTTCTCCCATTTCCCCCAATATGAGGTCCTCCAAAGATCGTATGTATGATTTCCTCTCTTACGAACACGGGTTTCTCAAGATCATTTCCTTCCACGGACCCTTCAATAACCTCGGTTATCTTAACCGGAACCTCTTCTTTATATTTCTTCACTTCCTTGACTACCCAGTCAGTAAGCTTTCCTTCCTTTATCAACTTTTCAATTTCTTCTTTCAGCTGTCTACAAGTATAGGTGTGGTGCCCATGAGACTCATGATATGCGCAATACCTTCCTTTATCTTTCGTAGCAGATCTTGATAAAGGTGTGGGCTTCTTGTATAGGCCTTGATCCTTAGTAATTTCATAGATATAATCAATGGATGCTGTAAGATGAGTGTAATATTTACGGTGTACTGTCTGATTTTCCCGCCGATTCGGAGGCGGAGGCGGACAACTTGGGGGGCTAGGCGATCTAGATCTGATGAATCTATCCCTTCCTTTGTTCCCCTTTGGACTAAGGGACTTCGAACGGGTTGGCCCGCTAACCTCAACTAGATTCACATCTCATCTACCGTTCTTTTTTTCTGTTTTGGGGCTGGGAGATCTTTCTTTACGTTTACCTCGGCGAGATGTATCTCCATAGTCATTCCTTTTCAAAGCCTCTTCCTCTCGTTTGAAAGGCTCAACCTGTAGATACAAATCCGCCAGAGTTGAGGGCTCCTCCCGTTGTAAATTTTTCCAGAAATCGGTCCCCACACGAACCCCAGCAATCAAGAAATTCTTAATGGTTTCATCGGATGCCCCATGAATAGTAGGAACCTCTGCACTGAAACGTTTGAAGTATTCTTGGAGAGTCTCTCCATCTCGTTGTTTGATGTTAGCTAGAGTTGTAACAGGTAGAGCATAATGAATTGAAGACTGAAACTGAATTAAAAACATCTTACGCATTTGTTCCCAGGAAGTGATTGATGCATGTCCTAGCTTTTGAAACCACTGATGAGCATTTCCCCTTAGAGTTGAAGCAAGAAGTCTACACTTTGTTAAGTCCTCCACTTGGTAAAGTTCCATCTCTGTATAAAACCTACCAATGTACTCTGCAGGGTCCGTGCTTCCATTGAAGCGAAGATCCCCCGTACCCCTAAATGCTGGTGGAAGAGGGGCTTCTCGTACGGCATCGGAAAAAGGAGAAGGTGCTGCATCAGGGATATCACCTCCCTGACCTTTTGACTGAGCAATAAGCCTTCGTAATGCATTCATATTGATACCCTCCAAGCCTGGGATTGTTTGAGTTCCACCTTCTAGTTCCGCATGAGGTGCAGGTTCCTGTTGAAGGAGATTGGGCATTGCTAAGTAAGGGTTCTGTACTTGTTGATGTGTAGGGACCCTTTGAGGGTAAGGAAATCCTTGCTGAGGTATAGGCTCTGTCTGTCGTTGTATAGCCTCCTCTCGGAGATGAATAGGTCTTCGGGGTGTAGGTTCCATCTGTTGATAGGTTGGTTCTCGAGGTGTAGGTTCCCTCTGTTGATAGGTTGGTTCTCGGGGTGTAGGTTCCCTCTGCTATCGTGGGTCACTACCACAATTAATGTGACGTCCGCCTCGGTTGTGCTGAAACAAAATTATATCTCTGTCTTCCTCCATTCTTTCATACGAGGGTCCGCGCTCACCTACCCTCATTTAATTAAAAGTTTGTTCTTCCTGGGGGCGAGGTCGCCTGGAATCCTGGGTTTCCTGATTCGCACGCCCACCCCTATAGGTAGTTTGAACCGGATTTATTATCACAACATCGTCATCAGATTGGGAATTCCTAGGGCGATCTCTCACTTGATTGTCAATCCTCACCCATGGTGGGGAGCGTCGCCTTTCTCCATATCTCTCTTGATCTCTTCCACGATATATCTCCATCCTTCTATGTGGATCTTCAGGTGAAATCGGTCTAGAACGTTGTCCATAAAGTTTGATTCTCAGTTCATTCGGATCTTGTTTTCTTGGGGTAGGGGGTCTTGAGGGTTGTCTGGGACGATCGGGGGGGGGGGGACTCCACATATGGGGTGAGATTATCTTCATAGGTTAACACCCTAGGGGTTACAGCCTGGAATCTTCGATTCTGACGGGTTTCCTCAACCGTACGGATTTCTCTCTCGGAAGGGGAATCCTTCCTTGAAGATCCTCAATGGCCAGTGACAGGTTCTTTCTCGGGGCGATGAAATCTTTCGGTTGCATATTGACATCGACTGTTGGTACGTGGGGGACGCATGTCCCTAACAGAGGTACGTCGCCTATCCGGGCTTCGACGAGCCCGCTCTGGTAACCTTCTCTCCTTTTCAAGTGACTCCATGCGCTCTGCCATTCTGTTTACCGTGTTTCCCATGTGAGCGATTTGACTCAAAAGCTCGGTGTTACTCATCAGGATGGGAGGATCTCCCCCTAGGCGTGGAGCCGAGTTTGTCGGATTTGGCGTGGCTGCCTCTCTCCGATTTGATTGCCTTTGTGGTGGAGGAGGTAGATCTGTTGTATGGATCTCGACCTCCCTCATGTCGTTACCTGCATCAACTAGTTCTAGCGCCAATTGTTAACGGAGGAATTTGGTGATAACCAATTTGGGGAGGGTTGCTGGAATTGTGGTGGTAGTTGACGACGGTGTACAACGTAGGTTAATGGGAATTAGGATTTATGATTCGGGGATGACTGAGATTGTATGTGAGAATAGGTCGCAATTAAGATTGAATATCGAATTCTCTCTTGTTCGCAAGCTTGCATCGTGCCATACAATATGCCTACGTACCTTATTTATAGGGATAAAGCCAAACGTAGTTCTTGGGGAGCAAGTAACCCATGGGCCGAGTTTCCTTCTTTAAAAGCGAAAAGACCGGGGTCACCGCCTTTGATACGTCATTATGAGCTGTCATGGTCTTACTATCTTCTCGGAATTTATCGGATAAGTTATTGACCCGGATTTATCGGAGTCAAAGCTTATCCTGTTCCATGGAGAATAAGGAAAGACAGATTCTTATGAATCTCAAAAGGGCGAGGCTTCTCGATCCTTCCAGCAAGACGAAGCTTCTCAACCTGGATAAAGTTTAATCTGATAAAATATAAATTGCTTATTTCTTCTGGGCGAGGTTACCTTTCAGCCTTCCGGGCGAAGTTATCTTCGAGTCTCTTGGACGAGGTTGCCTATCACATCCTTGGGCGAGGTTGCCCACCAAGCACAAGGGCGAGGTTGACTTCTAAACCCATAGGCGAAATTACTGTCAAAACACTTTGGACTGGTATTGTTAGGATGAATGACAAACATTGGGCTAGACCTGAGGGATGCCTTCCTCACATACGGGCGAGGTTATATAATCTATGGGCTAAGCCCAATAAACTAGGTTTTCATCGTAACGCTATTATAAGGAAATGCCAGTATGTGTTGGGTTTTAATCTAAACTAATGGGCCTTGTTAGCTGTTAGACTTGTGCTCATGTTTATGTTTGTATTTTATTTATTCCCTACGTGTTTTGTTTTAAATAAGTTCAGAAGATCTGGTCTTGAGGAAGTTGAGTATTAGTAGGAGTAGTGGAATAAGTCTGAGAAATATTAGGAGACAGTTGCTGGTTTTCTGGTGCACGTTAGGTGTCTAGATTAGCTTATTTAAATCGATGTAATGTTCCTTTGTAAGTTGGATCTCAAAACATCAAGTATTGTAATTTCGTTTGTTTCATATATATAAAACTGAGCTTGTCTCAACCCATCTAGTTTCTACAGTATCTAAGGCGAAGTTGTCATTTTGACCATAACAGCATATTTTGACCATAACAGCATGATATACCTTCTTAACCCTTTTACCATGCATATTGTACATCGTTAGAGACGCCAAACTGTAAAGTGTACATAAACTCTTGAAAATAAAGATGAGAAAATCTCTACAGAAAACAATAAAGAGGAAGAAGAAAGGCTGACGGCATAATATATTGTAAATTTGTAATTATACTTTGTAAACATTGCACGGTTAGTACCCTGTTTCCATATCTAACAACAATCACAGCTATTAATATGTTAAATGGCGGCCAAAAAAATTTCTTCACCCGTAGCCGCCCACTTGTTCTTCACCAATATTTGGAATTTATGTGCAGAAGTTGTTGAAATTATAATCTAGGGCCACTCATTAGATTAGAGATAGCTAGCTAGGTCCATTAAGAAAAGTCTCTGCGAATTCGAATCCATCCATTAGTGTTAAATCTTAATTTCTGCGTTGGCAAACGAATTTTATAGGTAGTTCTTTTCTCGAAACTAACTAACAGTTGCGAACTCCAGTCCCGACTAAATCGAGCTATAGAATTTTATTGTTGCCACCATTTATTGGCATTCATAAAATAATACGTATATTGTACAATTTTTAGGTTACTGAGGTCATGATTTCACCACCCATACTAATTGTTATGGGCAAAATTTGTCCACCGCATTTCTCGGCCTCCCCGCAATCAATGACGTTACTCACTAGAATCAACCTCGGTTACATGTTGAAATCGACCAAGGTTATATGTTGCATAAGAGCATCTCCAAGGGTATAAAACCCTTAGCTAAATAATCCATGTGGCATCTATGTGTCACTTTTTAGATAATATGTAAAAGGTATAACACTCCAATCATATGTTCTTAGCAAAAAAATATAGACAATCATTTTTTGGTTGGCTATATTTGTTGAACCAATAAAGTCCTTGTGTATAATTTTACCTAACAAGAAATATAGATAAGACCATTGGAGTATATGTCATTATCCTTAACAAAAATATTTCATAATCATTATAGCCAACAAGATTGTCAATCATTTTTACCTATTGCCCTTGGAGATACTGTAAGGAAGAATACTAGTAGGGTCAGTCCCATATCATATATATAAAGAATGAAAACTCAAGAGGATACATATATTGGGCCTAGCCATCGTTCATGGTAAGCGTCGTATCTCCCTGATGTGTCGCCCACGAACTAACTAGCAAGGAGACAACTATTACTATCGGGGAAGAAATATATAACTCGGGACGTATACAAGGACAACCTCGCCCACCTATGAAGAGTGTCGCCTTATGTGAAGCATTATACAGGATATGAAGCCTAGGTTATCAGCTTAAAAAGGCCTCTCATCTCTAGAAAAATACCTTGCCTTCTGGAAGTAGCCTCTCATAATTGTGAGAAGCCTCGCCTGCGGACTATTAATTACCAAGGAGATAACTACAATTATCAGAGAAAAAATGTGTAACCTCGCCCCCCGGTGGAGAATCACCCTTCGTATGAGCATTAGACATAATAGGGAACCTCGTCCTCCGGAAGCAACCTCGCCCCCCGTGGGGCATCACCCTCCGCAGGAGCACTTTTATTATATAATAAGAAATAATTATGAAAATTAATTTATAGTGTATGGCACTCATATTATTATATGCTACTTTTTCGTGTAGATCTCTAAATATAAATTTTTTATTTAATACATCATAGATGGGAATCGATCCATGATCTATGGTAGTATTATTTTATTATCCCTCTTACACTTATTATATAACTAGCTTAAAACCCGTGAAATAGTTGTTATTTTATTATTTATGTTTTAATATTTTATTAAGTGTGTTAAACTTTTTTAAATAATTAAAAGTATTAAAATAAATTTTGAAATAAATAAGTAACAGTTTACCTGTGATAGTAAGGAAAAGTAATATGTTTTAGTTGAAAAAAACGATTACCCTGAATTTGTTTAAAAAAATAAGTCATATGTTAAAATAGGTAAATTTTTTATAGAATTAAAAATATTAAAATAAGTTTTAAAATAAATAAGTAAGGGTTTTCCGTGATATTTTTGGAAAAGGAGAGATTTTTGTAAGATAAAATAGAAAAAATAAGATGTTTTAGTTAAAAATGTAATTTATCATGATATTTTTTGAATGAGGGGATTTTGATAGAAAAAATGGAAAAATTAATGTATTTTAGCTGAAGAAGTTAATTGGTTATAAATAAATAATTTTATTAATTTAATAATTTTTTATAGATAAGTAAGAGTAATTAAGTAAAATCACGAAGTACCAAAAAACTATGTCTTTTAAAATAATTTTAAAAACAGTAAAATAGGTTTTTTTTTTTTTAAATAATTAAGGGTTGCCCGTGATATTTTTGGAAAATGAGGGAGTTTAGTAAGGAAAAATAGAAAATGTAATATGTTTTAGTTGAAAAAGGTAATTGTCCATGATATTAAAATAGATTTTAAAATAAATAATTAAGGGTTGCCCGTGATATTTTTGGAAAAGGGGGGATTCTAGTAGGGAAAAATAGAAAAAGTAACATATGTTTTAGTTGAAAAAGATTATTGTCTGTGATATTTTTGAAAAAAGAGAAGATTTTGTAGAAAAAGTAATGTGTTTTAGCTGAAAAATTTAATTGGTAATAAATAAATCTTATTATTTAATAATAATTTTTAATAGATAAGTAAAAGTAATTAAGTAAAATCACGAAATACCAAAAAACAGGTACCGTACCGACCAAAATTTTAATATTTCGTGTTTAATAATATAGTATAGTCATGATATAATTATTAAAATTAATTTATAATGTGTAGCAGTATAATTGTGATTGACTTTATAGTAAAAGATTAGTTGATATATATGTTTAATTATGAAAAATAATTTAAAATATATAATAGTATATCGTGTTTGATTTTAAACTAAAATAGTGATTTTTAGTATAAAAAAAAATTGATATAATAAATATGTATATATGAATATGTTAAATAAAATCATTATTATATTTAAATTAGAATTGTTAAACTAACCATGGTTAGTAGAATCGGATGAGAATGTTAAATAAGGAAAACTCTTAATATAATTTGATTGGTCTAAAATTTTGGAATGAACTCTAATTGATTCTAAACTAATTCATAATTTTCTGATTAGTTAACTGCACTTTAATTGCATATCTGGGTGGATTCAGATATTATAATAAAAGATATAGATATCTACATGTAAAATCAATATATATATATATATATATATATATATATATATATATATATATATATATATATATATATATATATATATATATATAAAAGGAGGATACGCGGGAGGTTAGGTGGCGCCTCTTAGATTGTCTCAATCTATTTTTCTAATTTTTCTAGAATTTTTGAATTTTAAATACTAATAAATCAAAAAATATCCTTTAACATATTAGAAGTAGAATAGGTGTTCAAATTTATTGAGAAGAAGAGCTCGAATTTGTAGGTGATACATAAAATAAAAGTTCTATTTAAAGTAAAATAGGTGTTCGAATTTATAGAGGATAAGAGTTCGGATATATAAGAAATACTTGCAATTAAAAGTTCTATTGGAAGTAGAATAGACGTTTGTGAGACAAAATTAAAAGTTTTATTGGAAGTAAAATATGTGTTCGGATTTATGGAGAAGAAGAGTTCGAATATATAAGGACTTTATAAGTTAGACATATAATTAAAAGTTCTATGGAAAGTATAATAGGTTTTCCAATTTATAGAGTAAAAGAGTTCGAATTTATAAGAAATACATATTAAAAAAAAAGTTCTACCGAAAGTAGAATTTGTAAGGCATATAGAATTAAAAGTTTTATAAGAAGTAAAATATGAGTGCAAATTTATATATGTGTTTTTTCAACAAAAGAGCGACTCATTCGAAAGGACTATAATAATAAAAAAATTAATATAAAACAAGTATTCAATGTGTAAAATTTGCGATTTCGATATTAAAAAGAAAAACGTGTTTAACGGGATGACGATTTATTATGGAGAAATGAGTGATTGTTGTAATTTTATAGATAGAGTTTTTTTATAAAAAAAATTATAACGTCGTCGCGAAGCGTGGCTTTGTCAATTTGTAGGTTAGACATATAATTAAATGTTTTATTGGTAGAATAGATTTTTGAATTTATAGAGCAGAAGAGTTCAAATTTATAATAAATACATATAAAAAATTTTTTTATCAAAAGTAAAATAAGTGTTTGTAATACATATATAATTAAAAGTTTTATTGAAAGTAAAATAGGTGTGTGAATTTATATAAGTTGTTTTTCATTTATATAAATTGTTTTTCATACTTATAAAAAAAAGTTATATCAAAAGTAGAATAGATGTTCGTAAGACATATATAATTAAAATTTCTATTGTAAGTAAAATATGAGTGCGAATTTATATTGAAGTTTTTTCAACGAGAGAGCGACTCATTCGAACGGAGTATGTTAACATGAAAATTAATAAGTAAGACAAATATTCAATGTATAAAATTTAGAATTTCGATCTTAACAAGTAAAATATGTTTAACGAGAGGACGACTTATTAGAGAGAAATGAGTAATTATTATAATTTTATAGATAGAATTTAAAAAAAAATTATAACACCATCGTGAAACGCGACTTTGTCAACTAATTATTACTAGCTTAAAACCCGTGCGATGCATGGATTATTATTAATAATTATTATTTTTATTATTTATGTTTTAATATTCTATTAATCTGCATTTGTTAAAAAAAATAAGTAGGTGTGTTAAACTTTTTTAAATAATTAAAAGTATTAAAATAGATTTTAAAATAAATTAATAACTGTTTTCCCGTGATATTTTTGGAAAAGGAGGGGTCTTAGT
The DNA here is from genome assembly GCA_030848705.1 of Heracleum sosnowskyi. Taxonomy (NCBI): domain Eukaryota; kingdom Viridiplantae; phylum Streptophyta; class Magnoliopsida; order Apiales; family Apiaceae; genus Heracleum; species Heracleum sosnowskyi. The sequence goes on from CM061239.1 coordinate 11,246,616, forward strand.
AAGGAAAAATAGAAAAAGTAACATGTTTTAGCTGAAAAGGTAAGTTCCCGTAATTAAAAGTATTTAAATAGGATTCACAATAAATAAGTAAGGATTTGTCCGGAATATTTTTGGAAAATGAGGGGTTTAGTAAAGAAAAATCAGAAACAGTAACATGTTTTAGTTGAAAAAGGTAATTGTCCGTGATTTTTTTAGAAAAAAAGAATATTTTGTTAGAAAAGATAATGTATTTTAGCTAAGAAGGTAGTTGGTTATAAAAATGTTATTATTTAATAATAATTTTTTTAGAAAATGAAAAAATAGAAAAAGTAACATAATTAAAAGTATTAACATAGATTTTAAAATAAATAAGTAAGGGTTTCCCCGTGATATTTTTGGAAAATGAGGGGTTTTAGTAATGAAAAAGAGAAAGAGTAGCATGTTTTTGTTAAAAAAGATAATCGATCGTGTGTTTTTTAGAAAAAGAGAGGATTTTGTAAGGAAAAAAAATAAAAAACGGTAATGTATTTTAGCTGAAGAAGTAATTGGTTATAAATAATGTTGTTATTTAGTGATAGTTTTTAAAAAAATATAAGTAATGGTAATTAAGTAAAATCACTAACTACCGACCGTCCGTCTATCCGACTACCAAACTTTTAATGTTTCGTCTTTAATAATATAGCTTAAAACCCGTACGATGCACGAGTTGTTTTTAATAATTGTTAATTTTATTATTTATATTTTATATTTTATTAATTGCATTTAAAAAAAATAAGTAGGCGTGTTAAACATTTTAAAATAATTAAAAGTATTAAAATAAATTTTAAAATAAATCAGTAACGGTTTGTCCGTGATATTTTGGAAAAAGAGAGGTTTTACTAATAAAAATAGAAAGTAACATGTTTTTGTTAAATTTTAAAATATAAAAGTAACGATTTGCCCGTGATATTTTTGAAAAAAGAGGGAGTTTAGTAAGAAAAATAGAAAATGTGACATGTTTTAGTTGAAAAAGGTAATTGTCAATTAAAAGTATTAAAATAGATTTTAAAGTAAATATGTAAGGGTTTTTTCGTGATATATTTGAAAAATGAAGAATTTTAGCAAAAAAATAGAAAAAGTAACATGTTTTAGCTGAAAAGGAAATTGCCCCTGATTTTTTTAGAAAGAAATGGTAATATAATTTAATTGAAAGGGTAACTGATTATAATAATTAAATAAACAGTTAAATAAGGCAAATATCGTATCAAAAAACAGGTACAAAAAAACAGGTACCAAAACTTTCAATGTTTCGTCTTTGATAATATAGTATAGATAGAGAGATATATTCATAATATTAGTATTTTATGCTACTAAATGGAATAACCGTGATATTTTTGAGGAAATATTAGTTAGAAAATATAAAAAAGAATATACGTTTTGAAAAAAAAAGCTAATCGGTTAGTAATTAATAATAATATTATTATTATTTTATTTTATTAAATAGAACTATTCGTGATATTTTTGGAAAATTAGAGGTTTTATTTAGGAAAAATAGAAAAGTAGAAATTTTAGTTAGAAAATATAAAAAAGAATATACACTTTGGCTAAAAATGATAATGAGTTATTTATTAGCAATTATAACTTTATTATGTTATTTTATTAAATGAAATTGCATGTGATATTTTTGGAAAATGAGATGTTTTAGTTAGGAAAAATAGAAAATATATTCTATATACTAATTTTAATATTTTATCTAACAGTTCTCAATGATTTGATCAAAAATATCTAACGGCTATGAATGGAGTGACCAGACTACAAAAAACTTTCATGACCAGACTACAAAACTTTCAATGTTTCGTCTTTAATATAATAGTATAGATTAAAAGTATAACGAAAACGGAAATAAAAAACGAATTTATGTGAGTCCTTGTCGGGTGTGCGTTTAACAATAAACAGAATAGTATACTAATACACGAATAATGTGGTGATAATGATCTTTTGTAACCTACCAATGGCGGCTTTTGAATATGTTTGGCCATATAATTATACATATCAATATCAAATTAGAACTGTGATAGAGTTATTGAATTCGGTGCATGACTAATTGTGCACCTACATTGTCGTCTGATTACAGTACTTAATTAAGGTTGCCATGATGGGATGTGTTGATTGCTAGTGACCAAGTAATCAAATCAGTAATTTTGGTTTTGGATCACACATCACTAGTGTGAATTACGTGCTTAGAAGTTAGAACAATAACACAACTTGTCTAATTTGGCCGACCAACTCGCCATTGATGCATGAGATTGAGGCCCTCAGTTTTTTCATCTGTAATGTGACATGTTTAGCTTTTTCTTGATTAGGTGATCAAATGTCCTAGATGTATAGGAACAAATAAGGATGGGTGGGAATCTATATACTTGCACGAATCATTTTGGCCGATTAATAGCGTACAATGAATTAAGAAAGAGTCGAATATTATTTTCAAACTATAATCGAGATTATGGAATATATTATACATAATTTGTATAAATAGGAGCTCCAACCATACAAAATCTTAGCTAAAATTATAGCCAACCTCGTCAAATTTATCGAACCTGTCAAGTGCTGTAACAAAGCTGTACATATTAATTTAATCATTATAGTTAATTCCATTGAAGCAAATTATCAAATTCAATAAATTTTAGTCATTCATTATTTTATATAATTTTAACGAACCATTTTATCTATCCTCGTTAGAAATGCTAAGTGCTATCCGAGTTTGAACTTAACTTACAGGTTTAGATTCGTGGTGACGTCAATCGTTGTCAAGTATGCTGTCAAGTCTGCTCATTGTCCTAATTGTCAAGTATGCTGTTAAAACTGCTAAACAAAATCAACAAAATTTCAAAAATGGCCTCGTGGAGAAGTGCACATCAGAAACTTTATCTATCAATATACTTATATAAATCTTTATCTTTATATATGTAAAGGAAAATCATTATAACTCTCTGATCATCCGAAAAATATTTATTTATTTTTCTAGAGCTTCTCAATTTTAATTCAATAAAACTAAATTTTTTTATTTACATTCGAATTTTTAGAGCGAAGACTTTCCTTATTTACACTCAAATTTTTAGGAAAGACAATAAATATATAAAAATCAATCATATTTAAAATTTAATAAAACAAATATTACCTTTTTTCTCAACTAACTTAAATCATATTTAAGTTCAAATCTATTTTTCCAGAGTTTCACTATTTTAATTCAATTTGAATTTTTAGCAAAGACAATAAATATATAAAAGTCAATCCTATTTAAAATTTAATTAAACAAAATTAACTTCTTTTATCGATTTTTCTAGATCTCCACAATTTTAATTCAAAAAAAATAAATTTCCTTATTTATATTCGAATTTTTAGGGAAGACATTCCTTATTTACACTCGAATTTTTAAGGAAGACAAATTTTTTATAAAAGTCAATTCTATTTAAAATTTAATTAAACAAATATTACCTTTTTTCTCAACTAACTTAAATCCTATTTAAATTTTAATCTTTTTTTTCTAAAGTTTCACTATTTTAATCCAGTTCAATTTTTTAGGCAAGACAATAAATACATAAAAGTCAATCCTATTTAAATTTAACTAGTTTACTAAGTCGCGCTTCGCAACGGCTTTTAATAACATCTCTAAATTTTCTCAAAAAATATTTTACAAAATACGTTTTTAAATAAAATAATATTTCTAATATAAAATTAAGTTTTGTTTTGAATTATATATATATATATATTTTTAGATCGTTCAATCAAAAACTACAAATATTATATCTTCGGAGCTATTAAAATCTTCACTACCTCCAAATCTACTCCCAATAAGAAAAAAATCAAAAAAAATATGAACAAACATCCTTTTTGTTGATGGGAGAGTTTTTTAATTAATAATGATCTCTTTTTGTCAAAACAAAAAACAACAACAACCTCTTCCTTTTAAAAAAAAATAAAATTAATGACATCTTCTCAATGTTTCGTATTCTTGTATGACTTTTGTTATAGATGCACCGACTTATTGAATTTTGTTAAAAATGCACACACTAAATAAATTCACTCGGCAATAATTCAGAAACTCCCTTATAAATAGCTTGTAATTTCATAGATTGCAGAGTACACGGAAATCATCCGAAACTCTACTTTCTAACTTTATATTCAAGGTACTATTTTCTATATCTATAGCCTTTGTTTTAGTGTAATACTTGTACAAAGCCTATCGTTCCTAAAAAGTAATTGAGATTTTTTCGAATTTTTAATATTATTAATTCAAAAAATTGAGAAAATTAGAAAAATAGAACGAAGCGATTTGAGAGCGCCACCTCACCTCCCCCGTCTTCTCCTTTATATAATAGTATTGATTAAACAAAATTAACTTATTTTCTCAACTTAATTAAATCTTATTTAAGTTTTAATATTTTTTCTAAAACTTCTCTATTTTAATTCAATAAAATAAAATTATCTTACTTAGATTCAAATTTATAATGAAGACAATAAATATGTAAAAATCAATTTTTTTAGAATTTAATCTTTATTATAATGTTATATTGCAATCATATTAAAATTTAATATTTATTAATTCTTTATATTATAATCCTTTTGGAATAAATCTTTATTATATCTTAAATTGCCTATAAAAGCATGGCATAATAATAAGTTTTTCTCATGTCACAAATTTGAGAATACATCTAGGTTTTAGAGATTAGATAGAACACTAAACATACACAAACTATTGTTAAAATTAAAATTACATACCTGCATACAATTTTTCTAATTTTTTAGTTGATTTCTATATCTAATAATAATTACATTAAATGTTATCATTGTATATAGTTTTTGATATATTCCTTTTGTGATTTTTGAGAATTAATTAGAGTTATTCAAAATCATTATCTCATAATTTTTTTAATTAATCATGTTTATAGAATTAAATTTTTTTATTTACAATCAAATTCATAGTAAAAATAATAAATATATAAAAGTCAATTATGTTCAAAGTTCAATTTAACAACTATTAATTTTTTTTCTTAACTAAACAAAAATTGAAATCCTTTATTTAAATTCAAATACACATGTAAAACAATGATTGTATAAAAATTGATTATGTTTTCATGATTAACCTTTTGCATTATAATGATGCACATGTACTAAAATGTTTTATTATAATGTATAAGAATATTTAAGAAATTTGTAATTTTTGTGATAATACAAATAGTTGAATTTTGAAGCGGTGGTTAATACTTAAATTTTTATTATTGCTTAATTTTAGTATTTTAAATTTATATCTATTTAGTGCAATAGGCGTCGGCTCAGGAGAATATGACACAAAATCGGCATATAAAATTTAGGGATTTTTAAGAAATTTGTAATTTTTGTTATGATACTAATAGTTGAAATTTGAAGTGGTGGTTAATATTTAAACTTTATCATTACATATTTTTAGTATATTTTATTTATGTGTATTTATGTAACGGGCATTTGCTCAAAAAACATGACACAAAATCGGCATTAAAAATCTATGGATATTTAAGAAATTTGTAATTTTTGTGATAATACGAATGGTTGAAGTTTGAAGTGGTGGTTAATACTTAAATTTATATTTTTGGTATTTTTTCTTATATGTATTTAGTGTAACGAGTGTTGGCTCAAGAAAATATGATACAAAATCGGCATAAAAATATGTGAATAGTTTATTTTATTTTTTATGTATGTTACTTTGTAAAATATTGTGTTCACTATTTATGTATACAAGCTTAAAACCTGTGCATGGATTGTTTTTAATAATTTTTATTTTATTATTTTTATATTAATATTTTATTAATTGAAATTATTAAAAAAATAAGTATGTTTGTTAAAATATGTAAACTTATTTAAATTATTAAAATCATTAAAGTAAATTTTAAAAATAAATAAGTAAGGGTTTGCCCGATATATTTTTGGAAAATGATGGATTTTAGTAAAAAAAATAGAAAAAATTTAGTTGGAAAAGGTAATTGTCCGTGATATTTTTGGAAAAAGGAGGAGATTTTGTTAGAAAAAATAGAAAAGTAATGTGTTTTTGCTGAAAAGGGTAATTAGTGATAAATAGGTAATGTTATTACTTAATAGTATTTTTTTAAATATAAGTAAGGGTAATTTAGTAAAAACACAAAGTACTAAAAAAATTGTACCGATCAACCAAACTTTTAATGTGTTTTAGCAAGGAAAAATAAAAAAGGTGAAATATTTTAGTTGAAAAAGGTAACAGTCCGTCATATTTTTGGGAAAATGAGGCGATTTTGTTTTAAAAAATAGAAAAATAATATGTTTTAGCTGAAAAAAGTAATTGATGATAAATAGGTAATGTCATTATTTAATAATATGTTTTGATAAATAAGTAAGGGTAATTATTTAAAAACACGAAGTACCAAAATATTGTACCGACTAACCAAACTTTTAATGATTCGTCTATTATAAGATAGTACAAATAGATTTTATTTTATTTTCTTAAATAGTTAATATTTAAAATTTTACAAAAATATTATAGGGCCGCTGCGAATTAAAAATTCGAAAACATCCCAGTTGCCTTTAAAATCATTACTAATTGAGGAAACTATATATACAATTTTAATATTTTTACTTTTAAAATCTTTACAAAAGGAGAGAACTAAATATACAATTTTAATATTCTCCTCAATTTTTTATTTGAAAATATCTCTATCATTTTTTTAAATTTTTATTAATGGAAGAAATTAAATATACAATATTAATATTCTCCTAAAATTTTTATTAAAAAATATCTCAATTGTTTTTTTTAAATCTTTACTAAATTGAAGAAACTAAATTTACAACCTTAATATTCTCGCCTTTAAAATCTTTACTAATAGAGGAAACTAAATATACAATTTTTATATTCTACTGAATAATACAAATCATTATTACCTTATATTCTCATAAACTTTCTTTTTAAGTTAGATTATTATCTTAATATTCTACTAAAATTTATCTTCAAGTAAAATGATTAGGTTGATATTGTATTAAACTTTTTATTGAACTCAAAGTTACCATCTTAATATTTTCATATATCTTGACATTCTAAATTTTATGTTTAAATCAAATTATCATCTTAATATCCTCCTAAAAAATATTAAAAATTATGTTATCATTATTGTTTTTGGTAAAAAAAACCCCATATTTAATTTATTGATATGTTTTACATATATATTAAAAATCATTTCTTTTAAGTTTTAACTTCTAATTTATATAGAAGATAATACTTCTATAAAATTCAAGTTTCTATAAAATAAAATATAGAAATATTAATATATTTTTTCTGGATTGCCTATATTTTAAACAATATAAATTAGAATTTTTAAAAATATTTAAATTAAGTTTTATGATATAAGAAAATTGTTTAATATATGATGTAGTTTATTTGGTAAAGTAGTTTGTTATCTGTTTAGATTTGGTAACAACGAGAAAGTGAGTTAGGAAGAAACATGTTTAACGAGAGAGTAAATCATGAGGAGTAATATATTATATGCTAGAATTTAATATTGGTGATATATTATGTTTTTAAAAAAAAATAGAAGTTGGAATATGAATTTTGAGAAAAATAAACACGGTGATAAATATATTAACATTTGATATAATATTAAAATAATGAAAAATATTAGACAATTGCTCCTTTTTATATTTATTCAAAAATTGGTAAATGACCAAGGCAAAACGGAGAATTCAAAAAAAAATCCTTAATTTAATGTTAGAAATATAAATTTACGTAAAACTAGAAAATTTTATAAAAATTATTATAAAATCACTGCTAAGCGCTAGTTTAGATATAAAGACAAGTTTCTATATAGACTATACAGTGTATACTAAAACGTGAAAATCGAACTTCAATTTTTTTATCTTTTCGCGGAGATCTATGTAACGTTAAACTGGATTTTTTGTCTTCTAATATAGAAAGTATAATAATAATAATCATACAAAAGTTCAGTATTAGTTAAAAATATTACTACTGTTAAAATTAAATATTAATATGATGGCTAAATCATCAATATATATATATATATAAAGGAGGATAAGCGGGAGGTGAGGTGGCGCTCTAAGATCGTCTCAATATTTTTTTTTTAATTTTCTAGAATTTTAGAATTAAAAATACTAATCAATAATATGTAATCTTTAACATATTAGAAGTAGAACATGCGTTCGAATTTATAGAGAAGAAGAGTTATAATTCATATAAAAAACATAATAACTAATATATGTAAATCACTTGGATACTCGAATCTAACTAAAATTTCCGTTAACATACTCATTGTAGAAAACTAATTCGAATTTATAGGTCATCAATTAATCTATGTCTATATAAATCTCTGGCATATGCATATTTTTATTGAGTTCTTAAGAATTTATTTTTATGATTATACATTCGACCGATTATATTATATACTTTCAGTTAATTATTGCATGTTGTAATGTGTACTAACAGTGATAGGCAGAAGTATGAAACTCTGGGCCGTACGTGGCAGATTCAAATAAGGTGACCATCGATAGTAGGCGAGGTATGTGATTTTTGCCAACTTTCATTTGATTTCTTCATTTGCTCTTTGTCATGTTTGTTTCGGTCTTTGTAAGTTGAAATTAGAAATTCTTTAACATTTTTAATTTTTTATAAGAAAAGTCGAGCCTTTAACAAGTTGATATTTAATTCGTTTTGATATGCTATTGATGTTTATGACTATTGAAGTCAATAAATTTAATGGATAATTAGAGCTGTAAATGAGCCGAACCGAGTCGAACTCTTAACTGGTCATGTATCGTCTCAATTTACTTTTCTAAATTTTTAGAATTTTAGAATTTTAAATACTAATAAATAGAAAAAAATCTTTTAACATAGTAGAAGGAGAATATGTGTTCGAATTTATAGAGGAGAAGAGTTCAAATTTATAGAGGAGAAGGGTTCGAATTAATAAGGAAAACATATAAATACAAGTTTCATTTAAAGTAGAATAGGTGTTCGAATCTATAAAGAATAATTGTTCGAATTTATATGTAAGATTTATATTAAAAGAATTTGAAAATAGGATATATGTTCGAAGTATTGAGGGCCTCTAATATTTTCTCAATCTATTATTCTAATTTTTATTTTCTAAAATAATATAGGAGTTTGAAACTTTCTGTAATTGACGTTCATACCCGGCAACAGAGCTCATGAATTATGTGTTTATAAATTACAGTACATACATGAGATTATTTATTTATGATAATATTAAGATGTGAAAAGCTATTCAATATTATGTGATGCTAATTGACTAATTTTGCATGTTAATAAATAAGTACAGGGGCCTCACGAAAAAAGGCACACGACATAGGTTAATAAAGATATTGTGATGTTTAAAATTAAAAATAACTTAATTTTGTAATCTTCGAATTTGCAGGCTAATAAATAAGCACGGGTACAAGCATATTACTCCATATTATATGATCTACTTCCGATTTGTGTTTTATTTCAAATTAACGATTAAAAAATTGCTCCAATTTATTTATATAAATTTTCGAAAAATATAACTAAAAATCTATTAACTACAAAATACGAGTTAGTTAAAGAGTCAATCACCTAAAATTTATTTTCAATAGAATCATATCTAAAATTTCTATTGAAAATATAATAAGTGTTTCAATTTATGAAGGAAAGGAGTTTAAAATTATAGAAAAAACATTTAATTAAAAGTTCTATTGAAAGTAGAATGTGTTTGAAAATATCGAGAAAAAGTTATAAAAGAGACATATATTAAAAGTTGTATTAGAAGCAGAATATGGGGTGACATCTTTTACGATCTATTTATATTTTTCTTAAAATATAGGTTTGCGAGTTTATAGTGGAGAAGAGTTCGAATTTATAAGAAAGTCATATAATTAAAATTTTATTAAAAGTAAAATGGCTGTTTGAAAAAATAGTTGAAAAGTTACCGATAAGACATATGATCAAAGTTTTATTGGGACTAGAATAAGATAGTGGCGGGGTGGCATCTTACGATGTTCGAAAATTACTTATCTTTTTTTTTTTTTAGAAAAAAAATTGATGTTTGCATAAAATTAAATATATTTTTTGTAAGTTATATTTGAAATATAATGGGTATTCAAATTTATAAATGAGGATAGTTTAAATTCATAGGTTAGACATATAATTAAAAGTTCTATCAGAATAAGTTTCCGAAATTATTGAGTAGAAGAGTTCGAATTTATAAAAATACATATAATTAAAAGTTTTATTTGAAAGTAGAATAAGTGTTTGTAAGACATTGTTAAAAGTTCTATTAGAAGAAAAAATATGAGTGTAGATGTATTAACATGTTTTCTCAACGAGAGAACGGCTCACTAGAAAGGAGTATGTTAACATGAAAAGTTATATTTGAAGTAAAATAGGTATTCAGATTTATAAAGGAGAATATTTCAAATTTATAGTTTAAACATATAATTAAAAGTTCTATCGGAAGTTAAATAGATATTCGAATAGAGTAAAGAATTCGAATTTATAATAAATACATATAATCAAAAGTTATATTGAAAATAAAGTAGGAGTATGAATTTGTATAATTGTGTTTTCAGCAAGAGAGCGACTCAATATAAATGAGTATGTTAACATGAAAATTAATATATATAACAAGTATTCAATATATCAAATTTGAGATTTTGATCTTAACAATGAAAGCGTGTTTAATTGGAGAACGGCTTATTAGAGAGAAATGAGTCATTGTTGTAATTTTTATTGATAGAATTTTTAAAAAATTTATAACGCCGTCGCGAAGCGCGGCTTTGTCAACTAGTTAAATTAAACTAATGTGAATTACGTGGTTAGAACTTAGAACAATAACACGACACAAGAACGAGGGAGGGCCAATATATTAATCCAAAGAATTGTGAGTTTGACTTCTCACCTTAAAAAAAACAATAACACAACTCTTCGAATTTGGCCCACCAAGTCGCCATTGATGCATGAGATTGAGGCTCTCAGTTTAGCTATTCATAAAATATCCTAGATGTATAGAAACAAGGAAGGAAGGGTGGAAAACTACTTGCACGAATCATTTTGATTGCCGTACAATATAGAAATAATGTTGTCACGCGCATATTATTTTCGAACCTTTACCTATTTTCAAGAGATTATTCATTTTTCTCTTATCCTTCTTAATGAGTTTATTTAACGTTTAAGATTGTTTAGACTATTATCAAAACTGTAATATTAAGTTTGATAATTCATCCATTAGTCGTCACGATACTCGTATTCACACTTTAGTGTTTCTATTTTTGATAATTTGACTTTAATTTTCAAAACAAACTATTTAATCAAAACATATATTCAAATATTAATTAACACAACAGGTTACCTAAAAAATATTAATTAACACGTAGCTTTTAAAAAAAAATTAATCACAATCACGTGCAAACCACTTATGCCAAATCAATGACCGAGTTAGATCTTTCAATTTTTTTGATTCTAGTTATCCGAGATGATATATTATATTCTTATATATAATAAATGTAAAATGAATCTTATTTATAACTTTGGTAATCCAGTTATTATACAATATCAAAATAATGAGAACCGTTTAATCATGAATAATTTGATGAGAATAGTTATATATAATATTAAAAATGTATTTGATAAATAGTAAAATTATATTTAAATATTAACAAGTGTATTTTGATAACATTTAACCCAAATATAATTGGGATTTTTAAATTAAATAGATTTCTTTATACAAAAATTCATAACTCTTTTTTCAATTTCAATTTAATAATAATTATTAAAGCAAATATCGATATCGATTCACATATTTGAGTATTAAAAAATTCTATACAGTGACTAATATCCTCACACCAAAATATTCAAGATTCTTGGGGCGCGGAGAGGTTGCCCCCACTTCAAATTGGGCCACCTTATCCGTTAGTCTGATTTGAGTATTTCGAAAATACACCTTTATATACACGAAACATTAAAAGTTTTGGTTTTCGATTAATGGTTGGTTTTTGGTTTTCGGTACTTTTTTTAATTAATAAATTAATAATATAATCAAAATTCGGGAAAGTTTTATTCTACATTAATATTTCACTATATTTTACTACATAAAAATCAAATAATATTGAAATCTAATCAAAAAAATGGAAATGTGGGATCTAATTTGTTTAAATTTAGGATACACTACTACAAATATACTTCTTTCTTTTTAGGATAACGAAAGCTACTACAAATCAAATCTTTAATGGAATTGTATTATTGTCAAGTTACCAAAATAGTAACTAGATGATTGACTTTTACAATTAAAATATTTTTTTTCTAACAAAATCTACTTCTTTTCCAAAAATATCATTACAATTGTCTTTAAATTAAAACATATTACCTTTTATATTTGTTATTACTAAAATCTATGTTTTCCAAAAATATGAGTGCAATCCTTACTTATTTATTTTAAAACCTATTTTAATACTCTATTTAATATATAATAAAATAATATAAAATAGTAACTAACTGATTGCCTTTTATAATTAAAAAAAAATCTAACAAAATCTACTCCTTTTCCAAAAATATCACGACAATTACCTTTAAATTAAAACATAATATCTTTTATATTTGTTATCACTAAAATCTCTATTTTCCAAAAATATGAGGTGCAGTCCTTACTTATTTATTTTAAAATCTATTTTAAAATCTATTTAATAAATAATAAAAAAATAAAAAAATATTAACTAGCTGATTGCCTTTTATAATTAAAACATTTTTTTTCTAACAAAATCTACTTCTTTTCCAAAAATATCACGGGTAATTACCTTTAAATTAAAATATATTACCTTTTATATTTGTTATCACTAAAATCTCTATTTTCCAAAAATATCAAATGCAACTCTTACTTATATATTTTAAAACTCATTTTAATACTTTTAATTATTTAAAAAAAACTTACATATTTTAACAAGTGAACGTATTTTTTTTAACAAATACAATTAATATAATGCGTGTTTGGGGTATCACAAAAAAGTTGACTTATAGCTTAAAATGAGTAAGTGCTTTATAAGTGATAAGTTGATGGATTCTTATAAGTTATACGGGTGTTTGGATAAATTTACTTATAAGTTAGTTAATAGTTTGCTAAATTAAATTTGAAAAAATAATTATTAAATACAATGATTTCAACACTTGCATTTTAAATTAAAAAAATATTTAAAAACACAAAGGTAAAAATATAAAGTATTAAAAAAAATAAAGAAATCAAAGAATAAGTTGATAAGTTAAGTAAAATGGTGGTGATTTCTAACATTCAACTTATCAATTTATAAGTTATAAGTTATCAAATAAAATGAGTACACAAACACCCCTCATAAGCTGAAATGGGTTTATAAGTCATAAGCTAACTTATAAACCTTTACCCAGGCCCATAATTAAAACACATCATCACTAAAATCCCTATTTTCCAAAAATAAGAGGTGCAATCCTTACTTATTTATTTTAAAATCTATTTTAATACTCTATTTAATAAATAATAAAATAATATAAAAATAGTAACTAGCTGATTGCCTTTTATAGTTAAAACATTTTTTTCTAACAAAATCTACTTCTTTTCCAAAAATATCACGGGCAATTACCTTTAAATTAAAATATATTACCTTTTATATTTGTTATCATTAAAATCTCTGTGTTCCAAAAATATCAAGTGCAACTTAAATATTTTAAAACCTATTTTAATACTTTTAATTATTTAAAAAAACTTACCTATTTTAACAAGTGAACGTATTTTTTTAACACATAAAATTAATATAATTAAAACACATCTAAAAATATTACGTGCAGTTACTTTTTTTTAATTAAAACATGTTAACTTTTCTATTTGTCCTTATTAAAAAAACTTACTTATTTTAACATGTCAACATATTTTTTTAATAAATCCAATTAATATAATTAAAACACTTCTAAAAAGATTACGGTCAATTACTTTTTTTAATTAAAACATGTTAGATTTTCTATCCTTCCTTATTATTAATATTATTTTATTATAAAATAATATTAATAATACCTCATTTATCTTCCTCGGCCTCATTTGTATTTTTTTTATATTTTTTTATGTTCCAATGAATATTTAAGTTTCTCATTTTATAATTTATCAGATTAATTTTTACTTTTATTTTAATATTTTCCGTTCACATTAAATTTTTTAGTTTATTATTTTTAAGGCACATGCCTTGCACGGGTTATACGCTAGTAATAATATACATGAACAAATTAAAAATAGCTTACTTAGGTAATTAGGATTAAAATAATATTTTTTAAGAGATATAACACTTTGATTTATTCAAATTATATTTAATTATTTTATATATAATAAACGTAAAAGAATAATATTAAAATATTATTAAAAATTCAGAGTTTTATTTATATTAACAATAATTTTGAATATAATATTTATAAAAAATATGTTTCATGAGGTGAATCTTAATATTTTTTCTAAGATCACAAAACATGTAAACAAATAATATAATCATCAATCATTAATATTTACTTATCATATTTTGATTTATATATAAATTAGAAAAATGAGTAAAATAACAAAATTTATTAATATAATATAATAATTAATATTATGTAAAGTAATAATTAATTAATATAATTCCATTATTTATTTATTAACAATAAATTTATTTATTTTATTTAAAGTTATCTTTAATTTTTGATTGATTTATTGATTTATTTAATTTTTGATTTAGATTTTTTTAAATTTTATTTATTTTTAATAAAAATTATGAATTAATGTAATAAAAAAATATTAAATAATATATGTTCTATAAGCTACACATACAATTATTTAATTCAAAACTAAAATTATAAGGGGGAAAATAATTATTTTTAGTGATAGTTTATTGGGCTTTTTTCATAAATACCCACCCCTAAATGTTTTTTTTCAAAAATACTATGAGTTTTTGAACTTTTTGCAAAAATACTATCTTTTTGAAATTATTTTCAAAAATACGGTCTGCAACTAGATGCGTGCAACTTTTGCAATCAGAATCAATGCAACCATCTGCAACTTTTTGCAACTTTTGTAATGATGTTTTTCCGGCGTCGGGTTGGGTAGGTTAGGGTTTAGAGTCTAGCTAAGTCCGTAAACGAATTATTCGTCATTCTTAATATTTTTAAAACCCAAAATAGAAACATTGAACCACAAGTTAACTATTGAACCCCTAGGGTAAACCAAGAACACAAGTTTACCTTTTTTATTAATATTTTTTTTGAATTTTTAGCTGTTTTTTCAATTATTTTTTTAAAAAGTTGCATCTAGTTGATTTGGTTGCATCTGGTTGCGTTGGTTGCAGACCGTAGTTTTTGAAAATATTTTTTGGTTGCATCTAGTTGCTTATAGTTGCAGACCGTATTTTTGAAAATAATTTCAGAAGATAGTAAAATTGAAAAAAAACTTAGAAAAAGTAGTATTTTTGACAATTTCTCTGGTTTATTCTCAACTTTATCGGTGCTTTGCTTCTTTAGTATTCGGATTTTATTACCTTTTTTTATGCTATTTGGCATCAAAGTAAATAAATATATCTTTAGAACTCATTTCTTTGAGATTATTGTAAGGAATATTTTATTTAAAACAAACTAGCTTAACTACTTTAAGTAAACCAAATATAATTATTCAAATTTAAAACATTTTTCACACGTGATTATTTGAAAACCTATTTTAAGGCATTTAATTACTTTTCAATTCTTGTAGAAATTAAATCTTTATAGCTTTAATAAACATACAAATATGTGAAAAAAAGAAATAATAGATATTAAAAATAACCTGTGCATGCACGAATCATATCAGCTAATTAAGTCTAAATCTTTATAGTTTCTGAAGAACAATTTCTATAATTTGCATGTTCGGAAATTGATTCAATCTGCTCATCTGGGAACTACAGAGTATATTGTAGTTATTTAAGCTTCGTCGCAGTGACATTACTAATTAACGGGAGCCAAATCAGAGAGTATCAAAATCATGTTTGTGGTGAAAAATGCGAGAGTACAAAATCATACTTAGTTTTAAAGGATCTTCCTCAGGACAAAGACAAGACAAGCACATATATATCATCCTTTTTGGGTATAAACAATTGCAACAATTTAGATATTAGGCAGACCAAAAAAGGACCACTTATTAAATTTTGGGTAATTTTAGTGTTACAAAATTATTTATGTTTTTTGCATTTCACCCAGTGTTGTAAAAAGCGGGAATCAGAATTAATCGATAAATGCACCGTCCAGGGATTAATCGGGTAATCGAGGATTAATCGGAATGATTAATCGGATCATTAATCGGAATAAATTTAATAATATTTTTTATATACAATTATAAAATTGTTTCGTTATTTCAACTAAACATATGTAATTATCATATATTTATGCAAATATGTTAAAAATATTATATAATTGTAATAAATAAAATTTTGAAGGTTTAACTTTTCAATTAGAGATCAATTTAAGAGGAAAACTTAAGAGAATTTACGATTTAGGCATCTAAAATTATAATTATATGTACAAAAATAATATTTTTCCTATTGTTTAATCAAGTTTCTACCTTTTAAAATTTTTATTTTTTTTAATTTTAACTACTTTTTACTATTTTTTAATAATTAGCCCGAATTTTGACCGATTAATCCAATTTTTGACCGATTCAGCCGATTTTTGACCGTTTTTATGAAAAAACAATTAATTGACCGATTTTTGTTTAATCAGTTCGGTGGCCCGCCATCTAGCGATTAATCGGCGATTAATCCCGATTAATCGCCGACTTTTAGAACACTGATTTCACCTACTAATAATGTTTATAAATTAATTTAAATAAGTCCATATACTGGATAGCAAGTCTGCCCTCATGTGATATATATAGTGGCTTAGAGTGATTTTTGATTTTAAGTTAAAAAATGTCGGGTTTGTGTAATAAGTTAAAAAATCACTTAAAATTAAAAAAAGAGAGCTTAAAGTCAGAAGTTGGTCAGATGTACTTTTTTGAATAACTTATTTCATTTTAATAATTTTATTTCATAAAAGTTAATATTATCATTCAAATATATTATTTATCAAACTTAACTTTATTTTTACATTTTTAATAACTCATAAGTTATTCATAATACAAAATTAGTCAAATAGATGTTAACTTAATTTTTTTTTTAAACTTATAACTTTAAGCAACTTTAATCATAAACAATAATTTTAAATTTACCGAGCTCTAAAACGTTTTCATATCACCGTAGATCAATTAAAAACAATTTTGTAACTTTCTTTATGGTATAATTAACTACAAATATCTGTATGTTCAAATGCCCATAATTTTTAGAATTATGACCTAATGCCTAATGGGCTATAATACTTATCCTTACCTTAAAGGTATACATAAATTGGATGATTATTTTATAAAATTATTAACTGTAAGTCTGTAACCGTGAGTTTATCAATAATTAGTAAAATAAAGAAATGAGATCAGCGGTTGTAACCATGAATATGATGAAAGAAGGGCATTAAAAATAAGGGGTTGTGAGTTGGGACGGTGGTGAAATTAGAGGTTATCTGCTTAGAGTATGGGAGTCATGTGGACTGTGGCCTACTAGCAATAAATACAAAGGAGGTTTGAGGGTTGGTCGCTCTTAAGTATTTTTTTTATCACTTTGTCAAACTATGCACCCATATTAATTGTTGTTAGTCTACTACCCTTTGCTACTATAGTTATAGCATCTCCGATAGTCTTTTAAATAAGTTTTTAAATTCAAAAATAAAAAATATATATAAAAAATGAACTTCAATAGATTTTTAGCAGTTTTTAAAAAATTTAAGAGTCTATTCTCTTCTCTCAACTTTAAGAGCTATTACTTCTCTTAACAGCATATTGTTTATATTATATTTAGGAGTATGAGATTATTTGAGATGCTCTTACTCTGGATAACTTCAAACAGAAGCCCTAATCAATATTACATTTAATTAACTCCTCCTAATTAAATCACATACATGTGACTGTTTCTCGTACTGTTTCTAATAAATATTTAAATCACATACATGGAGTTTAAAATTTTAATTGGGATTTAACATATTTTAATTAGGAAAAGGTAATTGGCTAGATATTTTTTAGTTGGGTCAACAAATTTTGGATTTTGATAGTATAGATGTGTGCAGCATTTTATAGTTTTCGAATAGTATAGATAGTTATTATTACTCCATGACAACATTGTGGTAAAAATAAATGCGGATGATTGAAGAACATATGAAAAAGGATTAGGAAAACTTGTAAAAATGTGCATATGGTTTATGAGAAGAAACAAGGGTCTTTCTTAACAACTACCACCTACCAATTTTGCTTGGTCAGCCCAGGTTTTTAATGAAACAATGAATTTTCTTTTACCTGTTACCCGTCTGCGTACGTGTTTGGCCAGATCACTCTTCCCCTTGTTTTCTCGCCACTAAAATTTTAAATTACAGAGATGTGCGACTCACACGCTTTCCTCGTATAAGAGGCAGTAGTGTTGAAAGCAGTTTGATTATTTCCAGAAAACCTAACAACATTTAGTCAAGACATCTTCCCTACTTCCGCTCTCATTGCTTATAATTAGTCTTCTCTAATCACCTTTTTATATAGAGGTGAAGAAAAACAAAAAAAAAATATCAAATTATTTTGCTTATGTTTTCGTATTCATCGATGTGCTCCTCCTAACTCGAAAGCCCCGAAAAAACACACACATATTTATATATCTCCTAGTTAGTGATATAGCTTATATACGGCTAGCTAGGAGTGTTAAATTTTTGCAAACTCTAGACAGCTCTTTGGTTGTGGTGGCCGTGCTGCTTACTATTTTTTGTTCATGTTAAAATGACTATGATGGACAAAACGTTGTCGGTTTTGATGTCAACGGGGAACCTCATAAACGAGTTTGCAAGTTTAATTGTATTCTCCATTCTTGATGTGCTCGATTTCCTTCTATGTTACACGTACAAAGTTGTCGATTTTATCGTTGAAGCGGAATGGAAGCCTTGTTATTGCACTTCAGCCAGGAAGGCGATTACCAGTAGTGGCAACATCTTGGTCTCCGAACAAGGAGAGTCGAAGAAAATTGTTTGCCTTACATCTTCCAAGCTGCAGCTAGAGGAGATCTCTGATACTCTCTACACACGTTCATCGTTAGTCTCAGAGGTATCCAAAACAACTGTTAGTCGTCTTAAAGTGGAGACCAAAAATGTGATGATACAAGATATGAATAAATTCAAGAAAGGTCGATCCACATTTACTATCAACTCCACCATCATTGAAATGCTACAAGGTAAAATAGGAGGCAAAAAATCTCATACCTATCCGAGATGGTCAGATTGCGATTGCCATACTTGTAATGCTTGGTCATCTTCTACCACTGACAGTACTCTCTTTCTGAAAGCTGAAGTTCCAGCAGGTAATAATAAATTTACATCATGTTTCTCTTACCTAATTTTCCTCGATATCCAATGTGGTGATGCCATGTATTATTTATTAGATTGTTAGTAATTAATTCTATGAACAAATAAGATTTAATTGCAGAAAACAAAATTTAAGTACTTTGATTACTGGTTGTCGTTTTGCTTTGGTACAATGACAGTATTAGATAGTAACATCTTGATGTTGTTTGGTTATGTGCATCAGGTAATGTTGAAGACGATGTGCTTTTCATTCATGGATTCATTTCATCCTCGGAATTCTGGACACAAACCCTTTTTCCGAAATTCTTAAAATCTACAAAATCAAAGTACAGGCTTTTGGCATTCGATCTGTTAGGTTTCGGAAAGAGTCCGAAACCACATGATTCATTATACACCATAAGGGAGCATTTAGAGATGATTGAGAAATCAGTACTTGAACCCAACAATGTTAAATCATTTCACATAGTAGCGCATTCTCTGGGGTGCATTCTAGCTCTTGCTCTAGCCGTAAAATATCCTGGCTCCGTCAAATCCCTAACTCTAATAGCACCGGTAAGTAAATTTCTCTAACATTGCTTAAACATTTTATTTATTAATTAAAAAAAACCGATGTGATATTGAAAAGATAATGATTGACAGCCATACTTTCCGGCACCAAAAGGAGAACAAGCGACACAATATGTGATGCGAAAAGTGGCGCCGAGACGTGTGTGGCCTTTGATTGCATTCGGCGCGTCACTTGCTTGTTGGTATGAGCATATTAGCCGAACCATTTGTCTCCTGATATGCAAGAACCACAGAGTGTGGGAATTTCTCACCAAACTCTTGACCAGAAACAGGTAACACAAGTCTCCTACATATCTACACAGCCTGAATTTTCATTATGTTAATCCAATAGAAACTGATGGCGTGTCCTCTATGATCAAATTACATGCACCAAGTGTTGCAACCTATGTAGTTAGTCCTGCTATAGCTTTCCTATAGTCTCAACTACATATTTTTAGGTTTGGTTTCTCTTAACTATATAATTAATACCACTAACATGCCTCAAGCACTACTAAATACAAACCTAAAAATGTTTAGTTAACCACTTCCGATTTATCGTTAAAATAAAATTCTGATTCCGTTACTGCTTATCGCACCTTTATATGTAAACACGAGAACCAAATTCTACACCAGGAATTAAATGTAATACTCCCTCCGTCCCCCTCAATTCTTTACATTTTAAGAAAAAGTGTAAATTAATAGAGAAAAGTAAGAAAAATTAGTAAAGTGGTGGGACCAATCAATATTTAATGTATAAAGTGGGTATAAAGTGGGTATAGTGGAGGAAAATAGTGAATATTATTGGATTTTATATTATAAAATGTTACTATTTTTGATATGTAAAGAAATGAGAGAGACGTAACAAAAAAGAAAGTGTAAAGAAATAATAGGGACAGAGGTAGTATATGCTAAGAAAGTAGACATGATTTTGTGGTACCAAATGAAAAATTCGGTTATTAAAGATTACATATAAACCATACAAATTGAAAATAACATAAAAATATAGGACCACATATACGTACATATATGTATCTATAATTACGAGCTAGCTAGATAGTTAACATCTGGGATATACTGTGACATGTTGGCAACAATACCCTTATGCTATTGATAAGTACAGTCCAGTTCTTAATTAGACAATTTATTTATTTAGGTGACCGCTTTATATGGCTACGACATTAATATTGGTAGAGTTTTATGGGACCGAGACCGAGCCACACAACACACTTTCAAGTCTATCAAAGTCCCGCGTCATGAAATATTCAAACCATGAAAAGACCTCTGTCTACTTTCTTTTATTTGAATTTGTAGAAGACGGTTGGATCCATGATGATGCGCCATTACTATTTACGTATTATTTAATTGCAATATCTACTAGCTAGTCGTACCATTATTATATCTTTATTTCGTATCAGGGGGTAGACAAGAAAATTAAGAATTTTCGAAAATTTGTACATATTCATGCAAGTCGGACCAACCATTGAGACTTACAAAAAACGAAAGAGCTCCCTTTTTCTTTACACTTAGCCCTTGCCGAAAAAAAGTGTTTGCTTATAGAAAATTCTTGACGTATTGATGGGTTGTTCTAGATATTAATTAACAAATGATTGTGATTAAAGTAACTAATTTGACAAGCATACAAACTCCCTGCGTCTAGTTTGATGTGGTATGTCTTAATTAATCGGATATTTAAATTAATTAGTTGTGATTACATTACTCAAAAGTTTTCTTAAAGTATCAAAGGGGAATTAGTGTTGCTATTATTAATTTCTTACAAGGTATGCCATCTCGCATAAAAGAGGCATTAATTTAATTGGGGTCATAGACCAGATGCTGAAACGTTTACTTTGAAAATGATGGCAGCAACAAATTGACGTATGTATATAAACACTTATCTATGCTTATTGCGTCTTTCTTACAACTTTCAACAATAAACAGTTCAAATTAATTTTATCTACTATATATACATGCACACGTATAGTTTTTCGGATTAATTATTAAATTTTGAATATTTTCGGATAATTTTTCAACAGGATGAAGACATATTTGATTGACGGATTCTGTTGTCATACACATAATGCTGCATGGCATACTCTCCACAATATCATCTGCGGAACTGCCGGAAGAATGGGAGATTATTTAGATGTCGTTCAAAAAAATTTAACATGCAGTGTCAATGTGTTTCATGGCAGAGATGATGAACTCATTCCAGTTGAATGTAGTTACAATGTGCAGTCTAAGGTTCCTCGTGCCAACGTCAAGATAATCGAGAAAAAGGATCACATTACTATTGTTGTTGGAAGACAGGAAGCCTTTGCCAGAGAACTCGAGAAAATTTGGAATTCTTCAAGCAGTTGATTGTAAACAGCAGAACTGGAGATCGAAAGAAACTTTTTGTGTTCCAAATGGTATCTCATTGCTGCTAGCTGTTGAGAAGATATGCAGCCAACATAAAAGATTTATCCAAACAAACCATTCAGGGAAATGGATAAAAGAATTTATAATTGTTAAGTATATATATAATGCATAAGCAAAGTTTGTATCTAGTACTTTCTTCATCATGCGTGAAGTTTTTTTTTACATAGAACAAAATTGATATTAGTATGTTTATGATCATTTTCAAATTGATGCTTTAATTATAAAAATCAAATTTATATATATGTTCCTCTCTTCTTTCATTAAGAACATCACCATGCTAAACTCGATGATCATCAATTAAATTTAAACATATCATGAACACCAGGTCCGTCTCAAACTTTACAAGAGTCGTGTGCTAATTATAAAATTGGACCATTAATTTATTCAAAATTTAAATAAAGTATATAATAAATATATTTCCAACACTTTTACATGACAATTTCCTAAGAGTTATTGATTCTGGACGTGAGTAACTGAAAGTATACGAATATTTCTTGTAAAGACAATTAAATTTAAACATATCATGAACACGAAAGTATACCAACATTTCTTACCTTCCACATAATTAAACTTGATTATGATACATGCAATTCAGTGGGTTGCTGCTAGATCTGAAACCGCTTAATTATGAAAGTTATTAATGAACATTGAACACCAGAGTCATAACCATAAGTGCTGCTGGTAGCATCGTTCGTTTCTTGTTCCATTTATTTAATGTAAGCTTCTCTGTTTCCATTATTAGCCACCTTGCTACAATTGTGAATCATGCAAAGTTTAGACTTTCTTCATCTCCTCTTACTTCCACTCTGCAGATTGGCACTGTAAGATTGTAAAACAGTACTTGTTTTCTCAGCCCATGACTGACCAGACTGCAGGCGTGCTAAAGTTACCATTTACCACCTAAACAGTACATACACGTGTAAATGATCATGTAGATTAAGAGCCAATTTTTTTTTGACTTTCAGTCAAGAATTGAAATTGATTTTGACTCTAAATTTAAAAGAAAATTGATATATGCATACCCTTTATTTATAGATACTCGAAATGTATTCTTAGATATGATATGTTATAAGTAAATCTTTAAAATTTATCAAACGGGCTCTGGTTTTGGAGAGAAAAAAAGAGCACGTTTTCCTCAGTTGGTTTAAATGATACAATATAGAATGAAAAAACTGCTCCATTTTAAGTCGATTGATGCTTAATACAGCAATGTGAGGAGCTTAAAATACATGGTTTTCTGTCGGCTAACCTAATTCAGGAAACTTTTAATACAAAGTTTAATCTTGACTTGGATATTTACATGTAAAATATACTTTCTTGATCACTTTCTTGGACAACATAAAGTTGTTGAAAGATACAACCTAACAGTCTGCTAGCTGTACTATACAGGCTGGGCTTATGACACTTACATATATTTTTTAGAAAAATGTTAGAGTATCTGACAAAAATTTTCAAAAAAAATTTCAAATCTCCTTTAATCGGTAACATTGCTAATAAAAATAAGGAACGCGTTCACGAATTAAAAAACTAACATATCCGCCACATTATCATGTACATTTGTTGGGTGATATAACAATACTCTATTTTTAATAGTATTGTCTTGCTAATAATTAAAAAAAAAGATTTAAAAAAAGGAACAAAGGTCGTCATCAAGACGAGATTAACATGTTAATGAAGAGACATAGAAAATAAAAAACCAAAAATGTCGGATTCGATTCGATTCAATAATTTGACTCATAACCCAAAACTGTCGTCCTTGGTCCTTACTGTACTATGATGAAAAAATAACCGCATCTACCTTGTGTATGAATAAGCCTGATTCTTTGGGCTGAACTGCTGAAAAATAGTTTGAGAAAAGGATGAAAGATTGAAGTGTTGGGTCTGATTTGGGCCTTACTTTAGTACCCGGCCCCTTAAAATTATTTTTCTGCAATGTATATTTTGGGAGATAGATTAAATTACAAATAGAAATAATCAAATAGGTACTCTTGGTAAAAAAAAAACAGTAACTCTTGGTCCAAAAACAGGTAGTCTTGTAAAGACAATTTTATACGAGGGGGTCTTAAAAAAAATAACATTTTTAATATAAGCATCTTAATATTGTTGTTTTATTATATTTAAACTCTTGTTATGTTTATTAATTGCAGCAGGAGAAAAAAATGGATATTCTAGTACTAAAAATAAGATAGGGATTGATTTTTATTTACTTATAAATAAGACGGGAGAGTATTTTAACAATCCACTAGAATATTATTGGAGCTCTAATTTTCATAAAAACACTTATGTCTTAGTTTAAAATTTCATACTCGGTGAAATTGCTGGTAGAGTATTTAAATGGGGTTACATTGTCAAAAAGAGTGTTTAAATATCATGTGATAGGAGTATAGGACCGAACATTCAGTCGGTTCGGTCCAGAACCGGACCGAATCGAACTGAATA
This sequence comes from Heracleum sosnowskyi, assembly GCA_030848705.1. Lineage (NCBI taxonomy): Eukaryota > Viridiplantae > Streptophyta > Magnoliopsida > Apiales > Apiaceae > Heracleum > Heracleum sosnowskyi. The sequence goes on from CM061239.1 coordinate 11,271,448, forward strand.
AATCGAGAATCGAATTATCATTTTTTTTGGATAATATCGAACCGAAATTGTATTTTGGACCGGAATCGAACCGAACCCAAATATTGCTATTCGGTTCGGTTCTTTCATAAAAGAACCGAAATTTTTTCAAATAAAAAATTTGTATTTCAAAAAAAGCCAAAAAATATAATTTTTCTAAAAATAAAAATATTAGCTAATGAAATACAAGAATGAAATGTAAATATAATAGTTCAAACTTCAAATCTCGAACAAAAAATAAGCCATACAAAATTTTGAATATATACATACATATAAAATTAATATATTATATCTTAAAAAATTATATAAATATAAAATAAAAAAAATCCGGTCTATTCGGTTCGGACCGATTTTTTTTTTGAAAGAACCAAACCGATATGTATTTCGGTCTATTCCGTCCGGACCGAAAATACCGAATTTTCAGAAAATTAGAACCGAACCGAAATTATACTATTCGGTTGGGTTCTGCTCAACCCTAGACATGGTACAACATTAAGAGTCCTGACATAGCATAACGTTTTTATTGGTTCTCCATTGAAGTGATGAAAGTGTCAAATAAAATTGTAACATTTTAGCATCCTTTCAATATATTCATCACTGCAATAATTTATATCTCATTTGTCAATATATTCGTTAAAAATAATATTATTTTTGATTAAAACGTATAAGGGGTTGTGATTCGACTTAGATTTTAAAGTTTGGGGATGCAAAATACAATTTATGAAACTACATATACATAATTGAAATTGGGGTAAAGATGAGGGATGCAAAGTGCAATTAACTCTATTTTTAATAATTTGACAATACTAATAACACTTGGTTGTCGGCCTTCACAAGAAACATTATTTTTTTAAGAGCATCTTCGATAAAGTTGCCAAGAGAGTTGCTAAATTTTATGTGACATGACACTCTTCAGTATCTCTTTATTGGAGTTAAAAAGTTATCAAAAGAATTCCAAGAGAAGTTGCCAATTTTTGGTACTCTATTGGCACCCCCTCTAAATAAAAATATCCAAATATTTGTACTAAAACCATATATTGTACATATATATTATATTGTAATTATTTTTTATATTATTTCTTTGGAGACCATCTAATCACCTTACATGAGGTGCCAATTATTGGATTTTAAGAATGCTAATTATAATATAAATTAAAGAAAAAATAAAAATTATCATTTGTGATGAGTTGGACAAGTTTAACACCACTTAAGTATCTCCACTATGATACCAAGTGTCAAACATATGTGGCATACCACTGTTGGAAGGATGTTTCCTTGTTAGAGTGACTAGAGAAGTTAACAACTTTTAATATCCTTTTGACACCTGTTACGCCATATTTTCGATTGTCTCAATTATCTCCTAATTTCTCAATATTAATCATAGAAAATATCTATAAACGATTCTTTTAAATCAGGAAGGAATCACAACGCTAATATAACTGTAAAAAGATAAAATTAACTTATCTCAACATATCCCTTAACAATCACATGGATTAAAAACATTATCATATCACAGAACCGCGTTGGCGTGATCCCTATATATAAACAGGGTACACAGGCATCTTGGAAGAGAATCCAACATATCTAACAAGTCGAGACACCTTTTAAGTCCAGCTCCAAACATTCAAAAATCCCAAATCCCCCTATTTTCATAATTCGTTATTCCAGCAATCCCCGAAATTTATTATCACCAAATTCCTCCGTTAACAATTGGCGCTAGAAGGAGGGGATTAATTTTTTGATTATGGAGGACAATCAATATATCAAATACGCATGGGGGGTTATTATGTATCTTGAGCGGTTTTAATGGAGGAGATGAACGGTGGAGACGGTGGTTCGTGGTTTTTTTCAAAATTAAGATAAGTTTTCTTATGCTTTTGTCCGTATACATAATTTATCTTATAAAATTCGTAGTAAATTTATTACATGTCAGATTTTGATGATTTTTTATGATCCGGAAATCTTTTGTGATTTCCTACAACTTTCGTTCTTGGTGTTTTCTGAGATTATGTTTCGATCTATTCTCGAAATCACAAAACATAACCAGATCCCGTTTTTCAGTATTAAGAAGTTAATCAACATGTGTTTTATTTGATTCCCGATTCGTTATAAGTCCGTTTCTGACGAGCCATATATCATCGGAAATCTCTTTTCGTTTCCTGCAACTTTCATGTTTTGTATTTTCCAAGAAAATATCGTTTACAGGGTCAAAAAGGTAAAAAAAAAAGATCTGGACAGAATTTGAATTACGGAGATGTTAAAGAATTGTGATGCAATATTCGTAGCACATGATTTGATTACTTCACTAGCTCGTGCATGGACAGAAACAAGTGTGGAAGGTCCTTATTTGAGAATGATAATGTTTTCGAAAGCTCTATTTTCCAAGAAAGATAATATTTTTGAAGATCCTATTTCGAGTACGATTATATTTTTAGACTCTCTTCCAAGAAGGATAATGTTTTTGAAGACCCTTTTTTGAAGATGATAATATTTTTGAAGACCCTCTTCCAAGAAAGATAATATTTTTGAAGATCCTCTTTCGAGGAGGATGATATTTTAGAAGACCCTCTTTTGAAGATGATAATCTTGTTTGAAGTCCCTACGGGGTGATCGTCTTGTGAAGGCCCTGCATCATTCACATCATGCATTCATTAATATCATCATATGCATCATTCGCATCATGCATTCATTCATATCATCATGTGCATCATACATTTACTCGTAAACATTGGACATTCTTAGATTCTGTGGTTGTCCCTGTGTGATATTTTTGAAGGCCCTTCTTTGATGAAGGTGTTACTTGGAATTATTTTTGAAGGCCCTTCTTTATGAAGGTGTTGCTTGGAAATTATTTTTTTGAAGGCCCTTCTTTGTGGAAGGTGTTGCTTGAAATTTATTTTTGAAGACCCTTCTATGAGGAGGGTACTGCTTGGAATACTTTGGTAAACCCGTACTTCCGGGGTGCTTATCCGTACTTCCGGAAAGCTCACCAAGAAGAGAGTCCACCCTCTTAAGTTGAAGAGAGTCCACCCTTTTATGGAGAGAACAGTCCACCCTCTTATAGGTGAAGATAGTCCACCCTCTTATGGTGAAGAGAGTCCACCCTCTTAAGGTGAGAAGAGTCCTCCCTCTTATAGGTGAAGAGAGTCCACCCTCTTATGGTGAAGAGAGTCCACCCTCTTAAGGTGAAGAGAGTCCACCCTCTTAAGGTGAGAAGAGTCCTCCCTCTTATGGAGAGAAGAATCAACCCTCTTAAGGTGAAGATAGTCCTCCCTCTTATGGAGAAGATCCTCCGGGAAAATGCTCATGTTGTCTCCCTCACAACTACAAACATATTATGGGTAATTAACTGCTTCATATTATTTGTTAATCTTCTACTCCTAGTTATTTCCGTGACTCGGGAAATTCGGAAGATCAAAGCACGTTTAGTTCTCCAGTCCATCAAGCTGCACTGAAGAACTGGGGGTAGTTGTTACGCCATATTTTTGGTTGCCTCAATTATCTCCTAATTTCTCAATATTAATCATAAAAAATATCTCCAAACAATTCTTTCAAATCAGGAAAGAATCACAACGCTAATATAACTCTAAAAAGATAAAATCAACTTATCTCAACATATCCCTTAACAATCACAGGGATTAAAAACATTATCCTATCACAGAACTGCGTTGGCTTGATCCTTATATATAAACAGGGTATGCAGGCATCTTGGAAGAGGATCCGACATATCTAACAAGTCGAGACACCTTTCAAGTCCAGCCCCAAACATCCAAAAATCCTAAATCCCCCTATTTTCATAATTCATTATTCCAGCAATCCCCGAAATTTGTTATCACCAAATTCCTCCGTTAACAATACCCTATACAGGAAAGGTCTCAGTGAGTGGAGTAACCTAAGAACTTATACACGTTAAACATCTGTTTATGATCAGATTTTAAATATCATTTCTTTTGTTTTATTCCTTTTTCACTATTTCATTATAAAGTAATTATGTTTTGTTAAAAAAATATTCAATATTTTGTACAATAATTAAATTAGATTTGTTGTATAAAAATTTATATAATTCCTATGTTCTGTATATTTTCCACGTTTTGTATTTTAGTGTTCTGTAAATTGATTATATTATGTGTTTTAGTGTTTTGTAAAGTATAGTTTCTCTGTTCTATATTTTAGTGTTCTGTAAATTAATTGTGTTCTATATTTTAGTGTTTTGCAAATTGATTGTGTTATGTAATTTTTATTTGTATTTTGTGTTTCTAATTTTTTTTCTATTTTCTATTTTTGTTTTATATAGTAATTTTATATTTTGTATCTTTCTGACATTCTGTATTTTAGTGTTCAGTAATTTTTATGTTTAGTAAATGTAAAACATATTTAATTTTATTTAATTAGCTCTATTTTTTATTATAATTTTTTATAAAATACATAACATATTTTTTAAATGTATTCACTAAAAATATTATTACTTACAATCAAGGGAAATTTCCCTCTATACTTCTTTTACAATCTTATTTCTAATTTTACCACCCCTCAAACCTTCTTTCACTTTTATACTTTTTCTTTTCTAAAAATACGCTCGTGCTCCTTTTGCTTGTTCCTTCTGCTGCTCCATTTGGTATTCTTTTTCTTCGTCTAAATCTCATGCCCTCTCCTCCTCCTCCTCCCTTTATCAAATCCTTCTAGACAATTAGAATTCCACCGATTTATAATTCGATAAAAAATTCGGAATATACTCCTTCTTTTATTTAATTGATCAACCTGTTTCAATTCTAATTCCACCAATACAATTAAATTGGGAGCGGAGAGTGAGTCAATTTAGTCCAGTCCACGAGGAAGCTGTTGTTGTTTCTATCAAAGCTCGTTGCTTTAACGTATCTAAGTTTGTTAATGAAAATTGTGATGTTGTAGCTGTTTAGCACATGTTGTATTTTGGGTTGTTGGAGTTGCAGATGTATACATATATGTATATAGGCTAGTGATCAAATAGAAACCAAAGTTAAAATAGAAACTAGGAACTAATCTCAGCCATTGATCTAATATTACTACCTTTTAATCTCAGCCACAGATTTTACTTAATTTAAAATTTACAAAAGGTAAGGATTTTTTTTATCGCATACGTCAGATAATCGTTTTTATTTCTCTCAAATCCACACTTTCTCTCTCTATGCTCTCTCTTCCCCAACCGCTCTCTCTCTCCTCTCTCTCAACCACTCTCTCTCTCTCTCTCTCTCTCTCTCTCTCTCTCTCTCTCTCTCTCTCTCTCTCTCTCTCTCTCTCTCTCTCTCTCTCTCTCTCTCTCTCTCTCTCTCTCTCTTCGATTATCATCTATCTCGGTGTTTTGTGTCATCTCTCTGGCAAATTCTTGTTGAATCGTTCTCTCTCTCATCGCTCTCTCTATCTCTCTTTATCCGTGTGTGTGTTCAATCTTCACATAATTTATTTGATATTTTCCTTCTCTCATTCTATAACAACTGTGATTTATTCTAATTTACTTGTTATCATTTGTTTTTGCAGTGATTCGTCGATGTGATTTTATCAAGTATCAATTTTTTCAGGAAAAATACAAAGGATTTGTTGAAAATTAGTGATGATTAAGGTAAATTGAGATATATTTTCAGATTTATTGATTAGTGTTCAGATTTTCTCATTTCTCATTTCATAATTACATGTATTATTTGCTCTTTTTCTATGTGACATTTGAATTTTAGTGATTGAAGTGCAATTTTGATTTTTAAATATAAGTTTTATTATGTAATTGAATAGTTAAGTAATTGGTTAGATTTGTACAATTTGAAAACCATATTCATGAAATTAGTTAAGAAATTAATATGTTTTTACTGAAGGTAGTGCTAATTTTCGTTTTTGTTTGATGTTTTGGTTAAAAACTTGAAGGTGTGTATGTATGTGTTGTATTTATGTTAACCAGAGATGTGTAATTTATGTACTATATCCATGATTTGATTTTCATTTTCTGTAATTAGTTAAAAAAATTATTGTGATACATGTGATGAATTATCACTACCGTGATAAGGAATGAAAAATAATAATGTTGAATTGGAATGAGCAAGAGTTCCTACTAGTGGTTTAGCAATTTCAGTAGTCGATAAAGTGTCACAATTTACATGGTATTAATTTTTAATATATTATTGTATTGGCTACAAAGTGTATTTGTCAATCATAAGTCTAAAAATCTAGTTCTTTTGACATAGAATTCTAGTATTGATCATGTTAGAAAATAGCATGTTTAAAGTAGGGGATAAACATATGACAAGTTTACATGACTTATAGGGACAACCACATAGGTAAGACTGGTCCTTGATTTGTAATGCCATAACTTGATCAATATTATTTGGTATTATTAATATTTGGTGATCCCTTTAGTTTATTCTAGTGAATTTTTATGTTACATTTTAGCGATTTTCATAGTTTATTCTAGTGATTATGTTGTAAAGTGGTAACTTTTGTCATTTTTTATACATTGCTTGACATGCTTATTTTTTTAATCCGTTTATCACATGTCTCTGTTGAGAAATGATCAAGTTGTATTTTTATGCAAGAAATTTGTGATGTGATGGATAATTTACATGCATTCATTTCATGGTTCGAAGACACACCTTAAACTAAGAATAAAAATGAGTCCAAAAATATAAACGAAACAATGCAACAATTCATGGTTTAGGAACTTATTTTAAAAGAGAAGGCAACTGACATTTTTATCACCTATTGAAGATTAATAATGGTACAATTGTGATGATAATGTTGTAATTGTAAATCACATTTTGACCAACATTGTGCCACAATGAGCTATTATACAAGATTATATGTAAGAATGTATAATACGGTGCGAAAGTTGTAAATAACTTTGGACTTTGTATATTTTAATGAAATATATGTTTTTCTAAGAATTTTGGGCCGGGCCTATATGTTTTTTATAAAATAATAATAGAGCCTGAATGCATATCTAAAAACATAAAACTTTTATCATGGCTATCCTGTATAATTAGTGATCTGTTCAGTACATTTTAGTACTTTGTACAATTTATTTAGTGATTTATTTAGTACATTTTAGTAATTTGTGTACTAGTATTAGAGATTCCTTTGGTACATTTTAATGATTAGCATATTTGTGATTTAGTTAGAAAAAAAAAATATTTGCGATTTCTGAATTTTTTTTGTGTCTATGGATGTGTTTTTAATGTTTTTTTTTTAATTTTTAGTGATTCCAATAAGAATGTTCGGGAGTATCGATAGCATCCACCGGGTACTACACAAGATTGGAATCACTCTGCATTTTAAGTCTGAATAATCTTGTGGAGTAATCAAATTCTGACATGCTTGAAAGTAATTCTTGATCCTTTGAAAGAATCTGACCAGGTAAGATTGCATCAGTTGGGTGATCAAAACTCTGCCATATCATCTTCTAGTTAGAATCATAGAGCACGAAGTTGCCAGTGTCTAGCATGGAAGCAGAAGATATAGATTGATCATGATTAACAACATATGTATTTGAGTCTAGGAATTTATGTTGAAGGATGAGTCTCCCATCTATATTTAAATGCAAGGTTACATCATCCGAGACATGAGGATCATCTTGGTTAGCTGTCCAAACAATGGTGTTATTTACAACAAGTCTAACAATGAAAATTTCAAGGCGATAGCGGTTATTGCCTTGCAGATGGAATCCAAAGGCAGATAATCCTGAAGGTGACAACCAAGATGAGTTTCCGGTTGGCGTTAGAGAAGAGCTTTGATTTATACTATTAGTTACTTTTTGTTGAGCTGTTACAAAATATATAGCAGACAATAGAACAAGAAGGCTAATTAGGAGAGAATTGGCCATGAACATGTTTGTTCTTTGTTATGTTCTCGCTTTCGTTACTTATTTATTGGTTTAATATGATTGTTCCACTCTCTGGTCTAAAAAAACGCAAATGTGGACCAAAAAGGTAGATTTGAAGGTCAAGCCGAATTTTCATAAATATCAAGAATCATACTTGATCTCGACTCCTGTTTATTTATATGATTAAGTCGTTTTAATTTAATGCAAGCAGGAACAAATGTACTTGTTTATAGTACAATAAAGTGCCTTTTCTGAGAATCAATAAGTGTACAAGTTATGGCAAAAAATGCCTCTATCGACTCGAGTTCGAGTTTCTAAATTTGTTACAAATGCGACTATTTTTTTATTACCAATTCTCATGATTTCTTCCATGTCTTTTTTTTTTGGGTAATTGAGGACGATACATCGTGTAAATTTTATAAAAAAATAAAAATATACACAAACCATGAAACTACACTCAAGTCCAAAAATTATTCCAAAGGACAAACTCCATGGAATAATCTAACTAAAAATACCAAAAAGCACTACACTTTAAAAATCATACTACAAAATATAGTCATCTTGCAGCAAGGCATACATGCATTCACATCCATCAAAAGTAACATGAACGTCCAACCAGACCAGAACTTCAAACTCAACAGCAACCTCAAAACAGCCCAAATCCAAGAAGTGCTCGACCTGTAAGACATTCCCATAGCACCACTCCACCAAAACCATACCTCTGCAAAACAACAGACCAGCCTCGAAAAACAAATACATTACTGCATCCATTCCAGTTACCACCATCAAAACAACTGATATGTTGTTGTTATTCATTATCGAAAAATCTGAATCAACAACCACCTGAGAAGAGCCATCAAAGACGTACCTATTCCTCGTCTCACAATTACACCCCCTAAGGTGACATTGACCAAAAGAGAAAAACAAATTAAATGTACAAGCAACAGTCTCAAGACTCCAAAAGAATAGCAAAAAACATGTCCAACAAAGGTTTACAATGCTTTTAAAAAAAACAAACCTTTCTCGACCACCACACATAACTACCAGGATCAAACGGATAAAAGGCAATACCTGAGCCTCTTAAACCCCGAACCATAGACCTCTGGATATAGAAGAATAAGCAGAAAAAACTCTGAAACCTCAAGCATTTCCAATAAAAACCCACAAAGCCTCCACCCTGATTAAATCAAGGTCCAATAAAAACCTCGACATGCATTTCCAAGCAGCCCAGACCCACAAAACCAACACCTAAAAATTAAAATAATACTATCTTATTGTATTTTTGGCTGATGTATCAACCACTTAATGCAAGAGTCTTTTTTCAGTAGCTTTGATGTACAACAGTATGCTTTCTTTCTCGATTAGGCCCCTTCTTTCCTTGAGATGTGATAATAGTATGGCATTGTCATATTCTGCTCAAAACCTGATAACATATTTATTTAGCCATTTTGTAATTCAAAGTATAACAAAAGAACTGAATCCGAGAAAATTAACTCTGAAAATAGAGAATTACAATGGAAATAATGAGAAACATTGAAGAAGTAGATTTTAATCTTACATTGAAATGATGAAAACAAAGGTTATAGGCACTAATTGAAAAAATACTAATGCACAATGATAAGAATATTAATATGGTATCATACATTAAGAGGAAAGACCAAACATTTTATATGTTAGACAAATTAGGTTCCTAAATCAGCGACCCCACTAAACCAGAAAATTCTTTGTACAAAAATCACTGAAAAGATCAAACAAAGATGAAAGGATTATTATGCTAAGGATTCATAAGTTTTACATTGTTTAATCTTTTTTCTTTTAATTCATGGATTCCAAGTTCTAGTATATCACAATCTGTGTGTCATGACACTCTTAAGGAGGAAGGTTTTATCTTCTGAATTTTTCTTGACAAATTTAGAAGATCATTTGCTTGCAAGTAGTTCCAAAAGTGAGAATGCTATAAAATAAAAGAAAATAATAGTTAATACAACTCAATGTACACTTTGAACATTAACCACAAAAAAATCAAATAAGCATTAAGTTATTACTATCATAATGAAATGAATGTATAATACAATAAAATTTTAGAACTACGAATAGCGGAATATTGAAAATTTACCAATTAAGATAACACATTTTAGCAATTAAGATAACATATTTTAGTGATCAGGCTAGCATATTTTAAGTAATCAGGTTATTACGTTTTAGTAATTTAGTGATTTTTTACATTTTCCACTTTTTAAGTTTTACTATTTCTGTAGGTTCACTAGCTTGTTTTTGAGATATAGTGGTTGAATCGTTTAGTAGATTGGTTCAACCTTATGGAGATGATATGACCATATAATATTCTAACCGAAATGCAATGGCTACATTGATTTAGGATCTATAGAAATTTAACAATAAAATTAACGGAAGGGAATTCACACTTTTTTTTTTCCTAAATTGGAAAACTACTTTCAGCTATTTGCTTTCTCAGAGATTTTTAAGAGAAACACTAAGCAAACTATAAGTTCCAACACATACTTAGTAAAAGCAAAATAAAGACAAATAACACCACGACAAGAAAAAGAAAGTAAATAGAATTAAAGCACAATTCAGACCTGTTACTAGAAATCGATAAAAAAAATCTACTTTTGAATTCTTAAATTACCTCTATATAAGTTTCACCTTTCATCGACCAAAATATTTGAATCTACAAAACGTATAGGTCTTGTTGGGTTACATGTCCTATCAAGATTAACTTGAGGTTAATTAATCTTAATGTTTGCCATTACAATGTTAATCTTGACAAAAAGTTAATATTAAGAAATTAAACTTAATCACAAACCAATATAATGGAATCAAGCATAATTACAAATCACCAAAATTAACTAAAGATACTTTCACATTAACAAAATTTGACCAAGTCATACTAACTGTAGAAGTCCACACCAATATACACTTTTATCTACGTAAAAATTCAAACCACATAATATAAATTAGGTGAGAATGAAAATTCAAACACTAGGAAAATTCAAACACCAGAAAATAAACAAATCACAATAAATAAAGTTTAATAACCAATAAATCTAAAATCTAAATTTTTAAATAAATAAAAATAAATTACTAGTTAATATGTAGTGAAATCACGAGACTATGAAACTAATCCGGTTATCTAAAAAATTACCTACCAAATCATTAATTTACAAATATTTAAAATTATAAAATTTTATAAGTACTAATTTATAGGTAGTTTAAAAATCAAAATTTTAAAATTTGCATAAATGCATACAACTGTATCTCGGTGATACTAAAACTCAACCATTAGTGAACTAAACTGAAAAATATTTTGGTTGAACAGGAGAGTATAACAAGATACCTCTACCACACTATACACTATTAAAATTTACTATCATTACGTACATTATCAAAATATAGGCTTCTCAATGTTACAACTCCTCTACCACAAACATAATATTTCCAACAGAGTACTACGAATCACAACCATAACATTTCAAACATTATAAACACTAAAACAAAATGAAAAAACACAAAATCACATCATGTAAATCACCAAAAACTGCCGAAAGCCTAATCACAAGCTTTATATTTATACAAAACAAAATCATACAAAAACATAATCACTAAAATAATAAATCATACAAAAACATAATCACTAAAAAATAGTAAAATACTAAAATCAAAATCTACTAAAACTGAAACATCTAAATCACACAAAAGCAGTAAAATCATAATTACATCACTAATTGTAGCAATATAATCATTGAAAAATATATAATCACTAAAATCTAGTCTAATTATCGAACATAAAAATTCAAAAAACACATAATCTACTGATTTTAAAGTCTAATCAAATTAAATATATTGAATCACTTAAAAATTATTAAAATCATTATAACATACTCTCAAAACACGAATAAGTTTTTAAAATCGAAAAAAAAATTCTAAAACCCTAATTTTACATACATCCACTAGTTCTATCCATTTTTTCTTCAATAATAATTTAAATTTAATTCTTAATTGCTTGAAGAACATATGAAAAGCATTTGTTAGTTTCGATTATGACCACGAAAGCATAGTAGTATACCTTTGGTAGAGTTTTTAGTGATTTTTGTACTTCGTGAACTTCAAAACTTCAAATCATCGTATATTCTGCTCCGACTGGTATCACTTAGTTGATTGTTGAAGTGTTTGAGCTTGAACCTTTCAAAATTGTGGTGGCAAATGATGAATATTGGTAGATTTGATGTTAATACGTAGTGATTAGAACGCGACAATGAATCTTTATTTTGGATGTAACTGTTTTGTGTGTATCGTGTAAGTATAGTCTTTGCGTTTTCCAAATTTTATTTTTTGTTTCTTGGAAAATGGGTCGGGCTTTAACTTTGTTTTCTAGCGGACTTATAATTTATTTTGGATTGGGCTTTAGTTTCTAGTTTTTATTTTAAGATGGTTTCTATTTGAGTAGGACTCTATGTATATATTGGGGTGTAAAATGATTCGGGTAGAACCGGACACCCATTTGCTCAAGTCTCGGATCATTTTACTTTTATAATGTCCAGATTTGGGTCCGAGATCATTTTATTCGGATATAAACTGATCCCGGGTATTGAGTTCCGGATCCAAACCAAATATGAGCCAGTACCGTATTTTATTTTTTCTAACCGGGTAGTTTGTGATCCATCGAATACGAGTTAAATATGAGTCAATATTGTATTTTATTTGAACTAAATAAATGATCATTTATTCTAAATAATAATAATATTTTTAAAAACATAATAATCGTGAATTCAAAGGTTAAATATATGATGATAATATTTGCATTATAAGGATGAATAAATCTTATTTTGTGAAAATTTAAACTAATAAAAATATTAAGAAATTATAAAATGACTATTTACATAGAAATGTAATAGGTTAAACTTATAATTTATATTCGGGTTTGAACCGAATATGGATCATGGATCATATTCGGGTAGGATCATTTTATAAAAAAGAATATGAGACCGAATCTGAGCGGGTATATCGGTGCTCATATCCGGGATCATATTTTATCCGGGTTTGAGTTTTCCGCCAGATTTGGATCATTTGTAAAACGGATATGAGACATGTATCATATTTTCGAGATGGATATAAGCCGAGATACCAGATAGTCCGAATCAATTTACCGCCCTATGTATATATGGTGCCGCATGTAAAAGTTAATTCGATCTATGTCAAAGACTTGTTGATATTTCAGTTGGTTTGTAATGTAAGTATTTATGGTTGATTGATATATAAAATATAAAGTTGAAATAGTTGATTTTGGTTGATTTAGATGTTTCACTCATTTCTTCTTCTTCTTCTTTCTTTAAACGATGCAGAGTTATAAGGATTGTTTTTGTCATTTTTAGTTGTTCACTAGGTTGCAATTGACTAAATTAATTGCTCATTGATTATTTAATGATATTGATGAGTGGATTGTAAGTTGTACTTGGTTGATGTAGTTGCTTAGAGGGTTGCAACTGATTATTTTTGAAAAATGCAACTGACGCAACTAGAGTCAACTTTGAAACAAAAAGAAAAACGAAGTTGCATATTGAGTTGTAGTGGTTACAAATTTGCAACTAGTTTGATAAATGTCAAAATAATTATTAAATTGTATTTTGGATTGCAGGGGTTGCAAACACTGTTTGATAAAATGTCAAAATAATTACAAAGTTACATTTTGGGTTGCAGGGGTTGCAAAACGTATTTTTGAAAATAAATTTAAGAAAAAAGTATTTTTGTAAATAATTTTCAAAATCAACGTATTTCTTGAAAAAAGATTCATAATAATGATTTTTTTTTTTGAAAAAAACCCTACAATCAATTACGTGTTCTGTAAACAAATTAAATTAATATTATAATTATGTAGGTAATTAATGTATCTTTTAAACATTAATTAGAAAAATCATTTAATTTAATAAATATTTGGTATATTAATATTTAAAAAATTAAGATGTATAATAGATTTAATAAATATATAGATTGAAAAGGTAGTTATAAACATGCATCTAGATGTTTATAACGGAGGGGTCTCCACGTTTATTGACACGTCTCCTGAGTGAGATGAAATTAATCTAAATCACCGGAAATAAAAGTTACTAACTTACTCAATTTAAAGAGTTACTCGCTATCAGAGGAATCGAAATTCATAGAACCGAATCCGATTTTGTATCCGAATTAGTTAATTCGATAATGATTCGAAAATCGATTTGAACCGATCTGAAAATTATCCGAACCGAAAATTTAACCGAAAATTATCTGAACCAAAAATTTAACTAAAAATTATCCGAACCGAATATGATTCGAAATACGGGATCTGATTTAAATCCGAACTAAAAAAAGGGTGAATTCAGTTTTATAATTTTTACGGATCATAATCCACATATTTTAAGCCACTTTTAATTCAATAAATTTATTTATTTATAAGAAAAATTCATATTTAGAACAATTTAATGTAAAAAATAACATAGATATCTAATCAATATTTTTGGAAAAGTACATTATTTTATATTAAAAATAATATATTTAATAATAAGATATTTTTTAAAATTTTTTAAAGTCTTACAAATAAAAAAAATGAATGAGTAATGATTCGAAAAGATCCGAACCGAATTTGATCCGAACCGAATTCATCCGATTTCAATCCAAATTTTATCTGATTTTAATCCGAATTAGACCTGAACCGAATCAGATCCGATCCGATCCGAACAATATCTAAATATATCATAACTGAAAGTTGATAGAATAAAATAAAATATTATTATTTGTGATGAGTTGCACAAGTTTGGTATCTCTCAAGAATGCCTTTATTAAAAATGCTCTAAGAGCAACTCCATTGGAAGGTGCCAAGAGGGGTTGCAACACCATGTGGCATTACATGACATAGCACTCTTGATAGCACTCTATTGAAGTTGTCGGGATGCCAAGTGATGTTGAAGTTGTTGGGATGCCAAGTGATGTGGCATTAGCTGCTAACTTGGTGTGTCAAAAGTTGGCATCCGAGGAGGGTGCCAACTTAATTTGTGATCCAAATAGTAAATATAATAGTATTTCTCTAATATATTTATGTTAGATATAATTGCTAATGTTTGTTTATCAGTGTTTAAGCAACAGGTACTGACAAGAGTTTATCAGAAGCCAGTCAGAGTTTAGTTAAACTCTGACAGGGTAAAGAGTTTAATTGAAGCCGGTCAGAGTTTATTTAAAGTCTGACAAGGTGAAAGTTGAGTTAGCTGTCGGTGCAGAATTGAAGATTCTAGAAGCAATATATTCTGAAGATAGAAAGAAGCAGAATATATTGATACAGCTAAGGAGATTGGAATAGAAGACTGAAGCAATCCTTAATTGATATGAATTGTATAGCTAACTTATAGGAATATCAATTAGAGATGGATTGTATGTAGCTGTGTACTATATAAACACAGATAGGTTATCCCTAGAAGGGACGCGTGAATATTGATATATTATTCTTGTAACCTAGAAGCTCTTTGTGATTCATTAACATCATAAAGAGAGAAGCTGTTAATACGATTACAGTTTTATTGATTCATAAACAGTGTTTCTAATTATCGTTATTCTCATACATACTTGATTATATTGTGTATTCGGCCTAACAATTGGTATCAGAGCCAAGGCTGTTTAATATATACAGTTTTACGATTCAAACACAGTAATAATCATGTCTGAAGAAAATCAAACTGCTTCCAAGGCTGAACAGGTTAAGCCTAATTCTGTGAGTCGATATGAAACAATCAGGGTTCCGATTCTCAGGCCTGTAGAGTATCCGATTTGGAAGGTGAAGATGACCATGTTTCTGGAGGCTACAGATCCAGAATACCTTGACAGAATTAATGATGGTCCTCATATGCCAACTAAATTGTCCCCTGTTGTTGATGGTCAAGAACAAAAGACTGTTCCAAAGGAAAAGAAAGATATGACTCCTGAGGATATCTCATCAATTGCAAAGGATGCAAAGGTTAGACATCTTCTCCACAGTGCTTTAGATAATGTTATGTCTAACAGGGTAATTGGCTGCAAAACTGCCAAAGAGATATGGGATGCTTTAGAAGTCAGATGCCAGGGAACAGGTGCTATTAAGAAGAACAGAAAAACAATACTCACACAGGAGTATGAGCACTTTGATTCAAGAATTAATGAAACCTTGACTGAGACTTATGACAGATTTTGCAAACTGTTGAACGATCTGTCTCTGGTAGATAAGGAATATGAACTTGAAGAGTCCAATCTCAAGTTTCTGTTATCTCTACCTGAAAAGTGGGATTTAAAGGCAACAACAATCAGAGATAATTATGATCTTGCTGATACAGATCTTGATGAAATCTATGGATTGTTAAAGACTCATGAACTTGAGATAGAACAAAGAAACAGGAGGTCAAGCAAGAAGACAAAATCTGTTGCTCTCAAAGTCGAGGAGAAGCCCATCAAGAAGGAATCATCAAGGAAGAAAGCCAAGGGAAAGGCTTTAGTGATCAAATCTGAGAGTGAGTCATCAAACTCTGATGATGATTCAAACTCTGATGAAGCTTCTGATTCTGAGGATGATGAAGAGGAGATGATGCAAATGGCTGCCTTGATGGTCAAGACATTTAAGAAGATGGGATTCAAGAACTTCAAGAAGGGTAAAAGATTCTCAAGGAGAGATTCAAATTCTGAGAAGAAGAATTTCAGAAAGTCTGATGGAAGGGATACCAAGTCAGGTAAGAAGGACAAATCTGAGATCCAGTGCTACAAGTGCAAAGAGATGGGTCACTATGCTCCAGAGTGCAAGAAAGGAAGAACTGAAAAATCACTCATCTCTAAAGGCAAAGACTGGGCAGATACTTCAGATTCTGATGATGGAGTGAATTATGCACTCATGGCAACTATCAAAGATGAAGTTGAGTCATCAGAAAATAAGGTACCTCTAACTACTTATGCTTATGATACTGATAATATTTCTGAATTAAGAATTTATCTTAAGAATATACATGTTAGTTATAGGGATCAGACTTTAGAGAATGAGAGGATTAAATCTGAGAATCTTAGTCTTAAAGAAAGAAACAAGTTTCTTGAAAGAGAACTTGTGAATATGAAGCAGATTCAAAAAGAAAGAGATGATGCTGTTTATGTAGAACAGGAGTTGCTGAAAAGATATAAGCAACTAGAATCTGATTTAGAGAAGGAAAGGAAAATAATCAAGACTTGGACAGATTCTGGAAGAGACACTCATCAAGTGTTTCAGACTGATTCTGTAGGTTTAGGTTATTGTGAAAATGATGAACTTAGGTTTAAAGACAAGGTTAAGGTAAAACCACAACTTAAACCTGTGAAATTTGTTCCAGAAGCCAATAAGTTAAAATCTGTTGTAATAAGGGAAGCTGATATGGAATCAGATGAATCTTGTGACAAACAGGAAAATATTATAACAGAAAAACTTATGGAAATAGAAGCTGTTAGAAAACCAGTAAAAACTTGTGAAAAACAGGTTAATGTTGGCTTGATGACAGGAAAACAGTTCAATCACAAGCTAAAAGAGGTAAAGTCTTCCATGAAACCTAAAGGTTCCAAGAGAAATAGGAATGGAAAAGTAGGCATAAATAATAGAAATAATCATATGCCTAATGCTAGTGCCTCAAGAAAAACATGTTACAGTTGTGGTAGTTCTAATCATCTTGCTAGATTTTGCACTAAGAACAAACATATTAATACTTTACCTTCTACATCAGAAGTAAAGAATGATTATGTTAGAGTAAAACCACAGACTTTATGCAAACATTGTGGGAGCACTTGGCATTCTATTTACACATGTAAGAGTTATCATGCAATTTATCATAACTTTTATGAGCTAAAACCCAACTTGAAATGGGTTAGAGCAAACTCTGCTAGTGTAAAATCTGACAATGTTAGTTTAAACTCTGATAATACAGATTCCGCTGCAAAAGCTAACACTGTTAAGAAGGACAAAGGATCCAAGCAAGTCTGGATCCTTAAAACTAACACTTAGTGTTTGTTTGTGATTGCAGGGTATAATAGAGAGCACACTTATCTTGGACAGTGGTTGCTCAGGACATATGACTGGAAACAAAGCCCTGCTATCAGACTTTGAGGAGAAGGCTGGCCCAAAAGTTTCCTATGGAGATGGCAACATAGGACACACTCTGGGATATGGCAATATCAATCTTGGAAGTGTCATCATCACAAATGTAGCTCTAGTCTCAGGACTCAAGCATAATCTGTTATCTGTGAGTCAAATCTGTGACAGAGGAAACCATGTAGATTTTCATAGTGAATACTGTGAAGTTATCAGTAAATCTACTGGAAAAGTTGTTCTAGTTGGACACAGACGCAACAATATTTATGAAGCAAGTTTGGTAACAAACTCTGATGGAAGTACAGTGTGTCTGACTGCAAAAATGTCAAATGAAGAGAGTTGGAATTGGCACAAGAAGCTCTCTCATCTCAATTTGAACAACATCAATGAGCTGATAAGAAAGGATCTTGTAAGAGGACTTCCAAAATCAATACTTAATCTAGATGGTCTATGTGATTCTTGTCAAAAGGCCAAGCAAAGGAAGTCATCTTTCAAGAGTAAATCTGAATCTTCAGTAGTGGAACCTTATCATCTTCTACATGTTGATCTCTTTGGACCAGTGAATGTGATGTCAATGGGCAGAAAGAAATATGCTCTAGTAATTGTTGATGAATATACTAGATATACATGGGTGTATTTCTTATCAAAGAAGGATGAAACTGCTCAAATTCTGATGGATCATGTAAATCTACTGGACAAAGGATCACAGCACAAAGTCAAAATTATAAGGAGTGATAATGGAACTGAATTCAGAAACTCAATATTGGAAGCTTTCTGCAAGGAGAGAGGAGTCAAACAAGAATTCTCTGCACCTGGAACTCCACAGCAAAATGGTGTAGTTGAAAGAAAGAACAGAACTTTAATTGAAGCTGCCAGAACTATGCTTGATGAAGCAAAATTACCAACGTACTTCTGGGCAGAAGCTGTTCAAACTGCTTGTTTTACTCAAAATGCTACACTGATCAACAAGCATGGAAAAACACCATATGAAATGGTTAAAAATAAGAAGCCAAATTTGAAATATTTTCACATATTTGGATGCAAATGCTTTGTGTTGAAGACTCATCCTGAACAGTTGACCAAGTTCGAGTTAAAAGCTGATGAAGGAATCTTTGTTGGCTATCCATTGTCAACAAAAGCATTCAGAGTTTACAATCTGAGAACTAAGGTGATCATGGAATCCATACATGTGTCATTTGATGACAAGAAAATAATTGGACTTGAAGACAAGGATGGATATGATCAACTACGTTTTGAAAATGAAGATCTATTCTCTGATGATGTAAACTCTGACGAAGCAGGTTTGACAAACCCTGACGGAGCATACTCTGAACCTCTACTGATAAATACTGAAGAAACTGAAAATTCTCAAATTGAACAAAATATAGAACCAGTTGAGGGGGAGCATGAAGAAGCTCAACAAGACACAGCAAGTGAGTCAGTTGAGGAAACTGATTCAAACTCTAACAGTTCAAACACTGAGTCATCCAACTCAAGGGGAGCCTCAGATACTGCTGAAAGTCAACGTATGAATCAGGAGAGCATGGATCAAGGGGGAGGATTCAATAATGATGCAAGAAACCACTTACCAACAGCCAGAAAGTGGACACAGGCACACACACCTGATCTCATAATTGGAGATCCTGATGCTAGTGTGAGAACTAGAAGTGCAACAAACAATGAGTGTCTGTATCATGCTTTCTTGTCTCAAACAAAACCAAAGAAAGTGGAGGAAGCTCTTCAAGATGCTAATTGGATTACAGCAATGCAAGAAGAGTTAAATGAATTTGAAAGAAATGAAGTCTGGACACTTGTACCTAGACCAAAGAACAGATCAATAGTAGGTACAAAGTGGGTTTTCAGAAACAAGACTGACAGTGAAGGTGTGATTACAAGAAACAAGGCTAGACTTGTGGCTAAAGGTTATTCACAACAGGAAGGAATTGATTATGATGAAACCTTTGCTCCAGTTGCAAGATTGGAGGCCATAAGAATTTTTCTGGCCTATGCTGCACACAAGAAGTTTAAAGTCTTTCAGATGGATGTAAAGAGTGCTTTTCTCAATGGGAAGCTTGAAGAAGAAGTGTTTGTTGAACAACCACCAGGATTTGTAGATTCCAAGCATCCAGATTATGTCTACAGGCTTGACAAGGCATTATATGGACTAAAGCAAGCACCAAGAGCATGGTATGAAACTCTTGCTCAGTTTCTTTTAGAAAGTGGGTTCACAAGAGGTACAATTGATAAAACCTTGTTTTATTTCAATTCTGGTGAAGATTTGCTTTTAGTTCAAATTTATGTAGATGATATTATTTTTGGATCTACTAATGACAAACTTTGTAAGAAGTTTGCAAAGCTTATGCAATCCAGGTATCAAATGAGCATGATGGGAGAGCTTAGTTACTTTCTAGGCTTACAAGTAAAGCAAACAGATGATGGTATTTTTATCAATCAAGCAAAGTATACCAGAAATCTTCTAAAGAAATTTGGTATGCTTGATAGTTCATCTGCTACAACTCCCATGGCTACAGCAACGAAGCTTGACAAAGACACAGGAGCCTCAGTAGATATGACTAACTACAGAGGAATGATAGGGTCTCTACTGTATCTTACTGCAAGTAGACCTGATATCATGTATGCAACATGTCTTTGTGCAAGATTTCAAGCAGATCCCAGAGAGCCTCATCTAACAGCTGTAAAAAGGATTTTCAAATATCTCAAAGGAACCATAACCTTGGGTTTGTGGTATCCTAGAGAATCAGAGTTTAAGTTAATTGGTTACTCTGATGCAGATTTTGCAGGCTGTAAGATAGACAGAAAAAGTACAAGTGGAAGCTGTCAATTTTTAGGTGACAGATTGGTTTCTTGGTACAGTAAGAAACAGAAATCAATTTCTACATCCACTGCAGAAGCAGAGTATATAGCAGCTGGTAGCTGTTGTGCACAGATTTTATGGATGAAGAATCAATTGCTGGATTATGGGTTAAGGTACTCTAGCATACCTATTTTCTGTGATAACCAAAGTGCTATTGCTATGACAGGTAATCCAGTACAGCATTCCATGACCAAGCACATCAGCATAAGGTATCATTTTATCAGAGAACATGTGGAAGAAGGAAACATTGAGCTTCATTTTGTGTCTACAGACCAACAACTTGCAGATATCTTCACCAAACCTTTGAGTGAAGCTACTTTTACAAGATTGGTAAATGAACTTGGAATGATCTCTGGTTCTGACTAGAGATACGGGTTAGACTCATTTTTTATGTTCATGATTTCTTACATGTGTTAACTGTTATGTGAACCAGCATGTTAAACTCTGATGATAAACTCTGTGAAGTGTCCGTCATAATCTGAAAGTAAACTCTGGTGTTAAACTCTGTTGGTCATACTCTGGTAATTACAGTTTAATGCTATTCTCTAACTGTAATTTTGTCTGAAACATATGGACCAATGAAGAAATTTGTATGAAGCATAATTCTCAGTAAGTAATTGTGAATCCTTAAGAGTTGATAGATTCTGATCTCATTTATGTGCAGTAAACTAACACAGCATGATACTGTCTCTATATTTATACCATCTCTTAGTTTATTGATCCTATACACTGAGTCTGTATTAGCTGTTTGCATTTTCTCTCATAAGTTAATTTTAATCACTGATGAAAAGTCTAAACTCTGATTACTTACTACAAATAATTCACCCTCAAATCAAAAGATGCCAATCAGAGCACAAATTCCTTTGAGATCATGTTGTGCCTAGGACGATCCAGGAACTTATTGTATGAAATAAGGGCTAAAATCTTTGATTTTTGGTGACTAGTGCCAACCACTGATTACTGGAAAAATAATAAATAAAAAAAAATAAAATAAAATAAAATAAAAAAAAAATATATAAATAATACAGGGGGTGACAAATAAAAGACATATCCAAATGAAAGGATATCAGTAACACAGAGTTTAGATAGAAAAATCAGTGTCTATGTGAGAGTTTAGGCAACCAGGTTTTTACTACTTTAGTTTGTGGATTTTATGCACTTTGAGATGATCTAAATACTGATTTCGGTAAACTCTGCTACTACACACACATTTCTCACAACTGTACAGATTGAGAAAAGAGTTTATTGACAAAGAAGGATAAATGGTAAACACTGATGTATTGTGTGAAATACGCCGAGGTTACTTTGTTTTAATCTATGATGGTTAAAATAATTTCCTTGTTTCAGACATTTTATACTCTTGAGATTAGTCATTTGTTTTTCGGAAAAAGTATGATTGAACGGAGAAAAGAAAGAGTGCGTTTGATAAGTCCTGATAGTGATTCGTAATGCTACTGAGTATGTTAGTTTATTGTTTAAAGTGATATCATTTTTTTTCACTTTACAATTACTATGCAATATTGATAATACTGATATGTAAAGAAACAAATTGTTTTTCATTAATTGATTCAAATTTACATTCAGACAAATTCATACTCATGATAAGCTAATCTTTCTGGTACATGCTAATCACTATGGTTACAAAGAGAAGATCTATTTAACCAGGATAAGTATCTGAATGCTACATCTGAAGCAGAAGAGCTAGAGCCAGAAGTTATTGTGCTCTACTACTTCTGATGAGAGCTACCCAGTTGTTCATCTGATCATTATACCATCTGGGATTGCTTGACAACATCCTGAAGATGAATCATCATCATGATACCATCTTCCTGGATTCGCTTTCTGCTTTGCAGCTTGCAGGATTCCAAGAAGATTGTCTCCTCAGTACCAATCAGGAAGCTCTGCTGGAAGAGCATCATACAAATCTCCATAGTATCATCGTCTGCCAGGATGGGCACATCATATGGACCGGGACGGATGATGTGCACATAAGGATTAGAGATTGGTCCTTCTGCTATTTCATCATCTGCTATAAGACCTTCATCATTCAGAAAAGAAAGAACAAGAAACTCATCGATGATGTAGTTTGCTTGTTGAGGCCAGTTCATGTTCACGAATGATTCGACATCCATGAACTCAAAGGTTCCTGCCATTTGGTGTATGGTAATTTTAAGGTATGAAGCCTGTTGATAAAATGCTTCGGTTTTTAAAGCATTCAACAGGGTAACTGAAAGTTTTTTTTCTAGAATCGAAGCGCTTGGGATACTAAGGTGCGGAGTTTCGAGACAGTCATTATTATTCTGACTGTTGAGTTCCTTTGTACTTTATTATTGAAATTGATAATTTTATTATTATTGATTTTTTTTCTTTTAAGCGAATATTTTGAGTGTTATATGTGATGACAGGTGTCTCCACGTTTGCACGTGTGTATTGGAAGTTGTTAGATACAGCTGTCAGCGTATTCACATCTGACATCTGTCCCACTAACATACTTCTAATCTTAACAGTTATTATTTAATACACTACATACACACGATTCAATCTTTTACGCATTTCATCTTTTCATAACATTTTACTCACACACAAACACTCAAACACTTTCTGAGCCCAGTATTTCTTGTTTTCAAATCTTACTAATGGCAACTGCCTCAGAGAAAAAGAATGAAGAAAAGGCGAGCCCACAGGGCAAAGTCTGTTACTGCTGCTTCTAGTGCAGACTCAGAAACTGAAGCTGATGAAGAAAATCTTCATCAGAGAAAGAGAAGATTAGTTGCTAATCAACTTTTTGGTGATATTATTGCCAATTTGGATAAAGAACCTGAGGACACAGAAGCTCCTACATCAAAAACTGATGATGTAGTTGAGGAAGCTGCTGCATACTCTGACAGCAGGATTGTGGATCATGAAGATACTATACCGGAAGCTGATCAAGCATCTACTGAGTTAGTAGAACCTATTGCTTCTCACACAGAAATCATTTCTATTGATTTTGAGAAAGGTGATGAAGTAGATCAGTTTAGAGTTGATCCAGTTCCAGAAGCTGTTGCTGTACATGATGATGCAACAGATAATGATCATGAGGATATTATCTTTCTTGAAACTTTGCAACAATCAGTTGTTGAGATTGTTCAAAGAGAAGCAGAGGTTACTGCTCCAGCAAACTCTGATGATCCTCAAACTGTAGCAGATCAAGTACCTGATGCGACTGCACATTCAATTGATGAAATCACTGCTGAAAATGTGCTTGAAGATATTCACAGAGAGGATGACAATGCTGAAGCTAGTCCTGTTCATTCAAACTCTGATATTCATGTGGAAATTTCTGATATTCAAGCAAATTCTACTGAAGAAAGGGAAGTTCAAAGGGCTGCTTCTGAGCATTTTCAGAATATGTACTACAATGCATGGGCTAATGCAGATTGTATCTTTCCAGCGCAAAGGGCTGCAGAATTTTTATCTGATTCTGTCAAGAAGATTACAAATCCTGATGTCCTTACGAGCTTACAGGCAACTGTTATTCAAGTCAAATCTCTCAATAATAGATTTGATGAGAATCAACAAATGCTTACAAGTCTGAGGAATGAAGTAAGCCTGAGGGATCTTACTTTAAAGGCTGACAGAACTTATTATTATACCATGTTCAAGCAGCAAGCCAGGGATTCTGAAGAAATCAAGAAGAGGCTTGGGACAGTTGAGGACAACCAGAATGCTATGTCTGCTCAACTGACTTCTATTTCTACTGCGCTTGAATTGCTGACATCAGTACTACTTTCTGATGATGTCAAAAAGGGGGAGAGTATACCTAAAGACAAATGCAAAGATACTCAAACTCTGAGACGGAAGGATGATTCTGCTGATGGTGGAAGCAAGGAATCTGAGAAGAATTTACTTTCTGTTCAAGGAAAAAGAAGATCAAAATTAAATTCTAATAGGTTGACAAACTCTGGTAAAGAAATTTCAAACTCTGCCAGTGGTTCAAGACTTAAGAGTTTAATTATTTCAGCCAATCCATTAACTGATGAAGAAATTGCTACCAAGATGTTTCTAGAAGAACATGGTAATGAAGCTACAGTTGAAGACATGGAAGCTGAAATGCTGAGTCTTGCTGAAGAGCATGAGAAGAAGTTGAAGGATGGTACTTATAAGAAGAAGGAAATCAAGGCTCCTAGAAAGAAAGAAAAAGGAATTGTTATCAAAGAGAATGTAAACTCTGATCAGAGCTTACAGTACTCAAGGAGGCCTGTGATTAAAAATGCTGATAAAGGAAAAGGTAAACTGGTAGAAGAAGAGCAGTTACCTAAGAAGATTTATTCAACCTCTGACATTGCTCAAGTTGAAACAAGATTACCAAAATCAACCTCTGACGCTGCTCAAGTTGATGATACTATTGAAGTTAAGCCAGCCTCTGACAAGGCTCAAGCTGTGCAAACTCAGCTAGCTCCTCAACTCAAAGGTTTCTTAAGACCTGTACTCTCTGAAACTCTGACACTTCAACCTGTGGATTTTTCTCAAACCAGGACTGTACTTGGAAAAGAATCTTATGATAAGTCTGGTTTAGGTTCACATAGGGAGAAGAGAATAAATAACAGATCTCAAGACAATATTTCACTGACAGGATCTGGTATTGGGAATACACAAGAAAATCTTGATAAGTTAGAATCTGTTCAGTTGATTTTTCACAAGATCTTGAAGAAGCAGTTTCTGTTATATTTCATGAGTGATGGAAGAGTTTATAGAATTGGAGAATCTGATGTAAATCTCAAATCATGGGAAGAACTTGAATATGTACTTTATCTGTTAAAAGTTAAGAACAGACATACCCATAATGTTGCTCAAATCTTAAGAGAAAAGATGCTGAGATCAAAAGTGATGCTTGGAGGAGGAGAAGTCTCAAATGCTTATATTCCAAAGTATAGAGATCATACTGGAAAATTGGTGGAGATGAAGAGAAACAGTGCTAGATTTAAAACTGCACTGGGATTAAAAGTCTTAGAATTCAACTTAGAGTCAGATAAAGCTCAGTACATTCGGCTAGGGAATGATATGAAGAAGAACAGTATCTATTCTCTGAGGGCTGCCATATATCAAACTGGTGAAGGAGATCCAGAGTATAAGGAGCTGAAAGAGATTATGATAACTGAACTTGAGAATGCTGAGAGAAGACTGCTGATTGATTATCTCAGGACTGTGCCTGATATTGAAGAAGTCAAGTAAAGTCTGACTGTAAGTTTTTAATATTCTCTATTCTAAGTCAAATTTAAACTCTGTTTTAAATTAAACTCTGTTATATGTTAAACACTGCATTTGTTAAAAGGTTTTGACATCATCAATTATATGTTTTAACTTGTACATTTTATTATGAACAAGTTGGGGGAGATTGTTAGATATAATTGCTAATGTTTGTTTATCAGTGTTTAAGCAACAGGTACTGACAAGAGTTTATCAGAAGCCAGTCAGAGTTTAGTTAAACTCTGACAGGGTAAAGAGTTTAATTGAAGCCGGTCAGAGTTTATTTAAAGTCTGACAAGGTGAAAGTTGAGTTAGCTGTCGGTGCAGAATTGAAGATTCTAGAAGCAATATATTCTGAAGATAGAAAGAAGCAGAATATATTGATACAGCTAAGGAGATTGGAATAGAAGACTGAAGCAATCCTTAATTGATATGAATTGTATAGCTAACTTATAGGAATATCAATTAGAGATGGATTGTATGTAGCTGTGTACTATATAAACACAGATAGGTTATCCCTAGAAGGGACGCGTGAATATTGATATATTATTCTTGTAACCTAGAAGCTCTTTGTGATTCATTAACATCATAAAGAGAGAAGCTGTTAATACGATTACAGTTTTATTGATTCATAAACAGTGTTTCTAATTATCGTTATTCTCATACATACTTGATTATATTGTGTATTCGGCCTAACAATTTATATTATTTGTTTTTTTTGAATGTGGCATCTAGGAATGCTAATTATTGAAGTATTTTTTGAAATAAAAAAGTAAAAAATGATGGGAAAAAAAGGAAAATATAAAAAATAATATTTTTAATTATGTGTCAAAGTTGATACCACTTAAATGATGCCAACAATTAAAAATGCTTTTATTAGAGATGCTCCGTCTGCAGAGATGAACTGTTAGGAAACTGGCACTAGAAAACTGAAAGAATCCGCATCCGCTCATTGTTCATCATAATTAGTAAATTTTTTAAGGATTTAGCTGAAAAGGCATCTATACTCTTTATTAATAAGCAAAATAATGTGAAAATGGCGCGCGGTACTAAAGTACCAAAGTACCAAAAGTACCAAATTTGGTTATCACTTAACCCGGGTTTGATTTCTCGCAACTACATAATTATACAAGATTTATTTACTTTAAATTCTTTAGCTTCATCCAGGGTTCGAATCCTTACAACTACGTAATTATACAAGATTTATTTATTTACTTTAAATTCAATAGTTTCATTGAGCGTTAGATTCTTTGCAGCTACGTAATCATACAAGATTTATTTATTTATTATACTCTTTATTAATAAGCAAAACAATGTGAAAATGGCGCGCGGTACTAAAGTACCAAAAGTGCCAAATTTGGTTATCACTTAACTCGGGTTCGATTTCTCGCAACTACATAATTATACAAGATTTTTTTACTTTAAATTTTTTAGCTTCATCCAGGTTCGATTCCTTACAACTACGTAATTTATACAAGATTTTATTTATTTACTTTAAATTTAATAGTTTCATCGATCGTTAGATTATTTGCAACTACGTAATCATACAAGATTTATTTATCTTTAATTTCTTTAGTTTTATGCAGAGTTCGATTGTCTATAACTACATAATTAAATAGTTATTTATTTATTACTCCCTCTGTCCCTCTCATTTCTTTACACTTTCCTTTTTGGTACGTCCCTCTCATTTCTTTACATACCAAAAATAGTAACATTTTATAATATAAAATCCAATCACATCCACTATTTTCTCTACTATAACTACTTTATACCCACTTTATACATTAAATATTGATTGGTCCCACCACTTTACTCATTTTTCTTACTTTTCTCTATTAATTTACAATTTTTCTTAACCTACGTGTCGTCCCCTCAATGTAAAGAATTGAGGGGGACAGAGGGAGTATATATTTTTACCATTCAATTCTCAAAAAATACATTTTTAAATAATATTTATTAATAATTTATTAA
The DNA here is from genome assembly GCA_030848705.1 of Heracleum sosnowskyi. NCBI lineage: Eukaryota > Viridiplantae > Streptophyta > Magnoliopsida > Apiales > Apiaceae > Heracleum > Heracleum sosnowskyi. The sequence goes on from CM061239.1 coordinate 11,299,495, forward strand.
TACTAATATTTTAATATCGACTCATGTTCAGCCCGTGCTTGGCACTGGTTATAAGCTAGTAAGTTTAATATATAAGGATCTTTTAGCTCATCATAATTTCTTGTTAGCATTAGGAGACGAATAGTGTACAAGTCATACTATTGATATCTGATGCAATTTTGAATTCCAAACGTGCCTATTCCATAAACGATAATATATACATCGACAATTCGACATCAAATACCTTTCATTTATTTTTAGTAAAATATAGTGTTCTTCGACGCCCACATCTGAGTATGTGGAGCCGGGCGTTTACACTTTACAGAATAACAGACATTTTAGTCCAAAGTACAATCACAACCACAAAATCATTCTCTTACATCCTCGTCGTAGGGTCTCCTTCTAGAGCTATTTTTAGAAACATGCATGAATAGAAACAAAGTCTCGTAAAGTTGTAGCTAGTGAGGGCTAGCTGATCTGGTGATAATTAATTATACATTGGGCTGAAATTATGCTGAATAACCGTGCAGTTCCCTCAGATAACTACTGAATTCTCCGCCAACAATTTTCTGCCATCCTACGGCCGGAAAGATGGTGTAATTTCAGTTGGTGAAATTTCAAAATGATTTTCTGATTCATGCACCGTTTACAAGAGTGAATTTAGTCCAAGTGTTAAGTACCTGAAGGAATTGTTCCAATGGATAGGGTTACGTCCCAAATTCAAGTTTATTTGGAGACAACTCAATGCAAGAAAAATCGTTAAATTCCATCATCAAAATTTGATGGAATTTAGTTATAAACAATCGAATTTGGCTGCTTTCACTACAAGAAAAACGGCTAAATTTGACAAGAAAAATTCTGTCGAATTTAACTAAATTCAACGGAATTTTGTCGAATTTAACTAAATTCGACAGAAAATGTGTTTGTCGAAAATGCTCGCGTCGAATTTAGCAAATTCTGTCGAATTTATGTAAATTCGACAGACTAAATTCTGTCGAATTTAGCCGAATATTTCAAAATTTTGAAATTTTCAAATTCCGCTAAAAAATTTAAATTTTCAAATTTTGGCGCCCTTAGTGCATTAAATTCGATAAAATATGGTCGAAATTAGTATGCTAAATGCGACGGAACACAGTCCAAATTACATATTAAATTCGACAAAATTCGGTCGAATTTAGTGAACACCAGTTTTTAAAAAATAAGCAGCAGAATCTGCTGCTCAATAATTTATCCAATTTTTTGCGATTTTTCACTAGTGTTTGTATACTAGTGTTTGTATATCAAGAAGGTAATTACATTAAACAATAATTGATACAATAGTCATTTTTTGTACTAATCCGAAAATAATATAAATCAATAATGTTGAACTAAAAATACAATAATTTCTACTTCTTTTGAAACACATTAAAACTCAAATACTATAAAATTACTCTACCCAAATAATATCTAAATGTAAAGAAAATATAAAAAAAAACTTAACTTGGTGTGTGTATAATTATAATGACTTGTGTTGTTTCGCTTTTAAGAAGCATACTACAAACAACTCGCCGGAATTGAATGAGGGTGAACTTGCCGGAATTGATTGGGGTGAACTCGTCGGATGCTAGAAATGTAATTAATGGATGTGCTAATATGAATTATGTATATATATAGTGCTTAAAATATATGAAACATGTGTTAGTGTTTATGTATATAAATTGATAAGTATGTTTGTTAGAGAAGAAAAATGGAGTAGGAGTAATTGAATGTTTACGAGAAAATATGAATGAATGAAATATATAAAAGAGAAAGAGATGAGTGTAATTAAATTAATGGTTAGGATGAAATATTTTAGGGAAGAAATGGATGGTTTAGATTCAATGTAAAAGAGCAATCCATGTGCTTGTTTTTCAACCACTACCAGCGTGACACGTGGCATGAGAAAATTAACTTATTCTGAATTTTACTAAATTCAACCAAATATGGTCGAAAATTAAACACGGGTAAATTCGACAGAAATCAGTTGAATTTAGGAGCTGGTACTAAATTCGATCGTTTTTGGTCAAATTTAAGAGCTGGTACTAAATTCGACACAACACTGTCGAATATAGTTTTGACTAAATTCAGAAATTTTGGCGGCAAAATTCCCACCAAAACTAGAAGTTAAATTCGACAGAATTCGGTGTAATTTGGCTAAATCTGGTCAAAAATAAAACATGGGTAAATTCGACTGAAATCGGTTGAATTTAGCTAAATTCGACTGAAATTTGTTGAATTTAGCTAAATTTGACCGATATCAGTAGAACTAAAGCTTAAATTCGACCACAAGCCCTAGTTGATCGAATTTAGTGTAAGTGATATCTATATATTTGTTAAAATATTTAAGATATAAATATTTAAATTAACTATTTTTTTGCACACACTATATTCTTTTGATAATCTTCACATCCGTACGGTTGGATTACTCAAAACAATTTTTAAATAAACTTAAAACTCTAACCCTAGTCTAACCCCTAAATCTAAACCCTAAACCGCTCATATTCTACTCAACTATGTCGTTTATGTACAAAATTATAAAAAAAACTTTTTTTTTCTACCCATTATTATTTATTCAAATTTTTTTAGTGAATGTAATATATCATCCAAATACTTTCATATTTTTTTTGTATTTTTTAAAACCAATTAGATATTTAATTTAATTTTTCTAAAAGTATCAAAAAATGAAAGTTCAACATTATCTAATCATATAAAAAAATTATGTAAAATTTTTGTACAACTAAATTCTTACATGTAATAAATTTTATCCTTATATTTTTATTTATTTTTCATGATGTGTACAACTATATTTATTTTCCATCTCTTTTTTAGGGGATTTTCATTTGGACTACATAAAATTTTGGATCGTGGCTAAATTCGACCGTTTTTGGTCGAATTTAGGAGCTGGAACTAAATTCGACAGAACGCTGTCGACTATAGTTTTGAATAATGTGAAAAATTTTGGGCGGGAAATATCCCACATTTTACTAAATTCAAAAATATTAGCGGCAAAATTCTTACCTTTTACTAAATTCGACACAATAAAAAAATCTGTCGAATTTAGTACTGAATTCGACAACATAAAAAAAATCTGTCGAATTTATTACTAAATTCGACAGATCGATTTCGACAGAATACATTTTCGACCGAAAACTGTCGAATTTAGCCGCAGTGTATAATTTCGACTGAATTCGGTCGAATTTGGTTTGTCGAAATTAGCCTTACTTTCTTGTAGTGTTTTAGTATAAATTTCACCGGATGTAGGTGATCGCTTTTAATGGGTGAAATTTATGAATTTTGGCAGATTTTATTTAAAAGCGATCGAAGTTGTGGTCACTTTTGTTGGATTATAAATTTCAAAATCACACTTTCAAATTTTGTTGAAAATTTGAATTTCTCACCTATTGAACTTAAATTGCACCGGCTTGGGTTGATTTTATAAATTTATCGATATATTAAATCCACTAAAATCAGTGAAATTTAGCATACTAATCCAAAAAAAAAAACAGCAGACAATCTAATTAGGGGCTTTTACCTGTTTTTGTTGTAGTGACTTTGTTGATTAAATATTTTTATTCATTTGTACTAAATATGGGATGGGAATTAAAAGCCAAAATAAGGCAATTTATTTTAAATAAAGAATTAAAAAAATAAAATAAAGAGTGTATGTTATCCTCCAAACGTGTTCATAAAAAATTGAAGTAACATTTTCTGATCATAGTTTCAATTTCTATATTAATTAGTTTATGAAAAGGTCTTAACTGATGATCATCCGTACTGAATTTACTTTACTGAGCACAAAAACCAATATCTTTTTTTTTTCTTAACCTTTCTGTTTTACCTTACACACATCCGGTAGCCCCTGCTAGTTCTGCGATTGTATTAATTATTACCGTCGAATTTAAATGTAAAGTAGATTCAATTCAGCTATGAAAAATACAACTACATCTTCTCAAGGTAATTATTTTGCATTTGCGAGACCTGATCGGATCAGCTTAGACAAAGCATGTCGACAAGTAATTTAGTGACATGTGTACTGCATGTTTTTTCCGAAAAAGACATCTCGTAACGTATATTTTTCGACAAATCGGTTACAAAAAAACTTGTAGAAAGACATGTGTCCGCTGAAAACTCTGATGAATTCTGAATACATTCGGGCTTTATAAACCTGCTCTGTTTACCAAAAAAGCATGGATACATACTCGGAAATAATTACTTCTGAACAATACTATTTCACGTGCGTGCCTATAAAACATACAGGGTCTGAAAGTCTCCGGAACGTACTTAACTTACATGAACCTTATCTAGGTTCTGCATGCGCGCACAGAGGATGAACTACCCAACAAAATTCATGATACATATAAATACATTTTTAGATTTCTGGAACCTCATCATAATGGTTAAGAGAATCAAACTGATCAATGCAGTTCCAAAATAAAACGACGAGAGTGTCTGTGAGTGTGGAAGAGCAGCGAAAGGTACTCGAGCTATGTATCTGTATGTAGCAATATGTGCGTTTTCTAACACAAGTCCCTGGATATATGATTACTCCTGCTGCAAATTAAAGCCTTGAATATACGGTTTCGGATAATTAATGTCATGTTCAGGCTTGGGCCGACAAAATTATGTATACTTCCGATCTCAGACTGAAAAGTGGTCTTTCTTTCTTTGCTTTCTAGACCAATCGCTATTAAAACATGAGGTAAGAAACATACATTCTACACGTAAGCCCTAGCATAGCTTTGCCGCATCCACTGTCAGAACTCAGAACCGTGATGTTAATTTTGCTTAATATATATTGTAGCTACATAATAGTACTACTGGTATATTTTGGCTGGCCACTAAACAAATATTATGTTTTCTAAAATAAATAAATAAGAAGGTTACATCTAATTTTAATATGTAATAAATCAATTTGAGATAAATGAGAAATGTTATATTTAATTTTAAAAACTATTTCATATTTTAGTATCAAATTTGAGGTTCAAACTGCGTTGATTGTATATTAGAATTAGAATTTCATGTAATTAATAAAGAGAAAAAAGAACCTGAGCTTAATTTAGGAAATTTTCTAAGATAACAGGGTTTTTTTAGTATAACCTTTAATGATAATTTTGTATTATGGATAATATTCTGAAATTACAATAACACTCTCGTATTTTAATATAAGATTTGAGCATAATTTTAGGAAATTTTAGTGAAGTCGATCTCAAAATTCTCAATGTCATTATTAAAGTGTACACAAGAAAGTTACAAAATATTAAAATATTTCGTGAATCGCACCCGATAAGTCAGTAATTGAATAAGTGGTAAAATACGTCAATTATGAGCGGCTTTAACACTAAAGAAGAAAATAAATTAAAATGTGTTAGGTAATGGATGACTATACCCCATCATATTACCTTCTATTTAGTACAACATTTAGTTTATCCCTATTTAGTACAATCATTGGCTTTTCATTGCCAATGTAACCTATACTTGTAGAGCCTATAAAAGGCATGGGAAGTTATCTATTATACTATCTATTATCTACAACACGTTATCAGCACGATAAATATTGTTTTGTTTAAAGTTTGAGCATGAAATTAGTTGATCATCTTTGAAAGCATCAGGGGCTATTCTGTGCATCTAAGTTGCTCAGTATCCAACTTGCACCAAGTGTATTCATAAGGTCTAATAGTACAACGGATATTTCTCATCTAAGGTATGTTGTTCTTACCTTTTAATATATGTATGTGTTATGCTACCATTCATGTGTTTATATTAATGTTAAAAAAAAAAACTACTAGATGTCCAAAAACCTGCTAGTTTCTCTAAAATCCTACTAGTTGTCCAAAAACCTGCCAGTTCTTCCAAAAACCTACTAGTTCTCCCAAAAACTACTACTGATCAAAATTACAAATCTAAGTAAACATAAAACTCATTAAATCACTTCATATCTTCAAAATTTTTAGGCAACTAGAAGATCTCTCTAAGTAGTATAAGAAATTTCGATTTTCAAATAATTTAATATAATTTGTATTTGTATTAGATTTTGATTAATTACTTGTCTGTGTTTTAAATTAAGTGTATTTGTTACTAGTGAACAATCATGTATATGTATGCCAACATGTTTATCTGTCCTGCTTTATGTCACCATGTGGATACATTTAGTATTGATTGTAACTCACGTGCTACATATTCTTCTCGGAAAATAGTTCTTTAACATACTCTTTTATTTGCTTTGAGAATTATTGTTTATCACTTAATATTAACTATTATTTTTATTTTAGTAATTGCAATGTCAAATCTTACAAAGCTTGAATTCAACGCACTTGATGTCACTAGCAAAAATTATTTAACATGGATTCTAGATGCCGAAATCCATCTTAGTGCTATGGGTCTTGGTGACACCATAAAAGAGGGAAATAAAGCCTCCGAGCAAGATAAGGCAAAGCTATGATATTTCTCCGCCACCACCTTGATGAAGGTTTGAAAACCGAATATTTGACTATTAAAGATCCATCACCCCTTTGGAAGGATCTAAAAGAGAGGTATGATCACCAGAAAACGGTGATACTCCCCAAAGCTCGCTATGATTGCCTACACTTGCGTTTGCAAGACTATAAAAGTGTGAGCGAGTATAACTCTGCAATGTTTAAAATTACATCTCAATTGAAACTATGTGGGGAGAATATCACTGATAAAGATATGTTGGAAAAGACTTATTCCACTTTCCACGCCAATAATATGCTCTTGCAACAACAATATCGTGAACGAGGATTCACAAAATATTCTGAGCTTATTTCGGTACTACTTCTTGCCGAGCAAAATAATGAACTTTTGTTGAAAAACCACCAAGCACGTCCAACTGGCTCAACACCATTCCCTGAAGTGAATGTTGTGACTAGTAATGAATATGGACAAAGTAAACCATTTGGACATGGGCGTGGATATGGACGTGGGCGTGGATATGGACGTGGACATGGTCGTGGACGTGCCCGTGGTCGTGGTTTTGGGCATGGTCGAGGTTATAATCATCAAAACTATTCCAACTTAAAAAAGAAGCCTCACCACCACAAGTGGACAAGAAATGAGGAGAAACATGAAGGTAGTGCAATGATTAAAAGAGGTGAAAGTATTTGTAATCGTTGTGGAATGAAAGGTCATTGGCGACGTACATGTCGTACCTCAAAGCATCTTGCTGACCTTTATGAAGCCTCATTGAAAGATGTTGAAACTAATTTCACCGAACAAAATGAACCTTTGGGAATTTTCCATTTGGAAGCACACCTTGGAGGTGAAGATCAAGTTGACCCTTCGGGCTTTACTCACATGGAAGTTGGTGACTTCTTTGAAGATGGGAATGAGGAGATGGCCAAATCTGATGGTGGCAATAATTAAGTTATAAAACTTTGCTTGTTTTTAATAATTATGTTCAAACTCTAAAATATTTGGTTTTTCTTTATGCATTATATGTAATTTCCTTTATCATGAATGAGATGTTTTTGAATATTAATTTTCTAATCTTCATTTATATATTTGCTTTGTGAAGAAATATGGCCAGTAATTTCTCATTATGTGCAATGAAAGATGAAGAATCTTTTTGTCTGGCGGATAGTGCAACGACACATACAATTTTGAAAAATAAAGGATATTTTTCGCATCTCATAATAGCTAGAGCTAATGTAAATACAATATCGGGTGCATCAAACCTTATTGAAGGCTTCGGAAGAGCAAATATAGTGTTACCCAATGGTACACGTTTATTTATTGAGAATGCAATGTTTTCCACCCGATCAAAACGAAACCTTTTGAGTTTCAAAGATATACGTCGCAATGGCTATCATATTGAGACTACAAATGAAAATGACGATGAATATCTATGTATCACGTCAATAGTCTATGGGAGGAAACAAATAATAGAAAAGCTCCCATCATATAAATCTGGATTATATTATACCTTTATTAATCCAGTAGAGACGCACATGGTGATAAGCCAAAAATTATCAGACCCAGAAAATTTTTTTATATGGCATGATCGTTTAGGTCATCCGGGTTCAACAATGATGCGAAGAATTATAGAAAATTCAAATGGGAATCCTTTAAAGAACAAGATTGTCCCATTGTCCAAGGATTTTTCTTGTGTTCCTTGTTTCCAAGGAAAATTAATAACAAGGCCATCACCCATGAAAGTTGCAATTGAATGTCCATCATTTTTAGAGCGAATTCAAGGAGATATATGTGGACCTATTACCCCATCAAGTGGGCCATTTCAGTACTTTATGGTACTTATAGATGCATCGACACGTTGGTCGCATGTTAGTTTATTGTCCACTCGTAATGTTGCATTCGCAAGACTCCTTGCCCAAATAATCCGTATAAGGACACAATTCCCTGATCATGCAATCAAGAAAATTCGATTGGATAATGCAGGAGAATTTACTTCTCAATCTTTTAATGATTATTGCATGGCAATTGGGATTGATGTGGAACATCCGGTTCCGCACACGCATACCCAAAATGGTCTAGCAGAATCTTTTATTAAGAGACTACAATTGATTGCTAGACCGTTACCTATGAAAACAAATTTACCAAATACTGCTTGGGGACATGCCATATTACATGCTGCATCACTTGTTCGTTTAAGACCGACTGTTTATCATAAAAATTCCCCATTTCAGCTTGTAAATGGTCAAGAACCAAATATTTCGCACTTAAGAGTTTTTGGGTGTGCGGTTTATGTTCCAATATCTCCTCCCCCAACGTACAAAAATGGGACCTCAAAGAAGATTAGGGGTATACATTGGGTTTGACTCTCCCTCAATTATCAAATATTTGGAGCCCTTAACTGGTGATTTATTCAAGGCAAGATTTGCCGACTGTCAGTTTGATGAGACAGTTTTTCCTGCATTAGGGGGAGATAAGTCAAAATTTGAAAAAGAAAGAAAAGAAATTTTGTGAAATGCAGTATCTTTGTCTCATTATGATCCTCGCACAAATCAATGTGAGCTTGAAGTTCAAAAGATTATCCACCTACAAGAAGTGGCAAATAAATTGCCAGATGCATTTACTGATGTCAAAACAGTGACGAAGTCACATATACCAGTTGTTAATGTTCCTTGTAAAATTAAACTTCCTGATGAAGGGAATAAAAGCATGCTAGCAAATGAGTCTAAAGCACACCAGAAGCGTGGTAGACCTATTGGATCCAAAGATAAATCCTAGAAAATCAAGGAGACTTGATAAACAAGCTGGTACATCAAATGACATCATTCCAAATGAAATAGAATTGATCACTGAAGAGACGTCTTCAAAAGATGATCAAACACATGAAATTGTTGACAATGAAGAGATCTCGATAAATTATATCGTTTCAGGAAATAGGTGGAATAAAAAAGAAATTGTCATGGATGAAATATTTGCATATGCAGCTGCTCTTGACATTTCTGAAGAAATTGAGGATCATGAACCTAGATCGATCTATGAATGTAAAAGAAGAAGTGATTGGCCAAAATGGAAAGATGCAATTGAGGCAGAATTAAAATCACTTGAAAAACGTCAAGTTTTTGGACCAATTGTCCAAACACCTGTAGGTGTGAAACCCGTTGGATATAGATGGGTATTTGTGCGTAAAAGAAATGATAAAAATGAAGTTGTGAGATACAAGGCACGCCTTGTTGCACAAGGCTTCTCACAAAGACCGGGAATTGATTATGAAGAGACTTATTCCCCAGTAATGGATGCAACAACATTCAGATTTTTACTAAGTTTATCAATTTTGGAAGGGCTCCGCATGAATTTAATGGATGTTGTAACTGCTTACTTATATGGGTCACTAGATAATGACATTTACATGAAAATCCCTGATGGATTGAAAATGCCTGAAGCATGTAGTTCAAGACCCCGAGATATTTACTCAATTAAGTTATGTAGATCATTGTATGGATTGAAACAATCAGGTCGAATGTGTTATAATCGTCTCAGTGAGTACCTTTTGAAAAATGGTTATGCTAATAATGTGATTTGTCCATGTGTTTTTATTAAAAGGACAAAAATGGGGTTTACTATCATTGCAGTTTATGTTGATGATTTAAACATCATTGGGACCCCAGATGAACTTCATGAGACGATTGAATATTTGAAAAGAGAATTTGAAATGAAAGATTTAGGCCAAACGAAACTTTGCCTTGGTTTTCAGGTTGAACATTTATCTAAAGGAATCTTTGTCCACCAGTCATTATATATTGAAAAGATCCTTAAAAGATTTATTATGGATAAAACATATCCTGTGAGTACACCCATGGTCGTTCGCTCGCTTGAAAAGAAAAAGGATCCATTTCGCCCAAGAGAAGAGGGAGAAGAACTTCTTGGTCCTGAAGTACCATATCTTAGTGCTATTGGTGCACTAATGTATCTTGCCAATTGCACACGTCATGATATTGCATTTTCTGTTAATTTATTGGCAAGACATAGTTCTGCTCCAAATCGAAGACATTGGACTGGTGTGAAACAAATATTTAGATATCTTCGAGGAACAATGTATATGGGTTTGTTTTATTCTAAAGACTCACGAGTGGAATTAGTTGGTTATGCAGATGCAGGATATCGATCTGATCCTCACAAAGGAAGATGACAAACAGGTTACATATTCACATATGGTGACACCGCGATATCTTGGCGGTCTACAAAACAGACTCTAGCAGCAACATCTTCGAATCATGCTGAATTGTTAGCACTTCATGAAGCCAGTCGAGAATGCGTGTGGCTAAGGTCTTTGGTCCATCATATTCGAGATTCATGTGGTCTTTCAGTCAATAAGGGAAGTCCTACTGTTCTGTTTGAAGATAACGAAACATGTATCACTCAGACGCGAGAAGGTTATATTAAAGGAGACAGGACGAAGCACATTGATCCAAAATTCTTCTTTACACATGAACTTCAACAAAGGAGAGAAATAGATGTTTATCAAATTCGATCATGTGAGAATCCAGCAGATCTGTTCACAAAGGCACTTCCCACAACTCCTTTCGAGAAATTAGTGCACAAGATCGGGATGCGCAGGCTTCGAGATATTTGCTAAAGTTTATAGTCATATTGTAATGAGGGGGAGACAAAAATTTTATTTTTACAACTCATGTACTCTTTTTCCTTCACTAGGTTTTTTTTCCCACCGGGTTTTTCCTAGTAAGGTTTTAACGAGGCATGATAATTGTATGAGTCATCCAGGGGGAGTGTTATGTAATGGATGACTATACCCCATCATATTACCCTCTATTTAGTACAACCTTTAGTTTACCCCTATTTAGTACAACCTTTGGCTTTTCATTGCCAATGTAACCTATACTTGTAGAGCCTATAAAAGGCCTTGGAAGTTATCTATTATACTATCTATTATCTACAACAAAATGCGAAATGAAACATGAAAATAATTTATACCGCTCCTTCCATGAATTAAAGTAATTAATGCCCTATAGCTAGAAATGGTATTGCTACTAATCCGAGCTTACCTAGGCAAATTACTGAATTCGATGTTGGTACGTATTATATACCTGATAAATTATTTGGATAACACAAATAAATTTGTTTAATTTTCTCACACCAAACGACTAAACGAATTTTACTCCTTGTGCCTACCTTACCCATCAAAAAGTTGATATTCCGTGCGGAATATCTATTACTATATATTAAATCACAAACAAAAAATGTCATTTTAATGTCTGTGAAATTAAATTATGTTAATCTAAAGAACTGAATCTGTGATTTTCCACGCTCAAACTTGCACCACAACCATTGTGCTACACTTTGTTTTGAGTTTACTTTCAAACTTTTATTACATAAAGCACATCTTCTCCCATTTTTTTATTTTTATTTTAGAGTAAATAAATATTGATTTATATTATTTGTAGAATATTGTACAACATATAATTACAAAAAAATATTTTTATCGCTTGAGCATAATCTATAATTCTCTTTTGTCAATTTAAATGATTGATATATGTCATTTTAATACCCATGAATTTACATTTTGCTCCCGTATGTTAAAAATTAAAAAAACAACTTCCCCTTTATATTTATGCAAAGTAAAGTTACGATTTTGCCCATATTTTTTGAAAAATTCCAAAAACATCACTCCTTTAATGTTTATGCAAAAAATAACTTAAATTATGTTAATCTTCAGAATTGAACCTATGATCTTTCAAAGTCAAACTTGCACCACAACCATTGTGCTACACTTTGTTTTAAGTTTACTTTCAAACTCTTATTACATTAACCACATATTCTCCCAATTTCTTTTTTAATTTTAGAGTAAATAAATATTGATTTATATTATTTCTAGAATATTGTACAACATATAATTATAAAAAAATATTTTTATCGCTTGAGCATAATCTATAATTCTCTTTTGCCAATTTAAATGATTCATATATGTCATTTTAATACCTATGAATTTAAATTTTGCTCCTGTATGTTAAAAATTACAAAAACACCTTCCCTTTTATATTTATGCAAAATGTAGATGAAATTATATTAGTGTTAAAAATTGAATCACTGACCTTCTCTAATTAAACACATACCATAACCATTATACTATACGTTATTTTGAGTTTTCTTTAAAAATATTTTTAGATAAATCACATTTTCTCTTCTTCCGCCATTTTTTTAATTTTGGTCAAACAATCAACATAATATAAGATGGTTGAGTTATAACATATATTTAGATCAACCTGTGATGAACCCAAAATGTTTGATCTTAGATATCATGTAGATGCAGAGTCATTAAGGTCGTCTAATCATAATTTACATTGATCAAAATATTTGTGAAAATTTAAGTTGAGTGAAAAAGTAATTCGTATTATAAGATAAAAAGTATTTCAATTTACCAAAATTTTAAAATAGAACTTTGATATTGTGTAATAAACTTTAGACAAAAACTAAATATTTGAGTTTAAAAGTGTAAAAATATGTATATAATATATGAAAAAAATCAGCCAATGACGACTTTCACGTAATATTAATAGATTTCATAATATGATCTGGCCTTACTTATATATCGATTTTTTTTATAAATATACTCTAACTAAGTTAAAATCACGTTGCCTATGTTGTATATTGACAATTTTGCAAAAATCTTTATTTTTTTATACTCAAATGTTCAACTTGATAAAGTTCTTATCACGTCATCGAAAACCATATTAATACTTTAGCAATTAAAATTAATCATGTGATTATTACTGTATAGATATTTATCCAAATTTTATGAAAATTAGTCAAGTTATAGGATATCTGGTTAATGTAATTGATATGTTATATTACAAAAGTACTATTAAAATATGAGATTAAATCGAAATATTATCCTTTTTTCAATTTTTAAATTACAAAATTATTTCAATATATAAATAATTTTGAACAAAAAATTATTACAGTGCCTGTGCCTAGCACGGACTTTTACGCTAGTATCTATTTAATTATCATCCAACTGAAACAATTTTTCTGGAAAGGCAAAACACTGGACAAAAGATTGGTTGGACGGTGGTATTAAGAGATCCATTTAAGTGTAAGCCCATCAATTCAGATCCAGGTTTATTGGGCCAACGCAAAGACGCTACTAAAGTATATACAAATATTGAATTATTGGTCCCAAGTAGTCCATTGGGCCAAAGTTTTGTATCCAGCTGTTTAAACTATTAGCCTTGAAAAAGGTTCAGAATATTTGTAAAAAGGCTTAAGGGAGAGTTTTATAACGGAGAATTTGTCTTAAATAAACTTTTAAATTTGTTCTTTATATCTTCAATGATTAATATTGAATTCAAATTGTTTTCATGATCAATTATTAATTGGTCTGGTAATACAAGGTTGCTCATTTTTCTTTGTTATAGATAAATGTTGCAGATTTAACTCTTTTTTTCATAACGAAACAGACAGCTGCGAATAAAATTTAGGAAGTTGAATTTTATTACATGCAGAAGTAGTGCAGAAGCAAAGGCAAACATGATACAAAAAAAATGAAAAATAAAATAAAAAAATGAACACCAAACTACTAAATCATAACATACGTGCTCTAATTGACTCGAATGATTAAAAATAAAGCATTCCTAATGAAGTAACTCGATCGTCAGTTGGATGAATCCCGTATGAAGAGATGAGGGATGCTCCACGAGGCTTAGATATATTAAATCTGCAAAGTTCCGAGTATTGCAGATTTCAAGCCTTCTTCATTTGTCAAACCATCCGGAACCTTAATTACGACGTCTTGAAGGATGAGGTCCTTCACGCTGGACACACTCGCATGATGAACTCGAAACTCCAACATTCGAAGTGCATCCATTAATCTAGCCCAGGGGTAGTTGATGTCGGGACTTTGTACATGTATCATAGCTTGTGACCCCAGAATCTTGATGTCAACTTCCATTTGAATGGACCCGTAGTTCAGGACGGATGATCTAGGAGCTGGTGCATTATATGCTTGAGTTGTGGTTGATGTGCTTTGAGTGGCACATGTATCATGATAAACTGCATCAGTAGTACTATATCTAGATTTCCTTACTTCTTCGCGGAGTTTACTATCCAATTCCTCCACTTTTGACTTGAGTTCTTTGATATATGTGACTGCATCTCCGAGTAAAGATGCTTTGTCCATTCTTGATACGTTTGGAACAACGCTCCGAAGAGCATAGAATCGATGGTTGAGCTTTTCCCTGCGCAGTCTCTCTGCTTCCACATGGTTTTGTGCAAGTTCTCTCCCGGAAGCTACCGTCCTTCTTCCTCTCTTGTTAAAAGATCTTGCGTTCATTGTCGTCTCATGGTGATTATCAAGAGGGCTTTCGAAGTCAGAATTTACCAAATCCGAAGATGATCGGGCCATTTTTGCTTGTTTCTCAATGTTGTCTTCATCCCCACCTGAGTTAGTACTCTTTATATGTTCTCTTGAAAATCCAGCATTGATATCCAAGAAGGAAAGACTTCGATTAGGATTCGGATGAGCTGGTGGACTAGTGCTCATGTTCATGTTCGTACTATCAGGGCAGAAGACAGACTTGGCTAGGTGGACCAGACCCCAGTCCTCCTTGATAACATAAGAGGAACCTAACTCAATTATACCACATGGAGTTGAAATACAAACAAGTGTCTTAACTCCATGAAGATTAGCTTCTTTTGCTCGGTCGCATGCATTGAACTGAAGCTCCTGGTCACCAACCAACCATACATAGGAACCGGAACTAAATGTCCGGCCAACAATGTTATCCTCACCAGCCAGAAATGACCTGGTTACGGATACCATAAAAAACCACTCAGAATCAGGAAATTCACTGTCCACAACCACACCATCAACACCACTGGTAATTGTGTCAGTGAAGAGAGATTGAATCCCTTTGGCAACCTTTCGCCTCTCCAACTCGAATCCAATATTATTAGCATTAATATTGGGAGCACCACCATTCGAAGATTTGAGCATCAAATCTTTAGAACCACGGAATTGGCCATCACCCCATGACAGTACAAGACGGTCAGTAGCACTGTCTTTAGAGGTCTGCCAAAAGATGTAGTACATCCACCATTCGGGTCGGTTTTGGAGGATAAATTGTAATCGTTGTTGAATTGTGGGTGATGGACTACCATGACAAAGGAATGATGAAGAAGAAGAAGACGAGATAATGTCTTCCATTTGTAACTACCTTTCGTAGATAAGTAAATATTACTTGGAAAAAGGCAGAGTAAAAATTCAAGAAATAACAAGAAGAGGTAATGTTGTAAGGAAAGATGTTGAGGATTTCAAGGGGTATAAACGAGTGTATATATAGGGCTGGAAAATATGTAGCAAAAAATGTAAATAATTCAGTAAGTAGGAGTACTAATGTGTGTACACCTTCCAGAAGTGTTGGGCGCTCGCAGCAAAATGGCATGTGGTCCGGGCGAGAGCAACAGAATTTACAGCATCCAAGTTAAAACGGAGCGGAGGGTTCCACTTGAAGGTTGACGTATGTTGACTAGAGCTCTCATTCATGGCTTAATCATATCATCAATTATTCTAAACCTCTCATTTCTTTTCTTTCGATAAGATTTTTGACTTGATTTTTGAAAATATTGTACCTTTTGCTAAGGCCATAGCTGACTGGTTTCGCATAATTTGCTGTCTTGGCTAGCTAGCCAGGTATGTACGTATTCCCATGTTACTGTGCTTTTAGATACTAGATTTCAGTGTAATTAATTACTAAGACTAGTTACTGAATACACTGAAAAATATAATGTTGCAGACTGCTATCCAAGATTCTGCTGCTGCTTAATTGTACAGTACAAGTACTTGTATAGGACTCCCCATCCGCGGCAAGTAACTGATTACTGATGCACCATTCTTTTCTCGTGTTTACGAAATGTGACAAGGCAAAAATACTAAACTCTCAAATCTAAGCGCGGTAAGAATAACTGGATCCTATATTACTATAAAAATCAAATATGATTATTTATCGTAGTTAATAAGTGCGACAATATATGTTGCATTAGTCATTTCTAAGAGATTGGAACACATATGTAAATGTATAGCTGTTGATTCTGCTGTCGATGCATGGGAAATGATTCTGTGAGAAACGTACGGCAAGAAAAACCCGTTTTTCTTATAACTTGAAGTTTATTAAATCAGAACCAAAACTCAAGGAAAGTTATCTATTAATTTTTATACTTAATGATTTACTTCAAACGTGTTGGGGGGTGGAATCGATAAATGTGGTCTTGCCTTGAATTTTTAAGACATGTTTATCTTTAATTCTACTTTTTACATCTCCATTTTCTGCACGCTTTATACATCGATTCTGACACTCTATATTTACCTCTTTAAAAAACTACTTTCCAAACAAATCTGCAACTAACATTGTTTTAGACTTGTCTTTTTACTCTTTCGGTATTTAAAGCAACACGAGAGTATGTATTTATTAAACGTACAGAGATTATTCCTTGCTAACCAACTCAAAAACAAATCTTGCCTTACACTTGAAAAGGAAATAAGAAAGAAAGCATATAAAAAACCATCAGTAAGAAGCATATAAAAGAAAATAAGAAAGAAAGCATTTTTTTTTTTGCAAAAATATGAAATTTTAATTAATTTATATATTGTAATGAAGTTGTCATTTTATATATTGTGTATATTTCTGTGGCAATTCTAACATAAATTATAAAAAAATGGTTTTCTGTGTATTTTCAATAGGATAGTCGTATAAAAAATCTCTTTCGGACATAAATGAAGCAAACCACATTCGCATAGAATTAGAAATCAATTGAAAAGTTAAAAAAATATTAATATAATTCATTTTTGAGTTAACCTGGGATTATAAATAAAATAAAAAATGTTTCAAAAACAATGTATTTTACTAAAAATAAACTTTTTGAGATTATATGTAATTATAATTAAATATTTTAACACACATAAAAAATTAAAATTTTATAATATCTAAGCGAAGCAGACAAAAATACTAGTTATTATATATAAACTAACCACCGTGCAATAAGTTAATTTTTTTTTTCTAACTGTAATGTTTCATATTCTGATCATTAGATGTACGGGCTTTGCAGAGCCTTGCAACTGAATTTTATATTGTTGATTGTAGGGTTAATTTGGTCCTTTTACTATATACACTTTATGAAACTTTACAAAGTAAAGTAGAACTATAATTCAAACATCAGTGTGTGGGGCGCGCACACAGAATAGTTTCTAGAACTCTGTAAATTTACAATGCTGTCACTATGGTAAATTTATGAAAAGTTTTTAAGTACGTAAATTTACAATTATTGATGAATTTTGATCTTATTCACCGACTAATAAAACACTGTTACATTATCAGACTTCACTTAATTTATTAATCTGTTTAAATTCAACAAACTGGATATGTTCTTCGTATGCTAGTATATTTTATGGAACACCTTGACTCGTGAGAATCTGGTAATTAGTTAGTATGAGTTATATAAATCAACAACTTGGGTGCTAAGTCACACATTTTACCTGACATAATATTAATATTTTTTAATTATTGAGAAACCAGAAGCTCACAACAATTACGCATGTAGCTGCTGATGACGGAACCAGGACGAAAATTTACGGCGCTTATATATTTAACATTAATAATTTACGAAAGCAATAAAAGTGTATAAAATTGAAAAGTACACGGTTAATCTTTAATTGACTACTGATGAGTTGTTTTTAGTTGCAGAAGTAATGGATAACAGTTGAATTTTGCCGCTTTGCATATTCTCATAATTTTGTAAAACAGCTTCATTATCCACTTTTGCAAAAATAATCTTTTCAATGTACACCATCATGCTATCATTTAACCACTTGTCCCCAATTCGATTACGCTGGTAAGTTTTTATTATTTTCATTGCAGAAAAAACCCTCTCAACAGTAGCTAGCGGTGGAAACCGGTAAAACCAATGCTAACTCAACAAGTTGATAAACAAGGAGATAAGCAGATATGTGTGTCCTTACCATTATGACGGTAAGATCTCCGATATTTTGAAATTTAGACAAACCTTCATCCAATTATACTAATTAAAAAATTATTTTTACTGATTTTTTTCTGAAGTCAGGGGAGCTCAAGCACCCTCTAGCCCCCTCTAGTTTCGCCACCGGTAGAAGCAAGAACAATCCAAAGTAAGAAACTGGTATTAGTTATTTTCCTCAACCAGACAGATTTTCTAGCTAGTGCAACTTACATCACGTTAACATATAGATTTAGCAATTGCATTTTAATAACAATGTGAAGTTACAGTTACCAGATAAGGAAGCTGCAGGTCATATTGATCAAACCAAATACACCAGTCTTTTCATGGATCAAATCATTCGTAAATTCCAAGTACCGACGTCTGGCGAAACCATAAATAAATCAGATTAATGATGTATAGAGAATTTATTAAACACACATCAATAATTAATTATGTATGTATATTTGAATCATTACACATGTTAACCTCGAATGATTTTTGTAAAACCTAAATAAATAAAGAACCAAAATTAAGAGATATAGGAATGAATTCTAGATTTCTAGTCAATTGTAAAATAAAGCACAGTATAACACTGATCATGAACATTTTCTATCTGCACGGAGTAATGATTAAAGGAAACAGTAATAGCACATTGAACATACAAACATTTGTATGTATCTTAATGTAAAAAAGTGAGGTTGAGATTCGATGAAACATAAAATACAACTTAATTTACTTAAGAAAATGCAAAGGGAGATCAAGCTTTATAATTTAGCAACCGTTATATGGCATAGTACAAGATGATGGCCTCTTGCACTCATAATGTTAAAGTGAAAAATTATGACAAATAAATAATTGTAGTAATCATTATAAAAAATAGGACATAACCGATCACGCAAATGAATCAATTATAAGGAAAATTGGTTGATTAAAAGTATACGGGTGATCGGTTAAACCCTAATCGATTTTGATAATTTAATCGAGTTTAAGAGTCATAACCGACAAACCCATGATCTGTTATGTGACTTTGCAGATTAATAATTTTACTAGACGTATTCATAATTAAGTGACTACACCGTAACATCAACCTACTTCCCTTTGGTTCTAATGCGAAACATGCCCTTAACTACGAAATTTATCAAAGTAAATAATGTAAATTAACCACATATTTATAGTTACTAGCTTATAACCCGTGTCAAACACGGATCAAGTATAAGTCGACATTAAAATATTAGTATTAATAAATTATTAATAAGTATTATTTAAAAATATATTTCTCGAGAATTGAATGATAAAAATATATAATAAATAAATAACTATTTAATTATGTAGTTATAGACAATCGAACTGTGCATAAAGCTAAATAAATAAATCTTGTATGAAACTATTGAATTTAAAGTAAATAAATAAATCTTGTATAATTATGTAGTTGTAAGGATTCGAACCCTGAATGAAGCTAAATAATTTAAAATAAATAAATCATGTATAATTATGTAGTTGCGAGGAATCGAACCCGGGTTAAGTGATAACCAAATTTGGTACTTTGGGTACCAAATTTGGTACTTTGGTACTTTAGTACCGCGCGTCATTTTCAAATTATTTTGCTTATTAATAAATAGTATAGATTTAGTTAAATTCCGTAGCCGTAAATTAGGAATGATTTGCAATCTCAGCTAGCTAGCTAGGACCGCAAACTCTTTCACTTATTAATACATTGCAACGAGGGGCTAAGCATATGGGTGCTGCTTCTAGAAATTTATATGCCGGGAGGAAAATAATCAAGCATAGAGTGTGAGTTGCAAGATTAATTGGTTCAAAATCGAAAGCGATCCAGCCGAGGCGGGAATGAAAAGCAACAGATTCACATATACATGTTGGTCTATTATTGCAAAGGACAAGCAAAATTTGTATGATTGCTGCGCGACCCTCAATGTGTAGTTTTAATTTGTAAAAAAGCTAGAGACTGCAACAAAGTACCAATCTATTTTACGGACCACTCCTGTTTCCAGTCCTATAATGCTTCTCTTAATTTCTAGTTAGGACTGCACATCATCGAATTATTTCGTAGCAATTTACTAGCTTATATGGCAAATAAAACTTGATAATGTATCTAATTAACTTATCCGAATAAGACTTGCAAAATTTTCGTACATAAAGATGCTTGCTATCAGAAGAGAGTCTCTCTCACACAAACACCACAACAGTATACATATATGTCCACCCACATACATCTAAAAATATCTTTGATAGAACGCCTACATGTATGATGTTTCTCAGCTAGGTAACATGCAAAACTAAAGTGAAATTGAATAAAGGATTGTATGCTTCAAGGCATCTCCAATAAACAAAGCTCTTAACAAAAAATTCTACGTCATAGGTATTTTATAAATTTTGAAGTACTAATCATGCAAAAATTTTAGAAAAAATTCGACCAAATTTATCGTGTAACAAAGTTATACATATAAATTTAATTATTATAATCAATTCCATTAAACCACACAAACTTACAAATTCAATAAATTCTAACAAAATATTACTTTTAAATTATTTTAACCAATCATTTTCGTCATTTAGATGCTATTTAAGTTTATTTTAATCTTTTATGTCTACTTTACTACTTGCTTAATGCAAAATGCATGTTAATTTCTTAATTATAGTTATTAATTATATAGTTCCAATGATCATAATTGTAACTATTTCTAACTTAAGAAATTGGACCACATTGCTGTATATGAATTAATCTGTCTCTTAGTTAGAGACCTTTGACTGCTATAGTATCTAGGTTTCGACATTGGGCACGACTATCTAGAAGGTGGGCTATGCCGTGTGGGTGATTCGGACTCTATTCCCCTTCCGCACGTTACAATCCCTATCCACTTTGTTTTTTTCCCTTCGACAGAACGTTGGACAGTTAATCGGTTGCTGAAGTTTTAAATTCACACGCGGGGAGGGTTGTAGTTAGAAAGAAGAAAATGACATTTTATTGATATTTTAATTTTGCTTTTGTTCCTGTGAATTACGAAATTGCAACAAGTAATTTGTAATTATAATCGTTTTGATGAGAGTTGTAGCTTCTTCCCTTTTTGATCGATGAATGGTAATTATATCAAAAAATAAAATGACACGAGTTACATTTAAAAGACGAGATCGATAAGACTCTGCCGACTCTTTACCCCTTTCTCTTCCTCTCTTCCTAATCCTAGCCTGCCTCCTTTCTTCGGTTCTTGCCCCCTCCTTCTCCTTCTCCTTCTCCTC
Organism: Heracleum sosnowskyi; assembly: GCA_030848705.1. NCBI lineage: Eukaryota > Viridiplantae > Streptophyta > Magnoliopsida > Apiales > Apiaceae > Heracleum > Heracleum sosnowskyi. The sequence continues at coordinate 11,321,194 of CM061239.1, forward strand.
TACTTTCTTTTTCTTTTTCATGTCTTCCCCTTGTAATCTCGATCTTTCTTTTTTTAATACTCGGATTCAAATTTTGATTTTATTTTGGATTCTTCATCTCCGGATGCATATGGTGATTTTGGGTTTTCCCGAATTGATTAAAGACTCTTACCTAGAGTATATTGCTGTCTATTCCTTGATTTTTACGAGAGTGAACGATGATGAAGGAAAGGTGGAGAATATTTCTATACCTCCTCTCTCTCCTTTTGTCATCGCTACTAGTCAATTGGTGTTGAAATTGATTGAGAGTTGTGCTGAAATCTTGGATCCAAGAAAATTTAATTGGGATCAATTTGTTTCAGGTGACATTGGATTTGAGTGTCTCAAATCACACAAGAATTTGTGATTGCATACTTTCATGCCTAGTCAATTATACACATTAAATTGTCTTCAATTTGATTTAGCATACTTAGGGGCTGAGTACGTATCCTTAGATTTGTAATGATGTTGTTCAATTTTTGATGGGGGTGCTTTTTCTTATCATTATGGTCAAATTAGTGATATTAATTTGGGTTCTCTTGATGTTCTGGATTCCCCCTTGATAATGCTTCAACTATTGCACTTGAATTGTTTGATCATTGTTGTATATGAAATATTTGTTTGTTCAATTGCTTATGAGTTTGGTCAAGGTGGGTTATGCCTTCTTGGTAATTCTATGGTTCATGCGAATTCTTCATTACTGTTAACCATTGATCAATTCTTGTTAGATTTGATTTTTTTATCAAGTAAGTCTTAACACGAGTTTTGTCGCCTCTTTACCTTTTTCCTTTGGGATTTATAGTTGGGACAAAAGCTATGATTTATTTGGATTAAAAATTGGTAGTCTTCTCGAGATGGTATCAATTGGACTAGTGATGAGGTTTATTGGAATCTCTTTAGAATGGCCAAATGTCATGAACTTGGTGTATTTTGTTGCACTTATGTTATGTAACTATGATCATATTCAGTGCTTTGTTTGGTTTATGGCTCCTTTTGCAAAGAGAATGCTTCAAGAGAACATTGTTAAGTGGCACCTTGTTGTGATGGAACATGGGGAACCGGGTGCACATAGGACGGTCTTTATGGCATGGTCATTGGTTCTGATCATCCAAGACAGGCAGTGAAGACAGTGAAGTTGAACCGATGGATGTAGGACTTGATTCTTACATTCTAAGGGGTCGATGCAAAAGCAGATTCTATGGCACTGGTTAGCTATGTGAATGCAAGTGAGTAGTTTCGCACTTACTTGTTTGTAATTTCTAATGTATTTGGGTTAGTCCTGTTGTATTGCTCTTAACAGCGTGATCTTGTTAAGGTTGGATTTGTTCCCACCTTACTTTTCTTAGCGCTTCGGCTTGTCGAGGCATTGTACTCTTTAACATCCAAAATTATATAAAATTAGATGCGTTACAAAATTTTTGTTTAAATGTATTCTTAGAGAGAGATCAAATTTAAATAAGGTCATAAAATGTAACAAATCAAGTTCAAACAATCAAAGAAGCAACATCAACAACAATCAAACTCCTAACGGATACCTAATATGGAGTGTTAATGAAGATGTCCGTTAGATTAGTCAATTCAAAGAAGATGCACAATTACAAATATTATTACGAATAATGTGCAACAGAGCTTCCGGTGAGAGCATTCTTCGTCATGAAAGCATTCATACTCCATTGTTAATACTCCATTGTCGCCAAGTGTGATAAAATTGAATTTGAACAATTAGAAATATTACTTCCCTAATTGTGCTAGGAAGATCCGCAACAAAGCAAAACAAACTGTTTTGGGGCAAAACGCAAGACCAATTTTCAAAGAATGTACTCAGTATAAAGGCATAAAAAGAGTAAGTGGTCCGATGTTTCCTGACTTGCAATGCAAAAAAAACAAAGTATATTGAATTAATACCACACCCAAACCGTCTTGACCTTACCTTCGTAGACAATCTACCATAACAAGCCATCCATTTGAGGAGTGCATATTTCTTAACTTTCAGCTTATGTGACACACATTTAACTCATGGAGACCAAATAATATAATACTCTCCTAGATATTTCAATTTTTTTATCTTTTTAATTTCAAATGTATCCCAAAGATACTTATCTCGCTCGGTGCCCAAATGAGGTAAGATGCTAGTATTTAAGTTCAGAAGTCATAAGATTGCTTCAATAGACATTTCATTGTTGGCCTAGGGTAGTATCCAACATCTGTTAATAAAAAGTTCACTAATACAAGTTTCTTGTTTATAACTTGCACTTATAAACCCGCATGGCTTCCCCATTACCCAAATGAATCATGAGATGTCGGCGTGTTTTAGGTTTAATAAAATGCTCAGAAAAACCATATTTAACCAAACAAGTAAGGACAAAATCCCATCTTACCGAATCAAAAGCCTTTCTTAAGGCAATCTTAAGAGCATAACTATGATACCTGAAATTTGTTTGTCCCTCCTAAACAGTTCATGTGCAAGCAGAGTATTATATGTGATTTTCCTTTCAGGTATGAATGCCGATTGCGGTTTGTTAACTAGCCCGGGCTTTATAAATTTTAGTCTAGATGCCCATATCTTTTAAAAACATTTGATGCTATACTGCAAAAGAAGATCGGTCTAAATCCATAATCGCTATCAGAATTTGAACCTTGAGAATATGTGCAATAGAAGTAACATTGTTGTTTGGACGAAGCGTTCTCGACAAGAAGAAGAATCTGGCTACTCGATAGAAGTCCTCCTATTATATCCCACGTCTCCAGAAAAAACTCCATAGGAAACCCATCAAGACCAGAAACTTTATTTATCTTCATATGTTTTAGCGTGTTGAAAATTAACATGTCCTAGATAGGAGCAAGCAATCCATCCCTGTCCAAAATCTTGAGCATATCACTTTGAACCCCATCAAGAACAATATCATCGTTCGACACCACAGAGTCAAGACTGTCCATGAAGAACTCAGTAGCGACCTTAGATACTTCTTCATGGATAGTAAACAATTTTCCACTCTTATCACTGATAACCATAATTTTAGAAGAATTCCAATTATCCTGGGTTTGATTAAAGAAAAAAGAAGATATTACCATCTCCCTCTTTTAACCAATAGTAGAGATTTTTATCCCAAAGTTTTTCTTAAAATAAAAAGAGACTCATCTAATTCCTTGCACGATTTAATCTTATTTTTTCTACGATCAAGACCAGATAGTCTGGCATCAGTTTATTGAATGTTAAGAACCTTCTCACGAACCTCTTGAACTTTTGTCTTGACATTACCTTTTTTCTGGTTCAGAACTTTTAAAGATCTTTGCATGTTTGATGTTTATGCGATAGGTTGTTCATCGAATTTCCCCTATCGGTGAAATTCCATAATTTAGCAATGCTTACATAAAACCCACCAAGTGTAGCGTAGTAGTTGAAATATTGAAATGACCTATAAACATGAACTTCATCATTCGGTATATCTAAAAGTAAAGGATTATGACATGATAATCCCTAGGTAGAACTCGAACATGAGCTCGTGAGAAGGTTATCACCCAAATAGAATTAATAAAGATTCTATCAAGTTTTTTCAAAATTAGATTATCTTCATGTTTGTTCCACCAGGTTAGATGTTCCCAAGCAATACTAGATGGTCCCCACAAACTTACCTGACATCAGTTTGCGTCGGAGGAGGAGAACACCAAATGTTACAATTATAGTTATATTTAAATTCACCCGTGATTAATGAAACTAATTAAATTTGAATGTTCCATAAAAAATTGAGTGTATTTCGTTAAATATAATATATTCAACTAACCTCGATCAAATTTAAACCTAAATTTTCGCAAATAGGATTTGTGATCCAATTTTATGTAAATAATATAAATTTCTTGTTTGTGATACCCTTGTATTTTACTATATTAAACAAAATCAATTTATACAATTTGCAATTTAATTCATAAATTAACTTTAAATATTAACTGAATACAATAAAAAAATTATTTTATTTAAAAATAATTTTACTAGCGAAAGACGAAAACTCATCTATATTTGTATATGCAAAAGGAGCAGTGACTCTTGTTAGGAATTATGTTGATTCTTGATGATAACCAAATTAACTCAATAAAATTTGTAGAAGTAAAATGTAGCCTTCAACGGATAACATGTGTATACAGTATCCGTTGAAGGGTAGCTTATCAATTGATAAGACTCATTGTAACATGTTCCTTTTGTTTTAATAGCAGTTGAAAGTATAAGTGTTACGGTTGAAATTAGTCATGTTGACTATCAATTGATATGTAGAATATGAAGGCTAATTGTAAATATTTGATGCCTTGTAATTTTACATAAGTGAAATATACTTAAACATATATAATTCAGCCTCCAACGGATGGAACCAATACACCTTCAATGGATGTAATCAAGATACTTTCAACGGATGCTGGACAAATCAACCTCAACCGATACAAGGCCAATAATTAGTAGTTGAAAGTGTGATAGGGACAGTTTTGACAAGTCACATGGGTTGATGGAACAAAAAGGAGCATGGAAACCAGCATTTTGGGAAACTATTATTCCCAGACAATGAATCAAGATTGTAGAAGAGGGGAGGGGGGGGGGGGGGGTTAATACAATCTTTAAATTTTTTTTAGTTCTTGACGGTAAAAGATATGAAAGTAAATTTAAGAACAGAAAAACAAACAAGATAAGATAACACAAGAATTAAAAATTCAGGTGGATTGATTTATCCACCTGAGAGATTTTTATTTGATGAAATCTCTGTGATGCTTATGAATAAAAACACAGCTGCATACACACAATTCTAGCTTCGGCAATTTACAAAGGATATAGCTTTGAGCTCTCTAAATTGCCTTACTGATTTCTCTTATCCTAGAATTATGCTTCACTTGGTTATATATCCCAAGTTTATAAGATATTTTGAATAGTCAATAATACAAAAAGTAAATCTATTCAAGATCCTTGTTTCTTCATTCTGAGTAGTGGTCCATATGTTGGTAGCTTGCCCTTCTTGGCTGATTTCCTTTTATAGAAATGCTACTTTTTGACCGGACAAAACAGAATGCTACTTCTTCTCGTGAGTTTCCAGAAATACTGGTTTCCATGCTCTGTGTAGTTTGTCAACCCACGTGCACTACCTGAACTTCCCTTTCACAAGTACAGTGTATATCCGTAGACGCCATTTGAGTTATATCCGTTGAGAGTATCTTGATCACATCCGTAGACAGCTAGTACTGCTATCCGTAGACAGTACATTATCCACATCCGTAGAAGGCTAGTGTTGCTATCCGTAGACAGTTAATTTCACTTATGTAAAATTACAAGGCATAGACTATTTACAATTAGCCTCCCTATTCTACATATCCATTAATAGTCAACATGACTTATTCAGCCTAAAAACTAATACTTCAACTTCAACATCAGGATTACAAACAAGGAATACACATCAGGACTGCACATCAGGATTACACAAGCATGTTACATTGAGTCTTATCCGTTGATAAGCTGCCATTCTACTGATACTGCAAAAGCATGCTATCCGTTGAAGGCTACATTTACTTATACAATTTTCACTAAGTTAATTTAGTTATCATCAAGAAGCAACATAGTTCCTAACAATCTCCCCCATTTTGTTGTGGTGTCCTAGCTGCAGAGAACTCATGAATGATTCCATTCTCCTCACAAAACAGCCTTATTGTTGAATTCTTGAACTCAGTGCCATTGTCACTCATGATTCTTCTGACTTTGAGATCAGGATGATTGTTAGCAGCCTTGATGTGATTGATTATGATTTCACTTGCCTCATCTTTAGAGTGCATAAAGAATGTCCATGTAAATTTTGAAAAATCATCCACAATCACAAGGCAGTATCTTTTCTTTGAAATTGACATGACATTTACTGGTCCAAATAGATCCATGTGCAACAACTGTAGAGGTTGCTCAATTGATGAGTCTAGCTTGCTTCTGAAAGAAATATTCTTTTGCTTCCCTTTCTGGCAAGCATCACAAAGTCCATCCTTGGAAAATTCCAACCGAGGAAGTCCTCTTACTAGATCTCTTCGTACCAGATCATTCATTGACTTGAAGTTCAAATATGATAGCTTTTTTGCCATAGCCAACTCTCATCTTTACTTGCTTTACTTAGAAGACAAGTGATAGAATCTGAACTTGTAGAGTTAAAGTCAGCTATGCACACATTACCTCTTCTGTGGTCAGTCAACACCACATTGTTCTTTTCTTTGTTTGAAACAACACATGGTCCTTGATTGAATGAAACTGAGAAACCTTTATCACATAGTTGACTGATACTCAACAAGTTGCGCTTAAGTCCATCAACTAGTGCTACTTCATCAATGATGACATTTTCCTTTGAAATCAAGTCATATCCCTTAGTGTAACATTTGCTGTCATCTCCAAAGTTAATGCTAGGGCCAGCTTTCTCCACAAACTCTGTGAGCAGGGTAGAATCTCCAGTCATGTGCTTAGAACATCCACTGTCTAAGTACCATAGATTCTTTCTGTTTCCCTACACACAACAAAACCAAATCAAGTTGATTTTGGTACCCAAGTTTCCTTGGGTCATTTCTTGTTAGCTTTAACTTTGCCTTTCTTGTCATTTTGCACCTTAATCTCAGGTTGAGTTAAATCAACCTTGACCCTGGGTGTTGACCTCTGAGAGACAACATGTTGAGGATGTTCATATGCATGCATGTTTGATGCAGGCATTTGAGGATTCTGTGCATACATAGTGTTCATGTGTGGCATGATCCATGTCATTTGTGGCATTGTGAATGCATTCATATATGGATTTGATACAAATGGCATGTTGGCATACAAATTTGGTGCATGATCAGTATGTGCAAACATGTTATGCATAGCTGGCATAGGCATATTGGGTACATGCATTAGCATTTGAACAGATGAAGTTTTAACAGTTTTGCAATTGGTAGATAAATGATTAATACTACCACACTTTACACAAGTTTTCCTAGGAGCATACTTGTCAGGTGTATAGTTGTTATACTTGTTAATCCCTACCTTACCATTTATGTTCTTTTTCTTTTTCACCTCAGCCTTGACCTCTATATTTTCTAACTTGCCCTTCAATTGCTTGTTGGACAAGTGACCTATGTTGACATCCTTAGCTTTGGTTTTGCTACATTCTCCCTGAACAAAATTTTTGCTGGTTGGACCATACTTTTTGTTCAGCTTCTCAAGTTTTTCTTGACTAACATTAGATGTGCACTTCTTTGGACAAGTCACATCCGTAGAGGTATTGCCCATCAACGGATGCTTACTATCCGTAGATGTATTACCCTTCAACGGATGCTCACTATCCGTAGAGGTGTCATCTCCTAGATTCTCAACATCTAGTTTCTTTTTATCTTTTCTTACTGATTCTTTGTAGAATGTATCCACACCTCTAGCTATTGTTTCCTGTTCTTTAGCTAGTTGTGCTTTGAGAATTTCTTCTCTTTTTAGCACAATCAGCAAATCATCCTTGGCAACTTGACACTCTAATCTCATTTTCTCAAACTCAATAAATTGAGTTTCTAGAACAGCATTCCTATCACATAAAAACTGATTAGCATCTTTAATCCTGGTGTTTTCATTTGTAAGTGATTTAAGAGAAATACGCATATGGTACAATTCAGTGGACATATTATTAATTGCACTATTGCATTCCTCAGTGGAAAGCTCAGAGATAATGGTGGTAATTACCTGATTGGATGATGAACTGGCCTCCTGCTCACTTGAATCAGCCATCAGTGCAAGGTTCACAAATTCAGTGTCCTCCTCAGAATCATTCCCATCTTCAGCCCAGTCATATTCCTGAGTTACGAATACTTTACCCTTTTGCGTGAGAAGATCAAAGTATTTCTTCTTATGGTCAACGGGCTCAAACTTCCTGTCACTCTTCTCAGTTTTTGGTTTTCTGAATTCATTTGCAAAGTGACCTCCCATTCCACAATTGAAACATTTAAACTTGGATCTTTCAACATAGTTCTTGTTTGATTGAAAGTCCTTTCTGAATGGTTTGGACACCTCATGGTTTCTTTTGAATTTGAGCTTTGAGAATTTTCTTGACAGAAAAGCTAAATGTTCCTCTAACTCATCCATTTCATCTTGATTAGAAGGCTCACTTTATTTAATCATCTTGCCTTTGCACTTTCTTGATTCAGTCCTACCTTCATAAGCACTTGTACTTGGTGTAGTTTTAGCAGCTTCTCTTTCATGGCATCAGCCTTTTCAACACTTGCAACTAAGGCAACATATCCAGTTTTCTTTTGGATCTTCTCAATTTCTTCATCCTGCTCCATTTCCAACTCATATGTTTTTAGAGTTCCATACAGCCTCTCAAGAGTAAAATCCTTATACTCTTGAGTGTTTCTCAAGGAAACAGTCATAGACTTCCATTCCTTTGGCAAGGCTCTGAGAAATTTAAGATTTGAATCTTTGATTTGATATACCCTCCCTTACAACTTCAATCCATTCAGTAATTTTTGAAATCTACTAAAAGTATAATTCAAAGATTCTCCACTCTTGAAGTGAAAGTGTTCATACTGTTGTATGAGGAGCTGCATCTTGTTTTCCCTTACCTGCCCAGTTCCCTCACAAATGGTCTGGACAGTGTCCCAAATCTCCTTTGATGTAGAACAATTAATAACATTATCAAACATGTCAGAATCAAGACCATTGAAGAAAATATTCATGACCTTCTTGTCTTTATGAAATGCAATGTTGTCCTCAGGAGTCCATTCTGAAGGTAACTTTGGAATGGTGCTTGGAGCTCTTGTAGGTGCTTGAGCTATTAAGGTGTTTGGCTTCATTGGTACATGAGGGCCATGATCTATGCACTCTACATATCCTTTATCCATAGACATTAGATGTAGATGCATCTTTACTTTCAAGTGAAAATAATTCTCTCTATCAAGAATTGGTATTTTAACTCCATAATCCTTCTGACCCATGATTCTGAGGTCTTTAGATCTTTAAACTTCTTGTGTGTTAGAAGCTTGCTCTGATACCAATTGTTATTCCCAGACAATGAATCAAGATTGTAGAAGGGGGAGGGGGGGGGGGTTGAATACAATCTTTAAAAATTCTTTAGTTCTTGACATTAAAGATATGAAAGTAAATTCAAGAACAGAAAAACAAACAAGATAAGATGACACAAGAATTAAAAATTCAGGTGGATTGATTTATCCAGCTGAGAGATTTTTATTTGAAAAATCTCTGTGATGTTTATGAATAAACACACAGCTGCATACACAATTCTAGCTTCGGCAATTTACAATGGTTATAGCTTTGAGCTCTCTAAATTGCCTTACTGATTTCTCTTATCCTAGAATTATGCTTCACTTGGTTATATATCCCAAGTTTACAAGATATTTTGAATAGTCAATAAGCCAAAAATTAAATCTATTCAAGATCCTTGTTTCTTCATTCTGAGTAGTGGTCCATGTGTTGGTAGCTTGCCTTTCTTGGCTGATTGTCTTTTATAGAAATGCTACTTTTTGACCGGACAAAAAAAAATTCTACTTCTTCTCGTGAGTTTCCAGAAATACTAGTGTCCATGCTCTGTGTAGTCTGTCAACCCATGTGCACTGCCTGAACTGTCCCTTTCATAAGTACAGTGTGTATCCGTAGACGCCATTTGAGTTATATCCGTTGAGAGTATCTTGATCACATTCGTAGACTGCTAGTACTGCTATCCGTAGATAGTACATTGTCCACATCCGTAGAAGGCTAGTGTTGCTATCAGTAGACAGTTAATTTCACTTATGTAAAATTACAAGGCATAGACTATTTACAATTAGCCTCCCTATTCTACATATCCATTAATAGTCAACATGTCTTATTCAGCCTAAAAACTATTACTTCAACTTCAACATCAGGATTACAAACCAGGAATACACATCAGGACTGCATATCAGGATTGCACATCAGGATTACACAAGCATGTTACATTGAGTCTTATCCGTAGATAAGCTGCCCTTCTACGGATACTGCAAAAGCATGCTATCCATTGAAGGCTACATTTACTTATACGATTTTCACTAAGTTAGTTTAGTTATCACCAAGAAACAACATAGTTCCTAACAGAAACCCTGAAGAAAATGAAGCATTCTATTTTCATCTGGTCAATAGAGATGATTGAAGAAGGATATTCAGCTAAAAGGCAAATCATTTCAAGGACCACTGGGCTTAGAGTGGAAAAACAAGCTTTTGGACTTTACCTATTGTACATTCCAAGTAGTTCAATTTAGCTTGTAAACTTGGGATATATAACCAAGTGTAGCAATGTTTTTGAAGATAAGAAATTTGTTTTGGTATTCTAGAGCTTAAACAAATATTCATATTTGTAATTTGCTGAAGCAAAAACATTGTAACTGCAGTTGTGTGTTTATTCCAAACATCACAGAGATTTCTTCAAATAAAATCTCTCAGGTGGAACAATCAATCCACCTGAATTTTTAATTTTTGTGTTTTTATTTACTGCTATTACAATTTCTGTTCTTAAGTCTTTTGTTTGCAAAAGAATTAGAAATTTTAAAGGATTGTATTCAACCCCCGCCCCCTCTTCTACAATTCTGTGATTACATGTTTATGTTTATGTGCTAGATTTCAGGTTGATCCCAGGGAGTCTCATTTAATTGCCATTAAGAGAATTTTAAGATATCTCAAGGGGACACCAAACCTTGGCATTTGGTACCTTAGAGAATCTGGTTTTGATCTAATTGGTTATTTAGATGTAGACTATGCAGGTTGCAAAATTGACAGAAAAAGTACTTCAGGCACGTGTCAGTTTCTAGGAAATAAGCTTGTGTCATGGTTCAACAAAAACCAGAATTCAGTCTTTACTTCAACTACTGAGGCTGAATACAGTGCAACTGGAAGTTGTTGTGCACAAATTCTTTGGATGAAAAATTAACTTCTTGATTATGATTTAAGAGTTGATAAAATTCCAATTTTCTGTGACAACACTAGTGCAATTGCAATAACTGAGAATCCAGTTCAACACTCAAGGACCAAGCACATAGACAGCAAGTATCACTTCATCATGGAACATGTGATGAATGGTACTGTGGAACTACATTTTGTTCCAAGTGAAAAACATCTTACAGATATTTATACCAAGCCACTTGATGAATCAACATTCTCAAGGTTGGTAAGTGAGCTAGGTATGCTTAATTACTTGGGATGCACAAGGTGCACAAACAGTGCAGGCCAAAATCACAGATTTTGTGTCTGCACCTTCTCAAACTCAGATTGATGTGACTCAAGTAAATGTGGAGTCACAGCCCCACTCTTTGAACATTACAATAGAAATAGAAACACCAAATTCACCAACTCTCTCTTTGGATGTGGACATGATCCAAACATCATTTTCTGATTCTCCATCTCTTAAATTCATGGAGGATCCCTACTCTGAAATCGGTGGTCATCATCTTTTAGATGATTTATTGGACCACCAATCATCCATTTCTAAAACCTTAGTAACTTCTGTGGCACCTATTCTCAAATCAATCACCACAGATTATATTTTAGTTTCTACTTCAACTGCTACTTCTTTTCCTTCTTCAACGGATATCTCTCATCCGTTGATGAGTGTTTCACCTTCAACGGATATGTCTCACAGTAGCCATCCGTTGCAACTCACTTCTACTACTTCAACTGATATTCCCCATCCGTTGAAAGTCTCTTCTACACTTGAACCTAAAACTTCAATTATTTCAACATCAAGTGTAGATGAGTTGGTAGTTGTTGAAACACTCTTAGGACTGAGGGCATAGAGTGAAAACACTGAGAGTGAGATGCTGGATTGCAGCTAGGCAAAAGGAGAGGGAGAGCAAGAGAGACAGGCTATTTCTTCCAGACTGATAAAAGTAAGCATAAAGATTACCACCTTAGTAGGTGAAGGTGAGGGTGTGAGAGGTGTGAGCTAGGGGGAGCCCCTGATGCAAGAACAAAGAGATGAGAGAGATACATGTACAGGAGAGATAAGGTTGGAAGCTACTATAGCCATTTCTAGTGAGTTAATGGATGTTAATGAGGTTGAAAGGGAAAGATTGGCTCAGTTAGATTATCAAAATGTACTGAGTCAAATTAACCTGGATGCTGAGACATTTACTCATCCTGAGCCAGCCTATCAAGTTTTGGCCGGACAGGGCAATGTGGAGGCAGAGAAAATATTGCACGTAGTCCATACTACTAAGTCAATATTAAGAGCCAAGGATGCAATCTCCAATCTGCCTTCAGGAGCTGGTGAAGATTTTGAATATAATAGTGCGTTTGAAGGTCAAGACAGTGGTGAAGATATGAGTTCAGATGGTGGTGAAGGACAAGATGCAGGTCCTTCCACCTTAGAAAACACACCTGATTGGCTATTCTTATACCAAGTTACTCCAGAGGATATCAATATGGTGTTTCTCAAGCAACATCAACAAGCTTTCACTGAATACCAGACATCCAACTCTACAAAGAAAGTCATCCTATCAAAGTTTATGGCCTCCCTGCATCTCCAAAAGATGCAGTTCATTAGGCCCAAAGTTCTAACAGAGGAGGTTAAAACTAAGATGGATGAAATCAAAGATGTTGTAGATAGAAGAATTGACACTGTCTTCCCTATCAACACTGTGAATCATATCAAAAGGAAGCTTCAAAAAGATGATCTTCTCACTCGGTCCGTGGAGACTCTCACTAAGAGGGTAGACAAGGTGGAGCAACAAATTGATACATTCCTAGCAAATCAAAATATGTAGACTCAACTCCTTCAACAGTTGCTGCAGGCTACCAGTGTCACTTCAACCCTCGATGATAACAAAAAAAAGGGGGGGGGGGGGAGTGCATTAGTGGTCTCTGAACCAGCTACAACTCAAAAGATGTCAAGAGTTGAGGGGGAGTCTACATCATACACAATAGCTGTCACCTTGACACCTCAAATCATTGCAAATCCAAGTGAGTTTGAACTCAAGAAGCTACCACTACCACCTCTTCCTAAAATTAGTCCTAGTGACTTAGATTTCAGTGGGATGAGTAAAGAAGAATTAAAGGCCAAACAATTAAAAGTTGCACAATCTCTTGAAGCCATAAATGCAAGGAACCTGAATTCTGAAAGGCTCATATTAGAGTCCATTTCTAGGTCCTTAAGCTCAACAACTGCCACATCAACTTCAGTATCTCCAGAACCAGTACATGTTCATACCACAATTCTAAGAGTCCTCACTCCAGAGATAGTCTATCCTGAAAGACTATTTGATGCTGAACCATTATATCTCAAGGAGTTTGTACCTATTCTAGGAAAAAGGACTGGTTCTCCACCTAAACATCATGGCAAGAACAAGCTAGAGTTGGATTATCCCTTCCCCAAGCCTGATGAAAACAAGGTGATGGAAAAACTTATTAAAGAACTAAAGGAGACCACAGATGTGAAGGATAGATAGGCTATGACAGTTATCTACAGAAATGGCAAGGCTCTGTTCATTACAAATAGCAATCCAAGATTTATAGAGGCCAAAAGAGAGGAGACTTCTAGGCTGCTAAGAGAAGCTCATCCCGATTCTTTTGAAACTACACCTAAAAAGCAAGCAAGACTAGTAAAAGAATTATGGAATGAGTTAGAGATTGAGGAGAATGAGGCTGAAAAAGAAGTGGGCCCTCCTACTAAAAAGAGAAATTAGGGAAAGACAGTGCCTAAGAGAAATCCTATCATGAGGCAAAAAATAAAAGCCAGGAGGCCTGTCTCCCCTGAAAAAGAAGAAGTTGTGAAGAAATTAGAGAGCAAATCTTTCATCCTCGATGATATCATTCAACCTGCACTTCAATCAGACACTACTTTTCATGGAACTCCTATTGAGGCTAAAGATGAGCCCATAGAATTTGACAACCTGGTATTCCATAAGATTATACTGGAAGCTGAAAAGAAGAAGAAAAAGATGGAGCCAAGGAAGAAAATTCTTAAGGGACCAGTTAAACTCCATTATGTTTCTCAGATTGTCAAGCCAGTGGAAAACAATGATGGCTACTTGTATCAAGCTGACATTCAAGAGTACTCAGACTTGGACCTCTTTCTGGATGAACTAATAGAAGTCAGAGGCATTGATAAACATAAGAATATGCCTGAAAGACTCATGTTTGTCTACAAAGGTGGAGTGGAGAGACCATGGCCCCTGCAAAGAATTCTAAAAGAAGGATATCAAACTCTGGTTAAGGTATTCTCAAGCTTTAAAAGTTCTAGAGGATTCTCTCCAGTTGCAAGGGGCTTAGTGTTGAGATAGATTGAAGAAATCAGGGCTAGTTGGAACTCACCTGATAGTTTGCCTATGAAGTTGAAGATCCCCTACAATGAACAAAAAATTCATCTTCAACCATATTGGATGATGGAATTCAGGGATGAAGAGGGCTGTAGAAGGTTTTTCAGACTAGAGGACCAATTATCTAAGGCAAGCACTAAATACCTTAGATGGTTGTAGTCTAAGCTAGATCCTAAAATTGTTGAGGAAGACAATTTCTATAGACAGCTTCAGCAGCAAATTGAGATCAACTATGCCAGGGAAGAGAAGAAAAAGATACAGCCTCCCAGAGAGAAGAAAATGAATTAAATTTGCTCAGACTAGAGGATCACTATTCTCTGTAAAGTATTTCATACTCCAACTTCTTATATCATTACAAATTTTGTAGCTCAATACAAATTTTACATTTTTTTATGTATATTCTTAAGTAGTGTTTTGTTATCATCAAACCCTGAATTTATGTCTGATTTCAACCAGCCATAAATTGGGGGAGATTGTTAGGAATTATGTTGATTCTTGATGATAACCAAATTAACTCAGTAAAATTTGTACAAGTAAAATTTAGGCTTCAACGGATAGCATGTGTATACAGTATCCGTTGAAGGGTAGCTTATCAATTGATAAGACTCATTCTAACATGTTCCTTTAGTTTTAATAGTAGTTGAAAGTATAAATGTTAGGGTTGAAATTAGTCATGTTGACTATCAATTGATATGTAGAATATGAATGCTAATTGTAAATATTTGATGCCTTGTAATTTTACATAAGTGAAATGTACTTCAATGGATACTAATTAGCCTTCAACGGATGCAACCAATACACCTTCAATGGATGCAACCAAGATACTTTCAACGGATGCTGGACAAATCAACCTCAACCGATACAAAGGCAATAATTAGTAGTTGAAAGTGTGATAAGGACAGTTCTAACAAGTCACATGGGTTGATGGAACAAAAAAGAGCATGAAAACCAGCATTTTGGGAAACCCTGAAGAAAAGTAAGCATTCTATTTTCATCTGGTCAATAGAGATGATTGAAGAAGGATATTTAGCTAAAAGGCAAATAATTTCAAGGACCACTGGACTTGGACTTAGAGTGGAAAAGCAAGATTTTGGACTTTACCTACTCTACATTCCGAGTAGTTCAATTTAGCTTGCAAACTTGATATATAACCAATTGTAGCAATATTTTTGAAGATAATAAATCTGTTTTAGTTTTCTAGAGCTTAACCAAATATTCATACTTGTAATTTTCTGAAGCAAAAACATTGTAACTGCAGTTTATCTTAGAGATTTTTTCAAATAAAATCTCTCAGGTGGAACAATCAATCCACCTGAATTTTTAATTCTTGTGTTTTTATTTACTGCTATTACAATTTCTGTTCTTAAGTCTTTTGTCTGCAAAAGAATTGGAAATTTTAAATGATTGTATTCAACCCGTGATTACATTGTTTGGGAATAACAACTCTGGAGCACCAGCTCACCGACCTCAACTTAACTAGAAAAATATGAGTGATTTTAATGAGTGGCAATCTCAATGAACATAAAGCTCACCAACTAACTCTAGTAGATAAAAGACAAATATATTATTCAAATAATGAAATTTTCTCATTTTAGCATATTATAACCTTTTTGTTGTGTTTTGTCCTATCTTATATTGTCCCACAAATTTCTGTATTTGGCTCAAAGGCACTTTTTCTATATTTTAAGTCTTAAGGCTCCTTCATTGGATATAACTAGATTTATACCCGTGCAGAGGATTCTTTATATATCATTTGTATATATTTTAATTTTGTTTAAATTGTTATTTTTAATTTTTCTAAAAGTATTATTCTGATTTAATTTCAACTTTATAAATTTTTAATGATAATCAAACTTGAAAACATATAAATTTCACATATATTTTATTTAAGTTTATGTCGTATTTTTGAAATGATACTTGTTTTTTATTTTTATATTTTTAAAATCACTATTTGTTTGTAATCATTTATTATTTTCCTAAATTTAACTTTGATAATTTTAGTTTGCTATTTGTTTGTCTTATATCAAGTTATCCGTTGACATTTTTTTATTTAATTTAGTTTGTTATTTGTTTACTTTAATAATTTAATTTTAATTATTTTATTTATATACTTATTCTTTTCTTAAAATATTATATAGCTAAAGATATACCGATCATACCATGTCATAAATTAATTATTTTTGTATTATAGTTATCATTTTCTTAATTTTTTTGAAAAAAATAAACACCAATATTAATTTTTTATATTATAGTTATTATTTTAATTTTATTTTTGTTGTAATTATATTAGTAATCACAAGGTTAAACATATCTAACTCATATTTTAGAATTAAGTTTTATCTTTAATTTCTTGTTCATTTATAATGAGAATATGACATTTTAGTTATCTTTCTATTTAATAATTTGAATTTCATACAAATTGAAATTTTGTTTTATTTTTAATTCAAAATAAGAGACATATTTGTAAATGAAACTAATTTACATTAAAGTAATACATATGCTAATATATATTTATATCATTTAAAAATTTATCTTTAATTGTTTTTAGCTAAATATTGACCATAATTTGTTGATTATTAATTTCAAGATTTATCTTTTCTGATTATAGATAATATTTATATAACTTTTTAGTTTTTAAAGATCATTGTTTGATCTTCATTATAATTAATTATAATTGTATTCTTTGTTTTAGTGATTTTTTGTTTCAAAATGTTAAATATTTGTTAGAGCATGGTGATTATAATGTTAAGTATATCTAACCTTTATTTTATATTTAAATCTTATTTTAAATTATTTTTCCTTTTCTAGGTGGGAGTATGAGCTTTTGGGGAAATTTAAAATTATTGCTTATAACTTAGATTGCTTAAAGTCAAAAGTCATAAATTATACATATAAAAGATGTTTGATTGATTTTAACTTTTTGATATACATATTTAACTTAAAGTCAAAAGTCATAAATTATACATATATAAAAGATGTTTCATTGATTTTAACTTTTTGATATACTTATTTAATTATTTTGTTTTTAGTTATGTGGTTTACTAAAATGTACCACCTAAAATGTAGGACCTAACGATCACGCCATACTAAACCACTTTACACCAATTAGATAACGGTAATGAAGGCCCATGTATATATATCATCAGAAATACAATTTAGGGCAGTCACGTCACGTGTAGAGCTATATAACAGTTTTCTAAACTAAACACTATATTTATAATATGTACGTTTTTAAACCTAGATACGTAAATGTTGTGTATAATTGAGAATGTTCCGAAAATATAATAAATAAACACATTTTGCATGTACAATGTTATATTCTACGGCTAAATTTAAGTAAATAGTACCTTTAGTTGTTAATATTTGTTATGCAAAATTTAATCTTTTTCAAAATATAATACATATGACTGTGCATATTGTCATGTAACACAGCTGAACTATACATAAATAGTACATTCAATTATTGCTTTTTATTATGTTCTACTATAGAATTGAGCGTTTTCACATGTAAAATAATAAATAGTCTATTTTTACACACTATATTTACATTAATAAATAGTATATTCAATTATAAATTGTTTTTAAAAAAGTAATTAGAAAGACTCTCAAAATTCAATTATGTTAAAATATCTCATAAATTTTAAATATCTCATTTAAGTTCAATACAAAATACAAAATTCAACTACAACCACTATTAATACAATTTATTAAATTAAATAATATTTATTAAATTTATTAAACTCATTGATATTTAGATTTATATTATTTTGCATTATAATACTAATACTAATATTAAAAAGTCAAATTATTTTTATTACAGTTATATTATATTATTCTATGTAATTAATAACTGAATTTTTACAAATATTTTACTCAATTAAACATCATTGTTATCTAGTTCAATTCACTAAGACTATATTAAAAGAATTCAAATTACAATAGGATTATAATTGTTCTATTTATTTTGTAAAAATTAATTATGTAATTATATGGGGTGTTTATTTTTTAAGGATAAAAAAGAGACAACATTATATAATTTGATGGATACGTGAAAAGCAAAAAATTATTACATACTATTTGTGCAACTCACTAATAAGGGTAGACAATAAAAGATAGAAATTATAGGAATTATACACGATCAACAAATAAATAAACTTAGATTGGTGCATAGAAATACGTTCTTATTGATAAATCTTTTGGTGAATTAATCATATTAATTTTTTATTCTAAGTCTTAACGAAAAAATTTCAAATAAAAGAATTACAATTATAATAACATTCATAATTTTTTTATTATTTGTTATTTTAGTCATTTTTGATTGTAATTTGTAATAAAAAATTACAAATAAAAGAATTATAATAGAATTCATAATATTACTATTTATTATAGTCTTTTTTAATTATAAATTGTAATAAAAGAATTACAAATAAAAAATTATAATTATAATAAGATTCATAAAAAAAATAAAGGAAATTCTATATAGTAGCAATGTAGTTTTGACTTTTTCATATGGTACCACTACTATTTGCTCCTATATGGTACCTCTAAAGTCCTCTATTCTCCTCTATAATAACCCTCTATCAAAGCAAACGTTATAGAAACGTTTAAAAGCACAAAAATGACCAGTTTTGAAACTATTTTTGGCGCTAAAAAGAACAAACAATAAAAAATGAAGTAAAAACAACTGATATCACCTTAATTAAGCATCCAAACTAGATAATATCCAAAATAGACCAACATAATCCATATTACATCCAGAATAACTAAATATCATCCAGAAATTATGATCAAAACATGATTCATGCTAGAATTATCCAAAACACACAAATATGGACCAGTTTGCAGAAACAAAAAGCTAATAATATGATAAAGTCTAGCTGTGATGCTGAGATTGGGATACAGTAAGAACAGAAGCGTGTGATGGTTGTGATGTAGTCCCCTGATTTGCACTCTTTCTCTTCATTTGATTGATCTCTAACCCTCTTATTCCTGACCAACTTTGGGACAGCTTCCTTCAATTCCTTAGCAGTAGGTGCACCCTTACAAGTTCTAACATTGTGGCCAAAATGACCACAAGTCTTACACTTTACTGTCTTGCTCATTTTCCCCTTCGGATCCTCACCCTCTTCGTCTTCTCCTGTTTCTTCTTGGCCTACTCACTCCCATTTTTAGTGCAGGGGCAGCAATGGTGGGAAGACCATCATATTGTGGCCAAGTGTCTTTATCAGCAATTGGATTGATGCTATACTTGTAGGACTACTTATAGGTCCTAACTGAATAACATGAGCTAACAACCTTATTTGGATCAATCTTGGCATGTGGCATAGCCCTGATGGCATGCCTACATGGAATGCCAGAAAGTTGCCAAGCACCACATGAACAGATTTTGTTATTCAAAGATAGTGGAAACTGAGATTTACCTTCATGAATCTTATATTCACCAGGATGTGACATGTATGCCTTACAACTAATTGTATTTTTACTGATATCCTTGACAGTTTTCATGATCTTAGGACAAAGATCATCATCATTCCAATTTTGTGCAGCTTGTAACCTTGTTGCTATCCTAACCATGCACACCCTTTTAATACCTAAGAACAGAAACATGTGTATACTTATTAGTACTGCATATAGACTCAAATATAAATGAAATTCAAATATAGTCAAATTACCTTCAAGTAAAGTCAGCACTGGTCTACATCTGTCAACACCTAGAGTTGCATTGAAACTCTCAACAAAGTTTGATATGTTAGAGTCATTACAGACATTGAAATCAAACTTGTGTTTGCTCCAGGTGCATGCATCTCCTAAATTTGCAAACCAAAGCATGAGAACATCACCCCCAGCCTCCTTAAGTCTCTCCATAGCTTTTCTGAAAGTGAATTGATTTGTAGCATTACAAACCCTCCAAAAGAGTGTGTACATTAGTGGGCCAGAAAGTGTTCATAGAATTAACAACAAACACAAATATACATATATAATTAGATGCGTGTGTATATTCATACATATATATAATCAAATGAAATTACATACTTTTTAAATTGTAGACAATTGATCCAAGATGAATTAGGACGCAATCGAGACTAGAGCAATTTGGATTTACAATAAGCTGTGAAATGAAAGTGTTCTTAGGGCTATAGTGGAGAGTTTAATTTGGGGGAACAATTGTAAATTTGTACCGAGTAAGGCTAGAAAAAGTTTTGTTTCTTTAAAAAGTCCTTCATTTAAAATAATGTCATATATATCGAATTTCACAAGTGCGATGTAAAAAGAGGTTTTATACGTCGGCATTTTATCAACCGACGTATATGTTAATCATATACGTCGGTTAATTACTAAACCGACGTAAAATACACATATAAAAGATTAATATACGTCGGATTTAGAATAATCCGACGTATAAAAGTAGTATATATGTCGGTTTTGTATAAGTGCGACGTAAAATAGGCGACGTAAAAAGTCATTTTTTTACTAGTGTAGTTTCTTGACAAGTGCCTACAACAATATCTTATCTTGGCACTTGGCCAACCATCTTCCAAAGCAAGATCTATCCCCTAAAAGCAAATAATAATACCATAAGACACTTGCATGTATCCTCCATCCACAAGCCGCACCATAACAGGTAGCAGTATACCTTTTGTTATCTGCATGAAACACATTAACTGCAAACCCTTCCTGGACACAGTAATCATTCAATGTATCTTTGAAGTGCCTTTTGTCCATGAAAATCATCCATGGCCTCAACACTATCTTCCCAAACACTTTATCCTCATACAACTCTCCATTTCTATACAGAATTTGAAAGTAGTCCTCATCATCCTGATCATCTATGAATGCATTCCAATTTTCAGGTTTGTAGCTTTCTTTGATCTTAGGAACCTTGTTGATGACCTCCGTCTCATCTTCCAAACTATTCCCTTTAGCAATTACCTCTCCATCAGAGTCAACATCATCACTTGAGTCAGCATTCACTTCTTGATCATCCTCACCATAACCAGAATCTTCATTACCATAATCTTTATTACCATCATCTGCATTACCATCATCTGCATTAGTATTCTCAGAGTTGAATACCACCATCCTTCTCACACTTCTTCCATAATTTTCAAATTTCTCCCAACTCACTCACAGGTTCAGTGACACTTGATTTTCCCACAGTCAATCCCTTCCTCATTGCTGTTATTTTTGGAATCTTTCTATTAAATATGGGATCTTTTAGTGCTTGACTGCTATTGCAAGTTAGAGCAGTCAATGTTGTGTTTTGGATTGTGGAAAACCTAGGGCTCCTTCTAATGGGTAGATTTTGAAATGCTGTTTTAGGAGAAATAAGAGGTGGTGGTAAGTTAACAGTCACCATTCCCTTTTTCTTTGGTTTTGGTATGTTTTTTGCCTTCTTACCTTTGACAGTTTTCTTTGGTTGGGTTGTAGCTGTAACACTAGTATCCTCAAGGTCATCAAGTGACACATTCCCACCCATATATCTATCATCCTCTGTTTTCTCATTCTGCCTCTTCAGATTTAGGACTAATTTATACAGTTTATTTGGTTTCATCACAGACCCAACCCATATATCTATCATGTTCTTCTCAGGCAATCTTTCAAACATCAACATCAAGTCCTTATCGGTTGGGAAAGCGTAATCAAGTCTAATAGACTTCTTCTTTGCTTCTTCTTCATACTCTAAAACTATATCCAACATGGTACACTTATCTATATCGACCTTAATATCAACCATACTATCCCTCCAATTTAGTCTCAACATTTTTTCATCCATTTCTGCAATTTAATACAAACCAAACTTATGCAAATACACAAACATCCAAGAAAACCCCATATTATACAGTACAACAAAGACCCAACATCACATGTACATCAGATATATACATACAACGAAAGTAATACATACATGTATACATTCAACGAAAAGATTACAGCTATTGAGAAGAGATACCAGTTTGAAACTTCTAAGAATAGTAGCGTTGTCTTATCGCCTCTGATTGAGCTCTCAACCGTCAAATATGGCCTCCGATTAAACCCTATCGCCTCAACCCTCTTCTTGTAAGCCCTTGTCGTTTTTTGATCACACTCCCGCAATACGACGGTTGAGTGGGTTCTATTTCTTTTTATGGGTTTATTAATGATTAAGTGTTTTTTTTTCTATTTTTAGATGTTTTTTTACATTATTTAATTATTTTATATTACAAGAATTGGATTTTAAACGGTTCTACAATGTTTCAACTGACGAAAGGTTATAATCATCTTAAATCCATAATGTTGTAGAGGAGCAAATAATGTAATGGTACCATATTAAAAAGCCAAAACTATATTGGTATCATATAGAATTTCCCAAAAAATAACATGAAAATATAGATGATATATGATTCAAAGGAGAAAAAGGTGCGAACGTACGGAATACCATTAAAAATGGGGGTTCCTCTTAATAATAAAGGTTTTAGATTATAGTTATATTGTAAAGCAATGTGAATTTGTAAAGACTTATATCTATAACTCAGTTTAAATTGTCTTCATTTTGTCTGTACTGCCATCGTGTAAGGGTAATATGCTGCGTGATCAAAGTCATCTACAATCTACACCATTTGTAATATTTACATTAGAAAATAATGAAAATTCTGCAACAGGAACTTAATACTCCGTATCTATCGTTTAGTGGTAATATGCTAGGTGATCACAGTCATCTACCATCTACACCAATTGTTTTCAGGACTTCAGTGTTTAAACTTATTAAACGCCCACATTTGAATATGTGGAGCCGGGTGATAATACAATAACAGACATATCAGTCAAAACTCAATCATAACACCTAATCATTCTCTTAAGATCTTAAACGTAGGGTCTCCTTCTAGAGAACTATATTTAGTAAATATGAAAACAAGAAAGAAAGGCTCATAAAAGATGTGGTAAGGTTTGCGTATAACTAATTAACGTGGCCTATAATTTTGTTGAAGAAAGTTGCATTTTTCTATAGAAAACGATTGATTTTACTGCAATCAACTTTTTGCCATCAAACGGCCGAGAAATAAGGGCTAGTTTCGGTAGGTTGAGTTTTTACCGACTTCTGGAAGCTAAGGAGTCCTGGACCATGAACGAATCAGGAATAAAAAAAAGCTTAGCACACACTCTTGTCCCTTCATACTTACACACAAAAGATGTACATTGCGTATTTGTATCTTCGTGTCATTGACCTAAAAGACGTACGTATGAATTTTAAAGTTTGATTCGTATTAACGTAATGGCCCTAGCTGGTGACAATACTTTTCGGTGATCACACTGTAATGCAAGAAAACGAACAGTGCAGAGACAAAAGTTTGCGTACTATCAATAATACTTCACTTTATCTATAGTATGTCGCAGAGTCCTAGCAATTTCCCATGCATATAGCTTTATTTTGTAATGACTATCGTACTGTAATAATTGCAATTCTTTACAGAGTAATTTTCTGATTGATACCCCGTCTAGAAGAATATAGTTCTCCATTCTTAGTTGCCATTATTGTTCTGTAATATCTCTGTATATCTGGTTATATATAGAGTGGTACAACCAACACTTTTAAATCGTAAATTATTAGGTAAAACTGTTTCGTGTAAGTTAAAACTCTGTAGGGTATTCCTGGGACAGAATGTATTTTGGTGGCTAAAGCAAAAGAATTGCAAATTATGGTTATTCTATATGTATACGGGAAATCCTTGGTGTTCATGACTCTTGTATTTTAATTTAACAGCTTGTTGATTGTGATTGCATGTTTGTTCTTTTCTTTTTACTATAAGGTTAAGGTGACAAAGTTCACTTTGGCTCTACCGGATAAACTACAAATATTTTAACCATAAACCAGTAAATAAAGTCGTCTTACATTATATAACATACAAGGAAAATGTTAGAAATTTCAAAATTCTTCACAAAATCATTTTTTATAAATATGTCACAAAAATAAAGTTAACTTATAAAAATAAAATGGAACCAAGTCACAATCGTCAAACCGAACTCACAAGAAATAATGTTATTGGCAGAATAAATCATGTTTACTTCTAGGATTCTTGTCTGCAATCTTGTATATATATCAATACTATTATATAAAACTAAACATTAAAAATTTGATCAGGGTACGTTGTGATTTTACTTAATTATCTTTAACTGTATTTCGTGTTTTTACTTAATTACCCTTCTTATTTATAGAAATATATTATTAAATAATAATATTACCTATTTATAACCAATTACCTTTTTTTCCCTAAAATAAATTATTTTTTCTAACAAATTTCACTACTTTTTCAAACATCGCAATTACCTTTTTTAACTAAAAGATATTAGTTTTTCTATTTTTCCTTACTAAAACCCCTCATTTTCCAAAAATATCACGGACAAACCTTTAGTTATTTATTTTTAAATCTATAATCAATCAATACTATTATATAATAGACGAAACATTAAAAGTTTGGTTGGTCGGTATGATACGTTGTGATTTTACTAAATTGCCCTTACTAAACTTTACTTCTTGTTTTACTTAATTAACCTTACTTATTTATAAAAATATATTATTAAATAATAATATTACCTATTTATAACTAATTACATTCTTCACCTAAAATACATTATTTTTTCTAACAAATTTCCCTACCTTTTCAAATATATCACGGACAATTGCCTTTTTATAACTAAAACGTGTTAGTTTTTCTATTTTTCCTTACTAAAACCCCTCCTTTTCCAAAAAAATCACGGACAACCTTTAGTTATTTATTTTTAAACCTATTTTAATATTATAATTATTTTTTAAAAGTTTAACTATTTTAACATGCTTACTTATTTTTCTTAACAAATGCAATTACTGAAAATATTAAAAAATATAAATAATCAAATACCTATTTATAAACAATTACCTTTTTCGCTAATAAAACACATTATAGATTTTTTTCTAACACTTCTTTTCTAAATATATCATGGGAAATTACCTTTTTCAATTTATTTTTTCTATTTTTCTCACTAAAATCAATTCTTTTTCTAAAAATATCACAGGCAAACCCTTTACATATTTATTTAAAAAGGTATTTAAATATTTTTAATTATTAAATTTTAAAATCTAATTTTCCAAAAATATCACGGGTATTTTTCCTTTTTTAAACTAAATATATATGTTAATTTTTTTTATTTTTCTTTACTGGAATCCCTTCTTTTCCAAAAATATAACTGGCAAACTCTTACTTATTTATTTTAAAATATATTTTAATATTTTTAATTAATTAAAAGTGTTTAGCTATTTTAACATGCGTACTTATTTTTTTAACAAATACAATTACAAAAATATTAAAAACAAATAATAAAATAACAATTAACAATCCGTGCATCGCACGGGTTTTAAGCTAGTATTATAATTATTTTTTAAAAATTAAAAATTTGGTTGGTCAGTATTGTACGTTGTGATTTTACTTAATTGCCCTTAACTGTATTTCGTGTTTTTACTTAATTAACCTTACTTATTTATAGAAATATATTATTAAATAATAATATTACCTATTTATAAACAATTACCTTTTTCCGTAAAATACATTATTTTTTCTAATAAATTCCCATACTTTTTCAAACATGGCAATTACCTTTTTTAACTAAAACATATTAGTTTTTCTATTTTTCCTTACTAAAACCCCTCATTTTCCAAAAATATCACAGACAAACATTTAGTTATTTATTTTTAAACTATAATATTATAATTATTTTTTAGAAGTTTACCTATTTTAACATGTCTACTTATTTTTCTTAACAAATGCAATCACTAAGATTATTAAAATATAAATAATCAAATACCTATTTATAACCAATTACTCTAAAACACATTATATATTTTTTTTAACAAAGTCCCTTATTTTCTAAATATATCACGGAAAATTATCTTTTTCAATTTACTTTTTCTCACTAAAATTCATTTTTTCCCCAAAAATATCATAGAAACCCTTTACTTATTTATTTTAAAACAAATTTAAATACTTTTAATTATTAAATTTTAAAACCTCATTTTCCAAAAATATCACGGACATTTACCTTTTTAAACTAAATATATTTTACATTTTTTATTTTTTCTTACTAAAACCCCTCATTTTCCAAATATATAACAAGCAAACCCTTACTTATTTATTTTAAAATCTGTTTTAATGTTTTTAATTAATTAAAAGTATTTACCTATTTTAACATGCCTACTTATTTTTAACAAATACAATTAATAAAATATTAAAAATATAATAATAAAATAGTAATTAACAATCCGTGTATCGTACGGATTTTAAGCTAGTAGTAACTATATAATATAAGCTGAGAAAAGAAATGCAAAACACCAAAACATGTTCTTTCTAGACTTGCGTTTTCATTATGACACTGCACTACTATATAAAAGACTCTACGAAGTTGATATGCTAGAAAATATGAACCGAATAACTAAACTCCTAAAGCACTACTACCACTACACTCGATCCTAAAAATGCTCAATTACTTGCACGACCAAGTCACACATGACCAGTTCTGCTACTTAGACAATCTCATAAAAGTAAAACACACACTTTATTAATAACAAATTTCATATTAAAACCCAACATTTTCCCCCTTAATCTGAAATTTATTTGACCAAATTCTTGATGCCCAAAAGACTTCGCATTCTCTCAAATTTCACTGTCACCAGGGCCTTTGTCAGGATATCTGTTCGTTGTCCTTCACTGTTAATATGCTTTATAATAATCTCTCCACGCTCGACACATTGTTAATAGCGTATATCGATGTGTTTGCTATGTCCATGGAACACTGGGTTCTTGGCCAAATCAATGGCTGATTTGTTGTCGATGAAAATAGTCACAGGCCCAATGTACTCACATGTTACCTGATTTAGAACATTTCGAAGCCATATTCTTTGGCATGTCGTTGCGGTTGCTGCCATAAACTCCGCCTCACATATTTGCATCTGCGATACCCAAGTGATCATGCTTTCATCAAGATGGAAAACCATGCCCTCGTGTTTTTTCTATCATCTACATGACCTGCCAAATCGCTATCTGAATATCCTTTCAGCAAATGATTTCCACTCCCCTTCGAATATATTAGTCCATAGTGTATCGTACCTTTTATGTATCGAAGGATTCATTTGACATCATTCAAGTGCAGTACTGTGGGTCGCTCCATGTACCTGCTTACGATTCCCACATCATACAAAATGTCTGGTCTGGTGTGGACTAAGTACCTTAATCCTCCAACCAAGCTTTTATAATCTGTAGTGTTAACAACCTTCCCTCCTTCATCTTTGTTGATCTGCACATTAGGATCCATGGGATATTTAGAGGGGTTACAGTTTGCCATATCATCTTTTTCAAGTATCTTTTTAGCATACCCAGCTTGTTTCAATTCGATAAACCCAGCAACTTGTTGTACTTCAATCCCCAAATAGTAACTCAGTTCACCCAGGTCTGTCAACTCGAATTTGCTACTCATTTGTCTCTTGAAAGCTTCGACGACGGATGCATTTGAGCCCGTGATCAGAAGATCATCCACGTACACCCCAACAATCAAAGCATCATCTCATTCTCTCTTCGTATAAACAACATGTTCATAAGGGCACCTTACAAAGCCGAGACTCCAGAGACACTTATTCAATTTTGCATACCAAGAACGAGGTGCTTGCCTCAAGCCATACAAGGCTTTCGATAATTTATACACAAGATGCTCATTTCCCTTCTTTTCAAAACCCTCCGGCTGACTCACGTACACTTCTTCATTGATTTTATCATTCAGGAACGCCGTTTTACATCTAAATTGTGCATTTTCCAACTGTTCTTAGCAAACAGAGCCAGCAATAGTCGAACTATCTCGATGCGTGTTACTGGAGCGAATATCTCGTCAAAATAGACCCCTTGTTCTTGTACATAACCTTTGGCGATGAGTCTTTCTTTATGTTTTATGATCTTTCCATCAGCATCTTTCTTAAGTTTAAAGATCCATTTAAGTCCAATAACTTTATTCCCTTTTGGAAGTTTTGTCAAGTGCCAAGTGTCGTTCTTCTCGATTGAATCCATTTCCCTCTCCATAGCTCGTTTCCAATCACTTTCCTTTACAGCCTGTATGTAGTTTGTTTGCTCGTCAACCCCCATAAGTAACAACTCCTCATCTATTTCAACCGGCTCAGTGTTGCTATAAATGTCTGCTACATGCTTGAACCTCCTTGGCTGTCCACTATCATCATAATTTTCTCTACCCGGATCTGTTGTAGGAGAAGTTTGTATTGGTGTGGAATTCTGTTCAAAGACAATTTCGTTATCAGTCTCACCTCCTGAACCATACCGATTTTCTTCTCTCACTCCGTGTATATCAAGAACCGTGAACAAGCTTGGATCACAATAAACAATATCTCCTCCTTCTTGATCATTCCACAACCATATTTTCTTCTCTTTAAAAGTGACATCCCTGCTCACATATACATAGTTTTTCACAGGATCATAGAAGAGATACGCCTTAGTGCCAAGTCCCTTTCCCAGATTTATAACCTTCATGCTTCTGTCTTCTAGTTTACTTGTTTGGTAACCAGGTATCTTCACATGAACAAGACACCCGAACACACGAACATGCTCAATGTCGGGTTTCTTTTTCGACCATGCTTCATACGGAGTTTGCTCAGATAACACCCTTGTTGGTAACCTGTTCAAGATATACACAGAATGCTGGATTGCTTCACCCCACAATTTTGATGGCAGCTTCATCTCTTTCAAACAACTGCGCGCCATCTCGACCACCGTCTGTTCCGTCTCTCAACAACGCCGTTCTGTTGTGGCGTGTAAGGAGCTGTGAAGTGCCTAATTATCCCATTCTCTTCGCAGTAGGCTTTAAACTCATTGAACAAAACTGTCCTCCACGATCTGATCTGAAGACTTTCACTTTCCTTCCTATCTTGTTCTCAACTAGTGCACAATAATTCTTGAAAGCATTAAACGCTTCGTCTTTACTTTTCAACAAATATGCCAACATGTACCGACTGTAGTCATCAACCAACAAAAAGAAATATTTATTTCCAGCAGCAGTTTCTGGCGAGATAGGCCCACACAGGTCACCATGTACCAGTTCTAACACCAGCTCAGCATTGTAGTTACTTTGAGAGGGAAATTGTTTTCTTGTTTGTTTCGCCATTAAACACCCATCACAAATATCTTTAGGCTGCGTAAACTTTGGCAAACCCATTACCATTTGTTCTTTAGACATTAACATCATGGCTTTATAGTTCACATGTCCAAGGCGTAAATGCCAGAGACGTGCAACATCACCAGATTTTGACAGGAAATAACTCGATTTCACAATCTCAATTAACAGCTTATACAACCTATTAGGTGATCTCTTGACTTTCATAAGTAACTTTTCATGCTTATCAAAAAACCACAAATAGTCTCCCTTTAGAACCACTCTATTCCCCCTTTCAGACATTTACCCCAAGCTAATAATATTACTGCAAAGATTGGGAATATAGTATACCTCATGTAAAACACGTTCCTCCCCGTTTTTGCACCTAAACGTGATTGAGCCTTTTCCTTCGATTTTCACTTTTGAGCCATCGCCAAATCTTACCAAACCAGTTATCCCTTCATTTAATTCCGTGAACTTTGACTTATGGCCCGTCATATGATTACTTGCCTCATTGTCAAGATACCACAAATTTGATTCAACTCGTTTCTCTTCATTGCCAGTATACATTGCAGGTACCACTTGCCTTTCGTTCAGTAACATCATATCACCATCTTCTTTGTCACACTTTGCTAGTAGCACTGCAGGCTTATCGTCGTCCATTTGTGTCATGTTAACTTCCCGTCTTTTCTCCTTGTTTTTCTTTGGTTTACGGCACTCAACTGCATAATGCCCGTAAATGTTGCAATTGTAGCACTAGACCCTGCTTTTGTCATGACCTCCCCGCCTTCTCTGATTGATAGCAGCATCAGTTTCACTTTTGTTTGTGCGTCTTTTCCACTCCTCTCTGGTAAGTAACGATTTTTTCTCCTCACTTTCTCTCCTAGACCATTCTTCTTCTGTGAGAAGTAATTGCCCACCACTGGCTTCAGTTTTGCCCTTTACTCTTTCTTCGTGTGCTTTAAGGGAACCCACAGCCTCTTCTACAGTCATTTTGTCCAAATCTCCAAATTGTTCCAGTGTAGATGTGATTTGAATAAACTTTGTTGGTACTGCTCGAAGTAGATTTTTTACCACATAAGACTCAGTCACTTCTTCTCCCAAGGCCCGTATATTGGTTAAAATCCCATTCAACCTCATACAGAACTCATCTATCTGTTCACTATCTTTCATACTCAGCGATTTGAACTTAGCCTTCATTGTCTGTACCCTTGCCGCTTTGACTCGCTCTGCTCCTTGAAACAAAGTCTTGAGCGCATCCCATGCCTCTTTTACCGTCTTCTTTGCTGCAAGTGAGAGTAACATCTCCTCCGATATGCCTTGGTATATCATGACCAAGGCTACCTTATCCGTTCTCTCTTCAATCACTGATTTGGGATCACTAGGATCTACAGCGTCCCACACCTCATGCGCCTGCATGAACACTTTCATTTTCATAGCCCAAGCCGTGTAATTTTCTTTTGTCAACATTGGATAGTTTAAGCCAAAAGCTCCATTCTTCACCTTGTTCGTCTCTAACGTCGTCATTTTTGGCATGTACTTTGGCATTCACCTTCTTACCAGGCTCTGATACCAATTCTAGGATTCTTGTCAGCAATCTTGTATATATATATATATATATACTAACTATATAATATAAACTGAGAAAAGAAATACAAAACACCAAAAAATGCTCGTCCAAGAGTTGCGTTTTCATTATGACACTGCAGTACTATATAAAAGACTCTACAAAGTTGATATGCTAGAAAATAGGAACTGAATAACTAAACTCCTAAAGCACAACTACCACTACACTCCATCCTAAAAATGCTCAACTACTTGCATGACCAAATCACATAGGACCAGTTCTGTTGCTTAGACAATCAGATAAAATAAAGCACACACTTTATTTGTTATATTTGACTTCTATTTCAAAGTAAATAAAAGAAAATATTATATATTTTGGAGTTATAATATATGTATTGATTGTGTAGTTAATATAATAAATGAGTATCAAATATTGATTATGATAATTGTTTGGGCAGTTTCATTTTGGGGATGGAGGGGTGTTGATGTAGCCCATATATTGTGGTTGAGGCTATTGTGAAAGTAAACACTGAAAAGTTTATGATCAACACCACTGGAATCCCAAAAATCATGTATTATATATATATATATATATATATATATATATTAATATATTGATTTTGCGGGTTGAATTACACCATTGGTATCAGAGCAAGTCTTTATTACTTTATCGGTTAAATTGTCTGAGGCGGTCTTGTCATCTCTGTTCAATTACGTGTTGGCTATCTAGTAAACTGCTGGTGGTTTTTAGCCTGTTTGGAAGCTATATACTATATCCTTTGTAGTACTTGTTTGTTTGGTTATCTTTAATTTGTCCACTAGTTATTTTTTTTAAATATTTTTTTTCTTGTTTCTGTTTCTCCAGTGGGCTAGTTTGTCCACGTTGATATTTTTTTGTGTCTTCTGTGCACTTCTTTTGGTTAGATAGAATTTTGTGTATTTTTCTAGTTGTTGACTCGTTGCATGCCTATCAGACTTTACCTTCAGTTTAAGCAGGCTATTATCCTTGTTTGTTAATAGTTTAATTAGCTTTATATTGATATTGTTGTGGTTGGATTTTAGGCATTTTTATATAGTCTGTTTTTATTTTTTTGTTTCGCCTGGTTTTGTGTATAATTGGCCTGTCTGTTTTATAACAGTTTGCATTTTTCATTCGCATTTATTTTGATTATTTTCAATATTTGTTAATAGTTGAATCCATCTGTTTTTGTTTCGGCAATTTGTTTTTTTATATTGATTGTCAATTTTATGTTATTAGTTTTGTATGGCTAATTGTTGGATTGTGAAAGGATTGGAACCTATCGTTGAAATATACGGTGTTATATTAAAAGAAAATTATAATAATTCTCGGAATATAGAGCAAATGCAACACTGGTTTTTTGGTGTAGTTGAATGTAACATTGATGATATGATTTAAGACATAGATGGTTGGTGGATTGATTCGGGTGTGACCCGTCATATTGCAAAGACTAAAAATGATTTAGTTGACTTTGTAAAACTTAAAAAAAGGGAGCAAATAATTTATATGGGAAATGGTACCGGCCTAAATGTGATATGAATCGGTACGTATAGATTGGATCTTGGGAACAATATATTGGTTCTCAAAGATGTTTTATTTGTTCCCGAAATAAGGCGTAATCTCATTTCAATCCCCGCCTTGACTAAAAATGGTTTTGAAGTGCAATTTTTTGATAATAAATGTTGAATAGAAAAAGATAATGAAATGGTTGCTTTGGGCATGTATGAGCCTGAACATGGGTTGTTTCAGCTTCCGATTGTAATGAAAATTGAGAATAATGAAATTGGCGTTTCCCATCGAGTTTTGTCTAATAATACATCTATGTATGACATGTGGCATCAAAGATTGGGACATCCGGGTATTAATAAGATGGAAAGTTTAATTAAAGATAATTTATTGCCTCAAATGGATTTTAACAAATAAGTTTGTGAACATTTTATAAAAGGAAAAATGTCGAGAAAACCTTTTAAAGAAGGGAAAAGAGCTAAAGAGCTTTTGGGTTTGGTACACTCGGACATAAGTGGTCCGTTGAGTTGTAAAACCTATTGTAATAAAGAATACTTTATTACATTTATAGATGATTACTTCAAGTATGCTCAAGTGTATCTTATATCAAGAAAATCTGAAGCATTTGAATGTTTTAGGCGATATAAGATGGAAGTTGAAAAGCATCTTGGAAGAGATATAAAAGTGTTGAGAACTGATAGAGGTGGTGAATATAGATCCACAGAATTTGAAAACTATTGCAAAGAGAAAGGAATAATAAGACACGTGACTATGTCTTATATGCCACAACAGAATGGTGTGGCAGAAACAAAAAAATAGAAAATTATTAAATGTTGTGAGATGTTTGTTGTCACATTCTGGGTTTTCTAATATTTTTTGGGGAGATGCATTAATTGCTGCAAATTATATATTGAATAGAATTCCCACAAAATCAGTAGAATCGACACCTTATGAAGTGTGGACTGGAAGAAAATCAGATTTGAGTCTTATGAGAAAATGGGGATGCATTGCACAAGTAATGATTCCATCTCAGAATAGAAATAAATTAGACTTCAGAACAGTGAAGTGCAATTTTATCGGTTACCCAGAAATTCTAAAGGTTATAAATTTTGTTAGGCCGAATACACAATATATAATCAAGTATATGTATGAGAATAACAATAAGAATACTGTTTATGAATAATTAACTGAATGGAACTAAAAACTCCTCTCTCAGTGATGTAAAATATCACAGGGAGCTACTAGGTTACAAGAATGATAATTCACGTATTCGCATCCCTTTTAGGGTTATCCTATCTGTGTTTATATAGTACACAACTACATACAATCATTAATTGATATTCCTATAAATTAGCTATACAATCAGAATCAATTAAGACTTGCTTCTGTCTTCTGTTCCGTTTCCTTAGCCATATCGATATCTCTTTGCTTCTTTCCATCTTCAAAGAATATCGCTTCTAGAATCTTCATTGACTTCACCGACAACTAAGTAAACTCTGACCATCAGACTTTAACAAACTCTGACTGGTCTTCCAGCTAAACTCTGACTAGTTCTCCAGCTAAACTCTGATAGTTTCCTGGTACTTTAAACACTGATAAACAAACATCAGCAATTATATCTAACAAATTTTATAACAAAGAGTTAAGAATAATTGAATGTAGAGATGCTATTTTTATAGAAAGTTCCGAGGAACAAGAAAATATGGTCGATGACACACACCCTCTAAATGTCATTGATGAGGTTCCTCCAGAAAATATTGGTTCACATATTGAACGAGATCTAACTGAGAATAGTGAATCAGATAAAAATGTTAGTAATGAACCACTCGATGTGGTTGAAAATAAGATATCAACAGTTCCACCGGAGTGGATGAATGACTATTATGTATATAATAGTGAAGCATCTTGTTTCTATGTAGATATGGATATAAGTGATCATATTGATCCCACTAATTGTTTAGAAGCGATGAGGTCTCACGAATCTGAATTATGGATGGAGGCAATGAAAGATGAAATTGAGTCAATAGAGAAGAATCAAGTGTGGGAGTTGTGTGATCTACCCAAAGATAAAAAATCCATAGGTTGTAAATGGATTTTGAAACGAAAATATAAGGCTGATGGGTCTGTTGACAAGTTTAAGCCCCGCCTAGTTGTAAAAGGTTTTACACAAAAACCGGGAATAGATTATCAAGAGACATATTCTCCGGTGGCGAAATTTGCGTCAATAAGAATTATATTGGCTTTAGTAGCTTGTCTTGATTTAGAACTTTATCAGATGGATGTAAAGACAGCTTTTCTTAATGGGGAGTTAAAGGAGGATATATACATGGATCAACCTGAAGGATTTCAGATTGAAGGACAAGAAGACAAAGTCTACAAGTTAAGGAAATCGATATATGGACTAAGACATGCATCTAGAGATTGGAATCTCAAATTTCATGGGGTTTTAGTTCAACTTGGTTTTGTCAAGAATAAATTAGACAATTGTGTATATACTTTGAAATGTGGGAATTTGTTTGCAATATTATCGGTATATGTGGATGACATATTGCTAACTGGAAATGACAAAGATATGTTAAACAACATTAAATTGGAACTTAGTAACAAATTTGAGATGAAAGATATGGGCGAGGCTTCATATGTTCTAGGAATTCAGATTATAAGGGATAAAATAAATAGAACATTGAGTTTGAATCAAGAAAGGTATCTACGTAAAGTGCATAATCATTTTGGGATGCAAAATTGCAGTCCGGCGCCAACTCCATTGGTAATGGGAAAACGATTAACACGTAGTGTACTCGACCTGACTTGGCATATCCAGTAAGCCTGGTAAGTAGATACCAAAGCAATCCGAATCAAGCCCATTGGGAGGCTGTGAAGAGGATAATGAAGTATTTGAAGGGTACATTGCACCATAAATTGGTCTATTAGGCAAAGAAGCCTGAAATTATTGGTTATTCCGATTCAAATCTCAGAGGTGATAAAGATGATGGAAAATCAACTACAGGACACCTGTTTATATTTGGTGGAGTCGCCGTAAGTTAGGGAAGTAAGAAACAGGGATGTGTTGCAAGATATACACAAGAAGTCGAATATGTAGCTTGTAGCATGGCTGTTACTCATGCTTTTTGGATAAGACGATTTTTACTTGAGTTAAATCTAAATTTAATAGATGGACCCATTGAGATTTATTGTGACAATACTTCAACTATTGATTTGATATATAGTGGTGCAAATAGCTTAAGAGGACAACATATTAATATATAATATCATTATATTCTTGATATTGTGGTAGAAATGAAGGAAGTAAAAGTGACATATATTCCTACATGTGATATGATTGCGGATCCTTTAACAAAAGGTATTCCTGTGGAAATATATGTGAAACATATTGGTTTGATGGGACTTGGGAACATTTAAGTCCGAACACTCCGAGAAATGTGGGAGTCGTAAAATTTTGAAAAGAAGTCAAGTGGGAGATGTTATATTTGACTTCTATTTCAAAGTAAATAAAAGAAATTAAATATTATATATTTTGGAGTTACAATATATATATGTATTGATTGTGTAGTTAATATAATAAATGAGTATCAAATATTGATTATGATAATTATTTGGGCAGTTTCATTTTGGGGATGGAGGGGTGTTGATGAAGCCCGTATATTGTGGTGGAGGCCATTATGAAAGAAAATACTAAAAAGTTTATGATCAACACCACGGGAATCCCAAAAATCATCTTCTTTTTTTTCTCTCTCAAAACAGATACAATATATATATATATATATATATATATATATATATATATATATATATATATATATATATATATATATATATATATATTAATATATTGATTTTGCGGGTTGAATTACATCATTATTAATAACAAATCCTCTTCTATCTATAATAGGAGAACATGAGGATATTTTAGGGGTATTTTGAGCAAATAAACTCCCTGTGAAATTACCATATTACCCTTATATATTATGAAATTACATGACATGCCATTACTTTATTATCTAAAGAAAAAATTGAATAAATAATGTTTTTGTGATGGATCAAACACTTGACCTTCTATAGAGAAGACATCCTTATAACCATTGAGCTACACTATTTCTTTTGATTCTAAGTTAAAATTATATTACATGAACCCCACATCTTTCTTTATTCAATATTTATTGTTATTTAAACTTTTGAGTAAATATAAGGGTGATTTATAAGATTTATTAAACTTATTTTTTTTAAATTCTGTATCATATATAACTATATATATTACCAATCTTATAAAATTTTAATATTAAGTTTTAGAAACAATATTATGTCTGGTGAATTTTTATCTATCTTTTAGTTAAACAAATATTTCGTATATGTAACTTAACTGTAATATATTCTATTCTCTTACATAAAGGTCTAACTTTTCTTGTACTACACAATATATTTGAATTATTAGATATTTAATATATAAAATGTATTATAAAACATTGATATAACATAAATAACATATCACAAGTAGTTTATTTACATATTTATTAATTATTTATTTTTCAAACTAATGAAAAGTAGTGTTAAAAAATTAGACAATAATTTAGGTATGGGCGATCAGTCACTTCGGGATCAGGGAGTTTTATCCCCTCCCCCGATCCCCGAACTCGCCTCGATCCTCGAGAGACGATTATATTACTTATCCTAATAATAACTGTTGTGCCCGAAATCTCACATGGGCTCAATTTAAGGCCCATATGTATTGAAAGTCCAGTAGGGGTGTATTGGGCTAGGTTGGTGTGAATTGGGACATAGGTTCAAGGTGATGAAGGGCAGGTGTAGGCTGCCTAGGCAGGATCAAGGTGCCAAGACAGGTTCAAGGTGTTGAGGTTCAAGTCTGGGGCATTGAGGTTCAGGGGGTATGAACCTCAAGACTGGTCACAGGTGATGAGTAGTCGAAGGCAGAGTACTAGTAGGACAAGGACTCAGCTACCTACACTTTAGGGGCACGGATTTATATTTATAAAAGGACTTTTAAGTCTGGTTAAACACACTGGATGGAGCAAATATAATTAGTATGGGACTCATATTAATTATTCAGATAAGCACAACTTACTTGAGGATTTATAGGACTTCGAGTTGGACATGGATGAGGAGACTAGGAAGCTCGGCTGGAGCTACCTAATTCGATAAAAACTCTAAGATGGACGATCTTAGGGTGGTGGAATTCATCAGGATTAAGAAGTATAAACCTAAAAGAACTACATGGGGCTTGATTCCTATTAATAGGATATGTAGGCACTTGACTAAAGGATCCGGATTTTCACTCTTGAGAAGCATAAGGCACGTGCACCTCAGTGATACATATTCCGGCGAATTTAATGGTAGTGTAGGATTTACACTACTTATTTCGACCGGTGGTTTGTCAACTCAGCCCCCGGAGACATACTTCAACTATTCTACTCATACCGTGAGCTTTAGGTTTCGAGCTTTGAACCTGTAAGCTCTGTCCGATAATCAAGGACGTGTTTCACGAATATTCCAGCGAGATTCTCTCAATTGTGTTGTACCAAATTTCTCTCACAACATAAGTGGCGCTAGAAGGAGGGGAACTCCATCAGAAATCTTAAGAGAGAAAAGATGTCGGATGATTCCGGAAAAACGCAAACACCAACTAACAATGAAGAAGGCCGTGGAACAGGTCCTCATGGCGAGGTTACGAACAAGGATATTTTAGATCACCTCAAGAAAATTGGTGAAAGGGTGGATTCCTTGGAGAAAAAATCTGAAAGGATGAAAAGATGGCGAAAGAAGCAAAAACGGCCTAAGGCTCCAAAGGTTACGCCTACTCGGCTGGATTTTGGCAGTGAGGAGGAAGGACCTGAGAAGGAGAAGACCAAAAAGACTTTCTCTGATGTTGAAACTGATCAAAGCAATCCTGACTGGAACTCTGAAGCTGAGCTCAAGGATAAGAAGGACCCTGAACCTTCGGTTACAAGGAGTGTAACTGTATTCGACCGAATGGGAAAAAAGCTAACGAGTAAGGATCTAAGGCTTAAGCTATTGGAGGCAAAGCAGAAGGGTCCCAAGAAGGTACAAAGTGAGAAACCACTGTCTAAGGCGTCAGGGAGTCATAAGGATAAGTCCCAATCTAAACCTGAAGATGAGCATAGCTCAGGCTCGTCCTATAAAGCTGATGACAGTTCTGATGAGAGCTCCAACGGTGGGAGTGACACTGATGACACCTCTAGGTCAGCTGAAGGTGGTGGAAAATACAAAGAGGAGGACCTCAGGAAAGTCCTCGAGAAGATTATGGCAGAAAAGGGCCCCCAATCAGGATTGACGGTGGGATCACCTTTCACTAAGAAGGTGCGGGATTCGCCCTTACCCCGTAGCTACAGGGGAGTGGGAGACTTGAAATTCAACGGGACCACAGACCCCGTAGAGTTTCTCAGTCGTTTCAACACGGAGATGGAAGTCTATCAAATCAAGGATCGCACAAAATGTCGGTTGCTGGCTGCAACTCTAAGGGATAGTGCTCATCAGTGGTTCAAGAGGCTCCCCTCCAATTCTATTAAGTCATGGAGACAGATGGGTGAGATGTTTGTAACTCAGTTTAGAGCTTCAGTCACGTTTGCACCTCCGGCCAATACCCTAGCAAATATTAAGCAACGTGACAACGAAACACTTAATGACTATTTCAAGAGGTTCAATGCTGAGGTTCCAAGGGTGAGGAAAACCACAGACGAAACTTATAAAAATTTCCTGATAGCTGGGGTTAAGCCTGGGACCGAATTCTGGAAAGAGCTGCAGAGTAGGGAACCTACTACCCTGGCTGACTTCTACGCCAAGGCAGAAAGGCATAAAGTCGTGGAACAATCCTTGGAGAATTTGAAGAAGGATAATGCTTCACGAGATTGGAACAGGAATAAGAGGAATAGGTCGTATAGCCCTAAGGAAAGAAACTACAGCAAGCGGACAACCTATAACCCAGCTTCAGCAGAGGGTCGGGATATCAACAAGGAGGCGAAGACCGCACCTCTGTCAGTGAACACCACAGGTTCAAAGAGAACAGTTGAGTACAAATATCCGTCATCTAAGGGTAGTAGGAGGTACTCAGAATACACCCCTTTGGCAGCACCTGTGGAACACATCTTTGAAATTGGTGATAAGTCGGGGATGTTCAGAAAACCCTCCAGGACGGGACCTCCCGGAAGGAAGGATTTAGCTAGATATTGTGCTTTCCATGATGCTAATGGGCATGAAACAGCCGACTGCCGACACCTCAAAGATCATATTGAGGATTTGATCAGGAAAGGTTTCCTCACAGAATTTGTGGCCCAGGAGGCGAAAAAGTACAAGGATGATAGGTCCAAGAGAGATGAAGAAAAGTCTGCACCTGATCGAGCTACCAGGGCTGGTAGTATCCACACGATCATAGGCGGACCATACATTGGAGGTTTCAGCAGGAATGCAATGAAGAATTATGCACGTGAGGCTAGAGGAAACCCTCTCACAAATGTTTATCATTTGGCAGATAGGCCCCCAAAGCTGTTTAGAGGTGAAGCTGTGGACATCACCTTCACTGAAGACGATGCAAGGCACGTGCATCACCCCCACAACGATGCATTGGTAGTGACTATCACAATTGGAGGGCTCAATGTGCATCGAGTCTTGGTGGATAATGGAAGTTCTTGCAACATATTGGCTTATGACACTTATCAAAAGATGGGACTCGCGGACAAGGAAATGTCCCCTGCTTACAATGACTTATACGGATTTACTAGCGGACCAGTGCAAGTTGTGGGTAGGGTAAAGCTTCCTGTTGTGTTGGGGGCTGAACCTATGAGAGCTACGCAGGTGACAGAATTCATGGTAGTAAACAAAGACATATCATATAATTGTATCGTGGGCAGACCCCTCTTGAAGGAAATGAGAGTAGTAACCTCTATCTACCATCTCTCCATGAAGTTTCCTACTCCTAACGGGATTGGATGTCTAAAGGGCTGTCAAGTAGATTCAAGGGAATGTTATAGTAAGGCTCTGCGCACCGCTGAGCAAGCTTCAAAGCATTTGTTGTTGGTTGATGGAGGTACCACAGATAATTGCTATAGGTACCAGGAGGCACCAACGAAGAATGAACCTTCACAGCAGGTACATAATTTGTGCAATGCAATTATGATTATACAACATCCAGGTGAAGAAAGCTCCATGGATATTGTCTTTTCTTCGGGGGTAGATACCCAGAATGAGGTACGAATGCTGGAGGCACCCCCACCAAAACTCAAAGAAGACAGTGAACCTTTTATCGAAGGTATTGTTGAAGATGTAAATGATAGCGACTTTGAGGACGCCCAGGCGGAAAGCCCCCCCAAGGTTTCTTCACAATCTAGAAGAATTGATACAGAGGTTCAGGTGAAGGTTGACTTAGATCCCCGAATGCCTGAAGCTAGGGAAACAACAGGTGCTGCTGGTGACACTTTGTCAATCCTAGTGGATGCAACCGACCCCTCCAAGGAACTAAAAATTGGGAAGCAGTTGGAACCTGAAGCTAGGGAAGCATTGACTCGTTTCTTAAAAAATAACTTAGATGTTTTCGCTTGGTGTCACTCTGACATGGTGGGGATTGATCCCAGGGTGATGTGTCATCACCTTAACATTGACCCCGAAAGGGTTGCTGTGAGACAAAAACGAAGGGCGATAAGTGGTGAGAGAGCTTTAGCCCTCAAAGAAGAAGTTGACAGGTTACTAGAAGCTAGGCTGGTAAGAGAATCATTCTACCCGGATTGGTTGGCAAATCCAGTTCTTGTCAAGAAGCCTAATGGAAAATGGCGAACATGTGTGGATTTTACGGATTTGAACAAGGCATGCCCTAAAGATAGCTTTCCACTCCCACGGATTGATCAATTGGTTGATGCTACAGCTAGGCATGCTCTCTTAAGCTTCATGGATGCTTACTCGGGATATAATCAGATTCCCATGTATGAACCTGATCAGGAGCATACATCCTTCATCACAGATAGAGGTCTCTACTGTTATATTGGCATGCCTTTTGGATTGTTGAACGCTGGAGCTACCTACCAAAGGCTGGTTAATAAGATGTTCAAAGATCAGATAGGGAAAACCATGGAAGTTTATGTTGATGACATGCTGGTCAAATCTAAAGCTGCAGCTGACCATGTGTTACACCTATCAGAAATGTTCAACATACTATGTAGGTTCAGAATGAAGCTCAACCCTCAGAAATGTGTTTTCGGCGTGGAATCAGGAAAGTTTCTAGGCTTCATTGTCAATCATCGGGGAATTGAAGCAAACCCTGCCAAGATTAAAGCTTTAGTCGAGATGCGACCTCCTCGAAACATAAAGGAGGTTCAGAGTCTTACTGGTAGGATTGCAGCTCTAAACAGGTTTGTCTCCAAATCTTCAAATAAATGTAGAGAATTCTTTGCAGCAATCAAGAAAGGAAAGAACTTCGAATGGAACCCGGAATGTGAAGCTGCTTTTACAAAGATAAAGGAACAGTTGGGCAGTCCTCCATTGCTGTCTAAACCTCTAGATGGAGAGGTTCTCATCTTGTACTTGGCAGTTTCAGAATATTCTATCAGTGTTGTACTAGTCCGGGAGGAGCTACAGGTTCAACACCCGGTTTATTACGTAAGTAAAAGGTTGCTGGACGCCGAAACACGGTATTCTAACATGGAAAAGTTGTCTTATGCCTTAATCTTGGCTTCGAGGAAGCTTCGGCCTTATTTTCAAGCACACCGAATCGAGGTACGTACTTCATTCCCTCTAAGGCAGGTTTTGCACAAACCTGAAGCTTCGGGAAGGCTTATGAAATGGGCTGTGGAGTTGGGACAATTCGATATTGACTTCAAGCCAAGAACGGCTATAAAAGGGCAAGTGTTGGCAGACTTTTTGCTGGAATTCCCTCCATCATTTGAGGTTAAGGGCGACGAGTGTATAGCTGAACCTACAGCCCCTGAAGAGATGGTTGAAAACTGCTCACCATGGTGGACACTTTACGTAGATGGAACGGTAAATGGAAATGGGGCAGGAGCTGGTATTATTCTCATTAGCCCGGAGGGCCACAAGCTTCAAAGCTCCATTCACTTCGCTTTTAACGCAATGAACAATGATGCAGAGTATGAAGCTCTAATAGCTGGTTTGAAGCTTGCTTTGGAAATGAGGGTAGAAAACATGACTGTTTTCAGTGATTCTATGCTGGTGGTATGGCACATTCGAGGAGGATTCCAAGCTAGAGGTCCTCGTACTGACCTTTACATGAGGTATGCTCAAGAGCTGATTAGCAGGTTCAAAGAAGTGAACCTTGAACAAATCCCAAGGACACAAAACACTGATGCTGATGCGCTTGCAAAGTTGGGTTCACAAAGGGAAGCTACTATGTTAGGGGTTATACCTTTGGAGATTCAACTTCAACCTAGCATTCCTAGACTCGAGGTTATGAACTTGGAACCTGCGACTGAGGCATTATGGACAACACCTATTATGAATTACATCACAAAGGGGATTGTTCCAGAAGGAAAAGAGGAGGCCAGGAGAATAAGATACCAGGCTACAAGGTATGTTATCTACGATGGTTCTTTATACAAAAGAGGATTCAATAAGCCGCTTCTGAGGTGCATATCAGGTGACGAGTGCGAGTACATTATGCGAGAGGTCCATGAAGGAATTTGTGGTAATCATTCGGGTGGAACCTCCTTGGCACATAAGATACTCCGTCAAGGGTATTACTGGCCCACGATTCAGAAGGATGCCCATAGGTTCGTACAAGCCTGCGATCGTTGTCAAAGGTTTGCAAATTTCAATAGCACTCCAGCTGTCCCATTGAAACCTCTCACCAGCCCATGGCCTTTCGCTGTGTGGGGAATTGACTTGATCGGAGAACTGCCTAAAGGTAAAGGGGGAGTGAAATACGCCGTGGTGGCTGTAGATTACTTTACCAAGTGGGCTGAAGCTGAACCTCTGGCTACAATAACAGCTGCAAAGATAAAGGAATTTGTGTTCAGAGCAATTGTTTGCAGGTTCGGAGTCCCTTACAAGCTAATTTCAGATAATGGAAAGCAATTCGATAGCAAAGAGTTGCGAAAGCTGTGTGATGACCTCGGGATTCAGAAAGGCTTCACGGCAGTCTATCACCCTCAAAGTAATGGACAGACGGAAGCTGTCAACAAGATCATTAAGCACACTTTGAAAACTAAATTGGAAGAAAGCAAGGGGTGTTGGCCTGAAGAGCTCCCTATGGTTTTATGGTCATACAACACAACACCGCGAACCACTACAGGAGAGTCACCCTTCACCTTAACCTACGGTTGTGAAGCAATGGTGCCCGTGGAAATTGGGGCTGGATCATTCAGGAGGGATAACTATGACCCTGGGAATAACGAGGTCAATCATCGATTGTACTTGGATTTGGTAGAGGAGGTTCGAGCCACGGCGCAGCTAAAGCTAGCCGCATATCAACAACGTACTCGGAAGTACTTTGATAGCAAGGTTCGCGCACGACCATTAAAGGTTGGCGACTTGGTTCTAAGGAGGATGATGCCCAACATGAAGGTTCATGGTCATGGTGTGTTTGGTGCAAATTGGGAAGGTCCGTACCTCATAAAGGCTGTCTTATAGGAAGGTACCTATCATCTCACGGATTTGGATGGAAAGCTCGTTCCAAGGGCATGGAATGGTGAACATCTTAAGAAATACTACCAGTAAATCATCAGGTACTATTTCTGTAGGCCTCTTTCAGGCATAGGAATAATCAAAGCAGTTTATTAGTTGTAACTGCCATGCTTAGGTATAGCTTCATAGTTGTAAGCCTCGGTTTCATAGCTGTTTGGCTCAGCTTCGAAGCACTTTGTTTCAAGTTCATAGTAAGACATTTTCATTTGTTCTTTGAGCACTCGGGGGGTAGTGTATGCACACCCTACCTATTGGATGTCTTTCGATAAATTTTACAATATTAATGAAACCTCTATTTTTGGTTCATATGGCTGTTCTTGTTTGAATGCATTATCACTCTTTATGTGCTTGCTGTAAGGATTACATGTGGATTAAGGTTGAATGTATGATTGCCTCTGTTTAGTTCTTCACCATAAACGATTATATGATAAAGAACTGGGGGGTAGTGGATATACTCTATACAGGTTCAAATGGTTAAATTTCGAAATATTATTGGATTGGATTTAATATTATTTGGATTGGATTTAATATTATTGGATTGGATTTAATGTTATTGGATTGGATTTAATATTATTGGATTGGATTTAATATTATTTGGATTGGATTTAATATAATTGGATTGGATTGGAGATTCACACTCATGGACTATGAGGTAAAGG
The DNA here is from genome assembly GCA_030848705.1 of Heracleum sosnowskyi. Taxonomy (NCBI): domain Eukaryota; kingdom Viridiplantae; phylum Streptophyta; class Magnoliopsida; order Apiales; family Apiaceae; genus Heracleum; species Heracleum sosnowskyi. The sequence continues at coordinate 11,366,092 of CM061239.1, forward strand.
TTAAACACTCATAGATTATGAGGTAAAGGTTAATACTCATGGATTATGAGGTAAAGGTTAATACTCATGGATTATGAGGTAAAGGTTAATATTCATGGATAAATATTCAAATGTATCAACTCATATAAGCCCTAGGGACACTAGGCATGAGTATCATGGTAAAGTGTGGAAACTGCACATAGGCCACACTCGGGTTTAAAACTCCTTGCATGATTGCAAGATGAAACATTAAAAGGGTTGAAACTACACTACGGAGGTTCAATGTTGGCAAACCCCTGAAGCTGTAGCACGAATTAAGCTTCATATAGATTTATGAAGTACCTGGGAGTTAATGGAGCATTACCCCAGGCCGGGATATGCATGGATAATTGGTTTTTTCTAAGGCATTGGATAAAATGGCTTAAGGATATTTTAATCTATGGAATATGGATTCTGTACCTAAGGATGTTAGGTGCAAGGGTGGTTTACTTACACATTATATTATTGGAATAATCATATTGTGAATAAGTTTTATCCAGTAAGGATTATATCTCGGGTTATGAGATAGGTAACAGCTCAGGTGAGCTTCGGATCATATTGGCCACTTACATGGTATAAATCATGGATATTCTTGAATGGACACATATTTATTCACTGGCTTAAGGATCCTGATTATCTAACGTAGCAGGACAGGTTGGTCTTGTGTACTTGGAATCGCACGGAACCACAACAATCTGTATGTAAACTCGATATATCGATCTAGTGATCATACAGAAGAAATAGCATGGAAAATCTAGACATGGAGTTCGGGCATAAGGAAAAAGAAAGTAGGGTAAATTTAAAAAGATGAAAACCAATCTTAAAGGTTACATCTTGCGAGGTATTCCGAGGTACCCGCACCCTCATCCAAATGTTTAAGAAACTATGGCGTGAACGCCAGGAATGTTATCGAAACCAAAAACCATAAAGTTAACCTTTCCAAGGGCGTGAGTGTTCTAAAAAAGAAAGGTACTTATAATTGGAAACCAGTGATCATGCAGCAGGCTCGTCGGGGGAGGCATCAGGAACATCTTGATCAGGAGCTGGATCAGCTTTCTCCGTATCTTCCATCTGAACCTCCAGGCTGGTGCCGTCTGCGCCCCGAGCCTCACCTTCAGGTTCCAACGGGATAACTTTCTCCTGATCTTTCGTGGCCTCAGCTTCTTTCTTCTTGATCTCCTCCACCAGCTTCACAGCGTCATCACCCAGCAGAGTCCAGTCCAAAGTGGGGAAGTGGTCGTATGTAGATTCAATGTAATCGTTCACCCCACGGCTATACCCGGCTTCGAACTTTTCCCGTTTGGCAGCTTCCCGGGTAGATCTCTCCATGGCGATGGTGGTATTGAGAGAATCCAGCTTCTTCTTAAACTCGCCAACTTTCCTGGTATAGGAAGCTTGCAGGGCGTCCTTTTCAGAGTCAAGGTTCACGATGGAGGTGTTCAACTGTTCACGCTCTTTCAATAGCTTAGCCTCGGAAGCCTTAAGCTTCTTGCTGGCATCAGCTAACTTTTTCTTCTCATCTTCACTTGTATTAAGGAGGGTTTTTAACTGCCTAATTTCTTCAAGTAGCTTCTGATCGCTGCGGGCTGCTGCCACCATTTCTTCATTACGCTTTAAAGTATGAAAAAGACTCTGAGCCTCACACCAAGTAGTGGCCTTCGCAGCTTCAGACAAGCTCATCCTATCCCACTCAGCGACAGCTTCCTCGGGAATCTGGTTCCCTGCTATAGTAAAAAACTTGCGGATTAAGGAGCTGGAACCTTCACCTGGGGTGCTGGGGGGTGATGGCTTGGACTTTTTGCTAAAACGAGATCCCGGGCCCTTAGCAGAATCAACAGTGGCAGACGGCGGCAGTTTCCTTTTGGAAGAAGTAGTGGATTTGTCATGAGAAGCAGTGGTTGATTTCATCCTTGATATAGGGGTAGCATCAATAGGAACAAGGTATTTCCCCTCATCTCCAAAGAGGTCATCGTAGCTTGCGGATTTGTTGACAAAGGATGGCACATCAGAAGCCATATCTACAAGGGAGATCAAAGATTATTATATGAACAATAAGGTATGAAAACAAGGATAATAGCGTGTTAAGAATGCACAAATGATAAAGTAAAGCACAGAGACATAATAGGAAACTTATTTTACTTGAGGTTTCAGCTTCAGAGTCCTCTGTTGAAACCAGGTTCAAAGATTTCTTATTTGGCAAAAAACCACATCTTCTAAGGTTCTGATCTGTCAGCAGACTAGCACCATCTCCTAGCTCCGCTGACAGCTTCAAGGCCTCAAGAGCCCTTTCCAGGGAATGGCCCTTAAGTGCTGTCTTACTTGGAATCTCTATATAGGGATTAGGTGTGGGTTAGAGTGCGATACCTAAATTATTATGGAAGGAATAAGGAAAATATAAAGGCAATACTTACTGGGATTTCTGTTGAATTCTGTTCTATAAACGGGACAATCATAACAATAGAGAAATTGGGGTAACCAATCGGTCATCCCCTTTCTGTTTCCCTTGATACATTGTCCATCATGGACGTTCCAGGCGGACAAGTAAAAGAAACCGGAATTCTTTCCCGTTTGTTTGAGCTGGTAAAAGAAACCCAGCTCACGGGCAGACATTTTCTTTTCAAACTGCTGGTCAGAGAGGACATACATACACATGGCCATTCGGTAAGCATTGGGAGTAATCTGGAGGGGAGCAATGTCATAGTAAGTAATGATATCATTGATGAAGGGATGTAGAGGAATGGACAAACCCATTCTAAAAAACGTGGCGGAAAACACAGCACAAGGTATCTGTTGATCAGGTTCAAAGTTGTCAAAACGATGACATCTTTCCCCAAGGGAAGGTACCACCAAGCGGCATTTGGGACGGTGTTTTTGGAGAAGAAGTTTCACTCTGTTAGCATTCATTGAGGTGTCTAGTTCCTCACAAGCAGGGATTATGCCCTGGGATTCATTTGGAGTTTCATCTTCCGAGGGAACCTCGACCTCAACTTCTGAATCGGAGAGCGGATAGTTGTCAGAAGATGTTTGACGAATGGCAATGGGTTGAGAATCTCTGATTTTGCGGGAAAAGAGATTGTTTCGAACAGATACGATAGCTTGTTCGGTAACCAGAACCTTAACTTTGGAGCGAGTTCTGGTAATGACTGGTTTGATAACCAGAGGATTTAATGGAAAGGTTCTAGCAGATGTAGGATCAGAGTCAATAGGAGCCTGCACCTCGTGGGCCGTTGACTGTTGGGAGCTTGCAGGGGTTGAATTCCCTGACATCTGCAAAAGATGATGCAGGGTAAGATAACGGCCAACAAGGTTCTTCGCAATTAGGCAAACAAAAGGACCAGTAAACCAAAAGGCTTACGAAGGTTTTCGATTGGGGCTTTTCCAAGGATTGTTGATTGAGGACCTAGGTCGAACAGGTGGTGGTTGGAATAGTTCCAAAGGTTTGGGAATTACAAATTACAAGATCGCCTCTATACCTAAAGGACAGATGCAGGTCCATAGGGATCTTCACCTCGGGAGAGGTCGTAGTACATAGACATCTAAACCTAAAACTACAGGAAAAGTTTTCAATTATTAACTTAAATCTCTTTATGAGGCAGCATACCAATGTTAATATCCCGGGACAGGTATGATGCATATTATCGACTATACATGCAAGCAAGGACAGTTAGGAAGATGAAGAGACATGGTGTTGTATGCAATTCGTGACACCCACAAAGATGTGGGTTTAAAGAGTTTTACAATCTCTACTTCACATGATATTAAAATAAGTAATATCAAGCACTTATGATTCACAAAAGGAAAGTGTGCATGGCATCTTGGATTTTAGTTTGATCAGCCTGATAATATAAGTATGTGTGTGTGCATACATGGTGGTGTATGTATATGTCTGTACACATAAAAGGAGCACATTCAAGAGCAGCATGCAATGGCAAAAAGGGGAGTAAAAATGGTAGATAAGGATAGACTTACACTTTATAGAGTGATGCGGGTTGAGGATGATCGAGAATTAGAGTATCGTCGGAACCCTGAGCCGTCTAGAAGCCTTCCGCCGGAGAGAGAGAGAAGGAAGAATGAACAGTTTGTGTAAAAAAAAGTGAGATAAAAAGAAAGAAAAGGGGGGTGAATGTGTGTTTAAGTACACACGGAAGAGGAGCAGCTATGCCAGGTGGCATCCACGGATAGGTAAAAAAAAAAAACAAACAAGCAATGAAAAGTGTGAAGGATTAATGCATGGTTCAATTTTCTAGGAGGAATATGGGAGGTTTGTTGCAGGTTTTAAAATTTGAATTCTTTTCAATAGACAAAGGATAATGTGTGGATAAATATGTCTTTGGGAGTTAACTAAAATGTGGAATTAATTTGCTGAGGCGCGGAGGTATAGGCGCCGAGGATTTTTATTAGGTATTGAGTGTTCGGATACGGGATTGTAGCTGGTTATGAGGTTAAGGGTTGATTATTTGATAATGAAATAGGTTTTGGTTCCTTTTGTATTCAATACTGCAAGGAACCGGGGGTAGTTGTTGTGCCCGAAATCTCACATGGGCTCAATTTAAGGCCCATATGTATTGAAAGTCCAATAGGGGTGTATTGGGCTAGGTTGGTGTGAACTGGGACATAGGTTCAAGGTGATGAAGGGCAGGTGTAGGCTGCCTAGGCAGGATCAAGGTGCCAAGACAGGTTCAAGGTGTTGAGGTTCAAGTCGGGGGCATTGAGGTTCAGGGGGTATGAACCTCGAGACTGGTCACAGGTGATGAGTAGTCGAAGGCAGAGTACTAGTAGGACAAGGACTCAGCTACCTATACTTTAGGGGCACGGATTTATATTTATAAAAGGACTTCTAAGTCTGGTTAAACACACTGGATGGAGCAAATATAATTAGTATGGGACTCATATTAATTATTCAGATAAACACAACTTACTTGAGGATTTATAGGACTTCGAGTTGGACATGGATGAGGAGACTAGGAAGCTCGGCTGGAGCTACCTAATTCGATAAAAACTCTAAGATGGACGATCTTAGGGTGGTGGAATTCATCAGGATTAAGAAGTATAAACCTAAAAGAACTACATGGGGCTTGATTCCTATAAATAGGATATGTAGGCACTTGACTAAAGGATCCGGATTTTCACTCTTGAGAAGCATAAGGCACGTGCACCTCAGTGATACATATTCCGGCGAATTTACTAGTAGTGTAGGATTTACACTACTTATTTCGACCGGTGGTTTGTCAACTCAGCCCCCGGAGACATACTTCAACTATTCTACTCATACCGTGAGCTTTAGGTTTCGAGCTTTGAACCTGTAAGCTCTGTCCGATAATCAAGGACGTGTTTCACGAATATTCCAACGAGATTCTCTCAATTGTGTTGTACCAAATTTCTCTCACAACAATAACCATTGTTAAATAGCACATATCGAACATGTATACATGATATTTATGATTATTCTTCTTATCTATACAAGCATAGAGTCGGTGCGATGGATGTGTGACTTTTAAGTTTGTTATCTTAATTGTATTAATATTTTATTTTACATTTATATTTACTTTTTCTGAAGATGATCTTAAATTTGAATTATTTTATTTGATTGTTGAAATCGATGTTGAATTGACTTGTGTGTCTGTGTTTGAGCGTGATTAAATTGTGTTTTAAGAATTTTGTGTTTGACAATATTTAAAAAATATATTTTAATTAAATTGTTATTTTTAATAAATTAAAGTCAAGTTGCAAACGGAAAAGGACTAAAGAGCAAATATCAAAATATGAGTATCATACTGATCGACCGACTTCTAAACTATATTTTGACTAAAATTGTTGTTTTTTATAAATTAACCTAAAATAGTAAAAATAAAAGTACTAAAGTACAAATATCAAAATATGAGAACCATACCAACCCACGATCAAACTTTCAATGTTTCGGTCTTAATAATACATTATAAATAAATATAATAGAAGTGACTAGATTTATAATTAGATTGCATGCATTATATATGATACATTTTTTGTTATTATCAAATGAATTATAAATTAATTTTATGGAAGAAAAGAATTAGTTATTTGGAATTGAGTTAATATATATATAAATATATATATGTAAAATAACTAAAAAAACCATAAATAAAAATATGAAAAACTATTTGTTTTGAGTTAAAATAATGTAAAAGATGAGATAATGAAAATAAATAGATAGTACAATAAAATAATTAAATGAATAATATATTCTAAAAATTTGATAACACTTTGTGTAAAAAATAAACTGATTAAAATATATAGTCCAGTTAACAAATTTTAAAAAACCGGATATGACATAGCATACAAGTACAAAAAAATTATGATAAGATCATTCACATTATACACCCTGAGTTATTTAAAATTATAGGCCACGATCAATCAAAGTATCTATATAATTTGAAGTAAATAAATTGTAACAAGACAAAAAAATGTGCAACCATACCTAGAAAAAATCTTTAAACCGCAAAGAAAAGAAATTTATGTTAATCTCTATAAAATGACCCGTGCTTTAATTAGTAAAGATATCTTTCTGGATGGAGTTGTATTTTGAAAATATAAAGGGTGACTTCATTGTCAAACCACAGACATAATTCAGAAGACATATGAGCAATTTTAACTTACGATGGTAGAAGTACAAAAAATATTTATCCATTCATAATTTATTAATTGTCAAGTTCCGAGGTCAAAAGAGAATGTTTGTTTGGAAGAATCGAAACACGCCGAAGTAGTACCAACCGTACTTAATAATAGAAGGATTTGGCACAAGGTAGTTCCACTTAGGGGTTATTTGTTAAATCTGAATGATTTTTCTGGATGAGTCGAATTTCTGAAGGAGTCAAATTTCTAAATAAAAAAGGTTTCTGAATGAATAACTTTTTTAAATAACAAAATTACTGAATGGTGCCGATGAATGTTTTTTTTGAATTAACAAATAAAAGAAATCAACAAAGATATTTTTATTGTCATGTCATTATCAACAAATAAATTTAAATATAAGTAATAGTAATATTTTGCAAATATAGTAGAACCTCTCTTCCTTAGAATAATAAAAAATTATGATCCAAACACTATATAATTAATTTAAAAATTACTAAGCTCTTTATAATAATATATTTTTCTGGTCCCAAGCATATACTGTACAAATGTTCTACTGTATGTATCTACGAGGAAATGTTAACTATATAACATTAATAGTTTTCTAAACCTATAAAACTAATAGATTAAAATTTTGTTCATCTCGATAAAATAAAAATATTGACAACAAAGATGTAAACTAGAAATTTAGAAATTTAGAAACTTGGGTAAAATAAAAAAAATATTTTGCAAGTATACAAAAATAAATTATAAACTTAAATTCAGAAAAAATAACAAAAACATTTAACAACTCTAAAATTAATTGTTTATTACAATTAATATAAACTTTTGATTCATATTTATATACTAATAATTCTAGTACAAATAAAATATATTTATAACAATAAATAATTATAAGTCGTATAATGCAACATAAAACAAACATGTATTCTAATATATAAAGGGGCGAGAAGAAACAGTAGAGTTTTGAACCATCCAGACAAAATTTTAAGGCAGAGTCGTCCAGAGAAATTCAGGTGTCGTCCAGAAAATTTTAGACACCAACCAAATGACATGAACAATGAATGGTTCATGATCCAGCTAATTCAGTCTCATTCAGTGATTAACAAATGACCCCTTAGTCAATTAGCTGAATTGTTCGATGTTATGAAAGTTAGACAGGTAGAGAAAGAGAAATAAATGCAAAGAATGCTTAAAATCAAGAGCTTAAAAGAAAAGACATGAAAATGTTAAAAAGAAAGTTTTAAGAACGGAAAATGCAAGGCTAAGTAGATTTAGGAAGGCTTTTGAGTAAAATCATTACTAAAACCTACAATCTCATACTGCAACATCTTGAAGGCTATTTAGATTCTAACTTGAATATTGTTGGAGATGAGCTAAATGGATGCATCATTTTTGAAGAACTATAAAAAAGTTTAGGATTGTAAGTAGTAAAAAAAGTCATCTTAATTACGAAACATCCATATAACACTCTAATTCTATTCTATGATCCACAACAAAATTAAAAACTGACATGACTTATTAGTACTACTTGTATTACTTTTCAAATTACAAACTTCAACATATTTAAGCAACTACAGTATAGTCATACTATTAACAAGAAAAGTTTTATGAACATCAACAATATACAATCATATATCAAAATGACATTGATCGTGCGCAATTCAATTTAAAAATATAATCTAACACTACAAGGAAACAGGACAAAACCGACCGTACAAAACCGACCGACGCAAAATGGGAGGGATCTAAACCGACCGACTGTCAGTCGGTCGGTTATATCTGTAGATTCAAACAAAACGCCATCGTTTTGGCTGATGTGGCGCAGTCAAAACCGACCTTATCATAACGGTCGGTTATATTGCTGACATGGCAATGTTAAAACCGACCGTGATTGACAGTTGGCCCGAAAATGAATTAAAAATATTTAAATTTGAATTATTTTGTACTGCGCTAAGGCAAAACGGCGTCATTTTCTGTTGATGTTAAAACCGACCGCCGTCGGTCGGTTATGTCACGGTACTTCATTTTTATTTTTGTCTTAAAACACTAATTTCTTCAAATGAATGTACAAAACATAGAAAAGAAAGATAGGAGAAAAAAAGAAAAAGAGGATTGAAGAAAACAAAGAGAAGAAGTGATACAAATCATATAATGTAAGTTTTCTTTTTTCTATTTTGGATTGAATTATGATTACATATATTTGTTTATAATTCAATGTATATATGTATGTGTTTTTACAATTATATGTGAATGTTAAATCATTTGTTTACATATATCATGTAGATGGCAAATATGGATAGAAGTTGGATAGGTAATCAAATACAAAGCGATAAAATTTCTTTAACTCCCGAATATAGGAATGGTGTAGAGGTTTTTTTAAATTTTGCAAAGGAGAAAAAAGTGGAGGAGGATGGTAAAATGAAGTGTCCTTGTAAGAATTGTAAGAATTTTAATTGGTTAGACATTGATGAAATTAGATTTCATTTGTTATCTAAAGGGATGCTTGAAGGTTATACGGTGTGGACATGGCACGATGAAGAAGTTGTGCAAAGAAATGAGAGTCGAAAATCACATCATCGGGAACCTCCAAGGGTGGAAGAACCGGTTGATTTTAATGCTATATTACATGATTTTGCCGGTGCAAATTATGAATATTATGACACCACGGATACGGGAACTAGTAATGTAGAAGAAGCTCCAAATGATAGTGCTAAAAAATTCTATGAGTTAATTGTTGAAAATGGAGTCCCTATTTATCCGGGCAATATAAAGTATACAAGATTAAGCTTGACCGCAAAATTATTAGAATTCAAAAACTATTCAAATTGTAGTAATAAAGCTTTTGATAGTTTGCTTGAACTTCTTGCGGATGTGTTACCAAAGACACACACATTGCCCGAAACCAATTATGAAATGAAAAAGATTATGAAGGGTTTGAGGGTTGAATATGAAAAAATTGATATGTGCGATAATGATTGCATGCTATTTTATGGAGATGACAAAGATAAAATTGTATGTGATATATGTGGTAAAGATCGTTATCCGGATGTTTCGAGGAAAAATGGTAAAAAAGTACCAAAAAAAATCTTAAGACATTTTCCTTTGATTCCTCGACTACAACGCTTGTACATGTCGGCGCATACATCCAATCATATGAGATTTTACAAGAATCGAGATGTGAAAGAGGGAGAGCTTAGTCATCCCGCGGAGGGAGATGAATGGAAAAATTTTGACCTTCGTTATCCATCATTTGCTAATGAGGTTCGTAATATAAGGCTTGGCCTTGCAACCGATGGTTTCAACCCATTTGGCCCTACCGGAAAGAAAACATATAGTGTATGGCCCGTGGTGGTTGTTGTCTATAATCTTCCACCATCAATGTGTATGAAAAGGCCTTATATGTTTATGACCGATATAGTTCCGGGTCCGAATAGCATCGGCAAAGATATTAATGTTTGTCTAAGACCTCTCATTGATGAATTGAAGATATTGTGGAATACCAGAGTGGAAACATATGACCAATCTTTAAAGCAAAATTTTACAATGCGAGCGGCTCTTATGTGGACTATTATTGACTTTCCCGCTATGAGTATGATAAGTGGGTGGTCGGGTAAAGGAAAAATGGGATGTCAAGTGTGTGGTGGAAGTGTGCAAGGTTTTCAATTAAAACATTCCGGAAAATGTAGTTTTTAATCATTGGACTAATTCCAAGTTAAGGAGTGCTGGTTATGGGGAAGAGCATCATTGGACTCATGTTCCAATTTTTTATGAACTCCCTTATTGGTCAGCGCATACTTTACGATATTCAATTGATACCATGCATACCGAAAAAAATGTGTTTGAAAACATATTTTTTACTATTATAAATGCGGCAAAATCAAAGGATCACAAGAAAGCAAGGTCGGATTGCAAACACTTTGATATGTTGCGTCATTTGTGGATCAATGAAAATGGAAAAATGCCAAAAGCACCGTATTCCTTAAATAAAAAACAACTTAAACTTTTGTGTCATTGGATTTGCTCATTGAAACTTCCAGACGGTTATTCTTCCAAAATATCTCGCTGTTGCAATGTTGATGAGTGTAAATATTTTGGATTCAAATCGCATGATTGTCATATATTTCTTCAAAAATTGTTGGCTCTTGCAATTCGTGAGCTTCTACCAACGCCTATTGTGGATGCCTTGACGACAATTTCAAATTTTTTTCAAGATTTGTGCTCATCTGTTGTGACAAGAACCGATTTGGATCTAATGGGAAAATCGGTTATTAGAGCTTTGTGCTTGTTGAAAACAATTTTTCCTCAAACTTGGTTTGTTTCGATGGAACACTTGGTTGTACATTTAGCGGAAGAAATCAAACTAGCCGGGCCCGCTTATTGGCATTGAATGTATCCAATTGAGCGTTTGTTGGGAAAATTAAAACAAAAAGTCGGTAATAAAGCAAGAGTTGAGGGTTCAATTTCCGAACTATATATGGAAGAAGAGGCTCTTAATTTTTGTTCTTGTTATTTTGCCTCCGATTCGGTTCATAATAAAGTACGTCGTAATGAAGTTTTGTTTGATGTACAAAATTCTGATAAATTAGAAGTTTTTAGATATCCAATTGAATGTCTTGGAAAAGAAAGAGCGAGATATATGGATGATGATGAACGACTGCTTGCAGAAGAATATGTTCTTTTAAACTCTCCTGAAGTTCAACCTTACCTAAGGTACCTATATCTTGTCCTAATTTAGTGATATAGTCATATTTGCATTATTTTATGTTATTTACATGTTTCTATTATTTCTCTATTCCTATATTTTAGAAGGTACCAAAATCGCGTTATGAGACAACGTCCGGGGACAACTCCTCAAGATTTAGATCGTATTGTCAAGACTCGATTTAAAACTTGGCTTAAAAAAAGGTATTTGTAACATTTAGCAAAATTTAAATCTCGATTTTGATTTTATCATTACATGTTTTATTAATTTTTTTATAACTAGGTTGAGAATGATGAGATAGAGGGACCTCGTTTTAAGGACTTGCTTGAAGGACCATCACTAAGAGTCATGACTTTTGAGACTTGTCAAGTTAATGGATATAAATTTTCGACGACATCCCCATCCGGTTCCGGTATTATTGTCAAAGGCACTTCACACGAAAATAATCTTGATTATTATGGTCAACTACAAGAAATTATGAGACTTACTTATGATGGATACAATCATGTATATATGTTCAAGTGTATATGGTTTGACAATATCGGTGACGGTGTTAGGATGGATAAGAATCGAGTGGTGACGATTGATATAACTTCAAGATTGAGGTCTAATGAGATCTTTATTTTAGCTAGTCAAGCCTCTCAAGTATATTATGCTCCAAGTGTATTGAATCCACGAAGCAATATATATACGATGGTCAAGTCTAAAAGTCATCCAATTGATGAAACTATCATTGTGCAAAACGATATTGAGGATGCCTTTCAAGAAGATATATCTAATGCTGGGAGCTTTTCACTCTTTTTTGATTTCGCACAATATAGCCCATTCATTCGGCATGAAAATCATGAAGAAGAAGAAGAAGAAGAAGAAGAAGGAGACGAAGAAGAAAACGAGGATGGAGAGAAGGAAGATGAAGAGAGGAAGAAGAAAGAGGACGCGATGATAATGATGATGAAGACGATGATGGTTTTGACGATATTGAATAATATTGTTTGTAATTTGAACTTATAATGAATGATCAATTGTTATTAGTTGTATTGGCAATATGAAGGATTAATTGTTATTGTTTGTAATTTGAACTTATAATGAATGATCAATTGTTATTAGTTGTATTGACAATATGAAGGATTAATTGTTATTGGTTGTAATTTGAACTTATAATGAATGATCAATTGTTATTAGTTGTATTGGCAATATGAAGGATTAATTATAAGGACTTCCCAGAAAACCGACCGATTCTACACATAACCGACCGTTTTTTACCATTAGGAATTCCCAGAAAACCGACCGATGTGGAACATAACCGACCGATTTTATAATAAGCTTCTCAGAAAACCGACCGATTTCATAATAAGGTGGTCGGTTATGACGTGGTCGGTTATAACATGTGGTCGGTTATGATGTGGTCGGTTATAACATTTTAATGACAAACTGCTAGAAAACCGACCGATTGCGCATTTTGACCTCGTTCGGTTATGACTTTCTTAGTCAACTTTTCTATATTTTAAATAAATAAATAAATAAATTTCTTAAATTTTTTTTATAAATTTACACTCACTTTTCATTATTATAATTGTACTAGTAAATTTAAAACCAATATTTTAACGGATCTCATTGCTTGAATTACGGTTTAAATTATATTTAAAAATGTAAAATTAGTACATTTAATTGTGAATTAAATTGAAATTAAAATTTATTATATAATAAAATATCAACATAAACGAATATTGTGAAAATTATTTTCATATCATTTAAGTAAAATTTAAAAATATAATAAACATAATATCATGTTGAACAATACCTCTTCAAATGCATATCTCGCTTATTAGGTATGCACTTTCAGTTGAATGTAACCCTTAATAAACATGACATAGAAAATTAAAATATTATTTTAATGATCCAACCGTACGGATGTTATCATCACGGAAAAATATATTTATACACAAAAAATTAGCCTATTTTGATGATTACAAATACATTTTTATAATAAATATATGAATATATCACCTAAAACTAAGAAATAATTAAAATAAATTTAAATTACACGATCTACATGATACAACCATACCAATTTTTAGAATCAATGAAAATTGATCTATGTACGAAAAATTACGCTATATAATTAATTATAATTACCTTTTTCTAAGGTTTATTTCGTTTTAGAGGTTTCTAGGGTTCACTAAAATTGATCATTAGGGTTTCTAGGGTTCGTTAAAACCGACCGATTAGCATAAAACTGACCGTCAATTTTTTTGGGGAAAAATATTCACGAAAAATTAAACCCCCCGCCTTTAACAAAACGACGTCGTTTTTCATGTGTTACAAAGCCCAATGACATAACCGACCACTACGTCGGTCGGTTTTAGTCTGGGTATAAATAAAAAAAAGAACTGCTCACATTCTCTTTTACAACTCTCTAAACTCTCAACTCTTAATTCTCTTTTCTCTCTCAATCAATGGCGAAAATAATCCGTTCAACCCGTGCAAAATCAGTTCGTTCAACTCAAATCCGTGCCAATCAATTTCGTGTTTCCTCATCCCCACTTTCTCAACTTGATGTGAGTTTTAAACCTTTATATATATATATATATATATATATATATATATATATATATATATATATATATATATATGTGTGTGTGTGTGTGTGTGTGTGTGTGTGTGTGTGTGTATGAATTCATGTATGTATGATACGAATTTTGCTTGTATTTTTTGTTGGGTTTAAATTCAATTTCGATTATTTGTTTTCTTTGTTTCGATTATGCATGCATGTATGTATCTATATTTTTTGTTGGGTTTATTAGTTTGATTATGAAGGTTTGCTTGGTTTGATTCGATTTATGGTTTCGATTATTTGTTTATGGCTTCGATTAGTTGTTTTCTTCCTCGGTTTGTATAAATTGGTTGGAAACACGTAAAAATTTCGATTAACTTGTGCTATTTTTCTTTTTTTGCATGCACGTATCGGTCGGTACTGATACTACCATTTGATATGTTTTTGTTTTATTAGTCTATGTTGATATTGAGATATTTGTTTCGTTTTGTTTAATTTGTATTTTTGCTCGATTTAAGGTTTGTAATTGGATAGGATTTAAGGATTCGATTTTCTTGCAAAAAACATTATTTGTTTTTATATAATGTTTTGGATTTGATTTATATAATGTGAAATATTTATGATTCATTTGATTACAAAACATGAACTTGTGACATAGAAATATGAACTTGTGGCTTTATGATATTAACTTGTTATGTACTTATTTTCGTGTTTTTTTTAAATTTTAGGGGCTCTTTGGTTGGCTATTGTTTAACGTATTGATTGGAATGGTGATATTGATGATGGCAAGGAAAGGGAAAGGCAAGGAAGTTGAAAAAGATAAGGGAAAGGGCAAGGGCAAGAGCAAGGGAAATGAAAAGGGAAATAGCAAGGGAAAGAGCACGTTGGCCTTGCGTGATGAGCCAACGGATTCGGATGGCGATTTGGACCCAACAACTGCAGAGGAACATGTGTATCGACTAAGGAGACCGCGATCACATTCAAGCGGAATTTCCGGAGCTAAAAAACCACTTAAACCGCAACGTATCAATATCTTTGGTGGACAGTAAGTCTACTTTTATATATTTGTCATAGTATAATGAGTTGTTTAATAGTTTTGTTTCTACTAGTTTCGTACTTTGTCTCTTTTTTAAATTATGCAATGATAATGAATATACATATTTATAGGAGGCATATGATATTTATATTAAGTTTAGATTTTGTACTAGGATCATACATAGTGTTTCTTTTTTGTATTAACAATATTTTTGATTTATGAACACTTAAATTTTATAATAACTTTACAAAAAGAATACAAAAATTAAAATTCTTGAATAAGTTTGAAAGTATCTTAAATACATGAAATATTGAAATTTATAAATTAAAACCATAAAGAGTATTGAAATCAAAATTGTCCACTTGAAGAGCATTTTGCACCAAATATTAAAAATAGTTAATGTTAATGAATCGAATTGGGAAAAACTTATAAATAAATAAAAAGTCCTTCGATATGTATGTTGTGTTAATAATTTAATTTGTTCTATATAGTATCGAAGATAATACGGCAAAAAAGACTTTGTTTGGGATGATTCGTGAGAAATGGCCGATGGGTCATTACAATTTTAGTGACATTGACACGGCTTATCCAAATTGGTTGGAGCAAAGGACTAATCAGTTTTTTGTAAGTACTACAATGTTAATTTTTATTATATTTGTTTTTTTATTTAGTTATGAACTTGATTTGAATATGAATTTGAACCTATCACTTGTTTCTATTTTGTAGGATTTTTATAA
The DNA here is from genome assembly GCA_030848705.1 of Heracleum sosnowskyi. Taxonomy (NCBI): domain Eukaryota; kingdom Viridiplantae; phylum Streptophyta; class Magnoliopsida; order Apiales; family Apiaceae; genus Heracleum; species Heracleum sosnowskyi. The sequence goes on from CM061239.1 coordinate 11,381,748, forward strand.
GCATGAAAGGGGACAAAGCCGTTCACAATCAAGAAGGATTGTTGAAGATCACATAAAGAAAACAATAAAAAGGACTATGAATGAGCTTAAGAAGAGAGTGCAGACAAAAGTGGAGGAGACCGGGGTTTCGAAGTTGTCATTAAAGCCCCCTTATTGGTCTCTTGCATTTTGGAAGGATCTTTTATATTATTGGGAGACGGATGAAGGGCACTTGCATAGGGCAAATGTTGGAGCTTCAAACCGCAAAAATGTTGAAAGGTTGCATAGTGTCGGTGCTCGGTCATTCAACACCGTGAGAAGGGTAATAATATTTAAATACGTATACACACACACAAGGTTATTTCATTTTATAACATAACGAATATACTAATATAAGCTTATTTTATATTTGTAAGGAAATGACAAGGAAAAGCCGTAAGCCTCCAACTAGACTTGAGGTGTGGGATAAATGCTATAAGAAAGTTGGCTCCGATCCGAATAACCCTCAAATTTTTATTTTTTTCACCATGCGCATGCGCATTGCGGTAATCTCAAATTTTTATTTTTTTCACCTTTACTATAAGTGTAAAAAAAGTTTATTTGTTCTAATAAAACTTGAAAAATGTGTAGGAACGATATGTCGCTATTCTTGATCGTATGCCGGTGGAGATAATTCAAACGGGTGACCGAGATGAGCCTTGGGATTGGTGGATGGAAGCAATGGGGGTTCCCGAAGGTGAAAAACCTAAAAAGAATTATGTTGTCGGGTTCCCCACTCTTCGAGCTAGTGATCTTATTCCCACACTTGCCACCCGCTATATGGATTCCACCCGAGGTGAAGCCGGCTCATCTTCATTAGCTCCAAGACAACATGAAGTCCTCCCTGGCAATGTGTATATCTCGATTGTTAGAAATGTGCTCACGGAGATTCGCGCCAATCCTGCTCGATTCGCTCGCCAGCTATCCGATGAAGAGATAGCCAACTTTGCACGCACCGCCCTCGAAGCCTCTGATCCATCCGCCGATCCAACTCAAAGACTTCAATGGAATAGTCTCATTGGCGGTGAGATTGTACATATTATCGGGACCTTGATTGATGATGTCCTTCAAAAAACTGAAGCACGTGTGGAAGCGGTAATAATTAGCTCCTATTTTGTATTTGTGTCCATTAGAATATAGTATTTCATTTTAATTGATTTATATGTGCATAGGAAGCGGCAAATCGACTTGCTTTGGAAGAAAAAGATTATACGGATGTGGACGAGGCCTCAGACGTGGCCTCAGACGTGGAGGTTGGCGACGGTGAAGGCAATGGTGGGGATGGCCAAGATGAGAATGAATCCGACGACTCTCCGGTTTCTTTGTCGTCGTAGTTATTTATGTCTTGTTTTATGCAATTCAAATCTGAACAATGTTTGTTGGTTGTAATGATGTTACTTTGTTGGTTGGATGTCCGAAATATCAGACTTAACATTGTATGATTTATCCATTTATCGGATATTTGAATTTGGTTTTAATGGTTTATATTTTATCAATTATGTTTTGTGCTTGATTTTGTTGTAGTGAGTGGTATAGGATTGAATGTTATAGTTGATATTGGTTATTGGTATTGGAATGGTACAGGGATATTGGTATTGGAATGGTACAGGGATATTGGTATTGGAATGGTACATGGATATTGGTATTGGAATGGTACCTGGCATACAGCAGAACCTGCAATTTAAAAAAAAAAATGAACAAAGAAAACCGACCGTTTATGCTGCATAACCGACCGTTTTTTACCATTCCATTACCAGAAAACCGACCAATTAAGCACATAACAGACCACATTCAAAGTGTAAAACCGACCATCTCCTTAAAGAGTGGTCGTTTATAAGGTGGTCGGTTCTAGGAGTGGTCGGTTATGAAACTTAAAAAACGTTCTGCTAGAAAACCGACCGATTATGCACATTTGACCACGGTCGGTTATGTGTCTCAGTCCACATTTTACGTATTGCGATAACCGACCGCCAGTGGTCGGTTTTAGGTTGCTGACGTGGTGCCACGTGTAGTAAGTGGACCCACAGACATATAGTCTGCAAATACACGTAATCGACCGATGGTAGTGGTCGGTTATAACCGTAAACCTGACCATGTTGACGTAACCGACCAGGTTTTAACCGACCACTACATATGGTCGATTTTACGGCTATAACCGACCAATTGTAGTGGTCGGTTTTATCCTGTTTCCTTGTGATGTAAGCTAGCGGATCGTGCATTGCACGGGCTTTTATGCTACTTTCAGATTAAAACCCAACAACTTGTCTACATATCTCTAATATAAAAAGTTTAATTATTTAGAGCAAATCATGTATTATTATATTCGTAACTTATTTACGTATTTCAAAAATAGACGTTTAGTTGATTAGAGCATAGTTCTTTTGGTGTGATTGTCTTCTTTAATTACGAGATTTTGATAGAAATGTACCAAGTAGATTTATGTATAGGTTATTTCAAGGAGTCAACATACTTATATATCAGTTTCTTTCTCGGTTTTTTTATTTAACTTTAACTTGGAGGCTACATTTTCTAAAATGTTCTAATGAGTAATGACGTTCGATAAAAAAGAAGCTCGTATCAAGGAAATACTCTCGAAACAATTGTTCAATTAAGAACTGATTTATGCATAAATGAGTTCCATCCCTACACATCCATAACTTAGACTGACTCAAAAAATTGTCCAATTAAGAACTCATTTATGCATAAATGGGTTATGTCATATGTGACAGACAATGGGTAGCTAATTATGGCTAATTAAGTGAGGACCTTTTAGAAAGAGATTGAGAAGGAACATTTAAAAATATCACTTTTAAATGAAAATGGTCTTACGTCCATAATGTGATAAAGATATACTATCTACCTATCTCTTTACATATGAGTTGATCACACAAATTTCACGTACAGCGGTATAGGGTAATGGAAAAATATTTTTTTCCCAAGTACATGTACATTTAACTGGTTCACTTAACTAAAATTTACATGTTTATGTAATTGAGAAAAATGAAAAAAATTATTAAAAAGTATATCTACTTTATCTTAAAATGTAAATTTCAATTTTTTAAATAGTTTTTAATATTCAATTAAAAATAATCGATTTGAGATTTGAACCAAATTTGGTTCACACTTTTTTTTGTTCCATTTTTTTGGTTTCACCCCTAATTTATTTATATTTTAAATTATCTAATTAAAATAGAATATATAATAACCTAACCTTAATTCAAAGTGAAATCCCCTTTTAACATTGTACCTATATTTTAAATTATCTGATTTAAAATAAAATATAATACCCTAACCTTAACTCAAAGTAAAATCCCCTTTTAACATTTTACCAAATTTGATTGGCACTTTTTTTTGGTCCATCGTTTTTTTGGTTTCACCCATAATCTATAACTTTTATATAATAACTTTTATTAATAAGTGAAACCCCTTTTAACATGTACCAAATTTGGTTCGCACCTTTTTTTGGTTTCACTCATAATTTGTGTTTTTTAATTTGTTTTTCTAAAAAATATAATCCATAATCTATAGGCTTTATTAATAACTGAAACCTCTTTCTAATAGTACGACACCAAATTTGGTTCGCTCTTTTTTTGGTTTCACCCACAAAATCCTATCTCACGTAGAAATCTTATCTAACATAGAATATTCTATGTTGTTAAAAGAATATTAATCTAAAATATATTATAATATTATTATTGTACTAAAATATATTAGATTATTTTTATACTCATCAGCAGCATCAGATCACTGATTGAGTTAGCTATTTTGACTAGCGGATTGAGTTAGTTGTTTTGACTAGTGGATTCAATTAGCTGTTTTATATAAAATTGTTTGGTAATTAGCTGTTTGTATATCAACTAGACCACCACAACCATCTAATTGAAAAAACTCCTCAAAGTAGCTTTTTGAAAATTAGTTTTTTGAGTCCAAAAAGATATTTCAATCTGTTAACTACCTAACACTAATATTAGAGGTTTCAAATGATCAAACATCTAATTTTCTCCCAAACCTCTAAATTTCAAACTGGCCTATATATATTGAAAATAAAAGGTTTTCATTAATCAAGCAGAGTCTGCAAATAATACATCAGAAAGGAAATCGGCACTCCTGCAACAAATCTGGCACCAAACAGCTGGCCTTTAAATATATTTTATTATTATTATTGTACCAAATATATTATATTATTATTGTACCCATCAACATCACAATCAGATCAAACACCAGACCCGGTTATAATTACTTAAATCAAGATACAAATCTCAATCTATTTTATACCTCTAAATTGGTTATCTTAATCTACCTTTGTATGAAACATCTATCCACCCTCAAAACTTTAGTTGTCGTTTTCTTCCCAACTCTCCCGAGTATATTTTGAGTATAATACTTAGTTTCATGATCAAGCTAAAATATGTGCAATTTTAATAAAATACCGTTAAAAAGGGATTTCGCTTATTAATAAAGGTTATAGATTTATATTATATAAATAATTTAAATTTTTCTATAAATTAACTAGGCTCGTGCGGGTTATCGTCTAGTATATATATAATTAGAGACACTGGAACTAAATTTTGGAACTGTTGAGTAACAAGTTGCTCTAAACCTTAAATTGTTAGAGGAAGACACTTTTCAGGATCATATATTATATTCTAACACTCCCCTAGCCCATTTTTAGGTAAACTCTGATACAATGTTGAGTAACCAGTTGCTCTAAAAACTTAAGATGTTAGAGGAAGAAAATTTTCAGAATAATATATTGTATTCTAACAAGAACCAATCAATATTTAATCAATAAGATGGGTACAGTGAATAAAGTAGTTAATGTAGTTAATTTTATATTATAAAACTTTTACTATTTTTGAAAACTTTACAAATATAAAGAACTGAGAGAGAAACACAAAAAAAGAAAGTGTAAAAAGATAATCAGGACAAAAAAAGTGTAAATAAATGATTCGTCTGAAAGAAGTTTTACTCCTTAACAACAATATTCACTTAAAGAAAACCAATTTGTGAATTAAGGACTGAATTACTAATTTTAAAGATGATAATCTCTTCTATATATAATAGGAGAACACATGGGTAATTTGAGCAATAAAATCCCCTATGAAATTACTGATATACCATTTCATGTTACAAAATTACATGTATATGCCACTCACTTATTTAATTTGAAAAAAAAAGTTAATTTTGTTTAAGAGGTGATTTGAACCGCTAACCTACTCTAACCAATTCATCCTTCAACCATTGTGCTACATTGTCATTTGGTTTCTATTTTAAAATTCTTTTAGATAAACATGACCTCTTATTTGTCCTATACTTTAAAGTAAAAATAATGGTGATTCACATTATTTTTAAAATTTTGTATATTAGTTTTCTAATATGGTATGTAAAACCAATTTCGAAAACAAATTGTCACTCCCTTATTTAATGAAAAAAATGAGTTAATTTACTTCTTGTGGTGAATGAAACCGCTAATCTCATTTAAATAATTCATCCTTTTAATTATTTTGTTACATAATTTTCTAATTTTGAATTAATTTTTTTTTTACATAAATCCAACATTTATCCTGTTTTTATTATTACTTTAACATTTGAGTAAAATGATGTTATGTTTAAAATTTTCTATTTTCAAAAGAAATATGGTACGTGATTATGTATTCTACCAATTTCAAAAATATTGATAATAATATCACGTAATGTAAATTTGTCTTACTATAATTTTAGTTAATATTAATATGAATTTATATAGTAATTTTATCAAAGAAAAATAGATTGATTAGTCAGAATCGAATTAATCAATAAATGTAACTCTGTTTGAAAAAGTTATTTAGTCATGAGGTAAAATAATTGAAAGATGGGATTCTTAAAAATATTAGATAGTAACAAAAAAGGTCATTAAATGAATCTTATATAAATAAAAAAGGATCATATATAATATATAATAGGACAAAATATAAAAATTAATCTATATGTACATCGATTATAATGTCGGATAATATGCACTTAGAAATTTTGTTTGGAAATTAAAGATAATAAACTTTGAAAAAAATGGATTTAAATAGTCAAGTTAACAAGAATCGATACATTTTAGAAAATAGGATAACGCATGACAGACACATACACAAAATATTATGGTCGATCAACCACATTATACCTATGAGTAAGTTAAATTATTAATAATTTAAAAAATATTATTAATTTTTCACATTTTGATTGAAAGACATCTCAACTGCTTCTCAACATTATGTTGATAAATAGTCTATTTTCTTGAGGTGTCAAAATTATAACTAATATAAGATCAAAATATGTCATCCTTGAACAACTCATTTATATTGTAACTATGTTTTCAGATATACCTATACCTTGGAAAAGAAAGAAATTAAAATATTAAACAACTTCATTCCAAAATTTAATTTGTGTCGATGAAAAACTCTAAGAAAAACAAAAAAAAACACTCTTATTTTTAAACTTTATTTTCTCTTGCCCAGAGTTCGGAGTTATTATAAGATCAAATTACTAGATGTTTTCTACTTATGATGTAAATTCGAACATATTAAAAGAATCGGTCTATTTGTGTTAGTTTGTACAATAAGCTATATATATCTTATTTTTAATGCTTATAGTCAAATTATATGTAAATTAAAACAGGGACATTATAACTAAACATGTATAAACGAAAAATATATAATTACACTCAAATATATCTGTTAGGCCGATTAAACAATATATAATCAATATAATTATGATAATAACAATACAGAACACTGTTTATGAATCAACAACTGAATTATATAAATAACTCTTCTCTTTGTGATGTAAAATATCATAGAGAGTGCTAGGTTACAAGAATAATGTTTTCAATAATCGCATCCCTTTTAGGGTTAACCTATCTGTGTTTATATAGTACACAGCTACATAGAATCAATCTCTAATTGATATTCCTATAAATTAGCTATACAAATTATATCAAATTAGGATTGCTTCTGTCTTCTGTTCCGTTTCCTTGTCTGTCTCAATATATCTTGCTTCTTTCCATCTTCAAGATATATTGCTTCTAGAATCTTCAATGTTAGCACCGACAGCTTTAGCAAACTCTCACCCCGTCAGACTTTATCAAACTCTGACTGGATTCTAGTAAACTCTGATGAATACCTGTTGCTTAAACACTGATAAACACTCATCAGCAATTATATCTAACAATCTCCCCCAACTTGTGCATAATAAAAATGTACAAGTTAAAAGATAATTGATGATGTCAAAACATATAACAAATGCAGTGTTTATAACATATCAGAGTTTAACTTTTACTTAGAACATAAAACTTTAAAAACTTACAGTCAGACTTTACTTAATCTCTTCAATATCAGGCACTGTCCTGAGATAGTCAATAAGCAGCCTCCTTTCAGCTTTTGCTAGCTCATCCACCATGATTTCTTTTAACTCCTTAAGCTCTGGATCACTTTCTCCAGTCTGGTAGATGGCAGCTCTCAGAGAATAAATGCTGTTCTTCCTCATTTCATTCCCTAGCCGGATAAAGTATGATTTGTCTGACTCTAGGTTGAATTCTAAAACCTTTATACCCAGTGCAGTATTAAACTTGGCACTGTTTCTCTTCATTTCAACAATCTTTCCATAAGCATCTCTATACTTAGGAATATATGCACTTGAAACACCTCCTCCAAGAAGAACTTTGGATTTCATCATTCTTTCTTTCAGAACTAGAGCAGCATCATGAGTACTTCTATTTTTGATTTTGAGAAGATATAGAACATACTCAAGCTCTTTCCATAGTTTCAATTGAACATCAGCTTCTCCTATTCTGTATACTCTTCCATCAGACATAAAGTATAACAGTACCTCTTTCTTTAACCCTCTATGATAAACCATCTGAACAGACTCTAGTTTATCAAGGCTCTCTTGAGATACCCCAATACCAGGTTCTGCCAGTGATGAATGGTCAAAAGGACTGTTATTTATTCTCTTTTCTCTGTGTGAACCCAATCCAGATTTATCATAAGATTGCTTTCCATGTACTGTTCTGGTTTGAGAAAAGTTCACAGCTTCTAGCTTCAGAGTTTCAGAAAGTACAGGTCCTAAGAAACCTTGGAGTTGTGGAGCTAGCTGAGTTTGTACAACTTGAGCATTGTCAGAGGTTGTCACAACTTTCGTAGAAACATCAACATGAGCAACGTCAGAGGTTGATTTATTTGGCCTTGATTCAACTTGAGCAACGTCAGAGGTTGAATAATTCTTCTTTGGTAACTGTCCTTCTTCTACCAGTATACCTTTTCCTTTATCAGACTTTGCAATCATAGGCCTCCTTGTATATTGTAAACTCTGTTGAGAGTTCACATTCTCTTTAATAGAAATTCCCATTTCCTTTTTCCTAGGAGCCTTGGCCTTTTTCTTGTATGTACCAGCTTCAATCTTTTTCTGGTGTTCTTCAGCAAGAAGCTTCATCTCAATATCCATATCTTCCATTATGACTTGTCCATCATGTTCTTCTAAAAACAACTTAGCAGCAATCTCTTCATCAGTAGTTGGATTTTCTGAAATCACTATACTCTTAAGTCTCGAAGAAGATTGACCACCAGAGTGTTTTCTTTCAGAGTATGTTTGTCTAGCAGAGTTTGACCGAAGTCTCCCTTGCTCTTGAGAAGACTTTGACCTTCTTTCAGCTCCCCTGCTTCCACCATCATTAGAATCATCCCTCAGTCTCAAGGTTGGAGTCCTTTTGCATTTGTCTTTATGTATTCTCTCCCCCTTTTTGACATCATCAGGAATAAAAACTGATGTCAGCAATTCTAGTGAAGTAGCAATCGAATCAATCTTAGTAGATATTGCAGCTTGATTGCTTTCAACATTGGTTAGCCTCTTCTTGATTTCTTCTTGATCCTTGATCAAAGATGAAAATCTAGCTCTATCTTGCTTCATTTCTAAATCCTTAAGAGCAATATCATTACTCAATCCAAGAACAACTTTGTTTGTCTCATCAAAGCGATTGTGCAATGACTTGACTTGAACAATGGTCGCCTTAAAATGAGTTAACAGCTCAGGATTAGAAATCTCTTCAGCTGACTTCTGTGTAAAATCTGCAGCCCTTTGTGTAGAGAAGATGCAGTCTGCTCCTGACCAATTAGCATAATGCATTTCTCTGAAATGAGCTTCAGTTGCATTTTGGTTTTCTTTGATAGACTCTGCTGTAGGATCCCTTAGAAAAGGTTCTGACTCATGACTATCAGAGTTTGAACGTCCAGCATTGATCCCAGAGTTTGCATGATCAGAGTTTACAGATGTGTGATCAGCATTATCAAAATCAACTCTAGCTTCATTGACATTTTCTGCTATCTGCTCTGCAATTTCTTCAGCAACATTGTCTGCAGTAGCCTCAGCATTTATCTTTTCAGCTTCAGGAATCTCAGAGTTTGCAGTTACTAAAACCTCTGTTTCAAAAGGAACAGACTCTGCAACAATTTCTTCTGTTTGTACAGTAGTCTCTTTCAAAGTCTCTGCCATAGCTTCATCCATTTTCTCTATAGCAGCTTCATTTACCTGATCAACCTCCTCACCCATTTCAAGAATTTGATTTGTAACAGAGAGATTCTCTGTGTGAGTAGCAATGGTCTCTTCAATAAACAGGGTGGGTTGATCAGTTGCCACTTCCTCAGTATCACAAACACTGATACTAGGATGTGCTTCAAGAATATTATCAAAATCAAACTCAGCAAATAAATTATCTTGCTCAAAAACTTCAGCCTCTGTTTCAGCATTTGCCATTTCAGGCACAGTGGTTGCTTCAACATCTTCAGTAGCCTCCTGAACAAGAACCTCAGGAGCTTCATTATCCACAAAGACCCTGTCCTCATTATCAGTATTTACAGCAGACTCCTGAATAACAATTTCTGGAGCTTCAGTTGCTGGTGTAGATTCATCCACATTATCAAAAAGATAATTGGCTACTAATCTTCTTTTTCTCTGATGAAGAGGTTCATCATCAACATCAGCTTCATCATCAGTTTTTGATCTATTGGCTCTTCTTTTCTTAGAATGACCAACACCCTTTGGCACAGATGTCTTGGACACTCCTACTTCAGTAGCTGGTCTAACAGACTTTGCAGGTTTGGAGCCAACATGCTTAGTCCTACCACTGGATTTATGTGGAATAGATGTAGATGGAGGAAGTTCTGTTTGTAAAGGTTCTGGTTGTGGTTCTGATTGAGAAGGAGTTTGTGTTTGTGGATTAAGTTGATCATTTACAAACTGTTGCACAGAAGCAGGTAGCAACAACTCTCCAACAACCCCTTGCTTAACATCCTTGTTGATGAGATCAGAGAATATCCTCTTGTGTAATTTAAAACAAGAAATAACATCTCCATCAACTAGTTCTACCCCTTCAACACAAGCAGAGAATAAAATCTGACAAAATCTAGAAAAGTACACTACCCCTCTATTCTCTGTCATTTCCTCCCCTAAATTATTCAAGACAAGTCGTGCAAAATCAAAATGATTATCATATAAAAGAGAATACCCGATTTGCAGACTGTCCGTAGGAATAGCATCCCAGTTGGTGCATTTCTTCCCGAACGTTCTTGTAATGCAGTCAAAGAAGAAGCTCCACTCCTTCCGCAAGAACGGTCGCTTCAATTGTCCTACTTTGGTCAAGGGCCCAGAATACCCAATCTCTCTCATCATCCTAATTAGTAGATCAATATCACCCATTCCAATAGTATATGAAGAATACTCAGGAAACCCCATAGCAGTTCGAATGGTACCAGAAGTAATTACATACTCTGCTTCTTGAAATTCAAAGATGATAGACGGGTTGCCAGAGTCACCACCATCATCATAACTACCTGTCTCCCAGAAGGCCTTGATTTGTGAACCATAAAGTGTTGATGGTTCTACTATAGCACGCCCAATTGCTGATTGAGCAAGAAATTCCTGCATCATATGAAACACCTCTGGTGCATTGGTAGTGTTTAGTGGTGCTGCATAGTTATTAGGGACAAACTCTAACCCAGAAGAAACAAACGCTGTAGTCGACATTAGTAAGATATGAAAGAGGAACAAAGAAACAGATGCGAAAGCTTGAAAGAGTTTGAAAGTAGAAAAGTGTTTATGAATATGTGTGTGTGACAATAGATGTGAATTGGAGTAAGATGTGAAAGGTTTAGACGTATGTGTGTGTATTGTTTAAATATGAAATTCGAAATTAAAAACTGAACAGTTTTTAATCATTAATACACAACTGTCTTACTCCGTTAACTGTGTGAGTGGGACACGTGGCACACATGCAATGACTAACATCAGTAATTGACAGTTTCCAATGCGCATGCGCAGTAAAAACAACAATAATTACCGCCTTTTACACTTTTCTAGACAAGCAAGCTTTTCTCTGTTTAATACTGATTAGAACCGTTACCAATCATACACTTTTGGTTTCAAGAATGTTTTCTCAAAAATTGTTAACTGTCTGAAACAAATAATTAATTTTAATCATCAGAGATTAAAATAAAATTACCTCAGCGTAGAGTACACAGTCCATCAGTGTTTACCAATCCTCCTTCTTTATTCATAATCTATTTTCTCTCAATGCACAGTTGTGAAAAATTGTGTGTGAAATAGCAGAGTTTACTGAATATAAATATTTAGAGCATCTTAAAGTGCATAAAATCCACACAATAAATCAGTAAAAACTGGTTGTCCAAACTCTCATGTATAAAATAAAATCTGATTTCATCTAAACTCTGTACTATCAACATTTATTATTTTCAACCCCTTCGAATTTTTGTTTTTGTTTTTTTTTATTTTTTTTTTATTTTTTTTTATTTTTTTTTTATTTTTCCAGTAATCAGTGGTTGGCACTAGTCACCAAAAATCAAAGATTTTAGCCCTTATTTCATACAATAAGTTCCTGGGTCTTCCTAGGCACAACATGATCTCAAAGGAATTTGTGCACTTTTTGGCATCTTTTGATTGGAGGGTGAAATATTTGCAACTAATTATCAGAGTTTAGACTTTTCATCAGTTAATACAATTAATTTATGAGAGAAAGTGCAAACAGCTAATACAGACTCAGTGTATAGGATCAATAAACTAAGAGATGCTATGAATATAGAGACAGTATCATGTTGTGTTAATTTACTGCACATTTTGAGATCAGATCATATATTATTCAGAAAGATTCATGATTACTTACTGAGAATCATGCTTCATACAGGTTTCTTCATCGGTCCAAATGTTTCAGACAATATCACAATCAGAGTATAACATCAGAGATTAACTTCAGACTTTAACCGACAGAGTATGACTGACACTTTATGACTAAAAGAGTTGACTATCAGAGTTTAACATACTGGTACAAATAACAGTTAACACATGCAAAGAATCATGAGCATAAAATCAATCATGTATAGATTTTTAATCTAACCAGTATCTCTAGTCAAAACCAGAGACCATTCCAAGTTCATTTACCAATCTTGTAAAGGTAGCTTCACTCAAAGGTTTGGTGAAGATATCTGTAAGCTGTTGGTCTGTAGACACAAAATGAAGCTCAATATTTCCTTCTTCCACATGTTCCCTGATAAAATGATACCTTATGCTGATGTGCTTGGTCATGGAATGCTGTACTGGATTACCTGTCATAGCAATAGCACTTTGATTATCACATTAAATAGGTATTTTAGAGTACCTTAATCCATAGTCCAGCAATTGATTCTTCATCCATAAAATCTGTGCACAACAGCTACCAGCAGCTATATACTCTGCTTCTGCTGTGGATGTGGAAATTGATTTCTGTTTCTTGCTGTACCAAGAAACTAATCTGTCACCAAGAAATTGACAGCTTCCACTTGTACTCTTTCTGTCTATCTTACAGCCTGCAAAATCTGCATCAGAGTAACCAATTAATTTAAACTCTGATTTTCTAGGGTACCACAAACCAAGAGTTATGGTTCCTTTGAGATATTTGAAAATTCTCTTCACAGCTGTTAGATGTGGCTCTCTGGGGTCTGCTTGAAATCTTGCACAAAGACATGTTGCATACATGTTGCAGTGAGATAAAGAAGAGACCCTATCATTCCTCTATAGTTTGTCATATCTAATGAGACTCCTGTGTCTTTGTCTAGCTTTGTTGCAGTAGCCATGGGGGTTGTAGCAGATGAACTATCAAGCATACCAAATTTCTTGAGAAGATTTCTGGTATATTTTGCTTGATTGATAAAAATCCCATCATCTGTTTGCTTTACTCGTAGGCCTAGAAAATAACTAAGCTCTCCCATCATGCTCATTTGATACCTTGACTGCATAAGCTTGACAAATTTCTTACAGAGTTTGTCATTAGTAGACCCAAAAATTATGTCATCCACATAGATTTGAACTAACAGCAAATCATCACCAGAATTAAAGTAGAACAAGGTTTTGTCAATTGTACCTCTAGTGAACCCACTTTCTAAAAGAAATTGAGCTAGAGTTTCATACCATGCTCTAGGTGCCTGCTTTAGTCCATATAATGCCTTGTCAAGCCTGTAGACATAATCTGGATGTTTGGGATCTACAAACCCTGGTGGTTGTTCAACAAACACTTCTTCTTCAAGTTTCCCATTGAGAAAAGCACTTTTCACATCCATCTGAAAGACTTTAAACTTCTTGTGAGCAGCATAGGCCAGAAAAATCCTTATTGCCTCCAATCTTGCAACTGGAGCAAAGGTTTCATCATAGTGAATTCCTTCCTGTTGTGAATAGCCTTTAGCCACAAGTCTAGCCTTATTACTCGTAATCACTCCATCACTGTCTGTTTTGTTTCTGAAAACCCACTTTGTACCAACAATAGATCCGTTCTTTGGTCTTGGTACAAGTGTCCAGACTTCATTCCTCTCAAATTCATTTAACTCCTCTTGCATAACTGTTATCCAGTTAGCATCTTGAAGAGGTTCTTCCACTTTCTTGGGCTCTGTTTGAGATAAGAATGCATGAAACAGACATTCATTATTTGTAGCACTCCTAGTTCTTACACTAGCTTCTGGATCTCCAATTATCAAGTCAGGTGTATGAGCTTGTGTCCATCTTCTTGCTGTTGATAATTGGCTTCTATTATCAGTATTAGATCCTCCACCTTGATCCATGCTCTCCTAATTTTCTTCTTGACCATTTTCATTCTCTGAGGCTCCCCCTGAATTGGACTGCTCAGAGTTTGGATTTTCAGTGTTTGACTCAGAGTTTGGGATAGATCCTTCAGCTGATTCACTTTCAGAATTTGAATTATTATCTTGAGATGTTTCTGAAGTATCTTCACGCTCCCCCTCGACTGGTTCTCTATTTTGTTCTGTCAGAGAAATTTCCTCAGTGTTTACCAGTAGAGGTTCAGAGTATGCTTCATCAGAGTTTGTTGGATTTGCTTCATCAGAGTTTACGTCATCAGAGTTTAGATCTTCATTTTCAAATCGAAGTTGATCATGATATTCTTCATCTTCTATTCCAGTTATTTTCTTGTCATCAAATGACACATGTATAGATTCCATGATCACTTTAGTTCTCAGATTGTAGACTCTGAAAGCTTTTGTTGATAGTGGGTATCCAACAAAAATTCCTTCATCAGCTTTTAAGTCAAACTTGGTCAATTGTTCAGGATGAGTTTTCAACACAAAACACTTGCATCCAAAAATATGAAAATATTTCAAATTTGGCTTCTTATTTTTCACCATCTCATATGGTGTTTTCCCATGCTTGTTGATCAGTGTAGCATTTTGAGTAAAACAAGCTGTTTGAACAGCTTCTGCCCAGAAATAAGTTAGCAATTTTGCTTCATCAAGCATTGTTCTGGCAGCTTTGATTAAGGTTCTGTTCTTTCTTTCAACTACACCATTTTGCTGTGGAGTTCCAGGTGCAGAGAATTCTTGCTTCACTCCTCTTTCTTTGCAGAAAGCTTCCATTTCAGAATTTCCGAATTCAGTACCATTATCACTCCTGATAATTTTCACTTTGTGCTGTGATCCTTTGTCCAATTGCTTCACATGATCCATCAAAGGTAAGGCAGTTTCATCCTTCTTTGCTAAGAAATACACCCATGTGTATCTGGTGTATTCATCAACAATTACCAAATCATATTTCTTTCTGCCCATTGACATTACATTCACTGGACCAAAGAGATCAACATGTAAAAGATGATAAGGTTCCACAACTGAAGATTCAGATTTACTCTTGAAAGATGACTTCCTTTGCTTGGCTTTTTGACAAGAATCACATAGACCATCTAAGCTGAGTGTTGACTTTGGAAGTCCCCTTACAAGATCTTTTCGAATCAGCTCATTGATGTTGTTCAAGTTTAGATGAGAGAGCTTCTTATGCCATTTCCAACTCTCTTCATTTGACATTTTTGCAGATAGACACACAGCTTTTCCTTCAGAGTTTGTTACCAAACTTGCTTCATAAATGTTATTGCGCCTGTGTCCAACTAGAACAACTTTCCCAGTAGATTTGCTGATAACCTCACAATGTTCAGTATGAAAATCTACATGGTATCCTCTGTCACAGATTTGACTCACAGAAAGCAGATCATGCTTGAGTCCTGGGACTAGAGCTACATTAGTGATGATGACACTTCCAAGATTAATATTGCCATATCCCATAGTACGTCCTATGTTGCCATCTCCATAGGAAACTTTTGGGCCAGCTCTCTCCTCATAATCTGATAGCAGGGCTTTATTTCCAGTCATGTGTCCTGAACATCCACTGTCCAAGACTAGGGTACTTTCCCTTATGCCCTGCAATCACAAACAATTACAAAGAGTTAGATTTAAGGATCCAGACTTGCTTGGATCCTTTGGCTTTCTTAATATTGTTAGCTTTTGCAGCGGAATAACTTTCAACAGAGTTTAAGCTAACTGTGTCAGACTTTACACTTGCAGAGTTTGCTTTAACCCATTTCAGGTTGGGTTTTAGCTCATAAAAGTTGTGATAAATAGCATGATAACTCTTACAAGTATAAATGGAATGCCAAATGCTCCCACAGTGTGTGCATAAAGTCTGTGGTCTAACCCTAACATAATCATTCTTTACTCCAGACTTGGAGGGTAAAGAATTAATATCTTTGTTTTTCGTGCAGAAACTTGCAAGATGGTTAGTGCTACCACAACTATGACATGTCTTCCTAGGAGCATCAGAATTAGGCAGATAATCATTTCTTTTATTAATGCCTACTTTTCCATTCCTATTTTTCTTGGACACTTTCTGTTTGTTGACAGACTTTACCTCTTTGAGCTTATGTTTGAATTGTTTTTCTGTCATTGAACCAACATTAATCTGCTTATCACAGATTTTTACTGGTTCTTTAACAGCTTCTAATTTAACCTTATTCTCTGTTATTGAACCAACATTAACTTGTTTATCACAAGTTTCAGCTGGTTCCATAACAGCTTCTTTCACTACTACATACTTTAGCTTACTGGATTCAGAAACAAATTTCACAGGTTTAAGTTGTGGTTTCACTTTCACTTTATCTTTAAACCTAAGTTCATCTTTCTCACAGTAACCTAATCCTACAGTGTCTGTCTGGAAAACTTGATGTGTGTCTTTTCCAGAATTAGTCCAAGTTTTAATCACTTTCCTCTCTTTTTCCAACTCAGATTCTATTTGCCTATATCTTTTAAGCAATTCCTGTTCAACATAAACGACATCATCTCTCTCCTTTTGAACTTGTTGCATGTTAACAAGTCTCTCTTCAAGAAATTTATTCCTTTCTTTAAGACCTAGATTCTCAGATTTGATTCTTTCATTCTCTAAAGTCTGATCGCTATAACTAACATGTATGCTTTTTAGATAAACTCTTAATTCAGATATATTATCAGTATCATAAGCATAAGTAGTTAGGGGTACCTTGTTTTCAGATGACTCAGCTTCATCTTTAACAGTTTCCATGAGGGCATAATTGGCTCCCTCATCTGAGTCTGAAGTGTCTGCCCAGTCCTTACCTTTAGTGATGAGTGCTTTCTCAGATTTTCCTTTCTTGCACTCTGGAGCATAATGACCCATCTCTTTACACTTGTAGCACTGGATCTCAGACTTGTCTTTCTTTCCAGACTTGGTATTCCCTCCATCAGACTTTCTGAAATTTCTCTTATCAGAGTTTGAATCTCTCCTAGAAAATCTCTTTCCTTTCTTGAAGTTCTTGAATCCCATTTTCTTGAAGGTCTTTACCATTAAAGCAGCCATTTTCATCATCTCTTCATCATCATCCTCAGAATCAGAAGCTTCATCATCAGTGTTTGAGCCATCATCAGAGTTTGATGACTCACTATCAGATTTTATGACTAAAGCCTTTCCTTTGGCTTTCTTTCTTGATGATTCCTTCTTGACAGGCTTTTCTTCAACTTTAAGAGCAACAGATTTTGTCTTCTTTCCAGATCTTTCGTTTCTTTGTTCTATCTCCAGTTCATGAGTTTTGAGCAACCCATAGATTTCATCAAGATCTGTTTCTGGAAGATCATAATTGTCTCGAATTGTTGTTGCCTTCAAATCCCATCTTTCAGGTAAAGATAACAGAAACTTGAGATTTGACTCTTCAAGTTCATATTCTTTATCAACTAGGGACAAATCATTCAACAATTTACAAAATCTGTCATAAGTATCTGTCAAAGTTTCATTAGATCTCGAGTCAAAGTGTTCATACTCCTGTGTTAGAATGGTTTTCCTATTCTTCTTTATTGCACTTGTTCCTTGACACCTGACTTCTAAAGCATCCCAGATTTCTTTGGCAGTTTTGCAGCCAATAACTCTGTTAGACATGACATTATCTAAGGCACTATGGAGTAAATGTCTAACCTTTGCATCCTTTGCAATTGATGAGATGTCTTCAGGAGTCAAGTCTTTCTTCTCTTTTGGAACAGTCTTTTGTTCTTGACCAGTAATAACAGGAGACAATTTAGTTGGCATATGAGGACCATCATTGATTCTATCAAGGTATTCTGGATCTGTGGCTTCCAGAAACATGGTCATCTTCACTTTCCATATTGGATATTCAACTGGTCTTCGAATTGGAACCCTTATAGTCTCATATCGACTAACAGAAGTTGGTTGAACCTTCTGAGCATTCGAACCTGCATTAGAACCTTCCTGAGAGTTGTCAGCCATGATTATACTTGTGTTTAGATCGATAAACTGTATATATTAAACAGCCTTGGCTCTGATACCAATTGTTAGGCTGATTACACAATATATAATCAATATAATTATGATAATAACAATAAAGAACACTGTTTATGAATCAACAACTGAATTATATAAATAACTCTTCTCTTTGTGATGTAAAAAATATCACAGAGAGCTGCTAGGTTACAAGAATAATATTTTCAATAATCGCATCCCTTTTAGGGGTTAACATATCTGTGTTTATATAGTACACAGCTACATAGAATCAATCTCTAATTGATATTCCTATAAATTAGCTATACAAATTATATCAAATTAGGATTGCTTCTGTCTTCTGTTCCGTTTCCTTGTCTGTCTCAATATATCTTGCTTCTTTCCATCTTCAAGATATATTGCTTCTAGAATCTTCAATGTTAGCACCGACAGCTTTAGCAAACTCTCACCCCGTCAGACTTTATCAAACTCTGACTGGCTTCTAGTAAACTCTGATGAATACTTGTTGCTTAAACACTGATAAACACTCATCAGCAATTATATCTAACAATATCTTTTAAGTCGCAAAAGTAAACGAATTATGTCAATTGCCACTGTTATCTATAGAAGAGATGGGTATCAAACTAATATCAAGCACCGTTATGTGGAAAGTTCACAACATCGGAGGAATAGTACAATTAGTATTCATGAATTTTATACAGTTAAGACACACTGCTGCACTGTTGAGGGACATGCTTTATTGCTTGGGGCATATTTCTACATATGTGGTTGACGCTTGGTGCTTTATAAAACGCACCAGGTTACTCTGGGTTGAAAAATATCGGTTTTTAATTATGTCAGATATTTATAACAATATTATTGATAGCCTCAAGTTTTATTATGTAATTGTTAGATGTTGGTCGACGTGTGATCTTGCACTTGAGTTTCATTAGGGGATATAAGTACATGCAACAAATTTTTCAGGAAATTATTTCATTTAAACCGTTAAAAATTAAAAATGATATGTATTTTGGTAAAATGCTAGAGAATGGTCTGCGCGTTGTACTCCCTAAAACATCGACTCTCCAGCATGTAAACCGTAATGAGTCGGCCCAAAATATACTGGTGTAATTTAAGAAGATGCAACAATATCGAATCTGAGAACCGGTAAATAAATATTCACAAGTTGGTAAATACAGATACTTTTGGTTTTACTAGCTAGGGCAACGGCTCACCCATGAAAGTAAATGCTGAACAAGTACCGTTAAAAATATTTCACGTGCTAACTAGAACATACATTTTTGAAAGTATCTCGAAGGTACTTAACTTACATGAAACTGTACCTATTTTGTCCATGCGAGCACAGACGATCCAGTAACTAACATATTTCATTTAAAAAATAGATACATACTACACTCTGGCAAAGCTGTACTTCGTCTCCGCATTACAATGGTAAAGGAGAATCAAATAAAAACGCAGTTCCAAAATAAAAAGACGAGACTATCTGCAAAAGCACTACTCGACCTATGTATATGTATTTTCTAACACAGTCCCTGGACAACTGCTCCTGCTGCAAAATTAAAGCCTTTGATTTTGGCTTTGTCATTGATTCATGTCATGTTCAGCACAAAAAATTATATATTTTTCCAATCTCAGACTGATAAAGTGGTCTTTTCTTCCTTTCTTTCTAGATCAATGTTTATAAAAACATGTGATACTTTCTAGCTACCAGTAAACCAACTGTGCTCGTAATTTAAATTATGGGTTAATTACGTAGTTGGTCACTAAAGTGTATACCTAAAATATCAAGTTCGTCATTAAATTGAAAACACCAGTCCACTTCACCGATCAACTTGATAATTAATCCTTTAATTTATTTGCAAAATAAATTGTTCTCGTTATTCATGTTTAATATTGTTGCAGGTACATAATAAGTAGTCAATTATGAGCGGCTCTATAACTAAAGTAGAAAAAGAAATTGACGTGCACTACAAATTTATTTCATTTTTCTTATATATATGAGTTAAATACTAGGGTTACGCTGTTTTTTAAATTAAATTTACTGACTGGAAAACGTTTAAAAGTATTTCACGTGTACTTGTGCATGGAAAAAAAAGGCATCAAATCTTTGATTTGTAACATTGTAATTGCGCTTGCCATTTCTTACAAGTTACAAATCATGATGCTTCAAGTCAAAAAACAACTTCAAATTTTACGTGTATTTCGTTTTTACATTAATACATGTGAAGTGTGTTGTTTATGTATAGTACAATCACTTCCGGGATTATTAATTTTAGATTGTCACATATTAATTAAATTATTTATCATTGCGTTTCCGAGATTTTACTTGCAGCAAGTTTTTGGAGAGAAACATTTGTTTACATTGTATTTTTTGTCTCATCTTCTCTTCACTTCGGTGAATTAAACAAATATGAAGCTCAAAGTAATAGTTAAATAATAACAATCGTCAAACTAAAAGTTCATTTTTAGCGGATAAAGAGAGAATCAATGCGAAAAGCAGTTTCCAAAGGAAAAAAGACGAAAGCAAATCTGTAGATGACCAGCGAATGCTACTGCAATAGTTACAAGAATTTCTTGAATTAATCCTCGGCAAACTAAATTAAAGCCTTTATTTTAGGCTTTCTTTTCATAGACATGTCTGTGCTAAGTTTATATACATACTTTTTAACTCAGACTGAAAATTAAAGTTGTAATTTATCCATTTCACGCTTGACTTAATAATCTCAACTGTGCTGCTTTTCAAGTATGGGTTCCTCTGGAGGGTTTCCTTTTGTTTCAATAATTTCAAAATCATTTAATCTGTACAGAAAAAAAGTATTTTAAATTTAGTAATGGGATGGATAAAAGATAAATATCTTACACTCAACCTTATATATTGTCCCTTTTTTGCTGGACTTGATGGTCCTCTTCTTTAGACAACTTTCTTTCTTCTTTCATGTACTCATTGAAAACGGAAGGACGTGCTTGAACTCACATTCGTGGTCCCGTCTTCTTACTAAATAATTTAGATTGTGTTTACTTTTTCTTTCGGAAAAATTTAGCATTTACAAAGTTGTTTCGAGAAGAAATTATGATCAAAGAACGTTCAAGTGGGGATGTAAGAGATATATGTAGTCGATTTGTCATCAATAATTTAGCTTCTAAGTACAGGTAACACCATAGTTACGAACTTACAACTAGAAATGTGCATACACTGTCAATAGACATCGCCCATATAACATCGATTTATAATTTCACCGATGTAAAAGATCTTAATTACATCGATTTTAAAATAACTGATGTCTTTGTATTGTTATGTCATCAGATTACTTCCGAACCGATGTCTAAACGTTGTCTTAAAAAAAAATTAATCACCTTCTTATATTTTTCTCCCCGAAATGTTTCCCCGTTTACCAAATGTTTCCCCCTTAGCCAATTTTCATTCCCCCCATTTTTTTGAGCCTTCAGACAAAACTAATTAAAACAAAAACTATTTTTCACTCTTCACTCGACCTCACCCATCTCTCTGCCTCACCTCTCTCAAACTTACGCCTCTGAAGAACCCTAACTATTTTTCAGCTCTCTCTCTACCTTCACTCTCTCTTTCACTCTCAACTTTCAATTCATAATCAATCGATGTTCAACTCTCAACTTTCAATTCATAGCTATCTTGGACTTGGATTCGAGATTGAAGGTATTGTAATTATAAATTGAACATTGATTTTAGGGTTTTAATTCAAGGTACCATTTGAAAATGAATGTTAATTTTAGGGTTCAAATCCATCTTTGTGCTGATATTATTTGTGGTAATTTTGATTTTTAACATATTTGGTTTGTTCATTGTGTAATTTAGTTACAACCACCGCCACCGGGATTATAATTTCAGACAACTCTTCATTCAGATTGTCAGTTTTATTCCCAGGTTCACGTTCTACTCTTAGTGCATATCTAATTATATATATGTTTTTTTTTTATCAATATTATTTGTGTAGATTTTTTTTTAATCTTTCCATTCTTATTGTTCTTTTTTTGTATATTTTTTCTAGTATAAACATTGCATTTATTCTGTTTTTTTTGTAATAGTTTAATTTGAATGTTTAAATGGTTTGATTGGGTTGATTTGGTTCATGTGATTATGTCGATACTCTGTTATCTTGAGTAAGGGGAATTACTTGTTATAGGTCAGTACATTTGTATACCTGTTTATAGCTTTTTTAATATTAACTGCTTAAATCTTCGGACCTTGACATTGTGTCACATTTTTTGGCCTGGTTAGTGGTTCACTTTAGCGATATAATGTGTCCAGGAGAAGTGAGGAATGCTTTAGTGGGGGTTCCTTGAGCTACTGAGTATCTTCTCAAAACGGCTTCTATACTAGACTGTATTTATGTGTAGGTAATTTTAACTATGCTATCTTTAAATTGTTACTGTATTGAACGGGAGAAACTTTTATTCTGAACGTTAGGAAATTTCACCGCAACTGAATCAGACCACTGAATTTATGAGCAAACAACTGGACTGTGATGCAGAACATCTGACTAGATTATAGTTTCTTTTATGTAGATTACAGATTTTCCTAGTCATGATTTGAGCCCAACTGATCTTAGAGGAAGCATATGAAAATTATAACATTTTTTAACTACTGGATTGGTTTTATCTTTGTTAAGTTAATAACCAGTCAAAGAGTCCCGTACATGCATATAAGAAAGAAACATACATAGAAGAACAAAAGAGAGAGTTGTCTACAAGAGACTTAAACTCATAATTCATAAGGTTGTGATTTCCCGTCTATATCTTGAGAATAAATAAAACTCTAATACATAGATAACAATACTATCAATTATTTAAAAAAGATCTTTGGACTCCCCTAATCATCTCCCTAGCTTTTGATGTGATAACAAATAGTCTTTTATGTGTTACCTAACATTATAAAATTATATAATCCTTAATAGAAATTGAAAAGGGTTTTTTGTAACATGTTCTTGTATCATATACTATATTATGCTCGTCTAGCCCTAGCAATATTCATCGTAAAATTCTGTAGAATTAAATATGATAGTCTCCTTTGAATTTCCACCATAGTGTAACGGAACTTTCTACTACTTGTAAAACTCATAATACTTGTTAAAATTTTTATTTTTATTTTATTTCTCTACAATTTTTCTACCTTCAGGTCCAACACTTAGCGCAAGAAATCATAGATGAACAACCACAAATCCAATAGCCACATGTTTTGTGCAGAACAAAGGTCCAAATTATCATGACTTAGCATCTTGATTCTATTGATAATCAATTCTATGATTAGTTTTATCGAAGAAAACAATGCTGGAAATGCAACTATTGCTCTTATGGCTCGATTAGCTGCAAAGGCAAATGTAAATAACGGTTCCATATTGTTAACATAAAACTATGAGATGTTGTTCCTTCTGATGCACGCCTGCTAGAAGGAGGAGCTTGATGACGTGCGTTTCGAGACTCTTGGCCATGTCCAAGGATTTGCGTACTAGATTATTAACCAGTACTACTAGTTTAACTGCCTTTATTTTTTACTATCATGTGAATGTGAACTTCAACCTAAACATTTTGGTTTCTTTTGTTGATTTGCTGTCCTAGTCTACTTTTGTACTCTTTCAAGTTTGATGATATGTAAGGTGGATGATATGTACAATGTTGAAAGTGAATGGTTTTTGTAAATGATGATGGTATGTAATGAGTTGGAATTTTTGGATGAAATGTTATGGTTTGGTGCCTTTATTTTTGTTGAATGGTTTTTGTTATTTATCTACGATCATTATAGTTTATTCTTGTTTTAGGCATGATTTTGGTATTTTATGGTTCTGATTTGGTCTTTGTAGTATTTTAGACATCGGTTTTTGACTAACGTCTTGAAGAGCCTTAGACATCAGTTTTTGAACGATGTCTAAGAGAACTTACTAGATCGGTTTCGGAACCAAAATTGATGTTAAAGGGACCAATTAGACATTGTTTTTCTTGAAACACTGATGTTTGATTATGTTTATAATATCAGTTTGATGCCAATAGACGATGTCAAAAATGGTCTAATACATCAGGCAAAAATCGATGTCAAAGCCTTGGACCTTTCTCTACACCGACAAAGACATCAGTTCAAAAGTTGTCAGACATCGGTTTTTACCCGATGTCTATTGACGTTTTTCTAGTAGTGATAGCTTCTAAGTAAATATATCAAGAGAATACATAACTTCTAACTTTTCTACAAGCTTGTTATTGATGCATTATCCTGGACAAGGGAAAAATAAAGATGGGCTTTATTAGTTTGTCAGTAGACATTTTGAAATTTGTCTAAATCAATAATTTTAAAATAATTAATTTGGTATCTTGATTTCATGAACGAATAATTTTGTACTTCTTGTATTAGTTTATTTTTATATTACTAATTCGGACATCTCGAATTAGTGTACTTTACTTCTTTAATCACAGACATATCGAATCAGTATATTTGATCTATCTAATACTAAACATCACGAACTAGTGTTTTCACTACAAGAAAAATGTAATCACACAACGGTAATTACACAACGGTTGTGAAAAAATCCGTTGTCCCAAAAATTCAAACAACAGTGAATATTTTTTCCTTGAAAAGCTGTTTTCCGACATAGCACAAGACACGTTTTATTGAACTAATTTCAAACTATTGTCTATAGGGTTAAATGACAAAAAGATCACTCAACTCGGACTAAACTTTCAAGTAGGTCATTCAACTTAAAAAACTTGCAGTCAAATTACTAAAGTGTTTAAAACTTTCAATTGGGTCATTGCCGTTAGAAACCGTTACAAATCAAACGAAAATGTGACGTGGAATGCTGATGTGGCTCCTTAATAACTAAAATATTATTCAACTCATAAATGATTTGCAATTGGGTCACCTAACTCAAAAAAACTTGCAATCAAGTCACTAAACTATATATTTATTTTATCTTTTTAATTAAAACACGTGATTTACTTATGAGATAAAATTATTTATTTATAAAGTTGTACTAATTTTAAAAGCATTTTTTTGAATCAAATTTTAAATGCATTTAGTTTGTATAAAAATATTAAGAAAACAATACATCAATTATATTATTTTAATTTAAAAAGAAGTTAGTTTGTAGTTTGTAATATTAATATAATGTATGTGACATAAATAATAATTTTTTTTAATAATACTAGTTTACACTAATAGTGGAATTATTAAGAGAATTAAGGATATACACAAATTTAATGATTTTTTTTACGATATAAGTGAAAAATACATTATTTAATATAAGAAAATATAAAAATTTAAACAACAAATTTTATGACCCACTTGCAAGTTGAGTATAAGTTGAGTGACCTACTTTCAAGCTGGGTATAAGTTGAGTGATCTCTTTGATATTTAATCCTTTAATTTACACATCATTTTCTTATGTGGCAAGTGAGGTGGACTGAGAAAACAATATTTAACGAACTTCCGTTAAAGTCAAACTCAACTTAACGGACATGAATTTTTTTATATGTTTAGTGATTATATTGCAAGGTTTAATTGATTGAGTGATGCATTTGAAAGTTTTTTGAGTTTGATGATTCACTTGCAAGTTAGACATCAGTTGAGTGATGAAAATGCCATTTATTGTCTATGTGATGTTTTTCTTAGCATAACAAACAACCGTGGTTCGTGGGACTGTTGTGTGGCGTTGTTAACACAACGGTTCAATAACTGTTGTGAATATAGTTAGTCGAGACAATGGTTTATACATTGCATTGTGTAATTTAGACAACAACGTATTGATTTCAATGTCTTAATGCATCTCATGCAATGTTTTATAAATACCATTGTTAGAAATCAAGGTGACAAACAATGGTTTGTAAATACCATTGTAAGAAAGAAAGCGAACATACAAAGGTTAGCAGTTTGGTGATTTAAATGATGTTC
Organism: Heracleum sosnowskyi; assembly: GCA_030848705.1. Taxonomy (NCBI): domain Eukaryota; kingdom Viridiplantae; phylum Streptophyta; class Magnoliopsida; order Apiales; family Apiaceae; genus Heracleum; species Heracleum sosnowskyi. Next base: position 11,407,813 of record CM061239.1, read on the forward strand.
AGACAACTGATATACATAGAAGGCCATTGTCTGAAGCACCTTTGTTACAAGACTGTTTTAACTAACTGTTGTCTATTTTCAGATGGTTATAAAAAAAATTTGACTTGAACCTGCTAACTCCCTATACAAAACAACCTGAATCAACCAAGTTGACAAACCAATAATCTCAACCAATTCAAACCAAAATCCTCAACCAATTCTAGCCAAAATTCTCAACCAAATCAGCAATATAAAATCATCAACCAAATACATTGGCAAATTAAAAAGTTAATCCAATTGAACAATACATAAGAAAAAGTTTTTACAAATAGATAAGTCAATCCATTAATCGTAAAATCTAGAACTACTAGTTAACAATTTAGCGACCGAACAAAAGATTATCTCGAGATTCCAGCGTTCCATGAGGCAAGTTCAGAACGCGCGATAGAGGATATCGAACCAAGTGTTGTAAAGGCGGATCATAAGCTTGTCATATAACACAAGACACCAACTGTTGTAAGCAAGTCATATGGTCATCACTCTGGACACCATGAATAATCAAAATTAAATAAATACAAGTAGATGGAAATAATTTTTCATAGGTACTATCATATGTGATTATATATTACCATCATGGAAGTTGAATCCATTCATCTTCCTCTCGCATATAACTTGATTTTTGTTTCTCGTGCTCATCAACATTTGGGAACATTGGCACATCTAACTCATTCTCAAGTTCAATTTCCACATCTCCGTCATTTTCATCATAACTTGGGTCATAATAATTCTTGTCAGGTAATTTCAACACAATAGACCACATTTTTTCAAGAGGATCATCAATGTAACAAACTTGCTTAACATGTTTCCCTAACACAAATGGATCATTTATAAAACCTAATTTGTTCAAATTAACCAATGTATATCCCAAGTCATCTAACTTAACCCCTTTGTTCATATCTACCCAATGGCAACAAAATATTGGGATTCTAAAGTTGTTATAGTCTAACTCCCATATACTTGTTATAACTTCATAGTATGCATGTGAAATATGTTCAATACTCTTACCATTACCCTGCACAAGTATCGTAACTGCAATAACACAAACACCACTACCCTAAACTTGTCGCTTGTCATCACGATCCTTGGTGCTATAAGTAACACCATTGATTTTGTAGCCGCTGAATGTAGGGACATCATTGTTCGCGCCTTCCGCAATTCATTTTATCTCATTAGTTATCATATTCTTGTCATCAAGTAATTCTGTTTGAATCTGTCCAAAAAAATCAAAATTAATCAGGTGTTTAAGGATCATTTTAAATATTATTCAACAAAAATAAATTATGTTACCTCTTTCTGGAACCATTTAGGAAAGTTATCATTATGCTTGTTTTTTAGCCAGACTTCATCATTTTCATGTACTGGATATCTCGTCATCAGAAACACTATATGTTCACTGCAAGTAAAATCAACTGCGTCAATATGCTAATCAAAATGCAGAAATTAGGGATACTAATCAAAATGCAGAAAATAGGGATTTCAGTAACTTACTCAAAATATGGCCTAATGTCGTTACTATTTTGAAGAACACACAAATGTTCTAGGTGCAAGTCCTTGTTGCTGGGCTTTATCAGTGTTGCACCCGATAAAGGTCTGCATATTGCATCCTGATGATGTCTATCATTTTGCTGCAATTCTACAGTAGCTTCATCTAAATCCACCAAACACTGGACTGCCTCTTCTGCAATATACACCTCGGTAATGCAACCTTCAGGATGAGCCGGGTTCCGTACATATCCTTTAAAGGTCTTCATATACCTCTCGAAAGGATACATCCAGCGTAGAAAAATTGGTCCGCAAAGCTCAACCTCTCTCACAAGATGAATTGAGAGATGAATCATCACATCAAAGAACGATGGGGGAATATGTTTCTCTAACTAACATAAGGTTTCGACCAACTGTGACTGCATCTTTTCCAATTTTTCTATCTCGATGACTTTGTTGCAAAATTTTCTCAATGTGCATTACATCGAGCACATGCCTAACCGGCAAAAATTTCCAGTACTCGAGTTGGAAGAATATAGAAACCTTCTTCCAAACGGGTCGAGGTTCACCCTTCTTCCATTGAGGTTGGTGTTGTTTCTTACCAAAGACATGGCCTCTTAAATGTTGCACCCTTTCAAGAACCTGCTCTCCAGTTAAGGGAATAGAAGCAACCCCTTTCTCCACGGTGTTATCAAAAGCGGATTTTAGCTTTCTATATGGATTATGACGGGGTAACTACCTCTGATGCCTCATTACCACCGTCTTACGATAATGAACCAGCCTTGTTGCATTTGTTTGATCAACACAAACAGTACAAGCATTATACCCTTTAGTGACATTGCCCGACAAACAACCTAAGGCCGGATAATCACTTATTGTCCATAATAAAATTCCCCTAAAAATGAAATACTCTTTCTTATATGCGTCGTACACCTGTTTCCCACGCCACAACTCCTGTAGATCTTCTCAAAGTAGTTGGAGGAACACATCAATATCATTTTCGAACTCTGTTGGTCCGGATATCAATAAGCAAAACATAATATGCCGCTTTTTCATACACAACCAAGGTGGAAGGTTGTAAATTGATAGCAAAACAGGCCAACTTGAGTGGTTTGTACGGTTTCCATGGAAATAGTTGAATCCATCAGAGGATAAAGCTAACCGAAGGTTCCGACTCTCTGATGCAAAGTCAGACCACTTTTGGTCAACATCCTTCCATGTTTTTGAGTCTTTCGGATGTCTCATTTTACCATCCTTTTGTCGCTCGGTGTCATTCCTAGTCATGTTCTTTGCAATGCTAACTGTAGTGAAATACCATAGAACCTAGAAGGGACCCCTTCAAGTTCATCTCCTTTTTTTGTTCAATTTCCACCTAGAGGCATTACATATACGACAAACAATATCGTCTTCATCTCTCTCACCACGGTATAAAAGACAATCATTCGGACATACGCGTATTTTTTCATACCCCATTCCTAACAAACATAAGTTTTTCTTGACTTCATTGAAGGAAGAATGGATAGTGTTACCTTCCGGAAGCATAGACCCTAGCAAAAGTAGAACTTCAGAGAAACATGAATCACATATATCGTGCTTTGCTTTCAGGTTGTACAAATTAACTAAAGCTTTCAACTTAGTGTATCTTTGACATCCAGGATAAAGAGTTTGTTGTTCTCCTTGAACATGATTAATGAAATCAGATGAATCTGAAGAAATAAAATCATTGTCATCACTAGCATGCCCCATTCCTAAGGGAACTTGATCAACAGATTCTGAGGTGTCGGCTTCATAGTCATCAGGACTCTCTACTAAATTTGACTCTCCATGCCATATCCAGTGTGTGTAAGTTTCATCAATGCCATCTTGAAAACGATGGTTTCAAACACAGAGATGATGGATTCAACGAGATATGCTCCAAAAATATATGAACATAGAGTATATGAATTCAACGAGATATGGAAACAAAAATGAAAAATGAATTCAAACAAAATCAAAATCAAAGAATTGAGATATGAAGATAGAATTGACAGATATGCTTACTTTCTAATCAAAGATATGCTCTGAGATATGTTGAATTGAGAGAGATGTAGACAAAATAAATGAGAAAGTTAAGGATACAAAATAAATGAGATATGTTTCTGACCTAACAGAAAGTGAGAGACAAAATAAATGAGAAAGGGTTACGTTTGGACAAAATAAATGAGATATACGATACCGTTTTAAACTTTAATACAGACAAAGGTGCACACGCCAATACCCTTATAAGAAAACAATTCTAACAACATATTTTAGGTTTCAACCGTTGTAAACAAATAATTAATTCTTAAAAAATAATTAAATTAAAATTTTAATAGTAATTATTCTGGATCTTTAGATTAAAGTGGATCTAAATCATGGCCATTGGTTTAAAATGGGAAAAAAAATTCATTTTCCCCCTCTTATGGAATTTTGGCCAAGCTAGTTCCCTCTTAATTTCAATTTTGACTTTAGACAACGGTTTCGTGTCTAAGAACCATTATAAGATATGAACATTAACAACGTTTCTTAGACAACAACCATTGTATGACAGAAAATAATCAATTCTTAAATAATAATTAAATTAAAAATTTAATAGTAATTATTCTGAATCGTTGGATTAAAGTGGATCTAAATCATGGCCGTTGATTTAAAATGGAAAAAAAAAATTCATTTTCCTCCTCTTTTCGAATTTTGGCCAAACCAATTCCCCCTAATTTCAATTTAAGTCTTAGACAACGGTTTGGTGAATAAATCATTGTAAGAGAGTAGTTTAGACAACGGTTTAATTAAAACGTTTCTTATGAATTATCCGAAATAAGTGCATGGTATAATTTCGATAATGTTAGCTGTTAACATGATATTCAATAAAAAAAAATTAGATTTCTAACAACGATATAATGTATGTACTCATTTGATGAAATCATTTTGTACGACATAATATTAAACTACAAGTGTATAACACATTCTTCGTTATTGTACTAGATGACTTTTTTTTAAACCTACTAGATGACATAAGAGTAATCTTTTTATTAAAACATTTGTTATGAATTATCCGATATAGGTGTATGGTATAACTTCGATAATGTTAGTTGTTAATTAGCACGATATTCAATAAAAGACTTTGATTTCTAACTATCAATATAATGTATTTACTCGTTTGATAAATCGTTTGGTATAACACAATATTTGAATACAAGTGTATAACACATTTGTTTCTATTGTACCAGATGCCATAACGGTAATCTTTTAAATAAAACGTTTGTTGTGAACTATTGGTTATAAGTGTATCGAATATTGTTTGATATTATCAATTTCGATAATTTTAGTTGTTAACACGATATTCACAAAAAGAATTTGATTTTAACGATCGATATAATGTATGTAGTCGTTTGGTAAATCATTTGGTACGACATAATATTTGAATACAAGTGTATAACATATTTGTTGCTATTGTACCAGATGCCATAACGGTAATCTTTTAAATAAAACATTTGTTGTGAACTATCGGTTATAAGTGTATCAAATATCGTTTGATATTATTAATTTTGATTATGTTAGTTGTTAACACAATATTCAATAAAAGACTATGATTTTTAACGATCGATATAATGTATGTAGTCATTGCAGTAACATTTTTCTTTATCGTACTATATTTTTTACACAAAACCCAATGTCTAATAGTTAATAAAATATGATTTTAAATTAAATTGAATCTTATTTTTTTATAATTAAAAATTAAAATTAAAAAAAAATGTTCAATCATTATATTAAGACAATCATAATCTAAACGTTAATTTAAATGAAAATATTGAATCTCCCACCTTTTTTTAATTTTTGGTGCAAGTCAAACTCCCCCCAATTTTACATTCATGCCCCCTTCCCAAATACTCTTTACACAAACTGAGTTCATTTCAATTAAACACAAATGCGAACCCGATTCATTTCTCTCTCGAGACTTCTCTCCGGCGATTTCTCTCTCGCAACTTTATCCGACAATCTCTAAACATCGGTACATCTTGTTAACGGAGGAATTTGGTATTAACAGAGTTTAAGGTTTGTTGTCGGAATCAAGATCTATGATGGTGGTTCTTCGTCGTAGTGTGGTGGTTGTGATGAATTGGGGGCTGAGATTGTGAGGGTTTTCTTGGTGGTGGCTCGCTGAGCTCTTCGCTTCCCACCCCTTACAATGTGCCTACGTACCCCGTATTTATAGGGGATCAAGCCCTACATAGTTCTTGGGGAACAAGTAACCTATATGGGCTGGTTTCTGATTTCCGAGGCCTACTAAGATACTTGATCCTTCTTCTGAAATTGGTTTTCAACTCGCATTAGGAATATCTAACGATGAGACCTAGTCACAAAGGCCCAAGGCTCAACTACAGTGTAGGGACTTCACGGATACAGCATTGACCCAACTTAGGAGGCGACACTAACCGCTACCAGCTGTCTCCCTGACCAAAGTAGCTGCAGGTATAGCCATGACTTACCCCAAATGCTAGACGCATCCTTGTCCCCTGAATGAGAAGCACCCACCAGATTACACGACAAGTGATCCCAAGCGTTTGGGTGCAAAGTGCAGGATTACTCCCAAGTTCTCCGATGAGGACGCACCCATTGAGTACAGGAACAGAGCTCCCAAAGAACACACCAAGGTTCACCCCACATCCCCAATGAGGACGCGCCCATTGAATATAGGAGGAGGCCTTCAATCATCAGGCATACCCCTGGAGGCCTTTAACAATGAACATCCCCCTCTTAGGACACATCCTACGAGGTAATTCTTCAATCATCAAGCAAACCCCTGGAGGCCTTCAATCACAGACATCCCTCTCTTAGGAGATATCCTAAGGGATAAGTCTTCAATATCTTGCCACTATCAAGCCAATGAAGCCATCCTTCACCACCAAGTAGCTACTTTAAACCAAGAGGGCGCGCCCTTAAGGGGTGGACGGCCAGAGGGCGCGCCCTCTTCCTTATTGAAGGCATGCCCTAAGCTTCCTTGTGTCAATCCAATGTCAATGTAACTCTTATTCTCTACCAAGTTATCCATTCATGTGAAGTTCTAAGTCACAGCAAGACGACGCGTCCTAAGGGGTTGGACGGCCAAAGGGGTGCGCCCTCTCCCCAATGAGGACGAGCCATGAGCTTCTCTTGTACCAATTCAATTCCTAATTGTATCTTGGATATCCCCAATTGATTATTACTTGACCCGAATTTACCCTAAAAACCCAATACTGAATTTTGGCTATAACAAATACCCCCCAATTCCATGTGAAATCGGAGATGAAGTATGGAATTCTCAATCTTCAAAGTGCCAAAATCTGTTTATAACCCTTTCTTCTTCAAGAAGTGTCCTCGAGCTTCTTCCTTCTTTAATGATATAAAGAGGGCGCGTTCTTCAAGATGGTGCGCCCTTTAATTCTTCCATCATATATTTTTGATAATTCTAATGTTTAGAAAGAGATACTACCTGCACATGACACCTTTAAGCTTACATGAGCCAACTCGTCGTAAGAAACAAGAGATATTGTGCATAGATGTAAACCTCTCTCAGGGCTCGTCCTCAAGTAAAATATTCATTTATCGAGAGGGTGCACCGTCTTCTATCATTAAGGGGTACAGATTCCTTCATTTATCTTAAGATTCAAAAAATGGAATAACTTGTGTAAATATAGATACACCCTCGTATATATATACTTGTACGGTGGTCTAATCAGACATACTATTCCATCCGATGGATGCCACGTGTTCCACCTAATATCTTCCTTTGCCCTTCCTTATAATTTTTCTTCTCTCTCATTCCAGAATAGTTATCTTTTGGGCGCGTCCTCTTTCAAAAATTCCAATAGTGACACACCCATGCGTCCCTTGAGGGTCTGGCCATGGGCATTCTTGCCTTGATATTATGAAATGTCTTGTAAAATGTCTTCATCTGATGTGATTTTAAGAATATGTAAGTGATGCCCTCGAAGGGTCCTTCAAAGCGCAATCCAGTCCCGTAGGGACCTTGTGAAGCGACCTCGTAGAGCCTTGTAGTCAAAAGTTATCACAATAATATTTTCTCTCCAGCTAACATGTGAGCTTATGTTCCCACATGTGTCTTCAAGTCTTTTTAAAGTATCATGAGAGAAGGCCTCTTGTTGATATGATGAGAGGAGTAGAGGAGTTCTCTCATTTTGTCTGTCTACTTTTTAGTATGAGGAGAGGAGTCATCTCCTGTCATATAAGTCTTTCTCTTTTTTAGTATAGGAGATGAGTCCTCTCATGTCGCCTGTTCCTCCTTTTTAATATGAGGATATGAGTCTTCTCTTCTTGTCTGGCTTCTTACTAATATGATGGGAGAAGGCCTTTATACGAATACGATGAGAGGAGTCCTCTCTATTAATATGAGTGGAGGAGTCTTCTCTACTGATATGAAGGGATGAGTCCACTATTATGATATGAGGAGAGGAGTCCACTCTGCCGATATGAGGAGAGAAATCATCTCTGCTGATATGAGGTGGAGGAGTCCTCTATGCTAATATGAGGTGGATGAGTCCTCTCTGCTGATATGAGGAGAGGAGTCCTCTCTGCTGATATGAGGTGGAGGAGTCCTCTCTACTGATATGAGGGGAGAAGTCCTCTTTATTAATATGAGTGGAGGAGTCCTTTCCTCTCGTCTGACTCCTTGCTAATTTGATGAGAGGAGTCCTCTCCTCCTTCCTGACTCTTTGTCAATATAGCAGTAGGAGAGCTACACAATATTTCTGGACCGCTAATCGTGAGGCTAATATTTTCATCAATTCTTGTAATGGGTCTGTTAAGAGCCCATGACCATATTTGGGCATAAAAATGCACATTAGAGATTCGCCCGAGTGCATCAATATTGGAGGGTGTGCCCTGAGGGAGGCGCGACCATAACGAAAGCTCGATCACCGATCTTCAAGAAATAAAAATCCTTATGAGAATTTGTCAAATAATCCACATGAGTCTTCTGAGGTCGAATGAGTTGAATTCAAAGTGTCAAAGGTTGGATCTATTGAAGTTAAGAAGGAGGAGCTAGCCCAGCAAAACAAAGATGAAGAAGTTGAGAAAATTTTGGAGGCGGGGAGGACGCGTCATGACAATGGAGGTGATCTTTCCACCAGCAACACAATTGCTAACACAAAGGCAATTTCTTCAGCAACCGCTCCGTAACTCTACTCATACTGCTTGTTTATCTTCACAGACAAGTATGCTGATGATGTCAAGGCTCACCCTTCCTACCAATTTTGTTAAATGTACATTCTTCACACTGTCTCTTATCAAGGCATACTTGGAAAAAACATATCAAATGGTGGCGACGATATCTCATTCTTTAGATGGTGCACCCTAAAGGGGCTACCATGTCTTCTTATTTCATTTAACCAATGGAAAGCATTTTGGCAGGACATCTATCTTTCAAGGAACAGGTGCAGAGAAAACTTCTCGACCTTGTATGTCTAAGGACGCGCCCTGATGATAGGGCACGTCCACAAGCTTCTACTTTTTCTTCAGCGATTTGGGAGTATGTCTTCCATTCTACCGAGTGCGCGTCTTCCATTTCAGGGAGAATCTATGCTTCTGGCTTCTTGACAGTTGATCATGGCTATGACTTCTCCAAGTTTGGTGAGGATAAAGTTGCATGAATTGAGGAATTCAAAGTTGATGAAGCTGCGACCATCAAAGCCAAACGGATCAAACTTAGAATTGAGGTTGGACCACTTGAAGGAGATGAGGACGTGTCCTTTGAGGATGCACCTCCTGATGGTGAACAAGATTCTAAGGATCAGGGAAACCAATCTCCTAAGGCCAATATTGTTCTTGAAAAGCCTTTGGATGATGCTGCTAAAACAAGTGATATTGTTGCTGAAAACACCTCTACTCCTCTTGCTAATGACACTCAGGGCGCTCCCTGAGACTTGATATAATCTTTATTTCTTTTGCTAAAGCTTCTGAACATTTTTGAGGTGCAAGTCCTCACTTCTAAGCCTTGCAAGTTGTACTTGATTTGACTATGATTTTAGTAACTCTACGGGATATGTTTCCCGAATTTATGTTCTCATAATATGTCTTCTTGATTATCATACTTGAATGTTCACAAGGAAGAGTTCTGCATCTCACCATCTAACTGAGGGCGCGTCGTCCTATAGGGCGCGTCACCCTAGAGATCGCGCCCTGTAAACAAACCATCTCGAAAGTTTTAAAATTTCATTACCTCAACTAGGACTAGGGAAAGTATATATGGACTACCCCCTAGACTAGGAGGTAATTAATTTACCTTGTAGTCTACTATGCAGTCATTACACGTCTTCAATCAACCAAATCATCGCCTTACTGAAAATACGCCATCAAACGCTTGCATGACTATTCGGGGGCCTCAACCTCAAAAGTTTTATTAAAACTTTAGGGGACACAATCTGGTCACAGAATACTTCAAATCTCAATCCACGAAGGGGCATCTCAATATGAGGCATCATATGTATGACATCTCTCAAAGAGGCACCTCACTGGGAGGCATCCTGCGAAGGGCATCTCACGAAGAGGCATCCTATGAAGGACACCTCCCAAGGAGGCATCCGTTAAAGGGGAATATTAGTCACCACTATCTTCTATATAATTTATCCTTTGGAAGTCCTTCACCAGACTAGCCTAGGGCCACACCTTAGCGCCTCTGTCTGGCGAAGGGGCACACAATAGGCGTCAATTATATCTTCAAACATTTTCTCACGAAAAAGTATAGAAAGAGTCGGGAGATGCATCAGTACTACCCCCCAGCGTCATAATATCATTCCTTAAATGAGCATCTTTTAAAGAGGCATCTCATATAGAGGCATTCTTCGGTGGAGGGGCTCACTCATGACCTTGGGGCCACATCCTGCTGGTCAGGGGCACATCCTAAGGTCCATGGGGCCTCTACTCCAAATACTTTTCTTCTTGAAGACTTGTACAATCATGCTTAAAGTCGAAGCCTTATCATATAAGGCTGACACACTTGTGGCACGCCTTGAAGGGCATGTCTTCTATTATTGAGGATGTGACGACGCGTTCTCTGAAGATAAAAGTATTGTCTTTTCGGAGGGGCACACTCATGTCCATGGGGCCTCGACCTGTAAGTAGGGGGCACTCAATGTGGACCAGTGGGCCTCTCTCCTATATCATCCATTGAATTATCACGTGGAGGGGCTCACTCATATCCATGGGGACTCGACCTGTAATCAGGGGGCTCTCACTATGGAGTACGGGGCCTCTGCTTCCAATAGCTTCCTTTCCTCTGAAATTCAAGTAATGAATTCTTCACGCGAAGGGGCTCACTCATTTCCATGGGGCCTCGACCTGTAATTCTTTCAAGAATCAGGGGGCGCAATCTATGGATCACGGGGCCGCTCTCCGATATTATCAATTGAGTTGTCACATGAGGGGGCTCACTCATGTCCATTGGGCATCAATCTGTAACCAGGGGCACTCTCTTTGGATCATGGGGCCTCGCCTCCCTATTATCTTCCTCTAAAAATCGTTGCAGTTCATGTTGAGTAGTAGTTCTTTTTCCTGAGGGCATGCCATGGAGGAAGGACGCATCCTGAAAAAACATGAAGTCGCACAAATCAATCAGCTCTCCATGTACTCGTTGGAATTTGTCTGAACATCGGAGTATCTTCGGAGTGCACGCCCTAAAGGAAGGACACACTTGAGAGACGACAAAGGGGCTCAAGTATTGGAGCTTGTCTGATCATTATTTATCTTCATTAGAATTGTTTGTAGACATTTTTCCATTGGACGCGTCCTCGGGGAGAAACGATCATTGGGACCTTTGACATGCTGAGAGGGCATCATTGAAGTAGAGGACGCGTCCTTTCGGGTTGGGACGTATAGCTAGATAATTCTTGAGATATTCTTCCAAGTAGGAATTTTCCACCTGTCAAAAAACTTAATAATCGAAAATTTCAAAAAGTACCTAGAGGACGCGTCCTAGAGGTGTGGACGTGAGCAACCGCCGAATCATCACAGGAGTTGTTGGAAACCATCTGATCCTCGAGCATCACCCTTAGGGCACGCCCTAAGAGTTCTTGGGGATTTTCCTTCATCATTTTCTTCCTGCAACAATTCAAGGAACAAAGAGCAAACCAAAACTAGTTAGGTGTTACCTTGAGGGCGTGTCTAGAAGATGATGACGTGCTCCCGATAATTGCACTTTCTTTTTAGGATCTTGCTCGGAATCATCCCCCAATATACATGGAAACTGCCGCCTTCAAGCATACATGGAAATATCCTTCAGATTTGAATCGCCTTGACACCTTCTTCTCCAGATCTTCTTCGAACCTCCAGTCAGGAATCATCGTCTTGAAATAACCATCTTTGGATCTTCCTTCTTGCCTCCAGCATGAAGTAGTACCCATGTCCATCCTCCGAATCTTGGCAGACCTTCTTCTAAGAACTTTCATCATGATGAGATATCTCTTCCTCATGAGATTATGATATTGATCAGCATCCCTCCTCCTAGCGCCAATTTGTTAACGGAGGAATTTGGTATTAACAAAGTTTGAGGTTTATCGCTGGAATCAAGATCTATGATGGTGGTTCTTCGCTGGAGTGTGGTTGTTGTGATGAATTGGGGGCTGAGATTATAAGGGTTTTCTTGGTGGTGGCTCGCTGAGCTCTTCGCTTCCCACCCCTTACAATGTGCCTACGTACCCCGTATTTATAGGGGATCAAGCCCTACGTAGTTCTTGGGGAACAAGTACCCTATATGGGCTGGTTTCTGATTTCCGAGGCCCACTAAGATACTTGATCCATCTTCTGAAATTGGTCTTCAACTCGCATTAGGAATGTCTAACGATGAGGCCTAGTCACAAAGGGCCAAGGCTCAACTACAGTCTAGGGACTTCACGGATACGGTATTGACCCAACTTAGGAGGCGACACTAACTGCTACCAGCTGTCTCCCTGAACAAAGTAGCTGCAGGTATAGCCATGACTTACCCCAAATGCCAGACGCATTCTTGTCCCCCGAATGAGAAGCACCCACCAGATTACTGGACAAGTGATCCCAAGCATTTGGGTGCAAAGTGCAGGATTAATCCAAAGTCCCCCAATAAGGACACGCCCATTGAGTACAGGAACAGAGCTCCCAAAGGACACACCAAGGTTCACCCCACATCCCCAATGAGGACGCGCCCATTGAATACAGGAGGAGGCCTTCAATCATCAGGCATACCCCTGGAGGCCTTCAACAACGGACATCCCCCTTCTAGGGCACATCCTACGAGGGAATTCTTCAATCATCAGGCAAACCCCTAGAGGCCTTCAATCATAGACATCATCATCAGGCAAACCCCTGGAGGCCTTCAATCACGGACATCCCTCCCTTAGGAGATATCCTAAGGGATAAGTCTTCAATATCTTGCCACTATCGAGTCAATGGAGCCATCCTTCACCACCAAGTAGCTACTTTAAACCAAGAGGGCGCCCCCTCAAAGGGTGGACGGCCAGAGGGCGCGCCCTCTCCCTTATTGAGGGCATGCCCTAAGCTTCCTTGTTTCAATCCAATGTCAATGTAGCTCTTATTCTCTATCAAGTCATCCATTCATGTGAAGTTGTCAGTCACAGCAAGACGACGCGTCCTAAGGGGTTGGACGGCCAAAGGGGTGCACCCTATCCCCTATGAGGACGAGCCCTTAGCTTCTTGTTTAAATCCTCAAATATTTTTCTTCTAAATTATATGTTTTTGATTTTTAGGGGTTTTGGGGGGTTTTTTGATTTGCATGCTTATTTTTAGGGGGTTCTATTGTTTTAAACACCCTCAAATATATTTAGGGCTTCTTGTTTAAACCCTCAAATTTTCACATCTAAATTTTAATTTTGTGATTTTGATTTTCTTATTTGGGTTTTTTTAATTTGCTTGCTTAGTTTTAGGGGTTTTTTATTCTAAGTTTGTTCTTATGATTTTAGGGGTTTATTTGTATGAATTCAGTGGTCTTATTTGGGCTTATTGATATTTTGATTTGGATGTATGGGTTTATTTGTATGAATCTAGTGGTCTTATTTGTATGGATGTATTGAGTGATTTGCATGCTTATTTGTAGGGGGTTTTATGATTTGATATGCTTGTTGGTATACTTCTTTTTTTGATATACTTGTTGTATATGATTTGGATGTAGTATGAATTTAGTGGTCTTATTTGGTTTTATTAGTCTATAAAACTTGACAGATTCATCCATATTGCCTAATTACCTAATAAGTTTATTCTTATTTGTGTGTTGTATAGATTATGAAGAACAAGAAAATGTCGAAGAAGGCCCGATCTTCACCTCATCCAACCACATTGAATGTGATAAGGGCATTAAAGAAAACAAGGTCCTTGAACAACAAGATTCTCAATGCATCGAGTGAAGACAATTCTGTCCAGAGAAAGCCAATCTCTGAAAACTTGCAAAAAGAATTGAACAAAAAAAAACGAGCTAAACCAGTCACCAAGCCTAACAATACTGAAGGACTAAAATTATTGAAGCGCGGATGTGTGACAATGCACCGAATTGTTAAACGCAAGATACAGGGCATCGGGCTTAAGGTTTCTTTCAACGCAAAAGGGGAGCCTCTTGGTGATGAAGGGGCATAGATGCAATCATATATTGGTGTTTTAGGAAGAACCAAACCACCAATCTGGCATGATACTTGGAGAGATGTGCCTAAAGACACGAAGACAAAGATTTGGAATTGTGTGCAGGTAAAACAAAAACAAATACATTGGTCTATTTGTTTCATTTAGTTACTTGCGTAGATATTTGTTCAGTCGGCTTTTTCTAACTTTACTTTTGTTGATTATGTATGTAGATGGCTTTTATTGTACCCCCACCAGCTAAGAGGATGGTTCTAAACTCGACAGGAACTAAGTGGAGGGAGTTTAAATGTAAGCTGACTAAACATTACATTCTTCCTTATCGGGACCAACCAGAAATGTTGGTGCATCCTCCCGCAGACTATTCCTTCATAGAAAAGTCGGATTGGGACATATTTGTTGTTGATCGCATATCAGATGAGTTTATGGTATGGTTGTAATTAGCTTCATTCATGTACACTAATTACTTAATAGTGATGTTATAACCATGTTGGTGTTTTTTATGAAGAAAATCCACATTGAACAACAAGAAAGAAGTCGGTTCATTAAATATCCACATCGCATGTCTCGAAAAGGTTACGCAAATCTTGAGGAAGAATGGGTTAGTAATAAAGAAAGAACCTTGTTGGTGTTTTTTTACACATTCAGTTTTTTTAACCACATTTGTATTATTACTAAGGTGATCCTCTATATGTGAATGTAGGCTGAATCTCATCCGGAAGCATAGGAGGTAGATCGATCGACGACGTGGGTCTTAGCAAGGAAAGACAAAGACGACAACTTTTTAAATGATTAAGTTGCAAAAAAAGCTAAGGAAATTGTAAGTTCAATTTTATTATTTTACTTCATAATCAAATTGATCATAAATAATCGGACTAATTGATCATAAATAATCAGGTTGGTAAAAATTACAATAATAAATTGGTTAATTACACTATCTTTTATAATTTAATTTTATATTGTAACTATTATCTACTTCCATTTTATGCTTATTTTTTTAGGAGAAGATGAATCAGGAGGTTAAGGAAGGGAAAGTGATGGTTGAAGGTGTTAATGATATGTTAACAAAGGTCCTTGGTAAGCCTGAACACGGAGGAAGAGTACGTGGGCAAGGAAAACACGTGAGGCAGTCCATTTACTTTGATTTAACCAAGACAAAAAAAAAACAAGGACCATGGATGAAAAGATACGTGAGGGAGTTCAAAAGTTTATGGCAGAGGAGACTCCGAAGATTATAAGTGAGAGAGATGCTTTTTGGGCTGCTGAAATGGAAAAGCTCAAAGAAGAATTATTGAGAAAGGCTGGACAACACGAGGCTAGTCCGAACCCTGTTTACCAGCAAGCAAGCTGCTCTCAATCTAAGGGTGGGCATGTAAAGGAGCTTGAAAAACCTGAAACTGCAAGGAAGATATGTGTTGAAGATGACCAAGTTTTTTATGCAGAGAATAAGAGTGACAAAGTTGATGATGTGGAGGATCTTGAGGATGTTTTTAATCAAGTTAAGGAGGTGGTTGGTGAGGATGATAATGTTAAGGAGCCTGAGGAAGTGAAAGTGCAAGCTTCTGGTAGTTCTGTATGCCAATTGGTGGTAGGATCTGTTAGATCAGGATTCAATGATCGTTAGGATCTAGACTCAACTGATCAGGATTGATGACGTCATCAGTATTGCATGGTCATCAGTATTGCATAAGCATCAATATCAGGATTTCTATATCAGGACTGGAAGCTGATCAGGATTTCTATTTCGAGTTAGTTTCTGAGTCTAGTTAAATAACGAAGCTTATTTTGTCGGTTCCTTATTTATAGTAATGAAGCTATCAATTTAGGATAGGTTTCAATCTTTGTAATTGATTAGGACTTATCATGTAATTGATAGAGAAACTGTGTAGTATATAAACACAGTTTAGGTTTCGATTTATATCGATCACACACACGAGTATTTTTGTAACCTTGAAGCTCTCAAGAACATCAGAATTTTATATCAGATTTAATAAAGCTGTTATTATTCTTTCATATTTATGATACATAATTTATTAAATCGAGAATCTTATACAATTGTATTCAACCCCCTTCTACAATTGTTATTTACTGGGCAACAATTGGTATAAGAGCAAACTGATTTAAATTTGAATCAGATACGATCTAAGATGTCGACAACCAAGTATGAAAGCATGAAGATTCCAATTCTGAAGAAGTCTGAATATCCAACATGGAAGGTAAAGATGCTGATGTACCTGGAGGCTATGGATCCTGACTATTTGGACATGATTCGTGATGGACCATATATTCCTACCAGAATTATAGGATGAACAGAAACTGTACATGAACACTATGTGGTCAAGGCCAAGAGTGAATGGACTCCAGAAGAAAAAGCTCATGTACTCAGGGAGGCAAAGATAAAGAATATCCTGCACAATAGTCTTGATGCTGTCATGTCCAACAGAGTGATTGCATGCAAGTCTTCAAAAGAAATTTGGGACACTTTGGAAATTCAATGCCAGGGATCTGCATTTTTCAAGAAAAACAGAAGGGCTCTTTTGATTCAAGAATATGAACAATTCGATGCTAGACCTGATGAGAGCCTGACTGATTTATATGATAGATTTCTGACACTCCTGAACAATCTATCTTTAGTTGGCAAGGAATATGTTTCTGAAGATTCTAATACCAAGTTTCTGAGAGCTTTACCAGAAGAATGGGATACTCAAACCTCGATCATTAGACATCAGTATGATCTCAACACTGTGTCTCTTGATGAAGTCTATGGAATGCTAAGAACTCATGATCTTGAAGTTCAACAGAGAAAGAATAAAAGAAGCAGCTAGGCAAAGACTATTGCCTTGAATGTTGAGGCTAAATCAAAAGGAAAAGCTGTGGAGGTCTCTAGAAGGAAATCAAGAGTAGTGGAGTCAGATCCTGATGATTCATCATCAGATACTGATGGCAATCCTGATGCCAATACTGATGATGATTCTTTTGTCTCAGACATGGAAGAGATGGTTGATATGATAGTCAGAGGCTTCAAAAAGATGAAGTTCAGGAAGTCTAGAAGATAAGGCAATTTCCAGAAAAGGACCTTCACTGCTGACAAAGACAAATACATCAAAAAGGACAGCAAGGGTAGCAAATTTGACAAGTCAAAGGTTAGATGCTACAAGTGTAATGGTATGAGACACTTTGCTACTGAGTGCAAGAAGACAAAAGCACTCATCACATCAAGCAAGGACTGGATGGACTCTTCCTCAGAATCTGACACTGAGGTGGTCAACTATGCCCTAATGGCCAATACTGATGAAGCTGCTGCTCCTGATGAAAAGGTATCAAATATTGTTTTTGATTTTGATTCTGATAATGCTTCTGAGTTAAGACGTTTTCTAAAGTCATTGCATATTAGCTTTAGAAGTCAAACTGCTGAGAATGCTAGAATCTTATCTGAGATGTCTGAACTTAGGAAAAGGAATGAGCATCTAGAAGCTGAATTTTCTTTTATGCAAGAAGTACAGAAAAAATGTGATAATGCTAAACACATGCACTTAGAGATGAAATTTAAATGTACTGCTCTTGAAAAGGAACTTGAATATGCTAATTAGAAAATCAGAACCTGGACAGACTCTGGTAGAAAATTTCAAGAGATTAATACCTCTAAGAATTGGAAAGAGTGTCTAGGGTATAAGTCAGATGAAGATAAGAAATTGAAAGAGAAAATTGTTGTTGATGAGACAGTTAGTCCAAAAACATATAGACATGTTATAGACAAAACCAAATCTAAGATTACTCCTGTTAATTTTGTTTTTGGTAAGGATTCCAATTCATTTTTTGAAAAGGGATCTTCTTTTGTTCAAAGTGTTAAACTTGTTAAGTCTAAACCTGTCTTGGGTAAAGTCACTAAGAATGTAGGTTTACTGTCTCAGAAACAACTCAAGGATAAAATATGTAAGGTTACAGATAAGAAGAAGGAACCCATTATCAAAAGAAACAGGAATGGTAAAATTGGGATTAATAAAGAAAATGGTTATAAATATGTCCCAAATGCACCTAGAAAATGTTGCTTTACCTGTGGTAACTCTAATCATCTTGCTATTGATTGCAGAAAGAGTAAAAAGAAGGTTACTGAAATTCCTAGGTCAGATGTTAGGAATAGATCAATATTTTATAAATCACAGAATTCTTGTTTTCATTGTGGTAGTAAATGGTATTCTATTTATACATGTGAAGAATACCATGATTTGTACTATAACTTTTATGATCCATTACCTAAGTTTAATATAGTGCTAATTATGGTAGAATTAAGAATGTCAAAGTGAAGCATGTTTTTGTTAATACTGATACTGACAAAGCAAATCTTGATGGAGTTAATTCTGTCAGGACTGCTAAAATCAGAAAGTCTTCTGCTGCTAAAATTAATAAAATGCATGGAAAAGGAACCCAAAAAGTGCGGGTTCCTAAACATTCTAACTAGTGTTTTAACATTCTGATTGCAGGGTAAAAAGAAAAATGTGTTAGTCATGGATAGTGGATGTTCTGTACACATGACTGGAAACAAAGCCCTGTTATCAGAATATGAGGAAAAAGCTGGCCTAATTGTGTCTTATGGAGATGGCAACATTGGACAAACATTGGGATATGGAAGTATAATCATTGGAAATGTCATCATTGAGAAAGTAGCTCTAGTGAAGGGACTAAAACACAACCTGTTGAGTATTAGTCAAATCATTGACAGAGGTTATCATGTCAACTTCTATTCTACACATTGTGAAGTAGTTAGCAAAGAAAAAGGAAAGATAGTATTGAGTGGCTACAGACATGGTAACATTTATGAAGCCAACATTCTCTCAAATACTGATGGCTCCCCTACTTGTCTCATCAGTAAAGCATCAGTAGATGAAAGTTGGAATTGGCATAAGAAGCTTTCTCATCTCAACTTCAGCAATATCAATGAGTTGGTAAAGAAAGATTTAGTGAGAGGATTACCTAAAGCTTTGTATACTCCTGATGGACTCTGTGATGCTTGTCAAAAGGCTAAACAAAGAAGGACATCATTGAAGAGTAAATCAGAATCCTCTATTGAAGAACCATATCACATGCTGCATCTTGACCTATTTGGACCAGTCAACATTATGTCCATCAGTAAGAAGAGGTACACTCTTGTAATTGTTGATGAATATACTAGATTCATGTAACAGCCCGACTTTTCGGACTATTAAATCTAAATACAAAACTAAAACACAATACAATTTATTAATCTAAAAGTTAATTACAAAGAGAACTATTACATAAGCGCAGCTAACAATGACAATCCAAGCCAAACTAGTCCAAATCTAAGATTCTCGAAATCCAAAGCACATCCACTCGATCTTAACTCGAACCTGAAAATTGTAAGGAATGAGCCATACAGCCCAGCAAGAAACCAATCGATCCAACTAGTCGGGCAAATAACATATATACATATATAGAAGAATACGATACAATAATGATTCACAATACGTAACTTTCGATTCACATATTCTTATTCTTATTCGATACATACAATACGACACCACATAACAACAATAACTCGAAACCCATAATTAATGCCACGACCACTACAACCCGGTGATAACGGTCCTAAATTTTCAGAAAACTATCACTACAACCCGGTGATAACGGTACTTATTCTTATTCGATATTTTCACAAACCATGGCACAAATCAGAATCCCAAGACTATTATTGCTTACACATAACACATATCAAATAAACACATCATTAATTCAAATTATAATCTCACTTAGCCCAAGTTGTATAAGAAAATATATACATATACCACATAATTTCGAAAACACTAGTAAAATCAATCGGAAACTTACCTCAACGCAACCTAGATCATATATTCAATTCTGACCAGAACTGTATTTACTCTTTTGACCCTCTAAACGACGTTTTCTTGAAAAACTCAAAGGACGAAAGTCATACAGAACGAAAAGACCTTTGTGAAAGATATTACTCATCAGAATCGGACTTATAACGAATCGGGAATTGAATAAAACGTCCGCTGAATTTGAACAGAAACTGAAAAACAAAATCTGTTTGTGTTTTGTGATTTTCAGAACAGTTAAGAGAATAATCTGGAAAAACACTATTAAATAGAAGTTGTAGGAAATTGAAAGAGATTTCCGAAAAGTCCAGAATCATCAAATTCTGACTTACGATGAATATTATACGAATTTTTCAAGATAGCTGATTTCTGTATGGAAGAGACTCACGAATTTTGATAATAAAAACGAGCAACGAGAATATGAAGTTATATAACCCTATAAAACCCTAAGTCCAAACATACCACTTATCCGAACTTAAATCTGATCCATATTTTAGGCCCATTAGTCTAATTTAATTTTAAATCCTATTCTTTTTCAAAAGTTAATCTTTTTTTATTATTCTTTTATTATTATTAATCTAAAAATTACGGGATATTACAATTCACCTGGGTGTATTTTCTGCACAGAAAAGATGATACTCCTGAAATACTGTTGGATCATGTGAGAATGATTGAGACAACCACAAAGTACAAAGTCAAGATACTTAGGAGTGATAATGGTACTGAATTCAAGAATTCAAAGATGGAAGAGTTCTGCAAATACAAATGAATTATTCAACAATTCTCTGCTCCTGGCACACCTCAGCAAAATGGAGTAGTTGAAAGGAAAAATAGAACTCTTATTGAAGCTGGCAGAACTATGTTGGAAGAAGCTAAATTACCTACATATTTCTGGGCAGAAGCAGTCAATACAGCATGCTATACTCAAAATCTCACATTGATAAACAGACATGGTGTAAATCCCTATCAAATGCTCAAGGAGAAGAAACCAAGTTTGAAGAATCTGCATGTGTTTGGATGTAAATGTTTTGTTCTCAGAACTCATCCTGAACAGATAGGAAAATTTGAAACCAAGGCTGATGAAGGAATTTTCATTGGCTATCCTGCCTCAAGAGCTTTCAGAGTTTTTAACTTGAGAACAAGAACTGTCATGGAGTCAATACATGTATCTTTTGATGATAAGAAGATAATTGGATTGAATGAAGACTCACATGATAGATTGATTTTTGAAAATGAAGCTACCAAGGAACCTGAAGAAAATGAATCAGATCCTGACAATTCATCAAATACTGATGGTTCACCAAATCCTGATGACTCATCAAATCTTGATGATACTCCAAATCCTGATGAAGCACCAAATACTGATGGTGCTAATACTGATGATACAACTAGCAGTGCAAATGTTGAGGGGGAACAACAACAATCCACTACAGAATCAACTCGATCATCAGGTCAAAATTTTTCAGATACTGATTCAAGTGACAATCCTGATAATCCATCAGGAGGAAATAGCAATATTTCAGGGGAAGATTCTAATGAAGCAAATTCTTCTAATCAAGATAACACCAATCTAGGGGGAACATCTACATCAAGGAATGACTTACCACCAGCAAGGAAATGGACTGCAAGACACACTCTTGATTTGATAATTAGAGATCCTGATGCAGGTGTTCAGACAAGAAGTGCAACTCAGAATGAATGTCTATATCACAGCTTTCTATCAAATGAGGAGCCTAAGAAAGTTGAAGATGCACTTAAGGATGCTGATTGGGTTACTGCATTGCAACAAGAATTGAATGAATTTGAAAGAAATGAAGTCTGGAAACTAGTACCAAGACCAAAGAATAAGTCAATTGTTGGTACAAAATGGATTTTCAAAAATAAGACTGATTCAGATGGTGTAATTATCAGAAACAAAGCAAGACTAGTTGCAAAGGGGTATTCTCAACAAGAAGGAATTGACTATGATGAAACTTTTGCTCCTGTTGCAAGACTAGAGGCCATCAGGATCTTTCTGGCATATGCAGCTCATAAGAAATTCAAGGTTTTCCAGATGGATGTTAAAAGTGCTTTCTTAAATGGTGAACTGGAGGAAGAAGTATATGTTGAACAACCTCCTGGTTTCATTGATCCTAAATATCCAAATCATGTTTATAGATTGGATAAAGCACTTTATGCACTAAAGCAAGCTCCAAGAGCCTGGTATGAAACCCTAGCTCAATTCTTACTGGAAAGTGGATTCAAAAGAGGTACTATTGATAAAACTTTGTTCTATTTGAATCATGGTAAGGATTTACTTTTAGTTCAGATTTATGTTGATGATATCATTTTTGGGTCAACAAACAATAAGCCGTGTTAAAAGTTTTCTAAGCTTATGTGTTAGATATAATTGCTAATGTTTGTTTATCAGTGTTTAAGCAACAGGTACTGACAAGAGTTTATCAGAAGCCAGTCAGAGTTTAGTTAAACTCTGACAGGGTGAAGAGTTTAAAAGAAGCCGGTCAGAGTTTATTTAAAGTCTGACAAGGTGATAGTTGAATTAGCTGTCGGTGCTGAATTGAAGATTCTAGAAGCAATATATTCTGAAGATGGAAAGAAGCAGAATATATTGATACAGCTAAGGAAACGGAATAGAAGATAAGAAGCAATCCTTAATTGATATAAATTGTATAGCTGATTTATAGGAATATCAATTAGATAAGGATTGTATGTAGCTGTGTACTATATAAACACAGATAGGTTATCCCTAGAAGGGACGCGATTATTGATATATTATTATTGTAACCTAGAAGCTCTTTGTGATTCATTAACATCATAAAGAGAGAAGCTGTTAATATAAATACAGTTTATTGATTCATAAACAGTGTTCTTAATTATCGTTATTCTCATACATACTTGATTATATTGTGTATTCGGCCTAACAATTGGTATTAGAGCCAAGGCTGTTTAATATATACAGTTTTACGATTCAAACACAGTATTAATCATGTCTGTAGAAAATCAAACTGCTCCTAAGGCTGAACAGGTTAAGCCCAATTCTGTAAGTCGATATGAAACAATCAGGGTTCCAATTCTCAGGCCAGTAGAGTATCCGATTTGGAAGGTTAAGATGACCATGTTTCTGGAGGCTACAGATCCAGAATACCTTGACAGAATTAATGATGGTCCTCATATGCCAACTAAATTGTCCCCTGTTGTTGATGGTCAAGCACAAAAGACTGTTCCAAAGGAAAAGAAAGATATGACTCCTGAGGATATCTCATCAATTGCAAAGGATGCAAAGGTTAGACATCTTCTCCACAGTGCTTTAGATAATGTAATGTCTAACAGAGTAATTGGCTGCAAAACTGCCAAAGAGATATGGGATGCTTTAGAAGTCAGATGCCAGGGAACAGGTGCTATTAAGAAGAACAGAAAAACAATACTCACACAGGAGTATGAGCACTTTGATTCAAGAACTAATGAAACCTTGACTGAGACTTATGACAGATTTTGCAAACTGTTGAACGATCTGTCTCTGGTAGATAAGGAATATGAACTTGAAGAGTCCAATCTCAAGTTTCTGTTATCTCTACCTGAAAAGTGGGATTTAAAGGCAACAACAATCAGAGATAATTATGATCTTGCTGATACAGATCTTGATGAGATCTATGGATTGTTAAAGACTCATGAACTTGAGATAGAACAAAGAAACAGGAGGTCCAGCAAGAAGACAAAATCTGTTGCTCTCAAAGTCGAGGAGAAGCCCATCAAGAAGGAATCATCAAGGAAGAAAGCCAAGGGAAAGGCTTTAGTTATTAAATCTGAAAGTGAGTCATCAAACTCTGATGATGACTCAAACTCTGATGAAGCTTCTGACTCTGAGGATGATGAAGAGGAGTTGATGCAAATGGCTGCATTGATGGTGAAGACCTTTAAGAAGATGGGATTCAAGAACTTCAAGAAAGGAAAGAGATTCTCAAGGAAAGATTCAAACTCTGAAAGGAGAAGTTTCAGAAAGTCTGATGGAAAAGAGACCAAGTCTGGCAAGAAGGATAAGTCTCAAATCCAGTGCTACAAGTGTAAGGAGATGGGTCATTATGCTCCAGAGTGCAAGAAAGGCAAATCTGAGAAAGCACTCATCTCTAAAGGCAGAGACTGGGCAGATACTTCAGACTCTGATGATGGAGAAAACTATGCTCTTATGGCAACTGTCAGAGATGAGACTGAATCTTCTGAAAATAAGGTACCCCTAACTACTTATGCTTATGATACTGATAATATATCTGAGTTAAGAGTATATCTGAAAAGTGTTCATGTTAGTTATAGGGATCAGACTTTAGAGAATGAGAGGATTAAATCTGAGAATCTTAGTCTTAAAGAAAGAAACAAGTTTCTTGAAAGAGAACTTGAGAATATGAAGCAGATTCAAAAAGAAAGAGATGATGCTGTTTATATTGAACAGGAAGTGCTTAAGTTAAATAAGCAGCTAGAATCTGAACTTGAAAAAGAAAGAAAAATAATTATGACTTGGACAAACTCTGGAAGAGACACTCATCAAGTGTTTCAAACAGATTCTGTAGGTTTAGGCTATTGTGAAAACGATGAACTTAGGTTTAAAGACAAAGTTAAGGTTAAACCACAACTTAAACCTGTGATATTTGTTCCAGAATCCACCAAGCTAAAATCTGTAGTTGTGAAAGAAGCTGTTATGGAGCCAGTTGAAGCTTGTGTTGAACAAGTAGATATTGAATCTAAAACAGAGAAGCTTGTTGAGCTAGAAGCTGTTAAAGAACCAATTAGAATCTGTGAGAAGCAGGTTAATGTTGGTTTAATGACAGGAAAACAGTTTAAACATAAGCTCAAAGAGGTTAAGTCTGCCATGAAACCTAAAGGGTCCAAGAGAAATAGGAATGGAAAAGTAGGCATAAATAATAGAAATAATCATATGCCTAATGCTAGTGCCTCAAGAAAAACATGTTATAATTGTGGTAGTTCTAATCATCTTGCTAGATTTTGCACTAAGAACAAACATATTAATTCTTTACCTTCTACTTCAGAAGTAAAGAATGATTATGTTAGAGTAAGACCACAGACTTTATGCAAACATTGTGGGAGCACTTGGCATTCTATTTACACATGTAAGAGTTATCATGCAATTTATCATAACTATTATGAGCTAAAACCCAACTTGAAATGGGTTAGAGCAAACTCTGCTAGTGTAAAATCTGACAATGTTAGTTTAAACTCTGATAATACAGATTCCGCTGCAAAAACTAACACTGTTAAGAAAGACAAAGGATCCAAGCAAGTCTGGATCCTCAAAACTAACACTTAGTGTTTGTTTGTGATTGCAGGGTATAATAGAGAGCACACTTATCTTAGACAGTGGATGCTCAGGACATATGACTGGAAATAAAGCCCTGCTATCAGACTTTGAGGAGAAGGCTGGCCCAAAAGTTTCCTATGGAGATGGCAACATAGGACACACTCTGGGATATGGCAATATTAATCTTGGAAGTGTCATCATCACAAATGTAGCTCTAGTCTCAGGACTCAAGCATAATCTGTTATCTGTGAGTCAAATCTGTGACAGAGGAAACCATGTAGATTTTCATAGTGAATACTGTGAAGTTATCAGTAAATCTACTGGGAAAGTTGTTCTAGTTGGACACAGGCGCAACAATATTTATGAAGCAAGTTTGGTAACAAACTCTGATGGAAAAACAGTGTGTCTGACTGCAAGAATGTCAAATGAAGAAAGTTGGAATTGGCACAAGAAGCTTTCTCATCTCAATTTGAACAACATAAATGAGCTTATTAGAAAGGATCTTGTAAGAGGACTTCCAAAATCAATACTCAATCTAGATGGTCTATGTGATTCTTGTCAAAAGGCCAAGCAAAGGAAGTCATCTTTCAAGAGCAAATCTGAATCTTCAGTAGTGGAACCTTATCATCTTCTACATGTTGATCTCTTTGGACCAGTGAATGTGATGTCCATGGGCAGAAAGAAATATGCTCTAGTAATTGTTGATGAATATACTAGATATACATGGGTGTATTTCTTGTCAAAGAAGGATGAAACTGCTCAAATGTTGATGGATCATGTAAATCTACTGGACAAAAGATCACAGCACAAAGTCAAAATTATAAGGAGTGATAATGAAACTGAATTCAGAAACTCAATCTTGGAAGCTTTCTGCAAGGAAAGAGGAGTCAAACAAGAATTTTCTGCACCTGGAACTCCACAGCAAAATGGTGTAGTTGAAAGAAAGAACAGAACTTTAATTGAAGCTGCCAGAACTATGCTTGATGAAGCAAAATTGCCAACTAATTTCTGGGCAGAAGCTGTTCAAACTGCTTGTTTTACTCAAAATGCAACTCTGATCAACAAGCATGGAAAAACACCATATGAGATGGTGAAAAACAAGAAGCCAAATTTGAAATATTTTCACATATTTGGATGCAAATGCTTTGTGTTGAAGACTCATCCTGAACAGTTGACCAAGTTCGAGTTAAAAGCTGATGAAGGAATCTTTGTTGGCTATCCATTGTCAACAAAAGCATTCAGAGTTTACAATCTGAGAACGAAGGTGATCATGGAATCCATACATGTGTCGTTTGATGACAAGAAAATAATTGGACTTGAAGACAAGGATGGATATGATCAACTACGTTTTGAAAATGAAGATCTATTCTCTGATGATATAAACTCTGATGAAGCAGGGTTGACAAACTCTGACGAAGCATACTCTGAACCTCTACTGGTAAATACTGGAGAAACTGGAAATTCTCAAATTGAACAAAATAGAGAACCAGTTGAGGGGGAGCGTGAAGAAGCTCAACAAGACACAGCAAGTGAGTCAGTTGAGGAAACTGATTCAAACTCTGACAGCTCAAACACTGAGCCATCCAACTCAGGGGGAGCCTCAGATACTGCAGAAAGTCAACATATGAATCAGGAGAGCATGGATCAAGGGGGAGGATTCAATAATGATGCAAGAAACCACTTACCAACAGCCAGAAAGTGGACACAGGCACACACACCTGATCTCATAATTGGAGATCCTGATGCTAGTGTGAGAACTAGAAGTGCAACAAACAATGAGTGTCTGTATCATGCTTTCTTGTCTCAAACAGAACCAAAGAAAGTGGAGGAAGCTCTTCAAGATGCTAATTGGATTACAGCAATGCAAGAAGAGTTAAATGAATTTGAAAGAAATGAAGTCTGGACACTTGTACCTAGACCAAAGAATAGATCAATTGTAGGTACAAAGTGGATTTTCAGAAACAAGACTGACAGTGAAGGTGTGATTACAAGAAACAAGGCTAGACTTGTGGCAAAAGGTTATTCACAACAGGAAGGAATTGACTATGATGAAACCTTTGCTCCAGTTGCAAGATTGGAGGCCATAAGAATTTTTCTGGCCTATGCTGCACACAAGAAGTTTAAAGTCTTTCAGATGGATGTAAAAAGTGCTTTTCTCAATGGGAAGCTTGAAGAAGAAGTGTTTGTTGAACAACCACCAGGATTTGTAGATTCCAAGCATCCAGATTATGTCTACAGGCTTGACAAGGCATTATATGGACTAAAGCAAGCACCAAGAGCATGGTATGAAACTCTTGCTCAATTTCTTTTAGAAAGTGGGTTCACAAGAGGTACAATTGATAAAACCTTGTTTTATTTCAATTCTGGTGATGATTTGTTTTTAGTTCAAATTTATGTAGATGATATTATTTTTGGATCTACTAATGACAAACTTTGTAAGAAGTTTGCAAAGCTTATGCAATCCAGGTATCAAATGAGCATGATGGGAGAGCTTAGTTATTTTCTAGGCTTACAGGTCAAGCAAACAGATGATGGGATTTTTATCAATCAAGCAAAGTATACCAGAAATCTTCTAAAGAAATTTGGTATGCTTGATAGTTCATCTGCTACAACTCCCATGGCTACAGCAACGAAGCTTGACAAAGACACAGGAGCCTCAGTAGATATGACTAACTACAGAGGAATGATAGGGTCTCTACTGTATCTTACTGCAAGTAGACCTGATATCATGTATGCAACATGTCTTTGTGCAAGATTTCAAGCAGATCCCAGAGAGCCTCATCTAACAGCTGTAAAAAGGATCTTCAAATATCTCAAAGGAACCATAACCCTGGGTTTGTGGTATCCTAGAGAATCAGAGTTTAAGTTAATTGGTTACTCTGATGCAGATTTTGCAGGCTGTAAGATAGACAGAAAAAGTACAAGTGGAAGCTGTCAATTTTTAGGTGACAGATTAGTTTCTTGGTACAGCAAGAAACAGAAGTCAATCTCCACATCCACTGCTGAAGCAGAGTATATAGCAGCTGGTAGCTGTTGTGCACAGATTTTATGGATGAAGAATCAACTGCTGGATTATGGGTTAAGGTACTCTAAAATACCTATTTTCTGTGATAACCAAAGTGCTATTGCTATGACAGGTAATCCAGTACAGCACTCCATGACCAAGCACATCAGCATAAGATATCATTTTATCAGAGAACATGTGGAAGAAGGGAACATTGAGCTTCATTTTGTGTCTACAGACCAACAACTTGCAGATATCTTCACCAAACCTTTGAGTGGAGCTACGTTTACAAGATTGGTAAATGAACTTGGAATGATCTCTGGTTCTGACTAGAGATACGGGTTAGACTCAAAATCTATCCATGTTTGATTGTTTAATGCTCATGATTCCTTGCATATATTAACTGTTATGAGTACCAGTGTCATAAACTCTGTCGGTTAAACTCTGATGCTAAACTCTGTGAGTCATAAAAAGTTGGTCATACTCTGAATGTTACAGTTTAAATGCTATACTCTGATTGTAATTTTGTCTGGAACATATGGACCAATGAAGAAATTTGTATGAAGCATAATTCTCAGTAAGTAATTGTGAATCCTTAAGAGTTGATAGATTCTGATCTCAAATATGTGCAGTAAGCTAACACAGCATGATACTGTCTCTATATTTATAGCATCTCTTAGTTTATTGATCCTATACACTGAGTCTGTATTAGCTGTTTGCATCTTCTCTCATAAGTTAATTATAATTACTGATGAAAAGTCTAAACTCTGATTATTCATTGCAATTAATTCACCCTCAAATCAAAAGATGCCAAACAGAGCACAAATTCCTTTGAGATCATGTTGTGCCTAGGAAGATCCAGGAACTTATTGTATGAAATAAGGGCTAAAATCTTTGATTTTTGGTGACTAGTGCCAACCACTGATTACTGGAAAAATAAAAAAAAACAAAAAAAAATAAAAAAATAAAAAAATAAAAATAAAAATATATATATAATAAAGGGGGTGAAAAATAAAAGACATATCCAAATGAAAGGATATCAGTAATACAGAGTTTAGATAGAAAAATCAGTGTCTATGTTAAACATGAGAGTTTAGGCAACCAGTTTTTACTACTTTAGTTTGTGGATTTTATGCACTTTGAGATGATCTAAATACTGATTTCGGTAAACTCTGCTACTACACACACATATTTTCACAACTGTACAGATTGAGAAAAGAGTTTATTGACAAAGAAGGACAAATGGTAAACACTGATGTATTATGTGAAATACGCCGAGGTTACTTTGTTTTAATCTCTGATGGTTAAAATAATCTCTTTGTTTTAGACATTTTATAACTTTGAGATTAGCCATTTGTTTTTCGGAAAAAGTATGATTGAACGGAGAAAAGAAAGAGTGTGTTTGATAGGTCCTGATAGTGATTCGTAATGCTGCTGAGTATGTTAGTTTATTGTTTAAAGTGATATCATTTCTTTCACTTTACAATTACTATGCAAAATTGATAATACTGATATGTAAAGAAACAAATTTTTCATTAATTGATTCAAATTTACATTCAGACCATTTCATACTCATGTTTAGCTAAACTTTCTGGTACATACTAATCACTATGGTTACAAAAGAGAAGATCTATTTAACCAGGACAAGTATTTGAATGCTACAACTGAAGCAGAAGAGCTAGAGCCAGAAGCTATTGTGCTCTATTACTTCTGATGATCGCTACCCAGTTGTTCAACTGATCATTATACCATCTGGGATTGCTTGACAACATCCTGAAGATGAATCATCATCATCATCTTCCTGGATTCTCTTTCTGCTTTGCAGCTTGCAGGATTCCAAGAAGATTGTCTCCTCAGTACCCATCAGGAAGCTCTGCTGGAAGAGCATCATACAAATCTCCATAGTATGATTGTCTGCCAGGATGGGCACATCATATGGACCGGGACGGATGATGTGCACATAAGGATTAGAGATCGGTCCTTCCGCTATTTCATCATCTGCTATAAGACCTTCATCATTCAGAAAAGACAGAACAAGAAACTCATCGATGATATAGTTTGCTTGTTGATGCCAGTTCATGTTCACGAATGATTCTACATCCATGAATTCAAAGGTTCCTGCCATTTGGTGTATGGTAATTTTAAGATATGAAGCCTGTTGTTAAAATGCTTCGGGTTTTAAAGCATTCAACAAGGTAACTGAAAGGTTTTTCCTTGAATCGAAGCGCTTGGGATAATAAGGTGCGGAGTTTCAAGACAGTCATTATTATTCTGATTGTTGAGCTCCTTTGTACTTTATTATTAAAATTGATAATTTTATTATTATTAATTTTTTTTAAGCGGATATTTTGAGTGTTATATGTGATGCCAGGTGTCTCCACGTCTGCACGTGTATTGGAAGTTGTTAGACACAGCTGTCAGCGTATGCACGTTTGACATCTGTCCCACTAACATACTTTTAATCGTTACAGTTCCTATTTAATACACTACATACACACGATTCAATCTTTTACGCACCTCATCTTTTCATAAGCTTTTACTCACACACAAACACTCAAACACTTTCAAAGCCCAGTTCTTCTTGTTTTCCAATCTTACTAATGGCAACTACAGCGTTTATTGCTTCTGAATTAGAATTTGTTCCCAACAATTATTCTGCTCCTGTAGCAAATGAGAACGCACCGGAGGCGTTTCATTTGATTCAGAGGTTCTTGTTACACTCTGATATCGGTACTGCTCTAACCGCACCATCGAAGCTGTCTGCGACTCAAATTCGAACTTTTTGGCAGACAGGTACTTATGATAATGGAGGAGAGTCTGGATCGCCATCTATAATTTTTGAGTTTCAAGGAGATGAATTTGTTGTTACTCCTACTACTGTTCGTGATGCTTTGGGTCTTGAAGATTTCAATGCATTCACAATCTCTGTTGGAGACTCTGAGCTAGTAAGAATGATGAACGAGATAGGCTACA
The DNA here is from genome assembly GCA_030848705.1 of Heracleum sosnowskyi. Lineage (NCBI taxonomy): Eukaryota > Viridiplantae > Streptophyta > Magnoliopsida > Apiales > Apiaceae > Heracleum > Heracleum sosnowskyi. Next base: position 11,439,101 of record CM061239.1, read on the forward strand.
CTGGACCTTTGACAAAGATAGGTCAACTCAAAAGGCCATTTTTGCGCAAGGAGTGGAGCTTCTTTTTCGATTGCATTACTCGGGCTTTTGGAAAGAAGTGCACCAATTGGGATGCGATTCCCACGGATAGTCTACAGATCGGGTATTCTCTTCTCTATGGCAGTCAATTTGATGTTGCTAGATTAGTTTTAACTAATATTGGTGAGAAAATGCTAGAGAATAGAAATGTTGTTTATTTCTCTAGGTTTTGTCAATTGATATTCAATTTTTGCTGCCCAAATGTTGAGATAGTAGAGGATGATGTTATACTTTCGTTTAAACTGCACAAACGTATATTTTCTGACCTTATCAACAAGGACAACAAGAAAGGAGAAGTTGGTCCTTTAATGTTGCCTGCATCAGTGCAACAATTTCTTGACAACTTACAACAACAACAAGTCTCAACTGCTGAAGCTGGACCTTCTGTGTCTCAACCACAGAGGTCAAAGAGTTCCAAAGTTCGAGCAGTTAAGTCTGGTTTGCAACAAACTGAAGCTGAGGTATCAAATGTTGATGCTGTGCCTCAGAGAAAAAGATTGAAGAAAAGGCGAGCCCAAAGGGCAAAGTCTGTTGCTGCTGATTCTATTGTAGACTCAGAAACTGAAGCTGATGAAGAAACTCTTCATCAGAGAAAGAGACGACTAGTTGCTGATCAACTTTTTGGTGATATCATTGCCAATATGGACAAAGAACCTGAGAACACTGAAGCTCCTACATCAGAGAATGAGGAGATTGTGATTACAACTGTTCCTTCAAGTACTCCTGCAATTGTTGTTGAGGAGGATATTCTAACTGTTGAGGATGCTGCAAATCCTGAAACTATTATGATGGATTTTGAAACAGAAGCTCCTACATCAAAAGCTGATGATGTAGTTGAGGAAGCTGCTGCATACTCTGACAGCAGGATTGTGGATCATGAAGATACTGTACTGGAAGCTGATCAAGCTACTACTGAATTAGTAGAACCTATTGCTTCTCACACAGAAATCATTTCTCTTGATTTTGAGAAAGGTGAGGAAGTTGATCAGATTAGAGTTGATCCAGTTCCAGAAGCTGTTGCTGTACATGCTGATGCAACAGATAATGATCATGAGGATATTGTTTTCCTTGAAACTTTGCAACAATCAGTTGTTGAGATTGTTCAGAGAGAAGCAGAGGTTACTGTTCCAGCAAACTCTGATGTTCCTCAAACTGTAGCAGATCAAGTACCTGATGCAACTGCACAGTTAATTGATGAAATCACTGCTGAAAATGTGCTTGAAGATATTCACAGCGAGGATGACAATGCTGAAGCTAGTCCTGCTCATTCAAACTCTGATATTCAAGTGGAAGTTTCTGATCTTCAAGCAAATTCTACTGAAGAGAGGGAAGTTCAAAGGGCTGCTTCTGAGCATTTTCAGAATATGTACTACAATACATGGACTAATGCAGATTGTGTCTTTCCAGCACAACGGGCTGCAGATTTTCTATCTGATTCCGTTAAGAAGATTACAAATCCTGATGTCCTTACGAGCTTACAGGCAACTGTTATTCAAGTCAAATCTCTCAATAATAGATTTGATGAGAATCAACAAATGCTTACAAAACTGAGGAATGAAGTAAGTCTGAGGGATCTTACTTTAAAGGCTGACAGAACTTCTTACTATGCCATGTTCAAGCAGCAAGCCAGGGATTCTGAAGAAATCAAGAAGAGGCTTGGGACAGTTGAGGACAACCAGAATGCTATGTCTGCTCAACTGACTTCCATTTCTACTGCGCTTGAATTGCTGACATCAGTACTACTTTCTGATGATGTCAAAAAGGGGGAGAGTATACCTAAAGACAAATGCAAAGATACTCAAACTCTGAGACGGAAGGATGATTCTACTGATGGGGGAAGCAGAGGAAATGAAAGAAGGATTTCTGCTCAAAGGCAAAGACGTGTAATAAACTCTGGTGGTCAATCTACTTCAAACCTCAACAAAAGTTTAGTTGTTTCAGCTAACCCATCTACTGATGAAGAAATTGCTGCTAGGATCTTTATTAAAGAGCATGGAAAGGAAGTTACTATTGAAGATATCCAGGCTGAAGAACAGATGCTTGCTGAGGAACACAAGAAAAATCTTGAAGCTGGAATCTACAAGAAACAGGAAATCAAGGCTCCTAGGAAGAAAGAAGTTGGTATTTCTATCAAAGAGAATACACAACAGAGTATACAATATACAAGGAGACCTGTGATTAGAAACTCTGATAAGGGTAAAGGCAAAATGATTGAAGAGCCTAACCTGAAGAAGAAAGATAATTCAACCTCTGACATTGCTCAAGTTGAAACAAGATTAGCAAAATCAACCTCTGACGCTGCTCAAGTTGATGATACTATTGAAGTTAAGCCAGCCTCTGACAAGGCTCAAGCTGTGCAAACTCAGCTAGCTTCTCAACTCAAAGGTTTCTTAAGACCTGTACTCTCTGAAACTCTGACACTTCAACCTGTGGATTTTTCTCAAACCAGGACTGTACTTGGAAAAGAATCTTATGATAAGTCTGGTTTAGGTTCACATAGGGAGAAGAGAATAAATAACAGATCTCAAGACAATATTTCACTGGCAGGATCTGGTATTGGGGGTACACAAGAAAATCTTGATAAGTTAGAATCTGTTCAATTGATTTTTCACAGAGTCTTGAAGAAGCAGTTTCTGTTATACTTCATGAGTGATGGAAGTGTTTATAGAGTTGGAGAATCTGATGTAAATCTCAAATCATGGGAAGAACTTGAATATGTACTTTATCTGTTGAAAGTTAAGAACAGACACACCCATAATGTTGCTCAAATTTTAAGAGAAAAGATGCTGAGATCAAAAGTGATGCTTGGAGGAGGAGAAGTCTCAAATGCTTATATTCCAAAGTATAGAGATCATGCTGGAAAGTTGGTGAAGATGAAGAAAAACAGTGCTAGATTTAAAACTGCACTTGGAATAAAAGTCTTAGAATTCAACTTAGAGTCAGATAAAGCTCAGTACATTCGGTTAGGAAATGACATGAAGAAGAACAGTATCTATTCTCTGAGGGCTGCCATATATCAAACTGGTGAAGGAGATCCAGAGTATAAGGAGCTGAAAGAGATTATGATAGCTGAACTTGAGAATGCTGAGAGAAGACTGCTGATTGATTATCTCAGGACTGTACCTGATATTGAAGAAGTCAAGTAAAGTCTGACTGTAAGTTTTTAATATTTTCTATTCTAAGTCAAATTTAAACTCTGTTTTAAATTAAACTCTGTTATATGTTAAACACTGCATTTGTTAAATGGTTTTGACATCATCAATTATATGTTTAACTTGTACATTTTATTATGAACAAGTTGGGGGAGATTGTTAGATATAATTGCTAATGTTTGTTTATCAGTGTTTAAGCAACAGGTACTGACAAGAGTTTATCAGAAGCCAGTCAGAGTTTAGTTAAACTCTGACAGGGTGAAGAGTTTAAAAGAAGCCGGTCAGAGTTTATTTAAAGTCTGACAAGGTGATAGTTGAATTAGCTGTCGGTGCTGAATTGAAGATTCTAGAAGCAATATATTCTGAAGATGGAAAGAAGCAGAATATATTGATACAGCTAAGGAAACGGAATAGAAGATAAGAAGCAATCCTTAATTGATATAAATTGTATAGCTGATTTATAGGAATATCAATTAGATAAGGATTGTATGTAGCTGTGTACTATATAAACACAGATAGGTTATCCCTAGAAGGGACGCGATTATTGATATATTATTATTGTAACCTAGAAGCTCTTTGTGATTCATTAACATCATAAAGAGAGAAGCTGTTAATATAAATACAGTTTATTGATTCATAAACAGTGTTCTTAATTATCGTTATTCTCATACATACTTGATTATATTGTGTATTCGGCCTAACATTATGCAGTCAAGATATCAAATGAGCATGATGGGAGAAATGAGTTACTTTCTTGGTCTTCAAGTTAAACAGACTGATGATGGCATCTTTATCAATCAGTCAAAATATGCAAAGAATTTATTGAAAAGGTTTAACATGCAAGATTGTGCTATTTCTAGTACTCCCATAGCTACAGCTACCAAACTTGATCCTGATCAAGGTGCTGAGGTAGATGTAACTCACTACAGAGGAATGATTGGCTCTTTATTGTATCTCACTGAAAGTAGACCAGATATCATGTTTGCAACCTGTCTGTGTGCAACATTTCAAGCAAAACCTAGGGAACCTCATCTGATTGCAGTTAAAAGAATTTTCAGATATCTCAAAGGCACTCCTTCTCTTGGCCTTTGGTATGCAAGGGAATCAGATTTTGGTTTGTGTGGTTATTCAGATGCTGATTTTGCAGGATGTAAAATAGACAGAAAAAGTACTTCAGGAAGTTATCAGTTTTTGGGTGGAAGATTAGTCTCATGGTTTAGTAAAAAGCAAAAGTCTATCTCTACTTCAACTGCAGAAGCTGAGTACATTGCTGCAGAAAGTTGATGTGCTCAGATAATGTGGATGAGAAATCAGTTGTTAGATTATGGCCCGTCATATTCAAAAATCCCTATTTATTGTGATAACCAAAGTGCTATTGCAATGACAGGAAATACAGTTCAACATTCTCTTACTAAACACATCAGTATTAGATATCACTTCATAAGAGAACAGGTTCTGGAAGGAACAATTGAACTTCATTTTGTTCCTACTGATCAACAACTAGCTGATATATTCACCAAGCCACTACCTGAAGCTACTTTCAACAAGTTGGTGAATGAACTTGGAATGATGAACTTTGAAAATTTCTGAGGAAAGCTACAGAGAGGAAATCCTGATGACTATCAAATCATGATGGTCATTCTGCAAGGTATGTAATTTTTGATCAAATCCTGATAGGACACAATCCTGACAGGAATTCAACTGGTCAATCCTGATGTACAGGTTAGTATTTCATTGCTTAATTTGTGCCTAATTTTTCGTCAGTTACTGATGAGAAACGTTTGAGTTTTTATTGGAAACCTGTATGCGCGCGTGTGTCACACTGATAGATATATACAAATAGATACACATAAAAAGCGGTGCAGTTATGTTTAATTATGCACGTAATTTGTCCACTAATCATTTTTGCACAAATCATATTTTGCCACCTGTCATTGAGAGTAATATTTTGTTTTAACAAAATACACTTGATTTCTAAATTCCTGATTACTCTCTCATCATCAGTTTTTCATCTTCTTTCTCTCTCTGTGCTCAAGAACCCTATTTTCTAAATCTCAATTTTTAAGCTTTCTATTCTGTTTTAATGGCGTCTTCATCATTCATGAGCAAACAGACTGTGATTAGTGGTGTTACTTTTGCCACTAATAATTTTGTAGCCGTTTTGGATCATCAGGATTTGCCTTCTGAGTTTCACATCATACATGATTTTTTAACTTCAAGCCCATTGAAGTATGCTCTCACAGAACCTGTTAGCGTCTCTTTAAGTCTGTCATGCATGTTTGGAACACAGCTGTTTTTGGCAAAGGGGAAACAAGAAATTTGTTAATGCAATTTGAATTCAATGGAATTACCCATCATGTCATGCCTGCTGTTGTTGAAAAGGCACTGCACTTGCCAATTCTGGGTGACCAAGTTCCTGATAATGTCTCGGACTCTGAAATTTTTGAGTTTGTTACAAAATTGGGTTACAATGGTGAGGTAAAGAGGTATGACAACCTCTTCAGGACAAAGCTTAAGAAGGAACGGAACTTCTTCTTTGATACCATAAGCCGCTGTTTCCTAAACAAGACATCGAATTTTGATGCTCTTCCATAAGGATCACTAAAGATTGGGTACTCTCTTATCTATTCTTAAGTGTTTGATTATGGTACTTTTAGTTTAAAAGCTTTAAGTGATAGGAAGTTAGATAAGTTAGGTTATGTCTGTTTCCTTAGATTTTTTCAGCTAATTTTTAATCACTTATGTCCTGATGATGTTTTTGAGAATGATGTGATTCTACCAATTTGTAGAATTACTGAGAACAATATTAAGTCCTTAGTCAATAGTGATAAGACAAATGGTTTTGAAGGCAATGCTTTTATTCCTGATGAGGTCAGGCTTTTCTTGAAAGATAAAATGCCTACTTATTATGGATCTCTTTATGATGCTATGGGGCAAGGCCAAACACACCTTGTTCCTGACACAAGCATCCCTCCCAAACAGTCTAAACAATTACCAGCCACCTCTATTGTCTCCCAAAAGACTTTAGTTGTAAAAACTAAGAAATCAGCTAGATCTGATGTGTCTGGAAGACAATCAGGATCAAAGGATTTTTTCTTCTACACCACTCACCAAAAAGAAGAAACAAGGGGGTGTACAAGGGGTCCTGGTAAAGAAGGATGCAAAGAATGTTCTTGATAAGGGTGTTGAGGATGTTCCTGTGAAAAGAAAGTTGATTTTAAGAGATGAAAGTGATTCTGAGGATGATATGCCTATCTCCTCCAAGATGAAAATAATCAAGGAAGTTGCTGATACTGCTACTGAGGTTGTGGTCTCTACAAAGTCACAGAAGAAAAGGAAATTATCAAGGAGCAGGTATCATATTCCTTTGACAGTACAAATGAAGGATACTGATATTCAGACATCCAATCCTGATGAGTCATCTAATCCTGATGCTCAAACAAATCCTGATGTTGGTATTCCTGATGCACAACCAAAAATTGTCTCTATCTCAGACTCTCCAGCAAAGGCCTCTCCATCTGCAAAGTTTGTTAAAATTTCATGGGAGAAGGTTGCTGAGACTGATTCCAAGCTTGGGTTTTCACATCCCATGGAAAAGAAGAGGAAACAGAGGATATAGTCTTTCAGAGACAAAAGAAGCTGAAAGGATCAAGTCCACAAGAACCTGAATCTCAATGTGATTCAGCAGCTACTGAAGATCCTGCCACACAAGAACCACTCGATCAAAGTTTGAGTGAAGGCATAGCTATTGGAATAGTCCCACAAGAACCATTTTCTCAAAGGGAAAATGCAGACATTTCTATTCCAGCCACACAAGAACCTTCTTCTCAATGTGAAGATGAAGGCACAGCTACAAATTCTGAGGAATTTCCTGACAATGCTCAAGGGGTTTCTGGTGCAACTGAAAGATTGGTCGAGGACACTGTCACTGAGGGAAGTACACAAGAACCTTTAACTCAAAGTGTTAAAGCAGCTTCAGAACCTCATGCTACACAAGAACCATCAGTAACAAATTCTGATGCAATCTTATCAAATCCTGATAGTATTGCTCCTGACGCTAGTGGTGCTCCTGATGCTGAGCCATCCTGATGCTGAGCCATCCTAATACAGCCACTTAGCTCCAGACCAATGACAGATACTATCACAGAATCACAGGAAAAATTAAAAGGTATTGCTATTCCTGATCCTGATGTTCCTGATGATTCTGATGCTGATGATAGTGATGACAGTGATGATAATAATGAAGAGAAGGATCAGCTTGCTACAACAATCAAAGCTAGTCTTGGAACCAACTTTGGTTCATCAAGCACATTCATGGCTGGCAAGGCTACTATTGGAAAAGACTTAAGACAAGACTTTTCTGTTCCTTCTGAAATGACTCCTGCCGAGGCACTTAGACAATATGAATGGAACAATTCATGGTACAGATCTTCTGAGTCTGTTAGTTATCCATATACTTTGGATCATGCCTATGATGCAGTGAAATTAATTGAGAATCAAGATTTGAAGAATCATTTGAAGGCAACTACTCTTTTATCCAAAGGCCTCAAACATGAAATTGATTCTGTCAAGGCTGCTACAGAATTAGTGAGGACTGACATTTCTCAAAACTTCACAAAGGTGCCTACTGCTCTTTAACTAAGAATAGTGGAATCCCAAGTCAAGTCAGTCATTACTGAACAGACCTCCATTAATAGCAGAATTGAGTCTCTTGATTCTAAGGTAACTGATATACAAACCTCTCTTGCCTTAATTTTGAATTTATTGTCAAATACTGATGTCAAAAAGGGGGAGAAGGTAAGTTATACAAAATGTACACCTGATCTAGTATTAAGGAATAATGATGATGATACTGGAAATGATGGTGGTGACAAAGTTCTACAAGGAGAAACCTCTGATGCTGTTGTTATGAAGACAATTCAAACTTCTCAAAGTCAAACAACGCAATCAACTCATGTTTCTGATTCTGGAATAAGGACGGTGAGAACATTGGTACAATCTCAAATCCTGACGGAAGAACAAATCCTGACAGGTGATCAAATCCTGATGACTGATCAAATCCTGACGCCTGGTCATGGACAAACTCTTGCTACAATTCCTGAAGGAGATGAAGATGTTCTAATTGCAAATCCTAAAGATGCTGCTAACCTATTCCAGAAGTTCAAAACAAGAGATGGTAATGTTGTTACTCTGTATCATACTGATAAGAGAGTTCAATAGTTATTTGCAAGAAAAGCACTCTCCACAGCAAGTGAAGAATATCCTGATCTCTCACAAGAAGAATTCTTAATTCAACAAAGAGAAATGATGGACAGTTTTAATAACCCTGCTCCTACTAGAGGAAGAGGAGGAAGAGGTAGAAGGGGTGCTAGAAGAGGGAGAAGAAGTTCATCAAGTCAACCAATGCCTAGACAAACAAGGTCTAGAGGATTAAGAATAGAAGAAATTCCTGAACCTACTCAAATTCTATTAGTTCCTGACAGGTCTACTTTTGGTGATGATGGAATTATTGAAGAAGAACCTGAATTGAGAAGAAGACCAAGACAATCAACTCTCAGCAATACAAATCAAATTGAAGAGTCTAATCCTGATATTGTTCCTGACAATATACAAGATCCTGATGATTCTGAAATTCTGCAAGAGGTTGATTTATTAATTCTTTCTACAGTGGTTGATTCTCACAATAAGGAAGTAGATGAAGAAGAAGAAGACAGAAGAAGAAAAATAACAAGGTCAACAAATAGGGATTTGCAGCTCTATAAGCAAAGACTCAAAATTTCAAATAAAGGGTTGTGGGGAAATGCAAGAAGACAACAACCTCAGCTAGAGAAGAGTTATGCTTATGAGAAAGAAAAGGATAAGAAGTGGAAACACATTGACACACTTAGGTGTGATAGACCTATCAATTTTCAGTCTGGTGGAATTATCACAAGTGCCTCAAGTGTAGCTGATTTTTCTGATTCATTTATATCAAAAGCACTCTGGCTACAAATGTTCTCAAATCTGAGGCAAATGGCAAATAATTCAAGAGGAGGTATTGGACACAGGGATGCTGAATATCTGAATACACCTCATGTTGATCCTTATGGCTTGACTAAAATTGGAGGTATTTTTAACTTCTGAAAACCTGAACAATTTATTATCTGTTGATATAGTAATAGATTGTCATGATGGTTCTGGAAAGAAAGAAAAGCTTATTTACTTCATGAAAGATGGTTCTGTGAAGATTCTATCCATTCAAGACTTGCTGGTGAAAACTACAAAGGAACTGAAATATTTTCATTATTTGTTAAAATGGAAGAATGAAGTGTGCAAAGTGTGGAGTGACATGATTTTGGAAACAATAAGAAGAAGACTGGATGGAGGTAGAAATTTCAATGGTGATTATACTCCCATGTACTTAAATCAGAAAGGTCAAGATATAGAAATGCAAAGGGGCACTGCTGTTAAAGAAGTGACTTTTGGTATGACTCAGCTTAATCTTAATCCTGATGGGAAGGAAATTGCTTATCTTTTGCTTGAAGAGCACAGTCTACAGAGAAGCTCCATACAAAATCTCAGAGCAGCTATCTATCAGATAAATGAGGAAGATGAAGAACTCAAAGATCTAAAAGAAAGACTTATTCAGATTCTTGAAGACAATGAAGAAAATCTTTTGTCAAGCTTCTTGAAGATGAATTTGTTCTACCAGAAAATCTAAGAAGCTAAGTTTGCTATTGTAAATACTTGTACATTTTGTAATTAGTTTTTGACATCATTGAATCTAGAAATCTATACTTTATTTTACAAAGTATAAGATTCAGGGAGATTGTTAGATCAGGATTCAATGATCGTCAGGATCTAGACTCGACTGATCAGGATTGATGACGTCATCAGTATTGCATGGTCATCAGTATTGCACAAGCATCAATATCAGGATTGTCATCAGGATTTCTATATCAGGACTGGGGTCAGGATTGATCATCAGGACTGGAAGCTGATCAGGATTTCTATTTCGAGTTAGTTTATGAGTTTAGTTAAATAAGGAAGCTTATTTTGTCGGTTCCTTATTTATAGTAATGAAGCTATCAATTTAGGATAGGTTTCAATCTTTATAATTGATTAGGACTTATCATGGAATTGATAGAGAAGCTGTGTAGTATATAAACACAGTTTAGGTTTCGATTTATATCGATCACACACACGAGTATTTTTGTAACCTTGAAGCTCTCAAGAACATCAGAATTTCTTGAGAGAGTTTGTAACAGTTTTATATCAGATTTAATAAAGCTGTTATTATTCTTTCATATTTGTGATATATAATTTATTAAGTCGAGAATCTTATACAATTGTTTTCAACCCCCCTTCTACAATTGTTATTTACTGGGAAACAGGATCAGTGAGCAACATCGTTGTTTATGAAATAATTGATGAAGTCCCCGTTGTTGAAGGACATGAGCAAACTATTCATGGAGTAAGGGTTGCGGAAGCGAATGCCAGGGTGTCCATCACTATAGTTATTCAAAGTGATGCTATGATTCCATTCCCTATTGGTGATGAAATTGTTACAGTGCTACAAGCATTGGGAACTTTCGTTGCATGGCCGAGAGACCTGATAGTCAAGGAAAACAGTAGCAGTGCCCAAGTTTTACCTTCTCAAAAGGTTAGAAAGTATTGTATACCGAAACTTGTTGAATTTAAGTTTATACATTTGATATGTTTGTTTTTTACTTGTTTGACGTGCCTTTTTTCCTTTTTATTCTTAGATAGGCAAGAAAGTTCGTGGCAAGAAATCTAAGAAGACATTTAAAGTAATTGAAGACATTGAACCAGAGCTTGTTGTTGAGATGGGTAGAAATTATCCATCTGTATTGAATCGTTTGTGGACCTGGGCAAAAGATGCCTTGTCTGAGGGGCGAACAGTTTCTTTTGAGCTAAGCAAAGAGGCCTTTGGCATTACAAAAAAGCAAATAATGTTCTATTCAGATATACATGTGGTGTGCTTTGGAGGGGAAATGGCAGGGTCTGTCATTTGCCTTTTTATTCAGTAAGTATATTATTAAATTTTTTTCGTCAATGATTGTTGAATTAAAATGAGAATCTTTGCTCAGTACTATGTAAATTTCTATGCAGCTTCTTGAATGAATATGTGGAAAACAAATGGTCAACATGATAGCATTCGTAGACCCTGACATGATTGGCGCCATTGGGTGTGGTAATGTAGCTGAGAGGTCTCGTGCACTCGCTCAAAGATTTAAGGATGCTAAGAAAGGACAGTTCTTTCTCATGCCTTACAATGATGTGTGAGTATTTAAATGTCTGCTCGCTAATAAGTCATTATTTGAATTTATTTGTTGAGGTACAACCTGTGAATTTGATTGATAACTTGTAAATATATATATGAAAAATATATAATTTGAAGATTTTTGTTTATTAATATTATTAACTTTTGATATAATACTTGAGTTGAGATAATACACTTCTACTCATTTTTTAAACTTGCACATTTTGTACTTCCGTAGGAATCACTGGATATTGACGGTTGCCAATCCCGAGGCAGAGATAGTCTACCATATGGATCAGCTGAAACGCCGAATTGCAAATGGAGAATGGGTACACGTTGTTGACAAGTGAGTTCCACTTCTAAAGTTTGTTTGTTCAGTTTTGTGTGATTTGTATATTTGTTAATAATTTTTTATTTGCTTACAGTGCCATTAAGTTGTATAAGGAGGACCTAAAAAAGATTGCGAAGAATAAAGTTTGCTGGGAGAACATGGCGGTATTAATTTATTCTCATCATATTTTATTTATGTCATCTATACAAACGTGTTTAATTAAATTTTCATTTGTTTTTAGGGAGTTCCGGTGCAGACAGGGAATAAAGATTGTGGCATCTTCGTGGTGAGGTACATGAAGGAAATTGTTCATGACAAAGAGATTGACTTTGTAAAAAAGGTCAGAAATTCTCTTTCTTTTACTTTTCGTCAATTACTTTCTTTTACTTTGTCCTTGTGATGAGGTGCACGTGACTTACAATTTTTTTGTCCAAATTTCAGTGGATGCGTAGGAGCAGCTTGGTTTATACAGAAGACAACATTAAAGAAATTAGGGTTGATTTTGCAAAATATTTTATTAAGCGCCATGCAAATTAGGTTTCGAACGTAGCCTCTTTTGAACTTGTTGAACTGGATGTTTATATTTTCTAGTAAAATGGTTGTAAACTTGGGATTTATTGGCTGGTATTGGGGTGAAGGTTGTTGGTTGGGATTTTGTGTTGCGGTGGAGGTAGTTGGTTGGATTATCGTTGGAATTATTTGTTGTTGCGTTGAAGGTGATTTGTTTGGTTATGGTTGGGATTCATTTTACTTGTTTGGAATATGTTGTCGGTGTTGTTGATGTGAATGTTAAATATTTGGTTTTTAAGTACTGTATTCACTACTAGAAAAACTGTAATAGACATCGGTTTCTGGCCGATGTCTACGTATTTTTTGACCGATGTCTTTGTCGGTGATGTTAAAAGTCACCCTCATAGACATCAGTTTTTCACCGATGGCTAAACAACATTTTTACATCGATTTTTTTCTAAATATTCATTGTCTGAACCTACATTAGACATCGGTATGTTGTAAATGACTGTTGTCTAAACCAACATTAGACATCAATTTCTTTTGACAAACTGGTGTAATTCTTGTTTTTCTACATCACTTTTCTTTCAATTAATCATTGTCTTTAATGGTGACAAACATCTTTTTTCTTTCATTAAACTGTTGTTCACTTACATGCACATTAATATCGTCCTACAAGTTTTATACACTAGATTTTTTTGATATTTATGCACAAAAGTAAACAACAGATTTACCATTAACAAAAACTCGAGCATTTACAACATTCTTACATCAATGAGAAAAGCCAAAGTGACTACATTAATTGAGTCTATACCAAACAAAGCTCGACAGTTTACTAAGTACATTAAGCAATCCTGAACATATAGCTATATTAATCAAGTATAAATCATCCTGCCCAAACAAAAACCAGCAACACTCTATTTCACAATGTACCAAAACATAGCCAACCCCTTGCATCACAAAAACAAAAGAAGCTCGTACACTTTATAGAAAAACAATAAAACCAAAGGGCATGATATTTTCTTCAAAATGACTTCATCTGCAAGGTGAAACAAAGAAAGAAAAGTTTGTTAAAAGGCTCACTCCAAACACCGTCATTATGCCCTTCCATGTCAGCAAGTTTGTCAACATAATTTGCAAGTGTGCATATATGCAATATTCTATGTATTATATCGTATATTTTTATTTCCTAAATGCATATTTTATTTTTGTTATAAATATGAACTTCATTAACAGTACAAAATGCCACACCCAAATTGTTAGTAAGTACTTCACAAAATATATATGCTAGCCGCTAGACACTCCGACTTGAGGTACACTAGAGGTGTCCCCGAAAAACATACTACTTAGCCGCACACTGTACTTACCATAGCTGCTCCTCGGAAAGTCTACAAACAATTAAACCCCCAACATTTTGTGATATAGTACAAAAATAATAACATGACAAGCATCGTGTAACTGTGTATGTATGTTTTGATGGTTAATGACCATGCTATGAGTAGAGTGACTCGTGAGCCTGCTCATAAATTATTCAGGTGGAAGTAGCATTTAGAAAGACCAAATTTATGAAGTGATTTTATAGCTTGTAGTTATAAGACCAATACTTAACCTAAAGCCTATAGATTCAAAGTCAAATTAGGATGGAAATGATCTTTACTTTTCATAAATGATTGAAAAACATCTAGAGAGTGCTACTACACGAGAACAAATATGCATTCATAATAAGATACAATCGTTATCACAAGCAACAAAGGACACGATACAATGAATATAAGAATTACAAAATGTGGTCCCTAGAATTGATTACCTTCAAAGAGGTGTCATGAAGAACCTGATGGAACTAAAGTTGTTGGTATCTCTCACCACTATAGCCTCTTCTTTAAAAGCCTTTTAATTCCATATAGCTTTTACAAGTAAGCCAAACAGGTTGAACTACAAAAATAATGTAAGGAGACACACATGAGCAGCCTAAACATATAAAATTAAATATGAATGCATATTACAATTTTGAGAATTAGTTAGTTGTACAAAATGTCATCACATACTATTTTTTCCTCTATGCTAGTAATAAGTTATAAGTTAACTACTAATCAAGATGGAACGTTTTAGTACGAGAAACTAAGAAACATCAATAACACTTAAAACATGAATAATAGCATCCTCAAGATATGTTAACCCAAAACACCAGAGCTACAAATTCCATGTTTGGAGCATGCACAAAGATTGTTTTTTTATACACAACAAAATAATGAACTTTATATGAATAAATTTAAAAAGGGTTTTCACCTTGCACTATTCAATTCCAAATCTTTTACTCATGAACATGGCACCCCTCAATACACATACCAATTTTTATATATGCAAATTTTGAAATTTATATATAATTGTTAATAAATATCCATTTACCCTTTTCAGCTAAAAACATAACATTTTTTATTTTTTTTCTAAGTTAAACAACTAATTTTCTAAAAGTAATACGAGCAACATATATATAAAAAGATAATATAATTTTATATTTTCTAATTTAAACAACTAATTTTCTAAAAGTAACACGGACAATATATATATTATAAATGTAATATAATTTTATATAATTATTAATAAGTAAGTAATTGTCTTTTTAAGGACATTCTCTGTTTTATATTTTTTAACTAAAACAACTCATATTCGAATTAAAAATTTATATTTATTATTTGCACTTTAGTCACTTTTAGATTTTTTTAAGAACAAATAAATACAAATCGTTAGATCTATTATTTAAAAATATTTTATATTTTAATATCTAAAATACTACTAAAGATTACGGCAAAAATTTATTAAATTAAAATATTTATATTATTAGATATATAAATCCAATTTATTATATACATATAAATATATATATATATATATTAAAATTTAATCAAATAATATATAATTATAAAAATCTAAATAAAAAATAATAAAATATTAAAGAAAATTGTGCATCGCTCTGGATATAATACAAACTACTTGAACAACTTATTTTGTAACTTTATTAGTAAATGTAGTCCCTGAATAATGAATTATTTTGATAAATTACTACTATAATTTGTTTTTTGAAAGGGATCCTAATTTATTATTTATCGAAAAATGCTAGAATACTTAATAAATTTTTTCAAAAAATCTCCTAAATACTTATGTGTCATTCTTTAATTGGCAATGTTCATAATAAAAATATGGAACACTGCATGTATATATATACTAGCTTATATTCCGTGCGATGCACGACAAAACATTAAAAGTTTGGTAGTCGAACGGACGGTACTTTGTGATTTAATTAATTACTCTTACTTATATTTAAACAATATTATTACATAATAACATTATTTATAACCAATTACATTTTCAACTAAAATACATTACCTTTTCTATTTTTTCAAACAAAATCGTCTTTAAAAAAAATGGTAATTACCTTTTTCAACTAAAACATGTTACTTTTTCTATTTTTCCATACTAAAACCTCTTTTTTCCAAAAATTTCACGGGAAAACCCTTGATTATTTATTTTTAAACATATTTTAATACTTTTAATTACGGACAATTAACTTTTTCAACTAAAACATGTTATGTTTTTTATTATTCCTTACTAAACCCCCCATTTTCCAAAAATATCACGGATAATTATCTTTTTTCTATTTTTTCTTACTACGACCCCTCCTTTTCCAAAAATATCACTGGAAAACCGGTACTTATTTATTTTAAATTATCTTTTTCAACTAAAACATGTTACTTTTTCTATTTTTCCTTACTAAAACCTCTCATTTTTCCAAAAATATCACCGGCAAACCCTTACTTATTTATTTTTAAACATATTTAATACTTTTAATTACGGGCAATTATCTTTTTCAACTAAAACATGTTATTTTTTCTATTTTCCTTACTAAAATCCCTCCATTTTCAAAAATACCACGGAAAATTATCTTTTTCAACTAAAACATGTTTTTTTTTCTATTTTTCCTTACTAAAACCTTTAATTTTCCAAAAATATCAGCGGCAAACCCTTACTTATTTATTTTAAAACCTATTTAACACTTTTAATTACGGGCAATTACCTTTTCAGGTAAAACATGTTACTTTTTATATATTTTTTTCATTTTTTAAAAAACTATTATTAAATAATTTGTAACCAATTACCTTTTCACCTAAATACATTACTTTTTCTATTTTTGATTTTTTTTAAAAAAAATCACGGACAATTATCTTTTTCAACAAAAATATTTTACTCTTTTTATTTTTCCTTAATAAAACCCTTCTTTTACAAAAATATCATGTGCAAACCTTACTTATTTATTTTAAAACCTATTTTAATACTTTTAATTCCAAACAATTACCTTTTCAGCTAAAAGATGTTACTTTTTTATTGTTTCATTTAAAAAAAATATTATTAAATAATAACATTATTTATAATCAATTACCTTTTCAGCTAAAATATATTACTTTTTCTATTTTTTATTTAAATCCTCTCTTTTTCTAAAAAAATCACGGACAATTATCTTTTTCAACTAAAACATGTTACTCTTTCTATTTTTTCTTACTAAAATCCCTCATTTTTCAAAAATATCACGGGCAACCCTTATTTATTTTAAAACCCATTTTAATTACAGGCAATTACCTTTTAAGCTAAAAATGTTACTTTTTCTATTTTCCCTTACTAAAACTCATTCTTTTTCAAAAGTATCACGGACAAAAAGTTACTTATTTATTTTAAAACTTATTCTAATATTTTTAATTATTTAAAAAAATTAACACGTCTACTTATTTTTTTTAGCAAATGCAATTAATAAAAATTTTAAAAATAAATAATAATAATAATAATAATAATAATAATAATAATAATAATAATAATAATAACAATTATTAATAACAAGCCGTGCATCGCACGGGTTTTAAGCTAGTATATATATATATTGATATTAATATATATATATAGTTGCACTCTCTAGGAAGAACACCTTATATAAAGAACAATAAATAACACTATCGTAAACACTTTATTTTTCATAAAAATTGATTTTTTAAAATTAGAATCATAAAATTGAACAACAATTAAGCCTAACATATCGAATTTAACGTAGAATCTTGAAATTTCCTTCTTTAACTCCTAAATTATAGAAAATGTAATACTTATCAGAGACAAGTTGACATAAAATTATAAACCTAAAAAAATTTTATAATTATATATACAATATTTCCTCAATTTTAAATAGATTCATATTTATCTAATTTTTTAGAGCTCCTCTATTTTAAGTATTAAAAATTGAAATTTCCTTTTTTACTCCTAAATTGTAGAAAAGGTAATACGGCAAGTTGGCATAAAATTATAAACCTAATCAAAATTTATTATTATTATTATTATATATACAATCTTTCCTCTATTTTAAATATTAAAAATTGGAAAAACAATTAGCTCCTAAATTGTAGAAAAAATAATGCTTATTAGAGATAAGTTGGCATAAAATTATAGACGTAATCAAATTTTATTATTATATACAATCTTTCCTCTATTTTAAATATTAAAAATTGAAATTTCCTTTTTTAGCTCCTAAATTATAGAAAAGATAATACTTATTAGAGACAAGTTGGCTTAAAATTATATACCTAATCAAATTTTATTATTCTATATACAATCTTTCCTCTATTTTAAATATTAAAAATTAAAATTTCCTTTTTAGCTCCTAAATTGTAGAAAAGGCAATACTTATTAGAGACAAGTTGGAATAAAATTATAAATTTAATCAAATTTTATTATCATATACAATCTTTATTATATCTCTGTCTTTATCTTTGTATTATATAAGGTAAAATCTGCCGGCGCTCTCAAATAATCTGAAAAATATTTATCTTTTTTTTTCTAGAGCTCCTCAATTTTATTTTAATAAAATTGAATTTCCTTAATTACATTCAAATTCAAAAGAAAGACAACAAAATATATATAATGCAATCATGTTTAGAATTTAATTAAACAAATATTACCTTCTTTCACGACCAAAAACTTGAATCCTAATTATAATTTAAGTTCATTATCTTTATATAAAATCATTATATATCAATACTATTATATAATAGACGAAACATTAAAAGTTTGGTTGGTCAGTATGGTACGTTGTGATTTTACTTAATTGACCTTAATTAATTAACTGTACTTCGTGTTTTTACTTAATTAACCTTACTTATTTATAGAAATATATTATTAAATAATAATATTACCTATTTGTAACCAATTAACTTTTTCACCTAAAATACATTATTTTTTCTAACAAATTCCCCTACTTTTTCAAATATATCACGGACAATTACCTTTTTTAAACTAAAATATGTTTGTTTTTCTATTTTTCTTTACTAAAACCCCTCCTTTTCCAAAAATATCACGGACAGACCTTTAGTTATTTATTTTTAAACCTATTTTAATATTATAATTATTTTTTAAAAGTTTACATATTTTAACATGTCTACTTATTTTTCTTAACAAATGCAATTACTAAAAATATTAAAATATAAATAATCAAATACGTATTTATAACCAATTATCTTTTCAGCTAAAACAAATTATATATTTTTTCTAACAAAGTCCATACTTTTCTAAATATATCACGGGAAATTGTCTTTTACAATTTATTTTTTCTATTTTTCTCACTAAAATCCATTCTTTTTTCAAAAATATCACAGGAAACCCTTTACTTATTTATTTTAAAATGTATTTAAATAATTTTAATTATTAAATTTTAAAACCTCATTTTCCAAAAATATCACGAGCATTTACCTTTTTAAACTAAATATATGTTACATTTTTTATTTTTTCTTACTAAACCCCTCATTTTCTAAAAATATAACTGGCAAACTCATACTTATTTATTTTAAAATTTGTTTTAATGTTTTTAATTAATTAAAAGTGTTTAACTATTTTAACATGCCTACTTATTTTTTGCACAACTACAATTAATAAAATATTTAAAAAAAATAATAATATAATAATTAACAATCCGTGCATCGCACGAGTTTTAAGCTAGTATATATAAAGAACAAAAGGACTAAAAAAATATGCATGATCTCAAAAGTACTTTTATAATTGTCTGAATTCCAATAGTTTCTTTATGTATTGTCATACATTAATACATTTTTTAATTAATTAATTTAATGTGCTTTTTATTGGCATGAGCTATAGTTTTTAATAATCTGTATTTTCACATGTATTTTTATACAGATCAAAGTGGTGATTCAGCTTAATGTCATCGTAATTCGGGAACATAATAGCAGAAAGACAGCAGAAATTGTATGCCGGAAAGAACACGTGCATAAAATACGTTGTCTTCACCTATTCAGGTAGATAATTGTTTGTTTTCTAATATGCAACGTTGTTTGTTTCTAATATGCGGATGAGTTGGATTACTTTTCTGATACGATATTATTGTACATGCTATGATGCTGACCTCTTCAACCTCATGCACCATGTATTGCATAGAAAAATAGATTGTTAACTCCATATTTTTTTATAATTTTATCGTAATTGTGTATATGAAATTTTGCTTAATGTACATTAATAGGTTATTTAGACTCCCATATTTGTAGTTATTTGATTAAGAATGGTCTAAGACTATTTGAACGATGTTTTTTGTTATTTTTATTTGTTTGAGTATAATTTTTTATTAATGATTTTAAGATCATTGGCCTTGCATGTTAAAATTGGAGAAGTTGTCGGGTTAATAAGCATTAAATCACTTTGAATGTGTTAACGAATTAATGTGGAGGTTAAGCAAAGTCCGTACTGATCGAGTAATTGAACGAGTCCCAATCCAATAACTAAGAGCGGACCGAAAACTCAGGGTGTCAATCTGGAGCAAAGAAAGTAGATACCAATCCGCTATGTCATTTTTAACAGATGTCACTATAGGGGTGTCCAAGAGATGCTACAAAATTTTCATATACAGACTGGGTTACATATCTCCAGAAAAGATATATTATTGATTTTTAATGCTAATTTAACTAGCACTTTTGGTGAGGCTAAAAAAATTTAGATTTTATTGCACAGGTTTGTTGTTTTTTTCGTCCGGAATAAAACATGTCGATGATGATTTTAGTTATAGAACTTTCATTATCTTCCCATTATATGTTTCTTTGGTTAAATTCTTTGTTGTAGACTATCAATTCAAATTTTTCCATTTTTTATTTTCACATTGTTTTGAATTAAATTTATGTGTAAGCGAGATTTTTTGTTTTGTCTGAATTTCGGTGGCCAACCAAGTTAAAAATAATGATGAAAATTATATCTTTAACTAGGGTTCAAAGATATTGTTTACATTACATAATGTTCTAAATTAACAGAAAAATATTATTGACGCATTTGAGTAAAAGTTTCTTTTAACATATTTAAAAAATAGAAAAGGTATAGTAAAAAATTGGAAATGGCAAAGCAATATTAAAATTCAACTTTCTTTATCGTATTTGAAGTTGAAAAGACATTCGGATTTATAAGAAATGAGAATTAAATTTATAGGGATGAAATATAATTATTTTTAAATTTATTTGAAGTAGAAAATAAATCAAATTTATATAGGAGGATATTTCAAATTTATAGAAAAAGACATAAAACTAAAACTTTTTTTGAACATATTTGAAATAGAAAAGTATTTAAAATTTTAACTACCACTTCATAAGATTTCTAAGATGGACCTTTTCCATGTGTTATCACAATGTGAATGTAGGTATTAATTTTGTTTATTATTGCATATTATTAGTATTTTTATCTACTTTTATTTATTACAACGGGAGTCGGCTTAGAAAAATGTGACACAAAATCGATATAAATAATAAATAAATAGTTTAGTTTATTGTATATATATATTTAATTTCTACAATATTTTGTTTACTAATTTATATGATTGTATACATATATTTTTACTCTATTTTTAGTAAATAATCCTTATTTGAAAGTTAAAAAATATATATTATAAAACAGCCGCAAAGCGCGGCTTAGTCGACTATATACAAAGGAAGATTCTCTTTATATAAAAGAAAATCCTCAAACGCTCTCAAATCTTCTTAAAAATATTTATCAATTTTTTAGAACTCCTCAATATAATTCAATAAAACTTGATTTTCTTATTAAATTCGAATTTATAGGGAAGATAATTAATATACAAAAAACAATCCTATTTAGAATTTATTTAACCAAATATTACTTATTTCCAGATAACTTAAATCATACTTAGAACTCATTAATATTAACTGAATTTTATTTTACATGTTCTAACGTATTATATATTATTAATTAATAATTGTATTGTGATTTTGTTAATAGTAAATATCGTCTTTTAAGTGAGAAACAATGTTTGTTTCAACGTGATCACTATAATTTCTTTGCAGGTGAATTGAAACTTAGACTCCATCATTGAAGAAACTTTTGTTGATCTATAAAAGTAAAGGTATCGATATATAATTAGAAATTTATGTTTGTAATTATTTTTCTTGATTTTTTTCTTAATTTATAGTATGTATTTAAAATTTTTGAAAAAAAATATTATATGGCCGCCGCGAAGCGCGGCTTAGTCGACTAGTATATATATAAAGGAGGATACACGGGAGGTGAGGTGGCGCCCCTAAGATCGTCTCAATCTATTTTTCTAATTTTCTAGAATTTTTGAATTTTAGATACTAATAAATCAAAAAAATATCCTTTAACATATTAGAAGTAGAATAGGTGTTCGAATTTATTAAGGAGAAGAGTTCGAATTTGTAGCGAAGAGATATAACTAAAAATTTTATTTGAAGTAGAATAGGTGTTTGAATTTATAGAAGGGAAGAGTTCAAATATAAAAGAAGTACTTGCAAAGTTCAATTTGAAATAGAATAAGTGTTTCAATTTATAAAGGAGAAGAGTTTGTATATAAAAGAAGTACTTGCAATTAAAAGTTCTATTATTGGAAGTAGAATAAGTGTTTGTAATATATAACTAAAAGTTTTATTTGAAGTAAAATATGTGAAGTTATATATGTGTTTTTTCAACGAAAGAGTGGCTCATTAGAAAAGAGTATGATAACATAAAAATTAATATATAAGACAAGTATATATTCAATATATTAAATTTGAGATTTTGATATTAAAAAGAAAAGCGTGTTTCACGGGAGGACGACTTATTAGCGAGAATCGAGTAATTTTCGTAATTTAATTGATAGAATTTTTTAAAAAAATTATTACGCCGCTGCGAAGCGCAGCTTTTTCAACTATATATATATATATATATATCAGTGTTCTAAAAATCGTCTGATTTTTCAAAAATCGCCGATAAATCGCCGATTTATCGTTTAAAAATATTTGACCGATTCGATTTTTGAAATCCGATATATCGCTATGAATTATTTTTAAATGGTTTATTATATTATATATAAGGCTAATATATTAAATATATTTAAAATATTCCAATTTATCCGATATTTGTTCCGATTATCCCCGATTTGACGATAAATCGCTATACGTTACCTCAACCGATTTGTTCCGATTTCCGAATACGTGGGAGGTTAGGTGACGCCCCTAAGATTGTCCCAATCTATTTTTCTAATTTTCTAGAATTTTTTAATTTTAGATACTAATAAATTAAAAAATATCTTTTAACATATTAGAAGTATAATAGGTGTTCGAATTTATTGAGGAGAAGAGTTCGAATTTATAGCGAGACATATAATTAAAAGTTCTATTTGAAGTAGAATAGGTGTTTGAATTTGTAGAGGGAAAGAATTCAAATATTAAAAAAGTACTTGCAAATTTCTATTTGAAGTAGAATTTGTGTTTCAATTCATAGAGGAGAAGAGTTCGGATATAAAAGAAGTACTTGGAATTAAAAGTTCTATTGAAAATAGAATAAAATTTTGTAATACATTACTAAAAGTTCTATTTAAAATAGAATATGTAAAGTTATATATATGTTTTTTCAACGAAAGAGTGACTCACTAGAAAGGAGTATGGTAACATAAAAATTAATATATAAGACAAGTATATATTCAATATATTTAATTTGAGATTTTGATATTAAAAAGTAAAGAGTGTTTCACGGGAGGACGGTTTATTAGCAAGGACCTTGTCATTTTTGTAATTTAATTGATAAAAATTTTAAAAAAATTACTGCGCCGTCACGAAGCGCGGATTTTTCAACTAGCTATAGGATAAGAGCATGACTCTTTGTAGGAGTCGTCTTTCATGAAATACTCCCCTGTCTCAAAATAATAATCTATTTTCGAAAGTTTACGTTTATTAAGAAACATAAATATAATGATTTAATAAAATATAAACTAATTTAAATTTTTCCTCACTTCTCATTGATTGTTATATAGGGTCTGTTTGGGAATCATAAAATAAGCCGACTTATGGCTTATAAAGCCATAAGAGGATGTTTGTGTATTCAGTTTATTTGATAACTTATAACTTATAAATTAATAAGTTGAATGTTAGAAATCATCAACATTTTACTTAACTTATCAACTTATTCTTTGATTTCTTTATTTTTTTAATAATTTATATTTTTACCTTTGTGTTTTTAAATATTTTTTTAATTTAAAATGCAAGTGTTGAAATCATTGTATTTAATAATTATTTTTTCAAATTTAATTTAGCAAATTATTAACTAACTTATAAGTAAATTTATCCAAACACCCGTATAACTTATAAGAATCCATCAACTTATCACTTATAAAACACTTACTCATTTTAAGCTATAAATCAACTTTTTTATGATACCCCAAACACGCACATAATTATCAAGAAGGGTAATATGAAAATAATGTTTATAAATTTACATTGAAAGTTGGAAATAAATTGTACTCAGTCTCATCTCATAATACTAGTTTCTTTTAAAAAGTTTACGCTTATTAAAAAAAGTATTAATTTGATAATATATTTTCACTTTTTCTGATTATAAATATTAGCTTAAAACCCGTGCGATGCACGAATTGTTATTAATACTTATTATTTATTAATATATTTTTGGAAAATGAGGAGGGAAAAATAGAAAAAGTAACATGTTTTAACTGAAAAGGTAAGTTCCTGTAATTAAAAGTATTTAAATATGTTTCAAAATAATTAAGTACTAATTTGTCCAGGATATTTCTGAAAAATGAGGGGTTTTAGTAAGGAAAAAATAGAAATAGTAACATGTTTTAGTTGAAAAAGATAATTGTTCGTGAATTTTTTAGAAAAAAAGAGGATTTTGTTAGAAAAAATAGAAAAGGTAATGTATTTTAGCTGAAAAGGTAGTTGGTTATAAAAATGTTATTATTTAATAATAATTTCTTCAGAAAATGAAAAAATAGAAAAGGTAACACGTTTTAAAATAGATTTGAAAATAAATAAGTAAGGATTTGTCGGTGATATTTTTGGAAAATGAGGGGTTTTAGTAAGAAAAAATAAAGAGTAACCTGTTTTTTTTTAAAAAGATAATCGTCCATGTTTTTTTTAGAAAAAGAGAGGATTTTGTTAGAAAAAAATTAAAAAAAAAAGGTAATGTATTTTAGCTGAAAATGTAATTGGTTATAAATAATGTTATTATTTAGTGATAGTATTTTAAAAAAAATAAGTAAGGTTAATTAAGTAAAATCACTAAGTACCGACCGTCCGTCCGTCCACCAAACTTTTAATGTTTCGTCTTTAATAATATAGCTTAAAACTCGTGCGATGCATGGATTTTTTTTAATAATTATTAATTTTATTATTAATTTTTAATATTTTATTAATTTCATTTTTTTTAAAAATAAGTAGTCGTGTTAAACATTTTTAAATAATTAAAAGTATTAAAATGGATTTGCCCGTGATATTTTGAAAAAAGAGGGGTTTTAGTAAGAAAAATAGAAAGTAACATGTTTTTGTTGAATTTTAAAATATAAAAGTAACGATTTGCCCGTGATATTTTTGAAAAAAGAGGGGCTTTAGTGAGAAAAATAGAAAAAGTGACATGTTTTAGTTGAAAAAAAAATTCAATTAAAAGTATTAAAATAGATTTTAAAGTAAATAGATAACGGTTTGCCCGTGATATATTTAGAAAAGGAGGGATTTTAGTAAGAAAAATAGAAAATAAAACATGTTTTAGCTGAAAAAGGTAATTGCCCGTAATTTTTCTAGAAAAAGAGGGGAAAGTTAATTTTCAATTAAAATTATTAAAATAGTTTTAAAATAAATAAGTAAGAGTTTGCTCGTGATATATTTGGAAAATTGGGGATTTTAGCAATGAAAATAGAAAAAGTAACATGTTTTAGCTGAAAAGGAAATTGCCTGATTATAATAATTAAATAAACAATTAAATAAGGCAAGTAACGTATCAAAAAACAGGTACCAAAACTTTCAATGTTTCATCTTTAATAATATAGTATAGATAGAGAGATAGATAAATTTATAATATTAGTATTTTATGCTACTAAATGTAATAGCCCGTGATATTTTTGAGGTTTTAGTTAGGAGAAATATTAGTTAGAAAATATAAAAAACAATATATGTTTTGGAAAAAAAAGCTAATCGGTTAGTCATTAATAATTATAATATTATTATTTTATTTTATTATATTAAATAGAACTGTTCGTGATATTTTTGGAAAATGAGAGGTTTTATTTAGAAATAATAGAAAAGTAGAAATTTTAGTTAGAAAATATAAAAAATATATACACTTTGGCTAAAACTGGTAATGGGTTAATTATTAGTAATTATAACCTTATTTTGTTATTTTATTAAATGAAACTACTTGTGATATTTTTGGAAAATGAGATGTTTTAGTTAGGAAAAATAGAAAAGATATTGTATATAATAATTTTAAGATTTTATCTAACGTTTCTCATCGATTTGATCAGAAATATCTAACGGCTATGAATTGAGTGACCCGACTACAAAAACTTTCAGAAACAGACTACAAAATTTTTAATGTTTCGTCTTTAATATAATAGTATAGATATTGATTTCCTAAAAATGTAAAATACTTTGAACTATTACTTTCTCCTCATTCATAAATATATAATTTTCAAAGAGGTCATTTTAGAAAAAGTGTTCACATATTTATATTGAAAGTTGAAAATTAAAATATTATGGAAAAACACAAAATTCTCCTAAAAGAGAATATATAGTAATATTGGCTGACCGGTGTATTATACAGTCGTACTAATTAAAAATTTCGTCTAATATTATTGGACAGAAGGAATAATCATGTTTTAAAAGTGAAAATGGTGGATAAAGTCTAAGTATTCTCGCAATAAAATCATTATATCATCGGATATTGGGAACCATGAAAAATTACGAGACAATGATAGAAATTGGTAAGATGAAGAAGATGCTTTGACATGGCTAAAGTAGCTACAAGTATTATGTACACTATTGTTCCATTACATTACCTTACTTTATAATATGAAAACTAAAATATATAAACTTGCATATCAAATTCGAAAGAAATGCGGTGACTGCAAAAAGAGCTTCGGGGATTGATTCCTGTGATCTATAAACTTGTGGTATTTGAAAATATATCGAGTCATCACTTCAACATGTTAGATGAAAAAACATATTCTCGGAACGAATAGAATAATTCATTCTTTATTCACTACACAGACACGAAACCCTCCCTCCCGAACACCCCAAATTGGAAGCATGGAACTACCATATGTGTTTGTATACGAGACAACCCGCACTAAGTAGTTGCATTATTCGAGTTTTATAAAATTGCAAATGTGTCCAATTTTTTGGAGGGGCATCTCTTATTAACAAAAAAATTATGGAGACAAAATAATTTCTTTTTCCCTCATCATTTCCTCTCTCCGATTTGAAATTCGTAAGTTGAAATAATAAAGATTCTTAATCATCTTCTTTTTCCCTCTTAATTATTTCTCTCTTGAAATTAAAGATTAAATGATGAGGTAGATTCTTTTTGGTGTGCTCTAAAGAAAAAAATGTTTGTGACATGCTCTTGCAAGTTCATAAATCCAAATTAAACATCTAATAATATTACAAATTTTAACATTAACTCTAAGTCCTTATGTCATACAAATTTGACATGATCTTGAATAGAAATTTAAATATTAACTCTGGATCCCTAAGTAACACATATGACAATAACTTTCAAAACCCAAATATTTTTGAAATCTCTAACAAAAAAAAAAGGATTAAATTAAACAACACCAACTAACCCTGCTAATTAATGTATATATATATATATATATATATATATATATATATGCTCGGTTGAGTATACAACAACGAAAGCAAAACCCAAAGCGAATAAAC
The DNA here is from genome assembly GCA_030848705.1 of Heracleum sosnowskyi. NCBI lineage: Eukaryota > Viridiplantae > Streptophyta > Magnoliopsida > Apiales > Apiaceae > Heracleum > Heracleum sosnowskyi. The sequence continues at coordinate 11,466,692 of CM061239.1, forward strand.
AAGAACAAGAAAATAAACGACAATCACACAATCACACACAAAGATTTACGTAGTTCAGAAATTACTACTCCACAAGCCGCACTAATTTTGTATTGATCTCTCATAACTATGTTGTGTTGTGTTGTGTTCTCTTATGTTCTGATGTGTTGATGTTTTACAATTACATGAGACTATTTATAAGAGAAAAAACTGGACCTAAACTAATCAGAGTCTAATTCTGAAATTCTGAAATTCTAAAATTATTAACTTTAATTAGAATTCAGTTCTGGAAATTCTAACTCAAATCAGAAATCAATTATGAAAGTCTATAGACTCCACAAACCCAACAATAACAATACATTTGACGCTGGTTGCAGGGTAAACAAGGATTAAAACTATAAATTTACTACTCGCAGGCCGCAGTAGGTGAAATTCTTACATTGTTTGTACAGATTTATAATCAGACTTAAAAGTCAGTAGTAGACGACGAAAGTTGCATATAAGTCCACTTGCAATATGCATTTCCTCGCTTTCCTACTAATAATTAGTACTGTGTTGTTCTCCGAAATTTTGTTAAACTAACAAGCTGGTAGGCGGTAGCTGATCTCTAAGCGTTTCGGAACTAGAATCCTTAACTAACACTCTTTCATCGAGCATGAATATTCAGAAGATCAACAAAAAAATTCTAGAGGAATCCACATCTTCTTTGTAAGTCGTCAGTACTCTGATCAACAGGATTCGTGTATCAAATATTTTTTTAGTACTCCAATTATCATCTCATATCAATATGTGTGCATATTAAAACGATCATAAGATATAGTGAATAGGTACCAACATCAAGTTTGACACATCCTGGATCCACTCTACGAACTGAAAGCTCTTGCAAAACAGCCACACAACATCTGGTCTGCAACAATGGCATTGTAGGTGAGGGGAATAGCACATGATAACTTAGAGTTCTGCTTGTAGTTTGAATCTACATACGACTCAAAGATCCTGAGCTGAAATATTTAATAAAAATATACATCAGTTATATCAATATATATAATCATATCAAAAAGTATAGGATTAATGTATTTCACATTCTTTTTTCCAAAAGTAATGAGGGGCGACTAAATCCGGCCAGGATTCTTCTGCAACACCCCAATTTTCTGAATAATCTGGTTGGGCAATTATCATATATATATATTCAGATTACTTTTGAAAATCAGTTTGGCCTTTAAACTACAAGTTTCACTGATTTTTAGGGCATATCTTAGTTCCACCACTAAGTTGGTAGCTACAGCCTACATGATCACACTTTCAGCTCAAAATTCTAATTGCAAAATTTGTTTTTGGATCACGAATAAGTAGAAGAAGTGATAAAATAGTGTCAAAATTCTCTCCTTTTTCAATAGTGGAGGCATAAACCTTAATTCTATTACGAGAAGATAGATATGTTAAAAAGAAGAGTAGAGATCAGTTGGTAATTATTTATTTGAAGCTCAGAGTTTCCAGACACTCATAAGCAAGCAAAATTGATAGCTACATATGTAGATATAAATAGATGGAATATAAATGATGATAGAGCTTAAACTAAATGGAAAAAGAAAACAAATGAAGAACTGGTACTTCTATTCCACATTTAATTTACAAACAACATGAAGTTAGATCACTCAACATTGCTTCCAACCTTAACTTCACCATTTCAGAAACACAAAATAACAAACCTAGCATATATATTTATGTGTCTATGTATAAGCATACAAACACACATAGATATATATAATTAAGGATAGAAGTTCCATAAGGAGAATTAAGTTCACTACGATGACAAAGTAGTTGATCAATATTGCAACACACGTACATTAATCACTACGCAACTACAATACATATATTAAGTTCCAACAGAACATCAGTGTTCTTGATCATGATGGATCACATCTGCAGTGTTCTTAGTAGCACAGTTTTGAGAGCCTCCTCGCTCGTCAGTCCATCTGGAACCTTTATTACGACATCTTGAAGCATGATTTCCTTCACACTTGACACACTTGCATGATGAATTCGAAACTCTAGCAATCTTAGTGCATCCATCAGCCTTGCAGCAGGATAATTCACGTCAGGACTTTGTACGCGTATCATCGCTTGCGAGCCTAAAATTTTGACATCCACTTCCATATTCACAGGTCCATAACTCATGGATGACCTTGCGGTGTGATATACGTTGGTAGATGTGCTTTGAGTGTCATACACTACATCTGTGATACATTTTGACTTCTTCATTTCTTCACGGAGTTTTCCCTCTAAATCTTCCACTTTTGATTTAAGTTCATTGATGTATGTGACTGCATCAGCAAGCAAAGAAGCCTTGTCCATTCTTGACACATTCGGAACCACACTTCGGAGAGCATAGAATCGATGATTGAGCTTCTCCCTACGAAGTCTCTCAGCTTCTACATGGTTCTGTGCTAACTCTCGTCCGGATGTTGCTGCCTTCCTTCCTCTCTTCTTCATCCTCGTGTTCGTACCAGAATCAGGAGCAAGAGTGCTCTCAAAATCAGAATTCTCAGAATCGGAAGACGATCTTCCAATTTTCGCAAGTTTCTTTTCAGCCTTTATGTTACCTTCCTCGTCTCCTGAAGTCCTATTCTGTTCTCCTGAAACAGCATTAATATCAAAAAAGGAAAGACTTCGAGTAGGATTCTGAGGAGGAGCGTGAGCAAGTGCACTAGGGCTAGTCATGTTGCTTATAGGGATAATATTACTAGTAGTACCGTTGTTGTTATCAGGGCTAAAGAGAGACTTAGCCAAGTGGATTAAACCCCAATCCTCCTTAATCACATATGACGAACCTAACTCAATAATACCACATGGAGTTGAAATACAAACAAGGGTTTTAATTCCATGAAGATAAGCTTCTTTAGCACGATCGCAGTTCTGAAACTGAAGTTCATGATCACCAGCCAACCAAACATAGGAACCCGAACTAAAAGCCCGGCCAACGGTATTATCTTCTCCAGCAGCAAATGATCTGGTCACCGAAACCATAAAGAACCACTCGGAATCAGGAAAATCAGCTTCAACGACACCATCGATGCCAGGCAGGCTATCAGTAAAGAGTGATTGAATCCCTTTAGCAACTTTTCTCCTCTCCAACTCAAACCCAAACTTAGGATGCGGCTGCTGAGGCTGCTGCGGCTGATCTTGTGGCCCGAGTCCAATATTACTGTTCGCAGCCTTCAACATAAAATCTTTATTACCTCGGAAGTGACCATCGCCCCACGAAAGAACAAGGCGGTCAGTGGTGCTATCTTTTGAAGTTTGCCAAAAGATATAGTACATCCACCATTCAGGGCGGCTTTGGACGATGAATTGGAGACGTTGTTGGATCGTCGGAGATCCTCCACCGTGACAAAGAAACGAAGACGATGAAGACGAAGAGATTAGGTCTTCCATATATTTAACTAGGGTTTGTTATAGCTTTTACTAAAAACTCAATGTAAAGAAAAGAGACAACTAGGTATAGAAATGAAGAGAGTGGAGAAATAGAGAAGTAAAAGCAATGATAGTAGTAGCTTGGGACTCTCTTTGTCTCTATTTCTTTAGGTCAAATAAAGTTTTCTAGAAGTACACGAAATGTCAAGCCAACGAGCGGCTGTATTTATAAGAAGAGAATGTCGACTAAACTACGCATTAACAAAGAATGATTATATATACATCTACAGTAAACAAGAATAAAAAATATATAATTAATTAATATATATAGGTATATTGTGAACAGTTAATATTCCACTTGCACTGTTGTGCAGCATTATCATATGTGGTCGATCTGAGCACGTAGAGAAGACGCATCTGGGTGGGCCCTCACTGTCCCAAGTGGGGCTCATATGAAGGTGGACATATGTTGACTAGGGTTATCATTTTCAAGATGTAACCTTTCTGATTAAGCTTTTTATCATTAGTTTTCAATTGTAATTACTCGCACACAATTATCAACACTCCTTTAATTTTAGCTAGGCACTATTCTTTAGTCAAGTTTTGCTTTTTGTTTCTTTCTTACCACCCAACAACTTGCATAGGTAATCTTGTTTTTGTTTGCTTGTATAACAATTCTAGAATTTTATAGATTTTAAGTCAATTAAATTACTATATAAGATAGTGCAATTTTAATATTTTTTAACTACTCTCTGTGAAAATGTTGAATGTTACGCCTCCAAATATTTAATCGCATCATTTCACATATTGATTAGAGTCACAATTAATTTATGAGTCCAGTTTCCTGACAAATCAACTAATATGAACATTTATCACTCTTTTTTTTTTAACATTGATCGATCGATTTAATACTCAAATTTTATAGAATGTAAGGATTAAGTCATTCTATCTACGCTTAAAATGTTAATTTTAGGATTTTACCGATCATGTACATGTATAAACGGACTAATAGTAGATTTGTGAGGAAGAAAATGTTAAAAAATTAAAAAATGTCCCTTAAAAACTTCTCAAATGTCACGTATTTTTATATAATTAATTGTAATCTTTCTGTATCTAGTTCGTGTTTGGGATATCATAAAAAAAGTTTACTAAGTTGATGAATTCTTATAAATTATACGGATATTTGGATAAATTTATTTATAAGTTAGTTAAGAATTTGATAAATTAAATTTGAAAAAATAATTATTAAATACAATGATTTCAACACTTGCATTTTAAATTAAAAAAAATATTTAAAAACACAAAGGTAAAAATATAAAGTATTAAAAAACAAAAAAAATCAAGTAATATGTCAATAAATTCAAGAAAATGTACCTATTATTAACATTCAACTTATCTATATAAGTTATAAGTTGAGTTCATTAGGTTGACAAACAACCCATAAGCTCTTATTATTTATAACTAGCTTACAACCGGTGTCAAGCACCGACCGAGCATAAGTCGACTTTAAAATATTAATATTAATAAATTATTAATAAATATTATTTAAAAATGTATTTCTCGAGAACTGAATGATAAAAATATATAATAAATAAATAACTATTTAATTATGTAGTTATAGACAATCGAATAAATAAATCTTGTATAATTACGTAGTTGTAAGGAATCGAACCTGGATAAAGCTAAATAATTTAAAGTAAATAAATCTTGTATAATTATGTAGTTGCAACGAACCGGGTTAAGTGATAATCAAATCTGATAATTTGGTACCGCCCACCATTTTCATATTGTTTTGCTTATTAATAAAGAGTATAGATGTATAAGTAGTTGATAGCTCAGAACTATATGTGAAAACGATGTTTTTTGTTAGTCAAGTTAATTGTTATGTAAAACAAATTAACTATCGAATCGTATGGCACAAAATCAAACGTAAGTGTGTATACACCCCCACCAGGATGGTTACGTTTTAGGGCTAAAATTTGATTATCAACTTTAAGAAACGGAAGCAAGCTAAACCAAAAATGAGACATGCATGAGTAAATTGCCCCTTCTTAGCAAGCTGCTGTTTGCTTCAATGGTGTATAATTTGAGGCCCCTCGTGATGTACGGGGTTGAGGGGCGTGTCTTCCCCGCGTAATATTCCTTTCTGCTTCGTAATTTGGACCGCTGTTCTACCCCACCTCTCCACCCAAATTTTAAGACTTTTTGCCATCCCCCCTCCGTAACATTTTCATTTTTCCGTCCACAGGATTTGGAATAACACAAATCTCGAGTAAATCATCTCTCAAGAAAACAGTACTGTACATACATACAGCTGAGCAGTACGCCAGTTACCATATAAATAAGCAGCAAATAATATAAATATCTGTTATTTTTCCCTTTCCCACTAAGCATAAATATATGTTTTGTTCTCACTAATTTAGACTTCAATTAAACTTTTACCGTGTTCAGAAACTATGAAATTATTTTGCATGATGCATATATTAAATGAATAATGAGGTATTAGATATTATTTCTCTTGTGTGAATATATAAGTTGTAAATGTATCTTCTTTTTTTTTTTGGGATATTTAGGCATATATACCTTATAAATAAATATATGTTCATATATATATATATATATATATATTAGAGATAAACAAGAATTGAACTCAGAATCTGTGAAAATTTCTATCACTTAGCTATCTCATTTTGAATTCTAAATGTCTCTTTTAAGTTTGTTAGATATCGTACGTTTTAGTTGGTATGCGATTGCGAAGACTTGTTAGAATATATGTTCATGATGCAAGGTATTGAACACTATTTTTGATGATTAAAAATATTTTCATTCGAAAAAAAGCTGAAAATATATTTAGTAACTTTTTTTTATTAAGACCTAAAATTTTGTGCCCTATGTGAAGCTCTATATTATGAAGAAGAAAGATTAATTTAAGAAAAGGAAAATTAGTTAAAGACATCAAGTACACAGTACATGTGTTTTGGTGTTTCCTTCTAGATAACAGAGGTGGTGAAAAACAAGAAACTACCACACAAAAAAAAACACCATCGCAATCGTAGCTGTAGGGTTTCTTTCATTGTAGGGTACATTTCGTAAAAACAGTTGGCCTCCTTACCCTCTCCAAAACGTATATTCTTCTAGCTACCTTTTTCAACCATTTATACGTATATTTATTTATATCACTTTGCCTGTTTAACAAAATTTAGCTTGGGACACATACAGTAGATTGAAGCTAGCTGTGTGGACTATAATTGTTCTACTTTTTAGTTGTATTATGGACTATTACATACAAAATCTTTACATATGAGATGAGACTAGTGTACCAACCTCAACCTTCTTTATATTTTATATTAAATTATCATAGTGTGATTAATTAAAATACAACCCTGGGCAGGATGATCTCTTAGTTTAAACCTGGGTTTGATTTTTAATTTATAGTGGATTATTTCTCTCCATATATAAACATACACATGAACACATTCTATGGGTCATAACATTTTTTTTTATAATGGCTGCTGAATTTTCATTTGTTTTAATCGAATTTGAATATTATATTTTCACACATTCTAGTCATCCTCAGTATCAAAAGTCTCTTTTCTTTTCTGTTTAATTCTTCAACATCAATGGTTAATTACAACTAGGGAAGTCGGGGGCAAAAATCAAACTTTATTCTAACTATTAGGGACCCATGTATTTGAAGCCCTTGTTTGCTGCTCTCTCACTTTCACCGTACTTCTAGATGACTGGTCCAACAACATCAGAAAGCATGTGAGATATAAGCACGTATTTCAAGCATTAGATTAACTGATGATGAATTCATAAGAGCATGAGAAATATATTAGATTTTATTTTATGAACTAAGACATTTCACTATTATTTAATTCACGATTGATTGGTAATAATTGAAGGTAACTAGTCCCCACAGCACCTTCTTGATATAGGGATCTCTCCTGTAAGGAGACGTCCTCTCTATACTGTGCCTATTATTTGCTACTTTTGATCGACCGATTGAAAAGACGATTTCGCATCATTTTCTACATCTCTGTCTAATACTTCTAGGCGTTCACTCTAAACAGTCCCTCTGTTGATGAAACAACTTTAATAGGTGTCAGTAGAAAGTAGAAATTCACAAAATATGTGACTATTAAATTAGCAGAAAGTGTTGTTTTTATTTTCACAACTCTGTCGAATTTTTAAAACGGCACCAGAGTATACACATTATTATTTGCAAACTTTTTTTTTGGTCACACCGAAAACCATGGTCATACCGTGCTATACACTACTCATTATTATTTGCAAACATTTTTTTTTGGTAACCTCTTTTATTATAATTAAAAAAAACATCATAAACAGCATCTTGAAAGGAGGCAACATCACAAAGATGACTAAACAAGAATAATCATCTTTCTAAAAAACAAATATCATCTATCAACCATGGTCATCTAAGCTATAACTGCAAGAAAGAACGAAGAGAGTCAGGCAGACAGTTAGCCTGAGTAGAGAGCAAGCCGAGGACTGGACTCTACTTCGGATGTCCACGGAAATGCAATGAAATAGCGCTTCAGGCGATCGCAGATCACCATCATGTCTTCTTTGATTCCGCTGTTTCCAAGTGTGATAGCAATGAACCTGAAAAACCAAGTCAATGATAGCGTGCATAGGTTTGTTAAGGTTCAATGTCACAAGAAAGTGAAGAAATTGAAGCCACGAAGTAGAATGCTGACTAACATCTAAGCCACAAGCAACAAGAAGCTTTCCTAGGATAAACTCAGTGTCCACGACAGAGGAGAAGGATGTGATCTTGTGACTCCCTCCCTTAGATACAGAAAGGACATCGATCATCAATGGCACAACCAAATCTAATTAGTCGGGCTGCAGTAGGTAAACTATAATGACAGACCAACCAATGGATGAAAGAAAATCTGTGAATAACAAGTTTTTTGCGCACAAGATTTTCCTAGGTCGCCGGGGTATCAAAAAACCTAATGGTTTCCCAGATAAATCTGGTTTAACTCTTGGCAATCTTTCTATTATTCCACAGATACTGATCAGGTCTATCACTAAGACTAGGGAGAGCAACAAATTCCGAACAGAGAAGCCATCGAATAACCTTTATGTGTGACCCATCAGAGAAGTCAGGTAGTCTACCTCGAGCCACCATCTCTCGAACAATAGTACTAATATTCACTGCATGGGTAATGATACCCCTGTTTTCCCAAGCCTCATTCCAGAATTTAATATCTTCTCTATTTCCAACATCCACTATAAGGTGTCTTGCAGCTTCCTGCTGGAATGATAGAAGTTTTTTCCATGTCCATGAACAATCACTAGTAAAGGGTACAGTCTAAAAGCAGTACGAACCAATGTGATACCTCCTTACCCAGTCTGTGCATATTTAGTGAAAGTCTTTATCAAGAATGAGGCAAATAAGTGTTAGGAATTGGGCCTTATTCAATTCCTTGAAGTCCCGTATACTCAATCCACCCTCCTTCTTTGGAAGACATAAAGTTTTTCAGTTAACCTTAGCCCCTCCTTTATCTTCAATATTTCCCTTCCAAGGAAATCTTGTGAATAACCTTCTCAGTATTTGAAAACAAATTTGAGTTCGCTAATTGTAGGTCACCCTTAAAAGAAACCGATATATGTTACATATATTATTGATATATGGTCAAAATATCTATGTTTTGTCTTATGTAATACTTTGTTTAATCTTGTTTTATGACGATTTAGTCCTTCATAACTAGTATTAGTTATTATTTTACTTGGATGGATGTTAAATATTTATTTTCTATGTTTATAGGAAATTATGTAAGAACAAGATGTAAGAGAGAAGAATGCATGATGAAAGAAGGCAATTAAAGGAGATTCAGGACCTCGGTTTGGAGGTCTGAACTGAGCTAAACAGTGGCATATAAAGCATGAATGTAACAGTCCCACATCGAGTAGATTTGGGACTTCTGTTCAGTTTATAAGGCAAAGTACTACTACTAATTAGCACCAACAAATCATGATCTTTTGGGGGCCTGTGGTGGGCTAGTTGTTACCCAAGTTGGCTGCGTTTGGGCCAGTAGGCTTCAGCTTATTCGGACTCGGAATCGGGATTTGACCCGATTTTCGAAAAATACTCGGGATTTGACCCGGGTTGTCACATATGGTATCAGAGCCGACTCTCGAAAGCTTGTCGAGGCAAGTTGCCGGAGGTGGGGACACGAAGGCTGGTGGTATTATCCCATAATGGACAGGGGTCCGGAGGTGGGGACACGAAGCCAGCCGGTATTATCCCACAATGGCTAGGGAGGAACGATTTTGGAACATATGGGCTATCCGTTCAGGCTTGACGAGGACGTCAAGAGTTTAAGTGGGGGAGTTTGTAATAGTCCCACATCGAGTAGATTTGAGACTTCTGTTCAGTTTATAAGGCAAAGTACTACTACTAATTAGCACCAACAAATCATGATCTTTTGGGGGCCTGTGGTGAGCTAGTTGTTACCCAAGTTGGCTGCGTTTAGGCCAGTAGGCTTCGGCTTATTCGGACTCGGAATCGGGATTTGACCCGATTTTCGAAAAAGGCTCGGAATTTGACCCGGGTTGTCACAATGAAACTCTGGGCTTGAGTTTGAAAAGGACCTGAGGGCAGAATTCAGGATGAGACTGAGATTTAGGGCTTGAGCATGACGGGAATAACAATCAAATAGCTTTTTTTTTTTTTGTTTTAGAATCTCTTTTACTATTTTGTTTCTTGGGAGAGAACAAAGTAAAGTTTAGAAGAATTGTTTTTAGCAAAGTACGAGATATAGATACCGCAATATATCAACATTCATTGAACCAAATGAAGAACCCTTGTTCTTGGATTGCTTTTCCTCATTGATAAATCTTAGTTTTAATTGTTTATTATTATCTTAATTTAGTTAGTAACAAACACACCAATTATTTCTACACACTTCTAGATATTAAGAGATTAAACCTACAACTTTATCTCAAAAGTCACTCTCATGACCAATCTAAATATAAATTATAAACTATTAAAACCTAAGAATTATAGGTTTCATAGCTCACATGTAAATCTCCCAATTAAATAGTTGAACTATGTCTACCACATCATGAACAAGAATTATGACTCCTCTCCAAATTCATCACAATACCTATAGATATAATCACAATTTCGTGACTCCCTTAATTAGCAAAAATATCGCAATAAAAATCAAACAAATATGGCTTACCAACGATACCACCCAATTCTCGTATTAAAACCTAATTAAAATCTCTCAAAACCTAATTAAAATATTTTTACATACTTAGATGGACTATTTAAAACTCATACAAACTTGAATTGATATTGATATCAGTCCTTCTCTGTGAACGAACTATCACAAAATTATTATTAACAATTTTACATGTAAATACAAGGTAAGATGGCACAAAAATCTATTATCTAGCTATAGAATAAATCAATTAGAAATTGTTTTTAGCCATTTTATTCCATTTTCAAATAATAACTTATCCCCCATTACTATGTATTAAAAACAATCATATTTAGTAGTATATATTATTACATCAATCATTACTACTTCATTCACTATTTCATTATTAATTATCTACTTATTTATTAATCATATAGAGCATAGACCACTACTAGAAGAACGACCATTTCCTGTCGAAGAATCGGTAGGAAAAGACCGTGTTTCTATAAGAAATGAGGCATTTCCTACCTACCCCTTCCGGTAGGAAATACTTCACTTGGAAATGACCCGAATGAAAAATAATACATGGCGGTCAATGTGGGATCCACGTGGACATGGACAACCATTTAGCCTGGTCCCACCTGCCAATATGACAATCTACATGGAGTGTATCTGGCCCACGTCTAGCGCCATTAACAAGTAAATCTCATTTTTAATAAGTAAATTTTTTGTGTTAACTTTTCGGATAAAACACTATATGTATATAAAACATTAAACCCGAAAAATGTAAGAGATTTTATCTTTGTATAATAAAAGGATTGGTGTAGGGTATTTGAATAAGAAAGTTGAGATTGTCATCGTGTGACTAAAACTAAACATAAACTTCACAACACATACTTATGTCAATATTAACTATCATATAAATCATATGTCCCATGTTTATTATTCAAATACATTACATAATCACAAAAGAGAATAAAAATACATTGTAAGCTCGTTAGTCGTTATGACTTTTACGTATTTGGGGTCAATATTTGGGATCCACTCCACATATAGGGTCCATTATGTGGGTCCCACAAGCAGTGGTCCCTACATGTGGGGCCCAAAAATTGGTTAGGTCCACCTGTGGGGCCCACCTTTTTTTTACAGTGCAACACAAATATAACATGTTTGCGTAGATAGAAAAGTGTTGGCTTTGAGGCCTACGACAATGGTGAAAAAACTAACAGAAGAAAAGTGTTGCCTTTGAGATTTTTGAGGCTATGCCAACATTTTTTGGACTTCCTGCAACGGTTTTGAAGGGTTGCAGAAGGTCATTTATGGCGTAGTATCTTGTTGTGTATTAAGTTTGATTCTTCCATATATTTCAGAAAAAATTGATCTACCTTGTATATTGATAAATAACCAAAAAAATTAAAGCAACTTATTCAAATTAACTCAATGTCTTCTTTATCAACCAACTTGATTTTGTGAAATCAATGAAAGTATGTGCTCAATTACTGAAGAACTCAAAACTTCAAACATCTATGCTCAATGAAACCAATTGTAGAATTCAAAACTCCAAATAAACATCATCCATCAATATTCCACGTCCCGATAAAAACGGAAGAAATTATATTTTACAAAGTAATATATATTTTAATTTAAAATTATGTACACACTTCAGCATTAATTGAATTTAGAGTAAGAACTAGCATTCATCAATGTGGTAGTCCCGTTACAAAATAGAAGAAATTGTATTTTACGTACGTAATACATATTTCATTAATGCATGTACACACTTCCGAAATAAATGAGTCTAGAGTATACTTGTACCTCACACGGTCTATAAAACTAATTTCATTAGAAGAACAACATTGATAGCCACCTTGTTATTCTAGTTGTATTACATGTTATTTATTATGTCTGTACACAAATGTTTTGTAACCATGCCTTTAAAAAAAAATTCGGTTGTCAAGTATATAATCTTAAGAGTAATTGGTGTACGAAAAAGGTTCTGAAACTATTTATATAATGACGTGAAAGGGTGGTATGTTATTAGGTTTAAGATGTTCATTTATTACTAACTTTACCACTTGTTCACCGAACTCTTTAGGTCTTACTCATTTTAAAATTATTTTCATTTTAAAATCTTATTTATTGTATAGTTTATTTTTACTCTTAAATTTGCAAAATTTAAGAGAATGAAGGAATTCTATTTGACACATACGAGATAAGTAAAAGGTATAGGATGACTAGTTTATCATGGAAAGCCAATTTAATCCTATAGTCGTCTTCTTTGTTTATTAAATGCTTATCGCATTTTAATATATCGACACTTCCAGATTTAAATTCCTTATTAAGATCAAGATATTGATCCATTGGACCAGTTCAATCGCATCAGGTTCATAATATAGCTAGCTTGTCGAGGAAAATTTGAAAGATGATGAAGGAGACATGTAAGGAGAAAGCGAAGTTATAAGAGGGCGCTGATATGTGAACATGGTGAGTGATGGTTAGATATAGATCTTGATTTTTCTGCTTGTTAATTTACTATGTATGAGACATTATGTGTTGAAGAACTCTACTTACGTGGTGTTTACACTAAGTAAATGATTGACGTTAAAAATCAGTTTTGATATAAAGTAACAGTGAATTGAGGTAGTGTAGATCGACGATCATGTAGTAATTTGACCAACTATTGAAAGAAAAAGTTTGCCTATTCAAGTTAACTGAATCATTTTTAAAAAAATAATGGAAATCAAATGAGTCAATTCTACAATTACCACTAAAAGATGTTCAAGCTTGTGAGAAAAAATGAAAATTTTAATGCATCACTTGATTGGCTAATGAGCAAGGGCCCCTGAGGCATGAACTGGAAATCTCTTAGGTTTTTCCTTTATCTCGTGTCCTATTTCAATTATTTTAGATTTTAACTCCGCTAAGACGGACAACATTTTATTTAGAAATGATGGGTTTATATTTATTGAAGCTAATGTCACATTTCCCTCATTCATCTGCTATGATATGGAAATATGCTTGTTATGTTATATCCAATTCGAAGTTCAACTTCAATGACATTAAGTCAGTTGTATTGCGGATGTTTGAACTTGTTGTTCTACTAAATGTGTTTGAACAACACCAAGGAGGTTATTTAGTCTTCAAATTTGGCAATGAAAAATGATTTTATAATATTTTGAAACGAGGTACTCTTAATATTAATGGCTGTCTTTTTAGATTCAGGTCTTGGTTTGAGTACTAACATGCTATTAATGTGAAGGATAGAATTCCGATATGGATTACTCTTAGTCATATACCTTCATACAGGTTTGTCAAAGAAATTTGCTTGTTTAGACTTTCTTAGTCCAACCATGTTGTTAATGTCGAAAGATACACCTGGTGTTGCTTGTAATAATGAACCTATTACCCAAGTTAGAATATTTATTGAAATGGGCATTTTGACTCCAATACTGTTTTTTTATTATCACTGCTACATTAGTTCATTTTTTTAAATGGTATGGCCAGAATTTTTGTTCACTATAATAATGTAAAACAATATGACTTTTGTCTATCTTGTGATCATGTGATTGGGGTATGTGATAAGTTAAGGCAATTGTTCCCCCCATGAGGTTGAGGATGAAGCCAATGTGCAGGAACCATTTTGTCAAACATTTTCGTCTGGGTTAAGATAGAGTCAATACAGGGACGATGTTTGTGAAGATAACAATGTTGCTGAATGTTCGAGTCTAAAGATTGTGGAGTTCGAGGTAGTAACTCAAGATAGGAAATGAAGAAAGATTAAAACTAAGAATACTAGTAGTACCGTTGTAGTGTTAGAGCTCGCTTTGAAGTTTCTTTTGAACTGGAAAGCTTAGGAGCCTATGGGGGTTCTTGTAGTGTTAGATGTGTCTGTTGTTAAGACTGTGAGCTCAAGGTTACTAAAAAAATATCTAACTTTGTTTTGCAGGAATCTGCTGAGCTTGTTTATCTGATTATAGGAAGGCAGCAAACTAATGTTAATGTTAATGAAGTTCATAGGTACCCAGGCGGAAAAAAAGGATTATGTCCCAGTTGGTTGGTGGATGATTACAGGAAAGTTGATAATGTCAAGAAAGAAAATGGGCATGTTAAACGAGGGAACAAAGCTGATAGTGTCAAGAAAGAAAATGGGCATGTTAAATGAGGGAACAAGGACTAAGTGACAAGAGTCAATGTTGTAATTTCGAATCATGAAAGAACAATTGTCAAAATTGTTGTTGGAGGAATTTGGTAACAACCCGGATCGGATGTGTGCTGGAATAATAGAGAGATTTTGTATTGAATGTGGCTGTTATTAAGGGTTAGGGTTTATGAAAAATGGAGGGGCTGGACTTGGGAGGTGTCTCGATTTGTCTCAGATATCGGATCCCTTTTGCCTAGATGCCTGCGTACCAATTTATATTGGATCAAGCTCACGCAGCTCTGTGAAATTGTGTTTATCCCTAAGAAATTTCAGGGATAAACTTTGTTAATGTGGGCAATTACAGATTTTATCTTACATTATCTTGGCGTTGTGATATCTTCCTAATTTGAAGGATATCATTTGGAGATATTTTCCGTCATTCGTTGATTGAGATTGATTTTTTCCTCGTTTCAGAAAGTGGATAAAACTTAGTGCTTAAATAATTAATTATTATCTGAATTAATAATTAAAAAATAGAAATTTAGGACTACTGATAAGTGGATTTCATATCCACTAGGATCATCCTAAATTGGCTTAAATTGGTTGTTTTGTTCTCAAGTTTGTGGTGTTTGTGATATGTTTGGTGTTAGCAATTGCAGAGTTGAGTTGTCAGCAGAGATGTGGAGTTCTTGTGATTTGCAGAAGTGTTTTGAGCATGTTTGTGAAGGTCAAGTGGTTGCGGAGCGAGAGAGCGCAAGGAAAAGACAAGAAAAGCAAAATGTCATATTGTGAACAGTAACCAGGCGCGCCCGTACCCTTATAGGCGCGCACGCGCTCCTCTAATGCTGTAGAATGCAATTCTGAGTCAGAAACGGAAAGTTGCCATAAGACCAGTCAGCCCTGCAGCCTATATAAACTATTGGTGGACGAATTCTGAGATATACATTGACATACATACATACATATTCATCCACCATCAAGGAGAACAAGAAGATGGCTGATTACGAAGATCTAGATTTCATCTTTTCTTTGTATTCTTCTAATTAGGCGATACTTTGGATTCTCGTTTGTTCTTTCTTAAACCCTAGCACTTTTATTCAGTATTCTAGACTTATTATTATCATGTTTTCATCAGAACCCACGATGATGAACGGTTCAATTATGAACTAATCGTTGTCGTGGGATTCTAACGGATTTATTTATGGATTTTAGTAGTTAATTGTTTTAAAGAAGTGTGTGTGATGGCTAATTGATATCCTAGTTTGGTTGTGCTTATTCTTCTTGGATGCGTAGCTAACATCTAAGTTGTATTGTTAATCTCTATTGATTGCGAAAGTGGATATAGAGGTTTAGAACTTGCCATGCTAGCATAGGTTTATGTATGTTTGTCATGCATGATTCGTAGGTGATTTTAACCATCTTACCTGCCCTATGTAATCTGAATGGATAACTTGCTCGTTAAACCGTTATGTTTTCAAATCTTATAGACATATAGGGTCTAAGCATAATTGGTGTCTGCCCAACTTCTATCTCTTTTGTGGATGTTTGAGTGGTTTGGTATACGTATACTGAAAGGTAGCGTGTACTGATTTCGTGTTGTCCGATTAGTTATCACAACCGTCACATGCATTGATTAAAGACAAAAGACTCTAGATGAAGTATTTAATGAAGTTAGGATCCCATGTTTTATTCTCATAAGTAAATCATCAGCAATCTATTTAGTTAATTTTAATCTTGTCAAGTTGATTAGTTAAATTAGTTAATCAGAACACAAATTTGATACTTGTCTTAGCATTGAACAATAGCCATACATTTTTGCATAAGTGCATAACTATAGTAACCAAAGCAGACTCTGTGGGAATGAACTCTACTTTCATATATTACTTGTTGACCGCGTACGCTTGCGTGATTTTGTGCGAACAACTACGCCAAAATGTGGCATAACAAAAACTAATGGGGGTGTTATTTAAAGGTTTTAAGCACTAAAACTTTTGTTTCTAAGATTGTAATCTATTTTTCTTGTAATTTTGGAAGTTGACTTTGTGATTATTGCTTGATTGTTATTTTGAATGCAAGTATGAACTTCTTGTTTATGTATGGAGGCGAGGGATTTTGTTTCGAAGTCCCTCTTTCTTATTTATAAATTACAATGGTTATTCGTAAAAAAAAGAATTTGAAGTTTACGATCACAGGCTTTGCAACGGTTACTCATTTCCATTTTATTACAATGGTTACCTGAAAAAACAAATCAGGTTTATGATCACAGGCTTTGTAACGGTTACTTATTTCCATTTTATTACATACATATATATGTATACAGCTCAAAATTCTTACATTTAGTAGTATTAACATTAAAGAATGATGTAAATAACTGTTGGGTATAATATTATACTACACAGCAACAATAGGGCAGTTATATATATTTATATTAACAAGAACATGCAAATTAACCAATTAACAAAACAAACATGAAGGTCGAAATAACAATATAATTAGAGACTGTAATTAACGAGAAAAGAAGAAACACTTAGCTATCATCGTCGCTTTAACAAAATAGATAATAGGAATAAGAAAAGCTGAGTCGCTAAGCCTTAGAGAAGACGTGGCTTTTCTTGAAGAGATTATTGCCCCACTTACGCTGTGTTGGGTTGCAGCAATATCACTTCCAGGATAAAATAGCAGAAATCAATTCATTCACAGAAACATAGAGATCAACGACGACCAGCGCCTCAATTCGCCTGAGAACTATGCTTATCTTTATGTATGTATTAAGAGAGAGAGAACCGAGAAGAAGGAGAGAGAGCTGTTAGGGTTAAGAATGTGTATACGTTACACTATTATTTTACGTTATATTCGATCTGTATATATGATATACAAAATAAAAAAAATGTAATAAATACAACATTAAAATAATTAATTAATTATTCTAATTTAATTTCATTAACAGTTACATAATTTATTTCTTGTAACAATCATCAGGACTAACCCAAGTGCTGGTCCAGATGAAAACAAATAAATTCTGATTTGTTAAAAATAAACCAATAATTAATTAATAAAATAGGTAATAAAATTCCTCGCTCAGGTCGCCTAGCGTACGCGAGACGCCGAGACATTCTCTCAAATCGCCCTTCGACCCGATCCGAGTCGAATCGTGTCGTGACATGACGTGGCGTGGCGAGGCGGGCGGCGGCGGCGCGCGCGTGTGTGTGCGTGCGTGAGGCACACTATAACACTATGCACACTCACATGCCTTAGTAGTTGTACACTACACTTACACATGATTACATATAAAGCCACCAACCTCTCATTACCATTTCTATTTGGGATACAAGTTATTTCAACTTAAACAACCCACATAACCCATTTCAAGCAACCTATTTCAACTCAATTTATTAATGGATTACACTAAGAAAATGTCTTAGATCCAAACATGAAAGTTTAAGTCCTCATAACAAGGAACAACCTCCAAATGTTAGTTTCCAGAAATTACATCAAGAACATATATAAAATATGCCTCAAACTTTCCATTTTCTAACAATCCCCCACAAATCCATACAGAAATGCATATCGGTCCTTACCATGACTTGTTTTTCAGAGTCGGAACCCTTCCGGGTTTGAACCCTCCTAAGTCCTCTACTTCGATGGCTACCGGATCTAGATGGAATGTTTCACCTTGAATCTTTATTCGTTTGGTGTAACCACACTCCATAGACGACGACAAATCAAAGGCTATGGTGCTGATCTACGGCCTTGAGACGTTAATGGTCATGTCTCGATCTTGTTCGTCGAATGCTTCAAGGAATAACCATTTCCTCTAATGGCGACCACACAATTACATTCGCTTAGCTGGGCATCTCCAAAGATGTACTGCTATCATCTCGTCAAATGACTTGACCCATTCAGAGTTCAAATAACTCTTGCTATACTGGAAGTATCAATACCTTTTAGGTTTACAGGGGATAGACTCAGATACATGAGTATCAAAGTATATAATAAAGGTACTACCAACTAACCCTCACAGCTTGTTATTACCACATTGAATAAACTTTAAGGGATCTCCTCTCAGGTGTATTGGGTTCCCTCTGTAGATGAATGATAATGGGCTATCAGTCACATCCCAAGCCTCGACTTAAGGACTACTGCATGCTCAAGTCCTTTAGTCAAATGATCAGCTATATTATCCTGAGTTCCAATGAACTCTATAGCAATAATCCTTTCAGACACTAGACCCATTATAGACTTAAGTCTAACTTGGATGTGTCTCTTTGTCTTAGCATAATACTTTTCACTGCTGATCTTGTCGATAGTTGTACGACTATCATAATGAACAGCAATGGAAATAGTTCCAGGATATTGCTCCACCTGCTAGGGTAAACAAATATCCAGTCACTCCATTGGTACCGGATTTCTTAGCTATCTAACTTGCATCACTGTATCCCTCGAGTACTCCAAGGAATCTTCGATAATGCAAACCAAAGGAAATAGTTCCCTTAAGATATCTATGAACTCTATCCAGTGCCTCCCAATGAGTCTTGTTCGGACAGCTTGTATATCTAGCTAACTTAGACACAATATAAGAAATATCTGGTCTAGTCACGTTAGCAAGATATTGCAAACTCCTAATAATCTGAGAATACCTTAACTGAGACACAGGAACTCCTGAACTATTCTTGACAAGGGCAACTTTAGGATCGTACGGTGTGCTAGCGATTCTAAAATTTGAATAACCATACTTCTCAAGTATAGATTTCTCTATATAATGAGATTGTGACAATGTTATTCCATCAGTAGACTGTGTCATCTTGACCCCAAGAATCACACTAGCCTCACCCATATCCTTCATTTCAAAGTGCCTTTTCAATAAACTTTTTTCTCGTTAATAATCTCAATATTGGTTCCGAACAATAATATTTCATCCACATATAAGCACACGATAATACATTCATTTCCTTTAACCATGTAGTAAACACACTTGTCACTTTCATTAACTACAAACTCTGATTCTAAAACAGTTTCATCAAACATTTTTTATGCCAGTCTGTAGGAGCTTGTTTTAAGCCATATATAGACTTGATCAACTTACATACTTTCATTTCATTACCGGAAGCAAAAAATCCTTTAGGATGATCCATATAAATCTCTTCTTCAAGATCACCATGAAGAAAAGCTATCTTTACATCCATTTGATGGATGATGAGACCATGTACGGAAGCCAATGCTATAAGAATTCAGATTGTAATCATTCTTGCAACAGGAGAGTATGTGTCAAAGTAATCAATGCCTTCCTTTTGCCTAAAACCCTTAGCTAACAGCCTAGCCTTATACTTACCTATTGAGCCATCCGGGTTCATCTTCCTTTTGAAGATCCACTTATATCCTATAGTAGTACACCCAGGAGGAAGATCAACCAACTCCCATGTTCCGTTAGAAACAATAGAGTCGGTCTCACTTTTTACAACACATTTCCAGTGCCTTGACTACGAAGAATCCATGGTTTGTCGAAAAGTTAAAGGTTCATCCTCGACATTGTAAGTGACAAAATCACTTCCAAAGTCCTTGACTACCTTTGCACGCTTACTCCTTCTAGGTTCATCTACTTCGTCAGGAGTAGAACTACTTGCAGGATCTGCCCCCACATTTGTCATCTTTTCCACATGATCAGGAATAGAACTCGATGTGTGAGTAGGATCATCATTAGAAATACCTTGAGGTATGCCAGTCTTCATAGGGAACACATCCTCAAAGAATGTTGCATCACGAAACTCAACTATAGTGTTAGCCACTATACCGTCTATGTCCGATTTTAACACTAAAAATATCATAGTTGTAGTGGTTTCAATATAGCCCAGAAAGATGCAATCAACAGTTTTCGGACCTAGTTTTTTTCTCTTGTGTTCAGGGACAAGCACCTTAGCAAGGCAGCCCCACACACGAAGATACTTTAAACTTGTCTTTCTACTTTTCAATATTTCATAAGGTGTCTTGTCCATATGTTTCAGAGGGACTCTATCCAGAATATGGCAAGCCGTATTCAAAGTCTCCCCCACATGTACTTAGGCAGCCCAGAATTAGGAAGCATGTTGTTAATCATATCTTTAAAAGTTCTGTTCTTTCGTTCAGCCACCCCATTAGACTCAGGTGTGTATGGTGGAGTCACCTCATGAACTATACCATTTCTTGCGCAAAATTCATTAAAGAAGGTACTAGTAGACTCACCACCTCTATCAGATCTCAAACGTTTAAGTACTTTACCAGTTTTGTTTCAGCTTCAGTTTTAAACATAATGAATTTTTCTAGTGCTTCATCTTTATGCCTAAGTAAATAAACATAACATTATCTACTACAATAATCTATAAAGGTAATAAAATATTGTTTATTATTCTTAGTCAACATGCCACCAAATTCACATATGTCTGTGTGTACTAAATCTAAAACACCTGAATCCCTAACAACATTATGAAAGGGTTTCCTAGTTTGTTTAGCAGTCACACATACTTGACATTTAGATTTCTTATCAATGGCATGTTTTGGAATGAACTCTAAATTCATCATATTCTTTAGAGCACCAAAATTTAAATGACCAAGTCTAGAATACCACAAATCGGATGATTCAACACAAACCATCAGACAAGTAACCTTTGCCAAAAAATACAACAGTATGTGTAATAGCTACTTTATTACATTTCAAAGAAAGTTCAAAAACATTCTTTACTAAACAACTTCCACTTATTATATTTCTACGAATATCAGGAACATGGTGCACTCTAGTTAGGGATAGAACACGCCCAGAAGCAAATTTTAGGTCCACGTTTCCTATTCCAAGACCTTGAGCAGTATTATCATTCCCCATCGTCACTGTCAAGCCATGAGTCTGTTGATAAGATACAAATATAGTAATATTAGTACAAATATGTACATTAGCTCCAGTATCAATCAACCATTCATGAGACAGATAAGTGGAAAGAAGTACAAGGTTGTAGGTAACATACCTGTCATTGGTTCCAGAGGCAACAACCTCACCAACAACCATGTTAACCTTAGGATCATCCTTGGTTCCAAGCACAATATTAGCTTGTGCTTCCACAACAGATTTCTTTGCTTTGTTTAAAGGACAATCCTTGCTCCAATGACCAATCTGTCCACAAGACCAACAAGGTTTCTTTGTCTTTGGTTTCTTAGCCTTATTCTTGTCATTTTTAGGCTTAGTGTTTTCCTTCTTTGTGACAGCCTTTCTTTTCTATCCAACAGTCACTACATTCACCTTCGAACTCCCATGTCCATCAAGCATCACATGTCCCTGTTTGGACTTGTGTTGTTCCTGCACAGAGATGTCCAACATAAGTTGTTAGGGTTGACCCATTTGGAATGATGATAACAAAATTCTCAAGACAAGAATTTAATCTTGATACCGAAGCTGATTGTCAGAAAGCTAGTTCACGGAAGCTGATAAATCAGGAAGCTAACTAGAAGGCATTTTATCTATCCAAGGTCTAAAAGCCACATCAAATGATTAGAGGATATTATGTCATCAAGTTTGGAAGCAATTCAGAAGCAAGCCAAAGGACGTCTAATCAAGCACCAAGTGTTTCAGTGGTAAGTCTGCCTAATTAACTCAGTAATGGTGAATCAATAAAGATGACAAGATGTTTTATCTAAAGATGAAGCTAAGTGTATCCATTCTACGGATCAAGCTATGAAATCTTATTTCATCTATGGATACGAGCAGAAAACAGCATGTGCCATCAACGGATAGAAGCTGAGGACATCTTATCTCATCAACGGTTAGAAGCTGGGAACATCTTATCTAATCTACGGATAAAAGCTAAGGACATCACTTCTAAGGACAAAAGCTGAATGAAGTCGATCTACAGATACGACTGAGGATGTCATGTTTTATCTATGGATGTAGTTAAGGAGGACATGGTCTATCTATGGATGCAATCAAGAATGTCATGTCTCATCTATGGATACAGTTATGGAATATTACTTCTACGGATATTCTGAGATTACCTTTCTACGGATAACTGTCATAGAATGGTAGTCTACGGATATGGAATTAATACGCCTACTGGTGTTCAACTCATTCAACATGGAAAACAAATCTATGTAACAGAATCTTTTGAAGGTTTCTTTATTTAACAGGTTGAATGGAGGACAGTCTCAAAGATCATCATTACACACCCGTGACTAAAAGATGTTGGATAACGACGCAATAGATGTATGGAATACGGAGTCAAAATTGTAAATATTCGAAGGCTCAAATTCCTACAAGTGAAATGTGAAGTCATCTATTGTCTTTTATGTCTCGATGGATAAATAAGAGTTAAGGCAGCTACCTAGAA
The DNA here is from genome assembly GCA_030848705.1 of Heracleum sosnowskyi. Taxonomy (NCBI): domain Eukaryota; kingdom Viridiplantae; phylum Streptophyta; class Magnoliopsida; order Apiales; family Apiaceae; genus Heracleum; species Heracleum sosnowskyi. The sequence goes on from CM061239.1 coordinate 11,489,746, forward strand.
GTTTACCTTCTAACTGGACACAAAGGAAAAGCTTGACAAGCATGAAGACCTATATGCAATACTGCATGTTCACTTATCTCAGCTGATAGTGACTTGACAGTCGGGTAACCAAGGAGAGGTCTCTTTCATGCATATGTCACATGGGCTTGGAAGCTAGGTCAATTGCACAGACTTAGTAATTTTTGAAGAGAGCAGCACACTCAATCAGAAAGCACCATTTGGGATTATACAAGTTTATCTGTGATGCCAGCCAAGGCATTTCCCGAATAGGATAGTTTCTGAGACGAGCATGTGATCAAGTAGAACAAAAAATGTAATATTTTATTATGTTGTAGGTTTTGTTTGTAACACACAGTCGATGTATATAAGACTGTGTGAAGTAGCATAGATTATGCATGTGAAGAGAACACAAAGCTAAATGTAAAAACACTTAGGCTCTATTTCATCATCTGTGTAAGCAGCTGGAGTTTGTTGAAAAACAAAACCAGAGAATTCTTCAATATATACACCTCAGGTGGGCTATTTCCGAGAAACCCACCTGAAAAGTTTAAAAAGTTTGCTTGTCTCCTGCATTTCTTTTTTAACTCGAAGAATTCATTTATGTTCATGGCTTGACTCAATTCTTAGTTAATTTACAAGCTCATATATTCATACTGTAAAAAGTTTGAAAAGTTTTGTAAAATTAAATAGATTGTATTCAACCCCCCCCCCCCCCCCTTCTACAATCTAGGTTGCATTTTTTTGGGAATAACAATTGGTATCAAAACAAGATTCTAACATACAAGAAGTTTAAAGATCAAAAGCAACTGTAACCATGGAGAGAGGTGACAATGAAGAAGCTGGGAATGAGTTGTCAAACAAGAACTCAAAGTTGGTGTTTGCAAAATCTCTACCTAGAAAATGGAAGCATATCTCTGTGTCTATCAAAAATACCCCTGAATCCAAATATCTAAATCTTAGCAGCCTATTAAGTACTCTTGAATGCTCAAATCATGAGGCTATGCAGGATGCAAAGATTATCAGTAAAGAAGGGGAGACAGAAACAAGAGATGTGGTCATCTCCAACCAAGATTTGAAAGAAGATGAGAGAACAGAAACAGCAAGCTCAACATTCAAACTGAAGATCTGTGAATGTATCAGAACCACATCAGACAAGGGCAAGGAAGGAATGGCACTGGAAGATGAAGTCCTTTTTGAGCGAAGGGTTTCAACTGAATAGGGTTGTTCAACATCAACAGAGGAATCTATCAACCTTGTACCCACAGCCTATGACAATCAAAAAGCAAGTTCAACCAGAAATCAGGTATTTTCTATGAATCCAACTAAGCATGTTAAAGAAGTATGTTACAGCACTGCAATGAATTTATTTGATGAATTACATGTTGTGCGTATTTCCTTTAACAATCTCATTGAAGAAAATGTCAGACTCAAAGCAACTAATGTTATGCTTAGTTAGATAAATGCTATGTTGGAAACTCAAGTCTCTGAGTTTGGGGAAACACTTGTTGAATGCAAGAATGCTAAATATGAACTTGCGACTGTCTTAAAAAGAGAAGTGGTTTTGAAAGAGCAGCTGAGAAAGGAACAAGAGGTTATTGCAAGATGGAATAATTCCAGTTACATCGTGTCCAACATTATCAAATCTCAAGGAATAGACACATTTTGTAAAGAGACCTGGAATTACAATAACAAGAAGCTAGAGGATGTGGAGACTGCTCCAAAGATGGTAAAACCATTTAGGAGTAATCAAACTCTATAGAAACTGAGCAATATGGTTGGACCAGGTTTCAAGAACCATGTTCAATCACTAAGAAGCAAAACCATCAAGGAAGAAGAGTCAGATGCAGATGAAGATGAAAGCTTGAATGAACCAACAATGATTCACTGTAGTAGCAGCTACTCATCAGAAGAAAGTACTTCCAGAAGGCCCTGCATTCGATGTGGTAGACTTAATCACTTGTATACTTCTTGCAGATTTGTTCAAACAAGATCTACTCAACTGTCTATGACTGATATGCCTGTCATGCATCACATTTTTGCTTACAATGCTCGAGATTCAACAAGATATGCTAACATGCCATTTGTTCCTCATCCATATTGCTATGAATTCAATATGCCTCAAATGTCATGGAGCATGCCTGACTTGAATGATCTGTATGCTCAAACATTTCCTTGTCGAGCATCAAATTTTGATATTCTTGAGCAACATGTGAATGCTAATCTCTCAATATCAGAACCAAGGGATGAAAATGGTTTGAATCCTTTGAAGCCCAAAGCTCAGAAAGAGAAGATGACAGTCATAAAAGCTAAAAAGCCAAAGCTCAAGGAAACTTGGGTACCTAAGCCTGCTTGATTCGGTTTTGAAAGTGTGCAGGAGGAAGATACGGGAGCTTTAGATTCCTACTAGAGTTTCTGTCCTGCTCACTGATTGCTCAGAGGAATGTAGCCCCTCTACTGATATGTAGAGATGATATTTGTAGTCATGATTAAGTAATGAAGCATGACTTTGGCAAACAATATAATCAGTTAGGGTTGAAGCACTAGTTGATGGATATAAGCAAAACTTGCTCTGTATCTATCAAACATGTGACAAAGGAAACTTTGTATTTGTAGCCTGCATTGTCCATCAATAGAGAGACAATGAAGTGGTAAACACTGGACATTTGTTAGAAAAGTGTATGCAGCTGATTTGAATACTGCCTTGGAGGATCGTATGTTTTGACCTCTTTGTGACAAGGCAAAATCAGGACAATAGTAGCCAGTGCATAAGAAGCTGTCTGATGGAAGAGTCTTGATTAGAGGAACCCCAAGTTTTGCCAAGGATGGGTTAAAGGATGCATGTCATTAAGGGAAGCAATAGAAGACCTCTATCAAGAACAGAACAGATCATACATTTGATAAACTCTATCAGCCACTGCACATGAAATATCCTCAAAGGATTTAGCTCAAAAATTCGTTGTGAAGAGGTCTTATGAAACAAACGACAATATCTGCAGAGACTTTGCTTGAAAAATCAGGATAACTCTTTGAGCTCTGGAAAGTTGTGGCTGGTGCTACTTATTGCAGCCAGAATGTTTTCTTGATCATTCAAGCACCTGAAGGAGGAATCATCAAACTGTGTGAATAAGTGTAGCCAACAGTTTTCTCTTGTCACATTCCTTAGCCAAGGAAATAATAAAATCTTAGCTAAAGGAGATAAGGGAATCTGTGTGGGAAATTAATTGAAGAACATCCAGTCCATGATCGAATACTTAACATTTCACAATTGTTAAGTTTAACTGACATCTGGATAAATATTCTTAAGTAATTCATGAGTGGAAGAAAAGATCTTTGCTAAGAGGAAGTAGAGGTGAAGCTGAGAGTGGTGGTTTCTTCTACATGCATTTCTGACTATCTTCTATAAGAAATGACATTCTTGTGTAGAGGAAAGTAAGCAGCCATCAATGGTATCTTATGTTCTTTCCTGAAGGGTTTTCTATATGGAACATCTACTCGGGGGGGGGGGCATTTCTCAGAAAGTGTTAATCTACTTCTGCAACTTCAAGAAGACATCTTGTCAAAGATCGAATCTTTTATCTACTCAGAAGCCCAGGTTGGGTATGCAACTCAAAAAGAGTGCATGTAGCTGGAAAAGCCTACAGGGCTTCAAGTCACTGAATCAACACTGTTATGGAGTCTATACATGTTGTTTCTGATGATGCCAGATAAATCAAGCTTATTGATGAGAGATTTTCTGGAGTTCTCATATTTAAGTTTGAAATGGAAGGTGGTTTTTGGTATGAAGAAGATGATGATTATGTGGATGAATCAGCACCTCCATGAGTTTTTGTCTGGACTATGAATGATTCAAGCCCAAATGAGTCATCTATAGAAAGGATAAATGGAGCATCTAATTAGAAGCCAAATGAAGCATCCGTAGAAAGCCAAAATGGAGCATCCGTAGGAAGCCAAAATGGAGCATCCGTAGGAAGCCAAAGTGGAGCATCCGTAGGAAGCCACAATGGAGCATCAGTAGGTGGATCACAACTCTGAGTCATCACCCCAATGATCTTAGGGGGAGTTTCTCTGAGTTAAAAGATCAACCTCACGTAATCATACTGATGAGAATATTCTTACATCTTCAAGACCTGCACCTACCATAAGAAGCTTATTCTAAAAATCCAGAAGAAAGTCCTCTTAAAGACATCTATTGGGTTGAAGGAATAAGGTGTTCACTTGGATCAAGTGGAAATACCTTTTGATCCAAGTGTGACTCGGTAAGTTAGTGAGGTACGAATAAACTTCCATATTTTTCTTGATGTCTTATATGTAGCCAGTGTTCAAATGACTTTCTTGAAAACTAAGTTTTCTAGAAAAAGTGAAATTTTTTGTCTAAGTCAAAATTTACTTTATCGATGGATATCCTTATCCGTAGATAGTCATTCATAACACTGGATTAGTTTCTTTGCTTTGTCTATGGATACTGACTATCTGTAGACAATTTTCTACATCTATGGATACTACTTTTGCTCCTCTGCGGAAAGTGCAAAAAGACAGTGTCTATATTTGTAGAAAAATAAAATCAAAATCTCAACCTTTGTAAGTCATATATCCTTAGCTGAGATACATGTAGTTTACGTAATATCTAGCATCACTGGTCAGTAGCTTTGCTGTTAAGCTGAAAGGCTCATGCAAAGTAGTTCTGAGGAGATAAGTGAGTACTCTTTTAAGAATTCTCATACCAATTATTGACACTACTGAATTAAATACCTTGGTAGGAAATTCATATTTTGAAAAGATAATTGGTGATCTCTCTCATGACTAAGTAACAGAATGCTAGAAATTATGTTAACCACCTGTTTATGTACTAGAACCTTAACTTTTCCTGGAATCTTTGTTGTATCTCAAAAGATTATCAACCATTCGGTAATTGATAATCCAAGAGATACTTGATATGCTCTAATTGGTTGTCTAGATGTTGATACTTAAAAGATAAACTCCTAATCAAGAAGACATAGCACAATTCATGCCAACCCCAAGGAAATGAGTTCAGGTCATGGCTCAGAAGAAATGCTTAGCTTAAGGACAAATCAAAAGATGCAGCTGAAGCATCCAAGCATTTCTCAAAAGTACATAAACCTCATACACCATGCTATTGGAAGAAGTGATGTGCATGTTGTAGTGGAACTACACTGTGTTCCAAGAGAACAACATTTAACTAGATATCTTGCCAATGCTCTTAATGCAGCAACTCACTTGAGTTGACAAATGAGGTTGGTAGGTAATGATTTCTTATTCTCTTACATAACTGTGTTAAATGCATGCATCCAGTGATTTCAATCTCTGGAATTATTTGTTTATTTTGTGTGTTTTATTTGTTTGCTTTTATTTTGGTTATCATGATAAGTCAATACAATTGAATGATGTTATGCACTAAGTAAAGCCGTCTAGAAATGATCTTCTGAGTAATATTCAATGAGATAGCAAGCTACTTTTCTCACTGATATTAAATAGTTGATCGTCTCTAGACATTAACAAGCTAAGTGCATTGCTGTTCTTTGATTTTTCCATGGATAAATATTCAGGGATATCATTTGTCAAATGTCATACATTTAATGAATGATGTCAGCTGAATAAGTCTCTAAAATTCAAATAACCTGCTTGTTACATTATTCAAAAAGTATTGATATTCTTAATTCTTAATGTCTAAGAGATTTTAGTTTAATATTATTTAGCTGAACATATATATGACCGGCTATTTAGTTTTATTCTTATCTTTATTCAAAATATCTGTGTCATGATAATTTTTGTAATCTGAGCTGAGACACATTTTTCACTCTAGGAACTTGAGTAGTCTCTTCATTTACACTAGAGTGATTTAATGCATGTCTTTTCAGCTTTCCTAACCCCCGTTTAACCCTAGTTAAACTCAAGGGTTATCTAGCAGCTCCCTGCCTATTTAAAGGCATAGGTTGAGCTCTCTTCCTCATCTTCATTTCTAAATCCTCTTAAAAATGGCTTCTGGAATCCTTGATATTAACCCGGAGGAATTCAACACTCTGTCAAACGTGGACAAGATTCTCCTTCTTCAGGAGAAAATTGATTTTCTCATCCACATGGAGCAGGATGAAGTTGATAGGATGAGGGCAGCCCTAGCCATTCTTATGGCTCGCAATTGTAGGGGAGGTCCCGACGGAGGCCCTGAAGGAGCCTCTGGGGAAGCGGCAGCAGCAGCCTAGCTGTTGTCTGACTGCTTCTCCGGAGGAGAGGGCAAGGGACTGGGGGGCCGGGGTGCTTTTGTTTTAGTTTTTTTTAATGATGTAATTTTTTTTAATGAATGAAAGGGGTTTTCCCCGTCTTTATTATCTTGCTTGTGTGATGCGTTTGTTTTTTTTTTCTTTCTGCGTACTTGAATTCATTGACATGTTTAACCTCTTAAAAAAATGGCTTGCATGTTAACCGGATTGAAAGAAGAACCTTTAACAAACGTCTCAAAAACACAACAAAAAAAATATTAAAATTACACACATTTTTTTTGATAAATTGATCAAAGTGTGACTCATGTAAACTATCTGTCTAATCATCAACTTTGATTGAGTTATCAAGAAGCCCTAATTGTTCAACTAACAGACTAGTGAGCTCTCTGAGCTACACAAAAACTGTTTCATCTGTTTTACATGAACTCAATGAAGAAACATCAGAAGAAAAATTTGAAGGAATTTGAAAGAAATTGACAATCTATCAAGTTAAGGTTTTTGCAGCTTCTGATGGTCTCTATGAGGATTTTGTAACAATTAACGGGAAAGCTGGCAATCTTGGACTTTAGGAGAATAAACCTTCAATGAAGAAGGCTATTAACAGTTCATCATTGATAAAGGGAAGGTAATCATCTTATCTTTATCAAACTCTCACTTGCTACAATCTATATCATTTTTCTTTGCCTTTTCAAAAACTAAGATGAGAACTGATTGGAATGACCCCCAAGTTCTCTACCCTATCAGTTACACCCTAAATGTGATCAACAACTCCTAACCCCCCTCTACAGTTTCTCAACAAACTGTAGTTACAAAATTCTAGCAAATCTTAAACAATGGGGAGTGATAAAGGAGTTAAGTGAGGGTGAGGGCAGTGGTGAACATCAAGAAACCACTAGAAGAAAGGTGAGGGTGAGATTACTAGTCAAACTGCCTTATGTCTTCTCAAAAAGGCATAATGGTCAAAAAGGATTAGCTCTTTTCTGGTTGTAGTCTCTCAAAAGGCTATGATCATTGAAAAATGCTCTGATCCAGGAGCACTAATGAGGGTTTGGGACACTGTGTGCATAATGTGGATTATTATCATTTCTGTTTTTTGTTAAGTAGAAAGAAAATATGCACAGGCATAGGGGGAGCACACACTATTCTTAAATTCAGTTTGATGCATCTTCTTCAAATGTGAGGATGCAGTCCCCAGTCCATTTCATCTCATTAAGTGATAACTGCAGCATTCAACTCATCAGTACTTGATTCTCCATTTTCTGACCTCTTGGAGAACTCCACTCACCTAGTGATCATTCTCTTTCAGAGAATTTGTTGGATCACTAGTCCTTTTTTTTTATGATCTTGGTGTAAGCACTGTGCACTTAATGTCACATTCAATCTTCACAGAACTTACATCAATTTCTACTTCACAAGCCCATTCTTCAAAATCCTCTACGGATATCCTTCATCCGTAGAAAGGTATCTCTCAATCTACGGATAAGCCTAACCAGCGATTATCTGTAGACCAACAATATTGATTTCCATGATTCTTTCTTGAAAAAACATTCGGCTCATTCCAACTGAGTATCAAGGAATTCAATATAGTTGAGACATCTATAGGTTTATGGGAAGGGAGTTAGTGGAGTGGCTGGCTTGAGACCAGGAAAAAGGAGAGGGAGAGAATGAGAGACATACTAATTCTTCCAGCATGGCAAAAGGAGAGTTTTTGAGTACCACTTTAATAAGGGAAGGTGAGTCATGAGAAGTGAGCCAGGATGAGATCCTGATGCAAAAATAGAGAGATTCCTGAGAGAAATCTTTCGATCCTTGAAGTGTTGAATTCTTGTACCCAGATATCTTATTCAGTAACTAAGACTATGCCTCTTTTATCCTAATTGCTGATAACAAAAAGGGGGAGAAGTTAGAGAAGATAGGTTGTTCCCAGGGGGAGTTAGAAGGAGATCTCAGACTTCAGAATTTCTCTACTCTCGATTACAATCTATTGGAACCCCTTAGAAGAAGGTATAAACAAAGTTACAGGAAAGTATATGGAATCTGACAGCTTCAAGTTGTTATTTTTGTTTTTGCAGCATCATCAAATTCTGTCTAGTATTAATCTCTATCTGAGGATCACTGAGAACATTGAAGGGTTTTGTTATCATCGACTTAAGGATTTATGCCAGTTCTAACAGTCATAAATAGGGGGAGATTGTTAGGGTCGACCCATTTGGAATGATGATAACAAAATGCTCAAGACAATAATTTGATCTTGATACCGAAGCTGATTGTCAGAAAGCTAGTTCACAGAAGCTGATAAATCAGGAAGCTAACTAGAAGGCATTTTATCTATCCAAGGTCTAAAAGCCACATCAAATGATTGGAGGATATTTTGTCATCAAGTTAGGAAGCAATTCAGAAGCAAGCCAACGGACGTCTAATCAATCACCAAGTGTTTCAGTGGTAAGTCTGCCTAATCAACTCAGTAATAGTGAATCAATAAAGATGACAAGATGTTTTATCTAAAGATGAAGCTAAGTGTATCCATTCTACGGATCAAGCTATGAAATCTTATTTCATCTATGGATACGAGCTGAAAACATCATGTGCCATCAACGGATAGAAGCTGAGGACATCTTATCTCATCAACGGATAGAAGTTGGGAACATCTTATCTCATCTACGAATAAAAGCTAAGGACATCACTTCTAAGGACAAAAGCTGAATGAAGTCGATCTACAGATACGACTGAGGATGTCATGTTTTATCTATGGATGCAGTTAAGGAGGACATGGTCTATCTATGGATGCAATCAAGAATGTCATGTCTCATCTATGGATACAGTTATGGAATATTACTTCTACGGATATTCTGAGATTATCTTTCTACAGATAACTGTCATAGAATGGTAGTCTACGGATATGGAATTAATACGCCTATTGATGTTCATCTCATTCAACATGAAAAACAAATCTATGTAACAGAATCTTTTGAAGGTTTCTTTATTTAACAGGTTGAATGGAGGACAGTCTCAGAGATCATCATTACACACCCGTGACTAAAAGATGTTGGATACCGACGCAATAGATGTATGGAATAGGGAGTCAAAATTGTAAATATCCGAAGGCTCAAATTCCTACAAGTGAAATGTGAAGTCATATATTGTCTTTTATGTCTCGATGGATAAATAAGAGTTAAGGCAACTACCTAGAAGTTTACCTTCTAACTGGACACAAAGAAAAGCTTGACAAGCATGAAGACCTATATGCAATACTGCATGTTCACTTATCTCAGCTGATAGTGACTTGACAGTCGGGTGACCAAGGAGAGGTCTCTTTCATGCAGATGTCACATGGGCTTGGAAGCTAGGTCAATTGCATGGACTTAGTAATTTTTGAAAAGAGCAGCACACTCAGTCAGAAAGCACCATTTGGGATTATAAAAGTTTATCTGTGATGCCAGCCAAGGAATTTCCCGAATAGGATAGTTTCTGAGACGAGCATGTGATCAAGCAGAACCAAAAATGTAATATTTTATTATGTTATAGGTTTTGTTTGTAACAAACAGTCGATGTATATAAGACTGTGTGAAGTAGCTTAGATTATGCATGTGAAGAGAGCACAAAACTGAATGTAAAAACACTTAGGCTCTCTTTCATCATCTATGTAAGCAGCTGGAATTTGTTGAAAAACAAAACCAGAGAATTCTTCAATATATACACCTCAGGTGGGATTTTTCCGAGAAACCCACCTGAAAAGTTTAAAAAGTTTGCTTGTCTCTTGCATTTCTTTTTAACTCGAAGAATTCACTTATGTTATTGGCTTGACTCAATTCTTAGTTAATTTACAAGCTCATATATTCATACTGTAAAAAGTTTGAAAAGTTTTGTAAAATTAACTAGATTGTATTCAACCCCCCTTCTACAATCTAAGTTGCATTGTTCTGGGAATAACATAAGGTTTGTCCATGTGATCTCTCATTTCCGTCTTTTCAGGGAGAGAACAAACTCTTCCCAAGACTTTGGGAGCTTCTCAATCACATCCATAACCTGAAACTTCTCAGGAAGATCCATTCCGGACTCCTTCAAAGCATGCACCAACATCTCAAACTTGTGTGCTTGCTCATTCATGGATTTAGAATCCACCAGTTCGAAATCAAGGAACCTAGCCACAGAATACTTTACCGTTAGCCACAGTTTCATCTTGTTCTACCAACGAGAAAAACCAACATCCCCACCAAATTTATCAGGCATACCTGACAAATCGATAAGCTGTGTGAAACGGTACGTGGTCCAATCAATGGTCGATGCAGTAACACCAGAACCAGAGGCAGTAGCACCAACAGTAGGAGTTTCAGTTTCGTTAACCATCTTGCTAATTAACAATATATAACACGAATAATCTCTTCAAGATTGTTGGGTATAATATTATATTACACAGCAACAATAGGGCAGTTACCTACATTTATATTAACAAGAACAAACAAATTAACCAATTAACAAAACAAACATGAAGGTCGAAACAATAATATAATTAGAGACTGTAATTAACGAGAAAAGAAGAAACATTTAGCTATCACCGTCGCTTTAACAAAATTGATAATAGGAATAAGAACAGCTGAGTCACCGAACCTTAGAGAAGACGTGACTGTTCTTGAAGAGATTATTGCCCTACTTACGCTGTGTTGGGTTGCACCAATATCACTTCTAGGATAAAACAGCACAGATCAATTCGTTCACAGAAACGTAGAGATCAACGACGACCTGCGCCTCAGTTCGCCTGAGAACTATGCTTATCTGTATGTATGTATTGAGAGATAGAGAACCAAGAAGCAGGAGAGAGAGCTGTTAGGGTTAAGAATGTGTATACGTTACACTATTATTTTACGTTATATTATGTATATATGATATTCAAAATAAAACAAAATAAAATGTAATAAATACAACATTAAAATAATTAATTAATTATTCTGATTTAATTGCATTAACAGTTACAGATTTGTAACAACCATCAGGACTAACCCAAGTGCTGGTCCGGCTAAAAACAAATAAATTCTGATTTGTTAAAAATAAATCAATAATTAATTAATAAATAGGTAATAAAATTTCTTGCCCAGTTCGCCTCGCGTACGCGAGACGCCGAGAAATTCGCCCAAATCGCCCTGACCCGACCCGAGTCGTGGCGTGGAGAGGCTGGCGGCGGCGGCGCGCGTGCGTGAGACACACAATAACACCATGCACACTCACATGCCTTAGTAGATGTACACTACACTTGCGGATGATTATATATAAAGTCACCAACCTCTCATTATCATTTCTATGTGTAATACAAGTTATTTCAACTTAAATAACCCACATAACCCATTTCAAGCAACCTATTTCAACTCAATTTATTTATGGATTACACTAAGAAAATTTCTTAGATCCAAACATGAAAGTTTAAGTCCTCATAACAAGGAACAACCTCCAATTGTTAGGTTCCGGAAATTCCATCAAAAACATATATAAAATATGCCTCAAACTTTTCATTTTCTAACAATAACTATATATAAAAATTAAGCATCTCTTAGTTAAGATCCGCCATATCTATAACCTTTATTAATAAGCGAAATCTCTTTTTAATGATAATCTCCGTACCAAATTTGGTTCACCCCTTTTTTCTGTTTCACCCCTAAAATTCTATCACACATAGAAATTCTATCTCACATTGAATTTTATGTTGTTTTTTAAAAAATTTAAAATCATATCCCACGTAGAAATCCTATCTCATATATAATTCTATGTTGTTAAAAAAATTAATCTAAAATATATTATAATATTATTATTATACTAAAATGTGTTAGATCATTAGTATACCCATCAGATCCAATTATGATTATTTAGTTGTTGAATCAAGATAATAATCTCAATCTACTTTATAACGGTGAATAATATTAATCTAAAATATATTATAGTCTTATTATTGTACCAAAGACCCAATTATAATCACTTAGTTGTTGAATCAAGATATTAATCTTAATCTACTTTATACCACTGAATTATATTAATCAAAAATATATTATAGTATTATTATTGTACCAAATTTATTATAATCACTTAGTTGTTAAATCAAAAAACTAATCTCAATCTATTTTATACCCTGAATTGGTTATTTTAATCTACCTATGTATGTTGCATCTACCCACACTCAAAAATACTAGGTATCATTCTCCTCTTAACTCTCTCCGGAGTATACTTTGAGTATAATTGTTAGTTTCACCTTTTATCAAATTGAAAATATGTGTTTTTTTTAAATTCTTTTTTTAACTCCCACGATAATTTGCTCCTACAATAATTGACTTATTTGCTTGACTATATTTTAAGGGAGCCTGAAATATGTTTAGCTTCTCATCAATACACCCAGAATTTGCACAATTAAAGGTGGGTAATTAGAATTATATTATTATCAGAGCATCCACAACGGTGTTCGATATAAAATGGTTAGCTAATATAGTATAAAATACTAATTATGTAAAATTTTCTCAACCCGTAAACTGTTGTGTTTCAATGAAATTGGCTATGGTAGTGGGCTATATATTAAAAATATTATGTTTTTATTATTTCAAGTTATTATAAATAGAATATGTTATTTTAATATGCACTACAAGAAAAACGGTCATTTCCTACCATTCAATTGGTTGGAAATGGCCACATTTTGGTCGGAAATGGAATCAATTCCAACCAAACCCATTGGTTGGAATTGCTCAAGTCGGAAATGCTTAATGGTAGGAATTGCTAGGTTGTTTCTAAAAGGCCCCACTTGGCATGTGGGGCCTAGACACGTCACTTGACACGTCAAGAGCCACATCAGCTTAAAGTGGTCCCCCAATTTTGACATGTCATCCACGTGTTAAGTGGGACCAGTCCACGTCATTTTTGCCACGTCACATTTGACTTCAGTCAAGATCTATTTTCTACCAATGTCTAATATGTCAATTGGTTGGTTTTATATCAGAACCCATGTAAACTAGCATTTCCTACCAAGCATTTCCTACCATTCTGGGTTTCGAATGGTAAGCTTGGTAGGAAATGTGCAGATTTGGTAGGAAATGGTGGCTTTTCTTTTTGAAAAATTCTTTTTGTTTTGGTCATTTCCTGTACAAACAATTGTACAATCTACAATCCACAATCCACATTCATCAAAATCAATCATAACATCCAAACTAAATAATACACTATAAATACAATGACTAGTAACTAAAATTACTTGCAATTAGATTAAACATCCAACAAGTTTCCAAACTCATTTTCAACCTATATTACTATCAATTCCTTAACTAGTAACTAAAACTAAATACAAATAAAAAAATATCCAATCACATTCACAAAGGAAATTGTTTTAAACATCCAATCACATTTTCGGACACTAGTTTCCAACAAGTTCCAAACCAAACACAAACACCATAAACAAAGTTCTAATACTTCTCATTCATCCACAACCAAAAACAAAGTTATCGGACACTAACCAAAAAAAAGTTCACATCTAACAAAATTTCAGGATACTTAAAATTAAGAGTTTTAAGGTTTAATCTTCCTCGCTATCCGAGCCTTCACCTTCAGATTCACCTTCCAAATCTCCTTTTGCATCTTTCATTGCACATGCACTTTCCATTGCACCAGTGTTACCTTCACAACCAGCCTCAACATCGCCTTCATCGTCGGAAATGTTCGTCACATCGTCCTCCTCATCGGAACTATCACCCATAACCTACAACTGAAATAACACAAAAACACATAAGTGACATACACATCAAGGTAAAATAATACTAAAGACGTAAAAACACTTGGAAGAAATTTATCTCTTTCACCTTGGCTTGATACCTTTTGAACATATCTTTTCATTTCATGACTGAATGTTACCACTAACTTCCCACACTTAATTTTCAGTTACCAAGTTACCACTACCATTCCACATTTAAGTTCTAAAGTTAAGAGTATGATGTTGATAATGTTAATAAGCCAGCACTAAAGTAACTGTAACCAACTCAATTGATAATTGACAAGGAAAGTAAGTACAAAGGTGAAGTAAAATTACTGAAGGTGGAAACTAAAGCATAACAATAACATAAATTCATAAAACTTATAAAAAGAATATAAAATGAAGCTCATAAAATAAACAAATAATAATTTAAACTTACAGGCTTTTCACAAGCAGTGTCAGCATTGATTTCTCGCAGTTTATTCAGTCATGGTGACCTCCTAGTACCGTCCATTGGCAACATCCCTCTATTTCTCTTCCCAGCCCTCGTCAACTTGAAATACCTTGATCAAATAAACAAAACATGCACAATGTATGAAAAAAATACACACGTACATTGCCATTAACAAGATATAAAATCACTTCTAGATGTAAAATTAACAACGATAATTCATCAGAGCATAATTGAAAGAAACAAATGGGCCTCAAATTTAGTTGTTTTCATTGTAGAAATACTCAAAGTATATTTATAAACCATCAGAGGCACACATTATTACAATTCTAACAAGCAATCAAATTAAACTTAAAAGTCACAAAAAATCAAATTAAAAAAAACACTTGAAATACCTTCTTGTTCCATTGTTTTTGTTGTAGTTGATAAGTAGTAACAAACTTGCGTTTGACTTGCTTCTTACCTAAAATCATGTAAAGACATAATTGGCCAGTTTCGGTCTGTTGAAGGGGTATGTAACTTAGGGTCCTTTAATTTCCCTTCATTATTTTTAAACTACCACAATGTTGTCGTAACTGGGCAGTTTGTAGGATTCAACATTTGAGATGCACCGAGGACATCTGAATCATATAACTGGAAAGGAAAATGTATAGGTTTTTTTAAAAAATTTTATTTTTTACCAAGTAATGCTGAAATTCTTATTAACTAGGCATTTCTTGAATAAGTATAAGTATTTAATTAATGTAGGGTCTTCTTTTCTGAAAGATTCTTTTAGTAAGTGTCGTTGTTTCTAATACATTTTATAGTTTGTTTAGCCTGCTCTCACAGATAATAGTTTCCCTTCGAGTTCTTTAAATAATGAAGACCACACAATATCATAAGTAACAAATTTGGTTGATAGCAGAAGCTTATGTTGGTTATGTGTGACTTGTTATGCGGCAGCTATCTGAGTTTTTTTGCAGAACTATAAAGCTGTGAACCTGACTAATGTGTTATACATAAAGAACTTGTCAAAAGATGTGGTTGCTGATGACTTTTACTTCATATTCGGTAAGCTCGTTATTATGTTTGTTCCATTAAGTGGCTTATCTTTAGTCATAGTTAAAACATGTCTTAATTGTGATGTGCTGCAGGAGCTTTTTTTGAGAGCATTGCTGGAGCTAAATCAATTTTGAGCATCAAATTAATGCAGGTTATCTTGATTTAGTTTCAATTTTGATGTATATATAATATATCTTGCTAACTTTTGCATAAGCAGCGTAACAAAGCAATGATTTCGCTAGGTAAATTGAAAGGTAGGAGATGAAAAGACAACTCTCATATGACTAATAAATAGGATTTTGGCTGGTCTTCTAGACATTGGATTCTGAGTACCTTCCTCCAAAACCCCTGTCATGGTGGTGGGGATGTTGACAGTAAAATTTTGGGTACTAGGTGCAAAGGGAGGAGGTGTCTCATTTAAGTGAGGCACGTGACATGTAAAAGTTACAAATTTTGTGGCTGTCTGGTTCTTCGTTTTCTTTAAGTACCCGAATTTTAATTTTCTTAAAATATAAGTACTTATAATTTAACAAAATGCTGAGACAAACACCCATTATATATCTAATCGAACAAGGTAATTTTAACAACTTTAATAACCATACAAGTTAAAAAAACTGTAAAGAGGTGAAAGCAAATCAAGTCTATTGAAAAGAAACACCCATTATAGATCCTTGGTCGTTTTAGCCAAACAATGCAAGCTTATGAAAAGAAAACAAAAGTGGAAAATAAGAAGCTTTCAAGTCTATTGATCAGTGTGTCGGGATATCTGATATTCATGTACAAGCCCATTAGTTACACCTTTATAAACTATGGAGACAGCAAATATATGTGTCGACGAAGTAGTAAAAACATATGCATACACGAAATTAATTATTAATTCATGAACTGTAGATTATAGCGAACTTGGTAGTCTGCAAAACAACTAAAATTAGGGATGAGACTTGTCCTGAGTTAATGAACTGAATTAATTATTAAGAAAAAGTAGAAGAGGATGTACCTTACGAAGATATAAACCAACTAGAACCAAATGAACCAATTGGAACCAGCTCAAATCCGAATCTCAAACAAAGATAAACCTTAATCAAAGACGGAAATTGATGACCCCTAATTTAAACCCCAAATCGATTGAAAACCCTAATTTTATTGAAGTTGGTTGAAGCCATAATCGATTGAAACCCCAAATCAATTTGTGAAATTGATTAAACGCCAATTGTTTGAGTGATTTGATTTGTTTACCGCCGAGAGAGTACGAGATATGGAAAAGAGATAATGGTGTGAGAGTGTAAAGAGATAAAGTGTCAGAGTGAAAAGAAAAGAGAGAAGAGTGAGGGCGGTATATTTGCCGCTCGGTTTTTTGTCTGAAATTTTCAGCCCCCGCTCTTATTTTCGTGTGTGTCTGCTGTGAGCTTTTAACAAAAAAATATTTTTTATAGCAAAAATTTGGTTGTGCAGAATCGAACCCCTCCCCTATCCGAGAATGAGTAAGTGCTAAACCACTGCACCAACAACGCTTTTGCACTAAATCAGCTGTAAATTTTCTATATCATACCCCAAATTTATTTTATAATTTTGATAGATAGATTCATTATAAAAATATAGGAGTTTAAATTAAAAAAATCTAAAATTTTACATACATCTAAGAAATCAATATATTTAATCATCCCTAAGGTTAGATCGTTGAATTTTGTTTTAAAACAAATTGAAAAGTGTAACCCTAGACAACCCCTAAAATATGAGTATAAACTCTAACTCAATCTTCGAACACCGACACTCTTTCGTTTTCTAAACGACTTTAACTTTTTGTAATTCTTTTTTGTTTAAATTTTTTTCCTTACCTTCATCAAACTACAAAACGACGTTTCATCTAAAAAAAATTAATTTATCAATATGTCTTTATATTTTTAAATTTGTTTTTGATATAATTAGGTTTTAGCGAATAACATAAAAACATATGAATGTAAGTTTAAATCAACTAATTTTTATCCTCCACTACTAAAATGAGTAGATCTTTATGTACAAAGAGTTTGATTAACAAAAAACATGATAACCGATAACAAAAAATATAATAAAAATGCATTCTCCCCTAATTTTATTTTATTTTTATTTTATTAAGACATCAAAACCTACCAACATTGGTAGGTTTTGATGTGCGAGGGAAATTCAAATTTTTCGTGCCATTTTTTGCGAAAATTGCCAAAAAAAATTGGGTTATGCAGAATCGAACCCCTCCCCTCTCCGAGAATGACCAAGTGCTAAACCAGTGCACCAACAACGCTTTTGCACTAAATCAGCTGTAAATTTTCTATATCATACCCCAAATTTATTTTATAATTTTGATAGATAGATTCATTATAAAAATATAGGAGTTTAAATTAAAAAAATCTAAAATTTTACATACATCTAAGAAATCAATATATTTAATCATCCATAAGGTTAGATCGTTGAATTTTGTTTTAAAAAAAATCGAAAAGTGTAACCCTAGACAACCCCTAAAATATGAGTATAAACTCTAACTCAATCTTCGAACACCGACACTCTTTCGTTTTCTAAACGACTTTAACTTTTTGTAATTCTTTTTTGTTTAAATTTTTTTCCTTACCTTCATCAAACTACAAAACGACGTTTCATTTAAAAAATATTAATTTATCAATACGTCTTTATATTTTTAAATTGTTTTTTGATATAATTAGGTTTTAGCGAATAACATAAAAACATAAGAATATAAGTTTAAATCAACTAATTTTTATCCTCCACTACTAAAATGAGTAGATCTTTATGTCCATAGAGTTTGATTAACAAAAAACATGATAACTGATAACAAAAAATATAATAAAAACACATTCTCCCTTAATTTTATTTTATTTATTATTTTAATAAGACATCAAAACCTACCAACAATGGTAGGTTTTGATGTGCGAGGGGAATTTTGGTAGGAAATGCACTTAATAATTAGACCAATAAAAAATAGCCACGATCGATGACATGGAAGCGAGGGTCAGAAAAAGTTAAAATTTTGCATTCGGGTCTTTTCCTACCAATATTGGTAAGAAAAACACCTGGAAAAATAATAATATTTATATTTTAAGAAATCGTTTATTAATCTAAAAATGTGAGGGACTGTGACGTGGAAGGTGGGGTCCTTTCATTATCAAAATGCAACTAAAACCTACCACAATTGGTAGGTTTTGCTTTCCTACCAAAGTTGGTAGGAAAAGGTTGCGGGTAAACGGTGTCGTTTTTGTTGACGGGGCTACTTACGTGGATGGTGGGGTATCATCACTGTCATTTCCTACCAGTTTTGGTAGGTTTTGATTTCCCATCAAAACCTACCAAAATCTGGTACGAAATGACCCTGACAAAATTTCGTTATTTTTTTTTCCAGAAATTGTTTATTAATTTAAAATACGTGAGGGATGATGATGTGGAATGTGGGGTCGTTGAAAAGTCAAATTGTGACCAAAACCGACCAAATCTGGTAGGTTTTGATTTCCGACCAAGAATTGGTAGGAATTGATGCTTGCGTGTACAAAACTTGGGACCCACAGACACCATTTTCAACCAATTTCGTCGTTGGTCGGAAATGCTCATTCATTTCCAACCAAATGTTTTTGGTATGTTTTAAATGGTCGAAAATGGCCGTTTTTCTTGTAGTGATGTAAATAGATGGTGTTTAATTTCACTACAGGTTTGCAGAGGTTCAGCAAATATAGTCAATTTATTGAGGTTGACTAAATGTTTTGCTTTGAGGATATTACCTTTCGAGTTGTAATATTTACATAATTTTTACAAATCTTATTTGTAGCATTCCACGTAAGATTTAAGCTAAAGGTTTTACCCCATTCACAATGCTCTAAGAAAACTAAATAACTTTTTTTATTAATTTGGTCATCTAAAATTTGTATGGTATATAACCTTAGTACCTTAATTATATTATACAATTAATTTAAATTTTAAAATAAAATAAAATAAATATTCGCAAAGGTTAACATCTAGTATTTATATAAAACCTATTTCCCTATTCATAGACATATTATACTCTTTCCGCTCTGCATTCCCAAAAAAAAACACCCACAAATATGTTTTTACCATTAATCAGAAAATAAGTATCTCAATTATTTACTCACTTCGTGCACAAATCTCATTAAAAAATACACTTCCTTGTTATGATTATTTTGTGTACTAGCTTAAAACCCGTTTTTAATTATTATTATTTTTATTATTTATGTTTTAATATTTTATAAATTATATTTGTTAAAACAAAGAAGCGGGTGTGTTAAACTTTTTAAAATAATTAAAAGTATTAAAATTGATTTTAATATAAATAAGTAACGGTTAGTCCGTGATATTTTTGGAAAAGAAGGGGGTTTTATCAAGGAAAAATAAAAAAGGTAACATGTTTTAGTTGAAAAAAGTAATTGCCCGTATGATTAAAAGTATTAAAAATAGGTTTTAAAATAAATAAGTAAAGAGTTACTCATGATATTTTTGGAAAAGAATGGATAGTAAGAAAAAATAGAAAAGGTAATATGTTTTAGTTGAAAAAGGTAATTGCATGTGGCTCTTTTAGACAAAAGAGGAGATTTTATTAAGAAAAATATGCATAATTAAGTAAAAATAATTAATTAATGGAATCAAGTAAAACAATTAAATAAGGCAAGTATCCTACTAAAAAACAGGTACCAGAACTTTTAATGTTTCATCTTTAATAATATATACTAGCTTATAACCCGTGCAAAGCAGGGCCATTAAAGGAGATTAAAAAATGACAAACTAAAAAAATTAACGGGAACGAAAAATATTAAATAAAAAATAAAAATCCAAATGATACTGTATATTATAAAATGTGAAACTTAAATATTAATTGGAGCATAGTAAAAATAAATAAAAAATACAAATGGGGCTGAGGAGGATAAATAAGACATTAATAATATTATTTTATTATTTATTAAAATAATTTTAAATAATGAGAAGAAATAGAAAAGCTAATATGTTTTAATTAAAAAAAGTAACTGCGTGATATTTTTGGAAAATAGAGATTTTAGTGAGAACAAATATAAAAAAGTAATAAGGACGTGAAGAAAAGCTAACATGTTTTAATTAAAAAAAATAATTGTGCGTGATATTTTTGGAAAAGAGAGATGTTAGATATAATTGTTGATGTTTATTTATCGGTGTTTAAAGTATCAGATACTATAGAGTTTAGCTGGAAGACTGGTGTTTGTTAAACTCTGACAGTCAGAGTTTGCTTAGCAGTCGGTATAATTCAATTAAGATTCTAGAAGCGATATTCTTTGAAGATGGAAAGAAGCATAGAGATATCGAGATGGCTAAGGAAATGGAAGAGAAGACAGAAACAATTGTAGATTGATATTAATTGTATAGCTGATTTATACGAATATCAATTAGAAGATTGTATGTAGCTGTGTACTATAAAAACAAACCTAAAAGGATGTGAATAGGTGAATTATCATTCTTGTAACCTAGCAGCTCTCTGTGATATTTTACATCGAGTTATTAATTCCATATTGTTCATAAACTTCTTATTGTTATATATTGTGTATTCGGCCTAACAAGAAATTTTAGTGAGAACAAATATAAAAGATAATAGGTTTTAATTTAAAGGCCCGTGATAGTTTCGTAAAAGGAGTAGATTTTTTTAGGAAAAAGTGTTTTAATTATAAAAGGCAATCAGCTAGTTACTATTTTTATATTATTTTATTATTTATTAAATAGAATAAATGACCGAAAACCGAAAATCAAAATTTTCAATGTTTCGGCTTTAATAATATAGTATAGATTATAGATAGATTGTATTCTAATACTAAAGTGTATTTTAATTATTTAAATAAAATATAAGTATATTTTCTAAATTGAATACAATTCTCGAAAAAATTTGTTACTTTTTTTCTTTGATTTTTGGGTAGTGTTTTAACCATTTAATTCGTTAAAATAGTGTTTCACAAAATTAAGTTCATTAAAAGAGGTGTTTAATATAGTTAGCATTTAAAAGTTTGTTAAATTAATTGTTATATTTATTTCAATTTAAATAATTTGATGATAAACAAACACACTTAAATTATATGAAGTAAATTATTTGACTCAAAATCCTATTAATGATCTCAATGATCTACCAACAAATTGGTTACCTGTTAATACGTTCATAAGTTAAGTATCACAGATAACAATAATAAAATTAGGTTTTGAAAAATTAACCTTTAACGTTGTTTAACATGCATAAATTGAATATATAATTATTATGTAAATTGGTTTTAAAGTATTTTAATATGAAGTTGTTGGCCGTCGATCCCGAGACCTATAGTAATATTATCAAATTATATCTTTTATTCTTATTATATAATAGGATATAATTATATAATAGGATATAATAGGATAGAAATAATAAAACTACCCCAAAACTGAAAAAAAAATAAAAATGACGAATTTTACATTAGTTTTATTCAATTTAGTAATAGAATTAAAATAAGAAAACGAATCATATACTTATATAAAGGAGAAGACGGGGGCGGTGAGGTGGCGCTCTCAAATCGCTTCGTTCTATTTTTCTAATTTTCTAATTTTCTCAATTTTTCACAATTTTTAATATTAATAATTACAACTTCCTTTATTATTTTCTGATAAAATCATTGATTTTGAGTTATCTGATAAAATCATTGATTTTAAGTTATCTGATAAAATCAATTCTTTTTTTAAATTCGGATTTTTTGCCATTGACGCGATTAATTAACTTTTCTATGTTGTATGACAGAAAAATTTGATCCATGCTACTATCCAGAATTTTGGTTTCTCGCTTCAAAGATCTTTTTGATAATTTATATAATTTTACTTACTAGGCTTTTAGTTTTGTCTTTATATATTTTCATTAAATTTTTTATCTGTTATAAGTTTGATTTTATTTGCTTGCATAAAAAATTTACTTTTGAATGTTGCCCATCAATAGACCTGTGAAACTTCCCAACTACTGTATTGGTAATTTATAAACCTATAGCAAGGTACAGTAGTGTTATATGAATATTGCAAGTTTGTTTTGTTTTATAATTAATGAATCCTTTTCCTGTGATTTGTGAGATTTAAACAGGAGCAAAGTCCTACAACTTGGAAGACAGGATTAAGGCAGTGAGGTGCGTTTTTAGTTCGGTGATAAGTAGTAGTCCCTCCGTCCCTCTCCAGTTTTTTGACAGACACGTATTTTAAGGTTCATATAAAATATATCTCTACAATTTATTTTTAAAATTTCCTTTTTTTAAATAAAAATTTAAATATTATATTTTTATTCAAAAGAAGAAAAAATTAAAAAATTTAAACATTATATTTTCTTTCAGAAGAAGAAAAAAAATTTAAAATAATTTATTGAGGGGACGGAGAGAGTATCTCTTAGACTCTTACGCGCAAAATATACATTATTCTTGGTTTAAACTCGATTTTGTGATTTGTTCATGTTATTAATTTAATTTAGATTTTTTGGTACAATGACAAACATTGGGACAAAGGTCAGGGAGTATGTTATACAAAATTCTCTTGGAATCAATATACTTATATAAATTAAAAATCTAAACTTGAACAAGACGGAGGCCGTGAGGTGACGACTCTCATACTGAAGAACTGATCGGGCTTCATATGATTTTGATCGATGAAAAGGTTAATAAATCAATATACTTATAACTTATTAGTTTGTCAAATTGTATGATGTTATTAACTTTTATAAGATATGTTGTATGACAGGAAAATTTGATCCATGCTACGATCCAGAATTTTGGTTTTTCACTTCGAAGATCTTTTTGATAATTTATATAATTTTGTAGATATTTATTTTAAAAAATTTATTCTAATATTATTTTTCTTAACAAATATATTTTAATGTCGCTGCGAAGCGCGGCTTAGTAACCTAGTTTAAATATAAAGCAACAATGAAATAAACCTACTCAACTTAGACTTAGACTTAGAGTTAAAGTTACGAATTTTTACATTGAGAATTCTAGTTAACTTATAAAAACTGCTCATATTCAATTTATATTATTAAAATAAATTATTTTAGTATTAGATCTGCCGGTAGATCAATAGATCAATGGTTCTTATTAATTTGGATGAACAAAGTTTTAGATAAAATCTAGCTTATAATATAATTTGCTCAAACATCTTCTATGTTCCTTTAATTTGTTATAACTATTCATTCAATTCTCTTACCATTCCATTGGCTCCAACTACTGTATGCATATCCTCCAACTATACAGTATACATAGCATTACTTTGAAATATCGTTTGGAGTACTTCTTGCCCAGGGAAGGACCAGTCCCTTTAACTTACCACACAAAAACATTGCATATATAGATGGACATATTTGTGTAAATTTGTACTACTACACTAGTTTGTCTTACCTTGACAATAACCGTTCAAGTTGTTTCTTAGGAAGGAAGGAATGAGACATTTACACAGACACACACGAATGTGGTAATTAGTTAAGCTTTGTACCATTGACAAACCCAACTGCTTGTTTATCATCTTTAAAGAATGAAAACAAACAAGCTCTAAGACCAACGCGAAGTGCATTTAAAATTCGACTGATACAGAAATAGACTTCTCTATATATCTTCGAGAAGTGGATACAATTTCAAGGGCTATGTTTATTAAATGCCAAAAGTTTTTGGGATTCGCTATGACCCCATGTCTTCATCTCCTGACCTAGGTCTAGTTTCATCCGTCAGCACCTAGTTTTGTCACCTAGACCTGAGTGAGCAAGTGAATTTTCTGATTAGTATGGACCAAAACAAAAACGATAAATGCTGCATTCTCTTTGTACAGTTAAAGAAATGCGTGAAACCTAGATTTCATGTTTTAAGCACTGTAATTTGAAGGTAAATAGTAGTTTGCGAAGAATTTAAAGATGATGATTGAAGCTAACTAGACAATTTTATTTGAAAAAATGATGTACCTTTTCGTATTTGGCACATAGAGTAGAGTTGGCAATTTGTTACACGACACGGATAATTAGTGTTTGGTTGCAAAAATTTGGTACACGAACACGAAAGTACACGAATACGAAAAAACACGAATATAATTAGTGTCGGGTTTAGGTTTTCACAATAGGTACACGACACGAAACGAAAGTACACGAATTAATGAAGTAAATAAATAATTTTAAAATATATATATTATTTATAGTATTGCATATTTAGAAAATATATAAGGAATTACATATGAACAATAAATAAAAGTTTCATGACTAATTAGCACTAAGTTATACATTTATATATATAAGTTATATTTACAATTTTTTGTAAAATTATATGTATTACATATTTAATACACATTTCATAAAAATTTACATAATTAAAATAGTTTTATAATATATAAATTTTAATTTAATTAAATTTATATGTTTGTTTAATGTACACGAATACGACACGTAAAGTACACGACACGTTTTGAATTGGATATGTGTTTCAAATTTAGTACACAAATCTAAAACGGATCGGATATTGGTTTTACATTAAATACACGAAAACACGAAAGTACAAGACACGGTCCAATTGTTCTAACATAGAGATAGTTGTTTGCTAGGTATATGGCGCACATGAAAATTGCAGTTTTCGAACGCCTACTCTTATTTAGATAAAGACAGAGCAGCTGACACTGATCAAGAAATCTATATCACCTATTTTAACAAAGAGACAAGGGGATTTTTTATTATTGGTTTAGTGTCCACAATTGACTTGTAGCATCTAATGGGGTATATATATCCAATCGAAATATTCTCATTCTAACAAGGCTTCATCTCCCACAGACACACACAAACAAAAAAGCTCACATACGAACAAAAATTATATAAATACTTGGTTGTAACTTGTAATTGTCCAGAGAAGAAAACGGACGTACTAAAGAAAGCTACGTGTTTTTACGTTTTTAATAAAAAAGATGATGTTGTTTTTGGTTGGGAGGATTTTTATTACATTAAGTTGCATTTATAAAAGAAAATAACCCGCTATTTTTAA
This sequence comes from Heracleum sosnowskyi, assembly GCA_030848705.1. Classification (NCBI taxonomy): domain Eukaryota; kingdom Viridiplantae; phylum Streptophyta; class Magnoliopsida; order Apiales; family Apiaceae; genus Heracleum; species Heracleum sosnowskyi. The sequence continues at coordinate 11,515,195 of CM061239.1, forward strand.
TTTTAAAAAATAATGTAATTATTAGGGCAAAAATTGCCTCAATGTGGGAGAGGTACAAATTAATGGCATATAGTCATAATAATATAAAAATTCTGCTTTAATTTATAAAAATACGCTTTGTACATTAATACAAGACACTTTGTATTTAAGTTAGGTGCCTATTCAGGACCCTTAGATCAAGTCCAACAATATCTTAGTGCAATCGCTAAAAATATTATAAAATAAGGAATCCTAGTGATTTAGGAACATCAATTTGTATGTCAACTCCAACAACAATCCTTATATTCATTCATTATTATAATAATAATAATATACTTAAACTAGTAAGTGAAAAATTGTGGAACCAAAAATTTAGAAAGTGAAAAATAGTGGGACCAAGTGTTGAATATGAGGGAATGTAATTTTTTATTCTTAAATATGAAATAGGGGATCACTAATGGTTACCTAAAAATAAGGAATGACTACTAAATTTTAGGATGTGTTAGTGATTTAGGATATTACTAAGATACCGTTGAAGCACCATTTTGATATCACATTCCCTATATTTGAGTTTAGGAACTCATTTAGGGAAGCTATTGGAATTTCTCTTAAACCCTTCCTAACATTTTACATCAATCTTTTAGGTAGTTATTTTGTCAAAAAACACATTCATGACTTCTTTTTTCTTTCTTATCGGAGTATACACTTGTGTTGTATTTGAATAACGGTGATGGAAATAGGAATGACAAATAAAATTGTGTACGGTACTATTATAAAAATGCATTTTTACTTTTCATTTTCCTCCATCTTAATCTGATCAAATTTTGACTATAAAGAGACATTTTTAATTTAAGAATTAGTATCATTTTTTGTCATCGTTAGCAGGAAATTTAGACTCTCTTACTATTCAATATTTATACTTTAATTATTTTATAAAAATAAATTATTCATGCTCTAATTTTGTTAGTAGTTGTCCACTCTTATTCATTTCAACAGAGCTCAGCACGGCCCTCCGTCCCATTTTATATGATCTCATTTTTATTTTTTATGAACGTTTCAAAAAGAATGAATCAGCCATTTGTAACATTGATGTGGAACTTAAATTCTTTCAACCACATATCTAGTTATCTCCAACCCACTTAATTTTGTATAATTATAAATTAATTTAATATAATCAAACATCAATCACTTAGAATATATTGATTAACTCACATAAAATCGGGCTGGCCGAGTATCCATTGTATATTGTAGGCACATAATTTAGAACCCATCTCGGTGAAAACACTACAGCTCCACATGATTCGTATAATTGTTACAGTCTGTGCATGGACATGGATATGGTTGTACCCAGTCAAAGCTCCATCATCATAATCCAATTATTCATAAGAATGTATAAAGTTCTTCTAGAAGGGGGGCAATTTAAATTAAGTGTAACCTAACATGTTAATTGAGGGTTCCAGATGTGTCTTTTTTTCGGGATATATTGTAATATCTGTCCTTGTTCTTGGTGGCCCAAGGATATTGACCAAATTCTTGGTTGCAATTTATACGTGTATAAATATGGACGAAGAATTATTGGGAATTTACTATTTTTGATTAATAATGTTAGGTCCTTCTTATACTACCATATATCGATTTGTTTAGTAGTTTTAAGCCGACCGTAGAATAGTAACTCAGATTCCTCTTCACCACACATCTACTATGTTTGCTCAGGCAGCTCGAATCACAGTTTTGATGCAACGTGATTAAATGAAATATATTTGTTCGTGTAGAAGAAAAGGCCAACTTAGCTTTACAACCCCCAACAATTTAATTTCAAGATTTTGCATTAGGATTCAGAGTCAGCTTTTGGTAGGGATATTAGGTTTGAGTTCTCATACCAATCGATTTATCTATTTGATCGGTCTATATATATGTCCAATAATATGATTACGAGGGAGTAACACATTAAAATTTTTATCAGTCTCGGTTGCTTAAGAGTACGTCAGATACAAAATAATTGATATATAACCGATGAGTCCTTCTGATCCACTTCGATTTTAATAACTTAACCTGTATTTCTTGAACTGCTATCTGGTTTAATTGTTTTTTTGTTTTTTTGAATATTTAGGCTTATATGCCTAGTAAATAAGTATCTATTCTCAGAATATTTAGGATAATCGATAATCGAAATCAGAACTTCAGACGATAAGAAATAAACTTTTACTATTTAAGTTATCTAATCGCACTTCATAGTTCTTTTAAGTATTACTAATTACCTTAATTAATAGTTCCGCAACTTGCAACCATTTTTACAAGTAGGTATGGTCTCTTTTTATTCCAAATTAACTCTTGGCTCTTAACTGTAATAACAACTTAATTACTTCTCTACTTTGAAATAGTAACTAGACCGCATATGTTGTTGCGGTGGAACAAAACATACTTGCGTTAGAGAAAAATTCAATTAGAAGTACAATTTCCTAATCATGTATGAACTGAAGTTAGCGATCAAACTCTTTGTTGGTGCATCAAGCCTCAGACACAATTTGAATTTCATATTCGTCCACTTAAATCAATTCTAAACGAAAACAGGAATGAAACACGATATATATATGTATTGCCAAAAACTCTCTATCCACTGATCACTTATGACGATCATCGAATATTTTTTGCAATGACAATGCTCATAACCCTCTTAATTTTAGCTAATTTGCTCATGACCCTCTTATTTAGCTGAATGTTGATCACTATTACGACTTCTCCCAATTCGGATTATGCTTAATTATGAATGTGTTAGGAAGACTTTAGTGTGGTAATTATTGCCCCAACTGTTATATAATTAGTAAAAGTAGTAGGCACTTCTAGGGCGCCCCTTCCCGGTGCCATCGTGCTTCTTTTGAAACAGCGCCGGAAAGTTTAAATTAACATACAAAATATTTAAGTCATCTAGAGTGATTGCATTATTATGGGTGCTGGAACCAATGTCTCTGCAAACTTAGAATGGTAGGCTAGAAGTACGTGATCATTACTTTTGCACAATAGCTGTAAACTAGTCCTTCTAGATTAACTGCATTACTTGCGAATAATACCCTGACATTCTGCTATTTTGTATCAGCATGCTTTCAACATTAAATAGTTGTATGTTGAAGATTTTTTTGACACTACAAAGTGTTAGAGTTAACAATAAGAGATCTTTTGTGTTGCAACTCCAGTAGGCGTGCGTGTGAAAATTCTTATGAAGTGTTAAATTTCGACAAATTGATTATTTAACAAAAATATATTCATCTCTCTCTCTCTCTTGACAATCTCGTAAAATAAGTTATAAAAGCATAAACAAATTAAAAAGAAATGTACTTAATTCATTGGCTTAAATCAGTTACGGTCTCTTAATTTGATCAAGTGTAAACGTTTACATTCGATCTTTAACCAAATTCTTTATCTTTAAATAAAAGGAAATCAGAAAATCTTGTTTTTGTTGTGTAAATAAAAGGAAAATTAATGTTACTGTGGAGTGCAGTAGTGTTATCTGGAAGTAATACCTAGCGGTCCCAGGATCAGCTGATACATATGGTAAAAGCATAGCACACCTTCGGGTTATAATTAATGGGACCGGACAAAGGAATATTTACCTTAACTTGTTTTTAGTAGGAGTGTCATGTCATCTTTAATATGAATTAAGATGTTAATCATATTATGATTTATGCACATGTAAGCTTTTTTTATACCTATAAAATGTAATATAAACTTAAATTATAATGTGTAACTCGATCTACCCTGGAATTCGGAATACAAGTAAAACACTTTGTCAAAAAAAAATTATATGCTAAAATTCTAATCATCTTCAAACTTTTGTTAATTTAAAAAATTGAAACATATACCCATTAGTATTCGATCTGCACACAGTGTGTAATTGCTATGAACACAAGCGCATATTATACACGTAGGCGGAATCAGTGAGGGATAATTTGACCGAATCCGTGATTAATTTCAAATTTAATTAAAAATTCATTTAAATCTCGAAATTGAGGTAATAAAAACATTTTATGTTTCGACTAAAATTAACAGATAGTAATATCTTTTGAACCGAATTATTTCGAAATCTTGTTTCCTCTAAGTATTTCACACACAGCACAACTGAATAGTTTCTGGATAATATACGAAATTGATAGGTTGGATATTCCTTAGAGTAGCGTGGTCTTGTCTTCAGTCCCACTATCCACAATCACTACGGTATGATTGCAGTCAATGTAGGGTAGGGCTGAAAATCAACTCTCAAAAGCTCTCTTTTTTCCCGCCATTCCATGCTACTACACATTCAGACCTGCTTCACTTAATTCTTAATAAATATTAAATATAATTCTTCAATCATTGGGTTATAATTAATTATATATTCATAGTGATAGGAATGTGGATTGACAGGGCTGTGAAATCTCCCCGTGAAGGGAACAAACTGAGTTGGCTTGGTGATGCATCTTGTATATATAATTTTCTATATGATTTGAACGTTTTATTCCACCTGCTCCTACTTTGTTATGTTCCTCTACTTCTTTTTCTTGATGCAGTGTCACGGATGTTTCTTATCCCAAGACGATGGGTTATGAACGGATACATCTTACTCTATAGCCAGTTAATTCTTCGACAATTACGAGACAAATGATACATACCCATTATATGAAAATTACTCTATAGCCAGTGAATAAATGTTTGTTATAACAAATTATATGCAAAAACATTTCTCAATACGTAAATGATGAATCCCATATATACATACCTTAAATCTTACTCTACATATAAGTAAAAAATTTCACCGTATTACATGATACTTTCACGGTATTGCATGTAAGTAAAAAAATTCACAGTATTACACGTAAGTAAAAAATTTCACAGTAATAATAATTTGCTAATATATATTGTCTTGTCTGTGTCTATGTCTATGTATTTTATAAATGAACAGTGAGCATCACCAAAGCACGCATCGTTGATTTAATTCTACTTTTGTGATAAAAAAAAATGTATTAGGTATCCTATGAGCTTTTGGGCAAGTTTTTCATAAAGGACTACAAACTCAAATTTCAAGCTGAATATGCCCTTTACAATCCCGAATCTGTCATGTTGATTCACTTTGTCTCCCTTACAAATCTTTTCTTTTTATTAATAATAGTCCAACATGGTCACTTAATTGGTCACATATTTTATTCAATCTAAATCGACAAAACATTTTAATGCATTTGAAATTTCTAAATTGCACTTCTGTTTATTATTTTTAAAAAAATTGTTGTGGAGTGGATTCGAACTTGGGTCTATAAAATAATTTGCATCTCCTCTTACCATCACACCACTCAATTATATATGTTGTCAATTACACACATCATATATGTTTGTCGCGTGAGTAGAGAAATATTTGGTATTATTATTATTATATATCAATTTTATTATAGCCCAATAAAAGCAATGATTCATGAGACATTTAATCTAATCTAAATTGGTGAGATATTTTATTTAATTTAAAATATTTAAATTTTCCTTGTGTTTACTCTTTTTTCTAAAAAAAATTGTTAATAAATATAATCGAACTTGGGTTTATGCACTAATTTACTCATCTTTCTACCATAGCACTACTCAATCATAGGTGTTCTCTGTCAAACACATTATATGTATATGTGTGTTTCGCGTGAGTAGAAAAGTATTTGGTATCTAAATTTATATCGATTAACATAATCTTATAATTGGTGAGATAATTTAACTATTGAAAAAATATAAAAGGTACTTTATATGATATTTTTAGTTATAAAAAATATAAAAGGTACTCTATATAATATTTTTAGGATTTTATCTAACGGTTCTAATGGATTTCTATTTTGTCCTTATTTGTAAAAACTTATATGAAAAAAATTAGTTGAAAAAATATAAAAGGTACTCTATATAATATTTTTAGTTATACACAATATAAAAGGTACTTTATATAGTCTTTTTAGTATTTTATCTAACGGTTCTCATTGATTTGATTGGAAATATCTAACGGATGTGAAATGAGTGAATAAACCATGGAGGACCAGACTATCACCAAACTTTTATTGTTCCGTCTATTATATAATAGTATAGAAAGATAATTTTGTTAGAAAAGAGAAATTTTAGTTATAAAAAATATAAAATGTACTCTATATAAAATTTGTAGTATTTTATTTAACGGTTTCCATTGATTTGATTGGAAAGATCTAACGATTGTGGATCTAACAGTTCTCATTGATTTGATTGGAAAGGTACTTAATTCACGTGAACATACTAGAAAATTCATTATATATTAAATTTTAATATTATGCATGTACACATTCTATCATGCAAATTACATTTAACAAACAATAAAATGTTTCAGTGTCCACATTCTACAATGCAAATTTCATTTCACAACCAAGAAAATGTATCATTCGCTCAATAAGTTAAATTAGTAAAATCGTGTAAGTTAATGTCTTGTATGTAAGATAATCATATTTTAACATAGATCTTACACATAACAAATATCATAAGTATCGAATTTACTCATTTCTTAACTCAAAAACACCTCAACCAATGATATTTTTCAACGCTAACAATCTCACTACAGAGATTAAGTCCAGCTTTTGTACCCACAATGAGACGTCTGTCAAACGATCTATAAATTATCATAAACACCGAACTAATTAGAAGTTAAAACAATTATGCTAGATAGTGATACATGTCTTGCACGAATTTTCATGCTAGTTTAACTAATAATAGACAAAATTATTAAATCGATTGGAATTACAGGAGGCAGAAGGTACTTAAACTTTATTTATCTTAATTAATAATTACTAGATTGTACACACAGTTCGATGTGTACAGTAATTAGTGAGTGCTTACCTTTTCCTGATACTTTACAGAATAAGCGTGCATGCCTAAATTAAACAAGTCCATTCGAGAATTTAATATGAATTAAAATACAGCAAATGTCAATAGATTATCTGTAAATTTTTCTAACGGTGTCATAATTTGCCATATATATTGGATCAATATATGGTCCATAACTAATTGTATATATAAACATAAACACTCTAAATTAAAGTCTAAACCCTAGTGATTAGCATTGAAACTAAAGAAAGAACCTTTCCCTTCATAAGTTTTAAGCAGAATTAATCAAGTAGAGTGGTAAAATAAAAAAATAAACAAGTATTTTTAGTGATTAATTAGATGGATAATGATTTGTTATAAAATAGTAAACCAAACTCACCAACCTTGATGGACAAAGAAGCGAGGTAGTTGTAGTTGTTTTAGTTGGGGTTATGCAATATTAAGAAAGTAATGCCGTTAATTCCGATTAAGCGAACGCCACATTTAGATTGCTCACGTGCTTAAATTAAAATGCACATATCCGTCCAAGCTTAACAATCTCTGAACTAGTTAACACTCCTTGAACTTTTGCAAACACGACAAAATAAAAGATTGATCCCCATTACTTATCTGTCACATTTTGCCACCATGTTTAACAGTGAATTCAATAATTTAATCAAAATAGATTATTTAAGTGGCGGTATCCCCGAGAAACACAATATCAAAGAAGAAATACTGTATATGAGCGGTGAACATCACACTGCGTAGGCTATTCACGAACCGAGCGAGTTTTAATGTAAATGAATCGAGTTTTATTTTTTGTTTGATGAATCAAGCCGAGCCGAGTTTTTTTATCATACAAAATTTATGTTCGAGCTTAAACTTTGTTAACTAACGAGCCAAACACGAATTTTTATCGAACAAAAACGAGCTGAGTCGAGCCGACCTCATTAAAATTTACAATTTTTATAGATAAAAAAAACCCAAGTTTTCTTAGCCCAACGAACTAAAATATTTTTTTGTTAAAACCCAACCTAATTCCCGAGTAAACCTAAAATATACGTATTACAAATTGCAAATTTAATTTAAAATGTTAGAAAGTACAATAAATAATATAAAAACATGCTAAATATATCTTAGTTTTTTCTAGCTTTATCGAGCTGAACGAGCTCGAGTCGAACTCGAGACGAGCTCAAGTCGAGCTCACTAATAACTCGGCTCGAACTCGTTTTTTTAACGAACATTTTTTTGTGTTCGAGCTCGAACTCGAGCTGAGTCGAGCCCTTAACGAGCCGATCTCGAGCTTATTCGCGAATAGCTCGATTCGTGAACGGCTCTAACCATGTGTCCTTGTGTATAAATTTTGATCCGAACAAATGATTGTTGATTGTTGCAATATATTTCTTCGTAATATGTATTGAGAAAAATGCCTCTAAGTACGTACTTAGGGGAGTTATATGAGTACATATTGTATTTTAATGGCAAAATTGTAAATATTTGATCAAGTTTTAAAACAATAATATAATTACAATAGTATCCTCGTGCATTCACATTAGAAATCTATTTGTACTCATCTAAGTTACGTGAGCACGTACTTAGGAGCATTAAGCATGTATGTATTAAATATGCATAAAATTATAAAGTAATTAAAATTATTTTTTTTGTGTAAATACAAGAGTTCTCTACTCTTTTGTGTCTACCCAAAAGAATTTAGAATCTTTTTCTCTTTCACTTATAATTTTAATATAACATACATCTATTACAAATCATTATATAATTAAAGAGGTCTAATATATAACAAACGATTATTATAACAAATCGTATTCTGAAAAGTTTCTGCGAATACGTACATTAGTATTTTTGGTGTATGGCATTTTCGGTATTCATATATTAGGGCCCGTCATTTACATGTACCATAAAAAAAAATTTGTAATATAATTTACTATAACAAATATTTGCCATAAAAAAAAATTTGCCCAACGTCTAGCATAATTATTGTTGATGCCAATTTTCGTCACGGAGAATACATCATAATAAAGGGTATTCGTATAGAGCTTGTAGTAGATATTCATGGTCATTGACAAAGGAGATTAGAGTTTTTGAGGAGTTTTAGACTGGACTTGAGAGTTATTCTAAGAGAGGAGTTTTAGAATATCAGGTGTCGGATCCCCATCAAGATACCTACGTATCTCTATATTTACAGAGAATCAAGTCTACACGTAGTTCTATTAGGATCTACTATCTTTTCTGCGTAGAATTCTAGTTTGAACAATACTCATATTCTTTAGGAGTAAGACATCTAGTTGTAGTGAATTTTCTCGTATACGATACTTACCGTTATCAGGCTTATTTAATATGGACCGATACCCATACGGAATCAGATTTATATCTTGTATCAACAATTATATATGAAAAAAGAAGTAACTATAAAAAGTACTGTTGAAACGAACATACTTATTAATGTCTAACAATATTATAGGAACCAATTTCTTGTACTCCATTATATTTAAAAATCAGGTAAGGAGATTATTGAATTATATATCTTAATATTAATTTTTTTTTTAAAAGTCGAAAGAAGAAACAACTGTAGATGAGCAGTGAACATCACCCCATGCGTGTATATTTTATTTAAGTATGTGTGTGTATATCTAAACACGTATCCTAGTTGAGATTAATACTAATACAGTAATACAAAAAGACTGGTAGATAGCTGTTACGATATGTATTGTCATCGGTCACAGGCCAACAGTAGTCTCACGTCTTGATAAATAAAGCTTAAATTTAAGCTTTTTGGGTTGAATTATAATTTATTCAGATCAGATCAGATCGGAGTTAATGGGTCATGTAAAGTTCTGGGACAACAAGTCAAGCGAGCCCATTAGTATTATTATTATTTTAATAAGCTCTTCCTCCACTGTCAAAAAGTTGTATTCTTTTTTTCTTTTTTCACGTTCAACCTTTGATTTTTGGACTTAGCGGACTTAGCTAGCTAAGCTCAATCAAAACCTTTTTACCATAAAATATTTAATTATTCCCTAACCGCCTAAAGGGGGACCGAAAGGGTGTATTAAATCACTAACACTGTTTTTCATAATTGCGGATTTATATGAATAAATAATGTTATATTCCCATTTATATTTTTTGGAATAAATTATTATAGTGCATGAAAATGTAATATTATAATAACTATTCTGTCATAAATATTTTTTTAAGACCAGACTCTTCAAGTTTATAATGTAAATCGAATTTTAATAATATATATATAATCAATAATTTAATATTAGTTAATCTTCTCAAATACCCAATTTGTTTTTACTCACTTGACAAGTGAAGTTAAAGAAAGTCGTTCTTTCTGACTTTGGGTTTGTGCATATTTTTGCTGAGCCTGAGTTGATGTGGGCCGTGTGGTGTTTTTACCTTTCCAATGATTGCATGCAAAATTCTCACTTTTCAAACTTTTTTCATCCCCTTTTCAATTCATGTGGGCGGTGGGCCGGTGATTTACCATCATAATATTCCCTATTGGCAAATAAAATAGATGGCCGTAATTTCTATTTTTTTCATTTAAAATTTGAGGATTTTTTTTTTTAAAAGTTTTGAATTGTCTAACTTTAGTAATTTGTAAAAAAAGAAAACCTATGGTTCTAACTTCCTACAATTTTTTTTTACCGAAAACTAATCACAAATACGATACAAATTAGAAAAAAAATAAAAAATTAGCATGTGACTTGTTGTGTACAGTTGGGAAAATTTTAAAATAACCACGGATACGTACGAACTTTAAAGCCTACTAATATGTTCTAGAAGTTTGTGGGTGATCATTAGTGTTTTCTGTTGGGCTGGATTCCTTGCAACTGATAATATGAGCTACACATAAACCCCTCATACTATGGGCCGCTCATCACTAGAAATGGTAGATATTAGAAATTTCCCAAAACATCTACATTTTTATTTTTATTTTTATTTTATCATATCTTCAATATATCTTTATTATCTTTATTATCAATATATATATATAAAGGAGGATACAAGGGAGATGAGTTGGCACCCCTAAGATCGTCTCAATCTATTTTTCTAATTTTTTTTAGAGGTTTACAATTTTAAATACTAATAAATCAAAAAATATTTTTTAGCATATTAGAAGTATAATAGGTGTTCGAAGTTATAGAGGAGAAGAATTCGAATTTATAGCCCCGACATATAATTAAAAGTTATTTTTGAAGTAGAATAGGTGTTTGAATTTGTAGAGGAGAAGAGTTCAAATATAAAAGAAGTTCTTGCAAAGTTCTATGTAGAATAGGTGTTTCGATTTATAGAGGAGAAAAGTTCGGATATAAAAGAAGTACTTGCAATTAAAAGTTCTATTGGAAGTAGAATAAGCGTTTTTAATAAATAACTAAAAGTTCTATTTGAAGTAGAATATGTAAAGTTATATAGGTGTCTTTTCGACGAAAGATTGTCTCTTTAGAAAGGAGTATGATAACATAAAAATTAATATATAAGACAAGTATATATTCAATATATTAAATTTGAGATTCAATATTTGATATTAAAAAGGAAAACGTGTTTCACGGGAGGACGACTTATTAGCGAGTACCGAGTAATTTTCGTACGTTATTTGATAGAAATTTTAAAAAAATTATTACGCCGCCGCGAAGCGCGGCTTTTTCAACTAGTATAAATATAAATATGTACGAATACTGGTGTAGAAAATAGGAGTTGTAAATTTTTAAACTTTTTCATGTATAGTATTTTACACTATTTATTTACAATAAATTGTCTACTTGGTTCAAGTTAGTTGAAAAAGATTGTTTAAAAATTAAAAAAATGAAAATCCTTCACAATTAGTTTTTAAAATGCGAATCAGCGTTAAGATTTTGAACGTACGCTTAATTTTTTACGGTAAAAAGGAAAAAAGACGGACGACAAACAGGTGCTAAGTGTGAACATGAGCAGTTTGCTGCTTTGGTGCGTAATGTAATCTGTTATTTATCTAATTGTTTAAGCTTTTGTTTGTACTAGCATATAATCTGTGCGATTTTAGTATTTTTGATTATTATTTTAATATTTTTTATATAATTTTTTAGTATTTTTTATATTATTTTATTAGCATTTATTTGTATTTTAATCTTAAAAATATTTAATATGTTGTCGACGGAATAATATCTTGAATTTTTGAATGTAGCTTAGAAAAATAGATGATATAAATATTTAATAATAATATGCTGTTGACGGGATTCGAACTTTGAACCCGTGTGAGCATTTTAGATATCAAAAAAAGAATATTATTTTTAATATTACATCCAACGGAGGTTCTCATTTATCTATCTTTATAACTAACAGTCAATATATATATATAAAGGAGGATACGCGGGATGTTAGGTGGCGTCCCTAAGATTGTCTCAATCTATTTTTCTAATTTTCTAGAATTTTTGAATTTTAGATAGTAATAAATCAAAAAATATCATTTAACATATTAGAAGTAGAATAGGTGTTCGAATTTATTGAGGAGAATAGTTCGAATTTATAGCGAAGTTCGAAGTTTTATCTGAAGTAGAATAGGTGTTTGAATTTGCAGAGGTAAAGAGTTCAAATATAAAAGAAGTACTTGCAAAGTTCTATTTGAAGTAGAATAAGTGTTTCAATTTATAGAGGAGAAGAGTTCGGATATAAAAGAAGTTCTTGCAATTAAAAGTTCTATTGGAAGTAGAATAAACGTTTGTAATGCATAACTAAAATTTCTATTTGAAGTAGAATATATGTAAAGTTGTATATTTGTTTTTTCAACGAAAGAGTGACTAATTAGAAAAGAGTATGGTAACATAAAAATTAATATATAAGACAAGTATATATTCAATATATTAAATTTGAGATTTTGATATTAAAAAGGAAAATGTGTTTCACGGGAGGACGGCTTATTAGCGAGTACCGAGTAATTTTCATAATTTAATTGATAGAGTTTTAAAAAAAAATTATTACGCCGCCGCGAAGCGCGGCTTTTTCAACTAGTTATATATATAAATGAAAACCACCATGAGTTCTATAATCGCTCGATTCATATTTATCTAATTTTCCAGAGCTCCTCAATTTTAATTCAATAAAATTATATTTTCTTATTTACATTCAAATTTTTTGGGAAAACATTTCTTATTTATACTCGAATTTTCAGGAAAGACAATAAATATATAAAAGTCAATCCTATTTAAAATTTAATTAAACAAATATTACTATTTTTTTCTCAACTAACTTAAATCATACTTAAGTTTTAATCTATTTTTCTATAGTTTCACTATTTTAATTCAATTCAAATATTTAGGGAAGACAATAAATATAGAATCGCTCCATTCATATTTATCTATATTTCTAGAGCTCTTCTATTTTAAATATTTAAAATCAAAACTTCTTTATTTATGTCCTATTTTTTAGAGGAAAAAAATTTGAAACCTTTTAATATTTATTTTTATAACTCCTATTATAAAAGACAAGTCCTTTTAAAATTTTTACTAACGGAGGAAACTAAATATAATATTTTAATATTCACCTAAATTTTTTATTAGAAAATAAACTAAATATATTCTCTTAATATTCTCCTCAAAGTCAATGTTAAATTTTTTTAAAAATATTGAATATTAAAATATAATATTTTCCTTTATATATCTTCTAATTAAGAACATTGAATATATTATATTCATATTTTCCTAAACTTCTTCTACAAGTTTAATTTATTTATTATTTCAAAGAACGTTAACTTTTTTAAATCGATTTATGTATTATATAAACTCTTCCTTCTGCAAATTCTCTCTTGTGACTTCTTCTAATCGCTTTTGATGTGCTAATTTTTTCTGTTCTTCTAATTTTGCTCTACAAACTATTTTGCTTTTTTCTCTCCGTAATGTCTTTTCTTGGGTTTTTGTTTGTTGACCCTTGCTATGTAGGTGATTATTTTCGTTTAATTATATAAATTCAAAACTAACAAGGTTGCTTGATCATGCAGATTCAAACAATATATGCACGTGATGCACCAAGCGAGGTAATACCACACCTTTCATATACATAAAATTCCTATATATGTGCACACCATGAAATTTTATGTGCGTCTTTTTATCATAAACGTTTATTTAGTATTAGACGAAATAGGGTTCTAGAGTTGTTAATAATTTAATAATTTGATTTTACGTGTCTCTTTTGAAAAAAATAACACATATTAAGAAAAAAGTTGGTTGGATAAAGTTTTCCAACTAATGCCCTTAATATATAATTTGAAAAAAGGGAACAGTGTTAAGTTTGGAAAAAGTCAAATCTACCAAACAATAAATGTAGGGATAGTTTTGTAAAACTATTCTTAAATTTGTATTCAAAGAAGTGAGGAACATGTAAAATGGGACAATTTTTTTTTCCCAAAAGAGACATGTATAATGGGATGAAAGGATAGTTTAGTATTTGGTTATGTAGGATGAAGCCGACAATGGGCTCGGGCTCGGCTCATCTTAGAGGATTGAAGTCGTATTAATTTTTTTTATTCTTTTTTCAGCTAAGCTCATGGATAGTTCCTATGGACTTATTAGTGAAAAAATAAAATCAAACACGTGATTTGTGTTGTGGATCATAAGAAACATGATCAAGGTAATTCTATGCTATTGTTTAGACTTATGCTAAAGGTTGTAGGCCTGTCAACATGTTGGATTCAGATTGGATTACCCTAAATCCATATCTGAATCCGTTAAAATTTTTCGGGTTCGGATCGGATCGGATAAGAAGTCAGATATTTTTTAGGCCGATCCATACCCGATCCGTTCGGATTTCGGGTTATCGGATCGGAGCTCCGACCCGTTTAATATATTAAAAAAAATAATTTTGTTCATTTTTTTAATTCAAAAAATAATATTTTTTAAATTTTTTTTACGAAATTAAATTAAATTATGACATATACATTAACAAATTTAAATTTCAAATTATTATTATTTATATAAAATATAAAATATTATATATGTTTTACATATAATTAATATATATTATATATATTATATTAATATATAAAATATAAAATAAATATAATATATTCATATCGGATCCTTATCGGATTGGATCATACTAAATGTATATCCGCTCGTTATCGGATCGGGTTTTTATCGGATCAGATCATTAACGGGTCGGATTTTTTTTTGACAGGATCCATACCCGTTAATTTAGCTACGGATCGGATCGGAACTCCGATCCATTGACAGACCTTTAAGGTTGTACAAATCTTATTTGAAACATATATTTCAAATTTGTTTAATTAATTTTACAAGCTCATTAAAATTGAGTTTACTAATTTTGCAAGTGGAACCAATAAGAATACGGTGAGGTCTCCCAGATTGCTATGATTTATTAATATTTTTCTGATCTTTAGAATATATAAATTAGATTTTATAATATAATAAAATAACTTAATAGATATTAGAATTTGTTAAAAGGATGTTGATGTTGAATTTGGGGAACAAGAAAATGACTTATCGGAAGGAAACATGTTCAACGAGGCGGTGGCTCCCATTTTTCTTTGTCAAAACTAATATTAATATTATTAATATTAATAATATTAATATTAGTTTTCTTATTTCTCAAATTTACTTTTCTTATTTTCTCAAATTTTTCTTATTTGTTCGATTTACTTTTCTTATTTTCTCAAATTTTTGAATTAATAATATCAAAAATTAGAAAAAGTCTCAATTGTCATTTAAATCTATACTAACAGAGAAAACTAAATATATAATTTGCCTTTAAAACTTTACTAATGGAAGAAAGTAAATATACAATTTTAATATTATTGTCTTTAAAATCTTCACTAATGGAGGAAAGTAAATATACAATTTAATCTATATTTTTAGAGCACCTCAATCTTAAATATTAAAAAGTGAAATTTTCCTTTTTTATTCCTAATGTGTAAAAACGGTAGTACTTATAAAAGACAAGTATTCTAAAAATTATAAATTTACTTATATAAGTGAGAAGACAGCTAATTTTCTCAAATTTTTGAATTAATAATAGCAAAGATTAGAAAAATTCTCAATTGCCTTTTAAATCTTTATTAACAGAAGAAACTAAATATACAGTTTTAATATTCTTGCCCTAAAATCTTTACTAATGGAGGAAGTAAATATACAGTTTAATTTATTTTTGTAGCTCGCCTCTATTTTAAATTTTAAAAATTGAAATTTCCCTTTTTAGTTCCTAATTTGTAGAAAATGTAGTACTTATAAAAGACAAGTATTCTAGAAATTATAAATATATTCAAATTCTACAATTAATTGACTATATCTATCATCCTATAATTATAAACTTAATTACGTTCTATAATGATTTATATAAAGAAATTATAAAAATCAAGAATATTTTAACTTTCTTTTATTAATAATTCAGACGATTATATAAACAAATTAAGTTTTTGCTCTTTGTTTCATCTAACTCATATTTGTGTTTGCTTTTAAAATATTTACATTCTCATACCTGAACTTTTGCTCACTTACTCTTGGTTTTGATTGTTTTTGCGTAGAGGAAGATAAGGAACCGAGGCTAAAGTTTTGTTGTACTACAAAGAAGAGATTTTGATGACATTAGTCGTATTATCAAATTAAGATAATGGATGCATGTATGTTATTCCCAGACAATGAATCAAGATTGTAAAGGGGGGGGGGGGTTGAATACAATCTTTAAAAAATTTCTTCTTGATTCTTGATAGTGAAAATAAAAACAAGAACAGAAACACAAATAAGATGACACAATAATTAAAAATTCAGGTGGATTGTTTTTGTCCACCTGAGAGATTTTTATTGAAGAAATCTCTGTGATGTTTATTAATAAATACACAGCTGCAAATACACAGCTCTAGCTTCGGCAATTTACAAGGATATTGCTTTATGCTCTCTAAATTGCCTAACCTGATTTCTTAGATCTAGAGTTATGCTACTACTTGGTTATATAACCCAAGTTTACAAAGATATTTGAACAGCTAATAATACAAAAAGTACATCTGTTCAGAATCCTTGCTTCTCCATTCTGAGCAGTGGTCCATGTGTTTGTAGCTTGCCCTTCTTGGCTGATTGTATTTTATAGAAATGCTACTTTTGACCATGCAAACAGAATGCTGCTTTCTTCTCGTGACCCTTCCAGAAATACTGGCTTCCATGCTCTGTGTAGTCTGTCAACCCATGTGCTCTGACCTATCTGTCCCTTTCACAAGTACAGAGTGTATCCGTAGAAGCTACTTGAGTTGTATCCGTTGACAGTGTCTTGATCAACCAGTACTGCTATTCGCAGACAATACAATGTCTATATCCATAGAAGGTTAATTAAGTTATCCGTAGACAGTCAATTTCACGTATGCAGAATTACAAGGCATCAACTATTTACAATTAGCCTCCCAATTCTACATATCTATTGATAGTCAACATGACTTATTTAACCTATGAAGACTACTTCAACTACAGCATCAGAAATACACAAGCATGTTACATCGAGTCTTATCCGTAGATAAGCTTCCCATCTACGGATACTACAAGAGCATACTATCAGTTGATAGCTACATTTACTTTTACAATTTTTACTAAGTTAATTTGGTTATCATAAAGAAACAACATAGTTCCTAACAATCTCCCCCAATTTATGCCTGGTTGAGAATCAGACATAAATTAAGAGTCTTGATGATAACAAAACCACTTCCAACATGTAGATAATAGTAGTAAAAATTGTGTTAAGCTACATAAAATGAAAAACTGAAGAGTAGAGATAGTTACTTAGAGAGTGCTCCTGTAGACTGAGCAGAATTAATTTCTTTTCTTCTCTCTTGGAGGTTGAATCTTCTGTCTCCCTTCCTTAGCATAATTTGCCTGAATTTGATCTTGAAGCTTTCTGTAGAATGCATCTTCTTTAGTAATTTTTGGATCTAACTTGCCTTGCAACCATCTAGGTACCTATTGCTGGCCTTAGACAATTGATCTTCAATCCTGAAGAATCTTCTACAACCCTTTTCATCCTTGAATTCCATCATCCAGTAAGGTTGAAGATGGATTCTTTGTCCATTAAAAGGGATCTTCAGCTTCCTTGGAAAACTATCATGAGAACTCCAGTTGCTCCTGATTTCCTCAATCTTTTTCAACACAGCACTCCTGGCAACCTCAGAAAATCCCCTTGTGTTTTTGAAGCCTGAGAAGACTTTCACCAAGGTAGAGTATCCTTCATTCAACACTTGTTGCAGGGGTCATGCTCTCACCTTTCCTCCTTTGTAGACAAAAGTTAATCTTTCAGGCAAATCTCTGAACTTGTATGTGCCTCTGATTTCACTAACTTCATCAAGGAATAGATCCATGGTTGAGTACTCATGTATCTCTGCAATGTACAAAAAGTCTGCCTTGTTCTCAACTGGTTAGGCAACTTTTGGTGCAACATTCAGCTTGATTGGTCCTTGTTGAGCTTTCTTGACCAGTACCCTTTTCTTTGACATCTTTTCTGTCTCAATTATGAACTTAGGGAATACCAGGTCTTCAAACTCAATAGGTTCTTCTTTAAGCTCTACAGGAGTCCCATGGTAGGTGGTTTGAGATTGAGTTGAAGCTGGGACAAGGTCTTCAAAGACATTCCCCCTCTATATATCTCTTTTCTCTTCTACCTTCTCAGAAGAGACGGGCCTATGTGATCTTTCCTTCCATCTAGGTGGCTTGGATTTAGGCATTGTCTTCTTTTTCTTCAATTTCTTCATAGTAGGGGCCTCTTCCTCTATAGCCTCACTACTTTCTTCCTCCATCTCCCTCTCTGATTCTTGGGCTAATCTAGCCTGCCTTTCAGGTGTAGATTCATAACCCTGTGGATTGGCTTCTCTCCTCATCCTGGAAATCTCTTCTTCTTTGGCTTCATTGAACATGGGATGGCTGCTTGTGATGTGAATTTCCTTGCCATTTCTGTATATAACAGCCAACCATTGTCTCAGCTTTACATCATTGGTATTCTTGAGATCCCTGATAAGAGTTGTTAACACCTTAGACTCATCAGGCTTGGGAAGTGGGTAGTCCACCTCTAGTTTGTTCTTGCCATGATGTCTAGGTGGTGATCCAGTCCTGCTACTGAAGATAAGTTCAAACTCTTTGACATTAGAATGTTCAGCATCATAATTGCTTTGCAGAACAATGGTGTCAGGAGTGAGGACCTTCAGAATTGTTGTGTGGACAGGATGGCTGCTTGATGATGAAGTCACAGCCTGGAAGATGGATTCCTTGATCAGCTTTTCAGAACTGAGAAATACTTGAACATCATTAGCTTGAGGAGAGACCACATTTGTGAGCTGAAACTCACTTGGATTAGCTATTATTTGAGGTGACTCCCCCTGACTTGATGGCACACCTTGAGTTACTGGTACAGAGACCACTTATGCATTCTCCCCCTTACTTGAATTCTCCCCCTTTTGTTATCATCAAGGGTTTGAGTGACACCAGTTGACTGCAGCAACTGTTGCAGAAGCTGGGTCTGTAAATTCTGGTTAGCCAGGAAGGTGTCCATTTGCTTCTCCATCTTATCCATCCTCACAGTAAGAGCATCCACATCCTTTACCAACTTGTCTTGCTTGCATCTTTGAGATGTGGAAGGAGCAACAACATAAATTCTTCTTACCAAAGCATCATTCACCCCATCCAGATGGTTCTTGATGTCATTAGTGTTGACTCGTTGTTGCAGGATGTGGGCTTGATGAATCTGAAGTGATGCCACAAAGTTCTGAACTGTGGTGGCATACTGTGAATTTGATGTCCGAGCTTCACCAAATGCCCTTTGATAATTCCTGAGAATGACTACCTTGGTGTCATTATGGACATAAGAATTGGAAAACAACCAAGTAGGCATCTCTTGAAATGTGGGAGGGCCTTCATCTCCTCCTTCACCACTCTCAGAATCATCACTGTCTTTATCATAGATGAAATCTTCACCAGCTCCCGGAGGCAGATTCTGAATAGATTCCTTTGCCCTAGACATTGATTCAGTTGTGTGTACCAAATTCAACATCCTTTCTACCTCCACATTGCCCTGCCCAGCCAAGACTTGATAGACTGGATCAGGATGAGTAAATGTCTCAGCATTCAGGTTGACTTGATCCAACTCATTTTGATATTCAAGTTGGAACAGTCTCTCCATGTCTGCATCACTAACATCCATTGACTCACTTGCAATGGCTGAGTCTTCCATCCTTATCTCTCATGTACCTGCTTTTCTCTCATTTTCTCTCATTTCTTGCATCAGGGGCTCCCCCTGGCTCACACCTCTCACACCCTCACCTTCACCTACTAAGGTGGAACTCTCAGTGCTCACTTTTACCAGACTGGAAGAAGTAGTCTATCCCTCTTGCTCTCCCTCTCCTTTTGCCTGGTTGCAAACCAGCCTCTCACTCTCAGTGGCTTCACTCCCTTCCCTAAGTCCTAGAAGTGTTTGAACTACTGCCAACTCATCCATACTTGAAGTAGAAATACTTGAAGTTTGAAGTGCAAGTGTGGAAAGAGTAGCCGTAGGGGTAGTAGAAGTAAATGTCAACGGATAGCTGATATGGGGCATATCCGTAGAAAGACAAACACTTGTCAACGAATGAGAAATATCCGTAGATGAAGGAAAAGAAGTAGCTCTTGAAATTGAGACGAAGGCTGAATCTGTGGAGATTGATTTGAGATTTAAAGCCATAGATGGAGCCAAAGTCTGAGAAATGATAGATTGGTGATCCAACAAATCATCAATAAGATGATGATCGCCAATTTCAGAGTGGGGCTTCTCCAAGAAGGTTAAAGATGGAGAATCAGGAATTGATGTGTGAATCATATCCACATCCTGAGAGAGTGTAAGTGAGCTTGGTGTTTCTGTTTTAGTTTGAATGATTAGAGAATGGGGCTGTGACTCCACATTTACTGGAGCCACATCAAACTGAATTTGAGATGGTGTCTTTGACACTGTGTGTGATCCCTGTGCATCCCTAGATTGTTTAGTCATTTTTCTCCTTGTATAGGCCATGGTTGTATCTATGGGGCTACTGGTGTCCCTATCCCTCTTTTGTTGTGTCCCTGGTTAGGGACTCTTTTCAATAGCAACATCCCGTTGGGAGGATGCCACTAAGGATGTGGTAGTTTCCTTTTCAACCACTGCATCTTTTTGAGAAGATACAGGGTGGCTAGGTTGGGACACACTTATCTCACCCTCCTTGTTCTTGGGGTTTCTTTCATGTTCACCTCTTCCCTCACCTCTCACTACCTCCTTCACACTCCCCTCAAGGGTTTGGGTAGTTTTTGCAACAGGTGCCTTTTGAGAAGCACCTGAGGTTGGCTTTCTAGATTTGGATTTGGGAATTCTAGAGGTGACCACTTGGGTAGAAGGCTGTTGGACACTTCCAGCCTCCATTATGGTACTGGAAATCAAAGAAATAACAACAGAGGTAGGAATAGTTGAGGAGTTTACCTGACTCACCTGTGCCTCTTGAGCTGCATTGAAAATTGGTGGATACACCAATTGAACTTGCCTGTTGGGGTTCAGCCTATTCAAGTCCTCAACAACATAAAGAATCTAGCATAATAGATATTCTTACTTCTAGATGCTTTATTCCCTAATTTAGCGCCTATTTCATAAAGAATTAGAGAGTCTAGGTTATAAAAGCTATCATTAAGAAGCGTGTAAGCAATATCTACATGGAAGAAATAACAGCATCATAGTTGATAATCTTACCAGAAAACACCTTTAGGATGGCGTCAAAGAAAAAGCTCCATTCCTTGACCACGCCTTTTCTTTGAATCTTACTCAGATTATCAGTAGGTAAAGCATAGTGAATCAAATTCAGCATGTTAACTATATCAGTATCACTATGCTTTTCTAACCTATTATTATCAGGTAAATTCAAGCTGGCAGAAATGATGTCACTATTAATCACATGTTCCTTACCTTGAAGAACAAAATTAATTGTAGCATTTACAGAATCAAAAACAGTTGATTCCCAAATAGCTTCAATTACCTCAAAATAAAGGATGGGGGCTTCAAACATAGCTTTGGAAAGCTTGCAGTTCTGGAAGAACCTTATCATAGTGTGATTTGAGGCAGTCTTCTCTTCGAAGTCCACTAGAGCAGTGAAATTGTTCTTCTCGTATATGAACCCAGTGAATGACATTGTTTTGATGGTAGGTGTCATTGATGAAAGCTTTGAACTTGCAGAGAGAAATTAGCTTAGAGAGAAAAGAGGGTTTCTTGCCATAGAGAATTTTTGGAAAATGATAAGAAAAAGATGAGCTGAGAGTAAAATTTAACTTATACTCCCCCAAAATAATTCTCTAATAAAATCAGAATAATTGGAAGAAATTATCTGATTGGGCAAGAAAGTAACCGTTTAAAAATAATGGAATGAAAAGTAAAGCCACAAATTTATTGTAATTACACACACGTACTGTGCGCAGGTAACTATAGATAAGATTGTGACTTTAACGGTTACGATTAAACTAAACTATCTACGGATAGGATTTTACCTTGGTATTTGATATCCGTGGAGGTGTAAAAATGATATCTGTAGACAAGGAAAACCCAGTGTCAGACATGACCATCAACGGATAAGGGTATCCGTAGAAGGAGAAATTTTGACTTAGGCAAAATTCTTCTTTTTCAGAGAGTTTTAATTCTCATGAAAATCATTGTGGACACTGGCCATATTACAAATCATCAGATATTTAAATAAATCAAGAATAATTAAGCATACCTAGCTCACTTACCAACCTTGAGAATGTTGATTCATCAAGTGGCTTGGTAAAAATGTCTACAATTTGCTGCTCACTTAGAACAAAATGAAGTTCCACAGTACCATTCATCACATGGTCCCTGATGAAGTGATACTTTATGTCAATGTGCTTGGTCCTTGAGTGTTGCACTGGATTCTCAGTTATGGCAATTGCACTAGTGTTGTCACAGAATATTGGAATCTTATTAACTGTTAGACCATAGTCTATTAGTTGATTTCCAAAGTATCTGTGCACAAAAACTTCCAGCAGCAATGTATTCTGCTTCAGTTGTAGATGTAGAGACAAAATTTTGTTTCTTACTGAACCATGAGACAAGCTTGGTTCCTAGAAATTGACAGGTGCATGTTGTACTTTTTTTGTCAATCTTGCAACCTACATAGTCTGCATCTGAATAACCAATTAGATCAAAACCAGATTCTCTAGGGTACCAAATGCCAAGGTTTGGTGTTCCCTTGAGATATCTGAAAATCCTCTTGATAGCAATTAAGTGAGACTCTCTAGGATCATCCTGAAATCTAGAACAAAGACATGTAGCAAACATAATATCAGGTCTACTAGCTGTTAAATATAGAAGTGAGCCTACCATGCCTCTATAACTTGAAATGTCCACAGATTTTTCCTTAGTATTCAATTCAAGTTTAGTGGCAGTTGGCATGGGTGTTTTAGCAGGAGAGCAATCCATTAGATCAAAGTTCTTCAATAAATCAAAGATATATTTAGTTTGACTAATAAAGATTCCTTCTTTTAGTTGCTTAACTTGTAAGCCAAGGAAATAGGTAAGTTCACCCATCATGCTCATTTCATATATACTTTGCATAAGTTTGGCAAACCTTTTGCAAAGCTTCTTATCTGTAGACCCAAAAATTATGTCATCTACATAAATTTGAACAAGGATGCTAGATCCATTAAAATTTCTAAAGAAAAGAGTTTTGTCAACAGTATCTCTAGTGAAGTGATTCTCTAAAATAAACTGTGACAGAGTGTCATACCAGGCTCTAGGTGCTTGCTTCAGTCCATAGAGTGCTTTGAGTAGGAAGTAGACAAATTCTGGATAATCTGGATCTTCAAAACCAGGAGGTTGACTGACATACAC
The DNA here is from genome assembly GCA_030848705.1 of Heracleum sosnowskyi. Lineage (NCBI taxonomy): Eukaryota > Viridiplantae > Streptophyta > Magnoliopsida > Apiales > Apiaceae > Heracleum > Heracleum sosnowskyi. The sequence continues at coordinate 11,538,865 of CM061239.1, forward strand.
CTCCTCTTCCAGTTCCCCATTCAAGAAGGCACTCTTGACATCCATTTTATAGACTTTGAAATTGGCATGGGCTGCATAGGCTATGAATATCCTTATTGCTTCCAATCTAGCAACAGGGGCAAATGTTTCATCAGAATCTATCCCTTCTTCTTGAGAGTAGCCCTTAGCAACCAATCTAGCTTTGTTCCTTGTGACAATGCCATTTTCATCCATCTTGTTTCTGAATACCCACTTTGTACCTATAACACTTATGTCCTTAGGTTTGGGTACCAGCTTCCACACTTTGTTTCTTTCAAATTGGTTTAGCTCTTCTTGCATGACTAATACCCAATCTGGATCTAAAAGAGCATCCTCAACTTTCTTTGGTTCTTCTTGAGAAAGAAATCTGCTGTATAGACATTCATCCTGAGTAGCTCTTCTAGTTTGGACATTTGCGGATGCATCACCAATGATCAGTTCAAATGGGTGATCCCTTGTCCATTTTCTTCTTGTAGCAGGTGCAGGTCTTGAAGATGCAACATCATTCTCATCAGCATGATCATGTGAGGTTGATCCTTGACTCAGAGAAACTCTCCCTGAGTTTATTGGGGTGGTAACTCTGTGTTGTGATCCACCTACGGATACTCCGATTTGGCTTCCTACGGATGCTCCATTCTGGCTTCCTACGGATGCTCCAATCTGGCTTCCTACGGATGCTCCATTTGTCCCTTCTATGGATGGCTCATTTGAACTTGAGTTATCCATATTAGAGACAATCATTCTTGGAGGAACTGATTCATCCACATAATCATCATCTTCATCATCATAATCGAGACCTTCCACCTCATTGTCAAACCTGAGAGTTTCATGAAAACCCTCATCAGTAAGACCTTGTATTCTGGCATCATCAAAAACAACATGTACAGATTCCATAACAATGTTGATTCTGTGATTAAAAACCCTGTAGGCTTTTCCAGGTGCATATCCCACAAAAGTGGCTTCATCTGCCTTTGAATCAATTTTTCCAAGATTTTCACCTTGATTTCTCAATAAAAAACATTTGCATCCAAAGATGTGTAGAAAATTCAGGGATGGTTTCCTTCCTTTGAGCAGCTAATATGGAGTCATTCCTTTTGCTTGGTTGATCAAAGAAATATTTTGAGTGAAACATGCAGTGTTAACTACTTCAGCCTAGAAATAAGTAGGCAACTTTGATTCTCCTAGCATTGTTCTCGCAACTTCAATAAGAGTCCTATTTTTCCTTTCTACCACTCCATTTTGTTATGGTGTTCTTGCTGCAGAGAACTCATGAATGATTCCATTTTCCTCACAAAACAGCCTCATTGTGGAATTCTTGAACTCAGTGCCATTGTCACTCATAATTCTTCATACTTTGAGATCAGGATGATTGTTGGTAGCCTTGATGTGATTGATTATGATTTCACTTGCCCCATCCTTGGAGTGCAGAAAGTATGTCCATGTAAATTTAGAGAAATCATCCACAATCACAAGGCAGTACCTCTTATTTGAGATTGACATGACATTTACTAGTCCAAAAAAATCCATGTGTAACAGCTGTAGAGGTTGATCAATTGATGAATCCAGCTTGCTTCTGAAATAAATCTTCTTTTGCTTCCCTTTCTGGAAAGCATCACAAAGTCCATCCTTGGAAAATTCCAACTGAGAAAGTTCTCTTACTAGGTCTCTTCTTACCAAATCATTCATAGACTTGAAGTTCAAATGTGACAGTCTTTTGTGCCATAGCCAACTCTCATCCTTGCTTGCTTTACTCAGAAGACAAGTGATAGAATCTGAACTTGTTGAGTTGAAGTCATCTATATACACATTACCTTTTCGGTATCCTGTCAACACCACATTGTTGTTTTCCTTGCTGGATACAACACAGACTCCTTGATTGAATGAAACTGAGAAACCTTTGTCACACAGTTGACTGATACTCAGCAAATTATGCTTAAGTCCATCAACCAGTGCTACTTTATCAATGATGACATTATCCTTTGAAATCAAGCCATATCCCTTAGTAAAACCTTTGTTGTCATCTCCAAAAGTAATGCTAGGGCCAGCTTTCTCCACAAACTCTGTGAGCAGGGTAGAATCTCCAGTCATGTGCCTAGAACATCCACTGTCTAAGTACCATAGATTCTTCCTATATCCATGCACACAATCAAAACCAAATCAAGTTGATTTTGGTACCCAAGTTTCCTTGGGTCCTCTCCTGTTAGTTTTGCCTTTCTTGTCATTTTGCACCTTAATCTCAGGTTGAGTTAAATCAACCTTGACCCTAGGTGTTGACCTCTGAGAGACAAAATGCTGAGGCTGTTCATATGCAAACATGTTTGACACATGCATTTGAGAATTTTGTGCATACATAACATTCATGTGTGGCATGCTCCATGTCATTTATGGTATTGTGAATGCATTCATATGAGGATTTTAAACAAATGGCATGTTGGCATACAAATTTGATGCTTGGTCAGTATGTGCAAACATGTTATGCATAACAGGCATAGGCATATTGGGTACTGGCATTGGCATTTGAACAGATGGAGTTTTAACAGTTTTTCAATATGTAGATACATGATTAACACTACCACACTTCACACAAGTTTTCCTAGGGGCATACTTGTCAGGAGTATAGTTGTTATGTTTGTTAATCCATACCTTACCATTTTTGTTCTTTTTCTTTTTAACCTCAGCCTTAACCTCTATATTCTTAACCTTGTCCTTCAATTGCTTGTTGGGCAGGTGACCTATGTTGACATTCTCAGCTTTGGTTTTGCTACCTTTTCCCTGAACAAAATTTGTATTGGTTGGACCATACTTTTTGTTCAGCTTCTCAAGTTTTTCTTGACTAACACTTGATGTACACTTCTTTGAACAAATCACTTCCATAGAGGTGTTATCCATCAACGGATGCTTGTTATCCGTAGAGGCATTACCCTCCAACGGATACTCACTATCCGTAGAAGTGTCATCTCCTAGACTCTCAACATCTAGTTTCTTTTTATCATTTCTTGTTGATTCCTTGTAGAATGTATCCACACCTTGAGCCTTAATAATAGTTGTGGCAACATTCCTGGAATCAGTCCATCTTGCTATCGTTTCCTGTTCTTTAGCTAATTGTGCTTTGATAGATTCTTCCCTTTTAAACACAATCAGCAAATCATCCTTGGCAACTTGACACTCTACTCTCATTTTCTCAAACTCAATAAATTGAGTTTCCAGAAGAGAATTCTTATCACTTAGCAACTGATTAGAATTTTTAATCCTGGTGTTCTCATTAGTAAGTGATTTAAGAGAAACTAGCCTAAAAACCCGTGCGAAGCACGGGCCTGCTTATTTACTGAAATAATTTTTCGCACAAAAATGTATATATATCGAAACAATTTTGTAATTAAAATTAATTTTGAATTTATCTTATATTTGTATAAATTTTTTTTAATTTTTTTTAATATTTAATAAGATTTCACAAAATTTGGAAAAAAAATCTATAAAATAAAGATCAAATTATTATTTTCATTTGACAAAATATTAATTTAGTTTTAAATGTCGTGAAATGCATTTTATCAAATTCAACAATTAAATATAATCTAAATGATTATTTTAGTATAGTTGTTCATATATGATATGGATGTATCTAAACTAATGTGTTTTTAACGAAATGACAATATACATGTAAATAAAATATAAAGTTGGTCAGGTACGTAAGACTACACACCGTGATCACATCTTAAAATCTTTTAGTCTAAAGTCCGTATATAACATTAGTGTATGTAAATTAATATGATAACGTAACTGTGCCAAACCCAAGGCTTTGGGACTTGTTCATAGTGAGTATTATTGATATTAAGAACAAATAGAAACAATGTAAAATTTGAAACACGGTCGAACTATTGTTCTTGTTGCAATTATAATCAGGTTTACCGGAGTTTTCTATGTTGGAGAAAGTATAATTTGTAAATAGGTATTTTGCCTTAGTAGTTGTTGTTTGTTTTTCAGCGATCAATTGATTTGGTTTTTTTTATTTTTTTGCAGTCTAGAATATAAATCGTTAAATGCACACAATGTTGTTGTAATATAATCGAACACATGTGAATGAGATAGAGGATTTTAAAAAGAAGCTGAAGGTTGGTGCATCTTTGCACACTCTCACAAGACAAATACTTTGGGAGATGAGCACCTATTGCAATATGGAGTATTCATATAACGTGTTTATTTTTTTAACTTGGGAACTGATTTCGCACTTCTCTCTTGTGTCCATCACTGTATTAAATTATATGAACACACTTAGTACTTTAATAATATGTTTGGAATGTCGTTTTACAGTTACAAATTTTAATCCAATTTTTTTTATAAATGATCATCGTGTACTAATAATAATGTATTTTAACTTGACTATATATATGCATTTTATGTAATTAATTAAGCGTTAATAATATCGAATTCAAAATTCAAATCTCATTTCGATTAATTTAATATATATACATATATATTGGCGACCGGAACGCCCTTAAATTCATATATATATATATATATATATTGAAATTGTAGATCCAACCATATATTTGAAAAAAGATTACATAATTGTTTTTGAGTATATTAACTTATGTACAAATTGGCATGGTTAATGATGCAATTTATAATTTATAGGATATAAAATTTGAGTCTTTGTCTACTTGATACAAATAAATATTATTTACAATATAAAAGTAATTCTATTATTTTTGGGTCAATTTTAGAACAAGTTATTTTCGTGCTTATTTATTTATGTTTTTTTTTATATGTTATTATTTAAGAGATAATTGAAATAGAGTCCAAAATTTAAATCTCATATATATTAATTTGATTAAATATTTTTCGATCCAAACTCCTTTAAATTCACATTGTGTTTTTTTTAAATCATAGATGCAATCATACAAACGAAACAGTAGTTACGTAAAAATTGTTAAATGTATTAATTAAGTTACTTACAAATTACAAATTAGTGCATAGATGATGCAAATTGTAATTTATATATAAAAAATATGAACCACTATCTATGTATAATTGCATGGTTACATTTGCAAAAAACAAAATATGTTATAGATGAAAACATTCGTTTACTATTTTTAAAAACATTTAAAAGAAATTAAAACATTCGGCTATATATGTATTATTTCGACCGAAACGTTCTTAAATTCAAATTATTTTTCTTAAAAAAATTGTAAGTTCAATCATATAGATGAAAAGATGACGTAATAATTATCGAGTATATTAATTTATGAAAAAATTTATATGATAGACGACGCAATTTGTAATCTAATACGATATAAAGTTCAAACCGTTATATATTTAATGCAAATAAATAAAATTTATAATATTAAAATAATCTTATTTTCTACGGGTGAAATTTATAATATTTTGTGTAATTTGTTATTTTTGTACGATCTTTTCTTTTAGTACCGTTAGATTTACAAAAAAAATATGAAAAATATTTATGTAAATCATTTGTGTAGATAGATTCCCTATCTTGCGAAGTAAATTACAAAATTGTCGGTATATAACATAGGCGATGCAGTCTTAACATTGTCAGATATAAACGTAGGGCTGAGACTTATTACAAAATCTATTAATATTATTTAAAAGTCATCCATGCGGCGTCTCACTCAATTTTTTTACTTTTAAAATTTTATAAAAATTTTATACTCTAATCTTATATGTTATCTATAATCTTATTATTATGTAGAAATTATACGTTATCTATAATCTTATACTCTTTTAAAATTTTATTTTTTATATCAATCATTTAAAATAAAAGAAAGAGAATCGTAGAGTATGCTCAATCCATTAAAATATTTTTGGTAATTATATACAATGCAATATTTTATAAATAATATAAACCAACATTTTATTTATTTAAAAATAAAAAATTATAAAAAAGAAGATGAGAGAAGAAGAGAAATTAACATTGATAAGATTTTAAAGAAAACTTAAAACAAAATGTACTATGCTACTTATGCATGAGCTTGATTAGAGAAGATTAATGGTTCAATTTACTACACTAACATAATCTTATCTACTATTTGCATAAATATAAAAGAGTTGACGTTTTTGTAATTTTTTAGCATGTAGGGGCAAAATCATAAATTCAAGGTATTAAAATGACATATATCAATAATTTAAATTGATAAAAGAGAATTGTAGATTATGTTCAATTGCTAAAAATATTTATTATAACTATGTATTGTGCAATATTCTAAAAATAATATAAATCAATGTTTATTAACTCAAAAAATAAAAAAATTGGAAGAAGAGGTGGTTTATCTAATAAGAGTTTGAATATAAACTCAAAACAAAGTGTAGCACAGTTGGTTATGACATGAGTTTGACATGGATATGTTAAGGGTTCGATTCCCATCATTAACATAATTTCACAATTTTTACATTTTTATTAAAGAATGGTATTTTTGTAATCTTAGAAAATATAAGGGTAAAATCGTAACTTCACAGCCATTAAAATGGCAAACTTTGCCCTTTGTTGGCTTTTAATATATAGAGAAAGATGTGCATATGATACTGAAAGGCATATGTTTAGGCCTATTTGTTTACATTGAGGATTCAACTCAACTTAAACAAGTTTGTAATAAGTAATAATTCAATTGTCACAGTCACAGGAATCTCAGAAGATCATATCTGTCAAAAGAATACAGATTAAAGTCATCCTATAGACTTGAAAAAAATACTACATTGAAAGAAGTTCATTTATTTGATCAAGCCTCAGTGAAATCTTCAAAGAAGTGGATTTATTAAAGTGACAGAGATTTCAGATTTGTGACAGCAAATGTACAGGTTACAAAGGTTGAACAACAGTCAAAAGCAGACAATGGACCACAACTTAAAGTCAAGATGAAGAACATACATTGAAGTTAGTCATTTATGAACCAGACAGTGCATCAAATGACAACCTCAGACAATGGATATTCTTCAGCAGTTCAAGTGGTTCAAGAATTGGTTTTGCTATTCTATGAGAATTTAAATTCTATTTTAAATTAGTTATTAATTTATTTATTAAATTAATTCATCAGAATTAATTTAGCAAATAAATTAAGTAATTAATTTATTGAATAAATTAATTCATCAGAATTAATTTATGAAATAAATTAATTATTAGAATTAATTTAGAATTAGAATTTGAATTAAATTAGAATTAATTAATTAAAATGAACCAGAATGACTACACAGGATAGTCATACCAGTAGTCATCCAAGGTTATTTTAATTAATTCTAATTTAATTCTCCTAAATTCCCATAGTCATACAAGGCCATTTTGATAGTCATCCAAGGCATATTTTGGTAGTCATTCCAGAAAGGAAAAGCTAAACAGAACGTGCAGTGGATTACTACAAAAGAAAAGAGATTAGACAGAAAGTAAATGATCTTCAACATAATATCTATCAACAAAAAGCTTCTGTCAAGAAAAAGCCAAGAACTACCGTGGACATTTCTTTTCTGTGAATTAATTCTAGAATTATTCTGTTAAATCTAAACCAATAGAATTCATTCACTTGTACTGCCTTGACCATCTAGCGGATTTTTATCCCTAGAACGTATCTCAAATTATCAATTATTGTTATATCTTTTTATTACAAAAATAGATAAATTCATGTCGAATTTATTCTAGATTTGTTTTAATTAGTTTGAGATTCAATATTGTAATCAGTACCTCATTTGTAACACCTTTCAAGTTCAATATAAGTTATATTTAACTTGAATTCTGTTTCATTTAATTCTGCCATAATTTGTTCTTAAATTGTTTTATTCTATAAAGAACAAACTCGATAAAACGGTATAGTTTGTATTCAACCCCCCTTCTACAAACTTATACCTAACAATTGGTATCAGGGCCTTTTGATTGATATACTAATCAAAGATCCAATTGTTTTGAGATTTTCTCTTTAACTCTGAAAATTTTATTATTCTTCAAAAATCTCAAAAATGTCTACAACTCAGAAATTTGGTACTGTCAAAATCCCCATGTGCAGCAAGGAGCATTATCCTATGTGGAAGAAGAAAATGCTCATGTTTCTTCAAGTTGCTAATGTTAAATATCTGGGAGTGCTGAAGAATGGTCCTAAAATCCCTATGATTGTTGAGGGGGAGCAGATAGAGAATGATGTGGTTACTAGAGCTGCTAGGATGTACCCCAAGGACCCAAAGGACTACACTCCTGATGAGAAAGAGGATTCTACACTGGATGCCTGTCTACAGTTGATACTGGTTGATTTTCTAGATCCTATCATGCATAATCATGTCCTAAACTGTGCTACTGCCAAACACATTTGGGACACAATAGAGATAATCAATTAGGGGACAGAGGAAGTTAGAGAGAATAAGCTAGAAATTCTCACCTCTTCATATGAGCATTTCAGATCAAACCCTGGTGAATGTATCTCTCAGGTTTTTGAAAGATACAACAAATTAATCAATGATCTGAACCTCAATGGGAATCACTACACTATCAAGGAGATTAATAAGAAGTTCCTACTGACATTTCCAATTCATCTGGAGCACAGAATATCTGCAATCAGAGAAGCAAGAGATCTTGGAGAGATTTCTCTGGAAAGACTGTATGGTGTTCTGAAGACATATGAGCTGGAGCAGATTCAACAGAATGAGTTATATGGAACTGGAAAGATAGTTGGTACTTCTACTTCATTGACAACAGTAGTCCCACAGAAACTGGAAGTGAAGGTTGTTCAACCTTCCAGTTCTAACTTGGATGTTATTGATGCAGAATTTGGTTTAACATCCATTTCAATCTGGTGGTGACTTCTACTCTTTGGAAGAACTTGATCAGCTTGAGGATGGTGAGTTGGCCATGATAGTCAGGAAGTTTGGGAAGTTCAGATTCAGAAGAAATCCTAATCTTAAGTTCAAGACCAGATTTCAGAGAGGTGGATCTTCCTCTTCAAGTAGCACAAGGGGTGGCTACAAAACTGGAACTGTGGAAAGAACCACAATCAGGTGCTACAATTGCAATAAGCTGGGTCACTTTGCTACAGAATGTAAAAAGCCAAAGCAAGTGAGAAGGAACTCATTTGATTCTAGCAAGAAGAATAAGATTGGGAAAGCTTATGTTGTTGAAGGAAAGAGTTGGGATGATACTGATAGTGATGAAGAAGCAGGTGAAATTGGAAACCTTGCTTTAATGGCTAATGAGGCAAGCACTTCATCAACATACATGTCAGAGGTAAATTTTACTGATACTGAAATGATCTATCATCTTAGTACTACTGTTTCATGTGCACGTAGAGAAAATGATAGAATAATTCTTTTGAACACAACCCTTGAAAAGGAGATAAAAGAATTAAAACTTGTGCATGTTAATCAGGATGAACTAACTGAGAAAATAGCATTTCTTGAGAATAGGGTTAAATGTTATATTCAACTGGAAACCATTCTTAAGGGTCAGATCATTGAACTTAAAGTCGAGGCTAATGCTTACTATAACTCTTGTAAGACTGCTAAAGAAATCATCAATAAACAAAGTATTGGTCATACTATAGGAATAGGTTATGACTATAATGAGTCTATTGGTGAATTAAGCATAAATACCCCTAATAGAGTCAGTGCTGAAGAAAGGGGTATACCAGATGTGCTTAAGGGTATTGATAACCCTTTCTTTAGAGAGTCCCAAGCAGATCCTCTGAATGAATACTCTATCAATATTGAAGAGGAGATACTTATGGAGGATCGTGCTTTTGATCTTGAACAGTCCAAAAAGTGTAAGTCTGACAAACCAGTTAAAGTTGTTTATGCAACGAAGACTAAGTCAGACATTCATAAAGTGGATCAAAACAACTATAAAACTGACATGCATGCTATTAATCTTTCTCATAAAGCATGTGGTGTGGTTAATTGCATGTCTTGTGCTTTCAATGTTATGTATGCTTATTTTAATAGTAAGCATGTTTCTGATAATAAGACTGCTCAACGTTAACATGTTAATAATAAGAAGCATGTTAGATCTAATACTATTAGTCCTCCAAAGACTAGAGTGGATCCATTTATCCCTAAGCCTACTCAGAAATGTGTTAAGGCTGGCTATAAATGGAAACACTCTTTTGTGAAAGAGGTTTATGTAGTTAAGGTTAAAAATGTTGTTTTGCCTGACAAAGGCCAGTTCATTAAGTATGCCGGACCCAATCAAGTTTGGGTTCCGAAGAAGGTCTAATCAATTTGATACTGCAGGGTGTGGAACAGGTAAACCGTGTTATGTGGGCTCTTGACAATGGCTGTTCAAGGCATATGACCGGAGATAGAGCCCTGCTATCAAATGTGGTTGAGAAAGCCGGCCCAGGAGTTACCTTTGGAGATAACAGCAAAGGTATTACCAGAGGATATGGTTGATTGAAGTTTGGAAATGTTATCATTCAAGATGTATCTATTGTGGAAGGTCTGAAGTTCAATCTTCTCAGCATCAGTCATTTCTGTGACAGAGGATATGTTGTTTCCTTTGAGAAAGATAGATGTCAGATCCTTCACAAGAAGAATGGAAAGCATGCTCTTCAAGGAGTAAGGAAAGGTGATTTGTTCATAGCTGATCTGCACTCTGGATCCTAAGATGAAGTAACTTGTTTTTATGCTAAAGCTTCATCAGATGAAAGTTGGATATGGCACAAGAAGATGTCTCACCTTAACTTCAAAACCATGAACTCTTTAGTTAAGAGGGAATTGGCTAGAGGTTTGCCTCAGATGGAATTTACACAGGAAGGACTGTGTGAGGCTTGTTAGAAAGGAAAGTCAAATAAAGCTTCTCACAAGGGCACTGCCACATCATCTATAACTGAACCACATCAGCTATTGTACATGGATTTGTTTGGTCCAGTTAATGTGATGTCCATGTCAAAGAAACAATATGCACTTGTGATTGTTGATGACTATTCTAAATATACATGGGTTTTATTCCTACATTCCAAGGATGAGACCCCACAGATGGTGATTGATCATATAAAGTTAATTGAGCTGGATTCGAGATTCCCTGTTAGAGCTATAAGGTCAGATAATGGAACTGAATTCAAGAATGCAGTCCTAAATGACTGTTGTTCAGATAAAGGAATAACAAGACAGTATTCTGCCCCTAGAACTCCTCAACAGAATGGAGTGGTGGAAAGGAAGAATCGTACAATGATTGAAGCTGCTAGGACTATGTTAAGTGAATCAAGACTTCCAATGTACTTTTGGGCTGAAGTTGTGAACACTGCTTGTTATACTCAGAATCGAACTTTAATCAACAAGGATTTAATGAAGACTCCTTATGAGATCATGAACAACAAGAAACCAACTCTCAAATAGTTTCATGTATTTGGAGCAAAATGCTTTGTGCTTAAGGATGACAATGTGAAACTTGGCAAGTTTGAGGCTAAGGCACAAGAAGCTATTTTTATTGGTTATTCCAGAAGATCTTACAAGGTCTACTTGATTGATGGTCACCATGTGAAAGAAAGTGTCAATGTAAAATTTGATGACACTAAGCTCCCTAGTATCCAAACAGGAGACTCATCTGAGAAACTGAAGTTTGATAACTTGCCAGACTCAGATTCAGATGATGAAGCCCCACCTGAGAATGTTGCTGGTAATGACAATAACAATGATGATAATAATCCTGGTGGTGGTGGTGGAAACATTGGTAACAATGGAGATACCACCAACACTGGAGAAGAATCATCAAGGCAATCAAGCAACAACTCAGGGGGAGGAAATGAAGGATCTACTAGTCAGTCACAACACCACAATGAATTTCAAGGCGAATCATCAAGATCAAATCTTCCAAGACAGATTGTATGGAATAGAGCTCATCCCTTTGAGCTGATCATTGGTGATCCAGGTGTTGAAGTTAGAACTAGAAGTGCTACTCAGAATGAATGTCATTATTCAGGGTTTCTATATGAAATGGAGCCAAAGAAGACTGAGGAAGCACTGACTGATCCAGATTGGGTGATTGCTATGCAAGATGAACTCAATCAATTTGAACAACAACAAGTCTGGAAGCTGGTACCCAGACCAAAGAACAAGAAAGTAGTTGGTACTAGATGGGTATACAGAAACAAGCTGGATGAAGATGGCATTGTTACAAGGAACAAGGCAAGACTGGTTGCTCAAGGGTATTCACAAGCTGAAGGCGTTGATTATGATGAAACCTATGCACCAGTGGCTAGACTTGAGGCCATCAGGATGTTCTTAGCATTTTCAGCTTACTCCAATTTTAAAGTCTATCAAATGGATTTTAAGAGTGCATTCCTGAATGGTGAGCTTGATGAAGAAGTGTATGTGGAACAGCCCCCTGGCTTTGAAAATCAGGAGCTGCTGGACTTTGTGTACTTTCTCTTCAAGGCTATCTATGGTCTCAAACAAGCCCCAAGAAAATGGTATGACACACTCTCTGGTTTTCTTTTAGAAAATGGTTTTGTTAGAGGTATCATAGACAAAACTCTTTTTTCAAAGAAACACAAAAGTGATATGATATTAGTCCAAGTCTACGTGGATGACATCATATTTGGGTCTACTAATGATGATCTCTGTAAGAGATTTGCTAAGCTAATGCAGAGTAAGTTTGAAATGAGTATGATGGGTGAGCTGAAGTTCTTTCTTGGATTGCAACTAATTCAAAGGTCAAATGGTATATTTATTTGTCAATCCAAGTATCTCAAAGAACTCCTCAAGAAGTATCACATGGAGGATTCAGCATCAGCAAGGACTCCATCTTCAACAACAATCAAACTTGGAGCTTCTGACAATTCTATCAAGGTAGATGTTACAAGCTACAGAGGTATGATTGGCTCATTACTCTATCTTACTGCAAGTAGACCAGATATTATGTATGCTACATGCTTGTGGGCAAGGTTCCAAGCGGACCCTAGAGATTTACATCTCGTTGCTGTTAAAAGAATCTTGAGATATCTTAAGGGTACACCTAATTTAGGTATCTGGTACCCTAAAGATTCTGGTTTTAACCTTGTTGGATATACAGATTCTGATTATGCAAGTAGTGTTGTGGATAAAAAGAGTACCTCTGGGAGTTGTCAATTCCTAGGAGGTAGATTGATTTCCTGGTATAGCAAGAAATAACAAACAATTTCCAATTCAACAGCAGAAGCTGAATATATTGCTGCTAGAAGCTATTGTGCTCAGATCCTATGGATAAGGAATCAATTGAAGGACTATGGTTTTGCATTAGACAAAATTCCTATCTTATGTGATAATACAAGTGCCATAGCAATCTCCAACAACCCTGTTCAGCACTCGAGAACGAAGCACATTGATATCAGGTATCACTTTATCAGAGAGCATGTCATGAATGGAACTGTGGAGTTACATTTTGTACCCACAGAAGAACAGACTGCAGATATATTCACTAAATCTGTTGACGAATCCGCATTTACCAGGTTAGTAGGTAAATTGGGTATGTTGAACAGTCTTAGTGATTGACAATGTCTCTGGTAGGTTTGTTCTTATCTAAATCATTTTCTCGGGTTGATATTAGATGTTAAATATTGCCAATCCATGTTTATTGTGTAAAGCTTGTTAATTTAAATATTCTGAATAATTTATTTTCTTTAAAAATATTTTTCTCATATTTTTTTTAAGTGGAGAAATGTATTTTTATTGAAAATTTACTTATTTAGAATCATTTAAGTTATTTTCAGATTGTAAATATTGTTGTTTGAATTTTTCTGCAGGTTTATATATTTTTGTTGAATTTCTATAATATTCTGCAATTTTTTTATTTGTGTGCATAATTTTCTGCTTAATTATTGCATTTTCTGAAAATATTATATTGCTTAATCCTTTATTCTGCAATTTAATGTTTGATCTGTGAATATTAGGTTGTGTTATTTTATTTTTATTTCATTTGCAATTTTCTGAACAATTTTGCATTTTCTAGTTTATTCTGTTTTTATACTGCTTATTTCTGTTAACAGTTTGTGCATTTCGACTTAGTTTACTGTGATTTTATGCTTTTGTACTAGCATGACTATCAGAATGACTATCTTACATAGTCATTCCAGTAGTCATTCTAGTTTAGTTTAGTTTTAATTACTTTTAAATTAGTTTTTCTGCTTTTTATTTCAGTACTGTGATTTTTGTACTGGAATGACTATCGGTATGACTATCCCATAGTCATCCCGGTAGTCATTCCAATAGTATGTAATTTTTTGATTAATTTTTCTGATTTTCTGTTAATATTCTTAGTCATTCTCAGTTTCATACTGGAATGACTATCGGTATGACTACCCGGTAGTCATCCCGATAGTCATCCCAGGCTATTATGAGGTTTGCCTATAAATACTAAACAGATTGTCATTTCTTCTCATTCCTCACAAACTCTTGTTTTTACAAAGTTTCTTTTCTCTCTAGTTTGGTTCTTTATTCTCTTAAGTAAAGAACTGTTGTCCAATTTTTTATTTTATTTATTTTGGATCGACATAAATTGATTTAATTAATTTCTGATATAATTCTTATTTCTTGGAATTTATTCCCTAAATTAGAATTAATCTAAAATTAACTCTATTAATTTGTGTTAAAATGGCCCAGTAATTTGAGATTGTTCTTACTAATTACCATGGCTATTTTGATCCCCTGAAATGTTCACTTGAACATTTTAGGCCTTGGATTTCTTTCCTTAATCAACATTCTTGTGTTAATTATGCTATTTGTTCTAATGTTGATTTGAAATTTGATCCTTTATATTTACTTTGCTCAACTGCTGTTGTCTCTGATGATTTCTCAACTATCTCTTTCAATATTCAGGACACACAGTACATTATTACTAAGGAAACATTTTGTAATGCCTTGCAGTTTCCTCGGGATAATTTTGACAGACTCCCCACTGAAGAAGAATTAACTAGGTTTTTCATCAGTATTCACTATCAAGGTCCCCTAAACATGGCTAAATTGCTTAAGGGGAATCTTGTGTGTGAATGGGATTTATTTTTTGATACCTTGGCTAAGGTCTTTGGCAATTGCACAAAAAATAACTTTTAGAATATTCCTTATCTTTTACAAGTTATTGGTTATGCAATTGTCTTCAACAAAAGACTCAATTTTGGCCACCTTCTTTGGGATATTGTTGTCAGAAGGGTGTTTAATGCTAGAAGGGAATTTGACAGTGGTAGAAAGATTAAATGTTTTTATCCTCGTTTTCTATCACTTGTCCTTAATTCTTTACTTTCTAATGAGCATCAAGAACTGTTCAGGAATGGTCGCCTTTTCATTTCTCCGACCACTGACAGAAAGTTCTATCAAAGATTGCAAACATCCTTCAGGTATAACAATGTTCAAGTTCTCATATCCAACTACATGACAAAGTTCATCAACCTACCATCATTTGAACCACCAGTTCCCGAGCAAAGGATAGTTACATTAGCTGGAAGTGAGGATGTCACTCCACATCAGGTAAGGACTTCTATCCCTGGTTCTTCTGGTACTGTTTCTGAAACCCAAGAGGTTGATAGAGCTGACCAAGAGTTTGTAGAACCACAAACTCTATCCCCGGTCATAGAGCCAAACACTGAGTCATATCCAAATCAACCTGAACCTAATCTCAATACCAGAAACAGAAATAGTAGTGATGAAGAAACAATGAGTGATCCCGCAGCTCCATCTCCACCACCAAAGAAAAGAAGAACATATAGGGAGATATTTGTAAGCCCGTCTGTATCCTCCCAACAGGATATGGATTTTGAAATGGCCAATACACAGTCTCTGGAGACATCCTCTCAACAGGGTGAATCTATTGAAGTTCGCCATAGGGCCATGGCATCTTGTACCGAGTCAAGCACACTCCCGTTACTCACAATGGGAGAAAACATAACTTTAGATGCAACTCAGGACACTTTTCTAGGAGAGAACTTAGGACATGAGACAGTGCCTACCATTGTAACGGTAGAAGTGCCTTCACAGGCATCTGAGGGAAAATCTGATTCTTCGCCAACTCAAATAGAATCATTTTCTCGCCTCCCAGAGGGAACATCTCTGGCTCCCTTAAGGGATTTTCCACTCGCAGTTTTTACTGGAGAAAGTGGAAGGCAACCTAATGAATCCAACACTGAAGCAATTCAGTTTCAAATTCAATCAAATTTGGATTTCATTAGGGATTGGGAATTGCGAACTCCCATTGCACCACCACTGACCTCTCTAGAAGGGGCTAGGGTGATTTTTCCTGCAGGTACATCAACTCCAAATATGGATAGACAACTAGTGGTAAGATTTGAGAGACAAACACAGAGCGATACACAAGCACGTGAGCAGAGTGAAACACCATCGAGAGAAATTGAGATGAGTGCACACAATGACACATACACTGCTTCTTTATTGGCTCAAATAACTGGTCTACAGAAACAACTTCAAGAAACCCAGGCTGAAAAAGATATTCTCAAGGCACAAGTGGTTGACCGGTCTTCTTCTTCCACCTCTGTAACTAATCAGCTGGGTACTATCAAGGATGAAATTGAAGGATTGAAGACTACTCTACTCCCCAAGATGAATGTTATTCAGGAGTCCCAGGTGTTAGTGGCTTCAGACATCTCTGAGATTATAACTTCAAATGCTGAGATAACAGAGAGTGTCAAGCAGATTGCTTCCATTTCAACTCGGGTGGACTACATTCAGGAGACTGTTGATGAAAATTAGTGGTTCAATGATGAGAGGTTTGCAAGGATTGAAGGAGGGATGCAACATCTGAATGAAGGCATGAAGCATCTTTACAACATGATCAAGAACTCACATCAACCCAATGTTGAACAAAAGAAATTCTTTGAGGGTGATGATGATGAAGAGGACAATGATGGCAAGGATGGAGAAGGAGAAGGATGAAGTAGGAAGGAGGATCCTAAGACTGATAAAGTTAAATCTATAGAGGATGCCTCAACTAAGGGGGAGAATAAGGAGAAGGAGAAGGAGATACAAGGAGGAGGAGAAGAAGTGAGAGATCAAGGAGGAGAAACTCAAGGTTCTGGAAAGGACAAAGGGAAGCAAAAGTTAACTTTTTCTGATGATGTCTACTATCAAGATGAACAGGGAGAGTTTGAAAATATTGAATCTGAAGAAACCCCTGAAGATATATTTGGTGAAGTGGAGGTTGAAGGAGAGGCTGACTTTGCTGATTGGGAAGATGAACCTGAAGTGGATCCTGCCTTTGAAGCTGAGCTGTTAAGACAGAAAGCTGATCTGAAGAGAAGAGAGGAGGAGAATGCTAAAGTGTCTGACATCATCTCAAAGCATCTAGTTATCCAAAAAGCTGAACATCAAGAAAAGCAACATCTTCATGATATAAAGGTCAAGGACAGGAAGTTATATGTGAGGCTGAAGCTTGGAGAAGAATGGGATAGAGCTAGAGAGATGTTCTCACATCCCACATGGTCAGATAATGATGGAAAGTTCTTTAGCATGTTGGAAAGGTACAGAAAGGTCAATCCAGACAACTCAATCTATATGAAAGCTCTTCATGTAGAGATTTCAAGAATTACTACTAGATATGATAGAGTCAGAGAGGAGTTGAAGATCTACATCTACACTCATAATGAGGGAACTTTCATAGTTTCTCTCAATCTTCTGGAAAGTAGAACTCTCTCTGAGCTTTGGGTTATCATGACAAAGATTAAAAGGTCTTCACCTCTATGTGAGCTGTTGCATGATCAGCTTAGAGAGTTTGCCATGAAATCTAGTCCTCAAGTTGTGGATGTGCCATATGAAGTCAAATTTTAAAAAGGAAGGGCACTTCAAACTTGTAGTGTGGATCCCATCTCTTTGAAAGATTATCCTGCCAAGCATCTTGTCTATCTGGAAAACATGTTGAGGACAACAGGTTTTGCTACACAAGAAAACACAGAAGTTGCTGATTTTATTCAAGACTATTGCATTGCCAATATCAAAAGATATCATCAAATGAAGAATAGGCTGAAGAAAGTTACAACTCAACCTGTCAGACCAAGTGGCATTACTTCTGAATCTGATCGTGTTCTGGACAAGGATTTGCTTGAAGATCTTGAAAAAGGAGAGATGATGGATGAAGAAATTTGAAGAAGCTCTATTCTGTAAATGTTAAATGTATAGAGCATAGGTAAATCAAGATAGGATCAATGTATACAAATGTTCAGTCTAGAGGAACATCTATCTTGTATTTATCTTTACTGTTTGAATCTGGAAAATGTTTAATGAAATCCAGAACTTTGTGTTATTATTTACTTAACTTTTAAAGTCTTATTTTTACTTGTTTAGTTAGTTGAGTTATCCTCTAGGTATTTTCTTGTTATTCTCTAACAAACAAATAGGGGGAGATTGAAAGGCATATGTTTAGGCCTATTTGTTTACATCGAGGATTCAACTCAACTTAAACAAGTTTGTAATAAGTAAGTAATAATTCAATTGTCACAGTCACAGGAATCTCAGAAGATCATATCTCTCAGAAGAATACATATTAAAGTCATCCTACAGAATTGAAAAAAATACTACATTGAAAGAAGTTCATTTATTTGATCAAGCCTCAGTGAAGTCTTCAAAGAAGTGGATTTATTAAAGAGACAGATGTTTCAAATTTGTGACAACAAATGTACAGGTTACAAAGGTTGAACAACAGTCAAAAGCAGACAATGGACCACAACTTAAAGTCAAGATGAAGAACAGATATTGAAGTTAGTCATTTATGAACCAGACAGTGCATCAAATGACAACCTCAGACAATGAATATTCTTCAGCAGTTCAAGTGGTTCAAGAATTGGTTTTGCTATTCTATGAGAATTTAAATTCTATTTTAAATTATTTATAAATTTATTTATTAAATTAATTCATCAGAATTAATTTAGCAAATAAATTAAGTAATTAATTTATTGAATAAATTAATTCATCAGAATTAATTTACGAAATAAATTAATTATTATAATTAATTTAGAATTTGAATTTGAATTAAATTTGAATTAATTAATTAAAATGAACTAGAATGACTACCCATGATAGTCATACCGGTAGTCATCCCAGTAGTCATCCAAGGTTATTTTAATTAATTCTAATTTAATTCTCCTAAATTCCCATAGTCATACAAGGCCATTTTGATAGTCATCCAAGGCATATTTTGGTAGTCATTCCAGAAAGGAAAAGCTAAACAGAACGTGCAGTGGATTACTACAAAAGAAAAGAGATTAGACAGAAAGCAAATGATCTTCAATATAATATCTATCAACAAAAAGCTTCTGTCAAGAAAAAGCCAAGAACTGCCGTGGACATTTCTTTTCTGTGAATTAATTCTAGAATTATTCTGTTAAATCTAAACCAATAGAATTCATTCACTTGTACTGCTTTGACCATCTAGCGGATTTTTATCCCTAGAACGTATCTCAAATTATCAATTATTGTTATATCTTTTTATTACAAAAATAGATAAATTCATATCGAATTTATTCTAGATTTGTTTTAATTAGTTTGAGATTCAATATTGTAATCAGTACCTCATTTGTAACACCTTTCAAGTTTAATATAAGTTATATTTAACTTGAATTCTGTTTCATTTAATTCCGCCATAATTTGTTCTTAAATTGTTTTATTCTATAAAGAACAAACTCGATAAAACGGTATAGTTTGTATTCAACCCCCTTCTACAAATTTATCAGGACCTAACAGATACAATTCAGTGAACATGTCATTAATTGCACTATTGCATTCCTCTGTAGAAAGCTCAGAGAGATTGGTGGTAATTACTTGATTGGATGATGAACTGGCCTCCTGCTCGCTTGAATCAGCCATCAGTACAAGGTTCACAAACTCAGTGTCCTCCTCAGGATTATTCCCATCTTCAGCCCAGTCATAGTCATGTGTAATGAATGCTCTACCCTTTTGCTTGAGAAGATCAAAGTATTTCTTCTTCTAGTCAACAGGCTCAAACTTCATGTCACTCTTCTCAGCCTTTGGTTTTCTGCACTCATTGGAAAAGTGACCTCCCATTCCACAATTGAAGCATTTAAATTTGGACCTCTCAACAAAGTCCTTCCTGAATAGTTTGGACACATCAGGATTTCTCTTGAACTTGAGCTTTGAGATTTTTCTTGACAGAAAGGCTAAATGTTCATCTCGCTCATCCATCTCCTCTTTATTCGAGGGCTCACTTTCTTCAATCATTTTCCTTTGCACTTTCTTGATTCAACTCTACCTTCACAAGCGCTTTGGCCTGGTGTAGTTTCAGCAGCTTCTTCTTTCATGTCCTCAACATTTTCAACACTTGCTACTAGAGCAACAGATCCAGTTTTCTTTTGGACCTTCTCAATTTCTTCATCCTGCTCTATTTCCGATTCATATATTTTTAGGGTTCCATACAGCCTTTCAAGAGTAAAGTCCTTATACTCTTGAGTGTTTCTCAAGGAGACAGTCATGGGCTTCCACTCCTTTGGCAAGGCTCTGAGAAATTTAAGATTTGAATCCTTGACTTGATACACTCTTCCATACAGCTTCAATCCATTCAGCAATTTTTGAAATCTACTAAAAGTATCATTCAAAGATTCTCCACTCTTGAAGTGAAAGTGTTCATACTGTTGTATGAGGAGTTGCATCTTTTTTTCTCTCACCTGCTCAGTCCCTTCACATCTGGTTTGGACAGTGTCCCAAATCTCCTTAACCGTAGAGCAGTCAATAACATTGTCGAACATATCAGAATCAAGACCATTGAAGAGGATATTCATGGCCTTCTTTTCTTTATCAACTGCAATGATGTCCTCAGGAGTCCATTCTGAACGTAGCTTTGGAATTGTGCTTGGAGCTCCTGAAGGTTCCTGAGCTATTGAGGTGTTTGGCTTCATTGGTACATGAGGGCCATGTTCTATGCACTCTACATAAACTTCATCCATGGACATAAGATGTAGACGCATTTTTACTTTCTAGTGAAAGTAGTTTTCTCTATCAAGAATTGGTATTTTGACTTCATGATCCTTCTGACCCATGATTCAGTTGTCTTTGATCTTTAAACTTCTTGTATGTCAGAAGCTTGCTCTGATACCAATTGTTATTCCCATACAATGAATCAAGATTGTAGAATTGGGGGGGGGGGGGGGTTAATACAATCTTTAAAAATAATCTTCTTGATTCTTGATAGTGAAAATAAAAACAAGAACAGAAACACAAATAAGATGACACAAGAATTAAAAATTCAGGTGGATTGTTTTTGTCCACCTGAGAGATTTTTATTGAAGAAATCTCTGTGATGTTTATGAATAAACACACAGCTGCAAATACACAACTCTAGCTTCGGCAATTTACAAGGATATTGTTTTCTGCTCTCTAAATTGCCTAACCTGATTTCTTAGTTCTAGAGTTATACTAATACTTGGTTATATAACCCAAGTTTACAAAGATATTTGAACAGCTAATAATACAAAAAGTACATCTGTTCAGAATCCTTGCTTCTGCATTCTGAGCAGTGGTCCATGTGTTTGTAGCTTGCCCTTCTTGGTTGATTGTCTTTTATAGAAATGCTACTTTTGACCATGCAAACAGAATGCTGCTTTCTTCTTGTGACCCTTCCAGAAATACTGGCTTCCATGCTCTGTGTAGTCTGTCAACCCATATGCTCTCACTTATCTGTCCCTTTCACAAGTACAGAGTGTATCCGTAGAAGCTACTTGAGTTGTATCCATTGACAGTGTCTTGATCAACCAGTACTGCTATCCGCAGACAATACAATGTCCATATCCATAGAAGGCTAATTAAGCTATCCGTAGACAGTCCATTTCACGTATGCAGAATTACAAGGCATCAACTATTTACAATTAGCGTCCCTATTCTACATATCAATTGATAGTCAACATGACTCATTTAACCTAACAAGACTACTTCAACTATAACATCAGAAATACACAAGCATGTTACATAGAGTCTTATCCGTATATAAGCTTCCCATCTACAGATACTGCAAGAGCATACTATCCGTTGATAGCTACATTTACTTATACAATTTTTACTAAGTTAATTTGGTTATCATCAAGAAACAACATAGTTCCTAACAATGTATGACATATCAATTGTGATTCAGACGAATTAATCTCCTCACCTCCCTACTAGGCTACTGCAAGGTAGAGATCTTACGCCATCTAATTTAGTTTTAATATTATTTTGATAAAATCTTTGGTATATTTATTTTATCTTTTTTTTTTTGTGTTTTTCCGAATTTTCTCTGGTTTTTCAATATGGTACATCTCATCGTTATTAAATGTAGCTTTTGGTCCAAAATTCTTAAAAAAAGAATTTTTTAAAACTATCTTCAAGACTATAAATGTGAGATTTTTAACTATTGTATTATATGTTAAGAGTACAAAACAAATTTGAAAATTATGTAATTTATTAAGTAGATTAATGTATTATCTGTTAGATTTGGTAATAATAAGAGAGCGGCTCACTGGGAGTAAACATCTTTAAAGGGAGGGCGGTTCATTAGAAGCAACGTCTTATATGTTAGAATTAAATATTAATATTATGTTATGTATTTTTAAAATATAATTTATGATTTAAATTTTGGGAAAAAAATAAATGGTAATCAATATAATAATATTCAACATAATATTAATATAATGAAAATATTAAACAATTACCTTTTTTTTATATTTATTCAGAATTTTCGTGAATGACCAATACAACACGGAAACCACAAAACAAACCTTATTCTAAAAATATAATTATTTATTTTATTTAAAAACAATTTTTGTATAATCTTTTTTAAAAAAAATTGAAAAATTACTATAAAGCCGATGTGAAGCGCGACTTAGTAAACTAGTACTTATATAAAGGAGAAGACGGTGGCGGTGATGTGGCGCCTCTCAAATCGCTTCAATCTATTTTTTTAAAATTTTTTCAAATGGCTTCTGGATTTTAATTCAATAAAATTAAATTTTCTTATTTAAATTCGAATTTATAGGATAAAAAAATAACAATTGCCTTTTAAATTTTTACTGATGGAGGAAACTAAATATACAAATTTTATATTCTTTCCTTTAAAATCTTTAATAATGAAGAAAAGTAAATATACTATTTTAATATTCAACATCTTTATCTTTTTATCTTATCAATTTTTATCTTCTTTCTCCTTTTATTTATCTTCTTTTTTATATATATATATAAGAAAACTCTCAGGAGCTCTCTGATCGTCCAAAAAATATTTATTTATTTTTCTACAGCTCCACAACTTTACTTCATTAAAAAAATAATTCTTTATTTACATTCAAATTATTAGAGAAGACAATAGTGTTAGATATAATTGCTGACGTTTGTTTATCAGTGTTTAAGCAACAGGTACTGACCAGAGTTTATCAGAAGCCGGTCAGAGTTTAATTAAACTCTGACAGGGTGAAGAGTTTAAAGGAAGCCGGTCAGAGTTTATTTAAAGTCTGACAGGGTGATAGTTGAATTAGCTGTCGGTGCTGAATTGAAGATTCTAGAAGCAATATATTCTGAAGATGGAAAGAAGCAGAATATATTGATACAGCTAAGGAAACGGAATAGAAGACTGAAGCAATCCTTAATTGATATGAATTGTATAGCTAATTTATAGGAGTATCAATTAGATAAGGATTGTATGTAGCTGTGTACTATATAAACACAGATAGGTTATCCCTAGAAGGGATGCGAACATTGAATATATTATTCTTGTAACCTAGTAGCTCTTTGTGATTCTTTAATATCACTAAGAGAGAATTATTTAATATAATTCAGTTTGTTGATTTATAAACTTGTGTTCTTAATTGTTATTCTCATACATACTTGATTATATATTGTGTATTCGGCCTAACAATTGGTATCAGAGCCAAGGCTGTTTAATATATACAGTTTTACGATTCAAACACAGTATTAATCATGTCTGAAGAAAATCAAACTGCTCCTAAGGCTGAACAGGTTAAGCCCAATTCTGTGAGTCGATATGAAACAATCAGGGTTCCAATTCTCAGGCCAGTAGAGTATCCGATTTGGAAGGTTAAGATGACCATGTTTCTGGAGGCTACAGATCCAGAATACCTTGACATAATCAATGATGGTCCTCATATGCCAACTAAATTGTCCCCTGTTGTTGATGGTCAAGAACAAAAGACTGTTCCAAAGGAAAAGAAAGATATGACTCCTGAGGATATCTCATCAATTGCAAAGGATGCAAAGGTTAGACATCTTCTCCACAGTGCTTTAGATAATGTTATGTCTAACAGAGTAATTGGCTGCAAAACTGCCAAAGAGATATGGGATGCTTTAGAAGTCAGATGCCAGGGAACAGGTGCTATTAAGAAGAACAGAAAAACAATACTCACACAGGAGTATGAGCACTTTGATTCAAGAACTAATGAAACCTTGACTGAGACTTATGACAGATTTTGCAAACTGTTGAACGATCTGTCTCTGGTAGATAAAGAATATGAACTTGAAGAGTCTAATCTCAAGTTTCTGTTATCTCTACCTGAAAAGTGGGATTTAAAGGCAACAACAATCAGAGATAATTATGATCTTGCTGATACAGATCTTGATGAGATCTATGGATTGTTAAAGACTCATGAACTTGAGATAGAACAAAGAAACAGGAGATCCAGCAAGAAGACAAAATCTGTTGCTCTCAAAGTCGAGGAGAAGCCCATTAAGAAGGAATCATCAAGGAAGAAAGCCAAGGGAAAGGCTTTAGTCATAAAATCTGAGAGTGAGTCATC
Organism: Heracleum sosnowskyi; assembly: GCA_030848705.1. Classification (NCBI taxonomy): domain Eukaryota; kingdom Viridiplantae; phylum Streptophyta; class Magnoliopsida; order Apiales; family Apiaceae; genus Heracleum; species Heracleum sosnowskyi. The sequence continues at coordinate 11,563,563 of CM061239.1, forward strand.
AAACTCTGATGATGATTCAAACTCTGATGAAGCTTCTGACTCTGAGGATGATGAAGAACAGATGATGCAAATGGCTGCATTGATGGTGAAGACCTTCAAGAAGATGGGGTTCAAGAACTTCAAGAAGGGAAAGAGATTCTCAAGGAGAGATTCAAATTCTGAGAAGAAGAATTTCAGAAAGTCTGATGGAAGGGATACCAAGTCTGGAAAGAAGGATAAATCTGAAATCCAGTGCTACAAATGTAAGGAGATGGGTCACTATGCTCCAGAGTGCAAGAAAGGCAAATCTGAGAAAGCACTCATCTCTAAAGGCAAAGACTGGGCAGATACTTCAGACTCTGATGATGGAGAAAACTATGCTCTTATGACAACTGTCAGAGATGAGACTGAATCTTCTGAAAATAAGGTACCCCTAACTACTTATGCTTATGATACTGATAATATATCTGAGTTAAGAGTATATCTGAAAAGTGTTCATGTTAGCTATAGGGATCAGACTTTAGAGAATGAAAGAATTAAATCTGAGAATCTTAGTCTTAAAGATAGAAACAAGTTTCTTGAAGGAGAACTTGAAAGTATGAAGCAGATTCAAAAAGAAAGAGATGATGCTGTTTATGTTGAACAGGAGTTGCTTAAAAGGTATAGGCAACTAGAATCTGATTTAGAAAAAGAAAGAAAAATAATCAAGACTTGGACTGTTAGGCCGAATACACAATATAATCAAGTATGTATGAGAATAACGACAATTAAGAACACTGTTTATGAATCAATAAACTGTATTTATATTAACAGCTTCTCTCTTTATGATGTTAACGAATCACAAAGAGCTTCTAGGTTACAAGAATAATATATCAATAATCGCGTCCCTTCTAGGGATAACCTATCTGTGTTTATATAGTACACAGCTACATACAATCCTTATCTAATTGATATTCCTACAAGTTAGCTATACAAAACTTATCAATTAAGGATTGCTTCTTATCTTCCATTCTGTTTCCTTAGCTGTATCAATATATTCTGCTTCTTTCCATCTTCAGAATATATTGCTTCTAGAATCTTCAATTCAGCACCGACAGCTAACTCAACTATCACCTTGTCAGACTTTAAATAAACTCTGACCGGCTTCAATTAAACTCTTCACCCTGTCAGAGTTTAACTAAACTCTGACTGGCTTCTGATAAACTCTTGTCAGTACCTGTTGCTTAAACACTGATAAACAAACATTAGCAATTATATCTAACAATCTCCCCCAACTTGTTCATAATAAAATGTACAAGTTAAACATATAATTGATGATGTCAAAACCATTTAACAAATGCAGTGTTTAACATATAACAGAGTTTAATTTAAAACAGAGTTTAAATTTAGAATAGAAAATATTAAAAACTTACAGTCAGACTTTACTTGACTTCTTCAATATCAGGTACAGTCCTGAGATAATCAATCAGCAGTCTTCTCTCAGCATTCTCAAGTTCAGCTATCATAATCTCTTTCAGCTCCTTATACTCTGGATCTCCTTCACCAGTTTGATATATGGCAGCCCTCAGAGAATAGATACTGTTCTTCTTCATATCATTCCCTAGCCGAATGTACTGAGCTTTATTTGACTCTAAGTTGAATTCTAAGACTTTTAATCCCAGTGCAGTTTTAAATCTAGCACTGTTTCTCTTCATCTCCACCAACTTTCCAGCATGATCTCTATACTTTGGAATATAAGTATTTGAGACTTCTCCTCCTCCAAGCATCACTTTTGATCTCAGCATCTTTTCTCTTAAGATTTGAGCAACATTATGGGTGTGTCTGTTCTTAACTTTCAACAGATAAAGTACATATTCAAGTTCTTCCCATGATTTGAGATTTACATCAGATTCTCCAACTCTATAAACACTTCCATCACTCATGAAGTATAACAGAAACTGCTTCTTCAAGACTCTGTGAAAAATCAACTGAACAGATTCTAACTTATCAAGATTTTCTTGTGTATCCCTAATATCAGATCCTGCCAGTGAAATATTGTCTTGAGATCTGTTATTTATTCTCTTTTCCCTATGTGAACCTAAACCAGACTTATCATAAGATTCTTTTCCAAGTACAGTCCTGGTTTGAGAAAAATCCACAGGTTGAAGTGTCAGAGTTTCAGAGAGTACAGGTCTTAAGAAACCTTTGAGTTGAGGAGGTAGCTGAATTTGCACAGCTTGAGCATTGTCAGAGGCTGATTTTGCTAATCTTGTTTCAACTTGAGCAATGTCAGAGGTTGAAAAAATCTTCTTAGGTAACTGTTCTTCTTCTACCAGTTTACCTTTTCCTTTGTCAGCACTTTTAATCACAGGCCTCCTTGAGTACTGTAAACTCTGATCAGAGTTTACATTCTCTTTTATAATAATTCCTTTTTCTTTCTTTCTAGGAGCCTTGATTTCCTTCTTTTTGTAGATTCCAGCTTTAAGATTTTTCTTGTGTTCTTCAGCAAGCATCTGTTCTTCAGCTTGGATATCTTCAATTGTAACATCTTTTCCATGCTCTTTAATAAAGATCCTAGCAGCAATCTCTTCATCAGTAGATGGGTTAGTTGGAACAACTAAACTTTTGTTGAGGTTTGAAGTAGATTGACCACCAGAGTTTATTACACTTCTGTGCTTTTGAGCAGAAATCCTTCTTTCATTTCCTCTGCTTCCCCCATCAGTAGAATCATCCTTCCGTCTCAGAGGTTGAGTATCTTTGCATTTGTCTTTAGGTATACTCTCCCCCTTTTTGACATCATCAGAAAGTAGTACTGATGTCAGCAATTCAAGCGCAGTAGAAATGGAAGTCAGTTGAGCAGACATAGCATTCTGATTGTCCTCAACTGTCCCAAGCCTCTTCTTGATTTCTTCAGAATCCCTGGCTTGCTGCTTGAACATGGCATAGTAAGAAGTTCTGTCAGCCTTTAAAGTAAGATCCCTCGGACTTACTTCATTCCTCAGTTTTGTAAGCATTTGTTGATTCTCATCAAATCTATTATTGAGAGATTTGACTTGAATAACAGTTGCCTGTAAGCTCGTAAGGATATCAGGATTTGTAATCTTCTTGACAGAATCAGATAAAAAATCTGCAGCCCTTTGTGCTGGAAAGACACAATCTGCATTAGCCCATGCATTGTAGTACATATTCTGAAAATGCTCAGAAGCAGCCCTTTGAACTTCCCTCTCTTCAGTAGAATTTGCTTGAATATCAGAAACTTCCACTTGAATATCAGAGTTTGAATGAGAAGGACTAGCTTCAGCATTGTCATCCTCTCTGTGAATATCTTCAAGCACATTTTCAGCAGTGATTGCATCAAGTAACGGGGCAGTGGCATCAGGTACTTGATCGGCTACAGTTTGAGGAACATCAGAGTTTGCTGGAGCAGTAACCTCTGCTTCTCTCTGAACAATCTCAACAACTGATTGTTGCAAAGCTTCAAGGAAAACAATATCCTCATGATCATTATCTGTCGCATCAGCTTGTACAGCAACAGCTTCTGGAACTGGATCAACTCTAATCTGATCAACTTCCTCACCTTTCTCAAAATCAATAGAAATGATTTCTGTGTGAGAAGCAATAGGTTCTACTAACTCAGTAGATGCTTGATCAGCTTCCAGTACAGTATCTTCATGATCAAGAATCCTGCTGTCAGAGTATGCAGCAGCTTCCTCCACTACATCATCAGCTTTTGATGTAGGAGCTTCTGGTTCAAAATCCATCAGAAGAGTTTCAGGATTTGCAGCATCCTCAGCAGTTAGAACAGTCTCCTCAACAACAACTGCAGGAGTACTTGAAGGAACAGTTGTAATCACAATCTCCTCATTCTATGATGTAGGAGCTTCAGTGTCCTCAGGTTCTTTGTCCAGATTGGCAATGATATCACCAAAAAGTTGATCAGCAACTAGCCGTCTCTTTCTCTGATGAAGAGTTTCTTCATCAGCTTCAGTTTCTGAGTCTGCACTAGAAGCAGCAGCAACAGACTTAGCCCTGTGGGCTCGCCTTTTCTTCATTCTTTGTCTCTGAGGCACAGCATCAACATTTGATACCTCAGCTTCAGTGGGTTGCAAACCAGACTTAACTGCTCGAACTTTAGATCTCTTTGACCTCTGTGGTTGAGACTCAGAAGGTCCAGCTTCAGCAGTTGAGACTTGTTGTTGCTGTAAAGTGTCAAGAAGTTGTTGCACTGATGCAGGCAACAGTAAAGGACCAACATCTCCTTTCTTGTTGTCCTTGTTGATAAGGTCAGAGAATATACGTTTGTGCAGTTTAAACGAAAGTATAACATCATCCTCTACTATCTCAACATTTGGACAGCAAAAATTAAATATCAATTGACAAAACCTAGAGAAATAAACAACATTTCTATTCTCTAGCATTTTCTCACCAATATTAGTTAAAACTAATCTAGCAACATCAAATTGACTGCCATAGAGAAGAGAATACCCGATCTGTAGACTATCCGTGGGAATCGCATCCCAATTGGTGCACTTCTTTCCAAAAGCCCGAGTAATGCAATCGAAAAAGAAGCTCCATTCCTTGCGCAAAAATGGCCTTTTGAGTTGACCTATCTTTGTCAAAGGGCCAGAGTAGCCTATTTCTCTCATCATCCTAACCAACTCAGAATCACCAACAGATATCGTGAAAGCATTAAAATCTTCAAGACCCAAAGCATCACGAACAGTAGTAGGAGTAACAACAAATTCATCTTCTTGAAACTCAAAAATGATAGATGGAGATCCAGACTCTCCTCCATTATCATAAGTACCTGTCTGCCAAAAAGTTCGAATTTGAGTCGCAGACAGCTTCGATGGTGCTGTTAAAGCAGTACCAATATCAGAGTGTAACAAGAACCTCTGAATCAAATGAAACGCCTCCGGTGCGTTCTCATTTGCTACAGGAGCAGAATAATTGTTGGGAACAAATTCTAAGTCAGAAGCAATAAACGCTGTAGTTGCCATTAGTAAGATTTGAAAACAAGAAGAACTGGGCTCAGAAAGTGTTTGAGTGTTTGTGTGTGAGTAATAGCGTATGAAAGGATGAGGTGCGTAAAAGATTGAATCGTGTGTATGTAGTGTATTAAATAATAACTGTAAAGATTAGAAGTATGTTAGTGGAACAGATGTCAGTCGTGAATACGCTGACAGCTGTATCTAACAGCTTCCAATACACACGTGCAGACGTGGAAACACCTGTCATCACATATAACACTTAAAATATCCGCTTAAAAGAAAAAAAAATCAATAATGATAAAATTATCAATTTAAATAATAAAGTACAGAGGAGCTCAACAGTCAGAATAATAATGACTGTCTTGAAACTCCGCACCTTATTATCCCAAGCGCTTCGATTCTAGTAAAAAACCTTTCAGTTACCCTGTTGAATGCTTTAAAAACCGAAGCATTTTATCAACAGGCTTCATATCTTAAAATTACCATACACCAAATGGCAGGAACCTTTGAGTTCATGGATGTCGAATCATTCGTGAACATGAACTGGCAGCAACAAGCAAACTATATCATCGATGAGTTTCTTGTTCTGTCTTTTCTGAATGAGGAAGGTCTTATAGCAGATGATGAAATAGCGGAGGGACCGATCTCTAATCCTTATGTGCACATCATCCGTCCCGGTCCATATGATGTGCCCATCCTGGCAGACGATGATACTATGGAGATTTGTATGATGATCTTCCAGCAGAGCTTCCTGATGGGTACGGAGGAGTCAATCTTCTTGGAGTCCTGCAAGCTGCAAAGCAGAAAGAGAATCAAGGAAGATGATGATGATGATGATGATTCATCCTCAGGATGTTGTCAAGCAATCCCAGATGGTATAGTGATCAGATGAACAACTGGGTAGCTCTCATCAGAAGTAGTAGAGCACAATAGCTTCTGGCTCTAGCTCTTCTGCTTCAGATGTAGCATTCAAGTACTTGTCCTGGTTAAATAGATCTTTTCTTTGTAACCATAGTGATTAGTATGTACCAGAAAGATTAGCTAAACATGAGCATGAAATTGTCTGAATGTAAATTTGAATCAATTAATGAAAACAAATTTGTTTCTTTACATATCAGTATTATCAATATTGCATAGTAATTGTAAAGTGAAAAAAAAACGATATCACTTTAACCAATAAACTAACATACTCAGCCGCACTACGAATCACTATCAGGACTTATCAAACACACTCTTTCTTTTCTCCGTTCAATCATACTTTTTCCGAAAAACAAATGACTAATCTCAAGAGTATAAAATGTCTGAAACAAAGAAATTATTTTAACCATCAGAGATTAAAACAAGGTAACCTCGGCGTATTTCACACAATACATCAGTGTTTACCATTTATCCTTCTTTGTCAATAAACTCTTTTCTCAATCTGTACAGTTGTGAAAAATGTGTGTGTAGTAGCAGAGTTTACCGAAATCAGTATTTAGATCATCTCAAAGTGCATAAAATCCACAAACTAAAGTAGTAAAAACTGGTTGCCTAAACTCTCACATAGACACTGATTTTTCTATCTAAACTCTGTATTACTGATATCCTTTCATTTGGATATGTCTTTTATTTGTCACCCCCTGTATTATTTATTTTTATTTTTATTTTTATTTTTATTTTTATTTATTTATTTATTTTTTTTTTATTTATTATTTTTCCAGTAATCAGTGGTTGGCACTAGTCACCAAAAATCAAAGATTTTAGCCCTTATTTCATACAATAAGTTCCTGGATCGTCCTAGGCACAACATGATCTCAAAGGAATTTGTGCTCTGTTTGGCATCTTTTGATTTGAGGGTGAATTATTTGTAGTAAGTAATCAGAGTTTAGACTTTTTCATCAGTAATTATAATTAACTTATGAGAGAAAATGCAAACAGCTAGTACAGACTCAGTGTATAGGATCAATAAACTAAGAGATGGTTTAAATATAGAGACAGTATCATGCTGTGTTAGCTTACTGCACATATTTGAGATCAGAATCTATCAACTCTTAAGGAGTCACAATTACTTACTGAGAATTATGCTTCATACAAATTTCTTCATTGGTCCATATGTTCCAGACAAAGTTATAATCAGAGTATGAAATTAAACTGTAACTATCAGAGTATGACCAACAGAGTTTAGCATCAGTGTGTGACCGACAGAGTATGACTAACTTTTTATGACTCACAGAGTTTATCATCAGAGTTTAACATGCTGGTTCACATAACAGTTAACACATGTAAGAAATCATGAACAGTAAAAATGAGTCTAACCCGTATCTCTAGTCAGAACCAGAGACCATTCCGAGTTCATTTACCAATCTTGTAAAAGTAGCTTCACTCAAAGGTTTGGTGAAGATATCTGCAAGTTGTTGGTCTGTAGACACAAAGTGAAGCTCAATGTTTCCTTCTTCCACATGTTCTCTGATAAAATGATACCTTATGCTGATGTGCTTGGTCATGGAATGCTGTACTGGATTACCTGTCATAGCAATAGCACTTTGGTTATCACAGAAAATAGGTATTTTAGAGTACCTTAACCCATAATCCAGCAGTTGATTCTTCATCCATAAAATCTGTGCACAACAGCTACCAGCTGCTATATACTCTGCTTCTGCAGTGGATGTAGAAATTGATTTCTGTTTCTTACTGTACCAAGAAACCAATCTGTCACCTAAAAATTGACAGCTTCCACTTGTACTTTTTCTGTCTATCTTACAGCCTGCAAAATCTGCATCAGAGTAACCAATTAACTTAAACTCTGATTCTCTAGGATACCACAAACCCAGGGTTATGGTTCCTTTGAGATATTTGAAGATCCTTTTTACAGCTGTTAGATGAGGCTCTCTGGGGTCTGCTTGAAATCTTGCACAAAGACATGTTGCATACATGATATCAGGTCTACTTGCAGTAAGATACAGTAGAGACCCTATCATTCCTCTGTAGTTAGTCATATCTACTGAGGCTCCTGTGTCTTTGTCAAGCTTCGTTGCTGTAGCCATGGGAGTTGTAGCAGATGAACTATCAAGCATACCAAATTTCTTTAGAAGATTTCTGGTATACTTTGCTTGATTGATAAAAATCCCATCATCTGTTTGTTTGACCTGTAAGCCTAGAAAGTAACTAAGCTCTCCCATCATGCTCATTTGGTACCTGGATTGCATAAGCTTTGCAAACTTCTTACAAAGTTTGTCATTAGTAGATCCAAAAATAATATCATCTACATAAATTTGAACTAAAAGCAAATCATCACCAGAATTGAAATAAAACAAGGTTTTATCAATTGTTCCTCTTGTGAACCCACTTTCTAAAAGAAATTGAGCAAGAGTTTCATACCATGCTCTTGGTGCTTGCTTTAGTCCATATAATGCCTTGTCAAGCCTGTAGACATAATCTGGATGCTTGGAATCTACAAATCCTGGTGGTTGTTCAACAAACACTTCTTCTTCAAGCTTCCCATTGAGAAAAGCACTCTTTACATCCATCTGAAAGACTTTAAACTTCTTGTGTGTAGCATAGGCCAGAAAAATCCTTATGGCCTCCAATCTTGCAACTGGAGCAAAGGTTTCATCATAGTCAATTCCTTCCTGTTGTGAATAACCTTTTGCCACAAGTCTAGCCTTGTTTCTTGTAATCACACCTTCACTGTCAGTCTTGTTTCTGAAAACCCACTTTGTACCTACAATTGATCTATTCTTTGGTCTAGGTACAAGTGTCCAGACTTCATTTCTTTCAAATTCGTTTAACTCTTCTTGCATTGCTGTTATCCAGTGTGCATCTTGAAGAGCTTCCTCCACTTTCTTTGGTTCTGTTTGAGACAAGAAGGCATGATACAGACACTCATTATTTGTTGCACTTCTAGTTCTCACACTAGCATCAGGATCTCCAATTATGAGATCAGGTGTGTGTGCCTGTGTCCACTTTCTTGCTGTTGGTAAGTGGTTTCTTGCATCATTATTGAATCCTCCCCCTTGATCCATGCTCTCCTGATTCATATGTTGACTTTCTGTAGCATCTGAGGCTCCCCCTGAATTGGATGGCTCAGAGTTTGAACTTGCAGAGTTTGAATCAGTTTCCTCAACTGACTCACTTGCTGTGTCTTGTTGAGCTTCTTCACGCTCCCCCTCAACTGGTTCTCTATTTTGTTCAATTTGAGAATTTCCATTTTCTCCAGTATTTACCAGTAGAGGTTCAGAGTATGCTTCGTCAGAGTTTGTCAACCCTGCTTCATCAGAGTTTATATCATCAGAGAATATATCTTCATTTTCAAAACGCAGTTGATCATATCCATCCTTGTCTTCAAGTCCAATTATTTTCTTGTCATCAAACGACACATGTATAGATTCCATGATCACCTTAGTTCTTAGATTATAAACTCTGAATGCTTTTGTTGACAATGGATAGCCAACAAAGATTCCTTCATCAGCTTTTAACTCGAACTTTGTCAACTGTTCAGGATGAGTCTTCAACACAAAGCATTTGCATCCAAATATATGAAAATATTTCAAATTTGGCTTCTTATTTTTCACCATCTCATATGGTGTTTTCCCATGCTTGTTGATCAATGTTGCATTTTGAGTAAAACAAGCAGTTTGAACAGCTTCTGCCCAGAAATAGGTTGGTAACTTTGCTTCATCAAGCATTGTTCTGGCAGCTTCGATTAAAGTTCTGTTCTTTCTTTCAACTACACCATTTTGCTGTGGAGTTCCAGGTGCAGAAAATTCTTGTTTCACTCCTCTTTCCTTGCAGAAAGCTTCCACGATTGAGTTTCTGAATTCAGTTCCATTATCACTCCTTATAATTTTGACTTTGTGCTGTGATCCTTTGTCCAGTAGATTTACATGATCCATCAGTATTTGAGCAGTTTCATCCTTCTTTGACAAGAAATATACCCATGTATATCTAGTAAATTCATCAACAATTACTAGAGCATATTTCTTTCTGCCCATAGACATCACATTTACTGGTCCAAAGAGATCAACATGTAGAAGATGATAAGGTTCCACTACTGAAGATTCAGATTTGCTCTTGAAAGATGACTTCCTTTGCTTGGCCTTTTGACAAGAATCACATAGACCATCTAGATTGAGTATTGATTTTGGAAGTCCTCTCACAAGATCCTTTCTAATAAGCTCATTTATATTGTTCAAGTTTAGATGAGAGAGCTTCTTGTGCCAATTCCAACTCTCTTCATTTGACATTCTGGCTGTCAGACACACTGTCCTACCATCAGAGTTTGTTACCAAACTTGCTTCATAAATGTTGTTGCGCCTGTGTCCAACTAGAACAACTTTTCCAGTAGATTTACTGATAACTTCACAGTATTCACTGTGAAAATCTACATGGTTTCCTCTGTCACAGATTTGACTCACAGATAGCAGATTATGCTTGAGTCCTGAGACTAGAGCTACATTGGTAATGATGACACTTCCAAGATTGATATTGCCATATCCCAGAGTGTGTCCTATGTTGCCATCTCCATAGGAAACCTTTGGGCCAGCCTTCTCCTTAAAGTCTGATAGCAGGGCTTTATTTCCAGTCATATGTCCTGAGCATCCACTGTCTAAGATAAGTGTGCTCTCTATTATACCCTGCAAACACAAACAAACACTAAGTGTTAGTTTTAAGGATCCAGACTTGCTTGGATCCTTTGTCCTTCTTAACAGTGTTAGCTTTTGCAGCGGAATCAGCATTATCAGAGTTTAAACTAACATTGTCAGATTTTACACTAGCAGAGTTTGCTCTAACCCATTTTAAATTGGGTTTTAGCTCATAATAGTTATGATAAATTGCATGATAACTCTTACATGTGTAAATAGAATGCCAAGTGCTCCCACAATGTTTACATAAAGTCTGTGGTTTTACTCTAACATAATCATTCTTTACTTCTGAAGTAGAAGGTAAAGAATTAATATGTTTGTTCTTAGTGCAAAATCTAGCAAGATGATTAGAACTACCACAATTATAACATGTTTTTCTTGAGGCACTAGCATTAGGCATATGATTATTTCTATTATTTATGCCTACTTTTCCATTCCTATTTCTCTTGGACCCTTTAGGTTTCATGGCAGACTTAACCTCTTTGAGCTTATGTTTAAACTGTTTTCCTGTCATTAAACCAACATTAACCTGCTTCTCACAGATTTTAATTGATTCTTTAACAGCTTCTAGCTCAACAAGCTTCTCTGTTTTAGATTCAATATCTACTTGTTCAACACAAGCTTCAACTGTCTCCTTAACAGCTTCTTTCACAACTACAGATTTTAGCTTGGTGGATTCTGGAACAAATATCACAGGTTTAAGTTGTGGTTTAACCTTAACTTTGTCTTTAAACCTAAGCTCATCGTTTTCACAATAGCCTAAACCTACAGAATCTGTTTGAAACACTTGATGAGTGTCTCTTCCAGAGTTTGTCCAAGTCATAATTACTTTTCTTTCTTTTTCAAGTTCAGATTCTAGCTGCTTATTTAACTTAAGCACTTCCTGTTCAATATAAACAGCATCATCTCTTTCTTTTTGAATCTGCTTCATATTCTCAAGTTCTCTTTCAAGAAACTTGTTTCTTTCTTTAAGACTAAGATTCTCAGCTTTAATTCTCTCATTCTCTAAAGTCTGATCCCTATAGCTAACATGTACGCTTTTCAGATATACTCTTAACTCAGATATATTATCAGTATCATAAGCATAAGTAGTTAGGGGTACCTTATTTTCAGATGATTCAGTCTCATCTCTGACAGTAGCCATAAGAGCATAGTTTTCTCCATCATCAGAGTCTGAAGTATCTGCCCAGTCTTTGCCTTTAGAGATGAGTGCTTTCTCAGATTTGCCTTTCTTGCACTCTGGAGCATAATGACCCATCTCCTTACACTTGTAGCACTGGATTTGAGACTTATCCTTCTTGCCAGACTTGGTCTCCTTTCCATCAGACTTTCTGAAACTTCTCCTTTCAGAGTTTGAATCTTTCCTTGAGAATCTCTTTCCTTTCTTGAAGTTCTTGAATCCCATCTTCTTAAAGGTCTTCACCATCAATGCAGCCATTTGCATCAACTCCTCTTCATCATCCTCAGAGTCAGAAGCTTCATCAGAGTTTGAGTCATCATCAGATTTTGATGACTCACTTTCAGATTTAATAACTAAAGCCTTTCCCTTGGCTTTCTTCCTTGATGATTCCTTCTTGATGAGCTTCTCCTCGACTTTGAGAGCAACAGATTTTGTCTTCTTGCTGGATCTCCTGTTTCTTTGTTCTATCTCCAGTTCATGAGTCTTTAACAATCCATAGATCTCATCAAGATCTGTATCAGCAAGATCATAATTATCTCTGATTGTTGTTGCCTTTAAATCCCACTTTTCAGGTAGAGATAACAGAAACTTGAGATTTGACTCATCAAGTTCATATTCTTTATCAACCAAAGACAGATCATTCAACAGTTTGCAAAATCTGTCATAAGTCTCAGTCAAGGTTTCATTAGATCTTGAATCAAAGTGCTCATACTCCTGTGTGAGTATTGTTTTTCTGTTCTTTTTAATAGCACCTGTTCCCTGGCATCTGACTTCCAAAGCATCCCATATTTCTTTGGCAGTTTTGCAGCCAATTACTCTGTTAGACATTACATTATCTAAAGCACTGTGGAGAAGATGTCTAACCTTTGCATCTTTTGCAATTGATGAGATGTCCTCAGGAGTCATATCTTTCTTTTCCTTTGGAACAGTCTTTTGTGCTTGACCATCAACAACAGGGGACAATTTAGTTGGCATATGAGGACCATCATTAATTCTGTCAAGGTATTCTGGATCTGTAGCCTCCAGAAACATAGTCATCTTCACCTTCCAAATCGGATACTCTACTGGCCTGAGAATTGGAACCCTGATTGTTTCATATCGACTCACAGAATTGGGCTTAACCTGTTCAGCCTTAGAAGCAGTTTGATTTTCTTCAGACATGATTAATACTGTGTTTGAATCGTAAAACTGTATATATTAAACAGCCTTGGCTCTGATACCAATTGTTAGGCCGAATACACAATATAATCAAGTATGTATGAGAATAACGACAATTAAGAACACTGTTTATGAATCAATAAACTGTATTTATATTAACAGCTTCTCTCTTTATGATGTTAACGAATCACAAAGAGCTTCTAGGTTACAAGAATAATATATCAATAATCGCGTCCCTTCTAGGGATAACCTATCTGTGTTTATATAGTACACAGCTACATACAATCCTTATCTAATTGATATTCCTACAAGTTAGCTATACAAAACTTATCAATTAAGGATTGCTTCTTATCTTCCATTCTGTTTCCTTAGCTGTATCAATATATTCTGCTTCTTTCCATCTTCAGAATATATTGCTTCTAGAATCTTCAATTCAGCACCGACAGCTAACTCAACTATCACCTTGTCAGACTTTAAATAAACTCTGACCGGCTTCAATTAAACTCTTCACCCTGTCAGAGTTTAACTAAACTCTGACTGGCTTCTGATAAACTCTTGTCAGTACCTGTTGCTTAAACACTGATAAACAAACATTAGCAATTATATCTAACATGGACAGATTCTGGAAGAGACACTCATCAAGTGTTTCAGACTGATTCTGTAGGTTTAGGTTATTGTGAAAATGATGAACTTAGGTTTAAAGACAAGGTTAAGGTAAAACCACAACTTAAACCTGTGAAATTTGTTCCAGAAGCCAATAAGTTAAAATCTGTTGTAATAAGAGAAGCTGATATGGAATCAGGTGAAGCCTGTGAAAGACAGGAAAATATTATAACAGAAAAACTTATGGAGTTAGAAGCTGTTAGAAAACCAGTAAAAACTTGTGAAAAACAGGTTAATGTTGGCTTGATGACAGGAAAACAGTTCAATCATAAGTTGAAAGAGATAAAGTCTGCCATGAAACCTAAAGGATCCAAGAAAAATAGGAATGGAAAAGTAGGCATAAATAACAGAAATAATCATTTGCCTAATGCTGGTGCTTCAAGGAAAACATGTTACAATTGTGGTAGTTCTAATCATCTTGCTAGATTTTGTACTAAGAACAAACATATTAATTCTTTATCTTCTACATCAGGAGTAAAGAATGATTATGTAAGAGTTAAGCCACAAACTTTATGCAAACACTGTGGGAGCACTTGGCATTCCATTTATACTTGCAAGAGTTATCATGATATTTATCACAACTATTATGAGCTAAAACCCAATTTGAAATGGGTTAGAGCAAACTCTGCTAGTGTAAAATCTGACAATGTTAGTTTAAACTCTGATAATACAGATTCCGCTGCAAAAGCTAACACTGTTAAGAAAGACAAAGGATCCAAGCAAGTCTGGATCCTTAAAACTAACACTTAGTGTTTGCTTGTGATTGCAGGGTATAATAGAGAGCACACTTATCTTAGACAGTGGATGCTCAGGACATATGACTGGAAATAAAGCCCTGCTATCAGACTTTAAGGAGAAGGCTGGCCCAAAGGTTTCCTATGGAGATGGCAACATAGGACACACTCTGGGATATGGCAATATCAATCTTGGAAGTGTCATCATCACAAATGTAGCTCTAGTCTCAGGACTCAAGCATAATCTGCTATCTGTGAGTCAAATCTGTGACAGAGGAAACCATGTAGATTTTCATAGTGAATACTGTGAAGTTATCAGTAAATCTACTGGAAAAGTTGTTCTAGTTGGACACAGGCGCAACAACATTTATGAAGCAAGTTTGGTAACAAACTCTGATGGAAAAACAGTGTGTCTGACAGCCAGAATGTCAAATGAAGAGAGTTGGAACTGGCACAAGAAGCTCTCTCATCTCAATTTGAACAACATCAATGAGCTAATAAGAAAGGATCTTGTAAGGGGACTTCCAAAATCTATACTCAGTCTAGATGGCTTGTGTGATTCTTGTCAAAAAGCCAAGCAAAGGAAGTCATCTTTCAAGAGCAAATCTGAATCATCAGTAGTGGAACCTTATCATCTTCTACATGTTGATCTCTTTGGACCAGTGAATGTGATGTCCATGGGCAGAAAGAAATATGCTCTAGTAATTGTTGATGAATATACTAGATATACATGGGTGTATTTCTTGTCAAAGAAGGATGAAACTGCTCAAACTCTGACGGATCATGTAAATTTACTGGACAAAGGATCACAGCACAAAGTCAAAATTATAAGGAGTGATAATGGAACTGAATTCAGAAACTCAATTATGGAAGCTTTCTGCAAGGAAAGAGGAGTGAAACAAGAATTTTCTGCACCTGGAACTCCACAGCAAAATGGTGTAGTTGAAAGAAAGAACAGGACTTTAATTGAAGCAGCCAGAACTATGCTTGATGAAGCAAAATTACCAACATACTTCTGGGCAGAAGCTGTTCAATCTGCTTGTTTTACTCAAAATGCAACATTGATCAACAAGCATGGGAAAACACCATATGAGATGGTGAAAAATAAGAAGCCAAATTTGAAATATTTTCATATATTTGGATGCAAATGCTTTGTGTTGAAGACTCATCCTGAACAGTTGACAAAGTTCGAGTTAAAAGCTGATGAAGGAATCTTTGTTGGCTATCCATTGTCAACAAAAGCATTCAGAGTTTACAATCTGAGAACTAAGGTGATCATGGAATCCATACATGTGTCATTTGATGACAAGAAAATAATTGGACTTGAAGACAAGGATGGATATGATCAACTACGTTTTGAAAATGAAGATCTATTCTCTGATGATGTAAACTCTGATGAAGCAGGGTTGACAAACTCTGACGAAGCATACTCTGATCCTCTACTGGTAAATACTGAAGAAACTGGAAATTCTCAAATTGAACAAAATAGAGAACCAGTTGAGGGGGAGCGTGAAGAAGCTCAACAAGATACAGCAAATGAGTCAGTTGAGGAAACTGATTCAAACTCTGACAGTTCAAACTCTGAGCCATCCAATTCAGGGGGAGCCTCAGATGCTGCAGAAAGTCAACATATGAATCAGGAGAGCATGGATCAAGGGGGAGGATTCAATAATGATGCAAGAAACCACTTACCAACAGCAAGAAAGTGGACACAGGCACACACACCTGATCTCATAATTGGAGATCCTGATGCTAGTGTGAGAACTAGAAGTGCAACAAATAATGAGTGTCTGTATCATGCTTTCTTGTCTCAAACAGAATCAAAGAAAGTGGAGGAAGCTCTTCAAGATGCACACTGGATAACAGCAATGCAAGAAGAGTTAAATGAATTTGAAAGAAATGAAGTCTGGACACTTGTACCTAGACCAAAGAATAGATCAATAGTAGGTACAAAGTGGGTTTTCAGAAACAAGACTGACAGTGAAGGTGTGATTACAAGAAACAAGGCTAGACTTGTGGCAAAAGGTTATTCACAACAGGAAGGAATTGACTATGATGAAACCTTTGCTCCAGTTGCAAGACTGGAGGCCATAAGGATTTTTATGGCCTATGCAGCACACAAGAAGTTTAAAGTTTTTCAGATGGATGTAAAAAGTGCTTTTCTCAATGGGAAGCTTGAAGAAGAAGTGTTTGTTGAACAACCACCAGGATTTGTAGATTCCAAGCATCCAGATTATGTCTACAGGCTTGACAAGGCATTATATGGACTAAAGCAAGCACCAAGAGCATGGTATGAAACTCTTGCTCAATTTCTTTTAGAAAGTGGGTTCACAAGAGGTACAATTGATAAAACCTTGTTTTATTTCAATTATGGTGATGATTTGCTGTTAGTTCAAATTTATGTAGATGATATTATTTTTGGATCTACTAATGACAAACTTTGTAAGAAGTTTGCAAAGCTTATGCAATCCAGGTACCAAATGAGCATGATGGGAGAGCTTAGTTATTTTCTAGGCTTACAGGTCAAGCAAACAGATGATGGGATTTTTATCAATCAAGCAAAGTATACCAGAAATCTTCTAAAGAAATTTGGTATGCTTGATAGTTCATCTGCTACAACTCCCATGGCTACAGCAACGAAGCTTGACAAAGACACAGGAGCCTCAGTAGATATGACTAACTACAGAGGAATGATAGGGTCTCTACTGTATCTTACTGCAAGTAGACCTGATATCATGTATGCAACATGTCTTTGTGCAAGATTTCAAGCAGATCCCAGAGAGCCTCATCTAACAGCTGTAAAAAGGATCTTCAAATATCTCAAAGGAACCATAACCCTGGGTTTGTGGTATCCTAGAGAATCAGAGTTTAAGTTAATTGGTTACTCTGATGCAGATTTTGCAGGCTGTAAGATAGACAGAAAAAGTACAAGTGGAAGCTGTCAATTTTTAGGTGACAGATTGATTTCTTGGTACAGTAAGAAACAGAAATCAATTTCTACATCCACTGCAGAAGCAGAGTATATAGCAGCTGGTAGCTGTTGTGCACAGATTTTATGGATGAAGAATCAATTGCTGGATTATGGGTTAAGGTACTCTAGAATACCTATTTTCTGTGATAACCAAAGTGCTATTGCTATGACAGGTAATCCAGTACAGCATTCCATGACCAAGCACATCAGCATAAGGTATCATTTTATCAGAGAACATGTGGAAGAAGGAAACATTGAGCTTCATTTTGTGTCTACAGACCAACAACTTGCAGATATCTTCACCAAACCTTTGAGTGAAGCTACTTTTACAAGATTGGTAAATGAACTTGGAATGATCTCTGGTTCTGACTAGAGATACGGGTTAGACTCACTTTTATGTTCATGATTTCTTACATGTGTTAACTGTTATGTGAACCAGCATGTTAAACTCTGATAATAAACTCTGTGAAGTGTCAGTCATACTCTGAAAGTAAACTCTGATGCTAAACTCTGTTGGTCATACTCTGATAGTTACAGTTTAATGCTATTCTCTAATTGTAATTCTGTCTGAAACATATGGACCAATGAAGAAATTTGTATGAAGCATAATTCTCAGTAAGTAATTGTGAATCCTTAAGAGTTGTATAGATTCTGATCTCAAGTATGTGCAGTAAATTAACACAGCATGATACTGTCTCTGTATTTATACCATCTCTTAGTTTATTGATCCTATACACTGAGTATGTATTAGCTGTTTGCATTTTCTCTCATAAGTTAATTATATTTACTGATGAAAAGTCTAAACTCTGATTATTGATTGCAAATAATTCACCCTCAAATCAAAAGATGCCAAACAGAGCACAAATTCCTTTGAGATCATGTTGTGCCTAGGAAGATCCAGGAACTTATTGTATGAAATAAGGGCTAAAATCTTTAATTTTTGGTGACTAGTGCCAACCACTGATTACTGGGAAAACAAAAAACAAAAAAAATAAAAAATAAAATAAAATAAAATAAAATAAAAAATATACATATCTATAAAGGGGGTGAAAAACAAAAGATATATCCAAATGAAAGGATATCAGAAAACAGAGTTTAGATATAAAATCAGATTTTATGTTATACATGAGAGTTTAGGCAACCAGTTTTTACTACTTTAGTTTGTGGATTTTATGCACTTTGAGATGATCTAAATATTGATTTCGGTAAACTCTGCTATTGCACACACATATTTTCACATCTGTACAGTTTGGGAAACGAGTTTATTGACAAAGAAGGACAAATGGTAAACACTGATGTATTGTGTGACATATGCCGAGGTAACTTTGTTTTAATCTCTGATGGTTAAAATAATTTCTTTGTTTCAGACATCTTATAATTTTGAGATTAGACATTTGTTTTTCGAAACAGTATGATTGGTAACGAATCTATTTTACATTCAACAGAGAACAGAAAGAGTGTGTTTGATAAGTTCTGATGGTGATTAGTAGGGCTGATGAGTATGTTAGTTTATTGTTCAAAGTGATATCATTTCTTTCACTTTACAGTTACTATGAGATACTGAAATGTAAAACAAAACAATGAATTTTTCTCATTAAATGATTCAAACTCTGTTTACAATCAGACAACATTATACTCTTGTCTAGCTACTTGTTTGGTTAACAGGTTATTACAACATCTGGGATTTTCAAAGCTTGACAACCCCCTGATGTTGACTCATCATCATCATTCTCTCGCATTCTCTTTCTGGCTTGCAGCTTGCAGGACTCCAAGAAGACATTCTTCTTTGAACCCTTCAAGTAGCTCTGATAAAAGAGCATCATACAGATCTCCACAGCCTCATCATCTGCAAGGATGGGCACATCATATGGTCCAGGACGGATGATGTGCACATAGGGGTTGGAGATAGGTCCTTCCGCTATTTCATCATCAGCTATGAGCCCTTCATCATTCAGAAATGATAACACAAGAAACTCATCAATGATGTAGTTTGCTTGTTGACGCCAGTTCAAATCTAAGAAGGATTCTACATCCATGAATTCAAAGATTCCTGCCATTTGATGTATGGTAATTTTTTTTTATGTGTATTGCCTGTTGGACGAATGCTTCAGTTTTTATAGCATTCCACAGGGTAACTGAAAGGTTTTGCTTGACTCGAAGCTCTGGGAACATGAAAGTGCGGAGTTCCAAGACAGTCATTATTCTTCCGACTGTTGAGCTCCTTAGTACTTTATTATTATGTTTCTGAGATATACAAATCGATAATTTTATTATTATTGATTTTTTTTAAAGCGGTTATGTGATGCACGGTGTCTTCTCGTCTGCACGTATGTGTTGGAAGTTGTTCAATACAGCTGTCAGCATCTGTACGTGTGCCACGTGTCCCACTAACACAGTAAATGGAGTAAGACAGTTGTGTATTGATGATTAAAAACTGTTCAGTTTTTAATTTTACATTTTATTTTTATACAATACACACACCTTCGTTTAAAATTTTCACATCTTACTCATACACATCTTTTGTCACACACACATATTCACAAACGCCTTTCTACACATAAACTCTGTTAAGCTTTCGAATCAAAATCTTCGAATGGCCACCACATCTTTTGTTGCTTCTGGGTTAGAATTTGTTCCTAACAATTACTCAGCTCCTTTGGCAAATGAGAATGCACCGGAGGCGTTTCATTTGATTCAGAGTTTCTTGTTAAACTCTGATATTGGTACTGCTCTAACCGCACCATCGAAGCTGTCTGCATCAAACATCAGAACTTTTTGGCAGACAGGTACTTATGATAATGGAGGAGAGACTGGGTCTCCGTCTATTGTTTTTGAATTTGAAGGAAACGAATTTGTAGTTACTCCAACTACTGTTCGTGATGCGTTGGGACTTGAGGATTTCAATTCTTTTACAATCTCTGTTGGCGATCCTGAGTTAGTTCGTATGATGAGGGAAATTGGATACTCTGGATCATTGGCAAAGATTGGTCAATTGAAGCGACCGCTCTTGAGAAAGAAATGGAGTTTCTTTTTCGACTGTATAACAAGGGCGTTCGGGAAGAAGTGTACCAACTGGGATGCGATTCCCACTGATAGTCTTCAAATCGGGTATTCTCTTCTTTATGGAGGTCATTTTGATGTTGCTAGGTTAGTTTTACATAATATTGGTGAGAAAATGCTAGAGAATAGGAATGTTGTTTATTTCTCTAGATTTTGTCAGTTAATATTCAACCTTTGCTGTCCTGATATTGAGATTTTAGAGAATGATGTGATTCCTTCTTTTAAATTGCACAAACGAATATTCTCTGATCTTACTAATAAAGATACCAAGAAAGGAGATGTTGGTGTTTTGATGTTGCCTGAGTATGTGCAACAATTTTTGATCAATTCACAACAACAACAATCACCTGCACATGCTGAAGCTGGACCTTCTGTGTCTCAATCACAGAGGTCAAAGAAATCAAAATTGAGGGCTGTTAAAAGTGCAAGGGTGAAGCCATCAAACGCTGAAGCTGGGGCATCAAATGCTAATGATATGCCTCAGAAAAGAAGAATGAAGAAGAAAAGAGCAAATAGAGCAAAGTCTGATGCTGCTAATGTTGCT
Organism: Heracleum sosnowskyi; assembly: GCA_030848705.1. Classification (NCBI taxonomy): domain Eukaryota; kingdom Viridiplantae; phylum Streptophyta; class Magnoliopsida; order Apiales; family Apiaceae; genus Heracleum; species Heracleum sosnowskyi. Next base: position 11,584,443 of record CM061239.1, read on the forward strand.
GCAGCCTCAGAGACTGAAACTGATGAAGAAACTCTTCATCAGAGAAAAAGAAGACTAGTGGCTGCACATCTTTTTGGTGCTGTGAATGTCAATATGGACAGAGTTTCTGAGGACACTGAAGCTCCTGCATCAGAGAATGAGGAGATTGTGGCTGAAGCTGTTCCTCAAGATACTCCTGAAATTGTTGTTGAGGAGGATATTTTAAATGCTGATGAGGACAGAGTGTTTGTAAACACTGAAGCTCCTGAAGTGTTTGTTCAGGAGGCTGGTGCAAATGCTGACGTTGCTATGGATTTAGATGCTCCTACATCAAAGGCTAATGATGTAGTTGAGGAAGCTGCTACTCGTTCTGATAGCAGAATTTTTGATTTTGAAGCACACACCTCTATTCATTCTGATCATTATACAGAGGGTGTGGAAGCTGATCAAGTAACTGATCGGGTAGAAGAATCTCTGGCCACTCACACTGAAATTATTTCTTGTGATCTTGACCAAGGTGAGGAGGTTAATCAGACGGTCAAAATCACAGAGAAAATTGATAAAGCTGTGATGGAAAAGGAACACGAGGCTACTGATGAGCTAAACTCTGAGAACATTATTCTTGAAGCTTTGCAACAATTTGTTGTTGAGATTGTTCAAAGAGAAGCAGAGGTTTTTGCTCAGGCCACCTCTGATATCCCTGAAGCTGTAGCAGAGGAGACCATTGATGAAGCTACACAGTTTACTGCTGACAATATTCTTAATGACAATGAAGCAGTCTATCATGACGAAGCTGGAAATGATGCTGAGGGTTCTCATTCACACCCTAGCATTCAAGTTTCATTGGCTGATGATGTCAATAGTGCTGACGTAAGGGAAGTCAATCGACAGACCAATGAACATTTTCAGAATATGTACTTCAAAAATTGGGCTGATGCAGATTGTGTCTTCTCAGCACAAAGGGCTGCAGATTTACTATCTGATTCTGTCAAGAAGATCTCAAATGCTGATGTACTTACAAGCTTAACGGCAACTGTTGTTCATGTCAAATCTCTTAATAATAGATTTGATGAGAATCAACAAATGCTTACTAATCTACGAAATGAAGTCAGTCTGAAGGATCTTACTTTCAAGTCTGACAGAACTTTTTATTATTCTATGCTCAAGCAGCAAGCCAAGGATTCTGAGGAAATCAAGAAGAGGCTTGGGAAAGTTGAGGAAAACCAGACTGCAATGTCTACTCAACTGTCTTCTATTTCTACTGCCATTGAATTGCTGACATCAGTGCTTCTTTCTGATGATGTCAAAAAGGGGGAGAATGTGCCTAAAGACAAATGCAAAGACATTCAAGCTCTGAGACAGAAGGATGATTCTACTGATGGGGGAAGCAAAGGAAATAAAAGAAAGGTTGTTGTTCAAAGGCAAAGCAGGTCAAGAGTAAACTCTGGTAGACAAATAAACTCTGAAACGATAAACTCTGGTGGTCAATCTACTTCACAACTCAAGCGTTTAGTTGTTTCAACTAATCCATCTACTGATGAAGAGATTGCTGCTAAGATATTCATGAAAGAGCATGGAAAGAATGTAACTATTGAAGATATCCAGGCTGAAGAGCAGATGCTTGCTGAGGAACACAAGAAAAATTTTGAAGCTGGAATCTACAAGAAAAAGGAAATCAAGGCTCCTAGAAAGAAAGAAGTTGGTATTTCTATCAAAGAGAATACACAACAGAGTATACAATATACAAGGAGACCTGTGATTGGAAACTCTGATAAGGGTAAAGGCATAATGATTGAAGAGCCTTACCTAGAGAAGAAAGATAAATCAACCTCTGACGCTGCTCAAGTTGATGTTTCTACTGAAGTTATGACAACCTCTGACGCTGCTCAAGTTGTACAGAAATCTACACTACTTCCAGGATTCAGCAAACCAAAAGTTCTTGAAGACTTAAAGCTTGAAGCTGTGAATTTTTCAGAAACCAGAACAGTATTGGGAAAAGAAGCCTTTGATAAATCTGGACTGGGTTCACACAGAGAGAGAAGAACTAATAACAGATCTCAAGACAAGTTTTCATTGGCAGAATTTGGAGTTGGAATTACTCAAGAAGGTCTTGACAAACTAGAATCTGTACAGATGATTTTTCACAAAGGAATCAAAAAGGAATTCTTGTTATATTTTATGGCTGATGGCAGAGTGTATAGATTTGGTGAATTTGATATCCAGTTAAAACTTTGGGAAGAGCTAGAGTATGTTCTATATCTACTTGAAGTAAAGAATAGAAGTACTTATGATGCTGCTCGAGTTTTGAAGGAAAGGATGATGAAATCCAAAGTTTTGAGTGGAGCTGGAGTATCAAGTGCATACATTCCGAAATACAGAGATGCACATGGAAAGTTGGTAGAAATGAAAAGGAATAGTGCTAGGTTCAGAACTGCACTAAATAAAAAGGTTCTTGAGTTCAATCTAGAGTCTGATAAACCTTTTTATATCAGACTTGGCAATGAAATGAACAAAAACAGCATATATTCTTTGAGGGCTGCCATTTATCAAATTGGTGAAGATGAACCAGAAATGAAGGAGCTGAAGAAGATTATGATTGCTGAACTAGAAAGAGCTGAAAAGAAATTGCTATCAGACTATATCAGGACAGTGCCTGATATTCAAGAAATCAAGTAAAGCCTGACTGTAAGTTTTTATGTTTTCTATTCTAAGTCAAATTTAAACTCTGTTTTAAATTAAACTCTGTTATATGTTAAACACTGCATTTGTTAAATGTTTTTGACATCATCAATTATATGTTTAACTTGTACATTTTATTATGAACAAGTTGGGGGAGATTGTTAGATATAATTGCTGACGTTTGTTTATCAGTGTTTAAGCAACAGGTACTGACCAGAGTTTATCAGAAGCCGGTCAGAGTTTAATTAAACTCTGACAGGGTGAAGAGTTTAAAGGAAGCCGGTCAGAGTTTATTTAAAGTCTGACAGGGTGATAGTTGAATTAGCTGTCGGTGCTGAATTGAAGATTCTAGAAGCAATATATTCTGAAGATGGAAAGAAGCAGAATATATTGATACAGCTAAGGAAACGGAATAGAAGACTGAAGCAATCCTTAATTGATATGAATTGTATAGCTAATTTATAGGAGTATCAATTAGATAAGGATTGTATGTAGCTGTGTACTATATAAACACAGATAGGTTATCCCTAGAAGGGATGCGAACATTGAATATATTATTCTTGTAACCTAGTAGCTCTTTGTGATTCTTTAATATCACTAAGAGAGAATTATTTAATATAATTCAGTTTGTTGATTTATAAACTTGTGTTCTTAATTGTTATTCTCATACATACTTGATTATATATTGTGTATTCGGCCTAACAAATAGATATAAAAAAAGTCAATCTTATTATTGAATGTCATCTTTGTATATAGTTTTTGATATATTATTTTTCTGATGTTGCGAATTAATTAGAGTTATATTCAATACTATTATCTCATTAATTTTTTTATGAGAGATATGATAACTTTATAATTTTATATATTTGTTTCTGAATTAATCATGTTTAGAGAATTCAATTTCTTTATTTATATTCGAATTCATATTACAAACAATAAATATATAAAAGTCAATCATGTTTAGAATTCAATTAAACAAAAAATATATTTTTTTCTTTTTATGTAGAACTCCTCTATTTCTATTTGAGAAAATTAAATTTCCTTATTTAAATCCTATTTAGAATTTATTCTTTACTATATTTTTTATATATTAAATTGTCTTTAAAAATCACGGCTGATTTGTTTTTCTCAAGTCACCATTTTGTGGATTTATTTGAGGATCGATAACGAGTATATTCGTGTACATTAATAACACTACATACTCATGATAAGAAGATAAAGATCTAGATATATTGTAATAGTCGCATGTAAGCATGTGACGATTAGCATTACATACATACAGTTATACTTGATTGATTTCTCTGTAGCTAATAATAATTTATTGAATGTCATCTTTGTATATAGTTTTTGATATTTTTTTTTGTGAATTTAATAATTAATTAGATTTATATTCAATACTATTATCTCATTTTTATGAGAGACATGATAACTTTCAAAATTTTATATATTTGTTTTTTAATTAATCATGTTTAGAAAATTTAATTTCTTTATTTACATTCAAATTCATACTAAATATAATAAATATATAAAATTCAATCATATTTAGAATTCAATTAAACAAATGTTAATTTTTTTTCTTAACTAAAATAAAATTGAATTCCCTGATTTACATTCAAATTCATAGGGAAGACAATGATTAGATAAAAATCAATTATGTTTCCATGATTAACCTTTTATATCATAACGATGCACATGTACGTACCCAAAAAAATTATTATAACGTCTAGGGATATTTAACAAATTTATAATTTTTGTGATAATACGAATAGTTGGAGTTTGAAGCGGTGTTGATACTTAAATTTTTATTATTGCTTATTTTTATTATTTTCAATTTCTATGTAGTGCAACTAGCGTCGGCTCAAGAAAATATGACACAAAATTGGCATATAAAGTATATGAATATTTAAGAAATTTGAAATTTATGTGATAATACAAATGGTTGAAGTTTGTCGCAGTGGTTAATACTTAAATTTTTATCATTGCTTATTTTTAGTATTTTTAATTTTTATGTATTTTGTGCCATGGTCGTCGGCTCAAGAAAATATGACATCGCATATAAAGTATAGAGATATTTAAGAAAGGGTCGTTGGCTCAAGAAAATATGAAACAAAATCGGCATATAAAGTACAACAATATTTAAGACATTTGTAATTTTTGTGATAATACTAATGTTTGAAGTTTGAAATGGTGGTTAATACTTAAATTTTTATTATTTAATATTTTTAGTATTTTTTATTTATATGTATTTAGTGCAACGGGCAGCGGTTGAAGTAAATATGACACAAAATCGTCATATAAAGTTGAGGGATATTTACGAAATTTTTAATTTGTGATCATCGAATGGTTGAAGTTTGAAGCGGTGGTTAATGTTTAATTTTTATTATTATTACATATTTTGAGTATTTTTTATTTATATGTATTTATTGCAACGGGTGTCAGCTCAAGAAAATGATACAAAATCAGCACAAAATATATGTAAATAGTTTATTTTATTGTTATGTAAGTTTACTATGTAAAATATAGTGTTCACTATTTATATGATATTTTATATATAATTTTCTCGAATTTGTTCTTAAATAGTAATATTTAAAATTTTACAAAAAATATTATAGGGCCGCCGCGAAGCGCGGCTTAGTCGACTAGTATATATATAAAGGAGGATATGCGGGAGGTTAGGTGGCGCCCCTAAAATTGTCTCAATCTATTTTTCTAATTTTCTAGAATTTTAGAATTTTAAATACTGATAAATAAAAAAAAAATCCTTTAACATATTATAAGTGGAATAGATATTCGAATTTATTGAGGAGAATAGTTCGAATTTATAGCGAATACATATAATTAAAAGTTCTATTTGAAGTAGAATAGGTGTTTGAATTTGTAGAGTGAAAGAGTTCAAATATAAAAAAAGTACTTGCAAAGTTCTATTTGAAGTAGAATAAGTGTTTCAAATTATATTATAGAGGAGAAGAGTTCGGATATAAAAGAAGTACTTGCAATTAAAAGTACTATTGAAAGTAGAATAAGCGTTTGTAATACATAACTAAAAGTTCTATTTGAAGTAGAATATGTAAAGTTATATTTGAAGTAGAATATGTAAAGTTATATAGGTGTTTTTTCAACGAAAGAGTGTCTCATTAGAAAGGAGTATGGTAACATAAAAATTAATATATAAGACAAGTATATATTCAATATATTAAATTTTGAGATTTTGATATTAAAAAGGAAAGCGTGTTTCACGGGATGTCGGCTTATTAGCGAGGACCGAGTAATTTTCGTAATTTATTTGATAGAGTTTTTTAAAAAAATTATTACGCCTCCGTGAAGCGCGGCTTTTTCAACTAGTTATATATATAAAGGAAAACCCCCGGTGTGACGCCCCCAAATCCGGTGTAATAACCCCATATTTTGGACTTAGTTAAAATTTTTGATGAATAGTAAATGTTGATGAATAGTGAATTTGCTGGTGAAAAATATTTTCAGACCACACTATATGGAAGACATGGAATGAATGTTTCGAAGTTATATTAGTGATGTGTAAGGAGAATAAGTGAATGTAAACGCGATCAGAATCAGAAGATTTCCATTCGAGTTTTAAATCACTATTCATCGGACAATCAAGGATGTATTGATTTGATCGTTTTAAGAAAGTATGTAGAATGAGAAATCCATGATCATATCTTAAACCAAGGTGAGAAATCTAGGATCATATATTAAACCAAGGAAATGGAAAGATCAAGGAAGTATCCCCTAGCATTGGTACAGAGGAACGTTTTTAAAATCACTTAAACCTATCGCGAAACAAAAGCGTAACGAATTATGGATTAAACCTTAACCGTAGGGGAAGTATCATATGAGATCATCAAGTGTTACATATAAGAGGATTGAGGATACAAATGATGACATAAGCATGATGCAGAGGAGTGACATATGCATGACAAGGTGATGACAAAGTGATGAATCACCACCTTGTCACCACTTTCACCACCACCACAAGTTCAAAACCAGAGGTGTCATTGGTGACAAGGCTTGCTAAAGACCACAAAAATTACATGGCTTGAATTAAGTGTAATTATGCAAAACAAAACAAAGGAAACAAAACAAAACAAAGAGATGCATTCTTGAAGTTTCAACTTTCGGCCCAAATAGTACCACCAATCCTTAAGAAATTTTCTTCAACTTCCACTCCACCAAAAATCAAGATTATGGGCTCTAAATCTTCCTCATCCATAAACTAAGGTAGATCTTTAATCTTAGCTTCATCCATGATTGATAGCTTGGTCAAAAATGGATTCAAAGATGATGATGAATAGTGATGTGAATAGTAATCTCATAGAATCTTGTTTTGTTTTGAAGTTTTTAGGTTTGATTAGCATAGTTAAGGAGCAAGGAAGGATATACCATCCATATATAGCTTTTGTTAAGTCCCAAGGAAGGTATAAAACTTCTCCTCTTTGAGATTATGCTTTGATTTTAGTAGTTATAAGTGATTGTTTAGAGTTATGTTGTAATGAAGCACGCATGCATGATTTTGAGTATGTTTAATGGTTAATCTATGGATAAACCTATGAACTAGGGTATGATCATGTTTGGACAGAAAACTTGTAGTATTAACTTGAGGTTGGATGGTTGGTTGATTGGTGATTGATTTGAAGTGTTTTAAACACGGGAATCGCGATTAAGCGTCGTTACCATGTCGAATTTTACTGAGGTAGTTTGGGACAGAGATCACGAATACTTTAAAGGGCATAAACATAAGGTTTCTGACCATGATCATGTATGCCCTGTTTCCTAGTTTTTTTTAGAGAAAGAATCGTATCGTTCCGATTTACGGTTTAGGAGAAACGTCCGTTTTAGTAAAAGCGGTTTCGGGTAACTAAGTAGTTCATTACATGAACTTTGAGAATATGATCAAGCCCCTTAAAAATGGAATTAGGTCATGATATTAAAATTTATACTATGGACAGTTAGTAAGTGAATCGAGAAGGTTTCGGGTTAAAAAGATAATTTTTCGATTTTATAAAAATGTCGGAACCAAAGCTGCGCGAGGAGTAAGTGGTTCTGCACTTCCCTGCCAAAAATCTGCTGCTCTCGGGAATTTCACCCCCTTGGGCAGAAATAAATGTTCAAGCATTTTGTTCTATTCTTTCCCTAGATCGCGCACACGAAAACGGTGTGTCATTTCAGTTAACGGTTAAGGAGATATGAGTAACTTTCCGTAGCTCATCCAAGTTTGAAAATACATTTCACTAAGTGAAACCCCTGTTTTGAGATCTAAACTTTTATGATAAATATTACAAATAATCAAGATGATTTTAGAAGTGGTCTCGTATTTAAATACGAGTTTTCGGATTTACTAAAAATGTTAGAGTGTGAGTCGCGTAATAGTAACTTTATGAAAAGTCAACTCTAGAGTACTACTTTGACCAACCATTGCGACTAAGATAAAAGGAGTATTTCGAGTCGATTAAAATACGAACCTTGTTGAGGAATAACGTGACTATATGATGTGTTTAACATATAGTTGACTTTAAATGAGTGTTATGAGCGAATGATTACGTTAGGGGACTGATCGAGTATTTCTTTGTTTATAAATTTGCGACAAGTCTCGAACCCTTAATACCAAGGACTCAATGCAAGTTTTCTCATTCCATGCTTTATTTTAAATTATAATATTCTGATGATGCATGTGATATGTGTTATGCATGCTTCCAAACCTCACATCGTATATAGATGTGATGGTATAAAATTGTTGAGATAAACTATATGCATATGGTATTATGCATGCTTTCAAACCTCACGTCGAATATAGATGTGATGACATTAAAAATGGTTGAGATGAAATATATGCATATGATAGATGCATGCAAGTTTTAAAACCCTACATCCTATAAGTGATGCTGTTGTGATTTACTGTTCTGTACGTGATATATATTCTACTTTAATGCTGTAAAAATATTTAGAAACTGTTTACGCTTTTAATAGAAAGCTTTATAAGATATAAGGGTTTATATGCTATGTAAATATTAGATATAAACCGAGATGTTATAGAGGCTCTAAGGGTAGAGCACTCGTACGTGGATTTTAAAACTTAGACCGGGAGTCAAATTAGTATGTTGGTCTTGATTATACTGTCAGAAGCTGGAGGGTTACAGGGATAGTTATGTTTTTTTTAAATATTGATTAAATATTCCAATATATATTATTGGATATTTAATGTGAGATATTTAAATAATATTATTATATATATTATTTGGATATTTATTTAATTAAGTTAATATTATTTTGAATATTCACTTAAGTGGAATTTTATTGAATAATAATTCAATATTTATTATTTAAATATTATTTAATTAAGTGAATATTATTTTGAATATTCACTTAAGTAGAATCTTATTGAGTGATAATTCAATATTTATTATTTGAATAATTATTTAATTAAGTGAATATTATTTTGAATATTCACTTAAGTGGATTTATATTGAATAATAATTCAATATTTATTATTTGAATATTTATTAAATATTCCAAAAATGATTTAAAAATCATAGAACTTTATTTAAATATTACGTAAGGTTCCAATAGGTATTTAAAATATTTTCTGATCTCAAAAGAGATTTATGTGACTATAGTAGGGGTTCCCAACTACTTTTAAACTATTTACCTCAAATGATGATTAAGGTTTTGAATTTATCAAAAATTGGGAATCCATCTCAGGAAGTGAACATATGATTTCACTTGCCTCTTTCATTAAAAGTGAATATGTTTTCGAGTTCTGATTTATCAGAACTAAAGGTATTTTACAAAAACTCACAGGTCGTAATTTTCAAAATACATGGTAATCATCTGTAGTTTCGTTGACTGATGTCAACCCACCCTGTGACTTACTCCCTTCAAATACTCTGGAGTAAGGAAATCTGAACTATTGCAAAGTTTTGACAAGTAATTGTACTTGGGGAAATAGGATTAAATTCTGATTCCCGTTTCATTGATTTTCACCCGGGACCAGAAGGAAACGCGAAGGAGGCTGTCGGACACTACCTCTGATTATAGCGTAAGAGGCTGTCAGGAAGTCCAGCACTTATCTCGCGTAGGAGGCTGTAGGTCAGTCCAGCGGATACAAAGCCAGTATGCGGCTAGGGTGATAATCGTGTTAGGATGTCGTCCATCTACTAGTAGAAAAGTGTGAGTACGATACAACGACTGATCATCGTGTATTGTGGCGTGCCCTGAAAAAGGTCACTTCCCTCCAATTGAAGTTGTGTTGCACATTGTAATGAAAGCCTAGGTGCTGAGTTACTGATAATGTGGCAGTGATGAGTAATGATGTTCCTCATACAGTAGTTGTACTGTATGGCATGTTTTGACGAAAAGAATGTTTAAAAATATCATTATGTATACGAATGAAGTTTAAAGGTTTTCCTTTATGATATAAGCTTACATATATGATTATGATGCTATATCTCATTGTCGAGCTATAGTGCTCATTCTTGCTTCTTTTATATACCACAACACAACCGAGTCAAAAAGGGTGTTCATTACTGATATTATACAGTATTTTGAACAGTATGAGATATCTAAATAGATATGCATGTATATATGTTGAGAAGGTATTTAAGATCTACAGTATATTGAACTGTATAGTATTTTGAATCAATGGATGGGTTTAAGCCTTGATTCCAATATTAATATCTAATTTAAAAAGATATGTTTGAGACTTGGTTTATCATACTGATACCAAGGATTTCCAAATGATTTACGAAGAGTATTTGAGTATGATTATAAGTCATACGGTATTTTGAACGGTATACTATTTTGGGGTTAGACCCTAGTAGTGTTAAAAACTTTGATTCCATATGGATTATCTTCCTAAAAGGTTTAAAGATTTAAACTGGGATAGATTTCTTGCTGAGAGCTATTAGCTCATTCTTGCTTTATTAAAACTTTCAGCATGAAGAAAACATTGTCGATTCACCCCGTATTACGAGAGCAAGGGAATGGAGAGACCAGCCTTGAGTTAGTTCAGCAGGATGGATACTGCCGGAGTTAGCAGAATAGTTGCAGCTTAAATTAGTAAGAATTGTTTTCGAGTAGGTTGTATTATTAAACCTTGTATAGAATTGTGAGGTCTATTATTTTAACTTCAGGTAGAGGTTGTAAATGATAGATGAGATCCTGGATAGTACATTTGATTTGTAATAACAAATGTTACTTATTGTTGCTCATTTCCAAGGCTATAACTTGTGTGTGTGTGCGTAAGTGATTGGGGTCTCTGGAGTTGTATTAGTAGAATGTTGTAAGTAATGCAGGTATTGTATGATTGATGGAGCGTGACAACCCAGATTCCTGACCCCGGATCTGGGGGTGTTACATCCGGGGTCAGGGAATTTGGTCGTCACGCTAAAATCTCACTCTAAAACAACCTGTTAAATATTAAACCAAAACAAATATAACATCTTCGACCCCAACTCTACCAAGAATCTTTAAAGGTTATAGTGCTAGAAACAAGAATCCAAAATTTACTAAACTTTAACTTCCTTTTACAACAATACTCTTTACACAAATTCTATAACACTGGTATAACTTCGATAAGAAGTATACCAGGCAAACTAATCTTATACAATATAGTATTTACTAGAAATAAACTTTATACAATAACCTTACACTAGATCTCAATGCTCTGCATCAACTCGTCTTCCCAACGTCATCTTGACTCTTCTCGTTCCATAGTTATACAATTAAATATTGTTCGTTGTACAGAAATATCAAAGGTAACAAGCAAGAGTGAGCAAAAGAAGCTCAACAAGTATATAGTACTGCACAAGATAAAATAATGATGCAACAATATCTGAAAAGAAATCAACTCAACTGGGGTAAAATAATGGTGCAATAATAGCAATGTATGAAAATCAGCTCAACTGGCAAAATGAACAACAATAATTGTGTCAAACTTTAAATTAGAATTGGATTTTTAATTTGACGCAACGAGTTAAAGTGGATGATCAGTCACACTAAAACTCTGGATCATACCCTACGGTATGTCCAAATACTGAACTGGATCCAAGGCCATATTGAACACGCAATAATATTCATACTCTGACTGGCGTCTGCAGTCCTTAAAACATTTCATTTTAATAAAAACTTCCAATTCCAATCTAGTATTCAGATTAGGTGTCGGAACAATCGACTACCTGGTTAACTCAAATTAATGCTTTCAACTGTTTGATTCAGATTATCAAACTAGGTTAGGTTAAAACAAGTACATATGAATTAGGTTTCCAATGATAAAGAACCAGGATTAAATCTGGCAACCACAAGATACTGCCGGATATGAATTATGAACCGAAATAGAACTGTCAAGTTAGAAATAAATAGGTTGTCTCAATCACAGGATGAGAATAGGAACTGGTTATGCAACAAGTAATTAAATGAAAATTGAAAACAGGAATCTTGATACGATACTCTGAACAAAAGAGTACGAGTTAGTAAACTTGCCTTTGGTCCTTAGCTATTACGTAAAGCCAAAGTAATATGATTCTCATCTTCTTCTATCTTATGTCATCACAATCTTCTATTCTGATAACTCTTGGTTCCGGCGCATATGCGGTTGCTACGAGTCTGCACTACCGAGATCGTGCCCGCCCAACTATTCACTAGTTAAATATAAGATATACTTTAGCCTTCGGACTTCAACTCTACTTAATATAAATATTTATAAACTTAAGCGAATGTATTTTCTACAGAAAATTGGGCATGACCTATTCGTAAAGTGGACGTTTCCATGTTTTAAAACACCAAAACTTTCTAACTCCAATCATCTGCCTTGACTTGCAGTAAACATATAAGAAAATAATTCTGCCTCGACTTGCAGTAAACATATAAGAAAATAATTCTGCATTGACTTGCAGTAAACATATAAGAAAATAATTCTGCATTGACTTGCAGTTACTTTATCCACAAATAAACCATCTCGTACAACATTTATCACGTACCAAGTCAAATAACTAATTCACATAATTTCATATAGTAATACATAGCACATGTTTTATTCACGTATGCATTTAACTAGCATATCATATCATATACAATTGCCAAATAATATTCATTTAATAGTCCTGCCGAAAATTCGGCAGCACTTACTCTATTTATATAACAATCCACCTGTTTTAAACTAATACCAATAATCAAGAATCAATTTACAAACTAACATATTTACATAACTTAACTTAATCAACCTGAACTCACAACTATAAAATAACATACTCAACTCGATATACCATTTAAACACATAGAAATTATCAGTTCATATGCCACCATACGATACCAAACTTATTATCATACTATCCGAATTAAGATCAGACTTAACCAGTTAGAAAGATGGACAGTTTACAGCATAAAGATGAACTCAGATGAAAAAATGTAAGACATAAAAATTATAGAAAATTCCTAGACCTTTCCAGAATGGTAAGGCTCGTTAAAAATGAGTAAGTAACGAGTTCAGAAACTTTTTAAAAGAAGTTGCTGCAGAAGCAGACTCCGCTCTGTTCACACAATTTAATCACATAATTTGTTAATGGAAGGTAAACCGCACTTGTAACACTTGAAAATATCTTTTCATATAGATATAACTCACCAACATATAACTGCACATAACATTTAATCACATATTTATAGTCACGTATATAATACAAGACTTAAACAACCACTCATACTTTAAATCCGATTATCACTAGATTAAATAGAATTAATCAATATCAATCAATTCAGTTAATCAAGCAATTAATCAAGTCAGGTAAATAATAAAATAATTTTTTTGAAAATATTAATTAAATTTGATTTATAATTAATCAAGATTAAATAATAATTAATTAATAAAATTCACCAATTAACTACTCAGTTAATTGGTCAATTAAATCAATTACATTATTATTTAAAACCGATTGAAAATAATCAAATCTAATTATTCTTGAGACACTAATAATAAAATTCAAATAATAAATACATATATATTTTACAAAATTTCGGCATGACCCGTTCGTAAATAGGACTATCCAAAATATTGCATGTACTATGCTGCGCCCCCAGTCACAGGACGAACAACACAGTACATCACCAACAACAACCTGTATAATCAACATTCACTAATCAACTTAAACTCCACAAAATATCGAACTTTAACAAAAATCCCCAAGTTTGAGATTAAACGAAAGTAAACTGAAATTATCATCAAAATCTAATTTTAGTACTAAAACAAACTCCACATATTGACACGTATATAACGAGACTAAAACCAACTTCCCCATTCAAAATTAACTAACTAACTAAAATCATAATAATACTAAAAATCAAATTATGTCTTTAAAACAATTTAAACACCTCAACATATTTATATAATCAATTACAAACAAATTCCCCCAACTCGGGAATTACTAAACATAAATTAAAATTGCCACCAAAATCAAGCTCGGTACTTTAACAAATTAAACATCGCATTTATATACATAAACAAGCTACTAACAACTCGAACAATTACCGAAACTAAAATCGCAAACTAAATCAAATCTTGTAAAAAAAATTTGAACAACAACAATTAAGCATATAAAACGATTATACACAATCATATAAAGCTATCCCAGCCATCAAAATAAGTGAACAAACTCAGAATCAAAAAGCCCCAATTTTTGAATAGGAACCCTAATTTATTTATTTTTCCAGAATTAAAGAAAAATTTATATAAAACTGAAAATTCATCCACTGATGAAAATAATTGCAGATTCAGAAACTAGATTATAAGAGCTTCGATTCCACTACTTGAACTCCAAAATCCGATATCAATAACACCTTCAAAATTAGTTTTGATTCTAAAGAACACGAAGAACACGACAATCAAACCTCGATTTTTATACGTTACTGAACTCTAAATTCAACATATAATATATGAAATTGACTGGAAAAACGTACTCTACACGATGGTAACATCAAAATTAGCAACCATCCACGTTTAAAAAATTAATAATTTTAATATATATAAATCGAATTAAATAAAAATAATAGAAATTCAGAATTTTACCCCACACGAAATCTGGTGGTAGATTATGAAACTAGACTTCAAGGTCTTCAATTGGACTACTTGAACTCCAAAATCCGATATCAATAATACCTTCAAAATTAGCTTTGATCCTAAAAAACAGTAGAGAGAAAATAATATTTGATTTCTTTGATTTTTTTTTTTGATTTTGTGCATGTATAAGAGGGGGGGGGGGGGGGGGGCTGCGCACATTTCCTTTCTTTCTGCTGGTGTGCGTGGGTGTGTGTTAGTGTGGGACTGTGGGTGTGTAGGTTGCGCACATTTCCTTTCTTTCTGCTGGTGTGCGTGGGTGTGTGTTAGTGTGGGACTGTGGGTGTGTATATTTGTATATTATATTAGGATTAAAAGGATGAGGTTAGGTTGGTGTGTATTATTAAAACAATTATTCCACCTAACACCCAATAACTCTGAACGATATTTTACGAACGAAAACTCTAAAAATATTACTCGATAATTTAAAATAAATAATTCATAACCATTAAAATATTTTAAATACTATAATTATAACTTCCACTCAATTAGCGGATAAATATTAAAAAAAATTATTTCCTCTAAAATTTGAAATAATTATGCACAAAATTTTTATAAAGCCCGGATTTTACATAATTGTAAAAATATTGAATTTTTGAATACTTTTATAACTCACCCAAATACCAATGGGGAATAGATAAGATACCGGGTAAAATTTTGGTACTAATAAAATACAACTTTGATACCAAAAATTTCCAAAAATTCTAAATCTCCCAAGAATGTAAAAATACTAAATTTTTGAATATTTTTATAATTTACAAAAATAAAACTCTGTATCCGAATAAAATATCGGATAAAATTTTGGTGCAACTAAAATACCGATTCGATCCTCAAAATTCTAAAACAAACTCAATTTGACAATGTCGATAAAATAATCAGCTTTCACAAAAATTTTAAATAAAATACACATAATACCATTCCTCCTCTTTGAGAAAAGCAATAAAATATTTAAATAATAATATTAATAAACCCTGAAAATTCGGGTTACTACAATCTACCCACCTTATAAAGATTCCGTCCTCGGAATTAGCTGAAGAAGTCACTAAGGTTCTTTTAATAACTTCCAACTCTGGTTGCATCCGCAATAATACTAACTCTTTAATCTTTGATACTTGTTCTTTCTAATCTGGGATTTCTACCAGTTCCTCTATATAGGGCAAACCCGGTTGTACCACTACACGTTACGCGTTACTAGTATTCTAATCGCATCTTGATCCGCTTTGACTCTTGATAATCCCACCGGAAAGGTTAACTAATTCCAACCTGCTTGGCATACTTTCAAGATTATTTGAGATAATCAGATTCATGATATTTTGAAGTGAAAAGATGTCGTATCATAACGAGTGTCCCACAATTGTGGTTATCGAATTTCAATTTTTAAAACAAACGCTTTTGAAATAAAATAATCACGGAGAGACCAATATGATCAGATGAACCATTGTTGTGTGTCTTAGTTAAGACATTACTAAAGGTAATTAGCCTTCTGGTGTTGCACAACACACAAGTGATGGCGTCCCATCAAACTTCTATCACACAGACAGATAGTCCTTGTGTCCCCTATAAATAGGGTTGTTCGTCTCAGCTGGAGTAGAGAAATATAAAATGAGTCTAAATTCAAATTAACAATTAAAGCCTTTTGATGAGAAATTCTCAGTTACACCCTTGGATTACAACTGAACAGATTCCAAAGGTACTACTTCCGAAAAAAGAATAACCAGAAAAGAAATTACTGGCACAATACGAGGAAATGATGATTTATCAATAATAGAGTTATTCACTATTGAAGAAAATTAGAAATTCAAATATCAAAACTTGACAAGGTTTTAGAAATCTGAAAAAATAGGCATCAAGACAGCCTTTAGCACATTTGAAACCCAATAACAGGTGAACACAATATCAAATATAAATTCAGAAGGCGGAATATTTTAACAGACAAAAGTCTTACTTAAAGGAGTGTTAAATAATTTATTAAGAAGGAAGGTATTGCCAAGGTCTTCAGGCATGTCTTCTTTATCAGCTCCTCTGATGGCTCGTCATTCGATTCTAAGTTCTTCTGCTACACGTCCTAAGATTATCGATATCATACGTCATCGTCGATCCGCAATAGTCTCTGAAGATTCCACCACTTGAATCTACAGCCACAAGGATTTCCATCCAACTCAGCTCAACTATGCTCAACTATCTCAAACAAGTACTATATCTTAAATTACTCGTTGGTACTATATCCAATAGTCCAACACGAACTCTACATGAGCTCTGACGTTCCTCACATAACTATACACACTCCTACATACTCTCGTTTCTAGTTTACTATAACCCTGCTCTGATACCAACTGTGACGCCCCCAAATCCGGGGTCAGGGAATTTGGTCGTCACGCTAAAATCTCACTCTAAAACAAACTGTTAAATATGAAACCAAAACAAATATAACATCTTCGACCCCAACTCTACCAAGAATCTTTAAAGGTTATAGTGCTAGAAACAAGAATCCAAAATTTACTAAACTTTAACTTCCTTTTACAACAATACTCTTTACACAAATTCTATAACACTGGTATAACTTCGATAAGAAGTATACCAGGCAAACTAATCTTATACAATATAGTGTTTACTAGAAATAAACTTTATACAATAACCTTACACTAGATCTCAATGCTCTGCATCAACTCGTATTCCCAACGTTATCTTGACTCTTCTCGTTCCATAGTTATACAATTAAATATTATTCGTTGTACTGAAATATCAAGGGTAACAAGCAAGAGTGAGCAAAAGAAGCTCAGCAAATATATAGTACTGCACAAGATAAAATAATGATGCAACAATATCTGAAAAGAAATCAACTCAATTGGGGTAAAATAATGGTGCAATAATAGCAATGTATGAAAATCTGCTCAACTGGCAAAATGAACAACAATAATTGTGTCAAACTTTAAATTAGAATTGGATTTTTAATTTGACGCAACGAGTTAAAGTGGATGATCAGTCACACTAAAACTCCGGATCATACCCTACGGTATGTCCAAATACTGAACTGGATCCAAGGCCACATTGGCCACACAATAATATTCATACTTTGACTGACGTCTGCAGTCCTTAAAACATTTCATTTTATTAAAAACTTCCAATTCCAATCTAGTACTCAGATTAGGTGTCGGAACAATCGACTACCTGGTTAACTCAAATTAATGCTTTCAACTGTCTGATTCAGATTATCAAACTAGGTTAGGTTAAAACAAGTACATATGAATTAGGTTTCCAATGATAAAGAACCAGGATTAAATCTGGCAACCACAAGATACTGCAGGATATGAATTATGAACCAAAATAGAACTGTCAAGTTAAAAATAAATAGGTTGTCTCAATCACAGGATGAGAATAGGAACTGGTTATGCAACAAGTAATTAAATGAAAATTGAAAACAGGAATCTTGATACGATACTCTGAACAAAAGAGTACGAGTTAGTAAACTTGCCTTTGGTCCTTAGCTATTACGTAAATCCAAAGTAATATGATTCTCATCTTCTTCTATCTTATGTCATCACAATCTTCTATTCTGATAACTCTTGGTTCCGACGCATATGCGGTTGCTACGAGTCTGCACTACCGAGATCGTGCCCGCCCAACTATTCACTAGTTAAATATAAGATATACTTTAGCCTTCGGACTTCAACTCTACTTAATATAAATATTTATAAACTTAAGCGAATGTATTTTCTACAGAAAATTGGGCATGACCTATTCGTAAAGTGGACGTTGCCCTGTTTTAAAACACCAAAACTTTCTAACTCAATCATCCACAATTTATTCAATACTTCAATCATCTGCCTTGACTTGCAGTAAACATATAAGAAAATAATTCTGCCTCGACTTGCAGTAAACATATAAGAAAATAATTCTGCATTGACTTGCAGTAAACATATATGTTAGATATAATTGCTGACGTTTGTTTATCAGTGTTTAAGTACCAGGTACTCATCAGAGTTTACTGGAAGCCAGTCAGAGTTTATTAAAGTCTGACGTGGAGAAAGTTTACCTTAGCTGTCGGTGCTAATATAAAGATTCTAGAAGCAATATATCTTGAAGATGGAAAGAAGCAAGATATATTGAGACAGTTAAGAAAACGGAACAGAAGACAGAAGCAATTCTAATTTGATATGATTTGTATAGCTAATTTATAGGAATATCAATTTGAGATTGATTATGTAACTGTGTATTATATAAACATAGATAGGTTAACCCTAAAAGGGAGGCGAATACTGAATACAATATTCTTGTAACCTAGCAGCTCTCTGTGATTCTTTAACATCACTGAGAGAGGAATTATTTATATAATTCAGTTGTTGATTCATAAACAGTGTTCTCAATTGTTATTATCATACTTATATTGATTATATATTGTGTATTCGACCTAACAATTGGTATCAGAGTCAAGGCTGATTAGTATATACAGTTTATCGATCCAAACACAAGTATAATCATGACTGAGAACTCTCAGGAAGGTTCTAATGCAGGTTCTAATGTTCAGAAGGTTCAACCTACTTCTGTGAGTCGATATGAGACTATAAGGGTTCCAATTCTCGGACCAAGTGAATATCCAATATGGAAGGTGAAGATGACCATGTTTCTGGAAGCCACAGATCCAGAATACCTTGATAGAATCAATGATGGTCCTCATATGCCAACTAAATTGTCTCTTGTTGTGACTGGGCAAGAACAAAAGACTGTTCCAAAAGAGAAGAAAGATTTGACTCCTGAAGACATCTCATCAATTGCAAAGGATGCAAAGGTTAGACATCTACTAAACAGTGCCTTAGATAATGTCATGTCTAACAGAGTGATTGGCTGCAAGACTGCCAAAGAGATTTGGGATGCTTTGGAAGTCAGGTGTCAAGGAACAAGTGCTATAAAGAAAAACAGGAAGACTATTCTAACACAAGAGTATTAACACTCTGACTCTAGATCTGATGAAAGTTTGACAGATATATATGACAGATTTTGTAAATTGTTGAATGATTTGTCTCTGGTTGATAAAGAATATGAACTTGAAGAGTCAAATCTCAAGTTTCTTCTATCCCTACCTGAAAGATGGGATTTAAAGGCAACAACAATCAGAGACAATTATGATCTTGCAGATACAGATCTTGATGAAATCTATGGGTTTCTTAAAACTCATGAACTTGAAATAGAACAGAGAAACAAAAGATCTGGAAAGAAGACAAAATCTGTTGCTCTTAAAGTTGAAGAAAAGCCTGTCAAGAAGGAATCATCAAGAAAGAAAACCAAAGGAAAGGCTTTAGTCATTAAATCTGACAGTGAGTCATCAAACTCTGATGATGGCTCAAACACTGATGATGAAGCTTCTGATTCTGAAGATGATGAAGAAGAGATGATGAGAATGGCTGCTTTAATGGTGAAGACCTTCAAGAAGATGGGATTCAAGAACTTCAAGAAAGGAAAGAGATTCTCAAGGAAAGATTCAAATTCTGATCAGAGAAATTTCAGAAAGTCTGATGGAAAATATACCAAGTCTGGAAAGAAAGACAAGTCTGAGATCCAGTGCTACAAGTGTAAAGAGATGGGTCATTATGCTCCAGAATGTAAGAAAGGAAAATCTGAGAAAGCACCCATCACTAAAGGCAAGGACTGGGCAGACACTTCAGACTCAGATGAGGGAGTCAATTATGCTCTCATGGCAACTGTTAAAGATGAAGCTGAGTCATCTGGAAACAAAGTACCCCTAACAACTTATGCTTATGATACTGATAATATATCTGAATTAAGAATTTATCTTAAAAGCATACATGTTAGTTATAGGGATCAGACTTTAGAAAATGAAAGAATCAAATCTGAGAATCTAGGTCTTAAAGAGAGGAATAAATTCCTTGAAGAGAAACTTGTTAACATGCAACAAGTTCAAAAGGAGAGAGATGATGCTGTTTATGTTGAACAGTAGTTGCTTAAAAGATATAGGGAAATAGAATCTGAGTTGGAAAAAGAGAGGAAATTAATTAAAACTTGGACAAATTCTGGAAAAGACACATATCAGGTTTTTCAGACAGATACTGTAGGCTTAGGTTACTGTGAAGGAGATGAACTTAGGTTTAAAGATAAAGTTAAAGTGAAACCACAACTTAAACCTGTGCAATTTGTTCCTGAATACAGTAAGCTAAAGTCTGTTGTAGTAAAAGAAGCTGTTATGGAGCCAATTGAAACTTGTGAAAAACAGGTTAATATTGGTTCAATAACAGAGAATAAGATTGAGATAGAAGCTGTTAAAGAACCAGTAAAAATCTGTGATAAACAGGTTAATGTTGGTTTGATGACAGAAAAACAATTAAAACATAAGCTCAAAGAAGTAAAGTCTGTCAACAAACAGAAAATGTTTAAGAAGAATAGGAATGGAAAAGTAGGCATTAATAAAAGAAATGATTATCTACCTAATTCTGCTGCTCCTAGAAAAACATGTCATAGTTGTGGTAGTACTAACCATCTTGCCAGGTTTTGCAAGAAGAACAAAGATATTAACTCTTTACCCTCCACATCTGGAGTAAAGAATGATTATGTTAGGGTTAGACCACAGACTTTATGCACACACTGTGGGAGCACTTGGCATTCCATTTATACTTGCAAGAGTTATCATGCTATTTATCACAACTATTATGAGATAAAACCCAACTTGAAATGGGTTAGAGCAAACTCTGCAAGTGTAAAGTCTGACAATGTTAGTTTAAACTCTGTTGATAGTGATTCCTCTGCAAAAGCTAACAATGTTAAGAAAGCCAAAAGATCCAAGCAAGTATGGATCCTTAAATCTAACACTCAGTGATTGTTTGTGATTGCAGGGCATAAAAGAGAGCACTCTTATCTTGGACAGTGGATGCTCAGGACATATGACTGGAAATAAAGCCCTGCTATCAGATTTTGAGGAAAAAGTTGGCCCAAAAGTTTCCTATGGAGATGGCAACATAGGACATACTCTGGGATATGGCAATATCAATCTTGGAAGTGTCATCATTACAAATGTAGCTCTTGTCTCAGGACTCAAGCATGATCTGCTTTCTGTGAGTCAAATCTGTGACAGAGGATACCATGTAGATTTTCATACTGAACATTGTGAAGTTATCAGCAAATCTACAGGGAAAGTTGTTCTAGTTGGACACGGGCACAATAACATCTATGAAGCAAGTTTGGTAACAAACTCTGAAGGAAAAACTGTGTGTCTATCAGCAAGAATGTCTAGTGAAGAGAGTTGGAAATGGCATAAGAAGCTCTCTCACCTAAACTTGAACAACATCAATGAGCTGATTCGAAAAGATCTTGTAAGGGGACTTCCAAAGTCAATACTCAGCTTAGATGGTCTGTGTGATTCTTGTCAGAAGGCCAAGCAAAGGAAGTCATCTTTCAAGAGTAAATCTGAATCTTCAGTTGTGGAACCTTATCATCTTCTACATGTTGATCTTTTTGGTCCAGTAAATATAATGTCATTGGGCAGAAAGAAATATGCTCTAGTTATTGTTGATGAGTACACTAGGTACACATGGGTGTATTTCTTAGCAAAGAAGGATGAAAGTGCCTCAATTCTAATGGATCATGTGAAGCTATTGGACAAAGGATCACAATACAAAGTGAAAATTCTAAGAAGTGATAATGGTACTGAATTCAGAAATTCTGAAATGGAAGCTTTCTGCAAGGAAAGAGGAGTGAAGCAAGAATTTTCTGCACCTGGAACTCCACAGCAAAACGGTGTAGTTGAAACAAAGAACAGAGCCCTAATCGAAGCTGCCAGAACAATGCTTGATGAAGCAAAATTGCCAACTTATTTCTGGGCAGAAGCTGTTCAAACAGCTTGTTTTACTCAAAATGCTACACTGATCAACAAGCATGGGAAAACACCATATGAGATGGTGAAAAATAAGAAGCCAAATTTGAAATATTTTCATATTTTTGGATGCAAGTGTTTTGTGTTGAAAACTCATCCTGAACAATTGACCAAGTTTGACTTAAAAGCTGATGAAGGAATTTTTGTTGGATACCCACTATCAACTAAAGCATTCAGAGTCTACAATCTAAGAACTAAAGTGATCATGGAATCTATACATGTGTCATTTGATGACAAGAAAATAACTGGAATAGAAGATGAAGAATATCATGATCAACTTCGCTTTGAAAATGAAGATCTATACTCTGATGATGTAAACTCTGATGCAGCAAATCCAACAAACTCTGACGAAGCATACTCTGATCCTCTACTGGTAAACACTGACGAATTTACTCTGACAGAACAAAATAGAGAACCAGTTGAGGGGGAGCGTGAAGAAACTTCAGAAACTTCTCAAAGTAATGACTCAAATTCTGAAAGAGGGTCAAATATAGAATCAAACATAAACTCTGAGTCAAACTTTGAAAGTTCAAACACTGAACAGTTCAATTCAGGGGGAGCCTCAGAGAATGCGAATGGTCGAGAAGAAAATTAGGAGAGCATGGATCAAGGGGGAGGATCTAATAATGATAATAGAAGCCAATTACCAACAGCAAGAAGGTGGACACAATCCCATACACCTGACTTGATAATTGGAGATCCAGAAGCTAGTGTAAGAACTAGAAGTGCTACAAATAATGAATGTCTGTTTCATTCATTCTTACCTCAAACAGAGCCCAAGAAAGTGGAAGAAGCTCTTCAAGATGCTAACTGGATAACAGCAATGCAAGAGGAGTTAAATGAATTTGAGAGGAATGAAGTCTGGACACTTGTACCAAGACCAAAGAACAGATCTATTGTTGATACAAAGTGGGTTTTCAGAAACAAAACAGACAGTGATGGAGTGATTACAAGGAATAAAGCTAGACTTGTGGCTAAAGGCTATTCACAACAAGAAGGAATTGATTATGATGAAACCTTTGCTCCAGTTGCAAGACTGGAGGCAATAAGGATTTTTCTGGCCTATGCTGCTCACAAGAAATTTAAAGTCTTTCAGATGGATGTGAAAAGTGCTTTTCTCAATGGGAAACTTGAAGAAGAAGTATTTGTTGAACAACCACCAGGGTTTGGAGATTCCAAACATCCAGATTATGTCTACAGACTTGATAAGGCATTATATGGACTAAAGCAGGCACCTAGAGCATGGTATGAAACTCTGGCTCAATTTCTTTTAGAAAGTGGGTTCACTAGAGGTACAATTGACAAAACCTTGTTCTATTTTAATTTTGGTGATGATTTGCTGTAATAACCCGAATTTTTGGATTAATTAAAACTTTTCTTATTATGATTAAGTGCATTAGTGAATAGTGAATCTGATGGATGAATAGTGATTTTGAGGGTTAACAAAATTTTTCATACCACCTATGTACGAGACGTAGTGTGGATATTCCGAAGTCATATTAGTGATCTACGGAGTAAATAAGTGAATGCAAAGACGATCAGAATTCAGAAATTCCAAATTTTATTTTGGAATAGTATTTGACCGGGCAGCGAATTATATATTATTATATTCAAGAAATGAGATATTAAAATTGAGGATTTGAGGATTTAATATTTTGGAATTTTATTATTTTATTAAAGTCGATTTAAGGATTCGATTGTTGAAGTGGATAGTGAATAGTTACTATTCACTGCGAAAATCGCGTAGAGTTTTATTCGCTCTTTTGGGAAATATTTCGAATCGTTTCAAGAGGAGCAAGGCAACATTACAGGATTAAATATAGACATGGAAGTAACATGTAACAAGATTAATTCGAGAATGCAACATTTGGATCATCCATGTGAAAAGAAACGAACTAGTAAAGCTACTTTAACCAAACGCGTGCATGCGCGACACGTGTCCTGGTGACTCACCAAATGTGATGACTCACCCCTCTTTTATACAAATATCAGCATACTTATCTATTTATCAAAACAAAAAGAAAAATAGAGAACTCTCCATTTTTGAGAGAAAACCCGAGAGAAAAAGGGGAGAGAAATGGGGGAGAAAGAAGTGATCATAACTTGAGATTCCGTGGTCCGTTTTTGGCGTTCTACCACTCAAATCGAAGCTCTCGAGAAGCCCGACGTAACCATGGTAAGCTCTCGCCTCACCTCTGTGTTTTACCCATTCGATTTCAGTGATTAACAGTTGGAGAAGATGATGAATAGTAACTTGTGTTTTGTTTTGTTTTCGGATATTGAGTTTGTGGCTTCCAAAGGTTGTATTAAGCAAGGATCTAAGGTTACATAAGGGATATAGCAGCAAGTAAGCTTGGAGAAGGTATAAAACCTCTGCCCCTTTTGTTTGTATGAGTTTCGAAATGATTTTGATGTTTATGTAAGGTTAAAAGCATGATTAAGTAATTAGATAAATTGTTGGTTGAGTATTGGAGGATGGGTTATGAATTTTGTTGTGATTATTCATGGAGGATTTGACTGAGTGGAGGGTGTATAAGGTGGATGGTGAGTTTGGGATTGATTGGTATTGATTTGGTTGTGTTTTGAAAATGGAAAACGTTACGATTATAGCCGTCGTAATGCCCATTTGATTTAAGGCTGTTTTGAGCAAGAATTACGAACTGGTATTGGAATATTTTTGAACAGAACTGGCCATGAACATGTAGGTCTTGTTTTAAGGTTTGTTTTGGTATAAAGATCATGTCCATACGAATTACGGTTTAAGAGAAAAGTGAGTTTTAGTAAACGTCGTTCGGAGGAACAACCCTTCTCTGTTCAGCAACTTTGAGGCTATATTTGGACCACTTAGGGGCCATATTAAAATGTGAAACTTTGAGGAATAATACTAGAGACAGTTAGGAAGGCTCACGAAAAAGATTCGGATTAAAAAGATTATTTTTCGATTTGATAAAAATGTTTTAGTCGAGGTCGCGCAAGTGAAAACCACTGAAAACGAGACTTAGAAACCAAGGTTCCAAATGGTTAAGTATAACTTGGATTTGAGAATGGATTTCAAACCAAACTTGTGATATAAGTATTTGACGAATAACATGGACTTAGTATGAGCCTATAAGGAGCTAGTAATGCCTTGGTTGTGTTTCGCTTACGTGTTTAAGCATTAAGTTATAAGTGGTTTATCGAGGGGATTAACCGTGTGTTTTCGTTTGACTTTGTCTAGATTGTCTGGCATCGTCGCGAACCCCTATCACTTCTCGAGCATCAGGCAAGTTTACTAAACCTTACTCTATTGTTCAGAGTAGGTATATTTTCAAATATTCAATACTTGTGTATTCCCAAGTTATATATATCAAATCTTTGTTGTGAGTATTGTGGCAAGTTTTCTAAATCTATACTTTGAAGTATTGATTATATATTACTGCTTTTGCCATGTGTGGAGTTATATAGTTTTGCGATACGTGTTATATATTGTATAAAATAGAGTTTGATTTTGGCTTATATATGAGCTTTGAGATGAAGTAGTTATAAACCGGTATACCTTGTAGCTCTAGAGATAAGAGCATACTTCTTGTTTTCGACTCTAGACCGGGAGTCAGTATTTGAGATATGGAGATAGCCGTGGAAACCCGGAGGGATTCCAGCGGCAGTGTACTAATTATTTTGAGGACTGCTATTATTAAACATTAATTATATTTCTAGAAAGTATTAATTACATGGAAATGATTTGAGGAATGTTATTTGAATATTACCTCATTCGAAGGTTATTACTTGGAAATGATTTGGTAATTGGCTTATAAGCTAGATATGGGATATCAGTTATAAGCCAGGTTTTTATAAAGGCCCTAGGTTAAGGGCGTATGATATTTCTTTAGATCAGAAGTAATTATAATTCTGTATATGTTAAAGGTTATTTTCCGATAAAGATATCGGGTACTGTTATTCGAGGATTAATTATTTACTTAAAGTATATTATTTATGAATATTCATTTGAGGATTATTGACTTAAAGATTATTAGTGTGAATATTCATTTAAGGATTATTTATTTATTGAATATTACTTTTGAATATTTATTTGAGATTTAATTGTTTAATGAATATTATTTTGAATATTCAATTGAGATTAATTAGTTAATGAATATTATTTTCGAATATCCAAATGAGGTTTATTAATTAAGGAATATTATTTCAGATATTCATTTGAGGTTTACTTAATCGAAGAATATTATTATGAATATTATCTGAGGATTATTTAATGAATATTATTTTTGAATATTCATTTGAAGATTAATTATTTATTTAATGAATATTATTGTAAATATTCATTTGAGGATTATTTATTTAATGAATATTATTTTCAAATATTCATTTGAGGATTACTTACTTAATGAATATTATTTTCAAATATTCATTTAAGATTTACTTATTTAATAAATATTATTAAGTATTTGTAAATCAAAAGAGGTTCCCAAAACAATGTTTTTCCCATTTAAATCTGTCTTTTAAAGAGGATTTAAATACTCGCTCAACTATCAAAAATATGGGAAACCTGATTTAAGTGACTACTACTCTTTTTAAACTCTCAATTCAAAAACTGTCAAGGGACAGATATTTTCTTGGAGCAATTTAATTGCTGCCAGTCTAATGTTGGGTTACCACCTCAATGATCGAGGGGTAAATTCATGGAACAAGTCGATATCCATTAACAAGCATAGCTTGGGAAATATTGGAGAATCTTCCTTTCCAACCTAGATATAACTACTTAGTGGAGTCGTATCAACAAGTGTTACACTTGGGGAAAGGAGGACGATCTTTACGTTTCAGAGTCATGGATTTCATCTGAACTAGGAGTGGTGTAAGTGGTCAAGTTGCGTGGGCCCATCCAACTTTTAATTGCCCCAAATGGGCGGGAGGTCATAGTAAGGCGGTAGACAATGTCAGGCCGTCGTGATACTTCCATCTACATGTAGAGAACTATTTGAGCGGTGCGACCTGCTACTGATCATAGCAAGGTTAGGCACAGCGGACGCGGTAGCAACTCCAGTATTGGTTCATCATCCAATTTGGATATTCCTGCAACATGGATTGGGATGAAAAACCAATCATGTTGGTAGGGGGTCGAAAGTGTTTGAAAATGAAGTGGCAATAAATTCATGCAACTCCATCTTTTATTTTATGAGTTATGACTCTGTGGATACCTTACATAACATGAGTTATGGTAAGGGAGTTGTTTATACTGAATCACCTTATAACTTCATCTTTTAAGATATGTGTTGATATTCTGCTTATATAGCAGATATTTTTGGAAAGGTTATATTGGTTTACTTTGAAACCTCACCTTTTATATTATACTAGAACTTTGTTCATAATATAGCAAAGTTGCAGAAATATTATGAATGATATTTGAAGTACAATAAAGGTACTATTTTTGGAATACCTTCCGATAAGGAAATAATTTCAGTATCGAAATATTTTGACAAATTATTGTCTTATACCCGCTTTATTCTGGGTTGAAGTAAAGGCAGAATTATGCCATACTTTCATTACCTTGCTGAGCTATCGCTCACTCTTGCTATT
Organism: Heracleum sosnowskyi; assembly: GCA_030848705.1. Lineage (NCBI taxonomy): Eukaryota > Viridiplantae > Streptophyta > Magnoliopsida > Apiales > Apiaceae > Heracleum > Heracleum sosnowskyi. Next base: position 11,612,666 of record CM061239.1, read on the forward strand.
GTTTTATATATATTATATAGCAGCGAAGCAGGATGCCAATGGGTCGGCACATACCCCGCAAGGCGTTTCCATAAGCAGTTTCTAGCGGTGATCCCGAGAATAGTACGAACCAATCGAATCAGGCTACGGCTTTTAGTATTCAACTTATGTATAGACATGAATGGTATGAGAGGATTGTGAGCATCAGAAGGCTAAGTTGGTAATGTAACTTTACTTAGAAATTGTATCAGTGACAGATTCAAAAGACATTTGGGTATTGTAATAAAGATAATTTATTCCGCAATGGTTGTGTTTGTGTCGTTTCTGAGACTCTAACCTGTGTGTGTGTGTGTGAGATATATATTGTGGGGTCATGAGCAGGTGAATTATGAATGGTGCGAGTAATACAGGTAAGGCAAGGAGTACCTGGATCGTGACAACCCTAAATCCCCGACCCCGGATTTGGGGCTGTTACATTTACTGTTAGTTCAAATCTATGTGGATGACATAATTTTTGGGTCTACTAATGACAAACTCTGTAAGAAATTTGCCAAGCTTATGCAATCAAGGTATCAAATGAGCATGATGGGAGAGCTTAGTTATTTTCTAGGCTTGCAAGTCAAGCAAACATATGATGGGATTTTTATCAATCAAGCAAAATATACCAGAAATCTTCTCAAGAAATTTGGTATGCTTGATAGTTCATCTGCTACAACTCCCATGGCTACTGCAACAAAGCTAGACAAAGACACAGGAGCCTCAGTAGATATGACAAACTATAGAGGAATGATAGGGTCTCTTCTTTATCTGACAGCAAGTAGACCAGATATCATGTATGCAACATGTCTTTGTGCAAGATTTCAAGCAGATCCCAGAGAGCCTCATCTAACAGCTGTAAAGAGGAATTTCAAATATCTCAAAGGAACCATAACCTTGGGTTTGTGGTATCCTAGAGAATCAGAGTTTAAGCTAATTGGTTACTCTGATGCAGATTTTGCAGGCTGTAAGATAGACAGAAAAAGTACAAGTGGAAGTTGTCAATTCTTAGGTGACAGATTGGTTTCTTGGTATAGCAAGAAACAGAAATCAATTTCCACATCCACTGCAGAAGCAGAGTATATAGCTGCCGGTAGCTGTTGTGCACAGATTTTATGGATGAAGAATCAATTGCTGGACTATGGATTAAGGTACTCTAGAATACCTATTTACTGTGATAATCAAAGTGCTATTGCTATGACAGGTAATCCAGTACAGCACTCCATGACCAAGCACATCAGCATAAGGTATCATTTTATCAGGGAACATGTGGAAGAAGGAAACATTGAGCTTCATTTTGTTTCTACAGACCAACAGCTTGCAGATATCTTCACCAAACCTTTGAGTGAAGCTACCTTTACAAGGCTGGTAAATGAACTTGGAATGATCTCTGGTTTTGACTAGAGATACTGGTTAGATTCAAACTCTATACATGATTTTATGCTCATGATTCTTTGCATGTGTTAACTGCTATTTGTACCAGTATGTTAAACTCTGATAGTAAACTCTGTTAGTCATACTCTGTCGGTTAAACTCTAATGTTAAACTCTGATTGTGATATTGTCTGAAACATATGGACCGATGAAGAAAGCTGTATGAAGCATGATTTTCAGTAAGTAATCATGAATCCTTCTAAGTATTATAAATTCTAAATTACAAAATGTGCAGAAATTTTACACAGCATGATACTGTCTTTATATTTATAGCATCTCTTAGTTTATTGATCCTATACACTGAGTCTGTATTAGCTGTTTGCACTTTCTCTCATAAATTAATTGTATTAACTGATGAAAAGTCTAAACTCTATTAATTAATTGCAAATATTTCACCCTCAAATCAAAAGATGCCAAAAAGAGCACAAATTCCTTTGAGATCATGTTGTGCCTAGGAAGATCTAGGAACTTATTGTATGAAATAAGGGCTAAAATCTTTGATTTTTGGTGACTAGTGCCAACCACTGATTACTGGAAAAATATATAAAAAAAAAAATTATATATAAAGGGGGTGAAAATAAAAGATATATCCAAATGAAAGGATATCAGAATACAGAGTTTAGATATAAAAATCCGATTTTATTTCATATGAAAGTTTGAGCAACCAATTTTTACTGCTTTAGTTTGTGGATTTTATGCACTTTGAGATGATCTAAATATTCATATTCAGTAAACTCTGCTAATTCACACACAAATACTCACACCTGTACAGTTTGTGAAAAGAGTTTATTTATAAAGAAGGAGGATTGGTAAACACTGATGAACTGTGTACTCTACGCTGATGTAATTTTATTTTGATCTCTGATGATTAAAATTAATTATTTGTTTCAGACAGTTAACAATTTTGAGAAAACATTCTTGAAAATAAAAGAGTATGATTGGTAACGGTTCTAATTTGTATTAAACAGAGGAGAGAGGTTGAGTGTCTAGAAAAGTGTAAAAGGCGGTAATTATTGTTGTTTTTACTGCGCATGCGCATTGGAAACTGTCAATTACTGCTGTCAGTCATTGCATGTGTGCCACGTGTCCCACTCACACGTTTCACGGAGTAAGACAGTTGTGTGTATTGATTAGAAACTGTTCAGTTTTTAATTAATTCTTTTGTATTAATATCCAATACACAAACTCATTTGAACTTTTCACAACTTATTCCAATTCACACATTTTCACAAACACTTTTACTGCAAACACTCTAAAAAATTTTCTAAGTCATTCTCTGATTATTTCTAAATCGTTCAAATGGCTTCTACTGCTTTTGTATCCTCTGATCTTGAATTTGTTCCTAACAACTATGTTGCTCCATTGGCTAATGAGAACGCACCGGAGGCGTTTCATCTGATGCAGAATTTTCTTGCCCAATCTCCAATCGGGCGTGCTCTTGTAGAACTAGAGAAGCTTTCTGGATTACAAATTAAAAGCTTCTGGGAGACTGGTGTCTATGATGATGGTGGTGAATCAGGAACACCAACCATTATTTTCGAGTTTCAAGAAACAGAGTATTTTATTACTCCTGGTACAGTTCATGTAGCTATGGGCTTTGGTGAGCATACTGCTTACACCATTGCTGTTGGTGATGCTGATTTGGTAAGGATGATGAAGGAGATAGGATACAGTGGGTCTTTGGCTAAGATAGGTCAACTGAAGCGACCATTCTTGAGGAAGGAGTGGAGCTTTTTCTTCGATTGCATTACAAGAACGTTCGGAAAGAAGTGCACCAACTGGGATGCAATACCCACTGATAGTCTGCAAATTGGGTATTCTTTACTTTATGGTACTCATTTTGATTTTGCTAGATTAGTTTTAACTAATTTAGGTGAGAAAATGACTGAAAACAGAAGGGTAGTTTACTTTGCTCGTTTCTGTCAGATTTTATTTTCTGTTTGTGTTAATGGGGTAGATATTATTGATAATGATATTATTCCTTGTTTTAAACTGCACAAAAGAGTATTCTCTGATCTTATTAACAAGGATGTCAAGAAGGGTAATCTAGGTGATTTCTTATTACCTGAGGTGGTTCAACAGTTTTTGATCAATTCTACCCAAACACAATCTGAAACTCAACCACAACCACAATCTGAACCACAGCCTGAACCTCTAGATACTATTTTTCCCAATAAACCAAAATCTAGTGGTAGAACTAAGCATATGGGTTCTAAGCCAGCAAGGATTTCTAAATCATCAGTTAATATTGGGGTGTCAACATCTGCTGGAACTTCAAGGAAGAAAAGAAGGGCAAATAGGCCATCTTTTGCTGACAATGAGATTTCACATCAGAAAAGAAGAAAGTTAGTAGCCAATTATCTTTTTGATAATGTGGATGAAGCTGTCCAGCATGAAGCTCCTGAAGTTGTTGTTGAGGAGCCTGTTGTAAATGCTGATGATGAGGACAGGATTTTTGTAGATGCTGAAGCTCCTGAAGTTTTTGTTCAGGAGACTACTGAAGATAATGAAGCAGCCACTGTGCCTGATATGGCAAATGCTGAAACAGAGGCTGAGGTTTTTGAGCAAGACAATTTATTTGCTGATTTTGAAGTTGAAGCACATCCTAGTATCAGTGTTTGTGATACTGAGGATGTGGCAGCTGATCAACCCACCCAAATTCAAGATGAGTCTCTTGCAACTCATACAGAGATTCTCTTTGTCAATAATTCAATTCCTGAAATGGGTGAGGAGGTTGATCAGGTAATTGAAGTTGTTGTAGAGGTGATAAATGCAGATACAGCAGAGGATATGGTTAAGACTGTTCCTGAAGAAACAGAGGTTTTTGAAAATGTAAACTCTGAGAATGTTGAAGCTGTTGCAGAGCAAGTTCTTGAAGAAGCTGCACAGATAAATACTGAAGCTACTGCAGAGAATGCATTTGAAGAAGCTGCAGAGCCTATCCAAGACAATGTTGATGCAGATGATAATCAAAATTCTGAACATTCTCTTCATGCAAACTCTGGGATCAATGCTGAACTTTCAGACTCTGATGAGTCTATACCTTTTCTAAGAGATCCTACAGCAGAGTCTATCAAAGCAAATCACAATGCCACTGAAGATCATTTCAGGGAAATGCATTATGCTAATTGGTCAGGAGCAGACTGCATTTTCTCTACTCAGAGGGCTGCTGATTTTGTACATCAAACTGCTACAGAGATTACTAATCCTGAGTTATTATCACATTTTAAGGCGACCATTGTTCAAGTTAAATCATTGCACAACCGCTTTGATGAGACTCACAAGGTTGTTCTTGGATTGAGTAATGATATTGCTCTGAAGGAGTTAGAACTAAAGAAAGATAGAGCTCAATTTTCATCTATGCAAAAAGATCAAGCGGAGATCAAGCAGAGGCTTACTAATGTTGAAAGCAATCAGACTGTTATGTCTTCACAACTAACTTCTATTGCTGCATCACTTGAGTTGCTGACATCAGTTTTTATTTCTGATGATGTCAAAAAGGGGGAGAAGATACCTAAAGACAAATGCAGAAGGACTCCAACTTTGAGACTGAGGGATGATTCAAATGATGGTGGAAGCAGGGAAACAGAGAAAAGGTCAAAGTCTTCTCAAGAGCAAGGGCGACTTAGGTCAAACTCTGCTAGACAGACAAACTCTGAAAGGTTAAACTCTGGTAGTCAATCTTCTTCAAGACTTAAAAGTCTAGTGATTTCATCAAATCCAACCACTGATGAAGAGATTGCTGCTAAGATTTTCATGGAAGAACATGGTGGTGAAGCCACAGTTGAAGATATAGATGCTGAGATGAAGCTTCTTGCTAAAGAACACCAGAAAAAGATTGAAGCTAGTACTTATAAGAAGAAATCAGTAAAGGCTCCTAGAAAGAAAGAAATTGGAATTTCTATCAAAGAAAATACTCAACAGAGTATACAATACACAAGGAGGCCTGTGATTGCAAACACTGACAAAGGAAAAGGCAAATTGATTGAAGAGCCTGAGTTATCAAAGAAAGCTTATTCAACCTCTGACATGGCTCATGTTGAATCAAGATCTAATAAATCAACCACTGACGTTGCTCAAGTTGATGATTCTGTTAAAGTTGTGACAACCTCTGACACTGCTCAAGTTGTACAAACTCAATTAATATCTCCACAACTCCAAGGTACTTTTCGAAGATCATCTAAAGATGAAACTCTAAAGCCAGGAAATGTGAACATTTTACAAAGCAGAACTGTAATGGGAAAAGAATCTTATGATAGATCTGGCTTGGGTTCACATAGAGAGAAAAGAGTGAATAACAGTCCTTTAGATCATACATCACTGGCAGAATCTGGCATTGGGGTAACTCAAGAAAACCTTGACAAGTTAGAGTCAGTTCAGATGATTTATCACAGAGGAATCAAAAAGGAGTTTCTGTTATATTTTATGGCTGATGGAAGAGTTTATAGAGTTGGAGAAGCTGATATTCATCTAAAACTATGGGAAGAGCTGGAGTATGTTTTATATCTGCTAAGAGTGAAAAATCAAAGTACTCACAATGCTGCTCAAGTTTTAAGAGAGAGAATGATGAAGTCTAAAGTCTTGGGTGGAGCCAGAATTTCAAGTGCTTATGTTCCTAAGTACAGAGATGCTCATGGAAAGCTTGTAGAGATGAAAAGGAACAGTGCTAAATTCAATACAGCACTTGGAATTAAAGTGTTGGAATTCAACTTAGAGTCTGACAAATCTTACTATATTCGGCTAGGGAATGAAATGAGGAAGAACAACATTTATTCTCTGAGAGCTGCTATCTACCAGACTGGAGAAAGTGATCCAGAACTCAAGGAATTGAAAGGGATCATGGTAGATGAGCTGGAAAAAGCTAAAAGAAGACTACTCATTGATTATCTCAGAACAGTGCCTGACATTGAAGAGATTAAGTAAAGTCTGACTGTAAGTTTTTAAAGTTTTCTGTTCTAAGTTAAAGTTAAACTCTGATTATATTTAAACACTGCATTTGTTATATGTTTTGACATCATCAATTATCTATTAACTTGTACATCTTTATTATGCACAAGTTGGGGGAGATTGTTAGATATAATTGCTGACGTTTGTTCATCAGTGTTTAAGTACCAGGTACTCATCAGAGTTTACTGGAAGCCAGTCAGAGTTTATTAAAGTCTGACGTGGAGAAAGTTTACCTTAGCTGTCGGTGCTAATATAAAGATTCTAGAAGCAATATATCTTGAAGATGGAAAGAAGCAAGATATATTGAGACAGTTAAGGAAACGGAACAGAAGACAGAAGCAATTCTAATTTGATATAATTTGTATAGATAATTTATAGGAATATCAATTAGAGATTGATTATGTAACTGTGTATTATATAAACACAGATAGGTTAACCCTAAAAGGGAGGCGAATACTGAATACATTATTCTTGTAACCTAGCAGCTCTCTGTGATTCTTTAACATCACTGAGAGAAGAATTATTTATATAATTCAGTTGTTGATTCATAAACAGTGTTCTCAATTGTTATTATCATACTTATATTGATTATATATTGTGTATTCGGCCTAACAATATAAGAAAATAATTCTGCATTGACTTGCAGTTACTTTATCCAGAAATAAACCATCTCGTACAACATTTATCACGTACCAAGTCAAATAACTAATTCACATAATTTCGTATACTTCACGTAATACATAGCACATGTTTTATTCACGTATGCATTTAACTAGCATATCATATCATATACAATTGCCAAATAATATTCATTTAATAGTCCTGCCGAAAATTCGGCAGCACTTACTCTATTTATATAACAATCCACCTGTTTTAAACTAATACCAATAATCAAGAATCAATTTACAAACTAACATATTTACATAACTTAACTTAATCAACCTGAACTCACAACTATAAAATAACATACTCAACTCGATATACCATTTAAACACATAGAAATTATCAGTTCATATGCCACCATACGATACCAAACTTATTATCATACTATCCGAATTAAGATCAGACTTAACCAATTAGAAAGATGGACAGTTTACAGCATAAAGATGAACTCGGATGAAAAAAATGTAAAACATAAAAATTATAGAAAATTCCGAGACCTTTCCAGAATGGTAAGGCTCGTTAAAAATGAGTAAGTAACGAGTTCAGAAACTTTTTAAAACAAGCTGCTGCAGAAGCAGACTCCGCTCTGTTCACACAATTTAATCACATACTTTGTTAATGGAAGGTAAACCACACTTGTAACACTTGAAAATATCTTTTCATATAGATATAACTCACCAACATATAACTGCACATAACATTTAATCACACATTTATAGTCACGTATATAATACAAGCCTTAAACAACCACTCATACTTTAAATCCGATTATCACTGGATTAAATAGAATTAATCAAAATCAATCAATTCAGTTAATCAAGCAATTAATCAAGTCAGGTAAATAATAAAATAATTTTTTTGAAAATATTAATTAAATTTGATTTATAATTAATCAAGATTAAATAATAATTAATTAATAAAATTCACCAATTAACTACTCAGTTAATTGGTCAATTAAATCAATTACATTATTATTTAAAACCGATTGAAAATAATCAAATCTAATTATTCTTGAGACAATAATAATCAAATACAAATAATAAATACATATATAAATTTTACAAAATTTTGGCATGACCCGTTCGTAAATAGGACTATCCAAAATATTGCATGTACTATGCTGCGCCCCCAGTCACAGGACGAACAACACAGTACATCACCAACAACAACCTGTATAATCAACATTCACTAATCAACTTAAACTCCACAAAATATCGAACTTTAACAAAAATCCCCAAGTTTGAGATTAAACGAAAGTAAACTGAAATTATTATCAAAATCTAATTTTAGTACTAAAACAAACTCCACATATTAACACGTATATAATGAGACTAAAACCAACTTCCCCATTCAAAATTAACTAACTAACTAAAATCATAATAATACTAAAAATCAAATTATGTCTTTAAAACAATTTAAACACCTCAACATATTTATATAATCAATTACAAACAAATTCCCCCAACTCGGAAATTACTAAACATAAATTAAAATTGCCACCAAAATCAAGCTCGGTACTTTAACAAATTAAACATCGCATTTATATACATGAACAAGCTACTAACAACTCGAACAATTACCGAAACTAAAATCGCAAACTAAATCAAATCTTGTAAAAAAAATTTGAACAATAATTAAGCATATAAAACGATTATACACAATCATATAAAGCTATCCCAGCCATCAAAATAAGTGAACAAACTCAGAATCAAAAAGCCCCAATTTTTGAATAGGAACCCTAATTTATTTATTTTTCCAGAATTAAAGAAAAATTTATATAAAACTGAAAGTTCATCCACTGATGAAAATAATTGCAGATTCAGAAACTAGATTATAAGAGCTTCGATTCCACTACTTGAACTCCAAAATCCGATATCAATAACACCTTCAAAATTAGTTTTGATTCTCAAGAACACGAAGAACACGAAGAACACGACAATCAAACCTCGATTTCTATACGTTACTGAACTCTAAATTCAACATATAATATATGAAATTGACTGGAAAAACGTACTCTACACGATAGTAACATCAAAATTAGCAACCATCTACGTTTAAAAAATTCATAATTTTAAAATATATAAATTGAATTAAATAAAAATAATAGAAATTCAGAATTTTACCCCACACGAAATCTGGTGGTAGATTATGAAACTAGACTTCAAGATCTTCAATTGGACTACTTGAACTCCAAAATCCGATATCAATAATACCTTCAAAATTAGCTTTGATCCTCAAGAACAGTAGAGAGAAAATAATATTTGATTTCTTTGATTTTTTTTTTTTTTTTTTTGCATGTATACAGAGGGTGGGTAGGCTGCGCACATTTCCTTTCTTTCTGCTGGTGTGCGTGAGTGTGGGTGTGTATATTTGTGTATTATATTAGGATTAAAAGGATGAGGTTAGGTAGGTGTGTATTATTAAAACAATTATTCCACCTAACACCCAATAACTCCGTACTGAACGATATAAAATAGGTAATGTGTTTTAGCTTAAAAAAATAATTGGTTATAAATAAATTGATTGTAGATAGGTCCGACCGATAGGCCCGATCCAAATACCGACCGTCCGACCGACCAAAACTTTTAATGTTTCGTCTTTAATAATATAGTATAGATATATAAACAATTTAGCTTCTTAGCCTTAAAATCTATTTTCTCATCCAACCTTCAAAATCTCATATATTCATCGCCATGTTGCAGGTAAGTTTGCTATTGTTTATCTATTTTATTTTTGAGGAGATTTACGCTTTACGTTTGATGTTATGCTATTTAAACTAAAATTTCATCGGTGATAGTTGTAACTTTAATATGATATGCACACCAACAAACATGATTTTAAAACTAATATTTTCGAAGATGCAATTCAACAATTTGGACATACAGTATACTAGGATGAAATTTTATGTATTGCAGGTTACATGACCATTCAGTTTTATTATAATTGTAATATTCGAAAGTCATCAAAGCTCATGCATGGACATACAAGCTTTTATTTGGATTCTTCCCTAACCTTCTTTGATAATGAGATCCAAAGCCTATTTTACCTACGTTTAAATCCATGAAGGTGTGTATAAGGTAAAATTATGATGATTTTTAGAAGTCAGGGCTTACAAAAAATAGAGAAGGCGGTCTCGAATATCGGATATCTATTACCGATATATGTACATACACCTACTCATACAGGGATAACTGCACGTAGTTTTCTAATGATCGTGTTAAATGTATAATTGACCTTCAGAATTAAAGGAAAATCCGATGAGCTCTCAAATCGTACAAAAAATATTTATATATTTTTCTAAAATTTCTCAATTTTAATAAATTTCCTTATTTATATTTGAATTTTTAGGGAAGACATTCCTTATTTATACTCAAATTTTTAGGGAAGACAATCAATACTATTATATAATAGACGAAACATTAAATAATAATAATATTATTACTTATAATCAATTACCTTTTTCACCTAAAATATATATATTTTTTATTTTTTCTAACAAATTCCCCTACTTTTTCAAATATATCCCGGGCAATTAACTTTTTTAACTAAAACATGTTAGTTTTTCTATTTTTCCTTACTAAAACCCCCCATTTTCCAAAAATATCACGGACAAATCTTTAGTTATTATTTCTAAACATAATATTATAATTATTTTTTTAAAAATTTACATATTTTAACATGTCTACTTATTTTTCTTAACAAATGCAATTACTAAAAATATTAAAATATAAATAATCAAATATCTATTTATAACCAATTACCTTTTCAGTCAAAACATATTATAGATTTTTTCTAACAAAGTCCCACATTTTCTAAATATATCACGGGAAATTGTCTTTTTCAATTTACTTTTTCTATTTTTCTCACTAAAATCCATTTTTTTTTCTAAAAATATCACGGACAAACCATTTACTTATTTATTTTAAAACGTATTTAAATAATTTAAATTATTAAAATTTTAAAACCTCATTTTCCAAAAATATCACGGGTATTTACCTTTTTAAACTAAATATATGTTACATTTTTTATTTTTCCATACTAAAACCCCCCTTTTCCAAAAATATAACGAGCAAACCCTTACTTATTTATTTTAAAATTTGTTTTAATGTTTTTAATTAATTAAAATTGTTTAGCTATTTTAACATGCCTACTTATTTTTTAAACAAATACAATTAAAAAAATAATAAAAAAATAACAATTAACAATCCATGCATCGCACGAGTTTTAAGCTATTATATATAATAACTAAAATCTAAATAAAAAAAAAAAGAAAATTTAAAAGAAGACTGTGCGTCGCACGGGATATAAGCTAGTAAATATATAAAAGTCAATCATATTTAAAATTTAATTATACAAATATTACGTTTTTTTCTTAACTAACTTAAATCCTATTTAAGTTCTAATCTATTTTTCTGGAGTTTCACTATTTTAATTCAATTCGAATATTTAGTGAAGACAATAAATATATAAAAGTCAATCCAATTTAAAATTTAATTAAACAAAATTAACTTTATTTTCTCAACTAAATTTAAAAAATATTTATCTATTTTTTTAGAACTCCTAAATTTTAGTTCAATTAAATTAAATTTCCTTAGTTACATCTGATTTTTTAGGGAAGACATTCCTTATTTACACTCGACTTTTTAGGGAAGACAATAAATATATAAAACTCAATCCTTGAAAGATATATATGTATAGGCCTATTTGTAAATATCGAGGATACAACTCAACTTAAACAAGTTTTAATAAGTAAATAATAATTCAATTGTCACAGAAATCTCAGAAGGTTATATCAGTCAAAACAATGAAGATTAAAGTCATCCTACAGACTTGAAGTAATTCTACATTGAAAAAAGCTCAATTAATTGATCAAGCCTCAGTAAAGTATTCAAGGAAGTGGATTTATTATATTGACAGAGATTTCAGAAGTGTGACAACAAGTGTTCAAATTATAGTGGTTGATCAAAGTCAAAAGTAACAAATGGACCACAACTTAAAGTCAGAATATGAAGAACAGACATTACAGTTAGTCACTTATGAACCAGACAGTACATCAAGTGTCAACATCATTCAGTGGAAATTCTTCATTAATTCAATTGGTTCAAGGATTGTTTCTACTATCAAGGAAGAATATAAATTCTCTTTTAATTAATTATTAGATTAATTAATTTATTGAATAAATTAATTCATCGGAATTAATTTATTAAATAAATTAATTAATTAATTTATTGAATAAAATAATTCATCAAAATTAATTTATTAATTAATTAATTATAAGAATTAATTAGAATTAGAATTAGAATTAGAATTAAGCTTGCAATGACTATGATAAATGAACTGGAATGACTATCAAGGATAGTCATCCCGATAGTCATGTCAGGTCATTTTATCATAGAAATGAACTGGAATGACTATCAAGGATAGTCATCCCAATAGTCATCCCAGTTCAACTGATAGTTATTACAAATTAATTCTAATATTCTGATAGTCATTCCAAGCCTATTTGATAGTCATTCCAAGCTAAAAATGATAGTCATTCCAAGCTATATTGATAATCATTCTGGAACAAAAAGGTGACGTGCAGAATTAGAAGACAACAAAAGATATTAACAGAATGCATTCAAGACAGTTCTTACATAACTCAACTTCATATCTTTCAAGAACAAGCACTGCCTTTACTGCTTCTAACTGCCTGAATTCAATTTGTTCAGTGAATTCATTTCTAGTATAGATTGTTATATCCAAGCCACTAGAAATCATTTACTTGTACTGCTTTGACTATCTAGCGAATCTATAGTAGAAATTATCTCGAACTATAATTTATCATTCTATCTTTTTATTACAAAAATAGATAAGTTCATGTCGAATTTATTCTAAATTTGTTTTAATTAGTTTGAGATTCAATCTTTGTAATCAGTACAATATTTGTAACACCTTTCAAGTTTAATATAAGTTATATTTAACTTGAATTTTGTTTCATTTAATTCCGCAATAATTTGTTCTTGAATAGTATTTTCTTAAGAAGAACAAATTCGATAAAATGGTATAGTTTGTATTCAACCCCCCCCCCCCTACAACCTTATCGGGACCTAACAATTGGCATCAGAGCCTTTTGATTGATACACAAATCAAAGATCCAATTTTTGTGATTTTTTCAAGAACGTTCATATTTTTATTCTTCTAAAAAATCTCAAGATGACTACACAAAAAGTTGGAACAGTAAAGATTCCTATGTTCAGCAAGGAGCATTATCCCATGTGGAAGAAGAAGATGCTTCTATTTCTTCAGGTGGAAAATCCTAAGTACCTAGGTGTTTTGAAGAAAGGACCAACTATTCCTATGGTTGGTGAAGAAGAACGCATTGAGAATAATGTGGTTGTTCAAGCTGAAAGGATGTATCCTAAAGAGCCTAAAGATTATACAGCTGATGAAAAGGAAGATGCTTCCTTGGATGCTAGCTTGTAGTTAATCCTAGTTGACTGTCTGGATCCAGTTATGCATAATCATGTGTTAAATTGTAAAGATGCTAAGCATATCTGGGAAACAATAGAAATCATCAATGAAGGGACAAAGGAACTAAGAGAAAACAAGTTGGAAATTCTTTCCTCTTCTTATTAACACTTCAGGTCCAATTCAGGGGAAGAAATATCTGAAGTTTTTGAGAGATATAATAAATTGATCAATGATCTGAATCTTCACGGAAAGCATTATACCATCAGGGAGATCAATAAGAAATTCATTTTAACACTTCCAATTCATCTGGAACACGGGATTTCATCCATACGAGAAACAAGAGACTTAAGTGAGATTTCACTTGAAAGACTCTATGGAGTACTGAAAACCTATGAATTGAAACAGATTCAACAAAAGGAAATCTATGGAACGAAAAAAGTGGTCAGTACGTCTACTTCACTTGTAGCAGAAGTTCCTCAGAAACTGGAGGTGAAGGTTGTTCAACTCTCCAGTTTATACAAGGATGTAACTGTAGCTGAATATGGTTTTACATCCACTAGTGAATCTGATGGTGACTTCTATTCCATGGAAGAGCTCGAGCAATTGGAAGATGAGTCAATGGCTATGATAGTGAAAAAAGTTTGGGAACTTTAGATTCAGAAGGAATCCAAATCTCAAATTTAAACCAAGGTTCCAGAGAGGTAGTTCTTCTTCCTCTAATAGCACAAGGGGTGGCTATAAAACTGGAACTGTGGACAGAAGCACTATGAGATGCTTTAACTGCAATAAGTTGGGACACTTTGCTACAGAATGTAAAAAACCTAGACAAGCAAAGAAGAACTCATTTGACTCAAGCAAGAAGAACAGGATTGTGAAGGCTTATCTTGCAGAAGTAAAGAGCTGGGATGATACTGACAGTGATGAGGAAGATGGAGAAGTTGGTAATCTTGCACTTATGGCTATTGAGGGCGGTTCTTCATCTCTTAAGTTTGAGGTAACTTTTACTGATGCAGAAATGGTCTATCATCTTAGCAGTACTTTATCATGTGCACGTAGTGAAAATGATCGAATAATTCTTCAGAACAATGCTTTAGAAAAAGAGGTTAAAGAATTAAGACTAGTGAATGTTAATCAGGGTGAACTGAAAGATAAAGTAGCTTTTCTTGAGAATAGGGTTAATTGCTATAAATATCTAGAAACTATTGTTAAAGATAATTTCACTGAACTTGAAACAAAGGTAAGAGCCTACTATAATTCTTGTAAAGAGGCTAAAGAGTTTTTCAACAAGCAAGCTATAGGCAAAACTGTTGGTATAGGTTTTGGCTGTAATGAGGCTGTTGGAATGTTATGCATTAATACCCCTAACAGAGTCAGTGCTAAAGATAGGGGTATACCACAGGTGCTTAAGGGTGTTAAAGACCCTCTCTTTAAAGAATCAATAGCAGAATCTTTGAATGAATCTTCCATCATTATTCAAGAGGAATTGCGTACTGAGGACCTTGCTAATGAAATTACTCATTCCAACAAATGTGTGTCTGAGGGTTCTGTCAAAGTTGTTCCAGCAACAGAGACCAAACCAGACATTCATAAAGTGGAACAAAACAACAACAAATCTAACATGCCTACTGTTAATCTGTCTCATAAAGCATGTGGTGTGGTGAATTGCATGTCTTATGCATTTAATGTTATGTATGCTTATTTTAATAGTAAGCATGTATCTGATGATAAGACTGCTCCTCGTCAACATGTTAATTATAAGAAGCATGTTAGATCTAAAACTGTTAGTCCTCCCAAAACTAGAGTGGACACATTCTTACCTAAGCATTCTCAGAAATGTCTTAAGGCTGGTGATAAATGGAAACGCTCTTTTGTTAAAGAGGTTGAAGTAGTTAAGATTAAAAATGTTGTTTTGCCTGACAAAAGGCCAGTTTTTAAGTATGCCGGACCCAATCAAGTTAGGGTTCCGAGGAAGGACTAATCAATTTGATATTGCAGGGTGTGGAACAGGTAAACCGTGTTGTGTGGATTCTGGACAGTGGATGTTCAAGGCATATGACAGGAGATAGAGCCCTGCTATCAAATGTGGTTGAGAAAGCTGGCCCAGTGGTTACCTTTGGAGATAACAGCAAAGGTTTAACTGAAGGATATGGCTGTTTAGAATCTGGAAATGTTATCATTGAAGATGTATCTATTGTGGAAGGTCTTAAGCACAATCTTCTCAGTATCAGTCAATTATGTGACAGAGGATATGATGTTTCATTTGATAAAGAGAAGTGTCAGATCCTTCATAAGAAGAATGGAAAGCCTGCTCTTTAAGGAGTTAGGAAAGGGAACTTGTTCATAGATGATTTAAATTCTGGATTCAAAGATGAAGTTAATTGTTTTTATGCTAAAGCTTCATCAGATGAAAGTTGGCTATGATACAATTAGATGTCTCACCTGAACTTCAAAATAATGAACTCCCTAGTCAAGAGGGAATTGGTGAGAGGTCTACCTCAAATGGAATTTACACAGGAAGGACTGTGTGAGGCTTGTCAGAAAGGAAATTCAAAGAAAGCATCTCACAAGGGCACTGACACATCATCAATAACTGAACCACATCAGCTACTGCACATGGATTTGTTTGGTCCAGTTAATGTGATGTCCATGTCAAAGAAACAATATGCACTTGTGATTGTTGATGACTATTCCAAATATACAAGGTTTTTATTCCTAGATTCCAAGGATGAAACTCCACATATGGTGATTGATCATGTGAAGTTGATTGAGCTGGATTCTAGATTCCCTGTTAGAGCTATAAGGTCAGATAATGGAACTGAATTCAAAAATGCAGTCCTAAATGACTTTTGTGCAGATAAAGGAATAACAAGACAATATTCAGCTCCTAGAACTCCTCAATAGAATGGAGTGGTAGAAAGGAAGAATCATAAATTGATGAAGCTGCAAGAACAATGTTAAGTGAATCAAAACTTCCAATGTACTTCTGGGTTGAAGTTGTAAATACTGCTTGTTATACTCAGAATCGAACCTTAATCAACAAGGACTTAATGAAGACACCTTATGAGATCATGAATAACAAGAAACTAACTCTCAAATACTTTCATGTATTTGGTGATAAATGCTTTGTGCTTAAGGATGAAGATGTTAGACATGGCTAGTTTGAGGCCAAGGCATATGAAGCTATTTTTGTTGGTTACTCCAGAAGATCTTACAAGGTGTACTTAATTGATAGTCACCAAGTGAAAGAAAGTGTCAATGTTACATTTGATGACACTAAACTCCCAAGTATCCAAACAGAAGATTCATCTGAGAAACTGAAGTTTGATAACTTTCCAGATTTAGAATCAGATGATGAAGCTCTACCTGAGATTGATGCTGGTAATGATAATAACAATGATGATAATGATCATGGTGGTGGTGGTAGAAAAATTGGTAACAATGGAGATACCACTAACATTGGAGAAGAATCATTAAGACAATCTAGCAACAACTCAGGGGGAGGAAATGAAGGGCCAACTAGTCATTCACAACACCCGAATGAATTTCAAAGCGAATCATCAAGATCAAATCTTCCAAGACAAACTGTTTGGAATAGAGCTCATCCTTTTGAGCTGATTATTGGTAATCCAGGTGTTGGAGAACTAGGAGTGCTACTCAGAATGAATGTCATTATTCAGGGTTTCTTTCTGAAATGGAACCAAAAAAGACTGAGGAAGCACTGAATGATCCTGATTGGGTGATTGCTATGCAAGATGAACTCAATCAATTTGAACAACAGCAAGTCTGGAAGCTGGTACCTAGACCAAAGAACAGGAAAGTAGTTGGTACAAGATGGGTATTCAGAAACATGTCAGATGGAGATGGCATAGTGACAAGAAACAAAGCAAGACTGGTTGATCAAGGTAATTCACAAGCTGAAGGCATTGATTATGATGAAACCTATGCACCAGTAGCTAGGCTTGAGGCCATCAGGATGTTCTTAGCATTTGCAGCTTACTCCAATTTTAAAGTTTATCAAATGAATTTTAAGAGTGCATTTCTGAATGGTGAGATGGATAAAGAAGTGCTGTCAATTTTTTTTTTGTGTTTTAATTTTCTTGGATCAACAAAATTTGATTTTATTAATTTCTCGTAAAATTCAAAAAATTTAGATTTTAATCCCTAAATTCGAATTAATTTAAAATTAATTAAATTATTTTGTGTTAAAATGGCCCAGAATTTTGAGATTGTTCTTACTAATTACCATGACTATTTTGTGTTAAAATTCATGTGTGAATTTTGCTATCTTTGCTAATGTTGATTTAAAAATCGATCTTCTATTTTTTTTTTGCACTACTACTGTTGTCTCTGATGATTTTTCTTCTATCACCTTCACTATTCAGGACAAGCAATACACAATAACTAAGGAAATATTTTATAATGTGTTGCACTTTCCTCAAAATAATTTTGATATAATGCCCACTAATGGTGAATTAACCCTATATTTCACTAATATTCACTATCAAGGTCCCTTGAACATGACCAAGTTGATTAAAGGGAATCTTGTTTGTGAGTGGGATATGTTTTTTGATACTTTGGCTAAGGTCTTTGGCAATTGCACTAAGAAGAACTTTCAAAACATCACTTATCTTTTACAAGTTATTGGTTTTGCAATTGTTTTCAATAAAAGACTTAATTTTGGCCATCTTCTCTGGGATATTGTTGTAAGAAGGGTTTTCAATGCCATAAAAGAATTTGATAGTGGTAGAAAGGTTAAATGTTATTATCCTTGTTTTCTATCACTTGTCATTAATTCCTTACTTTCTGATGAACATAAGGAACTGTTCAGGAATGGTCGCTTTTTTATTTCTCTGACCACTGACAGAAAGTTCTTTCAAAGGTTACAAACTACCTTCAAGTATGGCAATGTTCCAGTACTCATATCTTCATTCATGACAAACTTCATAAATCTTCCATCCTTTGAACCACCAGTTCTTGAGCAACTGATAGTTACATCAGCTGGAACTTCAGAAGTCATTCCACTTCAGGTAATAATTCCTAACCTTGGTTCTTCTTCTGCCACAACTGCTGATACCCAAGAGGTTAATATGGCTGACCAAGAGTTTGTAGAACCACAAATTATATCTCCGATCATAGAGCCAAACACAGAGTCAACTCATTTAACTAATCAGCCTGAACCTAATATTCATGTCAGACAAAGACATTCTAGTGAAAAAGAAACAATGAGAGAACCCACAGCTCTGTCTCCGCCACCAAAGAAGAGAAGAACATACAGGATATGGATTTTGAAATGGCCAATCAACAGTATCTAGAGACATCCTCTCAACAGGGTGGATCTATTGAAATAAGCCGTAGGGCCCTGACAATCTATACTGAGTCTAGCACACTCCCATTACTCACAATAGGAGAAGACATACCATTAGATGAAACTCGGGACACATGGTCAGGAGAGCACTTAGGGTTTGATACAGTGCCTACCATTGTTTTGGTAGAAGTGTCTTCACAGGCATCTGAGGGAAAATCTGATTCTTTTCCAACTCAAATAAAATCATTTTCTCCCCTCCCAGAGGGAACATCTCTCGCTCCCTTAAGGGATTTTCCACTCGCAGTTTTTACTGGAGAAAGTGGAAGGCAACCTGGTGAGTCTAACACTAAAGCAATTCAGTTTTCAAACAAAGTGATTTGTTAGACTTCACTAGGGACTGGGATTTGTGAACTCCCATTGCACCACCACTGACCTCTCTAGAAGGGGCTAGGGTGATTTTTCATGCATGTACATAATCTGGAGATCAAGATAGACATCTAGTGGTTAGGACTGAGAGTCAAACACAGAGCGAAACACAAGCACGTGAGCTGAGTGAAACACCACTGAGAGAAATTGAATTGAGTGCACACACTAACACATACACTACTTATTTATTAGCTCAAATAGCAGGTCTACAGAAACAACTCTTGGAAACCCATGCTGAAAAGGATATTCTAAAAGCACAAGTGGTTGAACGGTCTTCTTCTTCCACCTCTGTAACTAATTAGCTAGGTATTGTTAAAGATGATATTGAAGGACTGAAGACTTCTCTCCTGCTCATATAGCAGAGAGTGTCAAGGAGATTGCTTCTATTTCTGCCCAGGTGGACTTCATTCAGCAAACAATTGATGAAAATAAGAGGTTTAATGATGAAAGTTTTGCCAAGATTGAAGGAGGAATGGAGCATCTGAATGAAGGCATGAAGCATTTGTACTTGATGATCAAGAATTCACATCAACCCACAGCTGAACAGAAGAAATTCTTTGAGGGTGATGATGATGATGATGATGATGAGGATGATGATGGTAAAGATGAAGGAGGGGATGGAGGAGATATAAGGGGGAAAAAAGAGGTTAATCCTGATGCTACTAAATCTAAATCTGTAGAGGATTCATCAACTAAGGGGGAGAATAAGGAGAAACAAGGAGGAGCTGAAGTTGGACAAGCTAGAGGATCTAGTAAAGACAAAGGAAAGCAGAAGTCTACTTTTTCTGATGATGACTACTACCATGGTGAACATGGTGATTTTAACTTTGATACATTTGGAGATGCCCCTAAAGATACCTTTGGTGATGTGGAAGTTAAAGAAGAAGCAGACTATGCTGAATGGGAAGAAGATACTGTTAGTGTTAGTGCCCTAGAGACAATACAATTGTACTTCTGGGAAACACTATTTTGTTATTTAATAATGATTATGTTCTATTGATTATTCGACAACAATTATTATGTCTTTATTTACTGCGATATTAATGTTAGAGTAATAAATGTCCTTGGAATATCGAACACGTATTCTATATCTTTAAGTATGTGACTTAAAAATGAGATTATATGAATAGTGTTTATATTCCTAAAATATCCCTAATTAAGCATTATGAATTTGGACAATTATGATGCATAAAGATTAGTATGATCGTTGACTAAATGACCACATCTCATTGGTCATAGGTATAGTGATACTAAAGTCAAGAACATAGGTGCATGTAATATTCTACATGGCACCGGATTGACCCACAGTGAGATTCTACATGGTAATAAAGTCATTAGAATAGCTCACAGTGATAATGGTGTAATGATCCTTAGACTTGAGATCATTATATTTCTATACGAGGATTAATATACTTTGATTACATTAAAAGTTACCTTTGACCGGGTGATGATAAAAGTGGACATCGGGTATATTATGAGTCGTATGAGAAATATGAATGATAGATATAGGATTTAACCCTCCTATTATTAGGAGAGATATTATTGGTCTCTTGATTGAGTGAGACTATGAAAATGCATGGCCATGCTCAAATATTGATTTGTTTTAATAGTCTACTCATTGATCAAGGAAACCTGGATTAAATGGTGAAGAGGATGACTAATAACATGCCTCGAGTTTAATCTATAATATTTGGTTAAAGGGATTATATTACACGGAAACATTAGCCACGAAAGGTTTAATTGGATCACCAATTATTATTATTACTTGGGTAGCAATGATGTATTACTAGATGCCGCTCATTGTTTATAATTTTATTATGAGATACTAAAATTATTGCCAACGTAATAATAACCTAAAGGGTTACATATAAAGAACGTTTTAGACGGAGCATTAATTAAATTTCGAATTTAATTGAATTATTATTATTATTGAATTATTGGATTAATTAAGTAGGACTTGATTAATTATATAATAATTCGAATATAATAAATAATACTACTAATAATCAGATTGGGTTTTGGAAGCCCAATCAGATTAGGTATAGGCCCAAAATTCTCTCCTTATAAATACATTATGATGTATTGTTTTAGGTTTAGTGACAAAATTCGTTTTCACAAAAATAAACCCTAGCAGCTCTGCATATTAGAGAGGCTAGAGACAGAGAGAGAAAGTTTTCGAGGGCGTTTTTTTGGCTAGTACCAACTCCGTGATCGTTGGACGATCGAGCGTTCGTGTGGACTACTTTGGCGACGCAGATCTTGAACAGCGGCTGCGTGGTGGTTACAACAAGGACCTCCATCTTTCTGAATATTATAAGCTCAATTAAGGTATGATTTCGTTTCTCCATAATCAGCCATGTCTTGTACACGGATCCTAGGGTTAGGGTTTCGGATTTTTATTGTTTTTACGACTGTTTTCGCTGCGTTTGATGCCCCGAAACCCAACAATGGTATCAGAGCTACGTGTATAAGGGGCTGATTTGGTTATGTGTTTACTGTATTCGATGCATGTATGCATGTTTTATGAATCCGCCTTGATACAGTTATGAGATATATCGATTATAATATGTTATATCGCTTATATATGATACTGTTATGCTTAAAATAGTGATATGACTGATTAATATGCGATGATTGTATGTTATGCATGTTGTCTGGTTTATATAGGGATATAAACTGTGAGATCTGCAAACTGGGATATGTCTGTATGTATATGATACATGCTTCCGGAACTGTATATGATGCAGTGGCGGCAGAGACTATAAGATATGATCTGAGATTCCGAAATCGATGATTTTTGAATATCACTAGTCTTCCGGAACTGTATATGATTTTTGACAGCTTGTAATGACTATGATAAATGAACTGGAATGACTATCAAGGATAGTCATCCCGATAGTCATGCCAGGTCATTTTATCATAGAAATGAACTGGAATGACTATCAAGGATAGTCATCCCGATAGTTATCCCAGTTCAACTGATAGTCATTACAAATTAATTCTAATATTCTGATAGTCATTCCAAGCCTATTTGATAGTCATTCCAGGCTAAAAATGATAGTAATTCCAAGCTATCTTGATAATAATTCTGGAACAAAAAGGAGACGTGCAGAATTAGAAGACAACAAAAGATATTAACATAATGCATCTAAGACAGTTCTTACATAACTCAACTTCATATCTTTCAAGAACAAGCACTGTCTTTACTGCTTCTAACTACCTAAATTCAATTTGTTCAGCGAATTCATTTCTAGTATAGATTGTTATATCTAAGCCACTACAAATCATTTACTTATACTGCTTTGACTATCTAGCGGATCTTTATCCCTAGAAATTATCTCGAACTATAATTTATCGTTCTATCTTTTTATTACAAAACTAGATAAGTTCATGTCGAATTTATTCTAAATTTATTTTAATTAGTTTGAGATTCAATCTTTGTAATCAGTACAATATTTGTAACACCTTTCAATTTTAATATAAGTTATATTTAACTTGAATTTTGTTTCATTTAATTCCGCAATAATTTGTTCTTGAATTGAATTTTCTAAAGAAGAACAAATTCGATAAAACGATATAGTTTGTATTCACCCCCCCCCCCCCCCCCCTCCCCCTCTCCCTCTACAAACTTATCGGGACCTAACAATCCTATTTAAAATTTAATATTCGAATTTTTAGGGAGACAATATTTATATAAAATTCAATCCTATTTAAAATTTAATAAAACAAAACTAACTTATTTTCTCAACTAAATTAAATCATATTTATGTTTTAATCTATTTTTCTAGAGCTTCTATATTTTAATTCAATAAAATAAATTATCTTACTTAGATTATAATTTATAGGGAAGACAATAAATATATAAATATCAAACTTTTTTAGAATTTAATCTTTATTTGATTTCTATATCTAATAATAATAATATTCAATGTTATCTTTGACATATTCTTTTTGTGATTTTAGGAATTAATTAGAGTTATTCAATACTATTATCTCATAAATATTTTAATTAATCATGTTTAGATAATTGAATTTGTTTTATTTACATTGAAATTCATAGTAGAAACAATAAATATATAAAAGTCAATCCTGTTCAGAATTCAATCAAACAAATGTTAACTTTTTTTTTCTTAACTAAACTAAATTTAAAATTCCTTATTTACATTCAAATTCACAAGAAAAACAATGATTATATAAAAATCGTTTATATTTTCATGATTAACCTTTTATATTATAATGATGCACATGTACATACTAAATTTTTTTAGTATAACGTCTAAGAATATTTAAGAAATTTGTAATTTTTGTGATAATACAAATAGTTGAAGTTTAAAGCGATGGTTGATACATAAATTTTTACTTTGCTTAATTTTAGTATTTTTAATTTATATGTATTTAGTGCAAAACGCGTCGGCTCAAGAAAGTATAACACAAAATCGACATATTAAGTCTAGGGATTTTAAGAAATTTTTAATTTTTGTTATGATACTAATAGCTGAAGTTTGAAGCTGTGGTTTATACTTAAATTTTATTATTGCATATTTTTACTATTTTTATTTATATGTATTTATGCAACGGGCGTCGGCTCAAAAAACATGACACAAAATCGGCATATAAAGTCTAGGAATATTTAAAAAAAATTGTCATTTTTGTGATAATACGAATGGTTGAAGTTTGAAGTGGTGGTTGATACTTAAATTTATATTAATGCATATATTTAGTAATTTGTTTATATGTATTTAGTGTAACGGGTGTGGCCTCAAGAAAATATGATACAAAATCGGCATTAAAGTATGTCAATAATTTATTTTATTTTCTATATATGTTACTTTTTAAAACATTGTGTTCACTATATATATATATAGGCTAGTGATCAAATACAAACCTTTTTTAAAATACAAACTAAGAACCAATTTAAGTCCTTAGATTAATCTAATCTAATGGCCCCCTATATACACAACACACAACTAAAATACACCCTCCCACACTCAATCACACCTTTTCCCCTTCGTTTTTAATTTGACTTTTCCCGTCAATCGGAGAGTTTTTTTTTGAAATCCGACTTCACCGTATTTTTCTCCATCTCCCAACGATCGATTTGCATACCATATGTGCTATGTTTCGACGCGATTTGAAAAAAAATTATTTAGTTTGTAGGTTTGTAGTCTAAGAGTGGTTTGTAGTAGAATAGCCCCCTATATATATATATATATATTCTAGATTTTCTCTTAAATAGTTAATATTTAAAATTTTACAAAAATACTATAGGCCGCTGCAAAGCGTGGCTAGAAGAAGGTGGATGTGAGGTGGGGGCTCATCTTTACTAATTGAGGAAACAAAATATACAGTTTTAATGTTATTACCTTTAAAATCTTTACTGATGAAGGAAAGTAAATATACAATTTAAATATTATACTAAATTTTTTATTAAAAAATATCTCAATTGCCTTTTAAATCGTTTCTAATGCAGGAAATTGAATATACAATTTTATTATTCTTGCCTTTAAATCTTTAGCAATTGAGAAAATTAAATATACAATTTTAAAATTTTCCTAAATTTTTTATTTGTTAATATACTTGCTAACCAATATCATTATCTATATTATCATTTTATTATCTTTATCTTTCATCTCTTTATATAAAGAAAAATCTCACGGCGCTCCCAAATCGTCTTTATTCTATTTATCTATTTTTCTAGAGCACCTTTATTTGAAATAATAAAATTTTAAAATTTCTTTTTCAACTCATAATTCATAAAAATTTGAAATAATAAAAAATAAAAGTTATGACATTTGTCACATATCAATTCTAATTCACACAAATCTACTCAGACCCTACTATAGATTATAATTATAATGTGGAGATTTCACGCCATCTAGCTAATTTAGTTTTTATATTATTTTGATAAAAGTTTTGGTATTTATTATCTCTTTTTGTATGTTTTTTCGGATTTATTTGATTCTTCAATGCAGTACATCTCATCGTTATTGAATATAGTTTATGGTCCAAAATTTCTTTAAAAAATTTAAAAAATTTAACTTCAAGACAATAAAGGTAAGTATTTATAACTATTGTATTATATGTCAACAATACAAAACAAATTTGAAAACTATTTAATTTATTCAATAGAGTAATTTTAATGTGTTATTGTTAAATTTGTTAACAACTAGAGAGTGACTCACTGGGAGGAAACAATTTTAAAGGAAAGACGGTTCATTAAGAGCATCATATTATATGATAAAATAAAATTTTCATGTCATGTTATGTATTTAAAATTTAAGTTGGGATTTAAATTTTGGAAAAAAAAATATAAAAAGTAATTTATATTTATTCTTAATTTTCGTGAATGATCAAGATGACAAGGAAAATTAAAAAAAAACATTATGTTAAAAATATTTTTATTTATTTCATTTAAAAACATATTTTGTAGAATATTTTTAAAGAAATTAGAAAAATTCTTAAAAAGCTTAGTAAACTAGTTTTTTTAACAAGACAAAACATCTACATTTTTAGATTTGTTTTAAAAATACGGTTTTCTTAAACTTATTTTAAAAAATACCATTTTTTAAGTTTTATTCTCAAAAATGTTTGCTACTTCTGCAACCTAATATTCAATTTTATTTCAAATTTTAAAAAAATTGATTTATGTTGCATCATTTGTATTTCTGTTTGCAACCCAGATCAACTTTAAAAAAATAAAACTAAATTCAGGCAAATCGTATTTTTGAAAACAGAACTTAAAAAATTATAAGTTCGAAATTTATTTTACATAAAAACATATTTTTGAAAAAAAAATAATAAAAATTGAAGTTTTTGAAAAAACAAATTAGATAAACAAAATTCTTCATATATCTCAGAAACTCTAAATGAGTTAATTTAAATTATTGCTAAGAGGCGTTAGCTAAAATAGTTGGCTAAAATAATATAAAATTTGTAAAATTTGTTGAACATGATGTGTTTTAATGGAGTTGCCTATAATAGTTGGTTATATTTTAAAAATAGTATGTTTTTATTATTTCCAGTTGTTATAAATAGAATATATCATTTAAATATGAAAATAGATTACTGTGATTTCACTGCAGGTCCCTAGGTTCAGCAAATATGGTCAATCGGTAAGGGTTTGCTATATTTTTTGCTAAGAGTTTTGTAGCATTGGAGTTGTAAATTTTTTACATAATATTTAAAAATCTTATTTATAGAATGGCACCTAACAATTTAGCTAAGGGTTTTACCATTGAAGATGTTCTAAGAAGAATAAAATGGATTGGGTTCGCAGGAAAATTGGTTTTGATGGGATGATAGTGGCAGAACCTCAAGGACGTAATGGAGGATTACCATTCTTATGGAAAGAGATGGATCATGAAAACCTAATAGGTTTTTCACAAAACCATATCGATATGGAGATCAAAACAGAAGGGATGAATCCTTATCGACTCACTGGTATGTACGGTGAACCAAATAGAGATCCAACATGAGGAAAACTTGGGATTTGCTGCGTCACATGGCAAGAGATTCAAACTTACCATGGGTAGTGATAGGTGATATGAATAATGTGGTGGCCCAAAAAGACAAACGGGGTGGTCTTCAATATCCCAGGGGTCTTGTAGAGGGGTTTAATGAGGCGTTGACAGATACAGGACTAATAGACATGGATTTAGTGGGACATTAGTACACCTGGGAGCTTGGGAGAGGTACTAATGAATGGACTGAGATTCGACTAGATAGAGCTCTTACAACTGCATCATGGTTAGAAATGTTCCCAATGGGAAAATTATATAATTTAGAGGGTTCGACCTCGGATAACAACCCACTTTTGTTGGTTCCGGTAGTTCAAATACAAGCTGCTACTACTAGAAGTTTTAGGTTCGAAAATGCTTGGCTCACAGATCCTATGTGCGAGCAGCTGGTGAGAAATGGCTGGGAAAGAAACAGTGGTAGTAATATTCAAGAAAAAATACAGAATTGTGGGGGAGAAGTTGGCTCTGTGGGGAAAGGAAGTAACGGGTAAATTTGGCAGTCGTATTAAAGCGTGTAAAATTGAGCTGATTTATGAGCAAAATGGACAGAGGGCGGGCCAGTATACCTCATATTCCCTCCTAAAAAGATCACTATTCACTAGTACTACTATGAACAAGGACAACTGGACACTGAAATTAACTTTAAACCTCAGAAATTAACTTTGATTTGATTAGAGTCACCCTTGTGATTAACTTTATATATGTCTGAAATAGCAATGTTTCTTGTAGTGTGTACATATAATTAGTTCAATACATGACCCATGAGTGTAAATAGTTTACTTTTGAAATATATATTATAGCTAAATGCAATATATAACAATATCATATATATATATATATATATATATATATATATGGTGCCCTTCCACAGCCCCCGTTGATTAGCAAATGCTAGACAACCAACCCATCACAATTTGCTACACAACCAACCCATCACAGCCGTTCAAAAACGATCATACGGCTAAGGAAACACACTGGAGCAATGAAACATTGCTCCAGTGTGTTTCCTTAGCCGTATGATCGTTTTTGAACGGCTGTGATGGGTTGGTTGTTTAGCATTTGCTAATCAACGGGGGCTGTGGACCAAAACCCATATATATATATATATATATATAGCCAGGAGTTTATATAATCTACCATGATCATAGATACGCCTCGCAAGAATCTAACAATATCATCAAGGGTGAAACATGGAAGCAACGACTGAGGGGAATGAAGCCTGGTCCGACGACACCAATTGATCATCACAACGTACCATATATCGTGAATATCGTATGGATCCAATTGATGGCCTCGAGCCAGACAACATACCCCTCAAAAGAGAAAGCTTCCTTCATCGAGGTCATCTTAATGGAAACTGCAGAGATAAACTTAGGGTTTAGTATGAAACACATGGGAAGATTTATGGAACTTGAAATAAAACTGAACTCTAGAGAGGAAAAAACCCTAATTGAAAAAAGAAAAGCTCTTCAGTAATGATGCTTATGATAAGAGTCTCGCTCTGTCCATGCCGTACCTTTTATATACACACACAAACACAATACCATCATCTTTCAGTTCTACGATTACTTGTATATCTCATGCACTGATTCCCGAGGTTAATTAATTAAATGTTCAACTACTTTTTGCAAAGAATTTAAAAGACAGACTTGTAGCCTGACTCCTACATAAATGTTTTTGACCATATTTGATATTTCATGACTTGTCATTCTACAAGCTTGACTAAGTTAATTCTTGTGCAAACTTTTCTTTTTATTTTGCAAAGAAAATTAAAGTTAACTATTTAGCAAAATAAAATAAATTAAAGTTAAGTATGAATTAGTACTTTAATTTCAGGCACAAGATACCGATGAACAATGAAATAAACCTCTTTACACACATTTACATAGACCGGTAAACCAATATTCGTCGCCTTGTTTATCTATCTAGGACATTCGGTCCCGATTATTTTGCATCGTTCAGGCTATTTTTAGTGGAGTACATGTTGAAGAATGAAATTTATCGATCAGCAATCGGCATCAATCTCACAACATATAATGTGTACACAGAGAACACCCGATTTATAAAGTCACCTGATCTATCTAAGCCAGCAGGTATGGAGTTTCAAATTCCAAAGGCATTCTGTGACGAAAGGAGAAGGACATAGACACAGAGACAGTCTATAAACGTTGTACTGTGTGTTACTGTAGTTGCAGTACTAGTTAATTTAGTCAAGCCCTCCAATCAATGTCTACATATATACATATCGACAACATGAAGCTGCTGTTTCCTAATCAATTTCGGTTGTCTCAATTATCTCCTAATTTCCCAATATTAATCTAATAATAATTATTGCTTAACTACTAAGTAATATCCTCTCTCACAAACGAGAAACAATCAATCTAAATCAATCAATTACTAAAAAATATCTCCAAACGATTCTTTCAAATCAGAAAAGAATCACAACGCTAATATAACTCTAAAAAGATAAAATCAACTTATCTCAACATATCCCTTAACAATCACATGGTTTAAAAATATTATCCTATCACAGAACTGCGTTGGCTTGATCCCTATATATAAACAGGGTACGCAGACATCTTGGAATAGGATCCGACGCATCTAACAAGTCGAGACACCTTTCAAGTCCAGCCCCAAAATATCCAAAAATCCCAAATCCCCCTATTTTCATAATTCGTTATTACAGCAATCCCCGAAATTTGTTATCACCAAATTCATCCGTTAACAATTGGCGATAGAAGGAGGGGATACTTTTTGATTGTGGAGGACAATCAATCTATACAATACGCATGGGGGGTTATTATAGATCTGGAGCGGCTTTAATGTAGGAGCTAAACGGTGGAGGCGTTCGTTCGTGGTTATGTTCAAAATTAAGATAACTTTTCTTATGATTTTGTCCGTATAAATAAGCTATCTTATAAAATTCGTAGTAAATTTATTACATGTTAGATTTTGATGATTTTTTTTGATCCGAAAAGCTTTTGTGATTTCCTACAACTTTCATTCTTGGTGTTTTCTGAGATTATGTTTCAATCTATTCTCGAAATCACAAAACATAATCAGATCCCGTTTTTCAGTATTGAGAAGTTAATCAGCAGGCGTTTTATTTGATTCCCGATTTGTTATAAGTCCGTTTCTGACGAGCCATATATCATCGGAAAGATCTTTTCGTTTCCTACAACTTTCATGTTTTGTGTTTTCCAAAACAATATCATTTACATGGCCAAAAAGGTAAAAAACAGATCTGAGCAGAATCTGAATCATGGAGATGTTAAAGAATTGTAATGCAATATTCGTAGCACATGATTTGATTACTTCACTAGCTCGTGCATGGAAAAAAATAAGTGTGGAAGATCCTCATCTGATAAGGGTAATATTTTCGAAAGCTCACTTTTTCAAGGAGAATAATATTTTTGAAGATCCTATTTCGAGTAAGATAATATTTTTGAAGACCCTCTTCCAAGAAAGATAATATTTTTGAAGACCCTCTTTCGAAGAGGAAATTATTTTTGAAGACCATCTATTGAAGATGTTAATATTTTTGAAGACCCTTCTTTAAGGTGTTGCTTGGAAATTATTTTTGAAGGTCTTTCTTTGTGGAAGGTGTTGCTTGGAGTACCTTGGTAAACCCGTACTTCCGGGGTGTTTATCCGTACTTCCGGAAAGCTCACCAAGAAAATAGTCTCTTCCCTTTTCTTAAACTCTGCTTTGCATAGAGTGTATAAGAAGACGAGGTTACACTTCCCTTTTCTTAAACTCTGCTTTGCATAGAGTGTATAAGAAGGCGAGTTTACACTTCCCTTTTCTTAAACTCTGCTTTGCATAGAGTGTATAAGAAGGCGAGTTTACTCTTCCCTTTTCTTAAACTCTGTTTTGCATAGAGTGTATAAGAAGGCGAGGTTACTCTTCCCCTTTCTTAAAACTCTGTTTTTCATAGAGTGTATAAGAAGGCGAGGTTACACTTCCCTTTTCTTAAACTCTGCTTTGCATAGAGTGTATAAGAAGGCGAGGTTACTCTTCCATTTTCTTAAACTCTTCTTAGCATAGAGTGTATAAGAAGGCGAGGTTACTCTTCCCTTTTCTTAAACTCTACTTTGCATAGAGTGTATAAGAAGACGAGGTTACACTTCCCTTTTCTTAAACTCTGCTTTGCATAGAGTGTATAAGAAGGCGAGGTTACGTTTCCCTTTTCTTAAATTCTGCTTTGCATAGAGTGTATAAGAAGGCGAGGTTACTCTTCCCTTTTCTTAAACTCTGCTTAGCAAAGAGTGTATAAGAAGGCGAGGTTACTCTTCCCTTTTCTTAAACTCTGCTTTGCATAGAGTGTATAAGAAGGAGAGGTTACTCTTCCCTTTTCTTAAACTCTGCTTAGCATAGAGTGTATAAGAAGGCGAGGTTACTCTTCCCTTTTCTTAAACTCTGCTTTGCATAGAGTGTATAAGAAGGAGAGGTTACTCTTCCCTTTTCTTAAACTCTGTTTTGCATAGAGTGTATAAGAAGACGAGGTTACTCTTCCCTTTTCTTAAACTCTGCTTTGCATAGAGTGTATAAGAAGGCGAGGTTACACTTCCCTTTTCTTAAACTCTGCTTAGCATAGAGTGTATAAGAAGGCGAGGTTACTCTTCCCTTTTCTTAAACTCTGTTTTGCATAGAGTGTATAAGAAGGCGAGGTTACTCTTCCCTTTTCTTAAACTCTGCTTTGCATGAGTGTATAAGAAGGCGAAGAAATTCGGAAGATCAAAGCACACTTAGTTCTCCAGTCCATCAAGTTGCACTGAAGAACTGGGGGTAGTTGTTACGCCATAATTTCGGTTGCCTCAATTATCTCTTAATTTCCCAATATTGATATAATAATAATTATTATTTAACCACTAAGTAATATCATCTCTCTCAAACGAGGAAACAATCAATCTAAATCAATCAATTACTAAAAAATATCTCCAAACGATTCTTTCAAATCAGGAAAGAATCACAACGCTAATATAACTCTAAAAAGATAAAATTAACTTATCTCAACATATCCCTTAACAATAACAGGGATTAAAAATATTATCCTATCACAGAACTGCGTTGGCTTGATCCCCATATATAAACAGGGTACGTAGGCATCTTGGAATAAGATCCGACACATCTAACAAGTCGAGACACCTTTCAAGTCCAGCCCCGAAATATCCAAAAATCTCAAATCACCCTATTTTCATAATTCGTTATTCCAGCAATCCCCGAAATTTGTTATCACCAAATTCCTCCATTAACAGGGTGAATGGAATGGAATGGAATGGAATGAATGAAATTAAAGGAAAATAATGGGAGTTGGAGGGAAGATTTGAAAAAAAATGAGATAGTGCAAAATTATTATGATAAGAATTGTGAAGAAAATGAATGAGTTAAGGAATGAAGCATTCCATCACAAAGTGAGGTGTTTAAATTATAATGTAGGTGGTTATGAGGTAAAGAATGAAAGTTGTGAGTATCTAACTATTTTGTACTTTAAATCTCATTTCATTACATTCCATTCCAATCAACCCAACCAAACACAACATAAGTTAATTCTTGTGCAAACTTTTCTTTTTATTTTGCAAAGAAAATTAAAGTTAACTATTTAGCAAAATAAAATAAATTAAAGTTAAGTATGAATTAGTACTTTAATTTCAGGCACAAGATACCGATGAACAATGAAATAAACCTCTTTACACACATTTACATAGACCGGTAAACCAATATTCGTCGCCTTGTTTATCTATCTAGGACATTCGGTCCCGATTATTTTGCATCGTTCAGGCTATTTTTAGTGGAGTACATGTTGAAGAATGAAATTTATCGATCAGCAATCGGCATCAATCTCACAACATATAATGTGTACACAGAGAACACCCGATTTATAAAGTCACCTGATCTATCTAAGCCAGCAGGTATGGAGTTTCAAATTCCAAAGGCATTCTGTGACGAAAGGAGAAGGACATAGACACAGAGACAGTCTATAAACGTTGTACTGTGTGTTACTGTAGTTGCAGTACTAGTTAATTTAGTCAAGCCCTCCAATCAATGTCTACATATATACATATCGACAACATGAAGCTGCTGTTTCCTGATCAATTTGTACTACTTTAAACCCTGTTTTTCTATAGAAGCAGTAGTAATTTTATTTAAGATAATTTTAAAATTTGTTTTAGGTAACTTAATTTTGAAATTTTTACTGATATCTCTAGCATTATCCGTCCAATGCAGCTTCTAATTGCAGCATCTAGGGTAACTAATTAGCTTAATTGACGGGTTAAGGAAAAGCTTAAAATAATTATAACGTCAGTGTTAATTTTTTTGCATATTTAGAATACCTCACCGTATGAACCTGGAGAAAGCAACTTTCGTACTTTCAGAGTAGCTACTAATAATGATCATATTAATGAAATATTAGTACAGTGCAGTCTGTACTGTACATGTAAGCATTGGTCCTTCACTTCATAATATTAATTCATACTGGATCTTTCATCGACAGTGAAAGAATTGTTTACAAATTCGAGTATCAGAATTGTTAATAAATTGTTAACTAATTTACATATAGAGATAATTATATACTGAATGCAATTATCATATATTGATTGTTGATGTATGACTGAGACTGATCACTCTGAAACAAAAAGGGGTCTTCATGGTGGCAGTTGACCTACCATTACTCGGCAACCCAAAAAAACACCCTTGATTTTTGCTCCTCCTTAACTCACACCCTACTGTCTTTTCAAGTTTCTTCTTTTGCTAGCCAATCAACACCTTTAAAATTGACTGTCGATTCAAATTTCTGTTTGTGGTATGTCTTGGAACTTTGTAATTTTGACCATCTCATCTTTGCTACCTGACTTCCATTCTCATCACAGGAGTAGCTTAAGTGCTTGTTTGGCAGTATATAATAGGAAATAACTTCCTAACTTAATTTCAATTTTCGGTCTATACGAAATTTATAGGAAGTGAAAAATGTTGTTTGATTTACATGCAGGAACTTATATTTGCAATAATATATATACACACCTATATATATATGTGTATACATATGTGTTTATAACTACCCATGTTTTATACATATTTACACTTCCTAAGTAATTTCTAATATCTATGGTTTGAGCAACCAAACAAATTGAATATTTCTAACTTCCCAAGTATTTCAAATAACCACATAAATATCCGTCAACCAAACGACTTCTAAGCCCATACTACATCTGAATTGAATTTGACCCCGATATTTCTTTCTGGTCAAATGTGAAAGGTGGTGTATGTAAACAGTTCTAAAGAAAAAATTCAAACTTCTAACAAAAGTTTTACGAAATCAACTCTACAAGTTGGATATACCGAATATGTTTAGTTTAATTTGTACTCTTGTAACAGGAATTTAATTATTCGATACATGTATAAAATTTAGTTTCGTATTCGAAGGGCTTATAATTATGTTGGAAATATTTTATATAGAAAGTTGGGGTTATAGAATCTGTAATACACCAAAATTGACACCTGCAGCTTTTAGGCTTCTAGTGCAATTTATGTCTTGGTAAAATATAAAATATAATGTGCTCTTCGAATATAATATAGCATAGCGTGCATCTAAGGTTGAAGTACGTACAACTATGCTGAAGAAATGTTGGTAAAGCAAAACGAATGAAATCTCCTTTCTACAAACTTCCAAAGCAATAGGATTCATTGTGTTGAGGAAAATAAGAATATTATTCCCACACCATAACCATACAACTATACAACATCAAACAAAGAGCAGGGAAACAAACAAATAAGTATTGATTTATAAAAATAAATAAACTTAGAAGAATATATCAGATTCCAAGGCCAATTATCTTTCCAAGCTTATTTACACATAATTCCTGACTTCTCGTTGTCTCAATCAATCTGGTCATTGATAACATATACTATTTCTTATGTCCCATTTATTTTTATACGGTTTTAATTTTGAATGTCCCTCTCATTTTTATACATTCCAAAAATAGTAACTTTTAATAATATAAAACACATTACACTCACTACTTTTCTCCGCTATCCCTATTCTATAATAATTTAAAACACTATTACACCCACTACTTTCCTCTACTATCTCAAATCTATTATTAAATATTGATAGATCCCACCACTTTAGTATTTTACTCACTTTTCATCTAACTTTACTCATTTTTATACATTTTCTTGATTTCCTTATCCGAATCCAATGTATATAATCTCATGGGAAGGAGAGAGTATAATATTATTATTACTAGAAAATAACTCGTGCGAAGCACGGACCGAATGATTTTTTTTGGAAAGTTATTTTATTTATAGTATTTTTTAATTAATATTATCAATTATGCTATTTTCAATTTTAACTTAAAATTGTTTACAATTACATTATTTTTTCATGAAATTAGTTACTGAATTTTACAAATATTTTTCTCATGAAATTATTATTATTATTCAGTTAATTATAAAAACTTTATATGTTATCATTTTACAACATAACGGAATCTCAATGAACTGTAGAGCAGTATCAACTGAAATGTTAATGGTACATTATTTGTATTTTAGTATCGAAAGCAAAATCATTTTAAAATCTAAAACGGTCAAATACAGTGTAAACTATGTATTTATAATTAAAATTTTGTATATACAATATGGACTAAAATTTAGAAGATTGTCATCTAGTAGAAACAACTTTTTATTTATACATAAAACACAAGAGATCATTATCTGAATCGAATAATTCTAAAAATTAAGGAAAAAAGAAACTTTTGATAGTAATACCTGGGACATAATTTTTTTTGTTAATTTAATCATTACGTTCATCTCACTGCTCAATAGTTTCAGAATCTCTTGTTTGATAATATCTTTTTTTGTATGGATACCTTTTGTCTTCCAATTATAAAGGCATAGATAGAAGGAAAAAATCTAGGGGACTAAGAAATTAGCTCAATATCGTACAAAGTATGGATGATTTAAATATTGTAAGCCTATTCATGAATTAACTAACCGTACATGAGATAAATAGTTAAATTCATTTGGGACTATTTAAATATAATAAGGCTAGTCATGACTAAAGAATAAATGTAACAGGACAAATATAAATGAATTCAATTTATGCCCTTGTGATTGGTGATGTAAATATTCGAACATTTTCTATAAAATTGATTCGCATGCAGATGGGAACAACTTGGAATGCTGAAAAGTGAATTTACCTCTACACAACTTATACTAACAAAAACTTGGCATGCTGAAAAGCGAATTTACCTCTACACAACTTATACTAACAAAAACTTATTGGCATGCTGAAAAGTAAATTTACCTGTTCACAACTTGTATTTGATTAGTAACTTTTTTTGTACTTTGGTGATGAACAATGATCACTTCATCGTTAATAACGACGTACAATCATATTCGTTGGTGTTTCATATTTTAAGTTCAATTCACCAAGACAATAAGTTTATAAAAGAAATAGAACTACAATAAGACAGATGGCCTAAACTACAAATTACACGTACTATAATTTGCATATTACATGATATAATATAATAATATAATATATTTTGGTACAATAATAATGTAATTTAATAACAATGTAATATATTCGTACAATAACAATATAATTTATTGTAGATTTATATTAGATTATTACTAAAAACAACATAGAATTTTACGTGAAATAAATGTTTAGGTTACAATAACAATATAATCTATTTTAGATTAGATTATTTTTCTTAATTTCAAAATAACATAGAATTAGTTTTTTTTTAAAAAAATTAGAATTTTACATGAAATAGGAGTTTAGAGTAAAATAATAATATAATCTATTTAGATTAGATAGTTATAATTTTTTTATTTAAAAATAACATAAAATTCTACAATAATATAAAATATATGAGTCGAACATTGAAGTAGCAAGTGTGTAGTAAATTTATACTTTCAAAAAAAACATGATACGAATGTTTAAATTTTATGGCTTAACTATCCATTATATGTGATCACAGATAAATAATAGTGACATATGTATATCAATGTTATGACAATGCCAAAGAAGTGACAAAAAAAAAAGGTAACATTTTATCATGTTGGCTTTTAATTGCTTGTATGTGCAAGACGAAAAGTAAAAAATAAAAGATTATTTTTTGTAAGAAGAAAAAGTGAAAATAATAATAGAATTGTTAGAAGATTGGTGAAAGTAGAGGATTGAATAAAACAAAAATAATTTAAAAACAATATAAAGTTCTACTACGTGAAATAGGAGTTTATGATATAATAATTCTACTACATGAAATAGGAGTTTAGGATATAATATAATCTATTTTAAATTAGATAATTATATATATATTTTAAAGATAAATTATGGGTGAAACCAAAAAAAAAGTGTGAACCAAAAAAAGTGCGAACCAAATTTGGTATCATATTAAAAGGGGGTTTCGCTTATTAATAAAGGTTATAGATTCGTTCACTATGATTAATTACTTGTGACCAGTGTTGTAAAAAACGGGAATCGGAGTTAATCGGTGAAGACACCGTTCAGGGATTAATCGGGTAATCGGGGATTAATCGGAATGATTAATCGGATCATTAATCAGAATAAATTTAATAATATTTTTTATATATAATTATAAAATTATTTCTTTATTTCAACTAAACATATGTTATTATCATATATTTATGCAAATATGTTAAAAATGTTATATAATTGTAATAAATAAAATTTTGAAGGTTTAACTTTTCAATTAGATATCAATTTAAGAGAAAAACTTAAGAGAATTTACGATTTAGGCATCTAAAATTATAATTATATGTACAAAAATAATTTTTTTCCTATTTTTTAATCAAGTTTCTACCATTTAAATTTTTTATTATTTTTTATTATTTTTACTATTTTTTAATAATTAGCCCGATTTTTGACCGATTAATCCGATTTTTGACCGATTCAGCCGATTTTTGACCGTTTTTATGAAAAAACGATTAATTAACCGATTTTCGCTTAATCAGTTCGATGGCCCGCCGTCTAGCGATTAATCGACGATTAATCCCAATTAATCGCCGACTTTTAGAACACTGTATCTTACATTTAATTTTTTTTCATCATTTTACACCTGGCCAAAGACCCAACATTTATCACAATCAAATTCAACTTGTTAAAGGCTAAAGGAAAGCATGTGCATAACCTTGCAGTTACCTAGACTTTTTTACTAAACCAAGCATTAAGAGCACCTCCAATGCGGTGCCCATTTTATCCTTGATCCACGTGAAATGACTTGGGCTACTCTTTTTTCTCTAATATTGCATTGGAGCAATGTTAAAAAAAGTGGGCGTGACTCTTTGGTGGCCATGGCCGGTTGTACGGTTGTAGCTTTTTTTTTTTTTTTTTGTTATCTTTTTATTTGACTTAGCATGGCTCACTAGTACATTTTGTTGTTTTAATTGTAATGATTTCTTGCTCATACTTTTAATGTAATCTTTTTTATCTGAATTTTTCAAATAATGTAATGCATTTTAATTATGGAATATGGGTTTTAATTTATTAATATTTTAAAATTTTTAATCACTTCAATTTGATTGTTACAATTTTAACATTATTTTATTAAACTAAAATTAAATTATATAATATTATTTTATTACATATATGATATAATAAGAATAAAATGGGTCTTACAAAGTGTGTAAAGTGGGCTTAGCATTGTATGAAGGTGGCCACTTTTTTTATTTGTCCACTTTGATGTGAGGTGGCATGCAATGAGGTCCAAAGAATATGGGAAATGGGCATTTGCATTGGAGGTGCTCTAATCCTGATGCACACGACAAGTGTTAAAAACGCCCAGAGAAACAATATTGGAGAAGAATAAAAGGCAAACCATCAATTTTGTTCTCAAAATTTGTAACCTCTCACTATTTTCTTTAAGATGACTATACTTATTTAGCATTAACCATGCATTGTGTACAAAATTGATGGCTGACTTGTACGTTATTCAAAATTCAATGTAATTCCCGTTACATACCCAAAGTGCACGTGATCAAAGTAATACTCGATAAGTAAAGTTCGTACCCACAGACTAGGTTTCCTATGCAATCAATCACCAATTTTGTAGTTATCCTCAACAGTCTGGACAAGTAAAAGTTGATTTTATAACTAATTTAAACTAAGATTAAGGAAACAATGCAAATAATTACTTTACAAGAACGAGAGCACATATGAAACTCTAACTCCACTTGTCGTCACGTATATTATGTCGAATGATTGTCTTGGCATGCTAGTCGGAAGCACTAAACTGAACTACACCACATTTCATGTGCCTAGCCCATCCCTATTTTACCTATCCTAAGAGGTATGGCGTGTCATGGTCATCCGATTAAGTCCTAACCCCCAATTCCTTGGTGAATTAAGCCATTAACCAGATTTAAGTCCTCTTTGGCTACATACGATAAGGATTCACTCTCGCTACTCCTTACGAGTTATCAATGAGTCCCTACTAAGAGTTTATTAGTACCGATGATTAGAATGACCGTGCAATGATTGAGGTCCCAAAAAACTTATACACTAATACGCATGTAGCGTATGTTGGGTCAGTAATCCCAAACCATAAAGGGCTTTAGGTTACTAGGCATAAAGTCCCCTCAGACTTAATTATTCGGGTACTAATGAGCCCAATCTAGTCAATCCTTCAACTAGCACGTGAAGTCTATGTACCAACATTTATTGACCTTTTTTTCCTTTTTTTTTTCACTATGACAATATAGGAACAATTTTGTAGAACTAGTCCCCCCAATATCCCCCCTCCCCAAACTTACACCATATTGGCTCTAATTATAAAGGAGAAGACGCAAATTACTTAGGATGAACTAATGGATATCCCTCCAAAGATAGACCCGATTCGCAACACGTTCCCCTTTAATAATTTAGGCACAAAAATCGCCAAGACACACCACTAACACAAGTTCTTACTAAGTATGTAAAGATCAAGGCACTATATGATCATGTCAAGACTCGTGACAAATACTTTAGCACAATTTATCATCAATGGTAACACTTTAATTCATCAAGAAGCAAAGAATCTCTTAATGCAATGCAACTAAACAGAATGCACTAAGGAAAAACAAGATAACACTACCAAGACAAGAACAACTATATAATTTTAACATTCAAATGTATACTACATGCTATTTTATCACTACATTAAAACCTAAAGAGTTACGAAAGAAGAACAAAAAAATAACTAAGGACTAAAACTCCCCTCTACTGCTGCTCTTCTGGTAATTATGGAATGCTTCTTAGAATATCAGTTTCTCTTCTCAATCTAGGAACGAGGGTCTCATCGTAAGCTTTCCAACGACTGCTTACTCGTTCAAATGGGACTTCCAGAGCTCGAGATATGGTCAAAATGGTACGCGCTGCGCAAGCTGATTTTCCTTAACACTCTCGAACAGAAACTTCTCACCAGGCCGTGTTATTAGCCTAACAAGGAGAGCTTCTGCCCAACAATATAAATATGTCCCCATATCAGCTTTTCACCTCCGAGAATAAAGTTTACGTTCAAAACCTGTTTTTTGATCATCACAAGAACACTAGAAACACATTAAATTCGATAAAAACAACTTTATGCATAATTTCATAGTGTCAATGATCTATGTGGGTCAAATATGAACTACTGGACATGTATCCCACTTTATTCAAACCACTAAATTACCAAAGCAAAGAAAATTATAACACT
This sequence comes from Heracleum sosnowskyi, assembly GCA_030848705.1. Lineage (NCBI taxonomy): Eukaryota > Viridiplantae > Streptophyta > Magnoliopsida > Apiales > Apiaceae > Heracleum > Heracleum sosnowskyi. The sequence goes on from CM061239.1 coordinate 11,653,128, forward strand.
GGGTTGCCTCCCAGGAAGTGCTTCTTTATATTCAATAGCTTGACTACAGCCGTTCATATGTCAAGGATGATAATAGTTGGCCGGATCCTCCATATGCGTGACCTCATCATCATCACGTAGAAACACTTTCTGGTTCCTCTCTTTTCTTGGCTTATCCATATAATACATATAGTCTTTTCTAATACCTTCTTCAACTGACCCAAAGTCCGTTAATTTATAGAAGAGTTTACCTTTAAGGGCTTCTTGTGGGTAAAGTGGATGAGGGTGAATGTAACATGTTGAAGCCATGGGTTCTTCAATGAGAACTTCCTCCATTAACTCTAAGGCGCTACCTACATCCTCAAAATCTAGAAGATCGGGCTTCTCCCCTTGTTCATACGCTTTTTGGTGATACTGCACCAATTCTTGATATCTTTGAAACTCTTCTGAATTGGTGTCGGTTCCAAATAAGTCCGTTTCAAGTTCATCAAATAAGGTCTTGTCAACTTCATCGACCTCTCTCACATGATCAAACTCCTCAAATGGCCGTGGCATTGGTGTCCTTGAGTATAGACACCATGACATGTAATAACCCCAAATTTTGGACTTAGTTAAAATATATATATATATATATATATTTTTTATTTGATGAATAGTAAAATCCTGATGAATAGTAAATTTCTGAACCAAAAAAGATTTTCAGACCACCCTATGTACGGGACGGTATAATGAACTTTCGAAGTCGTACTAGTGATCTACGATGTAAATGAAGGAATGCAAAAGCTGTCAGAATCAGAAAAATAGCATTTCTGTTTTCTCTGAAATTTCACCAATAACGGACGGATTAATCATTATTTAAAAATATTGGAGGATTAATTATCAATTCCATGGATATGGATTTAATAAAAGAATTAGTGATATCAAGAACGTTTACGGTAAACTACTTCGATATAACACTTAAGAAACCCTGCGAACAATCTACGAGACTAAGCGGTGACGGGACGATGCGACACTTACAGGATTAAATATAGACATGGAAGTAACATGTAACAAGATTAATTCGAGGAATGAAACATTTGGATCATCCATGTGAAAGGAAACAAACCAGTAAAGCAAATCAGTAAAGCTACTTTATCCAAACTCATGCATGTCCGACATGTGTCCAATGACAAGGCAATAAGCCATGACTCACCACTTTAAACTACAAAATATCATCATTTCTATCAATTCAACCAAGGCAAAAGCAAGAAAACTCTCCCCCATTTTTCTTCCCAAATTTCTGCTCAGCTTGCACAAGGAGAAAAGACAAAATTCATAACTCCAAATCTACTTGTCCTAAAATCACCAACTTTTAACCATAGCTTCTCCACTCCATGGATAACATTCTTTCAAAATTTCATGGTCAACAAAGGAGTGTAGCCTAGCCAAATGTCTTCCCCAAGTTGGAGAACCCAATCTGTCCAGTTTCTGTCCAGCGGAAAGATGGGGCTCAAAACCCTAGCTAGTCAGCTTCAAATTTGATGATATATAACTCAAAAGAAATCTTATGAAGAGAACAAGGTCTGGTAAAAATCTTAGCATCAAACTCTTATTTTTCGAGTTTTTATGGATTTTACAAGATGAGGATGAATAGTGATTTCAAGAACTAACTTCTTTGATCTTAAACTCTAGGCTTTCCAAGGATCACCCAAGGCTTGATTAGAGGTTATAAGTGATTGTTAATGTCTCTCAAGCTCTAAGGAAGGTATAAAAACCTCTGCCCCTTTTTGTTTATATGAGTTTTATGGTTGAAATAATGATTAGAGTCGTTATTCGTGTTATCGTTAAAATCCGTGAATCTTATGTTCGATTTGAGGATGAGTGATTTTGTGAAGCTTGATTTAGTGTATGATAATGTTTAGGGGCTGTTTTGGATGTGTTGATGAAGTATAATGGTTGTTGGTTTGGTTGGTTGATTTTTGATTGGTGGTTGTTTGAAGTGTTTAAAAACACGGGAATCGCGTATAAGCGCCGTTACCATGCCGAAATTTTCTTAGATAGTTTAGGCAGAAATCACGGTTACTTTAAAGGGCATAAACATAAGGTTTCTGACCATGATCATGTAGGCCCTGTTTCCTAGTTTGTTTTAGCGAAAGAATCGTATCGTTTCGATTTACGGTTTAGGAGAAACATGTGTTTTAGTGTAAGGCGTTCGTAAAACCAAACCGAACCACTTAGTCAACTTTGAGGTTATGATCGAACCACTTAGAGGTCATAATAAAATGTGAAACTTTGTGATAACATGCTAGGTATGTTTAGGAAGACCCTCAAAAAGATTTCGTGCTAAAAGGATTAAATCTCAATTTTATAAAAATGCGTGAGCGAGCATGCTCGAGTAGAAGTTCTTAAGGAGTTAACTTGAAAATGGACTTGTACTTGAGATAGTATATACTTAGTATGGTGAAAGCGTTTAAGTTATTAATCTTGAACCTTGTGTTGATTCTAGATTACTGGACCAACCTGAGACTTATTGCTACTTCAAGATTTCCAGGCAAGTTTTCTAAATCCATACTTTGAAGTATTAGTTATATAATACTGCTTTTGCCATGTATAGCGTTGTATAGTTTGAGGTAAATGATTATATCGTGTTAAATAGAATTTGACTTTTGGATATTATACGAGCTTTGAGATAATGTACTTATGAACCGATATACCTTGTAGCTCTACATATAAGAGCATATTCATTGTTTTCGACTCTAAATCGAGAGTTGGTATTTCGAGATATGTAGATAGCCGTGGAAACCCGGAGGGATTCCATCAGCGGAATACTATATATGTTGAGGATTGTTATATGAGTATGATATCATTCGAGGAATAATACTTGCTTACTATATCTTTCAAGGAATGTTATTTAAGTATTATCTCAGTCGAGAAATACTATTTGAATACTATTTCAGTTATATATGCTAATGGAAGGCATAACTGTTTTCGAAAGTATATTGTGATACTTGCTTTATGATTTAATTATGGGCTTCTAAGCTAAATATGGGATATTAGTTAGAAGCCAGGTTTTTATAATGCCCTAGGATAAGGGCGTGTGATTTTCTTTAAAGATCAGAAGTGATTATATTTTTGTATATGTTAAAGACTATTTTCCGATAAAGGTTATTTTCCGATAAAGATATCGGGTACGGTTATTCGAAGATTAATTACTTATTTAATGAATATTATTTTCAAATATTCATTTAAGGTTTATTTATTTAACGAATATTATTTTGAATATTCATTCGAGGTTTATTTATTTAATGAATATTATTTTGAATATTCATTCGAGGTTTATTTATTTAATGAATATTATTTTGAATATTCATTCGAGGTTTATTTATTTAATGAATAGTATTTTGAATATTCATTTGAGGTTTATTTATTTAATGAATATTATGTTTGAATATTCATTTGAGGTTTATTTAGTTAATGAATATTATTTTTTTCAATATTCATTTAATCATTATTTACTTAATGAATATTATTTTCGAATATTCGTTTAAGGTTTACTTATTTAATAAATATTATTCGATTATTGATTGAATACTTTTAGAATGTTTTAAAAATGAGAAATGTTATTTAAAGTTTATCCTCGACCTTCAATAATTATGAAGGATACTCTAAGCTGTATTATTAATTATTTTCAAATCAAAAAGAGGTCCCAAAACACTGTTTTTCCATTTAAATCTGTCTTTTAAGAAGATTTAAATGCTCGCTCAACTATCAAAATATGGGAAACCTGATTTAAGTGACTGCTACTCATTTTAAACTCTCAATTCAAAAACTATCAAGGGACAGATATTTTCTCGGAACAATTTAATTGCTGCAAGTCAAATGTTGTGTTACCACCTCAACGATCGAGGGGTAAATTGATGGAACAAGTCGATATCCATTAACAAGCATCGCTTGGGAAATATTGGAGAATCTTCCTTTCCAACCTAGATATAACTACTTAGTGGAGTCGTATCAACAAGTGTTACACTTGGGGAAAGGAGGACGATCTTTACGTTTCAGAGTCATGGATTTCATCTGAACTAGGAGTGGTGTAAGTGGTCCAGTTGCGCCGACCCATCCAACTTTTATGGCCCCAAATGGGCCGGGAGATCCCGGAAGGCGGTAGACAATGTCAGGCCGTCGTGATTCTTCCATCTACATGTAGAAAACATATTTTTGTTGTACGACCTAATACTGATCATAGTAAGGTTGGTACAGCGGGCGCGGTAGCAACTCCCGTATTAGTTCATCATCCAATTTTGGAATATTCCTGCAACATGTATTGGGGAGAAGAACCGATCATGTTGACAGGGGGTCGAAAAGTGTTCAAAGGAAATGAAGTTGCAATAAATCCTTGCAACTTCATCTTTTATTTTATGGGTTATGACTCTGATAAAACCTTACTCATATTATATATGCATAAGTGGATTTTGGGTTACGGAAACATTATATTAATTTTCCTCGTAACTTCATCTTTTATGTTATACTAGTCTCTTATCCGTTAAAGGCATAACATGTGGTTACAAAGATATTTTCGAACTATATAGTGTTTTGGATCAATGGATAAGCTTTAAGTCTTGATTCCAACATTTGATATCTATTTTAAAAAGATATGTTTTGAGTCTTGGTTTATCGTATTGATACCCAGGATTCCTAAAGGATTTACGAAGAGTATATGAGTATGATTATAAGTCATACGGTATTTTAAACGATATACTATTTTGGGGTTAGACCCTAGTAATGATAAAAGTTTTGATCCCATATGGATTATCTTCCAAAAAAAAGGTTTAAAGATTTAAACTGGGATAGATTTCTTGCTGAGCACTATTAGCTCATTCTTGCTTTATTAAATATTTCAGCATGAGGAAAACATTGTCGAATCCACCTCGTGTTACGAGAGCAAGGGAATGGAGAGACCACCCTGGAGTTAGTTGATGCAGGATGGATAATGTCGGTGTGAGCAGATTAGTTGCAGCTTGAATTAGTGAGAATTATTTTGAGTGGGTTTGTATTTCTAAACCTTGTATAGAATTGTGAGGTCTATTATTGTAACTTCATGTAGAGGTTGTAAATAACAGATGAGGTCCTGGATAGTACATTTGGGTTGTAATAACAAATGTTGATTATTGTTGCTCATTTACAAGGCTATAACTTGTGTGTGTGTGCGTAAGTGATTGGGGTCTTTGGAGTTGTACTATGAGAATATTGTAAGTAATGCAGGTATTGTATCATTGATGGAGCGTGACAACCCAGATTCCTGACCCCGGATCTGGGGGTGTTACATGGCATCTCCTCACCTGCCATCTAAACAACCACAGAAGAAACAAGTAACACTAAAAGAATAGGGATAAGAAGAGAATTTCCAAGTTACCCAGTTCAAACGAGAATCAATTTCAACAGCATAGAAAATACAAACTAGTCCCCGACAGCGGCGCCAAAAATTTTGATGGGCGGAATTACGCACAAGCAATCCCCGTTACACACGAAAGTGCACTTGGTCAAAGTAATATTCGATAAGTAGAGTTTGTTCCCACAGAGACTAGGTTTCCTATGCAATCAATCACCAACCCTGTAGTTATCCTCAACAGCCTGGACGAGTGAAAAGTTGATTTTATAACTAATTTAAACTAAGATTAAGGAAACAATGCAAATAACTACTTTACAAGAACGAGAGCACATATGAGACTCTCATTCCCCTTGTCGTCACGTATATTATGTCGAATGATTATCTAGGCATGCTAGTCGGAAGCACTAAAATGAACTAGACCATGTTTTCATGTGTCTAGCCCATCCCTATTTCACTCATCCTAAGAGGTATGGTGTGTCATGATCATCCGATTAAATCCTAGCCCCCAATCCCTTGGTGACTTGAGCCATTAACCAGATTTAAGTACAAGCTCCTCTTTGGCTACATACGATAAGGACTCACTTTCGCTACTCTTAAAGATTATAAATCCACAATTATGCCATATGCTAGTGTGACTCTCGCTACTCTCGCGAGATTCCTCGCGTTGTCGCGGGCCGCGTGTTAGGCAGAACCTTGTATGGTTAGCCTCACAGTTGTCTTTTGCCTTAGCCAAATTTTCATGCTTTTAGAGCTCAACCCAAGTCTATATTGCTCTTTCATGCCTTCACTTTGACCAGAATCGTGAAATGATCCTTTTAGTATCAAATTGTGCCAAAATACCATCAAAATCGTTGTTTCAGAGATTTTGACGCTTTACCTGGAATTATACATAAAACACATCAAAAGATAACAAAACTTGATTTCAAGCGCCGAATTCAAACCGAAAAATAAAGCTAAGAGTGGTACAAAAATACCACTCGTCAGTATGCTAACTGTAATTTTGAAGAAATGTTAGATCAGAATTCAATGATCGTCAGAAGCTAGACTCAACTGATCAGGATTGCTGACGTCATCAGTATTGCATGGTCATCAGTATTTGATCAAGCGTCAGTATCTTATTGATCATCAGGATTCCTACTCAGACTATGATCAGGATTGATCATCAGAACTTGAAGCTGATCAGGATTCCTACTTCGAGTTATATTTGGAGTCTAGATAAACATGGAAGTTTATTCTATTTGTTCCTGGTTTGTAGAATGCAACTATCGATTAAAGATATGTTTCTATCTTTGTTATGATTAGGACTTATCTTGTTATTGATAGAGAAGCTGTGTGCACTATATAAACACAGTCTTGGTTTCGATTTATGTATTCATTCAAGAGAGAACATAATCGGAGAGAAGCTCTTAAGAACATAATTTCTTGAGAGAGTTTTTGTAAGCTAGCAGCTCTTAAGAACATCAGAATTTCTTAAGAGAGTTTGTAACAGTTTTATATCAAAGTTAATAAAGCTGTTATTGTTATTATTATTGATCTTTCATATTTGTGTTATATAAAGTCGAGAATCTTATACAATTGTATTCAACCCCCTTCTACAATTGTTATTTACTGGGCAACAATTGGTATCAGAGCAAACTGATTTAATTCTGAATCAGATACGATCTAAAGATGTCGACAACCAAGTATGAAAGCATGAAGATTCCCATCTTGAAGATATCAGAATATCCTACATGGAGGGTAAAGATGCTGATGTACCTGGAGGCTATGGATCCTGACTACTTGGACAGGATTCGTGATGGACCATATATACCAACAAAGTTCGTAGAACGAACAGATACAGTACCAGAACATTATGTGGTCAAAGCTAAAGCTGAATGGACTCCAGAAGAAAAAGCTCATGTACTCAGGGAACCAAAGATAAAGAATATCTTGCATAATAGCCTTGATGCTGTTATGTCAAACAGAGTGATTGCATGCAAGTCTTCAAAAGAAATCTGGGATACTTTGGAAACTCAGTGCCAGGGATCTGCATCTGTTAAGAAAAACAGAAGGGCTCTATTGATTCAAGAATATGAGCAATTCGATGCAAGACCTGAAGAGAGCCTGACTGATCTATATGATAGATTTCTGACACTATTGAACAGCTTATCCTTAGTTGACAAAGTATATGAAACTGAAGATTCAAACACCAAATTTCTTAGAGCTTTACCTGAAGAATGGGATACTCAGACCTCAATCATTAGACACCAGTATGATCTGAACATTGTGTCTCTTGATGAGATCTATGGGATGCTAAGAACTCATGATCTTGAAGTTCAACAGAGAAAGAACAAGAAAAGCAGCAAGGCAAAGTCGATTGCTTTGAATGTAGAAGCAAAATCAAAAGGGAAAGCTATGGAGGTCTCTAGAAGGAAAGCAAGAGTAGCTGAGTCAGATCCTGACGACTCTTCATCAGATACTGATGGCAATCCTGATGCCAATACTGGTGATGAATCTTCTGATTCAGACATGGAAGAGATGGTTGCTATGATTGTCAGAAACTTCAGAAGGATGAAGTTCAGGAAGAATAGAAGACAAGGCAACTTTCAGAAAAAGACCTTCAAAGCAGACAAAGACAAGTATATCAAGAAGGACAGCAAGGGTAGCAAATTTGACAAGTCAAAGGTTAGATGCTACAAGTGTAATGGTATGGGTCACTTTGTTTCTGAATGCAACAAGACAAAGGCACTCATCACATCAAGCAAGGATTGGATGGACTCTTCCTCAGAATCTGATACTGAGGTAGTCAACTATGCGTTAATGGCCAATGCTGATGTAACTGCTGCTCCTGATGATAAGGTACTAAATACTATCTTTGATTTTGATACTGATAATGCTTCTGAGTTAAGACGTTTTCTAAAGTCATTACATATTAGCTTTAGAAGTCAAACTACTGATAATACTAGAATCTTATCTGAGATGTCTGACCTTAGAAAGAGGAATGAGATATTAGAAGCTGAATTTTCTCGTATGCAAGAAGTACAAAAAGAATGTGATAATGCTAAACACATGCACCTAGAGATGACATCTAAATGTACTTCCCTTGAAAAAGAACTTGAATTTGCTAATGAGAAAATCAGAACCTGGACAGACTCTGGTAGGAAATTTCATGAGATTAATACCTCTAAGAATTGGAAAGAGTGTCTAGGATATAAGTCAGATGAAGATAAGAAATTAGCAGAGAAAATTGTCATTGATGAGACAGTCAGTCCAAAGACCTATAGACATGTTATAGACTCAACCAAATCTAAGATTACTCCTGTTAATTTTGTTTTTGGTAAGGATTCCAATTCTACTTCTGAAAAGGGATCTTCTTCTACTCAAGGAATTAAAATTATAAAGTCTAAACCTGTCATGAACAAAGTCACTAAGAATGTAGGTCTATTGTCTCAGAAACAGCTTAAGGATAAAATCTGTGAGGTTACAGATAAGAAAAAGGAAGCTACTGTTAAGAGAAACAGGAATGGTAAAGTTGGGATCAATAAAGAGAATGGTTATAAATATATCCCAAATGCACCTAGAAAGTGTTGTTTTAACTGTGGTAACTCTAATCATCTTGCTATTGATTGTAAAAAGAGTAAGAAGAAAATTGCTGAAATTCCTAAATCTGATGTGAGGAATAGATCAGTACTCTATAAACCGCAGAAGTCCTGTTTTCATTGTGGTAGTCTATGGCATTCTATTTATACATGTAAAGAGTATCATGATTTGTACTATAACTTTTATGATCCATTGCCTAAGTTTGAAAGTAGTACAAAGTCTGATAGAACTGAAAATGTCATAGTGAAGCATGCTTTTGTTAATACTGATACTGACAAAGCAAATCCTGATGGAGTAAATCCTGTCAGGACTGCTAAAGTCAAAAAGTCTTCTGCTGTTAAATTTAATAAAATGCATGTACAAGGAATCCAACAAGTGTGGGTTCCTAAACATTCTGACTAGTGTTTTACTATTCTGATGCAGGGTAAAAAGAAAAATGTGTTAGTCATGGATAGTGGATGTTCTGTGCACATGACTGGAAACAAAGCCCTGTTATCAGAATATGAGGAAAAAGCTGGCCCAACTGTGTCTTATGGAGATGGCAACATTGGACAAACCTTGGGATATGGCAATATAATAATTGGAAATGTCATCATTGAAAAAGTAGCTCTAGTGAAGGGACTAAAACACAACTTGTTGAGTATTAGTCAAATCACTGACAGAGGTTATCATGTCAATTTCTATTCCACACATTGTGAAGTAGTCAGTAAAGCAACAGGGAAGATAGCACTAACTGGCTACAGGCATGGTAACATATATGAAGCCAACATTCTCTCAGATACTGATGGCTCCCCTACATGTTTCATCAGTAAAGCTTCAGTAGATGAAAGTTGGAATTGGCACAAGAAGCTTTCTCATCTCAACTTCAGCAACATCAATGAGTTGGTTAAGAAAGAGTTAGTAAGAGGATTACCTAATGTCTTATATACACCTGATGGACTCTGTGATGCATGCCAAAAAGCAAAACAAAGAAGGACATCATTCCAGAGTAAATCAGAATCCTCTATTGAAGAACCATATCACATGCTACATCTTGATCTGTTTGGTCCAGTCAACATCATGTCCATCAGTAAGAAAAGGTACACTCTTGTAATTGTTGATGAATATTCTAGATTCACCTGGGTGTATTTTCTGCATAGAAAAGATGAAACTCCTGAAGTTCTGTTGGATCATGTGAGGATGATTGAGACAACCACAAAGTACAAAGTCAAGATTCTGAGAAGTGATAATGGTACTGAATTTAAGAATTCAAAGATGGAAGAGTTCTGTAAATACAAAGGAATCATTCAACAATTCTCTGCTCCTGGCACACCTCAGCAAAATGGAGTAGTAGAAAGGAAGAATAGAACTCTTATTGAAGCTGGCAGAACTATGTTGGAAGAAGCTAAATTACCTACATATTTCTGGGCAGAAGCAGTCAACACAGCATGCTATACACAAAATCTCACATTGATAAACAGGCATGGTGTCACTCCTTATCAGTCACTCAAAGAGAAGAAACCAAGTCTGAAGCATTTGCATGTGTTTGGCTGTAAATGTTTTGTTCTCAGAACTCATCCTGAACAGCTAGGGAAATTTGAAACAAAGGCTGATGAAGGAATATTCATAGGTTATCCTACATCAAGAGCCTTCAGAGTTTTTAATTTGAGAACAAGAACTGTCATGGAGTCAATACATGTATCTTTTGATGATAAGAAGATAACTGGAATCATTGAAGACTCGCATGATAGATTGTTATTTGAAAATGAAGCTTCCAAGGAACCTGAAGAAAGTGAATCAGAAGCTGTCCATTCATCCAGTACTGACGGGTCACCAAATCCTGATGACTCACCAGGTACTGATGGTGCTAATACTGATGATGCAAACAACAGTGATACAACTAGTAGTGCTAATGTTGAGGGGGAACAACGGCATTCAACTACAAGTTCAGAGACAACTCAATCATCAGGACAGAATTCTTCAGATACTGATTCAAGTGAAGATCCTGATAACACATCAGGAGGGCATAGCAATAATTCAGGGAGAGCTTCAAATCAATCAAATTCTTTCAATCAAGATAACACCAATCCAGGGGGAGCATCTACTTCAAGAAACAATTTGACACCAGCAAGGAAATGGACAAAAGATCATACTCCTGATTTGATAATTGGAGATCCTGATGCAGGTGTTCAAACAAGAAGTGCAACTCAGAATGAATGTTTATATAATAACTTTCTATCCAAGGAGGAGCCTAAGAAAGTTGAAGATGCACTTAAAGATGCTGATTGGGTTACTGCAATGCAAGAAGAACTGAATGAATTTGAAAGGAATGAAGTCTGGAAACTGGTACCAAGACCAAAGAATAGATCAATTGTTGGTACAAAGTGGATTTTCAAGAACAAGACTGATTCTGATGGAGTCATTATCAGAAATAAAGCTAGACTAGTTGCAAAGGGGTATTCCCAACAAGAAGGAATTGACTATGATGAAACTTTTGCTCCTGTTGCAAGACTAGAAGCCATCAGGATATTTCTTGCTTATGCAGCACATAAGAAATTCAAGGTTTTCCAGATGGATATTAAAAGTGCTTTCTTAAATGGTGAACTGGAGGAAGAAGTTTATGTTGAACAACCTCCTGGTTTCATTGATCCTACATATCCAGATCATGTCTACAGACTGGATAAGGCACTTTATGGACTAAAGCAAGCTCCAAGAGCATGGTATGAAACCTTAGCTCAATTCTTACTGGAAAGTGGATTCAAAAGAGGTGCAATTGATAAAACTCTATTTTATTTGAATCATGGTAAGGAGTTGCTGTTAGTTCAGATTTATGTTGATGATATCATTGTTGGGTCAACAAACAATAAGCTGTGTGAAAAGTTTTCCAAGCTTATGCAGTCAAGATATCAAATGAGCATGATGGGAGAAATGAGTTACTTTCTGGGTCTTCAAGTTAAACAGACTGATGAAGGGATTTTTATTAATCAGTCTAAATACACAAGGAATTTACTGACAAGGTTTAACATGCAAGACAGTACTCCTGCTTCAACTCCCATAGCTACAGCTACCAAACTTGATCCTGATCAAGGTGAAGAGGTAGATGTAACTCACTACAGAGGAATGATTGGCTCTTTATTGTATCTCACTGCCAGTAGACCAGATATCATGTTTGCAACCTGTCTATGTGCAAGATTTCAAGCAAAACCTAGAGAACCACATCTGATTGCAGTCAAAAGAATTTTCAGATATCTCAAAGGCACTCCTTCATTTTGCCTTTGGTATGCAAGGGAATCAGATTTTGGGTTGTGTGGTTATTCAGATGCTGATTTTGCAGGATGCAAAATAGACAGGAAAAGTACTTCAGGAAGTTGTCAGTTTTTGGGTGGAAGACTAGTTTCATGGTTCAGTAAAAAGCAGAAATCTATTTCCACTTCAACTGCAGAAGCTGAGTACATTGCTGCAGGAAGTTGTTGTGCTCAGATAATGTGGATGAGAAATCAGTTGTTAGATTATGGCCTGTCATACTCAAAAATCCCTATTTATTGTGATAACCAAAGTGCTATTGCAATGACAGGAAATCCAGTTCAGCATTCTCTTACTAAACACATAAGTATCAGATATCACTTTATAAGAGAACAGGTTCTGGAAGGAACAATTGAACTTCATTTTGTTCCTACTGATCAACAACTAGCTGATATATTCACCAAGCCACTACCTGAAGCTACTTTCAATAAGTTGGTGAATGAACTTTCAATGATGAATTTTGAGAATTTCTGAGGAAAAGCTACAGAGAGGAAATTCTGATAACTGTCAAATCTTGATGGTTATTCAGAAAGATTCGAAGATATTCTTGGGAGAAGGTTTCTACAACTGCTTCCTTGGTTGGTCTTACACCTACATCAAAGAAAAAGAGGAATGCAGAAGAGTTAGTCTATCAGAGACAGAAGAAGCTGAAAGGATCAAGCCCACAAGAACCTGAATTTCAGAGTAATTCAGCAGCTACTGTTGATCCTGCCACACAAGAACCACTCAATCAAAGTTTGGGTGAAGGCTTAGCTAGTGGAATGGTCACACAAGAACCATTTTCTCAAAGGGAGAATGAAGACATCAACATTCCAGCTACACAAGAACCATCTTCTCAAAGTGAAGATGCAGGCAAAGCTACAGCTTCTGTTGAAAGATTGGTCGAGAACATTGTCAATGAGGGAAGCACACAAGAACCTTTAGCTCAAAGTGTTGAAGCAGCTTCTGAACCTCAAGCTCCACAAGAACCATTGGTAGCAAATACTGATGCAAGCATATCAAATCCTGACGATGTTCATCCTGACGCTAGTGGTGCTCCTGATAATGAACCTATTTTGATACAGCCACTTCGTTCAAGACCAATGGATCATCCTATCTCAGACTCACAGGATAAACTGAAAGGTATTGCAATTCCTGATCCTGATATATCTCATGGTTCTGATGATGATAATTCTGATGATGATAGTGATGATGATAATGAGAATAGAAAAGAGAAGGAACAGCTTGCTACAGCACTCAAGATTAGTCTTGGAACTAATTTTGGTTCATCAAGTACATATATGGCTAGCAATGCTTTCACTGGGAAAGATCAGAGACAAGATTTTTCTACTCCTTCCTTTGATCCTGCAGAGGCATTTAGACAGAATGAATGGAACAATTCATGGCACCAATCTGATGAATCTATCAGTTTTTCTTCTGCTATTGAACATGCCTATAATGCAGTGAAGTCTATAGACAATCAAGACTTGAAGAATCATCTGAAGGCTACTACTCTGTTATCCAAAAGCCTGAAAAGTGAGATTGATTCTATCAAGGGTTCAACTGAAAAAGTGAGGACTGATATCTTTAATAATTTTACAAAGGTGCCTACTACTTTACAACTAAGGGTACTGGAATCCCAAGTGAAATCTGTTGTTTCAGAACAAACCTCAATCAATCAAAGAATTGATTCTCTGGATACTAAGGTAACTGAAATTCAAGCCTCTCTTTCCTTAATTTTGCAATTATTGTCAAATCCTGATGTCAAAAAGGGGGAGAAGGTTATTCAGACAAAATGTACACCTGATCTAGTATTAAGAAATAATGATGATGATACTGGAGATGATGGGATGATGGTGGTAACAAACTGATACAAGGAGAAACCTCTGATGCTGCGGTTTTGAAGTCTACAATTCAAACTTCTCAAAGTCAAACAACGCAGTCAACTCATGTTTCTGATTCTGGAGTTAAGACAGTAAGAACATTGGTGCAATCTCAGATCCTGACGGAAGATCAAATCCTGACACCTGGTCATGGACACATTCTTGCTACAATTCCTGAAGGTGATGAAGATGTGATTATTGATAATCCTGAAGATGCATCAAATTTATTCCAGAAGTTTTCTACAAAAGACGGCAGAATTGTTACTCTATATCACACTGATAAAAGAGTTCAACAATTATTTGCGAGAAAAGCACTCTCTATAGCAAGTGAAGAATATCCAGATCTCTCACATGAAGAATTCTTGAGACTACAAAGAGAGACAATGGAAAGCTATACTGCTCCTGCTAGAGGTAGAGGAAGCAGAGGTAGAAGAGGTGCTAGAAGAAGTAGAAGAGGTTCTTCAACTCAAACAGTATCTAGACAGACAAGGTCTAGAGGGTTAAGAATTGAAGAAATTCCTGAACCTATTCAAACTCTAGTAGTTCCTGACAGATCTACTTTTGGTGATGATGGAATTGTTGAAGAAGAACCTGAATTGAGAAGAAAATCAAGTAAATCAACTCTCAGCAATACAAATCAAATTGAAGATTCTAATCCTGACAATATTCAAGATCCTGATGAATCTGAAATTCTGCAAGAGGTTGATTTGATAATCTTATCTACTGTTGTTGATTGTCACAACAAAGAAGTAGATGAAGAAGAAGAAGCCAGAAGAAGAGATATTACAAAAAGAACAAATGAAGATTTCAATCTCTATCTACAAAGGCTTAAAGTTTCAAATGAAAGAAAATGGAGAAATTCAAGCAGACAAGAATCTTTACTTGAAAGAAGCTACGCTCATGAAAAGGAGAAATACAAGAAGTGGAAACATATTAGCACATTAAGTTGTGATACACCTATCAATTTTCAGTCTGGTGGAATTATTATAAGTGCTTCAAGTGTTGTTGATTTGTCTGATATGGCTAGATCAAAAACACTCTGGTTAAAGATGTTTTCGAATCTGAAGCAATTGTCAAGTAATTCAAGAGGAGGTATTGGACACAGAGATGGTGAATATCTGAATATGTCATATGTTGATCCTTACTCCTTGACAGAAATTGGAGGTACTTTAACTTCTGAAAACCTGAACAATTTATTAGCTGTTGATATAGTTATAGATTGTCATGATGGTTTTGAAAAGAAAGAAAAGCTTCTGTACTTCATGAAAGATGGTAGTGTGAAGATTCTATCTATTCAAGATCTGCTGATGAAAACTACACAGGAACTGAAATATGTTCACTATCTGTTAAGATGGAAGAACCAAGTGTACAAAGAATGGAGTGACATTATTTTGTCAACTATAAGAAGAAGACTGGATGGAAACAGTAATTTCGATGGTAATTATATTCCCATGTACTTAAATCAAAGAGGTCAGGATGTGGAAATGCAAAGGGGTACTGCTGTTAAAGAAGTAAATTTTGGCATGACTCATCTTTCTCTCAATCCTGATGGGAAGGAAATTGCTTATCTTTTGCTTGAAGAGCACAGTCTACAGAGAAACTCCATACAGAATCTCAGAGCAGCTATCTACCAGATTAATGAGGAAGATGAAGAACTCAGAAATCTTAAGGAAAGACTGATTCAAATTCTTGAAGAAAAAGAAGAAAGTTTATTATCCAATTTCTTGAAGATGAATCTGTTCTATCAAAAAGCTTAAAACAGATAAGTTGTTTCTGAAGATACTTGTACATTTTGATACATGTTTTTGACATCATTGAATATTTGGAATCTATACTTTATTTCACAAAGTATGAGATTGGGGGAGATTGTTAGATCAGAATTCAATGATCGTCAGAAGCTAGACTCAACTGATCAGGATTGCTGACGTCATCAGTATTGCATGGTCATCAGTATTTGATCAAGCGTCAGTATCTTATTGATCATCAGGATTCCTACTCAGACTATGATCAGGATTGATCATCAGAACTTGAAGCTGATCAGGATTCCTACTTCGAGTTATATTTGGAGTCTAGATAAACATGGAAGTTTATTCTATTTGTTCCTGGTTTGTAGAATGCAGCTATCGATTAAAGATATGTTTCTATCTTTGTTATGATTAGGACTTATCTTGTTATTGATAGAGAAGCTGTGTGCACTATATAAACACAGTCTTGGTTTCGATTTATGTATTCATTCAAGAGAGAACATAATCGGAGAGAAGCTCTTAAGAACAGAATTTCTTGAGAGAGTTTTTGTAAGCTAGCAGCTCTTAAGAACATCAGAATTTCTTAAGAGAGTTTGTAACAGTTTTATATCAAAGTTAATAAAGCTGTTATTGTTATTATTATTGATCTTTCATATTTGTGTTATATAAAGTCGAGAATCTTATACAATTGTATTCAACCCCCTTCTACAATTGTTATTTACTGGGCAACAAGAAATATTATATTTATATATCTAATATCGATGTATTTGTGACCAATATTAGGGTTCTTCTTTATTTTTTTTCTGACAACCCTTACACCAAATTCGTGGATAGAGGCAAGTTGATAAGACTGTGGCAACAGACCGATTTAGAGGGAATGGGGTGGCCGTGATCCCCCCAATGAGTTTAAATTTCTTTAATTATATATATATATATATATATATATATATATATATATATATATATATATATATATATATAAATTGATAATATAATGTATTTTTCCCCCATTGAATTATAAATTATGATGATACCCCCAAATATATTCACAAATCTAATTTATTTTTAGAAAGTTGTGTCAGTGATGTTTGGGCTGGTTAGGAAGCTAAAACTAGACCCTGATTTTAGGGTCGCATGAAAGACATTTGACAAACGTTTTAAATGAAGGTTGATAATAGGCAACGAGGAAGATGGTTAAACTATAATACTACTTAGTGGGGTATGAGAGCCGATACGAGTTTAGGGTAAAAAAACTCTAGCAAGAGATTTTCAGAAAACAACGATATATTATTCTTAATATATAAACTCTCATGAATTACATGATTAAAAAATAATATATATTATATTGCTTCCACATTAATTTCTTGGGTCTTGGTATTATCGTGGATCATCTCTCAAACAATTAGTTCCATAGCCGTTGGATGGAGCTTCCAACGGTCACCATTAAAACAATTTTCAGCATTTCTTTTATAATTTTTCACGAAAAAAGGTGTTTTTCTCTAAAATTTTTCGTGGAAAAGAATTTATTTACAAAAATGTCATTAATATTTTCGATGAAATTTTTACGCGAAAAGGCTGAATTGAGTTGGTATCTTGTTTCCATTTTCCTGACTTCTCTGAAAAACCATGGTTCTTGCAATTTTGAGGTAATTTTGGGCTTGTGATTAATTATCGATTAACATTTCATTGCATCTTCTTATCTCCATTAATAGGTAATCCTTGATCTTGAGTTCATAGATGATTTTTCTTCAAAACAATTAGGGTTAAGTAATGGTGTCTTTAATTACTTGGATTAATTTACAATTATGCTTGTCGAATCTGCTGAACATATACCTAACTTAGGTTCAACATTATCTATTAAATTTTAATTTTAATTTTATTAATTACACATAATTTTTATATAATTATCAAATATCATTCTTGAGGTTCACCAATTCCAAATTAGGATATATAAATATGAAATATTTTTTAATTAATATAGTGTTATGGAATGAAAAGTAGATTTAGATGTTGACGGCTGTATTCAATGAATGATGGTGGACAATCGTGTCTTTATGGCTGCTCTCGTGGTTCGTGACTAAACAGGTCCTCACAAGATGCCTACGTATCTCTGTTATGTAGAGAATCAAGCCAAAAAACGTAGTTCTAGAATGAAGGACGAGGGTCCTTATATAGGCGTCAGGAGCCTTGCATTTAGAGTAGAAGAAGGTGACTTGGAGGCCAAGTAGCCTTCTTAGATCAGGATTGTGAATCCTATTTCGTAGGAGGCTGACT
The DNA here is from genome assembly GCA_030848705.1 of Heracleum sosnowskyi. NCBI lineage: Eukaryota > Viridiplantae > Streptophyta > Magnoliopsida > Apiales > Apiaceae > Heracleum > Heracleum sosnowskyi. The sequence goes on from CM061239.1 coordinate 11,671,214, forward strand.
CCTAGTTGATTTGTGTATCTTGATTGCTGAATCTTGTAGAGTTTAATATGTGTTGGACTCATTTAATGAGTTGGTAATTTTTCCTTATTTATTAATTACGAAATTAATAAATGATTAGGGTTTCGGGCCTTTTTATCGGGCCTAATTCTTGGACCGAACCAGGTCTAATTGATGCATCATTACTTACTCCTAGGGTTATATTTCAGCCCATATCATTTGCCCCCCAATTTCTAGGAAAATCATTCGAGATTTTAGTAGAAATTATTTCGTATTTTTCCCGGAATTTTCCATTCTTCGAGGTATTTTCTGACCAAAAATTTGACCAAAATCAAGTCATTTTCGACCAGGAATCCTGGTCATTTTCGACCAGGATTAGGAACGAGGTCGACATGTTCGACCAGAAATTACAGTTCATTTTCGAACTGAAATTTTCGAACTCAAACCTGTATACTTTCGAACAGGTTTTCGAGCAGGATTGGGACGAGGTCGACATGTTCGACCAGAAATTACAGTTCATTTTCGAACTGAAATTTTCGAACTCAAACCTGTATAATTTCGAACAGGTTTTCGAACAGGATTGGGACGAGGTCGACATGTTCGACCAGAAATTACAGTTCATTTTCGAACTGAAATTTTCGAACTCAAACCTGTATAATTTCGAACAGGTTTTCGAGGTCGACCTGTTCGACCTGGATTCCTGGTTCAATTTCGAATAGAAATATTCGACCAAGAACCTTGATACAAATTCGACCTCGATTTTTTCAAATTCTATTCTTTGTAATTTCGATTTCAACATTTCGACTAAGATTTTGTACGATTTCGAACAGAAAATTCGATCAGGAATATGGTTGAGGTCGACCATCTCGACCTCATTTTGTAGTGCAACTTCGAGCTCAAAACTTCGACCAGGGTGCATGCTTTTTCGACCAGGACCTTGAGGTCGAATTTTGACTGGAAACGAGAACAAGGTCGATAACATCGATCAGGTTCTTCAATTCATTTTTGAACTCAACACTTTGATTAGGGTGCAGTGTAAATTCGACTTGGATCTTCTATTACTTTTTCGAACAGAAACTGATTTCAGGTCGTTCAGTTCGATTTGAATTTCTAAGGAAATCTCGAACTAAATTTTTGATTCTGATTCCTTGTAATTTCGACCTTAATTTTGAGTTAGATTTTGCCTTAGATTTTCTTCTAACTTTTGAGTTAGAATTCTCATGGGCTTGTAACCTATTGTTTGGGCTTAAATTATTATTCAGCCTTTCTTGTTGGGCCTTGAACTTTCTTGGGTTCATTTTATGGGCCTTGCTCATTTTGATGGTCTTAAACCCTTGTAGGCTCGCTAATTGGGTCTGGGCTTTTTTTTTTTTTTTTAGACTTTCTTTCACATTGGGCCTTGGGCCTATTTATTTTGGGCCGAATTTTTTAACCGGTTGAGCTCCCAATTATTTCGGCTATAAAAGAGTGAGTTTTCACTTATCACTCTTCACTTCAAACTTTCCAAAAGTCTTTACTTGCTATAAATCTCTCTGCTTTCTCCCTAAATTTCTGGGTTCCAACCTTCTTCCCAAGAAGATTTTCTGGTTTTAAATCTTCTTCCCAAGAAGATTTCTGGCGTTGATCTTCATTGCTTGAAGATTTTTCTGGGTTCATACACTTTTCTGGGCAGAAATCTCCTTCCCAAGAAGATTTTCTGGAATTTTTCCAGTTTTCTGGGTTTCCACCTTTATCAGTTGAAGGTTTTCTGGAGTTACTTTGAAGATTTTTTTTGAAATGGCTGATCATTCTGCTAGTCGTCTTCAGAAGATGAATCAAGCGTCCAAAAGAGGTATCATCATTCGTTCTCCCACTATGTCATTACAAGATATGATCTTAGAACGTAGTGATGAATATCCCTCAGTGTCGCATTTAGACTCATATAACCATAGCAATAGATTTAATGATGCTGCTGCAATTGCTAATTACAAGAACATGTATAAAATTAGGCCACCCTATAGGCTAGTTCTTGCTGGTCCCGGGGATCGTTCCTGCCATTGGCGCCCAGATGCTCTTTGCATTTACAAGGGGGTCATTGCTGCAGGTGTTCGATTCCCATTCCATCCTTTCATTCCTCAACTTCTAGCTGATGTAGGAGTCAACCCTTGTCAACTCCCTCCCAATGCTTGGAGACTTATTATGTGTTTTATTGTTTTATGTTTGAAAAACAATTTCCCTCTTTCTGTTGCTCTCTTTAGAAAGATTTTTCAATTTAAAAACAGCTCTTCCAAAACTTTGGGTTGGGTATATATTAGTCATCGACCCACAGCACCCCCTATCTTCCACCCAAAATCCATTCCCGACAACAATCCCAAGTGGAGAAATGAATTTATGTATTTGGTTTGGGATGGAGGGGACTGGGGTACCTTATTCCAAAGCTCATTTAGTAGAGTTTCGGATGGTAGTCCTGGTGACATAGTTCTGACTGAGGAGGAGGCCTTTGCCTATGCTGAACTCACCAAGGACGACTATGCCACCAAGGCTTGGGAGCTCCTGGACGAGTTTCAACTCAAGTCTCTGGGACTTTCAAGAGTCTCTGATAAGGGTAATTCCTTTACTTATGTTTTTACAATTTTATTAAGATTGCCTTATACCAATTGTTTTTCTTGACTTTTGTTTGCAGCTGCTGAGTTTATCAACAGGCAGAATGAGCCAGAGGATGGGCAGACAGCCAGGATCAAGAGGGCTTGTTTGACTGATCCTAGGCTGGCCGAGAAAGGCCCTGCTATTTTGAGGCCACATGTGCCTGAGGAGGTTGAGGGCTCTACTAAGAGTTCTGTATGGCGCCCCAACTGGGGTATAAGGAAGAAGGACACCATAGTGGGGGTGTCTGCTCATGCTGTTGAATGGTCACACCATTCATTGACTCCTTGTGATTACAAGGACTTTGTTTCCAACTCCACCATCGAAGGGGTGGAGCATGCTGGATCTCAAGCAATGGCTGCTGTAAGTATTTTTCTCTTCTTTTCTTTGTAGTTAACAATGTATTTCAAGTTTAAGTATTTGACTTGTAACTTGCTTGTAGGTCAATGCCAACTATCAAGGGGCTTTGTTCCAAGCCAAAGCCTGGCGTTCATCTTCTGAGGCCAACAAGGCTAAGTATGATCAATCCCAGCTGGAGGTGGGTTCACTTAAGGCTTCCTTGACTCGAAGGGAGAAGGAGCTGTTAGATGCTCAAGCGGAGCTGGTGGAACTCAGGAAGGATAAAGATCGCATCATTGATGAGTATTTTGAGTCTGCTGAGTACCAGGATATCATTACTCAGCATGATGATCTACTTTTCCCCGTCCAGTTCACCAAAGGATGGGACGAGGCTTTGGCGGAGGTATCAAGGAGAATGCCTGGCTCTCTTACTATTTCAGACTTCCCCAGTCCCCATGCTCCTAATCAGCTGGAGAGGGCCTTGGCCGGAGAGGATGTTATGGAGGAGGATGACAGGGTTCCCCGTCCTGAACCTGCCCCCCAGCCTGGTGAAGAGTCTGAAGACTCCAGCTCTGAGGAGGAGTCTGGTGAGGAAGGAGAAGCCGAGGAAGAGGAAGCTGAGGAGTCCGGAGAGGAGTCTGGCTCTGAGGAGGGTGACGCTTAGTCACAGCTAGTTATTTAGCTTTTATTTATGTTCTGTACTTCTGCCTTCAGGCATAACTTAAACTTTATTTGAAAGTTGCTTAACTTATTTGCCTTTTAATTTCTCTCATTTTGCATACTTACTTAGTACCTTGAATCATATATAAACACCAATACACAATGCATGTGGAATATTCTTGATATTACTGAATAAATTCATAACTTGAAAAATGGGTTCAACCCTTACATAATATACTACTTCTATCTCAAGTCTAAAAGCTTGGATTGGTTTCATCAACCTTATTTCTACTTGTCCTAACAGTGAGTCCAATTAGGACACCCTTAAACATAATAAACTTTCAAGTTTGCAGCATGCCAAGTTCTAGGCACTTCAACCCCTTCCAGAGTTTCCAGCTTATATGAGCCTCGTCCATAAACATTTTTAACCCGATAGGGTCCTTCCCAGTTTGGGGCCAACTTTCCCTTTTGTCCAACTCCAGATGCTTCAATCTTTCTGAGTACCAAGTCACCTTGACGAAAGAATCTTTCTTTAACCCTTAGGTTATAGTAGAAAGATGCTCGTTTCTGATGTTCAACCATCTTGGCATTCGCCTCATCTCTAACTTCGTCAATTAGATCTAAAGCTAACCTCAAACCTTCTTCGTTTGCCTCTGGTTCATATGCTTCAACTCTAGGAGATGCATGAGTGATTTCTACAGGAACCACTGCTTCTGCTCCATATGCTAACAGGAATGGGGTTGCCCCAGTAGTGACTTTGCAAGTAGTACGATACGCCCATAGAATGGGGAGCAATTCATCTACCCAAGTATTTCTGGAGCGTTCAACCCTTTTCTTCAGTCCATCTAGGATTATCCGATTTGCAACCTCGGCTTGCCCATTTGCTTGAGGATGGGCAACAGAAGTGAAGCGCAACTTAATATCATTTTCATCGCAATATTTCTTGAACTCATCATTGTTGAACTGAGTTCCATTATCCGTTACAAGGACTCGTGGAATTCCATACCTGCATATCACACTTTCCCAAAAGAATTGCATCACTTGCTTGGTGGTTATCTTGGCTAATGGCTTAGCCTCAATCCACTTAGTGAAGTAGTCAATCGCAACTATCAAGAATTTTTTTTGAGCACTTGCCATTGGAAATGGCCCAAGTATATCCATTCCCCACATAGCAAAAGGGATAGGAGAGTTAATGGACGTCATCATCATCAGGTGGTTGTCTAACCACGGGTGCATGTTTCTGGCATCGTTCACATTTTCTCACATAGCTCTTAGCATCAGCAAGCATGCTTGGCCAATAGAAGCCTAGACGGGTGACTTTATGTGCAAGGGCTCTGCCCCCCAAGTGTTGCCCACAGATGCCTTCATGTACTTCTTTTAGGGCCAACTCCGCCTCTTGGGGTCTCAAACACTTCAGATAAGGAATGATGAAAGATTTTTTGTATAGGATTCCCTCAATTAGGGCATACCTTAATGCTCTGACGTACAGCTTTCGTGCTTCTGAAGTGTCGTCGGGCAGCCACCCAGTTTCCAAATGTGCTTTGATGGGATCTATCCAACAGCTGGTAATACCAATGGGTGCTACCAACTTTCCGTTGATGCTCGGGGTCTTCAAGACCTGAAAGTATACACTCCCTGCATAATTTTCAATTTCAGATGAGGCAAACTTGGACAAGGCATCAGCCTTCACGTTTTCCTCCCTCGGAACGTGCTCGACATAACATTCATCAAACTGAGTCATGATAGCCTTAACAAGTTTCAAGTACTTGGCCATGACTTCATCTCTTGCTTCAAACTCTCCATTTACTTGGGAAACCACCAGCCTTGAGTCTCCACATACTTTCAGAGTTTTGGCCCTTAGGGCTCCAGCCAGCCCTAAGCCAGCAATCAAAGCTTCATACTCCGCCTCATTGTTTGTCGTTGGGAAATCAAGTTTCAGTGCGTACTCTATTATAAATCCATCAGGACTTTGTAGCACTAAACCAGCTCCACTCGATTTTGTTTTTGATGCTCCATCAAAATAGAGCACCCAGCATTCTTTGGATACTATGTCCTCATCTTTGCTATCTTCCACCAATACTTCCTGCCCCCCGACTTCTTGGTTGTCAATGGTACATTCAACCATGAAGTCAGCGAGTGCCTGAGCTTTTATGGCCGTTCGAGGCTTATACTTGATGTCGAATTCGCCCAATTCAATAGCCCACTTGATCAGCCTTCCACTAACTTGAGGACTATGCAAGATGTTTCTCAGAGGTTGATCAGTCATGACCTCAATCTTGTGGGCCTGAAAGTAGGGACGCAGTTTTCTTGAAGCCATTATCAAGGCTAAGGCAAACTTTTCAATCACTGAGTAGTTTATTTCTGCCCCATGCAAAATCTTACTCACATAATAGATGGGTTTCTGAACCTTCAGTTCTTCCTTTACCAAAACAGCTCCCAGGGCAATGTCGGAGACCGCCAAGTATAGATAGAGAATTTCTCCTGACTTGGGTTTTGCCAACAGTGGCGCTTCAGCCATGTATTTCTTCAAGGCCTCAAAGGCTTCTTGGCTTTCAGATGTCCATTCGAAATTTTTCACATTTTTGAGTGCTTTAAAGAAAGGTAAGCACTTTTCTCCTGACTTGGAGATGAACCTTCCCAATGCTGCAACTCTTCCTGTCAATTTCTGCACATCCTTAACAGACTTGGGTGGTTCCATGTCTAGGATTGCCTTGATCTTGTCAGGGTTAGCTTCGATTCCTCTTTTGGAGACCATCAGGCCTAAAAACTTCCCTGAGCCTACCCCGAAGGCACACTTCGCTGGATTTAACATCATTTTGTGGTGCCTCAGCACTTCAAACGCTTCCTTGAGATGTTTTATGTGATCTGCCTTATCGAGGCTCTTGACTAGCATGTCATCCACATAAACTTCCATTGTTTTGCCAATCAGTGGTTCAAAAATCTTGTTCACCAACCTTTGGTATGTTGCCCCTGCATTTTTAAGTCCAAAAGCCATGACTAAATAACAGAAAACACCAAAGTTGGTTATAAATGATACCTTGGGGATGTCGTCCTTGTGCATTTTGATTTGGTTGTACCCACTGAAACCATCCATAAAACTTAACATCTCGTGCCCAGCAGTGGCATCTATCAACGCATCAATCCTCGGTAAGGGAAAGCAATCCTTAGGACATGCATCGTTCAAGTCTGTGAAGTCCACACACATTCTCCACTTTCCATTAGCCTTCTTGACCATAACGGGGTTAGCCAGCCATTCAGGAAACTGAATTTCTTCAATAAAGCCTACTTCCAAAAGTTTTTCTACCTCCTGCTTAATGGCTTCTTGTCTTTCTGGGGCGAAATTTCTTTTCTTTTGTTTTACTGTCTTCCTTTCAGGATCCACATTCAATTTGTGGGTCATCAATTGGGGATCAATCCCTGGCATATCAGCTGCTGTCCAGGCAAATACATCACTATTTTCTTGAAGAAAGGATGTCAACTTGCTTTTCATAGATTCAGGTAGTAGAGCTCCGATATAAGTGACTTTGTCTAGTTCTCCAGGAATGAGGGGAATGGGAACAAGATCCTCAGCTGGTTTTCCTCTCCTTTCTTCTTCGTTTCTAATGTCCAAGTCTTCAATTGGGAGAACCTGCCCCCCCGACTCCGTCTGGCCTTAACGCGGCTACATAACAGCTCCTGGCTGTCTTTTGATCACCTCTTTCTTCTCCTGCACCATTCCTGGTTGGGAACTTGATTTTTAGGTGGTAAGTTGAGGCCACAGCCTTAAAAGCGTGAAGGCCAGTCCTTCCAAGGATGGCGTTGTAGGTCGAAGATGCCTTAATTACCACAAAATTCAACATCTGAGTTACCTCCTTTGGTTCCTTACCAATAGTTACAGGCAACAGAATTGTGCCTTCTACTTTAGACTCCACCCCATTGAACCCGTAAATGGGCATGTTCGTGGGGATTAGTTGGGAATCATTATACCCCATCTTCAAGAATGTGTCATGAAAAAGGACATCAACAGAAGCCCCATTGTCTACCAAGACTCGCTTTACCTCATTGTTTCCGATTACTGGGGCTATCACTAGAGGATCATCATGGGGGAACTTCACCCCTTCAAGATCAGAATCATCAAACCCAATGGTCATCTCGGTTTTTGCACGCTTGGGTGCTTCTCCAACAATATGCATTACCTCTCGGGCATAAGCCTTCCGAGAGTTCCTTGTAGTTCCAGCTGCGGTTGGTCCTCCTGAGATCATGTTGATCACTGGCCCTCGGGTTGGAGGGTTACGACCTTGATCTCGGTCCCCATCCCTTCGATCATAGTCCCTCCTTGGGGGGTTCCTGTCTTCATCCTTGGTAAATTTTGTGCTTGGAACGCTCTTCCTTGGAGCTGAATCAGAGTCTCTAGTCGTACGAGGATATTTGTCCTTGACATCATACTCTTGCTCCGCCTTTCACTTCTTCCAACCACCATTATTTCCACTTCCTGCTGCGAGGGTGTCAGTTTTCTTCATGCTCTCTTCAGCTTTTATGTACTTTCCCACCCTTTGTTGGAGCTCAGCCATGCTCTCGGAGGGGTGTTTGGCCAATGACATCTTAAAAAAGACATCTGTGGTTCCTTGTTGAAGAGCTATCATAGCTACCTTATTGTCTAGATCAGGTATATTCAATGTCTCCTTGGTGAAGCGCTTGAGATAATCTCTCAACGTCTCATTCTTTCCTTGAGTTAAGTTCATGAGTGAAGCAGAGCTTTTTTCATGTACCCTTCCACTAATGAACTGACTAATGAAGGCCGTGCTCAAATCTCTGAAACAACTGATAGAGTTGGGCGGCAAGCGGCTATACCATCTTTGGGCCATGCCAGCCAGGGTTTGAGGAAACGCTCTACATTTAAGAGCATCAGTGACTGGTTGCAGCAACAGTGCATTCGAAAAAGTCCTCACATGGGTTGCGGGATCACCCGTTCCGTCATATGCCTTGATAGTAGGCATCTTAAATTTCCTTGATACATGAGCGTCCATTACTTCTTCAGTGAAGGGTGGAATAGGATCGTCTGGGTCACCCAGTTGTGTTAAAACACGGGGATCTGACTTGGGAATCTCCGTCCTTCTAGCTCCTTCCTGCCTTCTTAAAGGTGTTCCTAAATCAACTAAGGGGATTTCCCCTGTCCCTTGATTTGAAGGCTGAGTCTGCCTCCTTTGTTGCTCCATCTCCATGCTTCTCTTTAATTTCTGGATCTCGGCCTCATGAGCCCTTATCCTATCCATGGCAGTCATAGGTGCCCTTCCAGTTGCCCCCCGATTCCTCCTGTCAAGGGGCTCTTTGCTAGCTCTTCTTCTTCTGGGTGCTCGATCTCGTCCTTCATCAGACGAGTTGTCTTCAGAGTAGGGCCCAGAATAATCCAAGTATCTTCCTTCAGAGATGGGTCCCAATCCTCGAATGTATGGTCCCTGATTTGCATGGCCACTCCCTCCGGTTTCAGGGGGATAGTTGGGCAATCCATAAGCCGAATTTGTGCTCATAGGAAGCACAGTAGTGGAGATCTGTGCTCCATGGGGAAGGTTATAGTCGAGGGGTGAGACAACCATTTGAAGAGGGTTCGTCTCATTCTGAGGTATGGAAGTTTGGGGATTCGTCCCTTGTGGCTGTGAAACCATCTCCGCGGTGAGTGGTGTCGTCCCTGCTGGTTGAGAAACCACCTCTGTAGTGAGGGGTAACGATCCTGGTTCCGTGGTGATTGAAGTAGTGGTGGTGACAGTTGATCCAGTAGCGGTTGCTGTTCTTCGTGTTATAGCCATGGTTGTTGTAAGCTTCCCACAGACGGCGCCAAATGTTATGGAATGAAAAGTAGATTTAGATGTTGACGGCTGTATTCAATGAATGATGGTGGACAATCGTGTCTTTATGGCTGCTCTCGTGGTTCGTGACTAAACAGGTCCTCACAAGATGCCTACGTATCTCTGTTATGTAGAGAATCAAGCCAAAAAACGTAGTTCTAGAATGAAGGACGAGGGTCCTTATATAGGCGTCAGGAGCCTTGCATTTAGAGTAGAAGAAGGTGACTTGGAGGCCAAGTAGCCTTCTTAGATCAGGATTGTGAATCCTATTTCGTAGGAGGCTGACTCCTAGTTGATTTGTGTATCTTGATTGCTGAATCTTGTAGAGTTTAATATGTGTTGGACTCATTTAATGAGTTGGTAATTTTTCCTTATTTATTAATTACGAAATTAATAAATGATTAGGGTTTCGGGCCTTTTTATCGGGCCTAATTCTTGGACCGAACCAGGTCTAATTGATGCATCATTACTTACTCCTAGGGTTATATTTCAGCCCATATCATATAGTTTTCTTAATCACACCAACGTAAAATTAATTAATATATTTGGATTCAGCAAAATTGTAATTATTGTTCAACAGATGATGTTTAACTCAAGTTATATATTTGTTGAACACTCGTTATAATCCCGACCCAAAAATAACACGATATCCGTCACCAGGAAGGATGGATATATCTTTTGTTTTTGTTAGGTAGCCAGTTCATAAACGAGATATATCTGGTGAAATGACCCAAGCTACAAAGGAGCACGAGCAAGTTAGAGTAAAGCTCGAGTTCATGTTACAAAAAACAAGTTAAACATAGTTGCAATTTAGAAAGAACATGCTGCGTCAAGCAAGCTTGGAGGAGGAGGACCCTGCCCTATTTCTTTAGTTATGCTCGTGATTTAGTTACACGACAATATGATCAATGGGCAAGTTATTAAGAATTAAATAGTAGCTAGCGGTCAAGTTGAGGATCAAAATATGATCTTTTGATGTTCCCCCTCATTTTCTTATTTTATGGCATGTGTAAGAGCATCTCCAACCATAGTCATCTATTAGCTAAAAAGTCTATGTGGCACTTAAATACTATCAATTATACATATTCTCTAAAAAATATATCACTCCAAGGGACATTCCTGTTAGCTATATTTTTAGCTATCCTGAAATGGTCTTCTATATTTGTTGATTGTCAATCCATTAGCTAAAACATCCACATCATCTCCCCTCAAATTTTTATTTATATAAAATGTCACACTTCATCTACTTTCAATTTTATAATCTTTTATTGCTTATTTATAACAATAAAATATTATTTTTAAAAACATAGCTAAGCATTATAGTTAACAACGTTGGAGATAAAATACTTTTTCATCATCTATTATATAGCTAAATATTATTTTATATTATTTTAACTAATTATTATACATAACGTGGTTGGAGAGCTGATGAGTGACATGACTAGCTGCACTATGAGTAGTCCATTAATCCATAGTGAATTTTAGTAGTTGTCGGACAGACTGCGCATACAAATTACAGTAATCAATTGTTATGTGTGACACAAGTGCGGATCCCGGCACCAAAGACCAAACTTATGCACTCGTATTTTTGTATATAATAATTAAATATACTGTAGTATCTTAATCTTTAAGGTTTTCATTTCAATGTAATTAGATTAAGATTTTTATAAAAAAGCTATATACTGCCTTATTTCTTTTTCTTATGTTATGATTTTTAACACATCTAGCACCGACACCTGTAACTCTGTAAGCAACCTATGGAATATTAGATATTAGCAAATTGCACTAGAGATTTAATAAATTAGATGGCCTCACATTCTCAGTCTAAGTGCTCTCTATAAAAATTAATATTAGTGGATCGAGTTTAAGGAAATTGGAAACTCATCATTGGTAAATTCAAATGACTATGTATGAGCTAGTAAGAGCCTAAGAATTACAAAATATTAAGGTTCACATATTTCAAAAGTTAAGAACACGCATTACAAATAGAAGATAAAGTGAGTTTTGATTATCGCAGAACTGTGTTGATTTTCCTGAAGAATTCGACAGAATTTTGATTATCACAAATATGTGCGGAACAAATTAGAACTCTCTCACATGTTTACGGACGAAATTTATTTTCATAAAGGGACAACCAACCCTACTAGACAAATGCACATTCGATTATTTATAAGCACTACCAGGGCCGATTGCATGTCGGACGTGTCACTGTCAACTCCCTACGTGGAACATAATCACTGGCAATTTTATTAGTGACAAAAAAGTGGGATTTCTTTTTTTCTTTTTCTCGATTTCAGCACCATATCAGACCATATCGCGACTACGCAACATCAATAGATACTGATGCCGCTTCATTTGTCCCTATTCTATACCATTACTTCCCGCACTACTTGCAAGTTGCAACTTTGCCTTGCTTTACATCTTAAAATCTTATAAATCTTTCTTCCTTTTTAATCTTTATCTCATTACTAGATGATAATTCGTGCAAAGCACGCGCCTAGTTAATTTATTTAAAATTTTAAATTAATTATATTTATACTATATTATTAAAACCGAAACATTGAAAGTTTTGGTTTTCAGTTTTCGGTTTTCGGTCATTTATTCTATTTAATATATAATAAAATAATATAAAAATAGTAACTAAATGATTGCCTTTTACAATTAAAACAATTTTTTCTAACAAAATCTATTACTTTCAAAAATATTACGGGCAATAATCTTTAAATCAAAATATATTACCTTTTATATTTGTTCTCACTAAAATCTCTATTTTCCAAAAATATCAAGTGCAACCGTTACTTATTTATTTTAAAACTTATTTTAATGTTTTTAATTATTTAAAAAAGCTTACCTATTTTAACATGCCAACGTATTTTTTAACAAATACAATTAATATAATTTAAATACTTCTAAAAATCACGGGGCAGTTACTTTTTTAAATTAAAATATGTTTTAAAATATATTTTAATGCTTTTAATTATTTAAAAAACTTACCTATTTTAACACGCCAACGTATTTTTTAACAAATACAATTAATATAATTAAAACACTTCTATAAATATCACGGGCAGTTATTTTTTTTTAATTAAAACATGTTACCTTTTCTATTTGTCCTTATTATTAATATTATTTTAATGAATAATAAAATAATATTAATAATGGCCCATTTGTATTATTTATTTATTTTTTCCTATGTTCCAATTTATATTTAAGTTTCTCATTTTATAATTTATCATATTGATTTTTATTCTTTATTTAATATTTTCTGTTCCCATTAATTTTTTTTAATTTGTCATTTTTTAATCTTTTTTTGATGGCACGTGCCTTGCACGGGTTATAGTCTAGTAATATATATATATATTACTAGACTAGTTATATATATATATATATATATATATATATATATATATATATATATATATATATATATATATATATATATATATATATATATATATATATATATATATATATATATATATATATATATATATATATAAGGTATTAAGGTTATAATAAATTAATTAGAATTACAATATAAATTTTAGATGACCACCAATATAAATAATTATGTATTTTACTTATAATAATATAATGGGCAATCCTACGTACCAGAATTGGATCTCAAATATGTTTTCTAATGACACATGAAGTATTTTTATTTGTGAGATTCATATGTATGCACATGAGCCCCACATTTATAAGAGAAGTGCCAATAATATTTTGACAACTCATCATTCGGGAATGGTTTCGGGAACAATTTTGGAGACTCACATTCTCCAAATATAATACTACTTACCCACTTCTCATATTGCAAATTATGGTGTATTAATGAGAAACTAAACATTAATTACGGCATTCAAGCTCCATTAAGATATACAATAAAACCTCGATAAATAAATATTGATAAATTAATAATATTATTTTTCCCGACTTGGGTCAATATGATAAATTAATATTATTGCTAAATGCATAAGATAATAAACTTTACAAAAGTTCTTAAAGTCCACTAAAAATATAAAGTTATAATTCATTAAATATAATGATTTTTTATACATTGCACATAATTCTTGGATACTCTTTAGTTAAATTTGCTAAATTAAATCTTTACAATTAACTTTTCATAAAATAAAATACAGTTTTATCTCTAATTTGTGAGAGAGCATTAAGTATATTCGATGTATATGTGTTGGAATTTACAAACATTTACATTATTTTTGCTACATGAACCAATTAATTAATTAGGGAGCTGATATGTGTACATTCCTGATTTATGTGCACATCTTTTGTTGGAGTTGAGACCAAACTACCCCTTTCAAATCAAAAAATAGTTCTATAAAAAAAAAGTAATCTAAAAATAGTTTTGAGTTGAAAATGTGCATGAGAATGTTTTTGTCTAAATATCAACAAAGGTGTGCATCTATAAATTAAGAACATATAATTAACTATTTTTTGGTACATGAATTTATTAATTTTGATACATGTATCAAAAATATGTATCAATACATATTTGAATTATTGTGATTGTTTGTACAATAAATTGAGTAATAAAATATTTGATGTAATATTTGTATAAATTAATAAATATGAATTTATCAATAAAATAATAAAAAATTCATTAATCGATAAATTAATAAACTCGTTAAAATAATAATTTTTTTTGAAACGAAGGTTATAAATTTATACAGGTTTTACTGTAGTCAAGTAATAAACCCAATGTTGTTGGAACAAATTATTATTGGAATTCAAAAGATTTAAAAAAAAAAAAGAATTTGCACATATTTCCATCTTGATCAAATATGAAATTAAAAATTATACTTAAAATCTAATCCAGGATGAGAATGATACCTAGAGTTTTGATGCTCGTACACAAGTTGATTAGATTACAAATTCGCAACAACTTAGTGATGATAATCGGGTCTCATGATCATCTGAATGATGGGTATAATAATAATATAATATATTTAGTGCAATAATAATATTATAATATATTTTAGATTTATATTATTTTGTGATATAAATTTACTATCTCGATTCAACAATTTAGATTTATATATATTTTAAACAACATAGAATTCTATGTGACATTGAATTTTTATGTGAAATAGGATTTTATTTTTTAAGAAAACAAAAAACAACATAGAATTCAATGTAAAATAGGAATTCTAGGATTTTAGGGGTGAAATCAAAAAAAGGTGCGAAGTACAATATTAAAAAGGGATTTCACTTATTAATAAAGGTTATAAACAAAAATAATTTAAAAATAACATAAAATTCTACTACGTAAATTTAGGCTATAATAATTCTAATACATGAAATAGGAGTTTAGAGTATAATATATTTTATTTTAGATTAGATAATTATATTTTTTAGAAAAAAAATTTAAAAAATAAATAAATTAGGGGTGAAACCAAAAACACTGTGAAACCAAAAAAAAGTGCTAACCAAATTTTCTATAATGTTAAAAAAAGTTTCACTTATTTTTTTTTTTTTGCCAAAAAAAGTTTCACTTATTAATAAACGTTATAAACGTATATTTCCTATGCAAATACTTTTCGCATTTCCTGTCCCGGCCACTCTGCTTGGCTACAATTTAATTGTCACAGCAAATTACAATTTGTCCTAGAAATGTGGCAAACATGATTGATGGCCTTACATTTATTTGTTAACTCGTGTGGCAAACATTTTGAAAGATTTATCTCCGGCCCAACTTGCTGCAGAAGAACGCGCTCGTGAATTGCTGGATTATTAATTTCTCAGAAATACATTCAAGTGATGGTGCAATACCTGCAATACCACGCACAGAGGCTCTTTACTCTTATGATCTGATCTCACATATTACATAATCACCGGAGGAATTAGGATACTCAAGTTAGTCGGGTCGTTTGAGATTACTGTTCAAAATTGTTATGCTGTAAAAATTTGTCGACGAAATTGCTTATTCTATTTAATGTTCTTTCTAGGAGGTGGAATAAATGTCATACTAAATCTGGCCCGGAACGATGGTCTTATATGGCCATACTCTTCAGGTTATGATCCCACTTTGCATCATCATGATGGCGGAGTATTCACAGGGGGTGAGAACATGTACGAGCTCCTTCTAATGGAAAAATAAAATTCAATGAGGATTTGGTTCATCCGACACGTACACGTCATGGGCATCCTGCTTTTCTATGTTCTATAAACTTGTATGTAACTATTGAAAGTGAGGATATTCTACATAATGTGAATATTCCACCCAAAAGTTTTCTTTTAGTTCAAAATGATCAATAAACCACCTTTTGTCCTATGATGTTTAGTATTATATGTTAAAATCTACTAACTTAGCTAGCTAGCGATCCTCCACCAAATAGTGAAATTTGTTTATACATCTTATCTTCACATCTGTACTAATGGTTGAAAAGTAGACTATAAAAAAAATATCTCAAGCACTCAAATTCCTCTCTATAAAAAGAGGAATTGCTACTGATCATAGTCCATACCAAACAAGGAAACTAAATTACCTTATAAAGCCTTTTGATCTCTTGTATTCCAGCCCATGGCATCACAAGCCGAAAGCTTATGGGTTATTATTTTAGCTTCGAAATGCAAAGATTTCATTTGTCAAAACTATTACCCTTTTATTTTTCTTATAGTTTTCATATGTTTTTCTTGGCTCACCCTATCTTTTCTCTATTGGACATTCCCGGGTGGCCCTGCATGGGGAAAACACTACTTCTGGAGCAAATACTACTCGAATCCAATACCTGGACCGCGTGGATTTCCTGTCGTAGGGAGCATGAACCTCATGGCTGACCTTGCTCATCAACATCTAGAAGCCATGGCAAAAGTGTTGAAAGCAAAAAGGGTCATGGCTTTGAGCATCGGTGAAACACGATTAATCGTGACATCCGACCCGGACGTGGCAAAAGAAATACTCAACAGTTGCGTATTCTCTGACCGTCCGGTGAAGGAGACAGCTTATAGTTTAATGTTCAACAGAGCCATTGGATTTGCGCCTTATGGTGTATACTGGAGAACACTAAGAAGGATTGCAGCCACGCATATTTTTTGTCCCAAGCAAATGATCATTTCAGAAGCTCAAAGATCACGAATTGCAACTCAAATAGTACGAGAAATTGGGCGTCAAAGTAAAGAAGCTATTGGAAAATGTTTTGAAATTAGAAAATTACTCAAGCGAGCTTCTTTGTGCAACATGATGAGCTTAGTATTTGGACGTGACTACGTGGTGGAGGAACTGTCATGCACAAATAATAGTGAAGCTTCTGAACTTAGTAGGCTTGTGGAAGAAGGTTATGATTTATTAGGACAACTCAACTGGTCTGATCACCTTCCGTGGATATCGAGTTTTGACCCTCAAAATATTAGGGTCAGATGCTCCAAGTTGGTTCCTCAAGTATACAGGCTTGTAACTCGGATTATATCCGAGCACAGAGCCTCTGCGCTAAAAAAGCTTCCCACTGAAACAAGTCGTGCCTTTGTAGATGTTCTCTTCGCTCAGCATCTCAATAATTTGTCAGAGGCAGATATGGTGGCCGTCCTTTGGGTCAGTACTATATATCCATATTTTAGCTAATATGTGTGCGTAAACATTTAAATCTTCCGTCAGTTACATTTGCCAACAAAAAAATCAGCTAGTTATCTAAGATCACTCTCGTGCACGTTATTTTTTTATATTATAATATATCAAGGCATGCATGCATGCATGAAAATTGAAATGATTGGTTTTTTTTTATAGGAGATGATATTCAGAGGGACTGATACTGTGGCTGTCATAATCGAGTGGATCCTTGCAAGGATGGTACTTCACCCAACCATTCAAGCAAAGGTTCACGAAGAGCTAAATCGTGTGGTCGGACAATCAAGAGCAATAACAGAATCTGATGTCTCGGCATTGGTCTACCTTCGAGCTGTTGTTAACGAAGCTTTTCGGTTACATCCACCCGGCCCACTTCTTTCTTGGGCTCGTTTAGCTACCACTGACACAACAATAGATGGATATCATGTTCCAGCAGGTACCACAGCCATGGTAAACATGTGGGCCATCACAAGGGACCCATCAGTGTGGACAGATCCATTAAGCTTTACACCAGAGAGGTTCATGACTAAGCATTCGCCTGATGATGAATTTTCAATGATGGGCTCTGATCTTAGGCTAGCACCATTCGGGTCGGGGATTAGAATATGCCCCGGGAGGTTCTTGGGTCTTACTACCGTCACCTTTTGGGTGGCATCCATTTTGCATAAATTCGAAATACTTCAATCGGATCACAATCCTGTGGATCTCTCGGAAGTACTAAGGCTTTCTTGTGAAATGGCAAACCCATTTGTAGCTAAGTTTCTACCACGCCGCAGATATGTGTCACATTGGTGAAGTCCTCCTATGTTTACAAACTAATAAGTGCTGCACTTGCTCCGTCGCCAAATACACTGTTCCGGTGGTGATTTGACCTGTGGAGGGGTATCTATAAAAAAATGTTTGTCCGGTGGAGGTGGCCGTCAAGCACCTCCGGCGTGGAAATCAGTAACGGAGTAAAGCAATGTACGAAAATGCAACAAGTATCGAGATGTGATTTCTGAGTGAGTGTGTGAAGTGTTTGTGTGTGTGTGAATGTGTTTGTGTGTGTGAATGTGTTAGTCCATGCATTTGTATGAGAGGAGAGTATTTATAGGCCAAAATCTGTCCATGTAGTGTAAGCGCCACTCACCGTGCCTACAGTGGGAGGAATGGGCTTCCTTACTTTATTGTCACATGTCTGTTGACTAAATATTATTTCGTGGATGTTCTATTTCACTTATATATAATAACCAAGACTAAGGGATCGAAGTTTCTATCTTAAAGTGTGTTTATCTATTTGTAATAGCTGAGTGCCTGGGAGTTGACGACACTTAAGTAATGAGGTAAAGGACTGTTTTGGAGATGTGGCGAGCGGCCATGGCAAGTTAAGTGGGCGACAGCTGCCAGGTGGGTTGGCGGTTCTCCGGAAAGGTGGGTATATATCATTGCCCCCCCCCCCCCACTCTCTCTAGCCGCTTTAGCGGGTAGGGGGAGTAGAAAGAAGGGAAGATTGTAAGCGAAGCGGTCGAACGTCATTTGGAGTTTGAAAATTTTGAGAAAATTGAAATTTGGTGCCTCCTAAGTGAAGCAAGCGAGTGTCACTTGAAGGTAGAAAAATTTGAGAAAAGAGAAATTTGGTGCCCCTCAAGTGAAGCAAGCGAGCGTCACTTGAGGTTAGAAAAAATTTGAAAAAATTGAAATTTGGTGCCCCCCAAGTGAAGCAAGCGAGCATCACTTGAAGGTAGAAAAAATTTGAGAAAATTGAAATTTGGTGCCCCCTAAGTGAAGTAAGAGATTGTCACTTGAAGGTAGAAAATTTTGAGAAAAGTGAAATTTGGTGCCCCCAAGTAAAGCAAGCGAGCATCAGTTGAGGTTAGAAAAAATTTGATAAAATTGAAATTTGGTGCCCCCCAAGTGAAGCAAGCCAGCATCACTTGAAGGTAGAAAAAATTTGAGAAAAATGAAATTTGGTGTCCCCCAAGTGAAGCAAGCGAGCATCAGTTGAGGTTAGAAAAAAGTTGAGAAAATTGAAATTTGGTGCCCCACAAGTGAAGCAAGCGAGCATCACTTGAAGGTAGAAAAAATTTGAGAAAATTGAAATTTGGTGCCCCCAGGTGAAGTTAGCGGTATTGTTTGAGATAGAAAAAAAATTAGAAAAGGTGAATTTTGGTGTTTGCGGTCGAGTTACCATGTGATTTAATGGGGGGATAAGAAATAAGTGCAAGTGAAAGGTTTTTTTTTGTTTTTACATTATTGATTAATCATAATAAATGTGAATGATTGGTGATAAATGAGCATTTAAGTGAAAGCTGAAAAGTTGCTGATGGGAAATGTGACAAATGTATATATTTTATGGTGTGACTTGACATTTTAGAAAAGAGATTTTACCGAAAGTGTACGGATGCTGAAAAATGGACTAAATTAGAATTTTAAAGAATAAAGAAAAATTAAAAAGAAATAAGGAAAATGGGGGGAACTTAGAAAGGTAGTGGACGTTTGGGTTTGTTTGGTGAGTGCGTGTGGCTGACGTCCCAGTGAGAGTGCGCCACATGTGATGCAGTTAATGTTTGTGTGTTACCGTGCCACTTTTGTATAAAAGGTTGTGTAAAAATCATTGTAGTGTCCATATTACATTTTACTCTTCATCTTCTTGTGTACTTCTGTTCATCTTCTCCTTCCGGCGATTCTCGGTGTTGCTTGGTTGTTCTTGATATTTTCTCCGTACTTGTATCGTCTGGACTTCGATCTTTGCTCGATTCCGAGGTTAGTTTGCTTAAACCCCTGTTTCTCTACTGGCAGATTTTGGCAAGTTGAAGATATGTGTGAGTTTTTGTTTTTGCATGTCTCGGTTTTTCTGTTTTGTATAGGATTGTAGATGTAATTTGGTGTTTTATACGTATGTCGGTATGGTTTTGATCTGGATTGTTGTTGTTGTGGTGATTGAATCCGGTGTGTCTTTTGTTGTTTATAATCTGGGTTTGACATTTATGGGTTCGTGAAGATAAGTCTAATTGGTGTTCTTGTTATGTGTGTATGTATATTGAAATTGGCCCTATTTTGCTGTTTAATCTAGAAGGTGTAGGTGTTAATGGATTTTTAGGGTTTGGGGAATAGGAATTGTTTAGGATCGTTTGATGTGTTAAACAAATTAACAGAAAATGGTAAATAAGGAAATGAGTAATGGAGGTGATAAATTAGGAGAAATTCATAAATCAAGGAAGTTAGATGCAGTGGTTATGCGTATACCGTTTTTCGCTTGCCTTTGTTTTCCTTCTGCTTTCCATGTAGGGGTTGTGGAGTAGGTCGTGCGGTCGCTTGGTCGAATGTGGACCGAGGTGGATTTTATGAAAATGCACAACTGCTGGAGCATAACTGTAAGTTCTGGGTATCGTATTGGTTTTTGTATGGTTTTGAGTTACTTTATTGTGCGTATTGTAAATTCATTTTTCTGTTTATTTGGTCTTTGTATAGTGTTGATTCCCACCCTAGCTGAGCTTCCAGTGATCGAGGATCTGGGTTATAATGAACCGGAGAAGCAAAGGGAATTTTTAGATGTTATGCCATCGTATGATTCTGTGAATGTCATGCCGCCCTATGAAATGAAAGGGAAGAAGGGTAAGAAAAAAATCTATGTTGGTAAACGAGGATGATGAAGTATTTCGTGCATCGAATGAGGTGGGCGACGTGAATTTAGGTGAGATGATGGTGGATGGTGGGAATGTGTTGAGACTTTCAACAGCGGTACTCCACGTCGTGGTGATGGTGGCTCGGGTAGGACTCCAGGTATGATCGAGGTGGTGCTAAGCTCCAGCATCGAGAAGATTGAGGGTGGTGAGAATGATGTTGAGAGCGAAAGAACGGGTGTGGAGCGGGTCATTGTGGAAGATGTGGGTTTATCAGACAGTGAGGATGGTGGAAATGAGACTGGTGTTGGAAGTAATGAGATTGGCACTAGGGGTAAGTTAGTTGCTGAAAGCGGGAGTGGTGATGAGCTAAGAGTGTTGGTTCCTTTTGAGGGGTGAGAAGTAATGAGCAGCTCGTGGAGGATGTTGCGAGGGATGTCGTTGGCGAAGGTATTGGAGGTCAAGGGGACGATGTTTTTTCAAGTCAAGAGTATGAGTTGGAGCCAGATGAGGTTGCTCCGGAAGGGGTCATTGTGAAAGTTGTGCCTTCTACTGATGTTGATGGCGGTGAAGGGAGGAAACGGAGAAGGGTGGAGGGGGAAAACAAGAAGTCGTGGAAGAAAATAAAATCTACACGTGAGATTGGTGAGACGAGCAGGAAAGGTAGTCGTCTACGAATGGGTGGGAAGTTTGTCTTGAAGGGTAGGAAAGTGAGTTTTGCGATGCTTGGTCGTGCTGTTACCATGTCAAAAAAGAGAAAGGCGAAGTTGGTCGTGGCGTATAGCGATATTGATGAAGAGATGGTGGTCGATGAAGTGAGTGGCGAGCGCCATCCCGGATATGGTTATTTGTTTAAACAGGGGCCTGGCTCTTTTACTATTGACTCGATGACTGAAGATGACTTCCGAAAGCTGAACCAGTACAGTTGGAGTAAGCTTGCTCGTCGCTCTCAAAAGTATCATGCCAAGGTATGTGTAGTTGTGGGTGATTGTTTTGTTCTTTTATATTTGATTATGCTACCTTTGTGTTTTTCTGTTTTGTGCTATTTGTCAGAGTCAATGTCATTATGTTGTCATACTTGCAAAGGGAGAAGCATACAGGCTCGAGAACAAATAGTTGAGAAAAGATAAGGAACGGCTGAAAAAAGATCTTATTGCTCAAGAAGAGTATAAGCGAAATCAGGTGTCTTCTTTAAACCAGGTTGAGGCTGATAAGAAGAAGTATTTTTCTGAGAGGCATGTGTATAAGAACAGGATGATCGTTGTCAACGGACGTGTAGTGACACTACAAAAACAGCTGGCGAGTGTGGAGAGGGAGAGAGATGATCTTGCTGGTGGGGTAGAGAAGTCCATAGCTGAGACTGAGCGACTAGTAAAAGAGCTTTACTGGGCTAGGAAGCGTGCCACGGAAGCTGAGAACCATTTGGCAAGTAGGCCTACTGAAGAAGCTGTAATTCTGAAATATAAGGCAAGTGATGCGTATAAGGAGGAACTGATGAAAGAGGTTGAGGGTGCTGTTGAAAGGGAAATGCGCCAAAAAGTTGTTGTGGGCGTTGCTAACTGAAAGGAAAGTGATGATTTTCAGAAGTCTGTAGAGGTGGCTGCAAAGATCTTAGCTGATGTTTGTGTGTTTGAAAGGTTGGAGGCCTGCGAAGCAAACCGCAAGGCTCTCTTAGACCAAGCCGAGAAGAAACTAAAGGGCGCAAAGAAGGTGAAAAGAGCTGCGAGAAAGCAGAAAAAGAAGTATGTGTTGGTCCTTGACTCTTGCAGAAGGGGGGGTTGAATGCAATACTGATAAATCTCAATCTACGCTTCAACAACAAAGACTAAGATTAACATTTATCATTTTATGAATTACAAACACAAGTAGACACAAGAGAATTTCTCACAAAATAAATGTTTTATTTATTTTGCAATGGGTTGCTACAACCTCAAGAAAATGTTCGTTTTCTTGAGCTTCTGTTTCTCGAGTGATACAAAGAATGAATTGAGAGATAGTCTAAGTAAACAAATCATATCTCTATCATCACGGGTTTGTGAAGCTGTTGTCATTTTCATGTGGCAGCTTCTTACAAATTGTCTACCAATGAGCATTACCTAAATTGCTATACAAACAAGATTAACATTACTGGGAAAAGCAATCTAGATACATTCTATATTTAGCTAACACAATTCAGTAGATGTTGATTTGTCATACTCTTGAATTGGTGAGCGTTGTCATGTGATCTCTCAAGCTTCGGTCGTAGTCTTGCAGACCTGATGCAGTGTTGGGATACTGCAACACGCCTGTTTCTTGAACATCCAAACTGTCACAAGTTTGACTGGGTAGATCCCCAATACAAATGTTATTCCTTCATGACAGTATCCTGATCCTCAAGCTTGCTGTCACAAGAATGTACTTTTGGTGACAGTAAGAAATCCCCGCAAAGGATGCTGTCAGGAGTTCCAAGCTTGTTGTCAGGCTATGGTAAAGTTGTTGTCTGAGGGCTTCCGCCAATGTTGCTGTCAGAGTGAATATGCTGTCGTGACTTGCAACATGCTGTCTTCTTGTAACCTTACTGTCAATGATGTGACAGTAACATTTATTCTTGTTGTCTATCTTGAGCACTTCTTGAGGCTTGAACAAATAAATGAACTTCTACCAAGATGTACTAGAATCTTATTTGCAATAAACAAAATAGTTACAAAGACATACTCTGGCTATGACAGTATGTTCATACTTAATAAAATTAATCATTTAAAATATCTAGTTAAGTTGTCTCATAGCTATCACCCATAAATCCTAACAATCTCCCCCAATTTGTTTTTATGGACAATAACAACAAATTTACAATTAATACATGCTGACAACTTAACTAACAAGATCGGAATTGACAAATGATTTTTACTTAGCTTCAGATTTCCTTTTCTGTCTTGCTCCATCCTCTCTTTTGAGAGCTTCCTTAAGAACTTCTCTGAGCCCTTCCACCAGTGCTTTTTCATCAGGAGAGATAGCCTCATCTTCAATCTCGTCAATGTACTTTTGGACTGCCTTGGAGAGACATACCTTAGCATCCTAAAGATCCATCCATAAGTCTTTACCAAATGCATGAGTTCTGAACTTCAATATGCCTTCAACAAGTTTGAATCTACTTCCAGGATATGCATTCAGGGTTTTTCTCCTTGATTTATCCAGCTTTGAGTCTTCACCCTTTCTCCTTTGAAGAATGCCCTCAATCTCAGAATAGCATAGTTGTTCCAATGGATGAATTGATCCAATCACCAGGTAGATTAAGTCTTTCAGGGCACTGGTTTTTAGTTTATGAAAGCTTCTCACAGGAATCTCTTCCCATATGAACTTGATTCTCAGAGGATTCTCAAGCATACAAGATTGGTAATTGGGTCCTTCACTCTCCACCCTGTTGGCTTCTCTGCTTTTATCCAAGAGTGAATCTTCCATATCTTCAGTGGTTTCTCTTCATGTAGGCTTTGAGGATTCTTCATGACTTGGTTGAGTTTGCACCTCTTCTTCAGGAAGATCATCTTCATACTCAGCTATTTCTTCATCAGAATATTCAAGCAAATGAGCAATGTCAACATCATCAAACAGTGACCATTCCCCAAATTTCTGAAGGAATTCTTCATCTCTCACAGCTTTGTATGCCAAAACATGGTTCATGACTTTCTCAGGAACATTGTCATAACCTTGCATTAGATTGACCATCCTTACCAAGTAGAAGTATTCAATTCTCCTTGTTTCTGTTCTCCTACTGTATGAAAGAGTCTTTGATACATCATGTGATATCACCTCCATAGAAAAATCCTTTTTAACTATCACAGACCTTGATGCATCAAACCAAAGAACATACTCAGTTACTTCTTTGTTGTTATCCAACTTCACCTCAACATTCTTGATTTCTTGAGCTTCTTTTTCCAAAAGATCCAAAGAGCTGTAAAGTTTTGTTTGGATGGGCTTCCTCAGTTTCCTACCAATCCCAGTAGCTTTCTCCTTTCCTGAGTACTTGTGTTTTCCTTTCCTTGCTCTTGTAGTCTCCTCAGGTTCAGGTTCCCGTCTAGAAAGCCAAGTCATTGCTAAGGATTTTGTCCTTTTAGATTTGACAGTAGGCTTTATTTCATCCTTGACAGCATCTTTGTTGACAGTGTCCTCCATGACAGTATCTTCCTTGACAGTGTCTTCTGTGACAGCTTCTTTCATGACAACTTCCTTGAGGACAGTGTCTTCTGTGACAGCTTCTTTGGTAATAATATCTTTTTCAGCATTTATACTGTCTATAGCACATCTTAAGATATTGGCCTCCAAAGCTTCAATTAATTCAGACTCCTCTTCTTCTGTAACTCCAGCATCTTTCTTTTCTTGCACATGAGCTTCTTTTTCATTTTCCTCCTTGGATTTAGTTCCAACATTCCCAGAAGTACTTCCACTAGCATTTCCTGCTTCTCCAGTTCCTCCACTACCATCCAACTCATCATCATCACCAAAAGGAACATCATAGGAACAGCTTTCTCTTAGTTCAGCTCTGTTGGAGTTTTCTTTGGAGATCATCTTCTTTATTGTAGAGCTCAGTTCCTTGTCTCTTTTCACCAGCAAGTCATAGATTGCATTGACAGCAAGAACTCTTTCCTTGTTGGCTTTAGAGTTGAGAATCATGTTTAACACCTTCAATATTGACTTTGACTCCATTGTTGAAGTGCCTCCTAGACTCATGTATGCACATATCCTGCTACCACTTTTAGTGATACTTTCATAGTAGACACAAAATAGATTGGTGTAGACTTCTGGAAGTTTCTCTGAGATTAAGTTCAGCATTTGCAGGTGCAGAATCTCATTGAAGGATGTATGATTTGCCTTGATTTTGTTCTTCATCACAGTTAGCACCTTTGCTGGAAGGCTCTGCAACAGCTGCATAGTGATGAATATAGATATTCCAGTGTTCAGGTATACATCAATAGCCCACCTCCTTTCTTCATTGATCTTCACACATACACTAGTGATTTTCTCCTTTATCAAAGTTGAGGAGTTATTCAACCTTCTACTAGGCTCCAACATAGCTCCCTCAACTATCCTGTAGAAGTCCTCATCATGATTTTTCAGAGTGTTTTCCCTGTAGTCAACCATCAAAGCATTAGCTTCTTCCTGACTGAACTCTGTTCCTTCACTCCATGTGTTTCCTGACAAGATATATTCAGGCATCTTGTCTTTCCCTTTTCCCAGCCTATTTTGCTCCTCCTTTTCTCTCCATTGCTTTTCAAGGGCACTCTCATTTGGCATTGGAGTTGGCTCTCTTATTGTCACAGGAGGTAGTACTGGTTTCTTAGAAGGAACATTCCCTTGCATTGCTTCCATTACTTAGCCTTATTTGCATATTACTTTTGCTTGGAGGCGGGCGACACCTCCATTTTGACTTAGCTTTATTTGCATGTTACTTTTTCTTGGAGGTGGGCGACACCTCCAATTTGACTTAGCTTTATTTGCATGTTACTTTTGCTTGGAGGCGGGCGACACCTCCATTTTGACTTAGATTTATTTGCATGTTACTTTTGCTTGGAGGCGGGCGACACCTCCATTTTGACTTAGCTTTATCTGCATGTTACTTTTTTTTGGAGGCAGGCGACACCTCCATTTTGACTTGTTTCGTGTTGCCTTGATTGTTGACGACCTTCGAGGGGTGTGTCGCTTAGTGGTATCGTAGTTGACTAACTTATGAGAAAAATTAAAGTCAAAAGCATCGCATATTCATTAAATTGTGTTTTTCAAACATAAAGGGTTGCCATAAAACTCATACATGGTAATTTGAGTCGTGGTAGCCAATACATAACAAAAGCCGCTTAATGTGCTTCTACTGGTAGTACTTCCTGAGTTTGTCTCCATGCCAGGTATTGTTGACTTCTGATCCGTCCATCATTGCTAGCTTATATGATCCTGGCCTTAACACTTGCGTTACTTTATAGGGTCCTTCCCATTTTGGCATAAGTTTGCCTGTGTGGCGTGGGTCGGATGCTTCAGTCGCTCGGTTGACCAAGTCTCCTACCACGAATGTCTTGATCATTGCTCGCTTGCCGAAGTATTCTCTTGTTTTTTATTTGTACTTGTCCATTCGTTCGATAGCCTCGTCGCGTGTTTCATCTAAAAGTGTTAGGAATGAAGATGATGGTGTTACTCGAATACAAGGAAGAGTCTACTGATACAAGAGTCGGTGATAAGAGTCTGTGAGCTGTCAGAGTCTGTGGTCTTTAAGAGTCTATAAAGCTTGCTGCAGATTATGGAAATTTATATTATCTTTGAAGACGGATCATTGGATAAACTCGAATCCTTATCAAGAATAAGAAGATGATTTGATCTTATCAGAAGAGCTGGATTATCGAAGCTGTCAACCAAAAACAGATGAGACAGAATCTCATAATTTACAAGACTGATTTACTTGTTGTTTTTGTTGATAGGAAAATTGTATAAATACTCTCATTCTACATTGTAATATGTGATCGTGTCTGTCGAAACCTTAAGCTTGTATTAGGTTTTTACATTGAGAGTTTGCAGCTGTAACATTGTTTACAAAACGTAGCTGCTAAGGATATTATACATCCTTGGTAGAGTTTGTAACTTTGGTTATTCAATATAACTCATCATTGCATCATATTTGTTTTGTGTTCTTTCAATTCCGCATATTTACTATTCTGTTTATCAAACAAGAAAAACACAAAAAATAGACATATTAGTACTACTTGTATTCAAACCCCCCTTCCTACAAGTAGTTCTGGTTCAACAAGTGGTATCAGAGCAGGTTTGATTAAGTTCGAATCAAGAAGATCAAAAACATGTCTGGATACAAAGATGGCAATACAAAAATCCCCATACTCAAGAGGGATGAATATACTCACTGGAGAGTCAAGATGTTGCATAATCTTAAGGCTACTGATCCTGATTATCTTGACAGAATCAATGATGGACCATTCATCCCAACAAAGGTGGTTGCTACAACGAATGAAGAAGGAAAAGTTGTAGGAGATCGCACAATCAATAAGCCAAAGAGTGAATGGTTTCCTGAAGATAAAGCCAGTATACTCAAGGATGCAAAGGTAAGGAACATATTATTTAATAGTCTTGACATTGTTCTTAAAAATTATGTACTCTCATGCACAACAACAAAAGAGATGATGTGGGAGAAGCTAAGGGTGCATTGTGAAGGCACCAAGCCTTGAGAAAGAATTACAGGGCTTTGCTGATCCAGGAGTATGAACACTTTGCTTCTAAAAGTGGTGAGACTTTGGTGGAAACTTATGATAGATTCACCAAGCTGATTAATGATATGGCTATTCATGAAAAGTATTATGATAAAGAAGACGTGAATGCCAAGTTTATGAAGTCTCTGTCTGGATACTATAGTGAAAAGATATCTGATATTGAAGAAGTCAATGATATGGATGAGATAACATTAGAAGAGATCTTTGGGAAACTGAGAAACGGGGAACTAAATAAGCAGCAGTTGGAACAAAGAGATGAAGGCAAGAATAGAAGCATCGCACTCTCCATTCAATAGGAAAAAGATAAACTGCTGAAGAATTTAGAAGAAGAATCATCTAGCAAAAGTTCAAAGAAGCAGAAAGAGAAGATGATTCAGGAATCAGAGTCTAATGTATCATACTCTGATAACAGTGACTCAGAAGCAGATATGGAAAAGCTTATGGCTCTCTTCGCCAAAACCTTCAGGAAATGAAGGTTCAATAAAAGAAGATTCAGCAAGAGACCATCATCCAGAAAAGAAAGCAAGAAGCAAGATAGCAGCAAAAAGTCAATTGTCAAGATTGACAATTTCAAGGTTAAATGCTTTAACTGTGGCATTGTTGGACACTTTGTTGGAGAATGTAGGAAGCCAAACAGCAGACAAGCTAGAAGTGGAAAAGCTCTCATGGTGACAGAAAATGATTGGGCTGACTCAAGTGATTCTGAAGATGAGTTTGATTATGAAAATATTGCATTAATGGCTATCTCTAATGACAAACCATCTTCACCAAAGAAACCAGCTACTGAAAAGGTAACGCTATTTTCTCTTGACTCCATTGATTGTTTAGATTCTGAAGGTATTCAATTGATTAGATCTGAATTTAAGAATTTTATGGAGAACTTCATAAATCTAACTAGTGAGATAAATAGTCTTAAGGATAAGAATGATGAGCTAGTAAGTAGAAACAGTTTTCTTGAAGCTGAGTTAGTCTAGATGAACCAGTTCAAAGAGGAGGCTTCTAAAGCCAAACATGATCATGGTGTAGTACTTCAAGCCTATGTTTACATCAGAAAAGAACTGGAAGAAGAAAAGGAAAAGATTAGGCTTTAGAATACTTCAGGTAAGAAGACTCACACTATAATTCAGAATCAAGTTATTGGTCAAACCAGTGGAATAGGTTATGACAAAAGTGAGGGAAATAAACCTGTAAGTATTGTTAGTTATGAAGCTGATGCATCAAGGAAGGCAGAACCGGAAAAACCTAAAGCCAAACCAGTCAAGTTTGTAGACAGTCAAGGAAACTCCCTCATCTACAAAAATCAGGAACAAGTCTCCCAACCATCAGAAAAGCCTAAGAGAGTGAACATAGGTTTTCTATCTACTTCTCAACTGAAGCAGAAAATTGAAAATGTCTCAGAGTCTGAAGAGGTGAAAAGAAACAGGAATGGGAAGGAATAAATAAAGAGAACAACTACAAAAGAATTCCTGATGCCCCAGGGAAGGAATATTTCAAGTGTGGAAATCATAATCACCTATCTCTAGACTGCAAATGGAAACCTAAGTGGGATTCAGAGTCTAGATTTCCCAAGACTCTGAAAATTCAGTACAGACATCAGAATTCCTGTTATCATTGTGGAAACAAATTACACTCAATATACATGTGTAGGGAATATCATGATCTGTATTATGACTTCTTTTCACTGAAAGAAGACATACCAAGTCATAGAAAGATTGTGAAGACTGAGTCTAGGACAGACTCGGATAAGGGTCAGTCTGAAGCTGAAGAAACAAAATCAAAAAGGAAGACTAGTCACTCAAAAAGAAAGAAAGGATCCAATCAAAATTGGATCCCCAAGAAGTCTAACTAGTTGCTTATTGTTTGCAGGGCGCCAAGAAGAAGCACACTTTTATACTAGACAATGGATGCTCAGGACATATGACTGGAAAGAAGGCCCTGCTAACATATTTTGTGAAGAAAGCTGGTCTAGTAGGTTCTTTTGGAGATGGAAACAAAGGAGACGCTCTGGGATATGGCTCAATTGTACTGGGAAATGTCATCATTGAAAACGTAGCACTGCTTGAAGGGCTGAAACATTCACTCATCAGCACAAGTCAACTAAGTGATAAAGGGTATATCTCTACCTTTGACAGTGAAGCTTGTAGTATAACCAACAAGGAAAATGGAAATACCGTGTTAATTACGAGAAGACAAGGAAACATATATGAAGCCAGCTTAGATGACTCATCAGGAGGAGAACTCAAATGTCTTCTTAGTAAGGCATCTACTGAGGAAAGCTGGAAATGGCACAAAAGGTTATCTCACCTTAACTTTAAGAAGTTAAATTACTTAGCTAATCATGACCTAGTGAGAGGTCTTCCAAAGACTGCTTTTGTGCAAGATGGACTGTGTGATGCATGTCAGCTAGGAAAGAAGAGAAAGACCTCCTTCAAAAGTAAAACTGAGAACTCAATCTCAGAGCCCTTTCATCTGCTGCATCTTGATCTCTTTGGTCCAGTGAACATCATGTCAATCAACAAGAAGAAATTTACACTTGTGGTAGTTGATGACTATACAAGATTCACATGGACATATTTCCTAGCGAATAAAAGAGAAACTCCTCAACTCATTTTTGACCTCATTACGCTCATAGAAAAGAATTCTGAGTTCAAGGTGAAGATTCTCAGAAGTGATAATGGCACTGAGTTCAAAAATACTGAAATAGACTCCTACTGCAGAGAGAAGGGAATTTCACAACAATTCTCAGCACCAAGGACTCATCAGCAAAATGGTGTTGTAGAAAGAAAGAATAGAACTCTCATAGAAGCAGCCAGAACACTGTTAGCTGATTCAAAGCTTCCAATTTATTTCTGGGCTGAAGCTGTTAACACTGCATGTTTTGTTCAAAATTGTACTTTGGTTAACAGACATGGAAAGACTCCCTATGAGATGATCAAGAACAAGAAGCCAAGTGTGAAACATTTTCACATCTTTGGATGCAAGTGTTTTGTCCTCAAGGTTCATCCTGGGAAACTTGCAAAGTTTGAAGCCAAGACAGATGAAGCTATTTTTCTTGGATATACTTCCTCAACAAAGGCCTTCAGAGTTTACAATTTGAAAACTCAAACTGTAATGGAGTATATTCATGTTGCTTTTGATGACAATAAAAAAGTTGAACTCCATTCTGAACAAAGTCAAGAATTACTACAGTTTGAAAACATGAAGGATGTGTTTGATGACACAAGTGAAGAGGAAGATAGTATGCAGCCTCCAATAATAAATTCTCAACCAGGGCATACAACTCAGGGGGAGAATTTTGAAAATGGATCTACAAGCACTCCACAATCTGGTACTAGACAATCAGGGTCTAGATCTTCAGAGTCTACTATAGAGTCCAACTCTTCAGCAACTGAGAATACAAGATTGCAAGGTTCGGGGGGAGAAACCAGTAGAATTTCTTTTGAAAGTGCTTCTCAAATGGAGGAAGAGTCCATACACTTAGGGGGAGAATCAGAAAGAAGAAATATTCCCTCAGCAAGAAAATGGACTAAAGATCATACTGAAGACCTAATCATTGGTGTTAGTATTAGTGCTCTAGAGACAATACTTTTATGTTTTAAAGAAAACATTTCATTATTATAAATTATGTTTTATTGATTATTATTATTATTATTATTATTATTATTATTATTATATTATTATGTCTTTATTTACTGCGTTATAAATGTTAGCATAATAGATGTCCTTGGAATTATTATACGTATTCGATATCTTTAAGTATGTGACTTAAAAATGAGATTATATGAATAGTATCTTTATTCCTAAATATCCCTAGTTGAGTGTTATTATTTAAGGACAATAGTAATGCACAGAGACCAGTATGTTTGTTGACTGATGACCACATCTCATTGGTCATAGGTATGGTGAGACTAAAGTCAAAACATAGGTGCATGTAAGAGTACATGACACTGGATTAACCCGACGTGAGATTCTACATGTTAATAGTGTCATAAGTAATTCTCACAGTGATAATGATGTAATGATCCTTAGACCTGAAATCATTATATTTCTATACGAGAATTAATATACTTTGATTACATTAAAATTTACCTTTGATCGGGTGATGATAAAAGTGGACATTGGATTTATTATGAATCGTATGAGAAATATAAATGATCTAGATGGGATTTAACCCTCCTAATTTTAGGAGCGATATGATTGGCCTCTTGTTTGAGTGAGACTAAGAAATGCACGGTCGTGCTCAAATGTTGATTTGATTTAATAGTCTACTCATCGATCAAGAAAACTAAGATTAAATTATGAAGAGGATGACACATTACATGCCTCGAGTTTAATCTAGAATATCAAGGTTAAAGGGATTATATTACATGGAACATTATTCACAAAAGGTTTAATCGAATCACCGATTTAATTATTATTACTTGGGTAGCAATGATGTATTACTAGATGCCGCTCATTGTTTACAATTTTAATTAGTTATTAAAATTGTTGCCAACGTAATAATAACCTACAGGGTCATACATAAAGAACGCTTGAAGTAGAAATAATTTAAATTATGAATTTAAATTAAATAAGTAATTCATTCTATTTATAATATTAATTAAGTATGACTTAATTAATTAATTAAATAGAAAGGGAATTACTTAAACTAATTCTGAAATAAGTTATTAATTAATGTTGCCCAGTAATTAACAATTGTAGAAGGGGGGTTAAATACAATTGTATAAGATTCTCGACTTTGATAAACAAAAATATGAATAATAACATCTTTATTAATTCTGATATAAAACTGTTACAAAACTCTCTCAAAAAATCCTTATGTTCTTGAAAGCTGCTAGGTACAATGATACTCGTGTATGCGATTGATTTAAAATCAAAACCTAAACTGTGTTTATATAGTACACACAGCTGCTCTATCGATTACAAGATAAGTCCAAATCAATTACAAACAATATTGATACATATCCTAACCGACAAATCATCCTTCCTTATTTTCTGAACTTGATAGTTATCTTGAGATAGTAATCCTGATCAGCTTCCAGTCCTGATGATAATATTGATCACAGTCCTGATAGCAATCCTGATACTGACGCTCGTGCAATACTGATGACATCAGCAATCCTGATCAGTTGTCTAGATCCTGACGATCATTGAATCCTGATCTAACAATCTCCCCCAATCTCATACTTTGTAAAATAAAGTATAGATTCCTAGATTCAATGATGCCAAAAACATATTTACAAAATGTACAAGAAACATCTGTAGCAACTTATCTTTTTAGATTCTTTGATAGAACAGATTCATCTTCAAGAAGTCTGATAATAACTTTTCTTATTTCTCTTCAAGAATTTGAATCAATCTTTCCTTAAGATTTCTGAGTTCTTCATCTCCCTCATCAATTTGATAGATAGCTGCTTTGAGATTCTGTATAGAACTTCTTTGTAAATTGTATTCTTCAACCAACAAATAAGCAATTTCCTTCCCATCAGGATTAAGAGTCAATTGTTTCATACCAAAAGACATTTCTTTAACAGCACTGCCTTTTTGCATTTCAACTTCTTGATCTCTCAGATTTAGATATATGGGAGTATAATCACCATTATAATTCCTTCCTTCATCAAATCTTTTCCTTATGGTTAACAAAATCATATCAGACCATTCCTTGCACACTCCATTCTTTCATTTGAGTATATAGTGAACATATTTCAGTTCCTTTGTAGTTTTAACCAGTAACTCCTGAATGGATATCTTCTTTACACTTCCATCTTTCATGAAGTAAAGAAGCTTCTCTTTCTTTTCAGTACCATCACGACAATCTAAAACTATATCCACAGCTTGTAAATTGTTCAGGTGTTCAGAAGTTAAGTTACCACCAATTTCAGTCAGAGCATGAGGATCAACATAAGGCATCCTTAAGAATTCAGCATCCATGTGACCTATGCCTCCTCTTATATTGTGTGACATTTGCTTTAAGCTTGAATACAGTTGTAACCAGAATGCTTTAAATTTTTGTAAACCAGAAAAGTCTGCAACACTGGAAACATTTGTTATAATTCCACCTGACTGATAATTGACAGGTTTATTACACCTTAGAGTGTCAATGTGCTTCCACTTCTTATCTTTTTCTCTTTCAAGAACATAGCTCTTTTATAGCTTGTGTTGTTGTCTTCTTGAGTTTCTACACAATAATCTATTTGAATTTTTCAGCTTCTGCGCATAGAGATTGAAATCTCTATCTGTTGTTCTTTTGATTTCTTTTCTTCTTGTTTCTTCTTCTTCATCCACTTCTTTGTTATGAGAATCAACCACAGTAGAAAGAATTAACAAATCAACCTCTTTTAGAATTTCAGATTCATCGGGATCTTGAACAGTGTCAGGATTAGAATCTTCAATTTGAGTTGTATTACTGATGAGAGTTGATTGTCTTGGTCTTCTCCTCAAAACAACTTGTGGTTCATAATCTTCATTTCCTTCATGAAAAGTAGTTCTGACAATTTGAGTATCAGGAACTGTTGGAGTTTGAGTTTCATCAGGAATTTCTTCAATTCTTAGACTTCTAGACCTTGTCTGTCTAGGCATATTTTGAGTTGATGATCTTCTACCTCTTCTAGCTCCTCTCCTACTTCTGCCTCATCTTCCTCTAACAGGAGAAGGGTTATTAAAACTATTAGATATAATTGCTGATGAGTGTTTATCAGTGTTTAAGCAACAGGTATTCATCAGAGTTTACTAGAAGCCAGTCAGAGTTTGATAAAGTCTGACGGGGTGAGAGTTTGCTAAAGCTGTCGGTGCTAACATTGAAGATTCTAGAAGCAATATATCTTGAAGATGGAAAGAAGCAAGATATATTGAGACAGACAAGGAAACGGAACAGAAGACAGAAGCAATCCTAATTTGATATAATTTGTATAGCTAATTTATAGGAATATCAATTAGAGATTGATTCTATGTAGCTGTGTACTATATAAACACAGATAGGTTAACCCTAAAAGGGATGCGATTATTGAAAACATTATTCTTGTAACCTAGCAGCTCTCTGTGATATTTTACATCACAAAGAGAAGAGTTATTTATATAATTCAGTTGTTGATTCATAAACAGTGTTCTTTATTGTTATTATCATAATTATATTGATTATATATTGTGTAATCGGCCTAACAATTGGTATCAGAGCCAAGGCTGTTTAATATATACAGTTTATCGATCTAAACACAAGTATAATCATGGCTGACAACTCTCAGGAAGGTTCTAATGCAGGTTCGAATGCTCAGAAGGTTCAACCAACTTCTGTTAGTCGATATGAGACTATAAGGGTTCCAATTCTAAGACCAGTTGAATATCCAATATGGAAAGTGAAGATGACCATGTTTCTGGAAGCCACAGATCCAGAATACCTTGATAGAATCAATGATGGTCCTCATATGCCAACTAAATTGACTCCCGTTATTACTGGTCAAGAACAAAAGACTGTTCCAAAAGAGAAGAAAGACTTGACTCCTGAAGACATCTCATCAATTGCAAAGGATGCAAAGGTTAGACATTTACTCCATAGTGCCTTAGATAATGTCATGTCTAACAGAGTTATTGGCTGCAAAACTGCCAAAGAAATCTGGGATGCTTTATAAGTCAGGTGTCAAGGAACAAGTGCAATAAAGAAGAATAGGAAAACCATTCTAACACAGGAGTATGAACACTTTGACTCGAGATCTAATGAAACTTTGACAGATACTTATGACAGATTTTGTAAATTGTTGAATGATTTGTCCCTGGTTGATAAAGAATATGAACTTGAAGAGTCAAATCTCAAGTTTCTGTTATCTCTACCTGAAAGATGGGATTTGAAGGCAACAACAATTCGAGACAATTATGATCTTGCAGATACAGATCTTGATGAAATCTATGGGTTGCTCAAAACTCATGAACTGGAGATAGAACAAAGAAACAAAAGATCTGGAAAGAAGACAAAATCTGTTGCTCTTAAAGTTGAAGAAAAGCCTGTCAAGAAGGAATCATCAAGAAAGAAAGCCAAAGGAAAGGCTTTAGTCATAAAATCTGACAGTGAGTCATCAAACTCTGATGATGGCTCAAACACTGATGATGAAGCTTCTGATTCTGAGGATGATGATGAAGAGATGATGAAAATGGCTGCTTTAATGGTAAAGACCTTCAAGAAAATGGGATTCAAGAACTTCAAGAAAGGAAAGAGATTTTCTAGGAGAGATTCAAACTCTGATAAGAGAAATTTCAAAAAGTCTGATGGAGGGAATACCAAGTCTGGAAAGAAAGACAAGTCTGAGATCCAGTGCTACAAGTGTAAAGAGATGGGTCATTATGCTCCAGAGTGCAAGAAAGGAAAATCTGAGAAAGCACTCATCACTAAAGGCAAGGACTGGGCAGACACTTCAGACTCAGATGAGGGAGCCAATTATGCCCTCATGGCAACTGTTAAAGATGAAGCTGAGTCATCTGAAAACAAGGTACCCCTAACTACTTATGCTTATGATACTGATAATATATCTGAATTAAGAGTTTATCTAAAAAGCATACATGTTAGTTATAGGGATCAGACTTTAGAGAATGAAAGAATCAAATCTGAGAATCTAGGTCTTAAAGAAAGGAATAAATTTCTTGAAGAGAGACTTGTTAACATGCAACAAGTTCAAAAGGAGAGAGATGATGTTGTTTATGTTGAACAGGAATTGCTTAAAAGATATAGGCAAATAGAATCTGAGTTAGAAAAGAAGAGGAAAGTGATTAAAACTTGGACTAATTCTGGAAAAGACACACATCAAGTTTTTCAGACAGACACTGTAGGTTTAGGTTACTGTGAGAAAGATGAACTTAGGTTTAAAGATAAAGTGAAAGTGAAACCACAACTTAAACCTGTGAAATTTGTTTCTGAATCCAGTAAGCTAAAGTCTGTAGTAGTGAAAGAAGCTGTTATGGAACCAGCTGAAACTTGTGATAAACAGGTTAATGTTGGTTCAATAACAGAGAATAAGGTTAAATTAGAAGCTGTTAAAGAACCAGTAAAAATCTGTGATAAGCAGATTAATGTTGGTTCAATGACAGAAAAACAATTCAAACATAAGCTCAAAGAGGTAAAGTCTGTCAACAAACAGAAAGTGTCCAAGAAAAATAGGAATGGAAAAGTAGGCATTAATAAAAGAGATGATTATCTGCCTAATTCTGATGCTCCTAGGAAGACATGTCATAGTTGTGGTAGCACTAACCATCTTGCAAGTTTCTGCACGAAAAACAAAAATATTAATTCTTTACCCTCCAAGTCTGGAGTAAAGAATGATTATGTTAGGGTTAGACCACAGACTTTATGCACACACTGTGGGAGCACTTGGCATTCCATTTATACTTGTAAGAGTTATCATGCTATTTATCACAACTTTTATGAGCTAAAACCCAACCTGAAATGGGTTAAAGCAAACTCTGCAAGTGTAAAGTCTGACACAGTTAGCTTAAACTCTGTTGAAAGTTATTCCGCTGCAAAAGCTAACAATGTTAAGAAAGCCAAAGGATCCAAGCAAGTCTGGATCCTTAAATCTAACTCTTTGTAATTGTTTGTGATTGCAGGGCATAAGGGAAAGTACCCTAGTCTTGGACAGTGGATGTTCAGGACACATGACTGGAAATAAAGCCCTGCTATCAGATTATGAGGAGAGAGCTGGCCCAAAAGTTTCCTATGGAGATGGCAACATAGGACGTACTATGGGATATGGCAATATTAATCTTGGAAGTGTCATCATCACAAATGTAGCTCTAGTCCCAAGACTCAAGCATGATCTGCTTTCTGTGAGTCAAATCTGTGACAGAGGATATCATGTAGATTTTCATACTGAACATTGTGAGGTTATCAGCAAATCTACTGGGAAAGTTGTTCTAGTTGGACACAGGCGCAATAACATTTATGAAGCAAGTTTGGTAACAAACTCTGAAGGAAAAGCTGTGTGTCTATCTGCAAAAATGTCAAATGAAGAGAGTTGGAAATGGCATAAGAAGCTCTCTCATCTAAACTTGAACAACATCAATGAGCTGATTCGAAAAGATCTTGTAAGGGGACTTCCAAAGTCAACACTCAGCTTAGATGGTCTATGTGATTCTTGTCAAAAGGCCAAGCAAAGGAAGTCATCTTTCAAGAGTAAATCTGAATCTTCAGTTGTGGAACCTTATCATCTTTTACATGTTGATCTCTTTGGTCCAGTGAATGTAATGTCAATGGGCAGAAAGAAATATGCTTTGGTAATTGTTGATGAATACACCAGATACACATGGGTGTATTTCTTAGCTAAGAAGGATGAAACTGTCTTAACTTTGATGGATCATGTGAAGCAATTGGACAAAGGATCACAGCACAAAGTGAAAATTATCAGGAGTGATAATGGTACTGAATTCAGAAATTCTGAAATGGAAGCTTTCTGCAAAGAAAGAGGAGTGAAACAAGAATTCTCTGCACCTGGAACTCCACAGCAAAATGGTGTAGTTGAAAGAAAGAACAGAACCTTAATCGAAGCTGCCAGAACAATGCTTGATGAAGCAAAATTGCCAACTTATTTCTGGGCAGAAGCTGTTCAAACAGCTTGTTTTACTCAAAATGATACACTAATCAACAAGCATGGGAAAACACCATATGAGATGGTGAAAAATAAGAAGCCAAATTTGAAATATTTTCATATTTTTGGATGCAAGTGTTTTGTGTTGAAAACTCATCCTGAACAATTGACCAAGTTTGACTTAAAAGCTGATGAAGGAATTTTTGTTGGATACCCACTATCAACAAAAGCTTTCAGAGTCTACAATCTGAGAACTAAAGTGATCATGGAATCTATACATGTGTCATTTGATGACAAGAAAATAACTGGAATAGAAGATGAAGAATATCATGATCAACTTCGATTTGAAAATGAAGATCTAAACTCTGATGACGTAAACTCTAATGAAGCAAATCCAACAAACTCTGATGAAGCATACTCTGAACCTCTACTGGTAAACACTGAGGAAATTTCTCTGACAGAACAAAATAGAGAACCAGTCGAGGGGGAGCGTGAAGATACTTCAGAAACATCTGAAGATAATAATTCAAATTCTGAAAGTGAATCAGCTGAAGGATCTATCCCAAACTCTGAGCAGTCCAATTCAGGGGGAGCCTCAGAGAATGCAAATGGTCAAGAAGAAAATCAGGAGAGCATGGATCAAGGGGGAGGATCTAATACTGATAATAGAAGCCAATTACCAACAGCAAGAAGGTGGACACAAGCTCATACACCTGACTTGATAATTGGAGATCCAGAAGCTAGTGTAAGAACTAGGAGTGCTACAAATAATGAATGTCTGTTTCATGCATTCTTATCTCAAACAGAGCCCAAGAAAGTGGAAGAAGCTCTTCAAGATGCTAACTGGATAACAGCTATGCAAGAGGAGTTAAATGAATTTGAGAGGAATGAAGTCTGGACACTTGTACCAAGACCAAAGAACAGATCTATTGTTGGTACAAAGTGGGTTTTCAGAAACAAAACAGACAGTGATGGAGTGATTACGAGGAATAAGGCTAGACTTGTGGCTAAAGGCTATTCACAGCAGGAAGGAATTGACTATGATGAAACCTTTGCTCCAGTTGCAAGATTGGAGGCAATAAGGATTTTTCTGGCCTATGCTGCTCACAAGAAGTTTAAAGTCTTTCAGATGGATGTGAAAAGTGCTTTTCTCAATGGGAAACTTGAAGAAGAAGTGTTTGTTGAACAACCACCAGGGTTTATAGATCCCAAACATCCAGATTATGTCTACAGGCTTGACAAAGCATTATATGGACTAAAGCAGGCACCTAGAGCATGGTATGAAACTCTAGCTCAATTTCTTTTAGAAAGTGGGTTCACTAGAGCTTATGCAGTCAAGGTATCAAATGAGCATGATGGGAGAGTTTAGTTACTTTCTAGGCCTACAAGTAAAGCAAACAGATGATGGGATTTTTATCAATCAAGCAAAATATACCAGAAATCTTCTCAAGAAATTTGGTATGCTTGATAGTTCATCTGCTACAACCCCCATGGCTACTGCAACAAAGCTAGACAAAGACACAGGAGTCTCAGTAGATATGACAAACTATAGAGGAATGATAGAGTCTCTTCTTTATCTCACTGCAAGTAGACCA
The DNA here is from genome assembly GCA_030848705.1 of Heracleum sosnowskyi. Taxonomy (NCBI): domain Eukaryota; kingdom Viridiplantae; phylum Streptophyta; class Magnoliopsida; order Apiales; family Apiaceae; genus Heracleum; species Heracleum sosnowskyi. The sequence goes on from CM061239.1 coordinate 11,711,233, forward strand.
GATATCATGTTTGCAACATGTCTTTGTGCAAGATTTCAAGCAGACCCCAGAGAGCCACATCTAACAGCTGTGAAGAGAATTTTCAAATATCTCAAAGGAACCATAACTCTTGGTTTGTGGTACCCTAGAGAATCAGAGTTTAAATTAATTGGTTACTCTGATGCAGATTTTGCAGGCTGTAAGATAGACAGAAAAAGTACAAGTGGAAGCTGTCAATTTCTTGGTGACAGAATAGTTTCTTGGTACAGCAAGAAACAGAAATCAATTTCCACATCCACAGCAGAAGCAAAGTATATAGCTGCTGGTAGCTGTTGTGCACAGATTTTATGGATGAAGAATCAATTGCTGGACTATGGATTAAGGTACTCTAAAATACCTATTTACTGTGATAATCAAAGTGCTATTGCTATGACAGGTAATCCAGTACAGCATTCCATGACCAAGCACATCAGAATAAGGTATCATTTTATCAGGGAACATGTGGAAGAAGGAAATATTGAGCTTCATTTTGTGTCTATAGACCAACAGCTTGCAGATATCTTCACCAAACCTTTGAGTGAAGCTACCTTTACAAGACTGGTAAATGAACTTGGAATGGTCTCTGGTTTTGACTAGAGATACTGGTTAGATTCAAAATCTATACATAATTGATTTTATGCTCATGATTCTTTGCATGTGTTAACTGTTATTTGTACCAGTATGTTAAACTCTGATAGTAAACTCTGTTAGTCATAAAGTGTCAGTCATACTCTGTCGGTTAAAGTCTGAAGTTAATCTCTGATGTTATACTCTGATTGTGATATTGTCTGAAACATTTGGACCGATGAAGAAACCTGTATGAAGCATGATTCTCAGTAAGTAATCATGAATCTTTCTGAATAATATATGATCTGATCTCAAAATGTGCAGTAAATTAACACAGCATGATACTGTCTCTATATTCATAGCATCTCTTAGTTTATTGATCCTATACACTGAGTCTGTATTAGCTGTTTGCATTTTCTCTCATAAATTAATTGTATTAACTGATGAAAAGTCTAAACTCTGATAATTAGTTGCAAATATTTCACCCTCCAATCAAAAGATGCCAAAAAGTGCACAAATTCCTTTGACATCATGTTGTGCCTAGGAAGACCCAGGAACTTATTGTATGAAATAAGGGCTAAAATCTTTGATTTTTGGTGACTAGTGCCAACCACTGATTACTGGAAAATATAAAAAAAAAACAAAAACAAAACAAAAACAAAAAACAAAACAAAAACAAAAAACAAAAAAAAACAAAAACAAAAACAAAAAACAAAACAAAAAAACAAAACAAAACAAAAATTCGAAGGGGGTGAAAATAATAAATGTTAATAGTACAGAGTTTAGATGAAATCAGATTTTATTTTATACATGAGAGTTTGGACAACCAGTTTTTACTGATTTATTGTGTGGATTTTATGCACTTTAAGATGCTCTAAATATTTATATTCAGTAAACTCTGCTATTTCACACACCATTTTTCACAACTGTGCATTGAGAGAAAAGAGATTATGAATAAAGGAGGATTGGTAAACACTGATGGACTGTGTACTCTACGCTGAGGTAATTTTATTTTAATCTCTGATGATTAAAATTAATTATTTGTTTCAGACAGTTAACAATTTTTGAGAAAACATTCTTGAAACCAAAATTGTATGATTGGTAACGGTTCTAATCAGTATTAAACAGAGAAAAGCTTGCTTGTCTAGGAAAGTGTAAAAGGCGGTAATTATTGCTGTTTTTACTGCGCATGCGCATTGGAAACTGTCAATTACTGCTGTTAGCCATTGCATGAGTGCCACGTGTCCCACTCACACAGTTAACGGAGTAAGACAGTTGTGTATTAATGATTAAAAACTGTTCAGTTTTTAATTTCGAATTTCATATTTAAACAATACACACACATACGTCTAAACCTTTCACATCTTACTCCAATTCACATCTATTGTCACACACACATATTCACAAACACTTTTCTACTTTCAAACTCTTTCAAGCTTTCGCATCTGTTTCTTTGTTCCTCTTTCATATCTTACTAATGGCGACTACAGCGTTTGTTTCTTCTGGGTTAGAGTATGTCCCTAATAACTATGCAGCACCACTAAACACTGCCAATGCACCAGAGGCGTTTCATATGATGCAGGAATTTCTTGCTCAATCAGCAATTGGGCGTGCTCTGGTAGAACCATCAACACTTTATGGTTCACAAATCAAGGCCTTCTGGGAGACAGGTAGTTATGATGATGGTGGTGACTCTGGCAATCCGTCTATCATCTTTGAATTTCAAGAAGCAGAGTATGTAATTACTTCTGGTACCATTCGAACTGCTATGGGGTTTCCTGAGTATTCTTCATATACTATTGGAATGGGTGATATTGATCTACTACGGATGATGAGAGAGATTGGGTATTCTGGGCCCTTGACCAAAGTAGGACAATTGAAGAGACCGTTCTTGCGGAAGGAGTGGAGCTTCTTCTTTGACTGCATTACAAGAACGTTCGGGAAGAAATGCACCAACTGGGATGCTATTCCTACGGACAGTCTGCAAATCGGGTATTCTCTTTTATTTGATAATCATTTTGATTTTGCACGACTTGTTTTGAATAATTTAGGGGAGAAAATGACAGAGAATAGAGGGGTAGTGTACTTTTCTAGATTTTGTCAGATTTTATTCTCTGCTTGTGTTGAAGGGGTAGAACTAGTTGATGGAGATGTTATTTCTTGTTTTAAATTACACAAGAGGATATTCTCTGATCTCATCAACAAGGATGTTAAGAAAGGGGTTGTTGGAGAGTTGTTGTTACCTGCTTCTGTGCAACAGTTTGTAAATGATCAACTTAATTCACAAACACAAACTCCTTCTCAATCAGAACCACAACCAGAACCTTTACAAACAGAACTTCCTCCATCTACATCTGTTCCACATAAATCCAGTGGTAGGACTAAGCATGTTGGCTCCAAACCTGCAAAGTCTGTTAGACCAGCTACTGAAGTAGGAGTGTCCAAGACATCTGTGCCAAAGGGTGTTGGTCATTCTAAGAAAAGAAGAGCCAATAGATCAAAAACTGATAATGAAGCTAATGTTGATGATGAATCTCTTCATCAGAGAAAAAGAAGATTAGTAGCCAATTATCTTTTTGATAATATGGATGAATCTACACCAGCAACTGAAGCTGTCCAGGATGAAGCTCCAGAAATTGTTATTCAGGAGTCTGCTGTAAATACTGATCATGAGGACAGGGTTTTTGTGGATACTGAAGCTCCTGAAGTTATTGTTCAGGAGGCTACTGAAGATAATGAAGCAGCCATTGTGCCTGATATGGCAAAAGTTGATACAGAGGCTGAAATTGTTGAGCAAGAAGCTTTATTTGATGATTTTGATATGGATGCAAATGTTGAAGCACATCCTAGTATCAATGTTTGTGATACTGAGAAAGTGGCAACTGATCAACCCACCCTGGTTATTGAAGAGTCCATTGCTACTCACACAGAGAATCTCTCTGTTACAAATCAAATTCTTGAAATGGGTGAGGAGGTTGATCAGGTAAATGAAGCTGCTATAGAGAAAATGGATGAAGCTATGGCAGAGACTTTGAAAGAGACTACTGTACAAACAGAAGAAATTGTTGCAGAGTCTGTTCCTGTTGAAACAGAGGTTTTTGTAACTGCAAACTCTGAGATTCCTGAAGCTGAAAAGATAAATGCTGAGGCTACTGCAGACAATGTTGCTGAAGAAATTGCAGAGCCGATAGCAGAAAATGTCAATGAAGTTAGAGTTGATTTTGATAATGCTGATCACACATCTGTAAACTCTGATCATGCAAACTCTGGGATCAATGCTGGACTTTCAAACTCTGATAGTCATGAGTCAGAACCTTTTCTAAGGGATCCTACAGCAGAGTCTATCAAAGAAAACCAAAATGCAACTGAAGCTCATTTCAGAGAAATGCATTATGCTAATTGGTCAGGAGCAGACTGCATCTTCTCTACACAAAGGGCTGCAGATTTTATACAGAAGTCAGCTGAAGAGATTTCTAATCCTGAGCTGTTAACTCATTTTAAGGCGACCATTGTTCAAGTCAAGTCATTGCACAATCGCTTTGATGAGACCAACAAAGTTGTTCTTGGATTAAGTAATGATATTGCTCTTAAGGATTTAGCAATGAAGCAAGATAGAGCCAGATTTTCTTCTCTGATCAAGGATCAAGAAGAAATCAAGAAGAGGCTAACCAATGTTGAAAGTAATCAAGCTGCAATATCTACTAAGATTGATTCGATTGCTACTTCACTAGAATTGCTAACATCAGTTTTTATTCCTGATGATGTCAAAAAGGGGGAGAGAATACATAAAGACAAATGCAAAAGAACTCCAACCTTGAGACTGAGGGATGATTCTACTGATGGTGGAAGCAGGGGAGCTGAAAGAAGGTCAAAGTCTTCTCAAGAGCAAGGGAGACTTCGGTCAAACTCTTCTAGACAGACATACTCTGAAAGAGTAAACTCTGGTGGACAATCTTCTTCAAGACTTAAGAGTCTAGTGATTTCATCAAATCCAATTACTGATGAAGAGATTGCTGCTAAGCTTTTTATGGAAGAACATGGTGGTGAAGCCACAGTTGAAGATATAGATATTGAGATGAAGCTTCTTGCTGAAGAACACCAGAAAAAGATTGAAGCTGGTACATACAAGAAGAAGGCCAAGGCTCCTAGGAAAAAGGAAATGGGAATTTCTATTAAAGAGAATGTGAACTCTCAACAGAGTTTACAATATACAAGGAGGCCTATGATTGCAAAGTCTGATAAAGGAAAAGGTATACTGGTAGAAGAAGGACAGTTACCAAAGAAGAATTATTCAACCTCTGACGTTGCTCAAGTTGAATCAAGGCCAAATAAATCAACCTCTGACAATGCTCAAGTTGTACAAACTCAGCTAGCTCCACAACTCCAAGGTTTCTTAAGACCTGTACTTTCTGAAACTCTGAAGCTAGAAGCTGTGAACTTTTCTCAAACCAGAACAGTACATGGAAAGCAATCTTATGATAAATCTGGATTAGGTTCACACAGAGAAAAGAGAATAAATAACAGTCCTTTTGACCATTCATCACTGGCAGAACCTGGTATTGGGGTATCTCAAGAGAGCCTTGATAAACTAGAGTCTGTTCAGATGGTTTATCATAGAGGATTGAAGAAAGAGGTTTTGTTATACTTTTTGTCTGATGGAAGAGTATACAGAATAGGAGAAGCTGATGTTCAATTGAAACTATGGGAAGAGCTTGAGTATGTTCTGTTAAGCCGAATACACAATATAATCAAGTATGTATGAGAATAACAATCAAGAACACTGTTTATAAATCAACAAAACTGTAATTATATTAACAGTTTCTCTCTTTATGATGTTAATGAATCACAAAGAGCTACTAGGTTACAAGAATAATATTTTCAATAATCGCATCCCTTCTAGGGATAACCTATCTGTGTTTATATAGTACACAGTTACAATCAATCTCTAATTGATACTCCTATAAGTTAGCTATACAATTCATATCAATTAAGGATTGCTTCAGTCTTCTATTTCGTCTCCTTAGCTGTATCAATATATTCTGCTTCTTTCCATCTTTAGAATATATTGCTTCTAGAATATTCAATTCAGCACCGACAGCTAATTCAACTATCACCACGTCAGACTTTAACAAACTCTGACTGGCTTCAATGTAAACTCTGATGATTACTTGTTGCTTAAACACTGATGAACAAACGTCAGCAATTATATCTAACAATCTCCCCCAACTTGTGCATAATAAAAAATGTACAAGTTAAATAGATAATTGATGATGTCAAAACGTATAACAAATGCAGTGTTTAAAATATGTCAGAGTTTAACTTTAACTTAGAATAGAAAACTTTAAAAACTTACAGTCAGACTTTATTTGATTTCTTGAATATCAGGCACTGTCCTGAGATAGTTTGTAAGTAATCTTCTCTCAGCTCTTTCCAGTTCAGCAATCATATTTTCCTTCAGCTCCTTAAGCTCTGGATCTCCTTCACCAGTTTGATATATAGCAGCTCTCAGAGAATAGATACTGTTTTTCCTCATTTCATTTCCAAGTTTTATATAGAAAGGCTTGTCAGACTCTAGATTAAATTCTAGAACTTTCATTTCCAGTGCAGTCCTGAACCTAGCACTATTCCTCTTCATCTCCACAATTTTTCCATAAGCATCTCTGTACTTAGGAATATATGCACTCGAGACTCCTCCTCCAAGCATTATCTTTGATCTAAGCATCCTTTCTCTGATAACTAAAGCAGCATCATGAGTACTTCTATTCTTGACTTTTAACAAATATAGAACATACTCCAATTCTTCATAAGATTTGAGATTGATGTCAGACTCTGCAACCTTGTAAACTCTTCCATCAGCCATGAAATACAGCAAAAACTCTTTCTTTAATACTTTATGAAATATCATCTGAACAGATTCTAGCATATCAAGACTCTCTTGAGTAATAATACCAGATACTGCCAGTGATGATTGATCTCCAGATCTATTGTTTATTCTCTTCTCCCTATGTGAACCTAAACCAGACTTATCAAAAGATTCTTTTCCAAGTACAGTCCTGGTTTGAGAAAAGTCCACAGGTTGAAGTGTCAGAGTTTCAGAGAGTACAGGTCTTCTAAAAGTACTTTGGAGTTGAGGTGCTAGTTGAGTTTGTACAACTTGAGCCTTGTCAGAGGTTGTCACAATTTTAGTAGAAACATCAACTTGAGCAGCGTCAGAGGTTGATCTAGCTTCAAAAACTTCAACTTGAGCTTTGTCAGAGGTTGAAAAATTCTTCATAGGTAACTGTCCTTCTTCTACCAGTTTACCCTTGCCTTTATCATTCTTTGCTATCATAGGCTTCCTTGAGTCTTGTATACTCTGTTGAGAAATTTCCTTGATGAAAATACCCTTTTCTTTCCTTCTAGGAACTTTGACAGCTTTCTTTTTGTAAGTACCATCCTCCATTTTCTTCTTGTGCTCTTCATTTATCATTCTTAATTCAGCATCATAATCCTCAACTGTTACCTCACCACCATGCTCTTCTAAAAACATTTTAGTAGCAATTTCCTCATCTGTGGTAGGCTTATCAGAGATTATCAAACTTTTGAGTTTTGAACCACTGGCAGAATTTGCATTTCCCTTACCAGAGTTTGATCTTCTATCAGAGTTTGATCTTGGTGGTCTTCTATCAGAATTTAATCTTAAACTCTTTCCATCTCCCTTGTTTCCACCATCATTACCATCATCCCTCCGTCTCAGAGTTTGAGTGTCTTTGCATTTGTCACTTGGTACACTCTCCCCCTTTTTGACATCATCAGAAAGTAGTACTGATGTCAACAACTCAATTGCAGTAGAAATTGAAGTCAGTTGGACAGACATAGCAGTCTGGTTGTCCTCAACTTTCCCAAGCCTCTTCTGAATTTCATCAGAGTCCTTAGCTTGCTTCTTGAACATAGAATTGTAGTAGGATCTATCATTCTTCAGAGTAAGATCTCTCATACTAACTTCATTCCTCAAAGCAGTGACCTCCTTATGAGACTCATCAAATCTGTTGTGGAGAGATTTAATTTGAATCACAGTGGCCTTTAGACTTGTAAGAATATCAGGATTTGAAATTGTCTTCACAGAATCACCAAGAAAATCAGCAGCCCTCTGTGCTGAAAAGATACAATCTGCAGCAGTCCATCTGTTATAGTACATTTCCTGAAAGTGCTCAGCAGTGGCTCGATTGACCTCTCTTTCTTCATCAGAGTTTACTCGAATATCATATAACTCCTCTTGTGAATGAGCAGGAGTATCATCATCATTATCATTCTCTGCTGTATTTTCTGCAGAAACATTCTCAGCAATAGTTTCAAAATTACCCTGTGCAGCTTCATCAATAACTTTCTCTGTAACAGGTTCTGGAATCTCAGAGTTTGCAGTTTGCATTAACTCTGTTTCTTTGGTTACAACCTCAACAACAGATTGTTGTAGAGCTTCAAGAATAATATCCTCAGAGATTAGCTTGTCAGCAGCCTCTTGTACATTCTCTGCTATATCCTCCAAACTCTGATCAACTTCCTCACCTTGTTCAGAATGAGCATTATTTACTGAAAGAACCTCTGTGTGAGAACCCACAGAGTCTTCAATCACTAAGGTGGCTTGATCAGCTTCTACATCCTCAGTATCACAGGTACTGATAGTAGGATGTGCATCTGGAATATCTTCATCTACAAAGAAATCCAGTTTCTCAAAAACTCTGTTGTCAGAATGATCAGCATCTTCCTCAACTACATCATCAGTCTTTGATGTAGGAGCTTCTCTCTCAAAATTCATCATGCCAGCTTCAGCATTTACTCTGTCCTCAGTAGGCACAGGAGTATCAAAAATCTCCTCTTGAAGAACAACTTCAGGAGCTTCATTCTCCATAGAAACTCTGTCCATATTGACAGCTTCATCCTCCTGTAACTCAACTTCAAGATTTGTAGCAACTGTTGAAGAAATATTCTCTGCACCAAAGAGATGTGCTGCTACTAATCTCCTTTTTCTCTGATGAAGAGTTTCATCATCAGTTTCACTCTCCTCATTAGCAGCATCAGACTTTGCCCTGTTGGCCCTTCTTTTCTTTAATCTTTTCTTCTGAGGCATATCATCAGTATTTGATACCCCAGCTTCAGCATTTGATGGATGCATTCTAGCAGACTTAACAGCTCTTACCTTTGACTTCTTTGACCTCTGTGATGGAGACACAGAAGGTCCAGCTTCAGCATTTGCTATTTGTTGTTGTGAATCTACTTGAAATTGTCGCACAAACTCAGGTAGCAACAAGACACCAACATCCCTTTTCTTGTTATCCTTATTAGTTAAATCAGAGAATATGCGTTTATGTAATTTAAAACATGGAATCACATCATTCTCAGCTATCTCTACTTCAGAAACACATTCAGAGAATATCAATTGACAAAATCTTGCAAAATAGACTACACCTCTGTTTTCAGTCATTTTCTCACCTATATTATTTAGAACTAGTCTAGCAACATCAAAATTACCTCCATAAAGAAGAGAATACCCGATTTGCAGACTATCAGTGGGAATCGCATCCCAATTCGTGCACTTCTTGCCAAAAGCCCTGGTGATGCAATCGAAGAAGAAACTCCATTCCTTGCGCAAAAACGGCCTTTTGAGTTGACCAATCTTTGTCAATGGTCCAGAGTAGCCTATCTCTCTCATCATACGAACTAACTCAGAATCTCCAACAGAGATTGTGAAAGCATTAAAGTCCTCAAGGCCCAGAGCATCACGAACAGTTGTTGGAGTAACTATAAACTCTTCTCCTTGAAATTCAAAAATTATGGACGGAGACCCAGACTCTCCTCCATTATCATAAGTACCTGTCTGCCAAAAAGTCCGTATTTGAGATGCAGACAGCTTCAATGGTGCGGTGAGAGCAGTTCCAACATCAGAGTTTGACAAGAAATCCTGAATCAAATGAAACGCCTCCGGTGCGTTCTCATTTGCCAAAGGAGCAGCATAGTTGTTTGGGACAAATTCTAACCCAGAAGCAGTAAACATTGTAGTAGCCATTAGAAAAGTTTAGAAGAAAGACAGAGAAAAGTATAAAATGTATGCAGTGAAAGTGTTTGATACAGTGTTTGTGAGTAAGAACTTATGAAAAGATGAAGTGTGTAAAAGAATGAACCGTTTATGTGTAGTACATTTAAATAATAACATTGAAAATTAAAACTGAATCGTTTTAATCATTACTACACACAGCAGGCGTCTTTGAAAAATGTGTGAGTGGGACAGATGTCAAACATGTATACGCTGACAGCTGTATATAACAACTTCCAATACACACGCGCAGTAAAAATAGCCATAATTACCGCTTTTCACACTGTTCAAAACACTCAACCGCTCTCTCCTCTGTTTAATACAAATATGAACCGTTTGTACTCATGCTCTTTCGAATTTCAAAACAAATGTCTAATCTCAAAATTATAAATTGTCTGAAACAAAGAAATTATTTTAACCATCAGAGATTAAAACAAAGTTACCTCGGCGTATTTCACACAATACATCAGTGTTTACCATTTGTCCTTCTTTGTCAATAAACTCTTTTCTCAAACTGTACAGGTGTGAATAATTGTGTGTGCTATAGCAGAGTTTACTGAAATCAATATTTAGATCATCTCAAAGTGCATAAAATCCACAAACTTAAGCAGTAAAAACTGGTTGCCTAAACTCTCATGTAAAACATAAAATCTGATTTTTATATCTAAACTCTGTATTTTGATATCCTTTCATTTGGATATATCTTTTATTCTTCACCCCCTTTATATATATATATATATATATATATATATATATATTTTAATTTTTCCAGTAATCAGTGGTTGGCACTAGTCACCAAAAATCAAAGATTTTAGCCCTTATTTCATACAATAAGTTCCTGGATCTTCCTAGGCACAACATGATCTCAAAGGAATTTGTGCTCTTTTTGGCATCTTTTGATTTGAGGGTGAATTATTTATAATTAATAATCAGAGTTTAGACTTTTCATCAGTTAATGCAATTAATTTATGAGAGAAAATGCAAACAACTAATACAGACTCAGAGTATAGGATCAATAAACTAAGAGATGCTATAAATACAAAAACAGTATCATGCTGTGTTAACTTACTGCACATATTTGAGATCAGAATCTATACAACTCTTAAGGATTCACAATTACTTACTGAGAATTATGTTTCATACAAATTTCTTCATTGGTCCATATGTTTCAGACAAAATTACAATCAGAGTATAGCATTAGACTGTAACTATCAGAGTATGACCAACACTTTATGACTAACAGAGTTTAGCATCAGAGTTTACTTTCAGAGTTTATGGCACTGGTACTCATAACAGTTAATACATGCAAGGAATCATGAGCATAAAAATCAAACATGTATAGTTTTTGAGTCTAACCCGTATCTCTAGTCAAAACCAGAGATCATTCCAAGTTCATTTACCAATCTTGTAAAAGTAGCTTCACTCAAAGGTTTGGTGAAGATATCTGCAAGTTGTTGGTCTGTAGACACAAAATGAAGCTCAATGTTTCCTTCCTCCACATGTTCCCTGATAAAATGATACTTTATGCTGATGTGCTTGGTCATGGAATGCTGTACTGGGTTACCTGTCATAGCAATAGCACTTTGGTTATCACAGTAAATAGGTATTTTAGAGTACCTTAACCCATAATCCAGCAACTGATTCTTCATCCATAAAATCTGTGCACATCAGCTACCAGCAGCTATATACTCTGCTTCTGCAGTGGATGTGGAGATTGACTTCTGTTTCTTGCTATACCAAGAAACCAATCTGTCACCTAAGAATTGACAGCTGCCACTTGTACTTTTTCTGTCTATCTTACATCCTGCAAAATCTGCATCAGAGTAACCAATTAGCTTAAACTCTGATTCTCTAGGATACCACAAACCCAAGGTTATGGTTCCTTTGAGATATTTGAAGATCCTTTTTACAGCTGTTAGATGAGGCTCTCTGGGATCTGCTTGAAATCTTGCACAAAGACATGTGGCATACATGATATCAGGTCTACTTGTTGTGAGATACAGAAGAGACCCTATCATGCCTCTATGGGTTGTGATATCCACTGTAGCACCTGTGTCTTTGTCTAGCTTTATTGCTGTAGCCATGGGAGTTGTAGCAGATGAACTATCAAGCATACCAAATTTCTTTAGAAGATTTCTGGTATACTTTGCTTGATTGATAAAAATCCCATCATCTGTTTGCTTGACCTGTAAGCCTAGAAAATAACTAAGCTCTCCCATCATGCTCATTTGATACCTGGATTGCATAAGCTTTGCAAACTTCTTACAAAGTTTGTCATTAGTTGATCCAAAAATAATATCATCTACATAAATTTGAACTAAAAGCAAATCATCACCAGTATTAAAATAAAACAAAGTTTTATCAATTGTACCTCTTGTGAACCCACTTTCTAAAAGAAATTGAGCAAGAGTTTCATACCATGCTCTTGGTGCTTGCTTTAGTCCATATAATGCCTTGTCAAGCCTGTAGACATAATCTGGATGCTTGGGATCCACAAATCCTGGTGGTTGTTCAACAAACACTTCTTCTTCAAGCTTCCCATTGAGAAAAGCACTTTTTACATCCATCTGAAAGACTTTAAACTTCTTGTGTGCAGCATAGGCCAGAAAAATTCTTATGGCTTCCAATCTTGCAACTGGAGCAAAGGTTTCATCATAATCAATTCCTTCCTGTTGTGAATAACCTTTAGCCACAAGTCTAGCCTTGTTTCTTGTAATCACACCTTCACTGTCAGTCTTGTTTCTGAAAACCCATTTTGTACCTACAATTGATCTATTCTTTGGTCTAGGTACTAGTGTCCAGACTTCATTTCTTTCAAATTCATTTAACTCTTCTTGCATTGCTGTTATCCAGTTTGCATCTTGAAGAGCTTCTTCCACTTTCTTTGGTTCTGTTTCAGACAAGAAAGCATGATACAGACACTCATTATTTGTTGCACTTCTAGTTTTCACACTAGCATCAGGATCTCCAATTATGAGATCAGGTGTGTGTGCATGTGTCCACTTTCTTGATGTTGGTAAGTGGTTTCTTGCATCATTATTGGATCCTCCCCCTTGATCCATGCTCTCCTGATTCACATGTTGGCTTTCTGCAGCATCTGAGGCTCCCCCTGAATTGGATGGCTCAGAGTTTGAACTGTCAGAGTTTGAATCAGTTTCCTCAACTGACTCACTTGCTGTGTCTTGTTGAGCTTCTTCACGCTCCCCCTCAACTGGTTCTCTATATTGTTCAATTTGAGAATTTCCTGTTTCTCCAGTATTTACCAGTAGAGGTTCAGAGTATGCTTCGTCAGAGTTTGTCATAACCGCTTCATCAGAGTTTGTCGGTACTGTTTCATCAGAGTTTACATCACCAGAAAATAACCTTCATTTTCAAAGCGCAGTTGATCATATTCATCTAAGTCATCAAGTCCATTTATTTTCTTGTCATCAAATGACACATGTATAGACTCCATGATCACTTTAGTTCTCAGATTGTAAACTCTGAATGCTTTTGTTGACACTGGATAGCCAACAAAGATTCCTTCATCAGCTTTTAACTCGAACTTAGTCAACTGTTCAGGATGAGTCTTCAACACAAAGCATTTACATCCAAATATATGAAAATACTTCAAATTTGGCTTCTTATTTTTCACCATCTCATATGGTGTTTTCCCATGCTTGTTGATCAGTGTAGCATTTTGAGTAAAACAAGCAGTTTGAACAGCTTCTGCCCAGAAATAAGTTGGCAATTTTGCTTCGTCAAGCATAGTTCTGGCTGCTTCAATTAAAGTTCTGTTCTTTCTTTCAACTACACCATTTTGCTGTGGAGTTCCAGGTGCAGAAAATTCTTGTTTCACTCCTCTTTCCTTGCAGAAAGCTTCCATAATTGAGTTTCTGAATTCAGTTCCATTATCACTCATTCTAATTTTGACTTTGTGCTGTGATCCTTTGTCCAGTAGATTTACATGATCCATCAGAGTTTGAGCAGTTTCATCCTTCTTTGATAAGAAATACACCCATGTATATCTAGTATATACATCAACAATTACTAGAACATATTTCTTTCTGCCCATAGACATCACATTCACTGGTCCAAAGAGATCAACATGTAGAAGATGATAAGGTTCTACTACTGAAGATTCAGATTTGCTCTTGAAAGATGACTTCATTTGCTTGGCCTTTTGACAAGAATCACATAGGCCATCTAAGCTAAGTATTGACTTGGGAAGTCCCCTTACAAGATCCTTTCTTATTAGCTCATTAATGTTGTTCAAATTGAGATGAGAGAGCTTCTTATGCCAGTTCCAACTCTCTTCATTTGACATCTTTGCAGTCAGACACACTGTTTTTCCATCAGAGTTTGTTACCAAACTTGCTTCATAAATGTTGTTGTGCCTGTGTCCAACTAGAACAACTTTTCCAGTAGATTTACTGATAACTTCACAGTATTCAGTATGAAAATCTACATGGTTTCCTCTATCACAGATTTGACTCACAGATAGCAGATTATGCTTGAGTCCTGAGACTAGAGCTACATTTGATATGATGACACTTCCAAGATTTATATTTCCATATCCCAGAGTAAGTCCTATGTTGCCATCTCCATAGGATACCTTTGGGTCAGCTTTCTCCTCAAAATCTGATAGCAGGGCTTTATTTCCAGTCATGTGTCCTGAGCATCCACTGTCCAAGATAAGGGTGCTCTCTTCTATGCCCTGTAATCACAAACAAACACTAAGTGTTAGTTTTAAGGACCCAGACTTGCTTGGATCCTTTGTCTTTCTTAACAGTGTTAGCTTTTGCAGCGGAATCACTATCAACAGAGTTTAAACTAACATTGTCAGACTTTACACTCGCAGAGTTTGCCCTAACCCACTTCAAGTTGGGCTTTGGCTCATAATAGTTATGATAAATAGCATGATAACTCTTACAAGTATAAATAGAATGCCAAGTGCTCCCACAGTGTGTGCATAAAGTCTGTGGTTTAACCCTTACATAATTATTCTTTACTCCTGATGTAGAAGGTAAAGAATTAATATCTTTGTTCTTATTGCAAAATCTAGCAAGATGGTTAGTACTACCACAATTATAACATGTTTTCCTTGGAGCAACAGCAGTAGGCAAATGATTATTTCTTTTATTTATGCCTATTTTTCCATTCCTATTCTTCTTGGACCCTTTTGGTTTCATGGCAGACTTTACCTCTTTAAGCTTATGATTGAACTATTTTCCTGTCATCAGACCAACATTAACCTGTTTTTCACATGTTTTAACTGGCTTTCTAACAGCTTCTAATTCCATAAAATTTTCTGTTATAATATTTTCCTGTCTTTCACAGGTTTCATCTGATTCCATATCAGCTTCTCTTACTACAACAGATTTTAACTTATTGGACTCTGGAACAAATTTTACAAGTTTAAGTTGTGGTTTAACCTTAACCTTGTCTTTAAACCTAAGTTCATCATTTTCACAATAACCTAAACCTACAGAATCTGTTTGAAACACTTGATGAGTGTCTCTTCCAGAGTTTGTCCAAGTCTTGATTATTTTTCTTTCTTTTTCTAGATCAGATTCTAGTTGCCTATATCTTTTGAGCAACTCATGTTCCACATAAACAGCATCATCTCTTTCTTTTTGAATCTGCTTCATATTTTCAAGTTCTCCTTCAAGAAACTTGTTTCTATCTTTAAGACTAAGATTCTCAGATTTAATTCTCTCATTTTCTAAAGTCTGATCCCTATAACTAACGTGTACGCTTTTCAGATATACTCTTAATCCAGATATATTATCAGTATCATAAGCATAAGAGCATAATTTACTCCATCATCAGAGTCTGAAGTATCTGCCCAGTCTTTGCCTTTAGAGATGAGTGTTTTCTCAGATTTGCCTTTCTTGCACTCTGGAGCATAGTGACCCATCTCCTTACACTTGTAGCACTGGATTTCAGATTTATCCTTCTTGCCAGACTTGGTCTCCCTTCCATCAGACTTTCTAAAACCTTTCCTTTCAGAGTTTGAATCTTTCCTTGAGAATCTCTTTCCTTTCTTAAAGTTCTTGAATTCCATCTTCTTGAAGGTCTTCACCATCAATGCAGCCATTTGCATCATCTGTTCTTCATCATCCTCAGAGTCAGAAGCTTCATCAGAGTTTGAGTCATCATCAGAGTTTGATGACTCACTATCAGATTTAATGACTAAAGCCTTTCCCTTAGCTTTCTTTCTTGATGATTCCTTCTTGATGGGCTTCTCTTCAACTTTGAGAGCAACAGATTTTGTCTTCTTGCTTGATCTTCTGTTTCTCTGTTCTATTTCCAATTCATGAGTTTTCAGTAACCCATAAATCTCATCAAGTTCAGTTTCAGCAAGTTCGTAATTATCTCTTATAGTTGTTGTCTTCAAATCCCATCTTTCAGGTAAAGATAAGAGAAATTTTAGATTTGATTCTTCAAGATCATATTCTTTATCAACTAGAGATAAATCATTCAGTAGTTTACAGAATCTGTCATATGTCTCAGTCAAGGTTTCATTGGCTCTTTAATCAAAGTGCTCATACTCCTGAGTGAGTATTGTTTTCCTGTTCTTCTTTATAGCAGTGGTTCCTTGACACCTGACTTCCAAAGCATCCCAGATTTCTTTTGCAGTTTTGCAACCAATTACTCTGTTAGACATAACATTATCTAAAGCACTGTGGAGAAGATGTCTAACCTTTGCATCTTTTGCAATTGATGAGATGTCCTCAGGAGTCATATCTTTCTTTTCCTTTGGAACAGTCTTTTGTTCTTGACCATCAACAACAGGAGACAATTTAGTCGGCATATGAGGACCATCATATATTCTGTCAAGGTATTCTGGATCTGTAGCCTCCAGAAACATGGTCATCTTCACCTTCCAAATTGGATACTCCACTAACCTGAGAATTGGAACCCTGATTGTTTCATATCGACTCACAGAATTAGGTTTAACCTGTTCAACCTTGGGAGGAGCTTGATTTTCTTCAGACATGATTATTACTGTGTTTGAATCGTAAAACTGTATATATTAAACAGCCTAGGCTCTGATACCAATTGTTAAGCCGAATACACAATATAATCAAGTATGTATGAGAATAACAATCAAGAACACTGTTTATAAATCAACAAAACTGTAATTATATTAACAGTTTCTCTCTTTATGATGTTAATGAATCACAAAGAGCTACTAGGTTACAAGAATAATATTTTCAATAATCGCATCCCTTCTAGGGATAACCTATCTGTGTTTATATAGTACACAGTTACAATCAATCTCTAATTGATACTCCTATAAGTTAGCTATACAATTCATATCAATTAAGGATTGCTTCAGTCTTCTATTCCGTCTCCTTAGTTGTATCAATATATTCTGCTTCTTTCCATCTTCAGAATATATTGCTTCTAGAATATTCAATTCAGCACCGATAGCTAATTCAACTATCACCACGTCAGACTTTAACAAACTCTGACTGGCTTCAATGTAAACTCTGATGATTACCTGTTGCTTAAACACTGATGAACAAACGTCAGCAATTATATCTAACATGTTCTATATCTTCTCAAAATCAAAAATAGAAGTACTCATAATGCTGCTCTAGTTCTAAGAGAAAGGATGCTGAAAACAAAAGCTATGCTTGGAGGAGGTGTTTCTAGTGCATATATTCCTAAGTACAGAGATGCTTATGGAAAGATTGTTGAAATGAAGAGAAACCGTGCCAAGTTCAATACTGCACTGGGTATAAAGGTTTTAGAATTCAACCTAGAGTCAGACAAATCATACTATATTCGGCTAGGGAATAAAATGAGGAAGAACAACATTTATTCTCTGAGAGCTGCCATCTACCAGACTGGAGAAAGTGATCCAGAGCTTAAGGAGTTAAAAGAAATCATGGTGGATGAGCTAGCAAAAGCTGAAAGGGGGCTGCTTATTGACTATCTCAGGACAGTGCCTGATATTGAAGAGATTAAGTAAAGTCTGACTGTAAGTTTTTAAAGTTTTCTGTTATAAGTAAAAGTTAAACTCTGATATGTTATAAACACTGCATTTGTTATATGTTTTGACATCATCAATTATCTTTTAACTTGTACATTTTTTATTATGCACAAGTTGGGGGAGATTGTTAGATATAATTGCTGATGAGTGTTTATCAGTGTTTAAGCAACAGGTATTCATCAGAGTTTACTAGAAGCCAGTCAGAGTTTGATAAAGTCTGACGGGGTGAGAGTTTGCTAAAGCTGTCGGTGCTAACATTGAAGATTCTAGAAGCAATATATCTTGAAGATGGAAAGAAGCAAGATATATTGAGACATACAAGGAAACGGAACAGAAGACAGAAGCAATCCTAATTTGATATAATTTGTATAGCTAATTTATAGGAATATCAATTAGAGATTGATTCTATGTAGCTGTGTACTATATAAACACAGATAGGTTAACCCTAAAAGGGATGCGATTATTGAAAACATTATTCTTGTAACCTAGCAGCTCTCTGTGATATTTTACATCACAAAGAGAAGAGTTATTTATATAATTCAGTTGTTGATTCATAAACAGTGTTCTTTATTGTTATTATCATAATTATATTGATTATATATTGTATAATCGGCCTAACAAAAACTTTCCATGATCTCTTTTTGTTGTCTCAGAAATTCTTCATGAGATAGATCAGAATATTCTTCAGTTGCAGTAGAGAGAGCTTTTCTTGCAAACAACTGTTGAACTCTCTTATCAGTGTGATAAAGAGTAACAACATCACCATCTCTTATTTTGAACTTCTGGAATAGATTAGCAGCATCCTCAGGATTTTCAATAAATACATCTTCATTACCTTCAGGAATTGTAGAGAGTGTTTGTCCATGACCAGGCGTCAGGATTTGTTCTTCCGTCAGGATCTGAGATTTCACTAAGGTCCTTACTGTTCTAACTCCAGAATCAGAAACATGAGTTGACTGTATGGATTGACTTTGAGAAGTTTGTCTTGTAGACTTCACCATTACAGCATCAGAGGTTTCTCCTTGTCTTACCATGTCATCACCATCATTTCCAGAATTATCATCATCTTTTCTTAAGACTAGATCAGGTGTACATTTTGTCTAACTTACCTTCTCCCCCTTTTTGGCATCAGGATTTGATAACAAATTTAAAATTAAAGAGAGAGAGAGAGGCTTGAATATCAGTTACCTTGGAATCTAAAGAGTCGATTCTGTTATTGATATAAGACTGTTCAGTGATTAAAGACTTGACATGAGAATCCACAACTCTAAGTTGAAGAGCAGTAGGTGCCTTGGCCAAGCTTTGAGAAATATCAGTCCTCACTAATGAATTTGCAGCCTTCACAGAATCAATCTCATCCTTGAGGCTCTTGCTTAACAGAGTGGTAGCCTTCAAGTGATTCCTTATGTCTTCATTCTCAATCAAACTTGATGCATAAGAAGCATGTTGTAGAGCACATGGGTAGCTGACAGAGTCATCAGACATGTACCATTCATTATCCCATTCATGCCTTCTTAATAATTCAACAGCATCTGTTGTAGAAGGACCAGAAAGGTCTTGAACATGAGCCTTTCCTGAGGTAGCTTTGTCAGCCATGAAAGTGCTTGAAGAACCATAAGTAGTTCCAAGACTAGATTTAAGTGCAGTGGCAAGCTGATCCTTCTCAACATCATCATCACTATCATCAGAATCAGCAGTATTATCAGGATCATGAATAACAACACCTTTAAGTTTATCCTGTGACTCTGAGATAGGATCTATCAATGGCCTTCAGCTAAGTGGTTGTATCAGGATTGGCTCAGCATCAGGAGCACCACTAGCATCAAGAGCAACACTGTCAGGATTTGATATGCTTGCATCAGTATTGGATACCAATGGTTCTTATGTAGCTTGAGGTTCAGAAGCTGCTTCAACACTTTGAGTTAAAGGTTCTTGTGTGCTTCCCTCAGGGACAGTGTTCTCGACCATAACATCCATTTCAGGAATACCAGAAGCCCCTTGAGCATTGTCAGGAAGCTCCCCAGAAACTGTAGTTGTTGTGCCTGCATCTTCACATTGAGAAGATGGTTCTTGTGGGGCAGGAATTTAGGTGTCTTCATTCTCCCTTTGAGAAAATGGTTCTTGTGGGACCATTCCTTCAGCTATACCTTCACTCATACTTTGAGTAAGTGGTTCTTGTGTGACAGGATCTTCAGTAGCTGCTGAACCACTTTGAGGTTCAGGTTCTTGTGGGCTAGATCCTTTCAGTTTCTTCTGTCTCTTGAAAACTATCTCAGGTGCCTTCCTTTTCTTTTGCAATGGAGGTGTAAACCCAAGCTTGGAAGCAGTTTCAGCAACCTTCTCCCATGAAATTTCAATAATCTTTTTAGCTGGAGAGGCTGGAGAGTCTGAGATTGAGACAATCTTGTTGTGTGCATCAGGAATACCAACGTCGGGATTAGCTTGAACATCAGGAATTGATGACTCATCGGGATTTGAAGTGGCCTGAACATCAGTATTCTGCATCTCCAAAGGAATATGATACCTGCTTTTTATTAACTTCCTTTTCTTCTGTGGCTTTGCAGATGGGGCCACAGCTTCAGCAGCAGTATCAGCAACTTCCTTGTGGATCTTAAACTTAGAGGAAAGTACCATATCATCCTCAGAATCAGAATCACCACCCAGAATCAATTTTCTCTTAAAAGCAACCTCCTCACTCTTATCAGCTTTTTTGACCAGGACCCCTTGTGCACCCCCTTGTTTCTTCTGTTTAGTGAGAGGTGTATAGGAGAAATCCTTTGATCCTGATTGTCTTCCAGACACATCAGATCTAGCTAATTTCTTTGGTTTTACAACTAAAGTCTTTTGAGAGACATTAGAGGTGGCTGTAGATTGTTTAAAGTGTTTAGGTTGGATGCTTGGGTCAGGAACAAGGTGTGATTGGCCTTGTCCCATAGCATCAGAAACTGATCCATATTGAGTAGGCATTTTCTCTTTCAAGAAAAGTCTGACCTCATCAGGAATGTAGGCATTGCCTAGAAAACCATTTGCCTTATCACTGTTGACTAAGGACTTCAAATTATTCTCAGTAATTCTACAGATAGGTAGAATTACATCCTCTTCAAAATCACATCAGGACACAAATGACAGAATATTAATTGGAAAAATCTAATAAAACAGACATAACCTAATTTATGTGCTTTTCTATCACTTAAAGCTTTCAACACAAATTATCCATAATCAAAAACTTGAGAGTACATAAGAGAGTACCCAATCTTTAGAGATCCTGATGGTAGAGCATCAAAATTCGATGTCTTGTTCAGGAAACATTTGTTGATCGTGTCAAACAAGAAATTCCACTCCCTTTTAAGCTTTGTCCTGAAGAGGTTTCCATACCTCTTAACCTCGTCATTGTAACCCAACTTGGTAACCAACTCAAAGAGAGTTGAGTCTGTACCAGTATCTGGAACATTATCACCCAGAATTGGAAAATACAGTGCCTCTTCAACAACAGCAGGGGTGACATGATGTGTAACACCATTGAATTCAAAATTCATCAGTATTGTTCCTGACGGTCCTTTACCAAAAACAGCCGTGTTCCAGACCTACATTACTGACTTAAAAGAAATACTCACAGGTTCTGTTAGAGCATACTTCAATGGACTTGAAGTTAAGAAATCCTGGATAATATGAAATTCAGCAGGCAATTCCTGATGGTCTAAAACTGCTACAAAATTATTAGTGGCAAAAGTAACACCACTAATCACTGTCTGTTTATTCATGAATGATGAAGATGCCATTGCTGAAGTGTAGAGAATTGAGAATTGAGATTAGGGTTCATAAGCACAGAGAGAGAAGAAGATGAAAAACTGATGCAGTGAGAGAGTAATTTGAAAAAGAGAAAACAAATTGTATTTTGTTAAAACAAAATATTACTCTCAATGACAGGTGGCAAAATATGATTTGTGCACAAATAATTAGTGGACCAAATTACATGCGTAATTAAACATAATTGCACCGCTTTTTATGTGTATCTATGTGTAAGTATATATCAGTGTGACACACGCGCGCATATAGTTGTCCAACTAAAACTCAAATGTATTCAGCAAATACTGACGAGAAATTAGGCACAAATTAAGCAAAATTGAAATGCTGACCTGTCCATCAGGATTGACCAAGTGACTTCCTGTCAGGATTTTGTCCTATCAGGATTCGATCAAAATTACATACCTTACTGAATGACCATCGGGATTTGATAGTCATCAGGACTTTATCTCTGTAGCTTTTCTCAGTAATTCTCAAAGTTCATTCACCAATTTGTTGAAGGTAGATTCAGGCAGTGGCTTGGTGAATATATCAGCTAGTTGTTGATCAGTAGGAACAAAATGCAGTTCAATTGTTCCTTCCAGTACTTGTTCTCTTATAAAATGGTACTTGATACTAATGTGTTTAGTAAGAGAATGTTGAACTGGATTTCCTGTCATTGAAATAGCACTTTGGTTATCACAATAAATAGGGATTTTGGAGTATGACAGGTCATAATCTAACAACTGATTTCTCATCCACATTATCTGAGCACAACAACTTCCTGCAGCAATGTACTCAACTTCTACAGTTGATGTAGAGATAGACTTTTGCTTTTTACTGAATCATGAAACTAGTCTACCACCTAAAAACTGACAACTTCCTGAAGTGCTTTTCCTGTCTATCTTGCACTCTGCAAAATCGGCATCTGAATAACCACACAAACCAAAATCTGATTCCCTTGCATACCAAAGGCTAAGAGAAGGAGTGCCTTTAAGATATCTGAAAATTCTTTTGACAGCAATCAGATGTGGTTCCCTGGGATTTGCTTGAAATCTTGCACAAAGACAAGTTGCAAACATGATATCTGGTCTACTTGCAGTGAGATATAAGAGTGAGCCAATCATTCCCCTGTAGTGAGTTACATCTACCTCAGTACTTTGATCGGGATCAAGTTTGGTAGCTATAGCTATGGGAGTACTTGCAGTTGCACTATCTTGCATGTTAAACCTTTTCAGTAGATTCTTTGTATATTTTGACTGATTGATAAAGATGCCATCATCAGCCTGTTTAACTTGGAGACCAAGAAAGTAACTCATTTCTCCCATCATGCTCATTTGATATCTAGGCTGCATAATCTTTGAAAAATTCTCACATAGCTTATTATTTGTTGACCCAAAAATGATATCATCAACATAAATCTGAACTAAATGCAAATCCTTACCATGATTCAAATAAAACAGAGTTTTATCAATAGTACCTCTTTTGAATCCACTTTCCAGTAAGAATTGAGCTAGGGTTTCATACCAGGCTCTTGGAGCTTGCTTTAGTCCATAAAGTGCTTTATCCAATCTATAGACATGATTTGGATATTTTGGATCAATGAACCCAGGAGGTTGTTCAACATAAACTTCTTCTTCCAGTTCACCATTTAAGAAATCACTTTTCACATCCATCTGGAAAACCTTAAATTTCTTGTGGGCTGCATATGCCAGAAAGATCCTGATGGTTTTTAGTCTTGCAACAGGAGCAAAAGTTTCATCATAGTCAATTCCTTCTTGTTGAGAGTACCCTTTTGCAACTAGCCTTGCTTTGTTCCTGATTATTACTCCATCTGAATCTGTCTTGTTTTTGAACACCCACTTGGTACCAACAATTGACATGTTCTTTAGTCTTGGCACTAGTTTCCAGACTTCATTTCTTTCAAATTCATTCAACTTTTCTTGCATTGCAGTAACCTAATCAGCATCCTTAAGTGCATCTTCAACTTTCTTAGGTTCCTCCTTGGATAGAAAGTTAAGATAGAGACATTCATTTTCAGTTGCACTTCTAGTTTTAACACATGCATCAGGATCCCCAATTATCAAATCACGAGTATGGCTTCTGGTCCATTTCCTTGCTGGTGGTAAATCATTCCTTGGAATAGATGTTCCCCCTGGTTTGGTGATGTCTTGATTAAAAGAGTTTGAATCCCTAGAAGCTCCCCCTGAATTGTTGTTATTCCCTCCTGATTGATTATCAGGATTATCACTTGAGTTAGTATCTAAAGAATCATGTCCTGATGATTGAGTAGTATTAGTATCAGTAGAAGTCTGATGTTGCTCCCCCTCAACATGTGGACTGACAGTAGTATCATCAGTAGCACCATCAGTATTTGGTGTGTCATCAGGATTTGGTGCATCACCAGGATTTGGTGACCCAACAGTATCTGATGGTGTATCAGTATCTGATTCCAATTCTTCGGGTTCCTTGGTAGCTTCATTTTCAAAGACCAAACTATCATGAGAGTCTTCATTGATTCCAGTTATCTTCTTATCATCAAAAGATACATGTATTGACTCCATGATAGTCCTTGTTCTCAAGTTAAAAACTCTAAAAGCTCTTGAGGCTGGATAGCCTATAAAGATACCCTCATCAGCCTTGGTTTTAAATTTGCCTAGCTGTTCAGGATGAGGTCTGAGAACAAAACATTTACAGCCAAACACATGCATATGCTTCAAACTAGGTTTCTTATCCTTGAGCATTTGATAAGGAGTTACACCATGTCTGTTAATCAGTGTGAGGTTTTGAGTATATCATGTTGTATTGACTGCTTCTGCCCAGAAATATGTAGGCAATTTTGCTTCTTCCAACATAGTTCTGCCAGCTTCAATAAGAGTTCTATTCTTTCTTTCAACTACTCCATTTTGTTAGGGTGTGCTAGGAGCAGAGAATTGTTGAATGATTCCTTTGTATTTGCAGAACTCTTCCATTTTTGAATTCTTGAATTCAGTACCATTATCACTCCTCAAAATCTTGACTTTATACTTTGTGCTTGTCTCAATCATCCTCACATGGTCCAACAGTATTTCTGGAGTCTCATCTTTTCTGTGTAGAAAATACACCCGGGTGAATCTAGAAAATTCATCAACAATTACAAGAGTGTACCTTTTCTTACTGATGGACATTATGTTTACTGGTCCAAATAGTTCAAGATGAAGCATGTGATATGGTTCTCCAATAGAGGATTCAGATTTACTCTTGAATGATGTCCTTCTCTGTTTAGCTTTTTGACATGCATCACAGAGTCCATCAGGAGTATACAAAGCTTTAGGCAATCCTCTAACCAAATCTTTCTTAACCAACTCATTGATATTGCTGAAGTTGAGATGAGAAAGCTTCTTGTGCCAATTCCAACTTTCATCTACTGATGCTTTACTGATGAGACAAGTAGAGGAGCCATCAGTATTTGCTTTAATGTTGGCTTCATATATGTTACCATGTCTGTAGCCAGTGAGTGCAACCTTTCCTGATTCTTTGCTGACTACTTCACAATGAGTGGAATAGAAGTTGACATGATAACCTCACAAGAGCTACTTTTTCAATGATGACATTGCCAATGATTATATTGTCATATCCCAAAGTTTGTCCAATGTTGCCATCTCCATAGGACACTGTTGGGCCATCTTTTTCCTCATATCCTGACAGCAGGGCTTTGTTTCCAGTCATGTGTACAGAACATCCATTGTCCATGACTAACACATTTTTCTTTTTATCCTTTTCATCAGGAACAGCAGTTTCATCAGTATTGGCCATTAGGGCATAGTTGACCACCTCAGTATCAAATTCTGAGGAAGAGTCCATCCAATCCTTGCTTGAAGTTGTTAGGCCGAATACACAATATAATCAAGTATGTATGAGAATAACAATAAATAACATAGTTTATGAATCAACAAAAACTGTATTTATATTAACAGCTTCTCTCTTTATGATGTTAACGAATCACAAAGAGCTACTAGGTTACAAGAATAATATATTCAATGTTCGCATCCCTTCTAGGGATAACCTATCTGTGTTTATATAGTACACAGTTACATACAATCCTTATCTAATTGATACTCCTAAAAATTAGCTATACAATTGATATCAATTAAGGATTGCTTCAGTCTTCTGTCCAGTCTCCTTAGCTGTATCAATATATTCTGCTTCTTTCCATCTTCAGAATATATTGCTTCTAGAATCTTTATCTTTGCACCGACAGCTAAGTCAACTTTCATCCTGTCAGACTTTACCAAACTCTGACCGGCTTCCTTTAAACTCTTCACCCTGTCAGACTTTAAATAAACTCTGACCGGCTTCCGATAAACTCTGATCAGTACCTGTTGCTTAAACACTGATAAACAAACGTCAGCAATTATATCTAACAATCTCCCCCAACTTGTTCATAATAAAATGTACAAGTTAAAAAGATAATTGATGATGTCAAAACATATAACAAATGCAGTGTTTAACATATGTCAGAGTTTAATTTTAAAACAGAGTTTAAATTTAACTTAGAACAGAAAACATAAAAACTTACTGTTAGACTTTACTTAATCTCTTGAATATCAGGCATTGTCCTGATATAATCTGACAGTAGTTTCTTCTCAGCTCTATTCAGTTCAGCAATCATAATCTTCTTCAGCTCCTTCATTTCTGGTTCATCTTCACCAATTTGATAAATGGCAGCCCTCAAAGAATATATGCTGTTTTTGTCCATTTCATTGCCAAGTCTGATATAAAAAGGTTTATCAGACTCTAGATTGAACTCAAGAACCTTTTTATTTAGTGCAGTTCTGAACCTAGCACTATTCCTTTTCATTTCTACCAACTTTCCATGTGCATCTCTGTATTTAGGAATGTATGCACTTGATACTCCAGCTCCACTCAAAACTTTGGATTTCATCATCCTTTCCTTCAAAACTCGAGCAGCATCATAAGTACTTCTATTCTTTACTTCAAATAGATATAGAACATACTCTAGCTCTTCCCAGAGTTTTAACTGGATATCAAATTCACCAACTCTATACACTCTGCCATCAGCCATAAAATATAACAAGAATTCCTTTTTGATTCCTTTGTGAAAAATCATCTGTACAGATTCTAGTTTGTCAAGGCCTTCTTGAGTAATTCCAACTCCAAATTCTGCCAATGAAAACTTGTCTTGAGATCTGTTATTAGTTCTTCTCTCTCTGTGTGAACCCAGTCCAGATTTATCAAAGGCTTCTTTTCCCAATACTGTTCTGGTTTCTGAGAAATTTACAGCTTCAAGCTTTAAATCTTCAAGAAGTTTTGGTTTGCTGAATCCTGGAAGTTGTGTAGATTTCTGTACAACTTGAGCAACGTCAGAGGTTGTCATAACTTTAGTAGTATCATCAACTTGAGCAGCGTCAGAGGTTGATTTTGCTAATCTTGTTTCAACTTGAGTAATGTCAGAGGTTGAATTATCTTTCTTCTCCAGGTTAGGCTCTTCAATCATTATGCCTTTACCCTTATCAGTGTTTCCAATCACAGGTCTCCTTGTATATTGTATACTCTGTTGTGTATTCTCTTTGATAGAAATACCAACTTCTTTCTTTCTAGGAGCCTTGATTTCCTTTTTCTTGTAGATTCCAGCTTCAAGATTTTTCTTGTGTTCCTCAGCAAGCATTTGCTCTTCAGCCTGGATATCTTCAATAGTAACATTCTTACCATGTTCTGCTAAGAATAACTGTGTAGCAACTTCTTCATCAGTAACTGGAGTTTTAGAGGAAAGAATTAAATTTCTAACCCTTGAAGAAGACTGCCCTCCAGTATATCTTGTTCCATCAGCATTTGTCTGAGCATCAGAGTTTGACCTCCTCCCTTGCCTTTGAACATTCTTTGATCTTGGATGATGTTTGTCTCTTGCACCACCATCAGCAGTATCATCCTTCTGAGTCAGAGTTTGAGAGTCCTTGCATTTGTCTTTAGATACTCTCTCCCCCTTTTTGACAGCATCAGAAATCAATACTGATGTGAGCAATTCAATAGAATTTGCAATTTCATCCAACTGAGTTGACATTTTGACTTGATTTTCTTCAACCTTGGATAGTCTGGAACCAAAATTCTTCTGATCTTTACACAAAGAGATGTATAGAGATTTGTCCTTTTGCTGTGTAAGCTCTCTGTGAGTTATATCATTTCTCAATCCTGTAATCACCTTGTCAGAATCATCAAAACGATTGTTCAATGATTTGATTTGTACAATAGTTGCTTTGAGATGACTGAGAAGTTCTGGATTTGTAATCTCTTTAGAAGACTTTGTGACAAAATCTGCAGCTCTTTCATTGGAAAAGATAGTATCCTTGCTTGACCAATTTGAGAAGTACATATTCTGAAAATATTCTGCAGTAGCACGATTTGCTTCTCTTTCTTCTTCAGAGGTTGCTTGAATATCAGACAACTCAACTTGAATATCAGGATTAGAATGAGCAGGACTAGCTTCAGCATTGTCATCCTCTGCTTCATTTTCTGAAAGAACAGTCTCTGCCACTTTTTCAGGATCATCAGAGTTTGCATTATTACTAAACTCTGCATCTCTTTGAACATTTTCTGTTGTAGCCTTTTCAACAACATCAGGATTCGCTGTTTCTGTAGCAACAGCTTCTGTATCATTAGCAGCTAAAGGCTGATTGACTTCTTCACCTTTCTCAACTTCAAAAGTAAGTATTTCTGTGTGAGAAGCCATGGATTCTTCAATTCTCACAGTGTCTAAATCAGCTTCCAAACCCTCTGTAAAATGTTCAGAATTTAAAGAGGTGTTTGCTTCAAGATCCATATCACATCCATGTGGCTCAAAAATTTCAGCTTCACCATTATCTGTAGCAGCAGCTACAGCTTCCTCAACTACATCATCAGACTTTGATGTAGGAGCTTCTGTTGCAGTATTGACTCTGTCCTGAGTAGGCACAGTAGTATCAAAAATCTCCTCATTCTCTGATGCAGGAGCTTCAGTTTCCTCAGAAACTCTGTCCATATTGACATTGATAGCACCAAAAAGATGTGCAGCTACTAGTCGTCTTTTTCTCTGATGAAGAGTTTCTTCATCAGTTTCAGTCTCTGAGGTTTCAACAACAGACTTTGCCCTATTGGCTCTTCTTTTCTTTAGCCTTGTCTTCTGAGGCATCTCTTCAGGTCTCGATACCCCAGCTTCAGTGGATGATCTCCTTGCAGGTTTAGTACCAATATGTTTGGTCCTACCTCCCCTTGCAGGTTTAACAGTAGTTGATGGAGGTAACTCTGTGTTTAAAGGTTCTGGTTGATATTCAGCTTGTGTTTGTGGATTTACTTGAGCATCCACAAACTGTTGCACAGAAGCAGGTAACAAAAGGTCGCCAACAATTCCTTTCTTAACATCTTTGTTAATGAGATCAGAAAATACTCTCTTGTGTAATTTAAAACAAGAAACATCTTCATTAACAACATCTATCCCTTCAACACAGTAAGAAACCAAAAGCTGACAGAATCTAGAAAAATAAACAACTCCTCTATTCTCTGTCATCTTCTCCCCTAAGTTAGTCAAAACAAGTCGTGCAAAATCAAAATGATTATCATATAATAAAGAATACCCGATTTGCAGACTGTCTGTGGGAATAGCATCCCAATTTGTGCATTTCTTTCCAAATGTCCTCGTGATGCAATCGAAGAAAAAACTCCATTCCTTGCGCAGAAACGGCCTTTTGAGTTGCCCAATCTTTGTCAATGGCCCAGAGTAACCAATCTCTCGCATCATTCGTATTAAATCCTCATCACCCATTCCAACAGTGTAGGAAGGATACTCAGGAAACCCCAATGCATCTCGAATAGTACCAGCAGTAATAACATACTCTGTTTCTTCAAACTCAAAGATTATGGATGGGCTCCCAGTTTCACCACCATCATCATAAACCCCTGTCTCCCAGAATGCCTTGATTTGTAAACCAGAAAGTTTGGCTGGTTCAACTAAAGCACGCCCAATCGCTGACTGAGCAAGAAACTTTTGAATTATATGAAATGCTTCTGGTGCGTTTGCAGTGTTTAGTGGTGCGGTATAGTTGTTTGGAACGAACTCTAACCCAGACGAAACAAAAGCTGTGGTTGCCATTAGAAGATTTGGAAGAAAGAACAAGTAATTGATGCGAAAGCTTAATAGAGTTTATGTGTAGAAAGGTGTTTGTGACTATGTGTGTGTGATAATAGATGTGTATGAGTAAGATGTGAAAAGTTTAACTGAAGATGTGTGTATTGTATTTAAAAGAAAATTAAAGATTAAAAACTGAAGAGTTTTTAATCATCAATACACAACTGTCTTACTCCTGTAATCATGTGAATGGGACACATGTCAAACGTGCAGTTACTGACAGCAAATAATTGGCAGTTTCCAATACGCATGCGCAGTAAAAACAGCAATAATTACCGCCTATTACACTTTTCTAGGCAATTAACCTCTCTCCTCTGTTTAAACCATTCTTGAACAACTTTCCAATCTACACGGGCAGACGAGTAGACACCTGGCATCACATAATATCCGCTTATTGAAAAAAAATCAATAATAATAAAATTATCGATTTTAATATTTCAGAAACATAATAACGAAGGACGAAGGAGCTCAACAGTCAGAAGAATAATGACTGTCTTGGAACTCCGCACTTTACTGTCCCCAAAGCTTCGAGCCAAGCAAAACCTTTCAGTTGCCCTGTTGGATGCTATAAAAGCTGGAACATTGTAACAACAGGCAATTCATACATTAAAAAATACCATACATCAAATGGCAGGAACCTTTGAATTCATGGATGTAGAATCATTCTTGAATATGAACTGGCGTCAACAAGCAAACTATATTATTGATGAGTTTCTTGTTTTGTCATTTCTGAATGATGAAGGTCTCATCGCTGATGATGAAATAGCTGAAGGACCTATCTCCAATCCCTATGTGCACATCATTCGTCCTGGTCCATATGATGTGCCCATCCTTGCAGATGATGAAGCTGTGGAGATTTGTATGATGCTCTTTTATCAGAGCTACTTGACGGGTTCGAAGAAGAAATTCTTCTTGGAATCCTGCAAGCTGCAAACCAGAAAGAGAATGCGAGAGGATGATGATGATGATTCAACATCAGGGGGTTGTCAAGCCTTGGAAATCCCAAATGGTATAATGACCAGATAACCGAACAAGTAGCTAGACAAGAGTATGAAATTGTCTGAATGTAAACAAAGTTTGAATCAATTAATGAAAAAGATCCATTGTTTTGCTTTACATATCAGTATTACTGTTATGATGAATGTATAATCATAAATGAATTATCAGAACTACAGTCATCAGTATCTCATAGTAATTGTAAAGTGAAAGAAATGATATCACTTTAAACAGTAAACTAACACACTCATCAGCGCTACTGATCACCATCAGGACTTATCAAACACACTCTTTCTTTTCTCTGGTTACTTTTTCGAAAAACAAATGTCTAATCTCAAAATTATAAAATGTCTGAAACAAAGAAATTATTTTAACCATCAGAGATTAAAACAAAGTTACCTCGGCATATGTCACACAATACATCAGTGTTTACCATTTGTCCTTCTTTGTCAATAAACTCTTTTCTCAAACTGTACAGGTGTGAAAATATGTGTGTGTAATAGCAGAGTTTACCGAAATCAATATTTAGATCATCTCAAAGTGCATAAAATCCACAAACTAAAGTAGTAAAAACTGGTTACCTAAACTCTCATGTATAACATAAAATCTGAATTTATATCTAAACTCTGTTTTCTGATATCCTTTCATTTGGATATATCTTTTGTTTTTCACCCCCTTTCTTTATGTTTATTTTTTTATGTTTTTTTTTTTTATTTATTTTTTTTTCCCAGTAATCAGTGGTTGGCACTAGTCACCAAAAATCAACGATTTTAGCCCTTATTTCATACAATAAGTTCCTGGATCTTCCTAGGCACAACATGATCTCAAAGGAATTTGTGCTCTTTTTGGCATCTTTTGATTTGAGGGTGAATTTTTTTCAATTAAGAATCAGAGTTTAGACTTTTCATCAGTAAATATAATTAACTTATGAGAGAAAATGCAAACAGCTAATACAGACTCAGTGTATAGGATTAATAAACTAAGAGATGGTATAAATACAGAGACAGTATCATGCTGTGTTAACTTACTGCACATGTTTGAGATCAGAATCTATACAACTCTTAAGGATTCATAATTACTTACTGAGAATTATGCTTCATACAAATTTCTTCATTGGTCCATATGTTTCAGACAAAATTACAATCAGAGTATAGCATTAAACTGTAACAATCAAAGTATGACCAACATTTTATGACTAACAGAGTTTAGCATCAGAGTTTAACCGACAGAGTTTATGACACTGGTACTCATAACAGTTAATGCATGCAAGGAATCATGAGCATTAAAAATCAAACATGTATAGATTTTGAGTCTAACCCGTATCTCTAGTCAGAACCAGAGATCATCCCAAGTTCATTTACCAATCTTGTAAAAGTAGCTCCACTCAAAGGTTTGGTGAAGATATCTGCAAGTTGTTGGTCTGTAGACACAAAATGAAGCTCAATATTCCCTTCTTCCACATGTTCTCTGATAAAATGATACCTTATGCTGATGTGCTTGGTCATGGAGTGCTGTACTGGATTTCCTGTCATAGCAATAGCACTTTGGTTATCACAGAAAATGGGTATCTTAGAGTACCTTAACCCATAATCCAGCAATTGATTCTTCATCCATAAAATCTGTGCACAACAGCTACCAGCTGCTATATACTCTGCTTCAGCTGTGGATGTGGAAATCGACTTCTGTTTCTTGCTGTACCAAGAAACTAATCTGTCACCTAAAAATTGACAGCTTCCACTTGTACTTTTTCTGTCTATCTTACAGCCTGCAAAATCTGCATCAGAGTAACCAATTAGCTTAAACTCTGATTCTCTAGGATACCACAAACCCAAGGTTATGGTTCCTTTGAGATATTTGAAAATCCTTTTTACAGCTGTTAGATGAGGCTCTCTGGGATCTGCTTGAAATCTTGCACAAAGACATGTTGCAAACATGATATCAGGTCTACTTGCTGTAAGATACAGTAAAGACCCTATCATTCCTCTGTAGTTTGTCATATCTACTGAGGCTCCTGTGTCTTTGTCTAGCTTTGTTGCTGTAGCCATGGGAGTTGTAGCAGATGAGCTATCAAGCATACCAAATTTCTTGAGAAGATTTCTGGTATATTTTGCTTGATTGATAAAAATACCATCATCTGTTTGCTTGACCTGTAAGCCTAGAAAATAACTAAGCTCTCCCATCATGCTCATTTGGTACCTGGACTGCATAAGCTTTGCAAACTTCTTACAAAGTTTGTCATTAGTAGATCCAAAAATAATATCATCTACATAAATTTGAACTAACAGCAAATCATCACCATAATTGAAATAAAACAATGTTTTATCAATTGTACCTCTTGTGAACCCACTTTCTAAAAGAAATTGAGCAAGAGTTTCATACCATGCTCTTGGTGCTTGCTTTAGTCCATATAATGCCTTGTCAAGCCTGTAGACATAATCTGGATGCTTGGGATCTACAAATCCTGGTGGTTGTTCAACAAATACTTCTTCTTCAAGCTTCCCATTGAGAAAAGCACTTTTTACATCCATCTGAAAGACTTTAAACTTCTTGTGTGCAGCATAGGCCAGAAAGATTCTTATGGCCTCCAATCTTGCAACTGGAGCAAAGGTTTCATCATAGTCAATTCCTTCCTGTTGTGAATATCCTTTAGCCACAAGTCTAGCCTTGTTTCTTGTAATCACACCTTCACTGTCAGTCTTATTTCTGAAAACCCACTTTGTACCTACAATTGATCTATTCTTTGGTCTAGGTACAAGTGTCCAGACTTCATTTCTTTCAAATTCATTTAACTCTTCTTGCATTGCTGTTATCCAGTTTGCATCTTGAAGAGCTTCCTCCACTTTCTTTGGTTCTGTTTGAGACAAGAAAGCATGATACAGACACTCATTATTTGTTGCACTTCTAGTTCTTACACTAGCATCAGGATCTCCAATTATGAGATCAGGTGTGTGTGCCTGTGTCCACCTTCTTGCTGTTGGTAAGTGGTTTCTTGCATCATTATTGGATCCTCCCCCTTGATCCATGCTCTCCTGATTCATATGTTGACTTTCTGTAGCATCTGAGGCTCCCCCTGAATTGGATGGCTCAGAGTTTGAACTGTCAGAGTTTAAATCAGTTTCCTCAACTGACTCATTTGCTGTGTCTTGTTGAGCTTCTTCACGCTCCCCCTCAACTGGTTCTCTATTTTGTTCAATTTGAGAATTTCCAGTTTCTCCAGTATTTACCAGTAGAGGTTCAGAGTATGCTTCGTTAGAGTTTGTCAACCCTGCTTCATCAGAGTTTATATCATCAGAGAATAGATCTTCATTTTCAAAACGTAGTTGATCATATCCATCCTTGTCTTCAAGTCCAATTATTTTCTTGTCATCAAATGACACATGTATGGATTCCATGATCACCTTAGTTCTTAGATTATAAACTCTGAATGCTTTTGTTGACAATGGATAGCCAACAAAGATTCCTTCATCAGCTTTTAACTCGAACTTTGTCAACTGTTCAGGATGAGTCTTCAACACAAAGCATTTGCATCCAAATATATGAAAATATTTCAAATTTGGCTTCTTATCTTTCACCATCTCATATGGTGTTTTCCCATGCTTGTTGATCAGTGTAGCATTTTGAGTAAAACAAGCAGTTTGAACAGCTTCTGCCCAGAAGTATGTTGGTAATTTTGCTTCATCAAGCATAGTCTTGGCTGCTTCAATTAAAGTTCTGTTCTTCCTTTCAACTACACCATTTTGCTGTGGAGTTCCAGGTGCAGAAAACTCTTGTTTCACTCCTCTTTCCTTGCAGAAAGCTTCCATGAGTGAGTTTCTGAATTCAGTTCCATTATTACTCCTTATAATTTTGACTTTGTGCTGTGATCCTTTGTCCAGTAGATTTACATGATCCATCAGAGTTTGAGCAGTTTCATCCTTCTTTGACAAGAAATACACCCATGTATATCTAGTATATTCATCAACAATTACTAGAGCATATTTCTTTCTGCCCATGGACATCACATTCACTGGTCCAAAGAGATCAACATGTAGAAGATGATAAGGTTCCACTACTGAAGATTCAGATTTGCTCTTGAAAGATGACTTCCTTTGCTTGGCTTTTTGACAAGAATCACATAAGCCATCTAGACTAAGTATAGATTTTGGAAGTCCCCTTACAAGATCTTTTCTTATTAGCTCATTTATGTTGTTCAAATTGAGATGAGAGAGCTTCTTGTGCCAATTCCAACTCTCTTCATTTGACATTCTTGCAGTCAGACACACTGTTCTTCCATCAGAGTTTGTTACCAAACTTGCTTCATAAATGTTGTTGTGCCTGTGTCCAACTAGAACAACTTTTCCAGTAGATTTACTGATAACTTCACAGTATTCACTATGAAAATCTATATGGTTTCCTCTGTCACAGATTTGACTCACAGATAACAGATTATGCTTGAGTCCTGAGACTAGAGCTACATTTGTAATGATGACACTTCCAAGATTAATATTGCCATATCCCAGAGTGTGTCCTATGTTGCCATCTCCATAGGAAACTTTTGGGCCAGCCTTCTCCTCAAAGTCTGATAGCAGGGCTTTATTTCCAGTCATATGTCCTGAGCATCCACTGTCCAAGATAAGTGTGCTCTCTATTATACCCTGCAATCACAAACAAATACTAAGTGTTAGTTTTAAGGACCCAGACTTGCTTGGATCCTTTGTCTTTCTTAACAGTGTTAGCTTTTGCAGCGGAATTACTATCAACAGAGTTTAAGCTAACATTGTCAGACTTTACACTTGCAGAGTTTGCTTTAACCCACTTCAGATTGGGTTTTAGCTCATAATAGTTATGATAAATAGCATGATAACTCTTGCAAGTATAAATGGAATGCCAAGTGCTCCCACAGTGTGTGCATAAAGTTTGTGGTTTAACCCTTACATAATCATTCTTTACTCCTGATGTAGAAGATAAAGAATTAATATGTTTGTTCTTAGTGCAAAATCTAGCAAGATGATTAGAACTACCACAATTATAACATGTTTTCCTTGGAGCAGCACCAGTAGGCAAATGATTATTTCTATTATTTATGCCTATCTTTCCATTCCTATTCTTCTTGGACCCTTTTGGTTTCATGGCAGATTTTATCTCTTTCAGCTTATGATTAAACTGTTTCCCTGTCATCAAACCAACATTAACCTGTTTTTCACAAGTTTTTACTGGCTTTCTAACAGCTTCTATTTCCATAAGGTTTTCCGTTATAATATTTTCCTGTTTTTCACAGGCTTCATCTGATTTCATATCAGCTTCCCTTATTACAACAGATTTTAACTTATTGGCTTCTGGAACAAATTTCACAGGTTTAAGTTGTGGTTTTACCTTAACCTTGTCTTTAAACCTAAGTTCATCATTTTCACAATAACCTAAACCTACAGAATCAGTCTGAAACACTTGATGAGTGTCTCTTCCAGAATCTGTCCAAGTCTTGATTATTTTTCTTTCTTTTTCTAAATCAGATTCTAGTTGCCTATACCTTTTAAGAAACTCCTGTTCAACATAAACAGTATCATCTCTTTCTTTTTGAATCTGCTTCATACTTTCAAGTTCTCCTTCAAGAAACTTGTTTCTATCTTTAAGACTAAGATTCTCAGATTTAATCCTCTCATTCTCTAAAGTCTGATCCCTATAACTAACATGTATATTCTTAAGATAAATTCTTAATTCAGAAATATTATCAGTATCATAAGCATAAGTAGTTAAGGGTACCTTATTTTCAGATGATTCAGTCTCATCTCTGACAGTTGCCATAAGAGCATAACTTTCTCCATCATCAGAGTCTGAAGTATCTGCCCAGTCTTTGCCTTTAGAGATGAGTGCTTTCTCAGATTTGCCTTTCTTGCACTCTGGGGCATAATGACCCATCTCCTTACACTTGTAGCACTGGATTTCAGATTTGTCCTTCTTTCCAGACTTGGTATCCCTTCCATCAGACTTTCTGAAATTCTTCTTCTCAGAATTTGAATCTCTCCTTGAGAATCTCTTTCCCTTCTTGAAGTTCTTGAACCCCATCTTCTTGAAGGTCTTCACCATCAATGCAGCCATTTGCATCATCTGTTCTTCATCATCATCCGAGTCAGAAGCTTCACCAGAGTTTGAGTCATCATCAGAATTTGATGACTCACTTTCAGATTTAATGACTAAAGCCTTTCCCTTGGCTTTCTTCCTTGATGATTCCTTCTTAATGGGCTTCTCCTCGACTTTGAGAGCAACAGATTTTGTCTTTTTACTCAATCTTCTATTTCTTTGTTCTATCTCCAGTTCATGAGTTTTCAATAACCCATAGATTTCATCAAGATCTGTATCAGCAAGCTCATAATTATCTCTTATTGTGGTTGTCTTTAAATCCCACTTTTCAGGTAGAGATAACAGAAACTTGAGATTAGACTCTTCAAGCTCATATTCTTTATTAACCAGAGACAGATCATTCAACAGTTTACAAAATCTGTCATAAGTCTCAGTCAAGGTTTCATTAGGTCTTGAATCAAAGTGCTCATACTCCTGTGTGAGTATTGTCTTTCTGTTCTTCTTGATAGCACCTGTTCCCTGGCATCTGACTTCTAAAGCATCCCATATCTCTTTGGCAGTCTTGCAGCCAATTACTCTGTTAGACATAACATTATCTAAAGCACTGTGGAGAAGATGTCTAACCTTTGCATCTTTTGCAATTGATGAGATGTCCTCAGGAGTCATATCTTTCTTTTCCTTTGGAACAGTCTTTTGTTCTTGTCCATCAACAACAGGGGACAATTTAGTTGGCATATGAGGACCATCATAGATTCTGTCAAGGTATTCTGGATCTGTAGCCTCCAGAAACATGGTCATCTTAACCTTCCAAATCGGATACTCTACTGGCCTGAGAATTGGAACCCTGATTGTTTCATATCGACTCACAGAATTGGGCTTAACCTGTTCAGCCTTAGGAGCAGTTTGATTTTCTTCAGACATGATTAATACTGTGTTTGAATCGTAAAACTGTATATATTAAACAGCCTAGGCTCTGATACCAATTGTTAGGCCGAATACACAATATAATCAAGTATGTATGAGAATAACAATAAATAACACAGTTTATGAATCAACAAAAACTGTATTTATATTAACAGCTTCTCTCTTTATGATGTTAACGAATCACAAAGAGCTACTAGGTTACAAGAATAATATATTCAATGTTCGCATCCCTTCTAGGGATAACCTATCTGTGTTTATATAGTACACAGTTACATACAATCCTTATCTAATTGATACTCCTAAAAATTAGCTATACAATTGATATCAATTAAGGATTGCTTCAGTCTTCTGTCCAGTCTCCTTAGCTGTATCAATATATTCTGCTTCTTTCCATCTTCAGAATATATTGCTTCTAGAATCTTTATCTTTGCACCGACAGCTAAGTCAACTTTCATCCTGTCAGACTTTACCAAACTCTGACCGGCTTCCTTTAAACTCTTCACCCTGTCAGACTTTAAATAAACTCTGACCGGCTTCCGATAAACTCTGATCAGTACCTGTTGCTTAAACACTGATAAACAAACGTCAGCAATTATATCTAACAGAAGTAATGAGTGTTTTAGCCTTCTTGCACTCAGTTGCAAAGTGCCCCATTCAATTACACTTGTAGCACCTTATCTTTAACTTGTCAAATTTGTTACCCTTGTTGTCCTTCTTGATGTACTTGTCTTTGTCAGCATTGAAGGTCTTTTTCTGAAAGTTGCCTTGTCTTCTAGCCTTCCTGAATTTCATCTTCATGAAGCCCTTGACTATCATAGTAACCATCTCCTGCATGTCAGAGTCAGTAGAATTATCATCAGTATTGGCATCAGGATTGCCATCAATATCTGATGATGAGTCATCAGGATCTGACTCCACCACTCTTGTCCTTCTTCTAGAGACCTCCACAGCTTTCCTTTTGACTTTGCCTCAACATTCAAGGCTATTATCTTTGCTTTGCTGCTTCTTTTGTTCTTTCTTTGTTGAACCTCAAGATCATAGGTTCTTGTTGGTCCTTGACTATTGCAGAAGGGGGGGGGGGTTGAGTGCAATACTGATAAATCTCAATCTATGTTCCAACAACAAAAACTAAGATTTAGGATTATCAGTTTATCTAGTGCAAACACAAGTAGACACACGAGTAATTCTCACAAAATAAATGTTTTATTTATTTTGAAATGGGTTGCTACAACCTCAAGAAAAATGATTGTTTTCTTGAGCTTCGGTTTCTCGAGTGATTACAGAGAATGAATTGAGCGATAGACTAAGTAAGCTAAACCTATCACTATCAACACGAGTCTTGTGAAGCTGCTATCATTTTCATGTGGCAGCTTCTTACAAATTGCCTACCCGTGATTCTTTCCTAAATTGCTATACAAACATCTTATTAGAACATAGCAAAGCAATCTAGAAACATTCTATTTTAAGCTAACACACTTCAGTAGATGTAGATTTGTCATACTCTGGAATTGGTGAGCTTTGTCATGTGATCTCTCAAGCTTCGGTCGTAGTCTTGCAGACCTGTTACAGTGTTGGGATACTGTAACACGCCTGTTTCTTGAACATCCAAACTGTCACAAGTTTGACTGGGTTGTTTCCCAATACAAATCTTATCCCTTCATGACAGTATCCTGATGGCTGAGCTTGCTGTCACAGGAATGCGCTTTTGGTGACAGTAAGAAATCTCCGCAGAAGGTGCTGTCAGGATTTCCAAGCTTGCTGTCAGGCTAATGTAAAGTTGCTGTCTGAGGGCTTCCGTCAATGTTGCTGTCAGAGTGAATGTACTGTCGTGACTTGCAACATGTTGTCTTCAAGTAACCTTACTGTCAATGCTGTGATAGTAGTATTTATTCTTGTTGTTCATCTTGAGCACTTCTTGAGGCTTGAACAAATAAATGAACTTCTACCAAGATGTACTAGAATCTTATTTGCAGCAAACAAAAATAGTTACATAGAC
The DNA here is from genome assembly GCA_030848705.1 of Heracleum sosnowskyi. Taxonomy (NCBI): domain Eukaryota; kingdom Viridiplantae; phylum Streptophyta; class Magnoliopsida; order Apiales; family Apiaceae; genus Heracleum; species Heracleum sosnowskyi. Next base: position 11,750,786 of record CM061239.1, read on the forward strand.
ATACTCTGGTTGTGACAGTATGTTCATACTTAATAAAATTAAGTACATAAAATATCTCGTTAAGTTGTCTCATAGCTATCACCCATAAATCCTAACAATCTCCCCCAATTTGTTTTTATGGACAATACAACAAATTTATAATTAATACATGCTGACAACTTAACTAACAAGATCAGAATTGACAAAGGATTATTACTTAGCTTCAGGATTCCTTTTATGTCTTGCTTCATTCTCTCTGTTGAGAGCTTCTTTAAGAACTTCTCTGAGTCCTTCCACCAGTGCTATTTCATCAGGAGTGGTAGCCTCATCTTCAATCTCATCAATGTGCTTCTGAACAGTCTTGGAGAGGCATACTCTAGCATCCTGAAGATCCATCCATAAGTCTCTGCCAAAAGCATGAGTTTTTAACTTCAGTGTGCCATTAAAGTCTTTGAATCTACTTCCAGGGTATGCATTCAGAGTTTTTCTCCTTGACTTATCCAACTTTGAGTCTTCACCCTTTCTCATTTGAAAAATGCCCTCAATCTCAGAAGAGCATTGATGTTCCAATGGATGAATTGATCCAATCACCAAGTAGAGTAAGTCTTTCAGAGCACTGGTTTTAAGTTTATGAAAGCTTCTCACTGGAATCTCTTCCCATATGAACTTGATTCTCAGAGGATTCTCAAGCATACAGGATTGGTAATTGGGTCCTTCACTCTCTACCTTGTTGGCTTCTCTGCTTTTGTTCAAGAATGCATCTTCCATATCTTCAATGGTTTCTCTTCCTGTAGGGTTTGAAGATCCTTCATTACTTGGTTGGGATTGCACCTCTTCTTCAGGAAGATCATCTTCATACTCAGCTATTTCTTCTTCAGAGTATTCGAGCAAGTGAGCAATATCAGCATCATCAAACATTGACCATTCCCCAAATTTCTGATAGAATTCTTCATCTCTCACAGCTTTGTATGCCAGAACATGGTTCATGACATTCTCAGGGACATTGTCATAACCTTGCATTAGATTGACCATCCTTACCAAGTAGAAGTAATCAATTCTCCTTGTTTCTTTTCTCCTACTGTATGAAAGAGTTTATGATACATCATGTGATGTTACCTCCATGGTAAAATCCTTTTTAACCATCACAAGTCTTGATGCATCAGACCAAAGAACATATTCAGTTGCTTCTTTGTTGCTATCCAACTTCACCTCAACATTCCAGATTTGTGCAGCTTCCTTTTCCAAAAGATCCAGAGAGCTGTAAAGTTTTGATTGGATAGGCTTCCTCAGTTTTCTGCCAAGTCCAGTAGCTTTCTCCTTTCCTGAGTACTTGTGTTTTCCTTTCCTTGCTTTTGTAGTCTCCTCAGGTTCAGGTTCCTGTCTAGAGAACCAAGCCTCGGCTAGGGATTTTATCCTCTTTGGCTTGACAGTAGGCTTGAATCCATCCTCGACGGCATCTTTGTTAACAGTGTCCTCTATGACAGTATCTTTCTTGACAGTGTCTTCTGTGATAGCTGCTTTGGAGAGAGTATCTTTCTCAGCATTAATACTGTCTATAGCACATCTTAAAATATTTGCCTCCAAAGCTTCAATCAATACAGACTCCTCTTCTTCTGTAGCTCCAGCATCTTTCTTTTCTTGCACAGGAGCTTCTTCTTTATTTTCCTCATGGGAGTTAGATCCAACATTCCTAGAGGTGCTTCCACTAGCATTTCCTGCTTCTCCAGTTCCTCCACTACCATCCAACTCATCATCATCATCAAAAGGAACATCATAGGAGCAGCTGTCTCCTTGTTCAGCTTTGTTGGAGTTTGCTTTGGAGATCATCTTCTTCATAGTAGAACTCAGTTCCTTGTCCCTTTTCACCAGCAAGTCATAGATTGCTTTGACAACAAGAACTCTTTCCTTGTTGGCTTTAGAGTTGAGAATCATTTCTAGCACCTTCAATATTGACCTTGACTACATTGTAGAAGTGCCTCCTAGACTCATGTATGCACATCTTCTGTTACCACTTTTAGTGGTACCTTCATAGTAGACACAGAATGGATTGGTGTAGACTTCTGGGAGTTTTTCTGCAATTAGATTCATCAATTGCAGATGTAAAATCTCATTGAAGGCTGTGTGATTTGCTGTGATTTTGTTCTTCATTGCTGTTAGTACTCTTGCTGGAAGACTCTGCAACAGCTGCATAGTAATAAACATGGATATTCCAGTGTTTAAGTACACATCAATAGCCCACCTCCTTTCTTCATTGATCTTTACACATACACTGATGATTTTCTCTTTAAGCAAGGTTGAACAGTTACTCAACCTTCTGATTGGCTCCTTCATAGCTCCCTCAACTATTCTGTAGAAGTCCTCATCATGATTCTTCAAGGTACTTTCCCTGTAGTCAACCATTAGGGCATTTGCATCTTCTTGGCTGGACTATGTTCCTTCACTCCAAGTGTTTCCTGACATGATGTATTCTGGCATCTTGTCTTTCCCTTTTCCTACCCTGTTATGCTCCTCCTTTTCTCTCCATTGCCTTTCAAGAGTACTTTCCTTTGGAATTGGAGTTGGCTCTCTTATTGTTATAGGAGGTAGAATTGGGTTCTTGGAAGGAACATTCCCTTGCATTGCTTCCAGGGCTTCTTTGGACATTAGGACAGTCTCTCCAGCAATCTCATATTCAAAGAGGTCTTCAGCCTCTTGCACTTGCTCCCCCTTACTTCCTGAATCTCCCCTAGTTCCCCTTTTCTTCTTTGCAGACACTGATCTTCCTTTGGCTGCAGACTCCTCATCACTCCTTGAAGCCTTCTTAGTGACAGGCTCCCCCTGAGCAACATCCTGCTTGGGGACACCTTCTGTTTCTGATCTTTCCCTTCCTGATTCTGCCCTTTGTGATTCTGATCTTGCCATTTTCTCCCCCTTAGGTAAGTTGGCAGCAACAAGACTTGTAGATAGAACCTGAATGGCTTCTTGAATGGAGATTGAACAAAGTACTGGTTGTTTCACTTTCTGGCAGAGTTGTACCTTGTTCTTTCTCAGTGTTTGAAGGAGTGGTGTCCATCTCACTTTGAGAAATGGGTTCTTGTGCACCACTAGATGGGGGCTCATCCAAGATTGGAGATGGATGATCAAAACCTGAAGGGTTGGGACTGTCCCCCTCTCTAGGTTGTGGAGAAGAAACAAATGAATGTGTAGGGAAGGAAGAAGGTGAAAGTGGAGAAGAGAATGATGGCTGCTTCTCAGATGGAACTTGAGAAGCATCAATAGGGGGTGTGAAGTCCTCACTGTGTCCTGACTCCAAGTGTGTTTCTGCAAGTGGAGGCTCCTCATGAGTTGGAACATGAGTTTGTGCAGACTCTTTACAAGGTGCCTTGGGAGACATGCCAATTTCAATAGATGTCCCTTGTTGAGAAGGAACACCTAGGGAGGATTTTATTTCCCTATTTTCCTCTACAGCCTTTTGAGATACTGTAGGGTGGCTAACAGTGGTTTTGGTCCTCTTAGCTCTCTTCTTCTTAGGCTCAGGAGGAACCACTGTGGGTTATGTTTGACTACCTTCCTTATTTGCTGCACTAGGTGCAGGAACTCCCTCATGACTCTCAGCACTACCACTAACATCAGTCTCTAAGGGTCTTTTTCTGGTTTCTTGTAAGGCTTGTCTCTCTACTTTGGGAAGTCTAGAGAACCTAGGCTGAATGTATGGGGTAGAATGAGGGTTAGCTGAATTTGGGTCTAATCCAGCTTCATTCTCAATAGTGAAGGTGTCAAAACCAGAAGGTAATGGAAAATCAAGGTCAGTCACTTGATCAACCATGTGCTTGTTGAAACATAGTGGAATATGTGCATTCAAGTTGAGTGAAGTGAGAGTTGTGTGAGTGTTTCTTTTCAATACAGGGCACACCTCTAGACGAGGGGCATTCTCATCAAAATCACATAAGGAATTAATGCACAACATTAGAAAGCGAGGGTAGATGTGTACCTTCTTACCTATGGCGGCCTTGAGGTGTGCCATGAGCAGATTTCCAACATCCACTTTGTACCCATGAACAAAAGAGTGAGTGAGCTTCTTGATGTAGGTGGGAATTCCATTCCATCCAGTGGTCTTGGTAGAGAACACTTTCACCATTGCATCAAACACCATGCTCCACTCCTTGTGAAGATACTTCCTGTCCATTTCACCAGAGGGGTACCATTTTGTTGTTCCCTCTTCAAGAATAGGTCCAGAGTAACCAATCTTCAAGAAGAGCTTATTCAGGGTCTCATCACTAGCAAGCTCGGTATAAGTCTTTCCTGGTTCCAGCACAATTCCCAAAGCTGCATTGATGCCCTGAACAGATAGAGAGTAGCTGTACTCTTTGATTTTGAACTGAATGGAGGAGATGTCACCATCTTCTTGAGCCACAGCTGTCTCCCAGAAATTTTCAATCCTGTCTAGGTCAAGAACAGGAGTAGAGGTAATTGCATACCCAAGGTAGGACTTATTTAGGAAATAAACAAGCCCTTTGAAACCCTCACCAGCATCACCTGGAGAGTAGATGCCAAGAAAGTTTGTTTGTGAAACTGATTGTTTGGGGGCCATTTTTGCTTGTTTGAGAGAAGGAAGAGAGTTGAAGATGAATTGCTTGGAGAGAAGAGAAATGAGAGTGTTGTGTTGTGTTTGCTTTTTGAGAATAGTTGTATGTTTGATGAATTTAGAGGGAAGTTCAAGCGTTTAATTGACAAAGTGGAAAAGTGAAATCGTGTCTTAACCCAATTAGCAGTCACGTGGGTTACTGGCTGATTTCTCTCTCCTCGTGGAGGATGTGTGTCCAATTTTAACGGTCCACTACTTTGACAGTAACCTGTGCGCTCAAAACATCCGTGTCAGTAACTTTGGTGTGATGACAGCATGTTTTGCGTGACAAAAACATTTCGCGCAAAACTTACTGTCATCTTTAAGTTCTCACATGACAATATCTTTTACAAGTCATGACAGAAAGTTGCTTACTGCTGTCGAGAAGCTAACTGTCATATAACCGTGACAGCTACTTTTCTTGATGACAGCAACCTTTGCAGGAAAATAACAACTGTCGAGACTTTGTATTGAAACTGTTATGATTAAAAACTTAACTGAAGAGACACCAGTTAAATATATGCAATATTTATTACTGATCCATCATTCATCCAAAACAATATACAACCAGTTAAGCAATCAACACACACATGAAGCAAATAGAAACTACAGAAGGAGGAATTTTATTAATTTTATTAAATGAAGAAGGGTAAAATGCTACAATTGGTGAGATAAATTATTCATTACAGTCTTTCTTAACCAATTCTAGAACTTCTTCCCTAACTTCCTCTTCCGAGGTTTCTTCTTCTTTGAGGAGTGCTTGAAACTCCTTTTCTTCTTCTTGCACCTTAACCTCCTCAGCGGCCTTGGCTGCAAGTTCTTTTTCTTCTTCTTCATCGAGGGCATCCCACAGTTCATCAAACAAAGCTTTTACCTCTTCACTGTGGGGCTCACTTCCACAAGGCTTAGGCCTGTATTCGATTCCTACTTGGTTTTCCATTTTACCCTTTTTCTAAATGATTCACTAATATGGCCTAAGATTCATTTTATAGGCATACTAGGTTAAGAAGGATGCAAACAGTCAACAGTTTGGAGTACCCATACAACTACCACAGATTGCAATTAAGTGATGTCTACCACTAATTCAACAATCAAAGCAAAACTGACCAATTAAGGAAAATCCTTGAACAATTTCAGCAGTAAAAACCATGCAAGTTAATGTCAAAAAAGATCAAACTATCAAATGTAAGACTAGCACAAAATTCAATTTAACAAATTCAAAGTAAACATGCTGTCGAAAATAGATAGAGACTTAAGTAGACAGTAACTTTCTCATGACAGCAGCTTCCGGAGAGGTTACTGTCACAAGCTTCATTTGAATACCAGAATGAAAAACTAGTAAGTTAACATACCAGATTCAGCATTCCCAATTCACTTACCAACCTATTAAAGGTTGCTTCATTCAGTGGTTTTGTAAAAATGTCTGCAAGTTGCTTTTCTGTGGGCACATAGATCAACTTCACAGTTCCTCTTTCAACATGCTCTCTTATGAAATGATGTCTGATATCAATGTGCTTTGTCCTAGAGTGTTGAACAGGATTGTCTGAGATGGCTATGGCACTAATGTTGTCACAGTAGATAGGGATATTATTTAACACTAAGCCATAATCCAACAGTTGATTCTTCATCCACAAGATTTGTGCACAGCAACTTCCAGCTGGAATGTATTCAGCTTCTGCTGTTGAAGTAGAAACTGGGTGTTGCTTTTTACTGAACCAGGTACCAATCTTCCACCAATAAATTGACAGCTTCATGTAGTACTCTTTCTGTAAATTCTGCACCCAACATAGTCTAAATCAGAATACCCCACTAGCTCAAATCCAGTATTTTTAGGATACCAAAGGCCTAGATTAGGAGTGCCCTTTAGATATCTAAAAATTCTCTTGATGGCTTCTAGGTGTGACTCTTTTGGATCAGCCTGAAACCTTGCACAGAGACATGTAGCAAACATTATGTCAGGTATGCTAGCAGTTAGATAGAGAAGTGATCCAACCATGCCCCTGTATGCACTAGAGTCCACTTTCTTTCCTTTGGAGTCTAGATCCAAACTTGTTGAAGTAGAGATGGGGGTCTTGGCAAGTGATGAATCTTCTAGGTTAAACTTCTTGAGAAGTTCCTTGACATACTTTGCTTGACAAATGAAGATTCCATCATCCTTTTGAAGAACTTGTAAACCAAGGAAGAATGACAGTTCTCCCATCATACTCATATCATACTTGTTTTTCATTAGAGATGAAAACTTCTCACACAGCTTCTCAGTTGATGAACCAAATATGGTATCATCAACATAAATTTGAACCAGAATGATGCTTGTAGAATAGAGTCTTATCTACTACACCTCTTGTAAACTGGTTTTCCAATAGAAAGGCAGAGAGAGTATCATACCATGCTCTTGGAGCTTGTTTCAATCCATAAAGTGCCTTGAATAGTTTGTACACAAAATCATACATTCCAGCATCTTCAAAGCCAGGTGGTTGTTCAACATACACTTCTTCTTCCAACTCTCCATTTAGAAAAGCACTTTTGACATCCATTTGGAACACCTTGAAGTTACAGTATGCAGCAAAGGCTAGAAAAATCCTGATAGCTTCAAGTCTGGCAACAGGTGCAAATGTCTCATCATAGTCTATTCCTTCCTGTTGACAGTAACCTTTAGCTACTATCCTTGCTTTATTTCTAGTCACATTTTCATTTTCATCTAGTTTGTTTCTGAAAACCCACTTTGTCTCAATAACTGATTTTCCTTTAGGTCTTGGAACCAACTTCCACACATTGTTTCTTTCAAACTGGTTTAGTTCCTCTTGCATAGCAATCACCCAGTCAGAATCCAACAATGCTTCATCAATTGCTTTAGGCTCCATTTGAGAAAAGAAACAGGAAAACATGCTGTCAGCAGAGACATTGGGCATGTTTGGCCGCAGCTTAATTTATAAGCTTATGGCTTATAAATCAATTTTCACTTATGAAGGGTGTTTGTGTACTCAACTTATTTCATTAACTTATAAATTATAACTTATTTTTTTAGATTATGACTTATGGGGGGTGTTTGTCTACCTAACTTATAATCTAACTTATAACTTATAAATTGATAAGTTGAATGTTAGAAAATACTAACATTTTGCTCAACTTATTTCATTTTTCATGATTTTTTTATCTATTTAGTAGTTTATATTTTTATATTTATACTTTTAAATGTTTTTTAATCTAAAATGTATTTATCGAGATCATTATATTAATTAATTATTTTTTTCAATTTAATACTTTATATTTTTATATTTATACTTTTAAATGTTTTTTAATCTAAAATGTATTTATCGAGATCATTATATTAATTAATTATTTTTTCAATTTAATTTAACAAAAAAATTATTAACTTATAAGTAAATTTATCCAAACACTTACGTAACTTATAAGTTTGCATCAAATTATCACTTATAAAGCACTTACTCATTATAATACATAAGTTCACTTTTTTAAGTTATCCCAAACACTTATAACAATCCATCAACTTATCACTTATAAAGTACTTACTCATTTTAAGCTATAAGTCAACTTTTTCTTGATACCCCAAACGCCCACATTGTTCCTGGTCCTCACCCCAGAAGAAGGATCTCCAATAATTAGGTCATTTGTGTGATCCTTGTTCCACCTTGTGGTTCTGGGCAAGTTTCTTGTTTGATCTGAGACAGTAGCCTCAGTTAGAGGTACTGAGTCTTCACCAGGGCAATTATCTCCACCATTTTCTTCAATGTCTCCAGAGTCACCATCAATTTGAGTATTTCCTGTGATAGTCTATGATTGGGCTGGAGTTTGATTAGCATCAACTTCAATGACAGCATCCTTTTCTGTTTCAACAGTTTGAGTGAAAGTAGGTTCTTCATCAACAATTTCTTCTTCTTCCAAGTATCCTTGATTCTCAAATCTAAGAATCAGCATTTGACCTTCTTCATGCAGTCCAGGAAACTTGGTTTCATCAAATGTTACATTCACACTTTCATCTATGACTCTGTGTTCCAAGAGATAGACTCTGTAGGCAGTCCTTTCTAAAGCATATCCCATAAAAATACATTCATAAGCTTTGGTGTCAAATTTCCTTTTCTTTTCATGGTTATCTTTCATCATGAAACATTTGCTTCCAAACACATGAAGATATTTGACAGTAGGTTTCTTTCCATTGAGCAAATAGTAAGGAGTGTTCCCATGAGTCTTGTTGATCAAGGTTCTGTTCTGTGTGTAGCAGGTTGTGTTGATAGCTTCTGCCCAGAAGTATGCGGTAATTTTGCATCATGTAGCATAGTTCTGGCAGCTTCAATGAGAGTCATGTTCTTCCTTTCTACAACTCCATTCTGCTGAGGAGTCCTTGCAGCAGAAAATTGTTGTACAATTCCTTCATCTTTACAGAAATTACCAAGAGTGGCATTTCTGAACTCAGTCCCATTGTAACTTCTCAATATTTGAACTTTGGCATTAGGAGCTCTTTCAAGAACTCTTAAGTGATCAATAATGACTTGAGCAGTTTCATCTTTTGATTCTAGATACTTCACCCAAGTATACCTAGAATAATCATCCACCATAACTAATGCATATCTCTTCTTGGCTAATGATGGAACATTGACTGGTCCAAAGAGATCCATGTGGATTAGTTTGAGTGGTTCAGTGTTGGTGTTGATTTACTTTGACCTGTGCACAGCTTTCTTCAATTTTCCCATTTGACAGTCCTCACACAGTCCTTCTTGACAGAATTCCTGTTGAGGTAGTCCTCTCACTAGTTCCTTCTTCATCATCATATTCATTGTCTTGAAGTTGAGGTGTGAGAGTTTCCTGTGCCAAAGCATACTGTCACCAACAGTAGCTTTACTGTAGAAACAGTCAATCTTGTCCTTCTTTGTTGAGCTTAGGTCAGCAACAAACAAGCTTCTTTTTCTTACCCCTTTCAGAGAGAGGCTTCCATCTTTCTTGTGATAGATGTTGCACACCATCATGTCAAAGTCAACCTTGAATCCCCTGTCACTGAATTGGTTGACACTGAGCAGGTTGTGCTTCAATCCATCAACAAGTGCAATATCATTAATGACAACATTTCCTATTTCCAAACAGCCATATCCCACTGTGTAACCCTTGCTGTTGTCTCCAAAGGTTATGATTGGGCCATCTTTCTCTACAAATTGTGATAGCAGGGCTTTATCACCAGTCATGTGTCTAGAGCAGCCACTGTCAATAATCCATATGACATGCTCTTTATTCTTACCCTGCAAAACAAATTGTTTTTAAGAGGCATATGGTACCCAATCCTTGTTGGGTCCAGTTACTTCAGTATCACAAGCATAATCAACATTTTCAACTTTAATCATTACATCAGGAATCTTCTGTTGGACTCCTTTCTTCACCCACTTATCTTTAGAATTAGACCTAGTCTTCTTCTTAGTGGATGAGGTCTTCTTACTGTTTCCAGTAGGCTCAGAAGTCTCAACAGTTCGCATATAGAGACATGGTTCAGTAGATGAAATAGGCAAGTTGAAACAAGTACTCATGGCAGTTACTTTACAAGGCATACAGTCAACATTATTGCAGACTACCATAGATCTATGCATAATGGGTGTTCTGTGTAAGTTTCCATCTATCATGGTCACATTGTTCTTGACCTCCTTTGGTTTCTTACAAACATGAGTTAAATGACATGAAGAACCACAATTATTGCATAGTTTTCTAGGAGCATTAGCATTACCATTTCCTAACTTACCATTCATGTTTCTATACTTGTAGGTGATTGTGTCAACAGGATGTTCTGAAGTTGTTGTCGAGCCTTTCTTGACAGTACCTTTCATACCTTCTGTCAAGACAGTAGGTTTGGAAGTCACTGTCTTTGAGACTCTCTTGACAGTACCTTTGGAAGCTACTGTCTTGCCATTATTGACAGCATCTTTAGAACATTCTGTCAGATTGTTTGGGGAAGTTACTGTCTTGGGGATTGTGACAGCATCTTTTCCATCAACTGTTGTACTGTCAATACCTTCATCCTCATCATCAAGTTGTTGCTTGATTAGCATGGCTTCCTCATCAAACTCAAGTTCAGAAGGTTTAAAAATGGGTTTGTTGATCTTCTTGAGGACATGAGGTTTGACAGAAGCATCAGTTGAACAATCCTGACTAACAATTTCCTTACCAGGTCTTTTACCATACTCAAAACCTATCCCTACTTTCTGATCCTCTGTGTTTCTCATGATAATCCTGAAGTTGTTTGGATGAGTTTCTATAGGCTTTAATCTTGAATTCATTTTCACTAATTTCTTTCCTTAAAAACTCCTCAATTTCTTTAGCACAGACTAATTCATTTTTAAGTTTGGCATTCTCATGTGTTAAAGATTCTAAACGACTGGTCTTCAACAAAAGCAAATCATTTTCAGAAGTGAGTGTTTCATTCAATTTAGTTAACCTAGCAATTTCTTCATTAGCTACAGTTAGACTAGTGTGAACATTGAACATTTCTGCACTCAATTCCTCAACAGTTTGTTTGTATTCATCTTTAGACATATCAAGTAAGACAAGTGAGGGTACCTGACTTGGAGAGCTAGAGGTGGCCTCATCAGACTTAGCCATGAGGGCTAGATTCACATATTCCTCTTCCTCTTCATCATCAGAATCATCCCAGCACTTTCCTTCAACCACATAGGCCTTTCCCTGTCCTTTCTTGAAATGTCCACTTGACCCTTTATCCATCCTCTAATTTTGTTTTGGTCTTCTGCACTCAGTGGCAAAATGATCAAGTTCATTGCAGTTGTAACACCTGAACTTGGATCTATCCACCATCCCTGTTTTGTAACCACCTCTTGTGGCACCACCTTCAACCTTGGAAGAATTCCCTCTGCTGAACCTTGATGTTTGACCTTGAGGCTTAAATGGCTTGTTTCTCTTGAATCTTATATTCTTGAATTTCTTAGCCTTGTAAGCCATAGTTGGATTATCCATCTTCTCCATTTCTTATAGGGAGTAGAAATCTTCATCTTCAACATTAGTTATCTGCAGTACAACTTTCTCTTCATCATCCACAACCTCTTCAATCTTAAGAGTAGGTACTGGAGCAGGTTGTGTGATTTGAGTTTCTTCACTAGGTTGAGTGATTCTTGGCACATGAGCCACGAGAGCACCTGACATATTAGCCATCTTTCCTCTGGATCCAGCTAGAATAGCTCTTTTCTGGAAAAACTCTAGCTCATATGATTTAAGCACACCATATAAAGTTTCAAGGGAGATATTGTTTAGATTTCTTCCTTCTCTTATGGTAGTGACTTTGTGCTCAAGATGCTCAGGAAGTGTGAGTAAGAATTTGACATTTAGCTCCTTCCTATCATAGTACTTTCCATGAATTTGTAGCTCAGTCATTAGTTTGCTAAACCTTTCAAACATTGTTGTTAGGTCTTCTCCTGACTTTGCCATGAAGGCTTCATACTGTGAGATAAGAATTTGTCTCTGATTGTCTTTCACTTCTTCACTTCCTTCACATAGCAGCTCGATCTTGTTCCACATATCCTTGGCTGATGAGCACCCAATGACGTTCCCACACATGGCTTTGTCCAAAGTGAGAGCATCCAGTAGGATGAGTTGCAAGTAATCATCCAAGGCTACTTTCTCTTTTTCTGGCTCCAGAAACTCGGAAGGTAATTTGTTGACCCAGTAGGCTGGAACAAGAACACCATCCACAGTTGAGGCTTCGATTTCCTTTCGTGGTACGAAGGGACCATTCTGGAGGATACCCAAGTATAATGGATTTGCAGCTTTGATAAACAACATGATTTTTCTTTTCCATACATTGTTCTCCTTATCAAAAGCTGGAATCTTTATGCTACTTGACTTCTGCATACTTGTCATGATCTCAGATTTGTAGAACAATATGTCTGCTCTGATACCAGTTGTTGATCCTTGACTATTGCAGAAGGGGGGGTTGAATGCAATACTGATAAATCTCAATCTATGTTCCAACAACAAAAACTAAGATTTAGGATTATCAGTTTATCTAGTGCAAACACAATTAGACCCACGAGTAATTCTAACAAAATAAATGTTTTATTTATTTTTGCAATGGGTTGCTACAACCTCAAGAAAAATGATTGTTTTCTTGAGCTTCGGTTTCTCGAGTGATTACAGAGAATGAATTGAGCGATAGACTAAGTAAGCTAAACATATCACTATCAACACGGGTCTTGTGAAGCTGCTGTCATTTTCATGTGGCAGCTTCTTACAAATTGCCTACCCGTGATTCTTTCCTAAATTGCTATACAAACATCTTATTAGAACATAGCAAAGCAATCTAGAAACATTCTATTTTAAGCTAACACAATTCAGTAGATGTAGATTTGTCATACTCTGGAATTGGTGAGCTTTGTCATGTGATCTCTCAAGCTTCGGTCGTAGTCTTGTAGACCTGTTACAGTGTTGGGATACTGTAACACGCTTGTTTCTTGAACATCTAAACTGTCACAAGTTTGACTGGGTTGTTTCCCAATACAAATGTTATCCCTTCATGGCAGTTTCCTGATGGCTGAGCTTGTTGTCACAGGAATGCGCTTTTGGTGACAATAAGAAATCCCCGCAGAAGGTGCTGTCAGGATTTCCAAGCTTGCTGTCAGGCTAATGTAAAGTTGTTGTCCGAGGGCTTCCGCCAATGTTGCTGTCAGAGTGAATGTACTGTCGTGACTTGCAACATGTTGTCTTCAAGTAACCTTACTGTCAATGTTGTGACAGTAATATTCATTCTTGTTGTTCATCTTGAGCACTTCTTGAGGCTTGAACAAATAAATGAACTTCTACCAAGATGTACTAGAATATTATTTGCAGCAAACAAAAACAGTTACATAGACATACTCTGGATGTGACAGTATGTTCATACTTAATAAAATTAAGTACATAAAATATCTAGTTAAGTTGTCTCATAGCTATCACCCACAAATCCTAACAGTTCTCAGCATCCCATACACCTCATCAAGAGACACAGTGTTTAGATCATACTGATGCCTAATGATAGATGTTTGTGTATTCCATTCTTCAGGTAAAGCTCTCAGAAACTTGGTGTTAGAGTCCTCAGTAACATACTCTTTGCCAACTAAAGATAGATTGTTCAGTAGTGTCAGGAATCTATCATACAGGTCAGTTAGGCTCTCATCAGGTCTTGCATCAAATTGTTCATACTCTTGAATCAGTAGAGCCCTTCTATTTTTCTTGATAGATGCAGATCCTTGGCATTGAGTTTCCAAGGTTTCCCAAATTTCCTTTGCAGACTTGCATGCAATCACCCTATTTGACATGACAGCATCAAGACTATTGTGCAGAATATTTGTTATCTTAGCATGAGCCTTTTCTTCTGGAGTCCACTCACTTTTCACGTTGACCACGTAGTGTTCAGGTACAGTATTTGTTTGACCAACAATTCTCGTAGGGATATATGGTCTATCATGAATCATGTCCAGATAATCAGGATCTCTGGCTTCCAGGTACATCAACATCTTTACCTTCCATGTAGGGTATTCTGTTTTCTTCAAGATGGGAATCTTCATGCTTTCATACTTGTTTGTCGACATCTTAGATCGTTTCTGATTTAGATTTAAATAAGTTTGTTCTGATACCAATTGTTGCCCAGTAATTAACAATTGTAGAAGGGGGGTTGAATACAATTGTATAAGAATCTCGACTTTGATAAACATAAATATGAATAATAACAGCTTTATTAATTCTGATATAAAACTGTTACAAAACTCTCTCAAGAAATCCTTATGTTCTTGAAAGCTGTTAGGTACAATGATACTCGTGTATGTGATTGATTTAAAATCAAAACATAAACTGTGTTTATATAGTACACACAGCTGCTCTATCGATTACAAGATAAGTACAAATCAATTACAAACAATATTGATACATATCCTAACCGATAGCTTCATTCCATAAACTAATAACCTACAAATCATCTTTTCTTATTTTCTGAACTTGATAGTTATCTTGAGATAGTAATCCTGATCAGCTTCCAATCCTGATAGCAATCCTGATATTGACGCTCGTGCAATACTGATGACGTCAGCAATCCTGATCAGTTGTCCAGATCCTGACGATCATTGAATCTTGATCTAACAATTAATTAAGTGAGACTTAATTAAATAATAAATTGAAATTTCGGATTAGTATTAATTATAATTGGATTATAATTAATAAAGCTTATTCCTCTCTATATAAACTCTCAAAAGGGGCTGATTTATTTAATGAAAAACGTTTTTATAATAAAACCCTAGCCGTTTATGAGAGCAAGAAGAGAGAGAGAGAGAGAGAGAGAGAGAGAGAGAGAGAGAGAGAGAGAGAGAGAGAGAGATGGAGAAGCAGTTTTCGGGTGCTAGTACACATCAATCCTTCAAGAAAAGCGTTCGTGTGGATAACGTAGAGCGTAGATCGCGAGAGCGGGATACGTGGTGATTGAACAATCTTTGGATCTCCATTAATTTTCCATTGGTGAATTTTTAAAGCGTTTTAAGGTAAAACACTAATCTCCGAATTAAATCTTTTGTTTTCGCATGGATCCTGCGGAGGGTTTTCGATTTTGGTTTATTTTCTACATTTTTCCGTTGCGTTTATGTGCTTGAAACCCTTCATAAGGAGCCAATCATACCTCTGTAGCTTGTAACATCTACCTTGATAGAATTATCACAATCTCCAAGTTTGACAGCTGTAGATGATGGAGTCCTTGCTGATGCTGAATCCTCCATGTGAAATTTCTTGAGGAGTTCTTTGAGATACTTGGATTGGCAAATAAATATTCCATTTGACCTTTGACTTACTTGTTTTCATTAAGTCCTTGTTGATTAAATTACGATTCTGAGTATAAAAAGTAATATTTACAGCTTCAGCCCAGAAGTACATTGGAAGTCTTGATTCACTTAACATTGTTCTTGCAGCTTTAATCAATGTACGATTCTTCCTTTCTACCACTCCATTCTGTTGAGGAGTTCTATGGAGTATTGTCTTGTTATTTAGGACTGCATTCTTGAATTCAGTTCCATTCTCTGTCCTTATTGCTCTGACTGGAAACTTAGAATCCAGCTCTATCAACTTTACATGATCAATCACCATTTGTGGAGTTTCATCCTTGGAATCTAGGAATAAAACCCATTTGTATTTGGAATAGTCATCGACAATCACAAGAGCATATTGCTTCTTTGACATAGACATCACATTAACTAGACCAAACAAATCCATGTGCAGTAGCTGATGTGGTTCAGTTATTGAATATGTGTCAGTGCCATTGTGAGATGCTTTCTTTGACTTTCCTTTCTGACATGCCTCACACAGTCCTTCCTGTGTAAATTCCATTTGAGGCAGACCTCTCACCAATTCCCTCATGACTAGGGAGTTCATTGTTTTGAAGTTGAGGTGAGACATCTTCTTGTGCCATAGCCAACTTTCGTCTGACGAAGCTTTAGCATAAAAACAATTAACTTCATCTTTACATCCCGAATACAAATCAGCTATGAACAAGTTTCATTTCCTAACTCCTTGAAGAGCAGGCTTTCCATTCTTCTTGTGAAGGATCTGGCACTTCTCTTTATCAAACGAAACAACATATCCTCTGTCACAGAATTGACTGATACTGAGAAGATTATGCTTAAGACCACATTTGATAGCAGGGCTCTATCTCCGGTCATATGTCTTGAACATCCACTGTCCAGAATCCATACAACTCGGTTTACATGTTCCACACCCTGCAATATCAAATTAATTAGTCCTTCTTCGGAACCCAAACTTGATTGGGTCCGGCATACTTAAATAAGTGGCCTTTGTCAGGCAAAACAACATTTTTAATTTTAACCATTTCAACCTCTTTAACAAAAGAGCATTTCCATTTATAACCAGCCTTAACACATTTCTGAGTAGGCTTGGGTATAAATGTGTCCACTCTAGTTTTGGGAGGACTAGCAGTTTTAGATCTATCATACTTCTTATAATTAACATGTTAACGAGGAGCAGTCTTATCATTGGATACATGCTTACTATTAAAATAAGCATACATTACATTAAAAGCACAAGACATGCAATTCACCACACCACATGCTTTATGAGATAGATCAACAGTAGGCATGTTAGATTTGTTGTTGTTTTGTTCCACTTTATGAGTGTCTAATTTGGTCTATGTTGTTGGAATAACTTTGATAGAACCCTTAGACACACGTTTGTTGGAATGAGCAATTTCATTGGCAAGGTCCTCAGTACGCAACTCCTCTTGAATAATGATGGAAGATTCATTCAAAGGTTCTGCTATAGATTTTTTAAAGAGAGGGTCTTTAACACCCTTAAGCACATGTGGTATACCCCTATCTTTAGCACTGACTCTATTAGGGGTATTAATGCCTAACATTCCAACAGCCTCGTTATAGCCAAAACCTATACCAACAGTTTGGCTAATAGCTTGCTTGTTGAAAATCTCTTTAGCCATTTTGCAAGAATTATAGTAGGCTCTAACCTTTGTTTCAAGTTTAGTGATCTTATCTTTAAGAATAGTTTCTAACTGTTTATAGCAATTAACCTTATTCTTAAGAAAAGCTACTTTATCTTTCAGTTCATCCTAATTAACATGCACTAGTTTTAATTCTATAAACTTTTTTTCTAAAGCATTGTTCTGAAGAATTATTCGATCATTTTCACTACGTGCACAAGATAAAGTACTGCTAAGATGATAAACCATTTCAGCATCAGTGAAAGTTACCTCAGACTTAGGAGATGAAGAATTACCTTCTTTAGCCATGAGTGCAAGATTACCAACTTCTCCATCTTCCTCATCACTGTCAGTATCATCCCATTTCTTTCCTTCTGCAAGATAAGCCTTTCCAATCCTGTTCTTCTTGCTTGAGTCATATGAGTTCTTCTTTGCTTGTCTAGGTTTTTTACATTCATTAGCAAAGTGTCCCAACTCATTACAATTAAAGCATCTGATAGTGCTTTTGTCCATAGTTTCAGTTTTATAGCCACCCCTTGTGTTATTTGAGGAAGAAGAACTACCTCTCTGGAACCTGGGTTTGAACTTGAGATTTGGATTCCTTCTGAATCTAAAGTTCCCAAACTTCTTCACTATCATAGCCATTGACTCATCTTCCAGTTGCTCAAGCTCTTCCATGGAATAGAAGTCACCATCAGATTGAATCGAGGATGTAAAGCCATATTCAGCTACAACAACATCCTTATCATAACTGAAAGGTTGAGCAACCTTCACTTCCAGTTTCTTTAGAACTTTTGTTACAAGTGCAGTAGACGTACTGACCACTTTTCCCGTTCCATAGATTTCCTTTTGTTGAATCTGTTCCAGTTCATAGGTTTTCAGTACCCCATAGAGTCTTTCAAGTGAAATCTCACTTAAGTCTCGTGCTTCTCTTATGACTGAAATCATGTGTTCCAGATGAATTGGAAGTGTTAAAAGGAATTTCTTGTTGATCTCCCTGATGGTGTAATGTTTTCCGTGAAGATTTAGATCATTGATCAATTTGTTGTATCTCTCAAAAACTTCAGATATTCCTTCCCCTGGATTGGATCTGAAGTGTTCATAAGAAGAGGTAAGAATTTCCAGCTTGTTTTCTCTTACTTCTTCAGTCCCTTCATTGACTATCTCTATTGTATCCCATATATGCTTGGCATCTTTACAATTCAACACATGATTATGCATAACTGGATCTAGACAATCAACTAGGATTAACTGCAATCTTGCATCCAAAGAAGCATCTTCCTTTTCATCAACTATATAATCTTTTGGATCTTTAGGATACATCCTTGCAACTTGAGTGACAACATTATTCTCAATGCGTTCCTCTTCAACAATCATAGGAATAGGTTGTCCTTTCTTCAATACACCTAGATAACTTAGATTTGCCATTTGAAGAAATAGAAGCATCTTCTTCTTCCACATGGGATAATGCTCTTTGCTGAACCTAGGAATTTTTACGGTTCCAACTTTTTGTGTAGACATCTTGATATTTTTATAAGAATAAAAATTTGAACGTTCTTGAAAAAATCACAAAAATATGGATCTTGATTTGTTCGTCAATCAAAAGGCTCTGATACCAATTGTTAGGTCCTGATAATTTTGTAGAAGGGGGTTGAATACAAACTATATTGTTTTATCGAATTTGTATTGTTCGTGATTTAACAATCCAATAACAAATTATGGCGGAATCTAAATGAAACAAAATTCAAGTTAAATATAACTTATATTAAACTTGAAAGGTGTTGCAAATATTGTACGGATTACAAGTTTTGAATCTCAAACTAATTAATACAAATTTAGAATAAATTCGACATGAACTTTTCTATTTTTGTACTAAAAAGATAGAATAGTAAGAGCTAGTTCGAGATCAAATACTAGGGATAAAGATCCGCTAGTTAGTCAAAGCAATACAAGTAAACAACTTCTAGTGGTGTAGATTTTACAATGAATGCTAAAAATTAATTGTTTGTAATTTAAGAGCTTGGCAGAGTAGTTAATGGCCGAGAGAGAAAATGAATGTGATATCTTTGTTCTTCTGTCTCTTTTCTTTTTTTGAGATACTACCTTTAATTTCAATTAAGTACACATTTTTACTTTCTTGTATGACCTTGCCCATATGACAATCAGTATGACCTAGAAAGACTTGGCATGACCTGAGTTGTACTGCTAGTATGACACTCGGTATGACCTACTTTGAGCTGTCATGACTGGCGGTATGATCTCCATTAAGCTTGTTCGGACTGTCGGTATGACCCTTTTCTGATGGGTCATACTAGTTCAAATCTGAGTCATACTAGAACTAAATTCTGTCAAACTAATTTAATTAATTCTAAATTAATTAATCTATTAATTAATTTAAAGAGTAAATTAATTCTGAATGAATTAAATTACTTAATAAATTAATTACTGATATAATTAATTAATAGAGAATTAAATATATATATATATATATATATATATATTCTTGATGACAATATTAATCCAAGAATCACTAAAATAAATGACGAACTTTCACTGGATGATGTTGACACTTGATGTACTGTCTGGTTCATAAGTGACTAACTGCAATGTATGTTCTTCATATCTTAACTTTAAGTTGTGGTCCTTTTACTTCTCCTTTTAATTAAACCTTGTAACCTGTACAATTGTTGTCACACTTCTGAAATCTCTGTCACATTAATAAATCCACTTTCTTGAATACTTCACTGAGACTTGATCAATTAATTAAACTTCTTTCAACGTAGAATTACTTCAAGTCTGTAGATGACTTTAATCTTCATTCTCTTGACTTATATTATATTTTTAGATTCATGTGACGTATTAATTATTATTTACTTATTACATTCTTGTTTAAGTTAAGTAGAATCCTCGGTGTTTACAAATAGGTCTATACATATGTATTTCACATGTTGACTGTTGAGACACTGAATTGACGGAAAGAGGAGGCTAACGAGTCACTAGTCTCAAAAAATCTTTCAAATTATTAGAACTCGTTCTTCCGCAATACTCCCTCTGTCCCAACCATTTCTTTACTCTTTCCTTTTTGGGATGTCTCTTCCAATTCTTTACATTTCTAAACTTTACAAAAGTAGTAAACTTTTAACAATCTAAAAATCATTTATGTTAACGGAGGAATTTGGTATTAACAAAGTTTGAGGTTTATCGCCGGAATCAAGATCTATGACGGTGGTTCTTCACCGGAAAATCGCCAGAGTGTGGTGGTTGTGATGAATTGGGGGCTGAGATTGTAAGGGTTTCTTGGTGGTGGCTCGCTGAGCTCTTCTCTTCCAACCCCTTCTAATGTGCCTACGTACCCCGTATTTATAGGGGATCAAGCCCAACGTAGTTCTTAGGGAGCAAGTAACCTATATGGGCTGGTTTCTGATTTCCGAGGCCCACTAGGATACCTGATCCATCTTCTGGAATTGGTCTTCGACTCGCTTTAGGAATGTCCAACGATGAGGCCTAGTCACAAAGGCCCAAGGCTCAACTACAGTCTAGGGACTTCACGGATACGGCATCGACCTAACTTAGGAGCCGACACTAACCGCTACCAGCTGTCTCCCTGACCAAAGTAGTTGCAGGTATAGCCATGACTTACCCCAAATGCCAGACGCATCCTTGTCCCCCGAATGAGAAGCACCCACCAGATTGCAGGACAAGTGATCCCAAGCGTTTGGGTGCAAAGTGCAGGATTACTCCAAAGTTCCCCAATGAGGACGCGCCCATTGAGTACAGGAACAGAGCTCCCAAAGCACACACCAAGATTCACCCCACATCCCCAATGAGGACGCGCCCATTGAATACAGGAGGAGGTCTTCAATCACCAGGCATACCCCTGGAGGCCTTCAACACAGAAATCATCACCAGGCAAACCCCTGGAGGCCTTCAACAACGGACATCCCTCCCTTAGGGCTCATCCTAAGGGAGAAGTCTTCAATATCTTGCCAGTATCAAGCCAATAGAGTCATCCTTCACCATCAAGTAGCTATTTCAAACCAAGAGGACGCGCCCTCAAGGGGTGGATGGCCTAAAGGGGCGCGCCCTTACCCCTATGAGGGCAAGCCCTAAGTCTTCCATATGTTAATCCCATGTCAGTCTAGTTGTTATTCTCTGTCAAGTCATTCATTCATGTCAAGTTGTCAATCCACACCAAGAGGACGCGTCCTCAAGGGTTGGACGACCAGAGGGCGCGCCCGCACCTCTATGAGGACAAGCCCCGAGCCTCCGTTGTACTAGTTCAATCCCTAATTGCATCTTGGATATCCTCAATTGATTATTACTTGACCCGAATCTACCCTAAAAATCCAATAACGAATTTTGGCTATAACAATTTATTTCCACTATTTTTCTCCATTATCCTCACTTTATACCTTAAATATTGATCGGTATCACCACTTAACCCTCTTTTTCTAATTTTTTCACTAATTTATTGTTTTTTCTTAACCTCCATGCCCAACCCAAATGTAAACAAATGAGTGGGACGGAGGGAGTACAAGTTTTGAATATAGTGATAATATTTCTGGCTCCATTTCTTTGGAATGTTTGAAATGAATTCTTGACTTTGTGATGCCATGGAACTGGTCTTGTTGCAATAGTTGTGACTAGAATATTCCTCATGAAAATAGAGAGATTCGGACAAAGAAATAGCGGTCTCATATTAATAGTCTATTAAACTTTTTACATGTGTTTTAAGTTGTATAAAAATGATAATTTAAATATTACTTTTGAATTATTTTTAAATAAAAATTTTGATTTTTTTAATTTAAAAAGAAATTAAAATATAATATGTGAAGCAGTGGAGGTATCATTTTTATGCACATAGAGAATACCATGGTAGATGAAATTATAAGTTAATAAAATTATGGAGAGTAATGAGATTGTTAACTTTTGGAAAAACATTCCGGGCCTGTCAACAAGAAAAAAGAAAAAGTCAAAAACATTTAGGGAACCCGTCCCTTGTGTTATCAGCCCAATTGCTACTTGCTAGGCTAGTAATCATTTGTCATCTGTATGGGCCTATAAATGGGCTGGACTGGTAGAACAATGTAAATTCAGAAAGAAAACACTGCAAAATACATGTAACAATAATTTAAGAAGAAATGCACAAAGCATCAACTTTAAATTCAGACAAGTAACAAGTCCATACAAGACAACAAGTGATTCTAAAACATAACCAACATTACAATACTTTGGCTTAACAAGCCCAACACCTTAACCTTCAAACTTAGTTTTTGGAATCCTCAAGTCTTGAAAATGCCATCTCAAGCTGACTCCATCGCTGCTCCAGGGTTCCGCTATAGCCAATCGACATCCTGATCAAACCAGGGGAAATTCCAGCAAGCTTTTTCTCTTCATCATTCAGTTCACTGCTCGTGCTGCTACCAGAGCAAGACATGAGCGTTTCGTAGTAGCCCAAGCTGACGGCCATGAATCCAAACTGAGTACAATTTTGCAAAATGTTCATCAGCTTATTGGCCTTCTCCTCTGTTTCCATGTCTAAGCACAGAAGACCACCATATCCATATTCTTTGTTAATCAGGGACTTCAACAGTTCATGATCAGGGTGATCCTCAAGGCCTGGATATATGACTTTTAGGCCCAATTTCTGCATCCTTGTGGCAAAAACAAAGGCCCTGTGGCAGTGCTCTTTCATCCTCAGCCCCAAGTGAGGAACCCTTTCTGCTAGCTCAAAGGCAACTTTTGCATTCATAGTTGGCCCTAATATCATCAGAGGCCCTTGGTGAAGGTCCATCATAGAATTCATAAGGCTTGCAGATCCACAAACAGCACCTATCAAATGAAATAATTATAAGACTTTAAATCACAAGTTACCAAATTGTTCATCGCATAATAAATAAATAAATACATAATATATCAACCGATGAACCAAATTACAAGTGTACCACGTATTTTATTGACTTTAGCGAAATACTTTTCTCAAATAATCCTTTCGGCAATCAGAGGTCGAGGATAAGCATGAACAGAGGCAAATGCAAGTTAGATTTCAAATGATTAATCATTTTAAAATAATATCTACCAATGGGAAAATTTAAAAAGATGGTACTTCACAAAATTAAAATAATAAAAAGGGAGTTGGTGCAGAGAGAAAATAAAAAGAATCGGAATCTTAGAATGCACTGAGTTTGGATTAAAAAAAATGGGAGAATCCAAAGGGCTTATGGGTTAGGTGATTAGTATTTTATTTCATATTTTGTATTTTAATAACAAAACAGAATGAATGTGATATGAACGACAAAAGACTTGCGAACAAGACACAAATACACGTGTCCCTGAAGTTTCAGCAGAGACAGAAACAGGACTTTGCGCCTTGGAAGATAATCTTATATAACAAATTCTTTATAAAAATATGAAAACAGTTCTAATATATATTTTATGAGGTCCGGTCAAGGCAAATGTTTGCCGGAAATATACGACGTACCACATACACTTTTCGTGATAAGTGTACAGTAGAATTTTTGATATGAATAAAAGGATGCCATCATTTTACATTTAGCAAACATTAGCAAATGATAAATGATTGCTAAATAACAGTCTAAAAGTAACAATTTTGATCAGTGAAAAGTATTTACAATAAATATTACAAATTGGAGCATGAAAGGCTCTCAATGAAAGCTAAAGGGAAGTCAGAAAAGATAGGCAAGTATCAAAGTCACTCTATATCACAAGAAGACATATCCTGATTTGGAGGAACCACTTTTAGAAAATCTGATGATACCAAAACCGATAAGGCTAGTTAGCTAATTTGCACGTGAATACAAACTCCTCTGATGCATGTGATGATGCAAGGTGTAACAAGACAACTACACTCACCTAATCTTTTATGAATAAATACAAATAACTAAATTTGTAATTATGCATAATCATTTTTTTTCAAGTACTCAATTTTACATATCCACCCCCTTCAAATTATAAAATGCAATAGTTACCTACTTTTCTTTAATAATCATAGAAACAAATGCATTCTTTTCACCAAAATAAAGATAAACATCATTCCCAAATCCTAAAATTAGGCCATGACATGTATAAATTAAAAAAGATACTCCTTTCCGTCCATTTAATTCTTAACATTTGATATCTACAAAATTTTAGGAGAGCGAAAAAAAGGAAGGAAATAGAAATAAAGTGGTGATATCTATTAAAATTTGTAAAAAAAATATACTATTTTAAAAATTTTAAGAATTAATAAAACATATCAAAAAATAAATTATCAAAAATCAAATGGAACAGAGAGAGTACGAATGTATAATAATAAAACTTACTCCCTCCCCCTCAATTCTTTACATTGAGGGGATGACACAGAAATTAAGAAAAAATGTAAATTAATAGGGAAAAATAAGAAAAATGAGTAAAGTGGTGGGAACAATAAATATTTAATGTATAAAGTGAGTATAAAGTAGGTATAGTGGAGGAAAGTAATGAATATGATTGGATTTTATATTATAAATATTACTATTTTTAGTATGTAAAAAAATAAAAGGAACATAGCAAAAAGAAAATGTAAAGAAATGAAATGGACAAAGTCAGTATCTACCAAAAAAGACCCACGTATCTAAGAGCTTATAATGAGTAAACATGACAAACTTGAAATCTTATCAATATACTATTTAAACATGTACTAATTAATAATTACTACTAATTGACAAATTAATAAATTTAAGATTTATTGAAAATATACCTGCAATTATGTCGGCCCCACCGCTAATAAACTTGGAGATACTATGAACAACAATATCAGCACCAAGCTTGGCCGGAGAAATACACATAGGAGCAAAAGTATTGTCCACAATAACCTTAACACCCTTCCTATGAGCAATCTTGCTCAGTTCTGGTATGTTCGCAACCGTCAGAGTCGGGTTCGAAATCGACTCGAAATACAAAACCTTAGTCTTCCCTTCCACAATCGCCTCATCCACCTTCTCCAAATCCCGTACATCCACAAACGTCGTATTAATCCCCGAAGACCTAGGCAAAAAATGCGTCAATAAAGCATGGGTCCCACCGTACAAAGTCTGTGACGCAACAATGTTGTCACCACTGTTAACCAAGTGCAACAAAACCGAGGAGATAGCCGACATGCCACTGGCCGTACAATAAGCAGCCTCGGTGCCCTCGAGGGCAGCAATCTGACGGCTTAGGTTTAAAACAGTAGGGTTAAAATGACGGCTGTAAATGAAAAAGTCACGGTCGGGGCCCAATTCACCGGAGAACATGCGGCCCATTGTTTCGGGTTCCATGACCGTGAAAGTGGCGGAGGCTTCAATGGACATGTTAACGCCGCCGTGTTCACCAAACTCATGACGAGCATTGGCTAGAGAGGCGGCGGGGTCCGATTCCCAATGTTTCATTTGCTTTTTTGGTACGAGAAACTCATCGACGCCGATTCTTTTCTTAGAGGCCATTCTTGATAATTGTTGATACTCTAAGATATGTGTTTGTATTTGTTTCTGTGTGTGTTTGTGTTTGGGAATGAATAGGTGATTGATTTATATAGGAAAATAAAGATGTGGTACGTAGCTAGCTATACAAAATTTGGAAAAAGCAGAGAAGAAACTGGAACTTAGAAAAAGAGACGTGCATGAGTTTGATGTTCCATGCGCTATCATTTTTCTTCGGGTAATAACGCCTCCAAAAATGTTGCTAAATAATTATCTGAAAAAACGTGTGGTTTAACAAAAAAAATATATTAAATGCATATAATTAAGTAATAACGTACTTATATTTCATAATGAACACGTAAAATGTCAACTATCTTGTGTATTAATAACGTAAAATAACTAGTTTTTTCTTAGAAAAGTCACATATTTGTACTTTCTGCAGGTTACACATTTTTTTTAATTTTAATTGTATTTTAAATGTGCGTTCATCGTTTTACAAATGATTTTGATATGGGCTAAAAATAACCCTAGAAATATAATTAATGATGTATTAATTAGACCTAGATTGGTCCAAGAATTAGGCCCAATAAATGAGGCCCGAAACCCTGATTATTTATTAATTTCGTAATTAATAAAAGGGGAAAATGTGCAGCTCATAAAAAGAGTCCAAATTGCGTCAACTTCATCAAAGAGTAGCCTCCAAGGCATACAAACCTAATAGGAGTCATCCTCCTACAAAATAGGATTCACAATCCTGATCTAAGAAGGCGACTTGGCCCCCAAGTCACCTAATTCTACTCTAAATGCAGGGCTCCTGACGCCTATATAAAGGACCTGATCCTTCAATCAGAACTACGTTTTTTGGCTTGATTCTCAATTACATTAATTGAGATACGTAGGCATCTTGTGAGGACCTGTGTAGTCACGAAACACGAGAGCAGCCATTAAGACACGATTGTCCACTACCCTATATTCAAAACCCGTCGTCAATATCTAAATCTACTTTTCGTTCCACAACAGATTTCTATGATTACAACCCGACAACAGCGAGCCCAATATTAGGTATTCAAATTTAAAATGCGTCTTTTGTCGTGAAATTTTATTGAAGCTGATAATTTCTCCTACTAAAACACGTATTTTATACACAATTTTATTCACACTAGCGTTGGGTGCATGTATTGGGTTTGGTTAGGTGATTGGAATTGAATGAGATTTAAAATATAAAATAGTTAGATCCTCGTAATTTTTATTCTTTAGCTCATTCTGTTCTTAATCATATGCGTTATAATTCAAACACCCTATTTTGAGATGAAATGCTTCATTCCTTAACTCATTTATTTTCTTCACAATTTTTATCATAATAATTTTGCATTATCTCATATAATTTTTTCAAATCTACCCTCCAACTCTCATTATTTTCCTTTAATTTCATCCATTTCATTCCATTCACCAGTGACGGAGCCAGGATCTGAGCTAAGTGGGATCCCAAAATTTTCTGTTACAAAAATTACCTATTACAACAGCATTCTTTCTTATTTCATGTCTTGAAACCTCTGGACGCCTGCTTTTTGTTCCCACTTTTTGCTCTCTTGCTAGTCCAGGTCTCACTTATTACAAGAATGAGTTTGGTTTGCTTTTCTACTGGCCCCAAATATTCCCATGTGACCCGTTAGTGTAATACAATACGACTATATCATACATATGAATATCGATAATATGTTTTTTCTAAAATTTAAGTGGGGTCATTGGCCTCTACCAGACCCCTTTGTATTCGCCCCTAGTCTTTTTTTGAAACCAGTTCGGTTCTGTCATTCACCCCAACCAATCACAGCATGAGTATTTCAATAAAAAGAAAGCAACCACTACTTGTAAAGTTAAAGAAGATTAAGGCAGAAAAATTAAGTGCAGGAAATGCAGCCATGAATATTTAAATTCTTGGCCATCATCAAAATTTATATATACATGTTATAATGATTATATAATAGTTAGATAATAGAGATTCGGATAAGAATAATGCCGTCTGCGCAGACCCGACATATCCGGAACTCAGAAAATATATATTCAAAAAGGGGATGTCATTTAAATAAATAATTAACTATTTAAAGAAATATTTATAAAATAATAAAAGGAAACAGCCAAGAGATAATGTGGTCCGTGGAGATATACATCTCCCTAGCAAGATAAGAAGATGGGACTTCGTATAAAAGTTGTCACGGGAAACTTAAGAACGAACTTTCTACTACCACTAGTTTCTCCAAGGGTGAGGGAGGTGAAGGTGATAGATACAACCTCGCATTTAATCCATGTGTGGAATATTATTTCAGTCGGTATTGGCTACCTTGACTAAACTTCAAAATTTTGACTTTTTCCAAAGATTTTTTTGGGTACAGTAATACAGCTGAAAAATCAAGTCCAGATTTTATTTGGGTTTCAGCCTATTGTAAAATATTCCTAATTTGTTACATCGATATGTCAATCTGAGTGGGACGGAGAGAGTATAATACGGGTAGTGTTCCAGCCGGAACACACTCATTCATTTCGAATCATGCGTGGGTGAACATAGACACATATATAAGTAGTTGAAACTAAATGCATGTGATGTATACATTTCATAGTTGATGCAATGATGATACGGGCTCTGGAAAGGGAATCGGATAAGACGGGGTAGGCCAGGAGAGCGCACTGACATGCATCACCCATGAGTCATGACCCCCTTACCGCCTTGCTTTGTAAAAGATTCAATGACCCAACAGCTATAATGATGTCTACAAGTTCATAATTATATATTTTTCTTCAATTATATATCTGCAAAGGTACAAAGATTCTTGTTTCTCACATGTATGAATATACCCTTCAAGGAAAGAATGAATAATCAGATGATTCATATGGTGCCCACCAGCTTATAACAATAATTTTGGTTGTTGAATGATACCAAGTACAACAATGGGATACATGCATCTTTATATTTGCTTCTGCTATACCTTATGGTAGACATTTTCATTTTGCCTATTAGAACCGGATGAAGAAGTATGTGATCGTGCATTACTTTCCAAATTTTGCAAGAAATCCATCACCAGAGGATCAGTCCAAGGAGCTCCACGAGGAGCTTCTTCGCCTGCAACCCACCCTAAGTGCCCACCTTTTGGTGTGACTATCAATAAACAGTTTGGGTTCCCCTGTAGTAACATTCATTTATTGATCAAGACAAACATAGTGGGGTGACATGGTAATGTTTATATCCGGATCTAATGAAAAGATTTTAACCAGGTTTTAGCAGGATGAAATATGCAAAATATACATAGTGATAGATACTGAGCCTGACATAGAGTTGGACAAAAGTTAGAATTTTCAAGAAAGAACTGCACAATTCAGTGGAACATAAACTGTCAAAGCAAAGATCTGTGAGACGAAAGAAGAAAATTGTTAGGTGGAGAAAAGTAATCTTTGGCCACACAAAAAGTTTATACTCCTATAAGGCATGATAGTAAAACTTCTTTTCCTCGTTTCTTTAAGGTGAAAGGCTGACAGCAGTACAAAAACCAGGTAATATCTTTGCAGCGGTAACACCTTAAATGAAACAAGATTAAAGATGGGAACATAATACTGAACTATTATCATAATAAATTCTGAAAATTTTCAGTTATTCAAATTCTACCAAGAGACCAGACAAACTGTAAGTCATAGAGAGAGGTGAAAAACACAGTGCTGGTAAATAATACCACTGCTGCTCTGAGAAACTGTTAAAGACGAACCATGTTAAGAAGACAGGGACTCGTACCTTAATGTCTTCGTAAGGAATTCCTCTAGATGGAGCAATAGGATCATTTTCAGCCTGCAAAATCACTAGAAATGTTAGACATACTATGACAAAGGTTTCCAGTAGTTTAATCTACAACAAGAGCCTACATGAGAGAGCAACAGAGAGTAAGCCACAGTAAACACGATGCTACTTGAAAGTTGATAATGAAGGAAAAATAGTGTATAAGCCAAAACTGAGCCTTTCAAATGTCAGCAAACATTTATCAACAGTTTGAGGGGGAAAAAATTGATACGAAAATATCCTATGCTTGGTGACAGCATTGCTTGCAATACAAAAAGAACTCTGTTCTTTTGTTTTTAGAGAGAGAGATGATTTTTCAACTAGAAGTACCACTGCCAGATGCAAAGAAAAGAAGAGTCGGGGGATTATATAGACTGGATCATAAGAGAGGGAGAGAGGGGGGAGAGAGAGATTCATATGGAGTTGAGTTGATGCATCTCTCCTAAACAATTGCATAGATTCAGTTGATATTGATAAGTTTCAAATAATTTAATTTCATGGCATATGTGTATCTCATGGATTTTACCTGGATGCAAAGCAAAGGTATGCGAACATTTTTTATAACTTTAGAACTGCTCGAGTACGAATAGTAGTCATCCACTGACTTGAAACCAAATGAAACTGCAAGGTGTCACAAGAAATAACGTAAGAGGGTGAATATACTTAAAGAACATAGTACAGCTATGTTGAAATTTATATGATCATACCTCGAGTAATTCCATCATCAAATTCCCTGACAGTCTTTGCGCTAGCAGCTAGAGGAATATTAAATTCACCTCCCATGTCTTCAAATAGAGGAGCATGTCTGGAAAAA
This sequence comes from Heracleum sosnowskyi, assembly GCA_030848705.1. Taxonomy (NCBI): domain Eukaryota; kingdom Viridiplantae; phylum Streptophyta; class Magnoliopsida; order Apiales; family Apiaceae; genus Heracleum; species Heracleum sosnowskyi. The sequence goes on from CM061239.1 coordinate 11,780,906, forward strand.
CAATAGTTAATTGTAATGTAAATTACATACACAGATCTGCATAAAAATTTAGCCACGAGAAATAAAAATCATCACAAATTATTACTTCTTAAAAATCTTGCGGAGTGAACTTGCAAGAGCTTTGTCATACACATTGTTAAATCCCTTATGGAAATCTTCATCTGCAATGACCAGATCGAAAGGATTACACAAGGACACAGCACCAGTAAGAAGGCAAGCATCAGATTCCTGCAACCACACTTCAAATTACAAAGCAGTGACGGGTGATAACATCAAAATACTTTCGAAGTTTGATGACAATGACAGGAAATATCAAGTTACCTTCTATCTTTCATTATTTAGCTAGAATTTTAATTTTTTGTTAAGTAACCAGCAGATCTAAAACCTTAAGGTACTAGAGAAAGGTCCCAATTGGATTTTATATTTTCCAACACTCAACCGTAATCGTACGATTGAACGAATCAGACAAACATATAATTTAACACATTTAAAAAAAAAACCTGACAAAATCAAAAGGAACTTTCATATTACTAGTAAACAGTGAATTATATTATATGTAATATTTGTTTGATGGGTGATAACATACAAGCAATTTTGAAGTTCGATGAAAATTACAATAGATGTTCCCCTTTTAGAATGGCTAGAAGTTACCTTCTATCTTTCGATATTAAGCTAGAGCTTTTTGTAACGCCAAAACCGAGTCACCTAAACCGTGTTGACACGTTACCAAAAATACAAATAAAACACAACTACGCTCCATATACTAACGTTATTACACCTTCGTAAATTTGTTCCTTCTAGCTCAAAAGTTATAAATTACAATACTTTAACAAAAGTTATCACAAACTGGCTAATATTTATACTTCTCGACTACACAAACTACAATCATTTATTCTCGGGTCCAAAAATACCTGGCAATCGGAAATATTAATTTAAAGAGAATATGTCAAACCAAAAAGGTCGAGTGATTGTGTGTGTGTAAAATAATATAAATACACAAGTCTTGAAAAGTTGACTAATTTCAAATTAAATCACATTAGTGACCCTTCACCGAGTATGGAGGATATGAATCGCTATTTATCGGGCCCAACTCGCAAAACAATATACATACATATTCCAATACAAACACGTGTTTATTCTTGTTAGCAGCGGACCAAAAAATGAACTTAGGATTCACATACATGCATTGTACTGTACAGGTTATTTACCAAAGTTATACACCAATCTAGTTACAATAGCTTTAGTAGACTAAAATGTAACTTTGTAAAATTCTTAATAATACATAATTATAATCTTAGAAGAAAATAACTGATTTTAAAAAAAAAACCAGTTACCTCATCTTACAGTCTGACTCCATAAATCTTACGCATGAACAATTGAATATAAAATAATACATGTCCAATATCTTAACATTTAACAACTAAGAAATGAACTATCTCACAGGAATGTACTTTATAAGCTAGTCACTAACAAACATCAAAATCCATTATATCCTTATATATAATTGGTGTAAAACACTAATTTGGTATGGTTTGTTATGGCGTGGTCGTCACTAACTATTAGCTGAAAAATCTCTTACACACCTAAAAATTCTCTAAACAATTATTAACAACACTATAACTATAAAAAGTAGTATTTTTAGAAAAGTAAAAGATTAGAAGAACTAATACAAGTTTAAAATTTTATTTTATTTTGCTAAATGAGTTTAATATTTAGTGGTTTGAAACATAAAAATATAAAATTTCAGGTACAAATTAATAAATATCATTGAATTCAATTATTAGAAAATTAATAATATTCATTTGTGAAATATATAATACTTTTAGGAAAAACACAAAAACAATATAATTGAAATAAAAATATTCAGGTAAACATATAGTAATTAAATTATCTGAATTAACATTACAATATTAGAAATCGGGATGAAAAAACTAGTGAATCAAATTAATAATAACGTGTTTCAAATCGATTCATTATAAAAAAATATTCACACTAAAATTTATCAAATTTAGCTTTGAAAATATTATAAAGGAACAGAATAATAACCAAATTTTTTTATTTGATTTTAAAAGTATAAAAATCAAGAATATATATATATATCATACCAAAAATACAAAATAACCAAAATAATATGAAAGAAAAATGTGTATTATCAACTTAACTATTTAGTAAAAAACTTATAAAATTGAAATTAAATTAGAGTAATATTTTAGAAAAAAATAATAAATAAAATTAGAAAATTATTTATATTAATAATTTATACAGCACTTGTGCATGTTTAAAGCTAGTTTAATACATTTATTAAACAAATATAATCTCATAATGATTTTTAAACAATAAATAAATAAATTTTAAACACGATAACTAAAATTGAAAAAGTAACCTCACAAAAACATATAATACTTAAGTAGTACCACAATATTAAATTTAAAATACCATGCATGTACACATTGACTAGCTTACCAAAAATACATCACTGCAAATGTACTCAACTAAATATAAGTTTTTAAGAAATCAAAAAATATTTGTAATAATCTAAAAAATACATGATAGAGATTTAAACAAAATACATTCAAAATTTAAAACATAATCATAGTCCAAAAGGTTATCCACACAAAATCATACTTGAACAAGCCTGCCTTCTTCTATACAAATAATATAACATGTGTTATAGATCTAGGAAATTAATAATAAAATTTAATTAAATAAAAAAAGAAACAAAAGTAAGGTGGTAGACCGGTAGTACCTTGCCGTAGGGATTTTTCACACAAGAACCAAATTGTTTAACAGAGAAATGAAGTAGGCTATTTATACTAGTGCTTGTGCCACCATCACCCTATGAGTATATAAAATATAATAAACCAAGATATTTATCTAGGATAAGGAGAGTAGTCACCCTCACCCCACAAGTTAACCCCACGTGTCTTGTTGTTAGAATCTATTCACAACTCATCCTTTATCCATTTGGTTTTGGTTCATGCATATATTTTTTTCTTTTTGCTTGGTTTAATTCAGACATGGATGTGTCCCCCGCCCCTCTAGATTTAATATATTAAAACTTTGATTGAATAAGTTGGCTACCAACTTATACAACCTAAACAACAATCTCTTATAAGTTATAGCCAAACATATACTTGGTTTTATAACCATACTTGTCACTAGTGCTGGCCATACGAGCGGGCCGAGCCGGTTCGTGCTGGTTCACAGGCGGGCCGGCTCATCAACCATATAACCCGGGGCACGGCACGTTAGTTAACACGGGGCGGGGCGAGCCGTGTCGTGCTAAAGAATTGTTGGCACGTGCACGGCTACGCGGGTTGGCGGGCGATTTGCGGATCGGGGTGGTTTAAAATATTTTTTTAATTTTAATTCGATACAAACAATTGTTTGAAACTATAAAAAAAAATTGGAAATAAAGAGGACGGTACCTCTATAAATTTTATTAATTAAAAAAAAATGTTACAATTAATTTGAGAGGACTCCTCTCTAAAAAAACGGAACAAACCGCATAGTAAAATTTAATAAATTACACTTATTTATATTTACTATTTTTCTCCACTATACTCACTTTTATATATTAATTAAATATTGATTGATTTTATCATTTTATTTATGTTTCTTAAATTTTTGTATTATTTTAACTTTCGTATCCAACTAATTTAAGAAATAGACGGAACAAACAAGTATATAAATCACAATTCACAACTAATTAGGTGGATTTTAATTAGCCCTTATTTTAGCTGTCTGTTGGACAATCACATGACAACATTTAGTAGGAGAGCTTGAGACTTGAGACTTTGTGTATTTGTGTCCCTACCTACCACTACCAATTAGTATGTTAGAAACCGGAAGAAATGGTAACTTGCATGTTAGTATACGAGGCGGGCTGTGCCGTGCCACGTGCCGTGCCGGTTTGCCGTGCCGTTCGCGATTTGCAGAATTCTGACCCATACTCGCCCTGTTTTCTATAGCGGTCTGTTGCGGGTTGATTAGGCTCGTTACCGAACCGAGTTAAGCGATCCAATTTGACGTGCCGTGCCCGGGTTGGACGTTCAAACCCGAACGTCTGGCCAGCTCTACTTGTCACTCTATGCATGCATGCAAATAAACTAATATTCATGCATACGACTTTAATAATTATAGATATATTATTAAAAAAATACGACCTATTTTATTTATAGATACGGCATGGCATGATTCAAGTTTCAACATATGAACAGTCAACCAACTCTCAAAATAATTATGGCTAGGCTAAATTGTAGAATTCAATAAATAAAAATTAATATAAAAAATTTAAACTAAATAAATTCTATAAGGTAGGTATTACACTTTTGGTATAAAATAATATCCTAACCAAATCAAAAGGAACTTTTACATTACTAATAAATGGTTTAATCATATTTAATATTTGTTTAACGGGGATCAGTGTGTCCTACTTATTAGTATTTGCATTTTGTACTACATAGTTGGTTGATCAATGATGGAAAAAATGACAAAATTAATCCATTTATTATAAAATTGTACTAAAATGATAACTTTGAAAAAATGGCCAACTTTTACAAATGCGTAAAAAGTTTCAGAGGACCACTCAACCCACCTATTTTCACTATACATACACGCTATTTGAAAAACCCAAATTACATATATATATATATATATATATAAGTACAATCAAATATTTGCAATACATACAATCGGCGACAACGACGACAACGAACAATCTGAAAGAGGCGATAGTCAAGTATTTGTACAGTAGCCCATCACCACTTGCGTATTGAGGCAATATTTCATCCACAATTTTGTAACCTTCAACACCCTTTATCCCCACTTGCGTATATAGTAAAATCAATCACATAATACCCGATCGACAAATGTGTGTTCAATTCAAAAAATAATGAACACTCCGCTAGTGAGTGTGTAACCCTATGATGTAGGACAATTAATTAACAACGATATTATTAAGTAAACAATTGCAAAGATTATACGAATTCCTATGAAAAATCTACAAGATTATTCGTAAGAAAAAGTGTATAATTCAAGCGCAAGTAATATGTGGGGGGATTACATCACTTATATAGAAAAATTAAACCCTAATACTAAACCTAATGGACTAAGACCGGTAAACAATTGGGCTTTATTATAAATACTACTTAAATAATAAACTCCTAACCCCACGTATAAAACATATAAAACAAATTTAATTTTCTCTGAACTAAATATAAATAAACCAATTAATAACATAAATAAAAATTCTTCAATCCCGTTCCCGCACTGATCCCCGAATTTTTCATATTATATATATATATATATATATATATATATCAATTACATTGGATAAATGACCCCATTATTACATTGTTGAACTAACTCATAAATCTAAATCTAACAGAAGTAGATTTACCATCATTATTCACACTACTACACTGGATAGTACTGTCTCTGCTCGGCGCCCGAGACCGGAAGCTATACCCAAACTTATTACACCTGCTCCTACTCCAAACACTTAATTTAGGCATCAATTTTCTGATTTGATTGATAATTGCCCTTAACCCTTATTAAACATGGCTGGAAAAATTATTGGATCTAGAACGAGGAAGCAACCAGAAAAAAGTAACGAGAAGACAACCTGTAGCAGCGGCGACAGTTGTGTAGACAAAAAAGTAGTACTAATTGTTTTAATTATCTTAACATGCCACGTTAACATGCATGTTCTACTTGATTAAGTACTTGTGTTTTACTTGATTAAGTACTTGTATCTGATAATACAAATGTTCTACTTGTGTTTTATTCTCTTAGTTCTCGACCTTATGACAAATGTATACGAAGTCCTTGTGTCCATTATATCCCATGCTCCATATCCCACAGAAAATTCTTTAACTCTTTGGCACTGCGACTTCCCCCAAATGCCTTGGGTTCTGGAATTTTTGGTTTAGAATGACTATCAACGCCACCCAAGGAACTTCCAGCCAAGCCCTCTTTAAAATTGCTATCTCATCATCCATCTTGTTTAGTTGGCCCTCCGCCCTTTCAACAAATGACTTGAATTCGTTTTTCAGCCCATTGATGCTTGCCAACAATCGTTCATACTTGTCATCCTCCTCTACCTCACGAAGGTGATTCTCTAGCAACGTCCTCACATGTGTTAAATCCTGATCCAGATTGAGACACTGATTCGCCAAAGGAACTTGGTCTGTCTCCAAAACTGCACCCACGAAATCCTCCAAACGACTAAGCCGTTCTTGAATATGTACATTCGGATTCACCATGTTACTTTAACCAAGCTCTTATACCAGTTGTCACATACTTGTTTTTCCTTAAAAATGTCACATGCGCGGCCAGCCCTTGCACCCCAAGAACAACAGCCTTACCACATATGTCTAAGTACACAATATGCCACATTACGAATGAAAGTGCACACAATATGCACACAAAGCCAACCTTTATATTATCACCACAATATATACAAAGGAACACAAGAGTTATGGCAGGAGTTTACAATCCTCTTACTCCCCCAAGTTTCATCTCCTATGCTAGTTTACCCACAACACACTTAGATTTTCCCCAACCCAAGTGTTTCCCACTATTGCCTATATCCCCACTGATTACAAGCAATATAATATGATGCAATACATGTTTACATCTGAATGCGTAACACATTTATGTAACAGACACGTTTTTGCAGTTCTAGGCAGTTTTGGTAACTGCCCAGCAACCCTCTAAAAAGTTGAAGCTTTTAATTTTTTACACCAGACTACTTTTGATGAACAGTAATTCTGCTGTGAAAAGTACTCTCGGCTATGAACAGTATTCCCAAATGTGAACAATAATTCTACCAATGATGAATAGTAAAAAATTCCTTTCAAAATCCAAGATCTCCCAACAACTAAGAAATTGATGGAAAAACCTAAGCTCTTGATACCAGTTGATGTTGAGCAATAATTTAAAAACGATATTATTGAGTAGACAATTGCAAAGATTATGCGAATTCCCGATCAATCAATTATATTATTTTCCAAGAAAAAGTGTAGAATCCAAGAGTAAGTAATATGTGGGAAGATTACATCACTTATATAGAAAAATTAAATCCTAATACTAAACCTAATGGACTAAGGTCCATAAACAATTGGGCTTTATTATCAATACTACTTAATAATAAACTCGTAACCCCACATAAAAAATATATAAACAAATGATTTTAATTCTCTCTAAACTAAATATAAATAAACCAACTAATAACATATAGAAAAATTCTTCAATCCCGTTCCTCATCGCCCTAATACCCTTTTCATGAATGCGTAATCTATCGATTGGAAGTGTCATGAAATTAAAATTGATTATTACGATCAAGTTTGTTTAGAAAAGTAATTAAACTTGTCCATCACCCTCAATGATGTTGGTAGCTAGTAGTTAATAACTGGTTATCTGTATTTATAATACACAATACTGATTTTGGCCAGCTATATTATCCCTATATATATGCTAGTAGACTATTTGTAAAACACAGACTTTGATTATGTACTGATGAGTTACCAATTTAGGAATAGCTTGGGGTGTAGATTGGGTTGTGGTTTAATCTCCAAAGAGTTTATAAACTTTGTTTTTGTTACTAACGACTAGCTACCAACATTTGATGTTGGACAGTAGATGAACATTAAAACGGTGATGAATAGTAAACTTTGAATAACAGTGGAATTCAACTCTAATGCCACTTTGATGCAAAAAAATAGATTAAAACAATATTAAAGTGCAAAGAATATATGACACCAAGAATAATTAATCAATATTATTCCAAAGAAAACTTATGTAATAAAAGTGTGAATAAAATAGTACAAGCAATGTTGTATAAATACTAACCTTAATATAACTTATACTCCCTCCGTTCCACAAAAAGTGGTGGTTTGTAATATTTAATAGTCAAATTTAATTTAGTTAGACCATAAATTATACAATACTATTTACATATTGATAAATTCAAAAATTAAATCTAATAGTACAATAAATAAATAATATTTATTAATTCACCGTCAAAGTTGGGTTAGTTTGACTTTGAAATTTCATAAACCGCCACCTTTTATGGAACAGAGGGAGTATAATTTAAATGCATATTCGGGGCCTACTTATTCTAAGAACATATTTAAAGGACCTATTTATTTTTAAAACCTATCATAATTTGAAATACATATTACAAAAGCAAATATAAATAAAAAATATAAACACAAAAGTTAGAATAACAAATATTAAAAGTAACTTGTGCATTGTACGAGATATTAACTGGAATAACAAATATTAAAAGTATCTTGTGCATCGTACGAGATATTATAATTGTTGACCTTGTTGTTTATATTGTAACATATCGTAATATTGTTTTTTGTAATCTTGTTATTGTGCTGCGTCAAAATATTTTTAGGTATAAAAGCCTACTTATTTACGAATCATGAATATAATAGAAATGAGATTTCTAGGGAAGGGAAAGTAATTGTTTAACTCAAGGTAGGACCACAAGTATCCGTTTTTGGTAAAGTACAAAGTCAATTGCTTGATCTTCGCCACTACAGGGTGAGCCAACGTAAAGACTTTCCAGAAGATTAAAAGATGGTTTCATAAAGCATTGACTTATTAAATCCTCTTAAATGTTTGGAATATCCAAAAAAAAAATACTCCTATTAAGATTTGTCTAATTAACAAGAAAATTTCCTTGTATTACTCTAATTGAGGATGAGATACTATGTTCTTCATTGACTTCTTAAATAAATAGAAAGCTTTTATTCTAATGTTCCTTCCTTCTTTTAGGCACAATAATCTAATAAATTTTTAAAAAGACACACTCTTTAACAAAGTCTTTTTGGAAATCAAACATTTAAAAATAATAAGAGCATACGATAATTTATCCAGTGACCGCACCTGACTCAAGTAGTGAACAAGAATATTTGCCCCAATAGACCAGCCGGCAGCATATAATTTAGCTTCAGGATATCGAGAGCTCACATGTTTGACTACTTCACGAATATCTTCTGTGTAGGAAGCTGAATAGAACTGCAAAATGGGGGCAATATATGACTACTTTTTTACTTGATTTGATAACAAGTTACTGGTCAATTTCATTATGCCAACATACTTCAACAAGAAATTAAAATATATACACAACTTGATATAATGACTTCAGTAATTCCAAAAGTGATATTTCAAAATTAATAAGTCTTTGTGTGTAACAAGAGAAGTAACAAGTATAGTATACCTGGGATGTAGTAACAGGGCTATCACCACAACCACGGCTATTGAACACAACCACTCTCCATCCTTTACTTCTGGCCCTTAACAGCATGTGCCTTACATATGAGTCCTCACTTCCCCCTGTCAGACCTGGCTGCATCATCATGCTATTCCATTATTATTGTCCGCCTCCGACATAAGCTTCAATGATATAAATTATTCACATAAACAAACATGTACATGTTTCATAAACAAATAATAAATATCGACAAACTAGGAAAAATAATAGTGCAAGAAAGATATGTAGTTACATGTACTATATAATCGACAATACACAACTTGGCCTAGTCTAGCGGTCCCTTCTTCTCTTGGTAATACAATAAGAGGTGTAGGATTCTGGTGGCATGTATGCTTGAGTATCTAAATTTATGTAATTGACCATGCCAAATTGAAAACTAAAAACAACAATTTACAAAAGAATCACATATTTCAATGATATTATATTGTGTCCATTCTTTAAATTGTCCGCAATTAAAACCTTCTATTTTATTATGATTAAAATAGTGCGCCACAATTTCAATATTGATCAACCTTCTTGTTCTCATAACCGAAATAGAAATCATATAGCGCTCTTCCTTCCTAAAAGTGTCCCGCATTTTCAAAGCAAAACGCAAACTTAGGGATCTTGGCCTTGACCGTGGTTTTGACAATTGACTTACACACATTACAGTACTATCCGTTTCAAGAGAGTCTGCTTTGATCATACAAATCACATAGCACTTAACATCACTTCCTCCTAAAAGCCTCTGGTCTAGTTCGATTATACAATACTCACAATATTCTCATATTCTGACACTAAAATCACATGATCCCATGAATTCCAATAAAACAACACCTACCCTTTGCAAAACATGTAATAACAAACAACTACACATACATAGAGACAAACAACCATAGTTTCAATAGTGTCTGAACTTACAAGTAAAATGAGGACAGGAGCATTAACAGGCAACTTAGAAACATCACCAGCAACCCAATCAAGAGTAAGGGACCCACCATCCTGACTTCTCAAACACTGTCTCTTAAACCTCACCTCGGGAAGTGTGCGAAACCAAGCAGCAAAAATAGTTTCCAAGTGGCAGTTCCAACCAATCACAGGATAGGGATTATAAGGTCGTTTTAAAGTGGTGAGTTGTGGGACCAGTAAGTTTCCTATGACTTCGATTGTTGGATGGTGGTACGACATTGATGTTGGTTTGGTAACGTGGACGCCGGAGCTGAATTTGAGTCGGCGCCGGAAATGAGTGGTCGGAGCCGCCGCGCAGGTGAAGAGAGAGGATGATGAGTGTGCGGCTGCGGCGGCTAAGGCTCGAGCCATTTGCCTTTTAATTTGTTTAGTTTTACTGTTGCTGGAAAATTAATAGAAACGAATTATACAGTTATTTATAATTTATTAATTTTATTTTATATTGACAGAGTAATATTTTACAAAGAGAGAAATGCTAGAGGACCATTAAAAAATGTATATAAAATTTACCATAATCCCCATGTTATTATAGAATTGATTGTATAAATAATAAATAAAATGATCCCATCTATATTTTCTATAACTCCACCGCTTAAAATTTTTCATTTTGTCATGTTCACAATACCACATTATTATGATAATTTTTATGGAAAAGTTTTATGATTCCCTAGAATTACTGTTTACAAGGTCATACTAAGTTCACAACTGTTTAAATGTAAAATTTATATTGTTACGAGATTATAATGGATTTTCTTGTAGAAATCGGATATTTTAAAAACATTAAAAAATACATTTCTAAAAGGATTACTTAATGTGAAACAAAGTCTTATATTTTCGCCTCTTAAAGTGAGAACAAATCATACACGGTCCGTTATGGGTGTGCATTTAGTAGAAAATTTTGGTTCGGTTATTCAATATTTATATTGCGGCGGTTCAATTTTCAGTAGAAAATTTTCAACATTTCGTTCTTTTATCACGGTTAATCGAAAAAACCAAAAACAAAATTTCAAATTGCAAATTATTAATAATATATATATATATATATATATATTTAGTTTGTATTTTGTAGTCTAAGAGTGATTTGTGTTGTTATGCCATATTTTGGCATAGTCCAAATTTCTCCGTTTAATAATTATTAATTCAGATTAATAATTAATTGCTTAACCACTAAGTAATATCCTCTCTCTGAAACGAGCAAAAAATCAATCTCAATCAACGAATAACTGAAAATATCTTCAAACGATATTCTTCAAATCATGGAAAGAAATGCGAAGATGCCGCAAGATTGTAGGAAACATGTGAAGACCGGACTATTTATGGGAACGTGAGGTGGATTGACAATCCTTGAACTATTTATGGGAACATGAGGTGGATTGATAATCCTTGAACTATTTATGGGAACATTGGATGGATAAACTTTGACTATTTATGGGTTTGGACTGAATGGACTTATCTAATGACTTGTTTTCCAAGAACTACGTGAGGCTTGATCCCTATATAAATGAGTACGTAGGCACCTTATATGATATATAACGGCAATTGACACTCGGGAAAGAGAAAGAGAAAGAACTCATTCTCTATTCAATATCTGAGGAGACATCATACGAGCTCAGCCCCCAAACATCCAAAAATCCCAAATACCCCTATTTTCATATTTCGTTATTCCAGCAACCTCCGATTTGTGTTGTTACGAAATTCCTCCAACAACATAAGTCGGTAACCATTTTACTCTTTTAGTCTTTTACCATTTTTTTACATATACATACGGTGATTGAGACCAAACAGAAATCAAGAACAACAAACAAGACCTTGGGGGTAGAAGACCATCTACAGACACTCGATTCAACAAAATGAGGGATTTTCTCTAATCAGCGAACTGAGGCAAATTTTTTGTTACTCTTGAATTGAATTGAGAAATCTATACATACATGATACATGAATCAATTACATACGCTTTGGCCTTTGTGTTTCACAATCCATATTTCATATAATCAATTAATTATATATACTAGCCTATAACTGTGCGATGCACGGATGGATTTTAGAATTTTTTATTTTACTATCTGTATTTTGATTATATGATTTTATCATAAGAAAATAAATTTTTAAAAATTAATAATGTATGTATGATGTTATTGTAAGCATTTGTTTGTATTTTGATGATAAATTTTTTTAATATATTGTCAACGGGAATAATATCTTGAACTTCTGAATGTAGCTTAGAAAAATAGGTAATATAAATATTTAATAATAATATGTTGTTGACGGAATTCAAACCTTGAACACGTGGGAGCATTTTGAATATCAAGAAAGAAATATTCTTTTAACATTACATCCAACGGTTCTCCTTTTATCTATCTTTCAATCTAACGGTTGTTATTTAAAGTACCAACGACCAACCAAATAGAGGTTAGTTTGCTTATAATAGTATAGTATAGATAGATTGTCATATGTATATGTATATATATATATATATATATATATATATATATATATATATATTACATATATTGTTAGGAATGAGTGCTAGTATATGTAATACACAGGGGTGAATGTATTATAATCAATTTTCTTTGCAACAAAGTAATTTGTGTGTGAGTATATGCGGAATTTAAACAACACAAATATTAATCTTCAATCTAAATGATATTAGATAGAGTGTTTCTACAACTTGTTAATACAAATGTGTATTCTCAACTTCTGTTTCTCGGAGAGATTTACAATTCTTGAGCTTGAAAAACTTACAGCTAAATGAAGCAGACTATGCACTTAGAGCAAGTCCAAAAATGTCCTAGTTGGTTACTTATAAATATTATATAATAACGTGTCTTAGTGATTTAGGGACTTGATTTTTTGTGGGAACTCCAATAACATTACTTATATCCATTCCCTATTATTATTATAATAATATATTTGAAAAGAGAGAGAGAGAGAGAGAGAGAGAGAGAGAGAGAGAGAGAGAGAGAGAGAGAGAGAGAGAGAGAGAGAGAGAGAGAGAGAGAGAGAGAGAGAGAGAGAGAGAGAGAGAGAGAGAGAGAAAAAGTGGAAGAAATAGAGAGAAAAGAAATGTAGAAAAGGAGGGAAATGGATTTTTTATTCATGGAAATTAAATAGGTAATGGCTAGTGGTTACTTATTAATAGGTAATGAGATGGATGTCCTAGTGATTTAGGTAACCACTACGACATTGTTGGAGCACCATTTTTTGCTCAATTACTTATATTTGAGCTTCTTATAAATTGGACTTGCTCTTATAAATTGTGTACAACTTGCTTTTACAATAAGACAAAAGCTAATCATACTAATGTGTTTTTTCTACAAACATAGATCCACTTCTGTAGCTGTCTTTTCCTTGAATTTTTGTCCAAGCTTCGTTGTAGGCTTGCCATGTGTACACCTGTACTGGAAGGACCACTACGGGTACACAGGTTATTGTAGATCCTTTGTCCCAATAATCTTTGCGGAAGTCTATATGTAGAAAAGTAACTAAGCCTCACATTCTATATCTCTGGAATAACTGATTCAATATCTTAACTACTTCAATCAGTGTAAACTAACTTCTTGAATCTGCAATCTTCACTTCTCGAACCAGCTTCATTATCACTTCTCGAATCATTGTATTTTCTTTTCTAATCCTTAACATTTCGAATTAGTTGTTTTGACTTCTCTAATCCTTGACATCTCGAATTAATATATCGTAGTTCTCAGATTCTAGACATCTCGAATTATTGTATATTGACTTCACTAATTAGGACATCTCGAATTAGTGTTGCTTCACTTCTCGATGAATACACTTTACTTCTCGAATCTTTAGAGTAACACTTCTCGAACAGACCATTCTACACTTCTCGAATTATGACTTAGCCAATTCTAACTTCATTTATGTAACTCTTTTATTCTTCAATCTGTCTTTAAAATGTCTTGAGACATGAGACATGATTCAAAGATCTTCTTCCAAGTTACACTTTAAGATTTATTTGAGGTTACATAAACTGAATTTACATTGAACTAAGTACAATTTCAGATGCTTTGGAAACAAAAAGATCCCATAGTTAAAGAGTCAAGTGAGTAATACAAAGTATTACAATATATATGTATAATGTTTTTGACTTTTGACTTTTTAATTTTTTGCCAATAACTTAGTGAGTTAGTGTTAGTGGCTACTACCTACTGGCTAATGCTTCTATTTCTATCCTGTTTTGATATTTTCTGCCTTGTATTTGTTATTTGAGATGGACGAGCGTGATTATCAAGAAGAAGTTGAAATTCCAAGCAAAACCATGGCTTCGAATCCGAGAAAGAGAAAGCAAATGGATCTTAGAAGCGATGTATGGGATCATTACAACAAAATCAGATATGAAAGTAGAAATCTTATTAAAGGTCACTGCAAATATTATTCCAAGGAGTTACGTGCAAATGCTTCAAGAAATGGTACTGGTGGTTTGCGTAATCATATGAAAAAATTGAAAGTCATAAAATGTTGAAGGCCGTTAAACAAAATTAGCTTTTCAAACTAATAAAGATAGTGAGAACACATCATTGCGTACTTGGACTTTTAACAAATATTTGGCTACAGAAAAATATATTAAGATGATTAATGTTAATATGTTACCATTCAAGTTTGGAGAGGGTGCGGGCTTTAGAGAATTTATGGCAACCGTGGAACCTATGTTAATATAATTGTTCTGGAATGTATTCTCTCAAAATGAATGATTTAAAAGGGTCATTTCTTGAACCAACACAAAGACTTTGAATTAACTATAAACACATGGACTTCTAATCAAAGAATTAATTATATGTGTCTAACCGCACACTTTATTGACAAAGATTGGAAGTTGCATAAAAGAATTCTAAACTTTTGTCCAATTCTTAGTCATAAAGGTAAGTCAATTGCAATGGCACCCGAGCAGTGTTTGGTGGAGTGGGGAATTACTAGGGTGTTGTCTATTACGGTTGATAATGCTACCTCAAATGATGTTGCGTTGAAAAAAAAATTAAAGAAGAGAATTGGTACTTGGGATACTAGTTTCTTGAATGGTGAACATTTGCATTTGAGGTATGTTGTTCACATCTTAAATTTAACTAATAAAGATGGGTTGGGTGTATTTAACACATCAATTAGTAAGGTGGGAAATGTAGTTAAATATGTGAGACAATCACCTGCAAGAGAGATGATGTTTATGAAATGTGCAAAGTATGAGAGAATTGAGACTAGAAAATCTTTAATTATTGATGTGGATACTAGATGGAATTCAACATATGAAATGCTAGATGTGGCAGAAAAGAATGAGAGAACATTTAGTAGGTATGATTCACAAGATCTTAGGTATTAAAAATATCTCAAGGTGGATAATGTTGATGGTAGGCCTACATGTGAGGATTGGATTATCGCGAGGAAATTTGCAACATTCTTGAAGAAAATTTATTATCTAACCGTGAAGATTTCGGGAATTTCTTATGTTAACATTTTCTTGCATGAGAAATATGTCGTTCATTCTATCTTGAATGAACGAACATATGACAGTAATGTTCATATGTATGTCATTGGAAAGAAAATGTTGGACAAATTTGAAAAGTATTGGGGAGATCCAACCGAAATGAACAATTTTTTATTTATTGCAGTTGTACTTGATCTGAGGGATAAGTAATAATTTTTGGTGTATATGTAAAACACATGTATGGAGAAGAAGTTTGGGGGGGGGGGGTAATGGGAAAGTCTTTGGAAGAAACAGTGTATAAAATGTTTGATCAATAAAAATCTAAAATTGCATCGGAAAAAAAAAAGGTGGCTAAAGAGGGAAAATTGGAAGAAAATCTTGGCCAAGTGCATCCATCTCAATTGTTGAGAATGAAATTTGAGAAAGATATCGGAATGATTTAAGTTATGGTAGTATATCGGATTTTGGAAGAATATTTGAGTCAAAAACCAAAAATATTTAGGGGTTCCGAGGGGTTTGACATATTAGAATGGTGCAAAAATAATTCGATGAGATTTCCCATTATAGCTCAAATGGCTAGGGATATCTTAGTTTTTTCAATATCCATGGTAGCTTCGAAATCGGCTTTTATCAAGGGTGGGGTTTTAACAATTTTAGGAGTTCCCTAACACCTAAAATGGTTGAAGCACTTAAATGTGCTCAATGAGAACCACCGTAAAAGCTATTAACGTTGAAGAGAATCCCGAAGAAATGAGACAACTTGACGAAGGTATGTTAGTCTTTGCATTAATTTCTTTGAGTTTTAGTTTAATTAATTACCAATGTATTTATAGAGATTAATTATGGTTTTTTTGTTTACCTGATCTTGATCTTTTTTAGCGTTAGAGAAGATGAATGTGACGCAAGTTCTACAGCGGCATCAGCCACCAGAACCAACAGTCAACCATAGTAAGTTGCATGTATAGTGTTTGTATTTTTGACTAGTCGTTAGCTGAAATTATTTGAGTTATAACTTGGTAGACTTTTAGATATGCATTTAAGGTTGGATTAGAAATCTAGATAGAATATTGCAGGTCTGCGTAATTTTAATTGACTGCAAATGTGACACTTCTGTTTAACAACACTAAGTCCTTGATCAATAATCTTTTATCTGGTTCTACCCTGCAGTAAGCAATTTTTTATAGGTAGGTGTCAGGAGTTTTGTCTGTGTTATTTGATTAGGTTAAAATCTTGAAAGGAGAAAACAAAAATAGATCATTTTCCATTTAACTTTTCCAGTGTTTGTTTCACAATCACAGTACTGGTAGACTGGTAATGCTATTGTATTATTGTTGTGATTTTTAAAGTTTTGATTCTTGACCTTATTTAGTTTCTCAAGTTGTGTTTCTTGACTTCGCAGTCTGCTAGTCTGTTATATGCTGGGTTTTTTTTTGTTTCTGCGCTTTGTTAATAGTTTGTCCATCTGCTGACTGCTGCTTTGTTTCTGTGTTGTTAACAGTTTATTTTGTTGTGATATAGCCAAGTCATGGTATTTATTTTAAAGATCAAGATATGTGACTTAATGTATCTTAGTGTAATAGTGTTAGTTACCAAGCACAAAAACTGGTTAATAACAAAAGTATTGCAGTAAAGTTTACGTAACATGCCAATTCTTGACAATGCAGTTCTTCTATTTTCTTCTGACAAAATCATAACAGATCCTGTGATAAATGATTACAGTAAATGACTAAATGTTAATTTATCTGGTTTGTTGAAGTGTTTGTGATGTTGTGATCCACTGAAATGAATCATAGTGAAGCAAGCCCTATTTTTTCTTTCTTTTGTGCATTGGCAGTGGCACTGTTGTATTGTTAATTTCATGTTGTGATGTTGTTCTTGTTTGAGTATAGAGGTGTTACTGTTAATGCTTTCGAATTTGGATTGTTGAGAAGTTTCCTAACACCGCTGCTCTGATTTTTACAATCTACAGAACCACTGTAAAATCCCGTAATTTTATTTTTATTATTAGATATTAGATATTTAAGAAATTTTATTTAGATAAATATTTTAGTTAAAGATTTTTGAAATTCTTTTCGTATAAGTTATTTTATTTTAGATCATGTTAAGATTCGTTATTATGGAAAGAAGCGTGATAGTATTTTTAAAAATCAATATATTTTTATTTAAGTGAACTGTGTGTAATAGAATATTTTATTTTAGATATTACTTGGAGAGGTTACAATTATTTTAGAATTGCCTAATTTGATTTTAGGGTTTTGTGTGCTTATATAACAAGTCCCTTTAGAATAGAAAAGACTTGTACAAGCTCTCATCTCATCACCAACATGTACGATACTCTGCCTTATTTTGTTAATTAAGTGATTCGATGCTCTGTGTTTATCTTGAATTCCTGTGTGAGGCAGTAACCATTGATTCATGCGTACATGTTTGAATTCTGTATGTTTACAGGCTCTTAATTTAAGTTTGTGAGTAATTATCATGCGTAGGATTCGTACTAAGAATTAGTAATTTATGTGGTGTCCGTATACCGTAATTTCTGATCTTAACAATTATATGTTGGTGTAAGAGATCTTGATTCACTCTTGTTCTCCATGCCCATGCCATGTATATATATTCTATCTTCTTATTTGTTTATGCTGAAATTCGTACATGATAGTCTCTGAAAATCAGTTGGGTTGTAAATTCTGTATTAAATTGAAAAACAATCGATTTCTGTTGATTTCGGATATTTTGGAAAGCTCTTTGCTTTATATACAACCTTGGTTAGAGCCATAATTTCGAAATTTGAAGTATAACTATCCTCAAAATCGCATTCTTTGTTACCATTCAGATTTAGGTCGTGAGTAATGTTTCATATGTTCTAAAATTCATTATAAATTCATCATAACCTCAACTATTACTCATGAAACCAATCTGGAAAGCTTATGACATCCTCTTTAATTCTCAGTGATGCCCATTTAAAATTGTATTGGTATTTATTGTCTAAACAGACTTACAATTATCTGAGATGTTTATCATTTCCTGCTGATTTATTTTATGTTCAAAAATTGGTATCTCTTTCATTGTTTATCTGAATTTTGTGATTTTTACCATTCTGAAATCCTTATTGAATACACTCTAACTATTCAGTTGATTGTTTTCTCATATTCATAATCTATATGTCACTAATATTGGAAATTGTAATAGCGTGTATTGTTGTCCGTATTGTTCAGTAATTGAATTATATTGTTTGTTAATATTTACTCAAGCTTGGTTAGTTTATTTGTAAATTTGAAGCATGTGTAATATTTAAGAATTAATTGTGTCATGTTTTGTTAAATATTATTTAGGACTGATCATGCATTATTAATTTCCGGTATTGGTCGCTTTTGAGGTAAGTACATTTTGACTTACTTTTATTTTCGGAAAAGATATTTTGACTCTGCTTTAAATTTCGTATAAGATATAAGAATATTGTTTCGAACTGTATAAGATATAAGATACGAGAATCTTCGAATCCCTCAGTCTCTACGTTATCGAACTCGTTCGTAATTTACGCTATAGTTCCAGAACTAGCCTTAGATACCCTTAGTAGGAGCACAAGTGTACAACTTTAGATACCTATTAAGGGGGCGTAATTATTGAACTTTAGATGCCGGCTACTGGCAAAGTGTGGCGTATAAAAATAAGAATAAGATCCCGGTTACTGGGAAAGTGTGGCCGTAGAGCAAGACTGTGGTTATTTATAAGAATTTCTTTTCTGTTTTAAATTCTGTTTTTGTTTTAAATTCTGGATTTTAAAAATATAAACTTTGGGTTGGATTATTTTTCGCAAAGGCTTTTCAAATTATTATTGTTTTGAGAAAATCTGTTTTATTAAAACACCCACTGATCTTGAGAATATCTGTAAGTCAATTTGTTACTTGCTGAGCTGTGTAGCTCACTCTTTCATAATATTTCAGGTTGGTACATTGTGGAAGCTTGTTGAGAATATCGATGTGAACTTGAGAATTTCGTGTTACGTGATTTGATGTAAATTATTGGTTAAGAATATTTGTGTTATTAGAATAAATGTTGTTAAGTACAAGATATTGATTATTAAATTGAATATTGGATATATGGAGTTCCGTCTCCGATTTTATGTTTATGAATTATTGAGTTTGACCGCTGCATTTGACTTTTGTGTGATTTTGTATTTATTGAATAAAGAAATGTATTTTATTTTTAGTTTCGCTTTAGAATTAATAGTCCGAAAAATCGGGTTGTTACAACCACCGGCTTAGACCAAGAGCAGTAGTGTATCACATTTGAAGATTAAATGAGCAATGGAACAATGGTGTCTGCAACTCTGGAGAAGAGGAGGAGACGTGGAAACCTTATCAAGCTCATGTTTTTATTCTTGTTTTTAGAAACCTTATCGAAGTTCAAGCTCATGTTTTTAATCTTATTTTTAGATGTAAACATATCAAGCTCTCAAATTTAAATTTCTTAATGTTTTAAATTGGTGTTGTAAACTAGCAGACAATGATTTGTGTCAAATGGATATTTTTCTGAATATTTTTATGCAGTTTTAGTAACTTATATGAAATTTCGGTTATCGGTAATAACCGAAATTAATATTTCGGTTCGGTTTTCAAATCGAATTTATTTCGGTTCGATTTTTGGCAGGTGTTTTTTCAAAATTTCTATTTCTATTAACCGAATTAAAATGCGGCTTGGTTCAATTTTTACCAAATCACAACCCTAGGTCCCCGCTATCAAATAACTTATACTGAATACGTTTATTTTTTGTTTTCAGGATGTTGAGTTCAATTCTCGCCTATTTCAAAATTTGTTCAAACATATATTAATTTTTGAGTTAAATAAATTTAATTATTAAAAAAATGCACTTCAGTTATGTTATTTATATATTTGGATTAATGTTTTAGTTTAAATTGTATTAATTATTCTTTCAATATAAACATCTATTTATATTAAAAATAAATAGTAGTTCAGTGTTACGATTGAAAATTACAAAAAGTACAAGTAATGTATTTGAATTTCTTTTTCGGTTGGTAATCTAACTTAAAATTTCTATATATTCCAATGACGAATTAATCATTTAACCCATATTTTAAGTGTTTGAAAAGTAAATTTATACAGTTATCTTAAAATCGAAACATTGAATGATTTGACTTTTGGCCCTACATTCTAATTAATAAATAATAAAATAAAAAAATAGTAGTAAATAAAGCATTATCTTTTAATTAAAACGAAGTAATTTTTTTATTAAAACATATTAATTTTTCTAAATACACATTAAAATATCAAATCTCGTGTATCTTTAAATCATTAATATTAAATTGAGCGTGATGAGATAACTCAAGTTTTAAGGGCATATCTCTTGTCGTCCCAGGTCTTTCTTGTCGTCCCAGGTTCTGGATTCGAGTTTTTTCACCTTCGAGATTTGTTAGAACATATACTCATTTGTAAGATGTATAAACATAAATATTCAAAAAAAAATTAATATTAAAATTTTCAAATTATAACAAGTTACCTTTTTATTAAACCATATTAACTTTTTATAAACCCACCATATACCGTCCCAAAAGTATCTTAAATTACATCTTCAAATAATTTATAAAATATAAAAAAATTCATTAGTATACACCAAAAATACTATATAATAAATTATTCGATGATTAACAATCCGTATATTATACTGACTATATGATAGTGTAAAATTACTAAATTAACATGTAAAGTCGTTGTTTATTACACAGTCTTAGGTACCTAGTCGTGTATAAAATAATAATTACATATTGGGCAATTATAAAAAAATATTATTTTTTCTAAGTATTTTGTGATTTTACCATCTTTTAAAAAATATTTTGAAAATAGGATTTGCAATCAAAGAAATTAAATGCAATTTACTTTTACGTTTTATTTTTGAAAAAATAATTGGAGTAGCTTTTGATTGCATTAATTGAGATTTTATTTGATTTAACCGATACAACTTGTTAAGGTAACTTGTACAATTAAAGATGATTTCAGTTATTAAATTAAGGTAACTTGTACAATTAAAGATAATTTCAGTTTTTAAATTTTAAAGTTCTATTTGTGGTTGATTTTGATTTATGTCAGTTGCAAATATGGTTGCAAAGTTGCAAACTGTATTTTTTTCAAAAATAATTTTTTTTAATATAATTTAGAAAAGGGTAGTATTCTTACAAAAAAAGTTTCCGAACTTAGATATTTATGAAAAATTCCCTTATATATTTTACATAAAAATTATAATAACATTAATGATTAAAGTAATAAAAATTACTAAAAGCAATTAAAATAAACAATTATTAAAGAAACACAAATAGCCGAGAATAGATGATTGCCATTGCACACAAATAACCTTGAAGGTTGAAGCTTTGATTCACATAAACTCTTTCTCCACTGTTATCAAAATGTCCGGCGAAGGATCCGAATCACAACCCACCCACCCCCAAATCGAACCCGAATCCGACTCAGATTCCAATCTCAATCCACCCACTTTCACCCATATCCAATCCCAACCAATCCCATCACCGGAATTGGAAACCCCGCCGGAATCACAGCCGGAATCTCCGCCGGAAACTGAAACTGAGCCGGAATCACAACCCATTTACAGTCCGATCGAATCCCAAGAAAGCCCACCTCCGGAAACTGACCCGGAATCACAACCCATTTACCGTCCGATCAAATCTCAAGAAAGCCCACCACCGGAAATTGAGCTGGAATCATTACCGGAACCGGGTAATGCAGGTGATGATGCAAAGGTGGGTGATGACGTCAGCGGTGATTCGGCACCGGTTGAGGAGAAGAAAGGGGAAGTGAGTAGGACATTGACAATGAGAGAGTTGTTGGATGAGTTGAAGACTGAAGAGCAAACCGAAACTCCTCGCAGGTCTTTTCTCGAAATTTGATTTATTGTGTCTTTCAATTTTAGTATTGTGGTTAATTGTAAAGGTTTCGATTTTAGTATTGCGGTTAATTATGAATGTTTTGTGATTCTTGGGCGTTTAGTTTAGTTTATGTAATGTATTTGTTTTACTTAAAAGAGAAATAAAGATGATCCAAGATAATAAAATTCGGGAGGGACCGGAAATAGGACATTGGATATGCATTTTTGATATGCGTATTAGTTTGTGTAATGTATTTGTTGTACATAAAAGAGAAATAAAGATAATCCAAGATAATAAATTTCGCAAGGAGGGGTCGGAATTAGTACACTGGATATGCGTTTTAGGTGAAAGGAGGATCATGAATCATGATAGATAAGAATATCGCAAATGCCTGTTTGGAAAGAAAGTTTTAGAAGATGTGCATCATAGGAGATGTGCATCAAGATGATGATGTGCATTCTCAGAATGTGTATGCCATGTGCTAAAAAGGGATGGTAATTTGGGTAAAATATTTTGAAAATGCGGTAAAAAAGGGCATGACTTTTGATGAAGATTCTAATAGTAAGTATTATGTCAACACAATGAGTACATTTTTTATCTTATGGTATTTTGAAGAGTATTTTAGTAATTTAATTGTCTTTGTAATTTTGGTAATTATCAGGAAATAAATAAATTCTAAATATGAAGAAATCTCGCATATTGAACTTTTAGTAGAATGGAGAGGGTAATGGTGTTATAAATTTGCCAGATATAGTTAATGAGTTAATGAGGTATCTGACTGCTTATAGATCCACCCTCCCTTCACCCATATTTTTTTTGTTATTCCAGTGAAGAAAGCACACCACACCAACAAAATAATGCTGCTATGGATTTGATCAATGGCGTAATGAGCGCAGATGAGGAAGGACGGTCCCGGCAACGAATTCTTACATTTGCCGCACAGAGGTAGACATGCCTTGTTTAGTTCCGAATTTTGATAGCATAATATATTGTGATGGAAATATAGCAGAATTTATTTCTTATGCTATGTTCCAGTATGTCTAGCATAATAGAAATAGGTTCTACGGAACCTTTAATGCCTACCAAGTACCATCCTTGAAAACCGTTAACATTGTACAAAGTAAAGATCATAGAGTGGAAGACAGGGCGAAGATTTTGGGTGGGGGTGGGGTTTGAAGGTAATTTACTTTTATTTCCTGATAAGATTATATTTTAGATCCTGAGAAGAATAAATTGATAGTAGTTAGGTACTTAGGTTGATTACATACCATGGTCTCGACCCAAAGATTTTGGATACTTGTGCTGAAAGTTTCTAGATAGCACCCATTTATAATTTTATGTATGCACTTTGATGTTATTCGCAGATATGCCAGTACAGTAGAGAGAAATCCAGAGGATTATGATGCTCTTTACAATTGGGCTCTGGTTCTTCAGGTCTTTTTTCCGTGAACTTAATTTCCTTTTGCTGTACTTATTAACAAGATGTCCAGTTTACATGGTTTACACTTAATCACCACAATTCTATTATACCTTGCAGGAAAGTGCAGATAATGTTAGTCCAGATTCCAGTTCTCCCTCTAAAGATGCTCTACTTGAAGAGGCATGCAAAAAATATGCGGATGCAACACGTCTTTGCCCTACACTTCATGATGTATGTACTAAATATCATGTTGCGAATTCCTTTTTATTCATCACAATGTCTTATTTCCAGCATGTGTCATCAAGATTTAGGAGCGGGGACCTTTTGTAATTGAGCCGTTGCATAATATTATGTAGTCCAACATATGTTTTACTGTATTAGGAAAAATTAAATTAGCACTACTTGATTGGACAATGAAACTTCTACATTCAAGTTTGTCCCATACTTGACAGAGAGAAAATTGACTAATATAAACTTTATAGTTCATTCCTATTGAAGTTGGTTTGTCCCACTCAAGCATTTTCAGTTTCACTAGTAGCATTTCAGAAATGTGCATATATCCTCTGTTGTGGTTGTCTCCTAAATCACAAATCTAATTCTTGTCGTCTTCAAATAGGCATTTTATAATTGGGCCATTGCTATTTCTGATCGAGCAAAAATGCGTGGCCGTACAAAGGAAGCTGAAGAACTATGGAAACAGGTACAAACATTTAATTTTCTCATGCTATATTTTCAGACTCGGTTTTATTAAAGGCAAGAGGCATACTAAGGCGCAAAGTTCCTCTCGCCTTATGCCTCACTGAAGAGAGGAGTAAATGAAAAAAAAAAGGAATTATATGTGTATGAATTTAAATAATAAATGTAAGCTCAATATGTATTGAATAAAGCATGTTAATGTGTTATTTATGAACCAAATACAACTGAAATGAGAAAAAGAATTACAAACTTGATTAAAATTATAAAATACGAAACTAATTATTACCTTTAATTAGAATAATATTTGTAATAACAATAATAGTTTTCTAAAATAAGAAGATAAACTGAAATAAAATATAAAATGTGGACACATATAAAATATTAATAATTATAATGACTTTCTGCTAAGGTTTTAAAATGATTAAAACCATAAACTTACTTAGAAGTTTTGTTTATATTATATATTCTTATACATACTATATTCAATAAAACCTACATAGAAGAGAGAAGCTGTCCATTGAAGAGAAGCAGACATGTAACTATGTAAGAAAAGAAGTACCAATGAGGAAGAAGCATAAAAGCTTTTTGATTATAGGAGTAGAGAATTTTGTTGTTTTTTAAAATAGGTGAAATTGGGAGAGAATTGGGTCTCTTTTTTAAATGGGTCAAATTGGGTTTCACTTTAAAGAGGGTTGGGCGCCTCGGCCATAAGAGGTGAGGTTAGTTTGCCTCATTGCTCCTCTCAGCTAGGTGCGCCTCTAACAACACTGCTGAGATAAAATTTACTTTAGTTAGATAATGCCCTACCATTAGCTGATATAACTAGTTTCTTAAATGATTTGTAAGACATGCATGCATCCTTGAGTAGCCTCTTCTATGTGTAAGTGCAGCTTATGGAAAACGTTTCAGTTTTGCTTGTTTATGTTCTATCTGGTAATACTTTTTGTTTGTGAAAGTTGACATATTTGCTTTCATGACTATAGAAATTAACGTTTTAATTTTCTTCTAATTTACAGGCAGCAAAAAACTATGAGCAAGCCGTTAAACTCAATTGGAACAGTCCGCAGGTAACATTTGACAAAGTTTGAGTTAGTCATCTCTTCTATTCTATTAATATGTCTATCATGTATTGGTTTTTCTCTCAAGAAGAAATAAAACGTTATGGACCCTGCCTCCCATTCATTTTCCTCCTTCACTACATTATGTAGATCTGAAAGCCGCTTTTCATTGACTACTTTTCTTCTATCAGCCCAGACTTTGATTTCTTGTCACCTTCCACTGCTATTCTTCTAGTCTTCTCTCTGTGAAGGATATTTTTTTATAAAAAAATATATAAATGATAATAGTAATTGGTAGTAGTTTTAACTTATAAATAACTACTTATTTCAGGCACTCAACAACTGGGGACTTGCTTTGCAGGTACTATTAATTTAAGTATAGTCTTTATATAATCACTCTTCATTGGTGTGTTTTTACATGATTTACTAGGTTTATCCTTTTGAAGAATTTTCTTATACAATGGTTTTTATTAACACTTGTAATTTTATTATTTATCTCACTATCATCCGCATTCAGGAACTTAGTGTAATTGTTCCTGCACGAGAGAAGTATACTATTGTGAAAGCTGCAATAAGCAAGGTACTATATTTAGTGGGAGATTTTCTAGTTATTTGAAAATTAGGTGTACATTCATATGTATATGTATCTTTCTTTTTACTTGTTTCATACACCCTCAGACTAAGAAGATGCCTGTCTGAAAATTTAGCAAATACTAAGGCTATCTTTGTTTGCAAGGACTATGCTGTGAAATGAATGGAACATTTATAATTTTATTTCTTTGATCTTTCTAACCCTATTATTGCATATATTATTATTGCAGTTTCGTTCAGCAATACAGTTGCAATTTGATTTCCACAGGGCAATCTACAACCTAGGGACGGTTCTGGTCAGTATATAACAATTTCTTTTCAGTCACATTAATGCTAAAGTATAATAATTGTAAATTCATCTCCAGCGAGTCCAGTTGGATATTTCATTGTAAATTTTGGAAGTACTGATTTTTGTCAAGTTATTGTCAAGCCGTATGGATTCTAAATTTACACAAAGCGTAGTTGTGGCACCCCTGTTGGGTGCCCAAATTTATGTACTCAACATAATTATACATATCAGAGCACAATCGTGCACTGGATTTATATAATTTTGGATATTTCATATCTGATTGCACGGAATTTTCATTTTTCCCATAAATGTAGTATGGATTAGCAGAGGACACGTCAAGAAGTGGGTTGCCGGTCAACGGAGATGATGTATCCTCGAATGAGCTATACAGTCAGTCTGCCATCTACATTGCAGCAGCTCATGCATTGAAGCCAAATTACTCGGTAAGTACCTCGTGTTATTTTTGAAATGATGTCCAAATATTTTTGCAATGCAACCATCATTAGTTAGTTTATCAGATTCTGCAAAAGTATCTGCTAATGTAATTTCTGTTCAAATTCATGTTTAGAAAAAAAATTGTGTTGTATGCTGACATTCTTAATAATGTCAAAAAATTGCTTACAGGTTTATACTAGTGCCTTGAAGCTGGTGCGCTCTATGGTTAGTTATTCTGCTAACTGTATTTAATCTTTTGGATTTTGGCATGTAGAATATCTTTCAGATGTTAAGGTTAATTGTGTAAGCATTTTTCCCTTTATTAAAGCTTGTGCTCCTTTGAACTATTCTCTTCCTGTCAGTGATGTTCTTGTCTGGACATGAGAAATGAGAACTTGAAGTGATATCCTTTCATGGTTAACCCATGAACTGCTGCATTATCTTCTAACTTTGTTACAATATGTATCTTCCCCGCAGAACGAACTACTTATCCCCCAGATCATACTGTATTACATGCACGAGTAGTATATACAATTTGGCCCTCTCCTCATTTTGTGGAACATTATTTTATTGGCTTTTCCTCGAGTGTGGGATAAAATATCTGCAGTCCCTTTACCTTATAGATCTCTCTAATAGGAACCGTTCGTTTTGCAGCTACCTTTACCTTACCTAAAGGTTGGATATCTGACAGCTCCACCTGCGGGGGTGCTAGTTGCGCCTCATGGTGATTGGAAACGGTCGCAGTTTGTATTGAACCACGAAGGACTTCGTCAGGTTGAATGTCATTTTATTTAGTTTTAGTAAAATTGATAATTCTTCATAAACTATATACACAAACTTGTACATCTTTAAGTCTTTATTAGCTGTTTCATTTTACTCGGAAAACCCTTTTCTAAAAATTTGCCTTGTCATTAGCTTTTAAATATTGCTCTTGATATATATTTAAATTTACCGCTTGTTTAATTATATAAGTATTCACATCTATTTAACTTGACAATGACAATGTATCTTAACATAAAAGCTGTAACCATTTCCAGAGCCAGCTTATTTGTTACATTACATTGTTTGCATATCTTTTTTTGCTACACATTAGATTAAATAAGTGAACTAATTTATCAAGTTTTAAACAGCT
This sequence comes from Heracleum sosnowskyi, assembly GCA_030848705.1. Lineage (NCBI taxonomy): Eukaryota > Viridiplantae > Streptophyta > Magnoliopsida > Apiales > Apiaceae > Heracleum > Heracleum sosnowskyi. Next base: position 11,809,094 of record CM061239.1, read on the forward strand.
CTTTGTAGAAATAATGCATTGACCTTTCTCTGTTCAAAAGACTATCCTTCTCCGAAAGCTCTAAACCTTAACTATACCAAATCTGCATGAGCTGTTTTTTCTGCCCGAGATTTTGAACAAGTTAAATGTATTAACTACTTCTCTGATCTGTGCTATCTGTTCATTTTGTGCAGATTAGTAGTGCAAAGGAAAGGCAAATGCCAGGGAGCCTTTCTAACGCTAAGGATGCAGAAAACAGTCATAAGTCATCACTTGTTGAAGTTAATGTTGCAGATATTGTGTCTGTTTCACCATGTGCTGACCTGACCTTACCAGCTGGTCCTGCTCTTTGTGTTGATACAGTTCATGGATCCTTTTTCTTGGTAAATGTCCTTAAATTTATGCTTGCTTCGTTTGTTTGTTTAATTAGGAAGGGAAGAAACAAACAAATGTGCTGTCCTGCCATGTCAGAATGATTTATTTTCCACTATAATGTCATGTTTGTTTGTAGAAGCATTACAGATTTTATGGTGTCGTGTTATCACCTGTTGATTTAGTCGTCAATTGTTGAATCAAATGGAGAGAATTCATTACACTAGTTGGGTTCTTCAAGTTGAGTCCACGTGGTCTCATTGCCTAAGATAGACATCACAGGGATTTCGCGTTTTGCTTAAAACTTAATGAAGTTTCATTCTACCAAACTCCTTGTACGATCTTTTAGGCTCTCTCTATTCCTTGTGAAATTGTTAAAATTTAAAAACGTAAGCCAATTTTTAGCCATCTTTTGCCAGATTCTCCTTCTATCTCTGTTTTTCTAGAAAAACTGGAGGTGTGTCAGTCTGGATTCAGGAATGTTTCTTTCAATTAGTTTCATGCCTTATATGCTGCATAATTTCAGATTATTCCTGATTCCTTTTTTCATCAAAAAACTTCTTTGTAACTTTCACATTACTGATGCCCGTAATTTTGAAAATCTCCATCAAGGTCTGCTTTCTTTTCTTGCATCTAAGGATAGCTAGGTGGCCACTATTTTACGTGTTAGTGTGTCACAATTAAAAGAGCCGGACTATTGTAAGCTATATGGATCATTAACATCTGGAAAAATATGCACACAATAATTTTGTCTTCCTAATTGTGCTTTTAGGTGATTGTTTTTGATTTTTTATTACTATGAAACTAGTACAGTCAATATTTGACACTGATTACTACCTCAGATTGCTGATTCATGGGAATTGTTGGATGGCTGGCTTGATGCGTTTCGTTTGGTTTACACAATATTTGCAAGGGGAAAGAGTGAGGTGCTAGCAAGTATAATTGGATAATTCATTTCTACATCCCAAGTTGTAACAGCAACAATATTGATTTTTGTAGACATCGCTTTTCTTTATGGAGACCAAGAGTATGGCATCTAAGACAATACTTGTAAATGTTATTAAATCTCAGTTACTTCAACCTTTTTTTTTTGGTTTATCCAGTCTGTGGAATGTATGTCATATTGTATGTTTATCCAGTCTGTGGAATGTATGTCATATTGTATCATACAATTTCGTCCTAGTTAGAATAACATTGAAGTAGAAAGTCCCAAAAATCAAATCTGTAACTTGCATTTTCTTATGAACATGAAATGTACAATAACTTGCATTTTCTTTTGAACATGAATTGTATTTGTGATGGTGTATTTTGTAATGTTTGCCATGGATTTTCTAATGTTCTAAGCGAGCAGAAGTTGAGAAATAGTGGTGGACTATACTGTAAAAGTGACTTGCACAACTATTTATTATTTCACTTATCTTGAACTAACTATTTGGAGGTTGGAAAAATTCTCAAACCTTTTACATAAAAGGTTGACTTTAATAGACAACTTTTCTACTCAAGTATTCAAACAACTATACTTTTTGTGGTAATTAAGAAGACAGAAATGTCATGCAGATAGGAGGGTTTATCTTTGCCAAAGCTAGAATGCAGGATGGTAGGATCCAAAGTCCCTCTCCACATATTAGCCCTGAAGCAACTGCTGGAACCATCAGCTCAGCCTTCGTTGGTTTAAGCTTTTCCCAAACAAACACAATCAGGGTTCCTATACACATACTGATTGCAAAATAGCCACCCACCAAGAACGGAACTCCCATTGCCATTGGCAGTGGTATCCATTTCCCTATCTTCTTCGGCAACATATCTTTAACCAAGTTAGTGCATATAGCGAATGCGAAAAATCCATAGCAGAGCTGCAAGCAATGATCAGGCAGAGCAGAAAAGCCTTCAACCCCTAGAATCGCCATGCTTCTATATATTACAGCATAAGGAGCCTTAAATTCTCCAGTAGGATTCCCTATGTCGAATGCCTTGTAGTAAAGCATGAAGCTTAGGGGAGACACCACACAACCTATCGCTGTGCCAATACTTTGGCTCAGTAACATAGCTCGAGGAGATGTTAATGTGAGGTGCCCTGTTTTTAAATCTTGCATTAAAATGCAGGCAACAGAAACCACAGACTTGATTAGACCACAACCAGCTAACCCTGCAACAACTCCATGCTCTTTTCCTACAATTGCTGCTAGCAGGAAAAGCGCCACTTTCCCGTAATTGTAAGCCATGTTAAAATCTGTTAAACCAGCTCCATAAGCATTGCAGAAGGCTAACGCGGGAGCAAAAATGTAGGCTACAATGACATAATACCATTTGAGTTCTGGGAATAAGAAGGGAACTCCAATAACAGTCAGAATGCCAAAGATTACGTATCCCACGGCAGCTACCCAGAAGGGAATAGTTTCCCTTAGGAAGAGTTCATTTTGCTTCAAATCACTTGTGGCTTTGTTCTGATCATTTACTTCTGCTGCAGGGCAGAAGAAAAAGTTAGGGATATGAATGGGAGTTGATCATGCAACGGCGTATGCATTTTCGAGTATGAATATGTGAGGTAGTTTTACCTAAATGCGTGTTCTTATCTCTCATTCTGCGATGCATACTTGTGCAGGTAATAAACAATATTTTGGTGAACACGTAGAGGCCGTCACCTAGTATAAGGGCTATCGAGATAAATGCCTGCAATCAACACTTGAAATTGTTTTATACATGCATACAGCTTTAGTAACTTCACTTTTCTAAATGTTATTCTTCTAATTAGAATCGACAAACAATTCATGGAGTTTATATTTGGTAAGTATATGGAGATACCTTGTAACCATTTAGACCCCTCATACTGCTTTCAGGTAAATCTGCAGGATACCAATTTCCCTTATGTTTTTCGATAAGCGGCCACATTATACCCCATGAGATCACAGCTCCAAAAAGCAGGGACAAGTTCACTATATGAGGACAGATCATTCCTGTTCCCACATAAGTGAAGCTAAAATCGAAGTAGAACCTACAAAACAAGATAATCTAATGAGTTTTTTTTCCGATCTCAATCCCAGAAACTGCTAACCATGAGCGACAGACAACTGAAAGATAGATTACACATACGTGTTCTTGTAGGCTTCCAATCCAAAAGTAGGGAAGTGTGCAAACCCACAGTCTTCTTTTCCAGTGTAGAACCACTGGAAAAAACCCCATAAGAAACTAACTGAAAAGAAACGCATAAATCCACCTACTTGTTTCCTGCGATCAACATTCATCAGGAAATTCTATTACAAGTTAGGCCTGGTAAAATTGTCTCCATAGTAATAGACAACAATAAATATTTACTTGGCTGATTCTTCACCCCTGGAGTGAAATCCATTAATAAGAACAGCAGTAGCCATTCCACTTGGAAATGTCAGTTTGTAGTCAACAATCAAGATCTGCAATGTACACACATCAATGTAAACATTGTAAATAGTAAATACACATGAAGTATTCGCTGTTCTATGGAGATATCGAAAATTAGTACCTTTCGCAGAGGAATCAACACGAAAAGACCAACAAAACAAGCTAAGAAAAGGTAGGCTGTCATCCAACCAACCCCGGGTTCCTTATATGATCTTCCCGCAGAAATCCCTTGAGTAGCACCCCCTGTTAGCTCATATGTCTTTTTGTTCAAACCTAAAAGGTATGATCCAAATCCACCTGCAGTTGTCATATACAAAGCAAGAAACATGTGAGAAACAAAAACTTAAATAATAACCAACCCAACAAAATAGCCTCAGTTCGAACCTCCAACAGCTATACTATAGCATGCAACCGAACATGTCTGTATCATAGTATTCTCCTGTCTTGTAAACGGAGTTGTAGTAATTCCAAATTTATGCAACATCTTAGTCCAAGTACGCATGAGCACAAAAGCCAGAAGAGCAGCAGAGACATTCAAATTAGGAGAAAGCCCAGTTGTTAGATTAAGCTTCATCGCGATAATACTGTACAAGCTCCCTATGATAATGCTCGATAGCACCCCTCTTATTGTTATCTGTTTTCTCCATGGTTGTAGTCTTTTTCTCTCATCAACTATCTCTTCCATTTCGAAAACACCCTCTTGCAGCTGCCTCCTCTCTCGATCAATCTCCTCTTTCTCTGCCATTTTTCGAGCTTATAGTAATTCTTATGACTTCATCTGCATCAATAAGGAATGCACATAATTCCTTTCAAACTCATTAAGGATATTTGGAAACTATAAAAAAAAAGACACAAGTGTGTATATGTTTATATTACAACCGTACCTAGGAATTAGCAGTGCTCCTTCTGTAAATGTTGTCAGATTCTTTCTTCTAATATACTATTTCATTTAACAGAGAACTTCTCCTCTGCAGCGGACCAGTAACTATAGCTTCATATGGGTTATGTCCATATGATTAATCTAATATATAATACTCAATGTCACATACTCATATTCTAAAAGCCATCATTTATTTTCTCTGCGTGTATTTTTCTAACTGAGGCGGAGTTGCAAGGGGGGGGGGGTGGGGAGTGAGGACTAAAGTCTGGTAGACATATGCCAAAATAAAATAATTAACTAAAATGTTATTTTGCAAATAATAGGGAGAAAAGTGAGTAGAATGAGTAAAGTGGTTGAACTCATTAATATTTAAGATGTAAAATAAGTAAACCTAGCGGAAGTAGTTAATTTTATATTATAAAACTTTGCTATTTTTAAAAAAAATTGGAAGGTAAAGAATTGAGAGGACGTTACTAGGTAAAGAAATGGATGAGACGGAGAGAGAGTATATTATTTTCATATTTTAGATATATTAAAAAGAAATTATATTGTAGGTTACTAGGTAGTTTTCAATTTGCCGTTTGATAACCGTAAATCATAATAAATAAAATTAAAATCACAAACATATTCTAAAAGTAGTTTTAATTATATATTACAATATAGAAGACTTTTTTTAAGCATCATTGAAATATTATAATTATCAAAAGAAATATTTTTGCGGTACATAATATTATTTGAAATTTAGTGAAATGTTCTTTGTAGCTTATGTTATTTATACGGAGTAATAGTATACTATACTGTTATCCATGTTATTGCTTTTTTATGTTTATTACATAGATAATTTGAGAGAGTAAAAATATTAAGTTAAGAATTCTAATGTATGAACATTTGAAGAATATTTTACTTAAACTTATAAACTTACATTACTCAATTTAGAATAAAAAATTGAAATTAATTTTAAATTTTACATGATCATGCAATATAATTGGACTAGGTTCCAAGGCTTTAGGTAATAATCAATAATGAATAAATAGCAACTTTTTTTTTTTGAATATTTAAAATGAGAAGTCGAACTCTTAATTTTTTGAATCAACACATTGATATCTTACTGGTTAATTATCAAGTTGGTCACTAAAGTGATCTTAAAGTATCAAGTTGGTCACTAAACTGAAAACGGTCTCAAGCAGGTTATTGAAGTCGGGTACATTTTGTTATATAACTCACTCTTTTCTGGATGGAAAATAGTAATATTAATGTTGATTTCTTCGATTTTATAGTTTGAAATGGATATGTTACTCTAACAAATAGATGTCACATCAAAAAAAATTAATACATCATCATTTTTTGTCTAAAAAAAGTGAATTATTTGATGGAGTGTACCTGTTGCCGACTTTAATGACCTATTTGAGACCGTTTTCAATTTAGTGACCAACTTGATATTTTAAGCTCACTTTAATGACCAACTAGATAATTAAGCCGATATTTTACCAGCTGGCTCGTTGGCTCAATAAGTAGCAACTTGATCTGAATTTAAAGAATACAAGTTAAAGCTCATGATGGCACGTTAATGAACAATTGAACGTGATTGGGTGCCTCTCAATTTTTCTATGGTCTATATCATGGTTGTAGATTTCGAAAATCGGAATAAATTGGTTGGGTACCGTATAGCGATTTATCGATAAATCGGGGATTTATCGGAATGATAAATCGGATAAATTGTAATATTTTAAATATATTTAATATATTAGCCTTATATATAATATAATAAACTATTTAAAAATAATTCATAGCGATATATCGGATTTCAAAAATCGAATCGGTCAAATATTTTTAAACGATAAATCGGCGATTTATCGACGATTTTTGAAAAATCGGGCGATTTTTAGAACACTGGTCTATACAGATAACTAGTTAAGAAAAAGAAGATTTGCCAATTATTCCATCATATCAAAAATGAATAATATATCGTGGCTTGCAGAAAAACTGTTCACAAAATTGGACGTACATACTAAAGTCAGGGTCAACTTTAGTAAAGTTTAAATTGATAGATGTAGAATATGTGAAGACAGTTAATTGTAAAATTTGATTGTTGTTTTATTTGATTGGCTTTAGAGGTCAATGAGATTCCCCTTGTTGGGTAATAGAGCTTAGCTAGTTGCTACGTTTTAGTAACACTACTAAATTCTAAATTTGTTAGAGTAACATGCCCCGATCAAATTTACGTGAATAAGTCAACTTTTTTAAGATATAAAATAAAATAAAAAATCATTTCTTAATTACAAAATTTTAATATGAGAATATACTTGAACAAAAATCAATTACATATATTTCAGAGCAAATTATGGCTATAAACAAATACTAGTATGTTTGATATCCATCTATCTAGCTACAAGCTGAATCTGATCTCATAAATAAATATAAAGAAAGAAAGAAAAGATAGAGCTATATTTAGCTCAGTGATCATCATATATATGCTATAATGAGATAAAGGTCATAAATTGGACGGATACAGTTTATGAATAAAAATAGTAAATTAAAAATTTACAAAAAAAATAAGAAGAATAACAAAATGTTTGGCACACTCCCTCTTCACCATTAGATTTTTGCATACGGGGTTATGGACTCCACACGCCTCACATGCAGCACTGTCTTGTACGTAAGAATGGATAGACTTCTCCTGTGTTTATATAATGTTCGTGTCATGCGTGTATATCCAAACCACACGTACATGTTTGGCTAATTGTTTATAAGTTAACTTATAATTTATAAATTCGGTGTTTGTCAATCCAACTTCTAAACCAACTTATATGTTTATAAATTGAATGTTACTACATTTTTCTTAACTTATTGACTTATTGTTTGATTTTTTTGTTTTTTAATAGTTCATATTTTTAAATGTTTTTTTAATTTAAAATGTATGTATTTAGCTCATTGTATTTAATAATTATTTTTAAAATATAAATTAGTAAATTTGTAACTAACTTATAAGAACACTTATTCATTTTAAGATATAAGTTAACTTTTTTAAAATACCCCAAACATACACTTAGATCCAAAGAGTACTTTTAGCAAAATATAGCGGACATAAAAAAAAAATCGCTTCTTTTTCAAACACCTTCAATAATATTCACAATATTTAAAAGGTACAAATAATCATTGCAGTATATTATATCGGGACAAAAAGATCGCAACATGCATAAATATGGACCATCATATATTTACATCAAAAAATTTAATTCATACATATCGCAAAAATAATTATGATATGTTGCAGTACTATATGTTTATTGTAGATTAGCCCCCAAACTTAAATAAACTGCATCTTAATTAATAAGTCTCTTTGTAAAGACTCTTTGAAATTAATCTAAATATATGGTGCAAACGAGATCTAAAATAAATAATCCTGTTAATCTGAATATATTTGCGATCCACCATATCAACCCTATAATGGACAATGATTTTAATTCGGTCACTTCGTAGTAAGTTTGTCCACTAAGATCAAGTGGTAACTTTCTTTCCCCGCCTGAGATATTATTCCCTTTATCCCTCTTATTTTCTTTACATTTTTCTTTTTAATACGTCTATTTTATTCTCTCTTTTTTTTTGACAAACAAAGAGATTTTATTAACTTGCATCAACGGAATCACAGGACAAACCCATGAACTGACACTACAACCTGAATAGAAACAAATAAACGAGCTAAACAAATAGCCGCTTATGTTTTCAGACTGTTTAACATCATGAATTTCTAAATTTTTTGAACTAGAAAAGATTAAAATGGCTTCCCGATCTATCAACCCTGCACCAATCCTGGAACCAGTAATATCACAAATGACCTTCACGTACGCACCACCTGCAGCCCAATGTTCAGACACACCCCAGCTATCTACATGCCGAAAACCAGCTATAGACATACCGCAGGTGAAAGATCTCATAAGATGAACAAATTTTAGTTGTGAAAAGTAAGCTCTTGCAATATCCGACACCAGCCCAAATCCAATGCACGAATTACAAATCTCCCACAAAACCACATAAATCATTTTCAAAGTAACGAGGAACAAAACACATACCAACATCAAAAGAAAATACCTTAACATCCCAATAAAAGGGTAACAAGTCAGACACACGCCAATAGGCGGACACACGCCAATAGACGAGACTAACACCAAAAATTCAAAGACCTCAGAATGACACCAAATTTTGGTATGATGTTAAGGAGGAGAATTTGAATCTAAAGGTATTTTTTATTTGCAGAATCGGACTCAAAATCAAGATAGATCTGAGAAATAAATTCCAGATGTTTGGTTTTGGTTCGATTTTTATTGAACAAAAACTGGAACAAAAGGTTTAGATAATTGAGAGGAGGATTGGAGAATGGATTTTTAATTCTTTATATTGAGGGGACATCACGGAGGTTAAGAAAAAACGTAAATTAATAGAGAAAAACAAGAAAAATAAGTAAAGTGATGGGATTAATCAATATTTAATGTATAAAGTAGGTATAAAATATGTATAGTAGAGGAAAGTAGTGAATGCGATTGGATTTTATATTATAAAATATTACTATTTTTGGTATGTAAAGAAATGAGAGGGATGTACCAAAAAGGAAAGTGTAAAGAAATGAGAGGGACATGTGGAGTAACATTTTATAATATAAAATTCAATCACATTCACTACTTTACTCCACTATACCTACTTTATACTCACTTTATACATTAAATATTGATTGATCCCACCACTTTACTCATTTTTCTTACTTTCTCCTATTAATTTATACATTTTTTTAACCTCCGTGATATCTCTCAATATAAAAAATTGAGTGGGACGGAGATAATATATGAATAATATTATCATTATATTAATTACGTACACGACTTGAAGGAAGTATATATAGCCAGCCAGTGGTTCCAAGTATTAATAATTGAATTTTGTATGTTTCCGATAATTTGAATCTACTTTTCTTTCGTTTTGTAGTTGTGCATTATTGAATTTTGGATCACAATGGATCAAACATACTTGTAATTAAAAAAGAAAGACATGGGACGGAAAAAAATGCGGGTTTGCATATGCATATTTGGAAGTATAGTAGTGGAAGAAAAATGCAGAAATCCCAGGTGTTGTGGGTGTATAATTCGACTTTAAAACATGTTAAATTGTTGTTAATTTCCACCGAAATCAATCAATTCTGAATTATGTTTATAAATTCATGGCGTGTGTCCTAAGATCCAGATCTACTTCATTAATTCATCTGTGGTCCCAAATTGTACGATCCTACGGTCTTTAATTTAAAACATTAAAAAACATTAAAAATTGATTTTAAATTTTTAATACACCCAAATACTATAATTATTCAGATAGATTTTCACAGAGGTAGATACAAATAGAATATTTAAGTTTAATTTCAGGTACCCTGACATGTAAACATCAAGATATATCTTATTCGGACCCCACGAGACTTCCATAATAAAAGAATGAGAATACTCATACAGGTCTTTGTTGGAAATAAGAATCAACTTCTTCGAACACCAAAATTTGATCGAGATGAATATAGAACACAGAATCTCTCTTTTACTTTTCTACAAGAGAAAGAAAGAATATGGGATCTATTAAGAACCGTACATTCGGGACTCATCACATCCGCACAAAAAATTCTCGTAACAAAATCAAATCCAACATGCTTATATTTATTTGACAAAAAATTTTCTTACAAATATATAACATATATCTAAATATATTTTTTTCGTGCTAGGATAAAATCGGGAAATATGAGATGTACGTAGACCTTTCTCTATATTTATTTTCATAGTAAGAAGTAAGAACACGATGACTTAAGTGTAATAATTGTTCGAGTTACATCAAATGTTTCTTCAGCTTTCAAGTTGGCCTAGCATCATTATTTTTGGGAGACTTTTTTCACTTAATCACTGGACTCAGAAGCATTTGGGCTCCACCACTAGCTTCATAAGATTTGCCACCTTCTTCCAAGTCCATTAACCCATTCTGTTAAGTATTAGAATTAAAAATATCTTCGGATCCGAAATGATGACCTACTGGTCCTTGAATATTCTAAAGCCCATTATATGAATAGCCCAGACTTGTGTGGACTGCCATATATAGCTACAGAAAATATCAAGTCAATAATGTGGGCGCCTTACTTTTTTCTGTGGTTACTGGTTAGCTACAGAAGTGCAAACTAATTGCCTTCAATAATATGCAAGTTGGTTGATATTTACAACTTACAGGTCATGGTCGCAAAAAGCTACTATAAGATATTTATTCCATCGATAGGCAGGAGAGTTGGGTTTTCGAATTATTTTCTATAAATATATTATTATTTATAATTATATATGTTGGGTCATAGCCCACTTCTCAAACAAGGCTTAAATATTAGTTTGTATATAGGCCCACTTTGTAATAGGTCCAATTAGAAATAAGCCCAATTGTAAACTCTCCCTATAAATATCCCCCAACCCCCACATTAGAAGGGGTTGGAAAATTAGACTAAGGAGAGAACCTCCTAAGAATGTATTATTGTATTAACTCCACTTCATAATAATAAGAGAAAGACTTGTTTATTGATTCATATACTGTTTTACATTCATCATTTGGCGCTAGAATGAGCTCTTTTTTCTATAGTTCCAACCGATATGGAGAAGAGTGAACCGCTTATCTCTAAAATAGGTGACACAAACGAGGTGGTTACAGTACCTCACCGGGAAGGGACACAACTGCCTCCCGTGTTGCAGCCTCGGGAGTTGTTTCCTCCCACAGATGACCAGAATGAGGGATCTCCTGGACCCCCCGTTGACACACGATTGAGGGTCATGACTCCAACAGGCAAAAAAGTGCTAACGAGCGACGCGCGTCTGCACTTGCTTAAGATGCGGAAACAAAAGAAGCAACCAGTGCAGACTCACCGTTTTGAAGAATTCGCTGGGTCAGACGATGAACTGGCATATTTGGAAGAGCAGAAATGTTTGTTGGAAGCTCGCCTAGAGAAACATAGGGAGATTCGACGTCTGCAGCGGGAGTTGCAGCAGACGACAATCTCACATCGTAACAACGACCCCCATCGCCAACTGGACGAGGATTACGAGGAAAATTATGACCTCGATAAAGATATATCCAGCGAATCTCAATGTTCCCGACCACCTCCAAAGCGGCGTATGACATCGTCAGCAAACGATTCCTCATGGCGAAGTGATTCATGCGAGTCATTCCGCCCACAGAGGACATCGCTAAAATGCAGAACGACCTCGCCGAGTGCCAAGATTACATAAAAAACCACTCAGGATTACCCGTCTCCACCGAGAGCCCCTTGTCCCGGTCGATTGAAATTGCCAAAATTGACAGAAATTTGAAAACCCCAGCTTTAGATTACTTTGATGGGTCCTGTGATCCTATTGGGTTCCTCAATACCTTCGACGTGCGAATGGCTTTCTTTGGCCATTCCGAAGTCGCCAGATGCCAGTTCTTCTCCACGTGCTTAAAGGGCACAACCCTACGATGGTATAGTAATTTGACACCACGCTCCATTGATTCCTGGTTCACCTTGAAAAGCAAGTTTCAAAGCCGTTTCTCCAGTAACTATAAGGGGGGTAAGATTACTGCATCGTTGATGACAATACGACAGCGACACTCCGAGTCTTTACGAGACTTCCTAGCTCGCTTCCGAGCAGAGGTCGCCGACATCCCAAACTTAATCGAGGAGCTCGCCATCAATTATCTCGCTGCCGGCATTGACAAGCATCGACATGCACTCTTGTTAGAGGAATTCTTCGAAAAGAATCCTCGCACTCTCCAGTCAGCATTTCAAATCATCGAGCATAGGATGACACTACAAGAGGCCGTGGGGAGCATTCAGTCTCCTCGACGATTCTCTCAGAAACGAGACAGAAGTCGAAGTCCACGACGACGATCTCCGCAAAACAATGCAAGGCGTGGATATGAATCCCAACCCCGCTCCCACGACCACCGAACTCCATTGCCAGACAAAACGGAGAGAAGCGACAAAACAGAACGATCATGGAAGCCACGGGATCGCAGTGAAAAGGAATTCACCAAGCTCAATGTCGATAAGGCAACTATACTTGCAATTCTTAAAACAGAACCTGATTACCGTCCTCCAAGGCCAATGAAGCCAGGACGACCTCCAAGCTCCCGATATTGCGAGTATCATGAAGATACCGGCCACACAACAGAATCCTGTTTCCAACTCAGCTCGTTCATTGAAGGCAAAATTCCCCGAGGACAACTCGTCCATTTCATTGATGATAACGGTCACCCCACCTCGCGTAGCCATGACCTCGACAGAGTTATTGACGTCATCGCAGGGGGACACTCCGCTGGGGGCACATCTAATAACTCCAAAAAGTAATACGCCCGTGAGGTGTTTTCTATCAACCTAGAGGCCCCAAAGAAGCCAAGACACAACCCAACGCCGACTATCTCCTTTTCAGATGACGACTACCCGTCAGGGCTAATCGAAGCCCATCAAGACGCCCTGGTTATCACCGCCAAAGTAGGCACGAACACTGTGAAAAAGATTTTAATCGACAACGGCAGTTCAGTCGATATCCTCTACCACCACGCATATTCACGAATGGCCCTTGGAGATCGCAAGCTAGAAAATGTCAATATCCCTTTATATGGGTTCACATGGAATGAAGTCAAGGTGGTGGGTACTATCGACCTACCCGTCCTGTTTGGAGTGTCTCCATGCCAAACGTGGTAGATGGTTAAATTCCACGTTGTTAATGCGACATCAAGCTACAATGCCATCCTCGGTCGTACCACATTGGCCTCCCTCAAGGCAATCACATCGATTCCCCACCTCAAAATGAAGTTCCCCACAGACTTCGGGGTAGGAGAGGTCATAGGCGATCAGGTCGCAGCTAGACAGTGCTACTTGTCCGCCGTGATCCCACGACAGAAAGCCGGCGACGACTCCTCCATTAATCAGGTGATAGAAATCGACCCAAACAACGCCATTGAGGTCCCCACGACCTTAGCTTGTGTACCTATGGAGGATACAGATGACATAGAACTCGTGCTGGGAAATTTGGAGAAAAAAGTCAAAATTGGGAAAGAACTCCAGAACCCCCTAAGACAAAAAATTGTCGATCTCGTCCGCGAATTCTCCGACATCTTCGCTTGGGACCCCAGCGATATGCCCGGGATCCCAGAGGTCATAGCTCGCCACTCACTGCACCTCGATCCGAAAATCCGACCTGTGAAACAAAAGAAGCGTGTTTTTTCAGAGGACAAAAAACAGGCAATCGATACCGAGCTTGATCGCTTGCTCGCTGCCGGATTCATTGAACCCGTACAATTCCCCACTTGGCTCGCCAACGCGGTGCTGGTGAAAAAGAGCAATGGTAAATGGCGCATGTGCGTCGACTACTCCGACCTCAATCGGGCATGCCCTAAGGACTTTTACCCACTACCTAATATCGACCAGTTGATCGACGCCACTGCGGGCCACGAGCTCTTGTCATTCATGGACGCATTTTCAGGCTACAATCAGATAAAAATGGACAGTCAAGATTGGGATAAAACTGCTTTCATCACGCATAGAGGCGTCTTTGCATACAAAAACATGCCCTTCGGGCTTATCAACGTGGGAGCGACGTTCCAGCAAATGATGGATTCTATATTTTCTTCGCAAATCGGCCGCAATATGCAAGTCTACGTCGATGACATGATCACCAAGTCTCAGAAAGCTTCGGACCACATTGACGATTTGCGAGAAACTTTTCAGACAATTCGCCTCCATAGTATGCGACTCAATCCAGCAAAATGCTCGTTCGGACTCACCACTGGCAAGTTCCTCGGCTTCCTGATCACTCAACGAGGAATCGAAGCAGATCCCTCTCAAATCAAGGCCATCATGGACATTAAAAGCCCATCTACCCTGAAAGAAGTTCAAGTCTTAACAGGCTGTGTCGCTGCCCTGAGACGATTCATTCCCCAATCATCTAAACGCTGTGCACCCTTCTTTCAGGTAATCAAAGAAACAACTAAAACGTCAAAGATTGTTTGGAATGACAAGTGCCAAGAGGCGCTGGCCGAGCTTAAAAAGTTCTTAACCTCTCCCCCCGTATTGACCCATGCGGTCGGCTGCGAGCCTTTGCGAATCTATCTCGCCGCCACTGATGTTACTATCGCCGCTGTCTTGATCAAATTCAAAGAAGGAACGGAGTCACCGGTATATTATGTCAGCCATACACTTCGGGACGCGGAAACGCGGTACCCACAAATCGAAAAGCTGGTTTTCGCTCTCGTCATCGCGAGTAGGAAATTACGACATTACTTCCAAGGTCGCGAGATTCAGGTCATGACTAATTTGCCCCTAAAGAGAATACTACATAAACCTGACATGACTGGTCGCCTCGCCGCATGGACGGTCGAGCTAGGCCAGTTCTTCATCGAGTACAAGCCTCGGACAGCGATGAAAGCCCATGCACTGTCAGACTTTGTCGTCGAATGTCAATTCTCCCAGAAAGAAAACCCTTCAAGGGCGGCAAACCCCTATCCTCGCGTCCCTGGTCACTTTACGTCAATGGTTCATCCACCATGGCAACTAGTGGGGCAGGGGTCATCCTGATTAGCCCTGAAGGTTTTCAAGTTCAACAAGTAGTCAAATTCTCATTCAAAGCAACCAACAATGAGTCAGAATACGAGGCCCTGATAGCAGGCCTTAGGCTAGCGAGCGAATTGGATGCCAAAATCATTGATATCTTCAGCGACTCCCAGTTAGTGGTCAAACAGATCAAAGGCGAATTCAAAACTCACAATGACAGAATGGCATCCTACTTGGGAAATACCCAATCCTTACTGGCGAGCTTTATGTCGTGGACAATTACAAACGTCGACCGACTGGAAAACCAGTGGGCCGATGCGTTATCCAAATTGGCCTCATCAAAAATCCCGACCAACTCTCACCCCGTGTATGTTGAAGAGCTTCCATTCCAACGATTCATGAACTCCCAGTAAGTGAAATCAGCACTTCCCCGGACTGGAGCACCACATTTTTAGACTACATAGTCAACAACAAACTCCCAAACGACAAGAAAGAAGCTCGCTCGATAATGTTCAAAGCCCGCAATTATTGCGTCCTGGATTCAAAGCTCTACAGGCGAGCACTGACAGAACCGCTACTTCGTTGCCTAGGTCCCGCCGAGTCCCAGCTCGCCATCCTCGAAACTCACACAGGAATATGTGGAGAACACATGGGGGGCAAGAACCTAACACTTAAAATCATTAGACAGGGCCTGTATTGGCCCACAATGAGGAAAGACTGCGAGACCTACGTCAAGAGCTGTGTTCCGTGTCAACTCTACAGTACTGTCAGCCACGCCCCTTCGCAAACGATGACGCCGATTCTCTGTCCTTGTCCCTTTTTCCAGTGGGGAATCGACATTGTGGGACCTCTCCCAAAAGTTAAAGGGCAATTCCAATATCTAGTCGTCGCTATCGATTACGCCACGAAATGGGTGGAAGCTAAGCCCCTAGCCCGCATTCGCGAGAAAGAAATGATTGAATTTTTCATGGAGTTTATCGTATTTCGGTTTGGAATCCCTAGGACGGTAGTAACCGACAATGGTACCCAGTTCGTCGGCGACAAGTTCGAAACCATGCTGCGAGACCTCAATATCAAGCACTCCAAAGCTTCGGTAGCGTACCCTCAAGCCAATGGCCAGGTGGAAGTCACTAATAGGATCATTCTGCAAGGACTCAAAAAGCGACTACAGGAGCAACCTCGCTCATGGGCGGACGAGCTTCCCAACATCCTATGGTCTTACCGAACTACTCCAAGGACCTCCACAGGCGACACCCCATTCAGGCTAGCATACGGCACAGACGATGTTATCCCTCTAGAAACAAGTCTCCAGTCACCTAGGGTTGATCTCTTTGACCCCGCGGCCTCAATGGAAGGGCTGCACCTCGACAACGACCTACTGGAAGAAGCCAGAGATGAAGCCCACTTGACCACAATCCGTCATCAGAAGGCAACAGCCAAGTATTTCGACAAAAAGGTAAAAACCAAAAACTTTCAGGTCAATGACCTCGTCTTGAGGGAATCGGCATCATCTCAACCAACTGTCACAGGGAAGTTCAAAGCACCTTGGGAAGGCCCATACAAAATCTCCAAAGTTATCAGGCCGGGCACTTATGAACTCTCTCAACTCAACGGCGAGCCCGTCAAGAACGCATGGAACGCGATCCACCTGAAGAAATTCTTCCCATGAATGAAGGAAATTTGACACACTCAAGGCTTTTTATTAAGTTATTTTCAATCAAGCCTAGTTAAAGGCATGTATTCCCAAACATTTAACGTTGGTACTCAAGTATGGTTACAAATCATCTCTACGAGCAAAACGCTAGGCTCCTGAACGGGTCCAACAGTCACCACTAGTAATGCTTAAGGCAAGTCAAAATTTAAAGATCACTTAGCTAAACAAATTGCTGTTGGCTAAAGTTTAAGCCTATCATAGAATACAATCTCACATTGCGGGTATCGCTACAAAAAATGTCATGCTAGTATAAAACGCCCAGTAGGAAATAATACAGTTAGCAGAATAGGCAAGAACATTCGAGAATATCATCATGATAGAACCAACATTATCAAGCACTCATGAAAATCAAAGCCCGAAAGGATTCATATCAAAGTTTACGAAATATGTTAAAGAGAGAAACTGAAGTTAGAAAAATGGGGGATACAAAACCACGGGGCATTCCCCGCCTTCAATTAGGAATTTTCCTCATGATTCACGTCTTGGGCGGGTTGAGCTAAATCCGCACAAAAATCATCAAAAGTATGGCCCGCCATATCCAGTCCAGCGGCGACCGCCCTGACATAACAATGACCGTACCCCGCTTCAAGCCCATTCGCGATCTCCACGGTTCCCTTCTCCACCTCAATCTCCAGGCTGTCAACATTACTTGCAAGGGCCTCCTTCTCACTACGGCAACGCTCCAACTCCGAATTCATGTCGTCGTTTTCCCTTTGTTTTTCCTCAAACAATCCTTTCACTCTTTCTAACTCACTTGATAATCCCTCGATTGTTTGGGCAGCCTTGCTATTCTCCACCTTCGAGTTCTCTAGCTCGGCGGATAACCCCTTGACTTCGGTGGACAACTCCCCAACACGCTTCTCAGCATCCGTAGCCCGCTGATCGGCAGCAGCTCGCTGTTCTTTGAGAACGCCCATCTCTCGCAGCGATTCAGTCCTCCACTGGCCATCAACATCGGCTCGATACTCGCGAACGATGTGCGTCACGTCGGCTAAGAACTGATACACCAGAAACAGGAGCAAACTTAGGACTTGAAAACCATGACAGCACAATAAGCACAATAAAGTAGATAGGGAGCTAAGTTAAATAACTACCCGTCCGGCGCGAGTTAAACAACGATCCGCTACATCGCTCCGAGCCCGGTCCACATACGAGCTAAAATCTTGCGGTAGGTCGAACGCCCCAAAAACCTGCCAACGGAGGGTAAGCCCAGACAACATTATACAACCAATACACACTAAAACCCGTTATTAACAAGAAGAACCAGATATACCCGCAACGGCGTATGGGACCCTGCAGTCCAGCGCTCGTAGGGATGGATCTCGAAGCGAGCTGATTCTGCGGCCGTCTCAGGTTGAAGAGTGGGGGGACGGTCAGCACCCCGCAGTCCTGTGATTGTTAACGACTTCGCCCCCCCCGGTCTCGACTAGTCCTGCCCACGCCGAGCAACGACTCGCTCCGAACCATCGCTCACCATATCAACGCGCGACCTCTTCCGATTGCGGCCCACCAGCTCAACGTTCGAGTCATGATCCAGGCCAACCTCCTCACTAATCTCTACAACAGGCACAGTCTCTAAGGCTACATCCGGGGTAACACCCGTCCCTAAACCACTGCCACCCGGAGCAGTCTCGGTATTACTTCGCGGGAGCTGTGAACGGGGCCTCTTCGCAAGCAGCATCAAAGCTTTCTCCATCTCGTCCTTTAATCCACCGTCCAACACTTGTCGCAAAGACCGACCTGAAACTGAAAAACAAATAGCGCCAACAAAAAAGAGGTCAGTAAGCAACATTAGCACAAAGGACAACGAAATAATGTTAAATAAAAAGATAGCCTTACGATCATGAGTTTCTAGAAAATATTCATCTTTCAACTGCGACCAGGTATATGGCGACCAAGACCCTAAAAAAGTTCTTAAGAAGGCGGCATCATACTTACTCAAACCGTTTAAAAGGTCGACAGTAGCCCTAGGCACAACCCGACAAGAGGGCACGAACTCAAGGTCTTTTCCGTACCAAAACAACCATTTCCCATGCCAACCATGATTCGACGACTTGACATCCACAAGACGAACCCCAGCCCGTTTATAAAAATACACTTGGCCATTAGTGTAGTGGATACTATAAATTGAAAAAAACAAATTCAAAGAGGGTAATCTATTAACCTCAACGCAGCGAGCTATGGACCCGCTTATTTGCGCAATAGCGTTAGGGGTCATCTGAGCTACCCCACACCCAATAGCTTCAAACATACAAAGGAAAAAGGGATGAAGTGGTAGGCGCAGCCCATACTCGAAGTGGACTAGGGGAATCCCATGCATCCCGAGTTCGGGCATACTCCATATTCGGTCGTCAGGATTAGGAACCTCGCAACGGTAGCCCCCCACGGTCAGGTCGACCCAACTCTTATTTATGTCTACCCGCGTTGAGGGATTAGAAAAAACACTTGATATGTTGAGACTGACATTATCCCTAAACTCTAATCGACCGGCAACAAAAGCCTCTTCGACCACCTTCTCACGCTCTGCCACCGTCCCAGGACTCAACGGTGGAGAAGCATGAGCCTCGCCACCACCCCCAGAAGAACTAAAGCCAGAACTAATCTCGGCATCGGGAAGATCTAAGTGATCTAAGTTAATAGGCGGCTCAAGAAGTTCATTTATTGATGGGTGTTTGTTTAAACTAGTACTAATTGTGGCCTCCGATTCTTGCGAAGGAATAGACATGACTCAAAGTTATGAAATGCGAATTGCCAAAAGGTAAAAAAAGAGAGAGCAGAGAAGAGAGATACACACGTGAGTAAGAGAAATGGTAAAGTAAGAGTAACAGCCCTGCAACCGCCACAGAAAAGAAAAAGAAAAGACTCACGTAGTGACTTGGGAAGTTGGAACGCCGCAATTGGGAACCGGGTTCCGTACAATTAATAAAAATACAAAACAAAACAGCTTAAATACTTTACTCCATTTATTTGATTTTTCTTTTTAAACCAAATCCCATTCTCGACATGCCGGAGGTAATTAGCGAATTTTACTTAATTGAATTTCATAACATATTTTATTTTCTTTTTCCTCTCATATTTCAGGGCCTAAGCAAATCTAAAGATATAGCTTCCAACAAAAGGGGGGGGGGGGGGGGGGGACAAATGTTGGGCCATAGCCCACTTCTCAAACAAGGCTTAAATATTAGTTTGTATATATGCCCACTTTGTAATAGGCCCAATTAGAAATAAGCCCAATTGTAAACTCTCCCTATAAATATCCCCCAACTCCCACATTCGAAGGGGTTGGAAAATTAGACTAAGGAGAGAACCTCCTAAGAATGTATTATTGTATTAACTCCACTTCATAATAATAAGAGAAAGACTTGTTTATTAATTCATATACTGTTTTACATTCATTAATATATAATAGTCTGAACAAAAAAAAAGGTCAAGATTGACCTCAAAAGTTCTATATTTCCTGCTAAATGTTAATGGCACAAATAAGTGTTCAAACATTTTTATCCTACACAGTGACTTCTATCTACTTTCTGAGTTTACATGTAATAAAAAAGAGGATGAGACAGGTGTCTCTCGGTTTTTTTTGGGGAATATCAAGGTTCGAATCTTGTTAAAAATAAGATGTATGAGAGAATCTTCAACGGTGTTCTGTAAAATGGTTGGCTAAATATTAATTATTTATGTAAAATTTGTTGAACCTGTAAGGTATTTTACTCCAATGGAGTTAGCTATATTGATTGGTTATATTTTAAAAATGACATGTTATTATTATTTCAAGTTATTTTAAGTACAATATACTATTTTAATATGTTAACAATTGATGTGTAATTTTGCTACAGGTCACTAGAGGTTCAGCATATATATCCAATATAATGAGGTTATCTAAATTTTTAGTCAACAATAATGTATCATTGGATTGACAAATTTTTTACACATTCTCTATAATTTCTATTTAAAGCATGTCATATGAATTTTTAGTTAAGAGTTCATGATGATTGAAGATGCTCTGAGTGCGTTAAGTATGCAAACTTCAATATTATCGTAAAAGAAAATTTTAAAAAGAATAATGCGCATTAATTTATCAGAACAGCATTGAACTGATTCGCAATAAAAGAAATGAAAAGAAAAACAGCATTGAACTTCCAGGTTTTGTGTATAGGATAGGATAGCGAAACAAACAAGTAAAAAGATGGTTGAATTTAAATTGGTCCATGAAGGGGCATGGTCCATGCATACTCAAATCGTAGTCCAAGTTAAATGAAGTCCACCTACAAGATCTTTATTCCATTCTTTAATTTTTTGGCCCATATGAAGTGAACATTGGAATAAAGTTTACTTTTTTATTTTGAAAAAAATAATTAAAGTGTGTAGTTAGAATATTATTAACACTTTTCCTTTTCGGAATTTTTTCCCTGAAAAATATATAGAAAAAAAATAAACTGGGAAAATATAATCACGAGGTGTAAATTTTGAAATTACTATTATAAAACTCCCAACCAAATATACTATATTATAAAGTCCCATCAAAGAGCAGGTCATGCATTTCGTGCAAGTTGAAGCTTGGAAAGATGTACCACTGTACTAGTCTACTAGACTCCTAGTGGGGGTTCTCTTGTCTGTATTTATTTATCTATCTATTTATTTATTTATCCAAAACTAATTTATTTCATATATTACTCCTGAGTCCTGTCAAGGGTCAACAAAATTAAGAGGTTTTCTTTTACGGTAATGCTAGAGGTACCGAATTGGGTATCGAATTTTGGTATCAAATGATGTGATATTGGTGATTTGAAAGTTTAAAATGATTTTATTGAAGAAATTAATGTGAAAGTAGGGGGTTCCACTATTCTATACTATATTATTAAAGACGAAATATTAAAAGTTTTGGTCGGTCGGTCAGTCAGTCGGTCGGTCGGTATTTGGGCCGATTCACGGGCCTATCTATAACCAATTTATTAATAATCAATTACCTTTTTCAGTACATTACCTATTTTATATTATTTTTAAACTAAACCAACTCATCTTCTAAAAATAAAACGGGCAACATATATATAATATGGTAATATTATTATATATTTATAAACGATTACCTTTTTCAGCTAAAACAAATTATTTTTATATTTTTAAATAAAACAACTCATCTTCTAAATACACATATATGGAAACCAATTTATTAATAACCAATTACCTTTTTCAGCTAAAACATATTACCTATTTCATATATCTATTTAACTAAAACAAATCATTTTCTAAAAATAAGACGGGCAACATATATATAAAATGGTAATATTATTATATATTTATAACCGACAACTAAAACACATTATTTATTTTATATTTTCTAACTAAAACAACTTATCTTATAAATATAATACATGCAAAATAAATATACAATGGTAATATTGTTTTATATAAATATTAATAAATAACTATTTATTCTTTTCAGCTAAAACACATTACCTCTTTTATATTTTCTAACTTAAACAACTAATTTTCTAAAAATAATGCAGACGACATATATAAAAAAATGTAATATAATTTATATAATTGTGAATAAGTAACTAATTGTCTTTTTAAGAATATTACCTGTTTTATATTTTTTAACTGAAACAACTCATGTTCAAATTAAAAATAACACGGCAAAAGACAGATATATTGGTAATATTATTATATTTAACTTATGAAATTCATGTTTATTATAATTTTTTTAACATTCAATTTAAACGAGATAATTAATGAAAATAAAAGTAATAGTATATTCAAATAAACTCGGTATATTGCACGAGCACATATTTTGATATTTACATTTGAGTCCCTTTTTAGATTTTTAAGAGTAAAAAAATACGAATCATTAGATCTGTTATTTTAAAATATTTTATATTTTAATATCTAAAATACTACTACAGATTACGTCAAAAATATATTAAATTTAGATATTAAATTGTTAGATTTATAAATCCGGTATATATATATTAGAATTTTATCAAATTATATATAATAACTAAAATCTAAATAAAAAATAAGAAAATATTAAAGAAGACCGTGCGTCGCACGGGATATAAGCTAGTATTAATTAAGTTGTAGCTATTAAGAACATGACATGTGACATTTGTGATTCATTTTGAGATCTAATTTGATACTCATAGCATTATTTTTTTTTTACCTTGTTAAATTCAATATTAATATATTATACAACACAGGACTGACACAGTTTAATTCCAAAAAGTAAAAATAGTTGTATGTACATTATGAGTCTTTAGAATCATTTTATGTGTTATAAAAGATCAGTTTTTCTGTTAGGAAAAACTTCAAAATTAGTTCCTTGATATCTCGCATCCTTCAAAATAAGTTCATCTAATATGTTGAAAGTCATTGACAATTTTTGGTTTTGCAAAAGAAAAATTAAAATTTCTCATTTTCCGTTTAAAACGAAATGGGGTTACAAAATTAAGAAATACTAGCCTAGAACCCATGCACGGGTGAATTTTAATATTTTTGATTTTTGATTTTAGTATTTTTTATATGATTTTTTTTATTTTTTATCTTATTTTATTAGCATTTATTTGTATTTTGATCTTAAAAATTCTTAATATGTTGTGAACGGAATAATATCTTGAATTTTTTAATGTAGTTTAGAAAAATAGATGATATAAATATTTAATAATAATATGTTGTTGACGAGATTCGAACCTTGAATCCGTGGGAACATTTTAGATATCAAGAAAAGAATATATTTTTAAGAGTGTGCTAGAGGCACAAAAAATTGTTACAGAAAATTGTTACAAAATGACTTGGCATAGTTGATGTGGCAGTATGTTGCTTTTTGATAGGTGTTATTGGTGTGAATGCATGAGCTCATTCCAATCAAATAAGAGGTTGGTTTATAGATAGATTCATAGTACAGAGGCTGGTTTATAGATAGATAGGTATAGATACGTCCTATATTTTGTTTATGAAATATGAATAGATGTGTAACAAACCATATATCATTCCGACAGGCCGATGTAGGTGGCAGCAAAACAAATACAAATACAGCAGACTCATTGTATTTGTAAACTGTTGGCCAAACAATCAAAACCGTGTGAAGTTCCCCTTGTTTTCTAACAAAAAACAGCGTGCAACCACCCCCAGAATCACACGCAAAAAACCCCATATGTATCCATTTTCTTCCCCACTACATTAACAACATAATTCTTTCCCCTCAAGCTCAAGCAATTCAACAAAATCAAATCAAAACATTCACAAATATCTCAACCAAAAAATCACAAAAATGTGTCGAGGTTTTCAACAATCCGAGTCCGAAAGATTCTTGAAGATGAAAGCTTTTAACCTAGTTTTCTCACTTGCTAATAAATCTTGTGTAACAACTTTTCCTGATTCTTTAACTCTTCATTATCTTCCACGTATTAATGGCACACATCTCGAGATCAATCATTCCATGATCAAACCTGACTCCCCAGCTTTCCTAACACTACACAGGGTCGTGAGCCCCCTTTCGGATAATTATTCAGTTTGTTTTGCTAGTAGAGAGAAAGTAAAGGCCAGCCAAGGCGCCAGATTCGAGGTTTTTTTCGGGGACGTTAGGGTTTTAAAAGGGTTTTTTAGAAAAGACTGGGATGACACGTGGAAGATGGAGTGTAGTTGTGGACTTGAGTGTAGTTCTGCTGGGAGAATATTGCAGGAGATTGTGAAGAAATCTGAGGTGAGCGTGGTGGCAGAAGGTGGTGTTGTGATGAATGAGACGGTGGAGATTGTTGCGAAAAGACGGCAGAGGAGGTTGTTGAAGGGTGGAACGTTGGAGGAGATACCAGAGGAAACTGAGTACTGTTATGACTTTGCTGATGATGAGTCTTGTTCTTCTGGTTGTTCTTGTTGTGAGGAGTTTGGGGAATCTGAATCTGAATCTTGTGGAGATCAAGAAATTGCAGCGGCGGCGGAGGCGGAGGAGGAAATGGAAGGTGAAGGGAGTTGGGCGGTGGATGTGGGGATATGGGTTCTGTGTTTAGGTGTAGGGTTATTGGTTTCCAGGGCTTCTTCCAAGAGGCTTCTAAGAAGAAGAACTGCATTTTTGTAGCTTATGATTATAAATGTGTTATTATATGCAACAAATCCTGAGATAAAGAGACTGATGTACCTAATATATTTTGCTTAATTCAATCTTTTTAAAAAAAAAATATTTAGACTTATATGTCTTCTTTAATCGAACTAGTTCAACCATTATATTTATATCCAGTCCTTCAAGATTTTTGATTTATAGGATTGAACTGCCAACCCTTTTAAATTTAAATAAGATCATTGTAACATATGTTGAATTCTTAAACGCGTTTTAGGTGGATATTTTGTTCATAAAAACTTTGATAAATTTTACTATAATAATTCTTTTTCATTTATATGATAATTTTGTTTATTTGGTTTCCACGTTAATATCATTATGCTCATAAGCAATAATGACATCTCCCATACTACATCACTAACATCAGTAAAGAGTTCTAATTGATATTTGGTAAATTATTTACCTTTTCTTCTAAAATTTTAACAACTTTATCATGTTCACATGTCCAATTAAAATGTTTATTTTTTGTTAATTCTTGTAAGGGTTTTCTTAATTGAGATAAATTTTTTATATGACCGGCTGCATAATTAATTAATAATTCCTAAAAATTGTTGAACTTCTTTTTTATTTTCTAATTTATCTTTAAAAAATTTTATCTTGGATACTATATGATTTTGTAATTGTAAGTCATCTTTATCAATAATGTATCCTAGATATTCTATTTTATTTTTAAATTTGTGATTTCTTTTCAGAAAGTAAAATACCATGTTGTTTTATAGTTTAATGAACTGGTCTAGATGTTTTATGTGATATTCTAAAGTATCACTATATATTAATATGTCATCTACGTATACTATACAAAAAACTTTTAATTTTCTAAATACTTCATACATTCTTTTTTAAAATATTTGTTGTTAGAAATGAATACCACTAGAAACTAGACAGAGGGGGGGTGAATGGATAGTTTGATATATTTTTCGATCTTGAAAACTAAGTAAACAACTGTATGTGATTATGATATGTAATATGCAGAAAGTAAATAACACACACAATCACTTTAATCTACTTTGTATAAGCAAATTAAATACTACAGCTTTCCAGGAAATTCACAATCGAATTTCTGGCTTCTAAACAAGAACGGTTTGAACTTGCTTGCTTACAGAGAAAAGAGCTTAGCAAATAACTATGTGTATCTCTCTTACAGCTTACAGTTGTGTGGGCACGATATATATATTTTCCTATACAAACTAGGCACACACAATATTACACAGCTACCCCTTCTGAAAGTCCAACTTGTCCTGCCATAAGAAGTTCACTGTGTCAGGAAGGACCACCTGCTTTTCGGAGTCTTTCCCGTTTCTGTAGCTGCTTGTCTCTTATCTTTCTCTCCAAGTTTAGCTGTAGATTTGCCATCTGTTCTTTGGACCACCTTGCCAGAACAAATGCTTCAGTATTTGTCTCCTTTGATTCTTGGTTCTGTACCTTGATTTGTCTTGTTATAAACGGCTAAGTGTTGATATCGTGAACTCCACTTTATCCCTGACTATGCGATCTCCCTTGTGAGGACTACGCGATATAGCCTTTGAAGACTTTGCGACATAGGTCATTTGATGACTATGCGACATGGGTCATTTGATGACTATGCGACATAGGTCATTTGATGACTATGCGACATAGGGCTTCTGAGGACTTCACGATCTAGGCTCCTTTGACTTTGCTGACTTCAACACTTCACGACATGTGTCTTGAGGACTTCTCGACATAGTACAAAATGGACTATGCGATATAGTACTTCACGACATGGATATTGGTGACTTCACGACATAGCTTTCTTTTGACTTTGCTATATAATGCCTTAGACAAATTCCTGCAACTTATTTCTTCATAGCCTTATTCAACTCTATCCTGCTGCATGAACACTTCTGAACTTCTACCAGGATAATTATTCAATGGCCTATATACAATCTAGATGCAAGAAACTTTACTAAGCTCATTATAAGTCTGAGCATACATGATCAAGCTAATGTTCATGAGAACAAGACAAGTACATTTAGAGACCTATACTATATCCCAGTGATAGAAATCACTAGGTCATGTAATGTGACATAGTCACATAGTGTAGGCTTGTTAATAGCGGTATTCAGACATGTCTTGAGCCTAACAATCTCCCCCAAATTGTGAGTAAGATCCTTAGGCACAATTTCATGTCTGATAACAAGCCTAACTTACATAAAAGGAAATTTTAGTAACAGAAAGAACAATTCATGAACCTTGAGATCAGAAATTTGATTACATAGAAAAATTGAAAGCTTACAGATTACTTTTGTTGCTCAGCAGCTTCAGCTTCCAATTGCTTCTCTAGCAAATCATCATATATCTTCTTTTTCCTTATTTCTTCTTTTCTTTTTATGTCTATGATGGCTTCTTGAATTTCTTCTCTTGCAATCAGTTCTTCGATGAGAGGTGAGCCTTCCAAGTCATCAATTGCAGCTTTGAGTGCACTTTCTACATATGAGTCCAGAAACTCCATCCTTATTTTGCTTTGGCCTCCATGTGAGTTTTTGTACTCCACAATGTAAGGATTTTGTTTGACCCTGCACATCCCTTTCTGCCTTAGCTCCTTAGCCCTCTCTTCCATCTCAACCATTTCTTTCTCTTTCTGTATGTCTTTCTTTTCATTCTCTTTCCTCATGTTTTCTTCATAATCAGCATGCATTTTCAAGTACCTGGCAATATCTATCTTCCATGTCCTTTCATCCTTTTCTTCAAAATTCAGTAAGGCATTTATCCTTTCAAGCTCATACTTATAGAAATATTGCCAGCTTCCCTGCTTCATTATTCTTTCTCTTCCATCAGTGTATTTGATATCTAGATGATCCAACCTCACTTTGACTTCAAAGATCCTTTGAGCCCTCAAAAATGCTAGGGCATCTTCATCATAGTCCTCATCTAGTGGAAGCACATTGATGCCAATAACATTTGTGAGTTTTCCAGTCTTCTTTGTTATCCTTATCCTTTTGGGTACACTCTTGATCTTCAAATGCTTCACAAGAGATACCTTTCTTGAACAAGGAGAATTAGTCTTCAGTGCCACATCACTTGGAAGTAGCTTCATTCCTTTCCCCTTCATCCACTGTAACACTCCACTAGCTGTGACTTTGTGGAAGTGTTTTCTTGAGATTATTTTAGTGGCTTCATCTTTCATCTGTGGCAATTCAGGTTCAGAAGTCATGGATAATGATTTTGGAGGATCATTTCTAACAGTACCCACCCTAGACTTAGAGTCTTGTGTTGTGGTTAAAGTACTACTAGCAATGTCCTTGACTTGCTGAATTCCACTCCTAGTTCTCTTCACTGTCTCCTTTGCCCCCTTTGTGTCATCACCATCATCTTTAGATTTCTTGGAAGATTTGCTCCTGCTGCTGTCACTTGGTCCATCCTTATTACTCCTTGAATGAGATCTCCTCCTGTAGGTTTTCTCCTCATCATCATCCTCCCCATCCTTCTTCATGTTCTTTTCTTTGATAGATTCAGGCAAAACACCATGAATCAGAAAAGATTGTAGAATGTTAATCATCTCTAATTCCTCTGCTGTCTTGACTCCTTTCTTTGCTCTCAGCATTTGCAGCACTTGATTGATCTTTGAGTTATTCTTCATTTGCAGATCTTTGGGAATGACTAGTTGGTCAATACTTCTGACTTTGGATAGACTTTGAAAAATTACTGTCCTTGGCTTGGGTATGACCTCAGGCAGTCTTTGATTTTGGTTCAACTCCAAGTCATTATAAAGACTTTCATTGTTAGCCCCACTCCTTTCAATCAACTCCAGAATTATTGACACTTCAGTAAACCTCAGTTTCTCTAGAGTTTGAAATGCTAAGTGCCACAAGCAGTTGTCCTTGCACACCATGATTATTTCTCTCAGATAAACATCCCTGATTTTCCTTACTGCAACTGTGAAGTACTTGATACCTTCCCTGAGCTTCTTTCTGTACACTTGTGCATCTCCTTGAGCATTCTTGTAGGTGGCTTTCAGAAACTCCAGGAATGCCTCATCATGATAGATGTTAGAGTTGGCAACTTCCTGTAGCTTGGCCTCAGTGATAAGTGTAGCTTGGGTAGGTTTAGCAATTGGAGTAGGTATAGCAGGTTGAGAGGTTAAGATGTCTTTAGGCATTGTGGATGGATAGAATGTTGTGGTGACTGTGCTTTTCTGACCTTGTGCATTGATGACCTCTACAGGGGGAAGATTGATTGGCTTTATTGTCTTTTCAATAAGCTTGCCCTTAAGTTTTGATTGCTTGGCAGGTGCTCCCCCTTTCTTTTTCACATTGACCTCCTTTCCTTTCTCCCCCTTAGGCTTGGGATCAGACAAGATGTCTTGAGCTTCCCCAGGAATAGGCAGGTTGAAAGATTTCATCATTGAGGTCATCATTTGTTGCTGCACCAGCAAGATGTTTGTTGTGTTGTTGCCTTGAGCATCTAGCTTGTCATTGAGTTGGCTTAGAGATGCAGATAGCATTCTGTTTTCATCTTTGAGAGAGGCCACTTCCTTTTCTAAGCCATCCACCTTGGAGAATAATTGTTGAGACTTGAAGGAGTTTAGAGATTGATCTTTGACCCTGGCAAAGTCATATTTGGAGATGTCTGACAGAGGGACTTCATCCACCAGCTTATCACCATACTGATTTTTCCACATGACATTCAACATAGCATTGGTGGTGATGGTAGATTTTGCTTGATTTTCCAGTGTAGAAGCCAGTTTCTTGATGTTGTCTGTGACCATGGCAAGAGTCACATCCATCATGGACACATTGGAGGAGGTTTTCTGGACTTCTTTGAGGATACCATCCACCTTGGGAAAATCAGAGAGATAAGAGTTTCTTAGCTTGGTGAGGGATCTGTCTGTCTCCTCCTGAATAGAAGAAATCTCTGATTGAAGCCCTTTCCCAAGATAATGCAGAGCCTTCAACTGGTTCTTGTACACATCATTCACAGCTTCATATATGGCAACAGGAGAAAGATCCTTAGCATTTGAGCCCAGAGAGGTGAGGTATTCTTCTCTCACAAAAGCCAGGGCATCCTTGAGCTTGAGAGTCCTCTTAGCATCCAACCAGGCATCCACATTCCCCTCTTGTTCAGCTGTATCCACAATCTTCTCCTGTTGAGCTTCAACATCCTCCTTATGGCAGAGCAGGATAGCTTCATAATCAGCATTTGGAAGGTTGGAGGTGAGGAGATGTTGAGCTATCTTTGAGAACTCATCAATCTGTGCCACATGGAGATCCTGTATGGCTTCTTCTGTCATTTTGGAAGGCACAGATGATGATCCTGAAGGCCTGTCATGTTGCACAGGCTTCAGCCATTCTGACATTGTGGCCTGAGCCAAGTGAGAGCTAGTGCTAGGCACTTCATGAGATGTGTGAGTTTGAGTCTCCTCCAGCCTTGGAATGGCTGTAGGGTCTGATGTTGTCTCCATTGAAATGGGATGTGTTACAACATCAGCCCTATTTGTCTGTGAAGACATTTCCACATCCCTAAGGATGGGAGAATTAGGCACAGAGTCTCCAGTGAAAACTGGTGAATCCTCCATGTTTGTGTTGGTGTCATTAGGATATGCCTCAGCATGCATTCCCTGACCAACCAAATGTGGGTCCTGAGTGGTGAGCACAGTGTCAAGCACCATGTCACTTGAAGTTGGCTCAATCACAGGGCTGGATTGTGATTGATCAAGGGCAAGATTGTCATGAGAATGACTCTCTTGTTCAGAAGAAATTTTAGTGGAAGAATCTGAGAGAGAAGTGGGGTTCAGATTAGATTTTGGCAACTCCCCCTGAGAAATAGGAGGAGTTTCAACATTGATGTGCTCTCCACTTAGTGTTTGATCACCCTTATCACTCCTAGGATCAAGAGTGAGGTCTTGACCCTGTGCAGACTCTTTACAACTTGCAGTGGGGAGGCTGCTCTTTTCAATGCCCATGACCTGTTGAGAGGCCATAGACAGTAGCAGGTGTACCCCTTTTTCCACATCTGAATCCTGTTGGGAGGATTCAGTGGTAGCTTTAGATTTTGACTTCTTCTTTGGTCTGGTGAGAGGTGACTCAGGAATCTCACTTGCTAGCTCTACAGATTCATGGATAATAGCTAGGGTTCTCTTCTTCTTCTTTTTAGGAACATCAACCTTTTGAGAGATTGATGCACTTGGCTGACTAGACTCTACAGTGGTGTTTACAGTGGGGTTGCTGGATGGGATAGGGAGGCTTGGGTTAGACTGTGAAGCTCCTTCAGTCTCAGCCTCCCCTGTCCAGGAAAGAGCATGGTATATGGGCTTATCAAGTGGATAAGACTCGAATGTGTCCTGCATATGCTTGGTCACACTCAAGATCACATCCACTTGATTCCTTGTGTCCAATGAACCAAACAGAATCTTGGACATGGACTTGGAATAAGCCAACTTTGATTTATCAATACCCTCCAAGTCATGGACATTAGCATCAAGATAATTTAAAATAACTTGAAGAAAGTGAGGGTAAAAGATGTCATTACCTCTTCCACGGACTGTCCTCCCTAGCCTTTGAGCCAATTCCTTGAGGATTATTGCTCCAACATTGATTTCCTGATTGTGGGCTAGGGAATAGGCCAGCTTCACAGCAATGTGACTGATATGGTCCCATCCTGTCTTTCTGCAAAGGAACACCTTCTGGAGTGCATCAAATAGGAATGACCACTCCCTTCTTACAAATTTCTTGTTCAGCTTTCCGGTATCTATCTCATCTGCATACCGAATGAAGGTCATGAAGTCTACAATTTGAGCATCTGTAGCTTCTTGGTCATGACCCTCCACCTTGAACCCTAAAGCTTCATTTATCTCCTTCTCCCCAAACTGGAAGTGTTTGCCTCCAATTGAACAAGCTATCTCCTGGAACGAAGTTCCATCTTCCCTGGCCATTGTAGAAACCAACGCCGTTCGCCAAAGTCCTTCCAATACATCAACATACAACGTGGGGTTCAAGGTTAGGGCTTGGCTGAGGTAGGAATCATTCAGGAACCGTACAAAACACTTGTACCTGGGTTTAGCCTCAGCCTCAGAGGGAATGATGAGAAGATTTGTTTCTTTGGGGATGGTTAAAGGAATAGAGGATGATACTGTTTGAGATTTGGGTGCCATTTCAAGAGAGAGAGTAAGAAAGAGAGTAGAGAATTTGTGCTTAGGTTAGAAAGTTTGAGAGCAATAGACAAGATGAAAAGTTGCAAACGGTTAGAAAAAGGTATTTATATGATAGAGACACTGCGATATGGAGTTATGAATGTGTACAGTCTATCTGTATGTCGCGAAGTCAGAAATGGCCTGTACCGCAAAGTCTTGCAAAGTATATCGCATAGTCTCAAGAATGAACTAAGTCGCAAAGTCTTCAAAATGAAAGGATTGGGGAGACTTTGCGATATAGTAGAAATACCCTGTCTAAAGCTCTCTTTTAGGAATTTGAAGCATTTTGTCAGACTTTTATCAAATTTTGAAATAAAATTAATTTAAGTCAAAATTCTGTCAACTATGGAGACTTGTCGATATAGTTATACTAAGTCGCGAAGTCATAGAATTAACTATGTCGCAAACTCATGAATTGAACTATGTCGCGAAGTCTCACAATCTCAACAGTTTGCGATATAAGTCTGTTTAATTTGAACTATGTCGTGAACTCTGAAAAACATCTATATCGAGATGTCTCAAAAGCTCACAACTCCACTCACAAATATGATTTTAAAAAAAATATGCAGTAAAATACTGAAATATTTATAAATCATATCTCAGCTAATTTTCACTCCAAACAAATAGATCATTTAAATACAGTGAAAATTTACTGCTGCAACAATTAACCAGCATATTTACTTAGAACAACTGAATGAAGGATTGAGCATTCCAATTTCACTCACAAGTCTGTTGAAGACTGCTTCATTCAGAGGTTTAGTAAATATGTCAGCTAATTGTTTCTCAGTTGGAACATAAGAGACTTCTATGGTACCATTTGCAGCATGTTCCCTAATGAAATGGTACCTGATCTCAATGTGCTTTGTAGTAGAATGATTAACAGGATTGGCAACAATGGATATTGCACTAGTATTATCACACATCAGAGGAATGTGTTCTAACACTAGTCCATAATCCATGAGTTGATTTCTAATCCAAAGCAATTGAGCACAGCAACTTCCAGCAGCAATATATTCAGCCTCAGCTGTGGATGTTGCTGTGGATTGTTGTTTCTTACTAAACCAGGACACTAACCTTTGACCTAGGAATTGACAGCTTCCAGAGGTGCTCTTCCTGTCAATCCTGCATCCAGCATAATCAGAATCTGTGTAACCAACCAGGTTGAACCCA
The DNA here is from genome assembly GCA_030848705.1 of Heracleum sosnowskyi. NCBI lineage: Eukaryota > Viridiplantae > Streptophyta > Magnoliopsida > Apiales > Apiaceae > Heracleum > Heracleum sosnowskyi. The sequence goes on from CM061239.1 coordinate 11,842,423, forward strand.
GTGCCCTTTGGATACCATAGCCCAAGATTAGGAGTCCCCTTCAGATATTTGAAAATTCTTTTGATGGCCATCATGTGAGATTCCTTGGGATCAGACTGGAACCTTGCACAAAGGCATGTGGCAAACATGATGTCTGGCCTGCTAGCTGTGAGATAGAGCAGGGATCCAACCATTCCTCTATAGACCTTGATATCAACTCTCTTGCCTTTCTTGTCTTCATCCAGCTTGATTGCAGTAGACATAGGAGTTTTAGCTGGGGATGACTCTTCTAAACCATATTTCTTTAAAAGATCCTTGACATACTTAGATTGGTTTATAAAGATGCCATCCTCCCTTTGATGTACTTGCAGGCCTAGGAAGTAGGTTAACTCTCCCATCATACTCATCTCATATTTACTTTGCATCAACTTAGAGAACCTTTCACAGAGTTTTTCATTTGAAGAGCCAAAGATGATATCATCCACATAGATTTGAACAAGAATGATATCATTTCCATGCTTCTTGAAGAATAGGGTTTTGTCTATTGTACCCCTAGTGAATTGATGCTCAAGAAGGAATTGAGATAGAGTTTCATACCAGGCTCTTGGTGCCTGTTTGAGTCCATAGAGTGCCTTGAGCAGTCTATACACAAAGTTTGGGAAGTCTTCACTTTCAAAGCCAGGTGGTTGAGACACATAAACTTCCTCAGCAAGATCACCATTGAGAAAAGCACTTTTCACATCCATTTGATACACCTTAAAATCTGAGTGAGCTGCAAAAGCCAGGAAGATTCTTATGGCTTCCAGTCTAGCTACAGGTGCAAATGTCTCATCATAGTCAATGCCTTCTTGCTGACAATAACCTTTGGCAACCAGCCTTGCTTTGTTTCTAACTACCACTCCTTCTTCATCCATCTTGTTCCTGAACACCCATTTGGTGTCAATAACATTCTTTCCTTTTGGAGGTGGCACTAGTTCCCATACCTTGTTTTTCTCAAATTGATTCAACTCTTCTTGCATGGCAACAATCCAATCAGAAATCTTCAAAGCTTCTTCAATTAATTTAGGTTCCTCTTGTGACAGAAAGCAGCTATACAGACAAGTATTTAATGTTGCCCTTCTTGTTCTAACTCCCTCACTAGGATCTCCAATGATTTGATCCCTAGTGTGGGCTCTGTCCCATTTCCTTGTGTGCCCCTGTTCATTTCCTTGATCTGTTCCAATCTCATTTTGGTTGACAGTTGCATTCTCTTCTTCTCCCCCTGTGTTTGTGAATCCTTGCACAGGTGTTTGAAGAAGATTGTCAACTTCAAGGATTTCATTTTCTAGAACAGTTTGAACAGGGGGTTCATCTTCACTTTCAGAATCCTCAAGATAACCTTGATTCTCAAATCTCAATAGCACACTGTCTTGATCACTTGTTTTCAGTCCTGGAGTTTTCTTGTCATCAAAGGTAACATCCATGCTTTCCATGATTTTGTGTTGCTCAGGTACAAACACTCTGTATGCTGTCCTTTCCAGAGAGTATCCAATGAAGATACCTTCAAATGCTTTAGCATCAAACTTTCCAACATGCTCAGAGGTATCTTTCATCACAAAACACTTGCTTCCAAACACATGCAGGTGCTTGAAGGATGCTCTTTTTCCAGTCATTAATGAGTAAGGAGTTTTGCCAGACTTCTTATTGATTAATGTTCTATTTTGCACATAGCATGCTGTGTTAACAGCATCAGCCCAAAAGCTAGTGGGTAGCTTTGCATCCAGCAGCATTGTCCTTGCGGCTTCAATGAGAGTTCTATTCTTTCTCTCAACTACTCCATTTTGTTGAGGTGTCCTAGGAGCTGAGAATTGTTGAGAAATTCCTTTATCTTTGCAAAACTCATACAATGTTGAATTTCTGAACTCAGTCCCATTATCACTTCTCAAAGCAACTACAGAGGAACCAGTGCTTTGTGCTTCTTTATCAACTCTCTTGATATGCTCTATTATGACTTGTGGTGCTTCATCCTTGGAGAATAGGAATTCCACCCAAGTATATCTTGAATAGTCATCAACCATCACTAGAGCATATTTCTTTTTGGAAAGGGACATTACATTCACAGGGCCAAATAAGTCCATGTGAATTAGTTGCAGAGGTTTTGAGTTTGTATTGAGCAACTTGTTCTTGTGACTTGATCTTTTAATCTTCCCTTTCTGACAAGCTTCACATGCTCCATCTTGCACAAACTCCAAGGCAGGCAAATCCCTGATGAGTTCTCTCTTGGTTAGAGAGTTCATTGCCTGAACATTCAAGTGAGACAGTTTCTTGTGCCACAGCCAGAATTCCTCATTTGTGGCTTTTGTGTAGAAACAACAAATTTCTCCCTTATCTGCAGCCTTGAGATTAGCTACAAACAAGCTTCCTTTCTTCACACCAGTTAGAACAACTTCACCACTTTCCCTTTTTGAGATTGAACAAAGGTCTTCATCAAATTCCACTTTGAAGCCTCTGTTGGTAAACTGTCCAATACTCAAGAGATTATGCTTCAGTCCTTCAACAAATGCTACATCTTCAATAATGACATTTCCAGATTTAACACTGCCATATCCCATTGTATAACCAATGTTGTCATTTCCAAAGGTTACTGATGGGCCAGCCTTTTCCTCAAAATGTGATAGCAGGGCCATATCACCAGTCATGTGACTTGAGCATCCACTGTCCAAGATCCATATGACTCTTTTATTCCTGTTGCCCTGCATTCACAAAGTGACTAAGTTGCTTTTGGTACCCACACTTGGTAGGGTCCATATGGTTTAGAAACATTTTGATTAATAATTCTTCTGTCATAAATTGCATTTCTCATAGTAGGAGACTTCACTTTTTCTGTGGCTTTGGAGTTTACACTCTTAGGCTCACATGAAGTTTTCACCCTCTCAACCCTGATTGGGGACCCTGTCCTATGAGAATGTATGTGTGTGTGTGATTCACCAGATTGTGCAGAGTCAAGTTTATGTTTAAGAGATAAACAGTTAGCAATCACAGTCACATAACATGTCATGCAGTTTGGCTTACCACAGAAAGAATCATGACTAGAATTTATGCTTGCAGAAAGGTTACTTAGGTTATCAACTTCAACAATTTCAGGCTTACTACACTTATGAGTCAAATGATTAACAGATAGGCATTTTTGACATTGTTTTCTGGGAGCATTTGGCACATAAGCATAGTTGTTTCCTTTGTTAACACCAACTTTACCATTTCTGTTTTGTTTCCTTTTCTTAACAACTTCTTTCTTTGCTTTAGGACTCTTGACAAGATTGTCTTTGGTCTCTTTCTGATTGACAAGTTCAGGAAAGGAAGAAGTGTTCTTAGCAGCCTCATCTTCTTCAAGTAGTTGTTGCTTGATGATCAGTAGTTCCTCATCAAACTCAACAACACTCTTCTTGAAGATGGGCTGTTCAACACTTGACAGTATGGTTGGGGCATTTTTGTTTGTAAAAGTTTCCTTTCCTTTGCCCTTGACTTTCTTCCTTCCCTTGTCATTATCATAGTCAAAACCAACTCCAACCTTGCAATCTTCAGTGTGTTCCTTGTGGTAGGTTTGAATAAGTTCAGAGGAGTTTTTGAAGCTTCTTAGTTTCAGTTCAGTTTCAGCAATTTGTTCTCTAAGGGCATTCTCTATCTGCTCAGCACAAATCACTTTGTTTTTAAGATACTCAACCTCATTTTTCAAACCATCCAGGTTCACAACCATTAACTCAAGTTGCTCATTCTTTTCTGTAAGCTCAACATTTTTAGCAGTTAGTCTGTCAATTTCTTCATTAGCTACTAACATGCTAGTATGAATATTAAACATTTCAGTGCTCATATCTTCAACAGTTTGCTTATATTGAAGGGGAGTCATATCAAGAGAAGTAAGAATAGGTACCTGACTTGAATCACCTTCATCAGAAAATGCCATCAAGGCATAGTTTGAGTACTCTTGTTCTTCTTCTTCATCAGAGTCATCCCAGCACTTTCCCTCAGCAATAAAAGCTTTGCCCTGTTGTTTCTTGAGTAGAGCCTCATACTTAGCTTCAAGCTCTAAGTATGCTTTGTCCTTCTTGACTTGTTTAGGCTTTTTGCACTCAGTGGCAAAATGCCCAAGTTCATTGCAGTTATAGCACCTTATTTTGGTCCTATCCACACTTCCTGTCTTGTATCCACCTTTAGCAGCACCAGCAATCCCTTTTCCTTTATTGAAGGTGTTTGAGCCACTAGATCCACCAGTGTTTCCATTGTTGAACTTAGACTTAAATGGCTGCTTTCTTTTAAACCTTATGTTAGGATACCTCCTAGCCATATAAGCAAAAGATTTGTTTTCCATTTTGTCCAGCTCATCTATACTGTAGAACTCATCCTCTTCAGGTAAATCATACACAACCTGAGTTTCATCACCAGTGTCTTCAACTTCCAGTTCCTCAATCTTGACCTGACTGATTTTAAGAGAGTCCATTCTTTGACTTAGGTTGTCAGCAATAAGTGCACAGGAAGTATTAGCCACTAATCCTTGCTTTGCTTGAATAGATCTCTTTTGAAACAGCTCTAACTCATATGTCTTTAAAACACCATACAACACATCAAAACCAATCTTTGTCAGATCTCTTTCTTTAAGGGAAGAAATTCTTGGTTCCAAGTGATCTGGCAGAGTTAGTAGAAACTTCATATTGAGCTCTTCTGTTTCATAGTGTTTGTCATAGAGTTTGAGCTCGTTTATCAGCTTGTTGAATCTCTCAAACACTTCTGTGATTCCCTCTTTTGGCTGAGCCATAAAGGCTTCATATTGTGAAACAAGAATCTGCTTCTTGTTCTTTCTTACCTCAGTAGTTCCTTCACAGAGCACTTCTATAAGATCCCACATCTTCTTGGCACTAGTACAATGAGCAACAGTGCCATACATGTTGAAGTCCATAGATTCACAAATGATAAGTTGAAGATGTCCATCCAATGCCACTTTTTCCTTTTCAGGATCAGTGTATTTTAAGGGATCTTTGGGCACATGTTTTGCTGGTACAATCTCAGTGCCACTGGTTGTTTCACCAATCTCGATCATTGGAATGAAGGGACCATGCTTTAGAATATCTAAATACATGGGGTTAGAAGCTTTGATGAAAAGCAACATCTTCTTCTTCCATAAACTGTAGTGCTCCTTGTTAAAGGGAGGAATCTTGATACTGCTTAGTTTCTGTGAACTCATTCTTGATCTTTTCCTGTTTGTACGTTAACAGCCTACGCTCTGATACCACTTGTTAGAAATGAATACCACTAGAAACTAGACAGAGGGGGGGTGAATGGATAGTTTGATATATTTTTCGATCTTGAAAACTAAGTAAACAACTGTATGTGATTATGATATGTAATATGCAGAAAGTAAATAACACACACAATCACTTTAATCTACTTTGTATAAGCAAATTAAATACTACAGCTTTCCAGGAAATTCACAATCGAATTTCTGGCTTCTAAACAAGAACGGTTTGAACTTGCTTGCTTACAGAGAAAAGAGCTTAGCAAATAACTATGTGTATCTCTCTTACAGCTTACAGTTGTGTGGGCACGATATATATATTTTCCTATACAAACTAGGCACACACAATATTACACAGCTACCCCTTCTGAAAGTCCAACTTGTCCTGCCATAAGAAGTTCACTGTGTCAGGAAGGACCACCTGCTTTTCGGAGTCTTTCCCGTTTCTGTAGCTGCTTGTCTCTTATCTTTCTCTCCAAGTTTAGCTGTAGATTTGCCATCTGTTCTTTGGACCACCTTGCCAGAACAAATGCTTCAGTATTTGTCTCCTTTGATTCTTGGTTCTGTACCTTGATTTGTCTTGTTATAAACGGCTAAGTGTTGATATCGTGAACTCCACTTCATCCCTGACTATGCGATCTCCCTTGTGAGGACTACGCAATATAGCCTTTGAAGACTTTGCGACATAGGTCATTTGATGACTATGCGACATGGGTCATTTGATGACTATGCGACATAGGTCATTTGATGACTATGCGACATAGGGCTTCTGAGGACTTCACGATCTAGGCTCCTTTGACTTTGCTGACTTCAACACTTCACGACATGTGTCTTGAGGACTTCTCGACATAGTACAAAATGGACTATGCGATATAGTACTTCACGACATGGATATTGGTGACTTCACGACATAGCTTTCTTTTGACTTTGCTATATAATGCCTTAGACAAATTCCTGCAACTTATTTCTTCATAGCCTTATTCAACTCTATCCTGCTGCATGAACACTTCTGAACTTCTACCAGGATAATTATTCAATGGCCTATATACAATCTAGATGCAAGAAACTTTACTAAGCTCATTATAAGTCTGAGCATACATGATCAAGCTAATGTTCATGAGAACAAGACAAGTACATTTAGAGACCTATACTATATCCCAGTGATAGAAATCACTAGGTCATGTAATGTGACATAGTCACATAGTGTAGGCTTGTTAATAGCGGTATTCAGACATGTCTTGAGCCTAACATTTGTGGTGCATTTTTTAATGCTCATTCATAATGTCCTTGGGTGCACTAAATGTTGTTAAGAGTCTTGATTCTTTTGTTAATTTTATTTGTCAAAATCCACTTTTACAATCAAATTTTACTAAACCAGTTTTTATTTCCTAGTCTATTAATTAAATTTCTTTTATATGGCAAAAAAATATCCATCAAATATCGTCTTTTTATTTAATTCTCTATATTCTATTACCATTCTAGCCTTTCCTCCTTTTTGTTCATTATGTTTTCTTAATAAAAAGACCGGACTACTATGTTGACTTTTACTTTTTTGTATTATTTTCATTTCTAATAATTCGTTTATTTGTTTTTCAAATTCTTAATAGGCTTAGATCTTATTATGTCATTAGGATTTATTAGTTTTACTTCTGCATATATTTTTTCTTTATCCGATAATTGTATTGGATTTTTTCCAAAATTTGATTTTAGCAAAGTATGATATTTTTCTGTTAGTTCTTGTAAATTATGATTTCTATCTGATACTAAATTACTTATTCTAATTGTATTTACTGATAATATTCTTTTGAATATTATCCATTGTTACAAGGTGTTTGTAAACTTAGGGAATTATAAGTTACAACTTGTGTTTTAAAATGATCTAAGAAATTGTTTTCTGGTTGTTTCATTTTATTTTCTTGATAAATTAAAGGTAATTTGAATATTGTTTTATTTAATATTATTCTCATATTTTCTTCTATAGTATCTAAATTTTTTCTTTGTTCATTAAATCATGTTACTCTAGTTCTATGTATTTTAGATTTTTCCCATTTATGTAATGTTAATACTTGTTTTCGAGCTAAACATAAGTCTGCTCCACTATCTATAAATATTTTTTGTTTTACCATTTTTCCAGATTTATATTCTACATATGCTTCAATATAAATATCTACCATTAATCTGTCCACTAGATATCTTATTCAGATTCAGTTTCTTTATCAGTTTGACTAACATAAAATTCTTCATACTTATACCATTTATCATTATCTTCTTTTATTTGTTCAAGATTCATTATAAATTGTGATGTATTAATCTATACTATATTATTAAAGACGAAACATTAAAAGTTTTGGTCGGTCGGTCGGTCGGTCGGTATTTGGGCCGATTCACAGGCCTATCTATAACCAATTTATTAATAATCAATTACCTTTTTCAGTACATTACCTATTTTATATTATTTTTAAACTAAACCAACTCATCTTCTAAAAATAAAACGGGCAACATATATATAATATGGTAATATTATTATATATTTATAAACGATTACCCTTTTCAGCTAAAACAAATTATTTTTATATTTTTAAATAAAACAACTCATCTTCTAAATACACATATATGGAAACCAATTTATTAATAACCAATTACCTTTTTCAGCTAAAACATATTACCTATTTCATATATCTATTTAACTAAAACAAATCATTTTCTAAAAATAAGACGGGCAACATATATATAAAATGGTAATATTATTATATATTTATAACCGACAGCTAAAACACATTATTTATTTTATATTTTCTAACTAAAACAACTTATCTTCTAAATATAATACATGCAAAATAAATATACAATGGTAATATTGTTTTATATAAATATTAATAAATAACTATTTATTCTTTTCAGCTAAAACACATTACCTCTTTTATATTTTCTAACTTAAACAACTAATTTTCTAAAAATAATGCAGACGACATATATAAAAAAAAAGTAATATAATTTATATAATTGTGAATAAGTAACTAATTGTCTTTTTAAGAATATTACATGTTTTATATTTTTTAACTGAAACAACTCATGTTCAAATTAAAAATAACACGGCAAAAGACAGATATATTGGTAATATTATTATATTAAACTTATGAAATTCATGTTTATTATAATTTTTTGAACATTCAATTTAAACGAGATAATTAATGAAAATAAAAGTAATAGTATATTCAAATAAACTCGGTATATTGCACGAGCACATATTTTGATATTTACATTTGAGTCCCTTTTTAGATTTTTAAGAGTAAAAAAATACGAATCATTAGATCTGTTATTTTAAAATATTTTATATTTTAATATCTAAAATACTACTACAGATTACGTCAAGAATATATTAAATTTAGATATTAAATTGTTAGATTTATAAATCCGGTATATATATATTAGAATTTTATCAAATTATATATAATAACTAAAATCTAAATAAAAAATAAGAAAATATTAAAGAAGACCGTGCGTCGCATGGAATATAAGCTAGTATATTTTACTCCTTTTTCTTTTAATTTAGGACATTTATTTGCATAATGTCCCTTTTCATTACAATTCCAACATTTGCATTCGCTTAAATTTTCTTTTCCTTTTTTATATGGTCTTCTTTTAAATTTTCTTTTATTTCTAAATCTATTTCTAGTATAAGACGTATTTCTGAATCTTCTAAACTTTTTCTTGTTATATCTATTATAGTATGGATTATAATTCTGATTATAACTTTTACGTTTTTCAAACTGTTTTTTATGTTTTTATTACGTTTTTTATATGGTTTTTCGATTCTTTTATCATCACATCCAAATACTAGTCTTCTTTCAGTAAAACCACATATTTCTCTTCATCCTATTTCTCATAAGATATCCTCTTAAAACTCTTATTCTCTCTCCTAAAGTAAATGATCATAATATAATTGTCGGTATATTAAACTTTCTTCCGGTTGAAATCTAGCTTCATAAAAGAATTTAGTAAAGCTTACAGTATATTCTGGTAATTTGTTTATTTTACAACATTTCATATTATTTAGATTCATTATTATTTCTATTTTTCTTTCTACTAATACTTGATCTCTTGCTACTATCCATCCATGGTTCTCCTAAAAATTCTCTTTTTAATACCATGTCAAATATTTGTAACATAGATTTTCAATCTCCTGCATTTCGCATTACTTCAGTTTTTAATTGATATGCTATAGATTCAATCCAGAATGCTACTTTTCCAATTAAGGTTTTAGATATTAAATCATAAATATAATCTAGATTATCAGTATGTGTGGAACTCATTAGTGCTATATAAGTTCCAAGATTCCAATATGTAATCCTCCTACTAATTTCTTGTTCTTCACATACATTATCTAAATCTAAAAAATATCCATTAAGATTAACACCTTGTGATATTGATCCTGCAAATTCTTTAAATTCTGCATGTTGTCCGACATGTATATGTTTAGGTATATTATTGTTATTTCTGATTATTACTTCTAAATTTGGATCTATTAATTCTTCGGTAATTATTTGTATTTCATTGACTATTTCTTCTGTCTTTCTATAGATACGTTATATTTCTTAAAGCTTGCATTATTTGATCGTTTTCTTTTTCTATTTCTAATTTTTCTTCACTATCTGATTCTTCAATAAATTTTACTATTTTTTCGTTAGAACTAATGCTATTACTTGAATTTTCTGAGTCACTAGTTATATTATTTGAACTATCATTATTATCTATAGTTCATTTTCCTTTTAGTTTCGTAATTTCTTCTTTTAAGAAATTTAATTCCTTTTTAGTTTCTTCTATTTTTTGATATAATTCTTGTTTTGTTTGTTTTAATTCTTTCTTTGTTTCTTTTAATTCTTTCTTAACATTTTTATGTTTATCTTTGTATTTTTTATATTTGGTAAACCATTTTTCCTTAGTGTTTAACTTAAAATTTATCATCTTCTTCTTTTTATCTTTACCAATTTTTTTCTCCGTAGTAGTATTTTGGTTTTGTATATCTTTTGACTCTTTTTTTATTGGTTCGTATTTATATCTTTCTTTTTCTAGTGTTTTTTTCCATGATTTTTAAGAAATGTTATTACATTATGTTCTTGTTTATTCATTAAAATTTTCCTTCTTTATGTAATAGAGATAATCTATCTAATATTTTATCTACTGATTCTAGTATATCGGGTTTCATTTTACTAATATCTACCATAATGGGTTCTTTAGTTCTTCTCCAAGCGTTTATAGGTACTATTTCTGGTTGTTGTTTAATCTCATTTTTATCTTCTATTATTTGTTTGTTTTTTGTTTTTTCTTCTTCTAAATTTATTAATTTTTCTAGAATTATTTTAAAGGTTGGTATTTCAGATACATTCCATAAATTAGTCAGTTCTTCTCTTATTATTTGTCGTGTTAAATTTTGATCTTTTCTTATCTCATCCATTATAATGTCAAATTTTTTTTTTATTATTAATTCTTCCCATAAATCTTGTATTTTTTCATTATTTAATTTTATTAATTCATTCTTTCCATCCATTTCTCTTTTCATTAATTAGATTTATTAATTCGCTTTTTCCATCAATTTCCCATATCTATCCATATTTTATTATTTGTCTTATCTTGTTTTTCTAGTTTTTTTATATTATTTTCTAATATTTTTATGTCATTTTCTAATTTTATTTCTTTTTCACTATATTCTAAATATTTTATTTGTGAATATATTCCTTCTTTTAGAGCATCTTGTATTATTTGTAATTTTTCTCTTTTATTTTTCAATTTTTCTTGTATATTCTTACTTTATTTATAAATCTAATCTTTTCTTGGTCATTTATTTCAATTCCATTATTATTAATTTTATAATTTATCATTGTTAGAAAATCACTTCCTAATAATAATTTATTAGAACTATCATATTCGATAACTCTTATATTTATATTATACTCTAAATCTTGTATTTTAAATCTTAGATTAATACTTTTAGTAATTATTATTTCTCTTTCATTTTCATGATAATTATAAGTATGTGGTTCTATTATAGAAAAAATATCTTCGTTAATTTTATTTATATGTATAAAACTTTTAATAGCTTCCGTATTTATTTCAGCTATACATTTTTTTTTTGTAATTCCTTCAAATATTATTACTTTAATTTTTAATCTACCAGTTTTTATGTCTATTAAATTTATTAATTTAGGTAGACTATATTGTCTTGACATTGTTGGTTGTCTTAATATTGTTGGTTCTTTTCTAAAACTTAATATAGATCCTTCAATTCTTGGTATTATTTTATTTGATGTTTTTATTGTTCTTGTATTAAAGTCCATATATATTTCTTCTGGTATTGTTATCTTTGAATTTTCCTTATGTTCTATTTGTTCTAATATATAAATCATTTTAGTTTTAATGCTTATAACTTTACTTCCAGGTGGTATTGTTATTCCATCTAATTTATAATATAAAGTTAAAGCTAAATCTTTTAATGATATACTTAAAATTGGCTGTAAATTTTAATTTTTGATATATTAAATTGTCTTTAACTACCGATATTAAAGCATCTTGTAATTTTTTTAATATTCTATCATCTAATATGTATATTTCTATTGGTGTATCTCTATTTCTTTGAAAATATGCTTTTATTGTAAATTCTACTCCTCCAAAGTATACATTTTTATATTTATTTGCTTCTTTAGTAGATAATTTTCTCAATTTTCTTTTTATTATTTAATCAGTTATTAAATTTATTTTTGATCTTCCATTTACACTAGTAGTATCTATTATATTTTCTTGTTTTTGTGCTACATATCTAATTTCTTTATTTCTTTCAAACCAATTTGTTTTAAATATTTTCTTAACAGATAATTCTTCTTTCTTCTTTTGTATTTTTTTGATAAGTTTCCTGTTTAAAACTTACTGTTTGTGATGTTCTTTCTTCATATGTATCCATTTGGTAATATGATTCGTTATTATCTTCTACAAATTCTTTTCCTTTATCCATTTTATCCAGTTAAATTTGCATTTTCTAACAATATCTCATGATACCATTTTACACTTGCTCTTTCCATTCTATACAATTCAATTAATTTCCCTAATTGTTGATATAATCTCATTCTCTCTATTATGTTTTCTTCTGCCAAATCTAAAACATCCAACTTATCTTGAATTTTATCCATTTGGTTTTTTAATTTTTCTTGAGAAATTATAAAATATTTTAAATTCTTAGATTTTCTTCTAACTGAATTTGGATCCCAATACAAATTTGTCATTTTATTTATTTTTTGTTGATAAATCAATTATTAATTTATATTTTTATGTTATAACTTTTTTAAGTTCATCTATTTCTGCATCTTTTCTTGCTTGTATTGTTAAAGTATTTTCTTCTAATGTTCTTATTTTTTCATCTTTTCTTGCTAACATTTCTCTTAATATTTTAATTGTATCTTCTTTTTGTTTTATAATATTTATACTAATTTTACAACTTTTAATATATTGATTAATGTCTTTATTATAAGTAAGAGATTTTTTTGCTATATTTTGAATCAGTTGTAATTCATTGTTATTCATTTTTTAGTCAGAAAAGGGAACGACCTCTTAGTTCTATATCTATTATTTTTCCTATCACGGGCTCTGATACCAATTTATAGGGGTTCAAGGCTTATAGGTACTTTACACATATTATAATAATAAAGTGTAAATTTCTTAAATAATTTATTATTTTGGATCTCATCATCTATTAAATATATATGACGTTGTTAACATAGAATGAAACACTAATTAAAATGAAATTCATTTTTAATTAAAAATATCTATAATTTCTAACCAATACTAATACCATAACTACAAAAATAATCACAATAAAATTATAAACAGTAAAGATTAGTTCAAAATACCTTTTTAGCAGAATTTTAGACCTCCGGAGAACTCAACTCAACCTGACTCCTTCCTCCCTCTCTTGCAACATGTTGTATGGGATATGACCTGGTGCTAGGAATTCCTCGTTTCTAAAATACTGTTTTAAAGTATATTTTGTGAACTAATAGATACTAAATATAATTTATAAAGTAATTATTTTCTAGTTTTATGATTTTGTTTTGGCTGAAATTATAGATAAAGGAGAGTTTAGTTAGACATAGAGAAATATATAACTAGAATTTTTATAGCAGAATGTTTAACGATGCCAAATCTATTACAATGAGGTTCCTTTTATAGATAACCTCTGGTCTTGTAACTTGCTACCGAATTACAACCTTTTCTGTTTACATTATTCCTACAGTATTGTGATTTCACAACATTACAAATGCACATTATTTTTGTTGTTTTAGCTTCACTTTTATATTTTTATCCTTTTATACTTTCCATCACTTCAGCTGTCTGTCTTTGTCTTCCATGATGATATGTCTTCAATTATCTTGAGCTTTATATCTCCACATGTCTGATATTGTCTTTTCTTCACCTTATCTTCTAATTTCCTTTTGAGTAGTATAATATCATAGGCCTTTTGTAGTTACACATTGGGCTAGTAGTATGATAATATGATGGGCCTTTGTAGTTGAACTACATTGGGCTTGTAATATATCTTTTATTTTCACCACTATTGAAAATGATCATAAGATAATCATTCTTCTTTTATTTTGATATTGGTATTATCTGTGGTATTTGTATCACTTAGCATTGCCCTTTTCCTTGTACTAGTCAAATTATGATATTGTTCTATGGTCTCTTTTGCATGAGTATGTTGTAGTTTAATAATTTTGTCATACATCCTTTCAAGTTCTACAACATCTCGTGTTAATGCATCATTGTCATAGTATAGAGTAATAATCTCTTCGGCTTGTCCTCCTCGGCTTGTTCCAATAATATTAGCTTTTCTAGTTCTCAACATGTCTTGTATCTTTGTTTTTAGACTTAACAAACCGACTGATCTTTTACTAGAAATCCATTCTTGGAAATTTTCTATAGTGCATGGGGTGGGTAATTTTAGAGTTCCATTGTCACCTTTGACAGAAAATTTTCCAACTTTGAACATCTGGCATATTATTATTGGTTTGCCCACCAAATCTGTTGAGGCATCAAATATATGTATTCCATAAATTTCTTTACCCAAGGTTTCCATGTATGCTATTGTAGAATCCACAATTACTCTTGGTAATTTTGAAATTCTATATAATATTTCATCGACTAATATCTTATCAATGAATCCATAGGTGAATAGCCTTTCAACCATATCTGGACTTGCATCTATATTACATAAATACCTTGGATTATGCTTGTTTTTAAACCTCGTACTATTGCATCATTTTTCTTATAATCATAAAATTTCATAATTTTTTCATAGGCATTTATAATCTCACATGAGAATTTAACTCTGGCGCTCAAAGGGATAGATAGTGATATTTCATGTGATGTTGAGGAAGATGGCATGGTTGCAAGTTTAGATGTAAATGTTTGTGGTTTAATAGAAGGTTTCACTGTTTGTTTATCTTTTATAGCATCTGATAACTGTTTCAGGAGATGGGTATTTTTTTGGACTAAAGTGTTGATATCCTTTTCCCGCCGTCTTTGTAACATCACTATATATTAATATGTTATCTACGTATACTATACAGAAATTTTTTTAATTTTCGCGTTTTAGGTGGATATTTTGTTCATAAAAGCTTTGATATAACTTCAATACATATGGGCTGTAACAATAACGACTTGACTTTTCCGAAATGCTTGTCTATGGGTTCATAGAGTCAAAAGTTTAGAGCTGAGGTGAACTAGATTATTGAGCTTCACATGATCATATCAATTTAAGTAGTGTCCTATTCATTTCAAATATATAAAAATAAAGAAAAGATATTGTTCTTTTACATTGTGCTCCAGAGTTTAAAATGTGATAGAAGAAAAGAGAAAAGAAAAGAAAATTTTAAAATTTTCTTTGCTCCGTTTGAAGGTGACAGAAGAGAAAAGAAAATGATCATGAGTTTCTTTCCAAAATTTTCTCTAAAAAAATGGGATGATTTGGAGAGAAGCTCTCACATTTGTCATTTTATTTTTCAAAATTTTATCTTATTTCCTATACTAAACTCAGAGCACAATAAAGAAAAAAAAATTGTTTCTCTTCTCTCATCTTCTCTTCTCCTCTTTTCTTAACTTCAACTAAAAATTCTTTCTTATCTTCAACTAAAAATTCTGGAGCAGAGAACTATCCTAAAAAAGTTAGTCATTAAACCTCAAGTTTTTAGTAAGGGACAAAATTGGATAAAAATGGAAAATAGTTATAGTAATGTTGAGGCACGAGCTCCGAAGGTATCATAAGATTTGGTGTCTAATTGTAACATCCAGGAAAATAGGTGCCAATTTCCCATTTATTTAAATAATAAAAGTAGTAATATTTAATGTTTATAAAAATTTGCTGCATTATGTGTTTAAATGTTTAATAATATAATGTGAAGTTGTGGGGTGATTAAAATTTTTTTCGGTAATTATAAGTAAATTTGAGCCCGATAAAATTGTTTTGAGTAAATTAGTTCGAAATTCATTTAATTATGATTTTGGGCATTTAAATATTTTAAGAATAATTTTGAGTATATAAATAAATTTTATTAGTTGGATTTAATTATTCTAGAAATATTTCATTTAAAATTTTATGTTTTCAGTATTGTATTAGTTCCGCTAATTTTCAGTTAGTGGGCTAATAAAAAGAGTAATAGTCGCTATCCTAAATCTATTATATTCCAAAAGACAGTGGAAGGCTCCAGAAACTACATTTGTTTATCTAAACATATGCATACACACACACCCATTTCATATACACACACAATCGGAAAACACAACCCCCCCCCCCCCACTGAAAACGCTGCACAGCCTCCTGTTCTGTTCAGAACACGCGCCACCGCGCCTTCTCTCCGCTCAGCCGCCGTGCAGCCGCCACGGTCTCCTTCGCGCGCGCGCAGCCACGCCACTGTCACCGCCTCTGTTCTTTTTCCGATCATTCCACCGCCGCCTCTGTCCCCTCTCCGCCGTCGCTGCTGCCGCCATTCCCAACTCCGGCCAGTATAAACCCCCCTGTAGCTTCGATTTCAGTAGGTATAAGATCAAAATTCCATGTTGATTCAACTGTCTTTAATATGTGTTTTCTTCTTATTAAATTGTTTTTCTCTTTTATTAATTATGTGATGATTACATAAATTATTTTATTGATTATGTTATTCATGGAATTATTTTTGTAGTAATTAATTAATATTTCGTTTTGCTTGTTAATTATTGATAATTACAAATTCGACTTTGTGTTAAATGAAGATTTGATAAATTCGTTTGGGTATTGATTCATATTTTGATTTTTGTAGTCGTGACATATGTATATTCGTTTTGTGATTTAATTGTGAAGTTGGAATTTGATTTCGGTTTTAGTTATGGGTTGCGGCATTTTGGGAATTTTCAGAGATTTTCAGTTTTGATTATTTTGAGTATTATTCGGAAATTTCAGAATATATATTATGGGTGGTCGTTTTGGTTTTGCAGATTGTAATATGTGTTTAAATGGTTTAGGACATAATTAATTTTAGTAATGGTATGGTTGTAAGGTGGTGAGTTAAAATAAAATAAATTATTAGGTAGAAGATATGCTAATTAATAGTGTGAAGCAGAGTTTTATAAAGTTATTTATAAATTTTAGTTGTTTTGAAGAGATTCAGATGATAGTAGTTATTTCTGCTTAGTAAGTCGTTATAGTATGTGTTTAGTCCTGTTAATACATGAGGCAGAATTATTGAGTATTAAGTAAATTATGGATTAAATTATGGATGACTGAGTTGGAAAGTTTTGGTATTTGAAAACAGGGCAAACGTCCACTATACGAATAGGTCATGCCCAATTTTCTGTAGAAATTATATGCGCTTGAGTTTATAAACATCTACATTATGTGAAAGTTATAGTACAAGGGCTAATCTAATCTTATCCCAATCCCCCGGCAGTTTCATTTCCACAGCCGGCCGAGAAGAGAAAAGAAAGGAAGGTGAAAATTCCCCTGGTCTGTAATTGAAAGCAGACACGCGGGTAGAGTATAATAATTAATTGATTTTGTGCATAGCGCTATCGAGGCAAGTTCCTTCTGACCCTTCCTCCTGCTAATTATTTGAGAAATGATGATGTTTTATATATTGTTGAATTATCTTATGGAAGATATGTTTTGGAAAGTTGATGAAAGTTATTATGATAAGTTTTCCACTATAAATACTCCTTGTCCTTAAAACGTAATCCATTGAACTTCCTCGGGCATCTTAATTGTTCAAGATGACCCTTTAAAGATGTATTCAGCTATGACTACTCTCATTTTTCGAGGTAGTTAAACATTTGTTGACTTCAATCGGATTTATTGTTCAAATCCGATAAACTTTATTTGAAATTCTCATATTTGATTCATTGTTCGGATCAAAGTAGATATGTGCATAATAGTGGATAGATGAAAGGAAATTCCTCAGAAACTTCCTCTTAAACAATCATCCTAGCGCATTGGTATAGTGTTTTGATAAGTTCGAGTTGTTCTTATCTTTCAAGACGACTCAAAATATTTTGATTCAATTCAATAAACCTCCTTGTTCGGGGTTTGTTATTTTATTGTCTGGTGTGACATATTGTTCGTGTCCACATAATCATCTTTTTGTCAAAGGTTGCAACGGCCCATTGTTCGGGTCGATATCGTATAAATAGTAACTGGCAGTCGGCCAGAATAGACGAGATTATTTGATAAATCACTCAAACTCAATTGTTGTTCATTCTATTCTGGAGAATAATCTGTTACTCCACTGGTCAACATGGGAGTGGCCCATGGATTTCCGGATCAACATGAGGTGTAAACTCGTGGTATCCATATGGAAATGTATTTTATTTTTGGCACAAATGTTGTCAGGTTGATTATTCAACCACCTTTTGCTAGCAAAAATGTTTTTGTGATACTTGAGACATAGTAGTGATCGTGCTATGGGGTATCACGGGTGTACGGTACTTGAGACACGGCAGTTGATCGAGCCGTGGGGTATCGTAGAGGAGATAAGACCAGTATCTGTATCATTCAAAGTTCAGTATTTACATCATTCAAAGTCCAGTGTCCACATTATTCAGAGTTTGGTATCTACAACATTCAAAGTTCGAATGCAATTGCGTTGACTTAAACGATTCGGTAAATCAGTGGACTTCTAGTCCGCCAGAATAATTGCTATAATGTGAGTCCTGTGGACATCATTCCTATTATACCTCAAAGGTAGTGTATTCAAGTGCAAATGTGTTGAGATTAATGATTCGGTCAGTTCTTTGACCACCTTTCTATCAGAGTAAATTGTTAATCGATTATTGATTTGAGTTCCTTTGTATGACAAGTATTTTCCTTCACATTTCTTTTATGATTAGTATGAGTAAGCGAGTCGATGGAATTTGCTGAGCACCTAGTTGCTCACCCTTGTTAATCATTTTTACAGCTAAAAGAGGAGAAAGTCGATTCATCCCGATACAGAGCTAAAGGGTAGATTGACAGCAGTTAATTGCATAGTTGTGGAACGAGAAGATTCAGGACGACGTTGAGAAGACGAGCTGCTGCAGATCATTTGGATCTAGTGACAGGATATTGTATAAGAATGAATTATAGTAAACATTATATTGTATAAGTAGTTTTGCCTGGTATACTTCACATCGAAGTTATACCAGTGTTAGAGATTTATGTAAAGAGATTGTTGTATAACAAAGTTAAAGTTTGAATGAAATTTTGGACTCTTGTTTCTAGCCCTATAACCTAAAAGATCCGAGGTAGAGTTGGGGTCGTAGATGATATATTTGTATTGGATTTATATTAAGCAGGTTGTTTTAAATTGAGAATCGAGCGTGGCGACCAAATCCACTGACCCCGGATTTGGGGGCGTTACAGTGTTGGCATCAGAGCAGGGTTATAGTAAACTAGAAACGAGAGTGTGTAGGAGTGTGTATAGTTATGTGAGGAACGTCAGAGCTCACATAGAGTTCGTGTTGGACTATTGGATATAGTACCAACTAGTAATTTGAGATATAGTGCTTGTTTGAGATAGTTGAGTATAGTTGAGACGAGTTGGATAGAAACCCTTGCGATTGTAGAAGTAAATGGTGGAATCTTCAGAGACTATTGCGGGTTGACGATGACGTTTGATATCGATACCCGAAGGACGTGTAGCAGAAGAACTTAGAATCAAATGACGAGTCATCAAGAGGAGCTGATAAAAAAAAAAGACATATACCTGAAGATCTTGGCAATACTTCCCATCTTATTGAATTATGAGATATTCCTTAAAGTTTCTAAAACCCTTTCCGGTTGTGATATTCGAGCTTCTCCTTTTCTTCAAGTGTGAATAACTCTATTATTGATAAATCATCATTTCCTCATATTGTGCCGGTAAATTCTTTCCGATTATTCCTTCTCCGGAAGTAGTACCTTTGGAATCTGTTCGGTTGTAATCTATTCAGTTGTAATCCAGGGGTGTATTTGAGAATTCGTCATCAAAAAGGTCATAATTGTTGATGTGAATTTTTGTGTACTTTTGGAAGATGACTTCATTAGAGTCCTCAGATTTCCATGCTATTCGAGTCAGATCTCCGATTCCTACCGAAGAGATCATGAAGATCCTGGTTCAAAGTTAGACACTAAATCATCGAAAGAGTATATGGTCGTAAACAAAGACATTGAGAATTTTTCATTGGGATACTTGCACCTCCTTCCTAGTGGGTGATAGGTTTAGTAGATTTACCTTCTTTTGATGTGGATGTAGTAGATTCCCTCCAGTCATACCTGACTAAGTTACCTACGTGGCAACAAAACTAAGTTTTAAGATGATCCTTTGACTTCTGTTAAGGCATCCCTAGCTGATGTGACCCGTACTTTAAAAACATCATTGTCAATTACTACCTTGGGATTTGGAAGAGATATGGATGGAGATCTTCAGATGATACTCCTATTGAACTTGTTCTATTCTTGTGAGAAATGTCGTGATACTCATTTTCCAGAATTGGACCAACTTAAGGCACATGCACCATAGATGGACTCTAAGAGATACAACTATGTGTTCTGAAATTCGAAACTAAGCTATGGAACGATTTCGTGATCGAAAATTTGTAGTTCGAAAGATGAAGCTTATAAAAATTGAGATAGTGCCCTACGACAATAAGTTTTTCGTGCATATTCTTTTAAAGATTTTCTTCCCTGATGAGCTGTTGATATTTACAAGTGACGTTTTCATTCTAGAATCAACGGTTGCGCTTTATTAGCTGCGATTGTCGGTAATTTTGATAATTTGCGTCGCTCAAACGTTTTCATTTTTGCTTGAAAGGTGTCCATATTATTCAGAGGTCAATTTATCTATCACTATTTACTTCGAAAATATACATTCTTTTCATAACTCTTTCTATATCGGACTCTTTTTGTGATACTGAGATGAACAACCCTATGAATAGGGGATGACTGTCTGTCTGTGTGATAGAAGTCTGGTGGGACGCCACCTACTTTGTACTGTTGCTTGTCATTAGAGTACTGAAGGCTGGCCACCTTGTGTACTATGACGGTTGTCCTAATGACATGCGACGGAACAAATGTTCACTGATCATTTTGATCTCTCAGTTAACCCCTTATAAAAGATTAGCGTTACCAATAATGGATTACACACATTTCGTCGTTTAACATTTTCCATCTTTGAGTTATTTTGTTCAAGGATCTTATGGATCATAAAAGGAGCAGTGATTTAAAGTTGCGGCAGTGTATGCTGACATTTCAGAGTGATGATACTTCTTTTCCAGAAATGGGGAACTCAACAAATTAAGTTTGAGTAATGATCGTTTAAAAGGAAGAGACCATTCCACTAGTTCATTTGTCATATCTTCAAAACCCATACACAGTGTTTTATGGTTTGATATTAAGGTCCTATGAACTTAAATTGGATATGGAGCAATTATCGAAAGGAAATGAATTTATGTTGGATAAACTAGTGATACGTGGCGTGATGACGCAGAGTAATTGTCCTTCATTTGGGAAAGGATAGAGTGCACAATCCCTGATTTCCTTATATTCTAATTCTAAATATGATACCTAAAGAATGGGTTGATTATAAAAGAGTTGAGATTCAATGTTTAGGACATTTAATTCGATTGTGAGTCTTTCTTATAGAAGTTCCAGGATAATTTCATGAATTAGTCTAAGATGAACTATCCCGAACCTATTAAAAAGACCAGTGTTGTTACGAAGGTTTCTATCTATCTGTTCGATTTATTCGGGAATTTCAAGATCTTTTATATCAGAGAATTTTAAGAACAAACTGGATATTCAGTCATTACCATTAAGAGAAACTTTGGTTATAGAAGTGGAAAATCGGGAAAACAGTTCCTATCGATCAGATATGTCCAGATTGTGGTACCGAGATTTAAGGACAACGATTCGACGTAGATTTTCTTCCTTGTAAGCTAGGAGAATTTGGTGTAATTCTTGGAATGGAATAAGAGATGATACGATTAAGGTATGCAGAGGTAATTAGGGATATGTCCATTGAACCTGTTGAGGAACCATCGTAAGTAATTTTAAATGCTTATCCGAATACCGGGTTAATACCCTCTATCTAACTTCTCTACAAGACTTCCAACTTATGCTTTGTAAATAAAACCGTGGTCCCAAGTATATGTGGAAAGGATATCACCCAAGTGAAATATCTGAATGACCACCCAAGCTTAACTTGAAGAGAACTGAGGCAACACTTTGGGTTAGAAATCAAAACCAGAAACAAGATCTTAACCATAAACCGAACTAAGGATAATACCTTACAATTGTTCATTGAATATCCTTGGACAGAAAGAATTCTTTGAGGAGGTCATCTTATGATGGAAAACCCGTCATTATTAAGCTATAAAATGTTGTCGAGTTAAAAAGAATTATTGATGTCGAGGTTGCAAGACAGCAGATTACTTTGCCAAGAATGTTCAATAAGTATGGCCCACATGGTAGATGCAGAAAAGAAACTCCTGAAACCAGCAAGGGTCGCACTTGTAACTAGACTTGAAAATTGTTTCCCTGACGACTTACCAAGAAAAACCCACCTGACAAAAGATAGGGTACTATTGATCTTACTCCAGGACCACATCTATTTCTAAAATGCATGACAGAATGGCCCCGGTTGAGAGACAAAAGAATTGGCAACTCAATCGCAAGAATTACTTAATAAAGGTGTAAGTTGACCCAACCTATTGGGGAACACCAGTTTGTTCGTAAAGATGAAAGATGGATCCATAAATTTACGTATAGATTATTGAGAACTGAATCAGATAACAACTAAGAGTAAATACCTTTTTGTCCATAATTGATAACTCGTTTGACCAGCTAAAAGGAGCCGCTTAAATTCGTGGGGATTGATTTAAGATTTTAATTACCACCAGCTGAAGGTTTAAGATGATAATGCCTTTAAGACTGCTTTTGGGACACGTTACAGACACTATGAAAATCTACCGATGTCGTTTGGATTGAATGCCCTACCTGCTTTTATGGAATGAATAAACTATGTATTAAGAAGTACTTGGATAAGTTCAGGATTGAATTTATTGATGACATCTTAGCAAGCTCAAAACTTCAAGAAGAATCCTCAGAACGCCTTCGTATAGTCTTGGAGACCTTAAGAAAATGAAGATTATATGTAAAGTTTTCAAAGTGAAAGATTCGGTTGAAAAAGATTCAATTTCAAGATATATTGTGAGTAGTAAAGAATTAAAGTGGAGGACATGAGGGACTTAGGTACGTTGAGATACTAAGGACCCTAACAATAAGAGATATAAAAGTATGAGCCTATATTGATGATGTTGTGTTGGCTCGTAATGTGAAAGTAAGCGGAAGCATAAGTTATGTGAGGAATGTATCCCTTCAAGTTAGGAGAACTCGAGGATATTTTGAAAATAGACCGGTTGATCTGTTACGAGACACAAGTATGTTGAGGGATAAGAAAGTAGGAAATTAGATTATTGATGAAGAGAGAGAGAGAGAGTTTGATCTCCAAGGATGAGAAACTTATTTGACGCATGTGACTCGACACTGTTAGGGAGATACCGAGTAGAAAGGAAAGGAAGAGATACAGCAAGGCACCGACTTGGATAACATTGTTGATTCAGAGATGATGTCAGGAAAGCTGCACCAGGAAGCAATATCTACCAAATAAACTTTATGTATGTAGCGGCTTGGTGTGTATTAAGTAGTAATTATGTAACAAGTCAGAGATAGGTCGTTGCCTGGATTTGTGGGCTGGAACTATCACTTGTTGTAAGGATTATAATCACAATGATATGTGTCATATTTTGAGTGTTAAAGATGATCATGAATCGTGGCGGCCTGAGTCTACTGTTAGTGAATTTGGAGTCGACGCCATCATTTATGCGTTGTGCAATACAAGAAGGTTAACTACCTTTAGTAATGTCTTAGCAAAGGCACGCAACAGTAGTTCATTGATCATATTGATCTCTCAGTTATTCTTTTATTTTCCAAAGATATTTGCTTTGAAATTTGTCTCTCGATAACCCCAATTGTGGGACACTCATTATGATACAACATCTTTTCACTTCAAGATATCATGAATCTGATTATCTCAAATAATCTGGGAAGTATGCCAAGCAGGTTGTAATTAGCTAAACTTTGCGGCGAGATTGCCAAGAGTCAAAGCGGATCAGGATGTGAATAGAATACTAGTAACGCGTAACGTGTACTGGCAACTGGGATTGTCCTATACAGAGGGACTGGTAGAACACCAGATTAGAAAGAACAAGTGTCAAGAGTGAAGGATTAGTATTATTGCGGATGCAACAAGAGTTGGGAGATGTTAAAAGAACCTTAGTGACTTCTTAAAGCTGATTCTGAGGACAGAATCCTTTTAAGGAGGGAAGGATGTAACATCCAGGAAAATAGGTGCCAATTTCCCATTTATTTAAATAATAAAAGTAGTAATATTTAATGTTTATAAAAATTTGCTGCATTATGTGTTTAAATGTTTAATAATATAATGTGAAGTTGTGGGGTGATTAAAATTTTTTTCGGTAATTATAAGTAAATTTGAGCCCGATAAAATTGTTTTGAGTAAATTAGTTCGAAATTCATTTAATTATGATTTTGGGCATTTAAATATTTTAAGAATAATTTTGAGTATATAAATAAATTTTATTAGTTGGATTTAATTATTCTAGAAATATTTCATTTAAAATTTTATGTTTTCAGTATTGTATTAGTTCCGCTAATTTTCAGTTAGTGGGCTAATAAAAAGAGTAATAGTCGCTATCCTAAATCTATTATATTCCAAAAGACAGTGGAAGGCTCCAGAAACTACATTTGTTTATCTAAACATATGCATACACACACACCCATTTCATATACACACACAATCGGAAAACACAACCCCCCCCCACTGAAAACGCTGCACAGCCTCCTGTTCTGTTCAGAACACGCGCCACCGCGCCTTCTCTCCGCTCAGCCGCCGTGCAGCCGCCACGGTCTCCTTCGCGCGCGCGCAGCCACGCCACTGTCACCGCCTCTGTTCTTTTTCCGATCATTCCACCGCCGCCTCTGTCCCCTCTCCGCCGTCGCTGCTGCCGCCATTCCCAACTCCGGCCAGTATAAACCCCCCTGTAGCTTCGATTTCAGTAGGTATAAGATCAAAATTCCATGTTGATTCAACTGTCTTTAATATGTGTTTTCTTCTTATTAAATTGTTTTTCTCTTTTATTAATTATGTGATGATTACATAAATTATTTTATTGATTATGTTATTCATGGAATTATTTTTGTAGTAATTAATTAATATTTCGTTTTGCTTGTTAATTATTGATAATTACAAATTCGATTTTGTGTTAAATGAAGATTTGATAAATTCGTTTGGGTATTGATTCATATTTTGATTTTTGTAGTCGTGACATATGTATATTCGTTTTGTGATTTAATTGTGAAGTTGGAATTTGATTTCGGTTTTAGTTATGGGTTGCGGCATTTTGGGAATTTTCAGAGATTTTCAGTTTTGATTATTTTGAGTATTATTCGGAAATTTCAGAATATATATTATGGGTGGTCGTTTTGGTTTTGCAGATTGTAATATGTGTTTAAATGGTTTAGGACATAATTAATTTTAGTAATGGTATGGTTGTAAGGTGGTGAGTTAAAATAAAATAAATTATTAGGTAGAAGATATGCTAATTAATTATAAAGTTATTTATAAATTTTAGTTGTTTTGAAGAGATTCAGATGATAGTAGTTATTTCTGCTTAGTAAGTCGTTATAGTATGTGTTTAGTCCTGTTAATACATGAGGCAGAATTATTGAGTATTAAGTAAATTATGGATTAAATTATGGATGACTGAGTTGGAAAGTTTTGGTATTTGAAAACAGGGCAAACGTCCACTATACGAATAGGTCATGCCCAATTTTCTGTAGAAATTATATGCGCTTGAGTTTATAAACATCTACATTATGTGAAAGTTATAGTACAAGGGCTAATCTAATCTTATCCCAATCCCCCGGCAGTTTCATTTCCACAGCCGGCCGAGAAGAGAAAAGAAAGGAAGGTGAAAATTCCCCTGGTCTGTAATTGAAAGCAGACACGCGGGTAGAGTATAATAATTAATTGATTTTGTGCATAGCGCTATCGAGGCAAGTTCCTTCTGACCCTTCCTCCTGCTAATTATTTGAGAAATGATGATGTTTTATATATTGTTGAATTATCTTATGGAAGATATGTTTTGGAAAGTTGATGAAAGTTATTATGATAAGTTTTCCACTATAAATACTCCTTGTCCTTAAAACGTAATCCATTGAACTTCCTCGGGCATCTTAATTGTTCAAGATGACCCTTTAAAGATGTATTCAGCTATGACTACTCTCATTTTTCGAGGTAGTTAAACATTTGTTGACTTCAATCGGATTTATTGTTCAAATCCGATAAACTTTATTTGAAATTCTCATATTTGATTCATTGTTCGGATCAAAGTAGATATGTGCATAATAGTGGATAGATGAAAGGAAATTCCTCAGAAACTTCCTCTTAAACAATCATCCTAGCGCATTGGTATAGTGTTTTGATAAGTTCGAGTTGTTCTTATCTTTCAAGACGACTCAAAATATTTTGATTCAATTCAATAAACCTCCTTGTTCGGGGTTTGTTATTTTATTGTCTGGTGTGACATATTGTTCGTGTCCACATAATCATCTTTTTGTCAAAGGTTGCAACGGCCCATTGTTCGGGTCGATATCGTATAAATAGTAACTGGCAGTCGGCCAGAATAGACGAGATTATTTGATAAATCACTCAAACTCAATTGTTGTTCATTCTATTCTGGAGAATAATCTGTTACTCCACTGGTCAACATGGGAGTGGCCCATGGATTTCCGGATCAACATGAGGTGTAAACTCGTGGTATCCATATGGAAATGTATTTTATTTTTGGCACAAATGTTGTCAGGTTGATTATTCAACCACCTTTTGCTAGCAAAAATGTTTTTGTGATACTTGAGACATAGTAGTGATCGTGCTATGGGGTATCACGGGTGTACGGTACTTGAGACACGGCAGTTGATCGAGCCGTGGGGTATCGTAGAGGAGATAAGACCAGTATCTGTATCATTCAAAGTTCAGTATTTACATCATTCAAAGTCCAGTGTCCACATTATTCAGAGTTTGGTATCTACAACATTCAAAGTTCGAATGCAATTGCGTTGACTTAAACGATTCGGTAAATCAGTGGACTTCTAGTCCGCCAGAATAATTGCTATAATGTGAGTCCTGTGGACATCATTCCTATTATACCTCAAAGGTAGTGTATTCAAGTGCAAATGTGTTGAGATTAATGATTCGGTCAGTTCTTTGACCACCTTTCTATCAGAGTAAATTGTTAATCGATTATTGATTTGAGTTCCTTTGTATGACAAGTATTTTCCTTCACATTTCTTTTATGATTAGTATGAGTAAGCGAGTCGATGGAATTTGCTGAGCACCTAGTTGCTCACCCTTGTTAATCATTTTTACAGCTAAAAGAGGAGAAAGTCGATTCATCCCGATACAGAGCTAAAGGGTAGATTGACAGCAGTTAATTGCATAGTTGTGGAACGAGAAGATTCAGGACGACGTTGAGAAGACGAGCTGCTGCAGATCATTTGGATCTAGTGACAGGATATTGTATAAGAATGAATTATAGTAAACATTATATTGTATAAGTAGTTTTGCCTGGTATACTTCACATCGAAGTTATACCAGTGTTAGAGATTTATGTAAAGAGATTGTTGTATAACAAAGTTAAAGTTTGAATGAAATTTTGGACTCTTGTTTCTAGCCCTATAACCTAAAAGATCCGAGGTAGAGTTGGGGTCGTAGATGATATATTTGTATTGGATTTATATTAAGCAGGTTGTTTTAAATTGAGAATCGAGCGTGGCGACCAAATCCACGGGGCGTTACACTAATGGTATGTGTTTATGATTGAAAAGTTCCATGACCATAAATACTGACATTCGGTAACTAATAAATTTTCAAACTTATATTGAACTCATTAAAAATGGAATAATATTAGGTAATCAAAACAATTTTCAAAATCGTTATCAAATAATTAAATGAAATTTAAAATATATGTTATTAAATAATTATTGAGGTTAAATAATCATAAGTCGTGTAGCTAACTTATTTCAACAGTCATCACAAATATCATTTGAGGGAAAATATTGATTAAATGCTAAAAACATTAAGTTTATTTTTGTAAATATAAATTAACATAATTTGGTCATAGTAAGATCTAAGAACTACATTAATTATATGATTCTCAAAAATTAAACTATATAATTGTTGTTAATTATTGTTTTATGAACAAGGTAATTTATATTTTTTTTTTATTTTCAAATATTTACAACCCCAACCTTCTTATATATTAATAATAAACGAGGAAAATTTAAGATTAACATACTTAGAAATGGAAAATTATTTGATAATAAATTTTGACATATTTTGCAATCTATATTATTATATGAAACATGAATGCATAGTCAAATTATTAAAATATCAAGTTTCAGTTATAATTATTTATTTTTTCATATTTTTTTACTAATATCAATTTCAAATTATTCAAGTTTCTTAAAAATCCATATGAATATAGCCACTAGCTCTCCTATTAACAATCTTCTAAAAATTTGATATTATAAATTAATAAATAATTTATACGATTATTAGTATATATATATATATATATATATATGTTTATGTTAATACTCAAAAGTTCTTTCACGGATAAAGTATCACTATTTGTTTATTTTTATTTATTTATTTCTACTATTTTTCAATATTAGTAAAAAAATTACTCTCCTAATAGACTGCAAGTTCTTTTTTACTTCTAAGAAATGTAATACATATTATTATTAATACAAAATATTATTTATAATTAAAATTATGTTAAATTACAAATGACATTTAAAAACATTAGTATAATATGTTAAAATAATTTTCTTTTAAACAAATTGAAAATAATTAAAACTAAAACAATTAATGATTTGTAGGAGCTACCGACTAGTATTTATTTATTAAATAAATTAAATAGATTATTTTTGGGATCATCTATTCAATGTCTTTAAATTTTAAATGATAGTAGTTAAGCCACAAAAATGTGACAGTTTACAAAGTTAACTTTTGATATGCTAAAAGATGTATTGAATGGAGGTTTTATTCAAAATATTAATAAATCAACTTTATTATATTTTGAAAATTTAGTGAATTTATGAGTATATATAAGTGTGATAATATACAAATTAGAGATATATATGTTTTATATTTACATTTTATTCGAAATAATTTTATCTTTTCTAACCATATTTAGGGTATTTCAAAATAATTTGGTTGATTTGGTCTTGTTTAATTCATCATTTATCAATTATATAATATTTAAAATAGTGATAAAGATTAGTTTTGAATTAATTGCAAAATTGTTGAAAAACTTCTCATAAAATTTTCAACTTTTCTTTGTGAATATATATAGATTTCAATATCCCTAATTATATAAGGTTATTATAATCAAATTTCTAATAAATAACTTGGTATTTAGACATAGTTTAACATATTATTTTATTATGTTATATTATAATGACATTTTTGTGTTTAAAATCACTAGGACTAATATCTGTATACAATTTATTTATATATTTACTCACGTACAATATTATGTAATGCACCTATGTTATGTTTCTACAAAAGGTTGTTACTGTTTTACTTTAATCTAGTATTACTTCATATAATTTATATCACTAGTAACTTTTTTATTTTACTAATTTTATAATGTACAAATTATAATTTTCATTTTTTAATTTTTTTGCCTTTCATTTTATTTATACAAACAGTTCGTATATTTATATCAAACTATCCTCTCCTTTTCAACAATAGAGATCATATGCACATCAAAACCGTAGAGATCATATACACATCAAGTTTTGTGGCTTACGTTTTGTTTATCTCTAAGGCTTTTCTTCCAAATCACCTTCAAAACACATTTTTGACCTTTCTTCCTTATTTTTGTAACTCAAAATATTATACATCATATTGAAATTTCATATTTAATTTATACTTATTTTAAAATTAAACCTTCATAGAGACTATAAAATTTATTAAACAATTTTTGGATAACAATTGTTATCACTTATTTCATTTTTGGATAATGATAGCATTTCTTAATGGTTATTAATCATATGATGCAATATTTAGCAAATATTGGAAAGTTAAAAATAAACCTTAAATTATTTGCAAATTCAATAGTCCCGGCGTGAAATTTTAATTTTTCATGTGTTTTGATTTTTTAAACTTTTATTAAAAAAATTCATGTGTTTTGATTTTTCAAATTTCTGTGAAGAAATTATTTATGAAGATATAATTAACTAAGATTAAAATGCACAAGATGGTATTATCACTCCTTAAATCCTTGAAATGTGTTACTATTTATGTAACAATCAATAAATAACGATGTAGAATGGACTAAATTTAAATATAGATTCCTTTTGTAAAGATAATCATTTTTATAAATATAACTAAGTTTCATCTCTATTTTGAGGTATCAACTCATTGCTAGAAGGTAATTGGATGAAAATTTAGAAGCTAAAAATTTCTCAAAAAATATAAATATTCATTTAAAAAATTGAAAAGCAAATTCTTCTTACCGGTGCTTTCCTTGGTGCAAGATCAGGGTTGATTGATTTTAATTGCAAATGGTGTCTTCCAACACCTGAAAATATATCTCATCTCTTTTGGAATTATAGACTTGCTAAATTTTTGTGAAAAGCCATAGGAGAATGGTGGAGTCTAAATGGAGTTCAAATTTCTCATCTTGAAAACTCACTTTGGGAAATGGCTATAATATTTTCTGGGCAGAAAATGAGATCAAGTTGGACCATTACTTTAGCGGCATGTCTTTCGTCGATGTTAACGGAGGAATTTGTGATAACAAAATTTGAGGTTATATGCCAAAATTAAGATCTATGAGGGTAGTTCTATATCGGAACTATCGTCGGAGAGTGGTGGTAATTGTGTTTTTAAGAAGCTGAGATCAAAGGAGTTATGGTGGTCTCTCTGAGCTCTCAACGTCCAACCCCTTTAATGTGCCTACGTACCCTATATTTACTAGCTTTATACCCGTGCAATGCACGGGACGTTTAATAAGTTATTTTATTTTAATGTTTTTATAATTTTATTTATTTATTAATATATTTGTGTATTTTCATAAAAATATAAATTTATTAAGTTAATAATATGTTTTTTCATATGTATATATTATTTCGGTTTATGTTGTATTTCTTGAAATGATAAAAATTATGAATTTTTTATTTATACAAATTTACTAAAAGAATGATTATTTATTAAATTCAATTTTAATAAATTTTATTTTAAATATTTTAAATATTAAAATTATACTACTTCTATTATTATTTACTTTTATAAAAATATTACTTTTTCTCTAAAGTAGATCATTATTAATAACTCTAACTCTGTAATTGTTTTATAGTAGCTGACGACCAAACCTAACCATACCATTTAAGTGCTTTACACTAATTATATATAAAGATATAATAGGGATCAAGCTTCACGTAGTTCTAATAGAACAAGGATACTAAGTCCACTAGAGATAGAACTCCTTGGCCGGACTACAAGGGTCCTAAGTCTACTAGAGATAGGTCTCCTTTAAGATAAGTGTCAAGCATAGTCCATGTCGGACTAGAACTCTTAACTTGTCATGAAATGCATATCCAAGCCCACTAAGGAGAGCCCATACGATGAAGCCTAGTCGATGACCCCAAGGCTCAACCACGACCGTGCCTTCACGGATACAACACTAGCCCTATCTATTGGGGCTAACATCAACCGCTACCAACTACCACACCAGTCATTAGTTGCAGGGAAAAGTCACGACTTACTCTAAATGCACAAGCTGGTCCTTACCCCCCGATGAGGATAACCCACCAGACTACAGGGCAAGTTCTCCAAAGTTATCGTCGCACCAGGTGTATCTTACTCCCCCAACAAGGATAACTTGCTAGAATACAGGAACAAAAAACCCTTTGAGTGCATAGACAAACTTAACCACACCTGGACTCTTAGCCAATATCATGGTCACCCTTCATATCACCTTCAAGTTGGCGCTCCACCTTGGTGTTTCATAGTCTTCTGGCGCGCCAACCTTCCTTGTGCACATATATCCCTACTTCTTCCTTGTTCCATCTTGGCGCTCCAAGTTGGCCTTGATGTCCCACCTTGGCGCTCCAAGTTGGTCTTGGTGTCCCAATAAGCACTTCGGATATCCCCCATTTTTCATGAGTTCATAGTATTTCTATCATCAAGATCTTCTAGCTGTTTGACCATCTTTGGATAGTCAACCCCTATTTTCCCGTATAAATTTATGATATAACAACTACCCCCCAAGTCTCTATTGTATTAAAATGCAAAGAGAGTAGAATTAGAAATTTATGCATACGCTTTGTAATCCTTTGGCGCACCAATGATTCTTCAAAATATACATACGTACAGTGGCTCTTTAGCGCGCCAATGATTTATTCATTTGAATATACGTATATGCCTGACCGTATATTTATACGGCGTGCTCCAGGAGTATTTAAACCCGGCATTTCCCCCCTTTTCCTCCTCATTCGCCATTTCTCTCTCCTCAAGAACGCTATCAGAAAACCCTAATCGTCTTTTCAATTAAAACGGCCTCAAATCGCTATCATTCATCAAATCGATTATTACCCATCAATCCTTATCATTCAAGGTACGTTTTGAATCTTATTTTGCAGATTTTCACCATGTATTCTGTTAGATCCAAGAGTTTTAAATTTTACACTTTTCGTGTTCTTCGTAAACTCAATCGTGTGTAATTGTATGTATATCTGTTTAATCCAGGTATATGCCATACCTTCTTAAAAAACATGTTTCTAACTGATAACTTAGCAATTAATTTATTGGCGCGCCACTTTAGTTTGGCACGGCAAAAGCTTAATTGGCACGCCATAATTATAGGGCAAGTATTTTTAGGCAATCATCGTTGGCGCGGCAACCCTTGATAAGAAAGATGTGTTCCCCCGCTCACCTTCTTTTCTTCTTGGCATGCAGCTGGCTAAAAGGGGGAACACATCCACATCATCTCCCTTTCATCCTTTTAAAGACTTCAACAGAAGAATTGGTCTTTCTTCAACACCCTTTCACTATCCTTCCTATCAATATTCCAACACCAAGCCCTCTGATTTGGCGTGCCTACTATCATTATACAAAGATAACCCATCCTTTTTTAAAATGTCCTCGTCTTCTAGCCTCAACCAGACCCCTGAATCCTCTACTGAAAACGCTACAAACCAATCACCCATTCTTCGCCCAATGGATTATGATTCTGAGTTTGAGACTTGGGCAGAACCTTCGTCCACAAACCCCATGTCGGCGTGCCAACGTAGAAAAAGAAAGAAAATTATTGTGGAGGAGAGTGATTATGAAGATGAGTTACTCGAGGAGATTCATGCTAACCCTTCTGCTGTTGAAGATTTGGCGGATTCTGAAAAAACTGAAAGTACCAATCGTGGCGCGCCAGGTTTTGAAGGTACCCAAGAGGATGACGAATTCACCTCTCCTGAATCCTCTCCTGAAGAAACACTACCATTTCCATTGAAATCACAAGATATAGATATTGATTGGTCCCAACATGGTCCCTTATCCAAAAGAGAGATGGATGTAGCTAGAAAAAATGCTGGAACTTTTGCTTGTGTGAACATGTCTTCCACAATTCCTGAGAGAGACATAAAAAAGATCATGCATTTTTTCTCTCAAGAAGGAAGTTATGCAAAACCTCATCCTGACATGCGTCCCCATAGATTTGATATTGATAATATCAGAGTCCCAAGAGCTGTAGTTACATATAGACACATTCCCCTTGGGGTTGGCGCGCCACTCCATCCTTGGCTGCGTCAAATTATTGATTGGTACCAAATAGCTCCTATTCAGTTATCTCCTAATAGCTACAGGATGGCCCTGGGACTTT
Organism: Heracleum sosnowskyi; assembly: GCA_030848705.1. Classification (NCBI taxonomy): domain Eukaryota; kingdom Viridiplantae; phylum Streptophyta; class Magnoliopsida; order Apiales; family Apiaceae; genus Heracleum; species Heracleum sosnowskyi. Next base: position 11,876,219 of record CM061239.1, read on the forward strand.
TTATAATGTATAAAGAACTTGAATACCCCGATCCAACCATGCTAGAGTTAAGCTGGTTTTTTAGCCTCCAATCCAACATTCCTGGTTACTACTTCTTAGTACCTTGGAGGGACCATATGGGAAAGGGCATCAATGATGGAAAAGTCAGTAATATAAAGGACTGGAAAGAGAGATTCTTCTACCTTTATAACACAACTAGACAACCAATTGAATTTAAAATTAATGGTAAGTACCTTTCATTGGCGCGCCAAATAAAGTAGGCGCTCCAACCTCTCTTTCTTTCTTTTAACATCATAGTATGCTTACCATCATTTTATAATTTCTTTTTTCAGTAAAGCAACCAAAACCTTCACTGGTGGCCCCCTTTTCAACTCAATGCTCTAAAATCATTGCCTTATTAGAATCAGGCAAAAAACTTAATGCTTTGGTAACCTTTGATAATTTGAAAAAATATGGGTTTATTCCTACCCTAGCTGGTCATCCTGACTCTCCTCAACAGGGAAAAACCAAAAAATACAAAAGGAAACAAGTGATCTCGGATAGTGAAGATGAAGGTAAGGTTTTAAAGATTATTGGCGCGCCAATATCCTTTTTGACGCTTCTAACTGTCTACCACATGCATATTCTTTGAATGGTTTAACAATGTCAATTTTACTTCCTAAATTGTTAAATAAACGTCACTTTTATTCTTATTTCTCTTTATTTTTAGTTTTATATTGACTTTTCTTTTTACATATATGACTGGGATTCCAAACCTGTTTGGCGCGCCAAGAAATTCATCTGCTACTCAACAAAGAGGCTCCACAGTTACCATTCCTATCTCTACAAAGAAACATGCGGCCAAAAAAAACAAAAATCAGGATCCAAACCAGGATGTTCAACCTCCTCCCAAGAAGCAAAACATATGCAAAGCTGGAAAAAGCGGGGTGGATGCTCAAACTGATGAAGTTGGCGCGCATACTAGTGTTGCCGCGCCAAATTGTTCTTCACTAAGAGTGTTTAATACTTTTGGTCATCTTGGGGATTCCATTATCTCAGAAGTCGAATATAAAAGGTGGATGGCCAAGTCAGATAGCGACAAACAAAAGATTGCCACTCGTGCCTCTCTTGACCTATTCCTGTTCAATTCCGAATGTGAGAAGAACAAGGAAGAAACTCTCAAACGCATGAAAGACCTGGAAGTTGAAGTTGGAAAGCTCAAAACAGACGTCAAATCCCTCAATTCTAAGCTAAATAAGTCTGAAACAGAGAAGAAAGCTGCCACCTCGTCCATCTCTACCTTGGAAGCCAATTTGGCGCGCCAAGTTGAACTGGCCAAGGAAAAAGATGCCTTCATACAAACCCTTGAGGAAAAGACCGCTGATCTTGAGTTGAAATTAGATGAACTTGAAGAGGAGAAAGATTCTGGCTGGGCTGCTGAAAAGGAGAAATTATCCAAGGAATCCTTTGATGAAGGAATCAAAGCCTACTGCATCACTTTCTTTGCTGGCGAGCCTAATTATGACTGGCGTCCCAAGTTTGGCGCGGGAATGGCTGATTTCCTGGCTGACCTTTCTCAGAAGGAAGCCCAAGCCATTGCTGAAAAAAGAATAGCCCTCGAAGAAGTTCTTTCCACAGAAAATGTGGCGCGCCAACCTGGTGAGAATGCCAATCCTGAGAAGAGTGCTCCTGAGGATAACGTGGAACACACCTCCACAGACGCGCCAAAATCCGACCATCCTGGAGATCAAGCTACTTAATTTTTCAATTTACCATAACATTTCAAACTTTTTATCCGCAAGTCTTTTGACTTTGCAAAGCTGTATTCCTAACTTGTTTTTGCTCTTTTGATGGGTAACACTTATTTTTTTTTACGTATTTCATATTCATGCATTGTAACAAAGCTGTATACTTGGCGCACCAATATTCCTTCAAAAAGGATCCAAGTAGGCGCGGCAAGATAATTGTAAAACCACCATAAACAAGTAAATATATCCAGAAAAACTGAAATTTTTTATAAAACTGAAAAATAAAAACCCTCACGGCTTATAGCACGATGAGTACTAAAAATAAATTGTCCTCGGCATTGCCGGTATAAAGGCTGATAGCCAAAACAGGAACATAAAATAAAGAACAGGGCAATCACTAGCTCAAAGAGGCGTGTTAATCACTACCCCCCGAGACTAGGAGCAAATTTATTTGTTGGTAGTTTTAGTAACTGCATGAGGCTTAAAATCTCTCTTTATTGATAGTACTTCTTTAAATGAATGACATTCCAAGCTTTCGGAATTGGTTTGTCGTCCAAATCTGAAAGATAATAAGCTCCTCCCCATAAAATGACTTTGACCTTGTAGGGACCTTCCCAATTTGCTCCAAATACCCCATGAGCTGCAACCTTGGTATTTGGCATTACTTTTCTGAGAACCAGATCACCAACCTTGAATGAACGAGCCTTTACCTTTCCATTATAGAACCGTGACGCCCGTCGCTGGTAAGCTGCAAGCTTGACTTGTGAATTTTCCCTTTCTTCTTCCAACAGGTCGAGAGACAACCTTTGATTGACCTGATTTGCCTCCTCATCGAAAGTATCTCGTCTGAATGATCCTGCACCTATCTCCACCGGAACCATAGCCTCAGAACCATAAGCCAGCATGAATGGAGATTCTCATGTTGTCGTTCTTGAGTTGTATTATAAGACCAAAGCACCATGGGAAACTCCTCTGGCCAGCTCCCATTTCTATTCTCCAGCTTCGTCTTCAATGTATGCTTTATAATTTTATTCACCGCCTCTGTCTGTCCATTGCTTTGTGGGTGATATACCGCTGCAAAATTTTTCTTGATATGCAACTCCTCACAGAGACCCCTTAACTCCTTGCTATCAAACTGTTTCCCATTGTCAGAAATCAACTTGTAAAGAACTCCAAACCTGCACACAATAGAGTTAAAAACAAAATCCCTTAGTTTCTTTGCTGTTATGGTAGCCAATGGGGCAGCTTCCGCCCACTTGGTGAAATAATCCACAGCCACCACCGCATACTTCACTCCCCCCTTAGCTGTCGGAAGTTCCCCAATCAAGTCAATACCCCACATAACGAATGGCCATGGACTCATTAAAGGTGTGAGAGATGCGGCAGGACTATGAGTATAGTTAGCAAATTTTTGACACTTGTCACATGCCCAAGAAAATTCATAAGCATCCTTCTTCATGGTACGCCAAAAATATCCTCACTTCAAAATTTTCAACGCCAAAGATCCACCCCCCGAGTGATTGCCACAAATTCCTTCATGAACTTCTCTAAGGATGTAATCGCACTCCGCACCATCAATGCATTTCAGCACTGGTTGGTTAAAACCCCTTTTATATAGCATCCCATCGTACTTCACATACCTCGCTGCCTTATACCTGAGCTTTCTTGCCTCCATTATGTTTTCTGGCAACCAACCTTCCTTGATGTACTTCCATATAGGTGTCATCCATGTCACCTGCTCGTCCTCCTCTACCTGCATCACATCAACTTCCCTAACACTAGGCTCCTGTAACACTTCCAAAGGAATGACACCCAACAAACTCACATCCTTTTGCGATCCCCATTTTGCCAATGCATCAGCCTGCTCATTTTCCCCCCGTGGGATTTTTAACAGTTTCACTTCAGTGAACCTAGACATAAGATGCAAAACACTCATCATGTACAACTCTGTCCTCGGACCTCGGGCTTGAAAACCCCCATTAACCTGATACACTACAATCATAGAATCACTACGTACCAACAAATTTTCGACCTTCATTTCCAAAGCGAGCCTCAATCCCCCAAGAAATGCCTCATACTCTGCATCATTGTTTGTTGCCCGAAACGCAAAATTGATAGCACTCATGAACATATGTCCCTCAGGACTTATTAAGACTATCCCTGCACCAGCACCCTCATTATTGACTGCTCCATCTACGCTCAGAGTCCACCATCCTTCAGAAGTTCTCGGTTCTGTGACGTCTGTCTGAGCTAAAGGTTGGAAAGGAACCATTGCCATTGCATCCCCTTCCAGCTCAGGGGAAAACTCAAGTATGAAATCTGCCAACACTTGACCCTTGATAGATGTTCTTGGTTTGTAATCCAAATCAAACTGCCCCAGTTCTACAGCCCACTTCATCATCCGACCTGTTACCTCTGGCTTATGCATAATTTGCCGAAGCGGAAAAGAAGTCCTAATTTCCATCCTATGAGCCTGAAAATACGGACGTAACTTTCGAGAAGCCAAGACAAGAGCATATACCAACTTTTTCATGTTCGTGTAACGGGTCTCAGCGTCATGTAACCTCTTACTCACATAATATACGGGAGATTGATCCACCCCTTCTTCCTTGACTAATACCGCACTAACAGAGTATCCTGAGACGGCCAAGTACATGATTAACACCTCACCTTCGCTTGGTTTTGCAAGCATAGGAGGCGACCCCAAATGCTCTTTGATCTTCTGAAATGCCCGCTCACACTCCGTTGTCCACAAAAAATCCTTTCCCACCTTTTTGATGGCTTTGAAAAACTCCTGACATTTATCTGACGACCTTGAGACAAATCTATTCAAAGCGGCAATCCTACCCGTTAAACTTTGTACCTACTTCACACATGTTGGAAATTTCATGTCTAAAAGGGCCCTGATTTTTGCTGGATTCGCCTCTATACCCCGATGATTGACTATAAAACCCAAAAAATTTCCTGACTCAACACCAAACACGCACTTTTGAGGGTTCAACTTCATCCGATATCTCCGCAGTATACCGAACATCTCCTTCAAGTGTGTGACATGTTCCACAGCTTCCCTAGACTTCACCAACATATCATCTACATATACTTCCATTGTTTTCCCAATTTGATCTTTAAACATCATATTGACCAACCTCTGATATGTCGCTCCGGCGTTGATTAGGCCAAAAGGCATCCCAATATAACAATAAAGTCCCCTATCAGTGATGAAAGATGTATGCTCTTGATCCGGCCCGTACATAGGGATTTGGTTATATCCAGAGTAGGCATCCATGAAACTCAACAGTGCATGTCCCGCGGTCGCGTCCACCAACTGATCTATCCTTGGCAATGGAAAACTATCCTTTGGACATGCTTTATTTAAATCAGTAAAATCAACGCACGTCCTCCACTTCCCATTTGGTTTCTTTACCAGCACAGGATTCGCTAACCATGTTGGATAGAAAGACTCCTTTATTAACCCGACCTCCAATAATCTATCTACTTCTTCCTGTAAAGCCACAACACGTTCCCCGCTCACAGGCCTTCTTTTTTGCCGGGTTCCTTTTTTGGACGGATCTATATTCAAACAATGACACATCACATTTGGATCAATTCCCACCATATCAGCATGACTCCAAACAAAAACATCCAAGTTCGCCTTCAAAAACGAGATGAGCTGCTCGGCTAACTCTGGATTCAAATGCGATCCAATCTTCAACTCCCGTTCCGGGTAACGAGCATCCACCTTGACTGTTGTCATTTCCTCCGTTGATCCAGTATTAGCTACCGGTAATGGCATTCAGGGATCGAGGTCGATGTCGTTATTTTTTTTGAGTTTATTTCCCTCATGGTCCTCATTCCCTATTTTATTTGTTTTTGAATTTGCCTCTTCCAACTCTACAATTGGTCGTGTCCCTACTACAACCAACGTTTTTTCACCATCTAATCTCCTGACCTTACGAATACCCCATAAAATAGGGTAGCAGACCCATAGGATAGCAGAAATTGTGACAAACTTCGAGACGTTCCCACCTGCGCATCCTGCATACCTGGCGCGCCAACAGTAGAAAAAGGACCAGTTGGAGCGCCAATTCTTGGTGCATCTATAGTTGGGGCGCCAATTCTTGGTGTATCCATAGTTGGAGCGCCCACCTATTCTTCTTTCATCCCTTCCTCGCCTTCTTCCTCGTCTGTGTTCTCTGGAAACTCAACGGTGTATACGACATTAACCACCCTTTCTTCCTCTACTTGTACCTCATTCACCCCTATTTTATTACTCTTTCGAAATCCTTTTACAGACTTGTTGTAACATTCCCTAGAATCGTACTGACTTCCTCGAACACACCCGATTCCCCTTGGGGTTGGAAACTTCATGGATAAATGGTAGATTGAAGTAACTACCCGCATTTCCTTCAACAATGGTCTTCCAACCAACGCATTATGAGATGAGTCTTGATCAATTACCATGAAGTCCGCAATTTGGGTAGCAGAAAGGCCCCCACTTCCCAATGTCACAAGCAATCAGATTGTCCCCTTTACTCTGATAGATTCTCCCCCAAAACCGTAAATGTAAATATTCTCAACCTTCATGTCCTTATCAGGTAGACCCATCTTTTTATATGTGTCATAATATAAAATGTTAACTGAACTTCCGTTGTCTATGAACACACGATGTACATTCTGATTTCTGATCCCCACCGTAACCACCAACGCATCATTATGGGGATGATGAACCCATTTTGCATCTTCCTCATAGAAAGTTATATCTGCCGCCTCTCCCCGAAACAGCTTGGGCGGACGTTGATCCAACCGATTCACATTTGTCATTGGGGCAGTTTTAGCCTCCTTTGCATATCTCTCCATTGCCTTGTTACTATCACCTGCAATGTGTGGTCCTCCCACTATGGTGCGGATACTTTCTTCTCTAACAAATTTTGACCCCTCCTGCTTCTCCTTGTCATCGTCTGCCGAAGTACGACCTATACCCCTTTTTTCAATAGGATGGTCGGCCCGATACTTTTTTACCCACTCCGTTAGGTACCCATCCTTGATTAAGAGTTCAATTTCATCCTTCAACTGTCTACATTCATGGGTGTTATGACCGGTAGATTGATGATATTCGCAATATCTACCTATGTCCTTGCTTTGGAAAGAATTCAAAGGTGCTGGCTTCCTGTATATCACCCTGTCTTTGGTCACTTCATATATGTGTTCAATAGACGCGACAAGCGGCGTATAAGAACCCGACCTTCTATCTTGACCTAGAAAGGGTTCCCTTCCTCTCTTCTCATTAGTGATATTCACCCGGTTCGGGCTTCGTCCTCGTACCCTGTAGTCTGGACTTGGTGATCGATCTTTCCTCTTGCTTCTACCCTTACTGGTTCCATAAACTTCACCTTTTTTGTTGTCGGCCAACGACTGTTCTACCCTCTTATATGATTCTGCCTGGGAAAACAATTCTGCTAACGTAGCCGGATCCTTGCCTTGTAAGTGCTTCTAGAAGTCAGTCCCCACTCTCAAGCCAGCAATTAGAAATTTTTTTAAAGTCTCATCTGTTGCCCCTCTGACTCCTGTTGCCTCTGCACTAAACCTCTTAAAATATGCATTCAAAGTTTCTCCCTCTCGCTGTTTAATATTTGCCAAGGAAGTAACTGGAGGAAAGTACTTGACTGCTGCTTGGAACTGTGTCAAAAACATCGCCTGCATTTGTTCCCAAGAGGTTATCACCTCACTTCCCAATTTCTGAAACCATTGTTGAGCACTATCTCTGAAAGTCGTAGCTAGCAAACGACACCTGGCCAAGCTTGGAACCTGGTACACATCCATCTCAATATTGAAGCGCCCCAAGAATTCCTTTGGATCAGAGTTTCCATGAAAACGAAGGTCAGCTGTTGTGTTTCGATATCCCATTGGTAGTAGAGCATCTTTCACAGCAACGGAGAATGGAGATGTTACTTTGGTGGAAAAAGAACCAGCTCCACCCTCCAAATGTGCTAGCAGCTTCCTTATATCACCAACATTGACGTCACCTAGCTTACCAGCACAGAAGATGGTATACTCACGATCGGAGGTGTTTGCGTCATGATAGGAGGTGTAAGTTGCACAGAGATTTATGGGGGGGGGGGGGTAGGCATAACAATAGTTTGATTATCGTGCAATAAAGGAGTTTGAGTATTAACTGGGATAGGTTGACTTACTTGTGGCGGCGTTAGATTTGGAACTTCCAGAGCGTCTTGATGATTTTGGCTTTGACTTTTCCTCGCTTCACTAGTTGCACTATGTGAAGGTATTGGGACAATGATGGGTTCTTTTGATGGAAACATGTTAATCTGTCTTCCTGAATTCTCACGTCCTCGTCCTCGGTTGCCCCCTCCTCGAGAACCTCGTCCATGATATCCTCCACGTATAATTTGCCCTCCTACAGGTATCTCTCTCCTTCCATCCGGCCCAGAAACATTAATTTGGCCCCCGCCTTGCTCCTTCTCCTTTTTCAAAAGTAATTCTTTTATTTCCTCACAAGTCAGCTTCACCCCCATGAGGTCCATCATAGCCGATAACCTTTGCCCACTGTTAAGCTGATTGCCATGTGAGCTACCCGGACGTCCAGTAACATCCAACACCGGGGGAGCTCGCGGTGACTCGAGGGTTTCAGGTATCATCTGACTATCCTCCGGAAATTCGACAATAGGCTCAGTCTCTCCAAAGTCTAACCTTCGTGGGGTGATGGGTGGTCGCCTCCCGACACCGGGATAATTTGCGCCCTTCCCCCCTCCAGCAGCCGTAGTACGTCCAGCGGGTTCTCCTTCCATGCGTCGTCCTCCGCGGCCATATGAACCATGTCGAGTCCTCCGATATTCGACCGCCTTCAACCTAGCATCAAAACTCCTCACAGTTGCACCCATACGGTGAAGCTCGTCCATAAGATCCGTGTTACTAATCAACACCGAAGGTCGACTTCTAGTAGCATGGGTCGGGTCTGTTGGAGTTACCGGAACATAGGGTTCGTCTTCTCCATAGCCCTCCGTGTAGAAACTTCCTTCTTCATGAGCGCTTTCATCACGATTCTGAGACATCTTTCCTCCTAGATGATGATCTTATTCAGGCCCCTCCTTCTAGCGCAAATTTGTTAACGGAGGAATTTGTGATAACAAAATTTGAGGTTATATGCCAAAATTAAGATCTATGACGGTAGTTCTATATCGGAACTATCGCCGGAGAGTGGTGGTAATTGTGTTTTTAAGAAGCTGAGATCAAAGGAGTTATGGTGGTCTCTCTGAGCTCTCAACGTCCAACCCCTTTAATGTGCCTATGTACCCTATATTTATAGGGATCAAGCTTCACGTAGTTCTAATAGAACAAGGATACTAAGTCCACTAGAGATAGAACTCCTTGGCCGGACTACAAGGGTCCTAAGTCTACTAGAGATAGGTCTCCTTTAAGATAAGTGTCAAGCATAGTCCATGTCGGACTAGAACTCTTAACTTGTCATGAAATGCATATCCAAGCCCACTAAGGAGAGCCCATACGATGAAGCCTAGTCGATGACCCCAAGACTCAACCACGACCGTGCCTTCATGGATACAACATTAGCCCTATCTATTGGGGCTAACAACAACCGCTACCAACTACCACACCAGTCATTAGTTGCAGGGAAAAGTCACGACTTACTCCAAATGCACAAGCTGGTCCTTACCCCCCGATGAGGATAACCCACCAGACTACAGGGCAAGTTCTCCAAAGTTATCGTCGCACCAGGTGTATCTTACTCCCCCAACAAGGATAACTTGCTAGAATACAGGAACAAAAACCCTTTGAGTGCATAGACAAGCTTAACCACACCTGGACTCTTAGCCAATATCATGGTCACCCTTCATATCACCTTCAAGTTGGCGCTCCACCTTGTTGTTTCATAGTCTTCTGGCGCGCCTACCTTCCTTATGCACAGATATCCCTACTTCTTCCTTGTTCCATCTTGGCGCTCCAACTTGGCGCTCCAAGTTGGCCTTGATGTCCCACCTTGGCGCTCCAAGTTGGTCTTGGTGTCCCAATAAGCACTTCGGATATCCCCCATTTTTCATGAGTTCATAGTATTTCTATCATCAAGCTCTTCTAGCTATTTGATCATCTTTGGATAGTCAACCCCTATTTTCCCGTATACATTTATGATATAACAGTCGATTTGCTTTGTATGAATAATCTAATTTTCAATAAGGTTAGAGATTCTAAAGAGCAGCTAATCTTCTGTATTAAAATCAGATCTTTCAAGTGGTTAGTAGCTTCTGGTGCTCTAAAGGAGAAATTAGAAACTTTGTGGATGGTTAATCCAATAGTGACTTTATTTCTTTACAGTAAGAAGTTATGCAAAGAGAATCACATTTGGTGGAATACTGGCTTGATTGGTCATGTAGATGTAGCATGGCTTAAGCTTAATAATGGAGCTATTTGTGAAGAAATTGGAGGTATTTGAAAGTTGTAAATGACAGCACTTGGTTTACTTTCTCAGGGCCTTGTCAAGCTTGGAGTCCACTTGAAGCGGAAAGAAGTGCGGTGCTATTTTTGTTCAACAGTATTCTAAATAGTATTGAATTTTCAGGAGCTTGCATTATATGTACTGATATTATGTTACTAGTCAAGCAATTTATGAGAGAAGGGCGGGTTTGTAGATGAAGATTCAAAGGATATGCCTCTTCTATGGTTCAATCTAGTAGGTAACCTTCATTTTAAATTATTCTACATGCCTAGAGATAATTTGCTAAGAGTAGATGAGCTAGCAAATAAAAGGAAGAGAACGCAATCACATGGTAAGTGCATGGTGTTAGTGTGGAGTATTATATTATGGTGTATTTTTAAGTTTTTTTTTAAGTTGGTGGTTTTGTGTTGGGCTTGGATTTTTAAACCCATTTTGTGAGATTCAGCATGTGTCCAGAATCTTCTTAGAGGGAAATTATGGGGAAGTATCAAAATTTTCATTGGTGCAAAATTTGAAAGGTTTAGTCGTTGGTGCAGTTCATATAGTATTAGTGAAGTCCAATTGCATTAATGCATGCTAGTTAAATACCTTTCTAGATCTACAACTCATCCCATTCTATATTCTCAAATTATGTCGTGGAGAGGAAATAAGGTTTTTCTAAGAGAGACTTTGTCAAAATCAATATATATGCATGCGGTGATGTTTCCTGAACATCTTCCCAATGGTAACAATATGGGTATGGGTTGTGATTAGGGATCGTAGAGGCTCTATAGTGCTAATGGTCTCAGGGACTATTAAGGGCATCACAGAAAAGGCAAACGAGCTATGGTCTTTGTTGATAGGGCTAAGGTGTGCGTTCTACGAAAGAAAGGACAAGGTGAAACTTGAGACAGACAACGAGGAGGGTTTAAGAGAATGGGAAAATTGGCATTGAAGATGAAAATCAAAATGTTAACCACAGATGTTTGATTGATCAGTTGGAGCAAAGGAAGTCGGATCCTAACTTGACCTTAGAGGTGAGTGCCATTAAAGTAAGCCAAAACATACTTATAAGGTTTTTGGCAGTCGATGGTGGCGACTAGACATGGGTTTAGGTCCTGTGGATGAAAGGGTTTTAAGTTGTTGAGGAGAATGAAGCAGCTGCACAAATTGCTGTAGAGGAAGAAGTGAAAGGGCTGGAAGGGTGGCTTGTCAAGCAATTTATGAGAGAAGGGCGGGTTTTGTAGATGAAGATTCAAAGGATATGCCTCTTCTATGGTTCAATCTAGTAGGTAACCTTCATTTTAAATTATTCTACATGCCTAGAGATAATTTGCTAAGAGTAGATGAGCTAGCAAATAAAAGGAAGAGAACGTAATCACATGGTAAGTGCATGGTGTTAGTCTGGAGTATTATATTATGGTGTATTTTTAAGTTTTTTTTTAAGTTGGTGGTTTTGTGTTGGGCTTGGATTTTTAAACCCATTTTGTGAGATTCAGCATGTGTCCAGAATCTTCTTAGAGGGAAATTATGGGGAAGTATCAAAATTTTCATTGGTGCAAAATTTGAAAGGTTTAGTCGTTGGTGCAGTTCATATAGTATTAGTGAAGTCCAATTGCATTAATGCATGCTAGTTAAATACCTTTCTAGATCTACAACTCATCCCATTCTATATTCTCAAATTATGTCGTGGAGAGGAAATAAGGTTTTTCTAAGAGAGACTTTGTCAAAATCAATATATATGCATGCGGTGATGTTTCCTGAACATCTTCCCAATGGTAACAATATGGGTATGGGTTGTGATTAGGGATCGTAGAGGCTCTATAGTGCTGATGGTCTCAGGGACTATTAAGGGCATCACAGAAAAGGCAAACGAGCTATGGTCTTTGTTGATAGGGCAAAGGTGTGCGTTCTACGAAAGAAAGGACAAGGTGCAACTTGAGACAGACAACGAGGAGGGTTTAAGAGAATGGGAAAATTGGCATTGAAGATGAAAATCAAATGTTAACCACAAATGTTTGATTGATCAGTTGGAGCAAAGGAAGTCGGATCCTAACTTGACCTTAGAGGTGAGTGCCATTAAAGTAAGCCAAAACATACTTATAAGGTTTTTGGCAGTCGATGGTGGCGACTAGACATGGGTTTAGGTCCTGTGGATGAAAGGTTTTTAAGTTGTTGAGGAGAATGAAACAGCTGCACAAATTGCTGTAGAGGAAGAAGTGAAAGGGCTGGAAGGGTGGCTTGTCCAAGACTTGGGATCTCAAAGCATGGGAATTCAAAACTAGGAGCAATTGTTATTGGGCTTGTGGGTGTGAGTTAGTCTGCATATTTTTTTTCCGGTCGTTTAAGTCATTTTCTTTTTAAGTTGTGTTTTCATTCCGTCAACCCCAATCTCCTTCATTTTCAAATTTGTTGGAGATTGGTTCTTATGCCTCTGTTTCCTTTGTTCAAAAATTATGCTGTGTTTTACAAACTATTTTTTGAAAGAAAAGAAAAAAAAAACTAAAGATTTAATTTCTTTAACATGTTCCCAAAAGATTTTTGTGGAAAGAAAATAAAAGATTTCTAATGATTTGAAGAGAATATCTTTGTATATTTGCCTTCAAAATCTTTTTTCCATTTTTGAAAAGATTTGAAGAGAAAAGAAAATTAATCATTTTCTATTCTTTTTTTCTTTCATTGTTTCTGGAACATAGCGTTAAGGTTTAGGGTTTATTTCTGCCGGTGCTCGTGAGTCCAAGAGTCTATGGTTCTCGTGGCTTGGCCTTTTTAGTATATTTCCGATTATCAAAAAGAAAAACAAACTAAATTAAGGTGCATTAGCGCTATTAAAATATGTACACAAATATGTATTTTGGGAATAGGAACCGGATTAATTTATCATTTTTTATATGTTACCTATGTTGATTCTAATTTTGTTAGTAGTTTGTATTGCATATATAATTTTACAAATACTTAAAAAGGAGTAGATATTAACTAATTTTTACCTGATAATTTAAATCACAAAAAGGTAGAAATAGAAAGGTAAAAGAAAGAAGGGCCCACAGAGAGTCCCTTATAGTGCGGCGCCCACGTGGCATCGGGGTTAAGGCAGTTCTATACCTCGTGTCTACTCAAAGATAGATATAAGGTCCAGCATAGAAAAAATCGCATGTATCTATAATCAATCTATACATACAAAAAACACAAACATAAACTCAAACACATCGGTCGGAGCTCTAACTCCTTCCTCAAGTCCAACCAAAGTCTTTCAACTCACACATCCTGCAAGTAAACTTATGTTTACACACATGTTTTATGTTTATGTTTATGTTGTGTAATAATTGTTGTTTGAGTTGTAAAATGATTGTAATAATTGTGTGTGTTTTTAACAGGTGTGTGTGTGAGAGGATAGATACGATAGATACGATGGGTGGGGATAAGAGAAGCTACTCAGCAACACCGAATGATTATAAATTGTTAGAAGAGATTGGATATGGAGCAAGTGCTACTGTTTATAGAGCGATCTATGTTCCTACTAATGAAACTATTGCTGTTAAATGTTTGGATCTCGATCGCTGTAATAGCAATTTGGTATATATTCTTGGCCCCCTTCTTCATTTCACTTCAATCTTTATATTTATGTTTGTTTGTGTCTGATTGATTTGACTTTGGATTTAGTTGATTGGTTTTTTGTTGTGTTGTGGGAGTATTGTTTTGTTGCTTGATTTTGGTTTTCGGTTTGGTTTACGGAATGTTTATGTGTTTCGATTTGTTTGTGAGATTTTGTGGCTGTGTGGAGGGGAATTTACTGTGAAAATTGGATGGGTTTTGGGAGTGTTTTAAGTTGTGAAATGCATTTGGTTTTGCTTGTAAACCTGGATATTTATATATTGTGTGTGTGTATATAGTGTATATGTATCTGTATATGATTGATTTGACTTTGGAAATACTTGATTAGTTGTTTTTTCTTGCATCTTTTTTGTTGTTTTATTTTTCTTTTGGTTTAGTTATTGCTGATATGTGATTTAGTTGATGATGAAGTTCCGGAACTATTAGCTCTACTCGAGCTATGCCGTCTCTTGCCTTTGGGCCACTGCCCCATCGGTTGGAGATGAGGGTTCCCAGTTGTTTTAGTACTTATCATCTATTTGATCTCACCTGCCCAGCATGGCATGCCATCACTCTTCCGTTGTGAACTCCGTTTCACTCGGTCAGTTGTTAGTCTTGTCCCCTTACTGACGGAAAGTACTTGATTAGTTTTTTTTTGGTTATATCATCGTGTTATTCGATTATAGTTTTTGGTTTAGTTGTTGCTGATATCTGAATTACAGAATGTTTTGATCTGATTGAATTGCTTTGTAGTTGTATTTGATTAGCTTTCGATGTGTTAAGATTTTATGTCTGTGTGGAGGCAAAGTAACTTGGAAAATGGGATAGTTTTTGAAAAGCTTATAACTTTTAAATGCATTTTGTTAGAGGCTTTTTCAGTGTAGGGTTTGTTGTGGTTACTAAAACATACATATTAGTTTTTTGTTGTATCATTTTCTTTTCCTGTTTTTTTGTTGCTGATAACTGGTGTACGGAATGTTTTTATGTGTGGTTGTATTTGGATTTGCTACTGAGAGTTTGTGCAAGTATAGAGGCAAATTAAATGCAAAAGTGAGATGGTTGTAGGAAAGTTTTTATCTTATAAATGCATTTTGTTTGGAGATTTTGTTACTGTAGGGTTTGTTGTGGTTGCGAATGAAATTATGTGGTTTCTGTTGTTTAAACGAAAGTCTATTGTTTGATTGAAAGTGGCGGGGAACATTGATGATGTTGGAAGATTTAATATGGGATGTATGTGACTATGGCTTAAAAGGGATGCAATAACTGTAAAAGTTCATTCTTTGAATTTCCTTTGTGCTTTTACATTTCTAACGGTGAAGTTTTTCAATTGCTACATTGTCTCGTTTTACCTATTACGTGCTCACCCTAGTTTATTTATGTATTTATTGTTCACTGAATTATTTTCCGTCTGTGATGACATTTGAGATTGCTTTCTATTGCAGGATGACATCCGCCGGGAAGCTCAGACAATGAGCCTAATAAATCATCCTAATGTAATAACGGCACATTGTTCATTTGTTGTTGACCGCAATCTTTGGGTAGTGATGCCTTTTATGGATGAAGGTTCCTGTCTTCATCTCATGAAAATAGCATATCCAGATGGATTCGAAGAGTCTTCCATTGCTTCTTTCTTGAAAGAAACTCTCAAGGCCTTGGTCTACCTTCATCACCATGGGCATATCCATCGTGACGTTAAGGTTGTTGAATCTGACATTTGTTGCAATGACGGTTTTTTATTTAATCATCCTAACTAATTTTTTATGTTAATTCATTCAAATTTTATGTTGCAGGCTGGTAATATACTTCTAGATAGTCATGGGAAGGTGAAGCTTGCGGACTTTGGTGTTTCTGCTTGTATGTTTGACCAAGGTGACAGACAGCGGTCAAGAAATACATTTGTGGGAACTCCTTGCTGGTAAAAGTTGTTAATGGAGACTTAGCTTTCTGATCCTTTTTCTTTTTGTCACATTATAGTTCTACTTTTAAAGAAAAGAGTAAGGAACCTGTAAAAGCTGAATAAACTGCTGAGTGTAGACTGAAGTAGGAAATAATTAAAAATATAACATATGTAGTTCAATGTACTTTTACTAACCAATTTTTTTTGGGAAGTGGGTTTAAAATTGGTGTTTTAATGATATCATGTAGATTCACATTTTACAGTATCTGGGAAGTACTACTAATCACAGAATCTCTACGGCTACACATATCAAGTCAGTGTCAAGGGCGTATAACGTGTCAATTGACCATTATAATCAAGATTAACACTGCCTAAAGTGTGAATCGATTCAGTGTTTGACTAATGTTCTTCTCTTTCTTAAAGTTATAAAAATCAACCATTATTATTTCATTCATTGGCAAAATGAAGCTTTGGATGCAATACATTGATCCGATTATTCTTAGAAATTCACTGTTCTTGTGTCAGTTTAGGCAAAAAGGCTGGATGCTGAAAAACTTTAATATCCAAGCAATGATATGGAGGGCTGGGAGGAAAATTTTTCATAACTAAATTTGATAAACCGAGATTTTGCTAAAACTGGGAAGAAAATATTTCTGGCATATATTTCAAATTTTAAATGTTTTTCAAGAATGAAAAACTTTCACAAATCAAATTTTATCTTTTAGAGATAAAAACAATTCTAAAAGAACCGGAGAAAGGAAGAAAGTGTGTCTAATAATAATATTTGTATTTTGAATTGAATTTCTTGAGCAAGAGCGCACAGGTTTGAAGCAAAGTGGAAGCCCTACTAAACATCAAGCATCTAAACATAATCTAGATTGATCTAATTATGTTCTTTTGTTTTATAGGATGGCCCCGGAAGTGTTACAACCTGGAAGCGGGTATGATTTCAAGTGAGTGTTTCTTCACAACTGAATTTTTTTTGATATATATCAACTGTATACCTTTGTCAACATTTTTTTTCAAAACTTTCATTCCTTTTCCATGAATAGTAGATGCCTTAGTAGCAGTATTTATATGACCATATAGAAGTGAGAAGTAAAACGTTACAGGAAATGACCATATAGAAGTGAGAAGTAAAACATTACAGGAAATAGTTAAAGTCACATCTGTTTTTAACTCAGGATTGTGTTTTCAACGATTATAATATTTTGAATTAGATTTCCTAAGTTTTTGCTGAATGGTTTATAAAGCGTCTTTTTGACACAGCTTTGTTAATTATGCTTTTGGAGCTCTAGGGTTGTATTCCAATTAAGTGGCAAGTAATAGGACTATGATTTTTTGTGTGCATACATATCACAGTAGCTTGAGCTAGGTTTCATGCAGTGCACACGGTTTCTAAGGAATGTGCATGGCATGCAGCATTATTAATTGAGCTGCTGGCGTTTTCTGAAATTTTGTACACAGCAACACACAAGTGTACATTTTTATATTTTGTTGTTTGGTAAAGATTCAAATGAGGAAAGCATTATGATTACGTATCTATATTTGTATCTAATTTGCCAATAAAGTTGAATGTAGAGTGATGCTAAGAGTGGAGGGATAGCACTGTTAGTCTGTTACTAATTCCGCACGGTTGTTTTTATTAAATGAATAATTAATATATAGTTACTGGTCAACTTTGGAGGAACAATAAAGTTAAATTTTGTTTCTCTTTCTCGAATCTCTTATAGTGCATGTCTTAGCTGTTCTCTATCACTCTTGCGACACAACGCCTCTAGATTCCACCTTTCAGATTTTACATAATTAATTATGTACAGTAATTTTTAACAACTTTGCAAGTATAATTAATTTTATTAAAGTCATTGCCCTTCTAATCATTTTATCCTTTACATTATATGGTTTTCTCTCGCACGCACACACACAGAGTGAGTGAGAGATAAAGAATAGAATTAGAACTTTTTATTTAATTATTTTGACTATTTTTCTAGGAAGTTAATTGGTTATACATATACATATTTGAAATCTATTCATCTGTTACTTAACATTCTCAAACAGTTGTTTTTTATTCTGTAGTCCACTCCAAAGTATTTTTATATGAATATTATATCTTCCTTAAAAACTCAATATTAATGACCAGACGTTATCATATGTTTGTACAAAGTATGCTGTTTTCTCTATGAACAGAGTACCGGGACACAAGGATAATTCTCATTTGGATATTTCTTTGTCATATTTTTTGACAGAGCTGATATATGGTCT
Organism: Heracleum sosnowskyi; assembly: GCA_030848705.1. Lineage (NCBI taxonomy): Eukaryota > Viridiplantae > Streptophyta > Magnoliopsida > Apiales > Apiaceae > Heracleum > Heracleum sosnowskyi. The sequence continues at coordinate 11,894,139 of CM061239.1, forward strand.
TTTGGAATTACTGCATTGGAATTGGCACATGGGCATGCTCCTTTCTCAAAATATCCTCCAATGAAGGTAGAGTGTATATGACACTATGCTGACAAAATGAAATAACCAAGCATCTGTATTAGCTTGAAGGCAAGGTCCTGTATTGAAAACTTTGTGCTCTCTTCTGCTCCTCTGCAGGTTCTCCTAATGACCATTCAAAATGCGCCACCTGGACTGGACTATGACCGTGATAAACGATTCTCCAAGGTGCTCTGTTTGTTTTGGCTCTTGGTTTATGCCACATTATTATATTTAATGTCTCAATCTTTGCAGGAGTAAACATTACATTTTTTCTCAACTCATTGGAGAAGCTGTGTGTTTCTTTTATTGTTATTGTATCATTTAATAGATTGATAATTACAAAAATTCCAGTTGTCAACAGTCTTTCAAAGAAATGGTCGCAATGTGCTTGGTGAAAGATCAAACAAAAAGGCCAACTGCTGAAAAGCTGCTGAAACATTCTTTTTTCAAGCATGCGAAGCCTCCAGAGATTTCTATAAGGAAACTTTTTGCTGACTTACCACCGCTATGGAATCGTGTGAAATCCCTCCAGGCATGCTGTCGTTTATATAGAACATGAATTCTTTCTTTTATTTAGTTTTTTTTTAATATTTAAAACTAACGTAACTTGTTCTGCAGCAAAAAGATGCTGCACAATTAGCTCTTAAAAAAATGCCTTCTGCAGAGCAAGAAGCAATATCACAGGTAGAGGCATTACAAGATAGGTTAAACAACTCGGTTTCTTGTGTGATTGCTGTAAATTCTTTGTTTATATTCATAGATCTCAAATAACAAATTCTGACACACTTGTCCAATTGTTTTTTTTGGGTAACTGCAAAATTTAGCCATATCGCTTGAGGACTATATAATGAAATTTATCATACTTTGAGTAGCGGTAGAATCATAACCGTTGACCGAGCCAATAGTGATCATTGTTGTTCAGTTGGTTTAAATTCAAAATCCTGTATGCATGTATTTACTTGGTTCTTTTGTTAATACCATATTTTTAAAATGATAGATATTAGTGATTGCTCTTTGGAATACTCAATCAGGTTACTATGGCCCTGAATATTGTCTTGCTACAACATTTGACCAGAAACAATTAGCAATTCTGAATGTTTATTATTTTAATAAATTTCAACTTAAAATTGTCACTTCATCTTCTACTTTTCTCCATAATCATTATTTATTTCCTTTTTCTCCTGCCTTTTATCAATTTGTAGTAACATTTTTACCCATTCTTGCCAGAGTGAGTACCAACGAGGTGTTAGTGCATGGAACTTCGATATTGAGGACTTGAAAGTGCAAGCATCACTGGTATCTATACTTCTTAATTTTTTTTCTTTAAGCCACACAGCTCGTCACAATGACTGATCAATGTCCAAACACTGCTACTTATTGGTAGGTGCAAGATGATGACGAAACAGTTGAGAGTAGGTTAGGAGATGAAAGCATGAACTCTTATATGTGTGGGAAGGTTGGTTCTTTGTGTTTTTTTTGTTAATATGGACTGTAGAAATATTACATATACGGAAATCATTCACTTCAAGTTTAGCTAATATTGCTATAATTGCTTGCTCTTTGCAGGATGCAGGTCCCAGTTCTAGTTTACAGAAATCCATTTCCACAAGTGATATTGTCTGCAGGTAAATATTCTGTTACCCCCACAGTTTTAATATTTACGGTCTCCTAGAGTTTGTGAAAGCAGACTTCTACAGTCAGTAAAGTCTTGCTAATGACAAAGATTGATAGAATTCGATCTATCCTGGCTAATATCCTCTTTGGAAGGGATTCTCCTTCTACGATATTTTAAACTATCAAATATGTTTTCACTTATATTTGGATAATTTGTACTACTGCTAAATGTTTGTACCGAAAACTATAGACTTTATTTTTTGTTCTCTGTAGACCTTGTGTGCTTGTGTGTATGTGATTTTCAGATCACTTGGTACATTTTAAAATATAAGATTTACTCTTGTTTGATATTACTACTGCCATTTCATCCTTATCTAATGAAATATCTTGATAAACTGCATTACCGGTTGGTAAAGTCTCTACTCTATTTTTGGGTAATCTATTTAGAATGGAGGAACTAATCAAATTGTCTGATCTAGGAATGAAGGAACTAATCGAATTCTGTGATCTAGAAAAGAGAGTTTATTCTCGAATCATTTTTTTCTATTAAACACAGTATCACCGTCGCTTTGTCATGTTATGTTAATTTATTAACAATTGTTCTTTATTTTACCAGGGAACAGGAATTTGGGGATGAGGTACCTATGGCTGCAAGCTTAAACAAGACAGGAAAAAATCTTGAAAGTGATCCCCTGATGCTTGCCAATCCAATAGTGAAAAACAGTTCAAAAGCCGATCTACTACCTTCCGCATCAGAAATTAGCACAGCACAGGCCAAGACTAAAGTTTTAACTGTGACAAGTCGCCAAACCCAGAGTGGACCTCTTGTGGCTGGTGCAATATCAGAACGCATGCGCATCTTAGAAAGGTTATTTAGTACTTACTAATAGATCTGATGTACTTAATTGTATTGTATCTTATATATGCATATAACAGTGATTTTACTATGTTGCAAATTTTTCATGTAATGACCTTGCGAAACATATGTTATTCCACTAGGTGGATCTTATTTTACACATGAGCGTTGTCTCTGTGGTTGTAAATTACCTCTTTTCATTTGTTTTCTTTCTAGTACTCTACTTCTTTTGTTTTAGTCGTATGGTTTGGTTGATTTAGGTCCGAGACTGAAAGCCAACAACCAGCCGAAAAGGTCTACCGTGAAGTACGGAGAGCACCCAGCTTTAGCGGTCCCTTGATGCTACCAAATCGAGCTTCAGCTAACAGTCTATCAGCTCCAATAAAACCTTCAGCAGGTTATACTATTTCTTACTTACATGCACATCACCAGTATGACATCTATGAATGTGATGACTACATTTTAACTGCCAGCATAATGTTAAGGAGAATCACTAGGTTTTTACTACTAATTGTATAATGTCGTAATTTTTTAAACAGGATACAGAGATGATGACAAGTCAAAGACAAATTTCGTACAAATAAGGGGGCGGTTCTCAGTAACATCGGAAAATGTAGATCTCAAGGTAAAGTCACTTTCTTAAGATATTCTATTTGATTGAATGACCGTAACAATTCATCGCAGTAGTGCAGTGAAGTAAGTCCATATGTAATATGTGCACTTTGATATATGTTATGCTATCTTCTAGGGTTCCCCGATAAAGAAATCTGCTAGCGTTGGAGATTGGATGTTCGATTCTAAACAAATGGTTTGTCTGCTGAACTCTCGAATTTTATAAAATTGAACCCAGTAACAGAATACGACTTTACTCAGGAATGTATATGATTAGAGGAGAGAATAATATATAACATGCTTTTTTCCTTGCAAATATCGAAGACAGGAAAGTTGCCCTTTTTGCTTTCTATTTCATGTCAAGAAACTAGAAAAATGAACTTAATTCCTTCCTCTCCAAGTGACATTATTAGAAATGTTAAGAAAGTGAAGGCTATGTTCTCTCCTTTTACCTTTTAATCATTCCTTGTTTAAAATTCACAAGTAACTGGAGATAGCAAATTGGACTTTTTATTCTCTGCCAGCATAACTTTCAAGCATGCCGCTGCTGTATGTTATGAGATGCTATGTATTCATTTGTTATCTTGTGTTTTCTTGTGAACTGTTATCATGTATTCAGCCTGTTGGTCAATCACCTAAGGAGACTAGCAACAAGAATCTGCCTGCATCGCTTCTCATGCCACACCTTCAAAACCTTTCTCAGCAGACATCAATCCAACAGGTAAAGTGGGACCTTGCATGACCGTAACTGGAATCACTATAATCTGATGTTTGGCATGTAGGATATGGGATTAATGAATTTGTGTTATTATGCCAGGATCTCATTATGAATTTGTTGAATAGCTTGCAAATGGCTGAGGTTGTAGACGGTGAGCAGAATTTTTAAGATATAATTTACTTTCTGCGTTCCAAATATAAAATTTCATTTTAGCTCGTGTATACCATGTCTCTAGATTATAGTATGCACTTGGCGAGTTTAGAAGTGCAACACATCAAATTTGTATTGGGGTTCTTGCACATGTAGTACTTTAGAATCTGAATGGGATCTTCTTTGGAACGGAGGGAGTGTAAATTTTACATTTCGGTGGAAGACGATCATGTCTTTATGCGAACATGAAAGCTTAACATTGTATTATTTATTTCAGGTTCTCCAAATGGAAAGTTACCCCCTCTACCTCGTAGTTCAGAAAATAACGGAACGGTATGTGCATATATCCATTTTTAAGGCTTTTGTACTATTTCTATTGATCACTTGGAACTGTGACATGCACATAATGTAAATTTTGCATAGATTCGAACATTTGTTTCAGCGTCATGTGTTAGGAATTCAAGCACTTTATGATTATATTTGATTCAGTGGGTATATGGACTAAATTATAATTCTGAAGAAAATGTAATTGACACTTGTTTCAGCATTATATGTTAATTTTCATGTTTTAACTCTTGTTTGGGGAGACCAGCAGGTTATGCTTGTAAGAGGCTTAATCATGTCGATGAATGGACAAAATTGTGGCTTAGAATTTGGTATGCTAACCTTAATAGGAAGGTTGTTTTGTTTGCAAAAAAGGAAGTTGGTATGACTAAATTTAAAGCGCGCTCTTCAAATTCTTATCTTGTAGAATGCAAGACATTTCCTTGGTAGTATAAATGGATGGGTTACTTGTTGAACCCACAGGCCTGAGCATGTAGTCTTTATTCTGTATACATGGCCCGCTGCAATTACAAGTAACGATGTTAATTATAGAATTTGTATTTTGTAATTGCCTTCACCACTCTATGTAATTTCCAGGTTGAATCAGCTTCTGAAAGGGAGCGTTTACTGCTTTTCAAGATTTCTGAACTTCAAACTAGGTAGGCAGCAGCAGAAGCTTTTTCTGTTGTTTGTAAAAAGATATATAAAAATACCTAGCGTGCAAGTTAAATCTCATGGCTTCTTTGTGTGTGATATGTACCTTACAGAATGGTAAGCTTAACTAGCGAGTTGACTGCGGAAAAACTTAAATATTTACAGGTGAGTTATTATGTTGCTTAATTTTTATGGATGAAATTACAACTAGGTAATTTTCGGATGTGGTTTGACAACTTACATCTTTTCTTGTGATTTTCAGTTGCAACATCAACTAAATGCTGCGAATGGCCGAGAAGAAGATAGGCAAAGAGATATGTAGCTAGATGGTTCTCATAGAAATGTATAGTGAAACCATTTTGCATCCTCGGGTAAATTTCATGCCCTGAATATTTTGTTTATGTTTACTAGTCCTGTCACCTGTGACAATGTAACATGTATCTTTTCCCTTGTTTATTAAGTCATATTCTTTGCTGCTGAACTACAGAAGTAGAGGTGGTGATAGGTCATACATCTGGAGTCTGGGTTTTGTCCAAAATCATCGAATAACTTTAAAGATTTCAGCCCTGAAGTGCACATAAGCAAAATAATCAGCCCGCAAGCTTTTGGTTCAGATACATATTTCAAACAAACATACAACAAAAAAACCTTTTCCTGGGCAAGTTGGTACTTTTGGTAATCTCATGATTCAGTCGTCCTGAGAATGTAGAAATGGGAGCCTTGTTTTGGATCTAATAGATCCTCTTCTATTCGTGTTATATTTGTATTATCATAAATTTATAAATTTATAATACCAGAATTTTGTAATAGTTAATTAGCACAATCTGGTTGGCTGTTTTTCTGGGTATTACCTCTGTGAATAATCAACAAGTTTTTGTGGCAGCAATCCACCATGACAAGGTAAAACAAAGCTGCAGGATGTAGTTGTGTTTCTAAATATTTATACAGGTCCTTGGCCGCAGATACGTGTTTAGAAGCTAGTAAGCTACCTATGTATCTGTTCAAGATGTTTAAATGGTCTTATTTTACTGCAAACTGTGTTTTCATACAGTTCTCCCATTTTATGTGTGGAGCATGCACTATATATGTAACATACAAAACTATGATGGGGATATTACACCACCATACAAACTGCCTGCAGTCCTCTCCCCCTCTTTTGTCTTTGTTTTCCATCAACGTATAAAATGCATTGGTAAGGTGGTTGTATGTGAGCACACACATAAATTGAAGTATAACAGGGAACATGTTGGGGTTTAGTCCGTAACAGCAAGTGAGAGATTGCAATGACAATGGGAATGCCTATGGGAACATCATGGCTGAACTTCGCAACTGAGAATTATGAACAAAATGTAAACAACAATAGGAAGGTAAAGAACCGAATATAAACAGAGAGATAGTCCGGCCGAAGAAGTGAAGGCCAATCTTTTTGGGCTCTGTTTGGGATTGTTGTGCTGTTAAAATAAGTGTTGTTGTGAAAATCAGATAACTGTTTGGTAATATTTTGGATATGTGCATGTTTTGGTGTATAATATAAAAAATTAATGTTTTTGGTGAGTTTTGATGTTGAAACCAATAGCTGCTTCCCGCAAAAGCTGAAAACAGCTTTATTCAAAAACATGGGGGACCTGCTTTCTCTAAAAGCAGATTTTCAGCTAAAAGCGTTTTTCAGAAAAGCAGTTTTTAAAATTTACCAAACACTTTTTTAGCTGTTTTTCAGAAAAAAACTGTTGTTGCAACAGCAATGCCAAACGGAGTCTTATATCGTTATATCTGAAGCGTTGGAGTTTCATCCGAAAGGATGCAACTAGTGATGAATTTAGCTTTAGCCTGGGAGATGATAGACACATAATGCGTTAATGCTTGAAAGATGACAGGAATGTACTAATACTTGTTAATTATAGAAAACTTTTCTATTAGCACATTTTATAATAATACTGCTTATATCCGTACAATGAAGGGGTTCTTTTGATATCTATTTATTCAGATTTAATCCTATAGTATAGATAGTATCTAATTTTATTTTTTTTTGTATATATATAGATATTGTCTGTGTTATTTTTAAAAGAGTAATTGTTTTATTTAGAAAATATAATAAAAGTTAATGTATTTTAGGTGAAAAAGCTAATTATTATCATGCTATTATTAGAAGATCGAGTTATTTTAGTTAAAAAATATATAATAACTAATGTATTTTAAATAAAAAAGATAATTGATTATAAATAGGTTCGTAAATCGTCCGACCAAAATTTTGAATATTTCACTTTATATAATAGCATAAATTTAATAATTAATAGATGTATGTATGTGAAGATTATGTTAAAATGTTATTGTAAAATAATTTTTAAGTAAATTTAAGTTATAAAGTATTGATTTTATAATAATTTATAAATTACTTTCCGTACTTAGAATTAAGTTGGTACTTATCAGTTCAAACAATCTCTATATTTAGAATTAGTATAAAGTATAAATCTTAGCTTTATACTTGTAATTTATATTTCTCTCACAATCTTTTCACTTTTAAGAGTTTTTTTAAGACAAATCGACTCATAGCTTTTCTTATTTTCTTTTCCTTTCTCTGTTTTAAGAAATTTGGAAACACAAAAATAGATCAAACAATCACATATCCTTATCTTCCTTTTTCTTTCTCCACTTAAAAAATTTCACAAACACAAAAAAGTACCAAAACTTTTAACAAATACCGTGGTACGATACATGTCAAATTTTAATTGAGACACATATGAATGCACGCGATATCTTATTTTATTATTAAAGAAGTTATAAAGTTTACTCGTGACACATCAGCATTTAGTAAAAATTTAGAACAAAATTTGGGATCTCTAACGTTTTCTCACAAAAAATAATAAAATGATCACATTTCCTTATCTTTCTTTTAAATATAAAACTCAGGATCATATTAACAAAGGTATCATAAACAAAACAGGTCTTCTTTCAAATTAATTAATTTTTAATTAATTAAATACCTCTTTAAAACTATTTTAATAAAATAAGTCAAACTGAATGGGCCAAGATGTTATTTGCCTACAAATAAAAAAGTCTTGATCATGGTTCTATAAGTTTGGAAGGCCAAAGTTATCATTTTTAAAGGAGCAAGAAAAAGGGCAACTCTCAAATTTGTGGCACGATCCCCAAGACCCCAACACGCCTCTGCATATCATCGTACACAGTACTAGACTAGTACCTAGTCACTTCAACTAGTTGTGTTTAACCCAACAATCATATACACACAGACACATAAATATAATGTCTCTGAATCTGGTCATCAATAGTCTGCAACCATCTTCTTGTTGTTTCTTCAAGCCTTCTCTTCAATGGACTCCAAGAACTCAGCCCCATCTTTTATTTTCCACTCCCACAAAATCAAACCAACAGGTTCAGTTATTTTACTTTTTTTGTTATTATTTTCCAATTTTTGTGACTTCAAGTGAAAAAAGATGCTAACTTTATAATTATTTTTTTTGTGTGTTATTTCTGGTGTTATATAGTTGAATTATTGAGTATGATTGAGTGATTGTAACTTATAAGTAAAAAGATCCTAATTTTATGATATGTGTTGTATGATTGTAACTTATAAGTAAAAAAGATCCTAACTTTTTGATATGGGAGGTATATGATTGTGACTTATAAGTAAAAAGAACCTAACTTTTTGATGGTGTTATATAATTTAATTAATGGTATGATTGGATTATAGATGATGAGGAGAAAAGGGTTGTGTTGCAAGGCAGTGTTATCTCAAGATGCACCTTTTGCAGTTGCTATTGGTGCTTGCATTCTCAATTCTTTAGTTTTTCAGTCACCACCTGCTAAACAAGAAGATGATCAAGATTCTGATTCCCCTGTCATTGATGCTGATGATACGAGGTTTGCTGTCATGGGGATCATTAGTTTCATCCCTTACTTCAATTGGTTGGTAAGCCCTCTTCTCTTTCTCTAATGTGTGTGCGCGGGTTCGTTCAAATGCAAACTAATTTTGGTCTACAAAGTAGTGATTTTTAGTATTGTGACAGTAAGTTGTAACACTGAGAGTCTGAAGCAGGCAATTTTTGTATTGTGACAGTGATTTGTACTACCACTGGTGATTGATAGCTGGTTTACATATTTTGCAGGCTAAAATGATTTGTAGCATACCCCAAAATGTGTTTATATGACTATGCATTTAGTCCCCCGATTCCTAGTCCTATTTAATCTTGTGCGCTATGAGTTTGATATCTGTTTTTCTTTAATATTCCCTATCTGCTGTAGCATTTACTAATTGACTACTACTTGTGTAGTGATGGTTGTAATTGCCACTAATTCAGGTATAATGCTCATGTCTGTGTTTATGTAGAGTTGGGTGTTTGCATGGACTGATACAGCCAAGAGGCGCTATGCTGTGTATGCATTAGTTTACTTGGCCCCTTACTTCAGGTATGCTACTCATTCTTCTGTACAGCTTTTGTATAATGTGGGGCTTTGGTTGTGATCCTTTAACTTCATACCTCAAAAGACTAGAGTAAAAGTATCGATGTATTAACGTGAAAGGACATCGGAAGATGTATAATTATTTTAGATAGAAGCGGACCTTCATACAGAATAGTTCACCTTTGCCCTCTAGTCCGACTTTTGGTATTGAGATCTTCTCTGCAAATAATGAAGCCTAAGTATACTCAGATGGAGCAGAAAGTTGATTTATTGGGGAAATATGTATCATAATGCAAGTAAAGAATATAATTAGGACTAGTCGGAGTTCCTTACAAGACTTTAAGAATTCCAAGTGAAACGACTAAGGTTGTTGAAATTATCAATTTCATGCCTAAGAAAAGAACTTTAACATAAAGTATCGTGCTATTACAATGTTACAATGACATCATGTTGGTTTAGTGGACTAGGCAATGTACAAGGCAGTTGTTGATAGCATTAATTGCTTATTTGTTGATTTGGGTATATCATGTGATTTATACAAGTATTTCATCTATAAAGGCGAATGTTTCTTTGGGTTATAGGTCAAACATGTCACTATTGCCTGAAGATAGCTGGTTGCCTATTGCCAGCATTATTTCCTGCATAATTCACGTTCAGGTAGGAATTCCTTGCGTTCTTTCTGATAGCTTGTAAAGCAGGGTTTCCCATAGATTTTTTTTCTTGGTACCCTTAAAGCAATCCTGTTTTCTTTTCCCCATTAACAGCTAGAAGCCAGCATTAAAAATGGTGATCTTCAAGGTTTCCGATTATTTAGTGAAGGTGCCAAGGACTTACTAGGAAAGAAAGATGACACGATCTCTAGTGAACTTGACGATGAGGAGATCCACTAGAAGGTTTCTTGGATTATAAACATGTTAGACATCATTCTCGTTTATGCTTGAAATTCAAGCAACGGCATTTTTTCAGTGTAGGATAGTGTCATTTGCATAATCTACATGTGCAATAGTTTATCATATATTTGGTTCTTCAATATGTTTGGTTTACAGAGGAAAAGTACAATAGGTATATTATGATCTAGAAAGTTGACATGTATATTTATCTGTGTATTAGCCTATTAGGAGACAAAAAATAGTTTAGCTCTATCTTTGATAGTCCAACTAAAGGAGTTTATCTTAACATAGTTTACGAGCTAAATTTTCAACTCAGGGATTATTCACAATTCTCCCAATTTCATCGTGCTGTATTTGCTTATTTTACATTACCGCTTATCTTTAAAATTAGGGAAATTCTAAATGGTACACCTATACTTTTGATTTTTTCAAATAGTACGTCAAAAGTTACTGGCTTCTCAGTGATACTCCCGAAGTATTGGTACATTACCGGTTGTAACCCTCTCGTTAACAACAGTTAAACAAACGTTAAGTCAACTAATTTGACTTTAAAATAAAAAGGAAAATTCTATTTTGTACACATGTACTTTTGATTTTTTCAAATGATACACCATTAACTTCTTAGTAATACCCTCGAAATATTGATTTTAATATAAAGAAAAATTTTAAGACAACTAATTTGATTTCATAATTAATTTATCTATATATTTTACATATATATTAAAAAGCATTTTTTAAAGTTCTGCCTTCTAATTTATATAGAAGAAAATACTTACAGAAAACGCAAGTTTCTAAAAAATAAAATATAAAAGTCTTATTTTCTTTTATTTATTTTCTCGAGTATCTATATTTAAAAAATAAAAATTAAAAAATATTTAAATGAATTGTACATTTAATTTTTATGTGTATATGTGTAATTTTGTTTATAAATTAAAATATTTTTAAAAATTCTAATTTTTATTGTTTAAAATATAAATACTCGAAAAAATAACTTTTATATTTTATTTTATAGAAACTTGCATTCAAATATGAGTTCAAATTTTCTCTAAAAATAGAGGTTGTGAAGAACATGAGCCGACAAATTTATGTTGAGACAACCGTAGGCCGTGGCATAAATATGAACATAGAATATGAATAATAGTTATGACTAATCACGTACAAATTAGTACTATAAAATTTATTCTATTGTCAAATAGATTATTCTTTCCGACTACAAATTTATACTATAAAATTTATTCTATTGTCACGTAGATTATTCTTTCCGGCCTCACCATACAGAGGGTTAGCGAGATACTGAAATATGAAGGTTACAGATATTTTGAGCACATAAACAAACAGAGCACAATAATTTCAAATGATTTTAACATTGACTAACATTCTGAAAATTCATATAATCTTCATTTGTTGACCTAAAATAAGGACAAACACTAATCAATTGATTTCAATATCAAACAATATTCTTAAAGTACAAAACTCAACAATCTATGATGGATAACTTTGCTTAGTCTTGAATCCTTTTTTGTTTAAAAACAATTGTCAATGTGGTCTAGTTAAACAATATCCAAGCGCTGCTGCCAGTATATCTCGATAATGACGGCAAGGAAAAATTGATGCTCGAGTAGTTTAAAGTGTCAATGCAGCTCTAGCCATAGCCAGTGCACCCTCAAAACTGTGGTTTCCACCAATAAAGCCACTCATATGGATAAAAACACAGCCAGGAATTCGTGCCTCGTTTGACAGCTCATCGTCTCTCAAACCTCGCCACTGAGCTGGAAGGGCCTTCCTGCTCTCAAATCTGTCAGGAGCTAAAGAAACTGCTTGTACTCGCCATTGTTTGGCTCTTTCATCCTATTTTTGAGATCAAGAAAATAAAAACTAATGTCAGAAATATAAGAATTATAGAGTAAAGATATGTGATTTTATACAAAAATGCACTACTGACAAGTGACAACATGTATAAGGAAAAGGCCACAGATTAATAAGAAATAAGTATAGTTATTATACATCTATACTCAAAAGTCATTTAACTAATATCTAGGAAAGTGTTAAGATAGGCTGAGAGAGCATGAGTAACGGAAACAAAAATTCACTATACTCGCAAACAACCGGGCCTCTTAAAAACAACGTAGACAAGTTTATTGCTAAACGGATCTTAAACAGAACCACTGCTCAGGTACTCTTTACTTTCAAATATCCTGACATTACTTTTCTCCTTCCAGACTACTACTACAGCTCCCTAGCATTTCTAGCATGTGGGAGTTCAGTTTACAAAAGTAGCATGTTTGAACGTAAGTTTGCAAATCTGGCATATCTAATAGCCTTCACTTGGCGAACAGGGCTAGGAAAAGTTAAAAAGTTCCCATGTTTTTCTTATGTTCGCCATTTAAATTGGCGAACATCACATGGTTTTAATTTTTAACTTCCCAGCTGATGTTCAAAATTAAAATTAAAATTTAATTTTAAAGTTTGCAATGGCTTGTAAAAATTAAAATGAATTACTATCCATCCGTTTCTTATCCGATTGTGTGGATATATAGACTCGCCCATTCTCTCATTCTCAGCACACTCTCTAATCTTCCTCTCCTCTTTCATTTTCACATATTTCTTCATTCGTCTCCGAACTTTTCAACATCTACTTCTTGAAGGTACGACTTTAATATAATGTTGTTTATTTTGCCTGTGTTAATATTTTATTTCCTTTTGAATTAATTCAAAATAATCACGACATGAGGAACCTCATATTTTATTTTGTATCAAATAAGATATACTGAAGATCCAAAAGAAATGCAGTATATTAAATGGGGAACCTCATATGAAGAGGAAGTTGTTTTCGGATAAAGTTTACTTCGTTTTGTATGTCTTGCGTGACTAACATCTCTTCCCCGTGCGTGAGTGATCCATCTCCGTTCGTATTCTAACTAATTGACCCCTATCATCGCGTTTTTTCTTTATCTTCCTAAGGGCCTCATTAGGTACCAATGTACCATACTTATGACTAAACACCGTTGTGTCAAAATGAAAAAAAAAAACATATTAACGACTAAATGTTATGTACATTTGCCCTTTCCACAATCTTACCATAATGGTCGTCCTAGCACATAATTCTTCACCCCTTCACATGCTATCATCAACATTGTTTCGTAGGGCGTTGACAATCTTAACATTGACAATCTTAACAGGTTTGTAGATGTACTCCCGTTATAGTCGGAACTGGGAGGAAAATATCCAGTCTGATGTTATCATTAAAACCTACCATAATGTTAGTGGTAGCTTGCCCACAACGAAGCTCCAATGAGCTCCGCCTATGTCATGACACATGATCCACAATTCGGGACTGACGTTGTGAAAGTATTATAAAGCGGGGACTCATATTTCACCTATTCACTTCATGTTCTTCACCTACGGGGTTACTCTTCCTAGCCACATCAATGGTTTTAAATATTCATGTACTTTTGACGTGTAACAAAACAATACCTACGAACGCCAAGAGGTCAAATCACTATCATGTTCCCTAATTACTTTTAGAATACTCGGCGCACAATTAGAAACCAATACCAGTTCTTAAATGACTCCTTATGAACCAAGGCATAACAAACCGGAGATTGGTGGTTAATTGAATCAACACCCACAACAAGCAACTTTGCTTCGTATTCTTCCTTCAAAACGGTACCGTCAATTGGAAGTACCAAACGTGTATCTTTAGGGTAGTCATTCAACCAAAAAGGGCAGTTCATTCAACCAAAGAGCATATCTTCTTCGATTCTATTGCAAAAAAAAAAAAAAAAAAAACTCCGGGAAATTATGGAGGAAAATACAAGAAACACATTTTTTTCCTGAATACATCCAAACTCTAAAGTCCAAAGATGCTAAACATCCCATAGATATAAAGGCAGTCAGCAAAGAAGCATCACTGTAGTGGAGCGAGCCCGGCGTTAAAGATGCTTATATAAAAAAAAACTATAGACGTATGGGAGCAGTATAATAAAATGTATAAGAGGGTACAAAAGGAAAAACCGCAAAAATTTCAAAACAAGATACAGACCTAAGAGAATAAATGAAATAACGAGTTCTTCGAAAAACAACACATAAAATATGAGGGTGAAATAATGGGATTTGGATCCCTTAATCAGGTGCCAAATGTGCCAAATGTTAGTTTGGGGACTAAGCTTGTAAGAAAACTTTTAGATAGGCTTGACACAGTTTTGTGCCCTCTTTGGGTAGGAGTTATTGATAAAGATGTCGAAAATGTCTTTAGAATCCAAATGGGGAAGCATCAATTCCTAAATCACTCTTTTGCGATAAGAAAGAAGATTTCAAGGAGAATTTGGATTAAAAATTTCTTGAGAAAGTTAGAGAAAGAGATCAAGGATGTAGAAACATGTGACATCTTTAAAAAGACATTTACAATATTTGTCATAGGTAGCTTCTTGTGCTCAAATGTAAAGGTCAGTCAAGTCATGAGCTATAAAGTGCCCTTCCAGCTGTATCAAATTCTCTACAATACAATTGGGTCGAGTTTGTTTTTGACCATCTTGTCGGCGGTATAAAGAATTATTAGAAAGAACCCAAGTCATCGGTACTGAAAGCACTCATTGGATGTTCATGCTAAACCCTTGCTAAACTCTTGATGCAAGCATGGACTAGCGAGAAGATAAGGGTTGCAGTGAACAACATGAAAGATGATAAGAGCGAGCTAAAAATCAATGGAAAAAAAAAAACTTTACAGAATGATGTCTCCGAAAAAATTTGTAGATCTTTAAAGGACCTTACAGATAGAGTGGATACCTTAGAGAAGGAATTGTCGAATCAAGACGTCAATATGCCTCATATGAAACAAAGAAAGAGAAAACGAACGAAATGGATGATAAAAAAAAGAGTTAAAACTCCGCCCCAAAAACATGCAATCCATGAAGATCAAATGGAATCTACAATCTTGAAACGTCTTGGTCTTGATTGATGAACTAATGTAAATATGATTTAGAACTACACAAGGTATTTGGGTACAACGTGTCCAAAAGATTGTCTTCTTTTTTCTACACAAATCTGGTTGGTGTTCAAAAAAAGGCATCTGAGAGTGCTTTAGTCAAGATTTTCAACACATTATTAAAATCAAGATTGTCTCGGCCCCCGTACATACTTATTCTAATACACAAAACAGACCATTGGAGTCTGGTCAACATTTGCAATACGGACGAGAAACGAAATCTGAGTCAAATTTTACTTCATTTGGATTCGTGTGCATTACACAAAATTGATGAAATTTTTGACACAATTGAATGGTTGTTGAGACAAAAATGGAACAATGTAAAAGAAAGAAGTTCAGATTTTTCAAACAAACAATACATGTTTCTCAACAATTAAATACATATGATGGTGGTCTCTTTATGCACTTTATGAAACTTTTTCTTTAACAAGCTTCAAAAAGATAAAAAGGAAGACTAGCAAGGCAAATTTTGTCATCTTAAGTGTAGAAAACAAGCCAACCAGTGTTGAATTGTCCTTCATCTTTGTTGTCAACACTTAAGACAAAAGATTTTGTTGTATTTGAATATTTCTGAAATTTGTTGAAGAAAGAGTTTCATAAAGTGTATAACGAAGAGACAACTATCATATGTATTTATTTGTAAGGAACATTAACCAGTTTAAAAATTGGAAAATCTGAACAACCTCCTTCTACAATGTTCCATTTTGTCTCAAACATTTAATTGTGTCAAAAGTTCATCACTTTTGTATAATGTATACGAATCCAAATAAAGTAAATTAGACTTGAGTTTCCTTTCTTGGGCGTATTGCAAATGATGACCAAACTCCAATTGTCTTTCTTGTGTATTGAAATAAGTCTATATGATAGTCAAGACGATCGTAATTCTAAGAAACTGTTGAAAATCTTGACTAAAACACTCTCGGACCCCTTCTTTTGAACATTAACTAGCTTTGTGTAAAAAAATGTGCCAAAAAAAAGACAATCTTTTGGACACGTTCTACGCAAATACCTTGTGTAATTCCAGATCACTTCATCATCAATCCAGCAATCAGGATCAAGAAATTTCAAAATGTTAAATTCCATTTAATCTTCATGTATTGCTTGTTTTTGGATGAAAGTTTAACTTTTTTTTCATCGTCCATTTTCTTCATCTTCGTTTTCTCTTTCTTTGTCTCGTGGGAGGCAAATTGTCATCTTGATTTGACAATTCTTTCTCTAAGGTATCCAATCTATCTGTATGGTCTTTCAAAGACAAAAAAAAAATTGAAGACATAAAAAAAAATTGAAGACATTATTCTGTAAAACTTTTTTTCATTGATATTTATCCCACCCTTATCATTTTTCATGTTGTACATTGCAACCCTTATCTTCTCGCTAGTCCATGCTTGCATCAAAGGTTTAGCCGCTAGTCCATGCTTGCATCAAAGGTTTAGCATGAACATCCAATGGGTACTTTCGGAGTAAGTACAAAATAATCAAAACTTATATTCAGCCACGAACCAATGACCTAAGCTCTTTCTAATACTTCTTTATACCATCGATAGAATGGTCAAGAACAAACAAGACCTAATTGTATTGTGGAGCACTTGATAGAAGTGGAAGAAATCTGTATAGCACTATAGCTGTTGATCCTTTATATTTAATCCTTTTATATCCCAATCTCTTTACACCTTTTATTATGATGCTCCTAATTGTACACCATAGGTTTTATGATATAAGGACTTTAAAGCCGGGATCGCTCCACTTTTCTTACAATCTTTAGTTTCAAACTAACATTTGACACATGTGTAAGGAATCCAAATCTCATTTCTTCAACTACCGTCATCTTTTATGCATTGTTTTCTAAGGAACTCATTATCCCATGTATTCTGTTAGATCTGCATCTGGTTTTAAACTTGGCTAGAACTTTTTGCGGCTTTTCCTTTTGTACCCCCATCTCATTACACTTTTTATTACATTGATATTGTAGGTCTATAGCTTTTTTGATATAAGCATCTTTAACGCCAGGCTCGCTTCACTGTATTGTTGTTTCTTTGCTAACCGCCTTCATATATATGGGATTTCATGGGATTTCAGGATTTTTCATTTTTAGAGTTCGGACGTGTCAACCCATTCTTGTATTTCGCTCCACAATCTACAACAGTTCTTTTCTTTGCAGTTTTTTTTTGGCCATAGAATCGATGAAGGTATAAATTGCGCTCTTTGGTTGAATTAATTGTCCTTTTTGGTTGAATGAGTGTCTTGGTTGGCAACATGCAAGTCCGGTACTTTCAATCAACGGTACCTTTTTGCAGAAAAAATACAAAGAAAAGTTGTTTGTTGCTATGGACATGGATTCAAACAACCACCAATATCCCGTTATGCTAATATCCCGTTATGCTAATGAGGAGTCATACGAGAATTGGTCTTGGTTTGTATAACTTCTACATCAACACATGTGCAAAGAAATGTTAGGTGTCTCCATAATTTCCTATCGTGTGCGCGGGATACTAAAAGCAATCAGGGAAGATAATGGATTTGCACAACCTCTTGGCGTTCATAGGTATTGTTTGTTACACATCATAAGTAACCTCTTAGCGTTCATAGGTATTGTTTGTTGTACAACCAGGCGTACATCCATGCTTTAAAATACCTTCTAGACATAAATCCCCGAATTTTGGACCATATGTCATCATATTGGTGGTGCAAACTTACCACAATCTCAAATTAAAGAAAAAACAAATATGAGTGGTCATCTCACAATATTTACTTTTAACCTCTGTGAAAATAATTATTATATATTAATACGGAACAAAAAAATGAAAAAATAATATGTACAAATATAAATTTTAGACCCACCAAAATGTTCATAGGTAAGCAACAAAACAAACAATATATATATATATATATATATGCCTTGTTCGCCATTTGAAATGGCTCAAATGGTGAACTGACGTTTGTTTTTGCTTGTCCTTGGTTAGCCATTTCATTTGGCGAACAAGCCTAATTTTTTAGTACTTAAATATTCTCCTTCAGTTATGACCAAAAAAAATTCTCCTTCGAAAGGTTTACTCACCAAGGAGGCTATTTTGGGGTGCTATTTTTGCAAATATGTGTTCAGCTATGCTAGGTTTGCAAACCAAGTACGTTCCTATGCTAGAAATGCAAGGGAGCACTACTACTACTGCCCGAACCTTAACACTCTGCACTATCTATAAGTTAAGTTTATTCTTGGAAATGGCTTTTTATAAAGTGTAAAATGATAGATATTACGAGGAACTCTGATAACGGTTGAAGACATATGCAGCAGAATATCACCCTCCAAACCACTCCCAAACCCACATATTCACAAGGAGTAAAACACTTCAAGTAGCTCACAGAAATGAATAATACATAGCTGCACAAAGAATAAAGGTTCAACTTTCGGACCTGATAGAGAACATATTTAATGGATGGCTCTATCTTCATCTCCTGTTCAAGCTCAAACAAGTGAAGTTTCCACTGTAAAATACAGAATTAAATTAGATCACCCCACCATCATAGTCAGTATTGATTTCTAAATAATGATCAAACATGTTTATCTAATGAACAAATCTAACCACACACAAACATAAGCACAGACAAATGCAATAACAAATGCAATAGTAATCACAAAACATTTTACTAATGCCTGCACAAACATCAGAACTGCGAGTAGGCAGTTCCAGAGAGGAGCAGTTTTAAAAGATAAAAACAATAAATAGCAATTAACTATTACTCCAGATGCATTTACAATGAAGAGAAATTAGGACCAATAAAGTCTAGCACAATAGTGCTTCACTTCAGTCTTCATTGTATAGTAAATAACCGAAATAATGAAAATTGTTTAAAAGAACATACAGAAGGTTAGCTGAAAAATGACAGTAATTAAGCAACTCCGGAAAACATAGAATTAATTAATTTATTTTAAAAAACTTTTTTCCCTCGGAACAAAAAAATACAAAGGTCAGGCTGACCACTTGCAAACGTTTTGAAAGCTACGTAAGCCTTTCAAAAACCCTCATCCTATAATACAATCAATTTAAGATAATTACATAGGTAATTTATTTTACTAGGTTGCGGAAAGAAGTAAATTGCACATCATCAACGGTCTATCTAAAAACTAAAATCTTATATTTATTGCAGAAACTGCGGCCATATTGCAAGCATAAGAATTAAGCTTAGCTCAGAGTTAACCATATGAGAAACCCTAGTTCGAACAAGTGTAATCAATTGTGCCGAACTTTAAGATTAATGCTACAAATTGTTTGTTAATACTTATTATATATTGAAATAGGGTCACATTACAACGTCTATATATATGTACTTCAATATATTTGAACACAAATATGAAATGACCAGTTGAGTTGAAAATTAGTAACAGACCAGCGATTATGCACCTCTAGCCTCTAGGACAGGTCAAAGATAACAAATAGATTAATGCAGTTGCATGATCTGAGACATTATCATGACTACTTACAGGGCAGAATCTATCCAAAACCATAATTTCTCCGCTTGGATCTACTGTATGCCTTGCTGCAAGACATTCCATCACAATTGAGCGTGCTGGTAACCAAGATTTTGCATGAAATCGAACATTCTGAGAACAGGAAGGAAAGGAAAAAAAACACATAAAATGTTAGTCCATGAAATGCCTCCTCCCAACACCTTTAACTGTTAAATTGCGAAACCATAATTTAGATGTTCAGTCTCCTAACACAAATCTTACATCGAGAAACTCGCTACCAGCTAGAGCCATTGCACGTTGGAAGGCCTCATTTTCCTTCTCAGAAGATTGATCTGGGTCAATCCAGTCCAAATTGAACTTTCCAACTCTCGAGGACAAATGTGTATTGTTCACATATTTTGGAGGCTGGTCCGTGTCATACTGATTGATCCCATTATCAATTGCATCAATTGCCTGTTGTGAAGAAATTTATTTTTCATGCCTAGTCATATAACTTTATTATCTCCAACATTCTTGTAAATCACACAAAATTTAAGCAAGTGATATTCAACCTTCAGTTTACCAACTCCAATTTACAGAAAACAACGATTCAAGCAAGTCACAGTATAATGTGTGCATGTAGACAGTCCATTTTTAGCCTGTCATGCCATAAACACCTCTATGGAATTTGATAAAACATGATATTACCTTCGTAGGCCTTGTGGCAATGAAAAAATTGAAAATGTCGAAAAATTCTTAGGACAATATAAAAAGAGAATGTTGATGAACAAGAACAAAATTATATTGTAATCATTGTGGTAACACATAAACTGTAACTATTAAAACAAAACGTATTTTCAAACCCAAGTACACAATGCATTCATACATGAATAGACAATCATTACCCAATAGGGAACAATTTGCATAAAATTCTATTCCATTGAGATTTATACACTATTTTCCTTTCTTTAATATGTCCCTTAAAAAACCACTTTGCAACGCGTAACATGTCACATAAGTATCATTCATGTCCAGTGTAACCAACATAGCATATATCACAGGCTAAACAAAAAAACGCTAATTCAAAAGTTTGGTACCTCCATGAAGCTTTTGTAAATGGCCAAATATAGGCGCATCACGTCAGGATGACTTTCATCAAGCTGAACCTCTTTAGCAATAATTTCCAACCCAAAATGCTACAAAAGATTATTTGTAAATCAGATTGCTTAAAAACAAACATAAACCTTCACAGAATTGCCAACACAAAACCAACCCAAATTTAAAAAAAAAAAAGGGAAGGGTAAAAGTACAGTCCAGACACAAAACATCCTATATAGAACCAAGAAATAATATTTTTAATAAATCTACAACACTGAAAATTCAAACTCTCGAAATAAGCAGGCAAAAAAAACATAAAGGGTCGGTCAAAAAACATCAAGTTACCTTATAAACAAGCCCAGCACTACTAAGCTTGGTATTAAACCCATATCCAAAAACCTCTCCAAAACCCTTCTGATGATGATCATACCTATCTGTACTAGGATCATAAACCCCACCAACATCAAGCACAGCATCAAGCGCTTCCAACACCTACAAAAACCAAAACCCACAATCACAAATCATCAAAAACACAAAAAACCCACTCAGACATTTAATCAAACACCTGGCGTGCACACCTTAGGATCTCTACTTCTAACAATTTCAGCACCAAAGAACCGATTAGTAAGTCGAATCATGAAGCACCCAAGTGCCTCATCACAATGAAAGCTCCCATTGTGAGTTCCAACGCGTTTTGAAGAAAAGGTATTTGGGGAATTTGTGGAAAAAGATGAAACCCTAATCGGGGATTGAGAAGGTGAAGGAGAGGCCATTGGAGAAAATGGGAAGATGGGTTTGTGAAGATGGAAGCTTTTGTTGAGTTTTGTAAAGGGGAATTTGAAATAGTGTGCGTTCAATTGCGGCAGTCTTGTAAAAAGCATTACTGTGTCTGTGTGTGTTTATATATAGACAGGACAGGACCTTTGGCGTTTATGGTTTAGGACTAGGGTCTAGTTGTAAATGAAACTATCAAAAGTATTTCTATCAATTTTCAGTTTCTTGTTTTTGCATTAACTTTGTTGATCAACATTTGTTTGGGTTGTAAAATTTAAGGGCCAATATTTTTTGTGGAGTGGTGTTACAATTTTTTCTAACTTAACAAATTTTATTTTTTGTTATTTATCGTTGAAAAAGGTGATAAACAAATGAGATAATTTATTTTACAAATGATTTATCAAGTTATTCGAAAGGGAATGCTAGTGATACAAATGTGATACGAAAATTTTAAAAATTTGTATGTAATTGTAAAAAAATAATAAATCGAGAATTAATTGACGTTTATAATTAAGATAGAGGGAGTTGGAATCGAGTATATGTATTGTAATGTTTTTAAATATTCTAAATGTAAAATTAAAAAATTAACCTCGAAATTAGTGATTTGGGTGGAAAAATATATTAGTTTGTAGAGTTTTATGGGTACTTTATCTTTTTTTAAATTTTATCTCCGTATAATTTTAATTTTTAAACACCCGCTTGCCAATTCTTTTTTTTTTTTACAAACTTACTCAAACGTAAATGAATTATACCGAAATATAATGTTCAAGAGAACAAGATTTTTTCATCCAAAATTTTTATCATCTAATCAAAATACATGCAAGATGTCATCAAAAGTTTAGACAATAAAATCTTAGCTTATGAAAGTAGAATACCTGATTGGTCCACTAATATTTGAAAGAAAAACATCCAAGTCCGCGCACCTGAAAATAAAATAAAATTAAACAATATTAATAATAATAAAATTAGAAGGTTACAACGTAAAATAATAACAAAAGTAAGAAAAATATTCCATAAAATATCTAAATAAAAATATAAACCAAAGGGATATTTCATAAAATTTTAAATTAAAAGTCAACTAAAGGGAGTCCTTTTGATTAGATAACAATTAAAAATAGCGATATATAATTATACAATAAAAACCTATTAAAGTTTGGATTTTAAAACTTAATAGCTCAAACTTAAATATAAATATAAATATTAAAAAAATAGAGTTTCATTTTAGAAAAAAAAAAAGGAAAATGATCAACTTGAAAAGGTCTAAGATAATAACTTGATAAAAATTATCAATATTAATTATTCAACTCAAGAAAAAATTTGGTCTACAACTCTCCAATTAAGACAAATAAATTTAAAAGACACACAATCGTTGCTATTATCATCATATATGATCAAAAATGTCATCATATATAGCAAAAAATGCTATTATATATGACCAAAAATGCTATCATTTATGGCACAAGTTCAAAAAGACACAAAAAATATCATATATGACTCTAACTTTGTTAAGAAAGATACGTAACAGATACATAGATTAACAACAACTTTAAGAAAATTCAAAATTCAAATTTAGAAAAAATAAATGAATTAAAAATAATTAATTGATAAAATATTTCATTCAAAAATAATAAAATAAATGTTAGCATTGAAATTGTAAAGGAAGCGATAATTAAGACACTTAAAAAAAGTTTAAATATAAACTCATTTAATGCATAGTAAAAACATCTATTGATAAAAGATTTAAATTCAAAATTTAAAATTTTCAATTAGAAAGAAATTACTAATTTTATAACTTATATTTTAATGTGCTATTTAAAACAATGGAAAAAACCAAAATTTGCTTTTAAAAACAGTATCGGAAGAATTAACTAAATGTAACTTTTACAAAATTGAATAATAAATACTGGATTTAAAATAAAATTAAAAATTGACATTCAAAATTGATAACTGCTACCGTCAATAATCATAAAATTTTGCACAAATTTAATACCTTCATCAATGCACAAATTTTGAGTTGTATAAATTAAAAATAATAATTGCACAAACAATAATTATTGTTAACATGTAATAATAAATCTATTTTAATAAAAGATAGTGATATGAGTAAATAGAGGAAATCAATTATGTAAAATTGTAAACATGCCCAATATATATAAGCATATGGACTTTACAATATTAATTACTAATAAGCATTTTATTACCTTCGATTATGACATTATTATAGAGTTTAAGAATCTTAGAAGTACTAAAAGGAATGTACACATGACAGTAGATGAAGGGAAAAAACAAGTAGCATAACTTGCAATCCTATGGGTGTTCCTGAGTTTATTTAAACGAGAAAAGTAGGGTCGAGTATAATTATCCAAAATCGATTCAAATCGGCTGATCAAATTGTTTAAGTCGGGTTTTTTTATTTTTTAACGGATTAGTTTGATTTTGATATTAGTAATAAGAAAATCGAAAACTTTCGGTTTGAGTTAATGATACATTAATTAGACCTAGAATGGTCCAAGAATACGGCCCAATAAACAAGGCCCAAGACCCTAATTATTTATTAATTTCGTAATTAATAAATAGGGAAAATATACAGCTCATGAAAAGAGTTCAAAATATGGTAAATTCATCAAAGAATGATCAAGAATCCCAATTACAAAAAATAATGAGTCATAGTCCTTATCAACAAGGAAAAGACTTGTCCATCAAGAAATACAATGTGTATCCATTATAAAAAAGGAGACTTATTCGCTAAGTCTCCTAAACTTACTCTAAATACGAGGCTCCAGACGCCTATATAAGGACCCAGCTCCTTCACGATAGAACTACGTTTTCTGGCTTGATTCTCAGCACTGATTGAGATACGTAGGCATCTTGTGAGGACCGATTTAGTCACGAAACACAAAAGCAGCCATTAAAGCTCGACTTACAAGTACACTTTTTGATCCATAACATTTGGCGCTGTCTGTGGGAAAACAACATCAACCATGGCAAACACACGAAGAACAACTCGAGATACTCAAACTTCTGAGGAGCTTCCTATCACCTTTGAGGCTGATACACACGGAAATCAACCACCGCCAACTACTGGCATTCAAGGGGGGAATATCCCCCTCACCACCACTCAAGGACCGGAAATCCCAATTTCGGTTGAAGGGACAAATCCCCTGCAGAGGGTCGTTCATGGATCTAATCCATAAGAGACCGTTAACCAGCAACCAATCACGACCTCCCCACTGCTCATGAATGCACCAAGTGGTCTTCAACTCCATACTACTGATCTCCCCCAATACGCAACTCAAACTTTGGGGATGCCAAGCTATGGCATGCCCCCTCGACCCATGGCGGGCGGTAGTGGTCTCAATCCCACCTACCACGAGGCATACGTCCCTCCTTATATACAAGGTCTGGGACCTCAAAATCAACAAACTCGACAGACCCCTTTGATTCAGGACTACTCAGGTCCCTATACTGAGGACGATAATTATACATCTGGAGAAGAAAGGGATGTCGCCCCAAGGAGGAAACGTTCTTCCCGAACAAATCGGGAACAACCCCAAACTACTAAGGAGAAAATTACAACCTATGAGGCAGAGACCGCAAGACTCAAGAAACTCATTGCCGAAGAGGAGGCCGCCAAAGCCCAAGGCCGAGCAACTGGAAGAGTCCCGATAATCAACCTGGACCCAACACCAAGAAGGACTAAGAGGGCTGAAGCCCCAAGGGGCGATCCTAGTGTTTTATTGCCCTTAGGAGATCCTGATGATCCTACACCACCATTCACTCAAGACATCATGAAAGCTACCATATCCAGGAAATTTAAGATGCCAACGATTAAAGCTTATGATGGAACGGGAGATCCCTCGAATCATGTAAGAACCTTCTCTAATGCACTGTTGTTGCAGCCAACCAATGATGCGGTCAAGTGTAGGGCGTTTCCACAAACCTTGGCAGGCATGGCCCAACGTTGGTATAGCCGTCTTCCTCCCAACTCTATTGGGTCTTTCAAGGAACAAAACAAAGCATTCATCAACTAATTTGTTAGTGGAAGTGTGCACGAGAAAAGTTCTGCATCACTCATGGGAATCCAGCAAGGAAAGAATGAAGCTTTGAGGGATTACATCAACCGATTCACCCGGGAGGCTCTGAAAGTCCCGGATTTGGAGGACAAAGTAGCTATGATAGCCCTGCAGCAAGGAACCACTCATGATCACTTCAAAAGATCATTGGCAAAACATCCACCCGAGAGCATGTTGAAGCTCCAAGATAGAGCCGGAAAGTACATCAAGGCTGAAGAAAGTATGAGAAAGTATGAACCCACTGCTGGTGGTAGTGGAAATTCAAAGAAAATAAAGGAAACACAGGAGTATGACGTTAAGGAAAAGTTTCCTAGAACGTCAAAGGATTCTGATTCTCCACCCAAGAGGAACAATTTTGGGCCAAAGTTTATGGAGTATGCAAGATTGAATAATCCCAGGAGCCAAATTCTGATGGAAATAGCAAAGGAGGAGGAACTCTGATGGCCGAAGCCACTAAGGACTGATATGTCTAAACGAAATCAAAATCAATTATGTCGGTTCCACAAGGAAGTCGGTCACGATACCGACGATTGTAGACAATTGAAAGATGAGATCGAGTTTCTGATACGGAGAGGAAAGCTCAATAAATTCACCAAAGAGGGAAATCAAGGGAGTCAAAGAAGAAACTATGAAAGGAAGGATTATGACAGAAGGGACAACGATCAAGATCGAAATCCCAAGCTTCGAGGGCCAGTTATCAACATGATATTCGGAGGACCAACTACTGTTGGGTCCTCCCGAAACTCAAGAAAGGCCTATGCCCGAGAAGTAATGACTGTGGTCGGAGAAGCACCGAAACATGCCCGAACAGAAGTATCAATAGGTTTTGATGATTCAGACTTGGAGGGAGTGAAGTTTCCCCACGATGATCCCTTAGTCATCGTGCCTGTGATAGGGAATTCTGAAACCAAGAGAGTTTTGGTCGACAATGGAGCATCAGTGGACATCTTGTTCCATGATGCTTTCATCAAGATGGGCTATACTGACTCTCAGTTGACACCCTCGAATATGCCCATATATGGATTCAATGAAGTGGAGTCAAAGGTGGAAGGCACTATCCAACTCCCAATGACAATGGGGCAAGAGTCGAATACGTCTACTCAGATGTTGAACTTCATAGTTATAAAAGCAACTTCGACCTACAATGCAATCCTAGGAAGGACGGGTCTTCATGCGTTCAAGGCCGTTGCCTCATCTTATCATCTGAAAATCAAGTTCCCAATAAGGAATGGAATTGGTGAAGAACGGGGAGACCAAAAGATGGCTAGAAGCTGTTATGTAGCTGCGTTAAGGCCTGATGGAATCGGGGGCAGGTTCTCCCCATTGAAGATATGGATACTAGTGATAATGAGGACCGAAGAGGGAAACTAGCTGAGGGTTTAATCCCAATTCCCTTAGTCCCTGATGAGCCGGAGAAGGTGACTTATGTTGGAGCACTATTGCCCGAACCATTGAAAAGCAAGCTCATATCTTTTCTTCAAGAGAACAATGATGTTTTTGCTTGGACATCGGCTTACATGCCAGGGATTTATCCCCAATTGATAACCCACAAATTGAATGTGGATCCTGAAAGAAAAACAGTGAAACAGAAAAAGAGAAATTTTGCTCCAGAGAGGCAAGATGCCATTAAACAAGAAGTTGAAAAGCTTCTGGAGGCCGGATTCATTGAAGAGATACAATTCCCAGAATGGTTGGCTAACCCAGTGATGGTCAAAAAGGCCAATGGAAAATGGAGGATATGTGTGGACTTCACTGATTTGAACGATGCATGTCTTAAGGATTATTTTCCCTTACCAAGGATTGATGCCCTAATAGATGCCACAACTGGGCACGAGATGTTGAGTTTCATGGATGGCTTCAGTGGATACAACCAAATCAAAATCCACAAAGATGACATCTTCAATGTATCATTCATCACTGACTTTGGTGTTTTTTGTTATCTAGTCATGGCATTTGGACTTAAGAATGCAGGGGCAACATACCAAAGATTGGTGAACAAAATCTTTGAACACCTAATTGGAAAAACCATGGAGGTTTATGTGGATGACATGTTGGTTAAAAGCCTCGATAAGGCCGATCATATAAACCATCTACGGGAAGCATTTGAAGTGCTAAGGCACCACAAGATGATGTTGAATCCAGCTAAGTGTGCCTTTGGTGTAGGCTCGGGAAAGTTCTTAGGTCTGATGGTTTCCAATAGAGGAATCGAGGCTAACCCCGACAAAATCAAAGCAATTCTAGACATGGAACCACCACAGACTGTTAAGGATGTCCAGAAACTAACGGGAAGAGTGGCAGCATTGGGAAGGTTCATCTCCAAGTCAGGAGAGAAGTGCTTACCTTTCTTCAAAGCACTCAAGAACGTGAAAATTTTTGAGTGGACAACTGAAAGCCAAGAGGCCTTTGAGGCCCTGAAGAAATACATGGTTGAGGCACCTCTGTTGGCAAAGCCAAAGCCAGGAGAAATTCTCTATTTGTACTTGGCGGTTTCCAACACAACCCTTGGAGCCGTTTTGGTAAAAGAAGAATTGAAGGTTCAGAAACTCATCTACTACGTAAGTAAGATTCTACATGGGGCATAAATAAACTACTCTACGATAGAGAAGTTTGTTTTAGCCTTGATAATGGCCTCAAGAAAGTTACGCCCATACTTCCAGGCACACAAGATAGAGGTCTTGACCAATCAGCCTCTAAGAAACATCTTGCATAGCCCTCAAGTTAGTGGAAGGTTGATCAAATGGGCTATTGAATTGGGAGAATTTGACATTAAGTACAGGCCTTGAACGGCCATAAAAGCTCAAGCACTCGCTGACTTCGTGGTTGAGTGCACTATTGACAACCAGGAAGTCGGGGGGCAAGAAGTAATAGATGAAGATAATAAAGATGAAGACATGGTGTCCAAAGAATGTTGGGTGCTCTATTTTGATGGAACATCAAAAACAAAATCAAGTGGAGCAGGTTTGGTGCTACAAAGTCCTGATGGATTTCTCATAGAGTACGCACTAAAACTGGACTTCCCAACGACAAACAACGAAGCTGAGTACGAAGCCCTGATAGATGGCTTAGGGCTGGTTAGAGCCTTGAGAGTTAAAACTCTGAAAGTGTGTGGAGACTCGAGGCTAGTGGTTTCCCAAGTAAATGGGGAGTTTGAAGCCAGAGATGAAGTCATGGCCAAGTACCTAAAACTTGTTAAGGCCATCATGAATCAGTTTGATGAATGTTATGTGAAACACATTCCAAGGGAAGAGAACATGAAGGTCGATGCTTTGTCTAAGTTTGCTTCTTCTGAAATTGAGAACTACGCGGGAAGTGTATACTTACAGGTCTTGAAGACCCCAAGCATCAATGGAAAGTTGGTAGCACCCATTGATGTTGCCAGCTGTTGGATGGATCCCGTCAAATCTCATCTAGAAACTGGGTGGTTACCCAACGACACTTCAGAAACACGAAAACTATATGTGAGAGCACTAAGGTATACCCTGATTGAGGGAATCCTATACAAAAAGTCTTTCATCATTCCTTACTTAAAATGCTTGAGACCCCAAGAGGAAAAATTGGCTTTAAGGGAAGTACACGAAGGAATTTGTGGGCAGCACTTGGGGGCAGAGCCCTTGCTCATAAAATCACTCATCTAGGTTTCTATTGGCCAAGCATACTTGTAGATGCTAAGAGCTACGTGAAGAAATGTGAACGGTGCCAAAAGCATGCACCGGTGGTTAGACAACCACCAGAGATGATGACATCCATAAACTCACCTATCCCATTCGCCATGTGGGGGATGGATATACTTGGACCATTTCCAATGGCAAGTGCGCAAAGAAAGTTCTTGATAGTAACAATCGACTACTTCATCAAGTGGATTGAGGCTAAGCCCTTAGCCAAGATAACCACCAAGCAGGTGATGCATTTCTTCTGGGAGAATGTGATATGCAGATACAGGATTCCGCGTATCTTTGTCACAGACAATGGAACTCGGTTTAACAATGATGAATTCAAGAAGTATTGTGACGAGAATGATATCAAGTTACGTTTCACTTCTGTTGCCCATCCTCAAGCAAATGGGCAAGCTAAGGTTGCCAATCGAATTATCCTGGATGGACTGAAGAAAAGAGTTGAAAGCTCTAGAAACACTTGGGTAGACGAATTGCTCCCCATACTATGGGCATATCGTACTACTTGTAAAGTCACCACTGGAGCAACTCCGTTTCTGCTGGCATATGGAGCAGAAGCTGTGGTTCCAGTGGAGATTACTCACACGTCTCCAAGAGTTGAGGCTTATGAACCAGAAACAAATGAGGAAGGCTTGAGGCTGGCTTTAGATCTAATTGACGAAGTTAGAGATGAGGCAAATGCCAAGATAGTTGAACATCAAAAGAAAGCATCTTTCTACTATAACTTAAGGGTTAAATAAAGGTTTTTTCGTCAAGGAGACTTGGTTCTTCGAAAGATTGAGGCATCCGGAGTTGGACAGAAAGGAAAGTTGGCTCCAAATTGGGAAGGGCCATACCGCGTTAAGAACGTATTTGGTCGAGGCTCCTACAAATTGGAAACCCTGGAAGGGATTGAAGTGCCAAGAACTTGGCATGCTGCAAACTTAAAAGTTTACTATGTTTAGTGTTTCCTAACTGGACTCACTACTAGGACAAGTAGAAATAAGGTCGATGAAACCAATCCAAGTTTCTAAACTTAAGTATTATGTAAGGGTTGAACCCATTTTCAAGTTATGATTATATTCAACATTTTCATGTTTCTATGATGAGTTTATGTGCATTGAGTGTTGATAAACATTCAAAAAATTCAAGGGAAATCACGAAATGATAAATTAAAACTTACGAAAGTTAAGTTATGCCCGAAGGCAGATAATACATAAATAAAAGCCACAAACGGCTACAAAAGAAAAGACTATATAAGCTAGGCTTCTCATCCCTTGTCGACGGTGTCATCATCCTCTTCTTCTGAGTCAGAACAAGAACCAGAGCGAGTAGCTGCAGAATCAGCACCGGTTGTCTGACCATAATGAGAGGAGTGACCTAGATCCAGAATCATGTCGTCCTCCTCCATATCATCCTCTCCAACCAAAGCCACCTCTAATGGGGTAGGAGCATAAGGGCTTGGAAAGTCAGAAAGGATAAGTGATCCAGGCATCTTCTCCAGAACTTCAACTAAGGCGCCGTCATATCCCTTAGTGAACTGAACTGGAAAGAGGAGCTCGTCATGCTTACCAATTAAGTCCTTGTACTCCTTGGAGTCAAGGTACTCATCGATAAAGTCATCCCTGCCCTTCCTAAGTGAAACCAGCTCAGCTTGGGAATCAGCTAGCTCCTTCTCCCTCCTAGACAGAATGGCCCTTAGAGAGCCCACTTCCTCCCGAGACTTCTCAAACTTGCCTTGGTTGGCCTCTAAAGATGAGCGCCAAGCCTTGGCTTGAAAGAGAGCCCCTTGGAAGTTGGCATTAGCCTGCAAACAAATCACAAGTCAAGATAGAAACTTGAAATATATTAAAACTACAAAGAAAAAGGGAATTAATAACTTACAGCAGCAATAGCTTGAGAGCCTGCATGCTCCACTCCTTCAATCGTAGAGTTGGAGACAAAATCCTTGTAGTCACAAAGAGTCAAAGAGTGATAAGACCACTCTGCAGCATGCTTAGACACCCCAACAACTGTGTCTTTCTTCCTGATACCCCAGTTGGGGCGCCAAACTGAGCTCTTAGCTGAGGAAGGACCCTCAACCTCCTCAGTTGTGTCCTCATGGGGCCTTAGAAAGGCTGGGACACTTGTAGCTATCCGAGGATCCTTCCCTCCCAAACGAGCCCTCTTCATCCTAGCTGTTTCTCCATCTAGGGGCTCGTTGGTCTTATTTATAAAGGTCGCAGCTGCAAAAACACAAGAAAAGAAACAGTGGGTATAAGAAAATCTTAGATAAATAAAAGAAAGTTTGGAATGGGAGTTACCCTTGTCCGATACGCTCGAAAGTCCCAGGGACTTAAGCTGAAACTCATCTAGGAGCTCCCAGGCCATTGTAGCATAGTTGTCCTTAGTGAGCTCGGCATAATCATGAGCCTCCTCGTCATTCAGGACAATATCATTGGGGCTACCATCCGAGACCCCACTGAATGATCTACGGAATAAGGTGCCCCAATCCCCTCCTTCCCAAACCAGATACATAAACTCATTTTTCCATTTCGGGTTATTATCAGGAATGGATTTTGGGTGGAAAATGGGAGGTATTGAAAGGCGATGGTTAATATAAACCCAACCCAGGGAAATTGCGGAACTATTTTTAAACTGAAATATTTTCCTAAATAAAGCTACAGAAAGAGGAAAGCTGTTTTTTAAACAAAGCACAATAAAACTCATAATTATTCTCCAGGCATTTGGGGGAAGTTGACAAGGGTTAACCCTAACGTCCGCTAAAAGCTTGGGAATGAAATCATGAAAAGGAAATCTAACCCCTGCAACAAATGACGTCCTTATAAATGCAGAGAGCATCAGGACGCCAATGGCAGGAACGATCTCCTGGGCCAGCTGGGATAAGTCTATAGGGGGTTTTAACTCTATACATTTTGTTATAATCCCTAATCTTATCAACTTCATGAAATTTATTATTGCAATCAAAAGAGTCTAGATGGGACACGGAGGGATAATTGTCACCACGTTCAATAATCATATCTTGTAAAGACATATGAGAAGAACGAATAATGATACCTCTCTTCGAAGCTTGATTCATTTTTTGAAGGCGTTGGGCAGCGCGATCAAACATCTACAAATCTTCAAAGCAAATTTCCAGAATCTTCAAAACTTCAAAGTATAAACTCTGGAAACTTCAAATCTTCAAGAAAATTTTTCCAGAATCTTCAAAACTTCCCAGAAAATCTTCAAATCTTCAACGACAAGCCCAGACAATCTTCAAACGATGAAGATTAAACCCAGAAAAATATGAATACAGCTGAGGAAAACTCACCGAAAATTCCCTCACCACGGAGTAACTAGAGAGAAAAACTAGAGAGAAATTTTTTAGAAATTGAAGGTATGAAATGAAGAGTGAAATGGAAATATCACTCTTTTATAACCAAAACAGCCGGTCACCCAACCGGTCAAGGGAAGGGCAACCGACTATGGCCAGTCAAGGCCCGTAAACCTTTTATTGGACTTCAAAATTAAGGCTCAATAAAGCTTAAGGCCAGGCAAAATTAAGGCCCAATAAAGCTTAAGGTTAGGCAAAATTAAGGCCCAATAAAGCTTAAGGTTAGGCAAAATTAAGGCCCAATGAAACTTAAGCCTAAGGCAAATTCAGAGCCCAGTAGGTTTGAGGTTGAAAAGACCTTAGATCGAGGTCGATCAATTGAGGTTGAAAACATATGGGAAATCAAGGTCGAATCCATCGACCTCACACCCATTTGAGATCGAAACATAAAAAGTTTGAAGTTGAAAAAGAACTAATTGAGATCCTAGAAACGAGATCGAAATTACTCAAAAAAATGAGCTCGAATCCTTCGACCTCACACCAAAATGAGGTCGAAAAAGAATGGATTCGAGGTCGTAGAATCGAGATCGAAATTACTCGAAAAAATGAGCTCGAATCCTTCGACCTCACACCAAAATAAGGTCGAAAAAGAATGGATTCGAGGTCGAAATTACTCAAAAAAAAATGAGCTCGAATCCTTCGACCTCACACCAGTTGAGGTCGAAATCCTGGTCGAAAATGACCTATTTTGAGGTCGAAATCCTGGTCGAAAATGACCTATTTTGAGGTCGAAATCCTGGTCGAAAATGAACTATTTTGAGGTCAAAATCCTGGTCGAAAATGACCTAAATTGAGGTCGAAAATACCCTTAAAAATAGAAAATTTTAAGGAAAAATACGCAATAACTTCTACGAAAACCCCAGGAAGATTTTCCCAGAAGTTGGGGGCAAATGATATGAACAGAAAAGTAATTCTAGAAATATAATTAATGATACATTAATTAGACCTATAATGGTCCAAGAATACGGCCAAATAAACAAGGCCCAAGACCCTAGTTATTTATTAATTTCGTAATTAATAAATAGGGAAAATATACAGCTCAGGAAAGGAGTCCAAAATATGGTAAATTCATCAAAGAAGGATCCAGAATCCCAATTACAAAAAATAATGAGTCACGGTCCTTATCAACAAGGAAAAGACTTGTCCAGCAAGAAATACAATGTTTATCCATTATAAAAAGGAGACTTATTCGCTAAGTCTCCTAAACTTACTCTAAATACGAGGCTCCAGACGCCTATATAAGGACCCAGCTCCTTCATAATAGAACTACGTTTTCTGGCTTGATTCTCAGCACTGATTGAGATACGTAAGCATCTTGTGAGGACCGATTTAGTCACGAAACACAAGAGCAGACATTAAAGCTCGAAGCTCTCTTAAACCCCAACAATTAATTTACAAGTACACTTTTTGATCCATAACACAAACCGACTGAAATAACTGAATCAGACTGTTAATACATTTATTTTAACAAGAAAAAAATACACTTTGTGTACCTATACTTCGAACTATCTGCCACTTGCAATATAACTTTTTAATAAGTATCATTTTCAATACTGCACTTCAATTTTACTTACACTTTGATGATTCCCGTCAACTCCAACTAGCGGTGTAAGGGCAAATTTGTCCAGACATTATAGTAACGGCTACAAACATATATACGTAGTCATATATAATTAATTGAAGCAATAGAAATGCCCCAATCTTGCAAACCTAATTCATCTATAATCTCTTTCTTTTTGGCTTTAGTACGAGCAACGTTTGTCATTGATGCAAATGCATGTAGATGTTTCTTAAGATGTACAAATCAGTATGGTGGTTGTAATTACTTCAAGTGGACAGAGACACTGCTTTCTAGTGATCCCGATTTAAACAAGCTTGTTAAGACGTGTTAATAAAATGGATGAGGCACACTTAAGTGCCATGAAGAAGATAATCAAAAAGCATAAAAAAGAACTTCAAACAGAAAATGATAGATAAAAACATGTACCAAGATAGCCAAGTTATTATGTTAGTGTCGTTGGTTTTCAATTGATATTTTACAATATTATTGACGTTGTTAGTTGGAGTTGACAGGAATCATCAAAGTGTAAGTAAAATTGAAGTGGAGCATTGAAACTGATACTTATTGAAAAGTTATATTACAAGTGATAGATGGTCCAAATTATAGGTACATTAACTGCACTTTCGTCTTTTAACAATAATATTTTGATAAGTGTAATTTAATTAAATATTTAAGTGTTAACCATTATTGTAGTTGTTTTTTAATTTTGAAATTATTTTCCACTTTTTTCTCTATCTTTAGTTTATTTACTCCTTGTTAATAATCAATGATTTTTTTTAAATAAAATATTTTTTTTTCTTTTGAAAATTAAATGAGTTATTTTTTTTTCATTACAACAAATGAAAAGTAGCACATAGAATTATTGATATAGGAGAGTTATGCAAATTTCATCTTTTTTTTATTAAGTATTTTGTTATGGAACAAACAAGGCTAGCATCCAAAATTATTATTTTGAGTTTAATGACAAAACATAGTTTTTTCTAGAAAAAATATTTTGGTAATTAAACCGAAACTGAACAAAACTAATCTGTTAAGAATCAGTTCGGTTTGGATCAGTTTCTATAGCATTCGGTTTCTAAATTTTTAAAACCAAAAATTTCAGTTTGATTGGGTTTGGACCTCCAAAACCGCTTGAATAGAACTGTGCTGAGTCCTGCAGAAAGAAAAGAGTAAAAAAATTATACTTTTCTTTTCAAAACTTTAACTTAAAAAATGGGATGAAAAGGAAATTTGGCGTAATTAATTAAAAAGTCTGATATGATATTAGTTAAGATCTAATCTATACTATATTATTAAAGCCGAAACATTGAAAGTTTTGGTTTTCGGTTAACGGTTGGTTTTTGGTTTTCGGTACTTTTTCTAATTAATAAATTCATAATATAATCAAAATTCGGGAAAGTTTTATTCTACATTAATATTTCACTATATTTTACTATATAAAAATCAAATAATATTGAAATCTAATCAAAAAAATGGAAATGTGATATCTAATTTGTTTAAATTTAGAATAAACTACTACAAATATACTTCTTTCTTTTTAGGATAACGAAAACTACTACAAATCAAATCTTTAATGGAATTGTATTATTGTCAAGTTACCAAAATAGTAACTAGATGATTGGCTTTTAAAACATATTTTAATACTCTATTTAATATATAATAAAATAATATAAAAATAGTAACTAGATGATTGTCTTTTATAATTAAAATATTTTTTTCTAATAAAATCTACTCCTTTTCCAAAAATATCACGACTTTAATACTATATTTAATAAATAATAAAATAATATAAAAATAGTAACTAGCTGATTTCCTTTTATAATTATAAAACAATTCTAACAAAATCTACAACTTTTCCAAAAATATCACGACAATTACCTTTAAATTAAAACATAATATCTTTTATATTTATTATCACTAAAATCTCTATTTTCTAAAATTATGAGGTGCAATCCTTACTTATTTATTTCAAAATCTATTTTAATACTCTATTTAATAAATAATAAAATAATATAAAAATAGTAACTAGCTGATTGTCTTTTATAGTTAAAAAAAACAAAATCTAACAAAATCTACTTATTTTCCAAAAATATCACGGGCAATTACTTTTAAATTAAAATATATTACCTTTTATATTTGTTATCACTAAAATATCTCTTTTCCAAAAATATCAACTGCACCTCTTACTTATATATTTTAAAACCTATTTTAATACTTTTAATTATTTTAAAAAACTTACCTATTTTAACAAGTCAACGTATTTTTTTAACAAATACAATTAATACATTTAAAACACGTCTAAAAATATTACGGGCAGTTACTTTTTTTAAATTAAAACATGTTAATTTTTCTATTTGTCTTTATTAAAAAAACTTACTTATTTTAACATGTCAACGTATTTTTTTAATAAATACAATTAACATAATTAAAACATTTCTAAAAATATCACCGACACTTACTTTATTTAATTAAAACATGTTAGCTTTTATATTTGTCCTTATTATTAATTTTATTTTATTATAAAATAAAATTAATAATACCTCATTTATCTTCCTCAGCCTCATCTGTATTTTTTTATATTTTTTTATGTTTCAATTAATATTTAAGTTTCTCATTTTATAATTTATCATATTAATTTTTAATTTTATTTTAATATTTTCTGTTCACATTAAATTTTTTTAGTTTATTATTTTTTAAGCCCGTGCCTTGCACGGGTTATAGGCTAGTACTAGTTAATTAAAAAGAACACGATATTATAAATATGTCCAAGTTATTTTTATAATCTTTAAAGATTGAATTGTAACTTGACACTTAAGGGGTGTTTGATAACCCTTAATGACCTCTTAATCGTTACTTTTTGTTTTGATTAAGACATTTAATTGTTGTATACAGTTAGGGCTGAGCAGAACCGAATCAGAACCGAAAAACCGAATCGAATATTATAATTTTGGTTCGGTTTGGTTCTAATTTTCTGAAAATTTGGTCTTTTCGGTTCGGACCGAATAAACCGAAATAAATATCGGTTCGGTTCGGTTTTTTCAAAAAAAATTCGATCTGAACCGAATAGACCGAATTTTTTATTATTTTTTATTTATATAATTTTTATAGATATAATATATTAATTTTATATGTATGTATATATTCAAAATTTTGCATGACTTATTTTTGATTCGAGATTTGAAGTTTGAACTATCTACTTATCTACTTATATATATTAAAGCCCGTCTAGGGGCAATTTGAGCCAAGAAAATGGCTGTGAAATGACAAGTTTGCCCTTATTTGTTGAAAAATTACAAACTTGCCATCCCTCTATCATTTATGTAAAAATAAAAGATTTTGTTGCTCTTAGGAATCGAACCTCCGACCTCCTCCTGGAAAACTAATGTTATAACCATTGTGCTACACTTACTTATTGGTTTAGCTTAAAAATCTTATTAGATAAGCCACATCACCTCTTTTTGTCCTATTTTTTTGTTTAAGTAAAATGTTGGGTTATATTATTTATATAACTTGATTTTTTTAGTTTCAAAATCTTAATGTATAATTATATTTTATCTACTTTGTATATATTAAAAGCCAACCAAGGACAAAAAAAAGGAAGAAAATGGCAATAAATTTATTATTATACTCTTATTTTTTAAAAATTACAGAATTGTCAACCCTTTATTATTTAAGCTAAAGTAGATTAGATTTGTGTGAACATTGATAATCGTATTACAAACTTTCTCATATAATTCCCAAGTACGTAACATTGAGTTTATGTTTATTATAAAAATATTATTATATAAACTACATTATCATCATATATATATATATATATATATATATATATATATATATATATATATATTAATTTTTGACCAAATAACATGTTGTTTTATATTATTTATAAAAACATGTTTATTCAATTTTTTGAATTTTACATTCTCAGTAAATTAAATGTTAGTTCATATTATTTATATAGCTCCATTTTTCAAATTTTCGTTATTCTACATATAATTATGTATTCAATTATATTTATAAATTCTTATTTCACTTGTATTTTTGAATTATATATTATTTATACTGTAAATTTTTATATGATTTATATTTTATATAGGTTATTTAGGTATTGATACACAAATATAATATAATTTAGAATATATTTAAAATTAGTTTCGTAAAAAGTGTGAATCAGAGTTAGGGGTGTTTATGGGTTGTATTTGCCGAGTTAAAACCATTTTTGCAATCCGACCCAATTAAATCGGTTTGAAAAAATTTCATACCACCACACAAAATATTAATTTGTGACCCAACTTTTAATCGTACATCGATTTGGGCCAGGTTGAGTCGGTTTAATTGACTTAAATTATATATATATATATATATATATGTAATATCTTTCGAATCCGACCCAATTAAATCGGTTTGAAAAAATTTCATACCACCACACAAAATATCAATTTGTGACCCAACTCTTAATCGTACATCGATTTGGGCCAGGTTGGGTCAGTTTAATTGGCTTAAGTTATATATATATTTCAAAAATTAAAAAGCTGCTTTTAAACTCGATAAATATATATATACATTACTCTTTTCGTTCATGTACAAGTACGGAGTAATGATATGCGGTTCTTTTATGTAAATATTAACACTTAAATATCAAATATTTGACGAAGGATAAATATTTAATAAATCCGATTAATCACCTATTATCCGAGTAATCACTACAAGGTAACTTTACCGACTAATGTCGATTTCCATATTTAAGAACATTGTAAAATACGTATAAATTGGGATTTTAGTACTAATGTTTTAGTTTGATTAACATTATAATTTTAGTAATGTAAATTATGTTGTAAATCGTGTGCATATGCATAAAATGTAAGCACATCTATAATTGAAAGTACGATATATCATATAATGTATGGTAGTATATAATTTGTATATATATATATATATCTGTGTGTGTGTGCGCGCGCGCGCACGCGTGTGTGTATAAATATTATTGAACAAAATTTGTAACTTAAATCGGGTTTGGTAGGGTCGGCCGAAAAAAATATAAAACTCATACCCAGCCTATTTAAATTGGTTGGGTAGACTTGGCTTGGTCGGCCGAAAAGAGAGCGAGGGTTAGTACAGTTTGATCAGGTTAGTAAATCTTGAACAATCATAACTGGAGTAATCCGTGGATGTATTACTTATGGATTAAATCGGATAATTAAAGATTATTAGAATGATTAATGGGGATCAATTTAATATTATATATATATTGTGTAATAATTTTAATTATATGTATATTATCACATAATTTAAATTTATTTAAAAACATATTATGATTAAAAAAAATAAAATTTATAGATTTAAATTTTGGATTAGTGATCAAGTTGTGAGATAAAATTAAGAGAATTCGTGATTTTGTCTGTCTAAAATAAGAACTACGTATACAAAAAAATGTTGTTATTATTTTTTATTCAAATTTCAACCTTTTAATTTTGGAATTTTTACCTATAAATTTCCTAAAATTTACAAATCAGGCAAATATTGGAAGGATTAGACTGAATTTTATAACCTCTTCACCAACTTTTATCAAAACCGATTTTAACATAATCAAAGCGATTAGTTACCGTCTAACGATTATCGGGATTATTAAACACCAACTTTTAGAACATAGATTATACATAAAAATATAATTGAGTATGAATTAAAAAAATTGTTTAATT
Organism: Heracleum sosnowskyi; assembly: GCA_030848705.1. Lineage (NCBI taxonomy): Eukaryota > Viridiplantae > Streptophyta > Magnoliopsida > Apiales > Apiaceae > Heracleum > Heracleum sosnowskyi. Next base: position 11,934,098 of record CM061239.1, read on the forward strand.
ATTTTTATTATATTCAATTGTTGAATTTGATAAAATTTATTTTACATCATTTAAAATTAATTATATATTTTGGTAATTAAAAATAATCATTTGATCTTTATCTTATAGAAATTAATTCAAATTTTATGAAATTAAAAAATATTTAAAAAATACTAAACAAATATAAGGTAAATTCGAAATATTATCTTTTACCACATTTCTAATTATAAATATTATTTCAATATATATACATGTTGGTGTGAGAAATTATTCGAGTATATAAACAGGCCCCTGCTTCGCACGAGCTTTTACGCTAGTTATATTTACATTTCATACTTGTATTTCATTAGCTAATATTTTTATTTTTAGAAAAATCATATTTTTTGGCTTTTTTTGAAATAAAAATTTTTTATTTGAAAAAATTTCGGTCCTTTTATGAAAGAACCGAACCGAATAGCATTATTTCGGTTCGGTTCGGTTCCGGTCCAAAATATAATTTCGGTTCGGTCCGGGAAAAAACGATAATTCGGTTTTCGGTCTATTCGGTTCGGTCCGGTTCTGGACCGAACCGACCGAATGCTCAGCCCTATATACAGTTATCAAACACACTGAATGATAACAAAATTCACTTATTCGGTAAGTGATCACCTTCCAGCTTTTTGGTTAAGTGTTGAAATGCTGAATGGAGTTTCCATTTTTTATTCTCCACGTAGGTTATAAATCTATAATATTGCAAGTATATATATTACTGATATATATTTTCGTGTGTTGTCAAAAGAGTTTTTGCTAAGATATATATTAAATATACAATAATTTTTTTAAATATAATTTTACATAGGTAAATTAAAAAATATAACTTTTTAAGTTTCATTATCAAAATTACGGTTTGATTCTGGTTGCAATAAAAACACAACTTGATATAATACAAATTAATATTAAAATCAAATTTTCAAAATTTGAAATAAAACATTTTAGGTGGGAAGGATTGCAAGTATTTTTGAAATAAAACTTAAAAAAAATGTGAGTTTTGAAAATAAATTTATAAATTTTCAAAAAATAAGAGTAAAATTATAATTTTGGATAATTTCCCAAGAATTTAAGAGTACAAAAATAAATTGAATGCTATTCAGATAATTTTATATAAATGTTTATCAAACAGTGTCATACTTTTTCATCCAGAAAAATGATTCATTCAATTCATTCGGTAAATTTAATGATTCAGTTATTTTAATTCAGATTTATCAAACAACCCCTCATTTATATACTTTCGTTGCGATTCAGAAGCATATTAATTAATTTTTTTTTATTTTTTTCTAAACTAGAGAGTAAATGAGTCAAACACATTATTTTTTCTTTCGATCTCTTACATGCATTTACTTTCGCTTCTTAAAATTTTAGGAGAAGTGTTATCGCATTCACTATAAATCAACGTTAATCGAACACAATAACAAATACGAAAGTAAAAAAACATAACAATTTAACGTAGAAACTTCTTAAGGGAAGGTAAAATCATAAATCCACTAAATATGAATGTATTATAAGATTGGAGTTGTTCCCTTACTCGACACTATTAAATACAATCACCTCAAATTGATCACAAAAACTCTCTCTTGTGTATCACACACACCTCTCTAGATTTTACAATTTACCAAAACCCGTGCAAATATCTATCCACAAATATTTTAATCCTAACTTATTTCAAATCATATTTGTGACAATTACCATCTTTTCTTATCTTGGATATAAATTTTTTCACAATTCTTATTTATACCAAAATAAGAATTATCTCAATTATCACAAATTAAAATTCTACTAATAATAAGATTTTTAACTTATTTAGGAATTCGGGCAGCCCCAACAAGAAGTAGACCCGACAAATCGGATAATCGGTTCGGTTTCGGATCGGATTAATCTCGGATCGGATTAATGTTCGGTTATGATATATTTTTGGTATAGTTCGGATCAGATTTGTTTCGGTTCGGGTTTAATTCGGATTAAAATCGGATGAATATGGTTCAGATCAAATTCGGTTAGGATCATTACTCATTCATTTTTTTTAATTTGTAATACTTTAAAAATATCTTATTATCAAATATATAATTTTTATATAAAATAAAGTACTTTTTCAAAAGTATTGATTATCTATGATATTTTTGACATGAAATTATTTTAATTAAGAATTTTTCTTATAAATATATTAATTTATTGAATTAAAAGTGGCCTTATATATGTGGATTATGATCTGTAAATATCATAAACTAAAATTGAATTCAACATTTTTTTTAGTTTGGATTTAAATCGGATCTCGTATTTCGAATCATATTCGGTTCGGATAATTTATTATTCGGTTATGATCAGTTCGGATCATAATCGGATCGGATAATTTTCGGATCGGTTCAAATCGATTTTCGGATAATTATTGGTTTAACTAATTCAGATACAAAATCGGATTCGGTTCTATGAATTTCGGTTCGGTTCTTCGGATTCGGACCCATTTTGCCAGTTCTAACAAGAAGGGCATATAATATTAGATGAGTAAAATTTGATTTTTTAAAAGAAAACCAATAATAGTTTTATATTAATTATAACAAAATAAACTATCTTATATAAATGTAGTAGTACACATTCTCAGCTAAAAATGAGATAAAAGAAAATAAAATCTGCACACCTATCCATAGGGCTCGTATCTGAGAATGATGACCTCCAGCATCACTCCAACCTTAAATCAATCACCACCCATGAACCTCACTCTCCACCACCACCCACCACACTCACCCTTCCTCCACATTTCTCCACTCTTATCTTCAACCCCATCTCTAAAATTCAAATGCTCTAGCACAAACTTTAATGGTGAAAACAATATTAAAAATAAACAAGGAGGGTTGAAGGATGTTGTGTATGGCATAGTGGATGAACAAGTACAGAGTCTGTTGGAGAAAGAAGAGAACAAGGGGTTGTTAGATGGGTTGGAAAAAGCTGCTGAGAGAGTTGAGATTGCAAGAATGGAACTTGCTGAGATTGAAAAACAAGAAGCTGAGGCCAAGAAAGTTCAAGAATATGTTAAACAGCTTGAGGCCAGGGCTTCTGAGGTATATCTTGTAGAATCTCGATAAATAAATAATCTCGATAAATTAGTATCTTTTTTGGGTCCTGACATAATATAGTTTACCATGTACTGATATGATAATGGATTTGTTCAAGAGTATGTTAACAGCTTGAAGCCAGGGCTTCTGAGGTATATATAGTAGAATCTCGATAAATGAATATTCGATAAATGAATGATTTCGATAAGTTAGTATCTTTTCTAGGTCCTGACATGATAATTTCGATAAATGAGTAAAATTCTCCGGTTCAGAAGGTATTTATTAACCATGTATATGATAAATTGATAATGGATTAGTGTGTATATAGTTAAAGGCTTAAAGCTTCAGTCTTTAGTAGAAGGGTCTCTGTAGAGGAACCAGAAATTATCTCAGTGGGACTTTTTCTATTGAGTATGGTAGAATTTTAATTTTTTTATATTACATAATGATTTCTGATTATTTTAAATAACTTAATTGCTTTGAAAGTTAGGAAGAATTGGAATTGTTTAATTCAGTAGTATACTAAACATGTGGTTAAAGCTTCAATCTTTTTTTGCTTTACGACATTTATTAGTACTAACTATGAACTCAAGCGGTGCGGACACATATATTTGTGTCGTAATTTACAACATTTGGTACTAACAAAAACAAAGTGGGTAAGGATTCATATATTTTGCTCAAAATTTATAAAGTTTAGTACTAACTATTAATTAAAGCGGGGGTTGCCCCCCTTCTGCTTCAACTGCTGTCTATTGTGTCTTTTTGTTAAATTAATATATGCTCGGAATGTTTAGTGTTTGAGTATGCTATACAATGGTAGATTTATGCACTAGTTATTATCTATATCAGCTATTTAACCTGCTACTTGTTAGTATGATTTTGTATCCTGGATGGTCAAAGACTGTTTAGTATCCATGAGTATATTATGGATTGTTTGATTATTTCAGTTGACACAGTTACTTGCTTAAATATGATCATTCTAACTTTATGGTTGCTCTAGTAATAAGGCCTATATACCCATAAATTGGCACAAATACAAATGTAAACTATTGAATAAGGAACAGTCTTCAATCAGTCTTAGTTACTGACCTCCAAGAAATAGTAGTTGTTGTATAAATTTCATCACATTTCGTTTTGTACATTAGAATTTAATGTTTTTAATTGATACATGTAGCTTTCCTACATATACCAGAAGTTCCAAGTTGCTTATCATGAATGCTATCTATTTTGAAGATTGAAGAATGTCAGAGAGAAATTTTAGAAGCTAGTCAATTGGTGAAAGAGGCAGAGCGCTCTTTAGCTGCTGGCCCAGATGGCCTCACGGAGAATGAAATTAAAGCAATCAGAAAAAACAAAGAGCGACTGGAGTCTATAAAAGCTGCAATCGTTGCAGCAGTAGTTGGGACGTTAGCGGGGCTGCCTTTCTCCTTGGCTCAACTGACCAACATTACTGAGCTAATAATCCCTTTAGGAATCACCTTCGCCAGTTGTGCATTATATGGTGTAACCTATAGATATGTAATAAGAAGAGATTTGGAAGATATTCATCTGAAGACAGGGGCAGCTGCAGCGTTTGGCATTGTTAAAGGTACATCTTTGTTCTCTTTCATTTGAAACATCAGGCAGAAGTATAGCTGTTTTAGAACTTAATAGTTTGTCTGGGGGACTAATGGAAAGCTTAATTGCTACGCAGGCCTAGCTGCTGTTGGAGCCGGACCTCCTCTGGAGTTTAATGCTAATAGTTTTCTGTCACATGCTTATGATGGTGGAATTTCTGTCTCTGAGAATCTTTTGATTTTCCTTTTTGCTACTGTTGGTCTGGATTTTTGTATGAAATTGCGGATTATAAGCCCATTTCCTATCGAAAGTTCAGAGTGAAGAAAGAAAATAATTTTTTGGACAATTTGGGATGCATCCTTTAGTTGATTTCGATTTTCATATAACATTAGTTTTTTATATTGTAAATTAAAGGGTTACTCATGTGCCGATAGGAGGATTAAGTACCTGACCTTCAGGAATCTAAAGTGGAGCTCATCAAAGAATTGTAAATAGTCACAATGTAATTTTATGCTCAAGGTTTACTGCAATCGGCTTCTGCTGTTTTGTGTTATCACCATCTTAATCCTTGTTGAGTTTCATTTGATATGTTCAGAATTTTGAGTTGTATGATTCACGTTTGTTCGAGGACAACATCAAAGATATGATACTTAAACTTGATTAAGTGACCATTTTCACAATAATTGATTGTTGGACATCAGCAAATCAAAAAAATGATTAAGTGAATTTTATACTCAAGGTTACTTCAATCAACTTCAGCTGTTTAGTTTTAGGACCATCGTGATCCTTCCTAAATTTCATCTGATATGATAAGATTTTGTTGGTGTCAACAAATTAAGAAAATGATTTAGAGCTGGGCATCATCAAATCAAGAAATCATCTCATTTGTTGTTCCCATCAACTCCGAACTCATTACACTATATTGGCGTAACTTTTACACAAACATGCCAAAATAGTTTTAGAAGTCATAGCAAGTCCAAAAGCAGCTCTAATCCATACACACTAAATCTTACATTAAAAAGCAATCAATGGGAAAAAAATTGTTAGGATTGATATTGTTTTTCTTAGAGAATACAAGAGATTTCAAAAAACTCCTGTGAACTATGGCCAATACCGGGTATACAAGCATTGATTTCAAATCCAGAGGTTTATTGTAATTCTCTGATTACACCAAATTAAAACCGACATAGTGCAATTTTTATAGTTGGGTTGGAACATTATTACACCTGGGTTGGAGATGGTATGACGATCAATGTTGACAATTAGCATATATAAATGTAAAGTCTCAAATCTCTTTCATCGTGAATTCAAATTCATCACAGGGAGAGTGAGCAACATGCCAACAAATATATTGTAAATTAAAGATTCATAATACGTTAAGTTTCCCATCTAACTAATTAACATTCATGAATAGCACTTTCCACAGGCTTACACCCTACTGCTCATCTATCTGATTCCAGTTTAATACATTAGGGATATGTAAGAAAATCTCCAAGAAGTGCTCGCACATTAGAAAATTATGCAACTGTACTTGGCATAAGAACTACAAGAACGACATTTACGACTATATATCCAGTCCTAATTTTCTTGCAATCTTATGTTATAGCAGGTCCCTAACTTTCTAGCACTTCCATCAGTTAAAACTTTTTCTATCAGGTCTAACTTCTTGGCGTTAGCTTTTAGGGTTTCTCCATGCTTATTATGAAGTCTCTCTTCTTCTGCCAGTTGTTGCTACAAACAAGAGACAACTAAATTAAATCACAAGAATTTAATAACTATGACAGATTTGAGGAAGGCTGGAGTCTACCTTGAGCATGAAAGAAGCCTCAGTAGCCTGATATTTAACAAGATCCTTGATCTGCTGTGCTACAGCAAAATCAGGATCCTTTTCTTCCAACCATTGACATTGTATCGTTCTACCTGGCTTCCTAGGGCGATCTTCATACATCTCTATCTCGGCTGGAAATGCCCTTACAGGCCTTGGCATTCCAGATATCATGAAAGGAAAATCTTCAGTTTCCTCTATAATTTTCATTGCCTGCTTTTCGGTTTCCATCTCGACTAAAGCAGCAGCTGGCATCTTACTGGGTCCAATGTAGTTGGGAATGAATTGGACACTAAGAACATTTCCAAATTGATCCAGGGCAGTTTTCATAACAGCATCAGTTGCTTGAGGTGTAAGATTGTCAAAATAAACAGTCCTTTTCACCTTATCTTTAAAGGCAGCATATTGTTCTTCATCCGAGAGTTCCATGGCAATAAACTACTTGAAAAGCAGAACAATTAGATACTATCTACTTTCTACGAGAAAATCCTGATCACTAGTGAATCAGAAAGTTTCCCTTAAATAAAAACCCTACCGAAAGCTAATCAATCACATTACATACATATAGCCTAATCAAGAAATGACCAAAACCAATTCATAACAACAAATGCTTTATTAACGATAATCGTGGTACATTACATAATCAAAAAAAGTGTAACCTGCCTCCGAGGAATGCAAAACACAATTGTCCCTTTGGATAACACACAAAGTTATTTTACTCTGTATATCACAAGTTCTACATAAAGAACAAAGGTTGCGCGCTAAATACTTAAACCCTACCAATATTTCAAGACTACCTCCACGTAAACTGAAACTCAAGTGGTGCATTGTCGTAATGTTGGGATGCATTAATACAAACCGTTACTACTTCCAAATGCTGCACAATAGTTCTCGAACAACTAAAAGTAAACCGTGCTTAAACATTACCACAAACCACGCAATTAATCACAAACGTACAATTCAAATATAATCGACAACAACACCTTTACCAAATCGTAAACTAACTACAAAGGACTACAGAAAGCTCCAAAAAGAATCGCGAAAATTACGAAACTCCGTTATCGACAACAAAAATCAAGCAGAACTACTCAGAGCGCACAAACAAGTCAAAAATGAAATCCAGATAATACTAAACATGCCATTACACAATTTGCAAGCAAATTAGAATATACAATTATGTTCTAATTTGTACAATTTTTAACAATAATTATTGTATGCAATATAATCAAAATTAAAAAATTAAAAAAAATTAGGGTTTGTGTATATGCCCAATTTGAATGTACCAAAAAGTTAAGATGATGGATTAATTGACAATTAGAGCAAGATGTGTGTGGATGATGAGTGATGTATACATACAAAATCAAAAATATATAGATACAAGAAAAGAGGAAGATGAGGAATTACCGAGAAGAGAGGGACTAAGGCTAACAATACTTGTTTACTGGATTTATCAGAGAGGCTGAGGCTGAGGGGTTATGATGTTATTTATTTTATTTTTTTTAATTTTATATTTGACACGTAATTTTTTAATAATTTGAGTGCATTATAAAATACTGATATGGATTTCAAAAGGTAAAATAAAATACTGATATGAGAATAGAAATTATTTATTACTTATTAATAATATCACAATTTTGTTATTTCAATCATTCCCGAAATTTGTTATCGTAAAATTCCTTGGTGAACGTATAAATATCTAATGCTATCTATGTCACCGTCTTTGGACTCGTGGCATTTCATTTTCCATTGTTTCATGGTGCACCATTTCATGTAATGTCACAACTGTCATCCCACATGCCATTGTTCTCATGTTCATTTTGCTCTAATAATTCTGCTGCCTAATCATGCATTTAGATCCAGGAGTCATTTTGTTAGAAAAGGGTCACATTCATGTTCTTAACACACACCATACTTTCCGCACTTATTATCCGTAAATAAGTAAAAATCCTAATTTTTTGGTCCTAATCGAGTTCGCGTTCAGCAATTTTTATTTCTGTCGACTGGAGTCTGCATAAGAGAAGAAGAGAAATCATTTTGATTCGGACTTTCCATTCTTATTATTCCTACCTTGAATCTTGAGAATGAAAATGTCGGGACGAGATTTTCATTGATCGTAGCTAATTAGGCGGTATAGAACGCCCGGTTACTCCCATCTTGTACTCTCTCCGCCCCATCTATTTCTTTACACTTTTCAAAAATAGTAAAATTTTATAATATAAAAATTAACTATTTCCGTTACTTTCCTTCACTTTACTTACTTTATACCTTAAATATTGACGGATCCCACCACTTTACTCATTCTTCCTACTTTTTCTTATACTTTACTTATATTCCTTAACTTCCATGTCTAATCCAAATATACATAATAGAACGGGACACGGACGGAGTAGTTTGTATCAAGAACTTTTGAGTTGGGATCATCCTAGACCCTTGTGCTATTTACCCCAAACTTTCAACAGTAGATCTTGGGATGTTAATCTTTTTGCTATTTTTGTCATCAATATGTGGGGCTGACTATTAAATAATTGTCCACAAATGAAGTTGTCTATCACATTACATGATGCTCATGAATTTATTAAAAACAATAGCTTTCAACTTTTTTTTGTTTGTTTGTTTGCTAAATTAATAGTAGCTTTCAACTTGACATTTCACACTCCAACAAGCTAGATCTCTACCACTAATCTTGCCAACTATATAAAATCTGTCCCTCATTACTTAAGTTTTACACACCAAGAGCCAGAGAGAAATATTGACAGAAATGGGGAGTCTTGGTTTTCAGAAACAGCTGCTATGTTCCACAACTCTCCTGTTTTTTTTGCTGATCCAAACTCAAGTCTTGTGTTACCAATACAAGGTTGGAGATTTAAGTGCTTGGGGACTGCCCGCTTCATCCAATAAAAATGTCTATGCCAAATGGTCTAAAAAATACAACTTGAAGACAGGAGACTCTCTGCGTAAGTTGTCGTTTTCTTGTTTGATCTTTCTTTTGACTGCATTGTCGATAACCAGTTCAAAGTATTAATCTTGTTCATGTTGCAGTTTTTCTGTATCCACCAAGTGAAGATTCAGTTGTGCAAGTAACAGAAGAAGCTTACAACAGCTGTAACATTGCAGATCCAATCTTGTATATGAACAATGGCAACTCTGTCTTCAACATTACTTCTCTCGATAACTATTACTTCACCAGTGGACAAAAGGGTCACTGTGAAAAATACCAGAAACTCAAGATTTCAATGCTTTCTGGTAATGCATCTTCTTCAGCACCAGCACCTCCTTCTGGTCCAGCAGCAGCACCTTCTTATGAGAATGTGTTTGGATCAATCCCAGCGCCGCCTTCTTCATCGCCATCGATCAACATTCCGGTCTTCTTGTCAGTGGCCATGGGAATCTTAATTTATGTGCATTAGTCTTGGCTGCCACTTGAAAGAACACACTGATATTCAAATGTCTGCCCTAAAAATACTTCATTCATTACAACTTCTTTACTTTAAATTGATTCTTTAACAATGTATAAGATTCCTAGGTTGGCAAGCTGTGTAAAACTCTAAAGGGGACCCAATTTTGTACTTCTACAAGTGCTATAAAGTTATATCAGTCATATATAAAGTTTAATTGTTTATAATGTTTCTTTGTTTGAAGAATAAATTTAGTTTTCTAAAGTTTAAAACCTACACTACTAGTAAAAAGGAGCAACAAAAGTGACAAAATATTCAAGGCATGAAAGACTAGTGAACATAGAAGCCATTAACAGTTCCTGTGTAATTTACATAGTAGATACAAGAGCCTTTACTTTATTGTGCCAGACAGAGAGCCTCTATGGGTTTCCATCAAACAAAAGGTTAATCTATTGGCACAATACATTTATATCCAAAATCTAAATTCACTTTTAAAGCAGCCAAAACAGTGATGAACAACCTAGTACATAAATAAAATGATTAAGATTTTCTTTCTAGGCTATCCTCTCCATATAGAAGTCCGTTAATATCTGATGTAGGTTGCGGATTGAACTCCCAACAGCTGTGACCTACTATTGTGAAGGAAATCAGTCGTTAGCCTGTCATTTCCACATCAACACTCGCTGGTTTCTTGTCAGGTACAAAAGCCGCCTCTGGAGCTCTTTCTTCTGCAAACTGTGCTGATGTGGATGTTGATTCACCCCCTTTCGACATATTTCGTGGTTGAGGCACACTAGAGTCCACATCCATAGCAGAAGACCTAGGAGGAGATTGAGGTTGAACCTCAACTTCTGGATATGCAGCTTTGAACCTCGCTCGAAGCCCTTCATCAACCAACCGTACTCCATTCAGCTGATTACCTAGTGACATCCACCTGATTTATGTAAAGAATGGAGTACTTTAGCTCAAATGTTATTGCAATTTGTCACCAAGAACAAAACAATTGAGCTCAAAAGTGACGAGTTTAAAACTATTTTCTAGAACAGTAGAGCACTCAGCACACAAAACAATGATAACATTCTTTTGCAGGATGAGCGGAAATCAGCACAGCGGTGGCTTTTTGATCTAGTTCTATAGGTACCACTTCATAAATCTTTATAAATAGCAATTGCTGAAGAGACTTAGCCCCCTCACAGTGTCACAGGCCTAGGTTTCTTGGATCAAAGAAATCTTTCTTACTAGCAATTGCTGGACAGGTTTAGCTCCTTCGAATTGGAAATTTTACAACCAGGGTATATGTATATATTGAAAGAGATGTAGATACTTGTATTCTGCTGCTAATTTCTACAATCGAAATCATTAACTGAAACATAATGATTATTAGTGATAACATATTCGCATCCTCCTCCCATTTCATTATACTGTAATTTTATTCATCTTCTTATAAATGTATAAGCACCAGTTTTATGCTAAGGAAGCATATACCGGGCACCCACATTAATTACCTCCATCCGAAAAAGAATTTTAAGTACAAATTGCAGATATAGGGGAAACCAACATTTAATTATTTCGATTCCACTTTCGGTCCTACGTATACGGCAAGATAAAGCTTCTTCTCATCCTTCTGAGAAGTGAAATACATTATGCAGACATCAGCCAGCTAAAATGGTGAAATTATTTGGATAGGTAGGCCAAGATAACCAAGATAGTTAGGCCTTAGGAGTCAGCCTATTCTACTTTACACCATATTTACAGAAAATTTATCCGGTAAAGCACCACAGCCATGATCTTGGCAGCATGAGATGGCAAAGGTTGAATTCATTTATCAGAAAAAGTTCAAAAGCACTTTTAAGTGAAAAACGGCAAGAAAACATACCCTGCATGTGTGTTATGCATGCGAGCAAACAGCTCAAGCTTTCTCGTCCTTGGGCTTATCCTCTCGAGCATTGGGTACATCTACGAAGTAATAGGTCACTATATTAGTGCTAACTTCAAATCTTAAATGGCACTCAGAAAACAATACTTGATTGTGCAGATTAGATGCAACAAATATTATTTAGTGTTACGTATTAATATAAAATGTTATAAGCTTGTGATAAGCATCCAACAATTAGATCTAGATAAAAGGACATGCACTTATATTACCTCGTCTGGCTTGCGACTTGTTTCTCGAACCTCAGCAACAATCACATCAGTGTCGATATTCCTATTCACAATTGGATCTCCTTTTATTCCAACAAGGCAATGCTCCTTGCTATGATTAAGCCAATGACCTGTGCGCCCTGTTCTGATTATTCGCTGAAGTTGATTAGTTTTCACCCAGATGATCTCCTCCACACGCTTATACCCCCAAAGTTCTAGACTGAAAATAGAAGAAAAGATGCAAAATGAACAAACTTGGATACAATATTGAAGCCACTGTCCAGCATAACAAAAAGGTGCTGTAGGAAATCAACACAACAGTATGCACAAAATGTTTGCTCCAGCCCAAATATCATTCTCAAGGACATGGCATAGAGGGTTAACTACTGTATTAAGCAGGCAAACATACATAAGATCATATTTATAAATGAAAGTAATACACGGTTGCTCACGGAAACAATACAGAACTTAAACAATTGTACTAAGCAGGCTAACATACATGATATCAAAATTAAAAATAAAAACAACACATAATTGCTGTATACTGTGATACCAGTAATTGTCTCACAATCTTTAGAGTGTATATGCAAGCATGTTACCATACATAGTGTTTCTATCATCTAATGGTTGTGATAAGATTTGGACTGCTGAATAGACATCTAGGCTAAAGGAATATGTAAAATCTGAATGACATATTAGCAAATTGGCTGGGTAGAAGTGACCACAAAAACAATTTGAAACTTGCATCAAATCACATTTCTTTGAATTGCATTTCTGACGTAAGAGTGCTTTTCATAACATTGCGTTGATACACTCCTACTTCATGATAAACACACAAAACAATATGATATACACTTGACTAGTGTATACCCTAAAGTTTGGCAACATGTTGACACTCAAAATTGATCTTTTGATTTTGTTCAAATGGATTTCAACATAATTATAACACAACACTCTTGGCCAGAAATAAGTACATTCTTGACCAAAAAGAGAAGACAAGATTTGCAATTAAACTAGGGGCAAAAACACAATAGTTTCAATTAAAATCACTTGGTAGTTAAAAAGCAATCCATTTATGTGCCGTTTCAATTATATTGAACAAATTTCTAGCTAAAAGGCTTATTTCAACTATATACACCCTTCTAAGGTAAAATCAAACAATCAGCATTTTATAGTCAGATTTAGGGAAACTTTTAGGGCTAGACATGGATTAAAGGCTTTATAGTGAGATGGACATTGATAATGCAAAAGTTAAAATTTACTCGAAGGGTTCTACGACATAAAATACCATGTGAAAGGCAGAAAAGAAGCAGGGAACAGATAAGGAAGATAACATAAAATCATATCTAATGACTAATCAATGAAAAATCTAGGGCAAAAAGGAGATCGTAAACTTTTATCACTTCTACACTCCATAAATATACTCAGCCCAAATATCAATGCTATCATTATAACTCAAAAGTCAAAACGCGTGTGGTGACATACCATTCTCGTCCAAGCTCCATCGCTCGTCCAGTTACCCAAAGAAATATTAGACCATCAGTTTGCAATGCAGGAACATTGAGGGTACGCATTTCATCATCAGCCATAGTACCATAAGGCAATTCCATATGAATGTCCCATGGCGGATCTGCCATTATAACACCATATTGCCCTAAAATGTCCATTCTAAAGTTACGAATGTCACAGTTAATCCACTGTGATTCACCAAGCTCAACTTCTGAACAGTATTCTGCACGTTGAGGCTTGAGTGTCTTTTGAGGAATTCCCATCATCACTTGTGATATATCTGGAGTTGAATCGAGCTCGTAATGAACGTACTTACATGTCTATCATAGAATAAGAATATATAAATTGTTAGGAAAGTAAATCACAAGAATATCACCCCTGCAAATTTAGGCTTTAAAGAACACGGAATTCACCTTCATGTGTCGGCATGTATCCAGAAAGGAGCAGTCCCCAAGATTAACATCGGTATGGGGGGCAATTATGCGCCGAAAATGAACCTGAGAACATGATGATTATTTAACACTATTAGATAACTGTGGTTGTTTCAAACAAAGTAGTTCCATAAGTACAGATTTCCAGCTTATTACATTCCATCATATGAACATAAGTAAATGTGTTTAGTAACAGCTTTTAACATCAATTTTTGTAATACACACATGCACGCCAAATAGGCACTGCAGTTCACCTATATTTTTAGATATCTTATTTGAAATATATGGTTATCGCTGCAAGTTGTTCAAACCATCATAACAGGCAACAAGTCACCCAGAATTGAAAGCTGACCGAACCAGCACATAAATAACCTATTAGGCCATCATTTATGCCAAGATTTAAAAAAGTACCTAACATAAATCTAGCTCAAAGTAATGTATAGCTGGCTTTTAGATGACTGGACAAAACAAATTCACTGACATTTAGGATAAAAATATAAGATGACTTCGTTAACAAAAGTTGCATCCAGAGCTCGTAATCAGTTACGACAAGTATAAGAAATGTAGCTATACCAACCTTCTCACACGCAAAAAAGGAACCAGATTGACGTCTACAATCTTCTTTGGTAAGAGCTGTGCAATACTCCTTTACTTGGGAACCACCTTTGCTTTTGAACTGAAATAATTGCAATACTAGTTCAGTCATAATGGTAAAGCACTAACATATTAAGGGAAAAAACCCATGGCTAGATGCAGAAGTATATACTGTATACAGTCATAACTACAAAATGTCCACATAATATGGAAAATATGGATGTGTCCACAGTAAAAAATTAAGTAGCCACCTACTTTTTCCAACTTAACAAAATAAATATAGGCGTGTGTGTGCTTGCGAGCGGCATGTGGGGCGCATATATGTATAATTTCCTGATTAGAGGCTGAAAATAATCCCAGTGAAAGGACAAAAGGCCATACTTAGCCACCTGTTTTTTACCAACTCAAAAAGAACAAATAAAAAAGTTTGTGTGTATGTATGTGTCTATGCACGGGAACATTGCGCGTATATGCATTATTTCCTAACTAGAGACTGGGACTAATATTGGAGAAGGGACAAGATGTCATAATCCATTGGCTAACCCTAAAATGTTCGTAAAAGGATAAAGATGGTGGCATACAACTTAATACAGAATGTCAAAAAAAAGAAGAAGCATACAATCACATTAGCATGTTTTGCGATCATCTTAACATGCAGACTATTATCATTTCAGTGACCGAAAAGAATGAAAACACACACATACTCCATGTACTCTTCCATAACCTCACTGCAGTATCAATTATTCACAAGTATCTAAAAAGGAGGCAATTGGAAAGTCTATAGTTTGTTCGATCAGGTATCTGCAAGTTTCATATTTAGGCGCTTCACATAATTCTCATAATCATCAAGAAAAGCAGAAATCAATTTAAATGCACCAAACATGTCCTAAAGACCATGTTCACACACAAAACTTAAACATCCTTCTACATTACAAGGTGTTGACCATCTACCATGTGTGATTGATAATGACAGATAATGTTGCAGCAAATCAAATTGTGGTTGAACAATGCAGATGCCAAATGTCATTAACAACCAACCAAGTTTGTTTAATTCATCAAGATGACAAATATAAATGTATAGGTGTGTGTGACTTATAAAGCTCCGCAAATAACAAACCTTAGCCGCAACAGCAGTTTCTTTGGCAGTAGGGCGATGAATGAGGTCCAAAAGCTCCTCTCCAGTTTTCGATTTCTGTAGTTCCTTAAACGACTTCTTATTAAGTAATGCTTCAAGATCCTTCAAATCATCCTCCTCACTCCTCGGCTTCATAGAAGTTGGACTAGGACCACCAAATTGTCCATTCGGACCCATCGGAGGCCTATGCATCGGAGGAACACCCATCATATTCACCATTCCTCTCGGTCCACCCCTAGGTCCCATCATTGCACCCGGACCTCCACCTCCAGGAAACATCGGAGGCATTCCCGGAAAATGAGGATCCCCAGGTCCCATCCACACATCCGGCATTGTTCTACCCATCGGTCCCCCCATCCCAAACATCCCATTATTATTATTACTAAACTCAACCCCTCCCCCTCCCGCTCCAATCACTCCCGTCTGTTGACCCTGACTCGAATTCCCCTCACTCTTAACAACAACCTGTTTACTCTCCGGCAACTCCTTAACCAACCTCCCTCTATCAATCTCCACAACCATAACCCTCGACTTCCCACTCACAACAAACTCCTCCAACTCCACTCCACCATTCTCCTCCGCAATCGCCCTCAACGCCATTTCCACCCCACCAATCCCCCCTTCCCCACCTAACTCCCTCAATGCAACTTTCTCCGCATTACTCCCACTCACATTATTCTCCAACTTCATCAACACAGTCGACGAATCAATAGGCGTAAACGGAACTCTCTCCAACAAACAAACAGCAACCATACACCTAACAATCGACATCGAACTCCTCCCCCCACTCCCTCCACTCCCATTCCTATCAAGACTCAATCTTTCTCCATCCCCACTACTCGAAACCTCATTCGACTTACTCAAACTCTTAAAAACCTCATCTTTCGAAACCGAAACACCCTCATTCTTCAATCTCTCTACAGATTTGAACTGGGTTTTTGAAATCTTGGGGATTTTAGTAGGAATTGGAAGTGGGGTTTTAGATAAAGGTGTAAAAGGCTTACCACTATAAGAAGATATGACTTTTAAAGAAAGATCAATGTCAGAGACAATGTGAGGGACTTGAACTTGAAGAGAAGCAATTAGATCCATCTGGGCATTGTGTAATTTGTCTATTCTTGATTCTAGCTTCTCTTTCATCTCTGATTCTTTGTCTTCCATGGTTCTTTGTGTTCAATTTGGAGGATAGAGATGTATGTGCGTGTATGTATCGATTTGGGTTTTATGTGATTAGGGTTTATGAAGGTTTTGAATTTAGGCAGAGAAAACAAGGCGCTGTTTGGAGCATGGATTGACAATTGGACAAAATTATGACCCAATAAATATTATTATTTTAAGCTTATATTATTTTTTAAAAATAGTCCTTTTAATTTTGTCTCGCAAATGTCTTAACTCTTAGAGCATATGCACCCATTTCCTCCATCAATCCATCAATTTAGCAAAAATATTCATGGAGTTAGTTACTATTCACATTAAATTAACTTTTTTCCTATTTTTCATACAATGGTGAACTCCTTCAAATTTTTAATTACTATTCATCTCATTAAAAAAATTATACAACATATCAATTATTCAATTTGAAAATGTTGTAGTAAGATTTTATCAACTTAATATTTGTGTAGATTTCAGATAAGATTTTTAACGAATGAAGACAATACACATGTTTTGATTTATCAACTAAATCTTCAACTTGTATCATCACAAGTTGAAAATTTGTAAGTTCAAGTCATTTTTTTTAATCGCCACAATGAACTCAATGAGAAGGTTGTTGAATCAAAGACAACAACAAAGTCGAGAGGAGGGTTAAATCATGAAGAATATGTTGAATGAAGCTAAAATGATGCTGGAATATTTCAATGGTAACGAGGAAACAGCAGAACGTGGCTTACGACTTGGACGATCTCCAAATCAACCTAGACACGGGTTAGGTTATCAAGAGGCAGAAATCTCATGGAAGATTATTTCATCGAACGTCTGATCTTAGTGCATGTGAGTTTCGTCGGAGGTATCAAATGCATAAGCATGTTTTTAACCGCTCTTTGTAACCAAGATCCGTATTGGCATCAAAGAGCATATGCAATTGGACAACTCGGGTTGTTACCACAAAAAAAAATGATCATTGCTCTTCGTATGTTGGCTTATGATGCTGCTGCAAATCAGTGCGCTGAAATATGCATAATGGGGGAGTCAACAACTCTTGAATGTATGAAAAAATTTTGTGAACAAGTAGAAGAAATCCTTGGGGATGAGTACTTGCGTGCTCCAACATCAGCAGACTTGCAAAGACTTTTAGCTAGAGCCGAGTGAAGAGGAATTCCTGAACAGTGCGCTACATTAGTACTTTCCGAGCTTAAAGAATTTAACTTATGAAAATACAAAACTAAAGATTAGATTAGTACTTTCTGAGCTTAAAGAATTTAACTTATAAAAATACAAAACTAAAGATTAGAGCTACCTCATCTACCAAATTAGTCCTACTTGCGGAATGTCTACGAGCATGATTCTTTGCACACTGCCATTTTTTTAGTATTCTTTTCAATGGTGTCCAATGAGATTCAAGCACAACTTTCGAAAACGTGGTTCAGAATGAAGATTTTCAGGAGTGCCACACCAGTTTTTAACATAATCTTCATGAACCCTCCCCACAGATTGTTCTTGCTTGTATAGCGTCCAATAATTTGATCAACTCATTGTCGAGCTCATGAGAAACATAATTGCAGTTCTTCAAACGGAAGCCAGTTTGTATTAATTGTATGTAGTTGAAAGCCAATTTTTATCACTGCTGTTTGTTTTAGTTATTTGTTGTAGTCCATGATATATTTTATAGGAAGAAGATAGCTATTGTATGTAACCGTTACTTCCATATTACAATTGTTGTGTTTATTACCGTTATTGCATATCATATATTGATAATTATATTTGAATTTGAAATATCATTATTTTATGAATTTTAGACATATTCAAGGATTGATGCCCGTCAATCACTCCGACAAAAATTGATGGAGTAACTAACGGATCGATGGACTACAATTTTATTGACGGATCAATAAAACGTTGATGCATCACTAAACTCCGCCAATCTGTTAATTCGGCTAACGGATTAACTATTTTTAATTATTGGTGCATATGCTCTTAACTTCACCAATCCGTTAATTCGGCTAACGGATTAACTATTTTTAGTTATTGGTGCATATGCTCTTAACTTCAGTAGAATCACCATGGCCAACCTTAGGCCTAGGGCTGTAAATTGATCGATATCTTAGTTTATGTTCGGGTCAAAAATATGATATACATCTTAAATTCATTTCATAAACGATCTAAATTTGACGAAAAAAATTAAATTCGGATAAAATACGATCTCAGATATGAGCACTTATGTATCTGCTCAGATTAAGTCTCATATTATTCTTAATAAAAAGATTTTACTCGAATACGGTCCATAATCCGTATTCGGTTCAAACCCAAATATAAATTTTATTTTTAGTTCATTACATTTTTAATTAAATAGCATATTATAATTTCTTAATTTCTTAATATCATTTGTAACTTTAAATTTTTACAAAATACGAGTTATCCACACAATTAATTATCATTATATACTTAGATCATACACTTAAATTTTCAATTTGTGATTATTATATTTTTATAATATTTATTTTAGAATAAATGACTATCTATATACTTTAAATAAAAATGATACCCAATATTAATGGATCATATTTGAATCTATCCGATAAATCACAAACTACATGGTTAAAAATAAAAAAATACTGGCTCATTTTCTGTTCAGATCTGAACCTCAGTATTCTAGATATTTTATATTCAAATAAAATGATCTCAAAATCAAAACTGAACACAATAATAATAAAATGATCTAGTACTTGAGTAAAGGAGTATTCGATTTTATAAAATCATTTTACACCTACACTCAGACCCAATTTTCACATAAAAAATTGTCAAACACCCTCGATGTATGTTAAAGTGAATTATATAAGTCGAACTAAATTTCATTTAACATTTCGATGCCTGAAGCTTTAAATTTTCAATATGATTATTCGATATTATTTTTATTTTTTAAAAGAGTGGCTATGGACCATTTTTTTGATAAATAATTTTCTAAGAAAGTAGCACTTACCAAAGAAAAAAGAAATGTTGAGCTATCATATTGTAAATTTAAAATTTCAGTCACTACAATGAAAGCGGATAGAGTTCAACTATCACTTGCAATTTATTCTAGAGGTAATTATCTTTTATTAATATTCTAAAAATTGGTTGACTTAATCGAATACTCGAAAATTGAAGGTTTAACAATTCGAATTTGATTCAAATTTGAGTTGGTACTCAAATGTTAAAAAAGTGTACTAAAAAAAATCAATCTATTACCCGAATTTTGAATGCATAGTTGGGTAAAATTGACTTTCGAGTTTTAGAACCTTAGCAGTTTATACTTCTTTCTTCAAAAAGATAATTAAAAGTGTTTTGACTTTTCATTGAAAATAATAAATTATAGGTGTTTTTCAACCTTTTTGAGTGAAAATAGGCACACTATTATCTATATAATTATAATTAAATTATCACTGAAAATTAAACTAATTTATCAAAAATGGTTTTAAGGGAATGTGAATATATAAGCGTACTAATTACAATTTATTTACGGGTAACTTTCTTTACGGGATGTCGAAGGTTCGAATTTCACAAGGAGGCTACGTGAGTTGTGTTTAATTACCAAAAAAATAAAAATACATTGTTCTAAAAATCTCGATTAATACCCGCTTAATCCTTCTAAAATATTTTGTCATTTATTTAAAAAAATTCTTGATCTATCAAATTTTTTTCAATTATTCCTCAATTAATCCCGAATTAGTAGGTCCCCAATTAATTTCAATTTTCAATTTTTACAATCATGTGCGCAACTTAAATATATAACGTCCAATGAATACAAAATTTCAGAGTACAACAAACAAATGTCTACTGTATATTATGTTGGAGAAACAGTTGATATTAGAGACACATCCTTGGTCTTGAAAAATAGTCATCAGACCCTCTATTTTCTCCCACTTTTTTGCCCGATCACGTTACATACGCAACACCACTTTGTACTCGAAGACCTCTTCTTCCTCCGCTAAATTCTATATATATTTCTTTCATCATGCTAATTTTATCTTTGCACATCATTATTCGGCACACCATTTGTTAAGTGGCAATGTTTCGAAATTTGCATGATTTTCTGAAGCCAAGTTGAAGTCGAAGCTGCTCTAAACATGGAGTACGGTGACAAATTTACGTCGAACGAGCATCAAGAACAACTTAGAGCTGCTTCAGAAAGTATAGACCCGTTATCAGTTTCCCCATTGCAGATTTCCACATCAAAATCTCCCAAGTCCCCGAGATCACCTAATGCTCATCATGGGAAACATGGCACTGGCAAGCCTGGAAGTCCACTTAAGAATGACAGGCATTCGCATACTGGAAGAGACGGCCGTCCTAAGAAAGGTGACCAGCTTATAACTATATTTTCTGTTTCTAGTACATTTCCGGCCTACTGCCTTTTAGTGATTAAAACTATAGTACTTTACAGGGCCTTGTTGTGGTGTTTTCGTTGCTTGTAGCGTGCATTTTCTATCTTTATATTGAATTTTCTTTACGAAAAAAGGAAATAATGTTGATGGATATTGATTATTTGAAAGTTCCAAGGTCATCTTGATGAATAATGTAATTGTTTTGCAGGCGGTTGTGGGGGGAAAGGAACCTGGGGTGGCATGCTTGATATGAACAATGAGCACCTTGACCCTAGTGACCCAAACTACAACAGTGCTGAGGTAATACAATAACTGCATGTTTTCACCCTTTTCCGGGTTCCTAAGACATTTTCTGCTGAAATCTTCTTTTCTTGTTTGTGGGAATTTTGACAAGTATATTAATGTTAATTTAAGAGAAGGAAGTACTCATTTTACAGTTTAGTATTAGCCTAGTGTATATGTTTGTGAAGGCCTAAAATTCTTGTTGTTATTGCAGGATAATAATAAAACAAGTACAATGCAACCAAATTCACCACTTGGGGAGTACAAAAAGAAGGCAACAGTGATCGTGGATGAGTATTTTGCGACTGATGATGTTGTCTCAACTGCTAATGAATTGCGGGAACTTGGAATGCCAAATTTTAATTATTATTTTGTTAAAAAGCTCGTGTCTATGGCAATGGATAGGCATGACAAAGAAAAAGAGATGACCGCTATTCTGTTATCCTCGCTCTATGCCGATGTCATTGATCCCCCACAAGTTTACAAGGGATTCAGTAAGCTAGTCGAAGCAGCAGATGACTTGATTGTAGATATTCCAGACACGGTTGATGTTCTTGCATTGTTTATTGCCCGAGCTGTGGTAGATGACATACTTCCTCCTGCATTTCTGAAAAAGAAATTGGAGTCCTTGCCCAAAGATTCTAAAGGAATAGATGTGATTAAAAGAGCCGAGAAGGGGTATTTATCAGCCCCTCTCCATGCAGAGATCATTGAGCGGCGTTGGGGTGGGAGCAAGAACAAGACCGTTGAA
This sequence comes from Heracleum sosnowskyi, assembly GCA_030848705.1. Taxonomy (NCBI): domain Eukaryota; kingdom Viridiplantae; phylum Streptophyta; class Magnoliopsida; order Apiales; family Apiaceae; genus Heracleum; species Heracleum sosnowskyi. The sequence goes on from CM061239.1 coordinate 11,956,300, forward strand.
GATGTAAAGGCTCAAATTAACAACCTCTTAACAGAATATGTTGTTAGTGGTGACAAGAAAGAGGCATGCAGATGCATCAAAGATCTAAATGTTCCTTTTTTCTACCATGAGATAGTTAAACGAGCTATAATAATGGCAATGGAAAGGCCCCAAGCTGAGGGACGTCTTCTTGATCTATTAAATACTGCTGCTGATGAGTGTTTAATCAATTCTAGTCAGATATCAAAAGGATTTAGTCGGATAATTGACACTGTTGATGACTTGTCACTTGACATACCAAATGCCACGGAGAAATTGCAGAGTATTATATCAAAAGCAGCATCAGAAGGTTGGGTATGCGCCTCATCTTTGAAGTCATTGTCATCACCGACTGCAAAGAAGGGATTAGAAGATAGTGCAGCCAAAGCTTTTAAGATGAAGGCTCAGTCCATTATTCAGGAGTATTTTCTTTCAAGCGATATTCAAGAGGTAAGTCGGTGTCTAGATTCAGAGAATAGCTTTTGTGCAGCGGAACTGAATGCAATGTTTCTTAAGAGGCTGATAACGCTGGCAATGGATCGTAAGAACAGAGAAAAAGAGATGGCTTCTGTTTTGTTGTCGTCGTTGTGTTTTCCAGCTGATGATGTTGTAAATGGCTTTACTATGTTGATTGAATCTGCAGATGATACTGCTTTAGACAACCCAGTTGTGGTTGAGGACCTAGCAATGTTCTTAGCTAGGGCAGTGGTAGATGAAGTGCTTGCTCCATCACACTTAGAGGAGATTAAGAGCCAGTGCTCAGGGACAGACTCAGGTGGGAACAAAGTGCTGCAAATGGCACAATCGTTGCTCAATGCTCGTCTCTCTGGAGAGAGGATATTGAGGTGCTGGGGTGGTGGTGGAAGGGCAATTGAAGATGTCAAAGACAAGATTGGTAGGCTATTGGAGGAGTATGAGTCTGGAGGGGGTATTACAGAAGCTTGTCGTTGCATAAAGGAGTTAAATATGCCATTTTTCAACCATGAGGTTGTTAAGAAATCACTAGTGGCAATCATAGAAAAGAAAAATGACAGATTGTGGGGTTTACTGAGTCAGTGTTTTAGTACCGGGCTCATAACAATGAATCAGATGACCAAAGGCTTTGGCAGATTATCAGAATCACTTGATGACTTGGCTTTGGATGTTCCTGATGCTGAGAAGAAGTTTGCACAGTATGTTGAACGAGCCAAGGCTGAAGGCTGGTTGGATTCATCAGTAAGTTTCCAAAGATCAGGACATGTTGTAGAAAATGGAGTTTTCTCATGATTTTCAAGGCAGACCTTCCCTCCGAAAATATTATCGTATGCATGCGTGTGTATCAATTCTCATTTCATTACAACCACATTAGTTATATCTGAATCCTGATATGCATAGATATCTGTTGTTTTATAACATTTTAAACTACTGGATGATACTTATTTCTTGTTTTTCGTATTCGTAGATTTTTCATCCCTGATTACTTGATTCGAAATTAGAGAGGACCTTAATCTCTAGTTTAAGACCAAAGCACCAAGTTTATGTCTCTTTGTAGTTGTATTAATGTAAAAATTCTCAGGATATGATTTATAAGAGTCACTAATCTGAACATCCTCAAGTTCTGGATGAAGAAAATTAATGGAAGTTGAACAAATATAGAACATATTTTTACATGCACCAACAAAAAACACCACATAATGTCATCTGATAAATATATAAAAGAGAACCAACCTTTTCAAGAATCAGCTATCCACTTCCGTCATAACGTTGAATTCAAACAGATCACCCAAGCCTAAATTAGCCATCAGTAACCAAACAACAGTTATTAGCTCTCTGCCTTTGTATAATTGCGGAGCATAAGCACTTGACCTGATATGAGTTGCCGCATATGATAGCAGTTCCACCCACACTCGGCTTAGTATCAACCATTTCTTCTCCGAGGGTAACGCTTTCAGGTGTTTGGCCAATGCAGATGCATTTAACAATAAGGACACGAATGTATCCTTCACTGCAGGTCCATCTTCTCTATTGAGGCTAAGAATTGTTTCGCAGGCCTGTATTTGTAAGGTCTCCATCTCTTTATTGCTCTCTCTGCCAAAGAAACAACACCTTCTCTTCTTTAGTTTGGGTAATGTAATGTCTAACAATTTGCTAACCACAGTGCAGGTATCTCGGAACTTCAGTTCCCCAGTGGTGGCAACCGCAGACATCATATCAGGCTTCATAAAATGTATCAGACAAACTTCTGTTTCCATGATTCGTGGTTGGCGTTTGCATCAGACAGCGGGGTGAACTTTAGAACTGCCCAGTCACAGGAAAGTAGCATAAAAAATTGAATCACGTCCAACACAATTGCTCCGATAAGCAAAATGTATGTAATCACTACATTAATCAAAGAAATTTTTTCCTTATTTACCACAAAGTGGAAGTACGCAAAGGAAGTAACAACTGCAAAAAAGGATAGAGTTCTACAGCAGTAGCCGAATTTGTGATGCAACACAGGTCGTTTGGTGAAAAGAACATCATATAGGTAATTTGTAGGACGACCTTCTAAAGGTTCCAACAAACATGCTAAGTCCAAAAACAGCAACAACATCTGCAAGCAAATATGCTAACCAGAGAAGGATGACAATCCATTTGTAGGACGACCTTCTAAAGGTTCCAACAACTATTAGGAAAATTTGAATGAATAGACTAAGTAAGACACATGCCCGAAGTTCGTTTTCTTCATATAATAGCTTCTTCAATTCATCGTAGATCCCCATATGGTCACCTGATACCTGACCTTATGTATGGATTAACAGCCTCTGGTTAAGTGGTGCTCAACTCAGCTACAAAGCCTTTATTCTTGTGAAGTTTTGTATTCCTAATGTGTACAGTGTAGACAACAAGCTCAGTTGATTCCACTTAGCACTTCATTAGAAATTAAAGAGATTGTGGTAGCCTCCTATCTTCTTGGAATCTAAAAAACTTGTTAGACAAGGTTAAAATGAAGAAACAGACAGAGTAAAGGCAAAGTATTGCTTGGGCTTCATGATTTCTATATTCCTTTGTACCTCATAAAGTGGTTGCATGAGGAACATGTGTGATGAATATGCAATTTCCTCAAATGCGAGTGATTTCGTGGCAAGTATGAATGATTTCTCTATGAAATATGCAATCATACATATTTTGTTTAGAAAATCTCCAAGTGAAAATAGTAATACTTTACAACCATGTTCATGCTCACCCCCTCAGGGAAACTACATTTGGTGGGAACTAATCATTCAAATATCTCTAATCGGATGATACTTATTTCTTGTTTTCCACAATTGTAGATTTTTCATTCCTAATCGCTTAGTTCGAAATTAGAGAGGACATATCTCTAGTTTAAGACCAACACATGAAGTTTATGATCCCACATCCCTTTCTACTTGTGCTGGTGTTAGCTTACTGCACTTAACAACGGTGTAAATGTAAGTGTACTGACTAAGCAGTACTGTAATACCATTACTTGGCATCTTAAATAGATAGACTGCGACGAATGTGGTCGCAAAACATGCTAAGTTAAGTTCTGGATGATCAAAATTAATGGAAGTTGTCTAAAACAAAACATGTAGAAGACATATCATCACATGCACAAACAAGAAAACACACTGTTATTTGATTAAAAAAATAAGAAGATAATCAACTTCTTCAACATCAACCTTTTCCTTCCATTCCTGGGCTGATCTCATACTGATCTCCCAAGCCAAAATGAGCCATCAGTAACCAAACAACAGTTATTAGTTCTCCGCCTTCGTTTAGTTGCTGAGCATGAGCACTTGACCTGATATGACTTGCCGCATATGATAGCAGTTCCACCCACAATTTGCTTAGTGTCAACCATTTCCTCTCCGAGGGTAACAGTTTTAGCTCTTTGGCCAATACAGATGCATCGAACAATAACAATTTATATTCATCCTTATGTCCGGGAACGACCTTAACTTCACTATTGATGCTAAGAATTGTTTCACAGGCCTTTGTGTGCAGGGCCTCCTCTTTTCCGCTCTCTCTACCAAAGAAACAGCACTTTTTCTTTTTCAGTTCGGGTAATTTAGTATCAAATAATTTGCTAACCTCAATGCAAGTATCTTGGAACTTTATTTTCCCAGTGCTACAAACTGCAAACATCATATCAGGTTTCATGACCATAAGATATAGCATGTAGTCTGATAGCTGCTTTGCAGTGTTGCGTTGTTCCAAGTTACTAGTCAGTTGATCCTGGGGGTCGTTGTAGCAGACTTCAGTCGCAATGTGCCACAAAAGAAGGATATTATCATAGTTATTATCAACAACAAAAGGAAGAAAAGTATCAAGGCCTTCGATTTCTACTGACAACGCAAAAGCAATAATAATTTTTTTCCTTTGCTTTTGAACATGCATGTAAACAATAAAATATCAAATTGAATGTTGAAAAAGATTCAGCCCACCTGCTGTCAGTAAATTCTGACACGCAGTGATGATCTCTTTCTCTAACGAAACCAAGCAACCAATGTAGAAACATGTTTTTAGTATTTTTAACAAACATTATCCAGTCAACGAACTTACGTTTCCATGATTTGCGCTTGGCGTTTGCATCAAATGGAGGCATAAAAAACTGAATCATGTCCAACACAATTGCTCCAATAAGCAAAATGTAGGTAATCACTACATCAGTCCAAATAAAAAGTTTGTTGTTGACGCCAAAATGGAAGACTGCTAAGGAAGAAACAACTGCAATGAAGGACAGAGTTCTGCTGCAGTAGCCGAATTTGTGATGCAACACAGGCAATTTGGTGAAAAGAGCATCATAGAAATACTTCAACTCTACTTCAACTATCCTGAAAGCTTCTTTGCAAGATGTTGCAAGGAAGAACTCTCGGCTCTGGTTGCGTTCATGGCTCTTAAGAGTGAGATCGACAACAAGTCCTTTGAATGTCGTGAAGTATACAAAAGCATACTGCATCACCTGTAATTCGGACAAAGCATCCCCATTCATTCTAATTAGAGGTTTAGCTCTATTTTCCGTAAAATTGTAACTGCGGAAGCTACTTGCACTTCCATAATACAGAGCACATATACGCTCGGAACACTTGATAATTCCACTCAACAAACTGAAGCCACCATGAAAGACATGCATGACTTTTTATTTTCTTTGTGGCTAAAAAACCACAGGGCAGCCATCAACTGCAATCCCTTGAGCTGTTGGACAGGAAGCATAAGGGCATCCATCAAGTCCATTACCCCACCAATCAAGACTGATATTTTCCAGTCCTAAGCATAAATACAATAGCACTCCCATAAAAGCCAGTCCAGCATCAAGTGCACCAGAAAGAACATAATTATGGCGCTGCCACCAATCTGGTCTATATCTATACACTACGAATCCAGATAAAAATCCAACCATTATCCATGCACTGTAGTTAATTGCAGTAGCTGCTGGCATCTGTCCTGTTGCCCCTATTAGTACCGGCATGTTTATGAGCCTAATCCAGTCTTGGTTAGGAAATGCTTTGTGTGCTAACCAAACAAAAACAGGAGCAATTGCTCCTAGCAGAAAAAACCAATTCACCATTGCATAAGTGCCTAAATCTCCAAAAGTTCTACGAGGTCCGATTAATCCCCAGACGACGGATGCATCATAAAAGATATGATCCATCGGGCAAGTCCACACAGTGCCACCAGAAGATGCAGTATCGCAAATTTCAGGAATAGTTTCCATTAACCACCAGGCTGTTATTAAGTACACTAAACTTGCTATAAGCGTGCCCAATATCTGAAAAAAGTGATGACATCAATGAAAATAATTAGACACTAAAAAATGTTGTATCTGACCTTAGAAGGTATATTTAGATCTATGAAAATTGAACTGATCACCTGCGTCATAAACATTGTTCGGGGTGGAATTTTCATGTAATGACCAAGCTTAAAGTCTTGAAGGAAGGTAATTGCTTGAGACATACTCACCCAACCAAGCACCTTAAAGCACATGTTAGCAACCGGATACCCTGGATAGATGTATCCTATTATATATTCGGTGATGATGTTCAAGCTTGGTGCCTATAGATATATGGAAAATTAATATAACAGACTTTTGGATTATAATTACACGTTCTATAATTGTTTGTAAGGTATGTGAACAGATACAACACTGTCACAGATAGAACTCAATATAGTGAAAATCAAGCTATATAGGGAACACATGAAACCTGGTTGGTAATTGCAGTGATGATCCCTATAGGAAGAGTGAAAAAGAAGGCAATGACACAAGCTAATAAAACACCCCACCAAGGAAGTTGTAGTTGATCATTGTAATACTCGCAGGCGAATATTGCAAGTGCTATGTTGGCCACTAGGATGCACGAAAACCACCACTCTGGAACTTGTTTATATTTGCTCATAAGTCTTGTGTGTATGTCCATTTTCTTTCCTTTAAAACTTGATTTGCTTTGCTCCCATATTTCCCTGAATATATTACCAATATAGTTGACAGTCATTTCGATGTCAAACAAGTGTGTGAGTGTCTGTAATTCAGAATTAAAAAATGTTACCTTCCATGAAACAGAAAAACATGTACAATAGTGGCAGAGAGAGCTGCAAATCCAACACCATACGTCAAAGCAAAAAATGTACTAATATGAAGGGGTCCTTCACGTTCATAAGCCACATAATCCAGGTGAAAATTTGAGTCAATGATGGCTGTAACATTGTAGGCTTGGCCAGAGGAGGTAAAGAGACCATCAGAAAATATGGGAAATTTTTTTGCTTCATAAAGATTGAGCCAGTAGCTTATAGGTGTCACAACATACATGAGTAAGGAAAAACCCACGGCAACATTGGCAGTGGCAAACCATGGGCTTGCCAACGGGCTTCCAAGATAGGCGGAAATGGAAGACCAGTCCAGACCAATGGCACCAATTCCTAGGCCGTGGAGTCCAGAACCAAGTTGTTGTGGTAGAACTGATTTCGGGAAGATCCAGCAGATCCATGAAAAGGAGGTTAACATTCGAAAGAGGTAGCCAGGGAAGACATAGAATGCAAAGCTGCACATAAATACGATTAGGAAGAACTGAGTACGAGTTAATCCGCCTTTAGACCTTTTTTCTTTCTCATGAAGAGCCCTGCACAAAGATTGCTAAAGTAGTATCATTTATATAAAAACCTCAAATGGAGAAAGATGATCCACTGTATGGTGCTCAGAGGTACATTTCGTGAACGATTTGCACAAAACCGCTTCTAAAGTCGAATCATTTATATGTAACTTTGTCATTTAGAGTCTTCTGTAAGTATAGCACTCTTACAAGATACCACTGAGTCTAATAGCTAGGCCAGAGTATAAAATCCGAGCCAGCCATAGACAGGACCAAAGGCACTCAACTTAGGTGCTAAATATGAATAAGAGAGTGTACTTGACCAAAATCAAGGAATTTGTGCTCTGTGGCTCTGCCAAACTCAACCACTACCAGAACATAGTTTTTTTTTTCTTGCGTAGTTGATCACAAATTGTCAAATTAGAGTTTGTATCCTCTGGTTTTGATACAGAATATTCAGAAACATACATAGTGCCAAGCATGTAGCACTTAGAGCAACTTCAATCCAACATTAAATCACTGTAATAATGATCATTAGAGTGTAAAATGAACTCCAACTCAATACTAAAATAGTATCCCAAGAACACTAAATGAATAGTAAGACATCAAATTTGGTGACAAAAGTTAATTTGGTGACTCTTTTACACCAAATTTGATGACTTTCAGAATTTTCACTATATCCTTATGTTTGTTAATAAAACAATTTTTTTTTGTACAATTGAACTTATTTCTTTTGTATTTTTCAACTTTAGATTTTATTGACAATATAAAAAAAATAATGCTAGAGGTACTGAATTTGGTACTGAATGATATGACATCAATGATGTGACAAGTTGAAATGATTTTATTGCTGAAATTAATGTGAATGCAAGATGGTCCACTATTATTAATTAAGTTACAGCCAATTAGAACACGACAATTGAGGATCCATTTCCGGAACAAATTCGGTACCTCTAGCATTATTCAAATAAAAATGAGAGAAAGTTAGAATATTCCATTTTTTATGTGAAAAACTTTTTTAGTGTCAAATGTAATGTCAATTGGGTTGAAGTAAATTTTATGAATGATGTTATTTTGATACCAAAACCGTGTTTAGTATCAGGGATGGAAGATGGTATACTCATCCACTCCCTTATTTCTAGCTCTCTGAGAAATGTGCAAGTTTTACAAAATCCTTCACAGTTGTCTGTCTTTTAAAAACATAGTAAAAGACAATAAATTTATTTCAAGTTGTTATGTCATTGGAACTCCTTCCTACACTTTGGGCCACTCCGTTGGACATACCATAAATATGAACCAAAACAAATGTACATTCTAGATTTCAGGATACTTGTTCATTCAAGAGGTGGGAGGGCTTTAGATTCTCTACCAAAGATGTGCCTACAATGGACATTTCGGTAGGGTTTCAAACTACTAAAATGGAAATTTTCGATCTGCAGATCTCTTGCATGAACCAAAAATTAAAAAGTACTCTTTAACTTCTTGTTTATGAAGATGCATGAAATCAATCCAATGTTGACGATTCAATTGTAACTTCTGGACTTCAAGAACACAATTTTCGTAAAAATAACTAGAATTTATCCCCACCATTCAATTACATAAGTACGGATAACATTCAGTACACAACCCCAGCATCATACTTAAAACTATTTTTGAGTTATTTTTAACTTACACGCGAAATAAACATGCCATTAATCTAGAATAAATTTTCAATTAGAGAAAACCATTGATTGAAGGTCAAAATTTATGTCCGTTTCATGTACATACACATTGGTAGAACAAAAGGCGTTGTTAGGTAATCCGGAAATCTTAAAGTGTCCGGGAACATAATCAGTATCTTATATTATATTTTCGAAAACCAATTTTTGGATTAAAATAGTGGATTACGAAAATCTATCTCTATGGCAAGAATTTTTACAATTGTAAATAAATTTAGTTAAACTTAGGGTAAAAGTACCTGAACAAGGAGACTTGAACAAGATTAGCAGGCCACCACATAGCTGCTGGCTCCACTAAATATCTTCTAAAGATTCCAGCCCATCCGAACCCCAGTATCTACCATTATAAATTTTTATAATTCCTTGGATTTTCTTCAAATATTCCCACTAGGACTCTATGATTAGTTATGCACCAAACTAAATTATTAGACGATAAATAGTAAAGCTCTAAATATCTGATACCTGAGTTGTTACGACAACAAGCAAAGAGACGAAGAATGTGATGTGACGCCCATAAAAAATCTTAACACCAGTGACCACGTAAATAGCATAAACAGAGCCAGCACCAGAGTTTGCGAAAATGGTGATAAGGACATGCTCTTTAACGTTAAATGAACCAGGGTTTAAAGTGAACTCGAATCTTGTTCCCGGGAAAAAGATTCTGTCAGTTATTTTAGCTGCCATTAGTTGACCTAGTGGAACCACGGCGATCTGAGCTGAGATCGCCGTGATGGTTAGCGGTTCGGTTCGGTACGAAAAAAACATGTTGAGGAATGATAAGACAACGCAGGAGAGTGTACCCAAAACCCACATTCGGAATGTGAGTACCGGCAGGGTTTCGTCGTCAGTTGTCGGGACAGTGAGCGCCACCTGTCTGATTGGAGACTCATCGCACAACTCTTCATCTTCTTGTTTTGGTAATGAACTTGACGGAACATTTGATACTGGCCATTGAAATTTAGAAATCAGGATAAGTTGTAACATATACATGAGAAATAAGTTGGTTATAAACTTACATAAAGGAGTTTGTATTTCATGTGAAATTGATTCTTCATCCATGTCTTTCTGCTGAAATAGATGTCATCCAGCCAGCCTTTCTGTTTTTCTTCTTAGTACTAGCTAGAGAGTATATGCAAAATTTTAGGTGAAATTAAACATGAACCTTGTAAACTGGTGAGTTCAATTCATTTGATTGGCCGACAGCTAGAGCACTCCACCAGCTATTTCTAACTTTGAAGGTTTTTTTTGACTTTTTAGTCCTTAAAATTTGACAATTTATATCCATCGGTCTTAAAACTTTGAAATCGTAATTTTTAGCCCATGAAGTACTCATATAAGTCCAATTAACCCTTATACCGGTACCGATTAAAAAAAATTTCAAACCGGTATAAATCGGATGGGTAAACACTACAACAAATCTGGACCAATTGCGACGATTTCAGTATAAAATTTCCGTCATAATTGCTCAGATTTGTTGTAGTGAAAAGAGACATTCGAAATTTAGTAAAAGTACCGGTATAATGGTTAATTGGACCTTTACGGGTACTTCAGGGGTAAAAGGAATATTTTTGGTAAACGTCAAAGGCTTAAATGAATACTTTTGGTAAAATAATACTTTTGGTAAATGAATACTTTTGATTACACCAGTAAGTATTTTCTTTTTAAGTAGTCACGCGTGTCTCTTTCATGTATAATAGTGATGAATACATCAAATCATTATTTGATTTTTCTAATCATCTACTCTTTATCATCGTCATCACTGAGAACGATTATGTGTCCGATTGGAAGAAGTTTTTGCAACCTGTTTGTTCCAAAATATATTGTTCAAGGAAGAAATTGAAGGATTTGATGCTTTTTCCCGGGCATCCCACGCTAAACATATTCAACGAAACTATAGATGGTAATTTTTCTATAGAGTCATTAGTTGCACCTCTAAAATCCACCATGCCTGTTTTTATTTTGTGTCTTCCAAAGCTTCAAGAAAAATATCTAAATTGTTGATTGTATATCGGTATTTAAAAACTCAGATTCCTCCAATTACACAAACAAAGTTGTTCTGTGTGTTGCAGACAAGAAAATTAATACCAGATACGATGCATCATTTATATGGTTCAACCATGATTCTTGGCATGTCAAATTCAATCATAGGCAGTTTCTTTTCAATGATATGGCTTATGTTAATGAGAGTACCATCCGGCAGGTCTCTGTTCCAAGTAAATCTTCGAAATTTCCATTTTCTTCACTGTTTTAAGTTTAAACGTCACTAACTAGTATGAAATTTGCACTTATTTTTCATGCCTCTAACAGAACTCTACCCAGACGGCCTCTCTTAGATCAAATATCTCTTATAAACAAGTAGGAGTTACCAAATTTACAACCAATATGTTAACTCATAACTCATGATTTAAACATAACTCATGATTTAAAGTAGTAGGTGCCTAATGAGTAAATCATAATTTTTATCTATCTTTTTACAAATATGCAATTTTACACTTACCTTCTATTCAAATCAAAATCATCAAACTATAGACTCATCTCATATCTTATATGCATGTACTATGTACCTGTATATCTAATTCTAATTCTCTCTACGTATTAATATATTGGAAAAAACTGTTATGCATCTTCTTGTACTTTTTGATGTTTATTGTGCACTTACACGAAGTGCCGGGGACATCGTAATTTGAAGTTTCATGTTGTGATTCTTGGAGTGAAAAGATAGATTCAATATACCAAGGAACAAATAATATCTTTAAATCTTTGCAAGAATTTCTAAAGTTCATTAAATGAGTTGAGTAGATTGTGATATAACCAAAAATATTCATTTACCAAAAGTATTCCTTTTAGCCCCTGAAGTTACCAAAAGTATTCCTTCTAGCCCCTGAAGTACCCGTAGAGGTCCAATTAACCCATATACCGGTACATTTACTAAATGTTAAATGTCTGTTTTATCGGTTTGAATTTTTTTTAATCGGTACCGGTATAAGAGTTAATTAGACTTTAATGGGTATCTCAGGGGCTAAAAGATACGATTTCAAAATTTTAGGATTGATTGGTATAAATCGTCAAAATTTAAGACTAAAAGTTCAAAAAAAACCAATTTTTAAATAGGATTAATAACTACTTTTTAGAGAAACGTTTTTGTTTTAAAGCTGCGTTACTAGAAAAAGTTATAACTAAAAAGAAAATCGAAAATTTTAGGGCTGTAAGCGAACAGAGCCGTTCGTGAACAAAACTCGAGCTCGACTCGTTTTAGATGGACTCGGCTCGGTTCGTTTACTAAATGAACACGAGCTTGAACATGAAAATGTGTTCGGTTAATAAATGAGATTGAGCCGAGCTTTACACCTGTTCGACTCGAACTCGGCTCGTTTTTCTCGGGATCGGCTCGAACTCGGCTCGAACTCGTTAAACTCGGCTCGATTCGTTTAACTAATTATAGATTTATGAATTTCATAATATCCTTAACAATTTGAATATGTTAAATAAAACTTAATTGCGATCTATTTTAGTTATTTTGTGGTTGAATAGGGAATTGTATTTTTTATATCTAAAAGGTATAACATCAACGTAGTACCAAAAGTTAAACTCTTTATATCCAATCCAAAGTAGTTTTTCATTATTAAAATTTATAAGTTGCATTCATAAAATTACAAAAGAAAGTGAATAGAGAAAAAGAGTTCGTTTTATTAATTTATTATATAATATTATTTAAAAGTGGCTGTACCTCTTAAAATTGAGGAGAAAGATGAGATATTTAGTGAATTTAAGGTTAATAAGAGTATCTTGGAAAAAAAAAGTTGTAAACCTCCTCAAATTTCAAGTGAAGAGCCAAGATAAAAAGGCTCTTATAGAGGCTCTAAGTTAGTGATAAAATTGTTTTATTTTAACTATTGTTATTAGGTGAAGTGAGTAAGGTTTGATTACTTATAAATACAAATATTAACCTAATATGATTATTAGAAGAAAATAATTTAACTTTTAGTATTGAAATTCAAACATAATCGTGTATTCTTAAGATGTGATTTTAGGCGTGAGACTGTAAATCGAGTAAGTAATTTTAAAATTTTGATTTGGTTGAGTATAAAAGTACGAATTGTAAGTGAACAACTCGACTCGACTCGAGTTCGGTTTGTGTTCGGCTCGACTCGAAATGTTCGTGAACAAACTCGTGTTCGGCTCGTTTATTAACGAGCCGATCTTGAACATCACTTTTCGTTCGATTAGAAAGCTCGGCTCGACTCGGTTCATTTTAAAAAAAAAATCAAGCTCGGTTCGATTCGGACAAAACTCGGCTCGACTCTGTTCGTTTGCGAGCCTAGGAAATTTACAGAAACAAGAATTTTGGGTGTACGAACCATTTTTAAGCACGGAATACACAATTATGCCTAAAATTTATCATTTGATTGAGTTGTAGGGTGAGTCATAAATCAAGAGAGTTTTGTTCAAGAATCAACTGATTGTCAAAAATCATAAACCACAAAGCCCACAATGAAGGCATGCATGGCCTATGATTCTTATTTGTGGCTACAAAACCACAGGGCAGCCATCAACTGCAATCCCTTGAGCTGTTGGACAGGAAGCATAAGGGCATCCATCAAGTCCATTACCCCACCAATCAAGACTGATATTTTCCAGTCCTAAGCATAAATACAATAGCACTCCCATAAATGCCAGTCCAGCATCAAGTGCACCAGAAAGAACATAATTATGGCGCTGCCACCAATCCGGTCTATATCTATACACTACGAATCCAGATAAAAATCCAACCATTATCCATGCACTGTAGTTAATTGCAGTAGCTGCTGGCATCAGTCCTGTTGCACCTATTAGTACCGGCATGTTGATGAGCCTAATCCAGTCTTGGTTAGGAAATGCTTTGTGTGCTAACCAAACAAAAACAGGAGCAATTGCTCCTAGCAGAAAAAACCAATTCACCATTGCATAAGTGCCTAAATCTCCAAAAGTTCTACGAGGTCCGATTAATCCCCAGACGACGGATGCATCATAAAAGATATGATCCATCGGGCAAGTCCACACAGTGCCACCAGAAGATGCAGTATCGCAAATTTCAGGAATAGTTTCCATTAACCACCAGGCTGTTGTCAAGTACACTAAACTTGCTATAAGCGTGCCCACAATCTGAAAAAATTGATTACGTCAAAATAAAATAATAAGACACTAAAAAATGTCGTATATAACGTTAGAAGGTATATCTTAATCTATGAATGTTTAACTGACCTGTGCCATAAACATTGTTCGAGGTGGAATTTTCATGTAATGACCAAGCTTAAAGTCTTTAAGGAAGGTAATTGCTTGAGAGATACTCACCCAACCAAGCAACTTAAAGCACATATTAGCAACCGGATACCCTGGATAGATGTATCCTATTATATATTCTGTGATGATGTTCAAGCCTGGTGCCTATAGATATATGGGAAATTAATATGACAGACTTTTAGATTACAGTTGCGTGTTCTAAATATACTCGTTTATAATGTATATGAACAGATACAAGTTACAACACAGATAGAACTCGATGAAAATCAAGCTATATAGGGAATGCATGAAACCTGGTTGGTAATTGCAGTGACGATCCCAATAGGGAGGGTGAAAACGAAGCCAATGACGCAAGCTAGTAACACACCCCACCAAGGAAGTTGCAGTTGATCATTGTAATACTCGCAAGCGAATATTGTAAGTGCTAAGTTGGCCACTAAAATGCACGAAAACCACCACTCCGGAACTTGTTTATATTTGCTCATAAGTCTTGTATGTATGTCCATTTTCTTTCCTTTAAAACTTGAGTTGCTTTGCTCCCTTATTTCCCTGCATATATTACCAAAATACTTGATATTTATTTCGATGTCAAACAAGAGTGCTAGTGTCTGTAATTGACATTTAAAAAAGGCTACCTTCCATGAAATAGAAAAACATGTACAACAGTGGCAGAGAGAGCTGCAAATCCAACACCATACGTCAAAGCAAAAAATGTACTAATATGAAGGGGTCCTTCACGTTCATAAGCCACATAATCCAGGTGAAAATTTGAGTCAATGATGGCTGTAACATTGTAGGCTTGGCCAGAGGAGGTAAAGAGACCATCAGAAAATATGGGAAATTTTTTTGCTTCATAAAGATTGAGCCAGTAGCTTATAGGTGTCACAACATACATGAGTAAGGAAAAACCCACGGCAACATTGGCAGTGGCAAACCATGGGCTTGCCAACGGGCTTCCAAGATAGGCGGAAATGGAAGACCAGTCAAGGCCAATAGCACCAATTCCTAGGCCATGGAGTCCAGAACCAAGTTGTTGTGCTAAAACTGATTTTGGGAAGATCCAGCAGATCCATGAAAAGGAAGTTAACATTTGAAAGAGGTAGCCAGGAAAGACATAGAAAGCAAAGCTGCAAATGAACGCGATTAGGAAGAACTGAGTACGAGTTAATCCGCCTTTGGACCTTTTTTCTTTCTCATGAAGAGCCCTGCACAAAAGATTGTTATAGTATCATTTATATAAAATGCTCAAGTAGAGTAAGATGATCCACAGGATGGTGCTGAGAGGTACATTTTATGAACAATTTGCACAAACCCACTCTTAAAGTCGAATAATTTATTTTATGAACAATTTACACTCTTAAGAGACATACCTAGAAATTATTCCACCATTGGCAAAGCTAGAGATAGGACCGAGGTACTCATCTTTGGCGCTTATTTTTTTAGGGATTATATTGCTTCGAAAAGCGCTGGGCTTGTGGACTTAATTTTAGACTGGGTCTACTATGAACAAAAACAGTTAATTCCTAGAATGCAGGATCAAGAGGTACGAGGGCTTTACATTCTCTACCGAGGACATATCGGTAGGTCTCCAAACTACTAAATTGAAAATCTCTGAACCGGGAATCTCTGGCATAGTTGCATTTGCATGTACCAAAAAAAGTACTCTCTTCTTCTAATCTTTATGAAGATTCATGAAATTAATACAACCTTGAATTATAATTTACTAGAAAATAACCCGAGCACGGGCCGAGTAATTTTTTTTGAAAAGTTATTTTATTTATAGTATTTTTTAATTAATATTATAAATTATGCTATTTTCAATTTTGACTTAAAATTGTTTACAATTACATTATTTTTTCATGAAATTAGTTACTGAATTTTACAAATATTTTTCTCATGAAATTATTATTATTATTCAGTTAATTATAAAAACTTTATATATTATCCTTTTACAACATAACGGAATCTCAATGAACTGTAACGTAATAAAAATCAAATTAATTTTAAAACTGAAACACCAACCTGTATATAAATCCAAAAGATTCCCATTCAATTTAATTTTTTTTATTTCCATAAACAACTTTCTGGTATATAGAAACGTAAAAGGTCATTAGTTGAATTGAAAAATTATATAAAATTAAACAAAAAAAACTTTGTTACCAATACATGTGTCATATATTTTTTGCGATGTTTCTCCTTATGTTTATTCTACTGCTCAATAGTTTAAGAATCTCTTGTTTGACGATATCTTTCTCTTTCGACAGATCTTTACAACTCCAATTTTGAAGACGTAACTGTATGGGATAATTATAACGGGATTAAGAAATCGGTCAAATACAGTGTAAACTATGTATTTATAATTAAAATTTTGTATATACAATATGGGCTAAAATTTAGAAGATTGTCATCCAGTTGAGTTTCTTTATTTCTAGAAACAACTTTTTATTTATACATAAAACACAAGAGATCATTATCTAAATCGAATAATTCTAAAAATTAAGGAAAAAGAAACTTTTGATAGTAATACTTGAGACATAATTTTTTTTTTGTTAATTTAATCATTACGTTCATCTCACTGCTCAATAGTTTCATAATCTCTTGTTTGACGATATCTTTTTTTGTATGGATACCTTTTGTCTTCCAATTATAAAGGCATAGCTAGAAGGAAAAAATATAGGGGACTAAGAAATTAGCTCAATATCGTACAAAGTATGGATGATTTAAATATTGTAAGCCTATTCATGAATTAACTAACCGTACATGAGATAAATAGTTAAATTCATTTGGGACTATTTAAATATAATAAGGCTAGTCATGAATAAAGAATAAATGTAACATGACAAATATAATTGAATTCAATTTATGCCCTTGTGATTGGTGATGTAAATATTCGAACATTTTCTATAAAATTGATTCGAATGCAGATGGGAACAACTTGGAATGTTGAAAAGTGAATTTACCTCTACACAACTTATACTAACAAAAACTTGGCATGCTGAAAAATAGCCTTTCTAATTCGAGATAGGCTTTATCTTGCTCCACAGTGGATCCCTGAAAAGGGTCTTCCAGTAAGATCATCCTTCTTACCTGAGAAGTAATATTTTGGGGATCATCTGCTACGTTGATTAGTGCCTCATAATCCTCAGGATACATCATTCTCCATTGTATCCACATCTTCTTCTCTGTTTCTCCTAGAAGGTTTTCCGCAAACACCACCTTGCTCCTATTACTTTCCCATGTCTTTTCATTGAGAAAATTGAGTGTAATTGATTCCCATCTGGATATTACGTCACTGTACATCCCTATGTCATTCGGTAATGTAAGCATTACTCCTGTTTTTGCTTGTGCGGGTGGTAACGTCCAGTTTTCATCAGGAAGCCTTTTCCCGAATCTTTGAACAGTAGATCTTATTTCATCAACTTGCATTCTCGGCTGGTCCTGATTCTGTCTTGCAGGGGGATAGTTTCCTGGTCCCATTACTGCATCTTTTGGTAGCCTATATGCTGAGGATGATTCTCCCGTTATTCCTGAATATACCCTTTCTTTGAGTTTCCTCAACTTTGGATATTCAAAATCATCTTCAACTTTTTCTTCACTAAGCCCCATTGCTATGACCTCTTCTTCATCCTTTGGGACTTTAGCTGTGTTAATGATCCTGCTACCTTTTTCCTTCCATACTCCCTTCTCTTTCTGAGATAAATCATATACTGTCTGTGTAGGCCATATATATGTTCCTCTTTTCTCTTTCTCCGTCTTTGGTACAAACGATGGTGGTAACTCATCATCTGTACTTTCATTTTCATCGTTGAGACTATGTGCTGGCCATCTGTGTATTCCTGACCTTTCTACTGGATAGACTTTACTGCTGAATTCCGTAAGAAACTCCGTTCCTTTTAGCGGGGCTTCTTCTTCATCTTCAGAATCATCCCATCTGATTTCTGGTTCTTCTTTTTCTAAGTCAGAATCTAGTTTTTGCATCACATATTGAGTAACTGATTCTGCTACTTCTTCTCCAAAGACTTCTTGTTCTAAATCTGCAATTACATAGTCCACTGTGGCCTGTGTAATCTCTTCAATGCCTGTTGTGGTTGGTGCTTCAATATTTTGGAGAATATTTTCGTTCCCTTCCTCCTGAGAAAAGGAGTATAAGTCCTTATACTCGGTTGTTGGAAACTGGGGTAAATTTGCAAGATATTGGAGATATTCCAATTCTTCACCATCCTCATCTGATTCTTCTGGATCTCCGCATATTATGGGGTAAACAACGTCATCATCGTCTGTCTCTTCATCAGATTCCCATCCTGTAGGAACTATCTCTTCCAGTGGGATATGTGCATGCGGGTTTGGACTGTACCTTACATAATAGTCATATTTTCCGCTTGGCTCTCCCAAGGTGTCCCAAACTCCTTCGAATTGTGCCACTGCTATCATCTCTTCCTCATCATCTGTGTCTACTATGGTTGACATTCTTGGAGGTTCTCTATGATAGTTTCTGAAACTCAAGGATATTGAGTTATCAGATCTTGATCTTGTGAGTACTTGTTGCGGGACTGATGCTGTAGGATCTGCACTTGGTTGTAGAATCCATTGTTGTCCTTGGAGTTCTTCGATTCCTCTATTTTCTCCAGGTACTGCCATAATTCCATTACTGGCCAAGTACTCTATTGCGCTTCTGACGTTGTATCTGAATCCAGTGTGGCTTTCATTAGTTAATCTTCCAACCAAAGACCTGGTTAGTAGAAGATTACTTTCTCCTCGCCAATCTTCATATCCTCTAGTCTGTATTGCCAGCTATATGTGATTGTAGAAATCATGAATACTTAGAGTGAATCCTGGCACTATGTATACTAGTTGTGAACCTGTTGTTAGATCAACTTCCATTGTTCCTAGGATTGACCTTTCATCTCCTAGTCTTGTATCTCTTAGAACAACTAAGGCATTTGTGCCAATATTTGTTCCATGAAGGGCTTGTATTCTCACCATTATGAGTCCCATATGGATATGTTGCAATCCTTCTCTTCTAAGTGCCTCATAGCTTTGCTGGTTAATAAATCTCCTATTAACTTGGGCACCATTTCCAGCGCATAATATCCTTTCCTCCATGTAGTGTTGGTACACCCTTCTCATCCTAGATGTGGACCAGTTGTTCTCATATAGGGTTTCTGCTGGTACAAGACTTGCTCTTCTGTTCTGAGATATCTGTAGCTCATCCTCCGGATTTAATTGCCTCTCCAGAGATCTTCTGTAGCCATTTCTCCATGCTTCTGACATCCTTCTTTGGACTTCATACCGCATCCCTGCAGTATTTCTGTAATTTCGTATTTGATCTTGTTGTGTAGGGAGTCCTTCTTGAATGGTCTCCGTGATGCTTGGTCTAGGCATCATTTTTCTGACTTTTTAATCTCTTGTTTGAGAATTTCCAAAGGATCCTGAAATACGTGAAAGGGTCCTTTCTTTCTTTTTGGTAACACTGGTTCTCCTAGAGAGACTTTGTCTAGTCTTTCCGTTAAGTCCTTCAAAGCTCCTTCAAAGTTAACAGGGATCTCCTTTCCCTTGCTAAGACTTGCTTTTAGGAGTTTTATACTCTGAGAACAGTCCTCCAGATGCTCGTTGGTTTTCACCAAGAGTTGGATAATTGTATTATTTTGTTTGATAATTGTCGAGCTTAACGAAGCTGGTCCTCCTATTTTCTGGATCTGTGTAGGCTTTACAAATCCTTGTGATGGTGATTCAAGACTTTCTGTTGCTTTTAGAGCGTCTTTGTATTCTGAACTTTCAGCTGTCTGTGTCCAGCTGCTCATGAAGCTATGAAAGCTTTGAGGTCTAAAACTGCTAGCTTCACCTCTAAAACTTGTCGTTCAAGTTCTTTTGTTAGCTTTAGTGCCTCTTTTTCCACTAGCTTTGGCTGCCTGGCTATTTCTTCTACCAAGGCCTTAACTTCTCCTTTCGTTAAAGGCTTCTGGTGTACGAATGCTTCGTCTAGCTGTTTGACCTGATTTACCAGATGTTTAGCTAGCCGTTTAACTTCCTCCAAATCTTCTGTTTGTTTTTGCAAAACCTCTTCTATCTGCTTATGGTTTTTGATGGTTTTTGCTTCAAACTGATATTGTTTTTCTTGTATTTTGTTTGTTTGTTTGGCTAGATATCTTGCCGATGATATAGTCTTATCTATGTTTAAGGCTAGGTTGTTGGCTATTTGATGGTTTGTAACTTTCGGTTGATTGGCTAGGTCTAGGTACTCGATATTGACTGTTGGTTGGGTTTCATACCACCTTTGTAATGACTTTTCCCAGTTTTCTGACATAAATTAGGTTTACCTAAGTCTATCCGTCTTTAAGACTTACGCACTCTGCTGCTCTACTACAGGCCTGACCTTTACTTCCACCGGGTTTATGTGTTTTGATTTGGGAATAGTCCTTAGTGAGGTGTTTTCTGGGTTTCAATATCTTTCTCTAAACCTATAGGGGGTTTTAGTTACTGTTGGCCATACAAGCTCTGATTTATTCTAAGAGATACAAGACTAGGAGATGAATGGTCAATCCTAGGAACAATGGAAGTTGATCTAACAACAGGTTCACAACTAGTCTACATAGTGCCAGGATTCACTCTAAGTATTCATGATTTCTACAATCACATACAGCTGGCAATACAGACTAGAGGATATGAAGATTGGCGAGGAGAAAGTAATCTTCTACTAACCAGGTCTTTGGTTGAAAGATTAACTAATGAAAGCCACACTGGATTCAGATACAACGTCAGAAGCGCAATAGAGTACCTGGCCAGTAATGGAATTATGGCAGTACCTGGAGAAAATAGAGGAATCGAAGAACGCCAAGGACAACAATGGATTCTACAACCAAGTGCAGATCCTACAGCATCAGTCCCGCAACAAGTACTCACAAGATCAAGATCTGATAACTCAATATCCTTGAGTTTCAGAAACTATCATAGAGAACCTCCAAGAATGTCAACCATAGTAGACACAGATGATGAGGAAGAGATGATAGTAGTGGCACAATTCGAAGGAGTTTGGGACACCTTGGGAGAGCCAAGTGGAAAATATGACTATTATGTAAGGTACAATCCAAACCCGCATGCACATATCCCACTGGAAGAGATAGTTCCTACAGGATGGGAATCTGATGAAGAGACAAACGATGATGACGTTGCTTACCCCATAATATGCGGAGATCCAGAAGAATCAGATGAGGAGGATGAATAATTGGAATATCTCTAATATCTTGCAAATTTACCCCGGTTTCCAACAACTGAGTATAAGGATTTATACTCATTTTCTCAGGAGGAAGGGAACGAAAATATTCTCCAAAATATTGAAGCACCAACCACAACAGGCATTGAAGAAATTACACAGGACACAGTGGACTATGTAATTACAGATTTAGAACAAGAAGTCTTTGGAGAAGAAGTAGCAGAATCAGTTACTCAATATGTGATGCAAAAACTAGATTATGACTTAGAAAAAGAAGAACCAGAAATCAGATGGGATGATTCTGAAGATGAAGAAGAATCCCCGCTAAAAGGAACGGAGTTTCTTACGGAATTCAGCAGTAAAGTCTATCCAGTAGAAAGGTCAGGAATACACAGATGGCCATCACATAGACTCAACGATGAAAATGAAAGTACAGATGATGAGTTACCACCATTGTTTGTACCAAAGACGGAGAAAGAGAAAAGAGGAACATATATATGGCCTACACAGGCAGTATATGATTTATCTCAGAAAGAGAAGGGAGTATGGAAGGAAAAAGGTAGCAGGATCATTAACACAGGTAAAGTCCCAAAGGATGAAGAAGAGGTCATAGCAATGGGGCTTAGTGAAGAAAAAGTTGTAGATGATTTTTAATATCCAAAGTTGAGGAAACTCAAAGAAAGGGTGTATTCAGTAATAACGGGAGAATCATCCTCAGCATATAGGCTACCAAAAGATTCAGTAATGGGACCATGAAACTATCCCCCTGCAAGACAGAATCAGGACCAGCCGAGAATGCAAGTTGATGAAATAAGATCTACTGTTCAAAGATTCGGAGAAAGGCTTCCTGATGAAAACTGGACGTTACCACCCGCACAAGCAAAAACAGGAGTAATGCTTACATTACCGAATGACATAGGGATGTACAGTGACGTAATATCCAGATGGGAATCAATTACACTCAATTTGCTCAATGAAAAGATATAGGAAAGTAATAGGAGCAAGGTGGTGTTTGCGGAAAACCTTCTAGGAGAAACAGAGAAGAAGATGTGGATACAATGGAGAATGATGTATCCTGAGGATTATGAGGCACTAATCAACGTAGCAGATGATCCCCAAAATATTACTTCTTAGGTAAGAAGGATGATCTTACTGGAAGACCCTTTTCAGGGATCCACTGTGGAGCAAGATAAAGCCTATCTTGAATTAGAAAGGCTTACGTGTGATAGCATGAAGGATGTCTTTGATTATCTAAATGATTACAAGAATTAGCAGCAAAATCCGGAAGGATGTACATAAATGCAGAACTATTGGAAAAGCTATTCAGAAAGATGCCCCCTTTGATTGGAAAGGAGCTAGAAAAAGCTTTTGATGAGAAATATCCAGGAGCAAAAGTTGCAGTAATACCACGCATACATTTTTCTTACCAATACTTAGCAGAATTATGTCAGAAGGCAGCATTGCAGAGAAACTTAAAGGATTTATCTTTCTGCAGCAAAATCCCGATGCCAGGATACTACCAGAATCCAAGAAAAAAGTACGGATTAAGAAAGGCAAAGACATATCAAGGAAAACCACATAGTTCTCATGTCCGAGTATTCAAAACCAAGAATAAGGACAGAAACATAAGGTGCAAATGTTATATATGTGGAGAGCCGAATCACTTTGCCAGGGATTGTCCAAAGGAAAGAGCAAACGTCGCAAGGTCAACCATAGTGGAACAACTAAATATTCCAGACGACTGGGATATAATGTCAGTTGATATGAATGAACCAGATAGCGATGCAATATGCTCTATCTCGGAAGGAGAAGGATTGGAAGTAAGCAATGAAGTAAGGAAAGCATTAATGGATATACCAGGAGAGGAGGGAATTTTCATGATGCAAGCAGTAGCAATCCAACCTTCATGGAGGCATAAGGTGAAATTATCCCCACAGCAAGAAGAATGCAAACATGAATGGGAAGAGAATCAGGCGATTACTGGAGAAGTAGTAACTCCATGTACAATATGCAAACTCTCAACAAATGAACGAATGAGAATTCACTGTTCATCATACGAAGTTACAGCTTGCCCTATGTGTGCAAGGCATCAATTTAATAAAAAGGTCAGCCCTAAACCCCCTGGCCATATAGTGCCTCACAGCATGGATCAGTTGGTCCAAGAACTACTGAAATACATTACGTATTTGTTAGCGGAGAATGGTCGACTACAACAGAGCCTTGATCAAAGAATGATGGAAGACCTGGTCGACTTAAAGCAAAAAGGACCGATGAGCTCGTTCAATGAAAGGATTCCTTATGCAAGTGATCCTACAATGGAAGAAGAAAGCTTCTTGGTAATAATGGAAGAAGCAATGGTAAAGAATGCAGGAACGGAAAAATCGGTGGCACCAAGAACAATAATCAATAAGTTGTTCAATTGCATGGTATCTTTTGATATCCCAAGAGCTCCATCGTTTAATGTTCGAGCAATTATAGATACAGGAGCATCAGTATGCTGTGTAGACAGCAATGCCATACCAAAAGAAGCTGTTGAAAGCCTTAACTAAAATGTGGTTATAACAGGCATTAACTCACGACAGGAAACTAAGCTGAAAATGAAGGATGGAGAAAACAAATTCAGAATCCCTTTTACCTACAACATGGATATGCAGCTAAAAGATGGTATCCAAATGATCATTGGTTGCAATTTCATAAGATCAATGAAAGGAGGAGTCAGGATTGAGGGAAACACAGTAACCTTCTACAAAAATCTGACTACAATAAACACACAACCAGAAGTAAGCTTCACAAAAAAAGCAATCCAAGAACTTGACATGGATTATGAGGAATTCCAGACAATTCAGGAAGCTATATACTTCAATATGGGGACAGGAAGTCCGAACTTCAAGAAAAGGTTTAATCATTTATTGTAAAGGCTTCAGCAAATGGGGTACATAGGAGAAGATCCTCTGAAGCACTGGAAGAATAATCAGGTTTTATGTCATCTAGAAATTATAAACCCTGATGTTTTTATACAGGATAAACCCCTGAAGCATGTTACACCAGCAATGGAGCAAACATTCAAAAGACACATAGATGCACTACTGGAGCTAGGTGTAATAAGAAAAAGCAATAACAGGCATAAAACGATGGCCATGATTGTTAGCTCAGGAACCACAATTGATCCAAAAACAGGAAAAGAAGTGAAAGGAAAAGAAAGAATGGTCTTTAATTACAGGACCCTGAATGACAACACTCATAAGGATCAATACAGCCTTCCAGGAATTAATATTATTATCAAAAGGATCGGTAATAGTCAAATCTACTCAAAGTTCGATCTGAAAAGTGGATTTCATCAGGTAGCAATGGCTGAGGAGAGCATCCCCTGGACAGCCTTCATAGTTCCAGGAGGACTATATGAGTGGCTGGTAATGCCTTTTGGATTGAAAAATGCTCCAGCGGTATTCCAAAGAAAGATGGATCATTAATTCAAAGGCACTGAAGAATTCATATCAGTATATATTGATAATATACTGGTTTTCTTAAAGAATGAAGAAGAGCATGCTAAGCATTTATCAAAAATGCTTCAGATTTGTGAAAAGCATGGATTAATCTTATCACCAACAAAGATGAAAATAGCGGTCAACGAAGTTGAATTCCTAGGCGCTATAATTGGGAAGAGAAAGATTAAGCTGCAACCTCACATAATCAAGAGAATCATCGCTGTCACAGATGATCAACTAAAGGAAAAGAAGGGACTAAGGTCATGGCTGGGCGTATTAAATTATGCACGAAGCTATATTCCAAACTTGGGAAGAACACTAGGACCCCTTTATACAAAAACTAGCCCCCATGGTGACAAACGCATGAAAGAATCTGACTGGAAGTTAGTCAGACAAGTCCAGGAACAAGTAAAAAACCTCCCAGACTTGGATATTGCACCAGAAGAATGCCATATTATCTTAGAAACCGATGGATGTATGGAAGGATGGGGAGGAGTGTGCAAATGGAAGCCAAAAAAGAAAGATCCAAGAAGCACTGAAAGAGTTTGTGCATATGCAAGTGGAAAGTTTCCAGTTATAAAATCAACAATTGATGCAGAGATATATGCCTGCATGGAAACCATGGAAGCTCTAAAGATCCACTACTTAGATAAGAAAGAAATCACCCTCAGAACTGATTGCCAAGCAATAATTTCTTTCTACAACAAATCCAGTAATAACAAACCCTCAAGAGTCAGGTGGATAGGATTCATTGACTATATCACATGATCAGGCGTAAAAATTGAGTTCGAACACATTGATGGGAAGAATAATGTTCTAGCAGATTATTTGTCCAGACTAACTATGTTTCTTTGTGCAGATAATACTGAAGAATGTCAGGTGGACCAAGTTACGAAACAGAATTTGACTATTCTAGAAGCGAATCTCCAGGAGGCTCAAAACCTAACTGGAATCCAGGATTCGCCGACCCATTTAGAAGAACTCCATCAGACGATCCAAGCATTGTTCAAAGCCCAGTTGTCATGGCCCATAAAGAAAACCTTATTCAATCATTCAGAAGGCCCATCTCAATTGACAGGACTTACAACATGCAAATTCAAGCAGCCCAAGAAGAACAAAAGGTAGCCCAACAGGCCTCAAAAGCCTTGGCCCAGTGGTACCAGATACTAATCCAGAAGGAACAGTTCAGTTGGTATAAATCAGGAAGTTCAAACCCGAAAATTAAGGAAATATTACCTACCCGAACGGATCACATAAACAGGTTAAGTTTTATCCTTGACCAGGTTGAAATTCTGAGGAACCAAACCAAGGACTGGTAAAATCTAGAAGCACTACGTGTGCGGTCAGCAATAAAAGATGGAAAGAAGCCGTCCATCAGGCTTTGTCGGTTCAAACGTCAAAAGAGTTATCTTACTTTTTCAAAAGATAAGATAGCATCTTTAAAAGTAGTTTGTATTATTAAGAGTCAGCAAATTTGATAAATCTGCTTTTTGTAAAGATAGTGGGTGGTTACTTTATATCCCACTAAGTCTGTCATTTTTGTGTGATTCATACGCGTTATCACTTTAACGTGTAGGGTCCTAGTGTTCTTCCAAAGTTTGGAATATAGCTTCGTGCATAATTTAATACGCCCAACCATGACCTTAGTCCCTTCTTTTCCTTTAGTTGATCATCTGTGACAATGATGATTCTCTTGATTATGTGAGGTTGCAGCTTAATCTTTCTCTTCCCAATTATAGCGCCTAGGAATTCAACTTCGTTGACCGCTATTTTCATCTTTGTTGGTGATAAGATTAATCCATGCTTTTCACAAATCTGAAGCATTTTTGATAAATGTTTAGCATGCTCTTCTTCATTCTTTGAGAAAACCAGTATATCATCAATATATACTGATATGAATTCTCTAGTGCCTTTGAAGCAATGATCCATCTTTCTTTGGAATACCTCTGGAGCATTTTTCAATCCAAAAGGCATTACCAGCCACTCATATAGTCCTCCTGGAACTATGAAGGCTGTCCAGGGGATGCTCTCCTCAGCCATTGCAACCTGATGAAATCCACTTTTCAGATCAAACTTTGAGTAGATTTGACTATTACCGATCCTTTTGATAATAGTATGAATTCCTGGAAGGCTGTATTGATCCTTATGAGTGTTGTCATTCAGGGTCCTGTAATTAAAGACCATTATTTCTTTTCCTTTCACTTCTTTTCCTGTTTTTGGATCAATTGTGGTTCCTGAGCTAACAATCATGGCCATCGTTCTGTGCCTGATATTGCTTTTTCTTATTACACCTAGCTCCAGTAGTGCATCTATGTGTCTTTTGAATGTTTGCTCCATTGCTGGTGTAACATGCTTCAGGGGTTTATCCTGTATAAAAATATCAGGGTTTATAATTTCTAGATGACATAAAACCTGATTATTCTTCCAGTGCTTCAGAGGATCTTCTCCTATGTACCCCATTTGCTGAAGCCTTTCCAATAAAGGATTAAACCTTTTCTTGAAGTTCGGACTTCCTGTCCCCATATTGAAGTATATAGCTTCCTGAATTGTCTGGAATTCCTCATAATCCATGTCAAGTTCTTGGATTGCTTTTGTTGTGAAGCTTACTTCTGGTTGTGTGTTTATTGTAGTCAGAATTTTGTAGAAGGTTACTGTGTTTCCCTCAATCCTGACTCCTCCTTTCATTGATCTTATGAAATTGCAACCAATGATCATTTGGATACCATCTTTTAGCTGCATATCCATGCTGTAGGTAAAGGGGATTCTGAATTTGTTTTCTCCAATCTTCATATCTCCATCCTTCATTTTCAGCTTAGTTTCCTGTCATGAGTTAATGCCTGTTATAACTGCATTGTAGTTAAGGTGGGGGGGGGGGTGCGGAACGATACGATCGGCTTTGTACAAGTATTACACTAAAACAAAGGCATAAAAATAGATATAGAAAATAGTACCTTGAATATATTACACAAACTTTGGATACAAGCTAGAATGGATAAAAGCTAGAAAGTAGAGTTTCAGATGATTTCCGTGTACTCTGCAATCTATGAGATTACAAGCTATTTATAAGGGAGTTTCTGAATTATTGCCGAGTGCTCATGGGGCCTCATCGACACAATAATCAAGATTCCTTATCTCTTCTTTTACACGTTAAAGTGATAACGCGTATGAATCACACAAAATGACAGACTTAGTGGGATATGAAGTAACCACCCACTATCTTTACAAAAAGTAGATTTATCAAATCTGCTGACTCTTAATAATACAAACTACTTTTAAAGATGATATCTTATCTTTTGAAAAAGTAAGATAACTCTTTTGACGTTTGAACCGACAAAGCCTGATGGACGGCTCCTTTCCATCTTTTATTGCTGACCGCACACGTAGTGCTTCTAGATTTTAACAGTCCTTGGTTTGGTTCCTCAAAATTTCAACCTGGTCAAGGATAAAACTTAACCTGTTTGATCCGTTCGGGTAGGTAATATTTCCTTAATTTCCGGGTTTGAACTATCTGATTTATACCAACTGAACTGTTCCTTCTGGATTAGTATCTGGTACCACTGGGCCAAGGCTTTTGAGGCCTGTTGGGCTACCTTTTGTTCTTCTTGGGCTGCTTGAATTTGCATGTTGTAAGTCCTGTCGATTGAGATGGGCCTTCTGAATGATTGAATAAGGTTTTCTTTATGGGCCATGACAACTGGGCTTTGAACAATGCTTGGATCGTCTGATGGAGTTCTTCTAAATGGGTCGGCGAATCCTGGATTCCAGTTAGGTTTTGAGCCTCCTGGAGAGTCTCTTCTAGAATAGTCAAATTCTGTTTCGTAACTTGGTCCACCTGACATTCTTCAGTATTATCTACACAAAGAAACATAGTTAGTCTGGACAAATAATCTGCTAGAACATTATTCTTCCCATCAATGTGTTCGAACTCAATTTTTACGCCTGATCATGTGATATAGTCAGTGAATCCTATCCACCTGACTCTTGAGGATTTATTATTACTGGATTTGTTGTAGAAAGAAATTATTGCTTGGCAATCAGTTCTGAAGGTGATTTCTTTCTTATCTAAGTAGTGGATCTTTAGAGCTTCCATGGTTTCCATGCAGGTATATATCTCTGCATCAATTGTTGATTTTATAACTGGAAACTTTCCACTTGCATATGCACAAACTCTTTCAGTGCTTCTTGGATCTTTCTTTTTTGGCTTCCATTTGCACACTCCTCCCCATCCTTCCATACATCCATCGGTTTCTAAGATAATATGGCATTCTTCTGGTACAATATCCAAGTCTGGGAGGTTTTTTACTTGTTCATGGACTTGTCTGACTAACTTCCAGTCAGATTCTTTCATGCGTTTGTCACCATGGGGGCTAGTTTTTGTATAAAGGGGTCCTAGTGTTCTTCCCAAGTTTGGAATATAGCTTCGTGCATAATTTAATACGCCCAGCCATGACCTTAGTCCCTTCTTTTCCTTTAGTTCATCATCTGTGACAGCTATGATTCTCTTGATTATGTGAGGTTGCAGCTTAATATTTCTCTTCCCAATTAAAGCGCCTAGGAATTCAACTTCGTTGACCGCTATTTTCATCTTTGTTGGTGATAAGATTAATCCATGCTTTTCATAAATCTGAAGCATTTTTGATAAATGTTTAGCATGCTCTTCTTCATTCTTTGAGAAAACCAGTATATCATCAATATATACTGATATGAATTCTTCAGTGCCTTTGAAGCAATGATCCATCTTTCTTTGGAATACCGCTGGAGCATTTTTCAATCCAAAGGGCATTACCAGCCACTCATATAGTCCTCCTGGAACTATGAAGGCTGTCCAGGGGATGCTCTCCTCAGCCATTGCTACCTGATGAAATCCACTTTTCAGATCGAACTTTGAGTAGATTTGATTATTACCGATCCTTTTGATAATAATATTAATTCCTGGAAGGCTGTATTGATCCTTATGAGTGTTGTCATTCAGGGTCCTGTAATTAAAGACCATTCTTTCTTTTCCTTTCACTTCTTTTCCTGTTTTTGGATCAATTGCGGTTCCTGAGCTAACAATCATGGCCATCGTTCTGTGCCTGCTATTGCTTTTTCTTATTACACCTAGCTCCAGTAGTGCATCTATGTGTCTTTTGAATGTTTGCTCCATTGCTGGTGTAACATGCTTCATGGGTTTATCCTGTATAAAAACATCAGGGTTTATAATTTCTAGATGACATAAAACCTGATTATTCTTCTAGTGCTTCAGAGGATCTTCTCCTATGTACCCCATTGCTGAAGCCTTTCCAATAAAGGATTAAACCTTTTCTTGAAGTTCGGACTTCCTGTCCCAATATTGAAGTATATAGCTTCCTGAATTGTCTGGAATTCCTCATAATCCATGTCAAGTTCTTGGATTGCTTTTGTTGTGAAGCTTACTTCTGGTTGTGTGTTTATTGTAGTCAGATTTTTGTAGAAGGTTACTGAGAAAAGGAGTATAAGTCCTTATACTCGGTTGTTGGAAACCGAGGTAAATTTGCAAGATATTGGAGATATTCCAATTCTTCATCCTCCTCATCTGATTCTTCTGGATCTCCACATATTATGGGGTAAGCAACGTCATCATCGTCTGTCTCTTCATCAGATTCCCATCCTGTATGAACTATCTCTTCCAGTGGGATATGTGCATGCGGGTTTGGACTGTACCTTACATAATAGTCATATTTTCCACTTGGCTCTCCCAAGGTGTCCCAAACTCCTTCGAATTGTGCCACTTCTATCATCTCTTCCTCATCATCTGTGTCTACTATGGTTGACATTCTTGGAGGTTCTCTATGATAGTTTCTGAAACTCAAGGATATTGAGTTATCAGATCTTGATCTTGTGAGTACTTGTTGCGGGACTGATGCTGCAGGATCTGCACTTGGTTGTAGAATCCATTGTTGTCCTTGGCGTTCTTCGATTCCTCTATTTTCTCCAGGTACTACCATAATTCCATTACTGGCCAGGTACTCTATTGCGCTTCTGACGTTGTATCTGAATCCAGTGTGGCTTTCATTAGTTAATCTTCCAACCAAAGACCTGGTTAGTAGAAGATTACTTTCTCCTCGCCAATCTTCATATCCTCTAGTCTGTATTGCCAGCTGTATGTGATTGTAGAAATCATGAATACTTAGAGTGAATCCTGGTACGTACTATGTAGAATAGTTGTGAACCTGTTGTTAGATCAACTTCCATTGTTCCTAGGATTGACCTTTCATCTCCTAGTCTTGTATCTCTTAGAACAAATCAGAGCTTGTATGGCCAACAGTAACTAAAACCCCCTATAGGTTTAGAGAAAGATATTGAAACCCAAAAAACACCTCACTAAGAACTATTCCCAAATCAAAACACATAAACCCGGTGGAAGTAAAGGTCAGACCTGTAGTAGAGCAGCAGAGGGCGTAGGTCTTGAAGATTCCAGGAAATTATCCATTGTATGTGATCACAGATAGATAATATTAACATATGTATATCAATGTTATGACAATGGCAAAGAAGTGATAAAGAAAAAAGGTAACCTTTTATCATGTAGGCTTTTAATTGCTTGTATGTGCAAGACGAAAAGTAAAAATAAAAGATTATTTTTTGTAAGAAGAAAAAGTCAAAATAATAATAGAATTGTTAGAAGATTGGTGAAAGTAGAGAATTGAATAAAACAAAAATAATTTAAAAACAATATAAAGTTCTACTACGTGAAATATGAGTTTAGGATATAATAATTCTACTACATGAAATAGGAGTTTATGATATACTCCCTCCGTCCCAAAAAGGATGAACCACTTCTTTTTGCACGCATTTCAATGCGCTCGATTGAAGTACTTGTAAATAATATTTTTTCAATTTTTTTGATTTGTATAAAAGTATAAATCCTATATTTTTATACAAATCGAATTTTTTTAAAAAATATTATTTACAAGTACCTCAACCGAGCACATTGAAATGCGTGAAAAAGTCAGAGGTTCAAACAATTTGGGACGGAGGGAGTAATATAATATATTTTAAATTAGATAATTATATATATTTTTTAAAGATAAATTAGGGGTGAAACCAAAAAAAAGTGTGAACCAAAAAAAGTGGTACCATATTACAAGGGGGTTTCACTTATTAATAAAGGTTATAGATGTTAATTATGTAATTAACTCATCCAAAAATTTAAGATCTTTACACTTCTAAATTAACATAATATCAGAGTTCAGTTTAGGAAAAGATCTCGATTCAAGTCCTATTAGAGCCCGGTCTTTGTTCAATCGTACAGAGAACGCCTCCAACTGACTTATATATATTGGGCCTGTTTGGCTGCAACTTAAAGTTGCAGCTTATGGCTTATAAATCCAAAATGCTTATTGGGGGTGTTTGCCAAAATAAGTGAAACCAACTTATGGCTACTTAAAATGGATAAGTTGAATGTTAAGAATCCTTAACATTCAACTTATAACTTATAACTTATTCTCGATACACGCAATATATAATATTCTTCAAATCTTCAAAACCATATATCTTTTGATCTGTTCATTAAAAAAATTGATATGTATATATCAAATTTCTCTACTCATCGAGATCTATCCATTGATATCCATTTATATATATTAAAAAATAAATATTTTAAAAATAATAAAAAAAGTTAATTTATAAGTTCTGATTTACCCAAACACTCTACTGCTTATAAGTTCCGATTTACCAAACACTCTAGGACTTATAAGCTCAGCTCTACTTATCACTTATAAAGCACTTACTCATTTTAAGCTATAAGTCAACTTTTGCTTGATATCCCAAACGCCCACATTATTCAACAACTTAAGACGATTTTCTTAAATGTAAATGAAATAATCCCCTCCATTCAATTACATAAGGTTCAGTACAACCCCGCCAAGCCACCACCATATATTAAACTAATTTTGAGTAATTTTTAACTTAAACACGAAACAAACATTTCCATTTATCTATAATAAATTTGCAATTAGAGTAAAACGCGAAACAAACCCCCATTGTAGCTCAAAATTTATGGCCGTTTCATGTAAGAAAGTTTCAGTCAAACTTAGAGTGAAAGTACCTGAACAAGGAGACTTGGACAAGATTAGCAGGCCACCACATAGCTGCTGGTTCCACTAGATACCTTCGAAAGATTCCCGCCCATCCAAACCCCATCATCTACAACCAGTCAAACAACAACCATTTTAAACATTTATAATTGCTTAAATATCCCCACTAGGCCACTAATCAATTAATCCACTACGATTAATCAACATGTCCCTCGCTAATTTTAAAATTAAAAAATAGAAATGATTCGATACCTGAGTTGTTAGGACAACAAGCAAAGAGACAAAGAACGTGATGTGACGCCCATAAAATATCTTAACGCCTGTGACCACGTAAATAGCGAAAACAGAGCCAGCGCCAGAGTTTGCGAATATGGTTATCAGGACATGTTCTTTGACGTTAAATGGCCCTGGATTTAATGTGAACTCGTATCTTGTTCCGCGGAAAAAGATTCTGTCGGTTATTTTAGCTGCCATGAGTTGACCAAGTGGAACCACGGCGATCTGAGCAGAGATCGCCGTGATGGTCAATGGTTCGGTTCTGTACCAAAAGAACATGTTGAGAAATGATAAGACAACGCAGGAGAGTGTTCCCAACACCCACATTCGGAATGTGAGTACCGGGAGGGTCTCGTCGTCCGTTGTCGGGACGGTGAGCGCAACTTGCCTGATCGGAGACTCGTCGCACAACTCTTCATCTTCTTGTTTTAATAACGAACTTGGCGGAAGATTTGATACTGGCAAAAAAAATTAGAATTCAAGACAAATTATTACACACACACACACACAAAGGAGGTTATAAACTTACACAAAGGAGTTTGTATTTCATGCGAGATTGATTCTTCATCCATGTCTTTTTGCTCTAAATAAATGGAGCCAGCCGGCTGTAATTTTTCATCATTTTAATACTAGAGAGTATATTTGATTGCTGTGTTCATGCAGCATATAAGGTGAGTTGTGAGTTCAATCCATCTATTGGTGACCGTACATGTGTACACTAAAAATTAAATTGTATTTCGATTTTTCAACAATCAAGTTTTAAACTTTTTAGTGCTCCCTATGACATTGGCAGACAGCTAGAGCCCTAAAGCACCAATTTTTTAACTTTTAATTAGGATCAAAATCTGCTTTTCTTAAAAAACTTTTTCTATTATGAAGTTGCTTTAGAGAAAGTAAATTTTATGACAAAAAAAATTGAAAATTGTCTAAAATTTACAAAAGCGTTGAGCGATAATCTCAAATATATTTTCAAAATATTTTTTCCAAATAACTTAACATGATAAATACTGAATTTTAATTTGTGGATGTATTTATATGCACGTGAGATATAATATGTCATCATTTATAAATAACTAGATGAACACGGCAAACATAATTAATTAAATTAATTCATATTTTTAAATTTTTTTAAATTGATTGGTATTAAAATTTATATTATTTTGTATTATAATATTAAGATTAAAATTAAAATCTCGACTTATTTTATTACAGTTATATAATATTTTTTTCTATGTTATTAATAACCTAATTTTTACAAATATTTTACTCAAAAAGCATCGTTGTTATCCAGTGCAATTCAATAATATTATATTAGGCAATTTAAAATTCCAATAGGATTAAAAAAATTCTATTAATTATGTAAAAACCAATTCTGTAATTATATGCGTGGTTTTTTTTTAATATTTTTTAAGAAAAGTAAGAAAACATTATATATGCATGATTGTGATGGATACAAAAAAAGCAAAAAAAAAAACATTACATACATAAAATTGATAGATACGATATTTGTGCAACTCATTAATAACATAAAACGGATTGAAAGAGAATAAAAGATAGAAATTAAAAAGAATTTTACGATCATTCAAATAAATTTAGATTGTCTAGATAAATAAGTGCATGAAAACACGTTCTCAATATTAATAAATATTTTGGTGAATTAATCGTACTCTTTTTTTATTCTAAGTTGTAATAAAAAGATTGCAAATAAAAGAATTATAATTATAATAGCATTCATATTTTTTTTTATCGTAGTCTCTTTTTTATTATAAGTTGTAATAAAAGAAGTATAATAACATTCATAATATTATTATGTTGTCTAAGAGTGTGTACAAATCAACTCCCATAAAAAGACATTCATAAGTGTTTTCACTTGTTTTAGTTCTTTTTGAACCTGGATTTGTGAGTTATAACTAAAAACGAAAATCATTAGTATGTGTATTTTGAAATAATTCGTGTGTAATGTTTCGTCAAATTAGCTCTCTCCTTCATCTTCTGGTATGGTATTACATCCAAATACTTAAAACATCTAGGTTGCAAGATACAAGTTGTGCGTAGGTGGAGTAGATCTATCTTCCCACTCATTTCTCGAACTAGTGCTTTAATAATGGGAGGGAGAGAGAGAGGCATAATGTCTGAGAGAGAGCACTAGATGAGCCGCAACGTGCTTTAATAAAAATAAATTTGTTATACTGGATTTTTGATAATGGGCCCACAACAGGTTCATAAGTGATTTGGATCTAGAAAATGAGTTATGTTTTGGAAAGATTGGTGTGAACTGAGCTTTGGGCTCACACGAGGGGTTGTGTTGAGCTTAAGTATGGTGAGCTCGCACCGCTAATGAATGATGAGCTCATCAATAAATGAGCTCTCACCTTGATGAGCTCGCATCCTTATATTTTGGGCTCTCGCCATAACCTTTTGGGCTCTCACCATTATGAAATAATGGGCTCACACTACTTATCAGAAATGAGAATGATTGAACACAGGTGAGCTCGCACCACTTAAACTATGGAAAAGTAATATCTAGTTTTTATATGTTGATTTGTGCGCAGCTCGTACCGTGGGTGAAACCCAAAATATGGAAATTCCTATTTATGGAATTGATGTTTCTTGGTTGACATGGAAAAGACTTGCAATCATGGAAAGAAATGCGGAGATGCCGCGAGATTGTAGGAAAACGTGTGAAGACCGGACTATTTATGGGAACATGAGGTGGATTGGTAATCCTTGAACTATTTATGGGAACATGAGGTGGATTGATAATCCTTGAACTATTTATGGGAACATTGGATGGATAAACGTTGACTATTTATGGGCTTGGACTGAATGGGCTTATCTAATGAATTGTTTTCCAAGAACTACGCGAGGCTTATCCCTATATAAGGGGTACGTAGGCACCTTGTATGATACAACAATTGACACTCGGCAAAGAGTAAGAGAAAGAACCCATTCTCTATTCAATTTTCTGAGGAGTCATCATACAAGTCCAGCCACAACTTTTCATAAACCTCAAATACACTGTTGTACGAAATTCTCCTTACAACAAAACTCAACTCACTCCTACTTATTTTCCTTGGATATATATATTCAACAGGGACATTTCAAGGTAAATATGGGCTAGAATATGTATGTAGGAGTGGCATCATCTAATACATGTTGAAGTGGTAAAATTGAATTTTAAAGATGGCTCAGGTATTGATAATGGCATTGCTAATGTAGTCGGTTAATCACCTGCATAGAGGTGCAATCATATTCATGTGGCTTTCTGTTCCATTCTGCATGTTTGTAAGCATGCATTATGCATGTCAGATGCTAATTTTACCCTTTTAGCCCTCAATTATTGATATGGACTAAAAATAACCCTAAAGACATAATTAATATTGCATTAATTAAACCTAGATGGTCCATAAATAAGGCCAATTAATAAGGCCTGAAACTCTAATTTTGTAATTAATATTTGGGCTAGAAGTACAACCTGTATTAAGAGACGTCCAATACAGGCTTGTTCTAATACGAGTGGGCTTGTTTCAATACAAGTCCATTATGATATGGAAACAACTCCTACAATGAAGGATCTAGAATTTATCTTTATTCACCGTCAAGGATAAGACTTATCCTTCAAGAAAGTCAATACTTATCCACCGTCAAGGATAAGACTTATCCTTCAAGAAAGTCAATACTTATCCACCGTCAAGGATAAGATTTATCCTTCAAAGAAATCAATACTTATCCATTAGGCTTTTAAATGCCTATATAAAGGGTCTGACCCCTCATCTCAGAACTACGTTTTAGACTTCATCCTCGAATAAGGACATACAAGTCACTACGTCCTTGGTGTACCCCTGCCGCCATAGCCCCGAGGGCAACACCAAGAACTACGTTTTTTATTGGCTTGATTCTCTAAACACTAGAGATACGTAAGCATCTTGTTAGGACCGAGTTAGTCCCCGACAACAAGAGCAACCATTAAAGCTCGAAGCTCCTAAACCCCAGCAATAAATATATGTATTAAATACACCCTAGATTTTATTCCATAACATTTGGTGCCGTCTATGGGAAAAACGGATATCAACCATGATGAATACAAGGAGAAACAATTGTGGTGACGAACCACCAGCAATAACACAGGTTTTGACGTTCGACGTCGAGAACCACCCCGCTTCAACTTCTGCACAAGGGACGGATTCCCCTGCAGCGACTACTTAATGATTGAATCTCCGAGGGTCGAATCCCCAATTCCAACATCAGGGATTAAATCCACCAGGGGCCGATCCCAAAACACCTAGCAATCGTGCCCGTAGGGACGAATCCCTCATCCTAGAAAGCGAATTCTCAAATACAAGGCATGACTGCGCCCTTTATCACCAATACACCCCCATTGGATTGCTCAAACCCGAGATCTAGTATATGGGTTGCTCATACTAGGAGGAAGTAACATCGATCTTCCTCCTCCTCAAATCAATAAGAGTTATGAATCCCCTTATGTCCAAGGCTTGGAGCCCCCAAAGACAGGAAACGATGATTTTTCTGGTCGATATACAACTGATACGAACGAATCCACTGATAAGGATTCTCATTCCCGAAAAAGGAGACACTCTAAAAGGGATACCACTATAAGAAATGGTCATCCACAACCCCGAGGGTTAAAAGGAACGAACATTCAGGGTACAAATTCTCAAGGGAAGATTCCGCAAGGGATGCACTCAAGGTGCTAACCCTCGAACTCAAAGGATGATTCAAGAGCCCCAAATTTGAGGGACAAATCCCCAACTTTATATGGTGATTTCACCCCTAGTTACTAGTGCATCACAAGGGCTGCAAGTTTGTATCATCGTATTGCCTCCACGAGCAATTCAAAAAACCGCTTAAGGGTTATCTCTGTTTCCAACTTCTGAAGGAAGCGTTCACTCTCATCAAACTTATGAAGGTATGTTTCTCATTACATTAGAGGCTTGACTCCTCTCCATGAAAGGAATCATAACTTTTCTGGACTTATACTACGGATGATGAAACCTCGACTAATGATCCTAGAAGGAGGCATCCAGGCAAATAGCCTATGGGCAGAGATGGGCGTTTCCAAACCCAAGGGGCTAAGGGAATGAACCCACAAAGTATAGAAGAAATTGGCTCATAAAACGCGTATTCAGAATTTGAAGCAAGATCTAGAAGGACAACAGGCTATGCAGCCCCCAAGGGCTAGGATCCCCTCTATTATTAACTTGTATGAGACCCCGAGGAGGACAATGGTTGATACCCAAGGGGCTGACCCCAATGACTTGAGCCCTCCAACATATCATGATGATCTAACTCTTCAATTCATCAATGAAAAAATGGATGCTTTTATCTCAAGAAAATTCAAGATGCCCACGATCAATACCTATGATGGTGTGAGTGATCCGGTAAATCACGTACGAACTTTCTGCAAAATATTTTTGTTGTAACCAGTCACGAGCGCTATCAAGTAGGACATGTCCTTAAGCCCCGGGGGCATGACACAATGATAGTGTAGTCACCTGTCTCCTAAAGATCGGTTCTTTCAACGATCTGAGTAGTGCATTCATAAGCCACTACATTAGTGGAAAAATTCATGAAAAAGCTCAACCTCTTTAATGAACATGAATCAAGTAAAGAATGAGAATGTAAGGGACTACTTGGATCGATTCACTAAGGAAGCCTTAGAGGTCCGATACTTAGATGATAAAGAAGCTATGATAACCCTCCAACAAAGAACTATGGATGTCAACTCCATGATGTCTTTAAAAAAACCTGAAAGCATGCACAAGTTGCGAGAGACGCTGACATGTATATCAAGTTTGAATAGAATAGGAAGAAGAAGACAACCCCCGTAGGAGGCAATAAAACAGGGAAAATAGATCAAAAGCACAATGCTAAGGATAAGTTTTCCCGACTAAGCAAGGACTATGATCCCCCTCCTAAGAAGAACGCCCAAGGGCAAAGGTTTACGTAGTATGCAGGGCTGAATATGCCAATGAGTCAGATCCTGATGAATATTGAGATGGATAAAGATCTTCGATGGCTGAAGCCACTAAGGACTGATCCCGAGAAGAAAAACAAGAGTCTGTGATAAGGAATGATCTTCGATGGACGAAGCCACTAACAAATTCACGAAGGATGAAAAGAAGAACACAAAAAAATAATATGAAAATCGAGATAAAGGATTACAAAAACCTTCAACCCCGAGGACTAGTTATAAATATGACGTTCAGAGGCCCAACAGTGGTCGGGACTTCAAGGAACTCTAGATAGGCTTATGCCTAATAATTTATTTAAGTTATTAGAGAAGTACCAAGCGTGAACAAACAGAAGTGACCATAGTCTTTGATGATTCATATTTGGAAAGGGTGAAGTTCCCCCATGACGACTCATTGGTCATTATACCTGTAAAAGGAAACTCTTAAGTAAAGCGAGTCCTAGTGGACAATAGAGCTTATATGGATATCTTATGTGGATACAACGACTCTCATCTAACCTCCTCAAGCATGCCTATGTACAGATTCGATAAGGATTGAGTCGAAAGTACATGAAACAATTCAACTACCCATGATGATTGGGCAAGAGCCTAAGAAGGCCACTTATATGTTGAAATTTTTGTGGATCAAATCAGCCTCCACTTTCAACAAGATCCTTGAGAGGACAAGCTTGCATACCTTTAAGGCGGTTGCCTCAACTAATCACATAAATTTCAAATTCCCTACGAGAAATGAAGTGGGTAAAGAGAGATGAGACAAAAAAGGCAAGAAGTTGCTATGTAGCCGCGCTACAACCTGATGGAGTTGGGTGGCAGGTTCTCCCGATTAAAGTCATGCATTTTAGAGAAGATGAGGAACGACAAGGGAAACCCGTTGAGGACTTGATCCCTATTCCCTTAGTTCTTCAAGAACCCAACAAACATACATTGAGGCATCACTGAATGAATTCGTGAAGAGCGAATTGACGATGCTCCTACAAGAGAACAATGACGTGCTTGCTTAGACAATAACTTATATTCCAGGGATTGATCCTCAAACTCATTTCATATAAGTTGAGTGTGGATTCGGAGAAAAAGAAGGTGAAACAAAAGAAATGGAATTTTGCTCTCAAAAGGCAAGAAGCCATAAATCAAGAAGTGGACAAGCTCTTAAAAGTTGGGTTTACCGAGGAAACTCAATGGTTAGTTAACCCCTTGATGGTCTAGAAATTCAATGGCAAATGAAGGATATGTGTAGACTTCAATGGCTTGCACGGTGCATATCCTATGGAATGTTTTCCCCTATACCAATAATTGATACATTGATCGATGTCACTAACGAACATAAGATGCACAAGGATGAAATCCCAAGGTTTAATGGATGGATACAACCAAATCAAGATGTACAAGGATGAAATCCCAAGATTTTTAAGAATCTAACTGGAAAGACCATGGAGGTTTAAGTGAATGACATTTTAGTCAAGAGTCTCGACAAAGCCGATCATATTAAGCACCTTCGAGAGGCATTTTAAGTGTCGAGACACCATAAAATGATGTTGAATCTTGCCAAGTGCGTCTTTGGCGTAGGGTCAGGCAAGTTTTTGGGTCTGATGGTCTCTAAACGAGGAATTGAAGCCAACCCCGACAAAATTAAATCAATTGTGGATATGGAACCACCGTATTCTGTTAAAGATGTTCAGAAACTCACTTGGAGAGTGGCAACATTGGGAAGGTTCATCTCCAAGTTAGGGGAAAAGTGTCTACCCTTCTTCAAAGCATTGAAAAAGATGAAAATTTTTGAGTGAACAGCAGAAAGCCAAGAAGCCTTTGAGGCCTTGAAAAAATACATGACTAAAGTACCATTGTTGGCAAAACCAAAACCTAAAGAAACGCTCTATCTATACTCGGCAGTTTCAAACACCGCCTTGGGAGCTGTTTTGGTGAAGGAAAAATCAAAGGTTCAGAAACCCATCTACTATATGAGCAAAATTTTGCACATATCAGAAATAAACTACTCTCTGATAGAAAAGTTTGCTTTAGCCTTGATCATGGCCTCAAGAAAATTACGCCCGTACTTTCAGGCGCATAAGATAGAAGTCTTGACTGACCAACCATTAAGAAACATCCTGCATAGTCCTAAGGTCAGCGGAAGACTGATCAAATAGGCGATTGAGTTGGGAGAGTTCGACATCAAGTATAAGTCTTGAACGGTCATTAAAGCATAAACACTTGCTGACTTCATGGTTGAATGTACCATCGACAACCAAGAAGTTGGGAGGCAGGAAGTAGTACCCTTGGAGGGCAAAGAAGTTGAAAAACAAGATAAAGAGATGATACTCAAGGAGTACTGGATACTCAAGGGGTATTATACCTCTTGCATGGAGCATAAAAAACAAATAGCATAAAAAAAAGATCGAGAGGAGCAAGTTTAGTCTTGCAAAGTCCTCTTTGATTTAGGATATAATATGTGTTGAGGTTAAATATAAAGCCTTGATAGCTGAATTTGGCTTGGCCGGAACCCTGAGGGTGAAACTATGGAAAAATAGTTAAAGATTGTGGAGGCTACAATGACTCAATTTAATGAGTGCTATGAAGAGCACATTCCTCAAGAGGAAAATGCAAAGGCTGATGCCTTATCTAAGTTTACCTCTCCTAAGATAGTGAACTATGCGAGAATTGTTTACTTCTTAGTTTTGAAGACCCCAAGAATTAATTCAAATTTGGTTTCACCAATTAACATGGAGAGCTTTTGGATAGATCCAATCAAAGCCATCTTAAAACTGGATGGGTTCCTGATAATGCCTTGGAGACACAAAATTAATCTTGACAAGCATAGGTATGCTCTGATTCTATGCAAAAAGTATTTTGTTATCCCTTATTTGAAGTGCCTAAGGCCCCTAAGAGGCCGAGTTAGCCCCAAATGAAGGTCATGAGAAAATATGTGGGCGGCCCTTGGGGGGCAAGACCATTCAAGATGACCCGCTTAAGATTCTATTGGCC
This sequence comes from Heracleum sosnowskyi, assembly GCA_030848705.1. Classification (NCBI taxonomy): domain Eukaryota; kingdom Viridiplantae; phylum Streptophyta; class Magnoliopsida; order Apiales; family Apiaceae; genus Heracleum; species Heracleum sosnowskyi. The sequence goes on from CM061239.1 coordinate 11,998,379, forward strand.
TGATCTGCTAGCTGATACGCTGGCTGATGCCAAGAATCTATGTGAAGAAGTGTGACAAATGCCAAAGGCATGCATCCGTTGTGAGACAAACACTAGAGATGTTTACATCCATAAACTCCCCCATCCCTTTTGCTATATGGGAAATGGGTATACTTGGTCCACTCCTGGTGACAAGTGGCCAAAAGAAGTTCTTGATAGTAGCAATTGACTACTTCACTAGGCGGAACCTTCGACCAAGATAACCACAAAGCAAGTAACACGATTTTTATGAAAAAGTGTAATATGCGTATATGGACTTCCACGAATCCTTGTGATTGATAATGGATGACAAATCAGTAATGATGAGTTGAAGATAGTAAATGATATTGAGCTACGTTTTACTTCCGTGGACACCCTTAAGGAAATGGACAAGCCAAAGTGGCTAACTGAGCCATCCTTGATGGACTGAAGAAGTGAGTTAAATGCTCAAGGAGCAGTTGGATGGATGAGCTACTCCCCATAATTTGTGCGTATTGTACCACTTAAAAAGTTAAAACATGAGCTACCACGTCTTGTTAGCTTAAGAAGATGAGGCTGTGATGCCCTTAGAAGTCACTCACGCATCCCCGAGGGTTGAGGGCTTTGATTCCGTGAAAAGAAAAGAAAGTATGAGGCTCACTCTAGACTTAATTGAAGAAGTTAGAGACGAATCCAATGCTAATATCGTAGAGCATCAAAAATGAGCTTCGTTTTACTACAACCTAAAAGTAAAGGAAAGATTCTTTTGATAATGAGACTTGTTCTCAGGAAAGTCAAAACATCTGGGATTGGACAAAAAGGGCACTTGACTCCTAATTGGGAAGAAGCATATCGAGTTAAGAGCGTGTTAGGATGAAGCTCCTACAAGCTCGAAAGACTTGAAGGAGATGCTTAGAAAATGGCGCACTTTAAACCTGAAGGTTTATTATAGACGATATATCCTAGTAGGACATATCTAACAGGACTAAGTAGAAATAAGGTTCAATGAAATCATGAGCTTCCTAGAAAGCAGATGCAGGGTTGAACCCGTTTTGATTGGTAGAAACATCCTCAAAGCTTTGCCAAGACAAACTACAAATGAATGCAAATGAAAACATACAAAATATGCATGTCAACTGCACAAATAGAGTTGAATACAACGAACCCCGAAGGGTGAATGTTGCTAATAAACATAAAAAAGAAAGCCTAAGATGCCTATTGTTAATTAGCGAAAATTTCAAGTTCGGGAGAAGTTTGATATGATAGACTTAAGAATGAATCACTACGAGTGAAGCCATCAGTAAGAGCTCGTAAGGGTGAAGGGTTGAAACCCCAGAAACCTAAGACATTCAGTCCAAACCCCATCATTCGATATGCTCAATGAAAGGCTTGAAGCCAAAACAAGACGGCATAAGACATAAAAGGCTTATGCAAATGTCAAGTTAGCCTCGAATAAGGCAAAATCGTCGTAAATGTGTAGGTCGCTCCACACTTTACACCAAGACGATACTCGTGAAATACTAGTGTATATTAAAATCCCCAAAAAAGGGTAGTAAGTCCCGGGTAAGGGATAAAAAGACCCCAAGTCTCGAAAAAGACCGGTATAACTTCTATGAAATCCTAGTGCATAATCATAGAAGTTGGGGGGCAAATGATATGGGCTAAAAATAACCCTAAAGACATAATTAATATTGCATTAATTAAACATATCTGGTCCATAAATAAGGCCAATTAATAAGGCCTGAAACTCTAATTTCGTAATTAATATTTGGGCTAGAAGTACAACCTGTATTAAGAGACGTCCAATACAGGCTTGTTCTAATACGAGTGGGCTTGTTTCAATACAAGTCCATTATGATATGGAAACAACTCCTACAAGGAAGGATCTATAATTTATCTTTATTCACCGTCAATGATAAGACTTATCCTTCAAGAAAGTCAATACTTATCCACCGTCAAGGATAAGATTTATCCTTCAAAGAAATCAATACTTATCCATTAGGCTTTTAAATGCCTATATAAAGGGTCTGACCCCTCATCTCAGAACTACGTTTTAGACTTCATCCTCGAATAAGGACATAAAAGTCACTACGTCCTTGGTGTGCCCTGCCGCCATAGCCCCGAGGGCAACACCAAAAACTACGTTTTTTATTGGCTTGATTCTCTAAACACTAAAGATACGTATACATCTTGTTAGGACCGAGTTAGTCCCCGACAACAAGAGCAGTCATTAAAGCTCGAAGCTCCCAAACCCCATCAATAAATATATGTATTAAATACACCATAGATTTTATTCCATAACAATTATATTTTCATTAGAGATAGACTTAACGTCCGTCTAACCCAGTTCACAGAATGCAATCGGGTGCAAAAAAAATATTATTCGACCACACCCGTGCATGTTTCTATACTTAAGCCATTTCTATGCAAAAAATAATAACCGAGATCATGTTTCTACAATTAAGTCAATGTATTTTAGATTATTATACTTTAAAAAAACATAGAATTCTACGTGAGATATAAAGAAAAATTAGCAAAAATTTTAATAAAACAAAGAAATATGTAAAATAATTAAATTTAATAAAAAAAAGAAATATGTAAAACAATTAACTACCGAAGTACCCTGAATTCGATTCGAAGTACCGATCGAAGTACTCGTAATATATTTTAAATTTAAAAAAATAATATCAAATTATATGTGAGATAAAACAAAGAAATATGCAAAATAATTAACTACCAAAGTACACTGAATTCTATTCGAAATACCGAATAATATATTTTAGAATAAAATATAATATTAAATTCTATAAGAGATAGTTGTATATGAGATAAAACTTTAATTTTATGTGAGATATGATCGTAGAGGTGAAATCAAAATAAGATGAAATCAAATTTGGTGCTTCGGTGACCGGTAAAATAATTTAGATTAAAAAATAATATTAAATTCTATGTGAGATAAAACAAAAAAATATGCAAAATAATTAACTACCGAAGTAACCTGAATTCTATTCGAAGTACTTATTGAATAACTGCTAATATATTTTAGATTACAAATAATATTAAATTTTATGTAAGATAATAAATTAGTTCTGTGTGAGATAGAATGATTAAACCAAAATTAGATGAAACCAAATTTAATAAAAAAAAATACCATTTAAAAAGGGGTTTTGCTTAGATTATAGATTTTGGGATAAATTTTGAAGCGTTTAACATATTTCTTTGAAATACAAGAATTATGAGTACAGACGACATGATACACAATTCCAAAATGGGTATCATATTCTTTCTATAGATTGCTAAAACTGTTTACACTAACCTATAAAATTGTTATGAATATTGTCTTTCAGCCTAACAAAAGCCAATGTACTGTACTATTCTAATTTAGAACCAGTAAATTAATGTATACGCTGTTCAGGCAGCATAGTAGATTAGGAGCTGAAAACATTAACCTTGTAAGCTTGTGAACTCGATGCATGTTTATTCAGGATTACACTGAAGATAATCTTACATCATGACTTCTCAAGGAAAAAAAAAGAGAATCTTTTACTTTTCGAATTTCCTGTCTTGAAAAGGATTTTTAAACTTTTCCAACTGACCATAGAAAGATTCGACATGTTACCGAGTCTTAGATGTGTGGCTAAAATAAATTTGTATATTAGATGTATCTATAACCTTTATTAATAAGCGAAAACCCTTTTAATATTGTAAATTTGATTCGTATTTTTTTTGGTTTCATCACTATTTTTTTTTCAAATATAACTATTTAATTGAAAAAAAGATTATGATACCCTAAACTCTTATTTCATGTATATTATTATATTCTAAACTCATAATTCACGTATCAGAATTTTATGTTGTTTTTAAATTATTTGTGTTTTGTTTAGTGCTCCAGTGCTGATCTTCATATGATTCTATTATTATTTTTGACTTCTTCGTCTTACAAATAATTTTAGTATTTTTTTGACTTTTCATCTTGCAGATAATATACATATGTCAATATTATCTGTGATCGCATATAATGGACACTTAAATCATAAAATTTAAACATCCGTATTAACTTTTATTTTGAAAGAATAAATTTACTACACACTTGCTGCTTCAATTTTCGACTCATATATTATATCCTAAACTCTTATTTACTGTAGAATTTTATGTTGTTTTTAAATGAAAATAATAATAATTATATATTGTCCTATAAATTCCTATTTCATGTAAACTTTTATGTATTTTTTAAGAAAAAACTAATTTTATGTTTTTTAAAATTAAAACAATATAATTATCTAATCTAAAATAAATTATATTATTATTGTACCATAAACTCTTATTTCACGTAAAATTCTATGTTATTTAAAAAAATAATAATAATCTAATCTAAATCTACAATAAATTATAGAGAAATTATCGAAAATACTACATTTTCTATGTTTTTTTTAGAATTTTACCATCTTCTGATTTTTTTTTGCAAAAATATACGGTTTGCAACTAGATGCAACTTTAAAATATTTTCAAAAATACCAGATTCAACCAAAGCAACAAGATGCAACTTTAAAAAAAAATTGAAATCAGCTGAAAATTCAAAAAGTTTGTTAGGATGAGGGGTGAAAGAAGATGAAGATGAATAAATCTTTCAATTGCAGGTTACATGTCATCATCTTTCATTTATACATACATGTCTATATATACATATATAGATACATGCATAGTTGAGAGTTTACAAGTAGTTTCATCTAAATCAAATTAATAATTGGGTTGAGTTTCTAGCTAATCAACAAGGCCCCGCAGGTACACTAACTTTTGCAACTTATTATGCAACCAAATATGATTCCAATTATTAAAATTTTATAATTTGTATTCATGATTGATTTTGGTTGTAGTTGCAGATATGGTTGCATCTAGTTGTATACCGTATTTTTGCAAATATTTTTAAATAATTGGTATTTTTACAAATATGTTGGTATTTTTGCAAAATATTCAAAAAAAACATAGTATTTTTGCAAAAAAAAATTCTTGTATTGGGTATTTATGAAAAAAACCCTAAATTATATTATTATTGTACGCAAATATATTATATTGTTATTAAATTACATTACTTATTGTACCAAAATATATTATATCATGTTTCAGATATCCCATACTCGAGGAGTTGCAATAAGATCACAGAAATAAGCAAACTAAAGTACGTTGTAGTTTGTAGTTTAGGCCATCTGAAATTTGTATTCTTATTAAATATCCTGAGGAGTTACAATAAGATCACAGACACATAAGAAAACTAAAGTACGTTGTAGTTTGTAGTTTAGGTCATCTGAAATTTGTATTCTTAATGTAGTTCTAATTCTTTTATAACCTTAGTGTCTTGATGAATTGCACTTAAAATATGAAACACCAACGAATATGATTATAGGTAATTGTTACAGATGAAGTGATCATTGTCCATCACCAATATACAAAGAATAGTTACTAATCGAATACATGTTGTGGACATGTAAATTTACTTTTGAGCATGCCAAGCTTTTGTTAATACAAGTTGTGGAGAGGTAAATTCACTTTTCAGCATGACAAGTTGTGCCCATCTGCATATACTTTTTGATTTTAGTTAGTACTCCAAAGATAAGTAAGTCAATTTTCACTTAGAGTAATATATCATCGGCAAGGGAATGTGTTGTATCATCGTGCATGCGAATCAATTTCATAGAAAAGGTTAGAATATTTACATCACCAATCACAAGTGCATAAATTGAATTCAATTATATTTGTCATGTCATATTTATTCTTTATTCATGATGACTAGTCTTATTATATTTAGATAGTCCCAAATGAATTTAACTATATATATCTTGTACCGTTAGTTAATTCATGAATATGCTTACAATATTTAAATCATCCATATTTTGTACGATACTGAGCTAATTTCTTGGTCCCCTTATAATTTTTCCTTCTAGCTATGTCGTTACAATTGGAAGACAAAAGATCTGCATACAAAAAAGATATCGTCGAACAAGAGATTCTGAAACTATTGAGCAGCGAGATGAACGTAATGATAAAATTCGCAAAAAATATATGTCCCAGGTATTATTATCAAAGTTTCTTTTTTTCTTAATTTTAAGAATTATTCAATTCAGATAATGATCTCTTGTGTTTTATGTATAAATAGAAAGCTGTTTCTAGAAATAAAGAAACTCAACTAGATGTCAATCTTCTATATTTTATCCAAGGATTTATACACAAAATTTTAATTATATATACATAATTTATACTGTATTTGACCGATTTCTTAGTCCCGTTATAATTATCCCTTACAGTTACGCCTTCAAAACTGTAATTGTAAAGATCTGCCGAAAGAGAAAGATATCGTAAAAAAAGAGATTTTGAAACTATTGAGCTGTATAATAAACATAATGAGAAAGGTCGGAAAAAATATATAACACAGGTATTGGTGACAAAGTTTTTTTGTTTAATTTTTCAATTCAACTAGTGATCTCTTACGTTTCTATATAATAGAAAGTTGTTGCTGAAAATAAAGAAATTCAATTGGATGAGAATTTTTTGGATCTATATACAGGTTGTGTTTTAGTTTTAAAATTAATTTGATTTTAATTACGTTTTCTATATAATGAAAAAAGCTGTTTCAAGAATAAAGAAACTCCACTTGATGGGAATCTTCTAGATCTTATGTTGTTTAAACAAAATTTTAATTATATGTATACATACATAGTTTATAATACATTTGCATGATTTGTTAGTATCCTTATAATTATCCCTTATAGCCTATAGCTATGCTTTCAAAATTGAAAGTTAAAAGATCTGGAAGAGAAAGATATCATCAAACAAGAGATTCTAAACTAATGAGTACGAGAATAAACGTAATGAGAAATGTCGAAAAAGATATATGGCACGGATATTGGGGACATTGTTTTGCTTAATTATATATATAATTATTTAGTAATTAATTTCATGAAAAAATAATGCAGTTGTAAACAACATTAAGTCAAAATTTATAATAATATTAATAAAAAAAATACTATAAATAAAACAAATTTTCAAAAAAAAAATACTCGGCCCGTGGTTCCGTGATGACACACATACGATATTACATTGAAAAAAAATTAAAGATTCCAAAAATCGTTCTAAATTTTTTTACCAAATATTAATGTATTACCTGCATACATCCTACGTATATTATTTTGTACCCACAAATAAAAATTAGTAACATATTATACCTGGAAAAAGTTTTGATTTTTTTTGGAACACCTGACACAGACAATGAGAAGCCAGATGGAAAAAATCTCAACAATTATGTTATGGTTGATAATGTAATCAAAGCATGGTACAAGAAGTCAAGAACTTAGCAGGGGCAAAAAACCATGTGTACAAGTGAATATAGTCTTCAATCTTCAAAATCAACCAAAAATCCCCGTACAGGAACGAATCTGCAATCTAGAATCAGTGCATATCTAATAAATTTTCTGCAATTAGAACGTCAAATTCAGTTCAAATTCAATCATAGATGGCAACTCTAGCATTTTAGCTACATTTTATTTGTACTACCGGTCTCCTTTAGAGTCGTGGTATGATTTTTAAGATTGGTTATTTGATGAATCATGAGAGACTTTGTTCAAGAATGAACTGATAGTAATTTGTACAATTCTTTTGACAGAAACAATTACAAGAAAATGAGAGTACTATTTATACAAAGTGAATCCACCAAGAAAGACATGCATGGCTTCCATTTTGGTACGTGGCTACATAACCACAGGGCACCCATCCACTGTGATCCCTTGAGCTGTTGGACAGGAAGCATAAGGGCATCCATCAAGTTCATTGCCCCACCAATCAAGACCGATATTTTCCAGTCCTAAGCATAGATACAATAGCACTCCCATAAAAGCCAGTCCAGCGTCAAGTGCACCAGAAAGAACATAATTATGGCGTTGCCACCAATCCGGTCTATATCTATAGATCACAAATCCAGATAAAAATCCAACCATAATCCATGCAGTGTAGTTGACTGCAGTAGCTGGTGGCATCTGCCCTGTGGCGCCTATTAGTACTGGCATGTTTATGAGCCTAATCCACTCTTGGTCAGGGAATGCCCTGTGAGCTAACCAGACAAAAATTGGAGCAATTGCTCCAAGCAAAAAGAACCAATTCACCATTGCATAAGTGCCTAAATCTCCGAAAATTCTACGAGGTCCGATTAGCCCCCAGATAACGGATGCATCGTAGAAGACATGATCTCCCGGGCAAGTCCACACAGTGCCACCAGAAGATGCAGTTGCACAAATGTCAGGGATAGTTTCCATTAACCACCAGGCCGTTATCAAGTACACTAAACTTGCTATAAGCGTTCCAACTATCTGGAAATTTTGGCACAATCAATTTTGATTAATCAGATTCCAGAAACTAGTAACCGTTTGGATAATTTCAAAAGGTAGTTCTTGATGAAAGGATAGAGAACTTACCTGTGCCATAAACATTGTCCTAGGTGGAATTTTCATGTAGTGACCAAGCTTAAAGTCTTGAAGGAAGGTAATTGCCTGTGACATACTTATGTAACCATACACTTTGAAGCACATATTAGCAACTGGATACCCTGGATAGATGTATCCTATGATGTATTCTGTGATGATGTTCAAGCCTGGAGCCTACAGATTTACGGAAAAGATGTGTAAAATTAATAGAACACTTTTTGGTTTAATTCTAAGTTTTTAACTCTCATGTAAAGAACATGCACATATAAATAATTAAAGATAGAACTCAATTTTGTTAAATTAAGCTATTTAGGAAATGCATGTACCTGGTTAGTAATTGCAGTGATGATCCCAATAGGCAGAGTGAAAAAGAAGGCAATGGCGCAAGCTAGTAGTACACCCCACCAAGGCAGCTGAAGTTGCTCATTGTAATACTGGCAGGCGAAAATTGTAAGTGTTATGTTGGCAATCAGGATGGACCAGAACCACCACTCTGGAACTTGTTTATATTTGCTCATAAGTCTTGTGTGTATGTCCATCTTCTTTTCTTTGAAACTTGATTTGCTTTGCTCCCATATTTCCCTGCATATATTGATCCACAAAATAATTGAAATTCATTTCACTACTATTCTACCAAGTAGGCGTGAGAGTGTGACAGAGATCAAGAAATGGTACCTTCCATGAAATAGGAACACGTGCATAACTGTGGCAGCGAGAGCTGCGAATCCAACACCATAAGTCATAGCAAAAAATGTACTAAGATAAAGAGGTCCTTCGCGTTCATAAGCCGCGGAATCCAGGTGGAAATTATTGTCAATAATGGTTGTAATATTGTAAATTTGGCCAGATGAGGTAAAGAGTTCATCAGAGAATATGGGGAAATTTTTCGCTTTATACAAATTGAACCAGTAGCTTATAGGTGTCACAACATACATGACAAAAAAAAATCCCACAGCAACATTGGCAGTGGCAAACCATGGGCTAGCTAAGGGACTTCCAAGGTAGGCTGAAATCGAAGACCAGTCAAGGCCAACAGCACCAATTCCAAGTCCGTGGAGTCCAGAACCAAGTTGCTGTGCCAGAACTGATTTTGGGAAGACCCAGCAGATCCAAGAAAGGGAGGTTAACATTTGGAAGAGGTAGCCAGGGAAGACATAGAATGCAAAGCTGCAAATGAAGGCGATTACGAAGAACTGAGTTCGAGTTAATCCTCCTTTAGGCCTCTCTTCTTTCTCATGCAGAGCCCTGTAAAACAAGGCTTTAGAATTCAATCTTAAATATATTACCATGCAGAAAAAAAATTATTGCCGTTTCTTTTAACAAGATGATTACTATTAAACTCTCAACAATATATTAGTATAAATCACTTATCCCGATAGTCTTATGAACTTAATTTTTTTTTAAACAACTTAACTTATTGTTTCATTTCTTGGTTTTTTTATTACTCCGTACTTTATTTTTTCACATTAATATTTTTAAATATTTGTTTAATTTAAATGTATGCATTGAGATCATTGTATTAATAATTATTTAAAAAAAATTAATTTAGCAATCACTTTACTAACTTATAAGTAAATTTATTCAAACGAATTCATTACTTATCACTTATATGATAATTATTCATTTTAAGATAAAAGTTGCATCATTTAAGATACCCCTCGTTATGTTATTTTTCAAAAGTTTAAAACATCCAACAAAATAAAAATTTACTATATGGAATTACCACGAATTCATGATGCATAAAAAATATTATTAAATATCGGATAAATTACAAAATGATGATCGTATTTTACATTAAAATATAAAAATGTGGGAAAATTTTCAAGAATTAATAACCAGATTTAATTTTCGTGTTTTGAAAAAATGGATCCAACTAACTTTTTTTTAAAAAAAAATAGCAGGATTTTATTTTCACTTTTCAAAAGAATGACGCCCTTTCCCTTTCACAAATTTGTAAAAATCAGTTTTTTAAAAGACGAAAATAAAATTTCATCATTAATTTAAAAACTTAAAATTTTTGTCACTTTTTAAAAATTTACAAATATTAGTTGGTCTTCCCTAAAAGTTGGATCGAAGGACCACGACCACTTACGACCGATCACACGTAGAACGTTAACTCACTCACAAGTCACAATTACAGTTTACAGCTATAAAATAATTAATTGAGGTGTATGATTTATAGGGTCCCTGCCAGGCAACTGCCAGTTTATAGTAGGACATTCTACTCTTTCTTTTAAGAATAATGCTACTCCTTCCATCCATTCTGGAAGCCTTAAAATACGTGTCAAATAATAGGATTAATTATCTAGTTTATCACTAAAGTGGGCCTAAAGTATCAAGCTGGTCACCAAACTGAAAACGGTCTCAAATAGGTCATTAAAGTCGGCTACAAGTACACTCCATCAAATAATTCACTTTTTTTAGACGAAAAATGATGATGTATTAAATTTTGTTTGATGTGACATCTATTTGTTAGGGTAACATATCCATTCCAAACTATAAAATCGAAGAAATCAACATTAATATTAGTATTTTCCGTCCAGAAAAGAGTGAGATATATAATAAAATGTACCCATAGCTGACTTCAATGACCTGCTTGAGACCGTTTTCAGTTTAGTGACCAACTTGATACTTTAAGACCACTTTAGTGATCAACTTGATAATTAACCCTCAAATAATATAAAAAAACTGTAAAAACATGAGAGGGATAGAGGGAGTATATACCAAAAAATATTTTCAAATAAAATTTTGAAATAATGTGATAGATGTGATATTTTGAAAAATTTTAATTCATGAAATTTATGTGAATACAAGAAAGTCCATCATAATTAATTGAATTAGTACTAATTAAATTCTAATACATGATATTTGAGAACAGATTTAGAAACGAATTCCACACATCTAGCATTTTCCTTCTTTTAAACAATCCCCACCGTCCAAAGTCACATTTTGGTAACGTTTGATACTACCCCGCCACAAATTTACAGCCAGCATCAGTATCACTGCCGTATAAACATATTACATATACGACATCCAGTTCGGTCACATCAACATGCTTGTCCTTTAGCCGACAAATAGTGATTAGTGGTAATAATTTAGGTTTAAGACACAACTTTGAATGATTAGCTGAAAATTTAACTGTATATTTGTTAATCATGTAACAATACAGTGATGTGTAAGTTAAGCTTTAGTTTGACAATTTTCCTCATTTTTTAGTGTATTATGTTCATAGATTATAAAAGTATGGATTAGGAAGAGGTAGCCACGATTTTAGTCAATAATTTTTTTTTTTGGGTAACCTTTTAGTCAATAAATTTTGCGTAAGAGAGATCGTTGTTAATTTTGTGTGACTTTATTAACAACTTAAAATTTTGAGAAGAGTCGATGAAATGATTTGATATAAAGAATTGTAATCAAGGCCCGTTTAGACTAGTCCTACCAATATTAATTAATGTTTTTGCAATTTAATTTTGTAGGTCGGAAGTCAGAAGAAGGTCAATAATATCGAAAATTTAAATGAAATTCTTGCTGGTTTAATGAAATTACGGTCTAAATTAGGTTAATAGTTTGTTGAAAGTACCTGAACAAGGAGACTTGAACAAGATTAGCAGGCCACCACATAGCTGCTGGCTCCACTAGATATCTTCTGAATATACCAGCCCATCCAAACCCCAGTATCTACCATTCAACACAACCATTTCATTTTCACTCCATATATATCTACCACGTTTAAAAAAATTTAAGAAAAATACATTACCAAATTTACAGCAAATTCAAACTGACAACGATACCTGAGTTGTTAGGACAACAAGCAACGACACAAAGAATGTGATGTGACGTCCATAAAAAATCTTTACACCGGTAACCACATGAATAGCGTACACCGAACCCGCACCGGAGTTTGCGAAAATCGTAATAAGTACGTGTTCTTTCACGTTAAATGGCCCTGGATTCATAGTGAACTCGAATCTTGTTCCTCGGAAGAAGATTCTGTCTGTTATTTTAGCTGCCATTAGTTGACCTAATGGAACCACGGCGATCTGAGCTGAGATCGCCGTGATGGTCAACGGTTCGGTTCTGTACCAAAAAAATTGGTTGAGAAACGATAACACAACGCAGGAGAGTGTTCCTAAGACCCACATTCGGAAGGTGAGTACTGGTAGGGTTTCATCGTCGGTTGTCGGGACGGTGAGTGCAACTTGCCTGATCGGAGACTGTTCAGCACACAAGTCCTCATCTTCTTGATGCACCGATGAACTTAACGGAAGATTTGGTACTGGCCGGTAAAATATGTAACAGGTTGATTAATTAATTTGAAGAATAAACGTCAATAATATATGGAAACACATAGATTAATTTATCGAAACACGAAAATCGAAATAAATTTGTACTTACATAGAGGAGTTTGAATTTCAGGTGAGAATGATGCTTCCTCCATGGATCTTTCTCCTCAAAATTAGAAGATAGCAATCTAGCTAGCTTATTTATATATTTAATTAGTTTGTGTAATATTCTCCGTTATTTTATTCTATTTTCTTAAATTGTTATTTATTTCCCCATATGTTCATGTTGGATATGAATAGTAGGATGAAATTTGAATGGCACAATCTATATATTAAAAGTTACTATGAATATAGCAAATGAGACGGTCTCTTTCTAATTGAGACAGACAATGGGACAGTCTCAATTATAAACAGAAATACAGAATAACAAGCAGGATAAGCAGTTAGCTAAAATTAAATGTAATGCAGAATACCAGAAGTTTTCACTTGGTTCGGCCCTTAACTTCTAGTCTATGGCCTACATCCAAGTCCCCATGCCAACTAGCATAGAGAATGTATTATATCAACTTTGATAAAGAACTTACAATCTTTCCTTGGTTACAATAGGATAGTCCCTTGAAAGAAACCCTTTCCTTTAGCACACTTGCTACCTAGCACACTTGCTACCTTGACTAACCTTTGAAACCAATACTATGCCACAACCCGGCAACAAGTTGATATCAATACAGTCCACACAACAAAACAATTACAACTCAAACTAATTCTTGTTTGACTGAAAGATATTGAAAGATTATGAAACAAGAATGTATTTTTCAGAAAGTAAGATGAGAACAATTCGGCTTTTTAAAATCAGTTGTGTCGTCTTTCTGAAAAGGAATGAGTTTGGATATATATAGAAACAATATAACGGATAGAATCTTTCAAACAACAAACAAGATAAGATTGGTTAAAAAGATTTGTTTGAAAGTATTTGAATAAGTCTTTAGAAAACAATCCGTTAGTTTTGTTTATAAAGATAAACCTTTGAAAAGATAAGTCTTTGAAAAATTCAAACTAGGTTTATCTCAAGAAGTTTGTTTAGAAAAGATAAGTATAGAATCAGTCAAACTAGAATGTACAACTTATCTTATCCTATTCTAAACTCCATTGCATAATCCAATGTCCAATGTTGTTGAATGTGCTTATCATCATAAACCAAGAATTAACATTCTCCCCCTTTTATGATGATACCGATGAAACAGGAATAGAAGCTCCCCCTTTCAAAGATACTTTGATACCTGTTCAAACAACAACAAACTATATGCAATATATACTTTTATGCAATGAAACAGTTCAATAAACATTGATGAAAGGAATGATAATGAGACTGATAGAATGAGACAAACATATGCATCATTACGAATACTATCCCATAAACCAAGGATAATCCAAATAAATGTTTAGATCAAACAAAACAACCAAACCATCAGTCAAATCAACACCAACACAAACCAACACAATGTTTAACTGTTAACATAAAATGATTTCATCATAAACTTCCTCCCCCTTCATCATAAAAGGGTAAAGTTTAGTCAGAATCTGAAACGTCCACTGTTGCCTTCCTTTTGCCTTGACTCTTGGATGACGGGTAAACCGGTTCTTGTCCATATTCTGAGAAAAGCTTGTCCAAGGTAGTCTTGTCTGGAGCCTTACCATCACGTTCTGCGAGCCACTCGAAAATCTTATCCTTGTATTCTTCACGGGTCATGCCAAACACAGACGGAGGAGGGATTGCTGGAAGAGGTAGGGGTGCAGTAATTTCTTCTAGAGTACAATCACCAATCCAATCGTTCTTCTTATGCCACGACATCGAGCCCTTATGCTGCATAGAAGTAAGTTGTTTAGACAGAAATTGCGTTTCCGAACCAAGCTTGAAGAAGAGCTTGACAAACTCCTTCTCCCATGCTTTAGCAGTTGACGTCATGCCTTCTTGAAGTGTGTTAAACTCAAAATCAACTGTCTTGGCCAGACGTTGGTCATGGGTATAAAGCACAGATAACTTTGTATTGATGTTGTCAAGAGAATGAGAAACATGTTTATTAAACATCTCATAAGAAGCACGAAGCATACTGACTTGAGAAGTTAAGGAATCAAGAGACTCAACTGACGAAAGCTTACGATTAAGATTTTCAATAGCAGCAGAATTTTCATTGAGTTTAACAAGCAAAGAATTAAGGACAGTAGAGGTATTTTGATCTAAAGGATCAGAAGCATAGTTTGGAGAATTAGGAAGACCACCAAAAGAACGATGTTCATCATCAAAAATCAAATCACCAGATGAATTAAATACTAAGTTATTAGCATTTAGAACAGAGAGATCAAACACAGAAGACAATTTCTCAAATTTTTCAGATTTTAAAGGGACCAAAAAATATTGAAAAATTGATGTCAACAAACCAGGAAAAGGCAAATGCATGGACTCATGAGAAGAGCAATGAGACATAGACAAGATAATCAAAGAAGCAATATCACAAGGAATACGTTTCACAAAAACTGATAATAAAATTGCATCTTGATAAGTGACCCTGTCACGACCACTTTTCCGAGGCAAAACATTTGTATGAAACAACTTGAAAAGAAGTAAGGAGAGAGGAGAAAGTTCAGATACCAGTGGTTTGATAGAGACTGAGACAAAATTATCACCCAAGATAGTCTTTATTTGAGCTTCGTAATCCAAAGCATCAATTGCCAAGAACGGTTGATGAGTTGTATGAGGACACACACCACTGTGAGAAATTCCAGAAATTGTTGCCAAAATATCTGCTTTGAACACGATAGGATGGCCACGAACAGTCGAAAAAACCATGTTGTCGTCTAAGAGCTTGAAATTAGAATAAAATTCTCGGACTAATTCAGGGTATATAACGTCGGAGGGAAAAAGGAGAGGTGAACAGCCCTGAGTCTTGAACAAATCAACAACTCCGGCACGAGTGAGAACATCCAAATCAACCAATCGTTCTTTCAGAATCTGTTTGGACAAAACCTTGGTGCTAGTAGTTGCATGTGGAGGAGAAGACTCTGGAGAAGCAGCAGATTGCTCAGAGTCTGCTTTCATTGTGCGACGTCGTTTGTTGAAGGCCGATGACGATCCGGGAGCACGGGATTTAGTATTGCGACGAGCCATGAGAGTGTATAGAGATGGAGAAAAGAAAAAGGAATAAGGGTGAAAAGGATAAAGTAGAAAGAGAGAGAGAGTTAGAAAGGAGAAGAAGTTGAGAAGGTAGAGAAGTCTGAAAAGACGTGTCCAGAATTAAAACCGGCGCGAGAAACAAGGGAAGAGAGACTATGAAACGATTTGACAGTACACTGCATGTATATCATCAGAGATAAATACGGAATATTTATATAATGCACAGACACGCAAACAGCATTTAGTAATAAATCAATTAATTGCACAAAATCAGCTAAACAAATAAAATCAGTGAGTAACGGTCATATAGAACACATACCAAGTTCACGACGGAGGAAACAAAACCTGTCCTCAGCAAGAGGTTTTGTAAAAATGTCAGCACGCTGATTGTCAGTAGGAATATAGATGAGCTCAATATTACCTTTCGATACATTATCTCGAAGAAAATGGTGACGAACATCAATATGCTTAGTACGAGAATGCATGACAGGATTTTTAGAGATATTAATGGCAGAGGTATTATCACAATAAATAGGAATATGAGATACAGAAATACCAAAATCTTGGAGTGTTTGTTGCATCCATAAAATCTGAGCACAGCAACTACCAGCTGCGATATATTCACCTTCAGCAGTAGAAAGAGCTACAGATGTTTGCTTTTTACTGTGCCATGCAACTAAACAATCACCTAAATATTCACAAGCACCACTAGTACTTTTTCGATCAACCTGTGACCCTGCATAGTCAGCATCTGAAAAACCAATTAAGTCAAAGGAAGAAGAGCTCGGATAAAATAATCCCAAGTCACTAGTACCTTTTAAATACTTAAAAATACGTTTAACAGCATTTAAATGAGATTCTTTAGGTTGAGATTGAAACCGGGCACACAAGCATACACTATACATAATATCAGGACGAGATGCAGTTAAGTATAACAGAGAACCAATCATACCTCGATATTTAGTAACATCTACCGGGGTACCTTGTTCATCCTTAGTGAGCTTGATAGATGTACTCATAGGTGTAGACTTAGGTGAAACATGATCAAGAGCAAATCTTTTGAGAAGATCAGCAATGTACTTGCCTTGATGAATAAATATTCCTGTCGCAGTTTGATTTATTTGTAAACCAAGAAAATATTGAAGTTCGCCCATTAAACTCATGTCAAATTCTTTATGCATGCAAT
Organism: Heracleum sosnowskyi; assembly: GCA_030848705.1. NCBI lineage: Eukaryota > Viridiplantae > Streptophyta > Magnoliopsida > Apiales > Apiaceae > Heracleum > Heracleum sosnowskyi. The sequence goes on from CM061239.1 coordinate 12,015,482, forward strand.
CAGAAAACCACTTACACAATGATTCGTTAGTAGATCCGAACACAATATCATCAACATAAACTTGTACTAATAATAAATGATTATGTTTATGAAAAATAAATAAAGTTGGATCGAGTGTACCACGAGTGAAGCCATTTTGAACAAGAAACTGACTGAGACGATCATACCAGCATCTAGGGGATTGTCTCAAACCGTAGACTGATTTCTTGAGACGATAAACATAGTCAGGATGTTTTTCATGAATGAAACCTGGAGGCTGCTTGACAAAAACTTCTTCCTTAAGATAACCATTAAGAAACGCGCTTTTAACGTCCATCTGATACAGTTTGAAGTTCTTATGAGCTGCAAATGCCTTTAGAATTCGAATAGCCTCTAAGCGAGCAACAGGAGCGTATGTTTCGTCAAAATCGATGCCTTCCTGTTGATTGTATCCTTGTGCGACCAAACGGGCTTTGTTTCGAATGATGTTTCCAGCTTCATCTTGTTTGTTCTTGAAAACCCAACGAGTACCTATGACTTTGACATTTGGAGGAGGTGGGACAAGTTCCCATACATCACAACGTTCGAACTGATTCAATTCTTCCTGCATTGCTACTGACCAGTGTTCGTCTGCCACAGCTTCTTGAGCATTCTTTGGTTCGAATTCTGCAACAAAAGCACTAAAAGCACAGAAATTTCTAAGTCTACTTCGGGTAGAAATACCTTGATCTATGTCTGTAAGAAGATTGTCAGGAGGATGATTCTTTACTGTTCTGGAAGACTTTGGAAGTTGAATATTACTCATTTCTTCTTCATTGGAATTATCTGTCTGAGAGTGATTGAGAGGTGTCTCATTTGAATGAGACTGTCTCATTGTAGTTGGAGAATCAGTGTTCAATCGAGCGCTTGATCCAGGTGTCTGAGGAGAGCTTAACAATGATTCTGAATGACTCGAAGAACCTGGTGAAGAAATATGTGACCGAGATGAGCCGGGAGTATCTGGACTGCCTGATTGACCAGAAAGAGACGGACTCTTTTGGGAATGAGACTGTCTCAATTGGGATTGAGACGGTAGTTCTGGGCCATCTTCTTCTAGTGGAGAAAAATTGCGAGTAGATTCATTGAAGGTGATGTTGATAGATTCTTCCACTTTGTTTTTGAGAGAATTATAAACTCTGTATGCCTTGCTTGTAGTAGAATAACCCAAAAAGATTCCTTCAGTTGATCTTGGATCAAACTTACCTCGAGTATTCTGAGTATCTAAAATAAAGCATTTTGAACCAAAAACTCGAAAATAATTAATGTTAGGAGTTCTTTTATTAAGCAGTTCATAAGGAGTTTTAAGTAAAATAGGACGAATAAGTACTCTATTTAGAACATAACAGGAAGTATGTACCGCTTCAGCCCAAAACTTTCTTGGGAGCGTACTCTCATGAAGTAATGTTCTAGCTGTTTCCTGTAAGGTCCTGTTTTTGCGTTCAACTACTCCATTCTGCTGAGGAGTCCTTGGAGATGAGAATTCATGAGTGATTCCTCTAGATTTGCAGTAAGTTATGAAATCTTTCTCAAATTCACCACCATGATCACTACGAATAGTATTGAGCTTGACAGAATACTTAGTTTCCAGATTAGTAATCAAATCCTTAAACTCAACAAAAGCTTCATCTTTAGTACGCAAGAATAATACCCAAGTAAATCGAGAGTAATCATCTACTATCACAAAAGCATAATTCTTACCACCAAGACTTACATATCCTTCTGGACCAAAAAGATCTAAATGAAGAAGTTGTAAAGGAACTGTTGTTGAGACTTTGTTCTTACTAGTAAAAGATGTCTTCACTTGTTTTCCCAGTTGGCAAGCTGAGCAAGGTTCCACCTTCTTATATTTAAGCTTTGGTAAACCTCGAACTAAATCATGTGAAGATATCTTGTGAATCAAATCCATGTGAACATGTCCAAGACGTCGATGCCACAAGGTCTGTTGTTCTTGAACAGATGCAAGACAAATATCTGACTGTTGTTCATCAAAATCTAACACAAAAATATTTCCTTTTCGTTTGGCTACTAAGGAAACTTTATTAGATTTCATACCAATATAACATACATCTTTACCAAAACTTACCTCGTGACCCGCATCAGTAAGTTGACTCACACTAATAAGATTATATTTTAAACCATCAACTAAACGAACATTTGTAATAGCAAACCTGTTGTTACCAATAGTGCCTTTACCAATGATGCGGACATTATTTGAATCACCGAGTGTAACTAGACCTCCTTCTTTAGCTTCGAGAGAAAGAAACTTTGATTTGTCCCCAGTCATATGACGCGAACATCCACTGTCGATAATCCATTTGTTACTAGGAACATGGACCTTCAAACACACCTGCAGAAATCGTTCTATCTCTTAGGTCCCCATTTGACTTTGGGTCCTGATGTGTTAGTATCACAGATATTATATAAATGTCTTTCTGATTTCTTAATCCAGACTTGAACAACATTAACTGATTTAGGAACAGAATATCTATAGTATGAGTTAGAATTGTGGCCCTTGATACCACACAATCTTGATTCTGATGTAGTGTGACCTGGTTTGCCACAATCTCGACATTTCTCATAAGGCATTTTGTACTTCATTGGTGTTCTTTTGTATCCACTTTGAAATGCAGTTTTCTTGGTTGACTCACAACCTATTCCTTCTTTGTCCAGAGATGATTTATGTTCTGCAAGTAGAGCGTTTAGAGTACCTTCACCATGGAAACATTTAGCTAGATCCTTCTCTAACTGAGCCACTTTCTGTTTTAGTTCAGGAACTAACGGATCAGAAACTTTTTCTTCTTTGATATTTTCGGATGTAATTGTCATTGGTTCCTTCTTGAGAGCTTCGAGACATGCATCTCTCATTTCGATCTCATTTTTGAGATAAATGTTTTCTTCCGTGAGTTTAGCCACCTTTGCGACTAACGATCGATTTTCTGACATTACTGCTTCATCTTTAAGTGAATCGTCGACCTCATTTAGAACTTCACTTAAAGCTTGTTTTAAGTAGGCATTCTTTTCCTTAAGCTTCTTGTTTTGTGCCTGCAATGTTAATACAATAGGGGATATTTTCGTATGTAAAAGATCTTGAACAGTTTGTACCTCATCGTTATCACTTGCACTATCTTCAAATCCAGCAAAGCACAACTGAGCTACTTCATCATCGGAGTCAATTTCCACATCTGATTCGTCATCACTCCATGTAAGTAAAGCTTTTTGTTTAGCCTTGAGTTTGTAACAATTCTTCTTGAAATGTCCTTTCTTTCCACATTCAAAACATGCGTCCTTGCTTGGATCTGCTTTGTTGACCTTATTTGAAGAGAATTTAAAATCTTTCTTTGGAAACTGAGACTTCATAGGTTGCTTTGATGTATTCCTTTTAGCCAGAAATTTGTGAAACTTCCTAGTTAGGAGAGCTATTTCCTCATCAGAGTCGTCAGGAGATTCATCAACATCTGCATTAAGTGCCAATGTCTTTTTGCGAGGAGCAGTCTCTTCTTCATCATACCTACGAAGTTGATTCTCGAATTCTTCCAACTCACTAAATACAGTAAGAGTATCCATAGTAGAGAGACTGACAGAATCCTGGAGTATGGTAACCTTCGGAGCAAATTTCTTTGGCATAGCTCGGAGAATTTTCCTGTTGATCTCAGTTTGAGGAATGACTCTCTCCAAAAGAGCTATTGAGTTCATCAATGTCAAGAATCTTCCTTGAGCATCCTTTATGTTTTAATCTCTTTCCAACCTGAAAGCTTCATAATCACTCATTAGCATACTTAGTTTTACTTCACGTACCTTAGATGTACCTTCATGGCTGACTTTGATTGTATCCCAAATTTGTTTTGCCGTTGTACAGGCTGATACTTTTCGTAACTCAGTAGCCACCATTCCATTGAGCAATGAGTTCATAGCCCTAGCATTATAGTTGAGCGAATTCACTTCCTCAGGAGTGAGTTCCTTGACTGGCTTTGGCTTTCCATCTCTCATTGGAACTACGAGACCATTTTCAACAGCATCCCATTTGAATATATCACGCTGGAGAAATATTTTCATGCGAAATTTCCAGTCATTGTAATCTTCAGCACCATGAAGCATTGGGGGTATATTATTCGAATGCCTATCTGATTGAGCCATGGATCGCTAGCAAAATAAACACTAAACAGAGAATTAAATGCACCTTCTCTGATACCAAATGAAATTTGAATGGCACAATCTATATATTAAAAGTTACTATGAATATAGCAAATGAGACGGTCTCTTTCTAATTGAGACAGACAATGGGACAGTCTCAATTATAAACAGAAATACAGAATAACAAGCAGGATAAGCAGTTAGCTAAAATTAAATGTAATGCAGAATACCAGAAGTTTTCACTTGGTTCGACCCTTAACTTCTAGTCTATGGCCTACATCCAAGTCCACATGCCAACTAGCATGGAGAATGTATTATATCAACTTTGATAAAGAACTTACAATCTTTCCTTGGTTACAATAGGATAGTCCCTTGAAAGAAACCCTTTCCTTTAGCACACTTGCTACCTAGCACACTTGCTACCTTGACTAACCTTTGAAACCAATACTATGCCACAACCCGGCAACAAGTTGATATCAATACAGTCCACACAACAAAACAATTACAACTCAAACTAATTCTTGTTTGACTGAAAGATATTGAAAGATTATGAAACAAGAATGTATTTTTCAGAAAGTAAGATGAGAACAATTCGGCTTTTTAAAATCAGTTGTGTCGTCTTTCTGAAAAGGAATGAGTTTGGATATATATAGAAACAATATAACGGATAGAATCTTTCAAACAACAAACAAGATAAGATTGGTTAAAAAGATTTGTTTGAAAGTATTTGAATAAGTCTTTAGAAAACAATCCGTTAGTTTTGTTTATAAAGATAAACCTTTGAAAAGATAAGTCTTTGAAAAATTCAAACTAGGTTTATCTCAAGAAGTTTGTTTAGAAAAGATAAGTATAGAATCAGTCAAACTAGAATGTACAACTTATCTTATCCTATTCTAAACTCCATTGCATAATCCAATGTCCAATGTTGTTGAATGTGCTTATCATCATAAACCAAGAATTAACATAGGAGTTGAATATATGAATCTCCAAAACGTGTAGATTCATTGAGGTAGCATTTATTTAATAACGCAGAGGGAGCAGGACTTCAAAAGAAGAAATAGTGCAATTTAGTACCATTTTTATTTGTTGTTTTTAATACTTAAAGAAAATTTGATTTGTGAAAGAAATACTAATTATTATAGTTATGATTCTGAATAATAAATACTTCAGTTTCTGCATTTTGAATTAATTTTTAAGTTATATGCATTTTTGAGATTTTCATCCAAAAGATACGTTGCTTTACATGTAGGTCCATATCTTAGCTTGCGGCAATAATTACAAAAGTAGAATCCAAATTTAGCTAATTGGCATAATTGATATAGAAATATATTATAAACTAAATTATTAACAGATAAATTCGTATCAGTTGTCAAGAGAACTGACCGGCTCTTCAGTAATGTAAATAATAATGCAATCGTCCATCGATAAATTGATAATGTCCCACATTTAATTAAACTATTTAATATAGATTAAATATTTTAAGTTTGAAAATTTGTTAGATTTACATATCTTGATATCTAGAAGTTTAATTGTAGTAGTCATCTTACTTTTGTATGTTATATATACTAGTTTATAGTCCGTGCGATACACAGTTACTTAAATTTTATTTATAATTATTTTGTTTATAATTATATTTTTATTACGATGCAACACACGATTATTTTTTAAATATTTATAATTATATTTATTTATGAATATTTTAATATTTAAAAGTTATTAGTTTACATGATTAAATTATTTTTAAAAAAGATTTAGCCAAAACAATTATAGTGATCTATTTAATATTAAATATAATTCGCATCGATCTATTTAATATTAAATCTAACAATTCGCATCGATCTATTTAAGATCTAATATAATTATTAATTTGGTCGTATAGTGATCGTACACGGACCAGATCGATTTTAATTTTTTCTTAAATTGATTTTAATATTTTATTGAAATAAACATATAATTTATAAATTTAAAAGAATTAGAAAAAAAATTAAATTGGTGTTACATTAATAAAAAAAATATTTATTAAAATTTAGATAATCACTTTACTGTTTGGGCTCTATCTTGAGTTTTAGACAACATATTTTAACGATTTTACAGCCCACACGAAGCTAACAAAATTATCTTTAATTTAATGATGGTTTAATAATTATTATCTAACTGGAACAATCCATAAACTAAAGAGAAAAGATAATTACGAATTTTTACATAAAGATTTCTATTCAATGTAGAAAACCCATTTATAATTGGTTTAAATTATCAAAATACACATTTTAGTATTTAAATACTGTCATATTATTAATCAAATACAATTTTTAATATTATATCTAACGGTCCTTGTCTATTTGAATATTTATAGTTTTATAATCCAACGGATCGTATACTTTTGGTAGACCAAAGTTTTGGATAAGATCTCCGCTTATTATATATAAGGAGTTAATATCATTTCCTAAAATTAAAATACAGGTGGATTTAGGGCTATAAGCGAACAGAGCCGTTCGTAAACAAAACTCGAGCTCGGCTCATTTTAGATGGACTCGGCTCGGTTCGTTTACTAAATGAACACGAGCTTGAACATGAAAATGTGTTCGGTTACACATTTTAGTATTTAAATATAATTCTATTATTAATCAGATACACTTTTTAATATTAAATCTAACAATTCTCATCGATCTATTTAAGATCTAATATAATTATTAATTTGGTCGTATAGTGATCGTACACGGACCAGATCGATTTTATTTTTTTACTAAATTGATTTTAATATTTTATTGAAATAAAAATAAAATTTATAAATTTAAAAGAATTAGGAAAAACATTAAATTGGTGCTACAATAAAAAAAATATTTATTAAAATTTAGATAATAACTTTACTGTTGGGCTATATCTTGAGTTTTAGACAACAGATTTTAACGATTTTACAGCTCATGCGAAGCTAACAAAATTATCTTTAATTTAATGATGGTTTATTAATTTTAAATTATCAAAATACATCTTTTAGTATTGAAATATAATTCTATTATTAATCAGATACACTTTTTAATATTATATCTAACGGTCCTCATATATTTGAATATTTATAGTTTTATAATCCAACGGATCATATATTTTTTATAGTACAGTGACCGATCAAAGTTTTGGATAAGATATGCCTTACGCTTATTATATATAAGGAGTTAATTATGAAAAGGAGTCTGGTTTTAGTAAATTAACACGTAAGTTTTTATGTCAATTTAAATTAAATAATGCGTAAAAATAGACCAAATTGATATAGTAAACAAATTAATGACGTACATGAGGGAGAATCTGCAAAGATTCCACCGACCGAATTGAAAGGAGTTGCTAGCTTGAATTCTTACGACGACGAAATATGGTCCTAACTAATTAGTTAGGTAACTTTTCTGCTGGTCTGCTCATGCAATTTACATTCACATATATATGTTCTGCAAGAGAGGAATCAGGAAACATGTGGGCACGTTAATTACCCCAAATAATGTTCCACATTTTCCTTTTTTTTTTAGCTCGCAAGGTTAACATTTAAAATTTCAGGTATTAGGTCTTATTTTTTAGGAATAATTTATTTTGATTAATTTTCACGAATTTCAACCATTGGATATAATCGAAGTTAACAATCGCTAATAATTCTTTATAGCACGAGCAAAACAATAAAATTTCTGAAAAAGAACTAATCGATAAAATAAATAAATACTGGCAATTTATAGATCAAAATATTTTGAAGAAATGTGAAATTCAAATCCCTTTTTCTCTTTTTCTAAACAAATAGTGCTTGATTTTTGCCCATCCTATTTAATTAGTTTTGTCCTTGAAACAAAAAGAAAGTCAGAATTAATCATTTTTCACATTTTAATGGACATGCATAAAAATATTATAGCTCAGATGGCCTGGATAAACCTAAGCCATTTATATCTTTTTGGTTGTGTACTTAATTTATTAAATTACTTGTCGTGTGCAAATTAGCATTACACATACACGGTAGGGAATCTAACCAAATAACATAAATATCACACGCTACTCCAAATTTCTCATTTGTCTTGTATTCTTGTTTGCTAAATGTCAACAGGAGCTTCCGAAGCTTGAATTCAAGATAAAGACTCACAAATATTATTACCAGCTTATCTAGTGTTTTTGAATGAAAAACAATTCGAACGTATATAGGACTGTAATTGAATAGGGCAATTTGTGAACAAAATTCGAGTTTGACTTGTTTTGTTCGGATTGATTCGATTTGTTCGTTAATTAAATAGTTCCGAGCCTCAACATAAAAATGTGTTTGATGAGTAAACGAGCTCGAGTCCAGCCTTACACATGTTCTGTTCAATTCGAACTTGGTTCATTTTGCTCAGATCGGTTCAAGCTCTACTCGAGCCCAGCCTTACCCTCTTATGGTAAAAAGAGTCTACCTTCTTATGGTGAAGAGAGTCTACTCTCTAATGGTAAAGAGAAGAGTCCTCCCTCTTAAGGAAAATGTGCGTAGCAATACGACTTACTCAGGAAGCGTAAGTCCACTAAACACATAGAGCAGCTTGGATTCCTTTTTTCACGAAAAAAGATGCATATGAATACGATTTCCTCAGGAAGCGTAAGTCCACTAAACGCATGTAACAGCTTGGAGTCCTTCCCTTAATTTTGTCAATTATTGACATGGGCGAGATTATCAGTTTTCTGCCTCAAATCTTAATTGTCAAGTATTGACATGGGCGAGATTATCAGTTTTCTGTCTCAAACCTTAATTCTGTCAAGTATTGACATGGGCGAGATTATTAATTTTTTGACTCAAACCTTAATTCTGTCAAGTATTGACATGGACGAGATTATCAGTTTTCTGCCTCAAACCATAATTCTGTCAAGTATTGACATGGGCGAGATTCATCAATGTTTTGTTTCAAGCTTAAATTTTCCTAAGTAGCGTTAAAAGGTGAGGTTATGGTTATTGATCAGTGATATTCGATTTTAAGATAAAATACAGATGATAGCACATGAAAGATAAATTTTATAAAGGCGACACCATTAAAGGGAGGGTGCACATCTCAAATAAAGTTAAAAAATAGTAAATTTAATCATACAACTTGTGAAGCCATTAACGGAACCAATGCATCCTCATAAGAAGGCGAGGCCTCAGCCATTTCCCCTTTAAATTAAAATACTCCATTATGTACATTATATCTTCTGAACTTACTTCAGAGGCGAGGCCAGCACACGAAACCACACCTTCAGCTTTCCTATAATTAACTTTAGCCTCTTCAGAAAAGTTTTCTGGAAAATCGAATCAACCTCGTAATCGAAGACTTCAGGATTGTATGGTTTGTTTAATGGAAAAGGAAGCTCAAATGCATAAGGAATGGGTGAGACAAATAAAACTTCTTCTCCTACTCTTCTTCGCCTTTGGAAAAATGAACCCCGCCTTCATGAATGACAGCCTCGTCTTCATACTCTTCTTGATTTTCTGCTTCAGAATCATTTTCATTTTCCTCGGAAAAAGGGTTCTTATCATCTTGAAATACCCTAGCGCAGTGAACCAAATCTTTACCTTGCCCTCTACCCAACCTAGAAGTACCAGGTTGTTCATCGTCTAGAGGAGCAAAGAAATCATGAAGATCTCCTTCATCCTCGCCTATGTCCTCAGCGTAAAAAAAACTGATTTGATCATCAATTTTATTGGGACAATAAGGAGTATCCTTCTTAGAGAAAGAACTCTCTGATAGGGCGACAATAACATTGAGGTTAGAAGAAATCTTATGAGAATTTATAGTTCTTTTGTGCGCCCGCAGCCATCCTGAACTCATGATAATATCAAGATCGCCTTCTACTTGAATCCGAGGAGGTGAAAGTTTAGAAGAAGATGAAGCCCCGTCTTCATTTGCCACAAAACTGTGGGACATCTGAAAAGGGAGGGCGAGGACAGTGTTAGCGTATGAATTGAAAAGAGTAAAATTGGAAGTGTGATTAGCAAAGAGAACGTAAAGTCCTCGCCCTCGAAGAGGCGCGCCTAATGCTGAGGAGGAATGTTTCTAACTTATCCAATTTATTATTAAACGTCGCCCAAATATTTGAGAAATAATATAACATAGGTTGCGTTAAATAAAAATTTGGAAATAGAAAGATACCTTGAACAGATGATGGTGATTGGATAGCGTCGCCGGAAGAAAAAGGAGCTTCGCCTCCTCAAAGAACAACCTCGTTCACTGAATTTGGTAACCTTACCTTGCAATCACAGAGAAGATTGAACAACACTTTGATAGATTTTTTGGAAAGTTGGAAAAAATGAGAAAAATTTTGAGGGTTTATATAGGCAACGAAAAACAACCACGTGGATATCCTTGATTGGTTACTGGGAACTTTAATCGAGGCACGACTGTTGGAAAAGCTATCAAAATTCTTGAAAAATTTCAAGAAATATATACATAAAGATTTCTGAAGAAACGAAGCTTTGAGTAACCTCGCCTAAAGGAAAAGACAGGTTTTCTATGACACCTAATTGAAGCTCGTCTTTGTAATTTTGCCGGATATCACAAATTAATTTTCTTTTACATACTCGTTTCAAGAAAATGGGGGGCAGTTGTTATAGCCAAAATGACAACCTCGCCCTACCTGGTGGCACCGCCCTCTATTGGGCTAAAAATTGGGACCTAGTTTGCTGAAACGTTTACCAGATAGAAATGTTTATTGAGCCTAGCCCATATTTACAACTAATCTCGTCTATAGGTAATATTAAGTTGTCCAAAAAGGAACAACTGTTATCATAAGGATTGCATAGCTTGGGGCCAGCCCAATGCAGCAGCAACTCGCCCATATGTGAGGAAGGTTTGTCTTGGTCCTAGCCCAATGATTGTCGCCCATCCCAGTAATGAACAAGTGATATAAAAGGAACCTCGCCCAAGCGGTTTGAAGGTAACCTCGCCTAAGAGGTTTGGAGGAAACTCGCCCAAGAGGTTTGAAGGTAACCTCGTCTTGGAGGTTTGAAGGTAACTTCATCCAAAGAGTGTAGATATTATTTCATTCACAGAAGACTAGACTCCATCCAGGCTAGTAAGCTTCGCCTTACTAGGGGGGTCGAAGGGTGTGGCTCCTTGATGCTCACAGGGCTAGTTTTTTGCTATTTTTCTTTATGGTTTAAGATAAACGTTGACTCCGATAATCCCGGGTCAATGGCTTATCCACCTCATTCCGAGAAAATAACAAGACCATGACAGCTCATGATGACGTATCAAAGGCGGCGACCCAAGGCTTTTCGGCTTCCTAGAAAAAAGGAAGCCCGACCCATATGGGTTACTTGTTTTCCAAGAATTACGTTTGGTTTGATTCCTATAAATAAGGGTACGTAGACACATTGTATGATACGATTCGATCTAGCGAACAAGAGAGAATTCAATATCCAACCTTAATCGCGGTCAAATATCACATACAATCTCAGTCATCCCAAAATTATAAATCCTAACCCTCATAACCTACGCTGCTCACCGTCATCAACCACCCCTACAATTCCAGCAACCCTCCCCGAATGTGTTATCACCAAATTCCTCCGTTAACACCTACTATTAATCAAATACACTTTTTACTAAATTCCTCCGTTAACACCTACTATTAATCAAATACACTTTTTACTAAATTCCTCCGTTAACACCTACTATTAATCAAATACACTTTTTAATATTAGATTTTTGATAAAATCCCTCTTACACTTATTATATAGAAGGATTTAAATGTACGACTTCACAAATAATTATAATTGTATTATTAAAATATATTACACACTCCGTATGGGTACTTTTCTTTAAAAAAATTTGGTACCTAGTGGAGTACTAAATAAGAGAGTCCATGATTTCCGAGTAGCAGTGTGGTAAACTTAAAAAGGATATTGTATTACAATTTTAAAATTCTAAAAAGGATATTGTATTGTACAATTTCAAATGAATTTTATTAGCTTTTTAAAAATTAATGATTTTTACTGATTCGATTAACTTTTAATGATTTTTATAGAACTAGGTTATTGAGCCGCGCTTCGCAGCGGCATTAGAATATATTTATTAAGAAAAAGAATATTGGAATAAAAATTGTGAAATAAATATCTATAAAATTATATAAATTATCAAATAAAATATATTCTGTAAAATTTGCATTTGGGTAAGTAATATTATAAATTATTTACATATTCCTTTTGTTTATAGAGTTTGATTTTTTATTTTCTTGGACCGATACCATTGCCATATATATATTAAAAAAATTATATTGATAAAAATCAATATAAACATATAATATTACTATTTTCTCAGGGATGACACATACGGTGTATTCAGATTTGTATAAATTTTACTATTTCTTGTGGTAGAAAAGCTAATTGTATCTGCATATATATAAGAGTAAATAAATGGTTAAAAAACTAATATAAGAATTAAATCAATAATATCAATGAAACAAATATTTGTATAATATCTAATGATATTCGTTCAATCGAGATAAGATAGATTTATATATGTGCAATTTCTAAAACTATATATTATAAAAACATTAATAAAGATAATTACTTTTAAATTTTTTAATCTGGGTAGATGTGACAATTATTATATAGGGTCCACCATCCTCCTTGTATAAATTTGTATCAACATCTCGGCCAACTTTTCCCACAAAGATATGGTACTGGTGATGGAGCTATTTAAGAAAAAAATTAGAAAAAATTAAAAAAGTAAAACAAATAAATTGGGGTAATCAAAGAAGTAATATAAAATTACAAGAACAATAAAAAACAATTAACAGTTATATTAAAATTAATATAATGCATAACTTACTAATTTGTGACAATTTTGAGATCTCTTTTTTTCCAACCGCCTTTGACAACTTCAATGCCACCAAAGTAGGTCAAGCAGCCTACAACATCTAAATCAACATAGAAAAAATAACATTACAACATGATAGTTTGAATTATAACTTATATAATAGTATTACTTATATATTACTTTAATATATTACTGCATCAAAAACCTGAGAGTATGTTGGTGTCATTAATACGTGCATCAATCATATCCGGACATATGAACTGAAATCCATGCATTGATATGTTAACGATGCCTTCTTCCAATCTCTTAGGCAACGTTATTCGTATGAAGAGCAATTTAGACCCATGAGATAGTGGTCTAAATTTCCCTGTACTTGAAATAACTTTCAGATTTTTGATGTTGTACACGGAGCCTTCCTCTAAAAAGATTTTTGAACCGAGAGACCAGAATCTTCGGGATCGTAGCATGGATCAAATTTTCCTGTCATACAACATATCTTAGAAAAGTTAATAACATCATACAATTTGACAAACTAATAAGTTATAAGTATATTGATTTATTAATCTTTTCATCGATCAAAATCATGTCAAGACTGATCAGTTCTTCAGCATTTGGATTGACAGATTCCCACATTCTACACACTCGTACTCTTATCATCCAGGTATAGTTGTTGTCGTTCAAAGCATTCAACATGGTGTAGGCCATAGTTGTATTGATTGTAAATATGGTTGTAAAAATTTAAAGTATGTAAAAAAAATCCGGTGGAGATTTTTTGTTATGAATGACCTTTAATTTATAGGTGTTTGTAAGGTGAATAACATGGAAATCCATTATGTTTAAAAGTCAAGAAGTGTTATAAAAGAAAAGTTCTATAAAGTTTGAAAATAATAAAAGAAAGTTCTATCAAGTTTGAAAATAATAAAAGAAAGTTTTATCAAGTTTGAAAATAATAAAAGAAAGTTCTATCAAGATTGAAAATAATAAAAGAGAAAATTACAATTATTAACATAATATCCTAAAAATTCGAAAATAATAAGGAAGTTGTAATTTTCTAAATCAAAGAAAGTTCTATCAAGTTTGAAAATAAAAAAAATTCCTATTAAGATTGAAAATAATAAAAAAGAAAATTGCAATTATTAACATAATAGCCTACAAATTCGAAAATAATAAGGAAGTTGTAATTTTCTAAATAAAAGAAAGTTATATCAAGTCCTACAAATTCGAAAATAATAAGGAAGTTGTAATTTTCTAAATCAAAGAAAGTTCTATCAAGTTTGAAAATAATTAAAGAAAGTTCTATCAAGCCTACAAATTCGAAAATAATAAGAAAGTTGTAATTTTCTAAATCAAAGAAAGTTCTATCAAGTTTGAAAATAATAAAAGAAAGTTCTATCAAGCCTACAAATTCAAAAATAATAAGGAAGTTGTAATTTTCTAAATCAAAGAAAGTTCTATCAAGTCCTACAAATTCGAAAATAATAAGGAAGCTGTAATTTTCTAAATCAAAGAAAGTTTTATCAACTCCTACAAATTCGAAAATAATAAGGAAGTTCCTACAAATTCGAAAATAATAAGGAAGTTGTAATTTTCTAAATCAAAAATTTTTCTAAATCAATGAAAGTTCTATCAACTCCTACAAATTCGAAAATAATAAGGAAATTGTAATTTTCTAAATCAAAGAAAGTTCTATCAAGTTTGAGAATAATAAAAGAAAGTTCTATCAAGCCTACAAATTCGAAAATAATAAGGAAGTTGTAATTTTCTAAATCAAAGAAAGTTCTATCAAGTCCTACAAATTCGAAAATAATAAGGAAGTTGTAATTTTCTAAATCAAAGAAAGTTCTATCAAGTCCTACAAATTCAAAAATAATAAGGAAGTTGTAATTTTCTAAATCAAAGAAAGTTCTATCAAGTTTGAAAATAATAAAAGAAAGTTCTATCAAGTTTGAAAATAATAAAAGTGTAATTTTCAATTTGCTTCCTACAAAATCGAAAATAATAAAGGAAGTTGTAATTATTAAAATTAAAAATTGTGAAAAATTGAGAAAATTAGAAAAATAGAACGGAGCGATTCTAGAGGCGCCACCTCACCACCTCCGTCTTCTCCTTTATATAAATATATGATTTGTATATTTTATCATAACTTTTATAAACTTTCTTATATTAACTTTCATGGAATTTCAAATACATATAATGATTTTGTAATGATTTTTTATCGATATAGTAACTCATGATTTTCAAAATCCCTACAAGTTACTAAAAATTGATATTAAATACCATCATTTTTCTTTTCTTAATTTTTATTTTTAAACATTTGATTACTTGTCTGGTTTGGTTGAATCCAGAAATAATAAACGGTCTATTTATTCTGAGAGAACAGGATTTATTAGTAAATTACTTTGGACAATCAAAATTATCAATTTAACCGAGTGACAGATACCAGGTTAAAACGATCTTCTCCTCGAACCAATGCATTTCTTGCATGATGCATATTTCAATGATTTTAAATTTGTAACCAAGGAGGAATTAACATATTCCAAGGAACACCTAAAACTCTCCCAAAACAAAAAGTAGGAGCTTTGAAATTCCAAAAAGAGGTTGCTTTTTTGAAAAGCGCTTTTGGTTGAAAAGCTGTTTTTAGAGAAAGGCTTTTGCGGAAGCAACTACTGATTTCAACATCAAAACTCACCAAAAACATTAATCTCACCCCTCAAGCGAATCTTGATTCTTTCTTGAGCTCCAATCACAGGAACAGGTGAGCTTTCTTCAAGCACTCTCTGCCACACAATAAGCATTTCTTCAGGAGACTTTGGTCCTTTGATCTACCGATATGTAACAAGGTTGAAATTAGAAGAATATTCAGGCAAATCTTTCAAACCCGTGAGGTTCAAACGAGCCGTAAAATTAATATTTATATGCTATCTCACAATTACCATCACCATTCCTCAATACTAAACTTTTCGGAAAATATAAAACCATAACACTAACATAATACATAAAACAATAATGACTTCAGTTTAGTGTACGAATGGTACACTAAACTGCACACATCAGAAGCTCAATTTAAAGAAAAAGAAATAGTATACGAATGTTATTTACTTCAGTGAACAAGTAAACAATCCATGGAACTATACACTGTAACTTGGTTTCATGGAATTTCAAGTTCATCAGCTAACTTTAGTATTAGCAAAACAAAAGAGGCAATATCTTTTACTTTTACACAAAAGTATGATCCAGTTTCCACTATGATAATAAGTACACGAAGTGCATATGGTTTCAATTCATCTATAGTTTTAAACCATGTCTTAGAAACATTTGTAGATCCTTTTAGCAAAATCGAATGAGTTCTACATTCAAGTTTATTTTTGTTACCTGTATCTCTAGGTGAGCGACAAATGATTCAGGTCCATCCGGCTCTGGCATTCAACCATTTAAATAGGGCAGTCACTTTCTTCCAACCCACCTCTTGAAAGTGGTAGTAACAAGAGATATCCGGCTCTTACTTTCCGAATAGCCGACTGATGAGTTGCTTTTGACAGTGTTGTCATCCTCACTTTTGTACAGCAAATAAATCCCACAAACGGATGCAGCATATGATGATGTTAATACAATCTTCTCATCAGCATCTGTGATTGGAAAGATTGATATTGGTAATATAACCATCAATGATTCACAGTCATTCAGGTAAGACAATTCTCTCCATATAAAACCGGTTGTTGTATTCTCAACAGAATAGTCAATCTTATTATATCCCCAGTAATTCTCCCGGCCTTCAAAGCAAAGGATCATTCCCAACAAATTGTGTGATTCATTTGGCGGCATTCTTAAAGACATTTCTCTATTGTTAACGGAGGAATTTGGTATTAACAAAGTTTGGGGTTCTTCACCGGAATTAAGATTTACAACGGTGGTCCTTAGGTGGTGAATTCGTCGGAGTATGGTGGTTGTGTATGATTGGTGGCTGAGATTGCTTAGGGTTTATGTTAGCTGCCTCAGAGTTCTCAACATTCGACCCCTTACAATTTGCCTACGTATCCCTTTTTATAGGGAATCAAGCCAACGTAGTTCTTGGGGAGGAAGTTTCCTCCATGGGCTTGGTCTTTGATCTTCGGAGCCCATCCGAAGTCTTCTGCTGCCTTTCCATGCTTAGACGTTAGACTTTTCCACCGCCTTCCATGTATAGGATTCTTTCCATACTTAAACATATGTCTTCCTTATCTTTCCTTACTTGAACGTAGGACTTCCATCTGTTTCCTTACTTAGAGATTTAGCTCACTTTAGGAATGTCTAACGATAAGGCCTAGTCACAAAGGCCCAAGGCTCGTCTATGACGTCAGGACTTCATGGATAAGGAAACTTCCCTAGTCGAGGACTAGTCCTATCCATTACCAGCTATTTCCTTAATTCATAGACGCAGGTATAGCCATGACTTACCTTAAACGCTAGACGCATCCTTGTCCCCCGAATGAGAAGCACCCACCAGATAGCAGGACAAGTGATCCCAAGTGTTTGGGTGCAAAGTGCAGGATTACTCCAAAGTTCCCCAATGAGGACGCGCCCATTGAGTACAGGAACAGAGCTCCCAAAGCACACACCAAGATTAACCCCACATCCCCAATGAGGGCGCGCCCATTGAATACAGGAGGAGGCCTTCAGCCACGGACATCCCCCTCCTAGGGCACATCCTAGGAGGGAATTCTTCAATATTTTGCCAATACCAAGCCAAGGGAACCATCCTTCATTATCAAGTTGCAACTTCAAATCAAGAGGACGCGCCCTCAAGGGGTGGACGCCCTAAAGGGCGCGCCCTCATCCCCATGAGGACAAGCCCTAAGTCTTCCTTGTGTCAAATGAAGTTAGTATTCTGTCAAGTCTTCCATCCATGTAGAGTTATCATTACCGTGAGGGCGCGCCCTCAAGGGATGGACAACCTAAGAGGGCGCGTCCTTATCCCTATGAGGGCAAGCCCAAATACTAAACTTAACCCTAATTACAAAAATAACATAACTGAATTCATACTTGACCCGATCCTAACCTAAAAACCCATTACCGAATTTTGGCTATAACATCTATCTCCTCCAATATTGGGAGTCCAGTACCGACTATTTTCTGATTGACTAATCCAATCCGGAAAGACTTGAGGGTAAATTTTAATAAGGTGCCCAAATCCAAAATATATCTGTTGCAAAATTTAACCCAAAAAATGTTAACCAAGAATTAAATGGTTCCTTGGTTTAAAACTGTAGTAACATTGGTCAATCTGCCATTCAGGCAGAATCAATTCTTATTATAGTTTCGGGGAGAATACGGTTTACATGATATTTATGTTTATTACTTTATCAATAAAGGTTATAGATACTACAACATGAAATGCAAATTATTAGAACAACGATCCTCAAGATTGAACAAGTAAGAGATCCACCAAACCTGAAATAAGCGCTTTGTCAAAGTTTGTGCTAGCAGAGATGATGTGCAACCTTGCAAATAAATTTCTGTTATTGAAGTGAGTTCCTCCAGGCCTAAAATCACTGTTAAACCACTACAATATTCAAGGTCCAATCCCTCCAATTGTTTCAAATTGGATAGATTTGGTAATCTTTTCATAGAGGTACAACCTCCTGCATACATCCGTTTCATATTAGGAAGAAGTTCTGGAATGGACAACAGATTGCCACAATCTGTAAGATCAAGATATTCCAGTGCTGAGAGCTGACTAATACCCAAAGGCAGGTAAGTGAGACTACTCTCAGATAATTTCAAGGTTTTCAATGAAAAAGCAATCTGGCTTGGTTCTATATCCGGAAGTTTTATTAATCTTTTAGCGCCACTTACATTTAGCTCATTTAACCTCGTAAGCTTCCACAATTTATCTGGTAGAATTTCTAGTTTTTCACATCCAGAAATATCAAGAATTTCCAATGAGCTCAGGTTGCAAATGGTGTTTGGAAGGGCCTCAAGGTTCTTGTTACAACCTAATCTCAGCTCAACAAGTTTGCTAAGACGTCCAATTGTATCGGGTAATTTTGAAACATTTAGTCCCTTTGCATTGAGAACAATTAGGGATTCAATGTTCCCCATTTCAATAGGCAATGCATACAGACCACTGCAACCACCAATTTCGAGATATTCCAGCGCTTTCAAGTTGCAAATGGTGTCCGGAAGAGTTTCAAGTTTCCCACAATCATGCAAATTTAAGGAAAAAAGCCTCACCAAACTTCCGATTGATTCGTGAACCTCCTCCAAGCTTTCACAATACTCAAAATTTAATGTTTCAAGACATGGTAATTTAGTAAAGTCTGGAGTCGTAATTAAATCTTGAGAATATGACATGTTTAAAGTCTTTAACTTGTCAAAAACATGTGAAACCTGTAAAATGGGTGCAATCGGAAGAAATTAAAACAGACATCTATAAATCATCATATGTGCAAGAAACATGCTCAGAGTACCTACCATGTTTGGCTTCCAAAATGTTCTCAATTTGCTATGAGACAACTCAAGGATAACAAGTTTTTGCGGGTAAAACTCAGAAGGTAAATACTCTAAAGGGCACCCATCCCAACACAACCACCTCAAATCTTCAAGTGTCCGTTCAAAGCTTCCGATGAGATTTACATTTCTTAAGTAAAGAAATCTTAATTTACTCATACTTTCAAAAGTTTTGGTAGTGAATGATTCTCCCTCAAGTGCATCCTGGTAGTCAACTTTACTTTGGACGATACCTTCAATCTCTATCGTGCCCTGTACATTTGTCAATTGGATAAGTTAATGACCAATGTTTCATAACAAATTAAAAAAAGTAAAAGAGGCTGAGATTAAGTTCTCATGTCCTGCTTCAACACATACTTTAATTTTATTAGCAATTTTAGGTACATATACAGATTTGTGAGATGAAAATATGATGGGGGTAATGTATCATCTGTAGTCAGGGTAATGTATCATATGTAGACAAATGAAACATTGGATTAAGATTACCGTGTGGTTCTTCAACAAGTCAAATATGTCAATCGATAACCACAATCTACTATGTTTTTCAAGCTCATCAGGAGAGTTGTTACGTGCAATTTTTCTTCCAATATGCTGAAGCCAATCTGGCATCTCCAACTTGTCTGTATCATTGATAGTTAGTAGACAATTTTCCTTTAGAAAGTCAATTTTATGATTGACGTATGAATACCAGGTTTCCAATATTTTAACAACCTCAGTGTACTTCCATCCGATAAAAAAACAAGCAATATCCAAGAAAATATCTAGCAGCTCAGGATCAACAAATTTCAAGTCATTGACAGCTCTAATGTTGTGTTCATCAGTCATTTTGACTTCCGATTTCAACAATAGATGAGCAAGAACTTCTTCATCTCCGAAAGTTTTTATTACAATTCTAAGATCGGCATCTGTGACAGAGAAGACTGATCTTGGTACTATTACCATACATGAGCCATCTACGTGCACATCTGTGTAGCTCCTCATATAATTATATGAAGAAGTTTTAACAGAATAATCAAGATCAAAACAGTAACCATCTTTCGGGCATTTGAAGCAGAGAATCATCCCCATGTAATCGTATGACATGTTTGGTGGCAACTTTAAACACAATGTTGACCCATTTTCACTTAATTCACTACTATCTGAAAACTCTTCTTCCCAGGAATCGTGTGACACATTTAAAGACATTCTGGTCCCATCTTGACTTGATTGACTTATCCATTCCGGAAACTTTTCTGACCCAATGCGAATAATAGTAGTTTCATGTCCGAATACAGAGTACATCTTGGGGATTGGGGGAAAAAATGAAAGATGTTAACCAACGATGTAAACTGATAGCACATCAATTTCGTTTATCAGTTATTCTCTCCGTCTATCAAGAATTCTATTAAGAAATTCTAAATGCTGTGTTTATCAAGTAAATTATAGAACGGTGACCGTATTTTGTATTGAATTTCAAAAATGTGATCAAATTTTTAAGTTCACAAATTAATGATCAATTTTAATTCTCTTATTTTAAGCATTTTAAAAGAGTAGTTTCACTTAATTATGAGAAAGATTATGAGAGCTCGTTATTTTCCAAAATCAAGTTTTTTGGATGCTAAACTAGGATCGAATCCTAGCTATGTGTGGAGAAGTCTACTGGAGTCACAAGATGTGATTAGACAGGGCAGCAGGCGTCGTATTGGTAATGGTAAAGGTACGAGAATCTGGCAGGTGCCATGGCTTCCATGCCCTGAGAATGGCTATCTCACGACTGAAATGCCAGAAGAATTAAAAGATGCGAAGGTCGAGGGGTTGTTCGTTGAGAATCATAGGGAATGGGATGAAGAAGTGGTACAAGATATCTTCAATGAACGAGATCGTGAACTGATTATGCAAATCCCAATACCAAGAAGAAGTACAGAAGATTCTTGGCTTTGGTTATTTGACGGGAAGGGGGAATTTACAGTAAAGAGTTGCTACAGACACATTCGAGGGGAATTGGAGTGTCCAGATAAGATATTCTGGAAGAAGCTTTGGAGTCTTAATCTACCAGGTAAGGTAATTAATCTGGTTTGGCGTGCTTGTCGGCAAGTGTTACCTACAGCTCAGGCCCTGAGGGAAAAGGCAGTGAATGTTAGCCCAGTGTGTACATGGTGTCATCTACAAGCAGAAGATGATATGCATGTTTTATTTAGATGTGATATTGCAAAGGAGGTGTGGTTTAAAGTTGGTCTTGCTGCGATAATTCAACCGATGTTAACTGATAATGTTATGACTCTGTTAAAACGAGTGTTTCAGCATTGTAATAGAGATCAGTGTGGTATGGTGGGGATGGTTTGTTGGAATCTTTGGCAAAGAAGAAATAATTGGGTGTGGGATCGAAGTTATGCATCCAGTTTCAGCATCCAGTCCAAGGCGTATAGTATGCTGTCTGAATGGAACCGTGCTAAAGAGGAAGAGCCCAGAAATAATAATCAACAGCAGGTAATTAGTAGAAGGTGGAGTAAACCACCTGAAGGGTGGATAAAAATTAACACAGATGCGGCTTGCAATCAAAATATGGGCAGAATGGGAGTGGGTTGTATCATTCGGGATGACCAGGGAAGATTCATTAGAGCTCGTAGTAAGGTAGTTCAAGGTCGAGTACAGCCTAGGGAGGTCGAGGCAATGGGCCTTCGTGAGGCATTATCGTGGGTTAAGGAGTGGAGAAGTTCCAAATGTGTGTTTGAATGCGATTCAAAGCAAGTGGTAGATGCGATAAAAACACGTGCAGGACGGTCCTATTTTGATACGATTATTGGAGATTGTAAGGATATTCTTAAACACTTTACTGAAGTGTTAGTAGAGTTTGTTCCTCGGTCTGCGAATATGATAGCGCATTTGTTAGCCAAAGCTACATATTCTATGTCAGACTATCAGGAGTGGTTAATTTCTGCTCCGGATTTTATCATGTACGATATTGCTGTTGAGGCAGCCTTTGATTAATGCAAGTTCTTTTATTTCAAAAAAAAAAAAAGAGTAGTTTCACTAACTTTTTTTTTCAAAAGGATGACCATATGTAAAATATAGCCATCATTTTTATAGTTTACTCATGTTAACTTTCGCTTCACACTCATAATTAATGTATCAGTTTTATAAGTACGGAAAGAAATATCAACAATGGAAATGACGATAAATAAAGATATTAGAAGAAAAATGATCATAAATTTGTGTTGAATGAGGAGATGAATAACTAATTTGGGACAAATATTTTTCAAAATAGACAACTAAGAGATGTAGGGAGTATTAAAAACGAAATCTCTTTTGATATGTAAATTTGTATCAAATTTGATTTCACTCCTCATTTGGTTTCACTAATATTAATAATTATTAGCTTATATTTCTTTCAATTATTCGCTTTTTAATACTTCTTTATATATTTTATCTATGTTTATTCTATTCAATTTAGAACATTTTTATGTATTTGGTTTAAATTATCCGGATATTTTTTTGTTTAGTATTTTTAATATAATTCAACTAACAATCAAATACACTTTTTCATATTCAATCCAATGATTTTCATATATTTATTTTAAAATCTAACGATTCTTATTATTTTGACAGGGGTAGTTATAATTATTTCAAATCCAATTCTAATACTAATATTTTCACTTTTGAATTATATCCTTCTTAGATAATAATTTCTATTTCGGATAAAACCTACCTTAAGCTTATTATATACTAGCCTATAACCGTGCAAGAGTCTTAAAAACTAATAAACTAAAAAATTTAATGTGAACGGAAAATATTAAAATAAAAATAAAAATTAATATGATAAATTATAAAATGAGAAACTTAAATATTAATTGGAACATAAAAAAATACAGATGAAGCTGAGTAAGATAAATGAGGTATTATTAATATTATTTTATAATAAAATAGTATTAATAATAAGGACAGATAGAAAATCTAACATGTTTTAATTAAAAATAGTAATTGACCGTGATATTTTTAGAAGTGTTTTAATTATATTAATTGTATTTATTAAAAAATATGTTGACATGTTAAAATACGTAAGTTTTTTTAATAAAGACAAATTAAAAAGCTAACATGTTTTAATTAAAAAAAAATTGCCCGTAATATTTTTAGATGTGTTTTAATTATATTAATTGTATTTGTTAAAAAAATATGTTCACTTGTTAAAATAGGTAAGCTTTTTTAAATAATTAAAAGTATTAAAATAGGTTTTAAAATATAAAAGTAAGGTTTACACTTGATATTTTTGAAAAAGAGAGATTTTAGTGATAACAAATATAAAAGGTAATATATTTTAATTTAAAGGTAGTTTCCCGTGATATTTTTGGGAAAAAAATAGATTTTGTTAGAAAAAAATGTTTTAACTATAAAAGGCAATCAGTTAGTTACTATTTTTATATTACTTTATTATTTTTTAAATAGAGTATTAAAATAACTTTTAAAATAAATAAGTAAGGATTGCACCTCATATTTTTGGAAAATAGGGATTTTAGTGATAACAAATATAAAAGATAATATGTTTTAATTTAAAGGTAATTGTCGTGATATTTTTGGAAAATGAGTAGATTTTGTTAGAATTTTTTTTAATTATAAAAGGCAATCAACTAGTTACTATTTTATATTATTTTATTATTTATTAAATAGAGTATTAAAATAGGTTTTAAAATAAATAAGTAAGTATTGCATCTCATATTTTTGAAAAACAGAGATTTTAGTGATAACAAATATAAAAGGTAATATGTTTTAATTTAAAGATAATTGTCATGATATTTTTGGAAAAGTAGTAGATTTTGTTAGGAAAAAAATATTTTAATTATAAAAGGCAATCATCTAGTTACTATTTTTATATTTTTATTATTTATTAAATAGAATAAAAGACCGAAAACCGAATAACAAAACTTTTAATGTTTTGACTTTAACAATACTAGCATATAACCCGTTCAAGACACGGGCCATCAAAAACAGATTAAAAAATGACAAATTAAAAAAATTAATGGGAACATAAAATATTAAATAAAGAATAAAAATCAATATGATAAATTATAAAATGAGAAACTTAAATATAAATTGGACCATAGAAAAACAATTAATACAAATGGGTCATTACTAATATTATTTTATTATTCATTAAAAGAATATTAATAATAAGGACAAATAGAAAAGTTAACATGTTTTAATTAAAAAAGTAACTACCCGTGATATTTATAGAAGTGTTTTAATTATATTAATTGTATTTGTTAAAAAATCCGTTGGCGTGTTAAAATAGGTAAGATTTTTTAGAATTAAAATATATTTTAAAATAAATAAGTAAGGGTTGCACCTGATATTTTTTGAAAACAAAAAGATTTTAGTGAGAGCAAATATAAAATGTAATATGTTTTAATTTAAAGGTAATTGCCCATGGTATTTTTGAAAAATGAGTATATTTTATTTAAAAAAGTGTTTTATTTATAACAGGCAAATAATAAGGACAAATAGAAAATCTAACATATTTTAATTTTAAAAAGTAAATGCTCGTGATTTTTAGAAGTGTTTTAATTATATTAATCGTATTTGTTAAAAAAATACTTTGGCTAAAATATGTAAGCTTTTATAAATAATTAAAAACATTAAAATAAGTTTTAAAATAAATAAGTAATGGTTGCACTTGATATTTTTGGAAAATAGAGATTTTAGTGAGAACAAATATAAAAGGTAATATATTTTGATTTAAAGATTATTGCCGGTAATATTTTTGGAAGTAATAGATTTTGTTAGAAAAAAATGTTTTAATTATAAAAGTCAATAATTTAGTTACTATTTTTATATTATTTTATTATTTATTAAATATAATAAATGACCGAAAACCGAAAACCAAAACTTTCAATGTTTTTAATAATACTAGCTTAAAACCCGTGCGATGCACGGATTGTTAATTGTTATTTTCTTATTTTTTAATTGTATTTGTTAAAAAAATAAGTACGCGTGTTAAAATAGCTAAACACTTTTAATTAATTAAAAACATTAAACAGATTTTAAAATAAATAAGTAAGGGTTTGTTCGTTATAATTTTGGAAAAAGGAGGGGTTTTAGTATGGAAAAATAAAAAAGGTAACATATATTTAGTTATAAAAGGTAAATGCTCGTGATATTTTTGTAAAAATGAGGTTTTAAAAATTAATTAGATATTTTTAGAAAAAGAATGAATTTTAGTGAGAAAAATAGAAAAATTAAATAGAAAAAGACAATTTCCCGTGATATATTTAGAAAATGAGGGACTTTGTTAGAAAAAATCTAGAATGTGTTTTAACTGAAAAGGTAATTGGTTATAAATAGATATTTGATCATTTATATTTTAATATTTTTAGTATTTGCATTTGTTAACAAAAATAAGTAGTCATGTTAAAATAGGTAAACTTTTTTAAAAAATAATTACAATATTAGGTTTAAAAATAAATAATTATCCGTGATATTTTTGGAAAATGAGGGGTTTTAGTAGGCGTTTGGGGTATCAAGAATAAGTTGACTTATAGCTTATAAATCCCTAGAGTGTTTGGTAAATCAGAACTTATAAGCAGTAGAGTGTTTGGGTAAATCAGAATTTATAAGTTAACTTTTTATTATTATTTTTAAAATATTTATTTTTTAATATATATAAATGGATATCAATGGATAGATCTCGATGAGTAGAGAAATTTGATATATACATATCAATTTTTTTAATGAACGAATCAAAAGATATATGGTTTTGAAGATTTGAAGGATATTATATATTGCGTGTATCGAGTTATAAGTTATTAGCCATAAGTTGGTTTCACTTATTTTGGCAAACACCCTCCATAAGTCAAAATTGATTTATAAGCTATAAGCGAGTTTATAAATCAATTGCCAAACAGGCCCTTAGTAACGAAAAATAGAAAAACTAACATGTTTTAGTTAAAAAAGGTAATTGTCCTTTATATATTTGAAAAAATAGGGGAATTTGTTAGAAAAAATAATGTATTTTAGGTGAAAAGGGTAATTGGTTATGAATATGTAATATTATTATTTAATAATATATTTCAATAAATAAGTAAGGTTAATTAAGTAGAAATACGAATTTAAGAAAGAGTAATTAAGTAAAATCACAACGTACCATACCTAACGATCAAACTTTTAATGTTTCGTCTAATAATAGTATTGATAGTATATATATGGATATAATAATAATTTTAATTATAATAAAATTTCAAATAATTAAACCTGGTAAAATAAGTTTTAAAAATAATTAATTTCAAAAAATTCCTAAATATATATTTAAATTAATATAGGTATATGTGTTATTTACTTTTTACTTAATAACTAAACCTTAAAAATAAATAACTTTGAAGATGTGTTATACTATTAAAGTAGGTTTTGTTAACAGTCCTAAAGATGTGCAAATAAAATAAAATTATGTTTTAATTAAATAAATTAGTAAAATAATTAGACTTGTTAAAATAAGTAAAATCATAAAAATATATAAAAATAAATTAATATAATAAGTATATCCAAGTATAAACTAATAGAAAAGCATGATTTATCCGTTGGGTAAGGGGAGAGTAAATTTGACAGATTGTGTTAATCTTCTTAAATGTTCTATTGGAAGTTTGCCAATCAACTTTTAGGAGCAACAGTGGGCTTGTCCCCAAAAAAATCTATCTTCTGGGATCCTCTTATTAAGAACGTTCAATATAAACTCGCAAATTGGAAGTGTGAATCACTGAATTTGGCAGGAAGGCTAGTACTACTTAAGGCTGCTTTAGACAATCTCCCAACTTATTGGTTTAATTTATTTGGAGTCTGCAAAAGTATAGAAGCAATTAGGAGGAGTTTCTTATGGGGTGAATACTCTCATAATGCGGTTAGGACTAAGAAACTTCATCTTATAAGTTAGGAGAAGATTTGTCAACCGAAGAACAAAGGTGGATTGGGTGTTGCTTCTTTGCAAAAAAAAAAATTTATCGATGCTAGCAAAATGGTGGTCAAGATGGCTTAAGGAGAGAGATGAGGGTTGGGCAAAAATTGTTAGAACCAAATATGCTTGTTCAAAAGGGGATGACTTTTCTTCTATTAAAGAAAAGGACTGTTCAATTGTGATGAAGGGAATCTTGAGTATCAATGAAGATAATGGATTCAGACAGAGTTTGTTGAGGGAAAACTTCAAATGGAATATTAAAAATGGGAACTCAGCACTCTTTTGGGAGGATCTGTGGTTTGAAAATGTGAGATTATCTGTGATTTTCAGTAGGCTTTATAACATCTCTAAGCTCAAGTTTCTTACGGTCAGAGCAG
This sequence comes from Heracleum sosnowskyi, assembly GCA_030848705.1. Taxonomy (NCBI): domain Eukaryota; kingdom Viridiplantae; phylum Streptophyta; class Magnoliopsida; order Apiales; family Apiaceae; genus Heracleum; species Heracleum sosnowskyi. The sequence goes on from CM061239.1 coordinate 12,043,192, forward strand.
CGTGTGAAATGTGGTGGTTGCCAGGGCAGAGCATGGAAAATCTATGGACTAGGCCTCTAAGAGCATGGGAACTTGAAGAAGCTCTCAAAATAAATGATGTTATCAGTGCAATTAATTTTCAGGTGGGGGAAGATATTTTTATTTGGATCAGATCAGGCACTCCATATACAACTAATATTGGCAAAGAGTTTTTGGAGTCAAATCATGCAGCTAGTTTCACGGGATGGAATCTTATATGGAAAGTAAAAGCTCCTCCTAAGGTGCTTATATTTTTCTGGAAGTTCAAACATGGTATATTGCCAACACAATTGTTGCTTAATAGTAGAATGAGGAATGCTTTGGGGAACTCCATTTGCAGCTGGTGCAATGTGAGTGTAGAAGATCAAAAGCATCTCTTTTGGGATTCTGAACTAGCTCGGAAATCTTGGGAAGGTCTTTTTAACTGACGGGGTATCAAATCTAGTTTGGCAACACAATCTGTGGACTATATATGGGCCTGGCAAAGGTGGTTTGAAAATTCTAATGTCAAAGCTTCATGGAATCTATCAATTGCTTCTTGCCTCTGGACAATTTGGCTTTGCAGGAACGATTTGATTTTCGAAAACATTAAACTCAAAACTGATCTTCTTAGTTTTATTATAAGAAAGAGAGCTTGGTCATGGTGCGTAGTTGCTGGTATCATTCCTCTGAATGAAGAAGTTTGTTGGAATCATTCCCCAGAAGCATGCAGTTTTTCTATTGCAATTTCTCGACGAAAGAGTTTAATGTTGGGACATTTTGATCTATATGGTTTTGTTGATGGAGCATTCAAAAGAAGCAGTTTTGAAAATTGTGATGCAGGTATAGGGGGTTATTTGATAGATCAAAATGAAAATCTATGCTTCATTTTTTCAGGGCCAACCATTGTTGTAAGCCCTTTGCAAGCTGAGTATCATGCAATAAAGCACCTGCGGGGAGCATTGTCAATTAGTAGTAGACGCTCAGAGAGATGTATTATTTTTTCTGACTGCGTAGAACTTATTCTATCGTTAGAAAAATAAGAGCATGATTTTATGAGCAAAACTTCTCAGAATTTGAAGATTTATGTAGAAGAATGCGAAGTTTGAATCTTACTTTTAGAGTCATTACAAGAGAACTATATGGAGGAGCAGACGAGCTAGCTAAGCAAGGTAGTAAGCGTAATAAGCTTATGAAAACGTGGTGCTAAACTAAGGTCTAAGTGGGCTAATTGGCCCTATTGGTGAGGAGTTTAGGGCAACCCATGAACTGGACTTGGATGGTGAGATCTTGAATGAGGAAGAAACAGTCGAAGATGAGTTGTTGTTAGCTCATGCTCTGGACATTCTGTTTAATATGTTTGGGAACTGAAGGCTTATGGATCGTGTATGGTTGTTTGCTTGAATCTATATTGGCTGCGTTTTGTTTTCTGTTTTAAGGTCCCGTGTTTTGGTTTATGTGGTTGGCAATATTAAGTTGGTGGTGGATTATGTTTTACTTAGTACTGCTTTAAGTATGTCTTGTTACTGGTGCATTCTAAGTAATGGCCAGATGTTCTTGGCTCTTTTGAGCTTCTATCCTAAATGAATTTCTGCTTTTCAAAAAAATAAAATAAAAATCCAAGTATAAAAATTTAATTACGGAGATTCCAATACAAAAAATAGATATAATATACATAATATGTAGGCCTAACAACTAGAGCTTCATACCATAAAAAGTAGGTCCAAATATTAAAATTTAAATATCAAAACTTAAATATAAAAATATGTACTAAAATTAAAAATTAAGTAAATAATAATTAAGTCAGGGTAATAACATAAAACAATTAGTAAGGTAACTGAATAAAAATAATTAAGTGAATCCCACCAAATCGAAATATAAGTACTTCAATGAGTACCAAAATATAAGTATTGTGTATCAAACCAAACTTTTAATGCGTCAAGTTTAATGATATAGTATAAATGTAAATATATCCACTTATATCATGTAATGCATGAGTTTTTTTTAATATATCTTTATCTTTTTTCATAAAACATTTATCATTTATATTTATATTATTTTCTAAAAGTGAAAAAATGTATTTTACAAATGAACAAAAAATAAGATCCCCGCACATTAATTCGGACAAAAAATTCCAGGCTTTTGTTGGTTGGGGTTGAATATACATTATTAATATATTTTAATAATATAGTACTTCCAAAAGAATTGTAATCCCAATTTTTGGAATGCGCCGTAAATTGACGTTATGGGTGAACATGAGTTACTCAACCCGCAAAAAACGACCCAACACAACCCTTATTTGAGCCGAACAACCCGAATAATTCAAAACCGAAAGACATATGGGTGAAATTTTTACTAAACCGGATAAGTTGGGTTGGGTTAGAATTTGATAAATTTAAACCCTTATCCAACCCGACCCAACCCGTTAGGATACTTACACATATATTTTTGGTATTTTATGGACATATTAATAGTGATTCATCTTCAAAGAATTGTTTGTTGATATATATATAACAATTATATTTTTGTTTGATACCATCTGAGCTCCTGCTTTGTGCTTGTAAAATAGTCTGTATGAAAGATCATATATTTCATGTGTCATATCATAATGACATTTGAGGTTTAACATGCAACATTACTGAAATAAATACAGTTGTAATAATAACTAACCATTCCAGAGCTTTTATAACCATTCTATATTCATGATAAGTTTTGTATGATATACCAGTAACTTAATACTCTATTACTAGCATTACTTGTAACTTAGCATTTAGTCCAAATTAGTGCCTTAGTGATAATTTATCAATTAGTAGTAATATGCAATAATCCTGAAATCATCATTCACTCTCACACATCATTCATATGTAAAAAATAAAGATCAACTATCAATAGCAAATTATTGAATATTTATTAAGAGATCAACCCAACCCGAACCAAACCGATATATAATTAGTAGGGTTGGGTTATGTATATATTTTTCGATATATGGGTTTGAATTTTGTAAACCGAATTAATTGGGTCAGGTCATTTTTATGACTTCCACCCGGCCAACCCGACCCATATGCACCCCACGTAGATGTTTTTGTTTGATTGTGATTAAATTGTGTTTCAAATATTTTGTGTGTAATAATATTAAGATATGATTTGATTAAAATTGTTGGACAGAGTTATAACAATGAATTAAAGTGCAAGTATCAAACTATAAATTTTTAATATTTCAACTTTAATAATATATCGTAAATTTTACGATTTATTCTTATTATATGTATATATTTATTTATTTAAATACTATTAAATTTAATTTTAAAAATATAAATATTCATTTTTACTACATTGTTAATAGAGTTTTGGTCTTTTGATAAAGTAATTTGCATATTAAAATACATAACATTCTTTTATATTAACAAAAATATTTAAATCGGAGTTAAAATAAATAAAAAATTGATATTTATTAGATTTTAGATGGCCAAGAATTCTAAAAATCGATTTGAACGATTTTACTGACTACACAAACTTATAAAATACTTTTGAGTTAGTGATATAATAAACTTTTATTTAGTGAATAAAAAAGAAAGTTATGAATATTTTAAATTAAGAATTCAATTAAATTTAGGAAATTTACTTATATTTCGTTTAAATTACACTCTTTAGTATTTTGATTATAAATCTACTAACAATCAAATGTACATTTTGACGGTTCTAATCTATTTATTTTTTATATCAAATCCAAAGATTCTTTTCTATTTGTCTTAATATATCCAAGGTTCTAAGATATAAGATTGTTTAAATTGTCTCATTTTATTCTTTTTTTTTGATTTAATTTTTAAGTATAAAAATGTTGGTTTATATTATTTATATACTATTTTCTTAGTTTTCGTAGTTTTATATATGACTATCTATTCAATCATTTTCGTAAATTTTTTATTATAGTTGTATTTTTTCAATTAAATAGATACCATTTATGCTATATATATATTATATATAATATAGTAGAAGTTATTACATTTATTTTATTATAATATATATATATATACATATAATATATAGTACAAGTTATTATAGTTATTTTATTATAATTTATATATTTTATCTAATATTTTTTGTTCCCAATTATTTGTTTAGTTTATCATTTTTAATCTCATTTGATGACCACTGATTATAGGTTAATATAATATTAAGATTAGAAGACCATCTCCAACAAAAATCTTGCTTGTTAGAAACACCATTTTGAGAATGTACTAAATCCAGATTATGATTTGCCCAAATAAAAACCTTACCCCTAAATCTCCGAACTTTAGCCACCCGATTATAAATAATGTTATTATTTTAATAATAATTTCTTTAAAAAATGAAAAAAAAGTAGAAAAAATAACATATCAATTTAGCTGAAAATGTAAGTCCTTATTTAAAAGTATTAAAATAGGTTTTAAAATAAATAAGTAAGGGTTTGTCGTGATATTTTTTGGAAAATGAGGGGTTTTAGTAAGAAAAAATAGAAACAGTAACATGTTTTAACTGAAAAAGATAATTGTCCTTAATTTTTTTAGAAAAAGAGATGATTTTGTTAGAAAAAAATTGAAAAGGTAATGTATTTTAGCTAAATAGGTAATTGGTTATAAACAATGTTATTATTTAATAATAAAAAATAAAAAAGCTAATGTATTTTAGAAATAATGTTGTAAAGCATTATATTTTTGAATCAATTTAAGGGTAATAACTAATAACAAACATATGAATTTTTTCTCACCTAAAATATTTTGAAGAAAAAAAGTCAATAAGTTATCTTCTCAAAAGTTATGGAAATTGAAAATTGAAAATAAATATATTAAAGAAAGTGTTTCCTTGGAGGAAGAAGGAGAGCTCATGTTAAAAGAGTTCTGAGATCCACAAACCTGAAATAATCGTTTTGTCAGCAGAGAGGGGTTGCAACCTGTCAATTCTCTTAGAGAAGTGAGTTCTTCCAAGCCTTGAATCTCCGTCAAACCACTGCAATCAGTAAGGTCCAATGTCTCCAAGTGTTTCAAATTGGATAGATTTGGTAATCTTTCCAGAGATTTACAACCATGTGCTTCTATCCGTTTCAGATTAGGAGGAAGTTTTGGAATTGAAAACAGATTATGGCAGAAACTAAGATGAAGATCTTCTAGGTTTGACAGCTGACTTAAACCAGATGGTAGGGCAGTAATACCACTTCCCCGTAAATTCAATATTTGTAATGATAATGCTGTCTGGCTTGATCCTATATCTGGAAGCTTTAACACATAACGGCCGCTTGCATCTAGCTTCCTTAAACTCGTAATCTTCCACAGCTCATCTGGCAATCTGTCTAGTTTATCACATCCATGGATACTAAGAGTTTCCAGGGAGCTGAGGTTGCAAATGGTGTCTGGAAGAGTTTCAAGCTTTGGGTTATTGGTTAGATCCAACTTAACAAGCTTAGTAAGACGACCAGTCGAATCTGGCAATTTCGTGACATTTAGTCCAATCGCGTTGAGCTCTCTTAGAGATTCAATATTGCCCAAATTATCAGGCAATGCTGCCATTTTATTGCAATGATTAATACTTAGAACTTCCAGTGCTCTTAAGCTGCAAATGGTGTCTGGAAGAGTTTCAAGCTTCCGGTAATTGGTTAGATCCAACTTAACAAGCTTAGTAAGACGACCAATCGAATCTGGCAATTTCGTGACATTTAGTCCGATCGCGTTGAGCTCTCTTAGAGATTCAATATTGCCCAAATTATCAGGCAATGCTGCCATATTATTGCAATGATCAATACTTAGAACTTCCAGTGCTCTTAAGCTGCAAATGGTGTCTGGAAGAGTTTCAAGATTTTTGTTAAGGTCTAATATGAGCTTAACAAGCTTGCGAAGAAATCCAATCGAATCTGGTAGTTTCGAAACATTTAATCCACGTGCATTGATCTCTGTGAGGGATTTAATGTTCCCCAATGCTTCTGGCAATGCTCTCAGACTAGTGCAATAATTAATACTGAGAGTTATTAATGCTCTCAAGTTGCAAACAGTGTCTGGAAGAGTTTCAAGCTTCTTGTTATTGCTTAAATCCAACTTAACAAGCTTACTAAGACACTCTTTCGAATCTGGAAAGTTTAAAACAGTTAGTCCGCCCGCAATGGGCTCGCTTAGAGATAGCCTATCCTTCAATTCAACAGGCCATGATTCCACATAGGTGCAATGATTAATACTTAAAACTTCCAATGCACTTAAGCTGAAAATGGTGATTGGAAGAGTTTCAAGCTTCTTGTTAAGATCTAATGTTAGCTTAACAAGCTTACTAAGACGTCCAATCGAGTCTGGTAGTTCCGAAATATTTAATCTGCGGGCATTGATCTCTGTTAGGGATTCAATCCTCCCCAGTTTTTCCGGCAATGCTTTTAGCCCACCACAACCATCGATATTTAGAGTTTTTAGTGCTCTCAAGCCGCAAATAGAATCTGGAAGACTTCTTAGCTTCACACAGCCTGTTAAATATAAGGAAACAAGTCTTTTCAAACTTCCAATGGATTTATGAACTTCCTCCAAGCTTTCACAGCCCTCAAGATTTAAAGTTTTAAGCTGCGACATTTTGGTGAAGTCTGGAGTTGTAGTTAAATGTAGAGAAAATGACATGTTTAGAGTCTTTAACTTCTCGAAATCCTGTGAAACCTGTACCAGTAAGTTCAATGAGGAGATTTAAATTGGACATTTTTTTCCTTTATAAAATTTTCAAATATGCAAGGAACATAAGACTCAGAGTGCCTACCATGTTTACCTCCCACATTGTTGTCATATTGCAACGGAGCAACTCAAGAATAACAAGTTTTTTAGGGCAAAAATCCAAAGGTAAAAACTTTAAGGGACACCGATCCCAACGAAACCACCTCAAATCATTAAGGGTCTTCCCAAAGTTTCCAGTGACGTTAACGCCATGTAAGTGAAGAAATCTTAATTTACACATTTTTTTAAAGGCTTCCATAACAAACGATACTTCATTGAATGGATTCTTGTTATCAAAATAGTAAAGCTTGATACCTTCGATTGCTTTTGTTCCCTGACACAGAAATATCATTATTGGTGAGAAAATTTAATTAATAATTACCATACTTGTATAAATACTATCTCATTACGTATTATCAACACACTCAGAGAGTCACTTTCTGCTTAATCAACACATAATTACATGTTTTGAGCAATATTGTTCACTTGCACTATTAAGAAAACTTAATGAATAATTTAATATTGTATAAGTCATGAAATTATCGTATTCATCCAAAATCATTTTTGGATATACATAAAATAAAATTACCTCGCATTTCTTCAACATATCGCATATTTCGTTCGCTACCCAGAGCCTACTATGTTTTCCAGGCTCATCAGGAGAGCTGTTACATGCGATTTCCCTTCCCATCTCCTGAAGCAGGTCATGCATTCCCAACTCATCTCTATCATTGATCGTTAGTAGACATCTTTTCTTTAGAACTTCAATTTCACTATTGGCACAAGAATAATAAGTTTCCAATATTTCAACTACATCTCGTCTCGCCATTCCGATAAAAAAACATGCAATGTCAAGGAACATTTTCTTCAGCATAGGATGATCCGGTTCTAGGGCATCTAAGCTAATTTTAAGTCGTTGCTGGATACTGCTGTTGGGAATACACTGCAGTTGCTCAAAGTAAGATTTCCATCCAACCTCCGATCTCTTGTACAAGGACGAGCCAAAAATTTCGAGAGCCAATGGCAGCCCTCCAGCAAGAAGTAGAATGTATTTAGACCACGCCATTAAAGTTTTGTTCGGTTTAGTATCTCCAAATGCATGTTGGAAAAATAGTTTCAGTGACTCAGCTTCATCCAACTCCCTTACCCTGTACCGATATTTGGTTTTTACCTTAATTTTATCCAATATCTCTTCATTCCTTGTAGTTACAATAACTACACTCCCAGCAGGAAATGGTCCTACCAGTGAATCAAATTGTTTCTGGTCGTCTAAATCATCCATAACAAACAGAATTGTTTTTGAACAAATTCTAGCTTTTATCAACTTAGTTCCTTGGTCAACACTGTTAACCTCAAATTTGTTCTTACTTTTAAGAACATCATTAATAAGTTGTTGTTGTAAAGACTCTAGGCCTTTTAATGTCCCTGAAATCTCCCTAACGTTTGCAAGAAAGCAGCTGCCCTCGAAGCTTCCCGGCAAGAGTTGATTAAAAAGAGCTTTAGCAAGAGTTGTTTTCCCTATCCCACCCATACCATATATACCAATTTTAATGGCACCTCTTGTGCCACTGCTCAAGCTCAACAATGCTGTTATGTCTTTAACTCGAGACTCCAACCCAACGGGATATTTGGCAACATCCAAAGCAGTGGGATTTATTTTAAGTAGAATCTCGTCAATGATTTCATCGATAATATCAGCTTCAGAACTGCAATGGAATTGTTTTTGTATTATGAAATAAATAAAGCCTCGTATTATGAAATAAGTAAAGCCTCCCAAGCCATATCTCCGCTAAATCGCTAATTCCTCCTAAAGGTGGATGGACGACTAGAACCTCTGATTTCTCAAAGGAAAATGCTAGGGGTACAAAATTAGTTCAAAAAATGTGTACAAAATGCCACATGTCACCTTCTGATACGTTGTAAGCAAATTAAATGAAAATGGATCCTCTTGCATTCACACTAACAAGACCAATCAAAACATTTTATAGTGCCATATTACCCATGCCAGGTCATTTTTGAACAATTTTTTGTATCCAATTTTGTACCCTAGCACTACTCTTTGTTAAATGTTTTCTTTCCTATATGTAATAGTAGCATAAAAATTTACTCATACCAGTGTTTTGATACAAATGTATGAATTAGTGAAGTACCTTTCTTTAGATATATGTTTTCCTGATTTATCGGCAACTTGTGTTAGTGTAAGACGCCAATTCTTGACTCTTTCTTTTTCACCCACAAAACGAACTTGATGTTTTTGAAAAGCTTGTTTAAAACTCCCAGTTTGGTGTCGCACAACCGCTGGGTCAATGTTGAAAAACACAGGAACAACCAATCTCTGCATTTCTTTGTGACAAGTGAGTATCTCTGCCAGCTCGTCAAGGCACCAACTTGAAGAAGCATAATTTTCAGAGAGTACAACAATGTAAATCTTAGAATCTTGAATTGCTCGGAGCAATGCGTCTGAGATCACTTCTCCAGACCGTAGCTCAGGATCATCCATAAATGTTCGAATACCATGGCGATGTAGGGCAGAGTACAAATGACTTGTGAAATTATTTCGAGTGTCCTTACCATAGAAGCTCAAGAAAACGTCCCAATTAGTAGGAGGTGAAGTTGGATATGAAGCAGAAGAGGATTGAATTTGAGCACTTGTAAAAGCCATTAATTCACTCAACAGATACAACTACTGAGGTTCATGTAAAATAAGATGGTTAAAAACAATTGAATAGATCCAGGGAAAGACAATTCGAGTAAGATGTCAAATATCGAATATATGTAATAACTGGAAAATAACGACGACTCGGTATGGAATCAACCGGAGCATAAATGCATCGACAAAATGTTGCTATTAATTTTTTAGAACTAGACGTGGGAAGCAGGTGAGGTTGAAACTAAAGAAGAATGTTTTTTCTTTATAACTTGTGGAATCCATTTTTAGTTCAAACAAGAGGTTCAGGATGAACATACGAAACAATTGATAAGATTAACAAGTGGAAGATCATTAATTTCTGTCTTACAACTTGTAACTTAGTAAACGCTATAAAACATTGGAGTTAGTTGCAGAAAACGACTGAATGCGTAAGAAAACATTGGGGGTGTTTGCAAGTTAAAGGTTTGAAAAAAAATAGAGATTTGAGTCGGTTAGAGATTTGACTTGATGAAACCTTCAATATTAGTGTTTGATAGTTAGCCAATTTAAATAGTTTTTTGAATCCAAAAAATTACTTAGAGGAGTTTTTTGAATTAGAAGATTGTGTTGTGTCTAGTTTATATACAAAAAAACTACTCAAACAGCTAATTACAAAACAGTTACATAAAAAATAATTAATTGAATCTGCTAATCAAAACAGCTAACTCAATACGCTAGTTAAAACAGCCAACTTAATCATTGTTAATGAGTTTGGTTGCTCGACACATTCAAAGTCTTACTTTGTTCACAAGTTTGGTGCAAGTGATTGGCCCTAATATCCAAAGTCTTACTTTGTTTGAACATTTCGCAGGCTTTGCACAGGGGATCTACCAATTGGGATTATATATAATCAGAAGATTATACATAATCAACGCTATTGGTGATATACAATCACAAGATATTAATTAATCTTTTAGCTTTGTACATAAAGTAACAGAATTAGTTAGTTCAAGTTGTTCCCGCCAATAGTTAGTTATAGATTAGTTAGACTTGAAAACTTGTATATAACATCTATCTTGCTTCTCTTGTAAGTAATTTTTCAATGAATGAAATTCTTCTTTTCCTTTCACAAATCTCTTTCTTTCACAGAAACTAACATGGTATCAAAGCTAGACAGTTTGTTTCACGGAGCTTGGTAGTTCATCATCGTTGAATCGTCGTCGTTCTCGTTACAGTCTAGAAGATCATCTTCTTCCAAAGATCGTCTTCTTCATCGTTCTTTTCTGTTCTTTTCAGCTTATATCAGGGTTTTTTTTCTGTACTAATCAATCTGAAGAATCTTGTTTTTCAAGATTATTATTGTGACATTTCTTGAAAATCTTTAGCGATCGTCTCTATATTTTTTCTCTGAAACATTTTTTTGTTTCTTTTGATCTTGTTTGTTTCTGAAAGTATTGCTTAGTTCTTCGTCAATTGTCTTGATTCTGTGTTTTGGATAGTAAACACATCAAATTCTGTTTTCACATAGTCTGCAATTTTTAGCCTATAAACTGTTTGATAAATTTCCGCAACCAAATACAAAATGACAACGCCAGTTATTTCACAAAGCAATCAAGATTCTTCTAGCGTCTACTATATCCATCCATCAGATGCTTCTTCTACTCAACTTGTGTCAGTTAAGTTTGACGGAAATGGTTTTAACAACTGGAAAAGGTCTATGCTGTTAACTCTATCTGCAAAGAACAAGCTCGGTTTTATGAATGGAACTATTGTAACTCCTGCGCCTACTTCTCCTGAATACAAAGCTTGGTCTCGATGTAATGACTTGGTTATTTCCTGGCTGATTTTTAATCTGGAAGAAACAATTGCCAAAAGTGTCTTGTTTCTTCCTACTGCTCAAGAAATCTGGTCTGATTTGGAAGATCGTTTTGGTTATGCGTCCATGACTCAAGTATATTCATTGGAGCAAAGGATCTCAGAAGTTTCACAGGGCTCTCAAAGCATTTCTGAATTTTATACACAAATGAAGACTCTCTGGGATGGTATTTCAGATGCAAATCCTCTACCTCATTGCACTTGCAACAAGTGCACTTGTGATCTGACTCAAAGAATTCAACAGAGGGAACAAATGCAGAAGCTACTTCAGTTCATGATGAAGGTGAATGATACTTTTGCTTCTATCAGAACCAATTTGCTAATGATGCAACCCTTGCCAAATGTTTCTCAGGCCTACAGGTTGTTTGCTCAAGAAGAAAGACATAAAGAAATGTCTCAATCGTCTACTGGTGCTGAATCACTTGCATTTGCTTTCAACAAGAATAATGGAAATAGTTACAGACATTATTCTGGTTCTTCTCAGGGAAGTTCTCAGGGAAAGTTCTCTAATTCTTCTACTCCTAGACAGAACTTCATTTCTGATGTCAAGAAAATGGGAAACAAGCCTGGCTCTCACTATTATTGTACGCATTGCAAAGTTCCTGGTCATAGCATTGACAGGTGCTTCAAAATTCATGGGTATCCACCCAACTTCAAAGAGAACAAAGATAAGAGAATTGCTGCTTTTACACAACATGCTACTTCTGACTTCTCAGAGCAGAATACTCCTGAAAGTTCTTCAACTAATCCCTCTGAAATCAATGGCATTTCTGTTGATCAATACAAACAATTGATGGATCTGCTTCAAAAACAAAATCTTAATGGTTTTGCACCTACAGATGTCTCTACTAGCAATTGTGATCATACTGCTTTGTTGTCAGGTAAAGCCTGTCTTCTTTCCTATTCATTTTCTAATTGGATCATTGACAGTGGGGCAACTGATCATATCTGTCCTACATTAACTGATTTTGATACTTATATACCTGCCTCTGACACTGATAATTCAATAACAATTCCTGATGGATCTAAGATTCAAGTCTTACATGTTGGCACTGTTATTCTTTCTAATGGGATAACTTTATTCAATGTTCTTCATGTCCCTGCTTTTCAGTTCAAGTTAATTTCTGCTCATAAACTGTGTAAAGATCTAAATTCTCATTTGATCTTTACTAATGACCAATGCTTTCTTCAGGACCATTCTCTGAAAGGTCCACAGATTCTTCTTGGTAGTTTGAGAAATGGCTTGTATAGTGTTGAAGAGACAAAGATGCAGAAACTTGGGTTGTCTTCTTCACATAATCAAGATTCTCACACCACCCTTACTCCAGCTCAGCTCTGGCACATGAGGCTAGGCCACTTACCAATCTCTCAAATTAAACTACTTTTTCCTTCTCATAACATTCAGTCTTTTGTTGATACTCACATTTGTCAAGTTTGTCCTTTGGCAAAACAAACTAGATCTATGTTTCCTACTAGTAGTATCAAAACTACAGGTATTTTTCAATTACTTCATATTGATGTTTGGGGGCCTTACAAAGTCAAAACTCAGTCTGGTTGTAATCAGTTTTTAACAATTGTTGATGATTTTAGTCGTTTTACATGGGTACATTTGTTGAAACAAAAATCTGATGTTGCTGAAGTCATGGAAAACTTTATCAATTATGCTACAGTTCAGTTTCATTCTTCTGTTCAGTGTGTAAGATCTGATAATGCTCCAGAATTAGTTGCTGGTAGATTAAAACAGTTCTATTTGTCTAAGGGAATTGTCAGTCAGACCACCTGTGCTTATTCTCCACAACAAAATGGTGTTGTGGAAAGAAAGCACAGACATCTTTTAGAAACAGCTAGGTCCTTGTATATTCAGTCTAGAGTTCCAGCAAGGTTTTGGGGAGATTGTGTTCTTTGTGCAACTTATCTTATCAATAGGATGCCACTCAAAAGTATCAATCTATGTACTCCTTATTTTAAACTTAGAAATTCTGAATCCTCTTTGGCACATTTGAGATGTTTTGGTTGTTTGTGCTATATTGCTACTAGTAAAGTTCAGAGAACCAAGTTTGACCAAAGATCTACTCCTTGTGTTTTCTTAGGCTATCCACCTCATACTAAAGGCTATAAAGTTTTAGATCTTAGCACTGATAAGGTTGTCATTTCCAGAGATGTAATCTTTTATGAAATGCATTTTCCCTTTCATCTTTCCAGTATCCCACAAATGGTTCCAAGTCGATCAACTTTTTTACCTGTCATGACAGCACCTAATTCTGACTACATTGAGCCTTCACCTCTCACTCAACCAGTTTCTTTTGAACATAGTTCTTCAACTACATCTGATATTGTACATGATACTCCCTCCACAACAATTACAGATATTAGTTCTCATCTTCCTGTTAGACATTCAGGAAGGGTGAGAAATCAGCCTTCTTATCTTAAAGATTTTCATTGTAATTTTTCACACAATCCTTCTTCTTCTACATCACATCACTGGTGTAACTTAGTTTCTAGTGATAAACTTCCACTTGTACATCACTCCTTTCTCAGTAAATGTTCTGAAATATCTGAACCTCGTACTTACTTAGAAGCTTCTTCTCATCCTTTATGGATAGAGGCCATGCAGAAAGAAATAAAAGCTTTAGAGAGTAACAACACCTGGACTTTAGTTGATCTTCCTCCTGGTAAGAAGCCTATTGGCTGCAAATGGGTCTACAAGGTGAAACTTAAATCTGATGGCACATTAGAAAGGTGCAAGGCACGTTTAGTTACAAAAGGGTTTACTCAGAAGTTTGGGATAGACTATGAGGAGACTTTCTCTCCAGTAGTTAAGATGAGTACAATCATATGCATTATTGCTTTAGCTGCTTCAAGACACTGGAAACTCTACCAATTGGATGTTAATAATGCCTTCCTCCATGGGGATCTTCATGAGGAAGTGTATATGAGGGTACCAGAAGGTATTGATCATTTACCTAATCAGGTATGCAGGCTACAAAAATCAATCTATGGTCTTAAGCAGGCTTCCAGAAATTGGCATGAGAAATTGATGACTGAGTTGCTTAATCAAGGTTTTTATCAAAGTAAGAATGATTACAGTCTATTTCTTCACAAAGATGCACAAGATATTACCATAGTAGCCGTATATGTTGATGATATTATAGTCACATGCAGCAACTTGTCCAAAATTGAAGCCCTTAAACATCACCTGGATGTTAAATTTAGTATCAAGGACTTGGGCCTCCTCAATTATTTTCTGGGGCTAGAAATCTCCTATCTGGACACTGGCATAGTTCTCAGTCAAGGCAAGTTCACCAAGGAATTGCTACAGTTGGTTCCAGATGATCTTTCTAGGATTGCAGTGACTCCACTACCTCTCAACATAAAGTTAAATGACACAGATGGTGAAGTTTACTCAAATCCTGAACTCTACAGATCTTTAGTAGGTAAACTGAATTATCTCACCAACACACATCCAGATTTGGCTTTTACAGTACAAATGCTCAGTCAGTACATGCATTTGCCACGACTACCTCATTATCAAGCTTTGTTGCATACACTCAGGTATGTTAAACATTCTGCTGGTCAAGGGATCAAGCTTCATGCTTCTACTAGCCTCACTCTACAGGCTTTTTCTGACTCAGACTGGGCTTCATGTCCTAATTCAAGAAAGTCTGTGACAGGGTATATATTACTCTTTGGCAATTCTCCTGTCTCCTGGAAATCAAAAAAACAAAGCACAGTGTCTAGATCTTCTTCTGAGGCAGAGTATAGGGCTATGGCTTCTGCAGCTGCAGAAGTATCTTGGACAGTCAGGTTGTTGACAGAACTTGGGGTGCAAAATTTACAACCAGTTACTCTTCACTGTGATAACCAGTCCGCAATCCATATAGCTAAGAATCCGGTCTTTCATGAACGGACTAAGCACATCGAAATAGATTGCCATTTTACCCGTGATAAAGTTCTTGAAGGTCTACTTCAGCTCACTTATTTACCTACAACTAGTCAACTTGCTGATGTGTTTACCAAGATCATTCCTTCTCCACATTTCAAAGATCTTCTTTCCAAGCTGGGATTGTCTACTCTTCCACAGCATCCATCTCCCATCTTGAGGGAGGGTATTGGTGATATACAATCACAAGATATTAATTAATCTTTTAGCTTTGTACATAAAGTAACAGAATTAGTTAGTTCAAGTTGTTCCCGCCAATAGTTAGTTATAGATTAGTTAGACTTGAAAACTTGTATATAACATCTATCTTGCTTCTCTTGTAAGTAATTTTTCAATGAATGAAATTCTTCTTTTCCTTTCACAAATCTCTTTCTTTCACAGAAACTAACAAACGCTATTAAAATTACAGAGTTGATGAAGAAAACGATTGAAATGCGTAAGAAAACTTTGTTCACAAGTTTGGTGCAAGTGATTGGCCCTAATATCCAAAGTCTTACTTTATTTTAACACGATCACTTGAAATGATGGAGGAAATTGATTTTAAAAAATGACAAATATCTGATTTATGTAATTATAATACAGTATTATATGTATTGAGATTAAAAATGTTTTATTTTATAATTTAAGAAGAAATTAGTTACTTATATAATTATTATAATTTTTTTTTTGCAAATATTTAGACTTCTATGACTTACAAATGAATTTATATTGACAAAAAATAAGCTCTTATCTTAAAGCTAAGATCAAGCATCAGACAGCATAATAACTGAAGTGGTCTAGAGGTGAATAGAATTGAAGAATCTCCGGATCTCCCCTATATTTAGAAAAAATATCAATAACAAAAAAACATGTTTTTAGTATCAAGCCTCTTTGAAGAGTACAATAGAACTTCTCTAAATTAATCCTTATTCATGGATGAAAATCTCGTTTCCAAGTTAAGAACAATATTAAAATTTAATAATCTCTAGATCATTATGTTGAAGTTAATTTTCATCATGGACTAAGCTTTAAGATTAAATTTATAATCGGGTATTCGTATAGAGCTTCACACGCATCAGAGGGAAAATCTGAATATTTGCCAAATTTAATAGAATCATTTTCTCCCCTCCCAGAGGGAACATCTCTGGCTCCCTTAAGGGATTTTTCACTCGCAGTTTATACTGGAAAAGTGAAAGGCAACCTTGTGAGTCTATCACTGAAGAAATTCAGACTTCAAATCCAAATGATTTGATAGACTTCACTGGGGATAGGGATTTGATAACTCCCATTGCACCACCACTGACCTCTCTTGAAGGGGCTAGGGTGATTTTGAATGTAGGTACATCAACTGATCAAGGAGATAATTTATAGCTAGTGTTGAGAGATGTGAGGCAAACACTGAGCAAAACATAAACACGTGAGTCGATTGAAACACTAATGAGAGAAATTAAGGTGAGTGCACACACTGACACAAACACTACTTTGTTGTTAGCCAAAAGGGTTAATTATCAAAATCATGACTAATTACGATCAAATATATCACTTTGGTGATCGTTTCTAAAATTGACTCATTTTTCACACTGATTTCAATCTTATTATCAAACCAGTTATTATCACATTGATTTTCCAACCCCCTCTGCCTCCCTCCCACCCTTCTCCTCAATCTCTTTGGTCTACCTCTCAATTTTTTGGGAATAGCAGCATCACTAAATTCCCAAAATTCGTCTCCTGGTAGAGCTGCTATACTCAATTTATATGTTTTGAGGGTTGACTCTAGCTGGTTTGATAATAAGATTGAAATCAGTATGAAAAATGAGTCAATTTTAGAAACGATCACCAAAGTGATATATTTGATCGTAATTAGTCATGATTTTGATAATTAACCCTTAGCCAAAATAGCTGAACTACAGAAACAATTGTCCAAAACCCAGGCTGAGAAAGAAATTCTACAAGCACAAGTGGTTGAACGGTCTTCTTCTTCCACCTCTATCAACACCCAGTTGGGAATGCTCAAGGATGAAGTTGATAACCTGAAGACTTGTCTAGTCCCCAAGATCAATGTTATTCAAGATTCTCATATCCAAGTGACTCCAGACATTTCTGCTCTAACAGATACTCAAAAGGAGGTAGCTTCTGTTTCTGCAAGATTGATCTCCCTTCGGGAATAAGTAGAAGAAAGTCAGAAGATTGATGATTGTAGATATGCAAGGCTTGAAGGCAATATGGCTCATCCGAATGAAAGTGATAGAGTATAAATTTATATATATTTTATATGATTTTATTCCTCATATTTATTATATTTTGCATTTAATTGAATTTTTATTTAATAAATTTTAATGTTTTATTGTAGGAAGTAAGGAAATCCTAAAATTGGAAGGATTGGAGAATAAAGAGCTTAATTTGGAGATTTATTAGAAGGAAATTCGGATTTGTTGGGTTGCCTACACATAATTCACTGTTTTGGTCATATCTTGAGTTCTAGAAGTCAGAATTGGACGATTTAACAACCCACGCGAAGATAACGCAATTATCTTTCATTATAAAGTGGTCCAAATATCAAATTACATGAGGAACGACTCAGATTTACTGAATAAAAGTCAGCTACGAATTTTTCGTGTAATACAAAATCAGTTTAGGAAACGTACTTGTACTTTCCTCAAGGCATTAAAATATTTGAGAATATATATATAGACATCAGATCTGAGAGATAGGGAGATATACAGAGATACATACGTACGGAGTGGATCTTGTACTTTTTCTTCTTGGAGAAAGATTAAAGGTTTTTATTCTCTGTTCTTAATATTATTATGTGTTCTTATTATATTATGTGTTTTGTTAGTTTAATTATGAGTGAGTAGATCTTTAATCTAGGGTTAAGTTGAACCCTCGTTATGATTGATGTATGATTTTCCACAAACTCCCAATTTAGTTATGTTGTATGCTCATGCTTATTGAGTTGCGCTTAATTAACAATAACATATCAGACGTGATTATGCGTATTGTTTGAACCCAATATCTATTTATCATCGAAAGTTGGACTTAGATGGTTGTGATTTATCCAATAAGGACATGAACTTCTCCATGAAAATAGGTAGAACGGATTGTTAGGAAGTTAGGATGCTGTGTTTATGGAGATGGAGGAAGATGCACAAAATTCTATTATTCTCGGAAGACCTTTTTTAGCTACTGCTGGTGCAAAAGGTGATATGATGCAATGGAATATTTCTTTTGAAGTTGGAGATGAGAAGATGGAATTTAAATTTTACAACTCTTTGTTTAACCCATCTATGAAGAAAAATGATCTTAGAAATTGTAATGAAGCCGTTCTTATGGTTAAGACCTTGGGTGAAGATCAAGATATGAAGGTTAATATTTTCCTCCCTAAACCTCCTGAAATTTCAGTGAGAGGTTTACATGTCATTAATTATGTTGATTTGAAGCCTTCAACAATGAAATCGATTAGTGAAATTCAGTTTGGTGGATTATCTATTGAAGATCCTGATGCTCATATTGAAAACTTTTTGAAGATTTGTGATACTATCAAGTGTGATGGAGTTTCTGATGAGGCCATTCGACTTCGATTATTCCTTTTTTCTCTAAGGGATGGAGCTAAAAATTGGTTATTTTCGTTACCCTCAAATTCCATTACCACATGGGAAGACTTACCTATTAAATTTCTTTTTAAGTTTGTCTCACGTGATGGAACGTCAAGGATAATTGTTGCACTCTTAAAGTTTGCTCGAGATAGTAGAGTAGTATTGTTGGACAAAACTGTAGATGAAACTTATATGTTTTTGGGAGAGATCATGAGAAAATATGTTGAGAAAGTGGATGCTCCACTTTCACTCTATTCCCCAGGTTGATTGATAAGAAGGTCGAGCTAATGACCTTAAAAAAGCGCTTCTTGGGAGGCAATCCAAGATTTTGGAGGAGGAACACTCTCCCACAATTTTCAACCGGGACTTCATGCACTAGGGGAGTATTTCTAACCTTTCTTTGTATAATTTTTCACTCTTATTCTTTTTGTATTTCTTTTAGGATCTTGTTAGTTTTGTATATTTATATATATTATTCATTGGGGACAATGAACCACTTAAGTGTGGGGAAGAGTTCTTAATGACGTAAAAAACCCAAAAAAATTATATATTATAAAATTAAAAAAAATTGAAAATTTTAAAACTTTTTGTATATAATTGCCTTGTCTCAAAAGCATGTTAGCAGGGATAAATACACATTGTGTAGATTAATTTCGCATGATTAATTCTGAGTGTCACATTCATGATAAATCATTTGATGCTTGATAATTCCTTGTGTGTGCTTGCGAAAATTTCAAAACTTGAGATGCTTCTTGGTCAATTTTAGTGAGTTAAGCATGCTTTCACCTTGTGAGGATTTGAGCCTAATTTATGATTGATAGATTTTTTTTATCAATCCATTTTTTTTGTTGTGTGATGTTCATTATCATGATTCTTGTTGCTCTAGAACTTGTTTTAAACCGTTTTGAGACTACATGATATGTGTATGCATGAATATGATAAAGGCACTAGGATTAACCTCATTTACCTAAACAATACCCATATGAAAAATAATCCTTAGTGAACCCCTTTGAGCTTTTACCCGTTTCTTTCGTATATCACCAATCTAAAATTTTTTGAGCCTACTTATTTATTCTTGTCATTATTTACTGGTAGAGCATATTGATTCATTGATGGGTTGGTGAATATCTAGTGTGGGGGTTACATTTTGGTGGGATACAATATGGTATGAAAGTTGCAAACAAAAATCAAGTACTCCTTTGAGATCAATGGGTGGCAAGTGCAATGTCATATGAAAGGGACGATCCATGTGTGCTGGTATTAAGTACATTCTTGGTGACTTTTCACTGCCCTTGGTTACTGGAGAATGACTTGACTTTGAAAAAAAAAGAAAAAAAAATATGAGCAAGAGGAAGATCAAGTAGAGTGTGTTCATTTGAGTGATACAATGTGAAAGTGGGAAAGTACATGGGGTATATGTGCATTGCAGTTTAATGCTTGTGAAAGCTTGATCAACTTTTACATGATCTAAGTTTCATGTTGGGTGCTTTAATTAAAAGTGAACACTATTCTCTATCAGTTATCAAGTTTAGCCACTTGTTAGCCTGTTTCTTTGATATCCTACCCCTTACCTAAGCCTCGTTACAACCTTTAACGAAGACCTTTTGATTCATGTATGCATATATACGAGGTAGTGGAGATTTGGTGGACAACCAAGCATATGGTAGCACATGAGTACATTGATTGAACTTGAGTGAAACACTTACACCTAAACACTTGTGTGATTTGAGAGCAATGTGAGAATTCTATCCATAGCATGCTTACTTGTTGAATGCGACTTTGATGTCTATCTCATGATATTTTTGTCTATCTAGACATTGTGTGCATACTTGGATTATTTTGTGTTAATGATGCTTAAAGTGAGAGTACTTGTACTTTCAGACACTTTCAAGTTGTTATGTGATTGAGATTTACAATGTGTGGAGTACTATGACATGTTGCATGTTTGAAAGACTTGGTGGTTGAAAATATTTGATTTTGTGGGTATATTTTCTATAAACCCTCACGAGAAAAAACTCGTCCTACTAGGGCTGCCTAGGGGTTTAACGACTTGTTACATATGCTCAATGCAATCGTGTCATCTACGAAAGTGGTGGTCCTATTAGTTAGTATTATTTTTATTTCTTTATTTGCCCGAGGACGTGCAAAATACTAAGTGTGGGGGATGTTTGATAGAGTATAAATTTATATATATTTTATATGATTTTATTTATCATATTTATTATATTTTGCATTTAATTGGATTTTTATTTAATAAATTTTAATGTTTTATTGTAGGAAGCAAGGAAATCCTAAAATTGGAAGGATTGGAGAATAAAGAGCTTAATTTGGAGATTTATTAGAAAGAAATTCGGATTTGTTGGGCTGCCTGCACATAATTCACTGTTTGGATCATATCTTGAGTTCTAGAAGTCATAATTGGACGATTTAACAACCCACGCGAAGATAACGGAATTATCTTTCATTCTAAAGTGGTCCAAATATCAAATTACATGAGGAACGGCTCATATTTACTGAAGAAAAGTCAGCTACGAATTTTTCGTATAAAACAGAATCAGTTTAGGAAACGTACTTGTACTTTCCTCAAGGCATTAAAATATTTGAGAATATATATATAGACATCAGATCTGAGAGATAGGGAGATATACATAGATACATACATACGGAGTGGATCTTGTACTTTTCTTCTTGGAGAAAGATTAAAGGTTTTTATTCTCTGTTCTTAATATTATTATGTCTTCTTATTATATTATGTGTTTTGTTAGTTTAATTATGAGTGAGTAGATCTTTAATCTAGGGTTAAGTTGAACCCTAGTTATGATTGATGTATGATTTTCCACAAACCCCCAATTTAGTTATGTTGTATGCTCTTGCTTATTGAGTTGTGCTTAATTAACAATAACATATCAGACGTGATTATGCGTATTGTTTGAACCCAATATCTATTTATCATCGAAAGTTGGACTTAGATGGTTGTGATTTATCCAATAAGAACATGAACTTCTCCATGAAAATAGGTAGAACGGATTGTTAGGAAGTTAGGATGATGTGTTTAATGTCTCTGAATTACATGATACCATGAAGATAACGTCCTGATACTGATAAATCAAGATCTGTAGAGGATTCCTCAACTAAGGGGGAGATGAAATGTGGAGTAGCTGAAGAAGATGAAAAAGATAAGGGCAAAGGGAAACAGTCCATGCTTGATGATGCCTACTACTATCAGGGTGAACAAGATGACTTTGATCCATACAGTATTCCGGAAGAACCTGCTGACGAGGAATTGTTTGGTGAAAAAGAACCTGAAGTAGAGGCTACTTATGATGACTGGGAAGAAGAAGCTCCATTTGACCCTGAATATGAGAAAGAAGTGATAAGGCAGCAGTCGGATCTCAAAAGAAGAGAAGATCAACTTCAAAGGACAGCTGAAATTATCTCTCAGAAGGCAGATTTGCAAAATAGTGAAAATGCGAAAAAAACAACGTCTTCACCGTTTGAAGGTTAAACAAAGGAAAATGGATGTTACACTCAAGTTGGGTGATAGATGGGAAAAAGCTAGGGAAATGTTTGCACTCCCTCAGATAGGGACAAATAATGATCATCATTTCTTTCAGATTCTTGACAAGTATAGAATTGCCAATCCAGATAATAAAATGTACATGAAAGCTTTGGAAGAAGAAATCTCAAGGATTACTATTGGATTTGACCAAGTCAGAAATGAATTGTATATCTATGTCTCGAGTCACAATTCAGGATCATTCACGGTCTCACTTAACTTCTTTGAGAGCCGCACACTGTCAGAACTTTGGGTTTTAATGAGCAAGGTTCAAAGGACATCTCAGCTGAATGAATTGCTTTATGATCAGCTTAAGGCATTTGTTATAAAGGTCAGTCCTCAAGTTGTCAAAGTGCCCTTTCAAGTCAAATTCTTTACAGGTAAAACAATTCAGACTTGTAGTGTAGATCCTGACTCTCTGAAGGTACAAATTGCCCTGTAACTGATAAAGTTGGAGAATATGTTAAGAACTTCTGGATTTGCTTCTCAAGAAAAGACTGAAGTTGCTAACATGATCTCAGTCTACTGTAACATTCACATTCCTAGGTATCCTCAGCTGAATAATAAGTTGAAGAAAGCTACACCTCAACCAGTCAGACCAACTGGTCTCGTTTTAGAAAGTGATCGTGTCCTTGATAAAGAATTGCTAAGCACCTTACAAGATCCTGAAAAAGGTGAGATTAGAGATTAAGGCACGTGAACTTAAGCTCAAGTTTTATTGTAATATGTTTAGAGCTTAGGTGAATCAAGATAGGATCAATGTAGTCATATGTTCAGTCTAGAGGAACATCTATCTTTTATTTATCTTTATTGTTTGAATCTGGCAATGTTAAATATAAACCAGAACTTTCTATTATTTACTTAGCTCTTAAATTTTTATCTTTTTCTTGTTTGTAGTTGAGTTATATTCTAGGTATTTGGTTGTTATTGTCTAACAAACAAATAGGCGGAGATTGAAAAGCATATGCACTGGCCTATTTGTAAACACCGAGGATTCGACTCAACTTAAATAAGAATGTAATAAGTAAATAATATACAACTGTCACAGGAATCTCAAAAGATAATATATGTCAAGAGAATGAAAATTAAAAGTCAATCTACATACTTGAAGTAATTCTACATGGAAAGAAGTTCATTTATTTGATCAAGCCTCAGTGAAGTATTCAAGAAAATGTATCTATTTAAAGTGACAGAGATTTCAAAAGTGTGACAGGAAGTGTACATGTTACAGAGTTTGATAAAGGGAAAAGATGTTTGAAAGGAAGTGTGTGTAGTTGGACACACTCAACATGCTTGTCAATACAATCCCTCTGGAACAACAATGGAACAAGCAAATGCCCTCTACAACCAAAATCAAAGGCCACAATATAATTCTTACTCCAACACATACAATCCAGGTTGGAGAGATCATCCTAATTTCTCCTACAGAAATAACCAGGCTCAAGCTCAACCTCCACAAAATAACTTTTCTCAGCCGCCAGGTTTTCAACTAGCTCAACCACAAAAATCTAACTTGGAAAATCTTTTGGAAGGATTTATCTCTACATAGGCAAAGAAGAATGATTACTTTTGACTCAAGTATCAATGAGATAAAGGCTCATAACAAGTTAATGGAGAATTCAATCACTCAAATCGCTCAACAGTTGAATCAACTTAACAAGTCTTCAGGCCAACTTCCTGGCCAAACTAAACAACCACATAGAACCCACGTGAATGCTATAACGTTAAGAAGTGATCAGGAATTGCAAGGGCCAGAGATGAAGATGAGTACTGATAATTTGAATGTTGAGGAAGATATAGAGAAAATTCAATTTGAAAATGTGATTGTGCAAGAAGCAGTTGAAGAAGAGAAGAAGGAACCCACAGTTGCTCCAGTCAGACCTTACGTACCACTTGTTCCGTTTCCGCAAAGATTAGTGCAAGCTAGGCTTGGAGAGAAGTTTATGAAGTTTATGGATATCTTGAAAAGGTTAGAACTTAATACTCCTTTCTTAGATGCTATCAAAGAGATGCCTTTTTATGGGAAGTTCCTTAGGGAATTATTGTCAAACAAAAGAAAGATTGAAGAAAGTTCTAGTATCTCATTAACGGCAGAGTGCAGTGCTATCTTGCAGAATAATCTTCCTAAAGAGCTAGCTGATCCAGGTAGCTACTCTATTGCAGAAAGGTCATTGCAGTTAGTCACTCATGAACCAGACAGTACATCGAGTGTCAACATCATACAGTGGAAGTTCGTCATTAATTTCAGTGGTTTAAAGGAGGATTCTGCTGTCAAGAAATTGTATTAATTCTCTTTTAATTAATTAAATCAGTTAGTTAATTTATCCAATAAATTAATTCAACAAGAATTAATTTATTCCTAAAATTAATTATAAGATTAATTAAATTAGAATTAGTATTATTCTAAAATAACTTCGAAATTAATTGATGACTTTGAAATTTGAACTGGTATGACTATCAATGATAGTCATACTGAATGTCATTGTAGTTTAAACAAAGTCATACCGAAAGCCATATTGTTTCAATGTCAGTCATAATCAGAGTCATACCAAGTCAAGTGGTTGTCATACTGAAAGTCATGCCAAGCCAAACGAGAGTCATACCAAGTCAAATGGTTGTCATACCGAAAGTCATGTCAAGCCAAATCATAGCCATGTCAATTCCAAGAGATATTTGTGTACAGATATCTAAAAATGCAGTTGACAAACATACATAAAGAAAAAGAGACAGAAGCTCTTAAAAGTAACATCATCTTTATTTTTCTCTCTGTTCTTAATATCAAGTAACTGTCTAGCTCAACATTTAAGCCGGTGAATTTATTCCTAGTTATTATTGTTCAATCCAAACCACTAGAAGTTATTTAATTGTACTTGTGTGACTATCTAGCGGATCATTATCCCTAAAATTTATCTCGAACTACATTTTAGTATTTGGTCTTTTTATTACAAATATAGATAAATTTATGTCGAATTTATTCTCATTTGTTTTAATTAGTTTGATAATCATTCCCTGTAATCTGTATTGTAATTGTAACACCTTTCAAGTTTAATATAAGTTATATTTAACTTGAATCTTATTTCATTTTATTCCGCTTAAATATGTTCTTGAATTATTATTTCACGGACCGAACAAATTCGAGAAAACAGTATAGTTTGTATTCAACCCCCCCCCCCCCCCCTTCTACAAATTTATCAGGACCTAACACAACCTTTGTGGATAGATGCTATGCAAAAGGAGTTAGAGGCACTCCATAAAAATAATACGTGGACTATTGTTGAATTGCCTCCTGGAAAGAAAGCAATCGGTTGTAAATAGGTATACAAGGTCAAGTTGAAGGCTGATGGAAGTCTTGAACGTTGTAAAGGCAGATTAGTGGCAAAAGGTTTTAATCAGAGGTATGGAATCGATTTTGAGGAGACTTTTTCTCCAGTATTAAAGATGAATACTGTCAGATGTATTGTTGCTTTAGCTGCTAGTAGGAAATGGCATGTTCATCAATTAGATGTGAACAATGCATTCTTACATGGGGATTTACATGAAGAAGTTTACATGAAGATTCCCGAAGGTTTGTCCCATCTGTATCCTTCTACTAAGGTCTGCAAATTAATCAAGTCACTGTATGGGTTGATGCAGACATCTCGACAGTGGTCAGAGAAATTGGTTGCTGAGTTGCTTGATCAGGGTTATAAACAGTCCAAAAACGAATATAGTATGTTTACCAAGAAAACTGAGCATCACATTACTGTTATAGCAGTATATGTAGATGACATAATTCTTACCGGTTCTAATCTTGGAGCTATTTATAATTTGAAATCTCATCTTGATACCACTTTTAATATAAAAGACCTTGGTTACTTGAATTACTTTTTAGGCATTGGGGTTGGTTATACACCTCGGGGTATTATACCTAGTCAAAATAAGTTTACAAAGGATCTTCTTCATGAATGTGTATTTGATTTGTCTGTAAAAGCTGTCACTCCCTTGCCTCTTAATTTGAAGCTTTTATATGATGATGGGGATTTGCTGCCTGAACCCGAGTTGTACAGATCATTTGTGGGCGAACTTAATTACTTAACCCACACAAGGCCAGGCTTGAGTTATGCTATTTAAGTAATAAGCCAATATATGCAAACGCCTAGATTACCTCATCTTCAAGCTCTTACTCACAATCTTCGATATGTCTATCATACTGTTGGGCAAGGGATTTTACTATAGGCTTCTGAGAAGCTAACACTTCAAGCATATTCTGATTCTGACTGGGCCTCTTGTCCAGAATCTAGACGTTCAATCACAGGTTATGTGCTATTATTTGGTAACTCGCCAGTTGCATGGGAATCCAAGAAACAAAGCAGTGTTTCCAGGTCATCTTCTGAATCTGAGTATCGATTTATGGCAGCTGTAGCATCCGAAGTGACTTGGACTGTTCGTTTGTTAGAAGAACTCGGTGTTACTAATCTTCAACCTGTCACTTTACATTGTGACAATCAATCAGCCATTCATATAGCAAAGAATCCAGTTTTTCACGAACGAACAAAACATATCGAAATCGATTGTCATTTTACTCTTGATAAAGTTCTCGAGGGCCTCATCCAACCTACTTACTTACCTACTCAGAACCAGCTCGCTGATGTCTTTACCAAAGTAATTCCTTCCACTCAGTTCAACCACATGTTATCCAAGTCAGGAATGTGTTCATCCCATTCCAACTTGAGGGGGGATTTTAACATTACTGGTTCAACAACAAAGCAGCAGCATCCCAATCAATCAAGTCATCAAGCCCAAACAATAAGACAGTCCAGTCCAATATACAACAACATTACGTGACAGATTGTTTGTATGTTAAGTTATAGAGTGCATACTAGATAGGGGTGTAACGAGTCAAACTGTTTGTGAGCTGCTTGAGCTCGGTTCGAAAAATATTCGAATTCGGTTCGATAATAATCGAACCGAGCTTGAGCTATTTGAATACTTTACCGAGTCGAGCTCGAACTTCAAATTACTCGGCTCGTAAGGTTCGCGAGCCTAATCGAGCCTTTATTAATTTTTTAATTTTAAAAATTATAAATATTTTTTTATATAAATATTAAATATTTATATATTTAACTGAGTCGAACTCGAGCCGAACCGATCATATTCGAGTTTTTGTCAATATTTGGTAAAATCGATTCGAGCTTTCGAGCCGAGCTCGAACATAGCGAACCTTTCACGAGCCGAGCTTCGAGCTTGAAATTGAAAGCTCGGTTGAACTCGAGCCCGAATTTTTTAATCGAGCTCGAACTCGAGCCTGGCAGTGTTCGACTCTGTCTACTCGATTACTTAGATGCCAGAGAAGCGTAACAAACTCTGAGTTAGTTATTCAGTCTGTGTATATAAACACAATAGATAGATTAGATACAGTAACTCTCTAGTTTTTGATAGTTCATCAGTACTCTGAAAATTGAAAACAAGTTGGTTAGTTTTCGCAATGAAATGGAGATTCATTCATGATGCATATGTTCATTTCTGAATTCTAGATGCACAAATAACAATACAATATATCTGAAATATTTGTTTCATACAAGTCACTCAGTTTTTCCTCTCTTTCTTCTCTTTTTTTTTTCTTTCTTTAATGTATATTGGTGTTTTTTTGACATTTAAATATAATTTCAAGCACCTAAAAAAGATTACACCTGCAGTATTGACAAGTCCAGGACTTCGAAAACTCCGGAACCTTCTTAGATCATTTGTTTTCATTGAGTCACTGGTAAAAATCTTATAAGCAGGCTGCCAGGGACATTAACAAGAAAAAACGTCGAAGCAATCAGCTGATATTACCAACCCTGCTACTCACCTAAATGAAACGAACTGCACATAAACTTCATGACAAAGAGGTGTTTGGCATGTACTCAGGTATAGACAGCTGAGTCTTATAACGAATTGTGCCATTAAGAAATCATGGTCTAACCATATCATTGCTACTTCAGTCTGAAACAGGGTGTCTGATTCATACTTGATAATGACCTAATCCTCATTGCTCTTGTGAGTTGATTTCAACAAAAAGGCTGGCCTGAGGATGTAATCCTGCTTCTTCCAGGGACAGATAGCTTATTTTGGCCATATAAAACACAGGGAAAATTGCAGAAAAAGGATTCAACCCTCAACTTCTAAGCAACCCAATGAAAACATATAATCATAAAGAGAGTAGCTTTGTGGTAAAAGAAATCTTCTTTCCTTGCGCGGCCACTTGGAAAACGAATCTAAATCTAATTAAATCAAGAAACAATTTATTTATCAAAGTTAAGAATAAGAAAAAAGAAAAAAGCTGAATTCTCTGTAAGTAATTAAACTAGCTTCTTTCTTCTTCTATGTTGATAGTGCTGGTCTCGTACTCGTAATCTCTGTTTCGTACAATAGATGAATCCCAAAAATTGCTGCATCTCCATCTGATATCAACTCAATCCTATTGTCACCGCCTCTTACTGAAAAAACTGATCTTGGTACTACTACAATACATGAGTCATAATAAACATCATGAAAGGTGTCGCTCCATGTAAGACTAGTGGTCAAAGTCTTGGCAGAAAAATCGAGTATATAACAATAAGAACCCACAGCGCGTTCAAAGCAGAGAATCATCCCCAAGTATTTGTGTGAGACATTCGGCTGCAAATCTAAAGACATTGTTGATCCATATTCACTTGATTGGCTAATCCATCCCGGAAACTCATTTGAGCCGATGCAAATGCTAATATGATGCCCAAATCCGGAGTATATCTGTTGAAAAATACAAGAACAAGAGAAAAAGTTAACCACCAAATATATACTGCCTTGTTGGGTACGAGCCCTATTGCAAAGTACTTTTATATGTTCAAGTAACAGAATCTAATTAAATACGAAAAATGAGAGCATACAAGTTTGATAATAAAGTGCTCTCACTTATCATCTTCCGGTGTATTGGCTTGCAGCGCGCGCTGAGCAACACCCCGGTTTGGGGTGCTGAAATGTCCCGCAAACTTGGTAAAAATCGAACCCTTTTCCAACCCTCGTCAACCCAACCCTCCCTTCAGAAAAATTTACCAAACAAAGTTTTTGAAATCTGAACCCCTCCCAGCCTCTGCCAACCCCCGATTTAAACATAGCTTAAGGGAAATAAATGAAACAACTTTGTAAGGTAAAATACATTTAACTAATTGATCATCAATAACATCAAATTACATTATCATGTCACAAATGAAATGAACAATGTATTCATTGCCTAATTTGAAATATTTGTGTTTCAAATTTATTATTTTGTTCTTCTTAGATTTGATTATTTGGTGATTATCATCAGAAAACAAAATGTTGAATGATTTACTTAGAGCATGATATTATACTCCATTGGAGTTGGCTATAGTAATTAGTTATATTTTAAAAATAATATGTTACGTTATTATACATACATTATATTATTTTAATACGTGTAATATTGCTACAGGGCTCTAGTCGTTCATCATATATAAACGTGGGGAGGTTAGCTATTTTTTTAGCCGATGATGTCCCATTGGAGCTATCAAATTTTAATAAATTCTCTATAATTTCTATTTAAGGTATATAATTTAAATTTTTAGCTAAGGAATATTTATGGTTGGAGATGCTCTTAGTAAACAATTAGTCATCATCAGGAGTAGTTCCTAGGTCATCATATGACTTGTAGCGGCAACAGACTCATTGTAAATTACTTGCAATAAGTGGATGGAAGCAAATGTAAATTACTTAACAAATGAAAAGAAAAAAAAAAAGAGAAAAACAACTGTAAGTTTTTTACTTGAAACATTCGACCCTGAAGAATTAAAAAGACAACAAAACATAAAATGGAAAACCTTAAAAACAGCCATCCTAGAAAATGGTAACAAATTTGAAGCGCCAATTAGTATACATTAAGAGTTTGATATTAAATCATACCTGAAAGAAACTTTTTGTCAAAGTGCATCCCAGAAGAGATGATTTGCAACCTCTCAAATGAAGCTTTCTAAGACAAGCAAGTTCCTCCAACCCTTGAATCTCTGTCAAAGCACTACAATATGAGAGGTCCAACATCTCCAACCGCTCCAAATTGGATAGATTTGGCAATCTTTCCATAGACGTACAACCATATGCCCTAAACCTTTTCAGTCGAGGAGGAAGTTCGGTAATGAATAACAGATGACCACAATTTGTAAGAGTAAGTTCTTCTAGGTTTGGGAGCTGACTAATACCGGGTGGCAGGGCAATTAAAAAACTCTCAGATAAATTCAACTTTTGCAATGATAATGCAATATGGCCTGATGATTCTATATCAGGAAGTTTTTTCAACAGGGAAGCACCACTTGCATTTAGCTCCCTTAACCTTGTAAGCTTCCACAGCTGATCTGGTAATCTTTCTAGTTTCGCACATTCACGTATATCAAGAATTTCCAATGATCTCAGGTGGCAGATGGTGTCCGGAAGAGTTTCAAGATTGACGTTCTTATTTAACATCAGCTTAACAAGCTTACTAAGACGTCCTATTGAATCCGGTAACTTCGAAACATTTATTCCGTACGCATTGAGCTCTGTTAGGGATTCAATGTTCCCCAAATTTATAGGCAATGCTTCCAGACTGCTGCAACCACCAATACCTAGAACTTTCAATGATCGTAAGTCGCAGATGGTGTCCGGAAGAGTTTTAAGATTCACATTGTGAGATAACATCAGCTCAACAAGCTTACGAAGACGTCCAATCGAATCTGGTAATTTCCAAACATTTAGTCCCATTGCACTGAGCTGTGTCAGGGATTCAATGTTTCCCAATTCTATAGGCAAAGATCCCAGACTGGTGCAACTATTGATACTTAGAAACTCTAATGCTCTCAAGTTGCACATTGTGTCCGGAAGAGTTTTGAGCTTCTTGTTAGAATTTAATATCAGCTTAACAAGCTTACTAAGACGTCCGATCGAATCTGGTAATTCTGAAACATTTATTCCACATGCATTGAGCTCTGTTAGGGATTCAATGTTCCCCAATCCTATAGGCAATGCTTCCAGACTACCACAATCATCAATATTTAGACTTTTCAGTGCTCTCAAGTTGCAAATGGTGTCCGGAAGACTTCTTAAATTCCTACACCGGGGCAAATATAAGGTAACAAGGCTCACCAAACTTCCAATTGACATATGGACCTCCTCCAAGCTTTCACAGTCTTCAAGATTTAAAGTTTCAAGACACGGCAATCCAGTAAAGTCTGAAGTTGTGGTTAAATATGGAGAATGCGACATCTTTAAATTCTTCAAATTTTTAAAAACATGTGAAACCTGTAATAATAAGTGCAACCGGGAGAATAAATAAAGATATTTTGGATCAAATAGTCATGTATGAAAGTAACATATTCACTTTACATACCATGTTTAGCTCCCATATTGATCTCATTCTGCTACGAGGCAACTCGAGAGTAACAAGTTCTTGTGGGTAAAATTCTAAAGGTAAACACTCTAAAGAACACCGATCCCAACAGAGCCAAGTCAAATCTTCAAGTGTCTCTTCAAAGTTTCCAGTGAGATTAATGTCTTTGAGGTGAAGAAATCTTAATTTGCTCATCCTTGAAAATGTTTCCATATCGAACGATACTTCCCGTATTGGATCGTTGGACTCAAGATAGTGAGGGATGATAACTTCTATTGACTTGGTTCCCTAACACATGTATATTAAGAAGAAAGGTTAATGACCATTGTATAAAAAAGAGGGGGACAGCTACCTCATGCTCGATCTACACATGATTTCATCGTAAGAGCAATTTTATTTACATACATGTATACTAGTTTATATCCGTGTTATGTATGTTTATTAAGTTGATAAGATTCAAAATTCAAATCTTCGTTAATCTTGGAGTTGATAATATAAAGATTTAAGTTTAGGGTTAGGCTGAAGAGAGATCACTAAAAACATATAAGCCGTTGGATTATTATAACTAGATCAATTGTTCAGATTCAACTCATTTTTATATACAAAATCTTATAAGTGTATTGTTGGAATAAAAGGATTCTACTGTCGAACCTATTTGTTTCATAGTATAAATACAGTTGTGAATTTTAAAAGTTATGCATATGGACTTCAAAATTCTACAACTGAACTTACTTTTTTTCACGAAGTTCTACAAGTGAACTTGATTATTTTTATAATGTTCAACTGTTTAACAATGCTATTCACATTATTTTCATACCATAAC
The DNA here is from genome assembly GCA_030848705.1 of Heracleum sosnowskyi. NCBI lineage: Eukaryota > Viridiplantae > Streptophyta > Magnoliopsida > Apiales > Apiaceae > Heracleum > Heracleum sosnowskyi. The sequence continues at coordinate 12,075,673 of CM061239.1, forward strand.
TTTCATGTTCTACCACTGAACATAAAAGTCATGCAATCGAATTTGAAATCAAACACATAAATTTTAAAGTTCTGTAACCGAACTTACTTGTATTTAAATGTTTAGCTCATAAACACTGTTATCTGATATTGTGTTTATACAATAACTTGAATATTTTCACAAAAATTGATAAAAATAATTGGGGAAATTTTATGATGATGATGGAGAATTTTGTGATCGATATCGATGTATGATTATTATCGTTAATCAAATATTAATTAGCTTTAAATTATGTATTTTGTGTTTTTGGATAACTTTACTCATGACCTTCATATAATAAATATATATTATTTTAAAAAATAAGATAGAGTTCTAAGAGCTCTTAGATTAAGGGTTCTATAAGGAACATAACCGGTAAGTTTAAAGTTTAAGAATAAATCTTGGCATATATACGGATATACCTATTCCCTACTAACTCACGAATTGCAATTAAAGGTTATGGAACAAATTAGGGGCCATTTTTTACATTTTATTTTTGATTTTAAAGGTTATGTTAATATTTAAAAGAAGTAATAATACGAGAAAGCACAAAAAAGTAGGAGAAAATGGGTTTTCAACTGCTCGTTGATTATAAGGCAGTGAGAGTTTGCGGTGTATATGTATGCCAAAATTTATTCAAAGTTTAAACATTCATTAGTACTAGTTGACAACCCGTGCAAAACATGGGCCTAGCATGAGTGGATTATAAAATATTAATAAATTATTAATAGATATTATTAAAAAGTGTATTCGTAGAGAATTGAATAATAAAAATATATAATAAATAATCATTATTTAATTATGTAGTTATAAGCAATTGAGTCATGGATGAAACTAATGACTTTGGTATTGTGCGTTATTTAAACATTTTTTTTTTTATTAATAAAGCGTATAGAAGTTATAGGCAATTGAACCCTCGATGAAATTAATGAAATTAAAGTAAATAAGCTAATGAAATTAAAGTAAATAAATAAATTTTGTATAATTACGTAGTTGTAAGGAATCGAACCCGAGGTGAAATTAAAGAATTTAAAGTAAATAAATCTTATATAATTACGTAGTTGCGAAGACTTGAACCCGGATTTAATGATAACCAAATTTGATACCGCTCACCAATTACAAATTATTTTTATTATTAATAAAGAGTATAGGTGTCCTCTATCTTTGATAGTATATTATCTCTCTTATTATTATAAAGGATCTAATTTATAAGAGGAAAAGTTAATGAAAATTTTGGTATCACACAAAGTCATATGAAACCATCAAATTTATCCCGAATCATTTATGAAGTTAAATATACATATAATGAAATTACCTCGTGTCTCTTCAGCATATTGTAAATTTCTTTTGTTATCCACAATCTACTTTTCCAGGTTCATCAGGAGAGTTGTTACGTGCAGTTTCCCTTCCCATATCCTGAAGCAAATCATGCATTCTCAATTCATCTCTATCATTGATCGATAATAAACATCTTTTTTTTAGAATATCAATATTATGATCTGCGTAAGGATAATAAGTATCCATGATTTCAAGCACACTTTCTTTCTTCTTTCCAATGAAGAAACAAGCAATGTCAAGGAATATTTTTTTCAGCATAGGATCATCCGATTCTAAGGCATCCAAGCTAATTATAAGTCTTTGCTGGATACTGCTGTTGGGAATTCGCTGCAGTTTCTTAATGTAAGATTTCCATCCTACCTCAGATCTCTTGTACAAATACGAGCCAAAAACCTCAAGAGCCAAGGGAAGCCCACCAGCATGACGTAGAATTTCTTTAGACAATACCATTAAAGTGTTGTTTGGTTTAGTATTTCCAAATGCATGTTGGGAAAATAGTTCCAGTGACTCCGCATCATCCAACTCATTTACCCTGTATCGATATCTGGTTTCTACTTCAATTTTGTCCAATATCTCTTCATCCCTTGTAGTCAAAATAACTACACTCCCAGGAGCAAATGGCGCTACCAATGAATCAAATTGTTTACCATCATCTAAATCATCAACAACAATTAGAACTTTTGTTGAACAAATTCTGTCTGCTATCAACTTAGTTCCTTGGTCAACATTGTTAATCACAACTTTTTTCTTACTTCTAAGAACATCATTAATAAGTTGTTCTTGCAAAGTCTCTACGCCTTTTATTGTCCCTGAAATCTCCCTAACGTTTGCGAGGAAGCTGCTTCCGTTAAAGCTATTTGGCAAGAGTTCATTAAAAAGAGCTTTGGCAAGAGTTGTTTTGCCCACTCCACCCATACCATATATACCGATCTTGATGACACCTTCTGTTCCACTGCTCAACAACGCTGTTATGCATTTAACACGAGACTCTAACCCAACTGGATATTTGGCAACATCTAAAGCCCTAGGATTTATTTCAAGTAAAATCTCTTCAACTATTTCGTTGATAATATCAGCTTCAGACCTGCAAAGTAATTCATTTCATTGTGAAAAAAGCCTCGTATATATGTAACAAATGAACAAAAAAATCTTAATCATTAAAAAATCTGAATGATTTATTAATCTGGATACCTATTGAATAATATTGTTTGGTACATAAATTGAAAAATTATCTGAACGGTGCAAATTTTTTAATTGGTTCAAATTTTTTAATTTCTTCTTTTGAATAAATAATACATTATACTTATTTGAATAAAATAAATATTATATGATTATAATTTATAAGATATTTGTTTAATATAAATTTTTCAATTTTCAATAATTCAAATGTTAAAACCAATACCATCATGCGTAATTAATATTTAAATAAAGGATGACAAAATTTATTTAGAAAAACAAGTGTGATGTGACGTATAGTTTTTTCTGTATGTCAAAGTGATGAAAATAGCTAATCAACTGTTGCTTCTTAATGGCTAGGCTGGGTGTGTGTTTCTTAGTGATTAAGAGGAATTTTAACGTTTAAGAAAGATTAGAATATAAACCAAACAATCTTTATAATGTCTTAATTATTAAGATAAGTTCTATTAAGACATGTTAAGAGATAAACAAATTACCCCTTAGTCATATCCGGACTAATTCCACCATAAGGTGGCTGAACGAATAGAACCTCTGATTGATCAGATGTTTTCCTTCCTAATTTAATTTTTTTGAAAAATAGTAAATCTTAAAGAGTTAATCAAGTAGAATGGCAAGTAGAATGGCAATATTTAAATAAATTATCTTCTCAAGGTGAATAGGTACTGCATTCCAGGGGTTGCATTAAAATGAAAAACTGAATTTGCACGCTCTTTTGTGTATCAGAATGCAGTCTCAGAATTATCCTTGACTACCCCTCTTGTCTCACAGTCTCACTGTTTCTTCTTGGGCTATAATTGGCTACCATAATCTTTATCTTCCTTTAAAGTTCAAACCCTACAATTATCATAGCTTCACTACTAAACCATCGAAAAGTCAAATCACAACTGTATCTAAGATGCCAACAGGAAAAATGTTAACTTGACCCCCAGCCCCATGCATAAAATCAATACCAGGTCTAGAAATTCTTTCTAGAATCTGAAGACATTCCGTATTTTTGTGCTGTTCTTGGATTATTTTTATCCTATACATATAAGCACATATAAGGTATAACTAACATTTATTTATTTATTCAACACGCCTAAGCATCGTCCGGAAATCCAACTCAAGTAGCACATAATACTTCAATTCATAAAAACAATTACTTGGCGTTAGAAAAGCATTCAACAAATAAATATATCAAAAACTCTTTGAATTAATAAATCATCAGTTCACTGTAACCATTAATTTCAAGAATGACCTCTATTTCTTAAAATCTACTATTATAATTATATCCTTATATATAATGCTAACTTAAAATCTGTGCGACTTATTTTTAATAATTATTATTTTTATTATGTTATTAATTACATTTGTTAAAAAAATTAGTAGGCATGTTAAACTTTTTTAAATAATTAAAATTATTAAATTATGTTTTAAAATAAATAAGTAAGAGGTTACCTGGTATATTTTTGGAAAAAAGAAGGATTTTAGTAAGAAAAAATAGAAAAAGTAACATGTTTTAGTTGAAAAAATTAATTGCATGTAATTAAAAGTTTTAAAATTAGTTTTAAAATAAATAAGTAAAAGTTGACCATGATATTTTTGAAAAATGAGAGATTTTAGTAAGGAAAAATAGAAAAATTAACATGTTTTAATTGAAAAAGTAATTTCCCGTAATTAAAAGTATTAAAACATGGTCAATTACCTTTTTCAACTAAAACATGTTAATTTTTCTATTTTTCCTCACTAAACTCCTCATTTTCCAAAAATATAATGGATAAGCTTTTACATATTTAATTTAAAACATTTTAAATACTTTTAATTATTCAATTTTTAATAATCTAATATATAAAATCCCCCATTTTTCAAAAATATCAGGGTAAGCATTTAATTATTTTAATTATTTAATTATTTTAAAAAGTTTACCTATTTTAACATGCATACTTTTTTTTAATAAATATGACTAATCTATATATATATATATCTATCTGTAGTATTTATACTATCTTATAATAGACGAAACATTAAAAATTTTGGTACCTGATTTTTGGTACGGTATTTGCCCTTTTTAATTGTTTTTAACAAAATATTTTTATTACCATCTTATAATAGACGAAACATAAAAAAATTTGGTTTTCGGTTTTCGGTCATTTATCTTAATTAAAAAATAATATAAAAATAGTAACTAGCTAACGTTTTATAATTAAAACATATTTTTTTCTAACAAAATCTACTCATTTTCCAAATATATCACGGACAATTAGCTTTTTTAATTAAAACATATGAAACATTAAAAGTTTTGATACATGTTTTCTGGTACGGTACTTGCCTTATTTAATTGTTTTTAACAAAATATTTTTATTATCATCTTATAATAGCCGAAACATTAAAAGTTTTGGTTTTTAAAAATATCACGGACAATTACTTTTTTAAATTAAAATATGTTATATATTCTCTTTGTCATTATTAAAATCTCTCATTTTACAAAAATATTATATTATAAAAGAAATATATAAAAATATTATATTATATTTTTACTATAAAAGAAATATTATAAAATATTAAAAGAAGCTCGTGCTTCGCACGGGTAATTAGCTAGCATTATTAAAGACGAAATATTAAAAGTTTTAGTACCTGTTTTTTGGTACGGTATGATACTTGCCTTATTTATATTATTATATTTTAATATTTTTTTCTAAAAAAATCCTCTCATTTTCCAAAAATATCACAATTACCTTTTTCAACTAAAACATGTTACCTTTTCAATTTTTCTTAATAAAACCCCTCCTTTTCCAAAAATATCACGGACAAACACTTACTTATTTATTTTAAAATATATTTTAATGCTTTTAATTATTCAAAAAAGTTTACCTAATTTACATGCCTATTTATTTTTTTAACAAAGCAATTAATAAAATATTAAAACATAAATAATAAAATAACAACTATTAAACATAGTATGGTACTTTCCTTATTTATATTATTATTTTTTAATAATTTTTTCAAAAAATATCCTCTTCTTTTCGAAAAATATCACGGGCAATTACCTTTTTCAACTAAAACATGTTACCTTTTCTATTTTTTCTTACTAAAAACCCTCCTTTTCCAAAAATATCACAGAAAAACCCTTACTTATTTATTTTAAAATCTATTTTAATACTTTTAATTATTCAAAAAAGTTTACCTATTTTAACATGCTTACTTATTTTTTTTAATAAATACAATTAATAAAATATTAAAAGATAAACAATAAAATAATAACTATTAAAAATATATTTTTTTGGTTTCACCCCTATTTGTGTTTTTCTTACAAATATAATTATCTAATCTAAAATAGATTATATTATACCCTAAACTCATATTTGATGTAGTAGAATTATTATACCCTAAACTCCTATATTTCACGTAGTAAAATTTTATGTTATTTTTAAATTATTTTTATTTTGTTAAATACTCTGCTTTCATGGATCATCTAACAATTGTATTATTTCATTAATATTCACAAATCTGCGTAATAAAAGGTTGCTTTTCTTTTTTTGTCAGAACTTTCTTTGTCATTACACTAATATACATTTGTCAATATTACATGTGCCTAGAATCCTATCTCATGTAGAAATTCTATATCACATGAAACCCCTCTTTAATAATTTGGTTGACACCTTTTTTTTGTTTCACCTCTAAAACTCTATCTCACATAGAATTCTATTTTATTTTATTTTTAAAAATAAAATCCTATCTTAAGTATAAATCAAATCTCACATAAAATTTTATGTTGTTAAAAAAACATTAATATTATTATTTTACTAAAATATATTATATTATTATACTCATACGCTCAACCATTAGACCAAGTTATTATCACTAAGTTGTTAAATCAAGATACTAATCTTAATCCACTTTATACCACAAAATAATATTAATTTAAAATATATATTATAGTATTATTATGCGACAAATATATTATATTATTATTATACCCAGATCCGCCACCACCAGACCCTATTATAATCACTTAGTTCTTTAATCAAGATACTAATCTCAATGTACAACTCTTTGATTATAATTCTTAGTTTCATGTTTCATGTTGGATGAAGTTGAAAATATGTGCAATTTTTTTAAAAAAAAATTTTACTCGCACAACATTTGATTTATTTACTTGACTACAATAAAATCTCTATAAATTAATAACCTTGATCCCAAAAATAATTAATATTTAGCGAGGCTATTAATTTATTGATTAATGAATATCTTACCGATCAATTAATATTTATTAATTTATACAATAGTTTATACTTCCTCTGTCCCAGTAGGTTGTATATATTGGGATAGAGGGATTCAACACGCATTTTAAACCTCCTATAAGATATAGTTTTATAAATTATTTTTTAAAAAAGTTTCTTCTAAATAAAAATTTAAAATTTAATTTTTTATTCAAGAAAAAAGATTTTAAAAATAAGTTATTGAACTATACTTTATATACACCTTAAAATGCGTGTCAAACAGTGTGAAAATACTGTATAAAAATGAGTGGGACGGAGGTAGTATCAAATAATATTAATATCCAATATATTGTACAAGCAATCATAATAATTCAAATATGTATTGATACATGTATCAAAATTAATAGATTCATGTAGTAAAAAATAGTTAATTAAGGGAGCTAATATACCCTTGGTTTAGGTGCACACCCTTTGTTGATATTAAAACCATTCTCATGCACATCTTCAACTCAAAATTATATTAAGATTTTTTTTAAAGAATTGTTTTTAGATTTGAAAGGGTAGTTTGGTCTCAACTCCAACAAATGATGTGCAAAGGTGTGCACATATCAGTTTTCCTAATTAATTGGCTCATGTAGCAAAGGCAATACTCCCTCTGTTCCATTCATTTCTATACAGTTTCTATTTTGGGATGTCCCTCTCATTTTTATACATTCCAAAAATAGTAACTTTTAATAATATAAAACACTATTACACCCACTACTTTCTCCACCATCTCTATTCTATAATAATATAAAACACTATTACACCCACTATTTTCATCCACTATCTCAAATCTATTATTAAATATTGATAGGTTCCACCATTTTACCCACTTTTCATCTAACTTTACTCATTTTTTATATATTTTCTTGGTCTTCGTGTCCAAACCAAACGTATATTACTCAATGGGACGGAGGAGTATTAATGTTTATAAATTCCAACAAATATACATCGGATATGTTTTATGCCCTTCCCAAAATTAGACATGAAGCTGTATTTGATTTTTATGAAAAGAGGAAGCAGTGAACGGTTAAGATATAATCTAGCAAAATTAACAAAAGAATACCCAATGTATAAAAAATCATTATATTTAATGAATTATTATTTTATATTTTAGTGGGCCTTATAAAATTTTTCAAAGTTTATTATCTTATGCATTTAGCAATAATATTAATTTATCATATTGGCCCAAGTCGGGTACAAAAATATTATTAATTTATCGAATATTCATTTATCCAAGTTTTAGCAATGCAGGTTTAGCTTCTTATCAATACATGCAAAATTTGCACTATTAGAAATGGGTAAATAATATTATATTATTATAAGTAAACTAAATAACTATTTATATTCTTGGTCATCTAAAATTTGTAATGTAATTCTAATTCTTTTATTTTAACCTTAGTATCTTATTTATATTATATAAATAATTTAAACTTTTAAATAAATTAACTAGGTTCGTGATTAGCACGGATTATCATAAGATATACTCCCTCCGTCACGTAAACTAATAAAAGATATAAAAAATGAGTAAAATTAGATGAAAAGTGAGTAAAGTGATGGACCTATCAATATTTAATAATATATTTGAGATAGTGGAGGAAGTAGTGGGTGTAATAGTGATTTATATTGTTATAGAATAGAGATAGTGTAGAAAGTAGTGGGTGTAATAGTGTTTTATATTATTAAAAATTACTATTTTTGAAATGTATAGAAATGAATGAAACATCCCAAAATGGAATGTGTATAGAAATGAATGGGACGAAGGGAGTACTATCTAAGATACAAAACCTTCGTATAGGAATCCACTACGGACAGAAGATAAGCTTTACCATTAGGCTATTACGTCACACTTAGGAGTATGAATTAGTAAATTACCTTTTTTCAAATATATGTTTTCCTGATTTGTCAGCAACTTCTCTCAGCGTGAGGCGCCAATTCTCGACTCTTTCCATTTCACACGCCAAACGAGTTTCATGTTTTTTAAAAGCTTGTTCAAAACTTTCAGTTTGGTGTCGTACAATTGCTGGATGAACGTTGTAAAAAACAGGAATAACCAATCTCTGCATTTTTTTGTTACAACTGAGGATCTCTACCAGCTCGTCGAGGCACCAACTTGAAGAAGCATAATTTTCAGAGAGTACAACAATGTAAGTCTTGGATTCTTGAATAGCTTGAAGCAATGCATCCGAGATTACATCTCCAGTCCGTAGCTCAGGATCATCCATAAAAGTTCGAACACCACAGCGATCCAGGGCAGAGTACAAATGACTAGTGAAATTATATCGAGTGTCCTCACCGCGGAAACTCAAGAAAACGTCCCAATTAGTAGGAGGAGAAGTTGGATATGAAGCAGAGGAGAATTGAGTTTGAGAAGTTGAAGAAGCCATTAATTCACTCAACAGATACAACTACTGAGGTACATAAAGAAAAGAAGACAGAAACAATTGAATTGTTAATTTAAATAAGACAGACAACGACTGAGATTTGAGTGCGTAAGAAAACATTGTTAATAAGTTTGGTGCAAGTGGCTCGAACACTCAGAGTCCTACTTCGCTTTAAATTTCGCAGACTTTGGACAAGTGATCCATCAATTGGGATTACATATAATCAGAAGATCCTACATATTCAACGCTATAAAAATTGCAGAATTTCTAAACGCTACTAGACAGTAGAGTTAGTGGCAGAAAACGATTGAAATGCGTAAAGAAAAACTTTGTTTATGACTTTGGTGCAAGTTGATGGACGCAACATTCAGAGACTTGTTACGTTTTACCCTTTCGCAAGCTTGCCAGGGAATCAAATAATTGGGATTATTAGACGGCAAGTTAGAGGTTAGAGATGATTGCAATGATGAAGAGGAAGATGAACTATATAATACCCACAAATTCATTTGCACAATATATCTCATTTTCGTTAATTTTGTAAATAAGTATCTTCCTCTCAGTTTTTCTACTATACTATATATCTCAAGCATTTCTTCTATGGACTATCATACATGTTCAGCTTTCCCTCCTTTTTTTCACGTTTTGGTGTTTTCTGCAGCACTTGAAAAGGAAAAAATTGAACTTCAGATCATTTGTTCTCATTGTAAGAATCTTATAAGCAGCAGACTGCCTGCCAGGTACATTAGCAAAAAGAAACGTTGAAGCCAAACTAATATTACCAACTACTAATCATCAAAATGACACAAAATGCTCATAAAAATCATGCCAAAGAGGTGCTTGGCTGTATACACTAACATAGAGAGCTGAATCTCTCGAATAAAGCTTAAAAGTATTCAGTAAAAGTCACAAAAATGTTAACTTGCTGTTGCAGTCCTTCGCAATATATAATAACACAGCTCAGCAGACATGATCAAGTAACACAAATTTATATCAAGATGTACATGCATGTGTTTGATTCTAATTATTTGAACTCACATTACACTATCAACCATTTCTAAATTTACCAGTACTGAAGTACACAAAGATATCATATGCTATAAAGATATCATGGTCCATTTGTATCATTGCTAATTCAGGCTGAATCAGAGTGTCTAATATTCATACTTGAATATGACCCAATCAACATTTGCTCTTATGAGTTGATTTCCACAAAAAGGCTGGCCTGAGGATGTAATCCTGCTTCTTCTAGGGACAAAGACAGCTTATCTTGGCCATATACAACACGGGGGAAATTGGAAAAAAGGGTGTAACTATCATCTTCTAAGCAACCCAACGAATCAACATAATCATATAGAGACTGTAGCTTTGTGGTACGAAGAAATCTTCTTCCCTTGCGTTCCCCACTTGGAAAGCGAACCAAAATCTGATTGAATCAACAAGTCCACATAAAATGTCAGAATGAAGAATTCGTGTTACATAAAGAGTGAAATAAGAAAAAGAAAGGAGAAAAACTGAATTATACATGTAACCAGTTTATGCCGGTTCAGTTTGTGAACTTTCGTTTTATATCCACTATTTAAAAGATAAGCTCAAATATTACATATACCATCACAATGTAGTAAATTTCTAAATTTGTAATCCACATGCAACACAGATTATTTTGTTGACTAAAGTTGGCAGGATGACGATATAATACCTGAGTAACATCCGGTCCTTTTTCAGGTTCAGCACCTAATGCCAAGGCTTTCTCCTCTCGCAATCTAGATAATGCTGCCTTTTTCTCAGCAGCTTCATGAGCTGCTCTTTCACGAGCCTCCTCTTCCTCCTTCAACTTCCTCTCAGATTCAGCAGCTTCCCTTGCCAGCCTTTCCTGCTCTTCCTTCCTCTGGCGTTCCCTGGCCTGATGCAGCAAACACAGTTGACACTTTTTTAAAATTGAGCTTTTATTCTAGATCATTAAGTTGGCCAACTGTACAGTGAGCATATTATGAAAAATAATCTAAACTAGTCTATTACATATATGCAAAATAGTCTACACTAGTCTATTACATATAAGCTAAAATGTTTCCATCCAATTCACTATTCATCTATTAACCAAACATACCCAAACCCAATATATCCCATTCAATCCAGTGTCATCTATCTATTAGTAAATTAGCAACCATTTCACTATGTTAGCAAGCCTGAGTATCAAACCCCCTACATAAACTAGGATACCAAAATACAATTAAATTCTGGCAATACTTTCTACAGGGGCAAAAAAGGCCTTCCAACTATTGTTTCTAAACAGAAATTTGTAACTTCTTATACCCTCACAGGATTCACGTGTTCACTAGTGAGGAATAGAATACATCATTTTAGTTCAGAGCTAAGTACTCAAAATTCAATTGACGACATCTCCGCTCACCCACCTTTAAAATTCAACATTTTTCAATCTTCCAAGAAACATTTGACTCTTCCATAATCACATGAAAGAGCATAAATTAAAAAAAATGGCAAGACGTATGACAACAGTGCCTCCTAATCATTATCGGCAACCACGTTTTGATAGTAAGAACCAGCACTTTAATAAATGAAATCGTGATTTAGCATTACAAATGTCAAACAAAATGTAATGAAAAAAGAAGAGTTATGTGCAGGAATAGGGAGAGGGAAGGAGAGAACACAAACTTGATCAGCTTCTAGTGCAGCTCGATAAGCAGCATCTTGCTCCTCCCTCAAGCGAATGTTGCTTCTTCGTTCTTCTGCTTCAAGCCTGGCTGAAACAAGAACAGGTGAGCTTTCTTCAAGTACTCTCTGCAACACAGAAAGCATTTCTTCAGGAGACTTTGGTCCTTCAATCTGCAAAAAGATTGAAAATTAGAAAAATATTTAAAGGTAATTTTTACATCCCATGAGAAAACTCAAGCCAGAAAATATTATAAATAGCATAGTATCTAATAAATACCATCAGTGTCTCTCAATACGAAATTTTCAGAAAATAAGAAACTTATTATTTTATTATAATATTTGAAAACAAAAAAGTTCACAACATAACCATACACAGATTCACATATACTAGCATGTGTTTGCCCGGCTTCGCCTGGGGTTAATAAATTTCAAAAATTACAAATTTTGTTAGTTACTTATTTAGTTAGGTAATAATACTTTATATTTTTTATATTTATAATTAGTTTAGTATTTAATATCATAGTTGACATTTAAAAATCAAATACCAAAGAAATTATAATTTTTTTCTGAAAAATGTTTTATATTTCAGTATACTAAATAATCATTGATGAAATTTGTATTTTTTATTTGTGAGGTAAATATTAAAAATTATAAGTAGAAATAAAATTCATCATAAATAAATAATCATCAATATCAACAAATTTGTAGTAATTTGGTGTATAAATAAATCGTCATTAATAATGAGTATAATAGTATTTTATTTGATTAGAGAAGATGATGTCAAAAAAATTAATGAAGTCTAAAGTATTACAATTAAATTTCCACTTTATTACAATACAATAGTATATTTCTTGGTTACCAAGAGCTTCTTTTCATTCTATTTTCTTTAACAGGAAGTTAATTGATGTTTATTGATAAAAGTAAAATAAGTAACTATTAGATTTGGGATGTTTATTATTAGACTTTTCAAGATATAAATTAGTTGTTGCACTTATTAAATTTAAGATATTAATATATTATTTGTTAGTCATTTACACATTTTAATATAGTATTACCTTTTTAAGTTCGGTTGGAGTAAATATTTAAAATAAAATAAAAAGTCTAGTATTTTTATTTAACTTGTTTACAATAGTCTAATAAACATTAATCAGTAAAAGTAGAAAGGTTAATATCTACGAAAATTGTAAGGATAAAGTTGTATTGGATTTGGTCCTTACTACTCAAGACCTTGTTAACTCTAAATATAGACTAAATGTAAAATTAATAAAAATGTATCTCTTAGGTTTAGAGTTATATCTTTCTAAAATAATAATTATTTTAGGTAAAATGTTGTATCTCACAATATATTTCATATTTTAGCGTAATAATATTTGATTTATTTTGTTTAAAGAAGATTATACAAAACTCAATCAATATAATTTATATTGTATTACAATGTTAAATCTATAATTTTATTGGCCTCGTTTTTTTTTTCGATTTATGTTATAACATTTAACATAATAGAAAATACAATCTTTAGAGAAAATGTAAGGTTTAGGATTGCTTTTCAAAATATACAGGTAAACTCTTAAATCTTTTTCCAAAGATGCACATAATACTTATTGATAGGTAGATTTTCAAATTATGAATTTATAATATTAATGTTTAAATTATATTAAATTATAGATTAGTAAAGGTAGAAGGTTGTATTAATTTAGATTTAACTTAACAATATTTGGTAGTTAAGAAGAATTTTAAGTAAGAATATATCTTCTTGCATGTGTATAAGATGAGTTTAAGTTTAAAAATATAGTAAATTTTAATGGTTGACTCATGAATTTAAAAGGTAAAAGATGTGTTTATAAGAGTTGTGTTTGTAAGGTGTGTCTTGTAGATTAGGTTTAGAATATGCAAGGATACAGGTGTCTGATGGGTTTGAATGATGTGACTGCTTGTACTTATGACATCATAAATAGGCTTTAAGATTAAGTATACTAATGATGGATTTATGGAGTAGAAGGGAAAGGCAAAAAGGTCACGAAAAAGCACTACACGAGAAGCAGACAAAAATATGTAGTATCTAATAAATACCAGTAGTGTTTCTCAATACGAAATTTTCAAAAAATAAGAAACTTATTATGTTATTATAATATTTGAAAACAAAAAATTTCACAACATAACCATAAAAGGATTCACATATATAGATTTATGGAGCAGAAGGGAAAGAGGCAAAAAGGTAATGAAAGCACTACATGAGAAGCAGACAAAAAGGGACATTACGGGGAATTCAAAAGCAAACCTAAAAAAGAATTATGAACATTTTTTCACTTATTATGTAAGAGAACAAATAATTTAAGAATATTAGATACATCAAAGATTTTTATTGTTCACAAATGGGAAAGTAAATTCAAAATATTTTTTAAAAAAACTTTCCATCTACAAAATAATAATGATCCCAAATCAATTACCTGCTCTCCTATGTGATGCAGGATACCGGTTCAAAATTCCAAAGAAACCATATGGGAAAACTATAAAAGGCTTTGGAAGCCCATCTACTTATTATTTTATTTGCTATCTTTTAATTTAGGAAAATATTATATTATAGATTATGATTTGGATTAGAAGACTACTTTAGGTTCTTATTTTACGTAGTAGGAGTATATGTATTTGTAACAGGGCAGAGATCACTACTTTGACAATTGCAATTGTTGATTGTTTGAGTATGGAATTTCTCTTGCGAGAGACTTCCGAACTTGTCCCTGAAACCCTAAATTCACCACTGCCATCTATCGCCGATCAAGTGGCATCGGATCCATTTAGGGGATTTTCTCAGAATTGTAACACGTTAACATGAAAATTTTATCAAATACTTGCCCTTCAATTGGAGATGGCAACCAGATCATACAACATCATCAAAGTAATTGATTAATATAGACAAACTAATTTATGATTCAATGAAAACAGATGAAAGTTATACTTCAATATATATATAAATAAATAAGAAGCTGCCCAATTATAAAAACAATTGTAAGTTATATTACATACATTAATACATATAATATATGGTTACATACAAAAAAAAACATACATACTGCACACATAATAGCCATACAGGAAAAATATATTACATTATATTTAATAAGATATACATTACATACATAATATCATCTATACAAAAAACATACCAATATTATCATATTAGCACTGTATATTATAAGAATACCGTACTAGTAAGTAGTGTACATATAGTTATCTAGATACACAAATATGTATATGATAAATGACCCGAGCCGGGAGCTACTCTAATGAGAACCCCCTTATTATTATGAGAACTGAGAACCAATCACCAAATCATCAAAATCAATTTAATCACTTATTTTAAGAACAAAATCACCGACGTCTAAATCGTTATGACTGCAAACTCACCAAATCTAAGTTTTAATCACTAATAGAATACAATCACATCACCATACTAAACACATCACCAATACAATCACTGCCACTACACACCGTAACCTCCACTACACACAAACCGCAAAAATCACCAGAATCACCAAGTAAAAATAACAATCACCAAAATTCACAACATCCACCACACCATCTACACCACCACCACATATAAAATCACTAGAAGCAAACCTAAATCACTGAAACTCAACTCATATCACCACATTTTATAAACAAATCACTAAAAATTTGAACCCAAATCTTCAAAAAAATTGATACAAATCATTAAAAAAATTCTGGACTATAGTTCCATTTGGGAGGTTAAGGTAGCGACTCGCTCATTCAACTCGACAAAGATAAAGATGAGGTGTATTGAAATTCCGGCGAAGGACGGGAAACATTTAGAAATTGCAAGGTTCGAGGGAGTATAAATCAGTTGAAGAAGAAGAGATAGATTTGGAGATGATGTAGGGAGATGATGTAGGGAGATGAAAAAGTGGAGAATGGAAGTCGGTAGAGATGATTAGAGAGACGGGGGTAATTTTTTTAGCTTTAAAATTGTGTGGCTGAGATTTAATGTATGCACAAAAAATATGGGGCTAAGATTTAGTCTCAGTTCTCATTTTAAAGTGGGTTCTCATTTGAGCACCTCCCTATATATATATATATATATATAAGTTGTTTTCTATGCGGACTATTTAAATTGGAGACCCCTTAGACTAAATATTAACCATCATTTTAATGTCCGGCTTAGATTAAGGAGGAGTTTGTGTCCACTATATTTTTATGTTGTCTGCGGTGACAATTTGTATATGATATATAATTTATTTACATACACCAAGTATATCATATTAAAGTGCAGTATAACAAGTATGTTAAGAACAACACATAATTTATTATATAAAGTACAATATAATATACAATACGAGATAAAATGATATGCATTGTAAAAAAATGAATTATATTTAGACTGCAATATTTTTATGATATGCTGTACAAGTGAAAAAGAATGCAGCATAGCGGTGTAAGTTAAGAAATATAATTAAAAACAATTTATTGTACAATAAATGATTGTTTGACTGTCATAAAGGGGTGATGTACTAAATACATGTTATTATATGTATATGTGTGTGCAGTTATTTTTTTTTAATGTAATAAAATTTGAATATTTATAGCCATTGGATTGTAAATAATTGAAAGGTGGAGATTTGGTCTAACAAATCTAACATTCAACTGCTATACATGGAACATTTGCCATATATATGATGCAGAACAGATCTAACAAAATGGAACTAGTATAAAATTATTAGAATATGAGATGAAGGTCTGTACAAGAAGCATATCTGATGGATTAACAGTGACGAACGCGAAAAGGAAATGGAGAACTGGGCCACTATGATGCTTCAGACTCTTTTAGAAGAGGATCCGACATGGACACAAATCGGAGTGTCAGATCCTTCGAACTACAGAATTAAAGACTCGGGGACACGTTTTATATGGATCCGACACTTGGATTTGGACACTGGATCTTCCGGAGAGTCCGAGCATCACAGCTTGGCCATACTCGGTTATAGATTTTGATACCGTAGACTACATTAAGACGGATGCAATGTGATTTAGGGTTCTTCTACCTCAGGCCTGACCATGTCAGTTGTGCAACTCCCTACTTCCAGTTCATAAATGAGTCCATATATACATCAAGTTCTTTTAAACATTAAACTGCTTAGCTAACATCTGATCTGACATTAGAAAATTTTACAAGACACAAAACATAATGTTTTCAATTAATCGGCCGTTTACGAGGGGAGTTTGCAACACGTATTCACCAAGAAGAGATGCCTAGCACTGACAGCCTTATCCAAGTGTTGAGAGTTTAGTATACCTAATGGCCATAAAGAGTTAAAAGTAACACGGAGATGGGAAGAGTAACTTTTACGTACTCAAATGCAAAATCAAAAACATACAACTATGCAGGGGTTTATTTGTATTCTAGTCTCTTCCTACGATAAATCATAAAAGTGAATATCCAAACCCCTAAATAAAACAAGCCTCCTTATTAGAAAGCAGCGCTGGAAAGCCTGGAGGAAACTACATACAGCTCTATTCTTAACATAGAGCTAACAATATGAACACATGCATATAAGTTACTCTATCTGTAACAACTCACCCTGCGCTTTGTAGAGGCAAACTGAAATTTAGCAATTACTCTAGCAAATTAATTCTTGGTATATCCATAACAGCAAAGAATTAACTGATCGTGTAAAGTATATTAGCATTGTTTTTGCTGGTGGACCGAGTGTAACCACAGTAGGCACCCACAATACAGAGTAAGCAGTAAAAGATTTCTTATTTATTAATTTTATAATATTAAGAAATAGATCATGACTTAAGTTATTATCAATAGCAGTTATGGAAATCAAGATTTCTTATAGTGATGTCTGCAGCTGTTTCCCTGTCTAATTATAGTCGTAAAGTATCAATGTCAACATGTCAATAAAAATATATCTCATCAATCACAGTGCACAATCTTGCACCAAGCATCTGTTCTTTCCTAGCAAGAGATCCTAGGAGTGAATCCTGTCAACCAAAACTACAACAATAAACAAGCTCACGACTCACCACTATCCCACGAGGTCAGCCTTTGAGATGATTGGTTCAGCAACTTAAAGTACTAGATGGCTAGCCTTTTTTTAAAATTGAATGTTAGAGAAGGTAATACAAGCTTGATACCTATTTCACAACTTGGAAAATGCAACTATCCTTTCCTCGATCTTAGATCATCATCTGTCAAATTTTCATCCTAAATGTTTATATGTATAACAATTAGGAATAGGTTACCTTAATGACAAAAAGTGAACCTTCTTAGGTGAGGACTAGCATGAGCATGTGAAGAACGAAAGAAACATGCGGTGTAGAAGACCAAACATTATGTACAAAACCAAGATACTCATCCAATAAGTAAGGAATCCACATCAAACACTACCATCACCACTTTGAAATCCACATGGAAATAAAAATAAAGTACTTTATAAACAAAGAGTAAAATACTATAAGAAGAACCTACAAGTAGAAACTATCTACCTCCGATCAATACTTATAACCAAGCCTTTTTTTTTCCTTTTCCAAGTTAAAGAAACATTTCTGGTCCAGTGATTCATAAATATGAACATACTGATACTAACATAATTATGCTTACAACAGATCCTACTCATAATTTGAATAGGTTTATGATTTAATTATTTTTTCCAAATATAAATTGCTATAAATATTATTTATAAAACTCTTCATCTATCATGCAAAGAGATATTTTGATAATTTACTGTAAGTTAATTAAACTGTATTCAGAATTCTCATCTATTACCATTCTCGTTGCATATATAATTTCGATTACGATTATCTACAGTTCTTGTGCAGTATTTAAATGTAATTTCAAATTGGATTAGGACAATACTATTTAGTATTTACCATTATTTTTCAAATGTAGATATTTAAACTCCATCAAAATTGGCATTTGATGAAATAGGAAAAACTACAATACAAGTATAGGAAACCATGATGTAACTTTTGTGAAGTATGCACATTATATCAAAATGCCATCATGTACTATATACAAAATTGTAGGTTCTAGATATAGGAAATTTCTAAATTTATGATCAAAAATTGATTTTGTTTGATACTTGATAGATATTTTGGTTATGTACAAAGATAAAAGCATATGCTATATACAAACTACAACATGTTGACCTATTTGACATAGAATAGTTACACAATATGATCAAAGACCATACTGGTGGCTTAGTACACAAGTTGTCGTATAGTAAGAACTAAGAACCATGTATCTAATCAACTGTTGCAATTACTTTATCCCATCACTATAACATCATTACAAAAAACATAATAAAATATCAGTTATATCATATATGTAAAATACTCAACTGATTCTATTCCTAAAACAAGTCTCTTCATATACGTCCTATAATAAGCTCAGTACAGGAACAAATCAATTGCAAAAAACAGCCAATTATATTCCTATACATTATCATATCACTAAACACCTAATTTCTATAACTGGATGCTAGAGTTACTTCCACCCGAATGCTCACATATAGAAACGTTATCAAGGGACGAGGATGTTCTCATTTTTCTTAATCAGTTGACCACATCTTCTACTCTCTCACCAACTCTTTCCTACCAAATTGTGTTTCAAAGCATGTTACAAACATTACATAAAAATGTTTGAAATCTAGCACATTAAAAATCTTGATCATAGTTCAAGGACGACTATCTAAAATGTCATCAAATCCAATCACTACAACACTGTTAAAACATATTATACTAAAATTAGCACGAAAAAACACTAAATTAACTATCCCTTAATTTACTATCCATTTATGTAATGAATTGTTGAGAATACCTGTTGAAGCAACGCAACTCGATTATTCGTAGCAGCCATAACAACCGCGCAAAACGGAAACCTCGACGCCTTCAAACTATTACTCATCTTAAACCCTTCACTCTCCCTAATACTCCCACCCCAGGCAACAAAATTCTCATTAACAAACCCCGCAAACGCCTCATCACACAACGTCCGTTCACAAAACCCTTGCGTATCCAAATGCTCCGGAGAATGCAAGTAAACAAACAACAACTTATACTCTCTCCTCGACCTTTGCAACGCGTCCATAAACCCTTCCACAACAAACCCCGGCCTAATCACTCCATACTCCCTCTCGAAAACCGCTACAAACGCCGCAGCCTCGGAAACCGCAGCCGAAACAGGAGCCACCTCACCATTCCCTCTCCCATTACCACTAATCCCTAACAATCCAAATCCATACGATAACACTCCACCAGCTGCCCAAAAACCTAATCCAACCGCTCCGGAAATAATCCCTAAACTCCCCGAAATTATCGAAAACGGAAGCGTAACTAACTTCCACACTATTCCCGGAGGTTGTTGAGTTTGTTCAGTCAGAATCAATCCTGACCGTTGATCTACTTGAGTAGGCACTTGATCGTAAGCGTTTTGATGATTTAATCGTGGCCGTTGATTAGTATTATCGGTGAAAGATGAGATAGCGAGTTCGAGATCCCAGTTGTGGGCGGAGAGAATCTCGGTGACTAAATCGGTGTCGTCGACGCCGGTGATGGCTTGGAAATAAGCGACTTTATCTGCCACGTCAGCCATGGTGAGTGTGTGTATAGGTGTGTGTATAGGTGTGTGTATAGGTGAGAGTTAGGGTTTGGTTTTGGGGGAGTTGTGATTGGAATTGGAGTGTTATGTTTGATTGGGAGGAGGAGGATGATGATCAGGTTGTTTGGGGTTTGTGGACGGGTTTGCCCTTGGGGTTGGGAGGTATTTACGAGACTGCCATCGGTGATTGCAGTGTGCTTGGTTTGACTTATGGATTTAAATGCAAAGGTTGTTGTGTAGTTGTAGATGTAGGATTATGTTGACGATTTAATCCATGGAGACGTATTTTGTTTATAGAAAAAGTTGAAATTGTGTTATTTATTGTATTTATTTAATTTATAGTAATTATAATTGGTTTTTAATGAAGTTGAGATTTATTCATGTGATTTTATATATGGCTTACAAGTTTAATTTTTTATTCTCAAATGGCATGATCAATCCATTTTTTTACTCTCTTTTTTTTACGTTCTAGATTTTTTATATTTCAAAAAAATTCAAAACTAGTAAAATTCTATAATATAAAAATGAAAAACATCCAAAATTAGTAACATCCACTAGTTTACCACCCTCTTGCTCAATTTAATTGGTTATACTCAATTTTCTTACTTTTCTTCATCTTTTTTACATATTTTTTAACTTCCGTAGCTTAAACGTAAATAAATGAGAGGTACGGAAAGAATATTAATTAATAAATATATTACTTGTGTAACACATTTTGATTAAAAGAATAATCTTATAAATTCCAACAAAATTTCAAATAACATATGTCAAATTATAATTTATATGTCATAAAGTTCACTTTTCTATGAGAATGAAGGAAATCACCCAGTATAACTTTACATCTATCCATCCATCATCTTCCATATAGGAGAACAATAGATAATTTAGGGGGTATTTTGAGCCATGAACTCGTTGTGAACAACCAACCTCCTTCAAACAATCCATTCACATAATCATTGTGTTACATTGATTTTTGATTTTGTTTTATAAATTCTTTTACATAAACCCGACCTCTCATTTGTTCTATTTTTACTATTACTTTAATTTTTGAGTAAAAATAATGATGATTCATATTATTTCTAAAATATTGTATTTTAGCTTTTAAAATATGGTATGTAAT
This sequence comes from Heracleum sosnowskyi, assembly GCA_030848705.1. Lineage (NCBI taxonomy): Eukaryota > Viridiplantae > Streptophyta > Magnoliopsida > Apiales > Apiaceae > Heracleum > Heracleum sosnowskyi. The sequence continues at coordinate 12,097,261 of CM061239.1, forward strand.
TATACGTATAATCAATTTCAATGAAAAAAAAATAAGTTAATTTTATTTGTGTGGTGAATTAAACCACTAAACTCATCTAAACAATTCTTCCTTTTACATAAACCCGACATGTATCCTATTTTTACTATTACTTTAACTTTTGAGTAAAAATGATGATGATTCACATTATTTATAAAATTTTGTATTTTAGTTTTCAAAATACAGTAGGTGATTATGTATTCAACCAATTTCAAAAATTTTGAAAACAATATCACGTTATATAAATTTGTCATATTTCTGAGTTTATTAAATATTTCATATATATATTATTATCCATAAATATATTTTCTATTCTTACATAACGATAAATAGTTTATTGTACTCCATTTGAATTAGTTAAATATTTAATACATTTTGGGCGATTATACGACGACATTAACTTTTCAAAAAATTCATATCAGTCACTAAAGTAACGATGATAAGTTACGAAAGTGCAAAGAGTTTTCGATTTAAATCTATAATTTGTATACAACTAATATTCGGCAACATATTTTAATTTTGTACATGAACATATAACATATTACACAAGTAATAATTTCTGAGGTGTGTGCCTGGGTCAAAAACAGTTTGCACACAAGTATATTAAACAAATAGTTTTTTTATACTCAACACATAAAAAGTTTATGGCCGACTATATGTATAGGTAACTAGATAACCAAATTATGTTGGTGGTCCTATATCAAGGACTGCTTATATTTCCCGTAACCCTGGTATACACATGGTTTTTTTATCACCTGTTGGCATATCCTTCGCCAATCCAAAATCAGAATGGTCTGCATTATATCACTATTATCATTTAAGTGGAAGCTAACAAGTTACCAGAGACAACAAAAATGCAACACAAATATTTATAGCACAAATTCATAAAAAGAAGAAACATTTCTTTTAAATATGTATAACAAATTTTAAAAACCTATTGCCACATACTATAACAAGTGACATGTTAACAGTTTCAAATTCCCAAAGAATCAATATCATTTTTGCGCTATGTATTTTGTATCATGAGATTGTTACGGGAATAATGTGATGTCCCGCATTTTTTAGTTGGTCTTGCACATGTGTCTGCTACACTTAAATTATTCAAAAATCAAATATCATGTCAAACATTACATAATTATACTTTCTTTAGTTTTAGTTCTGTGCAAAATGTCACTGCATATGTTAGCACCTTATACACAAACCTAGATTAACTTCTGACTCAGAAATAAGCAAATAATATTGTTTAACCTTGCACTGATTTAATACCACATTAGCTTACATCTGATAATATTATATATTTCATAGCGAGTGGTGGATTTAGATAAAAATTTCGATGAGGGCACCATATATACAAGAAACTTTTGTCACAATTTTTAAGATCGGTTGTTCTTAATATTAAATGTTCACATTTATACGATAAATTAGCAATAAAAAATTATTTGTAAAATTTTCTCATTGACACCTGTCCCCGTTGACCTCTACGAGGGAAATCATGTAAACTCGGTCTTGGTTTCTATTTGTTTAAAAGGCTAATATCTTAATTCATTTGCTTGCATGACTGAGAATACACACATTGTAAACCCCTATGTGGATTTTTTATGAATTTTATAACGACACACTCTTTTTGCTAAGTTTATGAAACAGATGGTAATTATGCATGTAGTCTTCTTATCTCTAACCCCTCCACAAACTACATGTTTATCCATGCTTCTTTTCCTCTGGCTAGCTACTAAGATGTTTTAGTTCGCCGTGAAGATCTTAGTTTCTACTCGCAAGGTGTAAAATCAGTTGAAAATGATATGCATTATTATATTATAGATGACAAACAATACATTTCAGATGTATTTTCCGAACGTTAGAGACCATTTTCATTTGTAACAATGCTTTCTAAACAGATGTTTCACGTATATTTTATTTTTGGGTATAATATTAGATAACATATAAGTGGAAACCATGTTATCTTTCAAAAAAATATTCATTCTATTTTGTAGATAAATTGTTTTTAAACAAATCTATATATTTTGCTTCAATATACGAAAACTGACATTTTGTTTTTCAAGTTGGCGAGCATAGTATTGATTCGCGATTGGCACTTCCAAATACCTACTACCACGGCTGTTTGCGCACTTCTTGATAATGTTCCAAGCGAAAGATCATGGCATAATATGTCATCACCCAACAACCTAAACAATCACTGAGGAATGGGTGTTTTTAGTTGCACTCTATTGTCAGTACACTTCATTTTGGAACAACACCTGAATAATCAGAATTTTTATATATTTTACTTCGCATTTTCGTATAATACTAGAAAATGGCACATGCCTCGCACGGGCTATTATGCTACTTTATTTATATTTAAAAAAGGAATTTGGTACTCTAACATTTGTGGACTAAAAAGTATTTAAAATATATTGCAACCAGTATCCATAATAATCGGTTCAAATATTTACATTCTATGTCCGACTTGTGCATGTTTTGTTATGTACCGAGTGGATGACAGAGATTGTTAATTAACAAAGGGAGGAATTGAATGAACAAACATTTTTATACAGTAACAATGACAATCTATCTATCTATCTATTACTTCTATTATCTATCTATCTATTACTATATATAATAGGCCAACACAAGGGCAAATTTTGCCATTTTAATGCTTGTGAAGTTATGATTTTACCCCTATTTTTTGAAAAATAACAAAAATATCATTGTTATATTATTATGCAAAAATATGTTAATATTTGTTATTGTAGAGAATCGAACCCCCAACCTCCTTCTAAGAAGTCCAAAGCCTAACCACTATGATAAGTTGCTTTTCGAGTTCACTTTAAAGATTTTATTAGATAAGTCACATTATTTTCTCTAATTCTATATTCTTTTTTTTATTTTGAACCTTTGAGTAAATAAAATATTGGTCCATATTATTTATATAAATTTGTATTTTTTATTTACGTTATTATATATATATAGGTAAATCTATCTATCTACTTATATATATTAAATGACGTCTAAGGGCAAATTGAGCCCAAAAAATGGTTGTGAAATTACAATTTTACCTTTATTTGTTGAAAAATCACAAAAATACCACTTTCTATAAGTGATGCTAAAAATTAATTAATTTGTGTTCTCATTAGGAATCGAACCCTTAACTTCATTTTAGCAATTTCATGTCTTAACCACTATGCTAAGTTAACTTTTGATTTGTAATTTAGAATTCCTATTAGGTAAATCACATTATCTCCTTTTCTTCTTTTCATAATTTAAATTTTAAGTATATAGAACGTTGACTTATATTATTTATATACCATTATGTTTGTTTTTGTAGCTTTGTATATAACTACATATCCGATCATGTTTGTAAATTTTTTATTATACATGTTTCTTTTCAATTAAAAAAATACCAATTATATTGTTAATTGATATAATTTATATTTATTTGAACTGGTCAAGTATTTATACATAAAATATAATAATAATATTTGATCTAATATAAATTACATATTAGATACAAGGATCTCATTATTCATTAGTTAATATTTTTTAAATTAAGAAAGTTAGCGTTGATATTTTTCATTAAATTATGAAATAATTATTATACAATTTGTTCGTCTCATTCATTTGTTAACAGTTTTATTTTCGAAATGTACACTCCTTTATTTTTATCTTTCCAAAAGACATATTATTCTTTACAACTTTAATAAATCTCACATGTTACTAATTTGTCCATTTTTTTATCATTCCTTCACCGTTCACATCTTTCACAAAAAATTGATTTATGACACGAAAATTTAGTGTTTGATTTAATTTTTGATGCATGAAATTACACGAACACGAAAATAAATGATAAAAACGTAAAATGTCTTATTGACATGTATTGTAGACTTTGTGATTATACAATAACCGCTCATATATATTATCTATACTTCCGCCAAAAAAATCTTAACTCACAATTTTTATTTAAGGGGTTGTCATTAACCAAAAAGTTGGTGATAAGACCCCTCTTTACTGTTTTCTTTTGATTTTGTTTTCGATTTGTATAGGTCTCTCTCATTATTGAGAGTTTTAGTACCCCGTTTAGTGGATTTTCTCTACCAATTCTTCGGGTTTGTTCTCTTTCCTTGTGAGAGTTTGGTTTGTTTTAGTATCTGAGATCGTAGATCTGCAGGATTTATAATAGTGGTTCATTGATTTGGATTGTATGGAGTCGCAATTACGATTAATTGTTCGAATACGTATGGACGAATTAGATATATATATATATATATATATATATATATATATTGCACGACTACAACAGATTATTAGATTGTCTCTCTAAAAAGGCTGCAAACTTCAGCGATATGAACGAGTGATATGCTACAATGAATGATTTGCTCAACAATCATAGTTCGGGGTGAAGAAAATTCTGATTTGATCTATTTTATTACGTGTTTGTTCTATTTTGATTATTTTTGTAGATGTCGTATGGCCGTTTATTAATGAATTACTTGATTATCAAAAAAAAAATATTATGTATAAGATATAAAAAATTAAGAAAATTTGTAATATATCTTAATATATAATCTCACATACATGATTATCTTTTTTACAAATATACTTTTATTACATTAAAATCACATGAGTTTACAAACATCTATGTTATACACGAACAATTATGCTACAATAATTATTTATGTTACACTTCATTGATCATTTTAATAAATTTCTTTTCACGACATTGGAAATTTAATTATTATTTAAGAAATTAATAATAATAATAATCATGTCATTTTAATAAATTTCTTTACACGACATTGGAAATTTAATTATTATTTAAGAAATTAATAATAATAATAATCATGTAATTATTATCGTATAGATATATTGATCCAATTTTTTAAACCTGATCAAATTATAAAATATTTGGTTCATGAAAACGGCATACAATATTATAAAATTAATTTACAAATATAAAATAAAGTTGAAATACTATAATTTACCATATATTTAATTATAAAATTATTTCGAAGATGCTGATTTGTGCGAAAATTATTTTCGTATATGAACAGGCCCGTGCATTGCACGGGCTTCTACGCTAGTTATATATCTTATACTGCAACAAGGACTTTGTGAAACATTTTATTCAACAACTTGAAATTACATAACTGCCCCTCCAAAGTCAAATGTTATAAAAATGTAAGAAAATTTTCATCTTGATGGGAATCGAACCTAAGACACTTCAATACTAATTACTAAGAATTTCAAGTCAACAATTTAACCATTGAGCTACTTGGGCTTTTTTGTTGTGGTATAAAACCCATTAGTATGGTAATGTCTTTCACAAATATTATTTTACGCTTTAGTTTTTATTCAAGATTCTTTCATGATAATTTCATTTGTCTGATTATTAATAAAAGTGGTTATTGGTATAAAGTATATCCAATAGACATGTATCTCTTTAATTAAATTTAATTATGTTTCTTCCTTTGTATTCACAATTTTAAGACAAAGTACAAATGCATTTTTAGTCACATAATATCACTTTTTAGTCCAAGCATCCAATAATACAAAATAATACAAAATAGTAATCATTTTGTCTCAACTATGTTCATACATATCATATAATATAAGTAATAATATAAGCACATCTATAGTTGTTACCCTTAATAGAGATGAACGTAATCCGGATTCAGGTCGGATTTTTCGATATCCGATAGGGCCAGACTTTTTTAAATCGAGACAAATTTCCTCTAAAATATTTATACCTGTAGATAGGGTCGGGTCAGGAGGGGCCAAATCGGATTTTTACAAATTATTTTAGATATTGATAACTTTAACTTTAACTTTAACTTTTTTTATTTTTTTGGATTTAATTAAAAAATTTAAGCTTTTATCCGAGATTTAATTGAAAATTCTAACTTTTTGGATTGGACATCCTGATCAAGACTACGTCCAAATCGAGATTAAATTTGGGTTTATTCGGCTCGAACCGGATCGGGGTTTTGTGAAAAATATGCGATCCGTTTAAGACTGCGGGCTGGATCCAATTGAGGTGGACTTTTTTTTAATAAGATTTTTTTCCGATTTTTTTAACCAGTTCGAACAGTTTTTTTCGAATACAAATTTGTGTGCGTCTCAATCCCGCCAGCTCATGCGTTAAGGACAAGTATACTACTCCGGCCGCTTATAGAGAATTATGGAGACCGGAGAGTATTGGTACTTTCGAAATGGAGCCTTTATTTGACACCTTTAACTAATTCCTATCTGATTATTAATTAGATTATAAAACTAATCATCAAATACATTCAACTAAGAACAAAATCTTCTTCGGACTAATACCAAACCGATCTTCCTTGCAAATCTTCTCAATCATGTCACATAGTGTCACCAACAAGTTCAAACTGGTGGCAGGATCACCACAACAAACTGAAGAATACTTATCATCGCAAAATTAAACTGACGTGAACTAGAAAATATCGTCACAAAATAACATCAAGTTCTGTCGGTTAGAGCGATCACGTGCCTTGCACGGGTACAAGTGTAGTCGCATCAGTAGTAGGAAACCATGGACGGTACACAAAGATAACCTAGATTTTTTACTACTCTAGGCTCAAGGTTCTGGTACCTTTTAAAGCTTATTAATAAATTTGTTCTTTTTGTTCTCTTTCTTTAGTTTCAACTCCTTTTGTCACACCATCGAATCTTACATAGAATTGTATGATATTTTTCAAGTTCTAAAATAATTATGATGCATTTGCTTAATACAATGTATCTATTCAATATTTTAGTTATGGCAATTAGTTGATTGATGTCAGTAATAGAAAATGAACTTTTGATAAGAGCCCAGAAACTACTTCTTCTGTACGGGGAAAAGAAGCCAAAGAAATGAGCTTAGGAGCTCATCCATTGCAACGGATAACAACATGCAAACATAACAGAGAAATCAGAAAAGTGCGCTCACAATACAATAGATATTTGCATTTTTAGTGTGCATCCAAATCTCAAGCAACTAAACATAACTAGGACATGTCGTGCCTCGCACGGGCTATAAAGCTAGTTAGCACTAACAATAAGACGAAAGCAAATTCAATTCAAGCCCTGGAAGTGGCTGGCATGCAATTGCGAGGAATGTTTAAGTCATACATGCAACAATTATTTTAACCTCCGCATCCACCACCACAACCTCCGCATCCACCACCACAACCTCCACATCCATCACCACCGCTGCTGGCTACCACAGCTCCTAGCATGACCATATTCCCATCCGTCGTCCCTCTAGTTTTTACATTGCGAAATGTCCTCGGGGGCACCGCCTCGCTCTTCCTAGTCTTCGTTTTTTTCGTTTTGCCACCAGTACTATTACAGAGGCAACTTAGTAGAAAAACAGGCATTGCTGTAGAGTAGAGTAAATATAAATTATAAGGCCAGGAGATATAATTCTGTTACTAATCTATTTCATCAACTCCTATATATACAGTTCTTTCAGGGAAGTTTGCAGGTAAGTTTACGATTTCGTATATATTAAGACATTGTTGGAAATTTGGCTGAAATTTTGGTTAGTTGACTTCTTGTACCTGTAGTTATACAGCAGAAAATAATGAAGACTTGGTATAAAATCTGCAGAAAAGGGAATATTATGTTGTTTCTTTGAACATGTCCTGTAATGACTTTCTTCAGTTTTTGGAACTAAATAACAAATCAGTCGTCGTAGACCAAATATTTATCCCAATTTCTTGAACATTCCCTTCATAAGCTACATATCGAAAATAAACTAAACAGATTGAATGGTCAAGTCTATCTTTCCTATGGATGATATCATGGTGTGGTTTTCATACTCAAAGTTGAAGCTACATCGCAATTGATTAGTGATTTCCCAGATCAGATCGAGATATAATACTACTCTGGACCTGGTTCTTCTGTGGTCACCTTAGAAAATGAACTCCCCTAATCAGGAAAGGCAACTTGACAAATCATCAATTCGTTTGTTGAATCAAATCCCAACACTGTAATAATAATTCCGATGGATTAAAGATTTCTCTCAAATATCATGATATTTATCTGATATGTACATAACTGTGTTTTGGTTGCTAAGAATGGAACAACTTGAAGTGTATTTATCATTGTTACAATAGCATGAACACAAATCCAGATGTAGAGGTTCCTTGGTGGCGGTGAAAATTATGATTAGTGCCTCTATTACCATAAGTATTTCATAAGCACATTCATGTACTAATTAATTGACTTGAGCCCTGGTTTTTCGTCCACTGCAGGCTTGAAATCTGCCAATTTGGCTAAATCTTCAACTGCTTCGACAAGGCCTTCGACCCTCCCAGCAATTTCTATCAGCAACGAGGCAAAACTTACTAAAGGGATTACATCCATGAGAGAAACGGTCAAAACTGATTCTTTATGCGCGTTTTCATTAGTTTTACTTTGGGGCACCTCTTCTTGTATCAGCGAAGTGGATAGGGATTTCAAGTTTTCATGGAGAAGTTGGACAGAATCATTCAATTTCATAACTGACATGTCGATTTGAGATGATCTTGTCATGGTTTTTATAGTTTGTGCTAGCTCTTTGATGATTTCACAAGAATGGGAGCTAACACTAGAGCATGAATCACCGAGATGAATCTTAACAAAGTCAGGGGACTTATTTTCTGAATAGAGGCAACTATTTAATGCTTCTATGCAGTATGCACAGTTGCGAAGTGCTGCACTAACTTTGAGGTACTGTTTCCATGGATGGTTGAAAGTGAAGAGGCCATGAGCAGGCTCCCATCTAGCAAAATTGGCCTGCAAACACAAAATTTATATCTATGCTTAGTAAAGGAACATCAGAAGCAATAAACCACTAGGAAAATGGAACAAAGAGTTTTCACGTACCATTGCATCTTCTGAACCTTTTGAGTTTAGAGCACTTTTGTAAGCTTCAAGATTCTTAGAACATGCTTCATCATTGTTGGGGTTCGCCTCATCATCCTTGAAATAATCTGCCACACAACCTGTAAAACGTGAAGGAAAACGAATAAGAACTTGGGACTAAAAGTTGTAGTCTCTACCTCATATAATGGAAGTTCTATTTTTGAAAATTAATTAATGCTTACCATCTAAAGAATCTGATACTTTTTCCATGTTACGGATGATCAGAAAATGAAGCTCCTCGCCAGCCCATATGGGATATACAACCATGGCTGTGACCATGCACAGGGCAGTTCCTATGATGATAGTTGCTAACCTCTGATGAGCCAGATCTAGTAATTTCTCCACTCGATAGCCCGATACAGAAACTAAACTGAAAGTGAGGATGAAAATAGTAACACCGTAATCAAATCGTGCCTTTACTACTGGAATGAATCTAGAAAAGGTTGCTGCAGAAGCTGAAATTTAAAAAGTACAAGCACATCAGTTTCTGAATATGGAGGGCTAATGTAAATGGTCAAATTATGCTAAAATTAAATTATACCTAGTAAGAAAACAGAAGCTCCTAAGATAAAAGGCTCGAATTTTGTTCCTGATTGACTGGCGACCCAATGGACCCCAATTGCCAGAAATCCAGCCAGACAAGTTGCACAGATTCTGTTTAAGCTTTTATAAAGAGTGGCACCTGCAGCACAATATCTCAGACATTAGTTTTCAATCTCAGACAATGATCAAGCTTAGAGTTTTTAAAGGGCATTGGAGAACGTACCAACAGTGTACTCGAAGACTACAACTACTGTCATAACTGCCCAAATAGCATTCCCACCAACACCGTTGTATAAAGGTCTCATGTAGTAAAAGAGTGAGACAACACAGAGAGCCACCCCCACTCTTAGACCATGAGCAAATTTTCTGGGGTCATCTACACCTATTTTCCATGCCTTCTTAAAGAAATTACAGATTTTTAACGTAAAATCCACAAATAATCCTTGCAAAGCTGCCAATAATCTCTGAACACGATTCTTTGGTTCAGGTACCAAAATCTCCTTTGAGCCTTCACCAACCTGTATTCTCCATTCAACCGAGGATGACATTCCAAAAACTTCCTTTGTGTTACTCATTTGCAAGTGTAACGAGTAGAACTGAATGCTTAAACTGAATGTTTCTATAAGAAGTAGTGGCACTGTAAATGCTAGCTCGTTAGTCGCAGCTTAGTAATGCAGAACTGAGAGTTCTTCTTGTTCTGATTGAGAAGAACTAAATGAGGTTAACTGTGTCTATTAAATCTAACCGGTTAAGCTTCTTTTATAGGGGCAGACATTCACAAATTCACATGATCACATCATTTTCTTGGTAGCTAAAGTAACAACTTTTCTAGTAATTAATTAATAATGAAATAGTTAAAGGAGTCTAAGAATTATAATATTCAGATTTTATAGCTGTTCAACATCAATACAAACATTGTGCTCTCTGTAATATACTACAATGTTACGTCAATTCATTCAACTATCAATTTAATTTAACATTCATTAGTAATGAAGGTAAAATTTTGCTTTTAATAGATGAAGGAGATATGTTAGTTCAGCGAGCCATGTATTGACATGTAATCTTATGATGTCTAACTAGCACTTATTCATAGAAAAATTCATAGATCAGTCTTAAGGTACTAGCATTCTTTGAAGTTGAACCATTAACACTCAAGAGTTGTAAAATGTTAGAATGTGTTCCATTTAATGCTTTCCCTCGTTCACACAGGCGAACGAGGGGAGCAACATAACAGTCCTATTGAACGAGGGTAGGATCGTTCGAACTAGAGACTCTGTTATAGATCTGAGTCCTGAAACCATGTTCGATGATCTTATTTAATAGCCATTAAAAGATTATATTATATATCAAAAAAGAACTGCATTTTGCATACAAGGATATGAAACCACATTTCTTCTGCCATCTTTTAGTACTGTTTTTTCCAAGTAATATTGAAAACCAAGGAGTTACATCTTAAAATTGTGCTACAAACACAATTCCAGTATAAACAGTTACGTTAAACAGCAATCCAGACTATGAAACTAAAATGCACTCAGCATTTGACAACTGGGACTTTTGTAAGAAATAAGAAAGGAAAGGACCAAGGAGTAATGTTTAGGTTGATCGTATTGTCACCAAAATCTGCAATCTTTTATTATTCTTAGTGGATGTTACGTCAGATTCCTCAGCCATGCACAGTCAAGGATAAGAAAATTAGGAAAATAACACCAAAATATGCAGATAAAGATTTAAATTCATATCCGATATTTGTTTTTATGATATTTAGTTAACTAATAATATTGTCTCATTCAGCCACTACTAATGTATATATCTCTTATAGCAGCCTGTTTATTAGCCTTCCCAGACATGCATATCAACAAAATCACACACACAGAGAGAGAGAGATTAGACATGAAGAGAGAATTTTATTATATTTATTTTGTGGCCAAAATCACAAATTAGGATAAGTGGGTTTCCAACTAAATTGAAAAAGCAATGCAATACAACTAATCTTATAAAACCCTATAAACAAATGTGAGGAAAGGACAAGTGCAGTACTGGTCACACCTTTCTTGTAAAGCTGCACTAAGCTAGCATACCATATCACATTTCTAATTAACAAACTGCCTATCATCTTTTGTGTTGAGGTTTTATATTATTCTTTTTTCAAATCAAGTTTAGGTCATGACTGGAACCATTGAAGGTGAAATTAACTTTACAAGTTTGGTTGGTTGTCAAAATATTTCACTTGAATGGGGAGAGCACTTATCTACATTTCTTACAGGAACTCTACAGCTAATGCAGTGGATTTTGAAACGCAACACGAACTATCAACAGTCATTTTCTGCTTTACCTACCAGCCTTCATTCTTATTAATTTAAAACTTCAGAACTTTTACGTTAAACAACTTATGTGACTAGGGCAAGGTCTTCGTACATCTCATCATCTTTAACATTGTTTTCGAGTGGTACATCTTTGAAGGTAATGACTAGGGGTAAGGACCGCTAAATAGGTTAAGATCTGCATACATCTCATTCTTGCCAACCTTGTTTTCGAGTAGGACATATCCAAGTGTAACGTTTGCTTACATATCACCGCGATCTTCCTGCTTCCAAGCGGGACATACCAGATATGTTTGGTTTAGTTACGTTGTCCTTTGTTATTCAAACCACCACCATCAAATTCTTAATATGCACCTATAGTAGCTCTGAACTTCTTTCCGATAAAAGATGGCTTTAAGCTTTTATAAAAAATTACAACCACTGTTGTAACTTTGACTTTACGGGCATCAGATTGTAGGTTTCGTGACAGCTTTTTGTTTCGATACCTAAATTAGGTAATAGATGTTTTTTTTAATGACACAGAGTATGCTATTGCTTGATAAAGATGTATCTTCAATGATTTAAGCTGATCAAATTACCTCGGTTATGCTTGTGAATCTACAAGGTGCTGTCAAAAGTTCTCTTCCAGGGGAACAATTTAAAAATTGCAGATCGTAAATCTCTGTTTTGTTTGGAAATGGATATTTGCATAAATTTTAAAACTTGACAACATGCTTTAAAGTCTCTACATTTAATTACGAAGAGGAGAGATATATCCGCTAGACTGAAGTGAACAATAAATCTTGTTTCTGGACTAAATTGTTTAACATATGGTTTATAATCTGTTTCGTGCTAATATAATGATATTAATATGGGAATCAAGCCGTAAGTTAGGATGAGAACATCAAAAGAATCAAATGAAAAATCATTAGTAAACAGTTAGTCTTGTTACTAACTGGTTTTTGTCAGCTTGCAGTTATGAACATGTCACAGACGCAGAAAATATGAAAACCTAATTCAAGAAAAAAAACCCACCTAAACTAATTTATCTACCCTCATGTCACTTCATTTGCAACAATTTTGAAATTCCCAGAATCCTTCCGTCTTAAAATCAGAACTTCTGTCTCCCTCTTTTCTGCTTTTATCAGACCCTCCCGATCTTTCAAGTATATAAGTGTTCGAACTATTCATCTCAGTGTTATATACTGATTGAAGGAAATGGCATTTCTTCAGAAGTTGTATTCTTCCAGATGTATGCATACAGGAGTTGCTCCATTCTGTTACTTTTAGCTACTCAGTTTCAAAATTCAGCACCAACCAATAGCAGTCAATTTATTGTAGAATCCTCAAGGAATTGCGTTTTGAACCATGCAGTGTATCACCTAAGCGGGACTGACACCCCACATTGTGGGTAATTGTTAAATAGATTAGCCCCTCCATCCATAATGTTACCAACTTGCTTGCTAGCTTTGACACCACTTGGAGCTGTCAGTTGTAGAAGCTGAATGAGGGTAGAAAATATCTCATGCCTTGATACGCGTCTGTTTCCCTGTGAGACATTTATGATTCAAAGTTAGAATAAAGAAACAGTGGAACAAAAAAATGAATTAGTTTACTAGAAGTGCAAGAGGCATTACGAAAAAGCACAATGTTTCGTTTTCAGAGATAAATTTCAACTATTTTGTATTTACCTCAGGCTCAACAATAAAACGTGCCCATATCTTGTTCTCTTTGACCTCCATCACGCCCTTCAGTATAGTCAATCCAAGACCTCGAATTATATCCACTATCTCAAGAAAAAATCCCTGCTCTTCACATCGCATCTGCAGCAAAAATTTATTGAAGTTCATTTTTGCGACTTAAAGTTTTTAGCATATATCCAGGCAATGTGCAATTTTTTTAAGAACAGCTACCTCTATAAGCATCTGTCCAGGAGTGCTAAGGTCCTCAACTAACAGCGGACACACTGTTGACTGATCTCCATATTCACATGCCCATGTAACACCGCCCCCTCTGCTACTGAAGGTGTCTTTATTAAAGATCTCATTTTCCTGATCAGTCACAAAGATATAAATTCTAAAATCAACAAGTTTGTTATTTGCTACTTGAACATGCCAGTTGACCGTTCTAAATAAATGTCGAATCCAATGAAGAAAGAAAAATACATTACCTTAATTTTATCAGCTTCCTTAAGTGTGTTTGCATGCTTTGTCACACTTTGCAAAAAAAGCATGTACTTGATGGTTCGATCCAACAAACAGTCGATGCTCATCTGTATATCATGCAATGAAAGTATAAGTCAATTATGTTCTCCGTAATGCAATCATTTTCCAAAAAAATAGTCTACATTGCATTGACATTTATCCTCCATCAACTGCATCTAAGCTAAGGACTAATTTGGTTTACCTTCAAAAATTTACTCATTACTTACAAGTTAATTTTCCAAACTTATAAGCAAAAAATATATTTTGACCTATAAGTTATTATCTGTTTGGATAGTTTAAATTGATAATACATAACTTATAAGTTATTAAAAATAAAAAATGAGAATATTATTAGAAATAATACGTAACAACGGTAAAAATTAACTTTTATCAAGTCAAATCACATTTTTAAGATAATTCAGCAGGTTCATTAACGGGATACAGGGGATCTAGAGGAGTCATTTCCAAATAGTATGCGGAATTTTTTCCTTACTATTCACCTTTTCTGTTAATGTTTATAAGTTGCATACCTTCTCTCCGTTGGGAGTTAGTTCTCTCAACTCTAAGAGGCGGTCTTGGATAAGCTGACGGTCTTTAGGCCTTGGTCGAGCTCCAGGTTTCGCCTTTTTCTTCACAGTCTTTGCAGTAGAGACATGTTTCTTCTCCTGTGAATCACTGTGTCCATCAAGCGTTCTATAGCTGTCACTTACCCATGAGCAGGAACCCCGTGTTGTGATGTCCTCTTTCTGCTGAAATAGAGAACTTGCCAAGTGATCACTGGTCCCTAAAGAGATACCAGTTCTTTTTCTTTTGGATGTGGAAGATAGCTGATCCTCAAAAGTAGGTTTGGCAACACTGCTGGAAGTACCAGTAGAAATACTTTCAACAATCTGTTCAATCCCTAATTTAGAGAAAAGGCCTTTCCGGTGAACTAACCCGGAACCAAGGTGTTGCTGTGAGATGCTTTGCAAAGCATTTTTGTAATCCATCTGCCCACCATCTATTACAGGCATTAAGATGTCATTTGTGTTTCCTGCCTGTCCGTACCCTAAATCTACTCCAAATTTATCAAAAAGATCATGCTCAACTTTGAATACATCTGGGCACTGCTCTTTCCCAGTAGAAGTAGATGTGTTTGTGACAGAACTGTGAACAGAACTAGCTGGATGACTGATTGCATTTGTACCACTGCTCACATTATATGGTTGCGAAACGAATCTCATTGCCTCCGACAACAAATCATTGTCCATTGTGGTAAAGTCTGTCTTGTTGTTCTGGTCAAGTGAAGAATCAAACCATTGGTAAAAGCTGTCCATTGAACATGCTTTTATATGATCTGTAGTGTAGTTAGGTGACTCGAAAATTTCATTGAGAGTGGGTAGGCTATTTTTCCCTAGAAGTTCACTATCAATTGAATGAAGGGGTGGGGTCGGATACTGCAGCTTTTTCAAACTCCCAGAGCTGCATTGTGAATTGTTCAAAGAAGTAAATGCTGAGCCCTGAAAATTCTGTAAAGTATTTCCACAAGTTACAGCTGTCTCTGGCTTAACATTAAACACGTTATGGGAAGGCTGAGACCTCAAAGCAGAACCCTCATGCTTGAGTGAAGTCAGAGTAGACAGTCCACCACTCCATGCACCACTGCAAATTGTCCGGTGCACCTGAGATTCTTCCCCATCAATCCGCCAATGGTCACCAGAATTCTCCATCTTCATGATGAGGGGATCCGCTGGAAAGCATGTTGATGCCGTTAAGCCCTGAAATCCATCACACTCATGGAATTTGTTATCTTCTACATTGGTACTTCCTGATGGTACTAGGGAAGGAAACAGTCCGCTAGAACCATAGCTTTCGTAATTTAAAGTTGGAGGCAAATATTCTGATACATTAAGCCTGTGACAGCTTGTCATCTCTCTGAATACCCTTTTTGCTTGATTCACAAAATCCTCATTTTCTGGAATCTGCAGGAGGAGCTGATTAATTATGATGTATATAAAAGCCAGGTAGTTTATTTTCTTCAAGATAAAATTGTAACTTATAATTCAAAGAAGACAAATTCTAGCTTATCTGAGTAAACAAAGATGAAATTAGTGTAGGCATGCGGGGTTGACAGAAATTAGATAAGCTAAAAACCTAGATAATAAACTAGATTCTAAGCCACTACTCTATTATGGGAATAGCAAATCTTGATATTAGTGTTTTAAAAGAAATAATTGCTTGTTTAGCTTCGTGCTGACCTGTTGTGTAGATCCAAACTGTAAGACCCCTTGACGTTCAACAGGAATTACTGCAATTGTCTGCAAAGATGAACGTGATTGTCAGAAGATACAGCAGGTTCTTGGATCAAATAAAAACAATGAAAGTAAGAGCTGTAACTAAATAAGCAGTAAACAGCTTAGTCTTGTTTTATTACGATTATACTTTAACTGAAAGAATAGAAAGTGGTACCTTAATTCCAGAAGCAAATTGGTATTGAAATTCAGAATCATCCTGTAGAATTGAAAAGAGAGCCAGATATATAACTTGAATTAGTTTCAAAGAAAGTGCAATTTTACAATTCAAAGCCAGATTTAAACAGGTGAATTGAAGTCAAAGTTTATTACACAAAATCAACTTCCATTATATTTTGACAAATTCTTTGTTTTTATGAATTCAGTGTATATAACGATACAAGTTTTTCCAAAAATACCTGAAAGAAATCGCATATGCCGACTGATTCAGCGAAATTTTGCTTCACATAACGTGCATCAGAGAACATCCACTGATGTTTCTTAGAGAAAGCCGCTTGACCAATTATTCTACAACCACAATAGCATACTTGTTAGCCTCGAAAATTTCAGCACCCTAATTTAATTCAGAAGTGAAAGTAATGGACATACCCTCCACCTAGCATCTGTACTTGTAGACACATATCATCTACCACAGCTCCCATTTGCTCATCAAAGTAAGTTTCTTGAATAGTCAACAATCTGAATTTGCAAAAAAGAATCATAAAAACTGATCTACAGTCTTAACCATGATATAAATTGAAGGCACAAGTCTATTTAATACAAGATTCATGGAGTTTAACCACATTATGTTGCAATATTACCAATCTTTTTATGATGCTAAATCTAAATCTTATTAAGGGATTATTATCATTAGAAATATCTCAAGCATTGAAGAAAAAAGAATAAGCAAACTTAACAGGTAGGGTTTAAAGACATTAAGGAATCTTTGAAACTATTAGCACACAATAGCTGAGATTAGACAGACAAAGCAACAAACAGAAAATGAGATCAAAAGGAGAATGAAAATAAGGCTTACAGACATGAAGGTCTAAAAACTAATTATCAAAGTAGACAAATATTTGAAATTATAAACATATATAGAACACATCCTGCAACAGATGACATGCAGACAAAGATTCACCAAACATAAATAGGAAGAAGAAGAAGAAGAAGAAGAAGAAGAAGAAGAAACTTACAAAGAATTTGTCTGGTCAAAACTCCAAAAGACACCATAAGACCATCCATTCTCACAACATAAACTCCTCAGAGCATTTTTAACAATTGAATCACCTTGTTGTGTACACATTTTCACAGATCAAACCCAAGAATGCAACCCCTTCTTCTTTAGAATTTAAAGACTAAACTTACAGATTAAAAGGGATGAACACTGACATAAAAATCAAGAACCGAAGATTTGCAAATTTGTGTTGTGCAGGTTAAAAAAACAGATGCAAAGAGGAAACAAACTGAAAGGCTTTTTGGGCTTATGTCAATTAAGAGCATGAGTCAAGAAAAGCTAAGAATAAAGCAGACAAGAAAAGTTGGAAAATTTTGGAGTTTTTCCAAAAAGAAACAAGAGGGGTACTACAAAGGAATAATGTTTTGGATGTCTGAACCTCTACAAGTCCAAAAAACAACACACACTAGAGCATTAGTGTGTGTTTATATACATACATATAGCATTTGTTTAGCAGAAAAAGATGGTCATAATCTTTAGAGATAGACATACAAGATTTATAGGCATACTAGTGTTTGTATGTATATTGTGGAAGTAGTGAAATTTTAGGTGGTGGGCAGGCTAAGCAAGATGGGGTTTGTTTGTTTGTTTATGTAAAAAAGACCAAAACAAAAATACTCCAAAGTCCGAGCTTCAAGGGAACAGAGATCTTCTCCATTAATATGTCCATTTATACATGTCCTCTTCTTTCTATGTGCAATTGTTTTGCTACATGTTTATGTTATAAACACATGGTTTATAAACTAAAATAGTTTATATTATAAAATAGAGAATCTCGAGGTCGACTTCACATAAATTTTTTAAATTTAATTTCCTGAGATTCCTTCTTTTTTCTTTTATATTATTTTTGTTGTTTATTTAAATCGGAGATTAATCGGGATTTCAGCTTATTTTAAATTTCTCGCATAAATTTAGATTTACATTTCTATGTATGTGTCATATTTTGACATAACCAAAAAAAAACGGGTACCTTCATTTTAAAGCATTCACAGTTTCACACATGTTCAGTGGAGTGACAATAACTTGACTAGAGCGACAATAACTTGACTAGAAAATGCTACAAATATGCAGTTAAGTAAAAGATACGGCCAACTTAAGTATTCTTAACTTTAAATTCTTAGAAGATATTCTCCATCATTAGTGTTTAATTATCTTCAATTCCTTTCCAAATCTATCATCATTCGGTAGTTGAATCAGGATTAAGGATTATAAGAAGAGTTGAAACATTAGAATTTAAAGACAAGTCAAAGTTAAAATAGAAAACTATATAATAATCATAAAAAAAAATTAGGAAATTCAAAACTCGTCCCAAAATTTGTACAATATAGTTAAGTGTCATCTGTTTAATTGATAAATTTTCTAATAAAAATATAAAATCACGTGTGCGTGTATATATATATCTCAAATCAAAATATGTCAGATTTTTTTTTGAGTTCTCTAACATTACTCATAATTATAGATCCATTAAAATTAAAAAAATTATTTTTAAATAAGTTTATGTTAAAATTTTAAATAAATTCTGATTTCATCACCGTCCACGTACGTACTAACATGCTAGTGTTCGGGTGTAAATTTAATATGAAAACACCAAGAAAACAGAAGGGGTTGGTGTAGTAAAAATGCCGGAGAATATTCCGGTGGGTATAAAACCGAGAATGTCAGGGACGACAGCCCATTTCGCATCATCTTGGGAAGTGAGAGCATTACAGTGAGGTAGCAGCAGGAGTGGAGTAGAGTAGAGTACTCTATTACACTTATTATTAGGAGTAGAAACTAACTAGCTGCCACAGAAAACAAAACATTTACACTAGTGGTGGGACCTATATGAAGGGTTAGTAGGGGTCATTTTCTGATCCATCTTTCTACTCATTGCCTCCTCCCTAGTCATTTTAATGTGATCATTTCTGTGTGTAAGAACCCTATGCTTTTTTAAATCTTTTTAACATACTAATGGAAAAACTTAATTTTTTTTCTAATTAAATGTTTAAACGAAAGAATGATCAAATTTATATTATTTTATAATAGACTAGACGTTAAAATTTTAGTTGAGTGGTACAATTTTTTGATATTTCATGTTTCTACGTAATTACTTTTACTAATTTATAAAAAAAAAATATTAATAAAGGATAATATTACTTATTTACAACCAAATACATTACTTTTTCTATTTTTTCTAACAAAATCTCCTCCTTTTCTATTTTTTCTTACTAAAACTCATCCTTTTTTAAAAAAAAATATCACCGAAAAAACCATACTTATTTATTTTAAAACCTATTTTAATGCTTTTAATTATTTAAAAAAGTTTACATGTTTTGACATACCTACTTATTTTTTTAAACAAATGCAATTAATAAAATATTAAATGTAAATAATAAAATAATACTCTCTCTTTCCCCTCATTTCTTTACATTGGGTGACGGTGGCTCGACACGCATTTAAAAGCTCCTATAAAGTATAGTTCTATATGTTATTTTAATTTTTTTTTTCTTTTGAATAAAAATTTAATGTTTGAATTTTTATTCAATTTTTTTTTTAAATAAGTTGTGAAAGCATACTTTATACGAGCCTTAAAATGTGTGTCAAGCAGTGAAAAAAAATTGTAAAAAAATGAGGGATACAGAGGGAGTAAATAATAAAAACAATCAACATGGGTTTTAAGCTAGTAATACTAATAATGTGTTTGGATCATTGTTTTAAAAATCCGTGTTTTTAAAAAAAATTCCTGATTAAATTTTGATTAATCCTTTTAAAATATTTTATCAATTATCTAAAAATTCCTGATTTATCTAAAAAAATCTCCAAATTTTAAAAAAAAACTCCCATTAATTATCGATTAATTATGAATGGGTAGATCAATTGTTTAGTTCATATTTCCTATATTTAGAATAATGGTTTGGATGTGTATTTACGGGAGATGTTCAAAAAGCCTGAAGTCGGAAATCCGGCCTAGCCCGATCCGGAAAAAAGCCCTAAAAGCCCGACTCGGTTCGGTCCGGCCCGAGGATCTTAAACGGGTCTACTATTTTCCGTCAAGCCCGGCTCGGCCCGAAACCCGAAAAACCCGGTTAAAAGCCCGGATTTTTGAAAAGCCCGGTTAAAAGCCCGGATAAAGCCCGGACTTTCAAAACGCCCGGATAAAAGCCCGGTTCGGCCCGATAAAAACCCGAGCTTTTTGAGAGATCCGGATAAAAACCTGATTTTTTATAGATAAAATTTGAAAATTTATAATATTTTAAATAAATTTCAAGAATATTAAACTTAGTAATAGAGGGAATATGAAGAAAAATGAGGTTAGAAGAATCAACAATGTGCAAGACAAACTTTTTTTTCAGAATATTTATAGAGTGTAGTGCACACGTGCTTCTTGAGTAGATTTGTATGGCTCACGGTCAGGTTAAGTTCAATAACGCATATTATGTGTAGAATGTTCTTGAGTTGCACACATGTTTTATGATAAAACATTATGCTAATAGTATTTTAGTAGTAGGTATCGTGGTGTCTCTTGTTATGTTTTCTGAATTTCAATAGTTCAGGGGTGTAGCTCTTTTAGGATCTTTTTTTGGAAAACTTTGCTTTTTCTGTATTTTAATATATTAACTTTGCAAAAAAAAAAATATATATAAATTAAGAAAAAAGCCTGGATAAAAGCTCAGCCCGACCCAACCCGGCCCAGCCCGAGGGCCTAAAATGGGTCTCATATTTTAGAGGAAGCCCGGCCCGACCCGATTTTTGAAAAAAATCCAGCCTGATCCGATTGTTAAAAAGCCCGGATAAAACCCGATCCGAAGGACTTTTTGTGCGTATCTAGTATTTACGGACCAAAAGATTGTAAACATAAGAAAAAAAAATGTAATTACGAAAATATAGTGGAGGGTGAGGTTACTTTTAATTGTCAAACTAATAATAATCAACTGGCCGGTCTGTTTGGCTATGAATAGAATGCAATGAGGATTGTCGATTGCATCCTCCAATGTTTCAAGTTGGATAGTGGTCCTGTCCCTTAATTTTTTTTTTTTTTTTGATATATCTAATTTTTCAATAGTGGAACTATAGTTTCGAAAAGTTTGAAACAACCCTAATTTGTCAAAATCTATACTATGTATAAGTGAACTAAATGTTTTATTATAACTAGCTTATAGCCCGTGCGATGCACGGTTACTTAAATTTTATTTATAATTATTCTGTTTATAATTATATTTTTATTACGATGCAACACACAATTGTTTTTACACGCTCAATTTAATATTTGTTTATATTAAGTTATAAAAGTTAGATTTGGCCAATTTTACGGTTCACATGAAATTCACAAAATAATCTTTAATTTAGTTGTGGTTGAATAGTTTTTTTTCAATTAAAAACTATTATAAAACTAAAAAGAGAATAAAGTGACGAAATTTAATGTTGAGAATTCTATTCGGTTTATGAAATCTACTTAACTTATATATAGTTTAGATTATTAGAATAACCTTTATTAACCAAATACAGGTTTTAATGTTAAATATAACGGTTTTCACCTATCTATTTAAGATTAAACGTTTTTATTATTTTGGTTATACATGGGTTTCCTTATTTAATTACAACTATTTTTATATTTTAACTTTTTGGAAAATCCAATCCTAATATAATATCTTTTAACTTATATCATTTTTAGATAATAATTTCTTTTTATATGATATAATCTTGATCATCTATTTTTAAAAGTATTGAATCTAACGGTTGAGAATGTTTTGGCGGTATTTAGGACCAAACTACCAGGATAACATCATTAATTTTTCTTAATATTTAGAGTAAAATGCATTTTGTGTACTCGCACTTTAGTCAAGACACCACTTGCAATACTATAGTTCAAAATCGAGCAGTTGCAATATCAATGTTTGTATTTCAATGCACTTTGTTGCATTTCGTTAACTGAGGTTAACTCCGTTATTAATTTAGGGAGTAAACTGCACTTTGTGTACTCGCACTTTACTCTAAAGTGCATTTTGTGTACCCGCACTTTGCTCAATACATCACTTGCAATACTTTAGTTCAAAATTTAGAGTAAAGTGTGAGTACACAAAATGCACTTTAGAGTAAAGTGCGAGTCCACAAAGTGCACTTTACTCCCTAAATTAATAACGGAGTTAACCTCAATTAACGGAATGCAACAAAGTACAATGAAATACAAACATTGATATTGCAACTGCTTGATTTTAAACTATAGTATTGCAAGTGGTGTCTTGACTAAAGTACGAGTACACAAAGTGCACTTTACTCTAATATTTATAATTTTTCTTAATATTTAATTTTTTTAAATTTTTATTGCTAAAATATAATGAAACCCTGGTGTTTTGATGATAACACTATAGCAGCAAGCTGGGTTAAGTGTATTGTACTAACATGGTTTTGCAGGAGATAAAAGCTGTGTATTTTCTAACAAAACATGTTGTAGCAGCTAGCTGACAGATCTATTTTCTTTGCAGGCAGAAAGCTGGCAATGTAATTTTGTATACAGGCAGCAAGCTGACAACACTTTCAGAAGATAGAGTTTCAGTCCTATTTTATAGGAAATCTTCTAGGAAACGTTTTGTAAGGACTCTATCAGTTATATAAGGTATATATATATATATATATAGGCTCAAATAATTTCGAATTTATTTTCATATATATATATATATATAATTCCTATATTATAGGAAGTTATTTAAACGTTTTATCTTTTAACAACTTCTATTTTTATTGGGCTTTTTAAAACCAGTTGAATGTATCTTCTTGACGTTCTTATTCTCTCTATTCTTCTGGTTTCTAAACGTTATTTTTATGAACGTTGGGCTTGAATTAATCAAGGAACAAAAACGTGAGACTTGGTAGTCAAGACCGTTGGTTGTTGGATTAATTCAAAATCATTTGTTCATTATATAAATACTTGTGTGTTTTTCATTCTCAGTTGTTGGACAACATTTTAAAGAAACACAAGTACTATCAAAGGCTGATTTGCAATATCTTTTACATACTTGAGCTCTTATATATTATACGATATATATTCTTGATTAGAGTTCATAGTTTCGATTGTAATTCATTATATCTTTGTATTGTTCAACTTGTAAGTTGGTAGTTGCTGGTTTTGTGAGCTTGGGAAACAAGGGTTCAAGGAACTTGATAGCTAGAGGAGTTTATACTTGGTTTAGTATAGTACTTAGAGAGCTGCGTTCAAGGAACAAGGTGTTTCAACAAGCTGCAAAGAGTTCAGGGAGATATATTATTGTATTGTGTAGTTGTAATTCACTTTGATCAATAATATATTCCTTTGCCGTGTTGGTAGAGGACCAGGACGTAGAGCTATAGGAGATAGGGGTCGAACCTGGCTAAAATTGCTGTGTGTTCTTTGCTTTCTGCACATATTCTATACTGTTTTGAACAACGTAGCTAGCTGCCACTTTACATTCTGTGAACTCAGTAAGCTGCCAGACAGCAAAACAGACTGATTTTTGCTTTTTCAGTCACATAACTTGGTAATAATTAAAATCGGTCATTGTTAGTCATAACACCTGTTCACCCCTCCCCTCTAGGTGTTGATTTTCATATAATATACTCTTTTTTGTAATATGTTAATGATGCGGGAACTTTGAACTTTTGAGAAAATAAATTATCAATTAATATATATTTTTTTGTAATAGTTCTTCTTTTAAAGTAGTACACCGTGACGATCAAAATTCTGTATAAAATTCATTTTTTTTTATATCCCGTAAATATCTATGTTATTATATTAAAGACTAAATAATGAAAGTTTTATTATAACACTACACCATATTTGACCTATTGCAAGCCCAATATATGTTTGTGTTGCATGAAGTGTTGCTAAAAATAAGAAACTTGCTAGTTTATTGTAATACTTTTGAAAAGTGTTGTATAAAATGACAAAGTGTTGCAAGCTTAAGGATTATTTTGACAAGTTTTGAACTATTGCAATACCTTGAAAAGTGTTACAATATCCGTTACTTTCTGTTACGCTTTTGGTCAAATTGACCGAAATTGAGGGGCGGGAATTTGTTTTTTTAGGGGGCGGGCCAATTTTAGTACCAAATATTTTGGTACCCAATTTTTAATTAACTATCTCTCTCACATCTCTGTCTAAACCTCATCCTCTCTGGTCATTCTTCTCTCTCTCGCTCTTCTCTCTCGACCACCTATCTCACTTATCTCTCTCACTTATCTCTCTCACCTATCTCTCACACCTCTCTCAAATCGCAGAAACCGAAAACCAAAAACCTAAAAACCCAAAAACCCCCAAACTGATTAGAGCTTAATTAAAGCTTCAATTAGAGG
This sequence comes from Heracleum sosnowskyi, assembly GCA_030848705.1. Lineage (NCBI taxonomy): Eukaryota > Viridiplantae > Streptophyta > Magnoliopsida > Apiales > Apiaceae > Heracleum > Heracleum sosnowskyi. The sequence goes on from CM061239.1 coordinate 12,122,036, forward strand.
TAAATTACCCAACTTTTTTTAATTATATGCTTGTATTGTTTCTTCACGGCTATATGCTTGTATTGTTTCTTCACGGCTTGTTTCTTAATTAGAGTTATTCATGTGATAACTTCACGACTTAATTAGGTAATACCTTTGCATCCATGTTTATGTATTTAATTAAATTGTGTATATCGTTATCGGAGACAAAAGGATGTGTATTCTGTTTTACTTTAATTGTCGTCATGGTTCCGATGATGATTTGTTGTTATAGTACTGTTGTTAGTTTGCTAGTTTGATGGTACTGTGTTTGTTGCAATATTGCAATATGCTGATGTGTACATTTGTGTATATGTATTGATAAATTGAAATTTTCTTTGTTATAATTGCTATGTTTGATTTTAATGATTTGTTTCAGGTTGTTGTATATGTCCGTGTCTGTAGGATTATTGAAGTAGTCTCTCTTATGGTTGATATTTATAGGTTTACTATTCAGTTTCAGGGGTTTATAGAAGGTATGGTTTCTTTTTAATTACTGGTCCATGATGGATTTTCTCTATCTTTATTTTAAATCCATTTATCAAGATAATTTGCTATACAGAAATCTGTAGCCTAGAAGCCTTTTATTTATCTCCTGTATGGTTGATATTTATAGGTTTACTATTCAGTTTCAGGGGTCTATGTGTTTAATTATATTGTGTAGATATGTGTTTAATTATATTGTGTAGATATGGTTGATAAGCTTGTTTTGTGTTTACTTCAGGGGTCTTGATATTTATAAGCATTGTTGATAAAATTTGAAATTGTGAATTTGGTTCTGCATTCTTCCGATAAATGATCCTTTTCTTGGACAAGGAATGCAATATCTTTAATTGTAAGCCTGCTTAATACTTGATCCTTCGAGCGAATACTAAGTATATTAATGCATATACACTTTAGTAAAACAGTGCTCACTATTTGTTAATCCCAAATGACCTAACAGAATTGTAGAAGGGGGGTTGAATACAATTCTTGATATTTCTTAAACTTAAAACAACTTACAAATAAAAACTGAACTTAAAGTAAAAATCACAAGCACATAAATAATTTCAGTTGGATTGTTTGATGATCCAACTGAAGTGATTTTTATTGCGGAAATAATCTGTGATACAAAATGTACACAGCTGCTCAGTTACAAGAATGTAGAGAAGAAAAATGCTCTCAAAGATAGCTAATACAATCTATTTGTTTTTCTTCTCTTACTCTTATTTTAACTGCTACACTTGGTTATATATTCCCAAGTTTACAAAGCTATTTTTGGCTACACTTAAGTACACTAAAGGTAACCTCCAATAGTTTGCTTTTCATCCCTTTGTCCAGTGGTCCTTGGAGATCCTTGCTTTTGTCTTCATGCTTATTATGATCACTCCCAAGAGCCCAATTGGAAACTGGGATGTTTCCTTATTCCCCATGTCCATTTTAATGGTTTCCAATGCAAAGTACACTTCCACATCACCTTTAGATCTTTTCAGTAACCTGTCACTATCACTTTGTCAACTATTCAGAAAAGCAATAATGATTCGTTGATAGAAGGGAGATGTGTTTCGTTGATAGATTTATTCTCCATTTCGTTGATGAGTAAACTTCATTTCGTTGATGAGTAAACTTCATTCCGTTGATGGGTAATCTTCATTCTGTTGACATGTCTTCACTTAGGCAAAATTACAAGGCACAAGATATTTACAATTAATCAACCTATTTTGCCTATCTATCATTTAGTCAACATGACTTAGAAAACCTATCTAATACATACAACAAAATGCATATCAAACTGTGAAGTATTGTACAGTGCAATTGCTACATCACTCATTTCGTTGATGAGCTTCCTGTCAACGGAATGCTGCAAAGCATGCCATTTCGTTGACAGCTACAAAATAACTTTACACAAATTATACTAAGTGTTTTATGTTTATCATCAAGAACAACATATTCCTAACACTATTCTGTCTTTTGTATGAGGACTCTCATGACGTAGGTCATAGTAGTAACAATTATGTACACGGAGAAGGTGGCATTACCTCTGAGTCCGGTGACAAGTACTGGGAATATCTGTTGAAGGTAATTTGTGATGATGCAGGACATGTAGCCAATTCAAGTCTAATAAAGTACTGGGAAGTTCAAGATTTCACTTAGAAGTCACCATCTTTTACCAGTACTAGAATTTTGTAAGGTACACACAGAAAATTGACTCAACTACAAAATTCACCTTATCTATGACCTGAAAGTATGGAGTCTGTTAAGGTGATGAGTTCTTTTTTTGAGTGAGGGCTCGTGAAAATTAAAATAACCATAGACCAAAATTATCTACACAGATTACATAACTACAAGAGTTTCGGTTTTGTTGTTGGGCAGCTAAGAATTTAAGACTCTCTACAGATGAATTTGATGTATAATATGCCAAATTTACACAAACTTCCTTTATTATTATTTTTTAAATATTATTATGGGGGCATAGTCCTGTTATTTTTTTTAAAGAAAACTTTCTAATTTACACAACGGATATTCATAAAGCTGAGTGATATGATCTTTAATCGATTCATTTTCTTTTCCTTAAGTTATCTTCTTTTTTTTTGCCCATACTGCAGTAGTGTTAATTTGGTGGATCAATATCTGTTTTGCTTGAATTATTCTAGAGGTACTTCAGCAAGTTTTTGTTTATTTATTTAGGCAGGTGCCACAAGAAAAACCATGGGTGTGGCATATGGGAGGCGATCTGATGTTAACCTTTCTGTATTCCAGAATTTGGTAATGTGGAATAGAAGAAGTATTTTCTTGAAATTCTTGACTCATCATATACATATATTTTTTGTCTACCAGCTCACCTGCATGTTTGTCCTCTGAAATTCAGCCTCTTGTTGTATCTTAAACATATATTGCTAGACTATACCCTTCGATGTTCTTCCTCATATTTTTTCATCTGTAATTTATATACTAGTTAGATACACCAATCTTTTTTTTTCTATTTTTGTCCGTCTTATATAATTCGGCCATTATATAGATAATACGTGAGTTTCTAATCAACATATGATATATACACTAACCAGCTATTGGTAACTTATGCCTATAAGTCAAGATTATTCATTAATTTTATGGACAAATTAGTGTTCCATTTCCTTTATCACTACAGAAAACTATTTGAAATGGGGGAAAAAGTAGATGAACACAAGACTTGGGGTAGAATATTGTCTTTGTATACTGGAGCAATCACTTGCGACTCTGCAGGGATAATCACTTGCATACTGAATTCAACTTCCCCTCAAGATTTAATTACTAATTTCTTCATAATTCCGTAAAGACTTCATGTTCCCAGTGTGTGTCAAATCACCAGACAAAAGTTGGCTTATAGTAAATTTTGTGTTAGTGTATCATTGAGAGATAAATATTAGTACATGGATATTATATTCGTTTTTATATTTCTAGGTACTCCTTGATCTCAACTAAGGTATCAAATATGTATACTGATAGGAACACTGGCATCTGGGATGAGGTGTCTTTTTCTGTTACTGGGGTGAGTTTGATTTGATATCCCTACCATATGTTCACTGTTTACTCCATTTTCACTAATAATCTACCATGAGGTCATTATTGCTTCTAAAATTGCATATGACGTATGTTTTAATTTTAATATATCATGCATCCTTTTGAGGCTTCTTTTTAGCTTCAATTCGTGAACTTTAGTATCTGATATTGATTTTATGTTATTAGGACATCTTTCATTTAGTCACTTCTTTCTTTTCAATCAGGTATTAGCTGCCAGAAAAAATAGACTAACAACCTTGAAGGGTTTTCCACACATACCTGCGACGGAACTGTAGAATATACACTTACTTTGAATTATTGATTGTATGGTATTAATATAGTGCCATTTGTTTACGTCTACACTGCTAATACCTAGGGTATCCTTTATTGTCAACTTTTTTACTGGAAATTTATCACCCTTTTGTGTTCAAGAAAAGTTCAAAGCACAAGCTCCTCCTCTTGTTAAAGTTGAAAGATGTTTGAATTGATGGAAACTATTATACAAAGAGTATAGTGATCAGGAGGCCGATGATGGTGAGGATGATAATCATGAGGATGCCGATCAGGTGGACGACGAAAGTGATGATTGATGATCAGTACTTATACTTTTTATGTCCGTACTTTTGGTAGACATTGGTATTTTGATATTTCTTTTGAGATTTTAATGTAGTAAATTATGGTGCAAGTCGACATGTGTTTCGATTTAAGATTTAAGTACTGCAGCAGGATGATATAATTGTGTTAAGAGACAACTATATATGTTTGGGCTTTGTTGGCTTGTTTTGTTGGATTTGTCATTTGGGAAATGAAGAACTTGATTTCTGGTTTGGTATGCCTTTGTGCATGGTAATATTAAATTTTCAAACATTATATTGCAATCTAGACTAACAAAAAGTGTTGCAAATATGTGTTGCCAATAAGATATATAGTATTACAATAGGGATAAAAATATTGCAGATAAATGTTGCTAAAAAAACCAAAAACATTGCAACAGCCATTAAAATGTTGCATCATAATGTTGCAAATAAATCAATTTTGTAACATTCTAAGCCAATAAATGTTGCAAAAATGTGTTCCATAAGTCTATTGTAACACCTTAAACGTGTTACTAAAACAGACAAAGCGTTGCAATAAAACGCTATTGTAATACTTGAAAACTGTTGCAATAAGTACATCAAAGCGTTACTATATGGGTTCGTAGGCAACGGCCGCAAATGCAACGCCGAGTTTTGGCTAAAGCGTTACAAAAACCTCTATTGTAACACATATGGGGTCTAACAATACACTTTTTTAGGCTTGCAATAGGTCAAATATGGTGTAGTGTAAGTGTGGTCGCTTTGTTTGATCACTCAATCCATAATCGTTGGATCTTTCAAATTAAATTGTTGAGAAACGTTACATATAACTGTAAAATTATCATGAAGAATGATCTAAGATTTGAATCTACTAACAACATATTAAAATTTACAGTTTTTTTTTGAAAAAAAAGAATTTTTTTTCATTTTTTTTTCTTTCAGACATAGGTTATTTTGATAATATTTTTTGTAAAGTACGATTTTTCAAAAAAGTACTATACTAATTGATTAACAAACTTTTAAAGTTTCGAATTTAATAATTTACAATGTATATAGGTTTAAAAAGTTAGGTCTGTTCTGTTCTGTAGCTGAGTCTACAATTTCAAAATACAGTTTTTTTTAATATGAATATAGTCCTACTAACAATGAAATTAGGTCTCTATGAGTGCTTATAAAACAAAATCACCATTTGCGTATAATTTATTATTTAATAATAAATTATATTTGATTAGTTATGATCTATAACTTAATAAAATAGAATAAAAAATATGCACAATTTTATAAAATTTTATCCTCGTATTATTATATTCTTTGTTGATTTGAATTTTTCTTAGATTGATTTTAATTTTTGAACATAGATTTTTAAATTTAAAATAGTTAGAAAAAAGTAATTAAATTGGCGTTAAAATAATGATGACATAATAATCATTATTAGAATTTAAATACTCACTTTACTGATTTGGACTTGATCTTGTGTTTTAAAAATCAGATTTTGACGATTTTACACCATAATTAAATTATTTTTAACTAAAAGATGGTTTAACAATTTTTATCTAACTGGAATTGTCCATGGAAGAGAAAAGAAAGTTACGAATTTTTTACATGGAGAATTCTATTCAATATAGAAAACTTATTTATATTTGGTATATTTGGTTTAAATTATCAAAATACACTTTTTAGAATTTAAATATAATCCTATTATAAATAAAATACACTTTTTTAATATTTGATCAAACGATTTTCATTTATCTAGTTAAGATCTAATAGTCCTTATTAATTTGGTTGTCACGATCAAAATTTTGGATAAATCCCTATTATGCTTATTATATAAAAGAGTTTAATATAATAAGGATATCAAGTAGATACTGATATAAGTATCTTACTAACTGCTTTTATTTTTAATGTTTCGGTTTTATTTACAGTGTATATAAAATTTTAAAATACATTATTACTTTAAAATTATTAAACATAATAAAAATTATGTTATGATTATATAAAATTTTACTCTCATATTATTATAGTCTTTATCGATTTGAATTTGTTCTTAATTTATTTTAATACTTTATTGAAAGAAAGATAAAATTTCTATATTTAAAAGAATTAGTGGAAAAATAAATAAATTGGTGCTACAATTATAAAAAAATATTTATTAAAATTTAGATACTTACTTTACTATTTGGGTTTTATCCTGAGTTTTAGAAATTGGATTTTGACGATTTTACAACCCATGTGAAACTAACGAAATTATCTTTAATTTAATGATGATTTAATAATTATTATCTAACTTGACCAGTTGACCTACCCATAAACCGAAAAGAAAAGATGGTTAAGTATTATATTCAAAATTATTGTTTATGAATATGAAACCCTCAATATTTTAATAATATTTTGATATTATCCTTTTATGTTTGTTATATGTAAATTAAATATAATTATAATTTGGATTAATCAAATTGTTATGTTCCTTCACAAAAAAAATGTTTAAATTTATTCATGTACACACAGGGTCCACATGTAGCATTGTTATATGATATACATGAGCATTATATTGATAATTTTAATATTGTAATCGATATGAATTGTTATCTGATATTTGGTTTAACAATTATTATATAACTCGAACTATACATAAATTAAAGAGAAAAGATATTTAAGAATTTTTACATAGAAAAATTTTAAATTATCAAAATACACTTTTTAGTATTTAAATATAATTCTATTATTAATCAGATACACTTTTTAATATTAGATCTAACAATTCTCATCGATCTATTTAAGATATAACTGTAATAATTAATTTGGTCGTATAGTGGTCGTACACGGACCAGATCGATTTTAATTTTTTCTTAAATTGATTTTAATATTTTATTGAAATAAACATAGAATTTATAAATTTAAAAGAATTAGGAAAAAAATTAAATTGGTGCTACAATAATAAAGAAAAATTATTAAAATTTAGATAATCACTTTACTGTTTGGCTCTATCTTGAGTTTTAGACAACAGATTTTAACAATTTTACAGCCCACGCGAAGCTAACAAAATTATCTTTAATTTAATGATGGTTTAATAATTATTATCTAACTGAAACTATCCATAAACTAAAAAGAAAAGATAATTACGATTTTTTACATAAAGATTTCTATTTAATATAGAAAACCTATTTATAATTGGTTTAAATTATCAAAATACACATTTTAGTATTTAAATATTATCCTATTATTAATCAAATACAATTTTTAATATTATATCTAACGGTCCTCATTTATTTGAATATTTATAGTTTTTTAATCCAACAGATCATATACTTTTGGTAGTACCGACCAAAATTTTGGATAAGATCTCCTTACGCTTATTATATATAAGGAGTTAATTTGTATTTTTAGTTATCTAATTTTTTTGCAATTGTTAGATTATCAAGTAAATATAGATGAAAATTATTAGATGTAACACTAAAATATTTTAATATTTAAACGAGGTCTAAATTCGAACACGTCAACAAGGTATCATAAAACATATTTGTATTATTAAGCTTATAAAATCCATATAAAGCGATAATTTTTGAATCCGATCGAATATATATTATTATATTCCATTTTATTAGTGATACCTATTTTCTACAATTTATATATCCTTTTTATAATGAAAATCAAATATCAAAACATAAATGAAACTATAAATATTAAAATATTTATGCATTATACGGGATATAAGTTATATTTTCCTGAGATCAAACAAGACTTAAATTAATTTTTTATTAACAAACCTAAAAGCAAGTGTTATAAAGATTATCTTATATGTGTGTGAGAGAGAAATACCCTGTATGCTTCTATAAATCTTATATATGACTTCTTATTTTTGTGCACTTTGAAGTTTAAACTAGATTTATGAAATATACACATTAGTAGGTACGGATGGATAGATCAAGTCTCCAAAACTTAATTAGGAAACCCTAGTAAATGAAAACAAAGGAAATATCATCATGCAGCACGCTTAGCTGAGGCTGGTAAGAGCTTGTACATTGTGACGACTCTAATTTCCAATTCTTAATCTCTCAACGGTACTTAAAATCAAACGTATTATCCAGACTAATCCACACTAGCTATATAAGACGAACATGATTATTTTAATTTAATTTCTAGTTAGAGTTTTCAATGATGCAAGATAATGTTGAAATTTTTATTAAGACTTAAGTAAAGATATACATATAGGTCAACAATTTGTAGTTACGATAAGGAAGATTATAATGCATGCAATTATGCAAATGCAGCTGTATATGAAAAAACAGTAAAATAGTTAACTAACTAATAGCTGGTTGAACCAACTTTATTCACATAATTTTTCGGATAAATATATAAATTATAGATTTTATTGAGTTGAAATTCAGTATACAAGGAAATAATTTATATATTGCAAATTATTACTTGCATTTTTATTGCCTAATTTCTACAAATGAAAGGGAGAAAAGGAGAAAAAGGGTAATCGATTGAGACTTCAAATAGAATTAAGTCAATGATTTGACAACACAGTTCAATTGAGTCTTTACATTTTCGTAATGGTGAAAATATAATTAACAAATTTGACCTTGAAGAATCCTATAAAGAAGCTGATTGATTGCATTTCCTCATCGTAGCCTTTTAATTTGACAATACAAGGATTATCAACACTCCTGATCATGACAGGATGCCAATTAAGATAATACTAAGTACAATTAAAATTAACCCATCATTGTGATTATCCCTTTGCAGCTAGCATATTGATGGCAGCCGCATCATCATTTCTTTTATTCTCCAGAATTTTCTTTTTCGTTCGTGTCAAAATTATTTTTCATTTTTAGTCTATATGATAAATTATGTGTTAATTATGTTAATTTTTATGAAAAATAAAAATGGAACGGAGTGAGTAATAATTTATGGAATCCTTTGCTAATTTATAAAATGCACGAAAAAACGATCTTAAATATTCTAAATTCTGATTCCGCCATTTTATCGGGAAATTTAATTTGTGCAGATATTACCAAAGATAGCAACCATACAACACAAATGCACACATACAATTATCCTGCAACTCACAACTAATGCAAGTATACAAGGGGCATCCAAGGTCCAGCCTCTATGGATACTTAGCACGGAAACATCAATTATTTGTAATAATAGGTGTGGAATTTTGTGACACAAACAAAAGACTTCTCTTCATTCTCTCCCTTCACTTAAATTTTTTTGGTCCCTCTAAAGATCATCTCAATCTACGTATCTAGTCTGAGAATCTTGACTTATGTTATGAACATCTTTAAACCTTTGTCACTCTTCTATCTTTTACACACTTTTTGGTTATAATTTAGTATTCATATATGTGCACAGTTTGGTTATTTCTAAAGTATGAAATCTAATGTGGATTCTTACCCAACAAGAAGGGATCAAAACTAGATTGAAATGCTTTAAGCGGCGGACATTCATAGATTAAATGGTCCACTAGTTTGGTTTGTTAGTTAACAATTTAGAATGTGTGTAATTATTTGTGTTAGTAAATGATTGAATGAAATTTGGAATGTTATACTTTAGATTACAAACTAGAACTTTGTAAGACAACTTTGATTGAGATGTTTGTGTAGTTCATTCATATTGGCTTATACGTTACATGCACCGGAACTTTAGGGTTCGTCGCAGCTTGGCCACCATGTAGATTTCTCATGGTGGGTGGGTGCCAGAAGGATCTCAGTTTGTTAGACTACATAGAAATAAATCTCCATTGGGGCTGAACTATATCAATTTAGCATTTTGGTGGTAAAAATTTCAAATTTATAATAAGGGGACTACACATTTCTTTTATGTTTCGAAAATGTGATTCATGGTCACTTTTTTAAGAATTTTTTTTTAAAAAAAAGTGATTCTTAACAACCTTTACGAAAAATAAAAGTAAAATCTAACCACTATATTATAAAACCATCAAAATGCAAAATGGATTTAAGATCGACCATAATTCTTTAATTTACTCTTTTTAAAAAAATAGACTAATTTGCACTTCACATCCCCTTAATTTTGGCTTATTGCACTTCGCACCGAGTAGTATAATTATATGCATTTTGCATCCCCTAACTTTCCGGTCCATTAACACCGTTAAGTCTGATTGTTACAGGAGGGCATTTTGGTCATTTATTATTCTATTTAACATAATTTATTTTTAAAAAATAAAGAAATACAATTTAAAACTAGAATTTTTTTATAAAAAAAACCGAAAAGACGAAATTTTAAAGTTTTGATATTTTTTTATAAAGAATACTTTGAAAATTATAACAATTATATTTTTATATTTTAAATAATACTTTACGAGAATTTAGTAATGTATTTTTAAAAAAAAACCTGAATTATAAATAATATTTTGAAAAATCTGTATATTATAAATTAGAATTTGATAAATCTAAAAATCTAAAAATCATAATAATAATTGAGATAATTTAATTTAAAAAAATTATTAATGATTATAATGACCGAAATATATCCTCATTTTGACTAACAGTAACGGTCAAATTTAACGTAAAATTCTTAAAGAAGTACAAATTGCAGGGGCCTTGAAAGTTATGAAATTCAAAATGCATATAATTATATTACTAAGTGTGAAATGCAATAACCCAAAAACAAGAGTATACAAAATGCAAATTAGTCAAAAAAAAATACTATTGAAAGATAGTACAAGGAGTGTTATTCGAAGAAGTGTTGTTTAGCATCTGATGAGTTTCTGACATGACCACACATCAAAATTCTGCAGAACATTAAAATACATCTTTATGAATGTGTTTAGACTTATATATTTTGCGTTCTACATACGGAGGGTGGTTCAGGCCCGGAGGAGAGATGGACATGGACCACAAGGATAAGGGTCCTTTCCAGGAATAAAGCTGAAAAAGTCTGGGAATAGTTGCACCCAACACAATTACTGCCACAACAAAAAGAATGTTTACTCTGTTCCATACATCCCCTGACATTGTCAACTTTAATAAGTGTTATTGTACCATTTTTTTTATCACCATCTCAGTTCATATATGCTGGAATATATTAAGTTCTTCTGTAATTTTATATGCATGTAAATTAAAAATACAAGTAAGTTAGATTAAATAAATATTAATAAAATTTTATAAATTCCATTATTATAATGGATCTTAATTGAATATAGTTTCCGAGATAAGTATTCTAAGCACATATAGAGAATTTTTTAATCTATTAACAATTATGTACCAAATTGTTTTTTTGATATTAACGTATAAGTTTGATATTGTAACCTCTCTTTATTATTAACAATCCACCTATATTTTAATTTTAGAAAATGATATCTATATAAATAATTAAAAAACATTAATTAACTTACATTTATCAAAAGGTTCCCATAACACTGTCATAATAAATATTTTTTTGCTAGATCGTCATAATATATTTTTGTCGTTATAATAATGAGATACAATATAAGAAAAAAAATATTGATTTAAATCACTGTTTTGTTTTAAGTTTTAACAAAACAAAGAGAGAAATAACTTTCTAAATTTATTTATCAAAAATAAAAAAAACTTTCTAAAATAAAACCCTGTTTTCAAAATAAGAAACGAACCGGATTACATTGCAAAATGAAGAAGATCAATTTGGGCCCAGAGAAACAGGCCCATGTGCATTGTATCAGTATAAGCTATACTCCCTCCGTCCATTATATACGTCGAGATAGACCCGGAAATCATGAAAAAATATAAAAAATGAGTAAAATTAGATGAAAAGTGGGTAAAGTGGTGAGACATATCAATATTTAATAATAGATTTGAGATAGTGGAGGAATGAGTGTAATAGTGTTTTATATTATTATAGAATAAAGATAGTGGAGAAAGTAGTGGGTGTAATAGTATTTTATATTATTAAAAATTACTCCCTCTGTCCCATTTATTTCTATACACTTTCCATTTTGGGATGTCCCATTCATTTCTATACATTCCAAAAATAGTAACTTTTAATAATATAAAACACTATTACACCCACTACTTTCTTCACTATCTCTATTCTATAACAATATAAATCACTATTACACCCACTACTTCCTCCACTATCTCAAATCTATTATTAAATATTGATAGATCCTACCACTTTACTCACTTTTCATCTAATTTTACTCATTTTTTATATCTTTTCTTAGTCTACGTGCTCAATCCCACTGTATACAATTCAGTGGGACGGAGGGAGTACTATTTTTGGAATGTATAGAAATGAGAGGGACATCCAAAAATGAAAAATGTATAGAAATGAATGGGATGGAGGGAGTACATTCTTTCTTTGAACTCACTCAAAAGAGAATATAAAATTAAAACGGAGTCCTCTGAAAACAATTTAGATGGATGGGCTGCCAAAAACAGAGACAATTCAGCTGCCCAAAAATTATGATTGTTTATATTATAAATCTTAATACAGGATATTATTTAAGAGCATCTCCCATGGTGAAGAACACTTAGCTATAATATTATAGGTGGCACATGATATAGATAATATGTAAAAAAATAGCACTCCAATGTATAATTCTTCTTAGCAAAAATTATAGATAATCATAGTTCGTGGCTATATTTGTCGAACCAAAATTATCCTTAGCAAAAAATATACCCAATTGTCATTATAACAAAGCCCATTGGAGTTCTTGTTGTTCCTCTTATGTAAAATTTTAACTATTTCCTAATGTAAAATGTTTTAGCCAACCATTATAACCATTGCCATTGGAGATGCTCTAACTAAGAGATAAAAAGATCGAAATGTTATAAGTTTAAAGGAATAGAGCAATGTTATTTATATTTTCTGTGTCCCTCAAATGATCGTACAATTGTTCTAAATGTGTGAAAATTAGTTGTACATTAAAACTCCTCCGTGTATTGGAAATGATGGTGTAGCTGGCTTGTGTGATTTTCTTTCTTTCATACACTTAATTCAACTATTAAACTGTAGTCGTGTATTATTTATCGTGCCCTTCTAGTAACAATTTGACAATCATATATGGTTATTTATAATAGTTTAAGATATATTAGGGATTTTTGCCCGCGTTGCACGCTCTAAAAAATTTATTATTTTTTAAAGTTATTTTAAATATAATATATTTATATTAATATATTTATTTTTGTTAGTAATATTTTATAGGTTTTAATTTATAAAAGATAAGATTTGTGTTTATAAGTTTTTGTGCTTTTGAAAATAAATTTAACGATATTTATATTAATTAATTTTGTGAGAATTGTCAACACGGGTATCCTTTTTTTTTTTTATAGGAAAACTTATAAAACGTAAGATTTATATATAAAAAATTTTGCGCTTTTGACAATAAAGTTGACGATGTTTAAATTAATTAATTTTGTGAGAATTGTCAACACATTTATCTTTTTATTATGAATCAAACAAAATTAATTTGTAATTTTAAATGTTTATTTCATTTTCTAATAATAGTATGAACAAAAAAATATGATTTACACATAAATAACTTCATTTTTAATTACGAAAAGGTACTATATCAGATATTACACTAATCGCACAAATGTATAAAAAAGTTTCTATTACGATTCAATTCAAGGTTTCTCATCCTGACATATCACATTTTAAACATTGTAAAATTGAAAATTGTTACTAAAAATTAAGAGTCGATTATGAAAAATTAATACATTACACATTCCATTAAATACATAAGTTTATATGAAAAAATTATACAAAAATTAAGTTCAAGGTTTCTCGTCGTCGCCTAACGACGATGACTCGCATTTTAAACATTGTAATATTAAAAAATACAACTGAAAAATAAAATTCATTTTAAACTCCTTCTAGGTTCATCTACTTCGTCATGAGTAGAACTACTAGCAGGATATGCCCCCACATTTGTCATATTTTCCACATGATCAGGAATAGAACTCGATGTGTGAGTGAGATCATCATTAGAAATACCTTGAGGTATGCCAGTCTTCATAGGGAACACATCCTCAAAGAATGTTGCATCACGAAACTCAACTATAGTGTTAGCCACTATACCGTCTATGTCAGATCTTAACACTAAAAATCTCATAGCCGTAGTGGTTTCAATATAGCCCAGAAAGATGCAATCAACAGTTTTCGGACTTAGTTTCTTTCTCCTGTGTTCAGGGACAAGCACCTTAGCAAGGCAGCCTCACACACGAAGATACTTTAAACTTGTCTTTCTACTTTACCATAATTCCTAAGGTGTCTTGTTCATATGTTTCAGAGGGACTCTATTCTGAATATGGCAAGCCGTATTCAAAGCCTCTCCCCACATGTACTTAGCTAACCCATAATTAATAAGCATGATGTTAATCATATCTTTAAAAGTTCTGTTCTTTCGTTCGGCCACCCCATTAGACTCAGATGTGTATGGTGGAGTCACCTAATGAACTATACCATTGCTTGCACAAAATTCATTAAACGAGGTACTAGTATACTCACCACCTCTATCAGATCTCAAACGTTTAAGTACTTTACCAGTTTGTGTTTCAGCTTCAGTTTTGAACATAATGATTTTTTCAAGTGCTTCATCTTTATGCCTAAGTAAATAAACATAACAGTATCTACTACAATCATCTATAAAGGTAATAAAATATCGGTTATTATCCTTAGTCAACATGCCACCAAATTCACATATGTATGTGTGTACTAAATCTAAAACACCTGAATCCCTAACAACATTATGAAAGGGTTTTCTAGTTTGTTTCGCAGTCACACATACTTGACATTTAGATTTCTTATCAATGGCATATTTTGGAATCAACTCTAAATTCATCATATTCTTTAGAGCACCAAAATTTAAATGACCAAGTCTAGAATGCCACAAATCGGATGATTCAACACAATTAACAGAAGGTGCAACACTATCATTAATAAAACTGCCCAAAACAGGCTCAACATTTATTAAAAACAAACCATCAGACAAGTAACCTTTGCCAAAGAATACACCCGTATGTGTAATAACTACTTTATTACATTTCAAAGAAAGTTCAAAACCATTCTTCACCAAACAACTTCCACTTATTATATTTCTATGAATATCAGGAACATGGTGCACTCTAGTTAGGGATAGAACACACCCAGAAGCAAACTTCAGGTCCACGTTTCCTATTCCAAGAACTTGAGCAACACTAGCATTCCCCATCGTCACTGTCAATCCATGAGTCTGTTGATAAAACACAAATATAGTAATATCAGTACAAATATGTACATTAGCTCCAGTATCAATCAACCATTCATGAGACAGATAAGTGGAAATAAGTACAGGGTTGTAGGTAACATACCCGTCATTGGTTCCAGATGCAACAACCTCACCAACAACCATGTTAACCTTAGGCCCATCAGTGGTTCCAAGCACGGTATTAGCTTGTGCTCCCACAGGTTTCTTTGCTTTCTTTGTAGGATAGTCCTTGCTCCAATGACCAACTTGTCCACAAGACCAACACGGTTTCTTTGTCTTTGGTTTCTTAGCCTTGTTCTTATCAATTTTAGACTTAGTGTTACCCTTCTTAGTGACAGCCTTTCTTTTCTGTCCAACAGTCACTACATTCACCTTCGAACTTCCATATTCAACAGGCACCACATGTCCTTGTTTGGACTTGTGTTGTTCCTCCAGCATAAGGTTTGTCCAAGTGATCTCTCATTTCTGTCTTTTCAGGGAGAGTGCAAATTCTTCCCAAGACTTCGGGAGTTTTTCAATCACAGCCATAACCTGAAACTTCTCAGGAAGGTCCATTCCAAACTCCTTCAAAGCATGGACCAACATCTCAAACTCGTGCGTCTGCTCAGTCATGGATTTTGTATCCACCAGTTTGAAATCAAGGAACCGAGCCACATAATACTTTTCCAACCCTTGCGAGTCAGTATTATGTGTTTGGTCCAGCTTCTCCCATAAGAGCTTAGCAGTGAAAAAATCAGATGAATAGACATCAAATAGAGTGTTCGCTAAAGCTACCAGTATTGCAGCCCTAGCCACCCCATCCTTTTCCTCCCACATAGCATAAGTCTTAACAAATTTAGCCCTTTCCTGATCAATAACTGGTTTCTCATACTGCACCACCGACCATAGACCCTTTACCGTAAGCCACAGTTTCATCTTTTTCTACCAACGAGAAAAACCAACACCCCCACCGAATTTATCAGGCATTCCTGACAAATCGATAGGCTGTGGGAAACGGTACGTGGTCCAATCGATGGTAGGTGCAGTAACACCAGAACCAGAAGCAGTAGCACCAATATGAGTTTCAGTTTCGTTAACCATCTTGCTAATTAACAATATATAACACGAGTAATCTCTTCAAGATTGTTGGGTATAATTCACTAACTACACAATAGCAATAGGGTAGTTATATATATTTATATTAACAAGAACAGACAAATATACCAAGTAACAAAACAAACACGAAGGTCGAAACAAGAAAATAATCAGAGACTGTAAATAACAAGACAAGAAAGAATTACTTATCTCTTTGTAGCTTTTAACAAGTACTGATAGATAAAAAAACAGCTGAGTTGCCAAGCCTTAGAGAAATCTTGACTGTTCTTGAAGAGATTATAACCCCACTTACTCTGTGTTGGGTTGTAGCAATATCACTTCCAGGATAAAACAGCACAGATCAATCCACTCACAGTAATGACAATTATCAACAGCGACCTGCACCTCAGTTCGCCCAAAAACTATGTATATTCTGTATG
Source organism: Heracleum sosnowskyi (assembly GCA_030848705.1). Classification (NCBI taxonomy): domain Eukaryota; kingdom Viridiplantae; phylum Streptophyta; class Magnoliopsida; order Apiales; family Apiaceae; genus Heracleum; species Heracleum sosnowskyi. The sequence continues at coordinate 12,138,856 of CM061239.1, forward strand.
TGTTTTGAGAGAGCAGAGAAGAAAAACGTTGCTAGGGTTTTTATGTATCTTAGTACAATTTGTCACACACTGTGTCAAACGTTTAGTTTTGTATATATCATACAACATAAAATGTAACAGACCAATAAAAAAATTGTAACTGAAGATATGACATTTAATACTAAATATTCTGATTTAATTTCATTAACAGCTGTCATCATGATTTAATATTAGTTACAGCTTCCATCAGGATTTAATCCCATCAGTATCAGTACTGTAAATCCTGATTTAAGAGTCGAAATGTATGATTTTAGTAACTCGGGAACTAAAAGGTACATTTTTAAAACACATGGGCTGATGGATATATGATACTAAACCTCCAGGTTTAAAAGGTCATTAAGCCTTATTTTTTCTAATCGGAACTCCATGTTATTCGAAATGAACTTCATTATGCTTCTCTTATTGAAATAGATTCTAAATTTTAAATCGCAATGAATCCATTTTTCGGGTCCATGGTTTTTAGAAAATATGACTACTAACTAAAATATTCAATGAAGATGCACACGCCGTCTTGATTGGTTTTTAGGCTCTTGCTACAAGGTGAGGGTTATATTGTAGTAGTACTTAAATAAATAATAATCTCTCCGACTCTCCATACTCAGTTGTTTTTTTCTGACTTCTGTACACATGTTTCAAGGTACATAAAAATATTGTAATCATAATCTATTTAGAGTGAAAAGCTAGCCAATAATAAAAAACCTCTTTCTCTCAATGAGAGTCGACTCCCAACCCTAATTAGCCGTTTGTAGATCTATCTCTTTTCTTCATCAATAAAACTTTATTTCTTCTCACAAATTCACTTTCGTATCCCTTTCTTTCATCTAATCACCTAATCACCATAATTCTTATTTTCTTCAATAATCATCCTTCTTTGTAAGGATTGCTACTGTACCCAATATTTTGGGTGTTTGATTGTCCTCCTTTTGGAGTGTTTGATATGTTTTTGGTACTTTTGGTTTACTGTTTTGTCTCTCTGAGAATGATTCAATTAGTGTTTTGGGAGATCTGGAAAGCTTGCATCGAGACTGGATCGGTAGTGAAAATCGCAAAAGCTCACCTTTCACAACGGAAGATTGTTCATATAATGAGGGCATCTGTCCCTTCAATTTTAGTTGGAACTGAAAGTTCTGGACATTGGACTACAACCGAAATTAATTGTGTGAAGGTCAATTGTGATGCTACTGGTTTTAGGGATGGTGTAGGTTGGATTTCTCGAAAAGCTATTGTAATATTTTTCTGTTCAAAGAATATTTTTATTCTATATGTTAAGCAATCTGGAAACAAAGCGGCTAATTGTTTAGCTCGTTTATTTGTTTTTCAACCTGATTGCATAGCTGGTTGGGAGTTTGTCCCAATCGAGTTCTTTTTTCGTTAATGAAATTACTTTAAATTTGTCAAAAAAAAGAGTGAAAAGCTAGCCTTGTGTAAACACTGGCTGGCCCTGCATTTTAGCTATTAATTTGCGAGCTGCTTCCTGTTCTACTCTACCCACCTTTCCCGTTCATTTTCCCAATACACCCACCTTTTGGTACATTTTCTCAAAATACCCATCATCTGTGCTCGTCTTTCCTCCACATCAGACATGCTCACGAGTCCTTTTACCTTTTTTATGTTTTTATTTCTTTTGATGATTAGCCGATTCACACCATAATTAATTATATAATTTACTAATTTCATAAATTTTTATATGCAAATTTAGTAATTAAAATATGTACTAACATAATTGAAATTGGCTTTAAAATTAAATTTTAAAATAAATTACATTACATAAACATTGAAAAATAAAATAAAATACATTACATAAATATTAAAATGAAATACATCACATAAACATTAGATTAAAATTCATTACTAGATATCAAATACCATAGACCATATTGAAGGCATCACCAACTATGTCTTTTATGCTCTTTTTGTCTGCATCGTCCATAAATATATTATATATTTATAGAATAAAATATATTTAATTCTTTTAATAATTTTAATAACTATATTAATAAAATCATTATTTATTAATTATTAATTTACAACTCACTTAAATTTTATATTTATTTCATCTACTATTTAAATAAATCAAGTACATTTCAAATTAAAATAACATAATATAGATTTTTTTATTAATAATGTAGTTATGTGATTGCCTATATAAATGGAATAATAAAGATGACATGTAAAAAAATTGGGAGGAGTAAACAAACAAAATAAATAGCATTATAAAAGAGTTAAAAGCAAGCTGATGTGGAGGAGAGAGGAATACAAATGTTGGGTATTTCAAGAAGTTGTACCAATAAGTTGGTACATTGGGAAAACGAATGGGAAAGATAGGTAGAACATGAATCAGCTCATTAATTTGCTATCTCTTCTACTTATCAAATATATCCATTTTCTGTCTTCCCCCTCTTTTCTCGACATGTTTCTGAGATTGTTACTTTGTATAACCCAGTTGTGGGATGTGTTGTGTGAATCAATGTCTTCTACAACTAAGTGTCAAGCTCCATCAACTACTGTTTCAAATGCAAGGGCTCCAACAAGTTCTCAAACTCCATCCTCTTCTATGTCATTTCCAACTCGTTGGAACGTATTCTTGAGCTTCCGTGGTTCAGACACTAGAAATAAGTTTACCAGTCATTTGTACGATAAATTAGATAATAATGGTATTCGAACATTTAAAGATGATCCTGAGCTACGCAGGGGCGACTTATCTCAACTGCATTGCTAGATGCTATTAGGAAATCCAACGCTTACATTGTTGTCCTGTCGGAAAATTATGCTTCTTCAAGTTGGTGTCTTGAAGAGCTGGCAGAGATACTCAACTGTTACAACACAATACAGCGATTGGTTATTCCTGTATTTTACAACATTGATCCAGCAGTTGTGCGATACCAAATTGGGAGTTTCAAAGAAGCTTTTCAAAAACATCATGTTCGTTTTGAAACAAAGAAAGTGAACAATTGGCGACTTACACTAACTGAAGTTGCTAGCTTTTCAGGATACCATGTATCAGAATACAGGTACTTCAAACTAATAGAATCATCACGCTCTGTTTCATTATGAAAAGAAGTCTGTTGCATTGCCATGTCATGTAACTATCTACCATGCTATGTTTCATAATTAAAAGAAATGCATTTCAGGTCTGAAGCTGATGTTATCAATGAAATTGTTGATGAGCTTCTACTCAAATTAAATCCCAGACTTTATGACCTTTTAGCCCTTAAAGTTTGACGATTTATACCCATCAGCCCTAAAACTTTGAAGTTGTACCTTTTAGCCCTTGAAGTACCCCCTTTTTTCTATTTTTCTTCTGATAATACCCCTACAAGGGCTAAGAGGTATTATTTTTCATACTTCAAGGGCTAAAAGGTATATAAACTTTTATACTTCAATGTGTGCATTTAAAATTCAACCCTCATTGCCACAACATCTTGAAGAGAGTATGCTCTTGGATATCAGAGGGTGAAGCTTGCAGTAGCATTTGGTCTTCTGAAAATGAGGCGGGCATGACCATAAAAATTGTGAAGAACCTTCGGATGTGTGAGGATTGTCATACAGCTCTAAAGTTTTAGTTCACCATCTTTAGCAACCCTCAGTTTTCAGACTGCAGATTATGAACCGTTGAACTTGAACGTCTCTTATGTAGGTCCAGAATCCAAGTCTTTGCCCTCTGAATCGACACCAATCTTGTTAAGCTTACTGAGCAAGAAAGAAACAACACCTAGAACAAGTGCAATACCGACAAAGACCCCAGCTAGCACATATGATCCATCATCTGAGTAGCTTGGAGTTGCAGGGGGTGATAAGTTAACACTCGAAAAAACTTCTGGTGCATTAGCAGTTGGATAAAAGGGTGGCGTGTTAGGAGTTAGGTAGACAGTAGAGAAAGCTAGCAATGCACGAGACATTGTTGAGGGACAGAGGTTTTGAAACCACAAATATGGGGAATGTTTTATTGTTGGATTCTCTCTATTGAAAAACTGAGGATACGAATAATGTTAGCGCAAACACTATATATACTATGACTATTTGTTGTTTGGCATAAGTCGTAGATTTTACATACTCAACTTACTTGAGAGATAAAGTTATGGAGGAAATAGCGGTGTAGTCTAGATTCTTTGCCAAACCATTAACTTCCATTTTATGCAAGCAGGCTGTATTAGAATACTAATAATATTTTTCCCTGAAGGTTCTCCTGTGTCTGACCTTGTTGGAAAAAAAGACCCGGCTCAATATTTCTGCGCACTGGTGTCCTCCATGTCATGCTGTCACAACAAAAGCCAGGGATATATCCCTTGTGTTATGCTGAAGATAATGTGGCAGAGCATGATGAGTTGGCGAAGGAGTGGACTGAGAAGGTGAAGCAGACACTTCACGTTCACGATGCACATGAGCTGGTATTCATTCTTGGATACATTTGTGATAAGTGTGACGAGGAAGGACATATTTGGGCATTTAATTGTGAAGAATCCAAAAATGTGCTTTGGAAGACGAAAACAGACAACAAAGATGGTGTTGACTGCGGAGCTTCACAATTGTATGACAATCCTCACACATCCGAAGGTTCTTCATTATTGTTATGGTCATGCCCGCCTCATTTTCAGAAGACCAAATGCTACTGCAAGCTTCACCCTCTGATATCCAAGAGCATACCCTCTTCACAATGAGGGTTGAATTTTAAATGCACACATTGAATTATAAAAGATTATATACCTTTTAGCCCTTGAAGTATGAAAAATAATACCTCTTAGCCCTTGTAGGGGTATTATCGGAAGAAAAATAGAAAAAAGGGTTAATTGAACTTTAATGGGTACTTCAAGGGCTAAAATGTACGACTTCAAAGTTTTAGGGCTGATGGGTATATATAAATCGTCAAACTTTAAGGGCTAAAAGGTCATAAAGCCTAAATCCCAAGACTTTAGATGTCGCCAAATTTCCAGTTGGGTTGGATTCTCGTGTTGAAGCCATAACAACATTGCTGAGCAGTGACACAAAAGGTGTCATTAAGTTTGGTATCTATGGTATGGGTGGTGTGGGAAAAACTACTACTGCCAAAGCTCTTTATAATCAACTCTTGGGAGGAAGAAGCTTTAAGGGAAGCTGCTTCCTCGCTAAAGTTAGGGAGATTTCGGGGACAACAAAAGGCCTAGTATCCTTACAACAACTTATAAATGATGTTCTTAGTATCACAACAAAAGTCGAGGTGCACAATGTTGATCAAGGAATTAAGTTGATCGAAGCGAGAATCTGTTCAACAAAAGTTGTGGTTGTTATTGATGATTTATATGACCTTAAACAATTTCAGTCACTGGTAGGACCATTTGCTTCTGGCAGTTTAGTTATTATAACTACAAGGGACGAAGAGATATTGGATAAAGCTGAAGTAGAAACCAGATATCGATACATGTTAAATACGTTGGATGATGATGACTCACTAGCACTATTTACCCAACATGCATTTTGGAAATGATAAACCAAACGACAATTTAAAGAAATTGTCCAAAGACATACTATGTCTTGCTGGTGGTCTCCTTTATATAAACTTTATAGTTTATATGAAACACCAGTCTCCTTTTTGTTTTTTTTTGCTAAGCACCAGTTTCCTTTTTATTAATGTAGGTATAAAAGATGCTCATGAGATGAAATTATGTGTTGAGAAAAACACAAGCTAAGGGAACTTACCCAGTAGCTCTTTTTTCCCACTTGAATTTATTTATAAACATTGGTCATTAAATTTTCTTCTTCACATATATGTTAGGGGACAGGAGCAATTGAATGTATCATCTATGGTTATGGAGCATATGCAATTAATAGAGGAGCATTCACTACAGATACTGAGATACATTCAAAAGGATGAGTAAATTAAGGTTTCTTCACCTTGCAGAGGTGAATCTCACCGGAAGCTTTGAACATATATTTAAAAATTTGAGTTGGCTCCGTTGGGACTTTTGTCCTTTGAAGTGTTTACCTTGTGAATTTTACCCGCAAAAACTTGTAATCCTTGAGTTGCCTCATAGCAATATAACTATGTAGGAGCTAAGCATGGTAAGTATTCCGAGTATGTTTATTGCACATATTACAATATACTAGTGCACGAATTGTTTTAATAATTTATTATTTACGTTTTAATATTTTATTAATTTTATTTGTTAAAAAAATAGGCATGTTAAAATGTGTAAATTTTTTTAAATAACTGAAAATATTAAAATAAATTTAAATTAATAAGCAAGATTTTGCCGTGATGTTTTTGGAAAAAGAGGGTTTAGTAAGAAAAATATAGAAAAGATAACATGTTTTGTTGAAAAATGTAATTATCCGTGATATTTTTGCAAAATAAAAATTATATTTTAATATTTTATTAACTATATTTGTAAAAAAAATAAGTAGGCATGTTAAAATATGTAAATCTTTTTAAATAATTAAAATCATTAAAATAGGTTTTAAAATAAATAAGTAAGGGTTTGCCATTGTATTTTTGGAAAAAGAAGGGTTTTGATAAGAAAAAATAAAAAGTCACATGTTTTAGTTTAAAAAGTTAATTGCTCATGATATTTTTTCAAAAGGAAAAGATTCTATTAGAAAAATATAAAAAAATGTGTGTTTTAACTGAAAAAAGGTAAAATAATAATGGAATTATTTACCTATTTTGCCGTGATATTTTTGGAAAAGAGGGTTTAATAAGAAAAATATAGAAAAGATAACATGTTTTTGTTGAAAAAGGTAATTGTCCATGATATTTTTGCAAAATGAGGAGAAAAATAAAAATTACATTTTAATATCTTATTAACTATATTTGTAAAAAAAAAAAAATAAGTATGTATGTTAAAATATGTAAACCTTTTTAAATAATTAAAAGCATTAAAATATGTTTTAAAATAAATAAGTAAGGATTTGTCATTGTATTTTTTGAAAAAGAAGGGTTTTGGTAAGAAAAAATAGAAAATGTCACATGTTTTAGTTAAAAACGGTAATTGCCAGTGATATTTTTGCAAAAGAAAAAAAAATTTATTAGAAAAATATAAAAAGGTGTGTGTTTTAACTGAAAAAGGTAAAATAATAATGGAATTCTTTAATTATATGATAATTGTTGGTATAAATAAGTAATGTTATTATTTATTATTTATAATAAATAAATAATGATATTTTTGGAGAAGGAGGGGTTTTAGTAAGGAAAAATAGAAAAAGTAACATGTTGGTAATTGTCCGTAATTGAAAGTATTAAAATATGTTTTAAAATAAATAAGTAAGGGTTGCGCGGGATATTTTTGGAAAAAGAAGGATTTTATTAAGGAAAAATAGAAAAAGTAACATGTTTTAGTTGAAAAAGGTAATTGTCCGTGATTTTTTTTAAAAAAAGGGGATTTGTTAGAAAAAAAATGTATTTTAGCCGAAAAGATAATTGGTTATAAATAATGTCATTCATTAATAATATCTTTTTAAATATAAGTAAGTGTAATTAAGTAAAATAAAATTAGGACTGACCATCCAACCAAACTTTTAATGTTTCGTCTATTATATTATAGTATATAGATTTAATATTGCCTGGTTTAATTTGTCCCAATTGAACTCTTATTTAATTACAGGTTTCACATGTTTTTAAAAACTTAAAGATTAAACATGTCGGATTCTAAAAATTTAATTACAACTCCAGATTTCACAAAATTACCTTGTCTTGAAACTTTGAATCTAGGGTACTGTGTAAGCTCGGAGGAGGTCCACATGTCAATTGGAAGTTTGATGAGGCTCGATTCCTTATACTTAAATGATTTTATAAATATGATATAATAATGTGTCTTAGTGATTTAGGAACTTGATTTTGATTTTTTGTAGGAACTCCAATAACATTACTTATATTCATTCCCTATTATTAATATAATAATATATTTGAAAAGAGAGAGAAAAAGAGTGGAAGAAAGAGAGAGAAAAGAAATGTAGAAAATGAGGAAAGTAAATTTTTTATTCATGAAAATTAAATAGGTAATGGCTAGTGGTTACTTATTAATAGGTCATGAGATGGATGTCGTAGTGATTTAGGTAACCACTAGGACATTGTTGGAGCAACATTTTTTTGCTAAATTACTTATATTTGAGCTTAAGACATGATATAAGTAATCTGTTGGACTTGCTCTAAGAAGTCTTCCGGACACAATTTGCAAGTTCTAGCTATTACTCGGTGAAGTAGTCTGGAAGCTTTGCCTATACAACTGGGTAACATTAAATCCCTAACAAAGCTCAGTGCGGGTAGTCTCAATGTTTCAAAGTTACCTGATTCCATCGGACATCTTACTAAGCAATTGTGAAAGACAAATGTATAGGTCTATTTGTTAACATTGAGGATACAACTCAACTTAAACAAGTTTGTAATAAGTAAGTAATAATTCAATTGTCACAGCCTCACAGGAATCTCAGAAGATCATATCAGTCAAAAGAATGAATATTAAAGTCATCCTATATACTTGAAGTAATACTACATTGAAAGAAGTTCAATTATTTGATCAAGCCTCAATGAAGTATTCAAGGAAGTAGATTTATTAAAGTGACAGAGAAATTTCAGATGTGTGACAGCAAATGTGCAGGTTACAATGATTGACCAATGTCAAAAGCAGCTAATGGACCACAACTTAAAGTCAACGTGAAGATCATACGTTGCAGTTAGTCACTTATGAACCAGACAGTACATCAAGTGTCAACTTCATACAGTGGAAATTCTTCGTCAAGTTCAAGTGGTTCAAGGATTGCTTATGCTTTCATGAATGGATATAAATTCTCTTTTAAATTAATTATTAATTTATTGATTAAATTAATTCTTCAGAATTTATTTAACAAATAAATAAATTAATTAATTTATTGAATAAATTAATTCATCAGAATTACTTTATGAAATAAATTAATTATTAGAATTAATTTAAAATAGAATTAGAATTATATTAGAATTTATAAGATAAAATGAACTAAAATGACTATCAAGGATAGTCATCCCAAGTCATTTTACCTTAAAAATGAACTGGAATGACTATCAATGATAGTTATCCCGATAGTCATCCTAGGTCATTTTAAAGTAATTCTAATTTAATTCATGTATTTATCATAGTCATTCCAGGCTAAAAGCATAGTCATTTCAGGCTTATTAATAGTCATTCTAGACTATTATGATAGTCATTCCAATAGAAATGCACGTGCAGTTTGTCAAATGGATTACCAAGTGGATTAAGTCATATAAAAGATCAAGACAGACAGTTTAGAAAAGAGATCAACAACTTCATATTTCAAGAACTTTCTGTCAAGAACATCAAAACTGCCGTGGATATTTTTGATTAATCAGTGAATTATTTGTAGCTCAAAGTGTAAAATCCAAACCACTAGAAATCATTTACTTGTACTGCTTTGACTATCTAGCGGATCTTTATCCCTAAAACGTATCTCGAACTATCATTTATTGTTATATCTTTTTATTACAAAAATAGATAAATTCATGTCGAATTTATTTTAGATTTGTTCTAATTAGTTTGAGATTCAATCTTGTAATCAGTACCAAATTTGTAACACCTTTTGAGTTTAATATAAGTTATATTTAACTTGAATTTTGTTTCATTCAATTCGCCATAATTTGTTCTTGAATTGTTTAATCCTTAAACGAACAAATTCGATATAACGATATAGTTTATATTCAACCTTCTCTACAAACTTTATCGGGACCTAACAAGTTGGATCTAAGCCATAACAAGAAGCTTGAAAAATCTTCCAGACACCATTTGCAACCTGAGATCATTGGAAATTCTTAATATTGCTTGGTGCCGTAGTCTGGAAGCTTTGCCTATGACAATTGGGAATATTGAATCCCTGAAAAAGATTAATGTGAAAGAACTAACTATTTCAAAATTGCCAGATTCGATTGGAAGTCTTACTAAGCTTGTTGAGTTGGATCTACGAAATAACAAGGAGATTGAAATCCTTCCTGACACCATTTGCAACCTAAAATCCCTGGAAATTCTTAGTATTAAGAGATGTAATAAACTAGAAATATTGCCAGATCAGATGTGGAAGATTACAAGGTTGAGGGAGCTAGATGCAAGATATACCATGTTCAAAGAACTTCCAGATATAGGGCCAAGCCAGATTGCGTTATCATTGCGAGAATTGAAATTATCCTGCAGTGGTATCACTGCCCTGCCATCTGGTTTAAGTCAGCTATCAAACCTATAATCTCTGGATCTTAATAACTGTGATAATCTGTTTTTCATTCCAGAACTTCCTCCTACTTTGAAACATATAAATGCATTTGAGTGTAAATCTGTGGAAAGTTTACCAAATCTATCCAATTTGAAATGCTTGGAGACATTGGACCTTACTCTTTGTAGTGGTTTGATAGAGATCCTCCGTTTAGAGCTTGGTTTGACAGACGTTCAAACCTTGGAAAGATTCCCTGCCTTCCGAGAGCTTAATTGTAGCAGTTTGACATGTATTCAAGGCTTGGAGGAAATCACTTCTATTAGGAGGCTTAGACTAGGAGGTTGTGGCACCTCAAATCTCACAAAACGATTTTTTCAGGTCCCCTCATCTCAAAAGTCACACTATTTTAATTGGTTCCCGGATCTTGTTTACATTTCCATTTTATATTGATTCCATTTTCAAATATTTTATCAAGTGTTTTTGAACAGGTGTATTCAGAATTTGGGCATGGGATTACTATTAGTATTTACACTCCGGAAATTATGAATTGGAGAAGTCGCCCTCAGTGGCCTGATTGGAGTAACTGGATAACTGAATCACCGTACTGGACAAGTGGATCAAGTGAGTCAGAGTCAACAGTGAACGCACATTTGCTACAAAATAAGTGGACAAGATCAAGTTTGCTGCAAAAGAAGTGGACAAGTCAACAAAGTAACAAAGAATCAAGGTATATGCACATCTGCTGCCAAATGAGTCACACAATTTCATGGGAATCATTCTTTGCTTTCAAAAAGACCAGAAGGATTATAATAGGTCAAAGTAATGAAGAATGTTACTATTATCTTTATCTTTTCCAAATAAGTCATGTAGGGTCTGTAAGTTTGTGGCAGCTTATGTGGCTCTTCAATTGGCATTGTACTGTCTTTATCATTAATAGTGTAGCAGGTTTGTTAGGGACCATTTTAGTCGTTATCTGATAGTTTGTTATGCAGCAGGATATAAGGTCAATGTAGGGATCATTTGAAGGTGGAATGAATTTGTTTCTTGTTGAGCAAAGTATCTGTGTGTTTAAGCTTTTTTAACTCTTTGTCATGGCTGCTATATGCTAAGCTTTATCTTCTCTTCATGGTATCAGAGCTGCATATGTGCACCATAGAGTAAAAAGCTTTATTGTTATCTTCGTTTTCATTCCCAGTTTGGTCTGTGTATTTCTTCTAGTCTTGTATGTTCAAATCTTGGTTTCTTTAAAAGAAAAGACAGTTGTCTGTGTGTTTTTTTTTCTTTATTTCAAAACCCTCTTCTTCTCAGTCATGACGAGCACTAGTAGTAAGTTTACATCCTCGGATCTACAAAACCCTTTGTTTGTTCACCCTTCTGATGGTCCAATGTCTGTTGTTGTCACAAAGCTGGAAGGAGTCAGTGATTACAGAAGCTGGAAACGATCTTTTGAAATACAGTTGAGTGCAAAGCGAAAACTGGGCTTTGTGGATGGATCTATCACTCGAAGCACAGTTGAAGCCACATAGGTCTCTCAATGGGACACCTGCAATAATCTGGTACTCTCTTGGCTTCACAACAATTTGTCTGATACTATCAAAAAGTCTGTTATGTTTATTAATAGTGCTGCTGAAATATGGAAACAACTTGAAAAACGTTTTTCTTTAACCAATGGGTCTCGAAAATACAAACTAAACCGTGATTTGTTTAGTCTGAAACAGAATGATATGACTGCTAATGAGTATTTCACTAGTATGAGTAGTCTCTGGGAAGAAATTGAATCTATGAATAGTCTGCCTACTCTTACGACTTTGACTCCTGAAATACAAATTTTTCTTGAAGCTATTAATGTCATGAAAGAAGAATCAAAACTGTTCCAATTTTTAAATGGCCTTAATGATAAATTTGGTCCATAAAGGAGTCAGATTCTTATGATTACACCTCTCCCTAGTGTTGAATCTGCTTGCTCTGTTATTCAACAAGAAGAAACTCAAAAGGCTATTTTAAATACTGATGGCATAAGAGATATCGATATTTCTGCAATGTTTAGTAAAGGCACTGTACATAGAACACATCAATGTTCAACCTGTGGTGGAAAGGGTCACACCAGTGAAAGGTGCTGGAATGTCATTGGTTATCCATCATGGCATTATAAGTATAAACCACCTGTCTCAAGAAATACTCCTCCTGGAAATAGATGGTCTGGGAACAAAATGTCTGGCCCAAGGTTTGGAGATACCAGAAGAGCTAATGCTGCACAAGGACTCTGTGATGCCAATGCTGCACTCACACCACAACAAATTGAACAGCTTCTCAAGCTTCTCCCTGGTGGAACATCACAACAGCAAGGGGGAGATACTGATGAAGAATTAGACTTTGCTTTTTCAGGCATGGTTAAAACCTCTGATCACACAAGTGCAAATCAGTTTGAGTGGATAATGGACTCTGGAGCATCTGACCACATGGTGACAACCCTTCAACCTCTTGTTAATGTCAAACAAGCACCTCTGCACTTCACAATTCAACTCCCTACTGGAGCAAAGGCCAACATCACACACATTGGAGATATGGAGTTTCCTAATGGCTTGAAGATGCTTAATGTACTTTATGTACCACAATTTACTCACAATCTGTTATCTATTCATAAGCTAGCCAGAGATAACAATTGTGATGTAATGTTTTATCCTGAAAAGTGCATTGTGGTAGATACTCATACAAAACAGACCAAGGCTGTGGGCAAAGTAAATCAAGGACTCTATTATCTCACAAATTGGAACAGCACTACAGTGCAGGCTAAAGCTTTCTCAGCATCTGTCAAGTTCAGTACATGGCATCAAAGGTTAGGTCATGCATCTGCAAAAGTACTGCAACATATTGCTTTCTTGAGGAGTACAAACACAACCACAGAACCAATGTGCATTACATGCCCCATGGCAAAACTTACAAGGCAATCATTCAATCTCAGCCTCTCTCATGCTAAAAGGAAGTTTGATTTGCTCCATGCAGACGTCTGGGGTCCTTACAAGCTACCAGCTCAAGGAAAATACAGATACTTCCTAACTCTAGTTGATGACCATACTAGAATGACATGGGTCTATCTACTAGAAAAGAAGTCTGATTATCTGTCCACTTTGTCTGGCTTTCTGAATTACATAAGCAATCATTTTAAGGGTACTGTAAAACCTCTAAGGATAGATAATGCACTTGAGTTTGATGATCAAGCTTGCAGAAAACTTTTTGTTGAAAAGGGAATAATTCATGAAACTTCATGTGTCTACAGACCCCAACAGAATGCTAGGGTCGAGAGAAAACATAGGCAAGTATTAGAAGTAGCTAGAGCACTCAGGTTTCAGTCTGCTGTACCCTTAAGCTATTGGAGCCACTGTCTGCTAACTGCAGTGCATATTATAAACAGGTTGCCTAGTGCTGTTCTCAAATTTAAAACTCCTTATGAAATATTCTATGAAGAAAAACCCTCATATGAGCACCTTAAGGCATTTGGATGTTTAGCCTTTGCCTACAACACATCACCTCATGTTGATAAATTTTCTCCCAGAGGCATACCCTGCATTTTTGTAGGATATCCACACACCAAGAAAGGGTATAAACTTGTAAACCTCATAGATAAATCTGTGTTTATTTCTAGGGATGTTATCTTCAATGAAAGTATATTCCCTATGCACAGTGCATCTAATTCCTATGCTTCACCTGTTCCAATTGCTCTACCTATACCTAATACTGTCCAAATAGAGGATGAATTAGAATTCCCTGATGCAACTGATAAATGTGATAGTCCTGTCAGTCCCCAATCACCAAGAATGTCTGATGAACCCAATCAAATGTCACCCACTGATCCTCAACCTTCTGCTAATACTCACATCACAACCCCTCCACCTGCTGTTAGAAAATCCACTAGAACTGTTAGACAACCATCTTGGATGGATGACTTTGTTGGACAACAAAAACCTCATTCTGATTTTAATATTGCTGCTGTTACTGATCAAGTTGACAAAGACACCTGATCCAACTTCTTTCAGCCAAGCTGTAAATCACAACCACTGAATAATAGCCATGAATGAAGAATTGACAGCATTGGAGGATAACAAGACCTGGGATATATTTGAACTCCCACCTGAAAAGAAGGCCATTGGTTGTAAATGGCTCTACAAAAGTAAATACAATCAAGATGGCAGTGTTGAGAGGTATAAATCAAGACTAGTTGTGTTGGGAAACAGACAGATATATGGTATTGACTACATGGAGACCTTTGCTCCTGTAGCAAAATTGTCAACTGTTAGAGCATTGCTGGCTATATCTGCTATGAAGGACTGGCCTACCTATCAGATGGACGTTAAGAATGCCTTCCTACATGGAGAGTTAGCTGAAATTGTATACATGAAAATGCCTGAAGGTTACACTGGATTGGGAAGCAGAATTCACAGTGACAGTGTCATGAAGGATAACAGACAGAAAACTATGGTGTGCAGACTAAGAAAAGCTTTGTATGGCCTTAAGCAAGCACCCAGGCTGTGGTTCCACAAACTTTAAATTACTCTGAAGAATCATGGATATAATCAGTCCAAGAGTGATTATAGTTGGTTCACTTACAATCATAAAGATGCTGTCACACTTATCTTGGTCTATGTTGATGATATCCTTATCACTGGGAACTCTCCACAGGCAATAGCTCAACTCAAATCCATGTTGTCAACTCAGTTTCATATGAAGGACATGGGAAATACAAATTACTTCCTAGGGCTTGAAATTACAAGAACTGCAGATGGTATTTTTGTCTCACAGAAGAAATATACCGAAGATTTGCTGAAAGAGTTTGGTCTGGCTACTGCAGCCCCCTTGAGATTGCCTATGGATGCTCATCTCAAGTTAACTCTGGACAAAGGTGATCCTCTTCCAAATCCTCACATATATCAAAGATTGATGGGAAAACTAATCTATTTGACTGTAACAAGACCTGATTTAACATTCTCTGTCCACATTCTCACTCAATTTATGCATAGGCCTACTAATGTGCATCTGCAGGCAGCCAAGAGAGTGCTCCGGTATTTAAGAAACAACACTGGACAAGGAATTCTTCTGTCATCTTCCTCTTCTGCCCAACTCACTGCCTATTGTGACAGTGATTGGGCAAGTTGTCCATTTTCCAGAAAATCTACTTCTGGTTTCTGCATTCTTCTAGGCAACTCACCAGTCTCCTGGAAAACCAAGAAACAATCTGTGGTATCAAGATCATCAGCCGAAGCTGAATACAGGGCCATGGCACTTACATCATGTGAAGTGACTTGGCTCACTAATCTGCTCAAAGATATGGGACTTGATAATCTTCCTGCTGCAACTATGAAGTGTGACAATCAAGCTGCTATCTCCATTGCTGCAAACCCTGTTCTGCATGAGAAGACTAAACACATAGAGATTGATTGTCACTATGTTCGAGATCAAATTAATGCTGGCAATATCAAGACTGAACATGTTCCCAGTTATGCACAGGTGGCTGATCTTCTCACCAAGCCTTTGTCAGTAAAGCAACACAATTCTCTTCTCAGCAAGTTTGGAGCTGCAGTTGGAACCTCTTCTCCACTTACGGGGGAGTAATGAAGAATGTTACTATTAGCTTTATCTTTTCCAAATAAGTCATGTAGGGTCCGTAAGTTTGTGGTAGCTTATGTGGCTCTTCAATTGGCATTGTACTGTCTTTATCATTAATAGTGTAGCAGGTTTGTTAGGGACCATTTTAGTCGTTATCTGATAGTTTGTTATGCAGCAGGATATAAGGTCAATGTAGGGATCATTTGAAGGTGGAATGAATTTGTTTCTTGTTGAGCAAAGTATCTGTGTGTTTAAGCTTTGTTTACTCTTTGTCATGGCTGCTATATGCTAAGCTTTATCTTCTCTTCTATTATTTACTGAAATGAAACTCACTGTATTGATTGTATTGAAAAACATAACTTGTTTACAGAATAGAAATGATCTTATATACAAGCTAGTGAGCTAGTGTGTCTAACAAACTCTAGGCGGGAAAAACAGTTCAAACAGAAAAGCTAACTAACTATATACAATGGCTGGAATGAGCTGGCATGAGCTGGCATGCTGACTGGATAATTCATTTATCCAATAGCCCCCCTCAAGTTGGAGGATGAGAGATGTGCAGCATCATACATGCCCAACTTGGACAATAGTTGATGAAGTTATGGAGAAGGAACAGACTTGGTAAATACATCAGCAAGCTGTAATTTAGTAGGAAGATGGGTAAGTTGGAGTAATCCTTCAAGAACCTTGTCCCTTGTGAAATGACAGTCAACTTCTATATGCTTAGTCCTTTCATGGAAAACTGGGTTCTTAGCTATATGTAGAGCTGACATGTTGTCACAATGCAATGTAACTGGTTTCAAATCATGAACACCCGATTCTGTAAGAAGACTAACAACCCAAGTGACCTCTGAAGCAGCAGCAGCCATGGCCCTATATTCAGCTTCTGAAGAAGACCTGGAAACAGTGCTTTGTTTTTTTGATTTCCATGTAATAGGTGATTGACCAAATAATAGAATGTAACCTGTAATAGATCTCCTAGAATCAGGACAAGAGGCCCAATCTGAGTCAGAGAAAGCCTGCAAATGAAGTTTGTCAGAAGCCTGCAATAGAATCCCTTGACCTACTGTTTGAGAAACATATCTGAGTGTGTGAATAAGAGCATCCAAATGAGAAGATCTTGGATTTTGCATGAACTGACTGAGCATTTGGACTGCATAACTCAAATCTGGCCTGGTGTTAGTTAAAAAATTAAGTTTCCCAACATAACTTCTGTATTCCTCAGGATTGGATAAAAGAGAACCACCATCAGTTGAAAGTTTTAGTGCTAGTGGAAGAGGAGTAACAGCTTTTTTCTGGAGATCATAGGGACACTGATGCAACAGTTCCTTAGTAAATTTTTTCTGACTTAACACAATCCCAGTAAGTAGATATAATATCTCAATCCCCAGAAAAAAATGCAAGAAACCTAAATCTTTAATACTGAAAACCTGATCCAAATGTGACTTCAAATTCTGAATTGATGAAGTATCATTCCCAGTAATGATTATATCATCCACATAAACTGCTACCACAGTAATATCTGATCCTGTTTTCTTGATAAACAAGCTATAATCATTCTTAGACTGTTTAAAACCTTACAGCAACAATTCCATAGCCAGTTTAGCAAACCATTGTCTTGAGGCCTGTTTCAAACCATATATACTCTTTTTTAATCTACAGACCTTATTACCTGGATTAGGTATCCCTTCTGGTACCCTCATATAAACCTCTTCATACAAATCCCCATGTAAAAAAGCATTATTCACATCACACTGATGTAGCTTCCAGTTTTTACTAGCTGCCAGAGTAAGCAAGCATCTCACAGTACTCATTTTAACCACAGGAGAGAAAGTCTCTTCATAGTCAACCCCATATTTCTGATTAAAACCTTTTGCAACTAATCTTGCCTTACACCTTTCCAAAGATCCATCTGCCTTAAGTTTTGTCTTGTATACCCATTTACAACCTATAGGTTTCTTTCCTATTGGCAAATCAACTAACTCCCAGGTTTCATTGGCTTCAAGACCCTTTATCTCTTTGTCCATAGCTTCAATCCATAAAGGGTTCTGAGAAGCCTGAGTATAGTTGCTAGGTTCAATAGGTATGTTTGAATGAGAAATGCATTGACTTATAGGAATTTGGTCATGTGCCACTAGATTACACCAATGACTGGTGACAGAAGATGTAGTAGTAGAAGAAACACAAGAATGACTGTTAGATATAATTGCTGACGTTTGTTCATCAGTGTTTAAGCAACAGGTGATCATCAGAGTTTACATTGAAGCCAGTCAGAGTTTGTTAAAGTCTGTCGTGGTGATAGTTGAATTAGCTGTTGGTGCTGAATTGAATATTCTAGAAGCAATATATTCTGAAGATGGAAAGAAGCAGAATATATTGATACAGCTAAGGAAACAGAATAGAAGATACGAAGCAATCCTTAATTGATATGAATTGTATAGCTAACTTATAGGAATATCAATTAGAGATGGATTGTATGTAGCTGTGTATTATATAAACACAGATAGGTTATCCCTAGAAGGGATGCGATTATTGAAATATTATTCTTGTAACCTAGTAGCTCTTTGTGATTCATTAACATCACTAAGAGAGAATTAATTAATATAATTCAGTTTGTTGATTTACAAACTTGTGTTCTTGATTGTTATTCTCATACATACTTGATTATATTGTGTATTCGGCCTAACAATTGGTATCAGAGCCTAGACTGTTTAATATATACAGTTTTACGATTCAAACACAGTAATAATCATGTCTGAAGAAAATCAAGCTCCTCCCAAGGTTGAACAGGTTAAACCTAATTCTGTGAGTCGATATGAAACGATCAGGGTTCCAATTCTCAGGCCAGTGGAGTATCCAATTTGGAAGGTGAAGATGACCATGTTTCTGGAGGCTACAGATCCAGAATATCTTGACAGAATTAATGATGGTCCTCATAATCCAACCAAACTAGCCCCTGTTGTTGCTGGCCAAGAACAAAAGACTGTTCCAAAAGAGAAGAAAGATTATACTCCTGAGGACATCTCATCTCTTGCAAAAGATGCAAAGGTTAGACATCTACTCCACAGTGCTTTAGATAATGTTATGTCTAACAGAGTAATTGGTTGCAAAACTGCAAAAGAAATCTGGGATGCTTTGGAAGTCAGGTGTCAAGGAACCACTGCTATAAAGAAAAACAGGAAGACAATACTCACACAGGAGTATGAGCACTTTGATTCAAGAACTAATGAAACCTTGACTGAGACTTATGACAGATTTTGCAAACTATTGAATGATCTGTCTCTGGTTGATAAAGAATATGAGCTTGAAGAGTCAAATCTCAAATTTCTCTTATCCCTACCTGAAAGATGGGATTTAAAGGCAACAACAATCAGAGATAATTATGATCTTGCAGATACAGATCTTGATGAGATCTATGGATTGTTAAAGACTCATGAACTTGAGATAGAACAAAGAAACAGGAGATCCAGCAAGAAGACAAAATCTGTTGCTCTCAAAGTTGAGGAGAAGCCCATCAAGAAGGAATCATCAAGGAAGAAAGCCAAGGGAAAGGCTTTAGTCATTAAATCTGAAAGTGAGTCATCAAACTCTGATGATGACTCAAACTCTAATGAAGCTTCTGACTCTGAGGATGATGAAGAACAGATGATGCAAATGGCTGCATTGATGGTGAAGACCTTCAAGAAGATGGGATTCAAGAACTTCAAGAAAGGAAAAAGATTCTCTAGGAAAGACTCAAATTTTGAAAGAAAGAATTTCAGAAAGTCTGATGGAAGGGATACCAAGTCTGGAAAGAAGGACAAATCTGAGATCCAGTGCTACAAGTGCAAGGAGATGGGTCACTATGCCCCAGAGTGCAAGAAAGGAAAATCTGAGAAAGCACTCATCTCTAAAGGCAAAGACTGGGCAGATACTTCAGACTCTGATGATGGAATAAATTATGCTCTTATGGCAACTGTCAAAGATGAGACTGAATCATCTGAAAATAAGGTACCCCTAACTACTTATGCTTATGATACTGATAATATATCTGAGTTAAGAGTATATCTGAAAAGCGTACATATTAGTTATAGGATCAGACTTTAGAGAATGAGAGAATTAAATCTGAGAATCTTAGCCTTAAAGATAGAAACAAGTTTCTTGAAGGAGAACTTGAAAATATGAAGCAGATTCAAAAAGAAAGAGATGATGCTGTTTATATTGAACAGGAGTTGACTAAGAGATATAAGCAGCTAGAATCTGATCTAGAAAAAGAAAGAAAAATAATCAAGACTTGGACAGACTCTGGAAGAGACACTCATCAAGTGTTTCAGACAGATTCTGTAGGTTTAGGCTATTGTGAAAATGATGAACTTAGGTTTAAAGACAAGGTTAAGGTTAAACCACAACTTAAACCTGTGAAATTTGTTCCAGAAACCAATAAGTTAAAATCTGTTGTAGTAAGAGAAGCTGATATGGAATCAGATGAAACCTGTGAAAGACAGGAAAATATTATAACAGAAAATCTTATGGAGATAGAAGCTGTTAGAAAGCTAGTAAAAACTTGTGAAAAACAGGTTAATGTTGGCTTGATGACAGGAAAACAGTTCAATCATAAGATCAAAGAAGTAAAGTTTGCCTTGAAACCAAAAGGGTTCAAAAAGAATAGGAATGGAAAGATAGGCATAAATAAAAGAAATAATCATTTGCCTACTGCTGCTGCTCCAAGGAAAACATGTTATAATTGTGGTAGTACTAACCATCTTGCTAGATTTTGCAATAAGAACAAAGATATTAATTCTTTACCTTCTACATCAGGAGTAAAGAATGATTATGTAAGGGTTAAACCACAGACTTTATGCACACACTGTGGAAGCACTTGGCATTCCATTTATACTTGCAAGAGTTATCATGCTATTTATCACAACTATTATGAGCCAAAACCCAACTTGAAGTGGGTTAGGGCAAACTCTGCAAGTGTAAAGTCTGACAATGTTAGTTTAAACTCTGTTGATAGTAATTCCGCTGCAAAAGCTAACAATGTTAAGAAAGGCAAAGGATCCAAGCAAGTCTGGATCCTTAAAACTAACTCTTTGTAATTGGTTGTGATTGCAGGGCATAAAAGAGAGCATCCTTATCTTGGACAGTGGATGCTCAGGACACATGACTGGAAATAAAGCAAGGCTGGCCCAAAGGTTTCCTATGGAGATGGCAACATAGGATGTACTATGGGATATGGCAATATCAATCTTGGAAGTGTCATCATCACAAATGTAGCTCTAGTCTCAGGACTCAAGCATAATCTTCTATCTGTGAGTCAAATCTGTGACAGAGGAAACCATGTAGATTTTCATACTGAACACTGTGAAGTTATCAGTAAATCTACTGGAAAAGTTGTTCTAGTTGGACACAGGTGCAACAACATTTATGAAGCAAGTTTGGTAACAAACTCTGATGGAAAAACGGTATGTCTGTCTGCAAGAATGTCAAATGAAGAGAGTTGGAAATGGCATAAGAAGCTCTCTCATCTCAATTTGAACAACATCAATGAGCTAATAAGAAAGGATCTTGTAAGAGGACTCCCAAAATCAATACTCAGTCTAGATGGCCTATGTGATTCTTGTCAAAAGGCCAAGCAAAGGAAGTCATCTTTCAAGAGCAAATCTGAATCTTCAGTAGTGGAACCTTATCATCTTCTACATGTTGATCTCTTTGGACCAGTGAATGTGATGTCTATGGGCAGAAATAAATATGCTCTAGTAATTGTTGATGAATATACTAGATATACATGGGTGTATTTCTTATCAAAGAAGGATGAAACTGCTCAAACTCTATTGGATCATGTAAATCTACTGGACAAAGGATCACAGCACAAAGTCAAAATTATAAGGAGTGATAATGGAACTGAATTCAGAAACTCAATCATGGAAGCTTTCTGCAAGGAAAGAGGAGTGAAACAAGAATTTTCTGTACCTGGAACTCCACAGCAAAATGGTGTAGTTGAAATAAAGAACAGAACTTTAATCGAAGCTGCCAGAACTATGCTTGATGAAGCAAAATTACCAACCTATTTCTGGGCAGAAGCTGTTCAAACTGCTTGTTTTACTCAGAATGCTACACTGATCAACAAGCATGGAAAAACACCATATGAGATGGTGAAAAATAAGAAGCCAAATTTGAAATATTTTCATATATTTGGATGCAAATGCTTTGTGTTGAAGACTCATCCTGAACAGTTGACAAAGTTCGAGCTAAAAGCTGATGAAAGAATCTTTGTTGGCTATCCATTGTCAACAAAAGCATTCAGAGTCTACAATCTGAGAACTAAAGTGATCATGGAATCCATACATGTGTCATTTGATGACAAGAAAATAACTGGACTTGAAGATGAAAATGAATATGATCAACTACGTTTTGAAAATGAAGATTTATTCTCTGATGATGTAAACTCTGATGAAGCTGGTCTGACAAACTCTGACGAAGCATACACTGAACCTCTACTGGTAAATACTGGAGAAAATGGAAATTCTCAAATTGAACAAAATGGAGAACCAGTTGAGGGGGAGCGTGAAGAAGCTCAACAAGACACAGCAAGTGAGTCAGTTGAGGAAACTGATTCAAACTCTGACAGTTCAAACTCTGAGCCATCCAATTCAGGGGGAGCCTCAGATGCTGCAGAAAGTCAACATATGAATCAGGAGAGCATGGATCAAGGGGGAGGATTCAATAATGATGCAAGAAACCACTTACCAACAGCAAGAAAGTGGACACAGGCACACACACCTGATCTCATAATTGGAGATCATGATGCTAGTGTGAGAACTAGAAGTGCAACAAATAATGAGTGTTTGTATCATGCTTTCTTGTCTCAAACAGAACCAAAGAAAGTGGAGGAAGCTCTTCAAGATGCTAATTGGATTACAGCAATGCAAGAAGAGTTAAATGAATTTGAAAGAAATGAAGTCTGGACACTTGTACCTAGACCAAAGAATAGATCAATTGTAGGTACAAAGTGGGTTTTCAAAAACAAGACTGACAGTGAAGGTGTGATTACAAGAAACAAGGCTAGACTTGTGGCTAAAGGTTATTCACAACAGGAAGGAATTGACTATGATGAAACCTTTGCTCCAGTTGCAAGATTGGAGGCCATAAGAATTTTTCTAGCCTATGCTGCACACAAGAAGTTTAAAGTCTTTCAGATGGATGTGAAAAGTGCTTTTCTCAATGGGAAGCTTGAAGAAGAAGTGTTTGTTGAACAACCACCAGGATTTGTAGATCCCAAGCATCCAGATTATGTCTACAAGCTTGACAAGGCATTATATGGACTAAAGCAAGCACCAAGAGCATGGTATGAAACTCTTGCTCAATTTCTTTTAGAAAGTGGGTTCACAAGAGGTACAATTGATAAAACTTTGTTTTATTTCAATTCTGGTGATGATTTGCTTTTAGTTCAAATTTATGTAGATGATATTATTTTTGGATCTACTAATGACAAACTTTATAAGAAGTTTGCAAAGCTTATGCAGTCCAGGTACCAAATGAGCATGATGGGAGAGCTTAGTTATTTTCTAGGCTTACAGGTCAAGCAAACAGATGATGGAATTTTTATCAATCAAGCAAAGTATACCAGAAATCTTCTAAAGAAATTTGGTATGCTTGATAGTTCATCTGCCACAACTCCCATGGCTACTGCAACAAAGCTAGACCAAGACAGTGGTGTTTCAGTGGATATGACAACTTATAGAGGCATGATAGGGTCTCTTCTGTATCTCACAACAAGTAGACCTGATATCATGTATGCCACATGCCTTTGTGCAAGATTTCAAGCAGATCCTAGAGAGCCTCATCTAACAGCTGTAAAAAGGATTTTCAAATATCTCAAAGGAACCATAACCTTGGGTTTGTGGTATCCTAGAGAATCAGAGTTTAAGCTAATTGGTTACTCTGATGCAGATTTTGCAGGCTGTAAGATAGACAGAAAAAGTACAAGTGGAAGCTGTCAATTCTTAGGTGACAGATTGGTTTCTTGGTATAGCAAGAAACAGAAGTCAATTTCCACATCCACTGCAGAAGCAGAGTATATAGCTGCTGGTAGCTGTTGTGCACAGATTCTGTGGATGAAGAATCAGTTGCTGGATTATGGTTTGAGGTACTCTAAAATACCTATTTTCTGTGATAACCAAAGTGCTATTGCTATGACAGGTAATCCAGTACAGCACTCCATGACCAAGCACATCAGCATAAGGTATCATTTTATCAGGGAACATGTGGAAGAAGGAAACATTGAGCTTCATTTTGTGTCTACAGACCAACAACTTGCAGATATCTTCACCAAACCTTTGAGTGAAGCTACTTTTACAAGATTGGTAAATGAACTTGGAATGATCTCTGGTTTTGACTAGAGATACGGGTTAGACTCAAAAACTATACATGTTTGATTTTTATGCTCATGATTCCTTGCATGTATTAACTGTTATAAGTACCAGTGTCATAAACTCTGAAAGTAAACTCTGATGCTAAACTCTGTTAGTCATAAGATGTTGGTCATACTCTGATAGTTACAGTCTAATGCTATACTCTGATTGTGATTTTGTCTGAAACATATGGACCAATGAAGAAATTTGTATGAAGCATAACTCTCAGTAAGTAATTATGAATCCTTAAGAGTTGTATAGATTCTGATCTCAAATATGTGCAGTAAGTTAACACAGCATGATACTGTCTCTATATTTATAGCATCTCTTAGTTTATTAATCCTATACACTGAGTCTGTATTAGCTGTTTGCACTTTCTCTCATAAATTAATTGTATTAACTGATGAAAAGTCTAAACTCTGCTTATTAATAGCAAATATTTCACCCTCATATCAAAAGATGTCAAAAAGAGCACAAATTCCTTTGAGATCATGTTGTGCCTAGGAAGATCCAGGAACTTATTGTATGAAATAAGGGCTAAAATCTTTGATTTTTGGTGACTAGTGCCAACCACTGATTACTGGAAAAATAATAAATAAAAAAAAAATTAAATAAAAAAATAAAGGGGGTGAAAAATAAAAGATATATTCAAATGAAAGGATATCAGTATACAGAGTTTAGATAAGTATCAGATTTTATTTTATACATGAGAGTTTGGGCAATCAGTTTTTACTGCTTTAGTTTGTGGATCTTATGCACTTTGAGATGGTCTAAATATTCATATTCGGTAAACTCTGCTATTGCACACACAATTATTCACACCTGTACAGTTTGAGAAAAGAGTTTATTGACAAAGAAGGACAAATGGTAAACACTGATGTATTGTGTGAAATACGCCGAGGTAATTTTATTTTAATCTCTGATGGTTAAAATGATTTCTTTGTTTCAGACATTTTATAATTTTGAGATTAGACATTTGTTTAGAAATTCGAAAGAGGATGATTACAAACGGTTCATATTTGTATTAAACAGAGGAGAGAGAGGTTGAGTGTTTTGAACAATGTGAAAAGCGGTAATTATGGCTATTTTTACTGCGCGTGTGTATTGGAAGTTGATACATACAGCTGTCAGCGTATGCATGTTTGACATCTGTCCCACTCACACACTTTTCAAAGACGCCTGCTGTGTGTAGTAATGATTAAAACGATTGAGTTTAAACTTTTCACAGTTATTATTTAAACTTACTACACATAAACGGTTCATTCTTTTCATAAGTTTTTACTCACATACACTGTCTCAAACACTTTCACTGCATACATTCTACACTTTTCTCTGTCTTATTTCTTGTTTTCTTCTAAACATCTCTAATGGCTACAACAATGTTTACTGCTTCTGGGTTAGAATTTGTCCCAAACAACTATGCTGCTCCTTTGGCAAATGAGAACGCACCGGAGGCGTTTCATTTGATTCAGAATTTCTTGTCAAACTCTGATGTTGGTACTGCTCTCACCGCACCCTTGAAGCTGTCTGCATCTCAAATAAGGACTCTTTGGCAGACAGGCACTTATGATAATGGAGGGGAGACTGAGTCTCCATCTATTATTTTTGAATTTCAAGGAGATGAATTTATAGTTACTCCAACAACTGTTCGTGATGCTTTGGGTCTTGAGGATTTCAATGCTTTCACAATCTCTGTTGGTGATTCTGAATTGGTTAGAATGATGAGGGAAATAGGCTATTCTGGACCATTGACAAAGATTGGTCAACTCAAAAGGCCGTTTTTGCGCAAGGAATGGAGTTTCTTTTTCGACTGCATAACAAGGGCTTTTGGAAAGAAGTGCACGAATTGGGATGCAATTCCCACTGATAGTCTGCAAATCGGGTATTCTCTTCTTTATGGAAGTAATTTTGATGTTGCTAGGCTAGTTTTAACTTAATATTGGTGAGAAAATGCTAGAGAATAGGAATGTTGTTTATTTCTCTAGATTTTGTCAATTGTTATTCAACTTTTGTTGTCCTGATGTTGAGATCTTAGAGGATGATGTCATTCTCTCATTTAAATTACATAAACGCATATTCTCTGATCTCACTAATAAAGACAACAAGAAAGGAGATGTTGGTGTTTTGCTGGTGCATGAGTCTGTGCAACAATTTCTGCTCAATTCACAACAACAACAATCACTTGCAAACGCTGAAGCTGGACCTTCTGTGTCTCAATCACAAAGGTCAAAGAAGACTAAGTTGAGAGCTGTTAAGAATGCAAGAGTGAAGCCATCAGAAGATGAAGCTGGGGTATCAAACACTGATGGTATGCCTCAGAAGAAAAAGTTAATGAAAAGAAGGGCCAACAGGGCAAAGTCTGATGCTGTTGATGAGGAAAGTGAAACTGATGATGAAACTCTTCATCAAAGAAAAAGAAGATTGGTAGCAGCACATTTATTTGGTGCTGAGAATGTTTCCTCAAATGTTGTTGAAGCTCCTGAAGTTGAGTCTCAGGAGGATGAAGCTGTCAATATGGACAGAGTTTCTACTGAAGATGTAGCTCCTGAAGTTGTTTTTCAAGAGGAAATTTTTGACACTCCTGTGCCTACTGAGGACAGAGTAAATGCTGATTTTGAGAGAGAAGCTCCTACATCAAAGGCTGATGATGTAGTTGAGGAAGCTGCTGATTATTCTGATAGCAGAGTTTTTGAAAATGAAGCTAGGAAAATGGATTTCTTTCTTGATGAAGATATTCTGGAAGCACATCCTACTATCAGTACTTGTGATACTGAGGATGTGGCAGCTGATCAAGCCACCTTAGTCATTGAAGACTCTGTTGCTTCTCACACAGAGATTCTTTCAGTTCACAATCTAAATTCTGACAAAGGTGAGGAGGTTGATCAAGTTGTTGAAGCTGCTGAAGAACATTTTGATGCAATTACAGCAGAAGATGCACATTTGCTTGAAGCTCTACAACAATCTGTTGTTGAGGTTGTAACAAAAGAAACAGAGTTAATGCAAACTGCAAACTCTGAGATTCCAGAAGCTGTTGCAGAGAAAGTTATTGATGAAGCTGCACAGAGAAATTTTGATACTAATGCAAACTCTGATAATCCAGAAAGAATGGCAGAGAATGTTTCTGCAGAGAATTCAGCAGAGGATGAAAATGTTGAAGATAGTCCTGCTCATTCACATCCTGATATACAAGTGGACTTATCTGATATTCAAGCAAACTCTGATGAGGAAAGAGAGGTCAATCGAGCTACTGCTGAGCATTTTCAGGATATGTACTACAAACGATGGGCAGCTGCAGATTGTATCTTTTCTGCACAAAGGGCTTCTGATCTTCTTAATGATTCTGTTAAGAAAATTTCTTCTCCTGATGTACTTGAAAGTTTAAAGGCAACTGTTGTTCAAGTCAAATCTCTTAATAATAGATTTGATGAGAATCAACAGATGTTTACAAATCTTAGGAATGAATTTTCTATCAGGGATACAACTTTGAAGCTAGACAGATCATATTACTCTACACAATTCAAGCAGCAAGCCAAGGATTCTGATGAAATTAAGAAGAGGCTTGGGAAAGTTGAGGAGAATCAGACTGAAATGTCTGCACAATTGAATTCTATTTCTACTGCTCTAGAATTGCTGACATCAGTACTACTTTCTGATGATGTCAAAAAGGGGGAGAGTGTACCTAATGACAAATGCAAAGACACTCAAACTCTGAGACGGAGGGATGATTCTGCTGATGGTGGAAGCAAGGAAACTGAGAGGAATTTACTTTCTGCTCAAGGGAAAAGAAGATAAAGATTAAATTCTAATAGGTTGACAAACTCTGGTAAAGAAATCTCAAACTCTGCCAGTGGTTCAAGACTTAAGAGTTTAATTATTTCAGCCAATCCATTAACTGATGAAGAAATTGCTACCAAGATGTTTCTAGAAGAACATGGTAATGAAGCTACAGTTGAAGACATGAAAGCTGAAATGCTGAGTCTTGCTGAAGAGCATGAGAAGAAATTGAAGGATGGTACTTACAAGAAGAAAGCTGTCAAGGCTCCTAGAAAGAAAGAAACTGGAATTTCTATTAAAGAAAATACTCAACAGAGTATACAATACACCAGGAGGCCTGTGATTGCAAATACTGATAAAGGCAAGGGTAAACTGGTAGAAGAAGAACAGTTACCTATGAAGAATTATTCAACCTCTGACAAAGCTCAAGTTGAAGTTTTTGAATCTAGATCAACCTCTGACGTTGCTCAAGTTGATGTTTCTACTGAAGTTGTGACAACCTCTGACAATGCTCATGTTGTGCAAACTCAACTAGCACCTCAACTCCAAGGTACTTTTAGAAGACCTGTACTCTCTGAAACTCTGACACTTCAACCTGTGGACTTTTCTCAAACCAGGACTGTACTTGGAAAAGAATCTTTTGATAAGTCTGGTTTAGGTTCACACAGGGAGAAGAGAATAAACAATAGATCTGGAGATCAATCATCACTGGCAGTGTCTGGTATTATTACTCAAGAGAGTCTTGATATGCTAGAATCTGTTCAGATGGTATTTCACAAAGTATTAAAGAAAGAGTTTTTGCTGTATTTCATGACTGATGGAAGGGTTTACAAGGTTGCAGAGTCTGACATCAATCTCAAATCTTATGAAGAATTGGAGTATGTTCTATATTTGTTAAAAGTCAAGAATAGAAGTACTCATGATGCTGCTTTAGTTATCAGAGAAAGGATGCTTAGATCAAAGATAATGCTTGGAGGAGGAGTCTCGAGTGCATATATTCCTAAGTACAGAGATGCTTATGGAAAAGTTGTGGAGATGAAGAGGAATAGTGCTAGGTTCAGGACTGCACTGGAAATGAAAGTTCTAGAATTTAATCTAGAGTCTGACAAGCCTTTCTATATAAAACTTGGAAATGAAATGAAGAAAAACAGTATCTATTCTCTGAGAGCTGCCATATATCAAACTGGTGAAGGAGATCCAGAGCTTAAGGAGCTGAAGGAAAATATGATTGCTGAACTGGAAAGAGCTGAAAGAAGATTACTTACAGACTATCTCAGAACAATGCCTGATATTCAAGAAATCAAATAAAGTCTGACTGTAAGTTTTTAAAGTTTTCTATTCTAAGTTAAAGTTAAACTCTGACATATTTTAAACACTGCATTTGTTATATGTTTTGACATCATCAATTATCTGTTTAACTTGTACATTTTTATTATG
Source organism: Heracleum sosnowskyi (assembly GCA_030848705.1). Classification (NCBI taxonomy): domain Eukaryota; kingdom Viridiplantae; phylum Streptophyta; class Magnoliopsida; order Apiales; family Apiaceae; genus Heracleum; species Heracleum sosnowskyi. The sequence goes on from CM061239.1 coordinate 12,168,261, forward strand.
CACAAGTTGGGGGAGATTGTTAGATATAATTGCTGACGTTTGTTCATCAGTGTTTAAGCAACAGGTGATCATCAGAGTTTACATTGAAGTCAGTCAGAGTTTGTTAAAGTCTGACGTGGTGATAGTTGAATTAGCTGTCGGTGCTGAATTGAATATTCTAGAAGCAATATATTCTGAAGATGGAAAGAAGCAGAATATATTGATACAGCTAAGGAAACAGAATAGAAGATAAGAAGCAATCCTTAATTGATATGAATTGTATAGCTAACTTATAGGAATATCAATTAGAGATGGATTGTATGTAGCTGTGTATTATATAAACACAGATAGGTTATCCCTAGAAGGGATGCGATTATTGAAATATTATTCTTGTAACCTAGTAGCTCTTTGTGATTCATTAACATCACTAAGAGAGAATCATTTAATATAATTCAGTTTGTTGATTTACAAACTTGTGTTCTTGATTGTTATTCTCATACATACTTGATTATATTGTGTATTCGGCCTAACAATGACATTGATAATCTTGTAAATATGATGGTGTTTGTTTTAGTCTTGTAGATTGTCTAGGAACAGTAGTAGTAGACTGAAGTATAGAAGGATTTGGAACAGAATTTTGAGAAGAAGAAGTAGACATATCAAAAGAGTTTTGAGAATTTTGAGAAATTTGAGGATTTTGAGAAATTTGAGGATTTTGAGAAGTACCAGTGTGTATAGGTATATCAGAATCACAATTATGAAGAGTAGAATGTGGTACAGGTACAGACAAATAAGGATCCTCAACTGAAGCAGCAGAAGTCATACAGGGCAAAAAAATTTCATTGAGATAAGAAGAAACAGTCTTAGAATTGATCATATGAAAAGGGAAATGATGTTCAAAGAATTGAACATCTCTAGAAATAGTTATAGTAGAAGTCTTTAAGTCCAGAACTTTATAACCTTTTTGAGTATTAGAATACCCTAAAAAAACACAAGTAGAAGCCCTAGGGTCAAATTTAGTTCTCTGGACAATAGATGTGTTTACAAAACATAGACATCCAAAAACTTTGAGATGTTGAAGAGAAGGTTTGGTGTTGTAAAGTCTGAAATAAGGTGTATCAAAATTAATGCTCTTAAGAGGAAGTCTATTGATGATATAGGTAGCACACAGAATGCTATCACCCCAAAACCTATCAGGAAGTTTAGAATGAAGAAACAAACCTCTTGCTGTTTCTAGAAGGTGCCTGTGCTTCCTCTCCACAACACCATTCTGTTGTGGAGTATAAGCACAACTAGTTTGATGAACAATACCATGCTTTTGAAATAACAACTTAGATGAACCCTATATAAATTCTAAAGCATTGTCAGATCTGATGCACTTAATTGTGGACTTAAACTGTGTAGCAGCATATTGGATAAAATTTTCCAGAATAGAAACAACATCAGACTTAAATTTGATTAAGTGAACCCAAGTGAATCTACTGAAATCATCCACAATTGTCAAAAACATTGTACAACCAGATACTGACCTAGTTTTGTAAGGACCCCATATATCAATATGGACAAGATCAAATACAGAAGTAGTTGTGATAGAACTAGTAGGAAAGAATTTTCTAGTTTGTCTAGCAGCAGGACAAATACTACAAATGAAATTGTCAAGACAGGGTTTAGCACAACTATCAGGTAACACTAACTTTAATTGATTTAAAGGGAGATGCCCCAGTCTAAGATGCCATATCTTTGTCTCTTCTACTGCTGCCAAACTGGTACTAATGCATGCAGTAGAGGAAATCCAATTTGTGCCAGCCACACTATAAAGTCCATTTTGCAAATTACCAAGAAGAGTCTGAGGTTTGTTCTGAGAATGGTCCTGAATAAAGCACTTGGAATCAGTAAATACTAAGTGACATTATAAATCCTTGCATAATTTGGTAACAGAAATCAATTTGAACTGAAACTGAAGAACATGCAAGACATTTAACAGCTTAATATTGTCACTAAGTTTAACTGTTCCTATATGCATAACTTGAACTTTAGTACCATCAGGTAGGGTTATCCTATTATCAACATCAGTGACAATGTCATATGTCTCAAAATCTTCTAAAGAAGGGCACATATGATCAGTAGCTCCACTATCAAGGAGCCACCCTCTATCAAGAGTAGACAAAAGACAGAAATTACCTGAAAGTAGAGCATGACTTGCAGAATCAGAATTGGTTGGTTGAGATGAATGACCAAGGTTTTGCTTTGAGAATAATTCCACCAAGGCATTGTACTGCTCTACTGATATAACCTGATCAGGCTCTGCAGTTTTGATTTCCTGATTATTGTTGTCAGTTCCATGAAGTGTTAAAGCAGCCACTCTTTTATCAGGTTGTCGCTTAAAACCAGGTGGAAATCCATGTATCTTGAAACACCTTTCAAGACTGTGTCCCGGAATCTGGCAATGAGTACAGAAGTACTTTTCTCCTTTCTTGACTGAAGCAAATTTGTTATTAAACCCTGACTTAGAAGGATAGACTGTTGAAGTTCCCTTTTGTGACTGATTCTGTATAAACTGTGATGGAGAAAATCTCCTTTTATCAGCCAGGAATGCCATTGACTCAGGATTAGAACTCAAGTTACTAATCTGTTTATGTCTTTCTTCTTGAGCAAATACTCTGTAAGCTTGAGCAATAGATGGAAGGGGCTGCATCATCATTATGTTCCCTCTAACAGTAGAGAAACCTTCACTGAGCTTCATCATGAATTGCAAAAGCCTTTGCTCTTACTGCTTCTGTTGAACTCTTTGAGTCAAGTTACAAGTACATTTGTTGCAGGTGCAGTAGGGAAGCGGATTAGCATCATTGATTCCATCCCAGAGTGTCTTGATTTTAGTAAAATACTCAGATACAGTATTTGTTCCCTGATTGAGATCAGCAAGTTGTTGCTCCAAAGAATATACTTGTGTCATGGAAGTATAACCATATCTATCTTCTAGATCATCCCACAACTCCTTAGCAGTGTGCAAAAACAACACACTTTTCGCAATAGTATCATCAAGATTGTATAACAACCAAGAAAAAACCAAATTATTGCACCTTTCCCAAGACTTGTACTCAGGAGATCCAACTTCAGGTATGACAATGGATCCATCAACAAAACCGAGCTTGTTTTTAGCAGATAATGTCAAGATCATTGATCTCTTCCAATTATTAAAAGCAGTGCCATTAAATTTCACAGAAACAAGTTGTGTAGACGTAGCATCCGAAGGATGGATGTAATAGACACTAGAGGGATCAATGTTGTTGTGTACAGTGTGTGTACTCATTTTGATTCAAGAAACTGACACAGAAAACTTTGTTTTCACTGAGGTATTTGATCAAACAGAAGATAAGCAATTTGATGAACACACAAATCAGAAGATATACGCATATATTTTGCAGATTATGATAACAATTCGCAAAGAATAGAAAAAAAATGAAGAAGATAGCGACACGATCTAACCGTTTCTCATATCTCCGATCGAATCGTCTTTTCAAAGAAAGCAATAGAAATGATGAAGATGACGATGTCGAAGAAGACGATCAACCTTGCTCTGATACCATGTTATTTACTGAAATGAAACTCACTGTATTGATTGTATTGAAAAACATAACTTGTTTACAGAATAGAAATGATCTTATATACAAGCTAGTGATCTAGTGTGTCTAACAAACTTTAGGCGGGAAAAACAGTTCAAACAGAAAAGCTAACTAACTATATACAATGGCTGGAATGAGCTGGCATGAGCTGGCATGCTGACTGGATAATTCATTTATCCAATATCTTCACAAAGTCCTTTGGTTATGCTGTCAAGAATGCTACAAGTGGTTTTATATGGAGTGACTGTCATGACGTTCCTAGTTTCTCTGAATCACTACTGATGATAAGAGTGCCAAAATCATTATTCTCTATCACAGATGACGATCATAAAATTGAAGTTGCAGCCGATCGTGTAAAAATTATTGGAATTCATCTACTGTATAAAACGGAGACCAAAATGATTGAAGATATTTGTGGGAAAACATGTGAAGAAACACGTGATTGACATTGATGCCCTGGAATCGGTTGACGCTGGGCTACAAGATAGATTCCTAGATATTGCTTGTTTTTTTCCTTGGAAGGAAGAACGAAGAGATGGTATAAATACTGGAAACTTATCATCCCGACATAGATGGTGCTATTAATATTCGAAAGAAATAGATGTATACTAACTATCGATGATAAAGATGAGTTCGGGATTAGAGATTTTCGTTGGCAACTTTATCGATAGATTATTATTTTGGGATATGAAATAAGTACTTGATGTTTTGATGGTAAGATGCTGGGACGGAACTGGAACTACAAGCTTCACATACATTTTAATGCTTCAAGTTTTGACATCTCTGAGATGAATCATGTATGGTAATAGTACCTGGATCAATCTTCTCTGTCAGAGTTGGTGACGAAAGGATTGAGTTAATAACAACAAATACAGTCAGTCTTGGGAGTCATCTACTGTTTGAGAATGAAATTGAAATGATTTAAGAATACGACAGCACTGCTGCTGTTGATAAAGATGGAATTATGGAAGTAGCATTTGGAAAGTGACAAGAACTGATCACTCTCTGTCTCTGTCACAAGAAATGCTGAACCAGAAAATGCATTAATCATTTGTTTCACATCTGCAGGAACAGGCGAGTAGGTAAACAAAATTAAGATTACACATCTGTTTTATTACCACTGAAAAGGAAATTGCATCAGGCTTATGTCCAGAAATGGAACATATATTCTTCAATGTAGTAATAACATTTATACATTATTTTGTTCAAGGGGTATATATAATAGCATCAATCATCAAACACCTGAGCTAGTACCTTCAAATTGAAGATTTGTTTATACTAATTGGCCTTATCATGATAAAATCTTTAACTCTCTCCCACCTGCTTTGTCTCCAGGTTTGTTGCCATTGTTTTCTTGCTGGATTATAAAGCTAGCTTAACCGACCTCTAGTGTACTATGAGTCTAAAACAATAACCTTCACTCTGTTGGAAGTCATGTCTGCTCCATGTAGGTATGTATCTCATTTACTTCACATTAGATATCTTTTGAATATTACCAGATATTAAGTTAAACTTGACAAGCAATTGTCTACCCTCTATATCAAGATTCAAGGTGTCATTGGATTAAAAATAAATGTTTTCTACCTCTCGAGAAGCTCAAATTTAACTACCATTCACTGGCAAAGTTGCATGTTCTCCGAAGAAATAAACACAAGTCAAACTTTGAGCTAAATGCCTTCTAAAACATGATTTCTGCTTCAATTTTAATCCAAGGGCTCTTATGATCAACTAACAAGGTCCCTGGGGCAAGGGAATATGGCAATTTCACTGCTATCCGCAGCAAGCCTGCCTTTAAATTTGTATAATTATGTTTAAAGGGTTTATGTTTGTCATAAAATCAATTACAAGATGTATGACCATATCAAAATGCATCACATTCTGTCCACCACTTGAGCCCCAGAACAGATGTGAAAAAAGAACCTAATGTTTGTACTTCAATGTTACAAACTTTATTTTGTTCAAGCCAAGTGCAATATTTATATTGAAACATTTTCTTATATCTTTTATATCACTCTTTCATACTTCGTGCCATATATAAACTGAGCCTCCAAAGTTAGGATTGCTGCTTCTTAGTGGATGAGATGCCCTGTTTTGACATATTTCTACTGTTCGGTTCTCCATGTCATCAATTAGAAAAGAGCTTCTAATTTCAAGTTATTGGAAATTACTTCAAAATTTGGTTACCTTGGTAACTTTTGATTTTTTCAAGTTAGATAGTGATTAAAATATTAATTAATTTAAATTTATTAAAATCGAGTACCTAACTACTGCTACATGGTATCCAATTGTTAACAAGGTGAATATAAAATATAATAAACTTCAAAGTGGTGGTCAAATTTTACCTACTTTTGCATTTTGATGATCATATTTTTTAATTTACAATACGGTGACCAGACATTACCTTTATTTTTCAAAAAGGTTGTTACATACCACTTTTTAAAGTTTTTTTTTCTAAAAAAGTGGTAATTTGCAAAAAGTGGTTACAGGCCACTTTTTTTTCTCAAAAAGTGTCTCTTAGCCATCTTTTTGAAAATCGAAAGTAATATCTGGCCACTAAATTGCAAATTTAAAATTCGGGCATCAAAATGCAAAAGCGGGTAAAGTTTGGCCACCACTTTGAAGTTTGCTCTATAAAATATAATATCATAACTTATTTTTTATTTTATTTTTCTATGAATGCTAACTTCATCGTATGAAAGTTGAAATGCTAGATTTATGGGAAACTTATAGTCACCTCTTCTTTCCTCGTTTTTGTGTCCGTGCTTTACTGAACTTGTATATTATTTGTCCAGCTTCTTCGTCCAGGTTTGTCTACACCTAAAAATTATGATATAAATTTCATACTTAGGAAATGGACACAGATACGAAATGAATGTGAATTTGATTTTGAAAACAAGCAAGAACAATGCTTGAAATGGAAGAAATGCAGAAAATGTATTTGAGAGTCACAACCTTATCCAAACACAGAAAAGACAATAATGTTTACTCTGCCTTCACAGCTGTAGCATGATGCTATTAATGGTCTGGGTACATAACGGCCTTGGTGACTATACACATATCACTTTTATTCTAAACCACATGATTATAGTCTAATAAGACAAATAATAAGACAAACAAGGAACAACTGGAAATAAAAGGAAATGCAGTAAAATGGAAAAATACTAGTTTATATTTCCTTAACACTCCCCCTCAAGCTGCAGAGGACTTCTTGGAGGCTGTCAGCTTGTGCATATGAGCATTGTGGAGAGGAACAAACAACTGTTTTGTGAAGATATCAGCTATCTGTTGCTTGGAAGAGACATGAGATGTTCTGATGTTTCCAGCTGTGATTTGATCCCTCACGAAGTGGCAGTCCAATTCAACGTGCTTCGTCCTTTCATGCATAACTGGGTTGGCTGCAATGGATAATGCAGCCTTGTTGTCACAGTTTAAGAGTGTTGGAGGAAGATGCTTGAGGCCAAGGTCCTTTAGCAAGGCTGACAGCCATGTTACTTCGCAAGTTGTAAGGGCCATGGTCCGATATTCAGCTTCGGCTGAGGAACGTGCAACAACTTGCTGTTTCTTTGACTTTCACGAGATAGTTGAATCCACCAAGAAAATGCAATATCCTGTGGTTGAGCGCCTGGAGATTGGACAGGTCGCCCAATCATTGTCGCAGAAGGCAGTCAACTTTGTTGCATATTTTGAGGCTAAAAGAATGCCCTGGGAATTAGTCCCTGCAAGATATCTGAGCACTCTAAAAACAGCTTAAAGATGTGATGTGGTAGGTTTATTCATATATTGAGACAACAACTGCACACTGAAACATATATCTGGTCTTGTGATTGTTAAATATATGAGCTTCCCCAAAAGTCTCTGATAGACATCAGGTTTTAGAAGTGGGTCCAAGTCAGGAGTGAGCTTTATGTGAGTATCGAGAAGTAATTGAAGAGGCTTAGCATTGAGCAAGTTATGTTCTTTGAGAATATCAATTGTGTATTTTCGTTGGCTAACAAAAATACCATCAACAGAGGTGTCTATCTCCAACCCCAAGAAGTAACGCAGTTGTCCAAGGTCTTTTATATGGAAATTTTGAGCCAAGAGAACTTTCAATTCATTAATAGACTTCATCGAGCTCCCACATAGTAACAGATCATCTACGTAAACAAGAATCAAAGTGATACTTGAAGATGTATGTTTACTAAACAAGCTATAATCCGTCTTAGATTGTTTATAATCCATATGAAGCAGAGTAGTAGACAAATTTGAGAACCAAAGTCGAGGTGCTTGACACAAACCATAAAGAGACTTTTTCAGCTTGCAAACAAGATATGCTGGGGGTGTAGAAAGTTCCATATTAACCGAAATTATGCTACCAAGATGACAATAACCTCTGGGCAGTTTCATGTAAACTGTTTCAGCCAACTCACCATGGAGAAACGCGTTAGACACATCCATTTAATGTGTAAACCAATTCTGAATAGCAACAACATCAAGAATGGTGCGAACAATAATAAGTTTTGCCACCGGAGCGTATGTTTCGAAATAGTCAATGCCTGGCTTTTGATAACACCCCAAAATCACGAGCCTAGCCTTGTGTTTGTCAACAGTACCGTCCGATTTAAATTTAGCTTTATAAATCCATTTCGAGCCTATGACCTTTTTGTCTTGAGGAAGAGTGACAATATCCCACGTGTTATTAAGTTCTAATGCCTCTAACTCCAGATTCATAGCTTGTACCCAGTGCTCAGAATTCACAGCTTCATTGAAGGACACTGGATCACGGTGACTTGTTACAGTGGATATGAAGCAACTGAAGGTGGGATCGACAGTAGTAAAGGCGAGGTTTGATATGGCATGAGCAGGTTCATGAGAGGCATTATTTGTGTGAAAATCTCGAAGCCAATCAGGCTGTTTATGAGGTCGTGTAGAACGTCGAACAGGAACACACACAAGAGAAGGCATCGAACTATCATGGGATGTCTCATTACCAGTGATACTAACAGAAGAAGGAGACGGGCTAACATACTGTCGAACGGGTGATGTTGGAGATGCCGGTTGTGTTTCAACGAACTCGAACAAATCATCACTACAGGTAACATCTGGTGTAGGCATGGATGGTGGTGTAGGTTGCATAAAATGTGTTGAGGAATTGCTATGAAAAGGGAAGATATTTTCTTGAAACAGAACATCCCTTGAAGAGAACTCTTGTTTGGTGAGAAGATTCATTAGTTTATAACCTTTTTGACCAGGTGGGTACCCAAGGAAAACACATGGGACACCTCTGTGAGAAAACTTATCAGTAGGTGGTGTTGGATTGTAGGCAAATGCTAAGCATCCAAAGATTTTTAAGTGGTCATATTGTGGCTGTGATTTATACAGAAGTTCATGAGGAGACTTGTTCTTGAGCAAAGCTGTAGGTATCTTATTAATCAAGTGCACAACTGTTAACACACAAGGACCCCATAAACTCAAAGGTAGACCATCATGAAATCGAAGAGCCCTTGCTACTTGAAGAATGTGTCTGTGCTTTCGCTCGGCCCTAGCGTTTTTCTGGGGTCGATGAGGGCAAGAAGTTTGGTGTATTATACCGTTTTCAGAAAAAAAAACTTATGACAAGATGTAGAGGTAAATTCTTGTGCATTGTCTGAACGAATGAATTGGATGGATTTCTTGAAGTGATTAGAGACATAATGCAAGAAGGATTTCAAATTCTCAAGATCATCAGATTTTAGTTTTAAAAGGTACACCCAAGTGTGACGTGAAAAATCATCTACAAGGGTTAGAAAATATCTATAATGGGATTTATAAGGAACTTTATACGGTCCTCATATGTCCATATGGACCAACTCAAAGCAGTAGCAGCATGTGATGTGCTCAAATTAAAAGGTAATCTAGTGAACTTAGACATAGGACATGACACACAAATAGTTGTTGAATCAGCAGCACGAAGATTAAGGTGGGGAATCTGTTTGATATTGGATAAAGGGGCATGACCTAGCCTATGATGCCACAGAGATATATCACTATCAGCACATGTAACAGAATTATTCACCACAGATTCATAGTTTTGAGAGTTAGGAGAGGCTATGTCCACATAATAAAGACCATTTCTAGCAACACCAACAACATGGACTTGTTTAGTAACTCTATCAGCAATAGTGCAATGCGTAGGATAAACTTGGATATCGTAATTATTATCTTTGAGCAGACGTTGTACAGACAATAAATTATGTTTAAATGTGGGAACACATAAAATATTGTCAATAGTTAAAGAGGGGGCCAAGAGCACCTGACCTTTTTGAGAAATGACAACTCTGTCACCAGTAGGAAGATTAATGTTTTGAAGTCCATAAATTTGTTGTGTGTTGGTTAGAGTTGCCAAATACGGAGTCATATGATCGGAGGCCCCAGAATCCACTATCAATTCTGTGGAAGTCCCGGTCGTATTAAAGCACGAAATCATTCCAGAAAAATGATAGTCTATTTCCTCATCAGTATCAGATTGCTTGGATTGAGATAAAGCAAGTTGAGGCACTAATTTCGCCAATTGTTCAAGTTGCTCCGGAGTCAAATACACAGTAGAGTCACTAGATTGAGCATTGCCAGAAAATTTCTGAGGTCCAAATGAAGATTTGGTAGAATTTTGCCAATTGTTGTTGTCAAATTGTCAACATAGTTAGTCATACATTTACACTAAGTTAGTCAGAAGATCTACAGTAGCTATATGATGTAAGCAGTTACGTTATTGTAGTCTAAGTTAGTCTATATATAGGAATGTCCAAGTACTCTTGTAATGGACAATATCAATACAAATCTCTCCTTCTGATTACTTCTCATCTGACTCTCTCTACTTCCATAAGTATATACAATTTATCATGGTATCAGAGCATGTTATATCCTAGGGAAACACATATCAAAGTTGCAGGCTCCAAGTTTTCAAGAAAACTACAAACCCAGTAAAATTTTCGAGTTTTACAAAGGTGGTCGAAACTCAGTTTTGAGGATATCATTAGATTTCTCGCGTCGAGACGAGTTCGGAGGTATATTCGGAATACAAAACCGACATCAGACGAAGCCGTACGGACTGCCGAAAGAATCTCAAGGTTGAAGGCAATGAATAGTACTGTTCACTGATACGGTACTGTTCACCAATACTGTACGGTTCCCTGTTCACATATACGTACAGTATTGTGCCTCTGCTGTGCTGTTACAATTCTGCTATAAACGTAGTGCCTCGCTGTTCTTAAGTAAGATATTTACTTAGTTTAAAATGGAGGAAACTGTTGTTGATACACCCGAGAGTATTTCTATAAGTAGCAGGAAATCTGGATTTTACGGGACTCCGTATGTAAGTCCTAAATTCAATGGGAGGAATTTTCTGGAATGGTCCAAAGCTTGTACAATGGCACTAAAGTCTCATAAACTGATGAAATACATCAATGGGAAAGCTAAGCAACCTTTGGAAAGTCTTCCCAGTTTCGATGATTGGGATTCTGAAAATGCCATGGTATGTTCATGGTTATCTAACTCCATGGAGGTAGATATTCGAAAAAGCTATATCTTCATTGATACCGCTGAAGATGTGTGGAATTCTCTTACTCGGACTTATTCCTTCTCCGGGAATGTAGCCAAGCGGTTTGAGGTGAAGCGAAAGATGTGGGCATTGACTCAAGGAAGCTGCACACTAGCTCAGTATTATTCTGAGCTAACATCATTATGGAGTGAATTGGGACACTACACTATATTTGAGTGTAAAACTGCTGAAGATCAAGAAAAATATCAGAAGATGATCACTGAAGAAAAAGTGATGAAATTTCTTGATGGATTGTCGGATGAGTATGATTCAATTAAAAATCAACTTATCGGACAAGTCCCATTTCCCACTGTGGAAGAGGCCTATGGTCGTGTCAGGCTAGAGGAAAGCCGAAAGCAAAGTATGACCCCAATGGTCTCTTCTGATCGATCCGCACTCTTAACTAAAGGTGTCCAGCAATCAGAACCAGAACAACCAGAGCATGTGTCAATAGCTGTAATTGGAGAAAGATCTATTCAATGCGACTACTGCAAAAAATTAGGCCACACTCGTGAGACATGTTTTATTCTGCACCCTCATCTCAGAATTCGAGGACGAGGAGGGCGTAGCCGAGGTGGTTACCGTGGTGTCTCATCTGGAAGAGGCATGAGTAGGGGTTCCTTTAATGCCCATCATACTACCTCAGAATGCGAGCCTGACTCTACAACAGGGACGATGACCGCTTCAGAGCTCAACGCCTTCCGCCAATTTATGTCACAAATCAAGACCCCTTCTCCTACAGCTAATTCTGCTCATGCAGGTATATCCTGCCATCTTACTTCCGATAAATATCCAACATCTTGGATCATTGATTCAGGAGCATCAGCACATATGACTGGAGATTCTAGTATTCTGGAATCATATCATGACAAAACAGGCAATATACGTGTTGCCAATAGAGATCTTGCACCTATTCATGGACAGGGCACCTCTCTTTGTCTTTCATCATCATTACCATTATCAGATGTTTTGCATGTTCCTTCTTTATCTGCAAATTTACTATCTATCCACAGTATTACTGACAACCTCAATTGTTCAGTAACCTTTTTTTCTTCCCACTGTGTATTTCAGGATCTAATGACAGGCAAGGTCCTTGGCAGTGGTAAAGTGGTCGATGGTCTCTATGTTATGGAAGGGAATTCTGTTTCTCCTTCAAATTATCAGGTGTCATCTAATTCTGTTTCTGAATCCTTGTATCAATGGCATAGACGGTTAGGTCATCCATCCTTTGGTGTTTTAACACATCTATTTCCCGCTTTAGTAAAACACTGTAATAAGGAAAAAAAATTCTGTGAACCATGTGAATTGGCTAAACATAAAAGATCAACTTATCCGCCCAGAAATAAAAGAAGTTCTACCTTGTTTTCTATTATTCATACTGATGTTTGGGGTCCATTTAGAAATCCTACACATGATGGGTATAGGTGGTTTATTGTCTTTGTTGATTGTTATTCTCGATTAACTTGGGTTTATCTTCTGAAACAAAAAAATGAAGTTTTCGGGTGTTTTAAATCTTTTCATCACATGCTACAAACACAGTTTAATGCCTCTGTTAAAATCCTTCGAAGTGATAATGGTACTGAATATGGAGGTCCATTTACATCTTATTTGGACACATGTGGTATTATTCATCAAACTACATGTGTTAAAACTTCTCAACAAAATGGGGTAGCCGAAAGAAAAATTGGCCACTTAACACAGGTTGCACGGTCTCTTATGCTAACCATGCATGTTCCTAAATATCTTTGGGGAGAGGCAGTCATGACTGCTGCTTATCTTATCAACCGTCTTCCTACCAAGGTTCTAAAATTCAAAACACCATTGTCATGTGTTCCTGCACCCTCTTCTCATCCACTTCCTCTTCGGGTCTTTGGGAGCGTATGTTTTGCTCTTAACCATGCACCCTCTCGAGATAAGCTTGATTCTCGGGCCCTTAGATGTGTCTTCATTGGATATTCCCCCACTCAGAAAGGGTATAAATGTTACCATCCTCCCTCGCGTCGGGTATTTGTCAGTTACGATGTTACTTTCTGGGAGTCCATTTCTTACTTCTCTCCGGGCTCCTCCTCTTTGCTTCAGGGGGAGATAAACAGACATAGTCTTTATAATGAAACAAATGAGTCAGATCACAGTCCCCTTGATAGTGAATCACTTCCGTTCATGAATATACCTATTCCAAACATTAGCTCAAAATCGTTGCCGACGAATAATGAGTCGGATGATTTAAATAGGTTTGGCATACCAGATTTGATTACATACTCTAGACGAAGAAATGATGATATCACCACTTTACCACATCCAGAGACCTCTGACCTCGAATCAGATCCTGCAGATCCTACAGCTCCTATAACTGAGCCCGATAATGGTAGTACTCTTGATCCCACTTTGGATCTTCCTATTGCTATAAGAAAGGGTGTACGTTCTTGCACTAACCATCCTATCTCAAACTTTGTATCTTATAATGCATTATCTCCATCTTCACTTGCTTTTGTGTCATCCTTGTCTAGTGTTTCTGTTCCGCATACTTGGCAGGATGCTTTATGTGATCCTAAATGGAAAGATGCTATGATAGAAGAAATGAATGCCTTGAAACATAATGGCACTTGGGAGTTAACTCATCTTCCCGCTGGAAGGAAGGTAGTAGGATGCAAATGGGTATTCACTGTGAAACAGAAACCTAATGGACTGATTGATAGGTACAAGGCGAGACTTGTAGCAAAAGGGTATACTCAAACTTACGGGATTGATTATCAGGAAACTTTTGCTCCAGTAGCAAAGATGGCCTCTATCCGAGTCTTGATATCATGTGCAGCAAATCTTGGATGGGAACTTCAGCAATTGGATGTAAAAAATGCATTCTTACATGGAGACCTGAAAGAAGAGGTTTACATGGATATTCCACCGGGTTTTTCTACAGCTGCGACCACTGGGAAAATATGCAAGCTAAAGAAGACTATTTATGGGTTAAAACAGTCTCCAAGGGACTGGTTTGGCAAATTTCAGGGAGCAATGATTAAATTTGACTACAAACAGAGCAACTCAGATAACACCATGTTCGTAAAAAGACGAGATGAAAAAATCACAGTGTTGATTGTCTATGTCGATGATATTGTGATCACCGGCAACGACACCTGTGAGATTACTAATGTCAAACGCAAGCTTGCCTCTGAATTCGAGATGAAGGACTTAGGAAAACTACGGTATTTCCTTGGTATTGAGGTCTTTAGAAGTTCAGGTGGCATCTTCCTCTCACAACGGAAGTATACACTTGACCTTCTGAATGAAACAGGGATGTTGGGATGTAGACCTGCAGAATCTCCAATAGAAGCAAATCATAAACTTTGTGGAGATGCTGGTGAAATTGTCGAGAAATCCCAATATCAAAGGTTAGTTGGTCGACTAATCTACCTTGCACATACAAGGCCAGACATATCATATGCAGTGGGAATTGTTAGTAGGTATATGCATGATCCTCGTCAACCACATTTGGATGCAGTTTATATGATATTAAGGTATCTTAAGGCTGCTCCTGGAAAAGGAGTAATGTTTACTAAAAACAATCATCTCGGGGTTGAAAGCTATACAGATGCAGATTGGGCCGGATGTCAAGACGATAGACGATCTACTTCAGGATATTGCACATTTGTTGGTGGCAATTTGGTTACTTGGCGAAGCAAGAAACAGCCTGTGGTGGCCTTATCTAGTGCTGAGGCAGAATATAGAGCTATGGCTAAAGGTGTACGTGAATTATTGTGGATAAGATTGTTCCTAGAAGAATTGGGACTTGTATCTGCAACTCCAATGAAGCTACATTGTGATAACAAAGCCGCTATTGCCATTGCACATAATCCAGTTCAACATGATCGGACCAAACATATCGAAATTGATCGACACTTCATAAAAGAGAAGATCAATAATGATACCATTGGTATTCATTTTGTAAGATCGGAGGACCAGATAGCTGACATATTTACCAAAGGTTTAAATCAGAAGATGCTCCATCCTCTTATTGGCAAGTTGGGCATGAGTGATATATATGCATCAACTTGAGGGGGAGTGTCAAATTGTCAACATAGTTAGTCATACATTTACACTAAGTTAGTCAGAAGATCTACAGTAGCTATATGATGTAAGCAGTTACGTTATTGTAGTCTAAGTTAGTCTATATATAGGAATGTCCAAGTACTCTTGTAATGGACAATATCAATACAAATCTCTCCTTCTGATTACTTCTCATCTGACTCTCTCTACTTCCATAAGTATATACAATTTATCAGTTGTTGATATGAGAAGGTCGTCTAGACCCTTGACCAGGCCTATTGGACTTTGGATGCCAGTGAGGATAACCAATGACTTGCTAACATTTCTCTTGATGATGACTCTTCATACCACAAACAGTGCAGCCAACACTCTTTTCTTGGTTGCTTTTGCTATACATAGCCATCAAGTCACCAGCAGATTTGTCCAAACACAGCAAAGAACGTTGGGCTTCTTCTTGTTCTAGAGAAGAACATGTTATTTCCACAGTGGGTAAAGGGACTTGTAACAAAAGTTGACTCCTTTAAGAGGTCCACTGCTCATCAAGCCCATTTAAAAATTGAAATAGCCTTGACTCCGCTTTTTGTAGATCTATAGCTTCTAATAATTTTACTACATCAGCTACAGAGTTAGCAACAACATGAAGCATATTTAAAATATCCAACTCCTCCCAAATAGCCTTCAACATAGTATAATATTCAGTAATAGAAGCAGAATTTTGTTTCAATTCATAGAGATCTCGAGATAGTTTATATATTTGACTACCATTGGTCAAAGAAAAACGTTTTTCAAGATGACTCCAAATGTCTTTAGCATTGGCCATATACATAATAGATCTCTTTATGGTGGGTGAGACATTGCTAGTGATCCAAGCAATGATCATATTATTACAAGTCTTCCATATTTCAACCTTAGATTCATCATCAGCAGGTAAATGAATCGTACCTATTACAAAACCCAGCTTCCTTTTGGAAGAAAGATTGATTTCCATTGAACGACGCCATGCCCGATAATCAGACGAGCCTTGAAGCTTGTCGACCTGAATAGAGTTAGCGTTGTCTGAGGGATGGAGAAACAAAGGGGTCATCATATCTTGGTAAGTAATACGAGCACCTGCCATTAATAAAATACTCTCGTGAGAGTCAAGAATTAATTCTCCTGTGCACTTCGCTCTGATACCATGAAAACAAGCAAGAATAATGCTTGAAATGGAAGAAATGCAGAGAATGTATTTGAGAGTCACAACCTTATCCAAACACAGGAAATACAATAATGTTTACTCTGCCTTCACAACTGTAGCATGAGGCTATTAATGATCTGGGTACATAACGACCTTGGTGACTATACACAGATCACCTTTATTCTAAGCCACATGATTATAGTCTAATAAGACAAACAATAAGACAAACAAGGAACAACCGGAAATAAAAGGAAATACAGTAAAATGGAAAAATACTAGTTTATATTTCCTTAACAGATTTGTTTGATGGTATTATTTGTATTTGAATTATATAATATGTATGCTGTAATATTGGTACCCAAGCTATTTAATAAATTGCATGACTGAAAATTGATGCTGCGACTTTATACGTAAGTGCAGAGTGAATGTGAATATTAATCTCATTCATTTTTATAATAAAATGTTGAAATAGAGAGCATAATAGCTACTACTAGTGAAGTGTGTGCATATTTCATAAATGTTAAATTTAAATTTGATAATAGTTTACATTAATTTGAAGAATGAAATGGCTAGTATTGCTGGAGAATGGAGATGCTCTTGTAGCTTCATATTTAGTTAAACTAAGGAGGCCTATCTTTTAATAATCAACCCCTCCTTGACAATTGTGCGAAGTCTTTTTATACGATATAATCTCAATTAGTGGATCAATTAGAGTAAACAAATGGCTTTTTCCAAACCTAACCTTTTGTCTACACTGCCTGGCCTGCAAATTTCAAGCTAGCTAGCAATTTGCTATTCTCTTCTAGTTTATCAAATATATCCAGTTCTTACATCTTCTCCTTTCTTTTTTCAACATGTTTCGTAGATTCTTACTATGGATATCCCATTTGTGGGGTTTGTTGTGTGAATTTGTAGTGCCTTCTACACGTACTACTCAAACTTCAGCCACTTCTGCTTCCAGTGCAGTGCCATCTACAACCAGGGACGGACCTGGGGGGGGTCCAGGGGGGTCCCTGGCCCCTCCTGGATTTTTAAAAAAAAAAAAAAAAAAAAATTTATAAATAATAGTCTGCCTTTTGCTTAGTAGCCTGACTTTTGCTTAGTATCCTGACTTTGATGTTTAGTATTTAGTAGAATTTAGTCTTTTGTCGCACCAAATAGAACATTATATGTAATATGTAATATGAATTAGGTATCAAATTCATATTTCAGTAAATTTTTCCTTTTTAAAAATTTTAGTTAAATATATGGACCCCCTGTAAAAATGCTCTAGGTCCGTCACTGTCTACAACTAATTCTCAAACTCATTTAACTTTGCCAACCAGTTCAACTCCTACTAAATATGACGTTTTCTTGAGCTTCCGCGGTAAAGACACTCGAAATAACTTTACCAGTCATTTGTATGATAAACTGGATAGTCGTGGTATTCCAACATTTAAAGATGATCCTGAGCTACCTAGTGGAGAAGTCATCTCAGAGGCGTTGATTGGAGCTATTCATGAGTCCAAGGCTTACATTGTTGTCTTCTCCGAAAATTATGCTACTTCGCCTTGGTGCCTTAACGAGCTTGTAGAGATATTCAATTGTCACAAAGCAGCTGAAAGATCGGTTATTCCTGTGTTTTACAAAATTGATCCATGTGATGTACGATACCAAATTGGGAAATTTAAACAAGCTTTCGAAAAGCATGAAATTCGTCTTTCGGGTGAAATAGAGAAAGTCAACAATTGGAAGATTGCACTTAAACAAGTTGCGGACTTGTCAGGACACCATCTATTGGATTCAGATGACAGGTCATTCAAATATATTGACATATTCCGTTAACCTGTATGCTTACAGTAATATTGTAGTTCTATGTCACTACATATCATGCTCTGTTTTATAATAAGGAGAATTACATTTCAGGTCTGAAGCTGATTTTATGAATAAAATTGTTGATGAGCTTCTACTCAAAATAAATCCCAAGACTTTATATGTCGCCACATATCCAGTTGGGTTGGATTCTCGTGTTGAAGCCATAACTACATAGCTTCGGGTACATTCAAAGGCCTGGAATCTTTACAACAGCAACGTATTAATGATGTCCTTAATAGTACAACAAAAGTTGAGGTTCAAAATATTGACCAGGGAATCAAGTTGATAGAAGCTAGAATCTGTTCGACAAAAATTGTGGTGGTTGTTGATGATTTAGACAACCTCAATAATTTCAAATTACTGATAGGACCATTTGCTTCTGGGAGTGTAGTTATTATAACTACAAGGGATGAAGAAATACTGGATAAAACTGAAGTAGAAACCACTTATCAATACTTGGTAAATACGTTGGATGATGCTGACTCACTAGCACTATTTACGCGACATGCATTTGGAAATGCTGAACCAAGCGACACTTTGATGGAATTGTCTACAGACATGTTACATCTTGCTGCTGGTCTTCCTTTGGCTCTTGAGATTTTTGGCTCACATTTGTTTAACAAATCAGAAGTTGGATGGAAATATTACATTGAGAAACTGCAGCGAATTCCTAATAGTAATATTCAGCAAAGACTTAAAATTAGCTTGGATGCATTAGAATCAGATGATCCAGTTCTGAAGAAAGTGTTCCTCGACATTGCTTGTTTTTTCATTGGACATGGTAAACAAGAAGTGGTTCACATAATGGAAAGTTATTATTCCTTTGCTGATCATTTTATTGATATGTTAAAAAAAAGGTGTTTGCTAACGATCAATGATGGTTGGCTGGGGATGCATGATCTGCTTCAGGACGTGGGAAAGGAAATTGTGCGTAACAGCTCTCCTGATGAGCCTGGAAAAAGAAGCAGATTGTGGGTATCGAAAGATATATGTGACGTGTTGAAGAATCAAAATGTAATTAGATATATAAATATATTCAACAATCTGTTCAGATTCATCGATCTCTCACCACTTTGATAAGTTTCCCTTCAAATGTTGGTATATAAAGATTGCTCATAAGATTAACTTATGTGCTGAGAAAAACAGTAGCTAAAGGAACTTACCCTCTAGCTATTTTTTACCACTCTTGAATTCATTTATAAACATCGGTCATTAACTTTTTTTTAATACATATGTTAGGGAACAGAAGCGATTGAATGTATCATCCGTAAATACGGAGAATGTGCACTGGATGGAGTAACACTCACCGCGGACACATTCAAAAGGATGAGAAAATTAAGATTTCTTAAACTCGAAAAGGTAAATCTCACCGGAAGCTTAGAACAAAAATTTGAAGATCTGAGGTGGCTCTATTGGAAGCATTGTCCTTTAGAGTGTTTACCTTCTGAGTTTTACCCGCAAAAACTTGCAATCCTCGAGTTGCCTCGTAGCAACATGAGAACAATGTGGGAGCTAAACATGGTAGGTAGTCCAAGCATGTTTGTTGCATTATTTGCATATATTACAATTATAATATATATAATAATGCTTGATTTAATTTCTTCCAATTGCACTCATGTTTACAGGTTCCCACTTTTCTTCTAATTTTACTCATTTTTTATATCTTTTCTTGGTCTAAGTAGTCTTGAATCAAGGGGGTCTGTCGAGTTTGAGTTTGCTGATTTTGGGGTCCCAGACCTTGAATATAAGGGGGCACATATGCCTCGTGGTAGGTTGGATTGATACCACTACTCCCCACTGTAGGTCGAGGGGGCATGCCATAAGTTGACATCCCAAGAGTTTGAGTTGTGTATTGGGGAAGATCCGTGGTGTGAAGTTGAAGGTCACGTGGTGCGTTCATGAGTAGCGGGGAGGTTGTTATTGGTTGCTGGAGAATAGCCTCTTGAGAATTAGGGCCATGAACGACCCTTTGCAGGGGATTCGTCCATTCAACCGAAATTGGGATCTCTGGTCCTTGAGTAGTGGTGAGGGGATATTCGCCCCTTGAGTGCTAGTAGTTGGCGGTGGATGGTTTTCATGAGTCTCCGTTTCAGAGGTAAGAGGAAGTCCTTTAAAAGTTTGAGTTTCTCGATTTGTTCTTCGTGTATTTGTCATGGTTGATGTTATCTTCCCACAGACCGCGCCAAATGTTATGGAATAAAAAACGTATTTTTGAATTTGATGCTAGGGTTTAAGAGTTTTCGAGCTTTAATGGCTGGTCTCGTATTTCGTGGCTAAATCTGCCCTCACAAGATGACTACGTATCTCAATCAATGTTGAGAATCAAACCAAAAAACATAGTTCTAATGTGAAGGATCATGGTCCTTATATAGGCGTCAGGAGCCCTGCATTTAGAGTAGAATTAGGTGACTTGGGGGCCAAGTCACCTTTTTAGATCAGGATTGCGAATCCTATTTTGTAGGAGACTGACTCCTATTAGGTTTGTATGTCTTGGAGGCTAATCTTTGAAGTACTTTGTACTCTTTTTATGAGCAGTAGATTTTCCCCTTTTATTAATTACGAAATTAATAAATAATTAGGGTTTCAGGCCTCACTAATTGGGCTTAACTATTGGACCAATTTAGGTCTAATTAATACGTAATTAATTATATGTTCAAGGTTATTTTTGACCCATATCAGCCATATTACAAAAATACTATTAAAATATAAGATAAAATTAAAATATTATCCTTTTTCAAATTTTAAATTACAAAATTATCTCAATATATAAATAATTTCGTGCGATGAATTATTATAAATTAAGAGCTTTATGTATGCACTAACTAAAAGCAGTGTTCAAGAAATCGGCGATTTGTCCGAAATATCGGTCGACTTATCGGTAATTTGCAGGCTACCGATCTGATTTAACAAAATCGTCGGAAAAAATGTTTTCCGGTCAAACGGTTGAAATCGGGTCAAAATCGGCATATATCGGTAAATAGTAAACAAAAAATGTTGGGTGTTCTGAGTTTGTGAGAAGCTTGCATGATTTGAATGGGAGGGAATGATTAAAAAAGAAGAAGGAATTCATCCCGGAGCCCGGCTACTGACCCGAGGCGCCGACGAAGAAGCTGAACATAGAAAACAACTTAGAGCATGTACAACGCAGTCCCTCTTGCTGCTTCGATCCCCACAAAATGGACCTGGCCATGTGAGAGACTGGGTTTCAGCATTGGAGCAAAGCAGAAAACTGGGCAGGTGCCCTCTACCGTGGCCGTTGGCCACCTGCTGTAGCACGGGTTCCAATGTAAATATTAACATTCTTTATTCTTTCATATGCATAGACTGTACACACATTATACAAATGCAATGTTAAAATATAAAAAAGAGGGCTTATGCATTGGATGAGTTTGGCCATTTTTTCTTGAAACCCACTTTAGAGTGAGGTGGCTTGCAAAGGACCCAGTAGAAGTGGGAAATGGGACTAAAGCACTGGAGATGCTCTTAGATCTGCAAAACTCATCTACTTTCAACTCACTTGAGATGCACAAATAACGAGATACAACATATAATAATAATAATAATAATAACTTAGTACTGTAATAAAGTTACAACAAGCTTTATTAAATAAATAAATACATTATACATGTACTTAAATGTGGTATAAATATCTTTATTTTTATTTAATATATGATATGATAATTTATCATATAAATACTAATATATATGTGATAATAATGGCTAATCTGATAAATATAATAAAATATATTATTAAATTACATCCGATTTATCTCCGATTTGTCATTCCGATAAATCACCGATTTCCGATAAATCATTATACGGTACCTCAACCAATTTATTCCGATTTCCGAAATCAACAAACGTGACTAAAAGTAATACTGCTGCACTTACTTTTTAGAAAGATGCTCACGCTGGCTTGATTGCTCATATGCTCCCTCTTTTAGGCTCTTCCTGTTTTATTATCAAATAAAACAATAACAAACTTTATTGATTAACAAGGTGCTGCTGCAATTAAAATATATATTAAATATTTTATAAAATCGTACTCTGTCCGTCTTATTTATTTTTATACAATTTTCATTTTGGGATGTGACTCTCATTTTTATACATTCCAAAATAGTAACTTTTAATAATATAAAACATATTACACCCACTACTTTTCTCCACTATCTTTATTTTATAATAATTTAAAATATTATTACATCCACTACTTTTTTCTAATATCTCAAATTTATTATTAAATATTGATAAATTCTACCGTTTTACTCATTTTTCATCTAACTTTACTAATGTTTTATATATTTTCTCGGTGTCTATATCCAAATCCAAAGTATATAACTCAATGGGACACAGGGGAGTAGCTTCATTAATTAGACTTAAGAGGTTCGATTTTGGAAAAGGTGTACATACTAGGAAGTCTTTAGTCCGCAGTGGCGGCTGCAGTTATTTATAGTACTGTAGTAATTAAAATTAAGAAGTTTATTTAATTATAATTATCTCCACTTGACATTATACAATTGTTTGTAATTCTTTTCATTTTGTGCTAACATTGTGTTTACATTGATAAGGAGATCAGTCTTCTTATTGATTTGCGTCCAACTTTTTTCTCATCTTCTGAATACTTGAAGTGGCTTTACTTCGCAAGGCAGTTTCGATAATTATAAGTTATAAACATGATTCATTAATGGTAATAGTCCCAAGATTAATTTTATCGGTTCATCTAGATATATAGAATTGAGTTCACATCAGATTATAAGTGTCATTTGACGGGTGCGAAACATAAAGAAGCTACCCCCTTTAAAAGGTTAAAACATTTGAAAAGTGACAAGAACTAGCATGCTCTATTTCTCAAGAAATTGTTTAACAATCAACTATCTAATTATAAACAGAACATTATTTTATTTCTCTCCTATCTACTTTTTTCAATTTTTAATTGCTTTGAATATTTTTATGTTACAATTCCAATTGTTTGATCTATGAAATAAGCAAGTTCATACCTAACAAATATTTAATGCATGTGTGGTATCATATTTATTCTCAAATGCAAATTTTAATTTTTTAAATTTGAATTCATTTATTCATCTAGCAAATTATTGTCGCTACTAGAGGGTCTCTTAAAATTTAGGCCCCGTTTGGTTCTGATAATCAATTAAAATAGTGTTTGGTAAATTTTAATTTTTTTTAAAAGCATTTTTTTACTGAAAATTTATTTTTAGAGAAAACAGGTCCCCATAATTATATCTTTTATATATAATTAGTGTAAATCACTTAAATGGTATGGTTTGATTTGGTCGTCAGCGGGTCTAGCTAAAAACTCTCTACTGGTTCTACATAGCTAAAAACTCTATATTAACTCTGTACTATAAAACAATTACACAATTAGAGTAATTAGAGTTATTAATAATGCGAGAAAAAGTAATATTTCTATAAAATTAATAATAATAGAAGTAGTAAAATTTTAATATTTTAAATATTTACACTAAAATTTAGTAAAATTGAATTTATAAAATAAAACGGGTCCTACATAGCTAAAAACTCTCTACTATAAGCTAAAAACTCTCTACTATAAAACAATTACACAATTAGAGTAATTAAAGTTATTAATAATGCTTTACTTTGGAGAAAAAAAATAATATTTCTATAAAAGTAAATAATAATAGGAGAAGTATAATTTTAATATTTTAAATATTTACTTAATAATGCGAGAAAAAGTAATATTTCTATAAAAGTAAATAATAATAGAAGTAGTAAATTTTAATATTTTAAATATTTACATTAAAATTTATTAAAATTGAATTTATAAAATAAAACGGGTCTTACATAGCTAAAAACTCTCTCCTATGAGCTAAAAATTCTCTACTATAAAACAATTACACAATTAGAGTAATTAAAGTTATTAATAATGCTCTACTTTGGAGAAAAAGTAATATTTCTATAAAAGTAAATAATAATAGGAGTAGTATAATTTTAATATTTTAAATATTTACACTAAAATTTATTAAAATTGAATTTCTAAAAACAATGAATAAACATATAAATAATTATTCTTTTAGTGAATTTGTATATATAAAAAATTCGTAATTTTTATCATTTCAAGAATTACAACATAAACTGAAATAATATATACATATGAAAAACATATTATTATCTTAATGAATTTATATTTTTATGAAAATACACAAAGATATTAATAAATAAATAAAATTATAAAAACACTAAAATTAAATAACTTATTAATCGTCCCATGCATTGCACGGGTATAAAGCTAGTTTTGAAAAAAAGTTGTTTTACAGTTTTTGCGGAAGTAGTTACTGAGTTTCAACATCAAACTTCACCAAAAATATTTTTTTACCAAACAGATATCTGATTTTCACAACAATATTTATTTTAATAATATTTTTTCATCAATTTTTAACAAAACTTCCAAATAGAACCTTAGACGTCCGTGTACATATGAAGTCCGCAATGGCGGCCTAAATACATATAGAAACTGAAACTTGATCTTATTATAATCATCACCCCTTGACATTTTTAATGGTGTGTGAAGTCTTTTTAGGGTCATGTTTCTTGTAGAATCAATAACCTAAGAATTCTTAGAACTCTATCTTATTTTTTAAAATAATATATATTTATTATATGAAGCTCATGGATAAAGTTGTCCAAAAACACAAAATACATAATTTAAAACTAATTAATATTTGATTAACGATAATAATCATACATCGATATCGATCACAAAATTCTCCATCATCATCATCAAATTTTCCTAAATATTT
The DNA here is from genome assembly GCA_030848705.1 of Heracleum sosnowskyi. Lineage (NCBI taxonomy): Eukaryota > Viridiplantae > Streptophyta > Magnoliopsida > Apiales > Apiaceae > Heracleum > Heracleum sosnowskyi. Next base: position 12,193,266 of record CM061239.1, read on the forward strand.
TTATCAATTTTTGTGAAAATATTCAAGTTATTGTATAAACACAATATCAGATAACAGTGTTCAACAGCTGAACATTTAAATACAAGTAAATTCAGTTGCAGAATTTTAAAATTTATATGTTTGATTTCAAATTCGATTGCATGACTTTTATGTTCAGCGGCAGAACACGAAAGTTATGGTATGAAAATAATGTGAATAACATTGTTCAACAGCAACATTATAAAAACAATCAAGTTCACTTGTAGAACTTCGTGGAAAAAAATAAATTCATTTGTATAACTTTGAAGTCCATATGCATAACTTTTAAAATTCAGTTGCAGAACATTGTATTTATACTATGCAACAAAATAGGTTCGGCAGTATAATCCTTTTATTCCAACAATACCCTTATAAGATTTTGTATATAAAAATGAGTTGAATCTGAACAGTTGATCTAGTAATAATCCAACAACTTATAACAGTTCTAAAATTCTTTTTTAGTGATTAGTTGTCTCTTGAACCTAACCCATTCTTTTTATAACCTAGTGTCTACACTGGCTTGCCTGCAAATTGCAATCTAGTCTAGCTATCAATTTGCTATTGCTTTTGTAATAAGGAAATCCAGTAGTATTTACTTTAGTAGTATTTACTTTCCTTTCATATTTACTGTTTGTCTGTACTGGTGAATAATCTGTTAGGATTGTGGGACACTAGTGTCATAGCTTTATTTTGTCTGGGCTTTGTTTTGTCTGTAACTGAGACTATTTGTACCCCTGAGTCTACTACTGTAGGGTAGAGCAATTATTATCACTCCAAAGTAGATCTGGAAATATAGAGCTCTCAGCAAGAATTCTCTGCACTTTATTATTTCAAGCTTTATTGATGCTTGTTTTCATGGTATCAGAGCTTAAGTGCTAAAGGAGTTTTCTTTTTCAGTCTTTTTAAATATTTGTCTGTGTTTTATCAGACTTTCTTGAGTTTATTGTAATGGCGGCTAGAGTCAGTTATCAAGACATGATGCAACCGTTGTTTCTTCATCCTTCAGACAATGCCACCTCTATTCAGGTCGATAAGCTGCAGGGCTCGTCTGATTACAGGGCTTGGCGGCGTTCGATGGAGATCAATCTTTCTTCTAAACGCAAAATGGGTTTCGTCACAGGTACGATTTCTTCACCTATTGATGATCCATTAAAGGCAGAAATGTGGGATACTTGTAATAATATGGTTATTGCATGGATTACTAGTAATGTCTCACCCACCATTAAAAGATCTATAATGTATATGACCAATGCTAAAGATATTTGGGTCAATTTAGAGAAGCGTTTTTCATTAACTAATGGCAGCAGAAAGTATAAGCTCTGTAGAGATCTGTATGATTTGAAGCAAAACACCTCTTCAATAACAGAGTATTATACTTCGATGAAGACTGTGTGGGAAGAACTTGATACTCTTAATCTGTTGCCTGTTATTGCTGCACCTACACCTGAGGTGCTTAAACTTTTAGAAGTAATTGAGCTACAAAAAGAGGAATCACGCTTATTTCAGTTCTTAAATGGACTTGATGAGCAGTACAATGCTCAGCGTAGTCAATTGTTGCTTCAAAATCCTTTGCCCACAGTTGAATTGGCCTGCTCAGCATTGGAGCAAGAAGAGGCTCAAAGGTGTATGCTTGGTTTGAATAAGACTGGTGGTGAACTAATGGCAATGTATAGTCGAACTGCTCCTGATAGGAATGTGACTTGTACCACATGTGGAATGAAGGGCCATGTTACTGAGAGATGCTGGCAAACAATTGGATATCCACGTTGGCATCCTAAACACAACCCCAGCAATTCTCCGAGACGTCCCTCACCCCAGAATAATAATAAGTGGCAGGCTAATTTGAAAACCAATCCGCCTCAGAAGTTTGCAGCTACAGTACAGACTGATGCCTCAAGCTCTGTTAGTGGAAATGCAGGATTCACTCCTCTGCAACTTGAACAATTAGCAAAGTTGTTACCTCAATTGTCCATGTCTTCACCAAAGTATGCTGACACAGATGATGAAATCGATTACCACTTTTCTGGGATGATTTCTTGTTTCACTGCTAATGCCACTTCAACTGAATGGATTATCGATTCCGGGGCGACAGATCACATGACAGGAAATAGCTCATTACTCACAGATGTGTCCGTGTTTCTGGGACCTCACATCATAAATCTTCCTACTGGTCAGGGCACTCAGATATCTCACAAGGGACAGGTACAATTGACTTCCAATTTAGTCTTGAAAAATGTGTTGTGTGTTCCTTCGTTTAAACACAATTTGATATCTGTTCAAAAACTGTTCAAAGATAGTGACTGTGACATTCAGTTTTTACCTTCTCACTGTGTCATTTCTGATAAAGTCACTAAGACTGTGCATGCTGTTGGTTATGCTCGAGATGGGTTGTATTATATTGATTCTTCTATGCCTGTCAAACCTGTTTGTTTGAATGCTGAAACTAAATTTAAAGACACAGACCTAGCCTTGTGGCATCATAGACTAGGCCATGCCTCTCTTTCCACTCTCAAACATATACCTTTCATCCCACCTTACTCTACTGTTGCACCTACCCAACTGTGTGTATCTTGCCCTATGTCTAAAATGACTAAGCTCCCTTTTTATTTAAGCTCTTCACATGCTGCTACTGTTTTTGAACTTTTGCACATGGACATTTGGGGTCCATATAAAAAACCATACAGATCAAAATACAGATTTTTCCTCACATTAGTTGATGACTTTTCAAGACACACATGGGTTTATCTATTGCAATTTAAATCTGAGGCTCTCAGTCACCTCAAAGCTTTCCTTCAATATGTCTCAACAAAATTCAACACTACCATTCGCACTATTCGTTCAGATAATGCCTTAGAATTCACTTCCTCATCTTGTAATCAATTCTTCACAGAACACGGCATTGTTCATCAAACCTCGTGTCCGTACAGACCCCAACAAAATGCAAGGGCTGAACGGAAACACAGGCACATTTTGGAACTTGCACGTGCATTGAGGTTTCATTCTGGACTACCTTTAGATATGTGGGGGGCTTGTGTCATGACCTCAGTCCATTTGATAAATAAATTACCCACGGCAGTTCTCAAAAACAAATCACCTCATGAGTTACTCTATAATACATTGCCTGAGTATGATAACTTGAGAGTCTTTGGATGCTTAGCTTTTGCCTGCAACCCTGCTCCTTCAACTGACAAATTTGACCATAGAGGGGTCCCTTGCTTGTTTATTGGTTATCCCCCAAATCAAAAGGGTTATAGGCTTCTAAACTTGCTCACCAAACTAGAATTCTCATCTCGTGATGTAGTCTTCCATGAAACAGTGTTTCCTTACCATACAAATTCCTCCTCAAACTATATGCAACCTGTCCCACCTACAATGCCTATCATACACAATGTCACTGCTGATGACATTGACTTCCCAGATTCTTCACTAGATGGGAATCATTCTCAATCTACTCCAACAAGTTACACCCCACAATCACCTTTATTACAAAATACTTCTCCAAATGAGATTAGTTCACTCTCTTCTTCTAATAGTTTGAATACCAACCTGCCTTCACCATCTCCTGCTCCATCTTCTCCAGTTCCACCAGTAAGACGTTCTACTAGGCCTCACATCCCACCTAGGTGGATGCAAGATTTTGCTGCTAATGTTCTCACTTGTCCTGCATCAAACCTGGCCTCAACAGCTGTTAATGCTCCATTCTCCTGTTTTCTTACAACTGTAACTACAAATCAAGATCCCTCCTCGTTCAAAGAAGCTGTCATTCATTCTCAATGGGTTGAGGCTATGAATCTGGAGTTACAAGCCTTAGAGTTCAATAATACATGGGAAATAGTGGAGCTCCCTCCTGGTAAACATGCAATAGGCACGAAATGGATTTTTAAAACAAAATTTCTACCTGATGGGTCTGTGGATAAGCATAAGGCCAGATTGGTGGTTCTGGGGTGTCACCAAAGGCCTGGTGAAGACTATTTTGAAACGTTTGCTCCAGTGGCAAAACTCACCACTGTTCGAACCTTGCTTGCCGTTGCTGCTATGCAAAAATGGTACACACATCAGATGGACGTTTCGAACGCCTTTCTACATGGTGACTTATCAGAGATTGTGTATATTAAGCTTCCTAAAGGCTACACTGAAATGGGTAGTAGGATAACAATCAATATGACTGCTTTGCCTGCACCTACGAGACTGGTTTGTCGATTAAAGAAATCTCTATATGGCTTACGCCAAGCTCCGCGTACATGGTTTTCTAAACTGTCTACCACTCTTCTTCAACTAGGTTTCAAGCAATCCAAGACGGACTACAGTTTGTTTAGTAACAACACATCGACTACTATTACTTTGGTGCTCGTGTACGTTGATGATCTTTTATTGGCTGGTAACAGCATGGAGAGTATCATCGATCTCAAACAGATGTTGGCTGGAACCTTTCATATGAAAGATTTGGGACAGTTGAGATTCTTTCTTGGTTTGGAAATTGATACAACTGAGAATGGGATTTTTGTCAGCCAACGAAAGTATACCACTGATATTCTAAAAGAGCATAACTTACTCAATGCCAGACCATTGCAGCTTCCTCTTGATGCTCATCAAAAACTCACTCCTGAACTTGGAGATCCTCTTCCCAATCCAGGTATCTATCAACGTCTCTTGGGGCAACTTATATATCTCACCATTACAAGACCGGATATTTGTTTCAGTGTGCAAATACTCTCCCAGTACATGAATAAACCAACAACAGTCCATCTACAAGCTGCCTATAGACTTCTCAGGTATTTAACTGGTACCATTTCTCAAGGAATTCTGTTAGCATCCCAGTCTGCTGCACAATTGACTGCCTACTGTGACAGCGACTGGGCTTCCTGCCCTACAACCCGCAGGTCCACTTCGGGCTATTGCATCTTTCTGGGTGACTCTCCTGTGTCTTGGAAGTCAAAAAAACAACCTGTAGTTGCACGCTCTTCCGCTGAAGCTGAATATCGAGCTATGGCTCTTACAACATGTGAGGTTACATGGTTGTCTGCGTTACTTAAGGATCTTGGACTTCAAAAGCTTCCTCCAACAATCATCAACTGCGACAATAAAGCTGCTCTTGCCATCGCTGCTAATCCGGTTCTCCATGAACGCACTAAGCACGTTGAACTTGATTGCCACTACGTTCGTGATCAAATTAAAGCTGGAACTATAGTCACTGCCCATGTCTCCTCTTCAAAACAAGTTGCTGATGTTTTCACTAAACGCCTTCCTGTTAATCTTCACAGCGCTCATATGGACAAGTTGACAGCCTCCTTCACTCCTCTGTCACTTGAGGGGGAGTAATAAGGAAATCCAGTAGTATTTACTTTAGTAGTATTTACTTTCCTTTCATATTTACTGTTTGTCTGTACTGGTGAATAATCTGTTAGGATTGTGGGACACTAGTGTCATAGCTTTATTTTGTCTGGGCTTTGTTTTGTCTGTAACTGAGACTATTTGTACCCCTGAGTCTACTACTGTAGGGGTAGAGCAATTATTATCACTCCAAAGTAGATCTGGAAATATAGAGCTCTCAGCAAGAATTCTCTGCACTTTATTATTTCAAGCTTTATTGATGCTTGTTTTCATTTTGCTTATAAAAAAATACCCAGTTCTTACATCTTCTCCCATCTTTCTTCAACATGTTTCGTAGATTCTTACTTTGGATGTCCCATTTCTGGGGTCTGTTGTGTGAATTTATAATGCCTTCTACTCCCAACTCTCATGCCCCATCCACTTGTGCTCCCAATGCAATGGCTTCTACAACTGGCTCTGAAACTCAATTAACTATTGTTTCTAGTTCAAGTCCTACTAAATATGACGTTTTCTTGAGCTTCCGCGGTGAGGACACTCGACTTACATTTACCAGTCATCTGTACCAAAGACTGGATGATCATGGAATTCGAACTTTTATGGATGATCCTGAGCTACATAGCGGAGAAGTTATCTCAGATGCTTTGACTCAAGCTATTCATGAATCCAAGACTTACATTGTTGTCTTCTCCGAAAATTATGCTTCTTCACCTTGGTGCCTTAACGAGCTTGTAGAGATCCTCAATTGTCACAAAACAGCTCAAAGATTAGTTATTCCTGTGTTTTTCAACATCCATCCATCAGTTGTGCGACACCAAACTGGAAGTTTTAAACAAGCTTTCAAGAAACATCAAAAACGTTCTGGAGGTGAAAGAGAGAAACTTGAAAATTGGCGGTTTACACTTAAACAAGTTGCCGACTTGTCAGGACACCATCTATCCAAAGACAGGTCATTCAAATATATTTATATTCATTCATAATATAGAGAAATTTAGCCCTAAATTTAGGAATGTGATGTATAGAGCTGTCTTTTTATTTCCATAGTTATTTCTAGCATATAGTATTAACTACCAGTATATTCATTCAAATATATTTATATTAATTCATAATAGCATAGGAATGTTATTTCTAACATTTCCCTAAATTTATTTTCCATTAACTACCAGTATATTGTAACTACCTACCATACTCTGTTTCACAATAAGAAGAATTGCATTTCAGGTCTGAAGCTGATGTTACCAATAAAATTGTTGATGAGCTTCTACTCATAATAAATCCCAAGACTTTAGATGTTGCCAAATTTCCAGTTGGATTGGATTCTCGTGTCAAAGACATAACAGCATTGTTCAGAAGTGACAAAGAAGGTGCCATTAGGATTGGTATACATGGTATGGGTGGTGTTGGAAAAACAACTCTTGCCAAAGCTGTCTATAACCAAAACTATAGAAGCTTTCATGGCAGCTGCTTCCTAGCAGACGTTAGAGAGGCTTCAACAAGAGAAAACGGCCTAGTAAGTTTACAACAGAAACTTATTGACAATGTTCTGAAATGTAAGAACGAAAGTATCGACAATGTTGATCAAGGAATTGAGTTGATAAGAGCTAGAATTTGTTCGAAAAAAGTTCTGATTGTTATTGATGATTTGGACAACATAATGCCCCTTGAATTTATAGTTGGACCATTTGCTATGGGTAGTATTATTATAATAACGACAAGGAATGAAGATTTACTTGATTCAGTTAGAGTCGAAGCCAGGTACAAGGTAAATGGATTGGGTGATGCTGAGTCACGTCAACTCTTTATGCAACATGCTTTCGGTGATAATAAAATACCCGACACATTCACTGAATTGTCCCAAGAAATTCTAGAACATGCTGGGGGGCTTCCATTGGCTCTTAAAGTTTTTGGCTCCAACCTGCTTAACCAATCTGAGGGAGACTGGAGATGGTTTATAAACAAGTTGAAACGAGTCCCTATTGAAGATGTTGAGAATAAACTCAAAATTAGCTATCAAGCCCTGAAATCAGTAGATCCTATGCTGCAAAATATTTACCTAGACATTGCTTGTTTTTTCGTCGGACGCAAGAAAAAAGAGGTTGTTAATATAATGGAAACTTGTTACACATTTGTCAATCGCCATATTGACATTCTAAATAAAAGATGCTTACTAACAACCAATGACGAAGATGAGCTGGGGATGCATGATCTGCTTCAGGATATGGGAAGGAATATTGCCCGTAATGAATCACCTGACGAGCCTGAAAAACATAGTAGATTGTGGGCATCAAAAGATATATGTGATGTGTTGAAGAAGAAAAAGGTAATTTCATTCTCTTTTATCTCGTAGATTTATTTATTAAAACATTGGTCATCAACTTTTCTTCTTCGTTTATGTGTCAGGGAACAGAAGCAGTTGAATGTATCATCCCTCGGGACAACAACCAGGATGCACTAAGAGGATCATCATTCACTACCAAAACTTTCAAAAGGATGAGTAAATTAAGATTTCTTCACCTTGAAGAGGTAAACATAACTGGAAGCTTTGAACAGATATTTGAAGATCTGAGGTTGCTCCGTTGGAGGTATTGTCCTTTACAGTGTTTACCTTCTGAATTCAACCCATCAGAACTTGTTATCCTTGAATTGCCTGGTAGCAAACTGAGAACAGTGTGGGAGCAAAACATGGTATACTCTTATGTATGTTTCTTGCATATATAACATTTTTATGAAGAAAAGTCTGCTATAATTTTGTCCTATTGCACTCATTGCTAACAGGTTTCACATGTTTTTGGAAAGTTAAAGACTCTGAACATGTCATACTCTCGGGATTTAGTTGCAACTCCAGACTTCATCAAATTACCGTCTCTTGAAATTTTAAATCTTAAGGACTGTGAAAGCTTAGAGGAGGTCCATATATCAATTGGAAGTTTGGTGAGGCTTGATTCCTTAAATTTGATGGGTTGTGAGAAGCTAAAAAGTCTTCCGGACACCATCTGCAACTTGAGAGCATTGAAAGTTTTAAATATTAGTTACTGCAGTAGTCTTAAAGATTTGCCTATCCAACTGGGCAACATTAAATCCCTAACAAAGCTCAATGCTAGTAGCCTAACTGTTTCGAAGCTACCTGATTCAATCGGTCATCTTAATAAGCTTGTTGAGCTGAATCTAATGGCTAATCAGAAGCTTGAAGCACTTCCAGACACCATTTGCAACCTGAGATCATTGGAAATTCTTGATATTAATGATTGCGGTAGTCTCGAAGCATTGCCTACGGCAATTGGAAACATTGAATCCCTAAGAAAGATTGGTGTGAGTGGACTACCTCTTTCAAAATTGCCAGATTCGATAGGGAATCTTACTAAGCTTGTTGAGCTAAGCTTGAGGGATAACAAGAAGCTTGAAACTCTTCCGGACACCATTTGCAACTTAAGAAATCTGGAGATTTTTAGTACTGAGGAATGTAAAAAACTAGAAACATTACCAGATGAGCTTTGGAAGATTACAAGTTTAAGGAAGCTAGATGCAAGTTTTTCCTCTCTTAAAAAGCTACCGTATATAGGATCAAGCCAGACTGCATTATCATTGCAAGAATTGGTTTTATCCTTCAGTGGTATAACTGCCCTGCCATCTGGTTTTAGTCAGCTGTTAAACCTAACATCTCTTGAACTTTGTCATTGTTATCATCTGTTTTCCATTCCAAAACTTCCTCCTAATCTGAAATGCATAAAGGCAGAAGGTTGTGGCTCTCTGGAAAGATTACCAGATCTATCCAATTTGAAACACTTGGAGACATCGGACCTTTCGTGGTGTAGGGGTTTGACAGAGATTCAAGGCTTGGAGGAAGTCACTGCTTTTAGAGAGCTTTATTTGGTAGGTTGTAGTCGTTTGACAGATAAGCATCTCACAAAACGATTGTTTAAGGTTCGCTGATCTCAAACTCTAGTAATACACATTTTTCATTTTAATAGGATATTTTAACTAGTTATTTTGATTTTTTTTTAAAGGAAGGTGTTATTGTTGATTCATTTGTGAAATGTATCATAAATAATCTTTTTATTAATTGTTTCTTTTTTTGGTAGCAGGTGTATTCTGAATTTGGGCATCAGATTAGTGTTTACGTTTCCAAAGTTCTAGATGAGAAAAGTCGCCATCGATGGGCTGGTTGGATTACTGAATCACCGTATTGGACAAGTGAATCAAGTGACTCAGAGACAACAGTATATGCACATCTACTGCCAAATGAGTCACACAATTTCATGGGGATCATTCTTTGTTTTAGCAACGCAGTGCGTTCTAGAAGATCATCAACATTTAGTTTTTCTGTTAAGAATACTACAAGTGGTTATATATGGAGGAGCGGCAGCCTTGATGTTCCTTATGTATCTGAAGTGATGGTAATAGTGCCAAAATCAATCTCCCCGGTCAGAGATGACGACCATAGAATTGAATTCACAGCCGATAATAATGTAAAAATAGTTGGGATTCATCTACTGTATAATACGGAGACTGAAATGTTTGAAGATGTTACGAGACAACATGTTACTGACATTGCACTGAAATTGGTTGATCCTGTGCTACAAGATATGTTCCTAGATATTGCTTGTTTTTTTATCGGATGGGAGAAAAAGAAAGTTGTCCAAATACTCGAAACTTATTACACCAATGTTGATCATCATATTGATATTCTAAAGAAAACATGTCTACTAAAGATTAATGCCCGACATGAGTTGGAGATGGATGATCTGCTTCAGCATCTAGGAAGGAAAATTGCATGTAACAACTCTCTTGAGGAGCCTGGAAAACATAGTAGATTGTGGCTATCAATTGATATATATGAAGTGTTGAAGAAGCAGACGGTAAATCCAATACATATACAATAATTTGTCATATGATTATCAACTTCTTTTCTTGAAAATTTATGTATATCAAATTGCACATTATATGAACTTTATGTGTTGAAGAAATACAGGGAACTAATCGTTACTCCCTCCATCCCATTTTACATATGTACCTACAAAAAATAAAAATTGTCCCATATTACATATTCATCTCTTCTTTCAATACAAATTCAAGTCTAGTTTTTTCCAAATCTATCCCTAGATTGTCCCATGTTACATGTTCATCTGTTTTTTCTCTTTTTTGATTTACTCATAATACTTTGTTTTATTTATATATGGATGTTAGGGAACAGAAGTAACTGAAGGTATCGTCCCTCGCAAAGTTGATTATGAGGATGCACTCAACGGAGAGTCATTCACTTTGGAAGCATTCAAAAAGATGAGGAAATTAAGATTTCTTTACCTCGAAAAGGTACATCTGACTGGAAGCTTTGAACAGACATTTGAAGATTTGAGGTGGCTCTGTTGGAAGCGTTGTCCTCTGAAATATTTACCTTCTGAATTTTACCCCCCAAGACTGGTTATTCTTGAGTTGCCTCACAGCAATATCATAACAATGTGGGAGCTAAACAGGGTAGGTACTGTGATTAAGTTTCTTGCATATATGATAGGTCATTTAACCATATACCTGATTTATTAATTGTTCCCAAATGCACTTATTATTACAGGTTCCCCATGCCTTTGAAAAGTTAAAGATTCTAGACATGTCGGATTCTCAAGATTTAACTACAATTCCAGACTTCACTAAATTACCATGTCTTGAAACTTTAAATCTCAAGGGCTGTGAAAGCTTGGAGGAGGTCCATATATCAATTGGTAGTTTGACGAGACTTGTTTCCTTATATTTGCATGGTTGTGTTAAACTAAGAAGTCTTCCGGAAACCATTTGTAACTTGAGAGCTTTGGAAGTTCTAGATATTTGTGATTGCAGTTGTTTGGAAGCATTGCCTATGCCATTAGGGAACATTCAATCACTAAGAGAACTCAATGCAGGGAATCTAACTGTTTCAGTAGTACCAAATTCAATTGGACACCTTAGTAAGCTTGTTAAGCTGAGACTAAATAGTAACAAAAACCTCAAAACTCTACCCGTCACCATTTGCAACCTGAGATTATTGGAAATCCTTGATATCTCTGGATGTGGAAAACTAGAAATGTTACCTGATCAACTTTGGAAGCTTACGAGGTTAAGAGAGCTAAAAGCCGAGTTTCCTCGTAATCTGAAATGGATGAGTGCAGATGGCTGTATGTCTATGGAAAGATTACCAAATCTATCCAACTTGACACAGTTGGAGTACTTAAAACTTGAAGATTGTAGTGGTTTGACTGAGATTCAAGGCTTGAAGGGACTCACTTCTGTCAGAAACCTTTATTTGGAAAGTTGCAACTCCTCTCTTCTGGCATACATTTTCACAGAGAGTTTCTTTCAGGTTTGACTATTTTTATAAAAAGTTAGTGTGCCAAAATTGTTTCCTTTTTGAGGATTTTGCTCCTATATCATTAATTAATTTGTTAAAATTCGATTTTACTTTTTAATTGTTTAAAAAAAAATGTGTTCAAGTCATAACTCTCTTTTCCCCCCATTTTTGCAGGTAAGATTATTATGATAAATCCAGTGCCGCTACAAGTCTTACAATGAACCAACAATTTAGATCACAACCTAGTTTTTGATTAATAAATAAGTATCTTAGATAATATATTGGCTGGACGATGATTATTAAATAAAAACTAATTTATAACATGTTTACTTACTAATAAGCAATAATAATATAATCACATAAATATAAACATTATCCTATTTCTTGACAAAAAAAAATTGTTCTATTTGATTTTGACATAATAAATTAATAAATTATTCATTAATTGTAAATTTGTTTACATAGTCAATTTTTTGAATTAAATGATGTATGCGTATGCATGTAATTTGTGTGTACACTATCCATGCTAAATATATTGTAATGTATTATGCACTAATAAGTTTTGTAATTATATATATGTTATGCATTATGTCTCTGGGCAAAACTACAATCTCAATCTTTAAAAAAAAAAAAATCGAAAATGAACTTGTTTTGTAAATCAAATGCAATTTAAAGAAATTTAATCGAAATGAAATTGGTTTAAAAAGTTTTCCATGCATGTATATATTTATTGGTTAACTTAGATTTATTCTTTTGTTACAATTTGTAGATGTACACTCAATTTGGGCATCCAATTCAAATTTGCTCAACCAAGTTTCCAGACTGGATTAGTCAATCAAGTGAAAATGAATCAATGTCTTTGAAAGAGAATATTGAGTCAAATGAATATTATCCAACAATGTCTTTAAATTTGCCCCCAAACGTGTCACATAATTACTTGGGGATGATTCTTTGCATTAGATCCTCGAAATCTTTCACCAGTTACTCTGTTGAGAAAACCACAAGTGATTTTATATGGAGGGGCGAATTTGAAAGTGATGGTTATAAATCATTGATGGTAATAGTACCAAGATCAACATTTTGTGTGGAAGATGGTGATGATAAAATTATATTAAAAGCAAATCGACGTTCAAAAGTTTATGGGATTCATCTACTGTACAAAACTGAAGAGTACGACAGCACCGCTGTCAATGAAGATTGAAGCAGTTGAAAAGTGACAAGAACTAGCCAGTTACTCTCCCACTCTTTCAAGAAATGTTGAACGCAAACTTGCTCTGTTTCATCAACCAGGGCCCAGAAACAGGTACCACTGATCCACTGATCCACTGATATTGGACCATTCTTTTGTCTAAAAATCCAACATCTTGTTCATTATAGTAACCATTTTCATAAGCCTGTGTATATGATCACGTGGAACACGTGAGTTATAATTGTTCAATATACAAAAACTTGTTCCTGTTTATTCTTCCCAGCAAGAGGACTTGTTCCTGTATATGTGTGTGTATGTTGCAAAAGCACAAGGCAACTGTCTCACTCTTTTTCTATCTTAGATTTATTTATATATGTGTGTTAAGGAACAGAAGCGATTGAAGGCATCATTCCTGGCAAACTATTACCACCAGATTCACTTGAGGCAGTATCATCAGCTACAGAAGCATTTTGAAGGATGTGCAATTATTTTTACCTCTCACTAGAAGCAGCGAACAGACATTTGAAGACCCGATGTATCTTAACATCAAAACTTTGTAATTTTCCAATTCATGTTTGGTGTTTCTCTTAAATTTTTTAGTTAGATGGTAATAGTATCTTGATGGTGACTACAAAAGCAGTTTTTAGGATACGACAGTTAAAGTGAAACGATTTTGAGGTTACTGGAGAAGATGAATTGGGAAATGGCTGATCCGGAAGATGATTTGTTGAATCGATACAAGTTAATTGCCGTTTGTTTGTCACCTGCAGAAATAGGTAACATAAACAAAATTACACGCATGGTTTCACTATGTTTGGTCACCATATTTTTCAGTTCAGATCTATTTTAACTTGCCCGAGTCTATCATTTTGGGCAATTATATGTATTTTTTAACTTAAAAATATAGCATAGAAATTTGTTATCAGAGGCATAATAAACCATTTTAAAAAGATGCAATCTTGTATACTCCGTAGTGTTCATTGTTGATATAAAACGTTTATTGTTATTCGTTTAACGGTGCCTGAGGTTTTCCGATTTTGGTTTCGTCCTAGGAAATATGAAGAAAACGTTCGCCTCTGTTCGCAAGCTCCTTGAAGGAGCAATCCGTTGGCTGTTTGCTTGAATATCTCAAAGAGAAAGTGTGCTGGAAATTATTTTTGTGACAGCAAATGCTATAGGCAGTGGAAAAATGGAGAAAAGAAGCTTCTAGCTCCGATACTATGTCAAAACTGTGAGTAATGCTACTGCTTGTGGATGTATTTATATTATTAATGGAAGTGAGTGCATATGTACATATATAAATATTGAATTGTGATGTGTGTTTTATAGTCTTACAGATGTGAGGGAGTAAATCTTGTATAACATATCTTAAGCCTGTCTACTACATGCCTAATAGAATATATATACAAGTTATCAATAGAAGCAATGTACGAGTGAAGTTTGCGATACTACCCAACTGGTACAGTCCAATCACTTTACTCCTTTAGTCTAGCACCTGTCGATGTGGTTGTGATGTTAACGCTCATTGATAGAGATGAGTTGGAGATGGATGATCACATGATGAGTGTGGAGAGCAGAGTAGATTGTGGTTATCACGAGATATGTATGCCGTGTTGAAGAAGCACAATTTAACTTCAAAATATAAACAATGAATTTTATATGACTTTATATTATACGAGAACTAGTAAACTTTTCCTTATAACTTATCATTGTGCATAGTATAACTTTGATCATCTTTTAATCCCCCTTTGATCTTCTTCTTCTTCCAGTTGGCAAATTTCTAAAATGTTTCGAATTATCTTGTCTTGTATATCGCAGTTGTGGGACGTGTTATCCGAAGGATTACACTTCAATGTCCTTTGGTTATTCCGTTGCGAATACTACAAGTGGTTTTATATGGAGCGCCTTGATGTTCCTAGCAAGTATGAATCATTGATGGTAATGGTGCCAAAATCAATATTCTTGATCTCAGATGATGACCATAAAATTAAATTAATAGCTGATAATGTAATAATTGTTGGGATTCATCTATTATATGAAACAGAGACCACAATGATTGATGATGATGTGACAAAAACATGAAACTAGGTTTGATGAACTGAATTTGGTTGATCCTCATCTACAAGATTTATCGTTAGATATTTCTTGTCTCTTCATCCATTGGAAGAAAGAAGAGGTTGTTCCAATTTTGGAAACTTATTGATTTTCTGAAAAACAGATGTTTACTAACGATCAACGATAGAAATGAATAATCTGCTTCAGCATATTGGAAGGAAAATTGCAAGTAGTAACATTTCTGATGAACCTCAAAAGATATATATGATGTGTCTAAGAAGCAAAAGGTAATTTTTTTATATACATACAATGATTTTTTCGTGGCTTTATATATTATGTCACCTCTTCAACTTTTCCTTACTAATTTATTTACATAAAATTGCAATCATATGAAATTATGATGTCAGGGAACAAGAGCAGTTAAAGGTATCACCCCTCGCAAACTTGACTACCAGGATGCATGCACTTGACAGAATTTTTCACAAGGGAAATTTTTTGGTGTTTGGTGTTTGCAGTTCCACATATATACCTTATGATTTATAAATCTTGGGGATATCCCTGAGTTTCAGAAGCATTTTGTTTGAAACAGTAAGCTTTTGATCACACGAAAATTACGAATTCTTCTTCACATGCTCATATCGGATTAAATGAATAGTTGGTTGCTGAAAAGCCAATGCATTGATTTTATGCTTCGATAAGTTACAGGTGCAAAAATGATTGAACCGTGACACTGCTTAGACTATTAAGATCCAATACATGTTCTTGTTGTTTGGTCTGTAAAACAGAATCTGCTGATATTATCTGCATATAGTCAATAGCAAATTACCAATTTCTGCTATTAAATGAGTCTAACATTGTACAAGAGCCCCAAATTAAGAGCTTTATGTATGTAATTATGAGGATTAATAAAAGTTAAGAGCTTTATGTATGCACTAACTAAAAGTATAATACTACTGCACTTACTTTTTAGAAAGATGCTCACGCTGGCTTGATTGCTCATCTGCTCCCTCTTTTAGGCTCTTTCTGTTTTATTATCAAATAAACAATAACAAACTTTATTGATTAACAAGGTGCTGCTGCAATATCTGAACGAAATCATAGTTTAATTAGACTTAAGAGGTTCGATTTTAGAAAAGGTGTACATACTAGGACATCTTTAGTCCGCAATGGCGGCTGCAGTTATTTATAATTAAAATTAAGAACTTTATTTAATTATAATTATCTCCACCGAACATTATATATACAATTGTTTGTACATTTGTCCCATTCATTTCTATACACTTTCCATTTTAGGATATATTCCAAAAATAGTAAATTTTAATAATATAAAACACTATTACATCCACTACTTTCTCCACTATCTCTATTCTATAATAATATAAAACACTATTACATCCACTATTTTTCTCCACTATCTCAAATCTATTATTAAATATTGATTGATCCCACCACTTTACCCACTTTTCATCTAATTTTACTCATTTTTTATATTTTTCTTAGTCTGAGTAGTCTTGAATCAAGGGGGTCTGTCGAGTTTGAGTTTGCTGATTTTCGGGTCCCAGACCTTGAATATAAGGGGGCACATATGTCTCGTGGTAGGTTGGATTGATACCACTACTCCCCACTGTAGTTGGCGGTGGTTGGTTTTATAATGTTGCACATATCAAACTAAAAAATGGAGCTTTGGTAATAAATGTAAAATTAAATGTGTATTATGAATATCTCATTTAATGAAGATAAAATTTATGAGTTTGAATAGAAATGACATTTAATAATATTATTCATTATTGTTGGTACAAAAAATATGTACATTTTCAACCACAGTTGAGAACACCACAAGCTTTTTTCTAATACAGACCCATGAAGGCGATCATAATTGGTACATTCAAAATGGCAAATGAAGTTGAATCACGGTTTGAACTTTGATCTACAAGATTCTATATAAAATTATTTGAAATTTCTTATGCATATTTTCACATTTTAGAGCATTGGTAACTGCTAAGTAGTGAACAGTGTGACAATCTAATTATAACATTCTAATCCTCACTCCCTACTTGTTAATGCTCCTGTTAATTTTCTTAAATTACAATTACTATTATTCAGTAGAGAATGAATAATTTGTGTACGAGCACCGCTAACAAAGCTTCTTGTCTATGAATTGTAATATGGTTTAGAAAGTAATATTTATTCATATATGTTATATGACTTTAGAAAAGAATGGATTGTCTTGATTTAGTTAAGTGTTTTGATCATGTACTAGTTGAATTCGTTTATAGATTTTCGAAAATGGCGCAACATATTTGTTAGCTAGAGCTGTGCATTCTGTTATTAATCATGCACTCGATTCTGATAATTTATAAGTAATGCAAGTATGTTTTATTCAAAAAAGAAAAGAAAGGCTTTACGACATTTTTAATCTCGTAATCTATACTCTTTATTAATAAGCAAAACAACGTGAAAATGGCGCGCGGTACTAAAGTATCAAAAGTACCAAATTTGATTATCACTAAATAGTGGGTTCGATTCCTCTTCCATATATTTCAATCATCTTCTTCCATTTTATCAAACCCTCCTCTTCTACAGCGACAGATATTCGATAGTGTAGATCTTCGGATTTGAAACATCTTCTTCGCATTCGAAGCCTCTCATCTGTTGTCCAAACTAAGCTACTAATTTTAAACTACTCTTCTACAACTCATCTTCCAGTACTTTCAAAATGCTACGCATCATCTTGTCTTGTATATCAGGATTGTGGGATTTTTTATGTCAATCAATATCTTCCGCAACTACTTCTCAGAGTTCATCCTCGTCTCCTTCAGACTCAGTGTCTTCTTCAACTATTTCTCATACTCTGTCATCTACTGCTGTTTCATGTACATCGCCTTCTACAGGTTCTGACATTCAGTCCTCTACTTCTTCCGATACAATAGCTTCTACAAGTTCTCGTACCCCGTCATCTACTGCTTCCGAAACAATGGCTACTACTCAAACTCCGTCATCTACTTCACTTGCTTTGGCTTCTGCAACGATTTCTCAAACTTCATCCTCTTCTCCTTCAGATTTGATGCCTTCTACAACTATTCCTCAAAACTCATTAGCTTCAGCAAGTTCTGAAACTCCAATACCTACTTCCTGGGCAGTTTTCTTAAGCTTCCGCGGTGTAGACACTCGAACTACCTTTACCAGTCATTTGTACAATAGACTAGTTGGCTCTGGTTTTTCAACATTTATGGATGATCCTGAGCTACGCAGTGGACAAGTAATCTCAGACGCATTGTTTCAAGCTATTCAAGAATCCAAGATTTACGTTGTTGTCTTCTCAGAAAACTATGCTTCTTCAGCTTGGTGCCTTAAGGAGCTCGTAGAGATTCTCAATTGTAATAAAACAATGCAAAGATTGGTAATTCCCGTGTTTTATAACATTGATCCATCTGTGGTGCGATATCAAACTGACAAATTTAAAGAGGCGTTTGAAATACATCGAACTCGTTCTCCCCAGGAAAATGTGAAGAAGTGGCTTGACACACTTGGAGAAGTTTCCCTCTTTTCAGGATACCATATAACTCGGTAATATTAACCTTTCTACTATTTATTTTCAAAATAAAATACTCTGTCTTACTAATTATCTTTTATGCTAATTGATCTTAATAAAATGTGTTTATATATGTTCTTTTAGAAATGACATTGAATAATATTATTCATTATTGTTGGTACAAAAAATATGTACATTTTCAACCACAGTTGAGAGTAATAAAGTCTACTATCCAAGTATGGAACCTAAGTATGACCGGTATATTTTAGTCTTGTATAACTCATCTACGAGTATGTGTGCAGTAATGGTAGGTCTGAAGCTGATATTATATCTGAAATCATTAATCGGATTCTACTGGATATGAATCCCAACACTTTAGACGTCACCAAATGTCCAGTTGGGTTGGATTCTCGTGTTAAAGACATAATGTCATTGATGAGCGCTGGCAGCAAAGGTGTCATCAATATTGGTATATATGGTATGGGTGGTATGGGCAAAACAACTCTTGCCAAAGCTCTTTTCAATCAACTTCTGCTAGGAGGAAGGTTTAACGGCAGCTGCTTCTTAGCAAACGTCAGGGATGCTTCGGGTAACTACAAAGGCATAGAATCTCTACAACAGAAGCTTATTAATGAAGTTCTTAAAAGTAACAAAACAGTTGAGGTTCACAGTGTTGCAGAAGGAACTAAGTTAATAAGAGAGAGACTTTGTTTGGCGAAAGTTCTGGTTCTTGTTGATGATATATACGACCGTAGTCACTATGAATATTTGGTAGGGCCATTTGCTTCCGGGAGTGTAGTTATTATAACTACAAGAGATGAAGAGATGCTGGATAAAATTCAAGTAGAACCCAGATATCGATACAAGGTACCAGAGTTAAATAACAAGGAGTCACTGTCACTATTTACCAAACATGCATTTGAAAGTGGTAAACAAGACAACACTCTAATGGCATTGTCTGAAGATATTCTACGTCTTGCTGGTGGACTTCCGTTGGCTCTCGAGGTTTTTGGTGCATATCTATCTACACAACCTTCTGTGGTAGGATGGAAAGCTTACATCGAGAAACTGCAGCGAGATCCGGACAGCAATATTCAGCAAAAACTTATAATTAGTGTGAATGCCATTGAATTGGAGGATCGTTTGTTAAAGGAAATATTCCTTGACATTGCTTGTGTTTTCATTGGAATGGACAAAAGAAACGTGGTTAAAATTTTGGAAACTTTTTATCTCTACGCAGATCATAAGATTGATATTCTAAAGAAAAGATGTTTACTTACGATCAATAAATCTGTGTTCGGAATACATTTGGAGATGCATGATCTTCTTCGAGATGTAGGAAGGGAAATTGCTCGCAAAGACTCTGCTAATGAGCCAGAAAATTACAGTAGATTGTGGGCAGTAAAAGACGTATATGACGTGTTGGAGAACCAGAGTGTAAGTTTAATATATATGATATTCTATTGTGGTTTCAGATTCCTCTGATCACTTCATGACTTTATATGATATAAAACAATTATAACTTTTCTCTCTTATAAATGCATGTGTCTCAGATTGCTCGTAAATTGAGATTATGTGCTGAAAAAAAAACACAAGTGAACTTACCCTCTTCCACTTCTTATCCTTTGTTAAATTAATTTATAAAACATTATTTATCAACTTTTCTTCTTGATACATGTTAGGGAACAAAAGCGATTGAATGTATCATCTATAGAGATGGAGGAAATAAACTTAATGGAGTAGCATTCACTACAAAAACGTTCAAAAGGATGAGTAAATTAAGATTTCTTAACCTCGTAAAGGTAAATCTCACTGGGAGCTTTGAACATATATTTAAAGATTTGAGGTGGCTCCGTTGGGACTCATGTCCTTTGAAGTGTTTACCATCTGATTTTTGCCCCCAAAAACTTGAAATCCTGGAGTTGCCTCAAAGCAATATGAGAACAATGTGGGAACTAAACATGGTAGGTAGTCCAAGTATGTTTCTTGCAAATATTACAATCTATATAATAGTGCCAGATATAATTTCTCCAAATTACCCTCATTTTTACAGGTTTCGCGTGTTTTCGGAAATTTAAAGATTCTAAACATGTCAGATTCTAAAAATTTATCTACAACTGCGGACTTCACTAGGGTGCCATATCTTGAAACTTTAAATCTTCAAGGCTGCGCAAGTTTGGAGGAGGTCCACATGTCAATCGGAAGTTTGGCGTGGCTTGTTTCCTTAAATTTGCATGGTTGTGTGAAGATAAGAAGTCTTCCGGAAACCATTTGCAACCTAAGATCATTGGAAATTCTTGATATTTATGGTTGCAGTCGTCTGGAAGCTTTACCAACGGCAATTGGGAACATTGAATCCCTAAAAGAGATTAATGCGATGAAACTAACTGTTCCGAGATTGCCAGATTCGATTGGACGTCTTACTAAGCTTGTTGAGTTGGATCTAAGCTTCAACGAGGAGCTTGAAACTCTTCCGAACACCATTTGCAACCTAAGATTCCTTGAAACTCTTAAGATTATTGAATGTAAAAAATTAGAAATATTGCCAGATCAGCTGTGGAATCTTACAAGGTTGAGGGAGCTAGATGCAAGTGATGCTAAACTGTTGAAAAAGCTTCCAGATATAGGATCAAGCCAGATTGCATTATCATTGCAAGAACTGAAACTATCCCGTACTGGTATCACTGCCCTGCCATCTGGTTTTTGTCAGCTGTCAAACCTACAATCTCTTGATCTTTTTGCCTGTCGTGATTTGCTTTCCATTTCAGAACTTCCTAATAATTTGAAATGTATAAGGGCAGATTACTGTGAATCTCTAGAAAGGTTAGCAAATCTATCCAATTTGAAACAGTTGGAGGAATTGGACCTTGATGATTGCGAGTGTTTGACAGAGGTTAACGGCTTGGAAGAGCTCACCGCATTAAGATACCTGAATTTGAGAGGCTGTAGTGGTTTGACACTCATCCGAGGCTTGGACCAACTGACTTCTATTCGAACACTTCGACTGGAAAGCGACTCTCATCTGACATATAAGCGTCTCACAAAACGATTGTTCCAGGTTAGCTGATCTCAAAGTAATGTTAAATTCATATTCTATTTTTTGATTGAATATTATAATACCTACAATAAGTATATGAATTATTTAAAAACTAGCTTATGGCCTTAATATTTTTTATTATATTAATTCAACTTTATTCTTAGTATTCATAATTATTTTAATTTTATTTAAAATTTATAATTCTAAAATACAATTTTTTTTAATATATTGTTGACGAACTTCGAACCTTCGACTTTTGAAAAAATGGTTTTTCTATTAAAATATAAAATACTACTTGACACTATATTCAACGGTTCTCTTCTATTTATTTTAATATCCAATGATTCTTAATTTTTGTAGTATTCTTAACTTTTTTTAAAATATATTTAGAGATAAAATATTAATTTTTATATTTAATATACGTTGTTGATGGAGTTCGAACATCTCACGATTCTCATATATTTATTTTAAAATTTAACGATTCTTATTTCTTTTATGGTATTGTACCGTGATTACCAAAATTATGGATGAAATATATAAGGATATATTTTTGTATAAATTCTTTTGTATTGTGTTTACCCTATGAAAAACACATATATTTTATGTATATTTATTCAAATTTATATGATTCAAAATTTAAATTTTTTGTTAATTTTTGAAATAGGTTATTGAGGTGATTTGAAACTTAAAATTTTGTTGATGTGTCACGAGTATGAGAATAAAGATGAGATAGTAATTAATCATTTGAATGTCTTGCATCGAGTCATTAACTTTCTAATTAGTCACTTTTCTAATTTATAAACAAATCAAAATATATGGTAAGTAAATATTTAAAAATAGATGATTAGATTTATTTGCTTATGTATTAGTTGTGATTTTAAGAAAAGTATGCTGAGATTAAATCCTCATTTTTACAAGTATTATATTAATAATTATCGTTAATGAATATGAAAATCTCATTTTTTTTAATAATACTTTGATATTATCCTTTTACGTTTATTATATGTAAAAGGACATAATATAAATTGGATGAATCAAAGTGTTATGTCCCTTAAAAAAAATGTTATGTTAATACTAATTAACCAAGTTGTTCTACTTGTAATTTGTACAGTAAAATTTGCAACATGAATTGCATGACTACGTCTCTTATAACATAACATGTATTTGTTATTCATAATTCATGATGTACATGAGCATTATATTAACAATTTTTTAATACGGTAATTGTTATGCATCGATATCTCGATCCTTGGTTAAACAATTATTATCAACTGCAACTACCCATAAATTGAAGAGAAAAGAAAGTTACAAATTTTTACATAGAGAATTTTATTTAATAATGAAAACCAATTATATTAGTTTAAATTATCAAAATACATTTTTTAGTATTTAAATATAATCCTACTAATAATCAAATATAGCTTTTAATATTAGATCTAACGGTTCTCATCTATCTATTTAATATCTAATGATCCTTTTTAATTTGGTCATACAGGTACCGGATTACCAAAGTTTTGGATAATAACTCTCTTACGCTTATTATATATAAGGATACAATGTTTATAAAATTTGATTAGATTTATAATTTTTGGATACTTGTCTTTTATAAATAAGTAATAAAAGGAAATTATAATTTTTTATATTTAAAATAGAGGTATTCTAAAAAAATAGATAAATAACATTTGAGTGATTTAAAGCGCCTGGGGTTCTCCTTTATATAATACTAGTCGACTAAGTCACACTTCGCGACAATCGTTTAACAAATTTTTTAGAATCTCAAATATACTCTATTTAAGAAAAAAAAATCGAGGAAAAAAATATCTATAATATTATACTTCCTCCGTCCCTCCCAATTGTTTATATTTGGGTTGGGCAAAGTATAAATGAGAAGTAAAGTGGTGAGACCTATTAATATTTAGTGTATAAAGTAAGTAAAGTGGAGAAAAGTAGTGAGAGTAGTTAATTTTTATATTAGGAAAGTTTACTATTTTAGGAAAGTTTTGGAATGTAAAGAATTGGGAGGGATATCCCAAAAAAAAATTTAAAGAAATGGATGAGAGGGAGGGAGTATAGATTAATGAAGAAAATACTATACAAATTAAACATTCATAGACGATGATAAAAATTTTACATATCTTTTGCCGATTTTATATCATGATTTTTTAGACCGACACCCATTATAATAAATACATGTAGATAAAAATCATAACAATATATAACAATAAAAATTTGTTCTAAGTATCGCCTTAAACTTTTAACTATTTAAATTATCATAAAAACTACTAAAAAATTTACATAAAAAGTACTATTTTACATATCACCTTGAACATCATAATAAAAAAATTTAAGTTCATACATGTACATACAACATAAAAGATCCATTTTAGAGATCTTGTGGAGTGGTAGTCATAACACCGGATATTGTTTCTACTTTAAATATATTAAAAAAAGTTTTAATTCTATATTTTTCTATGAACTTGAAATATCCTTCTATATAAATTTGAACTTTGTTCCATTTAAAATAGATTATAAAAAGTTTTTAATTATATGTGTTATATAAATTTAAATTCTAATTCCTTAAAAATACGAATGTCTTTTTATTTCGAATTTGTTGTATAAAGTTGTTATTATTAATATTTCTTTTCTATTTTGAATATGCTAAAAAAAATTTATTAATTATACGTCTTCATTATTAATTCGAACTTCTTTTCTTTTCCATCTCGTAACTGTAATTTGATTTGAAAAAAAACGTCTAGAAGAATATAAGGTAATTAAGATTTTTTTTATTGTTTAAATACTTAAAATTCAAACTTTTTAAATAATTAAAAAAACACATTGGAGCAAATTTGGAACACATGTACGCATTGATATAACCCAAAGAGAAATTAAAGGAGAATATGAGAAAGTTTATGAAAATATAAGGTAATCAAGATTATTTTATTTTATTAATTAAAAAAGTTGAAAAAATTAGGAAAATAAATTGAGATGATTTAAGATACTCTATAGTCTACATCACCACCCTGGTGTTCTACTTGGCGGTCTTATAATTTTTTTTAAAAAATTCCAAGTATAAATTATTTAAGAAAAGTATCTATAATCATATTAATTAAATAAATTAGTGAACATAATATTAAATTGTAAAATTATATAAATTAATAAATATTTTTATTATAAAATAAAATAAAGATGCTCATCAAGTATCAGAAACTGTTAAGATCCCTAAATATGTTGTGATTGGAATTCAAACCTAACCTAATGACTTGCACCTTCGTATTGTTTTCACGTAGCGACTATCTTACAAAAGAAATTGGGTCAATGTTTGCCAAAATTTTGCTTTTCATGTTATTATTATCCGGTCTTTAATTTCATCACATTGGGTTTATAATTAACAAAAAATTGATGTTAAAGAATTAATCTACTCTAATTACCGAACAAAAAATAAAAATTAATATTAACAGGATTCAGGACCGAAACATAATTCCATATTGCATGCAACAAAAACTTTAAATAATCATAAACATAACATAAATTATATGTACCTTAAATGTAACAACCCCCACTTTTTTGGACTATTATTCTAAATCAAAAACTAAAAGAATATACAATTTATTAAGCCAAAAGTTAATTACAAGACAATTATTACAAAAACGCAGCTAATGATGATCTAAAAGCCAATCTATTCCGAACCTAAGGTCTTCGAAATCGAAAGCACATCCACTCGATCTTACACCGAATCTGAAATATTAAAACAATGAGTTGCGAAGCCTAGTAAGCAACTACTGTCCGACGGCTCAAAATAATATTTTTATCTTTTTTAAAAATACAACTTGAACATGTAACACATGACATCTATCAAATAATATCACACAACATTCTCGATATATTCTATACTAATTATCAAATCGATGCAAACAATATTTTCAATAATTAACATAATCAAAGTTTTTAATCAGTACATAAATCATAACATCAAATTCTTATTTTAATTCTCACAATTCTAAATTACGATCACACTATACCAATGACACGGTTCTATATTCGATGGTTCGATGAGGCCAATTTACGTCCCTCGTTAAGACAAACTCAACAAGGTATCTATGTGTTCTGGAATATACGTAAACTAGATCTAAATATCACACTATCCAGTGATCGGATTCTATGATTCGATACGCAACTAAAACCGGGGAATTCTATAAAAATATATTTTCTAAAATATATTTTTGATGTCACAATTTTCAAAAACTAATCAATAAAAATTTTTAAATGCGGATAAAATAGATTTGATAATATTAGTGAGCAACGAAAAGTCACTTACCTCAATCAGCAATTAGAGAATTCATATAATCACATATTCAATTAATATCAACCCATCACCCATCAGAACGGCACATCTAAAACCTTGAACGACTTCATGATTCCAAATCTAACAAGAACTGTATTTAGCTTTTTGACCCTCTAAACGACGTTTTTATTGAAAAACTTAAACCATGGAAGTTGTAGGGAACAAAAAGATCCTCCCGACAAGGTATGGTTCATAAAAAACGGACTAATAACGAATCGGAAATTGAATAAAATGCCCGTTGAATTTGAACAAAAACTGAAAAACATGATTTGAACATATTTTGTGATTTTGAGAACAGTTTAAGGCATAATCTGGAAATACACTGTGAAATTAAAGGTGTAGAAAATTGAAAGAGCTTTCCGAAAAGTCCACAATCAACAAATTCCGATTTACAATGAATTTTCTACGAATTTTACAAGATAGCTGATTTTTGTGAACAAATCCCTATGAATTTTGAAACAAAGACGAGCAAGGAGAATAAGATGTATATATAGTGATACTAAACCCTAATTACAAACATACTAATTACCTGTATTTAAATCTGATCCATATTTTAGGCTCATTATTCTATTTCAGTTTTAAAATCCTATTCTTTTTCAAATTTTAATCTAATTTTTCTATTATCCTGTTATTATTATTAATCTAAAATTTAAGGGATATTACAATTAAGGGTCTCCTTCGCTGATTCGGCTATTCTTTATTCCTTTTTGCATGAAAAACAATCAGCACATCACAAATTCACAATCCTGTCAAATTACAAAGTAACAAATTAGGCTAAATTTATAATATGACACGTCAATATTAATAATGATCATTACGTATAAAGCAATATATAATTATGATCAAATATTATCATGGAATATGTTTCATACAACCACTATATAAATATGAAGATAGATGATTGAATTCTAAAATATCTCTGCAAAACACCAAGAAAAATATGAAATGACATGAAAATAGAAGAGATCTAAGCTAGATAACTAAAGCTAGCACAATCTAAGCAAAGTCAGAAAGTAAAATCCTCCAAAATCTATATACCTACCTAGCAATTGATTGTGAACAAACAATGAGACTCTAGTGTAGTTACTGAATAACGAAAATTTGCATATATGTAACAGCCTAGAAAAGTCCAATTACAATATATATTTAATACCTTATTAACAAAATAATAAAAAACTAAGATTGTAAACGTGATTAAGATTTTCTTTTATGTAATTAATACTTCCGTTATAAATTAGAGGTAAAAAGAAATTTTTAATTTTTATTGTTTGAAATATAGGTACTCAAAATAAAAAGAGACGAGAAAAAACTAAACTTTTATATATGACCGTAACTTATTAAAGCTTGTATTTAGTATTATTATTTTTTGTGATTGGTGCTATGATTGAATGAGGAGCAAAGTGCACACTGCATATGAGCCACCTTTTGTAGGACGATCATGAACCAAATTGGTTAATTTGGGCACCTACCAAAATATACTAAACACAAATAGTAGAGATGAAGCAATTTCAAGTCCAAATTAATTTTCAACAATAATATGTGTGTTCTTGTATTTGTTTATCAACCTGCACAATCAATTCTCATGGAATTAGTCTATTAATAAAGAAATTCAATTCTCTAAACACGATTAATTTAAAAAATTATGAGATAATGGTTTTGAATAACTCGAATTAATTACCAAAATTACAAAAAGAATATATCAAAAACTATGTACAAAGATAACATTCAATATAATTATTATTAGATATAGAAATCAACTAAAACAATTATAAAAAATTGTATACACGTATGTAATATTAATCGTCACCTTGTTTAAATTCATACTTTTTTTGTACACCCTATTACAACACGTCTAGCTGTCTATTTGTGTTATCAAGACCAATGTTCTAAAAAACGTTAGGCCGGTCTAGACGGTTAGTCTACCTTCTAGCGATTAATCGGCTAGTCGGCGATTAATCGGGTGTATTTGAATATTATTATTTATATAATTTAATAATAATATTCAAATATATCTTTTATACAAGTAAAAATATAGACATCCACATTTTATTATCAAATACAATAGGTGAATTTTGCCTTTCATATGTAAGTTTTATTTTCTACTTAAAATTTTTATCTTTTTACAATTTAATTTTAAAGTTGACCTTTTTTTTGAAAATTTGACCGATTAATTACGACTAAACCCGATTAATCCCGCCTAATTTTTTACGGATTAATCTCGCCTTGACCTCCTAGATCCGATTAATCGCCGATTTTTGCAAAAAAAAAAAATGTTTTTTGACCGATTTTCAGAAAAACTAGACATTTTTGCACCGCCTATGCCGATTTTTTGAACACTGATCAAGACATATATGGGTTAAAGGCGTTTGGTCACTCAACTGACTATAAACTTGCAATTGGGTCATCAAACTGAGTAAACTTTCATTCAGGTCACTGACGATTACATCCGTTAAAAATTGAAAAGAAATCGGACTAATAGTTTACCTGCAACAACGTTAAGGGCTCTCCTACAACAAATACACACACATTATCATTAAGTGTAATTTTTTTCAATTTGTAATTTTTTCGGATGATTAGAATTTAATTTAATTTAAAATTGAACATACCCATTCAATTTATATGCTTGTAAATCGATACATGTGAACAATTGTTTTTTAAGATATCACGTCTTTTCAATCCAAAGTGTAATTTTTTTCAATTTGTAATTTTTTTTGGATGATTAGAATTTAACATAAAATTGAACATTCTCATTCAATTTATATGCTTGTATATCGATACATGTGAATAATATTTTTTAAGATATCACGTCTTTTCAATCCAAAGTGTAATTTAATTTTTAAAGTGAAACCATTAATCTTTAGGTCAGTGACCTGAATGAAAGTTTCTTGAGTTTGATGACCCGATTGCAAGTTTGTAGTCAGTTGAGTGACCAAAACGCCGCTTCAGCTGACTGTACATGCCACAGTGGATTTATTCAAGCCAACTCACCAAACTTAGTCAGCTTTCCGTCTAATTTTTAACGAAGTGTAATGGTCGGTGACCTGAATGAAAATTTTTAAGAGTACAATGATGTGACTGAAAACTTTTTGAGTTTGATGACCCAATTGAAAGTTTATAGTGAGTTGAGTGACGAAAACGACATTTAACCCAAACATATATAACTAACATATTCATAAACCCAAAAAACTGATTAACAATGGTTTGTGTATGTTCTGTGCTATTTGCTAAGTATGCACATATATAACGCAAAACCTGAAGTTACAAATGTCAGAAATAAGAAAATAAATTAAAATATTCAAACAATTATCAACAATATGCAATGTTATTAATACACAAGAATTATTATAAAATCCTCAAATTTGTGACGTGACGAAAACTATTCAGTATGGCATGCTTTTATAGATCTGCCGCCACTAGTATAACAAAAAAAGCATGCTTTTATAGGCAATTTAAAATGTAATATAAAGATATAATAAAGATTGAATTCTAAAAAAGATTGATTTTTATATATTTATTGTCTTCATTGTAAATTCGAATCTAAGTAAGAAATTTTATTTTTATTGAATTAAAATAGAGAAACCCAAGAAAAATAGATTAACACTTAAATGTAATTTAATTTAGTTGAGAAAAGAAATTAATTTTCTTTAATTAAATTTGTCTTCCCTAAAAATTTGAATTGAATTAAAATAGTGAAACTCTAGAAAAATAGATTAAAACTTAAATATGATTTAAGTTAGTTGAGAAAAAAAGTAATATTTGTTTAAATAAATTTTAAATAAGATTGAATTTTAGATATTTACTAGCTTAAAACCCGTGCGATGCACAAATTGTTTTTAATAATTATTATTTTTATTATTTACGTTTTAATATTTTATTAATTGCATTTGTTAAAAAACATTAAGTAGGTGGGTTAAACTTTTTTAAATAATTAAAAGTATTAAATAGATTTTAAAATAAATAAGTAACGGGTTGCTTGTGATATTTTTGGAAATGCAAGGATTTTAATAAGAAAAAGTAGCATGTTTTAGTCGAAAAAGATAATTTCCCGTAAATAAAAGTATTAAATTAGGTTTCAAAATAAATAATTAAGGATTTGCTCCTAATATTTTTGGAAAAAGCGGATTTTAGAAAGAAAAATAGGAAAAATAACATGTTTTAGTCGAAAAAGGTAATTGCCCGTAATTAAAAATATTAAATAGGTTTTAAAATAAATAAGTAAGGACCGTGATGTTTTTAGAAAAAGAGAGGATTTTGTTCGAAAAAATAGAAAAAGTAATGCATTTTAGGCTTTAGCTAAAAAGTTAATTGGTTTTAAAATAATGTTATTATTTAATAATATTTTTTAAAAATAAATAAGGGTAATTAAGCAAAATCACAAAGTACTGACTGTCCGTCCGACTACCAAATTTTTAATGTTTCGTCTAGTACAAGGAGGGATTTTAGTAAGAAAAATAGGAAAAATAACATGTTTTAGTTGAAAAAGGTAATTGTCCGTAATTAAAAGTATTAAATAGGTTTTAAGATAAATAAGTAAGGATTTGCGCGTAATATTTTTGGAAAAGGATGTGTTTTAGTAAGGAAAAATATGAAAAGTAACATGTTTTAGTTGAAAAAGGTAATTGACCGTGATTTTTTTTAGAAAAAAGGGGATTTTGTTCGAAAAAATAGAAAAAGTAATGTATTTTAGGCTTTAGCTAAAAAGGTAATTGGTTTTAAATAATGTTATTATTTAATAATATTTTTTAAAATAAGTAATGGTAATTAAGCAAAATAACAAATTACCGACCGTCCGTCCGACTACCAAATTTTTAATGTTTCGTCTATTATAAGATAATATAAATTGCATTTCCTAAAAATTTGAGTGTTAATAAGGAATATAAATAAGGAATTTTAATTTTATTGAATGTTTTCCTTAAAAGTTCGAATGTAAATAAGAAAATTTTAATTTTTATTAAATTAAAATTGATGAGTTCTAGAAAAACGTACGATCTTAGAGCTCGTTAGGGTTTTCCTTTATATATAAAAATAAAAATAAATAAAATTTATAATTTAGAAAAGAAAATACTATACTATCTTATAATAGACGAAACATTAAAAGTTTTGGTAGCTGTATTTTGGTATAGTACTTGCCTTATTTAATTGTTTTTAACAAAATATTTTTATTACTATCTTATAATAGCCGAAACATTAAAATTTTTGTTTTTCGGTTTTCGATCATTTATCTTAATTAAAAAATAATTTAGTAATATAAAAATATTAACTAGCTAATTGCGTTTTATAATTAAAACATATTTTTTTCTAACAAAATCTACTTCTTTTCCAAATACATCACGGACAATTACCTTTTTTAATTAAAACATATTACATTTTTTTAGCTAAAACACACTACTTTTTCTAACAAAATCCATTTTTTTCAAAAATAGCACAGATAATTACCCTTTTTCAACTAAAACATGTTAATTTCTCTATTTTTCCTTACTAAAATCTCTCATTTTCCGAATATCACATGAAAATGTTTACTTATTTTTTAAATCCTATTTTAATGCTTTTAATTATTTAAAAAAGTTTAACTATTTTAGCATACATACTTAATTTCTTCTTAATAATGAAATTAATAAAATATTAAAACATAAATAATAAAATAACATTATTAAAAATAATCTGTGCATCGCACGGGTTTTAAACTAGTACCATCTATACTATTATATAATAGACGAAACATTAAAATTTTGGTCGGTTGGTACTAAGTGATTTTACTTAATTACCCTTACTTATTTATAAATAATAATATTATTTATAATTAATTACCTTTTCGGCTAAAATACATTACTTTTTGGCTAAAGTTGCTGGCTATTATGAAAATTAAAAAAATTACCTAAGGGGAGTATTATTTGCTCCAATGGTGTTAACTATCATGTTAGTTGGTTTAAATTGTAGTTAAGGGGAATACTGGTTCGACAGATTTAGCCAACGAAAAATGCATATCTATTTTTTGCTAAGCGGAATTATTGGTTGGAGTTCAACATATTTTACATATTATCTATACATTTGTCACCTAGATTATTTTAGCTAAGGGTTCATCCGTGCCAGAGATGCTCTTATCAGAAACATTGAAAGTTTGGTCGGTACAGTACCAGTTTTTTGGTACTTCGTGATTTTACTTAATTTTTCGTACTTATTTATAAAAAGATTATTAAATAATAATATAATCTATATATAATCAATTATCTTTTCCAACTAAAACACATTATTTTTTCTAGCAAAACTCTTTCCTTTTCCAAAAATATCACGGACAATTAGCTTTTTCAATTAAAACATGCTACCTTTTCTATTTTTTTTTACTAAAACCACTTCTTTTTCCAAAAAGTATCACGGTCAAAACCTTACCTTTTCGATCTTTTTTCCAAAATATATCACGGTCAAAGCCTTATATTTTTCAATTAAAACATGTTATCTTTTCTATTTTTTTCTTACTAAAACCTCTACTTTTCCAAAAATATCACATTAAAAGCCTTATTTATTTATTTTAAAACATATTTTAATTCTTTCAATTATTTAAAAAATTGTAATTATTTTAACATGCAAACTTATTATTTTTTTGAAAAATACAATTAATAAAATATCAAAACATGAATAATAATATAACAATTATTAAAAATAATCTGTGTATTGCACGAGAACATTAAAAGTTTGGTCGGTACGGTACCAGTTTTTTGGTAATTCATGTTTTTACTTAATTACCCTTACTTATCTCTCAAAAAACATTAAATAATAATAACATTAAATGATAATTACTTTTTTCTGCTAAAACACATTATTTTTTTTTAGTTTTTTTTTAAAAATCCCCTCCTTTCCAAAAATATCATGGGCAATTACCTTTTTCAACTAAAAATGTTATTTTTTATATTTTTCCTTGCTAAAACCCCTAATTTTCCAAAATATCACGTACAAATTTTTACTTATTTATTTGAAAATCTATTTTAATATTTTTAATCATTTAAAATAATAAGTACATTAAATACTAATAACCATTTTCAGCTAAAACACATTACTTTTCTATTTTTCCTAACAAAATCACCTCATTTTCCAAAATATCATGAACAATTACTTTTTTCAACTAAAATAAATCAACTTTTTTTATATTTCATTACAAAACCCATTTTTCCAAAAATATCACGACAAACCCTTACCTATTTATTTTAATTTTTTAATGCCTTCAAATATTTAAAATAATTATTTATTTTAGCATGTCTACATATTTTTTCAACGAATGTAATTAATAAAATATTAGAACATAAATATAATAAAATAATAACTATAAAAAATAATTAGTGCTGGTTGTCGTATGGAACGGAAATGCACAAATAATTATGGTTAATGTTACAGTACCTGATATTGCTAGTATATAATATTGGTTTTATTAATTATTCTTTTCAACAGATATATTCAGAATTTGGTCATCAAATTCGGGTTCAAGCTGGGGAATTTAGGAAAATTGACCGTCAAGACTGTCCTGATTGGATAATTGAATCACCGTATTGGACAAGTGCATCAAGCAAGTCACAGTCAGTGTTTGCACACTTGTTGCCAGGTGAGTCACAAAATTTCTTGGGGATTATTCTTTGTTTTCAATGGGAAGATTATACTTGGGGATTTGGTTATTCTGTAAAGAATACTACAAGTGGTTTCGTATGGAGCGACGAACTTGATTATCCAGATCCACGCGAATTACTGATGGTAATAGTGCCAAAATCAATCTTCCCCATCACAGATGACGACAGTACAATTGAATTTACAGTCGACACTCTAAAAATGGTTGGGATTCATCTTCTTAGCCACCTTTTTGAAAATTAAAAGCAATATCTGGCCACCAAATTGCAAATTTGAAAGTGCGGCCACCAAAATGCTAATGCGGGTAAAGTCCAACCACCATTTTGCAATTTACTCTTAGAATATAGACTAATATGCATTTTTTTGTTGATGCAAATTGCATATTAGTCTTTGAATATTTGTATGTATATATTTAATGCCGCGGGCTGAATAAGCACAAGGTAACCACCTCTCTACCTCTTTTTCTCTCTCTTTAATACGAATTAAAGCTCTGTTCGCCAACTTTTTTTATTAATATGTATGTGTCAGGGAGCAGAAGTAATTGAAGGTATCGTCCCTTACAAAAAACCTTTCTTTTCTCATAATGATGCACTCCGGGGAGAATCATTCACTTTAGAAACATTTCAAAAGATGAGGAAATTAAGATTTATTTACCTCAAAATGGTACATTTCACTGGAAGCTTTGAACAGACATTCGAAGATTTGAGGTGGCTCTGTTGGGAGGATTGTCCTTTAAAATGTTTACCTTTTAACTTTTACCCCCCAAAACTTGTTATTCTTGAGTTGCATCGCAGCAATATCACAACGTGGGAGCTAAACATGGTAGGGTACTCTGAGTATTTTCTGGCTTATATTGTAATTCCCATAACAGTATGCCTGATTTAATTACTCCTAATTGCAATCGCTTTTACAGGTTCCCCATGTTTTCAAATATTTAAAGACCCTAGACATGTCACTTTCTGAAGATTTAATTACAACTCCGGACTTCACTAAATTACCGTGTCTTGAAACTTTAATTCTTAGTTGGTGTTTTAGCTTGGAGGAGGTCCATATGTCAATTGGTAGTTTGGTGAGGCTTGTTTCCTTAGATTTGTCTGGTTGTGTTAAGCTAAAAAGTCTTCCGGACACCATTTGTAACTTGAGAGCATTGAAATTTCTAAGTATCGGACAGTGCAGTAATCTGGTAGCATTGCCTGGAGAATTTGGGGACATTGAATCCCTATCAAAGATCAATGCGGAAGGACTAACTGTTTCGGAATTACCGAATTCAATCGGACGTCTTAGTAAGCTTCTTATGCTGAGAGTAAGTAGTAACAAGAATATTGAAACCCTACCAGGCACCATTTGCAATTTGAGATCATTGGAAATTCTCGAAATTAGTGATTGCAGTAGTTTAAAAGCATTGCCTTTGGCGTTGGGGAAACTTCAATCACTGAGAATACTCAAAGCGGAGAATTTAACTGTTCCAAAATTACCGGATTCAATTGGACAACTTAGTAAGCTTGTTGAACTGAGTTTAATTGGTAACAAGAACCTTGAAACTCTGCCAGTCACCATTTGCAACCTGAGATCAATGGAAATTCTTGATATCTATGGCTGCGAGAAACTAGAAATATTACCGGATCAATTGTGTAATTTTACAAGTTTAAGGGAGCTAATTGCAGGTGGTGCTACTCTCTTGAAATCTTTTCCTTACCAGAGTGCATTCTCATTGCAAAAATTTGATTTTTCTGGGAGTCTTCTCACTGCAATGCCATCCGGTATTAGTCAGCTTTCGAACCTAAAAGAGCTGAATCTTAAAGATTGTCGTCGTCTGTTGTCCATCGCAGAGCTTCCTTGTAACCTGAAATGGATCAGGGCAGATGGTTGTATGTCTATGGAAAGTTTACCAAATTTATCCAATTTGAAACAGCTGGAGTACTTCAACCTTGAAGATTGTAATGGTTTAACTGAGATTCAAGGCCTGGAAGGACTCACTTCTATTAAAAGACTTCATTTGGAAGGTTGCAACTCCTCTCTTCTGGCATACATTTTCACAGAGAGTTTCTTTCAGGTTTGACAAGTTTTAAATTTATAAATTAGTGTGCCAAACTTGTTTTCATTTATGAATTGTTTACTTTTTTTCAACTTTTGTCTTCTTTTTTAATTTTTCAAAAGTAGTTGTTTTTAAGTTACTACTCACCTTTCCCCACTTTTGCATGTATGATTTTTATAAAAAAATCCATTGCCACTGTACAATTATGACAATGAACCGAAAAATCGAGATCATAACTTAGATATTTAGTTACTAACAAAAGTAAACTAGATGATATATTTATCAGTTGATTATTAAAAATTGAAAAGCTAAAAACTTATTTTAAAATTATAACACAATTGCTTACTAATTAAGAAGTAATAATAGAAGCTCACATAGAAATAAGCATTACCCTTTTTGACTTTCGCATGATAAATTAACAAGTTAGTTAGTTCAATAGATAATAATAAAAAGTAAGTCCATTGAGTTGTAAAACTTAATTAATTAGTCACTTTTTTTCTGTTAGCAAACAACTGAATATGGTGTACAAAATGGTATACATGTATGCCTTTGTATATGTTTATTGCTTTACTTGCTTTATTTTTTGTTACAATTTGCGACAGATATACTCAGAATTTGGGAATCCAATTCAAATTTCCTCAACAGAGTTTCCGGTTTGGATCAGGATTACTCAATCAAGTTTATCTGGGTGGTCCATGTCTTTAGATTTGCCGGTAAATGTGTCTTGCCATTTCTTGGGGATGATTCTTTGCTTTAAACCCTGGCATTATTCAACCAATTATTCTCTTAAGAATACCACAAGTGATTTTATATGGAGGGATAGTGTTAATTGTTCCAACAAAAAATCATTAATGGTGATAGTACCAAGATCAATATTTTCTGTCAAAGATGGTTATGATAGAATTGAGTTGACGATAGAATCGGGACGAACTCATGCAATTCATCTAATGTACAAAACTGAAGAGCACAACAACACCACTGCCAATGAAGATTGAAACAGTTGAAAAGTGACAAGAACTAATCACTCTCTCCCTCGCTTTCATGTTGTGCAAAAAAGTGCTCTGTTTAATCGACCTGTGTGCAAAAACAGGTAGCCATACATTTAATTGATATGTAAGATTTGTACCACTAATCCACTGAAAATGGATCACGCACATGCTTGGTCTATAATTCAATATTTTGGTCACTATAGTAACATTCATGCATCTTTGTTTTCAGGGCTATATATGATATTATGATCACATGGAAGTATGGAACACTTAGTTAATACTGTTCAATATACAAACTAGAACACTTAGTCTCTTGTTCTTGATCGTGATATAGGTCGGAGTCAATATCTGTAGTGCAACACAGTATTTTGTTGACTGGTCACAAGAGGTATAAGGTAAATGAGGTACAGTTTTGTAGTTATTTTTTAATTTCTTATTTTGGTAATAAAATGTACATTACAAATGGGTTGTAAAAGTAGTGGTATTTAGGCAGTAATATGTTTATTATAAATGGGAAGCAAAATTAGTTGTACACCGTACATTTTATATTAAAAATGTTTAATAACAATCAATGATATAGATGATTTGGAGATGCATGATATGCTTCAGGATATGGGAGGGGGAACACGTATCAACATAGTAGATTGTCAGGATATGGGAGGGGGAATCTGATTATATACATATACTCATCACTCAATATCTGTGTGTTGAAAAAGCACTAGGCAACTGTCTCCCTCTTTTTCTATCTCAGATTTTATATGTAGTAGTTTTTATCAACTTCTCTTCTTGGTATATGCATGTTAGAGAACAGAAACGATCAAAGGTATCATCCGTAGAAACTATTACACCCAGATTCACTTGAGGAAGTATCATTAGCTATAGAAACATTCTGAAGGATCAGCAAACAAAGATTTTTTTACCTCAAGCTGCTAAATGTCACTTGAAGCTTCGAACAGACATTTAAAGATTTGAGGTGGCTCTGTTGGGACTGGTGTCCTTTAGGTTGTTTACCTTCTGAATATTACCCTGATAAAATTTGTTACTCTTTCATTGTTATTTAGCAAAGGGAGAACAATGTGGGAACTAAACAAGGTAGGTGCTGTGAGTCTGTTTCTTCCATATCTGATCGTTTATCTAAAAGAGTTCAATTGAATTTATCCTGACTGCAATCATTTTTACAGGGTTCACATGTGAAAACTAAGAAGCCTTCCATGTGGCACTTAAACTTGCAACTTGAGAGAACTGAAAAGTCTAGATAATGGTTGGTTGCGGCAGTGTGGAACTGGTTTTTGTGCTACAGATTTAAGTCGACGTCTTTGTAAGTTTGTTGTCCATTTCAGATTTTCCTCCTACTCTGAGAGTTCTAGAGGCAAATGATTGTACATTTCTGAAAAGATTACCGAATTTATTCAAATTGAAAACCTCAGAGAATTTGGACGAGATAGATTGTATTGATTTGAAAGATATTAAAGTCCTGAATGATCTCACTTTCATTATAACATTTTTTTATTGGGAATGTCAACTACTCGTCTCTTCTGAGTTCTGACATATTCTTCATAGAACGTTCTTTCAGGTTTGGTTAATCTTAAAATTAAAATTTTATGATTTTCCATTTCATGTTTGTTGTTTATCTTTTTTTTTTAAAGCTAGATGGTAATAGACTAATAGTATCTTGATGTATGGTGATGATAGAATTGAACTGACATGGCGTGCAGAATTTTTGGATACGACAAGTTACAATTATCTTGATGGAGGCAATGATTTTGAGGTTACACTTTACGATTCACGAATGACAAGTATGGTTGCATCACTTTTACTGAAAAAGATGAATTTGGAAATGGCTGAACCGCAAGATGCTTTGTTTAAACAATACGAGTCAGTTGTCGTTTGTTTGCTACCTGCCGAAATAGGTAACCATAAAATATATTTTGCAAATGGTTCTTTATCATTGCTAACAGTATTATTGTAGTCCTATGTAACTACCTATTGTGCTCTGCTTTATAACAAGAAGAATTACATTTCAGGTCTGAAGCTGATGTTATCAATGAAATTGTTGATAAGCTTCTACTCAAATTAAACCCCAAAACTTTAGATGTCGCCAAATATCCTGTTGGCTTGGATTTTCATGTTGAAGCCATAACAAGAATGTTGAGCAGTAACACAAAAGGTGTCATTAAGTTTGGTATATATGGTATGGGCGGTGTGAGCAAAACAACTCTTGCCAAAGCTCCTTTAACAATCTCGTGGGAGGAGGAAGACTTAAGGGCGCAGCTTCTAGAATCTAGAATGTAGAATAGTACAACAAAACTTGAGGTTCAAAATGTTGACCAAGGAATTAAGTTGATAGAAGCTAGAATCTGTTCAACAAAAGTTGTGGTGGTTGTTGATGATTTAGACAACCTCAATCATTTTCAATTACTAGTAGGACCATTTGCTTCTGGGAGTGTAGTTATAATAACTACTAGGGATGAAGAAAAACTGAAGTAAAAAGCAGATATCGACACTTGGTAAATACCTTGGATGCTGCTGACTTGCTAGCACTATTTACGCGACATGCATTTGGAAATGCTGAACCAAGCGAACTTTTAGGGAATTGTCTAAAGACATACTACGTCTTGCTGCTGGTCTTCCCTTGGATCTCGAGATTTTTGGCTCCCATTCGTTTAACAGATCAGAAGTTGGATGGAAATATTACATTGAGAAGCTGCAGCTACTTCCTTGTAGTAGTATTCAGCAAAGACTTGAAATTAGCCTGGATGCATTAAAATCAGATGATCCAGTTCTGAAGAAAGTGTTCCTCGACATTGCTTGTTTTTTCATTGGATGGGGAAAACAAGAAGTAGTTCATATAATGGATAGTTATTATTCCTATGCTGATCATTTTATTGATATGTTAAAGAAACGATGATCTGCTGGGGACGTGGGAAAGGAAACTGTGCATTGGTCAGCTGGGGATGCATGATCTTCTTCAGGACGTGGGAAAGGAAACTGTTCGTAACAGCTCCCCTGATGAGCCTGGAAAAGAAGCAGATTGTGGGTATCAAAAGATACATGTGACGTGATGAAGAATCAAAATGTATATAAATGGTACAAAGGTATTTGACAATGTTTTCAGATTCATCTTATCGCTCACAACTTTGTTAAATTTTCCTTCAAATGTAGGCATATAAAATTGCTCATAAGATCATTTATAAACATCGGTCATCACTTTTTTTCTCAATATATACATTAGGGAAGGCAAGTGATTGAATGTATCATTTACAGAGGTCGAGAATGTACACACCTGATGGAGTAACACTCGCCATGACACATTGAAAAGGATGAGTAAATTAAAATTTCTTAATATCGAAAAGGTAAATCTCAATGGAACCTTTGAACAGATATTTAAGGATTTGAGGTGGCTCAAATGGGACCTTTGTTCTTTGAAGTGTTTGCCTTCTGAGTTTTACCCGCAAAAACTTGCAATCCTCGAGTTGACTAGCAGCTACATGAGAACAACATGGGAGCCAAACATGGTAGGTAGTCCAAGCATGTTTCTTGCATATATTACAATTACAATCTATATAAAAATGCCTGATTTAATTTATCACAATTGCACTCATGTTTACAGGTTCCACATGTTTTTGGAAACTTAAAATATGTTAAAATGGAGGGTGGTTGGTATTATCAATAATTAAATTAAAAGTAAAGGGCCACCCATTTTGTTATCCCTACATTTTTAATCGCTCTGTTCTATTTTATCAAACTCTCATTTTCCTACAGCTACAGGTCTGCATTTTATTTGACCATCTTCCACTTGGTTGAATATGATGTCTGAATTAAGCATGTCCAACTTGTAATCCTTCCCCTTTGATCGTTTCGGTGCTTTTTATCTTCACCTTCCAGTTGGCGAAATTCAGTGCTTATCTTTTAAAATGTTTCAAATCATCTTGTCTTGTATATCCCAGTTGTGGGATGTGTTGTGTGAATCATTGTCTTCTTCACCTTCTCAAACTCCACCCTCTTCTCCTTCACATTCAATTCCTCCTACAAATATTTCTCAAGCTACATCATTTACTGTTTCAAACTCACTAGCTTCACCAAGTTCTCATACTCCTTCCTCTTCCGCTTCATATTCAACTCGTTGGGATGTTTTCTTGAGTTTCCGCGGTTCAGACACTACAAATAAGTTTACCAGTCATTTATACGATAAACTTGATAGTAATGGTATTCAAACATTTAAAGATGATCCTGAGCTACGCAGGGGCGAAGTCATTTCAGATGCATTGCTCGACGCTATTAGGAAATCCAAGACTTACATTGTTGTACTGTCAGAAAGTTATGCTTCTTCAAGTTGGTGCCTCGACGAGCTGACAGAGATCCTCAATTGTTACAAGACACTGCACAGATTAGTTATTCCTGTGTTTTACAACATTGATCCATCGGTTGTACGTCACCTAACTAAGAGTTTTAAACAAGCATTTAAAAAACATCATGTTCGTTTTGTGCGTGAAACAGACAAACTGAACAATTGGAAGCTTACACTTGCTGAAGTTGCCAGCTTCTCAGGATACCATATTTCGGGAAACAGGTTGTTCAAATATTAATTTAGGTCTTTCATATATCTATATAAATAATTCTGAATATATATTTAAAATTTTTAATATTTAGAAAAAATGCATCCCACAAAAGATATTTTATGTAAAATAAAACTGTCAATGAATATACATATCAAATTATTACATATAAATCTGAAGTGTGTTTACAATTGTGTAAGCTGGAAGTTTAAATTTTTATCTATAATGAATGTAAATCAATTTTTTGTTTGTTTTTAGTTTTTACTATGAAACAATATATTTATTCACAAAAAGAAATATGTCTATGATATGAGAAATTCAGTCCTAAAATTATTCCATTAACCGAATATGATAGCAGTATATTGTGCTCTGTTTCATTATAAGAAGAATTATTCAGGTCTGAAGCTGATGTTATCAATGAAATTGTTGATGGGCTTCTACTCAAAATAAATCCCAAGACTTTAGATGTTGCCAAATATCCTGTTGGGTTGGATTCTCGTGTTACAGCCATAACAGCATTGTTGAGCAGTGACAAAGAAGGTGTCGTAAGGATTGGTTTACATGGTATGGGTGGAGTTGGCAAAACAACTCTTGCCAAAGCTGTGTATAACAAAAACTAATGAAGACCATGCAATGCAGCAGCAACAAGTTTCAATGTTTCTATTTTGCTCAATAATATGCTGGCCATCCTGCAAGTAGGCTAGTATTTCTCCTTGTTTTCTAGTTAATGTTAGACCCTGAGGGCACTTTAGTATTTGCACTATTATTTTGTTGAGCTGCTGTTGTCTGTAACTGAATATAAAGACAAGTGTAAGAGGGGTGGTCCTCAGAGTGAAAAACCACGGTATTCTCAGTATTCAGTTGGGTTGCATTCTCTCAGTTTGAATCTCATCTACCTAGTTATCTTTGCATAATCTAATATTTTTATTATGGTATCAGAGCTTGCATAGATAGCTACATTAGAGAGAAGTTTTAAAGGTTAGTTTTGCAGTCTTGTTACACAGTAGTCGAGACAGTGTCTCATTTTCCAAGAGTGTTGTCACTATCATAAACATACACTTCTTGAAGTTTTTTAATGGCTACTAGTAGACTGTCTTTCACAGATTTACAGAATCCCTTGTTTTTGCACCCTTCAGATGGACCTACTTCGATTAGTGTACCAAAATTACAAGGGGCTGGGGACTATAGGACGTGGAAAAGATCGTTTGAGATTCAATTATC
Source organism: Heracleum sosnowskyi (assembly GCA_030848705.1). Taxonomy (NCBI): domain Eukaryota; kingdom Viridiplantae; phylum Streptophyta; class Magnoliopsida; order Apiales; family Apiaceae; genus Heracleum; species Heracleum sosnowskyi. The sequence goes on from CM061239.1 coordinate 12,235,495, forward strand.
AGCAAAAAGAAAGCTGGGTTTTGTTGATGGATCTGTCACAAGAAGCACCACAGAAGCAGTAGAGGCCACACAATGGGATACGTGCAACAATATGGTAATATCTTGGTTTCATAACAACATCTCTGATAATATAAAATCATATGTGCTGTTTATTAATACTGCCCATGATATTTGGAAGCAACTTGAAAAAAGATTCTTGTTAACAAATGGATCTCGAAAGTATAAGTTGAATAAAGATTTGTTTAGTCTGAAACAAAATGGCATGAAGATTAATGAATACTTTACTTGTTTGAGTGGTTTGTGGGAGGAAATAGAGTCCATGAATGGACTTCCCGTAATTAGCAATGTCACAGATGAAGTCACAAAACTGTTAAAAGCTATAGAAAACTTGAAGGAAGAAGCAAAATTATTTCAATTCTTAAATGGGCTGGATGATGTGTATGGTGCTCAAAGGAGCCAGTTGTTAATGATGTGTCCATTACCTTCGGTGGAAGTAGCATGTGCAGCAGTGCAACAGGAGGAATCAGAGAAGGAGGTACTAACACATGGTGGTTTGGGAGAATCTGATGTGATGGCAATGTACAGTAGAGGCAATGGTGAAAGAAACCTACAGTGTAATTCTTGTGGGAGAAAAGGACACACGCAGGATAAATGTTGGGGAGTCACAGGTTATCCAAAGTGGCACTCCAAGTACAAACCAGGAGTCCAAAGAGGTACACCAGGAAAGTGGTCTGGAAACAAGACCAATTATCCAAAAATGGCGAATAATGCACAAGGGAGCACTGCAGATCATGAAGGGATAATGATGACGACACAACAATTGAATCAAATACTGAAATTGATTCTGTTAGATATAATCGCTGATGTTTGTTTATCAGTGTTTAAAGTATCAGGATACTATCAGAATTTATCTGGAGGACCAGTCAGAGTTTGTTAAAGTCTGATGGTCAGAGTTTGCTTAGCAGTCGGTGCAAGTCAATGAACATTCTAGAAGCGATATTCTTTGAAGATGGAAAGAAGCAAAGAGATATCGAGATGGCTAAGGAAACGGAACAGAAGACATAAGCAATTCTTAATTGATTCTGATTGTATAGCTAATTTATAGGAATATCAATTAATGATTGTATGTAGCTGTGTACTATATAAACACAGATAGGTTAACCCTAAAAGGGATGCGAATACGTGAATTATCATTCTTGTAACCTAGCAGCTCTCTGTGATATTTTACATCACTGAGAGAGGAATTTTTAATTCCATTCAGTTTATTATTCATAAACAGTGTTCTTATTGTTATTCTCATACGTATATTTGATTATATATTGTGTATTCGGCCTAACAATTGGTATCAGAGCCAAGGCTGTTTAATATATACAGTTTTTGATCTAAAAACACAAGTATAATCATGGCTGAAAATACTCAGGCAGGTGCTAATGTTCAGAAGGTTCAACCAACTTCTGTTAGTCGATATGAGTCAATCAGGGTTCCAATTCTCAAACCAGTGGAATATCCAATATGGAAGGTTAAGATGACCATGTTTCTAGAAGCCACAGATCCAGAATATCTTGATAGAATCAATGATGGTCCTCACATGCCAACTAAATTGTTTACTGTTGTTGCTGGTCAAGAACAAAAGACTGTTCCAAAAGAAAAGAAAGATTTGACTCCTGAAGATATCTCATCAATTGCAAAGGATGCAAAGGTTAGACATCTTCTCCACAGTGCCTTAGATAATGTCATGTCTAATAGAGTAATTGGCTGTAAAACTACCAAAGAAATTTGGGATGCTTTAGAAGTCAGGTGTCAAGGAACAAGTGCTATAAAGAAGAACAGGAAGACTATTCTGACACAGGAGTATGAACACTTTGACTCTAGACCTGATGAAACCTTGACTGAGACATATGACAGATTTTGTAAACTGTTGAATGACTTATCCTTGGTTGATAAAGAATATGATCTTGAAGAGTCCAATCTCAAGTTTCTTCTATCTCTATCTGAAAAATGGGATTTAAAGGCAACTACTATAAGAGATAATTCTGATCTTGCAGAAACAGAGCTTGATGAAATCTATGGGTTGCTTAAAACTCATGAACTGGAGATAGAACAAAGAAACAGAAGATCTGGCAAAAAGACAAAATTTGTTGCTCTCAAAGTTGAAGAAAAGCTTCTTAAGAAAGAAACATCAAAGAAGAAAGCTAAGGGAAAAGCCTTGGTCATGAAATCTGAGAGTGAGTCATCAAACTCTGATGATGACTCAAACACTGATGCTTCTTCTGAATCTGAGGATGATGAAGAACAAATGATGCAAATGGCTGCTTTGATGGTGAAGACTTTCAAGAAGATGGGTTTCAAGAACTTCAAGAAGGGAAAAAGATTCTCAAGGAAAGATTCAAACTCTGAAAGAAAGAGTTTCAGAAAGTCTGAAGGAAGGGATACCAAGTCTGGAAAGAAAGACAAGTCTGAGATCCAGTGCTACAAGTGTAAAGAGATGGGTCACTATGCTCCAGAATGCAAGAAAGGAAGGACTGGAAAAGCACTCATCACTAAAGGAAAAGACTGGGCAGACACTTCAGATTCTGATGAAGATGTCAACTATGCTCTCATGGCAACTGTCAAAGATGAAGCTGATTCATCTGAAAATAAGGTACCTCTAACAACTTATGCTTATGATACTGATAACATATCTGAATTGAAATTTATCTTAAAAGCATACATGTTAGTTACAGAGATCAGACTTTAGAAAATGAGAGAATTAAATCTGAGAATCAAAAGCTTAGAGAGAGAAATAAATTTCTTGAAGATGAACTTGTTAACATGCAACAAGTTCAAAAGGAAAGAGATGATGTTGTTTATGTAGAACAGGAGTTGCTTAAGAACTTTAGGCAATTAGAATCTGAATTGGAAAAAGAGAGGAAGGTAATTAAAACCTGGACAAATTCTGGAAAAGACAAACATCAAGTTTTTCAAACAGACACAGTTGGGTTAGGTTACTGTGAGGAAGATGAACTTAGGTTTAAAGATAAAGTTAAAGTTAGATCAAATCTTAAACCAATGAAATTTGTTCCTGAATCCAGTAAACTAAACTCTGTACTTAAAGAAGAAACTGTTAAGATAGAACCAGTAAAAACTTGTGTTAAACAGGTTAATGTTGGTTTAATGACAGAAAAACAATTCAAGCATAAGCTCAAAGAGGTAAAGTCTGTTGAAAAACAGAAAGTGTCCACGAAGAACAGAAATGGAAAAGTAGGCATTAATAAAAGCAATAATCATTTGCCTATTACTGATACTCCTAGAAAAACATGTCATAATTGTGGTAGTACTAACCATCTTGCAAGCTTCTGCAGGAAGAACAAAGATATTAATTCTTTATCCTCCAAGTCTGGAGTAAAGAATGATTATGTTAGGGTTAGACCACAGACTTTATGCACTCACTGTGGGAGTACTTGGCATTCAATTTATACTTGCAAGAATTATCATGCTATTTATCACAACTATTATGAGTTGAAGCCCAATTTGAAATGGGTTAAAGTTGATTCTGCAAGTGTAAACTCTGATAGTGTAAACTCTGACACTGTTAGCTTAAACTCTGTTAATAAGCATTCCGCTGCAAAAGCTAACTATGTTAAGAAAGCCAAAGGATCCAAGCAAGTCTGGATCCTTAAATCTAATTCTCTTTAATTGTTTGTGATTGTAGGGCATAAGGGAAAGCACCCTTGTCTTGGACAGTGGATGTTCAGGACACATGACTGGAAATAAAGCCTTGCTATCAGACTATGAGGAGAAAGCTGGCCCAAAAGTTTCCTATGGAGATGGCAACATAGGACGTACTATGGGATATGGCAATATCAATCTTGGAAGTGTCATCATCACCAATGTAGCTCATGTTCCAGGACTTAAGCATGACCTGCTATCTGTGAGTCAAATCTGTGACAGAGGTTATCATGTAGATTTTCAACCTGAATACTGTGAGGTTGTCAGCAAATCTACAGGGAAAGTTGTTCTAGTTGGAAACAGACGGAATAATATCTATGAAGCAAGTTTGGTAACAAACTCTGAAGGAAAAGCTGTTTGTCTGTCTGCAAAAATGTCAAATGAAGAGAGCTGGAAATGGCATAAGAAGCTCTCTCATCTAAATCTGAACAACATCAATGAGCTAATTCGAAAAGATCTTGTTAGGGGACTTCCAAAGTCAATACTCAGCTTAGATGGTCTGTGTGATTCTTGTCAAAAGACCAAGCAAAGGAAGTCATCTTTCAAGAGTAAGTCTGAATCTTCAGTTGTGGATCCTTATCATCTTCTTCATGTTGATCTATTTGGTCCAGTCAATATAATGTCTCTTGGAAGAAAGAAATATGCTCTAGTCATTGTTGATGAGTACACTAGGTACACCTGGGTGTATTTCTTAGCAAAGAAGGATGAAACTGCTTTAACTCTGATGGATCATATAAAGCTACTGGACAAAGGATCACAGTATAAAGTGAAAATTATCAGGAGTGATAATGGTACTGAATTCAGAAATGCAACAATGGAAGAATTTTGCAAGGAAAGAGGAGTGAAGCAAGAATTTTCTGCACCAGGAACTCCACAGCAGAATGGTGTAGTTGAAAGAAAGAATAGAACATTAATCGAAGCTGCCAGAATAATGCTTGAAGAAGCAAAATTGCCAACTTATTTCTGGGCAGAAGCTGTTCAAACTGCTTGTTTTACTCAAAATGCAACACTGATCAATAGGCATGGGAAAACACCATATGAGATGGTGAAGAAAAAGAAACCAAACCTGAAATATTTCCATATTTTCGGGTGCAAATGCTTTGTGTTGAAAACTCATCCTGAACAGTTGACCAAGTTTGACTTAAAAGCTGATGAAGGAATTTTTGTTGGATACCCACTGTCAACAAAGGCATTCAGAGTCTACAATCTGAGAACTAAGGTGATCATGGAATCTATACATGTGTCATTTGATGACAAGAAAATAACTGGAATAGAAGATGTAGAATATCTTGATCAACTTCGCTTTGAAAATGAAGATCTAAACTCTGATCACATAAACTCTGATGAAGCCAATCCAACAAACTCTGATGACGCATACTCTGAACCTCTACTGGTAAATTCTGAGGAAGTTTCTTTGACAGAACAAAATAGAGAACCAGTTGAGGGGGAGCATGAAGATACTTCAGTCACATCTCAAAATGATGACTCACATTCTGAAAATGAGTCAGCTGAAGAATCTAACACGCACTCTGGGTCAAACTCTGAAAGTTCAAACTCTGAGCAGTCCAATTCAGGGGGAGCCTCAGAGAATGCAAATGGTCAAGAAGAAAATCAGGAGAGCATGGATCAAGGGGGAGGATCTAATGATAATGATAGAAGCCACTTACGTACAGCAAGAAAGTGGACACAGGCTCATACACCTGATTTGATTATTGGAAATCCAGAAGCAAGTGTGAGAACAAGAAGTGCTACAACTAATGAATGTCTGTTTCATGCATTCTTGTCTCAAACTGAACCTAAGAAAGTGGAAGAAGCTCTTCAAGATGCTAACTGGATAACAGCTATGCAGGAAGAGTTAAATGAATTTGAAAGAAATGAAGTATGGACTCTTGTACCAAGACCTAAAAACAGATCTATTGTTGGTACAAAATGGGTTTTCAGAAACAAGACTGACAGTGAGGGGATAATTACAAGGAATAAAGCTAGACTTGTGGAAAAAGGATATTCACAGCAAGAAGGAATTGATTATGATGAAACCTTTGCTCCAGTTGCAAGATTGGAGGCCATAAGAATTTTTCTAGCATATGCTGCTCACAAAAAGTTCAAAGTCTTTCAGATGGATGTGATAAGTGATTTTCTCAATGGGAAACTTGAAGAAGAAGTGTTTGTTGAACAACCACCAGGGTTTGTGGATCCCAAGCATCCAGATTATGTCTACAGGCTTGACAAAGCACTTTATGGACTAAAGCAAGCACCTAGAGCATGGTATGAAACTCTGGCTCAATTTCTTTTAGAAAGTGGGTTCACTAGAGGTACAATTGATAAAACCTTGTTCTATTTCAATACTGGTAATGATCTGCTTTTAGTTCAAATCTATGTGGATGATATAATCTTTGGGTCTACTAATGATAAACTCTGTAAGAAGTTTGCCAAGCTAATGCAGTCAAGATACCAAATGAGCATGATGGGAGAGCTTAGTTATTTTCTAGGCTTGCAAGTAAAGCAAACAGATGATGGGATTTTTATCAATCAAGCAAAATATACCAGAAATCTTCTCAAGAAATTTGGTATGCTTGATAGTTCATCTGCAACAACTCCTATGGCAACTGCAACAAAGCTAGACAAAGACACATGAGCCTTAGTAGATATGACAAACTACAGAGGAATGATAGGGTCTCTTCTTTATCTAACTGCAAGTAGACCAGACATCATGTATGCAACTTGCCTTTGTGCAAGGTTTCAAGCAGATCCCAGAGAGCCTCATCTAACAGCTGTGAAGAGGATTTTCAAATATCTTAAAGGAACCATAACCTTGGGATTGTGGTATCCTAGAGAATCAGAGTTTAATCTAATTGGTTACTCTGATGCAGACTTTGCAGGTTGTAAGATTGATAGAAAGAGCACAAGTGGAAGCTGTCAATTTTTAGGTGACGGATTAGTTTCTTGGTACAGCAAGAAACAGAAATCAATTTCCACATCCACAGCAGAAGCAGAGTATATTGCTGCTGGTAGCTGTTGTGCACAGATTCTATGGATGAAGAATCAATTGCTGGATTATGGGTTAAGGTACTCTAAAATACCTATTTTCTGTGATAATCAAAGTGCTATTGCTATGACAGGTAACCCAGTACAGCATTCCATGACCAAGCACATCAGCATAAGGTATCACTTTATCAGGGAGCATGTGGAGGAAGGAAATATTGAGCTTCATTTTGTGTCTACAGACCAACAGCTTGCAGATATTTTCACCAAGCCTTTGAGTGAAGCTACATTTACAAGACTGGTAAATGAATTAGGAATGATCTCTGGTTCTGACTAGAGATACTGGTTAGACTCAAAATTCACTCTTCTATGATAAGTTGTTCATGTTTTTCTGCATATGTTAACTGTCATGCAAATCATGTTGATAAACTCTGGAAGCATACTCTGATGAATAAACTCTGATGTTATTCTCTGATTGTGATATTGTCTGAATCATATGAACCGATGAAGAAAATAGTTGAAGCATGATTCTCAGTAAGTAATCATGAATCCTTCTAAGTTATATACGATCTGATCTCAAATGTGTGCATAAACTTTACACAGCATGATACTGTCTCAATATTCATAGCATCTCTTAGTTTATTGATCCTATACACTGAGTCTGTATTAGTTGTTTGCACTTTCTCTCATAAATTATATACATTAAATGATGTAAGTCTAAACTCTGATAATTAGTTGCTGTTAATTCACCCCCAAAGCAAAAGATGCAAAAACATGCACAAATTCCTTTGAGATCATGTTGTGCCTAGGAAGACCCATGAACTTATTGTATGAAATAAGGGCTAAAATTTTCAAATTTTTGGTGACTAGTGCCAACCACTGATTACTGGAAAAGACAGAAAGAAATAAAAAAAAAAAAAAATTTAGATAGGGGGTGAAAACAAATAAATATATATATAAGTAGAGAGTTTAGATGAAATCAGAATTTGTTTTACATATGAGAGTTTGGGCAACCAGTTTTTACTGATTTAATTTGTGGATTTTATGCACTTTGAGATGTTCTAAATATTTATATTCAGTAAACTCTGCTATTCACACACAAATAATCACAGCTGTACATTTTGAGAAAAGAGATTATTAATGAAGGTGGAGAATTTATAAAAACTGATGAACTGTGTATTCTACGCCGAGGTAATTTTTTTTTAATCTCTGATGATTAAAATAAATAAATGTGGTTCAGACATTTCATAAATATTGAGGAACATTATTTTTGGAAAATAGAGAGTATGATTGATAACGGTTTGTTGAGTTTTGAAAATGATAAAAGGTGTCTAGAAAGTAGCAGTAATTAGTGCCTTTTTACTGCGCATGCGTGTTGGAAACTATCGTGATTAATGTGTCAGTTATTGCATGTGTGACAACTGTCCCACTCACACACTTCACGAGTAAGCCTGTTGTGCATCTTAATGATTAAAACTCTTCAGTTTTAATTCATTAAACTCACAACGTTTGAAATTTTTACAGACTTACTCTATTCACAGGACATTTTCACATAAGCATATTCACAAACACTTTTCTGCATCACTTTCTCAAACACTTTTTTCTAAGCTTAAACTCTGATTTATTTCAAAGCTTTCTAATGGCAACTACCATGTTTCAATCTTTTGGTCTCGAATTTGTTCCTAACAACTATGCAGCACCACTATCTACTGAGAACGTCCCAGAGGCGTTTCATCTATTTCAGAACTTTCTTGCTCAATCTGATATTGGGCATGCACTGGTGGCACCAGCAAAGTTATCTGGTTCTCAAATTAAAGCCTTCTGGGAGACAGGCGTGTATGATGATGGAGGTGAATCAGGCACTCCTTCAATAATCTTTGAATTTGCTGAAGAAGAGTATGTGGTCACTCCAACCATTGTTAGAGATGCTCTTAGGTGTGAAGATTTCAATGCATTCACCATTTTTGTTGGTGATTCTGAACTTCAGCGTATGATGAGAGAGATTGGTTATTCTGGGTCTTTGGCAAGAACAGGTAACCTGAAGCGACCGTTCTTGAGGAAGGAATGGAGTTTCTTCTTCGACTGTATTACAAGGGCGTTCGGAAAGAAATGTACAAATTGGGATGCTATTCCAATCGACAGTCTGCAAATTGGGTATTCTCTTCTCTATGGTACTCATTTTGATTTTGCTAGACTTGTTTTGAATAACATAGGTGAAAAGATGACAGAGAATAGGTGTGTAGTTTACTTTTCTCGTTTCTGTCAATTAATCTTTTCTATGTGTGTTGATGGGGCTGAGATAGCTGAGGAGGATGTCATTCCCTCATTTAGATTACATAAGAGAATATTCTCTGATCTCACAAACAAGGATGTTAAGAAAGGGAATGTTGATGACTTGATGCTTCCTGCTTCAGTCCAACAGTTTTTAAACCCTCTACCACAACCACAAACACAATCAGAACCTGAACAGCCTTTAAACACTGAACCTCTTCCATCTACATCTCAAAAATCAAAGGCTGGGGGTAGAACAAAGCATAGGGCTTTTAAAGTTGCTAAATCTCTAAATACTGATGATGTTCCAGTATCTGTTGGTTCTTCAAGGAGAAAGAAGAGGGCAAACAGACCTGTTTCTGATGCAAATATGCCTTCTGATGAAACTGAATCTGCTAATGCTAAGAAAAGGAAGCTTGTTGCTGCGTATCTTTTTGGTGGATTAGTTCCAGATTCTACTACTGCAGCAGCTCCAGAAATTGTCATTGAAGCTCCTGAGGTTGTGATTGAAGATCATTCTGCAAATGCTACTGTGCCTGAGGAAGCCAGAGCAAACACTGATGAAAATGCTGATTTTCCTAATGATTTTCTTGAACCTATATTGGAGATGGATATTGAAGATATCCAAGTTGAAGCACATCCATCTGCCACTCTAGAAGAGTTTGGTAGTATTAATGAAACTGAGGATGTGGCAGCTGATCAACCCACAATCGTACTTGATGAGTCCTTAGCTACTCATACAGAGATTCTCTCTGTTAATCACCAGGTAATTGAAAAGGGTGAAGAGGTTGATCAGACAGCAAAGGCTGTAGCTGCAGAAAATATTGTTGAAGAAACTGCAGAGAATAATCTTGAAGCAACTGCAGAAATTGTTGTTGAATCAACTGCTGTTCATGCTGAAAATGAAGAAAATGTTCAAGACAATATAAACTCTGAGAAGCTCGCAAATGCTGATGTTCCAGAAACATTTGCTGAGAATATTCCTCATTCCTCAAATGTTGAATCTTTAGCAAAGTCTGATGATGATCAAGCTGATTCATCTTCTCAAAGACTTTCTGCTCAACCAAATCAAAAGGACATTCAGCATGCCACTGAACTTCACTATCAGAATATGTACTTTTCCAAGTGGTCAAACAAGGATTGCATATTCACTGATCAAAGGGCTGCTGACTTTGTAACAAAATCTGCTGAGTCAATTGCAAATCCTGAGCTTCTTACACATCTCAAGGCAACTATTGTTCAAGTCAAATCTCTTCACAATCGTTTTGATGAAACTCAGAAGTCAGTTACTGGGTTGAGAAATGATGTGGTTGCTAGAGATATGTCTCTGAAGCAAGATAAGTCTATGCTGCTTACTCTGGTCAAGGATCAAGAAGTTCTCAAGAACAGACTGACTAAAGTTGAAGAAAATCAGTCTGTGATGTCTGAAAAACTGGATTCTATTGCTGCTTCTCTTGAATTTCTCACATCAGTTTTGATTCCTGATGATGTCAAAAAGGGGGAGAGAGTACTTAAAGACAAATGCAAGAAGTCTCAAACTCTGAGTAGACATGATGATTCTACTGATGGTGGTGCAAAGGAAAAAGATTTCAAATCTAAATCAACTCTACAGCAAGGAAAGCAAAGATCAAACTCTGTTGCTACAAACTCTGAAAGGATAAACACTGGTGCTCAATCTTCTTCAAGAGTTAGAAGCTTAATGCTTACTTCTCAACCATCTACTGATGAAGAGATTGCAGCTCAGCTGTTTCTAGAAGAATATGGTGCTGATGCAACCATAGAAGATATACAAGCAGAAGAGTTGATGCTAGCTAAACAGCATGAAAAGAATCTAAAGTCTGGGAAGTTGAAGAAAGTCAAGAAGGTTTTGAGGCCAAAGGAGAAAGGAATTATAATCAAGGAAAATGTAAATTCTCAACAGAGTTTACAATACTCAAGAAGGCTAGTTGAAGCCAGCTTAGATAAAGGCAAAGGGAAGCTAGTTGAAGAAAAACCAGTACAGAAGAAAGCTCAAACAACCTCTGACAATGCTCAAGTTGTTAAAACAATGGAAGCTGTGACAACCTCTGATACTACTCAAGTTGTACAGACTCAGTTATCTTCACAATTACAAAGGACTTTTGCTAAGCCAATCACTGTTCAACATTCTTTGATTCCAGCAAGTGTAAATATTCTCCAAAGCAGAACTATCATGGGAAAGTAATCAAGAGATAAATCTGGGCTTGGATCTCATAGAGAGAAAAGAGTGAACAATAGTCCTGTGGATCAAACTTCATTAGCTGAACCAGGTGTTGGTGTGACTCAGGAAAATCTTGATGCTTTAGAGTCGGTTCAGTTAATATACCACAGAGGATTAAAGAAGGACTTTCTGTTATACTTTAAATCTGATGGCAGAGTATACAGAGTTAGTGAAGATGATATTGGGTTGAAAATGAAAGAAGAGCTGGAGTATGTACTGTATCTATTGAAAGTTAAAAATCAAAGAACTCATCAAGCAGCTGAGGTGTTAAGAAGCAGGATGATGAAAGCTAGAATACTTTATGGTTTAAATTCTGCTGGTTCTTATATACCAAGGTACAGAGATTACAATGGAAAGCTTGTTGAGATGCAAAGGAACAGTGCAAGACTCAGAACAGATCTTGGCATAAAAGTGTTGGAATTTAATCTGGAATCGGATAAATCCTTCATAATAAAGCTAGGAAATGATATGAGGAAAAATAGCATCTATGCTCTAAGGGCTGCTATCTACCAAACTGGAGAAAGTGATCCAGAGTTAAGGGAATTAAAGAAGATAATGATAGCTAAGCTAGAGAGAGCTGATAGAAAGCTGCTTATAGACTACATCAGGACTGTACCTGACATTGAAGAGATTAAGTAACTGAAGTCTGTAAGTTTTTTTAAAGTTTTTTGTTCTAAGATTAAAGTATAAACTCTGAGATTTTATAAACACTGCATTTGTAATATATGTTTTGACATCATCAATTATCTGTTAACTTGTACATTTTAGTATGCACAAGTTGGGGGAGATTGTTAGATATAATTGCTGATGTTTGTTTATCAGTGTTTAAAGTATCAGGATACTATCAAAGTTTATCTGGAGGACCAGTCAGAGTTTGTTAAAGTCTGATGGTCAGAGTTTGCTTAGCAGTCGGTGCAAGTCAATGAACATTCTAGAAGCGATATTCTTTGAAGATGGAAAGAAGCAAAGAGATATCGAGATGGCTAAGGAAACGGAACAGAAGACAGAAGCAATTCTTAATTGATTCTGATTGTATAGCTAATTTATAGGAATATCAATTAATGATTGTATGTAGCTGTGTACTATATAAACACAGATAGGTTAACCCTAAAAGGGATGCGAATACGTGAATTATCATTTTTGTAACATAGCAGCTCTCTGTGATATTTTACATCACTGAGAGAGGAGTTTTTAATTCCATTCAGTTTATTATTCATAAACAGTGTTTATTATTCCAACTGGAAGGTAGAACAACCTTCGTTTCCTGTTTCTGTGGGACTCCAGCTACCAGTGAAGTAGACATACTAACCACTCTTCCTTCCCTTGGATTTGATCTGAAGTGCTTATATGAAGAGGTGAGAATTTCCATCTTATTCTCTCTGACTTCCTCTGTCCCTTCATTGATTATTTCAATCGTATCCCAAATGTGTTTGGCAGAGACACATTTTAAAATATGATTATGCATGATTGGATCAAGACAATCAATCAGTATCAACTGTAGACAGACATCCAAGGAAACATCTTCTTTTTCTCCAGGAGTGTAGTCCTTGGGATCCTTAGGGTATATCCTAGCAGCCCTAGTAACAACATCATTCTCTATTAGCTCTTTCTCAACAAACATAGGAATTCTTGGTCCATTCTTCAGCACATCAAGATATTCAACATTAACCACTTGAAGAAACAAGAGCATCTTCTTCTTCCACATAGGATAGTACTCCTTGCTGAACATTGGGATTTTTACTGTAGCCACTTTCTGTGTAGTAGACATCTTTTGAGATTTTTAGGAATCATAAAAATTTCAGAGTTTAAGAAAAATCTCAAAACAATTGGATCTTTGATTTGTATATCAATCAAAAGGCTCTGATACCAATTGTTAGGTCCTGATAAGTTTGTAGAAGGGGGGTTGAATACAAACTATACCGTTTTATTGAATTTGTCCTTTTAAGATTTAACAATTTAGAACAAATTAATGCGGAATAAAAACTGAAACAATATTCAAGTTAAATAGAAACTCTATTAAACTTGAAGGGTGTTACAATTCTGATCACTGATTACAAAGAACTTGATAAAACAAATCTAGAATAAATTCGACATGAATTTATCTATTTTTGTAATAAAAAGGGTCGAATACTAAAGAGTAGTTCGATATAAAATCTAGGGATTATGATCCGCTAGAAAGTCAAGGTAGTACAAGAGATACAATTCTTATGGATTAAATGTTTAAGAACAATCAAGAATTTAATTCTCCTGCAGAAATTGTGCTTGACAGTTTAGAAGTTATGAAGACAGAGGTATTTGATAATAAGCTGCTGTGTCTTTTTGTTCTTCTGTTTTGTAATAATTTATGAGTAGTCTTCGAATTATCTTGTATTTAAACCAATGCATTTCTTTTGCTTTGTCAACCCACGTGCAAGCCACTTGATACATTGTAATTGCCTTTGGAAGACTAGCAGAAAAACTATCATTTAAGCCTTGGAAGACTCTCGGGAAGACAAGCTTGTGAGGGGAATACAACCGGGAAGACAACACATTGTTCATGGAAGACATTCGGGAAGACAATGGTTGGCCTAGGAAGACAATCGGGAAGACTCGCTTGTGAGTCTTCCTAGTTCATTTTTCTAAGTCTTCCTAGTTCAAACCTAAGTCTTCCTAGTTCATTTTTATTCTAATTTAAATAATTAACTAAATAAATTATGTATTAAATTAATTCTTTACAGAATTAATTTAATAAATAATATACTTAATAGTATTAATTATTTATAAGAGAATAAATAGAATTAGTTGACTTCTCAATTAATTTCAGAATCACTTAAGTTCATTTTTATTCTAATATAAATAATCAACTAAATAAATTATGTATTAAATTAATTCTTTACAGAATTAATTTAATAAATAATTTACTTAATAGTATTAATTATTTATAAGAGAATAAATAGAATTAGTTGACTTCTCAATTAATTCCAGAATCACTTTAAACTTAAATAAATAACAAACACAATAGTACGTTGACACTCGATGCACTGTCTGGTTCATGAGTGACTAAAGATAATGTTTGTTCTTTATCTATTTGACTTTAAGCAGTGATTCACTTCCTTCTCATTCAAGAACTCCGTAATCAGTATCTTTTTCTGTCACCACTTGAAATCTCCGTCACTTTAATAAATCCACTGAGCTTGAATACTTCATTGAGGCTTGATCAATAAATTGTGCTTCTTTCAATGTAGAATAACTTCAAGTCTGTAGATGACTTTAATCTTCATTCTTTGACAGATATAATCTTCTGAGATTCCTGTGACATCTGATCTAATATTTACTTATTACATTCTTGTTTAAGTTGAGTAGAATCCTCGAATTACAAATAGGCTATATCATATGCCTTTCAATCTCCCCCTATTTGTTTGTTAGAGAATAACAACCAAATACCTAGAGGATCACTCAACTAAAACCAAGAAAAAGATAGGACTCTTAAGCCTAAGTAAATACTAGAAAGTTCTGGATCAAATATGACATTTCCAGATTTCACCAGTAAAGATAAATGCAAGACAGGTGTTCCTCTAGACTGAACATATGATAACATTTAACCTTTCTTGATTTACCTAAGCTCTATACATATAACATTTACAAAACAAAGCTAATTTTCCTTTACTCCCCTGAAACTCCTCATGTTCCTTTTATATCTTTTTCAGCTCCCTCTTCCTAGCTTCTCCAAATTTCTCCCCCTTAGTTGAGGAATTCTCTACAGATTTAACTTTATGAGTCTCTGAAGCCAGTAGGAGTTGAGATAGTTGATGGAGTTGATCTTGGGAAGTAAATTTGTCTTCAAGATTTCCTTGAGTAGTCCCAGCTGATTGTTGACAGAGGTGGAAGAAGAAGACCGTTCAACCACTTATGCTTGCAAAAGTTCTTTATCAGCCTGGGTTTTGAATAGATGTTCCTGTAGATCAACTATGTGAGCTAACTAC
Source organism: Heracleum sosnowskyi (assembly GCA_030848705.1). Classification (NCBI taxonomy): domain Eukaryota; kingdom Viridiplantae; phylum Streptophyta; class Magnoliopsida; order Apiales; family Apiaceae; genus Heracleum; species Heracleum sosnowskyi. Next base: position 12,250,657 of record CM061239.1, read on the forward strand.
ATTGCAGTGTATGTGTCTGTGTGTGCACTCACTTGAATTTATCTTGTAAGTGTATCACTCATCTCACGTGCATGTGTTTCACTCAGTGTTTGACTCTTATCACTCAACATTAGCTGTCTGTTTGCTCCTTTTTGATCAGTACCTGCATTGAAACTCACCCTAGCCTCTTCAAGAGAGGTCAGTGGTGGTGCAATGGGAGTTCGCAAATCCCGATCCTCAATCATGTCTATCAAATCACTTGGATTTGAAATCTGAATTGCTTCAGTGATAGACTGACCAAGTTGCCTTCCACTTTCTCCAGATAAATATGCGAGTGGAAAATCCCTTAGGGAGCCAGAGATGTTCACTCTGGGAGGGGAGAAAATGATTCTATTAAATGTGGCAAGAATCAGATTTTCCCTCTGATGCCTGTGAAGGCACTTCTACCGTAACAATGGTAGGCACTGTAACCAGTTGCAGGTGCTCTGCTTTCACTGTGTCCTGAGTTTCATCTAATGAAATTGTCTTCTCCCATTGTGAGTAATGAGAGTGTGCTTGACTCAGTACAAAGTGTCATGGCCCTATGGCAAATTTCAATAGATTCATCCTGTTGAGAGAATGTCTCTAGAAACAGTTCATTGGCCATTTCAAAGTCTATATCCTATTGAGAGGATACAGATGGGCGGACAGATGCCTCAGTATATGTTGAATTTCTTTAGAGGAGGCAGAGCTGTGGGATCACTCACTGTTTCAATCAAAATACTTCTTTATTTAACATTTGATTTCTGTTCAGGCTGAGATGTCAAGTAATTAAGTTGTAGACTCATTGTTTGGCTCTAAGACCTGGGATAGAGATTGTGGATCTACAATCCCTTGGTCAGCCCTAACAACCACTTGGGTTCAGCAACAGTAGAAGAAGTGGATTGAGAGATAGAAAGTAATACCTGAATTGGATTTGGCACTGAAGTTCCAGCTAAGCAAGAGCTAGATCAGAAATAATATATACAATATATTTACAAAAACAACTAAGACAAATAGAAAATAAAAGATAATAACTAATAAGCAATAAAAATAAAATACAAAAAAATATTTACAATCTGAAACTAACTTAAATGATTCTAAATAAATAAATTTTCAATAAAAATAAATTTCTCCATTTTTTTAAAAAATGAGAAAAATATTTTTAAAGAAAATAAATTATTCAGAATATTTAAATTAACAAGCTTTATACAATAAACATAGATTGGCAATATTTAAAATCTAATATCAACAAGAGAAAATGATCTAGATAAGAACAAACATACCAGAGACATTATCAATCACTAAGACTGTTCAACATACCCAATTTACCAACTAACCTGGTAAATGTGGATTCGTCAACAGATTTAGTGAATATATCTGCAGTCTGTTCTTCTGTGGGTACAAAGTGTAACTCCACAGTTCCATTCATGACATGCTCTCTGATAAAATGATACCTGATATCAATGTGCTTCATTCTCGAGTGCTGCACAGGGTTGTTGGAGATTGCTATGGCACTTGTATTATCACATAAAATAGGAATTTTGTCTAATACAAAGCCATAGTCCCTCAATTGATTCCTTATCCATAGGATCTGAGCACATCAGCTTCCAGCAGCAATATATTCAGCTTCTGCTGTTGAATTGGAAACTGTTTGTTGTTTCTTGCTATACCAGAAAATCAATCTACCTCCTAGGAATTGACAACTCCCAGAGGTACTCTTTCTATCAACAACACTACCTGCATAATCAGAATCTGTATATCCAACAAGGTTAAAACCAGAATCTTTAGGGTACCAGATACCTAGATTAGGTGTACCCTTAAGATATCTCAAGATTCTTTTCACAGCAACGAGATGTAAATCTCTAGGGTCCGCTTGGAACCTTGCACACAAGCATGTAGCATACATAATATATGGTCTACTTGCAGTAAGATAGAGTAAGGAGCCAATCATACCTCTGTAGCTTGTAACATCTACCTTGATAGAATTGTCAGAAGCTCCAAGTTTGACTGTTGCTGAAGATGGAGTTCTTGCTGATGCTGAATCCTCCATGTGATATTTCTTGAGGAGTTCTTTGAGATACTTGGATTGACAAATAAATATATCATTTGACCTTTGACTTACTTGCAATCCAAGAAAGAACTTCAGCTCACCCATCATACTCATTTCAAACTTACTCTGCATAAGCTCAGCAAATCTCTTACAGAGATTATCATTAGTAGACCCAAATATGATGGCATCCACATAGACTTGGACTAATATCATATCAATTTTGTGTTTCTTTGAAAAAAGAGTTTTGTCTATGATACCTCTAACAAAACCATTTTCTAAAAGAAAACCAGAGAGTGTGTCATACCATTTCCTTGGGGCTTGTTTGAGACCATAGATAGCCTTGAAGAGAAAGTAAACAAAGTCCAGAAACTCCTGATTTTCAAAGCCAGGGGGCTGTTCCACATAAACTTCTTCATCAAGCTCACCATTCAGGAATGCACTCTTAACATCCATTTGATAGACTTTAAAATTGGAATAAGCAGCAAATGCTAAGAACATCCTGATGGCCTCAAGTCTAGCCACTGGTGCATAGGTTTCATCATAATCAATGCCTTCAGCTTGTGAATACCCTTGTGCAACCAGTCTTGCCTTGTTCCTTGTAACAATGCCATCCTCATCTAGCTTGTTCCTGAATACCCATCTTGTACCAACTACTTTCTTGTTCTTTGGCCTGGGTACTAGCTTCCAGACTTGCTGTTGTTCAAACTGATTGAGTTCATCTTGCATAGCAATCACCCAATCTGGATCAGTCAGTGCTTCCTCAGTTTTATTTGGCTCCATTTTAGATAGAAATGCTGAATAATGACATTCATTCTGAGTTGCACTTCTAGTTTTAACTCCAACATCTGGATCACCAATGATCAGCTCAAAAGGATGAGCTCTATTCCATACAGTCTTTCTTGGAAGATTTGATCTTGATGATTCGCCTTGAAATTCACTTTGATGTTGTGAGTGACTAGATGATCCTTCATTTGCTCCCCCTGAGTTGTTGCTTGTCTGCCTTGATGATTCTTTTCCAGTGTTAGTGGTATCTCCATTGTTACCAATGTTTCCACCACCACCACCAGGATTATTATCATCATTGTTATTATCATTACCAGCAATAACTTCAGGTGGGGCTCCATCATCTGATTCTGAGTCTGGCAAGTTATCAAACTTCAGATTCTCAGATGAATCTTCTTTTTGGATATTAGAGAACTTAGTGTCATCAAAAGTAACATTGACACTTTCCTTTACTGTGTGACTGCCAACCAAGTAGACCCTGTAAGATCTTCTGGAATAACCAACAAAAATAGCTTCTTGTGCCTTGGCCTCAAACTTGCCACGTTTAACATTGTCATCTATAAGCACAAAGCATTTTGCTCCAAATACATGAAAGTACTTGACAGTTGGTTTCTTGTTGTTCATGATCTCATACGGAGTCTTCATTAAGTCTTTGTTGATTAAAGTTCGATTCTGAGTATAACAAGCTGTATTCACTGCTTCAGCCCAAAAGTACATTGGAAGTTTAGACTCACTTAACATAGTCCTTGCAGCTTCAATCAATGTACGATTCTTTCTTTCCACTACTCCATTTTGTTGAGGAGTTCTAGGGGCAGAATACTGTCTTGTTATTCCTTTATCAGCACAAAAGTCATTTAGGACTGCATTCTTGAATTCAGTACCATTATCTGACCTTATGGCTCTAACAGGGAATCTAGAATCCAGCTGAATCAACTTTATATGGCCAATCACCAGGTATGGGGTCTCATCCTTGGAATGTAGGAATAAAACCCATGTATATTTTGAAAAGTCATCAACAATCACAAGTGCATATTGTTTCTTTGACATGGACATCACATTGACTGGACCAAACAAATCCATATGCAGTAGCTGAAGTGGTTCAGTTATTGATGATGTGTCAGTGCCCTTGTGCGAAGCTTTCTTTGACTTTCCTTTCTGACATGCCTCACACAGTCCTTCCTGTGTAAATTCCATCTGAGGCAAACCTCTAACCAATTCCCTCTTGACTAAAGAGTTCATGGTTTTGAAGTTAAGGTGAGACATCTTCTTGTGCCATAGCCAACTATCATCTGATGAAGCTTTAGCATAAAAACAATTAACTTCATCTTTGAATCCCGAGTTCAGATCAGCTATGAACAAGTCACCTTTCCTTACTCCTTGAAGAGTAGGCTTTCTATTCTTCTTGTGAAGGATCTGACACTTCTCTCTTTCAAAGGAAACAGCATATCCTCTGTCACAGAAATGACTGATGCTGAGAAGATTGAATTTCAGACCTTCCACAAATGATACATCTTCAATGATAACATTTCCATACTTCAAACAGCCATATCCTTTCGTAATACCCTTGCTGTTATCTCCAAAGGTAACTACTGGGCCAGCTTTCTCAACCAAATCTGATAGCAGGCCTTTATCTCCGGTCATATGCCTTGAACAGCCACTGTCAAGAATCCACATAACACGGTTTACCTGTTTAACTCCCTGCAATATCAAATTGATTAGTCCTTCCTCGGAGCCCAAACTTGATTGGGTCCGGCATACTTAAAGAACTGGCCTTTGTCAGGCAAAACAACATTTTTAACTAAAACTACTTCAACCTCTTTCACAAAAGAGCATTTCCATTTATAACCAGCCTTAACACATTTCTGAGTAGGCTTAGGAATAAATGAATCCGCTCTAGTCTTTGGAGGACTAGTAGTCTTAGCTCTAACATGCTTCTTATTATTAACATGTTAACGTGGAGCAGTCTTATCACTAGATACATGCTTACTGTTAAAATAAGCATACATAACATTGAAAGCACAAGACATGCAATTATTCACACCACATGCTTTATGAGAAGAATTAACAGCAGGCATGTTAGTTCTACAGTTGTTTTGATCCAACTTATGGATATCTGATTTAGTCTTTTCAGTTGTAGCAACTTTGACTGGAATATCAGATATACACTTTTTGGACTGTTCAACTTCCAAAGCAATATCTTCTTCACGAATCTCCTCAGCAATAATGATAGAGTATTCATTCAGAGGATCTGCCTCGGACTCCTTACAGAAGGGTGTTTCAATACCCTTAAGCACATATGGAACACCCCTTCCTTCAGATCTGACTCTACAAGGGGAATTAATTCCAAGCAATCCAATGGCCTCATTATAATCATAACCTATACTGACATGATTACCAACAGCTTGTTTATTAAGAATCTCTTTAGCCGTCTTACAAGAGTTGTAATAGGCATTAGCTTTGGTCTTAAGCTCACTAATCTGATCTTTGAGAATGGTTTCCAGTTGTTGATACAATTTAACCCTTTTCTCAAGAACTGCTACATTATTAGTAAGTTCATCTTGATTGATATGCACTAGTTTTAATTCTTTTATTTCCTTTTCAAGATTTGTGTTTAAAAGAATTATTTTATCATTTTCAGTGCGTGCACAACTTAAAGTATCACCAAGATGACGAATCATTTCAGTGTCAGTAAATTTTACCTCAGACATGTTGGGTGAAGATAACATGGAATCAAAGAGTTTGTCTCATATTGCCATGAGTGCAAGATTTCCAACTTCTTCATCTTCACTGTCTGTATCATCCCAGCTCTTTTCTTTAGACTTGTTCTTCTCAACCATCCCTGTTTTATAGCCACCCCTTGTGCTATTTGAGGATGAAGAACCACCTGTCTGGTATTCGTCAGCATATGTCTTGAACTTGAAACTAGGATTTCTCCTGAACCTGAAGTTTCCAAACTTCTTCACTACCCAGGCCATAGACTCATCTTCCAATTGTTCAAGCTCCTCCATAGAATAAAAATCACCACCAGATTGACTTGTAGATGTAACACCATATTCAGCTACAATTACATCCTTGTTAGGACTGGAAGGTAGAACAACCTTCGCTTCCTGTTTCTGTGGGACTCCAGCTACCAGTGAAGTAGACATACTAACCACTCTTCCTTCCCTTGGATTTGATCTGAAGTGCTTATATGAAGAGGTGAGAATTTCCATCTTATTCTCTCTGACTTCCTCTGTCCCTTCATTGATTATTTCAATCGTATCCCAAATGTGTTTGGCAGAGACACATTTTAAAATATGATTATGCATGATTGGATCAAGACAATCAATCAATATCAACTGTAGACAGACATCCAAGGAAACATCTTCTTTTTCTCCAGGAGTGTAGTCCTTGGGATCCTTAGGGTATATCCTAGCAGCCCTAGTAACAACATCATTCTCTATTAGCTCTTTCTCAACAAACATAGGAATTCTTGGTCCATTCTTCAGCACATCAAGATATTCAACATTAACCACTTGAAGAAACAAGAGCATCTTCTTCTTCCACATAGGATAGTACTCCTTGCTGAACATTGGGATTTTTACTGTAGCCACTTTCTGTGTAGTAGACATCTTTTGAGATTTTTAGGAATCATAAAAATTTCAGAGTTTAAGAAAAATCTCAAAACAATTGGATCTTTGATTTGTATATCAATCAAAAGGCTCTGATACCAATTGTTAGGTCCTGATAAGTTTGTAGAAGGGGGGTTGAATACAAACTATACCGTTTTATCGAATTTGTCCTTTTAAGATTTAACAATTTAGAACAAATTAATGCGGAATAAAAACTGAAACAATATTCAAGTTAAATAGAAACTCTATTAAACTTGAAGGGTGTTACAATTCTGATCACTGATTACAAAGAACTTGATAAAACAAATCTAGAATAAATTCGACATGAATTTATCTATTTTTGTAATAAAAAGGGTCGAATACTAAAAAGTAGTTCGATATAAAATCTAGGGATTATGATCCGCTAGAAAGTCAAGGTAGTACAAGAGATACAATTCTTATGGATTAAATGTTTAAGAACAATCAAGAATTTAATTCTCCTGCAGAAATTGTGCTTGACAGTTTAGAAGTTATGAAGATAGAGGTATTTGATAATAAGCTGCTGTGTCTTTTTGTTCTTCTGTTTTGTAATAATTTATGAGTAGTCTTCGAATTATCTTGTATTTAAACCAATGCATTTCTTTTGCTTTGTCAACCCACGTGCAAGCCACTTGATACATTGTAATTACCTTTGGAAGACTAGCAGAAAAACTATCATTTAAGCCTTGGAAGACTCTCGGGAAGACAAGCTTGTGAGGGGAATACAACCGGGAAGACAACACATTGTTCATGGAAGACATTCGGGAAGACAATGGTTGGCCTAGGAAGACAATCGGGAAGACTCACTTGTGAGTCTTCCTAGTTCATTTTTCTAAGTCTTCCTAGTTCAAACCTAAGTCTTCCTAGTTCATTTTTATTCTAATTTAAATAATTAACTAAATAAATTATGTATTAAATTAATTCTTTACAGAATTAATTTAATAAATAATATACTTAATAGTATTAATTATTTATAAGAGAATAAATAGAATTAGTTGACTTCTCAATTAATTTCAGAATCACTTAAGTTCATTTTTATTCTAATATAAATAATCAACTAAATAAATTATGTATTAAATTAATTCTTTACAGAATTAATTTAATAAATAATTTACTTAATAGTATTAATTATTTATAAGAGAATAAATAGAATTAGTTGACTTCTCAATTAATTCCAGAATCACTTAAAACTTAGATAAATAACAAACACAATAGTACGTTGACACTCGATGCACTGTCTGGTTCATGAGTGACTAACGACAATGTTTGTTCTTTATCTATTTGACTTTAAGCAGTGATTCACTTCCTTCTCATTCAAGAACTCCGTAATCAGTATCTTTTTCTGTCACCACTTGAAATCTCCGTCACTTTAATAAATCCACTGAGCTTGAATACTTCATTGAGGCTTGATCAATAAATTGAGCTTCTTTCAATGTAGAATAACTTCAAGTCTGTAGATGACTTTAATCTTCATTCTTTGACAGATATAATCTTCTGAGATTCCTGTGACATCTGATCTAATATTTACTTATTACATTCTTGTTTAAGTTGAGTAGAATCCTCGAATTACAAATAGGCTATATCATATGCCTTTCATAGCATGTGTCAAACCCTTCCTGTTACAAAAGGGAGATCAGGTATGTGTTACTTGCCCACTGTCCAAGATGACTAGACTTAGCTTTCCTGTTAGTCATTCACATGCATCTGCACCGTTTGAACTAGTCCAAACGGACATTTGGGGTCCATATAAGATGGCTACTAGAGTCAAATACAAATTCTTTCTCACAATTGTGGATGACAATAGCAGAATGACCTGGGTGTACCTGTTACAAAGAAAGTCTGACTACTTGGAGACATTGATTACTTTTGAAGAATATGTACACACGCAATTCAGTGGAAAGATCAAAATCATACGTTCAGATAACGCGCTGGAATTCGCTGATAAAGAGTGTGTCAAATACTTTGCTAAGAAAGGCATAGTGCATCAAACCTCGTGTCCTTACACACCCCAACAGAATGCTAGGGTGGAAAGGAAACACAGGCAAATATTGGAGGTGGGTAGAGCCTTGCGATTCCAATCTGGATTAACTCTCTCATTTTGGGGAGACTGCATTTTAACATCGGTGTATATCATGAATCGATTACCAAACGCAACACTGGGATTTAGAACTCCGTATGAGCAGATGTTCAAAGAGCCAGTGGACTATGATAGAATGAAGGTCTTTGGATGTTTGGTTTTCGCCTATAATTCGAGTCACGGAAGTGATAAATTCGCTCCCAGAGGCATAGCTGGAGTATTCATTGGCTACCCAAACAACACAAAAGGGTACAGGATTCTCAACATGTCCAATATGCAAGTGTGTGTCTCGCCATGTAGTGTTCCATGAACATGTGTTTCCATTGAACACTGCCACAGAAAAGCCATACTTAAAGCCACTGCCAATCCCTCTACCCATGTGTGATGGTGGAAAATATGATGAAATTTTAGTGGAAGAAGGTGGTGAACTGAATGTGTCTCAAAACACCCATACAGAGAGTGCCACCACCACAGAACTGGAACACACAAATCACAGTGAGACAGAAGATGCTAGAGCTGAAGACATTCCAGATTCGAATGACAATTATGAAGTGAATCAGATAGCTCATAGAAGGTCAAATAGAACATCAAAGCAGCCAACATGGATGAGTGATTTTTTCACACCATACTCAAGCTCTGCAATGACATCAGCAACAATTGCTTCACAAACTGTTCACCCTGGTTTTAATTGCTTCCTAGCAGCAATATTACCTCAAACAGACCCTGTATCCTTTAACCAAGCAATCAAACACCCACATTGGGTCGAAGCAATCAACCTGGAGCTGGAAGCACTAGAGAAAAATCACACTTGGGAAGTGACTCAATTGCCTCCAAACAGAAAGGCAATCGGATGTAAGTGGATATTCAAAACAAAATTTAAAGCTGATGGCAAGGTGGATAAATATAAAGCACGGTTGGTGATCCTTGGCTACAAACAAAAGTATGGAATTGATTACGTTGAAACCTTCGCACCAGTGGCTAAAATGGCAACCGTAAGAGCAATGTTGGCTGTGGCGGCTATAAAAGACTGGCATGTACATCAGTTAGACGTGTCAAATGCATTCTTGAATGGGGATTTGGAAGAAACTGTTTACATGGTGATGCCACAAGGATATGATGGAGTTGGATGCCGAGTTCTGACCACTGGGTTCACATCAGCAAAAGCAGAAATAAGTCATCTGGTCTGCAAGTTAAAAAAGGCTATATATGGACTGCGTCAAGCTTCGAGGCAGTGGCATCACAAGTTATCAATCACACTTGTGTCCATTGGATTTAGACACTCCAAAGCAGACTATAGCTTATACTCAAAGGTAACACATGACTCCATTATTCTTGTGTTAATTTATGTAGATGATATCCTTATTTCTGGAAATCATTACAAATCTATAAGTGATCTCAAGACAGAGCTAGCTACACACTTTAGTATGAAGGATCTTGGTCCAGTTAATTACTTTTTGGGTCTGGAAATAGATAGGAGCAGTGCAGGGTTTTTTGTGTCGTAGAAAAAGTATGCCATGGATTTGATAAAGGAATTTGGTTTGTCAACTGTAACACCACTAAAGCTACCTATGGATTCTCATCTCACTTTAACCCCAGATAAAGGTGATTTGATTCAAGATCAAGTCCCTTATCAACGCTTACTTGGGAAGCTTATATACCTGACCATAACAAGTCCGGACCTCTCGTTTCCTGTGCATAATCTGGCCCAATACATGCAAAGGCCAACAACCATTCATATACAGGCAGCCAAGCGTGTTCTTCGATACTTGCTCAACAATCCTGGTCAGGGAGTTTTGCTGGCATCCTCATCTGCTGCCCAGCTCACTGCGTACAGTGACAGTGACTGGGCAAGCTGTCCAACGAGTAGGAAATCAACCACAGGGTATTGTGTTCTCTTGGGTTCTTCTCCAATCTCATGGAAGATCAAAAAATAGTCTGTGGTGGCACGGTCCACGACCGAAGCTGAATATCGAGCAATGGCTCTCACGTGTGATAGAATATATTTTTATATATATTTTAGATGACTTTATTCTCATATTTATTGTGTTTTGCATTGATTTGGATATTTATTTGATAGATTTTGGTGTTTTATTGTAGGATATAAGGAAGTTCTAAATTTGGAAGGATTTGAAGAAAAAGGGCTATTTTGGAGCTTAATTAGAAGAAAATTCGGAATTATTGGGCTAAGCGGGTTCCTTACATTGTTTGGGCCGTATCTTGAGTTCCAGAGGTCCGTTTTTGATGATCTTACAGCCCATGCAAAGCTTGTGGAATTCTCTTTAATTCTGAGATGGTCCAGTAAGCAAAATCCAACTGGAGAAGCCCAGAAACTGCAGAGATCAGACAGCTGCGAATTTTAGTAGAGAATCCTATTCGGCTTAGAAGACTTATTTGTATAATTAATTAAATCATCAAAATACTTTTATGATTAGAATATAAGGACCAGGTTTTTATGAGGAGATGGGATTATTAGCTTAGCATAGAGAATAACGAACTTTTCATTCTTATTAGCTAGGGTTTGAAGCCATGGATTTTCTTCTCGTGACAAGATTGAAGATTAAAGGTTTTCTTATCTGATTTCTTCTTTATTCTTATTAGTTTAATTATGTTTCTTCATTGTATTAGTTCTCCTACTTGTTTTATTATTAGTGAGTAGTTGTTACTAGGGCATTAAGGGAAGCCATGTTTGCACTATGATTTTGGCATGATTTTCACAGTGATTTGATTTGTTATGGTTAATTCTAATTGATTATGTTATTATGTTTGATTTATGTAATCGGCCGATATCATGAATTAATTCTATGCGAATAGCAGTAATGGATCGAGAGATTTTACTACTAGAGGCACACATACGATTAGCAGAACTGAATTTGAGTGCGAGAGCATCATTGGATTTCTGAGAGCGTAAATACTCGAGAGAGATTTGCATATGCTTTGATTACCTAATTAATCGAATTACTATAAGTTATTAATGTGTAAGCATGTTTCGAGAGTGTTATTACTCGAGAGAGAATGACATACTCTAGTTGTGTGACCATTTTAATTGTTTTACCTTAGAAGCCAGTTATCTTGCAAGCATGGTGGATCTATTGCCCTAGGTTTTAAATACTTTGTTAAGCTTCTGTCTGTTTAGTGTTAATTTAGTTGTAATCATTAGTTTAGTTAATATTCCCACACATTCGTTTCGCTCTTGAAACAATTGATAATAACTGAATCAAGATTGATAGAACTTGTCTCCTTGAGGATTCGACCCGCATTTGCCATTCTGTACTAGCAATAGACACTGTGCGCTTGCGGTCATATAAAATAACACATCAAGTTTTTGGCGCCGCTGCCGGGGAGACAACTTGTTTTTATTGGTTTTAATTTGGTTATTTAGATTGTTTCCATTGTCTTGTTGGAACTTTTGTTCCGACTGAGGCAAGTTTTACTACGCTTTCTTGGCTTTGTTGAGTGTTTACAGGTATACAATGGATGAAGTTGATACTTTAGCACTCCTCTCTTCCATGTTAGAGGCACGAACTCAAGAAATTTCCTCATTAAAAGCTACAGAGCCTACTATGCGTCCAATGAGTATCAATGAGATGTCACAAGTGGCCCCTAAAACTTACAACTTCTGTCAAGTTTGTGGTATTCAGGGTCACTATGATTACGAATGCTCGTATAATGTCTATAATTCTCAGAATGCTTACTTTGGACAAATGAATTCTTTTGAAGAAGGATATGGGTACAATCAGTACTCTAATAGTTTTGATCAAGAATGGATGGATCAATCGACTTTCTCATGCATGGACAATGGTGTTCAAAATTTTCCATATCACGATCAACAACAGTTTGAGCAACAATATTATGAGCCGTATGAGCAACCGCCAATGCAACAATATTATTATCCTCCACTCGAACAAGAAGATCTACAGATTTTTCAAACCAATGTAGATGTGCAGCCCGATCAGATGAGTGAGTTATGGGATATGCTATTGAAATTGAAAAAGAGTTATGATGAGACCACCGAGGTGATTGAAGAATTCAAAAATCAAAGGTTGATGATGGAGACTAAAATTGCAAACTTGGATGTTTCTTCTATACCATGGCAACCTGACTATTTTCCACAATCATTTATCCAACCAGAGGAGGACTTGAATGATATCATTCTTACAAGTGATCAAGAGTGTGACAGTTTTTCAATTGGTGTTGATGATGTGACTACTGATAAAGTGAAGGAGTATGCCAGTGATGATAAGGCCAATGATGTTGTTGTTGAGGACAATGTGAGTAAGGTCAATGAAACAAAAGAAAGCAATACTGGTATGGTGGTTATTTCTCTTCCACAAATTGCGCCTAAACTACCATTCCTAAATCAGTTGAGCTTTCCAATGATGGATCAATGGTTTGGCATTGGTAAATTTGCTTTCGGTCTATCCTCCACTTACAAGGCTCCTCAATTTGCGAATACTTGCTACAAGGTTGATGTGATAACTGTTGTCCAAGATGTTTTTTCTCAAAATTTGGTTGATTATTTATCCAAAATGGCTCTTATTTTTCAAGTCCAAGAAGAGGGAGAAGATGGAAGTGTCTTATTAATCGTTGATGTGATAAGCCAAGATGTTCGAATGGCTCCTGAGAAAGTGAGGAGTGAAGAGAAACCGCCACCTGAGCCTCCACCTCATGTGAAAGTTAAGGGAGTTCGATATTTTTGTGGTGTCGAATTTTATCGTTGTTTTATCACAAAGTTTTCCAAAACTGCACAAGCACTAGCTCGATTGCTACTTATTGATGTCATAATTGATTTTACTAATGCTTGTTTAGAGACTTTTTGCAGGATTTATACAACTTCTAGGGGTGCTCTTAATAATTTTTGTGGTGGTGAGTTAATTATGATCGAGGAGGTGGATATTCCATCTTCACCAGGGGTGATTTAGAAAGAGGTCAAGCTAACAACCTTTAAAAAAAAAATTAGCGCTTCTTGAGAGGTAACCCAACATGTTGGTAATGTAAATTATTGTATTATTATTGTAATATATATATTTTTTAGGAGATTACATTTTTTTTTATTACTCCCACAAGGTGCCTTGATGAATTTGTATGAAGTGTTTCAGGTGCATGAATAATCTATTTAAAACATTTAGTGTTTTATTTAAATTTTGGAGAAAAAGAAAAAAAGGAAAAATGATGAATATAAATCTGTTGTGCGATTTTTGGAGCTGATGAACAAAAACATTTTGTTGGCCGTGCAAGATTCTTGTTTTCCAGTAGGCGGGCGTTTTTTTTCAATTTGATGGACGTGCGGCTTCAGTGATGCCCGTGCATATTTTCCTGCTTACTGGAACCGTGGGAATTGTTTCTGTACCCGCGGTGAAGGGCTCCCTGTACCAGACGAGTATACAACCTGTCCATGCCATTTCTGACCCCTCAACCCACGCGTGCGGCTGCTGCACACGCGCCTGAGCCTAGTTCCACAGTTGTTTCCAAGCCTGCGCTCCCGGACCTGTTGCTTAATACTGTCCTGTCCAGTGCTGCGCCCGAGGCTGACTCCGAACCTGCCTTACAGCTGGTGCTATTTTAAAAAGGACGCAGGAGGAGGCCGGATTCGAACTATTGTACTCTCGCTTCCAAATGATTCTAATTGCACCTTTCAACCACTGTGGCAAGGACCTCAGCTGTGTTAAATGACGCAGCAAAAATATTATTAACGGGAAATTGTGCCAGAAATTCAACTTACCAAGGAGGCATTTCTATTATATTTTTCAAGAGGCGCTACATGCTTATGCATTAGGGGAGTTTTTCTAACTTTCTTTGTACATTTTTTTTTATTTTGTATATATTTTTCTTTTCTTTATTTTTATATTTTTTAGGAATCTTGTTAGTTTAAATTTTTTTTCTTTTATAAATTTGTTCATTGAGGACAATGAACCACTTAAGTGTGGGGATGAGTTCTCAATGATTAAAAAATCCAAAAAAATTATATATCATAAAAATTAAAAAAAATTAAAAATTAAAAAAATCCAAAAATATTAGGAAATTAGAAAATAAATGTCTTGTCTCATGTGTTAACAAGGATAAGTACACATCTTATGAGCTTCTTTTGCATGATTAAATGATATGTCATATCTCTAGAAAATCATTTGTTACTTGATGATTCCTTGTATGTGCTTGCGAAAATTATAAATCTTGAGATGTGTCTTTGCCAATTTTAAGTAAGTACTGAAGCATGCTTTCACCTTGTGAGATCTTGAGCCTGATATGTGATTGATACATTTTATATCAATCGAATTTTCTTGTTGTGTGTTGTTCATCATTGAGTATGTGCTCTAGAACTTGCTTTAAACCTTATTGAGACTACATGGTATGTGTATGCATGAAAATGATAAAGGCACTAGGATTAACCACATTTACCTAAACAGTACTTGTGAATTATATCCTTAGTGAACCCCTTTGAGCCTTTTATCCGTTCTTTTGATATATCGCCACTCTAAATTCTTGAGCCTACTTGTTTATTCTTATCTTGATTTATTAGTAGAGCATTTTGATTCATTTGAGGGTTGGTGGATACATAGTGTGGGGATTTCTTTGTTAAGGTTGGATATTTTGGTGGGAATTGGCATATTGTTGGCTGACTGCTTCTTTATTAAGTTTGTGAAAAGAAGAGATGTTAAGTACTCCTTTGAGACCAATGGGTGGCAAATGCAATTTCATATGAAAGGGACGATCCATGTACATGTGCTGGTATTAAGTGCAAATATATTGGTGACTTTTCACTGCCCTTGGTTACTGGAGAATTACTTAAAAAAAATGATGAGAAATGAGAAGATCAAATGGAGTTTGTGTTCGTTGGTTTGTACAATATGAAATGGGAATGTACATGGTAATATGTGCTTGGGCTTAATAATTGTGAGAGATTGATCACCTTTTACATGATCAAAATTTCATGTTGAGTGCTTTAATTGAAATGAACATTATGCTCTATTAGTAGTCAAGTTAGCATCTTGTGAGCTTTTTTCTTGAATCCCTACCCCTTACCTCAGCCATGTTACGACCTTTACCAAAGACCTTTTGATTTGTACATGCATGTATACAAAGTAGTGGAGATTTGGTGGACAACCAAGCCTATGGTAGCACATGACTTTATTGATTGAACTTGAGCGAATACACTTAACCTAAACACTTGTGTGAATTGAGAGGATTGTGAGTTTTTATATTCATGGCATGTTACTTACTAAATGCGGCATTGATATCTATTTCATGATATTTTTGTCTATTCAGACTTTGTGTGCTTACTTGGATAGTTTGGTGCGAATGATGTGCAAAAGGAAAGACTTTCAAAATTGTGTAGTTGATGTTCACATGTGTGGAGTACTATGATATGTTGCATACTTGAGACTTGGCAGAAAAAAATGGATTTTGTGGGTAGATTCACTATAAACCCTCACGAGACAACACTCGTCCTACTAGGGCTGCCTAGGGGTTTAACGGCTTGTTGCATATGCTCAATGCAATCGTGTCATCTACGAAAATGGTGTTAGTTAGTTAGGATTAGTTTTTATTTCACTTATTTGCCCGAGGACGTGCAAATGCTTAGTGTGGGGATGTTTGATAGAATATATTTTTATATATATTTTAGATGACTTTATTCTCATATTTATTGTGTTTTGCATTGATTTGGATATTTATTTGATAGATTTTGGTGTTTTATTGTAGGATATAAGGAAGTTCTAAATTTGGAAGGATTTGAAGAAAAAGGGCTATTTTGGAGCTTAATTAGAAGAAAATTCGGAATTATTGGGCTAAGCGGGTTCCTTACATTGTTTGGGCCGTATCTTGAGTTCCAGAGGTCCGTTTTTGATGATCTTACAGCCCATGCAAAGCTTGTGGAATTCTCTTTAATTCTGAGATGGTCCAGTAAGCAAAATCCAACTGGAGAAGCCCAGAAACTGCAGAGATCAGACAGCTGCGAATTTTAGTAGAGAATCCTATTCGGCTTAGAAGACTTATTTGTATAATTAATTAAATCATCAAAATACTTTTATGATTAGAATATAAGGACCAGGTTTTTATGAGGAGATGGGATTATTAGCTTAGCATAGAGAATAACGAACTTTTCATTCTTATTAGCTAGGGTTTGAAGCCATGGATTTTCTTCTCGTGACAAGATTGAAGATTAAAGGTTTTCTTATCTGATTTCTTCTTTATTCTTATTAGTTTAATTATGTTTCTTCATTGTATTAGTTCTCCTACTTGTTTTATTATTAGTGAGTAGTTGTTACTAGGGCATTAAGGGAAGCCATGTTTGCACTATGATTTTGGCATGATTTTCACAGTGATTTGATTTGTTATGGTTAATTCTAATTGATTATGTTATTATGTTTGATTTATGTAATCGGCCGATATCATGAATTAATTCTATGCGAATAGCAGTAATGGATCGAGAGATTTTACTACTAGAGGCACACATACGATTAGCAGAACTGAATTTGAGTGCGAGAGCATCATTGGATTTCTGAGAGCGTAAATACTCGAGAGAGATTTGCATATGCTTTGATTACCTAATTAATCGAATTACTATAAGTTATTAATGTGTAAGCATGTTTCGAGAGTGTTATTACTCGAGAGAGAATGACATACTCTAGTTGTGTGACCATTTTAATTGTTTTACCTTAGAAGCCAGTTATCTTGCAAGCATGGTGGATCTATTGCCCTAGGTTTTAAATACTTTGTTAAGCTTCTGTCTGTTTAGTGTTAATTTAGTTGTAATCATTAGTTTAGTTAATATTCCCACACATTCGTTTCGCTCTTGAAACAATTGATAATAACTGAATCAAGATTGATAGAACTTGTCTCCTTGAGGATTCGACCCGCATTTGCCATTCTGTACTAGCAATAGACACTGTGCGCTTGCGGTCATATAAAATAACACATCAACGTGTTGTGAAGTGACTTGGTTGTCGTCATTGTTGAAGGACATGGGATTACTAGATCTACCACCTACGATCATCAAAAGTGATAATCAAGCTGCACTCTCCATAGCAGCCAATCCCGTGCTTCATGAACGCACGAAGCATATCGAGATTGACTACCATTTCATACGTGATAAGATCCTTGAGGGATCCATCACCACAGCCCACGTTCCATCACATTCCCAGCTAGCAGATGTCCTCACGAAGCCTCTCTCAGTCAAGCAACACAACACTCTCATTCGCAAGATTGGAGCCTCAGCAAGTACCTCCACTCCACTTGAGGGGGAGTAATGAAGACCATGCAATGCAGCAGCAACAAGTTTCTATGTTTCTATTTTGCTCAATAATATGCTGGCCACAATGCATCCTGCAAGTAGGCCAGTATTTCTCCTTGTTTTCTAGTTAATGTTAGACCCTGAGGGCACTTTAGTATTTGCACTATTAGTTTGTTGAGCTGCTGTTGTCTGTAACTGAATATAAAGACAAGTGTAAGAGGGGTGGTCCTCAGAGTGAAAAACCACAGTATTCTCAGTATTCAGTTGGGTTGCATTCTCTCAGTTTGAATCTCATCTACCTAGTTATCTTTGCATAATCTAATATTGTTATTAAAAACTATAAAAACTTTCATGGTAACTGCTTCCTAGCAGATGTTAGGGAGGCTTCAACAAGAGAAAATGGGCTAGTAAGTTTACAACAAAAACTTATTAATAATGTTGTGAAACGTAAGAATGAAAGAATCGACAATGTTGACCAAGGAATTGAGTTGATAAGAGCCAGAATTTGTTCGAAAAAAGTTCTGATTGTTATTGATGATTTGGACAACATAAAGCCCCTTGAGTTTATAGTTGGACCATTTGCTATGGGTAGTATAATTATAATAACGACAAGGAATGAAGATTTACTTGATTCCGTCAGAGTCGAAGCCAGGTACAAGGTAAATGGATTGGGTGATGCTAGTCACGTCAACTCTTTATGCAACATGCTTTCGGTGATAATAAAATACCCGACACATTCACTGAATTGTCCCAAGAAATTCTAAAACATGCTGGGGGGCTTCCATTGGTTCTTAAAGTTTTTGGCTCCAACCTGCTTAACCAATCTGAGGGAGACTGGAGCTGGTT
The DNA here is from genome assembly GCA_030848705.1 of Heracleum sosnowskyi. Taxonomy (NCBI): domain Eukaryota; kingdom Viridiplantae; phylum Streptophyta; class Magnoliopsida; order Apiales; family Apiaceae; genus Heracleum; species Heracleum sosnowskyi. The sequence goes on from CM061239.1 coordinate 12,269,268, forward strand.
TATAAACAAGTTGAAACGATTCCCTATGGAAGATGTTGAGAATAAACTCAAAATTAGCTATCAAGCCCTGAAATCAGTAGATCCTATGCTGCAAAATATTTACCTAGACATTGCTTGTTTTTTCGTCGGACACAAGAAAAAAGAGGTTGTTAATATAATGGAAACTTGTTACACATTTGTCAATCGTCATATTGACATTCTATATAAAAGATGCTTACTAACAACTAATGACGAAGATGTGCTGGGAATGCATGATCTGCTTCAGGATATGGGAAGGAATATTGCCCCTAATGAATCACCTGATGAGCCTGAAAAACGTAGTAGATTGTGGGTATCAAAAGATATATGTGATGTGTTCAAGAAGAAAAAGGTGATGTCATTCTCTTTTCTCTCATAGATATATTTATAAAAACATTGGTCATCAACTTTCTTCTTCATATATATGTGTCAGGGAACAGAAGCAGTAGAATGTATCATCCCTCGGGACAAAGACCAGGATGTACTAAGAGGATTATCATTACCAAAACTTTCAAAACGATAAGTAAATTAAGATTTCATTACCAAATTTTGTGCCTCTAGCACTATTCTTAAAAATTTGAACTTAATTTAATATTTATTCTATATTACTTAGTTCAATTTAAACATGGAAACATGTATGTCTTTGGTAATTGAAAAATCTGCAGTGATCCGTAGCCTTCACAATTTAACTAAGAATGGTGGCAGGGGTACTTAAGTTCAATTATCAATTTTGGGTGTGCATGTATAAATATAGGGTGCGCACAACTTTCAAAATTTAATATTTAAATTTTATTCAAAAAAAATTAAAAAATAAGTAATGGGATCTCTATCCCAAATGTTAAGAACATGGAATACTAGTTAACTAAATTGTTTTTAACCAAGTACCATAAGATGATAAGAACTGCTTAATCCACTATTTGTCCCATAAAAGAGTGATCACCGTCCAGCTTAATGAACAGTAAATACTCTACTAAGAAGTTGGGTACCAATAATTGAAGGTAAAGGGAGGCTTTTATGAAAATTGAACCAGGGCCACTCGTTCTTGTTAAGTTGTTATCCATACATTTTTACTCGTTGTCTTCAAATTATCAATCTCAACTCTCCTTTTCTACAGCGACATACACTTCACCATAACTACTCTACATCTTCATCTTTTGAATCTTTAAGATCTTTGTAATTTTGTTTTTACATCTGTTTTCAGCATGTTTCGAAGATTCGTACTGTGGATATCCCATTTCTGGGGTCTGTTGTGTGAATTTATATTGCCTTCTGCACCTATTACTCAAACTCCATCGACTTCTGCAACGATTTCTCAAACTTCATCCTCTTCTCCTTCAGATTTGATGCCTTCTACAACTATTTCTCAAACTCTCCCTTCTTCTGCAGATTCTGACTCATTGGCTTCTGCAACGATTTCTCAAACTTCATCCTCTTCTCCTTCAGATTTGATGCCTTCTACAACTATTCCTCAAAACCCATTCTCTACTGTTTCATGTGCATTAGCTTCAGCAAGTTCTGAAACTCCAATACCTACTTCCTGGGCAGTTTTCTTAAGCTTCCGCGGTGTAGACACTCGAACTACCTTTACTAGTCATTTGTACAATAGACTAGTTGGCTCTGGTTTTTCAACATTTATGGATGATCCTGAGCTACGCAGTGGACAAGTAATCTCAGACGCATTGTTTCAAGCTATTCAAGAATCCAAGATTTACGTTGTTGTCTTCTCAGAAAACTATGCTTCTTCAGCTTGGTGCCTTAAGGAGCTCGTAGAGATTCTCAATTGTAATAAAACAATGCAAAGATTGGTAATTCCCGTGTTTTATAACATTGATCCATCTGTGGTGCGATATCAAACTGACAAATTTAAAGAGGCGTTTGAAATACATCGAACTCGTTCTCCCCAGGAAAATGTGAAGAAGTGGCTTGACACACTTGGAGAAGTTTCCCTCTTTTCAGGATACCATATAACTCGGTAATATTAACCTTTCTACTATTTATTTTCAAAATAAAATACTCTGTCTTACTAATTACTATCTTTTATGCTAATTGATCTTAATCAAATGTGTTTATATGTGTTCTTTCTATTGTATTATAAAATTATTTATACAATTTAAGTAAAAGATTTATTTCTTATCAATTCAAGTTAGGGGTGTAAATAATAATTTTTTTTATAATGTAATCGAAACCTGGATGAAATTCAAAAAAATAAATTAAAAAAATAAATCTTTAAACTACGTATTTATAGGGAATCGAACCGGGGTGAAAACAAAGAAATTAAATCAAATAAATAAATTTTGTTTAATTATGTAGTCGTAGGGAATCGAACCCGAATTTTGTGTTAACCAAATTTGGTACTTTGTTACTTTTGTGCCGCTCACCATTTTCACATTGTTTTGCTTATTAATATAGAGTATAGATTCATTATTGTTGGTACAAAAAATATGTACAGTTGAGAGTAATAAAGTCTACTATCCAAGTATGGAACCTAAGTATGACCGGTATATTTTAGTCTTGTATAACTCATATACGAGTATGTGTGCAGTAATGGTAGGTCTGAAGCTGATATTATATCTGAAATCATTAATCGGATTCTACTGGATATGAATCCCAACACTTTAGACGTCACCAAATATCCAGTTGGGTTGGATTCTCGTGTTAAAGACATAATGTCATTGATGAGCGCTGGCAGCAAAGGTGTCATCAATATTGGTATATATGGTATGGGTGGTATGGGCAAAACAACTCTTGCCAAAGCTCTTTTCAATCAACTTCTGCTAGGAGGAAGGTTTAACGGCAGCTGCTTCTTAGCAAACGTCAGGGATGCTTCGGGTAACTACAGAGGCATAGAATCTCTACAACAGAAACTTATTAATGAAGTTCTTAAAAGTAACAAAACAGTTGAGGTTCACAGTGTTGCAGAAGGAACTAAGTTAATAAGAGAGAGACTTTGTTTGGGGAAAGTTCTGGTTCTTGTTGATGATATATACGACCGTAGTCACTATGAATATTTGGTAGGCCCATTTGCTTCTGGGAGTGTAGTTATTATAACTACAAGAGATGAAGAGATGCTGGATAAAATTCAAGTAGAACCCAGATATCGATACAAGGTACCAGAGTTAAATAACAAGGAGTCACTGTCACTATTTACCAAACATGCATTTGAAAGTGGTAAACAAGACAACACTCTAATGGTATTGTCTGAAGATATTCTACGTCTTGCTGGTGGACTTCCGTTGGCTCTCGAGGTTTTTGGTGCATATCTATCTACACAGCCTTCTGTGGTAGGATGGAAAGCTTACATTGAGAAACTGCAGCGAGATCCGGACAGCAATATTCAGCAAAAACTTATAATTAGTGTGAATGCCATTGAATTGGAGGATCGTTTGTTAAAGGAAATATTCCTTGACATTGCTTGTGTTTTCATTGGAATGGACAAAAGAAACGTGGTTAAAATTTTGGAAACTTTTTATCTCTACGCAGATCATAAGATTGATATTCTAAAGAAAAGATGTTTACTTACGATCAATAAATCTGAATTCGGAATACATTTGGCGATGCATGATCTTCTTCGAGATGTAGGAAGGGAAATTGCTCGCAATGACTCTGCTAATGAGCCAGAAAATTACAGTAGATTGTGGGCAGTAAAAGACATAAATGACGTGTTGGAGAACCAGAGTGTAAGTTTAATATATATAATATTCTACAATGGTATGGTTTCAGATTCAACTGATCACTTCATGACTTTATATGATATAACACAATTATAACTTTTCTCTCTTATAAATGTATGTGTCTAAGATTGCTCGTAAATTGAGATTATGTGCTGAAGAAAAACACAAGTGAACTTACCCTCTTCCACTTCTTATCCTTTGTTAAATTAATTTATAAAACATTGTTCAACAACTTTTCTTCTTGATACATGTTAGGGAACAAAAGCAATTCAATGCATCATCTATACAGATGGAGGATATGAACTTAATGGAGTAGCATTCACTACGAAAACATTCAAAAGGATGAGTAAATTAAGATTTCTTTACCTCATAAAGGTAAATCTCACCGGGAGCTTTGAACACATATTTAAAGATTTGAGGTGGCTTTGTTGGGACTTATGTCCTTTGAAGTGTTTACCATCTGAGTTTTGCCCTCAAAAACTTGAAATCCTGGAGTTGCCTCGGAGCAATATGAGAACAATGTGGGAAGTAAATATGGTAGGTAGTCCAAGTATGTTTCTTGCAAATATTACAATCTATATAATAGTGCCAGATATAATTTCTCCCAATTACCCTCGTTCTTACAGGTTTCGCGTGTTTTCGGGAAGTTAAAGATTCTAAACATATCATATTCTGAAAATTTATCTACAATTACGGACTTCACTAGTGTGCCATATCTTGAAACTTTAAATCTTCGAGGCTGTGCAAGTTTGGAAGAGGTCCACATGTCAATCGGAAGTTTGGTGAGGCTTGTTTCCTTAGATTTGCATGGTTGTGTGAAGATAAGAAGTCTTCCGGATAGCATCTGCAACTTGAGAGCATTGCAAGTTCTAACTGTTAGTCAGTGCCTCAGCCTGGAAGCTTTTCCTATACAACTGGGCAGCATTACATCCCTAATAGAGCTCAATGCTAATGACCTAACTGTTTCGAAATTGCCAGATTCAATCGGAAGTCTTACAGAACTTGTTAAGTTGGATCTAATGGATAATAAGAACCTTGAAACTCTTCCGGACACCATTTGCAACCTGATAACATTAGGAATTCTTGATATTGGTAGTTGCAGTAGTCTGAAAGCTTTACCAACGGCAATTGGGAACATTGAATCCCTAAAAGAGATTAATGTGAGGGAACTAACTGTTCTGAGATTGCCAGATTCGATTGGACGTCTTACTAAGCTTGTTGAATTGGATCTAAGCTTCAACAAGGAGCTTGAAACTCTTCCGGACACCATTTGCAACCTAAGATTCCTTGAAACTCTTAAGATTTATGGATGTACAAAATTAGAAATATTGCCAGATCAGCTGTGGAATCTCACAAGGTTGAGGGAGCTAGATGCAACTTATGCTGAACTGTTGAAAAAGCTTCCAGATATAGGATCAAGCAAGATTGCATTATCATTGCAAGAACTGAAACTAACCGGGACTGGTATCACTGCCCTGCCATCTGGTTTTTGTCAGCTGTCAAACCTACAATCTCTTCATCTTAATGGCTGTTTTGATTTGCTTTCCATTCCAGAACTTCCTAATAATTTGAAATGTATAAGGGCAAATTACTGTGGATCTCTAGAAAGGTTAGCAAATCTATCCAATTTGAAACAGTTGGAGGAATTGGACCTTGATAATTGCGAGTGTTTGACAGAGGTTAAAGACTTGGAAGAGCTCACCGCATTAAGATACCTGAGTTTGAGAGGTTGTAGTCGTTTGATACTCATCCGAGGCTTGGACCAACTGACTTCTATTCGAACACTTCGACTGGAAAGTCTGACATATAAGCGTCTCACAAAACGATTGTTCCAGGTTAGCTGATCTCAAAGTAATGTTAAATTGATATTCTATTTTTTGATTGAATATTATAATACCTACAGTATATGAATTATTTAAAAACTAGCTTATGGCCTTAATATTTTTTATTATATTAATTCAACTTTATTCTTAGTATTCATAATTATTTTAATTTTATTTAAAATTTATAATTCTAAAATACAATTTTTTTAATATATCGTTGATGAACTTCGATCCTTCGACTTTTGAAAAAATAGTTTTCCTATTAAAATATAAAATACTACTTGACACTATATTCAACGGTTCTCTTCTATTTATTTTAATATCCAATGATTCTTAATTTTTTGTAGTATTCTTAACTTTTTTTAAAATATATGTAGAGATAAAATATTAATTTTTATATTTAATATACATTGTTGATGGAGTTCGAATATCTCACGATTCTCATATATTTATTTTAAAATTTGACGATTCTTATTTCTTTTATGGTATTGTACCGTGATTACCAAAATTATGGATGAAATATATAAGGATATGTTTTTGTATAAATTCTTTCGTATTTGTTCTAAGTATCGCCTTAAACTTTTAACTATTTAAATTATCATAAAAACTACTAAAAAAATTACATAAAAAGTACTATTTTACATATAGCCTCTAACATCATAATAAAAAAAGTACTATTTTACATGTACATACAACATAAAAGATCCATTTTAGAGATCTTGTGGAGTGGTAGTCATAACACTGGATATTGTTTCTACTTTAAATATGTTAAAAAAAGTTTTAATTCTATATTTTTCTATGAACTTGAAATATCCTTCTATATAAATTCAAATTTTGTTCTATTTCAAATAGGTTATAAAAAGTTTTTAATTATATGTGTTATATAAATTTAAATTCTAATTCCTTAAAAATACGAATGTCTTTTTATTTCGAATTTCTTGTATAAAGTTGTTATTATTAATATTTCTTTTCTATTTTGAATATGCTAACAAGAAATTATTAATTATACGTCTCCATTATTAATTCGAACTTCTTTTCTTTTCTATCTCGAAACTGTAATTTGATTTGAAAACAAAAGTCTAAGAGAATATAAGGTAATTAAGATTTTTTTTATTGTTTAAATACTTAAAATTCAAACTTTTTAAATAATTAAAAAAACATATTGGAGCGATTTTGGAACACCATGTACGCGTTGATATAACCCAGAGAGAAATTAAAGGAGAATAGGAGAAAGTTTAGGAAAATATAAGCTAATCAAGATTATTTTATTTTATTAATTAAAAAAGTTGAAAAGATTAGGAAAATAAAGTGAGATGATTTAAGATACTTTACATCACCACCCTTGTGTTCTACTTGGCGGTCTTATAATTTTTTTTTAAAAATTCCAAGTATAAATCATTTAAGAAAAGTATCTATAATCATATTAATTAAATAAATTAGTGAACATAATATTAAATTATAAAATTATATAAATTAATAAAATTTTTATTAGAGAATAAAATAAAGATGCTCATCTACTTAAACTTTATTTATAATTATATTTTTATTACTCATGCAACACATGATTGTTTTTTTAATATTTATAATTATATTTATTTATGAATATTTTAATATTTAAAAGTTATTAGTTTATATGATTAAATTATTGTTACAAAAGATTTATCCAAATAAATTGTAGTTAAAATTTTGATATTTATTATATTTTACACGCTCAATTTAATATTTGTTTATATTGAATTATAAAAGTTAGATTTAGCCAATTTTATAGTCCACATGAAATTCACAAAATAATCTTTAATTTAGTTGTGGTTTAATAGTTCTTTTTCAATTAAAAACTATTCTAAAACTAAAAAGAGAATAAAGTGACGAAATTTAATGTTGAGAATTCTATTCGATTTAGGAAATCTACTTATATGTAGTTTAGATTATTAGAATACCCATTATTAACCAAATACAGTTTTTAATTTTATATCTAACGGTTTTTACCTATCTATTTAAGATTAAACGATTTTTATTATTTTGTTATTAAATGAGTTTCTTTATTTAATTACAACTATTTTTATGTTTTGACTTTTTAGAAAATCCAATCCTAATATAATATCTTTTAACTTATATCATTTTTAGATAATAACTTTTTTTTATATGATATAATCTTGATCATCTATTTTTAAAAGTATTGGATCTAACGGTTGAGAATTTTTTTGGCGGTATTTAGGACAAAATTACCAGGATAATATCATTAATTTTTCTTAATATTTATAAATTTTTAATTTTTTTTTAAATATTTATTGTTAAACTATAATACTCTTTTTTGTAATATGTTAATGATGCGGGAACTTTGAACTTTTGAGAAAATAAATTATCAATTAAAATATAATTTTTATTGTAATAGTTCTTCTTTTTAAAGTAGTACACCGGGACGATCAAAATTCTGTATAAAATTCATTTTTTTATAATATATCCTGTAAATATCTATGTTATTATATTAAAGACTAAATAATGAAAGTTTTCTTATAAGTGTGGTCGCTTTGTTTGATCACTCAATCCATAATCGTTGGATCTTTCAAATTAAATTATTTAGAAACGTTAGATATAACAATAAAATTATCATGTAGAATGATCTATGGTTTGAATTTACCAACAACATATTAAAATTTACAGTTATTTTTGAAAAATAAGATTTTTTTTTTCATTTTTTGTTGCAGACATAGGTTATTTGATAATATTTTTTATAAAGTACGATTTTTCAGAAAATTAGTATACTAATTGATTAACAAACTTTTAAAGTTTCGAATTTAATAATTTACAATGTATATAGGTTAAAAAAGTTTTGCCTCTTCTGTAGCTGAGTCTAAAATTTCAAAATACGGTTTTTTTTAATATGAATATAGTCCTGCTAACAATGAAATTAGGTCTCTATGAGTTCTTATAAAACAAAATCACCATTTGCGTATAATTTATTATTTAATAATAAATAATATTTGATTAGTTATGATCTAAAACTTAATAAAATAGGATAAAAAAATATGCACAATTTTATAAAATTTTATCCTCGTATTATTATATTCTTTGTTGATTTGAATTTTTCTTAGATTAATTTTAATTTTTGAACATAGATTTCTAAATTTAAAATAGTTAGAAAAAATTAATTAAATTGGCGTTAAAATAATGATGACATAATAATTATTATTAGAATTTAAATAATCACTTTACTAATTTGGATTTTTTCTTGTGTTTTAAAAATCAGATTTTGTCGATTTTAAGATAACTAAATTATCTTTAATTAAAAAATGGTTTAACAATTTTTATCTAACTGGAATTGTCCATGGAAGATAAAAGAAAGTCACGAATTTTTTACATGAAGAATTCTATTCAATATAGAAAACTTATTTATATTTGGTAGATTTGGTTTAAATTATCAAAATACACTTTTTAGAATTTAAATATAATCATATTATTAATAAAATACACCTTTTTAATACTTGATTTAACAATTTTCATTTATCTAGTGAAGATCTAATGGTCCTTATTAATTTGGTTAAGGACCGGCCAAAATTTTGGATAAGAACCCTATTATTCTTATTATATACTAGTTTATAGTCTGTGCGATGCACGGTTACTTAAATTTTATTTATAATTATTCTTTTTATAATTATATTTTTATTACGATGCAACACACGATTGTTTTTTTAATATTTATAATTATATTTATTTATGAATATTTTAATATTTAAAAGTTATTAGTTTACATGATTAAATTATTGTTAAAAAAGATTTAGCCAAAAAAATTATAGTTAAAAATTTGATATTTATTATATTTTACACGCTCAATTTAATATTTGTTTATATTGAGTTATAAAAGTTAGATTTGGCCAATTTTACGGTTCACATGAAATTCACAAAATAATCTTTAATTTAGTTGTGGTTTAATAGTTCTTTTTCAATTAAAACTATTCTAAAACTAAAAAGAGAATAAAGTGACGAAATTTAATGTTGAGAATTTTATTCGATTTAGAAAATCTACTTAACTTATATGTAGTTTAGATTATTAGAATAACCTTTATTAACCAAATACATGTTTTAATGTTAAATCTAACGGTTTTCACCGATCTATTTAAGATTAAACGGTTTTTATTATTTTGGTTATAAATGGGTTTCCTTATTTAATTACAACTATTTTTATGTTTAACTTTTTGGAAAATCCAATCCTAATATAATATCTTTTAACTTATATCATTTTAGATAATAACTTCTTTTTAGACTTAATTGCAGGAAGATGGCCTGAGTTATAATTTTTTTGCACGAAAATGGCCGACCTATAATAATAGACACCCGCATGGCTCAAGTTTAATTTTTTTAACACTCGATTGCATTCCGTTAGTTCTCTCTAACGGACGTTAATATTTCAGGGATATTTTTGGAAAACAGTGTTATATTATCTGTAAGTCCAATATTGAATACTTCTTTTGTTTTTCAATGTTCTTTTGATAAATTCTTGTTGCTCATACATTAGTTAAGGCTTTTAGGACTCTGTTGTATATGTACTGTTAAGTTCTATAAACTTCAGTGCTATCAAATTTGTAGATTCCCAGTTCTTGCTAGTTTGATTTGTTAGTTTTAGGATGAAACGCCAAGCTGCCATTGGCAACATAATCAGAAACCAAGAGCTTATCTTCTTTCCTGTAATAATAAGCCACAAGCGGAAGCAAATTGGGATGTCTAAACTTTCCTAACCTTCTCGTATGCTCTTGAAAGTCTTCTCTTCCCACATTATTCATTTTTCTATATCTCTTCACAACTACCGCTGAGTATGGCGATTTACCACCACGGCTGCTGCCGTCGCCCAGATCTGCCTTATAAGTAGACCCGAACATCCCACTCCCCAATATCTCGGTTGAGGCCCTAAGCAAGTCAGACAAGTTGAATTTTGGACGATCCTTCCTCAAGAATGTCAGCTTCATACTATTCTCAACACCATTACTCTTCGAGACTGACCGTTTGTAGGTTGCAGATCCAGAAGTAACAAGTGATCTGCCTTGCTCCATATTGTCCAAATCAGTGACAGCAGTGGAGGCCATTGAATTTTTGTTTGCTTCATTCATACTCGAGGATGTTGGTCCCACTGTGTTTGTAGCATTTTCGAGTTGGGTGGACAGTCTGCGTTGACGAAGGATGACAAAAGCTCCAACTATTGCTGCCAGTGCTGCCACCGCAGCTACTACACTTACAACAAGACTTTATCAAAAGAACAGTGAAAAACAAAAGAAGCATTCAATATTGGACTTACGGATAATATAACACTGTTTTCCAAAAATACCCCTGAAATATTAACGTCCGTTAGAGAGAACTAACGGAATGCAATCGGGTGTTAAAAAAATTAAACTTGAGCCATGCGGGTGCCTATTATTATAGGTCGGCCATTTTCATACAAAAAAATTATAACTCAGGCCATCTTCCTGCAATTAAGTCTTCTTTTTATATGATATAATCTTGATCATCTATTTTTAAAAGTATTGGATCTAACGGTTGAGAATGTTTAGGTGGTATTTAGGACCATATTACCAGGATAACATCATTAATTTTTCTTAATATTTATAATTTTTTTATTTTTTAATTTTTTTAAATATTTATTGCTAAAATATAATATACTATTTTTTGTAATATGTTAATGATGCGAGAACTTTGAACTTTTGAGAAAATAAATTATCAATTAAAATATATTTTTTTTTGTAATAGTTCTTCTTTTAAAGTAGTACACCGTGACGATCAAAATTCTGTATAAAATTCATTTTTTTTATAGTATATCCCGTAAATATCTATGTTATTATATTAAAAACTAAATAATGAAAGCTTTCTTATAAGTGTGGTCGCTTTGTTTGATCACTCAATCCATAATCGTTGGATCTTTCAAATTAAATTGTTGAGAAACGTTACATATAACAGTAAAATTATAATGTAGAATGATCTAAGATTTGAATCTACCAACAACATATTAAAATTTACAGGTTTTTTTTTTAATTTTTTTTTTAATTTTTTTTCTTTCAGACATAGGTTATTTGATAATATTTTTTGTAAAGTACGATTTTTCAGAAAAGTACTATACTAATTGATTAACAAACTTTTAAAGTTTCGAATTTAATAATTTACAATGTATATAGGTTAAAAAAGTTAGGTCTGTTCTGTAGCTGAGTCTACAATTTCAAAATACGGTTTTTTTTTTAATATGAATATAGTCCTGCTAACAATGAAATTAGGTCTCTATGAGTGCTTATAAAACAAAATCACCATTTGCGTATAATTTATTATTTAATAATAAATTATATTTGATTAGTTATGATCTATAACTTAATAAAAAATTTAAATACTCACTTTACTGATTTGGGCTTTATCTTGTGTTTTAAAAATCAGATTTTGACGATTTTATACCCCACGTGAAGATAATTAAATTATTTTTAATTAAAAGATGGTTTAACAATTTTTATCTAACTGGAATTGTCCATGGAAGAGAAAAGAAAAACACGAATTTTTTACATGGAGAATTCAATTCAATATAGAAAACTTATTTATATTTGGTATATTTGGTTTAAATTATCAAAATACACTTTTTAGAATTTAAATATAATCCTATTATAAATAAAATACACCTTTTTAATATTTGATCAAACGATTTTCATTTATCTAGTTAAGATCTAATAGTCCTTATTAATTTGGTTGTCACGATCAAAATTTTGGATAAATCCCTATTATGCTTATTATATAAAAGAGTTTAATATAATAAGGATATCAAGTACATACTGATATACGTATCTTAGTAACGGCTTTTACTTTTAATGTTTGGGTTTTATTTATAGTGTATATAAAATTTTAAAATACATTATTACTTTAAAATTATTAAACAGTATAAAAATTATGTTATGATTATATAAAATTTTATTCTCATATTATTATAGTCTTTATCGATTTGAATTTGTTCTTAATTTATTTTAATATTTTATTGAAAGAAAGATAAAATTTCTATATTTAAAAGAATTAGTGGAAAAATAAATAAATTGGTGCTACAATTATAAAAAAATATTTATTAAAATTTAGATACTCACTTTACTATTTGGGTTCTATCCTGAGTTTTAGAAATTGAATTTTGACGATTTTACAACCCATGTGAAACTAACAAAATTATCTTTAATTTAATGATGATTTAATAATTATTATCTAACTTGACCAGTGACCTACCCATAAACCGAAAAGAAAAGATGGTTAAGTATTATATTCAAAATTATTGTTTATGAATATGAAACCCTCAATATTTTAATAATATTTTGATATTATCATTTTATGTTTGTTATATGTAAAATAATATAATTATAATTTGGATTAATCAAATTGTTATATTTCTTCAGAAAAAATGTTTAAATTTATTCATGTACAGGAGTTCTCTTAAGTCTCTTATAACGCAGGGTCCCATGTATCATTGTTATATGATATACATGAGCATTATATTGATAATTTTTAATATTGTAATCGATATGAATTGTTATCTGATATTTGGTTTAACAATTATTATCTAACTCGAACTATACATAAATTAAAGAGAAAATATATTTAAGAATTTTTACATAGAAAAATTTTAAATTATCAAAATACACTTTTTAGTATTTAAATATAATTCTATTATTAATCAGATACACTTTTTAATATTAGATCTAACAATTCTCATCAATTTATTTAAGATCTAATTGTAATAATTAATTTGGTCGTATAGTGGTCGTACACGGACCAGATCGATTTTAATTTTTTCTTAAATTGATTTTAATATTTTATTGAAATAAACATAGAATTTATAAATTTAAAAGAATTGGGAAAAAAATTAAATTGGTGCTACAATAATAATAAAAAAATTATTAAAATTTAGATAATCACTTTACTGTTTGGGCTCTATCTTGAGTTTTAGACAACAGATTTTAACAATTTTACAGCCCACGCGAAGCTAACAAAATTTTCTTTAATTTAATGATGGTTTAATAATTATTATCTAACTGGAACTATCCATAAACTAAAGAGAAAAGATAAAAACGATTTTTTACATAAAGATTTCTATTCAATATAGAAAACCTATTTATAATTGGTTTAAATTAAAAAAAATATTAAAATTTAGATAATCACTTTACTGTTTGGGCTCTATCTTGAGTTTTAGACAACAGATTTTAACAATTTTACAGCCCACGTAAAGCTAACAAAATTATCTTTAATTTAATTACGGTTTAATAATTATTATCTAACTGGAACTATCCATAAACTAAATAGAAAAGATAATTACGATTTTTTACATAAAGATTTCTATTCAATATAGAAAACCTATTTATAATTGGTTTAAATTATCAAAATACACCTTTTAGTATTTAAATACTATCCTATTATTAATTAAATACAATTTTTAATATTATATCTAATGGTCCTCATCTATTTGAATATTTATAGTTTTATAATCCAACGGATCATATACTTTTGATAGTACAGTGACCGACCAAAGTTTTGGATAAGATCTCCCTTACGCTTATTATATATAAGGAGTTAATAAGGATTTAATATAATAAGGATTTCAAGTATATACTGATATAAGTATTTTACTAACTTCTTTTACTTTTAATGTTTCGGTTTTATTTACAATGTATATAAAATTTTAAAATACATTATTATTTAAAAATTATTAAATAGAATAAAAATTATGTTATGATTATATAAAATTTTATTCTCATATTATTATCTTATTTATCGATTTGAATTTGTTCTTAATTAATTTTAATACTTTATTGAAAGAAACATAAAATTTCTATATTTAAAAGAATTAGTGGAAAAATAAATAAATTGGTGCTACGATAATAAAAAAAATATTTATTAAAATTTAGATACTCACTTTACTATTTGGCTTCTATCTTGAGTTTTAGAAATTGAATTTTGACGATTTTATAACTCATGCGAAACTAACGAAATTATCTTTAATTTAATAATGGTTTAATAATTATTATCTAACTTGACCGGTTGACCTACCCATAAAACGAAAAGAAAAAATATAGTTAAGAAATTTTACATAAAGAATTCGATTCAATATATAAAACCAATTTATAATTGGTTTAAATTATCAAAGCACACTTCTTAGTATTTAAATATAATCCTACATTTAATCAAATACACATTTTAATATAAGTATTATATTCAAAATTATCGTTTATGAATATGAAACCCTCAATATTTTAATAATATTTTGATATTATCCTTTTATGTTTTTTATATGTAAAATAATATAATTATAATTTGGATTAATCAAATTGTTATGTTACTTCAGAAAAAAAAGTGTTTAAATTTATTCATGTAAACCTGTGCGATGCACGAATTGTTAATTGTTATTTTATTATTATTTTTTGAATATTTTATTAATTGTAATTGTGCGAAAAATAAGTAGGCATGTTAAAATAGCTAAACACTTTTAATTAATTAAAAATATTAAAACAGATTTTAAAATAAATAAGTATGGGTTTGCCCGTTATATTTTTGGAAAATGAGGGATTTTAGTAAGAAAAAATAAAAAATGTAACATATATTTAGTTTAAAAAGGTAAATGCCCGTGATATTTTTGAAAAATGAGATTTTAAAATTTAATAATTAAAAGTATTTTAATACGTTTTAAAATAAATAAGTAAAGGGTTTCCTGTGATATTTTTGGAAAAAGAATGGATTTTACTGAGAAAAATAGAAAAAGTAAATTGTAAAATGCAATTTCCCGTGATATATTTAGAAAAGGATGGACTTTGTTGAAAAAAATATATAATGTGTTTTAGCTGAAAAAATAATTGGTTATAAATAGGTATTTGATTATTTATATTTTAATATTTTTAGTAATTGCATTTGTTAAGAAAAATAAGTAGACATGTTAAAATAGGTAAACTTTTTAAAAAATAATTATAATATTAAAATAGGTTTAAAAATAAATAACTAAAGGTTTGTCCGTGATATTTTTGAAAAAGGAGTGGTTTTAGTAAAGAAAAATAGAAAAACAAACATGTTTAATTTAAAAAAGGTAATTGTCCGTGATATATTTGAAAAAGTAGGGAATTGTTTTTGAAAAAATAGAAAAAATAATGTATTTTAGGTGAAAAATATAATTGATTATAAATAGGTAATATTATTATTTAATAATATATTTCTATAAATAAGTAAGGTCAATTAAGTAAAAACACGAAGTACAGTTAATTAAGGGCAATTAAGTAAAATCACAATGTACCATACCGACCAACCAAACTTTTAATGTTTCGTCTATTATATAATAGTATTGATTATCTAACTGGAACTATCCATAAACTAAATAGAAAAGATAATTACGATTTTTTACATAAAGATTTCTATTCAATATAGAAAACCTATTTATAATTGGTTTAAATTATCAAAATACACCTTTTAGTATTTAAATATTATCCTATTATTAATCAAATACAATTTTTAATATTATATCTAACGGTCCTCATCTATTTGAATATTTATAGTTTTATAATCAAACGGATCATATACTTTTGGTAGTACAGTGACCGACCAAAGTTTTGGATAAGATCTCCCTTACGCTTATTATATATAAGGAGTTAATAAGGATTTAATATAATAAGGATTTAAAGTATATACTGATATAAGTATTTTACTAACTTCTTTTACTTTTAATGTTTCGGTTTTATTTACAATGTATATAAAATTTTAAAATACATTATTATTTAAAAATTATTAAATAGAATAAAAATTATGTTATGATTATATAAAATTTTATTCTCATATTATTATCTTATTTATCGATTTGAATTTGTTCTTAATTAATTTTAATACTTTATTGAAAGAAACATAAAATTTCTATATTTAAAAGAATTAGTGGAAAAATAAATAAATTGGTGCTACGATAATAAAAAAAATATTTATTAAAATTTAGATACTCACTTTACTATTTGGGTTCTATCTTGAGTTTTAGAAATTGAATTTTGACGATTTTATAACTCATGCGAAACTAACGAAATTATCTTTAATTTAATAATGATTTAATAATTATTATCTAACTTGACCGGTTGACCTACCCATAAACCGAAAAGAAAAAATATAGTTAAGAAATTTTACATAAAGAATTCGATTCAATATATAAAACCAATTTATAATTGGTTTAAATTATCAAAGCACACTTCTTAGTATTTAAATATAATCCTACATTTAATCAAATACACATTTTAATATAAGTATTATATTCAAAATTATCGTTTATGAATATGAAACCCTCAATATTTTAATAATATTTTGATATTATCCTTTTATGTTTTTTATATGTAAAATAATATAATTATAATTTGGATTAATCAAATTGTTATGTTAGTTCAAAAAAAAAGTGTTTAAATTTATTCATGTACACAGTTCTCTTAAGTCTCTTGTAACGTAGGATTCACGTCTATCATTATTAGTATGATATACATAGCATTATATTGATAATTTTTAATATTGTAATCGATATGAATTGTTATCTTGATATTTGGTTTAACAATTATTATCTAACTGGAACTGTACATAAATTTAAGAGAAAAGATATTTAAGAATTTTTACATAGAAAAATTTTAAATTATCAAAATAAAATTTTTAGTATTTAAATATAATTCTATTATTAATCAGATATAATTTTTAATATTAGATCTAACAATTCTCATCGATCTATTTAAGATCTAACTATAATTATTAATTTGGTTGTATAATGATCGTACACGGACCAGATCAATTTTAATTTTTTTCTTAAATTGGTTTTAATATTTTATTGAAATAAACATAGAATTTATAAATTTAAAAGAATTAGGGTACTACAATAATAAAAAAATATTTATTAAAATTTAGATAACCACTTTACTGTTTGGGCTCTATCTTGAGTTTTAGACAACAGATTTTAACAATTTTACAGCCCACGCGAAGCTAACAAAATTATCTTTAATTTAATGATGGTTTAATAATTATTATCTAACTGGAACTATCCATAAACTAAAGATAAAAGATAATTCTGATTTTTTACATAAAGATTTCTATTCAATATTGAAAACCCATTTATAATTGGTTTAAATTATCAAAATACATCTTTTAGTATTTAAATACTATTCTATTATTAATCAAATACAATTTTTAATATTATATCTAACGGTCCTCATCTATTTGAATATTTATAGTTTTATAATCCAACGGATCATATACTTTTGGTAGTACAGTGACCGACCAAAGTTTTGGATAAGATCTCATTACGCTTATTATATATAAGGAGTTAATTTGGTCTTTAATTTCATCACGTTGGGTTTATAATTAACAAAAAATTGATGTTAAAGAATTAATCTACTCTAATTACCAAACAAAAAATAAAAATTAATATTAACGGATTCACGACCGAAACATAATTCCATATTGCATGCAACAAAAACTTTAAATAATCATAAACATAACATAAATTATATGTGCCTTAAACGTAACAGCCCGCACTTTTTTGGACTGTTATTCTAAATCAAAAACTAAAAGAATATACAATTTATTAAGCCAAAAGTTAATTACAAGACAATTATTACAAAAACGCACCTAATGGTGATCTAAAAACCAATCTATTCCGAACCTAAGTTCTTCGAAATCGAAAGCACATCCACTCGATCTTACACCGAATCTGAAATATTAAAACAATGAGCTGCGAAGCCTAGCAAGCAACTACTGTCCGACGACTCAAAATAATATTTTTATCTTTTTCAAAAATACAACTTGAACATGTAACACATACCATCTATCAAATAATATCACACAACATTCTCGATATATTCTATACTAATTATCAAATCGATGCAAACAATATTTTCAATAATTAACATAATCAAAGTTCTTAATCAGTACATAAATCGTAACATCAAATTCTTATTTTAATTCTCACAATTCTAAATTACGATCACACTATACCAATGACACGATTCTATATTCGATTGTTTGATGGGGCCAATTTACGTCCTTCGTCAAGACAAACTTAACAAGGTATCTATGTGTTCTGGAACATGCGTAAACTAGATCTAAATATCACACTATCCAGTGACCGGATTCTATGATTCAATACGCAACTAAAACTGGGGAATTCTATAAAAATATATTTTCTAAAATCTATTTTTGATGTCACAATTTTCAAAAACTAATCAATAAAAATTTTTAAATGCGGATAAAATAGATTTGATAATATTAGTGAGTAACGAAAAGTCACTTACCTCAATCAGCAATTAGAGAATTCATATAATCACATATTTAATTAATATCAACCCATCACCCATTAGAACGGCACATCTAAAACCTTGAACGACTTCATGATTCCAAATTTAACAAGAACTGTATTTAGCCTTTTTGACCCTCTAAACCACATTTTCTTGAAAAATTTAAACCATGGAAGTTGTAGGGAACGAAAAGATCCTCCCGACAAGGTATGGCTCATCAAAAACGGACTAATAACGAATCAGAAATTGAATAAAATGCCCATTAAATTTGAACAAAAACTGAAAAACGAGATCTGAACATATTTTGTGATTTATTGAACAGTTTAAGGCATAATTTGGAAATACATTGTGAAATTAAAGGTGTAGAAAATTGAAAGAGCTTTCCGAAAAGTCCATAATCAACAAATTCCGATTTACGATGAATTTTCTACGAATTTTACAAGATAGCTGATTTTTGTGAACAAAGACGAGTAATGAGAATAAGATGTACTAGCATATAACCCGTGCAAGGCACGGGTTTTAAAAAATAATAAACTAAAAAATTTAATGTGAACGGAAAATATTAAAATAAAAGTAAAAATTAATATGATAAATTATAAAATGAGAAACTTAAATATTAATTGGAACGTAAAAAATATATTAAAAAATACAGATGGTGCTGATGAAGATAAATGAGGTATTATTAGTATTATTTTATAATAAAATAATATTAATAATAAGGACGTATAGAAAATCTAACATGTTTTAATTAAAAAAAGTAATTGTCCGTGATATTTTTAGAAGTGTTTTAATTATATTACTTGTATTTATTAAAAAAATATGTTGACAAGTTAAAATAAGTAAGTTTTTTTAATAAGGACAAATAGGAAAGCTAACATGTTTTAATTAAAAAAAATTAACTACCTATAATATTTTTAGATTTGTTTTAATTATATTAATTGTATTTGTTAAAAAAATACGTTCACTTGTTAAAATAGGTAAAAAAATTTAAATAATTAAAAGTATTAAAATAAGTTTTAAAATATATAAATAAGGGGTGCACTTGATATTTTTGGAAAATAGAGATTTTAGTGATAACAAATATAAAAGGTAATATATTTTAATTTAAAAGTAATTGCCCGTGATATTTTTGGAAAAGAAGTAGATTTTGTTAGAAAAAAAATATTTTAATTATAAAAGGTAATCAGCTAGTTAATATTTTTATATTATTTTATTATTTATTAAATAAAGTATTAAAATAGATTTTAAAATAAATAAGTAATGATTGCACCTCATATTTTTGGGAAATAGAGATTTTATTGATAACAAATATAAAAGATATTATGTTTTAATTTAAAGGTAATTGTCGTGATATTTTTGGAAAAGAAGTAGATTTTGTTAGATTTTTTTTTTAATTATAAAATGCAATCAGTTAGTTACTATTTTTATATTATTTTATTATTTATTAAATAGAGTATTAAAAGGATTTGATTTGTAGTAGTTTTCGTTATCCTTAAAAGAAAGAAGTATATTTTCGTTATCCTAAAAAGAAAAAAGTATATTTGTAGCAGTGTATCCTAAATTTAAACAAATTAGATCTCACATTTCAATTTTTTTATTAGATTTCATTATTATTTGATTTTTATGTAGTAAAATATAGTGAAATATTAATGTAGAATAAAACTTTCCCGAATTTTGATTATATTATTAATTTATTAATTAGAAAAAGTACCGAAAACCAAAAACTAACCGAAAACCAAAAACCAAAACTTTCAATTTTTCGGCTTTAATAATACTAGCTTAAAACCCGATTGTTATTTTATTATTATATTTTTAATATTTTATTAATTGTATTTGTTAAAAAAATAAGTAGACATGTTAAAATAGTTAAATATTTTTAATTAATTAAAAACATTAAAACAGATTTAAAAAAAAAAAATATAACATATATTTAGTTTAAAAGGGTAAATGCTCGTGATATTTTTGGAAAATGAGGTTTTAAAATTTAATAATTAAAATTATTTAAATTCGTTTTAAAATAAATAAGTAAAGGGTTTCTTGTGATATTTTTGGAAAAAAATGAATTTTAGTGAGCAAAATAGTAAAAGTAAATTGAAACAGACAATTTCCCGTGATATATTTAGAAAAGAAGAGAATTTGTTAGAAAAATTCTATAATGTGTTTTAGAGTAATTAGTTATAAATAAGTATTTGATTATTTATATTTTAATATTCTTAGTGATTGCATTTGTTAAGAAAAATAAGTAGACATGTTAAAATAGGTAAACTTTTAAAAAATAATTATAATATTATAGATTTAAAAATAAATAACTAAAGGGTTGTCCGTGATATTTTTGGAAAATGAGGGGTTTTAGTAAGGAAAAATAGAAAAACTAACATGTTTTAGTTAGAAAAGGTAATTGGCATGTTTGAAAAAGTAGGAGAATTTGTTAGAAAAAATAATGTATTTTAAGTTTAAAAATAAATAACTAAAGGTTTGTCCGTAATATTTTTGGAAAATGAGGGGTTTTAGTTAAAAAAGGTAATTGTCCGTAATATATTTGAAAAAGTTGGGGAATTTGTTAGAAAAAATAATGTATTTTAGTTGAAAAAAGTAATTGGTTATAAATAGGTAATATTATTATTTAATAATATATTTCTATAAATAAGTAAGATTAATTAAGTAAAAACATGAAGTATAGTTAATTAAGGACAATTAAATAAAATCACAACGTATCATACCGACCAACCAAACTTTTAATGTTTCGTCTATTATATAATAGTATTGATAGTATAGATATATAGTGATACTAAACCCTAATTACAAACCTACTAATTACCTGGGATCCATATGCTCATTATTCTATTTCAGTTTTAAAATCCTATTCTTTTTCAAATTTTAATCTAATTTTTCTATTATCGTTTTATTATTATTAATCTAAAATTTACGGGATATTACAATTAAGGACCTCCTTCGCTGATTCGGCTATTCTTTATTCCTTTTTGCATGAAAAACAATCAGCCCATCACAAATTCACAATCCTGTCAAATTACAAAGTAAAAAATTAGGCTAAATTTAAAATATGACACATCAATATTAATAATGATCATTACGTATAAAGCAATATATAATTATGATCAAATATTATCATGGAATATGTTTCATACAACCACTATATAAATATGAAGATAGATGATTGAATTCTAAAATATCTCTGCAAAACACCAAGAAAAATATGAAATGACATGAAAATAGAAGAGATCTAAGCTAGATAACTAAAGCTAGCACAATCTAAGCAAAGTCGGAAAGTAAAATCCTCCAAAATCAGTATATACCTACCTAGCCATGGCCTTACTAGTCCTTCGTTGTTGCACATATAACAATTGATTGTGAACAAACAATGATTAATACTTCCGTTATAAATTAGAGGTAAAAAGAAAATTTTAATTTTTATTGTTTGAAATATAGGTACTCAAAATAAAAAGAGGCGAGAAAAAACTAAACTTTTATATATGACCGTAACTTATTAAAACTTGTATTTAGTATTATTATTTTTTGTGATTGGTGCTATGATTGAATGAGGAGCAAAGTGCACTGAGCCACCTTTTGTAGGATGATCATGAACCAAATTGGTTTAGGCACCTAACCTAACAAAATATACTAAACACAAATATTAGATGAAGCAATTTCAAGTCCAAATTAATTTTCAACAATAATATGTGTGTTCTTGTATTTGTTTATCAACCTGCACAATCAATTCTCATGGAATTAGTCTATTAATGAAGAAATTCAATTCTCTAAACACGATTAATTTAAAAAATTATGAGATAATGATTTTGAATAACTCTAATTAATTCCCAAAATTACAAAAAGGATATATCAAAAACTATGTACAAAGATAACATTCAATATATTTATTATTAGATATAGAAATCAACTAAAAAAATTATAAAAAATTATATACACGTATGTAATATTAATCGTCACCTTGTTTAAATCCATACTTTTTTTGTGCACCTTATTACAACACGTCTATCAAGACCAATGTTCTAAAAAACGTTAGACCGGTCTAGGCGGTTAGTCTACTTTCTAGCGATTAATCGGCTAGGCTACAATTAATCGGGTGTATTTAAATATTATTATTTATATAATTGAATTATAATATTCAAATATATCTTTTATACAAGTAAAAATATAGACATCCACATTTTATTATCAAATACAGTAGGTGAATTTCGCCTTTCATGTGTAAGTTTTATTTTCTACTTAAAATTTTTTATCTTTTTACAATTTAATTTTAAAATTGATGTTTTTTTGAAAATTTGACCGATTAATTACGACTAAACCCGATTAATCCCGCGTAATTTTTTACGGATTAATCTCGCCTTGACCCTCTAGACCCGCCTAGATCCGATTAATCGCCGATTTTTGCAAAAAAAAAAAATTATTTTTGACCGATTTTCAGAAAAATTAGACGTTTTTGCACCGCCTAGGCCGATTTTTTGAACACTGATCAAGACATATATACCTAACATATTCATAAACCCAAAAAACTGATTAACAATGATTTGTGTATGTTCTGTGCTATTTGCTAAGTATGCACATATATAACGCAAAACCTCAAGTTACAAATGTCAGAAATAAGAAAATAAATTAAAATATTCAAACAATTATCAACAATATGCAATGTTATTAATGCACAAGAATTATTATAAAATCCTCAAATTTGTGACGTGACGAAAACTATTCAGTTTGTCATGCTTTTATATGCAATTTAAGATGTAATATAAAGATATAAAAAAGATTGATTTTTATATATTCATTGTCTTCACTGTAAATTCAAATATAAGTAAGAAAATTTATTTTTATTGAATTAAAATAGAGAAACCCTAGAAAATAGATTGACACTTAAATGTAATTTAATTTAGTTGAGAAAAGAAGTTAATTTTCTTTAATTAAATTTGTCTTCCCTAGAAATTTGAATTGAATTTAAATAGTGAAACTCTAGAATAATAGATTGAAACTTAAATATGATTTAAGTTAGTTGAGAAAAAAAAGTAATATTTGTTTAAATAAATTTTAAATAGGATTGAATTTTAGATATTTACTAGCTTAAAACCCGTGCGATGCACAGATTATTTTTAATAATTATTAGTTTATTATTTACGTTTTAATATTTTATTAATTGCATTTGTTAAAAAAAAATAAGTAAGGATTTGCGCGTAATATTTTTGGAAAATGATGTGTTTTAGTAAGGAAAAATATGAAAAGTACCATGTTTTAGTTGAAAAAAGGTAATTGACCGTGATTGTTTTTTTGAAAAAGAGGGGATTTTGTTTGAAAAAATAGAAAGAGTAATGTATTTTAGGCTTTAGCTAAAAAAGTAATTGGTTTTAAATAATGTTATTATTTAATAATATTTTTTAAAATAAGTATTGGTAATTAAGCAAAATCACAAATTACCGACTGTCCGCTTGACTACCAAATTTTTAATGTTTCGTCTATTATAAGATAGTATAGATTGCATTTCTTAAAAATTTGAGTGTTAATAACGAACGTCTTCCCTAAAAATTCTAATATAAATAAGGAATCTTCCCTAAAATTGAGGAGCTCTTGAAAAATAGATAAATATTTTTTAAATATATTTAAGAAAAAAAAGTTAATTTTGTATAATTAAATTTTAAATATGATTGACTTTTATGTATTTATTGTCTTGCCTAAATATTCGAATTAAATTAAAATATAGAAACTTTTGAAAAATAAATTAAAACTTTAATATGATTTTAGTTTAATGAGAAAAAAGGTAATATTTGTTTAATCATATTTTAAATAGGATTGATTTTTATGTATTTATTGTCTTTCCTAAATATGAATGTTTTCCTTAAAAGTTCGAATGTAAATAAGAAAATTAAAATTGAGCAGCTCTAGAAAAACGTACGATCTGAGAGCTCGTTAGAGTTTTCCTTTATATATAAAAATAAAAATAAATAAAATTTATAATTTAGAAAAAAAATACTATAATCTATACTATTATATTAAAGACGAAATATTGAAAGTTTTGTAGTCTGGTCGTGAAAGTTTTTGTAGTCCGGTCACTCCATTCATAACCGTTAGATATTTTTAATCAAATCGATGAGAACCGTTAGATAAAATATTAAAATTATTATATAGAATATCTTTTATATTTTTCCTAACTAAAACATCTCATTTTCCAAAAATATCGCAGACAGTTTCATTTAATAAAATAATATAATAATGTTATAATTGCTAATAACTAACTCATTGCCATTTTTAGCCAAAGTGTATATTTTTTTTTATATTTTCTAACTAAAATTTCTACTTTTCTATTTTTCCTAAATAAAATCTTTTATTTTCCGAAAATATCAAGAATAGTTCTATTTAATAAAATAAAATAATAATATTATAATTATTAATTACTAACTGATTAGCTTTTTTTCCAAAACGTATATTCTTTTTTATATTTTCTAACTAATATTTCTCCTAACTAAAACCTCAAAAATATCACGGGCTATTTCATTTAATAGCATAAAATACTAATATTATAAATCTATTTATGTATACTATATTATTAAAGATGACACATTCAAAGTTT
Organism: Heracleum sosnowskyi; assembly: GCA_030848705.1. Lineage (NCBI taxonomy): Eukaryota > Viridiplantae > Streptophyta > Magnoliopsida > Apiales > Apiaceae > Heracleum > Heracleum sosnowskyi. Next base: position 12,294,658 of record CM061239.1, read on the forward strand.
TGGTATCTGTTTTTTTGTACGGTACTTGCCTTATTTAATTATTATAAAAATTATTATAATCAGTTACCCTTTTAGTTAAAATATATTATCATTTTTTTCTAAAAAAAATCACGGACAATTTCCTTTTCAGCACATGTTACTTTTTCTATTTCCCTTACTAGAATCCCTTATTTTCCAAATATATCACCAGCAAACCCTTACTTATTTATTTTAAAATCTATTTTAATACTTTTAATTGGCAATTACCTTTCCAATTTATTTCTAGAAAAATCATAGGCAATTACCTTTTTTAGCTAAAACATGTTATATTTTCTATTTTCCTTAGTAAAATCTCTCATTTTCGAAATATATTACGGACAAACCTTTACTTATTTATTTTAAAATCAATTTTAATACTTTTAATTGATAATTACCTTTTTCAACTAAAACATATCACCTTTTTTATTTTTCTTACTAAAACCCTTTTTTTTTTCAAAAATATTTTGGGCAAATCGTTACTTTTATATTTTAAAATTCAACGAAAACATGTTACTTTCTATTTTTCTTAACGGGAAACCGTTACTTATTTATTTTAAAATCTATTTGAATACTTTAAATTATTTAAAAGTGTTTAACATGCCTACGTATTTTTTTAAATAAATGCAATTAATAAAATATAAAGCATAAATAATAAAATTAACAATTATTAAAAATAATTCGTACTTCGCACGGGTTTTAATTTACATTATTAAAAACGAAACATTAAAAGTTTGGTAGTCGGACGGACGGACGGTCGATACTTAGTGATTTACTTAATTACCCCTACTTATTCTTTTTTTAAAAACTATCACTAAATAATAACATTATTTATAAGCAATTACATTTTCAACTAAAATACATTACCCTTTTTTATTTTTTTCTAACAAAATCCTCTATTTTTCTAAAAAAAACACCGGCGATTATCTTTTTAAACAAAAACATGTTATTCTTTCTATTTTTCTTTACTAAAACCCCCCCATTTTCCAAAAATATCACGGGCAAACCCTTACTTATTTATTTTAAAATCTATTTTAATACTTTTAATTATAAGCACTTTTTTCAGCTGAAACGTGTTACGTTTTCTATTTTTTTTCATTTTCTAAAGAAATTATTATTAAATAATAACATTTTTATAACCAACTACTTTTTCAGCTAAAATACATTACTTTTTCTATTTTTTCTAACAAAATCCTCTTTTTAAAAAAAATCACAAAAAAAAAAAATCAGAGGCAATTACCTTTTTTAACTAAAATATGTTACTCTTTCTATTTTTCTTTACTAAAACCCCTCATTTTCCAAAAATATCCCGAACATATCCTTACTTATTTATTTTGAAACCTATTTAAATACTTATTTAAATACTTTTAACTACGGGCACTTACCTTTTCAGCTAAAACATGTTACTTTTTCTATTTTTCCTTACTAAGATCCCTTATTTTCAAAAAATATCACGGGTAAAGAGTTATTAATTTATTTTAAAATATATTTTAATAATTTTAATTATTTAAAAAAGTTTAACACGCCTACTTATTTTTTTTAGCAAATGCAAATTAATAGAATATTAAAACATAAATAATAATAATTATTATTAATAATAACAATCCGTGCATCGCACGGGTTTTAAGCTAGTATCTTATAATAGACAAAATATTAAAAGTTTTGGTAGCTGTTTTTTGGTACAATACTTGCCTTATTTAATTATTTTTAACAAAATATTTTTATTACTATCTTATAATATAGCCGAAACATTAAATTTTTTTGTTTTCGGTTTTCGGTAATTTATCTTAATTAAAACATAATTTACTAATATAAAAAATAGTAACTAGCTAATTGCGTTTTATAATTAAAACATATTTTTTTTCTAACAAAATCTACTTGTTTTCCAAATATATCACGGGCAATTACCTTTTTTAAATAAAACATATTACCTTTTTTTTAGCTAAAACATACTACTTTTTCTATTTTTTCCAACAAAATCCATTTTTTTCCAAAAATAGCACGGATAATTATCTTTTTTTCAACTAAAACATGTTAATTTTTCTATTTTTCCTTACTAAAATCTCTTATTTTCCAAATATCACAGAAAAATGCTTACTTATTTTTTTAAAACCTATTGTAATGCTTTTAATTTTTTTAAAAAGTTTAACTATTTTAGCATACATACTTAATTTCTTCTTAATAATGCAATTAATAAAATATTAAAACATAAATAATAAAATAACATTATTAAAAATAATTCGTGCATTACACAGGTTTTAAACTAGTACCATCTATACTATTATATAATCGACGAAATATTAAAAATTTGGTCGGTTGGTACTAAGTGATTTTACTTAATTACCCTTACTTATTTATAAATAATAATATTATTTATAATCAATTACCTTTTCGGCTAAAATACATTACTTTTTGGCTAAAGTTGTTGGCTATTATGAAAATTAAAAAATTTACCTAAGGGGAGTAGTATTTGCTCCAATGGTGTTAACTATCATGTTAGTTGGTTTAAATTATACTTAAAGGGAATATTGGTTGGACAAATTTAGCTAACGAAAAATGCATATCTATTTTTTTGCTAAGGGGAATTATTGATCGGAGTTTAACATATTTTACATATTATCTATATTATCTATACATGTGTCACCTAGATTATTTTAGCTATGGGTTCATCCCTCGCTAGAGATGCTCTTATCAGAAATATTGAAAGTTTGGTCGGTACGGTACCAGTTTTTTTACCTATTTTTTAGTATTTCGTGATTTTACTTAATTATTCGTACTTATTTATAAAAAGATTATTAAATAATAATATAATCTATTTATAATCAATTATCTTTTCCAACTAAAACACATTATTTTTTCTGTTTTTTCTAGCAAAACTCTTTCTTTTTTCAAAAATATCACGGACAATTACCTTTTTCAATTAAAACATTCTACATTTTCTATTTTTTTTTTACTAAAACCGCTTCTTTTTCCAAAAAGTATCATGGTCAAAACCTTACTTTTCGATCCTTTTTCCAAAATATATCACGGTCAAAGCCTTACCTTTTTCAATTAAAACATGTTACTTTTTCTATTTTTTTTCTTACTAAAACCTCTACTTTTCCAAAAATATCACATTAAAAGTCTTATTTATTTATTTTAAAACATATTTTAATAATTTTAATTATTTAAAAAAGTGTACTTATTTTAACATACCAACTTATTATTTTTTTGAAAAATACAATTAATAAAATATCAAAACATGAATAATAATTAAAAATAATCCATGTATTGCACGAGAATATTAAAAGTTTGGTCGGTACGGTACCAGTTTTTTGGTACTTCGTGTTTTTACTTAATTACACTTACTTATCTCTCAAAAAACATTAAATAATAATAACATTAAATGATAATTACTTTTTTTTGCTAAAACACATTATTTTTTTAGTTTTTCTAAAAAAATCCCCTCCTTTTCTAAAAATATCACGAGTAATTACATTTTTCAACTAAAAATGTTATTTTTTATATTTTTTCTTGCTAAATCCCCTAATTTTCCAAAATATCACGGACAAATTTTTACTTATTTATTTTAAAATCTATTTTAATATTTTTAATCATTTAAAATAATAAGTACATCAAATACTAATTACTCTTTTCAGCTAAAACACATCACTTTTCTATTATTTACTAACAAAATCACCTCATTTTCCAAAATATTTTTCAACTAAAATAAATCATCTTTTTTTATATTTCATTACAAAACCCATTTTTTCAAAAATATCACGACAAACCCTACCTATTTATTTTAATTTTTTTTAATGCCTTCAAATATTTAAAATAATTATTTATTTTAACATATATATGTATTTTTTCAACGAATATGGAACGGAAATGCACAAATAATTATGGTTAATGTTACAGTACCTGATATTGCTAGTATATAATATTGGTTTTATTAATTATTCTTTTCAACAGATATATTCAGAATTTGGTCATCGAATTAGAGTTCACACTCAGGACTGTCCTGATTGGATAATTGAATCACCGTATTGGACAAGTGCATCAAGCAAGTCACAGTCAGTGTTTGCACACTTGTTGCCAGGTGAGTCACAAAATTTCCTGGGGATTATTCTTTGTTTTCAACAGGTTTGGGAAGATTATGATTCAAGATATGGTTATTCTGTAAAGAATACTACAAGTGGTTTCGTATGGAGCGACAACGTTGATTATGACAACGTTGATGATCCATCCGAATCACTGATGGTAATAGTGCCAAAATCAATCTTCCCCATCACAGATGACGACAATACAATTGAATTAACAGTCGAAAAAAATGTAAAAATTGTTGGGATTCATCTTCTGTACAAAACGGAGACTAAAACGATTGAAGATGTTGTGGAAAAACATGTGATTGACATTGATGCTTTGAAATCGGTTAATCCTGTGCTACAAGATATTTTCCTGGATATTGCCTGTTTTTTCATCCAATGGAAGAAAGAAAGGGTTGTTCAAATACTGGAAACTTATTATTCTGACGTAGATCTTGCTATTGATATTCTAGTGAAAAGATGTTTACTAAAGATTAATGAGCGGGATTGGTTGGAGATGAATGATCTGCTTCGGCATATTGCAAAAGAAATTGCAAGCAACAACTCTCCTGATGAGCCTGGAAAACGTAGTAGATTGTGACTATCAATTGATGTTTATGAAGTGTTCAAGAACCACAAGGTAATTAGAATATAGACTAATATGCATTTTTTTGAAACGGACCCTAAGTGCAATAACTTAAACTAAAGGGATGCAAATTGCATATTAGTCTTTGAATATTTGTATGTATATATTTAATGACGTGGGCTGAATAAGCACAAGGTAACCACCTCTCTACCTCTTTTTCTCTCTTTTTAATACGAATTAAAGCTCTGTTTGCCGACTTTTTTTATTAATATGTATGTGTCAGGGAACAGAAGTAATTGAAGGTATCGTCCCTTTCTTTCGTCATAATGATGCACTCAGGGGAGAATCATTCACTTTAGAAACATTTCAAAAGATGAGGAAATTAAGATTTCTTTACCTCAAAATGGTACATTTCACTGGAAGCTTTGAACAGACATTCGAAGATTTGAGGTGGCTCTGTTGGGAGGATTGTCCTTTAAAATGTTTACCTTTTAACTTTTACCCCCCAAAACTTGTTATTCTTGAGTTGCGTCGCAGCAATATCACAACGTGGGAGCTAAACATGGTAGGGTACTCTGAGTATGTTTCTGGCATATATTGTAATTCCCATAACAGTATGCCTGATTTAATTACTCCTAATTGCAATCGCTTTTACAGGTTCCCCATGTTTTCGAAAATTTAAAGACCCTAGACATGTCACTTTCTGAAAATTTAATTACAACTCCGGACTTCACTAAATTACCGTGTCTTGAAACTTTAATTCTTAGTCGGTGTTTTAGCTTGGAGGAGGTCCATATGTCAATTGGTAGTTTGGTGAGGCTTGTTTCCTTAGATTTGTCTGGTTGTGTTAAGCTAAAAAGTCTTCCGGACACCATTTGTAACTTGAGAGCATTGAAATTTCTAAGTATCGGACAGTGCAGTAATCTGGTAGCATTGCCTGGAGAATTCGGGGACATTGAATCCCTATCAAAGATCAATGCGGAAGGACTAACTGTTTCGGAATTACCAAATTCAATCGGACGTCTTAGTAAGCTTCTTAAGCTGAGAGTAAGTAGTAACAAGAATATTGAAACCCTACCAGACACCATTTGCAATTTGAGATCATTGGAAATTCTCGAAATTAATGATTGCAGTTGTTTAAAAGCATTGCCTTTGGCGTTGGGGAAACTTCAATCACTGAGAATACTCAAAGCGAAGAATTTAACTGTTCCAAAATTACCGGATTCAATTGGACAACTTAGTAAGCTTGTTGAACTGAGATTAATTGGTAACAAGAACCTTGAAACTCTGCCAGTCACCATTTGCAACCTGAGATCAATGGAAATTCTTGATATCTATGGCTGCGAGAAACTAGAAATATTACCGGATCAATTGTGTAATTTTACAAGTTTAAGGGAGCTAATTGCAGGTGGTGCTACTCTCTTGAAATCTTTTCCTTACCAGAGTGCATTCTCATTGCAAAAATTTGATTTTTCTGGGAGTCTTCTCACTGCAATGCCATCTGGTATTAGTCAGCTTTCGAACCTAAAAGAGCTGAATCTTAAAGATTGTCGTCGTCTGTTGTCCATCGCAGAGCTTCCTTGTAACCTGAAATGGATCAGGGCAGATGGTTGTATGTCTATGGAAAGTTTACCAAATTTATCCAATTTGAAACAGCTGGAGTACTTCAACCTTGAAGATTGTAATGGTTTAACTGAGATTCAAGGCCTGGAAGGACTCACTTCTATTAAAAGACTTCATTTGGAAGGTTGCAACTCCTCTCTTCTGGCATACATTTTCACAGAGAGTTTCTTTCAGGTTTTACAAGTTTTAAATTTATAAATTAGTGTGCCAAACTTGTTTTCATTTATGAATTGTTTACTTTTTTTCAACTTTTGTCTTCTTTTTTAATTTTTCAAAAGTAGTTGTTTTTAAGTTACTACTCACCTTTCCCCACTTTTGCATGTATGATTTTTATAAAAAAATCCATTGCCACTGTACAATTATTACAATGAACCGAAAAATCGAGATCATAACTTATATATTTAGTTACTAACAAAAGTAAACTAGATGATATATTTATCAGTTGATTATTAAAAATTGAAAAGCTAAAAACTTATTTTAAAATTATAACACAATTGCTTACTAATTAAGAAGTAATAATAGAAGCTCACATAGAAATAAGCATTACCCTTTTTGACTTTTGCATGATAAATTAACAAGTTAGTTAGTTCAATAGATAATAATAAAAAGTAAGTCCATTGAGTTGTAAAACTTAATTAATTAGTCACTTTTTTCTGTTAGCAAACAACTGAATATATATGGTGTACAAAATGGTATACATGTATGCCTTTGTATATGTTTATTGCTTTACTTGCTTTATTTTTTGTTACAATTTGCAACAGATATACTCAGAATTTGGGAATCCAATTCAAATTTCCTCAACAGAGTTTCCGGTTTGGATCAGGATTACTCAGTCAAGTTTATATAGGAGGTCCATGTCTTTAGATTTGCCGGTAAATGTGTCTTGCCATTTCTTGGGGATGATTCTTTGCTTTAAACCCTGGCATTATTCAACCAATTATTCTCTTAAGAATACCACAAGTGATTTTATATGGAGGGATAGTGTTAATTGTTCTAACAAAAAATCATTAATGGTAATAGTACCAAGATCAATATTTTCTGTCAAAGATGGTGATGATAGAATTGAGTTGACGACAGAATTGGGACAAACTCCTGCGATTCATCTACTGTACAAAACTGAAGAGCACGACAACACCACTGCCAAATGCCAATGAAGATTGAAACAGTTGAAAAGTGACAAGAACTAATCACTCTCTCCCTCGCTTTCATAAAATGTTGCGCACAAAAGTGCTCTGTTTAATCGACCTGTGTGCAAAAACAGGTAGCCATACATTTAATTGATATGTAAGATTTGTACCACTAATCCACTGAAAATGGATCACGCACATGCTTGGTCTATAATTCAATATTTTGTTCACTATAGTAACATTCATGCATCTTTGTTTTCAGGGCTATATATGATATTATGATCACATGGAAGTATGGAACACTTAGTTAATACTGTTCAATATACAAACTAGAACACTTAGTCTCTTGTTCTTGATCGTGATATAGGTCGGAGTCAATATCTATAGTGCAACACAGTATTTTGTTGACTGGTCACTAGAGGTATAAGGTAAATAGGTACAGTTTTGTAGTTATTTTTTAATTTCTTATTTTGGTAATAAAATGTACATTACAAATGGGTTGTAAAAGTAGTGGTATTTAGGCAGTAATATGTTTATTATAAATGGGAAGCAAAATTAGTTGTACACCGTACATTTTATATTAAAAATGTTTAATAACAATCAATGATATAGATGATTTGGAGATGCATGATATGCTTCAGGATATGGGAGGGGGGATTACACGTATCAACATAGTAGATTGTCAGGATATGGGAGGGGGAATCTGATTATATACATATACTCATCACTCAATATCTGTGTGTTGAAAAAGCACTAGGCAACTGTCTCCCTCTTTTTCTATCTCAGATTTTATATGTAGTAGTTTTTATCAACTTCTCTTCTTGGTATATGCATGTTAGAGAACAGAAACGATCAAAGGTATCATCCGTAGAAACTATTACACCCAGATTCACTTGAGGAAGTATCATTAGCTATAGAAACATTCTGAAGGATCAGCAAACAAAGATTTTTTTACCTCAAGCTGCTAAATGTCACTTGAAGCTTCGAACAGACATTTAAAGATTTGAGGTGGCTCTGTTGGGACTGGTGTCCTTTAGGTTGTTTACCTTCTGAATATTACCCTGATAAAATTTGTTACTCTTTCATTGTTATTTAGCAAAGGGAGAACAATGTGGGAACTAAACAAGGTAGGTGCTGTGAGTCTGTTTCTTCCATATCTGATCGTTTATCTAAAAAAGTTCAATTGAATTTATCCTGACTGCAATCATTTTTACAGGGTTCACATGTGAAAACTAAGAAGCCTTCCATGTGGCACTTAAACTTGCAACTTGAGAGAACTGAAAAGTCTAGATAATGGTTGGTTGCGGCAGTGTGGAACTGGTTTTTGTGCTACAGATTTAAGTCGACGTCTTTGTAAGTTTGTTGTCCATTTCAGATTTTCCTCCTACTCTGAGAGTTCTAGAGGCAAATGATTGTACATTTCTGAAAAGATTACCGACTTTATTCAAATTGAAAACCTCAGAGAATTTGGACGAGATAGATTGTATTGATTTGAAAGATATTAAAGTCCTGAATGATCTCACTTTCATTATAACATTTTTTTATTGGGAATGTCAACTACTCGTCTCTTCTGAGTTCTGACATATTCTTCATAGAACGTTCTTTCAGGTTTGGTTAATCTTAAAATTAAAATTTTATGATTTTCCATTTCATGTTTGTTGTTTATCTTTTTTTTTTAAAGCTAGATGGTAATAGACTAATAGTATCTTGATGTATGGTGATGATAGAATTGAACTGACACGGCGTGCAGAATTTTTGGATACGACAAGTTACAATTATCTTGATGGAGGCAATGATTTTGAGGTTACACTTTACGATTCACGAATGACAAGTATGGTTGCATCACTTTTACTGAAAAAGATGAATTTGGAAATGGCTGAACCGCAAGATGCTTTGTTTAAACAATACGAGTCAGTTGTCGTTTGTTTGCTACCTGCCGAAATAGGTAACCATAAAATATATTTTGCAAATGGTTCTTTATCATTGCTTGCTCTTCCAGGTTTGTCATGGCGTAGCGTAGTCGAAAACGTGGCATCCTCTTTTCTCTCTCTTGTGTAAAAGTAAAGCATTGATTACATTTTTAAAATGGTTTGTGCCTGGTTATAAATTTATTGCAAGTGGAAAGTACTTGATTTGTTTTTTCTAGTCTCAGCAAACTAACTATGGGGAACTCACAAAGTTTATATGATTTTTATTGGTTATTTCTTATCTGTTTCTGTCTTGGAACAACTAGCTACATAACAGTGAAAACTTTATTGATAGATTCATATTATCTTAAGACCTAAAATGAAGTACTGGTCAATTAAGGAAATTTAAATACTCATACACCATGTTCCCTCTGTCTTTCGGACCCTCGACCTTTTATATGTGAGCAGAAAGGAGAGAGGTATCTAGAAACATAATGAAAAAAAAAAATCTCTAGACTGGGAAGCATAGTTCCATTAATATAAAATGTTCAATGTAAATTTAATCAGAAAGCATTGTGGGTTTCCTAATCAATCAACATGGTATATGACTGTTGAAGGGTGCAAAACCACCATCTTACAAACAGTTTATATTCCATAGACTCTCGAATTTGTTTGATTTTATTGCTGAAAAGTTGCAAAGCGAAAAGATACATTCGTGCATATCGAAACACACATGTCAGTACATTTACACAGCTAAAAGTCTATTGATCTTATAATCCATATATATTATAGCTTTAGCTGCAGAACCCAGACTTTTGGTGTGCAATAGTGCCCCAAATCCTGGAAAGACTTTAGCTTTAGCCATGGCTGGGCCGTCGCTCTAGAAACAGAAAAAGGATCCGAAGTTGATTGGACACCAATTTGTAGAACTAGCCGAGACCAAGTCCTGGAACAAACAGTTGCACGATAAATAACGTTGCCTGAAAACCAACAGCAGAACACTTAAAAGAGTTGCCGACTTGTCAGGACACCATCTATCAGATTCAGATGACAGGCCATTCATTTATATTTATATATTTCATTAACCTATATGCTAACAGTATTATTGTAGTCCTATTGTGCTCTGCTTTATTATAAGAAGAATTACATTTCAGGTCTGAAGCTGATGTTACCAATGAAATTGTTGATGAGCTTCTACTCAAATTAAACCCCAAAACTTTAGATGTCGCCAAATATCCTGTTGGCTTGGATTTTCATGTTGAAGCCATAACAAGAATGTTGAGCAGTAACACAAAAGGTGTCATTAAGTTTGGTATATATGGTATGGGCGGTGTGAGCAAAACAACTCCTGCCAAAGCTCCTTTAACAACCTCGTGGGAGGAGGAAGACTTAAGGGCAGCTGCTAGAATCTAGAATGTAGAATAGTACAAAAAAACTTGAGGTTCAAAATGTTGACCAAGGAATTAAGTTGATAGAAGCTAGAATCTGTTCAACAAAAGTTGTGGTTGTTGATGATTTAGACAACCTCAATCATTTTCAATTACTAGTAGGGCCATTTGCGTCTGGGAGTGTAGTTATAATAACTACTAGGGATGAAGAAAAACTGAAGTGAAAAGCAGATATCGACACTTGGTAAATACCTTGGATGCTGCTGACTCGCTAGCACTATTTACGCGACATGTATTTGGAAATGCTGAACCAAGCGACACTTTTAGGGAATTGTCTAAAGACATACTACACACCTAATGGAGTAACACTCACCATGACACATTGAAAATGATGAGTGTTGTGGATTAAAAAACGTACTTGTGTATTTAATGCTAAGGTTTAATGAGCTTCGAGCTTTAATGGCTGCACTTGTGTTTCGAGACTAAATCGGTCCTCACAAGATGTCTATGTATCTCAATTAATACTGAGAATCAAGCCAAAGACTTAGTTCTGATTGTAGGATCAGGGTTCTTATATAGGCGTTTGGAGCCTAGTATTTATGGTATATTTGGGAGTCTTAGCGAATAAGTCTCCTTTTTGATATTGGATAAACATCGTATTTCTTGCAGGATAAGTCTTTTCCTTATTGATAAAGGCTATGACTCATTAATTGGGATTCTGGATCCTTCTTTGACTAATTTACCATATTTTGGACTCTTTTCATGAGCTGTATATTTTCCCTATTTATTAATTACGAAATTAATAAATAATCAAGGTTTTGGGCCTTAAATGTTTGGCCTTTCCAAAGAAACAACAATTATATTTCTATAATTACTTTTCTGTCCATATCATTTGCCCCCCAACTTCTGGGAAAATTTCCTCGGGGTTTTCGTAGAAGTTATAGCGTGTTTTTCCCCAAAATTTTCTGTTTTTAGGGTATTTTCGACCAGGAATTAGGTCATTTTCGACCAGGAAACAGGTCATTTTCGACTAGGAATTCGACCAGGAATTCGACCTCAAACAGCTGTGAGGTCGAAGCTTTCGACCAGGAATTCCAAGTCTTTTTCGACCTCGTCTGTTCGACCTCATTTCCAATATATCTTCGACCTCGAGTTTTCGACCTCGAGTTCGTGCTTTTTCGACCTCAATTGGTTGTGAGGTCGAGGCTTTTGACCTCGATTTACAGGCCATTTTCGACCTCGAAGTCATACTTTTTCGACCTCGATCCCTTTTGTTTTCGACCTCATTTTGGTGTGAGGTCGAAGGATACGAATTCAATTTACAAGTCATTTTCGACCTTGGTCATTCGACCTCGATTCCATGTGTTTTCGACCAGGATTTCCTAGGTCAATATCGACTTCGATATTCGACCTCATTCTGGCGTGAGGTCGAACGTATAGACCTCGTTTTTAGGCCATTTTCGACCTCAATCTTTCGACCTCGAGCCCTTCTGTTTTCGACCTCACTTTGGTGTGAGGTCATGGGGTTCGAGCTCAATTTATAGTGTATTTTCGATCTCGATTAATCGACTTCGATCTAGGGTCTTTTCGACCTCGAATTTTCAATTTTTGCGCCTTATTTTGGTACGAGATCGATGAATACGATCTTGATTTCTCGTGTATTTTCGATTTCAACCGTACGACTTCGATTCAATGTCTTTTCGACCTCAAATCTTTGAGTTTGCCTTGGCTATATTTCAAATTAGCCCGTACTTCTATTTGAACTTTAATTTTTCATACTTTGGGCCTTATAGGGCCTTAATTTGTTTGGGCTTCGTATTCGCCTAAGCCTCAAGTCTTATGGGCCTTGACTGGCTATAGACGGTTGTCCTTCCTTAACCGGTTGGGTTTCCAGTCACTTTGATTATAAAAGAGTGGTATTTCCACTTTATTCTTCACTTCATACTTTCAACTTTCCAAAAATTTCTCTCTAGCCTCATTAGCTTTTCTCTCTTCTTATTCCGTAGTAAGGCGATTTTCGGCAAAGTTTCCGGGGCTGTTTTCCGGATTTTCTGGGTTCAATCTTCATCCATCGAAGATTTTCTGGGTTCAATCTTCATCCCTTGAAGATTTTCTGGATTCAATCTTCATCCCTTGAAGATTTTCTTGATTCTAGTTTGAAGATTTGAAGATTTGAAGATTTTTCTGGGATTTCTTCTTGAAGATTTAAAGCTTTTCTAAGAATTTCTTTGAAGATTTGAAGATGTCTGACCGTACTGCTCAACGTCTCCAGAAAATGAATCAAGCGTCTAAGAGAGGTATCACCATTCGTTCTTCTCATATGTCTCTTCAAGATATGATTCTAGAACGTAGTGATGAATACCCTTCTGTTTCGCACTTAGATTCATTTGATTGTAGCAATAAATTCCATGAAATCGACTTGATTAGGGACTATAAGATGTATAGGATTAATTCCCCTTATAGGTTAGTCCCAGCTGGCCCAGGGGACCGTTCCTGCCATTGGCGTTCTGATGCTTTATGCATTTATAAGGATGCCATTGTTGCGGGACTCAGGTTTCCCTTCCATGAGTTCATTCCCAGGCTTTTGGCTTATGTTGGGATTAACCCTTGCCAACTTCCACCAAACGCCTGGAGAATCATTATGTGTTTCATTGTTCTTTGTTTGAAGAACAAATTTCCTTTGTCTGTAGCTTTGTTTAGGAAAATTTTCCAGTTTAAGAATAGCTCAGCCATTACTCTGGGTTGGGTTTATATCAACCATCGCCTTTCTACCCCTCCCATTTTTCATCCAAAATCCATCCCTGATAATAACCAAAAATGGAAGAATGAATTCATGTATTTAACTTGGGAAGGAGGGGATTGGGGTACCCTTTTCCGTAGATCTTTTAGTAGGGTCTCGGATGGTAGCCCCAATAATATAATTCTGAATGATGAGGAGGCCCATGCCGAGCTCACCAAAGATGATTACACTACAATGGCTTGGGAGCTCCTGGATGAGTTTAAGCTGAAGTCGTTGGGACTTTCAAATGTTCATGACAAGGGTAATTTTTATTCCAATCTTTTCTTTATTTATCTAAGATTGTCTTATACCCATTGTTTCTTTGCTTGTATTTTTGCAGCTGCAGCCTTTATCAACAAGAAAAACGAGCCCCAGGAAGGTGAAACTGCCAGGATGAAGAGGGCTCGTTTGGGGGGGAAGGATCCCCGTGATACCAGTGTCCCAGCCTTTATAAGGCCTCATGTGGACCTTACTGATGAGGTTGAGGGTCCTTCCTCGGCCAAAAGTTCAGTTTGGCGCCCCAACTGGGGTCTTAGGAAGAAAGACACCGTAGTGGGGGTGTCTAAGCATGCTGTGGAGTGGTCCTATCATTCCTTGACCCCTTGTGACTACAAGGACTTTGTCACCAACTCCACCATTGAGGGGGTGGAGCATGCTGGAGACCAAGCTATGGCTGCTGTAAGTATTTTTCCTCTCTTTTTTCTTTGTAGTTAATAATGTATTTCAAGTTTAAGTATTTGACTTCTAACTTGCTTTGCAGACTAATGCCAACTTCCAAGGGGCTCTCTTTCAAGCCAAGGCTTGGCGCTCATCTTCAGAGGCCAACCAAGGCAAGTTTGAGAAGTCCCAAGAGGAGGTGGGCTCTCTGAAGGCCAGTCTGGCTAGGAGGGAGAAGGAGTTAGCTGATTCCCAGGCTGAGCTGGTTTCTTTGAGGAAGGGCCGTGATGACTATATCGATGAGTACCTTGACTCCCAGGAGTACAGGGACTTAATCGAGAAGCATGATGAGCTCCTCTTCCCAGTCCAGTACACTAAGGGATGGGATGGCGCTCTTGCTGCTGTTTTGGAGAAGATGCCTGGATCTCTCACCATTTCTGACTTTCCGAGTCCTCATGCTCCTACTCTTTTGGAGTTGGCTTTGGCTGGAGAGGACGACATGGAGGAAGATGACAGGATCTTAGACCTAGATCATTCTTCTCCACCTGGTCAGACTGCCAGGGCTGATTCTGCTGCCACTCACTCTGGTTCTGCTTCAGAAGAAGAGGAGGAGGAGGAGGAGGAGGCCGTTGACAAGGCAGCTTAGATGATGTAGTTTTTCTTTTGTAGTTTTATTTATGGTCTTTCATGGCTTGTACTGTACTTTCAGTCTACGGGCTTAACTTTTATTTAAGCTTTTGTTTTTCTTCAGCTTTTTACACTCTTGATTTTGCATGTTTAGTTAACACGTCTATCAGAATGCATTGCACATATAATGAAAAAATACGAATATGGAATTCATAACTTTGAAAATGGGTTCAACCCTTACATAATACTCAAGTTTAAAAACTTGGATTGGTTTTGTCGACCTTATTTCTAGTAGTGAGTCCATTCAGGAAACACTTTAAATATAATAGACTTTCAAGTTCGCAGCATGCCAAGTCCTTGGCACTTCAGTCCCTTCTAGGGTTTCCAACTTGTAGGAGCCTCGACCAAATACGTTCTTGACGCGATATGGTCCTTCCCAGTTTGGGGCCAACTTGCCTTTTTGTCCAACTTCGGATGCCTCAATCTTTCGAAGA
The DNA here is from genome assembly GCA_030848705.1 of Heracleum sosnowskyi. Lineage (NCBI taxonomy): Eukaryota > Viridiplantae > Streptophyta > Magnoliopsida > Apiales > Apiaceae > Heracleum > Heracleum sosnowskyi. The sequence continues at coordinate 12,309,928 of CM061239.1, forward strand.
ACCAAGTCTCCTTGTCGAAAGAACCTCTCTTTAACCCTTAGGTTGTAATAGAAAGATGCCTTCTTTTGATGTTCAACTATCTTGGCATTTGCCTCATCTCTAACTTCGTCGATTAGATCTAAGGCCAGCCTCAAGCCTTCCTCATTTGTTTCTGGTTCATAAGCCTCAACTCTTGGAGAAGTGTGAGTAATCTCCACCGGAACCACTACCTCTGCTCCATAAGCCAATAGAAATGGAGTTGCTCCGGTGGTGACTTTGCAGGTAGTACGATATGCCCAAAGTATGGGGAGTAATTCGTCTACCCAAGTGTTTCTGGAGCGTTTAACTCTTTTCTTCAGTCCATCTAGGATAATTCGGTTTGCAACCTCAGCTTGCCCATTTGCTTGTGGATGGGCAACAAAAGTGAAGCGCAACTTGATATCATTCTCATCGCAATACTTCTTGAACTCATCGTTGTTAAACTGAGTTCCGTTGTCCGTGACCAGGATTCGTGGAATTCCATATCTGCATATCACATTTTCCCAGAAGAAATGCATCACTTACTTGGTGGTTATCTTGGCTAATGGCTTAGCCTCAATCCACTTGGTGAAGTAGTCGATTGCTACTATCAAAAACTTTCGCTGAGCACTTGCCATTGAAAATGGCCCGAGTATATCCATTCCCCACATGGCAAAGGGGATAGGTGAGTTAATGGATGTCATCATCTCTGGTGGTTGCCTAACCACTGGTGCATGTTTCTGGCACCGTTCACATTTCTTCACGTAGCTTTTAGCATCAGAAAGTATGCTTGGCCAGTAAAAACATAGACGAGTGACTTTATGAGCAATGGCTCTACCCCCCAAGTGTTGCCCACAAATTCCTTCATGTACTTCCTTTAGGGCCAATTCTGCCTCTTGGGGTCTCAAGCATTTCAGATAAGGAATGATGAAAGACTTCTTGTATAGGATTCCCTCAATCAGGGCATACCTTAGTGCTCTCACATATAACTTTCGTGCTTCTGAAGTGTCGTTGGGTAGCCACCCAGTTTCAGATGAGCTTTGATGGGATCCATCCAACAACTGCCAACATCAATGGGTGCTACCAACTTTCCGTTGATGTTTGGGGTCTTTAAGACTTGGAAGTATACACTCCCTGCATAATTTTCAATTTCAGAAGAGGCAAACTTAGACAAGGCATCGGCCTTCACGTTCTCTTCCCTTGGAATGTGTTCCACATAGCATTCATCAAATTGAGTCATGATGGCCTTGACAAGTTTTAAGTACTTGGCCATGACTTCATCTCTGGCTTCAAACTCCCCATTTACATGGGAAACCACTATCCTCGAGTCTCCACATACTTTCAGAGTTTTAACTCTCAAGGCTCCAGCCAGCCCTAAGCCAGCTATCAGGGCTTCATACTCAGCCTCATTGTTTGTCGTTGGGAAGTCAAGTTTTAATGCATACTCTATGAAGAATCCATCAGGACTTTGTAGCACTAAACCTGCTCCACTTGATTTTGTTTTTGATGCTCCATCAAAATAGAGCACCCAATATTCTTTGAACTCCATATCTTCATCTTTCTTGTTTTCCTCTATCACTTCCTGCCCCCCGACTTCTTGGTTGTCAATGGTGCATTCAACCATGAAGTCAGCGAGTGCTTGAGCTTTTATGGCCGTCCGAGGCTTATACTTGATGTCAAATTCTCCCAATTCAATGGCCCATTTGATCAATCTTCCACTAACTTGAGGGCTATGCCAGATGTTTCTTAGAGGTTGATTGGTCAGGACCTCTATCTTGTGAGCCTGGAAGTATGGGCGTAGCTTTCTTGAGGCCATTATCAAGGCTAAGGCAAACTTCTCAATCGTAGAGTAGTTTATTTCTGCCCCATGCAGAATCTTGCTTACGTAGTAAATGGGTTTCTGAACCTTCAATTCTTCCTTTACCAAAACGGCTCCAAGGGCTGTGTTAGAAACAACCAAGTACAAATAAAGAATTTCCCCTGGATTGGGCTTTGCCAACAGCGGTGCCTCGGCCATGTATTTTTTCAGGGCCTCAAAGGCCTCTTGGCTTTCAGTTGTCCATTCAAAGTTCTTCACATTCTTGAGTGCTTTGAAGAAAGTTAAGCACTTCTCTCCCGACTTGGAGATGAATCTTCCCAATGCTGCCACTCTTCCCGTTAGTTTTTGGACATCCTTGACAGTCCGTGGTGGTTCCATGTCTAGAATTGCTTTGATTTTGTCGGGATTAGCCTCGATTCCTCTCTTGGAAACCATCAGGCCTAAGAACTTTCCCGAGCCTACACCAAAGGCACACTTAGCTGGATTCAACATCATCTTATGGTGCCTTAGCACTTCGAATGCCTCTCGGAGGTGTTCTATGTGATCGGCCTTATCGAGGCTCTTGACTAACATGTCATCTACGTAGACCTCCATGGTTTTTCCAATTAGGTGTCCAAAAATTTTGTTCGCCAATCTTTGGTGTGTTGCCCCTGCATTCTTAAGGCCAAATGCCATGACTAAATAACAGAAAACACCAAAGTCAGTGATGAATGATACCTTGGAGATGTCATCCTTGTGCATTTTGATTTGGTTGTATCCACTGAAGTCATCCATGAAGCTGAGCATCTCGTGTCCAGCTGTAGCATCTATTAATGCATCAATCCTTGGTAAGGGAAAACAATCCTTAGGACATGCATCATTCAAGTCAGTGAAGTCCACACACATCCTCCATTTTCCATTGGGCTTTTTGACCATCACGGGGTTAGCCAACCATTCTGGGAATTGGATTTCCTCAATGAACCCGGCTTCCAAAAGCTTCTCTACTTCTTGTTTAATGGCTTCAAGCCTTTCTGGAGCAAAACTTCTCTTCTTTTGTTTCACCATCTTCCTTTCAGGATCCACATTCAATTTATGAGTTATCAATTGGGGATCAATCCCTTGCATGTTAGCCGCTGTCCAAGCAAAAACGTCGCTATTCTCTTGAAGAAAAGATATGAGCTTGCTTTTCAATGGCTCAGGTAGTAGTGCTCCAACATAAGTCACCTTCTCCGGTTCACCAGGGACTAAGGGAATTGGGATTAAATCCTCAACTGGTTTCCCTCTTCGGTCCTCATTGTCACTGAAATCCATGTCTTCAATTGGGAGAACCTGCCACCCGATTCCATCAGGCCTCAAAGCGGCTACATAACAGCTTCTAGCCATCTTTTGGTATCCCCGTTCTTCACCAATCCCATTCCTCATGGGGAATTTGAGTTTCAGATGATAGGATGAGGCAACAGCCTTGAACGCATGAAAACCAGTCCTTCCTAGGATTGCATTGTAGGTCGAATTTGCCTTTATAACTATGAAGTTCAACATCTGAGTAGACGTATTTGACCCTTGCCTCATTGTCATTGGGAGTTGGATAGTGCCTTCTACCTTTGACTCTACTCCATTGAATCCATACATGGGCATATTCGAGGGTGTCAACTGAGAGTCAGTATAGCCCATCTTGATAAAAGCATCATGGAACAAGATGTCCACTGAAGCTCCATTGTCGACCAAAACTCTCTTGGTTTCAGAACTTCCTATCACAAGGATGATGACTAAGGGATCATCGTGGGGAAATTTCACTCCCTCTAGGTCTGAATTATCAAAACCTATCGATACTTCTGTTCGGGCACGCTTCGGTGCTTCTCCAACCACGGTCATTACTTCTCGAGCATAAGCCTTTCTTGAGTTTCGGGAGGAACCAGCAGCAGTTGGCCCTCCGAATATCATGTTGATAACCGGCCCTCGGGGCTTGGGATTTCGATCTTGATCGTTATCCCTTCTGTCATAATCCTTTCTTTCATAGTTCCCCCTTTGGCTCCCTTGGCTTCCATCCTTGGTGAACTTACTGAGCTTTCCTCTTCGTATCAAAAATCCGATCTCATCTTTCAATTGCCTACAATCGTCGGTGTCATGACCGACTTCTTTGTGGAACCTACATAATTTGTTTTGGTTCCGTTTGGACATGTCAGCCCTCATTGGCTTCGGCCATTTGAGATCTCCCTCCTTAGCTATTTCCATCAGAATTTGACTCCTGGGAGTATTCAATCTTGCATATTCTGTAAACTTTGGCCCAAAATTGCTTCTCTTTGGTGGAGAATCAGAGTCCTTTGACGTTCTAGGAAATGTTTCCTTAACATCATATTCTTGGGTTTCCTTCCTTTTCTTTGAGTTCCCATTACCACCAGTAGTGGGTTCATGCTTTCTCATGCTCTCTTCAGCCTTGATGTACTTTCCAGCCCTATCTTGGAGCTTCAACATGCTCTCGGGTGGATGTTTTACCAATGATCTTTTGAAGTGATCGTCGGTGGTTCCTTTTTGCAGAGCTATCATAGCCACTTTGTCCTCCAAGTCCGGGACTTTCAGAGCCTCCCGGGTGAATCGATTGATATAGTCCCTTAGGGCTTCGTTTTTTCCTTGCTGAATTGCCATGAGTGAGGCAGAGCTTTTCTCATGCACTCTTCCACTAATGAATTGATTGATGAAAGCCTTGTTTAGTTCCTTGAAAGACCCAATAGAGTTGGGAGGAAGACGGCTATACCATCGTTGGGCCATGCCTGCCAAGGTTTGTGGAAACGCCCTACACTTGACCGCATCGTTGGTTGGCTGCAACAGCAGTGCATTGGAGAAAGTTCTCACATGGTTAGCGGGGGTCCCCCGTTCCATCATAAGCCTTGATCGTTGGCATCTTGAATTTTCTAGAGATGTTGGCTTTTATGATGTCTTGAGTGAAGGGTGGTGTTGGATCATCAGGATCTCCTAGGGGCAATAGAACATTAGGATCTCCCCTTGGGGCCTCAGCCCTCTTGGTTCTTCTTGGTGTTGGGTCCAAGTTAATCATGGGGACTCGTTGAGTTCTTGCTTCCTCTTCGGCCAGTAGTTTCTTGAGCCTTGCAGCCTCGGCTTCGAGGGACGCAAGTTTTTCCTTAGTGGTTTGGGGTTGTTCCCGATTAGTTTGGGAAGAACGTCTCCTTCTTGGGGCAACGTCCCTCTCATCTCCTGTTGAGTAATTCTCATCCTTAGTATAAGGACCTGAGTAATCTTGAAAAGGGGCTCGCCTAGTTTGGGGTCCCAGACCTTGGATGTAAGGGGGCACGTATGCCTCATGGTAGATTGGATTAGTCCCACTGCTTCCCGCCGGGGGTCGAGGTGGCATACCATATGTTGGCATGCCGAGAGTTTGAGTAGTATATTGAGGGAGATCCGTGGTGTGAAGTTGAAGGCCATGTGGTGCGTTCATGAGCAGCGGGGAGGTCGTAATTGGCTGCTGGTGAACGGTCTCTTATGGATTTGATCCATGAATGACCATTTGCAGGGGATTCGTCCTTCAGCCGATATTGGGACCTCCAGTCCTTGAGTATTGGTGGGGATATTCGCCCCTTCAGTGCCAGTAGTTGGCGGTGGTTGATTTCCGTGAGTATCAGTCTCAGAGGTGATAGGAAGCTCCTTAGAAACTGGGGTATCGCGAGTTGTTCTTCGTGTGTTTACCATGGTTGATGTTGTCTTCCCACAGACGGCGCCAAATGTTGAGGATTAAAAAACGTACTTGTGTATTTAATGCTAAGGTTTAATAAGCTTCGAGCTTTAATGGCTGCACTTGTGTTTCGAGACTAAATCGGTCCTCACAAGATGCCTACGTATCTCAATTAATGCTGAGAATCAAGCCAAAGACGTAGTTCTGATTGTAGGATCAGGGACCTTATATAGGCGTCTGGAGCCTAGTATTTATGGTATGTTTGGGAGTCTTAGCGAATAAGTCTCCTTTTTGATATTGGATAAACATCATATTTCTTGCAGGATAAGTCTTTTCCTTATTGATAAAGGCTATGACTCATTAATTGGGATTCTAGATCATTCTTTGACTAATTTACCATATTTTGGACTCTTTTCATGAGCTGTATATTTTCTCTATTTATTAATTATGAAATTAATAAATAATCAAGGTTTTGGGTCTTAAATGTTTGGCCTTTCCAAAGAAACAACAATTATATTTCTATAATTACTTTTCTGTCCATATCAATGAGTAAATTAAAATTTCTTAATATCCGAAAGGTAAATCTCAATGGAACCTTTGAACAGATATTTAAGGATTTGAGGTGGCTCAAATGGGACCTTTGTTCTTTGAAGAGTTTGCCTTCTGGGTTTTACCCGCAAAAACTTGCAATCCTCGAGTTGACTAGCAGCTACATGAGAACAACGTGGGAGCCAAACATGGTAGGTAGTCCAAGCATGTTTCTTGCATATATTACAATTAAAATCTATATAATAATGCCTGATTTAATTTATCCCAATTGCACTCATGTTTACAGGTTCCACATGTTTTTGGAAACTTAAAGACTCTAAACATGGTGTGCTCTTGAGCTTTAGTTACAACTCTAGACTTCATGAAATTACCATCTCTTCAAACTTTAAATCTTGAGTGTTGTGAAAGCTTGGAGGAGGTCCGCATGTCAATTGGAAGCTTGGCTAGGCTTGTTTCTTAAATTTGTATGAATGTGAAGCAAATAAGTCTTCCGGACAACATCTGCAACTTTGAGAGGATTGAAAGTTTAAACTATTAGTTACTGTAGTAGTCCACATGTCAATTATGAAAAACTAGAAATATTACCGGATCAACTTTGAAAGCTTACAAGGTTAAGAGAGCTAAAAGTAGAGCTTCCTTTTAATCTGACATGGATAAGTGCAGATAAATCCATTGCCACTACAAGTTTAATTGATGTGTCAAGGTTAATAGATGTGTTCAAGTTATAAGTCTCTTTTTCCCCCAGTTTTGTAAGTATGATTCTTATGATAAATCCATTGCCACTACAAGTTTGACAATGAACCAAAATTCTAGATCGTAACTTAGTTTTAAATTAAAACAATAAAGCTACTTAGATAATACATTAATTGGATGATGATTTTTAAAAAGATAAAAACTAAATAAGAAATTAGAAATTATAACACAATTACAAATCATCAATCATCAATATTGTTAATCCCAAATGACCTAACAGAATTGTAGAAGGGGGGAGGGGGGGGGGGGGGGGTTGAATACAATTCTTGATATTTCTCAAACTTAAAAACAACTTACAAATTAAAACTGAACTTATAAAATAAAAACCATAAGCACATAATAATTTCAGTTGGATTGTTTGATGATCCAACTGAAGTGATTTTTATTGCGGAAATAATCTGTGATACAAAAGTACACAGCTGCTCAGTTACAATAATGTAGAGAAGAAAATGCTCTCAAAGATAGCTAATACACTCTATTTTATTTTCTTCTCTCACTATCTTAAAGTAACTGCTACACTTGGTTATATAAACCCAAGTTTACAACTCTATTTTTGGCTACACTAAAAGTACAATGAGTAACCGCCAATAGTTTGCTTTTCATCCCTTTATCCAGTGGTCTTTGGAGATCTTTGCTTTTGTCTTCATGCTTATTATGATCACTCCCAAGAGCCCAGTTGGAAACTGGGATGTTTCCTTATTCCCCATGTCCATTTTAATGGTTTCCAATGCAAAGTACACTTCCACATCTCCTTTTGATCTGTCAGAAACCTGTCACTATCACTTTGTCAGCTATTCAGAAAAGCAATAATGATTCGTTGATAGTAGGAAGATGTGTTTCGTTGATAGCTTTATTCTTCATTTCGTTGATGGGAAATCTTCGTTTCGTTGATGAGTAAACTCCATTTCGTTGATGAGTAAACTCCATTCCGTTGACAGAGTGATCTTCATACCGTTGACATGTCTTCACTTAGGCAAGATTACAAGGCATAATATATTTACAATTAACCAACCTATTTTGCCTATCTAGTACTTAGTCAACATGACTTAGAAAACCTATCCAATTCCTACAACGAAATGCATATCAAACTAGAAGTATTGTACAGTGCAATTGCTACAGCACTCATTTCGTTGATGAGCTTCCTGTCAACGGAATGCTGCAAAGCATGCCATTTCGTTGACAGCTACAAAATGACTTTACACAAATTCTACTAAGTGTTTTATGTTTATCATCAAGAACAACATATTCCTAACAATCTCCCCCAATTTATGACTGATAGAATAACAGCCATAAATTAAGAGACTTGATGATAACAAAAACACTCAGATACATCATAAATTACAAAAGTAGAAAATGCATTAAGCTTCATAATATTTTAGACAAAATACAAGACTTACAAGAGTAATGCCCAAAAGTGCTCCTCTAGACTGAGCAAATGATTCATCTATGTCTTCTTTGTGGCATAGTCTTCTTCCCTCTCTTAGAGTTGTTTTCCTCAATTTGGACCTGTAGCCTTTTGTAAAAGATTTTCTCCTCTTCATTGCATAAACTTTAGAGTTTGATTAGATGCCTTATCCAGCTGGTCTTCCATCCTGAAGAATCTTCTGCAATTGTCCTTGTCCTTAAATTCCATCATCCAGTATGGTTGAAGATGGATCTTCTTTCCTGTTGAGGGCACTCTAAGCATCCTGGGAAGAGCCTCAGGCTTGTTCCAACTAGCCTTTATCTGACAAATTTTGGAGACCACCTCAGACTTGGCTGTTTTGGTGAAGCCAAAGTCTTTCTTCAAGCATCTAAACACTGAGAGTAGTGTTTGGTAGTCTTCTCCTAAAATTCTGTAGAGAGGCCACACCTGTTCTCTACCACCCTTGAATACAAAGAACAGTCTCTCAGGCAATTTTTGAGAAGCTGCAATGCCCCTTACTTCCACCAGGTTGTCTAAGTCAAGATGTAGACTGGATTCTTCCCTGATATCAGCAATGTACATGCAGTCCTCTGGATTTGCAGGGGGTTTCTGAGGTTGTGGCTTTCTCATAAATACTGGCTTTGCCTTGACAGCCCTTTTCTTTGTTTTCATTGGTTGATCCTTCTCAAATAGGAACTTTGGAAAGTAGGCCTCATCAAATTCAAGAGGCTCTTCTTTTGGCATAATTGGTTGATCATGAAAGTTGACAGGATGTGCAGGATCACATGCCAACTTTCCTTCATGAGGTAGATCAACAGGAATTTGATGTGCACTTGTTGTGAAAGAGTCTTGAGCAGTGTCCTGAGAATCATCTTTGTCAAAGTTTAGATTCCTTTTAGCTCTAGCCTTTGGCTGCCTTACACTCTTCCTTTCCTTTCCAGCTTCCTTAGCTTCATCCTTAGCCTTTTCTTCCTGTAGGGTTTCTTCATCTTCAAGTGATTGAGCAACTGCAAGAGCTTGCATTGCTGCCCTTTCAGATTCTTCAGCTTTGGCCTTAGCAAATTTTGGGTGACCAACCCAAATGCAAATTTTCTTGCTATCCCTATAGATGATGGCCCTTTTGTTCCTTATGCTTGGATGATTGCTCTCTTTGCTTTCAATGATCAGCTTCCCTAGGACTTTGAACTCATCTGGCTTTGGTGGAGGATAAAATATCCTTGCAGTGTTCTTGCCCTTGGGTTTGACAGGTGATATTGGAGATATCCCTCTTGCATCCACATTCCTAAAGCATGAAGATTGTCCTTTCTCTCTTCTTGAATCTTGAAGGACTCCATGCTGAAGGGGTTCTATAACATACGAACTCTTAAACTGTGGCTCCCATTCCGTTGATGTTACAACCATGGCATTCGTTGATGGTTGATCCGTTGATGGATTTGAGTTCTTTGTAGTTCCAGCAATTTTCTTGATCCTTGCTTCTATGTTGGACCAATGATATTTGATCTGTTCTGCAAGTTTCATCCTCATAGAAGCTTCCTGAATTAGGTCAATACCATCCTTTTTCTTCTGTCCAAGCTCCCCCATTGCTAGTGGCTCATTTGGTAAGGAAATGGCTGGGACCAAAACCTTTGTGATTTGTATATCAAGCTCTTTAGATTTCTCTAGCTCCTTAGATTTCTCCCCCTTTTTGTTATCATCAAGAGAGATGATAGGGAGTCCTTGAGCTACCAAAAGCTGGGTGAGTAGCTGAGTTTGCTTCTCCTGTTCCTTTTGCATTTGAGAAAGTGTAGCCTCTACTTTGTCCACTCTAGAGGAAAGAGTCTTCAAAGAAGAGGACACTTCAGGTTCCTTGGAGAAAAACCTATTCATTTTGGACACAGTGAGAGAGGGAAGCTTCTCATCAAGCCTCCTGTCTATAGCATCCTTCAAGTTCCCAACAGAGTCCTTGATGTCCCTTGCTTCCATCCTGGTCTGCAACATTTGTAGCCTTTGAATCTCCAAGGAGTCCATAATGGCTTTGTAGAAAGGCTTATGTTCAACACTAACAGATGCATGGGCCAAGAAGGCTTCATTGTACTGTCTAGTGATTGCAGCATCCAGGTTGATTCTTCCATGACCATCCTGAGAAAGCCAGTTTGGTGTAGGGGGCACCACAGAAGTCCCAGTCTGTGAAGTAGTGGCCACCTGTAGATTGTCACCAAAGCTGTCCTCATCATCAGAAAAATCAAAGTCACCACTAGCTGCAGCTCCTGGAGATAGATTGGTCAAGGCATCCTTTGCTCTTTGCATTGATGCAGTTGTGTGAATTAGGTTTAGTGACCTCTCTGCCTCCACATTGCCCTGCTGAGCCATAATTTGATAGGCTGGCACAGGGTGAGTAAAGGTCTCAGGATCCAGGGAAATACTATCCAGAGTTTGTTGATAATGCTCTTGGAAAGTAAGTTCCCTTTCTCCCTCACTGACCCTCATTAACTCACTAGCAATGGCTGCCTCCTCCCTTGCTGCTCCTGTAGTCCCTTCTCTCTCTCCACTCTTTTCTTTCATCATGGGCTCCCCATGGCTCACACCTCTCACACCCTCACCTTCACCTACTAAGGTGGTACTCTCAATCTCTCCTTTTGCCTGGCTGGAAGAAATAGCCAGCCTCTCACTCTCATTCTCTCCTTTTGCCTGGATGCAAGCCAGCCTCTCAGTTTCACTCCCTCTCAAACCTAAAAGTGTCTCAACTACCACCAGGTCATCTACACTAGTTGTGGAAACAACTTGATTTTCAATAAGGGGTGTAGAATGACCTATCAACGGAATGGTAGTTTGAACTGTCAACGGTATGGATACCGTTGATGGAGAAACACTTGTCAACGAAAGAGGTTGTTTCATTGATGAAGTCAATAAAGCATTTTGAGAAAGTGAAATTACAATCGAATCTGTGGTGATTGATGTGAGATTGGGGTCCACAAATCCTCTTGCAGCTTCAGAAAAAATTGGTTGATGGCCCAACAAATCACTTAACAAGTGATGACCATCAGCTTTAGAGTGGGGCTTCTCCAAGATAAGAGTTGGAGAATCAGGAATAGATGAATGGATCATGTCCACATCTAATGATTGAGTTGGTGAATTTTGTGTGGTTGGTTCAAGATTGATGTTTAGAGAATGGGACTGTAACCCCAGAGTAATAATAGGGGTTACATCAAACTGAATTTGTGAAACTGGAAGTGTTGCTTCCAGAGTGTGTGCACCCTGTGAACCCTTGGATTTTTGCTTCACTCTCCTTTTGTATTGGGAAAATGTAGACTGTGGGCTTGAAGTGTCCCTTACCCTCTTGGAGTGTGCTCTTGGAGGAGAGCTTGTTTCAATAATCACATCCTTTTGGGAGGATGCAACTAGACTTGTGTTTAAATCCATTTTACTCATTGTGCCTTGTTGGGAAGACACAATGGGGCTTGGTTGGGACACACTATCCTTTCCTTCCTTATTCTTGGGGTTTCTTTGATTTTCACCCCTTCTCTCACCTCTCACAACTCCAGAATCACTCCCCTTTGGTTGTGAAGTAGTTTTTGCAACAGGTGCCTTTTGAGAAGCACCTGAGGTTGGCTTTGAGGATTTCTTAGATTTAGGTTTTGCTGCTTGGGCAGGAGCCTTTTGGGACACAGCTACAGACTCCATAGCAACATTGGTAGGTGAAACAATGGAAGTAGCAACTACACTAACAGGGTTAGAAGAAGTTACCTCAATGATGGGCAGATACACCACTGGGACATCACCATTGTGGTTAAGTCTCAGAATATCTGTCAAAACCCTCTTCTCTTGCACAAAGCACTCAAACCTGGAAACAGGGTTAGAGATAACTAATGGTGCTGGACTAACATGGTTAGCCAACATCATCAGAAACCTAGCATAATAGATATTCTTTTTCCTATTTGCCTTATCACCCAACTTAGCACCAATTTCATACATAAGTTGGGTGCTAAAGTTATAATATCTATCAGTTAGAAGCATGGTTAAGAGAATTAACATGGAATTAGTTAATGCATCAAAATTACTAATTTTGCCAGAAAATACCTTTATGAATGCATCAGCTAAATAGCTGTATTCTCTAACCAGACCTCTCCTAATAAAACATAATGTATCCTTCCTTTCATAAAACATGATTCACTTTATAATACTAGATTTAACGAGAGTTGGAATGAGTACCAACTAATAACACTCACATGGCAGACTAATAACACTCAAACTGCAAACTTGTACAAAATTTACCCTGATAATTGCTAAAGGTAAAACCAGGAACAGTGGGCAATACTCTGCTCCCAGCCTAGACTAGTACTGATAATAAAGTGTGACCAAAATGTAAATTTATAATAAAGTCCACTGGACTGAAATCGAAGAGATAAGTTCAACTAGTACTGATATCCAAGAGATTTCTAAGTGGAGAAAAGAACACATAAAGCTTTTTGAACAGAACCAGTCAACCAGAGGCTAACAGAATCTGCCTAGCAGTAAATGCCAGAGCAGGGACAGTCGGACAGTATTACCATTTAACAGAATCTGCTAAGAACAGTACATGAAAATGAAACTTAGTAGTTAGTACTTACTGTGTCTGTGGTTCAGTGTTGGTTCTGGTGGCTGATGCCGCTGTAGAACTTGCGTCTACATTCAAATGCAAATGTTCACCATTCAAGACACTATTATCCCAATTACCAATTCTCTCCTTTAATTTTTTCAATGCAACATCATTTGAGGTAGCATTATCTACCGTAATAGACAACACCCTAGTAATTCCCCACTCCACCAAACACTCCTCAAGTGCCATTGCAATTGACTTACCTTTATGACTAAGAATTGGACAAAAATTTAGAATTCTTTTATGCAACTTCCAATCTTTGTCAATAAAGTGTGCGGTTAGACACATATAATTAATTCTTTGATTAGAAGTCCATGTGTCCGTAGTTAAGCAAAGTCTTTGTGTTGGTTCAAGCAATGACCCTTTTAAATCATTCCTTTTGAGAGCATACATTCCATAACAATCACGTGCAACCGTCCATCTAGATGGAATTTGAAACATAGGTTGCACGGTAGCCATAAACTCTCTAAAGCCCGAACCATCCCCAAACTTGAAAGGCAACTCATCAACAATAATCATCTTAATATATTTTTCCCTAGCCAAATCTTTATTAAAAGTCCAAGTACTCAATGATGTGTCGCCACTCTCTTTATTAGTTTGAAAAGCTAATTTCGTTTGACGCCCTTCAACATTGTATGACTTGCAAATTTTCAAATGATTACGCAAACCACTAGTACCATTTCTTGAAGTATTTGCACTTAACTCCTTATAACAATATTTGCACTGACCTTTAATAAGCTTTCCAGTGTCATCTTTGATTTTGTTGTAATGAACCCATGCATCGCTTCTAGTATCCATTTCCTTTCTCTTTCTCGGATTTGAACTCACGGCTTCACTCGGAACTTCAAGTTCTTCCTGATAATCACGCTCGTCCATCTAACATAACAATACAAGGCAGAAAAAATCAATATCAAAAACAATAACATTATACATATACATATACATATACATATATGATAGATATACTAACAAAAAAATTAAAAACAATAATTGAAATAGTTCAATTCAATTCAATTCAGTTCAAGAGTTACCTGATTACTGATTAGTGATTACCTCAATTTGTTGATTAGAGAGTTTGTTGAATCAGTTCGCCTCTTCGTTCGGTTCGTCAGTGACTCAGTGACTCAGTTCGTGTTTGTAAAAGTCTAAAACTCTAAAAGGGTTTCTGTCTTTCTGAGTTCTGACTAATAAATAATAATAGTATTATTATAATTATAAATATTTTATAAACATAATTAAAATTCGGTTTTATTCGGTTTTTCGGTTAACTGTGGTAAAAAACCGAACTACCGAACTACCGAAATTCTGGAATTAGCCTACCGAATACCGAACCGAAATATTACATTCGGTTAACCGAACCGAAATTATTTCGGTTTTTCGGTTTGGTTTTCGGTTAACCGAACCGAATGCTCAGCCCTACTCACATGAGGTCCAAATCTCCTCGATTATCTCATTGTAGAGTGGTGTAGAGTGAAACATTGCATAGCTCAACTTGCAATTCTTCATGAAGTCCATCATCTTGAAAAAGATGTTGTTCGGGCTTTCCTTGACAACAAAGGGGATGGAATTGTTCTTCTCATAGATGAACCCTCCAGCAGACATAAGCTTGACTATGGGTGCCATTGTTGAGTGAAGAAAAGCTTCGAACTGAATTGCTTGTTAGAGAGAAGAAGAAAGAAAAGCCTTTGGAATTTTTGAGAACAGGTAAAAAGGAATTAAAGAAAATAGAATTTCTTAAATACTCCCCCAAAAATTCTCAGAAATTAAGTCCAATAATAAATGTAAATTACTGGATTGGCTTAAAAATATAACCGTTACTTTTAAAGTATTACCATGATTTATACTTACAGGGGTGTATGTATAGATCGTGGTAAAAGACGTGTCAAATTTCAACGGTTCAGATTAACTGCGCTATATCAACGAATCAGGATTGGGCGGTTAAAGTCCCGTCTATTTCGTTGATAAAGCTGCGTTTCGTTGATATAAAAGAGCTATCAACGAAACACCCAGAAAAATGCTAAGACTGTAAACGAAATGGTTCGTTTCGTTGACATAGTAGTTTTGACTTAGACAAAATTTTACTTTTTCCTGAGAAAATTAATTCACAGAAAAACATAGCAAATTTCTGGCTGCTTTTCAACTTGCAAATATCTCATAAATAATTAAGAGAAATTTAGCATACCTAGCTCACTTACTAATCTTGAGAATGTTGATTCATCAAGTGGCTTGGTAAAGATGTCTGCAAGTTGTTGTTCACTTGGAACAAAATGTAACTCCACAGTACCATTCATAACATGTTCTCTAATGAAATGGTACTTGATGTCAATGTGCTTGGTCCTTGAATGCTGCACTGGATTCTCATTAATGGCAATGGCACTAGTGTTGTCACAGAAAATAGGAATTTTCTCAACTCTTATTCCATAATCAAGTAGTTGATTTTTCATCCATAAAATCTGTGCAAAACAACTTCCAGCTGCAATATACTCAGCCTCAGCTGTGGAGGTAGAAACTGAGTTTTGTTTCTTGCTGAACCATGACACAAGCTTGTTTCCTAGGAATTGACAGGTTCCAGTTGTGCTTTTCCTGTCAATTTTACATCCTGCATAATCTGCATCTGAATAACCAATTAGTTCAAAACCAGATTCTCTAGGATACCAAATGCCAAGGTTTGGTGTTCCTTTGAGATATCTGAAAATCCTTTTAATAGCAACTAAATGGGATTCCCTAGGATCAGCCTGAAATCTAGCACATAGACATGTAGCAAACATAATATCAGGTCTACTAGCTGTTAAATATAAAAGTGAGCCTACCATGCCTCTGTAACTTGAAATGTCCACAGATTTTTCCTTAGTATTCAATTCAAGTTTGGTGGCAGTAGGCATGGGAGTTTTGGCAGGAGAGCATTCCATTAAGTTAAATTTCTTTAATAAATCATGAATATATTTTGTTTGACTAATGAAAATGCCTTCATTAACTTGCTTCACTTGAAGACCAAGAAAGTAAGTTAATTCTCCCATCATGCTCATTTCATATTTACTTTGCATAAGCTTGGCAAACTTTTGACAAAGTTTCACATCTGTAGACCCAAAGATTATGTCATCTACATAAATTTGAACAAGTATAGTAGAGAAGTTTTATCTACAGTACCTCTAGTGAAGTAATTCTCAAGGAGGAACTGTGAAAGTGTGTCATACCAGGCTCTAGGTGCTTGTTTCAAACCATAGAGTGCTTTGAGGAGGAAGTATACATATTCTGGAAAATCATCATCTTCAAAACCAGGAGGTTGACTTACATACACCTCCTCTTCCAATTCCCCATTCAGAAAAGCACTCTTCACATCCATTTGATAGACCTTGAAATTGGCATGGGCTGCATAGGCTAAGAAGATCCTTATTGCTTCAAGTCTTGCAACAGGAGCAAAGGTTTCATCAAAATCAATTCCCTCTTCCTGTGAGTAGCCTTTTGCAACCAATCTAGCTTTGTTCCTTGTGACTATGCCATTTTCATCCATCTTGTTTCTGAACACCCATTTTGTGCCTATGACACTCCTGTCTTTAGGTTTGGGCACCAGCTTCCAAACATTGTTCCTCTCAAATTGGTTTAGCTCCTCTTGCATAGCTAAAACCCAATCTGGATCTAGAAGTGCATCCTCAACTTTCTTTGGCTAATCTTGAGACAGAAAGCTACTATATAGACATTCTTCTTGAGTTGCTCTTCTAGTTTGGACTTTTGAAGAAACATCACCTATAATAAGTTCAAAGGGATGATCTTTAGTCCATTTCCTTGAGGGAGGTAGATTTGCTCTTGAAGAGGTAGCTTCATGATCATGATTGCCTTGATTGGATATTTGTCCTTGAGAAACTCCCCTTGAGTTTGTTGTCCCTAATTGATCACTTCTAGAAGCATTTCTATGACTGTCAACGGTATGACCATTTTGGCTGTCAACGAAACGCTCATTTTGACTGTCAACGAATCCACCATCATGGCTGTCAACGAAATGACCATTTGGTCTGCTAGCAGCTATTCTTTTCAATCTTAATGCAGCAATTTCATCTTCACTGCTGCTTTCATCTGTGCTAGATACAACAACTTTAGGCTGTTTCTCAGTAGCCTTAACATGATGCACTTGATCTCCTTCCTCAAAAGAAAGACTTTCATGGAAACCTTCATCACAGAGACCTTGAAATTTGAGATCATCAAAAACAACATGTACAGATTCCATAACAATGTTGGTTCTGAGATTATAGACTCTGTAGGCTTTCCCTGCTGCATATCCCACAAATATTGCTTCATCTGCCTTTGCTTCAAATTTCCCCAAATGCTCAGATTGATTTCTCAGAACAAAGAACTTGCATCCAAAGACATGAAGAAAATCCAATAGTGGCTTCTTTATTTTGAGTAGTTGATAAGGGGTCATTCCCTTGGCCCGATTAATCAAAGAAATATTTTGAGTGAAGCAAGCTGTGTTAACTGCCTCAGCCCAAAAATAAGTTGGTAACTTTGATTCATCTAGCATTGTCCTTGCAGCTTCAATAAGTGTTCTGTTTTTCCTTTCAACTACACCATTTTGTTGTGGTGTCCTTGCTGCTGAAAACTCATGCAAAATACCATTTTCTTCACAGAACACCTTCATGCTTGAATTCTTGAATTCTGTCCCATTGTCACTCCTAATCCTTCTTACTTTGAAGTCAGGATGATTGTTTACCATCTTGATGTGATTGATAATGATTTCACTTGCCTCATCATTGGAGAGCAAAAAGAAGGTCCATGTAAATCTAGAAAAATCATCAACAATCACAAGACAGTATTTCTTCTTTGAGATGGACATGACATTTACAGGGCCAAATAGATCCATATGAAGTAATTCAAGCTGATGGACAATTGATGACTCTGTCTTGCTTTTGAATGATGTCTTCTTTTGTTTCCCTTTTTGACAGGCATCACACAAACCATCCTTGGAAAACTCCACTTGTGGAATTCCTCTAGCAAGATCTTTCCTCACCAAATCATTCATAACTTTAAAATTCAGATGAGACAATTTCTTGTGCCATAGCCAACTTTCATCCTTGCTTGCCTTGCTGAAGAGACAAGTGATGGTGTCTGGACTTGTGCTACTAAAGTCAGCAATGTACACATTCCCTTCTTCTGAATCCAGTCATTACCACATTGTTGTTTCCTCCTTTAGAAACAACACAGGCTTCTTTAGAAAAAGTAACTAAAAATCCTTTGTCACAAAGTTGGCTGATACTAAGCAAATTGTGCTTAAGACCATCCACCAATGCAACCTCATCTATGATGACATTCTCTTTTGAAATCAAGCCATATCCCTTAGTGTAGCCTTTGCTGTCATCTCCAAAAGCAATACAAGGGCCAGCTCTTTCCTGAAACTCTGTGAGCAGGGTAGAATCACCAGTCATGTGTCTTGAACAACCACTATCCAAGTACCAAAGATTCTTTTTGTCTCCCTGCACACAACAAAACCAAATCAAGTTGATTTTGGTACCCAAGTTTCCTTGGGTCCTGTTTTGTTAGCCCTTGCTTTTCCTTTTATATCATTTTTCACCTTGGGCTCAGATTGATTTAAATCAATCTTTACCCTTGGTGTTGATTTCTGAGGGTTGCTCACATTTTCATTCACAACATGCATAGTTGGAGGAACAAACATGTTATTCATATTCCATGGCATTTGTGGCACATTAAACATATTTATGTATGGATTAGGCACAAATGACATGCTAGCATATGGATTCTGAAATTGTGCATATGGAGCAAACATGTTAGGAATAACAGGCATTGTAGGCATAAAACCATTCATTGCAGGCTTAGACATTTTCACTTTAGCAGTCTTCTTAACAGATTTGCAGTTAGTAGATAAATGACTAACACTTCCACAATTAACACATGTCTTTCTAGGAGCATATTTATCAGGTGTGTAATTGTTGTGTTTGTTAATCCCTACTTTGCCATTCCTGTTATTCTTTTTATTTCCCTTAGCCTCAACTTGAACATTCTCTAACTTATCTTTCAATTGCTTGTTGGACAAGTGACCTACATTAGCTCTCTCAACAAGCTTCTCAACTTTCTTTGATTTACTAGACTCACCTTAAACAAAGTTCTTGGTGACAGGACCATACTTGTTATTAAGTCTAGTGAGTTCTTCTTTTCTTTTCTCTGTCAACGAAACAGCCTGATCGGTTGATGGTTCATCTGTCAACGAAACAGTGCATTCCGTTGACATATCAACCTTCAACAAATGATCATTGTTGTTTGTTGACTCAGAAACTGATTCTAAGGTTTCAACAACATACCCTAGCTTCTCTTTGTTCTTTTTCCATGATTGCTCACAGAAAGATTCCATACCTTGAACATTAATGATATTGGTAGCAACATTCCTGGCATATTTCCATTTAGCAATCACACTTTGTTCTATTTCAAGTTGTGTTTTAAGAATTTCTTCCCTTTCTAACACGTTCTCAAGTTCCTTCTTAGCATCCCTACTAACACACCTCATTTTCTCAAATTCAATGAGTTGTGCTTCTAACATTGCATTCCTATCACTTAAGAGCAAATTAGTCTCTTTTATTCTTGAATTCTCTTTGGTAAGTGATTTAAGAGTAACACGCAAATTATATAGTACAGTAGACATTTCATTTACTGCACTATCGCATTCCTCTTTAGAAAGCTCAGAAAGATTAGTAATTGTTACCTGGTTGCTTGAGGAGCTTGCTTCCTGCTCATGATTGTTAGCCATAAGAGCCAAGTTGACATACTCAACATCATCATCAGAATCTTCACCATTTCCAGCCCAATCATACTCCTGAGACATGAAAGCCTTTTCTTTTTGCTTGAGAAGTTCAAAGTATTTCTTTTTATAATCAACAGGCTCAAATTTCCTGTTGCCCTTCTCAACCTTGGGCTTTCTGCAGTCTCCAGCAAAGTGACCAAGCATTCCACAATTGAAACATTTAGATTTAGACTTTTCAATCCAGTTATTTTTGCTAGGTTGAAAGTCTCTCCTTGGTGGCCTTGCTTCTGAGTTTCTCTTGAACTTGAACTTAGAGAATTTTCTTGACAGAAAAGCAATGTGTTCATCAATCTCATCTAAGTCATCCAAGTTGGCTGGTTCTGGTTCTTCTTCTTCTGTCATCTTGCCTTTACCCTTGCTAACATCACTCCTACAACTAGCTCGACTAGTTGTGGCCTTTGCAGCTTCTTCATTGTCATCTTCCAGTTGGTTCATAGATGCAATCAATGCAATAGATCCACCTTTCTTCTGTACCTTTTCAATTTCTTCATCTTGCTCCATTTCCAACTCATATGTCTTCAAGGTTCCATAAAGCCTTTCAAGAGTGTAGTCTTTGTACTCTTGAGTGTTTCTGAGAGAAACAGTCATAGGCTTCCATTCTTTTGGAAGAGCTCTAAGAAATTTAAGGTTTGAATCCTTGGTTTGATAGATCCTCCCATACAACTTTAATCCATTCAAAAGCTTCTGAAACCTACTAAACGTGTCATTTAGGGTTTCACCAGCTTTAAAATGAAAATGCTCATATTGTTGTATAAGGAGCTGCATTTTATTTTCCCTAACTTGCTCAGTTCCTTCACGGAGAGTTCTAACAGTGTCCCATACTTCTTTGGAGGTTGTACAGTTTATGACATTGTCAAACATCTTCAATAGTCCATTCTGAGACAGGTTTTGGAATTTCCACATCAGGAGCATCATCTGGCACTCCAACTCTAGATGCAGCCTTCATGGGAACGTGTGGACCTTTCTCAATGCAGTCTACATACCTCTCATCCATAGACATGAGATGTAAATGCATCTTTACTTTCCAGTGAAAGTAATTGTCCTTATCAAGAACTGGTATCTTTACTCCTGCATCCTTCTTCACCATGGCTACTGTTTTGGTCTTGATCTTTAAACTTCTTGTATGTTAGAAGCTTGCTCTGATACCAATTGTTAATCCCAAATGACCTAACAGAATTGTAGAAGGGGAGGTTAAATACAATTCTTGATATTTCTCAAACTTAAAAACAACTTACAAATTAAAACTGAACTTATAAAATAAAAACCACAAGCACTTAATAATTTCAGTTGGATTGTTTGATGATCCAACTGAAGTGATTTTTATTGCGGAAATAATCTGTGATACAAAAGTACACAGCTGCTCAGTTACAATAATGTAGAGAAGAAAATGCTCTCAAAGATAGCTAATACAATCTATTTGTTTTTCTTCTCTCACTATCTTAAAGTAACTGCTACACTTGGTTATATAAACCCAAGTTTACAACTCTATTTTTGGCTACACTAAAAGTACAATGAGTAACCGCCAATAGTTTGCTTTTCATCCCTTTGTCCAGTGGTCCTTGGAGATCTTTGCTTTTGTCTTCATGCTTATTATGATCACTCCCAAGAGCCCAATTGGAAACTGGGATGTTTCCTTATTCCCCATGTCCATTTTAATGGTTTCCAATGCAAAGTACACTTCCACATCTCCTTTTGATCTGTCAGAAACCTGTCACTATCACTTTGTCAACTATTCAGAAAAGCAATAATGATTCGTTGATAGTAGGAAGATGTGTTTCGTTGATAGCTTTATTCTTCATTTCGTTGATGGGAAATCTTCGTTTCGTTGATGAGTAAACTCCATTTCGTTGATGAGTAAACTCCATTCCGTTGACAGAGTGATCTTCATACCGTTGACATGTCTTCACTTAGGCAAGATTACAAGGCATAATATATTTACAATTAACCAACCTATTTTGCCTATCTAGTACTTAGTCAACATGACTTAGAAAACCTATCCAATTCCTACAACGAAATGCATATCAAACTAGAAGTATTGTACAGTGCAATTGCTACAGCACTCATTTCGTTGATGAGCTTCCTGTCAACGGAATGCTGCAAAGCATGCCATTTCGTTGACAGCTACAAAATGACTTTACACAAATTCTACTAAGTGTTTTATGTTTATCATCAAGAACAACATATTCCTAACAAATATATATATATATATATATAGTTAAGTTCTATGGAGACCACCTTTTTTGTGGAGACCTGGAGACCACATACGTTCTGCAATCTAAATTTGTCAAAATAGATCATATTTTGTAATCAAAAATTTGTTATGTTCTATGAAAATAACTATTTTCATTTAAAATCTTTAAAATTATATATGTTTTGCAACTAAAACATAACAAAACATATTATTCTGTCAAACATGTTCGGTTTGCAGAACATTCATGTTTAGTTTGCAGAACTTACATGATTTTCAAGATTTTCAATGAAATATTGATTTTCATAGAATACACTTTGCAAAATAGTACGTTTTGCAAATTTTTGATTAAAAAATATAATCTATTTTGTCAAGTTTAGATTGCAGAACGTATGTGGTCTCCAGGTCTCCACAAAAAAGATGGTCTCCGTAGAACTTAACTCTCTCTCTCTCTCTCTCTCTCTCTCTCTCTCTCTCTCTCTCTCTATATATATATATATATATATATATATATATATATATATATATATATATATATATAAAGGAGGATACGCGGGAGGTGAGGTGGCGTCCCTAAGATCGTCTCAATCTATTTTTCTAATTTTTCTAGAGGTTTACAATTTTAAATACTGATAAATAAAAAATAATATTCTTTAGCATATTAGAAGTAGAATAGGTGTTCGAATTTATAGAGGAGAAAAGTTCGAATTTATAGCGAAGACATATAATTAAAAGTTTTATTTGAAGTAGAATATGTGTTTGAATTTGTAGAGGGAAAGAGTTCAAATATAAAAGAAGTACTTGCAAAGTTCTATTTGAAGTAGAATAGATGTTTCGATTTATAGAGGAAAAGAGTCCGGATATAAAAGAAGTACTTGTAATTAAAAGTTCTATTAGAAGTAGAATAAGTGTTTGTAATACATAACTAAAAGTTCTATTTGAAATAGAATATGTAAAGTTACATAAGTGTTTTTTCAACGAAAAAGTGTCTCATTAGAAAGGAGTATGGTAACATAAAAATTAATATATAAGACAAGTATATATTCAATATATTAAATTTGAGATTTTGATATTAAAAAGAAAAGCGTGTTTCATGGGAGGACGGCTTATTAGCGAGGACCGAATAATTTTCGTAATTTATTTGATAGAGTTTTTTTTAAAAATTATTACGCCGCCGCGAAGCGCGGCTTTTTCAACTAGTATATATATAAAGGAGGATATACGGGAGGTTAGGTGGCGCCCATAAGATTGTCTCCATCTATTTTTCTAATTTTCTAGAATTTTAGATACTAATAAATAAAAAAATACTCCCTCCGTCCCCCTCAATTCTTTACATTGAGGGGACGTCACGGAGGTTAAGAAAAAGTGTAAATTAACAGAGAAAAGTAAAAAAAATGAGTAAAGTGGTGAGACTAATCAATATTTAATGTATAAAGGGGGTATAAAGTAGGTATAGTGGAGGAAAGTAGTGGATGTGATTGGATTTTATATTATAAAATGTAACTATTTTTGGTATGTAAAGAAATGAGAGGGACGTACCAAAAAGGAAAGTGTAAAGAAATGAGAGGGACAGAGGGAGTATCATTTAACATATTAGAAGTAGAATAGGTGTTCGAATTTATTGAGGAGAATAGTTCGAATTTATAGCGAAGTTCGAGTTCTATTTGAAGTAGAATAGGTGTTTGAATTTCCATAGGGGAAGAGTTCAAATATAAAAGAAGTACTTGCAAAGTTCTATTTGAAGTACAATAAATGTTTCAATTTACAGAGGAGAAGAGTTCGAATATAAAATAGTACTTGCAATTAAAAGTTCTATCGGAAGTAGAATAAGCGTTTGTAATACATAACTAAAATTTCTATTTGAAGTAGAATATATGTAAAGTCGTATAGGTATTTTTTCAACGAAAGGGTGGCTCATTAGAAAAGAGTATGGTAATATAAAAATTAATATATAAGACAAATATATATTCAATATATTAAATTTGAGATTTTGATATTAAAAAGAAAAACATGTTTCACGGGAGGACGGCTTATTAGCGAGGACCGAGTAATTTTCATAATTTAATTGATAGAGTTTTTTTTTTAAATTATTACGCCGCCGCGAAGCACGGCATTTTCATCTAGTATATAGATAAAGGACATGTAAAAAATATTAGTTAAAAAAATTTCAGTTGTAAAATTAATACAACTCCTTATGAAAATGTTGTTAATATTGAAATTTGTAACTAGGGAGTCGGCTAAGTTAAACGAATGTAAAATTTATATTATATATTTAAGGTATATTTTCTTAAATATGTTATTTATAGTAGACATAATATTTTTTTTTAGTAATAATCAATATATATATAAAGGAGTAAACGCGGGATGTGAGGTGGCGTCTCTAAGATCGTCTCAATCTATTTTTCTAATTTTTTTTAGAGGTTTACAATTTTAAATACTAATAAATCAAAAAATATTCTTTAGCATATTAGAAGTAAAATAGGTGTTCGAAGTTATAGAGGAGAAGAGTTCGAATTTATAGAGAAGACATATAAATAAAGTTTTATTTGAAGTAAAGTAGGTGTCCGAATTTATATTTAACATATTAGAAGTAGAATTGGTGTTCGATGTTATAGAGGAGAAGAGTTCGAATTTATAGAGAAGACATATAAATAAAGTTCTATTTGAAGTAGAGTAGGTGAATTTATAAAGGAGAATAGTTCGAATTTATAGGTAAGCCATAAAATTAGAAGTTCTATTAAAAGTAGAATAGATGTTCGAATTTATAGAGGAGAAAAGTTCGAATTTATAAAAAATACATACAATTAAAAGTTTTATTAGAAGTAAAATAGGTGTTTTTAGATATAATTAAAAGTTCTATTTGAAGTAGAATAAGTGTGCGAATTTATAAAGGAGAAGAATTCGAATTATAGGAAAAACATATAGTTAAAAGTTATATTGGAAGTAAAATAGGATTGTTAATTTATAGAGTAGTGTTAGAGGTACCGAATTGGGGTACAAAATTTAGGTACCGAATGATGTGGCATTGCTGATGTGTCAATTTGGAATGTTTTAATTGGTGATATTGATGTGAATGCAGGGGGGGTCCATTAATTTATAGCCAATTAAATAATGACACATGTCATTTTGTACATATTTTTGTACCCAATTTGGTACCTCTAGAATTATTCTAATTTATATAGGTGTTTTTTCAACGAAAAAGTGGCTAATTAGAAAGGAGTATGTTAACATAAAATTTAATATATAAGACAAGTAAATATTCAATATATTAAATTTGAAATTTTGATCTTAAAAATGAAAGCATGTTTCACGGGAGAACGACTATTAGGGAGTAACAAGTAATTTTTGTAATTTAATTTATAGATGTATTTTTTCTAACGAGAGAGCAACTCAATAGAAAAAGTAGTATGTTAACATGATAATTAATATATAACACAAGTATTCAATATATTAAATTTGAAATATTAATATTAATTAGCAAAAAATAAAAGGAAATGCGTTTTACGGGAGGACGACTTATTAGAGAGGACGAGTAATTTTTGTAATCAATATACTTATATAAATGAGAAGACGGGGGTGGTGAGGTGGCGCCTCTAGAATCGCTTCGTTCTATTTTTCTAATTTTCTCAATTTTTTACAATTTTTAATTTTAATAATTACAACTTCCTTATTATTTTCGAATTTGTAGGACTTGATAGAACTTTCTTTGATTTAATATTACAACTTCCTTATTATTTTCGGATTTGTAGGACTTGATAGAACTTTCTTTGATTTAGAAAATTACAACTAGAAAATTACAACTTCCCTATTATTTTTGAATTTGTAGGCTTGATAGAACTTTCTTTTATTATTTTCAAACTTGATATAACTTTCTTTGATTTAGAAAATTACAACTTCCTTATTATTTTCGAATTTGTAGGACTTGATAGAACTTTATTTGATTTAGAAAATTTCTTTGATTTAAAAAATTATAACTTCCTTATTATTTTCGAATTTGTAGGACTTGATAGAACTTTCTTTGATTTAGAAAATTTCTTTGATTTAAAAAATTATAACTTCCTTATTATTTTCGAATTTGTAGGACTTGATAGAACTTTCTTTGATTTAGAAAATAGTAAACATATAATTTCAATATTCTCCTAAATTATTAAAATTATTAAAAATTAATAGTTAAGGTAATAATTATATAAAAAGTAAGTCTCAATATTGTAAAGAAGGAAGTTTCCAATATTTTAGTCTAGAAAAAATTTACATATCAAACATTAATTTACTTGCCCACCAAGTCAAAATTACTCTAATCAGTCTATAAAATGCACGAGAAAAATTTTTATATCATCAAACCCCTCTTTGATTTGCGATCGATGTAGACCTATTCTCTACATTATCTTTAGTGTTCTATTCTTTTTTGTTGTCTTCATTATTATCTTGTCATGGCATAGGCAGCAATGTACTTTTTCTTTTTAGAGTTTTTTTTAATGTACGCGATGATCGTATATATAAGTAATTTTTTTCATGTTCTTTTTTATGTGTTTTGAATTGTTGCAGGATTGCATGAAGCAGTTATTCTTTTTTTATATTGATTGCTTGACGTTTGTACGTAAATTTATATTATGTAGTTGTGTTTGGATTGTAAACTGGCATGTATTGACGTACGGAATCGAATATTTACAATTTTACATGAACAAGATGTTCACTGTCACCCTTTTTTAATGTTATATGTCTTTACAGATTTCATGTTTTTTGGTTCAAGAAGGGGTACAAGCAATTCAATATATTTGTACGATAAATATGTTCATTGACAATTTTACTTTTGGGGTACTAATTACTTATTTAATTTTCTTTTTAAACTTTGCAAATGTTCTTTTTGATTTTACACCAATATTTATCGGTCATCTCATCATATAGAGGAGAAGACGGGGGCGGTAAGGTGGTGCATCTCAAATCGCTTCGTTTTATTTTTTTAATTTTCTCAAAATTTTGAATTATTAATATTAAAAATTCAAAAATATCTCAATTGCCTTTAAAATCTATACTAATGGAGGAAACTAAATATACAATTTTAATATTCTTTCCTTTAAAATCTTTACTGATATAGGAAACTAAATCTAGAATTTTAATTTTTTCATAAATTTTTTATTAGAAAAAATATATCTATTGTATTTAAAATCTTTACTAACGGAGAAACTAAATATACAATTTTAAAATTCTTGACTTTAAAATCTTTACTAATTGAGAAAACAAAATACATATATTCTACTAAATTTTTTATTTTTAGAATATTTACTAATGGAGAAAACTAAATATACAATTTTAATATACTTGACTTTAAAATCTTTATTAATGAATGAAACTAAATATAAAATTTTAATATACTTCTAAATTTTTTATTGGAAAACATCTCAATTTTTTTTAAATCTTTACTAATGTAGGAAAATAAATATACATTTTTAATACTATTGCCTCCAAAATCTTACTAATAGAGAAACTAAATATACATTTTTAATATTATTACCTCTAAAATCTTACTAATAGAGTAAACTATATAAACATTTTTTGATATTCTCCTATTTTTTTTTAATTGTGAATGTACTTACTAACATAGAATATATATATATATATATATATATATATATATATATATATATTTATTTATTTATTTATCTATACTATACTATATTATTATAAAACGGAGAAGACGATAGCGGTGAGGTGGCGTCTCTCAAATTGTTTCAATCTATTTTTTTAATTTTTAAATTAATAAAAATTAAATATTAGATAAATTCTTAATTTCATTTTTACTATTTCCTAACGGAGGAACTAAAAAACGTCCTCTACTAACCCAATTTATTTACTAATTTCTTCCTACTATCTTCTTATGGAGTAAACTAAGTATACTACATTAATATTCTCTTAAACTTATGAGTCCAGTTTATATACATTTTTTTTACAATCTTTTAATCAAGAAAAATAATAAATGAGACTATTTGAGATTGGGAGGCGCTATAAAATAAAATAAAATATAGGAGAAAGCGGGGGAGGTGAGCTGACAGCTCTCAAATCGCTTCGATCAATTTTTTTTTAATTTTCTCAAAATTTTGAATTAATAATACGAAAGATTAGAAAAAAAAGTCAATTATCTTTTAAAGATTTACTAATGAAGGAAAATAAATTAAAATTTTAATATTCTTGAAAATAAAAAATCTTTGTTAATGGAGGAAAGTAAATATACACTTTAAATTAAAATCTTTACTAAAAAAAAGTAAATATACAATTTAAATATTCAACTAATTTTTTTATTAGGAAATATCTAAATTGTTATTTAAATATCCAAATAATTTTTTTATTAGGAAATATCTAAATTGTTTTTAAACCTTTCCTTATGGAGAAAAATTAATATACAATTTTAATGTCTTTGCCCTTAAAATCTTTACTAACGGAGAAAACTAAATATGTAATGTTAATATTCTCCTAAATTTTTTATTTATCAATATACTTGCAAATCAATATTAATATCCTTATTATTATTATATTATTATTATATATAAAGGAGGATACGCGGGAGCTATCAGATCGTCCAAATCCTATTTATCTATTTTTATAAATGAGGATACGCGAGAGCTATCACATCGTCCAAATCCTATTTATCTAATTTTGTAGAGCACCTCTATTTTAAATGTTAAAAATTGAAATTTCCTTTTCTAAAAGACAAGTACTCTAAAAATTATAAATCAAAATATAAAAAATTATAAAAATCAAGAAGATGTTAACTAATTTCATGCCCGAACTTTTACTCACTTACTCAGCTACTCTTATTGTTTTTGTTTTTAGGAAGATACATGAAACAAGACCAAAGTTATGTTGTACAACGAAGAAGAGGAATTTGATGACATTAGTTGTATTATCAAAGAAAGAAAATGGATTGTGTATTAGAACATTTTGCACATATCAATTCTAATAAACACAAATTTACTCAAATCCTACTATAGATTATAAGGTGGATATTTCACGCCATGTAATTTAGTTTTATATTATTTTGATAAATATTTTGGTATTTATTCTCTCTTTTTATATGTCTTTTTTTGGATTTTCTCTGATTATTCAATGTAGTACATCCCATCGTTATTAAATATAGTTTCTGGTCCAAAATTCCTCAAAAGAATTTAAAAAATTTATCTTCAAGACAATAAAGGTAAGATTTTGTAACTATTGTATTATATGACAAGAATACAAAACAAATTTGAAAATCATGTTATTTATTTTAATGTGTTATCTGTTAAATTTCTTAACAACGAGAGAGCGACTCATTAAGAGGAAACAATTTTAAAGGGAGAGCGGTTCATTAAGAGCATCATATTATATGCTAGAATAAAATTTTGATGTCATACTATGTATTTAAAATTTAAGTTGTGATTTAAATTTCGGGGAAAGAATATAAAAGGTAATCAATATAATAATTGCAATTTTTTTTTTATTATTTTCAATCTTGATAGAACTTTCTTTTATTATTTTCAAACTTGATAGAACTTTCTTTGATTTAGAAAATTATAACTTCCTTATTATTTTCTAATTTTTAGGATCTTATGTTAATAATTATAATTTTCTTTTTTATTATTTTCAATCTTGATAGAACTTTCTTTTATTATTTTCAAACTTGATAAAACTTTCTTTTATTATTTTCAAACTTGATAGAACTTTTTTTTATTATTTTCAAACTTTATAGAACTTTTCTTTTATAATACTTCTTGACTTTTAAACATAATGGATTTCCATGTTATTCACCTTACAAACACCTATAAATTAAAGGTCATTCATAACAAAAAATCTACACTGAAACTTTTTTACATAGCTTCAAATTTTTACAACCATATTTACAATCAATACAACTATGGCCTACACCATGTTGGATGCTTTGAACGACAACAACTATACCTGGATGATAAGAGTACGAGTGTGTAGAATGTGGGAATATGTCAATCCAAATACTGAAGAACTGATCAGTCTTGACATGATTTTGATCGATGAAAAGGTTAATAAATCAATATACTTATAACTTATTATTTTGTCAAATTGCATGATGTTATTAACTTTTCTAAGATATGTTGTATGACAGGAAAATTTGATCCATACTACAATCCCGAAGATTCTTGTCTCTCGGTTCAAAAATCTTTTAGAGGAAGGCTCCGTGTACAGCATCAAAAATCTGAAAGTTGTTTCAAGTACAGGGAAATATAGACCACTATCACATGGGTCTAAATTGCTCTTCATACGCATAACGTTGCCTAAGAGATTGGAAGAAGGCATCGTCAACATATCACTGCATGGATTTCAGTTCATATATCCGGATATGATTGATGCACGTATTAATGACACCAACATACTCTCAGGTTTTTGATGCAGTAATATATTAGAGTAATATAGAAGTAATACTATTATATAAGTTATAATTCAAACTATCATGTTCTAATATTATTTTTTCTATGTTGATTTAGATGTTGTGGGCTGCTTGACCTACTTGGGTGGCATTGAAGTTGTCTAAGGCGGTTGGAAAAAAAGAGATCTCAAAATTGTCACAAATTAGTAAGTTATGCATTATATTAATATTTATTGTTCTTGTAATTTTATATTACTTCTTTGGTTACCCCAATTTATTTGTAGTACTTATTTAATTTGTTCTAATTTTTTTCTTAAACAGCTTCATCACCAGTACCATGACTTTGTGGGAAAAGTTGGCCGAGATGGTTGATACAAATTTATACAAGAAGGATGGTGGACCCTATATAATAATTGTCACATCTATTCATATTAAAATATTTAAAAGTAATTATCTTTATTAATGTTTTTATAATATATAATTTTAGAAATTGCACATATATAAATCTATCTTATCTCGATTGAACGAATATCATTAGATATTATACAAATATTTGTTTCATTGATATTAATTTACTAGATATTACTAGATTTTAAATATTTATAATATTTATAATATTTTAGATATTAAATATTTATTGATATTACTAGATTTTTACCTTAATTTAGGTGTTGTATTTTATCCCTTTGTTTGATTATTCAGTGATATCTATGGCTTCTTTATTATTGAAAAAAATCTATTAACAAAAAAAATTCAACTAATTTTTATATAATCAAAACATGTTAATGTTTATTTTCATTCTCAATTTTATTTTGTATAATTTTTTGATGCGATCAAAATATTTTTATATAATTATGAGCCATTTTGGCTAAACTTAAAATTATTGTTTATGATTTAAAGTTACTTAAAATTATAAGTAAAAAGTAAAATTTTAAGTTAATATATCTGTTTGGGTAATTTTGTATTATGTTAAACTAACGAGTTATTAAAATTGTAACAATTAAATTAAATTTGATAAATAATGCATTTGAATGATGATATTAACTTTTATCAAATAAAAACATTAAAATAAAATAAGTCATTCAAAAAAGTACCTCCCACCAACTTCTGATTTTAAACTATTTTTTTAACTTTAAGTCATTTTCTAAGTTATTACACAAACAAAAAAATTTCAACTTAAATTAAAAAATTACTTTAAGCCCCAAACAATTTATTTCAAAATCCAAAATTTTGGGTTTAAACATATTCTTTTAACATACATAATAAATCTTCATATTAAAGTTAAAATGACTAAAAAAATTATATTTAAGTATTTAAATTTTTATTATTACAAATAATTAGTATTTTTTTTATCAATATAAATTTCCTTTTATATATATATATATATGGCAATGGTATCGGTCCAAAAAAATAAAAAATCAAACTATATAAACAAAAGGAATATGTAAATATTTTATAATATTACCTACCCAAATGCAAATTTTATAGAATATATTTTATTTGATAATTTAAATAATTTTGTAGATATTTATTTCACAAATTTTATTCTAATATTCTTTTTCTTAACAAATATATTCTAATGCCGCTGATTTTGTAGAATATATTTTATTTGATAATTTAAATAATTTTATAGATATTAATTTCACAATTTTTATTCTAATATTCTTTTTTTTAACAAATATTTTATAATGCCGTTGCGAAGCGCGGCTTAGTAACCTAGTTTAATTGATAAAGTTTTAAAAAAAAATTATGACGCCGCCGTGAATCGCGGCTTTTTCAACTAGTTACTTAATAATTAAGCAGTAATATTAAAATTGCCCATTGTGATTTTGCAACAGGTGTACTCTGAATTTGGGCATCCAATTCAAATTTCCTGAAAACAGTTTCCGGATTGGGTTGGTCAATCAAGTAATTTACCACCAAATGTGTCACTCGAATCGTCGGCAGTGGAGTTTACAGATTAGAGTAGTCAATCAAATGAAGACGGGTTAACAATGTGTTTCAATTTGCCACCAAACCTGTTACACAATTACTTGGGTATGATTCTTTGCATTAGATCCTCCAATATTTCTATCGATTATTCTGTTAAGAATACCACAAGTAATTTTATATGGAAGGGAAGTTTTGATAGCAATGAAGAGGCAAATGTTCTAGAGAGAACACCCTTATGAGGAGAACTAGAGCACACTCTTAAAAAAAATTTATAAATTTTTTTAATGATTTGTTATAACAAATTAAAAAAATTAGATTTTTATCCAATTCTTTTTCCGCACCGTCCGTAAATATTATAGTATTTAATTATGCTGGAACATTTGAGAAAACTTGGTATCAGACCCATGTATAATTTTTATTTAAAATGAATATTTTAGATAAAGAAGAAAATTACGAGGAAACTCAGAATAATTTCGAAATCGAATTTTCAGAGAATGAAAAAGGTTTTCAAGGCAGCTTTCTAATAAAGTAAGAAATTCTTTCTAAAATCAGGAAAACAAAACTTGATTTAAAAAAGGAAAAAATATTTAGCATTCCTATGTTAAATCTTTTAAGAAGGAAAAACGATATCTTTTATTTTGTTGGTACAAAAGAAATGCACGTAGATATAAAAGATACTAAAGGTTTAGTGTTCTTACCCCTTATCACTAAGGAAGAGATCAATAGTAACTTACAAAAAATTGACTCTAAGATTAGATCAATGATTAATGTGGTGCATTTAGGAGCTATTAAAATCTTGTTAAAATCAGAGTTTCAAGAATGAATAGATTCACCTATTAAGATGACCTTAATAGACAACATAATCAATGACCGCAGAGATTGTATTTTAGGTGCAGCCAGAGAAAATTTGGCTTACCAAAAATTCATGTTCTCAGTTTATCCTAAATTTGGTTTTAGTTTAGACACTAAGAATTTAGATCAAGTATTATCCTTCGTACATCAATTCGAGAGAGAGAACTTGATGAATTCAGGAGATAAAGTCTTTAGCATAACTTATCTAGTGGCTTATGCTTTGACCAATAGTCATCATAGTATTTACTACAGAAAATCTGAGTACATAGAAATTAATGATATATTCTCATAAGTAGGATCCATTGAAGAGAATCAATTCTCAGAAATCAGTCCTTTAGATAATTCCTGGGCAATTGACATTGCTAAGAATAAACCATTGCTAGGACAAAAACCTAGAATGAGTATAAGCAGAAACAGCTTAGACATAGGAGAATCGTCTAATAGCAATTTGCTTAAAAGTGTCTCTAAAAATGTAGATAATCTATGCCAAAGATTAGAACTTTTATAGAAATGTCTAATCCTTTTATGATGCAGCCATACATCTACAAAAAAGGAAAATTCCTTAATATTAAGAAATGGAATGAAGGAACATACAGCTATAAAAGGAAGTATATCTTTAACGGATATACAGGAAATCAGAGCCTTACAACTCTTATTTCTTCTACTAATAATCTTAATCAGATTACAGGTAGAATCTTACTATAATGTTATAAATTATTGAGTTATTTCGGACTCAGTAAAGATCCCAGTGAAGAATTGTCAAAAACAAGGAGTGTTTATGACAAATTCTCCACTCTTTTAAAGGGGGGGGGTGGATAATCAGAAATTAGAAGACATAAAAACTTTTTTAATTAATCAAAATAAAAAAAATAGAAGAATTAGATGAAAAAATTACTTCTAAATTGAATAAAATCAAGGAGTACCTTAAGGAAACTTTAGGATAAGTATTAAAGAATTCCAAGAAGATTTCAACAAAAATGTTAGGCCACAAATAGAAGAAATTCTTAAACACTTAAGAATAATTAAACACTGGATCATATGGTGTTTTGCTTAAGTTGTGTTTGACACTTAGAATAATTAAACACTGGATCATCTGGTGTTTTGTCCTAACACTGGATCATCTGGTGTTTTCAGTGCTGGAAACACATGTTTAACAAGTGTTTTGATTCTTAAGTGTCAACCAGCTAGTGTAGTTCATATTAGATGGGTATTTATAGGAAAATGAAATTATGAGATATAAGGCCTGACTGGTAGCCTAGGTATTCTTCCAAATGCATAAAATTGTGAGATATAAGGCTTGGCTGGTAGCCTAGGGATTCTCTCAAATACATGGATTGGATTTATAGAAAATATACTCTCCTATAAAAGATGGATTTATTCTGATACGTATATTTTGTAGAGAAAGATAGTAAACACGTCTTATAGACATTAAATAACTTACCTGTATGGATCACTTGATAGTGAAATTTACATGTACAAATCCCTGAAGTATTATAGTTAGATGAGACTAAGCCATATGGTTTATATTTTGTTATATTATATCGATCATTTATGTCTTAAAGTAGTTTGATCGTATGTGTCTTAGTGAATGATTATTAGATAATGGGTACATTAAACGTTTATTAAATGATCACAAACTGATTTTGTTATTATTGTATATATAGATGATTTTGAATATCATTTCTGAAGATATTACTTATCTACTTATTATCTGAAAAATGAATTTGAGATGAATGATCTTGCGAAGACAAGATTTTGTGTAGGTTACAAGTGAAGCACTTATGTATCTCGCAAACAACAGACAACCTGCTATTGTATTTGCTGGTAACCTATTGACGAGATTAAGACAACTTAAAATACAGGGATGAAATCAAGTGCATATTAAGATATTTGTGTGGGACAACAGAACTTGGGCTATTTATATCAAATAACTCACCACAACTGACTGGATATGCAGATGAGACGGGGTATATGCCAAATCCTCATTTTGGATGATCTCAAACGGGTTATGCATACACATATTGTGGAGTTGTTATTTCTTGGAAGCTCATAGCAAAGACGGCGACAAATTCAACTTTTGAGAAACTGCAAATTGTATTGGAAAAAGAAGATTGAGGAACTTTATATATCAAGATGTCAAGGTGTGAGACATTTTATTCAGGGGGAGACTGTACTCTTTTTTCTTCATCAAGGTTTTTATCCCACTGAATTTTTCTTGCATAATGAGACAGTCAATATTTACAATAACTCACATTTGACAATCAAGGGGAGTGTTATAATATTGATTGCCAATTTTATATAAATAACCTTGTAGCTTGTCACAAAAACCAATACTTTGTTCACCTTCATTTCAAAAAAAAAAAAAAATACTTTGTTCACCTTGGTAAGAAAACTTACCTATTAAGTTTACTTATTTTGGTGGACATTGACGGTGAACTGGCCCTATTAAAAGAGGTAAGATGTAGGGTTGATCATTTGGTATGTTCGGTTAAAAATCGAATTGAATTAGAAAAATCGAAAATCCAAAATGTCATTTTTGTGAAACTGAACCGAATCGAAGTTTAACTATAACCGAACCGAAATATTTTAGTTTTTTCCTTTCGGTTTCAAAAAAAACCGAAATTTCAAAATAATTTGAAAATATTGAAAATATATCCATAAATTGATTATTTGACAAAAGTTAAAAATATTTTTTAAATAATATATATATATATTATATATATATTAGATTATTTTAAATAACATATAAATATATTTCGGTTTTTCGATTTTTAACTGAAGCAATATTCTAAAAATCGAACCAAGCCGATTTTATTACGGTTTAATCCGAAAAACCAAAATAACCGAAATATTGAAAAAAAATTCAATCCAAACCGAACCAAAATATTTCGATTCAGATCAATTTTTTGGTTTCCGTTCGGTTTTGCTCAACCGAGTAAGATGTATCAAAGTTATAGACGAGTGAACTAGAAATACAATAATTGCTCTAGTTGCCGTCTCTCTTTCCAATCGATCATTTCTCGTTTTTTCGTTTGTTAATCAATAATATAAGTTATTTTAATTAAGGTTTATAACAGAAAGAATATAAAATGGAGTGTTGTAATGTCTACCATATTTATTTTCAAATGATACATTCCTGTTCCTGACAAAAACAAAATTTATACATGACGGTTTTTATTTTATTTTAATTTTTTTATCAAAATAATTTTTAATTTATAAATGAATGTAATGTACTGGTTTTTTTTTATTAATTTTACCAAATAAATATTACTAATTATAACTTTTTTTTAATTCAAATAACTCATGGATAAAAATTCATACAACATCCGTCAAGTATCACTCGCTTTTATTGTTGAAACCTGTAGACTTTTTTTGAAAGAATAATTTAATTTATAAATTTTTCATCAAAATTACTATTGTTGAGTATATCTTTAATTTCCCCCCTCCTTTTATAGGTGGAACATGTATAGTTTTTTTACTCAATGTAAAGGTTGATCATGCCGGAGAGGGGAGGGCCGTAGTTTAAACTATCTCATTTAACACATTTGTAAACTTCTGAATTTGCCCGTTGAGCTTAAATTCTGGAATTCTACTGACACATTAACAAAGATTTTTCAACTTATTAAACAAATAAATAATGTAATATTTGCATACAATGATTTTTTCGTGGCTTTATGTATTATGTCACCTCTTCAACTTTTCCTTACTAATTTATTTACATAAAATTGCAATCATATGAAATTATGATGTCAGGGAACAAGAGCAGTTAAAGGTATCACCCCTCGCAAACTTGACTACCAGGATGCATGCACTTGACAGAATTTTTCACAAGGGAAATTTTTTGGTGTTTGGTGTTTGCAGTTCCACATATATACCTTATGATTTATAAATCTTGGGGATATCCCTGAGTTTCAGAAGCATTTTGTTTGAAACAGTAAGCTTTTGATCACACGAAAATTACGAATTCTTCTTCACATGCTCATATCGGATTAAATGAATAGTTGGTTGCTGAAAAGCCAATGCATTGATTTTATGCTTCGATAAGTTACAGGTGCAAAAATGATTGAACCGTGACACTGCTTAGACTATTAAGATCCAATACATGTTCTTGTTGTTTGGTCTGTAAAACAGAATCTGCTGATATTATCTGCATATAGTCAATAGCAAATTACCAATTTCTGCTATTAAATGAGTCTAACATTGTACAAGAGCCCCAAATTAAGAGCTTTATGTATGTAATTATGAGGATTAATAAAAGTTAAGAGCTTTATGTATGCACTAACTAAAAGTATAATACTACTGCACTTACTTTTTAGAAAGATGCTCACGCTGGCTTGATTGCTCATCTGCTCCCTCTTTTAGGCTCTTTCTGTTTTATTATCAAATAAACAATAACAAACTTTATTGATTAACAAGGTGCTGCTGCAATATCTGAACGAAATCATAGTTTAATTAGACTTAAGAGGTTCGATTTTAGAAAAGGTGTACATACTAGGACATCTTTAGTCCGCAATGGCGGCTGCAGTTATTTATAATTAAAATTAAGAACTTTATTTAATTATAATTATCTCCACCGAACATTATATATACAATTGTTTGTACATTTGTCCCATTCATTTCTATACACTTTCCATTTTAGGATATATTCCAAAAATAGTAAATTTTAATAATATAAAACACTATTACATCCACTACTTTCTCCACTATCTCTATTCTATAATAATATAAAACACTATTACATCCACTATTTTTCTCCACTATCTCAAATCTATTATTAAATATTGATTGATCCCACCACTTTACCCACTTTTCATCTAATTTTACTCATTTTTTATATTTTTCTTGGTCTGAGTAGTCTTGAATCAAGGGGGTCTGTCGAGTTTGAGTTTGCTGATTTTGGGGTCCCAGACCTTGAATATAAGGGGGCACATATGTCTCGTGGTAGGTTGGATTGATACCACTACTCCCCACTGTAGGTCGAGGGGGCATGCCATAAGTTGGCATCCCAAGAGTTTGAGTTGTGTATTGGAGAAGATCCGTGGTGTGAAGTTGGAGGCCACGTGGTGCGTTCATGAGTAGCGGAGAGGTTGTTATTGGTTGTTGGACAATAGTCTCTTGAGAATTAGGGCCATGAACGACCATTTGCAAGGGATTCGTCCCTTCAACCGAAATTGGGGTCTCTGGTCCTTGAGTAGTGGTGAGGGGGATATTCGCCCCTTGAGTGCCAGTAGTTGACGGTGGTTGGTTTCCATGAGTCTCTGTTTCAAAGGTAAGAGGAAGTCCTTCATAAGTCTGAGTTTCTCGATTTGTTTTTCGTGTATTTGCCATGGTTGATGTTGTCTTCCCACAGACGGCGCCAAATATTATGCTAAAAACGTACTTTTGAATTTAATGCTAGGATTTAAGAGATTTCGAGCTTTAATGGTTGGTCTCGTATTTCGTGACTAAATCTGCCCTCACAAAATGACTACGTATCTCAATCAATGCTGAGAATCAAACCAAAAAACATAGTTCTAATGGGAAGGATTAGGGTCCTTATACACTTCACCATAACTGCTCTACATCTTCATCTTTTGAATCTTTAAGATCTTTGTAATTTTGTTTTTACATCTGTTTTCAGCATGTTTCGAAGATTCGTACTGTGGATATCCCATTTCTGGGGTCTGTTGTGTGAATTTATAATGCCTTCTGCACCTATTACTCAAACTCCATCGACTTCCGTTTCCAATGCATTGGCTCTTTCAACTACTTCTCAAGCTTCGTCCTCTTCTCCTTCAGATTTGATGCCTTCTACAACAATTTCTCAAAATCCATTCTCTACTGTTTCATGTGCATCAGCTTCAACAAGTTCTCAAACTCCAATACCTACTTCCTGGGCAGTTTTCTTAAGCTTCCGCGGTGTAGACACTCGAACTACCTTTACCAGTCATTTGTACAATAGACTAGTTGGCTCTGGTTTTTCAACATTTATGGATGATCCTGAGCTACGCAGTGGACAAGTAATCTCAGACGCATTGTTTCAAGCTATTCAAGAATCCAAGATTTACGTTGTTGTCTTCTCAGAAAACTATGCTTCTTCAGCTTGGTGCCTTAAGGAGCTCGTAGAGATTCTCAATTGTAATAAAACAATGCAAAGATTGGTAATTCCCGTGTTTTATAACATTGATCCATCTGTGGTGCGATATCAAACTGACAAATTTAAAGAGGCGTTTGAAATACATCGAACTCGTTCTCCCCAGGAAAATGTGAAGAAGTGGCTTGACACACTTGGAGAAGTTTCCCTCTTTTCAGGATACCATATAACTCGGTAATATTAACCTTTCTACTATTTATTTTCAAAATAAAATACTCTGTCTTACTAATTACTATCTTTTATGCTAATTGATCTTAATCAAATGTGTTTATATGTGTTCTTTCTATTGTATTATAAAATTATTTATACAATTTAAGTAAAAGATTTATTTCTTATCAATTCAAGTTAGGGGTGTAAATAATAATTTTTTTTATAATGTAATCGAAACCTGGATGAAATTCAAAAAAATAAATTAAAAAAATAAATCTTTAAACTACGTATTTATAGGGAATCGAACCGGGGTGAAAACAAAGAAATTAAATCAAATAAATAAATTTTGTTTAATTATGTAGTCGTAGGGAATCGAACCCGAATTTTGTGTTAACCAAATTTGGTACTTTGGTACTTTTGTGCCGCTCACCATTTTCACATTGTTTTGCTTTGCTTATTAATATAGAGTATAGATTCATTATTGTTGGTACAAAAAATATGTACAGTTGAGAGTAATAAAGTCTACTATCCAAGTATGGAACCTAAGTATGACCGGTATATTTTAGTCTTGTATAACTCATATACGAGTATGTGTGCAGTAATGGTAGGTCTGAAGCTGATATTATATCTGAAATCATTAATCGGATTCTACTGGATATGAATCCCAACACTTTAGACGTCACCAAATATCCAGTTGGGTTGGATTCTCGTGTTAAAGACATAATGTCATTGATGAGCGCTGGCAGCAAAGGTGTCATCAATATTGGTATATATGGTATGGGTGGTATGGGCAAAACAACTCTTGCCAAAGCTCTTTTCAATCAACTTCTGCTAGGAGGAAGGTTTAACGGCAGCTGCTTCTTAGCAAACGTCAGGGATGCTTCGGGTAACTACAAAGGCATAGAATCTCTACAACAGAAGCTTATTAATGAAGTTCTTAAAAGTAACAAAACAGTCGAGGTTCACAATGTTGCAGAAGGAACTAAGTTAATAAGAGAGAGACTTTGTTTGGCGAAAGTTCTGGTTCTTGTTGATGATATATACGACCGTAGTCACTATGAATATTTGGTAGGGCCATTTGCTTCCGGGAGTGTAGTTATTATAACTACAAGAGATGAAGAGATGCTGGATAAAATTCAAGTAGAACCCAGATATCGATACAAGGTACCAGAGTTAAATAACAAGGAGTCACTGTCACTATTTACCAAACATGCATTTGAAAGTGGTAAACAAGACAACACTCTAATGGTATTGTCTGAAGATATTCTACGTCTTGCTGGTGGACTTCCGTTGGCTCTCGAGGTTTTTGGTGCATATCTATCTACACAACCTTCTGTGGTAGGATGGAAAGCTTACATCGAGAAACTGCAGCGAGATCCGGACAGCAATATTCAGCAAAAACTTATAATTAGTGTGAATGCCATTGAATTGGAGGATCGTTTGTTAAAGGAAATATTCCTTGACATTGCTTGTGTTTTCATTGGAATGGACAAAAGAAACGTGGTTAAAATTTTGGAAACTTTTTATCTCTACGCAGATCATAAGATTGATATTCTAAAGAAAAGATGTTTACTTACGATCAATAAATCTGTGTTCGGAATACATTTGGAGATGCATGATCTTCTTCGAGATGTAGGAAGGGAAATTGCTCGCAAAGACTCTGCTAATGAGCCAGAAAATTACAGTAGATTGTGGGCAGTAAAAGACGTATATGACGTGTTGGAGAACCAGAGTGTAAGTTTAATATATATGATATTCTATTGTGGTTTCAGATTCCTCTGATCACTTCATGACTTTATATGATATAAAACAATTATAACTTTTCTCTCTTATAAATGCATGTGTCTCAGATTGCTCGTAAATTGAGATTATGTGCTGAAAAAAAAACACAAGTGAACTTACCCTCTTCCACTTCTTATCCTTTGTTAAATTAATTTATATAACATTATTTATCAACTTTTCTTCTTGATACATGTTAGGGAACAAAAGCGATTGAATGTATCATCTATAGAGATGGAGGAAATAAACTTAATGGAGTAGCATTCACTACAAAAACGTTCAAAAGGATGAGTAAATTAAGATTTCTTAACCTCGTAAAGGTAAATCTCACTGGGAGCTTTGAACATATATTTAAAGATTTGAGGTGGCTCCGTTGGGACTCATGTCCTTTGAAGTGTTTACCATCTGATTTTTGCCCTCAAAAACTTGAAATCCTGGAGTTGCCTCGAAGCAATATGAGAACAATGTGGGAACTAAACATGGTAGGTAGTCCAAGTATGTTTCTTGCAAATATTACAATCTATATAATAGTGCCAGATATAATTTCTCCAAATTACCCTCATTTTTACAGGTTTCGCGTGTTTTCGGAAATTTAAAGATTCTAAACATGTCAGATTCTAAAAATTTATCTACAACTGCGGACTTCACTAGGGTGCCATATCTTGAAACTTTAAATCTTCAAGGCTGCGCAAGTTTGGAGGAGGTCCACATGTCAATCGGAAGTTTGGCGTGGCTTGTTTCCTTAAATTTGCATGGTTGTGTGAAGATAAGAAGTCTTCCGGAAACCATTTGCAACCTGAGATCATTGGAAATTCTTGATATTTATGGTTGCAGTCGTCTGGAAGCTTTACCAACGGCAATTGGGAACATTGAATCCCTAAAAGAGATTAATGCGATGAAACTAACTGTTCCGAGATTGCCAGATTCGATTGGACGTCTTACTAAGCTTGTTGAGTTGGATCTAAGCTTCAACGAGGAGCTTGAAACTCTTCCGAACACCATTTGCAACCTAAGATTCCTTGAAACTCTTAAGATTATTGAATGTAAAAAATTAGAAATATTGCCAGATCAGCTGTGGAATCTTACAAGGTTGAGGGAGCTAGATGCAAGTGATGCTAAACTGTTGAAAAAGCTTCCAGATATAGGATCAAGCCAGATTGCATTATCATTGCAAGAACTGAAACTATCCCGTACTGGTATCACTGCCCTGCCATCTGGTTTTTGTCAGCTGTCAAACCTACAATCTCTTGATCTTTTTGCCTGTCGTGATTTGCTTTCCATTTCAGAACTTCCTAATAATTTGAAATGTATAAGGGCAGATTACTGTGAATCTCTAGAAAGGTTAGCAAATCTATCCAATTTGAAACAGTTGGAGGAATTGGACCTTGATGATTGCGAGTGTTTGACAGAGGTTAACGGCTTGGAAGAGCTCACCGCATTAAGATACCTGAATTTGAGAGGCTGTAGTGGTTTGACACTCATCCGAGGCTTGGACCAACTGACTTCTATTCGAACACTTCGACTGGAAAGCGACTCTCATCTGACATATAAGCGTCTCACAAAACGATTGTTCCAGGTTAGCTGATCTCAAAGTAATGTTAAATTCATATTCTATTTTTTGATTGAATATTATAATACCTACAATAAGTATATGAATTATTTAAAAACTAGCTTATGGTCTTAATATTTTTTATTATATTAATTCAACTTTATTCTTAGTATTCATAATTATTTTAATTTTATTTAAAATTTATAATTCTAAAATACAATTTTTTTTAATATATTGTTGACGAACTTCGAACCTTCTTCTAATAAGGCCTCTATATCTCCGACCTAAGGCAAGGAAGTGACATTTCGACTTTTGAAAAAATAGTTTTCCTATTAAAATATAAAATACTACTTGACACTATATTCAACGGTTCTCTTCTATTTATTTTAATATCCAATGATTCTTAATTTTTGTAGTATTCTTAACGTTTTTAAAAATATATTTAGAGATAAAATATTAATTTTTATATTTAATATACGTTTTTGATAGAGTTCGAACATCTCACGATTCTCATATATTTATTTTAAAATTTAGCGATTCTTATTTCTTATATGGTATTGTACCGTGATTACCAAAATTATGGATGAAATATATAAGGATATATTTTTGTATAAATTCTTTTGTATTGTGTTTACCCTATGAAAAACACATATATTTTATGTATATTTATTCAAATTTATATGATTCAAAATTTAAATT
This sequence comes from Heracleum sosnowskyi, assembly GCA_030848705.1. NCBI lineage: Eukaryota > Viridiplantae > Streptophyta > Magnoliopsida > Apiales > Apiaceae > Heracleum > Heracleum sosnowskyi. The sequence goes on from CM061239.1 coordinate 12,353,188, forward strand.
TTTTGTTAATTTTTGAAATAGGTTATTGAGGTGATTCGAAACTTAAAATTTTGTTGATGTGTCACGAGTATGAGAATAAAGATCTGACTACTGAGATAGTAATTAATCATTTGAATGTCTTGCATTGAGTCATTAACTTTCTAATTAGTCACTTTTCTAATTTATAAACAAATCAAAATATATGGTAAGTAAATATTTAAAAATTGATGATTAGATTTATTTGCTTATGTATTAGTTGTGATTTTAAGAAAAGTATGTTGAGATTAACTTCATGATCCTCATTTTTACAAGTATTATATTAATAATTATCGTTAATGAATATGAAAATCTCATTTTTTTTTAATAATATTTTGATATTATCCTTTTACGTTTATTATATGTAAAAGGACATAATATAAATTGGATGAATCAAAATGTTATGTCCCTTAAAAAAAATGTTATGTTAATACTAATTAACCAAGTTGTTCTACTTGTAATTTGTACAGTAAAATTTGCAACATAAATTGCATGACTACGTCTCTTATAACATAACATGTATTTGTTATTCATAATTCATGATGTACATGAGCTTTATATTAACAATTTTTTAATACGGTAATTGTTATGCATCGATATCTCGATCCTTGGTTAAACAGTTATTATCAACTGCAACTACCCATAAATTGAATAGAAAAGAAAGAATTTTTACATAGAGAATTTTATTTAATATAGAAAACCAATTATATTTAGTTTAAATTATCAAAATACATTTTTTAGTATTTAAATATAATCCTACTAATAATCAAATATAGCTTTTAATATTAGATCTAACGGTTCTCATCTATCTATTTAATATCTAATGATCCTTTTTAATTTGGTCATACAGGTACCGGATTACCAAAGTTTTGGATAATAACTCTCTTACGCTTATTATATATAAGGATACAATGTTTATAAAATTTGATTAGATTTATAATTTTTGAATACTTGTCTTTTATAAATAAGTAATAAAAGGAAATTATAAATTTTTATATTTAAAATAGAGGTATTCTAAAAAAATAGATAAATAACATTTGAGCGATTTAAAGCGCCTGGGGTTCTCCTTTATATAATACTAGTCGACTAAGCCGCGCTTCGCAGCGACCTATAATATTTTTGTAAAATTTTAAATATCAACTATTTAAGAAAAAAAAATATAAAATCAATCAACCTATACTATCTATCTATACTATATTATTAAAAACGAAACATAAAAAGTTTTATTACCTGTTTTTTTGTACGATATGGTACTTGCCTTATTATTATTTTTTGCTAAGTGGTACTTGCTTTATTTAACTCTATGTACTTAATTATTTTTACTTAATTACTTTTACAAAATTATTAAAACACACTTTAATATTTATTTTTTGATATGATATTATTTTACATAGTTACTCATAATATTTAGACTTATTTATTATACATATCTATATTTATACACATATGGACATATAAATAAAAATTTTAAATGAACTTATTTTTTCTTAACAAAATTCAGTTAATACCATATACTTGGTTCGAGTAACAACCCTATTTATTTTTAAACCTATTTTAATGAACTAATTATTTTAAAAAGTTATATTAATTAAAATAAATTTAACTATTCTAATTAAAAGGCATTTCCAAGACCTATTTACCAGGACCAGTTTACGGGCCTGTTTATTTTAAAACTAATTTTAATGCTTTTAATTATTTAAAAAAGTTTATCTATTTTAACATGTCAACTTATTTTTTATCAAATAAAATTAATAAAATTTAAGTATTAACCACCACTGCAGACTTCAACCATTTGTATTATCACAAAAATTACAAATTTCTTAAATATCTTTGGACTTTATATGCCGATTTTGTGTTATGTATTTTGAGTCGACGCCGATTGCATAAGTACATACAAATAAAAAAATACTAAAAATATGTAATAATAAAATTTAAGTATTAACCACCGTTTCAAACTTCAACTATTAGTATCATAACAAAAATTACAAATTTCTTAAATATCCATAGACTTTATATGCCGATTTTGTGTCATATTTTATTGAGCCGACGTTCATTGCTCTAAATACATATAAAGTAAAAATAATAAAATTAAGCAATAATAAAAATTTAATTATCAACCACCACTTTAAACTTCAACTATTTGTATCATTACAAAATTTTAAATATTCTTAGACGTTATAATAAAACTTTTTAGTGCGTACATTTGCATCCTTATAATATAAAAAGTTTATCATGGAAACATACTCAATTTTTATATAATCATTGTCCTTCTTGTGAATTTGAATGTAAATAAGGGATTTCAATTTAGTTTAGTTAAGAAAAAAATTAAAATTTGTTTAATTGAATACTGAATATGATTGACTTTTACATATTTATTGTTTTTACTATGAATTTGAATGTAAATAAAGAAATTCAATTCCTTAAACATGATTAATTAAAAAATCTATGAGATAATAGTATTGAATAACTCTAATTAATTCCCAAAATCATAAAAAGAATATATCAAAAACTATATACAAAGATAACATTCAATATAATTATTATTAGATATAGAGTTTAACTAAAAAAATTTGAAAAAAATATATACACGTATGTAATGTTAATTTGAATCCATAGACTCTTTTTACCCAAAAAAATTGAAAATAGTTTGTGTATGTTTGCTCTGTTGCTAAGTATGCACATATATAACATATAACTTGCAAAACCTCAAGTTACAGATATCAAAAAGAAGAAAATAAATTAAAATATACAAATAGTTAATGCACACGAATTATCATAAAATCCTCAAATTTGTGATGTGTGAAAAACTAATCAGTATGTCATGCTTTTATAGGCAATTTAAGATATAATAAATATTAAATTCTAAATAGGATCATCATATAAAGATTTAATAAAGATTAAATACTAAATAGGATTGTAATATAATGTTATAATAAAGATTAAATTCTAAAAAAGATTGATTTTTATATATTTATTGTCTTCCCTTCAAACTCGAATCTAAGTAAGATAATTTAATTTTATTGAATTAAAATAGAGAAACTATAGAAAAATAGATTAAAACTTAAATATGATTTAATTTATTTGAGAAAAGAAGTTAGTTTTGTTTAATTAAATTTTAAATAGGATTGACTTTTATATATCTCTTGTCTTCGCTAAAAATTCGAATTGAATTTAAATAGTGAAACTCTAAAAAAATAAATTAAAATTTAAATAGGATCTAAGTTAGTTGAGAAAAAAGGGTAATATTTGTTTAATTAAATTTTAAATAAGATTGAATTTTATATATTCATTGACCTCCCTAAAAATTTGAGTGTAAATAAGCAATGTCTTCTTAAAAATTCGAATGTAAATAAGGAAATTTAATTTTATTGAATTAACGAAAAATTTTAAATATATGAAATTGATAAAATCTTGATAATTCACAAATATAATAATGAAAACATTTTTTTTATAAACGAAAATTTCATTACTAATAAACTTGAACAAAGCCCACGTACACCAAGAGGGCCGAGCCTTTAAATATCCATGGACCAAGTCCAACTAACCAATTATTCGTCAACACAAAATAGAAAGAACCAAGAATCCAAACAGCTTATAATTTCATATACTTTTTTTACTCCAAAATATGTTAAAAGTAATTTTAATTATATGACTTTTTTGATAAATTTGAAACATCCTCTTATATAAATTTGAATTCAATACGATAAAGAAATTGTAAACTATGTATTTTTTTATAAGTTCAAATTCTTATTCATTATAAAATCAAATGTCCTTTCAATTTTGAATAAGTTAAAGAATTTTTTAACTAATAGTATTCCCTTTTCATTTGAGTATGTTAAAAGAAATTTTTAATAATATGTCTTTGCTTCAAATTTGATTTTCCTTTCTCTAAATTTGAATGTTTTTCCTACTTTGAATATTTAATTTGATACAAAGAGAATTTTAATGGATAATTAAAATTGCAATTTGATTTGTGAAGAAAATTTAGAAAAACTAAAGTTAATTAAGACTTTTTTTTGTGATACTTAAATTATGAAAATTATATAAAATAGAAGAGAAACAATTTCGGAGTGTCTTGTAAATATTCGAAAATTCTATTTTAATATCATATGAATTACTGAATATAATTTTATACAAATTTAATATTATAAAATAAAATTAATTATATATATGTTTTTTATACCTCTTTTATGTCACAATTTTTAGACCGAAAACCGTTATAATACGACCCGATACAATTTTTTTTATATTCCTGTAAAATATATATTGAATGTCAAAAAAAAAATTTAAGAAACAATATTTCTATAATATCATGTAAATTAGTTAATATGATATTGTACAATTTAAATAAAAATGAACAAAATAAAAATTGACAAATATTTAATTAAATATGTATATTATATTCAAATTAAAAAATAAAATTGAAACACATTATCGCATTAACACGGTTTTGCATGATATTTTTTTAGACAAAGGTTATGTTTGAGTTTGATGTTAAATTTTTTTATAAAAGTGATGTTAAAATAAGTGTTAGATAATTGTTTGGTGATAATTTTATTATGTGCATATTTTCGGAAATAATATTAAAAAGTAATGTTTTTTGTGAGATTTTATGTTAAAAGCAACTTTTTTCAACGGATCTACTTTGCAGTATTTTGGTCAAAACACTATTCCAATAAATTATTTTTGAAATTTACAAAAAAAAACTTTTTACTTATTTTTTTTTATAGAAAAGCTACCTCATCCTTTCCTCCCTATCTAATAAGCAATATTTCATTAGGTGACATTTTTAATATATTTTTATTTTATTTTCGATGGGTATCTTCCTAGAATTCTTTTGTAAAAGTTAACACAAAAATTATTTTATCATGATAATATACATTAATAAACCACAATAAACACAATTGAATAAAATTTAGAATCCTACAAAATCAAACATTAGTAATAAGTTGATATTATTATTTTGTAATCTAGTTTTCCTATATTCTGTACATAAATTTCGTACATAAATTTCGTACAAATGGAGTAGGAGCAAAACAAAGAGCAGATATTTAATAATAATTTAATAAGACTTCTGTAGATAGCTTGACCGTGATCTATGTTAACATCGGACGTTCAAATAACCTTAATATAAATCTGGTACCAAACATAAAATCAACTATACATGGATAATCTACTAATATTGTAAGCTAACAAAAGATTATCCACTTTGAACACCAAAAAAGTATTAGATTATATATTAACATGTCCACGACAACAAAATTTACATATCTTATCTATTATTATGTACCTATGAACCAAAGATTCATATTCACCATCTCTTCATCATACAACCAGCATCATGTTAGTCCTGGCTGTGTCACCAAAAACCAAAAAACAAAAATTATTCAGATTAACGATACATATTGATACCCAAAAGCAAATACACTTAGAATTCGTTTATATAATGTCAGTGAATGTTTAATAGAAGAAAGTAGATATACGGTTATTAAAATTTTCTTAAGTAATTGCCTTTTATCTTCCCTAAAAATAGAATCAAGTTTAGATTTTTAGAGAGCTTACCTTTTATAAATATTGCGTGTATTTTAAATATGATAATAAACATAGTTAATTATTTATAGGTGATAAATATAGTCAATTAGTTAAAAAATTTGATTAGATTCAACTTGCCTCTAATAACTATTACCTTTTATTCAATTTAGGAGCTAAAAAAGGAAATTTCAGCTTTTAATATTTAAAATAAAGTAGCTCTAGAAAATTAGATAAATATGAATCGAGTAATTCTAGAGCTCTCGAGAGTTTTCCTTTATATATATAATAAAGATAAAAATAATGATAAAGAAATAAAAGATAAAGATATAAATAAGAAGATAAATAAAAGGAGAAAAAAGATAAAGATTGATAAGATAAAAAAATAAAAAGATAAAGATGTTGAATATTAAAATAGTATATATTTTAAAGGCAATCAAGATTTTTTCTATTCTATAAATTCAAATTTAAATAAACAACTTTAATTTTATTGAATTAAAATTGAGAAAGGAAAGAATATTAAAATTGTATATTTAGTTTCTTCCATTAGTAAATATTTAAAAGGCAATTGTTATTTTTTCTATCCTATAAATTCGAATTTAAATAAGGAAATTTAATTTTATTGAATTAAAATTCAGAAACTCTAAAAAAATAGATAAATAGCTTTCGGACGATTTGAGAGATCATGGAGGTTTTCCTTTATATATATAAAGACTAGTCGACTAAGTCACACTTCGCGACAATCGTTTAACAATTTTTTTAGAATCTCAAATATACTCTATTTAAGAAAAAAAAATCGAGGAAAAAAATATCTATAATATTATACTTCCTCTGTCCCTCCCAATTGTTTATATTTGGGTTGGGCAAAGTATAAATGAGAAGTAAAGTGGTGGGACCTATTAATATTTAGTGTATAAAATAAGTAAAGTGGAGAAAAGTAGTGAGAGTAGTTAATTTTTATATTATAAAAGTTTACTATTTTAGGAAATTTTTGGAATGTAAAGAATTGGGAGGGATATCCCAAGTGTAAAGAAATGGATGAGATGGAGGGAATATAGATTAGTGAAGAAAATACTATACAAATTAAACATTCATAGACGATGATAAAAATTTTACATATCTTTTGCCGATTTTATATCATGATTTTTTAGACCGACACCCATTATAATAAATACATGTAGATAAAAATCATAACAATATATAACAATAAAAATTTGTTCTAAGTATCGCCTTAAACTTTTAACTATTTAAATTATCATAAAAACTACTAAAAAATTTACATAAAAAGTACTATTTTACATATCACCTTGAACATCATAATAAAAAAATTTAAGTTCATACATGTACATACAACATAAAAGATCCATTTTAGATATCTTGTGGAGTGGTAGTCATAACACCGGATATTGTTTCTACTTTAAATATGTTAAAAAAAGTTTTAATTCTATATTTTTCTATGAACTTGAAATATCCTTCTATATAAATTTGAACTTTGTTCTATTTAAAATAGGTTATAAAAAGTTTTTAATTATATGTGTTATATAAATTTAAATTCTAATTCCTTAAAAATACAAATGTCTTTTTATTTCGAATTTGTTGTATAAAGTTGTTATTATTAATATTTCTTTTCTATTTTGAATATGCTAAATTTTTTTTATTAATTATACGTCTTCATTATTAATTCGAACTTCTTTTCTTTTCCATCTCGTAACTGTAATTTGATTTGAAAAAAAACGTCTAGAAGAATATAAGATAATTAAGATTTTTTTTATTGTTTAAATACTTAAAATTCAAACTTTTTAAATAATTAAAAAAACACATTGGAGCAAATTTGGAACACCATGTACGCATTGATATAACCCAAAGAGAAATTAAAGGAGAATATGAGAAAGTTTAGGAAAATATAAGGTAATCAAGATTATTTTATTTTATTAATTAAAAAAGTTGAAAAAATTAGGAAAATAAATTGAGATGATTTAAGATACTCTATAGTCTACATCACCACCCTGGTGTTCTACTTGGCGGTCTTATAATTTTTTTAAAAAAATTCCAAGTATAAATTATTTAAGAAAAGTATCTATAATCATATTAATTAAATAAATTAGTGAACATAATATTAAATTGTAAAATTATATAAATTAATAAATATTTTTATTAGAAAATAAAATAAAGATGCTCATCAAGTATCAGAAACTGTTAAGATCCCTAAATATGTTGTGATTGGAATTCAAACCTAACCTAATGACTTGCACCTTCGTATTGTTTTCACGTAGCGACTATATCAAGAGTTACCGGTGCCTTTGACAAAAGAAATTGGGTCAATGTTTGCCAAAATTTTGCTTTTCATGTTATTATTATCCGGTCTTTAATTTCATCACATTGGGTTTATAATTAACAAAAAATTGATGTTAAAGAATTAATCTACTCTAATTACCGAACAAAAAATAAAAATTAATATTAACAGGATTCAGGACCGAAACATAATTCCATATTGCATGCAACAAAAACTTTAAATAATCATAAACATAACATAAATTATATGTACCTTAAATGTAACAACCCCCACTTTTTGGACTATTATTCTAAATCAAAAACTAAAAAAATATACAATTTATTAAGCCAAAAGTCAATTACAAGACAATTATTACAAAAACGCAGCTAATGATGATCTAAAAGCCAATCTATTCCGAACCTAAGGTCTTCGAAATCGAAAGCACATCCACTCGATCTTACACCGAATCTGAAATATTAAAACAATGAGCTGCGAAGCCTAGTAAGCAACTACTGTCCGACGGCTCAAAATAATATTTTTATCTTTTTCAAAAATACAACTTGAACATGTAACACATGACATCTGTCAAATAATATCACACAACATTCTCGATATATTCTATACTAATTATCAAATCGATGCAAACAATATTTTCAATAATTAACATAATCAAAGTTCTTAATCAGTACATAAATCGTAACATCAAATTCTTATTTTAATTCTCACAATTCTAAATTACGATCACACTATACCAATGACACGGTTCTATATTCGATGGTTTGATGGGGCCAATTTACGTCCCTCGTTAAGACAAACTCAACAAAGTATCTATGTGTTCTGGAATATACGTAAACTAGATCTAAATATCACACTATCCGGTGATCGGATTCTATGATTCGATACGCAACTAAAACCGGGGAATTCTATAAAAATATATTTTCTAAAATTTATTTTTGATGTCACAATTTTCAAAAACTAATCAATAAAAATTTTTAAATGTGGATAAAATAGATTTGATAATATTAGTGAGCAACGAAAAGTCACTTACCTCAATCAGCAATTAGAGAATTCATATAATCACATATTCAATTAATATCAACCCATCACCCATCAGAACGGCACATCTAAAATCTTGAACGACTTCATGATTCCAAATCTAACAAGAACTGTATTTAGCCTTTTTGACCCTCTAAACGACGTTTTTATTGAAAAACTTAAACCATGGAAGTTGTATGGAACAAAAAGATCCTCCCGGCAAGGTATGGTTCATCAAAAACGGACTAATAACGAATCGGAAATTGAATAAAATGCCCGTTGAATTTGAACAAAAACTGAAAAACATGATTTGAACATATTTTGTGATTTTGAGAACAGTTTAAGGCATAATCTGGAAATACACTGTGAAATTAAAGGTGTAGAAAATTGAAAGAGCTTTCCGAAAAGTCCACAATCAACAAATTTCGATTTACGATGAATTTTCTATGAATTTTACAAGATAGCTGATTTTTGTGAACAAATCCCTATGAATTTTGAAACAAAGACGAGCAAGGAGAATAAGATGTATATATAGTGATACTAAACCCTAATTACAAACCTACTAATTACGTGTATTTAAATCTGATCCATATTTTAGGCTCATTATTCTATTTCAGTTTTAAAATCCTATTCTTTTTCAAATTTTAATCTAATTTTTCTATTATCCTGTTATTATTATTAATCTAAAATTTAAGGGATATTACAATTAAGGGCCTCCTTTGCTGATTCGACTATTCTTTATTCCTTTTTGCATGAAAAACAATCAGCACATCACAAATTCACAATCCTGTCAAATTACAAAGTAACAAATTAGGCTAAATTTATAATATGACACGTCAATATTAATAATGATCATTACGTATAAAGCAATATATAATTATGATCAAATATTATCATGGAATATGTTTCATACAACCACTATATAAATATGAAGATAGATGATTGAATTCTAAAATATCTCTGCAAAACACCAAGAAAAATATGAAATGACATGAAAATAGAAGAGATCTAAGCTAGATAACTAAAGCTAGCACAATCTAAGCAAAGTCAGAAAGTAAAATCCTCCAAAATCAGTATATACCTACCTAGCAATTGATTGTGAACAAACAATGAGACTCTAGTGTAGTTACTGAATAACGAAAATTTGCATATATGTAACAACCTAGAAAAGTCCAATTACAATATATATTTAATACCTTATTAACAAAATAATAAAAAACTAAGATTGTAAACGTGATTAAGATTTTCTTTTATGTAATTAATACTTCCGTTATAAATTAGAGGTAAAAAGAAAATTTTAATTTTTATTGTTTGAAATATAGGTACTCAAAATAAAAAAGAGACGAGAAAAAACTAAACTTTTATATATAACCGTAACTTATTAAAACTTGTATTTAGTATTATTATTTTTTGTGATTGGTGCTATGATTGAATGAGGAGCAAAGTGCACACTGCATATGAGCCACCTTTTGTAGGACGATCTTGAACCAAATTGGTTTGGGCACCTACCAAAATAAAATTAAATATACTAAACACAAATATTAGAGATGAAGCAATTTCAAGTCCAAATTAATTTTCAACAATAATATGTGTGTTCTTGTATTTGTTTATCAACCTGCACAATCAATTCTCATGGAATTAGTCTATTAATAAAGATATTCAATTCTCTAAACACGATTAATTTAAAATATTATGAGATAATGGTTTTGAATAACTCGAATTAATTACCAAAATTACAAAAAGAATATATCAAAAACTATGTACAAAGATAACATTCAATATAATTATTATTAGATATAGAAATCAACTAAAACAATTATAAAAAATTGTATACACGTATGTAATATTAATCGTCACCTTGTTTAAATTCATACTTTTTTTGTGCACCCTATTACAACACGTCTAGCTGTCTATTTGTGTTATCAAGACCAATGTTCTAAAAAACGTTAGGCCGGTCTAGACGGTTAGTCTACCTTCTAGCGATTAATCGGCTAGGCGGCGATTAATCGGGTGTATTTGAATATTATTATTTATATAATTTAATAATAATATTCAAATATATCTTTTATACAAGTAAAAATATAGACATCCACATTTTATTATCAAATACAATAGGTGAATTTTGCCTTTCATATGTAAGTTTTATTTTCTACTTAAAATTTTTATCTTTTTACAATTTAATTTTAAAGTTGACCTTTTTTTGAAAATTTGACCGATTAATTACGACTAAACCCGATTAATCCCGCCTAATTTTTTACGGATTAATCTCGCTTTGACCTCCTAGATCCGATTAATCGCAGAGTTTTGCAAAAAAAAAAAAAAATTGTTTTTTGACCGATTTTCAGAAAAACTAGACATTTTTGCACCGCCTATGCCGATTTTTTGAACACTGATCAAGACATATATGGGTTAAAGTCGTTTTGGTCACTCAACTCACTATAAACTTTCAATTGGGTCATCGAATTCAAAAAACTTTCAGTCACATCATTGTACTCTTAAAAAATTTCATTCGGGCCACTAGACGTTACACTCCGTTAAAAATTAGACGGAAAGCTGACTAAGCTTTGTGATTTAGCTTGAATAAATCCACCGTGGCATGTACAGTCAGCTGAAGTGGCGTTTTGGTCACTCAACTGACTATAAACTTGCAATTGGGTCATCAAACTGAGTAAACTTTCATTCAGGTCACTGACGATTACATCCGTTAAAAATTGAAAAGAAATCGGACTAATAGTTTTCCTGCAACAACGTTAAGGGCTCTCTTACAACAAATACACACACATTATCATTAAGTGTAATTTTTTTCAATTTGTAATTTTTTCGGATGATTAGAATTTAATTTAATTTAAAATTGAACATACCCATTCAATTTATATGCTTGTAAATCGATACATGTGAACAATTTTTTTAAGATATCACGTCTTTTGAATCCAAAGTGTAATTTTTTTCAATTTGTAATTTTTTTTGGATGATTAGAATTTAACATAAAATTGAACATTCTCATTCAATTTATATGCTTGTAAATCGATACATGTGAATAATATTTTTTAAGATATCACGTCTTTTCAATCCAAAATGTAATTTAATTTTTAAAGTGAAACCATTAATCTTTAGGTCAGTGACCTGAATGAAAGTTTCTTGAGTTTGATGACCCGATTGCAAGTTTGTAGTCAGTTGAGTGACCAAAACGCCGCTTCAGCTGACTGTACATGCCACAGTGGGTTTATTCAAGCCAACTCACCAAACTTAGTCAGCTTTCCGTCTAATTTTTAACGAAGTGTAACGGTCGGTGACCTGAATGAAAATTTTTAAGAGTACAATGATGTGACTGAAAGCTTTTTGAGTTTGATGACCCAATTGAAAGTTTATAGTGAGTTGAGTGACGAAAACGACATTTAGACATTTAACCCAGACATATATACCTAACATATTCATAAACCCAAAAAACTGATTAACAATGGTTTGTGTATGTTCTGTGTTATTTGCTAAGTATACACATATATAACGCAAAACCTGAAGTTACAAATGTCAGAAATAAGAAAATAAATTAAAATATTCAAACAATTATCAACAATATGCAATGTTATTAATACACAAGAATTATTATAAAATCCTCAAATTTGTGACGTGACGAAAACTATTCAGTATGGCATGCTTTTATAGGCAATTTAAAATGTAATATAGAGATATAATAAAGATTGAATTCTAAAAAAGATTGATTTTTATATATTTATTGTCTTCATTGTAAATTCGAATCTAAGTAAGAAATTTTATTTTTATTGAATTAAAATAGAGAAACCCTAGAAAAATAGATTAACACTTAAATGTAATTTGATTTAGTTGAGAAAAGAAATTAATTCTCTTTAATTAAATTTGTCTTCCCTAAAAATTTGAATTGAATTAAAATAGTGAAACTCTAGAAAAATATATTAAAACTTAAATATGATTTAAGTTAGTTGAGAAAAAAAGTAATATTTGTTTAAATAAATTTTAAATAAGATTGAATTTTAGATATTTACTAGCTTAAAACCCGTACGATCCACAAATTGTTTTTAATAATTATTATTTTTATTATTTACGTTTTAATATTTTATTAATTGCATTTGTTAAAAAAAAATAAGTAGGTGGGTTAAACTTTTTTAAATAATTAAAAGTATTAAATAGATTTTAAAATAAATAAGTAACGGGCTGCCTGTGATATTTTTGGAAATGCAAGGATTTTAATAAGAAAAATTAGCATGTTTTAGTCGAAAACGATAATTTCCCGTAAATAAAAGTATTAAATTAGGTTTCAAAATAAATAATTAAGGATTTGCTCCTAATATTTTTGGAAAAAGCGGATTTTAGTAAGAAAAATAGGAAAAATAACATGTTTTAGTCGAAAAAGGTAATTGCCCGTAATTAAAAATATTAAATAGGTTTTAAAATAAATAAGTAAGGATCTGCGCCTAATATTTTTGGAAAAGGATGTGTTTTAGTAAGGAAAAATAGGAAAAGTAACATGTTCTAGTTGAAAAAGGTAATTGCCCGTGATGATTTTAGAAAAAGAGAGGATTTTGTTCGAAAAAATAGAAAAAGTAATGCATTTTAGGCTTTAGCTAAAAAGTTAATTGGTTTTTAAATAATGTTATTGTTTAATAATTTTTCTTAAAAATAAGTAAGGGTAATTAAGCAAAATCACAAAGTACTGACCGTCCGTCCGACTACCAAATTTTTAATGTTTCGTCTAGTACAAGGAGGGATTTTAGTAAGAAAAATAGGAAAAATAACATGTTTTAGTTGAAAAAGGTAATTGTCCGTAATTAAAAGTATTAAATAGGTTTTAAGATAAATAAGTAAGGATTTGCGCGTAATATTTTTGGAAAAGGATGTGTTTTAGTAAGGAAAAATATGAAAAATAACATGTTTTAGTTGAAAAAGGTAATTGACCGTGATTTTTTTTAGAAAAAGAGGGGATTTTATTCGAAAAAATAGAAAAAGTAATGTATTTTAGGCTTTAGCTAAAAAGGTAATTGGTTTTAAATAATGTTATTATTTAATAATATTTTTTAAAATAAGTAATGGTAATTAAGCAAAATAACAAATTACCGACCGTCCGTCCGACTACCAAATTTTTAATGTTTCGTCTATTATAAGATAATATAAATTGCATTTCCTAAAAATTTGAGTGTTAATAAGGAATATAAATAAGGAATTTTAATTTTATTGAATGTTTTCCTTAAAAATTCGAATGTAAATAAGAAAATTTTAATTTTTATTAAATTAAAATTGATGAGTTCTAGAAAAACGTACGATCTTAGAGCTCGTTAGGGTTTTCCTTTATATATAAAAATAAAAATAAATAAAATTTATAATTTAGAAAAAAAAATACTATACTATCTTATAATAGACGAAACATTAAAAGTTTTGGTAGCTGTATTTTGGTATAGTACTTGCCTTATTTAATTGTTTTTAACAAAATATTTTTATTACTATCTTATAATAGCCGAAACATTAAAATTTTTGTTTTTCGGTTTTCGATCATTTATCTTAATTAAAAAATAATTTAGTAATATAAAAATATTAACTAGCTAATTGCGTTTTATAATTAAAACATATTTTTTTCTAACAAAATCTACTTCTTTTCCAAATACATCACGGACAATTACATTTTTTAATTAAAACATATTACATTTTTTTAGCTAAAACACACTACGTTTTCCAACAAAATCCATTTTTTTCAAAAATAGCACAGATAATTACCCTTTTTCAACTAAAACATGTTAATTTTTCTATTTTTCCTTACTAAAATCTCTCATTTTCCGAATATCACATGAAAATGTTTACTTATTTTTTAAATCCTATTTTAATGCTTTTAATTATTTAAAAAAGTTTAACTATTTTAGCATACATACTTAATTTCTTCTTAATAATGAAATTAATAAAATATTAAAACATAAATAATAAAATAATATTATTAAAAATAATCTGTGCATCGCAGGGGTTTTAAACTAGTACCATCTATACTATTATATAATAGACGAAATATTAAAAGTTTGGTCGGTTGGTACTAAGTGATTTTACTTAATTACCCTTACTTATTTATAAATAATAATATTATTTATAATTAATTACCTTTTCGGCTAAAATACATTACTTTTTGCTAAAGTTGCTGGCTATTATGAAAATTAAAAAAATTACCTAAGGGGAGTATTATTTGCTCCAACGGTGTTAACTATCATGTTAGTTGGTTTAAATTATAGTTAAGGGGAATATTGGTTCGACAAATTTAGCCAACGAAAAATGCATATCTATTTTTTGCTAAGCGGAATTATTGGTTGGAGTTCAACATATTTTACATATTATCTATACATGTGTCACCTAGATTATTTTAGCTAAGGGTTCATCCCTGCCAGAGATGCTCTTATCAGAAACATTGAAAGTTTGGTCGGTACAGTACCAGTTTTTTGGTATTTCGTGATTTTACTTAATTGTTCGTACTTATTTATAAAAAGATTATTAAATAATAATATAATCTATATATAATCAATTATCTTTTCCAACTAAAACACATTATTTTTTTCTAGCAAAACTCTTTCCTTTTCCAAAAATATCACGGACAATTACCTTTTTCAATTAAAACATGCTACATTTTTTATTTTTTTTTTACTAAAACCACTTCTTTTTCCAAAAAGTATCACGGTCAAAACCTTACCTTTTCGATCCTTTTTCCAAAATATATCACGGTCAAAGCCTTATATTTTTCAATTAAAACATGTTATCTTTTCTATTTTTTTCTTACTAAAACCTCTACTTTTCCAAAAATATCACATTAAAAGCCTTATTTATTTATTTTAAAACATATTTTAATTCTTTCAATTATTTTAAAAATTGTAATTATTTTAACATGCAAACTTATTATTTATTTGAAAAATACAATTAATAAAATATCAAAACATGAATAATAATATAACAATTATTAAAAATAATCTGTGTATTGCACGAGAACGTTAAAAGTTTGGTCGGTACGGTACCAGTTTTTTGGTAATTCATGTTTTTACTTAATTACCCTTACTTATCTCTAAAAAAACATTAAATAATAATAACATTAAATGATAATTACCTTTTTCTGCTAAAACAAATTATTTTTTTTATTTTTTTAAAAAAATCCCCTCCTTTCCAAAAATATCATGGACAATTACCTTTTTCAACTAAAAATGTTATTTTTTATAGTTTTTCCTTGCTAAAACCCCTAATTTTCCAAAATATCACGGACAAATTTTTACTTATTTATTTGAAAATCTATTTTAATATTTTTAATCATTTAAAATAATAAGTACATTAAATACTAATAACCCTTTTCAGCTAAAACACATTACTTTTCTATTTTTCCTAACAAAATCACCTCATTTTCCAAAATATCATGAACAATTACTTTTTTCAACTAAAATAAATCAACTTTTTTTATATTTCATTACAAAACCCATTTTTCCAAAAATATCACGACAAACCCTTACCTATTTATTTTAATTTTTTAATGTCTTCAAATATTTAAAATAATTATTTATTTTAGCATGTCTACGTATTTTTTCAACGAATGTGATTATACTTGGGGATTTGGTTATTCTGTAAAGAATACTACAAGTGGTTTCGTATGGAGCGACGAACTTGATTATCCAGATCCACGCGAATTACTGATGGTAATAGTGCCAAAATCAATCTTCCCCATCACAGATGACGACAGTACAATTGAATTTACAGTCGACACTCTAAAAATGGTTGGGATTCATCTTCTGTACAAAACGGAGACTAAAACGATTGAAGATGTTGTGGAAAGAAGTGATTGACATTGATGCTTTGAAATCGGTTAATCCTGTGCTACAAGATATTTTCCTGGATATTGCCTGTTTTTTCATCCAATGGGAGAAAGAAAGGGTTGTTCAAATACTGGAAACTTATTATTCTGACGTAGATCTTGCTATTGATATTCTAGTGAAAAGATGTTTACTAAAGATTAATGACCTGGATAGGTTGGAGATGAATGATCTGCTTCGGCATATTGCAAAAAAAATTGCAAGCAACAACTCTCCTGATGAGCCTGGAAAACGTAGTAGATTGTGGCTATCGATTGATGTATATGAAGTGTTCAAGAACCACAAGGTAATTAGAATATAGACTAATATGCATTTTTTTTGAAACGGACTCTAAGTGCAAAAACTTAAACTAAAGGGATGCAAATTGCATATTAGTCTTTGAATATTTGTATGTATATATTTAATGACGTGGGCTGAATAAGCAAGGTAACCACCTCTTTACCTCTTTTTCTCTCTTTTTAATACGAATTAAAGCTCTGTTTGCCGACTTTTTTTATTAATATGTATGTGTCAGGGAACAGAAGTAATTGAAGGTATAGTCCCTTTCTTTCGTCATAATGATGCACTCAGGAGAGAATCATTCACTTTAGAAACATTTCAAAAGATGAGGAAATTAAGATTTCTTTACCTCAAAAGGGTACATTTCACTGGAAGCTTTGAACAGACATTCGAAGATTTGAGGTGGCTCTGTTGGGAGGATTGTCCTTTAAAATGTTTACCTTTTAACTTTTACCCCCCAAAACTTGTTATTCTTGAGTTGCGTCGCAGCAATATCACAACGTGGGAGCTAAACATGGTAGGGTACTCTGAGTATGTTTCTGGCATATATTGTAATTCCCATAACAGTATGCCTGATTTAATTACTCCTAATTGCAATCGCTTTTACAGGTTCCCCATGTTTTCGAAAATTTAAAGACCCTAGACATGTCACTTTCTGAAGATTTAATTACAACTCCGGACTTCACTAAATTACCGTGTCTTGAAACTTTGATTCTTAGTGAGTGTTTTAGCTTGGAGGAGGTCCATATGTCAATTGGTAGTTTGGTGAGGCTTGTTTCCTTAGATTTGTCTGGTTGTGTTGAGCTAAAAAGTCTTCCGGACACCAATTGTAACTTGAGAGCATTGAAAATTCTCGAAATTAGTTATTGCAGTTGTTTAAAAGCATTGCCTTTGGCGTTGGGGAAACTTCAATCACTGAGAATACTCAAAGCGGAGAATTTAACTGTTCCAAAATTACCAGATTCAATTGGCCAACTTCGTAAGCTTGTTGAACTGAGATTAAGTGGTAACAAGAACCTTGAAACTCTGCCAGTCACCATTTGCAACCTGAGATCAATGGAAATTCTTGATATCTATGGCTGCGAGAAACTAGAAATATTACCGGATCAATTGTGTAATTTTACAAGTTTAAGGGAGCTAATTGCAGGTGGTGCTACTCTCTTGAAATCTTTTCCTTACCAGAGTGCATTCTCATTGCAAAAAATTGATTTTTCTGGGAGTCTTCTCACTGCAATGCCATCCGGTATTAGTCAGCTTTCGAACCTAAAAGAGCTGAATCTTAAAGATTGTCGTCGTCTGTTGTCCATCGCAGAGCTTCCTTGTAACCTGAAATGGATCAGGGCAGATGGTTGTATGTCTATGGAAAGTTTACCAAATTTATCCAATTTGAAACAGCTGGAGTACTTCAACCTTGAAGATTGTAATGGTTTAACTGAGATTCAAGGCCTGGAAGGACTCACTTCTATTAAAAGACTTCATTTGGAAGGTTGCAACTCCTCTCTTGTGGCATACATTTTCACAGAGAGTTTCTTTCAGGTTTGACAAGTTTTAAATTTATAAATTAGTGTGCCAAACTTGTTTTCATTTATGAATTGTTTACTTTTTTTCAACTTTTGTCTTCTTTTTTAATTTTTCAAAAGTAGTTGGTTTTTAGTTACTACTCACCTTTCCCCACTTTTGCATGTATGATTTATATAAAAAAATCCATTGCCATTGTACAATTATGACAATGAACTGAAAAATCGAGATCATAACTTATATATTTAGTTACTAACAAAAGTAAACTAGATGATATATTTATCAGTTGATTAATAAAAATTGAAAAGCTAAAAACTTATTTTAAAATTATAACACAATTTCTTACTAATTAAGAAGTAATAAAAGAAGCTCACATAGAAATAAGCATTACCCTTTTTGACTTTCGCATGATAAATTAACAAGTTAGTTAGTTCAATAGATAATAATAAAAAGTAAGTCCATTGAGTTGTAAAACTTAATTAATTAGTCACTTTTTTCTGTTAGCAAACAACTGAATATGGTGTACAAAATGGTAAACATGTATGCCTTTGTATATGCTTATTGCTTTACTTGCTTTATTTTTTGTTACAATTTGCAACAGATATACTCAGAATTTGGGAATCCAATTCAAATTTCCTCAACAGAGTTTCCGGTTTGGATCAGGATTACTCAATCAAGTTTATATACGGGGTCCATGTCTTTAGATTTGCTGGTAAATGTGTCTTGCCATTTCTTGGGGATGATTCTTTGCTTTAAATCCTGGGATTGGTCAACCTATTATTCTCTTAAGAATACCACAAGTGATTTTATATGGAGGGATAGTGTTAATTGTTCCAACAATAAACCATTAATGGTAATAGTACC
This sequence comes from Heracleum sosnowskyi, assembly GCA_030848705.1. Taxonomy (NCBI): domain Eukaryota; kingdom Viridiplantae; phylum Streptophyta; class Magnoliopsida; order Apiales; family Apiaceae; genus Heracleum; species Heracleum sosnowskyi. The sequence continues at coordinate 12,372,553 of CM061239.1, forward strand.
AAGATCAATATTTTCTGTCAAAGATGGTGATGATAGAATTGAGTTGACGACAGAATTCGGAGGAACTCTTGCGATTCATCTACTGTACAAAACTGAAGAGCACGACAACACCACTGCCAATGAAGATTGAAACAGTTGAAAAGTGACAAGAACTAATCACTCTCTCCCTCGCTTTCATGAAATGTTGCGCAAAAAAGTGCTCTGTTTAATCGACCTGTGTGCAAAAAGAGGTAGCCATACATTTAATTGATATGTATGATTTGTACCACTAATCCACTGAAAATGGATCACGCACATGCTTGGTCTATAATTCAATATTTTGTTCACTATAGTAACATTCATGCATCTTTGTTTTCAGGGCTATATATGATATTATGATCACATGGAAGTATGGAACACGTAGTTAATACTGTTCAATATACAAACTAGAACACTTAGTCTCTTGTTCTTGATCGTCATATAGGTCGGAGTCAATATCTATAGTGCAACACAGTATTTTGTTGACTGGTCACTAGAGGTATAAGGTAAATAGGTACAGTTTTGTAGTTATTTTTTAATTTCTTATTTTGGTAATAAAATGTACATTACAAATGGGTTGTAAATGTACATTAAAAATGTTTAATAACAATCAATGATATAGATGAGTTGGAGATGCATGATATGCTTCAGGATATGGGAGGGGGAATTACACGTATCAACATAGTAGATTGTCAGGATATGGGAGGGGGAATCTGATTATATACATATACTCATCACTCAATATCTGTGTGTTGAAAAAGCACTAGGCAACTGTCTCCCCCTTTTTCTATCTCAGATTTTATATGTAGTAGTTTTTATCAACTTCTCTTCTTGGTATATGCATGTTAGAGAACAGAAACGATCAAAGGTATCACCCGTAGAAACTATTACACCCTGATAAAATTTGTTACTCTTTCGTTGTTATTTAGCAAAGGGAGAACAATGTGGGAACTAAACAAGGTAGGTGCTGTGAGTCTGTTTCTTCCATATCTGATCGTTTATATAAAAAAGTTCAATTGAATTTATCCTGACTGCAATCATTTTTACAGGGTTCACATGTGAAAACTAAGAAGCCTTCCATGTGGCACTTAAACTTGTAACTTGAGAGAACTGAAAAGTCTAGATAATGGTTGGTTGCGGCAGTGTGGAACTGGTTTTTGTGCTACAGATTTAAGTCGACGTCTTTGTAAGTTTGTTGTCCATTTCAGATTTTCCTCCTACTCTGAGAGTTCTAGAGGCAAATGATTGTACATTTCTGAAAAGATTACCGAATTTATTCAAATTGAAAACCTCAGAGAATTTGGACGAGATAGATTGTATTGATTTGAAAGATATTAAAGTCCTGAATGATCTCACTTTCATTATAACATTTTTTTATTGGGAATGTCAACTACTCGTCTCTTCTGAGTTCTGACATATGCTTCATAGAACGTTCTTTCAGGTTTGGTTAATCTTAAAATTAAACTTTTATGATTTTCCATTTCATGTTTGTTGTTTATCTTTTTTTTTTTAAAGCTAGATGGTAATAGACTAATAGTATCTTGATGTATGGTGATGATAGAATTGAACTGACATGGTGTGCAGAATTTTTGGATACGACAAGTTACAATTATCTTGATGGAGGCAATGATTTTGAGGTTACAATTTACGATTCACGAATGACGAGTATGGTTGCATCACTTTTACTGAAAAAGATGAATTTGGAAATGGCTGAACCGCAAGATGCTTTGTTTAAACAATACGAGTCAGTTGTCGTTTGTTTGCTACCTGCCGTAATAGGTAACCATAAAATATATTTTGCAAATGGTTCTTTATCATTGCTTGCTCTTCCAGGTTTGTCATGGTGTAGCGTAGTCGAAAACGTGGCATCCTCTTTTCTCTCTCTTGTGTAAAAGTAAAGCGTTGATTACATTTTTAAAATAGTTTGTGCCTGGTTATAAATTTATTGCAAGTGGAAAGTACTTGATTTGTTTTTTCTAGTCTCAGCAAACTAACTATGGGGAACTCACAAAGTTTATATGATTATTATTGATTATTTCTTATCTGTTTCTGTCTTGGAACAACTAGCTACATAACAGTGAAAACTTTATTGATAGATTCATATTATCTGAAGACCTAAAATGAAGTACTGGTCAATTAAGGAAATTTAAATACTCATACACCATGTTCCCTCCGTCTTTCGGACCCCCGACCTTTTATATGTGAGCAGAAAGGAGAGAGGTATCTAGAAACATAATGAAAAAAAAAATCTCTAGACTGGGAAGCATAGTTCCATTAATATAAAATGTTCAATGTAAATTTAATCAGAAAGCATTGTGGGTTTCCTAATCAATCAACATGGTATATGACTGTTGAAGAATGAAGGGTGCAAAACCACCATCTTACAAACAGTTTATATTCCATAGACTCTCGAATTTGTTTGATTCTATTGCTGAAAAGTTGCAAAGCGAAAAGATACATTCGTGCAGATCGAAACAAACATGTCAGTACATTTACACAGCTAAAAGTCTATTGATCTTATAATCCATATATATTATAGCTTTAGCTGCAGAACCCAGACTTTTGGTGTGCAATAATGCCCCAAATCCTGGAAAGACTTTAGCTTTAGCCGTGGCTGGGCCGTCGCTCTAGAAACAGGAAAAGGATCCGAAGTTGATTGGACACCAATTTGCAGAACTAGCCGAGACCAAGTCCTGGAACAAACAGTTACACGATAAATAACGTTGCCTGAAAACCAACTGCAGAACACTTAAAAAAGTTTCCGACTTGTCAGGACACCGTCTATCGGATTCAGATGACAGGTCATTCATTTATATTTATATATTTCATTAACCTACATGCTAACAGTATTATTGTAGTCCTATGTAACTACCTATTGTGCTCTGCTTTATAACAAGAAGAATTACATTTCAGGTCTGAAGCTGATGTTACCAATGAAATTGTTGATGAGCTTCTACTCAAATTAAACCCCAAAACTTTAGATGTCGCCAAATATCCTGTTGGCTTGGATTTTCATGTTGAAGCCATAACAAGAATGTTGAGCAGTAACACAAAAGGTGTCATTAAGTTTGGTATATATGGTATGGGCGGTGTGAGCAAAACAACTCTTGCCAAAGCTCCTTTAACAATCTCGTGGGAGGAGGAAGACTTAAGGGCGCAGCTTCTAGAATCTAGAATGTAGAATAGTACAACAAAACTTGAGGTTCAAAATGTTGACCAAGGAATTAAGTTGATGGAAGCTAGAATCTGTTCAACAAAAGTTGTGGTGGTTGTTGATGATTTAGACAACCTCAATCATTTTCAATTACTAGTAGGACCATTTGCTTCTGGGAGTGTAGTTATAATAACTACTAGGGATGAAGAAAAACTGAAGTAAAAAGCAGATATCGACACTTGGTAAATACCTTGGATGCTGCTGACTCGCTAGCACTATTTACGCGACATGCATTTGGAAATGCTGAACCAAGCGAACTTTTAGGGAATTGTCTAAAGACATACTACGTCTTGCTGCTGGTCTTCCCTTGGATCTCGAGATTTTTGGCTCCCATTTGTTTAACAGATCAGAAGTTGGATGGAAATATTACATTGAGAAGCTGCAGCTACTTCCTTGTAGTAGTATTCAGCAAAGACTTGAAATTAGCCTGGATGCATTAAAATCAGATGATCCAGTTCTGAAGAAAGTGTTCCTCGACATTGCTTGTTTTTTCATTGGATGGGGAAAACAAGAAGTAGTTCATATAATGGATAGTTATTATTCCTATGCTGATCATTTTATTGATATGTTAAAGAAACGATGATCTGCTGGGGACTTGGGAAAGGAAACTGTGCATTGGTCAGCTGGGGATGCATGATCTTCTTCAGGACGTGGGAAAGGAAACTGTTCGTAACAGCTCCCCTGATGAGCCTGGAAAAGAAGCAGATTGTGGGTATCAAAAGATACATGTGACGTGTTGAAGAATCAAAATGTATATAAATGGTACAAAGGTATTTGACAATGTTTTCAGATTCATCTTATCGCTCACAACTTTTTTAAATTTTCCTTCAAATGTAGGCATATAAAATTGCTCATAAGATCATTTATAAACATCGGTCATCACTTTTTTTCTCAATATATACAGTAGGGAAGGCAAGCGATTGAATGTATCATTTACAGAGGTCGAGAATGTACACACCTGATGGAGTAACACTCGCCATGACACACTGAAAAGGATGAGCAAATTAAAATTTCTTAATATCGAAAAGGTAAATCTCAATGGAACCTTTGAACAGATATTTAAGGATTTGAGGTGGCTCAAATGGGACCTTTGTTCTTTGAAGTGTTTGCCTTCTGAGTTTTACCCGCAAAAACTTGCAATCCTCGAGTTGACTAGCAGCTACATGAGAACAACATGGGAGCCAAACATGGTAGGTAGTCCAAGCATGTTTCTTGCATATATTACAATTACAATCTATATAAAAATGCCTGATTTAATTTATCCCAATTGCACTCATGTTTACAGGTTCCACATGTTTTTGGAAACTTAAAGACTCTAAACATGTCAGTGCTCTTGAGCTTTAGTTACAACTCCAGACTTCATGAAATTACCATCTCTTCAAACTTTAAATCTTGAGTGTTGTGAAAGCTTGGAGGAGGTCCGCATGTCAATTGGAAGCTTGGCGAGGCTTGTTTCTTAAATTTGTATGAATGTGAAGAAAAGAAGTCTTCCGGACAACATCTGCAACTTGAGAGGATTGAAAGTTTAAACTATTAGTTACTGTAGTAGTCCACATGTCAATTGTGAAAAACTAGAAATATTACCGGATCAACTTTGAAAGCTTACAAGGTTAAGAGAGCTAAAAGCAGAGCTTCCTTGTAATCTGACATGGATAAGTGCAGATAAATCCATTGCCACTACAAGTTTAATTGATGTGTCAAGGTTAATAGATGTGTTCAAGTTATAAGTCTCTTTTCCCCCCAGTTTTGTAAGTATGATTCTTATGATAAATCCATTGCCACTACAAGTTTGACAATGAACCAAAATTCTAGATCGTAACTTAGTTTTAAATTAAAACAATAAAGCTACTTAGATAATACATTAATTGGATGATGATTTTTAAAAAGATAAAAACTAAATAAGAAATTAGAAATTATAACACAATTACAAATATATATATAGAGTCCTGCTCAAATACAAACCTGCTTAAAATAAAAACTAAAAACTAAGGCCCAGCCCAAATAAAATGTAAGTAGTTCTGAGATTAAAACAAAAAGCCCAGCCCATCAAAACAAACAAAAGGAAGATTTCAAAAAAAAGGGTAAACTATACTTACACTCATACACACAAAACGGTTACATCAAAAAACGTGCTTTACTGTCGCACAAACCATTATCACCGAATATTACCATCAAAATTACTAAATATTCGTCAAATTTCTCCACGATTAGAGCTTGAACACATCAACATTCAACTAATTGATAAGAATCGGAGCAGAAACACGATTGTTTGAAGATTTTGAAGTTGATCTAGTACAAAAATCACTAAAACTCTACCAAGAGGTACATTACTCTGAATTCGTAGTTAGAATCGATGATATTGTTATATATTGTTACATATAAATGTATATTCAGTGATGCATGTTACTATATTTTGTGATTTTTAGGTTTTCGAAGTGATAAATGTGTGAAACTTACAAAGATCTGTTCATATGTTCTTGAAACAGCTATTAATTAAAGTTATATCACTATTGAAGCAAAAAAAAATGGATAAAAGTATAGGAGGTATGTAAAATTAGGTATTTAGACTATTTTTGATGATTTTAAAAAATTATTCATGTTTTAAGAGTAGATTATGTGTTTTTAAATGATTAATATTTGTTATGTAATGTTTTAACAGCAGATTGTTATGATAATGATGTATAGATTATGTTTTAACAGTAGATATATGTTTTTGAATGAGTAATTATTGATATTATGTGTTTTTGAATGATTATGTTTCGTTAATTTCACTAGATTCTTAATTTCAATAGATTTTTTGTTCTTATATGATTTTTTGTTTTAACAGCAAGTTGATGTGATAATGATGTATAGATTATGTTTTAACAGTAGATATGTGTTTTTGAATGAGTAATTATTGATATTATTTGTTTTTGAATGATTATGTTTCGTTAATTTCACTAGATTCTTAATTTCAATAGATTTTTTGTTCTTAAAGTGTGAACAATGAGTAAGCCCTTCGCTAACCAGGACAAACGTAAAGGTTGATGGGTTTGAATAATTTCTACTGCGTGTTTGTGCATTTGCAAGTGTCAGTTTATCTTGTTTGAATATATAGGTGTCACTTAGTCTGTGAACCCTTGGAACATATATTCACAAAGTTTTATATTATAAAGCTTTACTAATTATCTATAAATTTGATGCAAGTTGTCTCTATAATGTTACGTGATATAATAGCCTTGTACTCAAATGAGAACCGGTGATTTGTGTATAGTTTAAACTTGTGATTTAAGTTGGTTCTCATCGGAACATAAGTATATATCATTAAGATAAGTGTAGTGTATAATGTGCTACAACCTTTCTTATTGGTAGTGATTGTTGCACCATTTACTTGTGTGATTGGCATTTGCTTGATGTGCCCATTTACTATTATCTGATTATAAAGAGATATATATGTTCTGCCACTGGAATGTCGACTATTACGACTATTTCAGCATGTACTAATGTCTCTTGACAAGAAAGGAATTGTATATGAGAGTGCATTCATCAGCTTAATTGCCAATGGAAAAGTACATGTTCATTTCTAATTTAGACTGTCAATGCTTCACCATATAGAAAACGGTGAGACCTGAAGTTCAAGGGGATATCAGAAAACTTCATATTTATGCAGCTTAATTTGGCAACATTTGTGTGTGTATAGCAAATTGTCAAATAGAAACATTGGTTTTGACTTTCTTGATGCAATAATATATAAGACTGAGATATATAAAACTGCATAAATGAACCCTAGCTAGCCTGTGCATAAATAGATGTAATGAAGTGAGAGATGATGAATGGCCTGATTTTTAGTGAACTTTAAAGAAATTAACGGAAGGAAATAACTGAACCTGATTCGAATTTCAAATCAGTTCATTAGTCCAGCCAAAAGCATGCATCTTCATTAGTTCAAGAATTTCTAAAGTTTGTGTGGAATATACAAACTTGATATAGCTTGATGTGGAATAATTGATATAGCTATGGTAGGACCCTAGTTAGAACGATATATACGGTTAAGTCCTAGTTTGTCTTAATTTGTATGATTTAGAGCGAGAACATTATTATGCCACCTAAAACTAGTAGAAAGTTTATGTGAATTGGAGAACATTATTTTAGTAATTTTAGCACCTAAAACTAGTAGAAAGTTTTAGTAGTGATTTAATGATATGATTTAAATATGGAGAATTTGAACCTTCTATTACCTTACTTTAGCTTCTAACATAAGCTACTGATTTACCCGCATTATGATTTCAAACTTGCTTCAGTTCATTTAGTGACAGTTATTGTTCATTTTGCAGGTGATAGTACAATACGTCGTAGTTCTAGACTTCAACAGTTAAGCAACATGCAATCTCAATCAGAACAGTTTATGGCAGAAGAAAGTACTGATTCAGACATTGACAAAACTCCGCCAAGAGTAAATGAAAGATTAGTAGAGGTTGAAGAAAGGAGGAATATACATTTTTCAAGCATTGTCAGATACAAATACAAAGCAAGCGACGTTCAGAAATTAATGATATATATTGCATCATTAATTTCTATACATTAGAAAAATTACCATAGAACTAATCACTTGGTAATTTTTTTGACATGAACAGGGAGCCAGAAAAGATCAACCTGAACCTCCACACGATGAACCTGCAGCAAAAACAAAAAACAGAAAATGGAAAAGAAAGACAGATCAACAGGTACATATCACTAAAAACATTAGTAAAATAGTAGACTATTATAAATTTTAATATTTAGCTTAAAAGGAATAATATTTTAAAAAAGAAGTCATATGGACCGGATTTGGGTTGTGTTATGAGATTGTAAAAATGTTTGTGAATAAGGTGGAATTTAAATCGTATTTTGAATCTTGTTTTATGGTGTCACTAGAATCTGCAAATTATCACTACAACATGATAGGAATATCACTATAATTTGCTAAAATGATCACCTATAATAGAATGTGTTATTTACCAATGTTCATTTCCCCGAATTAATTTACAGTACAAACTTGTGTCCCAAACTCACAGATAGGTAGGTGGCTTGTATGTGTGCTTGTCCGCGTGTCTCTTTGAACCCAACTCATACAGTAACCAACAATCTGTTTAGTAAAATTGGCTTCGATATTTTTTCATAATTCTAATTGTCACTAGAATCTGCAAATTATCACTACAACATGATAGGAATATCACTATAATTTGCTAAAATGATCACTTATAATAGAATGTGTTATTTACCAACTTTCATTTCCCCGAATTAATTTACAGTACAAACTTGTGTCCCAAACTCACAGATAGGTAGGTGGGTTGTATGTGTGCTTGTCCGCGTGTCTCTTGACACCCAGCTCATACAGTAACCAACAAGCTGTTTAGTAAAACTGGCTTGGATATTATTTCATAATTCTAATTGTCACTAGAATCTGTAAATTATCACTACAACATCATAGGAAAATATCACTATAATTTTCTAAAATGATCACCTATAATAGAATATGTTATTTACCAATGTTAATTCCCTAAAATAATTTACAGTACAAACTTGTGTAATTGGTCATCGGCCTAATTAGTTGGTCATTTGTCTTGTTCTGAGCTTGTATGTATGTATGTGTATTTGAATGGAAGTAAACCTAGAGTAGATCAACTTCAGTTATATTGTATTGTAATTAGTGTATGATCATTATATTTTTTAAACAGGAAAAGCAAAATGTAGAAAAGAAAAGAAGGAAACCGAATGTCAAATATGCAACCAAGAAAGGCTCATACACGAAGGTGGATAATGATGAGGTAAGCTATTGTACTTAAAAATACAATATCTGTACCAATATTAAATGTAAATCCCTATAATTTTAATTCTCTTTTTGAACTTATGATAGGAAATTAAACCTGCTAGACACATTAATAGAGCAAAGGAACATGTGAAGATCAGAAACTCTCCAAGATTATTAAGTGAAATGTTGTACTGCTTAACAGAAGAACATAAACAATGGGTTCGACATAGTGGATTTGGAGAGCTTCTAGATTTTCAATTGGAAATGTTGCCAGGGCCTTTTGCTTACAATATACTTCAAATCTTTGAACATAATTCTGTGTCGATACGGCTTTCCAATGGAGAGATAAATATCAGAGAAGAAGATGTTTCGGATGTTCTAGGTCTGCCACATGGAGGAGAGTCGATAATGCTCGGAGAAAATGATGAATACCAAGGAAGAGTAAATGAATGGCTATCACAGTTCTCAAATAAAGATCAAATCACAACTTTCAAAGTTGTTCAGCAAATGAAAGGACAGGAATTGACAGAGAAATTTAAATTAAATTTCTTGATTGTGTTGTCAAATGTTTTGGTAGGAACGTCTACAAATGCCTATGTGGATGTAAAACTTCTTAGATTTGATTATGATCTAGATAGACTTTCTGAATACAACTGGGCTGAGTACTTGCTAAACTCACTAGTTGCTGCCGTTCAAAGTTGGAATCGTTCAGCATCGGTTTTCTTCAACGGATCATTAATTTTCCTCACTGTAAGATTTTTTTTTTTACATACATACCATTAATGTTTTTAATTTCTAGTGACTATTTTTGTAGTTACTTAATTAATTTATTGATGTTATTATCTTTTATTATGTAGCTTCTTTATGTTGATCGGGTCAGACACAAAGGGATTAAACTGGTTGAGAGACAAACCCCTTCTTACAAAGGGTGGACTGAGGTTAAGCTGAAACAGAGACAAGCTATTGAGCTGTTCAGCGGAAAGTTTGGAGTTGGATCGATATTACCTGCATTAAGGGATCTGCCAGCCAATAACAAAAATAAAATGAAGGTATAAAATTTATTTTGTTCTTAATATACTTTAATTAATTGCATTATTCATATATTATGTTAGTTTTGAATCTTTTCTATTAACAATGCAGAAAAATGTTGTTGATGAGAATGCCGAGCAGGGACATTATGAGTATGCACATGACAATGCTGAACAAAGTCCAACGAATGTACTTATTAAACTTATTCAACATAAATTACTTTAGTACTTCTAATGCTAATATCTTTTATTTTTATTGTATTTGCAAGAATTTTGCTCATCAAGAATGGAACAATGTTCCTCATGACTATAGCTCAGATGTATGGGAAAAGCATGTCCAACATGAACAAAGTAACGAACAGACCGAAAATGCACAAGGAACTATGGTAATTAACTATATTAGTGATATATGTATTAAAAACTTAGTGATATTGTCACTTCAATTTAACCACACTTTGATTATAACTTATTTTAATATGATTATTTTCTTTGTATTTACAAAGAATGCTGCTGATGGAAACAACTATCACCCTCATCAAGAATGGCGGCCATGGAATTATTTTCCTCGTTTAAATAGCTCAGATATATGGGAAAAAGATGACCATAATGAACAAAGAAACCCACATACTGAAATTGAAGAAGAGATTATGGTAATGAAGTATATTAGTGATTTCTGTAATTTAACTTAGTGAATTCTCAAATATTTTCTTAGTGATACTCTTAGTAATTTATATACTTTATTTGCGCTCTTGATTTTGTTAGTATTTTTTGTGATATAAGTATCATAACTAATATAAGTATTTATATTAACTAATGTGCTCTAAATCTCTTTAACGGTCATGTTTGCATAAATTGACTGAATAATGTGCTCTAAATCTCAATTGACTTGAATATTGTTCTGTTTGAATTGATCATCGAATTGACCTTGTTTGTTCTGTTTGTTTGTTCATCGAAATAACCTAATATAAGTTATTTGGAGTATATATAAATAACTTAGATTTAATGTAGTAGTATCACTGAATCGTTATTTGAAATATTAGGTTTAGATTATAAACATGAGTTTTGTTATGAAATTACAGACATGATTTGCCACTACATGCTCCAGTATTAAGAATTTGTGATATAAGCATTTTTTTACTTGTGATTCCTTTTTCCTATTAAAAGTTAATATTTCTGCAGGATCCGGTGGAAAAGCTGCGACTAAGGGCAGTAGATTTAATGGCTGCAAAAGATAAGTTTTTCGAAGACCTAAAGGAAGCTAAAGAGATATATGGAGATGATGTATATCTTTTGTCAATTGAACAAGTCATGAATGAAGTCTTCTTTCCATCAACAACAAATGGTGCTGAGTTGGTCGTCATTAATGAAAGAGATCCATCAACAACAAATAAGTATGTGTCTGAGGTTGCTTCTGATTTTGAATTAAGACCAGAAGATATAGAGCAATTGGAAATTATGGAATATCTAAATTCCACACAAGCAAGGATAGATATGCCTGACCTTTTTGGTATAGAAGGAAAAAATAGTGAAGAAAAAAAGAAAGAGGACATTCCTTCATTTTCACTTGGAATAGAACATGATACGATTATTAATGACATTGAGAAGATAGAAATAGCTGGTGAAGATATTGAAGAACAAGATGCTCAAGATATTGAAGGAGAAGATGATGATGATTTTGTTAGTCCAAGACCTATAGTGAGAGAAAAGAGCAGAAGACTTGTGAAGGTGGGTAGATATGCCAAATCTCCTTACATTGAAAGAGTGATAGACATCTCTGCCAAGTATACAAATCAAGATCTCGGTATATGGATATACATGATACAAAAAATCAATCTATTGTAAGTTTTTACAAATAATTTTAGCAATTCTCCTTTTTTGAATCAATTTATTAAATTTAGAAAAAAAAATAAGTAATTATTTTACTCATTCTTGACAGGGATCCTATCTTTATTTGGAATGGACTGACATGCATTCGTGAGCATATGCAAACACTGAAAATGACAACCTCTTTGTTTTATTCAGTAATAGACACATGGTCTATTATTTTGAATGATAATGAGAACTACAAAGCAGAGGAATCACCAATGCGTTTCTTTTGTCCAATTGGCAGCTTGGTAAATTATTTACTAAATTAATCTTTCCTCTTCATTAGAAATTAATATCATAAACTAATTTGAAATTACATTCAATTGACATGCAGCATTCAGGATTAAATGTAAACATGAATGTCACTGAAAGCTATTCAATATTTGCTGAAAATATGGGTTATACACTGAACAGATATGAAAGGAAGCTTGATAATGTAGACATGGTAAAGTATATAGCCTTCTAACCTTCCAAAATCGGGAGAATTTGGTTTAATATAGACATGGTATAGTATATAGAATAATTTATATTTAATTTTGACATATTTATAAATTTGCAGGTGTTCTTCCCTATTAATAAACATGGGCACTTCTATCTCATATGCTACAACCTCAAAAAGGAAGCATTTGATCTTATTGACAACATAAGACGCAAAAACCCAAAACAGTGTTATGGTCAAACACCAAACATACTGGTAAGAATCATTATTTTGTGTTACGTAAATAACTAAACTTTTCCAAAACATTCACTACTTATATTAATTATTAAAACTAGAGAATTATTTTGGTAAAACCAGATTTGGGTCGTGTTATGAGATTGTAAAAATGTTTGTGAATCAGGTCGTGTTATGGTGTCGTCCCAGTTTTAAGTAACAAAATTGGTATACCAATAATCAATTTAACTAGGATCTAATTGTTAGATCAATGAACCAAGGGTAATAATCAGAGACCAATATCATGCACAAAAATTTATTATGATTTAGATGTCCAGGTTGGTCTTGGCTTTAAGTATTATGTAGCACTATAGATTGGTAGTGCTCGTAAAAAATAAATCAAGACTTACATATCAAGACTATGTGACTGAACGAGAATACGAAATTCTACAATGAGGTCCAAGATCCAAAAAAATTCAACAAATTCAATTAAAATTTTCATTACTCAAATTCAAAACAAAACATAAGAGTTAAATTTTTGTATATCCAAACAGGATCCGTTGTCCCCAATCGACCTGTTATAGAAAGTCTCGCTAAATTCATATTCGTGGAGGTTGCTATATTTTACTAATTGTGTTTATCATCGGCTCCTTATATCTGGCTACCTCAATCTCGTCTCTTATTATAATTTATATCCGTTCGATTCACGAAGCTTCCGTTGATGACCAGCTTATTCAATACCTTAAATTGCTCCAAGCTTCTCTATTAGGTCGTTGCTTAATATATATTGTTTTTTACTTAATTTTTCACATGTGTTGATTAGTGTCGGTGGTTAAGTATTATTTGGATGGATCATGTATGCTTAATTATGTTTTGGAATATTTGGTGAATATAGGGTTAAGTGGTCATTTGTTGAATCAGAGCGTACTGACTGATTTTTGAATGAGCTGAATGAATTATTGTTTTACTGAATAAGCTTAGTTAGTGAATTGCAGAACTATTTAAATGATCACTTCTGCTTATTTACCTTATGTAGTTTGAGAAATACTCTGGAGTACATATAGGAGTTATTTTCTTATTGTTTAGTAAGAACAATAGGAATATCACTTGTTATTTCCCTGAATTAACGTTATTTAAAATAGTAGAATTAACAATTCACACCCTCCCCTTTTGTGTTATAGCATTCTCACTTCACTAGATACTTGAAAGAAAATGGATTTCTCAATTTGGCTAAAAGAATGGAAAAGTTGAATGCATCTTTTCTAAGAATGCCATGGCAGACAAAGAATAACTCAACTGATTGCGGAATTTTCGTTATGAGGCATATGGAGACCTACAAAGGTGATTTGAAAAACTGGGATACTGGATTCACTGAGGAAGGGGTAAGAAAAACCTTTTATTTTGTATTGCACTCTATCTGTTTTCATGAAAAGAAATAATCTTGTAAAATTATTATTTGTACTTGTCTAGATTTATGTGGTGGATAAAGGAAAAAACCATTACCATATACTTAAGTTCAGAACTGACAAATATGTAAAATAATCATAAATTGTATTTAGAACGAGTTGAAAATAAAGTTCATGAATAGTATTACGTTTTCTGCATTTTCTTGAAAACTACGGTGCTGAAATGTTTATTGTATTCATAAACTGCTAGACAATCATTATTTGAGCTCTCTAACTAATGTAAATATATTTTTATAATTTCAAATGCAGACAATCCAGGATAACCAGATTATCAGGCTTAGAGTGAAGTACAATAATAGTATACTATCATCGAATCTGAATGAAATGAAAGATGAAATCCTGAATCATGCCAACCAGTTGTTCGACAAAGGTGCTGAGAAGAGACTGATGAAATTGGTTGCTCAAATATCCGCTGGAAAATCAAGTATCGCACGAAATTACAAAGGCAAAGGTGCAAACAGAAAAACTGTGACGTTTGCAGCAAATTTGGCGAGGAGTTTCGATGAAGCAGAAACTTAGAAATGTGACCAATTTTATTTGATACAATTTTAGATATCTCGTTCTTCACATTAAATTGAAAAATTATTGATCATGTTTAAAAAATTGAAACTATAGTGATGAATCATCACTTTTATTTCACTATTTCTAAAAAAGTGGATACTATTGACTTGTGTATCATATTTTAGTGATATCTTAATGATATTTTACTAAAATTGTGTGTGATTTTTAGTGGTTTTTGTGATTTTTGTTGGTTTTTGTTGGTTTTAATGATACTAGTGAGTTGTGTATGATAATTTTAGTTTTAGTGAGTTGTGGATACTTAATAATGATCCTTGATAATTTTGTTGATGATGTTTTGAAGAAACTATGGATGTTTCGATTCATAATGTGTTGAGAAACATCCATAGTATCCAGTTTCTTCATTGAATCAAGATTGCGCCAATCTTGAATCTCCCCATTTCTGTCTCCAGTTTCAGACAAACATTATAAACAAAAACTAGTTCCCAAGAAGACTATAGAATCGCCAAGAATAGTCCACCTGTTAAGAACACTACTTTTTCCCTTACGCAATTACATTCCATCTCAGAATAATCAAAAATGATATACTAACTCTTACTAGAAGTATACTAAAGTGTAAGGCAATAAATTGTGTTGTCTAAATGGAAAAGCAACTGCCAAGGCAAACGTCACAAGAAAACCATAGATTTAACAACAACAAATCAAATGACATAAGAACCAAGAACTAAAAATCAATTTTATAAGATTTCAATGGAGCAATGTATTTATTACCAGGAACTAAAAACAAAATCCATGTAGAAAAAACTTAAAAATCAAGTTACCACGTTACATAGTTCATTCTGTAAAAACAATTAAAAACAAGACTAATCAACTGCCTTTTGTTGTTCTTTTGTACCAACATTCTGTTTTTTTGAACAAGTTCTCGAATCATGAGTTGTCGCATTACACTTTTTACATTTGCGAATTCTTTTCTTCGATTTGGTCACAACTTTCTCTCTTTCACTGATCAGCCTCTTAAAGTAATTCCCTTTGTTTTTACAAACATTTGGTGGCAGCACAGTAAGCTCTCCTACAGGCTGTTCACCAACCATAGCTGCCATGTGATCCTTCTTTGTGAATTCAACAACATCACCACAATCATCAAGATCTTTATTCAACTGTGTAATAGTATTATGGACATAATCAAGTCTGTCCACTTGAACTCCAGCTTTGTTAACTGCTTTACGAAAATCAAACCAAATATTCGTTAATTTCAAAGAAATCTGCTCCATCTTAAAGTAATCATTAGATACCGCAAGTGAATTTGATGAAGTCCCGCTGTCAGCAATTTTCATCCAACGATTGAGAACAAGGCTTCTAGGAAACTTTGTCACTGATATTTGCTTCAAACCACAAAAAGCGTGCCTACAAACTATTCCACACATAACAAACTTCTTGCATGAACAAACAGCATGATTTTTACTTACAAATACCTGGACAAAAGTATATAAAAATTATTAAAATAAATAAAGTGTTCCAGATAAAGCATGCTAGTGGCAAACAAAATCAACTAAAAAAATACTAACAAATCACTACAGAAATATCTACAATCACTAAAAACATACCAAACAAATCACTAAAAATATTACTCCACCAGATACTTGTGATTTCTCCACTTGTTTCATGTAAGTTTATGTGACTAAAAGATCGAGAAAAATAAAATGGTTCAACAGTCAATCACATAGTGTACTTGTCTTAAGAGATTTGTGGGACAAACAAGATTAAACACAATAGTCATTCATTTATTGGTAGAGCTTTATACTCGGATGCCAGATATCACATACATTTCTTTAGTGTCTCAAGACTTCTTTGAGACAGTTCATATTTCTGAGACTACCAGAATCGGACTACTACCACACAGTTGTTCTCACCTATGATTCTTTTTGCGTTTAGCCTCAGGTCCTTTTTGCGTGTGTATGGATTCAATAGGATTACAAGATTTCAGCCCGGTTAATGAAAATTAGAATCAGAACGACCCCAAAGTCTAGCTAATCCATATTTTCTATCACTCAAATGTACATAAACCTTCCTAATCGCACTTAATAACCTTTCATTTCAACTTGCCTTTCATGCAACTTAGTCATCTTAACATGACTTTTAGCCTAATCATCGATTAGGATTGCTGTAGTAGGTCTTATACAAACTGGATTAAATTGTCAACTAAATTAACTAGTTCTCTCGAATCTGTAGTTGAAGAACTTTCAGGGACCAGATTATTCATTATTTTTTAGAGGAAGGACCAGATTCTTATATTTTTATGATTTCAATTTCAATGTTCAAGCATAAAAATGTGCTGCAAATATGTAATTATAATAGGGAAATACAAAATACATATTTTAACATAATTCCTTAAAAAATCTTTTGCATGTGTGAAATTGATTTAACTATCTCACTAAACTATGGGCATATAACATTAATCTACGTGTCGATTATATAATTCCATTAATGTTGCAGATAATCTAGATTGATGGAAACCATGGAACTGGAACTAAATGAGAAATTTAAAAAGATATTTGAAAAGCTCGAGGATAACGAAACTAGAAAAATTGTCATTTTTGGTGAGCCTGGAGTTGGTAAAACATGGATGGCTAAAAAGCTAAGTGAACATGCACTTCAAAAAGACTGCTTTGATTACAACATTTGGATATACATGTGTAGAGTTTATGGTCACTAGAATTGAAAGAAACACAACCATCCAAGCTACGATCTTTCAAGAGACAACAAGTTTGTGTTAATCAATGATCTCTTGTGATACTAATCTGGCAGGTAGTGTCTTTTCATTAATATTCTTGTCAGGTATATCTAATCATGTATATTTGGATTTGAAATTTAGGAGGTACTAAATAATCACATGTGTTATTACTATTATTATCAATAATGATATTATCTAATTTTATAGAGCACTTTAATTTAAAGACTATATTTGTCGATTATTTCAGGGCCAAAGCAAATAGAATTTAGCAAGACAAAAACACATTATAATTAGAAACTTTACCTTAAAAATTTTGTCTTTAACTTTAACGTCCCTAATCTCAAGATGAGTAACACCATCAACTTCCTCACTCATACGCTTGATTTGCATATCCAAGCACGATCTTATTATTTCTTCTTGATATCTGTAAAATATTGCACGTGTAAACAAATCTGCAGCATCATCTTCAATGTACCATGTCGATATTGTCGTAGGAGTAGTACATTTGGACTCATGATCAAGCGTAGCTGTTTCATTCCTCTGCCTTTCCATTGCAGTTTGAAACCGTATCCAAAATTCACATAGGTTATCTCCTTGTTTATGAAACTGCCCAAAGAAAAAATTCTCGCTCTCCGACCTTGACGTCGTTCTCAATAGACCAAACATTGGCTCATCTCTAAAATATGCTGGAATCCATGAAGACCTAATAGCATACATGTCTGACAACCACTTATTGCCCTCTAACTTGAACTCCTTTATTATAGCCTCCCATCCTTCCTCAAACTCATGAATTTCCAAATTTGAAGACCAAATGTACTTTTTCATTTTCTCCATGAAATCAATCTCCTTACATAAATGATTACCAAGCTGCAAAACAACCAAAATTATAAAAAAGAAAAACATGTAATAAAATTAAGGGTAATGATTAAGCAAACATGTGGAAGAGGTTAAAAAAGCAGATCCATTATACTAAATTATACAACTAGTAATAAAATGTTAAAGTAAATATATTACTGCAATAAAACTAAATCTCACAAAACAATCTTAAAAATAGGTATAGAAATAGCAATTAAAACCACAATCAATCAATCGTCTGTACTGATTTCGAATATAGTATTTGTGTTCACCCAAATTCCGCAAAACCACAACTGAACATGTCCTTTATTTGTCCAAATTTTGTTATCTTTGTGATTCAATTTGACTTCTTAAAGCATACTACTTCCACAAATGATTAAATGTAATAACAAAATATGAGTGAATAAGCAATATATGTATTGTTTGTATTTGTATGTATAAGTATACCTTGACAGGAAATTTCTGAATAATGTGCCACATGCATAAACGATGTTTACTCGCAATCACGCCATTTTTCGAAGAAAATGAAGCAGGGATTGCGACCTTCATAGCAGCACATTGATCAGTAATGATGACAACCGGATTTCGTCCCATAGCCTTGACAAATTGATTAAAAGCCCAAGTATAATCCTCAATACTCTCCTGAGATAGAAGGCAAGCAGCAAAGGTAACACATTTCTCGTGTTTATCCACACCGGTAAATGGCGCAAAAATCATATTATACCTGTATCACACAAAAACAAATACAAACTATCAACATCACCATTTAAGGATAAACATTTGATGAAATTGATGAAATTGTCGGGTTTAAGATTTAGCAATATTAAATTGAGACAATTTTTTTTATTTGCTCAGGTGGGTGACTGCTATAGAAATGACGAGGACGGACAGAAGGAGGGAGACCTGATATTTGTAATAACAGTTGAGTAATACATATGTTACCCTATTTCAAACTCACAAAGCTACTCTCGCCATTTCAATAACTGGTCCACTCACCCAAACAAATGACTACAAATATTACGAAATCATACATGGCATGTTGCAGGAGTAATAGTGTTTTCTATATGTATGACACGTTTAAAGTGTTCGTACAACTTGCTTTAGTAGTGCTAGGGAGTAAACTGCACTACCACTAATCTTAACGACAAACAATTAGCCAATATGTAAAAAAATTCACTAAAAATCATGCACATATTTAATCCATATTTAAATTATTTTTTTACAGATTAACAGGTAGAAAACTATTAAAATATCACTAGAACAATCACTATTATTACTTCAATATCATTAGAATCCAGTAGGAATATCACTATAATGTGTTAAAACAATCAAATCTAAGCCTGGTGAAATCAATTCCTATTTTCACAGAGGTTAGATTCTCCAACAGAAACAATCTGTTGCATTAGATATATAAAATTAGATATCTTTAAATTTGCATGAAGCACCCTTTTTATATATTAAACTATAAAAAAAAAATAACCTGTGTATCACGAGTTTCTGTAATATAAACAATGCATAGGTAGTTGTATAGTTTGTTCTTACTTATTTGTGTCAAAGGTCGCATCAAACGAGACCGCATCACCATAGACTTCAAAATTCCGCCGACCAATCGGATCAGCCCAAAACAGCTTGGTTATGTGCCCGACAGAATCAACATCATAAGCAAAATAAAACGACTGTGAATTCTCCTGATTTACCTTAAACTTGTCAATTAGCATTTGTCCATCCTTTTCACCAACAAATGCTTTTAAATCCCGATTAAAGTTTCTAAAATCACGCAAGGTAGCACCTACATTAGAATAACCACCTGCCAGTTCTTTTGCAAAGCTAAAACTTCTGCTGCAACCAATTTTTACTTTCGAAGAATCAAAAACAATATTTCTCAAATTAATGTTCATCTCCCTATTAACTCTCAAAAACTGTCTACCAGTTTCACTAGCTAAAGGATGGTTGTGTAATTCAATAAAAGACAACACAAAATATTGACCACCAACCATATACTTCAAAACCATCTTCGCTTTACATCCACACCTCTGAGAAGCAGTACGACGTCTCTTAACCACTTTATTAACACTATAATCTTTAGGATCATTAAAACCTTCCCTACTACAAACAAAATGCTTAAGTAATATAGTCTTATCATCATCATCATCCCTCTTTTCTGTTGCTTTCCGGACACTAAATCCACCCAACCGACCATAATCTTTGTAAAACTTGTAACCCTTATCAAAACTTTCAAAAACCTGATTGGTGAATGGTATAGAAAGGTCACCAACAGAACTAGGTATATAATACCTGTTACCACCAGGAGACTCGGTGTAGCTTGTTAATGAACATTCATTTCCAACTGAAGAGAGATCACTACTAACAACAGTAGTAATCCGAGACGAATCGCCACAACTTGAACCTGAATATGAAAGATATTGACAATTAGTTTCAAATATACTCATTCGGTTTAAACACAAAAAAAATGTAATAGCCTCATAAAAACTACCAAATATACTAGTATACATAGTGATTACTACTTTATTCAATACTGAACATTAAACAACATTCACAACTGTACAGGAAACATCTGTACATGTTACAGTATTAAGACGATCTTCGCTTATCAATAAAACATATCGCCAAATCACCAAATCAACAAGACATAAATCACAATCGATTGTTGCAAGAACACAAGTATCCAACACAAAACCAAAAATCAGCGGTAACCGTGTAACACTAAGAGTCACACATGAACAAAATCATACAAGAATATAAAAGTATATGTTTTGAAAAACAAAATCAAATCATCAAAAATCACTAAAAAACTAAACAATAACTAATAAGATACTATTCAAAAAACACACTCTTATATCTTCAAAAACAACAATAAAGTAGAGATCTCACTAATTACACTAACTTACAACAGGAAATCACTAAAATTGAAACAAAAAAATATAGAGATTAAACAAAAATATATACATGAATAAAAATATGTAGAGATTAAAATTACAGTTACAAGATGTATTACGCATAAATAAAACACAAAATTTTCTTACAAAAACATCAAAAAATTAAACAAATCAGCAAACTTTAAGCTCGGAGAAGAATATATGACCTTGATTCTCACTAATTTTCATCAAATCTGTAGTAATCATCTTGAACACAAAAATCGTAGCTTGAGAGATATATAGAGACACAGAACAGGCGAGAGAGCAAGAGAGCGAACGAGAGAGATAGGAACAAAGAGAGAGAGAGATGGATGATTATCGAGATAGAACAGAGATATGGATGATTATCGAGAGAGAGGGCGGAGAGGATGGAGAGAGAAAGAGTATGGAGGTGAGAGAAACTAAAAACGGTTAAATGACGTAATCAATGAACAATATCTCTGTCTTTTATATTTTGTAAATTAAATAAATTGTGTGGCTGAGATTAAAAGATGAAAATACAAAATCAATGGCTTAGATTAGTTCCTAGTTTTTATTTTAAGTTTGGTTTGTATTTGATCACTAGCCTATATATATATATATACTAGCTTAAAACCCGTGCGATGCACGGATTGTTAATCGTTATTTTATTATTATTTTTTTAAATATTTTATTAATTGTAATTGTGCAAAAAATAAGTAGGCATGTTAAAATAGCTAAACACTTTTAATTAATTAAAAACATTAAAACAAATTTTAAAATAAATAAGTATGGGTTTGCCCGTTATATTTTTGGAAAATGAGGAGTTTTAGTAAGAAAAAATAAAAAAATGTAACATATATTTACTTAAAAAAAGTAAATGTCCGTGATATTTTTGGAAATGAGATTTTAAAATTTAATAATTAAAAGTATTTAAATACGTTTTAAAATAAATAAGTAAAGGGTTTCCTGTGATATTTTCGGAAAAGAACGGATTTTAGTGAGAACAATAGAAAAATTAAATTGTAAAAGGCAATTTCCCGTGATATATTTATAAAATGAGGGGTTTTGTTAGAAAAAATATATAATGTGTTTTAGCTGAAAAGTTAATTAGTTATAAATAGGTATTTGATTATTTATATTTTAATATTTTTAGTAATTGCATTTGTTAAGAAAAATAAGTAGACATGTTAAAATATGTAAACTTTTAAAAAATAATTATAATATTAAAATAGGTTTAAAAATAAATAACTAAATCCGTGATATTTTTGGAAAAGGAGGGGGTTTAGTAAGGAAAAATAGAAAAATTAACATGTTTTAGTTAAAAAAAGTAGGAGAATTTGTTAGAAAAAATAGAAAAAAATAATGTATTTTGGGTGAAAAAGGTAATTGGTTATAAATAGGTAATATTATTATTTAGTAATATATTTCTATAAATAAGTAAGGTTAATTAAGTAAAAATACGAAGTACAGTTAATTAAGGGCAATTAAGTAAAATCATAACGTACCATACCGACAAACCAAACTTTTAATGTGGGCAATTAAGTAAAATCACAACGTACCATACCGACCAACCAAACTTTTAATGTTTCGTCTATTATATAATAGTATTGATATATATATATATATATATATATATATATATATATATATATATGAGTTTTGGTCCACAGCCCCGGTTGGTTAGGAAATGCTACACAACCAACCCATCACAGCCCTTTAAAAACGATCTAAGGAAAAGCACTGCAACAATGATTCAATCATACGGCTGAGGAAAAGCACTGCAACAATGATTCATTGCACCCCCCACAATGTATCATTGCACCCCCCGCAATGATATATTGTTAGACCTCTTTTATTTTTTTTACCAAAACTACCCTTTTGGGTTTAAAATCATATATATCCAAATAACTTGTTTATGCAATATTACCTCTTATACTTGTTAAATCATATATATCCAAATAACTTGTTTAAAATCATATGTATGCAATATTCCCACTGCACCAACATAAGTAACTTGTTTAAAAATGATTCGTACCAAATATATCCAAAAACAAGAATTTATTTATTATTTGTAAATTGAAAATTAATTGAATATCAACCTAAATAAAATGTAACTTTAGTCGTAAAGGTGTGTTGGATGTTTAAAGTAAATGAGCTAATGGACCCGGAGTCACGGATTTCGAACTCGACAAGTTTAATTTAATAAATAATATTATTTTTTAAGGTAAAATAATATAAGGTAAAATAAAAATAATAATATAATAATATAAGGTAAAATAAATATAAGAATAGTTAAAATATTATTTTTTAAGCTTAAAATTGAAATATAACATTGCTAGTAATTGTAAACATAATATTTTATTTTTTTACAATCATAAATAACAACTAAGAAAGTGTATACATATTTAGGTCAATAGTTAGTAAGCAAACGATTGTTTCACATATCTTTGAGTATATTTCGATTAAATAACTTAATTTAAATACATATGATGGGAAAAAATATCCACAAATTAGCATCTAAGATATTTTGAAATTTAAATGAATGTAATTTAATTTTTATATACATATTTAAAGATTAAAAGATAAAAAAGAATTAAAAAAAAAAAAGTAAGTTCCCGCATTGTTACATTGCGGGGGGGGGGGGGGGGGGGGTGCAATGAAACATTGCAGGGTACTTTGCTGCCGCAATGTAACATTGCTGCTACCGCAATGTTACAGTCCCACAATTGTTTACATTTTTTTTACTAACCAACATTAATTACGGTAGTTGGGATAGTTGGTTAGCATTAAATACACCACTGGAGCAATGATTCATTGAGGGAGGGGGGAGGTGCAATGATTCATTGCGACAATAGTTTGCCCTACATCTTACTGCAGCAATGAAACATTGCGGGGGGTGCAATGTTTCAACGCGACAACAAAAAGTTTGACAGAAACTTCAGTAGTGTTCCTCTGTTTTTATCTTACTGGAGCAATGAAATATTGCGGGGGTGCATTGTTTCAATGCGGCAACAAAAAGTTTGACAGAAACTTCAGTAGTGTTCCTCTGTTTTCCTATGTTTTTCCAGATGCTACTGCCTAATTTTTAAGGAAATTAACAACCAGCAATGTATCATTGCGGCATCCAAAAAAAATTGATATTAAAATAATATTAAAATAAAAAAACTGATATTAAAATAAATTAGAAAAATAATATTTTGCATTTTTAAAAAATGAAATAATATTTTTATCATTTTCTCCTTTTTTTACTTAACTTCGAATTTTCCCTCTTTTTTCTACGATTTCTTTAATAAATTTAATACTAATATTTTTGCAATTAGAAAAATAAAAAATAATATTTTAACAATAATAAAAAAACTGATACTAAAATAATAATAAAAAATTAAAATTATTTGGGTTGTCATGGTATTTTGCATTTTTTAAAAATGAAATAATATTTTTATCATTTTCTCCTTTTTTTACTTCACTTCGAATTTTCCCTTTTTTTCTACGATTTCTTTAATAAATGTAATACTATTTTTTTTGCAATTAGAAAAATGAAAAATAATATTTTAACAATAATAAAAAAAACTGATATTAAAATAATAATAAAAAATTAAAATTATTTCGGTTGTCATGGTAGTTTTCATTTTTAAAAAATGAAATAATATTTTTATCGTTTTCTCCTATTTTTTACTTCACTTCGAATTTTCTCTCTTTTTTCTACGATTTCTTTAATAAATGTAATACTAATATTTTTGCAAATAAAAAAATGAAAAATAAAATTTTAACAATAATAAAAAAACTGATACCAAAATAATAATAAAAAATTAAAATTATTTCGGTTGTCATGGTATTTTGCATTTTTAAAAAATGAAATAATATTTTTATCATTTTCTCCTTTTTTACTTCACTTCAAATTTTCCCTCTTTTTTCTACGATTTCTTTAATTAATGTAATACTAATATTTTAACAATAATAAAAAAAAACTGATATTAAAATAATAATAAAAAATTAAAATTATTTCGGTTGTCATGATATTTTTCATTTTAATAATTGCACCTTGAAAAAGCTCCAAAAAACGCAGGCCTAAGTTAATGGGAAAGTGTACATGAAAAATGGGGGGAAATAATTTTTTTTGTTATATAGGGTAGGGTAAACTATTGCCGCAATGAATCATTGCACCCCCCGCAATGAATCATTGCTCCAGTGGTGTATTTAATGCTAACCAACTACCCCAACTACCGTAATTAATGTTGGTTAGTAAAAAAATTGTAAATAATTGTGGGACTGTAACATTGCGGTAGCACCAATGTTACATTGCGGCAGCAAAGTACCCTGCAATGTTTCATTGCACCCCCCGCAATGTAACAATGCGGGAACTTACTTTTTTTTTAATTCTTTTTTATCTTTTTATCTTTAAATATGTATATAAAAATTAAATTACATTCATTTAAATTTCAAAATATCTTAGATGTTAATTTGTGGATATTTTTTCCTATCATATGTATTTAAATTAAGTTATTTAATCAAAATATACTCAAAGATATGTGAAACAATCGTTTTCTTGCTGACTATTGACCTAAATATGTATACACTTTCTTAGTTATTATTTATGATTGTAAAAAAATAAAATACTATGTTTACAATTACTAGCAATGTTATATTTCAATTTTAAACTTAAAAAAGAATATTTTAACTATTCTTATTTTTATTTTACCTTATATTATTATATTCTTATTTTTATTTTACCTTATATTATTTTACCTTAAAAATAATATTATTTAATAAATTAAACTTGTCGAGTTCGAAATCCGTGACTCCGGGTCCATTAGCTCATTTACTTTAAACATCCAACACACCTTTATGACTAAAGTTGCATTTTATTTAGGTTGATATTCAATTAATTTTCAATTTACAAATAATAAATAAATTCTTGTTTTTGGATATATTTGGTACGAATCATTTTTAAACAAGTTACTTGTGTTGGTGCAGTGGTAATATTGCATACATCTTTAGGAGAGGTATGAGTTCGATCCTTGGATATGACTTTGAACCCAAAAGGGTAGTTTTGGTAAAAAAAATATAAGAGGTCTAGCAATGTATCATTGCGGGGGGTGCAATGATACATTGCAGGGGTGCAATGATACATTGCTGCAGTGCTTTTTCTCAGCGGTATGATCGTTTTTAAACGGCTGTGATGGGTTGGTTGTACAATATTTCATAACCAACGGGGGCTGTGGAAGGGCACGCTATATATATATATATATATATATAAGGTTCCAGAGAGAATCATTTTATCGAAAGAACCGAGAGAACCCTTATAAGACCATTGATATACTATAATATAATTAATGAATCTTAATAAAACACTTAAAAGAATCTTGATTATCAATTGAAATTTATTATAAATAAATTTTATATTGAAAAAATATTATAAAACACTTTATAGAATACTTAACAGAGTCCTAATTTTAATATAATTATTAAAACACTTAAACGAATCTTATAAAATTATTAAAACACTTAAAAGAATCTTAGAGTACTAATAAAAGTATTATAGTAAATCTTTAAAACATATCAGCCGTTGGATGGTGTGGGAAATTAAGGGTGATTGATTAGTTGTCTCAGTTCTCTCAAAAAGATAGGTTCTCTCTGGATCTTTCCCATATATATATATATA
Organism: Heracleum sosnowskyi; assembly: GCA_030848705.1. NCBI lineage: Eukaryota > Viridiplantae > Streptophyta > Magnoliopsida > Apiales > Apiaceae > Heracleum > Heracleum sosnowskyi. The sequence goes on from CM061239.1 coordinate 12,399,231, forward strand.
TATATAAAGGAGGATACGCGGGAGGTGAGGTGGCGCCCCTAAGATCGTCTCAATCTATTTTTTTAATTTTTCTAGAGGTTTACAATTTTAAATACTGATAAATAAAAAAAATATTCTTTAGCATATTAGAAGTAGAATATGTGTTCGAATTTATAGAAGAGAAAAGTTCGAATTTATAGTGAAGACATATAATTAAAAGTTTTATTTGAAGTAGAATAGGTGTTTGAATATGTAGAGGGAAAGAGTTCAAATATAAAAGAAGTACTTGCAAAGTTCTATTTGAAGTAGAATATGTGTTTCGATTTATAGAGGAAAAGAGTCCGGATATAAAAGAAGTACTTGTAATTAAAAGTTCTATTAGAAGTAGAATAAATGTTTGTAATACATAACTAAAAGTTCTATTTGAAATAGAATATTAAAGTTACATAAGTGTTTTTTCAACGAAAGAGTGTCTCATTAGAAAGGAGTATGGTAACATAAAAATTAATATATAAGACAAGTATATATTCAATATATTAAATTTGAGATTTTGATATTAAAAAGGAAAGCGTGTTTCATGGGAGGACGACTTATTAGCGAGGACCGAGTAATTTTCGTAATTTATTTGATAGAGCTTTTTTAAAAAATTATTACGCCGCCGCGAAGCGCGACTTTTTCAACTAGTATATATATAAAGGAGGATATGCGGGAGGTTATGTGGTGCCCATAAGATTGTCTCAATCTATTTTTCTAATTTTCTAGAATTTTTGAATTTTAGATACTAATAAATAAAAAAATACTCCCTCCGTCCCCCTCAATTCTTTACATTGAGGGGACGACACGGAGGTTAAGAAAAAGTGTAAATTAATAGAGAAAAGTAAAAAAAAATGAGTAAAGTGGTGAGACCAATCAATATTTAATGTATAAAGGGGGTATAAACTAGGTATAGTGGAGGAAAGTAGTGGATGTGATTGGATTTTATATTATAAAATGTAACTATTTTTGGTATGTAAAGAAATGAGAGGGACGTACCAAAAAGGAAAGTGTAAAGAAATGAGAGGGACAAAGGGAGTATCATTTAACATATTAGAAGTAGAATAGGTGTTCGAATTTATTGAGGAGAATAGTTCAAATTTATAGCGAAGTTCGAAGTTCTATTTGAAGTAGAATAGGTGTTTGAATTTGCATAGGGGAAGAGTTCAAATATAAAAAAGTACTTGCAAAGTTCTATTTGAAGTACAATAAGTGTTTTGTTATGTACAATTATGGATGACCTTTCCACAACCTCAAATCTTAACCTTTCATTGTCATTGTAACTCCAACTCTTGGCTTTTCACTACCTTTGTAACCTATGTCTAGTAGGCTATATAAAGCCTTGCTTGTAACTTGATTGGGGACATTGATATGATGATCTTCTCTTTTCTCTCTAACTCTCTCTAGTTCTCCTATATATATATTATATATTATATAACACGTTATCAACACGATAAATATTGTTTTGTTTAAAGTTTGAGCATGAAATTAGTTGATCACCTTTGAAAGCATCAGGAGCTATTCTGTGCATCTAAGTTGCTCAGTATCCAACTTGCACCAAGTGTATTCATAAGGTCTAATAGTACAACGGATATTTATCATCTAAGGTATGTTGTTCTTACCTTTTAATATATGTATGTGTTATGCTACAATTCATGTGTTTATATTAATGTTATATTGAATTCATTCTAAATGAGTATTCCCTCATATGCATGGCTTATTTGTTAAAAAAAAAAAAAAACCTACTAGATGTCCAAATACCTGTTAGTTTCTCTAAAATCCTACTAGTTGTCCAAAAACCTGCTAGTTCTTTTAAAATCCTACTAGTTGTCCAAAAACCTTCTAGTTCTTCTAAAATCCTACTAATTGTCCAAAAACTTGCTAGTTCTTTCGCTCCGTCATTACGATGGTGGACCTTATATCCATGAAGTTGATTAACTTTTACAAACATGAAAGATTGTTTTGATATCCTAGTAGAACTTTAAGCTCCAAACCGTATTAGTTAGAGGAAATGGTTGATTGTTTAAGTGAGAAATCCAAAGAGGATTAGCCAATACTTATTTTAAGATTAAAAGGTACACATCCCTTTTATCATTCTCTTCTTTTTCATTGCATTGTTCTAAATGTGTGTGTGTATGAGTTATGCTAATTTACATTTTCCGTAAAAATCATATTGAATTTGTTTTACATCGGAATCTATATATTTTAGGTATTTCGGAAAAATTCGTATTTAATTCATTATTTCTCTAAATGTTATGATTTTGGACTCGTTGGAAAGATATTTTGATTATCTGCAACTTTCGTTCTTTGTGTTTTTCATAATTCTGCTTGTATACATGTTCAAATATGCCCTTTTTGTAATCTGGTGGATTAATTTGACTTGATATGCTGTAGCTTTGAATATTCGTAGTAAATCAAGCTTTTATCCAATAATTACGAGTAATATCATTCTGGAAATCTTGTTTCGATCTCTGTGTTTTGTGTTCATATTCCATTGTCAAATTATGTGATTTCAGTATCTTAAACATCAAATTATCGTTGTGATCAAGGGCTGATTCTGTTCGGGCAGTCCGTATTTTAATTGTTTCTGAATTCGTTACATATTTGTTTGTGACATGCCTTACCATTCTGGAAAGGTCTCGGAATTGTCTACAAGTTTCGTCTATTGCACTTTTTGATTTGAGTTCATATTAATAGTGTAAATTGGCTTTCTTTCGGACTGGTCTGTTCTGATTTTTTATCTTCGATAGTCTATTTTGTTTGATATTTGGTTTTGTGACATTGGATCAATATGTTTTCAAATATAATCATTTAATTATTAAAAATCGTCTATCTTCGTGACGGTCAAATCTGATTTTATTCATGTACATAGTGTTATTTTTGGAGTAAGAAAATGTATAGACTTTTAATCTTCTCCGTATATGCAATTATGTTGATATGTAAGTAGTGTTAAGATTTTCACGTTTATGTGTATTTTTAACATGATTATTAAATTATTTCGATGTGCACTTCTATTTGTGTGTATCTTATTATGTTTTTGTAGAACTCACACAAAATATTATAGCTATTACGATATAATTGCAGTGATAATATATTGAGTGCTGTTATTATACATTGATGCAAAAAAAATTGATGGTTATGATTTGAAACTGTGCAAAAAAAGAAGAAAAAGGGGGTATTGAGAACTGAATAAGTATATGTGCATAGGCACATAATATTTTAATTCTACTATATCGTCTTATCCACATATTTAAATGTTTTATGCTTGCTTCAAATAAACGAGAGTTTAATATTATAAATATTTTTTTTTTGTGAAGTCTTACTTGTGATATATATAATACATGGTAGTGTTGTGTTATCATTATATGATTTTTAAAATTGATTTTAATTGATATTACATGATAAATTTATTCAAAACTTGAGTTCAATTCTCTTTTATAATTACTTGATATTGATGGCAACCAAAAGTTGGGTAAATTACAATCAGAAGTTGTGTGCTAAATAATGACCGAAAGTTTTGCAAATGTGAACAAAATTTTTCTATATGACATTTTTTCTTTATGTTTTTGGTCCTATAGAATCCATGAAGAATTTTTTTTTTCTTTTAATAGGATATTTGTCATAAATACAACATTGAGATAATATTTCATAAGGATGATAAAATTTTCTGAATTTTAATTTGACAATATTCCTGAAAGATAAATCTATATAAATGTTAGTGGAATTATGATTTATAAGTTGATATCTTGATCCTTGTGGTTGATTATTACAAAAATTTATAACTTCCCCAAATATTATCCAGAACTATACATCATATATAAGTCATCCAAAGGGGAGTATTGTATATATTGGATGTCTCATTATATTTTTCTAAATAGAAGGCTCCAGAAGAGCATGTATTTAATCATAGCATTACAAGAAAAAAAGAGAGGAGAACTCTAACATTATTGATGTGATTGTACTCTCCCAAGTGATAGAAAATTTTTAGTTGATGATTAATCGACCACATGGAGATACTAGAATGAAAAAATATGTCTTCGAGTCTTGAGTTAACTCAAGGTACTAAAAGTAGTTCGGAGAAATGTTTTGAAATCATCCACTAATTTTATAACGCACAAAGTTTTATGAAAATATCTTATAGTAAACTAAAAGTTTACTGATAAATTTATAGTTACGGGCTAAGTCATTCCGATTTTATGCGAATGATAATTGAAATTTTATATGGACGTTCATTGAAAAACCAGTAAATTCTCCTCAGGTATATTTGTTTATAAGGAAAATTGATCACCAACAAAAATAGATTATGAATCTATCATCTTTCGGAATAAATTATAAAACTTCAAATGTGGGCCATTAAGATATTATATGATTGATACATGAACTATATGGTTACGTGCATAGTTGTTATATACTCACAACCAGAAGCTTGTGAGTTTGATTGTTTAGTTAATCATATTATCAAGCATATGCATTTATATGATATTGGTGAGTCTACTACCCAAATGTTCAATGAAAATTATTGTACAATGAAAATTTTCGGATATCTTGTGACATTTATTGATGCACATCTAGCCATCCAGTTATCATAATGTCTCCCTATTATAAATTAAATTTGGTCAGCTATAATTGTTCCACCACAACAATAAGATAGAGTTGGATATACATTATAAATAAGTGGTTATCAATCATTATATATTTAGAGCCATTTATATGTATTTGGCTATGACTCAATTTATTGAGTCTGTTTTCTCAAAATTAGGGGGAGAAAATGAATAGTTGGTGATATTCAGTATGAATTATCATTGCCTCGTATTGATCCTCATAGTAAAGAATCTGAACTAGAAGTTCAGAAGATAATTTATTCATATGTTTCAATTATTGTCAGACATATATGCTGACCTGAAAGAGTGACTATATCACATATACCAGCTACAAATGCTCCAAATAAATGTCCTGGAAGGACAACCTCAAGATGCTATGTGTCTAAAGAACGCCTGAAGCGTGATAGACTAGTAGGTTCCATAACAAAATTATCCTTACAGGTAAAAAGGAGCAGCAATTGATGATGGCTAAATCGAGGAGTGGGTAACTTTTGAATGATCTCCAGAAGAGATTGTAGACATGACAAAAGAAAGAAAAATGAAGGTACCTGAAAATTATGAGATCTCAATATATTATGTCATGTCTAGAATAAAATGGAACCATTTACTCAAATTAATGTCGACGATACTTCATATGAAAATTTAACACTTGAGGTTATGGATTATAATGAGGATCAGAAAATAAATTGGCCAAAGATATAAGTAAATGATTGAGGCAAAATCTCTTACAAAGAGATAAATTATTTGGACTTGCAGTTCGCACACCAGAAGTTGTGAAGGAAGCGCGCTATAAAAATCATTATCTCTTTAAAATAGAGAAGTATTTAGAACTGCAATTCACACATGTATAAAAAGTCAGTGGGGGTATGAATGAATATTTATGTGAAAGTGAAATCTACGAAATATAAAGGTCACATAGTTATATAATGACCTTATATTGGTTATGAAGAGAAATAATATCTTGTGGTGGACATGATTACATAATTACCAAATAGTCTGGCAATATACGAAGGATTTGATTTTAATTTTATATGACCCACTTGGCAACATTTAAATTCAATTTCAGAAGGATTAAAACTGCTAGAAGCAGAAAATTAAGTTCTTGAGAACTAACCCTATCGAGTTGTAAAGGGTTCTGGACTGGTAGTCCAACATAAAATCATTTCGGAAATACTTCTTGTTATTTTTATAAAATTATACTTTGGCATATTCCTTAACTCATGGAGTACACACAAGGGTATGTACGGGTATAAGAAGCTGTACGTGAAATATGATGATCGTTTAATCTTCTACTATTTTTTGAAGATAATATGATTTATGATATGTGATAACTCATATAAATCTCTGGCCAGAGTGGATGAAAATTAGAATGTGTTTCTAATTGACATTCGAATGAGTTTCACCTCATAATCATAATATATTAGGATTATTGAGTTTGTTTTGTAAAGCTGTGAATTTTATTATTATTTTACAGTTTCCCAGAAACCATGCAAATTTTGAAAGGGGAAACTACTTTTGAGCGGAGACGAATATAATTTTTATGAGAATGCTTAGAACTTGCGACTTATGAAAGTCGATTGGATAAAGATCCCATAAGGATTATAAATACATGATTATGTTTAATATATATGCAAAAGATGCTAATACATTCTGAAATACAACTTCTTTCCTGAAGGAAGATGATAGTCACCGCTTTGCACACTTAAAAAGACAATTCTTGGTCCTGAAGTACCACATATCATAATGTGTAAGATATTGATTTATCTTGCTAATTATACATGTCCCGTTATTATTAATTAATAAATTCATATATGTATTCACATATGGCGTAGATGTTATTATTTTGGTATGCTATGAAATTAACAATTGCATGCACTTCTTATGATTGTATCGTGATTCTGGCAACCCATGAGGATGGTCATTTATGTATATGGTTAAGATTGGAGATCCGACATTAAAGATTTGTTCACAAAAGCGCTTTCTACATCTTCCTTCGAGAAATTGGTACACAAGATTGGAATGCGTAAACTTCGAGATATATTGAAATGAGGGGGAGACATGATACTTCTTTATATTACATTATGTGCAACACATGTACTCTTTTTCCTTCACTAGGGTTTTTTCCACAGGGTTTTTCCTAGTAAGGTTTTAACGAGGCATGATGTTAGTACATGTCATCCAAGGGGGAGTGTTATGTACAATTATGGATGACCTTTCCACAACCTCAACTCTTAACCTTTCATTGTCATTGTAACTCCAACTCTTGGCTTTTCACTACCTTTGTGGTATATTCTTATGTATGTTTCTTGCATACATATAACATTTGATGAAGAAAAGCCTGCTTTAATTCTTTTCCATTGCACTCATTGCTGCAGGTTTCACATGTTTTTGGAAAGTTGAAGACTCTAAACATGTCATGCTCTCAAGATTTAATTACAACTCCAGACTTCATCAAATTACCGTATCTTGAAACTTTGAATCTTAGGGGATGTACAAGCTTGGAGGAGGTCCACATATCAATTGGAAGTTTGGTGAGGCTTGATTCCTTAAATTTGGAGGATTGTGTGAAGCTAAGAAGTATTCCGGACACCATATGCAACTTGAGAGCATTGAAAGTTTTAAATATTAGCATGTGCAGGAGTCTTGAAGCTTTGCCTCTACAACTGGGCAACATTGAATCCCTAACAAACCTCGATGCTAGATGTCTAAGTGTTTCAAAGTTACCTGATTCGGTGGGACATCTTACTAAGCTTGTTAAGTTGGATCTAAGCTGTAGCAAGCTTGAAACGCTTCCGGACACCATTTGCAACCTAAGATCCCTGGAAACGCTTACTATTTATGGATGTTCAGCACTGGAAAGATTACCAAATGTGCTGTGGAAGATTACAAGGTTGAGGGAGCTAGATGCAAGAGAAGCTAAGAAGTTAAAAAAGCTTCCAGATATAGGAACAAGCCAGATTGCATTATCATTGCAATATTTGCATTTATCTGAGAGTGGTATAACTGCCCTGCCGTCTGGTTTAAGCCAGCTGTCAAACCTACAATCTCTTGATCTTAGTCGCTGTAATCATCTGCTTTCCACTCCAAAACTTCCTCCTAATCTGAAACGTATAAGAACAGATAATTGTAGGTCTCTGGAAAGATTATCAAATCTCTCCAACTTGAAACACTTGGAGGAATTGAAACTTGCATCATGTACGGGTTTGACCGAGGCTCAAGGCTTGGACGAGCTCACCGCTTTAAGAGACCTGGATTTCAGATTTTCTCCTGGTTTGACGTGTAAGCATCTCACAAAACAATTGTTTAAGGTTCGCTCAGCCTCATCTCTCACACTATTGTACTTTTACTTCGCTAATTTGATAATATTATATAACAAAATTATCACTTTTGTTAGTCCTTGTGTATTGCAGAAGGGGGGGGGGGGGATGAATGCAATACTGATAAAATTCAATCTAAATTTCAACAACTAAAATCAAGATTAAACGTTATCAGCAATATATGCAATCACGAACAGTATTCAGTAAGAACAAGATTCACAAAATAAATGTTTTATTTATTTTGCAAAGTGTTGCTACAACCTCAAGAAAGAATTCTCGAGCTTCGGGTTTTCTTCAAAGACACATGCTTGTCTTCGTTACAATTCTAGAATGAATTGATAGTAGGTATAAGACTAACCCTATCACTATCAGTCACGGGTTTGTGAAGCTGCTGTCACTGTCAAGTGGCAGCTTCTTACAGATTGTCTTACCCATGTGACTTTCCTAAATTGCTAACATGTCAGATATACATTACAAAGAAAGCAACCTAGATTCATTCCATTTCCAGCTAAACCAATTCAGCAGATAAAGACTTGACCTTGCTCTTGAATTGATTCGCTTTTGTTTTGCAGTGCTTGAAGCTTCTGTCGTAGTCTTGCAGACTTGGTGCAGCTTAGGGATACTGCATCACGCCTGTTTCTTGAACATTTAAACTGTCACGGGATTTGACTGAGAAAGATACCTAGCATAAGGATCTTTATTGAGACAGTTACTTTTGCCGCAAAGCTTGCTGTCACAGGAATGATCTTTTGGTGACAGTATGAGTTCCCCGCATAGAGTGCTGTCGAGGATCCCAAACTTGCTGTCGAGGGCAATAGTTGCTGTCGCGTAGTCTTCCGCCAATGTTGCTGTCAGAGTGAATATGCTGTCGTGACTTGCAACATTCTGTCTTCTTGTAATCTTACTGTCACAGCTTTAGGACAGTAACCTTTATTCATGTTGTCATCCAAAAAGCATTCTTTGAGGCTTGAACACATAAGTGAACTTCTTTCAAACAATACAACTAGAATAACATTACATACTGATTACAAGAACATACTTTGGCTATGACAGTATGTTCTACTTAATTTGAAAAATTAAGTACAATCAAAGTTAAGTTATTTCAATGCTCTCACCCATAAATCCCAACAATCTCCCCCAATTTGTTTTTATGGAAAATAACAACAAATTTACAATATGTGCTGACAACTTAACTAACAAGATCAGAATTTAAGAATTTTCACTTAGCTTGAGATCTCCTCTTCTGTCTTGCTGCATCCTCTCTTTTGAGAGCTTCTGCCAAGCAGCTTCTTAGACTTTCTACAAGAGAAATTTCAGCAGCAGACACTGCATCATCCTCTACTTCATCAATGATCTTCTTTATGGAAGGGGATATGAGAGAACTAACATCCCTGAGATTCAGCCATTGCTCTATATCATATGGATAGGTTCTGAAATGAAGTTCTTCATTAATGAGCTTGAATCTACTTCCAGGATAAGCATTGAGAGACTTCCTTCTTTGCTTGTCCAGTTTTGAGTCTTCTCCTTTTCTCCCTTCCAATAACTTCTCTATCTCATCAGAACAAATCTGTTCCAAGGGATGAATTGAACCAGCTACCATATACTGTAAATCCTTCAGAGTGGATGTTTTAAGCTTATGCAAGCTGCAAACATAGATTTCTTCTTTTAGGAACTTGACTCTTAGGGGATTTTCCAGCATATATGGTTGATAATTTGGAGCTTCACTTTCTGCCTTGTTAGAGGCCTTGTGTTTTTCCAGTAATTCAGCTTCCTTCTTATCAAGTTCTGACTGAGTTTGAGAATATTCAGAAGATTCAGGTTGTTTGCTTGGCTTGGGTTCCCCTTCCTTAGTTGGTTGGGTTTGCCCTTCTTCTGTGGGTAAATCATCAAAATCATAGTACCAGTGGTATGGTATAGGAGAGGCTGGGAGATCAGTAAGAATATCAGCATCATCAAAATCTGCAAAGTTATAGCCAAATTTCTGATAAAATTCAGCATCCCTATCTGCCTGATATTTTAGAACATGTTCCATGACAGCCTTTGAAACATCATCATAGATCTCCAGCAACTCTACCATTCTTTCCAGGTAGAAGAAATCAATTCTTCTTTTATCTATGGTTGATGTACTTTTCTTGGTTGATGTGGCTACCAGATTGAAGTCCTTGTCAATCTTGGCTGACCTTGATTCTTCCCACCACAGAATGTACTCAGTGGCCTCTTGATTTGCATCCAGCTTAACCTCAACGCTCTTGATTTCTCTTGATTGCATTTGTTGAATCTTGAGACTGTTGGGAGGAATTGATTGAATTGGCTTTTTGAGATTCCTGCCAAATCCAGTGGCCTTTTCCTTTCCTGAGTACTTGTGCTTCCCTGTAGGTTTCTGTCTAGAAAACCATGCCTTAGCTTTAGCTTTCAGTCTTTTGGACTTGACAGTAGCCTTGGCTTCATCCTTGACAGAACCTTCCTTGACAGTACCCTTGTCGACAGCATCTTCCAAGACAGCATCTTCTATGACAGTATCCTTGTCGACAGTACCTTTGGTGACAGCATCTTTTTCAGCATTTATGCAGTCAATAGCACATCTAAGAATGCTTTCCTCCAAAGCTTCCAGTATTCTTGACTCCTCTTCATCTGTTGCACCAGCATCTTTCTTTTCCTGGCTAGGAGTTTCTTCATTGCCTTCATTCTGGGATTGAATACCAGTATTCCCAGAATTACTTCCACCAGCATTTCCAGCATTTCCAGAAGCTTCACCACCTCCATCCTCACCATCTTCATCATCATCATCATCATCATCATCATGGGGAGGAATGTTATAGAAGCAACTTCCACCTTGATCATTTCTTTTGGCATTGGCTCTAGTGATTAGCTCCTTCATTCTAGCTCCCAGTGCCTTGTCTCTCAACACCAGCATTTTGTAGATTTCTTGAACAGCATGAACTCTTCCTAGATTGGCATTTGAACTGAGTATTCCATCTAGTACCTTCAGAATTGACTTGGTTTCCATTCTGGATGGGCTACCCAAATTCATGAAGCTGTTCCTTCTTGTGCCATCCTTAGTTTTGGATCTGTAAAAAACACTTGGTGGATTTGAGTAGACTTCAGGTAGCTTCTGTGTGATCAGGTTCTGGATTTGCATATCCAATATTTCATTGAATGGTGTTTGAGTTGCCCTGATCATTCCCTTCAAAGCACACAACACCTTTGTTGGCAGACTCTGCAATAGCTGCATTGTGATGAAATAAGATATGCCAGAAGTGAGATAAATACTTACAGCCCATCTTTTCTCATCATTCACCATTACACTGACACTAGTAATTTGTTCCTTTAACAGTTTTGTGGTGTTGGTTGGACGGTTGCTAGGAGCATTCATTGCTTCTTCCACCAAACTGCTAAACTTACTGTCATGGTTGTGTAATGTGCTCTCCCTGTAATCCACCATCAAGACATTGGCTTCCTCTTGATCAAATTCAGTGCCATTTGTCCAAATAATTCCACCATGAATGGATTCAGGCAGTTTCCCTTTACCTTTCCCAAGTTTGTTTTGTTCCTCCATTTCTCTCCATTTCTTCTGTAAAGCAGTTTCTTGAGTTTCTGGAGTAGGTTCTCTAATCACCACAGGAGGCAAGATTGGATGTCTAGATGCAGGTCTTCTTTGCAATGCATCTTGAGTTTCCTTTGACATTAACACCCTTTCTCCATCCATTTCCACTTCAACAGGCTTTTCAGCTTTATCCTGTGGTTTTGCACTGCTTGGTTTGACTTGCTCCCCCTTAGACATTGCTTTCCTTTTAGCTCCCCATCTGGTCTCCACAGCTACAGGCTCCCCCTGAGTTCCACCTGATTCTTGAATAGGCAATGATTCTGATCTTGCTACCTTCTCCCCCTTAGTTGAGTTGGCAGCTACCAGGTCAGTAAGGAACTGAATAGAGAGTTGAGTAGCAGCAAAACCATCAACCACCAGTTGAGAGAGAGAGTCCAGTTTGGAGTCCAAAGTAGCACACTGTCCTTCAAGAGCTGCAATCCTTTAGGAGTTTGGCAAGAGGTAGGTCATCATCAGAGGCATCCTCAACAAGTACAGCATCAAAATCAGGCTGGGAGGGCTGGACAGCATCTTGAGTAGGAATGGTACTGTCAGTTGGAGTCTGGACAGCAGGTTCTGGCATGACAGCATCTTTGGGAGGTGGAGTGACAGTAGGTTCTGTAGTGACAGTATCTTTCTCTCCACCTTTGACAGTAGCTGTGTCCAGGACAGTAGCATCCCTAGTGTCTTTGACAGCAACAGAGGCTGTGACAGCATCTTCCTGAAGGTAAGATGCTCCTTGGAGATCAGACAAAGTGTTGGCTGTTTCATTTTCTGACAAAATACCACTTTGCCCTAGCTCAGTGTTTGGAGGAGTGGTGTCCATCTCACTTTGAGAAATGGGTTCTTGTGGACCACTAGATGGGGGCTCATCCATGATTGGAGATGGATGATCAAAACCTGAAGGGTTGGGACTGTCCCCTTCTCTAGGTTGTGGAGAAGAAACAAAAGAATGTGTAGGGAAGGAAGAAGGTGAAAGTGTAGTAGAGAGTGGGGGCTGATTCACAGATGAAACATGTGAACCATCAATAGGAGTAGAGAAATCCTCACTGTGCCCTAACTCACTGTGTGTTTCTTCAAGTGGGGGTAGCTCAAGTTGGGAACCATGAGTTTGTGCAGACTCTGTACAGGGTGCCTTGGGAGACAGGCCAATTTCAATAGATGTCCCTTGTTGAGAAGGCACATCTAGGGAGGAGTTTATTTCCCTGGTTTCCTCTACAGTCTTTTGGGAGACTGCAGGGTGGCTGACAGTGGTTTTGGTCCTCCTAGCTCTCTTCTTCTTAGGCTCAGGGGGAACCACTGTGGGTTCTGTTTGACTACCTTCCTTATTTGCTGCACTAGGTGCAGTGTCTCCCTCTTGACTAACAGAGCTACCACCAACATCAGCTTCTAAGGATCTTTTTCTGGATTCTTGCAAGGCTTCTCTTTGGGCTTTGGGAAGTCTAGAGGGCCTAGGCTGAGTGTATGGTGTTGAATGGGGGTTAACTGAATTTGGGTCTAATTCAGTTTCATTCTCAAGAGAAAAAGAATCATAACCAGAAGGTAATGGATAATCAAGGTTGGACACTTGATCAACCATGTGCTGAGTGAAACAAATTGGAATATGTGCATTGAGATTTTGTGATGATAATAGTGTGTGTGTGTTCTTTTTCAAAACTGAGCAAGCCTCTAAACGAGGAGCAGCATCATTAAAATCACAGAATGAATTAATGCACAACATAAGAAAGCGAGGGTAGTGTGATACCTTCTTACCTATGGCAGCTGTGAGTTGTGCCATGAGGAGAACTCCAACATTCACCTTGTATCCATGGACAAGAGAATGTGTCAGTTTCTTGATGTAGGAGGGTATCCCATTCCAGCCTGTGGACTTGGTAGAGAACACCTTGACCATTGCATCAAATATCATGCTCCACTCCTTCCTTAGATACTTCCTGTCCATTTCACCAGACGGGTACCACTTGGTTGTTCCCTCTTCGAGAATAGGGCCTGCATACCCAATCTTCAAGAAGAGCTTCTTCAGAGTGTCATCATTAGCAAGTGGAGCAAAGTTTTGGCCTGCTTCCAGTGTAATTCCAAGAGCAGTATTGATGACCTCAGCTGTGAGAATGTATTGTTGCCCAGAGATTGTGAATTGAATACCAGGGTTCTCACCCTCAGTTTGAGCAACATCAGTTTGCCAAAACGCCTCAAGTCTGTCTAAGTCGAGAATGGGGGTTGAGGTTATGGCATAACCGAGATAGGACTTGTTCAAGAAAAACACTAGTCCTTTGAAACCTTCACCAGCATCATTTGGGGAAAAGATGCCAGCAAAGTTTGTTTGAGAGAGAGTCTGTTTGGGGGCCATTGAGATTTCAAGAAAAGAAGAAAGTGAGAAAGTAGCTTTTTGCTTGAAGAAAAGTATTTTGCCTTGAGTTTTGTGAGAGTGATATGTCTGAGTAACTGGAGAATAAATATGGGTATCTCAAACGTTTGCTCAAAAAGTGGAGTTAAAGGACGTGTCTTAACCCACTCTCTTAACACGTGAGTTACTGCCCGTTATTCACTGTCAATCGTGGGGTGAATATCCAATTACAACGGTCCACTATTGTTGACAGTAACCTGTGCGCTAGAAACAATCTGTCAGTAATAAGTGGTGGTGACAATAGGTTTTGCGCGACAGCAACTATTGCGCAAAAACATGCTGTCACCGTTAAGCATTTGAGTGACAGTATCCTTTAAAGGTCGTGACAGAAAGTCTTTCCCTGCTGTCAAGAAGGTTGCTGTCAAGAGACACGGGACAGTATCCTTCTTTGTGACAGTAATTTAAATGGGAAATTGTTTCTGTCAGGAACTAATTAGAATGCGTTGCTCATATACTTAACCTAAAATTAACAGAATATGAATTTAGCAATGTAATCTTTCAAACACAGATATTAAGCAAGTTACACAGACAAGTCATAAACTCAGTAACCACATAAACAAGAACTTTTATTATTGTTAATAAAATCATTAATATTGAACATTGAGTACATCATTCTATGATTTTATCAACTAGTTCTAAGACTTCTTCCTTAATCTCTTCTTCAGAGCGGCCTTCTTTTTCAAGAAGTGCCTGAAGTTCCTTCTCTTCTTCCATAGCCTTGGCCTCCTCTTCCTTAGCCTTGGCCTCCTTTTCCTCGTCTATCTCATCCATGGCGTCCAACAGCATTTCAAAGAGCTCATCGATCTCTTCATTGTCGGGTTCACTATCACACTTCTTTAGACCAACTTCGATTCCTACTTTGTTTTCCATTATTTACTTTAAAACTGAGAGCAGACTGGTGAAACCTAAGGTTAATTTGTAGGCAAAACCGTCTAAGGATCAAAGTCTAATGGTCAACAGTTAGAGTACCCATACAACTACCACAAAAGTAATTAATGGTCGTGTCCTCCTTTAATCCTACAGATTAATGCAAAAGAGTGTGAAAGTCCAATGGAACAGATTTTTAACTCTCAAACTTAACGGATAACCACATTAAAGTCATACACGGTTTAAAAGTATGAGACTGGCACAAAATACTGACATGAAAAGTCAAATCAACACATGCTGTCACATAACAGACATAAACCAAGTAGACAGTAACTTCTCTTGACAGCAGGTTTGAAGTTGCTGTCATGAGCTTCAATAAGAATTGAAAATTTAGAAACCTTAGTAAATTAACATACCAGATTCAGCATTCCCAATTCACTTACCAACCTGTTGAAGGTTGCTTCATCCAATGGCTTAGTGAAGATGTCAGCAAGTTGCTTGTCAGTTGGGACATAAATCAGCTTCACAGTTCCTTGTTCAACATGCTCTCTGATAAAGTGATGTCTTATATCAATGTGCTTTGTCCTAGAGTGTTGAACTGGATTGTCTGAGATGGCTATGGCACTAGTGTTGTCACAGTAAATAGGAATTTCTCTTAACACTAGACCATAATCTAGAAGTTGACTTTTCATCCATAGAATTTGTGCACAGCAACTGCCTGCAGCAATGTACTCAGCTTCTGCAGTTGAGGTAGAAACTGAATGCTGCTTCTTGCTAAACCATGAGACCAATCTTCCACCAAGAAATTGACATCTACCAGTAGTACTCTTTCTGTCAATCTTGCATCCAGCATAGTCTGAGTCTGAGTAACCAATTAGATCAAATCCAGTATTCTTAGGATACCAAAGGCCTAGGTTAGGAGTGCCTTTTAAGTATCTAAATATTCTCTTGATGGCTACCAAGTGTGACTCCTTTGGATCACTTTGAAACCTTGCACAGAGACATGTAGCAAACATGATGTCAGGTCTGCTAGCAGTTAGGTATAGGAGGGATCCTACCATGCCTCTATAGGTGCTTGAGTCAACTTTCTTTCCTTTAGGATCAAGATCCAGACTAGTTGCTGTGGACATTGGTGTCTTTGCAGGAGATGAATCTTCCAAGTTGAACTTTTTGAGAAGTTCCTTGATATACCTAGCTTGACTTATGAAGATTCCATCAGTTTTTTGAAGAATTTGTAACCCCAGAAAGAATGACAGTTCTCCCATCATGCTCATCTCATATTTGTTGCTCATGAGATGGGAAAACTTCTCACACAGCTTCTCATTTGTAGAACCAAAAATGATGTCATCCACATAGATTTGTACCAGAATGATGTCCTTGCCATGATGTTTGTAGAAAAGTGTCTTGTCCACCACTCCTCTGGTAAACTGGTTTTCCAGAAGAAAGGTGGAAAGTGTGTCATACCATGCCCTGGGTGCTTGCTTTAGTCCATACAAAGCTTTGAAGAGTTTGTACACAAAATTATGCATTTCAGCATCCTCAAACCCTGGTGGCTGTTCCACATACACTTCTTCTTCCAGCTCTCCATTTAGAAAGGCACTTTTGACATCCATCTGAAATACTTTGAAGTTGCAGTGTGCAGCATAAGCTAGAAAGATTCTTATAGTTTCAAGTCTTGCAACAGGAGCAAATGTCTCATCATAATCTATTCCCTCCTGTTGACAGTAACCTTTAGCCACTAGCCTTGCTTTGTTCCTTGTCACCAATCCATTTTCATCAAGTTTGTTTCTGAAAACCCACTTGGTCTCAATAACTGACTTTCCCTTAGGTCTTGGAACCAATTTCCATACATTGTTTCTTTCAAACTGATTTAGCTCTTCTTGCATGGCTATCACCCAGTCAGAATCCAACAATGCTTCATCAATTGTCTTGGGTTCCATTTGTGACAGGAAGCATGAAAACATGCTGTCAGCAGAGACTTTGTTCCTTGTCCTCACTCCAGAATTAGGATCACCAATGATAAGGTCATTTGTGTGATCCTTGTTCCACCTGGTGATTCTGGGCAAGCTACTTGATTGAACAGGAACATTTGCTTCAGCTTGTTGAGTTGAATGCTCATCAATTCCATTGTCTCCACCATGTTCTTCATTGTCTCCAGAGTCATCACTGTCATGAATGTTAGAGGATATGGTCTGTGACTGAGCTGGAGTTTGGTTGACAGTAGTGGCATTGACAATATCTTTATCAACTTCAACAACTTGAGTGAAGCTAGGTTCTTCATCCACAATCTCCTCAGCTTCCAAGTATCCTTGATTCTCAAATCTGAATGTCTGCATCTTTCCTTCTTCATGCAGTCCTGGAAACTTGGTTTCATCAAATGTGACATTAACACTTTCTTCAATAATCCTGTGTTCCATAACATAAACTCTGTAGGCAGTCCTTTCTGTGCTGTAACCCATGAATAGTCCTTCAAAAGCCTTGGTGTCAAATTTTCCTTTCTTCTCATGATTGTCCTTCATCATAAAGCATTTGCTTCCAAACACATGAAAATATTTGACAGTAGGTTTCTTTCCAGTTAGCAGACAGTAAGGTGTGCTTGCATGAGTTTTGTTGATCATGGTTCTGTTCTGAGTATAACAGGCTGTGTTGATAGCTTCAGCCCAGAAATATGTTGGCAGCTTAGCATCATGCAACATAGTTCTAGCTGCTTCAATGAGAGTCCTGTTCTTTCTTTCTACAACTCCATTCTGCTGTGGAGTTCTTGCAGCAGAGAATTGTTGTACAATTCCTTCATCTTTGCAGAAATTTCCAAGTGTGGCATTTCTGAATTCTGTACCATTGTCACTCCTCAAGATTTGAACTTTTGAGTTTGGGGTTCTATCAAGAACTCTGACTTGATCAATAATCACTTGAGCAGCTTCATCTTTGGATTCAAGAAGTTTCACCCAAGTGTACCTTGAGTAATCATCCACCATTACTAAGGCATATCTCTTTCTGGCCATAGATGGTACATTGACTGGTCCAAAGAGATCCATGTGAATTAACTTGAGTGCTTCTGTGTTGGTGTTTACTTGCTTGGACTTGTGCACAGCTCTTCTCAGTTTGCCCATTTGACAATCTTCACACAATCCTTCTTGACAGAATTCCTGTTGGGGCAAACCTCTCACTAACTCTTTCTTCATTAGAATGTTCATTGTTTTGAAGTTGAGATGTGAGAGCTTCCTGTGCCAAAGCATACTGTCACCAACAGTAGCTTTGCTGTAAAAACAGTAAACTTTATCCTTCTTTGTTGAGCTTAGATCAGCAACAAATAGGCTTCCTTTTCTGACCCCTTTTAGAGAGAGGCTTCCATCCTTCTTGTGATAGATGTTGCACACCATCATGTCAAAGTCAACCTTAAATCCTCTGTCACTGAATTGGCTGACACTGAGTAGGTTGTGCTTCAATCCATCCACAAGAGCAATATCTTCAATGACAACATTTCCAATTTCCAGACAGCCATATCCCACTGTGTAACCCTTGCTGTTGTCTCCAAAGGTTATGATTGGGCCAGCTTTCTCTACATAATGTGATAGCAGGGTTTTATCACCTGTCATGTGTCTTGAGCAACCACTGTCAATAATCCACATGACCTGATTTTTCTTCTTACCCTGACTTGAAGGTGTTGATGCTACCTCATCAGTGCTAGCCATGAGAGCTAGGTTGACATATTCTTCCTCTTCTTCATCATCAGAATCATCCCAACACTTTCCTTCAGCCACATAGGCTCTACCTTGATTTTTCTTGGAGTATCCACCAGTTCCTTTCTCATATCTTTGAACCTGTTTGGGTCTTTTGCATTCAGTAGCAAAATGACCAGGTTCTCCACAGTTGTAACATTTGAACTTTGATCTATCCACAAATCCAGTTTTGTATCCTCCTTTGGTTGAACTTCCCACAGCAGCCTTTGATGAGCTTCCTTTGCTGAACTTGGATGCTTGGCCTTGAGGCTTGTATGACCTATCCTTCTTGAACCTAAAGTTCTTGAACTTTTTGGCCATGTAAGCCATAGTAGGGTTGTCCATGCTTTCCAGTTCCTCCATTGTGTAGAAGTCTTCATCTTCCACATCTTTGAGCTGTAGTACCACTTTCTCATCATCTTCAACCACCTCTTCTATCTTCAAGGTCTGTGTTGGGGTTGATGGTGTGATCTGTAGTACTTCACTTGGCTGTGTGATCCTTGGCACATGTGCTACTAGGGCACTTGACATATTAGCCATCTTGTTCCTTGTTCCACTTTGTATGGCTCTCTTTTGAAAGAGTTCGAGTTCATAAGATTTCAGAATACCATAAAGTGTCTCAAAGGTTATATTGTTGAGATCTCTTCCTTCTCGTATGGCTGTTGTCTTGTGTTCAAGGTGATCAGGCAGTGTGAGCAGGAACTTGACATTTAATTCTTTTCTGTCATAGTACTTGCCATGTATCTGTAATTCAGTTAAGAGCTTACTGAACCTTTCAAACATGGAGGTTAAGTCTTCACCAGGCTTGGCCATGAATGCCTCATATTGAGATATTAGAATTTGCCTTTGGTTGCCCTTAACCTCTTCACTTCCTTCACAGAGTAAGGCTAACCTGATCCACATCTCCTTGGCTGATGTGCAGCTTATCACACTTCCACACATGGCTTTATCCAGCGTGAGAGAATCGAGCAAGATAAGTTGCAAATGATCATCTAACACCATTTTCTCCTTTTCAGGTTCCAAGATTTCTGAGGGATCTTTGGGAACCCAATGTGCAGGAACAATCTCACCATTCACTGTTGTGGCTTCAATTTCCTTTCTTGGTATGAAAGGACCATTCTCGAGTATACCTGGGTATAGTGGATTTGCAGCTTTGATAAACAACAAGATTTTTCTTTTCCAAATGCTGTAGTTCTCTTTATCAAATGCTGGGATCTTGATACTGTTTGATTTCTGCATTTTCTTCAGGATCTCAGATATGTATGTTAATCTGAAAGCTCTGATACCAGTTGTTAGTCCTTGTGTATTGCAGAAGGGGGGGATGAATGCAATACTGATAAAATTCAATCTAAATTTCAACAACTAAAATCAAGATTAAACGTTATCAGCAATATATGCAATCACGAACAGTATTCAGTAAGAACAAGATTCACAAAATAAATGTTTTATTTATTTTGCAAAGTGTTGCTACAACCTCAAGAAAGAATTCTCGAGCTTCGGGTTTTCTTCAAAGACACTTGCTTGTCTTCGTTACAATTCTAGAATGAATTGATAGTAGGTATAAGACTAACCCTATCACTATCAGTCACGGGTTTGTGAAGCTGCTGTCACTGTCAAGTGGCAGCTTCTTACAGATTGTCTTACCCATGTGACTTTCCTAAATTGCTAACATGTCAGATATACATTACAAAGAAAGCAACCTAGATTCATTCCATTTCCAGCTAAACCAATTCAGCAGATAAAGACTTGACCTTGCTCTTGAATTGATTCGCTTTTGTTTTGCAGTGCTTGAAGCTTCTGTCGTAGTCTTGCAGACTTGGTGCAGCTTAGGGATACTGCATCACGCCTGTTTCTTGAACATTTAAACTGTCACGGGATTTGACTGAGAAAGATACCTAGCATAAGGATCTTTATTGAGACAGTTACTTTTGCCGCAAAGCTTGCTGTCACATGAATGATCTTTTGGTGACAATATGAGTTCCCCGCATAGAGTGCTGTCGAGGATCCCAAACTTGTTGTCGAGGGCAATAGTTGCTGTCGCGTAGTCTTCCGCCAATGTTGCTGTCAGAGTGAATATGCTGTCGTGACTTGCAACATTCTGTCTTCTTGTAATCTTACTGTCACAGCTTTAGGACAGTAACCTTTATTCATGTTGTCATCCAAAAAGCATTCTTTGAGGCTTGAACACATAAGTGAACTTCTTTCAAACAATACAACTAGAATAACATTACATACTGATTACAAGAACATACTTTGGCTATGACAGTATGTTCTACTTAATTTGAAGAATTAAGTACAATCAAAGTTAAGTTATTTCAATGCTATCACCCATAAATCCCAACAACTTTTAATAATAATAAAATTATAAAAATAAATGTTTCTCATTTTAATAAGATAAGTAAACTATTTGTTAATCCTTGTTGATTTTTTCTAAAAAAAAGTTGTTATTGATTAATTGAAACTGTGAATTTGCAGAGAATTGATATATCATTATGTCATATGAACAACCTATTACTAGGCAGATTACAACACAGGATTACAACACACACATAGATGCACAACTCCTTAAATCAGGGATACAGTACTAAAGTCCTAAGAATCAGAAATATATATAAGTCAAGGATATTGACATTTCTCACCTCTAGTTGACATTTATCTCTTCTAGTTCACACCTAATATGCACACCATAATTCTACACTCCCCCTCAAGCTGGGTTATGTATATCAAACATTCCCAGCTTGCATATTAACTCATCAAAAACAGTCCTCGGAAGGGCTTTGGTAAGAACATCAGTTGTTTGAAGTCTTGATGGAGTATAGATAGTTTGGATAGTTGAATTTTCGATCTTCTCCGTGATGAAGTGTCTATCTATCTCGATGTGTTTTGTTCTATCATGATCAACGGGATTTTTAGCAATACTAATGGCAGCTTGATTGTCACAGAGCATTTCTATAGGCTTTATTGCACAAAGTCTTAGTTCATCGAGCAATCGTTTCAGCCAAATTCCTTCACAAATGCCTAGAGTAAGAGCTCTAAGTTCTGCTTCAGCTGAACTTCTGGAGACTACTGATTGTTTTTTACTTCTCCATGTTACTAGATTACCCCAAACATAGGAACAATATCCTGAAGTACTTCTTCTATCTGTTACATCTCCTGCCCAATCTGCATCAGTGTAAACTTTGATCCCTCGATTATCATTTTTCTTGAATAAAAGACCTTTCCCGGGATTCAATTTGAGGTATCTTAAAATTCTAGGAACAGCTTCCATGTGTTCGTCAGTAGGATTGTTCATGTATTGACTAACAACACTTACCGCAAAACCAATATCAGGTCTGGTATGAGATAGGTAGATGAGGCGTCCTACTAACCTTTGATATCTCCCTTTGTCAACTGGTTTCTTGTCTGATCCTGATCCTGAACTGAGCTTTTTATTGGAGTCCATGGGAGTTGAGGCTGGTTTGCATCCTAGCGTTCCTGTTTCCTTTAGTAAGTCTAGAACGTACTTGCGTTGTGAAACAAAGATGCCATGTTTTGATCGTGCAATTTCCATGCCCAGAAAATATTTAAGATTTCCGAGGTCTTTTATCTCAAATTCTTTAGAAAGAAAATTTCTCAAACTTTCTAATTCTTCTTTGTAGTCACCCGTCAATATTATGTCATCCACGTAAACGATTAGGATAGCTCTTCTTTTGTGTGTTGAGAATTTTACAAACAAAGTGTGGTCTGTTTGGCATTGAGTGTATCCATTCTGAATGATTGACTTCATAAATTTTCCAAACCATGTCCGTGGAGATTGTTTAAGACCGTATAAAGATTTATTTAGTTTGCAAACTTTACCTCGGTTTGAAGAGTTCTCAAAGCCCGGTGGAATGTCCATATAAACATCCTCTTCAAGATCACCATTCAGGAAAGCATTTTTAACATCTAATTGGTATAAGGGCCAGTCTTTGTTTGCAGCAATAGATAATAGCACTCTTATAGTATTAAGCTTAGCAACTGGCGCAAAAGTTTCTTGATAATCAATTCCGTAGGATAGAGTGAAACCTTTAGCAACAAGGCGAGCTTTATACCTCTCAATGCTCCCATCCGCTTTATGTTTAACAGTAAAGACCCATTTACAACCTACAGATTTCTTTCCAGGTGGAAGATCTGTGATGTTCCACGTACCATTTTTCACAAAAGCAACAATCTCATCTTTCACTGCCTTTTCTATTGGGGATCCATCAATGCCTCTTGAATTGTTTTAGGAATCTGTATATTATCAATACTGGAGACAAATGCCTGATAAGATGGTTGACAACTTCTTGTATGACAGAAAATTTTCAATATCATGTTCGGTACATGCACGAACTCCCTTTCTCAAAGCAATCGGCAGATCTAAATCATTATGAAGAATATCATCACTGTTAGAATTAATCAAACCTGAATGAGTTTCTGGAGAGTGAAGATGTGGATCCGGTTCTGATTGATGGTGGTCCTCCAAATGTGTTTTGTGCTCTATACCTTTACCAGATTTATTTCTTCTTTTGTAGACAAGAGTTTCCTTGTCTTCTGGTTCTCGATTAGGAGCATGAGTCGAAGATAAAGAAGGGATTGGAGGATTTTCAGTAATTTGGGAAGATGAAACTTGATTATCAATGACTTGAGTGGTGGAAGGGTTGTCCCAAAGATGAGACTCACTTGCATTCTCCCCCTGAATCTCAGAATTTTAATAAGCAAGATTTTCATAAAAAGTGACATCCATGGAGTTATATATTTTCCTAGTAACAGGAGAATAACATTTATAACCCTTTTGATGAGAAGAATAACCTAAAAATATACATTTGATAGATTTAGGGTCTAGCTTACTACGATTTTGAGAATGGTCATGCACAAAAGCCGTGCAACCAAAGATCTTCGGATCAAGAAGATTAATGAACCTTGTTTCTGGGAATGATTGCCAAAACTTTATCACATGGAGTTTGAAAGTTGAGTACCCTAGAAGGTAGTCGATTGATAAGATAAGTAGCTGTAAGAACAGAGTCCCCCCAAAAATATTTTGGAACTTTGGTAGAAAACATAAGTGAACGAGGAACTTCTAAAAGATGTCTATTTTTTCTTTCAGCAATCCCATTTTGTTGAGGAGTATCAACACACGAGCTCAAGTGAATGATACCTTCTTGTGTGAGGTAAGAAGCAAGAATAAAATTGAAATAATATTTGGCATTGTCGGTCTTGAGGATCTGAATTTTTGTGTGAAATTGAGTTTGAATCATGGAATGAAATTTTTTAAATATTTCACTTACTTCAGATTTACTTTTCATAAGAAACACCCATGTCAGTCTTGTATGATCATCAATAAAAGATACAAACCATCTTTGTCCGGTTATAGTGTTTACACGTGAAGGTCCCCACACATCACTATGAATAAATGTAAATGGTTTGGAGGATTTATATGGTAATCTAGAATAGTGATTTCGTGTGTGTTTCGCAAACTGACAAATTTCACAGGAAAAAGTGTGTGGATTTTTATTGATGAACAAAGAAGGAAACATTTTTGACAAATACAGAAAATTTGGATGCCCAAGACGATAGTGTCATAGCATAATATCACTATCTTTATTCGAAACAGGCTGAGTATTTAAAGAAAACAAACTGAATTTCTGAGACTTGACTGCAGATGGGATATCATGTTGTAGGATATAGAGTCCATAACACATTTTAGCACTGCCAATCATCTTCTCCGAATCCAAATCCTGAAACACACAAAGATTTGGATAAAACTTAGTCTCACAATTAAGATCACGAGTAAATTTACTGATAGATAGTAAATTACAATTCAATTTAGGCACATAAAGAACAGATTCGAGAGTTAGGTTCTTATTTAGTTTTACTGAACCCAAACCCTCGACCTTTGAGGATGTGCTGTCTGCTATTTTCACTGAATGATGCTCGGGACCAGTTTCATACTGAAATTCAGAAAAAATATTTGCATTTCCTGTCATATGATCCGAGGCTCCCGAATCAAGAATCCATGCGTTAGGTCTTTTATTGACAATAAGAGCTACTGGATGATTACCGTTCATAGCAGTATTCGCATGTGAGGTAATGTGTGACTGACTTAGGAGTTTCTGAAGTGCCTCTAGTTGTGCTTTATTGAATGGTGATGAGTCTGATCCATCCATTCTTCCTACAGCGGTGATATTTGAAGTGGCAGCAACGTTGCCATGACTCTCCTTGTCTTTCCATGACTTTGACTTCAAATCACCAGGCTTTCCATGAAGTTTCCAGCATGTTTCTTTGAAATGTCTAGGCTTACGACAATGATCACACCATGGACGTCCCTTTTGTTGTCGATGCTCTTGATTTGCACCTTGAAATTGACCTCGGGCAGCTAGGGCAGAGGACTCTTGATGAGATGAAAGAGTGGAGGAACCCATCATGACTTTCTTTGTACTTTCTTCTTGTCGAACCTCCGAGAATGCTTCTTTGACTTTAGGTAGAGACTTGGTACTCATGATTCTGCTCCTAACTGCATCAAGATCCTTATTGAGGCCATGAAGAAACTTGAAAGTTCTCTTTTTCTCCATAATACTTTGGTATAGAGTGGTGTCTTCTGCACACTTCCAAGAATAGGTTTCGAACAAATCTAATTGTTGCCTGTAACGAGTAAGAGTGTTGAAATACTGTGTGACTGATGTGTCTTCTTGACGGAGATCATAAAGAGCAGCTTCAATTTCAAATAATTCTGATGTGTTTTCAGAACTTGAATATGAATCCTTAACAACATCCCAAAGTTCCTTGGCTGTTGAATATAGGAGAAAATTTTCTCCAATATCATTATTCATCGAACCAATCAACCATGATTTTATCATGTGATTATCCGTTTTCCATGTTTTATAAGTTGGATCAGTTGATTTTGGAGTGCCAATTTCCCCTGTAAGGTATTCGTCTTTTCCTTTTCCACCAATGAACATCATCACAGACTGAGACCATTGGAGATAGTTATGGCCATTGAATTTGTGGCTAGTAACAACAGAAACAGCCTCAACACTGTGAGAGGAAATACCAGTAGATGTAACCGGACTAGAGATGGTGGAGGTATGAGATGATGCATCTGAAGTTAGGCTTTGCTTCTCAGCAGCCATGATGAAAAGATGCGTGAGAAGAACAAGAAGAGATGTAACAGAAACAAATGAAGAAAAGAGCAGGATTATGAATCAGAGATGGCTCTGATACCATGTGAATTTGCAGAGAATTGATATATCATTATGTCATATGAACAGCCTATTAATAGGCAGATTACAACACAAGATTACAACACACACATAGCTGTACAACTCCTTAAATCAGGGATACAGTACTAAAGTCCTAAGAATCAGAAATATATAAAAGTCAAGGATATTGACATTTCTCACCTATAGTTGACATTTATCTCTTCTAGTTCACACCTAATATGCACACCATAATTCTACAGAAACAATAGATTTTTACCAAAAATACCACTTTTTCTAAATGTTTTTGCGATTTTACCATTTTCTCAAAATATTTGCAAAAATACATTTAAAAAAAACATTTTGCAAGAATACCATCTTTTAGAAAATATTTATAAAAATACGTTATGACAACCAAACTAAATGTAACCTGCGTGTTACATATGTGGTTGCGCTTGCATATGGTTACCGATAAATTTGCATGTAGGGCAGGTTGCATACACTAGTTACATGAAACAAGTTGCATTTGGTTAATTTGGTCGTATTTTTGTAAATAAGATGGCATTTTTGCAAAAAAAAAATTATAAAAAGATATTTTTGCAAAAAAAAAATCCGGAATTGGCTATTTATGAAAAAAGCCCTTGAAACAATACACGATTTTGTTCTTTTTAATATATAATATTAAATTTTAACATTAAATTTCAAAATTTGTTATTTTAAAAATGTTATTGATATATTATTAATTTTGCTAAATGCATTAATTTCAAGTAATGACAATATTGGTTTGATCCAAGAAAATGTCACAATTAGATATTTTTAATTAATTAGGTGAGAAAATTAATAAAATGTGAAAATTTAGAAGTTAATAACTACATTTTCAAGAATTTAATAATTTTATGCAATTAATTCTCATTTAAATAATAATTAATTTATAAAAATAAACATCTCTCATTTTAATATAATAACTAAACTATTTGTTTAATTATTGTTGATTTGTTTTTGGGGAGGAAGTTATTATTGATCACTTAGAATAGGAAGTTATTATTGATTAACTAAATTATATATGTATTATAAATTTAAGAAAATATTAAGATGTTAACTTTGAATTTAAAAGAAAGTTTAAAAACTATTACTATAGTAATTTAATTATTAATATGGTAATTTGATATTGGGATAAAGTTTTAAAAAAATGTAATGTTGTATTTATTAATTAATAAGTATAACAAAATTAGAAAAAAAAATTGATAGCTCAGTTTCTCTTTTGTGAAGAACCTTCTTCTCCTTTATATATTGTTCTCTTTTACCAAAAACCGTTTTCATCTCTGTATGAAAGTATAGATGATGATTGTTCTTTTTCTGGTAAAAGGTGTATTCTGAATTTGGGCATCATATTAGTATTCACGTATCGGAATATATACATAAGAATACTCCGTGTATGCACATTTGCTGCGAAACGAGAAAGTATATGGACATCTGTTGCCGCCCTCAATGGTCTTATTGGATTATTGAATCACCATATTGGACAAGTGGTGAATACTCAGAGTCAACAAAAGTTCTGTCAAAAAGAAAAGAAAAAGTGTATGCACATTTGCTGCCAAATGAGTCGCACAATTTCATGGGCATCATTCTTTGCTTTGGAGGATTAGAGCTTATAAAATTTGGTTATTCCGTAAAGAATACTACAAGTGGTTTTATATGGAGCGACAACCTTTACGTTCCTTCTGCTGGTTCGCTGATGGTGATAGTGCCAAAATCAATCTTCTCGGTCACAGATGAGGACCATGGAATTGAATTGACAGCCGATAATACTGTAAAAATAGTTGGGATTCATCTACTTTATAATACAGACACCGAAATTCTTGAAGATGTTGTGGAAAAACATGTGATTGACATTGATGCATTGAAATTGATTGATCCTATGCTACACGATATGTTCCTGGATATTGCTTGTTTTTTTATCGGATGGCGGAAAGAGAGAGTTGTTCAAATTCTGGAAACTTATTACACCAATGTTGATCATCATTTTGATATTCTAAAGAATAGATGTCTACTAACTATTAGTAAGTGGGATCAGTTGGAGATGAATGATCTGCATCAATCTCTGTGGAGAAAAATTGCATGTAACAACTCTCCCGAGGAGCCTGAAAAACATAGTAGATTGTGGCCATTTACAGATATATATGATGCATTGAAGAAGCACACATGGTAATTTCATTATATGTATGTATATTTAATAATTGTCCTTCAAGGTTTCATATGACTTTATATGTTACGTTGTGAGTTTTACTTCTTATTAATTTTTATGTACGTATGTATTATTGTTCACAAGATATATATGATGCATTGAAGAGGTACAAGAAACCTACTCTCTGAAAATCTCTAGGTGAATAAGTGTTATGGCCAAAACTTTACTAAATAATTAAACTGCTAAACTGTTAGCTTGCTCTAGGATCAATATAAAACAGACTGTGAGTGAGCTAAGATATGCAATGCAGTGCAGAAATGTAAAGGAGTAAATAAGAACACCAAGGATTTTAGCCAAGTTCGACCCCTATACCCCTATGGTTTATGTCCTGGTCCCTTACCAAACAGGTAAGAGAATACATTATTAATCACTGAAAAGTTACAATTACAAGATTGATAATATATCTCCCTTTCTCCCTGTCACTGATAGCAACTTGCTGAAACCCCTGTTCCCTGAACTAACTGTTCTCTAAGATCTATACTAACCCAAGTATAATATCCTCTAACAAGACTAGTTCCCTCAACCCTTGTTTCGAAGCTCAACTATCCAGCAACAACAAATACACTTTGAACAATAAAAAGCAATAGAGATTTTACTCAAACTATGAACTCAATATAGATAGATACATATATAAATCACTAGAGCTCAAAGTAAAAAGATTTTCAATTAAAACCGAGTTGTATGCTTGTGTTCTTGTTGTTTTCAATAGTTAACCAAAAAGTAGGAACCACAAATATATAATGAACATGTTAACATTCACATTGACTTCGCAAATTACAACAGTCTTGAATCCAATTCTCACATTTAATTTGTTAATCCAATTCGTACTTTAACGTTCATAAAACAAACGTTTAGAAACTGAAAGGTAGGAGATGCAATCGTTTTAAGAAAACAACCTTCAGTTTTAACGTAAATAAAAACGTGTATAAGAAGTATGTTAAAAAGGGATAAAACATTTGAAATACAAACTCCTATAAACATGGGACTGTTTTGGATAAAGAGTTTTGAAAACTGAGCTCTAATAATGTATATTACGTTTCTATATGTATTAAAGTCCTTACAAATTCAAATCCTAACTGATCTCCAACTTTTGCGGAATTTGACTTAGTCTCCAAC
The DNA here is from genome assembly GCA_030848705.1 of Heracleum sosnowskyi. Lineage (NCBI taxonomy): Eukaryota > Viridiplantae > Streptophyta > Magnoliopsida > Apiales > Apiaceae > Heracleum > Heracleum sosnowskyi. The sequence goes on from CM061239.1 coordinate 12,428,285, forward strand.
TCTTTTTGGGCGGAGCTTGTCAGCGTGCTATCATGATGTTTTCCTGTATTGATAGCTTCCTAACCTCTGTATAAATATTCAATTATAACCTGCACCACAGAGTTAGTGTAACACACAGTCGTAGCTTGCTAGAAGAGATAAAATGAATATCCCAGCTTGTGATCATCAAAACTTAGAGAGTATCACTCTCTACCTCTTTTCTCTTTCTCTTTGATTTACTTAGAAAACTTTGTTCACCAACTTTCTTTTATATCAATATATGGGTGTTAGGGAACAGAAGCAATTGAAGGTATCGTCCCTCGCCTACTTTACTCTTGGGAGATAGATGATGCACTCACCGGTGAATCATTCACTTTGGAAACATTTAAAAAGATGAGGCAATTAAGATTTCTTTGGCTCCGGAAGGTACATCTCACCGGAAGCTTTGAACAGACATTTCAAGATTTGAGGTGGCTCTATTGGAACTGGTGTCCCTTGAAATGTTTACCTTCTGAATTTTACCCCCCGAAACTTGTTATTCTTGAGTTGCGTTACAGCAGTTTGATAACAATGTGGGAGCTAAACATGGTAGGTACTTTGAGCATGTTTCTTGCATAAATGATAATTCATATAACCCCATAACTGATTTAATTACTTCCATTTACAGGTTCCCAATGTTTTCCAAAAGCTAAAGACTCTATACATGTCAGGTTCTGAAGATTTAACAACAACTCCAGACTTCACTAAATTACCGTGTCTTGAAACTTTACATCTTGAGGGCTGTAAAAGCTTGGAGAAGGTCCACATATCAATTGGTAGTTTGGTGGGGTTAGTTTCCTTAAATTTGCATGGTTGTCTTAAGCTAAGGAGTCTTCCCGACACCATTTGTAACTTGAGAGCTCTGGAAGTACTAGATATTTGTGAATGCAGTTGTTTGGAAGTATTGCCTACAGCATTGGGGAACATTCAATCACTGAGAGTACTCAATGCAGGAAATCTAAATGTTTCAATATTACCAGATTCGACTGGACACCTTAATAAGCTTGTTAGGCTGAGATTAAATAGTAACAAGAACCTTAAAACTCTGCCAGTCACCATTTGCAACCTGAGATCATTGGAAATTCTTGATATCTCTGGATGTGAAAAACTTGAAATATTACCTGATCAACTGTGCACCGTCACATGTTTAAGGGAGCTAATCGCAGGTGGTGCTCCTCTCTTGAAAAAATTTCCTCATGTTGAATCAAGCCAGATGGCATTATCATTGCAAAAGTTGGATTTTTCTCAGAGTGGTATTACTGCAATCCCTTCCACTATCAGTAAGCTTTCAAACCTAGAAGATCTGAATCTTAAAGATTGTCATTGTCTGTTGTCCATTCCAGAGCTTCCTTGTAATCTGAAAGTGATAAGGGCAAATGGCTGTATGTCTATGGGAAGATTACCAAATCTATCCAACTTGAAACGGTTGGAGTACTTAAACCTTGAATATTGTAGTGGTTTGACTGAGATTCAGGGCTTGCAGGGACTCACTTCTATTAGAACACTTCATTTGAAAGGTTGCAACTCCTCTCTTCTGGCATGCATATTCACAGAGAGTTTCTTTCAGGTTTGACAAATTTTTATAATTATAAATTTGTGTGCCAAAATTGTTTCCATCTTGAGGATTGTTGCTCCAAGATTCTTATTTAGATGTTCTGCACTTCTTCTTTTTTACTAACCGATGTTCTGCACTTCTACTTGTTGAACAACTTACCAATTTTGAAACAAAAATACTACATTCTGCAAAATTAGACATTGCAGAACAATCAATTGAATGAATTAGCAAAAAAAAACACAATCAATTGAATGAATGGCGTGAATGGGAAAATTAGGGTTCTGACAATTGGAAGACAAAAAAACTAGTTAAAATGCTCGGAATTAGAAAAAAAAACATGTATGGCTGTATGAAGTATGAACAGAGAAGACGAGACTGTGAAATAGATGAGAGAAAATTGGGGCAGGTGTGTACGAGAGTAAATAGATATATTATTAGGATGAATTTCTACCATTCTTTTTTTGTGTTGATCCAAGGGTTTGTAATGGATCACCCCATCTCCAATTATGTGGTCTGCACTGAACTTTACTCGTATGCCCATATATATTTATTGGTTACTTGATTTATTCTTTTATTTCAATTTGCAACAGATGTACTCTGAATTTGGGCATCCAATTCGAATTTTCTCAACAAAGTTTCCCCATTGGATTAGTCAATCAAGTGAATCTGAATTAATTGGGCTTTCACATGGATATCAAGAATTTTCTTTAAATTTGCCAACAAATGTGCAACACAAATACTTGGGGATGGTTCTGTGCATTAGATCCTCGAAACGTTTTACAGATTATAATGTTGAGAATAACCGTTATTCTGTTAAGAAAAACACGAGTCATTGTAGATGGAGTGGCACTTTTGATTGTTCTGGTGCTAAATCATTGATGGTAATACTACCAAGATCAGCATTTGCTGTCAAAGATGGTGATAGAATTAAATTAATACCAAGTAGAGATGCAAAACCTTGTGGGATTCATCTACTGTACCAAACTGAAGAGTACGACAGCACCACTGTCAATGAAGATTGAAGCAGTTGAAAAGTGACCATAAATAATCAGTCTCTCCCACTCTTTCATGAAATGTTGAACGCGAAAGTGCTCTCTTTTATCAACCTGAGTCCAGATAAAGGTAACCAAAAGTTAATATTATACAGAAGATACCACATCCACTTAATATAGGCCATGCTTTAGTCTAAAAATTCAACATTTTTTTCGTTATGTAACCATTATCGTTGTTCTAAGGCTGTGTATGATCAAATGTAACATGTTACTGGTAATTGTTCAATATACAAGTACTTGTTCCTGTTTATTCTCCCCAGAAAGAGGAAGTGTATGTTGCAAAAGTACAAGGCAACTGTCTCACTCTTCCATCTAAGATTTATTTATATATGTGTTTTAGGGAACAAAAGCGATTGAATGCATCATTCCTTGCAATTATTACCACCAGATTCACTCGAGGAAGTATATCATTAGCTACAGAAGCATTTTAAAGGATGAGCAAATTATTATTATTTTACCTCAAGCCGCTAAATGTCACTGGAAGCATCGAAGAGATATTTGAACCCTGGAAAACTTGTTACCCTTAGGTTGCCATTTATCAAAATGAGAACAAGGTCGGAGCTATACAAGGTAAGTACTGTGAGTATGTTCTTTCAGATCTGACCATTTATATAAAAAGGTCTAGTTAAATTTATCCTGACTGCACTCATTTTTACAGGGTTCACATGTTTCCAAACTGTTAAAAATTATAAGTATGTCAAATTCTGGAGAGGTAACTACAATTCAAGATTTCACTATATCAACTTGTCTTGAAACTTCAGTTCTAAATGCAGTACAAACTTAGGAAGATCTGAAAATCAACTGGAAGTTTGGCGAGGCTTCTTTCCTCAAATTTGTGTGGCTGTGTGAATCAAATATCCTTCCAGATGGCACTTGCAACTTGAAAGAACTGAAAATTCTAAATATTGATGGTTGCGGCAGTGTAGAAGCGTTGTCCATAAAATTGGCAGCATTAGATCTTTGTTACCAGATTCGATTGGACGCCTTGGTAAGCTTGTTCAGCTGAATTTAAGTTATGACAGTTCCTTGAAAACTCTTGCGGACACCATTTGCAACTTGAGATCACTGGAAAGATCTCATGTTGTCGGTGTTTGTGTCCATTGCAGATCTTTCTCTTACTCTGAGAGGCTTAAGGCTAAGGATTCCACATTTTTGAAAAGATTGCCAAATTTATTAAATTTGAAAACCTCGGAGAATTTGGATGTGGCAGATTGTATTGGGTTGACAGATATTCACCGCCTGAATGAACTCACTTCCATTAGAACATTTTATTGGGAGATTTCAATGACTCATTTATTTGGACATGCTTCACAGAATGTTCTTTCAGGTTTGGTTAATCTTAAAATCGAACTTTTACGATCTTCCATTTCACATTTTGTTGCTTTTCATATGTTTTTTAGTTAGATGGTAGTAGTATCTTGATGGTGACTAAAGAATTGAATTGACAGCACGTGTTTGTCATTTGTTTGCCACCTGCAGAAATAGGTAATTATACAAATGTTTTCTCTATGTTCGGTTGCCATATTTTCTGGCCCAGATCTGTTTCAACTTGCCCGAGTCTTTCATTTTGGACAATTATATACTTTTTAATTTACTAATATAACATATAAATTTATTAGCAGTTATAATTCAACTGTAGAAATGAAACTTGAATTTTTTTAACATAAGCCATGTTTGTGTGGAACACTGAAACATTAATGTTTTTGCAAAGAACATATTTGTGTGTGGCTAACATATGTATATTATTAGTAATACTAGTATAGCAGTATTGACACAAGAGACAAAGTCAAAGTCAAAGCAATGTGCTGTCACTTGACATTTTGTATACACAGTTAGTTAGTTCCCGCCAAGAGTTAGTTAGAGATTAGAAGCTTCTTTTACTCTTGTACAGATAGTATAAAGATAGAAAGAGAGATGAGGTACAGTTCATCCTTTTGTAATCACTAGTTCACAATCAATGAAATTGCAGAGTTCTTTTACAGAAACTATCATGGTATCAGAGCATATGGTGACTTGATCTTCCGCGTATACTTAGTTATCATCTTCTCGTGATTTCGTTACGTATCTAAAACTCCATTGTCGTCTTCTTTGCGAGCTTTCTACACTAATTCAGATTTTTCCTTTGTTTTTACACAGAATTGAATTGCTTTATACAATTATTAATCTGATTGTTGTTGCGAATTGATCTGTACACGAGTTTTCTCTGAAATTACTCTTGATAATTCACTTTCTTCCGAGATCTTGCAAGATTAGATTGCTTATTCTCCTGATTTTCTTGATATTGAGTTTTCTGATTGTTGTGATTGATTGCTAGTAGATCTCTATATCTACTATTGACATAATTCTAGTTTTTCCGTTTGCACACAAACTGTTTGATAAAATTACTCTCTGGAAATCTTGATACATTTGTTCGTATCAATCACAATTATCCTAAACATGGATACTATTGTTAATAATCACGATCCATCTAATGTTTACTACATCCATCCTTCAGACGCCAGCTTGTTTCTGTTAAATTTGATGGGAGTGGTTTCAATAACTGGAAAAGATCAATGTTATTGGTCTTGTCAGCTAAGAATAAAATAGGGTTTGTTGATTGTACAATACCAGCACCTGATAAAACTTCACCTGAGTACAAGTTCTGGTCAAGATGTAATGATCTTGTGATTTCTTGGATTATCTTTAATCTTGATGCAACAATAGCAAAAAGCGTTTTATTTCTGCAAACTGCAAGAGAAATCTGGTCTGATTTGGAAGAACGCTATGGTTATGCATCCATGACAGAGGTGTATTCTCTGGAACAAAAGTTATCTGAAATGATGCAAGGTTCAAAGAATATATCAGAGTTTTTCACTGCTATCAAAACTATCTGGGATGGACTTTCATATGCAAATCCCTTACCAAGTTGTACTTGCAACAAGTGTACTTGTGGTTTATCTCAGAGAATTCAGGACAGGCAACAGGATCAGAAATTGCTTCAGTTTATGATGAAGTTAAATGACAATTTTGCTGCAGTTAGGGCTAATGTGCTTATGATGCATCCTTTACCAAATGTTTCAGCTGCCTACATACTTTTTGCTCAAGAAGAAAGACATAAACAAATCTCTCAAACTTCTTTACAAACTGAGTCTATGGCTTTTCTAGCAGATAAAAGAAGTAATAACAACAGAACTGGTTTCTCACATACTCCTGGAACTTCTCAATATAGAGGAAATTACTCCGGGCCTAAGAAGTTTGGTTCGAAACTTGGTTCAAACTATTACTGTACACACTGTAAAGTACCAGGACACAGTGTTGATAGATGCTTCAAGATACATGGTTTTCCTGCTGGCTTCAAAAGAGGGAATAAGGATACTAGGGTGGCTGCTTTTGTTCAAGGTCCTGATGAGTCTGATTCAACTACTGAGCATAAGGCTGATGTTTCTTTCAATCAATCCAGTCACATCTCTTCTGAACAATATAATCAATTAATGGAGATACTCAACAAGCAACACATTTCTGAATGTCAGAATGCACACCAAAATGATGCAGAATCTTCTCATACTGCTCTTCTTACAGGTAAGGCATGCTTACTTTCCTGTTCTAAATCAGAATGGTTGCTTGATAGTGGAGCAACAGATCATATAACAAATAATATAGATGATTTTTCTGCATATAGAGCTATTTCTGAGCTTGACAATACTATCACTATTCCAAATGGTAGTAAAGTCCAAGTTACTCACATTGGAGATGTCTTGTTACATGGTAACATTCTACTCAAGGAGGTTTTACTTGTTCCTTCATTTCACTTCAAACTTATTTCTACTCATAAGTTGTGTCTTGATCTTAGTTGTCAATTGATATTCAATTCTGATTCTTGTTTCCTTCAGGACCATTCACAGAAAGGTCCTCCAATTCTTCTTGGTAAGCTGAGTAATGGCTTGTATAGTGTGGATAAAGCTATTATGAAGCACTCTTCTTTACCTATTCAAGCCTGCCTCAACGCTTCTTCAATTGGTTCTGCAAGTCTCTGGCATATGAGATTAGGACACTTACCTTTTCCTCAAATGAAGTTAGTAGTTCCATCATGTGATGTGAAATATTTTAGCTCAGAACATATTTTTAAAGTATGTCCATTAGCTAAAGAAACTAGAAACTCTTTCCCTTCCAGTTGTATTAAAACCACTGCTATTTTTCAGCTTGTTCACATTGATGTCTAGGGACCATATAAGGTCAAAACCTCTACTGGTTGTAATCAATTTCTTACAATTGTTGATGACTTTAGTAGATTTACTTGGGTTCATCTTATCAAACACAAGTATGATGTTCCTAATATTTTTGCAAATTTTATTTCTTTTGTTAAAAACCAATTTCACACTTCTATTCTTTGTGTAAGATCTGATAATGCCTTAGAACTTACAGCTGGAAAAATGAGAGAATTGTTTCTAAAAGAAGGTATCATCAATCAGACTTCTTGTGTATATTCTCCACAACAAAATGGGGTTGTGGAGAGAAAACATAGACATCTTTTAGAAACTGCTAGGGCATTGTACATTCAGTATAAGGTTCCTGCTAGGTATTGGGGTGACTGTATTCTATGTGCCACTTATTTGATAAATAGAATGCCATTAAAAAGCATCAACCTTCATACTCCTTATTTCAAACTTTTTAATTCTCATCCTTCATTGTCAAATCTTAGGTGTTTTGGTTGTCTTTGTTATATTTCTACTCTGAAGGTTCATAGATCAAAGTTTGATAATAGAGCTTCTCCTGCTGTTTTTTTGGGATATCATGTTCATGTTAAAGGATACAAGGTTCTTGATCTCCTTACAAACTCTATCACAATATCCAGAGATGTCATTTTTTATGAGTCTCATTTTCCTTTTCATTTGCTTCAGTCCACTGGTCATCCATACAGAAACTCTATTTTCTTGCCTCATATGACTACTACTGCAGATTCTTTTGACATTCCATATTCTGATTTAATTGATTCATCAGATAATACTGATTCTACATATTCTGCACCAAGTCCACATGTTTCTTTTAATGTTCTCGGGTCAAGTTCAGAACAAAATTCTGATCATTCTCAGTCCATTGATATTAGTGATCCATCTAGTCCTGAGATTTCAAATGTAGTTGTTCCTATCAGACAATCTACAAGGATCAGACATCCACCTACTAACTTGAATGAATATCAATGTCATTCCAGTCAAAGTACTATTTCAAACCCTCACTGGTGTAATCTTATATCCAGCAACATGTTACGTACCACTCACACTCATTTTGTTACCAATTCTGCTTCTATAACTGAGCCATCTTCATATTTAGAAGCCTCGGGACATCCTTTATGGGTAGAGGCTATGCAAAAGGAGATACAAGCACTCCAAGATAATAATACCTGGACATTAACAGATTTACCTAAAGGAAAGAAACCTATTGGTTGTAAGTGGGTATATAAGGCCAAATTGAAGAAGGATGGTTCTCTTGAAAGGTGTAAGGCTAGGCTGGTAGCTAAGGGGTTTACACAGAAATATGTGATTGATTATCAAGAGACATTTTCTCCTGTTGTTAAAATGAATACTGTAAGGTGTCTGATTGCTTTAGTTGCTCATAAAAAATGGAAGCTTTATCAGCTTGATGTGAATAATGCATTTTTGTATGAGACATTAAAAGAGGAAGTCTATATGAAGATTCCAGAAGGTATTTTGCATTCTCCACATCAAGTATGCAGGTTGAATAAATCTATCTATGGATTGAAACAGGCTTCAAGGGAATGGAATGAGACTTTAGTGGATGAACTCATAGCTCAAGGTTTTTATCAGTCCAAATTGGATTATAGTTTGTTCATTTGCAAAGATCACAATGATATCACTATTTTAGCTGTCTGTGTGGATGATATTTTGGTTACTGGCAGTAATCTTTCCAAGATAGAAGCTCTCAAGAAGCATCTTCATTCTACTTTTACTATCAAAGACCTTGGAAAATTACATTATTTTCTTGGAATTGAGGTTAGTTATCAACCTGAAGGAACTGTTCTCAGTCAAACAAAGTACACAAAAGAAATTTTTGCAGACAGTTGATACTGATTTATCCAAAAAGGCCATGACTCCTTTGCCTATTAATCTCAAACTTACTGTTGATGATGGAGAATTCTTCAGTGATGCAGAGTTATACAGGTCTATAGTTGGCAAATTAAATTTCTTAACCAATACTAGACCTGGTTTGAGTTACACAGTTCAAGTCCTCAGTCAGTTTCTACAAAAGCCTAGAGTACCACATTTTGATGCCTTGGTTCACACTCTCAGATATCTTTCTACTACTATAGGACAAGGTATTCTGCTGAAAGCCTCAGAATCTATTACTTTACAGGCTTTTTCAAACTCTGATTGGGCTTCTTGTCCAAATACAAGAAGATCTGTTACAGGGTATGTACTATTGTTAGGAAATTCTCCTGTGACTTGGAAATCTAAGAAGCAATCCACTATATCCAGGTCTTCTTCAGAGGCTGAATACAGGGCCATGGCTTCTGCAGCATCTGAGGTTGTGTGGACTGTAAGGTTGTTGGAGGAACTAGGTGTTCATGATTTAAAACCAGTACAGCTTCATTGTGATAATCAATCTGCATTGCATATTGCCAAGAATCCAGTCTTTCATGAAAGGACTAAACATATAGAGATTGATTGTCATTTTACTAGAGACAAAGTTTTGGAAGGCATTCTTCAACTTACTTATCTTCCTACCAAGAGTCAGCTGGCTGATGTTCTAACCAAAATTGTTCCTTCTCCACAGTTTAAGGATTTATTATCCAAGTTGGGTTTGGTTTCTTCTGCACCACCTCCCAACTTGAGGGGGGATATTAGTAATATTAGTATAGCAGTATTGACACAAGAGACAAAGTCAAAGTCAAAGCAATGTGCTGTCACTTGACATTTTGTATACACAGTTAGTTAGTTCCCGCCAAGAGTTAGTTAGAGATTAAAAGCTTCTTTTACTCTTGCACAGATAGTATAAAGATAGAAAGAGAGATGAGGTACAGTTCATCCTTTTGTAATCACTAGTTCACAATCAATGAAATTACAGAGTTCTTTTACAGAAACTATCATATATGTATTCAGTTGGACGTTGGATTAGAATAAAAAGGGCCAATGTTTTCATATATATATATATATATATATATATATATAGGCCAGGGCTCTAGAGAGAACCCACTTAAAAAGAGAACCAGAGAACTTATGTTTTAACCGTTAGATTAAAATTGTATCGACGGCTAAGATTAAGTCAGAACTATAATTGTAATTTACATCCTTTTTCTAACTGAAAACTATCGCTTACACACACACATCGCTTACACACACACTAGTTGTATCTATAGATTTTGTGCAAGAACTCGCTGATGAAGTTGAAACTCAGCGACCTGGCCATCAACTTTGACACTCTCAATTATTAAATTGTGGGCACGCAAACCAATAATTCCGTCGAGGGGAACAATTACCTGAAGATAGTTATAAATCAAGCACAAAAACTGAATCTAGTTTAGAATCTCAATTAACATAAAAAATACCATTGAGCACACTAACATACTTAAAAATCAATCTCCTATAGAATCTCCAAAAAAAACATGATAAATGAGATTAACTATGCTTGTGATAATTAAAAATCAAGCACAAACACTGAACTCTTTCAGAATCTCAAATGAGACTATAAATAAAAATGAATAGGAATAAAAATAAATACAGTCTCACACAAAAATTGAATCTGTTATAGAATTTTCGGAAACATGAAAAATTAAAATTAATTAGGCCCAAGATAATTAAAGCTCAAGCCCAAAGAATCTATATTAGAATCTTAGATTACATTTGAGTGCAACATTGAGTAGGTTGAACATACTTATAAATCATGTACACAAAATGAATCTACAATGGAATCTTTAGATAAACATGAAAAATGAAATCAACTAGGCTCGAGATAGTTAAAAATCAACCACAAAAAGCGAATCTTTTTCAGAATCACAAATAAACATGAGAAATAACGAGCACCTACTTATGAATCTTAAACTACGAGCCTGAAACCCTAATATTTTATGGAATCAATAAGATGATAAGAAAACATTGTTGTTAGAGCAATTACCTCGATGCTCTAGCATAATTTCTCCGATTTTTGAACGACTCCTCCAATTTCTAGACTGCTCTTCAATGATTCTTGAATAAAATATCGTAATTTTAACTTTGTTTTCATGCTGCTAAAGTAGATCTATGTTGGTGATTGCATTATGTTGATCTACAACCAGTATATGTTTCTTGTATGTATTTTGTATCGTTGGATTATGTGTTTATTTTATGTATTTAATCAGTGCCTTTATTATTCATCTTATTTACTAGCGTGCCACTGACAAATCTTTTGAATCTTAACTGTTAATACCTTACGAAATAGATGGTCCAGATATGTTCTCTGGCTCTCTTTTTAAGGGTATATATATGTCACCATTTTGAACAGAGTTAATAACCTGAATATTTTCCACATGAAGGAAGAAGAGGAAGACATTGTCTTTAATATTCAGTTTTCCTGAAACTGTTACCAATGTAAGTTGTTACTTCATCTTTGCAACATTCATCACTATGAACAATATGCATCTGCTTTGCATTGACATTCTAAGTGTGCATTGTATTAACTAATCAAGAATAGTTGTCTGAATTAGTCTACACTTATATTCAAATTTCCGTTTATATGGTGGTTTCTCAATATGAATAAAGAAGTCTGATTAAATGTCACGAAAACATTGAGCAGTAAATTTTTTGTAAATCAATGTGAAAGAGTACTAAACTTTAATTTAACAAATCTATTTGCTTCTCTCACAGAATCCTTAATTATAATTATCAGCAGGAGTCAATAAAACTAACAAATACATTTCAGTCACTAACCAAAAGGATACAATAATTAAGACTAAATAGACAACCACAAATATAAACTAACAAATTAGACATGAATAAAAAATACCACTCCTAGTTTTCATATATAATATGTCACCATTTTGAAAAGAGTTAATAACCTGAATAAGTGTTTGTTCGTCATAGCATAATGATCTATACAATCAGACGAAACCAGGGAGGCAACTTCGTACAATTTATGAGGATTGGTTCCATGTTTTATCTCCCTAACAAAAGGAACCATATCAACGCATTAATTTTGTTCCCTAGCATATATATATATAGGTCAAAATCAATTGTTATTGCACAGCAGAGGATTGGGTACGGGAGGAGGGGGATATATAGGTAGAAGGTAGTTATACAGTTTCGCAGTTGTCACTAATGAGTAAAATTAAAATATGAAAGGGTGCTCTTGACCGGGTTGGTAAAACTCGCTTGCAATATTGGCTCAAACCTTTTCTTTCAGTTTCCTCTTTTCTCTCTATTTTGAGTAAAAATAAAGCATTGATTATTTATGAATGCTGGTTACATGTTTATTGGAAGGGGAATCCAAGATTTTTCCTTTTAGGTTTCATCTAAATCTATTGAGAAATCACAAATTTTGAATTTATTTTGCTTGCTTTTTAAATAGTTTATTGTTTGGGAACAACTAGCTACATAACAGTGGGAACTTCTTTGATAGATTATATCATATTAGGATCTGAAAAAAAAATATCTCCTTCTTTTGTTATGGTAAATAATCGAATTTCAAAAGCTCAAACTTCCTAGTTCCTCCGTGGTTCCAGCCCTCAACCTTTTATAAGTTTTAGGTGAGAGGAGGGAGGAGAGAAAGGTGTACGGTAAGTTAAGTCTTGCAAATTTAAATAGAATTCTTGAGGTCAAAATGATAAGATCCTGGGAAGAAACTACTACTGCCATGTCCTTAAAAATGGCAGTAGTATATAATTTATTCATTAATCTTGACTGTCCCCATATTAACAACTAATTTATACATAGTTGGAGATTTCCAACTTGTTTTGATTTTAGTTTAGATTTATTTGGTTAAATTTTTTGTTCTCTGATTTTTACTGTCTTGAATTTATGAATTCTTTTTCTCTGAAATTATAGTAGCAAGTCTGGAGCGAAATGACCATTAAGACTGTGTTTTGTGTTTACATGAATCAGCAATGCATCTTGAGCTACCTTATGTGTCGGCGTATCTCTGGCAACCTGGCTCTGTTGAAGATATGGTTCATATTGTATATCCTTTGCTGGTGCTGAATTTGTCTTCTCTGGCGGTGGAGAACTGGTAATGTAGTTTAGTTTTCTTCTTTCTGTACTTGCTATACATATTATGAACCATAACATATGGTCATAACTTATCATTACAGTACTTGTATAGAAATATATAGCCTAGAAGTACACAGCTCTGTGATTGTAGATATTAAAGCTCCGAATCTATGGTACAGCACCAGTCACTGATTTTATGATTCTACTAAAAAAACAATTATGTTTTATGCAGCAAGTTACTGATACTTTTCAGCATACTGAAGTTGGGTGATGATGCAACAGCTGATCTCATCTCAAAATTGCAATTTTAGATCTCGAGTGGATCTATGACTAGATACTTCTGCATTGTATCCACTGTGCAATCTCTGTACAGGGGATGAAGCAGGATATTGAGGTGATGTTCTGAAGCCTTGTGTTGCATACATAAAAGCCCATTCTCCGCTTTACAAAGATCCTGATTTTCAACTAATTTTTTTGATGGTGCAGATTTTGTATATAGCAAATGTGGAGAAAGTGGTCATATTTGTTTGACATGAAACTCAATCACGATTCACGAGCTGTCGCATGGCTTATATGTACTGTATTGTCAAGTTTTACAAAATCCCTGATGTAAATATTAGTATCTATTTTTCTTATTCTGCTAATATTACTTCATGTAACAACTTATGGCGCCTTGATGTGCAACAAACAACGGTGTGGAATATTATCTAGGAGGTCCTGGTCACTGCGGGTGAAATTTAAAGTTTTCTGATTTTTAATTATTTTTCTCAAGTTTGGACAGGATTTTGACCCAAAGAAGCTGAAGGTTTATAGTTAAACTTTTTGATGCAACTCAAAATTTACTTGACTATTCAACATTTTAAACAGTAAAAATGTACTCGGAAGTTGCTATCAATAATTCAAGGTAAAGGAGAAGTTGTCTCCACAGTGATCCGGGCCACTCATTTTGTTATTAATGTTTCTGCCAAGTTTCAAACTCTCCTTTTCTACAGCAACAGACACTTCACTATAGTGACCGTGTAGATCTTCTCTTTGAAACATCTTTTAAAGTTTAAGATCATCTTCATATTTACAACCGCTTACTTGAATCTGCTGTCTGAACTAGCTACTCCTTTTAAACAAAGTGAAACAATTCTTCCGGTTCTTTTGGCATGTGTTGTGTTTTACAACTACTTCTCAAACTCCATCTTCTTCTCCTTCTGATTCAATGCCTTCTTCACCTATTTCTCAAACTTCATCCTCTATTGTTTCCAATTCAATGGCTTCTACAATTCTTAAGCTTCTCCGGCCAAGACACTCGATATAACTTTACCATGCGGCCCTAGATCGTCATCAGGGTCGAACATTCATGGATGATCCTGAGCTAGGCAGTGGAGAAGTAATCTCAGACGCGTTGATTAAAGGTATTCAGCAGTCCAAGATTTGCATTGTTGTCCTCTCCGAAAACTATGCTTCTTCCACATGGTGCCTGAATGAACTCGTAGAGATTCTTAATGACAACAAAGCAACACGAAAATCGTTTATTCCTGTGTTTTACAACATTGACCCATCGGATGTGCGACACCAGAAGGGGAGTTTCAGAAAATCTTTGCAAAAACATCAAGTTCGTTACGAAATGGAGAAAGTGAACAAATGGCGCCTTGCACTAGCTGAAGTTTGCCAGTTTTCAGGATACCATTTATCTGAATACAGGTAATTTAAAGATTTCATACAGTTTATCTTAAAAAATTATCTAGTAAGATTCCTCATGTATTGGCATACATCCTCTGCTTAACCATCTGTGTTAACTTATTATTTTGTATCCATCTGTTGTTCTTAACCATGATTTACTAGTCTATTTAATGGATTAAAATATTTGCAATGCAGGTCTCAAATTGATACTATCAACAACATTGTGGATACGATTTTATCTGAAATAAATCCATTAATTGTGGATGTCGCCAGATATCCAGTTGGGCTGGAGTCTCGTGTTAAAAACATAACAGCACGTTCGAGCAGAGACTTAGAAGTAATGGCTTCAGCAAGTTATAATCAGACTGCATCATTTTCAGATTCAACTTCACCTGCTACTCGATGCGACGTTTTCTTAAACTTCAGAGGTGAAGATACGCTATGCATTTACTGATCATCTATACAGTGCCCTAAGACAAAATGGTATTCAAACTTTCATGGTAAATCCTTATCAATCCAGGGGAACAGTAATCTTAGAAGCAATGCGCCAAGCTATTCAGGATTCTAAGACATATATTGTTGTCTTCTCTGAAAGCTATGCTTCTTCGAGATGGTGCCTTGATGAGCTTGTCAAGATTCTCAAGTGTTGCAAATCAATGGGTAGATTCCTGTATTTTACAATATTAATCCATCGGTTGTGCGACATCAATCTGGGACTTTTAAAATAGCTTTTGAGAAACATAAAATTCGTTTTGAAATGGAAAAAGCAAACGAGTGGCGCCTTACACTGACTGAAGTTGCCGACTTTTCAGGATACCATATATCTAAAAACAGGTAACTCATACATTTCAAAGTTGTCTTTACCTTCTTGCATTTATATGTATATGTTAGTAGATCTAGCAATTTTTGACATGAGTGTTAGGGAACAGAAGTAATTGAAGGCATTGTCCCTGTCGAAGTTTACTATAAGGGTGCACTTAAGGGAAAATCATTCGCTTCAGAAACATTTAAAAAGATGAGGAAATTAAGATTTCTTTACCTCATGAAGGTAGATCTCACTGGAAGCTTTGAACAGACATTCGAAGATTTGAGGTGGCTCTGTTGGGACTCTTGTCCTTTAAAATGTTTACCTTCTAACTTCTACCCCCGTGAACTTGTTATTCTTGAGTTGCCTCGCAGCAATATCACAACAATGTGGGAGCTAAACATGGTAGGGTACTGTGAGTATGTTTCTTGCATATATTATACTTCTTAAAATTATATGCCTGATTTATTTACTCTTAATTGCACTCTTCAGTTAACAGATTGCAGCCCAACTCTTTTAGCCTACATGTTCGCAAAGCATTCCTTTCAGGTTGGTTTAATCTCCTGTAATTTTAAATTAGTGTGGCAAACAATGCTTTCGTGTTTCTCCAAGATTCTTAGATACAGAATCAATTTTGGCTTCATGTTCTTATAACTTCTTAATTTTTCAGAAATAGAATTTTCAAGTTACAACTTATGTTACCCAGTTCTGCAAATATTTTTACACCGAGTCAAGTGCCACTACAAATCTTACAGTGAACTGTTGGATGAATTATAAAAGTAAATCACATAACATTGTTTTAACTGATGACAAGAATTATATAATGAAAGGTAAAAACTATATAAAAATTGTAACACAACTGTTATTTCTAACCAAACAGTAAGAATAAAATCAAAAAGAATACACATTGTGCATTTTGATTTATATATATTGATTTTTGCAATATTTTGCAACAGATATACTGTGAATTTGGACATCCAGTTCACATTTGTTCTCCTTCAGCAGAGTTTCCGGATTGGATTAGTCAATCAATTGTATATGGGTCAACAACGTCTATAAATTTGCGGCCAAATGAATCACAGGATTTCTTGGGAATCATTCTATGCTTCAAACACTTGGATATATATTGTTCAACTAAGTATACTGTTAAGAACTGCACAAGTAAATTTATATGGAGCAACAGTATTGAGATTTATGGCAATGAATCAGAATCAGTGATGGTAATAGTTCCAAGATCAATCTTCTCTGTTGGATATGATGATGATAGGATTGAAATAACATGGGATGGTGTTATAGTTCATGGGATTCATATACTGTACAGAACGGAGATCTCAATGATTCACGAGTACAAAAGCACCACCATCAATGTAGAAGATGAGCAGTGCTACCCTTCTAAACGGTCAAAGCATAAGGAAAGTGACAAGAATTTAGAACTGGTCCCTCTCCTACTTGAAATTTTAAAGGGATTCATTTTCTTTCCCACCTGCAGAAACAGGTAACCAAAAATTAATATTAGACGGATGATTTCATAACACTTAAAAATAAATCCAATCATGCTTTGTGCACTACAGTTGTCCAAGGCATACATCATATAGTATAAGGGGCTGTATATGGTCAAACGAAACGTGAGTTAATATTGTTTGATTTACAAGAATTTTTCGTATTTTATCTCCCCAAAGGAGGTGTTATGCCTAAAAATTGATTTTCTTGTTGATGATGATATAGGTTGGTATCAATTGTGATGGCACAGCAGAGTTTTCTGGCAACCCGTTGAACAGGGTATGAAGGTATTTGTGGAAAGATTTCCCTGATTACATTTTGTAATTAGGTTATGCTGGTTATATAATTATTTGAGATTTGGAAGAATAGAAATATTTTTCAGCCTCTGGCCAAAAGCACATCAATGGCTTCCCCTATTTTCGCGACTTATTTTCTTCTTCATCTACAACATGTTTGTACTATCATTCTCAACTTATTAAGATTTGTGATTGAGTGTTTAGTGGCTTAGTCTAGTTCTTCTCTTGGTTAAAGTTTCTGAAAGTTTAGTGTTTAGGGTTTCTTTGACTGATTTAATGTTCAAGAATTGTGCTTCATATTTAAAAACAGCAATTCTTATAAGGAAGTCTCGGTCAATAGTAGTAAGAAGTTGTTATCCTGTATATTTTCATGTGTATATGTCTCCTAGCATAGTTACCCTTTGCTAAGAACGAACTAATCGTTCCAGTTCTTATATACTTAGCTACTACCAACACTAGGCTGTATAAGTAATCATTATGCTGAATGGTAAATGTAGTAAGCTTCCCTGTTCATCTTCTATTCCTTATAATCTTGGGCTGCCTATGTGCCGACTTATCTTTGGCAAACTGGTTCTTTTATAGATATGACTCATGAAGTGAATTGTACTTCTCCTGGAGCCATCCTTGCCTTCTCTAGTGAATCAAAAATGGTAAAATAGTTTAGTTTCAGCTTAATCTTGCAATACATACTTTGTGCCTTCAAACTATCAATTGTATATTGTTTTTGCTGCTCGTCAATTAGTGATTCAACACAATATCTGTCTTAATTTAAGCATACATGGATTCTGAACCTTAATATATGGGCATAACTTATCATTACCATACTTTCTGTATAATTTTGCGATCATCTTAGCACTTGCATAGAAATATTTGACCCTGAAGTGCACAGCTTTGTGATCGTAGATACTATCTCTGAGTATATGGTACATAAGTAATTGTTGATGTAATAATTTTAATAGGGAATACATACATCCTCTACGAAGCAGATTTTAGCAAGTTACTGATACTTTTGATCAGCAGTTCATCCTAAAAATGGATGAGGATGCTTTTGCATCCTTTTTTTTGACAGGAAAAGCATTAGCTAAATTCAATCAAGCAAATTCTTGTCAGCAAGGACAAGATGAGTAGCATCCATGTGGCATTCCTCCATCCAAACTTTCACATCATCTAAGGATAGAGAAATTTTAGCAATGGTATGTGCCACGTTATTTTACTTTCTATTACAAAAATGGAAATAACACTGATCAAAATAACCTGCTAGCACTAGAAAGTCATTTATTAAAATCTGAGTAGTTGTTCCATGTTGAGACTTTACCTGGAGCTGTTTCACTAGAGTTAACTGTTAAGCAGTGGAATTCAACTTCAATAGAGCGGAGTCTTGCATGAAAAGCATAGCTTAAACCAAAACGTATTGCTTTAGCTTGTAGTGCCGGAATTGAATCACCATCATTTTCCTCATTCCAGCAGACATGAGCACATCATGAATGCTTACCCACATGGACAATATCAACCATTAAACATTTAAACAGTCGAGCTGCTTTAAGTAATTGAAATATGTAGGAATGGTGTGTAAATATTGAGAAAGGGCCACTCAGTTTTGTTATCTTACATTTCACCGGGTGTTTTTTTCCTTTCAAATGTTAGGTACCTCAAAACATGTTTCAAAATAAATTTTAAATTAAAATATGTTAAATTAATATTGATGACTTTCTAAATCTGATGTGATTACCTTTAGTTCACAAATTAAAATGTGTCTCTTGTTATTTGGGAAAAAAATTGGTAAAATTTTTGGAAAAATAATTTTTTTTTGACATTTTGTAAGTAATTTAAGGTGCATAAAAATAATATTTTCACTTATTATATTTTAATTTTCTTTTGGTAAATAAAATTTTATAATTTTATTCTAAAAGATTGAAAAATATTATATGAAAATATATTTTAAGCACCTTTAATTGTGTAAAAATAAAAAAAAAAAGCTACGGTAGAACGATGGGTATAATAAATATATCAAATTGAAGTATAATCAGTATCCAATGTAATTGAAATTAAAGTGGTTAAATGACTAAAATTTAATTAAACTCATGTCTGACTTGCAATTGGATAATTGAACTTAAAAAATTTGCAATCAACTCATCTTACTATTTAAACCCTTGCAAATAAGTTATTATCATTAAAAAATTTAACAAACTTGATCGAAAACTGACACAAACACCTAATATGTAATAAAATTATTGTTATTCCGACACAATGAACCAAGATTGTAGAAGGGGGTGAATACAATCTTTAAAAATTCTTTAGTTTTTGACTGAAGAGATATCAAAGTAAATTCAAGAACAGAAAAACAAACAAATAGAACTAACATAAGAATTAAAAATTCAGGTGGATTGATTGATCCACCTGAGAGATTTTTATTAGAAAAAATCTCTGTGATGTTTATGAATAAACACACAGCTGCATACACACTATTCTAGCTTCAGTAATTTACAAAGGATATTGCTTTGAGCTCTCGAAATTGCCTAACTGGTTTCTTTTTATTCTATAATAATGCTACACTTGGTTATATATCCCAAATTTACAAGATATTTCGAACAACTAATAATACAAAAAGTAACTCTGTCCAAAATCGTTGTTTCTCCATTCTGAGTAGTGGTCCATGTGTTGGTAGCTTGCCCTTCTTGGCTGATTGTCTTTTATGGAAATGCTACTTTTGACCAGACAAAACAGAATGCTTCTTCTTCTCGTGAGTTTACCGGAAATGCTAGTTTCCATGCTCTGTGAAATCTGTCAACCCATGTGCTCTGTCTGAACTATCCTTTTCATAAAGTACAGAGTGTATCCGTAAAAGCCATTTGAGTTGTATCCGTTGAGAGTATCTTGATCACATCCGTAGAAGGCTAGTACTGCTATCCGTAGACAGTACTTTATTCACATCCGTAGAAGGCTAATGTTGCTATCCGTAGACAGTCAATTTCACTTATGTATAATTACAAGGCATAGACTATTTACAATTAGCCTTCGTATTCTAAATATCCATTAACAGTCAACATGACTTATTCAGCCTAAAAACTAATAATTCAACTTCTACATCAGGATTACAAATTAGGATTACACATCAAGACTGCACATCAAGATTGTACATCAGGATTGCATATCAGGATTGCATGTCAGGATTGTACATCAGGATTGCACAAGCATGTTACATTGAGTCTTATCCGTAGATAAGCTACCCTTCTACGGATACTGCAAATGCATGCTATCCGTTGAAGGCTACATTTTTACTTATACAATTTTCACCAAGTTAGTCTAGTTATCATCAAGAAACAACATAGTTCCTAACAATCTCCCCCAATTTATGCCTGGTTAAGGATCAAACATAAATTAAGAGTCTTGATGATAACAAAACCACTTCTAACAAATAAACAGTAAACAGTAAACAGTAAAAATTGTATTAAGCTACATTATTGAAATACTGAAGAGTTGAGAGATTTACATAGAGAGTGCTCCTCTAGACTGAGCAGATTTAATTCCTTTTCTTCTCTCTTGGAGGCTGAATCTTTTGTCTCCTTTCCTTAGCATGGTTCGCCTTGATTTGTTCTTGAAGCTTCCTGTAGAATGCATCTTCTTCAGCAATTTTTGGATCCAGCTTAGCTTGCAACCATCTAAGGTACTTAGTGCTAGCCTTAGACAGTTGATATTCAATCCTGAAGAATCTTCTACAGCCCTTGCCATCCTTGAATTCCATCATCCAGTAAGGTTGGAGATGGATTCTTTGTCCATTATAAGGGATCTTCATCTTTCTTGGCAAACTATCAGGAGAATTCCAGTTATTCCTGATTTCTTCAATCTTCTTCAAAATTGTACCTCTTGCAACTTCAGAAAATTCCCTTCTGTTCTTGAAGCTTGAGAAAACCTTCACCAAGGTGGAATATCCTGCATTCAATACTTGTTGCAAGGGCCATGCTCTCACCTTCCCTCCTTTGTAGACAAAGGTTAGTCTTTCAGGCAGATCTCTGAATTTGTTTGTGCCTCTTATCTCACTAACTTCATCAAGGAAGAGATCCATGGTTGAGTACTCCTGTATTTCTGCATTGTACACATAGTTTGCCTTGTTCTCAACTGGCTTGACAACTTTTGGTGCAACATTTAGCTTGATTGGTCCTTGTTGAGCTCTTTTAACTGGTTCCCTTTTCCTTGACTTCTTTTTAGCTTCAATGATGAACTTAGGGAAAACCAAGTTTTCAAACTCAACAGGCTCTTCTTTGGGCTCTACAGAGTTTCATGGTAGGTGGTTTGAAATTGAGTTGAAGCTGGAATGGGGTCTTCAAAGACAATTCTTCTCCCTGTATCCCTCCTCTCTTCCACTTTCATGGTAGAGACCACCTTTGTGAGTTGAAACTCACTTGAATTTGCAATAATTTGAGGTGTCTCCCCCTCACTTGATGGCACACCCTTGGCTGAAGTGGTTGCTGTTTCAGAGACCACTAGTGCACTCTCCCCTTTTTGTTATCATCAAAGGTTTGAGTAACACCAGTAGCCTGTAGCAACTGTTGCAGAAGCTGAGTCTGTAAGTTTTGGTTGGCCAAGAAGGTGTCCATTTGCTTCTCCATCTTCTTCATCCTCACAGTAAGGGCAGCCACATACTTCACCAGCTTGTCTTGCTTGAATCTTTGAGAGGTAGAAGGAGCAACAACATCAACTCTCCTTTCTATAGCATCCTTTACCCCGTCAAGATGACCTTTGATGTCATATGTTCAAAAATAATAAATTGAATTTGAATTGATTCGTATTTAACCCAACAAAATTACATCAAACAACTTCTTCACTTTAGTTTAGGGGCTGTCATCGGCTTTTTGGTTGATGATAAGCCCCCACTTTAGTCTTTTCTCTTACTTTTACTTTCAAGTTTAATAAATCTCAATCGTTATTGAGAGTCTTGGTACCCCATTAGTGGGTTTTCTCTACCCATATTTTGGGTTTGTTCTCATTATGAGAGTTTGGTTTGTTTTAATATCCGGGATCGCAGATCTGCAGGGTTTATCATATTGGTTTGTTGATTTGGATTGTATGGGATCGCAGTTACG
The DNA here is from genome assembly GCA_030848705.1 of Heracleum sosnowskyi. Taxonomy (NCBI): domain Eukaryota; kingdom Viridiplantae; phylum Streptophyta; class Magnoliopsida; order Apiales; family Apiaceae; genus Heracleum; species Heracleum sosnowskyi. The sequence goes on from CM061239.1 coordinate 12,450,435, forward strand.
ATCAGTGTTTCAAATACGTTTTGACGAATTAAATATATATTTTTTTCATGACTACAATAGATTGTTAGACTGTCTCTTCAAAAAGACTGCAAACAGCGATATGAGCGAGAGATGTACCACAATGAATGATCTACTCAACGATCGTAGTTCAGATGAAAAAATTTCTGATTTGATCTACTTTATTACGTGTTTGTTTAATATTGATTGTTTTTGTAGATGACGTATGACATTTAATGAATTAATTACCTATAAATAACAACTTCTTCACATTTTGAAATCAAAACATGAGTTGTTAATTAATCTCAGTATACCACCTATCTAGTTAATACATTCATGAGTTAATCAAAGACTGAGGGGCCATTTGTTAAATCTGAATTATATTTTCTGGATGAATAAAATTTCTGGATGAATAATTATCTGAATGCTGGATGAATAATATTTTTATAAAAAATATTTTCTCTGAACAATGCATTACCTATTTATTTCCAGAATTAACAATAACAATATAAATTTGAATTTGTGTGATTTAAATTCCATCACACCAAATAATTTAAATTTTTTGGATACGTAAATCATTTTTTTAAGTAATTAGTAATATATTATATCACTTTTTTCATATTTTCTGGAATTAAACATTTTTATCATCTTTTGCGTACAGTAGAACCTTGATAAATGAATAACCTCGTCAAATAAATATATTTTTCCGGTCCCAACTTGAGACAATGGAGTAAATGAATAATCTCGCTAAATGCATTAATAAATAAATTTTATTGAAATCTTTAAAGGCCCTATTTAAACATAAATAAATATTTACTAAAATTAAAACAATATATATTTTTATGATATATGTCATCTAGTCAAAAAAAATTATAAATTCATATATAATTTAATAGACTCTAAGTATATTACTAATACAATCTTATGAACACTCTCAAGTATATTAAAATAATACAAACATACCATACTTAATTTATATGTATAATTCATGTATGCATATTATTGAAAGTGAATAAAATTTATGGTACGAATTTTAAATTTTTAAATATTATCTTCTAGATACATTCGAATATTAAATTTTAAAACATCATTATCATATTAAAAAAAATAAAAATATTATCTAAATGAATAAATATTCATTTATCGATAATTGAATAAAATATTCATTAATCGATAAATAAATAATATCGTTAAACGAATATATTTTTTTGGTCCCAAGTGTATTAATTTATCGAGGTTCTAATGTAATCATTTTTAAATTAAAGGTACCATTTCACAAGATCACTAACTATAATTCATGCAATTTTAATTAATAATTTTCATGAGGTTACGTACATATAGATTTTTCTTAAAATATTTAAATATTTAATTTTAATAAAAAATTTGTAAAAATAAAAATTAATATTGAGATGATTTAAGAGACGCCTTACCCATATTTTACTTTATATAAATACATTAATTGATGATTATCTCACGTGAACACAAAAGAAAAATGACAATAAAATATAAACGTAAATATATTATAATTGTTTTCTTAAATAAACAAATTTTACAAAAAGGCAATACAATCAGGCCTTTCTCTTTTTCTTTTTATTATGTGAACACAACACAACATAGAGGAACGGACATGGGACTGGTTTGACTAATATTTTAGCCGAAAATTTCACTAGTCCAAGTAAAAATTAAGAATACAAACGGTCTTAACCAGCCAACAATCACTCGTTCAGTACTTTTAGTTTCAATCAGGGGATATTTTCTGGATGGATAAAATTTCTGGATGAATAATTATCTGAATGCTGGATGAATAATATTGTTTGATAAAAAATATTTTCTCTCAACAATGTATTACCTATTTATTTCCAGAATTAACAATAACAATATAAATTTGAATTTGTATGATTTAAATTCCATCACACCAAATAATTTAAATTTTTTGGATACATAAATCATTTTTTTAAGTTATTAGTAATATATTATATCACTTTTTTCATATTTTCTGGAATTAAACATTTTTATCATCTTTTGCGTACAGTAGAACCTTGATAAATAAATGTTCGATAAATGAATAACCTCGTCAAATAAATATATTTTTTTGGTCCCAACTTGGGACAATGTAGTAAATGAATAATCTCGCTAAATGCATTAATGAATAAATTTTATTGAAATCTTTAAAGGCCCTATGTAAACATAAAATGAATATTCACTAAAATTAAAACAATATATATTTTAATGATATATGTCATCTAGTAAAAAAAAATTATAAATTCATATATAATTTAATAGACTCTAAGTATATTACTAATACAATCTTATGAACATTCTCAAGTATATTAAAATAATACAAACATACCATACTTAATTTATATGTATAATTCATGTATGCATATTATTGAAAGTGAATAAAATATATGGTAAGAATTTTAAATTTTTAACTATTATCTTCTAGATACATTCTAATATTAAATTTTAAAACATCATTATCATATTAAAAAAAATAAAAATATTATCTAAATGAATAAATATTCATTTATCGATAACTGAATAAAATATTCATTAATCGATAAATAAATAATATCGTTAAACGAATATATTTTTTTGGTCCCAAGTGTATTCATTTATCGAGGTTCTATTGTAATCATTTTTAAATTAAAGGTACCATTTCACAAGATCACTAACTATAATTCATGCAATTTTAATTAATAATTTTCATGAGGTGACGTACATATAGATTTTTCTTAAAATATTTAAATATTTAATTTTAATAAAGAATTTGTAAAAATAAAAATTAATATTGAGATGATTTAAGAGACGCCTTACCCATATTTTACTTTATATAAATACATTAATTAATGATTATCTCACGTGAACACAAAAGAAAAATGACAATAAAATATAAAAGTAAATATATTATAATTGTTTTCTTAAATAAACAAAATTTTACAAAACGGCCATACAATCAGGCCTTTCTCTTTTTCTTTTTATTATGTTAACACAACACAACATAGAGGAACAGACATGTGACTGGGTTTAGCCGGTGTCGTTCAGAAGAAAATTTCACTAGTCTGAGATAAAAATTAAGAATACAAACGGTCTTAACCAGCCAACTCTTTCGGTACTTTTAGTTTCAATCGGGGGTTAACAAATGACCGCTGATTTACTTGAAACTTACCCAGGCTACATGGAATTCAACACACCTGTATACAAACAATATATACATATGTAAACGAGATACATCTCTATGAATTGTACGACGAAAAGGAAAAAGTTGTCACTGGTAACAACCAAAGCACGGGAGAGTGTAGAACTCATAATCACTACACTTGATTATGCGTGTTGCTTGATTTGTAGGTTTTAAATCTGTACTACTTGATAGCACAGGTCTTGGGTTTGATGTGATAATGGTGGAGACTATGAATTTGATAAGCAGTGAAGTTTGTTTGGATTTATCATGAGCAGAGATGGATGCTTTTGAGTACATTGAATTTAAAGGTGAATTTTGTGCGTATATGATATATATTATGTATATCATTTGGTGAGAGCTTGGGGTTGGCAGCTGAGGTATATATGTGTCAGCCTGTGTCGCCGTAAGTCAACAAAAATTAACGGACGTGCAAGTTTTTATTAGTTTATTTAATCGAATGCGAACTTTTTGAGTTTAGTAATTCAGTTGCAAGTTGAGGGTGAGTTCAATTATGATTAAGACCCTTCTAGTAAAGGGAGGGTGTATGAACATTGAGCAAGGCCACCCATTTTGTTATCCATACATCTTCATTCGGTTTTAGCCATACATACAAGTCTACATTTTATTTGATCATCTTCCACTTGTTCGTTGAATATGATGTCTGAATTAAGCATGTCCAACTTTTAATCCTTCCCCTTTGATCTTCACTGCTTTTTTATCTTCTTCTTCTAGTTGCCAAATTTCTAAAATGTTTCGAATTATCTTGTCTTGTATTTCGCAGTTGTGGGATGTGTTATGTGAATCATTGTCTTCTTCAGCAGCTTCTCAAACTCCACCCTCTTCTTCTCCTTCACATTCAATACCTTCTACAGATATTCCTCAAGCTCCATCATCTACTGTTTCAAACTCAGCAGCTTCAACAAGTTCTCAAACTCCTTCCTCTTCTGCTTCATATTCAACTCGCTGGGATGTTTTTTTGAGTTTCCGTGGTTCAGACACTAGAAATAAGTTTACCAGTCATTTGTACGATAAGCTCGATAGTAATGGTATTCAAACATTTAAAGATGATCCTGAACTACGCAGGGGAGAAGTAATCTCAGATGCATTGCTAGACGCTATTAGGAAATCCAAGAGTTATATTGTTGTCCTGTCGGAAAATTATGCTTCTTCAAGCTGGTGCCTTGACGAGCTGGCAGAGATACTCAGCTGTCACAAGACACTGCACAGATTAGTTATTCCTGTGTTTTACAACATTGATCCATCGATTGTGCGTCACCAGACTGGGAGTTTTAAACAAGCATTTAAAAAACATCATGTTCGTTTGGTGGGTGAAACAGAGAAAGTGAACAATTGGCAGCTTACACTTACTGAAGTTGCCAGCTTTTCAGGATACCACATATCGGAAGACAGGTCATTCAAATATATTAATATATTTAATTATAAGATAGACAATTTCAGTCGTAAATTTATTCCATTAACCTACATGCTACCAGTATATTGTAGTCCTATTTAACTACCTACTCTGCTCTGTTTCATTATAAGAAGAATTGCATTTCAGGTCTGAAGCTGATGTTCTAAATGAAATTGTAGAAGAGCTTCTACCCCAAATAAATCCCAAGACTTTAGATGTCACCAAATTCCCGGTTGGATTGGATTCTCGTGTTGAAGCGATAACGACATTGTTGAGCATTGAGACAAATGGTGTTATCAAGTTCGGTATATACGGTATGGGTGGCGTGGGCAAAACTACTCTTGCCAAAGCTCTTTATAATAAACTCCTGGGAGGAAGAAGCTTTAAGGGTAGCTGTTTCCTTGCTAACGTTAGGGAGATTTCTGGGACAGCAAAAGGCTTAGTTTCTTTACAACAGCAGCTTATTAATGATGTTCTTAATAGTAAAACAAAAGTTGAGGTTCACAATGTTGACCAAGGAATTAATTGTATAAGAGAGCGAATTAGTTCGGCAAAAGTTTTGGTTCTTATTGATGATATATACGATCTTGAACATTATGAATCTTTAGCAGGACCATTTGCTTCTGGGACTGTAGTTATAATAACTACAAGGGATGAAGAGATGCTAGACAAAGTTAAAGTAGAACAAAAATATCGGTACATGTTGAAGGAGTTGGATGGTGCTCAGTCATGGGAACTATTTACCAAACATGCATTTGAAATGGCTGAACCAGACAACCATCTGTTGGCCTTGTCTAAAGACATTCTAGGTCTTGCTGGTGGACTTCCTTTGGCTCTCAAGATCTTTGGATCACATTTGTCGACTAAGAAAGAGGTAGGATGGAAATCTTACATTGAGACTTTGCAGAAAAACCCCAATAGCACTATTGAGCAAAAACTTGCAATTAGCTTGGATGCCTTAGAATCGGATGATCTGAAGAAAATATTCATTGACATTGCTTGTTTTTTCATCGGGTGGAAGAAAGGAAAAGCGATTAAAGTAATGGAGACATATTATTCCTACACAGAAGATAAAATAGACACTCTAAAGAAAAGATGTTTACTAACGGTGAATTATAGAAATGAGTTAGAGATGCATGATTTGCTTCGGGACACGGGAAGGAAGGTTGCACATAATAGCGCTCCCGAGGAGCCTGGAAAACATAGTAGATTGTGGTTACCAGAAGGCATAATGGATGTTTTGAAGAATCACAAGGTTTGTTTATTTATTATATATACTAGATGATTACCGTGCGAAGCACGAGCCTATTTAATCTATTTAAAAATTATATATTAATTTATAATAATAATATTAACAATAATAATATTTTTTAAATTTTGACTTAATTTTGTAGTTATTATATTGCTTTCTTAATGTATTTAATTATTATATTTTTACAGATATTTTACTCAAGAAACATCATTTTTATTCATAAAATAAGAATATTAAATTTATTTAGATGACCAACACTAAAAAAGTTCTTTAGTTTGCTTATGATGATATAGTACTATTTACCCACTTTTAATAGTGTAAATTCTGCTCCATTAAGATTAAGTGAAGCGAATAAGTCAATTGTTGTGGGAGCCAATATGTGGGAGTAAAAAAGAATTTTAAACAATATTGCACATATTTTCAACTTGATCAAATATGAAGTTAAGAATTATACTCAAAATATACTCAGGAGAGTTAGGAGGAGAATAATACCTAGAGTTCTGAGCCTGGGTAGATGCATGAGTAGATGCTGCGTAGAAAGGTAGATTAAGATAACCAATCAGTGATAGAAGTATTTTGAGATAGTATCTTGATTCAACAACTAAGGCTCTGTTTGGGATTACTGTTAAAAATTGTTGTGCTGTTGAAAAAAGTGTTGTTAAAATAAGTGCTGTTACGAAAATCAGATAACTGTTTGGTAATATTTTTGATATATGCATGTTTTGAGGTATAATATAAAAAATTAATGTTGTTGGTGAGGTTTGATGTTGAAATCTGTAGTTGCTTCCCGCAACAGCCGAAAAACAACTTTTTTCAAAATCATTAGGGGACATGCTTTATCTAAAAGCAGCTTTTTAGCCAAAAGCGTTTTTTAGAAAAGCTGCTTTTGATATTTACCAAACAGTATTTTTACCTGTTTTTCGAAAAAAAACTGTTGTTGCAGACAACAACAACAATGCCAAGCGGAGCCTAAGCGATTACAATCAGCTCTGGTGGGTGATCTGATTGTGACGCTGATGGATATAATAATATAATATACTTTGGTATCTATACTCTTTTAATAGAAGCACAAACCCCCTCTTAATGGTATGGTATGTCATGTATCTATACTCTTTATTAAAAGCACAAATCCCCTCTTAATGGTATGGTATGTCATGTATACCGCGATATACATCTAATTATTAGCTTAATTATCTTAATATATAATTAGCTTAATTCCAAATTAATAATTTGTATTAAATTAAAATTTTAAAATTTATAAAAAGCAGAAACCACTCTTAATGGTATGATATATCATGTATATCGCAATATACATATAATTATTAGCTTAATTAACTTAATACAATTCACTTAATTTCAAATTTATATAATTATTATAATTAATTTTAAAATTAATTATCAATATTAGTTTTGTTGTATACAAGGAGCCTTACAAGGAGCCTGCCAACTACTGGGAGTCTTCCAACTAAAAAACGTATACAACGCTACATATATAATTATTAATTTAATTAACTTAATTTCAAGTTAATATAATAATTATTATTAAATTACAAATGACCATATTAAAAGCAGAAAATCCCCGGGTGATGGCCAAAAATACCATTTTTTTTAAACCGGGTGACAAGAATACCCATTTTTGAACATGTCGGCCAAAAATACCAATCTATTACGCATTCAGAAAATGGGTATTACTATTACACATTTGAAGAATGGGTAACACGTGTTTTTTCGAAAAAAAATAAAAAAAAAAAGTTGAAAAAGAGATACGCATGCGTATCACACCTTTACTCATGGTGTTACGCATTTTGAAAATGTGTAACTGGTAATATATTTTTTTTCTTTTTATGTAATACCCATTTTTTAAATGCGTAATAGTGTTACCCAATTTTGAAATGCGTAATAAAGTGGTAATTTTGGCCAAATTTTTTGAAAATGGTATTCTTGTCACTTAGTTTAAAAAAAGTGGTATTTATGTCATTTTTTCAAAATCCCCTCTTAATTGTATAGTGTGTCATGTATACCGCGGTATACATACAAATATTAGTTTAATATAATTCACTTAATTTCATACTAATATAATCAGTTTAATTCTAAATTAAGATAATAATTATTATTAAATCAACACTCTTTTTTAAAAGTAGAAACCCCTTATTTGTGGCATGGTATGTCATGTATACACATATAGCCATATACATATCATTATTAGGTTAATTAACTTAATTCCAAATTAGTATAATTATTATTATGATTAAATCTATACTCTGTATACGCGATATACATATAATTATTAACTTAATTAACTTAATATAATTAGCATAGGACTTTATTAAGAAGGAAACTCTTTTTCGTTGGAGCACAATAGTATCAAAGCCAAATTTTGGTTATATAATATAATTAAATTAATTGGTTCATTTGAAAGTCGGGTTCAATTCGGTGCAATTACATAAGATATTCCATTTGATATCATTGTACAATTGGTTTTTCATTTGGTACCACTCGAAATTTTTAGCACAATTATACTTTTGGCTTTATTTACACAATACCACTTCGTCAATTAAACGTTAATCAATCGTTATAAAATTATGGGATTTTACATTTTATACCACTCTGAAATTTTTGACTTTCAAGTAACATCATTCTACTTTGTGCTTCACCTCCAAAATGCAAGTTTTTTTTAATGGATATGATGAATCTGTTCAAACTCCTTGATTTTATGCCCCTCAAAATATTGATGAGCATCTCTTTGCCCATCAAAAGCAATGAGTTTGACCAGACTGATCAAATTCATCAAATTTATCAGACACATTAACATAGTGGTATTTTGGAGTTGAAACCTAATTAAAGTAGAATGATTCCACGTACTTCAAAGTAAAAAAAATTTGGATGGTACCAAATAAAAATTGTCGTAATTTTATAACAGTCGACCCGAGTTAACGGTGTGATATTATGTGGATGGCGTCAAAAGTATAATAATGCTACTTGGTTGTCAAAAAACTTCGAGCGGTACCAAATAGAAAAGTCAATTGTGCAATGATATCATATGAAATAGCACTTACATAATTACGCAAGTTATTTATTTATTTATTTAAATTTCACTTATTTGATTTCACTTAGGATTCAATTCTTTATAATTACATAATTAAAAATAATATTTATTTATTCTAGACTTTCATCTTAATTTGATGTTTTAATTCTCTACAACTATATATATTTAAATAATACTTGGTAGTTATTTTTCCTTTCAATATTTTAAGTTTTGTTTTAAGTAATTTAATTTTTTTTCTCGATCCGTGCTTCGCACGGGTTATCGGCTAGTAATAATAATACTATAATTTAGTTTAAATTATCTTTTTCTTTTTTTGAAAACAACATAAAATTCTATGTGAGATAGGAATTTAGGGGGAAACCAAAAAAAATGCAAACCAAAACTGGTACAAAGTGTACCACTAAAAAGGGATTTCGGTTATTAATAAGGTTTTGGATATAAGTAATAATGGTCTCAGATTCACGTGATTGTTTTATATGACTTCATATGATATATCAATCCTCAACTTTCCCTTCTTATAAGTGTATGTTTAGAAAACTGCTCATAAGATGAAGCTATGTTTTTAAGAAACACAAAAGAACATAGGCCTGGCAATGTCTCTACCTCTTTCTCTCTCTCCAGTATAAATTTAAAACAAATGCCATCAACTTTTCCTATTGAAATTTGTGTGTGTGGCAGGGAACAGAAGCGATTGAAGGTATCATCCCTCACAACCTTTACTACCAGGATGCACTTCAGGGAGAATCATTTTTTAGTGAAACATTCCAGGATGAAATTGAGGGAGAATCATTTTCTACTAAAATATTCACTACTGAAACATTTCAGGATGTAATTGAGGGAGAATCATTTTCTACCGAAACATTCAAATGGATGATTAAATTAAGATTTCTTTACTTGAAGAAGGTAAATCTCACTGGAAGCTTCGAGAAGATATTTGAAGATTTGAGGGTGTTCTGCTGGGATTGGTGTCCTTTAAAATGTTTACCTTCTGATTTCAACCCGAAAAAACTTGTTATTCTCGAGTTGCGATGGAGCAATATGAGAACGATGTGGGACGTAAACATGGTAAGTACTTTTAGTATGTTTCTAGCTTATTTATGATAATTTGTGTATAATAAAATCTAATTTAGTTTCTATCTTTCTCCCATTTGTACTCATTGTTCCAGGTCTCACATGTTTTTGGAAAGTTAAAGACTCTAAATATGTCGTACTCTCAAAATTTAATTACAACTCCAGACTTTGTGAAATTACCTTGTCTTGAAGCTTTAAATCTTGAGGGCTGTAAAAGCTTGGAGGAGGTCCACACATCTATTGGAAGTTTGGCGAGGCTTGATTCCTTAAATTTGCAGGGTTGTGAGAAGCTAAGAAGTCTCCCAGACACCATCTGCAACTTGAGAGCATTGAAAGTTCTAAATATTAGTGAGTGCAATAGTTTGGAAACTTTTCCCGTAAAACTATGCAACATTGAATCCCTAAGAAAGCTCAATGCTGTTGGACTATCTGTTTCAAATTTACCTGATTCGATCGGAAGTCTTACTAAGCTTGTTGAGTTGGATCTAAGTAAAAACAAGAAGCTTGAAACTCTTCCGGACACCATTTGCAACCTGAGATCATTGGAAATTCTTAATATTGCTGGTTGCACTAGTCTGGAAGTATTGGAGAATAAGGCTTGTTATAGTTTTAAGGGTATTATAGTAATAGGCCAGATATATAAGTTTAGGTACTTTGTAGTATATATAACCAATTTGGGTGTACATAAGCGTTATCTTGAATGAATGAAATACTTCTCTTTATTATCTCTTCTCTCACGGACTCCATTGCATAGATGTATAAAAGTTAACATGGTATCAGAGCTGCAATTGTTGGGTCAGAACGGAGAAAGAAGAGAGTTAATATTATGAGTAGCTAATTTATTCAAGATCAAAAAAAAAAAAAAGAAGAAAAATCCAGAAATTGCATAGATCGAGATTGGGTGAAGCCTTGATTACTCATTGAGATTGGGCAAGCCTTGTTTACTCGTTGAGATTGGGCAACCTTGATTACTCTTGAGATTGGGTAAGCCTTGATTACTCTTAATTGGGATTGGGCAAACCTTGTTTACTCTTGAGATTGGGTAAATATTGCATACTTGAGAAATGATTTGAGTAAGGGACCTGGACTGCTCATAGTTTGAGTTATGGAACCTTGAATACTCAAAAATCATTGAGTATGAAGCCTCGATTACTCAAAATCGTGCCTGAAAATAGTGCCTCGATTCTCTCAAGATTCCGCCAACATTTGTAGAGGTATTGCTTTCATATAGATACGACTTACCTTGCTTTGGTATGCTATCAGAGGTATGACTTGCCTTGAGAAGCAGATGTTAATGGTGAAAGGAATGAAGAGATCGATGGATATTCAAGTAGAAGCCATTGTTTGGTTTTCGATTAAAATTGTAAGTCCTACTACATATGTTGAATCTGCACTTTTCTTCAGATTATTGAATCTTGGTGAAGATATTGTGTGTTAGATGATGTAGTCTTGGGTTTTTATTAAAATGTAATGTGTTTTCTGGGAGTACGTAACATGTTTGACAGATTTGCTCAGAGAAACATTGTTTCTTGGAATTGTTCGATGAAAATTTAGGCAAATTAATGGTTTGTTTGATAGTAGAATATGTGTTTGGTAAAATGCTTGTGACAAAGTGAGTCTTATGAAGTGTTTAATATTTGGACCTTCAAACAATTGCAAAGCTTGTTGTTGTTCGCAATGTTGCTGGTATTGAGCACAATGGGAGTCATTATGTTGCTAGTATGATGCCTACTGAAGCAGCATTAAAGGTTCTTATTGAAAAAAAAAAAAGGCTTCCTGATGGACTGGATACGAGTTTACTTGATACTAGTGATGAAGACCATCCAGCTCATGAGTTTTTTTTTTTTGTTGAGAATAGACTTGTATTTGCTGGATTGGCTTGGCTAGGAGATCTGCCCCGATAAAGAAGATCACCAAGCTATTGTGGACTGCAGAATAGTTGGTATCCAGTGGAGATAACAAGAACTCTGCCAAAGGGATACATAAGGTTCCCTATTGCTTACACAATTGGAAATCGGAGGAACTCACAAGTTACCATTTCAAAATGAAAGTGTTGTTGAGGTCAACAAATATAGTGCGCAAAAGCCAGTCTTTAGAAAGTGGACTGGATCAGAAGCGAAGATTATCTTGTGGTAGTGACTCAGAAAATGAGACAGTTCAAGAATTTTCTAGCGAGAGATCCCATGATGGAATTAGTTCTGCAACTTTAGGTTGTGACAAGGATCCTGAAGCTACATGTTGTGCTTCTCTTCATGTCAGTTCTGGAATGGCAATGATGAAATAGTTTTTTAATAGTCAGTACTCGGTATTTTGATGAGTATGCTGGTGAATTTTGTAATCACAATCCGCATACCCCACGGGTTATCATAAAATTATGTTCTTTGCCCAACTTAGTTGCTTCTGGTGGACAGTCAACCACTATTAGCAGAATGCGACGTGCTGATTTTTGTGAGAATTTGGATGTTTTGAAAATGTAAAAGGAAAAGAGGTGTTTGTCCCTAGATTACGAGATACGGAGGGAGATGATGATATACAAGATAACGAGAAAACTGGTAAGAAAAAACCAGTTGATGATGGTTCTGATGGCTATAACTATGTTGGTTCGGTGAAAGACCGGATAATACCAGTTACTAATGAAAATACTGCAGTAAATAACTCTCGACACTGTGATTCATCACTGGGAGGACTTGCCAAAGGGTTTTAAGGTGAAACGTATTGATGTGTATTGTCTAGGTTTATGCTCTTACGGACTGTGGCCCTCTGTTTCCTTCTAATGTCTTTTATTTTCCTTTGGCTGTTCATGTTTGTGTTTGTCGGTGTTTCCAAGCTAGCTAGTTCAGTTCCTGTTTCCAGCACGAACCATCTGCTTGAGGGGGAGTATTGGAGAATAAGGCTTGTTATAGTTTTAAGGGTATTATAGTAATAGGCCAGATATATAAGTTTAGGTACTTTGTAGTATATATAACCAATTTGGGTGTACATAAGCGTTATCTTGAATGAATGAAATACTTCTCTTTATTATCTCTTCTCTCACGGACTCCATTGCATAGATGTATAAAAGTTAACAGGAAGCTATGCCTATACAACTGGGCAACATCAAATTCCTAACAAAGCTAAATGCAGATAGCCTAACTGTTTCAAAGTTACCTGAGTCAATTGGACATCTTACTAAGCTTCATGAGTTGAATCTAAGCAATAACTTGAACCTTGAAAGTCTTCCGGACACCATTTGCAACCTAAGATTCCTGGAAATTCTTGATGTTAGTGGTTGCAGTAATCTAGCGGCTTTGCCTACTGCAATTGGGAACCTTGAATCCCTAACAATGCTAAATGCAGATAGCCTAACTGTTTCAAAGTTACCTAATTCAATAGGACATCTTTCTAAGCTTGTTGCGTTGGATCTAAGCAATAACAAGAAGCTTGAAACTCTTCCGGACACCATTTGCAACCTACGATCCCTGGAAACTGGTAATCTACATGGATGTGAAAAAATAGAAATATTACCTGATCAGCTGTGGAAGATTACAAGTTTAAGGAACCTATATGCATCTTGGACTTATATGCTAAAAAAGCTTCCAGATATAGGATCAAGCCATATTGCATTACCATTGCAAATATTGAATTTACATCGGAGTGGTATCACAACCCTTCCATTTGGTTTTAGTCAGCTTTCAAACCTACAAGAACTTGATATTGGGGGATGTAAGCATCTGTTTTCCATTCCAAAACTTCCTCCCAGTCTGATATGTATACAGGCCAGTGGTTGTGAATCTCTGGAAAGATTACCAAATCTATCCAATTTGAAAAACTTGGAGAGTTTGGATCTTTCATTTTGTAGTGGTTTGATAGAGATTTTAGCTTTGAAAGAACTCACTGCTTTAAGGAATCTTTATTTGACAGGTTGCAGTAATTTGACATATATTCAAGGTTTGGATGAACTCACATCTATAAGATGGATTAGATTGGGAAGTTGGAACTCTCTTCACTTTCCTACAAAACGTTTGTTTCAGGTACGCTGATCTAGGGCGGTTAGGTTAACAACTGAACTAACCGAAATAATATACAAAAATTATTCTGTTCTAAAAATTGGAGTTATTCAGTTTTTTTACCGAATTAACCGAAATATATAAAATATAATATATTTTTTATATTAGATTATAGCCAGTGCTACGCACAGTACTTCAAAATATTATTTAATAAAAATTATATATATATATATATATATATATATAACAATAATGATAAATTAAAAAATATATTATTTAAGATTAAATAATAAATTTTGAAATATAGAGATATTATAAGATATTTAATTCATGCATGGGAATGTGAGCTAGTATTAATATAGATATGTAGACTTATAACACAAAGTTTTGTGATTCAAATATTAAATATTTGTTAGTATATTATAAATGTTTGATCTATGTTTGATCTAAAATTGTTATTAATGGTTATCATCTTCTATCTTTTAATAATATTCTTCCACGTAACAAATATTGTTAAAAAATGACGTGAAGTTTGTTGGCTTAGCATTATGAAATATAATGAAATTATTTTAATTGGACTCAAGTAAGATATTCTTTAATTTTGAATTTCATAATAAAGTATAGAATATTTATTTATAATTTTTTTTTGAAATTTTTTTATAGTTAAAAAATAGTTGTGAAACATAATATTTTTTTTTTGCTTTTTAAACAGATATATTCTGAATTTGAGGAAGAGATTACTATCAGTGTCGACACTTCTAATTTCCTCCTCTGGAGAAGTGACCCAGACCCTCAGTGGCCTGATTGGATGATTGAACCACCATTTTGGACATCTGAATCAAGGAACTCAGAGTCAACAACAGTATATGCACATCTGCTGCCAAATGAGTCCCATAATTTCATGGGGATCGTTCTCTGCTTCAGCGAGCCAGAGGCTTATATTAATTTTTTTTCTAAATCTGGTTGTTCTGTTAAGAATACTACAAGTGGTTTTATATGGAGGAGCGACAATCTTTATGTTCCTTTCATGTCTGTAATGATGGTAATAGTGCCCAAATCAAAATTCTTGATCTCAGATGACCACCATAGAATTGAAGTAACAGCTGATCATGCAAAAGTTATTGGGATTCATCTACTCTACAAGACAAAGCCTGAGATGATTGAAGATGGTGCAAATAAACATGAGACTAGCTTCGATGCATTGAAATTGGCTGATCCTGTGCTACAAGATATATTCTTAGATATTGCTTGTTTTTTCATCAATTGGAAAAAGGAAGAGGTTGTTTCAATACTGGAAACTTATTATCCAGATGTCGATGGTGCTATTGACATTCTAAAGAATAGATGTGTACTAACGGTCAATGATGAAGATGCGTTGGAGATGAATGATCTACTTCAGCACACTGGAAGAAAAATTGCTCGTAACAACTCTCTTGATGAGCCTGGAAAACATAGTAGATTGTGGTTATCCATAGATATATATGACATGTTGAAGAAGCACACGGTAAATTCACTATTACCGCTTTGTCAGTTTCTCCTCTTGTAAATTTATGTATATAAAATTACACATTTAAGAACTTATGTGTTGAAGAAGCACAGGGAACTAATCTTTACCTCCTTTTCTCTTTTCTTCCAAATATATTCATAAATCAATGGTCAACTTTTCTTTATTGATATACATGTGTTAGGGAACAGAAAGGATTAAAAGTATTATTCCTCGCAATGTTTACTCTCGGAAGGATGCACTTGAGGGAGAATGTTTCACTTCGGAAGCATTCAAAAAGATGAGTAAATTGAGATTTCTATACCTCAAAAATGTAAATTTCTCCGGAAGCTTTGAACAGACATTCGAAGATTTGAGGTGGCTCCGTTGGGACTCTTGCACTCTCAAATGTTTACCTTCTGCATTTCATCCGCCTAAACTTGTAACTCTTGAGTTGCCTAATAGCAATATAAGAACAATGTGGGAGCCAAACATGGTAAGTACTTTGAGTAAATTCTTGCATATATGACAATTTTATAATATTGTATGATAAACTCCCTTAATTACACTCATTGTTTCAGGCTTCACAAGTCTATGAAAAGTTGAAGACTCTAAACATGTCGTTTTCTCAAGATTTAACTACAACTCCAGACTTTAATAAATTACCATGTCTTGTAACTTTAAATCTTCAAGGCTGTATAAGTTTGGAGGAAGTTCACATATCAATTGGATGTTTGGTTAGGCTTGTTTCCTTAGATTTGCATGGTTGTGTGAAGCTAAAAACTCTTCCACACACCATTCGTAACTTGAGAGCGCTGAAAGTTCTTGATATTCATGATTGCTTTTGTTTGGAAGCGTTACCTGTGGAATCAGGGTCCAGAAAATCACCAAAAGAAGTCGTTGCAGAGAATCTAACTGTTTCAAAATCACCAGATTCGATTGAAGATCTTAGTAAGCTTGTTCAGATGAGAAGTAACACGAACCTTGAAACTCTAACAGACATTATTTGCAACCTCAGAGCATTGGAAATTCTTAACATTTCTGGATGTGGAAAACTAGAAATATTACTGAATCAATTGTTTACGCTTACTAGTTTAAGGGAGCTAAATGCAAGTGGTGCCACTCTCTTGAAAATTCATCCTCATATTGGAGAAATCCAGATGGCATTATCGTTGCAGAAGTTGGACTTTTCTGATAGTGCTCTTACTTCACTTCCTTCCGCTATTGGTCAGCTCCCAAATGTGGAATATCTTGATCTTAAAGATTGTCGTCGTCTGTTGTCCATTACAGAGCTTCCTCCTAATCTCAAATCGATTAGGGCACATGGTTGTAAGTCTCTGCAAAGGTTTCCAAATCTATCTGATTTGAAACATTTAGAGATATTGGAACTTACAGATTGTAGTGGTTTATCTGATATTCAAGGCCTGAAGGGACTCACTTCTATTAGAACACTTCATTTGGAAGGCTGCAACTCGACTTTTGTGGCATTCATTTTTACAAAGTGTTTCTTTCAGGTTTGGCAATTTTAATTATTAGTGTGCGATAATTGTTTTCATTTTGAGATTGTTGTTATAGAAGCATCTCCAAGAGCCTTTCTAATTTAGGGTCTTACGTTACAGTTTAAGAATTATTGATAAAAAGTTTTTTTAAGGAAACTCACCCACATCTTATTACTGAATCATTCTTTCTTCTCTCTCCACTATTGTTGTACTTTTACAAGAAAATACGAGTGTTAAATTATATAAATTTATTATTGTTATAATTATTGTTGTTGTTGTTATAATTATTATTATTCGTGCACTTGATATGATCGTGCTGTCCTCTTTTTCTTGATTTTTTGCTCAATTTGCATCCTTCATTTGGCTTTTCTTCTTTGCAGAATATCCTTCTTTTTTCCGTTCAGTAATGGCACAACCAAGCATGAAAAGGAAAAGTAAACTAAATACATACAGTAATAGTATAATTTACTAGTAATATGTGTACTGGCCATTTAATTTAACTCGTCTTACTGATTAATTAGTCAATTTCATCATAATGAAGAATTGATCCCATTTTAGTAGTTGTAAAATTTGATTAATTAGTCACTTTTTTCTTTTAACAAACAATCAAATATGATGAACCGACGGATAAATATTTGTTGACTAACTTTGTTTATTTATTTTTTATATTTTGAAACAGGCTTACTCTGAATTCTGCCATCCAGTTCAAATTTCCGCTTCCTTGACAGAGTTTCCGTATTGGATTAGGCATTCAAGTGAAAATGGCTCAACAATGTGTTTAGATTGGCTTCCAAATGTGTCGCGTTATTTCTTGGGGATGATTCTTTGCTTTAAAAGTTTGGGCTCTTCAACTAATTATACTATTAAGAACACCACAAGTGATTTTATATGGAGCGGAAGTTTCTATCCTTGTTCCCGTAATGCATTAATGGTAATAGTCCCAAGATCAATTTTTTCTGTCAGTGATGGTGACAATAAAATTGAGTTAACAACTGCAGATGCAAAAATTTATGGGATTCATCTACTGTACGAAAACTAATGGGCAAGACAGCACCACTGTCAATGAAGATTAGAACATTTCAAAAGTGGCGAGCTAATCAATCTCTCCCACTCTCTTATGAAAAATGTTGAACGAAAAAGTGCTTGCTTTGATCAAACTGAGTGCAGAAACAGGTAACCCTATTTAAGAATATCCAATTGGATCATGCTTTTGTCTAAAAATTTAACATCTTCTTCATTCTATTAACTTGCTAACTTTCATACATCGTTGTTTTAAGGGATGTATATGATCACACTATCGTATGGACCGCGTGAGTAATATTTTTCAATGTTCAAGAACTTGTTCCTGTTTCATCTGCCCAACAAGGGAACTTGTATCTTTAAGTTGGTCCTTTGTTCTTGATCGTGATATATAGGCTGGAATCAAATGCTATGGGCACAAGACAGTATTTTGGTTACCGGAGGAACAAGCTATACAGGTACAGTTTTGCAGTTCTTTTTTACTGATAACATTTTCATTAGAAATGGGTAGTAACCAAAGAATCCGCCTTGATGCATCTCGGTAATATTTTAATCGTTCTTGAAATATGGAATGGACAGTTTAGAATCTTTATTTAGTTAAAGTTGCTGAAAAAAGGTACTACACTAATTACGAAAAAAGGTTATTGTTAAAAAAATTAATTTAATTAATTATTTTCGTAAGAAATGCTCATTTATATTAGAACAATTAAATTATTTATTTATTAAATATTAAAAAAATAAAAAAAATATAATATCCGTGTGCAATATGCAGGCAAATGAATGCTAGTAATCATAATCTTCAGTGTCTTGAATATATGGGTTCTTTTATCCGAAATTGTATTAGCATTTCTGAAGCTTAGTGACAATTAAGTTTGTTGATTACAGGTTTAGTGGATAAGTTTTAGTTCTTCATTCTGTTATCTGACAAAAAAAAATGGGGAATATCTGACTGATTTGATGTTAAGAAATGAGAATTGTGTTTCTTGGTTGAATTGTATAATCCTGTATGTTTTCATGTGTATCTCTTAGATAATTGCCATCAGCATTTATTCTTGTATACTTGGCTACTACTAACACTAGGCTGTATGTATACTCATTACGTTTAATGGTGAATGTAGTAAGCTTCCCTGGTCATCTTTAATTTCTTATAATCTTAGGTTGCCGCATTTGCCGAGTTCTTTCCGGCAAACTGGCTCTGTTGAAGATATGACTCACGGAGTGAATGACGCCTCTGCTGGTGCTGGACTTGTCTTCTTTAGTGGATTCTGTAAATTATTTAAGCATACATGGATTCTGTAAATTATTTAAGCATACATGGATTCTGAACCTTAATGTATGGCCATAATTTATCATTACAATACTTTCTGTGTAATTTTGCTATCATCTTAGCACTTGCATAGAAATGTCTAACCATGAAGTGTACAGCGTTGTGATTGTAGATACTAATATTTACGGTCGATTAATCCTTTACAAGGCGTCTGGCCAATTCAATTTAAAATTCAATTCATTTTTATAAGTATTTCTTGATCAGAATATTTATAATAATTATGAGAATTAAAAAAAAATATTATTAATTAAATTTGAATAATTATAAATTTTATGATATGATAGTTGATGAATAACTAATAAAATTAAAATAATATATTATAATATTAAAATAAATCCGATTTCTAGATTTTAGTTATTATTGTTTTTTTCCCTGATGTTATTAAGATTTATATGATGGTCACCCCACTTGACTGAGTCACTGTTTGTCTTCAGGCTGGTTAGTCCTTTTGCTCAATAAATCAAGTTGACTTTTGTGCATAATTGAAAGAACAATAAGGGCCACCCATTTTGTAATCCATACATTTTAATCTGATCATCTTCCACTTCGTTTAATTATGTACAACTTTTAATCCTTCCCCTTTGATCTTTTCAGTGCCGAATTTCTAAAATGTTTTCAATCATCCTGTCTTGGATATCCCATTTGTGGAATCTGTTATGTGAATCATTGTCTTCTTCACCTTCTCAGTCTCCACCCTCTTCTCCTTCACATTCAATTCCTCCTACAAATATTTCTCAAGATCCATCCTCTCCTGCTTCATATTCAACTTGTTGGGATGTTTTCTTGAGTTTCCGCGGTTCAGACACTAGAAATAAGTTTACTAGTCATTTGTACGATAAACTGGATAGTAATGGTATTCAAACATTTAAAGACGATCCTGAGCTACGCAGGGGTGAAGTAATTTCAGATGCATTGCTCGACGCTATTAGGAAATCCAAAGCTTACATTGTTGTCCTATCGGAAAATTATGCTTCTTCAAGTTGGTGCCTTGAAGAGCTGGCAGAGATCCTCAGTTGTTACAAGAAATTGCAGCGATTAGTTATTCCTGTGTTTTACAACATTAATCCAGCAGTTGTGCGACACCAGACTGGGAGTTTTACACAAGCTTTTCAAAAGCATCATGTTCGTTTTGAAAGAGAGAGAGTGAAAAATTGGCGACTTGCACTAACTCAAGTTGCCAGCTTTTCAGGATACCATGTATCGGAAAACAGGTAACTCAAATTAAAAGAATTGCATTTCAGTGTCATTGAACTGACTACCATGCTCTGTTTCAGGTCTGAAGCTGATGTTATCAATGAAATTGTTGCTGAGCTTCTACTCAAAATAAATCCCAAGACTTTACATGTCACCAAATATCCGGTTGGGTTGGATTCTCGTGTCAAAGCCATAACAACATTGCTGAGCAATAACGGAAAAGGTGTCATTAAGTTTGGTATATATGGTATGGGTGGTGTGGGCAAAACAACTCTTGCCAAAGCTCTTTTCAATCAACTCATAAGAGGAGGAAGGTTTAAGGGCAGCTGCTTCCTCGCTAATGTGAGGGAGAATTCGGTGACAGCAAAAGGCCTTGTATCATTACAAATGCAGCTTATCAATGATGTTCTTAGTAGTACAACAAAATTCGAGTTTCACAATGTTGACCAAGGAATTAGGTTGATAGAAGCTAGAATCTGTTCAACAAAATGTGTGGTTGTTATTGATGATTTAGACAACCTCGAACAATTTCAGTCATTGGTGGGACCATTTGCTTCTGAGAGTGTAGTTATTATAACTACAAGGAATGAAGAGATACTAATTAAAACTGAAGTGGCAATTAGAAATCGATACATGCTAAATACGTTGGATGATGCTGACTCACTAGCACTATTCATGCGACATGCATTTGGAAATGCTGAAGCAAACGATGTTTTGACGGAATTGTCTAAAGACATAGTATGTCTTGCAGGTGGTCTTCCCTTGGCTCTCGAGGTTTTTGGCTCATATTTGTATAAGAGATCAGAAGTAGGATGGAAATCTTACATTGAGAGACTGCATCGAAATCCTGTCAGCAGTATTCAGCAAAGACTTGTAATCAGCTTGGATGCTTTAGATTCGGATGATCCGATTCTGAAGAAAATATTCCTTGACATTTCTTGTTTCGTTGGATGGAAGAAACAAGAAGTGGTTCAAATACTTGAAAATTATTATCCCAATGCAGATCATTATATTGATATGTTAGAGAAAAGGTGTTTGCTAACGATCAGTAGTTATGATAGGCTGGGGATGCATGATATGCTTCAGGACATGGGAAGGGAAATCACGTTCAACAACTCTCGCAATGAGCCTGAAAAACACAGTAGATTGTGGGTAACAGAAGACATACATGACGTGTTGAAGAACCATAAAGTAATTTTTATTCACATACTCACATACACACACATATATGTCTATATATATTTAGCGATGGTTTCAGATTCATCTGATACTGACTTTATATGATACTAGCTTATAACCCGTGCCAAGCACGGGTCGAGCATAAGTCGACATTAAAATATTAGTATTAATAAATCTTGTATGATTACATAGCTGCAAAGGGTTAAGTGATAACCAAATTTGGTACTTTGGTACTTTGGCACTTTAGTACCGCTCGCCATTTTCACATTGTTTTGCTTATTAATAAAGAGTATAGATACCACTTCATAATTTTCCCTTCTTATAAATGTGTATTTTATTAGATGAAATTTGTGTTGATAAAAACACAAGCCAAGGGAACTTACCTTCTACCTCCTTTTTCCTTTCTTAAGTTTACTTATAAAACAGTGGTCATTAACTTTTCTTCTTGATATATATGTTAGGGAACAGAAGCAATTGAGTGTATCATTTTCAGAAAGCACGAATTTTCACCTGAGGAACTAGCATACACTACGGAAACATTTGAGAGGATGAGTAAGTTAAGATTTCTTTACCTTAACAAGGTAAATCTCACCGGAAGCTTTGAACAAGTACTTGACAATTTGAGTTGGTTGTGTTGGGATCAGTGTCCTTTGGAATGTTTACCTTCAGGATTTTACCCGCAAAAGCTTGTTGCCCTTGAGTTTCCTTATAGCAATATGAGAACCCTGTGGGAGCTAAATAATGTAGGTACTGCGAGTTTGTTTGCATATATAACAACTTATATAAAATTTTCTTGTTTCAATTTTACATGATTGTGCTTACTGTTACAGGTATCTCATGTTTTTGGAAAGTTGAAGGCTTTAAACATGTCATACTCTCGATATTTAGTTACAACTCCAGACTTTATCAAATTACCTTCTCTTGAAACTGTAAATCTTAAGGGCTGTAAAAGCTTGAAGAAGGTCCACATATCAATTGGAAGTTTGGTGAGCCTTGTTTCCTTAGATTTGGAATTTTGTAAGAAGCTAAGAAGTCTTCCAGATACCATCTGCAACTTGAGAGCATTGGAAGTTCTAAATATTAGTGGGTGCAATAGGCTGAAAGCTTTGCCTACACAGCTGGGCAACATTAAATCCCTGAGAAAGCTCTATGCTGACGGACTAACTGTTTCAAAGTTACCTGAATCGATCGGACATCTTAGTGAGCTTGTTGAGTTGCATCTAAGTCTTTGCAGGAAACTCGAAACTCTTCCCTACACCATATGCAACTTGAAATCATTGGGAATCCTTAAAATTGGAGGTTGCAGTGGTCTGGAAGCTCTGCCTATGGAAATTGGGAACATTAAATCCCTTAAAGAGATTGATGTGAAAGCACTTACTGTTTCGAAATTGCCAGATTCGTTCGGACATCTTATTAAGATTGTTGAGTTAAATCTAAGCAATAACTGGAATCTTGAAACTCTTCCGGACAGCATTTGCAACCTAAGGTCCCTGGAAATTCTTAGTATTTTTGAATGTAAAAATATAGAGATATTACCGGATCAACTGTGGAAGCTAACAAGTTTAAGGGTGCTAAATGCATTTGGTGCTACTCGGTTAAAAAGACTTCCAGATATAGAATCAAGCCAGATTGCATTATCATTGCAAAAGTTGGTATTATATGAGAGTTGCATCACTGCCCTACCATCTGGTTTTAGTCAGCTGTCAAACCTAGAAAAGCTTGATATTAGCAGATGTAATCATCTGTTTTCCATTCCAAAACTTCCTCCTAGTTTGAAATGGATAGAAGCATCTTATTGTGGGTCTCTGGAAAGATTACCAAATCTATCCAATTTGAAACAGCTGGAGATGATGGACCTTTCATGTTGTTTTGGTTTGACAGAGATTGAAGGTTTTGAGGAACTCACTTCTTTAAGAGAGCTTAATTTGAGAGATTGTAGTGGTTTGACATACATTCAAGGCTTAGAAGATGTTGTGAAAAAACTTGTGATGGACATTAATGCACTGAAATTGGTTAATCCTTTGCTACAAGATATATTCCTAGATATTGCTTGCTTTTTCATCGGATGGGAGGAAAAGAAAGTTGTTCAAATACTGGAAACTTATTACACCAACGTCGATCATAATATTGATATTCTAATGAAAACATTTTTACTAAAGATCAATGATCGGGATGAGTTGGAGATGGATAAACTGCTTCAACATTTGGGAAGAAAAATGGCACGTAACAATTCTCTTGAGGAGCCTGAAAGACATAGTAGATTGTGGCTTTCGGTAGATATATATGATGTGTTCAAGAGCCACAAGGTAATTTGAAAATGGTCTTACGTCATATGACTTTTTATGGTACATTTAATTTTTTTTCTTCTTATATATAAACTAGTTGAGAAAGTCGCGCTTCGCGGAGGCTATATTATTTTATTTTTTTAAAAATTCTATTTATAAATTTACAACAATTACTCATTCCTCCTTAATAAGCCGTCCCTCGTTAAACACGCTTCCCTCGTTAAGATCGAAATCTAAATTTTAACATATTAAATACTTGTCTTATATATTAATTTCAATTTTAACATACTTCTTTCTAATGATCCGCTCTCTCGTTGAAAAAATCCTTATATTTAATATAAAACACCTATTCTACTTTCAATACAATTTTTTTATATATTTATTTCTTGTAAATTCAAATTCTTCTACTCTATAAATTCGAAAACATATTCTACTTCCGATAGAACTTTTAATTATATGTCTAACCTATAAATTTGAACTATTCTTCTTTATAAACCCGAACACTTATTTTAGTTCAAATATAAATTTTATTTTATATGTCTTCCCTATAAATTTGAACTATTCTCCTCTATAAATTCGAACACTTATTTTACTTCTAATATGTTAAAGGATATTTTTTTTATTTAGTAGTATTTAAAATTCTAAAATTCTAGAAAATTAGAAAAATAGATTGAGACGATCTTAGAGGCTATCTTAGAGACGCCATCTAAACTCCCGTGTATTCTCTTATATATATATATATATATATATATATATACTAGCTTATAACACGTGCCAAGCACGGGCCGAGCATAAGTCGACATTAAAATATTAGTATTAATAAATTATTAATAAGTATTATTTAAAAATGTATTTCTCGAGAATTGAATGATAAAAATATATAATAAATAAATAACTATTTAATTATGTAGTTATAGACAATCGAACTGTGCATAAAACTAAATAAATTAAAGTAAATAAATAAATCTTGTAAATAAATAAATTTTGTATGATTACGTAGCTGCAAAGAATCTAACGCTCGATGAAACTATTGAATTTAAAATAAATAAATAAATCTTGTATAATTACGTAGTTGTAAGGATTCGAACCTGGATGAAGCTAAAGAATTAAAAGTAAATAAAATTTGTATAATTATGTAGTTGCGAGGAATCGAACCCGGGTTAAGTGATAACCAAATTTGGTACTTTGGTACTTTAGTACCGCGCGCCATTTTCACATTGTTTTGAATTTAAAGTAAATAAATAAATCTTGTATAATTACGTAGTTGTAAGGATTCGAACCTGGATGAAGCTAAAGAATTAAAAGTAAATAAATCTTGTATAATTATGTAGTTGCGAGGAATCGAACCCGAGTTAAGTGATAACCGAATTTGGTACTTTGGTACTTTAGTACCGCACACCATTTTCACATTGTTTTGCTTATTAATAAAGAGTATAGATGTCTTTATTCCTGAGAGAACCATCTTATATAGGAGAAAATGACCTAAATAACATAAATTTTATTGTCAGCTGCCCAAATTATCAGTTGTCGGTTTTTTTTTCCCAAAATACATAATCAAATTCGCATGCTTCAAATGCGTATATCTCATATCTCCCCGCCCTTCGATCTTTGTTCACTCCTCTGTACGCAAACATCTCCTCCCAACTTTGGGGTTCAATGTTTCTATTTTGGGTTTTAGAAATATTAAGAATGACGAATAATTCGTATACAGATAAACCCTAGACTCTAAATCCTAACCTACCCTGATTTTAGGGTTGTTTACAACCCTAAAATCAGAACGCCGGAAAAACATCATTATTAACAAGTTGCATCTGTGGTTGATTTTGATTGCAGTTGCACATATGGTTGCATCCAGTTGCAAACCGTATTTTTGCAAATATTTTCAAAACAATGGTATTTTTGCAAAAATTTAAAAAACACATAATATTTTTGCAAAAAAAAATTTTGGGTTGGGTATTTATGAAAAAAGCCCTAAACTAAACTGATGTGCTTCACCATCGACGAGGACTATACGCTTCTGAGGCATGCGTATACAGTATCTACGCATCTGGATTATGCGTACGGACAAACGCATATTATGAATGCGTATTTTATGCACGAAGTTGGCGAACACGCATCAGTATCATGCGTGTTTGGAATGCGCATCCGTGGAATGCGTATGCAAAGTGTGTTTTTGGACACTTTTTCCGCCGCCTGGTATTTTGGGCACGACTGCAGCTAAAAGTGATATATAGGGTTTTCACCCCTTATATAGAAAATCGGGGAGAACCATATATATTCTATTATAGAATCTCATAAGTAATTTTAATTTTTTTTACATAAAATATATAATCTGATTCTAACGTAGAATATTAGCATATAAAAACTTTATAAAAAATTTAACATTTAAAATTTGAATAAAAACATTAATTTTAAATTTGATTCTGCTGCAGAATCATTTTTGATAGATTTGATTCTGTTGTAGAATCACTTTGGACTATATGACTAATTTTCAATTATTTTTTTTAAAAAAAAAATTTAATTTCGTTTTTTGATTTAATAATTGAAATTTATAATCATATCTAATATAAAATGTGATAAAAATATGTATTATGAATATTTAAGTAATGGTTCTCGGTTGATGTATGTATATAATATTGTTCACAGGATAAATCATGTGCTGAATCAGCACAAGGGAACCAACTCTGTAACTCTTTTTTCTCTCTCTTTGACTTATATATAATACTTTGTTTGCGAAATCTTTTTATGAATACTTGGGTGTTAGGAACAGAAGTAATTTACGGTATACTCAGTGGAGAATCAATCACAATATTAATTATGTGCTGAATAATCACAAGGGAACCACCTCTCTACCTCTTTTCTCTCTCTATATAAAATAAAGCTTTGTAATTTGCCAACTTTTTTTTATTAATATATGTGTTTCAGGGAACAGAAGTAATTGAAGGTATCGTCCCCCGCAAAGTTTTTGAGGATGCACTCGAGGGAGAATCATTCACTTTAAAAGCATTTCAAAAAATGAGGAAATTAAGATTTCTTTACCTAAAAAAGGTACATCTCACTGGAAGCTTTGAACAAACATTTGAAAATTTGAGATGGCTCTGTTGGGACTCTTGTCCTTCGAAATGTTTACCATCTGAATTTTACCCTCCAAAACTCGTTATTCTTGAGTTGCCTCGCAGCAAAATCACAACGTGGAAGCTAAACATGGTAGGGGTACTCTAGAGTGTTTCTGGTATATATTTTAATTCATAGAATAATGTGCCTGATTTAATTACTCTTAATTGCACTGGCTTTTACAGGTTCCCCATGTTTTTGAAAAGTTAAAGACTCTAGACATGTCAGATTCTGAAGATTTAACTACAACTCCAGATTTCAGTAAATTACCGTGTCTTGAAACTTTGATTCTTAAGGGATGTAAAAGCTTGGAGGAGATCCATATATCGATTGGTAGTTTGGTGAGGCTTGTTTTCTTAGATTTGCATAGTTGTGTTAAGCTAAGAAGTCTTCCGGACACCATTTGTAACTTAAGAGCATTGAAAGTTTTGAGTATCGGATGGTGCAGTGATCTGGAAGCATTGCCTTTAGAATTAGGAGATGTTAAATCCCTAGCAAAGCTCAATGCATGCGGACTAACTGTTTCAAAATTACCGAATTCAATCCAACGTCTTAGTAAGCTTGTTGAGCTGAGATTAAGGAGTAACAAGAACCTTGAAACTCTACCAGACGCCATATGTAACTTGAGATCATTGGAAATTCTTGATATTTATGGATGTGAAAAACTAGACATTTTATTGGATCAACTGTTTAAGGTTACAAGTTTAAGGGAGCTAATTGCAGGTGGTGCTACTCTCTTAAAAATCTCTCCTCATATTGAGTCGAGCCAGATTGCATTATCATTGCAAAAGTTGGATTTTTCTGGGATTGTTCTCACTGCACTGCCGTCCAGTATTAGTCAACTTTTAAACCTAGAAGTTCTGAATCTTAAAGGTTGTATGCGTATGGAAAGATTACCAAATCTATCCAACTTGAAACGGATGGAGTACTTAAACCTTGAAGATTGTAGTGGTTTGACTGAGATTCAAGGCTTGAAGGGACTCACTTCTATTAGAACACTTCATCTGGAAGGTTGCAACTCCTCTCTTCTGGCATGCATTTTTACAGAGAGTTTCTTTCAGGTTTGACTATCTTTGTAATTATAAATTCGTGTGCCAAAATTGTTTCCATCTTGAGTCCTGTTGCTCTAAGATTCTTAGTTTAAATATTAAAATTCGTATCACCTTTTGTCGCCTTTCTAATTTATAAAACATAGATGTTTTTAAAATTATTACGCTCCCCCCCACCCCACCCCCAACACTTTTGTAAGTACGAGTGTTTTGATAAATCCATTCAAATTAAACTAAATAAAAATGAAATAGTTTCCCTCTTTGATTTTGACATTATAAATTAACAAGTTATTGACAAATTAATCAAAAGAATAGGAATTCTAAAGAAGAACTTTAACTTTCCTGAATGTGAGCATTGATTTGAGTGTATTATATTAAGTACCTAATTACTCACCTTTCTGGTTTATAAACAAGAAAAATATATGATAAGTAAATATTTAACAATAAATTTTTAGATTTGCTTTACATACATTTGCTATGATCTTGTCTAGGAAAAGTATCCCAAATGTAAACTTAGATCCTTATTCTCATTAATCAAATATAAACTTTGATTATTTAGTAACTTTTTTGAGTTCCCAAAAATTGGAATGATAAACTAAATGTTATTATATATGTATGTCTGTATATATCTACTGCCCAGCTTGCTTTATTCTTTTGTTACAATTTGCAACAGATGTACTCTCAATTTGGGCATCCCATTCATATTTGCTCAACAAAGTTTCCGGATTGGATTAGTAAATCAACAATGTACTGCAGATCAACAATGTATTTAGATTTGCCACCAAACGTGTCACACAAGTACTTGGGGATGATTCTTTGCATTAGAACCTTATCGTATTTTACCAGTTATTCTGTTGAGAAAACCAGTTATTATGTTAAGAAAACCCCAAGTGATGTTATATGGAGGGGGCTATTTGAAAATTATGGTTATAAAAAATTGATGGTAATTGTACCAAGATCAACATTTTTAGTCAAAGATGGTGACTATAGTATTACAGTTAAAGTAGGTCCACATGTAGAAATATATGGGGTTCATCTACTGTACGGAACTGAAGAGTACGACAGCACCACTCTCAATGAAGATTAAAGCAGTTGAAAAGTGACAAGAACAAACCAGTCTCTCCCACTCTTTCATGAAATTTTGAACGCAAAAGTGCTTTGTTTTATCGAGCTGAGTCCAGAAACAGGTAACCAAAAATTTATGTTATACATAAGATTTGTACCATTCGCACATCATTGTTCAATGTACAACTTTTTCCTATTTATTCTCCCAGCAAGAGTAGTTGTTCCTGTATTTGTATGTGTATGTTGAAAAAGCACAAGGCAACTTCTCATTCCTTTTCTATCTTTAATTTATTTACAGATGTGTGTTGGGATTGTTTTCGTATAGAGCATCTACCTTTGAATATTACCTTAAAAAACTTGTTACCCTTGGGTTGCCATTATCAAATTGAGAACAAGGTCGCTGGAGCTATACAAGGTAGGGACTGTGATTATGTTTCTCTCAGATCTGACCATTTATATAAAAAGGCCTAGTTATATTTACCCTGACTGTACTCATTTTTGCAGGGTTCACATGTTTTTAAACAGTTAAAAACGGTAAGTATGACATTTCTGGAGAGGTAAATACAACTCAAGTGTTCACTAAACTACCGTGTCTTGAAACTTCAATTCTGAAGGCTGTACAAACTTGCGGGAGATCTGCAAATCAAGTGGAAGTTTAGGGAGGCTTGTTTCCTCAAATGTGTGTGGTGTGAACCTAAGAAGCCTTCCAGATGGCACTTGCAACTTGAGAGAACTGAAAATTCTGAAAGTTGGGCATCATTGAATCCCTAGAAGTGCCCGATGGGGAGAAACTATCTGTTTCTGCGTTGCTGGATTCGATTGGACGTCTTTGTAAGCTTGTTGAGCTGGATTTAAGTTATAAAAGTACCCTGAAAACTCTTGCGGACACCATTTGCAACTTGAAATCACTGGAAAATCTTTAACTCTCGTGTTTTCGGTGTTTGTTGTCCATTGCAGATCTTTCTCCTACTCCGAGAGTGCTCAAGGCAAAGGACTGTACATTTTCGAAATATTACCAAATTTATCCAATTTGATACACTGAGAATTTTAACGTGGCATATTTTATTGGTTTGATAGATATTCAAGGCCTGAATGAACTCGCTTTTAATAGAACATTCTTTTGAGAGACTTCAACGACTCATCTCTTCTGACATGCTTCACAGAACTTCTCTCAGGGTTGGTTAATATTAAAATCGAATTTTTATAATTTTCCATTTCGTGTTTTGTTGTTTTTCTTAATTTTTTTTAGTTAGATGGTAATAGTATCTTCATGGTGACTGTAAAATTGAACTGACAGCACAAGCAGAATTTCAGGATAGGACACAGAAATTGAAACGATTTTGAGGTTACTGGAGAAGATAAATCAGGAACTGGCTGAACTGTTCATTTGTCATTTGTTCGCCACCTGCAGAAACAGGTAACCATAAAGAAAACTATACACATGGTTTCACTATATAATTATCTCCTAAAGCTTAGCCTTCTTTGTACACATGAGGTCCGCTTGGCGGCCTGCCTGCGATAATTTATCATAAAAAAATGAGACATAGAAATATTATCTTATTATTATCATCTCACCTTGTCATTTTATATTCTTAAGTCTTTTTATATTATATAAGCTCAATTAGTGACTACACACTTGAGTAAATTAATGGCCATTTCAAAACCTAACCTTTTGTCTACTACACTGGCTGGCCTGCAATCCAGCTAATAATATGCTATATCTTATGGTTATCAAAATATATCCAGTTTCTACATCTTCCCTGTACTCTTTTCAACATGTTAGGAAACATCTTATCATGTATATCCATGATGTGGGATCTATTGTGTGATTCAATGTCTTCCGCAAATACTCAAACTCAATCCTCTTCTCCTTCAGATTTATTGCCTTCCACAACTTCTCAAACTCAATCCTCTACTGTTTCATGTTCAACAAGTTCTCAGACTCCATCCTCTTCTGCTTCATTTTCAACTCGTTGGGATGTTTTCTTGAGCTTCCGCGGTGAAGACACTCGACTTAACTTTACTGGTCATTTGTACCAAAGACTACATGACCATGGAATTAATACATTTAAGGATGATCCCGAGCTTCGCGGGGGCGAAATCATCTCACATGCATTGCTAGATGCTATAAGGAAATCCAAGACTTACATTGTTGTCCTATCCAAAAATTATGCTTCTTCAACTTGGTGCCTTGATGAGCTGGCAGAGATCCTCAACTGTCACAAAACAAGGCACAGATTGGTTATTCCTGTGTTTTACAACATTGAACCATCAATTGTCCGTCACCAAACTGGGAGTTATCAACAAGCTTTCAAGAAACATCAAAATCGTTATAGGGATCAAAGAGAGAAAGTTAACAACTGGCGGTTTACACTTACTGAAGTCGCCGGCTTTTCAGGACACCATATATCTGAAGACAGGTCATTCAGATATTTAATTTATATGTCTATTATGAATGTAGATCATTTATTTATTATTATAAACAATATATACATTCAAAATATATAAAGAGAAAAAGAATAATTTTGTGGTATGAGAATTTCAGTCCTAAATTTATTCCATTAACCTACATGCTACCAGTGTATTGTAGTTCTATGCCACTACCTACCATGTTCTGTTTCTTAATAAGAAGAACTGCATTTCAGGTCTGAAGCTGATGTTATCAATAAAATTGTTGATGAGCTTTTACTCAAAATAAATCCCAAGACTTTAGATGTCACAAAATATCCAGTTGGACTGGATTCTCGTGTCACAGCCATAACAACATTGATGAGCAGTGACACAAAAGGTGTCATTAAGTTTGGTATATATGGTATGGGTGGTGTGGGCAAAACTACTCTTGCCAAAGCTCTTTTCAATCAACTCGTAAGAGGAGGAAGGTTTAAAGGCAGCTGTTTCCTCGCTAAAGTTGCAGAGACTTCAAGGACAAAAGGCCTTGAATATTTACAACAGCAACTAGTTAATGATGTTCTTAATAGTACAACAAAAGTTGAGGTTCACAGTGTTGAAGAAGGAATTAATTATATAAGAGAGAGAATTAGTTCAGCAGAAATTCTGGTTCTTATTGATGATATATACAACCTTGAACAATATGAATCTTTAGTGGGATCATTTGCTTGTGGGAGTGTAGTTATTATAACTACAAGGGATGAAGAGATGCTGGATAAAGTTGGTGTAGAACCAAACTATCGATACATGTTAAAGGAGTTGAATGTTGTTCAGTCACGGGAACTATTTACCAAATATGCATTTGAAAAGGCCGAGCCAACCGAAAATCTATTGGCCCTGTCTGAAGACATTCTAGGTCTTGCTGGTGGGCTTCCTTTGGCTCTACAGATATTTGGATCATATTTGTCGATTAAAAAAGAGCTAGGATGGAAATCTTACATCAAGACTTTGCAGCAATATCCCAATAGCACTATTGAGCAAAAACTTTTAATTAGCTTGGATGCTTTAGAATCGGATGATCGTGTGCTTAAGAAAATATTCATTGACATCGCTTGTTTTTTCGTTGGGTGGGAAAAAGAAAAGGTGGTTAAGGTATTGGGAACTTATTATTTCCATGCAGATGAAAAAATAGACACTCTAAAGAAAAGATGTCTACTAACGGTGAATAAAGAAACACTGGAGATGCATGATCTGCTTCGGGACTTGGGAAGGAATGTTGCACGTAACAAGGCTCCTGATGAGCCTGAAAAATATAGTAGGTTGTGGGTACCGGAAGATATAGAGGATGTATTGAAGAATCACACGGTAAGTTCTATTACATATATTCCGTTTGTATGATATATGGCTAAACTTTTCTTTCTTATAAGTGTATGTTTACAAAATTGCTTATAAGATGAAGATACGTTTTGATTACACAAGGGAACTAATTCTCTACCTCTTTTTCTCTCTTCTCTCTCTATATATATATTAATGTGTGTGTGTGGGGCAGGGAACGGTAGCAATTGAAGGTATCATCCCTCACAACTTATACAACCTGCAGGAGGCACTTGAGGGAAAACCACTCGCTACTGAAACATTCAAATCGATGAGAAAATTAAGATTTCTTTACTTGAGGGCAAATCTCACTGGAAGCTTCGAACAGATGTTTGAAGATTTGAGGGTGCTCCGCTGGGAATATTGTCCTTTAAAATGTTTACCTTCTGACTTTTACCCGAAAAAACTTGTTATTCTTGAGTTGCCTCAGAGCGATATCAAAACAATGTGGGACCTAAGCATGGTAGGTCCTTCTAGTCTATTTCTTGCATAAATTTGATATTTTGTGTAAAAGTATCTGATCTGATTCTCCCATTTGCACTCATCGTAACAGGTGTCACATGTTTTTGGAAAGTTAAAGACTCTAAACATGTCTTTTTCTCAAGAGTTAACTACAACTCCAGATTTCACAAAATTACCTTGTCTTGAGACTTTAAATTTGGAGTATTGTAGAAGCTTGGAGGAGGTCCACATGTCAATTGGAAGCTTGTCGAGTCTTGTTTCCTTAGATTTGCATGGTTGTGTAAAGCTAAGAAGTCTTCCGGACACCATCTGCAACTTGAAAGCATTGATAGTTCTAAATATTAGAGAATGCAGGCTGGAAGCTTTGCCAGATTCGATCGGAAGTCTTACTAAGCTTGTTGAGTTGGATGTAAGCAATAACAAGAAGCTTGAAACTCTTCCGGACACCATGTGCAACCTAAGATCCCTGGAAACTCTTAGTATTAGTGGATGTAAAAAACTAGAAACATTACCAGATGAGCTGTGGAAGATTACAAGGTTAAGGGAGCTAATTGCAGAAGAGACACAGATGCTTAAAAAGCTTCCAGATATAGGATCAAGCCAGATTGCATTATCATTGCAAGAATTGCATTTATCTGGGAGTAGCATCAATGCTCTGCCATCTGGTTTTAGTCAGCTATCAAATCTACGATCTCTTGATCTTAGTTGCTGTCGTCATCTGTTTTCCATTCCAAAACTTCCTCCTAATCTGAAACAGATAAAAGCAAATTCTTGTGAATCTCTGGAAAGATTACCAAATCTATCCAACTTAAAACAATTGGAGACATTGGACCTTTCATCTTGTTCGGGTTTGACGGAGAATCATGACTTGGAAGAACTCACTGCATTAAGATGCCTTGATCTGAGACGTTGTAGTGGTTTGGCACGTAGGCATCTCACAAAACGATTGGTTAAGGTTCGCTAATCTCAAACAATTGTTTTTTTTTTTTTTTGAATTACTCAGCCAAATATAATAACTAGCCTATAAGTATGCACAAATAATATTTATTAATTTATAATTATATTTATTTGTCTTAATTTTTTTAATAATTATATGTGTCTTTATTTTTATGAAAATCTTTTTTAGTACATCGAGTACACTATTATTAAAATTTAAACTATATTAATTATTTACTTATGTTGTTATTCTTAAGTATTTGTATAAAAAATTAGATAAATATATTTTTAATATTTTTAATTAATATAAATTTAAACTTGTATTTAATAAAAGGAGTGCATTTTTTTAAACTTTTTATACAAACTTCTTTGTATATGCTTCAAATTATTTTCTAATTTTTAGTTATATGAAATTCAACTACATTTTTATGACAAAAAGAAAAACAAGTAATGTACTTTAACCGAGGGGATTTTTTTAGAAAAATAGAAAAAATAATGTATTTTAACTGAAAAAGATAATTGGTTATAAATAAATAATGTTATTATATTTATATAAAAGTAGTGATTATAAATAAGTAATGTAATTATTTAATATTATTATTTTATATATAAGTAAGGGTATTAAGTAAAAATACGAAGTTTGTTTCTTAATAATTTATTTATTTTTAATTTTAAAATTTGAATCGTCGTTAAATTGATGTTGGTGTTTGTGTTTGATCGTAATTAGTTTGTACTCCAAGAGTTTTGTGTTTAATAATATTTTAAAGATATGTTTTGATTAAAATTGTTATTTTTAAAAATTAAGAATAGTTACAAAAAAAGGAATAAAGTACAAATATCAAAATATGTGTCCGTACAATGTATCGGGTTTCTCTCAATATTCTATTAATATTTATTTTATTTATAATAAACATGGATTTATAAGTTTAATATAATAATATTACTATTTTATATGTGTTTTAGCTGAAAAAGGTAACTGATTAGTCATTATAATATTATTATTTCATTTTTTAAATAAATTACATATAGTGTTTTTGGAAAAAGAGAAATTTTAGTTAGAGAAAATATAAATAAAAGATATAATATATAATCTATATACATAATGATTTTTAGTATTTTATCAAACGGCTGTCATTGATTTGATTGGAAAAATCTAACGGTTGAGAATTGAGTGACCTAATTTTGGAGGACCAGACTATCGACAAAACCTTTCATGTTTCGTCTTTAATCAATACTATACTATTAAAGACGAAACATTAAAAGTTTGGTCGGTAAGTTTTTTTGTACTTGTTTTTTGGTACTTCATGATTTTAATTAATTACCCTTACTAATATTATTAAATAGTAAGACATGTTTATAACCAATTACTTTTTTCACCTCATTTTTCAAAAATATCACGGGTTCGGTACGGTACTTGTCTTATTTAATCATTTATTTAATTTTTATAAAAATATAACAATCATTTACTCATTCAGTTAAAATACATTACTTTTCCTATTTTTTCTAACAAAATCCCTGTTTTTCTAAAATAGTCACGGTCATTTTCCAAATATAACTAGAAAAACATGTTACTTTTTCTATTTTGCTTAAGAAAATCCTTTTTTTCCAAATATATCACGGCAAACCCATGTCACTTTTTTTATTATTTTTTCTTACTAAAACCCCTATTTTTTTCAAAAATACACGGTAAAGCGTTACTTCCTATGAAATGGACTAGCATACTGTTGGAGCATACCGTTGGACTTGCTCTAATGTGTTTAAACATATTTTTTATTAATCATTTTTCTTGGGGTAACAGGTGTACTCTGAATTTGGGCATCAGATTAGTGTTTATGTATCCGAATTTGTAGATGATCAGAAAATTGATCCTCAATGGTCTGATTGGATTCTTGAATCACCGTATTGGACAAGTGGTGAATTATCAGAGTCAACAAAACTATATGCACATTTGCTGCCAAATGAGTCGCGCAATTTTATGGGGATTATTCTTTGCTTTATAAGGTCAGAGCATTGTACAGCATACAATATGAAATTTAGTTATTCTGTAAAGAATACTACAAGTGATTTTATATGGAGTATGAAAGTTGGTTATCCTGACTATGGTTCGCTGATGGTGATAGTGCCAAAATCAATCTTCTCGGTCAAAGATGACGACAATAAAATTGAATTAACAGCCGATAATACTGTAAAAATTGTTGGCATTCATCTACTGTACAAAACCGAAATTAAAACGATTGAAGATGTTGTTGAAAAACATGTGATTGACATTGAGGCATTGAAATTGATTGATCCTGTGCTTCACGATATTTTCCTAGATATTGCTTGCTTTTTCATCGGATGGCAGAAAAAAAGAGTTGTTCAAATACTAGATACTTATTACACCAACGTTCCTCAGAATATTGATATTCTAAAGAAAGCATGTTTACTAAAGATTACAGAGTGGGATCAGTTGGAGATGGATGACCTGCTTCAATATCAGGGAAGGAAAATTGCAAGTAACAACTGTCTTGAGGAGCCTGAAAAACATAGTAGATTGTGGCGATTAACAGATATATATGATGCGTTGAAGAAGCACATGGTAATTGGATAAAATATTTATGTATATTAAATAGTAATTGTCTTGCAAGGTTTCATATGACTTTATATGGTACGTGGTAAGTTTTTACTTCTTATATATAAATGTATGTATATATTATTGTTCACATAGAGAAGCACAAGAAACCAACTCTCTACCTCTTTTCTCTTTCTCTTTGAATTACTTAGAGAACTCTGTTCACCGACGTTTTTTTTATCAATATATGGGTGTTAGGGGACAGAAGTAATTGAAGGTATCGTCCCTCACAAAGTTTACCCTGAATTTGACGAATTTCACCCTGAATTTTACTATGATGATGCACTCACCGGAGAGTCATTTACTTTGGAAGCATTTAAAAAGATGAGGAAATTAAGATTTCTTTACCTCCGAAAGATACATTTATCGGGAAATTTCGAACATACATTTCAAGATTTGAGGTGGCTCTATTGGGATTGGTGTCCCTTGAAATATTTACCTTCTGAATTTTACCCCCCCAAACTTGTTATTCTTGAGTTGCATCACAGCAATATCATAACAATGTGGGAGCGAAACATGGTAGGTACTTTGAGCATGTTTCTTGCATAGATGATAATTCATATAATAATATGCCTGATATAATTACTTCCAAATTTACAGGTTCCCCATGTTTTCAAAAAGTTAAAGACTCTAGACATGTCAGGTTCTGAAGATTTAACTACAACTCCAGACTTCACTAAATTACCGTGTCTTGAAACATTACATCTTGAGGGCTGTAAAAGCTTGGAGGAGGTCCATATATCAATTGGTAGTCTGGTGAGGCTTGTTTGCTTAAATTTGCATGGTTGTGTTAATCTGAGGAGTCTTCCCGACACCATTTGTAACTTGGGAGCTCTGGAAGTACTAGATATTCGTGATTGCAGTTGTTTGGAAGAATTGCCTATGGCACTGGGGAACATTCAATCACTGAGAGAACTCAATGCAGGGAATCTAACTGTTTCAGTATTACCGGATTCGACTGGACACCTTTATAAGCTTGTTAAGCTGAGATTAAATAGTAACAAGAACCTCAAAAATCTACCAGTCACCATTTGCAACCTGAGATCATTGGAAATTCTTGATATCTCTGGATGTGTAGAACTAGATATATTACCAGATCAACTGTGTACTGTCACAAGTTTAAGGGAGCTAATTGCACGAGGTACTACTCTCTTGAAAAAATTTCCTCATGTTGAATCAAGCCAGATGACATTATCATTGCAAAAGTTGGATTTTTCTCAAAGTGGAATTACTGCCCTGCCATCCAGTATCAGTAAGCTTTTAAACCTAGAAGATCTGAATCTTAAATATTGTCCTTGTCTGTTGTCCATTCCAGAGCTTCCTTGTAATCTGAAATGGATTAGGGCAAAAGGCTGTATGTCTATGGAAAGATTACCAAATCTATCCAACTTGAAACAGTTGAAATACTTAAACCTTGAAGATTGTAGTTGTTTGACTGAGATTCAAGGCTTGACAGGACTCACTTCTCTTATAACACTTCATTTGAAAGGCTGCAACTCTTCTCTTCTGGCATACATTTTCACAGAGAATTTCTTTCAGGTTTGACAAGTTTTAATACTAGTATCTTGTTAAAATTTGTTTTACCTTTTGTAGTCTTTTTAATTATTCAAAATAGATGTTTTAAATTCCAACTGTCATTTCCCCACTTTTGTAATTATGATTATAACAACTCCATTGCCACTACAAGTCTGACAATGAACAGAAAAATCTATATCATAACTTAGTTTTTACTTCACAACAAAAGAGAATTAGATAGTAATAATAGCTTTGTTGTTAATTTAAAAAGTAAATCATATAATATATTTATTGGATAATGATTATTTGAAAAAGTAAAAATTAAATAAGAAATTAAAAAGTATAACACAATTACTTACAAATTAAGCAATAATGATAAAATCACATTATAATAAACTTGCTCCTTTTGATTTTGACATGATAAATTAACAATGATTAACTAGTCAAATATATGATAATATAAAAGGGTTTCATACTGATGAATTCATTCTCAGGTCTTAGTTTCTCATATTAATATATGAAGGTATAATTGTAATTACATTAAAAAAAATTATATTTACAAAAATTTCATTTTTGTTTTACATTAAAAAAGATCCCAGGGACTCTTTTCTCAATAAAAAAATGATCCCGTTAAGTTGAAAATTTTGATTAATTAGACCTTTTTTTTTCAGTTACCAAGCAATTGAATGATAAACTATAAATCATATATTTGTATATCTTTTTTTCTTTGAAAAAGTAAATGTTTAGACCTATATATATTTATTGGTTAGCTTATTTTATTCATATGATACAATTTGCAACAGATGTACTCTGAATTTGGGCATCCAATTAAAATTTGCTCAACAGACTTTCCCGAGTGGATTAGTCAATCAAGTAAGTATAACTCAAGAATGTGTTTACATTTGCCACCAAACGTGTCACACAATCACTTGGGAATGATTCTTTGCATTAGATCCTTGGAGGGTTTTGCTTTAATTAGTTACTCTGTTGAGAATACCACAAGTGATTTTATTATGATGGACAACATTGAAAGTCGTGGTGATAAATCGTGGATGGTAATAGTACCAAGGTCAAGATTTTCTGTCAATGATGGTGATGATAGAATTATATTAGACACATGGGGGGATGAAAAAGTTTATGGGATTCATCTACTGTACAAAACTGAAGAGCACCGCTGTCAATGAAGATTGAAGCAGTTGAAAAGTGACAAGAACTAGCCAGTCTCTCTCCCACTCTTTCATGAAATGTTGAACTTAGAAGTGCTCTGTTTTATCGAGCTGAGTCCAGAAACAGGTAACCCAAAATTAATATTCAACATAAGATTTATACCACTGAATTTGGGCCATGTTTTTGTCTAAAAATTCAACATTCTTGTTCATTATAATAACCATTTATACATCATTGTTCTAAAGCTGTATATGATCACATGGAACACGTAACTTATTATTGTTCAATAGACAAGAACTTTTTCTTGTAGATATAATATGTGTATGTGTGTTGAAGAAGCACAAGGCAAATGTCTCACTCTTTTTCTATCTTAGATTTCTTTATATAATATTGTCTGTTAGGGAACACAAGTGGTTGAAGGCATCATTGTTAGCAACTATTGCCACCAGATTCACTTGAGGAAGTATCATTAACTACGAAAGCATTTCAAAAGATGACCAAATTTTATTTTTCAACCTCAAGCTGCTAAATGTCACTAGAAGCATCGAACATACATTTGAAGACTGAATGTGGCTCCTTTGGGATTCGTCTACCTTTGAATATTTCCTTGGAAAACTTGTTACCCTTAGGTTGCCATTTATCAAAATGAACAAGGTCAGAACTATACAAGTTAGGGACTGTGAGCTTTTTTCTCTTAGATCTGACCATTTATAGTAAAGGTCTAATGGAAGTTTGGCTATGCTTGTTTACTCAAATTTGTGTGCTTGTGGGAACCTAAGAAACCTTGCCGATGGCACTTGCAACGTGAGAGAGCTGAAACTTCTAAAATTGGTGGCTGCGTCAGTGTGGAAGCGTTGTCCATTGAAGTGTCCAACGGGGAGAAACTATCTGTTTCTGTGTTAAAGGATTCAGTTGGACACCTTTGTAAGCTTTTTTAGCTGAGTTTAAGTTATGGCAGTACCCTGAAAACTCTTGCGACACCATTTTCAACTTGTTTTCCAATTCCTGTTTTGTTGTTTTTCTTAATTTTTTTAGTATCTTGATGGTTACTATAGAATTAAACTGACAGCACCTGCAGAATTTTAGGATACGACAGAGAAAGTGCAACGATTTTGAGATTACTGGAGAAGATGAATGGAACCAGCTGAACCGGAAGATGATTTGTTTAATTGATACAAGTTATTTGTCATTTGTGTGCCACCTGCTATTTTAAATAGGTAACCAGAGAACTTTTCTTATATAGAATCCGGAAAGAACATAAATATTCATAATATATAGCACAAAATTTTATTATATATGATTATAAATTTTAATTTTTAAATCAAAAAACAAAATTAAACTACTTTTTTTAAAAAAAAATTATCGAAAATTAGTCAAATAGTCCGAAGTGATTATATAGCACAATCAAATCTATCCAAAATGATTCTGCAGCAGAATCAAATTTAAAATCAATATTTTTATTCAAATTTTAGATGTTAATTTTTTATATAAATATATTAGAATCAGATTATATACATGATTTCACTATTACCAACACAATGACCAACATACTGTAATTATATACCTATGAGCCTCTAAGTTATGGGCTGGTCCTTGAGCTGTTTCGAACTTGGATCACATTTAAAGCCCAAGTGCAAGGAATGTGCCGTTACCTATGGCATTCAAAATCCAATTAATAAAATTCATTAAGCGTCGTAACAGTCAAATTATGTTGATTTATTCTCGTATCATAGATGTATTACATTTAACGAGTTGCCGCATTGTTATGGCTACGACATACAAAACTCAGTAACGCTGTGACGTCAAATGACTACGTAATCAGGTGTATTAAAGGCAGTGTTGTAAAAAACGGGAATCGGAGTTATTGAGCATAGGGATAAAAATGTAATTACTGAAATAAAGGATAGAAAGGTAAATTCCTCAGTAGTTTGTAAATAGGAAA
Source organism: Heracleum sosnowskyi (assembly GCA_030848705.1). NCBI lineage: Eukaryota > Viridiplantae > Streptophyta > Magnoliopsida > Apiales > Apiaceae > Heracleum > Heracleum sosnowskyi. The sequence continues at coordinate 12,491,989 of CM061239.1, forward strand.
AGGAGGGAAAATCTGTTAGTTAGTTAGAGTTAGAAGACATGTATATATATGTGTAAACTGATTCTGTATTGGTCACTTTACTTTTTCAATGAAGCATTTTGCTTTCTCTTTTACATCTTTCTATATGGTATCAGAGCAGAAACGCTCTCTGCAACTCTGATGATTTCACCATTGTTGATCTCTTGTTCATCGTGTTCATCTTTCATTTTTTTTTCCGCACATCTCTGATTTTCTCTTATTTTCGATTCATCTCATAGTTCCAGTTAATTCTGATTGATCTCTCTCAAATTGATCTTTCTTGATCAAATTGTTTGTCATCGTCTTCTTACAACTATACTTTAACAGTTCTCTTGATAATCCTTCTTTGGCGCCTTTTATCAAACACTTTAATGGCAACAACAAGCACAGAAAATGTCATCGAAGAAACAAACACAGGAGATGGAAGTGTTGATTTTGATGCAAATTTTACAACTGTTACCCTAGAATCAAGTCATCCTCTATATCTTCATCCGTCAGATCATCCAGGACAAGTCTTGGTCTCCACAGCACTCAATGGTGACAACTTTAATGAATGGAAGCGATCTATGACTCTCGCATTATCTGCGAAGAATAAACTCGGTCTTGTTTCAGGAAGATTCAAGACTCCAGGTACAAACTCTCCTTACTTTGATTCCTGGCAAAGATGCAATGACATGATAATCACATGGATGTTGAACTCTATCATACCTGAAATTCGATCAAGTCTTGTGTATGTTTCTTTGGCTTCTGATATGTGGAATGATTTACAAGTTCGGTTTACACAAAATAATGGACCAAAACTATTTGAGTTGAAGAAAGAACTATCTGCTTTAGTTCAAGAAAACTTATCTGTTTCAGCCTACTATACAAAATTCAAGAAGCTGTATGATGATTTGTTGAGTGTGTCAAATGTTCCTAAATGTGTGTGTAATTGTACCTGCAAGGCTAAGACTGAAATTGACAATTATGAGGAAGTAATGAAGGTCACTCAATTTCTTATGGGATTAAATGAGAATTTCACAAATATTAGGGGACAGTTACTGATGATGAGTCCTATGCCTAAGCTGGTTCAAGTGTTAGGTCTGTTGCAGCAAGATGAAAGACAAAGAGGTTATTCTTCTGTGAATGTTGTTCCTGAATCTGCTGTTTTAATGGCAAAACAAATGCCTGGGAATAAGTTTGTTCGAAAGCCTGGAATGATTGAGGGAAAATTTAATAGATTCTCTGTTGCTAAGAAAGGAAATCTTGAATGTACATACTGTCATGGTACAAATCACACAAAAGATAGGTGTTTCCACTTGATTGGTTTCCCACCAAGAACTCAAAAACCGACAACTTCTAACTCTTTCTCTAAGTCTTCCAGTTCTACAGATCACAGGACTGTTGCTCAAGTTCAAGCTGCAACCTCACTGTCCACTACTGAAGAAAATTCTCAAATTGAAAAGGAAGAAAATCTGGCAAATACATTGACTACTGAACAATATCAGCAATTGTTGACTCTTCTAAATCAATCTCAGACCTCATTTAATTCAATGGAACCACCTCAATCAGGTATTTTTTCTGCTTATTCTTGTTCAGTGAGGTCATCCTTATGTTTGGTAAGTTGTCATAATTCTTCTGATTGGATTTTGGATTCTGGAGCAACAGATCATATTACCTGCACTATCCAGAATGTTAAAAATGTTATGTCATGTAATATCAATATTTGCCTACCTAATGGTCATTATACCATAGTTCACTTTAAAGGAGACATTCAGCTAACACCCTCTATCCTGTTACATGATGTTCTGATTATCCCAGAATTTCATTTCAATATCATTTCTGTCAGTAAACTCACTCATACCTTACACTGCAAAGTAGAATTCTTCTCTCACCACTGCTTGATACAGGCCCCTATGAAGAAAACAATGGGGATTGGTAGAATCCATGGAAACTTGTACAAGCTGATACTCCCTGTTAAATCTTCTGTTCAGCAGTCTCCTTCTATGATTGCTTCTGCTCTTCAAAGTTTGTCATCTTCAACTCCCAATCAACTCTGGCATGATAGACTTGGCCACTCTCCTATTCCAGTTCTTAGAAATATAGAGTGTTTAGCATCTAAGCTCTCTGTAAACAATAAATTTCATTGTGAAATCTGTCACTTTGCTAAGCAGAGTAGATTACCTTTTCCTGTAAGTGAGCATAGGTCATCTAAACCTTTTGAACTCATTCATTGTGATTTGTGGGGTCCTTATAGAAGACCAACATACTCTACTTGTAATCTGTTTCTGACTATAGTTGATGATCACAGTCGTTGCACTTGGACTTACTTGTTGTCTTCTAAAACACAAGTGTATGGTATTTTTCAGAAATTCTTTGCTTATGTTAAGAATCAATTCAACACCTCTGTCAAAATTGTAAGATCAGATAATGGCAGTGAGTTCATAAATAAAGAAGTAAATGCTTTCTTTGATAATTCAGGAGTCATTCATCAAAAATCTTGTGTTGAAACACCTCAACAAAATGCTATTGTAGAACGTAAACATAGACATCTCTTATCAGTTGCTAGAGCCCTTCGATTCAAATCATGTCTTCCTATTCAGTTTTGGGGTGACTGTTTATTAACAGCAACATATCTAATAAATAGAACCCCTAGCACTGTCCTTCAAAATTTTACACCTTATGAAGTTTTGATAGGCAAAAGTCCTACTTATAGTCATCTTCGAACATTTGGCTGCCTATGTTACTCTTCAACCTTATCTAAAAGGAAAGATAAATTTTTCCCTCGAGCTTACAAATGTATATTCTTAGGGTATCCACATGATAAAAAGGGATATAGGCTCATGGATCTAAATACAAAAGAATTCTTTATTTCTAGAGAAGTTGTCTTCTATGAAAACATCTTTCCTTATTCCAAGTGTCCTGTCACACCATCTGTTATGTTTCCTGAACATACATCATTCATTGATGACATTAATGATATTCCTTCATCCAACCTTCAAAGTACTCCTTCATTCACACCAGTATACCAGTCTGATCCTTATACTCCTTCTCAGTCTAATTCTCCTATAACTGATGGACATCAGTCTCCTACAACTTCTAATTCTGAGATTCAGTATCCCATCATACCTGACTTACATCCTCAAGGTAGACCTGTCAGAACAAAAACTGTTCCTAGTAAATTCAATGATTTCTCAGGATTACCTTCTTTTCTCACAAAATCAACAAACTGTACTGTCACCTATCCCATTCAAGAGGTTGATTCCATTTCTCATTTGTCACCATCATACCAAAAATTTCTGGCAAATTCTGTCAAAATTTTTGAACCTACTCATTATAAACAAGCTATTCAGGATCCTCTGTGGTGTCAAGCTATGCAAACTGAGCTAAATGCTTTGGAAGCAAACAACACCTGGATCATTACAGACTTACCACCAGATAAAAAAGCTGTGGGTTGTAAATGGCTATTCAAAGTAAAATACAAAGCAGATGGAACACTGGATAGATACAAGGCTAGATTAGTAGCAAAAGGTTTCACTCAGACACTTGGAGTAGATTTCTTTCAAACCTTTGCACCAGTGGCTAAGATGGCCACTGTCAGAATACTTTTATCTTTAGCTTCTATACATAAATGGACTCTTTACCAGCTGGATATCACAAATGCATTCCTTCATGGAGATTTACATGAAGAAATTTATATGTCAGTTCCCCCTGGTGTTACTATTCCTGCAACTTTTCTTGGATCCAGACCTGTTTGCAAACTCATCAAGTCTCTCTATGGATTAAGACAAGCCCCCAGGGAATGGTTCACTAAATTTTCTAAGGTGCTTCTTCAGTATGGTTTCACTCAGTCCAAGGCAGATAGCTCCTTGTTTGTCCTTCACACATCTCAAACCTTTACTGCTCTCTTAGTGTATGTGGATGATATAATTCTTACTGGCTCTTCTGATACTGCCATTGCTGATGTGAAATCCTGTCTTCAGTCACATTTTAAACTTAAAGATCTAGGGCACCTACACTATTTCTTGGGAATTGAAATTGCCAGATCTTCTGAGGGAATCTATATTCATCAAAGGAAGTATGCATTGAACTTACTAAAGAATTCCAGACTCCTTGCTAGTAGACCTAGTAAGATTATCTTTCTATAGGAGTTAATTGGTGAAGGCACCGTCCATGGATTAATCGGGTAATCGGGGATTAATCAGAATGATTAATCGGATTATTAATCGGAATAAATTTAATAATATTTTTTATATACAATTATAAAATTGTTTCATTATTTTAACTAAATATATGTTATTATCATATATTTATGTAAATATGTTAAAAATGTTATATAATTGTAATAAATAAAATTTTGAAGGTTTAACTTTTCAATTAGAGATCAATTTAAGAGGAAAACTTAAGAGAATTTACGATTTAGGCATCTCAAATTATAATTATATGTACAAAAATAATGTTTTTACTATTGTTTAATCAAGTTTCTACCTTTTAAATTTTTTATTTTTTTTTCAATTTTTAACTATTTTTTAATAATTAGCCCGATTTTTTACCGATTAATCCGATTTTTGACCGATTCAACCGATTTTTGATCGTTTTTATGAAAAAACGATTAATTGACCAATTTTCACTTAATCAGTTCGGTGACCCGTCGTCTAGCGATTAATCGACGATTAATCCCGATTAATCGCCGATTTTTAAACACCGATTAAAGGCCACTTTTCAGCTTTCGGGTATATTGGATATTTTTTTTTGTTTTAAAATGAGAAACTGGGCCATCAGTATCACCCGCCATATATACCCTAAAAGCGAAACATAAAAATTCTACCAAATTAATAAAAAATAAAATAAAATTTATAACAAATATCAGTTAAAATTACCTTTAATATAAAATTTAATATATAATTAATTATAATTAATATTAGTTAATTAATATTATTTGATTTGTTATTTAACTGTTTATTTGTATAAAAATAATTAAAGTTTTCTTCTAAAAATTAGTTATTTTGTTTTATAAATATTATTATATTTATTTTTTATTTATTATATGATATGTTCTTAATTAAAATTAAAATTTTAGTTTTGAATGAAAAACTAATACCAACATTAATTTTACGCATATTATTTTAACGCCCATTCAACAACTGCAACATATATATAAAATGCAAAATGTATACCAATGTTAATTTGAATTTTACGCACATTATGTCAGCGCCCATTAACAACTGAAGTATTGCATCACGTATATTTTTACCAACAAAACAAGTAGCAATCAAATTAAAAGCAAAACTTGGTGTTTGACATAAAGTACACATGATATATTGTTTCCATAAAATATCTATTTTCTCCTAAAATATTAAACTTTATTGATTTATCGGATGTTTCAAGTGACCAACTTATATTTGATAGATTCTATAATTATTTTTGGTTCAAGAGTAATAATAAACTCAAATTACTATTAAAAAGACATGTTCCATTTTAATATGTTTACATGATTATCTAAAAACTTGGTATTAAGTAATTATTTAATTACATTATAGTAATAATTAATTTATGTAGCATGAAATGTAATTGTAGAATTTACTATTATTCCATTAATTATATTTCGAACAATTGATAAAGATATATAAATTACCCTTAAAGTGAAAACAGGTGGACTAGCTCCCCAGTAATTGTTGATTAACCTTTTGTTGGGTTATATTTTTCCAACAGACATATTCTGGATTGAGACATCATATTGAAATTTTAGCTTCGGAGTTTCCGGATTGGGTTGATCCAGTTTGGATATCATTTTTTTTGCCGGTGAATCCTTGGACTCGTCAACTTTTTGATGATGGGTCAGGAATGTCTGTAAAATTGCAGCCAGCTGTATCACTCTTGGGGATGATTCTTTCCTATGAAGGCCTAGAGAATTGTGAGGTAAAGAGGATTGACTATTTTGTTAAGAATACCACAACCGGTTTTACATGGGGTGTTGGCCCTTAATGGTATATATTATAAGTTTAATGTCCCAAATAGTATAATTGGAAAAAATGGTTCCAAATAGCACAGTAAAATGCAAGATAAATTATTGTTTTCACAAAACGCAATTTTAAGTATTGTTTTCAATAAAACGCTAGATGAAGTGGTGTTTTAACACTAAAAACGCTGATTTAAGTTGGATTTTATATTAAAAACGCTACTTCAAGTGATGTTTTCGGGTAAAAACGTTACTTTAAGTGGTATTTTTGGGTGAAAACGCTACTTTAAGTTGTGTTTTCACGCTATTTTCATAACGCTAGACGATGTAGCGTTTTAATGTGCTATTTTGGGTCATTTTTTTCAATAATGCCATTTTGGACCATTTATTTTATAATTATGTCATATGAGGTCATTTCTCTTTTACATGGAGGGTATATTTTAATAAGAGTTCCCATGAAATATTAATGATAATAGGACCAATATCAATCTTTCCAATCGAATTTGGTTTACTTCAATTAATTGAGATTAATGGTGCCTGAGGTTTGCTGATTTCATTTGTTTTCCACCCACCAAAAAGCAGGTAAAAACCAAATTTAAGAATCAGGCAGTATCCGCAAGGAGAAACTCCAGCTGATTTTAATTTTTTTTACTAATCTAGGCACATTATTATATGATTGTAACATTGTATAAGCCTTCGTTGACGGCCTCCAATTATGTAATTTACGAGAAAAATAATTATAAAATAATTATGTAATTTACGAGAAAAATAATTGTAACAACCAACTATCTAATTATAAACAGAATATTATTTTTATTTCTCTCCTATCTACTTTTTTCAATTTAATTGCTTTGAATATTTTTATGTTACAATTCCAATTGTTTGATCTATGAAATAAGTAAGTTCATACATAACAAATATTTAATGCACGTATGGTATCATATTTATTCTCAAATGCAAAATTTAATTTTTTTAAATTTGAATTCATTTATTCATCTAGCAAATTATTGTCACTATCAGAGTCCACAATTTCATCGGGATCATTCTTTGCTTTGAGGACGGAGGGTTAAAGAAGCAAATGGTAAGTTTTGTATGTATATAATTGATTTTTATATAATTGTCATCTTTTCTTTTCTTATAAATTTATGTCAACCTGCGCATCATATAAAATTATTTGTTGAAGAAGTACTAGGGAACTATGTTTACCTATTTTTCAAATTTATTCATTGAACATGGGTTTCAACTTTTTATGTGTGTGTGTATGTGGGTGTTAGGTAACTGAACTGATTAAAGGTTATAATCCCCGCAACCTTTTGAACAGAAGAATTCACTAGAGGGAGAATCTTTTACTACAGAAACATTCAAAAGGATGGCTAAATTTAAGATTTCTTTACTTCAAAAAGGTAAATTTAGCCGGAAGCTTTAAACAGACATTTGAAGATTTGAGGTGCCGTTGTCAGGACTGTTGCCCTCTGAAATGTTTACCTTCTGAATTTTACCTGCAAAAACTTGTTACTCTTGAGTTGCCTCACAGCGAAATGAGAATAATGTGGATGACACTTAATGAAGTGTCAGATTTACTCCTGATTGCCCTTTATACAACATGTTTTAGAAAAACACCAGTTGAGCTGAGATTAAGGATTGAAACTCGACCAAACACCAGTTGCAACCTAAGACCATTGGAAATTTTCGGTATTTCTAAAGGTGAAAAACTGGAAATATTACCAGATCAACTGTACAAGCTTACAAGGTTAAATCAAGATTCTTCGATCCTTATTCTTACTAGCTGTAGTGGAATGGAAAGGCATGTACTGGTAGTACCAATATATTGAAGGATCAATTCTTGGTAGATATATTTATGCGTTAGTGTTTAACTATATAAGAGCAAGTCCAACAGTATGCTAGTCCATTATCTATAATTTCTATAAAATAAGGAATCCTAGTATTTTAGGGATATCATTTTTAATATTTACTCCAATAACAATCCCTATTTACCTTCCTCATTATTATTAAATTGTCACCAAACTATGATAATCAGTTAACCAATTAACTGATTGACAGAATGACCGGGAGGTTGATCTTAAAGCTATTGAAGCTCTTGTTGATCACCAAAGTGTCAATTAGTATTATGATACTTGATATTTGTCTACCTCATAAAGACCACTCACGGATACAAATGAAGTCAAAAATGTAACAACTAACATGATTGCCCGGAGAATTTTGTATATTCAAATGCATTCAAATCCAAAGTATTTGTTGTTAGGCTTATCAGTAAATGACAAATTGTCTAATATAAAAAGAACTGATAGCTTCTTGTGTACATAAACACACTTAAACGTTTTCTTTTTTGTTGTTGATTAAATGGATAAAGGAGTTGTTTTTCAGAATGCCTGTCCAGTGTCCACAATGCATGTCCACAATGCCTGTTCCAGAGTCGAACAACAAATTCATTTGTTTTTCTTTTTAGTTGTTATGTCCTTCTTGTAAGATAGTGTGATCTCCTTTATGTCTTCTTTGTATGGTTTCCATAGTCGCTATACGGAAAGAAAACTTGCAGATTTTGCAAATTGATGCAAGTCTGGACAGCTATACACTCCTTCACTAAAATTGTCATAATTTTTTGTAGAAAATTCCTTTTTACGAACCATTTTTTGCTTAAAAAAGTAGACTCCAAGATCTTTCTTATGGTATATGATTTACTATATTTTGAATAGTGATTTTGACAAGAAAGTCTAGGGGCTTCTAGTATTTCAGTGATAAAAACAAGAGGGAAGGAACAAAAAAAAAGGAAAAAATTCAGCGGTAAAACTAAAAGGAGGGAAGGGACCAAAAAAGAGGAAGCGGAGAAATGAATATTTTATTTATAAAAATGAAATAGGGGATGACTAGAGGATAACTATAAATAGGGAATGACTAGTGAATTTGAGGTTGTGTTAGTGGTTTAGGAGATCACTAAGATATTGTTGGAGTCCCATTTTGTGTCATATTTCCTATATTTGAAGTTATGATATCATTTAGGGATACTATTGAACTTGTTCTAACATTGACAATTGAAAATAAACAAACAGCTTTAAGTTTGAAGGACACGAAATTAGACATATTTATAAACTGTAGAGTAAATTATATAGTGGTGGCTATATTTTATATTAATTTTCAAAAAAGTGGCCAAATTTTCAAGTTTACATATTAATGGCCAGATTTTATTTATGTTTTTTAAAAGAATGGGTCCCGCTAACCGTAAATGTGAAAATGAACCATTCTTTTAAAAAGTGGAAATAAAATTTGGCTATCATTTTGGAAAAAAGTTAGCGAGAACCATTCTTTTAAAACATAGGAATTAAAACTGCCTATTAATATGCGAATTTGAAAGTTTAACTACATTTTTAAAATTCGGTATAAAATACAACCAGTTCTCTGTTATTTACTCTAAACTTTAATTAGCTGTCTGGGCACTTTGGTTGACAGTTCAGCTCAAGTTAGACGTTAGTTAAGCTGAATTAGTTAGTCAAGTAGTCTTTCTTTTAGCAAGATACTTACAGACATTTGCGTACAGCTGCTATTAGTTAACGTAATTAAACACATAGGGATAATATCTTAATTAAGTACTCAGTCTCAGAGTAGTTTTCCTTTTTGAAGGCTCTGCTCAAACATGAAGAGTGTCCTTGTATATAGTTCACTGTTCAAATATAAAGGACCATCAAAAGGAAATTTTTAACTATCATTAAAAAATATATATTTTTTGCTAAGTATATTTTGAAATATCTAATTGATGTAACTTTAATTTTATTTTATTCATCTTCTTATTATAAAAGCCTACTCTAGCTTTTTTGTCTACACGGCCGGCAATTTTATAACACCCGTTTCTGTCCATCTTGTCTTGACTCCATACAAAATTACAAAGGATCAACTTGGGTAGGGTAAGAAATAACTTATTACTTAAATAAGTTAAAAAGTTTATTAAAGTCTTTGTTATCTTTCATTCACATCTTATTTTAATCTTCTTGTTATACCTTCTTTTTGTTTTATAATTATATTTCACATTTCTTATTTCCTTATTTAGTAATGTTCTGCCAAATTTTGAGTTCCACTCTGCTTCATATTGAACTCGTACTCTTTGAGACATTATCTTGAGCTTATGCCTTGACGTGAAAGCGTTCAACTCGTACTCTTTAAGACGTTTTCTTCAGCTTATGCCTTGACGTGAAAGCGTTCTACCATTTGAAGTGATCTTTTATTTATCTTCGATGTGTTGTATGATTTGATGGCTTCTACAAGTTATAGTCAAACACTATCATCTTCTGCTTCAACTTCACCTCCTACTAGATGGGACATTTTCTTAAGCTTTTGCGGTATGGATACACGATATACATTTACTGATCATCTATACACTGCTCTACATCGCACTGGTTTTCGAACATTTAGGGATGATCACCAGCTACGCCACGGAGAAGTAATCTCAGACGCATTGCTCCAAGCTATTCAGGAATCCAAGACTTACATTATTGTTTTCTCAGAAAACTATGCTTCTTCGAGATGGTGCCTTGACGAGCTTGTAGAGATTCTTGGATGTTATGAAACAATGGGGAGATTGGTTCTTCCTATATTTTACAACATTGAACCACTGACAGTACGGCACCAGACTGGGAGTTTTGATGAAGCTTTCAAAAAACATGAAACTTGTTTTGATAGGGATAGATTAGATAAGTGGCGCATTACTCTGACAAGTGTGGGGAGGCTTTTGGGATACCACGTCTGTAAAAATCGGTAAGTATGAACATATTTATTGTCTTTGAAAATAGAAATGAGACGAATTTGGAACACAATGAATTGTATATATGTTTCCTTAATTTTCATCGAAATTACTATTCTGTATCTGATTCCTTTGTGCTAAAAATCAACCAGGTTCACTTTTAATATTGTAAGTTGGCCTAGTTTTAGTTTCACACTCCGTTCTTAGCTAATGTTTTAAGTTACTAAAGTCACATATGAAATTGAAAGCTAGATGAGAAGTGAGAAAACCATTATAATAGGAGAGATTGAACAAATGGCCATTTGAGCTTGTAATTCAAGCTTGTAAAAAGTAAAGGTACCTTAAAATTGACTTAAAGATAAGTTATTTGAAACTTGTAAGTAAGAAGATGACTTTTACCCAAACGGCAAGAAAGAATCATCAAGTCTAGGCTTCCTCAACTGTTAAATTATTATATTTATCCATCTAATCTTACTAATCAAGACCAGATGCTCTCCATTGATGGCGAAATACAATTCCACTGCAGGTCTGAAGTTGATATTATCAATAAAGTTGTTGATCGGCTATTACTTGAAATAAATCCCATGACTTTGGATGTTGCCAAATATCCAGTTGGGTTGGATTCTCGTGTTAAAAGCATAACAGCACTGTTGAGCAGTGACACAGAAGGTGTCACTAGGATAGGTATACATGGTATGGGTGGAGTTGGCAAAACAACTCTAGCCAAAGCCGTGTATAACCAAAATTATCTCAGGTTTCAAGGAAGCAGCTTCTTAGCAAACGTAAGGGAGCTTTCAGGAACAGAAAGAGGCCTAGTATGTTTACAACAGCAACTTGTTAATGATGTTCTGAGATGTAAGAACATTAACATTGACAATGTTGACCAAGGAGTTGAGATGATAAGAGCTAGAATCTGTTCGATGAAAGTTCTGGTTGTTATTGATGATTTGGACAACCCACTACCACTAGAATATTTAGGACCATTTGCTTTGGGGAGCATAATCATAATAACAACGAGAAATGAAGATCTACTGGATTCAATTAAAGTAGAAGGCAGATACAAGGTAAATGAACTGGATGATTCTGAGTCACGCCAACTTTTTATCCAGCATGCATTTGGAAATAATAAAATATCGAAGACGTTTTTGGAACTGTCTGAAGAAATTCTGAAACGTGCTGGAGGGCTTCCATTGGCTTTAAAGGTTTTCGGATCGAACTTGATTAACCAATCTAAAGAAGGATGGAGATGGTACATCAACAAACTAAAACGAGTTTCCATTGATGACCTTGAGAAAAAACTTTTGATTAGCTTTGATGCATTGAAAATGGTGGACCCTATGTTGCAGGATATCTTTCTAGATATTGCTTGTTTCTTCATTGGAAGTAAGAAAGAAGAGGTTATACAAATAATGGAAACTTACTATACATTCATCTATCATAATATAGACATTCTTAAGAAAAGATGTTTACTAACCATCAATGATAGAGATGAGTTGGAAATGCATGATCTGCTTCGAGATATGGGAAGGGAAATTGCGCGCAACAACTCTCCTAATGAACCTGAAAAACATAGTCGATTGTGGGTGTCAAAAGATATATGTGACGTACTGAGAAATGATAAGGTAATTTAAAGAATATATATATATATATATATATATATATATATATATATATATATTAAGTTAATTTAATATAGTATTTAGTGAAGCTTGCAAGTTCGTAGATATTGTAGCTTAAGATGGTTTGTTTATCAAGCGAATTTTGTACATTTTTTATCCAATAATAGTTTAAAATTCGTCTAATGGATTCACAAGACTTCATTCATTAAAAATAAAATATCCCTCGCTAATTTTTCTTTCTTATTGATGTTATGTGATATAAAATTGTTCGTAAGATAAACTGATGTGTAAGAAGCAGATGTATAACATTTTTATTATGACCAACATTTTTTCTTAATATATGTGTTAGGGAACAAATGCAATTGAAGGTGTCATCCTTACCTACTTTTGCTGCCAGGATGTATTGATTTTGTAAACAGAATAAGAAAACTAACTTGTTTTCATTGAAGAAGAAAAAGTAGTACAATGAGAAATGTATCATCATCTATATATACTCTACATCTCTAACTAACTATCTATACTTACAAGTATCTATCTCTATATCTCTAACTAACTATCTATACTTACACCTATCTATCTCTACATTTCTAACTAACTGAAGTATCTACTATATGATCATATAATGAGCTTAAGTCAACTATTGTGTCAATATCTTTACAAGAGGTTACTGCACTATGTTGAGCTAGCAATGCTTGTGTATGTTGAGCTAGCAATGCTTGTGTAGAATCCTCATTAGCCCCCCTCAAGATGGGAGGTGAAGAAGAACACACTCCCAGCTTGGATAGAAGTGTATTAAACTGATGTGAGGGTAAGATTTTGGTAAAAACGTCCGCAAGTTGATGAGTAGTAGGAAGATAAGTGAGTTGGAGAAGTCCTTCCATCACTTTGTCACGTGTAAAGTGGCAATCGATCTCTATGTGTTTTGTACGTTCATGAAACACCGGGTTTTTGGCGATAGCAATTGCAGATTGGTTATCACAGTGAAGAACAACTGGTTTGAGCTGTTTAATACCAAGTTCTTCAAGTAATCGCACTGTCCAAGTAACATCAGCAGCAGCAGAAGCCATGGCCCTATACTCACTTTCAGAAGAAGAACGAGAGACAGTTCCTTGTTTCTTTGATTTCCAAGCAATAGGAGACATTCCCAAAAGTAAAACATAGCCAGTAATAGAACGTCTAGTGTTAGGGCAGGAAGCCCAGTCACTGTCAGAATAAGCTTGTAAGGTTAGCTGGTCAGAGGCCCGTAGTAAAATACCCTGATATGGAGAGTTTGCCACATAACGAATAGTATGTTGTAAAGCATCCCAATGAGGTAATCGTGGAGCATGCATGAATTGACTAAGCACTTGGACAGAATAGTTAAGATCTGGCCGAGTGTTAGTTAAATAGTTGAGTTTACCCACCAAAGAGCGATATAATTCTGGGGTCGTAAACAAGGGTCCAGTATCAGAATCCAGCTTAAGTGATTGTGGCAATGGTGTAGAAGCCTTCTTGGAAATATCAAAAGGAAGATCCTTTAACAAATCTCTAGTGAACTTGGACTGTGTAAGAGCAATGCCAGAGTCAAGATAATCCACTTCTATGCCGAGGAAATAATGCAACTTTCCTAGGTCTTTGATACTAAACGTTTTGTCGAGATGAGATTTGATAACATCAATATCAGTAGAACTAGTACCTGTAATGATTATATCATCCACGTAAACAGCCATAATAGTAACTTGATCGCCATATTTTTTGATAAAGAGACTATAATCGTTTTTAGATTGCACAAAACCCTGGGCAGTAAGTTCATGGAGGAGTTTATCAAACCATTCACGCGAAGCTTGCTTAAGACCATATAATGACTTTCTTAACTTGCATACCAGATTATGTGGATTGGCAATGCCTTCGGGAACAGTCATGTATACTTCCTCACTCAAGTCGCCATGAAGAAACGCATTGTTAACGTCTAACTGATACAAGGGCCATTTCCTATGGCCAGCAAGAGCAATCAAACACCGTATAGTATTCATCTTGACCACAGGAGAAAACGTCTCCGCATAATCAATTCCGTATTGCTGATTATAGCCCTTAGCAACTAAACGTGCCTTGCAACGTTCAAGTGATCCATCTGCTTTCAATTTAACTTTGTACACCCACTTATGACCTATAGCTTTCTTACCTCGAGGCAAAGGTACCAAATCCCATGTTTTATTTTTGTTGAGAGCTAAAATTTCCTTTTCCATAGCTTCGATCCAAAGGGGGTGAGAAGAAGCCTCTTTAAAGGTTTTAGGTTCAAAAATATGTGATAATTGAGATGATAACGCTGTATGATGTTGAAAGGCTGTATGACAATAGAAATCTTTGAGGTATTCAGGTTGTGTACGGATACGAGTGGAATATCTGGTCGGGACAGTAGAAGTAGAAGAATTTGATGTAGCATCCGAAGTAAATGATTCAGAAGAATCAGATTGAGAAGGATCAGAATGAGAGTCATGTGTAACAGGAGATATAGGTGACAAAAATTCAGAATAGAAATCAAATTGAGGAGTTGTGATTTTAGGAATATGGATTGTAGTAGAAAGCGGTGTTAAACTGTTATGATCATAAGTATGGTATGGAAAATGTAGTTCATGAAAAATGACATCCCGAGAAACAAAAATCTTAAGAGTATGTAAATCAAGTACCTTATATCCTTTCTGGTTTGGTGGATACCCAAAAAAAACACAAGGAGAGGACCTGGGATCCAGTTTTGATCTGTCAACTTTACAAGTAGAAACGTAGCACAAGCATCCAAATGGTTTCAGTATGTCATAAGCAGGTACCTCATTATATAACAGTGTGTAAGGAACTTGATTATTGATACTAGACAATGGCATCCTATTGATCAAGTAAGATGCACAAAGAATACATTCTCCCCAGTATTTGTCTGGAATTCTAGACTGAAAAAGCAATGCTCGAGCAGTTTCTAGTAAGTGGCGATGTTTCCTTTCGACCACCCCATTTTGTTGGGGTGTGTAAACACAACTAGTCTGATGAGTTATTCCTTTGTTGACAAGAAAGTTCTTCAGTCTCCCTTCACACAATTCTGCTGCATTATCTGACCTTAAACACAAAATGGAAGTACCAAACTGTTTTTCTGCATATTGAATAAAATTTTCTAAAACAACAGCAGCCTCAGATTTGTACTTAATAAGTTGTATCCATGTATATCGACTAAAATCGTCAACAATTGTAACAAACATTGAACAACCAAGATGAGTCTTGACTTTGTATGGTCCCCATAAGTCCACATGTATCAACTGTAGAATGGAAGTACTTTTAATAGAACTATGAGTAAAAGAATTTCTTGTTTGTCTTGCAAGTGGACAAACTTGACAGATTGAATTGCTAAGAGAAGTAAAGTCACAAGAAGGCTGTAAAATTTTCAGCTGAGAAGAAGGTAAATGACCAAGTCTGAGATGCCATAGTTGTGCTTCATTTGCTGCACTAAAACAGTATTTGGAAGATACTGAACTGGAGCCCACTGTATAAAGTCCATTCTGTATTTTACCAAGATGAATTTGCTGTCTTTTCTGAGAATGGTCCTGTAATAGGCAATGATCAGCACTAAATGTCAACTGACACTGTAAATCTCTGCACAACTTAGAAACTGATATAAGTCGAAATTGAAATTCTGGCACATGTAAGACATCCTCTAGAATTATATTATTTCCCAAGTCAACTTTCCCAATATGCAATGCTTGTATCTTAGTACCATTTGGAATAGTTATGCAATGTTCTGCACTGTTGACAGGCTTATAATCAACAAAATCAGCCAAATTAGGAGAAATGTGATCTGTAGCTCCACTATCTAATAGCCAGTTGTAATCAAGACAAGAAATCATGCAGATTTTACCTGCCAAATGAGCTTGATTGATATCTGTGTTGCTTGCAGTAGCATTTGATTCAGAGACTTTATGGTTGGATAACAAAGTAAGAAGATGACCATACTGTTCATCTGAAAGCAGATTTGGCCCTTGATGCACACCATCAGAATGTTCTTCATTGGTAGTTACTGCAGCAGCAAATTTCCTTTCTTTTGGCTTAAATCCTGCAGGATAGCCATTCAGTTTGAAACACCTGTCAATACTATGACCAGGTACCTTACAATGAGTACAATAGTAGTTGGATCCTGGCTTTTGCTTTCTGATTCCTCCAGTGGTACTAGCTTGTCCATAAGTGTTAGAGTTTCCAGTATGAACAGCAACAGAATTACCAGTATTTCGATTACCAGTATAACGTCCAGAAAAACCTGAGCCACCATTTCCATTATTCGAAAACCTCTTATCTGCAAAAAATGCCATACTATCCAGGTGATTATTTGACATTTCCTTATGATTCTCCTCCTGAGCAATCATCCTGTAAGCCTGAGCAACTGTGGGAGAAGGACTCATAAGCAACAAATGACCTCTTACTGTGGAAAATTGTTCATTCAACTTCATCAAAAATTGTAGCAACCTATTCTCATGATGTTTCTGCTGCACTCTCAAACTCAGATTACAAGTACAACTATTGCATACACATTGAGGCAAAGGACTGGCATCATCAAGATTATCCCACAATCCTTTGATAGTAGTATAAAATTCAGAAACACTCTGTTTACCTTGAGTAATCTCTGCCATTTTCTGTTCTAAAGAATATGCTTGTGTCATTGACACATAGCCAAAACGATCCTCAAGATCTGTCCAGATAGCCCTAGCAGTTTTAAGAAAAAGCACACTCCGAGCAATATTTTCGTCCAGGTTAAACAAAATCCAAGATGTTACCAAAGAATTACATCTTTCCCAAGCAATGTATTCATTAGAAGTAGGTTCAGGCATAGTAATTGTTCCATTCACAAAGCTTAATTTGTTCTTAGCAGAAAGAGTGAGAGTCATCGAACGCTTCCCATTAGCATAGTTAGTTCCGTTAAACTTTACGGAAACTAACTGATTAGTTGTTGCATCAGATGGATGTATGTAGTAAACACTAGATGGATCTTGATTTGTGTTTGGTGTAGTGGTTTGATTTGTATTTGATGTGGACATTTTCAATAACAGATGTAGGTATAAAGAAGATGTAGCAGATCAATTACCAGAAAATTTCAAGAAGAATCACGATCAAGAAGAATCACGATCAAGAGTTTCAGAAGAACTCAAAAGTAGAACTTAGAATCAAGGATTTCCTTTTAAAGAAACTAAACAAGAATCATACTGTAAACAGAATATGATCTAATACTCAAGAACAATCAGAACAGAATCAAAAGATGATGTTGTAAAACGATCAAACAATAACAACTCGAGATTACGAAGAAACCTGACTTGATCGCTAGTAATAGAGCAAATCAGTGCACAAAACCTTTCGATTGATTAACTACGATCGCCGTTTTCATCCGCCATTGAAGTGTTTAAACAGATTCAGTAAGCTCTGATACCATATTGATTTTGTAAACAGAATAAGAAAACTAACTTGTTTTCATTGAAGAAGAAAAAGTAGTACAATGAGAAATGTATCATCATCTATATATACTCTACATCTCTAACTAACTATCTATACTTACAAGTATCTATCTCTATATCTCTAACTAACTATCTATACTTACACCTATCTATCTCTACATTTCTAACTAACTGAAGTATCTACTATATGATCATATAATGAGCTTAAGTCAACTATTGTGTCAATATCTTTACAAGAGGTTACTGCACTATGTTGAGCTAGCAATGCTTGTGTATGTTGAGCTAGCAATGCTTGTGTAGAATCCTCATTAGGATGCACTTCCGGGAGGAGTATCATTTCCTGCAAAAACATTTACAAGGATGAGCAGACTAAGATTTCTGTACCTTAAAAATGTATATATCAACGGAAGCTTTGAACATACATTTGAAGACTTAAGGTGGCTCCAGTGGGACTTTTGTCCTTTGAAGTGTTTACCTTATGACTTTTACCCACAGAAACTTGTTATTCTTGCATTGCCTCGTAGCAATATGATAACATTGTGGGAGCTAAACAGGGTAGGTACTGTTAGTACATTTTTCTTGCCTATATTGAAGTTTCTATAAGTTTTAGGTAAAAAATAATCTACTGATTGCACTTATTTTTACAGGATTCACAAGTTTTTGAAAACTTAAAGACTCTAAATCTGTCGAGTTCTCTAGATTTAATTACAACTCCAGATTTCACTAAGTTCCCATGTCTTGAAATTTTAAATCTTGAAGGTTGTAAAAGCTTGGAAGAGGTCCACATATCAATTGGAAGTTTGGTGAGGCTTATTTCCATTAATTTAGGTGGTTGTGTGAACCTACGAAGTCTACCTCACAGCACTTTGCAACTTGAGAGCACTGAAAAGTCTAAATATTGTTGACTGCTGTAACTTGAAAGGATTGCCTATAAATTTGGGAGACATTGAATCCTTAAAAGCGCTCAATGCAGGGGGACTAACTATTTCAAGATTACCGGAGTCCATCAGACATCTTAGTATGCTTGTTGAGCTCACACTGAGTTATAACAATTACCTCAAAACTCTTCCAGACACCATCTGCAACTTAAGAGCATTAGAAGTTCTGAATATTGCTTATTGCACTATTTTGGAAGCATTGCCTATAGAATTGGGGAACATTGATTCCCTGAAAGAGCTCAGTGCGTTGAAACTCACTGTTTCCAAAATACCAGATTCGATTGGACGTCTTAGTAAGCTTGTTACGCTGAAATTAAGTAATAACGAGAACCTTGAAACTCTTCCAGATACCATTTGCAACTTGAGAGCATTGGAAGTTCTAGGTATAGGTGGTTGCAGTAGTCTGGTAGCATTGCCTGTAGAATTGGGGAACATGAAATCCCTAATAGAACTTTATGCTTGGGGACTGACTGTTACAAAATTACCAGATTCGATCGGGCATCTTAGTAAACTTGTTGAGCTAAATTACCACGCAACTTTATTTGCGTGGGAACCTTAACATGATAAATTCATGTTATGTATAAATTTATTTCAATATCATTAATATATTCTATTACTTTTTTAAATAATATATATCATTTAAAATATCATGTATATAAAAAATAAGTATTAATTACAAAACAATTAATATAATTTAATAAAGATTAGTAATTAATGTGTAAATATATTAATATGAAATAATAATTGAGAATTAGTATGAAATAATTAAGTCAGGGTTAATAATGTCATTTTATAATTCAAAGGGTATATCTGTCATTTCACCTTGATTAAATTGTCTCACAAACCCCTAGTATTAAATTGTCTCTTATCCATCTTTTAGTGTCTCTTTGGCTTTTCTTTCCTTTCTCCCGTCTCCTCCACATTTTCTCATCAATTTTTGTTTTGGATTTGTATTTTGATCGGTTCATTAACTCCATGTCCTCTAGTTTATGTTCGTTCTAGGACGTTGTGGTAGGTCATTGGTAGTTCTAATGACCGATGACGGATTTCAAGACATGTTATGATTGAGAATTATTTTAGATTTAGTTCAGATTTTGTTAGTTTCCCTAATAGTTGGTGTTCTTGATCTTGCGTGCACTAACCCAGATTTCTGTTTTTCTAAAAAATTTATCAGTTAGAAATCGACATCACTGCAATGTTTCGCCCACTTGTGTCTTGGTGATTAATCTCTTCGATTCAATATATTCTTGGATTCTTAAATGGTCTAATACTTTGTATTGTTATATCCAGTGTTGTGGATTGATTTCTCTTTCATGTAATATCTAGTATGCAATTTTTTTCTATCAATTTTGTAAATTTGGAGAATGTTTACATTTTCGTTGTTGTACCTCTTTGAGAAAGTGATTCTAATTAATATATATTTCAGTTTCGTCAAAAAAAAAACTCCCTAGTTACTCTAGTAGATTATTGTTGATTTGTCAATAAGTATTTGATGTTGCATATTATGTTTTTTAATAAATGAATGCCCATGTTACATGGGATTAAACTTATAAAAATATTACTCAATATGATTTTGCACGTGTAATCTAAATTTATTATTAATTTTTTTGACAGGGACCGTACTCTAATGAATAACTCTACATCATCAATCCTTTAAAAAACAACTAATATGATTATAACATGTATTTGTTATTACCTCAATATCATTGTCCTTTTAATTATATTTTATAAATATTTTAAATTATATATATTACATAAAATAACATATTTACATGTACATACAAGTATAATTACAAACTTATTAGTATACTTAATGAAGATTAATATTAATGATTATAGATATTAAGATGAATTAATAACGAAGAAATTAATATGAAGTAAATAGAGTAGGGGCTGAAAAGTCATTTTATATTTCGAAGGGTATAGTTGTCTTTTAACAGTGAATAAATTGTCTCACACAAACCCCCTGGTTGCTCTATTATATATATAATAGATTTGTAAACATTACTGTGTTTGATAAAAATTTATTACATTTAGCATCACCCTAAAGTAAATTATTATTCCCTCAGTCTCGTCCAAATCTTTTTGAATGTCCATCACAATTTTTTACATTCCAACATTTTGCATTTCTTTACACTTTACTGTTTTAGATATCCTTTCAATTATTTACATTTCAAAATTTTTCAAAAATAATAAAATTTTATAATATAAAAATTAACTATTTCCACTACTTTTATTCACTTTACTAAATTTGGTATTGTGTGATTACCGTCCAGTTTAACCACTAAACTTCTGAACAGTAAAAAATGTACTATAAAGTTGGTACCAATAATGGAAAGTGAAGTAGGGTTTGTCTGAAAATTAACGAATAAAAAACATATTGTGTACCTAAAAATTTGATATCTAGCAAAATGCATGTTGAAGTTTGTATAACCGTGCAAAATGCATACTACCGTTAAAAAGGACTAACACCCGTTTGTGTCATTTAGATTATATAAGAACTATATGCATGTAATGCCATATCGTTTTATTGTTAATTAATTAATTATATAAATAATATAAATATCATTACTTGACATAATAAAATAAAATTATTAGATTATTTTACCGTACTTATTTTATAAAAAACAAATTATTTCTAATTGGATTAAATACATTATCTCCAAGTTAACAATTTTTATTAAATATTATATATGGCATATATATCTATACTATATTATTAAAGCCGAAATATTGAAAGTTTTGATTTTCGGTTTTCGGTCGGTTTTGGTTTTCGGTCTTTTATTCTATTTAATAAATAATAAAAATATATAAATATAGTAACTCGATGATTGCATTTTATAATTAAAATATTTTTTTTCTAACAAAATCTAATTTTTTTCCAAAAATATCATGACAATTATCTTTAAATTAAAACATATTACCTTTTATATTTGTTATCACAAAAATCTATGATTTCCAAAAATATGAGGTGCAATCCTTACTTAATTATTTTAAAACCTATTTTAATACTCTATTTAATAAATAATAAAATAATATAAAAATAGTAACTAGCTAATTATCTTTTATAATTAAAAAAAATATTCTAACAAAATCTACTCCATTTCCAAAAATATCACGACAATTACCTTTAAATTAAAATATATTATCTTTTATATTTGTTATCACTAAAATCTTTATTTTCCAAAAATATGGGGTGCAATCCTTACTTATTTATTTTAAAACCTATTTTAATACTCTATTTAATAAATAATAAAATAATATAAAAATAGTAACTAGCTGATTGCCTTTTATAGTTAAAACATATTTTTCTAACAAAATCTACAAGCTATTAAAACACATCTAAAAATATTACGGGCAGTTACTTTTTTTAATTAAAACATGTTAAATTTTCTGTTTGTCCTTATTAAAAAAACTTACTTATTTTAACATGTCAACGTATTTTTTTAATAAATACAATTAATATAATTAAAACACTTCTAAAAATATCACGGACAATTACTTTTTTTAATTAAAACATGTTAGATTTTCTATCTGTCCTTATTATTAATATTATTTTATTATAAAATAATATTAATAATACCTCATTTATCTTGCTCAACCCCATATGTATTTTTTAATATTTTTTTTATGTTCCAATTAATATTTAAGTTTCTCATTTTATAATTTATCATATTAATTTTTACTTTTATTTTAATATTTTCCGTTTACATTAAATGTTTTAGTTTATTATTTTTTAAAGCCCGTGCCTTGCACGGGTTATAGACTAGTATATATATATATATATAGGGGGCTATTCTACTACAAACCACTCTTAGACTACAAACCTACAAACTAAATAATTTTTTTTTCAAATCGCGTCGAAATATAGCACATATGGTATGCAAATCGATCGTTGGGAGATGGAGAAAAATACGATGAAGTCGGATTTCAAAAAAAACTCTCCGATTGACGGGAAAAGTCAAATTAAAAACGGAGGGGAATAAGTGTGATTGTGTGGGAGGGTGTATTTTAGTTGTGTGTTGTGCATATAGGGGGGCCATTAGATTATATTAATCTAAGGGTTTAGATTGGTTCTTAGTTTGTATTTTAAAAGAGGTTTGTATTTGATCACTAGCCTATATATATATATATATATATATATATATATGTATGTATGGGTCAGGTTCCACATAGAACCGCTTTAGTATTAGAACTTTAGAACTATTTAATATATTATGTTGCAGCACGTTGTACTTTTTATAGTATTTTAATTATCATAAATTATATTTTGGCGTAATTATTTCTTTAAAACACATTATAATGATGAAGTACATTACGTGAAAAATCATTTATTTTTTTAAAAAATTATGTATTTTAGAAGAAATTTTTTTTTGTGTGTACTGCATAAGTACATCATACTCTACAAAATTGGGGAAAATTGATTCCCTGAAAGAGCTCAGTGCATTGAAACTCACTGTTTCCAAAATACCAAATTCGATTGGAAGTCTTAGTAAGCTTGTTACGCTGAAATTAAGTAATAACGAGAACCTTGAAACTCTTCCAGATACCATTTGCAACTTGAGAGCATTGGAAGTTCTAGGTATAGGTGGTTGCAGTAGTCTGGTAGCATTGCCTGTAGAATTGGGGAACATGAAATCCCTAATAGAACTTTATGCTTGGGGACTGACTGTTACAAAATTACCAGATTCGATCGGGCATCTTAGTAAGCTCGTTGAGCTAAATTTAAGTAATAACGAGAACCTTAAAAGTTTACCAGGTACAATTTGCAAGTTTAGAGCATTGGAAGTTCTAAGTATTGGCAATTGTACAAGTTTGGAAACACTGCCCGTAGAATTGGGGAACCTTGAGTCACTAAAAGAGCTCAACGCGTGGGGACTAATTGTTTCGACATTACCGGATTCGATTGGACGTCTTAGTCAGCTTGTTGAGCTAATTTTAAGTAATTACAAAAACCTTCATAGTCTTCCAGCCACAACATGCAACCTGAGATCACTGAAAAATCTTGATGAAAAAATTTAAGTTAGACAAGATGATGTTTCTGAGAGAAAATCACTCTCTTTAATTTCTTGATCTATTTCAGATGAAAAACTAGTACAAGATGCAATTCATTATATGTACAAAACTATCTACTTCTGTCATTGGTGTTTGTCAACTAAAGAGACAAAACCATCCTACTTTCTAGCACCAAATCAGGATCTCTGTCCCTCAGAGTTTGCTGATAAAACAAAACTAAATATCTAGACAAAGAAGACTAACAACCATAGTCCTATACTACATTACAAATGTAACATAAAGAGACAAAGAACAGAGAGCATGTGACTGAATTTCTACACCCCCCTTCAAGTTGGACTTGGGATAGTAGGAACGAGTCCTAACTTGAAAGATAGAAATTTGTGTGGTCCTTCTCCCAGGGGTTTAGTCATGATGTCTGCAAGTTGCAGAGATGATTTGATATAGACTGTAGAAATAAAACCTTCTTCGACTTGTTCCCTCACATAGTGGCAATCCAGCTTTAGATGTTTAGTTCTCTCATGAAATACCGGATTGTGTGCTATATGTTGAGCTGCTTTGTTGTCACAGAATAGTGGAATTGGTTTAGGAATAGAACCAATCATATCTTCAAGAACTCCATCCAACCAAACTAGTTCACTAGTAGTATGGGACATGCTTCTGTATTCTGATTCTGCTGAAGACTTTGAAACAGTCTTTTGCTTCCTAGTTTTCCATGAAACAAGACTCTCACCAAGAAAAATGAAATAACTTGTAAGAGATCTCCCACTGTAGGCACATGTTCCCCAATCTGCATCACAGAATCCTGTGATGTTCAAATCTGATGTTGCCGAGTAAAATAAACCCCAATCACTTGTCCCATTTAGATAACTAATCACATGTAGAGCAGCTTGTAAATGAGGTTCCCTTGGTGTTTGCATAAATTGACTGAGCTGTTGTACTGAGTATGAAATGTCTAGCCTTGTTAAATTCATATACAACAATTTTCCTATGATTCTCCTGTATCGTTCAGGATCTGCTAGCAATTCTCCTGTATCATTGGATAATCTGAGCCCCTTTTGCAAAGGAAATTTGCTTGTTTTGCATCCACTCAAACCTGTATCTTCCACTAAATCACAAATGTATTTTCTCTGATTTAACATGGTTCCTTGATCATTTCTTGAGACTTCAATCCCCAAAAAATACTTCAGTAACCCTAGATCCTTTATGGTGAAAGCATTGTTAAGTTGTTGTTTCAAATTGGCTATGCATTCCTCATCATCACCAGTGATGATCAAATCATCAACATATACTACCACCATTGTTGTTTTTCCATTTCTAACTGTAGTAAAGAGACAGTAATCCCTTTTTGACTGTTTCATCCTGTTAGATCAGAATTCAATGTTCGTCAGGAGCTAGACTCAACTGATCAGGATTGCTGACGTCATCAGTATTGCATGGTCATCAGTATTTGATCAAGCGTCAGTATCTTATTGATCATCAGGATTCCTATTCAGATTATGATCAGGTTTGATCATCAGAACTTGAAGCTGATCAGGATTCCTACTTCGAGTTATATTTGGAGTCTAGATAAACATGGAAGTTTATTTCTGTCGGTTCCTGGTTTGTAGAATGTAGCTATCGATTAAGGATAGGTTTCTATCTTTGTTATGATTAGGACTTATCTTGTTATTGATAGAGAAGCTGTGTGCACTATATAAACACAGTCTTGGTTTCGATTTATGTACGAGAACATAATCGGAGAGAAGCTCTTAAGAACAGAATTTCTTGAGAGAGTTTTTGTAAGCTAGCAGCTCTTAAGAACATCAGAATTTCTTAAGAGAGTTTGTAACAGTTTTATATCAAAGTTAATAAAGCTGTTATTGTTATTGTTATTGATCTTTCATATTTGTGTTATATAAAGTCGAGAATCTTATACAATTGTATTCAACCCCCTTCTACAATTGTTATTTACTGGGCAACAATTGGTATCAGAGCAAACTGATTTAATTCTGAATCAGATACGATCTAAAGATGTCGACAACCAAGTATGAAAGCATGAAGATTCCCATCTTGAAGATATCAGAATATCCTACATGGAAGGTAAAGATGCTGATGTACCTGGAGGCTATGGATCCCGACTACTTGGACAGGATTCGTGATGGACCATATATACCAACAAAGTTCATAGAACGAACAGATACAGTACCAGAACATTATGTGGTCAAAGCTAAATCTGAATGGACTCCAGAAGAAAAAGCTCATGTACTCAGGGAACCAAAGATAAAGAATATCTTGCATAATAGCCTTGATGCTGTTATGTCAAACAGAGTGATTGCATGCAAGTCTTCAAAAGAAATCTGGGATACTTTGGAAACTCAGTGCCAGGGATCTGCATCTGTCAAGAAAAACAGAAGGGCTCTTTTGATTCAAGAATATGAACAATTCGATGCAAGACCTGAAGAGAGCCTGACTGATCTATATGATAGATTCCTGACACTATTGAACAGCTTATCCTTAGTTGACAAAGTATATGAAACTGAAGATTCAAACACCAAATTTCTTAGAGCTTTACCTGAAGAATGGGATACTCAGACCTCAATCATTAGACACCAGTATGATCTGAACATTGTGTCTCTTGATGAGATCTATGGGATGCTAAGAACTCATGATCTTGAAGTTCAACAGAGGAAGAACAAGAAAAGCAGCAAGGCAAAGTCAATTGCTTTGAATGTAGAAGCAAAATCAAAAGGGAAAGCTATGGAGGTCTCTAGAAGGAAATCAAGAGTAGCTGAGTCAGATCCTGACGACTCTTCATCAGATACTGATGACAATCCTGATGCCAATACTGATGATGATTCTTCTGACTCAGACATGGAAGAGATGGTTGCTATGATTGTCAGAAACTTCAGAAGGATGAAGTTCAGGAAGAATAGAAGACAAGGCAACTTTCAGAAAAAGACCTTCAAAGCAGACAAAGACAAGTATATCAAAAAGGACAGCAAAAGTAGCAAATTTGACAAGTCAAAGGTTAGATGCTACAAGTGTAATGGTATGGGTCACTTTGCTTCTGAATGCAACAAGACAAAGGCACTCATCACATCAAGCAAGGATTGGATGGACTCTTCCTCAGATTCTGATACTGAGGTAGTCAACTATGCGTTAATGGCCAATGCTGATGTAATTGCTGCTCCTGATGATAAGGTACTAAATACTATCTTTGATTTTGATACTGATAATGCTTCTGAGTTAAGACGTTTTCTAAAGTCATTACATATTAGCTTTAGAAGTCAAACTGCTGAGAATACTAGAATCTTATCTGAGATGTCTGACCTTAGAAAAAGGAATGAGATATTAGAAGCTGAATTTTCTCGTATGCAAGAAGTACAAAAAGAATGTGATAATGCTAAACACATTCACTTAGAGATGACATCTAAATGTACTTCCCTTGAAAAAGAACTTGATTATGCTAATGAGAAAATCAGAACCTGGACAGACTCTGGTAGGAAATTTCATGAGATTAATACCTCTAAGAATTGGAAAGAGTGTCTAGGATATAAGTCAGATGAGGACAAGAAATTGAAAGAGAAAATTGTCATTGATGAGACAGTCAGTCCAAAGACCTATAGACATGTTTTAGACTCAACCAAATCTAAGATTACTCCTGTTAATTTTGTTTTTGGTAAGGATTCCAATTCTACTTTTGAAAAGGGATCTACCTCTACTCAAGGAATTAAAATTATAAAGTCTAAACCTGTCATGATCGAAGTCACTAAGAATGTAGGTCTATTGTCTCAGAAACAGCTTAAGGATAAAATCTGTGAGGTTACAGATAAGAAAAAGGAAGCTACTGTTAAGAGAAACAGGAATGGTAAAATTGGGATCAATAAAGAAAATGGTTATAAGTATATCCCAAATGCACCTAGAAAGAGTTGTTTTAACTGTGGTAACTCTAATCATCTTGCTATTGATTGTAAAAAGAGTAAGAAGAAAATTGCTGAAATTCCTAAGTCTGATGTTAGGAATAGATCAGTATTTTACAAACCACAGAATTCCTGTTTTCATTGTGGTAGTCTATGGCATTCTATTTATACATGTAAAGAGTATCATGATTTGTACTATAACTTTTATGATCCATTGCCTAAGTTTGAAAGTAGTACAAAGTCTGATAGAACTGAAAATGTCATAATGAAGCATGCTTTTGTTAATACTGATACTGACAAAGCAAATCCTGATGGAGTAAATCCTGTCAGGACTGCTAAAGTCAAAAAGTCTTCTGCTGTTAAATTTAATAAAATGCATGAACAAGGAATCCAACAAGTGTGGGTTCCTAAACATTCTGACTAGTGTTTTACTATTCTGATGCAGGGTAAAAGGAAAAATGTGTTAGTCATGGATAGTGGATGTTCTGTGCACATGACTGGAAACAAAGCCCTGTTATCAGAATATGAGGAAAAAGCTGGCCCAACTGTGTCTTATGGAGATGGCAACATTGGACAAACCTTGGGATATGGCAATATAATCATTGGAAATGTCATCATTGAAAAAGTAGCTCTAGTGAAGGGACTAAAACACAACTTGTTGAGTATTAGTCAAATCACTGACAGAAGTTATCATGTCAATTTCTATTCCACACATTGTGAAGTAGTCAGTAAAGCAACAGGAAAGATAGCACTAACTGGCTACAGGCATGGTAACATATATGAAGCCAACATTCTCTCAGATACTGATGGCTCCCCTACATGTTTCATCAGTAAAGCTTCAGTAGATGAAAGTTGGAATTGGCACAAGAAGCTTTCTCATCTCAACTTCAGCAACATCAATGAGTTGGTTAAGAAAGAGTTAGTAAGAGGATTACCTAATGTCTTATATACACCTGATGGACTCTGTGATGCATGCCAAAAAGCAAAACAAAGAAGGACATCATTCCAGAGTAAATCAGAATCCTCTATTGAAGAACCATATCACATGCTACATCTTGATCTGTTTGGTCCAGTCAACATCATGTCCATCAGTAAGGAAAGGTACACTCTTGTAATTGTTGATGAATATTCTAGATTCACCTGGGTGTATTTTCTGCACAGAAAAGATGAAACTCCTGAAGTTCTGTTGGATCATGTGAGAATGATTGAGACAACCACAAAGTACAAAGTCAAGATTCTGAGAAGTGATAATGGTACTGAATTTAAGAATTCAAAGATGGAAGAGTTCTGCAAATACAAAGGAATCATTCAACAATTCTCTGCTCCTGGCACACCTCAGCAAAATGGAGTAGTAGAAAGGAAGAATAGAACTCTTATTGAAGCTGGCAGAACTATGTTAGAAGAAGCTAAATTACCTACATATTTCTGGGCAGAAGCAGTCAACACAGCATGCTATACACAAAATCTCACATTGATAAACAGGCATGGTGTCACTCCTTATCAGTCACTCAAGGAAAAGAAACCAAGTCTGAAGCATCTGCATGTGTTTGGCTGTAAATGTTTTGTTCTCAGAACTCATCCTGAACAGCTAGGGAAATTTGAAACAAAGGCTGATGAAGGAATATTCATAGGTTATCCTACATCAAGAGCCTTCAGAGTTTTTAATTTGAGAACAAGAACTGTCATGGAGTCAATACATGTATCTTTTGATGATAAGAAGATAACTGGAATCATTGAAGACTCGCATGATAGATTGATATTTGAAAATGAAGCTTCCAAGGAACCTGAAGAAAATGAATCAGAAGCTGTCCATTCATCAGATACTGATGGGTCACCAAATCCTGATGACACACTAGGTACTGATGGTGCTAATACTGATGATGCAAACAACAGTAATACAACTAGTAGTGCTAATGTTGAGGGGGAGCAACGACATTCATCTACAAGTTCAGAGTCAACTCAATCATCAGGACAGAATTCTTCAGATACTGATTCAAGTGAAGATCCTGATAACACATCAGGAGGGCATAGCAATAATTCAGGAAGAGCTTCAAATCAATCAAATTCTTTCAATCAAGATAACACCAATCCAGGGGGAGCATCTACTTCAAGGAACAATTTGACACCAGCAAGAAAATGGACAAAAGATCATACTCCTGATTTGATAATTGGAGATCCTGATGCAGGTGTTCAAACAAGAAGTGCAACTCAGAATGAATGTCTATACAATAACTTTCTATCCAAGGAGGAGCCTAAGAAAGTTGAAGATGCACTTAAAGATGCTGATTGGGTTACTGCAATGCAAGAAGAACTGAATGAATTTGAAAGGAATGAAGTCTGGAAACTGGTACCAAGACCAAAGAATAGATCAATTGTTGGTACAAAGTGGATTTTCAAGAACAAGACTGATTCTGATGGAGTTATTATCAGAAACAAAGCTAGACTAGTTGCAAAGGGGTATTCCCAACAAGAGGGAATTGACTATGATGAAACTTTTGCTCCTGTTGCAAGACTAGAAGCCATCAGGATATTTCTTGCTTATGCAGCACATAAGAAATTCAAGGTTTTCCAGATGGATGTTAAAAGTGCTTTCTTAAATGGTGAACTGGAGGAAGAAGTTTATGTTGAACAACCTCCTGGTTTCATTGATCCTAAATATCCAGATCATGTCTACAGACTGGATAAGGCACTTTATGGACTAAAGCAAGCTCCAAGAGCATGGTATGAAACCTTAGCTCAATTCTTACTGGAAAGTGGATTCAAAAGAGGTGCAATTGATAAAACTCTATTTTATTTGAATCATGGTAAGGAGTTGCTGTTAGTTCAGATTTATGTTGATGATATCATTTTTGGGTCAACAAACAATAAGCTGTGTGAAAAGTTTTCTAAGCTTATGCAGTCAAGATATCAAATGAGCATGATGGGAGAAATGAGTTACTTTCTTGGTCTTCAAGTTAAACAGACTGATGAAGGGATTTTTATCAATCAGTCTAAATACACAAGGAATTTACTGACAAGGTTTAACATGCAAGACAGTACTCCTGCTTCAACTCCCATAGCTACAGCTACCAAACTTGATCCTGATCAAGGTGAAGAGGTAGATGTAACTCACTACAGAGGAATGATTGGCTCTTTATTGTATCTCACTGCCAGTAGACCAGATATCATGTTTGCAACCTGTCTATGTGCAAGATTTCAAGCAAAACCTAGAGAACCACATCTGATTGCAGTCAAGAGAATTTTCAGATATCTCAAAGGCACTCATTCACTTGGCCTTTGGTATGCAAGGGAATCAGATTTTGGGTTGTGTGGTTATTCAGATGCTGATTTTGCAGGATGCAAAATAGACAGGAAAAGTACTTCAGGAAGTTGTCAGTTTTTGGGTGGAAGACTAGTTTCATGGTTCAGTAAAAAGCAGAAATCTATTTCCACTTCAACTGCAGAAGCTGAGTACATTGCTGCAGGAAGTTGTTGTGCTCAGATAATGTGGATGAGAAATCAGTTGTTAGATTATGGCCTGTCATACTCAAAAATCCCTATTTATTGTGATAACCAAAGTGCTATTGCAATGACAGGAAATCCAGTTCAGCATTCTCTTACTAAACACATCAGTATCAGATATCACTTTATAAGAGAACAAGTTCTGGAAGGAACAATTGAACTTCACTTTGTTCCTACTGATCAACAACTAGCTGATATATTCACCAAGCCACTGCCTGAAGCTACTTTCAATAAGTTGGTGAATGAACTTGGAATGATGAATTTCGAGAATTTTTGAGGAAAAGCTACAGAGAGGAAATCCTGATAACTGTCAAATCCTGATGGTTATTCAGAAAGGTATGTATCTTTGATCAAATCCTGATAGGACTCAATCCTGACAGGAATTCAATTGGTCAAATCCTGATGCTCAGATATTGAAGCTGGTATGAAAACCAGAGATTCTATGCGAATTTGTCATCAACACTCCTGGTAAACTCTGATAATTAGATTGTTACTTAGTCTTTGATTAAGTTTTCAGTCTTAATTATCAATTTCAATTTCATTTTTATCAGAGTTTATTATTTATCATCTCTATATCTCTATGAGTGTTACTAACAAATTTTGCAGGCAAAAACAGGAAGACAACACATGAGAAAATAGACAAATTTCATTAATACTTGAAGATTCATTACACATGAAAAATGGAAATTACATATTTGTTTTCCTAGTCTATTTTCTACTCAGGAACTAGTGCTTTACAGATAAGCATGAACACGTGCCCTGCAAATTAGCATGAATGCTCCTGAGCAGCTTCACAGTCCATCGGGATTGGAAGATTTCTATGTCCATCCTTAAAGGACAAGAAGAGGAACTGATGCACTTGAAGGCGGATCGTCATCGTGATCACCGGGATGCTTCCTTGCCTCCACCGTGCATGAAGCACTTGCATCAAGCACTTTCTTTCTTCTTCTCTCTCGCTCTTCAACGAGGTCCTCATCCTCTTCATCATTCTCATCGTCTTCATCCTCTTCATAGATGAGATTCTCAAGAGGATTCCAGTCAGGATTGGCTTGCACAAAGTCGTGCCACACCACATCAACCATAGCGTTTATAAACGCTTCATATTCCTGAGGGTCAGGAACTGGTTGTGGCTCCATCTCGGCAAGAGCCTCATCCATCTCCTGCCAAATCAAGTCAAGCTCTTCATCAGGTATGTTGTTTTGATTGTTGGCAGCCATTGAAAAACGAAGAAGGTGAAAGGTTTTCGTAAGTTTTTCTCTGGAAAGGGTTTGTGCTTTTAATAAATGAATGATGTTATGCTTAACAGTTCTCTTTTATAGAGAATGTGTATTAAGAGTGCAGGTCATTTCTACAATCTCGATGAGACGGTTCAGTTTTCCATAAATATTTTTGCCTCGTTTGCTGGTAAGCGTGTTTTAATTCTATGACCATTAATTTGGTTATTTTTCTTACACCAAAACGCTATTCAGGATTGTTAAAATAAAGTTTGTTTTCTTAAATAAAATTTTATTTTAATCTTATTGAATATTTTTTCAATCCTGATATGGCAAAATATTTCGTGCGGAAATGCTTTTATTCCTGATGAGGTTAGGTTTTTCTTACATCAGAAAATGCCTACTCGTTATGGACTACTTTCTAATGCTATGGTACAAGGCCCAACCCACCTTGTTCCTGACACAAGCATGCAACCTACACAGTCTAAACAGTTAACAACCACCTCTACTGTCTCTCAAAAGACTTTAGTTGTAAAATCAAAGAAATCAGCTAGAACTGATGTGTCTGGAAGGCAATCAGGTTCAAAGGATTTTTCCTCTACACCACTCACTAAAAAGAAGATACAAGGGGGTGTACAAGGGGTTCTGGTCAAGAAAGCTGATAAGGTGGTTAGAGATGTTCCTGTGAAAAGGAAGTTGAGGTTGCTTGATGAAAGTGATTCAGAGGATGACTTACCTATATCCTCTGTGATGAAAGTAAACAAGGAAGTTGCTGATACTGCTACTAACGCTGTGGTACCTTCATCAAAACCACAAAAGACAAGGAAATTATCAAAGAGCAGGTATCATATTCCTTTGACAGTGCAAATGAAGGATACTGATATTCAGACATCAAATCCTGATGAGTCATCTACTCCTGATGCTCTAGCAAATCCTGATGTTAGTATTCCTGATGCAACAACAAAAGTTGTCTCTATATCAGACTCTCCAGCCTCTCCATCTCAGAGTAGAGAAATTTCTTGGGAGAAGGTGTCTACAACTGCTTCCTTGGTTGGTCTTACACCTACATCAAAGAAAAAGAGGAATGCAGAAGAGTTAGTCTATCAGAGACAGAAGAAGCTGAAAGGATCAAGCCCACAAGAACCTGAATTTCAGAGTAATTCAGCAGCTACTGTTGATCCTGCCACACAAGAACCACTCAATCAAAGTTTGGGTGAAGGCTTAGCTAGTGGAATGGTCACACAAGAACCATTTTCTCAAAGGGAGAATGAAGACATCAACATTCCAGCTACACAAGAACCATCTTCTCAAAGTGAAGATGCAGGCAAAGCTACAGCTTCTGTTGAAAGATTGGTCGAGAACATTGTCAATGAGGGAAGCACACAAGAACCTTTAGCTCAAAGTGTTGAAGCAGCTTCTGAACCTCAAGCTCCACAAGAACCATTGGTAGCAAATACTGATGCAAGCATATCAAATCCTGACGATGTTCATCCAGACGCTAGTGGTGCTCCTGATATTGAACCTATTTTGATACAGCCACTTCGTTCAAGACCAATGGCTCATCCTATCTCAGAATTACAGGATAAACTGAAAGGTATTGCAATTCCTGATCCTGATTTTACTCATGGTACTGATGATGATGATACTTCTGATGATAGTGATGATGATAATGAGAATCGAAAAGAGAAGGAACAGCTTGCTACAGCACTCAAAATTAGTCTTGGAACTAATTTTGGTTCATCAAGTACATTTATGGCTAGCAATGCTTTCACTGGGAAAGATCAGAGACAAGATTTTTCTATTCCTTCCTTTGATCCTGCAGAGGCATTTAGACAGAATGAATGGAACAATTCATGGCACAATTCTGATGAATCTGTCAGTTTTTCTTCTGCTATTGGACATGCCTATAATGTAGTGAAATCTATAGAGAATCAAGACTTGAAGAATCATCTAAAGGCTACAACTCTGTTATCCAAGAGCCTGAAAAGTGAGATTGATTCTATCAAGGGTTCAACTGACAAAGTGAGGACTGATATCTTTAATAATTTTACAAAGGTGCCTACTACTTTACAATTGAGGGTAGTGGAATCCCAAGTGAAATCTGTTGTTTCAGAACAAACCTCCATCAAACAAAGAATTGATTCTCTGGATACTAAGGTAACTGAAATTCAAGCCTCTCTTTCCTTAATTTTGCAATTATTGTCAAATCCTGATGTCAAAAAGGGGGAGAAGGTTATTCAGACAAAATGTACACCTGATCTAGTATTAAGGAATAATGATGATGATACTGGAGATGATGGTGGTGACAATGTGAAACAAGGAGAAACCTCTGATGCTGCGGTTTTGAAGTCTACAATTCAAACTTCTCAAAGTCAGACTACGCAGTCAATTCATGTTTCTGATTCTGGAGTTAAGACAGTAAGAACATTGGTGCAATCTCAGATCCTGACGGAAGATCAAATCCTGACACCTGGTCATGGACATATTCTTGCTACAATTCCTGAAGGTGATGAAGATGTGATTATTGATAATCCTGAAGATGCATCAAATTTATTCCAGAAGTTTTCTACAAAAGACGGTAGAATTGTTAATCTTTATCACACTGATAAAAGAGTTCGACAATTATTTGCCAGAAAAGCACTCTCTACAGCAAGTGAAGAATATCCAGATCTCTCACATGAAGAATTCTTGAGATTACAGAGAGAGACAATGGAAAGCTATACTGCTCCTGCTAGAGGTAGAGGAAGCAGAGGTAGAAGAGGTGTTAGAAGAAATAGAAGAGGTTCTTCAACTCAAACAGTACCTAGACAGACAAGGTCTAGAGGGTTAAGAATTGAAGAAATTCTTGAACCTATTCAAACTCTAGTAGTTCCTGACAGATCTACTTTTGGTGATGATGGAATTGTTGAAGAAGAACCTGAATTGAGAAGAAAATCAAGTAAATCAACTCTCAGCAATACAAATCAAATTGAAGATTCTAATCCTGACATTATTCAAGATCCTGATGAATCTGAAATTCTGCAAGAGGTTGATTTGATAATCTTATCTACTGTTGTTGATTGTCACAACAAAGAAGTAGATGAAGAAGAAGAAGCCATAAGAAGAGATATTACAAAAAGAACATATGAAGATTTCAATCTCTATCTACAAAGGCTTAAAGTTTCAAATGAAAGACAATGGAGAAATACAAGCAGACAAGAATCTTTACTTGAAAGAAGCTACGCTCATGAAAAGGAGAAATACAAGAAGTGGAAACATATAAGTACACTAAGGTGTGATAAACTTATCAATTTTCAGTCTGGTGGAATTATAACAAGTGCTTCAAGTGTTGTTGATTTGTCTGATATGGCTAGATCAAAAACACTCTGGTTAAAGATGTTTTCGAATCTGAAGCAAATGTCAAGTTACACAAGAGGAGGTATTGGACACAGGGATGCTGAATTTCTAAACATGACTTATGTTGATCCTTACTCCTTAACTGAAATTGGAGGTACTTTAACTTCTGAAAACCTGAACAATTTATTAGCTGTTGATATAGTTATAGATTGTCATGATGGTTTTGAAAAGAAAGAAAAGCTTCTGTACTTTATGAAAGATGGTAGTGTGAAGATTCTATCTATTCAAGATCTGCTGATGAAAACTACACAGGAACTGAAATATGTTCACTATCTGTTAAGATGGAAGAACCAAGTGTACAAAGAATGGAGTGACATGATTTTGTCAACTATAAGAAGAAGACTGGATGGAAATAGTAATTTCGATGGTAATTATATTCCCATGTACTTAAATCAAAGAGGTCAGGATGTGGAAATGCAAAGGGGTACTGCTGTTAAAGAAGTAAATTTTGGCATGACTCATCTTTCACTCAGTCCTGATGGGAAGGAAATTGCTTATCTTTTGCTTGAAGAGCACAGTCTACAGAGAAACTCCATACAGAATCTCAGAGCAGCTATCTACCAGATTAATGAGGAAGATGAAGAACTCAGAAATCTTAAGGAAAGACTGATTCAAATTCTTGAAGAAAAAGAAGAAAGTTTATTATCCAACTTCTTGAAGATGAATCTGTTCTATCAAAAAGCTTAAACAGATAAGTTGTTTCTGAAGTTACTTGTACATTTTGATACATGTTTTTGACATCATTGAATATTTGGAATCTATACTTTATTTCACAAAGTATGAGATTTGGGGAGATTGTTAGATCAGAATTCAATGATCGTCAGGAGCTAGACTCAACTGATCAGGATTGCTGACGTCATCAGTATTGCATGGTCATCAGTATTTGATCAAGCGTCAGTATCTTATTGATCATCAGGATTCCTATTCAGATTATGATCAGGTTTGATCATCAGAACTTGAAGTTGATCAGGATTCCTACTTCGAGTTATATTTGGAGTCTAGATAAACATGGAAGTTTATTTCTGTCGGTTCCTGGTTTGTAGAATGTAGCTATCGATTAAGGATAGGTTTCTATCTTTGTTATGATTAGGACTTATCTTGTTATTGATAGAGAAGCTGTGTGCACTATATAAACACAGTCTTGGTTTCGATTTATGTACGAGAACATAATCGGAGAGAAGCTCTTAAGAACAGAATTTCTTGAGAGAGTTTTTGTAAGCTAGCAGCTCTTAAGAACATCAGAATTTCTTAAGAGAGTTTGTAACAGTTTTATATCAAAGTTAATAAAGCTGTTATTGTTATTGTTATTGATCTTTCATATTTGTGTTATATAAAGTCGAGAATCTTATACAATTGTATTCAACCCCCTTCTACAATTGTTATTTACTGGGCAACACATCCCAAAATTCTTCAGAAATTTTGACAACTCTTCATTCCATTCTCTTGATGCCTGTTTGAGACCATATATACTTATCTTCAGTTTGCATACTTGTCCCTTTTTAGCCTTTGTGTACCCTTCTGGAGGGTGCATGTATACTTCTTCCTCCAAATAACCATGCAGAAAGGCATTGTTAATGTCAAGTTGATGCAAATTCCAGCTTTGAGCAGTTGCAAGAGCTATGATACTTCTTACTGTAGTGAATTTTGCTACAGGTGAAAAGGTTTCTGTGTAATCTTTCCCTTTGAATTGTTTGTCTCCTCTTGCTACCAACCTTGCCTTCAATCTTTCAACTTCACCATCTCTGTTATATTTAGTTTTGAACACCCATTTGCTGTTAATTGCTTTCTTCCCTATTGGTAAGTAAGTCAATTCCCAGGTTCCATTTACCTCTAGAGCTCTCAGTTCTTTGTCCATTGCATCTATCCAACCTGGTTCTTTGCTTGCTTCTCTGTAGGTAGATGGTTCTTTTATTTTAAAAACATTATTAAGAGATCCCATGTATTCCTCTGAATAAGTACTTGTATCACTTTCACTCAACCCCATTTTCTTCATCATGTTTGTTGATCCTTCTTTTCCTGGAATTTTATAAACAAAGTCTTTGAATTTTTCAGGAATAGAAGATCTTCTGGTGCTCCTTCTTCCTTCATGTTGTTGCTCAGTTGGTATTTCAACAACAATTGGCTCATGTATTTCTTCATTTCTAGTTCATGTTTCATCCATTTGACTAGTTTCTTCAGTGAAAACCTCTGAATTTCCTTACAAACTTTCATCATGTAGCAGTTCTGCCTCCTCTTGTTGTTCCTCCATCATCCCATGATCATCACACAATGGTTGATCATCCTCTTCAACACTAATTATTTCACAGTTGAAATTTCCCAAATTCTTCTTCTTTCCCTCTTTATTCTGATCTGAAATGAGGAAGGGAAATACCTCTTCTTTGAAAATCACATCTCTGGTCACAAATAACTTTCTTTTCTCTAAGTCAAAGACTCTATACCCCTTCTGTTCACTTGCATATCCTACAAGTACACACCTTGTTCCTTTCTCTCCAAACTTGTCTGTCTTTCTATCTGTATTAACAGCATAGCATAGACAACCTATTATTCTCAGGTCTTCATACCGTGGTTGTTTCTTTAACAACCTCTCATAAGGTGTTTCCCAACCTATTACTGCACTAGGCATTAGGTTAATCAAATGTGTTGCTGCCTTCACACATTCTCCCCATAAACATCTTGGTAACCCAACATATATTCTCAAAGTCCTTGTAGTCTCTATTAGGTGTCTGTGCTTTCTTTCAACTCTCTCGTTCTGCTGTGGCACACCTGCAATGCTTCTCTGATGCACTATGCCTCTATCATTAAACATTTTTCTGCATTCTGATTGCACTATTTTTGTCCCATTATCACTCCTTAAAGTCTTAACCTTGACTTTAAAATGATTCTCTACATAATTGAGAAAAGTGAAGATGATATCTTTCACTTGATCTTTGCTTGACAGCATGTGTGTCCAAGTTGCTCTACTATAATCATCTAATATAGTAAGAAAGTAATTTTCTTCATTGATAGTAGGAACCTTATATGGCCCCCATAAATCAACATGAATAAGATCAAACATATTTCTTGCAATAGCATTACTGGTTTTAAAAGGAAGTTTATGAAGCTTTCCAACACAACAAGCATCACAAAAGAAATTCTTTAAACCTTCTGAATTAAAAAAGCCGATATGTCTCATTTTGGAAACAGAACTATGTCCTAATCTGGCATGTAAAATATTGAGTTTTACAGCTTCATTACACATAGTTACATTATTACTTTGTCTCCAAAATCTCCTAGCTTGATCTTGTTCATCCTCTTCTCTTGTCACTTCTAGTCTATAAAGCCCATTCTCTTCCTTTCTTCTCCCAACTATCTCCTTAGTTGAATGGTCCTGTAAGATACAAGCCTTTGTATCAAACATCACATCAATTTTGCTAGTGGCAATCAATTTACTAATTGAGATCAAATTATGATTGAATTCCTCAATATATAACACATCATATAAAACCAGCTCACTGGACAATCTCACTTCACCTACTTTCTCCACAAATTTAACATTTTCGTCTGGAAGTCCTACCTTAACTGGTGATTCTAAATTGCTTAATTTATGAAAGACATTCTTATCTCCACACATGTGATCAGAAGCCCCAGAGTCAATAATCCATGTGTTTTTATCACAAGGTTTAACTATGCTGACTACATTAGAGGCTAAGATTATACCTGCAAAGTTAGCCATTTTGTTGTTTGCTCCTGATCCTTGTTGACTGTTGAACATCTTCATCATTTCCTGCACCACTGCTGACACCAGTTTCCCATCTGGCTTTACCTCTTTTCCATTTTCACTCCCACAACCCATGTCTAGAGGGTCATCTTGTTCATAATCAACACCTTCTCTTCCCACATTGGCTGCATATTTCATATTTCCTCCAATTGCTTTTCCCTTTCCAGAACTCCCAAACCATTCAGGATATCCAATTAGTTTAAAACATTCATCAACACTGTGTCCTTTCTTTTTGCAGTGGTCACACCACTTCTTCATCTTCATCTCTTTGGTTTCTCTTTTCTGTGAACTCAGAAATTTTTTACCTTGACTCATTCTGCCAACAGCAAAAGCACTTGCTTCTCCAAAATTCTGATATTCTGTTATTTGCTTCTGTTTCTCAGCTTGTTGAACAAGATGAGAGGCTCTATTCATAGTGGGTAATGGCTCCATGGCCATGATATTCCCAGCAATATTGTCATTTCTTTTGTTTAGACCCATGACAAAGTCTATCACCTTGTTCCTTTCTTGTATCTCTATGAACTTTTTCAAAAGCTCAAAAGTGCACTTCTTCATTGCCTCACATGTGCATTCTGGAAATCCTTCCACATCTTGTATCTCATCCCAGATTTGCTTGAGCTTGAAGTAGTATTCAGACACAGGCAGATTTTCTTGTTCAAGATTCTTAACTTGCTTCTTTAAAGAGTACAAGAGAGGTGCATTGGTTTCTGCATACCTTTCTTTCAGCTCATTCCACAATCTTTCAGCAGAATCTATGTAAGTGAAGCTGTTAGCAATCTTCTCATCCATTGATCTGCACAACCATCCTCTAAGAATGTAGTCATTCCTTATCTAGAGTGGATACTTTACATCAGTAGCTTCTGGTTTCTTCACTTTTCCTTCCAAGAACCCCACTTTGTTCTTTGATCCTAAAGCAAGCTTTATGCTTCTGCTCCAATTAAGAAATTTTTCACCATTGAAGATGACATTCCCCAGTGGTATGTTAGCATTGTCTGAATTTGCCAGAAAGAGTGGAT
Organism: Heracleum sosnowskyi; assembly: GCA_030848705.1. NCBI lineage: Eukaryota > Viridiplantae > Streptophyta > Magnoliopsida > Apiales > Apiaceae > Heracleum > Heracleum sosnowskyi. The sequence goes on from CM061239.1 coordinate 12,532,510, forward strand.
CTGAATATCCATTCTCACTCTTCATTTATTTATCTCCTTTATCTGATGTAGTCATGCTTAATTTCTCTTCTTAATCTGGAAACAGATAGATGAAAATTATTCTGAGAATCTTCAACCTATTTCTCTGATACCATGAAGAAATTTAAGTTAGACATGATGATGTTTCTGAGAGAAAATCACTCTCTTTTCTTGATCTATTTCAGATGAAAAACTAGTACAAGATGCAATTCACTATATGTACAAAACTATCTACTTCTGTCATTGGTGTTTGTCAACTAAAGAGATAAAACCATCCTACTTTCTAGCACCAAATCAGGATCTCTGTCCCTCAGAGTTTGCTGATAAAACAAAACTAAATATCTAGACAAAGAAGACTAACAACCATAGTCCTATACTACATTACAAATGTAACAGAAAGAGACAAAGAACAGAGAGCATGTGACTGAATTTCTACCCTTGATCTTAGATATTGTCGTCATTTGTTGTCCATTACAGAACTTCCTCCTAATTTGAAACGGATAACTGCATATGGTTGTACGTCTATGGAAAAGATTACCACATTTATCCAACTTGAAACGGTTGGAGATATTGAACCTTACATATTGCAGTGGTTTGACAGAAATTCAAGGCTTAGAGGAACTCACTTTTATAATAGAACTTCGCTTGAGAGGTTGCAACTCGTCTTTTCTGGAATACATTTTCATAGAGCGTTTTAATCAGGTTTGGCTGATCATAAACTCATATTATATTTACATTTGCACCTCAAACCTTGTTTAGTTTTTTAATGATGATTTTTCCAATATTTTTGGTTGGATCTTAGAAGTCTTGAACAATATCAAATATACCCAATCTCTTAAAATTTGACTCTTCCAACCAGCAAAATTTGATCATAGAAACACTACAGATCTCTATCTATATCCACGTCATCTCCCGCTCGTTTCTCTTCTCTCCCGCCACTTGCAAAGGTATGTATCTTTCATCTTTTTTTTTCATTTAATTTCGAATCAAAATTTGGGCTCTTGTTTGTATTATCATGCAAACTAAAGTTTGTGATTTGTTGGTGACTTGGTTCGTGTAAAAGTCAATTGAAAGATTGAACAAATTAGGGTTTGTGATTTGTGCTCTCTTAATTTTTCTATTTAAGCAATGTTTATAGTTAATACTAGCATATGTATCTTATTGCCTGCTTAGAATTAACATATTCATGATTTATTAAAAACTAGTTCTTGCTCACAAATTATTCTTTAACACTAAGATATATTGGGCATGCCTCTGAATTTTACAAATTACATCGTTAAATTGTTTGTTTGCAATTTTTAAATCTGTTCTTGAATTGAAGGGTTTTAGGCTGTCAAATTTAAATTATCATCCATTTAATAAGTTGTTGTAAATCATGATTTATAATTCTTGATATGTCTATTTGGTGTTTTGCTTGGTGTTTTGCTGGTATGTTTTGTTTTGCGGAGGCCCCATCAATATTTGTATGTTGTGTTTCTTATCTGGATGTTGATTCTGAGGAAAAGACACAAGCGAGAAGTGATATGCTCTGTGTTTCATAAACTACTAGCCTATAACCCGTGCGATGCACAGATGAATTTTAGTATTTTTTATCTTATTATCTATATCTTGATTTATATGATTTTAAAAAGTAATCAAATATAATAATATATGTATGATGTTATTCTAAGTTTTTTTTTGTATTTTGATTTTAAAAATTCTTAATATGTTGTCGATGGAATAATATCTTGAACTTTTGAATGTAGCTTAGAAAAATAGATGATATAAATATTTAATAATAATATGTTGTTGACGAGATTCGAACCTTGAACCCGTGGGAGCATTTTAGATATCAAAAAAAATATATCATTTTAATATTACATCCAACGGTTCTCATTTACCTATATTTACATCTAACGGTTATTATTTAGAGGACCGAACTACTAACCAATCAAATGACCAAACTACCAACCAACAAAATAGAGAGTTGTTTGCTTATAATAATATAGTATAGATGTTGATTACATGAGAAGCTCTAATATTTGTAATGAGTCCGAAGTTTTCCATCTGGTTATATTTTGAATAGAGATTATTGTAGATTCTACTTCTTTAATACTTTTGACAACATCTCAATTCATAATGCTTTGCTCTGTCTCATTTTGTTTAGTGTTAATCGGTAGTTTCATAAAAAAATTTGATCAAATGTTTTGAAGGTATCATAAACCATGTTACATAATTTTGTTTCCTTACTCAATGACGGCGCATACAATGAAACTGACGACATGTTTTATTCTCAACCACCCCTATATCCCAGGAGAACAGTCAACAAGTGCCAAACAAACAAAAAAGAGTCGATCGAAGAACTTTTTAATGGAAGAAGTTATGTTACTCATATCTGGTTAGTGGTACATAAACATGGACTCGGTTCAAGGCAACAATCAGACACAAATGACTTATTGAAATAGGATTTGGAGCTATTATCATGAAAATAAAACATTTGTGAATGATCGGACGCCTACTTCATTGTGTAATCGATGGTCCGCAATCAATACTTCTGTAAACAAAACAAGTGCATTGGTTTTTAACATCAAATCACTACAAGAAATCAAAGCGGTCTTACGGAGCAAAATAAGGTACTTATTAACCACTCTTGTTTCTGTTGTGCATATGCTAATTCTAGATGGTTTTGCTAGTTAGAGATAGTTAGACATATAGGCTATCTGATTAATTTCACTCGAAGCTAGACATTGGCATTTAAAATTGTATTTGGTTGTATGAGTTTTGTGATAGTCTTACCTGTTGAAAGCCTGAGCATTTAAAACAATGATTTATGCATTCAAAATTTTCGACAAAACTGTGTTTCCGTGTATGTAGGTGTATCAGAAAAATAATTATGATACAGAACCACCATGATTTGAAATAAAATTCGCTCTTTGACGTTGATGATGAAGGTATATAGCAACCATTCTCATTCTTGTCTCATGATCTTCTTCCTCTGCTTGAATAATATCAAGAATCATTTGTGTGGTATTTGTGTGGTGTTGTCTATTCAAATTGAGTAATGAAGTGTGTTGGATATCTCAAGGTTGTAGTTTGTTCAGTTCACATTTTTGTTATCTATTTATAATAAGGAAGTTCATATGGAATGTGAAGTTGAGAAATCAAAATTATTGCACTTATTGTGGCCCATTTCCAAATTTGAACCTTGCAAGTGTACTTTCACATCAACTACACAAAAAAAGAAAAATTGTTCGTGCTGCAAAATTTTTGAAAAGAGTAAAAACGTATAGTCATGTCAAATTTGAATTAAAGCTGCAAAATTGAGTTGTCACTTCCATTATTTTTTCATGTACAATAATTTTATAATTTTTTTAATTTTAAAATTTTATGATATTTGACCACAATTTAAAATAAATCAGTGTTATTTTTAATATATCAAAACTTAACAAATTTTTCATTAAAGTTTTTAAAAATTTATGACCACAATTTAAGATCAATTAGTAAATATTAAATTTAAAGTTTATATTTTATTGAAAAAGTATAGTGCTTTTGAAGTTTGAAGATAAGACCATCTCCAACCAAGGACACCAAAATAGTGTCACTATAACACTATTTTGGTGTCAAAAAGACACCATTCATAAAATGAACTATAACCAAGGGACACTATACTTGTCACTAAAAAGAATCTTTCACCTATAAAATAGAATATTCTAAAGAATCTTTCACCTATAAAATAGAATATTCTAACTTTGTTCATTTTTTATATTATAAATAACTTCTTATTTATCATTATGAATTTATGATTTTATTTTTATAATTAAATCTAGTGTGTTGTTTATAATTCATGATTAAAAAAAATGTGAAAGTTTAAAGTAAAAAAATTAAAAAATAAAAATTAAAAGTTTAGAATAAAAAGATACAAAAAAATATTTTAGAATTAACATGAGTTAAGAAGAAAAGAAGTTTCAATTGATAAAATCTTAAGTTAAAATTTACAAAAATAATTAACTTTTTATGTATATATATATATGTAATATTGTATATAGGACTAGAAAGAGTTATAGAGAGAGTAAGAATTTCATTCTCATTCAAGTAATCTTTGAAGTAATACAAGTGCCTTTATATAGGACTTAGAAAATAAGTTACAAGTGAAATGAAGGGCCAAGAGTCACATATTAATGGGGAGAAAGCTAAAGGACAAAGTCATCCAAAAGCCAAAGGTCCCTTAAATTATTTACATAATACTCCCCCTTGGACGACTTGTACAAACATCATGCCTCGTTAAAACCTTACTAGGAAAAACCCTGTGGGAAAAACCCTAGAGAAGGAAAAAGAGTACATGTGTTGCACTTAATGTAATGTAATAGAACTATCATGTCTCCCCCTCATTTCAATATATCTCAAAGTTTACGCATTCCAATCTTGTGTACCAATTTCTCGAAGGAAGATGTAGGAAGTGCTTTTGTGAACAAATCTGCTGGATTTTCGCATGAGCGGATCTGACGAACATCGATTTCTCCCTTTTGCTGAAGTTCATGGGTAAAGAAGAATTTTGGATCAATGTGCTTCGTCCTATCTCCTTTAATATAACCTTCTCGTGTCTGAGTAATACATGCTTCATTGTCTTCGTACAAGGTAATAGGAATTCCTTTGTTGAGTGAAAGGCCACATGAATCTCGAATATGATGGACAAGAGACCTTAGCCATACACATTCTCGACTTGCTTCATGAAGAGCCAATAATTCAGCATGATTTGAAGAAGTTGCTGTAAGAGTTTGCTTTGTAGAGCGCCAAGATATAGCTGTATCACCATACGTGAATATGTAGCTTGTTTGTGACCTTCCTTTGTGAGGATCAGATCGATATCCTGCATCTGCATAACCAACTAATTCCACTCGTGAGTCTTTAGAATAAAACAAACCCAGATCTATTGTTCCTCGAAGATATCTAAATATTTGTTTCACACCAGTCCAATGTCTTCGAGTTGGAGCAGAACTATGTCTTGCCAATAAATTAACAGAAAATACAATATCAGGACGTGTGCAATTGGCAAGATACATTAGTGCACCAATAGCACTAAGATATGGTACTTCAGGACCAAGAAGTTCTTCTTCCTTTTCTCTTGGGCGAAATGGATCCTTTTTCTTTTCAAGCGAGCGAACGACCATGGGTGTACTCACAGGATATGCTTTATCCATAATAAATCTTTTAAGGATCTTTTCAATATATAATGACTGGTGGACAAAGATTCCTTTAGATAAATGTTCAACCTGAAAACCAAGGCAAAGTTTCGTTTGGCCTAAATCTTTCATTTCAAATTCTCTTTTCAAATATTCAATCGTCTCATGAAGTTCATCTGGGGTCCCAATGATGTTTAAATCATCAACATAAACTGCAATGATAGTAAACCCCATTTTTGTCCTTTTAATAAAAACACATGGACAAATCACATTATTAGCATAACCATTTTTCAAAAGGTACTCACTGAGACGATTATACCACATTCGACCTGATTGTTTCAATCCGTACAATGATCTCCGTAACTTAATTGAGTAAATATCTCGGGGTCTTGAACTACATGTTTCAGGCATTTTCAATCCATCAGGGATTTTCATGTAAATGTCATTATCTAGTGACCCATATAAGTAAGCAGTTACAACATCCATTAAATTCATGCGGAGCCCTTCCAAAATTGATAAACTTAGTAAAAATCTGAATGTTGTTGCATCCATTACCGGGGAATAAGTCTCTTCATAATCAATTCCCGGTCTTTGTGAGAAGCCTTGTGCAACAAGGCGTGCCTTGTATCTCACAACTTCATTTTTATCATCTCTTTTACGCACAAATACCCATCTATATCCAACGGGTTTCACACCAGCAGGTGTTTGGACAATTGGTCCAAAAACTTGACGTTTTTCAAGTGATTTCAATTCTGCCTCAATTGCATCTTTCCATTTTGGCCAATCACTTCTTCTTTTACATTCATAGATCGATCTAGGTTCATGATCCTCAATTTCTTCAGAAATGTCAAGAGCAGCTGCATATGCAAATATTTCATCCATGACAATTTCTTTTCTATTCCACCTCTTTCCTGAAACGATATAATTTATCGAGATCTCTTCATTGTCAACAATTTCAGGTGTTTGATCATCTTTTGAAGACGTCTCTTCAGTGATCAATTCTATTTCATTTGGAATGATGTCATTTGATGTACCAGCTTGTTTATCAAGTCTCCTTGATTTTCTAGGATTTTTATCTTTGGATCCAATAGGTCTACCACGCTTCTGGCGTGCTTTAGACTCATTTGCTAGCATGCTTTTATTCCCTTCATCAGGAAGTTTAATTTTACAAGGAACATTAACAACTGGTATATGTGACTTCGTCACTGTTTTGACATCAGTAAATGCATCTGGCAATTTATTTGCCACTTCTTGTAGGTGGATAATCTTTTGAACTTCAAGCTCACATTGATTTGTGCGAGGATCATAATGAGACAGAGATACTGCATTCCACAAAATTTCTTTTCTTTCTTTTTCAAATTTTGACTTATCTCCCCCTAATGCAGGAAAAGCTGTCTCATCAAACTGACAGTCGGCAAATCTTGCCTTGAATAAATCACCAGTTAAGGGCTCCAAATATTTGATAATTGAGGGAGAGTCAAACCCAACGTATACCCCTAATCTTCTTTGAGGTCCCATTTTTGTACGTTGGGGAGGAGATATTGGAACATAAACCGCACACCCAAAAACTCTTAAGTGCGAAATATTTGGTTCTTGACCATTTACAAGCTGCAATGGGGAATTTTTATGATAAGCAGTCGGTCTTAAACGAACAAGTGATGCAACATGTAATATTGCATGTCCCCAAGCAGTATTTGGTAGATGATAAGTACATATTTTTGCATATTTTTAGTACCTATTTATTGCTTGAACTCGTATTTTAATAATTTATTTTGTTACATTTCAGGAAATTCGTGAATAAATAAAGAAATGGCAAAATAAAGAAATAAAGAGCAAGATGAAGAAAAAGGACTTAAATGAAAAGAGGAAAAAGAATTAGGAGCTTGGTGAAAAGGGAATCTTAGAGGACATGTGGAAGGTGGAGATCATCCCAACACACCACATAAGTGTATGGTCAAGATCAACTCTTCAAAGCTTAAAGGGGAAGGAAACAAATAGATGGCTAGGATTGCTCCACCACATTTAGAAGGTGTAGGGCCAAGATTCACCCAACCCTACCCTAATCCCTAATCCTAGTCCTATAAATACCCCACCCCTCATCTTGTATGAGACACTTTTTAATTTTTTACTTTTTTTTCCTTACTTTTTACTAGGGGTGAGCGCGGGTCGGATCGGTTCGGTTTTAGGTTAAAACCGAAACCGAAACCGCATATCCTCGGTTTTTAAAATCGAAAACCGAAACCGCAACCGAAATCGTCGGTTCGGTTTCGGTTTTAAAATGATCGGATCGGTTACAATCGGTTCGGTTTCGGTTTTAAAACCGCCTCAAATAAACATAACAAAATAAATAAAATGACTTCGAATTTTTAAGCTTGCAAAGTTACAAAAAAAAATTTCGTCCAAAATAAACATATAAAGTTTTCATAATAAATTATTTAAGTCCAACATGAATCGAGAATAATAAAAATTTAACATGATCTTCAAAAATATTTTCTTTGAAATGTAAATAAGACTGTTAGAAATTCAACAATCTCGAGTTTATCTGAAGTCTTTGGATAAGTAAAGAGTTTTTCCAGGAAAACCAAGAAAAATCGTCAGATCCAAAAATAAAGCAACATATAAAACACCTAGATATAGAAGTTTATTAAACTATATTTATTAATCAACTATTACAAATTAAAACTTCAAAAACAAGAACAAAATAGTATAATTATTAAAAGGAATGTCAGGATCTTTATTAATCTACTCCCCCTACTCATAAAAATTGGTCTAGTAGAATATATAATATATTTATTTCTTTATTTTTATTAATCGGATCGGTTCGGTTTTTTTCGGTTCGGTTTGGACCTAAAACCAAAACCGAAACCTCAAGAACGGTTCGGTTTTTTAATTTTCGGTTTCGGTTCGGTTTCAACTCGGTTTCGGTTTTTTACGGTTCGGTTTTTATCGGTTTCGGTTCGGTTTCGGTTTTAATTCGGGTTTTTGCTCACCCCTACTTTTTACACACCTTTTATTAGTTTTTAGTTGTAATTTCAATTTCCTAGTATAGATGCATCTTTTATTTCAAAGTTTGTAGTTCCATTTCAATTTCAATAAAAGAGCTTCCTTTTTCATCTTGTCTTGTCATTTACATTTACATCTTGTTCTTGTTTCATGGCTATGAACTTTCTTAAATCCAAAATAGTGGATCCATGGCTTTTGTGCCACCACTTGAGGTGAAAGGAGCCTTCTTTAGCTTTTAATCCTTGTTATTTAGCTTAGATTTACATTCCCTAGTTGTTCTTGAAGTCAAACCCATCTAAAAATTTAATTTTTGAGTGGGGTTTTGACGGATAAGAGCTAGTTTACATTTCTTGCATTAAAAGGTTGTTCTTCTTGTTAAGTAGCTCAAGAAATTATTAAATCCATTTAAAAAAGTAATTTTTAAGTGGGTTTGGTGATTTCACCCTTAGATTTATTCTCCTTGTTAATTTAGTCTTAATTTTGTAGTGGGTGTTGATTTTGAAGATTGGAGGTTGAAGGAGGTGGGTTGGTGTTGTTCTTGTAGATGATAAAATGGGTGTCTTGAGTTGTTAAGTTTGTAGATTTAACTTTTGGTATTGGATTTGGTGTTTAGATGTAATGGGTTTGATATTTTAGAGTTTATTTGGTGTTGTTAGTGTTAAAATTGGGGTCTTTAATCTTTAAATTTAGTGTTAGATTTAATGTTAAAGTAAGTTTTTTATTTTGTTTAGGGACTAATCTTAATTTTTGGTGGTTTAATTTTTCCGGTTAGAGGTCATTTTCCGGTCAGTTTCTAAGCAATTTTCTGTTAAACTCACTCCACTTTCTGCACAACAGCCGCCAGCCATTCATTTTCTGAAATTTCCTTCCCGCGCGTGACACCCCACGCACACTCCACGCGCGCGCCACATTTCCCCCTTCCCCTGTCAGTTCACTTTTTTTCCGCGTGTTTTTTTTTTTTTTTACCTTTTGTTTTCTTTTGTTTTTTTTTGGCCAGCGTGTTTTCTTTTTTTTCTTTTTCTTGTTTTTCTTGTTTTTGTTTTTTTTGTTATTTTATGTTTTGGTTTCCTTTGTTTTTCTTTTCTGTTTTCTATTATTTCTTTTCTGTTTTTTTTGTTTTTGTTTTTTTTGTTGATCATTTCTTTTGTTTTTTTTTAATTTTAGTTAGTTAAATAATTTTATAATTAATAATTAGATAATTAATTTTTAATCGTTAAATGTTTTATTAATTCTAGAATTTCTCTTTATGTCTCTTTCTATGGTTAATTAATAAAAAAATCTCTCCTCAAAATTAATTGTTCTAGTCCGCGAATTTAAATAATTAAGTGCTTGCGAAAAATAAAATAGTCCCTGTGGATCGAATCTTAAATATTAAAACGATGATCGTGCGCTTGCGATTTTATTTGCACATCAAGTTTTTGGCGCCGCTGCCGGGGACTAATTAATTTTTCGCGCCTTAATTTTTAATTTTTCGGATTAGTTTTTTTTTCGTACATGCTTATAATTGGAAATTGAGCGTTCGGGAAATTTTGGTGAGACGTACTTGAGCTTCAAGATTTTTGGAAAGCTTGCTAAGGTAACCCGTATCCCTTTTCCAATTTTGTTCATATTTATTTAGAAAATCAAAAAAAAAATTAATATTCAAAAATCCAAAAAAAATTAGTTAATTGCTGCATCATGCATTTGTACACTTAGGATCACATCATCTAGATTTTTATTTTCTTGTTTTTAATTTATCGTACCTTACTTTTGGTGATTGCTGGAGGACCGAGGTACGTTAAATTCTTCTTTTCTTTAGTTAGATCACGTAGTTTAACGCATCTATAGTTGTTTTACCGCTTTGATATCTCGTTGTGTGGTGCATTCATCTTAATCGGACTTAAGGGTAAAACCCAAGTTTAAGATAAGGGGAGGGATTTCATCACTCTTTCCTTGGCCCACAACCACTTAATTTCATCATTCTGCATTACCCTAGCCTTGTAAATAAAATTAATTAGACGTTAGCCCCTAGGACTTCGGCTCAACTAGGAAGAAAACCTGGAACGAATAATTCTTTTCGTATATATCCTCTTTGGTGTCTAGGCAAGCGAAAGCTTACCTGGCCAATTAGGGTTGGTGTCTAGGTCTGGGTTTAGCCTCTTGGCAATGCTTGCTCCGATCTGGCCGACCGGGACTTATACTGATTGAATTAGGACTTCTAGTAATATCTTTTTGTTAGGAGCAGGTCTAGTTTTTAGGGAACCCTAGCTTTAGTTTTTTCTTTTTAATTCTTGTGTGACTAGTTGTAGATTCTTATCTGCTACGTGTTTACTGTTTATGCAATCTACCTGGATTAGGAAGAACTCATCTAGATTAGTGAGAACGATAGAAAATTCCTCTTCTTCGGACTCCGTTAATTTAGAAATTCCTAACCAAATAGAGACCATGGCAGTAGTACAACAAGTAGCTCTTAAGGATAGATGTTATCCGACCCGCTCGGCCCAACCCTCTTGTATCACCCTACCCCCGGTAACAGGTAATAATTTTGAAATAAAAGGACATCACATCAGTATGTTGCCTAAGTTTACCGGGAGTGAGGGTGAAGACCCGTACCTTTTTCTCCATGAATTTGAGGAGGTCTGTGCCCTCCAAAAGATTCAACAATTGACCGAAGACTCCATTAGGCTTAGGTTGATTAATTTTGCCTTAAAAGAAAGCGCTAAACTGTGGTTGTATAGTCTCCCAGCTAATTCTATCTCTTCGTGGGAGGGCTTTGTGATAATTTTTCTCAAAAAGTATTTTCCAAATCATAAGACTACAAGAATTACAAACGAGATAAATCAATTTCATCAGAAAGAAAAAGAGTCTTTTTGGAAATACTTCGATCGTTTTAAAAATCTTTTATCACAATGCCCCCACCACGGAATAGAGAAGTGGAGACTGTGCAAGATAGTTTATGAGGCCTTAGATGGTCCAACCACTGCCCTTTTAGAGTCTATGTGCCAAGGCAAGTTTATGGAAAAGGATGAGAACGAGGGGTGGGAATTTTTCGAAGAGTTGGCCGAGAAGACTATGTTGTGGGAGTCGACTCGGGAACCTAAAAAGACCAACGAGCCGTCTAGTACTTCTAGAGGTATGCATTCGATAGGTAATTCGATAGCAACCGATGCCAAGCTAGCTACTCTCGCTAGACGTCTCGAAGCCTTAGAGTCTCATAGTGGCCCCTCACATATGTCTATGTACCCAAATTATGTTGCCCCGAACCATGAGTCTTCTTCGTCTTTCCCCGATTTTGAGCAAGCGAACGCCATGTTCCAAGCTAGACCTAGGGACGATCCTTTTGCCCCAACCTATAATCCTGGGTGGAGGAATCATCCTAACTTTGCATGGAACCAAGGGCCTAATTTTCAAACTCCTCCTCCACCATCTTTTCCTAAGCCGAACTCTTACCCAAGTACTGTCCAAAATCCGTATCCAAAACCCGTTCAAGCTCCCTTGAATCCTCCCGGGTTTAGTGATTCGGATAAGCGCCTCAATTCTTTAGAAAAGAGTATCGAGACTTTGTTGAAGTCCCAAACGGCTTTTATGCAAACTATGACTCAAGATAGGCAAATTTTGAACTCTAATGCTCAAGCCATATCTAAGTTAGAAATGCAAATGAGCCAATTGGCGAATACCATGTGTGAGAGAGAAAAAGGTAAGCTTCCTAGTCAACCCGAGGTTAATCCTAGATTCCCACTCAATCAAAGACCTCATGAAAATGTCAATGCTATAATTTCTTTAAGGTCGGGAAATAAAGTTGATAACCAAGTAGGTGCTGACTCTCACGAAGCAGATGATTTAGATTCTGAACCCAATCCTTCTCTTTCAAATCCGATTCTTGATCAATCAAACCCTAAACCTGTTGTTTCTCCTTGCAAAAGGCCTTCACACTGTGAACCTTCATCTTCTAGCAAAGCACTTTCAAATCCTATTCCCGATGTGTCTAGTGAAAGAGTCTTTATACCGAAAGCTCCTTATCCTCAAAGACTCATTTCAAATAAACAATCAGATCAAATGGATAAGATTTTGGAAGTTTTCAAGCAAGTCAAAGTCAACATTCCTCTTTTAGATGCCATTCAACAAATTCCTTCATATGCTAAGTGTCTAAAAGATTTGTGCTCTCACAAACGATCCACTCATGTTCCTAAAAAATCCTTTTTGACCTCTCAAGTTAGTTCAATTCTTTCGAATCAAATTCCTGTGAAATATAAGGACCCCGGCTGTCCTACAATTTCTTGTGTCATAGGCGATACTTTTGTGGATAAAGCTTTACTTGACTTAGGAGCTAGTGTGAATCTTCTTCCATTTACGGTCTATCAAGCCCTAGGTTTAGGCGAGCTCAAGAAGACGAACATGACGCTCCAACTAGCTGATCGTTCTGTCAAAATGCCCAAGGGGATTGTAGAAGATGTGTTGATCAAGGTTGGTGATTTTTTCTTCCCGGTTGATTTTGTTGTTCTCGAAACTCAACCCATCACGAATCCTAAGAACCAAATTCCTATCATTCTAGGAAGACCTTTTCTTGCTACATCTAATGCCTTGATTAATTGTAGGAATGGTTCTATGAAACTCACTTTTGGAAACATGACCATTGACCTTAACATCTTTAATGTAGGAAAAGAACCCAATGAGCTTTATGAGCAACCATTAGGGGTTAATCTAGTCAATGAGATTGTTACTTGGTCAAATATTGAGGATAGTGAGATTGAGTCTTTTCTTGAGCAAGATTTTAAAATGAATTTTGAGTCTAACCGAGAGCTTCATGAGTCCTTTAAGGACATGACTTCCGAAGAGTTGTTAGGAGAGTTGGATGACCTTTGCTCGAAATTGGAAACCAGGCCGGGGGATGTCTCTTTTAAACCTCGCACCTCTGTTCAAACTCCTGTTGGTGAGCCACCTACATTTGACTTAGATTCACATCACTCCACTTTTGATAAAACTCTTTTTCCTATTATCACTAATGATTTACACCATGACCAAGAATCTCAAATAATTAATTTGTTTAAACAACACAAAGAAGCAACAAGTTGGTTTATGGAGGACATTAGTGATATAGATCCTTTTAATGTGGAAGATTGCCTTAGATTACTTGAGAAAGTCAATGTAGTGGTAAATTTTCAAAGATTTCTTGATTCTTTCTCGAAGCTTCCTCCCATCTTTCCTTGTGGCATTGGTTAATTAGTTTCAAATCAGAGGCTCCCGTCATAAAGTTCAGGTATGGGGGAGTAAAAGTGTGTGTGAGTGGGTTGTTTTAGTTCGTTGTCTTTCAGAATTTTAATTCCCCATCATTCCTTGTCAGGTATTATCTCTTCATTATCATTTTTCATTTCTCTTGCATTTGCATACATTGAGGACAATGCATGATTTAGGTATGGGGGAGGGTTTGTAAATAGAAAAATCAGAAAATCCAAAAAAATGAAAAAAAAAATAAATAAATAAATAATAAAAAAATTAAAAATACAAAAAAATTAGTGTAGAGTTGTAAATATTAGGGTTGTTAATCCTTTTTCTAGTCTTGTTAATTGGTTGCTAGTTGCTTGATGCACCCTTGCATGCTTTGTAATCTTTTGTTCCTGATTCTTGAGTTGAGAAGTGATTTGCTGAGTTCTTGTTCACACACTTACACTAACTAGGTGAAACTAGTAGGCTTAGTGAATTGTGCAAGAAATTAGAAGGTCATGAATATGTGCAAGTTGACTTGGTTTTCATGCTTAGAGTACAAATAGGTGCATTGATGAGTCCTTGGCTTGAGATTGATTATGCTATTTCCACACCAAGTGAGTTTTGAGCCTATATGCACATCTTTTGCATCCATATTCTTTTGCTTGAGTGTCCACTTGTCATTTGCATTACTAGCTCTTGTTTGAAGTCTCTCTTAATATGCATGACATCATTGGTGATAAGATGATAAAGGCATTTAGGAATAAACCTATATTTCCAAAAATGTCCAAACCATTCTTATGTGATCATTAGCTAACCCTTTGAGCTTAAATCCTATTTTTTCGGTGACACACCACATTACTTGCCTAAGACCTTTTCTTGTTTAGCCTTACTTAATCTTGATCCCATTTTGCCAAAGGCTAGTAGGAACTTTAGTGAATAATAGGGTGTGGGATGGGTTTACTTTTGTTCATTACTTTTGAGGAAATTTCTGTTTTGGCTGTTAGTCGTTACTCAAGCTAAAGGTAAGGAGGATTATAGTTGTCTATATTGTAGCTCTCATAAAAAATTATAAAAAAAAAAAATAGAAAAAAAAATAGAAAAAAAATAATAAAAAGAAAAAAATGAAAAAAAATAAAAAATAAAAAATAAAAAATAAAAAATAAAATAAAAAAATAAAATGAGAGCATACTTGTGTTTTAGTAATCCTCCTTCTTTAGACTAATCAAGCCTTTTTGTTCAATAAAGTTGTAAATAAAGTTGTAAAGTGTTGGGGGGAATGTTTGGTGAGATGTTTAAATTCTTGTAGTTACTACTAGCTTTTGACACTTCACCTCATTTTGGCCTTTCTTGACATACCTTGTCCCTAGCCCCCATTACAACCCAAATAAAGACCTTTTGATTGTCATCTTTGATGTACGTTGTGTTACAAGTTAGATTGATACCAAGTGTCAAGCATGTTTTTGATCTTGTTGGAATAGAGTGATACACCTTCCCTTGTTCTTGAGTGAATATTCTTCTGTGAGTGAAAGGTGAGGTATTGCTTGCTTCTTGTGCATATGAAATCTCAAGTTTTGACTCTAAGGTGTGCTCTTGTGTTCTTAGCATGTTTTCCAACTATTTTTGCACTTGACATGGGTTTTTAATCACTCTTGTATGCTTCTTTGAGTCTACTTTGTGAATCCTTGCATCTTTCACCCCAAGACTTTGCAAATTCACTTTGATTCTTAAGATGATGTGACATGAGAGGATAAGTATGTGTGGTGTTGCATTGCCATGTGACCATTTTATCAAGCTAGATGGATTTTGTGGGTACATTCTCTATAGGCCCTCACGAGACCTCACTCGTCCACTAGGGCTGCCTAGGGGTTTAAAGGGCTTGTTGCATATGCCAAATGCAACCGTGATCACCTACGGAAGTGGTATTAGTGTTAGATAGTTTTTAATAGTGTTTTGTTTTACTCGAGGACGAGCAAAAGATAGGTATGGGGGCATTTGATAAGTACATATTTTTGCATATTTTTAGTACCTATTTATTGCTTGAACTCGTATTTTAATAATTTATTTTGTTACATTTCAGGAAATTCGTGAATAAATAAAGAAATGGCAAAATAAAGAAATAAAGAGCAAGATGAAGAAAAAGGACTTAAATGAAAAGAGGAAAAAGAATTAGGAGCTTGGTGAAAAGGGAATCTTAGAGGACATGTGGAAGGTGGAGATCATCCCAACACACCACATAAGTGTATGGTCAAGATCAACTCTTCAAAGCTTAAAGGGGAAGGAAACAAATAGATGGCTAGGATTGCTCCACCACATTTAGAAGGTGTAGGGCCAAGATTCACCCAACCCTACCCTAATCCCTAATCCTAGTCCTATAAATACCCCACCCCTCATCTTGTATGAGACACTTTTTAATTTTTTACTTTTTTTTCCTTACTTTTTACACACCTTTTATTAGTTTTTAGTTGTAATTTCAATTTCCTAGTATAGATGCATCTTTTATTTCAAAGTTTGTAGTTCCATTTCAATTTCAATAAAAGAGCTTCCTTTTTCATCTTGTCTTGTCATTTACATTTACATCTTGTTCTTGTTTCATGGCTATGAACTTTCTTAAATCCAAAATAGTGGATCCATGGCTTTTGTGCCACCACTTGAGGTGAAAGGAGCCTTCTTTAGCTTTTAATCCTTGTTATTTAGCTTAGATTTACATTCCCTAGTTGTTCTTGAAGTCAAACCCATCTAAAAATTTAATTTTTGAGTGGGGTTTTGACGGATAAGAGCTAGTTTACATTTCTTGCATTAAAAGGTTGTTCTTCTTGTTAAGTAGCTCAAGAAATTATTAAATCCATTTAAAAAAGTAATTTTTAAGTGGGTTTGGTGATTTCACCCTTAGATTTATTCTCCTTGTTAATTTAGTCTTAATTTTGTAGTGGGTGTTGATTTTGAAGATTGGAGGTTGAAGGAGGTGGGTTGGTGTTGTTCTTGTAGATGATAAAATGGGTGTCTTGAGTTGTTAAGTTTGTAGATTTAACTTTTGGTATTGGATTTGGTGTTTAGATGTAATGGGTTTGATATTTTAGAGTTTATTTGGTGTTGTTAGTGTTAAAATTGGGGTCTTTAATCTTTAGATTTAGTGTTAGATTTAATGTTAAAGTAAGTTTTTTATTTTTTTTAGGGACTAATCTTAATTTTTGGTGGTTTAATTTTTCCGGTTAGAGGTCATTTTCCGGTCAGTTTCTAAGCAATTTTCTGTTAAACTCACTCCACTTTCTGCACAACAGCCGCCAGCCATTCATTTTCTGAAATTTCCTTCCCGCGCGTGACACCCCACGCACACTCCACGCGCGCGCCACATTTCCCCCTTCCCCTGTCAGTTCACTTTTTTTCCGCGTGTTTTTTTTTTTTTTACCTTTTGTTTTCTTTTGTTTTTTTTTGGCCAGCGTGTTTTCTTTTTTTTCTTTTTCTTGTTTTTCTTGTTTTTGTTTTTTTTGTTATTTTATGTTTTGGTTTCCTTTGTTTTTCTTTTCTGTTTTCTATTATTTCTTTTCTGTTTTTTTTGTTTTTGTTTTTTTTGTTGATCATTTCTTTTGTTTTTTTTTTATTTTAGTTAGTTAAATAATTTTATAATTAATAATTAGATAATTAATTTTTAATCGTTAAATGTTTTATTAATTCTAGAATTTCTCTTTATGTCTCTTTCTATGGTTAATTAATAAAAAAATCTCTCCTCAAAATTAATTGTTCTAGTCCGCGAATTTAAATAATTAAGTGCTTGCGAAAAATAAAATAGTCCCTGTGGATCGAATCTTAAATATTAAAACGATGATCGTGCGCTTGCGATTTTATTTGCACATCAGTAGATTTGTTTTCATAAGTAACGGTCTAGCAATCAATTGTAGTCTCTTAATAAAAGATTCTGCTAGACCATTTTGGGTATGCGTGTGCGGAACCGGATGTTCCACATCAATCCCAATTGCCATGCAATAATCATTAAAAGATTGAGAAGTAAATTCTCCTGCATTATCCAATCGAATTTTCTTGATTGCATGATCAGGGAATTGTGTCCTTATACGGATTATTTGGGCAAGGAGTCTTGCGAATGCAACATTACGAGTGGACAATAAACTAACAAGCGACCAACGTGTCGATGCATCTATAAGTACCATAAAGTACTGAAATGGCCCACTTGATGGGGTAATAGGTCCACATATATCTCCTTGAATTCGCTCTAAAAATGATGGACATTCAATTGCAACTTTCATAGGCGACGGTCTTGTTATTAATTTTCCTTGGAAACAAGGAACACAAGAAAAATCCTTGGACAATGGGACAATCTTGTTCTTTAAAGGATGCCCATTTGAATTTTCTATAATTCTTCGCATCATTGTTGAACCCGGATGACCTAAACGATCATGCCATATAAGAAAATTTTCCGGGTCTGATAATTTTTGGCTTATCACCATGTGCGTCTCTACTGGATTAATAAAGGTATAATATAATCCAGATTTATATGCTGGGAGCTTTTCTATTATTTGTTTCCTCCCAGAGACTATTGACGTGATACATAGATATTCATCGTCATTTTCATTTGTAGTCTCAATATGATAACCATTGCGACGTATATCTTTGAAACTCAAAAGGTTTCGTTTTGATCGGGTGGAAAACATTGCATTCTCAATAAATAAACGTGTACCATTAGGTAACACTATATTTGCTCTTCCGGAGCCTTCAATAAGGTCTGATGCACCCGATATTGTATTTACATTAGCTCTAGCTATTATGAGATGCGAAAAATATCCTTTATTTTTCAAAATTGTATGTGTCATTGCACTATCCGCCAGACAAAATGATTCCTCATCTTTCATTGCACATAATGAGAAATTACTGGCCATATTTCTTCACAAAGCAAATATATAAATGAAGATTAGAAAATTAATATTCAAAAACATCTCATTCATGATAAAGGAAATTACATATAATGCATAAAGAAAAGCCAAATATTTTAGAGTTTGAACATAATTATTAAAAACAAGCAAAGTTTTATGACTTAATTATTGCCACCACCAGATTTGGCCATCTCCTCATTCCCATCTTCAAAGAAGTCACCAACTTCCATGTGAGTGAAGCCCGAAGGGTCAACTTGATCTCCACCTCCAAGGTGTGCTTCCAAATGAGAAATTCCCAAAGGATCATTTTGTTCGGTGAAATTAGTTTCAACATCTTTCAAAGAGGCTTCATAAAGGTCAGCAAGATGCTTTGAGGTACGACAGGTACGTCTCCAATGACCTTTCATTCCACAACGATTACAAATACTTTCACCTCTTTTAACCATTGCACTACCTTCAGGTTTCTCCTCATTTCTTGTCCACTTGTGGTGGTGAGGCTTCTTTTTGAAGTTGGAATATTTTTGATGATTATAACCTCGACCATGCCCAAAATCAAGACCACGGGCACGTCCACGACCACGTCCACGTCCATGTCCATATCCACGCCCACGCCCAAATGGCTTACTTTGTCCATATTCATTACTAGTCACAACATTCACTTCAGGGAATGGTGTTGAGCCAGTTGGACGTGCTTGGTGGTTTTTCAACAAAAGTTCATTGTTTTGCTCGGCAAGAAGTAGTACCGAAATAAGCTCAGAATATTTTGTGAATCCTCGTTCACGATATTGTTGTTGTAAGAGCATATTGTTGGCATGGAAAGTGGAATATGTTTTTTCCAACATGTCTTTGTCGGTGATACTCTCGCCACACAATTTCAATTGAGATGTAATTTTAAACATAGCAGAGTTATACTCGCTCACACTTTTATAATCTTGCAAACGCAAGTGTAGCCAATCATAGCGAGCTTTAGGGAGTATCACCGTTTTTTGGTGGTCGTATCTTTCTTTAAGATCATTCCAAAGAGTTGATGGATCTTTGATAGTCAAATATTCAGTTTTCAAACCTTCATCAAGGTGATGGCGAATGAATATCATAGATTTTGCCTTATCTTGCTCGGAGGTTTTATTTCCCTCTTTTATAGTGTCACCAAGGCCCATAGCACTAAGATGGATTTCAGCATCAAGAATCCATGTCAAATAATTTTTGCCGATGACATCAAGTGCGTTGAATTCGAGTTTTGTAAGATTCGACATTGTCACTAAAACACAATTCTAATCAAAATCAATATACAAAAACATGGATGTAATATAAAAATAATAATGCAATATATGGAGAGGAGCATATATAACAGGAACAATACAAATAAATTTGATAATAGCATATGGTTTTTTTATTTAATATATATAAAAAGAATCATGTATAAATTTAACAACAATATATATCTAGATAAGTGATCAATATTATATCCTTATGCATGCAACCATTTTACTACACCTACACCTAGATAGCAGATAGCAGTCACATGTATACTTAGCCGAGATTAGGATTAAAAGTATGGGCAGTAGAGTACTACACGGATACAAAACATCACGTACATGCAAGCCAATTTAATAAATCAAATATGTCGACATGATACTTAAAAGAGCAAACAGTAGTTTTAAGTGGTTAGATAACTACTATGCAATTAATACAATCATGTCCTGCAATGGTTTTGTATACATTTACAATATCTAATCCTTATCAAATGCAAATAGAAGATTACATTTTTGTAGAGACTATTTATACTTAGTGGTAATAATAAATTTGTTATACATGTAAAGATATCGAGGTGTAAATTTGGTTGAGTAACATTGTCTACTAATATGCACACAAAATAATATAAAAAAAGTGTTAAACATAAATAAGTCATAAGTTCACCATGTGTTAGAGAATTTTAAGTTATACCTGTGAGTACAGCTCTTGTGATCGACGTAGTAAACAATTTCGTGAGCGACCTCGTGCTGATAACGTTTTATGTATATATATATGTAATATTGTATATAGGACTAGAAAGAGTTATAGAGAGAGTAAGAATTTCATTCTCATTCAAGTAATCTTTGAAGTAATACAAGTGCCTTTATATAGGACTTAGAAAATAAGTTACAAGTGAAATGAAGGCCAAGAGTCACATATTAATGGGGAGAAAGCTAAAGGACAAAGTCATCCAAAAGCCAAAGGTCCCTTAAATTATTTACATAACAACTTTAGTAGGACATGGAAAAAATTTGTTTTCTTAACAAATATAGGGTATTGTTGGAATTTTGAAAGTCATCAAATTTGGTGTCCAAGGATCGCCAAATGTACTTTTATCACCAAATTTGGTGACCCAAAACTCATTTGGTGACCTTGGGTCACTATTTTCCATTGGAGTTCTTTGACACTATATCTATCACTATTATAATGATTTAGTGTCCGGTTGGAGTTGCTCTAAGAGATACATCTCCCTTTTTCATGTGTATTGGTTGTCATTCACATATCTTGTATTTACGTGGCTTATCTATGAACAACTTAGGGTTCTTTGGATTAGGAAAACTGATTTTGTTGAGGATTAGTGGCAATCATTACAATTTGAGGTACGAATTTTGTGTTATTGCTTTCGGTTCTCACTATATTCTTGTATTATTCAAACTTTCACGCATTTTGTGTTATTAGATTGTTGTGATTTTAGACTCCTTGGAAAGATAATTTGTTTATCTTTGGCTTTTGTTCTTTGAGTTTTCTGATACTCTACTTGTACATATGCCAAAATTTGCCTTTTGTGCAATCTGGTGAGTTGATTTGACTCATGATGTTGCAACTTCGAAAATTCATAATAAATCAGAAATTGATCCAAAAGTTATGCCCTGCATCTTTGTTGATATTTGACCAGCATGTTAAGTGATTTAGGAGTCTTAAATATCAAAATACGAAACTGATCAGGGGCTGATTCTGCTCTGACAGCCCGCATTTCTTTGTTTTCTGCACTCGAATACCGCTCTTGGTTACAAAAGGGACAGGTTACAAGAAGGATATGAATACCCTTAAAGAGAAAGTTCTAGTGCAGTGCAATTTGAGAGGCTCGAGGACATTTAAAGCTGAGAGAATACTAGAATGACCCCTACAAAATATTATGAAAATTCTAGAAACATAAATATATAATTTGCTCCAGAAAATCAACTTTATTTTTTTAACATCTTTGGTTTATTAACTTTTGTGAAATGTAATGGAGCCAGAGAGAAGAGAGAATATAAAGCAATTCTGATTATTCATTCAAGTTGATTTGCAATATACCCAGACTTTTTTTATATAGTAAAACGGGATCCTAACAAATTTAACATACA
Organism: Heracleum sosnowskyi; assembly: GCA_030848705.1. Lineage (NCBI taxonomy): Eukaryota > Viridiplantae > Streptophyta > Magnoliopsida > Apiales > Apiaceae > Heracleum > Heracleum sosnowskyi. Next base: position 12,554,116 of record CM061239.1, read on the forward strand.
TATTTGATCTATTACAACAATACCCTTAAACTATGTCTTTAATCTTCAATACTCCCCCTCAAAGCAGATAGTTCAGTAGTTTTGAGGTACTGAACTAACTAGCTTGAAATGAGGTCTCTGATTGTGTTGCATAGGAGCACCAACAGGGCCATGTAGTGATCCTTCAGTAGGCTCAGCGGCTTTAAGAGTCCTGGAAAACATAGGTTGGCAATGAGTGGAGTTATTCAGGTAATGTTGCCTTCTTTGAATACCTTCAAAGCTTTCATATCTCAACAATGTACACATTAATAAATTTCCTCATTCAGTCATTTCGTTTTTTGAGCTAGCATTTCCTGCAAGTCCATGCCTGCATCCACCGGATGGAATTGGTCCCACCAGATATGGTTAAAGGGCATTACTGCAAGGCGCAAGCCATTTCAGACATCATGCTAGCACCTACACCCTTTTGCCTTCAAACCTCCAAATACTTTTTATAATGATATGGTACTACTGGACAATACAATGAAATTATATGAATTATGAAGCAATGGGAAGATATTTTCAGCAAAGAGATCAGTATTCTTTATATTTTTCTTGGAACCTTCAAAAGTATCATAGAAATAGTACAATATCAGCATCATACAGCAGCTCTGATCAAAATCCTGAACCATTAGTCTCAAAACAAAATTAAACTCCATTATCATGTCAAACAGCATCAGCACACACTTTACTTTTTCCTACCACGAACTACCAGAACTGGAAAGGAGCACAACTGGTAGGTGGCAGTCCTGGCGTCTTGCAACCACCACCTTCTCGATGTTTGCAACATACAAATTCTGCATCAGCAAATTTACAGATAAGGAACTGTGAGGAGTAGGATCCAACAGTCAAACATGTCTTGAATGATAAAACATCCCAACACTCTCGGAAGTAGCAGCACACGGAGGAAAATGAAAGCATGTATAGCTAGTGAAACCACAAATATCTATGAACTAAGAATTTACATACAGGGTGGTAGAAACTTGTAAAGATTAACATGGTTAGGCACTATGAACTAAAAAAATTAATTGAAAATCAGGATCTTTATAAAGTGAAGAATGGTTTTTTATATATGCAACACAAGGCTTCAGAAACATCACCTCAATATTTCGTCGCCTGTTCAAAGAACTAATTAAATGCCGAAGGCAGGTACAAAATTTGCACAGTGGATACATTGCAGAAGTATCTAGTTATAGAATTCCACTCGAGATCTAAATAAACCAAGACTAGAATTCGCAAGAGTAATTCAAATTGGATAAATTTGGTAATTTTTCAGAAATGTACAATCCTTTGCCTTATCAGAGTAGGAGAAAGATATGCAATGGACAACAAACACCGACAGCACATTTTCCAGTGATCTCAAGTTACAATTGGTGTCCGCAAGAGTTTTCAGGGTACTTTCATTAACTTAAATTCAGCTCAACAAACTTACAAAGACGTTCACTTAATTCAGCTCAACAAGCTTACAAAGACGTCCACTCGAATCCGATAATACAGAAACAGTGAGTTTCTCTCTCCATTGGGGACTTTTAGGGATTTAATGCTGCCAAATTTTACGGACAACGCTTCCACACTGCCTCAACCACCAATTTTTAGAATTTTCAGTTCTTCCCTGTTGCAAGTTCCATCTGGAAGGCTTCTTGGGTTCAAACAAGCCTAGCTAAATTTCCACTTAATTTGCAGATCTCTCCTAAGATATACAGTTGCCTTGTGCTTTTTCAACATACACACGCATGTACAGGAATGGTTACTATAATGAATAAGATATTGAAGCTTTAGACAAAATCTAATGTATATTATTATTTTGAGGTTACCTGTTTCTGGACTCGGGTCAATAAAACAGAGCAATTTCATGAAAGAGTGGGAGAGAGACTGGCTAGTTCTTGTCACTTTTCAACTGTTTCAATCTTCATTGACAGCGGTGCTGTCGTACTCTTCAGTTTTGTACAGTAGATGAATCCCATAAACTTTTGAACGTCGATTTGCTTTTAATATAATTTTATCATCACCATCTTCCACACAAAATGTTGATCTTGGTACTATTACCATCAATGATTTATAACCATCACTTTCAAATTCGCCCCTCCATATAAAATCACTTGTGGTTTTCTCAACAGAGTAACTGGTGAAAGATTTCGAGGATCTAATGCAAAGAATCATCCCCAAGTAATTGTGTGACACGTTTGTCGGCAAATCTAAAGACATTGTTGGATAATATTCATTTGATTCAATACTCTCTTTGAAGGACATTGATTCATATTCACTTGATTGACTTATCCAATCTGGAAACTTGGTTGAGCAAATTTGAATTGGATGCCCAAATTGAGAGTACAGCTGTTGCAAATTTTAACAAAAGAATAAAGCAAACTAACCAATAAATATATGCATGCATTCATATATAACCAATAAATATATGCATGCATTCATATATAACCAATAAAATAGTCAAACCTGAAAGAAACTCTCTGTGAAAATGTATGTCAGAAGAGAGGAGTTGCAACTTTCCAAATGAAGTTTTCTAACAGAAGTGAGTCCCTTCAAGCCTTGAATCTCAGTCAAACCACTACAATCTTCAAGTTTTAAGTACTCCAACTGTGTCAAGTTGGATAGATTTGGTAATCTTTCCATAGACATACAGCCATCTGCACTCATCCATTTCAGATTACGAGGAAGCTCGGCTTTTAGCTCTCTTAACCTCGTAAGATTCCAAAGTTGATCAGGTAACATTTCTAGTTTTCCACATCCAGAGATATCAAGGATTTCCAATAATCTCAGGTTGCAAATGGTGACGGGTAGAGTTTTGAGGTTTTTGTTACTATTTAGTCTCAGCTTAACAAGCTTACTAAGGTGTCCAATTGAATTCGGTAATACTGAAACAGTTAGATTCCCTGCATTGAGTTCTCTTAGTGATTGAATGTTCCCTAATGGCATAGGCAATGCTTCCAAACAACTGCAATCACAAATATCTAGAACTTCCAAAGCTCTCAAGTTACAAATGGTTTCCGGAAGACTTCTTAGTTTAACACAACCATGCAAATATAAGGAAACAAGTCTCGTCAAACTACCAATTGATATATGGACCTCCTCCAAGCTTTCACAGCCCTTGAGATTTAAAGTTTCAAGACATGGTAATTTAGTGAAGTCTGGAATTGTAGTTAAATCTTGAGAATCCGACATGTCTAGAATCTTTAACTTTTCAAAGACATGGGGAACCTGTAATAATAAGTGCATTTGGGAACAATTAATAAATCAGGCATATGGTTAAATGAACTATCATATATGCAAGAAACTTAATCACAGTACCTACCCTGTTTAGCTCCCACATTGTTATGATATTGCTGTGAGGCAACTCAAGAATAACAAGTTTTGGGGGGTAAAATTCAGAAGGTAAACATTTCAAAGGACAACGCTTCCAACGGAGCCACCTCAAATCTTCAAATGTCTGTTCAAAGCTTCCAGTGAGATGTACCATTTCGAGGTAAAGAAATCTTAATTTCCTCATCTTTTTGAATGTTTCCAAAGTGAATGATTCTCCGTTGAATGCATTCTGATTGTCAACTTTTCGAGGGATGATACCTTCAAGTATTTCTGTTCCCTAGCATTCATATATTAATAAAACAAAAAAAGTATTATGAGTAATCAAAAGAGAGGCACGGAGTTGGAAAAGAGAAAAAGATGCAACGATTAGTTCCCAGATGTGCAATTTTATATACAAAAATTTTCAAGAAGAGAAGTTGATGAAGCCATATCACATATGATCATATGAGAAATTATTGTACATATATTGGATTTACCGTCTGCTTCTTCAACACGTCATATATATCTATTGATAGCCACAATCTACTATGTTTTTCAGGTTCCTCGAGAGAGTTGTTACGTGCAATTTTCCTTCCCAGATGTTGAAGCAGATCATCCATCTCCAACTCATATCGAGTGTTAGTCGTTAGTAGACATCGATTCTTTAGAATATCAATATTATGATCAACGTTGGTGTAATAAGTTTCCAGTATTTGAACAACTTTCTTTTTCTCCCATCTGATAAAAAAGCAAGCAATATCTAGGAACATATCTAGTAGCACCGGATCAACCAATTTCAGTGCATCAATGTCAATAACATGTTTTTTCATAACATCTTCAATCATTTCAGTCTCCATGTTATACAGTAGATGAATGCCAACAAATTTTATATTATCGGCTGTGAATTCAATTCTATGGTCGTCATCTCTGACTGAGAAGATTGATTTTGGCACTATTACCATCACTTCAGACGACATATAAGGAACATCAAGGCTGCCGCTCCTCCATATAAAACCACTTGTAGTATTCTTAACAGAAAAACCAAAAGTTGAACATTTATAATCCCGTCGGTCGTTAAAACAAAGTATGAAGCCCATGAAATTGTGCGACTCATTTGGCAGTAAATGTGCATATACTGTTGACTCTGAGTCACTTGATTCACTTGTCCAATACGGTGATTCAGTAATCCAACCAGCCCATCGATCGCGTCTTTTCTGATCTAGAACTTTGGAAACATAAACACTCATCTGATGCCCAAATTCAGAATACACCTGTTGCCAAAAAAAACAGTTAATAAAAAGATGTAGACCTGCACGAACGGTAATTTTCTAATGTTTTTTGATGATTCAATACATTTCACAGTTATTTTATAGTTTTGATATATTTCACAAATTAATCAATAACAACTTCCTTTCAAAATTACGAAGAATTTGAGATAGGCGAACCTTAAACAATCGTTTTGTGAGATGCTTATCTGTCAAATCACTACAACGTTCCAAATTCAGCTTTCTTAAAGCAGTGAGTTGTTCCAAGCCCGAAATCTCAGTCAAACCCTTACAAGATGAAAGGTCCAATGTCTCCAAGTGTTTCAAATTTGATAGATTTGGTAATCTTTCCAGAGAGTAACAAGTATTTGCCTCTATGCATTTCAGATTAGGAGGAAGTTTTGGAATGGAAAACAGATGATAACAATGACAAAGTTCAAGAGATGTTAGGTTTAACAGCTGACTAAAACCAGATGGCAGGGCAGTTATACCACTGCAGGATAAAACCAATTCTTGCAATGATAATGCAGTCTGGCTTGATTCTATATCTGGAAGCTTTTTAAGAGAGGAATATTTTGCATCTAGCTTCCTTAACCTTGTCATCTTCCACAGCTGATCTGGTAATCTTTCAAGCTTCGTGTAATCCCATAGATCCAACTCAACAAGCTTAGTAAGATTCCCTATCGAATCTGGCAATTTTGAAACAGGTAGTCCCCTCACATCAATCTTTTTTAGGGATTCAATGTTTCCAATTTCCGTAGGCAACGCTTCGAGACTACCGCAACCATAAATATTAAGAATTTCCAATGATCTCAGGTTGCAAATGGTGTCCGGAAGTGTTTCAAGATTCTGGTTATCCATTAGATTCAGCTCAACAAGCTTAGTAAGATGACCAATTGAATCAGGTAACTCTGAAACAGTTAGGCAATTAGCATTGAACTTTGTTAGGGATTCAATGTTGCCCAGTTGTATAGGCAAAGCTTCCAGACTACTGCAGTAACTAATAGTTAAAACTTTCAATGCTCTCAAGTCGCAGATAGTGTCCGGAAGACTTCTTAGCTTTTTACAGCCACTCAAATTTAAGGAATCAAGCCTCGTCAAACTTCCAATTGATATATGAACCTCCTCCAAGTTTCTACAGTACATCAGATTTAAAGTAACAAGAGACGGTAATTTGATGAAGTCTGGAGTTGAAATTAAATATCGAGAGTTTGACATGTTTAGAGTCTTTAACTTTCCAAAAACATGTGAAACCTGTAGCAATGAGTGCAGTGGGACAAAATTAAAGCAGATTGTCTTCATAAAAGTGTTATAGATGCAAGAAACATACATGAGAGTATACCATGTTTTGGTCCCACACTGTTCTCAATTTGCTATGAGGCAATTCAAGGATAACAAGTTTTGATGGCTTAAATTCAGAAGGTAAACACCATAAAGGGCAATCCTTCCAGCAGAGCAACCTCAGATCTTCAAATATCTGTTCAAAGCTTCCAGTTATATTTACCTCTTCAAGGTGAAGAAATCTTAATTTTCTCATCGTTTTGAAAGTTTTGGTAGTGAATGATAATCCTCTAAGTGCATCCTGGTTGTTGTCCCGAGGAATGATACATTCTACTGCTTCTGTTCCCTGACATATATATAGTATGAAGAAAAGTTGATGACCAATGTTTTTATAAATAAATCTACGAGAGCAAAGAGAGCAAAATCACCTTTTTCTTCTTCAACACATCACATATATCTTTCGATATCCACAATCTACTATGTTTTTCAGGCTCATCAGGTGAATCATTACGGGCAATATTCCTTCCCATATCCTGAAGCAGATCATGCATCCCCAGCTCATCTTCGTCATTGGTTGTTAGTAAGCATCTTTTGTTTAGAATGTCAAAATGACGATCGACAAATGTGTAACAAGTTTCCATTATATTAACAACCTCTTTCTTCTTGCGTCCGACGAAAAAACAAGCAATATCTAGGTAAATATTTTGCAGCATAGGATCTACTGATTTCAGGGCTTGATAGCTAATTTTGAGTTTGTTCTCAACATCTTCAATAGGGACTCGTTTCAACTTGTTTACAAACCATCTCCAGTCTCCCTCGGATTGGTTAAGCAGGTTCGAGCCAAAAACTTTAAGAGCCAATGGAAGCCCCCCAGCATGTTCTAGAATTTCTTGGGACAACTCCGCAAATGTGTCGGGTATTTTATCATCACCGAAAGCATGTTGCGTAAAGAGTTGACGTGACTCGGCATCACCCAATTCATTTACCTTGTACCTGGCTTCGACTTTAACTGAATCAAGTAGATCTTCATTTCGTGTCGTTATTATGATTATACTACCCATTGCAAATGGTCCAACTATAAATTCAAGGGGCATTACGTTGTCTAAATCATCAATAACAATCAAAACTTTTTTCGAACAAATTCTAGCTCTTATCAACTCAATTCCTTGATCAACATCGTCGATTCTTTCGTTCTTACGTTTCAGAACATTGTCAATAAGTTTCTGTTGTAAACTTACTAGGCCGTTTTCTCTTCTTGAAACCTCCCTAACATTTGCTAGGAAGCAGCTGCCATGAAAGCTTCTAAAGTTTTTGTTATACACAGCTTTGGCAAGAGTTGTTTTTCCAACACCACCCATACCATGTATACCAATCCTAATGACGCCTTCTTTGTCACTGCTCAACAATGTTGTTATGTCTGCAACACGAGAATCCAACCCAACAGGATATTTGGCGACATCTAAAGTCTTGGGATTTATTTTGAGTAGAAGCTCATCAACAATTTCATTGATAACATCAGCTTCAGACCTGAGCAATTTTTCTTATTATGAAACGGAGCACAATAAACTGCTATCATAGATATATATATCTTTTTGTGAATATTTTTTTTTTCATAGTAATAGCAAACAAAAAATTGATTTACATTCATAATATATATAAATTTTAAAATGGCCAGCTTACACAATTTACTTCAAATTTATATGAAATATTTTGATATGTACCTACATTGACACCTTTATTCTATATAATATTCTTTTGTGATATTAAAAAGATTTAAATACATATACACAATTATTTATATAGATAAATGAAAGACCTAAATTAATATTTAAACAACCTGTTTTGGGAAATATGGTATCCTGAAAAACTGGCAACTTCAGCAAGTGTATGCTGCCAATTCTTCACTTTCTCTGTTTCACCCACAAAACGAACATGATGTTTTTTAAATGCTTGTTTAAAACTCCCAGTCTGGTGACGCACAATCGATGGATCAATGTTGTAAAACACAGGAATAACTAATCTGTGCAGTGTCTTGTTACAAGTGAGTATCTCTGCCAGCTCGTCAAGGCACCAACTCGAAGAAGCATAATTTTCCGACAGGACAACAATATAACTCTTGGATTTCCTAATAGCATCGAGCAAAGCATCTGAGATTACTTCACCCCCGCGTAGCTCAGGATCGTCTTTAAATGTTAGAATACCACTACTATCAAGTTTATCGTACAAATGACTGGTAAACTTATTTCTAGTGTCTGCACCCCGGAAACTCAAGAAAACATCCCAACGAGTTGAAGATGGAGGAGGAGATGATGGGGCTTGAGAACTTGTAGAAGCCATTGAATATGAAACAGAAGATGATGGAGTTTGAGAAATAGTCGTGGAAGGCATTAAATCTGAAGGAGAAGATGATGGAGTTTGAAAAGTAGGTGTAGAAGACATTGATTCACACAACAGATCCCACAACTGGGATATACAAGACAAGATGATTCCAAACATTTTCGAAATTTGTCAACTGGAAGATGAAGATGAAAAAAGCACTGAAAAAATTAACGGGAAAGATTATAATAAAATGTAGAGAGTGGTTATAGTGAGGTTGTTACGGTAGAAAAATGAGAGTTTGATAAAATGGAAAATATATGGATAACAAAATGGGTGGCCTTGCTGAATATCCATACACCTTCATAAAATGTCAACTTGATTTATTCATTAAATTTATTCATAATTTGAATGCAAAAATGTCAACTTGATTTATTCATAAAATTTATTGTTAATGCATGAGTCTGTTCTAAAAATTGTCGATTAATCGAGATATTAATCGCCGATTAATCGCTATTCATCGTACTAATCGAGATATTAATCGCCGATTAATCGCTACTGATTACAAAATTTTAAATATTTGGGATAAGATGTTTTTAAACATTTTAAGAGAACCAAGTGAAGTTGTGAAAAATTGGAAGAAAACAAATTGAGGTAAGAGGCTTCAAATATGAATACAATCTTGAAATGCAACTTAAGAATATGGTGCTTTCTAATGGGTGTTATTGATATGAATGCAGGAGCTCCATTTATTATTACAATCAATTAGAATTAGAATTTGTCACGTGTATTTTATAATTTTTTATACCTATTTTGGAGCATTTAACATTATTCTAAGAATAAGAATGAGATTTAATCAAAACGAGAAATGATGTTTGGAAGCTGAAGATCTACAGAGTCACTATAGCGAAGTGCAAGTAGCTGTAAAAGATTTTTATGATTGGAAAAAAACGAGTGAAATATGTGGCCCTTGCTTAGCATTTACATGCCTTTTTCTCCTTCTTTTAATTATTGAAAGAAAACTTGAGTGTTTAAACCACCAACTTCTACATTTTTATTGAAAGAAAACTTGAGTGTTTAAATTTTTAATCATTGAGCACATGGTGATCACTATAAATCTTTGTTATTGTCAATTGCCCTGGGGTGAGCGGCCAATATATCTTGCAATTTTTTTTTTCGCTATGCAAACTTGTTATCCTCTCTATCCGATCTATTTCTATATAATTTCTATTTTGGGATGTTTTTTCATTTTTATATATTTCAAAAATAGTAATTTTAAATAATATTAAACACTATTACACTCACTACTTTTCTCAACTATCTCTATTCTATAATCATATAAAATACTATCACATCCATTACTTTCCTCTAATATCTCAAATTTATATTGATAAGTCCACTATTTTACTCACTTTTTATATAACTTTACTTATTTTTAATACATTTTCTTGGTTTTCGAGTCAAAACCCAATATATACAACTCAACGGGACAAAAGAGTATATCTTTAGGAGTAAATTGCATTTTGCATCCCCATTTTTGCCCAAAGTGCAATTCAGTATGGATAGTTTAATAAATTGTATTTTGGATTCCCTAACTTTCTATAACAAGTCAACTCACAACCCTTCATAGTATTTTTGTCAAAATGAAATGTTAATTCTTATATATTAATGTAAAATGTAGTATAAACCTATTACAAGAATTATTGTAACAGCCCGACTTTTCGGACTATTAATTCTAAATACAAAACTTAAATAAAATACATTTATTCTCTAAATAAGTACAAAATGTCACGAAAGTCAAAGCAGCGGTCAAATTCAGTAATTCAAAAACATAAAATCGGAGACGCGGCTCCACAATTCAATAATCAATATCTTGTACCTAACAAAATTTATTCTAATAGCACAATTATTCTTAACCAATAATTTACATCAAATCACGTAGCACGAAATTCTCAAGTTCACATCGATATTCTCAATAAGCTTCCAAAATCGAAACCTGAAATGTTAGGAAATGGGTAAGCTACACAGCTCAGCAAGTAACAAATTGACTTACAGATATTCTCGAAAATCAATGGGTGTTTTAGCAAAACAGATTTCTCAAAACCATAATAATTTAAAAGCCTTTGCGAAAAATGATCCAACCCAAAGTTTATATTTTAAAAATCCAGAATTTAAAACATAAGCAGAATATAAAACAGAAACGAAATTCTTATAAATAACCACAGTCTTGCTCTACGGCCACACTTTCCCAGTAGCCGGGATCTTATTCTTATTCTTATACGCCACACTTTGCCAGTGACCGGCATCTAAAGTTCAATAATTATGCCCCCTTAATAGGTATCTAAAGTTGCACAATTGTGCGCCTACTAAGGGTATCTAAGGCTAGTTCCGGAGCTATAGCGTAAATTACGAACGGGTTCGAAACGTAGAGACTGAGGGATTCAAAGATTCTCGATTCTTATATCTTATACAGTTCGAAATAATATTTCTTATATCTTATACGGAATTCAAAGCAGAATCAAAATATCCTTTTCGAAAATAAAAGTAAGTCAAAAAGTACTTACCTTGAAGTCGACACTAAATACTGAAAATATTTGCACGAACAGTTCCTATAAATTAAATTAATAGAACACGAAACGGTCAATATGAATACTAAAACAATCGCCACTTAAATAACGATACAATCAACAACTGTTTAACACTCAAAAGTTTGACAAAACAGATTATATCACCTATTTGTAAAAGTATATATATTACTTATAATTAACAAGGTGATCAACAGCTACTAGTACGTAGTACACTTGTATCATAATTGTATAAAATCAACACCATTTTTCTAATTCTTTTTCTTTAACCAGTAATTTGTACATAAAAATCAAATTATATTATACTAACCAGCATCTACTACACATGCATTCACAAACATCCATGTAACAACTTGACTTAAGCCACAGTCCTTTTATTTAATTACAAATATCATTTTACTCATTTATTAAATAATTAAACATGCCATGAATTAACTTTAAAAAGAATCAGAGAACTAATATATTAACACTTAATTAATAAAATGATTAATCATTCATTCTAACACATTATGCAGCGCAATCGGGTAAACTTTTAAAATCATCTAGCTAGAATTATACTAACAGTATCAAACCAATGCAATTTGGGCTAGCCACTTAATTAAATTATGTAAACCAAATAAAAGGAAAGCAAATGGTCTGATCAGTTAACTGACTGTATGTAATACAAAATGGTCACCTGTATCACTACAAGGAAACAGGGCAAAACCGACCGACACAAATTAGGGCGGTTTAAACCGACCGACTGTCAGTCGGTCGGTTATGACTGTAGATTAAAAGAAAACGACATCGTTTTTGCTGACGTGGCGCGAACAAAACCGACCAATAAGATCGGTCAGTTATACTACTGACATGGCAACCACAAAACCGACCAATAGCATCGGTCGGTTATACTACTGACCGGAAAATGAATTAAAAATATTAAAATTTGAATTATTGTGTACTGCAATATGCCAAAATGACGTCGTTTTATGTTACAGTCATAACCGACCGTCATCGGTCGGTTATGTCCTGCTGCTTTATTTCATTTTTGGCTTAAAACACTCATTTCTTCAAATGAACACATGACATAGAAAAAAAAGAGAGGATAAAAAAAGAAGAAGATAATTGAAGAAAACAAAGAGAGGAAGTGATACAAATCATATAATGTAAGTTTTCATTTATGTATTTTGTATTTAATTATGATTACATTTATTTTTTTTATAATGCAATGTATATATGTATGTATTTTTATAATTGAATGCGAATGTTAAACCATTTGTTTACATATATTAATTGATGTAGATGGCAAATATGGATAGAAGTTGGATAGGTAATCAAATACAAAACGATAAAATTTCTTTAACTCCCGAATATAGGAATGGTGTAGAGGTTTTTTTAAATTTTGCAAAGGAGAAAAAAGTGGAGGAGGATGGTAAAATGAAGTGTCCTTGTAAGAATTGTAAGAATTTGAATTGGTTAGACATTGATGAAATTAGATTTCATTTGTTATCTAAAGGGATGCTTGAAGGTTATACGGTGTGGACATCGCATGGTGAAGAAGTTGTGCAAAGAAATGAGAGTCGAAAATCACATCATCGGGAACCTCCAAGGGTGGAAGAACCGGTTGATTTTAATGCTATGTTACATGATTTTGCCGGTGCAAATTATGAATATTATGACACCACGGATACGGGAACTAGTAATGTAGAAGAAGCCCCTTATTGGACTCATTGGACTCATGTTCCAATTTTTTATGGGGAAGAGCATCATTGGACTCATGTTCCAATTTTTTATGAACTCCCTTATTGGTCATCGCATACTTTACGATATTCAATTGATATCATGCATACCGAAAAAAATGTGTTTGAAAACATATTTTTTACTATTGTAAATGCGGCAAAATCAAAGGATCACAAGAAAGCAAGGTCGGATTGCAAACACTTTGATGTGTTGCGTCATTTGTGGATCGATGAAAATGGAAAAATGCCAAAAGCACCGTATTCCTTAAATAAAAAACAACTTAAACTTTTGTGTCATTGGATTTGCTCATTGAAACTTCCAGACGGTTATTCTTCCAATATATCTCGTTGTTGCAATGTTGATGAGTGTAAATTTTTTGGATTCAAATCGCATGATTGTCATATATTTCTTCAAAAATTGTTGCCTCTTGCAATTCGTGAGCTTCTACCAACGCCTATTGTGGATGCCTTGACGACAATTTCAAATTTTTTTCAAGATTTGTGCTCATCTATTGTGACAAGAACCGATTTGGATCTAATGGCAAAATCGGTTATTAGAGCTTTGTGCTTGTTGGAAACAATTTTTCCTCAAACTTGGTTTGATTCGATGGAACACTTGGTTGTACATTTAGCGGAAGAAATCAAACTAGCCGGGCCCGCTTATTAGCATTGGATGTATCCAATTGAGCGTTTGTTGGGAAAATTAAAACAAAAAGTCGGTAATAAAGCAAGAGTTGAGGGTTCAATTGCCGAACGATATATGGAAGAAGAGGCTCTTAATTTTTGTTCTCTTTATTTTGCCTCCGATTCGGTTCATAATAAAGTACGTCGTAATGAAGTTTTGTTTGATGTAAAAAATTCTGATAAATTAGAAGTTTTTAGATATCCAATTGAATGTCTTGGAAAAGAAAGAGCGAGATATATTGATGATGATGAACGACTGCTTGCAGAAGAATATGTTCTTTTAAACTCTCCTGAAGTTCAACCTTACCTAAGGTACCTATATCTTGTCCTAATTTAGTGATATAGTCATATTTGCATTATTTTATGTTATTTACATGTTTCTATTATTTCTCTATTCCTATATTTTAGAAGGTACCAAAATCGCGTTATGAGACAACGTCCGGGGACAACTCCTCAAGATTTAGATCGTATTGTCAAGACTCGATTTAAAACTTGGCTTTAAAAAAAGGTATTTGTTACATTTAGCAAAATTTAAATCTCGATTTTGATTTTATCATTACATGTTTTATTAATTTTTTATAACTAGGTTGAGAATGATGAGACAGAGGGACCTCGTTTTAAGGACTTGCTTGAAGGACCATCACTAAGAGTCGTGACTTTTGAGACTTGTCAAGTTAATGGATATAAATTTTCGACGACAACCGCATCCGGTTCCGGTATTATTGTCAAAGGCACTTCACACGAAAATAATCTTGATTATTATGGTCAACTACAAGAAATTATGAGACTTACTTATGATGGATACAATCATGTATATATGTTCAAGTGTATATGGTTTGACAATATCGGTGACGGTGTTAGGATGGATAATAATCGAGTGGTGACGATTGATATAACTTCAAGATTGAGGTCTAATGAGATCTTTATTTTAGCTAGTCAAGCCTCTCAAGTATATTATGCTCCAAGTGTATTGAATCCACGAAGCAATATATATACGGTGGTCAAGTCTAAAAGTCGTCCAATTGATGAAACTATCATTATGCAAAACGATATTGAGGATGCCTTTCAAGAAGATAGATCTAATGCCGGGAGCTTTTCACTCTTTGTTGATTTCGCACAATATGGTCCATTCATTCGGCATGAAGAAGAAGAAGAAGAAGAAGAAGAAGAAGAAGAAAACGAGGATGAAGAGGAGGAAGATGAAGAAGAGGAAGAAGAAAGAGGATGTGATGATAATGATGATGAAGACGATGATGGTTTTGACGATATTGAATAATATTGTTTGTAATTTGAACTTATAATGAATGATCAATTGTTATTAGTTGTATTGACAATATGAAGGATTAATTGTTATTGGTTTTATTGGAAATAAGAAGGATTAAATGTGAATGATCAATTATAAGGGCTTCCCAGAAAACCGACCGATTATACACAGAACCGACCGTTTTTTACCATTAGGGCTTCCCAGAAAACCGACCGATCTGGGACATAACCGACCGATTTCATAATAAACTTCTCAGAAAACCGACCGATTTCATATTTAAGTGGTCGGTTATGAAGTGGTCGGTTATAACATGTGGTCGGTTATGATGTGGTCGGTTATAACATTCTAATGACAAACTGCTAGAAAACCGACCGATTGTGCATTTTGACCTCGGTCGGTTATGACTATCTCAGTCAACTTTTCTATATTTTAAATATATAAATAAATAAATTTCTTAAAAAAATATTATAAAATTACACTCGCTTTTCATTATTATAATTGTACTAGTAAGTTTAAAACCAATATTTTACAAGATCTCATTGCTTGAATTACGGTTTAAATTATATTTAAAAATGTAAAATTAGTACATTTAATTGTGAATTAAATTGAAATTAAAATTTATTATATAATAAAATATCAACATAAACGGATATTGTGAAAATTATTTTCATATCATTTAAATAAAATTTAAAAATATGATAAACATAATATCATGTTGAACAATATCTCTTCAAATGCATATCTCGTTTATTAGGTATGCACTTTCAGTTGAATGTAACCATCGATTAACATGACATAGAAAATTAAAATATTATTTTAATGATCCAACCGTACGGATGTTATCATCATGGAAAAATATATTTATACACAAAAAATTAGCCTACTTTGATGATTACAAACACATTTTTATAATAAATATATGAATATATCACCTAAAACTGTAAAATAATTAAAATAAAATTTAAATTACACGATCGACATGATCCAACCGTACCGATTTTTAGAATCAATGAAAATTGATCTATGTACGAAAAATTACGCTATATAATTAATTGTAATTATCTTTTACTAAAGTTTATTTGGTTTTAGCGGTTTCTAGGGTTCACTAAAACTGACAATTAGGGTTTCTAGGGTTCGTTAAAACCGACCGATTAGTGTAAAACCGACCGTCAATTTTTTCGGGGAAAAATTTTCATGAAAAATTAAAACCCCCGCCTTTAACAAAACGACGTCGTTTTGCATGTGTTACAAGTCCCAATGACATAACCGACCACTACGTCGGTCGGTTTTAGTCTGGGTATAATTAAAACAAAAGAACTGCTCCCATTCTCTTTATACAACTCTCAACTCTCAATTCTCTTTTCTCTCTTAATCCATGGCGAAAATCATCCGTTCAACTCGTGCAAAATCGGTTCGTTCAACTCAAAGCCGTGCAAATCAATTGTGTGCTTCATCATCCCCACTTTCTCAACTTGATGTGAGTTTTTAAAACTATTTCTATTTCTATATATATATATATATATATATATATATATATATATATATATATATATATATACGTGTGTGTGTGTGTATGAATTGATGTATGTATGATTTTCTTGTATTTTTTGTTGGGTTTAAAGTCAATTTCGATTATTTAGTTTCTTAGTTTCGATTATGTATTTTGCTTGTATGCATGTGTATTTTTTGTTGGGTTTATTAGTTTGATTATGAAGGTTTGCTTGGTTTGATTCGATTTATGGTTTCGATTATTTGTTTATGGTTTCGATTAGTTGTTTGCTTTCTCGGTTTGTATAATTTGGTTGGAAACACGTAAAAATTTCGATTAGTCTTTTTTTGCAT
Organism: Heracleum sosnowskyi; assembly: GCA_030848705.1. NCBI lineage: Eukaryota > Viridiplantae > Streptophyta > Magnoliopsida > Apiales > Apiaceae > Heracleum > Heracleum sosnowskyi. The sequence continues at coordinate 12,570,386 of CM061239.1, forward strand.
GCACGTATCGGTCGGTAATGATACTACCATTTGATATGTATTTGTTTTATTAGTCTATGTTGATATTGAGATATTTGTTTTGCTTTGTTTAATATGTATTTTTGCTCGATTTAATTGGATAGGATTTAAGGATTCGATTTACTTGCTTTGATTATTTGTTTTTATATAATGTTTTGGATTTGATTTATATAACGTGAAATATTTATGATTCATTTGATTGCAAAACATGCACTTGTGACATAGAGATATGAACCTGTAGTTTTATGATATTAACGATATGTACTTATTTTCGTATTTTTTTTTTAAAATTTTAGGGGCTCTTTGGTTGGCTAGTGTTTACCATGTTGATTGGAATGGTGATATTGATGATGGCAAAGAAAGGGAAAGGTAAGGAAGTTGAAAAAGATAAGGGCAAGGGTAAAGGTAAACAAACAAAAAATGGAAATGGGAATGGAAAGGGAAAGGGCAAGAGCAAGGGAAAGAGCACGTTGGCCTTGCGTGATGAGCCAACGGATTCGGATGGCGATTCGGATCCAACAAATGTAGAAGAACATGTGTATCGACTAAGGAGACCGCGATCACATTCAAGCGGAATTTCCGGAGCTAAAAAACCACTTAAACCACAACGTATCAATATCTCTGATGGACAGTAAGTCTACTTTTATTTATTTGTCCTAGTATAATTAGTTGTTTAATAGTTTTATATAGTATCATGTTTGTTGTGTTCATAATTTAAATTGTTCTATATAGTATCGAAGATAATACGGCAAAAAAGACTTTGCTTGGGATGATTCGTGAGAAATGGCCTATGGGTCATTATACTTTTAGTGACATTGACGCGGCTTATCCAAAATGGTTGGAGCAAAGGACTAATCAGTTTTTTGTAAGTAATACAATGTTAATTTTTATTATATTTGTTTTTTTATTTAGTTATGAATTTGATTTGAATATGAATTTGACACTATCACTTGTTCCTATTTTGTAGGATTTTTATAAGCATGAAAGGGGACAAAGCCGTTCACAATCAAGAAGGATTGTTCAAGATCACATAAAGAAAACAGTAAAAAGGACTATGAATGAGCTTAAGAAGAGAGTGGAGACAAAAGTGGAGGAGACCGGGGTTTCGAAGTTGTCGTTAAGGCCCCCTTATTGGTCTCTTGCATTTTGGAAAGATCTTTTAAATTATTGGGAGACGGATGAAGGGCACTTGCATAGGGCAAAGGTTGGAGCTTCAAACCGCGACCATGTTGAAAGGTTGCATAGTGCCGGTGCTCGGTCATTCAACACCGTGAGAAGGGTAATAATATTTAAATATGTATACACACACACACAAGGTTATTAATTTCATTTTATAACATAACTAATTTACTAATATAAGCTTATTTTATATTTGTAAGGAAATGACAAGGAAAAGCCGTAAGCCTCCAACTAGACTTGAGGTGTGGGATAAATGCCATAAGAAAGTTGGCTCCGATCCAAAAAACCCTCAATACACTACTCCGGGCGCCATGCGCATTGCGGTAATCTCATTTTTTTGTTTTTTTCACCTTTATTATAAGTGTAAAAAAAGTTATTTGTTCTAATAAAACTTGAAAAATGTGTAGGAACGATATGCCGCTATTCTTGATCGTATGCCGGTGGAGATAACTCAAACGGGTGATCGAGATGAGCCTTGGGATTGGTGGATGGAAGCAATGGGGGTTCCCGAAGGTGAAAAACCTAAAAAGAATTATGTTCTCGGGTTCCCCACTCTTCGAGCTAGTGATCTTATTCCCACACTTGCCACTCGCTATAGGGATTCCACCCGAGGTGAAGCCGGCTCATCTTCATCCGCTCCAAGACAACGTGATGTCCTCCCCGACAATGTTTATATCTCGATTGTTAGAAATGTGCTCACGGAGATTCGCGCCAATCCTAATCGATTCGCTCGCCAACTATCCGATGAAGAGATAGCCAACTTTGCACGCACCGCCCTCGAAGCCTCTGATCCATCCGCCGATCCAACTCAAAGACTTCAATGGAATAGTCTCATTGGCGGCGAGATTGTACATATTATCGGAACCTTGATTGATGATGTCCTTCAAAAAACTGAAGTGCGTGTCGAAGCGGTAATAGTTAGATCCCATTTTGTATTTGTGTCCATTTAGAATATAGTATTGGATTTTAATTGAATTATATGTGCATATAGGAAGCGGCGAATCGGGTTGCTTTGGAAGAAAGAGATTATACGGATGTGGACGAGGCCTCGGACGTGGCCTCGGACGTGGAGGTTGGCGATGATGAAGGCAATGGTGGGGATGACCATGATGGGAATGGATCCGACGACTCTCCGGTTTCTTTGTCGTCGTAGTTCTTTATGTCTTTTGTTTTATGCATTTTAAATCTGAACTTGTTGGTTGGTTGTAATGATGTTACTTTGTTGGTTGGATGTCCGAAAATATCGGACTTAACATTTTATGGTTTATCCGTTTATCGGATTTGAATTTGGTTTTAATGGTTTATCTTTTATCAATTATGTTTGCGCTTGATTTTGTTGTAGTTAGTGGTATAGGATTTAATGTTATAGTTGATATTGGTATTGGAATTGGAATGGTACAGGGGATACAATGTGTTGGTTGATATTGGTATTGGAATGGTACAGGGAAAACAGCAGAATCTGCAATTTTTTTTAAAAATAAACACAGAAAACCGACCGATTATGCTGCACAACCGACCGTTTTTTACCATTCCATTACCAGAAAACCGACCGTACACACACATAACCGACCACATTCAAAGTGTAAAACCGACCATCTCCTTACAGAGTGGTCGGTTATGAAGTGGTCGGTTTTGACACTTAACCAACGAACTGCTATAAAACCGTCCGATTGTGCACATTTGACCACGGTCGGTTATGTGTGTCAGTCAACATTTTACATTTTGATATAACCGACCGCCTACGGTCGGTTTTAGTTTACTGACGTGGTGCCACGTTATGCCACGTGGTGACACGTGTTGTAAGTGGACCCACATATTAATTTCTGAAAACTCACATAACCGACCACTTCATACGGTCGGTTTTAGCCTTAAACCTGACCATGTTGACATAACCGACCAGGCTTTAACCGACCACTGCATACGGTCGGTTTTAGCCGTAAAACCGACCGTTTATGGTTATAACCGACCGTATACAGTGGTCAGTTTTGTCCTGTTTCCTTGTAGTGTATGCTCTTTATTTTAAAGAACTTGTCCACCTAAAATTAACTATTAGTGTGCACTTAAACCAACAACAATCCTACATTACTACTACTAACTAATCACACGTAACATGTAAAATTAATAAAAATATAGTTAGCCATTAACTAACAAAAACCAATTGAGTGCAAAATACTAATTAAATTAAAAGAAAAATTATAAATCATGTTTAGAATCATAATCATACAAATAGAAGAGATAATAAATTCATATACATATCGAAATTCAAAAACGAGAACGTGTATATTTTAATTTATTAACAGAAGCCTATATAGCTGGAATATGGCAGGAGATTCTCACAACATTTTCATGGGCACAATAATTTTAACATAGGCGGACACAACATACACATACATTCACAATTCATGTAGTTCAGGCATGCTCAGGGTTAAAATCAAACAAAACGAAGTAGATGTACCTGCGGCTGCTGGTGATAAGAGCTGTACGAAGTTTTCTGTTTGTGCCAAGGGTTAATTATATAGCCATACTAAAGCGCTAAAATCAATTAGGTAATGCTACAATTTTCTCCTAAAATTGTCCAATCTCTCTAATTAATATCTAAATTACAATATTCTAATTCACCCAAATATTCTTAATTTAATAAATATTGATTTTCTAAAATATTCTAACTGATCTCATCCTTAATACATAATCTTATCTTTTATTCAAAATAATTAGTGCCACAAATTTCTAAAATTTCTAACTAAAATATTTATCTAATTAATTAAATAAAATAAAATCATGGATTTTACAATTATATATAGATTCTTATTTACAAAAGTACTATATGATAAAATTTAAAAATTATAATTTAATATCATTTATTGACCATTAAATTAATATAAATATATTTTTACAAAATTAAAAATTGGAACTTGATTTTGTAAATTTGGTCAGTGGTGTAATCTATGATAAATATATAATCTATGAATAATTCGATCCAACCCTCGTCTGAGCTAGTGTCGGTTACGGTTTTAATTTCTAAAACCCATGAATCGGCCCGGCCCGATCCGATTCTAACCATGATCCTACCAATGAACCGGACGAGTCTGCACGAACCGCACGAACCCGCACGGACCACACGAGCCCGCGTAAACCCCAATGACCCGCACGAGCCCGCACGGACCGCGTAAACCTGGGTGAGAGCAATGACTATCTCATTCCGAAAAACATTGTCAAGTTGTATTGTTGTAATAGTCACTGCCACTAATCAAACTTGCCAGCATAGATATACCTAGGTCGTTGATTCATTTGTTTCCCGATAAATACATAACGAATTCCTGCTGCACGTTTTGATATGTGATAATATAATCCTATGAAACCAAAAAACAAAACAATTTCAATTCCCAACAGTGTTCTAAAAGTCCCGATTAAACGGCGGGTCACCGAACTGATTAAGCGAAAATCGGTCAATTAATCGTTTTTTCATAAAAACAGTCAAAAATCGGTTGAATCGGTCAAAAATCGGATTAATCGGTCAAAAATCGGGCTAATTATTAAAAAATAATAATAAATAGTTAAAATTAAAAAAAATTAAAAGGCAGAAACATGATTAAACAATAGGAAAAAATATTATTTTTGTACATATAATTATAATTTTAGATGCCTAAATCGTAAATTCTCTTAAGTTTTCCTCTTAAATTGATCTCTAATTGAAAAATTAAACCTTCAAAATTTTATTTATTACAATTATATAACATTCTTAACATATTTGCATAAATATATGATAATAACATATATTTAGTTGAAATAACGAAACAATTTTATAATTGTATATAAAAAATATTATTAAATATATTCCGATTAATGATCCGATTAATCATTCCGATTAATACCCGATTACCCAATTAATCCCCGGTGCCTTCACCGATTAACTTCGATTCCCGCTTTTTACCACACTAATTCCCAACTATAATTTAAAATGTATTGACAGCCACCACAAATTAGTGTATGACAAAGAGACCTTCAAAGTAGAAGAACATGAGTTTAGTGCGAAGAACCAACTGTAAGAACTCACGCACAAAGGGAAGTATCTGAAAGAAAAAGATTTTAAAAAAAAAATGTTAAGCTAACTGGCGATTACAAATTTTTTATACCATAAAGTCATGTGGTACATATTGCAATAGGAAAGTAAGAACTAAAACAGTGTTCTCCAGAGGAAACAGTAACTGCCAAGCTTCATATAGTGTGGCAGGTGGGAGCATCACATTTTGTCGTAAAGAAGATAGAAAGTGCTGTCATAATTAATGTATATACTTTAATTTAACACAGATATTGTGCTGAACAGCTTATAGCAAAACAAGCAGTAAGTATCAAAACAATATGAATTGATAGTTTAAAAGGGAACATGTATTGCAAAGGGTAACTTTGTATAAAAGAACTGGGAAGATTAGTTCGTTCTTAGCAAAGGGTAACTATGCTAGGATACAAATACACATTAAAATAGGATAACAATTGCTTACTACTCTTGACTGAGACTTCCTTATCAGCATTGCTGTCATTTAATTATAAAGTATACGGAAAAAAGTCAGCTAGCTCCGATTTTATGTTTATGAATCATTGAGTTTGACCGCTGCTTTGACTTTTGTGAAATTTGGTATTTATTGAGTAATAAAATGTATTTTATTTTAGTTTTGTATTTAGATTAATAGTCCGAAAAGTCGGGCTGTTACAGTTGGTATCAAGAGCAGGTTTTCCTTCGGAGTGTACTAGGTATTGGACTAGTGCATTTCCTAGGATGCGTTCCTGTAGGTTTGTACTAGGTATGGGACTATTGGGTAGATTTTGACAGTAAATTATTTTGAGTTTACACCATTTATTTCGTGACTATTTGACGTGTATAATTTTGTGCTATGTGATTATTGACTTTATATTTAGAACTTTGTGTATTTGAATGTACAAGAAATTGTTTTGTTTCTTTAGAAATGATGGACGGAGAATCGCAACAACTATCGTCACTAAGGTATGATTTCTTTTCTTATGTGAATTATTTAATTTTATTTGGAGAATTTGGGGACCAAATTCTTTTAAGGGGGGAGAATGTAAAACCCCTTATTTTTTTATTATTAGATATTTAAGTAATTATTTTTTTATTTAGATATTTATTTTATTTAGAAAATTCTAGGATTATTGTTGTACAAGTTATTTGATTTGAGATAAGATTCATTATTATCGGAAAGAAGTGTGAAAATATTTCAGAAAATCGACATCTCTTTATTTAAGTAAATTGTGTGTTATTAGAATATTTTATTTTAAGAATTACTTGGAGAGGTTGCAAATATTATAGAATTATAATTACCTAAATTATTTTAGGGTTGTGTGTAACTATTTAATATTTTATGTATTACTTGGAGAGCTCGCGATTATATTATTAGCAAGTTGTAAAATTGTAGAATAGAATTTAGGGCTAGACGTACGTATATAAGAACTCACCAGGATAACAAAAGAAAGCCGCGCAGAGCCAAAGACACAACGAGCGACATGTATGTCTTCTTTCTTTTAATTTTAAGAATCATGATTCATAGATGTCAATAATTTTTAATATTTAGACGTGTGTATTGGTTCGTCTATGGAATATATACAATACAAATTTCGTCTATGGAATATATACAATACAAATTTTTGTATGATTTACTTGTGTCAGTGCATTCATGATTAGTTTAATAATGATGTTAAAAGTTAGAAATCAAATGGATTTTGAATTTATATCAAATTGGCCACTTCATGTACGTGTATTAAGGTTAATTGTTTGAATTGTATATGTACACGGAGGTCTGCCACAAGAATTAGAATTATGTGTTGTTGATATTAATTTTGATTATTATTTAATGCATGTTCATAATCTATGTCCGGTCTATATGATTTAAGTGTCCAGTTTGTATATGACATTAGTTGTTAATTAAAGTAGTTCACTTATGTGCTAATTAATTGATATTAAATCAAGTATGCTGATTAATTGAAAATCTTAAAAGATGGAAATTGAGTTTGTACGTTAATATCATATGCACGTAGTAGTTATAGGCTTACTGATGAGTGATGATGGTTAAGTAATCCTGGTTAATATATCATACAAGTTTTGTTTTGCATTAGTTGTTGGTTAGTTTAATTAGACTGTCGCTTTATTTCGTAATTAAGGTCATGCTGATTTCTTTTTATAAATATTTGTGTTAAAACTTGTTAAGTTTTGATTAGTTCTTATATGTTAATTCTGGGAAGTCTACGTCTGTTTGTTTAGTTAAATATTATTTTAATTTTGTTCGTTTATTGACTGTTTGTTAGCAGTAATAAGTAAACATATGACCTGCTTTTTAATTACTAATAAATTGTTATTTATAATGTGATTTAGGATTTTTATTCGTGCAACTGTTTTCAGTTTTGAGTCGCTTTTGAGGTAAGTACTTTTTGACTTACTTTTATTTTCGGAAAAGATATTTTGATTCTGTTTTGAATTTCGTATAAGATATAAGAATATTGTTTCGAACTGTATAAGATATAAGATACGAGAATCTTTTGAATCCCTCAGTCTCTACGTTTCGAACCCGTTCGTAATTTACGCTATAGTTCCGGAACTAGCCTTAGATACCCTTAGTAGGCGCACAAGTGTGCAACTTTAGATACCTATTAAGGGGGCGTAATTATTGAACTTTAGATGCCGGTCACCGGCAAAGTGTGGCGTATATAAGAATAAGAATAAGATCCCGGCTACTGGGAAAGTGTGGCCGTAGAGCAAGACTGTGGTTATTTATAAGAATTTCGTTTCTGTTTTAAATTTTACTTCTGTTTTAATTTCTGTTTCTGTTATAGATTTTAAAAATATAAACTTTAGGTTGGATCATTTTTCGCAAAAGCTTTTAAATTATTATGGTTTTGAGAAAATCTGTTTTGCTAAAACACCCACTGATTTTTGAGAATATCGGTAAGTCATTTTGTTACTTGCTGAGCTTTGTAGCTCACTCTTTTCTAATATTTCAGGTTTGTACATTGTGGAAGATTATTGAGAATATGGATGTGAACCTGTGATTTTCGTGTTACGTGATTTGATGTAAATTATTGGTTAAGAATAGTTGTGTTGTTAGAACATTTTTTTTGTTAAATGCGAGATATGTATTATTGAAATTCTACTGTAACAACCCGACTTTTCGGACTATTAATCTAAATACAAAACTAAAATAAAATACATTTTATTACTCAATAAATACCAAATTTCACAAAAGTCAAAGCAGCGGTCAAACTCAATGATTCATAAACATAAAATCGGTTAATATTAGTATTTTATGCTACTAAATGGAATTGCCCGTGATATTTTTGAGGTTTTAGTTAGGAGAAATATTAGTTAAAAAATATAAAATAAAATATACGTTTTGGGAAAAAAAGCTAATCGGTTAGACATTAATAATTATAATATTATTATTTTATTTTATTAAATAGAACTGTTCGCGATATTTTTGGAAAATGAGAGGTTTTATTTAGAAAAAATAAAAAAGTAGAAATTTTAGTTAGAAAATATAAAAAAGAATATACACTTTGGCCAAAAATGGTAATGAGTTAGTTATTAGCAATTATAATCTTATTATGTTATTTTATTAAATGAAATTGTATACGATATTTTTGGAAAATGAGATGTTTTAGTTAGGAAAAATATAAAAGATATTCTATATAATAATTTTAATATTTTATCTAACGGCTCTCATCAATCCAATAATATACTTTTCACTAATTATATTTAACATATTATATACATAGTTTAAATTATAGGTCAATTTAATGGTGAAAAGTCAAATAAGTTAATTTGAATGGAACGTAAGTGATAATAAACTAGCTTAAAACCCGTGCGATGCACAGATTGTTATTAATAATTATTATTTTTATTATTTATGTTTTAATATTCTATTAATTTACATTTGCTAAAAATAATAAGTAGGCGTGTTAAACTTTTTAAAATAATTAAAAGTATTAAAATAAATTAATAACTGTTTACCCGTGATATTTTTGGAAAATAAGGGGTATTAGTGAGGAAAAATAGAAAAAGTAACATGTTTTAGCTGAAAAGGTAAGTGCCCGTGATTAAAAGTATTTAAATATGTTTCAAAATAAATAAGTAAAAATTTGCCCGAGATATTTTGGAAAATTAGGGGTTTTAGTAAAGAAAAATTGAAAGAGTAACATGTTTTAGATGAAAAAGGAAATTGCCCGTGATTTTTTTAGAAAAAGAGAGGATTTTGTTAGGAAAAATAGAAAAGGTAATGTATTTTAGCTGAAAAGGTAGTTGATTATAAAAATGTTATTATTTAATAATAATTTCTTTAGAAAACGAAAAACTAGAAAAAGTAACACATTTCAGCTGAAAAAGTGCTCATAATTAAAAGTATTAAAATATATTTTAAAATAAATAAGTAAGGGTTTGTCCGTGATATTTTTGGAAAATGAGAGGTTTTAGTAAAGAAAAATGGAAAGAATAACATGTTTTTGTTAAAAAAAGATAATCGTCCGTGTTTTTTTTAGAAAAAAAAAGGATTTTGTTAGAAAAAAATAAAAAAAAAGTAATTTATTTTAGTTGAAAAGGTAATGTATTTTATTATTTATATTTTATTAATTGTATTTATTAAAAAAATTAAGTAAACGTGTTTAACATTTTTAAATAATTAAAAATATTAAAATAGATTTTAAAATAAATAAGTAACGGTTTGCCTGTGATATTTTGGAAAAAGAGGGGTTTTAGTAAGAAAAATAGAAAGTAACATGTTTTCGTTGAATTTTAAAATATAAAAGCAGCGATTTGCCCCTGATATTTTTGAAAAAAGAGGGGTTTTAATAAGAAAAATAGAAAAGGTGACATGTTTTAGTTGAAAAAGGCAATTGTCAATTAAAAGTATTATAATAGATTTTAAAGTAAATAAGTAAATGTTTGCCCATGATATATTTGAAAAAGGAGGGATTTTACTAAGGAAAATAGGAAATATAACATATTTTAGCTGAAAAAGGTAATTGCCCGTGATTTTTCTAGAAAAAAAGTGGAAAGTTAATTGTCAATTAAAAGTATTAAAATAGGTTTTAAAATAAATAAGTAAGGGTTTGCACGTGATATATTTGGAAAATGAGGTATTTTAGCAAGGGAAATAGAAAAAGTAACATGTTTTAGAATTGCTCGTGATTGTTTTAGAAAAAAATGGTAATGTATTTTAACTGAAAGGGTAACTAATTATAATAATTAAATAAACAATTAAATAAAGCAAGTACTTTACCAAAAAATATGTACCAAAACTTTCAATGTTTCGTCTTTAATAATATAGTATAAATAGATAGATAGATTTATAATGTTAGTATTTTATGCTACTGAATGGAATAGTCCGTGATATTTTTGAGGTTTTAGTTAAAAGAAATATTAGTTAAAAATATAAAAAAGAATATACGTTTTAGAAAAAAAAAACTAATCGGTTAGTCATTAATAATTAGAATATTATTCTTGTATTTTATTAAATAAAACTGTTCGTGATATTTTTGAAAAATGAGATGTTTTATTTAGGAAAAATAGAAAAGTAGAAATTTTAGTTAGAAAATATAAAAAAGAATATACACTTTGGCTAAAAATGGTAATGGGTTAGTTATTAACAATTATAACATTATTATGTTATTTTATTAAATGAAACTGTCTGCTATATTTTTGGAAAATGAGATGTTTTAGTTAGGAAAAATAGAAAAGATATTATATATAATAATTTTAATATTTTATCTAACGGTTCTCATCGATTTGATCAGAAATATCTAACGGCTACGAATGGAGTGACCAGACTACAAAAAATTTACCAGACTACAAAACTTTCAATGTTTCGTCTTTAATATAATAGTATAGATTTGTGTTGAATAAAGAGATGGACGATTAATTGAGAACAAACTTTTGTCCGGGAAAAGAAAAACTAAATAAGGGCAGAGGGGTAGATGATCTGATGTTTCTACATATTAATTAAGCTAATCATAAAATTGTATCAACAAACAATTTTGGAAGCAGATTGAAAAGGAAACCATAGGATCGACTTTAAAGAGTGGAAGGTTTTCGTTTCAAGTTCTACTTCTATTTTGTATAACTATCATTAGTGTCCGTGTGCCTTGCACGGGCCTCGATCTCATATTATATTATTATTTTAAAATTATACTATTTCATTTTAATCATTCTTAAAAAATCAAGTATAATGAATGTTTGTGCAAAGTTCATAAAAAAAATACATTATTCTTTACGTAAAAAGGTACAATTTTTACTTGAACACTTTCTAGGTAAATAATGTCTTTCCCTTAAAAAATGGTAAGTGATGTTTGCTTTAAAAAGTTAATCACTGTACACTGCTAATATCCATGTTAATAAGATAGAAGGTTTGCAGAAAACTGGCAGAGCTTAGCATGCTCTTTGTTCAACCCGTGGCCTGTGAATTGAACTGCAGAAGCGTCGGAGAGACCGGTGCAGGCGTTACAATGTGGTAACTTGGATGTGCAAGTTGCAGTGTAGCATGTAGGTAGACCTGGCAATGGACCGTGTCGTGTACTTTCGTGTTTTCGTGTACTTGAATGTAAAACCCATATCTGATCCGTTTTGGATTCGTGTACTAAATTTGAAACACATATCCAATTCAAAACGTGTCGTGTAATTTACGTGTCGTATTCGTGTACATTAAACAAAAATATAAATTTAATTTAATTAAAATTTATATATTATAAAACTTTTTTTAATTATGTAAATTTTTATGAAATATGTATTAAATATGTATTACATACAATTTTACAAAAATTTGTAAATATAACTTATATATATAAATGTATACTTCTTATATATAAGGCTTATTGACCTTTTAGCCCTTAAAGTTTGACTGTTTATACCCATCAGCCCTAAAACTTTGAACCCGTACCTTTTAGCCCCTGAGGTATCCAGTAACGGCCAATTAGCCCTTGTAACGGTACAGACGGAGAAAAAGTCAAAAACGGTATAAATTGGAAGGGTAAAACAGACAAATGACAGTTGGCCACTCCCTCCAAAAACACAGAAGCTTCTCCCGCCAAAGCACTAACCCCTGTACTTCTGCTTATATATATATATATATATACGCGTGTGTATGAGTTTATAAGAATTCGTAAACAAGGAGGCATGAACATGGAACCTGTTTGTTGGTGTGGGAGATCTGCTGTGTTAAGAACATCATGGACAGATGCAAACCCGGGAAGAAGATTTTGGGGATGCTTGCGTTTTATGGTAAAACCAATGTTAATCAATTATTATTTGCTAAATTATTTGTTACTGAACTAATGTTTGTGTGCAGGAAGACAGAGCTAATGCTTGTAACTATCACTTATGGTTTGACCCCCCTATGTGCCCAAGGTCAAGAACTATCATTCCAGGGCTATTGAGAAAGGTTCAGAAGCTGGAAGATGAATTAAAGAAGTTTGAGGCTGGTGTTGCTGAAAAGAAAGCGAACAAGAGACGCCCTATTCTGTTGTTCATGGTTCTTATTTTTTTGTCCTGTATTTATGTAGTGATGAACAAAGAAGTGGAGTCAGAGAGCAAGGGACATTATGAACTACCCTAATTGTAGCTTTGTACTAGTTCTGATGTATGTATTTTCGTATTGCCAATGAAATGGATTCATGCTTTATAATGAAATGATATGAATTTAAGGCAATAACATTGTCACTAAATTAAAACCATCACTTAAAACATGAGTCTAAATAGTCAGTCATTACATTTGATTCCCAATCATAAGCAAAATGACATATCAAGGTCTCCGAAATAATAAACAGTTACTTTACCCCCAATATATTCAGTTTTTGGTACCCAAATGAACCTCCCACCATGAAACAAACTCAAGCTTATAACATCATCTTCACCTTAAATAGACACAAATCAACAATACATAATTACTCATACTATTTACAGGTCCATACACCACAACATCAAAAAAACACGAATACATTCGACAATCGCATAAACAGATGATCAACTCCTAAAAACACAATCACAATGATTTCGAAATGAAAAATACGAATAAGAAGATGTAAAATACATACCACGAGAACTTCCACCGGAATCCCCCATTCTTCGATTTACAATCGCCCAGACTAATTCAGTTTGTAATCGATTGGTCTACTTGCTTACTTTAGGGCTCAAAGAGTATGTAAACGTATATAGCTACTTTATCATTTTGTCATTTGTCTGTTTTACCCTTCCAATTTATACCGTTTTTGACTTTTTTTCCGTCTGTACCGTTACAAGGGCTAATTGGCCGTTACTGGATACCTCAGGGGCTAAAAGGTACGGGTTCAAAGTTTTAGGGCTGATGGGTATAAACAGTCAAACTTTAGGGGCTAAAAGGTCAATAAGCCTATATATAAATGTATAACTTACTGTCAATTAGTCGTGAAACTTTTATTTATTGTTCATATGTAATTGCTTATATATTTTCTAAATATGCAATACTATAAATAATATATATTTTTTAAAATTATTTATTTACTTTATTAATTCGTGTATTTTCGTTCCGTGTCGTGTACCTATTGTGAAAACCCAAACCCGACACTAATTATATTCGTGTTTTTTCGTGTTCGTGTACTTTCATGTTCGTGTACCAAATTTTTGCACCCAAATACTAATTATCCGTGTCGTGTTCGTACCGTGTTCACGTGTCGTGTATCAAATTGTCAGCTCTACCTGTAGGTCCTAAATACCTCAGCTCATGAATAAAGGGGCGATGTAGGTAACTTGTTGTAGTATTTATTTTTAGCAGTGTGAACTTTGAAAATGTAAGGTGAATAAATTAATTTTTTTGGTTAAACTTAAATCAGAATACCATAAAAGCTTGAAATCTGACACAGCTTCATCGGAATTTGAGATGTGCAACTCAGTAAAAAATATGTAAACCAACTTTTTAGCATCTTACAGTAAGAATACGCTGGTTTCTGAAATGTATATACATGTGCTTACATTATTGACATGAATTCAGTTCGTAAAATTATTCAAGGAAGGAACATTGAAGCCCTTGGACATGGATAAAGCTCTGCACATCTAAATGAGTAGAAACGAAGCAGCAATCATACCTGTTAGCTGAAGCACATATAGAGTGAGACCGAATTGGCTTGTTGGACCTACTGCATAGGCAAAACTGAGTTTGCTAAATTAGTTCGTCAAGAGAATTTCAAAATGAAAGACGAAAGCGATAATTTCCATCATGTCTAATACTCCCGCTTCAGCTGCTACAGAATTATACACAGTTACGAAAATTCCATAACGAACATAACAAACACTTTTAGGTTCTATTTATATTCTAATTAAAGTCTCTTACATGGGTAATTCATATGATACAGAGTATGAGAGGAACTGTATGTTCATTTATGTCAATTTCTCACCAAGCACTGATTCCACCGGCCAACAAGGACTTAAAGCCAACAGCATAATGAAAGCCCTACTACACACTTGGTGAAAAAAAAGTTGAAGAACTCATTTCCATGAACAGAGCAAATGAAAAAAAAACAAGAGGGACACATCACACATGGAATAGTTACAATTTACTCGGATCATGCTATAGGGCATATGATATATAATAATATAAAACACTTTTTATATCTTTTCTTGGTGTTCGTGCCCACCCCAATGTATATAATTCAAGAGGAGAGAGAGAGTAACAAATATTTATTTAGGTGGAATATGCTTACTTATCGTCTTCAAGTACCCTAATCATAAGTTAATAACTACTCCCTCCATCAATTGAGGGGTGTAAAAGCTTGGAGGAGGTCCATATATTAATTGGAAGTTTGGTGAAGCTTGTGTCCTTAAATTTGTGTGGTTGTGAAAAGCTAAGAAGTCTTCCGGACACCATCTGCAACTTGAGAGCATTGAACGTTTTAACCATTAGTTACTGCAGTAGTCTTAGATCCAGGAGATATATTAGGGGTTGTTCTGTTGAGAAAACCACAAGTGATTTTATATGGAGGAGCGATTTTGATAGTTATGGTAAAAATTCAGAGATGGTAATAGTACCAAGATCATCAATTTCCCCGAGGTTGGTGATGATAGAATTAAAATAAATGCATATAAATATGTAGAAATTTATGGGATACATCTACTGTACAAAACTGAAGAGTACGACAGCATCACTGTCAATGAAGATTGAAGCAGTTGAAAAGTGACAAGAATTCCAGTCTCTCCCACTCTTTCCTGAAATGTTGACCTGAGTCCAGAAACAGGTAACCATTATCATTGTTCAACATCTTGTTCATTATGTAGTAACCATTATCATTGCTCTAAGGCTGTATATGATCAAATGTAACATGTTACTATGTTAGTGGTTATTGTTCAGTATACAAGAACTTGTTCCTGTTTATTCTTCCCAGCAAGAGGACTTGTTCCTGTATATGTGTGTGTATGTTGCAAAAGCACAAGGCAACTGTCTCACTCTTTTTCTATCTTAGATTTATTTATATGTGTGTTAGGAAACAGAAACGATTGAAAGCATAATTTCTGGAAACTAGTACAAACTTAGGGGAGATTTGCAACTTGAGATCACTGGAAAATGTGTTGTCGGTGTTCGTTGTCTATTGCAGATCTTTCTCCTACTCCGAGAGTGCTCAAGGCAAAGGATTGTACATTTCTGAAAAATTACCAAATTTATCCAATTTGAATTACTCTAGAATTTCGACGTGGCAAATTGTATTGGTTTGACAGATATTCAAGGCCTGGATGAACTCGCTTCTATTAGAACTTCTTTTTGAGAGACTTCAACGACTCATCTCTTTTGACATATGCTTCAGAATGTTCTTTCAGGTTTCGTTAATCTTAATATCAAACTTTAATAATTTTCCATTTCAAGTTTTGTTGTTTTTCTTAATTTTTTTAGTTAGATGGTATTTGCTAATAGTATTTTGATGGTGACTATAAAATTGAACTGACAGCATGTGCAGAATTTTAGGATACGACAGAGAAAGTGAAACAATTTTGAGGTTACTGGAGAAGATGAATCGGCAACTGGCTGAACCGGAAGATGAATTATTCAATCGATACAAGTCATTTTTCATTTGTTTTCCACCTGCGGAAATAGGTAACTAGAAACAATTATACACATGGTTTCACTATGTTTGGTTGCCATGTTTTCTGGTCCAGATCTGTTTTAACTTGCCCAGGCCTATCATTTTGGACAATAATAGATTAGTAGTTAAAATTTAACCATAGAAAATGATACTTGAATGTTTTTACAGGAGCCATGTATGTGTGTGGAACACTGAAACTTCGATATTTTTGCAAAGAACATATGTTGTTCTACAGTTTTGCAGTTATTACTTATGAGGATTTGAAATATGAAAGGGTACTCTTGTTCGAGCTGGAGAACTTGCTAGAAATATTGGCTCAAACCTTTTCTTTCACATGGTTAGTTTCTCGTTTCTCTCTACTTTGAGTAAAAGTAAAACATAGATTACATTTTATGAGTACATTGTGCTGCTTATATGTTTATTGGAAGTGGAACACTAGAAACTTTTTTCTAGGTTTCAGCTATTTACTAAGGGGAAATCACAAAGTTTATTTTTTATAGTACTTGTTATTTCTTATCTGTTTCTTTTCTTGTGGAACAACTAGCTACATACAGAGGGAACGTTATTAATAGATTATGTCATATTATGATTTGCAAAAAAAATGAATTTTTTTTGTTATGGTAAAATTCAATTAAGATTATTTCCTTTTACTTATTTTCACTCGATGGCTTTTCAGAGTTTAATTACTTAAAACACACATTTACTACAAAGTTGTCTTGAATTATGAATTCTTTCTCTCTGAAATTGTAGTAGCAATTCTGAAGCGAAATGGCCATTAAGATCGTGTTTCTTGTTTACATTGATCAGCAATGCATCTTGATCTACCTTTAGTGCCGGCGTATCTCTGGCAGACTGGCTCTGTTGAAGATATGGTTCATATTTTATATTATTCTTCTGCTGGTGCTGAATTTGTCTTCTCTGGTGGAGCAGAACTGGCAATGCAGTTTAGGATTCTACCACATGTATTAAAAATCTTAGTTCAATCATCCATTTCTGATTTCATTAGCTGTACATGCTTTCATTTTCCGCCGCACATGCTGCTACTTCTGAGAGTGTTGGAATGTTGTATCACTTAAGACATGGCTTGACTGTTGAATCATCTCATACTTCCTTATCTGTAAATTTGATGATGCAGATTATGTATATTGCAAACGTTGAGAAAGTGGTGGTTGCAGGACTGCCTTCTACCGGTTGTGTTGTGCTCCTTACTAATTGTGGTATTTCGTGGTATGAACGTAAAGTGTGTCCTGATGCTGTTTCACATGATAATGGAGTTCAATTTTGCTTTGAGATAAATGGTTCGGAAACTCAATCACGAGCTGTTGTATGATTCTAATACTGTATTACTTTTATGATATTTTTTTAGGGTTCCATGGAAATGATAAAGATTCATAATCGCTTTGGTGAAAATATCTTCGTATCACTCCATATATTGTCAAGTAGCACCAAATCACTATACAGAGTATTTTGAGGTTTTAATGCCACAACTGAGGCAAGCTCTTGAGTTGATTGAGCTGCAAATTTTACAGTTGTAGCTGTAGAGGTACCTGCTTTCCTCTCAATTTCTCTTTTTTCTTGCATCAGGGTCTCACCCTAGAAACTCATCATCTCCCTCACACTCACACCTCACCATTGTTGACGTAAAACCTTTACCAAAAATTTCAATTTCTTTTCTATGACAGTTAAAAGAACTACACAATGAACTGATATCTCAGTGTCTTTGAATCAAAGTGTTAATATTATCTGATTTTCTTAATATGCTTATATTAATTAATGTTGCTTTCTAAGTGCCTGCAATGGGACTTGGATGCATATAACCACTTCTAATTAGAAGCTTACAGGTAATACTCGCATAGTCTCTTCTGAACATCTTAGTGTAATAAGTTTGCAATCTTTTTGCAGTAGGAACAAAAACAACCAAAAAGAATACATATACGTAATCAGAATCCTAATTTTGGTTCTATATTGAGAACCTCGAACCAGAGGATAGAAAACTGAAGCATACTGCACTTAACCTTTGCAACAGAATTGTAGCTTAAAACTGAAGCAGCCATTTATTCTTCCCTGTCTTTCTATGCAGAGTCCGTCTTTACCATAGCCACTAGAAAAAAATGCAAACATCATGCTTCACACTTCATGGTCAACTATAGTAACCAGATTATATAAGTAGGTTTTCGTGTCAAATGGATTGTAATTCTCGCTCATCTAACATCTAACCTTTCTTTCCAAAAAACCCTTTAACTCATGTAATTTATTTTTAAAAAAATGACTTAACCCCTAAATTAGATCCCAGTTCCCAAATCTATTTCTAATTGATCATAAAACAATGAAATAAAGTTGATCAATGTATTCACATCAATATTATCGCTCAAAATAGCTTAAATTAATATATTAACTATATCACATCATTTGGGTATATTTTTTAAACTCAATTTAATACCACTAGCACTACCGTTATTAAATGATGTATTACCAAATGACTAATGTGTACGTCCTTTACTTTTTTCTATAAAATATTTTAAATTTGTACTAAATTTTAAATTAATGTGATTTATCAAAACAATCTATTACCAAGTAGAAATAATTAGAATCACAATGTAAATTAAATTAGAACACATACACTTTTCTATCTTTTAAATAGAGGTTTTTCGATAATTACAATTTTTTATTTTTTTAAATATATTTTTTTGAAAATATGATACAACTAAAAATTTCACTAAATTTCAGAAAAATGTAAAAAAAAAATCATTTAAATAATTTTAGTTACAAAATCGTATTTTGTAAAATTGCAAAAAAATAATTAGAAAAAAAATAATATTTTTAATAATTCCTCGAATATTTATCTATATTTTTAGTACAAACAAAACAGTACGGTTCTAGTAGTTGGGTTTGTATAATCTATACTATTATATTAAAGACTAAACATTGAAAGTTTTGTAGTCTCCTCAAAGTTTTTGTAGTCTGGTCACTCCATTTATAATCGTTAGATATTTCTGATCACATTGATGAGAACCGTTAAAAAAAATATTAAAATTATTATATAGAATATCTTTTCTATTTTTCCTAACTAAAACATCTCATTTTCCAAAAATATCGCAGGCAGTTTCATTTAATGAAATAACATAATAAGGTTATAATTGATAATAACTAATTCATTAGCATTTTTAACCAAATTGTATATTTTTTACATATATTTTCTAACTAAAATTTCTACTTTTCTATTTTTCCTAAATAAAATCTCTCATTTTCCAAAAATATCACGAATAGTTCTATTTAATAAAACAATAATATTATAATTATTAATGACTAACCGATTAGTTTTTTTTTTCAAAACGTATATTCTTTTTTATATTTTCTAACTAATATTTCTCCTAACTAAAAGCTCAAAAATATCACCGGCTATTCCATTTAGTAGCATAAAATACTAAAATTATAAATTTATCTATCTATACTATCAATCAATACTATTATATAATAGATGAAACATTAAAATTTGGTTGGTCGGTATGGTACGTTGTGATTTTACTTAATTGCCCTTAACTATATTTCGTGTTTTTACTTAATTAACCTTACTTATTTATAGAAATATATTATTAAATAATAATATTACCTATTTATAACCTATTACCTTTTTCCCTAAAATACATTATTTTTTCTAACAAATTCCCCTACCTTTTCAAACATGAAAATTACCTTTTTTAAACTAAAAGAGGTTAGTTTTTCCATTTTTCCTTACTAAAACCCCTCATTTTCTAAAAATATCACGGACAAACCTTTAGTTATTTATTTTTAAACATATAATATTATAATTATTTTTTAAAATTTTACCTATTTTAACATGTCTACTTATTTTTCTTAACAAATGCAATCACTAAGAATATTAAAATATCAATATCAATACTATTATATAATAGAAGAAACATTAAAAGTTTGGTTGGTATGGTACGTTGTGATTTTACTTAATCGCCCTTAACTGTATTTCGTGTTTTTACTTAATTAACCTTACTTATTTATAGAAATATATTATTAAATAATAATATTTTCTATTTATAACCAATTACCTTTTTTCCCTAAAATACATTATTTTTTCTAACAAATTCCCCTATTTTTTCAAACATGGCAATTACCCTTTTTAACTAAAACATGTTAGTTTTTCTATTTTTCCTTACTAAAACCCCTCATTTTCTAAAAATATCACGGACAAACCTTTAGTTATTTATTTTTAAACCTATAATATTATAATTATTTTTTAAAAGTTTACCTATTTTAACATGTCTATTTATTTTTCTTAAAAATGCAATCACTAAGAATATTAAAATATAAATAATCAAATACCTATTTATAACCAATTACTCTAAAACACATTATAGATTTTTTCTAACAAAATCTCTTCTTTTCTAAATATATCACGGGAAATTGTCATTTTCAATTTACTTTTTCTATTTTTCTCACTAAAATTCACTTTTTCCGTAAAAATATCATAGGAAACCCTTTACTTATTTATTTTAAAACGAATTTAAATGCTTTTAATTATTAAATTTTAAAACCTCATTTTCCAAAAATATCACGGGCATTTACCTTTTTAAACTAAATATATGTTACATTTTTTATTTTTTCTCATTAAAACCTCTCATTTTCCAAAAATATAACGGACAAACCCTTACTTATTTATTTTAAAATTTGTTTTAATGTTTTTAATTAATTAAAAGTATTTAGATATTTTAACATGCCTACTTATTTTTTTAACAAATACAATTAATAAAATATTAAAAATATAATAATAAAATAATAATTAACAACCCGTGCATCGCACGGGTTTTAAGCTAGTTAGACGAAACATTAAAAGTTTGGTTGGTCGGTATGGTACGTTGTGATTTTACTTAATTGCCCTTAAATATATTTCGTGTTTTTACTTAATTAACCTTACTTATTTATAGAAATATATTATTAAATAATAATATTACTTATTTATAACCAATTACCTTTTTCCCTAAAATACATTATTTTTTCTAACAAATTCGCCTACCTTTTCAAATATGCCAATTAACTTTTTTAACTAAAACATGTTAGTTTTTCTATTTTTCCTTATTAAAACCCTTATTTTCCAAAAATACCACGGACAAACCTTTAGTTATTTATTTTTAAACCTATTTTAATATTATAATTATTTTTTAAAAGTTTACCTATTTTAACATGTCTACTTATTTTTCTTAACAAATGCAATCACTAAGAATATTAAAATATAAATATCAATATTATTTTATAATAGACGAAACATTAAAAGTTTGGTTGGTCGGTATGGTACGTTGTGATTTTACTTAATTGCCCTTAACTATATTTCGTGTTTTTACTTAATTAACCTTACTTATTTATAGAAATATATTATTAAATAATAATATTATCTATTTATAACCAATTACCTTTTTCCCTAAAATACATTATTTTTTCTAACAAATTCCCCTACCTTTTCAAAAATGGTAATTACCTTTTTTTTAACTAAAACATGTTAATTTTTCTATTTTTCCTTACTAAAACCCCTCATTTTCCAAAAATATCACGGACAAACCTTTAGTTATTTATTTTTAAACATATAATATTCTAATTATTTTTTAAAAGTTTACCTATTTTAACATGTCTACTTATTTTTCTTAACAAATGCAATCACTAAGAATATTAAAATATAAATAATCAAATACGTATTTATAACCAATTACTCTAAAACACATTATAGATTTTTTCTAACAAAGTCTCTCCTTTTCTAAATATATCACGGGAAATTGTCTTTCTCAATTTACTTTTTCTATTTTTCTCACTAAAATTCATTTTTTCCCAAAAATATCATAGGAAACATTACCAATTTTTTCTCAAAAAATCACGGGCAATTTCTTTTTCAACTAAAACATGTTACTTTTTCTATTTCTTTTACTAAAATCCATCATTTCCCAAATATATCACGAGCAAACCCTTACTTATTTATTTATTTTAAAACTTATTTTAATAATTTTAATTGGCAATTACCTTTTCTCTCTTTTTCTAGAAAAATCACGGGCAATTACCTTTTTCAGCTAAAACATGTTATATTTTCTATTTTCCTTACTAAAATCCCTCATTTTCCGAATATATCACGAGTAAACCCTTACTTATTGTTATTTTATTATTATTTTTTTAATATTTTATTAATTGTAGTTGTGCAAAAAATAAGTAGGCATATTAAAATGGCTAAACACTTTTAATTAATTAAAAACATTAAAATAGATTTTAAAATAAATAAGTATAGGTTTGCCCGTTATATTTTTGGAAAATGAGGGGTTTTAGTAAGAAAAAATAAAAAATGTAACATATATTTAGTTTAAAAAGGTTTATGCCCGTGATATTTTTGGAAAATGAGGTTTTAAAATTTAATAATTAAAAGTATTTAAATACGTTTTAAAATAAATAAGTAAAGGGTTTCCTGTGATATTTTTGGAAAAAGAATGGATTTTAGTGTGAAAAATAGAAAAAGTAAATTGTAAAAGGCAATTTCCCGTGATATATTTAGAAAATGATGGACTTTGTTAGAAAAAATATATAATGTGTTTTAGCTGAAAAGATAATTGGTTGTAAATAGGTATTTGATTATTTATCTTTTAATATTTTTAGTAAGTGCGTTTGTTAAAAAAAATAAGTAGACATGTTAAAATAGGTAAACTTTTAAAAAATAATTATAATATTAAAATAGGTTTAAAAATAAATAACTAAAGGTTTGTCCGTGATAGTTTTGGAAAAGGAGGGGTTTTAGTAAAGAAAAATAGAAAAAAAAACATGTTTTAGTTAAAAAAAAAAAGGTAATTGTCCGTGATATATTTGGAAAAGTAGGGGAATTTGTTAGAAAAAATAGAAAAAATAATGTATTTTAGGTGAAAAATATAATTGTTTATAAATAGGTAATATTATTATTTAATAATATATTCATATAAATAAGTTAGGTTAATTAAGTAAAAACATGAAGTACAGTTAATTAAGGGCAATTAAGTAAAATCACAACGTACCATACCGACCAACAAAACTTTTAATGTTTCGTCTATTATATAATAGTATTGATATATATATATATATATATATATATATATATATATATATATATATATATATATAAGTTAAGTTCTATGAAGACCACCTTTTTTGTGGAGACCTGTTCTGCAATCTAAATTTAGCAAAATATAATATTTTATAAATTATGTTCTATGAAAATAACTATTTTCATTTATGTTTTGCAACTAAAACATAGCAAAACATATTATTCTGCAAAACATGTTCGGTTTGCAGAACATTCATGTTTAGTTTGCAGAACTTACATGATTTTCAAGATTTTCAATGAAATTGTGATTTTCATAAGAATATAGTTTACAAAACAGTACGTTTTGCAAATTTTTGATTACAAAATAATAGAATATACTTTGCAAAACAGTACATTTTGCAAATTTTTTATTACAAAATATGATTTATTTTGCCAAATTTAAATTGTAAAAGGTATGTGGTGGTCTCCACAAAAAAGGTGGTCTCCATAAAACTTAACTCATATATATATATATAATACTTTCATGAATTAGATGGCATCTACTTAATCTATCTATTGCTTCTATTACTATATATAATAGGCCAACACAAGGGCAAAGTTTGTCATTTTAATGCTTGTTAGGTTACGATTTTACCCCTATTTTTTGAAAAATAAAAAAATACCATTGTTATATTATTATGCAAAAACTAGCTCCCTAACCCGTGCAAGGCACGGGGTTGCTTTAAATAATAGGTTTCATTGATATATTATTTGTGGTATTTTGCTTCCTTGATTGTAATCTATGTATATAATAATTTCCGAACAATTTTAAAGGGGTAAGAAGGTAATTTCACTTTCAAAAATAATTTTAAAAATAGCCACATCAGCACTGTTATAAATTTAATCATTAATGTTATTAATTAAATATGGTTATCACAATCAATCATGCATTTTATTGTTTTTTTCACTAATTATGCTAAGTTTTGAAATCAAATTTTAGATTACTAAAATTTGAAATCAATCACAAAATTATGTTAAAAAAGAAAATAAATCATCTTGGATCTTTTTTTGATAAAAAAATTTAAATTTAAATTTTGAATAATTCATCAGATTGACCAAGATTTTTTGAAACTTAAATGGTGAATTTTGAAAATAATTATATTTACTTATAAGTATAACTTCTTTTCTCTAAAATAAAAATAAAATGTACATAATTTATCAAATCAAATTTTATATTAACGGTCCTATAAATCTACTAATAAATCACTTTTGTTTTCTCTAGAATAAAGATAATCATTGACTTAATTGAGTCAAACAATTTGAATCAAGATTTACAAAGTTAAAAATTTCTCAAATATCTTTCAAACACGTCTTATATCTTCATAGTTGAAGCTTCTTATGAGCTACCACCATATCTCGAAAGACACCTTCAAATCCAAATTCAAAATCTTAAATATATTTTATAAAAAAAATTTATAAATATTTTAATACTTTTATCAACATCAAACCCACCTTCTCCTAACAGCAAGTAAACTCATGGTCAAATGTTGCAAGCAAAAAGATTAATTTATCGTAAAAAAAAAAACAATTACAAAACGAATTTCTACCTATAAATTATAATTATAGGTTTTATCATTAAATAAATCAAAAGGATGTGATATAGTTAATAAATAAATAAAATTGGAAGCCCGTGCGCGGAACGCGGGCAAGAAAACACTAGTTGATTATAGTGGAAGAAAAATTATAAAACAGTTGTTATTATATGTTTATCAAGGTTTATTATAATTTTAGACACATGTATTTTGACACATGTATAATGCTAACAAACCTCTAACTCGCTTGCAAAGGAAGAACAACAAAATATTTTGAGCATGAGTGAAAACTCAAATTGAAGTCAGCTATGCGCTTAAAGAAAGTGTTCAAAATTTTCGTGTAGGACATGAGTACAATTGTAGAAGGTCATTGGTTCGATTCCCAAATCTAGCATAATTAAATCTACTTTTTGCATAAATATACTAACGTGGTTGAACCGTGGAATAAAATATTTCCCCAAAAAGTGTATGTTGGAGTATTAGAGTAACTATATACTATTCAATATTCTAGAAATGATATAAACCAATATTTATTTACTCAAAAATAAAAATTAGAAAAAATGGGAGAAAATGTGGTTTATGTAATAAGAGGTTTGAAAGTAACCTCAAAACAAGGTGTAGCACAATTGGCCATGACATGAGTTCAATTGTGTAGAAGGTCATTGGTTCGATTCTTTGCTATGTCATAATATTTTTAGACTTAACTAAAGGGTTAGAGGGGTAAAAATGTAATCTCGTGCGAATAAAATAACTCCCCAAAAACATCATGTTCCAGTATTAGATATAGAATAGATATGTCAACCACTATGCTAAGTTGCTTTTTGAGTTTACTTTAAAGATTTTATTAGATAAGTCACATTATTTTCTCTAATTCTATATTCTTTTTTTATTTTGAACATTTGAGTAAATAAAATATTGGTCCATATTATTTATATAAATTTGTATTTTTTATTTACGTTATTATATATATATATAAGTAAATCTATCTATCTACTTATATATATTAAATGGTGTCTAAGGGCAAATTGAGCCCAAAAAATGGCAGTGAAATTACAATTTTACCCTTATTTGTTGAAAAATCACAAAAATGCCACTTTCTATAAGTTATGCTAAAAAATAATTAATTTTCATGTCTTAACCACTGTGCTAAGTTAACTTTTGATTTGTAATTTAGAATTCCTATTAGGTAAATCACATTATCTCCTTTTATTCTTTTCATAATTGAAATTTTAAGTATATAGAACGTTGACTTATATTATTTATATACCATTATGTTTGTTTTTGTAGCTTTGTATATAACTACATATCCGATCATGTTTGTAAATTTTTTATTATACATGTTTCTTTTCAATTAAAAAATACCAATTATATTTTTAATTGATATAATTTATATTTATTTGAACTGGTCAAGTATTTATACATAAAATATAATAATAATATTTGATCTAATATAAATTACATATTAGATACAAGGATCTCATTATTCGTTAGTTAATATTTTTTAAATTAAGAAAGTTAGCGTTGATATTTTTCATTAAATTATGAAATAATTATTATACAATTTGTTCGTCTCATTCATTTGTTAACAGTTTTATTTTCGAAATGGACACTCCTTTATTTTTATCTTTTCAAAAGACATATTATTCTTTACAACTTTAATAAATATCACATGTCACTAATTTGTCCATTTTTTTATCATTCCTTCACCGTTCACATCTTTCACAAAAATTTGATTTATGACACGAAAATTTAGTGTTTGATTTAATTTTTGATGCATGAAATTACACGAACACGAAAATAAATGATAAAAACGTAAAATGTCTTATTGACATGTATTGCAGACTTTGTGATTATACAATAACCGCTCATATATATTATCTATACTTCCGCCAAAAAAATCTTAACTCACAATTTTTATTTAAGGGGTTGTCATTAACCAAAAAGTTGGTGATAAGACCCCTCTTTACTGTTTCCTTTTGATTTTGTTTTCGATTTGTATAGGTCTCTCTCATTATTGAGAGTTTTAGTACCCCGTTTAGTGGATTTTCTCTACCCATTCTTCGGGTTTGTTCTCTTTCCTTGCGAGAGTTTGGTTTGTTTTAGTATCCGGGATCGTAGATCTGCAGGATTTATAATAGTGGTTCATTGATTTGGATTGTATGGAGTCGCAATTACGATTAATTGTTCGAATACGTATGGACGAATTAGATATATATATATATATTGCACGACTACAACAGATTATTAGATTGTCTCTCTAAAAATGCTGCAAACTTCAGCGATATGAACGAGTGATGTGCTACAATGAATGATTTGCTCAACAATCATAGTCCGGGGTGAAGAAAATTCTGATTTGATCTATTTTATTACGTGTTTGTTCTATTTTGATTATTTTTGTAGATGTCGTATGGCCGTTTATTAATGAATTACTTGATTATCAAAAAAGAAATTATGTATAAGATATAAAAAATTAAGAAAATTTGTAATATATCTTAATATATAATCTCACATACATGATTATCTTTTTTACAAATATACTTTTATTACATTAAAATCACATGAGTTTACAAACATCTATGTTATACACGAACAATTATGCTACAATAATTATTTATGTTACACTTAATTGATCATTTTAATAAATTTCTTTTCACGACATTGGAAATTTAATTATTATTTAAGAAATTAATAATAATAATAATAATCATGTCATTTTAATAAATTTCTTTTCACGACATTGGAAATTTAATTATTATTTAAGAAATTAATAATAATAATAATCATGTAATTATTATTGTATAGATATATTGATCCAACTTTTTAAACCTGATCAAATTATAAAATATTTGGTTCATGAAAACGGCATACAATATTATAAAATTAATTTACAAATATAAAATAAAGTTGAAATACTATAATTTACCATATATTTAATTATAAAATTATTTCGAAGATGCTGATTTGTGCGAAAATTATTTTTGTATATGAACAGGCCCGTGCATCGTACGGGCTTCTACGCTCAGTGGCGGAACTAGAGGGGAGCCAGAGGGTGCTTGAGCTCCCCCTGACTTCGAAAAAAACAGTAAAAATAATTTTTTTATTAGTATTACATTATATAGGAGCACCCTGTAAAAAAATTAAATAAGAGTTTATATTAAAAAAAATTATTAAGTGTAAAATAAATTTTTGCTAAATTGAAAGAACAAAATTAATTAATGAATAATATTTTTACAAATCAAATAAGAATATTAATATTAAAAGTTATCAAATAAGTAGGATATATATATAATTCAAAACAAAAATTAATTTTATATTAAAAATATTATTTTATTTAATAGGATATTATTATTGGAATTGTGAACAAGGACTTGACGGGTCTCCTATCTTACAATTTGTGTCTGAAAATTGATATTATAAAACAAAAACAAGGGAGAAAAATGGCAGCAGAAGAAGGTCAAGACGTCAAGTGATTGGTTGCCACACCATTGAGGAATGGAATGATCAGTTCTCGAAAGGCAAAGACTCTAAGAAGCTGGTAATTCCTTTCATTACATTTATTTTCTTTCTCATCCTTATATCTTTTGTTCAACATCTACATGTAGTTGTATGTTTGCTGTTAGCCTGTTACTTCAATTTAATGTTCTAATTCTTGCCCTCTCCGCCTTAATTGTTCAAGTTACCTAGTGTTTTTTAATTTGGGGATTTAGGTTCTGGACTTTTGACACACTCAACTCTCTATTCATTGTGATTTTGTATTGACCTAACTTTTTAATTTGGGGCTTTTTAGTTTAATCTGTTCATTGTAATTTTGTATTGACATAGCTTTTTAATTTGGGGCTTTTGATTGATTGGTTTTTATGTTCTGTCATATTTTAGGTTCAATATAGAATGGATAAATTTTTGATTAAGCGGCCGAGATTTCCATCTGCCACAAATACACATGTTCTTAACTTGAATTCAGCTGCAGATTCAAATGCTTTCATTCCTGATACAAACACACCCACTCAAAAAAGAGCAAATATTGAATTTAATCCAGATAGTATAATCTCCGATCCAGGGGCTAGAATTCCAATTGATGAGTATGATGTCAATATCAGAGACCAAGTTCGGAGGGCATACATTGCAAAAGGTCCTTTTCGACCTGTTGATTATACATTTCCGAAGAATGGTGATTCGAGAACTTTTCAAGCAAATTGGTTTGGGGAATTCGATTGGCTGGAATACAGTATACATAAAGATGCAGCGTTTTGTATGTGGTGTTATCTTTTCAATCCGAAGAGGGCTGATAACAGCGGAAAAAATGCATTTACAACAACTGGATTCAAAAAATGGAAGAAGGCATTGAATAAATTCAGGTCACATATTGGATTAGTTGGTAGCTCACACAATGAAGCTACAAGACGTTACCAGGCTTTTAAAAATCAGAAGCAAAGCATCACGTTCTAATGCTCCTGGAAATTGTCAGCTTACATCTCTAAAGGTACAAAAGGAATTAGTAAGAGCTTGTGCAAGTGAGACAAGATCCCTCATATTTGCTGATATTGGGAATAGCTTTTTTACACTTATGGTTGATGAGTCTCGTGACATTTCTTTGAAGGAACAAATGGCAGTTGTATTGAGATATGTAAACAAACATGGTGAAGTGATTGAAAGGTTTATTTCGGTGGAACACGTGACTGATACTTCATCTCAGTCATTAAAAAGTGCCATAGATTTGTTGTTTTCAAGACATGGATTATCACTATCCCGATTACGAGGCCAAGGTTATGACGGGGCTTCAAACATGAGTGGTAAATTTAATGGTCTTAAAGCGCTCATACTGAAAGAGAACCCTTCAGCATATTATGTTCACTGCTTTGCTCATCAATTGCAGTTAGTAGTGGTTGCTGTGTCTAAATGCAACCCTTATGTGAGTGATTTTTTTGATCATCTATCTCGTATTGTGAATTTGGTTGGGGCTTCATGTAAAAGAAAAGATATGCTTCGACAAAGACAACATGAACTTACACTTAAACGTTTAGAAGATGGTGACATAGTTTCTGGCAAAGGAAAGAATCAAGAAACTTCTTTAACTCGGCCGGGTGATACAAGGTGGGGTTCACATCATAGAACAATACTTCGTCTTTTTTTGATGTGGCCATCGGTGGTGGAAGTGCTTGGGGATATACTTGAAGATGCTATTAATCAAGAGTTAAAAGGTATTGCACAAGGCTTACTTAAAAAAATGGAGACTTTTGAATTTGTCTTTATGTTGAATTTGATGAAAGTTATCTTGGCAATAACTAACGACCTCTCAGAAGCTTTGCAACAAAAGACTCAGAATATTATAAATGCTATGACAATGGTTAGAGGTATGAAGATTAAATTACAATTATTGAGAGAGGAGAAATGGGAGACATTTTTAGAAGATGTGAAGAAGTTCTGTGTTGATAATTTGATTGAGATACCAAATATGGAAGACATATTACCAATTAGAGGCCGCTCAAGGCGTGAGGGACAGGCTGTTACCTACTTTCATATATACCGTGTTGAAATTTTTTGTGGGGTTAGTCACTTGGTTTATTTCTATTTTTATTCCATCAACATATTACTTTTACGATTTAGAGTATCATACAAAATATTATTTCACTTGTTTACTAACCTTCTTTTTAATAGGTAATTGATCTTATATTACAAGAGATGGATAACCGCTTTACAGAGGGAAACACAGAGCTACTTCTTTGCATCGGTTCTCTTGATCCTAGAAACTCATTTTCAGGTTTTGATCGTTCAAAACTTATCCGTCTTGCACTATTCTATCCAGAAGATTTCTCTTTAGTAGACCTTGAGTTGTTGCCGGATCAATTGGATAATTTTATCTATGATGTGAGAAATGATGAAGGTTTGTCTAAACTTCAAAATATCGGAGATCTTGCAGTTATGATGGTAAGGACACACAGACATACTGCCTATCCCCTTGTTTATCAACTTGTTGAGTTAGCTTTGGTTTTACCGGTTGCCACTGCTACTGTTGAGAGGGTTTTTTCTGCAATGAAAATACTAAAAACTTACCAGCGTAATCGGATTGGGGACGAGTGGTTAAATGATAGCATGATGGTGTACATTGAAAAGACTGTTTTTGTAAAAGTGGATAATGAAGCTGTTTTACAAAATTATCAGAATATGCAAAGTCGCAGAATTCAGCTCTCATCCATTACTTCTTCAACTAAAAACAGCTCATCGGTCGGCAATTAAAGGTTAGTTCTGTACTTTCAGATTTTATACGCTTTTATTGCTTTTGTAAATTATTCATGTTAAAATTTTAAGCCCCCCGTAAAATTTTGGCCTAGTTCCGCCACTGTCTACGCTAGTTAATATATTATACTTGGCATTATATTAAAACAAGATAGAAGACAGAGGACTCTGATAATTCATTACTCAAGATACTCTGACTGCTATAAAACTGTTCTAAAACATAAATTTCAGCAATCTATATATAGCACTTTGATGTAGGTATAATTTCTGTACTATTTCAAATTTGATCTTTAGTACCTGGTCCTTTAATCTAAATTCAATACAGAGCTGTGGAGATGACTAGCTCCAAACAAGGACCAGTATGTTGCAATGTTCAAGGTAGGAAAATAAATTTTATTTAGTGATTATTAAAAAAAGTTAACCTGTTAAAGATCACAGGACGCATCATATATACTAGTGGCATAATATATTTCACTTATTAGATACGGGCTCCTAAAAGGCCAAGCAGAACGTTGATTGCAGGTCAGTGATGCTAACTGTATTGGTGATCATATATACTGAACTAACATTTCGCAGACCAAGAAAAATAAAGTAGAAAATTAAGCATATGAAATGGCATCCCGTGGTGATGTACCTGTTGGCCGTCATTGCATTTGATGAGGTAATCCCTGTCTTTGGTGAACAGAAGGTCGACTAAATTAATTACATCACTCGTTTTGATATCTATAGGCTTCTTGAAAGGTTTCGGTGAATATAATCTTGGATCAAAACAGGATTCTTCTTTTGGTTCCTCCACTTTGTAATGTATAGTTTTAGGGGTTTCTGTCAATACACGTCCGAAATTATAAACTTATCTCACAAATGCTTTCCTAAAAAATACAAAAACTACAAAAAGAACTAATTTA
The DNA here is from genome assembly GCA_030848705.1 of Heracleum sosnowskyi. Classification (NCBI taxonomy): domain Eukaryota; kingdom Viridiplantae; phylum Streptophyta; class Magnoliopsida; order Apiales; family Apiaceae; genus Heracleum; species Heracleum sosnowskyi. Next base: position 12,602,446 of record CM061239.1, read on the forward strand.
AAGGTGTTATTCCAAACATGTATATGATACTTGCTAATCTTATAAACATTAAACAACTAAACAAATTAATATTTTTTACCAAAAACATCAGTGTAGCTACCCTCCAAATCACAACAATTAGAAAAACCCTCATTCTCCACTAGTAAATGCTTCTTCGACCAATCAATTTTCTCAAATTATTATTCATTCTAAAGTAAATCATTATTAAAACAATTAAAGAGTGTGTATTGATAGAATATATATTTGTATATATTTTAGATGATTTTTATTCTCATATTAGTTATATTTTGCATTTAATTAGATCTTTATTAATTATATTTTAATATTTTATCGTAGAAGCAAGGAATTCTAAATTGAAAAGGATTGGAGCTAAATAAGAAGAAAATTCGGATGAATTGGGTCACACGCGCAAGACACATGGTTTGGGCCGTATCTTGAGTTCTAGATATCGGATTTCGGTGATTTAACAGCCCACGCGAAGATAACGAGATTTTCTTTCATTCTAGAATGGGCCAGATGTCATATGCCAGTTGGAGCAGTTCAGAAACAGCAGAGAAAAGTCAACTACGAATTTTGACCATAAAAACCTTTTCAATTTTGGAAAGCCATGTATTCTTTGGAACAATAAAAAATACTTGTATTATTAGGTCATTATCATTAGAAATAATAGATACGCGTATATCCATAGCCACCGAGGAGAAGGAGGACTTTATGCTTGGAGATTTCAACATAGGGATAACTCTTCTTCCTCTATACTTGTATTTTATGACTTTTATTATGATTATGGTTGGCTAGATATTATTGTTGGAGGGCTGTTTTGAAGTCCTAAATCTTATGACAATTGTGCAAGTTTGATATTCTGAGATGTGTTCTTGATTGTGCTTACATATACGTCAATGTTTGTAGAGATACATGAATTAACTATGGTATGTGGTCATCCAAATATGTTTTGTGATTGCTATCTCTATAAAGTCAATTAATCTTTCTATGTGGTCATGGGATTAATTGTATTAGTGTGTAATTCGTTTTAACCTTTCTATGTGGTTCATGGGGTTAAACGGATAGCAGAACTTGTTTCTATATGGTCATGGCAAGTTCTCTGTAAGTATCTTTCACACATATCATAAGAGTTTCAGAATTGTGTCATGGGTTTAGGGTGGATCTACATGCTTTCCAACATGTTTCAGGAATTGGTTACAAACAAATTTTCCCTTGTTTACTAGTTAATTTAGTTATTAGATAAAAACAACAAACCAAATCCATCTTTGATATTATTAGCAGAATAGAAGAAAAGTGATCCCTTGATCCTTGGCGTAGAACGATACCCTATTTACTCTAAATTACAAACGACACAAAAAGGGTTTAAGTTGAGCCACATCAATTTTTGGCTCCGCCGTTGGGGATCGAAATTTGCTTTTCTTTTCTTTTGTTTTTTTTGTACATGTATTTCTATTTTTCTTTTCCATCTTTTCTCCGCCTATTCATGGTTGTGTTTCAGGTATAGGTGAAATTTTTGAGTGATTGACATGGCTGCAATTCCTACACTTCGTGATGATGTTGCGGTGTCGATTGCTGGTATTGGGCGTACTTGCATGGTGTATCTTAATCCTACTGAAGGAAAGAGTAGTACTTTTGAGCTCAAACAAAATCTTCTTATGAGACTACCAGTCTTCCATGATCTTCCTACCGAGGAACCGAATCAACATCTCTCTCGGTTTGTGACCATTGTTGAGTGTATGGGACCATCTACGGCAGATCCTCAAATTTTGAAGATGAAGGCTTTTCCATTTTCTCTTGATGGAGTAGCTTTGGATTGGTTCGATGATTTGCCCACAGGATTCATTACTTCCTAGGAGAAGCTAGCACAAGAGTTCTTACAGAAGTTTTATCCAGTAACTAGAGTGATGAGCATGAGAAGTCAAATTGCTGGACTTCAATAATATGCAACTGAGACATACACGGAGTACTATGCTAGATTTCAGAGGTTACAGAAGAGGTGCCCACAACATGGTTTCACTAAGGGGAGTCTGCTACACTTCTTCTACCAAGGTTTAGATGTGACAGAGAAGAGACTACAAGATTCTGCTGCTAGAGGTGCGTTTATAGATTTGACGCATGATGTTGTTGAACAATTGATCTCCAAAAGAGCTGCTAATGAACTGCAATGTTGGAGTCATCCGAGGTCAGAATCAATTCCCGGAGTTGAGTCTAATCCAAGTTTGACAAAGATTGAGCAGAATATTGAGAGGTTGAGTGCATTAATTCTAAAGGGAAGAACAGCTCGAGCTCAAGTATGTGGTGTTTCTGCAGCTCCTGGCCATTTTGATCATGCATGTCCGCATTTGATTGCACCTTGTTATGAAAGTGTCAATACTATTGAGTATCAAGGAGAAAACTGAAGGAATATAAGGATGAGCGGAAGCATGAAATAACATTTTTTTTCGTAAAATCCATATATCGCACATATAGAAAACTGTAAAATGATGTGGAATCAAAATCTTACCTTGAAAAATCGAAGCTTTGAATCGAGATGATCGTTAGCAGTAGCTTCTCAGAGTGTGAAGCCCTCTACCGGTATCCACCAAGAATAATTCTTCGATGAAGCTTTTTATAAAACTTGAAGCTTTATAAAAATGGAGGTTTTCCTTTTTCTTTTGAGAGAGAGAGAGAGATGAAGAAGAAGGAGAGGCAACTAGGTTTTTCACAAAAACAAAAGTGTGTCTAACTCATCTTATCTCATCCTTTATATAGGGCTCAAGTAGGGTTAGTATATTTAATATATCAATATATATATTAATATATAAATCCCTCACTTTCTCTTATAAAATGTTTAAATAATAATTAAAACTATTTTAATCATTATTATTATTCTCTCTCAAAATACCTTCATCAATAAATTAATCTTTTTATGGTGTGACCCTGTAGGTTCAATATTAAGCCGGTAGTAGAAATAAATAATAATAAACTTTTTATTTATTATTTATATGAATTCTAAAATTCATTAAATATAATTAACTGATTAATTATATTTATTCTACATCGTGAGTGATGCTTCTCAACATATCGCGACTATCCGGATAATATGAATTCACTGCTTAGAATACCAAGAACCTGTCAGTGACTAGTTATAGTACAATCAATTCCTTCTACCCTACAATATCCCGATTAAATACAAGGCACGGAACTCGTGTCAAGCCTATCAGATTTAATCATATGATTTCTTATTCATAATGCAAAGTTCATATTAATGCAAATTAGAAACTCCTTTCTAATTTCATTCACTCTGGCCAGAGATTCCAGAACTCGCATACTAAGAATAACATAGGATATTCACTTCCTATACTGGAAGGGGTAGATCCTCTATTGACGTTAACTATCTCCATACACAAATCCCTATGCCCAGAATAGACCTAATGGATGTCCTTGAGACTAAGGACTAAACCAAAGCACAGTTCATTATATACAAGATAACTTTAACGATCTTAAGTCTAAGGACACTTGTACAACTATCACTCAGTGAACAACTATCGACACGTGAGTAATCTCCATTAGTTGTCCAACTACTCGAGTCATGTTCAGTGAACTTATTCCCTAATAAGCACCTACATACTAGCTATAGTGTCACCACACAAATGCCTATGAGAACAGACATCCTCCTGAAGGGAGCAAGCATAGTATGTACCAATCTTTGCGGATTCACTAACTTCCGATTAGTTATCCTATGATCAGGAACTGTTTAAGTCTAGAGTTATCATCTTCTAGATCTCACTATTACAATCTCATTATAATTCTAGAAGCTTTACTCTAAACTATGGAACATCTTATTTAAAAACACTTTAAATAGATAAAGCCCGTAATAAAAACAAAACAAGTCTTTTATTAACATTAATGAAATCAAATAAGAATACATGAAAGTTCTTCCTAACTCATCATACATGATTGGATTTAGGACAAACACTTTCAATCTCCCACTTGAACTAAAGCCAATCACACTGGTATCTAATACCCATCTTCACTTTATGACGATCAAAGTGAATCTGAGACAATGTCTTTGTGAGTGGGTCTGCTACGTTGTTATGTGTGTCAACTCTCTCAATTTTGACATCTCCTCTTTCAATGATCTCCCTAATCAAATGAAAGCGCCGCAAAACATGTTTGGAATTTTTATGAGACCTAGGTTCCTTGGCTTATGCTATTGCTGCATTGTTATCACAATACAACACAATAGGCTACTCAATGCTAGGAACAACTCCCAACTCAGAAACAAATTTCCTCATCCAAACGGCTTCTTTTGCAGCCTCACTTGCAGCTATATACTCTGCTTCCGTTGTGGAGTCAGCCGTTGTAGACTGTTTGGAACTCTTCCAACTAATCGCACCACCATTCAGAGTAAACACGTACCCTGACATGGATGTGCTATCATCGCTTTCTGATTGAAAACTAGAGTCAGTATAACCCTCTATTTTCAACTCAGATCCACCAAAACAAAAAATATCCTTAGTCCTTCGCAAATACTTAAGGATGTTCTTCACTGCTTTCAGTGGTCTTCACCTGGATTGGACTGATATCTGCTCGTCACACTAATTGAATGAGCAACATCAGGCCTAGTACATAACATCGCATACATGATAGATCCTATTGTCGAAGCATAAGGAATCTTACTCATACGCTCCCTTTCTTCAGGTGTCTTAGGAGACATCTTCTTGGAAAGGGATACTCCATGGCTCATTGGTATGAGACCTCTCTTGGAGTTTTCCATGCTGAACCTTTTAAGCACTTTCTCGATGTATGTACCCTGGGTAAGACCTATCATTCTTCTAGATCTATCTCTATAGATCTTTATACCGAGAATGTAGGATGCTTCTCCCAAGTCCTTCATAGTGAAGTTCTTTGATAGCCACACTTTGACTGATTGTAGCATCGGTATATCATTTCCTATAAGATGTATGTCATCCACATACAACACAAGAAATGTTACCACGCTCCCTCTAACCTTCTTGTAGACACATTTCTCTGAGTCAACACTACTCATAGCCTCATTATAGGTCATCGGGTCGTCATCATTAATGATTGACAACTCATTATCATTCTCAATGACAAGGCCATAATTCCTCTCAGGTTGGCGAGACACTCTCTCTGACCTACGAATGGGCTGTTCCACAGAAGGTTGTTCAGTCTGAACAGGTGTTTCCTCTTGAACCGTAGTAGTTTGTGCTTCTTGAACTTCATTAAGTTCTATTTTGCTCCCACTGTTCCCTTCAAGGATAAACTGTTTTTCTAAGAAGGTAGCATGTCTGGAGACAAATACCCTATGATCGGTGTAAAAGTAATACCCTAAAGTCTCTTTAGGATATCCCACAAACTTACATTTTACGGATCGAGATTCCTGCTTATCCGGGTCAACTTTCTTGACATAAGCTGGACATCCCCAAATCTTAACGTGTTTAAGACTCGGTTTCCTTTCTTTCCATATCTCATATGGAGTTTGAGGAACAGATTTGGAAGGCACCTTATTCAGTAAATATGCTGAGGTTTCCAATGCATAACCCCAAAGGAATACTGGAAGATCTGCATAGCTCATCATGGATCGAACCATGTCTAACAAAGTTCGATTTCTACTTTCAGATACCCCATTCAAATGTGGAGTATATGGAGGAGTCCACTGAGAGACTATACCATTTTCTTTGAGATAATCTAGAAACTCACCATTCAAGTATTCACCACCTCGATCTGATCGAAGGGTTTTAATACTATGTTTGGTTTGTTTCTCCACTTCATACTTGTATTCTTTGAACTTTTCAAAGGCTTCAGACTTGTGTTTCATCAAATACACATATCCGAATCTAGATCGATCATCTATGAAAGTAATGAAGTACGAAAATCCACCCATGGCTTGCGTAGACATCGGTCCACATACATCTGTGTGTACCAATCCTAGCAAATCTGCAGCCCTCTCTCCATGTCCACTAAATGGAGATTTGGTCATTTTACCCAATAGACAAGACTCGCATGTAGGATATGATTCAAAATCAAAGGGTTCAAGTAACCCTTCCTTATGCAATGTACGAAGTCTATTTTCACTAATATGACCAAGTCTGCAGTGCCACAAATAGGTGAGATTTTCATCATCCCTTTTCCTTTTATTAGTACGTTCAATTTGTAGTAAATTATGCTCTACGTCACATACATACAGACCATTATTTAAAATACCACTACCATAAAGAACATTATCTCTAAGAATTGAACATTTATTATTCTGAATAACAAACGAAAATCCAGCCAAGTCTAACATGGGAATAGAAGTAATATTCCTCACAATCGAGGGAACAAAATAACAATTATTTAAAACAATAGTCTTGCCCGTAGGCATATGTAAATCAAATGATCCTACAGCTTCAGCAGCAACTCTTGCTCCATTTCCCATCTGTAGAATCACCTCCTCTTCCTCAAGAGTCCTACTTCTCCTTAGTCCCTGCAACGAATTGCATATGTGAGAACCACAGGCGGTATCTAATACCCAAGTAGAAATTTGATTTAATGACATATTCACTTCAATCATGAACATACCTGAATCAGAAGCGGCAGTCTCACTACCCTTCTTCTTCTTCAATTCTGCAAGGTAAACCTTGCAGTTCCTCTTCCAGTGCCCCACCTTGTTACAGTGGAAGCAAACAGCTTTGCTTTTGGGGTCTTCAGCTTTTGGTGGAACCGGCTTTTTCTCACCTACTTTCTTCTTCTTGGTAGGGTTCTTCTTCCTTTTCTTAGGATTGGAACCTTCACCAATTAGAAGAACAGAACTCTTCTTAGAGGGAAAATTCGATTCAGCAGTCTTCAACATGTTGTGGAGTTCAGCCAGGCTGACGTCCAACTTGTTCATGTGAAAGTTCACAACAAACTGCGAAAACGAACCCGGAAGTGATTGCAAGACCAAGTCTTGACTCAGCTCCCCATCCATGTTGAAACCAAGTTGTCCAAGACGTTCAATCAAATTGATCATCTTAAGTACATGGTCATTCACAGACGATCCCTCAGACATCCTACAGCGGAACAGCTCCTTCGATATCTCATATCGAGCTGTCCTCCCCGCCACATCATACAACTCTTGTAGATGCATTAGGATAGTGTAAGCATCCATATGCTCATGCTGCTTCTGTAGCTCAATGTTCATGGAAGCTAGCATGATACATTGAGCAACATTGCATCATCTATCCACTTACGATACACAACATGTTCATCATCATGTGCATCGTCAGCAGGTTCAGCAGGCTTAGGTGAGTTAAGCACATATTCCAGCTTCTCAACCCTGAGAACAATTTTCAGGTTTCGAAGCCAGTCAGCAAAATTGGGACCAGTCAATTTGTGAGCATCCAATATGCTCCGGAGTGATAGTGCAGAAGACATAATGTATATAGTAAATCTGTAAATGATAAACACATAACAACACTTAGCAAATATTCAATTTCATTTTAAAACACTATATGAATCGGGTCTTTATTCATAAGTGGCTCCCACTAGTTTATCTAATTTATACAACCCCCTAAGTGGAAAAATTAAGCATTCATAATGCTAGTGGGAATAGGGATCCTACATTCCATCACACAACCTCGGCTGTGGCACGAAACGCCATGTGATGTTCAGTAGGCAGACAACTCTTGTCAATTACATCTCATGTTATTCCCTAATAAAACTTTAGCCTCTTGAATAATTGAGTCACGGCTGTAGCACGACAAACTCAATATTCTAAGTCAAGTCTAACCCAACATTTCGTACAATTGAATCAGTCTCCAATAGCCCACGGCTGTGGCACGTAACGACCATTAGATTCTAATTCATTGTACACATCTCTATGTAATAGACAAGTATTTCTTATCTCGAAATCAAAGCCCTCTGCTGTAGCACGAAACGACAATGATTCAAAAATAAGAACTACTCTCTACCATGTTGGAAGGCTATGACCGACACAAGCCCGTTGTGTCATTGGCCAATTACTACTTGATATTATTTAATTTTAGAGGGATTATATTATGTTACAACCATAATCATATTACTAGGAGATTCTCTTTTTCTTGAACAAAATACAATTATGATATTTAAATGAAAAATTCCCAGTGTGTTGGAGGGGTCACATCGGTCCCGCTTAAAACCCAACGGCCTAGACAGAAATTTTCATTTTCAACATCAAAAGAGTATTTCACTCTATGTTTCATAAACATAAGAATCGCATGGTTGTACTCATAATATTATTGTTAAGGCAAGAAACGATTCCTATTCTAGATTTTCTAGAGCACGCCTTATATTGATTTAAGTTCACCTAAATCTATCATCGCATGGTAAATATAGGCATATATCTCATATATAAAAATAAATAAATAAGTAAGCATGCAAGTAATATCATGTCATACAATGATATAATGATGTATGGATTTATTATAGTATTTAAAAGCAATTAAAACAATTAATACATGCTTTAAAACACATCCGGGAATATAAACAGTTCCAAACTTTTATATAAAAAATATTTGACCATTCCATTAGATCCGTCTCGGAAAAACGAATCCAACGGTATATTGCACGCCCAAAACGGAGTTACCAAACTCCCAAAAAATCAAATTTAATGTGGACAGAGGGGATGTAACGCATGACGCTCATGCGTTACAACAATTAAAAGCTATTAATTGTGTAACGCATGACGCTCATGCGTTACAAGGTCTGTAACGCATTCCCGGAATGCGTTACACCCTTCCCAGCGACCGCGCGCGCGTGGCACGGCCAGCAGCAGTTTTTTTTTTTTTTTTTTAATTTATATTTTTGTAACTCCTCTAGCTTTTATTACACTAAAAAAACACAATTAATAAAAAAAAACATTTTTTATTTAATGTTAAGTAAGTTACAACAATTCTATGCTATAAAGCATTTAAAACACAAAAAAAAAACTACCTAGCCATTAATGCATTTATTGTTATTATTATTTCATTTTAATATTAATAAATTAATTAACAATTAATTAATAAATTAATAAAAAATCAAAATAATATGATTTCTGAAATCAAACAAAAGCAAAAATAAGCAAGTATCTATGGGGTCCTTGTGCAAATTTTAATTCATATATTTCAACATGCATAATTATTTTATGAATTTTAATTAAAACAATTTTAAAAAATTCATATCAAATAATCTACACATCACAAAATTATGAAAAAAAATACCTAGATGATCCACAACACTTGTAGAACCCAGATCAATGGTCAAAATCTCATGCAAATCATATTTCGAATTAATTCATAATTAAATCTAAATATACTTGCAAAAATCATAATAAATCCATACATGCATCAAAAAATCTAAAATTTTCACATGATTCTCTATATGCAACAACCTTGCTCTGATACCATTGAAGGAATATAAGGATGAGCGGAAGCATGAAATAACATTTTTTTCGTAAAATCCATATATCGCACATATAGAAAACTGTAAAATGATGTGGAATCAAAATCTTACCTTGAAAAATCGAAGCTTTGAATCGAGATGATCGTTAGCAGTAGCTTCTCAGAGTGTGAAGCCCTCTACCGGTATCCACCAAGAATAATTCTTCGATGAAGCTTTTTATAAAACTTGAAGCTTTATAAAAATGGAGGTTTTCCTTTTTCTTTTGAGAGAGAGAGAGAGATGAAGAAGAAGGAGAGGCAACTAGGTTTTTCACAAAAACAAAAGTGTGTCTAACTCATCTCATCTCATCCTTTATATAGGGCTCAAGTAGGGTTAGTATATTTAATATATCAATATATATATTAATATATAAATCCCTCACTTTCTCTTATAAAATGTTTAAATAATAATTAAAACTATTTTAATCATTATTATTATTCTCTCTCAAAATACCTTCATCAATAAATTAATCTTTTTATGGTGTGACCCTGTAGGTTCAATATTAAGCCGGTAGTAGAAATAAATAATAATAAACTTTTTATTTATTATTTATATGAATTCTAAAATTCATTAAATATAATTAACTGATTAATTATATTTATTCTACATCGTGAGTGATGCTTCTCAACATATCGCGACTATCCGGATAATATGAATTCACTGCTTAGAATACCAAGAACCTGTCAGTGACTAGTTATAGTACAATCAATTCCTTCTACCCTACAATATCCCGATTAAATACAAGGCACGGAACTCGTGTCAAGCCTATCAGATTTAATCATATGATTTCTTATTCATAATGCAAAGTTCATATTAATGCAAATTAGAAACTCCTTTCTAATTTCATTCACTCTGGCCAGAGATTCCAGAACTCGCATACTAAGAATAACATAGGATATTCACTTCCTATACTGGAAGGGGTAGATCCTCTATTGACGTTAACTATCTCCATACACAAATCCCTATGCCCAGAATAGACCTAATGGATGTCCTTGAGACTAAGGACTAAACCAAAGCACAGTTCATTATATACAAGATAACTTTAACGATCTTAAGTCTAAGGACACTTGTACAACTATCACTCAGTGAACAACTATCGACACGTGAGTAATCTCCATTAGTTGTCCAACTACTCGAGTCATGTTCAGTGAACTTATTCCCTAATAAGCACCTACATACTAGCTATAGTGTCACCACACAAATGCCTATGAGAACAGACATCCTCCTGAAGGGAGCAAGCATAGTATGTACCAATCTTTGCGGATTCACTAACTTCCGATTAGTTATCCTATGATCAGGAACTGTTTAAGTCTAGAGTTATCATCTTCTAGATCTCACTATTACAATCTCATTATAATTCTAGAAGCTTTACTCTAAACTATGGAACATCTTATTTAAAAACACTTTAAATAGATAAAGCCCGTAATAAAAACAAAACAAGTCTTTTATTAACATTAATGAAATCAAATAAGAATACATGAAAGTTCTTCCTAACTCATCATACATGATTGGATTTAGGACAAACACTTTCAAAAACTCGTTCTTAGATTCATATAATCCAACATGGAGAGGTCACCCCAACTTGAGGCATGGTGATCACAATCAAATTGGGTTTGAGCGTCAAGACACTTCTATGCATTCTGATTTTCAACAAAGGGAAGAGGTACCTCAAAATTCAGTTAGTGGAAGCACTATTGAGAATTTGTTAGCTAAGTTAACTGATGGACAGTTGGAGATGCAGAAACAATGTGCCAAAGATTCTCAAGACATCAAGGAAGTACATAAACAACTTGGTGATGTGGTTCAAAAGATGAATCAAAAGTATGAGTTTGCTGAAATTCCTACAACTATAGAACCACGACAAAAGTTTGAGTATGTGAATGTTATTACAACCAACAACTCACTAGGTGAAAGAATTCTGAATTCACAAGATAATGACATACTTGATGTTACAAAGGAAGAATCTGCAAGTCTCAATGATGACATTGAGGAAGTGGTTGCAACTGAGCCTAAAAGGAAGTCTCATGATCTCTCATATCCTTTTGATAATAATAGTCGCTTTGATTATGTTCCTTTTTCATCTAGGTTGGTGCAAATCAAAGTGAATGGGGTGGATGATAAAAATTATGGGGATACGAAGATATGTTTTACGGAGAGTACAAGAGAGAGTGTTGTGCAAGAAGATTCTAAAGTGGTAGAAGAAGAGGTGGAAGATGTAATTTATGAAGACCATGACAATGATTTTTCAGGGGAGGAGTATGTTGGAATTGAAGAAAATTTTGTGCATCTTACAAGTTTTGTTGAAAACCAACTCCTCCTTTCAATCTCGAATTTGAACTTGAAGAAAATCTTACTCTTGATGGTACATCAAATATTTTGAAGGAGTTGTTGATGCATTCTAGGTGTGATGCACCTACATTGGAGCTGAAACCTTCACTGATTCATTTGAGGTATCATATACCATTTTCTGAGTGAATTTGTGATGTTTCAGCAAGTCACATGTGCCTGATTGGAACTACAATTCTATGGTTTTCATCTGAATTATGCAATTTTCATGACACTCTCCATATCATTGAGATGGAGAAGATATCGTGGATGTATCCACCTTGACCTTGGAGAGCATATTGTCTAACTAAAGACAATAAAGAAGAGCGCTTCTAGGGAGGCAACCCAAGATTATTGTAAGTTTTGTATTATTACTATTATTATTATTATTATGAGTAAATAATTTTTATTTCATTATTTTTAACTCCCACAAGGTGCAATGATGATTTTTATGAAGTGTTTCAGGGATAATTACTTTTACAGGATGATGAGCAATTTATTTAGTTGCTAATGGATTTTGAAATTTGGAGATTGTTCTTGAATAAAAAAAAGTCGAATGAAAAGAAAAAAAAAATTGTTAAAAAATTTTGAGAGACATGAAATTTTTGTTGGTGGTGCGAATATTTATACCGGCGTGCGAAGTTCCCTGTACTAACAGTCACATTCAACACCGTGGGATACTTCACAAAGCCCGCAGTATCACTTCTCTGGAATAACAGTTGATTTTCGTGGACATAAACCACGCGCTACTGCTTTGACACACCCATGCCACCTGCTTCTGTTCTAAACCTGAAGGCCATCTCTTATCCGAACCTAGCACTTGCAATTAAGGATCCTGCCTCGGGTTGTCCAAGCCTGCTGCTTGGGAACAGCCGAACCTGACCAGCTATGACTTGAACTCATTAAAACAAAATAAATTGTTGCTGGTGGGTTTTGAACCCCTGATTTAGGAACCAACTTTGCTGGACGATATTTGTGTTACTATGTGGACTGACTTTCTATAGAATGTTTGGCCCTGCCATTTAATAACTTGGAGGCACCATTTCACAATTCTTTTCAAGCGGTACTTCATGCAATTGCATAGGGGAGTTTTTCTCACTTTTCTTTGTAAATATTTTTCTTTATTTGATTTTTGTTTTTAATTTTATTAGAATTTTTTTTCTTTATATATGTATATATATTATATATTTTATTCATTGAGGACTATGAATCATTCAAGTGTGGGGAGGTGTTCTCAATCTTTTATAAAAAAATTTAAAAAAAATAGAAAATTAAAACTTTTTGTATATAATTGCCTTGTCAAGAGCATGTTAGCGAGGATAAGTACACATTTTGTAGACTAATTTTGCATGATTAATTCTTAGTGTGCTATCAACGAATAAAATTCACTTGTTGCATGATTATTCCTTGTGTGTACTTGCGAAAATTCTAAAACTTGAGATGCGTCTTAGTCAAATTTAGTAAGTTGAGCATGCTTTCACCTTGTGAGATTTTGAGCCTAATTTATGATTGATACATTTTATATCAATCGAATTCTTTTGTTGTGTGGTGTTCGTCATTTAGCATGTGCTCTAGAACTTGTTTTGATATCGTTTTGAGACTACATGATATGTGTGTGCATGAAAATGATAAAGGCACTAGGATTAACCTCATCAACCTAAACACTACCTTTATGAGTTATATCCTTAGTGAACCCTCTTGAGCTTATATCTGTTTCTTTCATATATCACCACTCTAAAAATTTTGAGCCTACTTGTTCATTCTTGTCTTGATTTACTGGTAGAGCGTTGTGATTCAACTTAAGGGTGGGTGAATATTCAAGTGTGGAGATCTTCTGTTAAAGTCTGATATTTTGGTGGGAATTAATAAGATGTGGTTACTTGATCTTTGTTCTTTAAAAAAAAAGAAGAAAAAATTATAAAAAAAATGAGAAGAAGAAGATTGAAGTTGAGTTATTGTTCATTGTTCATTGCAATGTGAAAATGGGAAAGTACATAATCATGTGCTTATGGGTTTAATACTTGTGAAAGTCTGATCACCTTTTACATGATTTATATTTTCATGTTGAGTGCTAGAATTAAAAGTGAACATGATGCTCTATTATTTTATCAAGTTTAGCCACTTGTGAGCCTTTTCTTTGAATTCCTACCCCGTCCCTAAGCCACATTACAACCTTTAACAAAGACCTTTTGATTCGTGCATGCATATATATGAAGTAGTGGAGATTTGGTGGACAACCAAGCATATGGTAGCACATGTCTATTTTGATTGAACTTGAGTGATACACTGCACCTAAACACTTGTGTGAATTGAGAGTGATGCGAGATTTTGTATCCATAGCGTGCTTGCTTATTAAAGGCGACTTTGATGTTTATTTCATGATATTTTTGTCTATCCAGACATGTGTGCATACTTGGATGATTCTGTACAAGTGGTGTACTTTCAGATATTCTCAGGTTGTTGTGTGATTGAGGTTTGCATATGTGGTGTACTATGAATTGTTGCATGTTTGAGACTTGGTGATTGAAAATATTTGATTTTGTGGGTATATCTTCTATAAACCCTCACGAGACACAACTCGTCCTACTAGGGTTGCCTAGGGGTTTAAAGGCTTGTTGCATATGCTCAATGCAATCGTGTCATCTACGAAAGTGGTGTTTGTTAGTTAGATTAGATTTTATTCTTTCTATTTGCCCGAGGACGTGCAAAACGCTAAGTGTGGTGATATTTGATAGAATATATATATTTGTATATATTTTAGATGATTTTCATTCTCATATTAGTTATATTTTGCATTTAATTGGATCTTTATTAATTATACTTTAATATTTTATTGTAAGAAGCAAGGAATTCTAAATTGGAAAGGATTGGAGCTAAATAAGAAGAAAATTCGGATTAATTGGGCTACACGCGCAAGACACGTGGTTTGGGCCGTATCTTGAGTTCTAGATATCGGATTTCGGTGATTTAACAGCCCACGCGAAGATAACGAGATTTTCTTTCATTCTAGAATGGGCCAGATGTCATATGCCAGTTGGAGCAGTTCAGAAACAGCAGAGAAAAGTCAACTACGAATTTTGACCATAAAAACCTTTTCAATTTTGGAAAGCCATGTATTCTTTGGAACAATAAAAAATACTTTTATTATTAGGTCATTATCATTAGAAATAATAGATACGCGTATATCCATAGCCACCGAGGAGAAGCCAAGAGGAGGAGAAGGAGGACTTTATGCTTGGAGATTTCAACATAGGGATAACTCTTCTTCCTCTATACTTGTATTTTATGACTTTTATTATGATTATGGTTGGCTAGATATTATTGTTGGAGGGCTGTTTTGAAGTCCTAAATCTTATGACAATTGTGCAAGTTTGATATTCTGAGATGTGTTCTTGATTGTGCTTATATATACGTCAATGTTTGTAGAGATACATGAATTAACTATGGTATGTGGTCATCCAAATATGTTTTCTGATTACTATCTCTATAAAGTCAATTAATCTTTCTATGTGGTCATGGGATTAATTGTATTAGTGTGTAATTCGTTTTAACCTTTCTATGTGGTTCATGAGGTTAAACGGATAGCAGAATTTGTTTCTATGTGGGCATGGCAAGTTCTCTGTAAGTATCTTTCACACATATCATAAGAGTTTCAGAATTGTGTCATGGGTTTAGGGTGGATCTACATGCTTTCCAACATGTTTCAGGAATTGGTTACAAACAAATTTTCCCTTGTTTACTAGTTAATTTAGTTATTAGATAAAAACAACAAACCAAATCCATCTTTGATATTATTAGCAGAATAGAAGAAAAGTGATCCCTTGATCCTTGGCGTAGAATGATACCCTATTTACTCTAAATTACAAACGACACAAAAAGGGTTTAAGTTGAGCCACATCATGTATGTGATAGCCCAAATGATAATGTCTTATCTCTTGTCGTTCAAGTGAAATTGATTTATTCAAGTGAACTTGGTTCCAAAAAAAGGAGTGTGGGTCTTTCTGTAACTAGCTATGTATGCATGAATATTAGGTCAGATTACAAACAATTATGTGCTAAGATTATTTAATTTGGTTACATTATTTAATTATTTATAATTCAATTTATTTTTTAATTAAAATATTTAGCACATATTTTTATTTGGCAATTTTTTTAGGGTAATGCTAGGTAACCTAAATTGGTACCCAAAAATTGCTCCCGTGACAGGAATGATATGACAGATTGAGAAATTTTAATTCGGGAGGTTGGTGTGAATACAACAGACATACACTTGACTTTATTCTAACCAATTAAAACAATACACTTGACTTTCTAGAACTAATTCGGAGTAACTAGCTTTTTTTTTTACATGAACTCTAAAAAAAAGGCAATGATATGAATAATTACTACAAAAATACACCTCTTTAATAATACAAAAAGATAATAAACACAATAGAAAATCTTAGATGCATGATATGGGTACTAAATTGTATTCATTTTGTAAGGGGATAAACAACATTAACTAAAATTTAGATATCAAGTCCCTAATTAATTGTCACGTTAAATTTTTAAATAGTCAAATTAATCATAGTTTGACTGAGATTTATATCTATTATATAATAAAAAATAATTAAAAGAAATTGTATCATTTAAAAGTACATCTTGATTATTTTAACATGCAACTTTCAATTTTTAAAAATAATAAAAGAATAATTTTTAATCTTTGATTAAAGATTGGTCAATTTGACCATTAAAAATCAAAACAGGAGTAATACATATTATTAGATTATATTTGTACTCTGACCATGACAAGATCCTGACGATAAATCATATATATTTGAAGAGATAATAAATGTAGGAGACTTGTCCAATAATTTGGTAGTCTAATTCTCAGTACCGCTAAAATAATTTTAGCCGTTAGTTTTAAATTTTTTAAAAAAAGGATCAAAAGATCATATTATATAAAAAGAAGAAATTATTATCTTAAAACATAGAAACTCAAAGAAGGGTATTAGAATTGAATTTTAAAAAAATTAAAATAAAAAGTAATCATAAATTACTAAAGAGACCACTTTAATTAATACATAAATTATATTATATTTATATTGTATATCAAAATAATAAGAATTGTTATATATAAAATATATAACAATCGTTGATATTAAAAATTGTATTTGATAGTATGACTATATTCCAATACTAAAATTTTTAATTTGATAATCTAAATCAAATAGTAGATTTACTGAATCTAATAGTAGAATTCTTCACATATAAAAATTTCACTTTCTTCTCTCTTAAATTTCAAGATAGTTTTAATTGAATTTTTTTTTTGTTAAAACATCAATAATTAAAGATTATTTTGTGAGTTTCACGTGGGTTGTAAAATTGTACAAATCTAATTTTTAGAACTCTCAAGATTGAGCATAAATATTAAATTAGACGTGTAAAATTTAATAAATTTCAACTATTAACCACAACTCTATCATGTAAACTAACAATATGTAAATATAGAGAATGATGTAATTTACATGTCTTGAAAATAGGAATTGAAATTTAAAAAGTAAAGTGTGGATTTATTTATCAATTACCTAAATATTTATAGATATTAAAAAAACAGTGTGTTGCACGAGTTATAAGTTAGTTATATTAAACATGGAACATTGAAAGTTGTGTCGGTAGTGTGATCATTCATAGTTTGGTTACTCAATTCACATCTGTTATATCTTTCAAATCAAATTTGATGAGAACCGTTAGATTTAATACTAAAGTTATGTATAGAGTTGTTTAAGGTTCGAATATCACTAACAACATAACAAAATTATATTTTACCATATTAGTTTCAAAAAACTAAATAAATATAAAATTTCATCAAACACATATTATTATATTATATTTATTTAAATATGTGTTATACAACAAACTCTATATATAATTAACAAAACTAAACTAAAAAAATATTAAAATACTAAAATATTTTAAAGTAACTTGTGATTTGCACAGGATATGAGATAGTATCAATTTATATCTTCTTTGTTTAATAGTATTTGATATGTTTGTTCAAATTTAACTCAACATATGTTCGTGGTATATAAATAAGATATATGTTATTCGTTTGTTTGAAGTTGATTTTAAATTGCAGATGAAAAGTTATATGGTCCCTTGAGAATGTGCAAAAGGTGTAGTTATACTTATTTCATCGATGAACACTTGTTATTCTAAAAAACAATTGGTGATTTTATTTTGGAGGTTCAAATCTTATGTACTAGATTTCACAAACATCCTTTTCAAACACATACATTTTCACATTTAGATTGACTTTTCAGGACTTATCAATTTTCCATTTTTTATTTCACAAATTAATTTGAAGGGCCCGTTACTTTTTTCGCATTAAGCTTACAAATTTTCAGGACCAATCCTAGGTATAGTTCCAGCAATCAAAGCTGAGGGAGAGTGATTTAAAAGATGCGAATGAAGCAGGGTTGAGGTCAGTGGTGGTGGAAACTGATCACTTGAATCTTGCAAATTTACTCCAGTCAAGAGCTCATATGACAACATCTACACAAGTATATTTTAATGACATCTTTGACATAGCTAAATTATTTGTCTTTTGTTCCCTCAGGTAGATCTGGTATTTCGTTCATGTCGTGTATTTTCATGTTTCGTGTACTTGAATGCTAAACATAAAATCGACCCATTTAGGTTCGTGTACTTTCGTGTTCGTGTACCTTCCGTGTCGTATATTTTTTGTGTCATGTTATCGTATTATTTTAAAAATAAATAAATATATTTAAATATTAAATTTTTTGTTTAAGTCTTTACAAATTTGTACAAAAATACTAATGTAACCCTGTGCTTTGCACGGGTATTGAAACTAGAAATTATTAAGGAGCTAACTAAGGTAATTTCTTTGCATAAGAATGTAGTCAAAAAAGGTGACCGCTTGGAATTACCACATCATTGGTTGCACAGCTTGAACGTTTGGCGTTTGTGGCTAACTTGAGGGACTCAAGATTTGCACTACCTTCAACATCCATCCTTAGCCCAATATGCTAGGTGATTCTAGGTCGGGATCCTGCAACCAATTGTTGATCGGGTGACCGCTTGGAATTACCATGACTATACTTCAAGTTGGGCAGATTCATGTGGCATAGAATTATAGTCTAAACCATAACATGAGCGAGTCTGTATTGTGATCAACCAACAAGATACGAACATTCTTAGCTCCTACTTGACCCATAACATTATTTGTGTCCATATTTTTACAAAAACAAACAAAAATCTAATGTGAAAGCAATCAAAAATGCATATTTAAAAACCATTGCATTTTTTTATTGCTTTTACATTAGATTTTTCGTTGTTTTAGTAAGAATATGGAAGCAAATAATGTTATGGGTCAAATAGGAGCTAAGAATGTTAATATCTTATTAGTTGAACACGATACAAACTCACTTATGTTATGGATTCGACTAAAATTCTATGCCATATGAATGTGCCCAACTTGAAGTATCGTCATGATAGTTTCAAGTGGTCACCCGATCATGATACATCATATTGTAAATTTTTAAAAAATTTATATTATATATATATATGGAAAAGTTGCATCTGGAAAAATTATATATATATATATATATATGTGTGTGTGTGTGTGTGTGTGTGTGTGTGTAAATTTCAGAAAAGTTGCATCTGAAATTTATCAAACTTACGATTTTTCAGCAAAAAAGCTATTTTCACTATTTAGAATAGCAATAAAAAAATAGACCCCAAGTAAATGTTTAAAAAGAAGCGTTCTGCACAAAACTTAAAAAAATGATTTTAAAAAGTACTATATGTGTATTACCACTTCTATTCCATATAGGTTAAAAACAAGATAACCAAATACATCATATTGTAAATTTTTAAAATTTATATATATATGTGTGTGTGTGTGTGTGTGTGTGTGTGTGTGTGTGTGTGTGTGTGTGTGTGTGTGTGTGTGTGTTTGTGTGTGTAAATGAAATCAACCCAACATGAAATTAAATAAAATCCAAATTTTTGGTGGTAGAATAAAAACAGATATAATTGAAAAAATATTTAAAACTCAAATAATATAATAATATTAGAGTAAAAAATTATTAATATTAAGACTGATATATGCATTATACGACATATAAAATACTGATAAGTATATTAAAGAGAATTGGAAGCTAAAGACGTACCTTAGAGGCTTAGACTGCATTCTAAGGTACCAAGAATAATCATTTACCTAAAAACAATCGGTAAATTATAATCAAAATTTTTGATGCGCATAGTTATAGATCCCAAGATTTGATACAAAATTTAAACCAAATAACATGGCTAAGGATTTTGGTCACCATATAGTAAAAAATTTAGTTGATTTCACAACCAAAATACTTGATGTAATAAAAAATAACAAAAATTTATCAAATTTGTCGAAACGAATGTATTAAACTAAGGAATTGTTTATTTATGTAAAGTAAAAAACTAATTAAAATTAACATGTGTTCCTCTGAGGTCGGGAATTTCATTGTTATGCCAGATTCGTGGTCGCGAAATCAAATCTTTTACGATCGTTATTGAAAAACAAATTCTACTTACCGGAAAATTTGCAAGCACAGCTGCTAAGAATTGCAAATTTACCATCAAAAACAACTTTGGATATATTTACAAATATAAGTACATGAAAATAAACTATGGAGATTGAGGAAGACGAAAAAATTTGCAAGCACAGCTGCTAAGAATTGCAAATTTACCATCAAAAACAACTTTGGATATATTTACAAATATAAGTACATGAAAATAAACTATGGAGATTGAGGAAGACGAAGGACGAAAAACGTACCAAAGAAGACAAAGTGAATTCTACACATAAAAGAGATATGCATGTATAATATATAAGGAAAAAAATGAAAAATGAATTAAGACTTGATACCGTCCATATTCATTTTTTATTGATTATTTTTTCTAATTAGTGAAGGCCAACTGTATCAATCTTGTTTCCAGCCATACATATTCTGTAATTTGAAAAAAATAATGTTACTGAGTTAATATAAGAAAATATTTATCTATACTAATTTTTGTTTTAATAATGATATGGACAGGAAAGTAATTATAGAAATATAATTACTGGTTCATTGGAAAGGTCTAATATTTAAGGGCCAAAACCCTGATTATTTATTAATTTCGTAATTAATAAATAGGGAAAATATACAGCTCATGAAAAGAGTCCAAAATATGGCAAATTTATCAAAAAAGGATCCAGAATCCCAATTAATGAGTCATAGCCTTTATCAACAAGGAAAAGACTTATTCAGCAAGAAATACGATGTTTATCCATTATCAAAATGGAGATTTATTAGCTAAGACTCCTAAACATACCATAAGTACGAGGCTCCAGACGCCTATATAAGGACCCTGATCCTACAATCAGAACTACGTCTTTGGCTTGATTCTCAGCATTAATTGAGATACGTAGGCATCTTGTGAGGACCGATTTAGTCTCGAAACACAAGTGCAGCCATTAAAGCTCGAAAGCTCATAAATCCTAGCAATTAATGTACAAGCACGTTTTTTAATCCATAACATTTGGCGCCGTCTGTGGGAAGACAACATCAACCATGGAAAACACACGAAGAACAACTCGAGACACTCCAGTTTCTGAGGAACTTCCTAACACTTCTGAGGCTGATACTCACGGAAATCAACCACCGCCAACTACAGGCACTGAGGGGGCGAAAATCCCCACCAATACTCAAGGACCGGAGATCCCAATTTTGGCTGAAGGGACGAATCCCCTGCAGATGGTCATTCATGGATCTAATCCACAAGAGACCGCTCACCAGCAACCAATCACGACCTCCCCACTGCTCATGAATGCACCAAGTGGTCTTCAACTCCACACTACTGATCTCCCCCGATACACTACTCAAACTTTGGGGACACCAATCTATGGCATGCCTCCTCGACCCATGGCGGGCGGTAGTGGTCTCAACCCCATTTACCATGAAGCATATGTCCCCCCTTATATACAAGGTCTGGGACCCCAGAATCTACAAACTCAAACTCGAAGGACCCCTCTGATTCGAGATTATTCGGGACCATATACCGAGGATGAGAATGACTCAACTGAAGAAGAAATGGATGTTGTCCCAAGGAGAAGACGTTCTCCTCAAACAAATCGGGAACAATCCCAAACTACTAAGGAAAAGATTGTGGCCCATGAGGCTGAGGCTGCAAGCCTCAAGAAACTATTGGCCGAAGAAGAATCAGCAAGAGCACAACGAGTCCCTGTGATTAACTTGGACCCGACACCAAGAAGAACCAAGAGGGCTGAAGCCCCAATGGGTGATCCTAGTATTTTGTTGCCTCTAGGAGATCCTGATGATCCTACACCACCATTCACTCAAGAAATCATGAAATCTACCATATCCAGGAAGTTCAAGATTCCAACGATCAAAGATTATGATGGAACGGGGGATCCCGCAAATCACGTAAGAACCTTCTCCAATGCACTGTTGTTGCAGCCAACCAACGATGCGGTCAAATGTAGGGCGTTTCCGCAAACCTTGGCAGGCATGGCCCAACGTTGGTATAGCCGTCTTCTTCCCAACTCTATTGGGTCTTTTAAGGAACTAAGTAAAGCATTCATCAATCAATTCGTCAGTGGAAGAGTGCATGAGAAAAGCTCTGCATCACTCATGGGAATCCAATAAGGAAAGAATGAAGCCCTAAGGGATTATATCAACCGATTCACCCGGGAGGCTCTGAAAGTCCCGGACTTAGAGGACAAAATGGCTATGATAGCCCTGCAACAAGGAACTACTGATGATCACTTCAAAAGATCGTTAGCAAAACATCCACCCGAGAGCATGCTGAAGCTCCAAGATAGAGCCGGAAAATACATCAAGGATGAAGAAAACATGAGAAAGTATGAGCCCACTACTGGTGGTAGTGTAAATTCAAAGAAGAGAAAGGAAACACAGGAATATGATGTCAAGGAAAAGTTTCCTAGAACGTCAAAGGATTCTGATTCTCCACCCAAGAGGAACAATTTTGGGCCAAAATTCACGGAGTATGCAAGATTGAACACTCCCAGGAGTCAAATTCTGATGGAGATAGCTAAGGAAGGAGATCTCAAATGGCCGAAGCCAATGAGGGCTGACATGTCTAAACGAAACCAAAACCAATTCTGTAGGTTCCACAAGGAAGTCGGTCATGACACCGACGATTGTAGGCAATTGAAAGATGAGATTGAATTTCTGATACGAAGAGGAAAGCTTAGTAAGTTCACCAAAGATGGAAAACAAGGGAGTCAAAAGGGGAACTATGAAAGGAAGGATTATGACAGAAGGGACAATGATCAAGATCGAAATCCCAAGCCCCGAGGGCCGGTAATCAACATGATATTCGGAGGGCCAACTGCTGATGGGTCCTCCCGAAACTCAAGAAAGGCTTATGCTCGAGAAGTAATGACCGTGGTTGGAGAAGCACTGAAGCGTGCCCGAACAGAAGTATCAATAGGCTTTGATGATTCAGACATGGAGGGAGTGAAGTTTCCCCACGATGATCCCTTAGTCATCGTTCCTGTGATAGGAAATTCTGAAACCAAGAGAGTTTTGGTCGACAATGGAGCTTCAGTAGACATCTTGTTCTATGATGCTTTTATCAAGATGGGCTATACTGACTCTCAGTTGACACCATCGAATATGCCCATATATGGATTCAATGGAGTGGAGTCAAAGGTGGAAGGCACTATCCAATTCCCAATGACAATGGGGCAAGGGTCGAATACGTCTACTCAGATTTTGAACTTCGTAGTTATAAAGGCAACTTCGACCTACAATGCAATCCTGGGAAGGACTGGTCTCCATGCGTTCAAGGTCGTTGCCTCATCCTATCATCTGAATATCAAGTTCCCAACGAGGAATGGAATTGGTGAAGAACGGGGAGACCAAAAAATGGATAGATGTTGTTACGTAGCTGCGTTAAGGCCTGATGGAATAGGGGGCAGGTTCTCCCAATTGAAGATATGGATACTAGTGATAATGAGGACCGAAGAGGAAAACCAGCGGAGGATTTAATCCCCATTCCCTTAGTCCCCGGTGAACCGGAAAAAGTGACTTATGTTGGAGCACTGTTGCCTGAGCCATTGAAAAGCAAGCTCATGTCTTTTCTTCAAGAGAATAATGACGTTTTTGCTTGGACAGTGGCTGACATGCCAGGGATTGATCCCCAATTGATAACTCACAAGTTGAATGTGGATCCTGAAAGAAAGACGGTGAAACAAAAGAAGAGAAATTTTGCTCCAGAAAGGCAAGAGGCCATTAAACAAGAAGTAGAAAAGCTTCTGGAGGCCAGATTCATTGAAGAGATACAATTCCTGGAATGGTTGGCTAACCCCGTGATGGTCAAAAAGGCCAATGGAAAATGGAGGATGTGTGTGGACTTCACTGACTTGAATGATGCATGTCCTAAGGATTGTTTTCCCTTACCAAGGATTGATGCATTAATAGATGCTACAGCTGGACACGAGATGCTCAGCTTCATGGATGGCTTCAGTGGATACAACCAAATTAAAATGCACAAGGATGACATCTCCAAGGTATCATTCATCACTGACTTTGGTGTTTTCTGTTATCTAGTCATGGCATTTGGACTTAAGAATGCAGGGGCAACCTACCAAATGTTGGTGAACAAAATTTTTGGACACCTAATTGGAAAAACTATGGAGGTCTACGTAGATGACATGCTAGTCAAGAGCCTCGATAAGGCCGATCACATAGAGCACCTCCGAGAGGCATTCGAAGTGCTGAGGCACCACAAGATGATGTTGAATCCAGCTAAGTGTGCTTTTGGTGTAGGCTCGGGAAAGTTTTTAGGTCTGATGGTTTCCAAGAGAGGAATCGAGGCTAATCCCAACAAAATCAAAGCAATTCTAGACATGGAACCACCAAAGACTGTCAAGGATGTCCAGAAACTAACGGGAAGAGTGGCAGCATTGGGAAGATTTATCTCCAAGTCAGGAGAGAAGTGTTTACCTTTCTTCAAAGCACTCAAGAACGTGAAATTTTTTGAATGGACAACTGAAAGCCAAGAGGCCTTTGAGGCCCTGAAGAAATACATGGTTGAGGCACCACTGTTGGCAAAACCAAATCCAGGGGAAATTCTCTATTTGTACTTGGTTGTTTCTAACACAACCCTTGGAACCGTTTTGGTAAAAGAAGAATTGAAAGTTCAGAAACCCATCTACTACGTAAGCAAGATTCTACATGGGGCAGAAATAAACTACTATACGATTGAGAAGTTTGCCTTAGCCTTGATAATGGCCTAAAGAAAGCTACGCCCATACTTCCAGGCTCACAAGATAGAGGTCCTGACCAATCAGCCTCTAAGAAACATCTTGCATAGCCCTCAAGTAAGTGGAAGATTGATCAAATGGGCCATTGAATTGGGAGAATTTGACATCAAGTACAAGCCTCGAACGGCCATAAAAGCTCAAGCACTCGCTGACTTCATGGTTGAATGTACTATTGACAACCAGGAAGTCGGGGGGCAGGAAGTGATAGAGGAAAACAAGAAAGATGAAGAGATGGTGTTCAAAGAATATTGGGTGCTCTATTTTGATGGAGCATCAAAAATAAAATCAAGTGGAGCAGGTTTAGTGCTACAAAGTCCTGATGGATTTTTCATAGAGTACGCACTGAAAGTTGACTTCCCAACGACAAACAATGAAGCTGAATACGAAGCCCTGATAGCTGGCTTAGGGCTGGCTGGAGCCTTGAGAGTTAAAACTCTAAAAGTATGTGGAGATTCGAGGCTAGTGGTTTCCCAAGTAAATGGGGAGTTTGAGGCCAGAGATGAAGTCATGGCCAAGTACTTAAAACTTTTCAAGGCCATCATGACTCAGTTTGATGAATGCTATGTGGAACACATTCCAAGGGAAGAGAACATGAAGGCCGATGCCTTGTCTAAGTTTGCTTCTTCTAAAATCGAGAACTACGCTGGAAGTGTATACTTCCAAGTCTTGAAGACCCCAAGCATCAATGGAAAGTTAGTAGCACCTATTGATGTTGCTAGCTGTTGGATGGATCCCATCAAAGCTCATCTGGAAACTGGGTGGCTACCCAACGACACTTCAGAAGCATGAAAGATATATGTGAGAGCACTAAGGTATGCCCTGATTGAGGGAATCCTATACAAAAAGTCTTTCATCATCCCTTATCTGAAATGCTTGAGACCCCAAGAGGCAGAATTGGCCCTAAGGGAAGTACATGAAGGAATTTGTGGGCAGCACTTGGGGGGCAGAGCCCTTGCTCATAAAGTCACTCGTCTAGGTTTCTATTGGCCAAGCATACTTGCAGATGCTAAAAGCTACGTGAAGAAGTGTGAACGGTGCCAGAAACATGCACCGATGGTTAGACAACCACCAGAGATGATGACGTCCATAAACTCACCTATCCCATTCGCCATGTGGGGGATGGATATACTTGGACCATTTCCAATGGCAAGTGCGCAAAGAAAGTTCTTGATAGTAGCAATCGACTACTTCACCAAGTGGATTAAGGCTAAGCCTTTAGCCAAGATAACCACCAAGCAAGTGATGCATTTCTTCTGGGAGAATGTGATATGAAGATACGGGATTCCACGTATCTTGGTCACAGACAATGGAACTTAGTTTAACAATGATGAATTCAAGAAATATTGTGATGAGAATGATGATATCAAGTTACGTTTCACCTCTGTTGCCCATCATCAAGCAAATGGGCAAGCTGAGGTTGCTAATCGAATTATCCTGGATGGACTGAAGAAAAGAGTTGAACGCTCTAGAAACACTTGGGTAGACGAATTGCTCCCCATACTATGGGCATATCGTACTACTTGTAAAGTCACCACTGGAGCAACCCCCTTTCTGTTGGCATACGGGGCAGAGGCAGTGGTTCCAGTGGAGATTACTCACACATCTCCAAGAGTTGAAGCTTATGAGCCAGAAACAAATGAAGAAGGCTTGAGGCTAGCTTTAGATCTAATTGATGAAGTTAGAGATGAGGCAAATGCCAAGATAGTTGAACATCAGAAACGAGCATCTTTCTATTACAACCTAAGGGTTAAAGAGAGATTCTTCCGTCAAGGAGACTTAGTCCTCCGAAAAATTGAGGCATCCGGAGTTGGACAAAAAGGCAAGTTGGCCCCAAATTGGGAAGGACCATATCGTGTCAGGAACGTATTTGGTCGAGGCTCCTACAAATTGGAAACCCTATAAGGGATTGAAGTGCCAAGAACTTGGCATGCTTCAAACTTAAAAGTCTATTATGTTTAAAGTATGTCCTAACTGGACTCACTACTAGTAAGAATAAGGTCGATGAAACCAATCCAAGTTTTTAAACTTGAGTATTATGTACGGTTTGAACCCATTTTCAAGTTATGATTCAATTCAGCATTTTTTCATGATTTATGATAAGCTTATATGTATTGAGCGTTGACAAAACATTCAAGGAAAATCACAAGATGATAAATAAAAACTTACAAAAGTTAAGTTATGCCCGAAGGCAGATAATACAAAAGTTAGAACTACAAATAGCTACAAGAGAAAAGACTACATAATCTAAGCTTCTCCCTTGTCGACGGTGTCCTCCTCCTCTTCTTCTGAGTCTGAACCAGAACCAGAGCGAGTAGCTGCAGAGTCAGCCCCGGCTGTCTGACAAGGAGGAGAAGAATGTCCTAGATCCAAAATCCTGTCATCCTCATCCATATCATCCTCTCCAGCCAAAGCCACCTCTAGAGGGGTAGGGGCATAGGGGCTTGGAAAGTCAGAAAGGATGAGAGATCCAGGCATCTTCTCCAAGACTTCAGCAAGAGCGCCATCCCATCCCCTAGTGAACTGAACTGGGAAGAGGACCTCATCATGTTTACCAATCAAGTCCTTGAACTCATGGGAGTCAAGGTACTCGTCGATAAAATCATCTTTGCTCCTCCTCATAGAAACCAGTTCAGCCTGGGAATCGGCTAGCTCCTTCTCCCTCCTAGCCAGAGTGGCCCTCAGGGAACCCACCTCCTCCTGGGACTTCTCAAACTTGCCTCGGTTGGCCTCTGAAGATGAGCGCCAAGCCTTGGCTTGAAAGAGAGCCCCTTGGAAGTTGGCATTAGCCTGCAAACAAGTTACAAGTCAAGATATGAACTTGAAATACATTGAAAATTACAAAGAAAAAAGGGAAGTAAGAAAACTTACAGCAGCAATAGCCTGGGCAACCGCATTCTCCACTCCCTCTATGGTAGAGTTGGAGACAAAATCCTTGTAGTCACAAGGAGTCAAGGAGTGGTAGGACCACTCAGCAGCATGCTTAGACACCCCCACCACGGTGTCTTTCTTCCTAAGACCCCAGTTGGGCCGCCAAACTGAGCTTTTGGCCGAGGAAGGACCCTCAACCTCTTCAACAATGTCCACATGGGGCCTTATAAAGGCTGGGACACTTGTAGCACGAGGATCCTTCCCTCCCAAACGAGCCCTCTTCATTCTAGCTGTTTCACCATCCTGGAGCTCGTTGGTCTTGTTAATAAAGGCCGCAGCTGCAAAAACACAAGGAAAGAAACAGTGGGTCTAAGACAATCTTAGATAAATAAAGGAAATAATGAAATAAGAATTACCCTTATCAGATACGCTTGAAAGTCCCAAGGACTTAAGCTGAAACTCGTCCAGGAGCTCTCAGGCCATTGTAGCATAATCATCCTTGGTGAGCTCGGCATAGGCATGGGCATCCTCATCATTCAAAATAATATAATTGGGGCTACCATCCGAGACCCTACTGAAAGATCTACGGAATAGGGTGCCCCAATCCCCTCCTTCCCAAACTAAGTACATAAATTCATTCTTCCATTTTGGATTATTGTCAGGGATGGATTTTGGGTGAAAATGGGAGGTGTAGAAGGGCGATGATTAATATAAACCCAACCCAAGGAAATGGCGGAACTATTTTTAAACTGAAAAATCTTCCTAAATAAAGCAACAGAAAGGGAAAAGTTGTTCTTCAAACAAAGAACAATAAAACACATAATTATTCTCCAGGAATTTGGGGGAAGTTGGCAAGGGTTAATCCTAACGTCTGCCAAAAGCTTGGGAATGAAGTCATGAAAAGGGAATCTCACCCCTGCAACTATGGCGTCCCCTGGGCCAGCTGGGACAAGTCTATATGGAGTTTTAACTCTATACATTTTGTTATAATCCCTAATCAAGTCAATTTCTTGAAATTTATTGTTACAATCAAAGGAATCTAAATGCGAAACTGAAGGGTATTCATCACTACGTTCTAAAATCATATCTTGAAGAGACATATGAGAAGAACGAATAGTGATACCTCTCTTGGAAGCTTGATTAACTTTCTGGAGACGTTGAGCAGCGCGATCAGACATCTTCAAAACTTCAAAGTAGAACTCAGAAAAGCTACAAAGCTTCAAGGAGAAATCCCAGAATCTTCAAATCTTCAAGCAAAAACCCAGAAAATCTTCAAATAATGAAGATTAAACCCAGAAAATCTTCAAAGGATGAAGATTGAACCCAGAAAATCAAAGAATACAACCGCGGAAACATCGCCGGAAATCGCCTTACTACAGAATAAAAAGAGAGAAAAACTAAGAATGCTAGAGAGAAATTTTTAGAAATTGAAACTATGAAGTGAAGAGTGAAAATGGAAATCTCACTCTTTTATAATCAAGGTAGCCGGTCACCCAACCGGTTAAAGGAAGGGCAACCGACTATGGCCGGTTAAGGCCCATAACCCCTTTACTGGACTACAAAAATTCAAAAGCCCAAACAAATGAAGGCCCATTAAGGCTCGAGGCTAGTTAAAACCCTAAAATGAATAAAGTTCAAGGCCCAAATAAAAATTGAGGCCAAATTAAGGCTCAATAAAATTTTGAAGACAAGGCAAAAATCAAAGATAATAGATTTGAGGTTGAAAAGACCTTATATCAAGGTCGTACGATCGAGATCGAAAATATACGGGAAATCAAGGTCGAATCATTCGACCTCGCACCCCAAATGAAATCAAAAAAGAAATTGAGGTCGAAAAAACCTTAGATCGACGTCGAAGGCCCGAAGTCGAAAATACACGAGGAATTGAGGTCGTATTCATCGACTTCGCACCAAAATAAGGTCAAAAAATTAAAGATTTGAGGTCGAAAAGAACTTAGATCGAGTTCGAAGGATTGAGGTTGAAAAATACCTAGGAAATGAGCTCGAACCCTTCGACCTCACACCAAATTGAGGTCGAAAATGTACGGGTTCGAGGTCGAAAGATCGAGGTCGAAAATATACTGAAACATGAGCTCGAACCCTTCGACCTCACACCAAATTGAGGTCAAAAATATATGGGATCGAGGTCGAAGAACTGAGGTCGAAAAAGACCTGAGAATCCTGGTTGAAACCTTCGACCTCACACTGATCGAGGTCGAAATCCTGCTCGAACATGAGGTCGGAAATGACCTAAATCCTGGTCGAAAATGAGGTCAAAAATGACCTAAATCCTGGTCGAAAATGACTTAAATCCTGGTCGAAAATGACCTATTTTGAGGTCGAAAATACCCTTAAAAATAGAAAATTTTGAGGAAAAACACGCTATAACTTCTACGAAACCCCCAAGGAGATTTTCCCATAAGTTGGGGGGGCAAATGATATGGACAAGAAAGTAATTATAGAAATATAATTAGTGGTTCATTGGAAAGGTCTAATATTTAAGGCCCAAAACCCTGATTATTTATTAATTTCGTAATTAATAAATAGGGAAAATATACAGCTTATGAAAAGAGTCCAAAATATGGCAAATTTATCAAAGAAGGATCCATAATCCCAATTAATGAGTCATAGCCTTTTTCAACAAGGAAAAGACTTATTCAGCAAGAAATACGATGTTAATCCGTTATCAAAAAGGAGACTTATTAGCTAAGACTCCTAAACATACCATAAGTATGAGGCTCCAGACGCCTATATAAGGACCCTGATCCTACAATCAGAACTACATCTTTGGCTTGATTCTCATCATTAATTGAGATACGTAGGCATCTTGTGAGGACCGATTTAGTCTCGAAACACAAGTGCAGCCATTAAAGCTCGAAAGCTCATAAATCCTAGCAATTAATATACAATCATGTTTTTTAATCCATAACAAATAATTAATCAATTTATGAATTGACAACATTAATTTCTTAAACAAATAAAGATTCATTATTACAAACAGCTCATATCTTTTATCAAAAATTATTATATAGTTAATTAAGATTAAAAATTGTCGTGTGTTCCTGTATACATGTTCTAAATTTGAGAGTGTCATGTGTCATAAATTTTTTATAATGCCAAATCTCTTAATAGAGCAATTGTGGTCGACTCTCTGTCCCGTAATCTAAATAGAAATCAACCAATGGCAAAAAATCTCAAGATAGAGTTTGAATTCGTTGTGACTAAGTAAGTAATTCATTATGTATGTATTTTTCAAATCATCCATAATTAGAAAACAATTGTTGTAAGAAAAGTCGTTATAGTGCAAGAAAAAGAGTATATCGACGGATGATTGCAAAATATGTACATGCTACTTCCTCATCAATACTATTATATAATAGAAGAAACATAAAAAGTTTGGTTGGTCGGTGTGGTACGTTGTGATTTTACTTAATTGTCATTAACTGTATTTCCTGTTTTTACTTAATTAACCTTACTTATTTATAAAAATATATTATTAAATAATAATATTACCTATTTATAACCAATTACCTTTTTCCCCTAAAATACATTATTTTTCCTAACAAATTCTCCTACTTTTTCAAACATGGCAATTACCTTTTTTAACTAAAACATGTTAGTTTTTTCTATTTTTCCTTACTAAAACCCCTCATTTTCCAAAAATATCACGGACAAACCTTTAGTTATTTATTTTTAAACCTATAATATTATAATTATTTTTTAAAAGTATACCTATTTTAACATGTCTACTTATTTTTCTTAACAAATGCAATCACTAAGAATATTAAAATATAAATAATCAAATACATATTTATAACCAATTACTCTAAAACACATAATAGATTTTTTCTAACAAAGTCCCTTCTTTTCTAAATATATCACGGGAAATTGTCTTTTTCAATTTATTTTTTCAATTTTTCTCACTAAAATTCATTTTTTTTCCAAAAATATCATAGGAAACCCTTTATTTATTTATTTTAAAACGAATTTAAATACTTTTAATTATTAAATTTTAAAAACTCATTTTCCAAAAATATCACGGGCATTTACCTTTTTAAACTAAATATATGTTAAATTTTTTATTTTTTCTTACTAAAACCCCTCATTTTCCAAAAATATAACGGACAAACCCTTACTTATTTATTTTAAAATCTGTTTTAATGTTTTTAATTAATTAAAAGTATTTAGTTAGTTTAACATGCCTACTTATTTTTTTAACAAATACAATTAATCTATACTATTATATTAAAGACGAAACATTGAAAGTTTTGTAGTCTGGTCCTGAAAGTTTTTGTAGTCTGGTCATTCAATTCATAGCCGTTAGATATTTTTGATCAAATCAATGAGAACCGTTGGATAAAATATTAAAATTATTTTATAGAATATCTTTTCTATTTTTTCTAACTAAAACATCTCATTTTCCAAAAATATGGCAGAAAGTTTCATTTAATAAAATAACATAATAAAATTATAATTGCTAATAACTAACCCATTACCTTTTTAGCAAAAGTGTATATTCTCTTTTTATATTTCCTAACTAAAATTTCTACTTTTCTATTTTTCCTAACTAAAACCTCTCATTTTCCAAAACTAAACCTCTCATTTTCCAAAAATATCACGGACAGTTCTATTTAATAAAATAATAATATTATAATTACTAATGACTAACCGATTAATTTTTTCCCACAAAATGTATATTCTTTTTTATATTTTCTAACTAAAATTTTTTCTAACTAAAACCTCAAAAATATCATGGGCAAATTCATATAATAACATAAAATACTAATAATTAATCAAATACATTTATTAGTCAAAGCGTATATTCTTTTTTATAACTAAAATTTCCACTTTTTTTATTTTTCTTAACTAAAACCTCTTATTTTCTTAAAATATCACGGGAAGTTCTATTTAATATAATAAAATAATAATATTATAATTACTAATAACTAACCGATAAGTTTTTTTTGCCAAAGTATATATTCTTTTTATTTTTTTTAACTAATCTATACTATTATATTAAAGACGAAACTTTGAAAGTTTTGTAGTTCGGTCCTTGAAAGTTTTTGTAGTCTGGTCATCCAAAGTTTGGTAACTCAATTCTTACCCGTTGGATCATCCAAATCAATATAATGAAATCCGTTGGATAAAATACTAAAAATTAATATTATATATAGTATATTTTATATTATAATTACAAATAACTATCTAATTAACCTTTTCAACTTAAACATATTACATATTTTATATTTTCAAAATAAAACAACCCATGTTCTAAAAATAACACGAGTACAATACCTATTTTATATTTTCTAAATTAAACACCTATTTTATATATTATAACTGAAACAACTCATTTTCTAAAAATAACACGGGTAACATATATATAAAAAAGTGATATAATTTTATATAATTATTAATAAATAATTATCTGCTTTTTTCAACACATTACCTGTTTTATATTTTTTAACTAAAATAACTCATCTTTTAATAATAAAACAGGTAACATGTATATATAATTGTGATATTATTTTATATTTATAACATTTCCTTTTTCAGCTAAATCACATTATTTATTTTTTATTTTTTTAACTAAAACAACTCATCTTATAAAAATATATAACACAAACGACATATATATAGAATGATAATATATTATATATAAATATTATTATTAAATAACCAGTTACCTATTTCAGCTAAAACACATTAGTTGTTTTATATTTTCTAACTTAAACAACTAATCTTCTAAATATAATACGGGCAACATATATATTAAAAGATAATATAATTTTATATAATTATTAATAAATAACTAATTACATTTTTCAACTCATTACATATTTTATATTTTATAACTAAAAGAACTCATCTTCTAAAAATAACACTGAAAGGCATATGTCCAGGCCTATTTGTAAACACCGAGGATACTACTCAACTTTAATTAAGATGTAATAAGTAAATAATAAAAATCAATTGTCACAGGAATCTCAGAAGATTATATCTGTCAAAGAATGAAGATTAAAGTCATCTACAGACTTGAAGTGATTCTACATTGAAAGAAGCTCAATTTATTGATCAAGCCTCAATGAAGTATTCAAGCTCAGTGGATTTATTAAAGTGACAGAGATTTCAAGTGGTGACAGAAAAAGATACTGATTACGGAGTTCTTGATTGAGAAGGAAGTGAATCACTGTTTAAAGTCAAACAGATAAAGAACAGACATTGTCGTTAGTCACTCATGAACCAGACAGTGCATCGAGTGTCAACGTACTATTGTGTTTGTTATTTATCTAATTTTTAAGTGATTCTGGATTTAATTGAGAAGTCAACTAATTCTATTTATTCTCTTATAAATAATTAATATTATTAAGTATATTATTTATTAATTTAATTCTGCAAAGAATTAAATTAATACATAATTTATTTAGTTAATTATTTAAGTTAGAATAAAAATGAACTAGGAAGACTTAGGGTTGAACTAGGAAGACTTAGAAAAATGAACTAGGAAGACTCACAAGTGAGTCTTCCCGAAAGTCTTCCTAGGCCATTCCCTTGTCTTACCGATTGTCTTCTTAGCACAAAGATTGTCTTCCCGAAAGTCTTCCAAGGCAAATTGGATTGTTTTTCTGTAAGTCTTCCAAGGCTTAATCTATTCTGTTGAAGTGGCCTGCACGTGGGAGTTAAAAGAAAAGCAATTGATATAAAGACAAGGCAGGAGACTTTATTACAACAACACAACTGAAGAAAGAAAAGACACAGAAACCTTAAAACATTACATTTCTCTCTCTGTCTTCATTACTTCTTCAAACGGCAAAGGCATTAATTTCTTCAGGAGAATTAATTCTTGTTTGGTTCATAACATTTAATTCATAGGAACTGAATCTCTTGTACTGCTTTAGCTTTCTAGCGGATCATAATCCCTAGATTTTATATCGAACTACTTTTTAGTATTCGATCCTTTTTATTACAAAAATAGATAAATTCATGTCGAATTTATTCTAGATTTGTTTTATTAAGTTCTTTGTAATCAGTGATCAAAATTGTAACACCTCTCAAGTTTAATAGAGTTTCTATTTAACTTGAATATTGTTTCAGTTTTTATTCCGCATTAATTTGTTCTAAACAGTTAAACCATTTAAAGGACAAATTCGATAAAAAGGTAAAGTTTGTATTCAACCCCCCTTCTACAAACTTATCAGGACCTAACAATTGGCATCAGAGCCTTTTGATTAATATACAAATCAAAGATCCAATTGTTTTGAGATTTTTCTTTTAAACTCTGATTCTTTATTTTATTCTTAAAAATCTCAAAAGATGTCTACTACACAGAAAGTTGGTACTGTCAAAATCCCAATATTCAGCAAGGAGCATTATCCGATGTGGAAGAAGAAAATGCTCCTATTTCTTAAGGTTGCAAATCCTAAATACTTGGATGTGCTGAAGAGTGGTCCCAAACTCCCTATGATTATTGATCCTGAAGTTGTTGAGAATAATGTTGTGACTAGGGCTGCTAGAATGTACCCTAAAGATCCCAAGGAATACACTCCTGATGAGAAAGAGGATGTTACCTTGGATTCCTGTCTTCAGTTGATCCTTATTGAGAGTCTTGATCCTATCATGCATAATCATGTCCTAAATTGTGAAACTGCCAAACATATTTGGGGAACCATAGAGATAATCAATGAGGGGACAGAAGAAGTTAGGGAGAATATGCTGAAAATTCTCACTTCACAATATGAGCATTTCAGATCAAACCCTGGTGAAGGTATCTCTCAGGTTTTTGAAAGATACAACAAATTAATCAATGATCTGAATCTCAATGGGAAGCACTACACCAACAAGGAGATTAACAAGAAGTTCCTTCTTACCCTACCACCTCATTTGGAGCACAAAATATCTGCCATTAGAGAAGCAAGAGATATGAATGAGATTGCTTTGGAGAGATTGTATGGTGTGCTGAAGACCTATGAGCTGGGTCACTTTGCTACTGAGTGCAGAAAGCCAAAGCAAGTGACTAGAAACACATTTGATTCTAGCAAGAAGAACAAGATTGGGAAGGCCTATGTTGCTGAGGGAAAGAGTTGGGATGACACTGACAGTGATGAAGAAGCAGGTGAGATTGGGAACCTTGCTTTAATGGCTAAAGAGGAAAGCACTTCATCCAGATACATGTCAGAGGTAACCTTTACTGACGCTGAAATGATTTATCATCTTGGTGGCACCATAAGTTGTGCACGCACTGAAAATGATAGAATAAATCTTTTAAACACAAATCTTGAAAAGGAATTAAAAGAATTGAAACTTGTGCATGTTAATCAGGATGAACTTACTGAGAAAATTGCTTTTCTTGAGAATAGGGTTAAATGTTATATTCAACTGGAAACCATTCTCAAAGATCAGATTAGTGAGCTTAAAACCAAAGCTAATGCTTATTTCAGTTCTTGTAAGACTGCTAAAGAAATTCTGAATAAGCAAGCTGTTGGTAATCATGTCAGTATAGGGTATGATTATAATGAGGCTATTGGACTTCTTGGAATTAATTCCCCTTGTAACTTCAAATCTGAAGGGAAGGCTGTTCCATATATACTTAAGGGTATTAAAACACCCTTCTGTAAGGAGTCTGAGGCATAGCCTATGAATGAATACTCTATCATTATTGCTGAGGAGATTCATGAAGAAGATGTTGCTTTAGAAGCTGAGCAATCCAAAAAGTGCATATCTGATATTCCAGTCAAAGTTGCTACAACTAAAAAGACTAAATCAGATATCCATAAGTTGGATCAAAACAATTGTTCTAACATGCCTGCTATTAATTCTTCTCATAAAGCATGTGGTGTGAGTAATTGCATGTCTTGTGCTTTCAATGTTATGTATGCTTTCTTTAATAAAAAGCATGTATCTAGTGATAAGACTGCTCCACGTCAACATGTTAATAGTAAGAAGCATGTTAAAGCTAAGACTGCTAATCCTCCTAATATTAAAGTGGATTCATTTATCCCTAAGCCTACTCAGAAATGTGTTAAGGCTGGCTATAAATAGAAACGCTCTTATGTGAAAGAGGTTGAAGTAGTTTTAGTTAGAAATGTTGTTTTGCCTGACAAAGGCCAGTTTTTTAAGTATGCCGGACCCAATCAATTTTGGGCTCCGAAGAAGGACTAATCAATCTGATATTGCAGGGAGTTAAACATGTAAACCGAGTTATGTGGATTCTGGACAGTGGCTGTTCAAGGCATATGACCGGAGATAGAGCCCTGCTATCAGATGTGGTTGTGAAAGCTGGCCCAGTAGTTACCTTTGGAGATAACAGCAAGGGTGTTACGAAAGGATATGGCTGTTTGAAGTACGGAAATGTTATCATTGAAGATGTTTCATTTGTGGAAGGTCTGACGTTCAATCTTCTCAGCATCAGTCAGTTCTGTGACAGAGGATATGCTGTTTCCTTTGAAAGAGAGAAGTGTCAGATCACTCACAAGAAGAATGAAAAGCCTGCTCTTCAAGGAGTAAGGAAAGGTGACTTGTTCATAGCTGATCTGAACTCGGGATTCAAAGATGAAGTTAATTGTTTTTATGCTAAAGCTTCATCAGATGATAGTTGGCTATGGCACAAGAAGATGTCTCACCTTAACTTCAAAACTATGAACTCTTTAGTCAAGAGGGAATTAGTTAGAGGTTTGCCTCAAATGGAATTTACACAGGAAGGACTGTGTGAGGCATGCCAAAAAGGAAAGTCAAAGAAAGCTTCTCACAAGGGCACTGATACATCATCAATAACTGAACCTCTTCAGCTACTGCACATGGATTTGTTTGGTCCAGTTAATGTGATGTCCATGTCAAAGAAACAATATGCACTTGTGATTGTTGATGACTATTCAAAATATACATGGGTTTTATTCCTACATTCCAAGGATGAGACCTCATTCCTGGTGATTGGCCACATAAAGTTGATTGAGCTGGATTCTAGATTCCCTGTTAGAGCCATAAGGTCAGATAATGGTACTGAATTCAAGAATGCCATTCTAAATGACTTTTGTGCTGATAAAGGAATAACAAGACAGTATTCTGCCCCTAGAACTCCTCAACAAAATGGAGTAGTGGAAAGAAAGAATCGTACATTGATTGAAGCTGCAAGGACTATGTTAAGTGAGTCCAAACTTCCAACGTACTTTTGGGCTGAAGCAGCGAATACCGCTTGTTATACTCAGAATCGAACTTTAATCAACAAGGACTTAATGAAGACTCCGTATGAGATCATGAACAACAAGAAACCAACTGTCAAGTACTTTCATGTATTTGGAGCAAAATGCTTTGTGCTTATAGATGACAATGTTAAACGTGGCAAGTTTGATGCAAAGGCACAAGAAGCTATTTTTGTTGGATATTCCAGAAGATCTTACAGGGTCTATGTGGTTGGCAGTCACACAGTAAAGGAAAGTGTCAATGTTACTTTTGATGACACTAAGTTCCCCAGTATCCAAAAAGAAGACTCGTCTGAAAAACTGAAGTTTGATAACTTGCCAGACTCAGAATCAGATGATGAAGACCCACCTGAAGTTATTGCTGGTGATGATAATAATAATGATGATAATGATCATGGTGATGGTGGTGGAAACACTGGTAACAATGGAGATACCACCAACACTGGAGAAGAATCATCAAGGCAAACAGGCAACAACTCAGGGGGAGCAAATGAAGGATCAACTAGTCACTCACAACATCAAAGTGAATTCCAAGGCGAATCATCAAGATCAAATCTTCCAAGACAGACTGTTTGGAATAGAGCTCATCCTTTTGAGCTGATCATTGGTGATCCAGATGTTGGAGTTAAAACTAGAAGAGCTTCTCAGAATGAATGTCTTTTCTCAGCATTTCTATCTAAAATGGAGCCAAAGAAAACTGAGGAAGCACTGACTGATCCAGATTGGGTGATTGCTATGCAAGATGAACTCAATCAATTTGAACAACAGCAAGTCTGGAAGCTGGTACCCAGGCCACAGAACAAGAAAGTAGTTGGTACAAGATGGGTATACAGGAACAAGCTAGATGAGGATGGCATTGTTACAAGGAACAAGGCAAGACTGGTTGCACAAGGGTATTCTCAAGCTGAAGGCATTGATTATGATGAAACCTATGCACCAGTGGCTAGACTTGAGGCCATCAGGATGTTCTTAGCATTTGCTGCTTACTCCAATTTTAAAGTCTATCAAATGGATGTTAAGAGTGCATTCCTGAATGGTGAACTTGATGAAGAAGTGTATGTGGAACAGCCCCCTGGCTTTGAAAATCAGGAGTTGCTGGACTTTGTGTACTTTCTCTTCAAGGCTATCTATGGTCTCAAACAAGCCCCAAGAAAATGGTATGACACTTTCTCTGGTTTTCTTTTAGAAAATGGTTTTGTTAGAGGTATCATAGACAAAACTCTTTTTTCAAAGAAACACAAAAATGATATGATATTAGTCCAAGTCTATGTGGATGACATCATATTTGGGTCTACTAATGATAATCTCTGTAAGAGATTTGCTGAGCTAATGCAGAGTAAGTTTGAAATGAGTATGATGGGTGAGCTGAAGTTCTTTCTTGGATTACAAGTAAGTCAAAGGTCAAATGGTATATTTATTTGTCAATCCAAGTATCTCAAAGAACTCCTCAAGAAGTATCACATGGAGGATTCAACATCAGCAAGGACTCCATCTTCAACAGCAATCAAACTTGGAGCTTCTGACAAATCTATCAAGGTAGATGTTACAAGCTACAGAGGTATGATTGGCTCTTTACTCTATCTTACTGCTAGTAGACCAGATATTATGTATGCTACATGCTTGTGTGCAAGGTTCCAAGCGGACCCTAGAGATGTTCATCTCGTTGCTGTGAAAAGAATCTTGAGATATCTTAAGGGAACACCTAATCTAGGTATCTGGTACCCTAAAGATTCTGGTTTTAATCTTGTTGGATATACAGATTCTGATTATGCAGGTAGTGTTGTGGATAGAAAAAGCACCTCTGGGAGTTGTCAATTCCTAGGAGGTAGGTTGATTTCCTGGTATAGCAAGAAACAGCAAACAGTTTCCAATTCAACAGCAGAAGCTGAATATATTGCTGCTGGAAGCTGTTGTGCTCAGATCTTATGGATACGGAATCAATTAAAGGACTATGGCTTTGCCTTAGACAAAATTCCCATATTTGTGATAATACAAGTGCCATAGCAATCTCCAACAACCCTGTGCAGCACTCGAGAACGAAGCACATTGATATCAGGTATCATTTTATCAGAGAGCATGTCATGAATGGAACTGTGGAGTTACACTTTGTACCCACAGAAGAACAGACTGCAGATATATTCACTAAATCTGTTGACGAATCCACATTTATCAAGTTAGTTGGTAAATTGGGTATGTTAAACAGTCTTAGTGATTAACAATATCTCTGTCATGTTTGTTCTTTAAAATTCATTTTCTCTTGTCATTTAAATGATATTTTCTGTCAATTCTCATTTAATAGTACATGCTTGTGTATTTAAATAGCTCTACATATTTTATTTTCTTTAAAAAATATTTTTCTCATATTTTTTTTGTAGAGAAATGTATTTTTATTGAAAATATATTTATTTAGAATTATTTAGGTATTTTTCAGATTGTAAATATTGTTGTTTGAATTTTTCTGCAAGTTTATATTAATTTTATGCATTTCTATAATATTCTGCATATTTTTCTAGGATTTATGGAATTTTCTGTGAATTTTTCTAGAATTTTATATATTTTTCATGCATTTTTATAAGTTTTTCAGCATTTTCTGTAAATATTCGAATTTATTTCTGAATTTTTCCTAAGTCTTCCCAGTTTTACACTAGGAAGACTACCGGGAAAACAAGGAATATTTTCTTTTTGTTTTTTGTTTTTTCCTTTTTATTTTAAGTCTTTTTCGAAGTCTTCCCAGTTTTTTGAACTAGGAAGACTATCGGGAAGACTATGGCTTAATAGTTTTATTTTTGTTTTTCTTTAAATCAATTTTTCGGAAAACTTACTAATTTGTATTAGGAAGACTACCGGGAAGACTATCCTAAGTCTTCCCGATTGTCTTCCCAATACAAATTTAAAAAAAACCGTTCAATATTCTCTTCTTTTCAGTTTTATTTTTATTCTATTAATATATATACATACACTGTACATACAGCATTCCCTTTCAGTTTTTATCCTTTTCAGTTTTCTTTAGTGTTTCATATTTCCCCCTTTCGCATTCTATCTCAGTTTCTGCAGAAATCCTTGAACTTGTTCTTGATTGCTCAAGTTTTTACTTAGCAAAGCATTCAGTTCTCTTAAAATCGCACAAATAAGTCGAATTGCTGTTCATTTTCTTTTAAAAACCATTCGACTTTGGTATTCTTACTTTTGCTGAGTATTCGAATTTACTGTGTGTGTGTTCTTGAAATCTTTTACCCAATTTAGTTTGCATTTCAAAGTGTAATTCGAATTTTTAGGATCTAAAATTTGCAAAGTAATTAATTTTGGTAAAATTTAATTTTGTGGATTTTTGTAATTTTAATTAATTCTAAAATCCCTAAAATTTTATTTTTTTTAAATTAATTAGAATTTTAAGTGTCTTATTTAAAATGGATCCTAATAATTTTGAATTATTTTTAAATAATTTTGTTGGGTATTTTGATCCGTTAAAGTGTAAAGTGGAACGTTTCAGACCGTGGATTCAATTTTTAAATAGCAATACTTGTGTTAGTTATGCTATTTGTGCCAATGCACTACTGAAAATTGATCCATTAAGGATGTTGTGTTCAAGTGCTGTTATTGCTGACAATTCAAAATCTTTTTCTTTCAATATTCTCAATCAGCAATATACAGTTACTTTTGAGTTATTTTGTGATGTATTGCATTTTCCAAAGGACAGGTTTGATCCTTTACCCACTGATGATGAGTTAACACAGTTCTTTGTGAATATTCATTATCAGGGTCCCTTTCAAATGGTCAAATTGTCAAAAACTTTTGTTGTAAGGGAATGGGATCTGTTCTTTGATACTATAGCTAGGGTATTTGGTAACTGCACAAAAACAAACTTTCATTGCATTACCAGTCTTAATCAATACATTGCCTATGCTATAGTATTTGGTCGTAGATTGAACTTTGCTGAGATTCTGTGGAACCTTTTGCTCAACAGGCTTGCTCACTCTAGGAGAGATTCTGATAATGGTGTGAAAGTAAGGTGTTGGTACCCTCGCTTTCTAACTCTTATCATTAATCATCTTCTCACTGCTGAGCAGGTAGAACTGTTTCGAGAAGCTAGATTTGAAACCTCTCCAACCACAGACACCAAATTCTACACCAGACTTGATGTCTCATCCAAA
The DNA here is from genome assembly GCA_030848705.1 of Heracleum sosnowskyi. Lineage (NCBI taxonomy): Eukaryota > Viridiplantae > Streptophyta > Magnoliopsida > Apiales > Apiaceae > Heracleum > Heracleum sosnowskyi. The sequence continues at coordinate 12,644,745 of CM061239.1, forward strand.
TTTACCACCATACCTGTTCTTGTTTCACCATTCATGAGACAATTCATTAATCTTCCTATCTTTGGTGAACAAGTTCCCGAACCACATCCAGTACCACTGCAGGTAGTTATTCCTAACCTTGGTTCTTCTTCTGGTACTTCAATTGAAACCCAAGTGGTTGTTAGGGCTGACCCAGAGATTGTAGATCCACAGTCTCTGACCCAGGTCATAGAGCCAAACAGAGAGTCAAACACTCCTGAAACACCACCTGAGCCTAATGTACAAACCAGTTCCAGAAATGTTAGTGATATAGCTGAAATGAGTGTTCCCACAGCTCTGTCTCCACCCTTAAAGAAAAGAAAAACCTATAGGGAGACAACTGTTAGCCCATCTGTATCCTCTCAAAAGGATATGGACATTGATATGGCCACTACACAGTCTCTGGAGACATCCTCTCAACAGGGTGGATCTATTGAAATTCGCCATCGGGCCATGGCATCTTGTACTGACACTACGCCATAGATGACCTATTGCAACTTTTGGGCATGGGTGTTACCACTAAGGATGTTACCATAGGTATGACATTTTTGAGCTATCGCAACCTTGTGATTGTGGTGTTACCAAATCCTCAAAAGTATGTTACTATAGCTATAAAGGTGTTAACAGTGGGTAACACCATGTGATGTGTTACCATAGGGTATTCATAAACAAAATTTTTATGTTATTTAAAATTAATGATTTAATAATTATTTGAATTTAGAAAATAATTAATTTTGACAAAATTGTTGATAAAATAATAAAAATTGTTTCATTAACAATTTTATTATAGAACATAAAAATTTGTAAAAACCGTGAATTGTTATAAAATAATAAAAATAATGAATTTAATATAAATAAATTAAAATAAATTTGTAATTACTTTTTTAAAAAAATAACAAAGGAAAAGTAGGTTCAGAAGCTATAAATTAATTCCTTTTTATAAAAAAACAAGAGTTGACCAAATAAATAAGTTATAATTTATAAATTCAAAGGTAATTATTTATTATTGTTTTCCAAATTATATATAATAGCTTAAAACCCGTGCGATGCACGGGTTGTTTTTAATAATTGTTAATTTTTTTCTTAAATGTATTTGTTAAAAAAAATAAGTAGGTGCATTTAAATTTTTTTAATAAATAAAGATATTAAAATAGGTGTTTAAATAAATAAGTAACAGTTTGTCCGTGATATTTATGAAAAATAAAGGTTTTAGTAAAGAAAATAGAAGAAAGAACATGTTTTAGTTGAAAATAGTAATTGCCTGTAATTACAAAAAATAATTAGGTTTGTTAAACTTTTTTTAAATAATTAAAGATATTAAAATAAATAAGTAACGGTTTACTCGTGATATTTTTGGAAAAGAAAGGTTTTAGCAAGGAAAAATAGAAAACGTAACATGATTTAGTTGCAAAAAGTAATTGCCCATAATTAAAAATTTTAAAATAAATAAGTAAGAGTTTGTCCGTAATATTTTTATAAATGAGGAGTTTTACTAAGAAAAAATAGGAAATAGAAAATGTAACATGTTTTAGTTGAAAAAGGTAATTGCCCGTGTTTTAAAAAAAAGGATTTTGTTAAAAAAAATAGATAGATAGATATGTTTTTAATTATTTAATTTGAATTAAAAATTATAATAAATACGAATTTTTATAAGTTTAATATAATAACATTACTAATATGTATATGTTGCCCCTGGTATTTTTATTAATGTAGGTAATATGTTTTAACTGAAAAGAGTAACCAATTATTTATTAATTACATAAAATAATATTATCATTTTGTTTTAACCGAAAAGAGTAACCAATTATTTAGTAATAATTACATAAAATTATATTACCATTTTTATATATATGTTGTCCGTGTTATTTTTAGAAAATGAGTTGTTTTAGTTAAAAAATATAAAACAGGTAATGTGTTTTAGGTGGAAAAGGTAATTGGTTTGAAATATATAATAATATTACCATATATATATATTTCCCGTGTTATCTTTAGAATATGAGTTGTTTTATTTAGAAAATATAAAATAGGTAATATGTTTTAGTTGAAAAAAGTAATTGGTTATAGATAGGCCCGTGAAACGGTCCAAATACCGACCGACCGACCGACCGACCGACCGACCAAAACTTTTAATGTTTCGTCTTTAATAATATAGTATAGATTTATAAGATTTAAAATGGACATTTTTAACAAAATTGAAAATTCAGACAAATTGTGAAAATAAAAAATTATAAAATTCAAAGAAATTCAAAATTACAAAAAATGACACGCGCCTATCTAAAAGTTCCGTGAAATATTTTTGCGGCAAAAACCCCGCCTATCACTTAAACAAAAATTTCATTCTCTCCCTTAAACAAAACTTTCATTCTCTCCCTCTCCTCTTCGGTCGACCCTCTCATTTTCTTTAAACAAAAATTCTCGCTCTCTCTTTCAACCCTCTCATTTTCTTTGATTTTCAAATTGATTTTCTCAGTTTCGGTTAATCAATTGAATTTGCCTTTTGTTTCTTCAAATTGGAGCTTCTTGAATTTGGGGCTTCTTTAAATTAGGGTGTTTTCAAATTAGGTCCTTTTCAATTGATTCAATATCTTCACTTAGACTTCAACTAATTAGGGTTTCTTTTCGATTTCAGGGCTTCCTTGGTGGATTTCGGCTTCTCTAATTAGGGCTTAAGTGGATTTGGGGCTTTTTCGAAAGGTAATTGGGGCTTCTCTAATTAATTAGGGTTATGTAGATTGAGCTCTATATATTGTTGTGCGTGTGTGTGTGTAATTTACTAGGGAAGAACTATGGTGTTGGTGTGTTTTCGAAACCAGTAATGTGGTTATACTTTGATGGATAAAACAACTGGGGCATTATGTGTTTGAAACGAGAAAGCTGTGATTTTAATTGTTCTGTGATGTTTTTTGGTTTGGTTCTGTTGTAATTTTAGGACTGATTGCTATAGGTTAGAGATTAAGGCATGTCTGTTATTTTGTTTTTTGTTTGTGTGAACTTTACGGTAATGTTGTTAGTCTGTGTTTGATATTTTTGTAATGTTGTTGGATGGATGGATGAGTAACCGGTGTTTTGTGTGTTACAGTTCAAGGAGATATCTCAGGCTTATGAGGTATTTTGGAAAAATAAATAAATTAAAGAATGTGTTTTTTGGCCTTGACCATTATGTCAAGATCTATTTCTTGATGTACTTCTCTTTCTAATGATGGCCTTGTTTGTTTTTTTAGGCTAGGTTTCCTTTTCTGGACGAGGATGTGATTAGGACTTTGCTTGATATTCCGCTCTGGGAGATAGCTGACCTTGACCAACCTAGTGGAGTTGGTGATAAAATAATCCTTAGAGAGGTGTGTGCCAGTCTCAAAACTTTCTGTCCATTATCTCCTACATGTATGATAAATTAATAAGGCTAGCTTCATATAACGGAGTAAAGGAGGACTCATCCATATCTGAAGTTATGGATAGATCTGTCAGGTTGACAGTGGCTGTAGTTGGGGGGATTTCGTATGCTCAAAGTTTGTGGATTTGTAAGCTTGAGTTGGAAGTTTGAGGAGCTTTAAATTAGCTCTATTGCACCTGCAAATACAAAAGCTTTAATCTATCAATAGATATCAAGATTTCTGCATCTTGCTTCTCTCTTTAGTCTGATATTATCATTATGTGGTTTAAAAAAAAACTAACAAGTTCCATATTCCAATCTTTAATAAACAACTGAATAACAACCCTTCTGAAAGTTCTCATAGAGGCATAGCTCAAGTCCACCTATCAACAGGATCCCGCTTTAAAATAGCAAATTATGATGCTTCCAGTGTATGTTTGCGACTTGTACCACATTCTTGTTTGTAATGCGTAATAATTCATGAAAATATGTGAAATATGCTATGTGAAGAACACATTGGATCTATATGTCATTAGGCTTTCTTCCATGAGTATCAAACTTAACAGATTTGTACTTATAAATGTCCTTTAGCCACTGGCAGCAAGAAAGAGTTTAAGAAATAACAAGACGGCATATGAGAATGTTTATGTTAGTTGGGATGGTCAGTGATTTTTTTTATACGTCAGAGTACTTCAGGCCATGCTGGTAATATTTTCAGCTGGGTGATATAACTGAGCAGAAAGTAGATATGCAGTATGCTGAGTACTGATGAATAGAAAGTTGAATTAGTATATATAGATCTCTACTTGTGATTAATTGAATTGATTGGAATTAGGTTAAATTTTAGGGGTTTTGATTGATTATTTGAGTTTTTACTGATTTTATTAATTTCAGAGTATGGCTTCATTTTTTAATCATTAATTTCTACTTATCTTATTATGTAAAGATATGTCATTCTTAATTGAACACCTCATTCCTTTAGTTACATGAAAATTGATAAACAGTTCTTTGCTGAATGTTTATAGTAGTTAAAATTGTGAGATTGAGAATTTGTTATTATGTAAAATTTTGTTTGTCTCTGTTTTTTGACAGCATCAGTCAGTTACAGAAATCAGGATTATAAGTAGAAGGCAGCTTAAGAAATATGACTACCATATTGTTCATTATACTGATCAAAATAAAATGGCATATATACATAATAGCAAAATAAAGATATGTAAATAGATTATTCCATTTTATCTCCTTTATAAAACTTCTTCCAAACTTATTAATTTTCTAAAATTATTTGCTTACTGTTGTTCTATACGCTCTTGAGCATTGGGCACTTCCATACTTTGATCATTCAAGTCGCAGTATAACCAATTCCGAAAGTAATAAAGTTAAAGTGAAAGCAAAATACTTGTTTGACCATCTTAACTTAGATTATGACTTTAGGTGCAAATGTTACTTTCTTTATATTCCAGGTATGCTTCTTGCTGATAATGCTTAATGCAATGTTATTATTCTATGCTTATGCTCGACTCTTCCTAACAAAAGTTTCTATATTTATCGTCTATTTCATATACTAGTTTCTATGTTTGATTTAACTTGCTTTATCTCTTTATCAGATCAGTATTCAATACAGCTCAAGTTGGAAGTCAACTAAGGTATCGTGGTCATATAGGAATCGTGTAAGTTTCTAAACTGAATTTTCGGGACTGAAATGGAGTAATACTTCTGCTCTATTTTCTATAGACATCGTAATTCATATATATTTTACTAGTTTTTAGTTTTTACAATGACAATTAAAGATGATGTTATCTCAATGCAATACTTTTTTCACCTTGTATACATTGGTGATCTTGGGACTTTATCACAAAGCACTGAATGTTGGCCACATTCCGGTGAAATCATATTTGTATCGGTGTGGAGCACCACCCTGATTTTCATATTTGTAAGCGCTTACTATTTTGATTCGATGGTTTAGTGGCCTTTGTATTTTTGGAAACTAATCCAGCACTTTATTGTTATGCAGGAATGCCAATGACAGAGGATACGTGTATACGAGTGTTAACAAAAAAGACAAGGATGCATCTTGTTGATGAAGTGGAAAGTCCAAGATAGAAGTGGATTGTCTTTAGTCGGTGTTAGTGGTTAATGTAGTTGGTTTATTATATGTAGCTTGGTTTTTACTGGGAAATGTAAGATAGAAGGATGCATAAAACTGCTGGTGGATTTGATGTATTGCTGGTGGATTTGAATTGTTGGTTTGGATTTTGATGTAGTTGCTTTTGGATTAGAATTGTTGTTGGTTTGTTTTATGGGAATTAAATATTCTGTTGGTGCATTTTTATTTGGTTACATTTATGGTGTTACAATAGGTAAAATGTGTGTTGCAATAGGCTATTATATTTATCACTGTATGTGTTGCATTAGATAATATTAGGTGTTGCAGTAGGTAATATTAGGTGTTACAATAGACCTTGAACAGTGAGCAGGTGGGCCCCACTGCAGGCACAAAAAGTGGGCCCCGCATGTGGCTCCTACCCAGAAGTGGGCCCCACATGTGGGCCCCACGTGGGGGTCCCACGTGGGGTCCCACGTGGGGATCCCACGTGTGGGCCCCACTGTTGTGCAAATTTGTATCATCTATTGTAACACACAAACTATGTTACTATAGAATGTTTAAGATGTTACTATAGAGGTTTTTTGCAACCACATTTGCTATGTTACCATAGGCTGTGGTTTTATGTTACCTTAGATACCTGTAGTTACTGCTGAGAACGTAACACAGCTTTGGTGTTACTATAGCCCAATTTTGGCCTATGGTAACTTTAAAACGGGTCTATGGTAACACAGTTTGGGGGTTGCTATAAGCAATCTATGGCGTAGTGTGAGTCAAGCACACTCCCATTACTCACAATGGGAGAAGATTTCCATCTAGATGACACTCAGGACACCATGTCAGGAGAGCACTTTACTTTTGACTTTGAAACAGTGCCTACCATAGTTACGGTAGAAGTGCCTTCACAGGCATCTGAGGGAAAATCTGATTCTTCGCCAACTCAAATAGAATCATTTTCTCCCCTCCCAGAGGGAACATCTCTGGCTCCCTTAAGGGATTTTCCACTCGCAGTTTTTACTGGAGAAAGTGGAAGGCAACCTAATGAATCCAACACTGAAGCAATTCAGTTTCAAATTCAATCTGATTTGGAATTCATTGGGGATTGGGATTCGCGAACTCCCATTGCACCACCACTGACCTCTCTTGAAGGGGCTAGGGTGATTTTTCCTGCAGGTACATCCACTGAGAATCTAGACAGACAGTTAGTGGTGAGAGATATGAGTCAAACACCGAGTGAAACACAAGCACGTGAGTTGAGTGAAACACCACTGAGAGCAATTGAGGTGAGTGCACACACTGACACAAACACTGCTTTGTTAAAACAGCTAGCTGATCTACAGAAGAAGTTGCAAGAGACCCAGGCTGAAAACACAATTCTAAAAGCACAAGTGGTTGCACAATCTACCACCTCTGTATCAAATCAGCTGGGTACTATGAAAGATGACCTGGAAGGATTGAAGAATAATCTCCTCCCGAAGCTTAATTCAATCCAACAATCTCAAGTACTGGTGGCTTCAGACATCTCTGATCTTACAATGTCAAATGTTCAAATATCAGAGAGTGTCAGGGAGATAGCTGCCATTTCTACCAAGGTGGACTTTATTCTGCAAACAGCTGATGAAAATCAAAAGTTTAATGAAGAAAGGATTTTCAGGATAGAAGGAGGAATGGAGCATCTGAATGAAGGTATGAAGCACTTGTATGATATGATCAAGAATTCACATCAACCTACTGAAGAGCAAAGAATTTTCTTTGAGGGAGATGATGAGGATGAGGATGATGCTGATGAAAGAGGAGATAGAGGAGAGATAAGGAGAACATCTGAGGTGAATCCTAGGGCTTCTACAGCTCAAACTGTAGAGGATTCCTCAACTAAGGGGGAGAATGTGGAGAAACAAAGAGGAGGAGAAGCTGGAGGTTCTGGTTCTGTAAAGGACAAAGGAAAGCAGAGGTTAACTTTTTCTGATGCTGACTACTATCAAGGTGAACAGGGAGATTTTGACAATATTGAATCTGAAGAAAACCCTGAAGATATCTTTGGTGAAGTGGAGGTTGAAGGAGAGGCTGACTATGCTGACTGGGAAGATGAACCTGAAGTGGATCCTGCCTTTGAAGCTGAGCTGTTAAGACAGAAAGCTGATCTAAAGAGAAGAGAGGAGGAGAATGCTAAAGTTTCTGACATCATTTCAAAGCATCTAGTTATCCAAAAAGCTGAACATCAAGAAAAGCAACGGCTTCATGATATAAAGGTCAAGGACAGGAAGTTATATGTGAGGCTGAAGCTTGGAGAAGAATGGGATAGAGCTAGAGAGATGTTTTCACATTCAACAGGTTCAGATAATGATGGAAAGTTTTTTAGCATGTTGGAAAGATACAAGAAGGTCAATCCAGACAACACAGTATATATGAAAGCTCTTCATGCAGAGATTTCAAGGATCTCAACTGGATATGACAGAGTTAGAGAGGAGTTGAAGATCTATGTTTATACTCATAATGAGGGAACTTTCTTAGTGTCTCTCAATCTTCTGGAAAGCAGAACTCTCTCTGAACTATGGGTCTTCATGTGCAAGGTAAAAAGAACTTCTCCATTAGCTGAGCTGTTGCATGATCAGCTAAGAGACTTTGCAATGAAAGCTAGTCCACAAGTGGTGGAAGTGCCTTATGAAGTAAAAATTTTTAAAGGAAGGGCACTTCAGACTTGTGGTGTGGATCCAATATCTCTGAAGGATTTTCCTGCCAAGCATCTTGTCTACTTGGAGAACATGTTGAGGACTTCAGGATTTGCTACACAAGAGAAGACAGAAGTTGCTGATTTGATTCAAGACTATTGCATAGCAAATATCAAAAGATATCATCAAATGAAGAATAGGCTGAAGAAAGTCACAACTCAACCTGTCAGACCTAGTGGCATTACTTCTGAATCTGATCGTGTTCTGGACAAGGATTTGCTTGAAGCACTTGAAGAAGGAGAGATGATTGAGTCTGAAATTTGAAGAAGCTCTGTTTGTAAATATTAAATGTTTAGAGCTTAGGTGATTCAAGATAGGATAAATGTATTCATATGTTCAGTCTAGAGGAACATCTATCTTGTATTTATCTTTACTGTTTGAATCTGGAAATTGTTATATTTAATCCAGAACTTTTTATTATTTGCTTGGCTCTTAAAAGTCTTATCTTTTCTTGTAAAATAACATAAAATACTAATAATTAATCAAATACATTTATTAGTCAAAGCGTATATTCTTTTTTATAACTAAAATTTCCACTTTTTTTATTTTTCTTAACTAAAACCTCTTATTTTCTTAAAATATCACGGGAAGTTCTATTTAATATAATAAAATAATAATATTATAATTACTAATAACTAACCGATAAGTTTTTTTTGCCAAAGTATATATTCTTTTTATTTTTTTTAACTAATCTATACTATTATATTAAAGACGAAACTTTGAAAGTTTTGTAGTTCGGTCCTTGAAAGTTTTTGTAGTCTGGTCATCCAAAGTTTGGTAACTCAATTCTTACCCGTTGGATCATCCAAATCAATATAATGAAATCCGTTGGATAAAATACTAAAAATTAATATTATATATAGTATATTTTATATTATAATTACAAATAACTATCTAATTAACCTTTTCAACTTAAACATATTACATATTTTATATTTTCAAAATAAAACAACCCATGTTCTAAAAATAACACGAGTACAATACCTATTTTATATTTTCTAAATTAAACACCTATTTTATATATTATAACTGAAACAACTCATTTTCTAAAAATAACACGGGTAACATATATATAAAAAAGTGATATAATTTTATATAATTATTAATAAATAATTATCTGCTTTTTTCAACACATTACCTGTTTTATATTTTTTAACTAAAATAACTCATCTTTTAATAATAAAACAGGTAACATGTATATATAATTGTGATATTATTTTATATTTATAACATTTCCTTTTTCAGCTAAATCACATTATTTATTTTTTATTTTTTTAACTAAAACAACTCATCTTATAAAAATATATAACACAAACGACATATATATAGAATGATAATATATTATATATAAATATTATTATTAAATAACCAGTTACCTATTTCAGCTAAAACACATTAGTTGTTTTATATTTTCTAACTTAAACAACTAATCTTCTAAATATAATACGGGCAACATATATATTAAAAGATAATATAATTTTATATAATTATTAATAAATAACTAATTACATTTTTCAACTCATTACATATTTTATATTTTATAACTAAAAGAACTCATCTTCTAAAAATAACACTGAAAGGCATATGTCCAGGCCTATTTGTAAACACCGAGGATACTACTCAACTTTAATTAAGATGTAATAAGTAAATAATAAAAATCAATTGTCACAGGAATCTCAGAAGATTATATCTGTCAAAGAATGAAGATTAAAGTCATCTACAGACTTGAAGTGATTCTACATTGAAAGAAGCTCAATTTATTGATCAAGCCTCAATGAAGTATTCAAGCTCAGTGGATTTATTAAAGTGACAGAGATTTCAAGTGGTGACAGAAAAAGATACTGATTACGGAGTTCTTGATTGAGAAGGAAGTGAATCACTGTTTAAAGTCAAACAGATAAAGAACAGACATTGTCGTTAGTCACTCATGAACCAGACAGTGCATCGAGTGTCAACGTACTATTGTGTTTGTTATTTATCTAATTTTTAAGTGATTCTGGATTTAATTGAGAAGTCAACTAATTCTATTTATTCTCTTATAAATAATTAATATTATTAAGTATATTATTTATTAATTTAATTCTGCAAAGAATTAAATTAATACATAATTTATTTAGTTAATTATTTAAGTTAGAATAAAAATGAACTAGGAAGACTTAGGGTTGAACTAGGAAGACTTAGAAAAATGAACTAGGAAGACTCACAAGTGAGTCTTCCCGAAAGTCTTCCTAGGCCATTCCCTTGTCTTACCGATTGTCTTCTTAGCACAAAGATTGTCTTCCCGAAAGTCTTCCAAGGCAAATTGGATTGTTTTTCTGTAAGTCTTCCAAGGCTTAATCTATTCTGTTGAAGTGGCCTGCACGTGGGAGTTAAAAGAAAAGCAATTGATATAAAGACAAGGCAGGAGACTTTATTACAACAACACAACTGAAGAAAGAAAAGACACAGAAACCTTAAAACATTACATTTCTCTCTCTGTCTTCATTACTTCTTCAAACGGCAAAGGCATTAATTTCTTCAGGAGAATTAATTCTTGTTTGGTTCATAACATTTAATTCATAGGAACTGAATCTCTTGTACTGCTTTAGCTTTCTAGCGGATCATAATCCCTAGATTTTATATCGAACTACTTTTTAGTATTCGATCCTTTTTATTACAAAAATAGATAAATTCATGTCGAATTTATTCTAGATTTGTTTTATTAAGTTCTTTGTAATCAGTGATCAAAATTGTAACACCTCTCAAGTTTAATAGAGTTTCTATTTAACTTGAATATTGTTTCAGTTTTTATTCCGCATTAATTTGTTCTAAACAGTTAAACCATTTAAAGGACAAATTCGATAAAAAGGTAAAGTTTGTATTCAACCCCCCTTCTACAAACTTATCAGGACCTAACAATTGGCATCAGAGCCTTTTGATTAATATACAAATCAAAGATCCAATTGTTTTGAGATTTTTCTTTTAAACTCTGATTCTTTATTTTATTCTTAAAAATCTCAAAAGATGTCTACTACACAGAAAGTTGGTACTGTCAAAATCCCAATATTCAGCAAGGAGCATTATCCGATGTGGAAGAAGAAAATGCTCCTATTTCTTAAGGTTGCAAATCCTAAATACTTGGATGTGCTGAAGAGTGGTCCCAAACTCCCTATGATTATTGATCCTGAAGTTGTTGAGAATAATGTTGTGACTAGGGCTGCTAGAATGTACCCTAAAGATCCCAAGGAATACACTCCTGATGAGAAAGAGGATGTTACCTTGGATTCCTGTCTTCAGTTGATCCTTATTGAGAGTCTTGATCCTATCATGCATAATCATGTCCTAAATTGTGAAACTGCCAAACATATTTGGGGAACCATAGAGATAATCAATGAGGGGACAGAAGAAGTTAGGGAGAATATGCTGAAAATTCTCACTTCACAATATGAGCATTTCAGATCAAACCCTGGTGAAGGTATCTCTCAGGTTTTTGAAAGATACAACAAATTAATCAATGATCTGAATCTCAATGGGAAGCACTACACCAACAAGGAGATTAACAAGAAGTTCCTTCTTACCCTACCACCTCATTTGGAGCACAAAATATCTGCCATTAGAGAAGCAAGAGATATGAATGAGATTGCTTTGGAGAGATTGTATGGTGTGCTGAAGACCTATGAGCTGGAGCAGATTCACAATTAACAATCTGTGCATCGCACGGGTTTTAAGCTAGTAATACAATATTTACAAAAGCTTACATTTATAGCCTTAAAGATAATATTTTAAAATCTTCTTTTTGATAAATTTTGGGTCAAAACGTACTTTCAATAACGATGAGATGTACTGCGTTGAAGAACCACATAAAATCCTAAATAAACACACAAAAAAAGAGAATAAATATACCAAAACTTACATCAAAATAATATAAAAATTAAATTGGATGGTGTAAAATCTCCGCATTGTAGTCCATGGAGGATCCGAGAAAATTCATGTGAATCAGAACTAATATGTGCAAAATTTCGTGATACATGCATCCACTTTCTTTTAAAATATAACCAACTATTATAGCAAACTCCATTGAACCACGTCACCTTCAGTAAATTTTACATAATCAATAATTTATATTATTTCAACCAAATATTTTAGCCAACATCGCTAGATACTCTTATGAATTAGTGATAAATAACATGACTTTACCACTTGTGCAAAAAATATTTTCAGCATATCACCAAAACAAAAAGACAAAGAGATGTGTAAAGGTAAAAAATAACATGTTTAGGCTCTGTTTGAGATTGCTGTTAAAAATTGCTGTGTTGTTGAAAAAAGTGCTGTTAAAATAAGTGTTGTTGTGAAAATCAGATAACTGTTTGGTAATATTTTTGATATGTGCATGTTTTGGTGTATAATATAAAAAATTAATGTTTTTGGTGAGTTTTGATGTTGAAACCAGTAGCTGCTTCCCGCAAAAGCTAAAAAACAGCTTTTTTCAAAAGCATGGGAGGACCTGCTTTCTCTAAAAGCAACTTTTCAGCCAAAAGCACTTTTCAGAAAAGCAGCTTTTAAATTTTACCAAACACTTTTTTAACTGCTTTTCAGAAAAAAGCTGATGTTGCTGTCTGCAACAGCAATGCCAAACGGAGCCTTAATCAGTGCAAATTTTGTGAACTATACATCCTGTTTTTGCAATTGTAGAAATAATCATAATTAACTATCAATCAAATAATTTAAAAATATAGCATTATTCTTATGAGTTTTGATTGATACTAAAATCAATATTTATATACGAATCAACGATAAGTATAAAATCACCATATAATTAATTTGGAAAATGCTAGGTATTTCAAAAAATTTCCCAAAAAAATTCTCAAATGCTTATGTGTCAATGTAAAATTGGTATTAAGACCCCACGTGCATACATATGCGCCCACAAATGAAAACGTGACAAGTGTCGTGTCATGTCATTCGATAAATAATTTATGTAAAAAATTTGGGGTACCTAGCACTACCCATTTAATTTTCTGCTTTTTATCTTAGAGTAACATAACCACCTGAATTCATCAAAAAAAATTGATTTAATCATAATTGTTAGAGCAAACAAATAAATTATATGTAAAATATATCATGAATCCACATATCTAAACTTATTAGTATACCCATCACATTTCGAAGATCAATATGTAAAGCCTTTTACTAATTAATTTATCACCATCTACGGTGCTTGGTGCCTCCACCATTAACACATAAAGTGAGTGATAGTGATTGGGATATAAAAGTAATAACATTCGTGATAGATACTATGCATAAAGACGATGTTACGAGATTTGAGGAGTGTTTTATAGGCTTTATCAAACTTGGTGGGCGAGACAATTTGCATTTAGAGTAATAAAATGTTAATGGAATTAAGATTGTGTAGGTAATATTTAAGGAATTATCTATTTATATTTCGTGCTTTTGTTAAAAACCAGAAGTAAAAAAAATTGAAGCAAAAGTTTAGTAATTACATAAAATATTCGAACTATATATTTAGTTTCATCTATTTATAAAGATTTAAAAGATAATTGAGATTTTTTCTAAAGACAATAATATAAAAATTGTATATTTAGTTTTCTCGGATATTTAAATTGTATATTTATTTTCTTACATTAGTAAAGATTTTGAAGATAATAATATTAAATTTGTATATTTAGTTTTCTCTATTAGTAAATATTTTAAAGACAATTAATGAGATATTATCGAATCTTTATTTGTATATCACATTAGTAAAGATTTTGAAGATAATAATATCAAATTTGTATATTTAGTTTCCTTTATTAGTAAATATTTTATAGACAATTAATGAGATATTATCGAATCTTTGTTTGACTTAAAGATAAATTTTAGGACAATATTTAGATAGTAATTTGACTTAAGAAGAAAGTTTAGGAGAATATAAGTTAATTAAGATTTTCATAACTAAAAATTTTAAAGGCAATTTAGATATTTTTTATACTCAAATCGTCTTGCAATCTCAAATCTTCTCATTTAAAGAAAGTATTGAATGAATTTAAGAGGCGACACCTCACCGTCCTCCTTTATATAAAAGTGTTAATTTTAAAAATCAGAAAATGTCTAAAAATAGAAAAAGAAGTAAAGTAGAAGTAGTAAAACAAATTCCGGTAGTTTTGGAAGCAAGAGCAGCACAGCCACACAAAACACCAAATTAAACAAACCATCCCCTCCCAAATTAAAACACAATTTTAAACACAAACCCATTCGCAGAATAACACCAAATATAATTATAAAATTACCCTTTTGCCGACGATGGATTTTACAGTTCACCGGAAAAGTTGAATGACGATGAGAGGATGAGAAAAAAGAAAACCCACAACGGTGATTTTATTTACATTAAAAAAGGCCCACCAAAAAACATTAACAAGAAAAGCTTGTTTGAGCTTTCTTTGCCTTTAATGATCTCCTTTTGGTTTCTTGTTTTCTTGTTTTATTCTAAGCTTGGCCTTACACATGGAAATGGAGGTAAATTTTTCTTCTTTTCTTGTATTTTATTTAGTGTTTCTTATTTGTTTATTGTGGTTTTTGAATGTTTAGGTTATATTTTAGGTGCCCTTTTAAAGTTTAGATTTTTTTTGGATTTTATTTAGTGTTTTTGATTTGTTTGTTGTGGTTTTGGAATCTTTAGGTTAAATTTTAGGTGCCCTTTAATTTTTTGATCTTTTTTGTATTTTGTTTGGTGTTTTTGATTTGTTTATTGTTGTTTTGGAATCTTTAGGTTAAATTTTAGGTGCCCTTTAAAATTTTGATCTTTTTTGTTTTTTAATTTTAGTGTTTTTGATTTGTTTATTGTGATTTTGGAATCTTTAGGTTGAATATGAGGTGCCCTTTAGGTTTTTTTATTTTTTTAGTTGCTTATGGCTTTTGTGTGATTTGGTGATGATGTTGGATTTAGTTTCTTTGTTGGTTTTTCGAAGAATTTGTTTGATTTAAGATTGAGAGTTTGGTGTGTTTTAATTTTAAGTTGTTATTATCTTGATTTGATGGTACATTATGTGAATGGAGCTTTGTGCATATTTTGTGTGCAAGTAGTTTCTAATCATGTTGTTAGATTTTTATTGTTTTGGTTTTTCGAAGAATTTATGTGATTAGGTTAAGGGTTTTGGTGTGGTTAAAATAAGTTGTTATTGTCTTTGTTCAGTATCGCATTATATGGACTTGTAAAAAAATCATTATTGTGTGCATAATTTCTGGTGAATGGAGCTATTTTTTTGTGTAGATAGTTATTTAATGTGCCTTGTTTAGAGTTTAGAATCTTTGGATGTATGTTGTGTACCATTGTAGACTTATAGTAATCTGGATTTGTTTTGAACAGGGAATGTACAGGCCCACAATCGGAGCATGACTAACTCTAGTGTTTCTTACAATAAGATTTCTGATATAGCGTATGATTTTGTAGAAAATAGAGATGAGGATTTTAAGCAAGAATTAGTTTTTGAAGTAAAAGTCCCTATGAATTTTAGTAAACCTAGTGCTCAGGATCATAACAATACAAATTCAAGGTACTCACCTCAGGGAACATGCCCTCGGAAAGGTTTAGTTCAGAGCATATTAGGTTGTAGGGAGTTAATGTGCGAACTGAACCTAGAAGAGGAAGATAAATATAGCAAAACAGGAAAATCTGACAATGTGAGAACATATGAAGCTTCTTTTGATACATCAGTGAACACCACAGAGAAAGAAAAAGGCTCTGCACCAACTGCGCGTGTTAATATTACCCATAGACTTGAACCTGATGGGACGGAGTACAATTACGCTTCGGATTCTAAGGGTGCAAAGGTGGTGGCACACAACAAGGAAGCAAAAGGAGCAAGCAACATATTAGGCAAAGACCATGATAAATATCTGAGAAATCCTTGTTCAGTTGGGGGGAAATTTGTTGTAATTGAACTCGCTGAGGAAACGCTGGTAGACGCTGTCAAAATTGCAAATTTTGAACATTATTCTTCTAATTTTAAGGAATTTAATTTGTCTGGTAGTTTGACTTATCCGACTGAGATATGGTACTCACTGGGAAGCTTTGTCGCAGCAAATGTGAAGCATACACAAAGTTTCAAGCTACCTGAACCAAAGTGGGTAAGATACTTAAAGCTGAACTTGCTTAGTCATTACGGGTCAGAATTTTACTGCACGTTAAGTCTTGTGGGGGTTTATGGAGATGATGCAATTGAGCAGATGCTTGAAGATCTCATTGTGACATCGGAGGAATCTGCTTCTGCTAAATTACCAAAACCTAATATAACTGTAACACCATCTACAAAACCAGAATCAGGTGTTAATGATAAAAAAGTTGATGGTGAAGCTAAACATGTGGTTGAGGTCTCCAGTAAAAGTAAAGGGGTGGAAGGAGTTGATGATGGAAAAAAGCCCTCGACCGATGCACCAAAAATTCAAGTCACAGTTAGCAACATCCCTGACTCGATAGTCAACCCGACAGTCAAAGTTAGACAACAGCCAAGTGGTAGAATACACGGGGATGCCGTTCTTAAAATATTAATGCAGAAGGTAAGGTCACTTGAAACAAACTTATCTGCATTGGAAGAGTACATTAAACGATTAAATAATGGACAAACAGAGGTTCTACCTGACCTGGACAAAAAGATTGTAGAATATAAAAATCTTATGGAAAAAAGCAGAACCGAGATCAAGGATATCTTAGAGTGGAAGAAGATAATGGTATGCGGCACATCTGCTTTGCTCTCTAAGTTTGGACTTGGCATGTAAACCATTCCTGTTAACTTTTGTCGTTTCTTCTGTGTTTTTTATGATTTTTCAGGACAAAGAAGTCGCTGACATTGAGACATGGAAAAGTGGTGTCATGACGAAGCTGGAATCAGTTATGAGAGAAAATATTATTATGAGGTTTGTTATTTGCCCATGGACTCGTCATATAAGCTCAAATACGTCCATATATTCCTACTCAAATGGCTAAATCCACCATTTTGTGAAATTTTCATGGTTTTGCACAGCACAAAATATGGCCTTTACTCTGACTCGAAACTGACATGTCGCATTATTATAACTGAAGTTATGACTTGAAACTAACATATATCGCATAATAAATTATGTTTTGAAGCATGTAGTTGACCTTGATATTTTCAACTTGATTTGCAGATTAGATATCGAAAAGGTTGCAAGCGAGCAAGCATATCTGGAAAAGAAGGAGCTCACCATAGTAACAGTTTGTTTTGTTGTTGTATGTGTTCTCGTTCTCAAACTTGTTTCAGAACGAGTACTGATGTTTTCTGGAGCCTTTTTGTGCGATATGGTTTGCTGGGCACAAAAAGGTTGCGAATTGATAATATACAGTTGTGGTCTTGCTGTATGCATTGGTTTAGTCATTTCATAGTCACCTAATGTTGTAGCTTGCAGATTAACAATTCACAACTGCACGGTTGCTCTTTTATTCACTTAGTTACTTGTTAGGAGCCTTATATATTAGTCTTTTAGACAGCTTTATAGGTAGTTTATATAGTAAAAGGAATGGCACAGCCATATATTTCTTAGTGTAATATGACCTTTGTGGTTTTTGTAATATCCACGGTAGTTGAGTGAGGGTATGTACTTTTTTTTTTGTTGCTACATTGATGTTTATCACATTTGAGGCCTGTTACCACTGGTCTTTCAATTTCGTTTTGATCTTTGCAATAAGGAAAACTACCGAATTGGACACAAATAACACAATTTACAAATGAGTACTCCATCCATCCCCTTCAATTCTTTACATCGAGGGACGGGGGTTTGACGCGTATTTTAAGGCTTCTTTAATATATACTTTGATAAATAAGTTGTAGAAATATATTTTATAGGAGTTTTAAAATGTGTGTCAAGCAGTGTAAAAAAATTATAAAGAAATAAGAGAGACGGGGGAGTATATGCTAAATATAAACCCTTTTAGAGCAAGTCCAACAGCTTACCTAAACGAGTTCCTAAACTCAAGTATAGGGAATGTGACATCAAAATAGTGCTCCAACAGTAGCTTAGTAATTCCCTAAATCACTAGCACATACTCAAATTTACTAGCAATTCCCTACTTTTAGGTAACCATTAGTCATCCCCTATTTCATTGTTAAGAATAAAAAATTACATTCTCTCATATTCAACACACTTGGTCCCCACTATTTTTCACTTTTTAAATTTTTGGTCCCACAATTTTTCACTTAGTAGTTTAAATATATTATTATTATAATAATAAGGAATGAATATAAGGATTGTTGTTGGAGTTGACATACAAATTGTTGTGAATCACTAGAATTCCTTATTTTATAATATTTTTAGGAATTGCACTAAGACACTGTTGAACTTGCTCTTAGAATATGTTAAACTCTTGATTATAATGTATCTTCCCATAAATTTTGCTGTGAATTGTACCTTTTCACATTATGAAATTATTCTCATATTTTATTGTTACATTTTTTGTTGATTTCATGCTTTTCACATATTTAATATTATATATGTATTAATTCTATATCGTTTAAATATTAATTTAGGTGATAGCTTGTCATATTTTGCAAATTTATATGAGTAATATCACCAATTCAAAGTAACAGTATAGATTATTTTAAAATTTATGATATAAATTGAAAGACACAAATAGTTGAAACAATTCATATCAATGTGGATAAAGAAATAAGATGTAAATATTAATATGCACTTCAATAATTTTAAAGAGTGTGTTCTTTACTAGTTATTTTGTTTTATCATTAATAGTTAATTTACTTTTATCGAAAACAGTAAAATGATTGTAACGATCTTTTAATTCGTTGTTGATCAGCTCATAAGATTTGTACGATTTTTTTTTTTTTTTTTTTTTTGATAAAATCGTACTTGCATTAAAATATCTCAAAGTAACAGATGATACAATCTCGAGCAGAAACATTCCACTCTGAAAGACCTGACATAGAATATGTCGCCCTTGCTAAACAATAAGCTACAATATTCGCAGACCTATGTGTGTAACACACTAACACTTCATCAAAGTGTTTATCCATATTATCCGTACAAGCCTCCAAGATAATATAATCCAGCACCAAAACTCACACAAACGGTGAGACAAAAACAAACTCACACAAACAAGCGGTGAGACAAAATCAACAAAACAAAATCGATCTTACAATCGGAAAAGGCTTAGAAACCTTAGATCCGAATTAACTTTAGATCAACTAAAACAAGCAATCCTTAGATCCGGAGCGAAACCACAAAAACAAGAGGAACCGAAAATCCACCCGCTTGAATCTGAGAAGAAGGACAACGGAAGCTCTGATGGTTAGATCTAGGGCTTTTCTTATTGAAACAAGAAACAAATTCGAGGATAAAACTCGATTTTATTGAAAGAAAGAGAGGGATTGATGGCGGGGAAGGAGATGGGTGGTGAGGGAGGAGGAGGGAGGGTCGGAGAAGAGGTAGGGGGCGGCGGCGGCTACGTTAGTCGACTCTCATTTAGAGAGAGTTAATTTTTTTTTATTAGTTGATTTGTACGATTTTGTTTTTGCCTAATCGATCCTTTTAAAATAAACACACACGCACACATTTACATAATAAAATATAGATTATATTTAATGATTTTGAAATATTACATAAATAAATAAGAAATAGATTTATATACCTGAATAAATAAATTTATTTTGTATACAAAATTGAAGTCAATATATATATATACTAAGATTAGGTGACGTCTCTAAGATTGTTTCAATCTATTTTTCTAATTTTCTAGAATTTTTGAATTTTAAATACTAATAAATCTAAAAATATCCTTTAACATATTAGAAGTATAATAGGTGTTAAAATTTATTGAGGAGAAGAGTTCGAATTTATAGTGAAGACATATAAATTAAAATTTCTATTTGAAGTAGAATATGTGTTTGAATTTGTAGAGGGGAAGAGTTCAAATATAAAAGAAGTACTTGCAAAGTTCTATTTGAAGTAGAATAGGTGTTTAAATTTATAGAGGAGAAGAATTCGGATATTAAAGAAGTACTTACAATTAAAAGTTTTATTAGAAATAGAGTAAACCTTTGTAATACATAACTAACAGTTTTATTCGAAGCAGAATATGTGAAGTTATAGATATGTGTTTTTTCAACCAAAGAGAGGCTCATTAGAAAGAATTATGGTAACATAAAAATTAATATATAAGATAAGTATATATTCAATATATTAAATTTGAAATTTTGATATTAAAAAGGGAAACATGTTTCACGAGAAGACGGCTTATTAGCGAGGACCGAGTAATTTTCGTAATTTAATTGATAGAGTTTTTTTTTTAAAATTATTACGCCGCCGCGAAGAACGGTTTTTTCAACTAATTAACTCCTTATATCTATACTATATTATTATAAGCAAACTAGCCTATATTTGGTTGGTCGTTGGTTAGTTGGTATTTTTAATAACAACCGTTAGATTGAAAGATAGATAAAAAGAGAACCGTTAGATGTAATGTTAAAAGAATATTTCTTTCTTGATATTCAAAATACTCTCACGGGTTCAAGGTTCGAATCCCGTCAACAACATAGTTTAAAAAATATTTATTTTTAGATATTTAAAATGTTTCCACGGGTTCAAGGTTCGAATCCCGTCAATAACATATTATTATTAAATATTTATATTACCTATTTTTCTAAGCTATATACCGTCAATAACATATTATTATTAAATATTTATATTACCTATTTTTCTAAGCTATATTCAGAAGTTCAAGATAGTATTCCCGTTGACAATATATTAAAAACATTTATCCTCAAAATAGAAACAAATGCTTACACCAACATCATACATACATTATTAATTTTTAAAATTTTATTTTTTTACTAATAAAATTATATAATCAAAATACAGATAATAATATAAAAATTCTAAAATTCATCCGTGCATCGCACGGGTTAAAGGCTAGTATAAGCATAAGAGAGATCTTATCCAAAACTTTGGTAGGTCAATGTACTACCAAAAGTATAAGATCCGTTGGATTATAAAACTATAAATATTCAAATAGATGAGGACCGTTAGATATAATATTAAAAATTGTATTTGATTAATAATAAGATAGTATTTAAATACTAAAAGATGTATTTTGATAATTTAAATCAATTATAAATGGGTTTTCTATATTGAATATAAATCTTTATGTAAAAATTCGTAATTATCTTTTCTCTTTAGTTTATGGATAGTTCCAGTTAGATAAAAATTATTAAACCATCATTAAATTAAAGATAATTTTGTTAGCTTCGCATGGGCTGTAAAATCGTTAAAATGTGTTTTCTAAAACTCAAGAAAGAGCCCAAACAATAAAGTGATTATCTAAATTTTAATAAATATTTTTTTTTATTTTAGCACCAATTTAATTTTTTTCCTAATTCTTTTAAATTTATAAATTCTATTTTTATTTCAATAAAATATTAAAATCAATTTAAGAAAAAATTAAAATTGATCTGGTCCGTGTACGATCACTATACGGCCAAATTAATAATTACAGTTAGATCTTAAATACATCGATGAGAATTATTAGATCTAATATTAAAACGTGTATCTGATTAATAATAGAATTATATTTAAATACTAAAAATTGTATTTTGATAATTTAAAAGTTTTCTATGTAAAAATTCTTAAATATCTTTTCTCTTGAATTTATGTATAGTTTCAATTATATAATAATTGTTAAATCAAATATCAAGATAACAATTCATATTGATTACAATATTAAAAATTATCAATATAATGCTCATGTATATCATACTAAGTGAACCTACAGAGACTTACCAGAACTCTTGTACATAAATAAATTTAAACGCTTTTTTTTCTGAAGGAACATAACAATTTGATTAATCCAAATTATAATTATATTATTTTACATATAACAAACAAAAAAAAGGATAATATCAAAATATTATTAAAAAATTGAGGGTTTCATATTCATAAACGATAATTTTGAATATAATACTTATATTAAAATATGTATTTGATTAAATGTAGGATTATATTTAAATACTAAAAAGTGTGTTTTGATAATTTAAACCAATTATAAATTGGTTTTCTATACTGAATTGAATTCTTTATGTAAAAATTCTTAACCATCTTTTCTTTTCGGTTTATGGGTAGGTCAATTGGTCAAGTTAGATAATAATTATTAAATCATCATTAAATTAAAGATAATTTCGTTAGTTTCACATGAGTTGTAAAATCGTCAAAATTCAATTTATAAGACTCAAGATAGACCTAATTACCTAAATAGTAAAGTGAGTATCTAAATTTTAATAATTTTTTTTTATTTTTGTAGCACCAATTTATTTATTTTTTCACTAATTGTTTTAAATATACAAAATTTTATGTTTCTTTCAATAAAGTATTAAAATTAATTAAGAACAAATTCAAATCGATAAAGAATATAATAATATGAGAATAAAATTTTATATAATCATAACATAATTTTTATTCTGTTTAACAATTTTTAAGTAATAATGTATTTTAAAATTTTATATACACTGTAAATAAAACCGAAACATTAAAAGTAAAAGTAGTTAGTAAGATACTTATATCAGTAAATACTTAATATTCTTATTATATTAAATCCTTAGAGAAAAGTTTTATGGAGACCTAAACTTAAGGAGACCACATCTTACACCATTCGTTTCTATCTAACCCGGATACATATTATTTTGTTTTACACATTTATAAATTGGTTGTATGTAGGCATATACAGCTTATACGTTACCAACAACGTTAACTACAATATGCATTACATTCATTCTCACGTCTTCCATTTTTTTTATTCAAAAAATTTGCACAATTTTAATATTCTATGTTATTTTGTTTGCAAAACTTTTTAGTTTCAATTATTGTATTCATAATTTTTTAGTGCAATATATTATTATTTTAATTTAGTGCATTACTTTAGTTACAAAACATTATTATTTTACTATTTTATTATTTATTTTTGCATAATTTAATTTTTTTACACATTTTTTTCATTGTTATGCAGTAAGCAATGGTTTTTTTTATTTGTAAAACATATTTTTTATATGCAGAACTTTTTGTTTATAATATTTGCAGTACAATGTTTAGTGATATAGATCATCTCAAATCCTCCCAACTTGCTAAATAAAATGTCGGATGTTGTAGGTTTTAAGAACGTGGATGGTTAAAAAGAACAACATGTGTAATTGTGTATAATAATATAATTTTGTTATGTTTAATTTTATGAAGTATAATAAAAAATGATGACAATTGAATTCAAGTTAATCTAAGGGTGTATAATTGGTCTCCAGGTCTCCACCTTTTTGTCGGTCTCCGCTGAACCCATGTAATAAACATAATAGGGATCTTATCCAAAATTTTGATCGTACGATCTTGGACAACCAAACTAATAAGAACCATTAGATCTTAACTAGATAAATGAAAATCATTAGATCAAATACTAAAAAAGTGTATTTTATTAATAATAGGATTATATTTAAATTCTAAAAAATGTATTTTGATAATTTAAACCAAATATACCAAATATAAATAAGTTTTCTATACTAAATAGAATTTTCCATGTAAAATATTTGTGACTTTCTTTTCTCTTTCATGGACAATTCCAGTTAGATAAAAATTGTTAAACCATCTTTTAATTAAAGATAATTTAGTTATCTTCATCTAGGGTGTAAAATCGTGAAAATCTAATTTTTAAAACACAAGATAAAGTCCAAATTAGTAAAGTGGGTATTTAAATTCTAATAATAATTATTACGTCATCATTATTTTAATGCCAATTTAATTACTTTTTTCTAACTATTTTAAATTTAGAAATCTCTGTACAAAAATTCAAATCAATCTAAGAAAAATTCAAATCAACAAAGAATATAATAATACGAGGATAAAATTTTATAAATTTGTGCATATTTTTTATCCTATTTTATTTAATTTTATATAATAACTAATTAAATATTATTTATTATTAAATAATAAATTATACGCAAATGGTGATTTTGTTTTATAAGAACTAATAGAGACCTAATTTCATTGTGAGTAGGACTATATTCATATTTAAAAATACCGTATTTTCAAATTTTAGACTCAGCTACATGTCTAACTTTTTTAACCTATATACATTGTAAATTATTAAATTCGAAACTTTAAAATTTTGTTAATCAATTAGTATAGTACTTTTTTTAAAAATCGTACTTTATAAAAATATTATCAAATAACCCATGTCTGCAAGAAAAAAAAATGAAAAAATTCTTATTTTTCAAAAAAACCTGTAAATTTTAATATGTTGTTGGTAGATTCAAACCTTAGATCATTCTACGTGATAATTTTATTGTTATATATAACGTTTCTCAACATTTTAATTTGAAAGATCCAACGATTATGGATTGAGTGATCAAACGACCAGACTTATAAGAAAACTTTCATTATTTAGTCTTTAATATAATAACATAGATATTTACGAGATATACTATAAAAAAATGAATTTTATACAAAATTTTGATTGTCACGGTGTACTACTTTAAAAGAAGAACTATTACAAAAAAATTATTTTAATTGATAATTTATTTTCTCAAAAGTTCAAAGTTCCCGCATCATTTACATATTACAAAAAAGAGTATATTATATTTTAGCAATAAATATTTCAAAAAATATATTAAAAAAAATATTAAAAAATTAATGATATTATCCTGGTAGTTTGGTCCTAAATACCGCCAAAACATTCTCAACCGTTAGATCCAATACTTTAAAAAATAGACGATCAAGATTATATCATATAAAAATAAGTTATTATCGATATAAGTTAAAAGATATTATATTAGGATTGGATTTTCCAAAAAGTTAAAACATAAAAATAGTTGTAATTAAATAAAGAAACCCTTTAATATCAAAATAATAAAAATCGTTTAATCTTAAATAGATAGGTGAAAACCGTTAGATTTAACATTAAAAACTGTATTTGGTTAATAAATGGTATTCTAATAATCTAAACTACATATAAGTAGATTTCCTAAATCGAATAGAATTCTCAATATTAAATTTCGTCACTTTATTCTCTTTTTAGTTTTAGAATAGTTTTTAATTGAAAAAGAACTATTAAACCACAACTAAATTAAAGATTATTTTGTGAATTTCATGTGAACTGTAAAATTGGCCAAATCTAATTTTTATAACTCAATATAAACAAATATTAAATTGAGCGTGTAAGGTATAATAAATATCAAATTTTTAACTATTATATTTTTTGGCTAAATCTTTTTTAACAATAATTTAATCATGTAAACTAATAACTTTTAAAAATTAAAATATTCATAAATAAATATAATTATAAATATTAAAAAAACAATCGTGTGTTCCATGAGTAATTAAAATATAATTATAAATAAAATTTAAGTAACCGTGTATCGCACGGGCTATAAACTAGTATATATATAAAGGAGGATACGCGGGACGTGAGCTTGCGCCTCTAAGATTGTATCAATATATTTTTCTAATTTTTTTAGAATTTTTGAATTTTAAATAATAATAAATGAAAAATATCCTTCAACCTATTAGAAGTAGAATATGTGTTCGAATTTATTGAGGAGAAGAGTTCGAATTAAGAGGGAAAACATATAAATAAAAAGTTTGATTTGAAGTAGAATAGATGTTCGAATTTATAAAGGAAAATAATTTGAATTTATATATAAGACATATAATTAAAAGTTATATTTAAAATATAATATGTGTTCGAATATAAAGAGAAGAAGAGTTCGAATATATAAGAGATACTTGCAATCAAAAGTTCTATTGGACGTAGAATAAGTGTTCGAATGTATAGAGGAGAAGAGTTCGATTTTATAGAGACTTTATACGTTAGACATATAATTAAAAGTTCTACCGGAAGTAGAATAAATTTTCGAATTTATAGAGTAGAAGAATTTGAATTTATAAGAAATACATATTAAAAAAAATCTATTAAATGTAAAATAGGTGTGTTGGAACCAGTTTTTCTCCAGTCCTTCGTTCGGTCTGACCTGCAATGAGAAGAATGCGAGGGATGTGCCCCCCGATTCACCTCCGGTGTGAGAATCAGTTAACTGGTCTTTGTGAGTAGAGAGAACGTACGAATATTGTAATTAGTTTGTTGTGGGTGAATGTGTGTTCTCCAAACCTGACTCAACCCCTTTACCAGCTCTCTCCGATCTTCATGCCCCGAACGTGCCCTTCGCTCTCGCGTGGGCAGTTTTCCCTTGATCGGGTCTGGAAACCGTTGGCACACGAGCAAGGTATGGGCATGTACCATCGATCATTCCTTGGTTCGTTCAGCCCACTTTACCGGTGGGCTTTTAAGTCTTGGGCTCGGCCCAATAAGGATTAGATATAGGTATCTCTAACATGTCCCTGGACTTCGATCGAAGAAACTTCTATCGAAGGCCCGTATATCAGCCCATCTTCGAGAATACTCTAGGACGACACATCAGCCGAACGAAGTGACACATGTTGTCGACAGCCTAGGCCACGTCAACAAGGGACATCAATTGTAATAATGGTTTTTCTGGAGTTGCACGTTTCTCCATGTCAATCCTCGCCGTGAATCCAGAGAGTCTCAATCTCAGCCATAGATTTTGAAACGGCTAAATACTGTTACTTTAACCGCCCTTTCATGTTATCTTACTTACCATTTCATATAACTTCTACAAACAATACTTACTGCGTTTCCCTACCTCTGCAAACTTCTTCCCTTCCATAATAATTACGGTGAGCAAAGCTGAAAGACATATGAAATAGCCTATTTGTAATTCGAGGATTCTACTCAGCTTAAACAAGAATGTAATAAGTAAATATTAGATCAGATGTCACAGGAATCTCAGAAGATTATATCTGTCAAAGAATGAAGATTAAAGTAATCTACAGACTTGAAGTTATTCTACATTGAAAGAAGCTCAATTTATTGATCAAGCCTCAATGAAGTATTCAAGCTCAGTGGATTTATTAAAGTGACGGAGATTTAAAGTGGTGACAGAAAAAGATACTGATTACGGAGTTCTTGAATGAGAAGGAAGTGAATCACTGCTTAAAGTCAAATAGATAAAGAACAAACATTGTCGTTAGTCACTCATGAACCAGACAGTGCATCGAGTGTCAACGTACTATTGTGTTTGTTATTTATCTAAGTTTTTAGTGATTCTGGAATTTATTGGGAAGTCAATTAATTCTATTTATTCTCTTATAAATAAGTAATACTATTGAGTAAATTATTTATTAAATTGTTAGATATAATTCCTGACGTTTGTTCATCAGTGTTTAAGTACCAGGTACATATCAGAGTTTATATAGAAGCCGGTCAGAGTTTGTTAAAGTCTGACAGGGTGATAGTTGACTTAGCTGTCGGTGCAAAGATAAAGATTCTAGAAACAATATATTCTGAAGATGGAAAGAAGCAGAATATATTGATACAGCTAAGGAGACTGGACAGAAGACTGAAGTAATCCTTAATTGATAATAATTGTATAGCTAATTTATAGGAGTATCAATTAGATAAGGATTGTATGTAACTGTGTACTACATAAACACAGATAGGTTATCCCTAGAAGGGACGCGAACATTGAATATATTATTCTTGTAACCTAGTAGCTCTTTGTGATTCATTAACATCACTAAGAGAGAATTATTTAATATAATTCAGTTTGTTGATTTACAAACCTGTGTTCTTGATTGTTATTCTCATACATACTTGATTATATATTGTGTATTCGGTGTAACAATTGGTATCAGAGCCAAGGCTGTTTAATATATACAGTTTTACGATTCAAACACAGTAATAATCATGTCTGAAGAAAATCAAACTGCTCCTAAGGCTGAACAGGTTAAGCCCAATTCTGTGAGTCGATATGAAACAATCAGGGTTCCAATTCTCAGGCCAGTAGAGTATCCGATTTGGAAGGTGAAGATGACCATGTTTTTGGAGGCTACAAATCCAGAATACCTTGACAGAATCTATGATGGTCCTCATATGCCGACTAAATTGTCCCCTGTTGTTGATGGTCAAGAACAAAAGACTGTTCCAAAGGAAAAGAAAGATATGACTCCTGAGGACATCTCATCAATTGCAAAAGATGCAAAGGTTAGACATCTTCTCCACAGTGCTTTAGATAATGTTATGTCTAACAGAGTAATTGGCTGCAAGACTGCCAAAGAGATATGGGATGCTTTAGAAGTCAGATGCCAGGGAACAGGTGCTATTAAGAAGAACAGAAAGACAATACTCACACAGGAGTATGAGCACTTTGATTCAAGACCTAATGAAACCTTGACTGAGACTTATGACAGATTTTTCAAATTATTGAATGATCTGTCTCTGGTTGATAAAGAATATGAGCTTGAAGAGTCTAATCTCAAGTTTCTGTTATCTCTACCTGAAAAGTGGGATTTAAAGACAACCACAATAAGAGATAATTATGAGCTTGCTGATACAGATCTTGATGAAATCTATGGGTTGTTGAAAACTCATGAACTGGAGATAGAACAAAGGAATAGAAGATTGAGTAAAAAGACAAAATTTGTTGCTCTCAAAGTTGAGGAGAAGCCCATCAAGAAGGAATCATCAAGAAAGAAAGCCAAGGGAAAGGCTTTAGTCATTAAATCTGAAAGCGAGTCATCAAACTCTGATGATGACTCAAACTCTGATGAAGCTTCTGACTCTGAGGATGATGAAGAACAGATGATGCAAATGGCTGCACTGATGGTGAAGACTTTCAAGAAGATGGGATTCAAGAACTTGAAGAAAGGAAAGAGATTCTCAAGGAAAGATTCAAACTCTGAAAGGAAAAGTTTTAGAAAGTCTGATGGAAGGGAGACCAAGTCTGGCAAGAAGGATAAATCTGAAATCCAGTGCTACAAGTGTAAGGAGATGGGTCACTATGCTCCAGAGTGCAAGAAAGGCAAATCTGAGAAAGCACTCATCTCTAAAGGCAAAGACTGGGCAGATACTTCAGACTCTGATGATGGAGAAAATTATGCTCTAATGGCAACTGTCAGAGATGAGACTGAATCATCTGAAAATAAGGTACCCCTAACTACTTATGCTTATGATACTGATAATATATCTGAATTGAGAGTATATCTGAAAAGCGTACATGTTAGTTATAGGGATCAGACTTTAGAAAATGAGAGAATTAAATCTGAGAATCTTAGCCTTAAAGATAGAAACAAGTTTCTTGAAGGAGAACTTGAAAATATGAAGCAGATTCAAAAAGAAAGAGATGATGCTGTTTATGTAGAACAGGAGTTGCTGAAAAGATATAAGCAATTAGAATCTGATCTAGAAAAAGAAAGAAAAATAATCAAGACTTGGACAGATTCTGGAAGAGACACTCATCAAGTGTTTCAGACAGATTCTGTAGGTTTAGGCTATTGTGAAAATGATGAACTTAGGTTTAAAGACAAAGTTAAGGTAAAACCACAACTTAAACCTGTGAAATTTGTTCCAGAAGCCAATAAGTTAAAATCTGTTGTAATAAGAGAAGCTGATATGGAATCAGATGAAGCCTGTGAAAGACAGGAAAATATTATAACAGAAAAACTTATGGAAAGAGAAGCTATTAGAAAGCCAGTAAAAACTTGTGAAAAACAGGTTAATGTTGGCTTGATGACAGGAAAACAGTTCAATCATAAGCTGAAAGAGGTAAAATCTGCCATGAAACCAAAAGGGTCCAAGAAGAATAGGAATGGAAAGATAGGCATAAATAAAAGAAATAATCATTTGCCTACTGGTGCTGCTCCAAGGAAAACATGTTATAATTGTGGTAGTTCTAATCATCTTGCTAATTACTGCACAAAGAATAAAAATATCAATTCTTTACCTTCTACATCAGGAGTAAAGAATGATTATGTTAGGGTTAGACCACAGACTTTATGCACACACTGTGGGAGCACTTGGCATTCCATTTATACTTGCAAGAGTTATCATGCTATTTATCACAACTATTATGAGCTAAAACCCAATCTGAAGTGGGTTAGAGCAAACTCTGCAAGTGTAAAGTCTGACAATGTTAGTTTAAACTCTGTTGATAGTAATTCCGCTGCAAAAACTAACACTGTTAAGAAAGACAAAGGATCCAAGCAAGTCTGGGTCCTTAAAACTAACACTTAGTGTTTGTTTGTGATTGCAGGGTATAAAAGAGAGCACACTTATCTTGGACAGTGGATGCTCAGGACATATGACTGGAAATAAAGCCCTGCTATCAGACTTTAAGGAGAAGGCTGGCCCAAAGGTTTCCTATGGAGATGGCAACATAAGACACACTCTGGGATATGGCAATATTAATCTTGGAAGTGTCATCATCACAAATGTAGCTCTAGTCTCAGGACTCAAGCATAATATGTTATCTGTGAGTCAAATCTGTGATAGAGGAAACCATGTAGATTTTCATACTGAATACTGTGAAGTTATCAGTAAATCTACTTGAAAAGTTGTTCTAGTTGGACACAGGCGCAACAACATTTATGAAGCAAGTTTGGTAACAAACTCTGATGGAAAAACAGTGTGTCTGACTGCAAGAATGTCAAATGAAGAGAGTTGGAATTGGCATAAGAAGCTCTCTCATCTCAATTTGAACAACATAAATGAGCTAATAAGAAAGGATCTTGTAAGGGGACTCCCAAAATCAATACTCAGTCTAGATGGCCTATGTGATTCTTGTCAAAAGGCCAAGCAAAGGAAGTCATCTTTCAAGAGCAAATCTGAATCTTCAGTAGTGGAACCTTATCATCTTCTTCATGTTGATCTCTTTGGACCAGTGAATGTGATGTCCATGGGCAGAAAGAAATATGCTCTAGTAATTGTTGATGAATATACTAGATATACATGGGTGTATTTCTTATCAAAGAAGGATGAAACTGCTCAAACTCTGATGGATCATATAAATCTACTG
Organism: Heracleum sosnowskyi; assembly: GCA_030848705.1. Lineage (NCBI taxonomy): Eukaryota > Viridiplantae > Streptophyta > Magnoliopsida > Apiales > Apiaceae > Heracleum > Heracleum sosnowskyi. The sequence continues at coordinate 12,675,867 of CM061239.1, forward strand.
GACAAAGGATCACAGCACAAAGTCAAAATTATAAGGAGTGATAATGGAACTGAATTCAGAAACTCAATCATGGAAGCTTTCTGCAAGGAAAGAGGAGTGAAACAAGAGTTTTCTGCACCTGGAACTCCACAGCAAAATGGTGTAGTTGAAAGGAAGAACAGAACTTTAATTGAAGCAGCCAGAACTATGCTTGAAGAAGCAAAATTACCAACTTATTTCTGGGCAGAAGCTGTTCAAACTGCTTGTTTTACTCAAAATGCAACATTGATCAACAAGCATGGGAAAACACCATATGAGATGGTGAAAAATAAGAAGCCAAATTTGAAATATTTTCATATATTTGGATGCAAATGCTTTGTGTTGAAGACTCATCCTGAACAGTTGACCAAGTTCGAGTTAAAAGCTGATGAAGGAATCTTTGTTGGCTATCCATTGTCAACAAAAGCATTCAGAGTCTACAATCTGAGAACTAAAGTGATCATGGAATCCGTACATGTGTCATTTGATGACAAGAAAATAACTGGACTTGATGACTTAGATGGATATGATCAACTGCGTTTTGAAAATGAAGGTTTATTCTCTGATGATGTAAACTCTGATGAAGCAGTACCGACAAACTCTGATGAAGCGGTTCTGACAAACTCTGACGAAGCATACTCTGAACCTCTACTGGTAAATACTGGAGAAACTGAATATTCTCAAATTGAACAAAATGGAGAACCAGTTGAGGGGGAGCGTGAAGAAGCTCAACAAGACACAGCAAGTGAGTCAGTTGAGGAAACTGATTCAAACTCTGACAGTTCAAACTCTGAGCCATCCAATTCAGGGGGAGCCTCAGATACTGCAGAAAGTCAACATATGAATCAGGAGAGCATGGATCAAGGGGGAGGATCCAATAATGATGCAAGAAACCACTTACCAACAGCAAGAAAGTGGACACAGGCACACACACCTGATCTCATAATTGGAGATCCTGATGCTAGTGTGAGAACTAGAAGTGCAACAAATAATGAGTGTCTGTATCATGCTTTCTTGTCTCAAACAGAACCAAAGAAAGTGGAGGAAGCTCTTCAAGATGCTAATTGGATTACAGCAATGCAAGAAGAGTTAAATGAATTTGAAAGAAATGAAGTCTGGACACTTGTACCTAGACCAAAGAATAGATCAATAGTAGGTACAAAGTGGGTTTTCAGAAACAAGACTGACAGTGAAGGTGTGATTACAAGAAACAAGGCTAGACTTGTGGCTAAAGGTTATTCACAATAGGAAGGGATTGACTATGATGAAACCTTTGCTCCAGTTGCAAGATTGGAAGCCATAAGAATTTTTCTGGCCTATGCTGCACACAAGAAGTTTAAAGTCTTTCAGATGGATGTAAAGAGTGCTTTTCTCAATGGGAAGCTTGAAGAAGAAGTGTTTGTTGAACAACCACCAGGATTTGTAGATCCCAAGCATCCAGATTATGTCTACAGGCTTGACAAGGCATTATATGGACTAAAGCAAGCACCAAGAGCATGGTATGAAACTCTTGCTCAATTTCTTTTAGAAAGTGGGTTCACAAGAGGTACTATTGATAAAACCTTGTTTTATTTCAATTCTGGTGATGATTTTCTTTTAGTTCAAATTTATGTAGATGATATTATCTTTGGATCTACTAATGACAAACTTTGTAAGAAGTTTGCAAAGCTTATGCAATCCAGGTATCAAATGAGCATGATGGGAGAGCTTAGTTATTTTCTAGGCTTACAGGTCAAGCAAACAGATGATGGTATTTTTATCAATCAAGCAAAATATACTAGAAATCTTCTCAAGAAATTTGGTATGCTTGATAGTTCATCTGCTACAACTCCCATGGCTACAGCAACAAAGCTAGACAAAGACACAGGAGCCTCAGTAGATATGACAAACTACAGAGGAATGATAGGGTCTTTACTGTATCTTACTGCAAGTAGACCTGATATCATGTATGCAACATGTCTTTGTGCAAGATTTCAAGCAGATCCCAGAGAGCCTCATCTAACAGCTGTAAAAAGGATTTTCAAATATCTCAAAGGAACCATAACCTTGGGTTTGTGGTATCCTAGAGAATCAGAGTTTAAGCTAATTGGTTACTCTGATGCAGATTTTGCAGGCTGTAAGATGGACAGAAAAAGTACAAGTGGAAGCTGTCAATTCTTAGGTGACAGATTGGTTTCTTGGTATAGCAAGAAACAAAAGTCTATTTCCACATCCACTGCAGAAGCAGAGTATATAGCTGCTGGTAGTTGTTGTGCACAGATTCTGTGGATGAAGAATCAGTTGCTGGATTATGGTTTGAAGTACTCTAAAATACCTATTTTCTATGATAACCAAAGTGCTATTGCTATGACAGGAAATCCAGTACAGCACTCCATGACCAAGCACATCAGCATAAGGTATCATTTTATCAGGGAACATGTGGAAGAAGAAAACATTGAGCTTCATTTTGTGTCTACAGACCAACAACTTGCAGATATCTTCACCAAACCTTTGAGTGAAGCTACTTTTACAAGATTGGTAAATGAACTTGGAATGATCTCTGGTTTCGACTAGAGATACGGGTTAGACTCAAAAACTATACATGTTTGATTTTTTTTTTTTTTGCTCATGATTCCTTGCATGTATTAACTGTTATGAGTACCAGTATCATAAACTCTGAAAGTAAACTCTGCTGCTAAACTCTGTTAGTCATAAAGTGTTGGTCATACTCTGATAGTAAGAGTCTAATGCTATACTCTGATTGTAATTTTGTCTGAAACATATGGACCAATGAAGAAATTTGTATGAGGCATAATTCTCAGTAAGTAATTATGAATCCTTAAGAGTTATATAGATTCTGATCTCAAATATGTGCAGTAAGTTAACACAGCATGATATTGTCTCTATATTTATAGCATCTCTTAGTTTATTGATCCTATACACTGAGTCTGTATTAGCTGTTTGCATTTTCTCTCATAAATTAATTGTATTAACTGATGAAAAGTCTAAACTCTGATTATTAATTGCAAATAATTCACCCTCAAATCAAAAGATGCCAAAAAGAGCACAAATTCCTTTGAGATCATGTTGTGCCTAGGAAGATCCAGGAACTTATTGTATGAAATAAGGGCTAAAATCTTTGATTTTTGGTGACTAGTGCCAACCACTGATTACTGGAAAAATAAAAAATTTAATTAATATATATATATATATATATATATATATATATATATATATATAAAGGGGGTGAAAAATAAAAGATATATCCAAATGAAAGGATATCAGTATTACAGAGTTTAGATATAAAATCAGATTTTATTTTATACATGAGAGTTTAGGCAACCAGTTTTTACTGCTTTAGTTTGTGGATTTTATGCACTTTGAGATGATCTAAATATTGATTTCGGTAAACTCTGCTATTGCACACACAATTATTCACACCTGTACAGATTGAGAAAAGAGTTTATTGACAAAGAAGGACAAATGGTAAACACTGATGTATTGTGTGAAATACGCCGAGGTAACATTGTTTTAATCTCTGATGGTTAAAATGATTTCTTTGTTTCAGACATTTTATAATTTTGAGATTAGACATTTGTTTTGAAATTCAAAGGAGTATGATAACAAACGGTTCATATTTGTATTAAACAGAGAGAGAAAGGTTGAGTGTTTTGAACAATGTGATAAGCAGTAATAATGGCTATTTTTACTGCGCATGTGTATTGAAAATTGTTACATACAGTTGTCAGCGTATACACGTTTGACACCTGTCCCACTCACACACTTTTCAAAGACGCCTGCTGTGTGTAGTAATGATTAAAACGTTTGAGTTTTAATCTTCACAGTTATTATTTAAATATACTACACATAAACGGTTCATTCTTTTACACACCTCAACTTTTCATAAGCTTTTACTTACACACATTGTCTCAAACACTTTCACTGCATACAATCTATTCTCTGTTTGCTTTCTTCTAAACTGTTCTAATGGCTACAATAATGTTTATTGCTTCTGGGTTAGAATTTGTTCCTAATAATTACTCAGCTCCTTTAGCAAATGAGAACGCACCGGAGGCGTTTCATTTGATTCAGAGTTTCTTGACAAACTCTGATATCGGCACTGCTCTCACCGCACCGTCGAAGCTGTCTGCGTCACAAATAAGGACTTTTTGGCAGACAGGTACTTATGATGATGGAGGAGAGTCTGGATCTCCATCTATCATTTTTGAGGTTCAAGGAGAAGAATTTATTGTTACTCCTACTACTGTTCGTGATGCTTTGGGTCTTGAAGATTTCAATGCATTCACAACTGTTGGAGACTTTGAGTTAGTCAGAATGATGAGGGAGATAGGATACTCTGGACCTTTGTCAAAGATAGGTCAACTCAAAAGGCCTCTTTTGCGCAAGGAATGGAGTTTCTTTTTCGATTGCATTACTCGGGCTTTTGGAAAGAAGTGCACGAATTGGGATGCGATTCCCACGGATAGTCTACAGATCGGGTATTCTCTTCTCTATGGCAGTCAATTTGATGTTGCTAGATTAGTTTTAACTAATATTGGTGAGAAAATGCTAGAGAATAGAAATGTTGTTTATTTCTCTAGATTTTGTCAATTGATATTCAATTTTTGCTGCCCTAATGTTGAGATTGTAGAGGATGATGTTATCCTCTCATTTAAATTGCATAAACGCATATTTTCTGATCTCACTAACAAGGATAACAAGAAAGGAGATGTTGGTGTGTTACTGTTGCCTGAGTCTGTGCAACAATTCTTGGTAAACTTACAACAACAACAACAACCACCACTGGCAAACACTGAAGCTGGACCTTCTGTGTCTCAACCACAAAGGTCACAGAAATCTAAAGAGAGGGCTGTTAAGTCTGTCAGGATAAACGCTGAAGCTGGGGCATCAAATGCTGATGATATGCCTCAGAAGAAAAGAATGAAGAAAAGAAGAGCCAATAGGGCAAAGTCTGCTATTGTTGATGAAGAGACTGAAACTGATGAAGAAACTCTTCATCAGAGAAAACGACGATTGGTAGCAGCACAATTGTTTGGTGCTGAGAATATCTCTTCAACTGTTGCTGATAATCTTGAGATTCCAAATGATGAAGCTGTTCCTGAGGACAGAGTTTTTATGGAGACTGTTTTTCAAGATGAAGCTCCTACATCAAATGCTGATGTAGTTGAGGAAGCTGCACGTGAAGCTGCAGATGAAGCTCCTGAAATTCTTGTTCAGGAGGCTACAGAAAATGTTGAGCCACAAGGATTTTATATGGACATTGAAGCAAATCTCTCTATAAACTCTGAACATTTCCCAGAGGGTTTGGAAGCTGATCAAGATACTGTTGAACTTGCAGAATCTATGGCTTCTCACACTGAAATAATTTCTTTTGATCTTGAGAAGGGTGAGGAAGTCGATCAGACTTTGGATGCTAATGCTACAGAAACTGTTGCTACAAATTCTGATGTTGCTGATAAGGATGCAACAGAGAATGTTCCTGTTGAAGCAGAGTTTATTGTAAACTCTGAGGATGTTCTTGTTCTTGAAGCTCTACAACAATCTGTTGTTGAGATTGTCACAAAAGAAGCAGAGTTCCTGCATATTGCAAACTCTGAGATTCCAGAACCTGATGCTGAGAATATTCCTGCAGAGAATACAGCACAGAATGATACTGATAATGATAATGATAGTTCTAATCATTCTCAAGCGGAGTTATTTGAGAGTCATGCAAACTCTGATGAGCTAAGAGAGGTTAATCGCGCTACAGGTGAGCATTTTCAAGATATGTACTACAATAGATGGGCTGCTGCGGATTGTATCTTTTCAGCACAGAGGGCTGCTGATTTTCTTGGAGATTCTGTGAAGACAATTTCAAGTCCTGATATTCTTACAAGTCTGAAGGCTACTGTGATTCAAATTAAATCTCTCCACAACAGATTTGATGAGTCTCATAAGGAAGTCACTGCTTTGAGGAATGAAGTTGGTCTGAGAGATCTCACTCTGAAGAATGATAGGACTTACTACAATTCCATGTTCAAGAAGCAAGCTAAGGGCTCTGATGATATTCAGAAGAGGCTTGGGAAAGTTGAGGACAACCAGAATGCTATGTCTGCCCAACTAACATCAATTTCTAATGCAATTGAGTTGTTGACATCAGTACTACTTTCTGATGATGTCAAAAAGGGGGAGAGTGGTGACAAATGCAAAGACACTCAAACTCTGAGACGGAGGGATGATGGTAATGATGGTGGAAACAAGGGAGGAGATGGAAAGAGCTTAAGATCAAATGATGATAGAAGATTACTTTCAAGAAGATCAAACTCTGATAAAAGATCAAACTCTGGAAAGGGACATGTAAACTCTGCCAGTGGTTCAAGATATAAAAGTTTGATAATCTCTGATAAGCCATCTACTGATGAGAAAATTGTTGCTAAGATGTTTATGGCAGAACATGGAAAAGGTATTACAATTGAAGATATCCAAGCTGAAGAGCAAATGCTTGCTGAAGAACACAAGAAGAATATTGAAGCTGGAATCTACAAAAAGAAGGAAATCAAGGCTCCTAGAAAGAAAGAAAAAGGAATTGTTATCAAAGAGAATGTAAACTCTGATCAGAGTTTACAGTACTCAAGGAGGCCTGTGATTAATAATGCTGACAAAGGAAAAGGTAAACTGGTAGAAGAAGAACAGTTACCTAAGAAGATTTATTCAACCTCTGACATTGCTCAAGTTGAAACAAGATTAGCTAAATCAACCTCTGACGCTGCTCAAGTTGATGTTTCTACTAAAGTTATGACAACCTCTGACGTTGCTCAAGTTGTACAGAAATCTACACAACTTTCAGGATTCACCAAACCTAAAATTCTTGAAGACTTAAAGCTTGAAGCTGTGAAATTCTCAGAAACCAGAACTGTATTGGGAAAAGAAGCTTTTGATAAATCTGGACTAGGATCACACAGAGAGAGAAGAATAAATAACAGATCTCAAGATAACATTTCACTGGCAGAATCTGGTATTGGGGTTACACAAGAAAACCTTGATAAGTTAGAATCTGTTCAGTTGATTTTTCACAGAATATTGAAGAAGCAGTTTTTGTTATACTTCATGAGTGATGGAAGAGTTTATAAAGTTGGAGAATCTGATGTTAATCTCAAATCATGGGAAGAACTGGAGTATGTACTTTATCTTTTAAAAGTCAAAAACAGATATACTCATGATGTTGCTCAAGTGTTGAGAGAAAAGATGCTGAGATCTAAAGCTATGCTTGGAGGAGGAGTATCAAGTGTCTACATTCCAAAGTATAGGGATCATACTGGAAAGTTGGTGGAAATGAAGAAAAATAGTGCTAGATTCAGGACTGCACTAAATAAGAAAGTTCTAGAGTTCAATCTAGAGTCTGATAAGGCTTTTTATATCAGACTTGGCAATGAAATGAACAAGAACAACATCTATTCTTTAAGGGCTGCCATTTATCAAATTGGTGAAGATGAACCAGAATTGAAGGAGCTGAAGAAGGATATGATTGCTGAACTAGATCGAGCTGAGAGAAAGCTGCTGATTGATTATCTCAGGACAGTACCTGATATTGAAGAAGTCAAGTAAAGTCTGACTGTAAGTTTTTATGTTTTCTATTCTAAGTTAAATTTAAACTCTGTTTTAAAATTAAACTCTGACATATTTTAAACACTGCATTTGTTATATGTTTTGATATCATCAATTATCTTTTTAACTTGTACATTTTTATTATGAACAAGTTGGGGGAGATTGTTAGATATAATTGCTGACGTTTGTTCATCAGTGTTTAAGTACCAGGTACATATCAGAGTTTATATAGAAGCCGGTCAGAGTTTGTTAAAGTCTGACAGGGTGATAGTTGACTTAGCTGTCGGTGCAAAGATAAAGATTCTAGAAACAATATATTCTGAAGATGGAAAGAAGCAGAATATATTGATACAGCTAAGGAGACTGGACAGAAGACTGAAGCAATCCTTAATTGATAATAATTGTATAGCTAATTTATAGGAGTATCAATTAGTTAAGGATTGTATGTAACTGTGTACTATATAAACACAGATAGGTTATCCCTAGAAGGGACGCGAACATTGAATATATTATTCTTGTAACCTAGTAGCTCTTTGTGATTCATTAACATCACTAAGAGAGAATTATTTAATATAATTCAGTTTGTTGATTTACAAACCTGTGTTCTTGATTGTTATTCTCATACATACTTGATTATATATTGTGTATTCGGCCTAACATAAATTAATTCTGTAAAGAATTAATTTAATACATAATTTATTTAGTTAATTATTTAAATTAGAATATAAAGAAATTAATTGAGAAGTCAACTAATTCTATTTATTCTCTTATAAATAATTAATACTATCAAATATATTATTTATTAAATTAATTCTGTAAAAGAATTAATTTAATACATAATTTATTTAGTTAATTATTTAAATTAGAATAAAAATGAACTAGGAAGACTTAGGTTTGAACTAGGAAGACTTAGAAAAATGAACTAGGAAGACTCACAAGTGAGTCTTCCCGAAAGTCTTCCTAGGCAAAGCCTTGTCTTCCCGAATGTCTTCCTAGGCACAAGGGCTGTCTTCCCGGTTGTCTTCCCTTCACAAGCATTGTCTTCCCGAGAGTCTTCTAAGGCAAAATGATTGTTTTTCTGCTAGTCTTCCAAAGGCAATTACAATGTATCAAATACACTGCACGTGGGGATTAAAAGAAGGAGGCTGTGGTTTTATTATATAAAGAAAAAGGAGACAAGTCGAAGACTCATCAATTCCTTACAACTCAAAAAGAAGAAAAAGACACAGCACATTCATCATCAAATTAAAAGCATTGTCTTCAATTCTCTTCAACTGTCAAGCTTCATTTCTGCAGGAGAAATTAATTCTTGATTGTTCTTAAACATTAAATCCATAAGAATTGTATCTCTTGTACTACCTTGACTTTCTAGCGGATCATAATCCCTAGATTTTATATCGAACTACTTTTTAGTATTCGATCCTTTTTATTACAAAAATAGATAAATTCATGTCGAATTTATTCTAGATTTGTTTTATTAAGTTCTTTGTAATCAGTGATCAAAATTGTAACACCCTTCAAGTTTAATAGAGTTTTATTTAACTTGAATATTGTTTCAGTTTTATTCCGCAATAATTTGTTCTAAATTGTTAAATCTTAAAAGGACAAATTCGATTAAACGGTATCGTTTGTATTCAATCCCCCTTCTACAAACTTATCAGGACCTAACAATTGGCATCAGAGCCTTTTGATTGATATACAAATCAAAGATCCAATTGTTTTGAGATTTTTCTTAAACTCTGAATTTTTATTTTTCCTAAAAATCTCAAAAGATGTCTACTACACAGAAAGTGGGTACAGTCAAAATCCCAATGTTCAGCAAGGAGCATTATCCAATGTGGAAGAAGAAAATGCTCCTATTTCTTAAGGTTGCAAATCCTAAATACATTGATGTGATGAAGAGTGGTCCCAAAATCCCTATGATTATTGAGGAAGAGCTAAAAGTGGATAACATTGTTACTAGGGCTGCTAGGATGTACCCTAAGGATCCCAAGGATTTCACTCCTGGTGAAAAAGAGGATGTTACCTTGGATTCCAGTCTACAGCTGATCCTTATTGATTGTCTTGATCCTATCATGCATAATCATGTCCTAAACTGTGATACTGCCAAACACATTTGGGAAACCATAGAGATAATCAATGAGGGGACAGAGGAAGTTAGGGAGAATATGCTGGAAATTCTCACCTCACAATATGAGCATTTCAGATCAAACCCTGGTGAAGGTATCTCTCAGGTTTTTGAGAGATATAACAAATTAATCAATGATCTGAATCTCAATGGGAAGCACTACACCAACAAGGAGATTAACAAGAAGTTCCTTCTTACACTTCCACCTCATTTGGAGCACAAAATATCTGCCATTAGAGAAGCAAGAGATATGAATGAGATTGCTTTGGAGAGATTGTATGGTGTTCTGAAGACCTATGAGCAGGAGCAGATTCAACAAAGGGAGCTATATGGAACTGGGAAGATTGTTAGTACTTCTACTGCACTGGCTGCTGAAGTCCCACAGAAACTGGAAGTGAAGCATGTTCAACCTTCCAGTTCTAACATGAATGTTATTGATGCTGAATATGGATTAACATCCATTGATCAATCTGGTGGTGACTTCTATTCTTTAGAAGAACTTGATCAGCTGGAGGATGGTGATTTGGCTTTGATAGTCAGGAAGTTTGGGAAGTTCAGATTCAAGAGGAATCCCAATCTTAAGTTCAGACCCAGATTTCAGAGAGGTGGATCTTCCTCTTCAAGTAGCACAAGGGGTGGCTACAAAACTGGAACTGTGGAAAGGAGCACAATCAGATGCTACAATTGCAATGAGTTGGGTCACTTTGCTACTGAATGTAAAAAACCAAAGCAAGTGACAAGGAACTCATTTGATTCTAGCAAGAAGAATAAGATTGGGAAAGCGTATGTTGCTGAAGGAAAGAGTTGGGATGACACTGACAGTGATGATGAAGCAGGTGAGATTGGGAATCTTGCACTCATGGCAATAGGAGACAAACTCTTTCAGTCCATGTTATCTTCACCCAACATGTATGAGGTAAAGTTCACTGATACTGAAATTATTCGTCATCTTGGTGATACTTTAAGTTGTGCACGCACTGAAAATGATAAAATAATTCTTTTGAACACAAATCTTGAAAATGAGATAAAAGAATTAAAACTAGTGCATATTAATCAAGATGAACTCACTAAAAATGTAGCCGTTCTTGAGAATAGGGTTAAATTGTATCAACAACTGGAAACCATTCTCAAAGATCAGATTAGTGAGCTTAATACCAAAGCTAATGCCTATTACAACTCTTGTAAGACGGCTAAAGAGATTATGAATAAACAAGCTATGGGTAATCATGTCAGTATAGGTTATGATTATAATGAGGCTATTGGACTGCTTGGAATTAATTCCCCTTGTAGATTCAAATCTGAAGGAAAGGTTGTTCCATATGTGCTTAAGGGTATTGAAACACCCTTCTGTAGGGAGTCCGAGGCAGATCCTCTGAATGAATACTCTATCATTATTGCTGAGGAGATTCGTGAAGAAGATATTGCTTTGGAAGTTGCACAGTCCAAAAAGTGTATATCTGATATTCCAGTCAAAGTTGCTTCAACTAAAAAGACTAAATCAGATATCCATAAGTTGGATCAGAACAACTGTAGAACTAATATGCCTGCTGTTGATTCTTCTCATAAAGCATGTGGTGTGATTAATTGCATGTCTTGTGCTTTCAATGTTATGTATGCTTATTTTAATAGTAAGCATGTATCTTGTTGCCCAGTAAATAACAATTGTAGAAGGGGGTTGAATACAATTGTATAAGATTCTCGACTTTATATAACACAAATATGAAAGATCAATAACAATAACAATAACAGCTTTATTAACTTTGATATAAAACTGTTACAAACTCTCTTAAGAAATTCTGATGTTCTTAAGAGCTGCTGGCTTACAAAAACTCTCTCAAGAAATTCTGTTCTTAAGAGCTTCTCTCCGATTATGTTCTCTCTCTGATAAGTACATAAATCGAAACCAAAACTGTGTTTATATAGTGCACACAGCTTCTCTATCAATAACAAGATAAGTCCTAATCATAATAAAGATAGAAACATATCTTTAATCGATAGCTGCATTCTACAAACCAGGAACAAACTTCCATGTTTATCTAGACTCCAAATATAACTCGAAGTAGGAATCCTGATCAGCTTCAAGTCCTGATGATCAAACCTGATCATAGTCTGAGTAGGAATCCTGATGATCAATAAGATACTGACGCTTGATCAAATACTGATGACCATGCAATACTGATGACGTCAGCAATCCTGATCAGTTGAGTCTAGCTTCTGACAATCATTGAATTCTGATCTAACAATCTCCCCCAATCTCATACTTTGTGAAATAAAGTATAGATTCCAAATATTCAATGATGTCAAAAACATGTATCAAAATGTACGAGTATCTTCAGAAACAACTTATCTGTTCAAGCTTTGTGATAGAACAGATTCATCTTCAAGAAGTTGGATAATAAACTTTCTTCTTTTTCTTCAAGAATTTGAATCAGTCTTTCCTTAAGATTTCTGAGTTCTTCATCTTCCTCATTAATCTGATAGATAGCTGCTCTGAGATTCTGTATGGAGTTTCTCTGTAGACTGTGCTCTTCAAGCAAAAGATAAGCAATTTCCTTCCCATCAGGATTGAGAGAAAGATGAGTCATGCCAAAATTTACTTCTTTAACAGCAGTACCCCTTTGCATTTCCACATCCTGACCTCTTTGATTTAAGTACATGGGAGTATAATTACCATTGAAATTACTGTTTCCATCCAGTCTTCTTCTTATTGTTGACAAAATCATGTCACTCCATTCTTTGTACACTTGGTTCTTCCATCTTAACAGATAGTGAACATATTTCAGTTCCTGTGTAGTTTTCATCAGCAGATCTTGAATAGATAGAATCTTCACACTACCATCTTTCATGAAGTACAGAAGCTTTTCTTTCTTTTCAAAACCATCATGACAATCTATAACTATATCAACAGCTAATAAATTGTTCAGGTTTTCAGAAGTTAAAGTACCTCCAATTTCTGTCAAGGAGTAAGGATCAACATATGACATATTCAGATATTCACCATCTCTGTGTCCAATACCTCCTCTTGAATTACTTGACAATTGCTTCAGATTTGAAAACATTTTTAACCAGAGTGCTTTTGATTTAGCCATATCAGACAAATCAACAACACTTGAAGCACTTGTAATAATTCCACCAGACTGAAAATTGATAGGTGTATCACAACTTAATGTGCTAATATGTTTCCACTTCTTGTATTTTTCCTTTTCAAAGGCATAGCTTCTTTCCAGCGAAGATTCTTGTCTGCTTGAGTTTCTCCATTTTCTTTCATTTGAAACTTTAAGCCTTTGTAGATAGAGATTGAAATCTTTATTTGTTCTTCTTGTAATATCTCTTCTTCTGGCTTCTTCTTCTTCATCTACTTCTTTGTTGTGACAATCAACAACAGTAGATAAAATTATCAAATCAACCTCTTGCAGAATTTCAGATTCGTCAGGATCTTGAATATTGTCAGGATTAGAATCTTCAATTTGATTTGTATTGCTGAGAGTTGATTTACTTGATTTTCTTCTCAATTCAGGTTCTTCTTCAACAATTCCATCATCACCAAAAGTAGATCTGTCAGGAACTACTAGAGTTTGAATAGGTTCAGAAATTTCTTCAATTCTTAACCCTCTAGACCTTGTCTGTCTAGGTACTATTTGAGTTGAAGAACCTCTTTTACTTCTTCTAGCACCTCTTCTACCTCTGCTTCCTCTACCTCTAGCAGGAGCAGTATAGCTTTCCATTGTCTCTCTTTGTAGTCTCAAAAATTCTTCATGTGAGAGATCTGGATATTCTTCACTTGCTGTAGAGAGTGCTTTTCTTGCATATAATTGTTGAACTCTTTTATCAGTGTGATATAGAGTAACAATTCTGCCGTCTTTTGTAGAAAACTTCTGGAATAAATTTGATGCATCTTCAGGATTATCAATAATCACATCTTCATCACCTTCAGGAATTGTAGCAAGAATTTGTCCATGACCAGGTGTCAGGATTTGATCTTCCGTCAGGATCTGAGATTGCACCAATGTTCTTACTGTCTTAACTCCAGAATCAGAAACATGAGTTGACTGCGTTGTTTGACTTTGAGAAGTTTGGATTGTCTTCATAACAACAGCATCAGAGGTTTCTCCTTGTATCGCTTTGTCACCACCATCATCTCCAGTATCATCATCATTATTTCTTAATACTAGATCAGGTGTACATTTTGTCTGAATAACCTTCTCCCCCTTTTTGACATCAGGATTTGACAATAATTGCAAAATTAAGGAAAGAGAGGCTTGAATTTCAGTTACCTTAGTATCCAGAGAATCAATTCTTTGATTGATTGAGGTTTGTTCTGAAACAACAGATTTCACTTGGGATTCCACTACCCTTAGTTGAAAAGTAGTAGGCACCTTTGTAAAATTATTAAAGATATCAGTCCTCACTTTTTCAGTTGAACCCTTGATAGAATCAATCTCACTTTTCAGGCTTTTGGATAACAGAGTAGTAGCCTTCAGATGATTCTTCAAGTCTTGATTCTCTATAGACTTCACTGCATTATAGGCATGTTCAATAGCAGAAGAAAAACTGATAGATTCATCAGAATTGTGCCATGAATTGTTCCATTCATTCTGTCTAAATGCCTCTGCAGGATCAAAGGAAGGAGTAGAAAAATCTTGTCTCTGATCTTTCCCAGTGAAAGCTTTGCCAGCCATATACGTACTTGATGAACCAAAATTAGTTCCAAGACTAATCTTGAGTGCTGTAGCAAGCTGTTCCTTCTCTTTTCTATTCTCATTATCATCATCACTATCATCATCAGAACTATCATCATCAGTATCAGGAGTAATATCAGGATCAGGAATAGCAATACCTTTCAGTTTATACTGTGGTTCTGAGATAGGATGATCTATTGGTCTTGAACGAAGTGGCTGAATCAAAATAGGTTCATTATCAGGAGCACCACTAACGTCAGGATGAACATCGTCAGGATTCGATATGCTTGCATCAGTATTTGCTACCAATGGTTCTTGTGGAGCTTGAGGTTCAGAAGCTGCTTCAACACTTTGAGCTAAAGGTTCTTGTGTGCTTCCCTCATTGACAATGTTCTCGACCAATCTTTCAACAGAAGCTGTAGCTTTGCCTGCATCTTCACTTTGAGAAGATGGTTCTTGTGTAGCTGGAATGTTGATATCTTCATTCTCCCTTTGAGAAAATGGTTCTTGTGTGACCATTCCACTAGCTAAGCCTTCACCCAAACTTTGATTGAGTGGTTCTTGTGTGGCAGGATCAACAGTAGCTGCTGAATTACTCTGAAATTCAGGTTCTTGTGGGCTTGATCCTTTCATCTTCTTCTGTCTCTGATAGACTAACTCTTCTGCATTCCTCTTTTTCTTTGATGTAGGTGTAAGACCAACCAAGGAAGCAGTTGTAGATACCTTCTCCCAAGAATGTCCTCGAATCTGAGATGGAGAGGCTGGAGAGTCTGATATAGAGACAACTTTTGTTGTTGCATCAGGAATACTAACATCAGGATTTGATGTCTGAATATCAGTATCCTTCATTTGCACTGTCAAAGGAATATGATACCTGCTCTTTGATAATTTCCTTTTCTTTTGTGGTTTTGATGAAGGTACCACAGCTTTAGTAGCAGTATCAGCAACTTCCTTGTTCACATTCATCACAGAGGATATAGGTAAGTCATCCTCTGAATCACTTTCATCAATCAACCTTAACTTCCTTTTCACAGGAACATCCTTAACAACCTTATCAGCTTTCTTCACCAGGACCCCTTGTACACCCCCTTGTATCTTCTTTTTAGTGAGTGGTGTAGAGGAAAAATCCTTTGAACCTGATTGCCTTCCAGACACATCAGTTCTAGCTGATTTCTTTGATTTTACAACTAAAGTCTTTTGAGAGACAGTAGAGGTGGTTGTTAACTGTTTAGACTGTTTAGGTTGCATGCTTGTGTCAGGAACAAGGTGGGTTGGTCCTTGTACCATAGCATTAGAAAGTAGTCCATAACGAGTAGGCATTTTCTGATGTAAGAAAAACCTAACCTCATCAGGAATAAAAGCATTTCCTATAAAACCATTTGCCTTATCACTGTTGACTAAGGACTTAATATTATTCTCAGTAATTCTACAGATTGGTAGAACTACATCATCCTCAAAAACAACATTAGGACAAAAGTGATTAAATATCAACTGTAAAAATCTAAGAAAACAGACAGAACCCAACTTATCTGATTTCCTATCACTTAAAGCTTTTAAGATAAAAGACCCATAATCAAACACTGTAGAATGGATAAGAGAGTACCCAATTTTAAGAGATCCTGATGGAAGAGCATCAAAATTTGATGTCTTGTTCAGGAAACAGCGGCTGATTGTATCAAAGAAGAAATTCCATTCCTTCTTAAGCTTTGTCCTAAAGAGATTTCCATATCTCTTTACTTCTCCATTGTAGCCCAGTTTCTTGACAAACTCAAATAGAGCAGAGTCTGAAATCACCCTAGGAACTTTTTCACCCAGAATAGGCAAATGCAATGCCTCTTCAATAACAGCAGGGGTGACATGATGAGTTACCCCATTTGATTCGAACTGCATCAGAATGGTTCCTGTAGAACTTTGACCAAAAACAACTGTGTTCCAAACCTGCATTACAGACTTAAAAGAAACACTTGCAGGCTCTGTTAAAGCATACTTCAATGGGCTTGAAGTAAGAAAATCTTGAATTATATGGAACTCAGTAGGCAATTCTTGATGGTCTAGTATGGCTACAAAGTTATTAGTGGCAAAAGTAATATCACGAATTACTGTTTGTTTGTTCATGAAAGATGAAGACGCCATTGTAATGCTTTTGAAAACTCGAGAATTAAGATTTGAAGCAATTAGGGTATGAAAGCACAGAGAGAGATAAAAACGAAAAACTGATGATGAGAGAGTAATGAAAGATGTGAAACAATGAAAAATATTTTGTTAAAACAAAATATTACTCTCAATGACAGGTGGCAAAATATGATTTGTGCATAACTAATTAGTGGACAGATTACGTGTGTCATTAAATAAAACTGCACCGCTTTTTATGTGTATGTATAGATATATCTATAATAGAACAACACACGCGCGTATACAGTTGTCCTACTAAAACTCAATCGTCTATTAGCAGATACGGACGAAAAATTAGGCACAAATTTAGCAATGAAAATACTGACCTGTACATCAGAATTGACCAGTTGACTTCCTGTCAGGATTGAGTCCTATCAGGATTTGATCAAAGATACATACCTTTCTGAATAACCATCAGGATTTGACAGTTATCAGGATTTCCTCTCTGTAGCTTTTCCTCAGAAATTCTCAAAATTCATCATTCCAAGTTCATTCACCAACTTATTGAAAGTAGCTTCAGGTAGTGGCTTGGTGAATATATCAGCTAGTTGTTGATCAGTAGGAACAAAGTGAAGTTCAATTGTTCCTTCCAGAACCTGTTCTCTTATAAAGTGATATCTGATACTTATGTGTTTAGTAAGAGAATGCTGAACTGGATTTTCTGTCATTGCAATAGCACTTTGGTTATCACAATAAATAGGGATTTTTGAGTATGACAGGCCATAATCTAACAACTGATTTCTCATCCACATTATCTGAGCACAACAACTTCCTGCAGCAATGTACTCAGCTTCTGCAGTTGAAGTGGAAATAGATTTCTGCTTTTTACTGAACCATGAAACTAGTCTTCCACCCAAAAACTGACAACTTCCTGAAGTACTTTTCCTGTCTATTTTGCATCCTGCAAAATCAGCATCTGAAAAACCACACAACCCAAAATCTGATTCCCTTGCATACCAAAGACCAAGTGAAGGAGTGCCTTTGAGATATCTGAAAATTCTTTTGACTGCAATCAGATGTGGTTCTCTAGGTTTTGCTTGAAATCTTGCACATAGACAGGTTGCAAACATGATATCTGGTCTACTGGCAGTGAGATACAATAAAGAGCCAATCATTCCTCTGTAGTGAGTTACATCTACCTCTTCACCTTGATCAGGATCAAGTTTGGTAGCTGTAGCTATGGGAGTTGAAGCAGGAGTACTGTCTTGCATGTTAAACCTTGTCAGTAAATTCCTTGTGTATTTAGACTGATTAATAAAAATCCCTTCATCAGTCTGTTTAACTTGAAGACCCAGAAAGTAACTCATTTCTCCCATCATGCTCATTTGATATATTGACTGCATAAGCTTGGAAAACTTTTCACACAGCTTATTGTTTGTTGACCCAAAAATGATATCATCAACATAAATCTGAACTAACAGCAACTCCTTACCATGATTCAAATAAAATAGAGTTTTATCAATTGCACCTCTTTTGAATCCACTTTCCAGTAAGAATTGAGCTAAGGTTTCATACCATGCTCTTGGAGCTTGCTTTAGTCCATAAAGTGCCTTATCCAGTCTGTAGACATGATCTGGATATTTAGGATCAATGAAACCAGGAGGTTGTTCAACATAAACTTCTTCCTCCAGTTCACCATTTAAGAAAGCACTTTTAACATCCATCTGGAAAACCTTGAATTTCTTATGTGCTGCATAAGCAAGAAATATCCTGATGGCTTCTAGTCTTGCAACAGGAGCAAAAGTTTCATCATAGTCAATTCCCTCTTGTTGGGAATACCCCTTTGCAACTAGTCTAGCTTTGTTTCTGATAATGACTCCATCAGAATCAGTCTTGTTCTTGAAAATCCACTTTGTACCAACAATTGATCTATTCTTTGGTCGTGGTACCAGTTTCCAGACTTCATTCCTTTCAAATTCATTCAGTTCTTCTTGCATTGCAGTAACCCAATCAGCATCTTTAAGTGCATCTTCAACTTTCTTAGGCTCCTCCTTGGATAGAAAGTTATTATATAAACATTCATTCTGAGTTGCACTTCTTGTTTGAACACCTGCATCAGGATCTCCAATTATCAAGTCAGGAGTATGATCTTTAGTCCATTTCCTTGCTGGTGTCAAATTGTTTCTTGAAGTAGATGCTCCCCCTGGATTGGTGTTATCTTGATTGAAAGAATTTGATTGATTTGAAGCTCTCCCTGAATTATTGCTATGTCCTCCTGATGTGTTATCAGGATCTTCACTTGAATCAGTATCTGAAGAATTCTGTCCTGATGATTGAGTTGACTCTGAACTTGTAGTTGAATGTCGTTGCTCCCCCTCAACATTAGCACTACTAGTTGTATCACTGTTGTTTGTATCATCAGTATTAGCACCATCAGTATCTGGTGTGTCATCAGGATTTGGTGACCCATCAGGATCTGATGTATTGACAGGATCTGATTCACTTTCTTCAGGTTCCTTGGAAGCTTCATTTTCAAATAACAATCTATCATGCGAGTCTCCAATGATTCCAGTTATCTTCTTATCATCAAAAGATACATGAATTGACTCCATGACAGTTCTTGTTCTCAAATTAAAAACTCTGAAGGCTCTTGATGTAGGATAACTTATGAATATTCCTTCATCAGCCTTTGTTTCAAATTTCCCTAGCTGTTCAGGATGAGTTCTGAGAACAAAACATTTACAGCCAAACACATGCAAATGCTTCAGACTTGGTTTCTTCTCCTTGAGTGACTGATAAGGAGTGACACCATGCCTGTTTATCAATGTGAGATTTTGTGTATAGCATGCTGTGTTGACTGCTTCTGCCCAGAAATATGTAGGTAATTTAGCTTCTTCCAACATAGTTCTGCCAGCTTCAATAAGAGTTCTATTCTTCCTTTCTACTACTCCATTTTGCTGAGGTGTGCCAGGAGCAGAGAATTGTTGAATGATTCCTTTGTATTTGCAGAACTCTTCCATCTTTGAATTCTTAAATTCAGTACCATTATCACTTCTCAGAATCTTGACTTTGTACTTTGTGGTTGTCTCAATCATCCTCACATGATCTAACAGAACTTCAGGAGTTTCATCTTTTCTGTGCAGAAAATACACCCAGGTGAATCTAGAATATTCATCAATAATTACAAGAGTGTACCTTTTCTTACTGATGGACATGATGTTGACTGGACCAAACAGATCAAGATGTAGCATGTGATATGGTTCTTCAATAGAGGATTCTGATTTACTCTGGAATGATGTCCTTCTTTGTTTTGCTTTTTGGCATGCATCACAGAGTCCATCAGGTGTATATAAGACATTAGGTAATCCTCTTACTAACTCTTTCTTAACCAACTCATTGATGTTGCTGAAGTTGAGATGAGAAAGCTTCTTGTGCCAATTCCAACTTTCATCTACTGAAGCTTTACTGATGAAACATGTAGGGGAGCCATCAGTATCTGAGAGAATGTTGGCTTCATATATGTTACCATGCCTGTAGCCAGTTAGTGCTATCTTTCCTGTTGCTTTACTGACTACTTCACAATGTGTGGAATAGAAATTGACATGATAACCTCTGTCAGTGATTTGACTAATACTCAACAAATTGTGTTTTAGTCCCTTCACTAGAGCTACTTTTTCAATGATGACATTTCCAATGTTTATATTGCCATATCCCAAGGTTTGTCCAATGTTGCCATCTCCATAAGACACAGTTGGGCCAGCTTTTTCCTCATATTCTGATAACAGGGCTTTGTTTCCAGTCATGTGCACAGAACATCCATTATCCATGACTAACACATTTTTCTTTTTACCCTGCATCAGAATAGAAACACACTAGTTAGAACACTTAGGAACCCATACATGTTGGGTTCCTTTCTCATGCAATTTATTAATTTTAACAGCAGAAGACTTTTTGACTTTAGCAGTCCTGACAGAATTTACTCCATCAGGATTTGCTTTGTCAGTATCAGTATTAACAAAAGCATGCTTCTTTATGACATTTTCAGTTCTATCAGACTTTGTACTACTTTCAAACTTAGGCAATGGATCATAAAAGTTATAGTACAAATCATGATACTCTTTACATGTATAAACAGAATGCCATAGACTACCACAATGAAAACAGGACTTCTGCGGTTTATAGAGTACTGATCTATTCCTAACATCAGACTTAGGAATATCAGTAATCTTCTTCTTACTCTTCTTACAATCAATAGCAAGATGATTAGAGTTACCACAGTTAAAACAACACTTTCTAGGTGCATTTGGGATATATTTATAACCATTCTCTTTATTGATCCCAACTTTACCATTCCTGTTTCTCTTAACAGTAGCTTCCTTTTTCTTATCTGTAACCTCACAGATTTTATCCTTAAGCTGTTTCTGAGACAATAGACCTACATTCTTAGTGACTTTATTCAAGACAGGTTTAGACTTAACGATTTTAATTCCCTGAGTAGAAGAAGATCCCTTTTCAAAAGTAGAATTGGAATCCTTACCAAAAACAAAATTAACAGGAGTAATCTTAGATTTGGTTGAGTCTATAACATGTCTATAGGTCTTTGGACTAACTGTCTCATCAATGACAATTTTCTCTTTCAATTTCTTATCCTCATCTGACTTATATCCTAGACACTCTTTCCAATTCTTAGAGGTATTAATCTCATGAAATTTCCTACCAGAGTCTGTCCAGGTTCTGATTTTCTCATTAGCATATTCAAGTTCTTTTTCAAGGGAAGTACATTTAGATGTTATCTCTAAGTGCATGTGCTTAACATTATCACATTCTTTTTGTACTTCTTGCATACGAGAAAATTCAGCTTCTAATATCTCATTCCTTTTTCTAAGGTCAGACATCTCAGATAAGATTCTAGTATTCTCAGCAGTTTGACTTCTAAAGCTAATATGTAATGACTTTAGAAAACGTCTTAACTCAGAAGCATTATCAGTATCAAAATCAAAGATAGTATTTAGTACCTTATCATCAGGAGCAGCAGTTACATCAGCATTGGCCATTAACGCATAGTTGACTACCTCAGTATCAGATTCTGAGGAAGAGTCCATCCAATCCTTGCTTGATGTGATGAGTGCCTTTGTCTTGTTACATTCAGAAGCAAAGTGACCCATACCATTACACTTGTAGCATCTAACCTTTGACTTGTCAAATTTGCTACCCTTGCTGTCCTTTTTGATATACTTGTCTTTGTCTGCTTTGAAGGTCTTTTTCTGAAAGTTGCCTTGTCTTCTATTCTTCCTGAACTTCATCCTTCTGAAGTTTCTGACAATCATAGCAACCATCTCTTCCATGTCTGAATCAGAAGATTCATCACCAGTATTGGCATCAGGATTGCCATCAGTATCCGATGAAGAGTCGTCAGGATCTGACTCAGCTACTCTTGCTTTCCTTCTAGAGACCTCCATAGCTTTCTCTTTTGATTTTGCTTCTACATTCAAAGCAATTGACTTTGCCTTGCTGCTTTTCTTGTTCTTTCTCTGTTGAACTTCAAGATCATGAGTTCTTAGCATCCCATAGATCTCATCAAGAGACACAATGTTCAGATCATACTGGTGTCTAATGATTGAGGTCTGAGTATCCCATTCTTCAGGTAAAGCTCTAAGAAATTTGGTGTTTGAATCTTCAGTTTCATATACTTTGTCAACTAAGGATAAGCTGTTCAATAGTGTCAGGAATCTATCATATAGCTCAGTCAGGCTCTCTTCAGGTCTTGCATCGAATTGTTCATATTCTTGAATCAATAGCGCCCTTCTGTTTTTCTTGACAGATGCAGATCCCTGGCACTGAGTTTCCAAAGTATCCCAGATTTCTTTTGAAGACTTGCATGCAATCACTCTGTTTGACATAACAGCATCAAGACCATTGTGCAAGATATTCTTTATCTTTGGTTCTCTGAGTACATGAGCTTTTTCTTCTGGAGTCCATTCAGATTTAGCTTTGACCACATAATGTTCTGGTACTGTATCTGTTCGTTCTACGAACTTTGTTGGTATATATGGTCCATCACGAATCCTGTCCAGATTGTCAGGATCCATAGCCTCCAGGTACATCAGCATCTTTACCCTCCATGTGGGATATTCTGAAATCTTCAAGATGGGAATCTTCATGCTTTCATACTTGGTTGTCGACATCTTTAGATCGTATCTGATTCAGAATTAAATCAGTTTGCTCTGATACCAATTGTTGCCCAGTAAATAACAATTGTAGAAGGGGGTTGAATACAATTGTATAAGATTCTCGACTTTATATAACACAAATATGAAAGATCAATAACAATAACAATAACAGCTTTATTAACTTTGATATAAAACTGTTACAAACTCTCTTAAGAAATTCTGATGTTCTTAAGAGCTGCTGGCTTACAAAAACTCTCTCAAGAAATTCTGTTCTTAAGAGCTTCTCTCCGATTATGTTCTCTCTCTGATAAGTACATAAATCGAAACCAAAACTGTGTTTATATAGTGCACACAGCTTCTCTATCAATAACAAGATAAGTCCTAATCATAATAAAGATAGAAACATATCTTTAATCGATAGCTGCATTCTACAAACCAGGAACAAACTTCCATGTTTATCTAGACTCCAAATATAACTCGAAGTAGGAATCCTGATCAGCTTCAAGTCCTGATGATCAAACCTGATCATAGTCTGAGTAGGAATCCTGATGATCAATAAGATACTGACGCTTGATCAAATACTGATGACCATGCAATACTGATGACGTCAGCAATCCTGATCAGTTGAGTCTAGCTTCTGACAATCATTGAATTCTGATCTAACATATCTAGTGATAAGACTGCTCCACGTCAACATGTTAATAATAAGAAGCATGTTAAAGCAAAGACTACTAGTCCTCCTCAGACTAGAGTGGATTCATTTATCCCTAAGCCTACTCAGAAATGTGTTAAGGCTGGCTATAAATGGAAACGCTCTTATGTGAAAGAGGTTGAAGTAGTTTTAGTTAAAAATGTTGTTTTGCCTGACAAAGGCCAATTCTTTAAGTATGCCGGACCCAATCAAGTGTGGGTTCCGAGGAAGGACTAATCAATCTGGTATTGCAGGGAGTTAAACAGGTAAACCATGTTATGTGGATTCTTGACAGTGGCTGTTCAAGGCATATGACCGGAGATAGAGCCCTGCTATCAGATTTGGTTGAGAAGGCTGGCCCAGTAGTTACCTTTGGAGATAACAGCAAGGGTATAACTGAGGATATGGCCTGTTTGAAATCAAGAAATGTTATCAGTCAATAAGAACATCAATGTTACTTTTGATGACACTATATTCCCTAATATCCAAAAAGAAGATTCATCTGAGAATCTGATGTTTGATAACTTGCCAGACTCAGAATCAGATGATGAAGCCCCACCTGAAGTTATTGCTGGTAATGATAATAACAATGATGATAATGATCATGGTGATGGTGGTGGAAACACTGGTAACAATGGAGATACCACCAACACTGGAGAAGAATCATCAAGGCAATCAAGCAACAACTCAGGGGGAGCAAATGAAGGATCAACTAGTCACTCACAACATCAAAGTGAATTTCAAGGTGAATCATCAAGATCAAATCTTCCAAGACAGACTGTTTGGAATAAAGCTCATCCTTTTGAGCTGATCATTGGTGATCCAGATGTTGGAGTTAAAACTAGAAGTGTTTCTCAGAATGAATGTCTTTTCTCAGCATTTCTATCTAAAATGGAGCCAAAGAAAACTGAGGAAGCACTGACTGATCCAGATTGGGTGATTGCTATGCAAGATGAACTCAATCAATTTGAACAACAGCAAGTCTGGAAGCTGGTACCCAGGCCAAAGAACAAGAAAGTAGTTGGTACAAGATGGGTATACAGGAACAAGCTAGATGAGGATGGCATTGTTACAAGGAACAAGGCAAGACTGGTTGCACAAGGGTATTCACAAGCTGAAGGCATTGATTATGATGAAACCTATGCACCAGTGGCTAGACTTGAGGCCATCAGGATGTTCTTAGCATTTGCGGCTTATTCCAATTTTAAAGTCTATCAAATGAATGTTAAGAGTGCATTCCTGAATGGTGAGCTTGATGAAGAAGTGTATGTGGAACAGCCCCCTGGCTTTGAAAATCAGGAGCTGCTGGACTTTGTGTACTTTCTCTTCAAGGCTATCTATGGTCTCAAACAAGCCCCAAGAAAATGGTATGACACTCTCTCTGGTTTTCTTTTAGAAAATGGTTTTGTTAGAGGTATCATAGACAAAACTCTTTTTTCAAAGAAACACAAAAGTGATATGATATTAGTCCAAGTTTATGTGGATGACATCATATTTGGGTCTACTAATGATAATCTCTGTAAGAGATTTGCTGAGCTTATGCAGAGTAAGTTTGAAATGAGTATGATGGGTGAGCTGAAGTTCTTTCTTGGATTACAAGTAAGTCAAAGGTCAAATGGTATATTTATTTGTCAATCCAAGTATCTCAAAGAACTCCTCAAGAAGTATCACATGGAGGATTCAGCATCAGCAAGGACTCCATCTTCAACAGCAATCAAACTTGGAGCTTCTGACAAGTCTATCAAGGTAGATGTTACAAGCTACAGAGGTATGATTGGCTCCTTACTCTATCTTACTGCTAGTAGACCAGATATTATGTATGCTACATGCTTGTGTGCAAGGTTCCAAGCGGACCCTAGAGATGTACATCTCGTTGCTGTGAAAAGAATCTTGAGATATCTTAAGGGTACACCTAATCTAGGTATCTGGTACCCTAAAGATTCTGGTTTTAATCTTGTTGGATATACAGATTCTGATTATGCAGGTAGTGTTGTGGATAGAAAGAGTACCTCTGGGAGTTGTCAATTCCTAGGAGGTAGGTTGATTTCCTGGTATAGCAAGAAACAACAAACAGTTTCCAATTCAACAGCAGAAGCTGAATATATTACTGCTGGAAGCTGTTGTGCTCAGATCTTATGGATTAGGAATCAATTAAAGGACTATGGCTTTGCATTAGACAAAATTCCTATTTTGTGTGATAATACAAGCGCCATAGCAATCTCCAACAACCCTGTGTAGCACTCGAGAACGAAGCACATTGATATCAGGTATCATTTTATCAGAGAGCATGTCATGAATGGAACTGTGGAGTTACACTTTGTACCCACAGAAGAACAGACTGCAGATATATTCACTAAATCTGTTGACGAATCCACATTTATCAAGTTAGTTGGTAAATTGGGTATGTTAAACAGTCTTAGTGATTAACAATATCTCTGTCATGTTTGTTCTTTCAAAATCATTTTCTCTTACTGATATTGAATGATATATTTTGCCAATTCTTGTTTAGAGTAAAGCTTGTTAATTTAAATATTCTGGATAATTTATTTTCTTTAAAAATATTTTTCTCATTTTTTAAAAATGGAGAAATTTATTTTTATTGAAAATTTATTTATTTAGAATCATTTAAGTTAGTTTCAGATTGTAAATATTGTTGTTTAAATATTTCTGCAAGTTTATATTATTTTCTATAATATTCTGCAGTTTTCTAGTGTTTGTGCATAAGAGCATGTAAATAGTTTCATGTAAATAGTTTCATGTAAATATTTTTTTATTTATTTTATTTTAATTCATTTTCTTTCTTTAGTTTTCTACTAATAGTTTTTATATGTATATATATATATTATTGTATTTTATTTTTATTATTATTATTTATTATCTTTTATTTTCTATTTTTCTTAGTTGGTTTGTTTAAATATATTGTATATATTATTTTTGATCTAGCTCTTGCTTAGCTGGAAATTCAGTGCCAAATCCAATTCAGGTATTAATTTCTATCTCTCAATCCACTTCTTCTACTGTTGCTGAACCCAAGTGGTTGTTAGGGCTGACCAAGGGATTGTAGATCCACAATCTCTATCCCAGGTCTTAGAGCCAAACAATGAGTCTACAACTTAATTACTTGACCTCTCAGCCTGAACAGAAATCAATGTTAAATAAAGAAGTATTTTGATTGAAACAATGAGTGATCCCACAGCTCTGCCTCCTCTAAAGAAATTCAATATATACTGAGGCATCTGTCAGCCCATCTGTATCCTCTCAATAGGATATGGACTTTGAAATGGCCAATGAACTGTTTCTAGAGACATTCTCTCAACAGGATGAATCTATTGAAATTCGCCATAGGGCCATGGCACCTTGTACTGAGTCAAGCACACTCTCATTACTCACAATGGGAGAAGACAATTTCATTAGATGAAACTCAGGACACAGTGAAAGCAGAGCACCTGCAACTGGTTACCGTGCCTACCATTGTTACGGTAGAAGTGCCTTCATAGGCATCTGAGGGAAAATTTGATTCTTTGACAAATTTAAATAGAATCATTTTCTCCCCTCCCAGAGTGAACACCTCTGGCTCCCAAAGGGATTTTCCACTCGCAGATTTATCTGGAGAAAGTGGAAGGCAACTTGGTCAGTCTATCACTGAAGCAATTCAGATTTCAAATCCAAGTGATTTGATAGACATGATTGAGGATCGGGATTTGCGAACTCCCATTGCACCACCACTGACCTCTCTTGAAGAGGCTATGGTGAGTTTCAATGCAGGTACTGATCAAAAAGGAGAAAACAGACAGCTAATGTTGAGTGATAAGAGTCAAACACTGAGTGAAACACATGCACGTGAGATGAGTGATACACTTACAAGAGAAATTCAAGTGAGTGCACACACGGACACGTACACTGCAATGTAGTTAGCTCACATAGCTGATCTACAGGAACATCTATTCAAAACCCATGCTGATAAAGAAATTTTTCAAGCACAAGTGGTTGAACGGTCTTCTTCTTCCACCTCTGTCAACAATCAGCTGGGACTGCTCAAGGAAATCTAGAAGATAAATTTACTTCCAAGATCAACTCCATCAACTATCTCAACTCCTACTGGCTTCAGATACTCATAAAGTTAAATCTGTAGAGAATTCCTCAACTAAGGGGGAGAAGTTTCTAGAGAAGTTTCTAGAGAATTTTGAAGAAGCTAGTAAAAGGGAGCTGGAGCTGAAAAAGATATAAAAGGTAAAGGAGGAGTTTCAGGGGAGTAAAAGTAACTTAGCTCTGTTTTGTAAATGTTATATGTATAGAGCTTAGGTAAATCAAGACAGGTTAAATGTTATCATTTGTTCAGTCTAGAGGAACACCTGTCTTGCATTTATCTTTACTGGTGAAATCTGGAAATGTCATATTTGATCCAGAACTTTCTAGTATTTACTTAGGCTTAAGAGTCCTATCTTTTTCTTGGTTTTAGTTGAGTGATCCTCTAGGTATTTGGTTGTTATTCTCTGACAAACAAATAGGGGGAGATTGAAAGGCATATGAAATAGCCTATTTGTAATTCGAGGATTCTACTCAACTTAAACAAGAATGTAATAAGTAAGTATTAGATCAGATGTCACAGGAATCTCAGAAGATTATATCTGTCAAAGAATGAAGATTAAAGTCATCTAAAGACTTGAAGTTATTCTACATTGAAAGAAGCTCAATTTATTGATCAAGCCTCAATGAAGTATTCAAGCTCAGTGGATTTATTAAAGTGACGGAGATTTAAAGTGGTGACAGAAAAAGATACTGATTACGGAGTTCTTGAATGAGAAGGAAGTGAATCACTGCTTAAAGTCAAATAGATAAAGAACAAACATTGTCGTTAGTCACTCATGAACCAGACAGTGCATCGAGTGTCAACGTACTATTGTGTTTGTTATTTATCTAAGTTTTTAGTGATTCTGAAATTTATTGGGAAGTCAATTAATTCTATTTATTCTCTTATAAATAATTAATACTATTGAGTAAATTATTTATTAAATTAATTCTGTTAATTTAATACATAATTTATTTAGTTAATTATTTAAATTAGAATATAAAGAAATTAATTGAGAAGTCAACTAATTCTATTTATTCTCTTATAAATAATTAATACTATCAAATATATTATTTATTAAATTAATTCTGTAAAAGAATTAATTTAATACATAATTTATTTAGTTAATTATTTAAATTAGAATAAAAATGAACTAGGAAGACTTAGGTTTGAACTAGGAAGACTTAGAAAAATGAACTAGTCTTCCTAGGCAAAGCCTTGTCTTCCCGAATGTCTTCCTAGGCCAAAGGGCTGTCTTCCCGGTTATCTTCCCTTCACAAGCATTGTCTTCCCGAGAGTCTTCTAAGGCAAAGTGATTGTTTTTCTGCTAGTCTTCCAAAGGCAATTACAATGTATCAAATACACTGCACGTGGGGATTAAAAGAAGGAGGCTGTGGTTTTATTATATAAAGAAAAAGGAGACAAGTCGAAGACTCATCAATTCCTTACAACTCAAAAAGAAGAAAAAGACACAGCACATTCATCATCAAATTAAAAGCACTGTCTTCAATTCTCTTCAACTGTCAAGCTTCATTTCTGCAGGAGAAATTAATTCTTGATTGTTCTTAAACATTAAATCCATAAGAATTGTATCTCTTGTACTACCTTGACTTTCTAGCGGATCATAATCCCTAGATTTTATATCGAACTACTTTTTAGTATTCGATCCTTTTTATTACAAAAATAGATAAATTCATGTCGAATTTATTCTAGATTTGTTTTATTAAGTTCTTTGTAATCAGTGATCAAAATTGTAACACCCTTCAAGTTTAATAGAGTTTTATTTAACTTGAATATTGTTTCAGTTTTATTCTGCAATAATTTGTTCTAAATTGTTAAATCTTAAAAGGACAAATTCGATTAAACGGTATCGTTTGTATTCAACCCCCCTTCTACAAACTTATCAGGACCTAACAAAAGCATAGGTGGGATCAACTCCAGTCCGCGCTGTGAATCACCATTCGTACTCATCAACACAAGTGAGTTTTCTTTACTTTACTTTTGTTGTTCGTTTTGTAGAATCTCTACTAGTGGTTTTATCATAGCGTTTTTACCACATGTATGCGGGTGCGAGCATGTTTCTGGGTTTACAAAACATTTTGAGATTGTTTAACGTTAAAATCTAGCGCCACATTTGCACTTTCGCCCTCTGCTTAATAGGAATGCGACCATAGAGTGCACTAATTGCCTTTTTGGGTAGCTTTATAGGTATGAACTCCCTTCGGCCAATACTCATACTTGTAGAACACCAATCGGCCAATATTCGTATTTGTAGAACACCCTTCGGCCAATATTCATATTTGTAGACCACCTTTCCGTTTCGTCAATCATCCTTTAGAATTTTCTTCAATTTCCAGACGGTGTTATTTCTTCAGCCTTTTCTGGCCCTCTGTACTCGTATTTTTCCTTTCCAGCGAACGTGTATCTTCTTCCTCCCTTTTTTCTTTCACCGAGTACATGGCTAATCGTTTCCCTTCCTTTTGCCCCTGCAGGATATGGATCGGCCTGTTGAATTCGGGCCAGCCTATTCAGCCATGGCACACTTCAGTGCTTCGAGATTTCCTTCGGCCAATTTGAACTCTGTGTTAACGAAGGAGGCCGTACTCAAAATGGCGAAGAAATACGACATTCCCGACATATTCCAGACTTATGAAGCCGATGAGACCGATCTCATCTACCATACTCCTAAGGTGGACGAAGAGTATGGTTCGGTGGCCCTTGGAGTTTCAGAGAGGGCGTTTTTCTGCGGGCTGCGACTCCCACTGCTTCCCGTTCTGAAGAAACTACTGAAATACACCCAGGTCGCTCTCGGTCAACTGGACCCTAATACATTCATCCATGTTAACTCTTTTCAGCATCGGTGTCTTGAGTCAGGGGTGAAACCCCGTTTGTCCCTACTCCTTCACCACTTCGACTTTAGAAAAAACGCTAAGAGCGTCGGCTTCTATCAGCTATCCCGAAGGACGGGTCGGGCTGAATGGGCCATCACCAACTCTAGAAACAAGGGGACGCACGACCATTGGTTCTATATCAGTGGTCACAAGTTGTCCAAATATTCAGTGTGGCGAGAGGTTGACCCTGCTTTAATCCTTGCTCCCGCTCTGAGTCCCGAGGATTTGGCTGATTACAACAAGGTTTGCCGTTCCCTAGAGCTGAACCGCATTCCCTTGATCATCAGTCGTGATCAAACCTGGCTTCGGGCTTTATGGGGTACCGGTAACAAGAGATTGACTTAGCTTATTTTTCATTTTTATGCGTCCCTTTTGTAATCTTGTTTTATAACCTCTATCCTTCTCTTTTTGTTGTGCAGTGTCGACCAAATCTGAGATGTTGAGGCGCCTCCAGAGCAAGAAGGCTCAAAAAGCTGTGAATCGGAGCACCGAGAACATTCCCGAACCCGCAGTGTAGAAATCTTTGTCTCCTCATTCGGCTGAAGTCGAGATTATCGATACCACGACTCCGGGTCCGAACCCAACTGCCCTGCCCGATGTTGAGAAGGTCGGTTTTGTGCCTAAACGACCACGGGGTCCTGAGGGGGAGGTTGTTCTCACCTATCGGCCGGACTGGTCGATTATGACCACCGATCGTTTTGGGGCTTCGGCTTCTATCGAGTCTAAGGAGATCGGTACGGACTTATGCCGAGCGTCTATTCTCCCGAGGGACCGTCCACTGTACGATAAGGTTGATGCTCTTACGACATGTTCTGAGCTTATCGGACATGTTGCAATGGTACGTCTCTGTCCCTTGTGAAGTATCTCAATTACTTTTGAACCTGTCGGTTTAACTTGTTTTCCTTCTTTTGCAGGTCTCTCCTTGGGCGGCCACTATTGAGCAGAAGGTAAAAGATTTGGACGTCCAGCTCAACAACCTTCGTTTGGTCGAAAGCCGGGCTGAAGCTGCTGAAAATCAGGTGGAGAGCCTAAGTAGAGAAGTCGCAAATCTGAATCAAAGGGTCGACATGTTGAAGGCCGACCGTGATGCCGTTCGTTCTGACTTGGAAGTTGCCTTTGCCCGTTTAGGAAGGACGACCACTAAGTTGAGAGCTTCCCGTAAGTCAGAGAAGAAGGCTCAAAAGCTGATCGTTCTTTCTGAGGACCGGAGCTTTTCGGCCGGGTTTGATGAAGTCATCCGCCGTGCTCATGCAGCGGGTTTTGACTACAAGCAGCTGCTCCTTGAGGGGATGGAGGACCCTGTTACCCGGCCGGAGGAGCCCGACGTGCCTCTCGAGGCTAGCTCGAACTCTGAATCAGATTTGTCCGATTGAATTTACTTTATAATTTTTATTCGGATATAACATTGCCTTCGGGCCCAGTTCTTGTTTTTGTAATATTTTGAACTCCTGTCAGCAATCGTATTTCCAATTGTGTTTTAACTAGCTTTCGTCTTTTCTTCTTGATTTATCTTGTACTTAGTCTTTGTGAGTAGTACGTCTTTGATAAGGAAGAATTTTCTTTAGACTTTTCAGCTCAACTTCGGCGACCCTTGGCCTTGGTCTATTTTTTGAATTGCCTTTTCGGCTGAACGAATTAGCCTTGACATTCGATTCGTAACGCTTGTTCGGCTTCATACATTGCCTTAGCGTTTTTATTATTAAATTTTTTCTTTGTATGTGAACGCTTCTTCGGCCTGTCATATTGCCTCGGTGTTTTTCTTTTTATCGTACCTGCTTTGTCTCTTATTATTCCGAGAGATTGGTATGCATATATAACTCGTGTCGGAATATTAATTACATATGTTTCTTGCTAACATTCGCAGTACATAGTTTGCTTCGAATTTTGACCATAATCATGTATGCATACTATTGATAAACAAATTACTTGGCATATATATCGAAGGTGAACACATTTTATTCAAACATGCAGGGCATGGTTTTCAATGTAAAAACTTGACTGAAGCATAGGAAGTACTGAATAAAATTGCTGAATTAAGAAATGCCAATAGGCGTAAGCTTACTGGTAAAATTTACGAAGGCGAGAAGCGTGCCAAGTATTTTTGATCGGGGTGTTGTCCATCCCTGTTAACTTGTATGTTCCTGGACGGATTACTTCGACCACCACATAGGGGCCCTCCCAATTCGGCATCAGTTTCCCTTTCTTCGTTGGCATAGATGTCGCTAGTTCCCTGAGGACAAGATCTCCGACTTCAAACGATCTCTTCTTAACTACCGCGTCATAATACTGGGTAGCCTGAAGTTGGTATCGGAGGTTGCGCTGATGAGCTGCTTCTCTTTCTTCAACCACCAAGTCTACGTTCGCTCGTAGCCCGAACTCGTTGTTTTCCACATTAAATACCTGCGTTCGGTAGGATTCTAACCCGACCTCGGCGGGCATGAGTGCATCTGTCCCAAACGCCAGTTTGAAGGGGGTTTCACCCGTTGAGGACCTGGGAGTGGTTCGATAGGCCCAAAGAACGTAGGGTAGTTCTTCGGCCCACATTCCTTTAGCATCTCCCAATCGTTTCTTAATTCCATCGAAGATGATCTTGTTAGCTGCTTCGATAGCTCCATTTCCCTGTGGGTGTCCGACCGAACTAAACTTTTGTTGGATTCCGAATTGAGCCAAGAATTTCCGGAATTTACTTCCAATAAACTGAGTTCCATTGTCTGACACGCAAACCATCGGGATCCCGAATCTCAGTATTACTTGCTCTAACATAAATTTCTTCGCTGCCTCTTCGGTTATAGCCGACAATGGTCGAGCTTCTACCCATTTAGTCATGTAGTCAATAGCCACAATACAATATTTAGCCTGTTTCGTGCTGGTCGGCAGAATCCCTACAATGTCTACAGCCCA
Organism: Heracleum sosnowskyi; assembly: GCA_030848705.1. Taxonomy (NCBI): domain Eukaryota; kingdom Viridiplantae; phylum Streptophyta; class Magnoliopsida; order Apiales; family Apiaceae; genus Heracleum; species Heracleum sosnowskyi. The sequence continues at coordinate 12,709,110 of CM061239.1, forward strand.
CATGGCGAAGGGAATGGGACTGAGGACTGAAGACATTTCTTCGGCCGGTTGCTTTGGCACTGTACTGAATAACTGACATTGCTTACATTTCTTGGAGTATTTCTTGGCGTCTTCCCTTACGGTCGGCCAGAAAAAACCCTGCCTTAGGACCTTGAAAGCTAATGACCTTCCTGCTAGGTGTTCCCCGCATATTCCCTCATGGATTGTTTCTAAGATTAACCTTTGATCTTCGGGGGCGAGACATTTCAGAAGCGGTTGAGTAGCAGACCGTCTGAATAGTTGTCCCCCTACTAAGGTGTAACTGGCCGATCGATATTTCACCTTCTGCGCCTCTTTCCTATCCAACGGCAAGGTTTCTTTTTCTAAAAAAGCCCGGATGGGGGTCATCTAGTTAATTCCTTGATGAATTTCCAAGCACTGCTTCTTGTCGATGGAGGGGTTGTTTACTTCAGTCAGATATATTGACCTGGTCAAGCTCTGGGTTTCTGCCGAAGCGAGCCTGGACAGAGCATCTGCCCGGCTGTTGTTTTCCCTGGCCACCTGACTTAATTCAAAAGATTCAAACTGAAGTGCACTTTCACGTACCTTGGCTGTATACGCCTTCGTTCGAGGATCTTTTTGTCCGTACTCTCCCGAGAACTGTTTCACCACTAACATGGAATCGCTGAACACCCTTATATGCTTCACATCCAGGCTCTTTGCTAGAGCGAGCCCTGCTAACAGCGCTTCGTATTCAGCCTCATTATTGGTCAAGGGAAAGGTGAACCTGATAGCTTGACGTATCTCGAAGCCATCAGGGCTGGTGAGGATCATTCCCGCTCCGTACTTGGTCTTCGCGACCGATCCATCCACAAAAAGCTTCCATTTCCCGGGACTTTGGATTAGCTGTTCTTCCGGTGTCGCCTCTTTAGGCCCTGAGAAGGAGCATTCCACTATAAAATCAGCCAGTGCCTGAGCTTTGATGGAGGTTCTCGGCACGTATTCCAGGTCGTATTCCCCTAACTCGACTGACCAAGCCACCACTCTGCCCGAGGCTTCCGGTCTTTGTATAATCTTTTTCAAAGGTTGATCAGTTACTACTTGCACAGTTCTTCCCTGGAAGTAGTGGCGCAACTTTCTTGAGGCCATTACTAGTCCGAATGCCAGCTTCTCCGCGTTCGGGTATCGTGTCTCCGCGTCCTTCAGCATATGGGAGATATAGAATACCAGATGTTGATTCTTTTCATGTTCATTAACCAATACAGCTCCCAACGTTCGGTCGCTTACCGACAAATACAACTGAAGAGTCTCATTCGGGTCAGGTCTCATAAGGAGTGGAGCCCTAACCAAATAGTCTTTGACTTCTTCAAATGCCTTCTGGCAGCTCGATCCCCATTCGAAGTTTTTAGATCCCCGAAGTACTTCAAAAAATGGGAGTGCCTTTTCCGCCGATCGGGAAATGAACCTTCGCAAAGCAGCTAGTCGTCCGGTCAGCTTCTGAATGTCCTTGATGGTCTTCGGTGCTTCCATGTCAATCACCGCCTTAATTTTTTCTGGGTTTGCTTCTATTCCCCTAGCACTCACCATATATCCCAAGAATTTTCCACTTGACACCCCAAAGGTGCATTTGATGGGTTGATCCTCATGTTGTTATTTCTCAGCGTCTCAAAACATTCTCTTAGGTCGTCTGCATGATCTCCGAACATGGATTTTACGATCATGTCATCCACATAGCATTCCATGTTTCGACCGATCTGTTCCCTGAATACTTTATTGATCATTTTCTGGAAGGTTGCCCCCGCGTTTTTCAGCCCGAAGGGCATCTTAATATACGCATAAGTGCCTTTCGGGGTGATGAATGATGTCTTCGGTATATCCTCGGCATTCATTGCAATTTGGTGGTATCCCGAAAAGGCGTCTAGGAAGCTAAGTACCTGATGGCCTGAGGTGGCGTCTATCAGTTGATCAATGTTCGGTAGAGGATAGTGGTCCTTCAGGCAGGCTTTATTCAAGTCGGTGTAGTCTACACACATTCTCCATTTGTTGTTTGATTTCTTGACCACTACCACATTTGCCAGCCAGTCCGGGTATTCGATTTCCTCTATAAACTTCGCTTCTAGCAGCTTTTCCACTTCAGCCTGAATCACTCTTTGTCTTTCCATCGCAAAGTTCCGTTTCTTCTGCTTAACTGGTTTTGCATCAGGATTTACGCTCAGACAGTGCTTTGCTACTGAGGGGTCTAACCCAGGCATATCCTCCGGGCCCCAAGCAAATATGTCATGATATTGCCTAATCACTTCGATCACTTTTTCCTTTAATTCGGGCTCCATATTTTTGCCTATCTGGATCATTTTCCATGACTGTCCTACATACAATTCGACTTCTTCAGTTTCAGCGGCCGGTTCTGCTATGGGATTAGACAGGTCAGCCCCGAATTTCTCCAGTTCGATATTCATCGTTTGATGACTGCCTCCGGCGTCATTTTCATTTCTTTTCCTTTTCCCCCCTTCGGTCATAACAACTTCTTGACTTTTTTCAATATCCTCCAACATTATTATTCGGGCGGCTTTCTGATCGCCCCTCATTTCCCCTATGCCTTGTTCAGTCGGAAACTTCAACTTCAAGTGAGGGACAGACGCCACCGCCTGGAAGGCACTGAGGACCGGTCTTCCTAGGATCCCATTGTACGGGCTCTCGACCCTTACCACATAAAATTTGGCTTCTTTCTGCATAGTATAAGGGGCTTTTCCTAGGACGATCGGTAGTGTAATTGTCCCCTCGATCGGCACGGGTTGGTTTCCGAATCCGTACAGGGGGGCTTCGTGGCAAGGTTCTAGCTGTTCACCCCCCAGGTTCATCTTAGTGTACGTCCTATGGTATAAGATATTGACCGAACTGCCACCATCAACCAACACTTTCCATATTTTGTTTTCTCCTATGATAGGATTGATGATAAGTGGGTCTTCGTACGGCCATATCACATCCTCATAATCATCCTCGGTAAAGGTGATGGGCAAAGGTTGTTTTGCTGTATTAGCTTGGTATAGGCTGTAGACCTGACGGGCATACTTCTTCCGGGCAGTCTTACTGCATCGCTCCATAACTGTGCCCCCCGAAATAGTCTTGACTTCACCCCGATACCTTTCTTTATCATCGGGTTCTTTATCCTTGTTCTTTTCTCTAGGTTCCAACCTGCTTCTCAGGTCTCCGACATACTCGCTTAGTTCTCCGCCTTTGATCATTTTTTCGATCAGCTTCTTCAGGTGGTAACACTGATCAGTGTTATGTCCTTTGTCCCTGTGATAATCACAGTACTTGTCCCCATTCTTTTTATGGTCCGGAGTTTTCAATCGAGATGGGCGGACGAAGCTAGGCTTCCCTTTTATCTCGTGGAGAATCTTTGAGATAGGTGCATTGAGAGGGGTAAACACCGTGCTATCTCTATCTCGCCTTCGCTCAGCTCCTTTATCGGGTCTTGTATCGGTCAGCCTGCTCTTTATGTCTCCCCGACCTCTTCGGTCGTCTCTCCCTGAGCTCTCATACTTTCGGATGTCTCTAGAGCCTCCAATTGACTCTAATTTCCTCCGAATAGCCTCTCCTCTCAAGTAAATGTCATTTAAGGATTTAGGGGGCATATCATAAAGAGAGGATCGCAATTTTTTTACCTTTAACGGGGTCTAGCCCGGCCGCTAGAAATCCAGCAGCCTTCACTTTATCCAGGTTGGTCACCATTCCCGCCTCCTCTTTGAATCGAGCCAAGTAGTCTCCCAGCTCTTCATTGTGCCTCTGTCTACAGTGAATAAGCGCTTCGGTGTCCTTTTCCCTTCTACACAAATGGGAGTAGTGTCGAAGGAATCTTCGCTTCAGCTGATCATAAGAACTGATCGAACGGGGTCTTTGCGAACGGTACCACATCGTCGCTGTTCCCTTTAGGTAAGTCTTGAACATCTTACATAGCATGACATCACAGTGTCCCATGCCTGTCATTAGTGACTCGTATTTTTCACAGTGGTCTTCGGGGTCACCCTTTCCATTGAATTCATTCATTTTTGGGAATTGCCTTCCAGGAGGAGGTCGATACTGTTCGATTTCCTTGGTTACGACCGGCTCGTGGTTTATCTTCCTTTCGCCAAACATGGATTTCTCCATTCTCCTTAGGCGACTCTTTACATGAGGTTCATCTTCGTCTTCCGACTCGGAGGATACCACAATTTTAGACCTGATCCTTCTATGGTACGATTCGGAGTTCGTAGACTCTTCTTCATCGTCATGGGGTCGCTTTTCTCTTTGGGGCTCAGGTTCGATTAGTGGGTTCTCATCTTCCGCTACAGAATCCCTTATGGCTTTTTCCTCCATCTCAATCTTTTCCCTTCGGAGTCGGAGGGCTTCCAATTTTAGGAGATCAGCCTCTTTCTTCTTCGCCCGTATTTGAGCCTCCTTGGCTGCTTGGTCGAACTCTCGGTGTTTGCCCTTCTTGGCGGGTTGCTCTTGTCTCCACTTAAGCAATAACTCTCTCTGTTCTTCGGGGGTCGGCATAGGCCCTTCGTCCCCTTCAGAATCAAAATTCAATGTTCTATTTACTAGAGGCGTGACCGTGGACGAACCGCCCGGCCTACCCGAATCTTCAAACCTTGGTGGTTTATCAGCCGTCATGATAACAACTCCTAACTACAGATAGATCGCAGTTCCCACAGACGGCGCCAAATGTTGGAACCAGTTTTTCTTCAGTCCTTCGTTCGGTCTGACCTGCAATGAGAAGAATGCGAGGGATGTGCCCCCCGATTCACCTCCGGTGTGAGAATCAGTTAACTGGTCTTTGTGAGTAGAGAGAATGTACGAATATTGTAATTAGTTTGTTGTGTGTGAATGTGTGTTCTCCAAACCTGACTCAACCCCTTTACCAGCTCTCTCCGATCTTCACGCCCCGAACGTGCCCTTCGCTCTCGCGTGGGCAGTTTTCCCTTGACCGGGTCTGGAAACCGTTGGCACGCGAACAAGGTATGGGCCTGTACCATCGATCATTCCTTGGTTCGTTCAACCCACTTTACCGGTGGGCTTTTAAGTCTTGGGCTCAGCCCAATAAGGATTAGATATAGGTATCTCTAACAAGGTGTTTGTGAATTGTAAAACATGTATAATTAAAAAATTTATTGAAAGAAAAATTGGAGTGCGAATTTATATAAGTGTTTTTCAACGAGAGAGCGGTTCATTAGAATGGAGTATGTAAATAAGAAAATTAATATATGATACAAGTATTCAATATATAAAATTTACGATTTCGATTTTAACAAGAAAAATGTATTTAACGGGAGGACGGTTTATTAGAAAAAAATAACTGATAATTATAATTTTATAGACAAAATTTTTTAAAAAAATTATAACGTCCCCGCGGTTTATAGACAAGTTTATATTAATTTGAGGAAATCCCTAAATTTGATGCAACAAATTAAATACCGTATCAAAAATCTCCCTAAAAACCGTACGATTAACGTGTGTAAATATCACTTGGACCCACCCACATCACACATCACACCACTCCTTTGGACTTCCCTTCTCTCTCTCTCTCTCTCCTCACGCATTTTCACTCATCTACGCACACAAAATTAGGGTTTTATAAAATCACAAAATGTAAAATAAAACACACACACTTTTCATCCTTCTCGTAAATCAACAAGATCTCCAATTGATTACTCTAATTTTATAATTATTACTTTTTTGTGGCGATGGCGGCGACGGTGACGGCGAATTACTCCAACGGCGGCGGAGGAGGCGGAGGAGAGGTGGTGGAGAATGGAGGAGTGCAGACGGGAGCGTCGATGATGGAACAGTTGGTGCCGGAGATAAGGACGCATGCCTTGAGTTATTTGGATTACCGGAGCTTGTGTCGTCTTTCGATGACGAATTCTACAATGAGGAAGGCTGCTAATGATGATAATGCTTGGAAATCGCTTTACCATAAGGTATATAGTCTTTCTTTTATATGTTTTTGCGGTTTTTGGTTCGGGTTTTTGTTGAGATATGTTTGTTATTTTAGCGAGATTATTCGTTTATTGTGGTTAGAAATAAAATGCTTTTATTCTGTTGGGAGAGAGAGAGAGAGAGAGAGAGAGGGAGAGAGATAGAGAGAGAGAGAGAGAATTATTGCTTAAATGAGAAGTGAAATGTGAAATGAAATAGTAGAATTTATTTTTTGTGTGTTATTGGTAGTGTAGTGGTTTTGGTGGACTGTAGTAGTGTTACGATGGCTGATTTTGTGTTATAATAAGTGGTGATTTGTGTTGTTTTTTTAGGGGTTTAGGGATGAGATTGTATTTGTGGTATGTAGAGTTTGAGAATGTTGATTTGTTGGGTAATGTTAATGAGGTTTTGTGCGTGGTAGAGATAGAAGGCCAGTTTTGATTTTAATATCTGAGGCGTGCTAATATGGGGTTTGAGAATGTTGATTTGATGGTTATTTTTTTGAGGTTTTGTGTTTGGTAGAGACGGCAATTTTTGATTTTAATTGTTTTTGGTGTGTTATGCAGGGTTTGAGAATGTGACTTGCTGGCTTGTGTTTATGAGATTGTATGAGTTGTAGAGAAGTGAGGGTAATTATGATTTTGGGGTTAGGTTTGTTTTTCTGGGAAGTGTATGAAAAGTTTTACTACTTAATTGGAGTTTAGGAAGTGCATTTGGAAATTGTGGTTCTAAAGAAGTCGTAGTTGTGATGGTAGATTGTAGTTATCAGGAAAGAAGTTACAAGTGTGGTGTTTATGTCAAACCGTTGTTTGAGTGATCCGGGTTGTCATAACTTAAGATGTTGTTGGAAGTCATTTTTTATTTTAAATTGAGCATCAAATTAGTGTTTCAAGTAGATCACCGTAGTGCTTAATTCTTGCTTGAAGCTAGAGTGTGCTTCCCTTGTGCTGCGGATATAACATTTAGTTATAAAAGTGAAATGTATTTAGATTTTTTTTTAAAATCAACATTCATGGGTGGAACCATCTTCTCCTAACCTCCATTGACAGTTTCAGAACTGTTTGGTTTCATGAGCTTGTGGCTATTGATCAAGAATCGGTGATGCCATAATATAATTATTAGGATTGTGGGCCAATGCTATTTTATTATTTTTTAGAAGCTATTATATTTTAGCTTAAATGCAGAAATCATCCCGCATAAGTCATGTGGCCTTCCTGAGGCAATTATTTCTCAGTTGCCGCGGTTTATATACTTTTATATATTTCAACTGATGTTCGTGTTTTTTGTCGAGTTGATTTATAGCTGCAGGCTGTTTATGGAACTGTTGCCTAGAATTTGGTAGCTCTCCAGCCTTGTTATATCTAGAGATATTTCTTCAGTAATTTTTTTTGTTTCTCCTGTATATATTGTTTTTATTTTGGTCTGACATGTTTATCAAGATCTCTTTGGTACTATCATTTTCGCAAGCCCTTCATGATCTTATATCGAAATTTGTTGTATTTTACATAACATTACATTTTACATCAATCTGTTCCAGGATTTCACATTGGAGCAGGATAGTGTGACGCCACCGAATGGATGGAAAGCTTACTACGCAGCTACCAGGGACATTTTGAATATCAATGCAGAGTTTTTTAACATCATCCGAGAGCAACAACTTGCGGCAATGGGTCTACTGTGGTTTAATGCTGACTTTGTGAAATGCATTCATGCCTCTGGGGAAAAATTTTCAGGGTGTGTTTCTTTTTATCTCCTTAGTGGTTAAAATTTGGCATTTCTCTATTAGTTGAATGCTGGTTTACTAAAAGGATTTTGTGCTGCTTAAATTTTACCTTTTTTTTTTTTTTTTGCGAACTTAGAGGCTACCCATCAAATCCTAGTGTTCCAGTTTTTTAGTGTGTAGGGATTTTAAGAAAAACCAAACTGTATCCGAGCAATCTTTCAAAAACAAGCTGTTAAATTTGTTTTCAGGTATCAAAGATATAATGGGTATAATTTTCCCAAAGTCCACTATAGAAACTGTTCCTAAACTCATCCTATAAAATTACATGATTTTAATTTCAATTTACATTAAAATTTTATTTTGTTAAAACATCACATCTTCAAATTTTACCTGATGTAGTAACACTTAACACATATAAAGTGCGTTATGATGAACTTTTATCCATGTTTGATATTTTTCTTAACGAATTATATCAGTTTATTAGATTTACACAGAAATCAAGCAATTTTAATAGGATGACTTTAGGTAATTCTCTAAAGTGGACTTTAGGAACATTGTACCCGATATATAATAGCTCGGTTTATGTAATTCCCAGTGATCCTAGTTCATGTGTTACTCGCATACTTCTGAGTCATTTATTGGCACTTGGGATTTTTGTGTTGCAAACTTTGACATTTTAGTTTCAATTTTATTTATTGCTTCAATAATTATTAAGAACATATTTGATGAAGTAGAATTCTTTATATGCTCCGTTAGTAGATGGTAGAACTTAGAAGTATCAAATTATTGACGACTTTATTTTTAGAAATACAAGTATAATTTTGTAGTAGTTCTACATAATGAAGCGTGTGGATGAATACATCTGTGTTTAAACGTGTGCATGATCAAGTTGCTTGTTTGAAGGGTCTTCATCTCAGCTAGATGTTCATTCTTGATTCAGGTGATCATAAGTTGTAACCCTTTACATAGAAGCACTAGTAAGGATTTGTATCTTTAATTTACCTATACAAAAATAACAAATATAAGAGATCTTTTGTAGTTAAAGAACTTCTATATTGGTTTTATATTTCTTATTTTAACTGCTGTAGGAATATAAAAATTATTTCTAGTATTTTTATAAACCACCAAACGAGTTTGTAGTATATGTAGCATATTTTAAGAATTAAAAACCATTCTGAGCATTGCTAGTAAGATTATTTATATATTTCTTTTAGTTGACGACAACCTGAAAAGGAGCTTGAGACGCTGCTCAACCGTCACTTCTTTAGTTTCTGGGTGCTTTATAACGTTACTGAATGTTGATATTAATAGCTATCTGTGTGGGTTTTTTTAACTCGAGATTATCATAATAGGTCCTAAAGATAAAGAGTAACATAGATTATCATAATAGGTCCTTAAGAGTAACATATTTAACGAGTCAGTTTGTTTTGATTGAACTTTGGTAATTGTAATATGTTCTGGAAACTTTTTACCTTTGTCAGCTTGAAGGTATTGTAATGCCTAGTGTCTGCTTCTTGTTGCTGATAATTAGTATATGGGTGGTGTTAACAACAGCCCTTAGGGCTATGGTTAAGAATATTAGAATTTCCAAAATTACATGTAAGTTGTCATGAACACACTAATTGGATTTCCATAAATACATTTATTTTTAAAAATCATTCCCATAAGTGCAATCGATTTCTTGAAAATATGGCAATCAATATTTTATATTCTTGGAAAGTTTGTGTTACATTAAATTCTTAAACATTGGAAAGTTAAAAGATTTTAATGCTTAAAAACAGCCCTTAGGGCTGTGGTTAACATTTCCCTTAGTATATAAGTTATGTTTTTTTTTGTTTCCTGATCTTGCAAAAATGAATGTTTTATATACTTTGTATTGGGTAACAATGGAGCTTTGGACCCTATCTGGAGGTCCTTGAGTCCTTGACAACATATTCAATGCATTTCTAAGGTGCCAATTGCTGAAGGTTTATTTGAGTTTGTGTTTTTTATTTTTTTATACAGCTATACTGCAGTTATGGAGAGCTGGCAGCAGGCTTTTAGTTGGGAGCAAAGTGTTGATTTCCAGATTCGGGATGTGAGAGCTAGGGTACATTCAGACATGGCTTGGGTTATGTTGCAAGCAAATGTTGTCATGGACATCAGACCATATAATGTGACTAATGCTTTTGAGTTTCACAATGGGAGGTGGTATATGGTGCATCATCACAGCTCAGCGGCGCTCGTTCACAATGGATGATTTTAGGATAAGAAGCAGAAATGGGATGAATATAAGTAGAAACTAGAAATGGTATAGTTTCAGTTAAATATTGAAAGTAAAATTGTTTAGCAATCCAGTGTGGTTTCCTGGAAAATGTTGCTTGATTTCTCTAACCTCAGTTTTGGCTCTTTTGGTGGTGGGTTGGCTGTAATGTCTATGCTCTTCTTATCTCTAGTCATCCCTTTCTGTCCTACCCTATTACCCTGATTGATTATTTTATAAATACTACAGGAACAAAGTTCTTGGCATCTTTACTACTGATTATCATTGTGAAAAGTGGTTCTTTAAATTGTGTGGAAAAGGGTCAAAATCTTTGTGAAGTTGCGGGATATTGTATTACAAATTAGTAAATGATATGCGAAAGTCTTAATTTTTAATCCCAAAATAAATCCATTCACCTGAGTGAGCTAGTTATGGGATTAGTATTAATTTCGAATCTCTAGTTTCGAGCTGCTTCAGCTATCACGTTAACTAAAACTCATTTTTGCTTTGTTTTTTAATGATATGTGATCATTTTTCACCTGTTGTCGATTATTAAAATGAATATTGCTTTATCTAAGTATATTTTGTTTTTAATATTTATGAAAAAAACACAAGTATAATTACCTTTTTCCGAAGTCGTTGTAATGTTTTGAATATTAAACCTATACTATTTAAACCCTTTCTTATATTTGTAAACTATATAATGTTTTAGGATCGTTAGATTCAACTGATTTTGAAGTTGGTATAATGACAATGTTCTTGTAGCCTTTGAAATTATCCATCATATGAAAAGGAAACACACTGGTGTTGAGGGTGATGTTGCTCTTAAATTGGACATAAGCAAGATGGGTTTTTGCAGTAAGGGGATAGAGTGGATTATGATGTTTGTATTTACAGTTTCGTATAATGTTTTGTTCAATAATGATATGTTTGGGCCGATTACTCCACAACCAGGTCTGAGACATGGGATCCCCTTTCCCCGTACCTCTTCTTACTTTGTGTGGAAGGCCTTTCTCATGCCTTGAATTATGCAGCAACTACGGGGAATGTCTCAGGGATTAAGGTCTGTGTTGGTGCTCCTCAGATTACTCATTTGCTGTTTGCTGATGACAACTTTTTGTTCTTCAAAGCTAATACTCAAGATACAACTGCTGTTAAAAATATCTTTTACAGATACGAAGCTTTGTCTGGTCAAGCTATTAATTTGCAGAAGTCAGGTATTATGTTTAGCACTAATGTGGGGAATGGGTTAAGAGCTGATATCTCTGACATTTTAAATGTTCGAAACAGTATTGAAGATAGCCATTATTTGGGTTTGCCTTAGTTACTGGGTAAATAAAAAAAAGTGTTTTTTTAACTACCTGAAAGATAGAGTTTGGAGTAGAATTGAGGGCTGGAATGAGAAGTTGTTATCGAGAGCAGGTAAATCTATTATGATTAAAAGTGTTGCCCAAGCTATTCCTTCATACTGTATGTCATGCTTCCTTATTCCTAAAACGTTATGTGAAGAAATTCAACGTATGTTAAACAACTTCCGGTGGAGCTCCAACTCAAGTGAGAAAAAAGGTATAAATTGGCATAGATGGGAAGCTTTGTGTTTACCGAAAGATAAAGGAGGTATGGGCTTCAAAAATCTCCATGGCTTTAATTTAGCTCTACTGGGCAAACATTGTTGGAATTTAATGTCAAAACCTAATACTCTGGTAGCTAGGCTCTACAAAGCCAGATATTTTTCGAACTGCCATTTTCTGGAAGCCGTTCAAGGTGCAGGTCCAAGCTTTATTTGGACAGGGATTTGGAAAGCAAAGGAAGTCTTAAGTGATGGTTTTCGATGGGTGATAGGGGATGGAGCTGCGGTGATGCCAAGGTTAATACTCTATTTTGTCCAGGAAAGATTGTGGGATATCCTTATCATCAGGGGCATGTTTAATGAAGAGGATGAGGAAGCAATCATAAACGCTCCTATCTCTCCTCGGGAGATGAATGACAGAATAGTTTGGCATGAAGCAAAGAATGGTGCTTACAATACCAGAGATGGCTATCAGTTTTGATCAAACCAAAACAGAAGTGAGGTGAATGTCCCCGAGTCACCAGGGTGGGGTAAAATATGGAAGTTGCAGATTCCTCATAAAGCCCGAGTGTTCCTTTGGCGTCTAGTAACAACCTTCCAGTTCGAGAAGCTTTATCTCGTAAAGGTGTAGAACTACCGACTACTTGTCCTTTTTGTGTTAATAATACAGAGACAACTGAACATGTTTTCTTTCAATGTCACTTCGCAAAGAAGTGTTGGCATGAAATTGGGATGAATTTGTCTCTGTTGGATGATCAAACTGTATCTTCATGGCTGCTGTATATGCTTATGACTGAAACAATGGAGGTCTTATTAAGAGTAGTAGTAGTTCTATAGGAAATCTGGTTTTTCAGGAATAAGAAGGTGTGGGAGGACAAGATCGTGACTGCTTAGGTGGTTATTAATTAGGGCAAAACAAGAATTTTTGAATGGAGTCAAGCTAAGAAAAAAGTACGAACATAGTGTGGGAGTAGTTCCTTAAGTTCTAGTCAAAGACACAAGTGGCAGAGTCCATCTACTAGTAGCTTTAAAATCAATGTTGATGATGTCCCTCTCAACGATCATTACTTCTCCATTGGTATGCTAATTAGAGACAACACAGGAGCTTTTTTTACAGGGTAAGGTGATGAAGTTTGCAGGTAATATTTCAGTTTTTGAAGCTGAGGCCAGGGGTGTATGGGAAGCTCTTTCTTGGATTGATAATCTTGGAATGGTTAATATCCAAGTTGAAACGGATTCGATGCTCACTGTGGCTGCTATAGAGAGTTCGAAAACAAATTACCTTGAAGTGGGTAATATAATTGAATCTTGCAAAACATGGCTTCAGGAGAGGTGTGATGTAGGTATAGTCCATAGTAGGAGATAAACAAACAAGGCTGCTCATTTGCTAGCTCATAGTTCTTGTTTGCTAGGTTTCTCCGGTACTTTTTATTCTCCTCCAGATTTCTTGTTGGAGACTTTGTTGATTGATTCTTCCAGTTAATAAACTTATTCTCTTGGTTTCAAAAAAAGAAGTTGGTATACATATTAAATAGATTTCTTTTGTTTTATCTTTATTTGTATAATTAAGTACCTAAGATCTTGAAAATAATGTTTTGTTATTCTCAGACAATGAATCAAGATTGTAGAACCGGGGGGTTGAATACAATCTTTAAAAATTTCTTTGGTTCTTGACAGAAAAGATATGAAAGTAAATTTAAGAACAGAAAACAAATAAGATAAAGTTAACACAAGAATTAAAAATTCAGGTGGATTGATTGATTCACCCGAGAGATTTTTATTAGAAGAAATCTCTGTGATGTTTATGAATAAACACACAGCTGCATACACACTATTCTAGCTTCAGCAATTTACAAGTGATATTGCCTTGTGTTCTCTAAATTGCCTAACTGATTTCTTGAGTTCTAGAATTGTGCTACACTTGGTTATATAACCCAAGTTTACAAGATATTTCGAATAGCTAATAATACAAAAAGTAACTCTGTCGAAAATCCTTACTTCTCCATTCTGAGTAGTGGTCCTTATGTTGGTAGCTTGCCCTTTTTGGTTGATTGTCTTTTATGGAATTGCTACAATTGCCCGAACAAAACAGAATGCTTCTTCTTCTCGTGAGTTTGCCAAAAATACTGGTTTCCATGCTATGTGAAATCTGTCAACCCATGTGCTATGTCAGAACTGTCCTTTTCACAAAGTACAGATTGTATCAGTATAGGTTATTTGAGCTGCATCCGTTGAGAGTATTTTGACCATATCTATAGAGGGCTAGTACTGCTATCCGTAGATAGTATATTGACCACATCTGTAGAAGGCTAGTACTACTATCCGTAGACAGTCAATTTCACTTATGTAAAATTACAAGGCATAATCTATTTACAATTAGCCTCACTATTCTACATATCTATTAACATGCAACATGACTTATTCAGCCTAAAACTAATACTCCAGCTTTTACATCAGAAATACACAAGCATGTTACATTGAGTCTTATCCATAAATAAACTACCGGATACCGCAAAAGCATGCTATCCGTTGAAGGCTACATTTTTACTTATACAATTTTCACTAAGTTAGTTTAGTTATAATCAAGAAACAACATAATTCCTAACATGTTTTTTTAAAATAATGTTGTTAATATAAACTATACTTACTTTTATTTGATATTAATTATTAATATTTTTTTAAAAAAATATTAATGTATATTTCTTTATGTTATATTTTTTGTTTGTAAATTGCATAGAGATTAAAGATCCTAAAGTCAATCTCACAGATAATGTTGAAATCTCATATAAAAATACAAAAGTGCTATTGTAATTACAAAATAATCTATACTATATTATTAAAGCCGAAACATTAAAAGTTTTGGTTTTCGGTTAACGTCGGTTTTTGGTTTTCGGTACTTTTTCTAATTAATAAATTAATAATATAATCAAAATTCGGGAAACTTTTATTCTACATTAATATTTCACTCTATTTTACTACATAAAAATCAAATAATATTGAAATCTAATAAAAAAAATGGAAATGTGGGATCTAATTTTTTAAATTTAGGATACAGTGCTACAAATATACTTCTTTCTTTTTAGGATAACGAAAGCTACTACAAATCAAATCTTTAATGGAATTGTATTATTGTCATGTTACCAAAATAGTAACTAGATGATTGGCTTTTATAATTAAAATATTTTTTTTCTAACAAAATCTACTCATTTTCCAAAAATATCATTACAAATATCTTTAAATTAAAACATATTATCTTTTATATTTGTTATTACTAAAATCTATGTTTTCCAAAAATATGAGGTGCAATCCTTACTTATTTATTTTGAAACCTATTTTAATAATCTATTTAATATATAATAAAATAATATAAAACTAGTAACTAACTAATTGCCTTTTATAATTAAAAAAAAATCTAACAAAATCTACTTATTTTCCAAAAATATCACGACAATTACCTTTAAATTAAAACATAATATCTTTTATATTTTTCTAACAAAATCTACTTCTTTTCCAAAAATATCACGGGCAATTACCTTTAAATTAAAATATATTACCTTTTATATTTGTTATCATTAAATCTCTCTTTTCCAAAAATATCAAGTGCAACTTATATATTTTAAAACCTATTTTAATACTTTTAATTATTTAAAAAAAACTTACCTATTTTAACAAGTGAACGTATTTTTTTAACACATAAAATTAATATAATTAAAACACATCTAAAAATATTACGTGTAGTTATTTTTTTTAATTAAAACATGTTAACTTTTCTATTTGTCCTTATTAAAAAAAAACTTACTTATTTTAACATGTCAACGTATTTTTTTAATAAATACAATTAATATAATTAAAACACTTCTAAAAATATCACGGTCAATTACTTTTTTTAATTAAAACATGTTAGATTTTCTATCTGTCCTTATTATTAATATTATTTTATTATAAAATAATATTAATAATACCTCATTTATCTTCCTCGGCCTCATTTGTTTTTTTTTTATATATTTTTTATGTTACAATGAATATTTAAGTTTCTCATTTTATAATTTATCATTTTAATTTTTACTTTTATTTTAATATTTTCCGTTCACATTAAAATTTTTAGTTTATTATTTTTAAGGCCGGTTCCTTGAACGGGTTATATGCTAGTATTTATAATTACAAAAATATCATTAAAATTTTATACTAAAAAACCCAACTATTTCTAGAAATTTCCTCAACCCCTCACCCGATTTCTTATTTCAAACAAGGACCCCTGGAAATTTTGAGAAATCTTATGAATACATAGAATCCAAGTGTTTTACAATGTAAAATTTTAATTACTAAATTTAAATCATTAATATTGATGTTGAATAAGAATAAAAAATTTATTCTACTTAGCAAAAAAAAAATCTATACAAAACCAAAAGTATATATGTTGTGTTGATAATATATGTAGGAAGAAAACATGGCCATAAACAGAGGAGAAAGATAATGTCCACAGCTTTCTTCTTCTCACTTACAGTCCCTCCTGGACAATACCAACTTCATCATCATTCCATTAGAAGCAGGAGCTTCACTACAACTACATGGTCCCATAAATCTCTGACCTATAAATGTTCTTCTGCACCTTCATCACCACCTTCTACTTCAGTTGATGAGAGTGTCTCTAAATCTGAACCAGACCCTGTTTCCCCACTCAGGTATGTGTGTATCTACATTTATCTTTGTCATCCAGAAACCATAATTCTTGATTCTATGTTTGACCACTTTTTTGTTTACTTCTGTCATTTGTTGTCTGTTGAATCATGGTAAATGATTTAATCCTTGAAAGTTGTGATTTTTAAGCACTTTTTAGTAAAATGAGTTATTTTTAGTTGAATTTGCTAGCTTAGTTATTTGGTTTAGCTTGATATATAAGTGCAAAAAGGAAATTAATGAACATAGAGAGTGTGCAGACTGATCCTGGTCCAAACATAAGTGTATACTCCCTCGGTCCCACTCAATTATGTACGTTGGGTTGAGCACGGAGACTAAGAAAATGTATAAAAAATGAATAAAGTTAGATAAAAAGTGAGTAAAGTGATGGGACCTATTAATATTTAATAATAAATTTGAGATAGTGGAGGAAGTAGTGAGTGTAATAGTGATTTATATTGTTATAGAATAGAGATAGTGTAGAAAGTAGTGGGTGTAATATTGTTTTATATTATTAAAAGTTATTATTTTTGGAATGTATAAAAATGAATAGGACATCCCAAAATGGAAAATGTATAGAAATGAATGGGACGGAGGGAGTAGTAGATAGCAGGATTAGATAAACTATAGTTATTATTGACCACTATAAAGACTTCACATGAAAATACCTCGGTTTAAAAGCAATCAGAATCCGAGTACGAGTTATTTCATGGCTTATAACTTTGCGGATACCCCTCCCCGGCTCCCCACTTGGTATTGAAGTTCTTGCAATTGACCATTAGTAAATATATTAATAATCAGAATTTGAGTTCTCCCTAGTTGGTTTGATATGTTAATAAAAGAAATAAATGCAAGATTAAGCCCGCAGACCGCAGTGTTGGATGCTTGATCCTTGAGCTAGTTACGGAGTATTTAAATTGTTCCTCCAGCTTCTGGACAATGTGACCTTTACTATGTAATGTACTTGAACCTACAAGTCATAGGCCATTCATCTCAGAACCTATGGGCTGGCAGATGATTAATATAGGAGCCTTATTATCACACAGAATGAATGGATGATACAACCTTGCTACATTGTTTTTGATATTCCAAGTATATGCCCAACACCACTGCAGCTTTCTTACCTTGGGGAATAAAACGCACACCACATCATGAATCGTTAGTAGAGCTATTTCGCATGGCTACACCCTGCACCGAAGTTTTGAAGATAGTTTCTTTCTGATTCCTGCAAGAAGATCGTGAATAATAATGTAACAAGAAAACTAGTATTCCCATAGAAGCATATTACTGTTAATTGATAAGTACTTCTACTAGTGCATTCATCATAGATGAAGAAGTTCTCTACTCGTGTAATTGATTGATAATATTACCAAAGTGAGTGTTTTTTTGTTACGGTACAAACTTGTCGACAGTGGTTGTAAAGCATGTGGAAAAGAGGAAATTGAGAGTGGATGTAACGGTGAAGGAAGGATTCAAGGCGGGATCGCAACTGTTCCAGGCTTTGGATGGTGGCCTATAAAAGCTTACAGACCTTGTCCGGGGTTTGTGGCATCTGGTGGGAGGTATATGCGACAAGGTCAGAGCATGGATGAAGTTGCTGGCTTTGGAAGAGTGGAGACAGCAGTGGAAAAAACAGTCCCCCTTGTAAAAAATGTTGACGAACCTCCACCTAGGTAGAGTTCATTGAATTTTACTTTTAATATCTCACATAATGCTTTCTGTAATTACATATAATTGAATCATTATGCAACCTGCTATTATCCTGCCCTGATAGTATACGAGTATCAGAGTATGTTATACCTGATTTCTTGGCTACCATGATGATGCAATTTTTTTATAACAAATTACTGTTACTTGAAATCCAACTATATTTACTATATTTATTTCTTCTCTACTTAGCTCCCAATGGATGGAAATTCTTCGTCCGCCCTGGGTCTGTCTACATTGTTTAGAACATATTACTAACTTCAATAACCCTGCAGAAGTTCCACTTCCACTGCTAGTATAAAATTTCAACTAAACAAATTAAAATTAGTCATTGCTTCCAAAGTTTCAGAATTATTCGTTGTTTCTAGCCAAAAGTTAAGTTTTATAAGCTTGCTAATTATCATGGGTGGATGTCTGCCCTCCTACTGTGTTGATGGCCCAAGGGAATGCTTGAAAAGCCACCAGAAACTAAGTAGTTCTTTTACTGCAGAATGATGCATATAATTTACAATTAGTTGTATGCACTTCTTCTTTCCGAGCTTGGCTTCTCATGTTATTCAGTGCAGTAAGTGAAAAGTGTAATGCCATTGTCGTAACTCTATATTTAAACCTACAAATTTTTCATAGTTAATACAACTGTTCTTGTCTTTTTAAGAGTTATTTGCATACCATATATGTAAATTTTCTTGTCGAATTTTGCTGATACGTCTAATATTGCAGCAAGAAAAAGAAGAGGTCGAAAAAAGTCAAGAAGTAGATACTAGCGCCAATGATGAGTCGAGACATATTCTTCAGGAGGGTGATAAAATGTCGCAAATTTTAGATTCTTAGGTTGATTGGAATTTGGAGTAGAGTTTTGCATTTGTAGATTATATCGTTTTTCGACAGAACAAGAAATCTGAAAGTACACAATAGAGGTCTTGAATGAAATTGCTCTTCTTGGTTGGATGTTCTCTATCCCAACGTCTTGTTTGAGTTTACCATTTCAGCACTCTGTTTGCAAATAATGATGCACACCATCTCTGAGAAAGTTCAGTTAGAGAAATAGATGAATATGATTGATGACGATTAAGAGTGCACGGAGATTCCCCTTTATATAATATCTTTCATTAAATTCTTTTGGGATATTCTCAATGATACCAATGTGGTTTTGACTTTTTCAAATAGTATCATTTTCTCATAGTATTGGTTTTTCCGAAAGATGTCAATGGTACCATTGAGAATCCTCTAATTGCAATCAACAATATAAGAAAAATGGTAAACAAATAGATGGTTAAAGAGAATATAGTAAAGATTAAAAAATTGAAGAACAATGTACTAAATTGTTTGTTGCTCCATGAGCGAAGAATATCGAACTGAATTTATCTTGATCTTTATTTGTAAAATATTAAATGATAGTTAAGGAGATCTTATCTTTACAAAATAATAAGAGTATAAGGAAAAGTCAATATCACGATGATATCATTGAGAGTTTTCCAATTCTTTTTTATATTATATGGTTCAGACAATTTAAGAGTGTTTGGGAATTTTTCTTTATATAATAAAAATATATTGATATTAATAATTACAACTTCCTTTATTATTTTCTATTTTGTAGGAAGATAGAACTTTCTTTTATTGATTTGGTAGGAAGATATTTTTCACAAATTTGTAGGAAGATAGAACTTCCTTTTATTGATTTTGTAGGAAGATAGAACTTTCTTTTATTATTTTCACCTCTAGAATTTTTCTAATTTTCTCAATTTTTCACAATTTTTAATTTTAATAATTACAACTTCCTTTATTAGAATCGCTCCGTTCTATTTTTCTAATTTTCTCAACTTTTCACAATTTTTAATTTTAATAATTACAACTTCCTTTATTATTTTCGATTTTGTAGGAAGATAGAACTTTCTTTTATTGATTTTGTAGGAAGATATTTTTCACAATTTTTAATTTTAATAATTACAACTTCCTTTATTATTTTCGATTTTGTAGGAAGATAGAACTTCCTTTTATTGATTTTGTAGGAAGATAGAACTTTCTTTTATTATTTTCACCTCTAGAATGATAAAACTTTCTTTTAAAAAATAGAAAAAGTAATGTATTTTAGCCGAAAAGGTAATTGGTTATAAATAATGTTAGTAATTAATAATATATTTTTAAAAATAAGTAAGGGTAATTCAGTAAAATTATTTAGGACCGACCGTCCAACCAAACTTTTAATGTTTCGTCTATTATAATATAATAAAATATATAAGTGTAATTAAGTAAAATCACTTAGGACCGATCTGTTGGGTTTGACCGGTTCTTCAACCCAATATGGTAATATGAATTTGGGTGATTAAGACTGTTTTGGTAATAATTGTATGGGTAGACAATTATTATATATGATAATAATTGTATGGATAGACAATTATTATATATGATAAGTCTTTGTGGTTATGTTTTGGGTGACTATATAAACATAGTCATATTGTATTTGTTTGATATGAGTGCTTAAGAGATTTAATCGTCTTAGGTATTGTTTGAGAGATGTTTGAGCATTGTTTGGCTCAAGTATCGAGTTTGGGACACCATTGAGGTGTTATTGTTTTGATTGTATTATTGATAACTGTTTTGATTAATAATACAAGTTGGGACGTGGGTGTTTCCATGCCATGTATGTTTTGTGTGTGTTACTTGTCAACTAATTGTGTTTTTGCGTGTGCTCTGCATTGATGGATTGTGAATCTCGAATTTGAGTAGTCCCTCAACCTAACAAGTAGTATCAGAGCCAAGGTTCGTGATTCGTGATGGATGGGGTTAGAGGAAAGATCGAGATTCAATTGATATGACGGAGTACAATGAAGGATTTGCTGACAAGATGCCTACTAACGTAGGATGATGCAAAATTACGTGTGGTATGGCGGTTGACTTGCACCGTTGATCAATTTGTTCGGGTTCAAGATGGAAGAAGATGGAAGAAGATGGAAGAGATCATTGTAATTGTTTCAATGGCTTGATCAACCAGGTGAACGAGTTGGATGATACTAGTGTTCTTTCGACAGGTCGAAAGATTGAGAAAGCAAGGATCGGGTGACTCAATTGACGGAAGGGCACTCGTGGTGGATGATGCACGTGATTTTGTAAATGGATACATCGTTATGCTGAAGAACGATGGTTTGAAGGTCACTATACGGGTTTTAGTGATTCTCAAGATTTGAAAAGAAAGAGGAAGATATTCTTGTTCGAGGGGAGGCATGGCGGATGGACGTTGATGTCTCTGATGGTTACTGAAGGTTTGGAAGAGCAAGAGGATTCTTGTTCGAGTGAAGGCATGGCGGAGGGACGTCGATGTCGTTGATGGATACCGTTCAACCTGATATGGGTATTGGGTTGAAAGGGAGGATTGTTGGGTTTGACCGGTTGTTCAATCCAATATGGTAATATGAATTTGGATGATTAAGACTGTTTTGGTAATAATTGTATCGGTAGACAATTATTATATATGGTAATAATTGTATAGATAGACAATTATTATATATGGTAAGTCTGTGTGGCTAAGTTTTGGGTGACTATATAAACATAGTCATATTGTATTTGTTTGATATGAGTGCTTAAGAGATGTAATCGTCTTATGTATTATTTGAGAGATGTTTGAGCATTGTTTGGCTCAAGTATCGAGATTGAGACACCATTGATGTGTTATTGTTTTGATTGTATTATTGATAATTGTTTTGATTAATAATACAAGTTGGGACGTGGATGTTTCCACGTCATATATGTTTTGTGTGTGTTACTCAATTAACTTTATCTTATTTAAATTTTTCTTGCATATTTAAGTAAACTTTTTTAATAATACTTCACAATCTTATTGAAGAAGTATAAAATTCACTACAAAATCTACCAAGATCCATCAAAAACACTATAAAATTCACAAAAAATCATCATTTTGTAAAGTTCAAAACTATCTATAACTTTTTAAATATCATCAAAGTTTAAAGAATTGTTTAAAATTTCAATTGAATACTATCATATTCTTAAGGATAATTTAAAATTTTAATTGCAAAACCAAAATTTGAATTTTTTTTACAATTCTGATTGAATACCTCAAATTTTAATGAATTATTTACAATTCTAATTGAAATTGAATACACTTTAATTTTTAAAATAGGAGAGTTTTGGGGGTTCAATCGAAGTTGCGACTTGCAACGAAACAAAGCCAGAAAAAGGTAGAACAAATGCATGATCATGCGGGAAGCATGTATGATCACGCTATTTATACATGATGAATTGATGATCATCGTGCATGATTGCATGATCATACCAAAACTGAAAAAACACTACTACAATAGCCAAATACTGAAATACGAGACAATGCATACTCATCCTCAAATCGGCATGACAATGGGCTTGTTTGGCTACTGCTTATTTTATAAGTTTATGGCTTATAAATCAATTTTAACTTATGGGAGTGTTTGTCAAAATAAGTGAAACCAACTTATGGCTACTTAAAATGGATAAGTTGAATGTTAAGAATCCTTAACATTCAACTTATAACTTATAACTTATTCTCGATACACGCAATATATAATATCCTTCAAATCTTCAAAACCATATATCTTTTGATCCGTTCATTAAAAAATTGATATGTATATATCAAATTTCTCTACTCATCGAGATCTATCCACTGATATCCATTTATATATATTAAAAAATAAATATTTTAAAAATAATAAAAAAAAGTTAACTTATAAGTTCTGATTTACCCAAACACTCTACTGCTTATAAGTTCTGATTTACCAAACACTCTAGGGATTTATAAGCTCAGCTCTACTTATCACTTATAAAGCACTTACTCATTTTAAGCTATAAGTCAACTTATTCTTGATACCCCAAACGCCCACAATGTTACTTTATAACAATTATTATTATATACTAGTTTAAAACTCATACGATGCGTATTGTTAATTGTTATTTTTTTTAATATTTTTTTAATTTTAATTGTGCAAAAAATAAGTAGGCATGTTAAAATAGCAAAACACTTTTAATTAATTAAAAACATTAAAACAAATTTTAAAATAAATAAGTATGGATTTGTCCGTTTATATTTTTGGAAAATGAGGGGTTTTAGTAAAAAAAATAAAAAATGTAACATATATTTAGTTTAAAAAGGTAAATGCCCGTGATATTTTTGGAAAATTAGGTTTTAAAATTTAATAATTAAAAGTATTTAAATATGTTTTAAAATAAATAAGTAAAGAGTTTCTTGTGATATTTTTGGAAAAATAATGGATTTTAGTGAGAAAAATAGAAAAAGTAAATTGTAAGACGCAATTTCCAAAATTAGGGACTTTGTTAGAAAAAAATATATAATGTGTTTTAGCTGAAAAGGTAATTGGTTATAAATAGATATTTGAATATTTATACTTTAATATTTTTAGTTATTGCATTTGTTAAGAAACATAAGTAGACATGTTAAAATAGGTAAACTTTTAAAAAATAATTATAATATTGAAATAGATTTAAAAATAAATAACTAAATGTTTGTCCCTGATATTTTTGGAAAAATGAGGGGTTTTAGTAAGGAAAAATAGAAAAACTAACATGTTTTAGTTAAAAAAGATAATTGTCCGTGATATATTTGAAAAAGTAAGGAAATTTGTTAGAAAAAATAATGTATTTTAGGTGTAAAAGGTAATTGGTTATAAATAGGTAATATTATTATTTAATAATATATTTGTATAAATAAGTAATGTTAATTAAGTAAAAATACGAAGTACAATTAATTAAGGGCAATTAAGTAAAATCACAACGTACCATACCGACCAACCAAACTTTTAATGTTTCGTCTATTATATAATAGTATTGATACTAACTTAAAACTCGTACATTGTTATTTTATTTTTTATGTTTTAATATTTTATTAATTGTATTTGTTAAAAAAATAGGTATGTTAAAATATGTTAACTTTTTTTAATATAAATAAAAGTATTAAATATGTTTTAAAATAAATAAGTAAGGGTTTGCTCGTGATATTTTTGGAAAGGGGGGTTTTAATAAGAAAAATAGAAAAGATCACATGTTTTAGGTGAAAAAGTTAATTGTCTATAATATTTTTGCAAAAGGAGAGAATTTTATTAGAAAAAATAGAAATTACGTTTTCATATTTTATTAACTGTATTTGTTAAATAAATTAATTGGCAGGTTAAAATATGTTAATCTTTTTAAACAATTAAAAATATTAAAATAAATAAGCAATGGTTTGCCGGTGATATTTTAGTTAAAAAAAGTAACTACACGTAAAAACACTTACCGACCGACCGACTAATGTTTTGTCTATTATATTATACTAGTTTATAACCTAACATGTGCAACGCTCGGTTGTTTTTTACAATTTATAATTATATATTAATTAACAAAATTATTTTAATTTAATGATGATTTAGTTGTTATTATTATTCAACTAAAATTACCCGGATCCCGAATAGAAGATAAAATTATGAATTTTTACATTGATAATTCTATTCAACTTAGAAAACCAGCTTATTTTTTGTTTATATTATTAAAATTCATTTTTTAGTATTTGAATGTAATCCTAATAACAATCCAAAACACTTTTTAATATTATATTGGGTGGTTTTTATTTATAAATTTCAAAAATCAATGATCCTTATTAGTTTGACGGTACATAAACCAAAGTCTTGGATAAGATTTTGTGCAACTCACAATTGTTTTTAATATCTATAATTATATTAATTTATATATATATTTTTAATATTTTTGTGCTATTAATTTTTGGACTATATTTATTTGATTTTAAATGCTCAATTAACTATTTGTATCGTATCTTGATTTCTAAAAAATCACATTTGAATGTTTTACTGCACACACGAACCTCAAAAAATAATATTTAATTTATTGAAAATTTAACAGTTTTTCCCGAATTAAAAGTACCCTCAAACTAAAGAGGAAAAAAAGTAACAAATTTGTACATTAAGAATTCTTATTGAACTTATTATCAAAATAATATTTTTAGTATTTGAATATAGTTTTACGAACAACCAAATACAATTTTTAATATTATATCGAAGGTTTTCATCTATCACTTTTAACATCTAACAAAATAATCTTTAATTTAATGATGGTTTAACAATTTATTATAATTAAAACTACACCAAAACTAAAGATCAAAGAAAGTGGCAAATTTTTACTTTGAGAATTCTATTTGATTTAGGAAATTTTCATGCATTTGATTTAAATTATCAAGATATTTGTTTTTGTATTTTAATATAATTTAACTAACATCTAAATACATTTTTCCTTATTCGATCTAAAGATTTTCATTTATTTATTTTAAAATCTAACGATCCTTATTATTTTGATATATAATAATTATAATTATATAAAATCCAATTCTACTACTAATACTTCCACTTTTGACTTATATCTGTTTTAGATAATAATTTAATCTTTATATGATATAATCTTGATCGTTAATTTTTAAAAATATTCAACGGTTGAGATTGTTTTGGCGGTACTAATGACCGACCAAAGTTTTGGATAAGATATCCCTTACACTTCTTATATAAGGATTTTATTATAGTATAAATATTATAGATAGGATAGATAGATGGTATAGATTTTAGACATTAAACTATAAAATATACTAAAATTATATATTTAACGGTTCACATTTATTTGCTCTTAAAAATTCTAAAAACAGATTAAAGTGCAAATATTAAAATATGTGTTCGTGCAAATGTATCAGGTCTATTTTAAATTCTATTATTTTTACTTTTTATTAATTATTTTATTTAAATTGAAAGTCATAAAAAATTTATAATGAAATTGAATTTTTTAAGTTCAATATAATAATATATCATTATAATGAGTTCTTTAAGTTAAAAAATATAAAACATGTAATTTTTTTTAGATGAAAAGCTAACTGGTTATTTATTAATACTATATAATAATATTACAAAATGTTGTCCGTGTTATTTTCAGAAGTTGAGTTGTTTTAGTTAGAAAATATAAAACAGATAATGCGTTTTAATAATTACATATATAATAATATTATCATATATATGTTGTCATGCTATTTTAAAAAGGTGAGTTGTTTTAGTTAGAAAATATAAATAAATAATGTGTTTTTGCTGTAAAATGTAATTGGTTATACGTCGGTCAATGTACAATCAAAAGTATACGATCCGTTGGATTATAAAACTATAAATATTCAAATAGACGAGGACCGTTAGATATAATATTAAAAATTGTATTTGATTAATAATAGGATAGTATTTAAATACTAAAAGTTGTATTTTGATAATTTAAACCAATAATAAATGAGTTTTCTATATTGAATATAAATCTTTATGTAAAAATTCGTAATTATCTTTTCTTTTTTAGTTTATGGATAGTTCCATTTAGATAATAATTATTAAACCATCATTAAATTAAAGATAATTTTGTTAGCTTCGTGTGGGCTGTAAAATCGTTAAAATCTGTTGTTTAAAACTCAAGATAGAGCCCAAACAGTAAAGTGATTATCTACATTTTAATAAATATTTTTTTTTTATTGTAGCACCAATTTAATTTTTTTTCCTATTTCTTTAAAATTTATAAATTCTATGTTTATTTCAATAAAATATTAAAATCAATTTAAGAAAAAATTAAAATCGATTACGATCACTATACGACCAAATTAATAATTATAGTTAGATATTAAATAGATCGATGAGAATTGTTAGATCTAATATTAAAAAGTGTATCTGATTAATAATATAATTATATTTAAATACTAAAAAGTGTATTTTGATAATTTAAATTTTTTCTATGTAAAAATTCTCAAATATCCTTTCTCTTAAATTTATGTATAGTCCCAAACTCATATACATGAATAAATTTAAACACTTTTTTTTTCTGAACTAACATAACAATTTGATTAATCCAAATTATAATTAAATTATTTTACATATAACAAACATAAAAGGATAATATCAAACAATTATTAAAATATTGAGGAATTCATATTCATAAACGATAATTTTGAATATAATACTTATATTAAAATGTGTATTTGATTAAAGGTAGGATTATATTTAAATACTAAAAAGTGTGCTTTGATAATTTAAACCAATTATAAATTAGTTTTCTATATTGAATTGAATTCTTTATATAAAAATTCTTAACTATCTTTTCTTTCGGTTTATGGGTAGGTCAAATGGTCAAGTTAGATAATAATTATTAAACCATCATTAAATTAAAGATAATTTCGTTAGTTTCACATGAGTTGTAAAATCGTCAAAATTCAATTTCTAAAACTCAAGATAGAACCCAAATAGTAAAGTGATTATCTAAATTTTAATAAATATTTTTTTATTATTGTAGCACCAATTTATTTATTTTTCAACTAATTCTTTTAAATATAGAAATTTTATGTTTCTTTCAATAAAGTATTAAAATTAATTAAGAACAAATTCAAATCGATAAAGAATATAATAATATGAGAATAAAATTTTATATAATCATAACATAATTTTTATTCTGTTTAATAATTTTTAAGTAATAATGTATTTTAAAATTTTATATACATTGTAAATAAAACCGAAACATTAAAAGTAAAAGCAGTTAGTAAGATACTTATATCAGTATATACTTGATATTCTTATTATATTAAATCCTTATATATAATAAGCATAATAGGGATCTTATCCAAAATTTTAGTTGTACGGTTCTTGGACAACCAAATTAATAACGACCATTAGATCTTAACTAGATAAATGAAAATTGTTAGATCAAATATTAAAAAAAGTGTATTTTATTAATAATAGGATTATATTTAAATTCTAAAAAGTGTATTTTGATAATTTAAACCAAATATACCAAATATAAATAAGTTTTCTATATTGAATAGAATTCTCCATGTAAAAAATTCCTGACTTTCTTTTTTCTTCCATAGACAATTTTAGTTAGATAAAAATTGTTAAACCATCTTTTAATTAAAGATAATTTAGTTATCTTCATGTTGGGTGTAAAATCGTCAAAATCTGATTTTTAAAATACAAGATAAAGCCCAAATTAGTAAAGTGAGTATTTCAATTATAATAATTATTATTATGTCAACATTATTTTAACGCCAATTTAATTACTTTTTTCTAACTATTTTAAATTGTGCATATTTTTTATCCTATTTTATTAATTTTTAGATCATAACTAATCAAAAATTATTTATTATTAAATAATAAATTATACGCAAATGGTGATTTTGTTTCATTCTACATGATAATTTTAATGTTATATCTAACGTTTCTCAACAATTTAATTTGAAAGATCCAACGATTATGGATTGAGTGATCAAACAAAATGACTGGACTTATGAGCTTTCATTATTTAGTCTTTAATATAATAACATAGATATTTACGGGATATATTATTAAAAAAATGAATTTTATACAGAATTTTGATCGTCACGGTGTACTACTTTAAAAGAACTATTACAAAAAATATATTATATTTTAATTGATAATTTATTTTCTCAAAATTTCAAAGTTTCCGCATCATTAACATATTACAAAAAAGAGTATATTATATTTTAGCAATAAAAATTTTAAAAAAAAATAAAAATTAAAAAAAAATATAAATATTAAAAAAAATTAATGATGTTATCCTGGTAGTTTGGTCCTAAATACCGCCAAAATATTCTCAACCGTTAGATCCAATACTTTTAAAAATAGATGATCAAGATTATATCATATAAAAAGAAGTTATTATCTAAAAATGATCTAAGTTAAAAGATATTATATTATGTTTGAATTTTCTAAAATGTCAAAACATAAAAATAGTTGTAATTAAATAAGGAAACTCATTTAATAACAAAATAATAAAAATCGTTTAATTTTAAATAGATAGGTGAAAACCGTTAGATTTAACATTAAAAACTGTATTTGGTTAATAAAGGGTATTCTAATCATTTAAACTACATATAAGTAGATTTCCTAAATCGAATAAAATTCTCAACATTAAATTTCGTCACTTTATTCTCTTTTTATTTTTAGAATAGTTTTTAATTGAAAAAGAACTATTAAACCACAACTAAATTAAAGATTATTTTGTGAATTTCATGTGGACTATAAAATTGGTCAAATCTAACTTTTATAACTCAATATAAACAAATATTAAATTGAGCGTGTAAAATATAACAAATATCAAATTTTTAACTACAATTTTTTGGCTTAATCTTTTTTAACAATAATTTAATCATGTAAACTAATAACTTTTAAATATTAAAATATTCATAAATAAATATAATTATAAATATTAAAAAAACAATCGTGTGTTGCATGGATAATAAAAATATAATTATAAACAAAATAATTATAAATAAACTTTAAGTAACTGTGCATCGCACAGGCTATAAGCTAGTATATATACTATTATATTAAAGACGAAACATTGAAAGTTTTGTAGTCTGGTCCTAAAAAATTTTGTAGTCTGGTCACTCTATCCATAGTCGTTAGATATTTCTGATCAAATCGATGAAAACCGTTAGATAAAATATTAAAATTATTATATAGAATATCTTTTCTATTTTTCCTAACTAAAACATCTCATTTTTCAAAAATATCGCAGACAGTTTCATTTAATAACTAACTCATTCCC
Organism: Heracleum sosnowskyi; assembly: GCA_030848705.1. NCBI lineage: Eukaryota > Viridiplantae > Streptophyta > Magnoliopsida > Apiales > Apiaceae > Heracleum > Heracleum sosnowskyi. The sequence continues at coordinate 12,738,588 of CM061239.1, forward strand.
ATTTTTAGCCAAAGTGTATATTCTTTTCTATATTTTCTAACTAAAATTTCTAATTTTCTATTTTCCTAAATAAAACCTCTCATTTTTCAAAAATATCAGGAATAGTTATATTTAATAAAATAAAATAATAATATTATAATTATTAATGACTAACCGAGTAGCATAAAATACTAATATTATAAATCTGTCTATCTATCTATACTATATTATTAAAGACGAAACATTGAAAGTTTTGGTACCTGTTTTTTGGTACGGTACTTGCCTTATTTAATTATTATAAAAATTATTATAATCAGTTACCCTTTCAGTTAAAATATATTACCATTTTTTTCTAAAAAAATCACGGGAAATTTCCTTTTCAGCTAAAACATGTTACTTTTTCTATTTCTCTAACTAAAATCCCTCATTTCTCAAATATATCACGAGCAAACCCTTACTTATTTATTTTAAAACCTATTTTAATACTTTTAATTGGCAATTACCTTTCCACTCTTTTTCTAGAAAAATCACGGGCAATTACTTTTTTCAGCTGAAATATGTTATATTTTCTATTTTCCTTACTAAAAGCCCTATTTTTTCATATATATCACGTGCAAACTCTTACTTATTTACTTTAAAATCTATTTTAATAATTTTAATTGACAATTACCTTTTTCAACTAAAACATGTCACATTTTCTATTTTTCTTACTAAAACCCCTCTTTTTTCAAAAATCTCACGGGCAAATCGTTACTTTTATATTTTAAAATTCAACGAAAACATGTTACTTTCTATTTTTCTTACTAAACCCCCTCTTTTTCCAAAATATCACGGGCAAACCGTTACTTATTTATTTTAAAATCTATTTTAATACTTTTAATTATTTAAAAATGTTTAACATACCTTCTTATTTTTTTTAATAAATGCAATTAATAAAATATAAAATATAAATAATAAAGTTAACAATTATTAAAAACAATCCGTGCATCGCACGGGTTTTAAGCTATTTATACTATATTATTATAAGCAAACTAGCCTCTATTTGATTGGTTGGTACTTTAAATAACAACTGTTAGATTGAAAGATAGATAAAAGAAGAACCGTTGGATGTAAGGTTACAAAAATATTTCTTTCTTGATATTCAAAATGTTCCCACGGGTTCAAAGTTCGAATCTCGTCAACAACATATTATTATTAAATATTTATATTACCTAGTTTTCTAAGCTACATTCAGAAGTTCAAGATATTATTCCCGTTGACAATATATTAAAAAAAATTATCATCAAAATACAAACAAATGCTTACAATAACATCATACATACATTATTAATTTTTAAAAATTTATTTTCTTCTGATAAAATCATATAATCAAAATACAGATAGTAAGATAAACAATTCTAAAATTTATCCGTGTATCGCACGGGTTATAGGCTAGTATAATAGTATTACCATTTTATATATATGTTGTCCGTGTTAATTTTAGAATATGACTTGTTTTAGTTATAAAATATAAATTAAGTAATATATTAAAAAAGTAATTGATTATAAGTAAATTGGATATATTCGATCGACCAAAATAAGATAGTATAAATATTTATTTTTGATTAGGATATATTTTTATTTTATTTTAAAATTTATAACTACTATATAAACCATGTCATATAACAACCATAAATAACCTTTTATTGAAATCAATCATTTGGTTCGTCGAGGGGTATGAGTTTGGAATTAGGAATGGTTTAAGATGATATTGGGTTGAAAGTTAATTTATGATATTATGTGTTTGGTTCAGTGCTGGAATGATTTTTAAAATAATATTAAGTTATAAAATAAGTTAATTAATTATGTTATATAATAATTTAAAAATATTTTTTTATTATTAATAACATTTGTTTGTATATATAAAAATAATTTTTTATATTTATATCATTTGTTAGATGAAATAAAATAAATAACATTAAAATTAATATCTCATAGCCCCTCTCCATACCCACCTGTATCAAAAATCCATACCTTGGGGTTTGAGGTATGGGTTTTAAAATAAAAAAAGCTGAACCAAACAAAAAGTATGAGGTCATACCAGCGAATCAAACTACCACTGAGTTATCTTTTTCTTGTGGATTGAAGATTCTTTTTAAGAATCTCTTATGAATTGAATATAACCCAGATTCGGATTGCCATCCTACTCCAACCTAAACACAGAGATAACGTAAACACACACGGCACACCATTATACACATAATACACGCATCAACGCGCTAAAAAAAGATGCGAATGAGCTGCAATGGATGCAGAGGACTGGGTAAGATATGTACTGAAGATTGTAGCATCAGGCCATGCTTACGGTGGATCAACTCCCCTGATTCCCAAGCCTACGCCACCGTTTTTCTAGCCAAGTTCTATGGCCTTGATGGTCTTATGAATCTTAATGGGACTACTCTTATGTATTATGACTTTGTTCAAGTTCCAAAAGGTGAGAACTCGAACGATCTTCACAAAGGGGTTAATCTCCCTGAAGAAATCGTAGCTCAAATTCTTGAAAAACTACCAGTAAAATCTGTCCTTCGGTGCATGTGCGTTCAAAAATCATGGTATTCTCTTATCAAGAGTCCTCATTTCGTTACTGCTCATTTAAATTATCAAAAAACACATCACTGTTATCTACTCTTGGAATACGATATAAGTCATTTACCATCACCAATAGTACTGCATGTTGATGATGTACAATGTGAAAGATGTGATTTACTGCCACCACTTCCGTGTTTCCCCGGCTGGTATGGGGTATCAAATGGTTTAATATGTTTGTCTCCTGGCGCTGTTCCTCAATACAATTCCGCGTTGTATATATGGAATCCGGCTATTCGTAAACTTAAAACTCTTCCTGATCCTCCCAGGTCAAGTATTCGTGGCTCTCGTTTGGCGAGACCCAAAAGCTAATGATTTCAAAGTGGTAAAGATCGTAAATGCTTTCAAAGTGGCTGAATCCGTTGTGGCAGATGTATACAGTCTAGGCACAGATTCTTGGAAGACAAGTAATAACAATGATGTTATCTTCACGAACTCTGTCAGCGACTCTCAATGGGTGTTTCTGAATGGTACTGCATTTTTTAGGGGTGAAAATGTTGACAAAGAAGATATAATTTTGAGTTATGATACGAACAAGGATGTAATAAAACAAATTTCATTCCCAGAAAGTTGTGATTGGGAGTACCTTCTGTTACGCCATAATTTCGGTTGCCTCAATTATCTCCTAATTTCCCAATATTGATCTAATAATAATTATTGCTTAACCACTAAGTAATATCCTCTCTCTGAACGAGGAAACAATCAATCTAAATCAATCAATTACTAAAAAATATCTCCAACCGATTCTTTCAAATCAGGAAAGAATCCCAACGCTAATATAACTCTAAAAAGATAAAATCAACTTATCTCAACATATCCCTTAACAATCACAGGGATTAAAAATACTATCCTATCACAGAACTGCGTTGGCTTGATCCCTATATATAAACAGGGTACGCAGGCATCTTGGAATAGGATCCGACACATCTAACAAGTCGAGACACCTTTCAAGTCCAGCCCCAAAACATCCAAAAATCCCAAATCCCCCTATTTTCATAATTCGTTATTCCAGCAATCCCCGAAATTTGTTATCACCAAATTCCTCCGTTAACAATTGGCGCTAGAAGGAGGGCATACTTTTTGATTGTGGAGGACAATCAATCTATACAATACACATGGGGGTTAGTATGGATCTGGAGCGGCTTTAATGGAAGAGCAGCACGGTGAAGGCGTTCGTTCGTGGTTATGTTCAAAATTAAGATAAGTTTTTCTTATGATTTTGTTCGTACAAATAAGCTATCTTATAAAATTCGTAGTAAATTTATTACATGTTAGATTTTGATGATTTTTTGTGATCCGGAAAGCTTTTGTGATTTTCTATAACTTTCGTTCTTGGTGTTTTCTGAGATTATGTTTCGATCTATCCTCGAAATCACAAAACATAATCAGATCCCGGTTTTCAGTATTGAGAAGTTAATCAGTAGACGTTTTATTTGATTCCCGATTCGTTATAAGTCCGTTTCTGACGAGCCATATATCATCGGAAAGCTCTTTTCGTTTCCTGCAACTTTCATGTTTTGTGTTTTCCAAGAAAATATCGTTTACAGGGCCAAAAAGGTAAAAAAAACAGATCTGGACAGAATCTGAATCATGGATATGTTAAAGGATTGTGATGCGATATTAGCAGCACATGATTTGATTACTTCACTAGCTCGTGCATGGAAAAAAATAAGTGTGGAAGGTCCTCATCTGATAAGGGATAATATTTTTGAAGAACCTCTTCCAAGAAAGATAATATTTTTGAAGACCCTCTTTCGAAGAGGATAATATTTTAGAAGACCCTCTTTCAAAGAGGATAATATTGTTTGAAGTCCTTACGTGGTGATCGTCTTGTGAAGGCCCTTCGGGATAATCTTGTTTTGAAGGCCATGCATCATTCGCATCATGCATTTATTAATATCATCATGTGCATCATTCGCATCATGCATTCATTCATATCATCATGTGCATCATACATTTACTCGTAAACATTGGACATTCTTAGATTTTGTGGTTGTCTCTGTGTGATATTTTCGAAGACCCTTATTTGCGGAGGGTATTGCTTGAATTATTTTTGAAGGCCCTTTTGTAAGGTGTTGCTTGGGAATTATTTTTGAAGGCCCTTCTTTAAGGTGTTGCTTGGAAATTATTTTTGAAGACCCTCTATTGAAGATGTTAATATTTTTGAAGGCCCTTCTTTGATTAAGGTGTTGCTTGGAATTATTTTTGAAGGCTCTTCTTTAAGGTGTTGCTTGAAAATTATTTTTTAAGGCCTTCTTTATGAAGGTGTTGCTTGGAATTATTTTGAAGGCCCTTCTTTATGGAAGGTGTTGCTTGGAGTACCTTGGTAAACCCGTACTTCCGGGGTGCTTATCCGTACTTCCGGAAAGCTCACCAAGAATATAGTTCTTCCCTTTTCTTAAACTCTGCTTAGCATAGAATGTATAAGAAGGTGATGTTACTCTTCCCTTTTCTTAAACTCTGCTTTGCATAGAGTGTATAAGAAGGCGAGGTTACACTTCCCTTTTCTTAAACTCTGCTTAGCATAGAGTGTATAAGAAGGCGAGGTTACTCTTCCCTTTTCTTAAACTCTGCTTTGCATAGAGTGTATAAGAAGGCGATGTTACTCTTCCCTTTTCTTAAACTCTGTTTTGCATAGAGTGTATAAGAAGGCGAGGTTACTCTTCCCTTTTCTTAAACTCTGTTTTGCATAGAGTGTATAAGAAAGCGAGGTAATTATCTAATTCTCATTCTCCTACACTTACAAAGTTACTCGTACATATGTTCTTCTCACATCTCGCATGTTGTCTCTCTCGCAAGCACAGACATATTACGGGCACATCATGTTGTCTTTCTCGATTTTACAGGCATATTACGGGTAATTATCTTCTTCATATTATCTGCTAATCTTCTACTCCTAGTTGTTTCATTGACTCAGGAAATTCGGAAGATCAAAGCACGCTTAGTTCTCCAGTCCATCAAGCTGCACTGAAGAACTGGGGGGTAGTTGTTACGCCATAATTTCGGTTGCCTCAATTATCTCCTAATTTCCCAATATTGATCTAATAATAATTATTGCTTAACCACTAAGTAATATCCTCTCTCTGAACGAGGAAACAATCAATCTAAATCAATCAATTACTAAAAAATATCTCCAACCGATTCTTTCAAATCAGGAAAGAATCCCAACGCTAATATAACTCTAAAAAGATAAAATCAACTTATCTCAACATATCCCTTAACAATCACAGGGATTAAAAATACTATCCTATCACAGAACTGCGTTGGCTTGATCCCTATATATAAACAGGGTACGCAGGCATCTTGGAATAGGATCCGACACATCTAACAAGTCGAGACACCTTTCAAGTCCAGCCCCAAAACATCCAAAAATCCCAAATCCCCCTATTTTCATAATTCGTTATTCCAGCAATCCCCGAAATTTGTTATCACCAAATTCCTCCGTTAACACCTTCATCATTCAGTTCAAGTATTTGGTGAATCAATAGCTATTTTTACGAAGAGTTCTACTTTGAGTGGTTTGAACATGTGGGCATTAAAAGAAGGCGATACAAACAAAGCTCGTTGGGAGAAGAAGATTAACCCACCTAAAATTGAAAATTATCGCTGGAATGTCTTATGTATGAGGAGCAATGGTGAAGTATTACTAGGAAATTGGTCTAGAGATGGCCGATTGTTGTAATATAATGTCGAGAAGGACGAGGGAACATATATCGGATGGGTTAGAACTCCTATGGGTGTTTCTTCTTTTGCTGAGAGCCTGGTTATGATTGATACTTGAAAGAATGTGAAGAATGGAGGTGTGTCATGTTAATATCATCCTCTATTGATACTTGCAATTTATATTTCATCCTTTATTGAATCAAAATGCAACTTTACTATCTTTCTTTGCTATCTACTTAGCTCCCCAGCGCCCACTGGTCTATCTATATTGTTTTGAACACATTATTAACTTCAGTAACCCTGCAGAAGAAGTTCTACTACTAGTATGAAATTTCCACTAAACAAATGAAAATTAGTCATTGTTTCCAAAGTTTCTAAATTGTTTGTTGTTTCAACTGAAAGTTAAGTCTTATAAGCTTGAAAACTGAAAAGCCAGCAGAAACTACAGTTCCATATGTAGATTTTCTGCATTTTTATGACATGGCGCACTATCTATAAGCTATAGCCCTGGACCTGAAATGTAATAACGTATTAACGACATGTCTGCTATTGCAGCAAGAAAAAATAAGAGGTCGAAAAAAGTCAAGAAGTAGATGCTAGCGCCAATCAGGAGTCATGACAACGTCTTCTTGATCAAGAGGGTGAGAATGTCGCAAATTTTAGATTCTAAAGTTGATTGGAAATTGGAATACTGTTTGCATGTGTAGATGATATCAATAGAACAAGAACTGAAAGTACACAAGAAAGGTCTTGAATGGAATTGCTCTTCTCGGTGGATGTTCTCTATCCCATCGTCTCATTTGAGTTGAATATTACGGCACTCTGATTGCAGATCATGAATTCATGATGCACACCATCTCCGAAAAAGTCCAACCATGTAATAGACCATAAATGTGCTTAAATTTTTTGACATCCGAAAGTGTTTATTCATAAGTAATTTCATAATCTTACTTTAGTAAGTTTAGACTCTGGACAACAAAATATAGCAATAGAACATCAGGACCAGAGAAGTTATATCACTGTGGATCCCTTCAAAAATGAAAAAAGAGTTTCCATTTTACCAGATAAGCTTATTACTACACATGAGTAAGATCAGAAATCTCCCCCTTTATAGGACTGCTAATGCACAACTCCATTGGCTCGACATCATTTTGCTGACGATCATTAGCTGCTCTAAACACATTACACAAAATAGGCTTCAAGATTAATCCCAAATACCTCCTCGCCCTCCTTGGAGTCACGTGTCCTGAGGCTGCAGCCATCCTCATTTGCTCAATCAGTGCTTCTGTATTCACATCTTCTGAAAATATCTCTTCCAGTTGTTTCGTATTAATCACCAGTTTCACTCTCCAAATGCCCTTTTGTGGTGGTGGCAATACCTCCAGTCCTGATCCATTAGCTAAACTTGTAACAATGTCAGAAGCAGCACTTGACATTCTAACTGGTTCAACTTCATTCAAGCTCAAGCTCACCTTTGCGCTTATATCTTTAAGATTATCATCTTTAGCAATCTGACCTTTGTCAAGCAGCTTAATTTGATTCAACCTCTTCCTCACGCTTACCTCTTTAATATGATCATCTTCCCTAATCTGACCCTTCTCAGCCAGCTTAACTTTATTCAAGCTCTTCTTTGTGCTTAAATCTTTAAGACGATCATCAGTGGAATCGCCCTCTTTAACTTCATTTAAGCCCTTCTTCGTGCTTAAATCTTTAAGTCGATCATCAGTAGAGTCGCCCTCTTTAACTTCATTCAAGCTCATCTCCGCGCTTAATTCTTTGACAAGATCATCACTTTGCAAAGCCTTCTTCTGTAGCTCTCCTACTGGGAGAAGATAGTAGATATGGCTACAAAGAAGCTTCTCTTCATCAAGCAATGGCGACGAAGATACAGAATTTTTCTTGAAAATTCCATAACCAGGGTAATCCTTAACAACTTCATGAACTAACTTCGAACCTTCAAGCTCCAAAATTTTACCAGAATCCATCACAATCTTAATAAACCTTAATTGATTTTTCTCGATGACACCGCTTTTAATAGAGCAATTCCCCATTGCGAAAACTCCCTAACACTAAACTTTCACTACTAGTATATATATACTATTCAAGTACAAGAATATACCAAACTTTGCACAGATTATGAGAAAGAACAGTACAAACTGGTATACTTCTTAAGCAGAACAACTTACATGTACTACTTTTGAAATTTTGAATTGCAATAAAATCTCCAACGTTGTGATTCGGTTATATTAGACCGTTGGGAATATAAATTAAATCAAGTTGAGAGATCTTGACAACGAGAATAAAATACGATTAGTCTGGAATAAATAATTGCGCGTAACGACAGGTTCCAGGCGCGGTCCAAGGTTAAAAAATTGCAGCAGAGGGTCTGGAAATTGAAGATGATATGAACTGAGGGGGGATAGAATATATTATAGCATGTAACGACATTTCAGGGCACAGTCCACATTGTTAGAATATGTGCAAAGGGGTGTGAACTAACAAATTTACATGTTTTTTGATTCCCTGTTTTACTGTATTGTTCTTTTAACATGTATATCAGCGTTGCATGTTCTGATGTCGGGTGATTGATAAATTTTAGTGTGTGTTTTAACAAAGGTGGATAGTTTAGTGACTGTTTTGATTTAAATATTTAAACTTCACATGCAAATAAAAATTTATGATGAGAAAAAAAATTGTGGATAGTAATTATACACACGTAGAGGGCGGAGAAAAAAAATTGTTGTATTTGTTGGTATTTAGCATGGCACAAGTGTTTTTGCCGAGAACAAAAAATATCAGAGGACTCAAAAATGTTTCCAAAAAATGTTCTCAAATATTTATGGATCGAGTTTAGAATGATAATTTTTAGGGATTAATACCTTATATCATATAATATTCCGGATATATATCCTTGCGTAGTGGACTATTAAGTGTCTACGATAATATTCTTGTAGAAAAAAATAGTAGCTGTATAACAAAAAAATATATAAAAAATGAGTCAAATATAAAAAATATAAAAAGTATAAAATTAGATGAAAAGTGGGTAAAGTGGTGGTACGTATCCATATTTAATAATAGATTTGAGATAATGGAGGAAAATAGTGGGTGTAGTAGTGTTTTATATTATTATAGAGTAGAGATAGTGGAGAAAGTAGTGGGTGTGTGTAATAATGTTTTATATTATTAAAAGTTATTATTTTTGAAATGTATAGAAATGAGAGAGACATTCAAAATGGAAACTGTATAGAAAAAATGAATGGGACGGAGGGAGTAAAGAGTATAAATTTGTTATCAAAGTTAAAATATATATACAGTACGAAAATTTGATGGCTTCATAAAAAGTTGAATTTCGATTTTTATTGATGGCAACTGGACATACGGGTTATAATTTTAGAGGGAGTTGTGATTTTTGCGTTTTTCGGTTTCGGTTCCGGTTTCGTTTGGGCTCTGGTTGGCACAACAAGAACTACCACAAAGATAGCCAACTTCTTGGTCCACCTGCGACTAGTAAGAGATGATTTGCCAGAGCACACAACAATGAAACATATGGAACATTCAGAAGAGACGTAAACTTATCAGGGGAAACGAACATACACTAGCTTCGGATTATCCAGATCAATGTGCAAACAGGATATATAAAAGCAACACATTTCTTCCAAATGAACAAAGGTTCTTGTCAAATATAAAACAAACGTATTTGACTAAAAGCACAGACAAATATTTTTGCACACACTGTTGGAAAGCTTGTTACATTCACTGATTCACAAGGACATATCCATTGCTAAATGAAATCAAAATACAACACTTAAAAATTGGTCTCCCATGAATGGACCTACCCTGTGTGGCTGTATCATCTCCTGTGGAGTCTGTTCCGAAAACAGTTATTACAGGTCTCTTGCCAACACCTACTTGTTTCCGGAAGGGCATACGATTCTTAGAGATTCTACTGGAAGCTGCACCAAATTACCCACAAAAATAAGCACCAACAGAGTTAAAGTGACGCAACAATATAATTTTCCACTTGAACCGTTTAGTACGCATCAGGCAAGTACACACATTCAGTAAGAAGCTGAAACCAGTTAACATTCAGAGTATATTAGATAGTAGATAAGTAGCACGACAGGAGTTGATCAACATGCACATAAACACATGTTAAAAGTTATATGTACATTGAGGTCAAACTTTCTTTTTTTAAAACAACAAGTATTTCTCATCTTTTCAAGTTAATTAAGTACTAAAATGCACCTCCAATCACGTCCTAGACTACATTATATAAGAGTATAAGATCATGTTGGGACTTTCCTCTAATATCTTAAAATTTTAGAGCGATTGGTTACTTAACATGATATCAAAACGGGTTTAGGGAAGGACTCAGGTTCGAGTCTTGTCACTCTCGTATCCGTGCTTCGCACGACTAATAATATTATAATATAAGAGTATAAGATCTGGTTACTTAATTCATTATAGTCATGAACATGACTTATTTACAGAGAACAGTCCTGGTAAAAAGAGGTTAATAAATAAGGCATACGACTCATGTAATTAACTATGAGGTTTCATGAGTCATAGTATATATCAGTGAGAACAAATCATATGTATTAGTTTTAGTACTCTATAATTTTTGGTCACCTGTTTGTGTAGAAGGAAAAAATTGACACACCTTGATCAAAGCGCTTTCTTGTTCATCCATTTCTTCAGTTGTTATTGTCACTTTCGAAATGTTTCAACCCTTTGGAAGGGTAGCTTGTTTCTCCTTCAACGTTGACGCTGTTGATCGTTGTAACCTCGTCTTTGTACAGTAGATGGATCCCAAGAATATCTGCATTTGTCGTTCTTAATTTAATTGTAGTGCTACCATCCATGACCGGGAAGATTGATGTTGGTACTATGACCAGCAAAGAATCATGGTTATAATTATTCAATATGCCTTGCAGTATAAACCCGCTTTTAGCATTCTCAACTGAATATTCAATTAGATCATCCTCCAAGTGTTCAAAACAAAGAATCATCCCCAACAAATTGTGTGACACATTTGGCGGCAAATTTATTGACATTGTCGACCTTTTTATATTTCTGAATTGACTTATCCAATCCGGAAAGTCTTCGGACGCAATGTAAAAATTAATTTGATGCCCAAATTCGGACAATATCTGTTGGGAAAAAAAAAGAGTCAACCAACAAATATACACATAAATATCTATTACTAGTGAACTAGCAGTGCCAAATTTAGTGGTCAGCCTTCAATCTCTGTCAATAGTGGAAGCAAAACAAAATGTCGTATGAAAACTTATGATACTTATTATTGAACTAAGAATTAGAGAAAAACTATCCTCAAAACAAAAGAATTCTGACCACTAATATATAATCATAAGAGTTAGAGATCAGCCAACCTGAAAGAAACGCTTTGTGAAGGTGTATGCCAGAACAGATGAGTTGCAACCCCTGAAATGAACTTCTCTTAAAGAAGCAAGTTCCGTCAAGCCTTGAATCTCTGTCAAACCATGACAATTTGTGAGTACCACTGTCTCCACCTGTTTTAAATCGGTTAGATTTGGTAATCTTTCAATAGAAGTGCAACCATCTGCCCTTATCCATTTCAGAGTAGGAGGAAGTTCTGGAAGAGTTTTAAGGTTCTTGTTTTCGCTTAATTTCAGCTCAACAAGCTTACTAAGACCTCTGATTGAATCTGGTAACTTCAAAACAGTTAGTCTCTCCACATTAAGCTCCGTTATGGATTCAATGTTTCCCAATTCTATAGGCAATGCTTCCAGACTACGGCAGCCACCAATATTTAGACTTTTCACAGATCTCAAGTTGCAAATGCTGTCCGGGAGACTTTTTAAGCTAACACAACCATGCAAATTTAAGGAAACAAGCCAAGCCAAACTTCCAATTGACACGTGGACCTCTTCTAGGCTTTCACAGTACTCCAGATTTAAGGTTTCAAGAAACGGTAAATTATTGAAGTCTGGAGTTGATGTTAAATGTAGAGAATACTTCATGTTTAGGGTCTTTAACTTTTCAAAAACATGTAGAACCTGTAAATATGATTGCAATTGAGAGAAATCATATAGATACTAAAATATAATCTCATTTATGCAAGAAATTACTCACAGTACCTACCATCTTTGGCTCCCACACTGTCCTCATTTTACTATGAGGCAACTCAAGGGTAACAAGTTTTTCCGGGTAAAAATCAAAAGGTAAACATTTCAAAGGACAACATTCCCAACAGAGCCACCTCAAATTTTCAAATTTCTGTTCAAACTTTCCGGTAAGTGTCACATATTTGAGGTAAAGAAATCTTAATTTACTCATCCTTTTGAATGCTTTAACATTGAATGATTCTCCCTCGAGTGAATTTGGGTAGTAAAAATTGCTTGGGATGATACCTTCGATCGCTTCTGTTCCCTAGAAAATGGAGGGGGCAAGGCTTTAACACAAAAATGCATCTAACAAACAATTTTATAAAATTCAGATCGATATGAAAGCATTCTTGAAATTACATAAAATGAAACTACCTTGTACTTGCATTTCTTCAGCATATCGGTTATATCTTTTGATTCCCACAATCTACTATGTTTTGCTGGCTCAAGAGGAAATCCGCTACGTGCAATTTCCCTTCCCATATCTCTAAGCAGATCATGCATTCCCAAGACATCTCCATTATTGATTGTTAGTAGACATCTTTTCTTCAGAATATTAATCTTATAATCTGCATAGGAGTACTGAGTTTCCAATATATTAACCACCTCTTCTTTCGTCCTACCAATAAAAAAACAAGCAATGTCAAGGAATATTTCCTTCAGCACAGGATCATCCAATTCTAGGGCATCCAAGCTAATCATAAGCTTTTGATTAATGCTGCTGTTGGGAATTCTTTGCAGTTTCTCAATGTAATTTTTCCATCCTACCGCCTCCCGCTTATACAAATACGAGCCAAAAACCTCGAGAGCTAATGGTAGCCCACTAGCAAGACGTAGAATGTCTTCCGACAGTAGAACCAAAGTGTTGTCTACTTCAGCATTTCCAAATGCATGTTTGTTAAAGAGTAGCAGTGACTCTTCATGTTCCAACTCCTTTACCTCGTATCGGTATCTGGGTTCTACTTCAATTTTTTCAAGTATTTCTTCATCTCTTGTAGTTACAATAACCACACTCCCAGAAGCAAATGGTCCTACTAAAGATTCGTACTGTTTAACGTCATTTATATCATCAGCAAGAACCAATATTTTGGCTGAACAAATTCTCTCTCTTATAAGCTTAGTACCTTCTTCAACATTGTCAACCTCAAATTTTTTCTTACTTTTAATAGTGTTAACGGAGGAATTTGGTGATAACCAATTCGGGGAGGGTTGCTGGAATTGTGGTAGAAACCGAGGATGATGTGTAGCGTAGGTTACAGGGATTAGGGTTTACGATTTGGGGATGGCTGAGATTGTATGTGAGAATAGGTCGCAATTTGAGATTGAATATTGAATTCTCTCTTGTTTGCAAGTTTGCATCGTACCATACAATGTGCCTACGTACCCTATTTATAGGGATCAAGCCATACGTAGTTCTTGGAGAGCAAGTAACCCATGGGCCGAGTTTCCTTTTTTAAAGAGCCAAAAGACCGGGATCACCGCCTTTGATATGTCATTATGAGCTGTCATGACTTCACTATTTTCTTGGGACTTATCGGATAATTTTATTGACCCGGATTTATCGGAGTCAATGCTTATCTTGATCCATGGAAAATAAGGAAAGACAGGCTCTTATGAATCTCAAAGGGGCGAGGCTTCTTTCAAGGCGAAGTTCCTCAGTGCTTAGGTTAATTTTCGATAAATCAGTAAAAGTTAAGGAACCTTCATCTTTTAGAAGACGAGGTTCCTATATTTAAATGATGAGGTTAATAAGGTAGTTTATACCTTAAAAAAGGGACATTCCTTACTTACATCAATCATCCAGTTTATCTGCAGCCTAGGTTTCCCAAGAGGCGAGGCTTCATATGAACCCAGGTTAGACCCGAGACTTTGGGTATCACCCAATGAGCTGGGCCTTAAAGACATACCCAGCATCAGTAATGGGTTAACAACCTCATCAAGTAATGGGCCAGGCTTCACATGAGCCTAAGCTATACCTAATATTAGCAAACGTCATCATTAAAGAGGAGGTGGTTATTTTTGGCTATAACAACTACCCCCCATTTTCTTGAAACAAATATTTGTGAAAGAAAAGCTCATCCAAAAATATTCAAAGGAATCTTAAAGGCGAGCCATCATCACCAATCATTGAAGAACCTCTCCTCCAAACTAGGCGAAGTGTCTCTAATACCTCTGTTTAACAAATCATTTATAATCTAATTTTCTCTCAAGTTTTTAACATCATTTCCAGCTGTCACACCTCGATTACTGTATCTAAGTACGAATCACAAGCGGGCACGTGGCAGCTTCATTTCTCCTATAAAAACCCAATTTTCTTCTTTTCAAAGTTACCATCTTTCTAAAAATCTCTCAAAGTGCTGTCAATTTTCCCTGAAGCTAGTAAGGCGAGGCTCTTGATTCTTGAAGACGAGGCTAGCGGTGAAGAAGGCGAAGCAGATTTTTTATTCGAGTTTTACCAATCATCTACTTACCGAGGTACCTTCCATCACTTGCTCATTTGTAATGCATTTTAAACTTGTTAAAATATTATCTTCTAGAACTAGGGCGACATTTAGGAATTGTAATCTTCTCCTTAATCTAGAACTAGGCGCGCCTTCCTCGAGGGCGAGGACTCATTAGACCTTTAGTCATCTTTATTATTTTTCCTTCAATCAAATCGATAATCCTGTCCTCGCCCTCTCTTTTCAGATGTCTCATAATTCAACATCAAATGAGGCCGAGGCATCTTCTGCTTCAAAAATCTTCCCCTCTCGTTCTAAAGGCGAGGAACATCTTGACACTTTTCTAGACCGAGGATGGCTAAGAGCGCATCAAAGGAACCTGAATTCTCACAAAATCAATGAAAACCCAGACGCAATCATATCCTTATCTGATAGCTCTCATCTTGAGGAAAGGAATCCCCGTTCTCCTGGGAGAATCGACGATCAACAAAGCATTTTCAATATCGGGGACATCAATGAAGATGAAGAAGACCTTCATGATTTCTTTTCCCCCTTAGATACCGAGCCTTCCACTTCATCTATGCTAGGAAGAGGGCGAGGTAAAGATTTAAACCAATGTGTCAGGATACTCCAAGATCAAAACAACGAAGATGAAGAAATAGAAAGTCAGTGCTCATATGGAGACGAGGACGAGGTTCAAAGGGACGAGGATAAACATCAAGATGACGATGATCATCAAGAGGAAGGCGACGCCTCAGATTATGAAGACGAGGCTCTTTCAATTTCTCCCATTCGTTATGCGTTTGATTTTCCCTCACCAAGTCGTTATAATCCTGATACTTATGAGCATGAGATTGATTATGACTTCCCTGAAAACTACACCGAAGCTGACAAAATCAAGTATCGAAAGGAAGAAGGCGTGGTTTCTTGCGCTGGCCTCGCCTCTGAAATCAGTTCAGAAGAAATTACGTATCTGATGGAATATTACAATCTTCAAGGGAAATGGCTGAAGCCTCGCTTACACATGAGGATGCATTGGTTTGACGTTCCGCTTCTTCAAATTCCAAGAATGGTCTTGACCAACAAATTGGTTGAAATTGGATTCGGATATCCAATGCATAGGTTCCTCCATGAAATAATCGAGTTCTACAAGATCGCCCCTTTGCAATTGTCGCCTAATAGCTACAGGATTGCTATTGGATTGTACATGTTGTACAGAAACAACGGCTATGAAGCTCCTTCTTTAGAAGAAATTAATTACTTTCTGTCTCTAAGGAAAAGCGGAAGCGATCTAGGTTTCTATTACCTCGCCTTCTTCGCTAAGCATAACAGAAAAGGATTTTATTCCGGTAATCCAAGTAACATGAAGGTATGGAAAGCCGATTATTTCTATCTCTACGACGTCCCGCGAGTCAGGACACAATTTAACTTGAATGCCTGTAAGTTAAATCATAACCTCGTCTTCTCTCTAGACTCGTCCTTTAATTTCATTCTTTAATTTTTAATAACTTCGGCTTTGTATTGCTCGCTTTCACATATAGACCAACCGAAACAATCTGTACTTTCTGGCGACGCTCTAGATCGTGCGGAGCATATTTTGAATCTTTCTCCTCAAGAGAAAAATTTCGACGTGCTTGTAACCTCGGAATCTCTTCAAGCGCACGGCTTTTATAACAGCGGGTTCGGGCAAATAGCTCCCGTGAAATTTAAAAGAAATTCTTCAAAAAGAGTTCTAAGAAAAATAACTAAACATTTAACAGGAAGAGGTAACCTCGTCTTCTCTCTTTGTTATTCTACAAATTTAATAACATCGCCTTATATATAACCTCGATCTCTTTTATATTATACAGGAAAAAAGATGCAGCTCCCATTTGGGGGAAATCCTTTTGCAAAGCCAGCCACGACTAATCCAACCTCGGCTGCTGGTCAATCTCGCCCTCAAAACATTATCCCAACAATCACAACTGCCCCACCCCCTCCTCCAATGAAAGAGAAAGATAAAGGGAAACGGGGAATGAACGACGTTCCAAAGGGGACGAGCAAGAGATCCAAGTTCGGGACGACAGAAGGTGATCCTCCACTGCAGTTGGTATCAGCTACTTTTGGTTCCCTGGCTGCGAACCATTATTCTGATGACGACGCTAAATTATTCATGAAGAGGAATAGCAATGATTCTGAATTCGCCTT
The DNA here is from genome assembly GCA_030848705.1 of Heracleum sosnowskyi. Lineage (NCBI taxonomy): Eukaryota > Viridiplantae > Streptophyta > Magnoliopsida > Apiales > Apiaceae > Heracleum > Heracleum sosnowskyi. The sequence continues at coordinate 12,755,629 of CM061239.1, forward strand.
CAAAATGGGTCTAGGCGAGGCTTTTTATCATGGCCTTAATGTTTTGACTGAGAAGAACATTATTATTCAAGACCAAGAAAAAGACCTCAAGAAATTGAAAGGCGAGGCTTCATCTATGAAAGACCAACTGTCAAATGTGCAAAAACAGCTTGATAAAGAGACCAAGGCCAGGAAAGACGAGGTTGGGAAGCTTCAAGATGAGTGTGCTAGACTCGCGGCTGATGCTAAACAGGCAGGCGAGGCTTCCAAGAAGGAGAAAGAAGAGCTGCAGTCTAAGCTGGACGAGCTTAACAAGAAAATGGAAAAAGACCTAAGCGATGCTTACAGCCTCGGCTTTTTAGGTTACTTGAAGAATTTTCTTGCCGCTGACCCTGACTACGACTGGTCGGTACATTTTGCTCCCTCAACTTCCCTTTATATATCAACATTTAAGGCTGAAAATGCCAAGGCTATCGAGGAGGCGAGGAAAGAACTCCTTCAAAAGATTGAAAGTGAGCTGAAAGCAAAAGCTGAGGGAGAGGCGAGGAAGCAGGCTACAGGAGGTGATGTAGAGATAGGCAACACAAGTGGAGCCTCGCCCTCAAATACAACAGCCTCATGACTGTATGATTTATTTATCTTAGCAAACACTATTGGGGTAGGCCCCCCCAACTGTTCCTAACTTTAATGGAGACGCGCACCCTCCTTTTAATGGTGTCGCCCTTGTAAAAACTTTTCATTTTATCAACTCTATCATTATTGCATGTGTTTATTCATAAAAATGCAATTGAAAACGTAACCTCGCCTTCTTTTATACTCGATGCTGAGCAGAGTTTTAAGAAGGATGAGTAACCTCGCCTTCTTTTATACTCGATGCTGAGCAGAGTTTTAAGAAGGATGAGTAACCTCGCCTTCTTTTGTACTCGATGCTGAGCAGAGTTTTAAGAAGGATGAGTAACCTCGCCTTCTTTTGTACTCGATGCTGAGCAGAGTTTTAAGAAGGATGAGTAACCTCGCCTTCTTTTGTACTCGATGCTGAGCAGAGTTTTAAGAAGGATGAGTAACCTCGCCTTCTTTTGTACTCGATGCTGAGCAGAGTTTTAAGAAGGATGAGTAACCTCGCCTTCTTTTGTACTCGATGCTGAGCAGAGTTTTAAGAAGGATGAGTAACCTCGTCTTGGTGAGTTTTCCGGAAGTACGGATAAACACCCCGGAAGTACGGGTTTACCAAGATTTCATAAAAAACATAAAGAGTAGTTTCCATTGTGAATTGAAAGCTACAAACAACATTGTCAAAAGATGCATGTTTTATTCATAAGTATAAGATAAGTCTTGTCGGAGGAGAAGTACATGCACTACCCCCCTGAACTTTATTGCCAATGAATTAAAATAAAGTTTACATAGTATAGTTAGAATAGCGTACGCTACTGATAATACTTCTTGAGGTGCTCCATGTTCCAAGCTCGAGGAATATCCTTTCCGTTGAGATCAGCAAGATAGTAGGTTCCACTCCATAGCACAGCCCGGACTCGATAAGGTCCTTCCCAGTTGGCTCCAAAAACTCCATGATTGTGAACTTTGGTGTTAGGCATAACCCGTCGCAGAACATAATCACCAATCTTAAGAGGCCTTGCCTTTACTTTGGTGTTGTAATGTCTAGCCACCCTTCGATGATACGCTGCTAACCTAGTCTGAGAAGTAGTCCGGAGTTCTTCTACCATATCTAGATAGAGACGATGATTTACTTCATTAACTTCTGGCTGAAAATTATCCCTTCTAAACGATCCTGCCCCAAGCTCAACTGGTACCATAGCCTCGCACCCATAAGTCAAAACGAAGGGAGTCTCTCCTGTCGTGGTTCTGGGAGTGGTATTATAACTCCAAAGTACATTAGGCAACTCCTCAGGCCAGCTACCCTTGCTATCTTCCAATTTTGCCTTCAAAGTATGTTTGATGATCTTATTAACAGCTTCTGTTTGGCCATTAGTTTGAGGGTGACTAACAGCGGAGAAACTCTTCACAATGCCAAGGTTGTCACATAGTTCACGCATCTCTTTACTATCAAACTGTTTTCCATTGTCAGATATGAGCTTATAAGGTATTCCAAACCGACAAACAATAGAACGATACACAAAATCCACTATCTTCTTAGCAGTGATCGTAGCCAAAGGTTCAGCTTCTGCCCACTTGGTAAAGTAATCCACGGCAACCACGGCATATTTGACACCTCCCTTTCCTTTAGGTAACTCTCCAATCAAGTCAATCCCCCACATAGAGAAAGGCCATGGACTCGTAATAGAAGTAAGTGGAGCAGCGGGATTATGAATATAATTGGCATATCTTTGGCACTTGTCACAAGCCTGAACAAACTGAGACGCATCCTCCTTTAATGTAGGCCAGAAGTATCCTTGCCGCAACACCTTCTGAGCTAAGGATCCACCCCCCGAGTGATTGCCACAAATACCCTCATGAACTTCTCGGAGAACGTAGGTACATTCATCACCATCCAGACACTTAAGAAGAGGTTGATTGAAGCCTCGCCTGTAAAGAGTTCCTTCATAATTAACATATCGGGCCGCTTTGTAACGTAACCTTCGAGCCTCTCCTTTATCCTCGGGAAGAGTTCCCTTCGTTAGATATTCCCAAATTGGAGTTTTCCAGGTGAGGAGAACAGGTTCCTCTACTTGCATCAAATTAGCTTCTGGCACACTAGGTTGTCTTCTTATTTCCAAAGGAATGACCCCCAAAAGCGCAGCACCTTTTTGAGATCCTAGCTTAGCCAAAGCATCCGCCTCTGCATTAGCGTCTCTAGGAAGCTGTTCCAACCTAGCTTCTTTAAACAAGTTCATCAAGCGTTGAGTGCATCTCATATATAACTCTGTACGCGGTCCTCTTGCCTGGAACCCCCCATTAACTTGGTGTACAACCAGCATAGAATCACTCCAGATATTTATATTCTCCACTTTCATCTCGAGTGCAAGTTTCAAACCAGAAATCAAAGCTTCATACTCAGCATCATTATTTGTAGCATAGAACATGAAGTGGATGGCGCTTTGTAAGTGATGTCCTTCTGGACTGACCAAGACTATTCCTCCTCCAGCTCCTTCATTATTGACAGCACCATCAACATATAAAGTCCACCATGGGGACGAATTCTCATGTTCAACTTCAGCTTCAGTCGCAAGGATTGGGACTACAGCGAGGTTGTCACCTTCTCTCTCAAGAGGGAACTCTAGAATGAAATCAGCCAAGGCTTGGCCCTTGATAGAATTCCGAGGTTTGTATTCCACATCAAATTGTCCCAACTCAATAGCCCACCGGAGCATACGTCCAGAAGTTTCTGGCTTATGCAACACCTGCCGCAGAGGATACGCTGTTCGGACCTCTACCTTGTGTGCCTGGAAATAAGGCCTCAATTTTCTGGAAGCTAGGATTAAGGCATAAACTAGTTTTTCCATGTTGCTATATCTGGTCTCCGCATCCAATAGTCTTTTACTCACATAGTAGACGGGGAGTTGAACCTCGCCTTCCTCTCTGACCAGGACCCCGCTTACCGAATATTCTGAGACAGCCAGATACAAAATAAGGGTCTCGCCTTCCAAAGGTTTTGATAAGAGAGGAGGAGACCCCATGTGATCTTTCAGTTGTTGAAAAGCCTCCTCACATTCAACTGTCCATTCGAATCTCTTTCCTGCACCTTTGATAACTTTGAAGAATTCCCGGCACTTATCAGAAGATTTGGAAACAAAACGATTCAAGGCCGCAACTCTGCCAGTTAAACTCTGAACCTCCTTCACTGTTCTGGGTGACTTCATATCAAGAAGAGCCTGTATCTTTGCTGGGTTTGCTTCTATTCCTCTGTAATTCACCATGAATCCCAAAAATTTTCCGGATTCAACCCCAAACACGCATTTCTGAGGGTTAAGCTTCATTCTATACTTTCTTAATATCTGAAATGTTTCATCCAGGTGACTTATGTGATCCTCTGCCCGCTTAGATTTTACAAGCATATCGTCCACATAAACCTCCATTGTCTTGCCAATTTGCTCTTTGAACATCATGTTGACCAGTCTTTGGTACGTTGCTCCTGCATTAATCAAGCCAAAGGGCATTCCTACGTAACAGTACAACCCCCTATCTGTAATGAACGAGGTATCCTCTTGATCAGGCTCATACATGGGAATCTGATTATACCCTGAATAAGCATCCATAAAACTGAGAAGAGCGTGCCCAGCGGTGGCATCTACCATTTGATCTATTCTGGGCAAAGGGAAGCTATCCTTCGGGCATGCTTTGTTTAAATCTGTGAAGTCTATGCAAACTCTCCACTTTCCATTTGGCTTCTTCACTAAAACAGGGTTCGCCAGCCAGTTAGGATAGAAAGACTCTTTAACCAGGCCGACTTGCATAAGTCGATCAACCTCTTCTTTCAAAGCTGTTGCTCTTTCCCCACTAATCGGGCGTCTCTTTTGCCTGAATCCTTTCTTCCGTAAGGGGTCAATGTTGAGATGATGGCACATAACTTCTGGATCGATTCCTACCATATCAGCGTGACTCCAGGCGAAAACATCCAAATTTTTCTTCAGAAACTCAATCAACCTCGCCCTCAAGCCTGGCTCAAGCCTAGCCCCTATCTGAAGCACCTTTGAGGGGGCCGTTTCCTCCATCAAAATTGAGAGGGTATCTTCTGCTGGTGCTAGCTTTTTGTCATCCTCCGGAAGACGAGGATCTAGATCAACTTCGACGTCTGCTGTGCCACTTGATTCTCCTATTTCTTGGACGGATACTACCTCGCCCTTCCTAGGTAACTGAGAGGACAATGCTTCCGATACTTTTGCAGGGAATTCTATCAAGGGTTTCAAGCTATCTTCCATGATCATTTTACCTTTCTTTGCTCGTAGACTACGCTGATCTGCTTCATCATCACTTGCATCTTCTACAATTCCCTCATAGAAAGGGTTCGGTGGGGGAGCTTCGATCATTAGCACCCCATGTTTTTGGTTCAAGGGAGCCTCGTCTTCTTGCACAACCTCTTTTGCCTGCAACGTGTCAGCGGTTCCGCCCACAGGTGGTGGGGCTTCCAAAAAGAAAATTGGAATTCCATCTCTTGCCAAAGCTTCATAATCCTGAAGCCTATCCTCTTCCGGAAACTCGATTGTATAGACCATATTAGTGCTAGCATAAGGGGGTCGGAAAGATGCTTGGGTTTCCTGCGTATCTTCTTGATCAAAGTCAGCCATATCGGAGTCCTCCCCTACTTCCTTACTTCCTTTGCGAGATGATCTGATCATTCTACTGTAGCAGTCACGAGAATCGTATTGGCATCCCTTGATGCAACCTACACCATTTGGAGTTGGGAACTTCATGGATAGATGATAAATTGAGGTGACGATCCGCATCTCCTTTAGGACTGGTCGCCCTACCAGGGCATTATAATGCGTTGGTTGATCGACAACCAAGAAGTCAAAGACTTGTGTGGCTGAGAGAAGACCTTCCCCCAGGGTAAGTGGTAGCCTGATTGTTCCTTTAACTCGAACGGAGTCCCCTGTAAAGCCATAGATGTGAGTTGTTCCTTGAGTCAGCTCTTTATCTAACAATCCCATCTTCTTATACGTTCCATAGTAGAGAATGTTTACAGAACTTCCTGTATCCACGAACACACGATGGACATTCCTAGATCCAATTCGAACATTAACCACCAGAGCATCGCTGTGAGGATGATGCACCCACCTAGCATCTTCTTCAGAGAAAATTATCTGAATGTCTTCTCCCTTAAATAACTTGGGAGGTCTTTCTGATAGATGGTTAACATTGGTCAGAGGCGGATGTTGTGCTTCCCGAACGTATCTCTCCATTGCATTTCTCCCGTTTCCCCCAATGTGAGGTCCTCCAAAGATAGTATGTATGCTTTCCTCTCTTACGAACACAGGCTTCTCAAGTTCCTTTCCTTCCGTAGAGCCTTCAATCATTTCGGTTACTTTAACAGGGGCCTCTTCTTTGTATTTCTTTACTTCCTTGACTACCCAGTCAGTAAGCTTTCCTTCTTTTATCAACTTTTCAATTTCTTCTTTCAGCTGCCTGCAAGCATAGGTGTGATGTCCATGAGACTCATGATATGCGCAGTACCTGCCTTTGTCTTTCATAGCGGCCCTTGACAATGGTGCAGGCTTCTTATATAGGCCTTGACTCTTGGTGATCTCATAGATATAATCAATAGATGCTGTAAGAGGAGTGTAATACTTGCTAGGCATAGCCTGATTTTCTCGCCGATTCGGAGGCGGAGGTGGACAACTTGGGGGGCTAGGTGATCGAGATCTGACAAATTTATCCTTTCCTTTGTTTTCCTTTGGACTAAGGGACTTCGAGCGGGTCGGTCCACTATCCTCAACTAGATTCACATCTCCTCTTCCGTTCTTCTTTTCTGTTTTGGGGCTAGGAGATCTTTCTTTCCGTTTATTCCGTCGTGGTGCATCTCCATAGTCACTCCTCTTCAAAGCCTCTTCCTCTCTTTTGAAAGGCTCTGCCTGTAAGTACAAGGCTGCCAACGTTGAAGGTTCTTCCCTTTGCAGATTTTTCCAAAAATCAGTTCCCACACGCACCCCAGCAATCAAAAAGTTCTTAATGGTTTCCTCGGATGCTCCTCGCACAGTAGGGACCTCTGCATTGAAGCGTTTGAAGTATTCTTGGAGAGTTTCTCCATCTCGTTGCTTGATGTTAGCTAGGGTTGTAACGGGTGGAGCATAATGAATTGAAGACTGAAATTGAATTAAAAACATCTTACGCATTTGTTCCCAGGATGTGATTGATGCTGGTCCTAGCTTTTGAAACCATTGGTGAGCATTTCCTCTCAATGTTGAGGCAAGGAGTCTACACTTCGTTAAGTCCTCCACTTGATAGAGTTCCATTTCTGTATTGAACCTACCTATATACTCTGCGGGGTCTGTACTTCCATTAAAGCGAAGATCTCCTGTCCCTCTAAATGCCAGTGGAAGAGGAGCCTCTCGTACCGCTGCAGAAAAAGGAGAAGGTGCTGCATCAGGTATCGCCCCTCCCTGACCTTCTGACTGAGCAATAAGCCTTCGTAGTGCATTCACATTGATGCCTTCCAAGCCTGGGATTGTTTGAGTTCTACCTCCTAGTTCTGCATGAGGTGTAGGTTCCCGTTGCAAGACACTAGGCACTGGTAAGTAAAGGTTCTGTCCTTGCTGAGGTATAGGTCTTCGGGGTGTAGGTTCCCTCTGATGATAGGTTGGCTCTTGGGGTGTAGGTTCCCTCTGATGATAGGTTGGCTCTTGGGGTGTAGGTTCCCTCTGATGTCGCCGGCCACTACCATGATTGTCGTGATGTCCGCCATGGTTCTGCTGGGAAAAAATTATACCTCTGTCTCCCATTCTTTCATACGAGGAACCACGCCCGCCTACTCTCCTTTGATTTATAGCTTGATTTTCCTGAGGGCGAGGTCTCCTGGAATCCTGTGTTCCCTGATTTGCACGTTCACCCCTATAGATGGTTTGAATCGGATCTATTATCATAACATCGTCATCAGACTGGGAATTTCTAGGACGATCTCTCACTTGATTGTCTGTTCTCACCCACGGTGGAGAGTGTCGCTCTCCACCATATCTTGCTCGGTAGATCTCTATCCTCCTATGTGGGTCCTCAGGTGAAACCGGGCTAGAGCGTCGCCTGTACGGTTCGATTCTTAATTCACCCGGATCTTGACTTCTTGGGGTAGGAGGTCTTGAGGGGTTTCTGGGACGATCAGGGGGGAACTCCACGTACGGGGTGAGATTATCTTCATAGGTCAATTCCCTTGGGGTCACAGCTTGAAATCTTCGGTTCTGCCGGGTTTCCTCAACTGTGCGGATTTCTCTCTCGGGAGGAGTATCCTTCCTTGAAGATCGTCTATGATCGATGATAGGTTCTTTTCCAGGGCGATGAAGCCTTCTGGCCGTATACTGATGTCGGCTGTTGGTACGTGGGGGACGCCTGTCCCTAACAGAGGTACGTCGTCTGTCTGGGCTTCGACGGGCCCGCTCAGGTAACTTTCTTTCTCTTTCAAGTGACTCCATACGTTCTGCCATTCTATTCACCGTGTTTCCCATGTGAGCAATCTGGCTCAACAACTCAGTATTGCTCATCAAGACAGGAGGATCCCCTCCGAGGCGAGGAGTCGGGTTTGCCTGGTTTGGTGTGGGAGTCTCTCTCTGATTTGATGGTCGTGGTGGTGGTGGTGGTAGATCTGTTGTATGGATCTCAACCTCTCTTGCGTCGTTGCCTACATTAGCTGGTTCTTCGGTATGATGCGACATCCTTCCTCCAGAGATGTCAAGGCCCCTCCTTCTAGCGCCAATTGTTAACGGAGGAATTTGGTGATAACCAATTCGGGGAGGGTTGCTGGAATTGTGGTAGAAACCGAGGATGATGTGTAGCGTAGGTTACAGGGATTAGGGTTTACGATTTGGGGATGGCTGAGATTGTATGTGAGAATAGGTCGCAATTTGAGATTGAATATTGAATTCTCTCTTGTTTGCAAGTTTGCATCGTACCATACAATGTGCCTACGTACCCTATTTATAGGGATCAAGCCATACGTAGTTCTTGGAGAGCAAGTAACCCATGGGCCGAGTTTCCTTTTTTAAAGAGCCAAAAGACCGGGATCACCGCCTTTGATATGTCATTATGAGCTGTCATGACTTCACTATTTTCTTGGGACTTATCGGATAATTTTATTGACCCGGATTTATCGGAGTCAATGCTTATCTTGATCCATGGAAAATAAGGAAAGACAGGCTCTTATGAATCTCAAAGGGGCGAGGCTTCTTTCAAGGCGAAGTTCCTCAGTGCTTAGGTTAATTTTCGATAAATCAGTAAAAGTTAAGGAACCTTCATCTTTTAGAAGACGAGGTTCCTATATTTAAATGATGAGGTTAATAAGGTAGTTTATACCTTAAAAAAGGGACATTCCTTACTTACATCAATCATCCAGTTTATCTGCAGCCTAGGTTTCCCAAGAGGCGAGGCTTCATATGAACCCAGGTTAGACCCGAGACTTTGGGTATCACCCAATGAGCTGGGCCTTAAAGACATACCCAGCATCAGTAATGGGTTAACAACCTCATCAAGTAATGGGCCAGGCTTCACATGAGCCTAAGCTATACCTAATATTAGCAAACGTCATCATTAAAGAGGAGGTGGTTATTTTTGGCTATAACAAATAGCATCATTAATAAGTTTCTTTTGTAAAGATTCTAGGCCTTTGAATGTCCCTGCACCCTCCCTGACGTTTGCGAGGAAGGAACTGTCCCTAAAGCTTCCTCGTAGCAAGAGTTGATTAAAAAGAACTTTGGCAAGAGTTGTTTTGCCCACTCCAACCATACCATAGATACCAAACTTAATGACACCTCTTGTGCCCCTGCTATACAATGTCGTCACGCCTTCAACACGAGAATCCAAGCCAACTGGATATTTGGCGACATCTAAAGTCTTGGTATTTATGTGAAATAAAATATCATCAACAATTTTATCAACAACTGATGCTTCAGACCCAGACCTGCAGTGGAATTCTTATTATCATCAAACGGATCCTCAAATTTTGGATTATTTGCATACTTGCGTAGGACTGATTCATAGTGGTCTCATGCTAAGTAGTGATTACTAGTATCAATTTGTTTAGCCAAAAAATTATATTGAATGTATTCTCCATATAGAGGACTGGGTACATATAGTTGAACAAGGATCGTTTAAGTTTGTTAAGCCAAAATCATTTTCATCAAGTACATAATATATAATTTTCCAGATTCTCATTTGAACTTTTGAATACTAGTTATTTCTTGTTACCATTAGAAATTAATGTAAGATATAACAGAAGTGTTGTAAATGTTTAAATTACCTGTGTGACATATGGTACCCTGAAAAGTCTGCAACTTCCTTAAGTGCAAGTCTCCAGTTGTTAACTTTCTCCCCCATAAAACGACGTTCATGATTCTCGAAAGCTCTTCCAAAATTCCCCATTTGGCGTCGCGCATCACTTGGATGAATGTTGTAAAACACAGGAATAACCAATCTTTCCATTGTTCTGTGACAATTCAAGATCTCTATGAGCTCGTCCAGGCACCAACTTGAATAAGCATAATTTTCGGAGAGGACAACAATGTAGGTCTGTGATTCGTGAACAGCTTGGAGAAGTGATTGTGATATAATTTTTCCGCTGGGTAACATATCACCCATAAATGTTCGAATACCTGAGCGATTTAGGGCATCAAAGAGAAATTCAATAAATTTATATCGTGTATCACTACCTTCGAAGTTTAAGTGAACATCCCATCGAATATACGGTGAGGATGAAGCAGAAGAGAGGGAAGTCTGATTATAACTTGAAGAAGCCATTAAATCTACGTCCCTGCTCAACAATTCGGTTATATCTTTAACACGAGAATCTAACCCAACCGGATATTTGGCAACATCCAAAGTCAATGCAGTTTTTCCATGTAAAACTGTGTCGACAACTTTGTTGATAATATCAATTTGAGACCTGCAATACAATTGTATTTATTTATTCAGAGAATGAGAGCATATGATTAGAAAAGAATAAATTGACAATGAAACAGAGGATGCAAAGATTATTGCCAAAAGCTTTTCTGATATAGTGTCTTAATTGTTGGAGTTACCTGTTTTCATATACAGAGTGTCCTGAAAATTCCGTAACTTGTTTCAGTCCATGAATCCACTTGTTCACTTCCTCCTCTCCATAACGAATTTGATGCTTTTCAAAAGCTTCATCAAAGCTCCCAGTTTGATATCGCACATCTGATTGATCAATGTAGTAATACACCGGAATAACCAATCTCTGCATTGTTTCGTAACAATTGAGGATCTCTACAAGCTCATCAAGGCACCAAGGTGAAGAAGCATAGTTTTCGGATAGGACCACAATGTAAATTTTGGATTCCTGAATAGCTTGGATCAATGCATCTGTGATTACTTCTCCGCTACTTAACTCAGGATCATCCATAAATGCTAGAACACCTCGACGATCTAGAGCAGAGTACAAATGACTGGTGAAATTATATCGAGTATCTTTACCACGGAAGCTTAAGAAAACATCCCAGGTCGTAGGAGTTGAATGTGAATGAGAAGAGGTAGGAGTTTGAGAAGTTGAAGAAGCCATTAAATCACTCAACATATCCAACAATTGAAGATAATTTACAGAGTAACAAGATTAGAAACAATCCAAGACTTTGAGAGTCACGTAAAAATTAGAAGATTACTATTAGCCAAAAAAACAAGATGAAGATTACAAAGTACAGGTAAACACCAAAGTGACATGTATGCTTAAAAAAAGACAAAGTTTACGGGTTAACATAAGATTACATAAATTTTTTGGGTTAAATCTCAAAATGGTCACTGAAGTGAGGCCATAATATCAATTCTTTGATTTTACTTATCGGGGTCTCAAATGCACCATTTTAGTTGACGATAATGACAACGCCGTTACTTTGACCAATTGACCTAACGGACCGGTCTACGTGGCAGTAGCTTGTTTGACAGAGTGTATGCAACGGATCTCTGTTGTGTACGTGGACTTCAACGGCTATATTGTATAGGCCTCCTATATAAGTAAACACAGACATTTTACATCTAGGGTTCTTACAACAAATATCTCATAATCGTAGCAAACGGTGGGATTAGTTCAATTCTTTGAAGATTTAGCATCTGGAGATGACGACTAACGAAAGCCCTAACACCAAAATCCGTGGTAGCACCTCGAATGAATCAGTGAGAAATTGGGATCACAAGCATTGCTTATGTGGGAGGATAGCGAGGGTTAATACTTCTTGGACACTTACAAATCCGGGAAGAAGGTTCTACACATGTTCAACGGCGAAGGTTTTTATTCATTTTATTTGTGTTTTGTTATTGTGTTTCTTTATAAAGTGTGAAATTAACTTGTATTTTTTTATGCTATTAAACTAGGATGTCCAAGGTTGTCAATTTTTTCAGTGGGTTGATGAAGGATTTTCTGGTAGAGCTTTTGATGTCATCACACATCTAAATCACAGAAGAATTTATTTGGAGGAAAAACTAAAGCTCGTTGAAGAAAATGTTGAACAAAATATTGAGAAAAGAAGAATCTTGAAGGAGGAAAAGATGCAGCTAATTGAGGGAAAACAGGCCCTTGAAAAGGAGATTAAACGGCTCGGAAGGCAGTTAAAGTTGTGTGCATTTGTTGCTGTTGCTACTGTGGTTTTAATGTTGCTCTTTTGGTAGATGTAACATAAATGTGAATGGTTGTAGTATGTTAAGAATGAAAATGTTGTTGGTTTGATTTAATGAAAATGCAGTTGGTTGTAGTATGTTAAGAATGAAAATGTTGTTGGTTTGATTTAATGAAAATGCAGTTGGTTGTAGTATGTTAAGAATGAAAATGTTGTTGGTTTTATGATGCAAAGAAGGTAAAAGATAACACCAAAATTGTAAGAAATCAGATAAGATTCCTTAACAAAAGATAAGGTCCAAAATACCATACAAAGTCATAGATAAGTCTTAAAGCAAAAGAAATAGCAGTCATGCCAACCATTACATACCAAAAGCATAAAGATAAAAGCATAAAGACAGCCTCTCTGTTAAGGGAACAAGTCTTTTGCTGGTGGAGAGCTTGTAGGTGGTTTGTATGCAGTTAAGCCAGGTGTTGGCACAAAGACAGCCTCAGATCCCACAATTCCCCTTAGGTTAGCTTCTAGTTGCTTAGATTTGCTGCCAGTTAAACAAAAATCCTTCCCTGCAGGGTCAGTATTCTTCACAAAGGGCAACTTCTTCTTAGGTATTTTTGCTGGAAATTTTGGTTTAACTGGCTTCTTCTTTGGTGGAATAATCGGAGCTTCTTCTTGTGTGAGAACAGCCTCTTCTGTTTGTGTGAGCACAGCCTCTTCTGTTTGTGTGAGCACAGCCTCTTCTGTTTGTGTGAGCACAGCCTCTTCTGTCTGTGGCACAACATGATCTTCACCATTACTGTCAAGCTTTTTGACTGGCCTCTTAATTTGTAACTTCTGTCTCTTCACCTCTTTAGGAGTTTTCTTCTTAGGTGCTGTGTTCTTCCTAGGTGCTTCTCCTTCATCATGAGTTGCAGGTGCGTTATCCTTAGGTGCTTCTGTTTGACCACTTGCTGCAGCAGTGTTCTTTGTTGGACAATTACTTTTTCTATGTGAGGAGTTTCCACACAAGCTGCAATGCATAATCCTTTTATTGATATACCTCTGTACAACAAGCCCAGTAGCAGTCTGAGAGCCTTGTACTCTGTTCCCACCTTCCCAATCTTCCTTCCTTCTCATTTTCTTGGGCCTCCCCCTTAGCTTCTTAGGGAGATCTGGTGGCAAAAGCTCTCTTCAACAGTAGAGATGAAAACCTAACAAAGAAGATAGTATTGTTTTCAATATTATGCAATTATTAGATTTATGTATGACAAGAAATGAAATGCAAGTGATGTACCTTTTCCTGTAATTGTTGTATAGGTGTCTAGCACAGAACCTGTGTTCCACCCTGGGAAGAAGCTCCTTCAAAGCATTTTCTAACCCCTTCTGTTGGTCAGAAATAATAGTGTAACCAAAACCATCCCCCAACCCAAGATCATCACTTAGCAAATCTGTAAACCACTTCCAGCTATCTGTATTTTCACTCTCCACAACAGTATAGGCAATGGGAAATATTTGATTGTTCCCATCCCTTCCAACAGCTGAGAGTAGTTGACCTCCACATATTGTCTTCAGAAAACAACCATCTAGACCAATGACAGGTCTACATCTAGCCTTCCAACCTTCCTTCAATGCATGGTAACAAAGATAAATTCTTTTAAATTTGTTGGGATCACCCTCATTCAATCTAGTAGTTCTTATCTGCACTGTGTTTTTAGGATTACTAAGAACAATTTCATTTGCAAAATCCCTAAGCCTAGAATAATGCTCTTTCAGTGATTCATGTACCCCCTCTAAAGCAGCCTTTCTAACCCTCAAAATCTTGATCCTGGGCACATCTATCTCCAACTCTTGCTTGATGGCCTCTGCCATCTCTTTAACTTTCCATTGTGGATTCTTTCTTATCCTTTCTCCATACAACTCAGTTAGCAATTTGACACTGGCAAGCTTATTTGAGTAAGGCTTACTGCAATTATGCTCATCATACAGGGTCTTGATGGTGCAGTTGTCACCATCTTTGTCCTTGATGCACCATATATAGAACCTAAAATCAGCTTCACAACACACTTGACACCTCTTTGCATCATTAGTAACAAACTGCACTCCTATTCTTTCCCTTATTCCATATTGCCTAACAGCATCTCTAAATTCTTCCATATTGGCAAACTTAATCCCTACCTGCCACTTAATGCACTCATCCTTCTGTCCATACCTTATCCCTTTTCTATTTCTTTTTCTCTTCTTAGGGTTGGGAGGGCCAATATACCCAATCTTATGATTTTCATCTTCACTAGAGGATGACTCTGACCTCAACTCATCAGAAGCATACTCTGAATCATCACTTAAGCACTGGTTTGACACATTCACATTCATATCAAACTTCTTCATGTTCATTGTCAAGGACTCTTTAAATTTCATCTTTTCCTGCCTAAACTCTCTCAATTCATCATCACTATCACCAAATGAATCATATAAAGTAGCAGTATCTGACTCATCACTCTCAGTCTCTACATCATACTCTGGATCATCAGGATCACTCTCAGTTTCACCTCCCTCATTAACATTTGAATTAACCCTCTGCCTAGGTACATCAGTAACCTCTTCAAGTTCATAATGGTCAACATATAGCTCAATTTGCCCAAACGGCTTATGGATGTCTACCATTTCTATCACAGTTTGATCATCATACAAAAGTCTAGTCCCACTCTCAAACGTTTTACCATTATTTTTAAAATACACTAAATCTGAAGGGTTATAGCCACATCGTTCAGCAAAGTCATCCAAATGGCTTAACGATAGCACATCAATGTCAAAATCATTTATAACTTCTACTTCACCACCAATGTACTTTGGACTAGGTTGAGCTCCAAAATCACCATGGTGGTGTATGTATATCGTAACCAATGAATCCATACTGTCAAATTAAACACAACACCAAAACAAAAAGGGCACAATTTCAATATTTAACACATATAAAACAAATAAACTAGGTTTTAAATGCAAAAAAGAACATGATTTATCAGATACGAACACATATACACAAAAATATGCAGTACAAACATCATATAAATACATGCAGATGGGGTTTGTTTATATCGATTGTACATACCTTTTTTACTGAACAATGATGTTGAAGAAATTAGCAGTTGAAACGATACTCAATTAGGGCTTCTTCAGAGCTAAGCGGCGCTTAGGGTTTTAATCCCCAATTTTAGATCCCAAATGTTATGTTATGTCGACCCGGGAATCACTTTATAATCTATTTTACATTTATTTAAAAATATAATTATAGGTTTATCCTAGTCAGATGCCATGTACTCGCCATGTAATCGCCAGGACACGTATTACCCAAGTTCACGTCATGAAAAATTCTGTTAGGTCAATTGGTCAAAGTAACGGCGTTGTCATTATCGTCAACTAAAATGGTGCATTTGAGACCCCGATAAGTAAAATCAAAGAATTGATATTATGGCCTCACTTCAGTGACCATTTTGAGATTTAACCCTAAATTTTTTCCACAAGTGACGACTTATGTTATATTTTAAAAATAATTTTATATATTTTTTAATCATTATATTTATTGGTGACGTTTATTCGTTATTTTTATTAATTTAAATTTGGTATGACATGTTGTCATAATATTATCAAATTTATTCGTTAACAACCTTTTCTTAAAATTTTAAAGAGAAAATTCTAATTTGGTATTAGTTTGGTTTAGTATATCTTTGTTTATTTTAAAGAGAAAATTCTAATTTGCTAGTAGTTTGGTTTAGCATATCTTTGTTTCCAATATCGTATGTTATTTTTTTAATATTTTAATTACGCTATATTTACGTATATTAATTTCATTTATGTATTATTGTTTTCCTTAAAATAATATGTGATGTATATCAATTCAGTTTTATCAACTTTTTACTGTAATTGAAGTTGATAGTATTATTTTATTAATACATATAATTTATTTATACTATTTTTAAGATTTTTTTAGAAACACTACTTTTTAAATAAGAATATTATTGTTAATTTTAACTTTCATAATTATTTTATATTATAGATGGTATGTATAGAACTTAAGTAAAAATTTTAAATGAATTTAATTTAATTTTAACTTAAATCAAATAAAAGTTGTCTTCTATGTCATACCTGTAATCAATTGATATTAGATATAGGTATAACGTAACACTTTAGTTGGGAGAAGTTCTATTTTTAAATTTAATAAAGAGGAGAACATGAATATAAAAGTTGAGATTTGCTAAGTTGAATTTTGAAAAGGTTACAACAAAAACGAACTCCAACCTATCGTTTGCTCTGAAGATCTTTTGGTTGTGATGAATCTAATAAAAAACAGGAATTATTCCTAACGTTGTACTGTATCATATTACTCCATATTCAAGCATCTGCAAATGTATGTGCATCTTTCATAGAACAGGGCACTGCTAATTTTGGTCAATATTTAACGTCACAAGGACGGCATTCGTTTTTAAAAAATTGCCTTGCGATAAAGA
Organism: Heracleum sosnowskyi; assembly: GCA_030848705.1. NCBI lineage: Eukaryota > Viridiplantae > Streptophyta > Magnoliopsida > Apiales > Apiaceae > Heracleum > Heracleum sosnowskyi. Next base: position 12,772,304 of record CM061239.1, read on the forward strand.
CACCCATGAATCATGATTGAACTTAACACTAATAGTCTCCCCCATAACTAAACACCTAAATTGTATGACTTTCTTGTTTAACATAATTCATGAAGTTGACTAACGACTGAGAGATCCGTGCATTGAATGTAAATCATGTATTGATAAAGTCACAAGGACCCGTTCAAAGCTTCAAATTCATCACAGTAATTAATAAACAAAGGGAGTCTTGCATTGCAGAGAACCATATACTAAGTTCAAACTTTAAGATCAAATCTAAAAATCTAATTTCATAATGTAAAATTGAATTGTGTACATTATCAGATCGAATCAATAAAGCCTCATGGGTCGTTTATATAATTGAACTGTTAATCCCACAACAGATACAGTCACGTTTGGGTTGCGTAATTTATATATTATAAATTAATAAAAGTTTATATTGAGGTGTTTGTCAATATAATTTAGGATCTCAATTTAGAATTTAGGGATATTTCATTTGATATCATTGTACAATTGATTTTTCATTTGGTACCATTTAAAGTTTTTGGCTTCCAAGTGGAGCCATCATATTTTTGGCTTCATCCACGTGATACCACTATGTTAACCAAGCGTTAGTCGACTGTTATAAAATTATGAGATTGTCCATTTGATAGCACTCAAAGTTTTCGACTTCCAAGTAGTATCCTTCTACTTTGTGTTTCAACTCCAAAATACCACTATAATAATAAATTCGATGAATGATATTTTGGAATTGAAGCCGAAAGTAGAATGGTATCACTTGGAAGTCGAAAACTTTGAGTGGTACCAAATGGACAATCTCATAATTTTGTAACGACCGACTAACGTTTGGTTAACGGAGTGGTATCATGTGGATGAAGCCAAAAATATGATAACGCCACTTGGAAGTCAAAAACTTTGTGTGATACCAAATGGAAAAGCAATTGTACATTGGTACCAAATGGAATATCTCTAGAATTTATATGTGGATAAGTTAAATGTTAATAATGAGATACATTTTTCTGAACTTATTGACTTATTACTTGATTTCTTTATTTTTTAATACTTTATATTTTTACCTTTGTGTTTTTAAACATTTTTTTAATTTAAAATGCAAGTGTTGAAATTATTGTATTTAATAATTATTTTTTTAAATTTAATTTAGCAAACTCTTAACTAACTTATAAGTAAATTTATCCAAACACCCGTATAATTTATAAGAATTCATCAATTAACTTATCACTTATTCATTTTAAGTTATAAATTAATTTTTTTGTAATATCCCAAACCTGCAAGAAGCTGAGAATCAGAACGAAATTCTGGATTCAATCAATTAAGCAACACAAAACAAGCAACAATAAAATTTCAATTCATCCATTTAGCATGAACAAAATGCACCCAAAATGTACAAAGACATCAAAAAACTAGATCAATAAAACGATCAAAAGCAAATGGTAAATCCTGCACTTGGAACTGTTACTACCAAGTTTTCAATCATTTCTTCTGTTCTCAAAACATATACTCTATTTATAAACCAATCCATCCCCAATACGTAATTCTTTTAATTATATTAAACCCTAGATAGTTAAAACATCCCCATTGATTCTCATGACTAAATCAGTATCTCATCCGAAATGTCTACATACGCAAGTTGGAACAGACGCATCTAGGCCACCTAATATCTACAGGCACGTTTCTTCTTTCATCACAAGGTAGATGAACCCTAAACATCAAGAATGCATGCCCTTTATACCAAACAACCTTTTTCTTTCACAGGATATTTGTTCAATCATTCACAAGAAATACAACACAAAAGTTACATCATAACAGTAGTTGTTCATTATTTTTATGCTTTATCTATACACATTCCACCTTCACTCTTGAATCCCAGAGTCAAAATTACAACCACTCCACCTCCCATATAAAACACAAGTAAAAGTTACTTCTTCATAACTTGTAATTTGATTTCCCCCACATACACTCCTTAGTCCCTCTATAAAGTACTTGTATAGTTATAATATAGTAGCTTATCTTAACATCTCAACTCTTCCGGTGTCTTCATGATCTTTAAGCGGGCGGTTCCATGCCATGTTGCATTCTTAAGCCTTGGTTTCCTCGAATATATCTAAGAGAGAGATGGCCTGCAAATTAAAAAGAGAACCAAGGTCTAGTAAGTACATTGGAAACTTATGATCTACTTGGTGTTTGATAGAGGCCTAATTCAATTAGTTAACTAAGTACCTCGGGTATGTTTAGCTCAAGGCGGAACTTAGGACCATCATAGTGGTGCAGAATTGGCCTAAATGAATCCTCCTCGAGTGGTTCACAAACTTTTCTTGTCACTACACGAACCTGTACATAATTTAAACAGATGAAAAAAGGTTAATACTTAGAGCCTTAAAAAGTATGCACTATGCAAAACATGACACAAAATCAAAATCATAATTGTCAGACTCTGATTTCAAGTATATGTTATTAATGAGTAACATAGTAGATGTATATACCTGAGCAGGGAAGCGGGATTCTCCTTGGTTCTTCTTGTCCTCCCAAGCAGTGGGATCAATGTTTGTTCCTCCAAAGCCAGCAGCCTGCAGTATCATATCCGCATTAATATTTCTATCATGTGAGCTTTAAATTGATTACCTACTGAAAATTTCAAGTAACTACTGTCATGTGAGCTTTAAGTTCAAACTTTCTTCTCATTTCAAACCAAACTTCCCAGCTAGAATTTAAATAAAGGCAACACCTAACTGTAATAAATTAAAGAAAGATGAACAAACCTCAAAAACACCATGTAGTTGGTGAGTGGAGTAATTGTAGAGAAACAAGGGCAACCCTGGTGTTATAGCTCGGACTGAATCACGGTAACGTGGTGGCAAACCTGGAAAATCAATTATAGAACAAAAGTATTAGGAATCAAGAACAAACAAGCTTAACATAGCAACAAAAAAATCAATGGACTAGTTCCAAATAATAGGACTGCAATTTGAACAAAAGATCACAACATTCAACTTGATCGCTCAATAAGCTTCGCAAGCCAACTAATACAACTAAAAACTTCCATATACCGTATACCCAACATCAACCTGTTGTAAACTATCAGGATTTCATCATATTACACAAATTAAACCAAGCAAAAAAGATACAAACTTTGCCATATTTCCAACATGAACAAATTCATACTAATCAATACAAACTAGTAAACACTAATCATACTAATCCAACCAAGCAAAAAGATGCAAACTTTCTCACAAACCCACATCAAATATGCATACTAATCAACATAAACTAGTAAAACTAACCATACTAATCCAACCAAGCAAAAAGATACAAACTTTCTCACAAACCCACATCAAAATATTCATACTAATCATCAAAAGCTAGAAAATACTAACCATACTAATAAATCCAAGCAAAAACATAATCAACAACAAAATAAAAACACAAACTTTAATCATCAAAAAACTCATAAACTTCAAGAAAATCAAGAAAACATACCAAAGAGCTGCCTCTTGAGATTCTCCTGCATAGTATCATTATTGCACACAAAAATATACCCACCCACTCTCTCATTTCTTGGCAAAGATTCAGCAGGTGGCAAAGTCTTGAATCTTTTCTCCAACCCATTTTTATTCTCACCCCCAATCTTACCACCACTCTCATTACTATTATTATTCTTATTCTTATTCTTCTTCACACTTTTCCCATGAAATTGCTGCTGCTGCTGCTGATTAATATTCATATTAAAATTAAAATTACCCTCTTCTTGATCAATCATTTTCCCTTTAAAACCACCATTCAAGTTCCCAACAACATTTGCATTAACCCCATTAACTGAATTGAAATTAAAGCTAGGTTTTGAATAAACCCCTTTGTTGAATGACCCGTTTGAGTTCGACCCGAATTGTGACCCGACTTGAGGAGACTCAATTTTCCAGCTATGATTGAAGCCATTGAAATTCGTTTTTGGGTTATTGTCAGTTTGACTCACTGAGTCGGTTGGGTTCGAGTTGAGTCCACCTCCGACCCGGATATCGAAGTTGCGTCGGGTTTCGGGTTTTTTTGACCCGTAAGAAGTGCTCCAAATTGAATCATTAAGAGAAAGATTTTGAAAGTTGTTGGTTTGGACTCTAAGTTGGTCACTGAATTGATAAAAAGATGTGGTGTTGTTGTTCTCCATTTTTTGATGATATTATAGACACAAAATTTTGCAAGTATAGTTTGGTTTATAAAGAGAGGTTTTGGAGAGAATTGTAGAGAGAGAGAGATGCAGAGAGAATATGAAAAGAGAGTTGATATGTTTTGTAAAGATAGTGGGAATGTAGTGAACATGTGTGTGCTTTTATATGTAGATTTATTAATTTTTGTGTGTGTGAGTTGGGGGTTTGGGAAATTTCTAAGAAAGAAGGGTGGGGGTTGAGAATTTTGGAGGTGGCGTGTAGATTTGTCAAAACAGTGTGGTCTTGAAAATAAAAAAAAATTCTTTAATTTAAAGTGTATGGCAATTGGCAACACACAATATAAAATGTCTTAAAAATATTAATTTTTTACTAGTTTATTGATTTTATGTATTTAATAGAGTGTATGATTTTTGAGCTAAAGGGTTATAAGTGGTATAAAAATAATTAAAAAAATTTATAAAATTATATTAGCTAAACTCGACTCGCCTCGGCTCGACTCAATTAGAAACGTAAAGAGTTTACCAGAAACGCGTTTTGAATGTGGAGTGACGTGGGGGAGGGAGTGAAGTTACAATGCAGATGAGAAGATGGACGTCGGGGTTTGGTTGTATACGGAGGATTTGGTTGTGGGTATATCTAGAAGCACAAGAAGTAAACATTAAAAATTGATTTGCCTTAGTTGCTAAGTTTATCATCTCATCTGGGCCCTGGCAATTTTCTCGTGACTTAGTCTTCGTTGTCTCATGACACGTGCCCTCCCACCTGTCACTTTGTTTATTGCTACGGGTTGCCTGCCTCCTTTTAGATTATCCTTTACATATTTTGATTTATTTATTTCAAAAATGAAGTCTATTCAGTTCACTATTGTTTTTTCTCCTAAATATCTTAATTATTATTTCAATAAATTTATTTGGTATTACTCTTGTTTTACCATTCACGAGTCTGTCCGTGACAGGTTACTTTTATATTTTTGACATATAAATTTAATTATTTAAAAAAATATCATCTTATATAATATGTTAATATAGAAATTTTAGGGCAGTAAATGAACAGAATCGAACTCGGTTTTGCCCAAATTGAGTCGAGCTTGATATTTTTTTTTAAACGAACCGAGTCGAGTCGAGCTTTATAATCGAACAAAAATGTGATATTTAAAATCGGCTCATTAATAAATTATTAGTCATTTAATGTGGATTTATCTCTACATTAATTTAGTACTCAACCACAATAATAATTAGAATGGATTGCACTTAATTTTTGTTCAACATATTGGAACTGTTACGCATAAGAATATTTATGAAATACACAAATTTATAATTAGTTAAACGAATTGAGTCAAGTTTAATGAGTTCAAGCCGAGCTCGAACCGGTCCTGAGCAAAACGAATTGAGTTCGAGTCGAATAAGGATAAATCTTAGCTCGAGCTCATTTACATACTGAATACATTTTTATGTTGATTTATTTAGTAAACGAATCGAGCTAATCCCAAGCTAAATAAATTAAATTCGAATTTTGTTCACGAACAACTCTTTTTACGTATAATCCTAAATTTTTTGCTATATATCCTTCGAAAAATTAATATGTGCACCATCCTTTTTTGTAGGTGCACAATTTTATTGAAATTTAGATCATAGATATTTGTATGTCCGTCATTTTCAAATGAATTATTCGATACGATAGAGATAGTTGGTCTCTGTTTTAACAAAAAATATTAGTTTATGAAATGATTAATTAATCAAGAATTATATAAATTACTAGTTTAAAACCCGTACGATGCACAAATTGTTTTTAATAATTGTTACTTTTATTATTTATATTTTATATTTTATTAATTGCATTTGTTAAAAAAATAAGTAACCGTGTTAAACTTTTTAAAATAATTAAAAGTATTAAAATATATTTTAAATAAATAAGTAATGGTTTGTTAGCGATATTTTGGAAAATAAGGGATTTTAGTAAGGAAAAATAGAAACTAACATGTTTTTGTTGAATTTTAAAATATAAAAATAACGGTTTGCCCGTGATATTTTTGAAAAAAGAGGGGTTTTAGTAAGAAAAATAAGACAATTAAAAATATTAAAATATGTTTAAAATAAATAAGTACGAGTTTGCCCATGATATATTTGAAAAATGAGGAATTTTAGTAAAGAAAATAGAAAAAATAACATATTTTAGCTGAAAAGGTTAATTGTCCGTGATTTTTTTAGAAAAAAAGGGGGAAAATAATTGATAGTTAAAAGTATTAAAATAGGTTTTAAAATAAATAAGTAAGATTTTTCCCGTGATATATTTGGAAAAGGAGGGATTTTAGTAAGAAAAATAGAAAAAGTAACATGTTTTAGCTAAATAAGATAATTGTCCGTGATTTTTTTTAGAAAAAGCGATAATCTTGTTAGAAAAAATATGAAAAGTAATGTATTTTAACTAAAAGGGTAACTGATTATAATAATGTTTATAATAATTAAATAAATAATTAAATATGACAAGTATTGTACCAAAAAACAGGTACCAAAACTTTTAATGTTTCGTCTTTAATAATATAGTTCTACTTTAAAATCCGTGTGATGCACAGACTATTTTTAATAGTTGTTATTTGATTATTTACATTATAATATTTTATTAATTATATTTGTTAAAAAAATAAGTATGGATGTTAAAATATGCAAACTTTTTAAAAAATTTAAAGCATTAAATTAGGTTTTTAAATAAATAATTAGGGGTTTGCCCGTGATATTTTTGGAAAAGGAAGGTTATTGTTTTTAATAGTTGTTATTTGATTATTTACAGTATAATATTTTATTAATTACATTTGTTAAAAAAAATAAGTATGCATGTTAAAATATGCAAACTCTTAAAAAAATTAAAAACATAAAATTAAGTTTTAAAATAAATAATTAAGGGTTTACCCGTGATATTTTTGAAAAATGACGGGTTTTAGTAATTAAAAATAGAAAATGTAACTTGTTTTAATTAAAAAATGTAATTGGCTGTGATATTTTTAGAAAATGAGTAGATTTTATAATATTTTATTAATTGCATTTGCTAAAAAATTAAATATACAAACATTTAAAAATTAAAAGCATTAAAATAGGTTTTATAATAAATAACTAAGGGTTTACCCGTAATAGTTTTGAAAAAAGATGGGTTTTAATAAGTAAAAATAGAAAAGATAACATGTTTTAATTAAAAAAGATAATTGTTTGTGATATTTTTGGAAAAATAGAAGATTTTGCTAGAAAAAATAGAAAAGGTACTGCGTTTTAGCTGAAAAAGGTAATCGGTTATAAATATGTCTTATAATTTAATAACATTTTTTATATATTAGTAAAGGTAATTAAGTAAAATCACGAAGTACCAAAAAACATGTATTGTACCGACTAAACTTTTAATATTTCGTCTTTAATAATGTTTCGTACCAAAATGGCGTGACAATAATGATGTTGCAGTTTGGATTGATTTTATTAGTGATATCGGTGTTAATGCACACAGACCCATTGTTAGATCAGGATTCAATGATCGTCAGGATCTAGACTCAACTGATCAGGATTGCTGACGTCATCAGTATTTGTTCAAGCGTCAGTATCAGGATTGCTATCAGGACTACTATCAGGACTATGATCAGGATTGATCATCATGACTGGAAGCTGATCAGGATTACAACTTCGAGTTATTTATGGAGTCTAGTTAAAGAAGGAAGTTTATTTTGTCGGTTCCTAGTTTATAGGAATGAAGTTGTCGGTTAGGATATGTTTCAATATAGTTGGTAATTGATTCGGACTTATCTTGTAATCGATAGAGAAACTGTGTAGTATATAAACACAGTTTAGGGTTTTATTTTAATAATCAATTGCATACACGAGTATTTTGTAACTTAGAAACTCTCAAGAACATCAGAATTTCTTGAGAGAGTTTGTAACAGTTTTATACCAGATTTAATAAAGCTGTTATTATTCTTTCATATTTGTGATCTATATTTTATTCAGTCGAGAATCTTATTCAATTGTATTCAACCTCATTCTACAATTTTTATTTACTGGGCAACAATTGGTATCAGAGCAAACTGATTTAAATTCGAATCAGATACGATCTAAGATGTCGACAAAGTATGAAAGCATGAAAATTCTCATCCTGAAGAAAACTGAATATCCAACATGGAAGGTAAAGATCCTGATGTACCTGGAGGCTATGGACCCTGACTATTTGGACAGGATACGTGATGGACCATATATTCCTACGAGAATAGTTGCACAAACAGATATTGTACCTGAACACTACGTGGTCAAGGTAAAAAGTGAATGGACTCTTGAAGAGAAAGCTGACGTTCTCAGATATGCAAAGATAAAGAATATCATTCACAACAGTCTTGATGTTGTTATGTCTAACAGGGTGATTGCATGCAAATCTGCAAAAGAAATTTGGGACACTTTGGAAACTCAATGTCAAGGATCTGCATCTGTCAAGAAAAATAGAAGGGCTCTACTTATTCAAGAGTATGAACAATTTGATGCAAGACCTGATGAGAGCCTTACTGACATGTATGATAGATTCCTGACACTCCTGAACAATCTATCATTAGTAGGCAAAGAGTATGTATCTGAAGATTCTAATACCAAGTTTCTGAGAGCTTTACCTGAAGAATGGGATACACAAACATCAATCATTAGGCATCAGTATGATCTAAACACTGTGTCTCTTGATGAAGTTTATGGGATGCTGAGAACCTATGATCTTGAGGTTCAACAAAGGAAGAATAAGAAAAGCAGCAAGGCAAAGTCAATTGCCTTGAATGTTGAGGCTAAATCGAAACAAAAAGTTGTGGAGGTCTCTAAAAGGAAATCAAGAATAGTTGAGTCAGATCCTGATGACTCATCATCAGATACTGATGGCAATCCTGATGCCAATACTGATGATGATTCTTCTGACTCAGACATGGAAGAGATGGTTGCTATGATAGTCAGAGGCTTCAAAAAGATGAAGTTCAGGAAGGCTAGAAGACAAGGCGACTTCCAGAAAAAGACCTTCAATGCTGACAAAGACAAGTACAACAAAAAGGACAGCAAGAGTGGCAAATTTGACAAGTCAAAGGTTAGATGCTACAAGTGTAATGGAATGGGGCACTTTGCAACTGAGTGTAAGAAGGCTAAAACACTCATCACTTCAGGCAAGGATTGGATGGACTCTTCCTCAAAATCTGACCATGAGGTGGTCAACTATGCCCTAATGGCCAATACTGATGAGACTGTTGTTCCTGATGATAAGGTACCAAATACTGTCTTTGATTTTGATACTGATAATGCCTCTGAGTTAAGACGTTTTCTAAAGTCATTGCATATTAGCTTTAGAAGTCAAACTGCTGAGAATACTAGGATCTTATCTGAGATGTCTGAATTTAGGAAAAGGAATGAGCATCTAGAAACTGAATTCTCTTTTATGCAAAAAGTACAGATAGAATGTGATAATGCTAAACACATGTATTTGGAGATAAAATTTAAATGTACTGCTCTTGAAAAAGAACTTGAGGATGCTAAAGAGAAAATCAGAACCTGGACAGATTATGGAAGGAAATTTCATGAAATAAATACTTCTAAGAATTGGAAAGAGTGTCTAGGTTATAAGTGAGATGATGATAAGAAATTGAAAAAGAAAGTTGTAATAGATGAGACAGTAAGTCCAATGACCTATAGACATGTTATAGACAAGACCAAATCAAAGATAAAGCCTGTTAAATTTGTATTTGGTAATGATCCCAATTCTACTTTTAAAAAGGGATCTACTTCTGATAACTCAGTCTCTTATGTGAAGTCTAAACCTGTCAAGAAAACTGAAAAGAAGAATGTAGGTTTGTTGTCTCAGAAACAACTTAGGGAAAAAGTTAGTGATGCAATTGGTAAACAAAATATACCTACTGTCAAGAGAAACAGGAATGGTAAAGTTGGGATTAATAAAGAGAATAACTATAAGTTTATCCCAAATGCACTTAGAAAATTCTGCTTTAACTGTGGAAACTCTAATCATCTTGCTATTGATTGCAGAAAGAGTAAAAAGAAGGTTACTAAAATTCCTAAGTCTGATTTTAGGAGTAGATCAGTATTTTATAAACCTCAGAAGTCCTGTTTTCATTGTGGTAGTAAATGACATTCTATTTATACTTGTGAAGAATACCATAGTTTGTACTATAACTTTTATGATCATTTACCTAAGTTTAATAAAAGTGCAAATTCTGGTATCATTAAGAATTTCAATGTGAAGCATGCATCTGTTATTACTGATACTGACAAAGCAAATCCTGATGGATCTTATTCTGTCAGGACTGCTAAAGTCAAAAAGTCTTCTGCTGCCAAAATTAGTAAAATGCATGGAAAAGGAACCCAACAAGTGTGGGTTCCTAAATATCCTAACTAGTGAATTGTAATTCTGATTGCAGGGAAAAAGGAAAAATGTGTTAGTCATGGATAGTGGATGTTCTGTGCACATGACTGGAAACAAAGCCCTGTTATTAGAATACGAGGAAAAAACTGGTCCAACTGTGTCTTATGGAGATGGAAACATTGGACAAACTTTGGGATATGGCAATATAATCATTGGCAATGTCATCATTGAAAAAGTAGCTCTAGTGAAAGGACTAAAACACAACATGTTGAGTATTAGTCAAATCATTGACAGAGGTTATCATGTCAACTTCTATTCCACACATTGTGAAGTAGTCAGCAAAGCATCAGGAAAGGTTGCACTCACTGGCTACAAGCATGGTAACATTTATGAAGCCAACATTCAAGTAAATACTGATGGCTCTCCTACTTGTCTCATCAGTAAAGCATCAGTAGATGAAAGTTGGAATTGGCACAAGAAGCTTTCTCATCTCAACTTCAGCAATATCAATGAGTTGGTTAAGAAAGATTTGGTTAGAGGATTGCCTAAAGCTTTGTATACTCCTGATGGACTCTGTGATGCATGTCAAAAAGCTAAACGGAGAAGGACATCATTCAAGAGTAAATCTGAATCCTCTATTGGTGAACCATATCACATGTTACATCTTGATCTATTTGAACCAGTCAACATATTGTCCATCAATAAGAAAAGGTACACTCTTGTAATTATTGATGAATACTTTAGATTCACCTGGGTGTACTTTCTGCACAGAAAAGATGAGACTCCTGAAATACTGTTGGACCATGTGAGAATGATTGAGACAGACACAAAGTATAAAGTCAAGATTCTGAGAAGTGATAATGGTACTGAATTCAAGAATTCAAAGATGGAAGAGTTCTGCAAATACAAAGGAATTATTCAACAATTCTCTGCTCCTGGCACACCCTAGCAAAATGGAGTAGTAGAAAGGAAAAATAGAACTCTTATTGAGGCTGGCAGAACTATGTTGGAAGAACATAGGAACACAGGAATGTGAAGATGCAGGCATTACAACTACATTTTCTGAGAAGTTTCCTGACAATGCTCAAGGGGCTTCTGATATTCATGAAATGGAAATTTTTGTCGAGGACACTGTCATTGAGGGAAGCACACAAGAACCTCCAACTCAAAGTGTTGAAGCAGCTTCTGAACCTCATGCTACACAAGAACCATTAGTACAACATACTGATGCAAGCTTATCAAATCCTGACAGTGTTGCTCCTGATGCTAGTGGTGCTCCTGATGCTGAGCCAATCCTGATCCAACCACTGAGCTCAAGACCAATGGTAAATCCTATATCAGAATCCAAAGATAAACTTAAAGGTGTTGTTCCTGATGCTACTGGTGATTCTGGAGATAGTGATGATAATGATTATGAGAAGGATCAGCTTGCTACAGGACTCAAATCTAGTCTTGGAACTAACTTTGGTTCTTCAAGCACTTTCATGACTGACAAGGCTACTACAGGAAAGGATCTTAGACAAGACTTTTCTGGTCCTTCACCAATTGATCTAGCTAAGCTTCTAAGAAAAGATGAATGGGAAAATGAATGGTACAGATCTTTTAATTCTGTCAGTTTTCCATGTGTTTTGGAACATGCTGCTCATGCTGCCAGAATCATAGAAAATGAAGATTTAAGGAATCACTTGAAGGCTACAACTCTGTTATCTAGAAGCCTCAAGACTGAAATTGATTATGTGAAGGCTGCTACTGAACATGTGAGGACTGATATCTCTCAAAACTTGACAAAGGCTCCAACTACTTTTCAATTGAGGGTTGTGGAATCTCATGTTAAGACAATTGTTTCAGAACAGTCTCACATTCACAACAGAATTGATTCATTGGAATCCAAGGTAACTGATATTCAAGCCTCTCTTTCCTTAATTTTAAATTTGTTATCAAATTCTGATGTCAAAAGGGGGGAGAAGGTAAGTCAGACAAAATGTACACCTGAACTAGTATTGAGAAGAAATAGTGATGATGACAATACTGGTAATGATATGGTATTTCAAAGAGAAACCTCTGATGCTGCTGTGATGAAGTCTACAATTCAAACTTCTCAAAGTCAATCTACGCAGTCAACTCATGTTTCTGGTTCTGGAGTTAGAACAATAAGGACACTGGTGAAATCTCAGATCCTGACGGAAGAGCAAATCCTGACAGGTGATCAAATCCTGACACCTGGTCATGGACAAACACTCTCTACAATTCCTGAAGGTGATGAAGATGTTCTTATTGATAATCCTGAAGATGCTGCTAATCTATTCCGGAATTTCACAACAAGAGATGGTAATGTTGTTACTCTTTATCACACTGATAAGAGAGTTCAACAGTTATTTGCAAGGAAGGCACTTTCTACTGCTAGTGAAGAATATCCTGATCTCTCACATGAAGAATTTCTAAATCAACAGAGAGAAATGATGGAGAGTTTTAAGAATCCTGCTTCTGCTAGAGGTAGAGGTAGAAGAGGTGCAAGAAGAGGTGCAAATAGAGGAAGAAGCTCATCAATTCAACATGTGCCTAGACAGACAAGGTCTAGAAGTCTAAGAATAGAAGAAATTCCTGAGTCTACTCAAATTCCAGTAGTTCCTGACAGGTCTACTTTTGGTGATGATGAAATTATTGAAGAAGAACCTGAATTAAGAAGAAAATCAAGACAATCAACACTCATCAGTAATACAGCTCAAATTCCAGATTCTAATCCTGACATTGTTCAAGATCCTGATGAATCTGAAATTCTACAAGAGGTTGATTTGTTAATCTTATCTACTATGGTTGATTCACATAATGAAGAAGTGGATGAAGAAGAAGAAAGAAGAAGAAAAGAAGTAGCAAGAACAACAAATAGAGATTTCAATCTCTATGTGCAAAAGCTTAAACATTCAAATAGAAGGTTGTGGAGAAATTCAAGTAGACAACAACCTCAGTTCGAAAGAAGCTTTGTTCTTGAGAGGGAAAAAGATAAGAAGTGGAAGAACATTGACACACTTAGGTGTGATAGACCTATCAACTATCATTCTGGTGGAATTATAACAAGTGTCTCCAGTGTTGCTGATTTTTCTGATTCATTTAGATCCAAAGCACTCTGGTTACAGATGTTTTCAAGTCTAAAGCAAATGTCACACAACTCAAGAGGAGGTATTGGACACAGGGATGCTGAATTTCTGAATATACCACATGTTGATCCTCATGCTTTGAATGAAATTGGAGGTATTTTAACTTCTGAATATCTGAACAATTTATTGGTTGTTGATATAGTTATAGATTGTCATGATGGTACTGAAAAGAAAGAAAAACTTTTGTATTTCATGAAAGACGGTAGTGTGAAGGTGATGACCATTCAAGAGCTGTTGATTAAAACTACAAAGGAACTGAAATATGTTCATCATCTACTAAGATGGAAAAACAAAGTGTGCAAAGAATGGAGTGATATGATTTTGTCAATAATTAAAAGAAGATTTGATGAATGAAGAAATTTCAATGGTGATTATACTCCCATGTACTTAAATCTAAGAGGTCAAGATGTGGAAATGCAAAGGGGCACTGCTGTTAAAGAAATGACCTTTGGCATGACTCGACTTTATCTTAATCCTGATAGGAAGGAAATTGCTTATCTTTTGCTTGAAGAGCACAGTCTACTGAGAAGCTCTATACAGAATATCAGAGCTGCTATCTTTCAGATAAATGAGGAAGATGAAGAACTCAAATATCTTAAAGAAAGACTAATTCAAATTCTTGAAGACAAGGAAGAAAGTCTATTGTCAAACTTCTTGAAGATGAATTTTTTCTATCAAAGAATCTGAACAGATAAGTTGTTACTGTAAATACTTGTACATTTTGTAAATAAGTTTTTGACATCATTGAATCTAGGAATCTATACTTTATTTTACAAAGTATGAGATTGGGGGAGATTGTTAGATCAGGATTCAATGATCGTCAGGATCTAGACTCAACTGATCAGGATTGATGACGTCATCAGTATTTGCTCAAGCGTCAGTATCAGGATTGCTATCATGATTACTATCATGACTATGATCAGGATTGATCATCAGGACTGGAAGCTGATCAGGATTACAACTTCGAGTTATTTATGGAGTCTAATTAAAAAAGAAAGTTTATTTTGTCGGTTCCTAGTTTATAGGAATGAAGTTGTCGGTTAGGATATGTTTCAATATAGTTGGTAATTGATTCGGACTTATCTTGTAATCGATAGAGAAGCTGTGTAGTATATAAACACAGTTTAGATTTTGATTTTAATAATCAATTGCATACACGAGTATTTTGTAACTTAGAAGCTCTCAAAAATATCAGAATTTCTTGAGAGAATTTGTAACAGTTTTATACCAGATTTAATAAAGTTGTTATTATTCTTTCATATTTGTGATCTATATTTTATTAAGTCGAGAATCTTATACAATTGTATTCAACCCCCCTTCTACAATTGTTATTTAATGGGCAACACCCATTATTATATAGCCAATCATAACTTAACATGTGTCATTTTGTAAAAAACTTTGTACCTAATTTGGGGTATTTAGTATTTTCTATTGTTATTATGTTTGGGAATTGAAAAAATCGTATCCAAAATTTATTAATTACTAACTTAAAACCCGTATCATGCACATGCTATCTTTAATAGTTGTTATTTTATTATTTATATTTCAATATTTTAATCAATTACTTTTGTTCAAAAAATAAGTACGTATTTTAAAATAGGTAAACTTTTTTAAATAATTAAAAACATTAATAATTGTTATTAATTTTTTTATTATGATTTACATTTTAAATATTTTACTAATTGTATTTGTTAAAAAAAATAAGTAAGCGTGTTAAACTTTTTTAAATAATTAAAAATATTAAAATAAATAAGTAATGGTTTGTCCGTTATATTTTTGGAAAATGAGTGGTTTTGATAAATAAAAATATAAAAAGTCATATATTTTAGTTGAAAACGGTAATTGCCTGTAATTAAAAGTAATAAAATATTAAGTTAAGGTTTACCCGTTATTATTTACGTTTTAAATATTTTATTAATTATATTTGTTAACAAAATAAGTTTGTGTGTTAAACTTTTTTTAAATAATTAAAAATATTAAAATATATTTTAAAATAAATAATTAATGGTTTGCCCATGATATTTTTGTAAAAGATGTGGTTTTAGTAAAGAAAAATAGAAAAAGTCATATGTTTTAGTTGAAAAAGGTAATTAATTGTCTGTAATTAAAAGTAATAAAATAAATAAGTAAAGATTTATCGGTGATATTTTTGGAAAAGAAGGTGTTTTAGCCAGGAAAAATAGATAAAGTAACATGTTTTAGTTGAATAAGATAATTGTCCGTAATTAAAATTATTAAAATAGGTTTTAAAAAAAATTAAGTAAGGGTTGTCCGTGATATTTTTGGAAAAGTAGGGGTTTTAAGTAAGAAAAAATAAAAATAGTAGCATGAAAAAGGCAATTGCTCGTGATTTTTTTAAGAAAAAGATAGTATTTGTTAGAAAAAATAAAAAAAGTAATGTATTTTAGCCGAAAAGTTAATTGGTTATAAATAATGGTAGTAATTAATAATATATTTTTAAAAATAAGTAAGGGTAATTAAGTAAAATCATTTAGGATCGACCGTCCAACCAAATTTTAATGTTTCGTCTATTATAATATAGTAAAATATATAAGGGTAATTAAGTAAAATCACTTAGGACCGATCTGTTGGGTTTGATCGGTTGTTCAACCCAATATGGTAATATGAATTTGGGTGATTAAGACTGTTTTGGTAATAATTGTATGGGTAGACAATTATTATATATGTTAATAATTGTATGGATAGGCAATTATTATATATGATAAGTCTTTGTGGTTAAGTTTTGGGTGACTATATAAACATAGTCATACTGTATTTGTTTGATATGAGTGCTTAAGAGATGTAACCGTCTTAGGTATTGTTTGAGAGATGTTTGAGCATTGTTTGGCTCAAGTATCGAGTTTGGGACACCATTGAGGTGTTATTGTTTTGATTGTATTATTGATAACTATTTTGATTAATAATACAAGTTGGGACGTGGGTGTTTCCATGTCATGTACGTTTTGTGTGTGTTACTTGTCAACTAATTGTGTTTGTGCGTGTGCTCTGCATTGATGGATTGTGAATCTCGAATTTGAGTACTCCCTCAACCTAACAAGTAGTATCAGAGCCAAGGTTCGTGATTCATGATGGATGGGGTTAGAGGAAAGATCGAGATTCAATTGATATGGTGGAGTACAGTGAAGGATTTGCTGACAAGATGCCTACTAATGTGGGATGATGAAAAATTACGTGTGGTATGGCGGTTGACTTGCACCGTAGATCAATTTGTTCGGGTTCAAGATGGAAGAGATCATCACAATTGTTATGATGGCTTGATCAACCAGGTGAACGAGTTGGATGATACTAGTGTTCTTTCTACAGGTCGAAAGATTGAGAAAGCAAGGATCAGGTGACTCAATTGATGGAAGGGCACTCGTGGTGGATGATGCACGTGATTTTGTAAATGGATACGTCGTTATGTTGAAGAACGATGGTTTGAAGGTCACTATACGGGTTTTAGTGATTCTCAAGATTTGAAAAGAAAGAGGAAGAGATTCTTGTTCGAGGGGAGGCATGGCAAATGGACGTTGATGTCTCTGATGGATACTGAAGGTTTGGAAGAGCAAGAGGATTCTTGTTCGAGTGAAGGCATGGCGGAGGGACGTCGATTTCGTTGATGGATACCGTTCAACCTGATATGGGTATTTGGTTGAAAGGGAGGATTGTTGGGTTTGAACGGTTGTTCAATCTAATATGGTAATATGAATTTGGGTGATTAAGACTGTTTTGGTAATAATTGTATCGGTAGACAATTATTATATATGATAAGTCTTGGTGGCTAAGTTTTGGGTGACTATATAAACATAGTCATATTGTATTTGTTTGATATGAGTGCTTAAGAGATGTAATCGTTTTATGTATTATTTGAGAGATGTTTGAACATTGTTTGGCTCAAGTATCGAGATTGGGACACCATTAATGTGTTATTGTTTTGATTGTATTATTGATAATTGTTTTGATTAATAATACAAGTTGGGACGTGGATGTTTCCACGTCATATATGTTTTGTGTGTGTTACTTGTTAACTAATTGTGTTTGTGCGTGTGTTCTGCATTGATGGATTGCGAATCTCGAATTTGAGTAGTCCCTCAACCTAACACGACTGATCAACCAAAATTTTAATATTTTGTTTATTATAATATAGTATAGATTATCCTATCGAGATTATCTGTATTCTCGTTTGACAAATACATTACATTATTTAATTTCATTTAACTTATATGAATAGTCGAATAGAACCTCGTCGACTTTCTTTTATAAACTCTTACTTTGTGACAACTTCCAGAGATATGTATTGTATAAGTGGCAGTTGTTAAAACGAAGTGGGTAAAGTTCAGATAAACGCATTGTTTATGCCAACGACATGGCCATGATTTGGGAAAACTGATTAGTTCTAATTGTCTTTTGATAAGTAAAAGTAACAATTTCACATTTTCACGTGTCTGCTCATGAATTTTGATACCAATAATATTTTTCCAAGCATTTAACCATCGAATTTAATAACACAGCCACAATCCAAGGACTGGGGCGGGCTTTACTTTACCACTCGTCTCTCGCCGTTTCAGGTCCAACCGCGACACATTTTAACACAAGTTCGAACGAAAATACTCTAAATTTTTCACAAATTTTGAAGTTGATTATAATTAGCTTAAAACACGTGTAATGCACGAATTATTTTTAATAATTATTAATTTTATTATTTATATTTTATATTTTATCAATTGCATTTGTTAAAAAAGTAAATTTTAAAATAAATAAGTAACAGTTTGTCCGTGATATTTTGGAAAATGAGGAGTTTTAGTAAGGAAAAATAAAAAAAATAATATGTTTTTGTTGAATTTTAAATTATAAAAATAACGGTTTGTCCGTGATATTTTTGAAAAAAGAGGGGTTTCAGTAAGAAAAAATAAAAAAAGTGACATGTTTTAGTTGAAAAAAAATGTCAATTAAAAGTATTAAAATAGGTTTTAAAATAAATAAGTAAGGGTTTGCCCGTGATATATTTGGAAAATGAGGGATTTTAGTAAGAAAAATAGAAAATGTAACATGTTTTAGTTGAAAAAGGTAATTGTCCGTGATTTTTTTAGAAAAAGAGGGAATTTTATTTAAAAAAATAGAAAAAATAATGTATTTTAACTGAAAAGGTAATCAGTTCATGATATATTTGGAAAATGAGTGATTTTAGTAAGGAAAAAAAATAACATGTTTTAGCTGAAAAATGTAATTGCTCGTGATTTTTTTAGAAAAAAAGAGGATTTTGATAGAAAAAATAATGTATTTTAACTGAAAAGATAACTTGTTATAATAATTTATATAACAATTAAATAAGGTAAGTATCATACCAAAAAACATGTATCAAAACTTGTAATGTTTCGTCTATTATAAGATATATACTCCCTCTGTCCCTCTCATTTCTTTACACTTTCCTTTTGGTACGTCCCTCTCATTTCTTTACATACCAAAATAGTAACATTTTATAATATAAAATCTAATAGCATTCACTATTTTTCTCCACTATACCTACTTTATACCCACTTTATACATTAAATATTGATTGTTCCCACAACTTTACTCATTTTTCTTACTTTTCTCTATTAATTTACACTTTTTCTTAACCTTCGTGTCGTCCTCTCAATGTAAAGAATTGAGGAGGACGGAGGGAGTATTAATTTTACAGTATTTTCTAAATCGCTCTAAGATAAAAGAATTTACTCAATAAGAACCTAAATATTAGTGAAATCAAGTAGTAATAATAATGACATCCATGTGGGTAAATTTGATGCACAAAAGGATAGATAAATACATCATGATTAGCCATGATTTAAGGATAACATTGATGCTAAATCACTTTGCACCGGATCAAATAGTTGTCTTGCTTAGTGAGATTTTGAATAATTAATTCACCACTTTACCTAAATTAACCGAACATCCAATGATAACGTAACATAAGAAGTGAAGTTTTATAATTTGAACCAGTCCTCCTGTCCTATCTAACTTCACTACATGACCACTTCAATGCACATGAAAAGATAAACAAAATATCTTCATAAGAATTGCAGACGTAGTCTAAACTCTAAACTTTTACCACAAGTTGAACGGAGAAGTACAGTAAGAATAAACTTGGTCATGTTTTTGGTAAAATAAACTAATTTAAAATGCGGATAGATAAAAAGTAATTATAAAATGTTTTCTAGGAAGCTTGATATAAAAGTGAAAATATTTAAAAAAAAAAATGCTAAGGTCCCCGAAAACTTTTCCAAATTTTTTGACAAAAACTAATATTTCAATCCCGCGTGCATACATATATGTTCCTAAATCACTTGGGATGAATTTCGAGATTACTTTCCGGGTACCTCATCTTCACATATGCTACTACTGATATACTGCAATAGAATATTCTACAAATGATTCGTTATCCTAAAAATAATGACAGCAAGAAGAGAAGAGATGCATAAAAAAAATTAAATTGACAAAGTACGTACACTAATCATGTTTACGCGTTCTAAACGCTGAGAGAACTAATTGACAATCCCCCCACTTGTGCTTTTGAGAACAAATTGACAATCCCCCCCACTCGTGCTTTTGACTTCATCGTATGGGGAATGGTCTTTTTTCTTTTTCTTTTTTCTCTAAAATTTCCTTTGTGAGGCATCTTTAAAAAAGTTGGTCATATTTTGTGTTTATTTTGCTCAAAATTACAAAAGATAACTTGATTAGCCATTTAGGTTTAGTTGATAATCTTGTTTATAAATTTATATTAAATTTATTGAAAATTGAAGATTTGATTTATACTATTATTGAAATGCAAATTAAATATAATTTTAAACGGAAAGAACTACGGTTAAGAATTAACTGAAAATTAAGTTATTAATATCTCGTCATACATTTATATTTTTCCCTGGAAAATATTGTATTATATTTTTTGTAAAGAAGGATGTTCAATTCTGTAAGAAGTAGAGATGCAAGACATGATTAATAAAATTATCGTTCCCTCAAAAGAAAAATTAATAAAAATATCGTTCCCTCAAATTGGACCGGGGAAAACAAAGTTTGAACAATAAAACTTGACTATGGAGCGTCGACGTTAAAACATCCATATGATTTGAAAGTGCCATTTTTCATACCAAAGACGAACGGGTCATCAACTGCTCCGTACCAATTTGTCATGGGAATTGATTTTTACTACAATATCGTTCATGTGCACGGAAACAGGTTGAAACCCGAAAGTGACAAGACCAATTATTTGTAATCCCCTTTATTTATACTTAGCTTTTATACCCGTGCGTCGTGCGAGACGTTTAATAAATTATTTTAATTAAGTGTTTTTTATAATTTTATTTATTTATTAATATCTTTGTATATTTTCATAAAAATATAAATTCATTTTTGATATTACAAAATTTTAATAATAAATTAAGTTAATAATATGTTTTTTCATATCTATATCTTATTTCGGTTTATGTTGTAATTCTTAAAGAATTTTTTATATATACAAATTCATTAAAAGAATGATGATTTATATGTTTATTCATTGTTTTTATAAATTCAATTTTAATAAATTTTAGTGTATAAATATTAAAATTATACTACTTCTATTATTCTTTACTTTTATAGAAATATTACTTTTTTTTCTAAAGTAGAGTATTATTAATAACTCTAATTTTGTAATTGTTTTATAAGAGAGAGATTTTAGCTATGTAGGATCCACTGACGACAACCATACCATTTAAGTGTTTTACACTAATTATTATATACAAGCCTATAACCCGTGCGATACACGGATGAATTTTAGTATTTTTAATTTATTATTTTAGTATTTTTATATGATTTATTATTATTATTTATCTTATTTTATTATCATTTATTTGTATTTTGATCTTAAAAATTTTTAATATGTTGTCGACGAAATAATATATTGAACTTTTGAATGTAGCTTAGAAAAATAGATGATATAAATATTTAATAATAATAATATGTTGTTGACGGGATTCGAATCTTGAACCCGTGAGAGTATTTTAGATACCAAGAAAATAATATTGTTTTAATATTACATCAAACGGTTCTTATTTATCTATATTTATATCTAACGGTTATTATTTAGAGAACCAAACTACCAACCAACCAACCAAATAGACGGTAGTTTGCTTATAATAGTATTTTTTAATATGATTTTTTTAGTAATTTTTATCTTATTTTATTAGCATTTATTTGTATTTTGATCTTAAATTTTTTTAATATGTTGTTGACGAGATTCGAATCTTGAACCCGTGGGAGCATCTTAGATATCAAAAAAAGAATATCATTTTAATATTACATCCAACGGTTCTCATTTACATATATTTACATCTAATGGTTATTATTTAGAGGGTCAAACTAAATGATCAAACTACCAACAAAGAGTGATTTGCTTATAATATTATAGCATAAATATAGATATATAAAGATATAATTTATGTAAATTGTAACCCCGACTTGGTAAAGATGAAAAAAATAAAAAAAAAGACAAATTGTAGAGCATATTTTAGCATTAGTCATTTTTTATTTTTCTCTAGGTATTATGTAACATCTTTGACATGGCCCCTTGACCGCTACAGCCTACTATCCTGGAGGATGCAAAATTTATTAATGTGTATATATATTGGTTTTGTTATTTATTTTTAAAAATAACAAATCAATTAAGCTAATTCTTAATATTTAGTGTAAATAAGACTGTACAGTAAAGTTCTGAAGTGATATTTTTTGAATCGAACGAAATTATCATTTAAAAAAATTATTATAAAAGAAAGTTTTTTTAAAAAGAAATATATAAGAAAGTTTTATATATTAGAAGTTAGAACTGATTAATACTTTGATAGAGATTTTTTTTTGTCATTTTAAAAAGGTCACTGCATATCCTTCGGGTTGAGGATTCTAAGTTTACTAAGATCATGCTCCAATCTCATATAAAAATACGAAGGTGTTATTGTAATTTCAAAATATTATATGTAATTACAAAATTATCATAAAAAATTTATACTAAAAAACACTGTTATCTTAACTAAATTTCTAAGATTAACCTAAAGATCCTTTTTCTCTTTATACAAGTCAAATAATTGTTAAATAACATAAACAAAAGAGAAAAGACTATGAAGTAGGAACAAAGAACAATATTAACCCCCAAATTAAAGAAATAGACACTGGGCTGTATATTGTATGCGTTGTCAGCCCGATAAAAGATACGAGCCCAATAAACAAAATGCAAAAGTTATTTGCAAGCTTTACATGATTTGCAATTTTGCATGGTTTTGAAGAAAAATGGTAAAATCGATCAACTGATAATTCGATTATTTCAAATCTTCTTTGGTTTTGGTTTCGAATATTAAAAAACCGTAAGTTTGGGTTCGGTTTGACTGGTTTTCCCACCCGAAATAACAGAACCGCGCACCTTGTGATAACTCCAAATCCCGATCTAGTCCTTCCCGGTCGATCCCACGCCTGGAAGCGGTGTCGCTGCGGTTGGGACTCTGCAAAACAACACCGGAGGGGGGTTTGGACCCTGGCGGCGCCTCCGGCGTGAGAATAAGTAATGGTTTGGGAAAGGAAGACAGGACTATAGAGAAATCCAAATATGGAGGGTGTGTGTATGGGTTGAGTGTGTAAAAGAGAATGTAACCCCTACACCTTTCCTCCTTGGTCTATATATAGGTCCAGGATTAGGGTTTAGGGGTTGTACCTGCAATCATGAACGTTGAATCCTAGGTAGGCAGGACACCTGGGCGATGTTGATGGATTGCACGTGTCCAGGTGAAGGATTGTGACATCGTGTGCCAGGCTCCTGCTGGCGTGTGGTTTAAATAGGAAATAATTATCCCAATCATTGGGAATATTTACGTGTCGTCACCAGGTGTGGCCATCAGTCATGACCTATCCACGTCATGTACCAATGTGTAGTCTTCATGTGAGTTATTGCCTTTGTCGCCAGGGATGGATTAGACTTTGGGATTGAGCCGTATTCTAATTGTGGGTTCGGGTTTGTAGGTGTGTCCGGGCTCCAACTTGAGTTCGGACCCGTTGATGAACTAGGACTCCAATATGAGTTCGGATTTGTAAGTGAGCCATGACTCCCATATGAGTTCGGATCAATAGGTGAGCCCTAACTCAAGGTATGAATCTAGACTACCTGGTGAGCCATGATTTAAATATGAATCCGGGTTCGAGAGTGGTCCGGGGACCTGTATAGGTCTGGGCTAACATAGCCTATCACCTTGATGTTAATGATCTTTTCCGGTCTTATTACATTTGCTTGGTTACTGGAGTTAATTTTTACAACTTTTCTGGGTTGCCATTCGCATTGATTGTTATCTTTGAGAGACGGAAGAGTTCGAGTTCCACCATATTTACTCTTCTTTTTGCTATTTATCATATTTACTTTAGTCTCTAATATTCTGTGACGGATCTAAGCGGTGCAGACTCTAGAGTAGTATACTTTAATACAGTAACTACTCGCTACTTGCGTTTTCTTTCTTGATATCAGAGCTCAGGATTTTTGTTTGGATGCATGAGCTCTCCTTTCATGCATATGATATTATGATGAAAGTTAGTATGTGCAAAGCCTTATTTGTTAGTCTCCGTCCTATTTTACATGTCTCTTTTGAAAAAATCACATATATTAAAAAAATAATTGGTTGGATAAAGTTTTTCAACTAATACACTTAATTGATACTCCCTCGATCCCACCCAATTGTATACATTGGGGAACGGGACTCGGCACGCAATTTAAGACTCTTATAAAATATATTTCTATAAATTATTTTTAATATTTTTTCTTCTGAATTAAAATTTAACGTTTAAATTTTTATTCAGAGAAAAAATAATTTAAAAATAAGTTATAGAAGTATAATTTATATACACCTTAAAATTTGTGTTAAGCAGTGAAAAAAAACTGTATAGAAATGAATGGTACGGAGGGAGTACATTGAAAAATTCGGAATAATGTTAAGTGTGGAAAAAATCAAAATTTATTAACAATAAATATAGGTATATATTTGTAAAACTACCCTTAAATTTGTAAAAAAAAGAAGAAAAAACCATGTAAAATGGGACTAATAATTGTTTCAAAAGAGACGTGTATAATGGACTGAGCTCAACTACATGACATAACGTATGCACATGCACTAACATTGAAAAACTCATGGACTTTTGGAGTACTGAAGACTGCTAGTAGTTTAAGGTTTGGTTTAAAACCGAAACCACCCAAACCAAACTGTTTGAATTAATCTGGGAGTGTGTTTTTATGGATGTTCTAGTTTTCAGTTTCGGTTATGGTTTAAAAATATTGGAAGTAAAATTTTCGGTTTGATTGGTTTTTCGACGTATTGATTCGATCTGCATGAGACATGTTGAACACCAATAATTACCATTGTCCAAGGATGAAGGAACCAATCCTATACTGTACATAGGTTACAACAGAAGCAAATTAAGTAGCAATTACAACACCAAGCAACTATTATTAGTGACTCTCAGCTGAGGTGCTTTGCAAACCTGGTCGATAAAGTTCTACTAGAAGCTGGTTAAGAACATGGCCTCTGTCCTGGTGTCTGAGAACACTGTTATACTTTTAGCTAGGAAAAAACATCGTGAGATTTTGAAATCAACTTAGGCTGCTGACCACACTCGATATCACGAGCTAGCTAACTGGCATTTGCGAAAGAAGGCCGGCCATAAAAGATAAACAAACAGAGAATTATCAATTATTGCCAATTGTTTTTAGCTCTCACCGGCCTATATACAAACTAATGATGCTAATATGAATGCTAATTCTACTTTAGCAGTGGCTGCTCTTGTGCACCTCAAGCCTCAACACAAAGCTTCCATTTTACATGCTATAAATGCACAAATAAATGATAAGTTACAAAATTGTATATGGAATTAGTTTTATCTTTTGACAGTTGTAAATTGTTAGTTTGTTATAGTCAACTACAGTTGACTGGAGGTTGTATATAAGTACTTGTTGGATACATTCTATAGTGACTTTACTTTTACTGAATAATAAATTCCCCTTCTTTGTTTACAGAACTTTATACTTACAACAATAGATACAAGTTAGTTACTGTAAATCTATTATGGTATCAGAGCTTACATGACTGTTCTCTTCGATCCGTACATCTTCACGACGTCGTATTTGTCTTCTGCATCTTCAATTGAATCTTTAGCATCGTTGAGTTGATGGTTAACATCAGCTGAATCTCGAATCTTACAGGTTTTATCTCTGAATCTCAGAATTTGTGGTTCGATTTCTTCGAGTAGCTCTTGCAATTGAGATTGCATATGATTACTTTGAAGATTATGTCAATTTGTGTTTGATATTGGTTTTAGCTTGCTTATTTGCGTTATTCAGTCATGTTGCGTGATAGTTATGCGAATGTTGTTCAAGGAGTTGGATCTAGTAATACTATAAATCCTATTCATCATAATGTTTGCGAAGATGATGAAGTTTGTTCTGGAAAAGATGAGAATCCTGGTGTTAAGATCGCTTTGGAGAATCAGAACAATCTTCAATACAATATCTATACTGTTGATAACAATTCTCATCCGCTTTATATACATAATAGTGATCATCCTGGTTTAGTATTGATTGCTAAGAAATTGGTAGGTCCTGACAACTATGCGCCTTGGAGTAGGTCTATGCAAATTGCTTTGAATGCTCGAAACAAGTTTGTCATTGTGAATGGGAATTATCCTAAACCTGTTACAAATTCACCTCTCTATGCTCAATGGGAACGAGTTAATGATCTCATCATAACTTGGATTCTTAATTCAGTAGCAGAAGAAATTAGTGATGGTTTGAATTACGTTACTACTGCTAGTGATGTTTGGAGAGAGCTACATGAGAGATTTTCTGGAGTTACTGGACATAGGATTTTTCAAGTACTGAAAGATATTCATAGTCTTGAACAAGGAACCAAATCCGTGGAGGTGTATTTCCACAAATTAAAAGGATTATGGGATGAGTATTCTGTTCTTGAGCCCAGTGTCAGTTGTACTTGTGGTGCTAATAAAGTACAAGTTGAAATAGATCAGAAACGTAAGTTGTTACAATTCTTGATGGGGCTACATGAAAGTAATTCTACTGTTCGAGGTCAGATACTCATGATGAGTCCATTACCTACAGTTTCTCAAGCTTATGCTTTCGTTAAGCAAGATGAAAAGGCCAGGAATGGTTATCACAATGTGTTGACAGAGTCTAGTCCTTTTTCTACTAAAATGCTACAGTTGCAGCAGCAAATGCTACAAATGCTGGTTATAAGAAATTTTCTACTGGTGCTGTGAAGTCTCCATTGAAATGTACATATTACAATTTTAATGGTCACACGAAGGAAAACTGTTACAAGTTAATTGGTTATCCTCCAAACTGGAAGAAGAAAAAGGAAGGGACTGTTTCTACTTCAACTTATGCTGGACAATTTAGGTCTTTACCAAAGCCTAATCAGGCAACAACAGCTGTTAGTGTTGCACAATCTACAGTTCCTCACAGTGATCAACTTACACAGATGCAACAGCAAATCAATCAATTAATGAGTTTGTTTGTATGGACTGGAAAGTCTTGTAACAGTCCGGAAGATCATTTAGCAGGTATGGTTACTTCTGGTGTCAATTTAGTTACATGTCATAAATCTACTTATGCCTGGTTGATTGATACCGGTGCTACGGATCACATGTGCTGTTCTCTTCATTTACTTACAAATGTGACTAAATTGTCTACCCCAGTTAATCTTGCTTTACCAAATGGTTCTACACTCTTGGTTGATACTGTTGGTTCTTTTGAAATTCATCCTAGTCTTGTGTTGCACAATATTTTCTTTGTGCTCACATTTCATTATAACCTCTTATCAGTTGCACATTGGATATATGCTAATGGATGATCTATTTCTTTCTTTAATACTCATTGTGAATTTCGTTTATCCCATTCTCAAGAAGTCTTAGCAAATGGCAGACTTATTGATGGTCTATTTCATTTAGAATTTCAGATCGACCATTCTTTGTCTGGTCCTTCTGTTGTCAATAGTGTTGTTTCTAAGAAATAGTTGAGTGCCCTCTGGCATATGCGCTTAGGACATGCTTCTAGTCAGGTATTACATAAAATTCCTATTGTGAGTCCTCATATTGTTGATGAGTGCAATGTTCATTGTCCAGTGTGTCCCTTGGCTAAACAGACTAAATTACCTTTTCCTTTAAGCACTAGTCATGATTCTCAAGTATTTGACCTTATCCATGTGGATTTATGGGGACCATATGGTCATGAAACCACACATGGGTGTCGGTTTTTTCTTACAATCGTAGATGATCATTCAAGGAATGTGTGGACTTTCCTTCTTCCGTCTAAACATCATGTCTTCACTCAACTTTGTACTTTCTGTGCATATGTTGAAACTCAGTTCAACACTTCCATTAAACATCTTCGTACTGAACATGGTACTGAGTTCTTCAATTCCTATCTTTTTGATTTCATGCTTGCTAAAGGAATTGTTCATCAATCATCTTGTGTTGGTACTCCTGCGCAAAATGGCCGTGTTGAACGAAAACATCGTCAATTGCTTTCCATTGCTCGTTCGTTGCGTTTTCAGTCTGGTTTACCCATTAAGTACTGGGGGGAGTGTGTCTTGGCTGCCACCTATATCATTAATAGGCTTCCCACACCCATCTTAGACCATAAAACACCTTATCAATGTTTACATAGTTCCTTACCAGATTATCAAACTTTTAAAGTTTTTGGGTGTCTTTGTTTTGCTTCTGTCCATGACTCTGATAAGTTTTTGCCACGAGCAATTCGTTGTGTGTTTCTTGGTTATCCTATGGGTCACAAAGGCTATAAGTTGTTGAACTTAGATACCAAACAATTGTTTATATCACGGCATGGGGTGTTTCATGAGTTAGTCTTTCCTTTCCTTAATCAAACACATACTTCTACCAGTGCTGATCCTCATTTTGTTCAACATTGGTTTGACTCCAATGCCGATCCTTCTAGTTCTTCTACTGATCTACCAGTCGTACCTTCTGTTTTGCCTGGTTTTTCTGTGGTTCAACCTGAATCCAATGTTGATGTTGGTATCTCTTCTACTAGTACTTATGTTTCTCCAGATATATCTCATATCACACAGGTACCAAATGTTCTTTCTTCTAGCTAGTTCAGACTTTGATCATGACGGACTGCCTCCTGACATTGATACACTCGTAAATTTGTATCCTGAGGTTGATGTTTCTATTTCTGATAATGAGCATTTCCTTCGAAAATCCACCAGGGATAGACAACGTCCACATTGGTGGAAATATTATCAGTTTGGCCCTAATTCTGGTATTGTTAAAGGAGTTGATGATAAAGGAGTTTCAGATGTGTCGTTTGCTGATAAGTATCCTTTGGCTAATTTTGTGTCTACCTCTTCATTTTCTGTTGAACATAGTGCTTTTATGGCTCAAGTTGTTAAGCATAAAGAGCCTAAGACTTTTAGTCAAGCTATTGTTAATCCCAAATGGGTAGAAGCTATGAACAAGGAATTGGACGCTTTAGAACGCAATAATACTTGGGAACTTGTTTCATTCTGGTAAACAAACTATAGGGTGTAAATGGGTGTTTAAAATTAAATATTTGGCCAATGGTGAGTTAGATCGTTACAAAGCTCGCTTAGTGGCAAAATGGTACACTCAAGAACCCGAAGTTGATTTCCATGATACGTTTGCATCGGTGGCTAAGGGGGTAACTGTTAAATCTGTTATGGCTGTTGCAGCTTCTAAGAATTGGCCTATTTTTCAGTTAGATATCAACAATGCATTTCTCCACGGGGATATCACTGAAGAAGTGTATATGGATATTCCCCTTGGTTATCATCTTGATTCTTCTGTTACTTCTCTGGTTTGTCGACTAATTAAGTCAATCTATGGTTTACGTCAAGCATCTCGAGATTGGAACAAGAAACTTTCTGGGTTTCTTCTGTCTCTTGGTTTTAAACAATCCTTAGCAGATTATTCTTTGTTTACTCATCACCAGGGCTCTTTCTTCACCATTGTCGTGGTATATGTTGATGATATTCTATTGACTGGCAATCATGGTGATTTCATTGTTTTGGTTAAACAAGCTTTGCATAAACAGTTTAGCATTAAGGATTTAGGACAAGCCAAGTATTACTTGGGCTTGGAAGTCTCTCGAAATGATACTGGTTTGGTTTCTCAGTCAGCAAAAGTTCATTTTGGACATTTTAACTGCTACCAATCTTCTTGCCTCTAAGCCTCTTTCCATTCCTTTGGATAAGAACATTAAGCTTTATAGTTCTGACAAGTCAGGGGCTCTTATATCTAATCCTTCACTGTATCGCAGTCTTGTGGGAAAGCTATTGTATTTGACCTTCACTCGTCCTGACCTTAGCTATTCAGTACATTTGTTCAGTCAGTTTATGCAAGCGCCCCGTGAGAAGCATCTTGATGCTTTGTTTCGGGTGTTACGGTATCTTAAATGTATTGCAGGTTTGGGCTTATATTTTCCAGTCCAAAATGAGTTGACTTTGCAGGGTTTTTGTGACAGTGATTGGGGTGGTTGTACCATCACTGGTCGTTCTGTTACAGGCTTTTGTTTAAAACTGGGTGCTGCTCTTGTTTCCTGGCAGGCTAAGAAGCAAACTGTGACTTCTCAAAGCACAACAGAGGCTGAATATCGTGCCTTAGCCTCCATTACTACTGAGATTATGTGGATTAAATACTTACTTGCAGATCTTCAAATTTCTGTTACTAATGCTGTTCCTATTTATTGTGACAATCAGGCTGCAGTTGATATTGCTAACAATCCGGTTCAACACGCTCGTACAAAGCATATTGAACTCGATTGTCATTTCATTCGTGAAAAAGTGCAGTATGGTATTATCAATCCTCTAAAAATTTCAACGAAAGATCAGTTAGCGGATATTTTTACTAAAGTTTTGGGTGGTCCTGCTCATTGGACTATTTGTTCCAAACTGGGTCTTCACAATCCTTGTGTATCTCCAGTTTGTGGGGGGAGTAATATGAATGCTAATTCTACTTCAGCAGTGGCTGCTCTTGTGCACCTCAAGCCTCAACACAAAGCTTCCATTTTACATGCTATAAATGCACAAATAAATGATAAGTTACAAAATTGTATATGGAATTAGTTTTATCTTTTGACAGCTGTAAGTTGTTAGTTTGTTACAGTCAACTACAGTTGACTAGAGGTTGTATATAAGTACTTGCTGGATACATTCCATAGTGATTTTACTTTTGCTGAACAATAAATTATCCTTCTTTGTTTACAGAACTTTATACTTACAACAATAGATACAAGTTAGTTACTGTAAATCTATTAGATGCAGTGTTTTCCAGATTTAGTCGATTCGTATTTTGTTAACGGAGGAATTTGGTATTAACAAAGTTTGAGGTTTGTCGCCGGAATCAAGATCTATGACGGTGGTTCTTCGCCGGAGTGTGGTGGTTGTGATGAATTGGGGGCTGAGATTGTAAGGGTTTTCTTGGTGGTGGCTCGCTGAGCTCTTCGCTTCCAACCCCTTACAATGTGCCTACGTACCCCGTATTTATAGGGGATCAAGCCCTACGTAGTTCTTGGGGAGCAAGTAACCTATATGGGCTGGTTTCTGATTTCCGAGGCCCACTAGGATACCTGATCCATCTTCTGGAATTGGTCTTCAACTCGCTTTAGGAATGTCCAACGATGAGGCCTAGTCACAAAGGCCCAAGGCTCAACTACAGTCTAGGGACTTCACGGATACGGCATCGACCCAACTTAGGAGCCAACACGAACCGCTACCAGCTGTCTCCCTGACCAAAGTAGTTGCAGGTATAGCCATGACTTACCCCAAATGCCAGACGCATCCTTGTCCCCCGAATGAGAAGCACCCACCAGATTGCAGGACAAGTGATCCCAAGCGTTTGGGTGCAAAGTGCAGGATTACTCCAAAGTTCCCCAATAAGGACGCGCCCATTGAGTATAGGAACAGAGCTCCCAAAGCACACACCAAGGTTCACCCCACATCCCCAATGAAGACGCGCCCATTGAATACAGGAGGAGGCCTTCAGTCATCAGGCATACCCCTGGAGGCCTTCAACCACGGACATCCCCCTCCTAGGGCACATCCTAGGAGGGAATTCTTCAATCATCAGGCAAACCCCTGGAGGCCTTCAATAATGGACATCCATCCCTTAGGGCTCATCCTAAGGGAGAAGTCTTCGATATCTTGCCAGTATCAAGCCAAGGGAGTCGTCCTTCACCACTAAGTAGCTAATTCAAACCAAGAGGGCGCGCTCTCAAGGGGTGGACGGCCTAAAAGAGCGTGCCCTTACCCCTTTAAGGGCAAGCCCTAAGTCTTCCATATGCTAATCACATGTCATTCTAGCTGTTATTCTCTGTCAAGTCATCCATTCATGTCAAGTTGTCAGTCCACACCAAGAGGACGCGTCCTCAAGGGTTGGACGGCCAGAGGGCGCACCCTCACCCCTATGAGGATAAGCCCCGAGCCTCCGTTGTACTAGTTCAATCCCTAATTGCACCTTGGATATCCCCAATTGATTATTACTTGACCCGAATCTTCCTTAAAAACCCGATACCGAATTTTGGCTATAACAACTACCCCCCAATTCCATGTGAAGTCAGAGATGAAGCATGGAATTTTTAATCTCCAAAGTGCCAAAATCTCTTTGTAACCTTTTCTTCTTCAAGAAATGTCCTCGAGCTTCTTCCTTCTTTTATGCTGTAATGAGGGTGCATCCTTCCAGATGACGCGTCCTTTAATTCTTCCATCATATTTTTTTTATAATTTTAATGTTTAGAGAGGGATACCATCTGCACACGACACCTCTAAGCTTACATGAGCTAACTCGGCGTAAGAAACAAGAGATATTGTGCACAGATATAAACCTCTCTCCTGGCTCGTCCTCAAGTAAAATATTCATTTATCGAGAGGACGTGCCGTCTTCTATCATTAAGGGTTACAGATTCATTCATTTATCTTAAGATTCAAAAAATGGAGTAGCTTGTGTAAATATAGATACACCCTTGTATATATATACTTGTACGGTGGTCTAATCAGTCATACTATTTCATCCGATGGCTGCCACGTGTTCCACCTAATATCTTCCTTTGCCCTTCCTTATAATCTTTCTTCTCTCTCATTCCAGAATAGTTCTCTTTTGAGTGCGTCCTAAAATATGGGCGCGTCCTCTTTCAAAAATTCCAATAATGACACACCCATGCGTCCCTTGAGGGTCTGGCCATGAGCATTCTTTCCTTGATATTATGAGATGTCTTGTAAAGATGTCTTCATGTCATAAAATTTTAAGAATATGTAAGTGATGCCCTCGAAGGGTCCTTAAAAGCGCAAACCAGTCCCGTAGGGACCTTGTGAAGTGACCTCGTAGGGCCTTGTAGTAAAAAATTATCACAATAATATTTTCTCTCCAGCTAACATGTGAGCTTATGTTCCCACATGTATCTTCAAGTCTTCTTAAAGTATCATAAGAGAAGGCCTCTTGTTGATATGATGAGAGAAGTAGATGAGTTCTCTCCTTTTGTCTGTCTACATTTTAGTATGAGGAGAGGAGTCCTCTCCTGTCACATAAGTCTTTCTCTTTTTTAGTATAGGAGAGGAGTCCTCTCCTGTCGCATGTTCCTCCTTTTTAATATGAGGAGAGGAGTCTTCTCTTCTTGTCTGGCTTCTTACTAATATGATGGGAGAAGGCCTTTATACGAATACGATGAGAAGAGTCCTCTCTATTAATATGAGTGGAGGAGTCCTCTCTGCTGATATGAATGGAGGAGTCCACTCTGATGATATGAGGAGAGGAGTCCTCTCTGCTGATATGAGGTGGAGGAGTCCTCTCTACTGATATGAGGAGAGGAGTCCACTCTACTGATATGAGGTGGAGGAGTCTTCTCTACTGATATGAGGAGAGGAGTCCTCTCTGCTGATATGAGGTGGAGAAGTCCTCTCTACTGATATGAGGAGAGGAGTCCACTCTACTGATATGAGGTGGAGGAGTCTTCTCTACTGATATGAGGAGAGGAGTCCTCTCTGCTGATATGAGGTGGAGGAGTCCACTCTACTGATATGAGGAGAGGAGTCCTCTCTGTTGATATGAGGAGAGAAGTCCTCTCCTCCTTCCTGACTCTTGCGTAGGGTAGCCTATATGGACGAGGGCAATGCCGAAGTCCATTCTAATCTTCTAATCCATTTTATAATAGCATTATCTTGTGGAGGGGCTCACTCATGACCTTGGGGCCGTATCCTGCTGGTCAGGGGGCGCATCCGAAGGTCCATGGGGCCTCTACTTCAAATATTCTTCTTCTTATTGCAACCCGAGGGTTGTAAAATCATGTTTAAAGTCAAAGCCTTAACATATGAGGCCGATACCATTATGACGCTCCTTGAAGGGCATATCTTCTATTATTGAGGATATGAAGATGCGTTCTCTGAAGATAAAAGTCTTTTCTTTTCGGAGGGGCTCACTCATGTCCATGGGGCCTCGACCTGTAAGCAGGGGGCACTCACTGTGGACCAGGGGCCTCTCTCCTATATAATCCATTGAATTATCACGTGAAGGGGCTCACTCATATCCATGGGGCCTCGACCTGTAATCAGGGGGATCTCACTATGGAATACGGGGCCTCTGCTTCCAATAGCTTCCTTTCCTCTGAAATTCAAGTAATGAATTCTTCACACGGAGGGGCTCGCTCATGTCCATGGGGCCTCAACCTGTAATTCTTTCAAGAATCAGGGGGCGCACTCTATGGATCACGGGGCCGCTCTCCGATATTATAAATTGAGTTGTCACTTGAGGGGGCTCACTCATGTCCATGGGGCCTTAACCTGTAACCAGGGGCACTCTCTTTGGATCATGGGGCTGCTCTCACATATCATCTATAGAACTGTCATGTGATGGGGCTCGCTCATGTCCATGGGGCCTCGACCTGTAATCAGGAGGCACTCACTATGGATCATGGAGCCACTCTCCTAGACTATCGATTAAATTGTTACATGAGGGGGCTCACTCATGTCCATGGGGCCTCAACCTGTAACTAGGGGCACTCTCTTTGGATCATGGGGCCTCGCCTCCCTATTATCTTCCTCTAAAAATCGTTGGAGTTCATGTTAAGTAGTAGTTCTTTTTCCTGAGGGCACACCATGGAGGAAGGACGCGTCCTGAAAAACCAGGAAGCCGCTATCGGAGTATCTTCGGAGTACGCGCCCTGAAGAAAGGACACACTTGAGAGACGACAAGGGGGCTCAAGTATTGGAGCTTATCTGATCATTATGTATCTTCATTATAATTGTTTGTAGACATTTTTCCATTGGACGTGTCCTCGGGGAGAAACGATCCTTGGGACCTTTGACATGTTGAGAGGGCATCTTTGAAGTAGAGGACACGTCCTTTCGGGTTGGAACGTATAGCTTGATAATTCTTGAGATATTCTTCCAAGTAGGAATTTTCCACCTGTCAAACAACTCATAATCGAAAATTTCAAAAAGTACCTGGAGGACGCGTCCTGGAGAAGAGGACGTGTTCCATCATTGAATTCTCCCAACAGTTGTTGGAAGTCATCTGACCCTCGAGCATCACTCTTAGGGCGCGCCCTAAGGGTTCTTGGGAATTTTCCTTCACAATCTTCCTCCTGCAATAATTCAAGAAACAGATAACATGAACCACAACAAAGCAAGTTAGGTGTTACCTTGAGGGCGTGACAAGAAGATGATGACGTGCTCCCGATAATTGTGCCTTCTTTTTAGGATCTTGCTCGGAATCACCCCCAGTATACATGAAAACTACTGCCTTCAGATCTGAATCGCCTTGACATCTTCTTCTCCAGATCTTCTTCGAACTCCCAGTCAGGAATCATCGTCTTGAAATCACCATATTTGGATCTTCCTCCTTGCCCCCAGCATGAAGTCGTAGCCATGGCCATCCTTTGAATCATGACAGACCTTCTTCTAATAACTTTCATCATGATGAGATATCTCTTCCTTCTGAGATTATGATCTTGATCAGCAGCCCTCCTTCTAGCGCCAATTTGTTAACGGAGGAATTTGGTATTAACAAAGTTTGAGGTTTGTCGCCGGAATCAAGATCTATGACGGTGGTTCTTCGCCGGAGTGTGGTGGTTGTGATGAATTGGGGGCTGAGATTGTAAGTGTTTTCTTGGTGGTGGCTCGCTGAGCTCTTCGTTTCCAACCCCTTACAATGTGCCTACGTACCCCATATTTATAGGGGATCAAGCCCTACGTAGTTCTTGGAGAGCAAGTAACCTATATGGGCTGGTTTCTGATTTCCGAGGCCCACTAGGATACCTGATCCATCTTCTGGAATTGGTCTTCAACTCGCTTTAGGAATGTCCAACGATGAGGCCTAGTCACAAAGGCCCAAGGCTCAACTACAGTCTAGGGACTTCACGGATACGGCATCGACCCAACTTAGGAGCCGACACTAACCGCTACCAGCTGTCTCCCTGACCAAAGTAGTTGCAGGTATAGCCATGACTTACCCCAAATGCCAGACGCATCCTTGTCCCCCGAATGAGAAGCACCCACCAGATTGCAGGACAAGTGATCCCAAGCGTTTGGGTGCAAAGTGCAGGATTACTCCAAAGTTCCCCAATAAGGACGCGCCCATTGAGTACAGGAATAGAGCTCCCAAAGCACACACCAAGGTTCACCCCACATCCCCAATGAGGACGCGCCCATTGAATACAGGAGGAGGCCTTCAGTCATCAGGCATACCCCTGGAGGCCTTCAACCACGGACATCCCCCTCATAGGGCACATCCTAGGAGGGAATTCTTCAATCATCAGGCAAACCCCTGGAGGCCTTCAATAATGGACATCCATCCCTTAGGGCTCATCCTAAGGGAGAAGTCTTCGATATCTTGCCAGTATCAAGCCAAGGGAGTCGTCCTTCACCACTAAGTAGCTAATTCAAACCAAGAGGGCGCGCTCTCAAGGGGTGGACGGCCTAAAAGAGCGTGCCCTTACCCCTCTGAGGGCAAGCCCTAAGTCTTCCATATGCTAATCACATGTCATTCTAGCTGTTATTCTCTGTCAAGTCATCCATTCATGTCAAGTTGTCAGTCCACACCAAGAGGACGCGTCCTCAAGGGTTGGACGGTCAGAGGGCGCACCCTCACCCCTATGAGGATAAGCCCCGAGCCTCCGTTGTACTAGTTCAATCCCTAATTGCACCTTGGATATCCCCAATTGATTATTACTTGACCCAAATCTTCCTTAAAAACCCGATACCGAATTTTGGCTATAACATATTTCACGAAACTGTTCGTACTTTATTAACTTTAAACGTGAAAGTTGACGAAGGGCATTATAATTGTCTGCATACTCATATTTCATCAAAACACACAAGCAAACCAACTGATCATCTTTGTTTTTTACACTTCCGTTCCCCGTACTTAGGTATGATAATTGCAAATAATTTAAGCTAACACTGCATTCATGCTTGATTATTTGAATGGGAACATGCATGTACAAAGCTGCACTAATTTCGGAGTTTCATGTCGTATCCATTTTTTTGATAAAGATTAGGCTTCATGAATGTAGATGAAGAGGAAAAATTGGTGTGTGCATAATAAAAGTAACAATGTGAGGTAACGTTTGAGTGAGACTAAGAAAAAGAAGAGGAAATTATTGTTGGGTAAGTACTGTACTATCAAATAATTGGCCTAATAGAGTCCATTTAATTGTTTATGTTTGCGACAAAAGGGAATTTTCATACGGCACTTCTGGCCTTCTGGGTTCTACTAGAAAGGTTAATAGTATTGACCTCAAAGTGGGAAGGATTCACAAGTAATTCAGCTGTTTAGTTATTTATACGAATCATCTTCTGTATGTATTCCTTTTGTTCTTTCCTACCAACAGTGCTCTAAACAATGAAACCTGTACAAACTTTCACAGTAATGACTGGAAAATTTGCTGATACACTTATCGAGGTTTTAAAAACATCATATAAATAATTAAATATTATATATATATTAAAAAATATATATTTTTATTAATATATATTACTAATAATAATTAATAAATAAATAATTACTATAATAATTAATATTATTAATATAAATAATTAATAATTGTTTATTTATTACTACTATATTAATTTTTTAATAGTATTAATATGTATCATTGCGGGGTGCAATGAATCATTGCTGATACGCATTTTTAGATAACCTATATGCACTGTAACATATATATGAATATTATAATTTCATACGATTTATGTTGAAACTCATTTAAATTTGCGATATATTTTGTATAACTTATCCTTTGAATTTAGTTATAAATAATTAATTAGTCCAATTTATCATCCTAAATGCATAAAAGAACATGTAACTCTAATACAAAAACTTTGTTAAAATTATATTAGCATTATCAAGATTATTGGAAATTTTAAAACGAACATTTACATTTTTACAATTTAGTTTACAAATAAATTATCGTTAGTGATTAAGTTTTGAAAGTCGTATATAATAACAATAATTATCATTCATATTCCTATTAAACAATGTGTGAATATTATAAAGTCCAAAAAATAGTTTTTATATAAATGTATTTTCTATTTAATATTGTAATTGATATGTAAATATTAAAACGTGCAGATATTGTTATTAATGTCAATGTCACCCATAAAGTATGTTGAATATTATAAACTAGATTAGTACCCTTATTTTAATAATATATCCAATATGTATTATGTATTTATTTAAGTATATTTAATTTTTTTATCATATCTTTTTATGAATATTAGAATTAAAATTTTCTGATGATATTAACTTTTTTAAATATTAAAACATAAAATAACTTGACAAGTATTTATGAAAAATAATTATACTAAATCAAGATTAGAAATAGATGAAAAATGAGGATGAGAGAAAATTAGTGAAAATTATAAAATATATACTGATATAAATATCTTATTAACTGCTTTTACTTTTAATGTTTCAGTTTTATTTACAGTGTATATAAAATTTTAAAATACATTATTACTTAAAAATTATTAAACAGAATAAAAATTATGTTATGATTATATAAAATTTTATTCATATATTATTATATTCTTTATCGATTTGAATTTGTTCTTAATTAATTTTTATACTTTTTTGAAAGAAACATAAAATTTCTCTATAATTAAAAGAATTAGTGGAAAAATAAATAAATTGATGCTACAATAATAAAAAAAATATTTATTAAAATTTAGATACACACTTTACTATTTGGGTTCTATCCTGAGTTTTAGAAATTGAATTTTGACGATTTTACAACTCATGCGAAACTAACGAAATTATCTTTAATTTAATGATGGTTTAATAATTATTATCTAACTTGACCAGTTGACCTACTAATAAAATAAACTGAAAAGAAAAGATGGTTAAGAAGTTTTACATAAAGAATTCAATTCAATATAGAAAATCAATTCATAATTGGTTTAAATTATCAAAGCACACTTCTTAGTATTTAAATATAATCCTACCTTTAATCAAATACACATTTTAATATAAGTATTATATTCAAAATTATCGTTTATGAATATGAAACCCTCAATATTTTAATAATATTTTGATATTATCCTTTTATGTTTGTTATATGTAAAATAATATAATTATAATTTGGATTAATCAAATTGTTATGTTCCTTCAGAAAAAAGTGTTTAAATTTATTCATGTACATGAGTTCTCCTAAGTTGTTATATATCATTGTAATCGATATGAATTGTTATCTTGATATTTAGTTTAATAATTATTATCTAATTGGAACTATACA
Organism: Heracleum sosnowskyi; assembly: GCA_030848705.1. Classification (NCBI taxonomy): domain Eukaryota; kingdom Viridiplantae; phylum Streptophyta; class Magnoliopsida; order Apiales; family Apiaceae; genus Heracleum; species Heracleum sosnowskyi. The sequence goes on from CM061239.1 coordinate 12,811,795, forward strand.
TAAATGCAAGAGAAAATATATTTAAGAATTTTTACATAGAAAAATTTTAAATTATCAAAATACACTTTTTAGTATTTAAATATAATTCTATTATTAATCAGATACACTTTTTAATATTAGATCTAACAATTCTCATAGATCTATTTAAGATCTAACTATAATTATTAATTTGGTCGTAATCGTACACGGACGATCGATTTTAATTTTTTCTTAAATTGGTTTTAATATTTTATTGAAATAAAAATAGAATTTATAAATTTAAAAGAATTAGGAAAAAAAATTAAATTGATGCTACAATAATAAAAATATATTTATTAAAATTTAGATAATAACTTTACTGTTTGGGCTCTATCTTGAGTTTTAGACAACAGATTTTAACGATTTTACAGCCCACGCGAAGCTTACAAAATTATTTTTAATTTAATGATGGTTTAATAATTATTATCTAACTGGAACTATCCATAAACTAAAAAGAAAAGATAATTACGAATTTTTACATAAAGATTTCTATTAAATATAGAAAACCTATTTATAATTGGTTTAAATTATCAAAATACATCTTTTATTTATTAAAATTTAGATAATAACTTTACTGTTTGGGCTCTTGAGTTTTAGACAACAGATTTTAACGATTTTACAGCCCACGCGAAGCTTACAAAATTATCTTTAATTTAATGATGGTTTAATGATTATTATCTAACTGGAACTATCCATAAACTAAAGAGAAAAGATAATTACGAATTTTTACATAAAGATTTCTATTCAATATAGAAAAACCTATTTATAATTGGTTTAAATTACCAAAATACATCTTTTAGTATTTAAATACTATCATATTAATAATAAAATACAATTTTTAATATTATATCTGACGGTCCTCATTGATTTGAAGATTTATAGTTTAATAATCCAATGGATCATATACTTTTGGTAGTCACCAACCAAAGTTTTGGATAAGATTTCCGTTACGCTTATAATATATAAGGAGTTAATTATTAAACCGAAACATTGAAAGTTTTGATTTTCGGTTAGTTTTTGGTTTTCGGTACTTTTTCTAATTAATAAATTAATAATATAATCAAAATTCGGGAAAGTTTTATTCTACATTAATATTTCACTATATTTTACTACATAAAAATCAAATAATATTGAAATCTAATAAAAAAAATGGAAATGTGGGATCTAATTTATTTAAATTTAGGATACACTCCTAAAAATATATTTCTTTCTTTTTAGGATAACGAAAGCTACTACAAATCAAATCTTTTATGTAATTGTATTATTGTCAAGTTACCAAAATAGTAACTAGATGATTGGCTTTTATAATTAAAATATTTTTTTTCTAACAAAATCTACTCCTTTTCCAAAAATATCATTACAATTATCTTTAAATTAAAACATATTACAATTTATATTTGTTATTACTAAAATCTATGTTTTCCAAAAATATGAGGTGCAATCCTTACTTATTTATTTTAAAACCTATTTTAATACTCTATTTAATAAATAATAAAATAATATAAAAATAGTAACTAACTGATTGCCTTTTATAATTAAAACATTTTTTTTCTAACAAATTCTATTTCTTTTTCAAAAATATCACGGACAATTATCTTTAAATTAAAATATATTACCTTTTATATTTGTTATCATTAAAATATCTCTTTTTCAAAAATATCAAGTGCAAACTTTACTTATATATTTTAAAAATTATTTTAATACTTTTAATTATTTAAAAAAACTTACCTATTTCAACAAGTGAACATATTTTTTTTAACAAATACAATTAATATAATTAAAACATATCTAAAAATATTATAGGTAGTTATTTTTTTTAATTAAAACATGTTAGCTTTCCTATTTGTCCTTATTAAAAAAACTTACTTATTTTAATATAATTAAAACACTTCTAAAAATATCACGGGTAATTACTTTTTATTAATTAAAACATGTTAGATTTTCTATATGTCCTTATTATTAATATTATTTTATTATAAAATAATATTAATAATACCTCATTTATCTTCCTCAGTCCCATCTATATTTTTTAATATTTTTTTTATGTTCAAATTAATATTTAAGTTTCTCATTTTATAATTTATCATATTAATTTTTACTTTTATTTTAATATTAAATTTTTTAGTTTATTATTTTTTAAGGTCCGTACCTTGCACGGGTTATAGGCTAGTATTATTAAAGCCGAAACATTAAAAGTTTTGGTTTTCGATTTTCGGTTAGTTTTTGGTTTTCGGTACTTTTTCTAATTAATAAATTAATAATATAATCAAAATTCGGAAAAGTTTTATTCTACATTAATATTTCACTATATTTTACCATATAAAAATCAAATAATATTGAAATCTAATCAAAAAAATGGAAATGTGGGATCTAATGAGAATCAACACCTAGAGGGGAGGGGTGAATAGGTGTTATGACTAACAATGACCGATTTTAATTATTACCAAGTTATGTGACTGAAAAAGCAAAAACAGTCTGATTTTGCTGTCTGGCAGCTTACTGAGTTCACAAAATGTAAAGTGGGAGCTAGCTACGTTGTGCAATGCAGTATAGAAAATGTGCAGAAAATAAAGAACACACAGCAATTTTAGCCAGGTTCGACCCCTATCTCCTATAGGTCTACGTCCTGGTCCTCTACCAACACGGCAAAGGAATATATTATTGATCAAAGTGAATTACAACTACACAATACAATAATATATCTCCCTGATCTCACAGTTACTGTTTGCAGCTTGCTGAAACACCTTGTTCCTTGAACGCAGCTTTCTAAGTACTATACTAAACCAAGTATAAACTCCTCTAGCTATCAAGTTCCTTGAACCCTTGTTTCCCAAGCTCACAAGACCAGCAACTACCAACTTACAAGTTGAACAATACAAAGATATAAAGAATTACAACCGAAACTATGAACTCTAATCAAGAATATATATCATATAATATATAAGAGCTCAAGTATGTAAAAGATTTTGAAAATCAGCCTTTGATAGTACTTGTGTTTCTTTAAAACGTTGTCCAACAACTAAGAATGAAAAACACACAAGTATTTATATAATGAACACACGATTTTGAATTAATCTAACAACCAACGGTCTTGACTATCAAGTCTCACGTTTTTGTTCCTTGATTAATTCAAACCCAACGTTCATAAACATAACGTTTAGAAACCAGAAGAATAGAGAAAATAAGAACGTTTAGAAAGACGTTTTCAACTGGTTTAAAAAGCGCAATACCATAGAAGTTGTTAAAAGATAAAACGTTTATAAACAACTTCCTATAATATAGGAATTATATATATATGAAAATAAATTCGAAATTATTTGAGCCCATATATATATCCATGACTTATATAACTGATAGAGTCCTTACAAATCAGTTCCTAGAAGATTTCCTATAAAATAGGACTGAAACTCTATCTGCTGAAAGCGTTTTCAGCTTGCTGCCTGCATACAAATTTTACTCTGCCAGCTTACTGCCTGCATAGAAAGTTATTTTTCCAGCTAGCTGCTACAACATGTTTTGTTAGATAATACATAAAACTTGTCTCCTGCAAAACCATGTTAGTACAATACAATAAACCCAACTTGCTTCTATAGTGTTATCATCAAAATACCAGGGTTTCATCTAATTTATTTAAATTTAGGATACACTCCTAAAAATATACTTCTTTCTTTTTAGGATAACAAAAACTACTACAAATCAAATCTTTTATGGAATGGTATTATTGTCAAGTTACCAAAATAGTAACTAGATGATTGGCTTTTATAATTAAAATATTTTTTCTAACAAAATCTACTCATTTTCCAAAAATGTCACTACAATTATCTTTAAATTAAAACATATTACCTTTTATATTTGTTATTACTAAAATCTATGTTTTCCAAAAATATGAGGTGCAACCCTTACTTATTTATTTTAAAACCTATTTTAATACTCTATTTAATAAATAATAAAATAATATAAAAATAGTAACCAACTGATTGCCTTTTATAATTAAAAAAAATCTACTCCTTTTCCAAAAATATCACGACAATTACCTTTAAATTAAAACATAATATCTTTTATATTTGTTATCACTAAAATCTCTATTTTCCAAAAATATGAGGTGCAATCCTTACTTATTTATTTTAAAATCTATTTTAATACTCTATTTCATAAATAATAAAATAATATAAAATATTAACTAGCTGATTGCCTTTTATAATTAAAATATTTTGTTTCTAACAAAATCCTCTTCTTTTCCAAAAATATCACGGGCAAATACCTTTAAATTAAAATATATTACCTTTTATATTTGTTATCACTAAAATCTCTCTTTTCCAAAAATATCAAGTGCAACCCTTACTTATATATTTGAAAACTTATTTTAATACTTTTAATTATTTAAAAAAAACTTACCTATTTTAACAAGTGAACGTATTTTTTTTAACAAATACAATTAATATAATTAAAACACATCTAAAAATATTATAGGTAGTTACTTTATTTTAATTAAAACATGTTAGATTTCCTATTTGTCCTTATTAAAAAAACTTACTTATTTTAACATGTCAACGTATTTTTTTAATAAATACAATTAATATAATTAAAAACACTTCTAAAAATATCACGGACAATTACTTTTTTTTTTAATTAAAACATGTTAGATTTTCTATATTTCCTTATTATTAATATTATTTTATTATAAATTAATATTAATAATACCTCATTTATCTTCATGAGCCCCATCTGTATTTTTTAATATTTTTTTTACGTTACAATTAATATTTAAGTTTCTCATTTTATAATTTATTATATTAATTTTTACTTTTATTTTAATATTTTCCGTTCACATTAAATGTTTTAGTTTATATGATTATAATAATTTTATAAGATTTATGTTTGAACTCACCTACATTTAAGATAAATTCTCTATATTTATCTTTTAAAGTTTTAATTTAAATAGATGTCTAGTCCAGTTTACCATCCAAAACGTATAATAAAACAGCAAGCAACCTCTCCATAAAAACTTATTAACATAATAATGTCACAATCCAGGCCGTCAAAATTATAGGTAATGAATAATACAACTACTTACATTTTTTTTTACTCATGTCAATGTTAGAATATGTCAAATACTACCGTATAAAAGTTATATATAACGTGATATTGTAGCTCATCCACATTATTAAATAATTGATACACACCCTTAACTAATATATAAATTTATAATTTTATGAGATTGATGTTTAAACTCTATAATTTATTTCTTAAATATATAATTAACACATTTTCCATCCAAAATAATAGAGCACAATCAAGAATGTTAAAATTATAACGGAATGTTGCATTCAAAACGCATTACAAAACACAATCAATCAAGAGTGTTTAAATTATAACGGAATAAAAAAGTGTTAAAATTATAACCGATACATGAATGATAGAATTTTCTAGGATATAGGTTCTTAACGGAAAGGAAATATGTGTTCTATTTAAGTTGAATTCACCCACCTAAGTTGGAGAAAAAATTTCTACAATTTCTCTTAGCACAGATTAGCACAATCAAGAAAGCACAGGATTACTCATTAGCACAATCAAGACCGATAAAAAAAGCAATGGAACAAACTTTGCTTTTATATGCATTCCCAGCATTTGTTGTACCAATGTTTTGCATGATGGATGCATTCCTCGTATTTGTCTTATCAATGTTTTGCATGATGATATATGGTGTTTATGATTTCATCCTGAGACCTAAATACCTTCGAGCAAAGCTTGTAAAGCAAGGAATTGATGGCCCTACGCCTACTCTTATTCTAGGAAACTATCCTGATATCCAAAAGATCGAGAGTAAGGAACGAGCTTCAGATGCTACAGCTTACAATTCGAATGAGTCCCTGTCACTTGAATGTTGCTCTGCACTGCTTCCAGAACTCAGTCAATGGACCATGGAATTTGGTATGTTTATATCCTTCTACCTCCGTACTTCCCATTTGATAATTTGCTTTTAATTCTCACCTTTGCTTTTGTAGATATTTGATAATTGTTTGTTTATGTCAATTACAGGAAAAAATTTCACTTTTGCACTGGGAAAGACACAATTTTTGTATGTAGGAGATGGTGATTTGGTGCGAGAGATGAGTCTTTGCAAAACACTAGACTTGGGAAAGCCATCTTATATGCGAAAGGAACGTGGGCCTCTACTGGGCAAGGGTATTCTCACGACGAGTAAGGAAGCTTGGGTGCACCAGAGAAAAACCATTGCTCCTACTTTCTTTGTGGACAAAGTTAAGGTATAAATCTTCATAACTTTATTTCATGTACTTTTTACGAAGACAGCTTGCACGATTAATTATAAGCTCAGAGACAGCGCCCCTAATACGTGTTTGAAAAATTGTATCTTTAACACTGTATTGATAACTTGTGTGTTTCAGAACATGCTCGGTACGATGCTTGATTCTGGGGACACACTTGTTAAATCATGGGAGAAATTGGTTGAAACTGAGGGTGGGATTGCAGATATAAAAGTGGACGATTATGTCAAGACTTTCACGTCAAGTGTAGCATCTATTGCAATGTTCGGTAGATATGAAGCTGAAGAACAAGTCTTGTTTTCCAAGTGCAGAGATCTCATGGAAGTTTCTGGATCACCAACAGTAGTAGATGGCCGTCCTTTCTATAGGTGAGGACCTCCACGCTGCATACATGAAATCTTTATATTCATGTAAGATAGCTTCTGGATTAATGTCTTCTGACTGTTACGACATCCGTATTTCTAATTTGCAGATATTATCCAACCAAGAAACATAGAGAGCAATGGAAAGTAGAAAAGGAGATTTACCGGATCATTCAAGATATAGATAAGAAATGTAAGAGTCAGGGTGAAAGCATACTACAAACTCTTGTGGATGCTTCCGATAAGGGAGAGCTTGGGTCATGTACACCTCGACAATTTATAATTGATAACTGCAAGGAGCTTTGCATTGTAGCAATGGAAGTTCCTGGCATCACTGCGATATGGGGTCTAATGTTACTGGCAGCGCATCCAGAATGGCAGGAACGTGCTCGTGCAGAGGTGTTAGAAATTTGTGGAGGCCAGAGTTTAGATTCCGAGAAGCTTAACAAGATGAAAGTGGTATGTCTCTCACCGCATTATCTCTATAACGATTTACTCTGCTCCTCTCGCAAGATGAATGTTCAATTATTTAAGTTTTCAGATTTAGAGTGTAATGTGTACATACTTCAACCTAAAAGTTTTTTTCCCGATTCGTTTGCTGCAGATGAAACTGATTATTCAGGAAATTATAAGGCTTTATTCAGGAGTGGGATTTACAGCCCGGGAGGCACTAGCAGATGTAAACATTGGGAAGAATATTGTTGTTCCGAAAGGAGTCAACATTTGGATATGGCCAGCAGCTCTGCATCGAGACCGTGAACTCTGGGGTCCAGATGCTCTCAAGTTCAACCCAGGGAGATTTGCAAATGGGATCCCAGGAGCCTGTAAAATCCCGAGCTCATTTACACCATTCGGCATTGGCCCGCGAACTTGTCCTGGAATGAACCTGGGCATAATGGAGCTCAAAGTTCTATATGCCCTGCTCCTGCCCAAATTCTCGTTCTCCATTTCGCCTAATTATCGACATGTTCCCAGGTTTGATGTACTTCTAGAGCCCAAGTATGGAGTTCAACTCCTTGTGCGCCGGGTTTGATATTGTAAAAGAAGATCAGAGTCGAGTGCAGTGGAGTCCAAATAAAAAATAACATTGTAATAAAACATTAGTATGATGTTATGATGTTTGCAGTAATACTCCACTTTCATTGTAATAAAAAATTAGTATGAGGTATAACTTGATAACAATTCTAATCTTTAAAAATCTGAACGAAATTTTTTACTTCAATATAATTTCTTTTAGACCATAAATAAATATTTCTAAAATGTTGGTCTTGGTCTAATACGTCATGGTAGAAAAAGAATATTGGATTATAGCTTCTAAGAATAAAAGAAGTCAAGTTCACTTAAATAAGTTGATACCACAAAAAATCAACGCCCTTTGAACTTATTTTCACGTAAGTTCGAAATAAATTTTTTTTATTAATTTTTCACATATATTGGGTTTTAATCCATCTAAATGGACCTAAATAATGATCAGACAAATATTGAAAATTCTAAATCATAAATAATTATTTTAAGTTTATCTATTCATGTTCAATAGCTCATGTTTTCATATATACATAATTCTTATTGAATGAATATAAAATCAATCAAATTTATAACGGATTCAAACTACAATTAAAATGTCTTAACCTTTTTTCAATATATGAATTTTTAAAATACACGATAATGCTACCTTTACTGAAATGATTATATTGAATAAATATCTAAAAAAATCTTACTGCAATTTATATACTCCTGTAGTAACCTTTTTAAAAAATTTCATAATACAACCTTAAAATTTGTAATGTAAATTAATTTTAAAATAACTTGTTTCACCTTGATAAGCTTCTAGATCAAACATTATTTTTAGAAATTAGTCAAAAATAAATATTTTGAAACACCAAAATTCAAAATAAAGTCTCTTTTAAGATTATCTACTTCTATATATTAAAAGGCAACCAGGGCAAGATCTCCCACTTACAAACATAATAACACAATCATTGTGTTACAATAATTTTTTGAGTTAACTTTAAAAATCTTAGATCAATCTCATGTCCTCATCTAATTTTATTTTTACTTTTATCTATACCTTTTGAGTAAACAAATTGTTGGTTCATATTTCCTTCTATCTATATATTAAAAGAGAATTATGGGAAAAAGAGCCTTGAATGCCATGAAGTTACAGACTTATCGTAATATGCGTTTGCTAGGAATCAAACTACAATTCTTTGTCTTTCATGTTGCTACATTGATTTGGATGTTTACTTTAAAATTCTTACTAAATATATAAATATATGTCAGTAAAAAGAATCAATCCACCTCCTTTCTTAGAGGTTGATGTTATAAACAACTATGTTATATTATTTTTTATGTTTACTTTAAAAATCATATTAAATACTTCACGTCATTTTCACTTATCTTATTTTTTTTCTTCATTTTCACTTTTGAGTAAAAAAAAGTGTTGATTTATATTTTTTTCTATTGCTTAATTTTTTTTAATTTTAGTAGTTTTATATATCTCTACATTCGATCAAAATTTTTATTACACTTGTATGTTTTCACTATAATATATATTAAATATGTTGTTTATAGTTCATATTTTTATATCATATTATATCTCGTATTTACTTTATTTGAATTAGTTAATTACTTATACATAAAATATAATATTAAAATTTGATCCAATATAAGGAATATAATATATGTAATGTATTTCATTAATTGTTAATTCCACACTTTCAAATTGAGAAAATAATTATTAAATTATACAATAATCAATTTTATATACTCTATTCATCACATCCATTTCTAAGCAATTTTCTTTTCAGAACGTACACTTCATTTGTTAATATTTTCTAAAATGACATGATATTTTTTTATTAATCTTAGTATATCTCGCGCTTTCACTAACATACCCATTTTCCCATCAATTTCTTCCATTTTTTCACCTTTTGCATCCCCCTCCTCCGCGTTCAAAACTTGGGGTGGGATTTTAAAAAGTAGGATATTACATAATTACTAGATTAAAACTCGTGCGATGCGTAAATTATTTTTAATAATTGTTTTTTTGTTATTTAAGTTATAATAATTTTTTAATTACATTTGTTGATAAAAATAAGTAGGCATGTTAAAATAGGTAATTTTTCTTAAATAATTAAAAATATTAAAATAGGTTTTAAAATAAATAAGTAAGGGTTTGCTCATGATATTTTCGGAAAAGAAGATGTTTTAGTAAAGAAAAAGAGAAAATGTAACATGTTTTACTTGAAAAAGGTAATTGTCCATGATATTTCTGGGGAATGATTCAGATTTTGTTAGAAAAACAGAAAAAGTCACGGATTGTTTTTAATAGTTGTTTTTATTATTATTTAAGTTTTAATAATTTATTAATTACATTTGTTTTAAAAAATTTACAAGCATGTTAAAATAGCTAACTTCTTTAAATAATTAAAAGTATTAAAATATGTTTTAAAATAAACAAGTAAGGTTTGCCCGTTATATTTTCGAAAAAAGGAGATGTTTTAGTAAAGAAAAATAGAAAATGTAACATGTTTTAGTTGAAAAAGATAACTGCCCGTGATATTTTTGGAAAATGAACGGATTTTGTTAGAAAAAATAGAAAAAATGATGTGTTTGTAATTGGTTATAAATAAGTAATATTGCAATTTAATGATTTTTTTTATAGATAAGTAAGAGTAATTAAGTAAAAACATGAACTACCAAAAAACAGATACCGTAGTGACCAACCTTTTAATGTTCGTCTTCAATAATATAGTATAGATTTTGATTGATTGATTACACTCTACATTCTCTTTGTAATATAAATGATGGACATAAAAAATAAAATCTCCACACTCTCTTTGTCATTATGAATGATGAACATACAAATTAAAATTATAAGATAAAATTCTATGTTATATATGAATGCAATTCAGTCTTGATCAAAAAGATTTATTTATTAAAATTTATCTATATGTATACATTAAATTATTGAAATAAATTAGAATTTTGTTAAAAAGGATATGAATTCTACTTATAAAATCAATACATATATATAACTGACGTACATATAAAAAGGTTAATATTTTTCATAATACATAAAATAACCCATACACACAAAATGTAAACACACAATTTAGATGAAAGTATGATATATTATATAATGTATGTTTGTATATAATGTATAGATATAAATTTAAATTATCGAACAAAATTTGTAATATAAATCGGATTGGGTTGACCGATTAAATGAAAAACTCATACCCAATCCATTTAAATCAGTTTGAAATTTATTAAACCCAATTAGGTACCGAGTTTTTATTATCGACTTGATCAATAGAAAGGAGGGTTGGGTTGGTACGGTTTGATCGGGTTGGTAAATCATGCACACCCCTAATTGGAGTAATTGGTGTAGCTGTGTAGGCACCGTTTATGAATTAATTGATTAATTGAGGATAATCAGAATTATTAGTCATTATCAATTTAATATTATATATATATATATAATTGTTTAATTTTACTAATTATTGTAATTTACATTACTAAAGGTTTAATGTTAATGTGGGTGAGAAAAAAATTATACGAGAGTTCGTGAATGTGATAAGAAGTATCATGCGAGAGTTCGTGTGTGTGAGAAAAAAATTACTAAAAAAGTTTGTGAGTATGAGAAATGAAATCTTGCAAAAGTTCGTGGGGAAAAATCGGATGCTGATGTATTCGTGGATGAAACTGTAACAAACCAACGACAAAAAAAAAGGAAATTATAAGAAGAGTCGTGATTGAAATGATAATGATGGTAGCGATGACAACAAGGATGAGGATGAACAACTGATCACAACGAGGACTCTGATTGAAGTGAGTGATTTTGTTGATGGAAGCGGATGATTCAATTTTTCTATTTTGACACTCTCAATTTTGGTATCGTGAGTTTGAGAGAAGATGTTTACGTATAATATACATTACTATAGAAAAATATATAGAGTTAACTCTGGTCTTATAATTAGTGAAACAAAAAGAGATATATGATAGGTTCATTTATTGATAATTAGAGATTGGTTATGTGAACAATTATGACATTGTATTTTGTCAAAAATAAAAAGTTGTAGCATTGTGTTAGACTTGATATGCCTTCGAAATTGTATGAGAGGAGATTTGAGATTATTTTATCTAAAACAAGATACAAATTATAACCATTTTGCTTATTTTAATTTAGTATACATTATAGTCGATTCAGGATTCATTAATTTGTACCATAAATTTATTTAATCATATAATTGAGTAAAATACATGAATTTTATATGTAAAATAATTATTTTGAGTTAAAATTGAATTTTAAAATTTTTGGCTTTCAATTATATATAATAAATGAGTTAAATATACTAAAATAATTACAAGATCAAAACAATATTATATAGATGTACACATTGTAAATGTAACTTTTATCTTATAGATATTAGTCAAATTTATGAAGTCTAATCAAATTTAAAAGTACTTGCTTCAAGAAAAAGGTATGCAATATTAAAATTACTATATAAATATAAAAAAAGTGTAAATATTATTATTTATCATATTTTTAATTAAAAATATATTTCTATATCTATTCGAATTTGTGTAAGAAAAGTACTCAAAATCTAAATACCAAAATTCAAAACCCCCCGAGATGTAGCCGCTAAGCGCTCTAGTGCAAATTTAGAAATCAAGAAGTTCACATAGAAAACGATCCCCTACACTCTTAAACTAGCCAATCACATCCATCTGTAACTCGTCACGCGGATAGGGAGGCAAGGGCTTGGGCAAAGGCCGAGCGAAGAGGCATCGCAAAGTCCTTCGAGACAACATCCAGGGCATTACCAAGCTTGCTATTCGTAGACTTGCTAGGAGAGGAGGTGTCAAGAGGATTTCAGGTCTCATTTATGAAGAGACTAGGGCTGTGATTAAGATCTTTTTAAAAAAAACTTACCTATTTTAACAAGTGAACATATTTTTTTAACAAATACAATTAATATAATTAAAACACATCTAAAAATATTATAGGTAGTTACTTTATTTTAATTAAAACATGTTAGATTTTCTATTTATCTTTATTAAAAAAACTTACTTATTTTAACATGTCAACGTATTTTTTTAATAAATACAAGTAATATAATTAAAACACTTCTAAAAATATCACGGAAAATTATTATTTTTAATTAAAACTTGTTAGATTTTTTATATTTCCTTATTATTAATATTATTTTATTATAAATTAATATTAATAATACCTCATTTATCTTCATCGGGTCCATCTGTATTTTTTAATTTTTTTTACGTTACAATTAATATTTAAGTTTCTCATTTTATAATTTATCATATTAATTTTTACTTTTATTTTAATATTTTCCGTTCACATTAAATGTTTTAGTTTATTATTTTCTAAGGCCCGTGCCTTGCACGGGTTACATGCTAGTTATTATAATATTAATTATAATAATATATTTATAATATTAAATATATTATTACTACTTATTTATAATAATATTAAATTAAATAATATATATTATTAATTATTATTAATATAAATAAATAATATATATTAATAATAATATAAATAAGTAATAATTGTTTATTAATAATAATAATAATATAACTTATTTATAGTAATATTAATATATATTATTAGTAATAATATTATTATTACTTATTTATATTATTTATATAGTTATTTAAATTCATAATTATTAAATAAACAATTAAATAAGGCAAGTACCGTACCAAAAAACAGGTATCAAATCTTTTAATGTTTTGTTTTTAATAATATAGTACTAGCTTAAAACCAGTGTGATGCACTGACTATTTTTTTTTTTGCTAATTAAACAAGCTGAATTTTGAGAATGGATACTATTTTTAATAGTTGTTATTTGATTATTTATATTATAATATTTAATTAATTATATTTGTTAAAAAAATAAGTATGCATTTTAAAATATGCACACTTTTTAAAAATTTAAAACATTAAATTAGGTTTTAAAATAAATAATTAGGGATTTACCCGTGATATTTTTGGAAAAGGACGGGTACTGTTTTTAATAGTTGTTATTTGATTATTTACATTATAATATTTTATTAATTACATTTGTTAAAAAAAAAGTATGCATGTAAAATATGCAAACTTTTTAAAAAATTAAAAGCATAAAATTAGGTTTTATAATAAATAATTAAGGGTTTATCCGTGATATTTTTGAAAAAGGATGGGTTTTAGTAATTAAAAATATTAAATGTAACATGTTTTAATTAAAAAAAATCTAATTATTCATGATATTTTTGGAAAAGGAATAGATTTTATAATATTTTATTATTTGCATTTGATAAAAAATTAAATATACACACTTTTTAAAAAATTAAAAGAATTAAATTAGGTTTGAAAATAAATAATTAAGTGTTTACCCATAATATTTTTGAAAAAAGATGGGGTTTAGTAAGTAAAAATAGAAAAGGTAATATGTTTTAATTAAAAAGGTAATTGTCTGTGATATTTTTGGAAAATGAGGAGATTTTATTAGAAAAAATGGAAAAGGTATTGCGTAGCTGAAAAAGGTTCGGTTATAAATATGTCTTATTATTTAATAGTATTTTTTTATATATTAGTAAGGGTAATTAAGTAAAATTATGAACTACAAAAAAACAGGTACCCTACCAACCAAACTTTTAATATTTCGTCTTTAATAATATAGTTGATAAGTCGTTCTACCGTCGGGCTCTACTTCCTTGGTGTTATACTGAAATAGATGTTTGTTTAGCTTGTTGGGCTTGTAATGTTTGTTTGGCTTGTTGGGCTCGTAATGCTTGTTTGGCTTTGTCGGCCTTGTTGAGCTTGTCAAACTTGTTGGACTTTGTCAGGCTTGTTGAGCTTTGCGGGTCTTGTCTGAACTTCGCCGAAATCGCCTCCAAGCTCCCTGAAACGAAATGCCCGCAAAGGGTTTTGTCCCCGTAAGCACCTCCGGCGTGAGAATAAGTATCCGGTGGACGAAAAACATAATACAAGTATATAAAGCGTATTAATTTCTAGAGAGAGAAAATAGAGAGAAGGTAGAACAAAATCTATCAAAATTGAATGTGGTGTGAGTCTAATGAATGTTGTGAACCCCTTGCATTGAAGTGACTAGGGGGGTATATATAGGCTAGTGTCATGTGCAGTGCACATGACTCAGTGCCCACGTGGAGGACAAGGGCTACACATTAGGATTTTTGTCGGGGGTCAATGTCCACCTTGTATCAGTTGCATTCTATCCTGACGTTTGGACCATGTACTTGTGTCAGTTTTGTTGCCGGTATCAGTGTATTGTCCTTGTTAACTTTGTCTTTTGTGTAGCTTTGTTACAGGCATCAATGCCTTGTCCTTGTAAACTTTGTCTTATGTGTACTTGTCTGTTGTGCTACGTGTCATGTCCAATCCTTGTGGGCTTGGTGAACCTTGTAGGCTTTTTGAACCTTGCATGCATTGTGGACCTTGTAGTCCTTGTTCTGGACTTGGCTTGATTTTAATTTGTGAATTGGCCTTTTACAAATCACATACTATCAATAGTTTAGATTGTTGTGAGTAATGTCAGAGGTACAAAAATAGGTACCCAATATTGTTACAAACAATAGTGATGTTGTTTGGATTGATTTTATTGGTGATATCAGTGTAAATGCACGCGGACTCATTATTATATAGCCAATCAAAACTTAACATGTGTCATTTTGTAAAAAAAATTGTATCTAATTTGGGACCTCTAGCATTTTCTATTGTTATTATGTTTGGGAATTGAAAAAAGAGATTTTACTGTATTCTCGTTTGAAAAATACATTACATTATTAATTTAAATTTAACTTATATGAATAGTCGAATAGAACCTCGTCGACTTTCTTTTATAAACTCTTAATTTGTGACAAATTCCAGAGATATTGCATTGTATAAGTGGCGGTTGTTAAAACGAAGTGGGTAAAGTTCAGATAAACGCCATTGTTTATGCCAACGACATGGCCATGATTTGGGAAAACTGATTAGTTCTAAGGCTCCGTTTGTTTGCCGGAAAATAACTTGATTTTGGAAAATGTTTTCCATGAAATATATTTTCTTGGAAAATGTTTTTCACGGAACTTATTTTCCTGGAAAATAAATCTCAAATTTTATTTTTCAAAAATTTCTTGAAAATTTTTTAGAAAGAATTTCACGTGAAATATTGTTGTGGAATAAAATCTGAGCTTACGAATTTAATGCGAGGGTTTAATGAGCTTTCAAGCTTTAATGGCTACACTTGTGTTTCGAGACTAAATCGGTCCTCACAAGATGCCTACGTATCTCAATTCGTTATTGAGAATCAAGCCAAAGACGTAGTTCTTGGTGTTGCCCTCGGGGCTATGGCGGCAGGGGCACACCAAGGACGTAGTGACTTGTATGTCCTTATTCGAGGAGAAGTCTAAAACGTAGTTCTAGGGGTGCCTTTATGGCTTGTTGCGCCTTCGAGGCGTTGTGACGTATGGAGCTGTGCCCAAAACGTAGTAGGTGACGTATGGAGCTCTGTCCAAAACATAGTAGATGACGTATGGAGCTGTGTCCAAAACGTAGTAGAGGACGTATGGAGCTGTGTCCAAAACGTAGTAGATGACGTATGGAGCTGTGTCCAAAACGTAGTTCTGATTGTAGGATCAGGGTCCTTATATAGGCGTCTAGAGCCTAATATTTATGGTATGTTTAGGAGTCTTAGCGAATAAGTCTCCTTTTTGATATTGGATAAACATTGTATTTCTTGCTGGAGAATTCGTTTCCTTATTGATAAAGGCTATGACTCATTAATTGCCTTTAATTGGGATTCCAGATCCTTCTTTGATGAATTTACCATATTTTGGACTCTTTTTACGAGCTGTATATTTTCCCTATTCATTAATTACGAAATTAATGAATAATTAGGGTGTCGGGCCTTAAATATTGGCCTTTCCATTGACTTGTAAATTATATTTCTATAATTACTTTTCTGACCATATCATTTGCCCCCCAACTTCTGGGAAAATCTCCTTGGGGTTTTCGTAGAAGTTATAACGTGTTTTTCCTCAAATTTTTCCATTTTAAGGGCATTTTCGACCTCAAATTAGGTCATTTTCGACCAGGAAACAAGTCATTTTCGACCTCAAATTCGACCAGGAAACAGGTCATTTTCGACCTGAAATTCGATCTGGATTTCGACCTCGACTGGAGTGAGGTCGAAGGTTTCGACCTCGATTTTTAAGTCTTTTTCGACCTCGGGCCTTCGACCTCGATCCAGCCTTTTTTCAACCTTGATTGGTCCCAGGTCGATGGTTTCGACCTCGACTTCCTAGTCATTTTCGACCTCGATCCCTTATACTTTCGACCTCATTTTGCTGGTCATTTTCGACCTGGGTCATTCGACCTCGTTCCAGCCTTTTTCGACCATGATTTCTAGATCAATATCGACCTCGATCTCTAGGTCGTTTTCAACCTCATTTTGGCGTGAGGTCGAACGCTTAGACCTCGTTTTCTAGGTCATATTCGACCTCATTCTTTCGACCTTGAATCCTTCTATTTTCGACCTCACTTGGGTGTGAGGTCGAGGGGTTCGAGCTCGATTTATAGTGTATTTTCGATCTCAATCAATCGACTTCGATCTAGGGACTTTTCGACCTCGAATTTTCAATATTTTGACTGGATTTTTGGTGCGAAGTCGATGGAAACGACCTCAATTCCTCGTATATTTTTGACTTCGAGCCTTCGATGTCGTTCTAAGGTTTTTTCGACCTCAATTTCATTATTTTTCGACTTTATTTGGGAGCGAGGTCGTTGGAATCGACCTCGTTTTCCCATATGTTTTTTACCTCGGTCGTACGATTTCGATTTAATGTCATTTCGACCTTAAATCTTTGATTTTGCCTTGGCTATATTTCAAATTTTATTCTTTTCTTGGGCCTTAACTAGCCCAATTTTTAATTGGACTTAAATTATTCCAGCCTTGGGCCTTATTGGGCCTTTATTGTTTGGGCTTCGAATTTGCCTGAGACCCAAATTATTTGGGTTTTAATCTCTATAATCCATAAATGGATTTGTGGGCCTTAACTGGCTATAGACGGTTGCCCTTCCTTAACCGGTTGGGTTTCCAGTCACTAGGCGATTCCTGGCGAGATTTTCTGTTGAATCTCATCGTTTTCTGGGTTTCTTACTTGAAGTTTTGAAGAATTCTTTGAAGATTCTGGGCTTTCTTTGAAGATTCCGGGTTTAAAATGGCTGATCGCGCTTCCCAATGTCTATGATAATGCACTAGGATTTCATAGAAGTTATACCGGTCTTTTTCGAGACTTGGGGTCTTTTTATCCCTTACCTGGGACTTACTACCCTTTTTTGGGGATTTTAATATACACTAGTGTTTCACGAGTATCGTCTTGGTGTAAAGTGTGGAGCGACCTACACATTTACGACGATTTTGCCTTATTCGAGGCTAACTTGACATTTGCATAAGCCTTTTATGTCTTATACCGTCTTGTTTTGGCTTCAAGCCTTTCATTGAGCATATCGAATGATTGGGTTTGGACTGAATGTCTTAGGTTTCTGGGGTTTCAACCCTTCATTTGCTTTATAGGAAGCTTATGATTTCATCGAACCTTATTTCTATTTGTCCTAGTAGTGAGTCCAATCAGGACACACTTTAAACATAATAGACTTTCAAATTTGAGGCATGCCAAGTCCTTGGCACCTCATGCCCTTCGAGGGTTTCTAGCTTGTACGAGCCTCGACCAAATACGTTCTTGACGCGATATGGTCCTTCCCAATTTGGGGCCAACTTGCCTTTTTGTCCAACTCCGGATGCCTCAATCTTTCGGAGGACTAAATCTCATTGTCGAAAGAATCTCTCTTTAACCCTTAGGTTGTAATAGAAAGATGCTCGTTTCTGATGCTGAACTATCTTGGCATTTGCCTCATCTCTAACTTCATCAATCAAATCTAAGGCTAGCCTCAAGCCTTCCTCATTTGTTTCTGGCTCATAAGCCTCAATTCTCGGAGACGTGTGAGTAATCTCCACTGGAACCACTGCCTCTGCCCCATATTCCAACAGAAAGGGGGTAGCTCCAGTGGTGACTATGCAGGTAGTACGATATGCCCATAGTATGGGGAGCAATTCGTCCACCCAAGTGTTTCTGGAGCGTTCAACTCTTTTCTTCAGTCCATCTAGGATAATTCGATTTGCAACCTCAGCTTGCCCATTTTCTTGAGGATGGGCGACAGAAGTGAAGCGCAACTTGATATCGTTCTCATCACAATATTTCTTAAACTCATCGTTGTTAAACTGAGTTCCATTGTCTGTGACCAAGATACACGGAATCCCGTATCTGTATATCACATTTTCCCAGAAGAAATGCATCACTTGCTTGGTGGTTATCTTGGTTGTTAGATATAATTGCTGACGTTTGCTCATCAGTGTTTAAGTACCAGGTACTCATCAAAGTTTACTAGAAGCCAGCCAGAGTTTGATAAAGTCCGACGGGGTGAAGAGTTCATTAACTGTCGGTGCTAATATGAAGATTCTAGAAGCAATATATCTTGAAGATGGAAAGAAGCAAGATATATTGAGACAGTTAAGGAAACGGAACAGAAGACAGAAGCAATTCTAATTTGATATGATTTGTATAGCTAATTTATAGGAATATCAATTAGAGATTGATTATGTAGCTGTGTACTATATAAACACAGATAGGTTAACCCTAAAAGGGATGCGAATACTGAATATATTATTCTTGTAACCTAGCAGCTCTCTGTGATTCTTTAACATCACTGAGAGAAGAATTATTTATATAATTCAGTTGTTGATTCATAAACAGTGTTCTCAATTGTTATTATCATACTTATATTGATTATATATTGTGTATTCGGCCTAACAATTGGTATCAGAGCCAAGGCTGATTAGTATATACAGTTTATCGATCCAAACACAAGTATAATCATGACTGACAACTCTCAGGAAGGTTCTAATGCAGGTTCTAATGTTCAGAAGGTTCAACCTACTTCTGTGAGTCGATATGAGACTATAAGGGTTCCAATTCTCAGACCAAGTGAATATCCAATTTGGAAGGCGAAGATGACCATGTTTCTGGAAGCCACAGATCCAGAATACCTTGATAGAATCAATGATGGTCCTCGTATGCCAACTAAATTGTCTCCTGTTGTTACTGGGCAAGAACAAAAGACTGTTCCAAAAGAGAAGAAAGATTTGACTCCTGAAGACATCTCATCAATTGCAAAGGATGCAAAGGTTAGACATCTACTACACAGTGCCTTAGATAATGTCATGTCTAACAGAGTGATTGGCTGCAAGACTGCCAAAGAGATTTGGGATGCTTTGGAAGTCAGGTGTCAAGGAACAAGTGCTATAAAGAAAAACAGGAAGACTATTCTAACACAGGAGTATGAACACTTTGACTCTAGATCTGATGAAAGTTTGACAGATACATATGACAGATTTTGTAAATTTTTGAATGATTTGTCCCTGGTTGATAAAGAGTATGAACTTGAAGAGTCAAATCTCAAGTTTCTTTTATCCCTACCTGAAAGATGGGATTTAAAGGCGACAACAATCAGAGACAATTATGATCTTGCAGATACAGATCTTGAAGAAATCTATGGGTTGCTTAAAACTCATGAACTTGAAATAGAACAGAGAAACAAAAGATCTGGAAAGAAGACAAAATCTGTTGCTCTTAAAGTTGAAGAAAATCATGTCAAGAAGGAATCATCAAGAAAGAAAACCAAAGGAAAGGCTTTAGTCATTAAATCTGACAGTGAGTCATCAAACTCTGATGATGGCTCAAATACTGATGATGAAGCTTCTGATTCTGAGGATGATGAAGAAGAGATGATGAGAATGGCTGCTTTAATGGTGAAGACCTTCAAGAAGATGGGATTCAAGAACTTCAAGAAAGGAAAAAGATTCTCAAGGAAAGATTCAAATTCTGATAAGATAAATTTCAGAAAGTCTGATGGAAAATATACCAAGTCTGGAAAGAAAGACAAGTCTGAGATCCAGTGCTACAAGTGTAAAGAGATGGGTCATTATGCTCCAGAATGCAAGAAAGGAAAATCTGAGAAAGCACTCATCACTAAAGGCAAGGACTGGGCAGACACTTCAGACTCAGATGAGGGAGTCAATTATGCTCTCATGGCAACTGTTAAAGATGAAGCTGAGTCATCTGGAAACAAGGTACCCCTAACAACTTATGCTTATGATACTGATAATATATCTGAATTAAGAATTTATCTTAAAAGCATACATGTTAGTTATAGGGATCAGACTTTAGAAAATGAAAGAATCAAATCTGAGAATCTAGGTCTTAAAGAGAGGAATAAATTTCTTGAAGAGAAACTTGTTAACATGCAACAAGTTCAAAAGGAGAGAGATGATGCTGTTTATGTTGAACAGGAGTTGCTTAAAAAATATAGGGAAATAGAATCTGAGTTGGAAAAAGAGAGGAAAGTAATTAAAACCTGGACAAATTCTGGAAAAGACACACATCAGGTTTTTCAGACAGATACTGTAGGCTTAGGTTACTGTGAGGGAGATGAACTTAGGTTTAAAGATAAAGTTAAAGTGAAACCACAACTTAAACCTGTGAAATTTGTTCCAGAAGCCAATAAGCTAAAGTCTGTAGTTGTGAAAGAAGCTGTTATGGAACCAGTTGAAACTTGTGTAAAATAGGTTAATATTGGTTCAATAACAGAGAATAAGATTGAGAAAGAAGCTGTTAAAGAACCAGTAAAAATCTGTGATAAACAGGTTAATGTTGGTTTAATGACAGAGAAACAATTCAAACATAAGCTCAAAGAAGTAAAGTCTGTCAACAAACAGAAAATGTTTAAGAAGAATAGGAATGGAAAAGTAGGCATTAATAAAAGAAATGATTATCTGCCTAATTCTGCTGCTCCTAGAAAAACATGTCATAGTTGTGGTAGTACTAACCATCTTGCCAGGTTTTGCAAGAAGAACAAAGATATTAACTCTTTACCCTCCACATCAGGAGTAAAGAATAATTATGTTAGAGTTAGACCAAAGACTTTATGCACACACTGTGGGAGCACTTGGCATTCCATTTATACTTGCAAGAGTTATCATGCTATTTATCACAACTATTATGAGCTAAAACCCAACTTGAAGTGGGTTAGAGCAACCTCTGCAAGTGTAAAGTCTGACAATGTTAGTTTAAACTCTGTTGATAGTGATTCCGCAAGCTAACAATGTTAAGAAAGCCAAAGGATCCAAGCAAGTCTGGATCCTTAAATCTAACACTTAGTGATTGTTTGTGATTGCAGGGCATAAAAGAGAGCACTCTTATCTTGGACAGTGGATGCTCAGGACATATGACTGGAAATAAAGCCCTGCTATCAGACTATGAGGAAAAAGCTGGCCCAAAAGTTTCCTATGGAGATGGCAACATAGGACATACTCTGGGATATGGCAATATCAATATTGGAAGTGTCATCATTACAAATGTAGCTCTTGTCTCAGGACTCAAGCATGATCTGCTTTCTGTGAGTCAAATCTGTGACAGAGGATACCATGTAGATTTTCATACTGAACATTGTGAAGTAATCAGCAAATCTACAGGGAAAGTTGTTCTAGTTGGACACAAGCACAATAACATCTATGAAGCAAGTTTGGTAACAAACTCTGAAGGAAAAACTGTGTGTCTATCTGCAAGAATGTCTAGTGAAGAGAGTTGGAAATGGCATAAGAAGCTCTCTCACCTAAACTTGAACAACATCAATGAGCCGATTCGAAAAGATCTTGTAAGGGGACTTCCAAAGTCAATACTCAGCTTAGATGGTCTGTGTGATTCTTGTCAAAAGGCCAAGCAAAGGAAGTCATCTTTCAAGAGTAAATCTGAATCTTCAGTTGTGGAACCTTATCATCTTCTACATGTTGATCTCTTTGGTCCAGTAAATATAATGTCATTGGGCAGAAAGAAATATGCTCTAGTTATTGTTGATGAGTACACTAGGTACACATGGGTGTATTTCTTAGCAAAGAAGGATGAATCTTCCTCAATTCTAATGGATCATGTGAAGCTATTGGACAAAGGATCACAGTACAAAGTGAAAATTCTAAGGAGTGATAATGGTACTGAATTCAGAAATTCTGTAATGGAAGCCTTCTGCAAGGAAAGAGGAGTGAAGCAAGAATTTTCTGCACCTGGAACTCCACAGCAAAACGGTGTAGTTGAAAGAAAGAACAGAACCCTAATCGAAGCTGCCAGAACAATGCTTGATGAAGCAAAATTGCCAACTTATTTCTGGGCAGAAGCTGTTCAAACAGCTTGTTTTACTCAAAATGCTACACTGATCAACAAGCATGGGAAAACACCATATGAGATGGTGAAGAATAAGAAGCCAAATTTGAAATATTTTCATATTTTTGGATGCAAGTGTTTTGTGTTGAAAACTCATCCTGAACAATTGACCAAGTTTGACTTAAAAGCTGATGAAGGAATTTTTGTTGGATACTGATAAGTGGATTTTTAATCCACTTGGAACGCTTCATATCGGCTTAAATTGATGACTTGAACTCAAGTATGTGGTGTGTTTAATGTGTTTTCATTAAGTTTTGCAGAACCAAGAGTTGGAGGTTAATTTGATTAAAATTCGGATTTTCCGGGTAGGTTGCGTAGTCTTCACTGTTTTGGCCATATCTGGAGTTCTACAAGTCCGATTCTGACGATCTTACAGCTCACGCGAAGAGGACAACATTTTATATAATTCTAGACAGAAGGTTCTGCGCGGGCGCCCAGGAATTGTACTGGAATTCTGCGCGGCCGCCCAGGAAGTCAGAATCGCCAGAAATTGCCAGAATTCGATTTTAATAAGGAAATTTTCACAAATTCGACTTCTAATCATTATGCTAATTGCTTGGGGCGGCCAGAAACTTCCAGAATCAGTTGTAAACATGGAATATGCAATTCTTATTGCATTCAAAGATGGAAATTATCGTAATTCTATTCTAACTCAAAAACGGCAATTGCTTGGAAGAGGGACAACTTGGAGCTATAAATACACACCTTGGGGGGACATAATCAACACATCACAATACATCACAACACACCAGAGATCAGATTCAATATTGGAGCACAAGATCGAGGAGCCAAGAACGAAGAACGTGACTACGAGGAGATCTAGACATAGTTTTTTCTTGTATTCTTCAATTTTGGTGCAACTTTTGGATGCTTCCGGATTTGTCCTCTAAACCTTTAACTCTTATTCATATTTACATCATTGATTTCTTGTTTTTCATGCTTTCATCAGAACCCACGATGATGAACGGTTCTATTATGAACTAATCATTGTCGTGGGATTCTAACGGATTTATTTATGGATTTTAGTAGTTAATTGTTTTAAAGATGTGTGTGTGATGGCTAATTGATATCCTAGTTTGGTTGTGCTTATTCTTCTTGGATGCGTAGCTAACATCTAAGATTGTTTGTTAATCTCTATTGAATGCGAAAGTGGATATAGAGGTTTGGAACTTGCCATGCTAGCATAGGTTTATGTATGCATGATTCGTAGGTGATTTTAACCATCTTACCTGCCCTATGTAATCTGAATGGATAACTTGCTCGTTAAACCGTTATGTTTTCAAATCTTATAGACATATAGGGTCTAAGCATAATTGGTGTCTGCTTAACTTCTATCTATTTTGTGGATGTTTAAGTTGTTTGGTATACGTATACTGAAAGGTAGCGTGTACTGATTTCGTGTTACCCGATTAGTTTTCACAACCGTCACATGCATTGATTAAAGACAAAAGACTCTGAATGAAGTACTTAATGAAGTTAGGATCCCATGTTTTATTCTCATATACATAAATCGATTTTAATCCTCTTAGTTAGTTAATTCTTAGTTTAATAATTTGTTCTCTAGTTAATTTTAGATAATCAAACCCAAATTGTTAATTGTCTTAGCAGTGGATAAAAATCATACATTGTTGCATAGGTACATTAATTGAATTGAACACCTCATTAGATCTCTGTGGGAACGAACTTGACTTATTCGTATATTACTTGTGACCACGTGCGCTTGCGTGATTTTGTGCTAACAGATACCCACTATCAACTAAGGCATTCAGAGTCTACAATCTAAGAACTAAAGTGATCATGGAATCTATACATGTGTCATTTGATGACAAGAAAATAACTGGAATAGAAGATGAAGGATATCATGATCAACTTCGCTTTGAAAATGAAGATCTATACTCTGATCATGTAAACTCTGATGCAGTAAATCCAACAAACTCTGACGAAGCATACTCTGATCCTCTACTGGTAAACACTGACGAATTTTCTCTGACAGAACAAAATAGAGAACCAGTCGAGGGAGAGCGTGAAGAAACTTCAGGAACTTCTCAAAGTAATGACTCAAATTCTGAAAGAGGGTCAAATATAGAATCAAACAGAAACTCTGAGTCAAACTCTGAAAGTTCAAATACTGAACAGTCCAATTCAGGGGGAGCCTCAGAGAATGCAAATAGTCAAGAAGAAAATCAGGAGAGCATGGATCAAGGGGGAGGATCTAATAATGAAAATAGAAGCCAATTACCAACAGCAAGAAGGTGGACGCAATCCCATACACCTGACTTGATAATTGGAGATCCAGAAGCTAGTGTAAGAACTAGAAGTGCTACAAATAATGAATGTCTGTTTCATGTATTCTTATCTCAAACTGAGCCCAAGAAAGTGGAAGAAGCTCTTCAAGATGCTAATTGGATAATAGCAATGCAAGAAGAGTTAAATGAATTTGAGAGGAATGAAGTCTGGACACTTGTACCAAGACCAAAGAACAGATCTATTGTTGGTACAAAGTGGGTTTTCAGAAACAAAACAGACAGTGATGGAGTGATTAGGGATTTCATCGAGATTTGCGACACCTTCAAGACCAACGGAGTGTCGGAAGATGCCGTGAAGCTGAGACTTTTCCCATTTTCTCTGAGGGATAAGGCTAAGGGCTGGTTGCACTCTCTACCAGCAGGTTCTATTACTACATGGGAGGATCTTGCTCTGGCATACCATACTATTAAGAGGGGTTTCTGCTTTAAATTAAGAGATTAATTTATAATTAAATAATAATTAATATGAAGTTAAATCAATTATATTAAGCTAATTAAACTAATAATTATGTGTACATTGCGGTATACATGACATACCATACCATTAAGAGGGGGCTTCTGCTTTTAATATAGAGTATAGATTTCTTAAGTTTATCGGTTACCAACTTATCATTATATGTATTAAAAAATTTCAGGAGCAAAAAAACATTGTATGGAAACAATGTACTCCCTCCGTCCCACCCATTTGTTTACATTTATGTAGGTTAAGAAAAAATAATTAAGAAGTGGAAAAAGTAGAAAAAGTGGGTAAAGTGGTTGAACCAATCAATATTTAATGTATAAAGTGAGGATATTTGTGGAAAATAGTGAAATTAATTGATTTTTATATTATAAATGTTTACTAATTTTGGAAAGTTTAAAAAGGAAAGTTTAAAGAAATGGTTGGGACGAAGGGAGTAGTATTTTTGTTGGAGTTTACTTTTAGTACATAAGTAACGTTGCTAGTAGATTTCTAGTATGTAACTTGACTATTGTTGGCAATTAATTTAATTTAATAGTAATAATTATATTAATTTTGAATTAAACTAATTATGTATTTAACTAATAATTATATGTGTATATCGTAGTATACATGACATATCATACCTTTAAGAGATAGTTATGATTTTAAAAAGTATAGATTAGTGTTTCAAAAAAAAGTATAGATTAGTTTTTATATTAACAATTTTTTTAAAACTAATTAAGCATATCTACATGACATACCGCACCAGTGTTTCTAATTTTAGTAAAGAGATTAATTTTTAATTTAATAATAGTCAATTTGAAATTAAATCAATTATATTAAATTAATTAAATTAATAATTATAGGTATATCGCGGTATACATGACATACTGTACCATTAAGAAGAGTTTCTGCTTATTTTTAAAACTAATTAAGTATATCTACATGACATACCACACCATTAATAGAGGTTTCTAGTTTTAGTAAAAAGATTAATTTTTAATTTAATAATAGTTAATTTGAAATTAAATCAATTTAATTAAGTATATCTACCTGACATACCACACCATTAATAGAAATTTAATTAAGTATATCTACATGACATACCACACCATTAATAGAGGTTTCTAATTTTAGTAAAGAGATTAATTTTTAATTTAATAATAGTTAATTTAAAATTAAATCAATTATATTAAACTAATGAAATTAATAATTATATGTATATCGCTCTATACACTGCTTTTAGTATAGAATATAGATAAAAATATATTGTAAAACTACCCTTAAATTTGTATAGAAAAAAGAAAGAGAAATAATTTTTTCAAAAGAAATATAATAGGATGAGTACTTAATATCAGAGCTCAACTCTACACAACGTATGCACATGCTCTAACATTGAAACTCATCTTTATCTGAACTTTTGGAGTACTGAAGACTGCTAGTAGTTTAAGGTTTGGTTTAAAACCGAAACCACCCAAACCAAACTGTTTGAATTAATCTGGCAGTGTGTTTTTATGGATGTTCTAGTTTTCAGTTTCGGTTATGGTTTAAAAATATTGGAAGTAAAATTTTCGGTTTGATTGGTTTTTCGACGTATTGATTCGATCTGCATGAGACATGTTGAACACCAATAATTACCATTGTCCAAGGATGAAGGAACCAATCCTATACTGTACATAGGTTACAAGAAGCAAATTAAGTAGCAATTACAACACCAAGCAACTATTATTAGTGACTCTCAGCTGAGGTGCTTTGCAAACCTGGTCGATAAAGTTCTACTAGAAGCTGGTTAAGAACATGGCCTCTGTCCTGGTGTCTGAGAACACTGTTATACTTTTAGCTAGGAAAAAACATCGTGAGATTTTGAAATCAACTTAGGCTGCTGACCACACTCGATATCACGAGATAGCTAACTGGCATTTGCGAAAGAAGGCCGGCCATAAAAGATAAACAAACAGAGAATTATCAATTATTACCAATTGTTTTTAGCTCTCACCGGCCTATATACAAACTAATGATGCAGTGTTTTTCCAGATTTAGTCGATTCGTATTTCACGAAACTGTTCGTACTTTATTAACTTTAACGTGAAAGTTGATGAAGGGCATTATAATTGTCTGCATACTCATATTTCATCAAAACACACAAGCAAATTAGCAAACCAACTGATCATCTTTGTTTTTTACACTTCCGTTCCCCGAACTTAAGTATGATAATTGCAAATAATTTAAGCTAACACTGCTTTCATGCTTGATTATTTGAATGGGAATATGCATGTACAAAGCTGCACTAATTTCGGAGTTTCGAATCGTCTCCATTTTTTTGATAAAGACTAGTCTTCATGAATGTAGATGAAGAGGAAAAAATGGTGTGTGCAAAATAAAAGTAACAATGTGAGGTAACGTTTGAGCGAGACTAAGAAAAAGAAGAGGAAATTATTGTTGGGTAAGTACTGTATTATCAATTAATTGGCCTAATAGAGTCCATTTAATTGAACATGTTGTTTATGTTTGCGACAGAAGGGAATTTTCATACGGCACTTCTGGGTTCTACTAGAAAGGGTAATAGTATTGACCTCAAAGTGGGAAGGATTCACAAGTAATTCTGCTGTTTAGTTATTTATACGAATCATCTTCTGTATGTATTCCTTTTGTTCTTTCCTACCAACAGTGCTCTAAACAATGAAACCTGTACAAACTTTCACAGTAATGACTGGAAAATTTGCTGATACACTTATCGAGGTTTTAATTCGGCTTGTGAACAGTTTTTATCTTGTGAATAGTGAGAACACTGTGTCGAACACTATAATAAAAAAACGTAAAAAATTATGCCAAATAGCTACTGACGATAAAATGTAGTTTTCATAGAAAGCGAGTCAGTATATACTAAAACACTGCATTTACATGAACTATATGAGCACTTTAATGCGTCATGTGGAATTATACCCGAGCTAAAGCATAATATTAGAATTGCATACAACCAAACAATCCCTTATTATTGTAACTAATTCTGTTATTTTAATAGTTGACTTTAGACTACTATATAAGTAGCAAGTATTGTACTCTTTAGTTTCAAGTTAATAAAACAGAATGTATCTTTTACTCTCTAACAACACTACATTTCCTTTCTACCTTTCTGTTACATTTCAATGAGTAATTAGAAGAATAGAACTCAATATGGTATCAAAGCAAAGGTCTGGTGTTTTTCTTCCGATTCCGCCCTCTTTGCACCAGTTTTACAGAGAGATTTGTAAGTTTTCTTGTTTTTTAAGGTGAATTTCTTGATTTACGATTGTTACGATCATTAAATTCGTAAATCTCTTGCTCTTTCTTGATGATTCTTGGAGAAATTTGGAGAGATTTGTTTTCTTGATGATTTTTGGCTGTTTCTTGCTGTTTTTGCATCCGAATTAGAGAGTTTCGTTGATTTGTCGTTATTTCTTGAGAGTATTGTTGTTTTCCGAATTGATTTGTGAAGATTTAATTGAGAGTTGTTGATTGTTGATGAGTTTTTGATTCACGAAATCGATCAATTTGTTGAGAATTGTTGTTGTTGGAGTCATGTCAAAGAACACGTATGCTCATGCTGTGATGAATAACACTACGAATCATGATGCTGCGACTTAGAACGTAGAGCAAGTAGAGGCAACAGATGTAGTACTCAGGTCAAATTTGCATCCGTTGTACCTTCAGAACATTGATCATCCTGGCTTGATTCTTATCTCTAAGAAGTTAACAGGTTCAGAGAATTTTGGTCCATGAAAATGATCTTTAACTATAGCTTTGTCTGCTAAAAATAAGCTAGGTATTGTAGATGGATCTGTGTCTAGACCTGATGATTCTTCTCCGTTATGCTCCCAATGGGATAGAGTGAACGGTATGGTAATTAGTTGGATTTTGAACACGATTTCTGATGATATAAGTAATGGCATGGATTTTGTCAATTCAGCTAAGGCTATTTGGGATGAACTTACTGATCAGTTTTCTAGCATTAATGGTCATCATGTGTATCAAATTATGAAGGATATTCACGCTTTGGAGCAAGGTGCAATGTCTGTTGAACATTAATATCACAAACTTAAGAATCTTTGGGATGAATTTACTGCTCTGGAACCTGCTTTTGTGTGCAAAACTACTTGTACATGTGAATCTCATAAATTTCAGGAAAAAAGAGAACAAATGAGGAAACTCTTACAGTTTTTAATGGGGCTTAATAAGAGTTTTACTTCGGTTAGGAGTCAAATCTTGATGATGAATCCTTTGCGAACAACTTCACAGGCTTTTTCCTTGATTAAGCAAGAAGAGAAACAAAGACAGAGTGCTGGTAGTGTTTCAGGTTCTTTTTCTGCCACTACTAAGTTTGGAAATTATACTAAGAGTGTTCCTAGCTCAACAACAGGTTCTGGTGATGTATCTTACAACTCAAAGAAGACATTTCTTAAATGCGCCTATTGTCACAAAGATAGTCATACCAAGGACAATTGTTTCAAACTCATTGGTTTTCCACCAAGAGGAAGAGTTCGTGGAAAATTTGGTTCTACTCAGACCAATTCTGGCGTTCGAACTCAAGCAATGAATGTTACAACTACTCCTGGTAACATACTCACTGATTCAGAATCTTCCTTCACACCTAAATCTTCTGGTGTTTCTGGTTCTTCTCAGCAAGCTACAATGGAGCAGATTCAACACCAAGTCAATCAATTGATGTTGATGATGTCTAAAGGATCTCAACCTAGCACCTCAGAGGATCACATTCACATTGCAGGTCTGGTTTACTCTATGTTGTCTTATATTCCACAGAAATTAAAAACTGTTTGGATAATTGACACTGGAGCATCCAACCATATGTGTTGTGATGCTCATCTTATGACTAATATTGTCACTACCAGTCAACCTTTTCATGTGGCCTTGCCAAATAATCAAATCATTTCAGTCACTCATCCAGGCATAGTGATTTTGTCTAGTACTCTGACTTTACACAATGTTTTGTTGGTGCCTGAGTTCAATTGCAATCTACTGTCCATTAGTAAACTCACTCAAAGTTCCCACTGTGTTGTTACTTTTTCTAATAACAAGTGTCTTTTTTAGGACCAGAACCAGGTGCTAACTCTGGAAACTGGTACTGAACAAGGGGGACTTTAGTACTTAACTACTTCACCTCCACTTCAGTCTTCTCATAATACTGTTGCATCTCAATCTTCCTCTGGTCTTCATAATTCTGTTTCACATCTTTCTGTTGTTGCTCTTAATGTTGTTTCTGATGTTAAGCTTTGGCATTAAAGATTAGGCCATGCTCCTTGTACTGTTTTACAACATATTTTCTGTATTGGCAAATTACATGTACTTAAGAATGATGTCTGTCCTATTTGTCCTGGTGCAAAACAATCTATGATTTCTTTTCCAAAGCATAGTGATTCTCATGCCACTACTATTTTTTCCTTGTTACACATGGATGTTTAGGGTCCTTATCATGTTCCAACCACTTCAGGTTGCAAATATTTTCTCACTTTGGTAGATGACTTTAGTAGGGCAACCTGGACTATATTGATGACTACTAAACAAGAGGTCTTTTCTCATTTCAAGGCTTTTCTTTCTTATATTTCCAATCATTTTCACACCACCATCAAGACTATAAGATCTGACAATGGTGGAGAATTTATTAATCATTCTTTTAAGTCATTTTTATCTTGTCATGGAATTCTTCATCAAACTTCTTGCCCTTATACTCCTCAACATAATGCAAGAGTTGAGAGAAAACATAGACACTTACTTGAGATAGCTAGGGCTTTGAGGTTTCAGTCTGCCCTTTCTTACAAGTATTGGGGTGAGTGTTTGCTCACAGCTACTCATATTGTCAATAAACTTCCTTCTCCTATCCTTCATCACAAAACACCTCATGAACTTTTACATAATTCCATACCTGATTATTCTGACCTTAAAGCTTTTGGGTGTCTAGCTTTTGCTTCTATACGTTCTCATGATAAATTTTCTTCTAGGGCAATTCCTTGTGTGTTTATAGGCTATCATTACTTACAAAAGGGTTTTAAGTTGTTAAGACTAGACAATCACACAATTTTTGTTAGCAGGCATGTTAAATTTGTGGAGTCTGTGTTTCCTTATCATAAGGATAATTCTTCATTTCAGAAATCCACCAACACTACTGTTGGTAATTCATATCAGTTCTTGAATTGGCTTCATTCTCAGCCTTTTGCTGTTAATTCTACCTCTTCCATATCTCAAAATTCTGTTGATTTTGATTTTCTTGAGGTTCATGAGGTTTCTTCCTCCACATTAGATACTGCTGTCTCTTCTGATTCATCAGATTCTTCACCTATTACCTCTATTTTTGATCAAAATACCCTGGTTCCTTCTGCACCAGTTATTAGACATTCCACCAAAATTAAAGATAAGCCAGCCTGGTGGGCAGACTATCATGCTTCCTCTCATAATGTTTTGACCTTTGATTCTGTTTTTGATCCATTTGAACAAGTTTTTATGGTCAATTCTGTTCCTGAACCCAGTTATTATCATCAAGCTATAAAAGATCCACTTTGGGTTGATGATATGGACAAAGAGTTATTAGCATTGACTACTAATAACACATGGACCCTGGTTCCTTTACCCAAAGATAAGAAAATCATTGGCTGTAAGTGGGTGTATAAGATTAAGACTTTAGCTAATGGTCAAATAGACAAGTATAAGGCTAGATTAGTGGCAAAAGGGTATACACAATCAGCAGGAGTGGATTTTCATGATACCTTTGCTCCCGTTATGAAAATGGTGACTGTAAGAAGTTTGTTAGCAATAGCTGCTGCTAGAAATTGGTTTGTTGAACAATTGGATGTCAATAATGCATTTTTACATGGTGATTTAGATGAAGAGGTTTACATGCAATTACCACCTGGTTTAGCAGTTGATGATCCTAGTTTGGTTTGTAAATTGAATAAGTCTATCTATGGCTTAAGACAAGCCTCAAGGCAATGGTTCTCTAAGTTGACTTATTGTTTGGTTACTGCTGGGTACACACAGTCTTCTCATGATCATTCACTGTTTATCTACAAGGCAGATTCAGTTTTTGTAGCTACAGTTATATATGTGGATGACATCTTATTATCTGGCAATGATATGGACACTATTCAGTCCCTTAAACATCTTTTACATCAAGATTTACTATCAAAGACCTTGGTCCTATCAAGTATTATTTGGGTTTGGAAGTTCAACGAAATCAGTCTGGTATTTTTCTCAGTCAACCTAAATTCATCAATGAATTGCTCAAGATTGCACAAATGGAGGATTGTAAGCCTTTATCTGTTCTTATAGATCCCCACATCAAATTGTTTGATAATGAAGAGTCTGGAGAGCTCATTCCTAATCCATCTGTTTATAGATCTTGGGTTGGTAAACTTATGTACCTCACATCTTCTCGTCCAGATATTTTCTTTGCTGTTCATTTACTCAGTCAGTTTCTCCATGCACCCAGAGTTAAACATTTTGAGGCTGCTCAACGAGTTCTTAGATATCTTAAATGTACAGTGGACCATGGTTTGTTCTTTCCAGCTAATAATTCTTTGAATCTTCTTGGTTATAGTGACAGTGACTGGGGTGGTGATCCCAACGATCGAAGGTCTATTGGTGGTTATACTTTTATGCTTGGTCAGGTAGCTGTCTCTTGGAGAGCTAAGAAACAGTCTGTGACTTCCAGGAGTACTGCAGAAGCCGAGTACATGGCGTTAGCTGATGCCTCATGTGAAATCATTTGGTTGAAGGGTCTTTTACAAGATTCGGGTGTTTTGATTTCTAATGTTGTACCTCTGCATTGTGACAATAAAGCTGCTATCGATTTAACTGCAAATCCTGTTTATCATGCTAGAACCAAATATATTGAAATGGATTGTCATTTCATTCGGGAAAAAATTCAAGCTGAGATTGTGGCAATTGTGCAAGTGAGTACCAAGGATAACACAGCTGATATTTTGACCAAAGGCTTGAGTAGGCAATTACACTGGTCTTGTGCTTCTCAGATGGGTCTTAAGTTTGGTTCTAAGCATTTTTACGGTTGGGGGACATCACTAGTATTTTTGTTACTGATAATACAGATACTACTATTAAGGCTGTTACCAATTAATAGACTCTTGCTCAAGCATTCAGAAGGCTAAAGACATTTTTTCGAAAGGGGAGGCTAATGTGTCATGTGGAATTATACCCGAGCTAAAGCATAATATTAGAATTGCATACAATCAAACAATCCCTTATTATTGTAACTAATTCTGTTATTTTAATAGTTGACTTTAGACTACTATATAAGTAGCAAGTATTGTACTATTTAGTTTCAAGTTAATAAAACAGAATGTATGTTTTACTCTCTAACAACACTACATTTCCTTTCTACCTTTCTGTTACATTTCAATGAGTAATTAGAAGAATTGAACTCGATACACTTTCGGTTGTTTGAGTTATCACCGCACTTCTCAATTAATTATCGCAACATATAACCTATACTATGACTTATCTCACTTTAGTGATACGGTAATTTTTACAATCATATATGGTAAAAAGATCTGATTCGTAAAACAAATTACACATACACAAGTATATAACCAAAATAGCACCCATATAATGATCGATGTTGAAATATATAATGGATGTATGTGCAGTGTCCTTAAAGTATATCATATGGGTCCAAAAATCGACATTATTGCATAGATTTTTCAGTGATACTGTCGTGAGTTATATATATATATATGTACACGAGTGTTTAAGTCTGATGAAACCAAAGTTGTAATTAAAACATTTAAACAAACAATATGAACTCCACAAAAGTTACAGGCAAAAATGTCTTGAAATCTAAGGGCAAGTGCATTATCAAGAACACTAAGCAGTCGGAAGGTTATAGAGGTGTTAGGCAGCGGCACTGGGGAAGATGGGTATCCGAGATTCGTGAGCCGCGAAAAAAGAAGAGAATTTGGCTTGGTTCGTTCAAGACAGCTGAAATGGCAGCAAGAGCTCATGATGTAGCTTGTTTTTATCTTAGAGGTGATAAGTCTATGCTTAATTTTCCACAAGAAATCGAATTTCTCCCTCGGCCTTGCTCGTCGGATCCTAAAGATATTCAGGCGGCCTCTTTGCAAGCAGCTAGCTTAAGAACCGTGGGAATCGACAAGGAGGAGGTGAATAGTACAAGTAGTGATGATTTTTGGACCGAAATTGAGTTGCCGGAGTTGTTAGATTTCGAATTATGATCATTTTTCGCAGTTAAATCATTACTGCATGTAATGTAATCAACGGTGCCGTACAACACCTATTCAAGATTTCAATATATGATCATTTTTCGCAGTTTAGAGTGAAGCTCGGGTGAAAATAAGTGGAGGTCCGAAACGATTGACGATGATTTCCATGCAGACTCAATGATTAGTACGACAAATTGCATCAATGTAGGCATGTAGGCTTTTTTGCCTACCTAGCTCATGGCCACATATCAAATGAAAAGTTGATTTATCATCGATGTTTCAAATGCATTGATCTTTTTAGCTCTTGATGTATGTCTGGGTAATGTTTGTTATAAAAGAAAAAAGGTAGTTGATCTATGCACCTTCTTATAGTGCATTATCAATGTCTAATTGTTTCCCACTTCCTGAATCATGAGTGTCCGAGTTTAGAAAAGAGATGTTTGCTCTTGCAATGGTGTTCGTTTCAGTATACAGATTGGGAACTAAGTTGATATCTAAATTTATATGTAGGCATAGCTAGGCGTAGCTTATTAGGTTCTGAACCGTGTGTTGCACTAATTAATCTTTAACTTTACGGGCTTTAGTTTCCAATTACTAGTTTGGTAGTTCTACTACTATCTATACTAAAATGATGCGCAAAGAAAAAAACTGTGGGAATCTGATATCTTCTGTACAGGCATGGTGACATATTTAGGGAATTTGGAGCAAATGGGTTGAGGTACGTTAATCATGAATTTAGGGAAAATTTGGAATTTATAGGAGTGATAAATGGGATCAAATTTAATATTTTAATATTATTTAATGTATTAATCTTATTTATAATAAAATATACCATTCAAAAATATTTTATAGTGATAAATCAAATTTTAAAAATTAAATTGGTCAAATATTTTTTAATGATAAATCGAAAATTTATCGATAATTTTTTTAAAAAACTAATCATTTTTAGAATACTAGTCCAGGTTACAAGTAGAACTTGTTTATCTTTAAAAGAAATTAAGAAAAAAAAATAAATTAGCAAAAAAAATATATATGGACACATGCATATTACCTAGCTGAATTCGAACTACATTATTAGTTAATTAATTTTAAAAGAATTTTAATTAATTACTCATTTCTTTAAATTTTCTCCTTTTATTTTTAATTTTTTATCTCACATATTTTGTGGCTGTTTCTTTAATTTTAATTTTTCTTCTTTATTTTATTCAAAATTTTATACAAGAAAAGAATTTCTGAGATAAAATGATTTTACTGCAGAACCTATTTTGTTTCGTAATATAAATACATTGATCTAAATTTTAAAAGTTAATGTACATGAAATTCAAAATTCTATAACTAAAACTAATATTTTTATAATGTTCTATTGTTGATCAATGTTATTCATATTACATTTATGCCATAACTTTATTGTCTACGGCTGAATTTAAAAGTCAGGCAACCGAATTATGATAATGGAGAATTTAGTGTTCGATACAGTTTATGATTATAATTGCTAATCAAGACCTCGAAATTATGTATCTTTTATTTTTGAACAACTTTATCTCTAATTTATATATAATTAAAATTTATATTATTTAAATTTAAATAAGAATTGTTAGGGTTTTTAGGTTAAAGTTTTTCCAAAAAATTTGAGTATCTTTGGCTATAGTAGGAATGAATATAGCCCATTGATATAAATAAGTAAATTTTTTTTTGCCAACATAAATTCATTAAGATCTCACATCCTCCAACATTACATGATAAAAACTTGGAATGGCTTCCCCCCTTCCAAATATGTTCAACTATAGAACTAGAGTTTCTCGCTATATAGTGAGCAACTTTGTTCGCAGAACGTTTTACAAAATTTAACGTGACATTACGTTATTTTAATGAGACTAAGAAAGACTTGCAATCTTTAACTACCCTTCCCAAATATGAAAGAGTGACTACTGAACTCCTAATTGATTGAATCATTGCAAGACAATGAGACTCCACTACTACACCGATGCACCCCTTCGACTTGATCCAACAGAGGGCCTCATTTATACCCAGCGCCCCGACCATTTCTGGCCTAGCAGCTCCCTGCCGACAACATGCCTTTGTTTCTATCAGTTCACCCATGTGGTCTCTCGCTATCATGGAATAACTGTATGTACCAGATTCTTGAAACAAAGCTCCATCAATATTAATCTTAATCATACCTTCCGGTGGTCGCTCCCAGTGCTCCTTTCCATCTGCTTGAGTCATGGACCCAAGATAATTATCAAATGACCTGTCTTGTGCACTTCTCCATTGATTAAGAACAAGATCTGCTGATTTTACTACCTCTAAAGAATCTATACTCCGTTGATTCCAGACAACATCGTTTCTGTTCTTCCACAAACTCCAACAAAGCATACAAACTCTAGCCACTACTTCCTTCCTATTGTTCTGAACCACAACTGCCAGCCACTGTTTGAAATCTACATACGTCTCACTACCGACATCATAACCTGTATGTTCCCAGCATTTCACAGCAAAAGGGCATAACACTAAGCAGTGTATAATTGTTTCATGCTCAACATTACACACATGACAAAAAGGATTAACTGCAACCCTTCGAATCTAAAGTTGCTCCTTCGTCGGTAAACAATCCCAAACTGCTCTCCAAATAAAAACTTGTACTTTCTTAGGAATTTTGAGATTCCATATGACTCTCCAAAAACCTGAATTATCACTCGAGCTGTGATCTTCCCTATCAATCTGTAATGCAGTATATGTGCTTTTCACTGAATACATCCCCAGATTTTCATGCTTCCAATACCATGAATCAGCTTTTGCGCTTCTTGTGGGAATTGTTTGAATCAACATTACATCTCTTTCAACAAAAATGTCTCTGATGAGGTTAGTATCCCATCTGTTCCGTTCTGCATTCATCAAAGCTGAAACTGTCCTGCCATCTAAAGTCTCATGAATGGTTTGTACAAATGGATTATCATCGTTTGGTATCCAAGGATCCTTTACAATACTCGTTGACTGGCCATTGCCAATCCTACGAACAACACCTTGCTTTAACAGGACCTGGGCTTCCATTATGCTTCTCCATATGTAACTTGGATTACTGCCCAGTTTAGCAGATAAAAAAGAGTCATTCAGATAATATTTTTCTTTGTAAATCCTCCCAACCAAGCTATCTTCGTTAGTTATGAGCCTCCAGCCTTGTTTTCCAAGAAGAGCTACGTTAAAATCATATAATTTGCGAAAACCCATTCCACCTTTAAACTTACGTTTACTCATTCTTTCCCAGCTCATCCATCTGATCCCAGTTTCCTTACTCGAAGATGTCTTCCACCAGTACTTTGACAACATATTCTCTATTTCCGAACACAACTGTTTTGGAAGTAAGAACATGCTCATGGCGTAATTTGGAAGTGACTGAGCAACTGTCTTTAAAAGAATTTCCTTACCCCCTTTTGATATCATTCTTTTGTCCCATCCTTGGATTTTATCACGAACACGCTCCTTCAAATACCCAAA
Organism: Heracleum sosnowskyi; assembly: GCA_030848705.1. Lineage (NCBI taxonomy): Eukaryota > Viridiplantae > Streptophyta > Magnoliopsida > Apiales > Apiaceae > Heracleum > Heracleum sosnowskyi. Next base: position 12,850,270 of record CM061239.1, read on the forward strand.
CATTGCAGACTTATTTCTACTAATGATATTTGGAAGGCCCAAATATGTTGTGTGTTCATTAGCCTCCTGAAAACGTAAAATACTACAGCTTTCTTGTTTTATGTCCTGCGCAGTGTTCCGACTGAAAAAGATAGATGACTTCTCCACATTAATCCTTTGCCCAGAAGCTTTCTCAAATGCACTGAGAAGACTAATAATTTTCAAAGCATCCCCTCTTCTAGCTTTACTATAAATATAACTATCGTCTGCAAAAAACATACGAGAAAGAGAAGGTGCCCCCGAGCCACCTTAATGCCGTTTAAAAGCCTACGACATTCATAGTTTTTAATCAACGCAGTAAAGCCTTCTATACAAATGAGAAAAAGGTAAGAAGAAAGAGGATCACCTTGCCTAATGCCTCTCTCCGGAATGATCTTTCCAAATTCCTTTCCAGCATGAGAAATTTGATATTTAGCCGAAGTGATACATTCCATAAACATAGTAACCAATCTCGCATCAAAACCCATCTTGATTAACATAGCTTTTAAAAAACCCCATTCCACCCTATCATAAGCTTTGCTCATATCTAGTTTTAGGGTCATCCATCCGTTTTCCTTTTCATATAATGCATGACCTCGTAAGAGACCATAATGTTATCCGTAATTAATCTTTCCGGAATAAAAGCACTTTGTGTTTCTGAGATAACATTATTGATTACCGTCTTGAGTCTATTTGCAAGTACTTTAGACACAATCTTGTAAACTACATTACATAAAGAAATGGGACGAAGCTCCGTCATATTACTGGGATTTTGCTTCTTTGGAATGAGCACTATATTGGTCTCAGTAACATAATCCTCAAACTTGCTAGTGACAAATTTTTTTTTAACCAACATAATGATTTCATTGCCGACTATGTTCCAAAATTTTTGATAAAAACCGGGACTCATCCCGTCAGGTCCTGGAGATTTATCTGGGTGCATACTGAATAAAGCATTTTTCACCTCTACTTCTTCTATAGGAGCCAGTAGTTGCATATTCTGGTTTTATGTTATTTTCGTCTCGATGCATTCTATCACTTCACTCCAATCAGTGTTTGATGCCTTAAATAACTCGACAAAATACTCCACCATTGTTGCTTCTAAGCCTGATCCCCAGCCAACTGTACAACCGGTCATGTCCTGCAAAACATCAATCTGATTAACTTTTATTCGAGACTTAGCTGAAGCATAAAAAAATCTACTATTTTGGTCCCCCTCTCTTAATCACAACTGCTTGGAACGCTGACGCCAAAACACCTCTTGCTGACAATAAGCTTCAGTAAGATTTTCTGATTCTTTCTGGTACAACTGAACTGAGTTTTGATCTGTCCCACCTTTCAACATTTTCATTACTTTTTTGCTTTGGCTAATATGACTTTTGAAGCAGCCCGTAAATTATTAGAGTGTTCAGTTGTTCTATCAATGACTATCAACTCTAATCACATGGCTTAACAAAAAAATAATTTACATGACCAATCGTGTTCGGTTGTGTATGTTATGGCTATATACATTGAATAACTATAATTCTCTATTATTTTACAACTCATCAACTTTCCATTTCTAATTAATATTGTAAATTTATTTTATTTTCACTTGACCTTTTATTGATATTAATAATATATTATTTTTAAAATATAGCTTACCAATTAAAATAATACCATTGGATAGTAAACTCTTTTTTCACTATTTATAATATAAGTAACTATTATTTTATATTATTAAAGCCTACCATTATAAATAATATGGTTGGAGATGAAAATGCAACCTAGAGGGGGGGGGGGTGAATAGGTTCTATGGCCAACTATATCCAATTTTAAAGTTTTACCAAATAATTAACTGCTAACTAGTCAGCCAGCTAAGATGAACAAAATGTAGCATGTCAGCTAGCTAAGAAAAACAATGCAATACAGAATTGAAATAGCAATAAGTAAAAACACCAAGAGTTTTAGTCAGGTTCGACCCTTAACACTAATGGTCTACGTCCTGGTCCCCTACCAAACCTGGTAAAAGAATATATTATTAATCACAATAAAAACCGATTACAAGATTAATAAATATATCTCCCTTCTTCCTTGTCACTGGTAGCATCTAGCTGACACCCTTGTTCCCTGAATCAAATGATCTCTAAGTACTATACTACCCAAGTATAAACTTCTCTATCAAACTAATTCCCGAACCCTTGTGTCCTAGCTTGCACCTCGGCAACAAACCTTACAATCTGAACAATACAATCAATTAAGAATGATACAACTCAAACTATGAACTCTTAATTAGAATATAAACGTATACGTAATAATAGAGCTCAAGTAAAAAGATTTGAAAGTAGATACTGAGTTGTTCTTGTGTGTTCTTGAAGATGTTCACTAGAGAAAGAAACAACCACACAAGTATTTATAAAGAACAAATAACGTTCGAATTAACCAACCAAACACAAACGGTCTTGAAACCTTTTCTCACGTTTAGTTTGTTTGATAAATTCGTTCATCAACGTTCACATAACATTAACATACTGAAGTTTAGGAGAAAAGTCGTTTAGAACATAAAACATTCAGTATATAAACCAAAAACGAGTTTAGAGAATTTGTAAATAATAAAACGTTTGAAAGAAACAAACTTCTAAAAGATAGGAAAACTGTTTTGATAAAGTCTTTGTGAAAAACTGAGCTATAAAATTATATATATTACGTTTATATAATTTATAGAGTCCTTACATATCATGTCCTATAAAATCTCCATGAAATAAGGACTTCAGGTTGACTTGAACAGTTTCTGGCGGAACAGTCTTAGCTTGCTGGAATACTCTGTTACTGCACTGTTAGCTTGCTAAGATACTCTGTTTCTGCAATGTTAGCTTGCTAACAGTAAGTAATATAAAGCCTGCAACACTATTAAACCAATATAGATACAAACATACTAGCATTTCTTATACTAACAGCTTGTTAATATTAATATCATCAAATTTAAGAGAGTATCAATATCCCTCTTTTTGATGATTATTAACTCATCTATTTAGGAGAATTAATCTCCCCCTAAATACCTGCATAAAACTTAGAAAGATAATGAAATTCTAATAACACAATATATCATAGAACCAAGCATTTTATAAATAAAGCTTAACCATAAAGCTTAACCATAAACCAAGTTCCAAAAGTATGATAGCAACAGCAGCAAATAATAAAGTTAAGTTTAGAAACCACATGACCACATAACTTAAAAGTTTAACATGTTCTGAAATAAAACACAAATAACATCCTAAATAATTCTCCCTCTTAATCATTAAAAAGGATGAATCTAGGCGTCGTTATTATCGTCATTCTCTTCTGTTCCATCAGGAACATCCACATCACGATCAGCATCAGTGAAATCAGGTTGAAAATGAGTAGCATCAGCAACATCAGTGACCACAACAGCAAGATCACGAAGTCCAGTAGGAGAAGAAACCCGAACAGAAGGAGCAGTACATGTAGAAGCAGGAGTATCCAGACCAATAACCATATCACGAAGAAATTTAACCTCATCCGCAACCGCATCAATCTTGCAACTAAGCTTTAGTTGACTTTCACGAAACTCACGCATAAACTCAGCCCAACGATCTTCAGATAAACCCGATACAGCAGCAACAGGAGATGGAGTAGGAACAACAACAAGAGGTGGTTCAACGTGAAGAACAGTTCCATCCTTTTCAACACAGAGAGAGGATTATTTCAAACTATTGTAATCCAAAAAATCCTTGGCAACCCATTTATCCTCATCACGAAATTTGACACCAACCCATTCAAAAACACGAGTCAACAATAAGGCGTAGAGAAGACCAGTACCAGGAGCAGCAACATAGACAAATCAAACTTGCGACCCGACATCAACATAGACACAACAAGTACATCTTGAGCAGAAAAATTAGAACGAGTAACCAAACGAGGATTGACATTACCTAAACACATTTTGAATACTAGATGAGCTAATGGTGTAACAGTATGAGTAATAGGGGAAGCAAACTCAAGAATACCAGAGAGTCCACGAATCAAACGCAATTGATCAAGTGCAGAAAAAACCATCTAAATCTTTAGAACCTTTGGGAGTGTAAACAGAGAGAGTAGATGGATCTTGAATACGCAAAATAGAATTTAACACGAAGACATTAAGCATAATCTTAGTATCACGAACAGTAGACATATAATTCCCATACTTATCAATTGTAAGATTAGCATAAAACTCATTAATGTAATCCGGATAATATTCTTTCGGCATCTCAACGAGAAACGATTCAAAACCAAGATCAGTAAACATCTTAACAGCACCAGAAAGATGAAATAACTTACCCACAAGCGGACGACCCGGAATAACCTTTCGATTTCCCAAATTAAGAGACTTAAATCGGGCTTCGAACACAGAACTCATCTTGAATTTCTTGCATGCATAACCATCGCGACCAACATACCGATTGTTATTCCCAGAACAATGCAACCTAGATTGTAGAAGGGGGGTTGAATACAATCTAGTTAATTTTACAAAACTTTTTCAAACCTTTTACAGTATGAATATATGTGTTGGTAAATTAACTAATAATTGAGACAAGCCATGAACATAAATGAATTCTTCAAGTTAAAAAGAAATGTAGGAGACAAGCAGACTTTTTAAACTTTTCAGGTGGGTTTCTCGGAAAAAGCCCACCTGAGGTGTATATTGAAGAATTCTCTGGTTTTGTTTTTCAACAAACTTCAGCTGCTTACACAGATGATGAAAGAGAGCCTAAGATTTTTTACATTCAGATTTGTGCTCTCTCCACATGCTTTTCTATGCTACACCACACAGTCTTGTATACATCGACTGTGTGTTACAAATAAAACCTACAACATAATAAAATATTACATTTTGGTTCTGCTTGATCACATGCTCGTCTCAGAAGCTATCCTATTCGGGAAATGCCTTGGCTGGCATCACAGATAAACTTGTATACTCCCAAATGGTGCTTTCTGATTGAGTGTGCTGCTCTCTTCAAAAATTACCAAGTCCATGCAATTAACCTAGCTTCCAAGCCCATGTGACATCTGCATGAAAGAGACCTCTCCTTGGTTACTCAACTGTCAAGTCACTATCAGCTGAGATAAGTGAACTTGTAGTATTCAAATAGGTCTTCATCCTTGTAAAGCCTTTCCTTTGTGTCCAGTTAGAAGTTAAACTTCTAGGTAGCTGCTTTAACTTTTATTTATCCATCGAGACATAAAAGACAATAGATGACTTCACATTTCACTTGTAGGAATTTGAGCCTTCGAATATTTACAATTTTGACTCCCTATTCCATACATCTTTTGCATCGTTATCCAACATCTTTTAGTCACGGGTGTGTAATGATGATCTCTGAGACTGTCCTCCATTCAACCTGCTAAATAAAGGAAACTTTCAAAAGATTCCGTTACATAGATTTTTTTTCCATGTTGAATGAGATGAACATCAGTATGCATATTAATTCCATATCCGTAGACTACCATTTTACGTCAAGTATCAGTAGAAAGGTAATCTCAGAATATCCGTAGAATTAATATTCCATAACTATATCCATAGATTAGACATGACATTCTTGACTGCATCCATAGATAGACCATGACCTCCTTCACCGCATCCATAGATAAAACATGACATCCTTAGCTGTTTCTGATGATCAACTTCCTTCTACTTTTATCCATAGATATGATGTCCCCAGCTTTTATCCGTAGATGAGATAAGATATTCCTAGCTTCTATCCGTTGATGAGATAAGATGTTCTCAGCTTTTATCCGTTGATGACATATGATGTTTTCAGCTTGTATCCGTAGGTGAAATAAGATTTCATAGCATGATCCGTAGAAAGGATACTCTTAGCTTCATCTTTAGATAAAACACCTTGTCATCTTTATTGATTCACCATTACTGAGTTGATTAGGCAGACTTACCACTGAAACACTTGGTGCTTGATTAGACATCCATTGGCTTGATTCTGAATTGCTTCCTAACTTGATGACAGAATATCCTCCAATCATTTGGTGTGGCTTTTAGACCTTGGATAGATAAAATGCCTTCTAGTTAGCTTCCTGATTTATCAGCTTCTGTGAACTAGCTTTCTGACAATCAGCTTCAGTGTCAAGATCGAATTCTTGTCCTGAGCATTTTGTTATCATCATTCCAAATGGGTCTACCCTAAAAATATCCCTCTATTTATGACTGTTAGAACTTGCATAAATCCTTAAGTTCATGATAACAAAACCCGTCAATGTTCTCAGTGATCCTCAGATAGAGATTAATATTGGACAAAATTTGATGATGCTGCAAAAACAAAAATAACAACTTGAAGCTGTCAGATTCCATATACTTTCCTGTAACTTAGTCTATACCTTCTTCTAAGGGGTTTGTTCACACAATATCACGCAAGTATACGCGGTCACAAGTAATATAAGAATAAGTAGAGTTCGTTCCCACAGAGACTGCTATGGTTATTATAGTTATGCACTTATGCAACAATGTATGGCTATCGTTCAATGCTAAGACAAGTATCAAATTGTGTTTTGATTAACTAAATTAACTAAACAAATTATCAAGACTATATTAAACTAAAGATTGCTGATATATTACTTATGAGAAAATAAACATGGGATCCTAACTTCATTAAATACTTCATTCAGAGTCTTTTGTCTTTAATCAATGCATGTGACGGTTGTGACAACTAATCGGATAACACGAAATCAGTACACGCTACCTTTCAGTATACGTATACCAAACCACTCAAACATCCACAAAAGAGATAGAAGTTAAGCAGACACCAATTATGCTTAGACCCTATATGTCTATAAGATTTGAAAACATAACGGTTTAACGAGCAAGTTATCCATTCAGATTACATAGGGCAGGTAAGATGGTTAAAATTACCTACGAATCATGCATGACAAACATACACAAACCTATGCTAGCATGACAAGTTCTAAACCTCTATATCCACTTTCGCATTCAATAGAGATTAACAAAACAACTTAGATGTTCGCGACGCATCCAAGAAGAATAAGCACAACCAAACTAGGATATCAATAAGTCATCACACACAAATCTTTAAAACAATCAACTACTAAAATCCATAGATAAATCCGCTAGGACCCCATGACAACGATTAGTTCATGATCGAACTTTTCATCGTCACGGGGTTTGATGAAAGCATGATGAAAAACAAGAAATCAATGATGTAAATATGAATAAGAGTTAAAGGGTTAGAGGACAAATCTGGAAGCATCCAAAAGTTACACCAAAATTGCAGAATACAAGAAAAAACTATGTCTAGATCTCCTCGTAGTCACGTTCTTCGTTCTTGGCTCCTCGATCTTCTGCTCCAATATTGAATCTGATCTCTGGTGTGTTATGATGTATTGTGATGTATTGTGATGTGTTGATTATGTCCCCCCAAGGTGTGTATTTATAGCTCCAAGTTGTCCCTCTTCCAAGCAATTGCCGTTTTTGAGTTAGAATAGAATTACGGCAATTTCCATCTTTGAATGCAATAAGAATTGCATATTCCATGTTTACAACTGATTCTGGAAGTTTCTGGCCGCCCCAAGCAATTACCATAATGATTAGAAGTCGAATTTGTGAAGTTTTCCTAATTAAAATCGAATTCTGGCAATTTCTGGCGATTCTGACTTCCTGGGCGGCCGCGCAGAATTCCAGTACAATTACTGGGCGCCCGTGCAGAACCTTCTGCCTAGAATTATAGAAAATGTTGTCCTCTTCGCGTGAGCTGTAAGATCGTCAGAATCGGACTTGTAGAACTCCAGATATGGCCAAAACAGTGAAGACTGCGCAACCTACCCGGAAAATCCGATTTTTAATCAAATTAACCTCCAACTCTTGGTTCTGCAAAACTTAATGAAAACACATTAAACACACCACATACTTGAGTTCAAGTCATCAATTTAAGCCGATATGAAGCGTTCCAAGTGGATTAAAAATCCACTTATCAGGGTTCCAATAGATTGTAATCGAGAGTAGAGAAATTCTGAAGTCTGAGATCTCCTTCTAACTCCCCCTGAGAACAACCTATCTTCTCTCTAACTTCTCCCCCTTTTTGTTATCAGCAATTAGGATAGAAGAGGCATATGCTTAGTTACTGAATAAGATATCTGGGTACAGGAATCCAACACTTCAAGGATCGAAAGATTTCTCTCAGGAATATCTCTATTTTTGCATCAAGATCTCATCCTAGCTCACTTCACACAACTCACCTTCCCTTACTAAAGGGGTACTAAAAAAAAATCTCTCTTTTTGCCATGCTGGAAGAAATAGCATGCCTCTCATTCTCTCCCTCTCCTTTTGCCTAGTCTCAAGCCAGCCACTCCACTAACTCCCTTCCCACAAACCTATAGATGTCTCAACTATATTGAATTCCTTAATACTCGGTCAGAATGAGCCGAATGATTTTTCAAGAAAGAATCATGGAAATCAATATTGTTGGTCTACGGATAATCGCTGTTTAGGCTTATCCGTAGATTTGAAAGACACCTTTCTACGGATGAAGGATATCCGTAGAGGATTTTGAAGAATGGGCTTGTGAAGTAGAAATTGATGTAAGTTCTATGAAGATTGAATGTGACATTTAAGTGCACAGTGTTTACATCAAGATCATCAAAAAGAGACGAGTGATCCAACGAATTCTCTGAAAGAGAATGATCACTAGGTGAATGGAGCTTCTCCAAGAGTTCAGAAAATGGAGAATCAAGTACATATAAGTTGAATTATGCAATTATCACTTAATGAGATGAAATAGACTGGGGACTGCATCCTCACATTTGAAGAAGATGCATCAAACTGAATTTAAGAATTGTGTGTGCTCCCCCTGTGCTTGTGCATATATTTTCTTTATACTTCAGGAAACAGAAATGATAATAATCCACGTTATGCACACAGTGTCCCAATCCCTCATTAGTGCTCCTGGATCAGAGCATTTTTCAATGATCATAGTCTTTTGGGAGACTACAACCAGAAAAGAGCTAATCCTTTTTTACCATTATGCCTTTTTGAGAAGACATAAGGCAGTTTGGTTGGTAATCTCACCCTCACCTTTTCTTCTAGTGGTTTCTTGATATTCACCACTGCCCTCACCCTCACTTAACTCATTTATCACTCCCCACTGGTTAAGATTTTCTAGAGTTTTGAAACTACAGTTTGTTGAGAAACTGTAGAGGGGGTTAGGAGTTGTTTATCACAATTAGGGTGTAACTAATAGGGTAGAGAACTTGGGGGTCATTCCAATCAGTTCTCATCTCAGTTTTTGAAAAGGCAAAGAAAAATGATTTAGATTTTAGCAAGTGAGAGTTTGATAAAGATAAGATTAATACCTTCCCTTTATCAATGATGAACTGTTAAGAGCCTTCTCCATTGAAGGTTTATTCTCCTAAAGTCCAAGATTGCCAGCTTTCCCGTTAATTGTTACAACATCCTCATAGAGACCATCAGAAGTTGCAAAAACCTTAACTTGATAGATTGTCAATTTCTTTCAAATTCCTTCAAGTTTTCTTATGATGTTTCTTCAGTGAGTTCATGCAAAAATGAAACAGTTTTTTGTGTTTCTCAAAGAGCTCACTTTCTGTTAGTTGAACAATTAGGGCTTCTTGATAATTTAATCAAAGTTGATCCTTAAGCAGATAGATTTTATAATACAACCTTTGATTAATTCATCGAAAAGAAAAATATGTAACTAAATTTTTGTTGTTAGTGTATATGAGATGTTTGTCTTTTTATTTAAGGAAATGAGTCCAGTTAACATGCAAGCCAATTTTTTTGTTGATTTGGAGGATAAACAAGTTAAATGGATTCAAATGCAGAAACAAAGAAACTAAACAAGCACATCACACAACAATATAATAAATTGGGGGGAAACCCCATAATTCATTAAAAAAAATTAAAATTACATAAAAAAAAGCATAACAAAAACTTAAAAACAAAAAGGACTGGAAAACATCCCAGCCCCCCCTGTCCCATGCCCTCTCCCCAGAGAGAGAGACAGTCAACAGTTATGCTGTTACTGCCACCCCCTGGAGGCTCCTTCAGGGCCTCCACTAAAACCTCCCCTACGGTTGCGAGCCATAAGAATGGCTAGAGTTGCCGTCATCCTATCAACTTCATCATGCTCCATCTGGATGAGAAGATCAATTTTCTCCTGAAGAAGGAGAATCTTGTCCACGTTCGACAGAGCGTTAAATTCCTCTTGGTTAATGTTAAGGATTCCAGAAGCCATTTTTTTTGAGGAATTAGAAATGAAGATGAGGAAGAGAGCTCAACCTATGCCTTTAAATATGCAGGGAGCTACTAGATATCCCTTGAGTTTAACTAGGGTTAAACGGGGGTTAGGGAAACTGAAAAGACATGCATTAAATCACTCTAGTGTAAATGAAGAGACTACTCGAGTTCCTAGAATGAAAAATGCGTCTTAGCTCAAATTACAAAAAGTATCATGACACATATATTTTTTGAATAAAGATAAGAATAAAACTAAATAGCCGGTCATATATATATGTTCAGCTAAATAATATTAAACAAAAATCTCTAGACATAAAGAATTAAGAGTATCAATACTTTTGAATAATGTAACATGCAGATTATTTGAATTTTTGAGATACTTATTCAGCTGACATCATTCATTAAATGTATGACATTTGACAAATGATATCCCTGAATATTTATCCATGGAAAATTCAAAGAACAGCAATGCACTTAGCTTGTTAATGTCTAAAGATGATCAACTATTTAATATCAGTGAGAAAAGTAGTTTGCTATCTCATTGAATATTACTCAGAAGATCATTTCTAGACGACTTCACTTAGTGCATAACATCATTCAATTGTATTGACTTGTCATGATAACTAAAACAAAACAAACAAATAAAACACATAAAATAAACAAATAATTCCAGAGATTGAAATCACTGGCTGCATGCATTTAACACAGATATGTAAGAGAGTAAGAAATCATTATCTACCAAACTCATTTATCAACTCAAGTGAGTTGCTGCATTAAGAGCATTGGCAAGATATCTGGTTAAATGTTGTTCTCTTGGAACACAGTGTAGTTCCACTACAACATGAACATCACTTCTTCCAATAGCATGATGCATGAGGTTTATGTACTTGAACTCTTTTGAGAAATGCTTAAATGCTTCAGCTGCATTTTTTATTTGTCCTTAAGCTAAGCATTTCTTCTGAGCCATGACCTGAACGTATTTCCTTGAAATTGGCATGAATTGTGCTATGTCTTCTTGATTAGGAGTTTATCCTGCAAGTATCAACATCTTGACAACCAATTAGAGCATAGAAAGTATCTCTTGGATTATCAAATACTGAATGATTGATAATCTTTTGAGATACCACAAAGATTCCAAGAAAAGCTAAGGTACTAGTACATAAACATGTGGTTAACATAATTTCTAGCATTATGTTACTTAGTCATGAGGGAGATTACCAATTATCTTTTCAAAACACAAATTTCCTACCAAGGTATTTAATTCAGTAATGTCAATAATTGGTATGAGAATTCTTAGAAGAATACTCACTTATCTCCTCAGGACTTCTTTGCATGAACCTTTCAGCTCAACAGTAAAGCTACTGATCAGTGATGCTAGATATTACGTAAACTACACGTATCTCAGCTAAGGATATATGACTTGCCGAGGCTGAGATTTTAGATTTTAATTTTCTATAGATATAGACATTGTCTTTTTGCACTATCCGTAGAGGAGCAAAAGTAGTATCCATATATGTAGAAAATTTGTCTACGGATAATCAGTATCCATAGACAGAACAAGAAACAAATCCAATGTTATGAATGACTGTCTACGGATAAGGATATCCATCGATAAAGTAAATTTTGACTTAGACAAAATTTTCACTCTTTCTGGAAAACTTAGTTTTCAAGAAAATCATTTAAACACTGGCTACATATAAGACATCAAGAAAAATATTGAAATTTTTTCGTACCTCACTTACTTACCATTCTGTAGAGGATGGTTGATAAGCAGATTGGTATTGATGTCTTCTTCACGAGTCACACTTAGATCAAAAGGTATTTCCACTGTACTGTCCAACATAGAATCCCTTTAGAGAAAATCTTTGAAGAACCTGATCTTAGCACAGTAGATTTTGAGATTTGAGGGCAGATGTTCCACTTATTCTTTTAACCATGACTCTAACTCAAGGAGAAAGATTGGGTGTCCAGGAAGTAGACATGTAGACTTGTAGAAGCTGGAAGATCTTGCCTTGATCCAAGTGAACACCTTATTCTCAACCCAATAACTGTCTTCAAGAGGACTTTCTTCTGGATTTTTGGAATAAGCTTCTTATGGTAGGTGCAGGTCTTGAAGATGTAAGAATATTCTCATTAGTATGATTATATGAGGTTGATCTTTAACTCAGAGAAACTCCCCCTAAGTTCATTGGGGTGATAACTCAAAGTTGTGATCCACCTACGGATGCTTCACTTTGGCTTCCTACGGATGCTCCATTTTGGCTTCCTACGGATGCTCCATTTGGATTCCAATCAGATGCTCCATTTGGCTTCCAATCATTCATTGTCTAGGCGAACACTCATGGAGATACTGATCCATCCACATAATCATCATATTCTTCATACCAAGAACCACCTTCCATTTCAAACTTAAATATGAGAATTCCAAAAAAAAATCTCTCATCAATAAGCTTGATTTATCTGGAACCATCAGAAACAACCTGTTTAGACTCCATAACAGTGTTGATTCATTGACTTAAAGCCTTGTGGGCTTTTCCAGCTACATGCACTCTTCTTGAGTTGCATACCCAACCTGGGTTTACGAGTAGATAAAATATCTGATCTTTGACAGGACGTCTTCTTGAAGTTGCAGAAGTAGATTAACACTTTCTTAGAAATGCTCCCCCTGAGTAGATGTACCATACAGACAACCCTTCAGAAAAGAACATAAGATACCGTGGATGGCTACTTACTTTCCTCTACACAAGAATGTCATTTCTTAAGAAAGACAGTCAGAAATGCATGTAGACGAAACCACCATTCTCAGCTTCACCTCTACTTCCTCTTAAAAGATCTTCTCTTCCACTCATGAATTACTTGAGAATATTTATCCAGATGTCAGTTAAACTTAACAAATGTGAAAATTTAAGTATTCGATCATGGACTTGATGTTCTTCAAACAATTTCCCACACAGATTCCCTTATCTCTTTTAGCTAAGCTTCTATTACTTCCTTGGCTAAGGAATGTGAAAAGAGAAAACTGTTGGCTACACTTATTCACACAATTTGATGATTCCTCCTTCAGGTGCTTGAATGATCAAGAAAACATTTTGGCTGCAATAAGTAGCACCAGTCACAACTTTCCAGAGCTCAAATAGTTATCCTGATTTTCCAAGCAAAGTCTCTGCAGATTTTATCATTTGTTTCATAAGATCTCTTCACACTGAATTCTTGAGCTAAATTCTTTGGCGAGATTTCATGTGCAGTGGCTGAAGGAGTTTATAAAACGTATGATATGTCCCGTCCTTGATAGATGTCTTCTATTGCTTCCCTTAATGGCATGCATCCTTTAACCCATCATTGGCAAAACTTGGGGTTTCTCTAATCAAGACTCAGACAGCTTCTTATTCACTGGCTACAATTATTCTGATTTTGCCTTGTCACAAAAGAGGTCAAGACATGCAATCCTCCAAGGTAATAAACAAATCAGATACATACACTTTTCTATCAAGTGTCCAGTGTTTACCACTTCATTGTCTTTCTATTGAAGAACAATGCAGGCTACTAATATAAACACTACACCATAAGTGCTCATATGCAAGGTTTTTTAATGTGTTTGTAGACCAAAAAAGCGTTGCATTCAGCTTCATTTTCAAAAATGCAACACGAAATGGGCGTTGCATCCGCGGGCATGGCCTTTGATATGTAATGCAACACTTTTGGTCATCTACTGCAACGGAGAGAAAGTATTGCATTATAAGTGTACTGTAACACCAAAATCAAGGAAATGCAACACCAATGAGTGTTGCCTTAAACACAGGGCCACTTGCATGCCACGTCAGCAGTGGGGCCCACTCAAAGGCCACGTCAGTACCTGGTCCCACTTGCATGCCATATCAACAGTGGGACCCACGTGCCATGTCAGTAGGGGCCCTCGTGCCACGTTAGCAGTGGGTCCACATGCCTTCAGTAATGCAACGCTTTGCACTAGCTTTTTAAACAGTAATTGTCATGTAATGCAACAGTAATTGTCATGTAATGCAACAGTATATTTACTAATGCGACACCATTTTTTTTAAAATTCAACATTAGGGAAAGACAAATGCAACGCTTTAATTAAAATTTTGGCCATAACAATTTCGTACATAAAATAAATCCATCCAAAACATTCATCATCCCATCGAAACCATTTCTACATACCAACCAAACCATGCAACCAAGGCACGTCCAAACAACAAAACAAAATACCTAAAATACTCATTACAAATTCTTCAAACATAAGTGCCAACACTAAGCACATAGGATGAAGTAGATAACTTATAATTGCAAACTGGCCAAGTTCAAATATTAAGAACATTTACATAATTATATTACTAAAATTCAATGTCGCCTTGAGTCATAGGAGTACCATTGTCATCTTGACCATTTGTTGGGGTGGCACTCAAGGATCCAATATCAAAATTAAGATCTGGATTAGCTTCACGCAACTTTTTCAACATCACATGTTCTCCTACACTTTTTGGTTTACCTTCGCTTCCAAATCAGCCTCAAGATCTTGTCTTATTTTTGTGGTCAATTCCTGCACATAATATTCTGTAAGAGCAGGAGTTGAATTTTTTACACATTTTTTACCTTGCCTTCCCACTAGCCAGTTTTGTCCATGAGTCTTCCCACCAACGACAAGTGCGTTTGCTTCAGCAATTTTTCCTGCATCTGCGCTGGAACCTCCGCCTACAAGGAAGGGGTATACCAATACATGAAATCATACATGAAATGAAACTACCATTGTATGATAAAATGTACTTACATATTTACAGAGTAAGGCAGTTCTCTTATACGTTTGAGGAGTGTCAGCATAATTACAACTTAGGACGATAATTTGAGAAGAAGAAATTATGTAAGAAATACTGATGAACAATAAGGCAGACTTAATAATAAAATGTGATGTGATTATTAGATTTATAATATATAGACTTGGTAAATAAATTATATAAACTATAAGGTAAATAGAAGGTATGATTATTAGATTTATAATTACCTTAAAATTATAAATAAATAAACTATGAACACATTACCTTTATGACGATAAGTTTCCTGCCAGGCTACAGGATACAATACTATATAAATTAGTACATCAAATTGTGCAATATTCAATATACAGTAATTCCTTCTAGAATTGTTATTTGTCTTGAGTTGCATTCTTCATCAAGGCATCATCTATTTTTTTCCGATTACATTAGGTATGTTTCCCTATCTGAAAATGTTCATTTTGTACAGATCCTATCTTGTCTGGAAGTTCAGTATTTTTAGGCAGACGGAATACATAAATGCAAAAAATATTGGGAACCCAACTAAGATTATAGCCACCTGTCCCATGAAATCAGGGTTATATCCGAAATGATCTTCCATGTATGCTCTGACAGTTGGATGAGGTAATGTGATCGTTTGCACTATTTTCGTCATATCACCAAACTGTGACACTATTAATCTGTAAACAGTCCATGCCATCGGACACATATAGTAATAGCATATCCAATACTTCGGGATTTTCTGATTATTATTAAATGGAAATAAGAAGCGTAAGGATAAAGTTAGTATAAAAAGGTTGCCCCCTAGTTACTATTAAATAGGGAAATAAATAAAAGAACTTAATGGTTTGCGGATGTAGAAACCAGAGAAAAGATTGAAGAGTGCAAAGAATGTACTTGAAACTATTGCCGCTAGTTGATGATTTGGCGTGATGGACACTGTCATCATTCCGTAGTATATGAAGTAGAGAAATGTGAAAAAGTTGATAAAGAAGAACCAACAGACCTTAGTGACAGTCCCTTCAAATCCGACCATAGGATACAGTACTATAGTATAACATATTGTTTGAATAAACACATATGGTATTTCCACACAAACTTGTGACGGTTTCAATAACCAACTTCTGTTAACAAGGTGAACCATGTTCATGACCATATAGCTAATACTAAATTGAATGAAGTTCTGCATATTTATTGGACACTTAAAATGCAATGTTGAGCATCACATGTGCACCCATATGTATTGAAGTTTAATATGATTTCTGGAATATGCAGATGACTAGTAGCTGAATATTATGTTTTACTTGAATGAAGCTAGAATAATGGTATTGGCCTCCATTCACAATGCAAACTGTTCTTGCAGTGCACATAATGTGTGGCATTTAGACGTGCTTTTTCTAGGCACAACAGAGTCTTTAAAACTATCTTGTGCTCACCTGTGCCATAGCATATGGTATTGTGGAGTACATTCCTGCAGCTCTTTCTCGATAAAACACTGTTCTTTCAATAGCTACCATCGGCTGTACAGTCGAGCAATTATTTATTCCGATAAACAACATAGAATTATACATGGATCCGATGATTCTGGTGATCTGTTCGCTGTCTCTTTTCCTAGATGATATAAAATGAAGAAATTAACAAACAAGATGGGACAAGGTACTATTTTAGCAATGTATAATATACTCACCAAGGGTGCAAGCGATATGACTTATGAAGCTGTTGAAGAAACACTAGATAAGGTAATGTCTTTTTGTGCTTATTTCATATTTAGTCATGAAAGTTGTAGCTAACATTATCACTAATTATTTTTACTGGTCTTTAACAGGTTGTCAAGCTCCTTGCGTATATTAGTGAAAACGATCTTTTTGCTGAGTTTTACAGGTATATGTTTACTAGTTTGTTTTCTGTTTCAACAGCTACCCTGGAAACTATTGACTTGTTTTTCAGTAAATCCTAACTCATCTATATCTCCTTTTTAATTGCTATTAGGAAAAAGCTTTCTAGACGTTTGATTTTTGATAGAAGTGTTAATGATGATCATGAAAGACTTATACCGTCAATACCCAAACTCGACCAACCATCATCAATAAACCTGTTCACAACGTCACTGAAACCCCTTTGATCCATTTTCATTTAATGTCATCCAATTATAGAGCTATAATGCATTACAGAGATCACAAACTAAATTCGCTGATCCAAAATTTTCAGAAAGTAGAGTCAGCTAATACATCTTTTAACACAACACATTTCTCAGATATTATTAAAGCTTAGAGTAATACTTAGATGCACTGCCACCAACTAGCACACTGAATTTATTCACATGTTTGTACAATTTGTATGTGGTAAGGACTGCTGCACAAGTATTTCTGGATGATTTATGCAGAGGCCTCGGAACTTCAGGCACACTCCACACTCTACGACTGAAACTGTAAAACACATAAAAAGTCATTGCATAAGAAATCAGGCACTAGAAATAAAAACCTGAACTGTAAACCCATATATTAGTTGCATCTAGAGCAATGTGATTGACAATATTAATGATTAAGGCTCCAGAATCACCAAATTCTTATCAGATAACCACTAGGTAACATATCAGCTCTTACAAAACATGCAGTAGGCCCTTCGGTTCAAGAAGTCAGAGAAAAAATTTGGTAATAAACAAGTAAAAAAATTAAGAAACAGAGCGAAGGATAAACTTCATAATAGATTAACCCAAAACCACGGCTAACAACTTACCGCAAGACGCCATCTTCCAAGGTTGTAGTACATCTCAATGTCCAAAAGTCTTCGGCAGTACCGGCATGAATCTTAATTTGAAAAACAAACCAACATGAATCTTAATTTGAATACAATCAAAACCAAAACACAAACATTTAAATACAAAACCCTGATTTGACTCCTTAATCAATCAAATACAAAGACTAAAATTGAGAGCCCTAAACTGAAATCCAAATGAATTAGAGATTAAATACCTAATTGAAAGCCCCAGAGTGAAAGCCCCAAAATAAATCATCTACAAACCCAGAAAATATTAGTCTAAGGTAGATAAAAAATGCAAGAAAATGAGAGTAGTTAAGTACCAATCAGATCTTGCAACTCCCTTCGAGAGTATTTACATAAATTTTCTCAATCGAGGGAGAAGAGGAAAGAAAATGAGTAGAGAGATGAGTATTTGGTTTTTTGGGGGAAGGAAGAGTGTTATGGGGGTAAGTTAGTGCGTGAATTATTTGTGAAGGGGGGAAATAAGCGTCCAAAATTTTCTAACTCCCGCTCCGTGGTGTGTTGTGCTGGTGTTGTTATTATTGTTTTTTAAAAGTGTATTTTTAATTTTCTAAGTTTAACTAAAACAAATTATGAAAAAATAAAAAAATAGGTACTTATAATAATATTATATATCAAATTTTGAAAATAGTTACAATTTATAATATATTATATATGGTTTTGGAGATTAATCGATTATTTTTTTAATATTTTAAATGATAGAGATTGATCGATTATTTTTTGTTAAAAAATGATTGTTCTAAATCACTAAATCATTTGAAAATTTGCAAATGTATTCATTTTTACTAAATACTTACATCTGTACGGTTGGATTTTTAATTAAATGTCAATATATTGTGAATTTGAGTCGCATTAGTATAAAACTATTCTATTTTTATACTCTTGTCCCCATATTTATTATATATCAAATTTAAAATTAAAAAATATTTAAAATTTATATTTCATATTATATACTTTGATAATATGTCTAATTTTCATAATTCTAATAATAATTTAGTGTAGTGCAACGCTTTTAAATGGTGTTGCACGTTGCAACACTAACATTCCTACTGCAACGGTACATTCATGTTTAATGCAATACTTTTTTAATAGTGTTGCAGAAGAACAATGGAAGCATAGCTATTGCAACGCTTTGCTTGCAACCCTTACAAAAAGCATTGCATATGAGCGCTTATGGCGTAGTGAAAGTTTCCTTTGTCACATGCTTGATAGATACATAGCAAGATATGCTTATATCCATCAACAAGTGCTTCAACCCTAACTGATGATATTGTTTGCCAAAGTCATTCTTCATTACTTAATCATGACTACAAATATCATCTCCGCTTATCAGTAGAGGGGCTACTTTCCTCTGAGCAATTAGTGAGCAGGACAGAAACTCTAGTAGGAAACTAAAGCTCTGTATCTTTCTCCTGCACACTTTCAAAACCGAATCAAGCAGGCTTAGGTACCCAAGTTTCCTTGAGCTTTGACTTTTAAGCTTTTATGACTGTCATCTTCTCTTTCTGAGCTTTGAGCTTCAAAGGATTCGAACCATTCTCATCCCTTGGTTCTGACATTGAGAGATTAGCATTCACATTTTGCTCAAGAATATCAAAATTTGATGCTCGGCAAGGAAATGTTTGAGCATACAAATCATTCAAGTCAGGCATGCTCCATGACATTTGAGGCATATTGAATTCATACCAATATGGATGGGGAACAAATGGCATGTTAGCATATCTTGTTGAATCTCGAGCATTGTGAGCAAAAATGTGATGCATGACAGGCATATCAGTCATAGGCAGTTGAGTAGATCTTATATGAACAAATTTTCAAGAAGTATACAAGTGATTAACTCTACCACATCGAATGTAGGGCCTTCTGGAAGTACTTTCTTCTGATGGGTAGCTGCTACTACAGTCAATCATTGTTGTTTCATTCAATCTTTCCTCTTCATCTGCATCTGACTCTTCTTCCTTGATGGTTTTGCTTCTTAGTGATTGAACCTGGTTCTTGAAACTTGGTCCAACCATATTGCTCAATTTCTCTAGAGTCTGATTACTCCTAAATGGTTTTACCATCTTTGGAGCAGTCTCCACATCCTCTAGCTTCTTGTTATTGCACTTCCAGGTCTCTTTACAAAATGTGTCCATTCCTTGAGATTTGATAATGTTGGACACAATGTAACTGGAATTATTCCATCTTGCAATACCTTCTTGTTCCTTTCTCAGCTGCTCTTTCAAAACCACTTCTCTTTTTAAGACAGCCTCAAGTTCATGTTTAGCATTCATGCATTCAACAAGTGTTTCCTTAAACTCAGAGACTTGAGTTTCTAACATATCATTTATCTCACTAAGCATAACATTAGTTGCTTTGAGTCTGACATTTTCTTCAATGAGATTGTTAAAGGAAATACGCACAACATGTAATTCATCAAATAAACTCATTGCAGTGTTGCAACATACTTCTTTAACATGCTTAGTTGGCTTCACAGAAAATACCTTATTTCTGGTTGAACTTGCTTCTTGATTGTCATAAGCTGTGGGTACAAGGTTGATAGATCCCTCTGTTGATGTTGAACAACCCTATTCAGTTGAAACCCTTTGCTCAAAAAGGACTTCATCTTCCAGTGTCGTTCCTTCTTTGCCCTTGTCTGTTGTGGTTCTGATACATTCACAGATCTTCAGTTTGAATGTTGAGCTTGTTGCTTCTGTTCTCTCCTTTTCTTTCAAATCTTGGTTGGAGATATACATCTCTTGTTTCTGTCTCCCCTTTTTTATGATAATATTTGCATCTTGAATAGCCTCAAGATTTGAGCATTCAAGAGTACTTAACAGGGTGCTAAGATTTAGATATTTGGATTCAGGGGTATTGTTGATAGATACAGAGATATGCTTCCATTTTCAGGGTAAAGAGTTTGCAAACTCCAACTTTTGAAAATGCACACCTAGAGGGGGGGGGTGAATAGGTGCTATGCAGGGCCGTCTAGGAGGGTGTGCAAGGAGCCCAATAGCACAGGGCCCCAAAATTATTAGGGCCCCCAAATCATAAAAGCCCATGTAAATATTCTATATATGTCCATCTAATTATCAACAAAATCCCACCAAAATTGACTTATTCAGTTACTCACGTCCATAATCAATAACTCATCTAGTGTCTCTTCAAATATCACGCCTAATAATTAGGAAATTGTCATGTAAAAGTGTTGAAAATATATTTATTATATATAACTAGTTTAAATTTTGAATAAATTAAGGATCCAATTTTATAATTAGCACAGGGCCCATGTAAAGCTTGAGACGGGCCTGGTGCTATGGCCAACTATATCCAATTTTAAAGTATTACCAAATAATTAACTGCTAACTAGTCAGCTAGCTAAGATGAACAGAAAGTAGTCTATCAGCTAGCTAAGATAAACAATGCAATGTAGAATTGAAATAGCAGTAAGTAAAAACACCAAGAGTTTTAGCCAGGTTCGACCCCTATTCTCTATGGTCTACGTCCTGGTCCCCTACCAAACCTGGTAAGAGAATATATTATTAATCACTATAAAAACCAATTACAAGATTAATACATATATCTCCCTTCCTCCCTGTCACTGATAGCAGCTAGCTGACACCCTTGTTCCCTGAATCAAATGATCTCTAAGTACTATACTACCCAAGTATAAACTTCTCTATCAAACTAATTCCCGAACCCTTGTGTCTTAGCCTGCAACTCAGCAACAACCTTACAATCTGAACAATATAAGCAATTTAGAATAATACAACTCAAACTATAAACTCTAAATAAGAATATAAACGTATATGTAATAGTAGAGCTCAAGTAAAAAGATTTGAAAGTAGGTACTGAGTTGTTCTTGTGTGTTCTTGAAGGTATTCAATCGCGAAAGAAACAACCACACAAGTATTTATAGTGAAACAAAAGAATTCGAATTAACCAACATAATTGCAACGTTCTTGAATCCAATTCTCACGTTCAATTAATTAGGGTAATTCAGTTTCTAACATTCACATAACGTTAACATACTGAAGTTTAGAGAAAAAGACGTTTGAGATATAAAACCTTCAGTATATAAACTAAAAACATGTTTAGAGAGTTTGTATAGGATAAAACTTTTGAAATAAACAAACTCCTAAAAGATAGGAAAACTGTTTTGAAAAAGTCTTTGTGAAAAACTGAGCTCTAAAATTATATATATTACGTTTATATAATTTATAGAGTCCTTACATATCATGTCCTATAAAATCTCCATGAAATTAGGACTTCCATTTGACTTTGACAGTTTCTGGCGGAACAGTCTTAGCTTGCTGAAATGTACTGTTACTTCAAAGTTAGCTTGCTAAGATACTGTGTTCCTGCAATGTTAGCTGGCTGATAACAAGTAATATAAAGCCTGCAGTCTTAGCTTGATGAAATGTTCTGTTACTGCACTGTTAGCTTGCTAAGATACTCTGTGTCTACACTGTTAGCTTGCTAACAACAAGTAATATAAAGCCTGCAACAACTGTTAAACCAATATAGATAAAAGTACTAGCATTTCTCATACTAACAGCTTTCTAACATTAATATCATCAAAATTAAGAGAGTATCAATCTCCCCCTTTTTGATGATTATTAACTCATCTATTTAGGAGAATTAAACTCCCCCTAAATACCTGCATAACAACTTAAAACAACACTGAAATGCTAATATAACAGAACTAATACAATCACAATATATCCAGCTTGCTTACTATGTGTTATCATCAAAATCAACATGGTTTCAATCTCCCCCTTTTTGATGATTACACACCAACATTCAGGAGCAAAATACTCCCCCTAAAATTATGCTTCCCCTACAAAAGGATTAGCATTCTATACAAGCAGCTAAGCATATTGTTATGGCATCACATTAACATTTTGCTCCCCTTAAATCACACATACTATGATCCTGAATTTTCTCCCCCTTACTCATCAAAAAGGTTATTCGCATGTTATCAATAATATAAAATTCAAATAAGCATGGATTATCATGTTAAGTGAGCTAATATTACCAGACATCCGTAGGTAGCTTGCTGTGTAGACATTGCACATGCCAATTTCCCTACGAAGAACAAAAATCTTTCTTCGACCAATGGCTTAGTGAAGATGTCAACTCGCTGGTATTCTTCTGCAGTGAATAATGCAACAGAAGCTTGCTTTTTGCTTTGCCAAGACACCAAACTCTGTCCTAAAAATGCACAAACACCCCTTGTACTCTTGCGGTCAGTTTGACAACCTGCATAATCTGCATCACTAAATCCAACAGATTGGATAAAATAAACCAAGAGTAATTGTGCCACTCAAATATTTGAATATCCATTTAACCGCACTCAAGTGAGACTCTTTTGGTTTATCCGCCCTTGTCTTGATTCCTTCTGATTTATCACTAATGATCAACTCTGGAGGATGGTTCTTCACTTTTCTTGTTGACTTTGGCAATGAATGTTGAGCTATGACTTCCTCATGTACTCGAATTCGCTTGGACGGAGGAAATGTTTCACCACCTTCATAGATAGGCATCTTTTCTTGTGATCTCTGACCTCTTGGACCTTCCAAGGTGAGCTTTGACAACTGAACAATAGTTTCATCCACCGGGGAAGAAGTTTCAGCTGGCTTTTCAGCTGTTTGAGTTGCATCAGACTGGTTGTCAGCTTGCTGAGATGCTGAAATTTGTCTTATCAGCTCGCTGTCATGACCTGTTCCTGTAATATCTTCCTCATCCCTTGACAGATCAACATTAGATTCTTGAAATGAAACATCTATAGACTCTTCAACAATACGTTTAGATATATTATAAACTCTATAAGAACGACTTGTTAAAGAATATCCCAAAAATATTGTTTCGTAAGATTTAGCATCAAATTTACCATCTCGATCAATAGTTTTGAGTACAAAACACCTGGAGCCAAAGACTTTGAAATATCCAATGTTTGGCTTCTTATTTCTCAGCAATTCATATGGAGTTTTGTTGAGTATAGGCCTGATAAGCACCCTTTTAAGAACATAGCTAGCTGTGTTGACAGCTTCTGCCCAGAAACTCCTTGGCAGCTTGCTTTCTTGCAGCAAAGTCCTCGCAGTTTCTTGCAAAGATCTGTTCTTCCTCTCCACAACTCCGTTTTGTTGAGGTGTCCTTGGAGCAGAGAATTCATGTGTAATACCTCTTTCTTCACAATAGGCAATGAAGTCTTTTGAAATGAATTCACCTCCTCTATCACTTCTTATACCTACAAGTCTTGTATTCAACTTGTTCTCAAGTAAAGTGATTAGCTTCTCAAATTCACTAAAAGCACAATCTTTAGTACGAAGAAACAATACCCATGTATATCTAGAATAATCATCTACAATTACAAATGCATATTGTTTACCTCCAATACTTTTATAGGCTTCCGGACCAAATAAATCCAAATGTAGAAGCTCTAAAGGTTTAGTAGTTGATACCATTTTCTTTGACTTATGTGGAGTCCTGATTTGTTTGCCTAATTGACAAGCCGAACAGGTTTCCGTCTTGACATACTTCAATTTAGGCAATCCTCTAACTAGCTTCTTAGAAGACAGCTTGCTGAGTAGATCCATATGAGCATGTCCAAGCCTTCTATGCCAAAGATCTGGATTTGTATCAACAGTAGCTAAGCAGCAACCTATTTCCTGTGTCTCAAAGTCCAACATATATATATTTCCTTCCCTTCTAGCAACTAGGGGGACTTTGTTAGTGCCAACATTAATAGTACATTTCTCTTTATCAAAAACAACAGTATGTCCATCATCATATAATTGACTTATACTAAGCAAATTATACTTAAGACCTTGAACATATTGAACTATATCAATAGAAATGTTACTATTACCAATTGTTCCTTTGCCAAGTATGCGGAGTGTTTTGCTATCACCAATTGTAACACTTCCACCCTTTTTCATTTTGAGACTAAGGAACTGAGATTTGTCACCACATATATGTCTTGTACATCCATTATCCAATGATTTGCATTAACTTTAACCACAAGACATACCTACAAAACAAAGAACAAACAACTCAACGTTTTGGTACCCAAATTTGGTTGGGTCCTGCATGGTTAGTTGATAGAACATAAATAACATTCAATTCAGATTTCTTGATCCACATTTGGACCACTTTGGATGTTCGATTTCCTGTTCTCCTTGTTCTGTCAGCTTGCTGCCTATAAGCTGTCTGTCTATTCCAGCTTGCTGGTTTAGCATTCTGACTTGAGCAGTGATATGATAAGTGACCTTTCTTTCCACATTTGTAGCAGATTTTCCAAGGCATAGCATAATTATATGGAATACCCTGTTTGCCTTCATATTGAAAAGCCTTGTTCTTTAATGTAGAAGCCATTCCAAGTCCTTCTTTATCCATAGGAACCTTTGTTTGTTTCATAATTGTCTTTAAGACTTCCTCTCCTTGAACAAATTTTCCCATGCCTTTCTCAAGCTTTGCAACCTCAGCTTCCAATTCCTTTATCTTCTCAGCTTGTTGATTTGCTTCAATTGAGATGGATTCTCTGATTTTGAATGTTTCAAGACATACATCTCTTGCTTCAATTTCTTCACGTAGCTCGCTGAGTTCCTTCATCAATGTGTCATTTCTTTTGAGGAGCAACTTGTTAAACCCTTCAAGTTGTGTTAGCTTTCGCTTTAGATCAGAAATGAGGTCTTCATGATTGTTTGATGGAGTCTTTTCAGCCATAAGCTCAGAAATTATCTTTCGAAGAGAAGCATTTTTCTTCTCAAGCTTATTATTTTCATTCTTCAATTCCATGAACTCCACGATAGATATATTATTATGTTCCTGCATGGTTAGTGATTCTAATATAACATTTTCAGAAGATATGTTAAACTGAAATGAGTTTACCGCACTAGATTCAACATCGGAGTCCGAATGTGATACATCATTATTTACAAGGACTTCTTCGGTGTTTCCTCGAACCATATCATCGTCAATGCCAACCAATGCAATATTTAGCATATCTTCGCTTGAGTCTTCATTGGAATTAAATTCCTTGTCACTCCAAGTGATTGCTTTGTTTTCGTCTCTTGAGGCAGCTTGCTGGTTTGACTTGAAACATACATCCTCTAATTTTGATGTAGCTTGATAATGTATTTTTAATGTATCCCATATATCCTTTGCTGTGCTACATGACGAGACCTTGTCAAAATCTGAATCTGAAAGACCACATATTAGTGTGTACTTTGCTCTTCCATCATAGCTTGATTTTATCAATTCTGTCTCGGTAAGATCATCAACATCTTTTGGCTTGCCATTATTATCCAAAAAAATGAATGGACCATCCTTAACGACTCTCCACTCAAATGGATTTCTTCTCAAGAACACCTTCATCTTTAGTCTCCATAAATCATAATTTTCTGCCCCATTGAGAAGTGGTGGCGTGTTTAATGATTCTCCCTCTACATAAAAGTGTGTCATAGGATCTGTACTTTCCTGTTACAGAAATGTTAGTACACCAATGCTCTGATACCAAATGAAAATGCACACCTAGAGGGGGGGGTGAATAGGTGCTATGGCCAACTATATCCAATTTTAAAGTATTACCAAATAATTAACTGCTAACTAGTCAGCTAGCTAAGATGAACAGAAAGTAGTCTGTCAGCTAGCTAAGATAAACAATGCAATGTAGAATTGAAATAGCAGTAAGTAAAAACACCAAGAGTTTTAGCCAGGTTCGACCCCTATTCTCTATGGTCTACGTCCTGGTCCCCTACCAAACCTGGTAAGAGAATATATTATTAATCACTATAAAAACCAATTACAAGATTAATACATATATCTCCCTTCCTCCCTGTCACTGATAGCAGCTAGCTGACACCCTTGTTCCCTGAATCAAATGATCTCTAAGTACTATACTACCCAAGTATAAACTTCTCTATCAAACTAATTCCCGAACCCTTGTGTCTTAGCCTGCAACTCAGCAACAACCTTACAATCTGAACAATATAAGCAATTTAGAATAATACAACTCAAACTATAAACTCTAAATAAGAATATAAACGTATATGTAATAGTAGAGCTCAAGTAAAAAGATTTGAAAGTAGGTACTGAGTTGTTCTTGTGTGTTCTTGAAGGTATTCAATCGCGAAAGAAACAACCACACAAGTATTTATAGTGAAACAAAAGAATTCGAATTAACCAACATAATTGCAACGTTCTTGAATCCAATTCTCACGTTCAATTAATTAGGGTAATTCAGTTTCTAACATTCACATAACGTTAACATACTGAAGTTTAGAGAAAAAGACGTTTGAGATATAAAACCTTCAGTATATAAACTAAAAACATGTTTAGAGAGTTTGTATAGGATAAAACTTTTGAAATAAACAAACTCCTAAAAGATAGGAAAACTGTTTTGAAAAAGTCTTTGTGAAAAACTGAGCTCTAAAATTATATATATTACGTTTATATAATTTATAGAGTCCTTACATATCATGTCCTATAAAATCTCCATGAAATTAGGACTTCCATTTGACTTTGACAGTTTCTGGCGGAACAGTCTTAGCTTGCTGAAATGTACTGTTACTTCAAAGTTAGCTTGCTAAGATACTGTGTTCCTGCAATGTTAGTTGGCTGATAACAAGTAATATAAAGCCTGCAGTCTTAGCTTGCTGAAATGTTCTGTTACTGCACTGTTAGCTTGCTAAGATACTCTGTGTCTACACTGTTAGCTTGCTAACAACAAGTAATATAAAGCCTGCAACAACTGTTAAACCAATATAGATAAAAGTACTAGCATTTCTCATACTAACAGCTTTCTAACATTAATATCATCAAAATTAAGAGAGTATCAACTTTGAGTCTTTGTTCGACAACTCATTCACAGCTTCTTCATTGTCACATCTCTCCATGGTTGCAGTTGCTTTTGATCTTTAAACTTCTTGTATGTTAGAAGCTTGCTCTGATACCAATTGTTATTCCCAGAATAATGCAACCTAGATTGTAGAAGGGGGGGGGGTAGAATACAATCTAGTTAATTTTACAAAACTTTTTCAAAACTTTTACAGTATGAATATATGTGTTGGTAAATTAACTAAGAATTGAGACAAGCCATGAACATAAATGAATTCTTCGAGTTAAAAAGAAATGCATGAGACAAGCAGACTTTTTAAATTTTTCAGGTGGGTTTCTCGGAAAAAGCCCACCTGAGGTGTATATTGAAGAATTCTCTGGTTTTGTTTTTCAACAAACTCCAGATGCTTACACAGATGATGGAAGAGAGCCTAAGAGTTTTTACATTCAGCTTTGTGCTCTCTCCACATGCTTTTCTATGCTACACCACACAGTCTTATATACATCGACTGTGTGTTACAAAAAAAACCGACAACATAATAAAATATTACATTTTGGTTCTGCTTGATCACATGCTCGTCTCAGAAGCTATCCTATTCGGGAAATGCCTTGGCTGGCATCATAGATAAACTTGTATACTCCCAAATGGTGCTTTCTGATTGAGTGTGCTGCTCTCTTCAAAAATTACCAAGTCCATGCAATTGACCTAGCTTCCAAGCCCATGTGACATCTGCATGAAAGAGACATCTCCTTGGTTACCCGACTGTCAATTCACTATCAGCTGAGATAAGTGAACTTGTAGTATTCAAATAGGTCTTCATCTTTGTCAAGCCTTTCCTTTGTGTCCAGTTAGAAGTTAAACTTCTAGGTAGCTGCCTTAACTCTTATTTATCCATCGAGACATAAAAGACAATAGATGACTTCACATTTCACTTGTAGGAGCCTTCGAATATTTACAATTTTGACTCCCTATTCCATACATCTTTTGCATCGTTATCCAACATCTTTTAGTCACGGGTGTGTAATGATGATCTCTGAGACTGTCATCCATTCAACCTGCTAAATAAAGGAAACCTTCAAAAGATTCTGTTACATAGATTTGTTTTCCATGTTGAATGTGATGAACATCAGTAGGCATATTAATTCTATATCCGTAGACTACCATTTCATGTCAAGTATCAGTAGAAATGTAATCTCAGAATATCCGTAGAAGTAATATTCCATAACTGTATCCATAGATTAGACATGACATTCTTGACTGCATCCATAGATAGACCATGACCTCCTTCACCGCATCCATAGATAAAACATGACATCCTTAGCTGTTTCTGATGATCAACTTCCTTCTGCTTTTATCCGTATATATGATGTCCCCAGCTTTTATCCGTAGATGAGATAAGATGTTCCTAGCTTCTATCTGTTGATGAGATAAGATGTTCTCAACTTCTATCCGTTGATGACATATGATGTTTTCAGCTTGTATCCGTAGATGAAATAAGATTTCATAGCATGATCCTTAGAAAGGATACTCTTAGCTTTATCTTTAGATAAAACACCTTGTCATCTTTATTGATTCACCATTACTGAGTTGATTAGGCAGACTTACCACTGAAACACTTGGTGCTTGATTAGACGTTCATTGGCTTGCTTCTGAATTGCTTCCTAACTTGATGACAGAATATCCTCCAATCATTTGGTGTGGCTTTTAGACCTTGGATAGATAAAATGTCTTCCAGTTAGGTTCCTGATTTATCAGCTTCTATGAACTAGCTTTCTGACAATCAGCTTCAGTGTCAAGATCAAATTCTTGTCTTGAGCATTTTGTTATCATCATTCCAAATGGGTCAACCCTAACACTGATGAACAGTCGATTCTTCACCACTATCAACCTCAAATTGTTCAATGTCAGTGTCCTCATCAACTAAATCCAATTTGCGCTTGTGCTTTGGAGCTTTCGGGGTGATTGTAGGTGTAGCGCCCTGAGAACCGCGAGTACGCCTCATAATTCCAGAAATTTCGAACGAAGAAGAGAGAAATTTGATTGAGAGAGAAGAGCGATTGAAAAACCCTAGATTGAATTTGGGGAAAAAGTGATGGAATGGAAGAGTCGGGAACGAACGGCACTAAAACCCTCTTTTTTTTAAAAAAATAAAAAATTAAGGGGAATGGATCATTTAGGATAAAAATAAAAATTAACCGACCCCTGAATAGTCGTATGAGATAAAGCAGAGATAAAGCAGAATTCACATATATACGGAATAATAAAAAAAAATCTAACAAAAATGGAATCCAATAATTTAAGGAAATAGCTGAAAGCACATAGAACATACCTACAAAACAAAGAACAAACAACTCAACGTTTTGGTTCCCAAATTTGGTTGGGTCCTGCATGGTTAGTTGATAAAACATAAAGAACATTCAATTGAGATTTCTTGATCCACATTTGGACCACTTTGGATGCTCGATTTCCTTTATCTTCTCATCTTGTTGAGTAACTTCAATTGAGATGGATTCTCTGATTTTAAATGTTTCAAGACATACATCTCTTGCTTCAATTTCTGCACGTAGCTCGCTGAGTTCTTTCATCAATGTGTCATTTCTTTTGAGGAGTGGCTTGTTAAACCCTTCAAGTTGTGTTAGCTTTCCCTTTAGATCAGAAATGAGATCTTTATGATTGTTTGATAGAGTCTTTGCAGCCATTAGCTCAGAAATCATTTTTCGAAGAGAAGCATTTTTCTTTTCAAGCTCGTTGTTCTCATTCTTTAATTCCATGAACTCCACAATAGATATATTACTATGTCTCTGTAAGGTTAGTTCATCTAATGAATGATTACTAGAATTTGAATCAGAATGTATAGAGTTTAACTCACTATTATTGTCATCCGAATCTGAAGCATCACTTTCTACAAGGCCATCTTCCGTGATTCCTCGTATTGTATCTTCATCATCAAGACCAACAAGAGCTAGGTTCACCATCTCATCACCTGATTCATCATCAGAAGATGAATCATCATCATCACTCCATGTCAAAAGAGCTTTAGATTTCTTTCTGTCCCTTGAGGTAGCTAACTGCTTTGGCTTGTTCTTCAACTTGTAGCAGTCCCTTTTGAATTGTCCTTTCTTGCCACATTCAAAGCATGCATCATCTTTTGAATCTCTTAACTCTCTTTTTGCACCAAAGGCCTTTCCTTTCTTTAGCTTGTTCCTCTTTTCAATCATCTTCTTGATTTTTCTAGACATAAGAGCCAATTCTTCATCTGATTCTGATTCTGCATCTGAAATCAGCTTGCTGCTACTAGAGTGTAAGGCCAAATTCTTCATCTTCTCAACTGGAGCTCTCACAGATTCCATCTTTCTTTCATGTATCTTGGTCTCAAACTGTTCCAACTCAGCAAAAATAGCTAGATGATCCATAGTGTCAAGATTTGATGAAGACTCCAAGGAGGTAACTTTTGGTTCATAAACGAATGGCACCGCACTTAGAACTTTCATGTTTATTTCATCTTGAGGAATCTTTTTGCCAAGTCTCTCAAGTGCATTGATGTTCACTTGAAATCTAGCTTAACTTTCTTTGATAGTTTCACCTTCTTTTTGAGTTTAAAGTTTCCAAACTCGTTCATTAGCTTGCTAAGTTTGACTTTCTTCAATGATTTTGAGCCTTCATGTTACGTTTCCAAGGCATCCCACATTTCCTTTGCTGATTTAAGTGAAGAAACTTTGTCATGCTCAGCTTGATTTAGCCCATTCATAAGAGAATTCTTTGCCTTTCCATTATAGCCAAATTTGATCAACTCATCGGGAGTAAGATCATCAACATCCTTCGTCTTGCCATCTTTATCAAGGAAAATATATGGACCCTTCTGAACAACCCTTAGAACAAGTGGATCTCTGGATAGAAATGTTTTCATTCGCCATTTCCACCAGTTGTAGTTGTTTGTTCCAGTGAGGAGAGGAGCTCGGTAGTCATATTTTCCTTCGGGATAGTTGTCAACCATTTGATCGATACTTTTCCTGTTACATAAAGATTAGTATACCAACGCTCTTATACCAAATGAAAATGCAACCTAGAGGGGGGTGAATAGGTTCTATGGCCAACTATATCCAATTTTAAAGTTTTACCAAATAATTAACTACTAACTAGTCAGTCAGCTAAGATAAACAAAATGTAGCCTGTCAGCTAGCTAAGATAAACAATGCAATACAGAATTGAAATAGCAGTAAGTAAAAACACCAAGAGTTTTAGCCAGGTTCGACCCTTAACACTAATGGTCTACGTCTTGGTCCCCTACCAAACCTGGTAAGAGAATATATTATTAATCACAATAAAAACCGATTACAAGATTAATAAATATATCTCCCTTCTTCCCTGTCACTGGTAGCAGCTAGCTGACACCCTTGTTCCCTGAATCAAATGATCTCTAAGTACTATACTACCCAAGTATAAACTTCTCTATCAAACTAATTCCCGAACCCTTGTGTCCTAGATTGCACCTCAGCAACAAACCTTACAATCTGAACAATACAATCAATTAAGAATGATACAACTCAAACTATGAACTCTTAATTAGAATATAAACGTATACGTAATAATAGAGCTCAAGTAAAAAGATTTGAAAGTAGATACTGAGTTGTTCTTGAAGATGTTCACTAGAGAAAGAAACAACCACACAAGTATTTATAAAGAACAATTAACGTTCGAATTAACCAACCAAACACAAACGGTCTTGAAACCTTTTATCACGTTTAGTTTGTTTGATAAATTCGTTCATCAACGTTCACATAACGTTAACATACTGAAGTTTAGGAGAAAAGTCGTTTAGAACATAAAACATTCAGTACATAAACCAAAAACGAGTTTAGAGAGTTTGTAAATAATAAAACGTTTGAAAGAAACAAACTCCTAAAAGATAGGAAAACTGTTTTGATAAAGTCTTTGTGAAAAACTGAGCTCTAAAATTATATATATATATATATATATATATATATATATATATATATATATATATATATATATATATATATATATTACGTTTATATAATTTATAGAGTCCTTACATATCATGTCCTATAAAATCTCCCTGAAATAAGGATTTCAGGTTGACTTGAACAGTTTCTGGCGGAACAGTCTTAGCTTGCTGGAATACTCTGTTACTACACTGTTAGCTTGCTAAGATACTCTGTTTCTGCAATGTTAGCTTGCTAACAATAAGTAATATAAAGCCTGCAACACTGTTAAACCAATATAGATAAAACGTACTAGCATTTCTTATACTAACAGCTTGCTAATATTAATATCATCAAAATTAAGAGAGTATTAGGAGTTATTCTTACATTAAATATGTTAAACTAAAAGAGAATTATTTTTTTGTCAAAACATGACATGAAATTCTACTTTTTCTAAAAATTAAGTGTTTGGTTTGAATATAATATTTGTTTTTGTTAACAAACACGGAAGCATAATAAAATTTATGAAAATAGTCAATTAATGTAAAAAATACACTATTTTAATATAATGCCAGATGATTAAATTACATTAGAATTAGTTTTACCCTAAAAATTATACATAATGCTGTTGAAATGGAGTTGCTCTTACAAACCTACTAGTAATTGAATTGTTGCTCGTCTATAATG
Organism: Heracleum sosnowskyi; assembly: GCA_030848705.1. Lineage (NCBI taxonomy): Eukaryota > Viridiplantae > Streptophyta > Magnoliopsida > Apiales > Apiaceae > Heracleum > Heracleum sosnowskyi. The sequence continues at coordinate 12,883,561 of CM061239.1, forward strand.
TATGCAGTAAATTTAACTATTTAACTATTTTTTCACAGGTTAAGAGTCTTTGTTGGCAAAAGAATAAATGTACTAACTTTTTACATTAAATTTATATTAAATTAATTCTTTTGTCTTATATTAAAACAAAACAGAGCAACAATTTAATAAAATGTAAAAAGAATTATTATAATATAAATTCAATGGCCGGCTTTTTGTTAATATGCATTTTTCCTTAGTTCTTATATTAAAACAAAACAGAGCAACAATTCTTTTACATTTAAGTTTTAATATTAAGTTTGTTTATTCTTAAAATGGCCGGTTTTTAGCGAAATTTAATTTGTAATTTAAAAATATTTATTTATGTAATAAGTCATAGTTGGTCGTATGTAGTTTTTTTGGAAATCTTATATTAATTTTGTAATTTTATTTGATAAAAAGGTAAATATTATTTTTGACACTTCAACTTATAAATAACAAATATTAACAATAATTACTCAAATATGTGACAACATAAAATTTTCATGTTTCATTTTTCACTTCAAATAATTTTAAATCATATACTCAAAATGAAATATAGTACAAAATTAATTAGTTAATATTGTTTCAGTGTTTTGCTTTATTTTTTTCTTTCTGATCTTAGTTCGACTTCGACAGATTTCAATGTTTGGATTGTGTTCTTGGGCTGAAGTGAAGGCATATCCACATCGTTTGTTTTTTTTTCCCAAGTAGGCCACGGTATTTGTAATTATAGTTGGCTGTTAACTCTTAATGGTGGGCTGTTTTAAAGAAGTGTAAATAGTTGATACGCAGGGCCGGTGATTAGCAAGTGCAAGATGCCCAATAGCACAGGGCCCAATTTTTTGAAGGGCCCCCAAATGCTAGCCCAATATACTGATATAAATATGATCCAGTTATGTGATATGATTTTTGAGAAGTTCGTCCGCCAGCAAGACAAAGTAGCATTTGATTTCTGATACAAGCACATACAGTGTGGCAAACAATATGAAGTTATTTAGGATATTTTGCCTCTTGGTTGCAAGAATGTTAATATTATTTTATTTGCAAAATATATTCATTTATCTTCTACATTTTTAAGCAAAAAAAAGTAATCAAGGACTCATATTTTTGTGTAAATTCTGATATGATTTCATTGAGATACATGTTCAATATTTATATTTTGATAAGGGCCTCCAAAATAATTGTGTCAGGTATAATTTTATCGAGATACATGTTCAATATTTATATTTAGATCAGGGCCCCGAAAATGATTGAGACGGGCCTGTTGATACGGGCAGCCCAATTTTCGTAAAACATGTCGACAATTTGTTAACTTCGTAACGTTTTAATATTACATCTAACTAGATTTATAGTCCGTGCGAGGCACGGGCATGTTATAGAATATTATGTAATTTTCATTAATTTCAACGTATTTTATGAGTTACATATAGAGTAAAGTGCATTTTGTGTACTTTATTTTGACCGAGCCACCACATGCAATACTGCACTTTAAATAACTCCACTTGCAATACTGTACTTACAAAATCGTCACAATTTGTGTATTGCCGTATATTTTAATCTATTCTAGTTAACTTCGTTAGGGCATTTTTGTCCAATCCTTATGTGAACAGTAAAAACCGACCAAATAACCATTAAACCACTCATTTGTTTCATGTTCTTCCTCAAATGGATTTAATCTTTGTTATACACACACAAAACATACATACATATGTTTCATATTCTTCCCTAAATTGAATTCATTTATATTTTTTATTTAAATTCAATGACACTTAAAAATTTTTTTGATGTTTTCCATGTTAATTTCGAATTTAAATTCAATGAGAACAATTGTGTTGATAACAAAGTGAGAGATTGAGATAAAAGAGAAATGAAACAAAAAAAATTGAATTGGGTTTGATAAAACTCTCAATTTACATACAAAATATTTAACACAATTCATATAAATGCATGTTTAGTGAAAAGACACATTTACCCTTTGAAAACCTTTTGCTTTTTAACGGAGTTAACCAGAATTTCACGGTGATACACATAATGTGACGGGTTTTAAAATTCAGTATTGCAAGTGAAATAATTTGAAAAGTAATATTACAAATGGTGTCTTGGTCAAAGTACAAGTACACAAAGTGCACTTTAGTCTTACATATATATTAATATGAGATAATTATAATATAGATTAAAATGTCATTTCGAAATTTGAGTGTATAATTATCATTTCGCATTGAATAAATTGACTCATTGAAATTCTTAGTTCATTGAAAAATTATTGCATTCTCCACCCCACCCCGAAATCCCCCCCTCCCTCTCTCTCATGCCCCCTCCTACGGTGGTCTCTCTCTCTCTCTCTCTCATTCCCCCTCCTACAGTGGTGGATGCCTTCTATTTTCGATATCACTCTTTGGAGACCCCTCTCTTATCCTTCTTTTTCCTCTTTTACTGTCTCTTTGACTTTTATTTCCTTTCTCTCTGTCTCCTCCACTTTTTCTTCTCAACTTTTGTTTAGCATCAGTATTTTGATCTCTCTCTCCCTCCCTCTCTCTCTCCTTTCATGCCCCCTCCAATGGTGGTTGCCTTCTATTTTCGGTGTCACTCTCTAGAGACGCCTCTCTTATGTGATGATCCTCGGGAAGACATAATATATTCCAACACATTTACTGAAATGTATGTTATGCTTTGTTTATTTAGGGTGCGTCATAATTGTTTACTCAAATGCATTCTTTGACTGTTTAGTTTGTGTTTATTTAGAGTGTGTATTATGTGTTTGATGGAATGCATGAACCAAATTTGTAGGCTTTGTGCATGTAAATGCACTTGGGGTTGGTCTGCTCATTAAAGTAAATATTTGTCATGGGTTGTTGTTTGAGCTGGCAGTGACAAATTGTTCTTTATCGATATTGTCGAGTTTGTGCTTTTTTTGAGTTAATTTATTTATGTTATTTGCCTCTTTCTCTCATGCCTCCTCCTACGGTGGTGGTTGTCTTCTACTTTCGGCGTCACTCTTTGGAGACCCCTCTCTTATCCTTCTTATCCCTCTTTTACTGTCTCTTTGGTTTTTCTTTCCTTTTTCCCTGTCTCCTCCATTTTTTCTCCTCAACTTTTGTTTTGGATCTGTATTTTGATCGCTCTCTCTCTCTCTCTCTCTCTCTCTCTCTCTCTCTCTCTCTCTCTCTCTCTCATGCCCCCTCCTACGATGGTTGCCTTATATTTTCGGCGTCACTCTCTAGAGACCCCTCTCTTATCCTTCTTATCCCTCTTTTACTGTCTCTTTGACTGTACATTGAGCCAATTTGTTCACCGTTAAAAGACAATTATATCCTTCAAAGTGTAAAATGACTTTTCAACCCTTTACTCTATTTACTTCATATTAATGTCTTCGTTATTAATACATTTTAATGTCTCTAATCATTAATAACTAATCTTCATTAACTATACTAATTATTTTGTACTCAATACTTGCATAATAATGAGTTAGATATAATTATAGATATTAATTATCTAATCATTTAAGTATTTGTAGATAGATAAATATAATTATAAATTATTATATTTAATAATGATGGATTAATAAATATAGACGTGTTAATGATGATTAATGAATTAGATGTAATAAATATATGCATTCATTACAAAAGTATTATTATATAATAAGTAGGGGTATTTTAGTAATTTCAGGCTGAATAAATTGTCTCAAGCAACCCCCTAGTTGCTCTATTATATATATAATAACTAGCATAAAAACCCGTGCAAGGCACGGGCCTCTAGCTTAGATTGTGCTTTTAAACTAAATTACGCATTATCAATGTCATTTGACATATATGATTGTATATTTTTCATGTTCATAGAGTTTTTATTATTAATGTTATGACTATATTGTACTTCTTAAAGGGTTAAATATCAAAGTGGTCACTGAAGTGAAGACCAGATATCACTTTCATCACTGATCTCAACGAGGTATCACTTTAATCACTAAAGTCGTCATAAATATCAAACGGATACCTCTAAATATGTGTTCAAAAAGTAAAAATAATTTATATCGAATTCTACACATATTTCTTGAATGCTACCGCAACCAAATGAAAAGTTATGAACTCTAATATTTATGATATTATATTTAGATTTTAAAAAAATTATTTACTATTTATTTTTAATTTTATAGTTATTTACTTTGATTTAATTAAAAATAAATATTAAATGAATTTTTTAAAATATAAATAAATTATCTGAAATACTAGATTTCATAACTTTTCATTTGGTTGTAGTAGTATTGAAGAACTATGTGTAGAACTCGAGAAAAGTTATTTTTACTTTTCGAACACATATTTAGAGTTATCTATTTGATGTTTATGATGACTTTAGTGATTGAAACGATACCCCGTTGAGATCAGTGATGAAAATGATATATGGTCTTTACTTCAATGACCACTTTGATATTTAACCCCTTGCTTAAATATGTTCAAGTTTATAATTTGAAAACTAATACGAGTAGTTTTGATAAATCATGTCTGTTTTTAATTTTGTTGTGGATCATAGAATAGAATTAGAGTGTTCTATGGATGTTTTCTAATTAAGACGACATTTTTAAAATTATAATCCTAAAATTTTTCCAGTTCTTCAAAAATGATGCATTCAGTTAGTTCATCTCCGACAATATTCAAGGTAGAAACTAAATAGCCTTCAAGATGCTGCAGTATGAGATTGTAGGTTTTAGTACTGATTTTACTCAAAAGCCTTCCTAAATCTTCTAATACTCTACTTAGGCCTTGCGTTTTCAGTTCTTAAAACTTTCTTTGTAACTCTTTTATGTCTTTTCTTCTGACCTCTTGATTTTAAGCATTTTTTACCTTTATTTCTTTTCCCATGTCTATCTAACGTTCAGAACATAGGACAATATAGCTAATTGACTTAAGTGGAACTACCTTGTGCCAAATCATTTTATTATTAAGTACGTTTGTGATATGGTCAGAAAAGTAATTATAGAAATATAATTGACGGTCCAATGAAAAGGCTTGATATTTAATGCCCAAATCCCTAATTGTTCATTAATTTCGTAATTAATGAATAGGGAAAATATACAGCTCATTAAAAGAGCCCAAATTATGGAAATCTTATCAAAGAAGGATCCGGAATCCCAATTAAAGGCAATTAATGAGTCATAGCCTTTATCAACAAGGAAAAGACTTATTCAGCAAGCAATACGATGTTTATCCAATATCAAAAAGGAGACTTATTCGCTAAGTCTCCTAAACATACCATAAATACTAGGCTCCAGACGCCTATATAAGGTCCCTGATCCTACAATCAGAACTACGTCTTTGGCTTGATTCTCAATAACGATTTGAGATACGTAGGCATCTTGTGAGGACCAATTTAGTCCGGAAACACGAGTGCATCCATTAAAGCTCGAAACTCATTAAACCTTAGCATTAAATACACAAGTACGTTTTTTAATCCATAACATTTGGCGCCGTCTGTGGGAAGACAACATCAACCATGGCAAACACACGAAGAACAACTCGGGATAATCAAACTCCTGAGGATCGTCCTATCACCTCTGAGGCTGATCAGCCACCGCCGACTACTGGCACACAAGGGGCGAATATCCCCACCAACACTCAAGGACCGGAAATCCCGATTTCGGTTGAAGGGACGAATTCCCTGCAGATGGTCATTCATGGATCTAATCCACAAGAGACCATTCACCAGCAACCGATCACGACCTCCCCGCTGCTCATGAGCGCACCAAGGAGCCTTCAGCTCCATACTACTGATCTCCCTCAATACGCAAATCAGACTTGGGGATGCCAAGCTATGGCATGCCCCCTCGACCCATGGCGGGCGGTAGTGGAACTAATCCAATCTACCATGAGGCATACGTGCCCCCTTATATTCAAGGTCTGGGACCCCAAACTCGTCAGACCCCTTTCGTTCAAGATTACTCGGGCCCATACACCGAGGATGAGGGTTATACAACTGGAGAGGATGTCGCCCCAAGAAGGAGACGTTCTTCCCAGACCAATCGGGAACAACCCCAAACTACTAGGGAGAAACTTGCAGCCCATGAGGCAGAGACTACAAGGCTCAAGAAACTCCTTGCTGAGGAGGAGGCCGCTCAATCTCGAGGCCGAACAACTTAAGGGATCCCAATAATCAACATGGATCCACCGGCAAGGAGAACCAAGAGGGCCGAAGCCCCAAGGGGTGATTCTAGTATTCTGTTGCCCCTATGAGATCCTGATGATCCTACACCACCGTTTACTCAAGACATCATGAAAACGGTTATATCCAGAAAATTCAAGATGCCTTCGATCAAAGCCTATGATGGAACGGGAGATCCCGCAAATCATGTAAGGACCTTCTCCAATGCACTGCTGTTGCAGCCAACCAACGATGCGGTCAAGTGTAGGGCGTTTCCACAAACCTTGGCAGGCATGGCCCAACGCTGGTATAGCCGTCTTCCTCCCAACTCAATTGGGTCTTTTAAGGAACTAAGCAAAGCTTTTATCAATCAGTTCATTAGTGGAAGGGTGCATGAGATAAGCTCTGCATCACTCATGGCAATCCAGCAGGGAAAGAATGAAGCCCTAAGGGATTATATCAATCGATTCACTCGGGAGGCTTTGAAAGTCCCGGACTTAAAGGACAGAGTGGCTATGATAGCCCTGCAACAAGGAACTACTGATGATCACTTCAAAAGGTCGTTAGCTAAACATCCACCCGAGAGCATGCTGAAGCTCCAAGATAGAGCCGGAAAGTATATCAAGGCTGAAGAAAGCATGAGAAAGTATGAACCCACTGTTGGGGGTAGTGGAAACTCAAAGAAAAGAAAAGAAACTCAGGAATACGACGTCAAGGAAAAGTTCCCCAGAACGTCAAAGAACTCCGATTCTCCCCCCAAGAGAAACAATTTTGGGCCAAAATTCACAGAATATGCAAGATTGAATACTCCCAGGAGTCAAATTCTGATGGAGATAGCCAAGGAAGAAGATATCAAATGGCCAAAGCCAATGAGGGCTGATTTGTCCAAACGGAACCAAAATCAGTTTTGTCGGTTCCACAAAGAAGTCGGTCATGACACCGACGATTGTAGGCAGTTGAAAGATGAGATTGAGTTCCTGATACGAAGAGGAAAACTCAGCAAATTCACCAAGGATGGAAATCAAGGGAGTCAAAGAGGAAACTATGAAAGGAAGGATTACGACAGAAGGGACAACGACCAAGATCGTAACCCTCAGCCCCGAGGGCCAGTTATCAACATGATATTCGGAGGACCAACTGCTGCTGGGTCCTCCTGAAACTCAAGAAAGGCTTATGCCCGAGAGGTAATGACTGTGGTTGGAGAAGCACCGAAGCGTGCCAGAACATAAGTGTCAATAGGTTTTGACGATTCAGACTTGGAAGGGGTGAAGTTCCCTCATGATGATCCTCTTGTCATAGTACATGTGATAGGCAACTCCGAAACAAAGAGAGTCCTGGTTGACAATGGAGCTTCAGTGGATATCTTGTTCCACGATGCTTTTGTCAAGATGGGTTACACTGATTCTCAGCTAACACCCTCAAATATGCCCATATACGGATTCAATGGGGTGGAATCAAAAGTGGAAGGCACTATCCAACTCCCAATGACCATGGGGCAAGGGATGAATACGTCTACTCAGATGTTGAACTTCATAGTTATAAAAGCGACTTCAACCTACAATGCAATCCTGGGAAGGACTAGTCTTCATGCGTTCAAGGCTGTTGCCTCATCTTATCATCTAAAAATAAAATTCCCAACGAGGAATGGGATTGGTGAAGAACGAGGAGACCAAAAGATGGCTAGAAGTTGTTATGTAGCCGCGTTAAGGCCTGATGGAACCGGGGGCAAGTTCTCCCAATTGAAGACATGAATGTTAGCGACAACGAGGACAGAAGGGGGAAACCAGCTGAGGACTTGGTCCCAATTCCCCTAGTCCCAGGAGAACCAGAGAAGGTGACTTATATTGGGGCACTACTGCCCGAACCATTGAAGAGCAAACTCACGTCTTTTCTTCAAGAAAACAATGACGTTTTTGCTTGGACAGCGGCCGACATGCCAGGGATTGATCCCCAATTGATAACTCACAAACTGAATTTGGATCCTGAAAGGAAGACGGTGAAACAGAAAAAGAGGAGTTTTGCTCCAGAGAGGCTTGAAGCCATTAAACAGGAAGTTAATAAACTTTTGGAAGCTGGGTTCATTGAGGAAATCCAATTCCCAGAGTGGTTGGCTAACCCCGTGATGGTCAAAAAGGCTAACGGAAAAATGGAGGATGTGCGTCGACTTCACTGACTTGAATGATGCATGTCCTAAGGATTGTTTTCCCTTACCAAGGATTGATGCACTAATAGATGCTACAGCTGGACACAAGATGCTTAGCTTCATGGATGGCTTCGGTGGATACAATCAAATCAAGATGCATAAGGATGACATCGCCAAAGTATCATTCATCACTGACTTTGGTGTTTTCTGCTTCTTAGTCATGGCATTTGGACTTAAGAATGCAGGGGCAACATACCAAAGATTGGTGAAAAAAAAATTTGGACACCTAATTGGGAAAACCATGGAGGTCTACGTAGATGACATGTTAGTCAAGAACCTCGATAAGGCCGATCACATTAAGCACCTCCGAGAGGCATTTGAAGTGCTAAGGCACCACAAGATGATGTTGAATCCAGCTAAGTGTGCCTTTGGTGTAGGCTCGGGAAATTTTTAGGCCTAATGGTTTCCAAGAGAGGAATCGAGGAAAATCCCGACAAAATCAAAGCAATTCTAGACATGGAGCCACCACGGACTGTCAAAGATGTCCAGAAATTAACGGGAAGAGTGGCAGCATTGGGAAGATTCATCTCCAAGTCAGGAGAGAAGTGTTTACCCTTCTTTAAAGCACTCAAGAAAGTGAAAAATTTTGAATGGACAACTGAAAGCCAAGAGGCCTTTGAGGCCCTGAAGAAATACATGGCTGAGCCACCACTATTGGCCAAACCAAAACCAGGGGAGGTTCTTTATCTATACTTGGCAGTATCCAACACTGCCCTGGGAGCTGTTTTGATAAAGGAAGAATTGAAAGTGCAGAAGCCCGTCTACTATGTAAGTAAGATTCTACATGGGGCAGAAATAAGCTACTCAACGATTGAGAAGTTTGCCTTAGCCTTGATAATGGCCTCAAGAAAGCTACGCCCGTACTTCCAGGCTCACAAGATAGAGGTCTTGACTGATCAACCTCTAAGAAACATCTTGCATAGCCCTCAAGTTAGTGGAAGATTGATCAAATGGGCCATTGAATTGGGCGAATTCGACATCAAGTATAAGCCTCGAACGGCCATAAAAGCTCAAGCACTCGCTGACTTCATGGTTGAATGTACCATTGACAAACAAGAAGTCGGGGGGCAGGAAGTAACAATGGAAGACAAGAAAGATCAAGAAATGGACTTCAAAGAATATTGGGTGCTCTATTTTGATGGAGCATCAAAAACAAAATCAAGCGGAGCTGGTTTAGTGCTACAAAGTCCTGATGGATTCCTCATTGAGTATGCACTAAAACTTGACTTCCCAACGACAAACAATGAGGCAGAGTATGAAGCTCTGATAGCTGGCTTAGGGCTGGCTGGAGCCTTGAGGGTCAAAACTCTGAAAGTATGTGGAGACTCGAGGCTAGTGGTTTCCCAAGTAAATGGGGAATTTGAGGCCAGAGATGAAGTCATGGCCAAGTACTTGAAACTTGTCAAGGCCATCATGACTCAGTTCGACGAATGCTATGTAGAGCACATTCTGAGGGAAGAAAACATGAAGGCTGATGCCTTGTCTAAATTTGCTTCTTCCGAAATTGAAAACTATGCAGGGAGTGTATACTTCCAAGTCCTGAGGACCCCAAGCATCAACGGAAAGTTGGTAGCACCCATTGATGTTGCTAGTTGTTGGATAGATCCCATCAAGGCTCATCTGGAAACCGGGTGGTTACCCAACAACACTTCAGAAGCACGAAAGCTATACGTCAGAGCGCTAAGGTATACCCTGATTGAGGGAATCCTATATAAGAAGTCTTTCATCATTCCATATCTTAAATGTTTAAGACCTCAAGAGGCAGAATTGGCCCTGAAGGAGGTATATGAAGGAATTTGTGGGAAACACTTGGGGGGTAGAGCCCTTGCTCATAAAGTCACCCGTCTAGGTTTCTATTGGCCAAGCATACTTGCTGATGCTAAAAGCTATGTGAAGAAGTGTGAACGGTGCCAGAAGCATGCACCAGTGGTTAGACAACCACCAGAGATGATGACATCCATTAACTCACCTATCCCCTTTGCTATGTGGGGAATGGATATACTCGGACCATTTCCAATGGCAAGTGCTCAAAGAAAGTTTTTTATAGTAGCAATCGACTACTTCACCAAGTGGATTGAGGCTAAACCATTGGCCAAGATAACCACTAAGCAAGTAATGCACTTCTTCTGGGAAAATGTGATATGCAGATATGGGATTCCACGAGTCCTAGTTACGGACAATAGAACTCAGTTTAACAATGATGAGTTCAAAAAATATTGTGATGAGAATGATATCAAGTTGCGCTTCACTTCTGTTGCCCATCCTCAAGCTAATGGGCAAGCTGAGGTTGCAAATCGAATTATCCTAGATGGACTGAAGAAAAGAGTTGAACGCTCCAGAAACACTTGGGTGGACGAATTGCTTCCCATAATGTGGGCATATCGTACTACTTGTAAAGTCACCACTGGAGCTACCCCCTTCCTGTTGGCATATGGAGCAGAGGCAGTGGTTCCAGTGGAGATTACTCACACATCTCCAAGAGTCGAGGCTTATGAACCAGAAGAAAATGAAGAAGGCTTGAGGCTAGCTTTAGATCTAATTGACGAAGTTAGAGATGAGGCAAATGCCAAGATAGTTGAACATCAAAAGAAAGCATCTTTCTACTACAACCTAAGGGGTAAAGAAAGGTTCTTTCGTCAAGGAGACTTGGTTCTCAGAAAGATTGAAGCATCCGGAGTTGGACAAAAAGGGAAGTTGGCCCCAAATTGGGAAGGACCATATCGCGTCAAGAACGTATTTGGTCGAGGCTCATACAAGCTAGAAACCCTTGAAGGGCATGAGGTGCCAAGGACTTGGCATGCCTCCAATTTGAAAGTTTATTATGTTTAAGGTGTTTCCTAGGAGGACTCACTACTATGAATATGGTTTGATAAAACCAACCCAAGTTCTTAAACTTGGATACTATGTAAGGGTTGATCCCATTTTCAAGTTATGAATAAATTCAGCATTTTCATGTTTTAAAGCTTATATACTATGAGTGTTGACAAACATTCAAGAAGCAAGAAAACAACACAAGCCATGAATGGCCACAAGATATAAATAAAAACTTAAATAAGAGTTAAGTTAAGCCCGTAGGCCAAAAGTACATCAATACTGGTACAAGCCAAGAAAGGCCATAAACAAGAACTACAAAAGAAACTACATCTAATCTGCCTTGTCCACGTCCTCCTCCTCGTCTTCCCCTAAAACGGAACCGGAGTGAGTGGCAGCATAATCATCCCCGACAGTCTGACCGGGTGGAGAGGTATGATCTAGGTCGAAGATCCTGTCATCCTCCTCCATATCGTCCTCTCCAGCCAAAACCAACTCCAAAGGAGTAGGAGGATAAGGGCTCGGAAAATCAGAAATGGTGAGAGATCCAGGCATTTTCTCCAACACAGCAGCAAGAGCGCCATCCTATCCCTTAGTGTACTGAACTGGGAAGAGGAGCTCGTCATGCTTATCAATCAAGTCCTCGTACTCCTTGGAGTCAAGGTACTCGTTGATAAAGTCATCCTTGCCTTTCCTCAAAGACACCAGCTCAGCCTGGGAGTCGTCCAACTCCTTCTCCTTCCTAGCCAATGTGGCCTTCAGCGAGCCCACCTCCTCTTGGGACTTCTCAAACTTGCCTTGGTTGGCCTCAGAGGATGAGCGCCAAGCCTTGGCTTAAAAGAGAGCCCCTTGGTAGTTGGAATTAACCTACAAGCAAGTTACAAGTCAAATGCTTAAAACTTGAAACATGTTAAAAACTACAAAGAAAAGAAGGAGAGAAATACTCACAGCAGCAATCGCCTGAGAGCCTGCATGCTCCACACCCTCCAAAGTGGAGTTAGAAACGAAGTCCTTGTAATCACAAGGAGTCAGAGAGTGATAAGACCACTCCACAGCATGCTTGGACACTCCCACCACATTGTCCTTCTTCCTAAGACCCCAGTTGGGGCGCCAAACTTCACTCTTGGCCGAGGAAGGCCCCTCAGCCTCATCAGTAAGGTCCACATGGGGCCTTATAAAAGCTAGAACACTGGAAGCACGAGAGTCCTTCCCTCCCAAACGTGCCCTCTTCATCCTTGTTGTCTCCCCATCTTCGGGCTCGTTGGTCTTATTAATAAAGACCGCAGCTGTAAAAACACAAGGAAAGAAACAGTTGGTATAAGTCAATCTTAAATAAATAAAGGAAGATATGAGGTGAGAATTACCCTTATCAGAAACGTTTGAAAGTCCCAAGGACTTAAGCTGGAACTCGTCCAGGAGCACCCAAGCCAATGTGGCATAATCATCCTTTGTGAGCTCAGCATATGCATGGGCCTCCTCATCATTCAGGATGATATTACTAGGGCTGCCATCTGAAACCCTACTAAAGGAACTACGGAAAAGGGTGCCCCAATCCCCTCCTTCCCAAATCAAATACATAAACTCCTCTTTCCATTTGGGGTTATTATCTGGAATGGATTTGGGGTGAAATATGGGGGGAGTGGAAGGACGGTGGTTGATATAAACCCAACCCAAAGTAACGGCCGAACTGTTCTTAAACTGGAAAATTTTCCTAAACAAAGCTACAGATAAAGGAAAATTGTTCTTCAAACAAAGAACAATGAAACATATAATGATTCTCCAGGCGTTTGGAGGAAGTTGGCAAGGGTTAATCCCAACATCAGCCAAAAGCCTGGGAATAAACTCATGGAAAGGGAACCTGAGTCCCGCGACAATGGCATCCTTATAAATGCATAAAGCATCGGGACGCCAATGGCAAGAACGGTCCCCTGGGCCGGCTGGAACTAACCTATAGGGGGGACTTAATCCTATACATCTTGTTATAGTCCCTAATTAAGTCGATTTCGTGAAATTTGTTACTACAGCCGAATGAATCTAAGTGGGACACAGAAGGATATGCATCACTACGTTCTAAAATCATATCTTGAAGTGACATATGAGGAGAACGAATGATGATACCTCTCTTAGAAGCTTTGTTCATTTTCTGAAGGCGTTGAGCAACTTTGTCAGACATCTTCAAATCTTCAAACCTTCAAGAGAAATCCCAGAAAAATCTTCAAATCTTCAAAGAAATTCCCAGAAAAACTTCAAAGAAACCCATAAATCTTCAAGGGATGAAGATGAAAACCCAGAAATCTTCAAGGGATGAAGATTGATCCCAGAAAAACAAGAACACCACCGAACAAAAACTCGCCGGGAATCGCCTAACCACGGAATAAAAGAGAGAAAAGCTGAGACTAGAGAGAAATTTTAGAAAGTTGAAAGTGAGAAGTGAGAAATGAAATAGAAATCTCACTCTTTTATAAACAAAGTGACTGGAAACCCTACCGGTTAAGGAAGGGCAACCGTCTATAGCTAGTAAGGCCCATAAAATCCACTTATGGATTACAAAGGCAAAAGCCCAAATAAATAAAGTCTCAGGCAAAATCGAAGCCCAAATCAAATAAGGCCCATTAAGGCCCAAGGCTGGAAAGATTTATGTTAGATCAGAATTCAATGATCGTCAGAAGCTAGACTCAACTGATCAGGATTGCTGACGTCATCAGTATTGCATGGTCATCAGTATTTGATCAAGCGTCAGTATCTTATTGATCATCAGGATTCCTACTCAGACTATGATCAGGATTGATCATCAGAACTTGAAGTTGATCAGGATTCCTACTTCGAGTTATATTTGGAGTCTAGATAAACATGGAAGTTTATTCTATTTGTTCCTGGTTTGTAGAATGTAGCTATCGATTAAGGATAGGTTTCTATCTTTGTTATTGATTAGGACTTATCTTGTTATTGATAGAGAAGCTGTGTGCACTATATAAACACAGTCTTGGTTTCGATTTATGTATTCATTCGAACGAGAACATAATCGAATAGAAGCTCTCGAGAACATAGAATTTCTTGAGAGAGTTTTTGTAAACTAGCAGCTCTCAAGAACATCAGAATTTCTTGAGAGAGTTTGTAACAGTTTTATATCAGATTTAATAAAGCTGTTATCTTTCTTTTCATATTTGTGATATATACATTAAGAAGTCGATTATCTTACACTATTGTATTCAACCCCCCTTCTACAATAGATTATTACTGGGCAACAATTGGTATCAAAGCAAACTGATTTAATTCTGAATCAGATACGATCTAAAGATGTCAACAACCAAGTATGAAAGCATGAAGATTCCCATCTTAAAGATATCAGAATATCCTACATGGAGGGTAAAGATGCTGATGTACCTGGAGGCTATGGATCCTGACTACTTGGACAGGATTCGTGATGGACCATATATACCAACAAAGTTCGTAGAACGAACAGATACAGTACCAGAACATTATGTGGTCAAAGCTAAAGCTGAATGGACTCCAGAAGAAAAAGCTCATGTACTCAGGGAACCAAAGATAAAGAATATCTTGCATAATAGCCTTGATGCTGTCATGTCAAACAGGGTGATTGCATGCAAGTCTTCAAAAGAAATCTGGGATACTTTGGAAACTCAGTGCCAGGGATCTGCATCTGTCAAGAAAAACAGAAGGGCTCTATTGATTCAAGAATATGAACAATTCGATGCAAGACCTGAAGAGAGCCTGACTGAGCTATATGATAGATTCCTAACACTATTGAACAGCTTATCCTTAGTTGACAAAGTATATGAAACTGAAGATTCTAACACCAAATTTCTTAGAGCTTTACCTGAAGAATGGGATACTCAGACCTCAATCATTAGACACCAGTATGATCTGAACATTGTGTCTCTTGATGAGATCTATGGGATGCTAAGAACTCATGATCTTGAAGTTCAACAGAGAAAGAACAAGAAAAGCAGCAAGGCAAAGTCAATTGCTTTGAATGTAGAAGCTAAATCAAAAGGAAAAGCTATGGAGGTCTCTAGAAGTAAATCAAGAGTAGCTGAGTCAGATCCTGACGACTCTTCATCAGATACTGATGGCAATCCTGATGCCAATACTGGTGATGATTCTTCTGACTCAGACATGGAAGAGATGGTTGCTATGATTGTCAGAAACTTCAGAAGGATGAAGTTCAGGAAGAATAGAAGACAAGGCAACTTTCAGAAAAAGACCTTCAAAGCAGACAAAGACAAGTATATCAAAAAGGACAGCAAGGGTAGCAAATTTGACAAGTCAAAGGTTAGATGCTACAAGTGTAATGGTATGGGTCACTTTGCTTCTGAATGCAACAAGACAAAGGCACTCATCACATCAAGCAAGGATTGGATGGACTCTTCCTCAGAATCTGATACTGAGGTAGTCAACTATGCGTTAATGGCCAATGCTGATGTAATTGCTGCTCCTGATGATAAGGGTAAAAGGAAAAATGTGTTAGTCATGGATAGTGGATGTTCTGTGCACATGACTGGAAACAAAGCCATGTTATCAGAATATGAGGAAAAAGCTGGCCCAACTGTGTCTTATGGAGATGGCAACATTGGACAAACCTTGGGATATGGCAATATAATCATTGGAAATGTCATCATTGAAAAAGTAGCTCTAGTGAAGGGACTAAAACACAACTTGTTGAGTATTAGTCAAATCACTGACAGAGGTTATCATGTCAATTTCTATTCCACACATTGTGAAGTAGTCAGTAAAGCAACAGGAAAGATAGCACTAACTGGCTACAGGCATGGTAACATATATGAAGCCAACATTCTCTCAGATACTGATGGCTCCCCTACATGTTTCATCAGTAAAGCTTCAGTAGATGAAAGTTGGAATTGGCACAAGAAGCTTTCTCATCTCAACTTCAGCAACATCAATGAGTTGGTTAAGAAAGAGTTAGTAAGAGGATTACCTAATGTCTTATTTACACCTGATGGACTCTGTGATGCATGCCAAAAAGCAAAACAAAGAAGGACATCATTCCAGAGTAAATCAGAATCCTCTATTGAAGAACCATATCACATGCTACATCTTGATCTGTTTGGTCCAGTCAACATCATGTCCATCAGTAAGAAAAGGTACACTCTTGTAATTGTTGATGAATATTCTAGATTCACCTGGGTGTATTTTCTGCACAGAAAAGATGAAACTCCTGAAGTTCTGTTGGATCATGTGAGGATGATTGAGACAACCACAAAGTACAAAGTCAAGATTCTGAGAAGTGATAATGGTACTGAATTTAAGAATTCAAAGATGGAAGAGTTCTGCAAATACAAAGGAATCATTCAACAATTCTCTGCTCCTGGAACACCTCAGCAAAATGGAGTAGTAGAAAGGAAGAATAGAACTCTTATTGAAGCTGGAAGAACTATGTTGGAAGAAGCTAAATTACCTACATATTTCTGGGCAGAAGCAGTCAACACAGCATGCTATACACAAAATCTCACATTGATAAACAGGCATGGTGTCACTCCTTATCAGTCACTCAAAGAGAAGAAACCAAGTCTGAAGCATTTGCATGTGTTTGGCTGTAAATGTTTTGTTCTCAGAACTCATCCTGAACAGCTAGGGAAATTTGAAACAAAGGCTGATGAAGGAATATTCATAGGTTATCCTACATCAAGAGCCTTCAGAGTTTTTAATTTGAGAACAAGAACTGTCATGGAGTCAATTCATGTATCTTTTGATGATAAGAAGATAACTGGAATCATTGAAGACTCGCATGATAGATTGTTATTTGAAGATGAAGCTTCCAAGGAACCTGAAGAAAGTGAATCAGATCCTGTCAATTCATCAGATACTGATGGGTCACCAAATCCTGATGACTCGCCAGGTACTGATGGTGCTAATACTGATGATGCAAACAACAGTGATACAACTAGTAGTGCTAATGTTGAGGGGGAGCAACGGCATTCAACTACAAGTTCAGAGTCAACTCAATCATCAGGACAGAATTCTTCAGATACTGATTCAAGTGAAGATCCTGATAACACATCAGGAGGGCATAGCAATAATTCAGGGAGAGCTTCAAATCTATCAAATTCTTTCAATCAAGATAACACCAATCCAGGGGGAGCATCTACTTCAAGAAACAATTTGACACCAGCAAGGAAATGGACAAAAGATCATTCTCCTGATTTGATAATTGGAGATCCTTATGCAGGTGTTCAAACAAGAAGTGCAACTCAGAATGAATGTTTATATAATAACTTTCTATCCAAGGAGGAGCCTAAGAAAGTTGAAGATGCACTTAAAGATGCTGATTGGGTTACTGCAATGCAAGAAGAACTGAATGAGTTTGAAAGGAATGAAGTCTGGAAACTGGTACCAAGACCAAAGAATAGATCAATTGTTGGTACAAAGTGGATTTTCAAGAACAAGACTGATTCTGATGGAGTTATTATCAGAAATAAAGCTAGACTAGTTGCAAAGGGGTATTCCCAACAAGAGGGAATTGACTATGATGAAACTTTTGCTCTTGTTGCAAGACTAGAAGCCATCGGGATATTTCTTGCTTATGCAGCACATAAGAAATTCAAGGTTTTCCAGATGGATGTTAAAAGTGTTTTCTTAAATGGTGAACTGGAGGAAGAAGTTTATGTTGAACAACCTCCTGGTTTCATTGATCCTACATATCCAGATCATGTCTACAGACTGGATAAGGCACTTTATGGACTAAAGCAAGCTCCAAGAGCATGGTATGAAACCTTAGCTCAATTCTTACTGGAAAGTGGATTCAAAAGAGGTGCAATTGATAAAACTCTATTTTATTTGAATCATGGTAAGGAGTTGCTGTTAGTTCAGATTTATGTTGATGATATCATTTTTGGGTCAACAAACAATAAGCTGTGTGAAAAGTTTTCCAAGCTTATGCAGTCAAGATATCAAATGAGCATGATGGGAGAAATGAGTTACTTTCTGGGTCTTCAAGTTAAACAGACTGATGAAGGGATTTTTATTAATCAGTCTAAATACACAAGGAATTTACTAACAAGGTTTAACATGCAAGACAGTACTCCTGCTTCAACTCCCATAGCTACAGCTACCAAACTTGATCCTGATCAAGGTGAAGAGGTAGATGTAACTCACTACAGAGGAATGATTGGCTCTTTATTGTATCTCACTGCCAGTAGACCAGATATCATGTTTGCAACCTGTCTATGTGCAAGATTTCAAGCAAAACCTAGAGAACCACATCTGATTGCAGTCAAAAGAATTTTCAGATATCTCAAAGGCACTCCTTCACTTGGCCTTTGGTATGCAAGGGAATCAGATTTTGGGTTGTGTGGTTATTCAGATGCTGATTTTGCAGGATGCAAAATAGACAGGAAAAGTACTTCAGGAAGTTGTCAGTTTTTGGGTGGAAGACTAGTTTCATGGTTCAGTAAAAAGCAGAAATCTATTTCCACTTCAACTGCAGAAGCTGAGTACATTGCTGCAGGAAGTTGTTGTGCTCAGATAATGTGGATGAGAAATCAGTTGTTAGATTATGGCCTGTCATACTCAAAAATCCCTATTTATTGTGATAACCAAAGTGCTATTGCAATGACAGGAAATCCAGTTCAGCATTCTCTTACTAAACACATAAATATCAGATATCACTTTATAAGAGAACAGGTTCTGGAAGAAACAATTGAACTTCACTTTGTTCCTACTGATCAACAACTAGCTGATATATTCACCAAGCCACTACCTGAAGCTACTTTCAATAAATTGGTGAATGAACTTGGAATGATGAATTTTGAGAATTTCTGAGGAAAAGCTACAGAGAGGAAATCCTGATAACTGTCAAATCCTGATGGTTATTCAGAAAGGTATGTATCTTTGATCAAATCCTGATAGGACTCAATCCTGACAGGAAATCAATTGGTCAAATCCTGATGCTCAGATATTGAAGCTGGTATGAAAACCAGAGGTTCTATGCTAATTTGTCATCAACACTCCTGGTAAACTCTGGACAATTAGATTATTACTTAGTCTTTGATTAAGTTTTCAGTCTTAATTATCAATCTCAATTTCATTATTATCAGAGTTTATTATTTATCATCTCTATATCACTATGAGTGTTACTAACAAATTTTGTAGGCAAGTACAGGAAGAAAACAATTGAGAAAATGGACAAATTTCATTAATACTTGAAGATTCATTACACATGAAAAATGGAAATTACATATTTGTTTTCCTAGTCTATTTTCTACTCAGGAACTCGTGCTTTACAGATAAGCATGAACACGTGCCCTACAAATTAGCATGAATGCTCCTGAGCAGCTTCACAGTCCATCAGGATTGGAAGATTTCTATGTCCATCCTTAAAGGACAAGAAGAGGAGCAGATGCACTTGAAGGTGGCTCGTCCCCTTGATCACCGGAACTTTTCCGTGCTTCCAACTTGCAAGACATACAAGCATCACGGATCTTTCTATTTCTCTCAAGCTCTCGCTCGAGTTCCTCATCATCTTCATCATCACCGTCTTCTGGCTCTTCTTCATCGACGATGACTAGGTTGTGAAGAGGATTCCAGTCAGGATCAACCTGCTGGAAGTTATGGAGAAGGACTTCAGCCATTGCGTTGATAAATGCTTCATGCTCCTGAGGGTCAGGAACAGGTTGTGGTTCTTCGTGCTCTGCAATCTCAGCCAGAGCCTCATCCATCTCTTGCCAGATTAATGCGAGATCATCAAATTCCTCATCAGGTAAATCGTTTTGATTGTTGGCAGCCATTGAAAAACGAAGAAGGTGAAAGGTTTTCGTAAGTTTTTCTCTGGAAAGGGTTTGTGCTTTTAATAAATAAATGATGTTATGCTTAACAGTTATCTTTTATAGAGAATATGTATTAAGGGTGCAGGTCATTTCTACAATCTCAAGGAGACGGTTCAGTTTTCCATAAATATTTTTGCCTCGTTTGCTGGTAAGCGTGTTTTAATTCTATGACCATTAATTTGGTTATTTTTCTTAAACCAAAACGCTATTCAGGATTGTTAAAATAAATTTTGTTTTCTTAAATAAAATTTTATTTTAATCTTATTGAATATTTTTTTTCAATCCTGATATGGCAAAATATTTTGTGCGGAAATGCTTTTATTCCTGATGAGGTTAGGTTTTTCTTACATCAGAAAATGCCTACTCGTTATGGACTACTTTCTAATGCTATGGGGCAAGGCCCAACCCACCTTGTTCCTGACACAAGCATGCAACCTAAACAGTCTAAACAGTTAACAACCACCTCTACTGTCTCTCAAAAGACTTTAGTTGTAAAATCAAAGAAATCAGCTAGAACTGATGTGTCTGGAAGGCAATCAGGTTCAAAAGATTTTTCCTCTACACCACTCACTAAAAAGAAGATACAAGGGGGTGTACAAGGGGTCCTGGTGAAGAAAGCTGATAAGGTTGTTAAGAATGTTCCTGTGAAAAGGAAGATAAGGTTGATTGATGAAAGTGATTCAGAGGATGACTTACCTATATTCTCTGTGATGAATGTGAACAAGGAAGTTGCTGATACTGCTACTAAAGTTGTGGTACCATCATCAAAACCACAAAAGACAAGGAAATTATCAAAAAGCAGGTATCATATTCCTTTGACAGTGCAAATGAAGGATACTGATATTCAGACATCAAATCCTGATGAGTCATCTACTCCTGATGCTCTAGCAAATCCTGATGTTAGTATTCCTGATGCAATAACAAAAGTTGTCTCTCTATCAGACTCTCCAGCCTCTCCATCTCAGATTAGAGAAATTTCTTGGGAGAAGGTTTCTACAACTGCTTCCTTGGTTGGTCTTATACCTACATCAAAGAAAAAGAGGAATGCAGAAGAGTTAGTCTATCAGAGACAGAAGAAGCTGAAAGGATCAAGCCCACA
Organism: Heracleum sosnowskyi; assembly: GCA_030848705.1. Classification (NCBI taxonomy): domain Eukaryota; kingdom Viridiplantae; phylum Streptophyta; class Magnoliopsida; order Apiales; family Apiaceae; genus Heracleum; species Heracleum sosnowskyi. Next base: position 12,904,610 of record CM061239.1, read on the forward strand.
AGAACCTGAATTTCAGAGTAATTCAGCAGCTACTGTTGATCCTGCCACACAAGAACCACTCAATCAAAGTTTGGGTGAAGGCTTAGCTAGTGGAATGGTCACACAAGAACCATTTTCTCAAAGGGAGAATGAAGACATCAACATTCCAGCTACACAAGAACCATCTTCTCAAAGTGAAGATGCAGGCAAAGCTACAGCTTCTGTTGAAAGATTGGTTGAGAACATTGTCAATGAGGGAAGCACACAAGAACCTTTAACTCAAAGTGTTGAAGCAGCTTCTGAACCTCAAGCTCCACAAGAACCATTGGTAGCAAATACTGATGCAAGCATATCAAATCCTGACGATGTTCATCCTGACGCTAGTGGTGCTCCTGATAATGAACCTATTTTGATACAGCCACTTCGTTCAAGACCAATGGATCATCCTATCTCAGAACCACAGGATAAACTGAAAGGTATTGTTATTCCTGATCCTGATCCTGCAGAGGCATTTAGACAGAATGAATGGAACAATTCATGGCACAATTATGATGAATCTATCAGTTTTTCTTCTGCTATTGAACATGCCTATAATGCAGTGAAATCTATTGAGAATCAAGACTTGAAGAATCATCTGAAGGCTACTATTCTGTTATCCAAAAGCCTGAAAAGTGAGATTGATTCTATCAAGGGCTCAACTGAAAAAGTGAGGACTGATATCTTTAATAATTTTACAAAGGTGCCTACTACTTTACAACTAAGGGTAGTGGAATCCCAAGTGAAATCTGTTGTTTCAGAACAAACCTCAATCAATCAAAGAATTGATTCTCTGGATACTAAGGTAACTGAAATTCAAGCCTCTCTTTCCTTAATTTTGCAATTATTGTCAAATCCTGATGTCAAAAAGGGGGAGAAGGTTATTCAGACAAAATGTACACCTGATCTAGTATTAAGAAATAATGATGATGATACTGGAGATGATGGTGGTGACAAAGTGATACAAGGAGAAACCTCTGATGCTGTTGTTATGAAGACAATCCAAACTTCTCAAAGTCAAACAACGCAGTCAACTCATGTTTCTGATTCTGGAGTTAAGACAGTAAGAACATTGGTGCAATCTCAGATCCTGACGGAAGATCAAATCCTGACACCTGGTCATGGACACATTCTTGCTACAATTCCTGAAGGTGATGAAGATGTAATTATTGATAATCCTAAAGATGCATCAAATTTATTCCAGAAGTTTTCTACAAAAGATGGCAGAATTGTTACTCTATATCACACTGATAAAAGAGTTCAACAATTATATGCAAGAAAAGCACTCTCTACAGCAAGTGAAGAATATCCAGATCTCTCACATGAAGAATTCTTGAGACTACAAAGAGAGACAATGGAAAGCTATACTGCTCCTGCTAGAGGTAGAGGAAGCAGAAGTAGGAGAGGTGCTAGAAGAAGTAAAAGAGGTTCTTCAACTCAAATAGTACCTAGACAGACAAGGTCTAGAGGATTAAGAATTGAAGAAATTCCTGAAGCTTCACAAAATCTAACAGATCCTGTTATCAAGGATATCATGGAGAAAGAAGACAAGGAATTTGTTGAAGAAGAACCTGAATTGAGAAGAAAAACAAGTAAATCAACTCTCAGCAATACAAATCAAATTGAAGATTCTAACAATATTCAAGATCCTGACGAATCTAAAATTCTGCAAGAGGTTTATTTGATAATCTTATCTACTTTTGTTGATTGTCACAACAAAGAAGTAGATGAAGAAGAAGAAGCCAGAAGCAGAGATATTACAAAAAGAACATATGAAGATTTCAATCTCTATCTACAAAGGCTTAAAGTTTCAAATGAAAGACAATGGAGAAATACAAGCAGGCAAGAATCTTTACTTGAAAGAAGCTACACTCTTGAAAAGGAGAAAGACAAGAAGTGGGAACACATAAGTACACTGAAGTGTGATACACCTATCAATTTTCAGTCTGGTGGAATTATAACAAGTGCTTCAAGTGTTGTTGATTTGTCTGATATGGCTAGATCAAAAACACTTTGGTTAAAGATGTTTTCGAATCTGAAGCAAATGTCAAGTTACACAAGAGGAGGTATTGGACACAGGGATGCTGAATTTCTAAACATGACTTATGTTGATCCTTACTCCTTAACTGAAATTGGAGGTACTTTAACTTCTGAAAATCTGAACAATTTATTAGCTGTTGATATAGTTATAGATTGTCATGATGGTTTTGAAAAGAAAGAAAAGCTTCTGTACTTCATGAAAGATGGTAGTGTGAAGATTCTATCTATTCAAGATCTGCTGATGAAAACTACACAGGAACTGAAATATGTTCACTATCTGTTAAGATGGAAGAACCAAGTGTACAAAGTATGGGCTGACATGATTTTGTCAACTATAAGAAGAAGACTGGATGGAAACAGTAATTTCGATGGTAATTATATTCCCATGTACTTAAATCAAAGAGGTCAGGATGTGGAAATGCAAAGAGGTACTGCTGTTAAAGAAGTAACTTTTGGTATGACCCAACTTACTCTCAATCCTGATGGGAAGGAAATTGCTTATCTTTTGCTTGAAGAGCACAGTCTACAGAAAAGCTCCATACAGAATCTCAGAGCAGCTATCTACCAGGTTAATGAGGAAGATGAAGAACTCAGAAATCTTAAGGAAAGACTGATTCAAATTCTTGAAGAAAAAGAAGAAAGTTTATTATCCAACTTCTTGAAGATGAATCTGTTTTATCAAAAAGCTTAAACAGATAAGTTGTTTCTGAAGATACTCGTACATTTTGATACGTGTTTTTGACATCATTGAATATTTGGAATCTATACTTTATTTCACAAAGTATGAGATTGGGGGAGATTGTTAGATCAGAATTCAATGATCGTCAGAAGCTAGACTCAACTGATCAGGATTGTTGACGTCATCAGTATTGCATGGTCATCAGTATTTGATCAAGCGTCAGTATCTTATTGATCATCAGGATTCCTACTCAGACTATGATCAGGATTGATCATCAGAACTTGAAGCTGATCAGGATTCCTACTTCGAGTTATATTTGGAGTCTAGATAAACATGGAAGTTTATTCTATTTGTTCCTGGTTTGTAGAATGTAGCTATCGATTAAGGATAGGTTTCTATCTTTGTTATTGATTAGGACTTATCTTGTTATTGATAGAGAAGCTGTGTGCACTATATAAACACAGTCTTGGTTTCGATTTATGTATTCATTCGAACGAGAACATAATCGAATAGAAGCTCTCGAGAACATAGAATTTCTTGAGAGAGTTTTTGTAAACTAGCAGCTCTCAAGAACATCAGAATTTCTTGAGAGAGTTTGTAACAGTTTTATATCAGATTTAATAAAGCTATTATCTTTCTTTTCATATTTGTGATATATACATTAAGAAGTCGATTATCTTACACTATTGTATTCAACCCCCCTTCTACAATAGATTATTACTGGGCAACAATTTAAGTCCAAATTAAAATGGACTAGTTAAGGCCCAAGAAAAAAAATGAATCTTGGAATAAAACCAAGGCAAAAACAAAAATCTGAGGTCGAAAAAACTTGGACTGAACTCGTACGACCCAGGTCGAAACTACATGAGAAAACGAAGTCGTATCCAACGACCTCGCTTCCAAATAAAGCAAAAAAATTAAAGATTTAAGGTCGAAAAACCTTAAATCGAGGTCGTAAGACCCAAGTCGAAAATACACTATAAAACAAGCTCGAATCCCTCGACCTCGCACCGAAATGAGGTCGAAAATAGGAGGATTTGAGGTCAAAAGAATGAAGTCGAAACTACACGAGGATTCGAGGTCGTATCCATCGACTTCGCACCGAAAAACAAGGCACGAAAATTATAAAAATGAGGTCGAAAAGACCCTTGATTGAGCTCTAAGGTTCGAAGTCGAAAAAGACTTTGAAAATGAGGACAAAGCATTCGATTTCACGCCAAAAACGAGGTCGAAGAGACACGGGGTTGAGATCGAACAAACGAGATCGAAAATACATTAAAAATCGAGGTCGCGTTGTTCGACCTTGCACCAAAATAAAATCCAAGGAATCATAAAATCCTGGTCGAAAATATATGGAATCAAGATCGTCACATCGAGGTCGAAAATGGCTTGTGGATCGAACTCGACAGCTTCGACCTCACAACCAATCGAGGTCGAGAAGACCCATGACCCTGGTCGAACGATCCTGGTCGAAAATGACCAGGAAATTGAGGTCGAAACAGACGACCTGGGACCAAAATCGAGGTTGAAAAAGGGGAAATCCTGGTCGAACGATCCTGGTCGAAAGTAACCATGAAATCCTGGTCGAAAATGACCAGGAAATTGAGGTCGAAACAAAAGTGATCCTGGTCGAATGATCCTAGTCGAAAATGACTAGGAATTCCTGGTCGAAACCTTCGACCTGGGACCATTCCTGGTCGAAATTTTACTATTTCCAGGTCGAATTCCTGGTCGAAATTGTACTGTTTCCTAGTCAATTTCCTGGTCGAAAATGACCTAATTTGAGGTCGAAAATGCCCTTAAAAATGGAAAATTTTGGGAAAATACACTATAACTTCTACGAAAACCCCGAGGAGATTTTCCCAGAAGTTGGGGGGCAAATGATATGGTCAGAAAAGTAATTATAAAAATATAATTGACGGTCCAATGAAAAGGCTTGATATTTAATTCCCAAATCCCTAATTTTTCATTAATTTCGTAATTAATGAATAGGGAAAATATACAGCTCATTAAAAGAGCCCAAATTATGGAAATCTTATCAAAGAAGGATCTGGAATCCTAATTAAAGGCAATTAATGAGTCATAGCCTTTATCAACAAGGAAAAGACTTATTCAGCAAGCAATACGATGTTTATCCAATATCAAAAAGGAGACTTATTCGCTAAGTCTCCTAAACATACCATAAATACTAGGCTCCAGACGCCTATATAAGGTCCCTGATCCTACAATCAGAACTACGTCTTTGGCTTAATTCTCAATAACGATTTGAGATACGTAGGCATCTTGTGATGACCAATTTAGTCCGGAAACACGAGTGCAGCCATTAAAGCTCGAAGCTCATTAAACCTTACCATTAAATACACAAGTACGTTTTTTAATCCATAACAGTTTGATACCATTTCGATGTGTTTCAATTCTTCCAAACAAACAGACTTTTTTTAACTATGAACTTGAGAATTGATCAATTATGGCTGGATAAATATTTTTTGTTTATATCATCGTAAGTTAAAATTGCTCATATGCCTTCTGAGTTCTGTTCGTGTTTTGACAATGAATTCATCCTTTATTTTTTTCAAAATACAACTTCATCTAGGGAAATATCTTTACTAATTAAAACACGGGTCATTTTTCTAGCAATTAACATAAACTTCTATTATTTGCGGTTAATTTTTTTTCTAGGTATGGTTGCACATTTTGTTTTGTCTGTTACAATGTACTTACTTTAATTTATATAGATAATTTGATTGATCGGGGACTATAATTTTAAATAACCCGGACTGTATAATGTGATTTGATATGATCATAATGTATGATATGCAATATCATGTTTTTTTAAATTTGTTATGGACTATATATTTTAATCTGTTTATTGTTTACACAAATTATTATAAAAAATTTAGAATATATAATTCATTTAATTATTTTGTTGTACTATCTATTTAAATTTATTATCTTATCTTTTACAATATTTTGACTCAAAACAAATAGTTTTTCATATGTTTTATTTATGTTTTTTTAGTTATTTTACATATATATATATATGTGTGTGTGTGTGTGTGTGTGTGTGTGTGTGTGTGTGTGTGTGTGTGTGTGTGTGTTAATTCAATTCCAAATAACTAATTATTTTCTTTCATAAAATTAATTTAAAAATCATATGATAATAACAAAAAATGTGTCATATATATAATGCATCCAATCTAATTATAAATCTGGTCACTTCTATTATATATGTATATATACTGTATTATTTAAACTGAAATATTGAAAGTTTGATAGTCGGTCGGTACGGTTCTCATATTTTGATATTTGTACTTTAGTTCTTTTAATTTTACTACTTTATTTAATTTATTAAAAATAACAATTTTATTCAAAATATAGTTTTGTAGTCGGTCGGTCAATACGACATTCATATTCTTATATTTGTAGTTTAGTCCCTTTTCTTTTGCAATTTGACCTTAATTTATTAAAAACAACAATTTTAATTAAATATATTTTTAAAATATTGTTAAACACAAAACTCTTAAAACACGATTTAATCACGCTCAAACAGAAACACACACGTCAATTCAACATTAAGTTCAACAATCACATAAAACTATTCAAATTTAAGATGAACTTCAAACAAAGTAAATATAAATTTAAAATAAGAAGAAAATGAATGTCATATGCATCACACTGACTCTATACTTGTAGTATAGATAAGAACAAATAATTATAAATATCATGTATACATGTTATCAATATGTGCTATTTAACAATGATTATTGTGCGAAAAATAAAGTAATCCTCGTTCGAGGATTGAGGCGGGTTCGACGAATGAGTTCATGTTCGGAGTCTCCCCGACACCGAAGTGACCGATCGCCCATACCTAAATTATTGTCTAATTTTTACACATGTTTTAACACTAATTTCATTAATTTAAAAATAAATAAGTCATAAATATGTAAATAAACTACTTGTAATATGTTATATCAATGTTTAATAATACATTTTATATATTAAATATTTGAATAATTCAAATATATTGCGTAGTACAAGAAAAGTTTGACTCTGATGCAAGAAAATAGAATATATTATAGCTATCGATACATATACAAAATATTTGTTTAGTTAAAAGAAAGATAAAAAGCACCACACATAATATTGTTTTTAAAACTTAATATTAATATTTTATAAGACTGGCAGTATATATGATTCTGTATGATATTTTAAGTATTACAAAAATAAAGTTTAATAAATATTATAAATCGCCTTAATTTTTACTCAAAAATTTAAATAATAATAAATATAGGATAAGAAAGATGTGAGGTTTATGTCATATGATTTTTAGTTCAAAATCAAAAAGAATCATGTAGCTCAATGGTTAGAAGGATGACTTCTTTAGCGAATGTCAGGGGTTCGATTCCTGACTAAAACATTATTTACTCAATTTTTTCCTCCAGATAAGAGAGTAGTGGCATGACATGTAATTTCTTAATATATAAGGGTAAAATGGTAACTTCATAGGGGGTTTATTGGCTCAAAATGCCCTTAAATTATCCAATTGTTCTCCTATTATATATAGAAGAGATTTTTGCCAAGAATTAATCTCCGAGGAGCAGATGAGATGGCAAAAAAAGGGAGAGAACGTAGTTGTTTGTTAAGCTCGTGGTGTTAGTGTGATTGTTTAAGCCCCTAACTTTAAGATGGGTTGGACTCACAATTTGGGTCGTTGAAGGGATATTAGTTTGTTTTTCTTCTAGCCCATAACCTAGAAGAATTGTAGTGGGATTTTATGGAAAATTAAAACAGTATTGCTTCATTGGTGCAGAATCTGAAAAGGCTGGTCTTTGGTGCGGTCTTCATGGTCTTATGGGAATTCTAATCTTAATTATTGCATGCATGATAAATAACCCCTTTCAGATCTAGCCTCTCACATTCTCACCAAAACAATTTTCAGAAAATAGAGAGAATGTGAGTGTTCCCAAAGAGGAACTACATAAAGATTAATACTCATGCAGTCACCCTACCCAATCGACTGCAAAATGGAAATAATATGGGCATTGGAGCGGTTATTAGAGACCACAGGGGCTCGATAGTATTGATGGTTTCAGGGACAATCAGGGAAATAACAACAAGAGCAAATGAACTCTGGCATCTTTTAGTTGGATTAAGGTGTGCCTTCTATGAGAATGAAGACTTGGTTGAACTTGAGACTGATAACACTGAAGGCTTAAGGGAGTGGGAGGATTGGCGTTGGAGGTGGAGGTGGAATGAAAACGCGAATCACGGGGGGCTGATAGACCAATTGGAACAGAGGGCTTCAGATCCGAACTTGTAATATGTTATTTATGTTATATCAACGTTTAATAATACATTTTATATATTAAATATTTGAATAATTCAAATAGATTGCGTAGTACAAGAAAAGTTCGACTCTGATGCAAAAAACAGAATATATTATAGTTATCGATACATATACAAAATATTTGTTTAGTTAAAAGAAAGATAAAAAGAACCACACATAATATTGTTTTTAAAACTTAATATTAATATTTTATAAGACTGGTAGTATATATGATTCTGTATGATATTTTAAGTATTAAAAAAATAAAGTTTAATAAATATTATAAATCACCTTAATTTTTACTCAAAAATTTAAATAATAATAAATATAGGATAAGAAAGATGTGAGGTTTATGTCATATGATTGTTAGCTCAAAATCAAAATGAATCATGTAGCTCAATGGTTATAAGGATGACTTATTTAGCAAATGTTAGAGGTTCGATCCCTGACTAAAACATTATTTACTTAAATTTTTTATTTAGATAAGAAAGTAGTGGCATGATATGTAATTTTGTAACATGTAAGGGTAAAATGGTAATTTCATGGAGGGTTTATTGGCTCAAATTAGACCTGGCAAATCAGTCGTGTCGTGTCGTTTCGTGTTGTGTAATTTCGTGTTTCGTGTACTTTTTGGCTATACACGAAAACGACACGAATTCAAATCGTGTACCTGAAACTGTTACACGAACACGACACGAGTGATACACGACTTGACACGACACGACATGAGATAACTGAATTTTTTCGTGTACCATTCGTGTACACGAAACTAAACGAAACGAAATAGACACGAATAGCAACGAAAACACGAATGTTTACACGAAATTTCTTAAAGTTCACATTTATCAATTAATATTTATACTATATATATAGTATATATTTTTCATTATTTATATATTTATTTATGTCGTGTACTTCGTGTCGTGTCTTGTACTTGAAGGGTAAATCCAAAAACGACACTAAATCGGGGTCGTGTACTTTCGTGTTCGTGTATTTTCGTGTCGTGTACTTAAAATGCAAACACAAACACTAAATTTTCGTGTCGTTTCGTGTCGTGTAAGTCGTGTCGTGTATAAAATTGCCGGGTCTAGCTCAAATACCCCTAAATTATCCCATTGTTCTCCTATTATATATAGAAGAGATAGATAATCATCTTTTAATTTAAATATTGTGATAGATATTGATCATTTAAAATATACTACATGTTTATTTTATGTTTTTCCATATCAAGAAATCAATGTACTTCCTCCATTCCATTGAGTAATATACGTTTGGTTTGGACACGGAGACCAAGAAAATGTATAAAAAATGAGTAAAGTTAGATGAAAAGTGGGTAAAGTGGTGGGACCTATCAATATTTAATAATAGATTTGAGATAGTGGATGAAAAGTGGGTAAAGTGGTGGGACCTATCAATATTTAATAATAGATTTAATAATAGATTTTAGGGTGGTGGCTAAATTTTACCCCAATTTTCAAAACATTGGTCGGTCTTTCAGATTTTCAATTTTTTGGCTGGTGTTTTGCTCCGTCTTTCAAAAAGGTGGCTCTCGTCAAATACCCCCTAACGGACCTAACGGAACAAGGGGTAAAGTTGGGTTTTTATAAAAATACAATTGTCAATGTATGTATATATAAGAACGTATTTGCTGAAGAGAGACATATCCAAAATGTATAATTATAGTCTATATGAAGGTGGAGAAATATGAATTTTGAGTAGATCTTGTGATTTATTTTTAGTGGTGGATAGTGGATCAACCTAATATCAATGTGTTGCTATGTATGTATAATTTGGGGCGTATATAAGGGGATTGAGATGGTTGTGTTGAAACGGGAGGCTAGGGTGATGAGGTTGGTCGGAGAAAGGAGGCCAGAGGCCCGCCGCCGGTGAGTCATCGATTTATGTATATGTTTTTATCGGGTGTGGGTTTGTGATTATGATTTTGGATTTGGGATTTAAAGGAGAAAGGGTGGGGTGTTTGGTATTGGTTGTATGCTACCGGAGCTCAGCCTAGTGGCAACAATTGTTGGAGCTCCGCCTAGTGGCAATTGGTACATGTATGTATTATATGTAACATTTAGGGGTGTGTATTAAACAATATACGCAGGCTGAAAATGCGTATAGGATATTTAAGCCTCTCTTCAGCAAATACGTTCTTATATATACATACAGTAACCGTTGTATTTTTAGAAAACCCAACTTTACCCTTTGCTCCGTTAGGCCCGTTAGGGGGTATTTGACGGGAGCCATCTTTTTGAAAGGCGGAGCAAAACACCCGTCAAAAAATTGAAAATCTGAAAGACCGATCAATGTTTTGAAAATTGGGGTAAAATTTAGCCACCACCCTGAAATTTACTCTTTATATTATTATAGAATAGAGATAGTGGAGAAAAGTAGTAGGTGTAATAGTGTTTTATAATATTAAAAGTTACTATTTTGGAATGATAGAGACATCCCTAAATAGAAACGGTATATAATTGAATGGGACAGAGGGAGTATATACTTGTATAAAAAGGAGAAGACTGGGTTGTGAGGTGACGGCTTCGATCTATTTTTCTAATTTTCTGAAATTTTTAAATTAATTATAACAAAGATTAGAAAAAGTCTCATTTGTTTTTTAAATCTTTACTAATTGAGAAAACTAAATATACAATTTTAATATTATTGTCTTTAAAATATTTTCAAATGGAGGAAAATAAATATACTATTTAAATATTCTACTAATTTTTTTATTAGAAAATATCTCAATTGTTTGATCTATTTTTCTATTTTTCAATTTTTTCTAATTACATCAAATATTAAAAAAAGTCTCATTTTCCTTATAAAAATCTTTACAAATGGAGGAAAGTAAATATAAAATTTAAATATTCTACAAAAAAATTGATTAGAAAATATTTCAATTGTGTTTCAAATAACTAAATATACAATTGTAATATTCTTGTCTTTAAATATTTAGTAATAGAGAAATTAAATACAATTTTAATATTTTCCTAATTTTTTATTTGTTAATATACTTTCTAATCAATACGAGGTAACTAAATATACAGTTTTAATATTATTGCCCTTAAAATCTTTACAAACGGAGGAAAGTAAATATACAATTTAAATATTCTATTAAATTCTTGATTACAAAATATCTCAATTGTTAAAAAAATTTGAATTAATTATATCAAAGATTAGAAAAAGTCTTATTTCCCTTATAAAAATCTTTACAAATGGAGAAAAGTAAATATACAATTTAAATATTCTACTAAATTTTTGATAGCAAGAAACTAAATTTTTGAATCAATTGTCTTTTAAATCTTTCATAGCAAGAAACTAAATATACAATTTTAATATTCTTGCCTTTAAATCTTTAGTAATGGACAAAATTAAATATACAATTTTAATATTTTCCTAAATTTTTATTTGTTAATATACTTGCTAATCAATATAAGGAAACTAAATATACATTTTTAATATTATTGCCTTAAAATCTTTACAAATGAAGAAAAGTAAATATACAATTTAAATATTCTACTAAAATTTTTATTAGAAAAAATCTCAATTGCCTTTTAAATCTTTCATAATGCAGAAAACTAAATGTACAATTTTAATATTCTTGGCTTTACATCTTTAATAATGGAGAAAATTAAATATACAATTATAATATGTTCCTAAATTTTTTATTTGTTAATATACTTTCTAATCAATATATTATCTCTATTATTATTTTATTATCTTTATCTTTTATCTTGAAATAATAAAAATTATCTTTTTTAACTCATAATTCGTAAAAAGGGAAATTTATACAAGATAAGTTTTTCAAAAATTATAAATATAATCAAATTCTACAGTCAATTGACTATATTTATAATCCTACGATCATAAACTTTATTAAATTATATAATGTATATAAATAAATTATAAAAATCAAGAAGATGTCAACTTTCTTTTACGAATTTAGACGATTATATAAACAAAATTAATAGAGTCCAAAGTTTTTGCTCTATATTTCTTCGAACTCATATTTGTGTTTATTTTTAGAATATTAATATTCTCATATCCAAACTTTTACTCTCATACTCTTTGATATGGGCTAAAAATAACCCTAAAGACATGATTAATATTGCATTAATTAAACCTAGTTGGTCCATAAATAAGGCCAATTAATAAGGCCTGAAACTCAAATTTCGTAATTAATATTTGGGCTAAAAGTACAACCTGTATTAAGAGATGTCCAATACAGGCTTGTTCTAATACGAGTGGGCTTGTTTCAATACAAGTCCATTATGATATGGAAACAACTCCTACAAGGAAGGATCTAGAATTTATCTTTATTCACCGTCAAGGATAAGACTTATCCTTCAAGAAAGACAATACTTATCCACCGTCAAGGATAAGACTTATCCTTCAAGAAAGTCAATACTTATCCACCGTCAAGGATAAGATTTATCCTTTAAAGAAATTAATACTTATCCATTAGGCTTTTAAACGCCTATATAAAGGGTCTGACCCCTCATCTCAGAACTACGTTTTAGACTTCATCCTCGAATAAGGACATACAAGTCACTACGTCCTTGGTGTGCCCCTGCCGCCATAACCCCCGAGGGCAACACCAAGAACTACGTTTTATTGGCTTGATTCTCTAAACACTAGAGATACGTAGGCATCTTGTTAGGACCGAGTTAGTCCCCGCCAACAAGAGCAGCCATTACAGCTCGAAGCTCCCAAACCCTAGCAATAAATATATGTATTAAATACACCCTAAATTTTATTCCATAACATTTGGCGCCGTCTGTGGGAACAACGGATATCAACCATGATGAATACACGAAGAAACAATTGTGGTGACGAACCACCAGCAATAACTCATGTTTTGACGTTCGACGTCGAGAACCACCCCGCTTCAACTTCTGCACAAGGGACGGATTCCCCTGTAGCGACTACTCAAGGATTGAATCTCCGAGGGTCGAATCCCCAATTCCAACATCAGGGATTAAATCCTCCAGGGGCCGATCCCAAAACACCTAGCAATCCTGCCTGTATGGACGAATCCCTCATCCTAGAAAGCGAATTCTCAAATACAAGGCATGACTGCGCCCTTTATCACTAATGCACCCCCCGTTGGATTGCTCAAACCCGAGATCTAGTATATGGGTTGCCCATACTATGAGGAAGTAACATCGATCTTCCTCCTCCTCAAATCAATAAGAGTTATGAATCCCCTTATGTTCAAGGCTTGGAGCCCCCAAAGACAGGAAACGATGATTTTTCTGGTCGATATACAACTGATACGAACGAATCCACTTATAAGGATTCTCATTCCTGAAAAAAGGAGACACTCTAAAAGGGATACCACTATAAGGAATGGTCATCCACAACCCCGATGGTTAAAGGAACGAACATTCAGGGTACAAATTCTCAAGGGAAGATTCCTCAAGGGATGCACTCAAGGTGCTAACCCTCGAACTCAATGGATGATTCAAGATCCCCAAATTTGAGGGATAAATCCCCAACTTTATATGGTGATTTCACCCCTAGTTGCCAGTGCACCACAAGGGCTCCAAGTTTGTATCATCGTATTGCCTCCACGAGCAATTCAAAAAACCGCTTAAGGGTTATCTCTGTTTCCAACTTTTGAAGGAAGCGTTCACTCTCATCAAACTTACGAGGGTATGTTTCTCATTACATTAGAGGCTTGACTCCTCTCCATGAAAGGAATCGTAACTTTTCTGGACTTATAATACGGATGATGAAACCTCGACTAATGATCCTAGAAGGAGGCATCCAGGCAAATAGACTATGGGCAGAGATGGGCGTTTCCAAACCCAATGGGCTAAGGGAATGAACCCACAAAGTATAGAAGAAATTGGCTCATAAAACGCGTATTCAAAATTTGAAGCAAGATCTAGAAGGACAACAGGCTATGCAGCCCCCAAGGGCTAGGATACCCTCTATTATTAACTTGGATGAGACCCCGAGGAGGACAATGGTTGATACCCAAGGGGCTGACCCCAATGACTTGAGCCCTCCAACATATCATGATGATCTAACTCTTCAATTCATCAATGAAAAAATGGATGCTTTTATCTCAAGAAAATTCAAGATGCCCATGATCGATACCTATGATGGTGTGAGTGATCCGGTATGTTAGAAATGAATATCACCAAGAAACTAGACAGCGGGGGGGGGGGTGAATTGATAGTTTAGATATTTTTCACTTTCTTGAAGCTAAATTGTTGTAATAGATTGTGTAGTAAGAAAATGCGGAATGAAAATAAATAACACACACAATCACTTTAATCTACTTTGTATTAAGCAAATTAAATACTACAGCTTTCCAGAATTTCACAACTGAATTTCTGGCTTCTAAACAAGAACAGTTTGTATCTTGTTTTTCTTACAGAGAAAGAAGTGCTTGAATATAATTCTATGATATACTCACGTCCAGCTAACAGTAGGGTGTGCACAATATATATATTGTCCTATACAAAACTAGTGCACACATCTAATTACACAGCTTCCCTTCCTGCAACTCCAATTTGTCGTTCTATAAACGGTTGGCTGTGTCAGGGAGACCCACTTGCTTTATGTGGTCCTCTCCCTTATCTGTAGCTGCTTGTCTTCCTTCTTCCTCTCCAAGTTTAGCTGTAGATTTGCCATCTGTATTTTGGACCACCTGACCAATACAGATGCTTCAGTATTTGTCTCCATTGACTTTGATCTTGTACCTTCATTTGTCTTGTTGTAGATGGCTAAGTGTTGATATCGTGAACTCCACTTCATTCCTGACTTCGCGATGTATCCTTTAGAGACTTCGCGATCTAAGCCTTCTGAGGACTTCGCGATCTAGGCCTTTTGAGGACTTCACGATCTAGGCCTTTTGAGGACTTCGCGATCTAGACCATTTTGGGACTTTGCGATCCAGGCCTTTTGGGGACTTCACGATCCAGTACATCTTGACTTTGCGGTATCAACACTTCACGATATGAGTAATGAAGACTTCACGACATAGTTCAATTAGGACTATGTGATTATAGTACTTCACGACATAGATATTGGTGACTTCACGACATAGATTTATTCTGACTTTGCTATATAATGCCTTAGACAAATTTCTGTAACTTATTTCTTCAGGGCCTTATTCATCTTCATCCTGCTGCATGAACAAATTCTGAACTTCTACCAGGACAATTATTCAATGGCCTATGTACATTCTAGATGCAAGAAAATTACTAAGCTCATTATAATTCTGAGCATACATGATCAAGCTAATGTTCATGAGAACAAGACAAGTACAGAGAGACCTATACTATATCCCAGTGATAGAGTTCACTAGGTCATGTAGTGTGACATAGTCACAAAGTGTAGGCTTGTTAATGGTGGTATTCAAACATGTCTTGAGCCTAACACGGTAAATCACGTACGAACTTTCTGTAAAATATTGTTGTTGCAACCAGTCACGAGCGCTATCAAGTAGGACATGTCCTTAAACCCCGGGGGCATGACACAATGATAGTATAGTCACCTGCCTCCTAAAGATCGGTTCTTTCAACGATCTGAGTAGTGCATTCATATGCCACTACATTAGTGGAAAAATTCATGAAAAAGCTCGACCTCTTTAATGAGCATGAATCAAGTAAAGAATGAGAATGTAAGGGACTACTTGGATTGATTCACTAAGGAAGCCTTAGAGGTCCGATACTTAGAAGACAAAGTGGCCATGCATGATAGCCCTGCAACAAGGAACCACTGACGACCACTTTAAAAGGTCTTTGGCAAAGCACCCCCCTGAAAGCATGTTGAAGCTACAAGACAGGGCTAGAAAGTACATTAAAGCTGATGAAAGCATGAGGAAATATGAACCAAATACTGGGGGTAATGGAAACGGAAAGAAGAGGAAAGAGACTCAAGAGTATGATGCAAGGGACAAGTACCCCAGAACAATAGAGGATTTTGATCCTGCACCAAAGAAAGGTTATCCCGGACAAAGATTCACGGAGTATACAAGATTGAATGCTCCTAGAAGTCAAATCCTGATGGACATTGAAAAAGATGTTGATCTCCGATGGCCGAAGCCACTGAGGACTGATATGGAGAAACGAAACAAGAACCAATTCTGTCAGTTCCACAAATAAGTTGGTCATGACACCGACGATTGTAGATAGCTGAAGGACGAAATTGAATTCTTGATCCGAAGGGGAAAACTGGATAAGTTCGCCAAGGATGGGAATTGAGGAAACCAAAGAGGAAACTATGATAAAAAAGACTATGACAGAAAGGATAATGATCAAGATCGTAATCCTAGACCCCGATGTCCAGTTATCAACATGATATTTGGAGGACCGACTGCGGCTGGCTCTTCCAGGGATTCACGAAAAGCTTATACTAGAGAGGTAATAATGATTGTTGTTGGAGAAGCACCGAAGCGTGCCAAAACAGAAGTTGCCATTAGCTTCGATGATTCTGACCTAGAAAGGGTAAAATTTCCTCATGATGACCCATTGGTCATCACACCTGTGATAGGCAATTCTGAAACCAAGAGAGTTCTGGTTGATAATGGAACTTCTGTGGATATCTTATTCCACGATGCTTTCATCAAGATGAGATATACTGACTCACAGTTGACACCCTCAAACATGCCTATCTACGGATTCAATGGAGTCGAATCAAAGGTAGAAGGCACAATCCAGCTCCCCATGACTATAGGGCTCGAAGACAATGACTCAAATGCTGAACTTCTTGGTTATAAAGGCAACCTCTACTTATAATGTAATCCTTGGAAGGACTGGCCTTCATGCTTTTAAGGCTGTTGCCTCAACATACCACTTAAAAATAAAGTTTCCTAAAAAAAACGGGGTTGGTGAAGAGCGAGGAGATCATAAAATGGCTAGAAGTTGCTATGTAGCCGCACTAAGACCTGATGGAGTCGGGGGCAGGTTCTCCCAATTGAGGACATGGATTCAAGGGATGATGAAGATAGAAGGGGAAAGCCAACTGAGGATTTGATCCTTGTCCCCTTAGTTCCAGGAGAACTAGATAAAGTCACTTACATTGTAGCACTGTTGCCTGAACCTTGGAAGGGCAAGATTGTATCTTTCCTCCAAGAGAATGAAGATGTTTTTGCTTGGACAGCAGCTAGTCTGCCAGGGATTGATCCCCAATTGATAACTCACAAGTTGAACGTAGATCCCGAAAGGAATACGGTGAAGCAAAAAAAGAGGAACTTTGCTCCAGAAAGGCAAGAGGCCATAAATCAAGAGGTACATAAGCTCTTGGAAGCATGATTCATTGAAGAGATTCAATTCCCTGAATGGTTGGCTAACCTGGTAATGGTCAAGAAAGTCAATGGAAAGTGGAGAATGTGCGTAGACTTTACGGACTTGAACGATGCATGTCCTAAGGGCTATTTTCCCCTACCAAGGATTGACACTTTAATAGATGCCACTGCATGGCACGAAATGCTAAGCTTCATGGATGACTTCAGCGGATACAACTAAATCAAGATGCATAAGGATGACATTCGCAAGGTATCATTCATTACTGATTTTGGTGTTTACTACTACTTAGTTATAGCCTTTGGACTCAAGAATGCAGATGCCACATACCAAAGGTTAGTGAACAAAATTTTCAAACATCTCATTGGCAAGACCATGGAGGTTTACGTGGATGACATGTTAGTCAAAAGCCTCGATAAGGCCGATCACATAGAGCACCTCCGAGAGGCATTTGAAGTGCTAAGACACCATAAAATGATGTTGAATCCTGCCAAGTACGCCTTTGGCGTAGGGTCAGGCAAGTTTTTGGGTCTAATGGTCTCTAAATGAGGAATTGAAGCCAACCCCGACAAAATTAAAGCAATTGTGGATATGGAACCACCGCACTCTGTCAAAGATGTTCAGAAACTCACTGGGATAGTGGCAGCATTGGGAAGGTTCATCTCCAAGTCAGGGGAAAAGTGTCTACCCTTCTTTAAAGCATTGAAGAACATGAAAATTTTTGAGTGAACAACAGAAAGCCAAGAAGCCTTTGAGGCTTTGAAAAAAATACACGACTAAAGCACCATTGTTGGCAAAACCAAAACCTGGAGAAACGCTCTATCTATAATTGATAGTTTCAAACACCGTCTTGAGAACTGTTTTGGTGAAGGAAAATCAAAGGTTTAGAAACCCATCTACTATGTGAGCAAAATTCTGCACGGAGCAGAAGTAAACTACTCTCTGATAGAAAATTTTGCTTTAGCCTTGATCATAGCCTCAAGAAAATTATGTCCGTACTTTCAGGCGCATAAGATAGAAGTCTTGACTGACCAACCATTAAGAAACATCTTGCATAGTCCTAAGGTCAGAGGAAGACTGATCAAATGAGAGATTGAGTTGGGAGAGTTCGACATCAAGTATAAGCCTCGAACGGCCATTAAAGCACAGGCACTTGCTGACTTCATGGTTGAATGTACCATCGACAACCAAGAAGTCGGGGAGCAGGAAGTAGTACCCTTGGAGGGCAAAGAAGTTGAAAAACAAGATGAAGAAATGGTATTTAAGGAATACTGGGTGCTCTATTTTGATGGGGCATCAAAAAAATAATCAAGCGGAGTAGGTTTAGTGCTACAAAGTCCCGATAGATTTCTCATTGAGTATGCACTAAAGTTGGACTTTCCGACAACAAACAATGAAGCTGAGTATGAAGCCCTGATAGCGGCTTAGGTTTGGCTGGGGCCTTTAGATTTAATACTCTCAAAGTCTGTGGAGACTCGAGATTGGTAGTCTCACAATTAAATGAACAATTTGAGGCTAAGGATGAAACCATGGCCAAATATCTGAAGCTTGTGAAATCCATCATGACCCAGTTTGATGAATCCTATATGGAACACATCCCTAGAGAAGAAAACATGAAGGCCGATGCCTTGTCTAAATTTGCTTCTTCTAAGATAGAGAACTATGACGGAAGTGTATTCTTCCAAGTCTTGAAGACCCCGAGCATCAATGTAAAACTAATAGCACCTATTGACATAGGTGGCTTTTGGATAGACCCCATTAAGGCTCATCTTGAAACCGGTTGGTTACCAAATAATGCCTTGGAGGCACGAAAGTTGACAGTGAGTGCATTGAGGTATGCCTTGATCGAAGGGATTTTATACAAGAAGTCTTTTGTCATTCCTTACTTGAAGTGTCTACGACCCCAGGAGGCGGAGTTAGTCTTGAAAGAAGTTCATGAGGGAATTTGTGGGCAGCACTTGGGGGGCAGGGTCCTTGCTCATAAAATCATCCGTCTAGGCTCCTACTGGCCAAATATGCTTGCTAATGCGAAAGATTATGTGAAGAAGTGCGAACGGTGTCAAAAGCATGCACCGGTGGTTAGGAAACCGCCCGAGATGTTAACATCAGTTAACTCACCAATCCCGTTTGCCATGTGAGGCATGGACATATTTGGGCCATTTCCAGTGGCAAGTGCACAGAGGAAGTTCTTGATAGTGGCAATTGACTACTTCACTAAGTGGATTGAGGCTAAACCTCTAGCCAAGATAACAACCAAATAAGTATTGCAATTTCTATGAGAAAGTGTAATGTGTCAATATGGAATCCCACGAATCCTGGTCACGGACAATGGGAAGCAGATTGACAATGAAGATTTCAAGAAGTATTGTGAGGAGAACAACATTGAGTTGCGATTTACATCAGTTGCTCATTCTCAAGCAAACGGACAAGCCGAGGTGGCCAACCGAATCATCCTAGATGGACTCAAGAAGAGAGTTGAACGCTCAAGGAACACTTGGGTGGACGAGTTGCTCCCTATACTTTGGGCATATCGTACCACTTGCAAGGTTACTACTGAAGCAACTCCATTCATGTTAGCCTATGGGGCAGAAGCCGTGGTTCCGGTGGAGATTACTCATACCTCCCCAAGAGTAGGGGCCTTTGAGCTTGAATCGAACGAACAAGGTATGAGGTTGGCTCTTGATCTAATTGATGAAGTCAGAGATGAGGAAAATGTCAGGATCGTGGAACATCAGAAGCGAGCATCTTTCTACTACAACCTGAGAGTTAAAAAAAGGTTCTTTCGTCAAGGAGACTTGGTTCTCAGAAAGATTGAAGCATCCGGGGTTGGACAGAAAGGAAAATTGTCCCCTAATTAGGAAGGGCCCTACAAAGTCAATAATGTGTTTGGACGAGGCACGTATAAGCTAGAAATCCTCGAAGGGCTTGAGGTGCCAAGGACTTGGCATGCCTCAAACTTAAAAGTTTATTATGTTTAGTGCATCATAAAAGGATCCGCTAGTAGGACAAGTAGAAATAAGGTTCGATGAAATCATGAGCTTCCTAGAAAGCAGATGAAGGGTTGAACCCGTTTTGATTGGTAGAAACATCCTCAAAGCTTTGCCAAGACAAACTACAAATGAATGCAAAAGAGAGCATACAAATATGCATGTCAACTGCACAAATTGAGTTGAATACAACGAACCCCGAAGGGTGAATGTTGCTAATAAAAATACAAAAGAAAACCTAAGATGCCTATTGTTAATTAGCGAAAATTTCAAGCTTAGGAGAAGTTTGATATGATAGACTTGAGAATGAATCACTACGAGTGCAGCCATCAGTAAGAACTCGTAAGGGTGAAGGGTTGAAACCCCAGAAACCTAAGACATTCAGTCCAAACCCCATCATTCGATATGCTAAATGAAAGGCTTGAAGCCAAAACAAGACGGTATAAGACATAAAAGGCTTATGCAAATGTCAAGCTAGCCTCGAATAAGGCAAAATCGTCGTAAATGTGTAGGTCACTCCACACTTTACACCAAGACGATACTCGTGAAACACTAGTGTATATTAAAATCCCCAAAAAAGGGTAGTAAGTCCCGAGTAAGGGATAAAAAGACCCCAAGTCTCAAAAAAGACCGGTATAACTTTTATGAAATCCTAGTGCATTATCATAGAAGTTGGGGGCAAATGATATGGGCTAAAAATAACCCTAAAGACATAATTAATATTGCATTAATTAAACCTAGCTGGTCCATAAATAAGTCCAATTAATAAGGCCTGAAACTCAAATTTCGTAATTAATATTTGGGCTAGAAGTACAACCTGTATTAAGAGATGTCCAATACAAGCTTGTTCTAATACGAGTGGGCTTGTTTCAATACAAGTCCATCATGATATGGAAACAAATCCTACAAGGAAGGATCTAGAATTTATCTTTATTCACCGTCAAGGATAAGACTTATCCTTCAAGAAAGTCAATACTTATCCACCGTCAAGGATAAGATTTATCCTTCAAGAAAGTCAATACTTATCCACCGTCAAGGATAAGATTTATCCTTCAAAGAAATCAATACTTATCCATTAGGCTTTTAAACGCCTATATAAAGGGTCTGACCCCTCATCTCAGAACTACGTTTTAGACTTCATCCTCGAATAAGGACATACAAGTCACTACGTCATTGGTGTGCCCCTGCCGCCATAACCCCCGAGGGCAACACCAAGAAATACTTTTTATTGGCTTGATTCTCTAAACACTAGAGATACATAGGCATCTTGTTAGGACCGAGTTAGTCCCCGATAACAAGAGCAGGCATTAAAGCTCGAAACTCCCAAATCCTAACAATAAATATATGTATTAAATACACCCCTAAATTTTATTCCATAACACTCTTGATTTTGATTAATTATGTTTTTATAAGCTACATGTCAAGTTCTGTTATAATACAAAGAATATAAATTCGAAGACATTAGTTGTAATATCAAACAAAGGAGGTGATGCATGTGTTATGATATTTTGCACATATCAATTCCAATTCACACAAATCTACTCAGGTCCTACTATAGATTATAAGGTGGAGATTTCACGCGGTCTAATTTATTTTTATATTATTTTGATAATTTTTTTGATATTTATTCTCTCTTTTTGTGTGTTTTTTCCGGATTTTCTCTAATTATTCAGTGTAGTACATGTCATCGTTATTGAATATAGTTTATGGTCCAAAACTCCTCAAAAAAAATTTAAAAAATTTAATTTCAGGACAATAAATGTAAGTTTTTGTAACTATTGTATTCAATAGAGTAATTTTAATGTGTTATTTATTAAATTTCTTAACAACAAGATAGTGACTCAATGGGAGGAAATAGTTTTAAAGGGAGGACGGTTAATTAAGAGTATCATATTATATGCTATAATAAAATTTTGATGTCATTAATGTATTTAAAATTTATGTTGGGATTTAAGTTTTGAAAAAAATATATATAAGGTAATCAACATAACAATATTCGATATAATATTAAAATATTAAAAATATTAAACAATTGCATTTTTATATTTTATTGAGAATTTTCGTGAATGATCAAAGACAACACGGAAAATAAAAAAAACTTTATGTTAGATATATTATTATTTATTTCATTTAAAAACATATTTCGTAGAATATTTTTAAAAAAATTAGAAAAATTATTATAAAACCGCTGCGAAGCACGGCTTGGTAAACTAGTTAAAATATAAGCTAAATTAGTTCTTATAGGAGCTTATATAACGATTTCCCGATTAATATTGCAAGATCATCATTTTCAAAAATATATCAGTATAATGTCATGTACAAAATTTTAAAAATATTTAGATCTTTATTTTCGTATCGTATCCAAATAAAAAATATACTTCATACTTCGGTGTACTTTCTTGTTCACATCCGATATTGAAAGCAAAAAAAATTGTCCCACAAATCATTCGTCAAACTGGATTTACCTCGGACTCATTATTTCTTAAAAGTCCAATAAAATAGACTAAATGTTTCAACAAAAAAATATACTTACATTAGTTAACCAAATAAAAAATGTACTTACATTCAACCATTTTTAGAAGAAAAAAAAAAGAAGAAGAAAGATTAGCGTAAAGAGAGAGAAAGGCAGACGATGGGTTGTTTTGAGTTGGTTAACGGCTACCAAGAAACGTGAGCTTTGTGTGGAATGCATGCATTTCGTGATCATTTGTTGTTTCATTACAACACATCCAAAACAAATAAATAAATTTACTTACTACAAATTTTAAATTTAAAGTAATTTACAACCCGCATATTAATTTGTTTGTCGACAAGAATTTCTTGGGAATTAAAACCTAAGCGGGCGGATTCTCCAAACCCCAGGTTTTTATATTCCTCGTAAACTCCGCCAACACTTATAGCCTTTCATTTCTTTCACTGACAACCCAAAGTACTAAACTCTGTTGTAGCTGTCATCTTGTACTTCTCTCTCTGTGTCTATTTATTTATATATAAAGGAGAGAAGAGAAAGAAGAGAGTGATATAATTTAAAGGATAGTAGAAATGGCTGCTGCAACATGTTCATCTGGTTTGATCTTTAAGTCGAGAGATTCAAGAATTGGTAATGGGGTTTCTTTGTTTCAGTATAATGGATTGAAAGCTGTTGGTGTTAAGCAAGTTGTTGCAAATGGTGTAAAGACCCATGGCTCCATCTCTACTTCTGGTATGATCATCTCTTTCGATTTAATTTTTCGGAATTTATCGATTAGTACTTTTGGTCGAGTTTTTTTTAGTGATGTTTGTGTGTGTGTGTGTAATTTGATGTTGTGATTTTGTTTTTTTGTTGTTTAAGTAATGTATGATGTACATTTACCTTAATTTCACGTATACGATGAAGCTAGGTATGAAATTGGAATGATTTTGAGATGTTGAGGGAGAAATCGAGTTTTAGAGAGAATTAGGGGTACGATTCTAATTGTGAATTACTGATGTGTACTGTTTGTATTATGCTGTGATTTCAATTAAGTTATTTAAAGAAATTGAATGGAGAGGGAATGTATACGTACTGGTGCGGCGGTGCCTAAGATTTGGGTAGTTGTAGTTGTAATGAATTTAATGTTTTTGCTACGGTCGAAATGCTGTGTGAGGAATGAATTTTAATGGCTATCATGTATTCAAGTCCCCGGAAGATATCCCCCTTGCACGATTTCCGTCAATGCAAAATAGTTGATATAGTGTTAGATCAAGAGATAATAAACACACTGCAACTGTGTTGAGAGTTAATAATGTAAAGACATAAATTGTTAGATGTGCTATTAGCCTACCAACTCGACTATGCCAAAAATATGTCTTGTGAAGCTTTTGGGTGTGAAGTTTTCGGAAGTTACCTGGTCCATTCTCTAATTTCCATTATGTAATTAGTATGCTTTGGTTCAATGTTATCACTTCCTTGAGGCGTGTATAAGGTGATGATGCTCTGCTGTTCTATTTTATATCTCTGATTTCTAATCTGCAACAACAAACATGATTGTTATTGAGAACTTTTTGTTTCTATATGATGCAAAAACTGGACCAAATCTTAAGAGAAATTTAAGTCAATGGTATGAAGAGCAGTCATGATTTAGTTCTAAGTGAGATTCCAATTTGCAGCTCCAAAATGCAGATCTGTCAAGGCTATGGCTTCTCCAACTGTATCAGCTCCCAAACGAGAAACAGACCCCAAGAAAAGAATTGTCATTACTGGAATGGGTGTTGTTTCGGTTTTTGGTAATGATGTCGATACATTCTATGAGAAACTTCTTGAAGGAACAAGTGGAATCACCCTGATTGATAGGTTTGATGCTTCCACCTTCTCTGTTCGGTTTGCGGGACAGATTCGCGATTTCTCCTCCGCAGGATACATCGATGGAAAGAATGATCGCCGCCTTGATGACTGCTGGAGGTACTGTTTGGTTGCTGGTAGAAAGGCACTTGATGATGCCAGCCTAGGACCAGAAGTACTTGAAACTGTGAGTCTCTTTTATGCTTCAAAATTACTACATCTTTCTTTGAAAATGTATGACTATGCACGTTCCTTTACTAACATTTCTTTCTAATGTATTCAGATGGATAAATCAAGAATTGGAGTACTTGTGGGCTCAGGCATGGGAGGTTTAACAGCCTTCAGCAATGGTGTAGAAGCTCTTATTCAGAAGGGATACAAAAAGATCACTCCATTCTTCATTCCATATTCGATCACCAATATGGGATCAGCACTGTTGGCAATAGATACTGGCTTAATGGGACCCAATTACTCTATTTCAACAGCCTGTGCTACTGCAAACTATTGTTTTTATGCAGCTGCAAATCATATTAGAAGGGGTGAAGCAGATGTTATGGTAGTTGGTGGAACAGAGGCTGCTGTTAATGCAACCGGTGTTGGTGGCTTTATTGCTTGTCGCGCATTGTCTCAAAGGAACGATGAACCCCATAGGGCTTCAAGACCATGGGATAAAAACCGTGATGGTTTTGTCATTGGAGAAGGTTCTGGCGTGCTGGTAAGTTCAGTCGTAAACTTTGTCATCTAAAATTAGTTACATGGACATTGTGAATCATTTTAGTCATGTAAATTGTATCTTATGGACACTTTTAATACACGTGAGCAGATTATGGAAAGTTTGGAGCATGCCATGAAAAGAGGAGCTAACATTGTTGCAGAGTACTTGGGAGGTGCTATAACATGCGATGCTCACCACATGACTGATCCTCGCAAAGATGGTCTTGGAGTTTCATCTTGCATTACTAAGAGTTTGGAAGATGCCGGAGTTTCTCCTGAAGAGGTGAATTCTTTTTTCTTTTTTCTTTTTTTTTAATATCATCTTGGGCAAAATAAACACATTTTTGCCATTTCTATGATACAATAATAATATTTCTTGCTAATGTATAACAAAAACATTTACGATTTACAGGTGAACTATGTCAATGCTCATGCCACATCCACTCTTGCTGGGGATTTAGCAGAGTTCAATGCCATCAAGACAGTCTTTAAGGACACATCTGAGATAAAGATGAACGGAACCAAGGTAAGAAACTTATTTCGTGCATGTCATTCTAATTTAAAGAATGTTCAAGTCCTCTTAAAGTGTCTTGATTTTATTGCATCGTTGCCAACAACTTTGTTCCTTCTTTCTAGTCAATGATTGGACATGGGCTAGGCGCTGCTGGAGGGCTGGAAGCCATTGCCACCATTAAGGCTATTAACACTGGCTGGGTACATCCAACCATTAACCAGGATGTACTACCCGAAACCTTAACCCTTGTATTTTCTATGTAATTATAACTTTCCCTCCTCTTCTGTTTCTAACTACAATGAATGTTAATGTATATGTAGGATTTGGAGCCTTCAGTGACAATTGACACCGTTCCAAATGTCAAGAAACAGCACGAAATTAATGTTGGTATGTAGTTTCCGTGCCTACCTGTATGTGCTACAACTGCTAATTTTAATGACTAGTTCAGGATATTCACTGCACTATTTTGACAAACTTTTACATGTATATGAGGTAAAGCTTTGTCTGATCTTGAGAGTCTTGTATATGGTGCAGGCATTTCTAACTCGTTCGGATTTGGCGGGCATAATTCAGTGGTTGTTTTTGCTCCTTTCAAGCCTTAGAGCGAAGTTCCATATACACAAAATTTCTGTCTTACCATTCTGAGTTTGAGACTCAAATTTGGGATCTTATAACCAGTGTTAAACCATAGTTTGAAGAGATTAATACAAAATCAAATTCCATATACTGAACCGAGTTTTGGTTTTTTTTTTTTTTTTTTTTTTTTGTAGTTTCCATCTCATGTATTTGACGCATCAGGTTACAGCCTTTTAATTTAATAAATTATCATGCATTTGTCGATTTTGATTCCTTGATTCCAAGCACATACGCATTTGCAGGAAATTCAACTGGTTTATGATTACAAGTGTCAGAAATTTCATGCAAATTTCTTATCATCTTTAAAAATCATGGACAGCTTACAGCTCTAACTGTAAACAAACTGAGCAAAGCCTGCTATGATGACACTGGTGAGCTATGTAGTATTCGAGTTTGGGCTGGATGAATACTTGGATCCAGTGAGCTATGATTGTTTTATTTTGGGCTCATCGAACACTTAAAATGTGTTTGAGTTTATTTATGTTAATAAACAACCTAAACTGATTCCAGATTGTCTCGTTTCACTTTCAGTAACCATCAAATTGAAAACGAACGAGAACTTATAAAATCCAGCTGATCCATACCTTTACAGCCTGAGAATCATAAAATATATATGCTAAATGGCAATTCCTACTAGTCTTTTGGGGTGCTATTCTAAGCAGGATTAGCTTGCATTTCAACAAATTTTAGCCACCTAGTGACTAATGCTTTTAATCTTTAGGGAGATACCCCATATGCACGAGTCTCAGCTGTTATTTGTTCTACCAGCAAGTGCAACCCTTAATTAAATCTATATCCTTTGTCCGGCTTTAATCAAAAGCTCAATACCTCGCCACTTATAATAGATTACGTACGGAACACCGAGAAATGTTATTTCTAGAGCAAATTCTTAGTCCGAAAATAAATTCAGTTAACATATTTATTGTGTTAGACATGGATCACGACACTTTTAATAGAATCTGCTCTGAAAATAACATTTCTCGAAATCTAATATTTAGAGAACATTTTCATTCAATACATTGTCCAGTTTTTTTGCAACTTTTTGATGAAAAACATATTTAAATGCAGGAGCCTTTCTGCCTACTTCCCCTCACCCTTCCCCCACAAAATAGAATATGTGTGTATTTTATACAGAGTTGGTTATTCTACGTCATTTCATTCGTCACCCTCTACTTGTAAGTATAGTGGCAAGAGGATTAATTTGGCTCCATGCCTACCCTTTTACAACTTGCACGTTAGGAAATTTCGTCGCAACGGAATCAGACAAATTAAAAATAAAATCAATGGTTAAAGTTAGTTCAATAAAGCTTGTTCTTATTGATGGTGTTAATTAAGACTAGATCATTAGCTAAATCTAACTTCTAATTATTCGTAAACCGACTTTTATTAGTTTCTTGTGTACCCACCATTACATCTAAGTGCCTTCCTTCCACTTAAGTAGCCTTAGATACCTAACTTAAATCTATGATCAAGACCAAGCACATGGCTAGGTTTGATATTAATCACTAATTAAGATGGAGATTATTAACTCTAATTAGTAGGTTACTATCCGAGTCTTCTTTTTGTGTTATTGCTATAATTATATGTGGTTATTATCAGATTAGGCCATCATTAACTTGTAAGTTGGTACTTATTAAGTCTTTTTTTCATGCCTCTTGTCGGGATTAATACATGATTACCATCGTTAATCAAATATCACACAATTGCTCAACTAAAGCAAACGTGTAGATATTTATAGTGCAATAACACAAATACGACGCTAAATCTATCATTAATAATTAGCGCACAACCATAACTTTAATAAATAAAATGTCAAAACAGGACAACATATCAGATTGGCTATCAATCCATCTCCTCTCTTGAAGAAAAGTTCAATGGCTTTTTCTGTAGCTAGTGCAGAGTAAAATCAAAGTGAAATCTTACCATAGATAAATAGCCTATATATATTAATCTTGCACAATACAATCCAAATAAGTGACAAGAATTGAATGAGATAGATGGGTTTAAGTTCACATCAAAAAAAGCTATCATAACTAGATAGAAATATTTGTCCTTGTGTGCCTAAATGCACATAAAAGGGAGGGCCTTGGGGTACATTAGATGATAGCTAAAGTATCCACATATGTGCACACAATTATATGATTTCTATCCATAGGGCATAAGAAAACAAGTCCTTAATAATTGGTAATAGGACATATATATTCTATGGTTGAAAAAGCCTTATAGCTCAAGCTAGCTAGCAGAAAAAAAAACCATGTTCCTAGACCATACCATGGAGAGGGACGGGGACCAAAATTCCACTAATTTCCCCCTTTTTGTATTCAATATATATAGGTTCGGTTCGATTTTAACGTCGAAAAGTTATATATCCGATTATATATCTCCAAATGATTTGATTTTGTATTCGAAGGCAGGTATGAATGCTACTGATTCTTTCAGCACTTCGCTTTCATGTTTTTTATTTTGCTGAATGTCTTTCATGCTCTGCATGTATGTGTTGGGAACTTAGAATATACTTTCTCACTTGTATATATTAATTTGAAGATGTGAGATCGTATAATTTGAACAAGGGAATATCATATCTGTTGATAGAATAACAAAAAAGATGTGCATTTTAGGTTAACTAAGAATTATAGTAATAAATTGAGGGAAAACGATACATCCACCATATTCTATCAACAAATCGAATAAGACGAGCGCGTTTGAGGTTAAACTTAGAGCAAATCCTGTGAGAAGAAATTCTTACTTAAAAACTTAATTAACATATTATATATAAGATTTTTACATAATTTGTAAAATATTTTTTATTATCTATAATTTTAGTTAAACCTTTCATATTGGTTATTTTTGTTGAAACTCTAGAGCCATTTAACAAATTTACACTTCTTCTATTAATATATTAAAGCTATATATTTTATTTATAATAATTTAAAATAATAATAACATACTATTTTTAAAATATAATCAACCATTAACTGAATCACATTGGAGCACAACACCTTAAATGTTCAGCAACTTTTAGCCAATTATTAATTTATATTAATATAATCAATCAATTTAGCTATTATTGTTGGAGATGCTCTTACGACTTAGTAAAAGTTACTAAAGATATAAGGGAATACTAAAAATTTCAAGTCATTTTGAGTTACTAAAAATGTATAAATAAATATTCATTAGATAAATTATATATTTAAAGGATGATATTAACTTTTATCACATACAATCACCAAAAAAATAAGTTATTCAAAACTGAATATCCTACCAACTTCTCATTTTAAAGTATATTTTGATTTTAAAATAGAATATGATTTATTACGCAAACACAAAAAAATACAAAGATAAATGGATACTTGTTCATTCCATTTTCAGATCTTAAACATACCTGAAAAACAACTGTTTTATCATTTCCTCCTTATTTCCGAACTTAATTTAATTTTCTCTGTTTTATCATTTCCTCCTTCTTTCCGAACTTAATTTAATTTTCTCACGGAACATCCCCTAAATAACCCGTTGTCCCGATTTATCTGGCTTGTTTGCTTTTTTGTGATCAAATTTACTCAACTTTGATCGTAAATTAAAACTCATTTTTTCATTATTTTGAAAAACTACAAAATATATATATATTAAAATAGATTATATATACTTTCTAATGTTATGATTTTTATACTCCTATGTCTCATAATTTTTGTCTTGACTTTTTATTATCAAACTGATCAAACTTTGACCACAAATTATATATATTATATAATTAAAAAAAATTATACGGTTAGAAAGTATATTCAACCTACTTTAATATGGATATTTTAGATTTTTAAAATTATAAAAAAATAAGATACAAGTTTGAGTCAAAGTTCGATCAATTTCACCATCAAAAGTTAAACAAGACAAAAATTATGGGAGGGGGAGAGTAATTGTTATCGATTATATATTATATGAAATTTTTAGTTAAAATGGGGTTAATTTAACCGTAAAAAATTAAATAAAACGGATAAATTAAGACGAAGGAAGTATGCGATATTGTTTTATGATTTAAATGCTTATACTAGCATATAACCAGATGCACGAATGAATTTTAGTATTTTTGATTTTTTATTTTAGTATTTTTATATAATTTTTTAGAAAAAAAAATTCTTATTTTATTAGCATTTATTTGTATTTTGATCTTAAAAATTCTTAATATGTCGTCGACAGAATAATATCTTTAACTTTTGAATGTAGCTTAGAAAAATAGATGATATAAATATTTAATAATAATATGTTGTTGACGGGATTCGAACCCCATGGGAGCATTTTAGATATCAAGAAAAAAAAATTAATATTACGGTTCTCATTTATCTATCTTTACATTTAACCGTTTTTATTTAGAAGTAAACTACCGACCAACTAATTTGCTTATAAGAACAATATAGATAGATAGATAGATGTATATATTTAATTTATTTACTCATTTTTACGCTTCAATCAAATCAAGAAAACTCCATTTTCCTCCTCGAGTGTCATTCCATATCCTATATCAAATTATTCATCCTCGTATTGCTGAAATGTATGTAGATTTAAAATAAGATTAAACTGAATCCACTTGCAGCATAATGTAAAACTTCCTTTTCCGCCATAATTATTTTTCACATGGATTCCAGCCAAAAACCTTGAAATATTATAATAGGTATGCTTTTTGTTTCATGGGACTCACACAGAACTTAAAATATTGAGGTTTTGGTTTAGGGCAGCCAAGGAACACCAACCAAATTGGTCTCCACATGGTGTATGCATCAAAATATTAACTTATTGCCAATCAAATTCTTGATTGCTTTTTCTCCGTCTCACTTCCACTTGTTTTATTTTTACTTTTTTTTTTTGTTTATACTTTTGTTTTCATCGCTTCTTGTCCTTTGGTGGACTGGTGAAACAAAGGTTAAAAATAAAAAATTAATCCCGGATTTTCTTAATCAAGGTCACTAGTATATTGCTTTGTCATAATGATGCATTGTTAACTAGCTTTTTCAAAGAAAACAATATGTGGATTTCTCTTGCAAAATAAATAGTAATAAAGAGGGTGGTCGGATGCATCATGTAAACTGAAATCGGACATGAGAATTAAATAGAAATTCAGGAATATATGATAGATTTTATCCGAAATTGAAATGTTCATTCCGTACAATCAAATTGCTGATCCAAACATTATTTAGGTTTGAGCCTTTGAGGTTCACATTCCTATTAATCGAGCTCATTAGCTATGAAAAAAAAGTCCTAAAAACAATAAAACGTAGTTCTCTATTTTACAGTCTTCTCCTACTAATAAAATATTATTGAAAAAATGTTTGTGTTGATACCTTCAATTATTTTGGACAATATATTTTGTTTATTCTCCTAGTAAAAACCAAACAAATTTGTTTGTATTAGGTATACATTGCGAACAAGAAAAATTTACATCTAAAAAATGTGAATTGAAATGGTATGCACTAATATTAGTGCTAATTATCAATAATCGGAGGGGACAAAGGTCATGTATCAGTATCAGTCATGCTTATCGTATATACTCCACTGATTATCATAATAATTTTTACAGGTGTCAAGTAGTAAAGCTATGCTTAACAAATGTGATTATGTGTAATGACAGCACAACCTACGTTTACGAAATATGATTGGTTTGTTTTTATTCTACCTTATGGTCCCTGTTGATGTTAAAAAGATGATAATTAATTGCCGCTAGGAAGGATTAACATGCACTAATAACAATTAACAAATCAAGGATTAATTAGGCCACTGTTTCATAAAGTGAGGAGAATATCATCACAAACGCGTTCAGGAAATACTTAACATACGACGTGTTAGTAATCTTATTTCTCTTTATTACAAAAATAAATTGAGAATTCAATTCTCCTGAATTCTCTATTTTCTAAAAAATAATGTATTATTTTCTCTTTGTAACAAATATTCAAATTAAATAAACATGATGGAAAGACTCGAAACTAAAAATTATCGAGATTTTTTATGGTAAAATATGTATTGTTTTGTTTATAAGTGAAGCGATCATGACTCGCAAGATATCAATTCGTGTCACTTTTGTACGGGCATCCAATGCAACGGCTAGCTAGGCGGCAGCTAGCTATGTTTTATTCTAGCTTCCTTGTCGAGGGAACTAGATGTGCAAATTGAAGGCAGACGGTAAAGTCTAAATTGATTGCTAAATTTATTCTAACAAATATTGATCGGATCTAAGTAGCAAATGCGGGGAATAAAGAGCTTTTCTTTTCTTATAAATAAACCCTCATTTTACCAAAATTTATATATATATTCACGTGCACATATTTATCCATAGTTGATAACATGTTGCATAAATCGTAAATCGGAAATGATTAATTTATCGATTCAGGATTAATTGAAGATTTTTTGAAAAATCAAATTTTTTATTTTTGAAAATTTAGATAATTTTTTAAATTTTTTAAAATAATCAATAGGGGATTTTTCGATAAAATCAAAAAATTTCTGAAGTTGTAAATTGGTAGTAATCTTTTAATCAGGGTTGATCTAATTTCGTCACTAATTTTAATAGTCAAGATTTAAGAAAAAGATGGAGTGGTACGGATACGGAAAGAGGAGCTCATAAGTTTATTATTATTTTTTTTTGATACGCAGATATGTTTATTTTGACTGAATTTATTCTACTACACATTATGTACCAAAATTCGAATATTTATTTTTTTTATTACAACTTATGAGCGTTCACCGAATACATACGACTACACTATTTTGCATGCAAATAGATGGAATAAAGAGTTCGGTGCGTGTTAAATATATGGAGTCGATCGTAGAGATCAAGACATTAGGAAAAGTGAAAATTCCTACAAGGTGTGAAAGGGTATCATTACCCCTAATATTTTAATTAAGGGGCAAAGAGTAGCTTAATTAGTAAGTAAAAGTATATTACAAAATCGTTATTAACATTAATTAAACTAATCCTAACCTATCTCTCTTTTCAATTGTTTGGTCTATAACAAAAGAGCATCTTAATCCTGCAAAAGATACTTGCTACCTAGTTCTCATATTTTCAATACCACCTTATATTTATTGTTTTAATCCGCTCACACTTAAGTACTTGGATTAGTCTTCAAAGAACATAATTAGTCGTTCCAAGACCCCCTTGATTTCACTAAACTTTTAAGTGTCCGTACAATTAGAAGAATGTTTATTCTAAAAGTGAAACTAATCACTCACACATAGGTTTAAATTTTGAATAATCCAAACAGGTTGACTTAGAAATTAAGTTCTATATTCGTTTGCAGACCTGATCTTTAGAGGGTTTGGTGGAATGGAAAAAAGATAGTCAAAATTGTGTTCATTTTTCACCTTGTACATATGTTCAAGACCACTACTTGATCCACTAACCAGTAACCACACACAAGCGAAGTGACATTATTATTATTATTATTATTTAATTATTATTATTATTATTATTATTATTTTCCATGGTCTATGGAAATTTGTACAAGTAATTTCATTTTATAGTTTTCATAATTAGGGGAATTAATAATTTAATGCAACATAATTGAAGTTATAAAATAAGTCAATGTGTTCTGTAACTAACCTACCCCGAATAATAATATATTTGTTCTTGAAGTATATAAAATATAATGAAATCTAAAATTCATGTTTCTACTAAAGCAATCATTGAAGAAGTTGGTTGGTGAAGAACACTCATCGATGGCGTTAACTAGTTACAATTCTGGTACATAGTCTTTGTTCAGCAAATACCTAATTTAGTATACTAGCCTATAACCCATGCTTTTGCACGGATCGATAATAAAAATAAAATTATTAAAATTAAATTTGAATATTAAGTATAAATTAATTAATAAATATTAATTTAAATATGTTGATTTTTAGAATTCGATATGAAATTTAAATGAAAATTTATAATAAATAAAGACTATTTAATTAAATAGTTATGATAATCGAATTCTGGTGAAATCAAAAAATTTAAATTTAATAAATAAATAAATAACTTGTATTATTATGTAGTATCATCAGCAAATCGAATCTAAATTTTAGTATCACTGTTTTTCAACGAAAAGAAACTTCCAAATTATTTATATATTTCTGGTCATTCACGCTCGAACCCGAACAATTCTCCAAATTTCCAACCCGATTGTATGAAAACAATGTAGTATTTGTGATGGAGTTTACTTTTAGATTTAGTACATAACATAATATTTTAAGTGTTTAACTATGATATTTCAGGCTTTACCGATATCAGTTCAAACAATCCTCCCGATATTAGTTTAAACACAAAGTTGTTGGTAGATTTCTAGTATACAACTGGCAATTAATTTAATCTTTTAATAATAATTATATTTATTTTGAATTAAATTAATTATGCATTAAACTAATTAAACTAATAATTATATGTGTATAATGCGGTATATATAACATATCATACCTTTAAGAGAGGGTAATTCTTTTAAAAAGTATAGATTAGTTTTTATTTTAATAACAATAATTAAATAAAATTGGAATTAAGCTAACAGTATTTTTAAAACTAATTCGGTTAATAATTATGTGTATATCGCGATATATATGGCATACCATACTATTAAGGGTGGGTTTCTGCTTTTAATTTAGATATTAATTTTTAATTATATAATAATTAATATGAAATTAAATCAATTATATTAAGTTAATTAAACTAATAATTATATGTACATTACGGTATACATGACATACCATATAGGGGGGTTTATGCTGTTAATATAGAGTATAGATTTCTTAGATTTATCAGTTATCAACTTACCATTATGCGTATTAAAAAATTTTAGGAGTAAAAATGCATTGTATGGAAACAATATAGTATTTGTGATGGAGTTTACTTTTAGCATCTCCAATCCATGACACTTAAAAATGACATCATCCATAAAATGTACTCCAACCCACTTGACACTAAAAAGAATCTTTCACGTAAAAAATGAAGTATAATGGGAATTTTGAAAGTCACCAAATTTGATGTCAAAGGTCACCCAATGCACTTTTGTCACCAAATTTGGTGTCTCACTATTCATTTGGTGTCCTTGAAACACTATTTTTTTTTTTTTTTAAAAACGCACTTGCAATCCATTAAAAAGACTCAGACAAAATACTCTCCGAAACAAACTCCGGAGGTACATCAACCCACTCAACCACTTCTGACATAGAATGTGTCGCTCTAGCTAACATATGAGCAACACTATTTTAGTGTTGAGTTAGAGTTCAATTTACACTATAATGATCACTATTATAGTGATTTAGTGTTGGGTTGGTATATAAAAATATGATACCCCTCTCATATCACTTCAAACACGTTGGTGGTAGATTTATAGTATATAACTCGACTATTATTGATAATTAATTTAATTTAATAGTAATAATTATATTAATTTTGAATTAAATTAATTACGTATTAAACTAATAATTATATGTGTATATTGCAGTATACATGACATATCATATCTTTAAGAGTGGGTTATGTTTTTAAAAAGTATAGATTAGTTTTTATATTAATAACAATAATTAAATAAATTTGGAATTAAGCTAACAATATTTTTAAAACTAATTAAGTTAATAATAATATGTATATCGCGATATACATGACATACCACACTATTAATAAGGAGTTTTTAGTTTTAATATAGAGATTAATTTTTAATTCAATAATAGTTAATTTGAAATTAAATCAATTATATTAAACTAATAATTATATATATATACATGATATACTATATCGTTAAGAAGAAGTTGTTGCTTTTAATATAGAGTATAGATGTAATTTGAATGACAACATCTACAAAGAAAAATAATGGTTATATATAATTCGATTTTTTATAATATCGTACTACCTGCAATTAATTTAATCTTTTTGACCAGGTGGAAATTAAAACCTTGAAGTACTATTTGTGTGTCAATTTGTTTTTTTTTTTTTTTTTGAAAATAAAATTTCAATCAAACATGTTGTAATCATCCTTTGCAATGCAGAGATTAAGGGGTCATTTAGATTATCAAATTTTAACCCATTTAATGGGAATAAAAATAAGATTTTAATATATTTTTGTATTCAAATATTCCTTTCATCCCGTTAATGATTAAAATCTCATGATCTAAACTGACACTAAGATTTATCTTCACAAGTATAACAAGTTAATTGGTTACATCATCATTACTTACTAATGACATTTTCCAACTTAATCATGTTAAACAAACACGGTTTAAGAAATAATGGAGGACAAACACGATTCACACAGGTAATTATTTTACGTTAATGGACCATCAAGTAAGGTATAAAAATGAAAAAAGAGCCTGATACAATGATCTACAATCCATGCGAACAAATCTTTTGAAATCTGATCAAGTACTTGCCTATCAGTTAAGCATAAAAACTCGTGCGATCACGGATCGTTAGTTTAAATTGTGTTTATAAATTATCCTATGCATGTTCATTATTGTTTCAAGTATATATGATTGATATAGAGTTTTTCTTATTGATGGTATATGTGGTTATTGGGTGCTTACTTAAGTATGTTCAAATTTTTAATTTAGAAACTAATACAAGTATTACTAATAGTTGTCATGTTAGTTTATAATTTTTTTGCGGGATAAAATAGATACTGAGGGTTCAATAATGAGTTTTAGAACATTGCAATCCTAAATTTTCTTTCAATTCTTCAAGATGTTACATTATGGAGAGTAAGTTTTATTACTGATTTTGATCAAAAGCCATCGTAAATCTTCTAATACTCTACTTAGGTCTTGCGCTTTCAGTTCTTAAAACATTCTTTCTAATTCGTTCATATCTTTTCTAATTCGCTTCCTCTATCTTTCAGATTTTCAAAACATCGAACAATTCAGTGCCTAGTAATTAGCCCAAACGCAACAATTTGGGTAATCCACAAACCCACCCCAGGTTCCCAAAAGATCATGATTTATTGGTGCAATTTGAAGTAATACTTGTGTTATAAACTGAACTAAAATCTCAACTCTTCTCGATTTTGAGACTCGAGTGGTACAACACCCCCCCCCCCACTTAAACTCTTGACGTCATCGTTAGGTCTGAACGGATAGCTCATAGGTCCAATATCATACATCTCTAGCGATTGTGAGATAATACTGGCTAGTTCATGTCCCCACTTCTGGACCTCAGTCCATTGTGGAATAATACCACCAGCCTTCGTGTTCCCACCTCCAGTAACTTCACGAATCAACTGATAAGCCGGCCAATTGGCCCAAATGCAATAACGTGTGTAATCCACAAACCCACCACAGGTCTCCAATATATCATGATTGTTGGTGCACTTAGTAGTTGTACTTTGTCTTATAAACTGGACTAAAGCCCCCACATTTCCCGATGCGAGACTCGGGTGTTACAAAATGTTTTAATTTAATAATATTTCAATCTATTGTCAATATTAATTCTTTATATATATATATATATATATATATATATATATATATATATATATATATATATATAATTTTCACTTAAAACATAATTATGTTTAAATGACCCGGGTTTGTCTAACCGATAATAATATTAACATTCGTGAAATATTATTTGCTATTATAACTTCAATTCTCATGTTTTGTTGCATGAACCCGTACAAGGCACGGGTCATTTTCTAGTGATTAAAATAAAATTTTATTTTTTGTGTTAAAGATTTTATTTAGTTATATTTGTACATTTTTTGTTTGTCTCGTTATAATATACTTAATTTAATTTATATAGATAATTTGATTGATCGAGCCCTGTGATTTTAAATAACTCGGGGTGTATAATTTGATCGATCCGATCATAATATTTTTGTATGCTATATAATATCTTATTTTCTAAAATTTGTTAACTGGACTATATATTTTTCTTAAATTATTTTTTACACAAATTAGTATCACAAAGTATTTTTCCAACCCAAATTTATGCTTTTATATTGTCTAACCTTTTCAACATGACCATATAATTCGTTTAATTTTTTTTGTTGTACTATCTATTTATCTTTATTATCTCATCTTTTAAATTGTTTTAATTCAAAACAAATAATTTTCATATGTTATATATATATATATATTAATCCAATTCCAAATAAATAATTATTTTATTCCATAAAATGACATTAAAATTCATGTGATAATAATTAAAAATTTCTCATATACACAATAGATCCAAGCTAATTATAAATCTAATCACTTTTATTATATATATATATTTATATTTATATTCTATTATTAAGACCGAAACATTGAAAGTTTTGTAATCGGTCGGTACAGTACTCATATTTTGGTATTTGCACTTTAGTTCTTTTGCTTTTACAACTTGACCTTAATTTATTAAAAACAACAATTTTGATCAAAATGTAATGTAGTCGGTCGGTTAGAATGATACTCATATTTTGATATTTGCACTTTAATTCTTTTACTTTAGCAACTTGACCTTAATTTATTAAAAACAACAATTTTAATTAAAATATATTTTTTAAATACTGTTAAACACAAAATTCTTGAAACACAATTTAATCACGTTCAAACACAAACACATACGCCAATTCAACATCGAGTTCAACAATCACATAAAACTATTCAAATTTAAGTTCATCTTCATTAAAAAAGTATAAATATAAAATAAATTATTAAAATACATATAAGATAACAAATTTAAAAGGCATCTGTGCATTGTACCGGCTCTATGTTTGTATCTATAAGAAGAAAATTCACAAATATCATGTATACATTTTATCGATATGTGTTATACAATAATGCTCATTGTACTGATAGTCATTCATCCCTTCCCGCCCAACCCCGATCCATTCTCTGCCCCGTTTCGGGCAGAAAATTGAGAACTTTTATGGTGATCGGGAAGAAATATGTAAAAATTTCGGGAATCAGGGGCTTCCTGGCCCCCAATTTCTATATTTCACAAAAATATTATATATTTTCATGTATATTAAATAAATTATTATGAATAAATCTATACTATAATATTATAAGCAAACCACCCTCTATTTGGTTGGTAGTTTGGTCATTTGGTTTGGTCCTCTAAATAATAACCGTTAGATGTAAATATAGGTAAATGAGAACCGTTGGATGTAATATTAAAAGAATATTCTTTTTTTGATATCTAAAATGCTATCACGGGTTCAAGGTTCGAATCCCGTCAACAACATATTAAAATTTTTTAAGATGAAAATACAAATAAATGCTAATAAAATAAGATAAAAAATACTAAAAAATCATATAAAAAATACTATTATAAGCAAACTACCATCTATTTGGTTGGTTGGTAGTTTGGTTCTCTAAATAATAACCGTTAGATATAAATATAGATAAATGCGAACCGTTTGATGTAATATTAAAAGAATATTATTTTCTTGGTATCTAAAATACTCCCACGGGTTCAAGATTCGAATCCCGTCAACAACATATTATTATTATTATTAAATATTTATATCATCTATTTTTCTAAGCTACATTCAAAAGTTCAAGATATTATTCCGTCAACAACATATTAAAAAATTTTAAGATCAAAAAACAAATAAATGATAATAAAATAAGATAAATAATAATAATAAATCATATAAAAATACTAAAATAATACATTAAAAATACTAAATTCATTCGTGCATCGCACGGGTTATAGGCTTGTATGATTTGTATATATTCTTATAGTTTAAACTTCCAATCCATTTTTCTAATTCAAAGTTTTCACATGTAGAATACAATTAAATTACAATAATATTTATTTTATCTCTTATTTTAAATAAATATTAATTTGAATTATTATTTAAAATATTACATTAAATTCAAAATATAAATTATATATCATGATTTATCAAACCAATTTTATTATAAAATTTTAAAGAAATTTTATAGAAATTAATAAATATGATTTAATAATTTAAATATATTGTATAGTACAAGAAAAGTTAGAACCTTATATAAGAAAATATAATATATTATAATTAAAGTTACACAACCGAAATATTTATTTAAAACTAAAGGAAAGATAAAAATACACCACACTTAATATTATTTTTGAAACTTAATATAAAAATTTTATAAGATTGGTAGTATATAGTTTTGTATGATATTTTAATAATTAAAAAATAAATATTATAAATATCCTTTGCAAACATACTCTAAAAAAACAATTCAAATTTTTTTTAATAAATATTACTCCCTCTGTCCCTCTCATTTCTTTACATTTTCCTTTTTGGTACGTCTCTCTCATTTCTTTACATACCAAAAATAGTAACATTTTATATTATAAAATCCAATCACATCCACTACTTTCCTCCGATATACCTACTTTATACCCATTTTATACATTAAATATTGATTGACCCCACTACTTTACTCATTTTTCTTACGTTTTCCTATTAATTTACACTTTTTCTTAATCTCCGTACCGTTCTCCCAATGTAAAGAATTGAGGGGGACGGAGGGAGTATAAATCACCTTGATTTTTACTTATAAGTTTAAATAATAATAAATATAGGATTAAGAATGATGGTAGGATTATGTAATGTGATTTTTCACTCAAAACCAAAAGAAATCATGTAGTTCAATAGTTATAAGAATGATTCCCTTGGAGAATATTAGAGGTTCGATTCTCCACAAAAACATTATTTATTTATTTTTTTTCTTTAGATAAGAGAGTAATGGCATGCGATGTAATTTCAAAATATATAATGGTAAAATTATAATTTTACAGGGGTTTATTGGCTCAAAATGCCCCTAAATTATTCACATGTCCTCCTATTATATATAGAATGGATTTATAAATTCATATGTTTTCTTTGGTGCGTTTAAATTCATATGTGTTTATATCTATTTTATAATTTATACATAATAACTAGTAGAGAAAGTCGCGCTTCGTGACGTTGTTATAATTTTTTTTTTAAAACCTCATTTCTCCCTAATAAGTTGTCCTCGCGTTAAATACGATTTTGTAGTTAAGATCAAAATCACAAATTTTCTATATTGAATACTTGTCTTATATATTAACTAGCTGATAACCCGTGCAGGTTACCTTTGAATATTTTTACTTTCTAAAATTTTAAAATTTTAGGATTAAATAGAATAGAGTATAATAATGCGTAGTTCATATAATTTTAATTTTAATTTTAGTTATATTTTTAGAACAAATGTAATAAATGTTAGTTTTATTATTAATAAATGTTAATTTCAATATATTGTTGGTATGATTCGAATGTCTGTAAAATAAATTGTAGTATCATATCTAATGATTATGATCAATTTGATTTTCAAGATCTAACATCTAATTATGGTGGTTGAAAGGTATAATCAAAATGCGGTGTGAACCAATTACAAATTATAC
This sequence comes from Heracleum sosnowskyi, assembly GCA_030848705.1. Lineage (NCBI taxonomy): Eukaryota > Viridiplantae > Streptophyta > Magnoliopsida > Apiales > Apiaceae > Heracleum > Heracleum sosnowskyi. The sequence goes on from CM061239.1 coordinate 12,946,430, forward strand.
CTCATTTTAGTTATAACGTGTATATTATAATTTGTTCTTTATTAATTTTTTATTTAAATTTAGTTAATATTAAAGAATATCACAAATGGAATGTGTTAACCAAAAAGGAAGATATTAACCAAATTACAAATTACACTATGTTTAAATTGCTCAATTATAGTTTTGAATATTCTATTTTTCAGATTTTAGATTTTATAATTAAATATAGTAGAATTTAATAATGCGTGGCTGACAAAATTTTAACTTTACTTATATTTTTAGAACAAATATAACAAATGTTAGTTATAATATGTTTATAACAAATTTTAATAAATTATTGGCGGGATGCGAACGTCTATATAGAATAACTTATAGTACATATTTTGTGTTTTTGATTAATTTGACTTGAAAAATCTAAAAATAATGGTTGAAAGGTATAACAAAATAAGATGTGAACCAAATTACGTACAACAATTTATTTTACTTATAATGTATATGTTGCAATTTGTTTATTATTATATTTTTATTTAAAATTAATTAATATATTAAAAAATATTCAAAAAGGAAGTTGTTAATAAAAAAATGTTAACCAATCACAAAGATAGTTTAGTAACCAAATTACAAATTATATTCCATTTTCCTTAATTATATTCACAAACATTAAAATTTTGTTCGATCTTTTTGGTACTTCGTGTTTTTACTTAATTACTCATACTTATCTATAAAAAATATATTATTAAATAATAAAATTATCTATTTATAAAAATTATTTTTTTCAGCTAAAACATATTAATTTCACTATATTTTCTAATAAAATTTCATCATATGTCCAAAAATATCATTAACATTTACCTTTTTCGTCTAAAACATGTTACTTTTTTATTTTTCATTATTAAAACTCCTCATTTTCAAAAAATATCACCAGCAAACTCTTTCTTATTTATTTTAAAATATATTTTAATACTTTTAATTATTTAAAAAAGTTTACATATTTTAACATGCCTACTTTTTCTTTTTAACAAATGTAATTAATAAAATATTAAAACATATATTATAAAAGCATTGCACGTCTATTTTTTTCTAACAAAATTCCATCCCTTTTCCAAACATATCACTGTCAATTATATTTTTCAACTAAAACATTTTACGTTTTCTATTTTACATTACTAAAACTCATCATTTTCCAAAAATATTACGGACAAACCCTTATTTATTTATTCTAAAACCTATTTTAATTTTGTTTAATTTTTTTACCAATTTTAACATGTCTACTTATTTTTTTACAAATGCAATTTAAAAAATATTAATACAAAAAATAATAAAATAATAACTATTAAAAACAATCCGTGTATCGCGAATTTTAAGCTAGTAATGTGTAAATTGCAATTTGTTCATTATTATGTTTTATTTAATATTAATTAATATTGAAGAATATCCAAAAAAAAGGCGTTAAAATGTTAATCAAATTGCAAATTATATTATATTGTATTTATTATAATTGAGTATAGATGTATATACCAAGTCTTTATCATTGCATATAAAACCCAAATTCTAACAAATAAAATTTATTTTGCGATCATTCTTTAACTGTGACAAAAGTATGTATAGAAATTATTTCAGGTCATTTTTAATTTCCATAGTAATACAGCACACAATTCAAAGCAAAATTTCAAATTAAAAATGGATTATGATTATTTATATATGTAAAAACATGCATGGTTAATAGCAAGGAATAAAAACAGTTATTAGAAAAAGTGAGAAAACTCTAGGTTATGTTTGGTATTATTGTTAAAAATTATTATGTCATAGAAAAAGTGCTAGTAAATTAAGCGTTGTTGCGAAAATTTGTTTCTTGTTTATTAATATTTTTTATATGTGCATATTTTAGAATATAATATTAAAAAATTAATATTTTTAGGGAGGCTTTCTGTTGAAACCAACATTTATTTTCAGCAAAAATTGATTTTCAATTTATTTATTTTTAAATATGGGAAACAGCTTTTAGGCGAAAAGGATTTTTCAGAAAAATGGCTTTTGAAATTTACCTAACATAATTTTATCTGTTTTTGTTTTTAAGGATTAAGATATTATGACAGCAATACCAAACATGACCTTAACAGCAGGAGTTCATAAAATAAAAATTCAATTTTTAGGTGATATTTTATTGGATTCAAATTCTTTATCTTTTCATAATATTTAGAATTTTAAAATAAGAATTTTATAGCACTTATACTCTTATTTTATATAGGATATAATTCAAAATAAAATTAGCAAATAAACACAATCAATATATATATATAAAGGAGGATACGCGGGAGGTTAGGTGGCGCCCCTAAGATCGTCTCAATCTATTTTTCTAATTTTCTAGAATTTTAGAATTTTAAATACTGATAAATAAAAAATTATCCTTTAACATATTAGAAGTAGAATAGATGTTCGAATTTATTGAGTAGAAGAGTTCGAATTTATAGCGAAGACATATAATTAAAAGTTTTATTTGAAGTAGAATAGGTGTTTGAATTTGTAGAGGGGAAAATTTCAAATATAAAAGAAGTACTTGCAAAGTTCTTTTTGAAGTAGAATAGGTGTTTCCATTTATAGAGGAGAAGTATTCGGATATAAAAGAAGTACTTGCAATTACAAGTTCTATTGGAAGTAGAATAAACATTTGTAATACATAACTAAAAGTTCTATGTAAAGTTATATAAGTGTTTGTTCTACGAAAGAGTGTCTCATTAGAAATGACTATGGTAACATAAAAATTAATATATAAGACAAGTATATATTAAATATATTAAATTTGAGATTTTGATATTAAAAAGGAAAGCGTGTTTCACGGGAGGACGGTTTATTAGCGAAGACCGAGTAATTTTTGTAATTTATTTGATAAATTTTTTTAAAAAAATTGTTACACCGCCGCGAAGCGCGGCTTTCTCAACTAGTTAGGAAAAAAGTCAAAATAAACAAAATTTAATAATTTAAATACATTTGTAAAACCAAAATAAATGTAAACTAAAAAGATCAAGTATTAATTAAAACATAAATCATAATATGATAAAAGTTGTAACTTTTTTTTTTCTGTTAACCATAAAAGTTGTAACTTACTAAAGAGTATTTACATGAAATATATAACATTCAAAAAGAAGATGATCGCACAACGCACCTTAAATTTGAAAAACAATTCACCAACATAACAATAATAATGTAAACACGATCATACCTTGCTTATATTCGCTGTGTAGTCGTTGTACTTCATATTTTCGATTTAAGCTAAAAAACCTACATGTATTACCTATGTGTAAATATACGTTATATGTGTGATCATGTGTATACAAATTATATTAAAAATATGTTATTCTTAGGATTCGAACTCTACGGTTCCATTATCGCTCTTACTCTTATTAACTCCTTATATATAATAAGCGTAAGGGAGATCTTATCCAAAACTTTGGTCGGTCACTGTACTACCAAAAGTATATGATCCGTTAGATTATAAAACTATAAATATTCAAATAGATGAGGACCGTTAGATATAATATTAAAAATTGTATTTGATTAATAATAGGATAGTATTTAAATACTAAAAGGTGTATTTTGATAATTTAAACCAATTATAAATGGGTTTTCTATATTGAATTGAAATCTTTATGTAAAAATTCGTAATTATCTTTTCTCTTTAGTTTATGGATAGTTCCAGTTAGATAAAAATTATTAAATCATCATTAAATTAAAGATAATTTTGTTAGCTTCGCATGGGCTGTAAAATCGTTAAAATCTGTTGTCTAAAACTCAAGATATAGCCCAAACAGTAAAGTGATTATCTAAATTTTAATTAAAAAAAAAATTATTGTAGCACCAATTTAATTATTTTCCTAATTCTTTTAAATTTATAAATTCTATTTTTATTTCAATAAAATATTAAAATCAATTTAAGAAAAAATTAAAATCGATCCGGTGTGTACGATCATTATACCACCAAATTAATAATTACAGTTAGATCTTAAATAGATCGATGAGAATTGTTAGATCTAATATTAAAAAGTGTATCTGATTAATAATAGAATTATATTTAAATATTAAAAAGTGTATTTTGATCATTTAAAAGTTTTCTATGTAAAAATTCTTAAATATCTTTTCTCTTGAATTTATGTATAGTTCCAATTAGATAATAATTGTTAAACCAAATATCAAGATAACAATTCATATTGATTACAATATTAAAAATTATCAATATAATGTTCATGTCTAACAATGATACACGTGAACCTACATAGACTTACGAGAACTCATGTACATAAATAAATTTAAACACTTTTTTTCATGAAGGAACATAACAATTTGATTAATCCAAATTATAATTATATTATTTTACATATAACAAACATAAAAGGATAATATCAAAATATTATTAAAATATTGAGGGTTTCATATTCATAAACGATAATTTTGAATATAATACTTATATTAAAATGTGTATTTGATTAAATGTATGATTATATTTAAATACTAAGAAGTGTGTTTGGATAATTTAAACCAATTATAATTTGGTTTTATATATTGAATTGAATTGAATTCTTTATACATCTTTTCTTTTCGGTTTATGGGTAGGTCAACCGGTCAAGTTAGATAATAATTATTAAACAATCATTAAATTAAAGATAATTTCATTAGTTTCGCATAGGTTGTAAAATCGCCAAAATTCAATTTATAAAACTCAGGATAGAACCCAAATAGTAAAGTGAGTATCTAAATTTTAATAAATATTTTTTTTAATTTTTGTAGTACCAATTTATTTATTTTTCACTAATTGTTTTAAATATAGAAATTTTATGTTTATTTCAATAAAGTATTAAAATTAATTAAGAATAAATTCAAATCGATAAAGAATATAATAATATGAGAATAAAATTTTATATAATCATAACATAATTTTTATTCTGTTTAATAATTTTTAAGTAATAATGTATTTTAAAATTTTATATACACTGTAAATAAAACCGAAACATTAAAAGTAAAAGCAGTTAGTAAGATACTTATCAGTATATACTTGATATCCTTATTATATTAAATCTTTATATATAATAACCATAATAGGGATCTTATCCAAAATTTTGATCGTACGGTCTTGGACAACCAAACTAATAAGGACCATTAGATCTTAACTAGATAAATGAAAATCGTTAGATCAAATATTAAAAAAGTGTATTTTATTAATAATAGTATTATATTTAAATTCTAAAAAGTGTATTTTGATAATTTAAACCAAATATACCAAATATAAATAAGTTTTCTATACTGAATAGAATTATCCATATAAAAAATTCGTGACTTTCTTTTCTCTTTCATGGACAATTCCAGTTAGATAAAAATTGTTAAACCATCTTTTAATTAAAGATAATTTAGTTATCTTCACATGGGGTGTAAAATTGTTAAAATCTAAATTTTAAAACACAAGATAAAGCCCAAATTAGTAAAGTGGGTATTTAAATTCTAATAATAATTATTACGTCATCATTATTTTAATGCCAATTTAATTACTTTTTGCTAACTATTTTAAATTTAGAAATCTATGTTCAAAAATTCAAATCAATCTAAGAGAAATTCAAATCAACAAAAAATATAATAATACGAGGATAAAATTTTATAAAATTGTGCATATTTTTTTATTCTATTTTATTAAATTTTATATCATAACTAATTAAATATTATTTATTATTAAATAATAAATTATACGCAAATGGTGATTTTGTTTTATAAGAACTCATAGAGACCTAATTTCATTGTTAGCAGGACTATATTCATATTTAAAAAAAAAGTATTTTGAAATTTTAGACTTAGCTATTCGAAACTTTAAAAGTTTATTAATCAATTAGTATAGTACTTTTTTGAAAAAACTTACTTTATAAAAAATATTATCAAATAACCTATGTTTGCAAGAAAAAAAATGAAAAAATTCTTATATTTCAAAAAAACCTGTAAATTTTAATATGTTGTTGGTAGATTCAAACCTTAGATCATTCTACGTGATAATTTTAGTGTTATATCTAACGTTTTTCAACAATTTAATTTGAAAGATCCAACGATTATGGATTGAGTGATCAAGCGACCAGACTTATAAGAAAACTTTCATTATTTAGTCTTTAATATAATAACATAGATATTTACGGGATATACTATAAAAAAAATGAATTTTATACAGAATTTTGATCGTCACGGTGTACTACTTTAAAAGAAGAACTATTACAAAAAAAAAATATTTTAATTGATAATTTATTTTCTCAAAAGTTCAAAGTTCCCGCATCATTAACATATTACAAAAAAGAGTATATTATATTTTAGAAATAAATATTTTAAAAAAATATAAATATTAAAAAAATTAATGATGTTATCCTGGTAGTTTGGTCCTAAATACCGCCAAAACATTCTCAACCGTTAGATCCAATACTGATATGGACAGAAAAGTAATTATAGAAATATAATTGCTGACTCAATTAAAAGGCCGGTATTTAAGGACCGACACCCTAATTATTCATTAATTTCGTAATTAATGAGTAGGGAAAATATACAGCTCATGAAAAGATCCTTGATTATGGAAAATTAGTCAAAGAAGGATCTGGAATCCCAATTAAAGGCAATCAATGAGTCATAACCTTTATCAACAAGGAAACGAATTCTTCAGCAAGAAATACAATACTTATCCAATATCAAAAAGAAGACTTATCCTTTAAGTCTCCCAAACATACCATAAATACTAGGCTCCAGACGCTTATATAAGGTCCCTGATCCTACAATCAGAACTACGTCTTTGGCTTGATTCTCAATAACGATTTGAGATACGTAGGCATCTTGTGAGGACCAATTTAGTCCGGATACACGAGTGCAGCCATTAAAGCTCGAAGCTCATTAATCCTAGCATTAAATTCACAAAGCACGTTTTTTAATCCATAACATTTGGCGCCGTCTGTGGGAAGACAACATCAACCATGGCAAACACACGAAGAACAGCTCGGGATACTCAGACTCCCGACGATCGCCCCCTCACCTCTGAGGCTGATCAGCCACCGCCGACTACCGGCACACAAGGGGCGAATATCCCCACCAACACTCAAGGACCGGAAATCCCGATTTCTGTTGAAGGGACGAATCCCCTGCAGATGGTCATTCATGGATCTAATCCACGAGAGACCGTTCACCAGCAACCAATCACGACATCCCCGCTGCTCATGAGTGCACCAAGGAGCCTTCAACTCCATACTACTGATCTCCCTCAATACGCGAATCAGACTTTGGGGATGCCAAGCTATGGCATGCCCCCTCGACCCATGGCGGGTGGTAGTGGAACTAATCCAATCTACCATGAGGCATATGTGCCCCCTTATATTCAAGGTCTGGGACCCCAACAACAACAAACTCGTCAGACCTCTCTCATTCAAGATTACTCTGGCCCATATACCGAGGATGAGGGTTATACAACTGGGGAGGATGTCGCCCCAAGAAGGAGACGTTCTTCCCAGACAAATCGGGAGTAACCCCAAACTACTAGGGAGAAGCTTGCAGCCCATGAGGCAGAGACTGCAAGGCTCAAAAAACTCCTTGCTGAAGAAGAGGCCGCTCAAACTCGGGGCCGAACGACTGAAGGAATCCCGATAATCAACTTGGATCCACCAAGAAGGACCAAGAGGGCTGAAGCCCCAAGGGGTGATCCTAGTAATCTGTTGCCCCTAGGAGATCCTGATGATCCTACACCACCGTTTACTCAAGACATCATGAAAACGGCTATATCCAGAAAGTTCAAGATGCCTTCGATCAAAGCCTATGATGGAACGGGAGATCCCGCAAATCATGTAAGGACATTCTCCAATGCACTGCTGTTGCAGCCAGCCAACGATGCGGTCAAGTGTAGGGCGTTTCCCCAAACTCTTGCAGGTATGGCTCAACGTTGGTACAGCCGTCTACCTCCCAACTCTATTGGGTCCTTTAAGGAGCTAAGCAAGGCTTTCATCAATCAGTTCATTAGTGGAAGGGTGCATGAGAAAAGTTCTGCATCACTCATGGCAATACGTCAAGGAAAGAATGAAGCCCTAAGGGACTACATTAATCGATTCACTCGAGAGGCTTTGAAAGTCCCGGACTTAGACGACAAAGTGGCTATGATAGCCCTGCAACAAGGAACCACTGATGACCATTTCAGGAGGCCGTTGGCTAAACATCCACCAGAGAGCATGTTGAAGCTCCAAGATAGAGCCGGAAAGTACATCAAGGCTGAGGAAAGCATGAGAAAGTATGAACCCACCGCTGGCGGCGGTGGAAACTCAAAGAAAAGAAAAGAAACTCAGGAGTACGACGTCAAGGAAAAGTTTTCCCGAACATCAAAGAATTCTGACTCTCCACCCAAGAGAAATAACTTTGGGCCAAAGTTCACGGAGTATGCAAGATTGAATACTCCCAGGAGTCAAATTCTGATGGAGATAGCCAAGGAAGAAGATATCAAATGGCCAAAGCCAATGAGGGCTGATTTGTCCAAACGGAACCAAAATCAGTTTTGTCGGTTCCACAAAGAAGTTGGTCATGACACCGACGATTGTAGGCAACTGAAAGATGAGATCGAGTTTCTAATACGAAGGGGAAAACTCAGCAAGTTCACTAAGGATGGAAGCCAAGGGAGCCAGAGGGGGAACTATGAAAGAAAGGATTATGATAGAAGGGACAACGATCAAGATCAAAATCCCAAGCCCCGAGGGCCGTTGATCAACATGATATTCGGAGGGCCAACTGCTGCTGGATCCTCCTGAAACTCAAGAAAGGCTTATGCCCGAGAGGTAATGACTGTGGTTGGAGAAGCACCGAAACGTGTCAGGACAGAAGTGTCAATAGGTTTTGATGATTCAGACTTGGAAGGGGTGAAGTTCCCCCATGATGATCCTCTTGTCATAATACCTGTGATAGGCAACTCTGAAACAAAAAGAGTCTTGGTTGATAATGGAGCTTCAGTGGATATCTTGTTCCACGATGCCTTCATCAAGATGGGTTACACTGATTCTCAGTTGACACCCTCTAATATGCCCATATATGGGTTCAATGGAGTGGAATCAAAGGTGGAAGGCACTATCCAACTGCCAATGACCATGGGGCAAGGAACGAATACGTCTACTCAGATGTTGAACTTCATAGTCATAAAAGCGACTTCAACCTACAATGCAATCCTGGGAAGGACTGGTCTTCATGCGTTCAAGGCTGTTGCCTCATCTTATCATCTAAAAATCAAATTCCCAACGAGGAATGGGATTGGTGAAGAACGAGGAGACCAAAAGATGGCTAGAAGCTGTTATGTAGCCGCGTTGAGGCCTGATGGAGTTGGGGGGCAGGTTCTCCCCATTGAAGATATGGACACTAGTGACAATGAGGACCGAAGAGGGAAACCAGCTGAGGATTTAATCCCAATTCCCTTAGTCCCGGATGAACCAGAAAAGGTGACTTATGTTGGGGCACTACTGCCCGAACCATTGAAAGGCAAACTCGCATCTTTTCTTCAAGAGAACAATGACGTTTTTGCTTGGACAGCGGCTGACATGCCAGGGATTGATCCCCAACTAATATCTCACAAATTGAATGTGGATCCAGAAAGGAAGGCAGTGAAACAAAAGAAAAGAAGTTTTGCTCCAGAGAGGCTTGAAGCCATTAAGCAAGAAGTAAATAAGCTTTTAGAAGCTGGGTTTATTGAAGAAATCCAATTCCCAGAATGGTTAGCTAACCCTGTGATGGTCAAAAAAGCTAACGGGAAGTGGAGAATGTGCGTCGACTTCACCGACTTGAATGATGCATGTCCTAAGGATTGTTTCCCCTTACCTAGGATTGATGCCTTGATAGATGCCACTGCTGGGCATGAGATGCTAAGTTTCATGGATGGCTTCAGCGGATATAATCAAATCAAGATGCACAAAGATGACATCGCCAAAGTGTCGTTCATCACTGACTTTGGTGTCTTCTGTTTCTTAGTCATGGCTTTTGGGCTTAAGAATGCTGGAGCAACCTATCAAAGGTTGGTGAACAAAATCTTTGAGCACTTGATTGGAAAAACCATGGAGGTCTACGTAGATGACATGTTAGTAAAGAGCCTTGATAAGGCCGATCACATTGAGCACCTCCGAGAGGCTTTTGAAGTGCTAAGACACCACAAGATGATGTTGAATCCAGCCAAGTGTGCCTTTGGTGTAGGCTCGGGAAAGTTTTTAGGCCTGATGGTTTCCAAGAGAGGAATCGAGGCTAATCCCGACAAAATCAAAGCGATTCTAGACATGGAACCACCAAAGACTGTCAAGGATGTCCAGAAACTGACGGGAAGAGTGGTTGCTTTGGGAAGATTCATCTCCAAGTCTGGAGAGAAGTGTTTACCCTTCTTCAAAGCACTCAAAAAAGTGAAGAATTTTGAATGGACAACTGAAAGTCAAGAGGCCTTTGAGGCCCTGAAGAAATATATGGCTGAAGCACCACTGTTGGCAAAACCCAAGCCAGGAGAAATTCTCTATTTATACTTAGCGGTTTCTAACACAGCCCTTGGAGCTGTTTTTGTAAAGGAAGAAGTGAAGGTTCAGAAACCCATCTACTATGTGAGCAAGATTCTACATGGGGCAGAAATAAACTACTCAATGGTTGAGAAGTTTGCCTTAGCCTTGATAATGGCCTCAAGAAAGCTACGCCCCTACTTCCAGGCTCACAAGATAGAGGTCTTGACTGATCAACCTCTAAGAAACATCTTGCATAGCCCTCAAGTTAGTGGAAGATTGATCAAATGGGCCATTGAATTGGGCGAATTCGACATCAAGTATAAGCCTCGAACGGCCATAAAAGCTCAGGCACTTGCTGACTTCATAGTTGAATGCACCATTGACAACCAAGAAGTCGGGGGGCAGGAAGTACTAGTAGAAGATAAGAAAGAGGAGGAAATGACCTTCACAGAATGTTGGGTGCTCTATTTTGATGGAGCATCAAAAACAAAATCAAGTGGAGCTGGTTTAGTGCTACAAAGTCCTGATGGATTCCTAATAGAGTATGCACTAAAACTTGACTTCCCGACGACAAACAATGAGGCTGAGTATGAAGCTCTGATAGCTGGCTTAGGGCTGGCTGGAGCCTTGAGAGTCAAAACTCTGAAAGTATGTGGAGACTCGAGGCTAGTGGTTTCTCAAGTAAATGGGGAATTTGAGGCCAGAGATGAGGTCATGGCCAAGTACTTGAAACTTGTCAAGGCCATCATGACTCAGTTTGACGAATGCTATGTGGAACACATTCCAAGGGAGGAAAATATGAAGGCTGATGCCTTGTCTAAGTTTGCCTCTTCTGAAATTGAAAACTATGCCGGGAGTGTATACTTCCAAGTCTTGAAGACCCCAAGCATCAATGGAAAGTTGGTAGCCCCCATTGGTATCACCAGTTGTTGGATTGATCCCATCAAAGCTCATCTGGAAACTGGGTGGCTGCCCAACGACACTTCAGAAGCACGAAAGCTATACGTCAGAGCACTAAGGTATACCCTGATTGAGGGAATCCTATATAAGAAGTCTTTCATCATTCCATATCTGAAATGTTTAAGACCTCAAGAGGCAGAATTAGCCCTGAAGGAAGTACATGAAGGAATTTGTGGGCAGCACTTGGGGGGCAGAGCCCTTGCCCATAAAATCACTCGTCTAGGTTTCTATTGGCCAAGCATACTTGCTGATGCTAAAAGCTATGTAAAGAAATGTGAACGGTGCCAGAAACATGCACCAGTGGTTAGGCAACCACCAGAGATGATGACATCCATTAACTCACCTATTCCCTTTGCTATGTGGGGAATGGATATACTCGGGCCATTTCCAATGGCAAGTGCTCAACGAAAGTTCTTGATAGTAGCAATCGACTACTTCACCAAGTGGATTGACGCTAAACCTTTAGCCAAGATAACCACCAAGCAAGTAATGCATTTCTTCTGGGAAAATGTGATATGCAGGTACGGAATTCCGCGAGTCCTGGTTACGGACAATGGAACTCAGTTTAACAATGATGAGTTCAAGAAATATTGTGATGAGAATGATATCAAGTTGCGCTTCACTTCTGTTGCCCATCCTCAAGCAAATGGGCAAGCTGAGGTTGCAAATCGAATTATCCTGGATGGACTAAAGAAAAGAGTTGAACGCTCCAGAAACACTTGGGTAGACGAATTACTCCCCATACTTTGGGCATATCGTACTACTTGTAAAGTCACCACCGGGGCAACTCCGTTTCTATTGGCTTATGGAGCAGAGGCAGTAGTCCCGGTGGAGGTTACTCACACCTCCCCAAGAGTTGAGGCTTATGAACCGGAAGAAAATGAAGAAGGCTTGAGGCTAGCTTTGGATCTAATTGATGAAGTTAGGGATGAAGCAAACGCCAAGATAGTTGAACATCAAAAGAAAGCCTCTTTCTATTACAACCTAAGGGTTAAAGAAAGGTTTTTTCTTCAAGGAGACTTGGTTCTCAGGAAAATTGAAGCATCCAGAGTTGGACAAAAGGGCAAGTTGGCCCCAAATTGGGAAGGACCATATCGCGTCAAGAACGTGTTTGGTCGAGGCTCGTACAAACTAGAAACCCTTGAAGGGCATGAGGTGCCAAGGACTTGGCATGCCTCCAATTTGAAAGTCTATTATGTTCAAAGTGTGTCCTTATTGGACTCACTACTAGGACAAATAGAAATAAGGTTCGATGAAATCATGAGCTTCCTAGAAAGCAAATGAAGGGTTGAAACCCCAGAAACCTAAGATATTCAGTCCAAACCCCATCATTTGATATGCTCAATGAAAGGCTTGAAGCCAAAACAAGACGGTATAAGACATAAAAGGCTTATGCAAGTATCAAGTTAGCCTCGAATAAGGCAAAATCGTCGTAAATGTGTAGGTCGCTCCACACTTTACACCAAGACGATACTCGTGAAACACTAGTGTATATTAAAATCCTCAAAAAAAGGTAGTAAGTCCCAGGTAAGGGATAAAAAGACCCCAAGTCTCGAAAAAGACCGGTATAACTCCTATGAAATCCTAGTGCATTATCATAGACGTTGGGAAGCGTGATCAGCCATCCCAGAAAATCTTCAAATCCTCAACAACAAGCCATGAAGGGCCAAGGGATACAAATAAAACTAAACTTGTTAAAAGTTTAAGTTAAGCCCGAAGGCTGGAAATACATAAAGAAAGTACAAGCCATGAATGGCCACAAATAAAAAACTAACTAAGCATCTTCCCCCTTGCCACCAGCTTCTGCCTCCTCCCCTGAGCTAGATCCAGAGGAATGCTCATCAGCATCTTGGTCATCGGCAGAAGTGTCGCCAAGGGGGACGAATGCACAGGATCTAAAATCCTAGAAATCTTCAAGTCTTCAAAGCAAAATCCCAGAAATCTTCAAAGAAAACTCAGAATCTTCAAAGAAAACCCAGAATCTTCAAAGATTTCTTCAAATCTTCAAGCAAGAAACCCAGAAAAATGGTGAGATTCAACGGAAAATCTCGTCGGGAATCACTTTGTGACAGAACCCTAGCAGAGCAATTTAGAGAAGATTTTGGAGAAAATTTAGCAGAGTAACTTTGAGAAATAGAAAGTGAGGAATGAATGGAAACAACTGAGAGTTCACCCTTTTATAGGGATGACAACCGGTCAATGGGCCGGTTGAAGGAAGGACAACCAGCATTAGCCGGTATAGTCATAAAGGCTAAAGGCCCAATAAAGGCTAAAGGCCTAATAAAGGCTAAAGGCCCAATAAAGGCTAAAAGCCCAATAAAGGCTAAAGGCCCAATAAAAGGCTAAATGCCCAATAAAGACTAAAGGCCCAATAAAAAAGGCTAAAGGCCCAAAAAAGGCTAAAAGCCCAATAAAGGCTAAAGGCCCAATAAAAAGGCTAAAAGCCCAATAAAGGCTAGAGGCCCAATAAAAAAGCTAAAGGCCCAATTGCTAAATAAAGGCCTTAGACCCAAATTGAGCCCAATATATGTGGGCCTTAAAAGCTCGAAATGAACCAAATATTCGACCAGAATCCTGGTCGAATGAGTTCGAACGGGGCTCAAAATGGAGCATATCTTCGACTAAAATCCTGATCGAAAGTATTCGACCAGGGCCTGAAACAACGCCAGAATTCGACTAACAACCTGGTCGAAATCATTCGACCAGGAGGTAAAATCAAGTCAAGATTCGACCAGAAACCTGGTCGAAATCATTCGACCAGGAGGTAAAATCAAGTCAAGATTCGACCAGAAACCTGGTCGAAACCATTCGACCAGGAGGAAAAAGCCAACCAAAATTCGACCAGAATCTTGGTCGAAGGTGTTCGACCAGGACCCAAAAGTGAGGTCGAATTCGACCAGGATCCTGGTCGAAAATAAACTGAAAAATCAAAAAATTGATTTGTCTTCTATGGAATTGATGAAAAATCCCGATTCCTGTTTTGGGAAAATTACAAAATGGATTTAGAACTATATGTTCGTCAAACCAAGCCACAATACGGAAGAAAAATTTCGTAACTCCCGAATAAGCTAACTTCTACGATAATCTAAAAGAGATTTTCCTAGAAGTTGGGGGGCAAATGATATGGACAGAAAAGTAATTATAGAAATATAATTGCTGACTCAATTAAAAGGCCGGTATTTAAGGACCGACACCCTAATTATTCATTAATTTCGTAATTAATGAGTAGGGAAAATATACAGCTCATGAAAAGAGCCTTGATTATGGAAAATTAGTCAAAGAAGGATCTGGAATCCCAATTAAAGGCAATCAATGAGTCATAACCTTTATCAACAAGGAAACGAATTCTTCAGCAAGAAATACAATACTTATCCAATATCAAAAAGAAGACTTATCCTTTAAGTCTCCCAAACATACCATAAATACTAGGCTCCAGACGCCTATATAAGGTCCCTGATCCTACAATCAGAACTACGTCTTTGGCTTGATTCTCAATAACGATTTGAGATACGTAGGCATCTTGTGAGGACCAATTTAGTCCGGATACACGAGTGCAGCCATTAAAGCTCGAAGCTCATTAATCCTAGCATTAAATTCACAAAGCACGTTTTTTAATCCATAACAAATACTTTTAAAAATAGACGATCAAGATTATATCATATAAAAAGATGTTATTATCTAAAAAATGATATAAGTTAAAAGATATTATATGGATTGGATTTTCCAAAAACTTAAAAACATAAAAATAGTTGTAATTAAATAAGGAAACCCATTTAATATCAAAATAATAAAAATCGTTTAATCTTAAATATATAGGTGAAAACCGTTAGATTTAACATTAAAAACTGTATTTGGTTAATAAAAGGTATTCTAATAATCTAAACTACATATAAATAGATTTCCTAAATCGAATAGAATTTTCAATATTAAATTCCGTCACTTTATTCTCTTTTTAGTTTTAGAATAGTTTTTAATTGAAAAAGAACTATTAAACCACAACTAAATTAAAGATTATTTTGTGAATTTCATGTGAACCGTAAAATTGGCCAAATCTAACTTTTATAACTCAATATAAACAAATATTAAATTGAGTGTGTAGAATATAATAAATATCAAATTTTTAACTATAATTTTTTTTGGCTAAATCTTTTTTAACAATAATTTAATCATGTAAACTAATAACTTTTAAATATTAAAATATTCATAAATAAATATAATTATAAATATTAAAAAAACAATCGTGTGTTCCATGGGTAATTAAAATATAATTACGAACAAAATAATTATAAATAAAATTTAAGTAACCGTGCATCGCACGGGCTATAAGCTAGTATTATATAATAATAACTTGTATCGCACGGTTCCATTATCCCTTTTACTCCATGTAATACACGATTGTTTTTTAATATTTATAATTATATTTATTTATGAATATTTTAATATTTAAAAGTTATTAGTTTACATGATTAAATTATTGTTAAAAAATATTTAGCCAAAAAAATTATAATTAAAAATTTGATATTTGTTATATTTTACACGCTCAATTTAATATTTGTTTATATTGAGTTATAAAAGTTAGATTTGGTCAATTTTACAGTCCACGTTAAATTCACAAAATAATCTTTAATTTAATTGTGGTTTAATAGTTCTTTTTCAATTAAAAACTATTCTAAAACTAAAAATAGAATAAAGTGACGAAATTTCATGTTGAGATTCTATTCGATTTAGGAAATCTACTTATATGTAGTTTAGATTATTAGAATACCATTTATTAACCAAATACATTTTTTAATGTTAAATCTAACGGTTTTCACCTATCTATTTAAGATTAAACGATTTTTATTATTTTGGTATTAAATGGGTTTCCTTATTTAATTACAACTATTTTTATGTTTTAACTTTTTGGAAAATCCAATCCTAATATAATATCTTTTAACTTATATCATTTTTAGATAATAACTTTTTTTTATATGATATAATCTTGATCATCTATTTTTAAAAGTATTTGATCTAACGGTTGAGAATGTTTTGGCGGTATTTAGGATCAAACTACCGGGATAACATCATTAATTTTTCTTAATTTTTTTAATTTTTAATTTTTTTAAATATTTATTGCTAAAATATAATATACTCTTTTTTGTAATATGTTAATAATGCGAGAACTTTGAACTTTTGAGAAAATAAATTATCAATTAAAATACAATTTTTTTGTAATAGTTATTCTTTTAAAGTAGTACACCGTGACGATCAAAATTCTGTATAAAATTCATTTTTTTATAGTATATTCCATAAATATCTATGTTATTATATTAAAGACTAAATAATGAAAGTTTCATTATAATCGCTTTTTTTGATCACTCAATCCATAATCGTTGTATCTTTCAAATTAAATTGTTGAAAAATGTTAGATATAACAGTAAAATTATCATCTAAAATGATTTAAGGTTTGAATCTAGCAACAACATATTAAAATTTTCAGGGTTTTTTGAAAAATAAGAATTTATTTTTATTTTTTTTTCTTGCAAACATAGGTTATTTGATAATATTTTTTGTAAAGTACGATTTTTCAGAAAAGTACTGTACTAATTGAATAACAAACTTTTAAAGTTTCCAATTTAATAATTTACAATGTATATAGGTTAAAAAAAAGTTAAGCCGCTTCTGTAGCTGAGTTTAAAATTTCAAAATACGGTTTTTTTTTTAAATAAATATAGTTCTATTAACAATGAAATTAGGCCTATATGAGTTCTTATAAAACAAAATCATCATTTGTGTATAATTTACTACTTAATAATAAATAATATTTGATTAGTTATGATCTAAAACTTAATAAAATAGGTTAAAAATATACACAATTTTATAAAATTTTATCATCGTATTATTATATTCTTTGTTGATTTGAATTTTTCTTAGATTAATTTTAATTTTTCAACATAGATTTCTAAATTTAAAATAGTTAGGAAAAAGTAATTAAATTGGCGTTAAAATAATGATGACATACTAATTATTATTAGAATTTAAATACTCACTTTACTAATTTGGGCTTTATCTTGTGTTTTAAAAATCAGATTTTGACGATTTTAAACCCTACACGAAGATAACTAAATTATCTTTAGTTAAAAGATGTTTTAATAATTTTTATCTAACTGAAATTGTTCATGGAAGAGAAAAGAAAGTCACGAATTTTTTACATGGAAAATTCTATTAAATATAGAAAACTTATTTATATTTGGTATATTTGGTTATTTAATATTTTTATTGAAATAAACATATAATTTATAAATTTAAAAGAATTAGGAAAAAAAATTAAATTGGTGCTACAATAATAAAAAAATATTTATTAAAATTTAGATAATCACTTTATTGTTTGGGCTATATCTTGAGTTTTATAAAAACAGATTTTAACGATTTTACGGCTCACGCGAAGCTAACAAAATTATCTTTAATTTAATTATTTTTTAATAATTATTATATAACTGGAACTATCCATAAACTAAAAAGAAAAAATTATTACGAATTTTTACATAAAGATTTCTATTCAATATAGAAAACCCATTTATAATTGGTTTAAATTATCAAAATACACCTTTTAGTATTTAAATATTATCCTATTATTAATCAAATATAATTTTTAATATTATATTTAACGGTCCTTATCTATTTGAATATTTATAGTTTTATAATTCAACGGAACGTATACTTTTTGGTAGTATAGTGACCGAACAAAGTTTTGGATAAGATTTTTCTTATGCTTACTAGCTTATAGCCCGTGTGCGATGCACAATTACTTAAATTTCATTTATAATTATATTTTAATTATCCATGGAACACACGATTGTTTTTTTAATATATATAATTATATTTATTTATGAATATTTTAATATTTAAAAATTATTAGTTTACATGATTAAATTATTGTTAAAAAAGATTTAGCCAAAAAAAATTATAGTTAAAAATTTGATATTTATTATATTTTACACGCTCAGTTTAATATTTGTTTATATTGAGTTATAAAAGTTAGATTTGGCCAATTTTACGGTACACATAAAATTCACAGAATAATCTTTAATTGAGTTGTGATTTAATAATTCTTTTTCAATTAAAAACTATTCTAAAACTAAAAAGAGAATAAAGTGACGAAATTTAATATCGAGAATTCTATTCGATTTAGGAAATCTACTTATATGTAGTTTAAATTATTATAATACCCTTTATTAACCAAATACAGTTTTTAATGTTAAATCTAACGGTTTTCACCTATCTATTTAAGATTAAAGGATTTTTAGTATTTTGATATTAAATGGGTTTCCTTATTTAATTACAACTATTTTTATGTTTTAACTTTTTGGAAAATCTAATCCTAATATAATATCTTTTAACTTATATCATTTTTAGATAATAACTTCTTTTTATATGATATAATCTTGATCGTCTATTTTTAAAAGTATTGGATCTAACGGTTGAGAATGTTTTGGCGGTATTTAGGACCAAACTACCGGGATAACATCATTAATTTTTTAAATATTTATATTTTTTTTAATATTTATATTTTTTAAATATTTATTGCTAAAATATAATATACTTTTTTTTTGTAATATGTTAATGATGCGGGAACTTTGAACTTTTGAGAAAATATATTATCAATTAAAATATAAATTTTTTGTAATAGTTCTTCTTTTAAAGTAGTACACCGTGACGATCAAAATTCTGTATAAAATTCCTTTTTTTTTATAGTATATCCCGTAAATATCTATGTTATTATATTAAAGACTAAATAATGAAATCTTTCTTATAAGTCTGGTCGCTTGATCACTCAATCCATAATTGTTGGATCTTTCAAATTAAATTGTTGAGAAACGTTAGATATAACAGTAAAATCAACACGTAGAATGATCTAATGTTTGAATCTACCAACAACATATTAAAATTTACAGTTTTTTTTGAAAAATAAGAATTTTTTCATTTTTTTTCTTGTAGACATATGTTATTTGATAATATTTTTTATAAAGTACAATTTTTCAATAAAGTACTATACTAATTGATTAACAAACTTTTAAAGTTTCGAATTTAATAATTTACAATGTATATAGGTTAAAAAAGTTAGGCATCTTCTGTAGCTGAGTCTAAAATTTCAAAATACGGTTTTTTTAAATATGAATATAGTCTTGCTAACAATGAAATTAGGTCTCTATGAGTTCTTATAAAACAAAATCACCATTTGCGTATAATTTATTATTTAATAAAAAATAATATTTAATTAGTTATGATATAAAATTTAATAAAATTGTTTAAAAAATATGTACAATTTTATAAAATTTTATCCTCGTATTATTATATTCTTTGTTGATTTGAATTTTTCTTAGATTGATTTGAATTTTTGAACATAGATTTTTAAATTTAAAATAGTTAGAGAAAAGTAATTAAACTGGCATTATAATAATGATGACGTAATAATTATTATTAGAATTTAAATATCTACTTTACTAATTTGGGTTTTATCTTGTGTTTTAAAAATTAGATTTTGACGATTTTACACCCCACATGAAGATAACTAAATTATCTTTAATTAAAAGATGGTTTAACAATTTTTATCTAACTGGAATTGTCCATGAAAGAGAAACGAAAGTCACGAATTCTTTACATGGAGAATTCTAGTCAATATAGAAAACTTATTTATATTTGATATATTTAGTTTAAATTATCAAAATACACTTTTTAGAATTTAAATATAATCTTATTATTAATAAAATACACTTTTTTAATATTTGATCTAACGATTTTCATTTATGTAGTTAAGATTTAATGATCCTTATTAGTTTAGTTGTCCAAGACCGTACGATCAAAATTTTGGATAAGATCCCTATTATGCTTATTTTATATAAAGATTTAATATAATAAAGATATTAAGTATACTGATATAAGTATCTTACTAATTGCTTTTACATTTAATGTTTCGTTTTTATTTATAATGTATATAAAATTTTAAAATACATTATTACTTAAAAATTATTAAACACAATAAAAATTATGTTATGATTATATAAAATTTTATTCTCATATTATTATATTATTTATCGATTTGAATTTGTTCTTAATTAATTTTAATACTTTATTGAAAGAAATATAAAATTTCTATATTTAAAACAATTAGTGAAAAAATAAATAAATTGGTGCTACAAAAATAAAAAAATATTTATTAAAATTTAGATACTCACTTTACTATTTGGGTTCTATCATGAGTTTTAGAAATTGAATTTTGACGATTTTACAACCCATGCGAAACTAACGAAATTATTTTTAATTTAATGATGCTTTAATAATTATTATCTAACTTGACCTGTTGACCTACCCATAAACCGAAAAGAAAAGATGGTTAAGAAATTTTACATAAAGAATTCAATTCAATATAGAAAAAATCAATTTATAATTGGTTTAAATTATCAAAACACACTTGTTAGTATTTAAATATAATCATACCTTTAATCAAATACACATTTTAATATAAGTATTATATTCAAAATTATAGTTTATGAATATGAAACCCTCAATATTTTAATAATATTTTGATATTATCCTTTTATGTTTGTTATATGTAAAATAATATAATTATAATTTGGATTAATCAAATTGTTATGTTCCTTCAGAAAAAAAAGTGCTTAAATTTATTTATGTACATGGGTTCTCGTAAGTCTTCACGTGTATCATTGTTAGTATCATCAACATTATATTGATAATTTTTAATATTGTAATCAATATGAATTGTTATCTTGATATTTGGTTTAACAATTATTTTCTAATTGGAACTATGCATAAATTCAAGAGAAAAGATATTTAAGAATTTTTACCGAGCAAACTTTTAAATTATCAAAATACATTTTTTATTATTTAAATATAATTCTATTATTAATCAGATACACTTTTTAATATTAGATCTAACAATTCTCATCGATCTATTTAAGATCTAACTGTAATTATTAATTTGGTCGTATAGTGATCGTACACGGACCAGATCGATTTTAATTTTTTCTTAAATTCATTTTAATATTTTATTGAAATAAAAATAGAATTTATAAATTTAAAAGAATTAGGAAAAAAAATAAATTGGTGCTACAATAAAAAAATATTTATTAAAATTTAGATAATCACTTTACTGTTTGGGCTCTATCTTGAGTTTTAGACAACAGATTTTAACGATTTTATAGTCATGCGAAGCTAACAAAATTATCTTTAATTAAATGATGGTTTAATAATTTTTATCTAACGGGAACTATCAATAAACTAAAGAGAAAAGATAATTACGAATTTTTACATAAAAATTTCTATTCAATATAGAAAACCCATTTATAATTGGTTTAAATTATCAAAATAAACCTTTTAGTATTTAAATACTATCATATTATTAATCAAATACAATTTTTAATATTATATCTAACGGTCCTCATCTATTTGAGTATTTATAGTTTTATAATCCAACAGATCTTATACTTTTGGTAGTACAGTGACCGACCAAAGCTTTGGATAAGATCTCCCTTACGCTTATTATATTTAAGGAGTTAATTATATATAAGGAGTTAATATATAATTTTCATGTTAACATATTTCTTTTGAATGGGCCGCTCTCTCATTAAAAAAACGCCTATATAAACTCGTCCTTATATTTTACTTCTAATAGAACTTTTAATTATGTTTTACAAACACATATTCTACTTTCAATAAAATCTTTAATTATGTCTTACAAACAACTATTCTACTTCTAATAGAACTTTTAATTATATGCATTTCTTATAAATTCAAATTTTTCTACTCTATAAATTCAGAACATATTCTTGAAAACTTCATAGCTTTGCTCTCTATGATCAGCTTGCATATGTCTCGCAGCCTCTCATTACCTCGCAGTTAACCTCGGAAAAAATTAAATAAATTGAAATGATCGTCTTACATATAAATTCATTTTTTATTTATAATTTTGAACACTAATTCTACTTCAAAAAGAAATTTTATTTATATGTCATATCTATAAATTTGAATCTTCTCCTTTATAAATTCAAACATTTATTCTATTTTTAATATATTAAAAAAATATCTTAATTAATTAATATTTAAAATTCTAAATTCAAAAAATTAGAAAAAACATATTTATTAAAAATTAAAAAAATTATAGACTAATTTATCAAAGAGAGAAAAGAACCATCGTTTGATTGGAAAGCAAACTCATGGTCACACCGGTTAAAGTAGTGACGAGATTGTTGTCGTAACCCAGTAACTTTCACAATACTAAACTTGTAAAAAAAAAAAAATATGTAACCCATGGATATTTTAAAGAAATTAATTTCTTCTATATGCATCAAACCAAACTTAAGAGTTTATACCATCAACATACGTATAGTCATATAGACTTGGATTGATTAGTTTTAATATCTTACCGTCGAGGATTTTTTTTGGGTAAAATGCTAAAGATCCCAAATTTTGTTCCAAAACTTTTACATGTGTCACCAGTAAATTTGATAATTTTACTAATAATAAAATAGGAATCGGCATGCATTTATATGCGCTCTCAATTAAAATTTGACACATGTCATGTCATATCATTCGATAAAAGTTTTGGTAAAATTTTTGAAGTACATAACACTACCATTTTCTCTAGCTTTGAGAGAGGGATGCGATTTGTGAAAGTGCATATATATATATATATTTGTTAATGATCACTTGGTTAATAAACTTGAATTCTTCACGTTTTTATAAATTTGAGTACATATTCTATTTCAATTAAAAAAATTTATCTATATGTGGAAAAGGAGGAGAATGAAGAGGAGACAGAGAGACGTTGGAGGAGAGAGAAGAAATTTTGAATTTCAAACAAGATCAAATGGAAGAATGTCAGGATGGGATCGTGAATGGCATCAGGAAGGGGTAATTAACACAAGAGAAAGCGAATGGAAGGAGGTTGTAGCAGTGTCGGAAGATTCCTGGGAAGAAGTTAAGAGGGAAGCTTTATTTTTAAAGGTCTTGATGGATAAGGAAGCAATAACAGCAGCTGAAAAGGGAAACAAGGAGATACTGAGATATCTGATTAACAGGATTTATAGAATCAAAAGGACGATTGGATTGAAAGATATTCAACAAGTCATAGATGGAGACAGTAATGCTATTGAAAGGGCCTTAAGGAAAATGCTATTATGTAAGTGGGAAGGTCCAGTGGTAAAATATTTGAATGACAATAAACAGGAGATTGTGGAGAAAGGGGAAGATGCTCACAGAAAGTTCATTTTTAGTAATTTAGAATGGGTAGATCGAAATAGGCAGGCCCTAGAAACGGGAGGTGATAAGGAAGGGCTCAGAATGGCATCAAATCAAATACACTATAATAGCCTGAGAAATCTGAAAAAGAAAGAGTATGAATATGTTTTCAATAGCAGAACTTATGCTCAAGCATTGTTAAATAATGGTAAAGGCAATATTGGAGATACGGAGAGTGGGTGAAAATAAATGGACTGTGGTGAGTTATAGAAAGAGGAGGAACACATGCTCCCGACAGAAAATCAAAGACTCCATCAACACAGTGTTTGTAGCTAAAATTCCCCAAGAGGCTAAAACAAAAGACATGTGGGGCTTCTTCTCAAAAGCAGGAGAAGTAAAAGACATAATCCTTCCAATAAAGAGAGACAAGTTTGGAAATAGAATAGGGTTTGTCAAAACGAAGGATCTGAAAAGTGCAAAAGATATTTGCAAGATGCTAAAGGTTAATAAATATATGGGTACTGTATTGGATATTTGCATGGTGGGAACTGGAAAAATGAAGGAGGGGGAAATGAATAAGGTGGAACAACTTGTAAAGTTAGCAAAGAAATAAAAAGGAAAAGGAGTTTTGGAAATGAGTTCAGATGATTTGAACCAGGAAGAAAAGCTACCTAGTCCAAAGAAAAATTAAGATGAATTAATTAGTACTCTGAAGCCTACTTCAAAGATAGAAAGTGGATGAAAAAAACAGTTTTAAACAGGAATTTGGAGTACAACTTCAAAAGGGGATTAATAGGTTACTCCTGGTTTTCCATGACAGGAGAAATACTTCAAACAGCGCTTATGGAGGAAGGTATGAAGGAATTTTCTATCAAAGAAATTGCATGCTGGAAATTCCTGATTATCTTTAAAAATTCAGAGAAAAAGAATTCTTTTGACAAAAACAGAGTTAAATCATGGCTACATGATATTAGAGAGGTGGAAGATGAAGATCTGAGAATTAAAAGAAAACTGGTAGTGGAATTAAGAGGTATACCATGTACTGCCTGGACGGAAATTAATTTAATGGAGCTCACTAAAGAGCTTGGTGATTGGGGATGGTGGATGGTGGATTAATGAGGAGATTGGGAATAGAAAACTGGAAAATCCAAAGGTATGCCTATACTCCAATTCTATTTTCAATATTTCTCATAAGGAAATAATGATGGTAAAAGAAGTGAGCTTTGAGATTGATATTGTGGAAATTCCTATTGAGTTTCTTGATAAGGAAAGTAATTATCATAGCTTGAGGTCAAAAACAGATAGTGTGAATATAGAAGCTAAAAAGTTTACTGATGATGACATAGATCATACCGGTATAGATTTGGATGGAGAAAATCTCTCAAATATTTCCAGGGTTCCTGATATATTAGAAAAGCAAGGGGGCAAAGAGACTTTGGAATTAGGACAAAAAAAGGTAGCTAAAGATAAAAAAGACATAAAATGGGATTATCCCCAATCGCTGGATAAGGATGATGATGTACTTGAGGTAGGAGATGATTCCATCCATGGGAGCACACAAAACACAATTTGCTCCATGCTTAATAAAATTAAGCTTAAGGGGCCAGGTAGACCGGGGAGGAGAAAACTTAGAAAAAATCCATTTGAAATTGGAAGATGTAAATTGGGGATGAAACCAAAGAAATGAGCAACTACAGTGAGAATAAAAGATTACTGCAATGAAGGGAGATTTTCTGGAGTCTCTGTTGACGAAGATAAAGAGGCTCAAAGTATTCTGGAAACAACAGTTAATATGGGGTTGATCATGAAAGAAGAAAAGGGGGAGTCAATAAAGATCATTAAGAATCAGCTAGACTTGGGTCAAATCTAGAACCTGCATGTCTACTTAAGGATCATAAGAATAATAGTCTGATTAATGAATAATCTATCAATTTTTAGCTGGAACATTAGAGGTTTGGGGAAATCAGAGAATAAGAAGAACTTGATGAATCTTATTGGAAGATGGAAGCCTAAAGTGGTATGTCTGTAGGAAACTTTAGTATCAGGTTTGAGTCTCTCTGATCTAAGCTTTTTTTGGCCAAATGAGAAGTTAATTTGGATCTATCAACCTTCTTTAGGACAGTCAAGAGGGATCTTGTCTTTATGGGTGGTAGAAGAATTTGATTGGTTAATGCAGAGTGGAAAGAAAACTGGGTGGGTAATCTTATTAAGAGAGAAACACTCTGGTTGTGTCTTTAACATCTTCAATGTTTATGCACCCCAAGGAACATTAGCAAAACAAGAACTCTGAAGGTTGTTTGGAAGTTTTACTTCCATGTTTGAATCAATCCCAACAGTCTTCATAAGTGATTTTAATATGGTAAGATTTCAGGAGGAAAGGGTGAATAGTCTACGTAGATGGAAAGATATGGAATATTTCAACCAGTGGATTCAAAGGTCAAATCTCCCGGAAATTCAAATTGAGAATGCAAATTTTACATGGATTGGTCCAAATGGTAAGAGAAGCAATCTGGATAGAGTTTTAGTAAATTCAGAATGGTTCAGTAAAGCATACTGGTCTTTGAAAGCATTACCTAGAAAAAACTCGGACTATAGAGGTCTCATTCTCTTCCCTAAGCAACTCAATTGGGGACCGAAGCCATTCAGAATTTTTAATATTTGTCTTAGTGATATTAATCTCAAAAAGAAGATAGATGATCACTTCATTCAGGACCTAGGTCCTCACATACCTAATATCCAAGCCATATTGAGGAATGTCAAGAGCATAGTTAAATAATGGAACTCATCAACCAATGTGAAAATCTTTAATAGAATTTCAGTAGTAGAAGAAAAACTTGTTAAGCTTGAGGAAGAAAATGGCCCGCGAAATGAATTGGAGATTCTGAAAATGTCTTTGGAGGATCTCTCTCTTATTAAGGATAGAATGTTGAAGCAGAAGGCAAGGGTGGAATGGCTAAAAGAAGGAGATAGGAATTCTAAATTCTTTCATCAAGCTATACAAAGAAGACGAGCTAGAAATATGATTAGAAAGATCCAGTGGAAGGGTGGGGTTCTCACTGAACCTTCAGAGATTAAGCAAACAGCCAAAGAACATTTCTAAGAAGTCTTCAGAAAAAGGAAAGAATCTAACATGTTTGGAGTTTCTGGAATTATAAACAATAGACTTACTTCTATCGAGGTAGAAACTCTGGAAAGACCAATTGCTAGTGAAGAAATAGAACTAGCTTTATTTCACAGTAACTCTGATAAAGCACCAGGACCAAATGGGTTGAATGCAGGTGTTTTAAAATTTCTGTGGAGATTCATTAAAGGAGAAATGACCAACTTTGTGAATTCCTTCATGAATAGAGGTGAAATCCCTAAAGGTATGAACTCCTCTTTTATATCTTTAGTGCCAAAAAAGGAGTTTTCTCAATTGATAACTGACTTTAGACCCATTAGCTTAATTAATTGCTCACTTAAAGTGTTCACTAAAATCCTAGCTACTAGACTAAAAGTGGTTATGGACAAGATTATTAGTCCTAACCAATCAGGGTTCTTAAAGGGCAGACAGATCTCTGAAGGCATACTAATAATTAATGAGATAGTGTACTCCCTTAAATCAGGGCAATCTAAAGGACTTATACTTAAATTAGACTTTGGGAAAGCTTTTGACTCTGTGGATTGGGATTTTTTATTGGAAACCATGAACAACTTTGGATTTGGACATATATGATGTTCTTGGATAAAGTCACTCCTTTACTCTATGAAAGGTTCAGTCTTGGTCAATGGTTCTCCTACTGATGAATTTTCTTTTCAAAGAGGTTTAAGACAGGGAGACCCTCTCTCCCCCTGTTATTTAATATAGTGGGAGGGGTTTTTCTCTACATTGATGGTTAGAGCTGAAAGAATAGGCCTGATAAGAGGGATCAAGATAAATGAGGAAGATTTTTCATTGACCCATCTAAAATTTGCAGATGATACAATTTTGTTTCTGGAAGCAACATAAAATAATGTCAGGAATGTGAAAAAAATACTACAGTGTTTTCAACTTACTTCTGGTTTGAAAATCAATTTCTCTAAGAGCTCCTTATATGAATGGTAGCATGACCAAAATACAGTGCTTCAATGGGCAAAGATTTTGGGATGTGAAGTAGGAACTCTTCCAATGACTTATTTGGGTGCTAGCATAGGGGTAAATCCTAGAAGAAAGATTTTTTGGTAACCTCTTCTTAAGAAAGTGGATGCAAAACTAGCAAGCTGGATATGTAACTCGTTGAATATGACAGGCAGAGCTGCTCTCATTAAATCTACATTAGGCAATTTACCGGCCTATTGGTTCAGTTTATACAAGGTTCCCAAGTGAGTGTGTAAAGAGCTGGAACAGAAAAGTAGAAAATTATTGTGGAAAGAGTTGGAAGAGGATAATGGAGGGAAAAGAAAGCTACACCTAGTTAAGTGGGATTCTATATGCTGTCCAAAATTCAAGGGGGGGACTAGGCTTGGACAACCTGGAAAGTAAAAACTTGGCGCTTCTCAATAAGTGGTGGTGGAGATGGAATTCTGAAAGAAAAAGATTATGATGGAAAGTGATCAAGACAAAGTATAACCTGGTGGAAGACATAAATTTTGAACATTGTGCTAATAGATCAGACCTTTCATATTTGATGAGAGACATTAGTCACAAAAATAGACAGGGCAATAGAAGTGATTTCCTCAGTAAAGAGAATTTTAAATGGAAAGTAGGAGATGGTAATGATGTCTTGTTTTGGGAAGATAATTGGCAGCTGTATGGAGTTTTGGCTGAAAAATTTCCCAGGCTCTATGTGATTTCAAATTGGAAATATTTAAATCTACTCACCTTTTTCCAGGTATGGAAAAATGAATCCCTGGTATCAGCTAGATGGAAAAGGCCATTAATAAATTGGGAGATGGCAAAAGAGAGCTCAATTAACTCTATAGTTGAAAGTATATCTCTAAGGGAGATGAATGAAAAAGTATTGTGGTTATATAATAATGACACCTACAAGTGCAAGGAAGGTTACTCATTGATAAGAGGTTTTGATCAAACAACTGAAGGCAATTGGAAGAAAATTTAGAAAATGAAGGTGCCTCCAAAAATCCAATTCTTCTTATGGAAAATAGAGAAGAAAATCCTTTCTACGGCTGAATTCTTGGGGGCTGGATTGGGGAACTTAAGCCAAGTTTTTAGGACCTGCTCCCTCCATTCTGAAAATATGGATCATCTTCTTTGGGACTATATTTTGGCAAAACACATTTGGGCGACAGTGAGTGATTGGTGGAGCCTCAACAGGGTACAAAAGGCTAAACTGAATTCATCCATATGGGTAGCAGCTTCTATTTTCTCAGGACTCAAAGTAAGAACCAGTTGGACAACAACACTGGCTGCTTGTTTTTGGTCAATCTGGCTGGCCAGAAATAATCTAGTGTTCGACAACATTAGAGAAGATATTGCCCAATTAATGTTCTACATTAATGTAAGATCTTTTAAATGGTTGCTTGCAGTTAAAATAATTAAAAAAGAATTAGAGACGCTTTGGATGGTAAACCCTTTGGGTGCTTTGTTGTTGTTCAACAAGAAAACCATTAAGGAAGACCATATTTGGTATAATACAGACTTATTAGGATTAGTAGATGGAGCATGGACGAAATTAAGAAATGGTGCAATCTGTGGAGGAGTAGGAGGATATCTTAAGGATTCAAAAGATAAAATTTTGTATATCTTCTCAGGTCCAGTTCAGTCCTGGTGTCCACTAGAAGTTGAAAAGAGTGCAGTGCTACACTTATTTTCAATAATCCAAAGAAATTGTACTATCTGTACGGATAGTATGCTTTTGGTAAAACAGTTTATGGAAAAGCTAGAACATGATTTAAAGTTGCAAATGACGATGCATTGCCAGCATAGTGGTTTGAGTTAGCATATACCAACTCAATTAAACAATTTATACTGTATAATTGATATTACAACACTCAATCACTAAATAAAGGTAACGGAATATGAGACTAAATTTTATTAAGTTTCTGATCACAAGGATTCTAATTATGTTTTACAAACGTCTATTCTATTTTTAATAAAACAAGTTGACAAAGCTGCGCTTCGCGGCGGCGTTATAATTTTTTTTTGAAAAAAATTATCTATAAAATTATAACAATTACTAATTTTTCCCTAATAAGTCGTCCTTCCGTTACACATTTTCCTTGTTAAGATCGAATTCCCAAATTTTATACATTGAATACTTGTCTTAACTATTAATTTTCATGTTAACATGCTCATTAGATGAATCATCTTCTTGTTGAAAAAAAACCTATATAGATTCGCACTCCTATTTACTTCCAATAGAACTTTTAATTATGTATGTCTTACAAACACTTATTTTACTTTTGATAAAACTTTTTTAATATGTATTTCTTATAAATTCGAACTCTTTTACTCTATAAATTAGAAAACCTATTCTACCGATAGAACATTTAATTATATGTCTAACCTATAAATTGACAAAGTCGCGCTTCGCGGCGGCGCTATATTTTTTTTAAAAAAAAACTCTATATATAAAATTACAACAATTACTCATTTCTCCGTAATAAGCCGTCCTCCCATTAAACACGTTTTCCTTGTTAAGATTGAAATCACAAATTTTATAATCGAATACTTGTCTTATATATTGATTTTCTTGTTAACATACTCTTTTCTAATAAGCCGCTCTATCGTTGAAAAACACTAATATAAATTTGCACCCCTATTTTATTTTTAATATAATTTTTAATTATATATGCCTTACAAACACCTATTCTACTTTCAATATAACCTTTTTTTTAATATGTATTTTTTTATAAATTTGAATTCCTTTATTCTATACATTTGAATATCTATTCTACTTCCAATAGAACTTTTAATTATATGTCTAAACTATAAAGTCTCTATAAATTCGAACTCTTCTCTTCTATAAATTCGAACACCTATTCTACGTCCAATAGAACTTTTAATTGTGTCTTACAAACGCCTATTCTACTTCCGATAGATCTTTTAGCAAATATTTTTTATATATTCGAACTCTTCTCCTCTATAAATTCGAACACATATTCTACTTTAAATAGAATTTTTAATTCTATGTCTTACCTATAAATTCTAATTATTCTCCTTTATAAATTTGAACACCTATTCTACTTCAAATCAAACTTTTATTTATATGTCTTCCCTGTAAATTCGAACTATTCTCCTCTATAAATTTGAACACATATTCTACTTCTAATAGGTTAAATGATATTTTTTGATTTATTAGTACTTAAAATTCTAAAATTCTAGAAAATTAGAAAAATAGATTGAGACGATCTTAGAGACGGCACCTAACCTCCCGCGTATTCTCCTTTATATATATATATTGATGATTTTTAATTGCAAGTATTTGTTATATATCCGAATCTTCTCCTTTATAAATTTAAATTTGAACATCTATTCTACTTTAAATATAACTTCTAGTTCTATTCATTATCTACAAATTCGAACTCGTCTCCTAATTCGAACACCTATTCTACTTCTAATATATTAAAATGATATTTTTTTTTTGATTTATTAGTATTTAAAATTCTAACATTCTAAAAAATTAGAAAAATGAATTGAAACAGTCGTCACCTAACCTCCTGTGTATCCTCCTTTATATATATATATATATTAGTTGAAAAAGCCGCGCTTCGCGGCGGCTTAATAATTTTTTTAAAAAACTCTATCAAATAAATTACGAAAATTACTCGGTACTCGCTAATAAGCCGTTTTCACGTGAAACACGTTTTTCTTTTTAATATCAAAATTTCAAATTAAATATATTGAATATATACTTGTCTTATATATTAATTTTTATGTTACCATACTCCTTTCTAATGAGACACTCTTTCAAATAGAATTTTTAGTTATGTATTACAAACGTTTATTTTACTTCCAATAGAACTTTTAATTGCAAGTACTTCTTTTATATCCGAACTCTTCTCCTCTATAAATCGAAACACATATTCTACTTCAAATAGAACTTTGCAAGTACTTCTTTTATATTTGAAGTCTTCCCCCATACAAATTCAAACACCTATTCAACTTCAAATAGAACTTTTAATTATATGTCTTCACTATAAATTCGAACTCTTCTCCTCAATAAATTCGAACATCTATTCTACTTCTAATATGTTAAAGGATATTTTTTTTATCAGTATTTAAAATTTTAAAATTCTAGAAAATTAGAAAAATAGATTGAGACGATCTTAAAAACGTCACCTAACCTCCCGCGTATCCTCCTTTATATATATATTGATGATGATTATTATATCATTGTATGAACTTTTCGGAGGGAAAGTGTTGTAAGAATGTTATTCCACTCTCATTATAATATCTTATACATGGATACTCTTTCGTTTGAGACAAAATATTTGGTGTCATTCATATTTTTATTTCACAAATTAAAAGTCAATTAAACAAAAAAATTAACACTCAAACTCGTTAAAAAAAACATTGACATAATTTAGTTTGAATTAAACTCGTCTTGCCACTACAAAATAAATCGTACAAGTACACAGTAATTATAGTAGTAATTTTATTATGAATAAACAAATGTAGGAGTAGTAAAAAGCTGTAAGTATGAGTATCGACTGATGTGGACTCCTCATGTGTCTCGAACTCTTAAATCCAGATTAACTCTGTAAAACGACGTCGGTATCCTCTTATGACTCTTCAAGTGGTCCAAAAACACTCCCTGTTTAAAGGGGTATTAAAGAAAAATAAGGACCTGTGCTGTGCATCTCTTAAGTCCATGTCACCCATACGAAGTGCATTCAGCAATTGAGATTAAACGGTTGACCAGAAAGTTGAATGTTCTTCTCTACATTTTTCAGTTTCAAGATTCTAAATTTACTGCAGCCGCCTGCAGGTGTGGCCGTGTTGGTTGATGCATGTCGACATGAAAATTACTTCTTCATGGATCCAACTTTTTTTAAGTTAATATTAAATATGATATATCACTAATTAAGTGGATTATCACTGAGTATAACTACAATTTATTTTTTAGGCGCGCTTTAAAAATACTGATTTTATTTCAAATGCAAAAGTTCAAATTCTATATTTGTAATTCAAATATCTTGTTTGGGAATATAAAATTTCAAATTCTAATATAATGTTTGAGATTTCATATAGTTAATTATTTATACAACTTGATTTTGGAAATAAATTTTCTAAAAAAGCATTTTTCCATCAAATATTTGAGCAAAAAATATAAGCTCGGAAAGTTTTCACGATAAAAAAATCTCAAGAAAAAATTCTTGAGATAAAATTATCAGAAAACTTTTCTCGAAAAACGTTTCTTAACAAAAAATTGTTGAAAAAATTTCTCTGGAAAAAGAATTTTTTTTAAAAAATAATTTGAAAAATGTTCTTGGAATTTATTTTCGCTATTTTGCTATTACAAAAAAAAAATTAAAAATATATTTTTAAGAAGTGGAAACTCAAAATCCAATTTATGAAGTGTGAGTTTTTCATTTAAAATAACAGGTTAAATTTGTTAATTTCAAATTATAATATGTAACTTTGTATTTTAATTATCATGGATTTGAGCAAATTTCAAATTTTCAAACACGGGATCAAATCCAGGATTTTAAATAAAATCCTTATTGTCAAACAAGCCATTAAGTCATTCCCATCATTGTTATGCTCTTAGAACTTAGTCGATGCCGGTTTGGAAAAATTATGTACCTTTTTTATTCTAAAGAAAAGTACAAATATTTAAATTTCAAAAATAAATAGCTAGTCACAAAAAAAAGTAGTTCAGTTTTTTTCCCAAAAGATAAGTATTTCTTTTTGAAATTTAAGATAAATTAAATGAGCATATGTTTTTGAAAAATGCTAGAGTTTTCAACAAAATTTTCCAAAATATTTTCCAATTCATATTTTATGGTAGCATTCCTAATAAAAATATGGGACCTTGCGTGCATATATATGCGCCCACGAATTAAAAATTATCAAGTATCAATCGGGTTATTCTGTATAAATTTTAAAAAAAATTGTTAGGTGCTCTAACATTACTCTATATTTTTCTCCAACGCTCAAAACTCTCGTAGGCAACAAAATGTGTGTGTTTAAATTTATTTAATTAATAACTAAGGGTCACGAATTAAAACAATGCATATTTTAAAATGGCTAATTAAATGATATAGTTACTAACATTTTAGGTGCACTTGTTTTTTTAGTGGGGTATCTCATAAAATGTATTTTTAATAAAAAGTTTATAATTTTTATTTTTCTGAGAACACATATTTCGTAGGTCTCTGCATAAATTCGTCCTTGCATCATAATATGATTAAGATTGAAATTCTTTATCATATATTTGTATTTCGTTTATTTCATTTCGTGTATTAAGTGTAAAAAAGACAAATTGAAACATAATCGTTACATTTATAAGTTTATATGTATAATGTAAAAATAACTATGATTGTTTTTTAAAATATTATTTTATGAGTAATAAAATATTTTTATAGCTTTTCCAACAATTTAATATGATGATTTAACTTTTTACTTGAATTTTTATTATTTTTAGATAATAAATTTAAATTTTATTAAAGTACAATTGTCATCAATATATACTTATTAAATAGTCCATTTATATATTTTTTTGTAGATTTTTGTTGTGCACATGAAATAAAAACTCAAACACGATATCAACATTTTTGTATTCGTAAATTTATACATTCATGTTTGTGTTTTATGTACAACAACAAAATTTTAATACTAAATTCCGACAATATATTCATAATATACTAGATTCATTATCTGTCAAGGCATGCTCTAGTTTACGATGATTGTTGTTGTTTTTAATGTTGCGTGTAAATAATAATATTAACTGATTCTGTTGTGACGATAAAGATTATTTTAGTTATGCATAAAAAATTAAGAATATGTACTTAAAGAGGTCGATAATTTGTGTCTGTCTCTTGACTGTTGATTTTAGATTGTTGATATTTTTCTTGCAATAGGAGTTAGAAAAATATTTAACGAATGCGGATTCAACGTTTTTTTATACATTTTTCAAAATGATCATCCCATAATCTATCGAAGTACTATATTTATATATATATTAAAGTTCATTTTTTCATTTGTCAGTGTTAATTTGACTTAGTACTATATAAATTTATTGAGGCATTTGAAATGTGAAATTTATTGTGTTGTATTTTATGAATATTCCTTAAAGCATAATGTGAAGATTATGCAAACAACGAAAACTATAACTATGAATCAGAAGGGTAATAGAAGGGATGAAGAATATGTTCTTCATTCATGGTATAATGATAAAAAAAAAAAAATCATACTAGAGAAGGGTTTTACCCCTGTACATATACACAGACTAACCGACTTAGTAGTCCTGCAATCTTACCGCTAATCTCGTTATTACCAGTTAATATAACTATTACCACTGATCTCGTTACTACTTGCTAACAAATATGAAAAGTATTTACATAGACAATTGTATATTCCAATACCCCCCTGCAAGCTGGACTTATGGTGGTTCAAACACCAGGCCAAGCTTGAGACAAAAGAACTTGTGAAGATCAGCTGCCAATGATTTGGTGAGAATATCCGCAAGTTGCAAAGATGTTTTCACGTGATGGAGTTGTAAGAAATTGTCATCGACTAAATCCCTGATAAAATGACAATCAATGCGAAGATGCTTTGTTGTTTCCTGAAAGGTCTGATTTTCAGCAAGGTATTTAGCAGCAAGATTGTCACAGAACACATGAATTGGAAGAGGAACAACGGTGTGCAAATCCTCAAATAATCCTTCGAGCCATATCAATTCACTAGAAGTATAATTGATACTTCTATATTCAGTTTCCGCTGTACTCTTGGAAACAGTTCTTTGTTTCTTAGTTTTCCATAATATGAGAGATGAGCCTAGAAAAACAGCATAACCTGATAAAGATCTAGTTGTAGATGGACAAGTCCCCCAATCTGCATCACAATATGCAGTGAGAACCAAGGAATTACATGCCTTATAAAATAAACCAACATTAATAGATCCTTTCAAATACTTCAAGACATGAAGAACAACATCCATGTGTGACTGAGTAAAAATTGTGAAAGCTGTTCAACTGATTAGGAGATGTCAGCCCCTGTGAGGTTGAGATAAAGCAACTTGCCTATGATTCTTCTGTAAGATTCAGGATCAGGTAACTTTGGTTGATCCTCAATGCTCAATTGTAAGTTTTTAGCTAATGGAAAAGCTGCTGGAGTACAATGTTCCATTTTTGTGTCTTTGAGCAGATCGAGAATGTACTTTCTTTGGTTTAAAAGAATACCAGAATCATTTTTAATAACATTAATCCCCAAAAAATATTTTAGAGAGCCAAGGTCTTTTATTGTAAAGGTCTGATGCAGAAGAGATTTGACCGAAGCAATTTCAGATTTATTATTTCCAACAACCAATAAATCATCAACATAGGCAACGACGACTATAAAAGACTCACCCGTTTTTTTGATAAACATGGAATAGTCTTGTGTGGACTGAACAAAACCATGACTAATTAAAAATTTGTTCAACTCAATGTTCCATTGTCGGGATGCTTGTCGTAGGCCGTATAAAGATTTTTTTTAATCTACATACTTGACCAGGAAGGCCCTTAGTATAATCAGGAGGAGGAACCATGCAAATGTCTTCGTCTATAAAACCATGTAAAAAAGCATTATTGATGTCCAATTGCTCTAATTCCCAACCAGATGCAGCGGCTAATGCAATAACGGTTCTAACCGTTGTAAATTTTGTCACGGGGCTAAATGTGTGCTTATAATCTTTTTCTTTTATCTGCTTGTCACCCCTAGCAACCAATCTCGCTTTACATCTCCAAACAGAACCATCAGGGTTATATTTAACCTTGTACACCCATTTACAACCAATGGTGTGTTTTTCGGGAGGTAACAAGGTCAATTCCCAGGTGTCATTATTGTCTAGAGCGTCAAGTTCGTCTTGCATAGCTTGAACCCATTTGGGGTCAGATTTTGCTTTTGAATAAGAAGAAGGTTCATGAACGAAGAGAACTTGATGCAGACTATCAAGATATGGTTTGTCCATTTTTTATAAAAAAGGATCAACACACTATAAGCAGCGAAATGAGATGTGGCATTAGAAGGAGCATTAGAAAGGACATAATCGTGTAACTTTGGAGGTAGTTGTTTAACTATAGTAGACCTTCTTACTGGAATTGGACAAGATTCAACACGAGTAGAGGTTATACTAGGGTTGATAATAGAAGAAGGATCGTGATGAAGTGAGAGATCAACAGATGAAAAAGTAGGGGAATTAGGATGAGAAGTTTGATCTGTAGAATGAGGTTCTATAGCGTGAAAATGTGTCTGGGAAGGAACAATATCAGTATCAAAATCTGTTGGATTAACTGGAGACAAAGGTGTCGAGACATCATTTTTTGATGGAATCTTAAAAGGAAACCAATCTTCCTTAAATATTACATCCCTACTAAGAAAAAAATTATGATTGTCAAGATCATACAATTTGTATCCTTTTTGACCATAAGGATATCATAACAAAATACATTTTCTCGCTCGGGGAGCCAATTTATCATGAGTTTTGACAGCTGCAAAGCACAAGCAACCAATTACACGGAGATGATTAAAACTAGCAGGTTTCTTTAGAAGAATTTCCAAGGGAATTTTCCAATTCAGGACAGATGATGGCATAAGATTGATCAAATAAGTAGCATCTAATACACAATCTCCCCAAAATTTAATTGGAAGATTTGCATGCAATCTTATGGCTTTGACTGTTTCGAGAAGATGCCTGTGTTTTCTTTCAACTCTACCATTTTGTTGAGGGATTCCAGGTATACTTCTCTAATGAACAATACCGTTAGTAGCAAACAATCTAGAACAAGTTTCTTGTAAAATTTCAGTTCCATTATCACTTCAGATAATCTTGACCTCGGCCTTAAAATGGTTACGAATGTAAACCAAGAAACTTGTTATGACATGAGAAACCTGATCTTTTGAATGCAAAATGTGAGTCCAAGTAACCCTAGAATGATCACCTAGGATTGTAAAAAAATATTTGGCACCTAACGAAGTAGGGGTTTGATATGGACCCTAAAGATCCATATGCAAAAGATTGAAACAAGCAGGAGCTATAGAATTTGACTCATTAAATGACAATTTATGATGCTTTGCAAGAATACATGCTTCACAATGTAATTCAGTCATTTTATTGCTAAAAGAAGAAAATACAGGAAGATTTAAATGCTTAAGTTTGCCAACAGATGGATGGCCTAACCTAGCATGAAGAACATCAAATTGAGGTCCAACTATAGTATAAAAACTACTTATTTTAGGACTAATAATAGGGAAAGAACTAGAATCTGCAGAATTTCTTGAAGGAATAACATAAATGGATGCACTAATTTTGTAAAGGCCATCAACCTTTTTGACAATAGCATGAATCTTATGAGTTGTAAGGTCCTGAAAAATACATGAATTTTGATCAAATATGGCTCTTAAATGATTCTGATCAAGTAACTTCCCAACAAACAAAAGATTGTGTTTAAAAGTCGGTACATAAAAAACATTTTTGAGGAGGATAGTATCTGTCAAAGCTATTGAACCAATAGTATCAACAATTTTTAGTGTACCGTCAGGCAAAGTAATTGTGATAGGAGAATTAAGAATATGTGTATCATTAAACAAAGCAACATTAAAAGCCATATGGTCGCTAGCTCCTGTGTCAATTATCCAAGATGCATTTGAATTTAAAGAGGTAGAATCAATAGATGCATTAGAGGCTGATATGATACCTGCTGCATCATCTTCATTACTTCCTTGTACACTGTTGAAACCATTTGATTATCAACCTTTTGTCCTAGAAAAAAGAAGATTGAATATCCAAAGGAGATGAGCCAAGTAATCCAGGAGAATATCCCGTGGATGTAGATGAATCCAACACATGAGCAGCCATACCACTAGCCTGTGATTTGTCTTTCGAATTAGTGTACCATTCAGGAAAACCAACTAGTTTGAAACATTGGTGTATAGAATGCCCTCTTCTTTTACAATGATCACAAAAAGTGTCTGATTTCATCTTCCGAAAATCCTTTCTTTGGTTAAGAGAAGGCCTAACGTTCTGAGAATGTGGATATTGTTTCTGGATAAGCATAACACTCATTTCGATAGGCTTATCTATGACAATGACGGTCTGATTTTGCTTCTCAATTTGTTACAAGATGTGATATGCTCTCAAAACGGTTGGTAAAGGCTCTATACTGAGCAAGTTTGTCTTAACAACATCATATGTCTTGTTCAATCCAGAAATTAATTGAATCAACTTCTTAGTTTCTGAGGCTTGGTTAACTTTCTTCAATAGTTCACATGTACATTTTGACATTGCTTCACATTTACATTCCAAATGATCCTCTAAAACATGCAATTTATCCCAAACATTTTTTCAATTTTTCATAGTATTCAGCAATTGTGAGATTCTCTTGTTCAATTTTAACAAGACTAGTATGCAATTCATACAATAGAGGCGCATTAGATTTACCAAATCTTTCGGAAACCTCCAACCAAAGATTTCTAGCAGATGTTGAAAAAATGAAACTATCAGATATTACATGTTCCATTGAGAAAGTAAGCCACGACATCACCATGTAGTCATTACGGATCCACTTCTGCAAATCAGGAGAATCCTTGCTAGGTAAAGGTGGGGTTCCATCGATAAAACATAATTTGTTCTTTGCTCCAAGGGCTAGTTTGACTCCTCAACTCCAATTGATGAAGTTATCACCATTAAAAAGCATAGTCCCAAATTGTTGTCTTGGATTGTCTCCAGATGATAGAAAATATGGATCATTGTAGTTAATTGCAATGTTTTGCTGACTTTCGGATTTTTCAGAATTTTCTGTCATATTATTTTGTTAAGACAAAAAATAGAACTGAATCGAAGAAGGAGATGAAATAGGGTAAAATATTGAGAGAGAAAAAAATCAATATATCTCTGATACCATGTGAAGATTATGCAAACAACGGAAACTATAACTATGAATCAAAAGGGTAATAGAAGGGATGAAGAATATGTTCTTCATTCATGGTATAATGATTAAAAAAAATCATATTAGAGAAGGGTTTTACCCCTGTACATATACACAGACTAACCGACTTAGTAGTCCTGCAATCTTACCGCTAATTTCGTTATTACTAGCTAATATAACTATTACCACTGATCTCGTTACTACTAGCTAACAAATATGAAAAGTATTTACATAGACAGTTGTATATTCCAATACATATTTTGTTATCAATGAACAAATTGCATAACAAATTAATTATGATATTAAAGTATTATCAAAAGTTTTCACAATTAATTTGAAGGTACAAATGTTTGAATATATTCAGAAGTTTCAATTTAATTTTTCTGCATATTTGGTTTCATCTTTTATATTTGAAGCTGATATATGTACGTTCTTGATTTATCGGTGCACATCTTTTGTTCGAATTTAGACCAATCTACCTCTACCATATCTAAGAATAATATGAAGTCAGAATGTGCATGAGAATATTTTATTCTAAAATTTAAGAAAAAGTGCAAACCTTTGAATTAGAAATGTGTACATATCATCTCTCTTTATATTTTGTGTCATGTACATAAGTACCGGTAGGGGTGTTCATGGGTTCGTCAATCCGGTCAAACCGAACCAACCCGACCCTCTTTTCGGTCGAACCAACCCGATGAAAAAAACCCGATACTTGATTGAGTTGAAAAATTTTAAAACCGACTTAAATGGGTTGGGTATGGGTTTTATATTTTTTCGGCCAACGTCCCAACCCAACCCGATTTAAGTTACAATTTTATTCGATAATTTAAAAATATATGTATATATTATATATAACTATACATTAAACAATGTATTATACTTTCATTTATAGATATATAATTATATTTTGTGTTTATATATATGATATAAGACATAATTTACTTTACTAAAATTATAATGTTAATCAAAATAAAATATTAATACTAAAAACTTAAGTTAAATGTACTTTAATTTTATTTAGATTTTCAAAATGAGCGATATCGTATAATATTTAAAAATTTTAAAATATTATTTAACCCGTTCAAACCGACCCAAACCAAGCCAAACCGATATACGTACAATGGGTAGGGTTGAGTTACTGAATTATTTTTTGCGGGTTGGGTTGAAAATTTTCAAACCGATTTAATTGGATCGGGTTACAAAAATGCCTCCAACCCGGCCAACCCGACCCGTGAACACCCCTAAGTACCGGATCTAATAAATTGCTACATTCTCGACTTCTAGTTCTACGTTATAGTTAGGGCTGAGCAATGATCGATTTGGTCGATTTTTAACAATTAAATCGGACCAGATCGTATATAACGGTTTCTTAAAAGCTAGATCGGAACGGACCACATAAAAATTTAGATCAGACTGAACCAGACTTGGATTAAACAGTTTGGTTTGGTCGATTCATTTTTAAACCAAGCTAGACATCCGAAAATAAATGAACTAAAAGATTAATGATATTACTAGGATTTACTATGTAGCTACTACACATAAATATATTATTATAAAATTTAAAGTATAAATAACATTCTTTCTGAATAAAATTACAAAGTGCAAGTTGTGAGGTATAAAAAATAGAGTATGTATTATTTATCTAGGATTTTAAGATTGAAATATATTTAATAAAGTGTAAGATTTGAGATATAAAATAAAATGAATAAATATATTATTTTATAATATAATAAAATGAAAAGATCTAGTTCGGTTTTAACAGTCCGTTTTGAATATAAAAACCGAATCAAAGCATAAAATAACGATTTTTATTTATATCAAACATAAACCAAATCAAACCATCAAATAAATCAAAAAAATATGATTTAATCAATTTGACCCGATCCAATTCAATCGGTTTGACTTTTTTTAGCTAGCCCCAGCTATAGTCGTCAAGTAATCTTTGCTTTTCAAATCCCTCGCTCGAGGTGGAGGATTAAGTGGGTGTTTGGGGTATCAAGAATAAGTTGACTTATAGCTTAAAATGAGTAAGTGTTTTATAAGTGATAAGTAGAGCTGAGCTTATAAATCCCTAGAGTGTTTGGTAAATCAGAACTTATAAGCAGTAGAGTGTTTGGGTAAATCAGAACTTATAAGTTAACTTTTTTTTATTATTTTTAAAATATTTATTTTTTAATATATATAAATGGATATCAATGGATAGATCTCGATGAGTAGAGAAATTTGATATATACATATCAATTTTTTAATGAACGGATCAAAAGATATATGGTTTTGAAGATTTGAAGGATATTATATATTGCGTGTATCGAGAATAAGTTATAAGTTATAAGTTGAATGTTAAGGATTCTTAACATTCAACTTATCCATTTTAAGTAGCCATAAGTTGGTTTCACTTATTTTGGTAAACACCCCCCATAAACTGAAATGGGTTTATAAGCTATAAACTTATAAATAAGCTGGTAGCCAAACATGCCCTATATTGGCGCTACCCTAATGGCCTAATCTCACAGCAAGTCGGCAACTCTATTTTTTTGCTAAATATCTCACACCAAAAGTGTGATATATTGTAACATTCCCGCCACATTGAAATTTCATTATTCCCCTCCCTTTTCCTCTTACAAGTATTAGAAAGATCGATTTATTAAATTCGATCCCGTTAACTATTGTATTTTAAAAAAAATCTATATTTGAACGACTTAGCAGAAATAATAGATATAAGTAAACAACCAACACTGCTGAATTTGATAATTTGTTCATTAATGAAACGAAATTCGTACAATGCAGCGTACAAAAAGAAAATTGAAACAACAATTCGAGTTGTAACATTACACACGTGGGAGGGTCCCACAAACTGTACAGTCAGTGATGACATGTGCAGAGGAGGACCACTGAATTTCATTATATCCGGTCACAGAGGAAGAAAGCTTTTAACTTATCATCAGATGCAGTGTCTTTAAAGTGACCCCACCTTTTGTTCAATGAGTGGCAATGTTTGTAATTAAGTCTAATCCTAGGGGTGAAAGTGTTGGAATTTATTTAAATATATTAAAAAAATGATGAAATTATATGCCGGGGTTGAGCAAGCCTTGTTGCTTGTCGCGGAGCAGACAACCAACCAGACGGCAGCTAACGGTGACGGCACATCACACTCTTCAAGGCACCGTCAATTGCAATTATCACTACTTAAAAAATGTGCCTCCTTACATGTTTATTTCTAGCGGAACGATTTAGCAAAAAAAATAAAAAAATAAATAAAAAATAGCGGGAGCAGATGTTTTAATTAAATATAATATAAATGTTTGATACTTTAAAAGTGATTCGAAATAGAAGAAAAAAAATTTGTTTTTGGAAATTTATCATGGTTAATTCCTTTCTTAAACATTATTAGTGGGGCAAGTATGTTTTTTTACGGATTAAGAAGAAATTGATCTTTAGAACATTTTCAATCATGAAAAACTTTTAACTTAAATTTTATAAAACATGCTTCAAATTAAAAATATATAAAAATGTTAACACTCCAACAAGTTATGATCTTTATCAAAACTAACCTCTTAATCTATTGGAACAAACACTTTATAAATTTTGTAAATTTTACATAATTATCATTTTATATTATTTTAATTAATTATTTAAGTCAATCCCATTGAATAGATTCTCAACAACATTCTTCGTCAGTCTTTAACAATTTTTTTTTATTTGAACGGCTTTTATATGTAATAGCAATTGAAATATAAGTCACTTGGCTTATTCTAAAAAAATTATGTTGTACTTATAATATTAATTATATAATCGTATTCACAAAAAAATAAAAATTAATGACTTTTATTCTGCAATTAAAATTATCTTAAAAATTTGTGTCAAAAAGTCAAACAACTTATATTTTAAAATAAAAAGAGTGGAAATATAAATTTTCAACCTCCACCTAATTTTTATAATTTGATATTAAATATTTTTTGTTCCAGTCGTTCAGGAATCCAAATTTCTTCACTAGAGTGTACAAATATGGTAGTGGACAAATGATACATATATATATATATTTATTTATTTACATTTTAGGATTGTTTGTATGTAAGAAAGAAGTTATATTTTAACAATAAGAAAGAAAATTATGATGCACATAAAAAATAAAAATGTCACGATTACTCGATTAAAATATATGATAAAAGAAATTGGGTTATAGGATGAAACAAAATTTGTGAAATAAAATATAATTAATAGGTTAGTTGTGATCACCTATTTGCCGATCGTGATCATACATCTTTTGTGATGTAAGGATCACTCATAAAGCATGATTCATGTTTAGTGTTTACAAATTTTTTCTACCTGCGATAGTGCTTAGTAAATTAATTCGGATTAGCGCAGCAGATCTTGTAACAAAAATTTACAGCAGATTTGGAGGGACAAACCAGGGTTTTAGGTTGATTACAATACAAAACAGATTCCTTAATACTGTTTTTCTACAATAAAAATGCATGGAGGGGACAAGTCTGATTAGATTTACATTATGTTTAAAGTTGTTAATTTACGACAAAAAGAAAATTTAAAAAATGTTAATTCTAACTAAGTGGTTAAAGGACTTAAAAATGTGTGTAAAAAAATAAAAAGTTAATTTTTTAAAAACAGAGAGAATTGTAAATAAAGGACTAGTTCGGCAACGGGTTTATAAGCGGACCCGTAAGAGCTTAGGGGGTGTTTGTCAACCAAATTTATGACCTCAATTTATAACTTACATGTTGATAAGTTGAATGTTAATAATGAGGTACATTTTCGTGAATTTATTGACTTATTACTTGATTTCTTTGTTTTT
Source organism: Heracleum sosnowskyi (assembly GCA_030848705.1). Lineage (NCBI taxonomy): Eukaryota > Viridiplantae > Streptophyta > Magnoliopsida > Apiales > Apiaceae > Heracleum > Heracleum sosnowskyi. The sequence goes on from CM061239.1 coordinate 12,990,974, forward strand.
TAATACTTTATATTTTTAATACTTGAGTTTATATTTTATAAGAATCCATCAACTTATCACTTATAAAACACTTATTTATTTTAAGTTATAAGTCAACTTTTTTGTGATACTCAATCACGCACAAAATTTGTTATAAGTATATTTTTTGTCATAAGTAAACAGTTTTTTGAGAACTAAACACTTCGTTTATGATCGATATCGTTCTAGTAAAGAATATCGTGTATAATAATAAATCGTTTGTTCAATTTTCGTGACTTATTTATAATGAAATTATAAATCATTAATATTAGAAAAATTCATATAAATTAATCGGTTTGACATATTTTAAACATACATTTCTTCCGTCAAGTCTTCAAAAAACAATGCAATTCCAAATATACTTGAAAATGATTAAAAACAAATTTTACAAAGAAAAACATATTTCTTTTTAATTGATTCTCAAAATATTACGAAAAGCAAAGAAATTTAAACTTTGCTAAAGATTCGAATAATGTGAAGGATTAGATTAACTTAAAAGGCTAAATAGTTTAGTTTATTAATGATGCTTTTCTTTATCTCCCATAAAGCTAAAAACCCAAATGATAGATACCCCCATAAGAGAGAGAGAGAGAGAGCAGAGCAGGTGTGTGTATATTATTAACTTGTCTTGAGGGTTTTGTAACGGCGTTTTCTCATTTCCTTTGCATTCTAGTGAGAGAAACTATACTTACATATACACACATAAAGAGAGAGAAACCAAGTTTAAGCTCCTAGCTGTTTTGTAACTGCTTCTCACTGCTTTTTAACTGATATACTTATTAGCTTCCCTCACTTTATTACCATAACTTAATGCTCTTTTCTTGATTTGGGGTTTTCTTAAAGCTTGGATCTTTACAACTTTTGGGTCTTGATTTGATTTTTCATGGCTAATCTTGGTGTTATCTCTCAACCCCATGTCTTATCTCAAGGTTAGCTCAAAAGGGTCATCTTCAAATTCAATTTTCTTGAATTTATGTGTGCAAGTGTGTGTTTTGGTTGAGTTTTTATGGTGGTTTTTGCAGGTAATAATGGTGGAATGGAGGATATGTATACAGAGTTATGGAAAGCTTGTGCTGGGCCATTAGTGGATATTCCAAGAAATAGAGAGAAAGTTTATTATTTTCCACAAGGTCACATGGAACAAGTGAGTTGTAAAGTTCAGATCTTTCTGTTTTTGGTTGTTTTGTTTTTGTAAAGTTTTGATTTTTATGGTAATGTTTGAGGTTTTATGTGTGTTTATGTTTAGGTTTTTGGTTGTTTTGTTGATTTAGTATGTGTTGACTTGTAGTTAGAGGCATCAACAAATCAAGAACTGAATCACAGGATTCCACTTTTCAATATTTCTCCTAAAATCCTTTGTAGCGTTGTTCATGTTGAGCTAAAGGTATGGTTTTCATTATTTTGCTGTTTTTTAGTTGGAAATTTTTATTTGTAAGAAATTGCAATCATGCATGATTCAAACTAAATCATGTGTTGGTGGTCTTGATTTGTAGGCTGAACAAGAAACAGATGAGGTTTACGCGCAGATAACTCTGTTGCCTGAATTTGATGTAAGAAATTAGAACATACATGCTCTTTAGTAGGAGTATTTCTTTTTTAGAGAAAAGTGGAATTGCCTTGTTTAAATTATGTCTGTTTTTTTTAATTGTGTACAAGGTTGATTTAAGTCAAGTATATGCCTTTCTGCAAACTGAGCCACTTGGTCCTGATATTTAGTTACTTTGTTGCCTGAATCTGATAAAATCTCAGATAAATCCTCTGAAATCGCCTTGTTAAACGTAAATCAGTAGTTCTTCACCATCGGTAATGGTTAGCTGTATATATACATTCTTTTCAGCAAATTGTGTGATTCGATCCTGAACTTTAGTTTCTTTGTTCATCGAATCTGATGTAAGAACTCGATACGTACTCTTTAGTTTTTCTAAGAACCACTGAAATTGCCTTGTTGAATGGATGCCATTAGTTTTGCTTATATGGTTAAAGTTGATCGGTAATTATGTATATCCTTTCCAGCAAACTGAGCCAGTCAGTCCTGTTTCTTGCCCTCCCGAGCCTCCAAGGACAACTGTGCACTCTTTCTGCAAGGTTTTAACAGCCTCAGACACAAGCACCCATGGTGGCTTTTCGGTTCTGCGTAAACATGCAAACGAGTGCCTTCCTCCCCTGGTAATAACAGTGACTGTTCTTCAAGTTTTTATGTTCTTTTTAAGTTGATTACTGTTCAGTTAATCAGTATGTTTTAAAAAAATTTTCAATCATCAGGACATGACCCAGACAACTCCCACACAGGAGCTAGTTGCCAAGGATCTTCATGGAACTGAATGGAGATTTAAACACATATTTAGAGGTGAAATTTGCTTTTGTAATTTTATGGTTTGTGATTATAGTGTAGTGTTATTTTGGTTTTTATATAAATAAAGTAAGAAAGATACTACTTCCATGGCTAAATTGGTATACACAAAAACCAGGTCAACCACGTAGACATTTGCTTACAACAGGATGGAGTACTTTTGTTACTTCCAAGAGATTAGTTGCTGGAGATTCTTTTGTATTTCTCAGGTATTTCCTAGTATATATATGAAAAAACTGGGCTTGAGGTTGTCCTCAGGAAACTCTCCTGAGGTTAAGAATTAAGACAATATATATGTTTATAGAAATTTGTTATACATCATTTTAAATAAAATTCGAATAATTGCAGGGGAGAGAATAAAGAATTGCGGGTGGGTGTTCGGCGTCATGCACAACAACAGAGCTCCATGCCTTCATCAGTAATTTCAAGTCAGAGTATGCACCTTGGAGTGCTTGCTACTGCATCTCATGCTGTGACAACACAGACTCTCTTTGTTGTTTTCTACAAGCCAAGGTATGACATAGCTCTCCTGTTAGGGCTGGATATAATAGTCATGACTATGAAACTTTGATTCATTATGCTAACTACTACTCAAATAACTTCTTTTGAAATATATTGTAGGACTAGTCAGTTCATAATTGGCTTAAACAAATATCTGGAAGCTTTGAAAAATGGATATACGGTTGGCGTCAGATTCAAGATGCGGTTTGAGGGAGAAGAATCCCCTGAAAGAAGGTAATTATTTCTCCCTCAACTATCTGTGTTGCAAGTTTTATACTGTATTGGTAGTAATGATGTATTTTGGTCCAACAGATTTACTGGCACAATTGTTGGAGTCGAAGACATATCATCTCAATGGGAATGTTCTAAATGGAGATCACTGAAGGTTTATATATTTTCTTTTTAAAATTTCTTAATTTGGAAAGAAATGAAACAGATTGTAAACCCTTCATTTGTATTTCTCAGGTTCAATGGGATGAACCTGCATCAATTGCAAGACCAGAAAGGGTTTCTCCTTGGGAGATAGAACCTTTTGTTGCTTCTGTGCCTCCTAGCCTTAGTCAAATTGCCCCAACGAAGAATAAACGACCGAGACCACCGAGTGAAATTTCTGCTCTTGGTAAGACGCCTTTCCTGTTATACCATTTGATTTCAGTTGGTCCGTTTCTATAATTCATGATTCATTTGGTCATGTTTCTTATACTACTGATGTTGTAGAACCGACTTCTACAACAGTATCTGCTGCCTGGAATACTTCCCACGATTCAAGCCAATTAAATGTTACTCTCGATGGCCAGAGGACTGATAGTAATGTTTATAGACAGCCTATGCAGTCAGCAAGATATTCAAATCTCACCACTGAAAGTACTCAAGTCAGAGCCCCTTGGAATAAGGTTTCTGATGAAAATGAAGATATCAAAAGTGCCTCTGCTTGGTCTGTTCAACCTAGCTTTACAAACCCGAATCCAACATACCAATACAATGACATGTTGCCTCTCCCGGTCGAAGAGAAGAAATCTGATGCTGTCACTAGTTGCAGGTTGTTTGGCTTTGATTTAAAAAGTTCAACTGATGTAGCAAAAAAAATCACCCCCTTGACACCAGTGAACGTGTTCATCAAAACTGCTGATGGTGGTGATTCTGAAGAAAAATCTGACCTCTCAAAGGATTCTAAAGTGAAACATCATGGGTTGCAAGTATCACCGAAGGAAGTGCAAAGCAAGCAGAATTGCTCTACCAGAAGTCATACTAAGGTAATAATAATATATAGACCACCAATATGAATATCGAAAATCCGATCACGATATCAGATTATATAATTGCTTTTCCACAAGTTCAGAATTTGTAATAGTATTTGCCTTGTGAAGGTTCAAATGCAGGGAATGGCAGTGGGGCGTGCAGTGGATTTATCTATCCTAAAGGGATATGATGAACTAATAAGTGAACTGGAAGATATGTTTGACATCAAGGGTCAACTTTATCCTCGGGATCAGTGGGAAATTGTATTTACAGATGACGAGGGGGACATGATGCTAATGGGCGACGATCCATGGCAGTAAGTATCTCACTAGAATCTAACTGAGCAATTGGCCTACATATTTTTACTATGTTTTTATGTAACTTCAAACTAACTACTTTTTTGTATAGGGAATTCTGCGATATGGTCAAAAGAATATTGATCTGCTCAAGTCAAGATGTGAAGAAAATGAGGGTGGGAATTAAGTTACCTATATCTTCCACTGATCATGAGGTATCAGGTTTTAGCTTGGACAGTGCAATGTAACCTATGTTCTAGGCCTTGCTTTCCATTTTGAGTTGTTTTCTTTGTTGTCTGTTCTCTCTAGTCTAGGCTCTTCCCCCTCCCCCAAAAGGGGTTGGGGAAAGTTTTATATAGTTTGCAGTGTATCAGTATGCTTGAAGATCACTCCAAAGGAGATAAATACCAGTGGCTAATACGAAGTTCCCTTAGCCCAACTTTCCTACAAAGAAACAGGTGAGTAAAAGCTGTATGATGCTAATTGGCAGTTCCACTGATCAAGCTCGATAGATTAACCAGGTTTAGATCAGGAAAGGCTACTGTTTTAGGGACGTTAGTGAGGTTAGAGTTACTATCTTTGTATATAAGGGTGTTTCTGGTAAACGTGAGATGATAGTTTGTTATTGGACATGTATCTGTGTAAATACACGTTTGGTTTTAGTAGGCAACCAGTTGTATTTCAATTTTTCCACGATCTCCTTTGCTTTATAGTTTTTACTGGCAATTGTAAATACAATTAGATCAACTATTTAAGGGAGAGGCATTATGCCAGGGATGGGGAACCCGACTATGCCTCTAGTTGGCGAAGCCTGTGAAAGAACCAGTCGATTTCCCTCATTGCTAGGCTGACATATGTCTTGACCAAGCGAACCTTATTTTTTGGACCAACCAAAGCGTTTGATAGTTCATCTCAAATATATGAATATCACCGTCATACAGTACACTTCTGCGATGTTTTAGCTTTGTTCTAAAAATACCTGAGAGATTGGTAAGTGGTAACTTTGAACTCCATGAAGCAGACTGGCACACACCAACACTAGGGATGATGGTAGTCACTATGCATTGCAGGATCCAGAACCCAACTTGATTACGGAATTAAAATATGAAAAATATAAAATTGAACTTCATCTTGAAAATGAATTTTGTTGTATCTGTTTTTAGAAAGTACCACTGACATGAAATTTACATGATTACGTTCGAAATCCGAAACTGTCACCCATAACTAACATCCTGCATTGTCATCCCCCCACACACACCATGACTTGCGTGTGCTTGTATATTCTCTCCGGAACCTTTTAATTTTGTGTTCGTTGTTGGCTCATTCCCAATCAATTTTTTACATTATTTTATATTAATTTTAATTATTTACATTTTCAAAATTTTACAAAATACTTAGTAAAATTTATAATATAAAAATTAACAATATTTTATCTACTATAAACCTTATACATTAAATTTTGATCCGTCCATTGTTTTCTAATTTTTCCCCCTACCTTACGCATTTACTTAACATTCGTTCCCAAATGCATCGACTTTCTTCCTCCTCCGTTGTGTTTTTACGTTCTCTTCCTCCTAAAACCTATGCGTTCGGCTCGATGTATATATCAACGTGTACTTGAAATATCAGTAACTTAAGTGGATCACTATCTGCCTGTTTCCAAACTTTTGGAAGCCCTAGTCTTATATATTTGAACTTCGGAGTTAGGAGAGACCAGTAAAAACCTCATAGATGATAGAACTCTTCATATATGTATTGAATAATATTAAATTCTGTTGCGATCTTCCAACATCTTAAGATTTCAGGGTCTCGGGTTTGAATTCATTTTTATTTATTTAATTTAAGTGTTATTTATTTATGTGTCAGATAACTATAATAGGTATATGTATATACCTAAATATGATGTTATTCTATATTTTTAATAAATATTTGTAAAAAATTTGCCTAAAATTTTAATAATTTAGTTTCATATTTTTATTTAATATTACATGATACACAACACGAAAAGTACACGACACGAAAGTACACGAACAAACAAGAAATTATGCGGATCCTAAACAAATCGTGTTTGAGTTTAGTAATTAAGTACATGAAACACGAAAATAAATAATACGAACAAATTATCATGTTTATTACCTATAAGATTCTGTTGAGACATTATTTTGATTAGCTAGTTGTAATTTTATTGTGCGTGTTTGGGATATCACAAAAAGTTGACTTATACCTTAAAATGAGTAAGTGCTTTATAAGTGATAAGTTGATGGATTCTTATAAGTTATACAAGTGTTTAGATAAATTTACTTATAAGTTAGTTAAGAATTTGCTAAATTAAATTTGAAAAAATAATTATTAAATACAATGATTTCAACATTTGCATTTTAAATTAAAAAAATGTTTAAAAACACAAAGGTAAAAATATAAAGTATTAAAAAAAATAAAGAAATCAAAGAATAAGTTGATAAGTTAAGTAAAATGTTGGTGATTTCTAACATTCAACTTATCAATTTATAAGTTATAAGTTATCAAATAAGTTCAGTACACAAACACCCCCTCATAAACTCTTATGTGTTTATAAGTTATAACCCAACTTATTCTCTCGTAACCAAACATGCCCAATTTGTTAGGAGGTTCGACTTTGGCAGGTTGATCTTTCTTTCTCTTGATGTTAAACTAATAGCAAATATATTCATATTAAGTATGTTCATATTGTTGTAAATAAGTTAAGATAAAAACCAAATAATATAAAGAGATGATTATACAAACTTACTACTAAAACATGATAAAGTAAACGAAGACAGGAGCTTGATAAGTGATTCAAGTTTCTTTTTTCAATGTTCTTGTCAAATGGACTACATGACCTATTTATAGGACAAAATTTGGCCGCCTTATTAACCGACCTAGTTATAATAATACATATGTATTGCTCATGCTTGCGTCATTTGCGTGTATTGGGAATGATGACTCCAAAGCTTCCTTTGTAAGCTTACATTGTCAATCATATCATAACACTCCCCCTTGATTGTCAATGTGAGTTATTCTAAAGATTGACTGCCTCGTTAAAACCTTGTAAGGAAAAATCCAGTGGGATAAAAAACCTTAACGAAGGAAAAATAGTACAGTCTCCCCCTGAATAAAATATCTCACATGTTGACATCCTGATGCAACAAGCTTCTCAGTCTTCGCATGCCAATATTATTGCGTAGCCTTTCAAACGTTGATGTGGGGAGTGACTTTGTTAGTATATCAGCCAAATTATCACTTGAACGAACTTGTTGTACCTCAATGTCACCATTCTCTTGTAGTTCATGAGTGTAGAAAAACTTCGGTAATATGTGCTTTGTTCGATCTCCTTTAATGTATCCTTCCTTCAACTGCTTAATACAAGCTGAATTATCTTCAAACATAACTGTAGGACTATCTGCGATATTTGGTAATCCACATGATCGCCGAATATGTTGAATGACGCACTACACCATAGATTGCATATTGCAACAACACAAATATATTGCCTTAAGGCCTATATTTGTTGCATTAGACTTAATTGCAACGAATGTCCAAAATTTCACCGTTGCATCCGCCCCTGTTGCAATAGAGCCATTTAGCAACGATTTCAGCTCCATATAGCAACGTTAAAAATCATTGCAATACATGCATGTAGCAACGTTTTATGGTCTTCAGCAACATTTAAAAATCATTGCAGTAGCAAATGGTTGGCAAACAAGTCAGTTTAAGGCAACAAATATTAGTCCAATTGTAATGAATTTATTAGACAAATTGCAACAATTTAAGCCTTTATTGCAATAATTTTATAGCAGTTTTAACATTATTTGCAACATCTTTTTGGCACAATTGCAACAATATTTAAAAATAAAATTGTGTGGTTCCATTTGAATATACAACTAGCCAGGCATAAAAGCCGCAAATCCAAGAAACGCCAAACATCAACATCATTTTATAAAAACTACTAATTAACAGTTCAAAAGTAATTGTATGACTATTACAACATCGAAACCATCCAAATGGTAAGTCGACAAAACAACAATTAAAGTCTTGTCACATACACTTAATTAGTTAGCAAAATGATAGTCTATCGCATACACTTAGCTACATTACAACAACCTAAAATCGGCATCCCTTAAGAATGTCTGCATCCACTATGTTGAATTTCATCTTTCACTTCACGAAGAAGATGGGCTTCTCCAAAAAAACAGCTGACACAACTGCTTCGGCCATTTAAAATTCTTCATCTTCTTCTGTGACAGAAACAAAATGTAGTTAAAATATAAAAGGCCTTGTGATCAGTACTCAGCAGTTACCTTGGGTGACTTCCGAATTTTTTTGTGATTAAGATGGCATATTAAATATGAGCATGTGTGCAGAGCTCAGCAATCGGTTAGCTCATTGCTACACTGTCAAACATGACAAAATGATTCATCATTTAAAAAGGCAAATTGACACCTCCGAGAGGGTCTATAAAAGAAGAAGTTAGAAATGTTGTATGAGTATTATATCTGAAGTTCTGAACTATCATTCATACACTGGCAAGCAGGGGAGGAGCCACATGGTAACAGTGCCAAGCCTAATATATTGATCGATTTTCACGATTCACAAGCTTGCACCACAATGTAACTACTTTGAAGAAATTAATTAAATATTTAAGAAGACATATATTAATCATTTGGTTGTTATGAATAATTGAATATTGATTCAAGATATATTGAATGGTCAAGTGTATCAGATGCTTTCTATCTATGCTAAAACAAATCAATTATAAAATGCGTACCTACTCAGCTACTCTCATAGAAAAAACATATCAGAGGAAATCATTTCAGAAACAACCAAGACCCTTCTAGAAATAGTTGGTATGCAACTTCGCCCATTTGCATATTTTGTGAACCAGTGCAACATTTTTACCATAATATTTACAGTGTAAACATACTGGAAATATTTATTGGTGCATCTCAGGTCGAAGCAAGGTGCCATCGGACATCCAAACAAGGTTTGTCTCTCTCGTAACAACGTGTATGCTGTAACTGTAAGATGCATTTGTACAAAATACTATAATAATAATAATAAAAAAAAGGCAAACCAGAATTCAATTCAAATTGTTAATATTGTAATATGTACTTGATCATAGACACAAGTGACACCTACATTAGAACTAAATCTGGGTGCACCTAGTTTACAGATTTTAAGGATGAATCTTACCAAAACGAATCACAGCTAGTTACAGGTCTAAAAGATAAATCAAATGGTTCTTTTATCTATGGTGTTAATTTTTTTATTAGTATTACTGTTTTCAAAAAGTATGCATGAAAACAATAGGAGATCAAACAATTTGTACCTGGATTCAGCTCAGATGGCTTCAGTATAAATGTATTGCCACATGTGACTGCTAAGGGAAACATCTGCCGGTATTAATAAATATAAAAAACCAAAAATGGAATCAGATCCCTTTCTATGTTTAATGTGTAAATAAACTCAAATAGAATATAGCAGCAACAACAGTTGCAAATTTACATTTTATATTATACAAGAAAAACAAGTAGCACATATGTTAAGAATCATAGAGTTAGGCTATGCCATTCTTAAGGAATTAGATTGTTAGATTTAGTACCAGTAGCAAAAAATTGCATTCAGTGACACTAACATAGATACAAGTACCTACTCTTAGGGTAAGGAATATTATAAAAAATACTATGACAGTAAGACACTGTAAAGAAATTAAATCCCACTGAGAGGATATTACACAAGCAAAACTAATAATAAGAAGTGCAAATGACATACCCACAAGGAAAACAGTGCAGGAAAATCAAAGGGACAAATCCCGACACAAACATCAAGTGGTTCTCTACTACAGTATGTGTCGATTCCTCTAGAATGCAGCCAGATGCATTCTCTACTTGCTTCATGGATTGCTAGTAATTCTGCATGATTTGATGAAGTTGCAGCCATAGTCTGTTTTGTAGACTTCCAAGAGATAGCAGTCCCACAATATGTGAATAAATAACCTGTTTGTGATCTTCCATAGTGAGGATCCGACATGTACCCAGCATCTGCATATCCAACCAGCTGTGATTTCGAGTTATTTGGAAAGAACAATCCAAGGTCAATCGTCCCACGAAGATATCTCAAGATATGTTTGATTCCATCCCAATGTCTTTTAGTTGGATCAGAACTGAATCTTGCAAGTAGGTTCACATCAAATGCAATATCAGGTCGTGTGTTGTTTGCGAGGTACATAAGAGCACCAATTGCACTAAGATATGGAACTTCAGGTCCAAGAGCATCTTCACTTTCTTTTCTGGGACAGAATGGATCTTTTTCAACTTCAAGTGATCGAACAACCATTGGCGTAGTCAGTGGATGAGATTTGTCCATGTAAAATCGATCAAGAACCTTTTCTGTGTAGGTTGACTGATGAACAAATATGCCTGAAGATAAGTGTTCCACCTGTATACCTAAACAAAACTTTGTCTTTCCAAGATCTTTCATCTCAAACTCATTTTTCAAATAATTAGCAGTGTTAGTAATATCTTCAGAAGTACCAACAATATTTAAATCATCCACATAAACAACAATAACAACAAAACCAGTTTGAGATTTTTTAATAAACACACATGGTCACACTTGATTATTAATATACCCATTATTCAATAGGTACTCACTAAGCCTGTTATACCACATACGACCAGACTGCTTTAAGCCATATATTGATCGTTGTAATTTAACTGAGTACAAATGACGAGGCTTAGTTTCCTCCAATTTTAATCCTTCAGGGATTTTCATATAAACATCACAATCAAGTGATCCATATAGGTAGGCTGTCACCACGTCCATGAGACGCATTTCCAATCTTTCCATACAAGCCATACCTATTAGAAAACTAAAAGTGACTCCATCCATTACAGGAGAGTAAGTTTCCTGGTAATCAAATCCAGGCCTTTGAGAGAATCCCTGGGCCACTAGCCGGCCTTATATCTCACAATTTCATTTTTCTCGTTTCGTTTTCGTACAAATACCCATCTATTCCCCACAGGGATCACACCAGCTGGTGTTTGGACTGTAGGTCCAAATACATTTCTCTTGCGCAAGGACTGCAATTCCTCTTGGATTGCAATTTTCCATTTTGGCCAATCATCTCTTTGTCGACATTCTTCCACACTTTGTGGTTCAGGATCGGAGTTCATAAAGATATCACATGTCACGGAAAAAACATATATCTCATTAATCTCAGTACTCCCACGATCCAATAATTTCCCGTTATGTACATAACTCAATGAGATCTCATAATTATCAGGTACCATTGCTTCTATGGAGGCATGTGCCACTTCAGGAGCAATATCCTCTTTTGGAGGTAATCCCACTTCTGGGGGTTTCGTTATAGCCGCTTCAGGGGTTCGAGCCTCTTCAGGAGGTAATACCACTTCTGGGGTATTATCTGGAACACTTGCCATTTCTTGGGCAGGTCCAATCAGTTTCCGTTTTCGTGGTATAACATCCTTTGCACCAATAGGTCTGCCACGCTTTTGGCGTGGTTTTAAATCACCGTCCAATTTTTCAGGAATTGATTTACGAATAGGGATTTCAACCCTTGCCGGAGCATTAACAGCAGGTATATGCGATTTTATAATATGTCTAGAATCACTAAAAGCATCAGGAATTTGATTAGCAATATTTTGCATATGAATAATTCTTTGAACATCAGATTCACATTGATTAGTACGAGGATCTAAAACATTCAATCCTGATGTATTCCATGTTAATTCAGAATTTAAATTATGCACCACCTTATCTCCCCCTAATGAAGGGAAGACAGACTCATCAAAATGACAATCTGCATATCGAGCAGTAAACACATCACCAATCAATGGTTCAAGATATCTTATGATAGATGGTGAATCAAAGCCTATATATATTCCTACTCTTCTTTGAGGTCCTATTTTAGTTCTTTGTGAAGGCGAAATAGGAACATATACGGCACAACCGAAAACCTTGAAGTGAGATATAATGTGACCAATGGCTAGTTGGTGGGGAGATTGTTTATGATAGGCAGATGGTCTGACCCTTATTAGGTTTGCAGCATGTAATATAGCATGACCCCAAACTGATGTGGGTAGTTTGGCTCTGAGAAGTAAAGGACGAGCAATAAGTTGAAGTCTCTTGATTAAAGATTCTGCCAAACCATTTTGTTTGTGCACGTAAGCTACTGGGTGTTCAACTGAGATTCCTACCGACATACAGTAATCGTTGAAAGTTGAAGATGTAAACTCAGCAGCATTATCCAGTCGAATTGATTTGATAGGGTGGTCAGGAATTGAGCGAGTAGTTTGGCAAAGGCTGTATTCCGTGTAGAGAGGAGACAGACATGAGACCACCTAGTTGATGCATCAATTAAAACCATGAAATACCTAAATGGGCCTGAAGACGGATGAATGGGTCCACAAATGTCACCTTGGATCCGTTCTAAGAATTTAGGGGATTCGACTTGAAGTTTAACAGGGGATGGTCGAACAATTAGTTTTCCGAGAGAACATGCTGAACAAGGAAGTTCATCTTGTTGTATGATCTTTTGGTTTCTAAGAGGATGTCCCGTAGAATTTTCTATAATACGTCGCATCATGGAAACTCCAGGATGACCAAGTCTCTCATGCCATAGGGTAAGTGATTTTGGGTCTATAGTTTTGGGAATAGTAATATTGTGTGACTCAATGATCCTGATTTTTGTGGCATATAATCCAGAAGAGATTGAGTGTAGCTTTTCTAAAATTTTCTTGTAGCCTAAAGTGGTTGAAGTGATTAAAAGATATTCGTTTTCATCCTCACTAGTAGTTTCAATGTGAAAACCGTTAAGGCGAATATCTTTGAAACTTAAGAGGTTCCTAGTTGAATTGCTAGAGTACAGGGCATTTGGTATATGAATTTGTGTTCCATTTGGCAGAATAAAACTAGCCTTCCCAAGACCTTCGATCATATTAGATGTACCCGATATCGTCAATACTTGAGAGTTGGTTTTAGTTAACTGTGAAAAATATTGTCGACTTTGTAGAATCGTGTGAGTGGTGGCAGAGTCAGCAATACAAATATCTTCCATACTTATTCTGAATACACACATAAATAAATAAACGATATTTTCATTAAAACAAGTACACAAAACAGAAATATATAGAACATTACATAGAAAGCAAAAGCGTACATAAAAATTATTCATCTAGGTCATAATAAAGATTGGTCCTATTATCTAGTTCATTTGCGGTCTTGTTGATTGGTTCATCATTAAAACTTGCCAAATTTGTTTCCATCCTTTGTCCATTCTGATTTTTAGATGACTCGTAAAGTTTTACAAGATGTTCAGGTGTGCGACAAGTACGGGTCCAATGCCCGTGAGCCCCACATCTAAAGCAGATATCTCTAGTGTCTCCTTCCCGTGGTGCCTTTCTTTTTATTTGGTACATCATTTTGCCACTTCTGGTGGCCAGAGTTGTTGTAGCCATCACGCTGCCACTTCAGGTGGCCAGAGTTATAATGATTTCGAAACCGACCACGAAAATTTCCACGTCCACGGTTTCGTCCATAACCTCGTCCTCCTCTATGCTCTTTCCCACGCTCATTCTTCCGGAATGACGTGTTATGTACTTCGGGTAACTGGGCAGAACCTGTGGGACGTATCTGATGATTTTTTAGCAACAACTCATTATTCTTTTCAGCTACAAGAAGGAGGGATATCAGCTCACTATATTTCTGAAAATTGTGTTCCCTGTATTGTTGCGCCAGGATCATGGTGTTGGGGTGAAAGGTTGAGAGGGTCTTTTCGATCATGTCAGCATCACTAATATTCTCACCACACAAAATCAGTTTTGAACTTATTTTGAACAGGACATAATTATATTCAGCAACAGATTTAAAATCTTGCAACCTTATATTAATCCACTCATAACGGGCATGTGGCAAATGGACAAGTTTCCGGTGATCAAATCTATCTTTAAGATTGTTCCAAAGAGTGAGTGGGTTTTTGACAGTTAGGTATTCAGATTTTAAATTTTCATGAATGTGATGTCTGAGAAAAATGATAGCTTTGGCATTTTGTTCAACAGTTGGGGTTTTTCCTGATTCTATGGTGTCTTTTAATCCGTTAGCACTAAGGTGTAATTCCGCATCTAGTACCCATGATAAATAATTGTCTCCAGATACATCCAAAGCAACAAACTCTAATTTTGCAAGATTTGCCATTCTGATAAAGGTTTGAACATGATAAAATATCGCACATCAAGATTTAAACAATTAGTTAAATTTATATGTATATATTAATAATTTAATTCAAAAGTTACGACGGCATAGCCGACCACAAAACTTTTGAATATTACTTGACGACAGAGCCATCTTTATAGTAGTACTGACGGCATAGCCATCTTTAATATTAAACAATAATAATTTAATAAATTAAAACAATTAATAAAAGAAGACGATAGTAATTAAAATTAAATCGTACCTCCTTTACCGATCAAGCTTCAGTTCAGTTGGCAGAGGCTCGTGCTGATAACGTGTTGTAAATAAGTTAAGATAAAAACCAACTAATATAAAGAGATGATTATACAAACTTACTACTAAAACATGATAAAGTAAACGAAGACAGGAGCTTGAGAAGTGATTCAAGTTTCTTTTTTCAATGTTCTTGTCAAATGGACTACATGGCCTATTTATAGGACAAAATTTGGTCGCCTTATTAACCGACCTAGTTATAATAATACATATGTATTGCTCATGCTTGCGTCATTTGCGTGTATTGGGAATGATGACTCCAAAGCTTCCTTTGTAAGCTTACATTGTCAATTATATCATAACACATATTCTATTTTACTAGTTTATAACTCGTGCGAAGCATAATTTTTTAAAATTTATTTATTATATTTTTATTAATAATTATATTTTTTTATCCATGCAACACATGACTCTTTTCTTAATATCTATAATTATGTTTATTTATGAATATTTTAATATTTAAAAGTTATTAGTTTACATAATCAAATTTGTTAAAAAAGATTTAGCCAAAAAAATTATAGTTAAAAATTTGTTATTTATTAGATTTTACACGCTCAATTTAATATTTGTTTATATTAAGTTATAAAAGTTAGGTTTGAACAATTTTACGGGTGATAAACAAATTTTAAAGAGAAGTTGCCCAAAATTTCAATATTTGGTGCTGGCGGTCCTATTTTCCCACCGGCTGCGCATAACAAACTTGCGTACACAGATTACGTATTATAGTCATGCGCACATTTCATTTGACAGCAACATCACCACCAACAACTTACTTGCGGGGTTCGTATGAGACCTTTATACATGCATTGCTGCAATGCGGGTTCAGGACCACACATCCTACACATGCGCATTCTCCTGCTACAGCACACCCTAAAGTACAATCAAGTAGGTGTACATCAAATAATCAGAAAAATGATGATGTCCTTAAATTGGAGGTGACTCACCTTCGTCAAATTGCAGGTGGTGCAGTTTTTGTTGGGTATAATTAACTAAACTACACAGCAACAATAGGGCAGTTATATATATATATTTTGTATTAACAAGAACAAGCAAAAATACCAATAACAAAACAAATACGAAGGTCGAAACAATAATATAATTAGAGACTGAAAATAACAAGACAAGAAAGAACACTTATCTTTCAGGAGCTTTAACAAATACTGAAAGATAATAAACAGCTGAGTCGCCAAGCCTTAGAGGAGTCTTGACTGTTCTTGAAGAGATTATTTTCCCACTTACGCTGTGTTGGGTTGCAACAATATCACTCACAGGATAAAACAACACAGATCAATCCACTCACAGTAATGACAATGATCAACAACGACCTACACCTCACTTCGCCCAAGAACTATGTAATTAATCTGTATGTGTTGAGAGAGAACAGAGAAGATGATAGTTGCTAGGGTTTTCAGAGTTATGTATATCCTGCTTAGTCCAACGTTCTGTTTTGTATATATAAAATACAAAATAAAACGTAACCGACCAAATATTGTAACTGAAGATATGACATTTAATACCAAATATTCTGATTTAATTACCATAACAGTTGTCATCAGTATTTAATATCAATTACAGCTCAGTCAGGATTTCCTGGTCCATCAGGATTTGATCATCATCAGTACTCCAAGCCATCAGGACTTGCTGTCCGTCAGGAGTGGCATCAGTACTTGCCGACTATCAGGATTTCGTCAGGACTGGACCATCATCAGGATTTAACTCCATCAGGATCCAAGTACTGACCCAGGCCATCAGGATTTAACTCCAAATATAAATACTGACCCAGTTTGTTTAGCTGTTACAAATAAATACTGGTACTGTTAAATTAAATCAATAAATAATATTAAATAAACAGGTAATAAAATTCCTCGCCCAGGTCGCCTCGCGTACGCGAGACGCCGAGACATTCGCCCAAATCGCCATTCGACCCGAGTCAAGTCGAGTCGTGTCGTGGCGAGGCGAGGCGGCGGCGTGTGTGTGCGCGTGAGGCACATAATAACACCATGCACACCCATATGCCTTAGTATTTGAACACTACTCTTGCACATGGTTCTATATAAACCCATCAACCTCTCATTACCATTTCTATGTGGGATACAAGTTATTTCAATATAACCAACCCACATAACCCATTTCAAGCAACCTATTTCAACTCAATTTATTTATGGATTACACTAAGAAAATGTCTTAGATCCAAACATAAAAGTTTAAGTCCTCATTACAAGGAACAACCTCCAATTGTTAGTTTCCGGAAATTTCATCAAGAACATATTAAAAATATGCCTCAAACTTTCCATTTTCTAACAATCCCCCACAAATCCATACAGAAATGCTTACATATCGGTCCTTATCATGACTTGCTTTTCAGAGTCGGTACCCTTCCGGGTTTGAACCCTCCTAAGTCCTCTACTTCGATGGCTACCGGATATAGATGAAATGTTTCACCTTGAATCTTTATCCGTTTGGTGTAGCCACACTCCATAGACGACGACAAATCAAAGGCTATGGTGCTGATATACGGCTTTGAGACGTTAATGGTCCTGTCTCGATCCTGTTCGTCGAATGTTTCAAGGAATAACCCTTTCCTCTAATTGCGACCACACAATTACATTCGCTTAGCTGGGCATCTCCAGAGATGTACTGCTATCATCTCGTCAAATGACTTAACCCCATTCAGAGTTCAAATAACTCTTGCTATACTGGCAGTAATAGTACCTTTTAGGTTTACAGGGGATAGACACAGATACGTAAGTATCAAAGTATATAGTAAAGGTACTACCAACTCACCCTCACAGCTTGTTATTACCACATTGAATACACTTCAAGGGATCTCCTCTCAGGTGTATTGGGTTCCCGCTGCTGATGAATCATTATGGGCTATCAGTCCCATCCTCAACCTAGACTTAAGGACTACTGCATGCTCAAGTCCTTTAGTCAAAGGATCAGCTATATTATCCTGAGTTCCAATGAACTCTACAACAATAATCCTCTCAGACACTAGACCCCTTATAGACTTAAGTCTAACTTGGACGTGTCTCTTTGTTTTAGCATTATACTTTTCACTACCGATCTTGTCGATAGTTGTATGGCTATCACAATGAACAATAATGGCTGGAAGCGGTCTGCTTACTACAGGTAACACTAACATAAGTCCATGCAACCATTCAGCCTCCGTCCCCGTGGCATCTAGTGCACACAACTCAGCCTCAAAGGTAGACCGAGTTATCAAAGTCTGTCTAGTAGACTTCCAGGATATTGCCCCACCTGCTAGGGTAAACAAATATCCCGTCACTCAATTGGTACCAGATTTCTTAGCTATCCAACTTGCATCACTGTATCCCTCGAGTACTCCAGAGAATCTTCGATAATGCAAACCAAGGGAAATAGTTCCCTTAAGATATCTAAGAACTCTATCCAGTGCCTCCCAATGAGTCTTGTTCGGACAGCTTGTATATCTAGCTAACTTAGACACAGAATAAGAAATGTCTGGTCTAGTCATGTTAGCGAGATATTGCAAACTCCCAGTAATCTGAGAATACCTTAACTGAGACACAGGAATCCCTGAACTATTCTTGACTAGGGCAACTTTAGAATCGTACGGTGTACTAGCGATTCTACAATTTGAATAACCATACTTCTCAAGTATAGATTTCTCTATATAATGAGATTGTGACAATGTTATTCCATCAGTTGACTGTGTCAACTTGACCCCAAGAATCACACTAGCCTCACCCATATCCTTCATTTCAAAATGCCTTTTCAAGAAACTTTTTGTCTCGTTAATAATCTCAATATTGGTTCCAAACAATAATATATCATCCACATATAGGCACACGATAATACATTCATTTCCTTTAACCATATAGTAGACACACTTGTCACTTTCATTAACTACAAACTCTGATTCTAAAACAGTATCATCAAACTTTTTATACCAGTCTCTAGGAGCTTGTTTTAAGCCATATATAGACTTGATCAACTTACATACTTTCCTTTCGTTATCAGAAGCAACAAATCCCTCAGGCTGATCCATATAAATCTCTTCTTCAAGATCACCATGAAGAAAAGCTGTCTTTACATCCATTTGATGGATGATAAGACCATGTACAGAAGCCAATGCTATAAGCATTCAAATTGTAGTCATTCTTTCAACAGGAGAGTATGTATCAAAGTAATCAATGCCTTCCTTTTGCCTAAAACCCTTAGCTACCAGCCTAGCCTTACACTTATCTATTGAGCCATCCGGGTTCATCTTCCTTTTGAAGATCCACTTAAATCCTATAGTAGTACACCCAGGAGGAAGATCAACCAACTCCCATGTTCCATTAGAAACAATAGAGTCAATCTCACTTTTTACAGCACCTTTCCAGTGCCTTGACTCCGAAGAATCCATGGCCTGTCGGAAAGTTAAAGGTTCATCCTCGACATTGTAAGTGACAAAATCACTTCCAAAGTCCTTGACTACCTTTGCACGCTTACTCCTTCTAGGTTCATCTACTTCGTCAGGAGTAGAACTACTAGAAGGATCTGCCCCACATTTGTCATCTTTTCCACACGATCAGGAATAGAACTCGATGTGTGAGTAGGATCATCATTAGAAATATCTTGAGGTATGCCAGTCTTCATAGGGAACACATCCTCAAAGAATGTTGCATCACGAAACTCAACTATAGTGTTAGCCACTATACCGTCTATGTCAGATTTTAACACTAAAAATCTCATAGCCGTAGTGGTTTCAATATAGCCCAGAAAGATGCAATCAACAGTTTTCGGACCTAGTTTCTTTCTCTTGTGTTCAGGGACAAGCACCTTTGCAAGGCACCCCCACACACGAAGATACTTTAAACTTGTCTTTCTACTTTTCCATAATTCATAAGGTGTCTTGTCTATGTTTCAGAGGGACTCTATTCAGAATATGGCAAGCCGTATTCAAAGCCTCTCCCCACATGTACTTAGGCAACCCAAAATTAATAAGCATGTTGTTAATCATATCTTTAAAGGTTCTGTTCTTTCGTTCAGCCACCCCATTAGACTCAGGTGTGTATGGTGGAGTCACCTCATGAACTATACCATTGCTTGCGCAAAATTCATTAAACGAGGTACTAGTATACTCACCACCTCTATCAGATCTCAAACGTTTAAGTACTTTACCAGTTTGTGTTTCAGCTTCAGTTTTGAACATAATGAATTTTTCTAGTGCTTCATCTTTATGTCTAAGTAAATAAACATAACAGTATCTACTACAATCATCTATAAAGGTAATAAAATATCATTTATTATCCTTAGTCAACATGCCACCAAATTCACATATGTCTATGTGTACTAAATCTAATACTCCTGAATCCCTAACAACATTATGAAAGGGTTTCCTAGTTTGTTTAGCAGTCACACATACTTGACATTTAGATTTCTTATCAATGACATACTTTGGGATCAACTCTAAATTCATCATATTCTTTAGAGCACCAAAATTTAAATGACCAAGTCTAGAATGCCACAAATCAGATGATTCAACACAATTAACAGAAGGTGCAACACTATCATTAATAAAACTGCCCAAAACAGGCTCAACATTTATCAAAAATAAACCATCAGACAAGTAACCTTTGCCAAAAAATGTACCAGTATGTGTAATAACTACTTTATTACATTTCAAAGAAAATTCAAAACCATTCTTAACTAAACAACTTCCACTTATTATATTTCTACGAATATCAGGAACATGTTGCACTCTAGTTAGAGATAGAACACGCCCAGAAGCAAACTTCAGGTCCACGTTTCCTATTCCAAGAACTTGAGCAACACTAGCATTCCCCATCTTCACTGTCACTCCATGACTCTGTTGATAAGATACAAAAAGAGTAATATCAGTACAAATATGTACATTAGCTCCAGTATCAATCAACCATTCATGTGACAGATAAGTGGAAAGAAATATAGGGTTGTAGGTAACATACCCGTCATTGGTTCCAGAGGTAGCAACCTCACCAACAACCATGTTAACCTTAGGCCCATCAGTGGTTGCAAGCACAGTATTAGCTTGTGCTCCCACAACAGCTTTCTTTGCAGGACAGTCCTTGCTCCAATGACCAACTTGTCCACAAGACCAACATGGTTTGTTTGTCTTTGGTTTCTTAGCCTTGTTCTTGTCATTTTTAGGCCTAGTGTTATCCTTCTTAGTGATAGCCTTTCTTTTCTGTCCAACAGTCACTACATTCACCTTCGAACTCCCATGTTCAGCAGGCATCACATGTCCCTGTTTGGACTTGTGTTGTTCCTGCACAGAGATGTCCAACATCAGGTTTATCCAAGTGATCTCTCCTTTCTGTCTTTTCAGGGAGATAGCAAACTCTTCCCAAGACTTGGGGAGCTTTTCAATCACTGGCATAACCTGAAACTTTTCAGGAAAGTCCATTCTGGACTCCTTCAAAGCATGCACCAACATCTCAAACTCATGTGCCTGCTCAGTCATGGATTTTGTATCCACCAGTTTAAAATCAAGAAACCTAGCCACAAAATACTTTTCCAACCCTTGCGAGTCAGTATTGTGTGTCTGGTCCAGCTTCTCCCATAAGAGCTTAGCAGTGAAGGAGTCAGATGAATACACATCAAATAGAGTGTTCGCTAAAGCTGCCAGTATAGCAGCCCTAGCCACCCCATCTTTTTCCTCCCACATAGCATACGCCCTAATAGAATCAGCCTTTTCCTGATCAACAACAGGTTTCTCATACTGCACCACCGACCATAGACCCTTTACTGTAAGCCACAGTTTCATCTTTTTCTGCCAACGAGAAAAACCAAGACCCCCACCGAATTTATCAGGAATTCCTGACAAATCGATAGGCTGTGGGAAACGGTACGTGGTCCAATCGATGGTAGGCACAGTAACACCAGAACCAGAAGCAATAGCACCAACATCAGGAGTTACAGTTTCGTTAACCATCTTGCTAATTAACAATATATAACACAGAATAATCTCTTCAAGATTGTTGGGTATAATTAACTAAACTACACAGCAACAATAGGGCAGTTATATATATTTTGTATTAACAAGAACATGCAAAAATACCAATAACAAAACAAATACGAAGGTCGAAACAATAATATAATTAGAGACTGAAAATAACAAGACAAGAAAGAACACTTATCTTTCAGGAGCTTTAACAAATACTGAAAGATAATAAACAGCTGAGTCGCCAAGCCTTAGAGAAGTCTTGACTGTTCTTGAAGAGATTATTGCCCCACTTACGCTGTGTTGGTCACAGGATAAAACAACACAGATCAATCCACTCACAGTAATGGCAATGATCAACAGCGACCTGCACCTCAGTTCGCCCAAGAACTATGTAATTAATCTGTATGTGTTGAGAGAGAACAGAGAAGATGATAGTTGCTAGGGTTTTCAGAGTTATGTATATCCTGCTTAGTCCAACGTTCTATTTGTATATAGTTGCTAGGATTTATCAGTACTCCAAGCCATCAGGACTTGCTGTCCGTCAGGAGTGGCATCAGTACTTGACCGACTATCAGGATTTCGTCAGGACTGGACCATCATCAGGATCCAAGTACTGATCCAAGTAGATGAGTTCTTATAAAACAAAACCACCATTTGTGTATAATTTATTATTTAATAATAAATAATATTTGATTAGTTATTATCTAAAACTTAATAAAACAAGATAAAAATATATACGATTTTATAAAATTTTATCCTCGTATTATTATATTTTTTACTGATTTGAATTTTTATTATATTGATTTGAATTTTTTATTCAAAGGAACATAGATTTCTAAATTTAAAACAATTAGAAAAAAGTAATTGAATTGGTATTAAAATAATGATAATATAATAATTATTATTAGAATTTAATTACTCACTTTACCAATTTGGGCTTTATCTTGTATTTTAAAAATCAGATTTTGACGATTTTACAACCAACATGAAGATAACTAAATTATATTTTATTTAATGATGGTTTAAATTTTTTTATCTAAATAAAATTGTCCATAAATGGAAGAGAAAAGAAAGTCACGAATTGTTTACGTGGAGAATTCTATTTAATATAGAAAACCTATTTATATTTGATTTAAATTATCAAAATACAGTTCTTCAGAATTTAAATATAATCCTACTATTAATTAAATATTTTTTTTTAATTTTAGATCTAACAGTTTTCATTTATCTAGTTAAGATCTAATTGTACTTATTAATTTGGTCGTTCAAGGACCGTACTATCATGACCAAAATTTCCGTTAAGGTCCCTATTATGCTTATTATATAAAGATTTATTATAATAAGGAAATAAAGTATATAATGATATAAGTATCATACTAACTGATTTTACTTTTTATGTTTCGATTTTATTTACAGTGTATATAAATTTTAATTTACATTATTATTTAAAAATTATTAAACAGAATAAACATATGTTATGATTATATAAATTTTATTATCATATTATTATATTCTTTATCGATTTGAATTTTTTCTTAAATTAATTTTAATATTTTATTAAAAGAAATATATAATTTCTATATTTAAAAAAATTAGGGAAAACAATTAAATTGGTGCTACAATAAAAAAATATATTTACTAAATTTATATACTCATTTTACTATTTGGGCTATATATTGAATTTTAGAAATTAAATTTTGACAATTTCATCATCCACACGAATCTAACGAAATTATCTTTAATTTAATGATGATTTAATAATTATTATCTAACTTGACCTACCCATAAACCGAATATAAAAGATAGTTAAATTTTTTTACATAAAGAATTATATTCCATATAGAAAACCAATTTATAATTTGTTTAAATTATCAAAATACACTTATTAATATTTAAATAAAATCATACTTTTTATCAAATACACATTTTAATATAAGTATTATATTCAAAATTATTGTTAATGAATATGAAACCTTCAATTTTTTAATAATATTTTGATATTATCCTTTTGTGTTTGTTATATGTAAAATAATATAATTATATTTTGGATGAATCAAATTTTTATGTTACTCGAGAAAAAAAGTGTTATGTTTAATACTAATAAAAAATGTGTTATTAATTCATTCATGTACAGAACTTCTTCTACGTCTCTTATAACGCAGGGTCCACGTGTATTATTGTTAGCATCATATACATGAGCATTATATTGATAATTTTTAATATTATAATCGATATGAATTGTTATCTTGATATTTGGTTTAACAATTATTATCTAACTGGAACTATCCATAAATTCAAGATAAAAGATATTTAAGAATTTTTACATAGAAAAATTTTAAATTATCAAAATACATTTTTTAGTAGGGCTGTCAATGGATCGGATCGGCCTTGATCCATATCCTGATCCATTTAATTTTACCGGATTCGGATTCGGATCGGATCATAGCCGGATTTTTTATAGCCCGATCCATATCCGGATCCGTTATGATCACGGTTAACGGATCGGAGCTCCGATCCGTTAATATTTTAAAAACATATTTTACTCAAATTCAAATTCAAACATCACTAAACATTTCACAAAGTTGAAATGCAAATTTAACACCAACATTAATTTACAGATTACACAATAAAATAAAATCTAATTACAATCCGAAAACTAAAACACAGAATTTGAATGTCCAACTATCCTAAATACACTTGTTTGCCATACAACCATTATAAGTTTGTAACCATTCAGCAACAAATCTGAAGCTAGTTTATGTGTCTTACATTTCATTGTCTTTTATGTCAATTTTATAAATAAAAGAGAGGTCCAGTTTATACAAGTTTATACAAGTAAAAGAGAATTGTTTTGACTTAATTGGTAAAAATATATGATATATTTAATATATAAAATAATCGGATTGGATCGTTAACGGATCAGATCATGTTAAATCCATATCCGATACTAATCGGATCGGATCGTTATCGGATCGGATTTTTAACGGATCGAATTTATTTTGTAATGATCCATATCCGCTCCATTAGCCCTTCAGATCGGATCGGATCGGATTTCCGATCCATTGACAACCCTACTTTTTAGTATTTAAATATAATCATATTATTAATCAAATACACTTTTTAATATTAGATCTAACAATTCTCGTCTATCTATTTAAAATCTAACTGTAATTATTAATTTGATCATTAGTGATCGTACATGGACCATATCGATTTGAAT
The DNA here is from genome assembly GCA_030848705.1 of Heracleum sosnowskyi. Lineage (NCBI taxonomy): Eukaryota > Viridiplantae > Streptophyta > Magnoliopsida > Apiales > Apiaceae > Heracleum > Heracleum sosnowskyi. Next base: position 13,016,089 of record CM061239.1, read on the forward strand.
TTTTTCTTAAATTGATTTTAATATTTTATTGAAAATAACAAAGAATTTCTAAATTTAAAAGGATCAGGAAAAAAATTTAAATTGGTGCTACAAAAATAAAAATATATTTATGAAAATTTAGATACTCACTTTACTATTTGGGCTATATATTGAGTTTTTAGACATCGGAATTTGACGATTTTACAGGCCACGCGAAGCTAACGAAATTATCTTTAATTTAATGATGGTTTAATAATTATTATCTTACTGGATCTACCCATAAACTAAAGAGTAAAGATAATTACGAATTTTTACATAAACATTTTTATTCAATATAGAAAATCCATTTATAATTTGTTTAAATTATCCTACACCTTTTAGTATTCAAAATACACCTTTTAGTATTTAAATATAATCCTACACTTTTTGAAAAAATCACACTTACGCTTATTATATACAGGGATTTAATAGGAATATTGGATTTCTGTCACTGAATTTATGTAATTCAGCAGAATCTAATTACGTTTGCATTTCTGTCACAGGAATCCTACTTGGATTGGACATGTCCACTTCTAGTTGGCCGGCAACTGCTTTAAAATTAAGTTGGATATCCATCTATATCAAACATTCATAATACACTTTTTAGTATTTAAATATAATCTTATTATTAATTAAATACATTTTTTAATATTAAATTTAACGGTTCTCGTTTATTTATTTAAGATCTAACGGTTCTTATTAAGGGCCTGTTTGACCATCATTATAAGTGACAACTTATGCATTATAAGTTGATAAGAGTTTACGAGGGGTGTTTGTGTACTCAGCTTATTTGATAACTTATAACTTATAAATTGATAAGTAGAATGTTAGAAATCACCAACATTTTACTTAACCTATCAACTTATTTTTTGATTTCTTTATTTTTTTAATAATTTATATTTTTACCTTTGTGTTTTTAAATATTTTTTTAATTTAAAATGCAAGTGTTGATAGCATTGTATTTAATAATTATTTTTTCAAATTTAATTTAGTAAACTCTTAACTAACTTATAAGTAAATTTATCCAAACGGGGCAGATCGACTACCAAAATTTTGGATTGGACATGTCCACTTCTAGTTGGCCGGCAACTGCTTTAAAATTAAGTTGGATATCCATCTATATCAAACATTCAAAATAGCAAAATGCATAACAAATTTTAGTTTAAATTATTGCTGATACATGTCAGATTGTAACTTAAATAAACTAAATATTAACGGTTATCTATCGAAATATTTAGAAACAAAAGGTTTTATAAAGTGCGGAATAGTAGGATCATTAGAACCAAATTTCATAAACTCAAATTAGCAAGTTTGAGGTATACATAAACATGTAAATTTGACATCAAAAGTTAGAGGACAATATCTATCACTGGGTAGACCTGATTAAACAATTATTTCTCAAAGGAAAAGTTATATATATGATTTATCTATTAAATCCCTATTAACTCCTTATATATAACTAGTATTTTACCCGTGTTTCGCACCGAGAATTTTTTTTTTTGCCTCATTTTGTTATATATTTTTTTTCTTATATAAATTACATTATTAGTAATTTACAATAATATTTATTTTAATGTACAATATTTGTTCGGCACATAGACGGAAAATTGTTATCGAGATGTGTAATGTTATCACTTATCATAGAAAAATGTACTTGAAAAATTATGTCGACAAAATTTTATGGAAATACAGAATTAAATAAATACAATTTAAATAGATGACAATGTAATAAAAGTAGTCCAGCATCTGAACATAACACCAATAAAAATAAAAAATAAAAATGCATAACATTTTTAACCATCCTAAAATTCACAACATCATTTCATATCATGCATCATTGTTAGGACCATCATATCTAATAACTTCAAGCCTGAAAAATATATAGAATATGAATAGGTCAAAATAAAAACTTAATATTGAAATTTGAACTAGGAGGCTGTGGTTGGTGACCTCCACTTGGCCATTGGATTGAGGGTAAGCCACAGAGGACCTTTTGTGCTGGATCAGGTAGGCTGAGAGGTACTCTTCGAAGTCACCGTCAATGAACTGTCTGCCGTTATCTGTCACAAGGACTCCGGGAATACCGAATCGGGTGGTCACGGATTCGTAAAAGAATTTGCGACATACCGAAGCAGTGATATGCGACACGGCCTTAGCGTCTACCCACTTGGTCATGTAGTCTATGGCTACAATCAGAAACTTGAGCGCCCCTCTAGCAGGGGGAAAAGGTCCCATAATGTCCATGCCCCACACATCAAAGGGAATAGGCGAAAGCACCAAAGTAGGAAGAACCGGGGGAAGCCTGGGGACCGAAGCAAACAATTGACACTTGATGCAGGCTTTGGCATAGTTCAGACAGTCTAGACGCAAGGTAGACCAGTAATAACCCTGGCACAGAATCTTATGGGCAAGGGCCTCCCCAGAAGAATGACTTCCACAAATCCCTGCATGTACTTCTAACATACAATATTCCGACTCAGGGTAATCCAAACACTTGAGTAAGGGGGCTAGGAAGGACCTTCGGTACAACGCTCCATCGACCAGAGTATAGTGAGCGGACTTACCCCGGAGAGCCCGTGCTGATTTCTTGTTTTCGGGCAACACACCATCTTGGAGATACAAAATGATAGGGGTCATCCAATTAGGTCCGTAAGTTAGGATCATGACTTGAGACAGCATGTCTGTAGGCAAAGCAACAGAAGGGGTAAGCAGAACAGTGTAATAGATGTTAGAGTCGGATGGGGATTCTTCCCCGGTAGCCATCCTAGCAAGAGTGTCTGTCCGGGAGTTTTCTTCCCTCGAGATTCCTTCAAGCGATGTCTTAGGGAATTGAGAGAGCATTTCCCTGGTCTCTTGAAGATACCTGACAAGCATGGGTCACTTGGCAACAAAACCTCTCAGGATCTGATTAACAACCAACTGAGAATCGTTGAAGGCTCTCAAGTGCTGAACTTGAAGGGCTTTCGCTAACCGGAGTCCCGCAAGCAATGCTTCATACTCCGAGCAGTTGTTGGTGGCTGGGAAATCAAAACGGATGGCTTGTTGGATCTCAAAACCTTCCGGACTGGTGAGGAGCACTCCGGCTCCACTACAATCGGTTGTAGAGGTCCCTCCATACTCACCTTTGGCACCGAAGCTGTGATTCCTGTTGAACTAGGAGAACTGTCCTTACGGGTTCAGCAATACGACCCCACTGCTAATGAGACAGGTATTCGAACCAACTTGGATCTGTTGGAGGAGTGCAGGGAAAATGTTGTCATTCGTATGACTAGCTATAAGCAAACCACATCCAAGTATTTTGGAAAGGTCAACCCACGAGAGTTTCAGGTTGGAGATGAAGTGTTAAGGTCGTCTGCAACCTCTGATCCCACTCACAATCGGAAGCTGGATCCCAAGTGGGAAGGTCCATATGTCATCCGTCAAGTTATCAAAGCGGGGACATACACTCTTGCTAACCTTCATGGGGAGATCCTCCCCAACACGTGGCACGCCACTCACCTGAAACGTTTTTACCCGTGAGTGCCTCTCTACTGATAGTCCCTCTACGGGAACAGTTTTAATGTGTTACTTATGTATTTCTCTTTTTAAACTATGGAGTAACTTAAAAGTTACTAGATTTGTTTTTGGGGTGTAACATAGCCTCTTTACGAGGCATGAAAGTATATGGAAGCCATCGTATGTGGTATGTAGACCATCTTTTACAACTATTTGTAGACGCATCGCACCACGGGTGTCGCGACCCCGCCTCACCTCCAAAGGCCATGCCTTTTGTGTACAAGGATCCCATTAACCCGTCCATTCAAACGCCCGTACAACTAGCCACACTATTTCAATATGGCTAAGGGCATGACACGGGTAATCCTTCCATTTAAAGACGTCAATTTAAGTAGCCCAAAATACGCTACGACATGGATGGATTTCTAGTAAAACACATGCTCATTCTAAAAGCCGATATATGTGGCTCGCATGAAGCTACGACATGAGTCGGTTCCAATAACACACCCGTACATCTAGCCGTACTATCTTAATATGGCTAAGGGTGCGGTACAGATAATCCTCCCATCTAAAAAACGCCAATTTAAGTAGCCCGAAATACGCTACGACATGGATGGATTTCTAGTAAAACACCTACTCATTCTATGGACAACCAACTTCTGCAGCCCGCAGGGAGCTACAGTATGGACGGTTTTCCGGAATGACATGGGCTCATTTAAGCTACGGCGCGAGTTGATCCAAATAAAATCTTCCGGCACCCATCTATGCTGGGGGCAGCTTGACAGTCATATGCCAATCTTTTCAAGGCAACTTAGGCCGAACTTACAGACACCCGCTGTAAGCTCCAACGTCCCACTTACCGGACAGAGAACAGTCATTCGCACATACGTGCTGAAGGTCCTTAGCAAAACATTTCTTCTTATTTAGAAAATGTTGAAAGCTCCTACATACAATGGATTAAATTATGCCGAGAGATTTCTTTAATTATGACAAGTTTCGGTAGAAATAAATTTTTTTCATTTGTCCGAATTTACACCCAGGTCTTGTACCAACTTACACAAAATGCTTTCACTTCTGTAAGCTGTGTGGAGATGCAAGTGCATAAAAATACAAGTATGCAAAAACACAAGTACGGTTCAGACATTCACGATGCAAAACAAATAAAAGCAACCCGAAAGGCCTTTTCATTAAAAAAATAGATAAGATACATTTCGAAATTTAAAGTGGCCCATTACAAGTTATTTGGGTCCACTATACCAGAACCTAGACTAGGCCGCGGCCGCAGCCGGGCCAGACCCCGGGGGGCCACCTTCACCCTTGTCATCCTTGGGAGAGTCCTTCTTGAACTCCTCCTTTTTCTTCTTCTTAGCAGCCTCCTCACGATCATACTCCTCTAAGGCTGCTTGCCCTATGGCAAACAGAACGTCGAGGAACTCACTCCATTTGGTGGCCTCTAGCTCCCGGAGCTCTTCAACGGACATGTCCAAAACGTTTTTCCGGTTATACATGATCCTGGAAAAATACAAGTGAAAAAAAGAAAAAAGAAAAAAGAAAAAAGAAAAGAAGAAAGAGAGAGAGAAGCCTCACAACTAACCTTGACGTTTTGTTGACAGAAGATAGAGTTAATCGGTATAAAATGAGAATGTGTAACCTCCCCACTATTTATAGAAGGATGCTGGAGAGAGTGACATGGAAATCAACAAAGGAAATTCAATGAACTACCTATTACCGAGACAGTCAAAACAGTCAAAGTGCTTGACTCAAGGTAAAACCAGACACAGAAAAATAAGCGACTGGCTTTACCAAGGTAGCCAAGACGGTCAAGACAGTTGACTCTAGGTTGTTCTCACCCTCGCGTCTTTCCCATGAAGAAATTCACACCAGTTCTCAATTCAAATTATCGCGTGTTCCAATTCTAAGAGGAAATAAATGGAGAATAATAATTAAGAGAACATAAATCCGTAAAGAAAAGCAGAGTTACAAAAGAAACACAGTCTCGTAAGGGAACCTAAATGCCGAAATGGCCGAAATAGTTTTGGACCAAAGTTCGAACTGATAAACAAACAAAATAAAACATAACGAAAATAAATGTCCGAAAAACATCGCAGATCCTACGAACATAACCCAAAGAACCACCTTCCCTCACTCCTTGGCCGAATTGGGATCACCATTGGAGTTGAGTCCCTCATTTGGGCTGCCGTTGGCTTTCCCGGGCTCACTGGCTTCCCCCTCTTCCATTCTCCCTTCGGCTTCGGCTGTAGCTTGACCCCTCGTTCCTGTTTCTTCTCCCTTGCCTTTTTCGGCTTCCAATCGAGCTATCTCGACGTCTTGAAAGTTGTCGATTGAGTGAACCGTAGGGTCCACCGTATTGCCTGCACCTACGAACTTCAGGCAATCGTTGTACCCTTCTTCATGAAATTCCCCGGCCCTCGTCTCTAACTATGTGACATAGGCCTCAGAACCTTTGTACTGGGTCACGCAGTCTTCAAAGGTGATGTTCGCTTCACGCTCAACTCGTTCCAAAACCTGGGCGGTCTTGATCAACTCTTTGGCTTGTTGGAGAAGTTCTTTATCACGCTGACCCGGAATAGTTCGCAGGCTCGCATAGATGCCCCTCTTTGTCTGCAACTCCTCTTACAACTTAGACACACTTCCCTCCAATAGTTCCCGAGCCTTCTTCTCTTTCTCCCATTCCAAGGCCGTAGTTTTTTCCTTCGCTTGAGAATCCTTCAGTAGAGCCAAGGCTTCATCTCTCGCCTTTGTCTCCGTTATAGATCTCCTCTGCTCGGTCGTAGCCAATCGATGATTGCTTAGAGTTCTTTCTGTGGCCCCTATGAGATAAGATCCCAGCTGTCATGTGGAAAACAAACAAGCAACGCAAGGTCAGAAATAATCAATGATAAAGAATTCTCAGAAATAATGAACGGATAAATGTTACCTTTCCGTAGGCTTCCTTGACCTTGCGGATTAAATCTTCGTCATTCTCCCTTTCAATCCTTGCTCGATCTTGGGTCAAAGTAAAGGCACTAAGAGCTTCTAAAGGAGGTTCTACCTGAGGGTCTTCCCTAAATCAACCTTGACGAGCTTGGAATCGAACCAGAGTGTAACCCTCGACGCCTTCGGCTGAGGGAGTCAAAGGAGCCGGGGGTACTCCTGAACCTGAACCTCCCACGTCTGCAAGGTCAGTCCTCGTACCTCGAGCCGCTACCATGAACCCTGATATGACCTCGACATCGCTATCATCCTCATCGGACTCGTCCCTTAGCTGAAACTCAGACGTTCTTTCGGCCCTCTGTTTCTTGGACTTCCCTTTGACCCCCGGCTTGATAGTCCTTTTCTTATGAATCAAAGACTGGAGAGGCACGTTTTCAGAATCTGTAACTCCCTTGGGAACGGCTGCGTGCCCATCCCCGATCAAGGCTACAGGTTTCACGGAGGATTCCGCCACTGCCGTGATGTCTTCCCCGCTCTGTTTGCTCCCAGTTTCTTTTACCACCTGCTTTCGCCGAGCTAAAGCCAAAATTCGACTCTTGTCCATCCGAGAAGGAGCAGGTATATCCCTGAGCAACACTGCAAAAGGAGCCAAAAGTGAATAACAAGTCAATAAGTGATACCCCATTTACGCACACTGAAATAACAAATAAATGGCCAATATTAAGAAAATCTTACAGTTATGCTCTATTAAAAAGGGAAATTTCCAGAAATCCCCCTATGTCCACAAGCCCTTGGTCTGCCCCCCAACGAAACGGGCTGTAACGGCCGTTTCTTCGGGCTCCAATCTTTCCGACCTACGGATAGCCCCATTTACCCCATCGGGCCTCCGATATTCCGGGAGATACCCTAAGTCACCCCCCCCCCCCCCGAAATAACAACCACTCACCATGCCAACCTTTGTTAGACGAAGGAACCTCTACCAGTATACCCCCCCCCCCAATTCTTGGCTCCCTTCCAATGAAGTTCGAACAAAGGATGATAGTCTCGAGAGGCTTGAAGGCTATGCAATGACCAAAACAAAGTCAGCGTGGGTTCTAGACCTAACTCCGTACATCTAGCAATGAAAGCACAAATCTTCCGGATGGAATTGGGACCCAACTACCCTAAACCTAGTCTCATGTTCACCATTAGAGCGTGGAAAAACCTATGCATTGGCAACCTACCCACAAATCATCCCTCCTGGTGTAAATGAACTCCCCTTCATCTGGTAGACTGATTTCATATTCCTCCGGTATTTGGAAAGAATGTCGCACTGCCCCGTAAAACTCCAAATTGAACAAACACTTTTTATGGAGGTATTCGAGTCCCTTCAAGCGATCCCGTAAGGTTTTATCCAAAAAAATAGCATCCCCGGGCTTGTAATAACACCTTAGCCCGTGTGTCCTAAAGTAGTCCTCCCTTCGAGTGTCTGGAGGAACATTCACGAACTTCTGTGAAGGATCCAACCATTCCCCTGCCTTCCCCAAACAGCTCCTCGTTGGAATCACCGGGCCCTCCGCCCTGAAAGTTCCACGGCCTCTCCCTCGAAGGCTGCCTTCGGAGACCACCTCTTTCCCTTCCCTTCTACTTCCTGGAACAAACCTCGAAGCCCCCACGACAATGGTCTCCCTGGGTGCTTTCGTAATAATTACCTTCCTCCCCTCGGGAACGTTCCAATTGCGGACTTGCTCTGGGGAACTGGCAGCCGTCGAACTCTCCCCCGATGCTGACAAGGCGTCATCATATCTGTAACCCTCAGCGTCTCCCGAATTTGACAACTGCTCGTTGTCTAAATCCGTAGCGCTCCCCCTTCCTCAGAAGCCACAACTCTCTTCCGTTTAGTCATTTGACAGCCGTTGGGAAACTACACATGCGAAAGAAAGGATAGTCACTATATGCCTCAATGTTCTTGTTAAAAACCTAATTAATCCCGTCCCAACAACCTGAACACCCCAATTTCGACAAACGATTAACCATTTTGAAAGGGTTTATAGTGACAGCTCTCAATCTTTCGCATATAATGTGTGTAGCCCCAGAAAAGAGAAAAGAAAGAGGGAAAAAGAAGACCAGAAGGAACACACCCACTCCAAAAATAAACAAATAATGAGAAAGAGCGGCAGTACTATCAAGGGAATGCCATTACCTGAATACAAGTATCTTGGATGCAAACCCGACTTTTCGCGAGAATCTTCTTCCCTCTCCTTGTCGGTTGAAGTCGATAGATGATGAAGACAATGAGAATAGGAAGTGAAATGTGTGTGTACATATATATATGAGTGGAGTAATCAATGCGTGCCTACACGCGCCATAGAAATAAAGAAAGAAACCCAACCGTCTCGCCCGTTTAGGGGGCAAAAAAGGCATTTCTCCTCATTTATGATGTGCACTAACGCTAAGCATAACCGTTTCAGCGGTTAGTCTATCCCCCACGATTCACACCTTCCCTCTCCAACCTCATCATGGTTCACACACCCGTGTCTTCGATCGTGGTTACCCTGTTTGGCATTGAACACGTTGAGTGGGTCATCTAAAGAAGACCCCCTCGCTATGGGGGCAAATGATGGCCTTCGAAACCGCGGCTACAGTCTTACGGCCCCAGGGAGTTCCCCTTCCCGCAAAGGGCTTGGACTACGGAATCCGTAGTCTCATTCCCCGTAACCATGCTCCTCGTCATCAGACACGTGTCGACCCGACACGAACCAGTCACCCCCGGGGGCCCAGAAACATGCCCAGGACCTCTCCACCTGGATGCGTAGGCTGCGCCTGTCACCTACTCTACGGGGAGATAGGTTGACAGACAGGCATCTGACAGTAGCCCCGTCACCTAGCCTAGAAGGTAGACCTCCAGATGGCGAAGGCTCCTGCTCCCTATAAAATGGAAAGGATAGCCTCCCGAGGAGGCTAAGGACAATTTTAGGAAGAAAAAACAAGATTCTCTCAAATAATCTTCTGATGATCGCTACGGATTAACTTAAGAATCCTTACGGCCATCAGGTACAAAAAATAAAAAAGCTTCAACGTGTGGTGTACATATATGGTCACGTAATAGAAATTAGGTTTTCGGCAAATTTAGTTTTTCAACTTTCATCCGTGTGCATTTTAACCTGTGTTTTTTAAGGAATGGGGTTTGAAGTACCAAGTGGAATATCAAAATTCATTAAAAAATGATGTGTGGTCGAATATTTCTAATGATATTGGTGTCAATGCATACTACCCTTTAGCATATAGCTGATCTAACACGTGTCATTTAGTGAAATTTTTTCAAGTAATTTGGAATCTCTAATATTCTTTCTAATCAGAAGTGTGCATCAATACATGTAGTTTGGGCTTGTTAAAAAGCTCGAATTTAAGGTCAGTTAATCGACTCGGCTTTTGATCAGACTACCTCCTAATTCCTATACTTTGCCTATAAAACTACTCTTCCTGCAATTTAAGAGGTCTCGTGCAAGAATATGGAGAGGAGCAATGCTGGTTTAACCAGCAGGAATGTTCTTCACACATCTAAATATCATCCTCATGCGTTCTATAATCGCGTGTTTGCAGTAACTTACACTTTAGCTATTTTCGCTTTACTATACCACCATGCAGTTGCATTGCTCCACTCCCCCAATGCACCCTCCATTTGTTTGTTAATCGCAGATTTTATTTTAGCCTTCATGTGGAGTACTACGCAGTCTTATCGTATGAGACCTATGATTCGCCAAGTTTTCCCCGAAAACCTGGAAAAATCTTTGAGTCGAAGAGATTTTCCGCCCATGGATATATTCATATGCACTGCAGATCCCTATAAAGAGCCACCTATAAATGTTGTGAACACGGCCTTGTCAGTCATGGCGTATGATTATCCAACGGAAAAGATGTCGGTGTATGTGTCCGATGATGGAGGATCTCAGGTCACTCTGTTTGCTCTGTTGGAGGCTGCAAAATTTGCTAAGGTCTGGCTACCTTTTTGTAGGAAAAAGAATATTATGGAAAGGTGTCCGGATGTGTATCTTAGTTCAAATTATCTTCAATGCTCCGAGACTGAGGAGATAAAGGTATATAAACCCGAATGCTTGTGTTCATTTTTCGTAATCATGCATATCAACTAACAATCGATCTGCTAGTACAGGTGATGTATGAAATCATGAAGACGAGGGTAGAATATCAGTTAAAGAGAGGTAAAGTGAGTGATGAGTACATTTTTAGTGAACAAGAGCGCAAAATTTTCGACAAATGGTCTAACGATTTCACTCCTACAAATCATCCTACATTAATCCAGGTTCAGACGTTCTCTTTCCTAATTTTTATGTAAAACTTTCGAATGACTTGGAAAATCTTTTCTGTTTACTGTGTTAGTCATGAAAAATATGCAGGTCTTGTTAGAGAGCTGTAAAGACAAAGACGTTTCTGGTACTTGTATGCCAAATCTTATTTATGTGTCACGAGAGAAAAATTCATTATTCTCACATCAGTATAAAGCTGGTGCTCTCAATGCCTTGGTAAGCAATCGTTTTCATTTATATACCTGTATATGTTGAATATTTCATGGTTTGAATCTCGCTGATATTCTCTTGTGATTAAATTTGAAGCTGCGAGTATCAGCAATCATGACCAATGCACCTCTAGTCCTCACTCTTGACTGTGACATGTACTCAAATGATCCCACAACTCCTCATCGTGTGTTATGCTACTTATCTGATGCCTCAATCAAGCCAGAACTAGGTTACATCCAGTTCCCTCAACGTTTTCACGGGCTTAACAAGGCCGATATTTATGGTTCAGAATTCTTACGTTTGAACGTTTGCAATCCTATGGGGATGGATGGGTTTGCTGGCCCCAATTATGGTGGATCTGGTTGTTTTTTCCAACGACGAGCGTTCTTTGGCGGTCCTTCCACAATATTGTTCACCACTGAAATCGAAGAACTTAGTCCAAATCATATCGCGGACAAGCCCTTAGCAAGCGAAGCTATATTACAATTAGCTCACCATGTAGCGGACTGCAGTTATGAAAACAACACAACTTGGGGAACTGAAGTAAGCTGGTTACTATATATTAGTTGTTAAATTCTCGGTGCTGTAACATAATGCCTTGTGGTGTTATTTGTAGCTACTTGTATTTTTACCATTTTGTAATACTATCGAAAATTCTACAATGCAGATAGGGCTCCGGTACAAATCATTGTCTGAGGATTACTATACTGGTTATCGGCTGCAATGTGATGGGTGGAAATCAGTGTTATGTCATCCAGACCGCCCTGCTTTCTTAGGCGACATACCAATCACTCTCATCGACTCATTAAACCAGAACAAGCGATGGTCTGTTGGCCCTCTGGACGTGGCCATCAGCAAATACTGTCCTTTAACTTTTGGTGTATCGAAAATTGGTTTTCTCATGGCTTATGGCTATGCCTACTTTGCCTTCTTGTCTAGTCTCTCAATTCCAATCACCATATACGCTTTCCTACCTCAGCTAGCTCTTCTAGCTAGAGTTTCCGTATTTCCTAAGGTATGTAATGTAGTTAAACTATAGCTAGTTGTCTGTGTATAATTCATGCATAGACTAAAACTCTGCAATTAAAGAGGCAAAAAATTACAAATTTAGATTTTTTTTTTTTCCTTATCAAAAGCACCTCACTAGTAATAACTAACTGTAGGCGACAGATTTATGGGTTTGCCTTTACATTTTCCTGTTTCTTGGGGCCTATGCACAAGATTGCTTCGACTGCATTACATATGGTGGCACATTACGGAGGTGGTGGAGCGAACAAAGAGTGTGGTTAGCCAGAGGGGTCTCTTCGTATGTATTCGGTCTCGCTGAGTACATATCTAAACACTTGAACATCGGAATGCAAGGATTCAATGTGACAAGCAAAGTATTTGATGAAGAACAAAAAAAACGATACGATCAAGGGAAATTTGAATTTGGAGTCCCCTCGCCTATGTTTGTGCCAATAGCATCAGCCTCAATAATCAACCTTGTCGCGTTTCTTGATGGAAGCATACATGTTTTAAACGGCGGAAGTGTGGATGAATTGTTTGTACAGATATTTGTAGCTGGTTTCGCAGTGTTGAATTCTTTGCCAGTTTATGAAGCTATGGTTCTGAGAAGGGACAAAGGAAGGATGCCAACCAAGATTACAGTCATCTCAACTTTTGTGGCAGCAGCCCTTTATGCAGCAAGTGTCTGCATATGATAAATAATTTCATGTTATATAAACAAATACACAACTAAATTGTTAATTAATCTTGAATGCTACGGTTTGTATCAAATATATATGCCATTATAAATTTATTGGACATAAATATGAAAAATATGAAATTATAATTGTTGATAATTGTTGCAGTTCTCTTGATTAGGGTTCTAGAGGCTCAGGTCACAAACTCTCCGAATCGTCAGAAAATGATCTCTCTCACTCTAAGCTGTAAAAGATGATAATGCCCTGGCTAAACTAACTTTAGTTCTATTAAAACTAGGATAAGAAATTTTCATGGACCAACTTAAATTTGTGCTCTGTTTTCAGTTGCTCATAAGAAAGAAATAGTGAAAGAAAAAGTGAGCTTAATACATAAGAGAACATAAGTGAAGTCAGTCAACACAGAGATGAGCAAGAAACAGAAATGCAGTGCAAACTTCAGTTGTTCCTCACATTTTCAAAAACTAAACCCTACTGCACAAACATGAATTACTCCCAGATGTATTTAGTCTTCTGCAATTTCTTGTCCCTCTGGCCCCTCCCCTGTTCACCATCCCTCACCACCCTTGTACCCGTAAAATTTTATGACACCTTTATTATTGACCAAAGTCCCTTGTCTATATAAGATAATGATTCACATCCACATACGTAATGAACATAAAATTCAAATATTTCCACTAACCACAACTTGCACATACTAGTCAAAACTATTACTTCAATAATTAACCAGACTTTATTCGGTCACATAGCTAAAGGTAAAGAAAATTTTATAACATTTACGATATTTTCTCTACTTAACAAAAAGTCGAAAATTCAACTCGAAAGTTTAAAGTTTAGTATATTACCATCAATCACTATTTCAATCACTTGAATACTAGAATTCTAGTGAAAGGCATCTTATGAGAGATGTGAAGTTAACCAGCTAGGTTGAGGAGAGGCAAACAGTGAAGTTCTAGCTTGCAGCCCTGCAGATCAAAGAACAAACACAATGGAAAATCCTAATCTTCTTCTTCATAAAATTATCCCTATGCGTCGCACTTGGTTCAATCGTATATTCGCGTTCATATACACAAGTGCCATTTTTGCCCTGTTCTACAATCACTTCCAAAACCTCTCAATCAACTCAAATACTAAATCAACCACCAGAATTTCTATCCTGATGTTGTTAGCTGACCTTGTTCTAGCTGTAAATTCTATAACTTACCAGGCTTTTCGGATGTGTCCAATCCGGCGCGAGGTTTTTCCTCAAAACATACCACAGATTCTGAAAAATGAGAGTGAATATCCAGCTTTAGACATATTTATATGCACAGCTGATCCGTACAAGGAGCCTCCTATGGGAGTCATAAACACAGCCTTGTCAGTAATGGCATATGATTATCCAACAGAGAAGTTATCGGTGTATGTTTCGGATGATGGAGGCTCTCAGTTGACGTTGTTTGCTTTCATGGAAGCGGCTAAGTTTGCTAGACATTGGCTACCGTTCTGTAGGAAACACAACATAGTCGAGAGATGTCCCGAGGCATACTTTGCAACACAGATTGCCCAGTTGATCGAAGGCAGGGATGAAATTGAGGTATTAAACTCTCTCTAAATTAAATATTAACAGTGTCCATATGCAAGTGTGTGAGGTATAAGTGAGTTCTTCTATGAGCCCAACCACACAAACTTGTACTAAATTTATAGTTTAAGCATGTATAGAAAAGAGTCGAAAGTGTTAAGTAACCGATCAATCTAAAACCTTAAGATATTAGAGGAAGACACTTTCTAGGATCTTATATTTGTATTGTAACACTCTCACTCACTCGAGAAAGCCCATTTTTGGGTCGAAGAATTATGCCCCAAAGATGGGCGCCCGTGATCCACTCTTCGACCCAAAAATGGGCTTTCGAGTGAGGGGGAGTGTTAGAATACAATATATGATCCTGGAAAGTACCTTCCTCTAACATCTCGAGGTTTTAGAGCGACTGGTTACTCTACATGGTATCGCTAGCATGGTAGAACTAGCGAATATTTCTTCTCTCTTCATAACAAGGTTGAGGGTTCGAGTAGAAATGTGAACTACACATATGCTATTTAAGTAAAATATAAAATCAGAAATGCTGAAATGATTTTAATCGATACAATTATTTAAGTAACTTTGAGTAGAGACAGAGAGAGTAGCTATTAAAAACTTTGCTAGTGAATCTGGTAAGGTATTCACATCACCCAAGTGGTAGCAAGAATCCAAGTTTCTTGATTAATAATATCAGATGGTCCTCCATGTATAACGTATGTATACATGTCAACATTGTTGTCCACTTATTTGATGTCATGGAGCAGAGCATCGTAAGTATATATGGTATCCTCAATTTATCAGCATTTTTTCTCGAAAACTTATCCTGTAAAGCTAGGACTGCCCTTTTGATCAAATCCAAAGCTCTGCTTGTAAAGCTCATATTTACAGTACTGAATCCTTCCCAATAATATATATTCCAGACAATGGCAACACATAAGTGGACAAAATATGCTAATATGTACCCACACACATATATTCACTCATTTTAAACAACTTTATAAACAGGGGATCATATATCTCATATCAAAGTTCCTGAATGATTTAGACTATAACTAGTCTTTTCCATTTCCAAGACAATGACCTAAAATTCTATTCAAGCGTAACAGGCTAACAGCATAATTTTGAACAATTTTATATCACTGAGAGTTTTGAATGGCATTGAAAAAAAAAATGTGTTCCTTACGGAGCTTGGAGATGACCAGCCTTCAAGGTTTCAACTCGTGAACTAACCGATAGTGATCACTTACCAATTAATGTAATTGTCACTGTTACCTGAAATTTTATGTGGTACTAAGTACTCCGTATTTCCTGATCTGACTCTACTTTCACCTTCATCTGTCATTGTATTTTCTTCGGGTTTTAAATGTATTTGTCCTATTCTCTTTGTTCAAATTTAGTTATTTCATACCTAGCATTGTAGTCTAATGAATACTGTCATTGTAACTTAATATATAATTAAACTGTACAACAACCTGACCCTGTCCACATATGCATATGAATGACAGATGGCGTACAGAAATATGAAGATAACGGTGGAAAAGGTGGTGGAGAGAGGAGATGTTATTGGCGTTGATCATATAATTACAGATGAAGAAGTCCTCAAAACTTTCAGCAAATGCAGTGGTACTAATGGATTCACAAGTCGAAACCATCCTACCATTGTTCAGGTCCTTCCTAATGCTTCTCTCCCATCGGCCACCATTGCTCCAGTGCTACCCATAAGGCCATAAGACACACCCACGAATCTATACAAAAATAATGAATAAATAGGGTTCAAGTTTTATGATAATCTGTTCTCCATAGGCCCCTATGTTGATGTTTCTGTGTTATATCTATAATTGCAACATACATGCAGATTCTCCTGGAGAGTTGCATAAACAGAGATGTTCTAGGTCATGCACTGCCTAATCTTATATACCTTTCAAGAGAAAAAAGCACTTCTGCAGCTCACCATTTCAAGGCCGGTGCTCTTAATATGTTAGTAAGTATATTCAGATACCATTACTCTTTTCTACAAATGTTCACTAGAAACAGGTATAAAATGCTCATCCTAATCATCTATCTTCACAAAATTCATATTTATCATTCTTATCTACATTTCTTTCCAACCAAATGGAACTAAACATATGTAACTATCTACTGTTGCTTAATTATGTATATATTTGGCGTTTTGAAGCTTCGAGTATCTGCGACCATGACAAATGCACCAATAATCTTAAGCTTAGATTGCGACAGTTATTCAAATGATCCGACGACTCCATTACGTGCTTTATGCTATTATTTGGACCCTAAGATAAAACCTGAACTTGCGTACGTCCAATTCCCCCAAATCTTTCATGGAATCAACAAAAATGACATCTATGGTTCTGAATGGAAAAGTTATGTCCAAATCAATGCTTACGGAATGGATGGTCTAATGGGTCCAAATTATATTGGCACGGGATGTTTTTTCCAAAGAAGGGCTTTTTTTGGAGATCCATTGTCAATTCTTCTCCCGGAGATCCCAGAACTCAGCCCAGCTTATCAGGTCTGCAAGCCTATTCACGACAAAGAGGTTTTAGCACTAGCAGATCATGTGGCAAGTTGCAAGTACGAGGACCAAACCAAATGGGGATATGAGGTAATCTTTGTTATCAGTTGCCTACTTGCAGTACTTCTGTTTTAAAAGGCAAGAGGGTTTTGGCGGGAGCTCTTACCCTGATACTTGCACACACATGCCGAGTTCAAACCTTGGTCTGTTTCTTAGAATCCAGTATGCCACAATGCTAGAATCCTAGTTACAGTTACCACTCACATTTAAATACACTATATATCAACACATAATTCTGAGAGTATCTGCAGATTGGCTTTAGCTATGGATCTTTGGTTGAGGACTTCTACACAGGTTACCAGATGCATTGCAAGGGTTGGAAATCGATTTTATGCTATCCTAAACGAGCTGCATTTCTTGGGAGCTCTCCTATAGCCCTCCACGATATGCTATCTCAATCTAAGCGATGGTTCTTGGGCTACTTTGAAATAATATTTTGCAAGTATAGCCCAATAACCTATGGACTCAGGTCATTGGACCTTCTACAGGCCCTATGTTATATTCACTACGTCTCGTGGCCCATCTGGTCCATACCAGTTCCAATTTATGCATTTTTGCCCCAACTAGCACTCATCAACTCCTTGCCAATCTTCCCAAAGGTGTGTTCATACCCATTAAACATGTAAGATGCCTCATATATATGTATATATTGACTAGAAGGCTCTGTACAGGTATCCGATCCATGGTTTTACTTGTACATATTTCTATTTGTTGGAGCATTCATGCAAGAATTCTTGGACTACATGTTAACCGGAGGAACTATCCCGAAATGGTGGAATTATCAGAAAAGCTGGTTGATTAGGGGACTCACAAGCTTTCCATTTGCAATGTTTGAATACATACTTGGTTGCTTTGGCTTTTCAGCACCCGGATTCAACGTGACAAGTAAGGTGGTTGATGACGAACAGACTAGCTGGTACGAAAAAGGATATTTCGTATTTGGCGTTCCATCACCAATGTTCCTGACAATCACCATGGCAGCCATAATCAACTTAGTTGCGTTTTCGTGTGGAATAGAACGTGTCATTTCAGGAAAAGAAAGGTTTGACAATGTATTCTTACAAATCTGTTTAGCAGGTTTTGTGGTGATACATAGTTGGCCTCTATATGAAGCCATACTCCTGAGGACTGATAAAGGAAAGATGCCCTTAAAGATCACCTTGACATCAGTAGCTCTTGTTTTAGTGCTTTGCATAGTATTTTCTTTGGTATTTTAGGTTTTGCTGAGATGTTAATTTCTGATTCCAACTGATACAATTGAGTTAAGGCTCACCAATACTTCTTCAAAAGACTGTGATCTACCTATGTACTTATTTCTCTTGTAAATATATAATAGCACGCATGCAAAAGTAATACCAACAAACGACCTTTTCTGCAACTTCTAGCAATTGTATATATCCTTAACACATGATATCAATCATATTTGAATTACATAAACAAACTTACAACTACACAAAAGGAGGAAACATCCATTGCAGAACCTTTTCCCTAAAAGTACATTAAAATGGTAAAGATATTTATCAGCTAGTATTTCCTTTTCCTTATCTTGAAAGTAGATGAGCGGATAACATCATCATCTGCAATCAATGTTTCTTCAAGGACTTCCATAGACTCGGGTTTGGTAAAATAGGTAAATAAGAGGTAAATACCATCAAGGTAGGTGTTGGTCTCTCCTGCCTTATTTTTCTTCTTGATGCTGTAAGCCAGTGGAATGACACCTCGGTTGAATACCTCTATATACATTCCACCTCCAGCAACAAGCAACTGAGAAAGCACATGGTGAAAAAATGGATTCAGAGACTTTGTCTAAGAAGGATAGTATCTCAAGCAAGATGTCCAATAAAATTCAACACCTATTGCCAATTAATTGTTAAACAGTCGCAAATAATTATATCAATTTTCATATGTACAGACAAGGGTTTCTCCTCACTCTACAAAGTAATAAACATATTAACACCATAAAAAGGGCCTTCTAACTATGTTAGGGATAAAGCTATCTTAACTTGGTTATAGTTTCCTTAGCATTGAGAACTAGGAAAAAAAGTATACTGTCTCATTCCCCTATATACACAAATCTATAGATGATAGCATTCTTTGCAACTAACTTTTACATCCGTGGACGATGCAAAAAATACTAGTAAGCCTTTAGAATAACCTTACAACATAATATAACAAATGCCATCTACACGTAACTTAAAACTCTTTGGTGAACAGACACTCTTGGAGACTAGTTGCTCCATGTAAATTAAAACTCTTTGGTGAAAAAAAACAGACTAGCTATAATTTTTGTACCCATTCCAACAGATAGCATAACTTATTTGCTGATTATTAAATAAGGTACAAACTAGCTATAATTTTTGTACCCATTCCAACAGATAGCATAACAACAATTTACTATCTATTAGACTACTATCTAAACGGCTTGGCTGGAAACACTTCAAAAAAAACGTCTTACTTTTAAATTTTAACAGTTTTTCAACAGAGAGATCTGTCATCTAAACAACACAAAACACTCAAATTTGTGGAATCACGGCTATACTTAATCGAACCCACTATACATCTAAGTATAATATTAGGACGTGAAGTCAATGATTCGAAGTTCTAACCTTTCTTCTTTTGCTCTAATCCAACATTTGTCTGATTGTTTCAATTTACAGTAGAATCTACTCTGGAATTGCGACTCAAAGATAAATGCAAGTTTCAATACATTTGATCACACACAATGAGAAGCCACATACGAGCACCAATCTCTATAACATTACAAATCTATAATTTCCTAAAACTATCTCTCTATCATACATGCCAAAGAAATCATTATTGGTTTTCCGAATTACTCTATAAAGTCTACTGTCGTCTAAGCTGGCTATCATAGTTTCTCTGTCATAAATAGAACTCCCCCTAAAGCAGCTCACTACTGCAAACTATAACCACAAGCATAAGTTTTCCGCTTTATACCTTGTAGAAATCCATTATCGTATATGATCAGAAAAACCGAGTGCTAGAAGGTCAATCAACTACTTGTCCCCACTCAATTTATTCACAAGACCACTAATACATCAACACCAAACTACAACTCTGATCCAATATAAAATATTCGCACACGAAACCGAGCATTACACTACATAAACACAAATGTCCACAACATTGTCTTTAAAATCGGCATCTCAGGTCTTCATAATGTAACACTTTCGAGCCATTCTAAAATTCAACAAAACTAAACACATAACCTCAAATAACTACAATTTCGATAAACAACTCATCTCAGGTCAAACCCAAATTAATCAAATTTCAAAATCCAAATGCAGCAACAAACAGTAAACACACACATAAAAAAGTGATTACCTCTTCATACTTCTGAGTAAGAGTGAGCCTCTCATCTTCAGACATATCAGGCCTTAAAACAGCCATAGTTTCATACTGTCTTAACCCAGGTGGACACTGAGGCTCTTCTTTCTCCTCAACAGCAATACCTAACCCTACCCCACCAGTTGAAGGTGGGTCCTCATCACTTCCAAACCCACCTCTCTCAAAAAAAGACCCTGAAAAATCAAGAGTCTGGGCCTTAATAGACAATGACCCAGGTGGGTTTTTCTTGAGAAATGTGTGTGATTTGGGGGCAAAAGACTTAAAGATTGTGTGAGAAAATGAAAGGGCTGATGGGGTTGTTGATAATGTGAGTGATTTCAAAGATGGGGATGAAAAAGATGACATTTTTATGGCTTGCAGGTCTGAAAATTTGGAGAGGGAGAAATGGATAAGAGGATTGAGGGCTTATGCAAATGTGCAATTCTTTCTGTATCTAGTTTCTTTTTCTTTTTTCTAATATTTTTTTGGATTAAAATATATTTTGACCAAAATATTTTAATTTTGATCGATTTTGAGTTGCTAATGTGCTATTTCGGATTTATGAATCTTTAATGATATTGATATGTATATGAATATCATGTACTTTTGAATGAAATTAATTACAAAATAAAAAGAAACCGATAGAATTCATCAATCAATTTAACAATTATTCATCTTTAAATATTAATTAATTTTAGACTCGTGTGATGCACGAATTATTTTTAATAATTATAATTTATATTTTAGTATTTTATTCATTATATTTGTTAAAAAAATAGGTAGATATGTTAAATTATAATTTTTTAAATAATTATAAATATTAAAATAAGTTTTAAAATAAATAAGTTAAGATTTGCCTGTAATATTTTTGAAAAATGATATGTTTAACAAGGAAAAGTTCGAAAAAGTGACATATTTTGGTTGAAAAAAATAATTACCCGTTAATATTTATTAATTACATTTTTTTTAAAACATGACATGTATTTGTCACATAATTTTATACAAATTTTGATAAATATGTTTGAATTCTCTAATGTTATTCATGTTTTTTAATTATATTTTGAATATAAATGTATTTAAATATTGAGTTAATATACTGAGTCACCGTCAATCAATCAATATCTTTTATCTTCTTTTATATATATAAAGTAAAATCTCCATGATCATCCGAAAAATATTAATCTAATTTTCTAAAGCTCCTTAATTTTAATTCACTAATATTAAAAAAAAAATTATTTACATTCGAATTTTTAGAGAAAATCTTCCTTATTTGCACTCAAATTTTTAGGAAAGACAATAAATATATAAAAGTCAATCCTATTTAAAATTTAATTAAACAAATATTACTTTTTTTCTCAATTAACTTAAATCATATTTAAGTTCAAATTTATTTTTCCAGGGTTTAACTATTTTGATTCAATTTGATTTTTAGGGAAGACAATAAATATATAAAAGTCAATCCTATTTAAAATTTAATTAAAAAAAATTAACTTCTTTTCTCAACTAAATTTAAAAAAATGTTTATCGATTTTTTCTAGATCTCCACAATTTTAATTCAATAAAAATAAATTTCCTTATTTACATTCGAATTTTTAGGGAAGACATTCCTTATTTACACTCGAATTTTTAAGGAAGGCAAAAAATTTATAAAGGTCAATTCTATTTAAAATTTAATTAAACAAATATTATCTTTTTTTCTCAACTAACTTAAATTCTTTCTAAAATTTAATCTTTTTTTCTAAAGTTTCACTATTTTAATTCAGTTCGAATTTTTAGGGAATACCATAACTATATAAAAGTCAATCCTATTTAAATTTAATTAAACAAAATTAACTTATTTTCTCAACTAAATTAAATCTTATTTAAGTTTTAATATTTTTTTCTAGATCTTCTCTATTTTAATTCAATAAAATAAA
The DNA here is from genome assembly GCA_030848705.1 of Heracleum sosnowskyi. Taxonomy (NCBI): domain Eukaryota; kingdom Viridiplantae; phylum Streptophyta; class Magnoliopsida; order Apiales; family Apiaceae; genus Heracleum; species Heracleum sosnowskyi. The sequence continues at coordinate 13,038,162 of CM061239.1, forward strand.
ATTATTTTACTTAGATTCGAATTTATAAGAAAGATAATAAATATGTAAAAATCAATTTTTTTTTTAGAATTTAATCTTTATTATAATGTTATATTGCAATCCTATTTAGAATTTAATCTTTATTAATTCTTTATATTATAATCCTTTTGGAATAAAATCTTTATTATATCTTAAATTGTCTATTGAGAATACATCTCAGCAGAACACTAAACATACACAAACTATTGTTAATATTAACATTACATACATGTATACAATTTTTTCTAATTTTTTTAGTTGATTTCTATATCTAATAATAATTACATTAAATGTTATCATTGTATATAGTTTTTGATATATTCTTTTTGTGATTTTTGGGAATTAATTAGAGTTATTCAATATCATTATCTCATAAATTTTTTAATTAATCATGTTTACAAAATAAATTTTTTTTATTTACATTCAAATTCATAGTAAAAATAATAAATATATAAAAGTCAATTATGTTCAAAGTTCAATTTAACAAATATTAATTTTTTTCTTAACTAAACAAAAATTGAAATCATTTATTTACATTCAAATACACAGGAAAAATAATGATTATATAAAAATCAATTATGTTTACATGATGAACTTTTTGTATTATAATGATGCACATGTACGCACTAAAAAGTTTTATTATAATTTATAAGAATATTTAAGAAATTTGTAATTTTTATGATAATACAAATAGTTGAATTTTGAAGCGGTAGTTAATACTTAAATTTTTATTATTGCTTAATTTTAGTATTTTAAAGTTATATATGTATTTAGTGCAATGGGCTTCGGCTTAAGATAGTATGACACAAAATCGACATATAAAATTAGGGATATTTAAGAAATTTGTAATTTTTGTTATGATATTAATAGTTGAAATTTGAAGTGGTGGTTATATTTAAACTTTATTATTGCATATTTTTAGTATATTTTATTTATTTGTATTTATGCAACGGGCATTCGCTCAAAAAAGATGACACAAAATTGGCATTAAAAATCTATGGATATTTAATAAATTTTTAATTTTTGTGATAATACGAATGGTTGAATTTAAAGTGGTGGTTAATACTTAAATTTATATTACTACATATTTTTGGTATTTTTTTCTTATATGTATTTAGTGTAACGAGTGTCGGTTCAAGAAAATATGATACAAAATCGGCATAAAAACATGTCAATAGTTTATTTTATTTTTTATGTATGTTACTTTGTAAAATATCGTGTTCACTATTTATGTATACTAGCTTAAAACATGTCCGGTGCATTGATTGTTTTTATTACAAAAATAAGTAGGTTTGTTAAAATATGTAAACTTATTTAAATTATTAAAATCATTAAAGTAAATTTTAAAATAAATAAGTAATGGTTTGCTCGATATATTTTTGGAAAATAAGGGGTTTTAGTAAGGAAAAATAGAAAAGATAAAATGTTTTAGTAGAAAAAGGTAATTGCTGGTGATATTTTTGGGAAAATGAGGGGATTTTGTTAGAAAAAAATAGAAAAGTAACGTGCTTTAGCTGAAAAAGGTAATTGCTGATAAATAGGTAATGTTATTACTTAATAATATTTTTTTAAATATAAGTAAGGGTAATTTAGTAAAAATACAAAGTACCAAAAAAATTGTACCGATCAACCAAACTTTTAATGTGTTTTAGTAAGGAAAAATAGAAAAGGTGAAATATTTTAGTTGAAAAGGTAAGTGTGCGTCATATTTTTAGGAAAATGAGTGGATTTTGTTTTAAAAAATTAGAAAAATAATATGTTTTAGCTGAAAAAGGTAATTGGTGATAAATATGTAATGTCATTTTTTAATAATATTTTTTTATAAATAAGTAAGGGTAATTAATTAAAAACTCGAAGTACCAAAATATTGTACCGATCAACCAAACTTTTAATGATTCGTCTATTATAAGATAATATAAATAGATTTTATTTTATTTTCTTAAATAGTTAATATTTAAAATTTTACAAAAATATTATAGGGTCGCTGCGAAGCGCGGCTTAGTCGACTAGTACTTATATAAAGGAGAAGACGAAGGCGTTGAGGTGGCACCTCTCGAATCGCTTCGATCTATTTTTATTATTTTCTCAAAATTTTGAATTATTAATATTAAATATTTGAAAATATCTCAATTTTAATATTTTTACCTTTAAAATCTTTATTAATGGAGAAAATTAAATATATAATTTTAAGATTCTTGTCATATTCTCCTAAATTTTTTATTAAAAAATATCTCAATAGCCTTTTAAATATTTACTAATGGAGGAAACTAAATATACAATTTTAATTTTCTTGTCTTTATAATATTCAAAAAATTCTCAATTTTCTTTTTACTATTTTCTAACGGAGCAAATTAAATATACTATGTTATTATTCTCCTAAATGTTCTCTACTAATCTAATTTTTTTAATGTTATCTTTCAAACAAGAAAACTAAATATGTTATATTAATATTTTCCTAAACTTTCTCTTCAAGTCCAATCAATATACTAATTTATTTATATTATCTTCTAACAGAGGAAACTAAATAAACTATATTAATATTATCTTTAACTTGTTCTACGAGTTCAAATTAATATACTATTTTTTTATCCTTTAATCGAGGAAGATGATGTAATATATTTAGTAATTGATTTGTTATATGGGTAACAACGTTATTGAGAGAAAATGTTTAACGAGAGAGCATAAGAAATATTATATATTAAAATTTAATATTGATGTTATATTATGTATTTTAAAATAGAAGTTATAATATGAATTTTGACAAAGATAAAGTGATAAATATACTGATATTTGATAGAATATTAAAATAATGAAATATATTGAACAGTTGCTATGTTCTATATTTATTCAAAATTTATGTAAATGAACAAAACTAAACGGAGAATTCAAAAAAAAACTTAATTTCATGTTGGAAATATTATTTTAACTAAAACCATATTTTGTAGAATATTTTTTAGAAAAATTTGAAAATATTATTACAAAACCGCTGCGAATCGCGGCTTACTAAACTAATAAGAGCGGAACTACTTAAAGGCAGGTGATATGGGCTGAAAAATAATCCTAGAAGTGCAATTAATTACGTATTAATTAGACCCGGATTGGTCTAAGAACACTGCCCAATAAGCAAGGCCCAAAACTCTAATTATTTATTAATTTCGTAATTAATAAATAGGGAAAATATACAGCTCAGGAAAGGAGTCCAAAATATGGTAATTTCATCAAAGAAGGATCCAGAATCCCAATTAAAAGAAATAATGAGTCATAGTCCTTATCAACAACGAAAAGACTTGTCCACCAAGAAATACAATGTTTATTCATTATCAAAAAGGAGACTTATTCGCTAAGTCTCCTAAACTTACTCTAAATACGAGGCTCAGACGCCTATATAAAGACCCTACTCCTTCACAATATGTTAGGCCGAATACACAATATATAATCAATATATGTATGAGAATAACAATCAAGAACTCTGTTTATGAACAATAAGCTGAATTATATTAAATAACTCTTCTCTCAGTGATGTAAAATTTCACAGAGAGCTGCTAGGTTACAAGAATAATGTACTCAGTATTCGCATCCCTTTTAGGGTTAACCTATCTGTGTTTATATAGTACACAGTTACATAATCAATCTCTAATTGATATTCCTATAAATCAGCTATACAATTTATATCAATTTAGGATTGCTTCTGTCTTCTGTCCCGTTTCTTTAGCTATCTCAATATATCTTGCTTCTTTTCATCTTCAAGATATATTACTTCTAGAATCTTCAAGTATGCACCGACAGCTAATAAACTCTCATCCCGTCAGACTTTAACAAACTCTGACTGGCTTCTAGTGTAAACTCTGATGAGTACCTGTTACTTAAACACTGATAAACAATCATCAGCAATTATATCTAACAATCTCCCCCAACTTGTGCATAACAAAAATGTACAAGTTTAAAAGATAATTGATGATGTCAAAACATATAACAAATGCAGTGTTTATAACATAACAGAGTTTAACTTTTACTTAGAACAGAAAACTTTAAAAACTTACAGACAATCTTTACTTAATTTCCTGAATGTCAGGCATTGTCTTGAGATAATCTGTTAGAAGTCTTCTTTCAGCTCTTTCTAGCTCAGCAGTCATAATCTCTTTCAGCTCCTTAAGTTCTGGGTCTTTTTCACCATTCTGATATATGGCAGCCCTCAGAGAATATATGCTGTTTTTATTCATCTCATTTCCTAGCCTGATATAGCAAGACTTGTCTGATTCCAAATTGAATTCCAAAACTTTAATACCAAGTGATGTTCTGAATCTAGCACTGTTTCTCTTCATTTCTACCAGATTTCCATGGTAATCTCTGTACTTAGGAATATATGCACTTGAAATTTTGGCTCCACACAAAACTTTAGACTTCATCATTCTCTTTCTTAAAACTTGAGCAGCATTGTGAGTACTTTGATTTTTCACTTTTAGCAGATATAAAACATACTCCAGCTCTTCCCATAGCTTTAGATGAATGTCAGCTTCTCCAACTCTATAAACTCTTCCATCAGCCATAAAATATAACAGAAACTCCCTTTTGATTCCTCTGTGATATATCATCTGAACAGACTCTAACTTGTCAAGGCTTTCTTGAGTTACCCCAACACCAGGTTCTGCCAGAGATGTATGATCTAAAGGACTGTTATTTATTCTTCTCTCTCTATGTGATCCCAAACCAGATCTATCATAGGATTCCTTTCCTAACACAGTTCTGCTTTGTAGAATGTTCACATTTTCTGGCTTCAGAGTTTCATCTTTAGATGGTCTTCGAAAAGTACCTTGGAGTTGTGGAGATATCAATTGAGTTAACTTGAGCAGTGTCAGAGGTTGTCACAACTTTAACAGAATCATCAACTTGAGCCTTGTCAGAGGTTGAATGATTTAGAACAGGTTCAACTTGAGCAATGTCAGAGGTTGAATGATATTTCTTGGTCACTGTATCTTCTATCATCTTTCCTTTGCCCTTACCAGAAAAAGTATATGTTGGCCTCCTTGAGTATTGTATACTCTGTTGAGAATTTTCCTTGATAGAGATACCCAATTCTTTCTTCCTTGGAACTTTTATAGCTTTCTTCTTGTATTTACCAGAAGCAACTTTCTTTCTATGCTCGTCAGATAGCATATTCAATTCAACTTCCATATCCTCAACTGTAGCTTCACCACCATGCTCTTCTAAAAATAGCTGAGCTGCAATCTCTTCATCTATAGTTGGTTGAGAAGAAACCAATAGACTTTTAGCTTTTGAAGTAGATTGAGCTTCAGTGTTTGCTCTTTCAGAGTTTGTCAGATTTCTAGCAGAGTTTGACCTAAGTCTCCCTTGCTCTTGAATAATTTTTGACCTTCTCGCTGATTCCTTGCTTCCACCATATGTTGCATCATCCCTCCGTCTCAGAGTATGAGTCCTTTTGCATTTGTCTTTAGGAACTCTCTCCCCCTTTTTGACATCATCAGGAATAAGTACGGATGTCAGCAATTCTAAAGATGCAGCAATTGAATCAATCTTTGTAGACATTTCAGTCTGATTCTCTTCAATCTTACTTAATCTGGTCTTCATGGCATCTTGTTCTCTGGATAAGGAAATTCTCTCATGCTTCAAAGTTAGCTCCCTTGCAGTCACATCATTTCTCAACCCAGTAACTTCTTTCTGAGTTTCATCAAAACGATTATGAAGAGATTTCACTTGAACAATTGTAGCTTGAAAATTTTCAAGAAGCTCAGGATTAACAATAGTAGAGGCAGACTTTTTCACAAGATCAGCTGCCCTTTGTGAAGTGAAGATACAGTCATGATTTGACCAATTTGCATAATACATGTCCTGAAAATGTGCTTCAGTAGCATGTTGATTTTCTTTGATATACTCTGCAGTAGGATCCCTTAGAAAAGGTATTGATTCATTGTCATCAGAGTCTGCATGATCAGAATTTACAGAAGTGTGATCATTATTTTCAGAAACAACTATGTCTTCATCAACATTTGCTGCTAGAGGCTCTGCAGCTTCTTCAACTACATTCTCTGCAGTAGCTTCAATATTTGACTGTACAGCTTCATCATGAATATGCTCTGCAACAGCTTCATTCCTCTCAGAGTTTACGTCATCAACAACTTTTTCTTCTTCTAGAACAGCATGTGGAACAGAGTTTGCAACAAGAATATTTTCTTCAAAAATCTCTGCTGTAGCTTCAGCCATCTTCTCAACTTCAACAATCTTCTCAGATGAGACAGATTTTGCTTCCTGATCAACCTCTTCACCCAATTCAGGAATTTGATTGGTGACAGAGAGGATCTCTGTATGAGTTCCCATAGACTCATCAACTACTAGGGTGGCTTGATCAGCTGCCACATCCTCAGTGTCACAAACACTGATAGCAGGATGTGCTTCAATATCCATGTCCAAAGGATCAACAAAATGATCAGCATCAGCATTTGCAGCATCATTGTCTTCAAAATTTACATCAACATTTGCTCTATCCTTTGTAGGCACAGTATCTTCAATATTTACATCAGCCTCCTGAATTACAACATCAGGAGCTACATTTTGTTCAGCTTCAGGAACAGCAGTAGGAACAACCTCAGGAACAGCTTCAGTGTCTAACTCATCAAAAAGATAGTTAGATATCAACCTTCTTCTTTTCTGAGTCAGAGTTTCAGTATCATCCTCATCATCAGAACGAGGTCTCTTTGCTCTCATTTTCTTGGAAAGTCCAACAGAGTTTGACACAGAAGTTTTAGATACCCCAACCTCAGTAGTTGGCTTAACAGACTTTGCTGGTTTAACAGCCATGTGTTTGACTCTACCACCTGTCTGAATCGGTTGTGATGTGGATGGAGGAACTTCAATGTTTAGTGGTTCTGGTTGTGGTTCTGCTTGGATAGAATCATCCAAAAACTGTTGCACTAATGCAGGCAGTAAAAGATCGCCTACATTACCTTTCTTAACATCCTTGTTGACAAGATCAGAGAATATTCGCTTGTGTAATTTAAAACAAGGAATAACATCTTCATCAAGAATGTCTACCCCACTAACATAGTATGAAAATAAAAGTTGACAAAACCTAGCAAAGTAAACTACTCCCCTATTTTCAGTCATCTTTTCACCCATGTTAATAAGAACTAGCCTACCAAAATCAAAATGAGTACCATAGATAAGAGAATACCCAATTTGTAGACTTTCAGTGGGTATCGCATCCCAGTTGGTGCACTTCTTTCCGAACGTTCTTGTTATGCAATCAAAGAAAAAGCTCCACTCTTTCCTTAAGAACGGTCGCTTCAACTGAACTATCTTAGTCAAAGATCCACCATATCCTATTTCCCTCATCATCCTTAGCAAATCAGCATCACCAACAGCAATGGTGTAAGCAGAATGTTCATCAAAGCCCATCGCAGCACGAACTATACCAGGAGTAATAACATACTCTGTTTCCTGAAACTCAAAAACAATGGATGGTGTTCCAGAATCACCACCATCATCATAGACACCAGTCTCCCAGAAGCTTTTGATTTGCAACGCAGAAAGCCTCTCTGGTTCTACAAGAGCACGTCCAATTGGAGATTGGGCAAGAAAATTCTGCATCAGATGAAACGCCTCCGGTGCGTTCACATTAATCAATGGAGCAGCATAGTTATTTGGAACAAATTCAAGCCCAGAAGATACAAAAGCAGTAGAAGCCATTAGTACGATTAAGAAATAAACAGAGAATGGCTTAGAGAGTATTTGAGAAAGTTTGCAGTAAGAGTGTTTGAGAAAATGTGTGTGTGACAGTAAAGTTTGAATTGGAGTAAGTTGTGAAAAGTTTAAACAAATATGTGTATTGTATATTAATACAAAATTAAAAATTAAAAACTGAACAGTTTCTAATCAATACACACAACTGTCTTACTCCGTGAAACGTGTGAGTGGGACACGTGGCACACACGTAATGACTGACAGCAGTAAATGGCAGTTTCCAATGTGCATGCGCAGTAAAAAGAGCAATAATTACCGCCTATTACACTTTCCTAGACACTCAACCTCTCTCCTTTGTTTAATACATTTTTGAACTGTTGTCCAATCATACTCTTTTGAATTTTCAAAACAGATGTCTTTTCTTGAAGGCATAATATGTCTGAAACAAAGAAATTTATTTTAATCATCAGAGATTAAAATTAAATTACCTCGGCGTAGAGTACACAGTTCATCAGTGTTTACCAATACTCCTCCTTTATTCATAAACTCTTTCCACAAACTGTACAGGTGTGAATATTTGTGTGTGACTTAGCAGAGTTTACTGAATATAAATATTTAGAGCATCTCAAAGTGCATAAGATCCACAAATTAAATCAGTAAGAACTAGTTGCCCAAACTCTCATTTATAAACAAAATCTGATATTGTCTAAACTCTGTACTTATAAATTTATTATTTTCACCCCCTTCGGTTTTTTTTCCCCAGTAATCAGTGGTTGACACTAGTCACCAAAAATCAAAAATTTTAGCCCTTATTTCATACAATAAGTTCATGGGTCTTCCTAGGCACAACTTGATCTCAAAGGAATTTGTGCATAGTTTTGCATCTTTTGATATGAGGGTGAAATATGAGCAACTAATTATCAGAGTTTAGACTTTCATCAGTTAACACTATTAATTTATGAGAGAAAGTGCAAACAACTAATACAGACTTAGTGTATAGGATCAATAAACTAAGAGATGCTATAAATATAGAGACAGTATCATGTTGTGTAAAATTTCTGCACACATTTGAGATCAGAATTTATATCACTCAGAAGGATTCATGATTACTTACTGAGAATCATGCTTCATACAATTTTCTTCATCGGTCCATATGTTTCAGACAAAATCACAATCAGAGTTTAACATCAGAGTATAACTGACAGAGTATGACTGACAGAGTTTAACATTATGACAGAGTATGACTTCAGAATTTTGACAAGCTGGTATGAATGACAGTTAACATATGCAAAGAATCATGAGCAACAAATCACAGAATGAGAAATTTTGAGTCTAACCAATATCTCTAGTCAAAACCAGAGATCATTCCAAGTTCATTTACCAGTCTTGTAAAGGTAGCTTCACTCAAAGGCTTGGTGAAGATATCTGCAAGCTGTTGTTCTGTAGACACAAAATGAAGCTCAATATCTCCTTCCTCCACATGTTCCCTGATAAAATGATACCTTATGCTGATGTGCTTGGTCATGGAATGCTGTACTGGATTACCTGTCATAGCAATAGCACTTTGATTATCACAGAAAATAGGTATTTTAGAGTACCTTAATCCATAATCCAGCAATTGATTCTTCATCCACAAAATCTGTGCACAACAGCTACCAGCAGCAATATACTCTGCTTCTGTTGTGGATGTGGAAATTGACTTTTGTTTCTTGTTGTACCAAGAAACTAATCTGTCACCTAAAAATTGACAGCTTCCACTTGTGCTCTTTCTATCAATCTTACAGCCTACAAAATCTGCATCAGAGTAACCAATTAATTTAAACTCTGATTCTCTAGGATACCACAAACCAAGAGTTATGGTTCCTTTGAGATATTTGAAAATTCTCTTCACAGCTGTTAGATGAGGCTCTCTGGGATCTGCTTGAAATCTTGCACAAAGGCAAGTTACATACATGATGTCTGGTCTACTTGCAGTTAGATAAAGAAGAGACCCTATCATCCCTCTGTAGTTTGTCATATCTACTGAGGCTCCTGTGTCTTTGTCTAGCTTTGTTGCAGTAGCCATAGGAGTTGTTGCAGATGAACTATCAAGCATACCAAATTTCTTGAGAAGATTTCTGGTATATTTTGCTTGATTGATAAAAATCCCATCATCTGTTTGCTTTACTTGTAAGCCTAGAAAATAACTAAGCTCTCCCATCATGCTCATTTGGTATCTTGACTGCATAAGCTTTGCAAACTTCTTACAGAGTTTGTCATTAGTAGACCCAAAAATTATGTCATCCACATAGATTTGAACTAACAGCAGATCATTACCAGTATTGAAATAGAACAAGGTTTTATCAATTGTACCTCTAGTGAACCCACTTTCTAAAAGAAATTGAGCCAGAGTTTCATACCATGCTCTAGGTGCTTGCTTTAGTCCATAAAGAGCTTTGTCAAGCCTGTAGACATAATCTGGATGTTTGGGATCCACAAATCCAGGTGGTTGTTCAACAAAGACTTCTTCTTCAAGTTTCCCATTGAGAAAAGCACTTTTCACATCCATCTGAAAGACTTTAAACTTCTTGTGAGCAGCATATGCTAGAAAAATCCTTATGGCCTCCAATCTTGCAACCGGAGCAAAGGTTTCATCATAGTCAATTCCTTCCTGCTGTGAATAGCCTTTAGCCACAAGTCTAGCTTTATTCCTTGTAATCACTCCATCACTGTCTGTTTTGTTTCTGAAAACCCACTTTGTACCAACAATAGATCTGTTTTTGGGTCGTGGTACAAGGGTCCATACTTCATTCCTTTCAAATTCATTTAACTCTTCCTGCATAGTTGTTATCCAGTTTGCATCTTGAAGAGCTTCTTCCATTTTCTTGGGCTCAGTTTGAGACAAGAATGCATGAAACAGACATTCATTAGTTGTAGCACTTCTAGTTCTCACTAGGGCTGTCAAAAAAATTCGAAAAATCCGATATCCGTCCGAAATATCTGTATTCGTATCCGGAATAAAGCGGATTTTATCCGTATCCGAAATAAAGCGGATATTATCCGTATTCGAATTCGGTAGTTGCGAATACAAATATGGATATAGGCGCATCCGTATCCGGTAATATCCGAATCCGAAATTAAATAAATATGATAAATAAATAATATATATTTATTATATATATATATATATATATATATATTTACATATTATTTAGAAATTATATTTTAAGTTTACAGAATATATATATATATATATATATATATATATATAATTTAATCATTAAACAATATATTTATATAAGTTGTAGATAATTGTAAACATATATATATATATATATATATATATATATATATTACAAATTTAATATTTTAAAATAAACAAAATATACTAAAAAGTAAATTTTTGAAAAAAAATAGACTTTAATAAATTTAAGTTTTAGTTTACTTTACTTTTTTTTTTAAAAAAATAAATTTTTTATTATTTTTTTAATTTTATTGAATTAAAATTTAATATAAAAACTAAAAAATTCTGACTGAAATTCAGATTCGGATATTATCCGTATCCGGATAGTATCCGGCGGATTCGGATTCGGATATTTTTATTTAAATATTTTCGGATTCGGATACGGATCCGGATACGAATTCAGATTTCCGGATTCGGATTCGGATACAGGCAGATCCGTATCCGAATTATCCGTTTGACAGCCCTAGTTCTCACACTAGCTTCTGGATCTCCAATTATCAAGTCAGGTGTGTGAGCTTGTGTCCACCTTCTTGCTGTAGGTAATTGGCTTCTATTTTCATTAGATCCTCCCCCTTGATCCATTCTTTCCTGATCTTCTTCTTGACCATTTGCATTCTCTGAGGCTCCCCCTGAATTGAACTGCTCAGAGTTTGGATTTTCAGTGTTTGACTCAGAGTTTGGGATAGATTCTTCAGCTGACTCATTTTCAGAATTTGAGTCATCATTTTGAGATGTTGCTGAAGTATCTTCACGCTCCCCCTCAACTGGTTCTCTATTTTGCTCTGTCAGAGAAACTTCCTCAGTGTTTATCAGTAGAGGTTCAGAGTATGCTTCATCAGAGTTTGTTGGATTTGTTTCATCAGAGTTTACGTCATCAGAGTTTAGATCTACATTTTCAAAGCGAAGTTGATCATGATATTCTTCATCTTCTATTCCAGTTATTTTCTTGTCATCAAATGAAACATGTATTGATTCCATGATCACTTTAGTTCTCAGATTGTAGACTCTAAATGCTTTAGTTGACAGCGGGTATCCAACAAAAAAAATTTCATCAGCTTTTAAGTCAAACTTGGTCAATTGTTCAGGATGAGTTTTCAACACAAAGCATTTGCATCCAAAAATATGAAAATATTTCAAATTTGGCTTCTTTTCTTTCACCATCTCATATGGTGTTTTCCCATGCCTGTTGATCAGTGTTGCATTTTGAGTAAAACAAGCAGTTTGAACAGCTTCTGCCCAGAAATAAGTTGGCAATTTTGCTTCTTCAAGCATTGTTCTGGCAGCTTCGATTAAGGTTCTGTTCTTTCTTTCAACTACACCATTTTGCTGTGGAGTCCCTGGTGCAGAAAATTCTTGATTCACTCCTCTTTCTTTGCAAAAATTTTCCATTATTGCATTTCTGAATTCAGTACCATTATCACTCCTGATAATTTTCATTTTATACTGTGATCCTTTATCCAGTAGCTTTACATGATCCATCAGAGTTAAAGCAGTTTCATCCTTCTTTGCTAAGAAATACACCCAAGTGTACCTAGTGTACTCATCAACAATGACAAGAGCATATTTCTTTCTGCCAAGAGACATTATATTGACTGGACCAAATAGATCAACATGAAGAAGATGATAAGGATCCACAACTGAAGATTCAGACTTACTCTTGAAAGATGACTTCCTTTGCTTGGCCTTTTGACAAGAATCACACAGATCATCTAAGCTGAGTATTGACTTTGGAAGTCCCCTTACAAGATCTTTTCGAATTAGCTCATTGATGTTGTTCAAGTTTAGGTGAGAGAGCTTCTTATGCCATTTCCAACTCTCTTCATTTGACATTTTTGCAGACAGACACACAGCTTTTCCTTCAGAGTTTGTTACCAAACTTGCTTCATAGATATTGTTACGTATGTGTCCAACTAGAACAACTTTCCCTGTAGATTTACAAACAACCTCACAGTATTCAGGTTGAAAATCTACATGATATCCTCTGTCACAGATTTGACTCACAGATAGCAGATCATGCTTGAGTCCTGGGACAAGAGCTACATTTGTGATGATGACACTTCCAAGATTGATATTGCCATATCCCATAGTACGTCCTATGTTGCCATCTCCATAGGAAACTTTTGGGCCAGCCTTCTCCTCATAGTCTGATAGCAGGGCTTTATTTCCAGTCATGTGTCCTGAACATCCACTGTCCAAGACTAGGGTGTTTTCCCTTATGCCCTGCAATCACAAACAATTACAAAGAGTTAGATTTAAGGATCCAGACTTGCTTGGATCCTTTGGCTTTCTTAACATAGTTAGCTTTTGCAGCGGAAAAACTTTCAACAGAGTTTGAGCTAACTGTGTCAGACTTTACACTTGCACAGTTTGCTCTAACCCATTTCAAGTTAGGTTTTAACTCATAATAGTTGTGATAAATGGCATGATAGCTCTTACAAGTATAAATGGAATGCCAAGTGCTCCCACAGTGTGTGCATAAAGTCTGTGGTCTAACCCTAACAAAATCATTCTTCACTCCAGACTTGGAGGGTAAAGAATTAATATCTTTGTTTTTCGTGCAGAAACTTGCAAGATGGTTAGTACTACCACAACTATGACATGTCTTTCTAGGAGCATCATAATTAGGCAGATAATCATTTCTTTTATTAATGCCTACTTTTCCATTCCTATTCTTCCTGGACACTTTCTGTTTTTCAACAGACTTTACCTCTTTGAGCTTATACTTGAATTGTTTCTCTGTCATTAAACCAACATTCACCTGTTTAACACAAGTTTTTACTGATTCTTTAACAGCTTCTGCTTCAAGTACTGAGGTTTGATTACTAGATTCAGAAACAAATTTTACAGGTTTAAGTTGTGGTTTAACTTTAACTTTATCTTTAAACCTAAGTTCATCTTCCTCACAGTAACCTAACCCAACTGTATCTGTTTGAAAAACTTGATGTGTGTCTTTTCCAGAATTAGTCCAGGTTTTAATTATCTTCCTCTCTTTTTCCAAATCAGATTCTAGTTGTCTAAATCTCTTTAACAACTCTTGCTCAACATAAACAGTATCATCTCTTTCCTTTTGAACTTGTTGCATGTTAACAAGCTCTTCTTCAAGAAATTTATTTCTATCTTTAAGCTTAAGATTCTCAGTTTTAATTCTCTCATTTTCTAAAGTCTGATCTCTATAACTAACATGTATGCTTTTAAGATAAATTCTCAATTCAGATATATTATCAATATCATAAGCATAAGTTGTTAGGGGTACCTTATTCTCAGATGTCTCAGATTTATCTTCAACAGTTGTCATAAGAGCATAACTGACATCTTCATCAGAATCTGAAGTGTCTGCCCAGTCTTTTCCTTTAGTGATGAGTGCTTTCTCAGATTTTCCTTTCTTGCACTCTGGAGCATAATGACCCATCTCTTTACACTTGTAGCACTGGATCTCAGACTTGTCTTTCTTTCCATACTTGGTATCCCTTCCTTCAGACTTTCTGAAACTCTTTCTTTCAGAGTTTGAATCTTTCCTCGAGAATCTTTTTCCCTTCTTGAAGTTCTTAAAACCCATCTTCTTGAAGGTTTTCACCATCAAAGCAGCCATTTGCATCAGTTGTTCTTCATCATCCTCAGATTCAGAAGAAGCATCAGAGTTTGAATCACCATCAGAGTTTGATGACTCACTTTCAGAGTTTATGACCAAAGCTTTTCCCTTAGCTTTCTTCTTTGATGTTTCTTTCTTCATGAGTTTTTCTTCAACTTTGAGAGCTACAGCTTTTGTCTTCTTTTCAGACCTTTTGTTTCTTTGTTTTATCTCAAGTTCATGAGTTTTAAGCAACCCATAAATTTCATCAAGATCTGTTTCTGCAAGATCATGATTATCTCTTATTGATGTTGCCTTTAAATCCCATTTTTCAGGTTGAGATAGTAGAAACTTGAGATTTGACTCTTCAAGATCATATTCTTTATCAACAAGAGACAAATCATTCAACAATTTAGAGAATCTGTCATATGTATCTGTCAAAGTTTCATCAGATCTAGAGTCAAAGTGTTCATATTCCTGTGTTAAAATAGTCTTCATGTTCTTCTTTATAGCACTTGTTCCTTGACACCTGACTTCTAAAGCATCCCAGATTTCTTTGGCAGTCTTGCAACCAATAACTCTGTTAGACATGACATTATCTAAGGCACTATGAAGAAGATGTCTAACTTTTGCATCCTTCGCAATTGATGAGATGTCCTCAGGAGTCATATCTTTCTTTTCCTTCAGAACAGTCTTTTGTTCTTGACCAGCAACTACAGGAGACAGTTTAGTTGGCATATGAGGACCATCATATATTCTATCAAGGTATTCTGGATCCGTGGCTTCTAGAAACATGGCCATCTTAACCTTCCATATTGGATATTCCACTGGTTTGAGCATTGGAACCCTGATTGACTCATATCGACTTACAGAAGCAGATTGAACCTTTTGAGCAATAGAACCTTCCTGAGAGTTTTCAGTCATGATTATACTTGTGTTTTAGATCAATAAACTGTATATATTAAACAGCCTTGGCTCTGATACCAATTGTTAGGCCGAATACACAATATATAATCAATATATGTATGAGAATAACAATCAAGAACTCTGTTTATGAACAATAAGCTGAATTATATTAAATAACTCTTCTCTCAGTGATGTAAAATATCACAGAGAGCTGCTAGGTTACAAGAATAATGTATTCAGTATTCGCATCCCTTTTAGGGTTAACCTATCTGTGTTTATATAGTACACAGTTACATAATCAATCTCTAATTGATATTCCTATAAATCAGCTATACAATTTATATCAATTTAGGATTGCTTCTGTCTTCTGTCCCGTTTCTTTAGCTATCTCAATATATCTTGCTTCTTTCCATCTTCAAGATATATTGCTTCTAGAATCTTCAAGTATGCACCGACAGCTAATAAACTCTCATCCCGTCAGACTTTAACAAACTCTGACTGGCTTCTAGTGTAAACTCTGATGAGTACATGTTACTTAAACACTGATAAACAATCATCAGCAATTATATCTAACATAATATAACTACGTTTTGGACACAACTCCATACGTCATCTACAACGTATTAGACTTCATCCTCGAATAAGGACATACAAGTCACTACGTCCTTGGTGTGCCCCTGCCACCATAGCCCCGAGGGCAACACCAAGAACTACGTTTTCTAGCTTGATTCTCAGCATTGATTGAGATACGTAGGCATCTTGTGAGGACTGATTTAGTCACGAAACACAAGAGCAGCCATTAAAGCTCGAACCTCTCTAAACCCTAGCAATTAATTTACAAGCACAGTTTTTAATCCATAACAGCGGGAGTTTAAAGTGGTTTTTGACTTTAAGTCGAAAAATATATGTTTATGTAATAAGTCAAAAAATGATTTAAAGTTAAAAAAAACAGCTTAAAGTCAGAAGTTGGTATGATGTACTTTTTTGAAAAATTTATTTTATTTTTGTGACTTTATTTAATAAAAGTTAATATTATCATTCAAATATACTATTCATTAAATTTATTTTATTTTAATATTTTTAATAACTCTTAAGTTAGAAATAATACAAAGTATCCAAATAAATAATTTTCACTTAACTTTAAATTATAAACAATAATTTTAAGAATGCGTGGTTTGGATAGCAGTGATTGCAAAAATGTCATGACTCATGTCTCATGAGTTACTACTATAATCTCTCGTAAATCATCATCATGAGTATTCAAATACACTATCTTTCTTTTATTCGTTGTTAGGACATAAATTCTATTTTTTCTATAAGAAGATTGCAAGATAATGGAGAAAATTAAAAAATTAGTAATGATTACTTGATTAGATTAAATTTGTTGGTTTGATTTAATAGTACTAGTACGAGAACAAAAAATTTGTTTTGCATTTATACTTCTCTATCCTACGACCCTTCCATAAAATCAAATCAAGAATACTTTTTGAAATAATATAAAATAAAAATAAAATGTTACATTTTTATATGAGAAATTATCAAAAATACTACTTTTTCTAAGTTTTTTTGCAATTTACATTTGCAAAAATACTAATTTTTTGAAAATATTTACAAAAATACGGTCTGCAACTACTTTCAACCATCTGCAACTGCAACCAAAATCAACCACAGATGCAACCTTAGTAAGATGTTTGGTTGCAGTTGCAAATATGGTTGAAAGTAGTTGCAGACCGTATTTTTGCAAATATTTTCAAAAAATTAGTATTTTTGCAAATATTTTGGTATTTTCGCAAAAAATTTAAAAAACACATAATATTTTTGCAAAAAAAAAAATTTGGGTCGGGTATTTATGAAAAAAATCCCTTTATATTATCTCTCAATATTAAAATTTGTAACTTATATTATTTGTAATTTATGTTATTTATAATTTATGAAAAAATCCCTTTATATTATCTCTCAATATTAAAATTTGTAATTTATGTTATTTATAATCCTGAAAGAAAAATAAAATTCAAAATATTTTCATATCCGGGTTGAAATAATCGGGCTGACCCAGCTCAGCACCCGACTCCTAACTAGCTAGTGTATATAAATTGGGTCTTGTTCCTCAGTTTCTTCCGCAAAAAGAAAGCTAAATCCCTTTGAAGCTCTGCGATTAGATCACTCAAAAACACACACTAAAAACACACAGTTAAAGAAAGAAAGATGGATCCAAAGCTAACAGAGTTGTCTCAGCTGTTTGAGAGATTCAAAGCTGCTATGATGCGTGGTGATTTTGATTCTTGTTCTAATTTCCTTTCTCAACTCAAGGTATATTTACTTACAATACATACATATTTATGTGTCTTTGTGTTTTTATTTATGTAATTTGATCTTTTTTTGTTGATTAAGCTTTGATTTGTGTTTTGTTCTTGGTTTAATTGAACCCCATTTGGATATTTTATGTGAATTGATTAAAGTTTGAATCTTTTTGTTGTTTTTGTGATTTGTGAATTGTCGTAAAGGGTATTGTAGATTATTCTGTTTTCGTTGTTTTTGTAAATGGGTTTCGAGTTAAACTTTGGATAAAGTTCTTGAATTGGGTATATAATTAGGAATTAGAGCTAAGATAATGAAGATATGAGCTGCTATTGGGTTTTATGGTTCTTTTATGAAGCTTTGGATATCGATTAATTAACGGTTTAGTGTTTTGAACAACTGGTGTATAATGTAGTGTCATTTTAAGGGCATTTTGCTTGTATTATCTGGAAGTGTTGATGTTACATTGTATTTTTCAGGTCATGTTGACTGGATTTAGAAGTCTTCCTCCTTTGTTTGAAGCTACACCTAATGCCGTACACGAGTTGACAATAGCAAGTAATGTTCTCTGCTTTGTTTTTAGATGTATAATGATAGGTTGTTATGTGGCTGATGCACAAAATGTTTGTCTGTACACTTGTTATCGTAAGTTCTTGTAGTATTTAGATATATGTGGAGACGCTAATTTCTATTTAAGTTGGTTCTTTATCAAGTTGGCTTTCTACTTAAGATTTGACACGGTGTATGGTTTATATTTGACCGGTGTTCGTGGTGAAATGACAAGCCTGAAGTGGTGGAGCTAAAAGTTTCTTCTTTCTATGTTTTTTCTTGTGAATCTAAGCGTATATGGAATGTATATAGGAGTTTTTCTATCTCTAACTATATTTAAAACAATAAATATCAGGTCATTTACTCATGAAACAAAAAATTATAAAAATATCTGATGCTTGTGCTTTAATGGTCATGTTTTATTTTGATGACAGTTCAAGTCACTTGTGTAATGGAAAAAGGTTGCTAAGGCTAGATCAATACAAATATATTACCACCTGATTGTGTTGTAGAATATGTAATTTCCCAAATCCCAATAGGTACCAGGGGAACTTTAATGGAGATTGATGATTATAATATTGACCTCAAATTAATCTCATTGTTGTATTTGACAATTAAAAAAATGAAGTGATACTGGTTAAAGTAAATAATATGACGTCTGTTTAGTGTTTATGCTAGCCACAAAGTTTTACTTGGTTGTGGTACTGTTTATTTGAATATTCAGTTATCTCCAATTACATTGTTCCATATCGCCAATTTCCCTGTCCTAGTGTCTTATAATGAGAATTTTCAGGGGACATATATGAGCATGCAGTTGTGTTAAGTGTTAAGACCGAGGATCAGGATGCTTTTGAGAGGGATTTCTTTCAGCTGAAGCCTTTCTACACAGATGCAGGGTAATCATGCTTTCTCCATTTCTCTAGTCAGTTAATTACTTATGATCTAAATCCTTATGAGAATGTTGGCATTTCAGTTAAGTTTTAAATGGAGAAGAACAATTGTGTGCTTTTCCGCAGTACTTGGTAATTTAGGGGGGCGTTTTAATGGTTTATTTTTCATTGTTGCATTTTTAGCTTGATCTTTCTTTTATTTGCACTATAATGTACTCATATCTTTGGTGTGTACCAGCTCTAAAATTTGAAAATTTGCATAGTAAATGGGTCAAGTCTTCTGTCCCCTAGTCGAACTGATTGTTATCTTTAACTAATCATCGTCTCCGTCATCAGTTATGATACTTATTTCCTGTTTCAACCGTAATTCTTTTATGTGGATTGTTGTGGAAATCTGAATAATGTTTAGAAGCATATATTTTACTAAATAAAATTTATTTTAGTTTTAAAGTATACTATTGTAGTAGTTAAGATACTTTTAAAGCTGCTTTATGATGTTGTCATCGTTCTCTTGGAACAGGGACCGTCTTCCACCATCCCCTCAGGAATTTCCCATATTGGGCCTCAACCTTCTGAGACTACTAGTGCAGAATAGAATTGCTGAGTTCCATACTGAGTTGGAGTTACTTTCGGCCAGCGCACTAGAGAATCCCTGCATTAAGCATGCGGTAGAATTGGAGCAGTCCTTCATGGAAGGCGCTTACAACAGAGTATTAAGTGCTAGGCAGTCTGTACCTCATGAAACCTATGTCTACTTTTTAGATCTTCTGGCAAAGACCGTCAGGTGAACTTTTTGACATTAATTTAAGCATCGACTAGTATATATTATTACCAGACATCCAGCACTGGCACCATTAAGTATGAATTTCACTGCAGTACTTTGTAAAAAGGGCACAACTTTCACGCTAGTTGCATAGACGTCGTATTATAATAATTTCATCCGCGAGGCATTGTTCATGTAGTGCTATGGGATTGTTTAACATACTCTATAAACGAGATATCATTGGTTATAGAGGCCTTAAAAATTAAGAATGAAAGTATAAATTGATCTCACTTGTTCCACTTGGTTTGTAGTATTGTTTATCAAGGTACTTATTTGTAACAAAATTGAAGGATTATAAAGGAGTGGAATGTTTAGCAATTTTGCTCCTAAAAATGTCTCAAAATTGTGTTCGGTGGGTCTTGTCTCACCATTTCTCAGTGTGGTAGGGATAAATAACAGCATAGTTAGAAAGAAGGAACAGCCAAAAACATATAAAATGCTTTACAGTCATGTTGAACTTGAGGGTAAAGTTTTTCAATCTCCAAATTAGTTTCTGGTTGGATTTAGCGGACTGAGTGGTAGCGGAGAGAAAGTATTGAAAGACCTATTCCCTAAAACATGTAGGCAATATTAATTTAATATATTAATGCATAGAATTAATATCATATTAAAAAAATAATTGTTGGTAACTTTGATCGACCTGGCAAGGAAAAAAGAAGACATTTTATCATACTCTATTATCAGTTTATCGATATATTAATGAAATTTGAACGTATGTGGTTGATCTATATTTAGTTATTGCACGTATTTCATTCTGTATCCGAAAGAGTATATTGAAACTCTTTGTTTTTAAATAAAATGACCTCTCTTTTTTTTTTTGCCAAGTAATTAAATTAATTTATCATGCCTATACTTTTCATAATAGGCCTTTGCTTGAGAGTTGTCATAATGATGCCCGTGTTTAAATAAAAACTTTAACTATCAAGATTATGTCCTGGAAGAGAAGGTAATGAAATGATAGGTGACTACCAGAGTACCAGTAGATTTTAGTTATTTTGTGCGGAAGTGTGAATTCGTATAATTATGATATTACTGGAGTTTCTGGCATGCTTGATGCTATGATAACGTGTTGTACTTTCGAAACAGTATGTTGTTTACTGTCCTCAATCAAAGCCATCATCACAGAGTTAGTGCCAAGTAGAAATGCCATACAAATTTTAGTTCCAAGTAAAATATCTGGTCTCCATCCCCCCTTTCCCGGGCTGATTTAGTCGCACACATCTCAATATGCTTTTATAGAGGTTTGAACCTTCATCCTGGGTAAGACAAGAGAAGAGGGGTAACTACTATGCCGAAGCCTTTTGTAAAGTGAATCTATTTTACTCATGTTTTTTTTAATTACCATGTGCAATATGTTATTATTTCAAATTGAATTCTTTAATTTGATTGGCAATATAAATGCAATATAACCAATTTTGTCATATATAGGGATGAAATAGCTGGATGCAGTGAAAAGGCTTATGACACTCTTTCAGTAGCTGATGCCCGACAAATATTGCTGTTCTCAACAGACCAAGAACTTTCTGAATATATCAATGAGGTATTCTTTTTTATTTTCTGCCCCTTTGTTTTGGTTGCTGTCAAAACAGGTTACGCCACAGGACTACAATTGCACATCAGAAAATATTGAAAACCGTGTTACCAGTCATCATACTATTTGTCATCTTCTAGAATGTGTTTGTTCTCTGAAAGTCGATGCTTGAATTAATTTGATGGTTTTTCAAACTTTGCAACAGTTGTGGTTAGCTTGAAATTTTCCCTTGAATAGCCAGTATACTACGGTTTACAGATAATAATGCTTCCCATATCTGAAACTGGTGCATTCCATATGCTAACCTCATATAACTAGATATTTTTGTAATATTGTGTGAACTTCTTGCTAATACATTTCCGTTGTAGTCAATAGTCATGTAGACCTGAAATGTACATGATTAGTTTGGTAACCCTGTATCTATGTGTATCTTTCGTTTTGATTGTACTATCATTATATTTAGTATATCGATTAATTAAATATATGACAGTTGTGCCAAGTTTTGGGTTTTGGACTGGATCTGCTGATAGGTCGCAGTCTTTTTTCATAATCGTAGGCCCATTTATGCAGAGCATATTATGTGATTGTCAATAATTCAATATATGTGTGTGTATCATTCCAACACGAAGTTACAGTGAGATGCATATAATATTACCTTATCAGTTAACTTGTTATGTTACAAGTCATTATATAGTGGGCGGAGTATTTGAATTTGTATGAAGAACTTATATGTCTTGTCTACCTCTGTATAAATTCGATCATTTCATTGGGTAAGAACTAAGCATTCTTCGTTATGAAAATGCAGGAGCATCCTGAGTGGGAGATGAAGAATGGGTTGGTAACTTTCCAGAAGGCTAAAGAATCTGCTCCTTGCAAAGAGATACCATCTCTGCAGCTCATTACTCAGACACTTAGCTACGCAAGGGAGTTGGAGCGCATAGTGTGATAGATTTCAGGGGGCCTTTGTGTCATGTTTTTATGTAATTGTTGTTTAATCCTCACACAGTTCAATCTAATTGCACAATGATGAGGAAAAATTCGTCAAGGGGACCCATTTTAAACTTTTTCTCGTATATGAATCGAGTAGACGGTAGAAACAAAACATATTCTCCATGTGGTTTGGCTTTCAGTTGCCTTTTGCTACTGTATAGCCTTTTGACTATGTCATTCTTTCCAGCACGCTAAAGCTTTTATATAAATTTCAAATCTGTCAAGATGGTATAACTTGCAGTTCACTTTTTATCTCTTGTCCCACATGTTATCTGTTGAGTGATTTGGGCTCCAAAAGTATGATTCTTTGTTTGTTGGGCATGTGTTAGTCTGAAATTTAGAATGCCACTTGCAAATTCAGGCGAAGAAGGTCTAAAGTGAATGATGCCTTTATGTTGATTGTTGATGCATGCGATCATTGTTTTCGTTCATCAATGTATTTATCATGTGTAAACGGTCAGATGTCAGAAATGTTGTTTTACATGGAAAATGAATGAAGAGATCAAATCTTGTACTGGAAAGACTTGGAATAAACTCATGATGTGGTATTCATGCTAATGTTTGACAAACATAACAAGGCACAAGATAAGAATAATCATGTGGAGAAATAAAATAAATTTAAACTTATGATTTGTCAATTGTCATTGTTTTTGCTAAGAAGGGTTGGTATTCCTTTCAAATTTTCAATTAGGGTTTTTGCAATACTAGCATCTTTGATTTAATTTAATCACATTCACAACCGTTCGACAAGGATTTTTCAACCACTTTATAAACAGTAGCAACTTTGTTAACAATGTTTGTCATGCTTTTTGTTTATATATAGAGTAGGTTAATTGCTAAAATCTTTTAGTATCAATTACGATCGACAAAAAGGAAGCAAGATCTTACACTGTTTAGAAAGTTTGGAAATAATGTATGGTATATATTGCATGCCTGCATGTTAAGACATATTTAAATATGAGAAAAGGAACCTGACGATGAGAAAAGGAACCTGACGTTGATTTCAGAAAATTTTCTAAGATTATAAGATTTTTTAGTATAATTTTTAATGATAATTTTGTAAATATATATAATATTCTGAAATTATAATAACAACTTCGTGTTTTAACATGAAATTTGAGTATAACCTCAGAAATTAAAAATTAACTGAGTTCGATCTCAGGATAATTATCTAATTTAGTTTAGTGGTTCACAAACACTAAAGAATCAGGTGTGAATAGATAATAGTGTTTTGCTGGTGCCATAAAGAAAAAGCTTGAGATTTCTGCTGCCCTACCAGTATTGGCCTGCTTTGTATAGTTGTATTATTGAATTCTACATTTGTCACCGTCTCATTCTTCAGCCATTCATATTTGTTTACATACAATAATCATCGAAAACATTTTAGCTTACAATCTATAAAATTATCGATCATAACAATATAGATCACTCGTTACAAGATTATATTACCGGTCTCAATAATACAAATCACCTGTTCGGGATTTGTAGGGTGTATATTTCATTATAGTCCATATACTCCCTACCTAAACAACTTTCTGGATT
This sequence comes from Heracleum sosnowskyi, assembly GCA_030848705.1. Classification (NCBI taxonomy): domain Eukaryota; kingdom Viridiplantae; phylum Streptophyta; class Magnoliopsida; order Apiales; family Apiaceae; genus Heracleum; species Heracleum sosnowskyi. The sequence goes on from CM061239.1 coordinate 13,062,195, forward strand.
AATATTCAAAAAGCTATAAAATTTTGTGCTGCTTAGTTTAGTTCATTTTATGGGGAGTCATAATTAATCCCAGATACTATTCCATTTATCTTTGATAGGAGCTGCTTTTTAGAACACTTATGGAAAGAGATACTTCAATGTTTTCAGCAAATATTCCTCAGCAATCATCAAACTATGATGAACTCTTTATGCAGCAGCACATACTTTTTACTGATAGTTTAAAGGTATGTGAACATCTTAAACTCTATTTTCAACTTGTAGAAATTTGGATTCTGAATGCAAGTTAATACCTTTTAGGACTTGAAGAATATAAGGAAGCAGTTATATTCAGCTGCAGAGTATTTCGAATCTTCGTACGAGAGAGGTGATGATAAACACCTGTAAGTTTGCTACTTGGTACTGATATAGATGTGGACTGTTTCATTTTTTCTTAGCTCTAGTTAGTTATTTTCGCTTTCTGATCTTGCTTTTGATGGACATGTTCTTGAAGTGTGGTAGAAACTCTGAAAGATTATGCGACTAAAGCTCTTATTAGTAGCGTGGATCATTTGGGTTCTGTTGCATTCAAAGTCAACAGTTTCTTGGATGATAAGGTCAATGAATTTTCTGATGCAAAGGTCCGATTCTCGAACATTGAACAGGTACTGGATATAGTCTGAGAGGCTTATTAAAACACTATTTCCTTTGTTGACAATACCCGACCATATACATTCTGCCTGAAAAAAAAGACATGTGTATACATCTGGGCTTGTTGATCTGCTACCATTAATATAACTTGAGCGTTATCAGTGTTCTAATATTTTTTCGAAGTGAAGTATTCTGCTTATTCACTATGAAGCTTAAAAAAGATTTCATGACTGATATTAATTCTTTTGGTCTGCATTGCAGAGATTAAGAACATGTCAAGAGTATACTGAGCAAAGTGGAGTTCAGCGACAGACTCTAGTGGTTGAAACCCCCAAGCACCATAAGCGATACATTTTTCCAGGCAATTATGATATTGTTATTTCCCAGAATTATATCTGCATCTCCTAGAACATGGATTTTTTGAGCAAAAATCAGAAAACTTGAAATTCATCTTTCTTTGTGCAGCCAAGCCAACTATAAATAGCAATGGCACGACAGAACTGATAAATAGTAAACGTAAGTTTGAGGAGATCATATTTCCAATTCTGTGATTTTATTCTCTAATGATGCGGGTGAAACACAGTTGGCAGCTTTGTGTTTTGGCAGCTGCTCAACTACAAACAATATTTCTAATTGTATTTTGTTGCCAATTGTTTTACTGAAGCCATTCAACAAAATCCGATGAAACCTGATGCACAAATTAGTAGGTAATGCACTACTACAATGTTAATATAGAGTTAAACTTACCTATGTTTTAACTAAAAAAGATAATAGTTATATGTTTGTTATGCTTTTGCAGAGGACTTTCTCAGCCACTTTCGCCATCCCCAGGTTCTGCAAACTTTTCATTCACAAGGGCTGCTTCTAGAAAAATAACAGGTCAGAGCACAAATTGTTTAGTTCTAACTTACTCCCCAAACTAGTAGTATATTATATGTTATAGAATTTCTCTTTGCAAGCGATTTTTAGTTTATTAACGGCCTATACATGTATGTGTAAGCAGATGCACAAAGAGTTTCACCTCTTCGGTTTTCACTGAAGCGTACTGATTCAGTTGCTGATAGATCAAGATCTCCAAATCCTTCTAACAATAATGTACAGCAGGTAAGTGCTGACAGCAGGACGATAAACTATCAACTTCAATAACCTGTCATAACTTTAAGATGTTTGTATGGAAATAACTAGCCACCACATTCATGTCTGTCTTTGCAGCATTTTCCGATGCCTCAGAGATCATCTTCCTTGTTAATCCAATCTGAAAACAACGCGTCATCAAAAGCGATTGTACAGTACCGTAAAAGTAAAAGTTTATTCAGAACCCTACTCAGATATACTAGTCCAAGAAGGATGAGAAACTAAAATTGAGAGATGAAGCTTGTGATTTGTCTACAATCAAACAATTCTCTGCAACTTCTTGGAATTTTGTATTTTAGAAAAACTTAATCTCTTATACCTGTGCTTAAATCTATAATTTACCATAAATGCAGTAGCTTGTCCGCTCACTTTACAGTTTGGTTTTCAGTTGTTTAACATTTGATTGTATCCTTGTCCAAGGATCACCCTTTTCGAAATTGATTGTATAAAGGCACGACATTTGTTGAAGAGGTGCAGCATACAAGCAGGTCAAATATGAATACACCTGCTGCGACCTGCTTATTGCATGTATTTCAAAACTCCTGGGCTTTGTTTTGGTGTTTATTTGCTAGGAATGAAGATTGATGTTCAATTAGCACAAGACCGAGGCTGTTTTAGTACCAAACTTTCTCACACTTGAGGTGCAACGAAAGATTTTCCGGCAAATCTGTATGATAAAATTATTATTATCAGAATATGAGTTTAAAACATAACAGAGAATGTTGAACAGTTTTAAAAAGGCCTTTTTATACATCTCTAAACAGCATACAAAGCTATAGCCAGGAAAAAAGTTTCCCCTTGACATTGAGCTAATATTCATTTTGGAACAAGCCTTTGAGCTACATTTTTAGGTTTCACCACAGTGCTTCATCAGCCAAACTGAATTCAGTCATACGGTGTTAATGGATTACACATTTGCTAACCAGGAAAAAATGATTATAAAGGATGCATTCCGTGACGGTAGTTCATGAGATTTTTACACAGCTAGCTGCTAGACTACTTGATTGGGGATTGGGAAACTTTTGCAACCATATATGCCTTGGGAATAATCTCTCAGATTCTTTTTGAGTAACGATTAAAGAAAACCAGTCACTTGTAATACCCTGTGGAAATAACGAAATGAACTATGGTACAGACCGTACAGACTTCATTCAGAATCCAAGATCAAAAGATGGGAATTCATCAGTTACAACTGTGCTGAAATTCTTGTTGTCAACATTACAAGGGTCAGAAGCTGTATCAGATCTTGAACCGATTCCCAGACAATCTGCAGATAGCTACACCAAAATTTTTGCAAAGAATTGATAACAATTAGAACTACGAATAGTAATTATATAAATCAGGTATCAAAGTACCAACACTTGGGAATTATCAAAAATCTTATGTAATATCACAAAAGAAAGTGAACCACTCAACATATAATACCACCAAAACACTCCACATTTTCTCAGTTTGTTTTATTAATGACACATTTTCTCTGTTTCACTGTCTTCTAAAGTATGCATATTTTGGTTAAGGGCATGAGACTCCAACCTGTGATAGCTTTTTACGTTTCACCTCTTTGAGTGGTTGACCAAAGCTGAATCTAGATGATTCTGCATTGACAATATCCAAATAATTGCAAATACACATTTACATAGTAAAGAACTATTTTACAAGTAAACACAGCTGCGCTAAAACTTACCTTTGGAAAATATTGATTCTTGATTATTGTTAATGTTTTCTTTTGCACTTGATCCATCGTGCATCACAGACACTATTGGTGGTTGAAATCCAGAATCGTCATCTACAATTTGAGATGTCAAAACAGTAGATGTTGGCTTTTGCTTGTTACTATCACTGCACGATTCAGCAAAAAATGTGTCTTCAGATTGCTTGATGCCCTTGTTTTGAATTAAAAACTAACATAATATTGTACATTTGAACAGTAAAAGGTTTCTCATATCTGTACTGAATACTTGCAGACATTATGAATATATTAGTATCCGGAACTAGTAAATTTGTACTTTATGCTGTCAGATATTGTGCATATATCAAAATTAGTAAATTAGCAACACGAGCAGGGTCATCTATAGAGAAGATGAACATCTGAATTATCCAATTGGTGTAAATTTTTTGCAATGGTTTAGGGAACAGCAATATTATCCAACTGCCTAGTATATGCAAGATGAAATCACTTTTAGAGAATCATAAGGAGATCAACATGAGAATAAATCATGTGATGTAACCTACTGATCTTGCATACATACCTCCAACAACTAATCACAAATCACTTACCACCGGAAAATCAGAAGTATTTACATACCACAAAGAAAATGCAGAAGTAAGAATCTTTAATTCTGGATCTTCTCTTTCATGAGAAGAAATAATATCTGCGATGTCACCATTGCTGTCCTCCAGAACACTACATTGACCACGGGAGTCATCCACAAGCTTTCCTTGTACACTATTCTGGATTTCAATATGAACAATATCTGAAGTGTGTAAAGCATCGCCTTCTTCTGGAAATTCTCTTTTAATGGAAATACTACATTCCTGAGTTAGAGGTTTTTTTAGGACGGACAAGATTCCATGCACTGCAGAAACAGAAAACATAAAATTTGAATCATGCCCATACACAGTATCAAAATTTTCATTCAGTCAGGCCCAATGTACCACCACTATACTCGGGGCATATGCTAAGGGCCTGGGGGATGATGTACCTGAACATGTAAATATATATCTTATATCGTATTTAAATATTTATTCACATATAAATCTGAGTAACTTTTCATGAAATCTTCTGATAAGCTTTTCCACGATGAAATAATGAGGGAGAGGCCCAAAATATCATTTAGCATACAGGTTGCAGGCTGGCTCATAAGGGCAGTGCTACAAAGGGCTCATACAAACGAATACAACTTATATAGGGAAATAGAAAATATGTACCCACTAGTAATCATTGATAATCAACTGTGACACCAAGTAATAGCTTACATACCATCACGTAACGGCTTCTTTATTGATATTTCCCCACTAGGTTTTATTTCATTTCTAAAGCTTCTGATAACTGAATCAGGTTCTTTCCATAGTGATTCCTTGCTTTGGAGTCCTGCTACACTTGTTTCCTTACTTTGTTTACTTTTCTCAGCTCTATAGCGTGTGAAAACTGGATCTGGTTCTTTATGTGGTGAACCCTTGCTTTGAAGTTCTGCTATACATCCAAATAAAATCAGTGTTCAAGGGGATATCCAAATCCTGGTTAAGCACAAACAAGAGGATGTAAGTAGTATAGTTATCCTACAAATCTCTCTAATCTACTTGATGTCAAATGGAATACAAGGGATGGGTTTAGCCTAGAGATTTATCATCTAAAGACACAAATCGCGTGGAATGGTCTCCCGCAGTTTAGACACCCTGTTACACGGGTTTAAAGCACTCCGCAACTTACAGATATTTCGTCTTCATTGCAACACATAACAAACAGTTTATCGGATAGAGGGGAACGAAAGGAACATGCACGCCGTGCTACTCTTGCGTGCACGCACACATTATACGTATATACTTGACAGTCATAAACACTTCATTTTCATTTAAGGATGGCTTACATACCATCAGCAGAAAATTTGCTTGCAATGGTTCTCTCAATTATTTTGACGCTGTCTACGTTGCATCTACTAACAAGAGAAGCTTTATCTTCGGAAACAAGACCTCCATTTCGAAGATTTGCTACAAAACCAAACCATTATATATCAGGAGGGAAGATTAGGACCCCATTAAGCACGTCAAAAAAAATGCCAAAGGGCATTAGAAAATGCAAATCATGAGAAATTATGAATTTAAAATTTTGCAAAAAATAAAATATAATGGATTTCGATTCTAAGAGGGAGTTGTACCATCATGACGTTTGCGTGGCTCACCAACCTCCACTAAATAACTGGGGAATTGAAATTCACTTCCAGAACTCAAGTGTTCTGATAACTTGAGATATCTGCGGCATAAAGTAGTTCCATCTTCAGCTAATAATGTAGCCTGCATATTTGACAGTATCAGTTGAGTAAAAGAAAGAGGATATGAGATATCTGTAAAACTAGAGCTATTTATAAGGCTTAGCCATGCACCATTTATGTAATAACTTAAAAATATGGTCTTTGGAATAACAATGTAAAAGTGTTGCATTTGGTAACCCTACCGGTAATCTTGAATTTAAGAGGTTGAAGTTTTGACAATGTCACATTTTAATTGCAAAACTGTTAATAATTCGGGTGGATGGACTGAAAAGCTGACTAACCAACTGCTTAAATCCAAGAAGAAGATAACTGAAATAATTGTCGGATACATCCAACATGCTATATTAACCAACCTGCATTCTGTAGGAACCACAAGAAGCAAGTTTTATAATCCCACTGTGGTACTTCTTACTTCGCTGAGTTACTTGAGCAGTGTACATCGCATCCCATTCTGCATTGCAATGATCAGAGCAGAAGTTGAATATCAGTCCAAACATAATGGTAATAAATGTACTGATTATCTAAGCAGAACTATATTTTATAAAGGATACAAATCATAATAAAGAGTTGAATGAATCTCTGCGATAATTAGTTCGGATCTGTACTTGCTGGTGTTGTATACCTATTTCTCCTGCCACAGCGCAATCACCTCCTGGAAGTTTCGACTCCTCGAGAGCCTCATCGTCTCCTTTTAGGTCTTCTACGTTGACCAAATGGCCATCCAACTTCAGTGATTCACCAGACTTAACATTTTCATCGCTTTTAAGGAACCTGCTATCTAGAAGTCTCCCACTTTCATCGTACAGAAATACCTGGTTAAAAGAATTGTGACCATCTATGTTGTTTTTTTAAGGTAAGCCAACGGATACAGTTCAAGTGCCTACATTTTCTTATACAGAAAATAAAATTAACTGCTAATTTTACAAGATCAAAACAAACAAAATAAAAAAGGAAATGACCACTTTACGCTTTTGTAAACTGCAAACTATAGCATTACTACAAGAAACTGAAGATGTAGGCAGAAGCTAGTATTTTAAAGTGATCCATGGGGAAAGGGGTTAAATGTCAAATTGGTCATTCAAGTGAAGGTCATATATCACGTTATTCATCGATCTTAACGGGGTCTCATTTGAATCAGTTTAGTCATAATAAATATCAAACATGTACCTCTAAATATGTGATCGAGAAGTAAAATATTTTTTTATTGAAATCTATACATTTTTCTTCAATACCACCATAACCAAATAAAAAGTCACGAACTCTAGTATTTTAGATGATATAGTTAGATTTTTTAAATTTTATTTACTATTTATTTTTAATTAAATCAAAGAAATAACTATAAAATTAAAAATATATAGTAAATAAATTTCAAAAAATCTAAATATAATATCTAAAATACTAGAGTTCATGACTTTTCGTTTGGTTATGGTAGCATTCCGGAAAAATATATAGAACTCGATAAAAGATTATTTTACTTCTTGATCATATATTTAGAGGTATTTGTTTGATATTTATAATGACTTGAGTGATTCAAATGAGACCCCATTGAGATCAGTGAATAAAGTGATATATAGCCTTCACTTGAGTGGCCAATTTGATATTTAACCCATGGGGGAAGGGGAAGGGTAATATTTATTGATTCCTAGACTACCACAGAAAAGATAATATCATATATTGGTGGAACTTTACTTCAGTGTGCTTCTGTCTTCTGTCACTTAAATAATTCTACACAAAAGTAGATGCCTACAATTTACAAGACCAGTTCAAAACCTGGGCGGTGTTTTTTCATAATTTGAGTGCTTCCACGAAAATGTAAGAGCTCGCAATTTATAACATACTAGATGAAACTCCCCAATTCTCTTTTGGTAACTCTATATATCAGAAAATGAGTAGATCAACAACATATGAATATATGATAGAGAAACATTAAACATAAAGCTAATTGACTTGACAACATGGAATCTTTAGTTTATTGAGAACAGCAAAAAGACAGAATTAGTGTTTGTTTGGCAGATGTGTAGGAAGTGTGTACCAACCTGTCTCTTCTGAGATCCACATACTGAAAGTTTTAATATACCATCGTGAAACTTCTTGGCCTTCTGAGTTAATTGAGTAGTGTACAAGACCTGCCATTCTGAATCGGAGATATATAAGATCCAATCAGGACAAAGAAAGTCTTTTATGAGTATCTAGCTGATACAGCTAAGCAGACATAATATAAATGTTAGTAGCCTCTTTTGTAAACCGAAGAAATCGTCACCAACTCGAAGGAGGAATTTTACACTTTCTTTTAGAAGTTTTAAACAGTACAAATATAACAGTAGATCTACAGACTAACCTGACGTGCTGGTTTTTGATGCATCAAGAAGTGACGCACTATACTTGTTAGGTTCGCTTCTCCTGTAATCTGTAATAGTTTAAAATTATATAGGTATGGCAGTATCGTAAATCACCGAAAGAGCATGCTATCAATATTACAATTACTGTCACTATTACTTGAAATCATTACAGTGGTTGTGATTGTAGATTATCTAAACAGTATTATACGCTTTGATGCATATCAATAGGACGAGGTATATGAGTTACCATGAAAATTAGTTTGGGCCTGGACTTGTTGATGTCGTATCCCTGTTTCTCTAACCACAACACAATCACCTCCCAAAAGTTTTGACTCTTCGTGAGGCTCATTGTCTCCTTTCAGGTTTCCTATGTCCACCATATGGCCATCCAACTTCAATGATTCACCAGATCTGACGTTTTCATCACTTTTAAGAAACCTGCTATCCAGAAGTCTCCAGTTTTCATCGTACAGAAAGACCTGATTAAAAGAATTGTGAGCATTTATGTTGGAGGTAACAATAGGAATAGTGATTCAGGTGTCTGAATTCTTCTTATTTTCAATGCTGCAAAAGAAAAAATTCTAAGTTTCAACCTTCAAACATATATAAATAAAGAACTGATCAGTGATTCAATGATAACCTTAAGCTCATGGAAACAGGCGAAAATATTACGACAAGTAAATAAAGACGTAGGCAAAAACATTACTACTGAAAAGATATTATCATATATTGGCGGCTCTTTGCTTTGGTGTGTCTTTATCCTCTGTCACTCGATGCAATTTTGCACAAAGTAAATTCCCACAATTTGCAAGACCAATTCAAAAACTAGGTAGTCTTTTTTATAGTTTTAGTGCTTCCAGTAAAATGCAAAAAGCTCGAAAAATTAATCACATCCATATGAAACTCCTTTCTCACGGGAAGAGTAGATCAAGTGATCAACAACATATACTTAGGGGACATCAAATATACATTACGTCTTTACCTAATCAAATCAACAACAAGGAATCTTTTAGTATTGCAAGAGACACCAAAAGGGCAGAATAAAAGAAAGTTTGGCAGCCTTGTAGTAATAATGTATGCCAACCTGCCTCCTCTGAGATCCACATTCTGAAACTTTTAAGATACCATCATGAAACTTCTTGGCCTTCTGTGTTAAGTGAGTGGTGTACAAGACCTGCCATTCTGATTCAGGAAATATAGAAAGGAAAGGAATTTTCAGATAGCCCGATAAACGTGATACAATATATGACATGCATTACTCAAGGCAGGTATATGTTTCACTTCTCATACTTCACATATGCTACGGCAGAAAATAAATGTTTTAAATTTTTAACAACAGCTTGTGGTGATTGATTGGACAGATCCTTGAGTTTCTGAATGTGTTCCCATTCATTTTCTGCATCACGATGTACTATAGTACTTTACTCTAATACTCAAATTTTAGGACAACACAAGGGAATCTGCAAGAAAACATGGCATTTTGGATGCCATAGTTTGGTGCCAACTGATCTAAAAGCTTAAGCTGTTGCAGAACGAGGCCTTGGACAATAACTAATGCTGAGAGGGAGAGCACATCTGACAGTGGTAATGTAGGACTATATAATGGGACTTTACGGGACTCTAAAGCTCAAAATAATATCTCTGAACAGAGTGTGCTCTCCCACTCTCATTTTTATAGAAGCTATAAGTTTACGATACGACCAAGAGAGAGGGTAACAAGAGAAAGAATAAAATCCAATTAAGACAAAGAAACTCCTATATCAATACTAGCCCATATAAACTATATGACAAAATACAGATCTTATTAGCCTGTCTTGTAAACCCAAAAAATAGTCATTAACTCGAAAGAGGCATTTCAGATTTTCTATAAGAAGATTTAAACATTACAACAGCTACATCTACAAACTAACCTGTCGTGCTGGTTTTTGGTGTATCAGGACAAGTTGGTGAAGCAATGTACTTGTTTCGTTCACTTCTCTTGTAATCTGAAATAATCAAAATTCATTATAGGAATGGCGGTATTGTAACACAACAGCGCTGCCAATCGACAATACAAGTTATGCCTAGTACACCAAGGCATACACTACTTCGTTGCTCAGTACGAAACCCAGAAAATAAATTCTAATAACATACTTATAAGATAATATACACATTTGATTCTGTTAATTATTCTATACATCAAAACCCCCAAAATGTGATAGCATGTTAAATAAAAGAGATAACAAGATCATAATTGAACTAAAACGTAAACATAAAATATAATTAAATTAACTAACCTCTGATAATTTTCTGCGATGGACTAAGATTCTTCGACGATCCTCTAACGCCTAAATCAGTTTTACTTCCTACGCGAAACAAATAAAAACCGAACAGTAAACAATACAGTAGTACAAAAAACAACCAATTAGAATTTTCAGAAATGTACCGCCTGTACCTGATTTAACCTTGAACTTCGGTCGATACATTAAGCTACTTCTATCAAAAACCTTCTCGTTATTTCCTTATAAGTCGAAAATTAGGTCTATATTCGCAAATCAGCTACACGAAAGCTTAACATTATCGAAAACAAATAAGCAAATATCTATTCGAGTACATACACGCGATATTTGAGCAAGTAATGCTACTAAATAGTAAGATAACGAGGATGCGAGTAATTTGCGTTTGAATTAGAAGCACAAATAGTTGAATTTCATGTAATTAAGGTGATTGATAATTTAAAATTATACTAAAACATGTGATATTTAGCTTGTTTCAAGTTCAATACGAAGCATTTCAAGTAGTGTATATATAAGAGAACAGAAATTTAAACATGTCCTGCAAAAATTAAAGCAGTACCTCGATTACCGAACAATTAAGCTGAATAAATGCGTGAATTCACAAATTATATGATTACGCAAATATATATGTGTGTGTGTGTGTGTGTGTGTGTGTGTGAGAGAGAGAGAGAGAGAGAGAGAGAGAGAGAGAGAGAGAGAGAGAGAGAGAGAGAGAGAGAGATGGGGATTTAGCGTGTGTGTGTGTGTGTGTCAGTGTGTGTGAGATAGAGAGCGCGATAATTAGCAAAAGATAGAGAGAGCGATGAGAGGGGGATTTAGCGGGAACAGAGAAATGCACATAAAATGAATCGTACTTGCCACTCTTATTTTTGTGGCTATATTATATATATAAAAAACACTATACAATTTTTAATTTTGTTTCATTTTAGTCACTGTGTTTTCTAAATATTTTATACTCCCTCCATCCCCTCAATTCTTTACATTGTCAGGACGGCACAGAGATTAAGAAAAAACTGTAAATTAATAAAGAAAAGTAAGAAAAATGAGTAAAGTGGGACCAATCAATATTTAATGTATAAAATGAGTATAAAGTAGGTATAGTGAAGTAAAGTAACGAACGTGATTGTATTTTATATTATAAAATGTTACTATTTTTGGTATATAAAAAAATGAGAGGGACGTACCAAAAAGAAAAGTGTAAAGAAATGAGAGAGATAAATGGAGTATCTTTTTTACGGGAAGAAGACTAAAAGGGGGTGTTGACCATTAATGGCACATATTATGACTGTAATGCCCCAAATAGCATAATTGAAAAAAATGGTCCCAAATAGCAGTAAAAAGTGTCATTTTTTTCAATAGTGCCATTTTGAGTCATTTGTCTTATAATTGTGTCATATGGGGTCATTTCTCACTAAAAGGAGTGCAGTATGTCTTTTTTTTTTTCCCGAAAAGAGATTAATTTTTCTAAATTAATAAAAAAAATTATTATATAAATATTCTCTGTACCCAACTCATTTATAAAGAAATGAGAAGCACGGATGAAGGACAAAAAAATTTATTATACTTTTTTCTGTTGAAGTGATGAATAAATAAAAAATTTATTTTCATCTACGTCATCTTATACATCCACCTATGGATACTTTTTACTAATATTTCCTCCCTTGATCCTGAAAATATTGGTTGTATATAAATTTTAAGAGTTAAATTTATTTAAATTTAACTGCAAATTATACATTACTTATTTCAAATTTTATAAATTTAAAAATAATATTCATAATAAACTAAATATACTTCTTAGTGATATTTTCTTCATGTCTAATTATAATTACTAGCCTATAACCCGTGCAAGGCACGGGTCTTAAAAATTAATAAACTAAAAAATTTAATGTGAACGAAAAATATTAAAATAAAAGTAAAATTAATATGATAGATTATAAAATGAGAAACTTAAATATTAAGTGGAACATAAAAAAATATAAAAAAATACAGATGGGGCTGACGAAGATAAATGAGGTATTATTAATATTATTTTATTATAAGTAAGTTTAATTGTATTTATTAATTGCCCGTGATATTTTTAGAAGTATTTTAAATATATTAATTGTATTTATTAAAAAATACGTTGACATATTAAAATAAGTAAGTTTTTTTAATAAGGATAAATAGAAAAACTAACATGTTTTAATTAAAAAAATAACTGCCCGTAATATTTTTAGATGTGTTTTAATTATATTAATTGGATTTGTTAAAAAAATACGTTCACTTGTTAAAATAGGTAAGTTTTTTTAAATAATTAAAAGTATTAAAATAGGTTTTAAAATATATAAGTAAGGTTTGCACTTGATATTTTTGGAAAAAAGAGATTTTAGTGATAAAAAATATAAAAGCTAATATATTTTAATTTAAAGGTAATTTTCCGTGATATTTTTGGAAAATAAGTAGATTTTGTTGGAAAAGAAGTAGATTTTTTTAGATAAAAATGTTTTAACTATAAAAGGAAATCAGCTAGTTACTATTTTTATATTATTTTATTATTTATTAAATAGATTATTAAAATAGGTTTTAAAATAAATAAGTACGGATCGCAACTCACATTTTTGGAAAATAAAGATTTTAGTGATAACAAATATAAAAGATAATATATTTTAATTTAAAGGTAATTGTCGTGATATTTTTGGAAAATCAGTAGATTTTGTTAGAATTGTTTTTTAATTATAAAAGGCAATCAGCTAGTTATTATTTTTATATTATTTTATTATTTATTAAATAGAGTATTAAAATATGTTTTAAAATAATCAAATAAGGATTGCACCTCATATTTTTGGAAAACAGAGATTTTAGTGATAACAAATATAAAAGGTAATATGTTTTAATTTAAAGATAATTGTCATGATATTTTTGGAAAGGGAGTAGATTTTGTTAGAAACAAATATTATAATTATAAAAGGCAATCATCTAGTTACTATTTTTATATTTTTTATTATTTATTAAATAGAATAAAAGACAGAAAACCGACCGAAAACCGAAAATCAAAACTTTAATATTTTTAGATGTGTTTTAATTATATTAATTGCATTTGTTAAAAAAATATGTTGACTTGTTAAAATAGGTAAGTTTTTTTAAATAATTAAAAATATTAAAATAGATTTTAAAATATATAAGTATGGGTTGCACTTGATATTTTTGGAAAAAAGATATTTTAGTGATAACAAATATAAAAGGTAATATATTTTAATTTAAAGGTAATTGCCCGTGATATTTTTGGAAAAGAAGTAGATTTTGTTAGAAAAAATGTTTTAACTATAAAAGGCAATCATCTAGTTACTATTTTTAAAATTTTATATTATTTTATTATTTATTAAATAAATTATTAAAATAAGTTTTAAAATAAATAAGTAAGTATTGCACCTCATATTTTTGGAAAATAAAGATTTTAGTGATAACAAATATAAAAGATAATATATTTTAATTTAAAGGTAATTATCGTGATAGTTTTGGAAAAGAAGTAGATTTTGTTAGAATTTTTTTTTTAATTATAAAAAGCAATCAACCAGTTACTATTTTTATATTATTTTATTGTTTATTAAATAGAGTATTAAAATAGGTTTTAAAATAATTAAGTAAGGATTGCACCTCATATTTTTGGAAAATAGAGATTTTAGTGATAACAAATATAAACGTTATTATGTTTTAATTTAAATGTAATTGTCGTGATATTTTTGGAAAAGAAGTAGATTTTGTTAGATTTTTTTTTAATTATAAAAGGTAATCAATTAGTTACTATTTTTATATTATTTATTAAATAGAGTATTAAAATATGTTTTAAAATAAATAAGTAAGGATTGCACCTCATATTTTTGGAAAACATAGATTTTAGTAATAACAAATATAAAATGTAATATGTTTTAATTTAAAGATAATTGTAATGATATATTTGGAAAATGAGTAGATTTTGTTAGAAAAAAAAAATTTTAATTATAAAAGTCAATCATCTAGTTACTATTTTGGTAATTTGACAATAATATAATTGCATAAAAGATTTGATTTTTAGTAGCTTTCGTTATTCTAAAAAGAAAAGAAAGAAGTATATTTGTAGCACTGTATCCTAAATTTAAACAAATTAGATTCTACATTTCCAATTTTTTTGATTAGATTTCAATATTATTTGATTTTTATGTAGTAAAATATAGTGAAATATTAATGTAGAATTAAAATTTCCCGAATTTTGATCATATTATTAATTTATTAATTAGAAAAAGTACCGAAAACCAAAAACTAACCGAAAACCGAAAACCAAAACTTTCAATGTTTCGGTTTTAATAATATAGTATAGATTAATTATTGCTCAAAATTAATTTAATTTGACTTAATTTTTTGTGAAAAGTATTTTACATGACACGGAGAGTATATATACACTATAAAATAAAATATATCCTTACTGGTACTAGTTTTACCGTCAAAGAACAACCAGAAACAATACCACTAGAAAAATAAAAAAAAAACAAGAATTTGACCATAAAAGGAAAGTCAAAAATAGAACCACTAGAAAAATCAGAAACAAGACTAGTACAGTTAAAAATATCAAAAAAATGGCACGAGAATCAAATTTTTCTAAAACTGTAACACGTAATAACTTAAGTGGTAATAGATTATATTTTGTCGTATCAGATTTTGAGTTCGATTCTGGCTTATTCCAAAATATTTGAAATAGAAACTCAATTGTAAAGACCTTTAAATTTAAATAATTAAAAAAGAAAATATTAACTAAATAAGACCGAGCATAAATTAAGATGCACAAATGTTTTCTATAATAGTAAATTAGTATTTATTTTACTTGTCTTATATTTTTTATTATAATTAGTTTTCTGGGGGGGGGGGGGGGGGGGGGGGTGAGGGGTGGGTTCTGCATCAGTAATCAGAATATGTAATCTAAACATTTCTAGCTTACGAACAGTTAGCCCAGAAGTGCATATCACTTCTACCAATTTTTATTTTATAAATTTTAACATATTTGGAAAAACGTTAGAACAAACTTTTTTTTTACGAGAAAAATATTTTAATACATCCCAGTCAGTGAAATTGTCGTAAGAACATAATAGAAGCTCAGTAGTAACCCCAAGATAAACATAATCAGAAAGAAGGACAAAAATATCATATATTTTTAGGTTAAGTAATCGAAATATTCATTTTTGAGTTTTTGATCATTTTTATCAATCAAATATCCATTCCTAGACTGGATATCTCAAAAAATGTTAATTCAATAGTTTTTGATGAAATATGTATTTTTATAAAAAAAAAAAAATCAAAATTTTGGTTGAAATACCCGGTCCTATAATGGAGCGTATTTCAGAATATCTTGTCTGAAAAAGCACATTTTAAAGAAAAATTGAGCCGAATACCCAGTCTGAGAAAGCGTATCTCGAGATACCCGGTCTGAGAAAGCGTATTTCACTGATATTTTTGGCCAAATTTCAAAATGTAATATTTTGGTCACCAAATCTAAAAATTGTGATATTCTGGTCACTAAATCTAAAAATTGTGATAATTTTGACCATCACCCACGTAATCATGCACTAAATTGAGCTCATACAGCACTACGAGTTATAATTCGAGTTGGGCGGCTCACGAGCTAGCAGCTCAAACTCGAACTCATTTATTATGATTATGCACTAAACTAAGCTCATACAATAGTAGAGTTGTAATTCAAGTCGGGCGGCTCGCGAGCTAGCCCCTCAAGGTCGAACTCATTTATTTGGGCTCGACTCGACTCGAGCTCGTAAAGGAGTCGAGCTCGTTAAATTAAACGAGTCGAGCCGAATATGTGCCAAACCGAATTAAACTCGGCTCGAAACTCGAAAATTCGGCTTGAACTTGTTTATAATTTTAAATAAAAAATTATTAAAAAATTATTTTTATTATTTAAATAATAAAAATTAGTTAATTTTTTTATATATTTAATATTTTTAATTGTTGAGCTCGCAAGTATACCCAGCTCGGCTCGTTTAAACCTGACTCATTTGGCTCGCGAGTAAACCCGTTCATTAAACGTCAGCCAGAGGTTTGAGCTCTTTAACTTAACGAGAGGCTCGGCTCGGCTCATTTATTTGACGGCTCGAACTCATTTAGTAAATACCCGGCTCAGCTCGATCCAAATTACAGCCGTAAACATGCACCAGGCAGGCTAAAAAAAACCCAACAATAAAGTGTCAAACAACTGAGTAGCAAAAAGCCTAGAAGCGTAAACGGTGGCAAAGTGACAAGCCGCACAATTGAAAACTTCGGTAGGACCACATTTGTCACAGAAAACATGACCTAGTTCCTGATTTCTTCTACCTTAGAGCTCGTTTCAACTTCTCAGTCACGGAAAGCATATTTATAAACGGGAAACCAATGGCCAGGAAATAACTATTTGGCTGGTCAATGCAGCAACAGAAACAAAATCTGGACTAAACTTTACTTCATCAGCGAGAGTCAAATCATATTGAGATTTCTAAAAGATGTGATCCAAAGGTGGGGGAAACACAAGTGTTCATTGTAAAACTATGACTCATATTCAACAAGATTACACATCAATGATTTTGTAACGCATTCCTCAACTAGTCTTTAAGTAGTACATCCGATAAGAGTTATCTTCTCTTTTTGCCACCCTTCCCAGATTTTGAAGGTCCGGCATTAGAGGTGGTTGCAGCCTCCTGTTTCTTAGTCCGCCCTGGGTGTCTAGGGACCAGCTCAGCTACATGAAGCATCAGCTGCTTCTCTGCAACATTTACAATATAAGTCTATTATGATAAACAACTGCATTGAGTCACAAAGGCATGCACTACTAAGACACTTTCAAAGCATAGATATATCATGTTTCAGAATCATTACAATCTGCTACATAAGGCGCCTTTTTCAATTACTGTTTCCAGATAAAGAATAGAGCACTCCATCTTGATCTGATAGCATACACAAATTTTATCAAGTAGGAGTAGTTCAGAGGTGATTGATGGTATTTTGATGATTATTTCTAGCCATATCAGGCACTTACTGTTATTATACCAGTGACACACTTCGAGAGTAATGTTCCATTGAATGCACACACACACACCATTATCAAACATCCAAACAACCAATGCTGTTTTCATAACAAACTATTTTCATTTAGTTTGCATAAACAATGTTAAACATGAACGTTCTAACACTTGGACCATCCACTTTATCTAGCCAGACCCATCTATTAGCTTATGGTAATAGTTATTAAACCCCGTCTTCCCCACCCCAGAATCATTATCGTAAAATTTGGAAATCCCAATTAAGATTATTTGTCAAATAATCAAGAATTAATAGAGAGGATTAATCAGAGCAAAAAGTCAATTGTACTTTTTCAGGTGAAGAATCTTGGAATCAAATCTCTTCAAAATCAATATGATTTAAGTCAAAATACCAACTTGCGGTCAGTTGTGAAACAGAGGTGGGTTGACTTAAACTTGGAATAACGAAAAGAACTCACAAGTTGGAAACAGTTTTGATTTGGTATAATGTTGATCATGGAAAGCAAGTCACACCCCTTGGAATTGGTAAAGGTCATGTACTGTCATTTCTGTAATGCAATCTAACAAGTTCATCATGCATTATGTGCACTTACATTTTTGTTCGTCTCTCTTAATTCCATGCATTGTAACATTTGATTAACACTAGTATGACCAGAATATGTTCTTTCTTATGGGAGGACTTTTGTTTTTATTCTTAAAATCCACATCTCTTAATAATTATTCCACTCGGCTCATTATATATAGGGTTGCAACTCATTATATAAGAAAGCATGGAAATGATGAGATATAACAATATTAAAGGAAGAGAGGTCTTGTATGGATGAGAAGTGACATGTTTGGTAGCCAAGGATGGTTTGCCTAAATCCCTCATCCAATATTATCAGGGCTACCTTATAATATTGTGTTGCCACAATAAGCCCTGTTTAATGTGGTTTTTAGGCATCATCCGTTTGGCTAATCTGACTGTTTCTTTCTTTCATGCTATACCTTGTCTTTCATTCCTTATTGTAGGCCATTAATATATTTTTTTTTTCAAAAAATTGTTCCGTCCGACACTTGGACAAGTTTTCATGTTGGATACTTTCATCAGAGTCCAACAAAGCTTATAGGTAGACGCCTAGACCTTTGTAGAAATAATGTTACCAGAGTCTCATTGTTGTTTGTAATATTTTAAAAATCAGGTTATCAGCACAGCCGGGGACTTGGTAGGGAATAAAATTCTTGAACAGAAGCCACAGATGGAAGATGCAGAGTTAAACAGGTATGAAGGAAATACACTTCTATTTGCTTCTTGTGTAAGAAAATAATGGGAGTATAAGACAACATAATAATGGGAGTATAAGCCTAGCTTGACCCTGTACCAACCAAGAAAGGGAATCGATAATGAGAGCAAATTATCAGTAGTCTAATATTTCCACCAAGTCTTGTTTAGCTTGTCAGGACCCACACAAATAACATGTTCACAAACATTATGTTCAAGTCACCAGTAAACTGTGAATCGACAACCTACACGAATGAAGTCAACACTCTTACAAGATGTAGGAACAAGACATAAGGAACATATTCTTCACTGGAATTCTCATTTGGTACTTAAAGTAAAAACCACTTATTTATCAGGTTAAGTGACACACTGATTGCATTTGTATAATTTCTTCGAACGCTCATCACAGAAGCTAATCCATCACACCAACTCTACAATTAAGTTGTAAACATAAAGAAAAGTAAACTGGGAAACAAAAACTTACTTGAAGAGATTGCAGGATTGTACAATGTTCCATCATCTCTTTTCAGTGAAAACCTCACTCTCCCTAATTGCATGTAATCGCGGGGATAGGACTTATCAAGCTTCACCAAATTAAAAATACAAAATTACAATCACATGTTCATAACATGGCCAAGAAAGCACTGAAAGGATTCAATACTTATATATTAACATATGTACCTCAACAGCATTAGGGATTTTAAAGTGATTGCAGCAATCTGCGATTTCAACACAGGTGGGGTTTTCGCATGCTTTAGCGATACTAATTCGTCGACCTTCAGCAATTGTCTTCTTAGAATTCATATAAACAGGGTACAGTATATTCCACTTCATAATATTAGAAATGCCATCCATATCTCTGAAAAAAGCTGCTCCAACCAAAATTGTGGAACACACAAAGTAAAAACTTTGGCTCATATAGGAATAGTATTAACTACTTTGAAGTTCGAACAATGCACAAGCTTCTTAAGTATACATAAATGCATCACAGTACTAACCATTCAAACAGGAGCCTTCACACAAGGAAAAAAAATAGCAAAGCAATTAAATTTAAAAAGTAGAGAGTGGCACTGGTTTATAGCAATTAGCAAACGGTGACGATTAGTGGTGGATAAGAGTACGATTGGGGAATTATGGTAGATAAGCATGATGGAAAACAATAGCAAGAGTGTAGAGTTTGTAACTAGTAAAAAATTTAAGGTAGGAAAAGAACTTACGTGTCAGCGAAGCAATACTTATTATCAAGACTGATGTGGTCGGATACGAAGTAACAAAGTATAGTTGCGTTATAAAAAATAACGTCTATACATTATAAGAGCAACTCCAATCCAACAATATAACACCAAAATAAAATAGTGTAAGTTTTAGTGTGAAACCAACTCCAATGCAACACTATTAGAGTGTAAAATTTACACCAAATGAATAGTGTGACACCAAATTTGGTGTCAAAAGTGCATTTGGTGTAAATTTTACGCCAATTTGGCATCTTTCATAATTCCTATAATGCCCTTGTGTTTGTTAACATAAACAAATTTTTCTCCCTCTATTTCCCATCTATTTCTTACAATATCCCAACAAGATATTTGTTTTTGGAAAAGTGAGAGTATCATATTTTCTTTTAGACATTTAGTGCAAGATATAGTGTAATTGGGTTGGAGTTGGTTTCGTGGATACTGTGATTTTTGCAGTAAAATAGTGTAAAGATTACACTATTCTAGTGTTATGGGTTGGAGATGGTCTAAGACAGAACCTAAAATCTAACTAAGTGATCCTCAAATAGGTAACTCAGCTGCTAGTATGTGAGGTAGGGAGGTAGAGTTTGTAACACAGTTGCAGAAACAAACAACGCAAAATTTGTAAATAACTTGAAACAAATATATATCAAATAAACTGATACAATTGTACTCATAGGTCCAATTTTATTTTGGCACAAGTATGCAGCAGAATGTGTGCTCGTTAACGGGGAGCTTTAGTTGTGCAAGAAGCTACTAATAGCGCATCTGCACAAACAACCTATTGCACACCCGTGTGCGCCTCTTATGGTCCTATCGAAATTAAACACACAAATTTCGAAAACACTCATCGATAAAATCGTAAGCTAGAATTAACAAGTTTCTCCCCCAAATTCTACAATACAAGATAGATCAAGTTATCTAAACCAACAAAAGTACAAAACATATATATACACACACATAAGGGCACATTCAAACACACACATTAATCTGGGATGTGAAATTGAGATTTTAATAAAATTGTAATAATGATATATATATGTGTGTGTATTTATATTACCTGGTTAAGATCTGCTGCTGGTGTTGAAGCTGAGTGTGGATCGCCGGCAAAATATTTGTGTCCGATTAGAAAGTAAAATAAAACCCTCGCTTCGCTGTAACTGACTTATAGATGTTCAAAACGCCTCCCGACCCGATCCGGAAAAAAGCCCGAAAAATCCGGTTCGAAAAAAGCCGGATCCGGTTCGGTCCGGCCCGAGTACCTTAAACGAGTCTACTATTTTTCGTCAAACCCGGTCCGGTCCGAAAAGTCCGGTTAAAAGCCCGGGGGTTTCTGAAAAACCCGGATAAAGCCTGGGTTTTCAAAAAGTCCGGATAAAAGCCCGGTTCGAACCGGATAAAAGCCTGAGTTTTTTTATAGATCCGGATAAAAACTTGATTTTTTATAGATAAAATCTGAAAATTTATAATATTTTAAATAAATTTTAAGAATATTAAACTTAGTAATAGAGGGAATATGATGAATAATGAGGCTAAGAACAATCAACAATGCGTAGGACAAATCTTTTTTTCAAGAAATTTTATTGAGTGTAGTGTATGTGTTTCTTGAAATGGTCATGTACGAGGAGATTTGTATGGCTCACGACCAGGTTAAGTTCAATAACGCATCTTATGTGTAGAATGTACTTAAGTTGCACTCATGTTTTATGATAAAACATTATGCTAGTAGTTTTTTAGTAATAGCTATCGTGATATCTCTTGTTATGTTTCCTGAATTTTAATAGTTGAGGATTGTAGCTCTTTTAGGGTCGTTTTTTCTATATTTTAATATATTAAATTTGCAAAAAAAAAAAAAAAAATATTTATATATAAATTAAAAAAGCCCGGATAAAAGCCCGGCCCGACCCGATCCGGCCCGGCCCAAGGGCCTAAAACGGGCCTCATATTTTAGAGGAAGCCCGACCCGACCCGATTTTTGAAAAAGCCCGGCCCGGCCCGATTGTTAAAAAGCCCTGGCCTTTTAAAGCCCGGATAAATCCCGGCCCGAAGGGCTTTTTGTGCATCTCTAAACTCTCTATAATCAATCTAATCTAATCGGGTCGGGTTATTTCTTTTTACACGGTGATTTCTTCTTATTTATTTTTCTCCAAAAATAAATTTTTGAAAACGGAGAGATTTTAGTAAACACAAATACAAAATGTAACATATTTTAATTGAAAAATGTAATTCTCCGTGATATTTTTGGAAAAGTAGTGAATTATATTATAATTTTTTTATGGTAAAAATATAATATAATGTTTTTATATATTTCTTTTATAATATAATATTTTTGAAAAATGAAAGATTTTAGTAAGGACAAATAGAAATGGTAACATATTTTAATTGAAAAAGATAATTGTTCGTGATATTTTTAGAAAATGAGTGGATTTTGTTTAAAAAATAGTGACCGAAAATCAAAAATCAAAACTTTTAATATTTCCGTTATTATAAGATAGTAATAAAAATATTTTGTTAAAAATAATTAAATAAGACAAGTATCGTACCAAAAAACATGTACCAAAACTTTTAATGTTTCGTATATTATAAGATAGTATAGAAAATATTATATTATAAAAGAAATATAAAAGAAATATTATATTACATTTTTACTATAAAAGATATATTAAAATATATTAAAAGAAGCTTGTGATTCGCACATTTATAAGCTAGTTATCATAATTGCTAAACGTAGTGAATTTTTGCTTAACACAGTAATAAGCAATTACAAGAATATCCCTGAGTTATTTTCAGGTAAGATTGTGTAAGATTTGTTTTGGTTCATACCAGTGGCGGACCCAGGAATTTTTTTTTAGTGGGTTCCTAATATAAATATTAAAATTAAAAGGAAAATTAAAAAATTAAAAACTATAATTTCAATTTTTGAAAATATTCTATATTTTAGAGTTATTTTTTAAGTGTTTTTATCTTTTAAAAAATAATCTACTAGATATGTACTACTCTCTCTATTTTTTAATATTTGACACTTTGATTTTTGGAAAAGATGTTTAGGTACTTTGACCGTATAATTATAATTTTATTTTTAAAATTTTATTTTTGTGAATAAAAATATACAATCAAAATTTTAATTCATAAAAAAATTAACAAAAAACAATAATTGTTACTCCCTCCGTCCCTCTCATCTCTTTACACTTTTCTTTTTGGTACGTCCCTCTCATTTCTTTACATATAAAAAATAGTAACATTTTATAATATAAAATCCAATCACATTCACTATTTTCCTCCACTATACCTACTTTATACATTAAATATTGATTGGTATCACCATTTTACTCATTTTTCTTACTTTTTTCTATTAATTTATACTTTTTCTTAACCTCCGTGTCGTCCACTCAATGTAAAGAATTGAGGGGGACGGAGGGAGTACTATTTAGTCAAAGCAACTAAACATGTGTGCCAAAAATTAAAGCGTTAAATATTAAAAAACTTATATTTACCATTTTTTATTTTTTATATTAATTTTTATTTCAATTTTTTTATTTGATGTTTGATTAAAAAATTCAAGTGGGTTCCTGCAAAGAAATTAAGTGGGTTCCTTTTAGTATCAAATAGAAATTTAGGTTAAAATTTACTATATAATTGTCCTTCACGCCAGAGCCCAGTGGGTTCCCAGGCACCCACACAAATGCATATAGATCCGCCCCTGGTTCATACAATATATACATGCATTTAATAAAAAATTTATTTAAGATGCTACTTTCTAAATGTATCTAACAAAAGATTTGCTATATTATATTTACTAGTTTAGATTTGTTATTATTCATAAAAAAATGTAAAAATATTGATATTTTTTGTTTTAGTTAATTGTTTACAATAAAATATAGTATTTTAAGAATTACTTGGAGGTTGTAAAATTTTTAAAAATAAATTTTATAATTACTTTATTTAAATTAGGGTTTATGTGTCTATATAAGAACCACAACCAATACCTATACAACACTTAAGGATCTAACAAGATACATTTTTTTATAGCACAACGTTGTTTTTTTTATTTTAATGTAAACTTTTTTACTTTAATGTTAAAAATGCGTTGCTCTTAGGTTTTTGACGTTTTTCATTTTTCAGTTATATTTTTCTTTCTTTTTGTTTTAGAAAAATATAACTAGTAAATGAAAAACGTAAAAAAGCAACACTGTGCTATAAAATAATAAGCTTGTTGGGTTTTTTGGCTAATAATTGAGCTATTAGCCAAAAAAATCCAACTAGCTTATTATTATTTGTCAAAAAACCTTTGAATTTATTTCACCACAAACCCTAATGAACTTTAGTAAATAAATAAAAATAACTAACCATAATTACTTATTTGTCGATAAGGGTTATTCATCCACGTCGCATGATTAAAGTTAATTATGTATTAGTTACAATTATCAAATAATATTTTATAAACTATTAACAAAGGATTTAATAATTTGATTTTTTATTTTTTCTTCCGGCACAAATTACATATCACAGTAAGCTGCAAAATCAATTAACAATTACATATATCGGTCACTCCCTAGTCCCAAGACATGCAAAAATGTGAAGAACAAACTTATACATGAATTACTCGAGTTGCGTCAAATACAAATAGATATGTTTGACACATTTATCTGAACAATTTTCAAAAAATAATAAGCAGATAAAAGTTTTAAAAATCCGAAAACATGAAAATATTTTGTATGGAATCAAGTAAAATATTGTATTTTGTTTTCTACAAATTATTTTCAGAAAATAGTTGACAAACACTTTGTTATAGAAACTACAAACCTTTCATTTTTATGAACATGATTTTTAAAACAAAAAACACATACACCATCATATATTTTGTGTTGCCATAGATAGGGATGGGCATTATCTCCGTCCCTCCCGATCCTGATTCGATCCCTGCTACGAACGAGGCGGGGAATTGGGGAATTTTTCGGGTTCGGGGCGGGGATTGGGATCAAATTTATGAAAAATTTGGGGATCGGGAAATAGGGTCTCCCCGCCCCGATACCCGTACCCGCTCCCCGAACCTTTTTTTAAAATATAAATAAATATCTTTTACATGTATATTAATAAAATTATAAAGAATATATACATGTAAAGTTACAATTTTAATTTTTTCACTCAATAATTTAAAAATTACATATTGTGATATAATTTAATTATAATAATATTAGTTTTACCTATTATTAATAGTATGAATAAAATTTAATTCAAATTAAGGATTAAAATATTATATTAAAATAATAATAATAATAATAAATATTATAATTTATCATGTTAATTTATATTAGAAAACACTTTCATAATTTACAATTTTTTAGAATAAATAAAAATAAATTCTGTGATTCCCCGCGGGGATCTCCGTTCCCCATTCGGGGCGGGGATCGGGGAGTAGAAAAATCCCCGTTTAGAGATCGGGGCGGGTTCGGGAACGGATTTCGGAGTCGGGGATCGGGCGCGGGGATAACATTTCCCGGCCCCGAAGTGACCCGATGCCCATCCCTAACTAGAGGTTAGCACCCTCCCGGCTGCAACCACACCTACTTTGACAAGAACTCAACTGTATATAGTGCCATATTGTTTTTGGTGAGGAGGTAAAAAGTGTGAATTGGAGTTAGTCGGTAGAGGCACCGTCTAGGAATTAATCGGTTAATTGGGGATTAATTGAAATGATTAATCGAACAATTAATTGGAGTTAATTTAATATTATTTTTATATATAATTATTATTATATATAATTATTTTATTAATTTATGTATACATGTATAATTATCATATATTTTTATAAATAATTTTTAAAATATTGTTGAATTGAAATAAATAAAAGTTTCCAGGTCTAACTTTTGAATTATGGATCAATATGAGAGGAAAAATTAAGAGAATTATGTGATTTAACTTTCCAAAGTAGGAGAAATTAACCTAAATAACATATACTTTGACATCGGTGTGCCCAAATTGACATTTCTCGGTGAAGATGTCCAAATTCTCCCTTTGTATTCGCATTCCTCATATGCGTATCTGTATTAGTACAAAAAAACATACCTCATCAATTCACTATACTTTGTTTTTACTTGTGCACCTCATACAGTTAATTTACCTAAGTACATTTATTCTCCAACTCCAATTCACACAATTCGCATTACAAACACATAAACAAGTCTCTTCTTTTCTCTATATAAACGTACCTATATAAACATGTGATTGTTATATGCTTTCTTTTCAACAAAATTTGGTCACCACTGATCCACACAACGGAGCTACTATATCTCTTCTCCCTATTAACCATCCAGATCTATGTGATAAATTTTAAAAAAGATGTGAGTATTAATGACTCAATAATTTCACAAAATTTAAAATATATATAAAATATATATATATGTATATCAATATATGTGTTTGCGTTGGTGGTGGGTGGAAATATTTGGGGAGGCAATATGGATAAGGTTCAAGGTGGGGCTTGAAAATAATATTATGAAGCATATACGCATTGAGGAGATGCGTTGCCAGCAACCTCGCATTTAGAGTATGCGCATGTGCGGAATTTAAATTAAAAATGACATTAATCACGCAATCAGTAAATGCGCATATGGGACTTACGCATACTAAAAATGCGTTGGTATTGTTATGCCATATTTTGGCATATTCCAAATTTCTCCGTTTAATAATTATTAATTCAGATTAATAATTAATTGCTTTATCACTAAGTAATATCCTCTCCCTGAAACGAGGAAAGAATCAATCTCAATCAACGAATAACGAAAAATATCTCCAAACGATATTCTTCAAATCATGGAAAGAAATGCGGAGATGCCGCAAGATTGTAGGGAAACATGTGAAGACCGGACTATTTATGGGAACGTGAGGTGGATTGATAATCCTTGAACTATTTATGGGAACGTGAGGTGGATTGATAATCCTTGAACTATTTATGGGAACATTGGATGGATAAACTTTGACTATTTATGGGTTTGGACTTAATGGACTTATCTAATGACTTGTTTTCAAAGAACTACGTGAGGCTTGATCCCTATATAAATGGGTACGTAGGCACCTTGTATGATACGACAATTGACACTCGGGAAAGAGAAAGGGAAAGAGAAAGAACCCATTCTCTATTCAATTTCTGAGGAGTCATCATACGAGCTCAGCCCCCAAACATCCAAAAATCTCAAATCCCCCTATTTTCATAATTCGTTATTTCAGCAACCTCCGATTTGGGTTGTTACGAAATTCCTCCGACAACAATTGGCGCTAGAAGGAGGGGATTATTTTTTGATTGTGGAGGACAATCAAATCATCTACATCATACGTAATTGGGGTTATTATGAATCAGGAGCGGCTTTAATGGAGGAGCATAACGATGGAGGCGGTGATTCATGATTCTTTTCAAAATTAAGATAAGTTTTCTTATGGTTTTGTCCGTATACATAAGTTATCTTATAAAATTCGTAGTAAATTTAATACATGTCAGATTTTGATGATTTTTTATGATCCGAAAAGCTTTTACGATTTCCTGCAACTTTCGTTCTTGGTGTTTTTTGAGATTTTGTTTCGATCTATTTTCGAAATCACAAAACTTAATCATATCCCGTTTTTCAGTATTGAGAAGTTGATCAGCAGACGTTTTATTTAATTCTTGATACGTTATAAGTCCGTTTTTGACGAGCCATATATCATCAGAAAGATATTTTCGTTTTCTACAACTTTCATGTTTTGTGTTTTCCAAGAAAATATCGTTTACAGGGCCAAAAAGGTAAAAAAACAGATCTTGGCAGAATCTGAATCATGGGGATGTTAAAGAATTGTGATGCAATATTCGTAGCACATGATTTGATTACTTCACTAGCTCGTGCATGGACAAAAATAAGTGTGGAAGATCCTTATCTGATAAGGGTAATTTTTTCGAAAGCTCTCTTTCGAGGAGGATAATAATTTTTGAAGACCCTACTCTCAGAGGAGAGTTCATGGATAAAATTACATTATTGAAGGTCCATTGGTAGATGGATATTTCTTGGTTGACATATGACATTCTTACAATCATGGGAAGAAATGCGGAGATACCGCAAGATTGCAGGAAAACTTGTGGGACCTGACGTGATATGGTTGGCACGAGACGTTCCTACAATCACGGGAAGAAATGCGGAGATGCCGCGAGATTGTAGGAAAATGTGTGGGACCGGATGTGATATGTGGTGAAAGCCTGACATTTGAAATTGGGTATCTTATTAAAGCCTCAGCTCGGGGGCTCGCGGATGAACGAAAACACATCCTTATGTGGACAATGACACTTGAAAAGCGTGTACGCCGATTCAGATTATATACAAAACTCTAAGCGATCGAAGAAATTTGGAAGCTCGAAGAATTCTTAGTTCTCCACTGCAGCAAGCTACACTGAAGAACTGGGAGCTTGTTGTTATGCCATATTTTGGCATAGTCCAAATTTCTCCGTTTAATAATTATTAATTCAGATTAATAATTAATTGCTTTATCACTAAGTAATATCCTCTCCCTGAAACGAGGAAAGAATCAATCTCAATCAACGAATAACGGAAAATATCTCCAAACGATATTCTTCAAATCATGGAAAGAAATGCGGAGATGCCGCAAGATTGTGGGAAAACATGTGAAGACCGGACTATTTATGGGAACGTGAGGTGGATTGATAATCCTTGAACTATTTATGGGAACGTGAGGTGGATTGATAATCCTTGAACTATTTATGGGAACATTGGATGGATAAACTTTGACTATTTATGGGTTTGGACTTAATGGACTTATCTAATGACTTGTTTTCCAAGAACTACGTGAGGCTTGATCCCTATATAAATGGGTACGTAGGCACCTTGTATGATACGACAATTGACACTCGGGAAAGAGAAAGAGAAAGAGCCCATTCTCTATTCAATTTCTGAGGAGTCATCATACGAGCTCAGCCCCCAAACATCCAAAAATCTCAAATCCCCCTATTTTCATAATTCGTTATTTCAGCAACCTCCGATTTGGGTTGTTACGAAATTCCTCCGACAACAGTTGGCGCTAGAAGGAGGGGATTATTTTTTGATTGTGGAGAACAATCAAATCATCTACATCATACGTAAAGGGGGTTATTATGAATCAGGAGCGGCTTTAATGGAGGAGCATAACGATGGAGGCGGTGATTCATGATTCTTTTCAAAATTAAGATAAGTTTTCTTATGGTTTTGTCCGTATACATAAGTTATCTTATAAAATTCGTAGTAAATTTAATACATGTCAGATTTTGATGATTTTTTATGATCCGAAAAGCTTTTACGATTTCCTGAAACTTTCGTTCTTGGTGTTTTTTGAGATTTTGTTTCGATCTATTTTCGAAATCACAAAACTTAATCATATCCCGTTTTTCAGTATTGAGAAGTTGATCAGCAGACGTTTTATTTAATTCTTGATACGTTATAAGTCCGTTTTTGACGAGGCATATATCATCAGAAAGATATTTTCGTTTTCTACAACTTTCATGTTTTGTGTTTTCCAAGAAAATATCGTTTACAGGGCCAAAAAGGTAAAAAACAGATCTTGGCAGAATCTGAATCATGGGGATGTTAAAGAATTGTGATGCAATATTCGTAGCACATGATTTGATTACTTCACTAGCTCGTGCATGGACAAAAATAAGTGTGGAAGATCCTTATCTGATAAGGGTAATATTTTCGAAAGCTCTCTTTCGAGGAGGATAATAATTTTTGAAGACCCTACTCTCAGAGGAGAGTTCATGGATAAAATTAGATTATTGAAGGTCCATTGGTAGATGGATATTTCTTGGTTGACACGGGACATTCCTACAATCATGGGAAGAAATGCGGAGATACCGCGAGATTGCAGGAAAACTTGTGGGACCTGACGTGATATGGTTGGCACGAGACGTTCCTACAATCACGGGAAGAAATGTGGAGATGTCGCGAGATTGTAGGAAAATGTGTGGGACCGGATGTGATATGTGGTGAAATCCTGACATTTGAAATTGGGTATCTTATTAAAGCCTCAGCTCGGGGGCTCGCGTATGAACGAAAACACATCCTTATGTGGACAATGACACTTGAAAAGCGTGTACACCGATTCAGATTATATACAAAACTCTAAGCGATCGAAGAAATTTGGAAGCTCGAAGAATTCTTAGTTCTCCACTGTAGCAAGCTACACTGAAGAACTGGGGGCTTGTTGTTATGCCATATTTTGGCATAGTCCAAATTTCTCCGTTTAATAATTATTAATTCAGATTAATAATTAATTGCTTTATCACTAAGTAATATCCTCTCCCTGAAACGAGGAAAGAATCAATCTCAATCAACGAATAACGGAAAATATATCCAAACGATATTCTTCAAATCATGGAAAGAAATGTGGAGATGCCGCAAGATTGTGGGAAAACATGTGAAGACCGGACTATTTATGGGAACGTGAGGTGGATTGATATTCCTTGAACTATTTATGGGAACGTGAGGTGGATTGATAATCCTTGAACTATTTATGGGAACATTGGATGGATAAACTTTGACTATTTATGGGTTTGGACTTAATGGACTTATCTAATGACTTATTTTCAAAGAACTACATGAGGCTTGATCCCTATATAAATGGGTACGTAGGCACCTTGTATGATACGACAATTGACACTCGGGAAAGAGAAAGAGAAAGAGCCCATTCTCTATTCAATTTCTGAGGAGTCATCATACGAGCTCAGCCCCCAAACATCCAAAAATCTCAAATCCCCCTATTTTCATAATTCGTTATTTCAGCAACCTCCGATTTGGGTTGTTACGAAATTCCTCTGACAACAATTGGCGCTAGAAGGAGGGGATTATTTTTTGATTGTGGAGGACAATCAAATCATCTACATCATACGTAAGGGGGGTTATTATGAATCAGGAGCGGATTTAATGGAGGAGCATAACGATGGAGGCGGTGATTCATGATTCTTTTCAAAATTAAGATAAGTTTTCTTATGGTTTTGTCCGTATACATAAGTTATCTTATAAAATTCGTAGTAAATTTAATACATGTCGGATTTTGATGATATTTTATGATCCGAAAAGCTTTTACGATTTCCTGCAACTTTCGTTCTTGGTGTTTTTTGAGATTCTGTTTCGATCTATTTTCGAAATCACAAAACATAATCAGATCCCGTTTTTCAGTATTGAGAAGTTAATCAGCAGACGTTTTATTTGATTCTTGATTCGTTATAAGTCCGTTTTTGACGAGCCATATATCATCAGAAAGATATTTTCGTTTTCTACAACTTTCATGTTTTGTGTTTTCCAAGAAAATATCGTTTACAGGGCCAAAAAGGTAAAAAAAAACAGATCTTGGCAGAATCTGAATCATGGGGATGTTAAAGAATTGTGATGCAATATTCGTAGCACATGATTTGATTACTTCACTAGCTCGTGCATGGACAAAAATAAGTGTGGAAGATCCTTATCTGATAAGAGTAATGTTTTTGAAAGCTATCTTTCGAGGAGGATAATAATTTTTGAAGACCCTGCTCTCAGAGGAGAGTTCATGGATAAAATTACATTATTGAAGGTCCATTGGTAGATGGATATTTCTTGGTTGACATATGACATTCTTACAATCATTGGAAGAAATGCGGAGATACCGCAAGATTGCAGGAAAACTTGTGGGACCTAACGTGATATGGTTGGCACGAGACGTTCCTACAATCACGGGAAGAAATGCGGAGATGCCGCGAGATTGTAGGAAAATGTGTGAGACCGGATGTGATATGTGGTGAAAGCCTGACATTTGAAATTGGGTATCTTATTAAAGCCTCAGCTCGGGGGCTCGCGGATGAACGAAAACACATCCTTATGTGGACAATGACACTTGAAAAGCGTGTACGCCGATTCAGATTATATACAAAACTCTAAGCGATCAAAGAAATTTGGAAGCTCGAAGAATTCTTAGTTCTCCACTGCAGCAAGCTACACTGAAGAACTGGGAGCTTGTTGTTATGCCATATTTTGGCATAGTCCAAATTTCTCCGTTTAATAATTATTAATTCAGATTAATAATTAATTGCTTTATCACTAAGTAATATCCTCTCCCTGAAACGAGGAAAGAATCAATCTCAATCAACGAATAACGGAAAATATCTCCAAACGATATTCTTCAAATCATGGAAAGAAATGCGGAGATGCCGCAAGATTGTGGGAAAACATGTGAAGACCGGACTATTTATGGGAACGTGAGGTGGATTGATAATCCTTGAACTATTTATAGGAACGTGAGGTGGATTGATAATCCTTGAACTATTTATGGGAACATTGGATGGATAAACTTTGACTATTTATGGGTTTGGACTTAATGGACTTATCTAATGACTTGTTTTCCAAGAACTACGTGAGGCTTGATCCCTATATAAATGGGTACGTAGGCACCTTGTATGATACGACAATTGACACTCGGGAAAGAGAAAGAGAAAGAACCCATTCTCTATTCAATTTCTGAGGAGTCATCATACGAGCTCAGCCCCCAAACATCCAAAAATCTCAAATCCCCTTATTTTCATAATTCGTTATTTCAGCAACCTCCGATTTGGGTTGTTACGAAATTCCTCCAACAACAGGTATGCTACACATATGCAAAATGCGTGTACAAAACGTTATTTTGGGCAATTTTTCCGAGAAAAGTTATTTTGGACAATGTTGAATGAAAATATGGTATATAGGGCTTTCACCCCCAAAATAGTAATTATATATACAAAAGTAATATTTTTCTTATATTTTAAATTCAAATTCTACCTTTTTTAATTTTATAATTATTTTTTATTATTTATTAATTTCAATCATTTTTTGTCTGATTAGACTGATTTTTACCGATTATTGACCGATTTTTCGAAGAAAAAAAAATTCACCCTATTTTTGTAAAATCGAGACGGTTAGTCACCGTCTAACGATTAATCGGCGATTATTAATCACCGATTTTTAGAAAAGAGGCAATAACATTATTGTATGTTAGATGCTTTTAATACAATATAGATTATTGTTGAATGTTGAACAACAATATCGAATATATAGGGAACTAATTTGTTGTAGCATAAGTTTTGCTGGGGCCTTTTGATACCTTAAAATTTTTGAGCCCGTTACTTAACAAGATGTTTTTAATACTATATAAATTATTGTTGAATGTCGAACAACAATATCGAATGCATAGGGAACTAATCTAGACTGAATAGTTTTCTCCTCGAGCCATTTTGATGCTTGTTAACTTACATCTTGATCTCATTTATAAGAATACCTATAATAAACACACTCAAACACACTCCCCCATACCTACACTTCACTATGGGAGACAAAAAAAAAGCACATACTAACCAATACCAGATCGAGGGAAAACTATCTTCGTGACACAATCAACAAGCATGTGAAACTCACCAACAAAGACAAATCCACTAGAAAAATATGATCTTGAACCAGAATAAAACTCATACCACTGACATCATTCATAGACCAAGTAGATGCTTCTTTATTTTGTTTAAGCAGATTAATAACTTGAAATTTTTGGTCATGAACTATGTCACTAGAGATAACAACATGAGGAGTTTCATTATTAACTACCAAAGACTGATCAAGAGTGGAAAAAGATAGATTATGAACGAGTGGGGGTGGCTCACCAACAGAAGTCTTAAAAAATAACTTAGGATCAAAAGAACTATCATCAAGGGCGGTTTCATGCTTAGAACAAATAGCATTCAATTCATCTAACATCTCATCAGAAGAAAAATTCTTATAGAGCTCATGAAGTTCTTTATTACTCTCATAATTTAACAAAAGATCTTCCTCAAGAAAGGACTCAATTGCAATATCCTCAAGATTCGACCATGAAACATCCTCATCAATCAAATTAACTCCTACGGGTTGTTCAAAAAGCTCATTAGGTTGATTACCTACATTAAAGACATTAAGATCTATTGTCATATTTCCAAAAGTGAGTTTCATCGAACCATTCCTACAGTTAATCAAAGCATTAGACGTGGCAAGAAAAGGTCTTTCTAGAATGATGGGAATTTGATTTTTGAGATTTTGGACGGGCTCAGTTTCTAGAACAATGAAATCGACGGGGAAGACAAAATCACCAACCTTAATCAACACATCTTCCACTATACCCTTAGGAATTTTGACAAAACAGTCAGCTAACTGAAGAGTGATACTAGTCTCTTTAAGTTCACCTAAACCCAGGTCTTGATAGACAAATAATGGAAGAAGATTCACACCAGCTCCTAGATCGAGTAAAGCTTTATCAATGAGAGTATTACCAATGACACAAGAAATGGTAGGACAACCAGGATCCTTATACTTCAAAGGGATTTGATTAGACAAGATAGAGCTAACAATAGATGTTAGGAAAGCTTTATTAGGAACATGAGTGGTTCTTTTATGAGTACACAAATCTTTTAGACACTTAGCATAAGAGGGAACTTGTTGAATTACATCTAAAAGAGGAATGTTAATCTTGACTTGCTTGAAGACTTCCAAAATCTTATCTAATTGAGCAGATTGTTTGTTTAAAGTAAGTCTGTGAGGGAACGGGGCTTTCGGCTTAAAGACTTTTTTAATAGACACATCAGATTGGGATTTTGAAGGTGGTTCATCGGAGGGTGATGACTCATTATATTCAACTTCTTCAGGACTCTTAGGATTTGAAGATTGTTTAAGACTAGGATTCAAGAGTAACGGATTTGGTTCAGATGTAAGCTTATCTTCTGCTTGAGTATTGACACCAACATGATTATTGAATTGATTACCAGACCTTAGAGAGATAACAGAATTCACATTTTCATGAGACTTTTGATTTGGATGAAATTTGGGATTAGGCTCGGGTTGACTAGGAAATCGATTTTTCTCTCTCTCACTGATGGTGTTTGCCAACTGACTAACTTGGACCTCTAGCTTAGATATAGCTTGAGCGTTGGAATTTAGCAATTGCCTATCTTGGGTCATAGTGTTCATGAAAGTTTGTTGAGATTGAGTTAGATTAGCTTGAGATTTCAATAACGCCTCAATACTCTTTTCTAAAGAATTAAATCTCTTATCAGATTCGGCAAAACCAGGAGGATTCAAAGGGACTGAATTTGGATATTGACCGAGATTTTGTGGAGGATATAAGTTAGGATTTTGAGTTGGATATGGACCAAGATTGGGCTTTTGAAAAGCAGGTAGAGAATTTTGGTTATACTGATTATATTGACCTTGGTTCCATGAGAAATTTGGATGATTTTTCCAACCAGGATTGTATGTGGATGAATATGGATCATTCGTAACTCTAGATTCAAACATGGCATTGGCTTGTTCAATTTCAGGACAATTTTCTATCAAATGAGTAGGAGAATTACAGTTTGCACACAAAAACACTTGTGAGGACACCTTGTTGGTTTCTAAGGCTTCTAGACGTCTAGTGAGTGCAGCTAACTTAGCTTCAGTTGCAATAGAATTACCAAATATGTGTATGCCCTTAGATTTTTCAGTTTCCTGACTGGGTTCCCTAGTTGACTCCCACAACATTGTTCTTTCAGCTAACTCTTCAAAAAATTTCCAAGCTTCTTCATCAGTTTTATCCATAAACTTACAATTACACATAGACTCTAACAAGGCAGTGGTTTGGCTATCTAAGGCTTAATAGAGAATTTTACAAAATCTCCATTTTTCCATACCATGTTGAGGACACTTAGACAACAACTTTTGAAATCTATCAAAATATTTCCAAAAAGGCTCATTTCGATTTTGTTGAAATTGGTTGATTTCATTCCTAAGCTTGTTAGCCTTATGATTGGGAAAATATTTTTTAAGAAATATAGCAACAAATCCCTCCCATGTGGAAATAGAATTAACGGGTAGACTATACAACCACTGTTTAGCATCTGCTTTTAAAGCAAAGTTAATGAGTCTGAGCCTAATGGAATCCTCACTTAGTTGTTGAAGTTTTTGTAAAGCACACACTTCCTCAAATTCTTGAATGAAAAGATATGGATCCTCTACCTCTACCCCAGCAAACCTAGGTAACATGCTAATGTTGTGATGTTTGATTTCAAAATTGTTTGCGGTTACTGGTGGTAGCACTATGCATGAGGGTTGAGCAGTACGAGTGGGGTAACAACGTTCTTTAAGAGAGACAGACATGACGGTTGTTGGAACTTGTACTTCTTTTGACTCAATTTTAGTGGGTCAAGAGAAATCAAGTAAGCACGTAGCAAACAAGAGCTATAAGTAAACACCCAAGAAGATGGAAAATCAAAAAAAAAAATCTATCTTATCCTAATAAAAATCTAGACCTTGCTCCTAACAATAAGATACTACTAAAAGTAACAGCTCAAAAAACATTCGTCGTGACTGGCCAGACAGGAGGAAGCATTGCCAAGAGGCTAACCACCATTCTAGGCACCAGTCTAAAGGCCAGGTAAGCTTTCGTTAGCCTAGACACCGCCGAAAAATACTTAGTGATTTGTTCCTCCTAGATTCTCTTCCTAGTTGAGCGCGATATCCTAGGGGCTAACGTCTAATTGATTTTTATTAAGGAAAGGGAATGCAAGATGAACGAATTAGTGATTTGTGGGCCAAGGAAAGGGTGATGAAATCCCTCACCTTATCTTTAAATTGGGTGACGCCCTTAAGATTTATTAGATGATGCAACACACAAAGAACGAGAAATCAACACTTATGGATGCACTACACTACGTGTTCTATTCTAAATTGTACGTACCTCTTTCCTCCAGCAATCACCACAATTGTATAAGATAGAAAGCGATAAAGACAATAAATAAATCTAGATGATGTGCTCCTATGTAAGAGAATGAATGATGCAACAAATTGGTTTTTAACAAATAACTAACTAATATTTTTGGATTTTTTAAATATTTAATTTTTTTTTGGATTTTTCAATAATGTTGGAACGAAAACAGAGAGAGGTGATACGGAATACCGAAAAGCGCTTCCAAATATTTCACAAGAGACAACGAGCCTTCTAGCAATCTTCTTGTCCAAGCTTTCCTCCGCTTCACTATTCCCTAAAAACAAACAATGCAGAACAAGAAACTAATCCGAAGAATTAAATATCAAGGAGTGAAAATTACCAATAATCCCCGGCAGCGGCGCCAAAAACTTGATGTGTAAAAATAATTTAAACTGCAAGCGCACAGTGTTCAGTTGTAGCAATCACAGATCGATCCACAGAGACTATGAATTTTCAAAAACCCTAACAATTAACTCAGGCGAACTAGACAATAAAATTTGAGTTGAGATTTGTTTAAACTAATTAACAATTAAAACCAAATAAGAAAAACCTAGGAATCCGAATCCATTAATTAATCACAATTAATATCAACTCGCCCTAAAATCAATTCTCTTTCCTTCACAAATAAGATATATCAATTAACGAGACAAGCATATGCTATGAAACTTGTTATCTAACAATAACCTATCAAAACTTCATGGAGCAGGCATAGGCTATGAAAAATAAATCCGGTAACAATAATATATCAAAATCACTTTGTCAATTGAACAATTAAGCACCAAGAAAAATTATGAGAACCAATTAATAGGAACGAGAAGATATCAACAATAATCAAATTAACTTCATCTTCATTCTAGGAGAATTAACTTAGCTAGACATGGCAGAAGAAACAAAATAATTAAATATAAAGAATGCAAGCAAAAGTGTTTGAATATAATAAAGAACTTGTATTGAAAGACAATAATAAATCTATCATAACCCTAATTATCATATATAGTCTAAATTCCAGGTGTCTCAAATACAAGAGAGGAGATCTATATATATAGGAAAAATAATGGGTTTGGGCTCTTTGATTGCAAATCGGATTCTAGAAATATTTCCTCAATTCCTTTTTCTTCTCCGATATCTGTGGATCGATATGTGATTGCTACAACTGAATACTGTGCGCTTGCGATTTACATTATTTTTACAAATCAAACAACAATATCGAATGCATAGGGAACTAATCTAGACTGAATAGTTTTCTCCTCGAGCCATATTGATGCTTGTTAACTTACATCTTGATCTCATTAGTAGGGATACAAGCTACTGCAAGTGTTCTAACGCCCTAGGACAATCTCAGGATTGCTAGTTGGCAAAAACACACACACACACGCTAAGACCATAGAGATTAAAGGGGCTCTTTCAGATAATTTGAGCTGTATCAAAAGTTTTGTTAAGGGAGCTGACAGGAGTTGATAGCAAAAGTGACATTCCGCTGACCCCCCTCCCTTATGAGTGGACTATCTGTTTATGATTGGACTTTAAAACAATAGCAGCTTGGCAGATAGAGGCCAATGCAAAGTGAGGGAAATGTTCAGGCATCTGCGATTTTTATTAGCCACGTGCTTGTGTTTTGAAACATTATTCTTACCTGGCTGAAAAGGGATGAACATGTACCTTAAAAACAATCAAAAATCTCTCTGTCTTACATCGAGAAGAATTGTGAAAGTCTTCTAGCGTAGGATAGCTTCTTATTGTTGGGAAGTTAATGTTTTCGGAGAATCTTGTATAACAATTAGGCAGAGCCACAAAACGTCTTATGATGATTTGTTGAAAAAACAGAAAGTGTTCCTTTTGTTAGAAGTCATGCAGTGATATTAACTCTTTAACAAATTCATTAAAATTTGATTGCAATTCTTAAACAACTTTAGGAAATTGGAACACAGAACCAGTATTCTAGAACTTGCTGGACATTTCCATCACCCAGACATATAGAACATATCAATTTGATGTTTAATCCAGTAAATCAGGAAAAAATAATCAAATAAATTTAAGCCTAAAATATATTTAGCTGTAATCTGGTTGCTAATACTATCGTTTT
The DNA here is from genome assembly GCA_030848705.1 of Heracleum sosnowskyi. Taxonomy (NCBI): domain Eukaryota; kingdom Viridiplantae; phylum Streptophyta; class Magnoliopsida; order Apiales; family Apiaceae; genus Heracleum; species Heracleum sosnowskyi. The sequence continues at coordinate 13,100,955 of CM061239.1, forward strand.
TACACGGATACATTGTTACTGGATTTCACTGTCTTAGAAGTAAAGTGCCAAGTCGAAACTTCTCTGGCTTCTTGGTTAAAAATTAGCAGTTTACGCGTAGGCCAAAATTTTAAATTTTTCCGCGATTGGCTCTACCAAAGACCAAGGCAAGAACTTCATCTACTTCTGTTTAAGGGATTGTACTGTTGAATAACTTTCTGACATGATGGAATGTTGGCCATGCTTGTAAACCAGAAAAGTAGTGATGGTCGTAAAATGCGCTTGCTGGAATTCAGGAGATACTGTCAGTGATATTCTATTTCATATGCATGTCTACATCAGATGTGGCATTCTTTGCCATAGATGCTCATGTTTGGGGATTTCGTAAGGCTAGTATTGAACATGAGTTGCTGAAGGGGCAAGATATAAAGTGACATAAAATCAATGCATCTAAGTTCACAGGTTATTGAGGAAATACTGAAAATGAAAAGGAAATGTCATTGATGCTATCCACAAGTTGTAGTTGAGTTTTTCCTATTTTAGAAGTAACGGCAAATACAACCCACTTGATAAAAGTGTATGATAAGATACCTTAGCAGGAGGATGTGAAAACTGACTAGATCATCCTTAGTATGTATTATGGTTTCATAATTTGTTTGTCTAGCATGTTGCAAAAGTACAGTGTGATATCTCTGAGAATATATTCTTAAACAGTGATTCTAACATCAGTACCATGTTTACCTTCCATGCCTGCAGATTAAATATGATCCATTGAAATTATTCTTGCCGATTGTGTTTCATCTGTTAAACTTTAATGAATGGAGAAGAACAACCACTTGAAAGAAAGAACTTTCATTCATTGAGTAACAAACTTTACAGGGAAAGGAAAAGTGTAGAAGAAGAAGATACTAACTATACAAAGCTAACTGATTATATACTAAAGCTAAAAACTAAACTGTATAATTCTGTAACTAACTATTTACACATCTGTAACTAACTATTGTTTAGCTGTTGCATAGCTGTTGCTTAGCTGGAATATATAAATATATTTAAGTAATTCCAACACCCCCCGTCAAGCTGGAGGGTAAGGAAGTTACACCCAGCTTGGAAAGTATCGCATTGTTTTGAAGGCCAGTTAATGGTTTAGTAAGAGCATCAGCAAGTTGAAGTGTCGTAGGAATGTAGGATAAGGAGATCAATCCAGACTGCAATTTCTCACGAACGAAATGGCAGTCAAGTTCAATGTGTTTGGTACGTTCGTGATAAACTGGATTCTTAGCAATGTAAATGGCAGCTTGATTATCACACTTAACCGGAATAGGAGTGATATCTGGAACAGTAAGGTCACTCAATAATCTGGAAAGCCAAGCTAGTTCAGCTATAAGTCGTCGTAAGGACCTGTATTCTGCTTCAGCAGAAGAGAGTGAGACTGTATGTTGTTTCTTCGATTTCCAGGAAATAAGGCTTCCACCTAACATAATCACAAAACCACTGACAGACTTCCGAGTGTGAGGGCAAGCAGCCCAATCTGCGTCACAGTAGGCTTGAAGATCAAAAGTAGAAGTAGAATTGAAGTATAAACCCTGAGCAGGATTGACTTTCAGATACCGTAAAACATGTAATGCAGCATCCCAGTGGGGTTTCCTTGGACTTGCCATGAATTGACTGAGATGTTGAACACTAAAAGATATATCAGGCCGAGTATGGGTAAGAAAGTTGAGCTTTCCAACCAATTTTCTGTATTGAGAAGGATCTGAAAGTAATTCACCTTGATCATAAAGTAACTTCTGATTCACATCTAAAGGACTAACCACAGGAGAACAATGTGAACAATCAAATTCTTTGAGGAGATCTAGAGTAAATTTCCTTTGGCAAACAGCCATACCAGAAGAAGATCTCTGAAACTCAAGACCCAAGAAGTAATGCAGAGGCCCCAAATCCTTTATCTTGAAAGTAGAATCAAGAAAATGTTTAATGGATTGAATCTCATCAATATTATCACCTGTGACCACTATGTCATCGACATACACAGCTAAGAAAACCACTGAAACACCAGATTTTTTGTAGAACAAACAACAGTCATTTTTCGAAGTCTTATAGCCCTTAGAATACAAGGCAACACTCAACTTGGAATGCCACTGCATGGATGCCTGTTTCAAGCCATATAATGATTTCTCTAATTTACAAACAAAACCAGGAGGCACTTGAAGACCAGGTGGTGGTTTCATATACACATCCTCGTGCAAATCTCCGTGAAGAAATGCATTATTAACATCCAATTGTGTTAAATCCCAACCTTTCTTAACAGCAACTGCTACTAAACTTCTAATAGTAGTCATTTTAACTACCGGAGAAAAAGTTTCTGTATAGTCTATCCCCTCTCTTTGGGTGAATCCTTTGACCACTAACCAGGCTTTGTATCTTTCAATTGAACCATCAGCATGATGTTTAGTTTTAAAAACCCATTTGCAGGAGATAGCCTTTTTTCCAGGAGGCAAAGGTACCAGGGACCAAGTATTGTTGCTTTCAAGAGCAGAAAATTCTTTGGCAATGGCATCTTGCCACTCTGGATGAAGAATTGCTTCATCATAAGAGTTTGGTTCTAAAGGTGGGTTAAAGAAAGATGATGAAGCTGGACTGTCAACATGACAACAAAGAGAAAGATCCACAGTAGAAGGTATAGCAGGCTGACACAATGAAGTGAGAGTACAGCCACAGAAAGAATTATGACTGCAATTTGCATTAGATGGTAAAGAATAAACATACTGATTCAAATATTGAGGAACCTTAAACACTCTTGAGGATTTTCTGAGAACTGGTAAGTGAGATGGAGAAGATTGAGTGGAATTGTGTATAAGTGGAGAATGAGAAGGACTATCAGTTTCAGTATAATGAGAAGGATTATCAGTTTCAGGAGAATAGTTATATCAGTGGAATCTGGGACAGGCAGAGGAAAGAATTGAGATGAGGAAACCTGAACAAAAGGAAATATGTGTTCATGGAATATGGCATCTCTAGAATAGCAAATATGTTTAGTATGAAGATCAAGGAATTTATAGGCTTTCTTTCCATATGGATAGCCTATAAAAACACATGGAATGGCTCTAGGAGAGAATTTATCTCTATGGGATTTAGGTGTAGAGATATAACTAAGACAACCAAATGCTTTCAAATGTGAGTATGAGGGTTTGTGACCAAAGAACAATTCATAAGGTGATTTGTAGTGGAGAAGTTTGGAAGGATATCTGTTGATAAGGTAAGTGGCAGTAAGCACACATTCACCCCAGTATTTTTTAGGAAGATTAGATTGAAATAACAATGCTCTAGATGTTTCTAACAAATGTTTGTGTTTTCTCTCCACAACACCATTTTGTTGTGGAGTATAAGCACAAGATGTTTGATGCAAAACGCCTTTGGATAGAAAGAAAGAAGAAGCATCATGGCTAAGACCTAGTTCAAGAGCATTATCTGTCCTAATTATCTTGACAGTGCTATTGAATTGATTTTCAACCATAATAATGAATGATTGAAGAAAACTGAATGCATTGCTTTTGTGAGTCAAAAGATGTGTCCAAGTAACTCTAGTGAAATCATCCACTATAGTTAAAAAGTATTTGTATTTATTGTAGGTAGGGATAAAGTAGGGACCCCATATATCAACATGTAAAAGCTGAAATTTGTGAATACTATGAATTTTGCTGTGGGGAAATGGCAATCTATGTTGCCTAGACTTAGCACAAATGAAACAAGGAGAAATATTCTCAGAATCAAAATCAGTACAAAGATTTAAAGTTTTCAACTTGTAGAAAGGTAAATGTCCTAGTCTAGTATGCCAGGACAGAACAGAACTGTTACAGAAAGAACTGTTACAAGTAGGATGATTACAAGAAGGAACTAAAGCATCAGAAGAAACCACTAAAGAGGAAGAATCAGGTTGAATAGTTGTGATGTAAAGACCTCTGAAGGCTTTACCAAGAACCAGTGGCTTCTTCAGAGAAGAGCCCTGCATATAACAAGTATCATGAGTGAAGTATAGAAAGCAATTGAGTTGCTGAGCTAGCTTGCTGACAGACAGTAGATTATAAGTGAAAGTAGGAACATAGAGAACATTATTGAGAACAATATGTTCAGAAATAGAAACTGTGCCTACTGTGGTTATGGGAATAGTATTACCATTTGGCAGAGATATGTACAAAGGACTAGACAAAGTAGTGAAAGAGGTGAATAAAGACTTGTTAAAGCACATGTGATCATTAGCTCCACTATCAATTATCCACACAGTAGTATCATTATTTGATAAACATGTCACAGAATGAGCCATAATAGTAGAAGAGACATCAGAAAGAGTACCAACAAAATTAGCTGAGGAAGGAGATGTTTCTGTTTGATTAGCACTCTTGAGCAGGTTCACCAGTTGATTATACATTTCTGGAGTCAGGATATTTGGAGCAGAAGCAGACCCTGTGGCATGTGAATTAGAATTCTGTGGAGCAATTGAAAGAGATGAGCTATCTTGTGATGTTTCTACATTAGCAGCAAATTTCTTGTTGTTCTTTGTGAACTTAAAGTCACTTGGAAAACCATGAATCCTGTAACACTTATCTATGACATGCCCAGGCCTTTTACAGTAACTGCATTGAAGAGTTGATTTCTGCCTGTTGTCAGAAAATTGCTTAGGCTTATAAGGATTTTGAGAAGCATACACAGGCTTATTGACATTGACATGAAGAGAAGCAGCATCATTCATGAAAGTAGTAGGAGAAGATCGAATCTCTCTCTGAGTTTCTTCTTGAAGAAGGAGATTATATACTTGACCTATTGAAGGTAAAGTTGAATTCATGAGAATAGAGCCTCTGATAACTCCATAAGAATCATTTAAACCCATGAGAAACTGTAAAACACGTTGATTCTGTTGGAGATTTGATAACTTTTCAGCTGCACCACAAGAGCAATCACAAGAACAAACTGGAATCAAACACAATGAATCTATATCATCCCAAAGCGTCTTCAACTTAGTAAAATAATCTGCAACATTATTATTTCCTTGATTGATTTCACTAAGTTCCTTATGAAGACCAAATAGTTGAGCACTGTTTGATGTGCCATAGCGTTCTTCGAGTTCTTTCCACATCTAACGTGCAGAGTTAGAGTAAATCACACTACGACCGATTTGCTTGGAGAGAGCACCAAGAATCCAGGATATGACCATGTCATTACATCTTGACCAGCTTTTAAACGATGATGAATTAATATCAGGTTTGGGAATTGATCCATCAATAAATCCAAGTTTATTGCGAGATGAAAGTGCTATTGACATCGAACGTTTCCAATTACTAAAACCAGTGCCATCAAAACACTCATTAACTAATTTCATGCCAGGACTGTCTGAGTTTTGAAGATGTAGAGGATTATCTTGATCAAATCGCACATTTTGCGCCATTTGATCTTGATCTTGTGTTGTAGCAGTCAACATATGATAATCAGTAATTCGATCCAGGAAAACGCAATAAGAATACAAGATAAACTGATTGAGACAATCTATCAAACAAGATGTAGGCGCAAACGAATCTTCGAATCAATAACGCAAGAAACTAAGATATGATCTTGAATAGACTAACCAGATGACAGAGAAGAAATGAAGATTAAGATATCACCAGAAATAAGCTCAAACTCCGGCGAAACTTGATGGAAAATGACAATCGAAAACCACCGGTGAGTGCGGAAGAATATAAACTTGCAACTGATCTAAGAAACTTGCTCTGATACCATGTTAAACTTTAATGAATGGAGAAGAACAACCACTTGAAAGAAAGAACTTTCATTCATTGAGTAACAAACTTTACAGGGAAAGGAAAAGTGTAGAAGAAGAAGATACTAACTATACAAAGCTAACTGATTATATACTAAAGCTAAAAACTAAACTGTATAATTCTGTAACTAACTATTTACACATCTGTAACTAACTATTGTTTAGCTGTTGCTTAGCTGAAATATATAAATATATTTAAGTAATTCCAACATCATCAACCAACGTCTTGTTTGTCTCCTGCACAAAACCATAATGTGGTCTCCGGCTCACATACTGTTTTTCCCTTTGTGAACGAGCATTCGATTGGTTTAACTAGAGATTTGTACTTGCCGCAGGTTTAGCTACTTGCATAAGATGACTTTGATTGTGGTCATTATCAAAGGCCGACAATTATATTTAACTATGAGGATATGTTTCTTATGAGTTCCACTACTAAGGATATTTCTTGACAGTAGAGACGGACTATAAATGTAAACTTACAAGTGGCCAGTACTTTAGAGTTTCGACTCCCCTTATCTTGAAGATCAGGCCAGCACAGACGAGGAAAAAAGTTGCAGTGATCATGAGGTTAGAAAACTTTTGACGACAATTACAAGTATGATGATGCGACTGGGTATCAATTTACTACGAAAATGACCTTTGTGATGTTGTAAACAGCTATCGATCATTGAAGAATATTATAGTGAGGATGTTGGTTTGTAAATGATTAGATGAAACATCTAAAATAGTTGATGAATTCAGCGGTGGAATGTGTTCCCCTGTGACCGAAACTGAATGCATTTTTTACATGGTCAAAATAGTGCAGAGATAAAACAAAATTTTCAAACCACACACTGAAAGTGATGATCAGATCTTGTTGCACAGTTAGAGCCAGCGTTGTAAAATGCGGGAATCGGAGTTAATCGGTGAAGGCATCGTCCATGAATTAATCGGGTAATCGGGGATTAATCGGAATGATTAATCGGAATAAATTTAATAATATTTTTTATAAACAATTATATTCATATATATAATTGTTTCGTTATTTCAACTAAACATATGTTATTATCATATATTTATGCAAATATGTTAAAAATGTTATATAATTGTAATAAATAAATTTTTGAAGGTTTAACTTTTCAATTAGAGATCAATCTTTGAGAAAAATTGAGAGAATTTATGATTTAAGCATCTGAAATTATAATTATATGTACAAAAATAATGTTTTTTTCTATTGTTTAATCAAGTTTCTACTTTTTAAATTTTAATTATTTTTTTAATTCTAATTATTTTTTTAATAATTAGCCCGATTTTTGACCGATTAATCCGATTTTTGACCGATTTAGCCGATTTTTTACCGTTTTTTTTTAAAAACGATTAATTAACCGAATTTCGCTTAATCAGTTCGGTGGTCCGCCGTATAGCGATTAATCGGCGATTAATCCCGATTAATCGCCGACTTTTAGAACACTGATTAGAGTCTTTGGAACTTTTTTTCTTTTGCTAAGTTGCATAAGTATATTACAAAAGAAAAAAGAATTTACAGGGTTGACCCGTGCTCTATGACATGCCATAGAGGGGCTGTCTATTGTAACAATTGTAACATTAGTTTTCTTTAACTTAAATAGACGTTTTGTTTCAGATCGTACATTTGAAATATTACTAACTTTTTTTAGTTTGATACTGCTGTTTAGAGTTCTGGTTATTGCTTCATTCTTGTTGAGAATGAATTGGTGTACAAGATTTGGGGCATATCATTGACAACAATTATATTCGAGCACCAAAAGAAACGCTTAATCATACAACCGGAAAAGATGAATTACAGATACGGTTACAACCGCTGCTGGCTGGTGATCACCTGACCTCCAATGGTCACTTTGATCATTTATGGTTTACATGCAACATTCTTTCTTTTTTTTCACTCTTCTTGTATTTTTTGGTTGTTTTTTGGGATAGAATAGAGGTCTCAAAGTACACAAATCACTTTGGTCTGTCACTCTGTGTCCATTAAAATCAGACATGAGAACCATTTTGAAACTTTTTAGGGTCAGTTGAAGACACAGGTACCATATGATGCTCTGCCAAACCCAACTCAACTTTGCTCTGTTTTTCAGCCATTTGCTGTTTTGTTGACTTGTAAAAGGTGGCATACAATACCAGTTGGGCCACTCCTAGCAGTGCACCCAGCCCATTAGGGGCCTGCATCAATAAACACCAAATTATTACAAGATTGTACAGCCAAATTTGACAAATTTATATCAGTAGAAAAGATACTATTTCTCTGTCTAAATATTTAGAATATATTCTGAGAAGACAACTATAGTGTTTAAACAAATATATTCTGAGAAGATAGCCTGAGCATTATAGGATGAAGGGGAGATTAATATTTTAAATAGGAAAATATTGTATTTACGACGAAATATTTCCGACGGATTGTATACTATAATGATATAGTAGCTTTCTAAATTTAGATGCATAGATGCTCATACAAATTTGTTGGTACGTGCGGTCTTATGTTTAAGACAAACAATGCATTTAAGGATGTTAGAAACTGAAACTCAGGTCAGATTCCGGCTCCTTAGTACACTTGACTGACTTCTTAACAGAAAATTTCTAATTTTGGAAAGTACATTTAACTTGCATGACAAAACAAGATTACAATTCATGCACTTAATAACTGATGTAACATGCAATTACCAGATTTCCAGTTTCGAACATAAATCATTTAAAAATGAAATTACATACAGCGATATATGGATCGAATTTGATGAGAGCATAAGCAGTCCAGGTAACACCATTGAGAAAAGAAAACAAGGAGAGGAAAAATGGCATATACTCCACACTCTTTGTTGTAATCACAAGTTTCTGCACCATCAATATAAACAAAAAGTTAGTACAGAATATATACCTGGCCGTTACTTACCTACATCTTACCCACACCAGACCCTGATTCCGATTTCAGAGTGGGATATAAAGTATACGTACTGTGTGTGTCGGTGTAAGGCACTTACCATGACAGCTAATGGCGAGGCGTACATGAGAAAACAACCAACCATGCATATGCTTCCTATGATTGTCGTCCGGAGCTTCATGCTATGAACTAAGGTGAGAACCATGATCGCCACAACTCCGATAAAAGCGAGTTCAGCTAATGCTATGAGAATAACATTCTTTCTCTTTTTCTTGTCGGAGTAAATAAGAAAGATCATCAAGTAAACAAGCTCAATGATGAATCCGGCACCATTAATCGTAAGTACGAGGAAGCTATGAGGATGAAACCATGGAAGGCCATATAGAATCCACATGCCACAATTGAAAAGAGTTGCTAAATATGGCACTGCCGAGAATTGTTCCACAGACTTCTTCTTCCATATAATAGTAAATGTTGGCCTGAAAATATTAAATTAAAAAGAAATCATTATTCGAACACATTTAATTTCTTGGAAAAGAAATCAATAAGACTATCTTTCAGCAATACTAGAACATACACTGGTGACAGGAACAAGATGAGTGCAATAATGTTTCCTGCATGCAAGTGAACAAAATAAACAAAATTAGAATTTCACGTAGACACAAAAAAGGCATGACTTAGCTACTATGCATGCACTACAAGAAACATGGACTTTCCGGACCACAGTTGTGATTCTAATTTTTTCGATCAGAAGTGACTCTGTTTCTTATAGTTTTGTAAACACAAATTTGCAATCACACACATATATGAGAAGCAAATAGTGAGTTGTGGAGAATGATGTTATCTATATTTACGACGGATTTAGTGTAAAAAAATGGAACCTATGATTCCAACAACAGTACGAGTAGCATCTGCGGAAACCATGGTTAGCGAGTAGAGAGGTTTATGAACAAGATATGAAAATATAAAATATGTAAGTATATGAGAAAAATGAAGGGCAGAGATAATTAGCTACTTAAGGAGCTGGGTAGAATAAGAGAAATTGAGGTTGTTATATGGGAAAAAGGAAATGGAGGAAGAGTGATATATATAGAGGGACCGGGAGGTAGGAGAGAACCAAGAGGTTCGTTTTATGATTATCTTACAAACCAGCATTACATACTTGCTTAAATTGTATTGGACAGTGAGGAATACTTGTAGAAAGAATGCAACAACAAGTCGGTGTATAACTGTAATTAGTTCTATAGCTAGAATACAAAATCAAAATTAGAAAATTTAACTCCAATATATAGCTATTCTTAGTTGGATGAATTCATAAATATATACTTAATTAGTTGTATATTTAGAATTAAAAATAGCTATAAATATTTTTATCATATTATTTAATTAATCAGAAATGGAATGTAAAGTAATTCATTTTAAAAAAAAAAGTTAAAGAAAATTTTATTAAATTTGAAATATGTTAATTATAAACTACAATTAGAGGGGCACAAATACTATTTTAGCATCAAAAAATATTTTTTAATATCCTAATATAGCAATCGCTTTATCGTGTACTTGCAGAGAGGAGAGAGATGGTTGATGGTTAAATGAGGTGAGAGAGAAACAAGGGGTTCTAGCTGGAATTGGCACAAGCTTCAAGGTTTTCAAAACCCTAGTTTAGGTGATGTGCATGAATCCCCATAACAACAGTGTTCTGATTTTCCATTTTTATAATATTTTAATATTCTGGAAGCAATGTTAAATAAATAAATAACCTTATTTTCTTGTTTAATTTTGAAGAAATATGTATTTAAAAACCATGCACTGGCATGTAATTTATGGACTGGATAGTGTGGTTATTTATTGACACTCGATTTAAAGTCAAACTTATCCATTACCATTATTGAATTATTTCACTGCAGCCTGGGGTTGTAATTGCTGTTGTTGCAGTCCTAGTTATCAGAGTTATCCAGTTCTCTCCGATTATATTGTTAAGGTGGTCTTAGATTTTAGTAATTTCGTTTTAGCAAAATACTCATTAAATAAGAACTCATTAACTCTGATTAGCTCATTAACTCTAATTTAATATTGTTTTAGCGAAAGAACACATTAACTCTGATTAGTTCATTAACTCTAATTTAATTTTGTTTTAGCGAAAGAACTCATTAACTCTGTGTATAACAAATTTCTATGAGGTCGCATATGAAGCATGCCGGGTGAAAGATATTTTAATCTTTTTTTCATACAAAATTAATAAAAATACTTGTTTTTAAAATTTTGATCAACTTTACTTGATGGATACCTAATTGTAAGTGAATTATCTCATATATATAGAATACTCAACTGTAAGTGAATTTTCCTATATATATGAAATATACAACTGTCAGTGAAATATTCTGTATATGGATACCCAATTATGAGTAGAGTATCTTATATAAATTGGGATACTCAACTACCATTGAAGCATCCAAAAAGATAAAATTGACCATTTTTTCAGAATGATTATTTTTGTTAATTTTATTAAAAAAATGGATTTTTTTGTAATTTTTTTGGGTAACCTTTTGTACCGATCATTTTAACGACTAATAATATTATAAATTTATTTTCACCTTGTTTTGGGCTAAAAAAATTTCATATTTTACTATAGCGCTAGTCATATTCGTATTTAAACTTTTCTAATTACCCATCCGGTTAGATTTGTCCTAAATGGAGAGGACTTTGTACGATCATTTGGACAAGATTGTACCAATCATTCGCGTACTTAAATTGTTCCAAGTAACCCGCGGGTCTTCATACAAGAAAACATCACCAATAACCGGCTAATCTGTGAGCATTGCGGGTCTCCACACAAGAAAACATCACCCATAACCGGTTAATCTGTGAGCACTAACAGTTAAAATACATACTACTAAAATTAATTAAAACAAGAAAAAGTAATCTATCTGGCACTAAATATGTAGAGAGCTTGCTGGACGTGAGATCACCCTCAAGTTAGCACTCTAAGATTAAGACAATATGTATTAAGGGTATTTATGTAAATGCAGGAGTACACATTATATTTACAAATATGTCTTTATATTTTGTATGAGAATATAACTTAATCTCAAGTAACTGTTGAGTAACCGGCTCATCTAAAATCTGTTAGAGGAAGACCTCGAATAGATCTTATGTTATATTTCAACACTATCCTGAGATTATTTTTAAGATCAGTTTTCTCATATATATATACATCATCATGTAGATGATTTAAATGGTGACCCGTATATATAGATGGAGATGGAGCTAAGTTTGCATATGAAAAAGAGTTTTCTGTCTAATAAATTATTAATTACCTGTAGTAGATAAACAGCTTTTACATAACGTTTGTCATCTGAATTTATCTAACAGATTTATTTGGAAAAAGGAACAAAAATAGTGATCATTTGCCCATAACATCACTAAACGTAATTACCTAGATGAAATTAACCAACTGATTTCTTAGTTGTCGAAATATCAGTAATTGATTAATTGATGAGTACCTATAATGAAGATAAATTCTAATGGTTGGCCTGAGAATATATATAGGTAAGATAGGTTTATCACTTTATTTTTATTGTGGTAAAGCCGGTTAGTCATGTGAAAATTGGTGCACTCAATACGCACGCTTTTGGCAATATTGTATATCTATACTAAATTTTAAATTTATAGATGACGTAGGTACGTCTCTGCATCAGTGTTCTAAAAATCGTCCGATTTTTTAAAAATTATCGATAAATCGTTAATTTATCGTTTAAAAATATTTGACAGATTCAATTTTTGAAATACGATATATCACTATGAATTATTTTTAAATGGTTTATTACATTATATATAAGGCTAATATATTAAATATATTTAAAATATTACAATTTATCCGATTTTTGTTCCGATTTATCGTTCCGATAAATCCCCGATTTGCCGATAAATCGCTATATGATACCTCAACCGATTTGTTCTGAATTCCGAAATCTACGACCATGCTCTGCATATGTAATTCAATTTTGTCCTCGATCGATCGAGAGTTCGATTTTGCGAAAATTTCAGTAATTTTTCGCCTAACTGTTAACCCTGGACCAGGGATCTCTCTTCACAAAGTGCAAAATTGGACTTTGCCACCACTATTCTTTGAAGCTCTTGCTCGGATAATACAAGACCGCAAATTTTTAACACACCCCTGTTTCATCATCTTCTAACCATATTACGCATCACTCCTGGTATTTATACACCGCTTACAGTTTTACTCCTTATTAATTATGTTCGGGAGAAAAGAAATGCTAGAGTACATAACAAAATTTCCCGAATAATCAGTTACTTTTCTCCGTTCACAATTTCACAGCTGGATAAATGTAAAATGTGAAATATGTAGCGGCAAGAATAAAAGATCCGAAAACAGTTGGATTCTGTTAGTTCTTCGACACCTATATAGAATAGAAGAACAATAAACCGTGAGAATAAATTTTTACACCTCTTATAGTCGTAAATCAGTGTCGACATATACCTTGATATATTCCTCACATCCGGGAAGAACATTTTTTTAATTTTTAATTCCCTTAGAATCTTATTCTACAAAATGAATAAATATATTTAAAAAAAATGAGTTATTCATCCTTCCATTAAACAAACACAAATGTTTTCAAATCATTGCGTTGTATTCTTTCTAGAAGAATTAATAGACGATCGAGCTGATATGATATCTATAATTCTGCACTTTCTCATTAAAATATGAGACGAGTGTGATATTATTGTGAATAAATAAGAGCTTTTGTATTGATTTTTATTTAATTTAATAATCTAAAAAGGGAATAAATACATAACACTAATTAATCTTTCCGTTGAAAAACATCTTTCTTTTGACAAAAACCAACAGACACCAACCGTCCTCTTTGCTCTATATTATTTAAACAAATATATCGCTGATTATATTCTCTTAATGCCAGATATATTCATGCAACACTAATGTAATAATACATTAATACCTTGATAATTTTAAAATTTCGGTCATAGAAGTATATAGCATATTTTAATGACGCATTTGTAAATATGAAATTAAATTCGCGAATTACAAAAATGCTAAATTTATATTTAATTAAAAAAAATTAAACACATTTAACTTAGATGAATATGTACTTAAAAACATTAAATAATCGTAATTAATTATTCTAGTTCAATTGACGTAGCCTTAATTTCAAACTCATGATTCTTAACGAAGATAATTATTTTCACTTAGAAAAACATGTTAATATTTTTAATAAATTTGATCTTTTTATAATTGTAGAATTACCTCGTTTTAGTCGTGAATGCTGGTTAATAAAATGACCATGTGATAAATCATCACCAGATTTTACTAATTAATATCTTTTCGGACTGGGTTAGCGTTTGGGTGCTTCATCCGACAATTCAAGGCATTGTGAATTCTCACGTCGTCACATAGCTCAAGTCGATGCATCTTATTCTTTCGACAGGGAGAAGATTATTATCCTTGAGCTTATAAACGCATAGCATCTATTGATCTATGATCTATTCCAAGCTGTAGAGTCAAATATTGTGCTCTGTTTCTATGCGTACTTTTAAAATTATGTTCTTTTTTCGAATTAACGTCGATGGTACGTTATAGTAAGAAAATTAGAAAATGTGACATGTTATAGTTGAAAAAAGTAATTGTCAATTAAAAGTATTAAAATAGATTTTAAAGTAAAAAAGTATGGGGTTGTCAGTGATATATTTGGAAAATAAGGGATTTTGCTAAGGAAAATAGAAAATATAACATGTTTTAGCTGAAAAAGGTGATTACCCGTGATTTTTCTAGAAAAAGATGGGAAAGGTAATTTCCAATTAAAAGTATTAAAATAGGTTTTAAAATAAATAAGTAAGGGTTTGCTTGTGATGTATTTGAAAAATGAGGGATTTTAGTAAGGGAAATAGAAAAAGTAACATGTTTTAGCTGAAAAGAAAATTGCCCGTGATTTTTTTAGAAAAAAATGGTAATGTATTTTAACTGAAAGGGTAACTGATTATAATAATTTTTATAATAATTAAATAAACAATTAAATAAGGCAAGTACAGAACCAAAAAACAGGTACCAAAACTTTCAATGTTTCGTGTTTAATAATATAGTGTGGATAGATAAATTTATAATATTAGTATTTTATGCTACTAAATAGAATAGCCCGTGATATTTTTGAGGTTTTAGTTATGAGAAATATTAGTCAGAAAATATTAAAAAAAAAATACGTTTTGGAAAAAAGCTAATCGGTTAGTCATTAATAATTATAATATTATTATTTTATTTCATTAAATAGAACTATTCGTGATATTTTTGAAAAATTAGAGTTTTATTTAGAAAAAAAATAGAAAAGTAGAAATTTTAGTTAGAAAATATAAAAATGAATATACACTTTGGCTAAAAATGGTAATGGGTTAGTTATTAGCAATTATAACCTTATTATGTTATTTTATTAAATGAAACTGTCTGCGATATTTTTGGAAAATGAGATGTTTTAGTTAGGAAAAATAGAAAATATATTTTATATAATAATTTTAATATTTTATCTAACGGTTCTCGTTGATTTGATCAGAAATATCTAACGGTTATGAATGGAGTGACCAGACTACAAAAACTTTGAGAGCCAGACTACAAACCGACTACAAAACTTTCAATGCTTCGTCTTTAATATAATAGTATAAATTATATTAAAAACGGAACATTGAAAGTTTTGTATTGGTTAGTCAATTCACAACCCTTAGATCTTTTTGATTAAATCGATGATAATCGTTGGATAAAAACTTAAAAATTATTATATATAGTACATTTTCTATTTTCCAAATTAAAACATCTTATTTTCCAAAAATGTCACGGGCAGTTCCATTTAATAATATAAACTAATAATATTATAATTGTTAATAACTGACGAGTTATCTCTTTTTAGCCGAAGTGTATATTCTTTTTTGTATTTTTAACTAAAATTTCTACTTTTCTATTTTTTCCTAACTAAAACCTCTCATATTCCAAAAATATCACGGGTAGTTCCATTTAATAAAATAAAATAATAATATTATAATTACTAATAAGTAATTGATTAGCTTTTTTAGTAAAAGCTTAATTTGTTTTATATTTTCTAAACTAAAATTTCTCCTAACTAAAAGCTCTCATTTTCCAAAAATATAACGTGTACTTTTCTATTTTTCCTAACTAAAATCTATCATTTTCCAAAAATATTTTTTTTGACAAAAGGATGTTTATATTACTCAAATAAATCAACCAACAAAATGTGACTAAGCTCGATAGGGACAAACCCCCTATCAAAAACTCGACCTGAAAATGAACATGACTCCCTAGCTAAGAAGTGGGCAACCATATTAGCAGATCGTTTAACAAAAAATAATGCAATGTTTGAATCAATGAGCATCTTACGACACTCTGCAATAATCTTTCCGAAAGGAGAGACCATTAAAACTTTACTTCTTGAACCACCGCCAAATAATCCGACTCCGCCACTACCTTCTCCCGCATGTTTGATTTTGTCCAACTCAACGCTTCTTTAACAGCTATAGCCTCTGCAAGCTTGAGATTTGCATGACCCTGATAACTAGCTTTTTCAGCTAAAATACATTAATTTTTCTATTTTTTCTAACAAAATTCCCTATTTTTCCAAAAATATCACGAACAATTACCTTTTTCAACTAAAACATGTATCTTTCTATTTTTTTCTTACTAAACTCTCTCATTTTTCAAAAATATCGTTTTTTGTAGTCTGGTCCTCCAAAAGTCTGGTCACTCAATTCATAGCCGTAAGATATTTCTGATCAAATCGATGAGAACCGTTAGATAAAATATTAAAATTATTATATAAAATATCTTTTCTATTTTTCCTACCTAAAACATCTCATATTCCAAAAATATCGCAGACAGTTTCATTTAATAAAATAACATAATAATGTTATAATTGCTAATAACTAATCCATTATCTTTTTTAGCCAATGTGTATATTCTTTTTTATATTTTCTTATTAAAATTTATACTTTTTTATTTTTCCAAACTAAAACATCTCATTTTCCAAAAATATCACGGACATTTCTATTTAATAAAATAATAATATTATAATTACTAATAACTAACCGATTAACTTTTTTTCCCAAAACATATATTCTTTTTTATATTTTCTAACTAAAATTTCTATTAACTAAAACCTCAAAAATATTAGGGACAATTTCATTTAGTAACATAAAATACTAATAATTAACCAATTATCTTTATTAGCCAAAGCATATATTCTTTTTTATAATTAAAATTTCTATTTTTTTATTTTTCTTAACAAAGACATCTTATTTTCTAAAAATATCACGAGCAATTCTATTTAACAAAATAAAATAATAATATTATAATTACTAATAACTAATTGATTAGCTTTTTTTGCCGAAGTATATATATATATATACATACACAAGAAGTGTATATTCTTTTTATATTTTCTAAGTAATATGTCTCCTAACTAAAATCTCAAAAAATATAGATGAGCTATTCCATTTAGTAGCATAAATTACTAATATTTTAAATGATAATAATTAACCGATTACCTTTATTAGCTAAATTGTATATTTTTTTATATTTTCTTACTAAAATTTCTCCTTTTCTAAAATTATCACAAATGACATATATATAATTATCAGTTACCTCGAATGCGATTAGATTTGTTTTCCAAAACGTATATTCTTTTTTATATTTTTCAACTAAAATTTCTCATAACTAAACCTCAAAGATATCAGGGACAATTTCATTTAGTAACATAAAATACTAATAATTAACCAATTACCTTTATTAGCCAAAGCATATATTCTTTTTAATAACTAAAATTTCTACTTTTTTTTATTTTTCCTAACTAAAACCTCTTATTTTCTAAAAATATCATGGGCAGTTCTATTGAATAAAATAAAATAATAATATTATAATTACTAATAACTAACCGATTAGCTTTTTTTGCCAAATTGTATATTCTCTTTATATTTTCTAACTAATGTGCCTCCTAACTAAAACCTCAAAAATATCACGGGCTATTCCATTTAGTAGTATAAAATACTAATATTATTAATACTAATAATTAACCAATTACCTTTATGAGGCAAATAATATATTTATATATATATTTTCTAGCTAAAATTTCTCATTTTTTAAAATTATCACATACGAAATATATATAACTATTAGTTACCTCGAATGCGACATTAATAGCTGGAAATTAGACAAGGACAATCCTATAAATTATTAAATTATGTCGAATCAAATAAATATTCATTGTAATTTTTTTAACAAGTTAATATAGCAAATAAATGCATAAATTAATCATCAAAATATAAAAGAAAACAAGACATCATATTAAAATTATTATTTATAATATTAATTTAAAAAATATAAATAAAAATTAAATTTCGTCAAATATGTAATATTATACTATTTTGTTTTCTTTAATATATAATAGATTAACTATATCCTATATATAACTAACAAAAGCTAAAATTAAAAATTAAGTAAGAAAATATTTAAAAGTAACACTTGCAAAAGAAAGTTTTATTAGTAGTTTGGTTAGTCGTTCTTTCATTTGTTCCTTCAATATTAAACATAATTATATATAAAAAATTAACTATGCTAACTAGAACGCATATCTTAAACCTATTTATTTGGGTCGTGTGATGAGATTATACTTTATAAGTCAATATACACTTGGACCAATTTACGGACTTATTTATTTAAAAATATTTTAGTACATGTTTAAAGATATTTATTAAAAAATAATTATTACACATCAATTGAAATAATATACTAATAAAGTATATTATTTTAATTAGTATAATATTGTTGTGGATTAAAAAACGTGCTTGTGTAATTAATGCTAAGGTTTAATGAGCTTCGAACTTTAATGGATGCACTCGTGTTTCCGGACTAAATTGGTCCTCACAAGATGCCTACGTGT
This sequence comes from Heracleum sosnowskyi, assembly GCA_030848705.1. Taxonomy (NCBI): domain Eukaryota; kingdom Viridiplantae; phylum Streptophyta; class Magnoliopsida; order Apiales; family Apiaceae; genus Heracleum; species Heracleum sosnowskyi. The sequence continues at coordinate 13,119,598 of CM061239.1, forward strand.
CTCAAATCGTTATTGAGAATCAAGTCAAAGACGTAGTTCTGATTGTAGGATCAGGGACCTTATATAGGCGTATGGAGCCTAGTATTTATGGTATGTTTAGGAGTCTTAGCGAATAAGTCTCCTTTTTGATATTGGATAAGCATTGTATTGCTTGCAGGATAAGTCTTTTCCTTGTCGATAAAGGCTATGACTCATTAATTGCCTTTAATTGGGATTCTGGATCCTTCTTTGACCAATTTGCCATAATTCAGACTCTTTTTATGAGCTGTATATTTTCCCTATTCATTAATTACGAAATTAATGAATAATTAGGGTGTCGGACCTTAAATATCGGCCTTTTATTTGACTAGTCAATTATATTTCTATAATTACTTTTCTGACCATATCATTTGCCCCCCAACTTCTGGGAAAATCTCCTTGGGGTTTTTTTAGAAGTTATAGCGTGTTTTTCCCCAAAATTTTCCATTTTTAGGGCATTTTTTACCTCAAATTAGGTCATTTTCGACCAGGATTTCGACCATGAACCAAGTCATTTTCGACCAGGATTTCGACCAGGAATGGTCTCAGGTCGAAGGATTCGACCTCAGATTCTCGGTCATTTTCGACCAGGATCGTTCGACCTCAAGCATCCTTTTTTCGACCTCGATTCTGGTCCCAGGTCGAGGGGCTCGACCTCATTTTCCCAGCCATTTTCGACTAGGATCATTCGACCTCGATTTCGACTTCAAACAGTTGTGAGGTCGAAGCTATCGACCAGGATTTCCACGTTTTTTTCGACCTCAACTATTCGACCTCGTTTGCCATATATCTTCGACCTTGATTTTAGTTCCAGGTCTTTTGTTTCGACCTCGAATCATAGGTCAATTTCGACCTCGATTCTAGTATATCTTCGACCTCGATTGATTGTGAGGTCGAAGTTGACGACTTCACTTCGTAGGCTATTTTCGACCTTGACTTGTCGACTTCATTTCCATGTGTTTTCGACCAGGATTTTCCTAGGTCAAAATAGACTTTATTCTCTGAGTCATTTTCGACCTCGTTTCCTTATGCTTTTCGACCTCATTTTAGTGTGAGGTCGGGGGATATGAACTCGATTTATCGTGTATTTTCGATCTCAATCAATCGACTTCGATCTAGGGTCTTTTCGACCTCATTTTTTCAATTTTTTGACTTGCTTTTGGTGCGAAGTCGATGGATACGACCTCAGTTTCGTGTGTCTTTTCGACTTGGGTCGTTCGACCTCGATTTAGGGTCTTTTCGACCTTAAATCTTAAAATTTTCCGCTTAGTTTGGGAGTGAGGTCGATGAATACAGCCTCGATTTCCCTTGTATATTCGACCTTGGACGAACGACTTTGTCTTAGGGTCATTTCGACCTCGGTCTTTTATTTTTTGCCTTGGTTTTATTCCAGGCTTTATTATTTTTGGTCTTTAAATAGTCCAATTTTAATTTGGACTTAAATCTTTCCAGCCTTGGGCCTTAACGGGCCTTATTTGATTTGGGCTTCGATTTTGCCTGAGATTTAATTTATTTGGGTTTTTTGCCTTTGTAATCCATAAATGGATTTTATGGGCCTTACTGGCTATAGACGGTTGCCCTTCCAACCGGTAGGGTTTCCAGCCATCTCTATTATAAAAGAGTGAGATTTCTATTCATTTCTCACTTCTTACTTCCAACTTTCTAAAATTTCTCTCTAGTATCTTTAGTTTTTCTCTCTTCTTACTCCGTGGTAAGGCGATTCCCGGCGAGCTTTTGTACGGTGGTGTTCTTATTTTTCTGGGATCAATCTTCATCCCTTGAAGATTTCTGGGTTTTCACCTTCATCCCTTGAAGATTTCTGGGTTTCTTTGAAGATTTCCTGGGAATTTCTTTGAAGTTTTGAAGATCTGAAGATTTTTCTGGAGATTTTTTCTGGGATTTCTCTTGAACGTTTGAAGATTTGAAGATTCGAAGATGTCTGACAAAGCTGCTCAACGCCTTCAAAGAATGAACAAAGCTTCTAAGAGAGGTATCATCATTCGTTCTTCTCATATGTCACTTCAAGATATGATTTTAGAACGTAGTGATGAATACCCTTCTGTTTCACATTTAGATTCATTCGACTGTAGTAATAAATTCCATGAAATCGATTTAATTAGGGACTATAACAAAATGTATAGGATTAAGTCCCCCTATAGATTAGTCCCAGCTGACCCAGGGGACCGTTCTTGCCATTGGCGTCCTAATGCACTCTGCATTTACAAGGATGCCATTGTCGCGGGACTCAGGTTCCCTTTCCATGAGTTTATTCCCAGGCTTTTGGCTGATGTTGGGATTCACCCTTTCCAACTTCCTCCAAACGCCTGGAGAATTATTATGTGTTTTCTTGTTCTTTGCTTGAAGAACAAATTTCCATTGTAAGTAGCTTTGTTTAGAAGAATCTTTCAGTTTAAGAATAGCTCAGCCCTTTCTTTGGGTTGGGTTTATATCAACCATCGACCTTCCACTCCTCCAATATTTCACCCCAAATCCATTCCTGACAATAACCTCAAATGGAAGGAAGAGTTTATGTACTTGATTTGGGAAGGAGGGGATTGGGGCTCCCTTTTCCGTAGCTCGTTTAGTAGGGTTTCAGATGGTAGCCCTAGTGACATCATCCTGAATGATGAAGAGGCCCATGCATATGCTGAGCTTACAAAGGACAACTACGCCACAATGGCTTGGGTGCTCCTGGATGAGTTCCAGCTTAAGTCCTTGGGACTTTCAAATGTTTCTAATAAGGGTAATTCTCACCTCATATTTTCTTTTGTTTATTTGATATTGTCTTATACCAATTGTTTCTTTCCTTGTGTTTCTTTACAGCTGCGGTCTTTATTAATAAGACCAACGAGCCCGAAGATGGGGAGACAGCAAGGATGAAGAGGGCACGCTTGGTAGGGAAGGACCCTCGTGCCTCCAGTGCTACTGCTTTTATAAGGCCTCATGTGGACCTTACTGAGGATGCTGAGGGTCCTGCCTCGGCTAAAAGCTCAGTTTGGCGCCCCAACTGGGGTCTCAGGAAGAAGGACACCGTGGTGGGAGTGTCCAAGCACGCTGTGGAGTGGTCTTATCACTCTTTGACTCCTTGTGATTACAAGGATTTCGTCTCCAACTCCACCATTGAGGGGGTGGAGCATGTTGGATCCCAAGCTATGGCTGCTGTAAGTATTTCTCCTCTTCTTTTTTCTTTGCAGTTAATAATGTATTTCAAGTTTAAGTATTTGACTTGTAACTTGCTTGTAGGTTAATGCCAACTACCAAGGGGCTCTCTTTCAAGCCAAGGCTTGGCGCTCATCTTCTGAGGCCAACCAAGGCAAGTTTGAGAAAGCCCTAGGGGAGGTGGGCACACTGAAGGCCACCTTGGCCAGGAAGGAGAAGGAGTTGGCTGACTCCCAGGCTGAGATGGTGTCTTTGAGGAAAGGCAATGATGACTTTATCGACGAGTACCTTGACTCCACGGAGTACGAGAACTTGATTGATAAGCATGACGAGCTCCTCTTCCCAGTTCAGTATACTAAAGGATGGGATGACGCTCTTTCTGTTGTTTTGGAGAAGATGCCTGGATCTCTCCTTATTTCTGATTTTCCAAGCCCTCACCTTCCTACTCTTTTGGAGTTGGCTTTGGCTGGAGAGGACGAGATGGAGGAGGATGACAGGATCTTAGACCTGGATCACACTTCTCCACCTGGTCAGACTGCCGGGGCTGATGATGTTGCCCTTCACTCTAGAGAGGAAGAGGAGGAGGAGGAGGAGGAGGAGGCCGTAGACAAGGCTGCTTAGATGTAGTTTTACTTATGGCCATTCATGGCTTGTACTTTTGTTTATGTACTTTCAGCCTACGGGCTTAACTTAACTTTTCTATTTAAGTTTTTATCCAGCCTTATTTATATCTTGTGGCCATTCATGGCTTATGTTGTTTTTCTTGCTTCTTGAATGTTTGTGAACACTCATAGTAGATAAGCTTTAAAACATGAAAATGCTGAATTTATTCATAACTTGAAAATGGGATCAATCCTTACATAGTACCCCAGTTTAAAACTTGGGTTGGTTTCATTGAACCTTATTTCTAGTAGTGAGTCCTCTTAGGAAACACCTTAAACATAATAAATTTTCAGATTTGAGGCATGCCAAGTCCTTGGTACCTCATGCCCTTCAAGGGTTTCTAGTTTGTACGAGCCTCGACCAAATACGTTCTTGACGCGATATGGTCCTTCCCAATTTGGGGCCAACTTCCCTTTTTGTCCAACTCCGGATGCTTCAATCTTTCTGAGAACCAAGTCTCCTTGACGAAAGAACCTTTCTTTAACCCTTAGGTTGTAGTAGAAAGATGCTTTCTTTTGATGTTAAACTATCTTGGCGTTTGCTTCATCTCTAACTTCGTCAATTAGATCCAAAGCTAGCCTCAAGCCTTCTTCATTTTCTTCTGGTTCATAAGCCTCAACTCTTGGGGAGGTGTGAGTAATCTCCACCGGGACCACTGCCTCTGCTCCATAAGCCAATAGAAATGGAGTTGCCCCGGTGGTGACTTTACAAGTAGTACGATATGCCCAAAGTATGGGGAGTAATTCGTCTACCCAAGTGTTTCTGGAGCGTTCAACTCTTTTCTTTAATCCATCCAGGATAATTCGATTTTCAACCTCAGCTTGCCCATTTGCTTGAGGATGGGCAACAGAAGTGAAGCGCAACTTGATATCGTTCTCATCACAATACTTCTTGAACTCATCGTTGTTAAACTGGGTTCCATTGTCCGTGACCAGGACTCGTGGAATTCCATATCTGCATATCACATTTTCCCAGAAGAATTGCATCACTTGCTTGGTGGTTATCTTGGCTAATGGCTTAGCCTCAATCCACTTGGTGAAGTAGTCAATTGCTACTATCAAGAACTTTCTTTGAGCACTTGCCATAGGAAATGGCCCGAGTATATCCATTCCCCACATAGCAAAGGGGATAGGTGAGTTAATGGATGTCATCATCTCTGGTGGTTGCCTAACCACTGGTGCATGCTTCTGGCACCGTTCACATTTCTTTACATAGCTTTTAGCATCAGCAAGCATGCTTGGCCAATAGAAACCTAGACGGGTGACTTTATGAGCAAGGGCTCTGCCCCCCAAGTGTTGCCCACAAATTCCTTCATGCACTTCCTTTAGGGCCAATTCTGCCTCTTGAGGTCTCAAGCACTTTAAGTATGGAATAACAAAAGATTTCTTGTATAGGATTCCCTCAATTAGGGCATGCCTTAGTGCTCTGACGTATAGCTTTCGTGCTTCTGAAGTGTCGTTGGGCAGCCACCTAGTTTCCAAATGAGCTTTGATGGGATCAATCCAACAACTGGTAATACCAATGGGTGCTACCAACTTTCCGTTGATGCTTGGGGTCTTCAAGACTTGGAAGTATACACTCCCTACATAGTTTTCAATCTCGGAAGAAGCAAACTTAGACAAGGCATCGGCGTTCACGTTCTCTTCCCTTGGAATGTGTTCCATATAACATTCATCAAATTGAGTCATGATGGCCTTGACAAGTTTTAAGTACTTGGCCATGACTTCATCTCTGGCCTCAAACTCCCCATTTACTTGGGAAACCACTAGCCTCGAATCTCCACATACTTTCAGAGTTTTGACCCTCAGGGCTCCAGCCAGCCCTAAACCAGCTATCAGAGCTTCATACTCAGCCTCATTGTTTGTCGTTGGGAAGTCAAGTTTTAGTGCATACTCTATGAGGAATCCATCAGGACTTTGTAACACTAAACCGGCTCCACTTGATTTTGTTTTTGATGCTCCATCAAAATAGAGCACCCAACATTCTTTGGAGATTATGTCTTCAGCTTCCTTGTCTTCCATTATTGCTTCCTGCCCCCCGACTTCTTGGTTGTCAATGTTACATTCAACCATGAAGTCAGCAAGTTCTTGAGCTTTTATGGCCGTTCGAGACTTATACTTGATGTCGAACTCGCCCAATTCAATGGACCATTTGATCAATCTTCCACTAACTTGAGGGCTATGCAAGATGTTTCTTAGAGGTTGATCAGTCAAGACCTCTATCTTGTGAGCCTGGAAGTACGGGCGTAGCTTTCTTGAGGCCATTATCAAGGCTAAGGCAAACTTCTCTATGGTAGAGTAGTTTATTTCGGCCCCGTGTAGGATCTTGCTCACGTAGTAGATGGGTTTCTGAACCTTTAACTCTTCTTTTACCAAAACAGCTCCCAGGGCAGTGTTGGATACTGCCAAGTACAAATAGAGAATTTCCCCTGGCTTGGGCTTTGCCAACAGTGGTGCCTCAGCCATGTATTTCTTCAGGGCCTCAAAGGCCTCTTGGCTTTCAGTTGTCCATTCAAAAAATTTCACTTTCTTGAGTGCTTTAAATAAAGACAAGCACTTCTCTCCTGACTTGGAGATGAATCTTCCCAATGCTGCCACTCTTCCCGTTAGTTTTTGGACATCCTTGACAGTCTTTGGTGGTTCCATGTCTAGAATCGCTTTGATTTTGTCGGGATTGGCCTCGATTCCACTCTTGGAAACCATTAGGCCTAAAACCTTTCCCGAGCCCACACCATAGGCACACTTAGCTGGATTCAACATCATCTTGTGGTGCCTTAGCACTTCAAATGTCTCTCAGAGGTGCTCTATGTGATTGGCCTTATCGAGGCTCTTGACTAGCATGTCATCTACGTAGACCTCCATGGTTTTTCCAATTAGGTGTCCAAAAATTTTGTTTACCAACCTTTGATAGGTTGCCCCTGCATTCTTAAGCCAAAAAGCCATGACTAAGAAACAGAAGACACCAAAGTCAGTGATGAATGATACCTTGGCAATGTCATCTTTGTGCATCTTGATTTGATTATATCCACTGAAGCCATCCATGAAACTTAGCATCTCATGCCCAGAAGTGGCATCTATTAGAGCATCAATCCTTGGTAAGGGAAAACAATCCTTAGGACATGCATCATTCAAGTTGGTGAAGTCGACGCACATTCTCCACTTCCCGTTAGCTTTTTTGACCATCACGGGGTTAGCTAACCATTCTGGGAATTGGATTTCCTCAATGAACCCAGCTTCCAAAAGCTTATTCACTTCTTGCTTAATGGCTTCAAGCCTCTCTGGAGCAAAATTTCTTTTCTTTTGCTTCACTGTCTTCCTTTCTGGATCCACATTCAATTTGTGAGATATCAATTGGGGATCAATCCCTGGCATGTCGGCCGCTGTCCAAGCAAAAACGTCATTGTTCTCTTGAAGAAAAGATGTGAGTTTGCTCTTCAATGGTTCGGGCAGTAATGCCCCAATATAAGTCACCTTCTCTGGTTCACCCGGGACTAAGGGAATTGGGATTAAATCCTTAGCTGGTTTCCCTCTTCGGTCCTCATTGTCACTAGTGTCCATGTCTTCAATTGGGAGAACCTGCCCCCCAATTCCATCAGGCCTCAATGCGGCTACATAACAGCTTCTAGCCATCTTTTGGTCTCCTCGTTCCTCACCAATCCCATTCCTCGTTGGGAATTTGATTTTTAGATGATAAGATGAGGCAACAGCCTTGAACGCATGAAGACCAGTCCTTACCAGGATTGCATTGTAGGTTGAAGTCGCTTTTATAACTATGAAGTTCAACATCTGAGTAGACGTATTCATCCCTTGCCCCATGGTCATTGGGAGTTGGATAGTGCCTTCCACTTTTGATTCCACCCCGTTGAATCTGTATATAGGCATATTTGAGGGTGTTAGCTGAGAATCAGTGTGACCCATCTTGATAAAAGCATCGTGGAACAGGATATCCACCGAAGCTCCATTGTCAACCAGGACTCTCTTTGTTTCGGAGTTGCCTATCACAGGTACTATGATAAGAGGATCATCATGGGGGAACTTCACCCCTTCCAAGTCTGAATCGTCAAAACCTATTGACACTTCTGTTCTGGCACGCTTCGGTGCTTCTCCAACCACAGTCATTACCTCTCGGGCATAAGCCTTTCTTGAGTTTCGGGAGGACCCAGCAGCAGTTGGTCCTCCGAATATCATGTTGATAACTGGCCCTCGGGGCTTAGGGTTACGATCTTGGTCGTTGTCCCTTCTGTCGTAATCCTTCCTTTCATAGTTTCCTCTTTGACTCCCTTGATTTCCATCCTTGGTGAATTTGCTGAGTTTTCCTCTTCATATCAGGAACTCAATCTCATCTTTCAACTGCCTACAATCGTCGGTGTCATGACCGACTTCTTTGTGGAACCGACAAAACTGATTTTGGTTCCGTTTGGACAAATCAGCCCTCATTGGCTTTGGCCATTTGATATCTTCTTCTTTGGCTATCTCCATCAGAATTTGACTCCTGAGAGTATTCAATCTTGCATATTTTGTGAATTTTGGCCCAAAATTGTTTCTCTTGGGGGGGAGAATCGGAGTTCTTTGACGTTCTGGGGAACTTTTCCTTGACGTCGTATTCCTGAGTTTCTTTTCTTTTCTTTGAGTTTCCACTACCGCCAGCAGTGGGTTCATACTTTCTCATGCTTTCCTCAGCCTTGATATACTTTCCGGCTCTATCTTGGAGCTTCAGCATGCTCTCGGGTGGATGTTTAGCCAACGACCTTTTGAAGTGGTCATCAGTAGTTCCTTGTTGCAGGGCTATCATAGCCACCCTGTCCTCTAAGTATGGGACTTTCAAAGCCTCTCGAGTGAATCGATTAATGTAGTCCCTTAGGGCTTCATTCTTTCCTTGCTGGATTGCCATGAGTGATGCAGAGCTTTTCTCATGCACCTTTCCACTAATGAACTGATTGATAAAAGCTTTGCTTAGTTCTTTGAAAGACCCAATTGAGTTGGGAGGAAGACGACTATACCAGCGTTGAGCCATGCCTGCCAAGGTTTGTGGAAACGCCCTACACTTGACCGCATCGTTGGTTGGCTGCAACATCAGTGCATTGGAGAAGGTCCTTACATGATTTGCGGGATCTCCCGTTCCATCATAGGCTTTGATCGAAGGCATCTTAAATTTTCTGGATATTGCCGTTTTCATGATGTCTTGAGTAAACGGTGGTGTAGGATCATCAGGATCTCCTAGGGGCAACAGAATACTAGGATCACCCCTTGGGGCTTCGGCCCTCTTGGTCCTTCTTGCCGGTGGATCCAAGTTGATTATCGGGATCCCTTCAGTCGTTCGGCCCCGAGATTGAGCAGCCTCTTCTTCAGCAAGGAGTTTTTTGAGCCTTGCAGTCTCTGCCTCATGGGCTGCAAGTTTCTCCCTAGTAGTTTGGGGTTGTTCCCGATTGGTCTGGGAAGAACGTCTTCTTCTTGGGGCGACATCCTCCCCAGTTGTATAACCCTCATCCTCGGTGTATGGGCCCGAGTAATCCTGAACGAAAGGGGTCTGGCGATTTTGGGGTCCCAGGCCTTGAATATAAGGGGGCACATATGCCTCATGGTAGAATGGATTAGTTCCACTACCGCCCGCCATGGGTCGAGGGGGCATGCCATAGCTTGACATCCCCAAGGTCTGATTCGCGTATTGAGGGAGATCAGTAGTATGGAGTTGAAGGCTCCTCGGTGCATTCATGAGCAGCGGGGCGGTCGTAATCGGTTGCTGGTGAACGGTCTCTTGTGGATTAGATCCATGAATGACCATCTACAGGGGATTCGTCCCTTCAACCGAAATCGGGATTTCCGGTCCTTGAGTGTTGGTGGGGATATTCGCCCCTTCAGCGCCGGTAGTCGGCGGTGGCTGGCGGTGGCTGATCAGCCTCAGAGGTGATAGGGCGATCATCAGGAGTTTGATTATTGATGTGTAAAAATAATGTAAACTGCAAGCGCACAGTGTTCAGTTGTAGCAATCACAGATCGATCCACAGAGACTTTGTATTTTCAAAACCCTAACAATTAACTCAGGCGAACTAGACAATAAGATTTGAGATGAGATTTGTTTAACCTAATTAACAATTAAAATCAAATAAGGAAAACCTAGGAATCCGAATCCATTAATCAATCACAATTAATATCAACTCACCATAAAATCAATTCTCTTTCTTCACAAATAAGATATATCAATTAACGAGACAAGCATATACTATGAAACTTGTTATCTAACAATAACCTATCAAAACTTCATGCAGCAAGCATAGGCTATGAAAAATAAATCCGGTAACAATAATATATCAAAATCACTTTGTCAATTGAACAATTAAGCACCAAGAAAAATCATGAGAATCAATTAATAGGAACAAGAAGATATCAAAAATAATCAAATTAACTTCATCTTCATCCTAGGAGAATTAACTTAGCTAGACATAGCAGAAGAAACAAAACAATTAAATATAAAGAATGCAAGCAAAAGTGTTTGAATAGAATAAAGAACTTGTATCGAAAAACAATAATAAATCTATCCTACTCCTAATTATCAGATCTAGTCTAAATTATAGGTAAACAAAATTCTAGATGTCTAAATTCTAGGTGTCTAAATTCTAGGTCTCTATATTGATGTCTCAAATATAAGAGAGGAGATCCATATATATAGGAAAAATAACGGGCTTGGGCTCTTTGACTACAAATCGGATTGTAGAAATATTTCCTCAATTCCTTTTTCTTCTCCGATAAGTTTTTCAATTTTTCTCCAATTTCCTTTTGACTTCAAGTATTTCCATCTTCTTGCCTTTTTTCACCTTTTACTGCTTGAAATATGATTTTATTTATTTTCCTACAAAACAAAAGAAAACAAATTATTAAATAATAAAATTACGAAAACAAACATAAAATAGGTATTAAAAATGAATTAATTATGGACCTATCAAATGCCCCCAGACCTATCTTTTGCTCGTCCTCGAGAAAAACTAATATAATATGAATTACTAACTAATAGATAATACCACTTCCGTAGGTGATCACGGTTGCATTTGGCATATGCAACAAGCCCTTTAAACCCCTAGGCAGCCCTAGTGGACGAGTGAGGTCTCGTGAGGGCCTATAGTGAATGTACCCACAAAATTCATCTAGCTCATGTAAAAGATCGCATGACAATGCAACGCCACACATACAAGTCCTCTCATGCTACATCAACTTAAGAATCAAAAATGACTTTGCAATGTCTTGTCGTGGAAGATGCAAGGATTCACATAGTCTACTCAAAGAAATATGCATAAGTGCTCAAAAAGTCCATGTCAAGTGTAAGAATAAGTTGGTAATCATGCTAAGCCCACAAGAGTACACTTTTGAGTCAAAACTTGGAATCTCAAATGCAAAAACAAGCAATAACTCACCTTTCACTCACAAAAGAATATTCACTCAAGAACAAGGGTAAGTGTATCACTCTATTCCAACAAAATCATAAGCATGCTTGACATTTGGTATCAATCTAACTTTAACACACCATACATCAATGATGATAATCAAAAGGTCTTTATTTGGGTTGTAACGGGTCTAGGGACAAGGTATGTCAAGTAAGGCCAAATAAGGTGAAGTGTCAAAAGCTAGTAGGCACCATAATTAATCATACACATCACCAAACATCCTCCCCATAACTGAATTTTATGATTTTCTCTTCTTTTTTTTCAACAAAAGGCTTGATTAGTCGAATGAAGAAGGATCACACAAACATAAGTATGCTCTCATATAATTTTTTTTCTTTTCTTTTTTTTTCATATATTTTTTTTCTTTTTTTTCATCTTTTTTTTTTCTTTCTTTTCTTTCGATTTTTTTTTCGAGAGCTAAGAGATAGATATAAGTAACCACAATCCTCCTTCAAAAATTTATTGAACAACGACTATCAAGTAAGCAATAGAACCAAATATTTCCTCAAAAGTAATGAACAAAAGTAAACCCATCTTACACACCGTATTACTCCCTCAAGTTCCTACTAGCCATTGACAATTTGGGATCAAGCATAAGTAAGGCTAAACAAGAAAAAGGTCTAGGCACATAATGTGGTGTGTCACCGAAAAAATAGGATTAAGCTCAAGTGGGTAACTAATTGATCATATATAAATGGTGTGGTAATTTGGAAAATATAGGTTATTCCTAAATGCCTTTATCATCTTATCAACAAATAATGTCATGCGTTCAAGAAAGGTCTCAAACAAGTGCTAGCAATGCAAACAACATGTGGACACTCAAGCAAACGAATATAAAATGCAAAAGATATGCATATAGGCTCAAAAACTCACTTGGTGGTAAAAACATAATCAATCCCAAGCAAAAATCTCTTCAATGCACCAACTTGTACTCAAAGCATGGAAACCAAATCATTTTGCACATATTCATGTCCTTCTAATTACTTGCAACATTCAGTAAGTCTACTAGTTTCACCTTGCTAGTGTATGTGTGTGAACAAGAACTTAGCAAATCACTTCTTAATCAAAAGTATCAGAAACAAAAGATTGCTATAGCATGTAAGGGTGCATAAAGCCACAAGAAATCATTTTACAAGGCTAGAATTCTACAATTTACAAGACTAAAATTCTTTTTGGGATTTTTCATTTTTCAATTTTTTTTTGGTTTTTTTTTTAATACTACTAAACCCCTCCCCCATACCTAAATCATGCATTGTCCTCAATGTATGCAAATGAGAGAAAAATGACAGAGTAAAAGGACGAGAATACCTGATAAGGGCATGACGGAGATACAGAAGAATACCTAACACACATACACAATAAACACACACACACACACACACATTCACACATTCCCCCATACCTACACTTGACTATGGGAGACACATACAAAAACGCTTACTAACCAATACCAGATCGAGGGAAAACTACCTTTGTGACACAATCAACAAGCATGTGAAACTCACCCACAGAAAAGACAATATTATCCACTAGAGAAAGATGATCTTGAACCAGAATAAAACTCATACTACTAACATCATTCATAGACCAAGTAGATGCTTCTTTATGTTGTTTAAGCAAATTAATTACTTGAAATTCTTGGTCATGAACTATGTCACTAGAGATAACAACATGATGAGTTTCATTATTAACTATCAGAGACTGATTAAGAGTGGAAAAAGATAGAATAGAAACAAGTGGGGGTGGCTCACCAACAGAAGTCTTAACAACGGACTTAGGATTAAAAGAACTATCCTCAAGTTGAGTTTCATGCATAGAACAAATAGCATTCAATTCATCTAACATCTCATCAGAAGAAAAATTCTTATATAGCTCATGAAGTTCTTTATTGCTATCATACTCTAACAAAATATATTTCTCAAGAAAAGACTCAATTGCACTATCCTCAAGATTCGACCATGAAACAACCTCATCAATCAAATGAACTCCTACGGGTTGTTCAAAAAGCTCATTAGGTTGATTACCTACATTAAAGACATTAAGATCTATCGTCATATTTCCAAAAGTGAGTTTCATTGAACCATTCCTACAGTTAATCAAAGCATTAGAGGTGGCAAGAAAAGGTCTTCCTAGAATGATGGGAATTTGATTTTTGAGATTTTGGACAGGTTCGGTTTCTAGAACAATGAAATCGACAGGGAAGACAAAATCACCAACCTTAATCAACACATCTTCCACCATACCCTTAGGAATTTTGACAGAACGGTCAGCTAACTGAAGAGTGATAGTAGTTTTTTTAAGTTCACCTAAACCCAGGTCTTGATAGACAGATAATGGAAGAAGATTCACACTAGCTCCTAGATCGAGTAAAGCTTTATCAATGAAAGTATTACCAATGACACAAGAAATGGTAGGACAACCAGGATCCTTATACTTCAAAGGAATTTGATTTGACAAGATAGAACTAACATTAGATGTTAAGAAAGCTTTCTTAGGAACATGAGTGGTTCTTTTATGAGTACACAAATCTTTTAGACACTTCGCATAAGAGGGAACTTGTTGAATTGCATCTAAAAGAGGAATGTTAATCTTGACTTGCTTGAAGACTTCCAAAATCTTATCTTATTGAGCAGATTGTTTGTTTGAAGTAAGTCTATGAGGAAACGGAGCTTTTGGCTTAAAGACTTTTTCAATAGACACATCAGATTGGGGTTTTGAAGGTGGTTCATCGGAGGGTGATGACTCATTAGATTCAACTTCTTCAGGACTCTTGGGATTGGAAGATTGTTTAAGACTAGGATTCAAGAGTAACGGATTTGGTTCATATGTAAGCTTATCTTCTACTTGAGTATTGACACCAGCATGATTATTGAATTGATTACCAGACCTTAGAGAGATAACAGAATTCACATTTTCATGAGACTTTTGATTTGGATGAAATTTGGGATTAATCTCGGGTTGACTAGGAAATCGATTTTTCTCTCTCTCACTGATGGTGTTTGCCAACTGACTAACTTGGACCTCTAGCTTAGATATGGCTTGAGCATTGGAATTTAGCAATTGCCTATCTTGGGTCATAGTGTTCATGAAAGTTTGTTGAGATTTGAGCAATGCCTCTAAACTCTTTTCAATGGAAGTAAATCTCTTATCAGATTCTGTAAAACCAGGAGGATTCAAAGGGACTGAATTTTGATATTGACCGAGATTTTCTGGAGGATATGAGTTAGGATTTTGAGTTGGATATGGACCAGGATTGGGCTTTTGAAATGCAGGTTGAGAATTTTGGTTATACTGATTATATTGACCTTGGTTCCATGAGAAATTTGGATGATTTTTCCAACCAGGATTGTATGTGGATGAATAAGGATCATTCCTAACTCTAGATTGAAACATGGCATTGGCTTGTTCAATTTCGGGACAATTTTCTATCAAATGATTAGGAGAATTACAATTTGCACACAGAAACACTTGTGAGGACAGCTTGTTGGTTTCCAAGGCTTCTAGACGTCTAGTGAGAGTAGCTAACTTAGCTTCGGTTGCAATAGAATTACCAACTACGTGTACGCCCTTAGATTTTTCAGTTTCCTGACTGGGTTCCCTAGTTGACTCCCACAACATTGTCCTTTCAGCTAACTCTTCAAAAAATTGCCAAGCTTCTTCATCAGTTTTATCCATAAACCTACCATTACACATAGACTCTAACAAGGCAGTGATTTGGCTATCTAAGGCTTCATAGAGAATTTTACAAAGTCTCCATTTTTCTATACCATGTTGAGGACACTTAGACAACAACTTTTGAAATCTATCAAAATATTTCCAAAAAGGCTCCTTTGGATTTTGTTGAAATTGGTTGATTTCATTCCTAAGCCTGTTAGCCTTATGGTTGGGAAAATATTTTTTAAGAAATATAGCAACAAATCCCTCCCATGTGGAAATAGAATTAACGGGTAGACTATACAACCACTGTTTAGCATCTTCTTTTAAAGCAAAGTTAATGAGTCTAAGCCTAATGGAAT
Organism: Heracleum sosnowskyi; assembly: GCA_030848705.1. Lineage (NCBI taxonomy): Eukaryota > Viridiplantae > Streptophyta > Magnoliopsida > Apiales > Apiaceae > Heracleum > Heracleum sosnowskyi. The sequence continues at coordinate 13,134,889 of CM061239.1, forward strand.
CCTCACTTAACTGTTGAAGTTTTTGTAAAGCACATACTTCCTCAAATTCTCGAATGAAAAGATATGGATCCTCTCCCTCTACCCCAGCAAACCTAGGTAACATGCTAATGTTATGATGTTTGATTTCAAAATTGTTTGCGGTTACTGCTGGTAGCACTATGCATGAGGGTTGAGCGGTACGAGGGGGGTAACAACGTTCTTTAAGAGAAACAGCCATGACGGTTGTTGGAACTTCTACTTCTTTTGACTCAATTTTAGTGGGTGAAGAGAAATCGAGTTGTCTTGCTATAACAGGTAGTGAATGGTCGGATTGTCTCACTAATCTAGATGTATTATCTCAAACCCAAATACTTTGCATACAAGAGAAACAATCAACTAAGCACGTAGCAGACAAGATCTATAAGTAAACACCCAAGAATACGCAAAATCAAAAGAAAAATCTATCTTATCCTAAAAAAATCTAGACCTTGCTCCTAACAATAAGATACTACTAAAAGTAACAGCTCAAAAAGCATTCGTCGTGACTGGCCAGGCAGGAGGAAGCATTGCCAAGAGGCTAACCACCATTCTAGGCACCAGTCTAAAGGCCAGGTAAGCTTTCGCTAGTCCTAGACACCACCGAAAAATACTTAGTGATATGTTCCTCCTAGATTCTCTTCCTAGTTGAGCGCGATATCTTAGGGCTAACGTCTAATTAATTTTATTAAGGAAAAAGGAATGCAAGATGAACGAATTAGTGATTTGTGGGCCAAGGAAAGAGTGATGAAATCCCTCACCTTATCTTGAAATTGGGTGGCGCCCTTAAGATTGATTTAATGATGCAACACACAAAGAACGAGAAATAAACACTTATTGATGCACTACACTACGTGTTCTATTCTAAATTGTACGTACCTCTTTCCTCCAGCAATCACCACAATTGTATAAGATGGAAAGCAATAAAGACAATAAATAAATCTAGATGATGTGCTCCTATGTGAGAGAATTAATAATGCAACAAATTGGTTTTTAACAACTAACTAATATTTTTGGATTTTTCAAATATTTAATTTTTTTGGACTTTTCAATAATGATAGAAAAAAAATAGAGAAAGGGTGATATGGAATACCGAAAAGCGCTTTCAAAAATTTCACAAGAGACGACGAGGCCTTCTAGCAATCTTCTTGTCCAAGCTTTCCTCCGCTTCAATGTACCCTAAAAGACAAACAATGCAGAACAAGAAACTAATCCGAAGAATTAAATATCAAGGAGTGAAAATTACCAATAATCCCCGGCAGCGGCGCCAAAAACTTGATGTGTAAAAATAATGTAAACTGCAAGCGCACAGTGTTCAGTTGTAGCAATCACAGATCGATCCACAGAGACTTTGTATTTTCAAAACCCTAACAATTAACTCAGGCGAACTAGACAATAAGATTTGAGATGAGATTTGTTTAACCTAATTAACAATTAAAATCAAATAAGGAAAACCTAGGAATCCGAATCCATTAATCAATCACAATTAATATCAACTCACCATAAAATCAATTCTCTTTCTTCACAAATAAGATATATCAATTAACGAGACAAGCATATACTATGAAACTTGTTATCTAACAATAACCTATCAAAACTTCATGGAGCAAGCATAGGCTATGAAAAATAAATCCGGTAACAATAATATATCAAAATCACTTTGTCAATTGAACAATTAAGCACCAAGAAAAATCATGAGAATCAATTAATAGGAACAAGAAGATATCAAAAATAATCAAATTAACTTCATCTTCATCCTAGGAGAATTAACTTAGCTAGACATAGCAGAAGAAATAAAACAATTAAATATAAAGAATGCAAGCAAAAGTGTTTGAATAGAATAAAAAACTTGTATCGAAAAACAATAATAAATCTATCCTACTCCTAATTATCAGATCTAGTCTAAATTATAGGTAAACAAAATTCTAGATGTCTAAATTCTAGGTGTCTAAATTCTAGGTCTCTATATTGATGTCTCAAATATAAGAGAGGAGATCCATATATATAGGAAAAATAATGGGCTTGGGCTCTTTGACTACAAATCGGATTGTAGAAATATTTCCTCAATTCCTTTTTCTTCTCCGATAAGTTTTTCAATTTTTCTCCAATTTCCTTTTGACTTCAAGTATTTCCATCTTCTTGCCTTTTTTCACCTTTTACTGCTTGAAATATGATTTTATTTATTTTCCTACAAAACAAAAGAAAACAAATTATTAAATAATAAAATTACGAAAACAAACATAAAATAGGTATTAAAAATGAATTAATTATGGACCTATCAATTATCCCGAGCTGTTCTTCGTGTGTTTGCCATGGTTGATGTTGTCTTCCCACAGACGGCGCCAAATATTGTGGATTAAAAAACGTGCTTGTGTAATTAATGCTAAGGTTTAATGAGTTTCGAGCTTTAATGGATGCACTCGTGTTTCCGGACTAAATTGGTCCTCACAAGATGTCTACGTATCTCAAATCGTTATTGAGAATCAAGCCAAAGACGTAGTTCTGATTGTAGGATCAGGGACCTTATATAGGCGTCTGGAGCCTAGTATTTATGGTATGTTTAGGAGTCTTAGCGAATAAGTCTCCTTTTTGATATTGGATAAACATTGTATTGCTTGCAGGATAAGTCTTTTACTTGTCGATAAATGCTATGACTCATTAATTGCCTTTAATTGGGATTCTGGATCCTTCTTTGACCAATTTGTCATAATTCGGACTCTTTTTATGAGCTGTATATTTTCTTTATTCATTAATTACGAAATTAATGAATAATTAGGGTTTCAGGCCTTAAATATCGGCCTTTTGTTTGACTAGTCAATTATATTTCTATAATTACTTTTATGACCATATCAAATATATTATAATTAATTATCACAAAATTTTTTATTTATTTTAAAAGTAGGCCTAATTATTTGAAAAAATTATTTATATAGTCATGTTTATTTTGAAAGATTATTTATTATTTTTAACATGTCTTATTATTATAATTATGAATTTAAATAAAAATATATTTAGAGACCTACTTAGTTTTTTAATAAATTCATTTAATATCCAATTAATAAAAATATTATAAACAAACATAAATAATAAATTAATAACTATTAAACAATTCGTGCATCGCACAAGTTACAGGCTACTATGAATTATACAAGTTCTAATCAATTTCACCTATAAAAAGTTATTTCATCTTTTTGTGATAGTAAACAAATATTGCCATAACAATTTAATGGACAATATAAATGTTTGGATAATTTAGTTCTTTTACTTGAATTTATATGATTAAGCAATATATGGTTTTGTTATCTCAGGTGTACTACTTGTGATTCATTATTATTTATTTCAAAACAATATCAAAATTTGTATAATTTTTAAGTATTTAAATTTTGTACAACAATTTTTTCATTTTCTCATCAACATTAACTAAAAGTTTTCTGAAATTAATGAAAAATTGAAATTTTCCATTTGTGATTTTTCTGATTCCCTTCAAGTTTGATATATAATAGTTAAGAAAGAAATTAATGTTCGGAGTGATGCTCTAAACATTTACCAACCAAGAACCAATCCGGTCTATATCATCCCGAGCACAACAAAAAATGTGAATTTTACTGTACTAATCGTTCTGAACGGTCATACTTGTAGAGAAATGAGCATGTATGTATATATGACCCTGCGAATAAATTTACTGTCTTTAATTAAAAAAAACATGCTTTAATTTGATATTGCATGTGTACAAAACAAATTAAAATGTAAATCAGATTAAAAAACAAAGTCGCAAATGATAAGAATGAAAATAATTAAGTGAATTTTAACGATGATAATTGAGTTAATCCATTTTATAAATGAATACAAGTTCTAATCAATTTCACCTTTAAAATTTTATTTAATGGACACTCTAAACGTTTAGATAATTTAGTTATTTTACTTGAATTTATATGATTAAGCAATATATGGTTTTTCGTTTTTGTTATCTCATTAGCGTGCTTCTTGCAATTCGTTATTATTTGTTTCAAAACAATATCAAATCTCGTATAATCTTTTAAGTATTTAAATTTTTTACAACAATATTTTATTTTCTCATCAACATTAACTAAAAGTTTTCTGAAAATAATTAAAAATTGAAATTTATCATTTGTGATGTTTCTGATGCCCTGCAAGTTTGCTATCTATACTATCTATACTATATTATTAAAGCCGAAACATTGAAAGTTTTGGTTTTCGGTTAACGGTCGGTTTTTGGTTTTCGGTACTTTTTCTAATTAATAAATTAATAATATAATCAAAATTTGGGAAAGTTTTATTCTACATTAATATTTCACTATATTTTACTACATAAAAATCAAATAATATTGAAATCTAATCAAAAAATGGAAATGTGGGATCTAATTTGTTTAAATTTAGGATACACTGCTACAAATATACTTCTTTCTTTTTAGGATAACGAAAGCTACTACAAATCAAATCTTTAATGAAATTGTATTATTGTGAAGTTACCAAAATAGTAACTAGATGATTGGCTTTTATAATTAAAATATTTTTTTTCTAACAAAATCTACTCCTTTTCCAAAAATATCGTTACAATTATCTTTAAATTAAAACATATTACCTTTTATATTTGTTATTACTAAAATCTATGTTTTCCAAAAATATGAGGTGCAATCCTTAATTATTTATTTTAAAACCTATTTTAATATTCTATTTAATATATAATAAAATAATATAAAAATAGTAACTAATTGATTGCAATCTACTTCTTTTCCAAAAATATTACGACAATTACCTTTAAATTAAAACATAATATCTTTTATATTTTTTATCACTAAAATCTCTATTTTCCAAAACTATGAGGTGCAATCCTTACTTATTTATTTTAAATTCTATTTTAATATTGTATTTAATAAATAATAAAATAATATAAAAATATTAACTAGCTGATTGCTTTTTACAAATAAAACATTTTTTTTCCTAACAAAATCTACTTTTTTTCCAAAAATATCACGGGCAATTACCTTTAAATTAAAATATATTACCTTTTATATTTGTTATCACTAAAATCTCTATTTTCCAAAAATATCAAGTGCAACTCTTACTTATATACTAGCTTAAAACCCGTGCGATGCACGGATTGTTATTTGTTATTTTATTATTTTTTTAAATATTTTTTTAATTGTATTTATTAAAAAAATAAGTAGACATGTTAAAATAGCTAAACACTTTTAATTAATTAAAAATATTAAAGTAGATTTTAAAATAAATAAGTAAGAGTTTGTCCCTTATATTTTTGAAAAAAAAAGGATTTCAGTAAGGAAAAATAAAAAATTTAACATATATATTTAGTTTAAAAAAGGAAAATGCCCGTGATATTTTTGGAAAATTAGATTTTAAAATTTAATAATGAAAAATATTTAAATACGTTTTAAAATAAATATGTAAAAGGTTTGCTCGTGATATTTTTAGAAAAAGAATTGATTTTATTGAGAAAAATAGAAAAAGTAAGTTGAAAAAGGTAATTTCCTCTGATATATTTAGAAAATGAGGGACTGTGTTAATAAAAAAATTTATAATGTGTTTTAGCTGAAAAGGTAATTGTTTATAAATAGATATTTGATTATTTATATTTTTTAATATTTTCAGTAATTGCATTTGTTAAGAAAAATAAGTAAGCATGTTAAAATAGGTAAACTCTTAAAAAATAATTATAATATTAAAATAAGTTTAAAAATAAATAACTAAAGGTTGTCCGTTATATTTTTGGAAAAGCAGGGGTTTTAGTAAGGAAAAATAGAAAAACTAACACGTTTTAGTTAAAAAAAGATAATTGTCCGTAATATATTTGAAAAAGTAGGGGAATTAGTTAGAAACAATAATGTATTTTAGGTGAAGAATGTAATTGGTTATAAATAGATAATATTATTATTTGATAATATATTTCTATAAATAAGTAAGGTTAATTAAGTAAAAACACGAAGTAAAGTTCACTAAGAACAATTTAGTAAAATCACAACGTACCATACCGACCAACCAAACTTTTAATGTTTCGTCTATTATATAATAGTATTGATTTTAAAACTTATTTTAATACTTTTAATTATTTAAAAAAAACTTACCTATTTTAACAAGTGAACGTATTTTTAAAAAAAAATACAATTAATATAATTAAAACAAATCATCACTAAAATCCATATTTTCCAAAAATATGAGGTGCAATCCTTACTTATTTATTTTAAAACCTATTTTAATACTCTATTTAATAAATAATAAAATAATATAAAAATAGTAACTAGCTGATTGCCTTTTATAGTTAAAACATTTTTTTCTAACAAAATCTAATTCTTTTCCAAAAATATCACGGGCAATTACCTTTAAATTAAAATATATTACCTTTTATATTTGTTATCATTAAAATCTCTCTTTTCCAAAAATATCAAGTGCAACTTATATATTTTAAAACCTATTTTAATACTTTTAATTATTAAAAAAAACTTACCTATTTTAACAAGTGAACGTATTTTTTTAACACATAAAATTAATATAATTAAAACACATCTAAAAATATTACGTGTAGTTACTTTTTTTTTTAATTAAAACATGTTAACTTTTCTATTTGTCCTTATTAAAAAAACTTACTTCTTTTAACATGTCAACATATTTTTTTTGATAAATACAATTAATATAATTAAAACACTTCTAAAAATATCACGGCCAATTATTTTTTTTAATTAAAACATGTTAGATTTTCTATCTGTCCTTATTATTAACTAGTTTACTAAGCCGCGCTTCGCAGCGGCTTTATAATAATATCTTTAAATTTTATTAAAAAATATTTTACAAAATACGTTTTTAAATAAAATAATATTTCTAATAAGTTTTGTTTTGAGAGATTTTTTTTATTAATAATGATCTCTTTTTTTCAAAACAAATAACAACAACAACTTCTTCCTTTTAAAAAAAATAAAAATTAATGACCTCTTCTCAATATTTTTTATTCTTGTATGATTTTTGTTATAGATGCACCGACTTATTGAATTTTGTTAAAAATGCACACACTAAATAAATTCTTTAGTCGAATAAATCTTAACATGATATTTTTGAAATACATACACAATAAATTTCTTAATATACAATTTTTATCTTTGAATTTTCGTGTATGAATTACAGAAATTTTTTTACTAAAAAATATAATCTTTTCTCATAAAAATTAGAGCAATAACTATCTAAACGTTAAAAAACAATGATAAAATTTGTTTTTCAAGACATGATGAATTCTCCACCTTCGAGTTACCTTGTATACAGGTGTATCAACTTTTAACTATAAATTCAAAACTAATAACGTACACACATAAACATATAAATCAATTCACAACTGAATGTACATGAAAATCACCTTGCTCTGCCTATTATTTTAACTGATTAACTGATGAATCTCCCTCCTTATTAATCCATGTCTTAACTCAATCAACACTAATAGCAAATAACTTGTTTTGTCAAAGATTTTAATATGATCCTGCATTAGGATACAAACAAACGTAATAAGATAAATAACATAAAGGAAAAAGTCTCGTACTCATGTACTCATATACACACTTTTAACATGAACAAACAAAAAATTAAAGAAGAACAATGTTGACAACAAAAATTGCAGTAGACAATTAACAGAGTTTAGGTGTATATTTAAACTATTAATTAGTTGTTTGTTTGAAAGTATTAAAGTTAATTAATTATTTACCAAGTAATTACTTAATTTCTTATGCAAGACCGATCTAATTTCTTAACTTCTTATTTACCAATATATTCTTGTATTTCCTATTATATTAAATTAAAAAAGAAAGTTTAGGAGAGCAGAATGTTAAGATTGTAATTTTATTTGAAAAGAAATATTATGAGAATATCTAGATATTAATACAGGGAAGTTCAAAATAATGTAAAGTAATACACTTTTTTTAATTTAGATATTTGAAGGCAAGAATATTATAATTGAATATTTAGTTTCATCCATTTGTAATATTTAGTTTCCTCCATTAGTAAGATCTATTGTATATTTACTTTCTCCATTAGTAGTGATTTTAAATGCAAGAATATTATATTTTACTTTCCTCCCTTAGTAGAGATTTTAAATGCAAGAATATTGAAATTGTATATTTAGTTTCCTCCATTAGTAAATATTTAAAAGACAATTGAGATTTTTTTTCTAACCTTTGGTATTAATTACTTAATTTCTTATGCAAGACCGGTCTAATTTCTTAACTTCTTATTTACCAAAACGTTCCTGTATTTTCTATTATATCACATAAAAAGAAGAAAGTTTAGGAGAAGAGAATGTTAATATGTTAATTTCATTTGAAAAGAAATATTATGAAAATATTTAGATAATAATAGAGGAAAGTTTAAAATAATGTAAGTTAATACACTTTTTTTTATAATCTAGATATTTTGAAGGCAAAAATATTATAATCGAATATTTAGTTTCCTCAATTAGTAATATTTAGTTTTCTCCATCAGTAAAGATCTATTGTATATTTACTTTCTCTATTAGTAGAGATTTTAAATGCAAGAATATTATATTTACTTTCCTCTATTAGTAGAGATTTTTAATGCAAGAATATTAAAATTGTATATTTAGTTTTCACCATTAGTAAATATTAAAAAGACAATTGAGATTTTTTCTAATTTTTGGTATTAATTACTTAATTTCTTATGCAAGACCGATCTAATTTATTTACTTCTTATTTACCAAAACGTTCCTGTATTTTCTATTATATTACATAAAAAAAGAAAGTTTAGGAGAACAATATGTTAAGATAGTAATTTCATTAAAAAATATTATGAGAATATTTATATAATAATAGAGGAAAGTTCAAAATAATGTAAGGTAATACACTTTTTTTCTAATTTAGATATTTTGAAGGTAAGAATATTATAATTGAATATTTAGTTTCTTCCATTCCATTAGTGATATTTAGATTCCTCCATTAGTGATCTATTGTATATTTACTTTCTCCTAAAGATTTTAAATGCAAAAATATTATATATTTCCTCTATTAGTAAGTATTTAAAAGGTAATTGAGATTTTTTCGAATTTTTAATATTATTAATTCAAAAAATTGAGAAAATTAGAAAAATAGTACGAAGCGATCTGAGAGTGCCACCTCACCGACCCCGTCTTCTCCTTTATATAATAGTATTGATACTAGCTTAAAACTCGTACGATTGTTAATTGTTATTTTATTATTATTTTTTTAATATTTTATAAATTGTAATTGTGCAAAAATAAGTAGACATGTTAAAATAACTAAACACTTTTAATAATTAAAAACATTAAAACAGATTTTAAAATAAATAATTATGGGTTTGCCCGTTATATTTTTGGAAAATGAGGGGTTTTAGTAAGAAAAAATAAAAAATGTAACATATATTTAGTTTAAAAAGGTAAATGCCCGTGATATTTTTGGAAAATGAGGTTTTAAAATTTAATAAATAAAAGTATTTAAATACGTTTTAAAATAAATAAGTAAATGGTTTCCTGTGATATTTTTGGAAAAACAAAATTGATTTTAGTGACAAAAATAGAAAAAGTAAATTGTAAAAGGCAATTTCCAGTGATATATTTAGAAAAGGATGGACTTTGTTAGAAAAAATATATAATGTGTTTTAGCTGAAAAGATAATTGGTATTTTAATATTTTTAGTAATTGCATTTGTTAAGAAAAATAAGTAGACATGTTAAAATAGGTAAACTTTTAAAAAAATAATTATAATATTAAAATAGGTTTAAAAATAAATAACTAAAGGTTTTGTCGGTGATATTTTTGGAAAAGGAGGGGTTTTAGTAAAGAAAAATAGAAAAACAAACATGTTTTAGTTAAAAAAGATAATTGTCCGTGATATATTTGAAAAAATAGGGGATTTTGTTAGAAAAAAAATAATGTATTTTAGGTGAAAAAGGTAATTGGTTATAAATAGGTAATATTATTATTTAATAATATATTTCTATAAATAAGTAAGGTTAATTAAGTAAAAACACGAAGTACAATTAATTAAGGGAAATTAAGTAAAATCACAACGTACCATACCGACCAACCAAACTTTTAATGTTTCCTCTATTATATAATAGTATTGATTATTTTATAATAAAATAATATTAATAATACCCCATTTATCTTCCTCGGCCTCATTTGTATTTTTTTTATATTTTTTTATGTTCCAATGAATATTTAAGTTTCTCATTTTATAATTTATCATATTAATTTTTACTTTTATTTTAATATTATCAGTTCACATTAATTTTTTTAGTTTATTATTTTTAAGGCCTGTGCCTTATTAAAGCCGAAACATTAAAAGTTTTGGTTTTCGGTTAGTTTTTGGTTTTCGGTACTTTTTCTAATTAATAAATTAATAATATAATCAAAATTCGAGAAAGTTTTATTCTACATTAATATTTCACTATATTTTAATACAAAAAAATCAAATAATATTGAAATATAATAAAAAAAAATGGAAATGTGGGATCTAATTTGTTTAAATTTAGGATACACCGCTACAAATATACTTCTTTCTTTTTAGGATAACGAAAGCTACTACAAATCAAATCTTTTTAATACTCTATTTAATAAATAATAAAATAATATAAAAACATTAACTAACTGAATGCCTTTTATAATTAAAAAAAAATATAACAAGATCTACTCTTTTTTCAAAAATATCACGACAATTACCTTTAAATTAAAACATAATATCTTTTATATTTGTTATCACTAAAATCTCTATTTTCCAAAAATATGAGGTGCAATCCTTACTTATTTATTTTAAAATCTATTTTAATACTCTATTTTATTAATAATAAAATAATATAAAAATATTAACTATCTGATTGTCTTTTAAAATTAAAACATTTTTTTTCTAACAAAATCTACTTTTTTTCAAAAATATCACGGACAATTACCTTTAAATTAAAATATATTACCTTTTATATTTATTATCACTAAAATCTCTCTTTTCCAAAAATATCAAGTGCAACCCTTACTTATATATTTTAATGCTTTTAATTATTCACATCTAAAAATATTATAGGTAGTTACTTTTTTTTAATTAAAACATGTTAGATTTCCTATTTGTCCTTATTAAAAAAACTTACTTATTTTAACATGTCAACATATTTTTTAATAAATACAAGTAATATAATTAAAACACTTCTAAAAATATCACGGGCAATTACTTTTTTTAATTAAAACATGTTAGATTTTCTATATGTCCTTATTATTAATATTATTTTATAATATTAAAGTTTCTCATTTTATAATTTATCATATTAATTTTTACTTTTATTTTAATATTTTCCGTTCACATTAAATTTTTTAGTTTATTATTTTTTAAGGCCCGTGCCTTGCACGGTTTATAGGCTAGTATTATTAAAGCCGAAACATTGAAAGTTTTGGTTTTCGGTTTTCGGTCGGTTATTCTATTTAATAAATAATAAAAAAATATACATGGCAAAAATATTTTTTCCTAACAAAATCTACTCTTTTTCCAAAAATATCATGGCAAAATATCTTTAAATTAAAACATATTACCTTTTATATTTGTTATCACTAAAATATCTGTTTTTCAAAAATATGAGGTGCAATTCTTACTTATTTATTTTAAAACATATTTTAATACTTTATTTAATAAATATAAAAATAATATAAAAATAATAACTAGTTGATTGCCTTTTATAATTAAAAAAAATTCTAACAAAATCTACTCATTTTTCAAAAATATCATGACAATTATCTTTAAATTAACACATATTATCTTTTATATTTGTTATCACTAAAATCTCTATTTTCCAAAAATATGAGCTGCAATCATTACTTATTTATTTTAAAACCTATTTTAATACTATATTTAATAAATAATAAAATAATATAAAAATAGTAAATAGTTGATTGCCTTTTATAGTTAAAACATTTTTTTCTAACAAAATCTACTTATTTTACAAAAATATTACGGGTAATTACATTTACATTAAAATATATTACCTTTTATATTTATTATCACTAAAATCTCTATTTTCCAAAAATATCAAGTGCAACCCTTACTTATATATTTTAAAACCTATTTTAATACTTTTAATTATTTAAAAAAAGTTACCTATTTTAACAAGTGAACGTATGTTTTAACAAATACAATTAATATAATTAAAACACATCTAAAAATATTACGGACAATTTTTTTTTTTTTAATTAAAAAATGTTAGCTTTTCTATTTGTCCTTATTAAAAAAAACTTACTTATTTTAACATGTCAACATATTTTTTTAATAAATACAATTAGTATAATTAAAACACTTTTAAAAATATCACGGGCAATTAATTTTTTAATTAAAACATGTTAGATTTTCTATAAGTCCTTATTATTAATATTATTTTATTATAAAATAATATTAATAATACCTCATTTATCTTCCTCAACCCCATCTGTATTTTTTAATATTTTTTTTATGTTCCAATTAATATTTAAGTGTCTCATTTTATAAATTATCATATTAATTTTTACTTTTAATTTAATATTTTCCGTTCACATTAAATTTTTTAGTTTATTATTTTTTAAGGCTCGTGCCTTGCACGAGTTATAGGCTAGTATCATATTTAAAAATGGTTAAATATCAAAGTGGTTACTGAAGTGAAAACCATATATCACATTCATTATTGATCTCAACGGGGCATCACTTCAATCACTAAAGTAATCATAAATATCAAACGGATACCTCTAAATATATGTTCGAAAAGTAAAAATAATTTATATCGAGTTTTACACATATTTCTTGGATGATATCGCAACCAAATGAAAAGTTATGAATTCTAGTATTTATGATTTTATATTTAGATTTAAAAAAAATTATTTACTATTTATTTTTAATTTTATAGTTATTTACTTTGATTTAATTAAAAATAAATATAGTAAATAAATTTTTTAAAATCTAAATATATTATCTGAAATTCTAGAATTCATAACTTTTTATTTGGTTGCAGTAACATTGAAGAAATATGTGTAGAACTTGATAAAAGTCAATTTTATTTTCCGAATACATATTTAGAGTTATCTGTTTGATATTTATGATGACTTTAGTGATTAAAATGATATTCCATTGATCTGAGATCAGTGATGAAAATAATATATGATATTCACTTCAGTGACTAATTTGAGATTTAACCCTATTTAAAAAAGAAATGTTGGAACCAGTTTTCTGTCGGGTCGGATTCCAGAAAGCTCTTCGGGTCAACCTGTCCAAAGAAGAGAATGCGAGGGATTGGGCCCCCGATTCACCTCCGGTGTGAGAATAAGTTAAAGGTTCCAATTAGGTTTAAATGAACGTGTAAGTATTTGTGAGCGTAAAAAATGAGTATTAACCTGAATATGAAACCTGTTATGTGCTTTTATAGGCACTTTGGTACCGGCTCGCCCGGATCTATCGGGGGCAACTGCCCACCCATGTTGTCATGTTCTTACGCCTGAATAGTCGGGTGACTTGGTCAAGCAACGGTTGGATCCAACGGACCGACCCGAAGGAATGGGCTGCGACCATTCGGCCCAATTATGGCTCGGCCCAATCCCTATTCGGCCCAATCACGGTTGGGCCACCAACATGTCCCTGGACTTCGGTCGGATTGTTAATGCGTTCGGAGTCCTAGCTTTTCACTTCTCTTCGGGGTGGAATCCAATGGTTTCGTACCTATCCGTTGCGACACGTCATCTAGAGAATCGTGCCGTAAATAATGACAGCCGTAATTTCTCGAGATTAGTGCTGGATCATCACCGTTGAATCCCAAACGGCTTGGATCGTACGACCAGGATTAAGCGTTCACGTTTTTAATGTCCAAACGTCACATATCCTTTCGTATAAATAAAAGAAATTCCCCCCAAATATCGTCACTTATACATTCAAAAACAACTTCACTTTGCCGGTTTCTCTCTACCACCTCTGTTTTCAGGTATCGACGATTTCTCTTGACAAGTTCGAATCCTCCTCAAATTCCTACCACAAGTAAGTTTCTATTCCTCTGCACAATTTCTTTTTTTGTGTTTAACTTTCCTAAATATGTCTGCTATTGATTAGGCGTAATAGCATTTTTGCTTTGGGTTATACTTATTTTCGGAAATATACCCGTAATTAGGCCGGTAGTCAGACGAGTAGATAGATTCACCCTAGGAATAATTTCCTAGTCCAATTTGTCCCTGGAACAGTTTTCGAGACCAATTTGTCCCTAGAACAATCTTCGGCACGGGTTGACTCCTAGAACAGTCTTCGGGACGAATTCGTTCTTAGGAGTCTCTTTTAGTACTTCCCTTAGGCGCTAGTGATTTCCCGACCGGTCCCAGCCCTCTGTACTCGGCCCTCCTATTTTCTTTTCTTCTTTCTTTGATCCTGTCCGAGTACACGGCTAATTTTCTTCATCCATTGATGCAGGAAATATGGATCGGTCGTCTTCTAGGTCCGGTCGCCCCAGATCTGTTTCCCCGGAGAGGTCTCCTTTTTTCAATGCTGAAGAATTTCCAGCGGCAAACCATCCTTCTCGGTTATCTAAGGACCGAGCCGCTAAGCTTCCCAAGGAGTTCGATATCCCAACCGGCGCCTGGCACACGTATCTGCCGAGAGCGTCCGATCGGATATGGCATAATCCGCCTGTCCCGAAGGGCTATGGTGATGTGGCCACCGGAATTTCTGAAGCCGCCTTAAAGTGTGGTTTTCGGGTTCCGATGCTTCCCCTAGTGAAGCAGCTGTTCGCCCAAATGGGGATAGCTTTGGGTCAAATGGATCCAAACGGATTCCTGCATATGAATGGCTTCCAGTGCCGATGTCTTGCGGTCAACGTCGACCCAACTCCCGCCCTGTTCTAGCATCATCACGACTTTCGGAAAAATGGCAAGAGCAAGGGTTTCTACTCTATTGCTCGTCGTACCAATAGGGCCGAGTGGGTAGAGACCAATTCTAACAACAAAGGCAGCCACGACAAGTGGTGCTTTATCTCGGGTCCCAAGATCGGTGCTGTGGCTCAGTGGCATGTGGTCGATCCTACGACCCAAATAGTTAAACCCACCCTATCGGGTGGCGAATTGCATGAATACCAAAGGTTATGAAATTTTGATATGGGTCGGATTCCGTTAGAGGATCTTAGGGATCGCCAATGGCTTTTCGCCCTATGGGGTAATGGTAACATCCTTCATCCCTTGCACTTTACTTTTCCTTCTTTTGTGCTTCTGTCTTCCCTTTTATACTGCCTTTTAAAAATGTCTAACACCTTTTCTTTCTTTTTGCAGTGTCTTCTCGCCAAGCTATCGTTGAGCGAAAGAGGGCCAAGTTCGAAGCCGAGCAAGCAGCTAGGGCGGCTAGAGCAGCTGAGGAGGCGGAGGCGGCCGAGGCAGGCGCGGCGTCTAACAATAGTCGCCAGGAAGCTCAGAGACTGACCAGCCCAGCCCCAACGTCTCCTCCTCCGACCGATCACGCGGAGCAAACGACTGGGTCCGTTCAGGCTAGGAAAAGGGTTCGGCGGGGGGATGTTTTGAAGACATATGTCCCTCAGTGGGCGATATTGGAGTCCGATGCTGTCACCACGGCCGACCCTAAGGCGATCAAGGAGATAGCTCCTGATTTGTGCCGGGCCTTGGTGCTTCCGGCCGATCGCCCTACCTACGACCGGTTGGACATCGCCGACGCTTGCACCGACCTGATGGCCTTCCTTTCCCTGGTAATATATTTTAACTTTTCTTTCAATTTCTTGTCCTTCCATCTTTTTAACCAAGTTCTTTTTCCTTGTTTTAGGCGACACCGATGGCTGCCATCATCACCGACAAGGTGAAGGATATGCAGGGCAGATCCGGCCAAATCCAGGAACTGGAGGTTCGGGTGGTGAGATCGGAGACTGCTCTCCGCCAAGCTATTGGTGATGTGGAGAGGTTGGAGGGTAGGGGTGTCAATCGGATAATTAGGATACGGATTTGGCTATATCCGAATTCGTATCCGACAACTAAAAACCATATCCGAATTCGTATCCGTATTCGGAAATTTGGGCAAAAAAAAATTCGAATCCGTATCCGTCGGATATTATCCGGATACGGATACAATCCGGATCCGTTTTTCAAACATCAAAAAAAAATTATTGGCAACTCTGATGCACTGTAACAAAATAGATAGAAATAGATAGAAATTCTTCTCAAACAAAATTATTGGCAGATCCGTTTTTCAGCCAAATTTTTCTCAAACAAAATAGATAGAAATTCTATCTATTTGTAACAAATTTACAAAGAAAAGATAACATTGTCATTGGTAGCTCTGATGCACTGTAATAATATAATTTTTTGCCAAGAAAGCAGCACAATCCTTTCAAATTTGCCCAGCAATAGCAGAACGCCAGAACCTGAAAAATGCATACAAATAAATTCAAATTCTCTCTATAAATTCTCTCTATAAGAGTTACTTTAGAATTCAAATTTTCAATTTCTTTATAAATTCTCTCTTTCTCAGTCGTATACACTTCTACCAAGTCAGTTTTTACTGTATTTCTAGACCGATGCTTGTAAGAAGGCATTATGTAAGAGATCCAAAGACGGAAGTACTCATATTCAGCCATTAAAAAAGGCAAATCATGTTTAGCAACCATTTTAGCATACAAAGCTCTCTCAGTAGCCTGGTCAAACTTATGAACTCCTAATTTGGGTTGAGAATCACCTCTACTAACTTGTTTTCCTAAAAGCCTTTGAGATACAGGAACTTTTACTAATCTCAATCGACACTTTTCCGTATGATTTTTTAAATGAGTTGTTCCTTTACCACTAGCCCCATCAAAACGTTGATGACAATACTTACAAATAGCATCAATAATCTGCGTACCTTCTTTAGTTTCAGTTTTGATACGATCAAAGTGTTCCCAAACAATTGATGTCAATACCTTCTATTTTTTTGTTGGTTGCTCCTTTTGTTGACTAGCCAAATCATTTTCTTGTGCTTGTGAAAGTACAGTGCAATCTTGATCACTCTTAGACATGTTGGCAGCACATTTAGTTGACATCATGCCAACTGAGTTTGATGATGCCGAAACCGAAGCATTTCCTGCAAATTTAAAGAATAAACTCATGACATCCGGATATAATCTCAATGTATGAGAATTTCACACTCAGTTGCAGGCTTTTTATCTCAGTTGCCTTCATTCACACAATACCTTCAATGGAGCAAACTAAAAGTATCCCATTACTAAACTAGCACCAGTAAACTAAAAGTAAACTAGCACCATTACTGTTAAAAGTCCAACACCTCTAATAAACTAGCACCGAGGGCTACCCCATTACTATAAGTCACCAGTAATCCTAGGTTCTTCACGTGTGCAAACTAAAGATGACATTGACAACCTAAAAACAGAACCCACGGTACACATATGATTCTACGTAATCATATCTACATACACTAAGTTTGATAAATCACGATCTTGGTTTAGTCAAGCATGTATAATTACCTAATTAGCAAAAAAAAAAGGATATATATATCATCTACTGCATATATTAAATTTCTTTCCTTCAAAACGCAAAGAAAGGGGTTAATTGAAAAACATAGGATGAAAATTACCTTGTTCCATTTAAACTTTGAAAGCAACTCACAATTAGATCTGCAACAGCAACACAATCAAACTTGTTTTAAATTAAGAGACAAGAATATTTATCCAATTGGGAAAAGATTAAATCACATACCTTATACGAATGTAAGAATTAGGGTTTGCTAATTAGGGATTGAACTTTGAAGAAGCAGCGCCGCTTGAGAGTTTAAGTCTTGAGAGTTGAAAACTTGAAATGTGCAGATCCAGATTGTTTGTGGAATATGAATTAGGTATTTAGGTCGACTGGTCGAGTAATACTGTAATAGTAATGTTTTTGCATTTTAGTGTTTTACTAATTTACTTCCCTAATTTCTTTATGTTTTATTGTTTTATGATTCTAATTTATAAAGTATATAATAAAATCTAAATAGATATAAATACAATATTAAACTTAACATGATTAATTAAATTGTAGGAAAATTATATATATATATATATATATATATATATATATTATATTTCGGATACGAATATGCCTATATCCATATTCGTATCCGCATGTGTCAGATTCAGATACAGATAATATCCGCTTTGTTCCGGATACGGATAATATCCGTTTTGTTTCGGATACGGATGCAGATATTTCGAACGGATATCGAATTTTACGGATTTTTTTGACAGCCCTATTGGAGGGTCAAGCTGCGGCGCTTAGGGCTGATCGGGAGGCGATGCATAAAGAGGTCGACCTTCTCCGAGCCAAGTTAACCAAGCGCAACCTCTCTCTGAAGGCTTCTAGAAAGATCGCCCGGAAGGAGGCCAAGCTTCGGTTGAACGCCGAGGAACGCTGTTATCAGATGGGCCACGACGAGGTCGTGAGGAGGGCGGCTGCCATGGGTTTGGACCACACAGCTTTGGTAGAGCCCGGCTTCACTGATCCAGTTGGTCGCCCAGATGAGGATGAGCCTCCGGTCGTGTCCTCTGGCGAAGATGAAGAGTTGTCTGATTAGGGCTTTTTTTTTCTTTTGTACTTTATTTCGCCTTCGGGCACTAGACTTTTGTAGCCTTCGGGCAGTAAATGTATTCTGTCCTTTGTACTGGATTTTCAAAGTTTTATATCATCTATGCCTTCTTTTATTGCCGATTGTTGTCTTATCATAATTGATGATTTTATGTACCTTCGGCTCCGATTATATGTGTCTTCGGTTTTATCTTTGCCTTAACATAGTTAACAATATTTATGTGTCTTTGGCTTGTGAACTTCGTCTTAACATAATTAACTCGGTTTTATGTATCTTCGGCTTTATTTTGCCTCAACATAATTTAACCAAAATTTAGCAATTATATGTATCTTCGGCTCCTATCTTCGCCTTAACATAAATAAAATAGTTTTATTTATCTTCGGCTTTATTTTGCCTTAACATAATCTAAACAAAGTTTAGCAATTATATGTATCTTCGGCTTCTATCTTCGCCTTAACATAATTGAATCAATTTTATGTATCTTCGGCTTTATTTTGCCTTAACATAATCTAAACAAAGTTTAGCAATTATATGTATCTTCGGCTTCTATATTCGCCTAACATGGTCCGTACTCTCCCAAAGTTTGGGTGTTTGGTTATCCAATCGCCAAATTTATGAGACATTATTCAAGAAGTCGTGGCATTTATCTTTTTTGGTCTTCCCCAGATAAATGTCCGACTTATAACATTGTAATGCATAACTGTTATAATAGGTAGAACGGGGAAACATGTATTTTATTGATAAATTATTCGACTCTACATGCTTTTGAGCAAGAAAACTTAGTACAAAGTAAAAAAATAAGAACTTGAGTGGAGAGCACCTTTTGTTCGGCCATATTCCCTTAGATTGGGTGAAGGCTATTGGTAATATCTTCGTAACCTGGAGGCGTGCCATGTGTTCTTGATCGGGTCGCCATACATGGTTGCTAGTTTGTAGGTACCAGGTCGAATCACCTCAGTCACTTTATACGGGCCTTCCCAGTTTGGCATTAGTTTTCCCTGCTTAGCTGGCATAGAGGTCGCCAATTCACGCAACACCAAATCACCCGACATGAAGGTCCTTTTCTTCACTCCAGCGTCGTAGTATTGGGCTGCCTGGAGCTGATATTTCAAATTCCTTAGGTGTGCAGCTTCCCTTTCTTCTTCTAGTAAATCAACATTGGCCCGGAGGCCGAATTCATTCGCCTCGACGTTGAACACCTCCTTTCGGTAGGAGTCCAGTCCGACCTCAACGAGAACCAGGGCGTCGGTCCCGAATGCCAACTTGAAAGGTGTTTCTCCGGTTGAAGAACGTGGGGTCGTTCGGTACGCCCACAACACCCAGTTTAACTCTTCTGCCCAAAGCCCCTTGGCATCTCCCAATCGCTTTTTTATCCCTTCGAAGATAATTTTATTTGCGGCCTCGATTGCTCCGTTTCCTTGAGGGTGGCCGACCGAGCTAAATTTCTGTTGTATTCCGAAATGCGTCAAGAACTTCCGGAACTTGTTCCCGATGAACTGGGTCCCATTGTTGGATACACGGACTTTCGGGATCCCGAACCTGAGTATGACTTGCTCTAGCATGAATTTTTTGCTGCTTCTTCAGTTATGGTCGCCAGGGGTCTTGCTTCGACCCACTTGGTCATATAGTCGATCGCCACTATGCAGTACTTGGCTTGTTTCGTGCTCTTGGGTAGAATTCCCACGATATCTACAGCCCACATGGCGAAAGGAATGGGGCTTAGGACTGATGCCATTTCTTCTGGTGGCTGTTTCGGGATGGTACTGAATAACTGACATTGTCGACACTTCTTTGCGTAATCGGCCGCATCTGCTCGCAAAGTCGGCCAATAAAACCCCTGTTTGAGGATTTTGAAGGCAAGTGACCGACCGGTAAGATGTTCTCCACATATCCCTTCGTGAACTGTTTCCAAAGCCAGTAGTTGCTCTTCGGGGTCCAGACATCGGAGAAGGGGTTCTGTCGCTGACCTTCTATACAACTTGTTACCGGTGATGGTGTAGCTTGCTGCCCTGTATTTCACCTTTTGGGCCTCTTTCCGGTCTAGGGGCAAAGTACCTTTTTCTAGATAGGCCCTGATCGGGGTCATCCAGTCAATGCCTTGGTGGATTTCCATGCATTGTTGCTTGTCGATTGAAGGGATTTTCACTTTGGTCAGGTAGATGGATCCCGTGAGGTTGTGTGTTTCGGCCGAAGCCAACCTTGACAGAGCATCGACTCGGCTGTTATCCTCTCTTCCTACTTGACTTAATTCGAAAGATTCGAATGAGACCGATGAGTCCTTTACCTTTACGGCGTAAGCCTTGAGTCGAAACTCTCTTTGTTCGTATTCTCCTGAAAAGTGCTTCACCACTAACATAGAATCACTAAATGCTCGTAAATTTCTTACCTCGAGGTTCTTGGCCAGGTTTAAACCAGCTAGCAGTGCTTCGTACTCGGCCTCGTTATTGGTTAGCGGGAAAGTGAATCTTATTGCTTGGCAGATTTCGAAACCATCTGGGCTTGAAAGGATTAATCCTGCCCCACATTTTGACCCGGCTACCGACCCATCTACGAACAATTTCCACTTGCCTGGCGACCGGACTAGCTGCTCTTCGGGAGTTAGGTCTTTTGGTCCTGAAAAATAGCATTCGACCATGAAGTCTACCAATGCTTGAGCTTTGATGGACGTTCTGGGGATGTATTCCAAATCGTATTCTCCCAGCTCGATGGACCAAGCCACCACCCTTCCAGACGCTTCTGGTCTTGTTAGAATTTTCTTAAGGGGTTGATCGGTTATAACCTCTACCGTTCGCCCCTGAAAATAGTGTCGTAGCTTTCGGGTCGCCATTACAAGGCCGTATGCGAACTTTTCTGCATTTGGATATCTTGTTTCCGCATCTTTCAGCATGTGGGATACATAAAACACAGGGTGTTGAGAGCTGTTGTGCTCTTTTACTAGTACTGCTCCAAGAGTTCGGTCGCTCACCGCTAAGTACAACTGCAATGTTTCCTTCGGGTCGGGCCTCATCAGGAGAGGCGCTTTGGTGAGATATTCCTTCACATCTTTAAATGCTCTTTGGCACTTC
The DNA here is from genome assembly GCA_030848705.1 of Heracleum sosnowskyi. Taxonomy (NCBI): domain Eukaryota; kingdom Viridiplantae; phylum Streptophyta; class Magnoliopsida; order Apiales; family Apiaceae; genus Heracleum; species Heracleum sosnowskyi. The sequence goes on from CM061239.1 coordinate 13,156,547, forward strand.
GGCCCCCACTCGAAATTTTTTGATCCTCGGAGTGCTTCAAAGAAAGGTAGGGCTTTTTCTGCTGATCTGGAAATAAATCTTCGCAGGGCGGCCATTCGACCGGTCAATTTCTGTACATCCCGAACTGTCTTCGGTTGTTCCATGTCGATCACTGCTTGTATCTTTTCTGGGTTCGCCTCGATCCCTCGGGTACTGACCATGTACCCTAGGAATTTCCCACTGGAGACTCCGAAAGTACACTTGTTCGGATTAATCTTCATGCCATGCTTCCTTAATGTCTCGAAGCACTCTTTGAGGTCCTCCATGTGATCTTTGAACTGGGACTTAACAATCATGTCATCCACATAACATTCCATGTTTCTCCCAATTTGTTTATGGAAAATCCGATTGACCACTCTTTGGAATGTGGCTCCTGCATTTTTCAGGCCGAAAGGCATTTTGATGTAGGCGTATGTTCCTTTCGGAGTGATGAATGCTGTCTTTGGAATATCCTCGGCATTCATTGCAATCTGATGGTATCCTGAAAAAGCATCCAAAAAACTAAGTACCTGATACCCGGCAGTAGCGTCTGTCAGCTGGTCAATGCTAGGAAGTGGGTAGTGGTCCTTCGGGCATGCTTTGTTTAAGTCGGTGTAGTCCACACACATTCGCCATTTATTGTTTGTTTTTTTTACCACCACTACATTGACTAGCCAGTCTGGGTACTCGATTTCCTCTATGAATTTTGCTTCCAAGAGTTTTTCCACTTCAGCTTCAATGATCTTCTGTCGTTCCATGGCGAATGTTCTCTTTCTTTGCTTTACTGGCTTTGCCTCGGGCTTAACATTGAGACAATGCTTCGCCGTCTTTGGATCCAAACCAGGCATGTCCTCCGGCCCCCAGGCGAAGACGTCGTGGTATTGTCTGACAACTTCAATTACCTTCTTCTTGAGGTCGGGCTCCATGTTTTTCCCGATTCGCACCATTTTTCCTGAACAGCCTGCATATAACTGATAAGTGGGTTTTATATCTACTTGGAACGCTTCAAATCGGCTTAAATTGACTGTCTTGGCCTCAAGTATGTGGTGTTATGATCCGTTTGGAGTGTTTTGTGCAGGTGTGCTAAATTGGAGCAAGGTGCTTGTTTTTATTGCTAAATGTGGTGGTGTTGATGTTAAGGAAGAAGGAAGCTAGAGATTTTGGAGCTTAATTAGATGGACATTCGGATTTATTGGACTAGGTGGGCTGGCTACACTGTTTGGGCCATATCTTGAGTTCTAGAAGTCCGATTTTGACGATCTTACAGTCCACGCGAAGAGAATGAAATTTTCTGTCAGGACAAGTGGGGCGCCCGCGCCACTAGTGGGGCGGCCGCGCCACTTTGGCAGGAGAAATGTGGGGCGCCCGCGCCACTAGTGGGGCGGCCGCGTCACCCCCTCTGGCCCAATTTCTGTTTTGCTCTGATTTTGATATTAGGGCATTGACTGGTCAAACCTGAGGCAGCTATCAATACTTGTGGACGTTTTAGGAGGCTACGACCCTAATTCTATTTTATTATGAAGTATCTATCGAGGAGAACAAGGGAGAGGCTAATTGGAGAAGATCTATATTCATTCAATCTTTGTATTCTTCTTAATTAGGCGATACTTGGATTCTTCTTTTCAGTTTAAAACCTTTGTTACTATTGATACTATTTGCTTTTCAATTATCAATTCAAGACTTAGTTTTTATATCATGTTTTCATTAGAACCCGCGATGATGAACGGTTCATTCATGAACTAATCGTTATCGTGGAATTCTAACGGAGTTTCTTATGGAGTTTAGTAGTTAATTGTTTTTTTATATTCTGTGTGTGATGGCTAATTGATTTCTATCATGGTTGTGCTTATTCGTTGTGGATGCGTAGCTAACATTCATGATTGATTGTTAATCTCTATTGATTGCGAAAGTGGATTTAGAGATTTAGAACTACCCATGCTAGCATAAGTTCATGTATAATTGTCATGCATGATTCGTGGATGATTTTAACCATTTCATCTACCTTATGTAATCTGAATAGATAACTTGCTCATTAACCCACTATGTTTTCAATCTCTATAGACATATAGGGACTAAGCATATTTGGTGTCCATTTAACTTCTATCTTTATTGTGGATGTTTAAGTGGTAGGGTATACGTATACTGAAAGGTAGCGTATACTAGTTTCGTGTTATCTGATTAGTTGTCACAACCGTCATATGCAGAGATTAAGAACAAAAGACTCTAGATGAAGTAAGTAATGATGTTGGAATCCCATGTTTTATTCATATTAGTAATTCACAAGTTATTCTCTTTAGTTAATATAATCTTGTTAAGTGCTAGTTAATTAGTTAAACAAAACCAATTTTGATACTTATCTTAGCAGTGAGTAATAACCATACATTGGTGCATAAGTGCATGACTATAGCAACCTAAACCAGTCCTTGTGGGAACGAACTTGATTTATCTATATACTACTTGTGACCACGTGCGCTTGCGTGTTTTTGTGCGAACAAGTTTTTGGCGCCGCTGCCGGGGACTCGGTGTTGTTTTATTTTTAGTTTATGTGCTTGTCATCAGTGGTCGTTAGAGTTCACTGACTCGGATTGTTTTTCTAACCTATCTTGTTTAGTTCGGTGTGTTTCAGGTACTTGAGTGTTTGAAAATGGCAGGCGAGGAGTTGCCATGGTGGGCATATTCGAGGACATCCATGCCTCAGCAATGTGAGCAATGTTTGGGCGTTCATGAGACCTCACCATATTGTTACTACGAAGGAGTTGATCCATATGTCACTTATGAGGAACAACCATATTCTCAATACCATCCTCAACAGTACCAGCAAGATGTTCCAAAAATGTCATATTTCTTTGGTAGTGAAGAGTTTCAACATCAACAACATACTCCTACTTTTCAGTTAGATGAGGTTGTTGATATGGAGGAGATTAGGATGCTTGTAAAGAGTAATGAGGAGTCTATCAAATCTTTGGAGACACTAGTTGCTCAAGTTTTGAGTGCCTTGGAACAAGAGAAACAACAGTTCATACTAGAGGCAATTCCAGAAAATAACGGTGACTTGGAGCAAGGTACTGCATGCATAATTGAGGAAGACAAATTCCAAGGTGAGGTGAGCGTTCACAAGCCATGTGAGGAATTTGATCATGCTAGTATGGTGGATGATTTGGAAAGGGCACTATATGGGACAGACACTAATGAGCTACACAAATTTCAAGAATTGGTATGTGCGTACCAAGAGGCTGATGACCATGGGAAAGATGCAGGTCTTCTACTTGTCTCAGAGTATAAAGATGGAGGTAGCGCATTAGAGCCATTGGAGGAAGTTCTCTTTGAGGAACCAAAGGCTTCAACAACTTACATTTACCCTCCTCCATTATATTCGAGCGGAGCTCGCGAATGTGTGTTGTTCTACAAATTGACAAATTTTGGGTCAACCGATGAAGGCATTGGAATAGGATATAGTTGTTATACGAATAGGCCAAGCGAGGAGAAGGGGCAGAAAGTGTGCCGCCGTGATGACGATGAAGTCTCACGAAGAGATGACCAGGCCAACTATTATCATCCTTAATGGAGACTTGGACGTAGTCAAGCTAATTGACTCTAAACAAGCGCTTCGTGGGAGGCAACCCACGTGTTTCGGTATTTTTAGGTATGTTTCCTACTATCCCTTGTATTTACTTCCATTCAATGGGGACATTGAATATTTTAAGTTTGGGGGTGATGTGTGGGTTGGTAGTGTTAGTGTGTGTCTCATGTAGGATTCATATTGCATATGTAGTTGTAGTTCATTCGTAGTTTTGCATATTTATGTCATTTTAGGGCATTCTGTTGCATAGTTTTTATCTATCATGTGAGTTCATTTAGTTGCATTTGCATAGAATAGTCATGATCCCGTAGGACTTGACTATTTCCGTTGGTGAGTCGATGTTGATTGGAGTGTAGTTGTGATGAATAGAGGGTTGATTAAGTTCCTAAGTATTGACTTGCATGCCAGAAACAAATCTATTCCATAAGTCTCATTGGTTGCTTTTGAATTTGATCAGACCATGCTTGTTTAGATGTTAGAGTTTAACCACTTGTTTATATTTAGAATATTGGCTAGATTCTTGAAAATGAAGGTGCACTTAAGTATAAGTTTGGGGGAAACCATGAATTTCATGCTAGTTGTTAATAAAGGCTAGGTGTCAAATGGCTAGTAGCCGCTCATTGGTAAAAAATGAGTAGTCTAGGGTGGGATGAGAAAAAGCAATGGCACTCATTCCGAAATTCCGAAATTTGAAAAAAAAGTAAAAAAAAAAGAAAAAAAAAGTTGAAAAAGAAAAGGAAAAAAAAAAGAGTTGTGTTTGTTTTGTGTTTATGCAGAATTGATCAGGGTGAGCTCTTTAATACTCGAGTAAGTAAGTTCTTTGGGGACTTTGTGCCTAGTGACCTAAGACTTTTCCGGTTTGGGATCCACTGACCTAAAGCTCATTAAATGGGTATTATTGTAAAATCCTTTCGAGGTCTCATCCATTGCACGATCAAATAAGCATATGTGTTGTGTATAGTGGTTTGTGTAATAAAGCATGAATTTCTGTCTAACTCGAGTGGTTTATGGAGGTGTGTCCTAAAGGTTCTTGTGTCTAGCGTTCATTCTGTTTATAAACTTGTGGTTGTTTTGGCTAAGGATAGGTATGGTCTTGATTAAGTTTGGGAGTATGTTGGTGAGCATTGCACACACACACGTTCCTGTGTTTGTATGGTTGATCAAGGGGAGTTTGGTCGAACTCTGTTTGGAAGATTGCATTCTGTGAGATTTTGGCTTATTTATTGGTTATGGTTAGGTTGAGGGGATTGCTTGCATTATCATATTAGTTGCATTCATGCATTGCATTAGTTTCATATAGAGTTGTGTTTATGCTTGAGGACAAGCATCGGTTTAAGTTTGGGGGTGTGATAAGTGGGTTTTATATCTACTTGGAACGCTTCGAATCGACTTAAATTGACTGTCTTGGCCTCAAGTATGTGGTGTTATGATCCGTTTGGAGTGTTTTGTGCAGGTGTGCTAAATTGGAGCAAGGTGCTTGTTTTTATTGCTAAATGTGGTGGTGTTGATGTTAAGGAAGAAGGAAGCTAGAGATTTTGGAGCTTAATTAGATGGACATTCGGATTTATTGGACTAGGTGGGCTGGCTACACTGTTTGGGCCATATCTTGAGTTCTAGAAGTCCGATTTTGACGATCTTACAGTCCACGCGAAGAGAATGAAATTTTCTGTCAGGACAAGTGGGGCGCCCGCGCCACTAGTGGGGCGGCCGCGCCACTTTGGCAGGAGAAATGTGGGGCGCCCGCGCCACTAGTGGGGCGGCCGCGTCACCCCCTCTGGCCCAATTTCTGTTTTGCTCTGATTTTGATATTAGGGCATTGACTGGTCAAACCTGAGGCAGCTATCAATACTTGTGGACGTTTTAGGAGGCTACGACCCTAATTCTATTTTATTATGATTCATTCAATCTTTGTATTCTTCTTAATTAGGCGATACTTGGATTCTTCTTTTCAGTTTAAAACCTTTGTTACTATTGATACTATTTGCTTTTCAATTATCAATTCAAGACTTAGTTTTTATATCATGTTTTCATTAGAACCCGCGATGATGAACGGTTCATTCATGAACTAATCGTTATCGTGGAATTCTAACGGAGTTTCTTATGGAGTTTAGTAGTTAATTGTTTTTTTATATTCTGTGTGTGATGGCTAATTGATTTCCTATCATGGTTGTGCTTATTCGTTGTGGATGCGTAGCTAACATTCATGATTGATTGTTAATCTCTATTGATTACGAAAGTGGATTTAGAGATTTAGAACTACCCATGCTAGCATAAGTTCATGTATAATTGTCATGCATGATTCGTGGATGATTTTAACCATTTCATCTACCTTATGTAATCTGAATAGATAACTTGCTCATTAACCCACTATGTTTTCAATCTCTATAGACATATAGGGACTAAACATATTTGGTGTCCATTTAACTTCTATCTTTATTGTGGATGTTTAAGTGGTAGGGTATACGTATACTGAAAGGTAGTGTATACTAGTTTCGTGTTATCTGATTAGTTGTCACAACCGTCATATGCAGAGATTAAGAACAAAAGACTCTAGATGAAGTAAGTAATGATGTTGGAATCCCATGTTTTATTCATATTAGTAATTCACAAGTTATTCTCTTTAGTTAATATAATCTTGTTAAGTGCTAGTTAATTAGTTAAACAAAACCAATTTTGATACTTATCTTAGCAGTGAGTAATAACCATACATTGGTGCATAAGTGCATGACTATAGCAACCTAAACCAGTCCTTGTGGGAACGAACTTGATTTATCTATATACTACTTGTGACCACGTGCGCTTGCGTGTTTTTGTGCGAACAATAACTCTACCTCTTCGGTTTCCGCTGCTGGTTCGGCGATTGGGTTGGATAGGTCCGCACCAAATTTCTCTAACTCAATATTTAGGGTTTGGCGACTTCCGCTGATTTCGCCTTCGGCTCTTTTTCTCTTACCTCCTTCAGTCATCTCAAAATCTTGATCCTTGTCTAGATCGTCCAACATGATGATTCGGGCAGTTTTTTGATCGCCCCTCATCTCCCCGATGCCATGCTCAGTCGGAAATTTCAATTTGAGATGGGGTATTGACGCTACCGCCTGGAAAGAAGTAAGGGCTGGCCTTCCGAGAATGGCGTTGTAGGGGCTTTCCACTCGAACCACATAAAATTTGACCTGTTTTTCTACAGTATATGGAGCTTTACCCAAGAGAACAGATAGAGTGATAGTACCTTCGATGGGGACTGGCTGATTTCCGAAGCCGTAAAGGGGTGCTTCGTGGCAATGCTCCAACTGTTCGCCTCCAAGTTTCATTTTGTTGTACGCCCGGTGGTATAAAATGTTCACCGAACTTCCTCCATCCACTAAAGCTTTCCATATTTTGTTTTGGCCGATCACCGGGTTAATGAGCAGAGGATCCTCGTGAGGCCAAATCACATCCTCATAATCATCCTCAGTGAACATGATCGGCATCGCCTGTTTTGCAGATTGAAATTGGTATAAGTTGTAAACCTGCTTTGCGTACCTCTTCTTGGCTGTCTTGCTATCGCGTCCTAGGGTGCTTCCTCCGAATATAGTCTTTACTTCACCCCTGTATCTTTCGACTTCTTCGGGCTCTTTTCATTTGTCTTCCTTCGGGACCAGCTTATCCCTTAGGTCTTTGACAAATTTATTCAGCTCCCCTTCCTTGATCATCTTCTCTATCAGTTTTTTCAAATGGTAACACTCGTCAGTGTTGTGGCCCTTATCCTGATGATAATCGCAATACTTGTTGCCATTCTTCTTGTAGTCGGGCATTTTCATTCGTGCTGGGCGAACGAAGCCATGCTTTCCTTTTATCTCATGGAGAATCTTCGAGATTGGTGCATTCAGAGGGGTAAATGCCATGCCATCTCTATCTTTTCGTCGTTCGGCAGCTTTGTCGCGGCCCTTCGCCTCATCTCGTCGGTCCTCGTATCTTCGTCCCGAATCGTACCTATCATGCCCTTTCCTTCCCCTGTCTTCTCTCCTGACCTCTTTGTACCCTCCGATGGATTCCATCTTCCTTCGGATGCTTTCACCCCTCAAGTATATATCGTTCAGGGATTTAGGGGGAATATCGTAAAGAGAAGATCGGAGTTTTTTACCTTTGATGGGGTCTAGTCCTGCTGATAAGAACCCCGCAGCCTTTACTTTGTCCAAATTCGTTACCATTCCAGCCTCTTCCTTAAACCTAGCCAGATAATCTCCCAACTCTTCGTTCGGCCTCTGTCTACAGTGGATTAAAGCTTCAGTATCCTTCTCTCTTCGGCACAAGTGCGAATAGTGCCTCAAGAATTTCCTTTTCAGTTGGTCATAAGAGCATATCGACCTTGGCTTCATTGACCTGTACCACATGGTGGCTGGACCCTTCAGATATGTCTTGAACATCTTACAGAGCATGACGTCACAGTGTCCCATTCCCGTCATAAGGGACTCGTCCTTCTCACAATGGTCCTCGGGATCACCTTTCCCATTAAATTCGTTCATCTTCGGGAATTGTCTTCCCGAGGGAGGTCTATACTGCTCGATTTCCTCCGACACTACTGGCTCGTGACTAATCCTTCGATCACCGAACATCGCCTTCTCCATTCGGCTTAGCCTGTCTTTCATGCGAGGATCTCCTTCCTCGTCGGTGTCCGATCGTACGGTTACCTTGGAACGGATCCTTCGGGGGTGTGATTCAGAGTCCGAAGACCCATCTTCATCATTATGCACCCTCTTTTCTTTCCTGTGACTGGTCTGTACCAGTAATTGTTCTCCGGTTTCCACAGCACCTTGAAGGGCCTTTTCCTCAGCATCAAGCTCAGCCCTTCGCCTTTTAATTGCTTCCTGCTTATCAAGGTCCTCCTCCCTCTTCTTCGCCCTAGCTTGGGCTTCGGCTTCCAGCCTTTCTTTTTCCCTCTGCTTTCCTCCTCTGGCAGCAGCTTCCTCACGCCATTTAAGAATCATGGCCTTTTGCTCTTCGGGAGTGGGCATCGGTCCCTCCTCCAAATCATCATCAAAATTGAGAACCCGATTAATAGGGGGCGTAGTCGTGGAGGGACCTTGGCGATGAGTCTCAGCAAAACTGAGTACCCTGTCTTCAGAACCATCGATTGCCATCGTTCTCAGCTAACGTCACGAATTGGCTTACACGTTTCCCACAGACGGCGCCAAATGTTGGAACCAGTTTTCTGTCGGGTCGGATTCCAGAAAGCTCTTCGGGTCAACCTGTCCAAAGAAGAGAATGCGAGGGATTGGGCCCCCGATTCACCTCCGGTGTGAGAATAAGTTAAAGGTTCCAATTAGGTTTAAATGAACGTGTAAGTATTTGTGAGCGTAAAAAATGAGTATTAACCTGAATATGAAACCTGTTATGTGCTTTTATAGGCACTTTGGTACCGGCTCGCCCGGATCTATCGGGGGCAACTGCCCACCCATGTTGTCCTGTTCTTACGCCTGAATAGTCGGGTGACTTGGTCAAGCAACGGTTGGATCCAACGGACCGACCCGAAGGAATGGGCTGCGACCATTCGGCCCAATTATGGCTCGGCCCAATCACGGTTGGGCCACCAACAGAAATTGATGTTCATAGACGGAGGGATGCCCTGAACATTTACCTACCAAGAACCAATCCGGTCTATGTCATCCGACCACAACAAAAATGTGAATTTTGCTGTACTAATATATGACCTTGGGAATAAATTAACTTACCGTCTTTAATAAAAAACATGCTTTAATTTGATATCGCATGTGTGCATGCATGAATTGAACAAATCTGCAGTCACGACTTAATCCGTTAATTACATGTGCACTGAATGTTGGCAAAGTTTTGCGTTAAGAAAAAAAAAAGCGTTGCAAAAAAATGTTGGCAAAGTTTTTTTTTGCTTTCTAACTAACGCAATGCTAACTTTACTAGTAAAGTAGTACTCCCTCCGTCCCATTTTATGTGACCTTCTTTCCTTTTTGGGACGTCCCAAAAAGAATGAACCAAGCCATTTATAGTATCAATTTAAGATTGTTGCAACCACATGTTTATGTAATATACTTAATCATCCCCACACACTTCATTTTATGTGGTTGTAAATGAATCTAAAGTAGTCAACATTGAATTACTTAAAATGCGTGTAATATTGACTAGCTCACATAAAATGGGACGGAGGGAGTATATTGTTTAGTGATAGCATATAACAAGTCATTGTTTATTCACATGTATCATTAGTCACTTAAAATATATTACTAATATATTACCGGATGAGAATCCGTGGGTCGAAGTTAAAATATTAATTGAAATTAGGATGAAATTAAAAAAAATTCAAATCAATAAAATTTTGAATTATGTAGTTATAGAAAATTGAACCCGAGGTAAAATCAATTAAATTAAATTAAATTAATAAATCTTATTTAATCATGTAGTTGTAGTGAATCGAACCCGAAAATTTCATGATAAACAAATTTAGTACTTTAGTACTGTCAAGGGTTAGCATATAATAAGTCATTGTTTATTCACATGCCTCATTAGTCACTTAAAATCCAATAATATATATATATATATATATATATATACATTTTATTAATAAACAAAACAATGTGTAAATGGCGCGCAAAATATCAAAATACCAAATTTGGTTATCATAAAATTCGGGTTTAATTCTCTACAACTACATGATTAAACAAGATTTATTTATTTATTTATTTTAAATTCTCTGATTTCATCCGGGATTCGATTCCTCATAACTACATAATTCAAAATTTTATTGATTTTATTTCATCCCAATTTCAATTAATATTTTAATCTCGATCCGTGCTTAGCTAGTATTATGTAATAAGGCTAATAATAATAGAACTATTAACTGGTATAATTTATACCCTTGTGAGTGGCAACCTGCTCTTCTATATTATATTATTATAAGTAAATTACCCGTTATTTGGGTGGTTAGTAGTTTGGTACTCTAAATAGCAACAAATCTAATTTTTTAAAAAATATTCTTTTCTTTATACTATACTATTATAAACAAACTACCCTCTATTTAGTTGGTTGATAGTTTGGTATTCTAAATAACAACCGTAAAATTTAAAGATAAATAAAGGAGAACCGTTGGATATAATGTTAAAAATTATTCTTTTCATGATATTTTAAATACTCTCACGGGTTGAAGGTTCGAATCCTATCAACAACATTTATTGGCAAAATACAAACAAATGCTTAGTATAACATCGTACATATATTATAATATTTTATAATTTATTTTTTACCTATAAAACTATATAAATCAAAATATAAAAAAAAAATAAAAAAAATTAAGATTCATTCGTGCATCGCACATGTTATAGACTAGTATTGATTAAAATCCTTTTTGGATCAAGAAATTTAGGAGTCGGTCGAAACTCCGATTCAAAATTCAATTAACGAAAATAAGAATAAAATTATACAATTAAAATATATGAAAATTTCAGTTCGATTTGCATTAATCGAATTCAAATTTCATAATTCTTAGGACGCCTTAATGTTACTGCTGATAACAACATACATACAATGTTTTAAGTAAAGTTATGTGGTACCATTAGTTCTTGGCTTTCTGGGAAATGGAGTATTATTTTCCTACCTTGGCTAAGAAACATTGTGCGTCTGCATTATTAATATAATAATTTACAAAAAGAATGTGCTTAACTTTTGTACTATTTTGTCTCAGGCCTAATTACATACTACAAATCAAGAAGATCACGAAACGTGAGATGCTTTGCTTTCTGTTGGTAATATACTTATATTATAACATTATTTAATTACAAAGTTTGATCTTTTAGGTGATTAATGGACAAGTGGTACCGTTTGTAAAGAGAACCAACAGATGGTAGTATGTTAATATGATTGTTTTTTACGTCAAGTCCATTCTAATAGACTGACTGTTCAATTATCTTACATCTTTTAATGCACCTTTATAAAGTGTAGATTAGATGTTTTGATGTAATAGAATTCATATCGAATAATATCACTCCAAACTCCAAAGTCATGTGTGAACGCTGAACATCTTTAAGGTCACAAAATAGAAATTCAATAATACAATCAAATAAATTTAAAAACCCAAGAGGATAATACCTAAAAGCCCAAGAAACAGAAAACAAAGACAAATAATAAAAATAATTCCTATATACATGATCTTCTATATTACATACCATGTGTGGGAAACTAGACATTAATCAATGAAGAAACGGAGACCTTTTTCTTTCCTTTTTTTTTCCTTTTAAAAAGCCAACTTTTTGTCAATTTCTTTCTTATTTTTTCAACTTCTAAACCCGAAAGCAGACCATTTCTTGGATGTTTCTTTCTTCGTCCTCCTAGAGCTGGGATCGATGAGGTTTTCCAGCGACTTTGCTTTCTTGTTTCTGGACCTCCCTGCTTCTTTCAGGAGCTCAGCTAGCCTTTTCTTCTCGTCATCAAAATCAGGATTTGCTGTTCCAAGCTTTTCTTCCCTCAGCTTGAGAACGTACTCCAAAATCTCAATGGCATCCTCGACTCTGTAAATATGTCATGATGAGTTCAGATATCAACAACAGAGATTACAAGGTAATGTATCTGATGCACCAACGCATCCATTCGTGTATAATTTAATAATCAAGGACTGCATAAGGTCTGGTCAGATTGTACCAAAGCAGCATCCTTAAAACCAACTTAAAAAATGTCAATGCCTTTGACCAGTTGCACCAAACAGTAATACAACTGCAAAAGGATATACTGGATTTATGAATATGAAAAAACACTCTACTAATTGACAAATTGGTCAACAGTGTTAGGGAATTCTCATCTAAAGTCAACAATCCACTTCAAAAATGAAATGTGCTATCTCATTTAATGAAAAGAGGCCAGGGAAAACAAAAGTTTTTCAAACACAAAATGAATCCTCTTCTAGTTTTCAGTTCTTCAGGATAGAAATTGAAAGAAGTCTGCAGCTGTTATATGCATCGGTGATCATATTGTTATGCATGTCAATTTCAAGCAGCCACCACCTTGCTTATAATGTAGACCACATTCAAATATAATGTACTCCATCAAAGGAAATGTCCAACAGAAAGTTATATAGTACAGTAACCACAGTCAAATATAACATAATCCATCAGAGGAAATGTCCAAGAGAGAGAGTTGTATAGTACAGAAATAATTACCTTCCCATGGCATCATATGTTGCTGCAAGATTGCTATAGACACCAAGAGTATCCTGGTGACAAGGGCCACACTCTTGTTCAAGTATTCCTCTTGCTTCTTCAAACAATTCAGCAGCCTCACCTATCTTGAACAGCTGCACGCAGGCCAAACCCATCTGATTCAGCACAACCCCAAAGAAAGCTGATTTTTTCTCGCCACTTGCCCTGAGTTTTGCTACAGCGCTTTCAAATGAGCCCCTCGCTTCTTCGTACCTTCCCAACATGTAAAACATAACACCCATCCGTGCTTCTATTCCTGCAATTGTACTTTGCTGTCCTGCTTTATCTTCCAACAGTTTCATTGCCTTTTGCAAGAGCTTCAATGCCTCCTCGGGTTCATTGAAAGATTCGTAGATAGCAGAAATTTCTGTCATTCCACTTGCAATCTCTTCTGCTGTGGTTCCAGGCACTGGTTTTGCATATATTCTTGAGGCATTTTCGCAATAGGATCTGGACTCCCGCAACTTCCCTGTCTTGTAGTATAGATCAGCTAGCCTGACAAAGACAGAAGCAACTGAAGGATGGTTATCACCCTTTGAAGATTTGAAGACTGTTAGTGCCTTCTGGTAGGAGAAAACAGCTTCATCAAAGCGAGACAAAGACAAGTAGATATTGCCAATGCTGACATCAATAGCAGCAACTTCATTGTCTTGTCCATTGGCAATCATCGCCATACTGGCAAGTACAAGGTGCTCGAGAGCAGATTCATAATCTCCTTTAGCCTCGCATATGAGGGCCATTAATCGGCGGTCAGCTGCTTCCTCAAGAGATGCGGGTGAACTATGTTCTCGGTGGATTTCAAGGGTTTTCTTGCACAATTTATCTGCGTCATCAAATTGCATTGCTTGAACGTGAGCCTCGGCCAAGTACCTGCAATATTAATAGAGACCGATTAGAGCAAACCTTAACTACAATTCATAAGGCACCGCTCAAAAAATTCCCAACAGAGCGCCTAGAAACAGAACAAGAGTACAGAAAAATATTTAAACAAATGGATCAACTTATATTTATTATTTCCAAATATGTTTTTCACAAAAGCACAGAAAAAAATATGGTACTACCCAACCAGCAAAGTAAAATAAACAAGTAATGTTAGATATTTGTCTACACCATCACAAGAATTACCATACAAAAATCTAGTTTAGTATTTCTTCCGTGAAAAGACAGCTGAAATGAGAGGTAGCAAGGATGTAACTTGCCCCTCTATCTCTATTTAACCACATTATTACTACACTGGAATATCAATAAATTTTGGAACATACTTGCTCTTCGAAGTTCGAATATAATTCTCTTAATTTCTACACTTATGCTATTTTACAAGATTTATTTAAATTGAATTCTCTGAAAGCGAAGAAGAAGAAGAGAAAAGAAGTGCTTGAATCACATGAAATGATGAGATCCTTGGCTAGTTTTGAAATACTCTAATAAATTATATGCCAACAATGATTAAAATTCTAGTTTAAAAGAAGAAACACAACAGAAAAGAGATTACACGTGAACATTTTTCTCTTCAGAAAAATTAAAGAATCAGAACGTAGATAGAACCATATGAGGGATAAAAACCATATTATCCTCACTACTTCCTGCGGATAAAAATCACAGCAAGGTGAAACTATTAAATACCCTTATTAGGGATCAAAACCATATATCAGAACATGTGGTTCCATTTTGATGTCGAGAAGAGAAAAGCGGTGGCTGCTCATCTAGGGAGAATTTGGTGCTCATGATCTTCAAATATTGGGATGAGCAACCACCTCTTTGCTCATTTTAAGAACTACATGAAACATGTTCTGATCTAGGGTTTTGACACCTAAGCAAGCTAATTCAGTAATTTTACCTTTCCATATAAAAACAATAAGGGTAAATGGTCTTTTTCCCTTTCCGGGGCTTTAAGGGCAAAAATGAATCAATCCACTATTCTTGAAAGGCAAGATTTTTTCTTTTTAATTTGGGCTGCTATTTGACTATTTCTCTACCTAAAGTAGAGAAAGTCATTAATTACCAAACATGCCCTGACATACCTGGGTAACCGCCCTGACATACCTGGGTAACGTATGCCATTCAGCCGGGGACCAGGACCCATTTAATTTTCTACCATACTCTTTCTAATGTTACCCCACCTGTATTTCAAATTTTTTTCTCGCCATTTCTCTTGCTATTAATTGACAATATAACACAGGAATAATAGTATGTCAAGCACTTAAGACAAAACTTGCACAAATGCACAATGTGCCAATGATCACACAATAAAAACAGCAGAAACAAAAGGAAATTAGACCACATTTGATTGAAACAATATCCATAGTCCAACTTCAGCAATCCTAATTTGTACATTTTTCACGGATCAACAAAGTTATAGTTTATAAACAAAGGGTCTGCCTAGAAACAAACACATTTTCCAGGTTTTCATACTATTTAAACATTATAATATACGAAAACTATAACGTAACCTTGTTTTTGTCAAAAGCAATGTACTCAATCAATATTCATTGTCTACCTATATTTAATTTGTATCATTACCGCATCACATCATAAAACACATTTCACTCAAATCCAAACAAACATTCCAAAAATCGCAAATATATAAACCAAAATCTCGAAAAACATACCTGCAAGTCTCGGCAACACGAGGATCCGTATCACCTAAAGCCACAATCTGTATATTCAAGCCTTCCTTATAACAATCAATCGACTTATCCAGCTGTCCAAGCATAGAATGCGTATCACCAAGCTGCATATACCCCGAAAAAGCCGCAAGCGCATGATCCGCACCTCTCGTAACTTCCGGCACCAGAATTGCCCTCTCTAAGACCGGAATGGCCTCTTCAAACCTCCCTAAACTACAATAAATCGCCGCAACAACGTGCAAGCTCATCGCCAGATCGAGATTCGGCTCTCCGTCAATCGCGCACCTCTCGAACGACTTCGCCGCTCGAAGCGCGTACTCCAACGCGCGCGTCGGTCCATCACCCGATGCGATCGTATCGCGCGCGAGCTTCAACAGAAATGGACCGAGATCTGGATTATCCAACGACGCTTCATCAAGTAACGGTTTTTCCGGCGATTTCTTCTTTCCGGAGCTCCGATCTGGAGACGGCTTGGCTCGCGACGGCGAAGGAGGGCGGCGGTTGGCCGGAGAGTTGGATTTCGGAATTATCGGTTCGGACCGGTCGGGAGTGGACCGGATCTGGCTTCGGGACTCATCGGGAACGGTGATTCGGAGCGGTTGAGCTTCCGGTGGTGTTTTGACGGATACTAATCCCGGCATTGTTGGTGAATGTGAGTAATTAAAGCAGTGTTGTAAGTATATGTGTGTGCATATATAGATGAAGAAGGAGAGAGAGAGAGAGAGACGGTTAAAACTTAAAAGTTTGTGTAGACTAGTTACGTGTGTTGTGGTGTGGATAGGGGCGTTAATTAGGATTTCGGGACCTTTTTTTAATTTCTATAAAAAATATATATACAGTAGTTATAATTTAAATTTGTTTAAATAACTTTTAACATTAGAAAATGAATTTCTTGAATTAATTTTAAAATAATTCAATGTTGTTGTTATTTTGAATTCTGTCAACTATGTTACAAATTTGATGGATATATACTTGGTTATCCCCTCCTTTTTATGTTCTTTGTTATTTCATTATTTTAAAGCATAAATTTATATTTCATGAATGAATTTCTGAATTTATTTATTTATTTTGCAATGAATTCCTTAATTCATTTTTTTTCTAATTAAACACACGCACACATAATTTATTTTCGACAAGAATTAAACCATCAACATTTCGGAAAAAGAGCTATGAAGATAAGGAATTTGTTTAAAAGAAAAACTAAAGATTTGATTTCTTTAATGATTATAGTGCCATGAGAGTGAGGTAAAGAGAAGTTGGGTAGGGTCCAGAGCAATTATGATGACGTGGGGAAGTGTGATTTGTTGGATTTTTGCATGTAATTATTATTGACAGGAAGTTAAGACTACTGCCACATGAATCAGGCTGGCAGGACCGTTAGATGCTGGATTAATAAAACAAGTCAGAGTGATTAATAATTAATTGTGCGAAATTTTGATTTGGGAAGGTGTGATTTGGTGGATCTTGTTCTTGTTAGGAATTGTGAGTTGTTACTTTCATTCTCAACTACAATGATCTTTTACACTTTTAGGAAACTTTTTAAATATAAATGGTAGATTATTTTTTTATATAGAAATATGTTAGGGGTACAAAACTAGTTTTCAAATTTTTTACAAAATGTCAGCTTGTTTCTGATTTGTTGTAAAAAAATTAAATATAAATAGACCTTTACATGTCATAACACATTAGCCTGAACAATTTTTTGTAACTAATTTTGTATTTGTAGTACTACTTTTTTTTAAAAACTCTTTTTTAAAAACTCTTTTTTTAAAAAAAGTTCAAAATTAAATTTAAACAAATTAAAGTTTTTTATAACAAGGTCATTAAAGGTAATCGTTTTTTATGCATAAGCATTTTTAGGAGATATGCAAAGGATGCATAAAGTACATTTAGTCCTCGTTTGTTTATCAATTTTTATGGTTACACAGGGAATTTTAAGTTTCCTAGAGTTAAATTGCAGTTCAAAGTTCATGTGTTTATCAAATACACGTGTTTGGTTCTCATTCCGTAACTTCAGGTAAACATTTAAAAATAATAAAATTTAATTAATTTTTTAAAACAATAACTTTTACTAAAATATTTACAAAAATAAATAAAAAGTAACTTATAAACTATCATAATTATGTATAAAAATTATGAATATCCTATAGAAGTATATTGAAAAGATAAATAAAAAAATTGACCATTATAAAGATAGATGCAAAATTAAATTATTATATAGAAAATTGAAAAGTGTATCTTAAACTAATGAAAATATAGATTAAAAAATTTTATTTTAAATTTTACTAAAAATAATTATTTGTATATAATTACAAATTTGTTTTATAGGAAAAAACGTTTTACATTTTACTCATTTTATTGACAATACTAATTATATTGATGCTAAAAAGAATTAAAATTTTAAAATAAACTATTTTATAGATATATTTCAAAATTAAAAAAAAATTGAATGTGCTATTAAAAAATATAGATCCGAGAAAAACAATTATAAAATAAAAGGGGAAATAAATTTCATGCAAATAGAAAATAATAAAAAGTGAAGAACAACCACGTAACTTGGAGTGACTGTGGGTAAGCTAGATAACTTGGTTACCGTGTTTTGTGGTAACTCATAGCACCGAGGAAGTAGAGGTTACTTTGCTCATTGAAAAAGTTGTATAACCAAACACCGTAACTCATTTATCTTCCCAGGTACTTAAAGTTACTTAGTTGGCTTACAATGAACCAAACGAGGCCTTATAATGACATGATTTGATGAAATAATTACAATAATGCTATTAAAATATACTACGTATTTTTTTATAGTTTTCTTTTCGCAAAAATTTAATTATAGTATGAAATTACAAATTATTACAATTACTTAGGGTAATTTTTTGCAAAAATATAACTATGATATGAAGCTATAAATTATTACAATTCTTTCCTTCATCAACGGTCCTCCATACGACGTGTGTGTGTGTGTTTTCTTTTTGTACTTTCTTTCGCAGAAATGCTTAGCTATTCTTGTGTTTTCCATCAAATGTTCTTGATTACTTTTGATTGTGGAATTTGTTGTTATAGTCTCGAATGACGGCGTTACTCATTATTTGGCAGGGCCGACACTATGGTAAGGCGATCAAGGTGAACACATAAGGCACCACACTCACGAGGGGCACCAAAATTTTTACTCATATCATATATATAGTATAATTAGAAAAAATTATGAATACATAAGAAAAAATAGCACATGAGATCATAAAGAAAATTCTAGAAGCGAGATATTTTGTTCTTATTTTAGATTGTACACGTATAAAATCATGTAGTACATGTTATTAAATTGAATGCACACAGGAAATGAAGGAAATCAAGAAAACTCCATTAAAGCTCAATCTATGTTTACAGAGAAGAAAAGTTTGTTATATACAGAAAAAGATGAAAGTAAGAACTAACTAACTAACTATATTCTGTTGTCTATATATATAGTCTGATTATATGAGCTGTACATTTACAATTATGTCCCTAATTGATAATATGTAAAAGTCTAAAATACCCTCACATATAACTAACTTAACTAATTGTTAGACTTGTGTCATGTGGCTTTTGTGTAGCTAGTATACTAACATCCCCCTCAAGCTTGGGGAAGAAGAAACAATACCAAGTTTGGACTTCAAAAAATTGAATTGGGGAGAAGGAATGATCTTTGTAAGAGATTCTGCAAGTTGCTGATCAGTTGGTACATAGAATAAATGAATGAGACCTTCAAGCATCTTTTCCCTTGTGAAAGGACAATTGATTGCAATGTGTTTGGTTCGTTCATGAAAAACCGGGTTCTGAGCAATGTACATGGCTGATTGGTTATCACAATTTAGAGTAATTGGCTTGAGATCAGTAACATTCAATTCCTCAAGCAATCGAACCAGCCATGTTATTTCAGAAGCAACAGTAGACATAGCCCGGTATTCAGCCTCAGAAGATGATTTGGAAACAGTGGATTATTTCTTGTTTTTCCGATTGATAGGTGAGTTACCAAGTAGTAATAAGTAGCCAGTGACCGACCTCCTTGTCTCAGGACAAGCACCCCAATCAGAATCTGAATAAGCTTGTAAATTTAATTGAGTGCCTGCCTTTAACAAAATGTCTTGACCAATAGTAGAATGAACATAATGTAATAAATGTTACAGAGCAACAAAATGAGTCATAGAAGGATTCTGCATGAATTGACTGAGACTCTGAACAGAATATGCCAAATCAGGTCTAGTATTTGTCAAGAAGTTAAGTTTCCCAACCATACTTCTGTAGAAAGCAGGATTATGAAACAGAGAAGTATCATCTGATAAAAGCTTTAAATTCAGAGGCAAAGGAGTGACAACTTTCTTGAAAACAGATATGCCACTCTCAGAAATCAGTTCCTTAGTAAATTTTGCTTGACTGAGAACAATACCAGCAGTAGAATACTCAATTTCAAGGCCAATGAAATAATTGAGTAAACCAAGATCCTTAATGCTGAAAATTTTATGTAGATGAGATTTGTTGCCCAGTAAATAACAATTGTAGAAGGGGGTTGAATACAATTGTATAAGATTCTCGACTTTATATAACACAAATATGAAAGATCAATAACAATAACAATAACAGCTTTATTAACTTTGATATAAAACTGTTACAAACTCTCTTAAGAAATTCTGATGTTCTTAAGAGCTGCTAGCTTACAAAAACTCTCTCAAGAAATTCTGTTCTTAAGAGCTTCTCTCCGATTATGTTCTCTCTCTCTGATAAGTACATAAATCGAAACCAAAACTGTGTTTATATAGTGCACACAGCTTCTCTATCAATAACAAGATAAGTCCTAATCATAACAAAGATAGAAACATATCTTTAATCGATAGCTGCATTCTACAAACCAGGAACAAACTTCCATGTTTATCTAGACTCCAAATATAACTCGAAGTAGGAATCCTGATCAGCTTCAAGTCCTGATGATCAAACCTGATCATAGTCTGAGTAGGAATCCTGATGATCAATAAGATACTGACGCTTGATCAAATACTGATGACCATGCAATACTGATGACGTCAGCAATCCTGATCAGTTGAGTCTAGCTTCTGACGATCATTGAATTCTGATCTAACAATCTCCCCCAATCTCATACTTTGTGAAATAAAGTATAGATTCCAAATATTCAATGATGTCAAAAACATGTATCAAAATGTACAAGTATCTTCAGAAACAACTTATCTGTTTAAGCTTTTTGATAGAACAGATTCATCTTCAAGAAGTTGGATAATAAACTTTCTTCTTTTTCTTCAAGAATTTGAATCAGTCTTTCCTTAAGATTTCTGAGTTCTTCATCTTCCTCATTAATCTGGTAGATAGCTGCTCTGAGATTCTGTATGGAGTTTCTCTGTAGACTGTGCTCTTCAAGCAAAAGATAAGCAATTTCCTTCCCATCAGGATTGAGAGAAAGATGAGTCATGCCAAAATTTACTTCTTTAACAGCAGTACCCCTTTGCATTTCCACATCCTGACCTCTTTGATTTAAGTACATGGGAGTATAATTACCATTGAAATTACTGTTTCCATCCAGTCTTCTTCTTATAGTTGACAAAATCATGTCACTCCATTCTTTGTACACTTGGTTCTTCCATCTTAACAGATAGTGAACATATTTCAGTTCCTGTGTAGTTTTCATCAGCAGATCTTGAATAGATAGAATCTTCACACTACCATCTTTCATGAAGTACAGAAGCTTTTCTTTCTTTTCAAAACCATCATGACAATCTATAACTATATCAACAGCTAATAAATTGTTCAGGTTTTCAGAAGTTAAAGTACCTCCAATTTCTGTCAAGGAGTAAGGATCAACATATGACATATTCAGATATTCACCATCTCTGTGTCCAATACCTCCTCTTGAATTACTTGACAATTGCTTCAGATTTGAAAACATCTTTAACCAGAGTGCTTTTGATCTAGCCATATCAGACAAATCAACAACACTTGAAACGCTTGTAATAATTCCACCAGACTGAAAATTGATAGGTGTATCACAACTTAATGTGCTAATATGTTTCCACTTCTTGTCTTTCTCCTTTTCATGAGCGTAGCTTCTTTCAAGTAAAGATTCTTGTCTGCTTGAATTTCTCCATTGTCTTTTATTTGAAACTTTAAGCCTTTGTAGATAGAGATTGAAATCTTTATTTGTTCTTCTTGTAATATCTCTTCTTCTGGCTTGTTCTTCTTCATCTACTTCTTTGTTGTGACAATCAACAATAGTAGATAAGATTATCAAATCAACCTCTTGCAGAATTTCAGATTCGTCAGGATCTTGAATATTGTCAGGATTAGAATCTTCAATTTGATTTGTATTGCTGAGAGTTGATTTACTTGATTTTCTTCTCAATTCAGGTTCTTCTTCAACAATTCCATCATCACCAAAAGTAGATCTGTCAGGAACTACTAGAGTTTGAATAGGTTCAGGAATTTCTTCAATTCTTAACCCTCTAGACCTTGTCTGTCTAGGTACTGTTTGAGTTGAAGAACCTCTTTTATTTCTTCTAGCACCTCTCCTACCTCTGCTTCCTCTACCTCTAGCAGGAGCAGTATAGCTTTCCATTGTCTCTTTTTGTAGTCTCAAGAATTCTTCATGTGAGAGATCTGGATATTCTTCACTTGCTGTAGAGAGTGCTTTTCTTGCATATAATTGTTGAACTCTTTTATCAGTGTGATATAGAGTAACAATTCTGCCGTCTTTTGTAGAAAACTTCTGGAATAAATTTGATGCATCTTCAGGATTATCAATAATCACATCTTCATCACCTTCAGGAATTGTAGCAAGAATGTGTCCATGACCAGGTGTCAGGATTTGATCTTCCGTCAGGATCTGAGATTGCACCAATGTTCTTACTGTCTTAATTCCAGAATCAGAAACATGAGTTGACCGCGTAGTTTGACTTTGAGAAGTTTGAATTGTAGACTTCAAAACCGCAGTATCAGAGGTTTCTCCTTGTATCGCTTTGTCACCACCATCATCTCCAGTATCATCATCATTATTTCTTAATACTAGATCAGGTGTACATTTTGTCTGAATAACCTTCTCCCCCTTTTTGACATCAGGATTTGACAATAATTGCAAAATTAAGGAAAGAGAGGCTTGAATTTCAGTTACCTTAGTATCCAGAGAATCAATTCTTTGATTGATGGAGGTTTGTTCTGAAACAACAGATTTCACTTGGGATTCCACTACCCTCAGTTGGAAAGTAGTAGGTACCTTTGTAAAATTATTAAAGATATCAGTCCTCACTTTGTCAGTTGAGCCCTTGATAGAATCAATCTCACTTTTCAGACTTTTGGATAACAGAGTTGTAGCCTTCAGATGATTCTTCAAGTCTTGATTCTCTATAGATTTCACTGCATTATAGGCATGTTCAATAGCAGAAGAAAAACTGATAGATTCATCAGATTGGTGCCATGAATTGTTCCATTCATTCTGTCTAAATGCCTCTGCAGGATCAAAGAAAGGAGTAGAAAAATCTTGTCTCTGATCTTTCCCAGTGAAAGCTTTGCCAGCCATATACGTACTTGATGAACCAAAATTAGTTCCAAGACTAATCTTGAGTGCTGTAGCAAGCTGTTCCTTCTCTTTTCTATTCTCATTATCATCATCACTATCATCATCAGAATTATCATCATCAGAACCATGAGATATATCAGGATCAGGAATTGCAATACCTTTCAGTTTATCCTGTAATTCTGAGATAGGATGATCTATTGGTCTTGAACGAAGTGGCTGTATCAATATAGGTTCATTATCAGGAGCACCACTAACGTCAGGATGAACATCGTCAGGATTTGATATGCTTGCATCAGTATTTGCTACCAATGGTTCTTGTGGAGCTTGAGGTTCAGAAGCTGCTTCAACACTTTGAGCTAAAGGTTCTTGTGTGCTTCCCTCATTGACAATGTTCTCGACCAATCTTTCAACAGAAGCTGTAGCTTTGCCTGCATCTTCACTTTGAGAAGATGGTTCTTGTGTAGCTGGAATGTTGATGTCTTCATTCTCCCTTTGAGAAAATGGTTCTTGTGTGACCATTCCACTAGCTAAGCCTTCACCCAAACTTTGATTGAGTGGTTCTTGTGTGGCAGGATCAACAGTAGCTGCTGAATTACTCTGAAATTCAGGTTCTTGTGGGCTTGATCCTTTCAGCTTCTTCTGTCTCTGGTAGACTAACTCTTCTGCATTCCTCTTTTTCTTTGATGTAGGTGTAAGACCAACCAAGGAAGCAGTTGTAGATACCTTCTCCCAAGAATGTCCTCGAATTTGAGATGGAGAGGCTGGAGAGTCTGATATAGAGACAACTTTTGTTGTTGCATCAGGAATACTAACATCAGGATTTGATGTCTGAATATCAGTATCCTTCATTTGCACTGTCAAAGGAATATGATACCTGCTCTTTGATAATTTCCTTGTCTTTTGTGGTTTTGATGAAGGTACCACAGCTTTAGTAGCAGTATCAGCAACTTCCTTGTTCACATTCATCACAGAGGATATAGGTAAGTCATCCTCTGAATCACTTTCATCAATCAACCTTAACTTCCTTTTCACAGGAACATTCTTAACAACCTTATCAGCTTTCTTCACCAGGACCCCTTGTACACCCCCTTGTATCTTCTTTTTAGAGAGTGGTGTAGAGGAAAAATCCTTTGAACCTGATTGCCTTCCAGACACATCAGTTCTAGCTGATTTCTTTGATTTTACAACTAAAGTCTTTTGAGAGACAGTAGAGGTGGTTGTTAACTGTTTAGACTGTTTAGGTTGCATGCTTGTGTCAGGAACAAGGTGGGTTGGGCCTTGTACCATAGCATTAGAAAGTAGTCCATAACGAGTAGGCATTTTCTGATGTAAGAAAAACCTAACCTCATCAGAAATAAAAGCATATCCGCACAAAATATTTTGCCATATCAGGATTAAAAAAAATATTCAATAAGAGTAAAATAAAATTTTATTTGAGAAAACAAAATTTATTTTAACAATCCTGAATAGCGTTTTGGTTTAAGAAAAATAACCAAATTAATGGTCATAGAATTAAAACACGCTTACCAGCAAACGAGGCAAAAATATTTATGGAAAACCGAACCGTCTCCTTGAGATTGTAGAAATGACCTGCACCCTTAATACACATTCTCTATAAAAGAGAACTGTTAAGCATAATCATCATATATCTATTAAAACACAAACCCTCTCCAGAGAAAAACTTACGAAAACCTTTCACCTTCTTTGTTTTTCAATGGCTGCCAACAATCAAAACAACATACCTGATGAAGAAATTGATAGAATTTGGCAACAAATGGATGAGGCTCTAGCAGAGATTGCAGAGCAAGAGGGACCTCAGCCTATTCCTGATCCACAGGAGCATCATGCTTTTGTGAATGCAATGGCTGATGTGCTTCTTCATAATTTCCATCAGGCAAATCCTGATTGGAATCCTCTTGAAAATCTCATCGTTGTCAATGAAGAGGATGAAGACGATTGGGATGATGAAGAGGATGAGGAGGAAGATGATGAAGAGCTCGTCCGAGAGCTTGAGAAACGTAAGAAGAGAGTCCGTGATGCTTGTATGTCATGCAAGTTGGAGGCACGGAGGCGTCCCGGTGATCACGGTGACGATCCGCCTTCAAGTAAATCAGCTCCTCTTCTTGTCTCTTAAGGATGGAACAAGAGACCTTCCAGTTCTGATGAACTGTGAAGCTGCTCAGGAGCATTCATGCTAATTTGCAGGGCACGTGTTCATGCTTATCTGTAAAGCACGAGTTCCTGAGTAGAAAATAGACTAGGAAAACAAATATGTAATTTCCATATTTCATGTGTAATGAATCTTCAAGTATTAATGAAATTTGTCTATTTTTTTAATTGTTTGCTTCCTGTACTTGCCTGCAAAATTTGTTAGTAACACTCATATTGATAGAAAAATGATAAATAATAAACTCTGATAATAATGAAATTCAAATTGATAATTAAGACTGAAAACTTAATCAAAGACTAAGTAATAATCTAATTGTCCAGAGTTTACCAGGAGTGTTGATGACAAATTAGCATAGAACCTCTGGTTTTCATACCAGCTTCAATCATCTGAGCATCAGGATTTGACCAGTGGACTTCCTGTCAGGATTCCATCCTATCAGGATTTGATCAAAGATACATACCTTTCTGAATAACCATCAGGATTTGACAGTTATCAGGATTTCCTCTCTGTAGCTTTCCCTCAGAAATTCTCAAAATTCATCATTCCAAGTTCATTCACCAATTTATTGAAAGTAGCTTCAGGTAGTGGCTTGGTGAATATATCAGCTAGTTGTTGATCAGTAGGAACAAAGTGAAGCTCAATTGTTCCTTCCAGAACCTGTTCTCTTATAAAGTGATATCTGATACTTATGTGTTTAGTAAGAGAATGCTGAACTGGATTTCCTGTCATTGCAATAGCACTTTGGTTATCACAATAAATAGGGATTTTTGAGTATGACAGGCCATAATCTAACAACTGATTTCTCATCCACATTATCTGAGCACAACAACTTCCTGCAGCAATGTACTCAGCTTCTGCAGTTGAAGTGGAAATAGATTTCTGCTTTTTACTGAACCATGAAACTAGTCTTCCACCCAAAAACTGACAACTTCCTGAAGTACTTTTCCTGTCTATTTTGCATCCTGCAAAATCAGCATCTGAATAACCACACAACCCAAAATCTGATTCCCTTGCATACCAAAGGCCAAGTGAAGGAGTGCCTTTGAGATATCTGAAAATTCTTTTGACTGCAATCAGATGTGGTTCTCTAGGTTTTGCTTGAAATCTTGCACACAGACAGGTTGCAAACATGATATCTGGTCTACTTGCAGTGAGATACAATAAAGAGCCAATCATTCCTCTGTAGTGAGTTACATCTACCTCTTCACCTTGATCAGGATCAAGTTTGGTAGCTGTAGCTATGGGAGTTGAAGCAGGAGTACTGTCTTGCATGTTAAACCTTGTCAGTAAATTCCTTGTGTATTTAGACTGATTAATAAAAATCCCTTCATCAGTCTGTTTAACTTGAAGACCCAGAAAGTAACTCATTTCTCCCATCATGCTCATTTGATATCTTGACTGCATAAGCTTGGAAAACTTTTCACACAGCTTATTATTTGTTGACCCAAAAATGATATCATCAACATAAATCTGAACTAACAGCAACTCCTTACCATGATTCAAATAAAATAGAGTTTTATCAATTGCACCTCTTTTGAATCCACTTTCCAGTAAGAATTGAGCTAAGGTTTCATACCATGCTCTTGGAGCTTGCTTTAGTCCATAAAGTGCCTTATCCAGTCTGTAGACATGATCTGGATATTTAGGATCAATGAAACCAGGAGGTTGTTCAACATAAACTTCTTCCTCCAGTTCACCATTTAAGAATGCACTTTTAACATCCATCTGGAAAACCTTGAATTTCTTATGTGCTGCATAAGCAAGAAATATCCTGATGGCTTCTAGTCTTGCAACAGGAGCAAAAGTTTCATCATAGTCAATTCCCTCTTGTTGGGAATACCCCTTTGCAACTAGTCTAGCTTTGTTTCTGATAATGACTCCATCAGAATCAGTCTTGTTCTTGAAAATCCACTTTGTACCAACAATTGATCTATTCTTTGGTCTTGGTACCAGTTTCCAGACTTCATTCCTTTCAAATTCATTCAGTTCTTCTTGCATTGCAGTAACCCAATCAGCATCTTTAAGTGCATCTTCAACTTTCTTAGGCTCCTCCTTGGATAGAAAGTTATTATATAAACATTCATTCTGAGTTGCACTTCTTGTTTGAACACCTGCATCAGGATCTCCAATTATCAAATCAGGAGTATGATCTTTTGTCCATTTCCTTGCTGGTGTCAAATTGTTTCTTGAAGTAGATGCTCCCCCTGGATTGGTGTTATCTTGATTGAAAGAATTTGATTGATTTGAAGCTCTCCCTGAATTATTGCTATGCCCTCCTGATGTGTTATCAGGATCTTCACTTGAATCAGTATCTGAAGAATTCTGTCCTGATGATTGAGTTGACTCTGAACTTGTAGTTGAATGTCGTTGCTCCCCCTCAACATTAGCACTACTAGTTGTATTACTGTTGTTTGCATCATCAATATTAGCACCATCAGTACCTGGTGAGTCATCAGGATTTGGTGACCCGTCAGTACTGGATGAATGGACAGCTTCTGATTCACTTTCTTCAGGTTCCTTGGAAGCTTCATTTTCAAATAACAATCTATCATGCGAGTCTTCAATGATTCCAGTTATCTTCTTATCATCAAAAGATACATGTATTGACTCCATGACAGTTCTTGTTCTCAAATTAAAAACTCTGAAGGCTCTTGATGTAGGATAACCTATGAATATTCCTTCATCAGCCTTTGTTTCAAATTTCCCTAGCTGTTCAGGATGAGTTCTGAGAACAAAACATTTACAGCCAAACACATGCAGATGCTTCAGACTTGGTTTCTTCTCTTTGAGTGACTGATAAGGAGTGACACCATGCCTGTTTATCAATGTGAGATTTTGTGTATAGCATGCTGTGTTGACTGCTTCTGCCCAGAAGTATGTAGGTAATTTAGCTTCTTCCAACATAGTTCTGCCAGCTTCAATAAGAGTTCTATTCTTCCTTTCTACTACTCCATTTTGCTGAGGTGTGCCAGGAGCAGAGAATTGTTGAATGATTCCTTTGTATTTGCAGAACTCTTCCATCTTTGAATTCTTAAATTCAGTACCATTATCACTTCTCAGAATCTTGACTTTGTACTTTGTGGTTGTCTCAATCATCCTCACATGATCCAACAGAACTTCAGGAGTTTCATCTTTTCTGTGCAGAAAATACACCCAGGTGAATCTAGAATATTCATCAACAATTACAAGAGTGTACCTTTTCTTACTGATGGACATGATGTTGACTGGACCAAACAGATCAAGATGTAGCATGTGATATGGTTCTTCAATAGAGGATTCTGATTTACTCTGGAATGATGTCCTTCTTTGTTTTGCTTTTTGGCATGCATCACAGAGTCCATCAGGTGTATATAAAACATTAGGTAATCCTCTTACTAACTCTTTCTTAACCAACTCATTGATGTTGCTGAAGTTGAGATGAGAAAGCTTCTTGTGCCAATTCCAACTTTCATCTACTGAAGCTTTACTGATGAAACATGTAGGGGAGCCATCAGTATCTGAGAGAATGTTGGCTTCATATATGTTACCATGCCTGTAGCCAGTTAGTGCTATCTTCCCTGTTGCTTTACTGACTACTTCACAATGTGTGGAATAGAAATTGACATGATAACCTCTGTCAGTGATTTGACTAATACTTAACAAGTTGTGTTTTAGTCCCTTCACTAGAGCTACTTTTTCAATGATGACATTTCCAATGATTATATTGCCATATCCCAAGGTTTGTCCAATGTTGCCATCTCCATAAGACACAGTTGGGCCAGCTTTTTCCTCATATTCTGATAACAGGGCTTTGTTTCCAGTCATGTGCACAGAACATCCACTATCCATGACTAACACATTTTTCCTTTTACCCTGCATCAGAATAGAAACACACTAGTTAGAACACTTAGGAACCCATACATGTTGGGTTCCTTTCTCATGCAATTTATTAATTTTAGCAGCAGAAGACTTTTTGACTTTAGCAGTCCTGACAGGATTTACTCCATCAGGATTTGCTTTGTCAGTATCAGTATTAACAAAAGCATGCTTCACTATGACATTTTCAGTTTTATCAGACTTTGTACTACTTTCAAACTTAGGCAATGGATCATAAAAGTTATAGTACAAATCATGATACTCTTTACATGTATAAATAGAATGCCATAGACTACCACAATGAAAACAGGACTTCTGCGGTTTATAGAGTACTGATCTATTCCTAACATCAGACTTAGGAATATCAGTAATCTTCTTCTTACTCTTCTTACAATCAATAGCAAGATGATTAGAGTTACCACAGTTAAAACAACACTTTCTAGGTGCATTTGGGATATATTTATAACCATTCTCTTTATTGATCCCAACTTTACCATTCCTGTTTCTCTTAACAGTAGCTTCCTTTTTCTTATCTGTAACCTCACAGATTTTATCCTTAAGCTGTTTCTGAGACAATAGACCTACATTCTTAGTGACTTTGTTCATGACAGGTTTAGACTTTATAATTTTAATTCCTTGAGTAGAAGAAGATCCCTTTTCAAAAGTAGAATTGGAATCCTTACCAAAAACAAAATTAACAGGAGTAATCTTAGATTTGGTTGAGTCTATAACATGTCTATAGGTCTTTGGACTGACTGTCTCATCAATGACAATTTTCTCTTTTAATTTCTTATCCTCATCTGACTTATATCCTAGACACTCTTTCCAATTCTTAGAGGTATTAATCTCATGAAATTTCCTACCAGAGTCTGTCCAGGTTCTGATTTTCTCATTAGCATAATCAAGTTCTTTTTCAAGGGAAGTACATTTAGATGTCATCTCTAAGTGCATGTGTTTAGCATTATCACATTCTTTTTGTACTTCTTGCATACGAGAAAATTCAGCTTCTAATATCTCATTCCTTTTTCTAAGGTCAGACATCTCAGATAAGATTCTAGTATTCTCAGCAGTTTGACTTCTAAAGCTAATATGTAATGACTTTAGAAAACGTCTTAACTCAGAAGCATTATCAGTATCAAAATCAAAGATAGTATTTAGTACCTTATCATCAGGAGCAGCAGTTACATCAGCATTGGCCATTAATGCATAGTTGACTACCTCAGTATCAGATTCTGAGGAAGAGTCCATCCAATCCTTGCTTGATGTGATGAGTGCCTTTGTCTTGTTGCATTCAGAAGCAAAGTGACCCATACCATTACACTTGTAGCATCTAACCTTTGACTTGTCAAATTTGCTACTCTTGCTGTCCTTCTTGATATACTTGTCTTTGTCTGCTTTGAAGGTCTTTTTCTGAAAGTTGCCTTGTCTTCTATTCTTCCTGAACTTCATCCTTCTGAAGTTTCTGACAATCATAGCAACCATCTCTTCCATGTCTGAATCAGAAGATTCATCACCAGTATTGACATCAGGATTGCCATCAGTATCTGATGAAGAGTCGTCAGTATCTGACTCAGCTACTCTTGCTTTCCTTCTAGAGACCTCCATAACTTTCCCTTTTGATTTTGCTTCTACATTCAAAGCAATTGACTTTGCCTTGCTACTTTTCTTGTTCTTTCTCTGTTGAACTTCAAGATCATGAGTTCTTAGCATCCCATAGATCTCATCAAGAGACACAATGTTCAGATCATACTGGTGTCTAATGATTGAGGTCTGAGTATCCCATTCTTCAGGTAAAGCTCTAAGAAATTTGGTGTTTGAATCTTCAGTTTCATATACTTTGTCAACTAAGGATAAGCTGTTCAATAGTGTCAGGAATCTATCATATAGATCAGTCAGGCTCTCTTCAGGTCTTGCATCGAATTGTTCATATTCTTGAATCAATAGAGCCCTTCTGTTTTTCTTGACAGATGCAGATCCCTGGCACTGAGTTTCCAAAGTATCCCAGATTTCTTTTGAAGACTTGAATGCAATCACTCTGTTTGACATAACAGCATCAAGGCTATTATGCAAGATATTCTTTATCTTTGGTTCCCTGAGTACATGAGCTTTTTCTTCTGGAGTCCATTCAGCTTTAGCTTTGACCACATAATGTTCTGGTACTGTATCTGTTCGTTCTACGAACTTTGTTGGTATATATGGTCCATCACGAATCCTGTCCAAGTAGTCAGGATCCATAGCCTCCAGGTACATCAGCATCTTTACCCTCCATGTAGGATATTCTGATATCTTCAAGATGGGAATCTTCATGCTTTCATACTTGGTTGTCGACATCTTTAGATCGTATCTGATTCAGAATTAAATCAGTTTGCTCTGATACCAATTGTTGCCCAGTAAATAACAATTGTAGAAGGGGGTTGAATACAATTGTATAAGATTCTCGACTTTATATAACACAAATATGAAAGATCAATAACAATAACAATAACAGCTTTATTAACTTTGATATAAAACTGTTACAAACTCTCTTAAGAAATTCTGATGTTCTTAAGAGCTGCTAGCTTACAAAAACTCTCTCAAGAAATTCTGTTCTTAAGAGCTTCTCTCCGATTATGTTCTCTCTCTCTGATAAGTACATAAATCGAAACCAAAACTGTGTTTATATAGTGCACACAGCTTCTCTATCAATAACAAGATAAGTCCTAATCATAACAAAGATAGAAACATATCTTTAATCGATAGCTGCATTCTACAAACCAGGAACAAACTTCCATGTTTATCTAGACTCCAAATATAACTCGAAGTAGGAATCCTGATCAGCTTCAAGTCCTGATGATCAAACCCGATCATAGTCTGAGTAGGAATCCTGATGATCAATAAGATACTGACGCTTGATCAAATACTGATGACCATGCAATACTGATGACGTCAGCAATCCTGATCAGTTGAGTCTAGCTTCTGACGATCATTGAATTCTGATCTAACAAGATTTAAGATGAGTAATTTCATCAATATCATCACCAGTAAGTAAGATATCATCAACATAGACAGCTGCAATGGTGATATGACCTCCAGTTTTCTTAACAAAGAGAGAATAATCATTTTTAGATTGTGTGAAACCTTGAATATGAAGTTCATGAAGCACTTAGCAAACCACATTCTGCTAGCCTGCTTTAAACCATAGATGCTCTTTTTTAATCTGCAAACTAAGTTGTGTGGATTAGGAATACCATCCGGGAGTTTCATGTATACCTCTTCATGCAAATCTCCATGGAGAAAAGCATTATTGATGTCTAATTGAAAATTTTTCCAAGCTTTGTGTGCAGCTAAAACAATAATAGTCCTGACTGTTGCCATCTTAACAACTGGAGAGAATGTTTCTAAGTAATCAATACTATATTTCTGTGCAAAACCTTTGGCAACAAGTCTTGCCTTATACCTCTCTATTGAACCATTTGCCTTGAGTTTAATCTTAAAAACCCACTTACATCATATGGCTTTTTTGTTAGGAGGAAGTTTTACTACATCCCAGGTATTGTTCTTTTCTAAAGATTGAAGTTCTAATTACATAGCATTAAACCACTTAGGATCAGTAGCAACTTCCTTGTATGAAGTAGGTTCTCTGATTGAAGTGGTATGTGCAAATGAGAGCTTGATAAGAAGAAGAGAAACAATGTGAAGAAACCAAGTTACACCAGTGAGGTGTATAGGCCATGTGAGCTCTAAGAGGAGTATTGCATACATAGTCCTGGAAATGAACAGGTGCAGTACTGACTCTAGTAGATCTCCTGGGTTGCGGAATAGTAACAGATGTCTCAGAAATAACAGATGTGGAATCTGATGCAGTAGGAGACTGTGTAGGAATCGAAGATGTATGAATAGTATGTGAATTGGAATTGGAAGAAGAAATGAAGTCTGGAAATGAAGAACTGTCAGTGATAGGAATATCACTATGAACAGAGATAAAAAATGGTTGAGGTGTTGATAGAGGGGATATAATGTGGAAGGGAAAGTTTTTCTCAAAAAATTTCACATCTCTGGATATAATGACTTTGTTATTATGAAGAGTAAGTAATTTGTAACCTTTAGTTGTAGGTGGATATCCCAAGAACACTGTAGGTTCAGCTCTTGGGTCAAATTTGTGTCTATTAGTAGGAGTGGTAGAAACATAACATAAACAACAAAAAATTCTCAAATGAGAATAGTCTGGTTTCTAACCATAAGGTTTTTCATAAGGAGAAAGATTTTGTAAAGAAGAAAGGGGCATCCTATTAATAAGATAAGCAGCACATTGTACACACTCATTCCAGTAAGACAAAGGTACTTTAGATTGTGAAAGGCATATATATAGGCCTATTTGTTAACATCGAGGATATAACTCAACATTAAACAAGTTTGTAATAAGTAAGTAATAATTCAAATTGTTACAGGAATCTCAGAAGATCATATCAGTCAAAAGAATGAAGATTAAAAGTCATCTACAGACTTGAAGTAATTCTACATTGAAAGAAGTTCAATTTATTGATCAAGCCTCAGTGAAGTATTCAAGAAAGTTGATTTATTAAAGTGACAGAGATTTCAGGAGTGTGACAGCAAGGGTACAGGTTAAAGTGATTGATTAAAGGGATTTAGAGAAAAGAGAATCACAACTTTAAAGTCAGAGATGAAGAACAACCATTGAAGTTAGTCACTCATGAACCAGACAGTACATCGAGTGTCAACAACAGTCAGTGAAAGTTTGTCATTATTTTAAGTGGCTCACATGACAATTTCTTTGAACAAGAAATTAGTTTTTATTCTCCTTTAATTATCTATTTTATTTAATTAATTTAACTAATAAATTAATTAAGTAGGTAATTAATTTAGAATTAATTCTAATATTCTAAATTCAGAAAGACTAAAGTAAAACCAGTAAGACTATCCTTGATAGTCTTACCGAATGTCTTACTGGTTTTAATTAGTATTTCAGAAAGTATTTCTAATAATAGAATAGTCTTTCCGAAATTCTTTTTAGACTTAAGGATAGTCTTTTTAATATTAGAGATAGTCTTTCTGATTTCAAAGATAGTCTTTCTGAGTTCAATGAGATAGTCTTTCTACTTTATAGCCAATACACGTGCAGATTAGAAAAGTAGATTAACATAACAAGGATCAAGACAACAAGCTTTATCATTTAACATTTCATCAACAAAAAGCTTCTGTGAAGAAAACCTCAAGAACTGCCGAGTCAATTTCATTGATCAAGAAAATATTTCTAGAATCTATTGTTACATTCAAACCACTAGAAATCATTTACTTGTATTGCTTTGACTATCTAGCGGATCTTTATCCCTAGAACGAATCTCGAACTCTCGTTTATCTTTATATCTTTTTATTACAAAAATAGATAAATTCATGTCGAATTTATTCTAGATTTGTTTTAATTAGTTTGAGATTTAATCTTGTAATCAGTACCAATATTTGTAAAACCTTTCAAGTTTAATATAAGTTATATTTAACTTGCGAGTTCCTTCACATAGCACTTCTATAAGATCCCACATCTTTTTAGCACTACTACAGTGAGCAACAGTGCCATACATGTTGAAATCCATAGATTCACAGATGATAAGTTGGAGATGTCCATCTAGTGCTACTTTCTCTTTTTCAGGATCAGTGTATTTGGAGGGATCTTTAGGAACATGTTTTGCTGGTATTATCTCAGTGCCAATAGTTGTTTCAGCAATCTCAATCATTGGAATAAAGGGACCATGCTTTAGAATATCTAAGTACATGGGATTTGAAGCTTTGATGAAAAGCAACATCTTCTTCTTCCAAAGACTGTAGTGCTCCTTGTTAAAGGGAGGAATCTTGATACTGCTTAGTTTCTGTGAACTCATTCTTGATCTTTTCTTGTTTGTATGTTAACAGCCCGCTCTGATACCACTTGTTAGTAATGAATACCACTTAGAAACTAGACAGAGGGGGGGGGGGGGTGAATGGATAGTTTGATATATTTTCGCTTTCTTGAAACTAAATTGCTGTAACAGATTGTGTAGTAATAAAATGCGGAATGAAATAAACAGTACACACACAATCACTTTAATCTACTTTGTATTAAGCAAATTAAATACTACAACTTCCAAAATCTCACAAGAGAAATTCTGGCTTCTAAACAAGAACAGCGTTTTCTTGCTTTTCTTAGAGAGAAAGAAGTGCTTCAATATAATTCTATGATATGCTCACTTACAGCTAATAGTAGGGTGTGCACAATACATATATTGTCCTATACAAAACTAGTGCACACACCTAATTACACAGCTACCCTTCCTGCAACTCCATTTTGTCGTTCTATAAAAGGTTGGCTGTGTCAGGGAGAACCACTTGCTTTCTGTGGTCCTCTCCCTTATCTGTAGCTGCTTGTCTTCCTTCTTCCTCTCCAAGTTTAGCTGTAGATTTTCCATCTGTATTTTGGACCACCTGACCAATACAGATGCTTCAGTATTTGTCTCCATTGACTTTGATCTTGTACCTTCATTTGTCTTGTTGTAAACGGCTAAGTGTTGATATCATGAACTCCACTTCATTCCTGACTTCACGATGTCCCTTGTGAAGACTACGCGACATGGCCTTTGAGGACTTTGCGACATAAGCCATTTGAGGACTTCGCGATCTAGCCTTTTTGAGGACTTCACGATATAGCCTTTTTGAGGACTATGCGACATAGGCTATTTGAGGACTTCACGATCTAGTACATTTTGACTTTGCTGATTTCAACACTTCACGATATGAGTCTTGAAGACTTCACGATATAGTACAAATTGGACTATGCGATCTAGCACTTCTCGACATGGATTTTGGTGACTTCATGACATAGCTTTATTCTGACTTTGCTATATAATGCCTTAGACAAATTTCTGCAACTTATTTCTTCAGGGCCTTATTCATCTCCATCCTGCTGCATGAACAATTTTGAACTTCTACCAGGATAATTATTCAATGGCCTATGTACATTCTAGATGCAAGAAACTTACTAAGCTCATTATAATTCTGAGCATACATGATCAAGCTAATGTTCATGAGAACAAGACAAGTACAGAGAGACCTATACTATATCCAGTGATAGAATTCACTAGGTCATGTAGTGTGACATAGTCACATAGTGTAGGCTTGTTAATGGTGGTATTCAGACATGTCTTGAGCCTAACAATCTCCCCCAAATTGTGAGTAAGACCCTTATGCACAATTTCATGTCTGATAACAAGCCTAACTAACATAAAAAGGAACAAATATAAGGAAGATAAAAAGATGAACATAATTTGATAAAAACTTGGAAATTTAGGCTTACAGAATTTCTCCTTGAGCTACATAGCTTCAGTTCCCAATTGTTTCTCTAAGAAATCATCATAAACCTTCTTCTTCCTTATGTCTTCATTCTTCTTTATTTCATAAATGGCCAGTAGAATTTCATCTCTTACAATCAACTCTTCTATGAGAGGAGAGCCTTCTAAATCTTCAGCTGCTGTTCTAAGGGCACTTTCCACATATGAATCAATAAACTCCATCCTTATCTTGCTTTTTCCTCCATAATGATTTTTGTACTCCACAATATAAGGATTTTGTTTTACCCTGCACAGCCCTTTCTCCCTCAGCTCCTTTGCTCTTTCCTCCATTTCAGCCATCTCCTTTTCTTTCAGACACCTCTTTTCTTCATTTAGCTTCCTTAGACTTTCTTCATAATCAGAGTGCATCTTCATGAATCTGGCTATCTCTATTTTCCACATCCTTTCTTCCTTTTCTTCAAAGTTCAAAAGAGCATTTATTCTTTCAAGTTCATATGTAGAAAAATATTGCCAGCTGCCTTGCTTCATTTCTTTCTCCCTTCCATCAGTGTATTTGATTTCAAGATGATTGTTCTTCACTTTGACTTCAAAGATCCTTTGAGCTCTCATAAATGCTAGAGCATCTTCATCATAGTCTTCATCAAGGGGAAGAACATTGATCCCTACTACATTTATGATTACTCCAGCCTTCTTTGTTATCCTTGTCCTTTTGGCTACACTCTTGATCTTCAAATGCTTCACTTGAGGTAGCTTTTTGGAGCAGGGAGATTTAGTCTTCAGTGCCACATCATTTGGAAGTAGCTTCAACCCTTTCCCTTTCATCCACTGTAACACTCCACTAGCTGTGACTTTGTGAAAGTGTCTTTTAGATTTTGTTGTAGTGGCTTCAATCTTTTTCTGTGGCAAGTCAGGTTCAGAAGTCTTAGGTATTGATTTTGGAGGATCACTACCAACAGTACCCACCCTAGACTTAGAGTCTTGTGTTGTGGTTAAGGTACTGCTAGCAATGTCCTTGACTTGCTGATTTCCACTCCTCTTCTTGATAGTTTCTTTGTTTCCCTTGGAGTCCTTCTTGTCTTCATCAGCATCTTTAGATTTCTTGGAAGATTTGCCCTTGTTGCTGTCACTTGCTCCATCCTTATTGCTCCTTGGTTGACTTCTCCTTCTATAGGTTTTCTCCTCATCATCCTCCTCATCATCTTTCTTCTTTCTTCTTTCTTTGAGTGACTCAGGAATAGTTCCATGAATCAAGAAAGATCGGAGAATTTGGATTATCTCTAGCTCCTCTGCTGTTCTAACCCCTCTCTTGGCTCTTAGCATTTACAACACTTGATTTATTTTGACATTATTCTTCATTTTCAAATCTGCAGGAATCACCAGTTGATCAATACATTCAGCTTGGCTTAGACTTTGAAAGATTATTGTCCTTGGGTTAGAGATAACTTCAGGTAATCTTTGAGATTGGTCTATCTTCAAATCTTCATGTGGCCTCTTGTTATTCTCCCCATGCTTCTCAATCAACTCCAGAATTGTGGTCAGCTCAGTAAACCTCAGTTTCTCTAGAGTTTGAAAGGATAGATGCCACAAGCAATTATCCTTGGATACCATGATAATTTCTCTTAGATGAACATCCTTGATTTTCCTGACTACCACAGTGAAGTACTTGATACTTTCCTTGAGTCTTTCTCTGTAGATCTTGGCATCCTCTTGAACACTGATGTAGATGGCTTTCAGAAACTCCAGGAAGGCCTCATCATGATAGATGTGAGAGTTGGCAACTTCCTGTAGCTTGGCCTCAGTGATAATGTTAGCTTTGACAGGTTTGGCACTTGATGTTGTTGTAGGAGCTGAGGTAGCCTTTGACATTGTAGAGGGATAGTAGGTGGTAGTGACTGTGCTTCTTTGGCCTTGTGCATTGATGACATCCAAAGAGGGAAAAGTGATTGACTTTAAAGTTTCTTCAGTGATTTTGCCCTTAAGCTTTTGTTTCTTGGCAGGTACTCCCCCTCTCTTTTTCACAATGACCTCCTCATTTCCTTTCTCCCCCTTAGGCTTGGGATCAGACAAGATGTCATCATTTGCTGTTGGACTAGCAAAATATTAGATGTGGCATTGCTTTGGTCATCCAACTTTTCATTGAGCTGCTCCAAGGATTGAGATAGCACTCTGTTGTCAGCCTTAAGATCAGCAACCTCCTTTTCCAAGCTATCCACTTTTAAGAATAGTTGTTGAGATTTGAAAGAGTTGAGGGATTGGTCTTTGATTTTGGAGAAGTCAAATTTGGAGATGTCAGAAATAGGAACTTCATCTACAAGCTTGTTCCCATACTGATTCTTCCACAACACTGTGAGCATTGAGTTGGAGTTGATATTGGCCTGCACCTGATTGTCTAGCTTGGTAGAAAGCTTCTTCATATTATCTGAGACCAAAGCTAGGGTGCAGTCCATCATTGAGACATTAGAAGATGTTTTCTGAACCTCCTTGAGAATTCCATCTACCTTGGGAAAGTCAGATAGATAACAGTTCTTTAGCTGAGCTATTGAACGACCAGTCTCTTCCTGAATTATGTAGATTTCTGACTGAAGACCTTTCCCAAGGAAATGCATAGCTTTTAGCTGGCTCTTGTAGACTTCATTTACAGCATCATAGATTTCTGCAGGAGAGAGACCTTTAGCATTTGACCCCAAAGTAGTAAGATAGTCCTCCCTGAGAAAAGCTAGAGCCTCCTTCAGCTTCACAGTTCTCTTGCCATCCAACCAAGCATCCACATTACCATCTTGCTGGGCTTCATCCACAATCTTATCTTGTTGTGCTTCAACATCCTCCTTATGAGTGAGAAGAATAGCCTCATAATCAGAGTTTGGGAGATTTGAAGTGAGGAGATGTTGAGCAATTCTAGAGATCTCATCAATTTGTGCCACATGAAGATTTTGAAGTTCTTCTTCCGTCAATTGTGGTGGCACAGAGGATGATCCTGAAGCCCTGTCATGTTGCAAAGGTTTCAGCCATTCTGACATGGTGGCATGAGCCAAGTGAGAGCTAGTGCTAAGCACTTCATGGGGAATAGGTGAATGAGTTTCCTCCAGTCTTGGAATGATTGTAGAGTCTGATGCTGTCTCCATTGAAATGAGATGTGTTACAAAATCATCTCTATGTGCCTGTGAAGGCAATTCCAAGTCCATAAGGAATGGAGAATTTGGCACAGAGTCTCTAGTAAAAACTGGTGAATCTTATATGTTTTTGTTGGTGTCATTAGGATATGCCCCAGCATGCATTCCCTGACCAACTGAATGTGGTTCCTGGGTGGTGAGCACAGTGTCATGCACCATGTCACTTGAAATTGGCTCAATCACAGATGTAGATTGTGATTGATCAATAGCAAGATTGTCATGAGAATGACTCTCTTGTTCAGAAGAAATTTGTGATGTAGAATCTAAGAGAGAAGTGGGGTTTAGATTAGATTTTGGCAACTCCCCCTGAGAAATAGGAGGAGTTTCAATATTGATGTGCTCTCCACTCAGTGTTTCATCACCCTTATTTCCACTGGGGTCAAGAGTGAGTTCTTGACCCTGTGCTGACTCTATACAGGATGTAGTGGGGAGACTACTCTTTTCAATACCAATGCCCTGTTGAGAGGCCATTGATAGTAGCAGGTGTACCCCTTTTCCCACTTTTGAATCCTGTTGGGAGGATTCAGTGGTAGGCAAAGATTTGGATTTCTTACTTTGTCTGGTGAGAGGTGACTCAGGAACCTCACTACCTAACTCTATTGATTCATTGATAATTGTCAGGGCTCTCTTCTTTGTCTTCTTTTTAGTAACACCAATCTTTTGAGAGATTGGTGCACTTGGCTCCCTAATCACTATTGTACTGTTTGCAGGGGGGTCATTGGATGGGTTAGGAAGGCTTGGGTTAGACTCTGTAGCTTCATCAGTCTTAGCCTTTCCTTTCCAAGAAAGTTCATGATATATAGGCTGATCTCAAGTGTGTAAGTTTTGAATGTGTTTTGCATATGCTCAGTCACACTCAAAATTACATCAACCTGATTCCTAGTGTCCAATGTACCAAATAGAACTTTGGCATGGACTTAGGATAAGCCAACTTAGATGTGTCTACTCCTTCTAATTCATGCAAATGAGAATCTAAATGATTTAAAATGCATTGAATAAAACGAGGGTAGAAAATTTCAGTACCTCTGTTGCGCGGAGACTTACCTAACCTCTAAGCCAACTCCCTTACAATGATTGCTCCTACATTGATTTCCCGGTTGTAGGCCAGGGAATGAGCAAGCCTCACTGTAATGTGGCTGATTTGATCCCACCCAGTCTTTCTGCATAGAAACACCATCTGCAGAGCATCAAACAAGAACGACCACTCCCTCCTTACATGCTTCTTGGTCAGCTTTCCCATATCTATCTCATCAGCATACTTTATCAGTGTCAAGAAATCCACCATTTCCTGGTCACTGGCTTCAGTATCATGCCATTCCGTCTTAAATTCAAATGTTTCGTTAACTTCTTTCTCGCCGAATACCAACTCCTTTCCTCCAATACTGCAGGTTACCTCATAGAATAAAGTGCCATCCTCCCTTCCCATTAAAGTGCAATTGACAGTCCTCCAAAACGCCTCAAGAATATCAACATACATGGGAGGATTCATCGTCAACGCCTGACGAAGATATGAGGTGTTCAGAAAGCGTACAAAGCACTTGTACCTTGGGTTAGCCTCGGTTTCAGATGGAATGGTGAGAAGATTGGTTTCTTTGGGAATGGTTAAAGGGTTAGAAGAAGAAGCTGTTTGAGATTTGGGTGCCATTTGAATTTGAGATTGAAGAAGATAGAAGAGAGTTTGAGTTTAGGTTAGAGAGATTGAGAGTTTGAGAGAAATAGACGGGATGAAAAGTTATGAACCGTTGGCCAAAAAGTATTTATATGATAGAGACACTGCGATATGGAGTTATGAATATGTACAGGCTATTTTTATGTCGCGAAGTCTCAAAATAGCCTGTATCGCAAAGTCTTGAAAATGATATCGCAGAGTCTTAAAACGAACTATGTCGCAAAGTCTCAAAGGTAGGAAAAATGAGGTGACTTTGCGATATAGTATAAATACCTTGTCTAAAACTCTCTTTTTGGAATTTCAATCAATTTGTCAGACCTATACCAGAATT
This sequence comes from Heracleum sosnowskyi, assembly GCA_030848705.1. Classification (NCBI taxonomy): domain Eukaryota; kingdom Viridiplantae; phylum Streptophyta; class Magnoliopsida; order Apiales; family Apiaceae; genus Heracleum; species Heracleum sosnowskyi. The sequence continues at coordinate 13,198,026 of CM061239.1, forward strand.
TGAATTAAAATTAATTTAAATCAAAATTCTGTTAAATGTGGAGACTTGTCGATATAGTTATTCTAGGTAGCGAAGTCATAAAATGAACTATGTCGCGAACTCAAGAAATGAACTATGTCGCGAAGTCTCACAATTTTGACAGTTTGCGATATAAGTCTGTTTTATTTGAACTAAGTCGTGAACTCTCAAAATCACCTATGTAGAGATGTTTTAAGAGATCACAATCACTCCCACACAAACATGATTTTATTTTTTTAAAAACAATTGCAGTAAAATACTAAAATATTTATAAATCATATCTCATCTAATTTTCACTCCAATTAAATAGAACACCTAAAAACAGTGAAAATTTACTGCTGCAACAAATAACTATCATACTTACTTAGAACTACTAAATGAAGGATTGAGCATTCCAATTTCACTCACAAGTCTGTTGAAGACAGCTTCATTTAGAGGTTTAGTAAATATGTCAGCTAGTTGTTTCTCAGTTGGAACATAAGAGACTTCTATGGTACCATTTGTAGCATGTTCCCTAATGAAATGGTACCTGATCTCAATGTGCTTTGTAGTAGAATGATTAACAGGATTGGCAAATATGGATATTGCACTAGTATTGTCACACATCAGGGGAATGTGTTCCAACACCAGTCCATAATCCATAAGTTTATTTCTAATCCAAAGCAATTGAGCACAGCAACTTCCAGCATCAATATATTCAGCCTCAGCTGTAGATGTTGCTGTGGATTGTTGTTTCTTACTGAACCATGACACTAACCTTTGGCCTAAGAATTGGCAGCTTCCTGAAGTGCTCTTTCTGTCAATTCTGCATCCTGCATAGTCTGAATCTGTATAACCAACCAGGTTGAACCCAGTGCCCTTTGGATACCATAAGCCAAGGTTAGGAGTCCCTTTCAGATACCTGAAGATTCTTTTGATGGCCACCATGCGAGATTCCCTTGGATCAGATTGGAACCTTGCACATAGGCATGTGGAAAACATGATATCAGGCCTGCTAGCTGTGAGATAGAGTAATGATCCAACCATGCCTCTGTAAACCTTGATGTCAACTCTCTTGCCTTTTTTGTCTTCATCAAGCTTGATAGCAGTGGACATGGGAGTTTTTGTAGGGGATGAGTCTTCCAAACCATACTTCTTCAAAAGATCTTTGACATACTTTGATTGATTTATGAAGATGCCATCCTCTCTTTGATCTACTTGCAGACCTAGGAAGTAGGTCAACTCTCCCATCATACTCATCTCATATGTGCTTTGCATCAACTTAAAGAACCTTTGACAAAGCTTTTCATTTGAAGAGCCAAAGATGATATCATCCACATAGATTTGAACTACAATGATATCATTTCCATGCTTCTTGAAGAATAGGGTTTTATCAATTGTGCCTCTGGTGAATTGATGTTCAAGAAGAAATTGAGATAGAGTCTCATACCAAGCTCTAGGTGCTTGTTTGAGTCCATAGAGTGCTTTGAGCAATCTATACACAAAGTCTGGGAAGTCTTCATTCTCAAAGCCAGGAGGTTGGGACACATAAACTTCTTCAGCTAGATCACCATTGAGAAAAGCACTTTTCACATCCATTTGATACACCTTGAAATCTGAGTGTGCTGCAAAGGCCAAGAAAATCCTTATGGCCTCCAGTCTAGCTACAGGTGCAAATGTCTCTTCATAGTCAATGCCTTCTTGCTGACAGTATCCTTTGGCAACCAACCTTGCTTTGTTTCTTACCACCACACCTTCCTCATCCATCTTGTTCCTGAATACCCATTTGGTGTCAATGACATTCTTTCCTTCAGGAGGTGGTACTAATTCCCAAACCCTGTTTTTCTCAATGATATGGTCAGAAAAGTAATTGTAGAAATATAATTGACTAGTCAAACAAAAGGCCGATATTTAAGGCCCGACACCCTAATTATTCATTAATTTCGTAATTAATGAATAGGGAAAATATACAGCTCATAAAAAGAGTCCAAATTATGGCAAATTGGTCAAAGAAGGATCCAGAATCCCAATTAAAGGCAATTAATGAGTCATAGCCTTAATCGACAAGGAAACGAATTCTTCAGCAAGAAATACAATGTTTATCCAATATCAAAAAGAAGACTTATTCGCTAAGTCTCCTAAACATACCATAAATACTAGGCTCCAGACGCCTATATAAGGTCCCTGATCCTACAATCAGAACTACGTCTTTGGCTTGATTCTCAACATTAATTGAGATACGTAGGCATCTTGTGAGGACCAATTTAGTCCGGAAACACGAGTGCAACCATTAAATCTCGAAGCTCATTAATCCTAGCATTAAATTCACAAAGCACGTTTTTTAATCCATAACATTTGGCGCCGTATGTGGGAAAACAACATCAACCATGGCAAACACACGAAGAACAGCTCGGGATAATCAAACTCCTGAGGATCGCCCTATCACCTCTGAGGCTGATCAGCCACCGCCGACTACTGGTACTGAAGGGGCGAATATCCCCACCAACACTCAAGGACCGGAAATCCCGATTTCGGTTGAAGGGACGAATCCCCTGCAGATGGTCATTCATGGATCTAATCCACAAGAGACCGTCCACCAGCAACCAATCACGACCTCCCCGCTGCTCATGAGTGCACCAAAGAGCCTTCAACTCCATACTACTGATCTCCCTCAATACGCGAATCAGACTTTGGGGATGCCAAGCTATGGCATGCCCCCTCGACCCATGGCGGGCGGTAGTGGAACTAATCCAATCTACCATGAGGCATATGTGCCCCCTTATATTCAAGGTCTGGGACCCCAAACTCGTCAGACCCCTTTCGTTCAAGATTACTCGGGCCCGTACACCGAGGATGAGGGTTATACAACTGGGGAGGATATCGCCCCAAGAAGGAGACGTTCTTCCCAGACCAATCGGGAACAACCCCAAACTACTAGGGAGAAACTTGCAGCCCATGAGGCAGAGACTGCAAGGCTCAAAAAACTCCTTGCTGAGGAGGAGGCCGCTCAATCTCGAGGCCGAACAACTGAAGGGATCCCAATAATCAACTTGGATCCACCGGCAAGAAGGACCAAGAGGGCCGAAGCCCCAAGGGGTGATCCTAGTATTCTGTTGCCCCTAGGAGATCCTGATGATCCTACACCACCGTTTAATCAAGACATCATGAAAACGGCTATATCTAGAAAGTTTAAGATGCCTTCGATCAAAGCCTATGATGGAACGGGAGATCCCGCAAATCATGTAAGGACCTTCTCCAATGCACTGCTGTTGCAGCCAACCAACGATGCGGTCAAGTGTAGGGCGTTTCCACAAACCTTGGCAGGCATGGCCCAACGTTGGTATAGTCGTCTACCTCCCAAGTCTATTGGGTCATTCAAGGAACTAAGCAAGGCTTTCATCAATCAGTTCATTAGTGAAAGGGTGCATGAGAAAAGTTCTGCATCACTCATGGCAATCCGGCAAGGGCAGAATGAGGCCCTAATGGACTACATCAATCGATTCACTCGAGAGGCTTTAAAAGTCCCGGACTTAGAGGACAGAGTGGCTATGATAGCCCTGCAACAAGGAACCACTGATGACCACTTCAAACGGTCGTTAGCTAAACATCCCCCCGAGAGCATGCTGAAGCTCCAAGATAGAGCCGGAAAGTATATCAAGGTTGAAGAAAGCATGAGAAAGTATGAACCCACTACTGGCGGTAGTGGAAACTCAAAGAAAAGAAAAGAAACTCAGGAGTACGACGTCAAGGAAAAGTTCCCCAGAACATCAAAGAACTCCGATTCTCCCCCCAAGAGAAACAATTTTGGGCCAAAATTCACAGAATATGCAAGATTGAATACTCCTAGGAGTCAAATTATGATGGAGATAGCCAAGGAAGAAGATATCAAATGGCCAAAACCAATGAGGGCTGATTTGTCCAAACGGAACCAAAATCAGTTTTGTCGGTTCCACAAAGAAGTCGGTCATGACACCGATGATTGTAGACAATTGAAAGATGAGATTGAGTTTCTGATACGAAGAGGACAACTCAGCAAGTTCACTAAGGATGGAAGCCAAGGGAGCCAAAGGGGGAATTATGAAAGGAAGGATTATGATAGAAGGGACAACGATCAAGATCAGAATCCCAAGCCCCGAGGGCCAGTGATCAACATGATATTCGAAGGGCCAACTGCTGATGGGTCCTCCCGAAACTCAAGAAAGGCTTATGCCCGAGAGGTAATGACTGTGGTTGGAGAAGCATCGAAGCGTGCCAGAACAGAAGTGTCAATAGCCTTGGAAGGGGTGAAGTTCCCCCATGATGATCCTCTTGTCATAATACCTGTGATAGGCAACTCCGAAACAAAGAGAGTCTTGGTTGATAATGGAGCTTCAGTGGATATCTTGTTCCACGATGCCTTTCTCAAGATGGGTTACACAGACTCTCAGTTAACACCCTCAAATATGCCTATATACGGATTCAACGGGGTGGAATCAAAAGTGGAAGGCACTATCCAACTCCCAATGACTATGGGGCAAGGGATGAATACGTCTACTCGGATGTTGAACTTCATAGTTATAAAAGCGACTTCAACCTACAATGCAATCCTGGGAAGGACTGGTCTTCATGCGTTCAAGGCTATTGCCTCATCTTATCATCTAAAAATCAAGTTCCCAACGAGGAATGGGATTGGTAAAGAACGAGGAGACCAAAAGATGGCTAGAAGTTGTTATGTAGCCGCGTTAAGGCCTGATGGAACCGGGGGGCAAGTTCTCCCAATTGAAGACATGAATATCAGCGACAACGAGGACAGAATGGGGAAACCGGCTGAGGACTTGGTCCCAATTCCCCTAGTCCCAGGAGAACCAGAGAAGGTGACTTATATTGGGGCACTACTGCCCGAACCATTAAAGAGCAAACTCACGTCTTTTCTTCAAGAAAACAATGACGTTTTTGCTTGGACAGCGGCCGACATTCCAGGGATTGATCCCCAATTGATATCTCACAAATTAAATGTGGATCCAGAAAGGAAGACAGTGAAACAAAAGAAAAGAAATTTTGATCCAGAGAGGCTTGAAGCCATTAAGCAAGAAGTGAATAAGCTTTTGGAAGCTGGGTTCATTGAGGAAATCCAATTCCCAGAATGGTTAGCTAACCCCGTGATGGTCAAAAAAGCTAACGGGAAGTGGAGGATGTGCGTCGACTTCACCGACTTGAATGATGCATGTCCTAAGGATTGTTTTCCCTTGCCAAGGATTGATGCTCTAATAGATGCCACTGCTGGGCATGAGATGCTAAGTTTCATGGATGGCTTCAGTGGATATAATCAAATCAAAATGCACAAAGATGACATCTCCAAGGTATCATTCATCACTGACTTTGGTGTCTTCTGTTTCTTAGTCATGGCTTTTGGGCTTAAGAATGCAGGAGCGACCTATCAAAGGTTGGTAAACAAAATCTTTGAGCACCTAATTGGAAAAACCATGGAGGTCTACGTAGATGACATGTTAGTCAAAAGCCTCGATAGGGCCGATCACATTAAGCACCTCCGAGAGGCATTCGAAGTGCTGAGACACCACAAGATGATGTTGAATCCAGCTAAGTGTGCCTTCGGTGTAGGCTCGAGAAAGTTTTTAGGCCTAATGGTTTCCAAGAGAGGAATCGAGGCCAATCCCGACAAAATCAAAGCAATTCTAGACATGGAGCCACCACGGACTGTTAAAGATGTCCAGAAATTAACGGGAAGAGTGGCAGCATTGGGAAGATTCATCTCCAAGTCAGGAGAGAAGTGTTTACCCTTCTTTAAAGCACTCAAGAAAGTGAATTTTTTTGAATGGACAACTGAAAGCCAAGAGGCCTTTGAGGCCCTGAAGAAATACATGGCTGAGCCACCACTATTGGCCAAACCAAAACCAGGAGAGGTTCTTTATCTATACTTGGCAGTATCCAACACTGCCCTGAGAGCTGTTTTGGTAAAAGAAGAGTTAAAGGTTCAGAAACCCATCTACTACGTGAACAAGATTCTACATGGGGCAGAAATAAACTACTCAACGATTGAGAAGTTTGCCTTAGCCTTGATAATGGCCTCAAGAAAGCTACGCCCGTACTTCCAGGCTCACAAGATAGAGGTCTTGACTGATCAACCTCTAAGAAACATCTTGCATAGCCCTCAAGTTAGTGGAAGATTGATCAAATGGGCCATTGAATTGGGCGAATTCGACATCAAGTATAAGCCTCGAACGGCCATAAAAGCTCAAGCACTCGCTGACTTCATGGTTGAATGTACCATTGACAACCAAGAAGTCGGGGGGCAGGAAGTAACAATGGAAGACAAGGAAACTGAAGACATAATCTCCAAAGAATGTTGGGTGCTCTATTTTGATGGAGCATCAAAAACAAAATCAAGTGGAGCCGGTTTAGTCCTACAAAGTCCTGATGGATTCCTCATAGAGTACGCACTAAAGCTTGACTTCCCAACGACAAACAATGAGGCTGAGTATGAAGCTCTGATAGCTGGCTTAGGGCTGGCTGGAGCCTTGAGGGTCAAAACTCTGAAAGTATGTGGAGACTCGAGGCTAGTGGTTTCCCAAGTAAATGGGGAATTTGAGGCCAGAGATGAAGTCATGGCCAAGTACTTGAAACTTGTCAAGGCCATCATGACTCAGTTCGATGAATGCTATGTACAACACATCCCAAGGGAAGAAAACGTGAAGGCTGATGCCTTGTCTAAGTTTGCTTCTTCCGAAATTGAAAACTATGCATGGAGTGTATACTTCCAAGTCCTGAGGACCCCAAGCATCAACGGAAAGTTGGTAGCACCCATTGATGTTGCTAGTTGTTGGATAGATCCCATCAAGGCTCATCTGGAAACTAGGTGGTTACACAATGACACTTCAGAAGCACGAAAGCTATACGTCAGAGCACTAAGGTATACCCTGATTGAGGGAATCCTATACAAAAAGTCTTTCATCATTCCATATCTGAAATGTTTGAGACCTCAAGAGGCAGAATTAGCCCTGAAGGAAGTACATGGAGGAATTTGTGGGCAGCACTTGGGGGGCAGAGCCCTTGCCCATAAAATCACTCGTCTAGGTTTCTATTGGCCAAGCATACTTGCTGATGCTAAAAGCTATGTAAAGAAATGTGAACGGTGCCAGAAGCATGCACCAGTGGTTAGGCAACCACCAGAGATGATGACATCCGTTAACTCACCTATCCCCTTTGCTATGTGGGGAATGGATATACTCGGGCCATTTCCAATGGCAAGTGCTCAAAGAAAGTTCTTGATAGTAGAAATCGACTACTTCACCAAGTGGATTGAAGCTAAGCCATTAGCCAAGATAACCACCAAGCAAGTGATGCATTTCTTCTGGGAAAATGTGATATGCAGATACGGAATTCCACGAGTCCTGGTTACGGACAATGGAACTCAGTTTAACAATGATGAGTTCAAGAAATATTGTGATGAAAACGATATCAAGTTGCGCTTCACTTCTGTCGCCCATCCTCAAGCAAATGGGCAAGCTGAGGTTGCAAATCGAATAATCCTGGATGGACTAAAGAAAAGAGTTGAGCGCTCCAGAAACACTTGGGTAGACGAATTGCTCCCCATACTATGGGCATATCGTACTACTTGTAAAGTCACCACTGGAGCTACCCCCTTCCTGTTGGCATATGGGGCAGAGGCAGTAGTTCCAGTGGAGATTACTCACACATCTTCAAGAGTTGAGGCTTATGAGCCAGAAACAAATGAGGAAGGCTTGAGGCTGGCCTTAGATCTAATTGATGAAGTTAGAGATGAGGCGAACGCCAAGATAGTTGAACATCAAAAGAAGACATCTTTCTACTACAACCTAAGGGTTAAAGAAAGGTTCTTTCGACAAGGAGACCTAGTTCTCCGAAAGACTGAGGCATCCGGAGTTGGACAAAAGGGCAAGCTGGCCCCAAATTGGGAAGGACCATATCGCGTCAAGAACGTATTTGGTCGAGGCTCGTACAAGCTAGAAACCCTTGAAGGGCATGAGGTGCCAAGGACTTGGAATGCCTCCAATTTGAAAGTTTATTATGTTTAAAGTGTTTCCTATGTGGACTCACTACTAGAAATAAGGTTTGATAAAACCAACCCAAGTTTTTAAACTTGGGTATTATGTAAGGGTTGAACCCATTCTCAAAGTTATGAATTCCATATTCTTATGTTTTCATTATATGTGAATTACATACTGATACAAAATGCTAAACATGCAAAATCAAGAGGCAAGAAAACAACACAAGCCATGAATGACCACAAAATATAAATAAAACTAAACTTACAAAAGTTTAAGTTAAGCCCGAAGGCTGGAAATACACAGAAAGAAAATACAAAGCCATGAATGGCCTAAGTAAACTACAAACTACGGCTGCGCTTCACCATCCTTGTCTCCCGCATCTGTCTCCTCCCCCTGAACTAGAGCTGGAAGAATGCTCATCAGCATCCTCAGCATCATCAGTAGAAGCGTCACTGAGGGGTGATAAATGCTCTGGATCTAAAATCCTAGCATCTTCCTCCATATCATCAACTCCAGCCAAAATACGCTCCAAGGGAGTAGGAGGGTGAGGAGCAGGAAAGTCAGCAGCATCAAAGACTCCAGGATGCTTGGCCAAGATAGCCTGAACAGCATCCTCCCATCCTGAAGTATGCTGGACTGGGAAAAGGATCTCGTCATACTTCTCGATCAAGTCCTTGTACTCCTGAGAGTCAAGGTACTCATCGATGCAATCATCCTTGCCTTTCCTCAGCTCAACAATATCAGCCTGAGCGTCAGCAAGCTCCTTCTCCCTCCTGGCAAGAGTCTCCTTAAGAGACTTCACCTCCTCCTCGGACCTCTCCAGCTTGACCATGTTGGCCTCAGAGGAGGTACGCCAAGCCTTGGCTTGGAACAATACCCCCTGAAAGTTGGCATTGGTCTGCCAAAAGATAAAAGTTAGAAAAATATAAGCAAAAACTTCAAAGAAATAGCTAAGGTAAAGAAAATTACCGCAGCAATAGCTTGAGCCCCTAGATGCTCAGCACCCTCAAGGGTGGAATCTGCAACGAAATCCTTGTAATCACAAGGGGTAAGGGAGTGGTACGACCAGTCCACAGCATGTTTGGACACCCCAGTAATGGTGTCCTTCTTCCTAATACCCCAGTTGGGGAGCCACACTGAAGACTTGGCAGACACAGGAATGTCAGCCTCGTCCACAGAGGGGATCAAGAAGCTGGGAACACTAGCCTTTCCCCTTGGATCATCTCCAATCCTAGCCCTTTTCATCCTGGATGTCTCCACATCCTTGGGCTCATTGGTCTTGTTGATAAAGGCCGTAGCTACAAGAATAGCCAGAAAATGGTTAGCAGAAAATCACAAGGAAAGAAAAATAGACATAATGAAAAGGGATAAGCAAAAATACCCTTATCGTGAACAGTAGAGAGCCCAACGGACTTGAGGACAAACTCATCCAGTAGCTCCCAAGCCACGGTAGTCCCATTATCCTTAATGAGCTCTGAGTAGGCATGAAGTTCCTCCTCATTCAAGACAATGTTACCGGGACTACCATCAGAGACTCTCCCAAAAGATGTACGGAACAGGGTTCCCCAGTCCCCTCCTTCCCATACAAGATACATGAACTCATTTTTCCATTTGGGGTTATTATCTGGGATTGACTTGGGGTGAAAGATGAAAGGGAAGCCTACCCTATGGCTTATATATACCCAACCCAAGTTGTTGGCTGAGCTATTTTTAAACTGAAAAATCTTCCTAAACAAAGGAACAGACAAAGGAAAGTTTTTACGAAGGCATAAAACCATGAAACAATTAATTATCCTCCAGGCATTTGGAGGTAATTGACAAGGGTTGATTTGGACATCTGCCAAGAGCCTAGGGATGAACTCATGAAATGGGAACCTAAGGCCGGCAACTATGGCATCTTTATAAATGCACAAGGCATTTGATCGCCAGTGACATGAACGGTCACCGGGGCCGGCTGGAACAAGCCTCAAGGGGGTCTTTACCCTATACATCTTATTATAATCCTTTATCATATCTACTTCATGAAATCTATTGCTACAATCATACGAATCTAAAGTAGATATTGACGGGTATTCATCCCCACGTTCATTAATCATATCATGCAAAGACATGTATTTTGAACGAATAGGAATGGGGGTACCTCTTTTTGATGCGGAATTCATCTTTTGAAGACGTTGGGAAGCTCGATCAGCCATTTCTAACCCAGAAAGTCTTTAAATCTTCAAGAAAAATTGCCCAGAAATCTTCAAAGGAACCCAGAAATCTTCAAAAAATCTTCAAAGAAACCCAGAATCTTCAAAGAAACCCAGAATCTTCAAGGAAATCTTCAAATCTTCAAGCAAAAAACCCAGAAAAACGGTGAAATTCAACGGAAAAGCTCACCGGAAATCGCCTTGCGACAGAACCCTAGCAGAGCAATTTGTAGAAAACTTTGAAGAGAATTTAACAGAGTGACTTTGAGAAAATAGAATGTGTGTTATGAATGGAAACAAAAGGGGAACTCACCCTTATATAGGGATGACAGCCGGTCAATGGGCCGGTTGATGGAAGGGCAACCGACATTAGCCGGTACGGCCCACAAAAGGCTAAAGGCCCAAATTCCTGAGTTTGAACAGTGAAGGCTCTGGGCCCAATTAAGCCCATTACAAAAACGAACCACATTTTCGATCAAAATTCTGATCGAATGAGTTCGAATAAAGCCCGAAATGGCTCTCGTATTCGACCAAAAATATGGCTGAAAGGCTAAAGGCCCAATTATTAAAAAAGGCTAAAGGCCCAATAAAAAGTTGAAGGCCCAATTGCTAAATAAAAGCCTTAGGCCCAAATTGAGCCCTATATATGTGGGCCTTAATAGTCTGAAACGAACCAAGTATTCGACCAGAATCCTGGTCGAATGAGTTCGAACATGCACTAAAATTGAAGTCATGTTCGACCATGATCCTGGTCGAAATAATTCGACCAGGCACCAAAATTGAAGTCATGTTCGACCACGATCCTGGTCGAAATAATTCGACCAGGCACCAAAATTGAAGTCATGTTTGACCACGATCCTGGTTGAAATCATTCGACCAGGCACCAAAATTGAAGTCATGTTCGACCACGATCCTGGTCGAAATAATTCGACCAAGCACCAAAATTGAAGTCATGTTCGACCACGATCCTGGTCGAAATCATTCGACCAGGCACCAAAATGGAAGTCATGTTCGACCACAATCCTGGTCGAAATTATTCGACTAGGAGGGGAAATGAGGCTTTACTTCGACTAGAAACCTGGTCGAAAGCATTCGACCAGGAGGCAAACTGACAATGAGCTTCGACCAGAAACCTGGTCGAAATCATTCGACCAGGAGGCAAAATGGAAGCAAATTTCGACCAGAATCCTGGTCGAAGGAGTTCGACCAGGAGCTAAAATCAAGGTCGAATTCGACCAGGATCCTGGTCGAAAATGAACTGAAAAATCAAAAATTGATTTATCTTCCAGGGAATTGATAAAAAATCCCGGTTCCTGTTTTGGGAAAATTACAAAATTGGTTTAGAACTATATGTTCGTCAAACCAAGCCACAATACGGAAGAAAATTTCGTAACTCCCGAATAAAATAATTTCTACGATAATCCAAGAGAGATTTTCTTAGAAGTTGGGGGCAAATGATATGGTCAGAAAAGTAATTATAGAAATATAATTGACTAGTCAAACAAAAGGCCGATATTTAAGGCCCGACACCCTAATTATTCATTAATTTCGTAATTAATGAATAGGGAAAATATACAGCTCATAAAAAGAGTCCAAATTATGGCAAATTGGTCAAAGAAGGATCCAGAATCCCAATTAAAGGCAATTAATGAGTCATAGCCTTAATCGACAAGGAAACGAATTCTTCAGCAAGAAATACAATGTTTATCCAATATCAAAAAGAAGATTTATTCGCTAAGTCTCCTAAACATACCATAAATACTAGGCTCCAGACGCCTATATAAGGTCCCTGATCCTACAATCAGAACTACGTCTTTGGCTTGATTCTCAACATTAATTGAGATACGTAGGCATCTTGTGAGGACCAATTTAGTTCGGAAACACGAGTGCAGCCATTAAAGCTCGAAGCTCATTAATCCTAGCATTAAATTCACAAAGCACGTTTTTTAATCCATAACACTCAAATTGATTTAACTCTTCTTGCATGACAACAATCCAGTCAGAGTTCTTCAAAGCTTCTTCAATTACTTTTGGTTCTTCTTGTGACAGAAAGCAGCTATACATACATGTATTTATAGTTGCCCTCCTTGTTCCGACTCCATCACTAGGATCACCTATGATTTGATCCCTAGTGTGGGCTCTGTCCCATTTTCTTGTGTGACCATGTTCTTCTTCTTGACTTGCCTCAGGGTCATTTTGATTTGTAGTTGAATTCTCTTCTTCTCCCCTTGTGTTGGTGTTCCCTTGGACAGGTGTTTGAAGAAGATCATCAACTTCAGGTGTTTCAGCATGTGGAACAGTTAGAATAGGTGGTTCATCCTCACCTTCAGAATCCTCAAGATATCTTTGATTCTCAAATCTTAATGGCACACTGTCTTTTTCACTTGATGCAAGTCCAGGATATTTCTTGTCATTAAAGGTGACATCCATGCTTTCCATCACTTTGTGTTGCTCAGGTACAAACACTCTGTATGTTGTCCTTTCCAGAGAGTATCCAATGAAGATACCTTCAAATGCCTTAGCATCAAATTTTCCAATATGCTCAGAAGTATCTTTCATCACAAAACACTTGCTTCCAAAGACATGAAGATGCTTGAGGGATGCTCTTTTTCCAATCATCAATGTGTAAGAAGTTTTTCCAGACTTCTTATTAATCAATGTTCTATTATGCACATAGCATGTTGTGTTAACAGCATCAGCCCAAAAGCTAGTAGGTAGTTTTGCATCCAACAGCATTGTCCTTGCAGCTTCAATGAGGGTTCTATTCTTTCTCTCAACTACTCCATTTTGTTGAGGAGTTCTTGGAGCTGAAAATTGTTGAGAAATCCCTTTGTCTTTACAGAACTCACAGTGTTGAATTTCTGAACTCAGTTCCATTATCACTTCTCGAAGCAACTACAGAGGAACCAGTGCTTTGTGCTTCTCTATCAACTCTCTTGATATACTCTATAATTACTTGAGGTGCTTCATCCTTGGAGAACATGAATTCCACCCAAGTGTATCTTGAATAGTCATCAACCATGACTAGAGCATATTTCTTTTTGGAAATGGACATTTTATTCACAGGACCAAATAAATCCATGTGAATTAGCTGCAGAGGCTTTGAGTTTGAGTTGAGCAGCTTGTTCTTATGACTTGACCTTTTTATTTTTCCTTTTTGACAAGCTTCACATGCTCCATCTTGCACAAACTCCAAGGAAGACATGTCTCTGATGAGCTCTCTTTTAGCTAGAGAGTTCATTTCCTGAACATTCAAGTGAGACAGTTTCTTGTGCCATAGCCAAAATTCTTCATTTGTGGCTCTTGTGTAGAAACAACATATTTCACCCTTGTCTGCAGCCTTTAGGTTAGCTACAAACAAGCTTCCTTTCTTCACACCAGTCAAAACAACTTCACCACTACCTCTTTTGGAGATTAGACACTGATCTTCATCAAATTCCACCTTGAAACCCCTGTTGGTGAATTGTCCAATGCTCAGAAGGTTGTGCTTCAGTCCCTCAACAAATGCTACATCTTCAATAATGACATTCCCAGATTTTACACTGTCATATCCCATTGTATAACCAATGTTGTCATTTCCAAAGGTTACTGATGGGCCAGCCTTCTCCTCAAAATGTGATAGCAGGGCTATATCACCAGTCATGTGACTTGAGCATCCACTGTCCAAGATCCATATGACTCTTTTATTCCTGTTGCCCTGCATTCACAAAATGACTATGTTATTTTTGGTACCCACACTTGTGAGGGTCCAGTTGATTTAGAAACAATTGTGTTAATGATTCTTCTAGCAGAAACAGCTTTCTTCACAGTAGGAGACTTCACTTTGTTTGTGGCTTTGGAGTTTACACTCTCAGGCTCACATGAAGTTTTCACCCTCTCAAACTTGATTGGGGATCCTGTCCTGTGAGTGTGCATATGTGTGTGTGATTCACAAGATTGTGCAGAGTCAAGTTTATGCTTTAGAGATAAACAATTAGCAATCACAGCACATAGCATGTCATGCAGTTAGAATTACCACAGAAGGAATCATGGACAGAGTTCATGCCTACAGAATGGTTACTCAGGTTATCAACTTCAACATTTACAGGTTTATTACACTTATGAGTCAAATGATTCACAGATAAGCATTTCTGACACTGTTTCCTATGAACATTTGGCACATAAGCATAATTGTTACTCTTGTTGACACCTATCTTACCATTTCTATTTTGTTTCTTCTTCTTAACAACTTCTTTCTTGATTTTAGGACTCTTGACAAGGTTGTCTTTGGTTTCTTTCTGAACAACAGACTTGGGAGAGGAAGAAGTGTCTTTAGCAGCCTCATCTTCTTCAAGTAGTTGTTGTTTGATGACTAGTAGTTCTTCATCAAACTCAACAATACTCTTTTTGAAAATGGGCTTTTCAACACTTGACAAAATGGTTGGGGCATTTTTGTTTGTAAAAGATTCTTTTCCTTTGCCCTTGGCCTTCTTCCTTCCCTTATCATTCTCATAATCAAAACCAACTCCAACCTTGCAGTCTTCAGTGTGTTCATTGTGATAGGTTTGAATAAGCTCAGAGGAGTTCTTAAAACTTCTTAGCTTTAATTCATTTACAACAATTTGTTCTCTAAGAGCTTTTTCTATTTGTTCAGCACAAACCACTTTGTTCTTAAGGTACTCAATCTCTTTCTTCAAACCATCAAGGCTCACAACCATTAACTCAAGTTTCTCATTCTTTTCTGTAAGCTCAAGATTTTTAGCAGTTAGCCTATCAATTTCTTCATTAGCAGCTAACATGCTAGTATGAATATTGAACATCTCAGTACTCATATCTTCAACAGTTTGCTTATATTGAAAGGGAGTCATATCAAGAGAGGTAAGAATGGGTACCTGATTTGAAGAATCACCATCATCAGAAAATGCCATCAAGGCATAGTTTGAGTACTCATGTTCTTCTTCTTCATCAGAATCATCCCAGCATTTTCCCTCTGCAATAAAAGCTTTACCCTGCTGTTTCTTGAGTAGAGCTTCATACTTAGCTTCAAGCTCTAAGTATGTTTTGTCCTTTTTGACCTGTTTGGGCTTCTTACACTCTGTGGCAAAGTGCCCAAGTTCATTGCAGTTATAACACCTTATCTTGGTCTTATCTACACTCCTAGTCTTGTATCCTCCTTTAGCAGCACCAACAATTCCTTTACCCTTGTTGACAGTGGTTGAACCACTTGATCCACTAGCATTTCCATTGTTGAACTTAGACTTAAATGGCTGCTTCCTCTTAAATCTTATGTTAGGATATCTCCTAGCCATATAAGCAAAAGACTTGTTTTCCATCTTGTCCAGTTCTTCTATGCTGTAAAACTCATCTTCCTCAGGCAAATCATAGACAACTTGTGTTTCATTACCAGTGTCTTCAGCTTCCAGCTCTTCAATCTTGACCTGATTGACTTTAAGAGATTCCATTCTTTGACCTAAATTGTCAGCAATTAGGGCACAAGAGGTGTTGGCCATTAATCCTTCCTTTGCTTGAATGGCTCTCTTCTGAAACAACTCTAGCTCATAAGTCTTCAAAACACCATACAACACATCAAAACCAATCTTGGTTAGATCCCTTTCCTTGAGAGAAGAGATTCTTGGCTCCAAGTGGTCTGGTAGATTCAGTAAGAACTTCAAGTTGAGCTCTTCTATTTCATAGTGTTTGTCATAGAGTTTGAGCTCTTTTATCAGCTTGTTGAATCTCTCAAACACTTCTGTGATTCCCTCCTTTGGCTTTGCCATGAAAGCTTCATACTGGGAGACCAGAATCTGCTTTTTGTTCTTTCTAACTTCTGGAGTTCCTTCACATAGCACTTCTATAAGATCCCACATCTTTTTAGAACTACTGCAGTGAGAAACAGTGCCATACATGTTGAAATCCATAGATTCACAAATGATAAGTTGGAGATGTCCATCTAGTGCTACTTTCTCTTTTTCAGGATCAGTGTATTTGGAGGGATCTTTAGGAACATGTTTTGCTGGTATTATCTCAGTGCCAACAGTTGTTTCAGAAATCTCAATCATTGGAATAAAGGGACCATGCTTTAGAATATCTAAGTACATGGGATTTGAAGCTTTGATTAAAAGCAACATCTTCTTCTTCCAAAGACTGTAGTGCTCCTTGTTAAAGGGAGGAATCTTGATACTGCTTAGTTTCTGTGAACTCATTCTTGATCTTTTCCTGTTTGTATGTTAAAAGCCCGCTCTGATACCACTTTTCAGTAATGAATACCACTTAGAAACTAGACAGAGGGGGGGGGGTGAATGGATAGTTTGATATATTTTCGCTTTCTTGAAACTAAATTGTTGTAACAGATTGTGTAGTAAGAAAATGCGGAATGAAATAAACAGTACACACACAATCACTTTAATCTACTTTGTATTAAGCAAATTAAATACTACAGCTTCCAAAATCTCACAAGAGAAATTCTGGCTTCTAAACAAGAACAGTGTTTTCTTGCTTTTCTTACAGAGAAAGAAGTGCTTCAATATAATTCTATGATATGCTCACTTATAGCTAACAGTAGGGTGTGCACAATATATATATTGTCCTATACAAAACTAGTGCACACACCTAATTACACAGCTACCCTTCCTGCAACTCCATTTTGTCGTTCTATAAAAGGTTGGATGTGTCAGGGAGAACCACTTGCTTTCTGTGGTCCTCTCCCTTATCTGTAGCTGCTTGTCTTCCTTCATTCCTGACTTCACGATGTCCCTTGTGAAGACTACACGACATGGCCTTTGAGGACTTTGCGACATAAGCCATTTGAGGACTTCGCGATCTAGCCTTTTTGAGGACTTCGCGACATATGCTATTTGAGGACTTCACGATCTAGTACATTTTGACTTTGATGATTTCAACACTTCACGATATGAGTCTTGAAGACTTCACGACATAGTACAAATTGGACTATGCGATCTAGCACTTCTCGACATGGATTTTGGTGACTTCACGACATAGCTTTATTCTGACTTTGCTATATAATGCCTTTGACAAATTTCTGCAACTTATTTCTTCAAGGCCTTATTCATCTCCATCCTGCCGCATGAACAATTCTGAACTTCTACCAGGATAATTATTCAATGGCCTATGTACATTCTAGATGCAAGAAACTTACTAAGCTCATTATAATTCTGAGCATACATGATCAAGCTAATGTTCATGAGAACAAGACAAGTACAGAGAGACCTATACTATATCCCAGTGATAGAATTCACTAGGTCATGTAGTGTGACATAGTCACATAGTGTAGGCTTGTTAATGGTGGTATTCAGACATGTCTCGAGCCTAACAAATTCTGTTTCATTTAATTCTGCAATAATTTGTTCTTGAATTGTTTAATCCTTAAACGAACAAATTCGATAAAACGGTATAGTTTGTATTCAACCCCCCCCCCCCTTCTACAAACTTATCGGGACCTAACAGATTGGAAAAAGAGAGCCTTAGAAATTTCCATTAAATGCTTGTGTTTTCTTTCTACCACCCCATTTTGTTGGGGTGTGTAGCTACAGGAAGTTTGATGAGATATGCCAAAATCAGTATAAACAGACACTATATTGCCCTCACATAATTCTTTGGCATTGTCTGTTCTTATGATTTTAACATTAGAATTGAATTGATTCTTGACAAAAATAATGAATTTTTGAATAATAGGAACATAATCAGATTTTTGATGTAAAAAATGAACCCAAGTTGAACGACTAAAATCATCAACTATAGTAAGAAACATAGTACAATGATTATAAGAAGGAACTTTAAAAGGACCCCAGATGTCTATATGTAAAAGCTAAAAAATATAAGAAGTGGTTGTATTACTAATAGGAAAAGAAAATCTTTGTTGTCTAGCAATGGGACAAATAGTACATATGCATTATGCAGAAAGTTTATTAGTATCAAGATTTGGCTGAACTACATTTAATCTTGAGAATGGGACATGCCCCAATCTCAAATGAAGAAGTTTAGCATCAGTAAAAGAACTAGAAATAACAGAATGAGCAGAGATATGTTGAGTAGCTGCTGGAAGAGAAGATTTAAAGAGCTTGGAGTCAGCAAGGTATAGACCATGAGCCAGATTACCAAGAATGAGTGTTTGCCTCATTGAAGGCACCTGAATTGTACAAGATTGTTCAGTAAAGTGTGCAGAACAATTATTATTGTTACAGAGTTTAGAAATGAAGATGAGATTGAATTTGAAACTTGGGACATATAAAACATATTTAAGAATTAAGGAATTATGAAGTTTAATAGTTCCTATATGAGTAACTGAGACTTGGATACCATTAGGAATAGTGATATGGTCATGATCATGAGGGACAGTAGTATATGTGTCAAAAAACTCAAGTGAATGACATATGTGGTCAGATGCACCACTATCAACAATCCAATCAGTAGAACAATATGAGGATAGAAGACAAAATTTACCTGCAAAAAGTGCAGTGGTCGAAGATTCAACACCTTCATTTAGATTTCCATCAGAATCCTTTGGTTTGGAATTCAGTAAAGTCATCAATTGTCTGTATTGGTCTGCAGACAAGACATGAGCAGTGTTATCAGAAACAGAATCAGATTCATGAGTATCATCGGTACCAGCAAAAGCAGCAACCCTTCTGTTATCTTTAAATTTTGGTGGATAGCCATGAATTTTAAAACATCTCTCAACACTATGGCCTGGGATCTTGCAGTGATCATAGTAATAGTTGATCTTCTTGAAAGACCTTGAATTTTGACCATTTACTAGAGTATTTCTATGAGATGGTTGAAAACCAGATTTAACAGCCTGATAGTTGCCCTGATAATTCCCTTGATAAGTATTTGGTTTATTAACAAATCTTCCTCTATCAGCAGCAAAAACAACAGGTTCAGTATTATTAGAAGGCAAATTGCCAATTTCTCTGTGCCTTTGTTCTTGTAAGAGCATTTTATAAGCCTGAGGCAGAGTAGGCATGGTTTCCATCATTAATATATGTGATCTCACATTAGCATAATTGGATGTGAGTTTCATGAGAAAGATCATAAGCCTTTGATCTTGTTGGAGTTTAAGAAATTTCTGAGATAGGTTGCAAGTACAGTTAGTGCAATTGCAAGAAGGCAATGGTTTCAGATTATCTAATCCATCGCATAACTTTTTTAGATGAGTATAGTACCCAACAATAGGCATGTTATCCTGAGAAGTTTGAAAAATCTCTTGTGATATAGCATAGACTTGAGCTGAAGAAGGTTGTCCATATATACCTCTCTTCCAATTCAATCCATATTTCCCTAGCAGTATCAACATACAATATACTAGCAGCTATTTGTGGTTCTAAAACAGTAATAATCCAACCAGTAACCATGCTGTTACATCTAGACCAAGCTTTGTATTCAACATCTGTAGCATATGGTTTAGCCAATGTACCATCCACAAATGACATTTTATTCTTAGCAGTTAAACCAATAACCATGGATCTTTTCCAATTAGCATATGACAATCCATTAAAAGATGTCGAAACAAGCTTCATACAAGTATGATCAGATGAATGTAAGTAATATACTGATGTAGCATCTTGAGTCAATTCCATGATTATTTGAGAAATAGAACAATCTCGAAAGAAACAGAATGAAACAATGAGTTTAGAACGAAAACAGCTCTGATTAACAATCAATCAACTTTTATCAATCAGGACTTTTATCAAACAGTTTATGACTCCGATTAATCAATCAAGAAAATTCGTAGATTCAACACCAATTGAAACAATTTGTAGAGATAACAAGATCGAGTTACAGAGATTCAGAGAGATACATAGATTCAGAGAGATTTAGAGAGAGATTCTCTTACGGCGATCGATTGTACTGTGAAATCGATCGAAACAAATTGATTAAGAACAAAAACTGATCAGTCATGACGAATTGAAGAACATCACAGCTCTGATACCATGTTATTAACTCGAATGCACACAAGAAATGAAGGAAATCAAGAAAACTCCATTAAAGCTCAATCTATGTTTACAGAGAAGAAAAGTTTGTTATATACAGAAAAAGATGAAAGTAAGAATTAACTAACTAAGTCTATTCTGTTGTCTATATATACAGTCTGATTATATGAGTTGTACATTTACAATTATGTTCATAACTGACAATATGTAAAAGTCTAAAATACCCTCACATATAACTAACTTAACTAACTGTTAGACTCGTGTCATGTGGCTTTTGTGTAGCTAGTATACTAACAGAACAAATGACTCTCGTATGATTCAGGACTTCTATTTTTGTGCGACTACAAAAAAGTTGAAGAGTTCTACCTCTAAATTGTAATAGTTGAGATACAAAAGGATTTAAACTTTTAGCAAGTTTGAAGAGGTTCTTAGTGATTTTGGACTCGATATTGACGATGTTACAGACAAGAATATTTCATGTTTTTTTTTTTAAATTTCTTATTAGTTTCTTTGAATTTGTTGCTTATACGAGAAAAGAGAAATTATGCAACTTCATTTACAACGACATGTTGCTAGTGACACTTCTTAGAGGTGTTTAGTACATGAAGTTGGTTATCGGAGTTAGATAGTCACGTGTTGTAGTATAAGTAGATGATTCTAATATACTTCTAGCATACCTAGTATATCAGCCTGTAGTTTATTTGATTGTCAAGAAAGAATACCGGCTAGTAAAATTCATTATTGTGCTCACTTTTGTGATAAGTGATGATCAACTGAAGTATGCAATTTTTATATGATATTATCTTTTCTACTCTAAATTTAGATTTATATTTTATTAATATTATTTATATCAAACACTATTTTCTAATTTCGTCTGGGGCACCCAAATCCCTCGAGCGGGCCCTGTTATTTGGAAACCCAAGTTGGATGGTTTCTAAATGGTCCGGACTCTGGAGTAGTTTAAAAATGCATACTAGGGGCGATATCAATGACTTAGCCGACAATTGTTTGATGGTTTGTATTGCGTGGTTTTGATCACTATGGTTCTTCCAACAGCATCCATTTTACAAGTATGTCTTCAATTTTCAATCCTTCCTGACCCTTGGGGACTGGTTACTTCATTGTGTTGAAATAATCGAAGAGATTGTCGATAAAAAAAGGTGTAGATTTAAAAGACTCAGCCGAGTTTATGTATACTAAAAACCAATATCATAAACCCATATTTATAAAACAAACATTCACAAATCAAATGAGAACCAAGTTCAGTTGTGTTTACTTGCATCCAGTGCCTTGTACGGATTCCCCGATGCTAATATAACCAACGTAGGACCAAGTTATCAAGTTGAGTAATCTGAATGGCATAGAATAGAATAGAACAGTACACTCAACACTGTCAATAGAACATATGTTACACAAATATAATACCATGAAAAGCTCCTATCCATCTACTTCCATGCCCTCTTCCTTTATTTTCGAAACATTACTATACATGTCCGTGTATAATTTATGGTCGGCTCAAGGGTTGATTCCTTTACCACCAGCCTTGCCTTTTCCAGGGCCGGGTTCATGCCCAGGATTAGGTCCTGGGTCATGGTAATCCGACACGTCCGCAACGCTCAAAATCTTCCTTATCTTCATCTTCCCCGTCATCTTCATTTAGTTACAAAATGCTAATGAAATCAGCACCAGATCGAGGCGTATATTGATTAATTCAAAACAATTACAGAATCTGTACTAATTTTTTAGAAAAAGATGCACATAATTTTTTTTTAAGGAGTGGTTCACATTCACATTAAACTTATTGGCAGAGTATTCTAACTTTTAAGTACTTGCAAGTATACTTATTGCTTACCAGAAATGAATCACTTAGCTTCACATACTTTGGTCTGCCACCGCAATTGTCTGCAAGAAGAAGAAAAAACATCATAGTTCCATGAGGACTATATAAGATCAAATTTGAACACTGATTAAGTACAGAAATCCCTGAGACTCTACACACACAAATTACACATATGTCAAGATTAAATTGCTCACCTGCAGAAGATGGGCTAATCAGTAAAACCAGTAGGAGGGGGATCAGAAAGATAGTTCTCATGGACTAGGCCTTTGAATCGGTTAGAGAAGTGCAATAGTATATAGCTAGACATATGTACTTATGTATATATAGCAAGATTTATTAATAATGGAGTTAACCCAAACTGTGCTTGTCAATTGTCATCATACACTTTTATCCACCCCGCACTTCAAAGTCAACCGCACTTGCAACATGATGCATGTTCCTTAAATTTTCAGGAACACTGTACCGCTAGGTACCCACTTATTTTTCGACAAATTTATAATGAGATTACTTGGTAAAACCGACTACTAATTAAGTAGAAAAGTATATATAAACTCGAAAAAATATGTATTCAGTTACAATCAGGGACGGATATAGGGAAAGTGTCAATAATAGAATATGATCCTGGTAAGTCCAATTCACTTGAGATTTTAGAAGAACGGATCACTTGACGGAGAGACAGATGATCTATTCTGTTTACATTTTGGAGAAATTCGATAAACTGAACAAAGTATACTAGTGTATATCTGATCAATGAAACAATGTAATTATCTGTAGCTAGCTAGATACTGTGTGAGGGTGTTGACAGATGGATACAAGCAATGTGGTATGGACTGTTACTTGTGGATGCTTATTTCATCGCTTTAAATTTCAACCTCTTGATATCCCTGTCATTTCTTTTTCAAGCAAATCCCTTTCCCAACCTAAATAAAATACTCCTATATTTCATAGACAGCTCATGAATTTTACAAACAAAATCATTAGCAACCATTTTTTAATGGTTTTCTGGGCCATGAATTATTAGTTCAATGGTCCTGACCTGACTTCTGTCATCACAAAAAGTCAGCTCTTTTCCGGAATCTTAATTCGCTTTTACACTTGAAAAACTTATAAAGTGAATTTGCAGTAATGAAGCAGAAGAAGCTGTGGTTGAAAATTAATTACCATGATTTAGAGTTCTTGCACTCACTAATTTTTTTTTTTTACCAATTTAGTCTTTTAGTCATCTGTGGAAGAAGACTGTGAAGCTACGAAGAGAAGCTTAAAGAGGTAAAATCTATTTGTAACCCAATTATCACAGCAGTGTGCTAAACGCTGGCAACGCGGAAGCTGAAGAAGAAGATGATGATGATTTTCTTGATGAGCTGTAGGTAATACTAGAATCTGATGAATGATGATGAGCGAAATAAACTATAGGATGACCTGGAGATTTTTAGCGTAGGTTCTGTCTGTGTACCCTGAGGGACTGAGGGTAGGTACTGATCACTTCTTGCAACGTTTGAATACTTTTGGAAAATATCCCCTGAACCCTTAAATTTCACCAACATATTGATCTTTTTGTTTTAGCTTGTTATATTGTTACACTTACTTTAGAACGAAGAGAGTTCGGAAACTTGGTCAAGGAACAGGACTGACATTTTATGAAATTCCCTGAACACCATAGGACTCCAATCTAAAGCTCTGCTTCTCAATGTCGATTTTTCGTTTTTTTTACGCCAATGAGTCATAAAGGCAATACAAAATTACAGAAACAGAGAAGAAGTTGAACATGCGATTTATCGTACACAAAGAACACGGCTTGCGCCACACTAGTAGGTATCTGATATCAGTTACTGATTTTTGATTTTCGGTTTTGTGAGGTATTTTAAATTAAGTTTTTTTTTTAATCATCAATATATATATATAAAGGAGGATACACGGGAGGTGAGGTGGCGCCCCTAAGATTGTCTCAATCTATTTTTCTAATTTTCTAGAATTTTTGAATTTTAAATACTAATAAATCAAAAAATATCCTTTAACATATTAGAATTAGAATAGGTGTTCAAATTTATTAAGGAGAAGATTTCGAATTTATAGCGAAAGCATATAACTAAAAGTTCTATTTGAAGTAGAATATGTGTAGTACTTGCAAAATTCTATTTGAAGTAGAATAAGTGTTTCAATTCACATCAATATATATATATATAAAGGAGGATACACGGGAGGTGAGGTGGCGCCCCTAAGATTGTCTCAATCTATTTTTCTAATTTTCTAGAATTTTTGAATTTTAAATACTAATAAATCAAAAAATATCCTTTAACATATTAGAATTAGAATAGGTGTTCAAATTTATTAAGGAGAAGATTTCGAATTTATAGCGAAAGCATATAACTAAAAGTTCTATTTGAAGTAGAATAGGTGTAGTACTTGCAAAATTCTATTTGAAGTAGAATAAGTGTTTCAGTTCACAGAGAAGAAGAGTCTGGATATAAAAGAAGTACTTGCAATTAAAAGTTATATTGGAAGTAGAATAAGTGTTTGTAATACATAACTAAAAGTTTATATGAAGTAAAACATGTGAAGTTATATATGTGTTTTTTCAACGAAAGAGTGGCTCATTAGAAAGGAGTGTGATAACATAAAAATTAATATATAAAACAAGTATATATTCAAAATATTAAATTTGAGATTTTGATATTAAAAAGGAAAGCGTGTTTCACGGGAGGACGGCTTATTAGCGAGGATCGAGTAATTTTCGTAATTTAATTGATAGAATTTTTTTTTTAAATTACTACACCGCCGCGAAGCGCGGTTTTTTAAACTAGTTTTTGTTAAAATTGTTTCTGCTTTTTAATGAGAAAAATGGTTGGTTGATGTGTTTAATACGTTTGTTTGTTTCTAAACGGTTCCCTAAAGTGCTGCTAACTCCTAAACATTTATAATATGATTGGTCCACATAATCAGTTATGACGTAGTATTCATCTAAACTTAGTTGCAAATCCTCGTTAAATTTCCTTTTCTTCTTCGAAAATCCTCATTCGGCAATATACACACGCGCAAAATCGTAACCTCACAGGCAAGCAAGCTCTACGTATAAAGAGAAAGTTGAGAGAGATAATTAAAGGTGGAAGTCATGATCGGTGCCTACTCCAGACGAAGTGGAATATCGGTGATCATGTTTGCTGCAACATTCTTTTTAGGTATAAAATCACCACCTGTTGTTTAGTTTAAGGCCTCCTTGTACACAAATTATCTTCTATGCATGGCGACATTTAGGATTATTCGATATTCGAATCTGTAGACTCAAATCTCATGTTAAAATACCGCTTCTCCTAGAAAAATAACAATTATTAAAAAAGAAGACTATATGTTATGAACATGGTTCCGAATGAAATTGTATTCTCAATCCAAAAGTGGTGATTTTAGTTAACTTCATTTTTCGGATTCTATTGAACCAACTGCAAGAGGAACATGCTATTAATCAAATCATATACCTGATATCATATACTTTGGATATCAGATGAGCACCATTGTGGAGCATATATTACATCTCCATGTTTAGATTCCTAATCAAGTGATTTCATTCTAAATTATCGACTTTAGTTATACCTGATCTTCATGCTGTCAGCTCAATAACTTTACTGATGGTCTAACTAAATCTACTTCTAAGTGATTCTAAATTAAGTAGTTAATTTATACCATTATCTGGCAGGCTGTCTATTTGCAATTTCCACTGCAATAGAGGAGGCTGTTAAGTTAGGTCCAGTTTCAGAAAACGACGAGGCTGGCAAGTTAGGGAAGGTTATTGGAATACATCTTGGAACTTCCCATTCTTCTGTTGGCGTTTACAAGAGCGGTCATCTTGAAATTATAGCCAACGAGCAGGGGAAACGCATCACCCCATCATGGGTTGCTTTCAATGACAATGAGACATTGATTGGTGATGCTGCAAAGAATCAGGCAACATTCAACACGGAAAGGACTGTATTCCATGTCAAAAGACTTATTGGAAGAAAGTACTACGTTCTACCCACTCTCATCAATTTAATTATAAAGAGATCCATTACTTTATGTAGATCATAAAAATAATAGTTATAATATGACAATTGACAGGTTTGAGGATGAGGAGGTTCAGAGGGCTATCAAGTTGTTGCCCTATAAAATTGTTAACATAGATGGGAAGCCATATATTAAAGTCGTAATGAAGAACGGAGAAACAAAGGTCTTCAGTCCGGAGGAAATAAGTGCCATGTTTCTAGTTAAGATGAAGGAGATAGCAGAAGCTTTTCTTGGGATGAATATAAAAAATGCTGTGCTTGCTGTTCCTGGTGAGGACATCCTACATTTGCAACTTGAAGATAATTGTCTTAGTGTTAAACACTTTATATTGTGATGTTAACCAAGGATGATGTATGTGCTTACTATCCTAGTCATAATTGTCCTTTATACTAACTCTGTTTGCAGTGCATTTCAATGATGCCCAAAGGCAAGCTACCAAAGATGCTGGTGTTATTGCTGGATTGAATGTTGTCCAAATAATCAACGAACCAGTTGCCGCTGCCATTGGGTACGGGTTGGAAAAGAAGTACAAGCCTGATGACGATGCCAAGAATATTCTGGTCTTTCACCTTGGTGGTGCGACTTCTGATATCACCATTTTAGCTGTTCATGACGGCAATTATAAAGTCCTTGCCTCAACTGGAGATAAATATTTAGGAGGTAAGTATCAGGCTTTCTGAATGGTCTTTGCCCCTATTCTTTTAGTACAAGTACACACAAGTCAACCAGACTTCACGTTATCATGACACCAGAGTCGCAGTATACTCTGTTTTAACATACCGTTGAGGTGCCTAGATTGCTCAATTCGACAAAGATTTATATCAGATTTTACCTGTTACCTGCAATATTTTGTTGTATTCTGGGGAAAAATAATCAAACTTTACTTTTAGATATGCAAAGAAGGAATCACGTAGTTTGACTTAATTGCATAATTTAATTTCCATTTTGCTGCAGGTGATGTTTTTGATCATAGAATTATGAAGTACTATATCAATCTGATCAAGATAAATCATGGGAAGGACATCAGCAAGGACACCAGAGCTCTTGATAAGCTAAGGAGAGAAATTGAGCGTGCCAAGAGAGAATCTTTTAGGCAGGAGCAGCTCCGTGTAGAAATTCAATCGCTGTTTGGTGGGACGAATTTCTCTCAGTCATTGACTAGGGTTCAATTCGAGGAATTGAACAACGATCTGTTCACGAAGACAATGGGTCTTGTTGAACAGGCCATTTATGATGCGGACTTGCAGGAAAACGAAATTGATGAGATTGTTTTGGTTGGGGGAAGTACTAGGATTGAAAAGGTTCGACAACTCCTCAAGGATTACTTTAATGGATTAAAGCCCAACATGGGTGTGAACCCTGATGAGGCAGTTGCGTATGGTGCTACCGTACTAGGAGGAATCCTTAGCGGGGAGGAGGTTTACGAAAGTCTTCCAGGTACTGAAATATTAAAAGCTGCAACATTTTTCAGTTTTTCTGGCCACATGACTGCCGTGTACAATAATGTTCAATCTTTTTTTTTTTTTTTGTAATAAATGTTCCGAAACATTATGGCTAATCTTCTAATGGTATTTGTTGCGTTTCTGTAGATTTAATTTTTTGGCAAAGGTTTCCAGTTAGCCTTGGAATTGAAACCAAGGATGGGTTGGTGACCAAGTTGATCCACAGAAACGGTCTTGATTTGACGCCAACCAGAAGATCTCATGTCATCACAACACTCAAGGATCAGCAGACTACTGTGTCCATTAAGGTATTATTTTACTTGCCAAGTAAATTTTAGCCTTGTAAACATATTCAGACATTTAGATCATTTTCCTGCTATTATTGTAGGTGTTTCAAGGTCAGAGTAAATTTACAAAGAATTGTAGGCTACTTGGAAAGTTCAACCTCTCAGGAATACCACCTGCCCCAAGGTTTGTACATTGACATTCAGTTGAAAGTTCACTAGACTTGACAATTTGTGTACTCATATATTTATAGTAGATTTGATCCTTCATTTGACAGGGGAACACCCCAAATACAAGTCACATTTGAACTTGATATAAATTGGCAATTGATTGTCAAGGCAGTAGACAAAGGAACGGGTAAAGCAGAGAACAGCAGCATAGATAATTGGTGGTGGGGAGGTGGACATCGGCTTCAGGGGAGAGACGATGAAGACATGGAGCGGAAAGAAGTGGTTGATGCATATAATAGACTTGACGCATACATTAGTAACATGACGAACCAAATTTATGACAAAGACAAGCTTGCTGACAAGCTCCAAACTCATGAAAAGGAGAAGATTGAGGATGCAATTATAGAGGCTAATGCATGGGTTAATGATAGGTGGTACAGAACGAAAGAACTGCGCCAAGAAAAGCTTCAAGAGGTTAAAGCTGTTTGTGAGCCAATTGTGACAGCAGTGTTTCGAAAAAGGTCTCATGTATCACCCAGCACTTGGTTTAAGGTCTATGCAAGCTAAAGTAAAACTGAGAAACATGCAGATATGATACAGATTATCTTAGTACTAGAAGCATTTTAGTGTTTATCTAATTAGAATGAATTACTGATTTCATGAGCACAAGATTTCATGTCTTTCTGATGTAAAAGAAACGGTTCGCGCGTCCTAGTATAGCATTCATTTTATACAATGTCAAGTTCAATTTGTGTTCACAGCATATTTTTCCATCTAATAAACTATGGTATTATCAAATTGAATACATTTTTTAGGTAGACTCTCTCAAACAAATGATACAATGGAAGAAAAGAATAACCACTAGTAGAGACTTGAGTAGTTTTTTTACGTATATTTTAAAATAAAATGTTTTAAATATGATGGTGAATATGAAGTCCAGCAATAACACCAGCATCTTTGGTAGCTTGCGTTTGAGCATTATTGAAATGCACTGCAAACAGAGTTAGAACAAATGACAATTATGACTAGGAGAGTAAGAACATCATCCTTGGATAACATCAAAATATAAAAGTATATAACACTAAGGCAATTATCTTCAAGCTGCAAATGTAGAATGTCCTCACCAGGAACAGCAAGCACAAAATTTTTTATATTCATCCAAGAAAAGCTTCTGCTATCTCCTTCATCTTAACTAGGAACATGGCACTTATTTCCACGGGACTGAAGACGTTTGTTTCTTCGTCCTTCATGACAACTTTAATATATGGCTTCCCATCTATGTTAACAATTTTATAGGGCAACAACTTGATAGCCTACTGAACCACCTCATCCTGAAACCTGTCAATTGTCATATAATAACTATTATTTTTATGATCTACATAAAGTAATGAATCTTTTATATTTAAATTGATGACAGTTGGTAGAACGTAGTACTTTCTTCCAATAAGTCTTTTGACAAGGAATACAGTCCTTTCCTGGTTGAATGTTGCCTGATCCTTTGCAGCATCACTAATCAATGTCTCGTTGTCATTGAAAGCAACCCATGATGGGGTGACGCGTTTCCCCTGCTCGTTGGCTATGATTTCAAGATGACCGCTCTTGTAAACACCAACAAAAGAATGGGTAGTGCCAAGATGTATTCCAATAACCTTCCCTAACTTGCCAGCCTCGTCATTTTCTGAAACTGGACCTAACTTAACAACATCCTCTATTGCAGTGGAAATTGCAAATAGAAAGCCTGCCAGATAATAGTACAACATTAATATGGAACAATTACCTACTTAACTTAATAGGGGACTAAACTTGGTACAACAGAATCCGCATAATTTTAAACTAGATATTTTGGCTATACTCTTCTACAAGTAAAATTAACATTTACTAGTAGTTAAATAAATACAACCATCACAAGCCTAGGCTACTGTTAATGATAATTAAAGACACATCTTTTTAGTCGCGCACAAATTCTCCTATTCGAACTTCCTCTGTTCCGAGCAGGCTGATAGCACTACTATCTTCTGGTCTCTTCTTGATCACTGGAAATCAGCAAGAGGATATATGAATCCATGTCGACACCTAGATCTCCACATAACTCATTGGAAACATTGTTGAATTGAGCAACAATGTTGCATTTTTAGTAGCAGAGTAGTCGTAGTAGTTATCAAGTAGTTATCAAGTTAGCAGTAGGTTTTTGTTTTCTTCACTACGCTTATTTCTATTATTTCTATAAACAAAAACAACATACTTTAATTATGCCATGCCGAAATCTTCACAACCAAAATCCAGACCGTTTTCAAGTAAGATCACAGAATCATCCTAATGAAAGTGTAGATAGCTAAGAAATGTAAAAAAAAAAGTTGTGTACAAGCTGCAATCCAAAGTTTGTTGACAAACATACATATAGTTCATAAGAATTTCATGTAATCATGATTTACGTATTCTGTTTAAATAAGGAAGAGTTTTAACACGGTTTCATAAATTATACATGAATTTTCCCATGAGGCAAGATCATATCTAAAACGAAATCATACTTCCTGTAACTAAGAAGTACGTAATTTAGCCTTCGTGACCTATAAATAACACATTACACACCGGATAAACATAATTAAGTTACATATGGCAAAAATGAATGGGATTAGAGTTACTAGTTTGATGATGATTATGATGGCTGTAATGGCCATTTTAATGTCTCCTAGCCATGCAAAAACTGTAGATTTCAACATTTCATGCTTTTTAAAATGCGCAACTGGTTGTCTTTCAAAAAATTCAACCTTACAGTGTATTACCAAGTGTTTAACTTCTTGCATAGCACCATCCCCCTCACCCACACCTAAACCACCAATGCCACCAAAACCACCAGCGACGCTCCCAACCTCCCCTGTTGCAGTACCTATGTCTTCACCAGCGGGGTTGAAGTCTTGCAATTTCGAATGTGCAATTCGAGTCTGTACCAGTATCGAAACAGGTCAATCTCAATCGCTACATTATATACAAATTCATCAAAATATTTTCACTTTGATTTTTAAATGTTTTAACATTTGTTTGTTACTTGATTGACAGATATGGAGAAAATAAACTGCATGGACAACTGCTTCAGATCTGATTGTGAAGATAATTGAACATTTCTAATTTCTACCACTAATATAGGCCGGCCATGTTAAGCAATAAATTTTACTATCTCAAAAACTAGTTATCCTCAAAATTATATATCTTTTCGTATCCATTTCTCGTTATTTCTGTTTCTATTATAGTTCTTCATGAATGTTGCATCACTTTGTTTCTAAGTATTGTTTAGAGCTCCAGACTGAATTCACGAGTACAAGATCAATATGTGTGGATAATTATTTTATAACAAGTTTTTACAACAATTAACAAAAATAAGAATAAACCCGAAGTGTTAATATATAGATGTGTGATATGAACTCAAGACTTTAGCATGTTCTAAGACAATTAATAGAAGTGTTTCGAAAAAGTTCTCATGTATCACCCAACACTTGTTTATGGTTTATGCAAGCTAAAGTAAAACTGAGAAACATGCAGATATGATTCAGA
Organism: Heracleum sosnowskyi; assembly: GCA_030848705.1. Lineage (NCBI taxonomy): Eukaryota > Viridiplantae > Streptophyta > Magnoliopsida > Apiales > Apiaceae > Heracleum > Heracleum sosnowskyi. The sequence goes on from CM061239.1 coordinate 13,229,489, forward strand.
TTTTCTTAGTACTAGAAGTATTTTAGTTTTTATCTAATTAGATTGAATTAGCTAAGGCAGTCCAACACTATGCTTAACAAATTTATTTAATTAGGAACTTAGTTTTTTTAGTTACTTTGATGAGGACAAGATTTCATGTCTTTCTGATGTAAAAGATACGGTTCGCGCGTCCTAGTAGCATTCATTTTATACAATGTCAAGTTCAATTTGTGTTCACAGCAAATTTGTCCATCTAATAAACTATGGTATTATCAAATTGAATACATTTTTTAGGCTAGATAAATAACAGTGGTGTTCATCGGATCGCCCGTATCACATAAATCGTCTTCACTGCATCAAACTGTATCATAAAACGCGGTTTTAGAGAAAAATCGCACCGCCCGCACCGCGAACACCCATAATAAATACAAACATTATGTTTAAAGTATTTTAAACTCGGATCCTTATTATTTATACTTTTTTCGTTCATATACATTTTTTATGTAGACTCTCTCAAACAAATGATACAATGGAAGAAAAGAATAACCACTAGTAGAGACTAGAGTAGTTTTTTTTACATATATTTTAAAATAAAATGTTTTTAAAATTTAATTGTTCTTACATATTAATTTATCCTTTTTGATATTTGTTTTTAATTTATATTTTTCTTTTCGAAATTATCCACAATGAGCAGGGAAAACGAACCACCCCGTCATGGGTTGCTTTCAGTAACAATGAGACATTAGTTGGCGAGCAGGGTCGTAGCCAATGTATTGGCAGCGGGGGCAATTAACCCCACTAAAATTATAAATTATTTATAATTTATATGTAAAATTTTTCTAAATCTTCTTGTTTTAGTTTTAAATTTTATTTTTGACCCACTAAAAAAATATTTTTCTAGTACTATATTTCAATTTTGACCCCACTAATTTTATTGTGTAATCAGGGATATGAAGTTATTTAAAATTTCTTGATTATTTTGTACGTTGAATTTTTTTTGACCCCGGTAACTTATATTCCTGGCTACGCAGGCTGCGAAGGATCAAGCAACATACAACCAGGAAAGGACTGTTTTCCATGTCATCAGCAATAGAGAGAGAGATAATTATTACTTAATGAGTTAATGTAGATGGTAATATTATTATACAGGTTTGACGGCGAGGAGGTTCAGAGGGCTATCAAGTTGTTACCTTATAAAATTGTTGACATTGGTGGGAAGTTAAAATTGAAAATGTTGTGCTTACTGTTCCTGGTGAGACTAGTCTACAGTTGCGGCTTGAATATCGTTCTCCTACTATTATTCACTTTACCAATGTCATGTTAACAAAGGATGATGTGCTTACTCTCCTGGTTTTTATTCTTCTTTTTTAATTATTTCTGTAGCATACTTTAATGATGCCCAAAGGCAGGCTACCATAGATGCTGGTGTTATTGCTGGATTGAATGTTGTTAAAGTAATCGACGAACCAACTGCCGCTGCAATGGGGTATAGAATGCAAAAGAAAGGCGGTGTGAAGAACATCCTGGTCTTTGACCTTGGTGGTGCGACTTTTGATGTCACAATCTTGGCTATTGATGATGGTGAATATGAAGTCCTTGCCGCATCCGGAGATAAATATCTAGGAGGTAACTCGGTAAGGATTCGGCTTAAATTCTTTTTGGCCTTTGACCATATACTTTTTGAACAAGAACACAAAATTTAAACAGACTTCAGACTACAGTGACGCCAGAATTGCAGTATAAGTATGCTATAACATACTGTTTAGGGTAGCTGGATTACTCGATTTGATAAATAAAAAATTGTATTGGAACTTACCTGTTATCAACAAGATTTTCTTTAATTAATAACGTGGAGAATAAATCAGATTTCATTTGTACATAGCAAAGAAGCAAATATATTAAATGAGTGCATATCATCATTTCCATTTTCTGCAGGTGATTTCTACAAAACATTATCGAACACATATTTATATTAGATTTCGTCCTCCTATTAACAGGGGATCACCTTGGATAGAAGTCACATTTGAAATTGATGTAAACCATCGCCTCACTGTCAAGGCAGAAGACAAAGGAACAGGTAAAGCTGAATACATTTATCATTAGTGACTGGTCGATAAATGAAGAAACTCATCTGATGCTTCAGAAGGGAGAAGAGATTGGCGATGAAATCATGATTAAATGATGCATTTGATTCCCGTAATACACAAGGCATACATCAGTAACATGATAACCGAATCAATCACGAAGACAAGCTCGGTGGCAAGCTTGAATCTCATGAAAAGGAGTTAAGGAGATAACTGAGAGTCAGTGGCGGATCTGGCCAAAAAAATGCACCCAGCGATTATTTTTTTCCCACGATGAATACCTCTCGACAAATATGAATACACTTGACAATTATAACTAAACCCCAAGAAACTATCAAGATAACTCTTGGTCTTGGTGAATGAAATATAACATAAGCAAAAAGAATTTTATAATTCTATTATCTCGTATATTAAAATTTTCTTGTGCACATTCTATCGAACACTTGGAGTATATTCTCTATTGTGTAATAATTTTAATAAAAAACCAAGCAGAAATAAGTAGGATACTGTGCTTTTGTGGTGATTGGTAAATCAATCCCATCTTCCCTTAATTTTAGTCTGGACAAATCAGTGTTGCAAGTGCAGAAGTGCATAGGCTTGAAATTTCAGATACTATTTTCTAATATTCACCTCAAAATTTTTACCCGGCAGCAATTTTTTTTCTCCTTTCAACTACAAATTTTCACCCAGCGGAAGCTGGGGCCAATTCCCTTTAGGTCCGCCCCTGCTGAGAGTACAATTAGAAAGGCCTCTTCATGGCTCGTTAACAACCTGTTCTCAGAGAAAGAACAACACCAAAATAAGCGTAAAGAGATAGAAGGTAGTTGTAAGCCAATTATTACATATCAAACAGGTTCTTCTGTAAAACATAGCACTTGACTTATGGTATACAGTCTCATTGCCAAAACTATATATGGTTCCTTATACCTTTAATTTTTGATTTATTTACATATTTATAATGCTCTACATATGTGGTGTGATTATGACCACCTGCGCATCCCGAATCTTTTATTTTAGGGTGACACCGAGTAAATCTTGGAAAAGCACCCTCATATTTCTTAATTTTATAGGGGCATCTTTTATAAAATTTTTCAAAACAATTAATGGTGAAAAAATCAAAAAAATAATTATAAAAATTTAGGGAGACACAAGGTCCCCGTGGGCCTACTAGATTCACCCCTTATTATGACCGAAAGTCTGAAACAAAGCAACTGTATTTCAATTGAGCTAACCACTTTCACAAAATTCATAAACAAATTTCACTTTTTACCATATGTAAACTGTATTTTTTTCTTTTTATTTTTATTGTGTAACTCATAAATAAATTATGTAAGAAGAAAAATTAGTAAATTACTATTAAAGAAACTAGTCGATTTCCCTATAAATTTTTTGTAAAATTTTAAATATTGACTATTTAAGAAAAAATAATTTATATAATCTATTTTTTATATAATTGACGTTTCATTGAAAATTTTGGTTTTTAGGTTTTCGGTCATTTTAATTAATAAATAATAAGAATAATAGGAATTGTCTTTTCTAACCAAAACTTATTACTCCCTCCGTCCATTTAGGTTCGTAACATAACTTATTAAGTTATGTTAAAAATTTAAATAAAAAATAAGTTATGAAATTATATTTTTTAGGAGTCTTAAAATTTGTGTCAAGTTCTGTCTCCCAAAGAACCTAAAGGGACGTAGGAGTACCTTTTGATTAAAAAAACACTATATTTTATAAACACGCATAAAAATACTAATAATATAATATTTTTCAATCATTAAAAGCATGTTACCTTTTAATTAAAACATACTACCTTTTATAAACACACCTAAAAATACTAATTATATTATATTTTTGAGTCATTAATGTAATTTTTTTAAATTAACATGTTACATTTTAATTAAACAATATTACATTTTTCAAACACACCTAAAAATACCAATTTTACAATATATTTCAATCATTAATACACTCCCAAAAATACCTTACACGATATCTTTCAATAATTAATAATATTTATAACTTATTAATACATCCAAATATATCCTTTAATTAATTAATTAATAAAATAAATATAAAAAATCGTAAATGGTACGTGCAATAAGTCAGTCTATACTATTATATAATAGACGAAACATTAAAACTTTGATCGGTCGGTAAAATCATATTTTTACTTAATTAACTTTACTGATTTATAAAAAAATATCAAATAATAACATTATCTATTTATAACCAATTACTTTTTCAGCTAAAACACATTATAAATTTTTATAACAAACCCCCTCTTTTTCTAAAAATATCATGGGCAATTTCCTTTTTCAAATTACTTTTTCTATTTTTCTTACTAAAATCTCTCCTTTTTCTAAAAATATCACGGACAAACCCTTTACTTATTTATTTTAAAAACCAACAAATGCAATTAATAAAATATTAAAACGTAAATAATATAGTAACAAATATTAAAAATAATCCGTGCATCGCACAGGTTTTAAGCTAGTATATATAAATAATGAACACAATATTTTACAAAGTAACATACATAAATAATAAAATAAACTATTTACAAATTTGTATGCCGATTTTGTGTCATATTTTCTTTAGCCGACACCCGCTACACTAAATACATATAAAAAAATACTACAAATATGCAGTTTTATAAATTTAAGTATTAACCAGCACTTAATTCTTCAACCATTCATATCATCACAAAATTTATAAATTTCTTAAATATCCATAGATTTTATATGCCGATTTTGTGTCATGTTTTTTGAGTTGACGCTCGTTGCATAAATACAAATAAATAAAAAATACTAAAAATATACGCAATAATAAAATTTAAGTATTAGTATCATTGCAAAAATTACAAATTTCTTAAGTATCCCTGGATTTTATATGCGATTTTGTGTCATAAGCCGACGCCCAATGCACTAAATACATATAAATTAAAAATACTAAAATTAAGCAATAATAAAGATTTTAAGTACTAACCACCGCTTCAAACTTCAAGTAATTGTATTATCACAAAATTACAAATTTCTTAAATATTTTTTGAAGTTATAATAACACTTTTTTATGCGTACATGTGCATCATTATAATATAAAAGGTTTATCATGAAAACATAATCAATTTTTATATAATCATTGTCCTTCGTGTAAATTTGAATGTAAATAAGGGATTTCAATTTTAGAATACTCTAAATTTTTTAATTATATTATGAATATGATTGAATTTTATATATTTATTAATTTTACTTTGAATTTGAATGTAAATAAAGAAATTTAATTCTCTACACATAATTAATAAAAAATTATGAGATAATGGTATTGAATAACTCTAATTAAATCCCAAAATCACAAAAAAAAAAATATGTCAAAAACTTTATACAAAGATAACATTCAATATAATTATTATTAGATAAATAAATCAACTAAAAAAAATTTATATACCTGGTCACCTTTTGAATCCATACACTCTTTTTTTTAGCCTACAATTGTCTATTTGTGTTTCAACTTTTTTTTTTTTGAAAAAAAATTGTGTTACAACTTGTGCTAAACCTATGAAGACATATATTATTCACAAACCCAAAAAACTGATTAATAATAGTTTGTGTTTGTTCAGTGCTATGTGATAAGTATGCACATATATAACTATAACCAGCAAAACTTCAAGTAAAAGATGTCAAAAAAGAAAATAAATTAAAAGTTATAAAAAGTTATCATCAATATGCAGTGTTAATGCACACAAATTATCATAAATTCCCACGCGGGAAAAACTAATCAGTAGTATGCCAGGCAATTTAAGATATAATAAAGATTATATTCTAAATAGTATTATAAAGATAAAATCCTAAATAGAATTGTAATATAACGTTATAATAAAGATTAAATTCTAAAAAAGGTTAATTTTTATATATTTATTGTATTTCCTATAAATTCGAATCTAAGTAAGATAATTTAATTCTATTGAATTAAAATAGAGAAACTCTAGAAAAATAGATTAAAACTTAAATATGATTTAATTTAGTTGAGAAAATAAGTTAATTTTGTTTAATTAAATTTTAAATATGGCTGACTTTTATATATTTATTGTCTTTGCTAAAAATTTGAATTGAATTAAAATAGTGAAACTCTAGAAAAATTGATTAAAACTTAAATAAGATCCAAGTTAGTTGAGAAAAAAAGTAATATTTGTTTAATTAAAGTTTAAATAGGACTGACTTTTATATATTTATTGACTTTCCTGAAAATTTGAGTGTAAATAAGAAATGTATTTCCTAAAAATTTGAATGTAAATAAGGAAACTTAATTTTATTGAATTAAAATTGAAGAGCTCTAGAAAAATAGATAACTATTTTTCGGACTATCTGAGAGCTCATGGGGCTTCTCCAATAGTAAATTTTTAAAAGGTATTTGATATTTTTCTATCTTATAAATTTCAATTTAAATAAGGAAATTTAATTTTATTGAATTAAAATTTGATATTTAGTTTCCTCCATTAAAAAAGATTTAAAAGACAATTGAGATTTTTTCTATCCTATAACTTCAAATTTAAATAAGCAACTTTAATTTTATTGAATTAAAATTGAGAAAGAAAATAATGTTAAAATTGTATATTCTATTTCCTCCATTAGTTAAAATTTAAAAGGTAGCTGATATTATCTCTATCTTATAAATTTGAATTTAAATAAGTAAATTTATTTATATTAAATTAAAATTCAAGAGCTCTAGAAAAATAAATAAATAGTTATATTTAGTTTCCTTTATTAGTAAAGATTTAAAAGACAATTGAGATTTTTTCTATCATATAAATTTAAATTAAAATAAGGAACTTTCATTTTATTGAATCAAAATTGAGAAAGAAAAAAATCTTAACTGCTCAATTCAACAATGTTTCCAATGAGTTATGTGGAAATCTAGGTGTCGACATGGATTCATATATCCGCTTGCTGACTTCCGGTGATCAAGAAGAGACCAGAAGATAGTAGTGCCATCAGCCTGCATGGAAAAGAGGAAGTTCGAATATGAAAATTTGTGCGCGACTAAAAAGATGTGTCTTTAATTATCATTAACAGTAGCTCAGGCTTGTGATGGTTGTATTTATTTAACTACTAGTAAATGTTAATTTTGCTACTTAACATGCATCATTTACATAATGATAATCTGTAGCTAGCTAGATGCTGTGTGAGGTGTAAATGATAATCAGCTAGCTAGATGTTGTGTGAGGGTGTCGACGGATGGATGCAAGCAATGTGGTATGGACTGTTACGTGTGCATGCTTATTTCATCGCTTTAAATTTCAACCTCTTGATATCTCTGTCATTTCTTATTCAAGCAAATCCCTTTCCCAACCTAAATAAAATACTCTTATATTTCATAGACAGCTCATTAAATTTGCAAACAAAATCATTAGCAACCATTTTTAAATGGTTTTCTGGGCCATGAATTATTAGTTCAATGGTCCTGACCTAACTTCTGTCATCACAAAAAGTCAGCTCTTTTGGGGAATCTTAATTCGCTTTTACACTTGAAAAAATTATAATTGAATTTGCAGTAATGAAGAAATTTAGTTTTTAAATTAAAACAACGTTGTTTGATAAAAGAAAAAAGCAGAAGAAGCTGTGGTTTAAAATTTATTACCATTATTTACAGTTCTTGCACTTTTTTTAAATTTTTATTACCAATTTAGTATTAGTCTTTTAGTCATCTGTGGAAGAAGACTGTGAACTTACGAATGAGAAGCTTAAAGAGGTAAAATCTATTTGTAACCCAATTATCGCAGCAGTGTGCTAAATTCTGGCACCGCGGAAGCTGAAGAAGATGATGATGATTTTCTTGATGAGCTGTAGGTAATACTAGAATCTGATGATCAATGAAATAAACTATAGGATGACCAACCTGGCGATTTTTTGCAAAGGTTCTGTGTACCCTGAGGGACTGAGGGTAGGTAGTGGTACTGATCACTTGTTGCAACGTTTTGAATATACTTTAGGAAAATATCCCCTGAACCCTTAGATTTCACGAACATATTGATTTTTTTGTTTATAGCGCTTGTTGGTTTTGATATTGTTACACTTCTTTTAGAACGGACAGAGTTCAGAAACTCGATCAAGGAACAGGACTGACATTTATGAAATTCATTGTCCACCATAGTACTTTAATCTAAAGCTCTGCCTCTCCATGTCGATTTATTGTTTTTTTTATGCCAATAAGTTGAACATGCGATTTATAGTACACAACTACACAAGGAACACGGCTTGCGCCACACTAGGACTCATCGGTCTATTTGTTATACTAGCTTTATACCCGTGCGATGCACGGGGTGATTTATTAATATTTTTATATAATTTTATCTATTTTATATTATTATTATTATTATTATTATTATTATTATTATTATTATGTTACATAATATTTATCTCATTTTAGTTTTTCAAAGTAAAATTTATCTACAAACTAATAATTTAAAAATATTCATTTACAATCTTACAATGTTACTAATTATATAGAATATTCAACCTTTATTAAGATATTTTAAAAATATAAATTTTATAATATATAATATGTTTAATTTGTTACCAAAATTGGTGAATTTTACCGTGAAATATCAAATTATAGAAATGAGGGTTTTACTTTATAATATTTAGATATCATACATAACAATTTTTTTGATATATTTTCTACAAACTTCTTGGCAACACGTTTCCTTTTTCTTCACCACGCGTGTCATATGTGTCTAGGTCTATAAGTCTTCTGCTACCACCATGCATTTGATATATAATGTTTTCCCCTTTTAATAATAATAATAATAATAAATTTACTTTTTAATAATAATAATAATAATAAATTTACTAATTTAGCCCTGACGATCAAACCACCTAAACTCTCTTATGCTAATTATATATAGGATATAATTAGTACTTATTAGTACTAGTATCTGCTATCAGTTCTGTTTTATGAGAGATTTTAAATAAATCTTTTTATTTTATTAGAATACTTTGATTTTAGTGAAAATAATGGTTCGTTGATGTGTTTAATATGTTTCTCCTAAATGGTTCCCTAAAGTACTACCAACTCCTAAACATTTATAATATGATTGGTCCACATAATCAGTTATGATGTAGTATTCATCTAAACGTAGTTGCAAATCCTCGTTAAATTTCCCTTTCTTCTTCGAAAATCCTCATTCGGCAGTATACACACGCGCAAAATCGTAACCTCACAGGCAAGCAAGCTATATGTAAAGAGAGAAAGTTAAGTAGGTAATTGTTCCATATTAATGTTGTACCATTATCTGGCAGGCTGTTAAGTTAGGTCCAGTTTCAGAGAACGACGAGGCTGGCAAGTTAGGGAAGGTTATTGGAATACATCTTGGCACTACCCATTCTTCTGTTGGTGTTTACAAGAGCGGTCATCTTGAAATCATAGCCAACGAGCAGGGGAAACGCGTCACCCCATCATGGGTTGCTTTCAATGGGTCTTCTTGAATCGCTGTTTGGTGGAACAAATTTCTCTCAGTCATTGACTTGGGTTCAATTCGAGGAATTGAACAACGATCTGTTCAGGAAGACAATGGGTCTTTTATCATTGCTGATGTCCTTTCCATGTTTTTTCTTAATCAGATTGATAAAGTATTCCACAACTCTATAATCAAAATCATCACCTGCAGAAAATGGAAATTATGATATGCACTTATTTAATATATTTGCTTCTTTGATATGTACAAATGAAATCTGATTTATTCTCCCCGTTATTAATTAAAGAAAATCTTGTTGATAACAGGTAAGTTCCATTACAATTTTATTATTTATCAAATAGAGTAATCCAGCTACCCTAAACAGTATGTTATAGCATACTTATACTGCAATTCTGGCGTCACTGTAGTCTGAAGTCTGTTTAGATTTTGTGTACTTGTTCAAAAAGTATATGGACAAAGGCCAAAAAGAATAATTAAAACCAGGAGAGTAAGCACATCATCCTTTGTTAACATGACATTGGTAAAGTGAATAATAGTAGGAGAACGATATTCAAGCCGCAACTGTAGACTAGTCTCACCAGGAACAGTAAGCACAACATTTTCAATTTTAACTTCCCACCAATGTCAACAATTTTATAAGGCAACAACTTGATAGCCCTCTGAACCTCCTCGTCGTCAAACCTGTATAATAATATTACCATCTACATTAACTCATTAAGTAATAATTATCTCTCTCTATTGCTGATGACATGGAAAACAGTCCTTTCCTGGTTGTATGTTGCTTGATCCTTCGCAGCCTCGCCAACAGGGGCATAGCCAGGAATATAAGTTACCGGGATCAAAAAAAAATTCAACGTACAAAATAATCAAGAAATTTTAAATAACTTCATATCCCTGATTACACAATAAAATTAGTGGGGTCAAAATTGAAATATAGTACTAGAAAAATATTTTTTTAGTGGGGTCAAAAATAAAATTTAAGACTAAAACAAGAAGATTTAGAAAAATTTTACATATAAATTATAAATAATTTATAATTTTAGTGGGGTTAATTGCCCCCGCTGCCAATACATTGGCTACGACCGTGCTCGCCAACTAATGTCTCATTGTTACTGAAAGCAACCCATGACGGGGTGGTTCGTTTTCCCTGCTCATTGTGGATAATTTCGAAAAGAAAAATATAAATTAAAAACAAATATCAAAAAGGATAAATTAATATGTAAGAACAATTAAATTTTAAAAACATTTTATTTTAAAATATATGTAAAAAAAACTACTCTACTCTCTACTAGTGGTTATTCTTTTCTTCCATTGTATCATTTGTTTGAGAGAGTCTACCTAAAAAATGTATATGAACGAAAAAAGTATAAATAATAAGGATCCGAGTTTAAAATACTTTAAACATAATGTTTGTATTTATTATGGGTGTTCTCGGTGCGGGCGGTGCGATTTTTCTGTAAAACCGCGTTTTATGATACAGTTTGATGCAGTGAAGACGATTTATGTGATACGGGCGATCCGATGAACACCACTGCTATTTATCTAGCCTAAAAAATGTATTCAATTTGATAATACCATAGTTTATTAGATGGACAAATTTGCTGTGAACACAAATTGAACTTGACATTGTATAAAATGAATGCTACTAGGACGCGCGAACCGTATCTTTTACATCAGAAAGACATGAAATCTTGTCCTCATCAAAGTAACTAAAAAAACTAAGTTCCTAATTAAATAAATTTGTTAAGCATAGTGTTGGACTGCCTTAGCTAATTCAATCTAATTAGATAAAAACTAAAATACTTCTAGTACTAAGAAAATCTGAATCATATCTGCATGTTTCTCAGTTTTACTTTAGCTTGCATAAACCATAAACCAAGTGTTGGGTGATACATGAGACCTTTTTCGAAACACTGCTATTAATTGTCTTAGAACATGCTAAAGTCTTGAGTTCATATCAGACATCTATATATTAACACTTCGGGTTTATTCTTATTTTTGTTAATTGTTGTAAAAACTTGTTATAAAATAATTATCCACACATATTGATCTTGTACTCGTGAATTCAGTCTGAAGCTCTAAACAATACTTAGAAACAAAGTGATGCAACATTCATGAAGAACTATAATAGAAACAGAAATAACGAGAAATGGATACGAAAAGATATATAATTTTGAGGATAACTAGTTTTTGAGATAGTAAAATTTATTGCTTAACATGGTCGGCCTATATTAGTGGTAGAAATTAGAAATGTTCAATTATCTTCACAATCAGATCTGAAGCAGTTGTCCATGCAGTTTATTTTCTCCATATCTGTCAATCAAGTAACAAACAAATGTTAAAGCATTTAAAAATCAAAGTGAAAATATTTTGATGAATTTGTATATAATGTAGCGATTGAGATTGACCTGTTTCGATACTGGTACAGACTCGAATTGCACATTCGAAATTGCAAGACTTCAACCCCGCTGGTGAAGACATAGGTACTGCAACAGGGGAGGTTGGGAGCGTCGCTGGTGGTTTTGGTGGCATTGGTGGTTTAGGTGTGGGTGAGGGGGGTGGTGCTATGCAAGAAGTTAAACACTTGGTAATACACTGTAAGGTTGAATTTTTTGAAAGACAACCAGTTGCGCATTTTAAAAAGCATGAAATGTTGAAATCTACAGCTTTTGCATGGCTAGGAGACATTAAAATGGCCATTACAGCCATCATAATCATCATCAAACTAGTAACTCTAATCCCATTCATTTTTGCCATATGTAACTTAATTATGTTTATCCGGTGTGTAATGTGTTATTTATAGGTCACGAAGGCTAAATTACGTACTTCTTAGTTACAAGAAGTATGATTTCGTTTTAGATATGATCTTGCCTCATGGGAAAATTCATGTATAATTTATGAAACCGTGTTAAAACTCTTCCTTATTTAAACAGAATGCGTAAATCATGATTACATGAAATTCTTATGAACTATATGTATGTTTGTCAACAAACTTTGGATTGCAGCTTATACACAACCTTTTTTTTTACATTTCTTAGCTATCTACACTTTCATTAGGATGATTCTGTGATCTTACTTGAAAACGATCTGGATTTTGGTTGTGAAGATTTCGGCATGGCATAATTAAAGTATGTTGTTTTTGTTTATAGAAATAATAGAAATAAGCGTAGTGAAGAAAACAAAAACCTACTGCTAACTTGATAACTACTTGATAACTACTATGACTACTCTGCTGCAACATTGTTGCTCAATTCAACAATGTTTCCAATGAGTTATGTGGAGATCTAGGTGTCGACATGGATTCATATATCCTCTTGTTGACTTCCAGTTATCAAGAAGAGACCAGAAGATAGTAGTGCTATCAGCCTGCTCGGAACAGAGGAAGTTCGAATAGGAGAATTTGTGTCTTTTCTTTTTTTTCACACAGTAACATAATACTCTTATCAGCATCAACTGATCAAAGTTGCACTTTGATGCTCAATTTCATTTAGCTAATTAAAAAATTTGTTAATTTCAGTAACCAAAAGCATGGACATACTCTAAATTTGCAAATTTTATTAGAATTTCTGAAATTTTTTATTGTTTTGCGTGTTAAAAGTATGATAATGAGTTATTCGAATGTTGACAAAAGTATGTATGTGTTCTCATCAGTTAATTTGTTAAAGTGTTATAATTTAAGTAAATGTTTGTTTTTATCTGTTTATGTGCAAATTTAAACTCATTTTTGTTATAAATATAATATTAAAAGTTTGATAGACGATACATTCGAAAACTAAAAGTCTGACATGATTGATAATTTTTAATATTTCTGGAGTAAAATATAATTATACATATTAATTATCTAATCATTTAAGTAGTAGTAGAAATATAATTGTAAATTCCTATATTTAATAACAATGGAGTAATAAATATAGATGTATTAATGATGATTAATGAATTAGATGTATTTAATATATGCATTAATTACAAAATTATTATTATATAATAAGTAGGGGTAATATAGTAATTTCACACTGATTTATTTGTCTCAAGCACCCCCCCTAGTTGCTCTATTATATATATAATAGATGCGCTGAAGAGGCTGAATACTTACGCCAATTTCTGGAGGATATTCCGAGATGGCCAAAGCCTGTGACTGCAATAGGACTACATTGTGATAATCAGTCTGCTATTGGCAGAGCACAGAGCACGATGTATAATGGAAAGTCCCGTCACATACGACGATGACATAGTTCCATTAGACAGTTAATGTCAACCGGAATTATCACTATTGACTTATACCGTCAAAGGATAATATCGCGGATCCGCTAACCAAAGGGTTATCAAGAGAATTGGTTGACAAATCATCTAGAGGGATGGGCCTTAAGCCTATTGCTTAACGACGTCATGGTAGACACCCAACCATTGCTGACTGGAGGTCCCAAGAACATGGTTCAATGGGCCAACTAAATCATGATGACCAAATCACTATGGGGGTAACCCCTGGCCTGTTCCTATGATGCAGAAACAGTGAGACCAGTATGGTACAAGGGTAAGCTTTCGAGCTTTTAATGATCTTTCGTGGAATACATGGAGTTCAAGGTTTTGAACGCATGGAATTCAGTTGAGTAAACGCAGGTTACTCTATAAGACAAAGATCACCTATGTGGGAGAGAAGTGGGGCCGCTTCAAAGGAGAATTGCAAGGCACAATTCTTTAGAAACTCCTGCAGAACCAGGACGATGTTCCATGGCCAAAATGGACATAATCATAAGAGCTGAACGAATCAGAAAGGATATAGTGATAAGTATATCATCATTTACACAAATGGTCTAACAGTTCAAAGACACTCGAGTCTACTGTCTATAAGTAAAATCGATATGCTTACTCGAGCGAAGGTTCAAGGAGCATTCTCTACCTATCGTATGCTCTATCTGGTCGAAGAAACTATCACCAAGCCAAACTCCGTGTCAGTCTGACTTGTGCATGCTACCGAAACATCAATTTCACCCATGTGGGGGATTGTTGGAAAATATGGGTGAATTATGGTATGGGTGAGTTAATTGATTTGGTAAAATCGATTCCGTTTATTTTGCAGATATATCATTGATTTTGAGTTATTTGATAAAGTCATTGATTTTGAGTTATCTGATAAAATCATTGATTTTGAGTTATCTGATAAAATCAATTATGTTTTTAAATTCGGATTTTTTGCCATTGACGCGATTAATTAGTTTGACTAATTAATTAAGGAAATTGCCACCAACATAATTGTCACAATTAATTAGCTTGACTAATTAATTAAGGAAATTGCCAACCGATATAATTGATTAACGCGGTTAATTAATTATGGCAATTGTGTAGCGCACAAGTTTTCCTAGCCTATATAAACTCGCATATAGCCTTAGGATTATTCATTCGAAAATACATCATCTCTTACACACATCTCTCTTCTCTTCCTCCGGTGATAGTTCTCTTGTTCGTTTCAAGCTCGCTGAGAGTGACGCTATTCAACAGCCTCACTACAAACTGTTTTATCCTGGGAAGCAATTCGCTCGCACATACGGTGAGGGCTAATACGCTTTAAGGAGACAGTCACGCACTGGACTCGGTTTTGTTCCTTGTCTTTTTATTATTATTTGTTTACTGTTTACATACACCTTATCTGTTATTCACACACGCCCACTAAGTTACCGGGGTCAAAAAAAAAATTCAACGTACAAAATAATCAAGAAATTTTAAATAACTTCATATCCCTGATTACACAATAAAATTAGTGGGGTCAAAATTGAAATATAGTACTAGAAAAATATATTTTTTAGTGGGGTCAAAAATAA
Source organism: Heracleum sosnowskyi (assembly GCA_030848705.1). Taxonomy (NCBI): domain Eukaryota; kingdom Viridiplantae; phylum Streptophyta; class Magnoliopsida; order Apiales; family Apiaceae; genus Heracleum; species Heracleum sosnowskyi. Next base: position 13,244,839 of record CM061239.1, read on the forward strand.
AATTTAAGACTAAAACAAGAAGATTTAGAAATTTTTTACATATAAATTATAAATAATTTATAATTTTAGTGGGGTTAATTGCCCCCGCTGCCAATACATTGGCTACGACCGTGCTCGCCAACTAATGTCTCATTGTTACTGAAAGCAACCCATGACGGGGTGGTTCGTTTTCCCTGCTCATTGTGGATAATTTCGAAAAGAAAAATATAAATTAAAAACAAATATCAAAAAGGATAAATTAATATGTAAGAACAATTAAATTTTAAAAACATTTTATTTTAAAATATATGTAAAAAAAACTACTCTACTCTCTACTAGTGGTTATTCTTTTCTTCCATTGTATCATTTGTTTGAGAGAGTCTACCTAAAAAATGTATATGAACGAAAAAAGTATAAATAATAAGGATCCGAGTTTAAAATACTTTAAACATAATGTTTGTATTTATTATGGGTGTTCTCGGTGCGGGCGGTGCGATTTTTCTGTAAAACCGCGTTTTATGATACAGTTTGATGCAGTGAAGACGATTTATGTGATACGGGCGATCCGATGAACACCACTGCTATTTATCTAGCCTAAAAAATGTATTCAATTTGATAATACCATAGTTTATTAGATGGACAAATTTGCTGTGAACACAAATTGAACTTGACATTGTATAAAATGAATGCTACTAGGACGCGCGAACCGTATCTTTTACATCAGAAAGACATGAAATCTTGTCCTCATCAAAGTAACTAAAAAAACTAAGTTCCTAATTAAATAAATTTGTTAAGCATAGTGTTGGACTGCCTTAGCTAATTCAATCTAATTAGATAAAAACTAAAATACTTCTAGTACTAAGAAAATCTGAATCATATCTGCATGTTTCTCAGTTTTACTTTAGCTTGCATAAACCATAAACCAAGTGTTGGGTGATACATGAGACCTTTTTCGAAACACTGCTATTAATTGTCTTAGAACATGCTAAAGTCTTGAGTTCATATCAGACATCTATATATTAACACTTCGGGTTTATTCTTATTTTTGTTAATTGTTGTAAAAACTTGTTATAAAATAATTATCCACACATATTGATCTTGTACTCGTGAATTCAGTCTGAAGCTCTAAACAATACTTAGAAACAAAGTGATGCAACATTCATGAAGAACTATAATAGAAACAGAAATAACGAGAAATGGATACGAAAAGATATATAATTTTGAGGATAACTAGTTTTTGAGATAGTAAAATTTATTGCTTAACATGGTCGGCCTATATTAGTGGTAGAAATTAGAAATGTTCAATTATCTTCACAATCAGATCTGAAGCAGTTGTCCATGCAGTTTATTTTCTCCATATCTGTCAATCAAGTAACAAACAAATGTTAAAGCATTTAAAAATCAAAGTGAAAATATTTTGATGAATTTGTATATAATGTAGCGATTGAGATTGACCTGTTTCGATACTGGTACAGACTCGAATTGCACATTTGAAATTGCAAGACTTCAACCCCGCTGGTGAAGACATAGGTACTGCAACAGGGGAGGTTGGGAGCGTCGCTGGTGGTTTTGGTGGCATTGGTGGTTTAGGTGTGGGTGAGGGGGGTGGTGCTATGCAAGAAGTTAAACACTTGGTAATACACTGTAAGGTTGAATTTTTTGAAAGACAACCAGTTGCGCATTTTAAAAAGCATGAAATGTTGAAATCTACAGCTTTTGCATGGCTAGGAGACATTAAAATGGCCATTACAGCCATCATAATCATCATCAAACTAGTAACTCTAATCCCATTCATTTTTGCCATATGTAACTTAATTATGTTTATCCGGTGTGTAATGTGTTATTTATAGGTCACGAAGGCTAAATTACGTACTTCTTAGTTACAAGAAGTATGATTTCGTTTTAGATATGATCTTGCCTCATGGGAAAATTCATGTATAATTTATGAAACCGTGTTAAAACTCTTCCTTATTTAAACAGAATGCGTAAATCATGATTACATGAAATTCTTATGAACTATATGTATGTTTGTCAACAAACTTTGGATTGCAGCTTATACACAACCTTTTTTTTTACATTTCTTAGCTATCTACACTTTCATTAGGATGATTCTGTGATCTTACTTGAAAACGATCTGGATTTTGGTTGTGAAGATTTCGGCATGGCATAATTAAAGTATGTTGTTTTTGTTTATAGAAATAATAGAAATAAGCGTAGTGAAGAAAACAAAAACCTACTGCTAACTTGATAACTACTTGATAACTACTACGACTACTCTGCTGCTAAAAATGCAACATTGTTGCTCAATTCAACAATGTTTCCAATGAGTTATGTGGAGATCTAGGTGTCGACATGGATTCATATATCCTCTTGTTGACTTCCAGTTATCAAGAAGAGACCAGAAGATAGTAGTGTTATCAGCCTGCTCGGAACAGAGGAAGTTCGAATAGGAGAATTTGTGCGCGACTAAAAAGATGTGTCTTTAATTATCATTAACATTAGCCTAGGCTTGTGATGGTTGTATTTATTTAACTACTAGTAAATGTTAATTTTACTTGTAGAAGAGTATAGCCAAAATATCTAGTTTAAAATTATGCGGATTCTGTTGTACCAAGTTTAGTCCCCTGTTAAGTTAAGTAGGTAATTGTTCCATATTAATGTTGTACTATTATCTGGCAGGCTTTCTATTTGAAATTTCCACTGCAATAGAGGATGTTGTTAAGTTAGGTCCAGTTTCAGAAAATGACGAGGCTGGCAAGTTAGGGAAGGTTATTGGAATACATCTTGGCACTACCCATTCTTTTGTTGGTGTTTACAAGAGCGGTCATCTTGAAATCATAGCCAACGAGCAGGGGAAACGCGTCACCCCATCATGGGTTTCTTTCAATGACAACGAGACATTGATTAGTGATGCTGCAAAGGATCAGGCAACATTCAACCAGGAAAGGACTGTATTCCTTGTCAAAAGAATTATTGGAAGAAAGTACTACGTTCTACCAACTGTCATCAATTTAAATATAAAAGATTCATTACTTTATGTAGATCATAAAAATAATAGTTATTATATGACAATTGACAGGTTTCAGGATGAGGTGGTTCAGTAGGCTATCAAGTTGTTGCCCTATAAAATTGTTAACATATAGCCATATATTAAAGTTGTCATGAAGGACGGAGAAACAAACGTCTTCAGTCCCGTGGAAATAAGTGCCATGTTCCTAGTTAAGATGAAGGAGATAGCAGAAGCTTTTCTTGGATGAATGTAAAAAATTCTGTGCTTGCTGTTCCTGGTGAGGACATTCTACATTTGCAGCTTGAAGATAATTGCCTTAGTGTTATATACTTTTATATTTTGATGTTATCCAAGGATGATGTTCTTACTCTCCTAGTCATAATTGTCCTTTGTTCTAACTCTGTTTGCAGTGCATTTCAATAATGCTCAAACGCAAGCAACCAAAGATGCTGGTGTTATTGCTGGATTGATTGTTGTCCAAATTATCAACGAACCAGTTGCCGCTTCCATTGGGTACGGGTTGGAAAAGAAGTACAAGTCTGATGACGATGTCAAGAATTTTCTAGTCTTTCACCTTGGTGGTGTGACTTCTGATATGACCATTTTGGCTATTCATGACGGCTATTATAAAGTCCTTGCCTCAACTGGAGATGAATATTTAGGAGGTAAGTATCACGCTTTCTGAAAGGTCTTTGTCCATATGCTTTTAGTACAAGTACCACAAGTCAACCAGACTTCGCGTTATCATGACACCAAAGTCACAGTATACTCTGTTATAACATACTGTTGAGGTGGCTAGATTGATTAATTTTGTTGGGTATAATTAAGAACTACACAGCAACAATAGGGCAGTTATATATATTTATATTAACAAGAACAGGCAGATAAAACCAATAAACGAAACAAACACGAAGGTCGAAACAAGAATATAATTAGAGACTGTAAATAACAAGATAAGAAAGAACACTTATCTCTCTGCAGCTTTTAACAAATACTGAATGATAAAGAACGTCTGAGTCGCCAAGCCTTAGAGAAGTCTTGACTGTTCTTGAAGAGATTATTGCCCCACTTACGCTGTGTTGGGTTGCAGCAATATCACTTCCCAGATAAAACAGCACAGATCAATCCACTCACAAAAATGGCAATGATCAACAACGACCTGCACCTCAGTTCGCCCAAAAACCTATGTATATTTTGTATGTGTTGTGAGAGAGAGAGCAGAGAAGAATATGATGCAAAGGTTTTCTGAGTTACGTATTTTCGTATTGTTAAACGTTATATTTTGTATATATGTACAAAATAAAACGTATCAGACCAAATAAAATTGTAACTGAAGATATGACATTTAATACTAAATATTCTGATTTAATTATCATAACAGTTGTCATCAGTATTTGATCATCATCAGTACTTACTCAAGCCATGAGGAATGGCATAAATCCTGACCCAGTTCGTTGAGCTGTTACAAATAAATACTGATATTGTTAAATTAAATCAATAAATAATATTAAATAAACGAGTAATAAAATTCCTCGCCCAGGACCCCTCGCGTACGCGAGACGCCGAGACATTCGCCCTTCGACCCGACTCGACCCGTGGCGTGGCGTGGCGAGGCGGGCGGTGGCGCGCGTGTGCGCGCGCATGAGGCACACAATAACACCATGCACACCCACATACCTTAGTAGTTGTACACTACTCTTTCCCATGGTTCTATATAAACCCACCAACCTCTCATTACCATTTTTATGTGGAATATAAGTTATTCCAACTTAAACTACCCACATAACCCATTTCAAGAAACTTATTTCAACTCAATTTATTTATGGATTCCACTAAGAAAATGTCTTACATCCAAACATGAAAGTTTAAGTCCTCATATCAAGGAACAACCTCCAATTGTTAGTTTCCGGAAATTCCATCAAGAACATATTTAAAATATGCCTCAAACTTTCCATTTTCTAACAAATTTGATAAAAGATTTATATCAGAATTTACCTGTTACCTGCAATATTTTGTTGTATTATGGGGAAAAATAATCAGACTTTCCTTTTAGATATGCAAAGAAGGAGTTATGTCGTTTGAATTGATTGCATAATTTAATTTCCATTTTGCTGCAGGTGATGTTTTTTATCATAAAATTATGAAGTACTATATCAATCTGATCAAGATAAATCATGGGAAGGACATCAGCAAGGACAACAGAGCTCTTATAAGCTAAGGAGAGAAATAGAGCGTGCTAAGAGAGAATCTTTTAGTCATAAGAGAAATTGAATCGCTATTTGGTGGAACAAATTTCTCTCAGTCATTGACTTGGGTTCAATTTACGATCTGTTCAGGAAGACAATGGGTCTTGTTGAACAGGCCACTGATGATGCGGGCTTGCACAAAAACGAAATTGATGAAATTGTTTTGGTTGGGGGAAGTACTAGGATTGAAAATGTTCGGCAACTCCTCAAGGATTACTTTAATGGATTAAAGCCCAACATGGGTGTGAACCCTGATGAGGTAGTTGCGTATGGTGCTACTGTACTAGGAGGAATCCTTAGCGGGGAGGAGGTTTATGAAAGTCTTCCAGGTACTGAAATATTACAGGCTGCAACAGTTTTCAGTTTTTCTGGCCATATGACTGCAGTGTACATTGATGCACAATCTTTTTTTTTGTAATAAATGTTTCGAAACATTATGGCTAATCTTCTAATGGTATTTGTTGCTTTTCTGTAGATTTAATTTTTTGGCAAAGGTTTCCAGTTAGCCTTGGAATTGAAACCAAGGACGGGTTGGTGACCAAGTTGATCCACAGAAACAGTATTGATTTGACGCCAACCAGAAGATCTCATGTCATCACAACACTCAAGGATCAGCAGACTAATGTGTCCATTAAGGTATTATTTTACTTGCCAAGTAAATTTTAGTTAATTACTTACCCTTGTAAACATATTCAGACATTTAGATCATTTTTCTGCTATTATTGTAGGTGTTTCAAGGTCAGAGTAAATTTACAAAGAATTGTAGGCTACTTGGAAAGTTCAACCTCTCAGGAATAACACTTGCCCCAAGGTTTGTGTTGGAAAATATGGGTGAATTATGGTATGGGTGAGTTAATTGATTTGGTAAAATCGATTCCGTTTATTTTGCAGATATATCATTGATTTTGAGTTATCTGATAAAGTCATTGATTTTGAGTTATCTGATAAAATCATTGATTTTGAGTTATCTGATAAAGTCATTGATTTTGAGTTATCTGATAAAATCATTGATTTTGAGTTATCTGAAAAAATCAATTCTGTTTTTAAATTCGGATTTTTTGCCATTGACGCGATTAATTAGTTTGACTAATTAATTAAGTAAATTTCCACCAACATAATTGTCACCGATGCAATTAATTAGCTTGACTAATTAATTAAGGAAATTGCCAACCGATATAATTTATTAACGCGGTTAATTAATTATGGCAATTTTGTAGCGCACAAGTTTTCTTAGCCTATATAAACTCGTGTATAGCCTTAGGATTATTCATTCGAAAATACATCCTCTCTTACACACATCTCTCTTCTCTTCCTCCGGTGATAGTTCTCTTGTTCGTTTCAAGCTCGCTGAGAGTGACGCTATTCGACAGCTTCACTGCCAACCGTTTTATCCTGGGAAGCAATTCGCTCGCACATACGGTGAGGGCTAATACGCTTTAAGGAGACAGTCACGCACTGGACTCGGTTTTGTTCCTTGTCTCCTTATTTTTATTTGTTTATTTGTTTACTGTTTACATACACCTTATCTGTTATTCACACACGCCCACGTTGTTTTATGTACTAATATCACAGATTGTCTTACAATTTTAAAGCGTATTATTAATTTATATATGTGACTTATACATCTCTGTTTAGGTTTTTTGAGTAACAGATCTATGGAGAATATTGAAACTGTAAACAATGGAAGCTCGGTTGATCCCAACGCACAGGTTACACCTGATGGGGGTCACCAGTTGTTGCATAACCCTAACGCACAGGTTACACTTGATGGGGGTCAGACATCGACTGGACATGTGCCTACGACACATGTGCCTTTGGGACACACTGTCATTGGACAGTTTAGTGTTCCGTTTGGACAGACTATGGGAGGTTTCGGTTCTACTGGTGTGCAAACGTCGGTAGTACAGACGTTTGTTGTGCCTATAATGGCTACTGCACCTGTTGTGCCAATGGTTCCTGCTGTGCCTGCTGCACATGCTGAGAAACCTGAGAAGTTCAATGGTACGAACTTCAAACGCTGGCAGCAAAAGATGCTGTTTGATAGAATATATATTTATATATATTTTATATGATTTTATTCATCATATTTATTATATTTTGCATTTAATTGGATTTTTATTTAATAAATTTTAATGTTTTATTGTAGGAAGTAAGGAAATCCTAAACTTGGAAGGATTGGAGAATAAAGAGCTTAATTTGGAGATTTATTAGAAGGAAATTCGGATTTGTTGGGCTGCCTGCACATAATTCACTGTTTGGGTCATATTTTGAGATCTAGAAGTCAGAATTGGACGATTTAACAGTCCACGCGAAGATAATGGAAATCTCTTTTATTCTAAAGTGGTCCAATTATTAAATTAATTCAGGAACGGCTCAGATTTACTGAAGAAAAGTCAGCTACGAATTTTCCTTGTAAAACATAATCAGTTTAGGAAACGTACTTGTACTTTCCTCAAGGCATTAAAATATTTGAGGATATATATATAGACATCAGATCTGAGAGATAGGGAGACATACAGATATACAGATATACATAGATACATACAGACATAGAGGAGACTTGTACTTTTTCTTCTTGGAGAAAGATTAAAGGTTTTTATTCTCTGTTCTTAATATTGTCATGTGTTCTTATTATATTATGTGTTTTGTTAATTTAATTATGAGTGAGTAGTTATTTAATCTAGGGTTAAGTTGAACCCTAGTTATGATTGATGTATGATTTTCCATAAACCCCCAATTTAGTTATGTTGTATGCTCTTGCTTATTGAGTTGTGCTTAATTAACAATAACATGTCAGACGTGATTATGCGTATTGTTTGAACCTAATATCTATTTATCATCGAAAGTTGGACATAGATGGTTGTGATTTATCCAATAAGGACATGAACTTCTCCATGAAAATAGGTAGAACGGATTGTTAGGAAGTTAGGATGCTGTGTTTAATGTCTCTAAATTGCATGATACCATGAAAATAGGCTTGAGTGTATTTTAGAGAAGCCATTAATACTCGAGAGAGGTTATTGGTATTTTATAGGGCGCATCTTTCCTCTTGAGTCGCATATGATTAATTGGGGTGGAAAATCATGATTGCATTGATTCATGCTAGTGGGGATACTTAATTCTAGATGTTTTTAGTTAATTCATAAATACCACATATTTGCTTTAGTATAATATTTAGATTAATAATCTCTCAACAATTTATTGTGTTACTTGCTTAGTTGAATTGAATCAAGAATAACTAGTGATTGATACGTTTGTCTCTGTGGGATCGACTCTGACTTACCCTACTACATAGTTAGAAGGATTTGTTAGATATTATTATTTGATAGGCACGCGACAGCCTTGTCAAATTTTTGGCGCCGCTGCCGGGGACAAAGCGGTATTAGATTAGTTAATTTTTGAGTTTGTTTAGCTAAGTCTTTTTGTTGTGTTGCTTCGGCTATTATTCCCTTGTTATTTGATCTTTGTTTCTAGTTTCCTTGTTGCATGCACACTCGAAGTTCAGGTACAGAAAATTTGATTGCTCTTGATCCTGAAATTGAAGCTACAGCAAGAAGACAAGCAGGACTACGAAGGAAAAATAAAGACAAGGAAGTTATGGGTGAGACAACAGCAAAAGCTCTCAGGGAGCATGGTATGCCAGACGCTACAGACGTACTCTCCAGTATTGTCAGACCAACAATCACGGCTACCCACTTTGAACTCAAGCCACAATTCATACAATTCGTCTCCAATGATTCTTTCGCAGGATTGTCCACTGAAAATCCTGTTGATCATCTTGAGAGTTTTCTGGAAAAGTGTGATACTATAAAGCTGACCAATGTTAGTGATGATGCTATTAAGCTGCGTTTATTTCCATTCTCTCTCCGAGATGCAGCAAAAGATTGGTTGAAGGATGAAGGACCAAACACATTCACTACTTGGGATAGTCTTGCAAAGGCGTTTCTACTTAAATTCTTCAGTCAGAAGAAGACTTCAAAGCTCAGGAATGAAATATCTAACTTTCGTCAAGATGATGACGAGTCACTTCATGATGCTTGGAGAAAATTCAAACGACTTCAGAGACAATGCCCTCACCATGGAATTCCTGACTGGTTGTTGATCCAAACATTCTACAATGGGTTAACACAAGAGTTTCGAAATTTTGTTGATGCTTCTTCTGGTGGATCTATTATGAAAAAAAGTACGGAGGATGCAAAAACTTTGTTAGACGAGATGGCGTCTAATGATAATTATCCTTACAGTGACAGAAATCATCCAAAGAAGGGTGGTAAGTATGATGTTGATGCTCTAACCATGTTGAATACTACTATGCAGGCAATGGTTAAGAAGATTGAGCAATTGAATTCTAGAACTTCATCTATGGTTGCCTCATGTGAAATATGTGGTGTAGTTGGACACACTCAACATGCTTGTCAATACAATCCCTCTGGAACAGCAATGGAACAAGCAAATGCCCTCTACAACCAAAATCAAAGGCCACAATATAATCCTTACTCTAACACATACAATCCAGGTTGGAGAGATCATCCTAATTTCTCCTACAGAAATAGCCAGGCTCAAGCTCAACCTCCACAAAATAACTTTTCTCAACCGCCCGGTTTTCAACAAGCCCAGCCACAAAAATCTAACTTGGAGAATCTTTTGGAAGGATTTATCTCTACACAAGCAAAGAAGAATGATTACTTTGACTCATGCATAAATGAGATAAAGGCTCATAACAAGTTAATGGAGAATTCAATCACTCAAATTGCTCAACAGTTGAATCAACTTAGCAAGTCTTCAAGCCAACTTCCTGGCCAAACTGAACAACCACATAAAGCCCACGTGAATGCTATAACGTTAAGAAGTGATCATGAATTGCAAGGGCCAGAGATGAAGATGAGTACTGATAATTTGAATGTTGAGGAAGATACGGAGAAAATTCAATCTGAAAATGTGATTGTGCAAGAAGCGATTGAAGAAAAGAAGAAGGAACCCATAGTTGCTCCTGTCAGACCTTACGTACCACCTGTTCCGTTTCCTCAAAGATTAGTGCAAGCTAGGCTTGGAGAGAAGTTTATGAAGTTTATGGATATCTTGAAAAGGTTAGAACTTAATATCCCTTTCTTAGATGCTATCAAAGAGATGCCTTCTTATGGGAAGTTCCTTAGGGAATTATTGTCAAACAAAAGAAAGATTGAAGAAAGTTCTATTATCTCATTAACAGCAGAGTGTAGTGTCATCTTGCAGAATAGTCTTCCTAAAAAGCTAATTGATCCAGGTAGCTATTTTATTCCTGTCAAACTTGGGAATTTTGAAATCAAAAGAGCTCTATGTGATCTTGGGGCAAGTGTAAGTCTGATGCCCTTATCAATCTACAATAAGCTTCAGATGGGTGAACTCAAACCCACACGTATATCTTTACAACTTGCAGATAGAAGTGTAAAAGTTCCACTTGGAATACTTGAAGATGTTCCTGTCAAGGTAGGAAAGTTTTTTATTCCATGTGATTTTGTTGTCATGGAGATGGAGGAAGATGTACAAAATTCTATTATTCTCGGAAGACCTTTCTTAGCTACAGCTGGTGCGAAAGTTGATATGATGCAAGGAAAAATTTCATTTGAAGTTGGAGATGAGAAATTGGAATTTAAATTTTCCAACTCTTCGTTTAGCCCTTCTCTGAAGAAGAGTGATCTTGGAAATAATAATGAACCTGTTCTTATGGTTAAGTCTTTGGGTGGAGATCAAGATATGAAGGCTGATATTTTCCTCTCTAAACCTCCTGCAAGTATGGTGAGAGATTTACATGTCATTAATTATGTTGATTTGAAGCCTTCAACAATGAAATCGATTGGTGAAATTCAGTTTGGTGGATTATCTGTTGAAGATCCTGATGCTCATATTGAAAACTTTTTGAAGATTTGTAATACTATCAAGTGTGATGGAGTTTCTGATGAGGCCATTCGACTTCGATTATTCCCTTTCTCTTTAAAGGATGGAGCTAAAAATTGGTTATTTTCGTTACCCTCAAATTCCATTACTACTTGGGAAGACTTACTTATTAAATTTCTTTTTAAGTTTGTCTCACGAGATGAAACGTCAAGGATAGTTGTTGCATTCTTAAAGTTTGCTCGAGATAGAAGAGTTGTATTGTTGGATAAAGCCGTGGATGAAAGTTATAAGTTTTTGGGAGATGTCATGAGAAAATATATTGAAAAAGTGGATGCTCCACTTTCGATCCATTCACCAGGTTGATTGATAAGAAGGTCGAGCTAAAGACCTTAAAAAGCGCTTCTTGGGAGGCAACCCAAGATTTTGGAGGAGGAACACTCTCCCACAATTTTCAACCGGGACTTCATGCACTAGGGGAGTATTTCTAACCTTTCTTTGTATAATTTTTCACTCTTATTCTTTTTGTATTTCTTTTAGGATCTTGTTAGTTTTGTATATTTATATATATTGTTCATTGAGGACAATGAACCACTTAAGTGTGGGGATGAGTTCTCAATGACGTAAAAAACCCAAAAAATATATATATTATAAAAATCCAAAAAAAATTTAAAAAATGGTACGAACTTCAAACGCTGGCAGCAAAAGATGCTGTTCTATCTGACCTCGTTGCACTTTGATCGCTATCTGAAAGAGGATGCACCGTTGCTCACTGCTGAGAGTAACGCACAGACTGTGTATGCTGTTGATGCCTGGAAGCACGCCGACTATATCTGTCGGAACTATGTGCTTAATGGTTTGGCTGACTCGTTGTATAACGTGTATAGCTCGAAGCTAACAGCTAAGGCCTTATGGGAATCTCTTGACCATAAGTATAAAACCGAGGACGCTGGGGCGAAAAAGTGGATTGTTGGCCGCTTTCTTGATTCTAAGATGGTGGATTCAAAGACTGTGGTTAGTCAGGTGCAAGAATTGCAATTGATCATCCATGAGATTCATTCTGAAGGAATGGTCATAAGTGAGTCTTTCCAAGTTGCTGTTGTGATTGAAAAGCTGCCACCTGGTTGGAAAGATTTCAAGAACTACCTTAAGCACAAGCGAAAGGAGATGTCTATGGAGGATCTGATCGTTAGACTTCGCATTGAAGAAGATAACAGGGGATCCGAGAAGAAGACTAATGTTGCCACTGAAAAGGCAAACATGGTGGAATTTAAGCCCAAGAAGAACAATTCAGGAAAATGGGCAAAATTGGCACCCAAAGGAGGAATTTCGAAGTCGAAGTTTCAAGGGAAGTGCTATAACTGTGATAAAGTGGGTCATAGGTCTTCCGAATGCAGGAAGCCCAAGAAGCCCAACAAGAAAAAGGAAGCAAACATAATGGATGATATCTCCAAGGAGATGGGTGACATAGACCTATGTGCTACGGTCTCTGAAGTGAACCTGGTTGGCTCCAATCCAAAGGAATGATGGATTGATACTAGTGCTACAAGGCATGTTTGCTCAGACAAGGCGATTTTCTCTAGACTCATAGCTTCCAATACTAGTGAGAAGCTCTACATGGGGAATTCAGCGACTTCTACCATTGAAGGGGAATGCACGATGATTCTGAAGATGACCTCTAGGAAGGATCTGACTTTGAAGAATGTACTTTATGTGCCTGATATTCACAAGAACCTTGTGTCTGGTTCCTTGTTGAATAAGCATGGCTTTCGCATTGTAATAAAGTCAGATAAAGTTATTTTTTCTAAGAATGGTATGTTTGTAGGCAAGGGCTATTTAGCTGATGGGCTGTTTAAGCTCAATGTAATGTCCGTTAAGGATAATAATGGAATGAAGAATTCTTCTGCTTACTTGCTTGAGTCTCCTAATTTATGGCATGCTAGATTGGGACATGTAAATTATGACACTTTACGAAGGTTAAGTGTAAAAGAATACATACCGAAATTGAATATCGATTCAAAACATAAGTGTGAAACTTGTGTTGAGGCAAAATTAACGAGATCATCGTTTAAACAAGTTGAAAGAAACACCAAAGTGCTAAACCTAATACATAGCGACATATGTGATTTAAAATATGCTCCAACTAGAGGAGGAAATAAGTATTTTATTACATTCGTTGATGATTGTACGAAATACTTCTATGTATACTTGCTTAAAAGCAAAGACGAGGCTATAGATAAATTTAAAATCTATAAGGAAGAAGTTGAGACACAACAAACAGAGAAAATCAAAATGATACGAAGTGATCGTGGAGGTGAATATGTTGAACCCTTTGGGGAATTTTGTTCACAACATGGTATAATCCATGAGGTCACTGCACCATACTCCCCTCAGTCAAATGGAGTGGCTGAGAGGAAGAATCGTACTCTCAAAGAGATGATGAATGCGATGTTGCTAAGCTCTGGACTTCCGCAGTCGATGTGGGGGGAAGCCATCTTAAGTGTGAACCATATTTTAAATATGATGATTCGTAAGAATAAGGATATGAGTCCTTATGAGATGTTTAAGAAAAAGAAACCAAGTTACCAAACTCTGAAAGTGTGGGGGTGCCTTGCGAAGGTACTAATCCCAGCACCTAAGAAGGTGAAGATTGGTCCAAAGACTGTGGATTGTATCTTCATCGGATATCCACCACATAGTACTGCATATCGGTTTCTTGTGCATGAATCGAAGATCCCTGATATTCAAAAGAATACGATAATGGAGTCAAGGAATGCCTCATTCTTCGAGAATGTATTTCCTTGTAATCCTGAACGCCCTACAACGTCTAAACGCACTCATGAGTCTATAGAAGACGATAATGAGAATGCCGAAAGTGTAGACGAAGATGTGGGGGTAGTGAGAAGGAGCAAAAGACAAAGAAAGGAGAAATCCTTTGGGTCAGAATTTCTGACCTATTTGCTCAAAGAAGGTGATCCGATAACATACAAGGAAGCGGTAATATCACCTGATGGACCTATGTGGAAAGAGGCCATCAAAAGTGAAGTTGATTCTATTTTACAGAATCATACTTGGGAATTAGTGGACTTGTCAAATGGTAGTAAACCGTTAGGTAGCAAGTGGGTTTTCAAGAAGAAGTTGAAAACTGACGGAACGATCGATAAGTACAAAGCTAGACTTGTAATCAAAGGATACAAGCAACAGTATGGCCTTGATTACTTTGATACATATTCTCCAGTATCGAGAATAACGTTCATAAGGATGATGAAAGAAAAGTCTATATATTGGTGAAATCTTTATATGGCTTAAAGCAAGCACCAATTAAATGGCATGAAAAATTTGATGAAGTCGTGTTGGCTAACGGCTTCAAGATCAATGAATGTGACAGCTGTTCCTATTACAGGGATAATGAGAATGGATATGTCATGATGACATTGTATGTAGATGATCTACTTATTGCTGGAAGCAATGATAAAGTGATCAAATCTACCAAGGACATGTTAAAAGCAAGATTTGACATGAAAGACATGGGACTAGCAAATGTGATTATAGGGATTCAAATTTCTAGAACATCTGAGGGTCTCACACTAAGTCAACCTCATTATGTTGACAAAATTCTTGATAAGTTTCTCAAGGATGATTTTGAGAAAGCTAGAACACCTACGGATCTAACTTTGCATCTATCCAAGAATAAAGGTGTATGAGTCTCCCAGTTAGAATACTCGAGGATAATTGGAAGTCTGATGTACTTAATGAGTTGTACAAGACTAGACATCGCATACTCAATTAGTAAGTTGAGTAGATTTACAAGTAATCCGTGAGCTGATCACTGGAAAGCGATTATACGAGTACTAAGGTACTTGAGAGGAACTCGAGACTATGGATTGAATTATGGCAGTTATCCAGCAGTATTAGAAGGCTATACTGATTCAAACTGGATATCTAGCAAGAAAGCACTAAAGTCTACGAGTGGCTATGTGTTTACACTAGCTGCAATGGCAATATCATGGAAATCCTCAAAACAAACGGTGATAACTCATTCCACGATGGAAGCTGAGTTTGTGGCGTTAGATAAACTAGCTTTATAACCCGTGCGAGGCACATATATGATCTAAATATATATTTTGTTGGACTTTTTACACGTTTAAAAAATGAATTATTTGTCATTTCGGATTTTTCTTTTTTTGCTTTCGATTTGTAATAGGACATACCCTTGTTCATAAAAAAAAATGTGAAATGGAAGAATTTTGATTTTTTTGAATTTTGCAGTAGTCATGATTAATTATGGACATTCATTTGTTTGGAAAAAATAGTTAATGAATTAAGAAGAAATTGAGTTGATTTGCATCAGTTGCCTTAATTTTATATGTTGTGTCTATAATATACACGATAGTAGCCGTCTTTTTCATTAATTTCATCAAATTTGTGAGAGTCAGCTACATTATTCAGCATATGTTTTTTGGGTTTGACGTAAATAAGGTGTAACGAAAGACCAAAGTATGTACACGACAAGTGTATATAGATGTTGGGCGTGAACACAGGACCACACACTTAATTCGATAATCATGGTTACAAACGATAAACAAAAGTTGTTAATTTAGACAATGTCTTAAAATTTTCTTTTTGAGATCAATTTGGTAATTGTTATCCATTGACTATATTGGTTGCGTGTTACTTTTCGTTTCAAGCGATTTATTATTTTTTTCTCGAACTTGCCTCATCATTGGGGGCAGGAACTGGCGCTGTAGATGTTGAGTTTATGTGCATTATAGTGTATATGTCATGTCCATCTTGATTGTATGAGGTAATTTATATTTCGAATAATTCTTATATACAATGTTGTTGACAATTTGAGGAATATCCTCGGTGATTTTTTCTTACTTATGGACAGGTGTTTATTAGTTTAATCATCATGTTCAAAATATTATTGAGTGTAGTATATTATTTCCCTTGAGTATTAATGCAACTATATAATAGTAAGACCTGACCGACTTAAAATATGATTCTTTCAATTGGGACACCTACAAATCGCTCAACTTTCTTCTTGAAAAGAGTGAAAGTTGTTATTTAAGCATTTTTCATGCCTATAGTTGTCCTACTTAAGTACGTATATAGTTCATGCGGTATGCCGAATATAATGTTTGTACTTTGTTCCATTTTCACTTAATTTTTGAATACCTACTTCATTTAGGTCATCCGACATGCACTCGAGCTGATATCTGAAGTGTCTTTTCTTTTTTTCACACAGTAACATAATACTCTTATCAGCATCAACTGATCAAAGTTGCACTTTGATGCTCAATTTCATTTAGCTAATTAAAAAATTTGTTAATTTCAGTAACCAAAAGCATGGACATACTCTAAATTTGCAAATTTTATTAGAATTTCTGAAATTTTTTATTGTTTTGCGTGTTAAAAGTATGATAATGAGTTATTCGAATGTTGACAAAAGTATGTATGTGTTCTCATCAGTTAATTTGTTGAAGTGTTATAATTTAAGTAAATGTTTGTTTTTATCTGTTTATGTGCAAATTTAAACTCATTTTTGTTATAAATATAATATTAAAAGTTTGATAGACGATACATTCGAAAACTAAAAGTCTGACATGATTGATAATTTTTAATATTTCTGGAGTAAAATATAATTATACATATTAATTATCTAATCATTTAAGTAGTAGTAGAAATATAATTGTAAATTCCTATATTTAATAACAATGGAGTAATAAATATAGATGTATTAATGATGATTAATGAATTAGATGTATTTAATATATGCATTAATTACAAAATTATTATTATATAATAAGTAGGGGTAATATAGTAATTTCACACTGATTTATTTGTCTCAAGCACCCCCCTAGTTGCTCTATTATATATATAATAGATGCGCTGAAGAGGCTGAATACTTACGCCAATTTCTGGAGGATATTCCGAGATGGCCAAAGCCTGTGACTGCAATAGGACTACATTGTGATAATCAGTCTGCTATTGGCAGAGCACAGAGCACGATGTATAATGGAAAGTCCCGTCACATACGACGATGACATAGTTCCATTAGACAGTTAATGTCAACCGGAATTATCACTATTGACTTATACCGTCAAAGGATAATATCGCGGATCCGCTAACCAAAGGGTTATCAAGAGAATTGGTTGACAAATCATCTAGAGGGATGGGCCTTAAGCCTATTGCTTAACGACGTCATGGTAGACACCCAACCATTGCTGACTGGAGGTCCCAAGAACATGGTTCAATGGGCCAACTAAATCATGATGACCAAATCACTATGGGGGTAACCCCTGGCCTGTTCCTATGATGCAGAAACAGTGAGACCAGTATGGTACAAGGGTAAGCTTTCGAGCTTTTAATGATCTTTCGTGGAATACATGGAGTTCAAGGTTTTGAACGCATGGAATTCAGTTGAGTAAACGCAGGTTACTCTATAAGACAAAGATCACCTATGTGGGAGAGAAGTGGGGCCGCTTCAAAGGAGAATTGCAAGGCACAATTCTTTAGAAACTCCTGCAGAACCAGGACGATGTTCCATGGCCAAAATGGACATAATCATGAGAGCTGAACGAATCAGAAAGGATATAGTGATAAGTATATCATCATTTACACAAATGGTCTAACAGTTCAAAGACACTCGAGTCTACTGTCTATAAGTAAAATCGATATGCTTACTCGAGCGAAGGTTCAAGGAGCATTCTCTACCTATCGTATGCTCTATCTGGTCGAAGAAACTATCACCAAGCCAAACTCCGTGTCAGTCTGACTTGTGCATGCTACCGAAACATCAATTTCACCCATGTGGGGGATTGTTGGAAAATATGGGTGAATTATGGTATGGGTGAGTTAATTGATTTGGTAAAATCGATTCCGTTTATTTTGCAGATATATCATTGATTTTGAGTTATTTGATAAAGTCATTGATTTTGAGTTATCTGATAAAATCATTGATTTTGAGTTATCTGATAAAATCAATTATGTTTTTAAATTCGGATTTTTTGCCATTGACGCGATTAATTAGTTTGACTAATTAATTAAGGAAATTGCCACCAACATAATTGTCACAATTAATTAGCTTGACTAATTAATTAAGGAAATTGCCAACCGATATAATTGATTAACGCGGTTAATTAATTATGGCAATTGTGTAGCGCACAAGTTTTCCTAGCCTATATAAACTCGCATATAGCCTTAGGATTATTCATTCGAAAATACATCATCTCTTACACACATCTCTCTTCTCTTCCTCCGGTGATAGTTCTCTTGTTCGTTTCAAGCTCGCTGAGAGTGACGCTATTCAACAGCCTCACTGCAAACTGTTTTATCCTGGGAAGCAATTCGCTCGCACATACGGTGAGGGCTAATACGCTTTAAGGAGACAGTCACGCACTGGACTCGGTTTTGTTCCTTGTCTCTTTATTTTTATTTGTTTACTGTTTACATACACCTTATCTGTTATTCACACACGCCCACGTTGTTTTATGTACTAATATCACATATTGTCTTACAGTTTGTACATTGACATTCAGTTGAAAGTTCACTACTCATATATTTACAGTAGATTTGATCCTTCATTTGACAGGGGAACACCCCAAATACAAGTCATATTTGAAGTTGATATAAATTGGCAATTGATTGTCAAGGCAGTAGACAAAGGAACGGGTAAAGCAGAGAACAGCAGCATAGATAATTGGTGGTGGGGAGGTGGACATCGGCTTCAGGAGAGAGACGATGAAGACATGGAGCGGAAATAAGTAGTTGATGCATATAATAGACTTGACGCATACATTAGTAACATGACGAACCAAATTTATGACAAAGACAAGCTTGCTGACAAGCTCCAAACTCATGAAAAGGAGAAGATTGAGGATGCAATTGTAGAGGCTAATGCATGGGTTAATGATAGGTGGTACAGAACGAAAGAACAGCGCCAAGAAAAGCTTGAAGAGGTTAAAGCTGTTTGTGAGCCAATTGTGACAACAGTGTTTCGAAAAAGGTCTCATGTATCACCCAGCACTTGGTTTAAGGTCTATGCAAGCTAAAGTAAAACTGAGAAACATGCAGATATGATTCAGATTATCTTAGTACTAGAAGCATTTTAGTGTTTATCTAATTAGATTGAATTAGCTTAAAACCCGACGGATTGTTAATTGTTATTTTATTTTTATTTTAATATTTTTTTAATTGTATTTGTTAAAAAAATAAGTAGGCACGTTAAAATAGCTAAACATTTTTAATTAATTAAAAATATTAAAATATATTTTAAAATAAATAAGTAAGGTTTTGTCCGTTATATTTTTGGAAAAGAAGGGATTTCAGTAAGGAAAAATAAAAAAATTAACATATATATTTAGTTTAAAAAAGGAAAATGCCCGTGATATTTTTGCATTATTGTGAAAAACAAATTTAAAAAAATTGTATACGTAATTAGAACTTAAAAAAATGTAAACGCAATTAGAACTTGCGTTTATTGAAATGCCAAACAACAGCCCACCTGGCCCAACTCACCAGGCCCAGTATGAAACATGAGTTTTAAATTTTTTGTATACACGCAAGTAATAAATGCGCTACTCTATGATACTAAGGGTCATTTATTTCAGTTGTGATATTTTGGACATTTTTACTTAAAATTGAGATTTAAATGGCCTTTTCTCTTAGAATTTAGCATATCTAGTTTTTTTTTGCATTGCCTATTGGACTCCAAAACAGATACTAACTAGTAACTACTAAATCAAATCCTAAACACTAAAATATGATTCGTCCACCTAATTACACATGACAACATAAATAATCCTGATCAGTAGCAACAAATCAGTCTCATTAAAGTTCCCTCTCCTTTCTTCATAAATCACACCATGCATTCATATATCATTATGTAAAGTATAGGGTATAGAGATTGAATATCATGTTGAACTTAGAAGTCACGATGAGTGGCTATTGGAGACGAAGTGGATCATTAGCTATCATAGTTGCTGCAATTCTTTTCTTAGGTAAATTTATCACCCATTATCTAGTTTCTGTCTCCTTGTCTTCTTTTATACTGAAATTTCTACAAATAAGCATAGAATCATGGGCGGAACTAGGGGACCAGGGTGATTTTACTATGTAGTGAAAGCACCTAAAGTTACGTGCAGAAAAGTCAAATGTCTTATATAATGGACTAGAGGGAGTAGATATTATGATCTAAAATTGTAGAAAAATACAAAATAATTTGGCGTGGTCCTCCTAAATACAATATGGGTAAAAAAGTTATGAAAATCTCCGTATATTGTAACTGTATGCTAGTTATTAAATTTGTTGAGTAGATGAAGTATTTTATATATGTTAAGTATTTTATATAATCGATTTAAGACCTTCTTCTAACGTCTTAGTTACCTAACTTTAATTAATGTGGTAATGTACAATTTGTATTTTGTTGAAAGCTTGTTGTTAAGCCGCCAAACGCACTTTAACTGTGTGCTAAATACTATAATCTGGCAGGTTGTGCAAGTGCACTGTCCATCTTAAAAGAAAAGGATGAGGAGTTGGGTAGAATTATTGGAATACATCTTGGCATCAGCTATTCTTCTGTTGGTGTTTACAAGCACGGTCGTATCGAAATTATCCGCAATGAGCAGGGAAAACGAACCACCCCGTCATGGGTTGCTTTCAGTAACAATGAGACATTAGTTGGCGAGGCCGCGAAGGATCAGGCAAATATTCAACCAGGAAACGACTGTTTTCCATGTCAAAAGACTTATCGGAAGAAGGTACTGCATTTCATCAATTTTCTAGAGAGAGATAGTTATTACTTAATGAGTTAATGCAGATTGTAATATTAATATTACAGGTTTGACGACGAGGAGGTTCAGAGGGCTATCAAGTTGTTACCTTATAAAATTGTTTAGGGTAGCTGGATTACTCGATTTGATAAACGTGACAACATTCTCCCCGTTATTAATTAGGGTAGCTTCTTAGCTGGATTACCTGTTATCGACAAGATTTTCTTTAATTAATAACGGGGAGAATAAATCAGATTTCATTTGTACATAGCAAAGAAGCAAATATATTAAATAAGTGCATAGCATCATTTCCATTTTCTGCAGGTGATGATTTTGATTATAGAGTTGTGGAATACTTTATCAATCTGATTAAGAAAAAACATGGAAAGGACATCAGCAATGATAAAAGAGCTCTTGATAAGCTAAGGAGAGAAAGTGAGCGTGCAAAGACAGAATTGAGTAGGTTTATGCAGCATCAAGTCCACATAAAACTTGAATCACTGTTTGGTGGAACTAATTTCTCTCAAACATTGACTAAGATTCAATTCGACGAATTGAACGATGATCTGCTCAGGAAGACAATGGGTCTTGTTAAAAAGGCCATGGATGATGCAGGGTTGCATAAAAACCAAATTGATGAGATTGTACTTGTAGGTGGAAGTACTGTGATCCCAAAAGTTCAGCAACCCCTCATGGACTACTTTGAAAAAATAGAACTCAACAAGGGTGTGCATCCTAATGTGAACCCTAATGAAGCCGTTGCTTATGGTGCTGCTATATAAGGAGGAATCCTTAGAGGTGTAGTTGACGAGCCTGAAGGTAGTGAAATATTTTAGGCTGCAGATGTTTCAGTTTTTCAAGCCATATGATTGTAGTTTACGGCGATGGTTGTTGTTCAATATATTATTGTAATAAATGTTACGAAAATCAATACCTAATCTCTCCAATGCTATTTGTCGTTTTTCTATAGAAATTTTTCTGGTCCCAGTGATTCCACTTAGCTATGGATTTGAAACTGCGGGCGGGGTGATGACGAAGTTAATCCCTAGTGGCACTCCAGATTTTCCATCAATCATAAGATCACATGTTTTTACAACATACCAGGATCAGCAGACTACTGTGTCTATTAAGGTAATATTACTTGGGCAATTTTAGGGATACTTTTCTTGCATTCCCACTCAGAGGAAATTGATCGGTGGAACTTGATAGAGTAAATTATGCTTTATATTTACCCTTATTACAAATTCAAACTCTATATTATTTTTCCACTTCTTTTGTAGGCGTTTCAAGGCGAAAATGGATTTACAAAGAATTGCAGGCTACTTGGAAAGTTTAACCTCTCTGGAATACAACCTGCCCCTAGGTTTGTACATTGACATTCAGTTGAATTTCTCTATAATCTTTAAAACATTATTGAACACATATTTATATTAGATTTGGTCCTCCTATTATTAACAGGGGAACACCTCGGATAGAAGTCACATTTGAAATTGATGTAAACCATCGCCTCACTGTCAAGGCAGAAGACAAAGGAACAGGGAAAGCTGAATACATTACCATCAGTAACTGGTCGATAAATGAAGAAACTGATATGATGCTTGAGAAGGGAGAAGAGATTGGCGATGAAATCATGATTAAATGATGCATTTGATTCCCGTAATACACAAGGCATCAGTAACATGATAACCGAATCAATCACGAAGACAAGCTTGGTGGCAAGCTTGAATCTCGTGAAAAGGAGATAACTGAGAGTGCAATTAGAAGGGCCTTTTCATGGCTCGTTAACAACCTGTTCTCAGAGAAAGAACAACACCAAAATAAGCTTAAAGAGATAGAAGGTATTTGTAGCCAATTATTATAGCATTGTATCAAAAAGGTTCTCCTGTAAAACATAGCACTTGATTTATGGTATACAGTCTCATTGCCAAAACCATATATGGTTCCTTTTATACCTTTAATTTTTGATTTATTTACATATTTATAATGCTCTACATATGTGGTGTGATTATGACCACCTGCCGATCCCGAATCTTTTATTTTAGGGTGACAACGAGTAAATCTTGGGAGGCACCCTCGTATTTCTTAATTTTATAGGGGCAATTTTTATAATTTTTTTCAAAAAAATTAATGGTGAAAAAATCAAAAATATAAATATAAAAATTTAGGGAGCTACACAAGGTCCGTCGTGCGCCTACTAGATTCACTCCTTAGTTATTATGACTGAAAGTTGAAACAAAGCAACTATATTTCAATTGAGCCACCGAGTTCACAAAATTCATAAACAAATTTCACTTTTTACCATATGTAAACTGTATTTTTTTCTTTTTCTTTTTATTTTGTAATTCATAAATAAATTATGCAAGAATAAAAATTAGTAAATTACCATTAAAGAAATTAATTGTGGTTATAAATTATAAAGTAACTAGACCCGAACGGAATCAAATCTGGTCGGATCCGAATTGTATCTTAAAAATACCATAATCCAAAGTTGATTTGATCCGAACCAATTTGGTCCGTTTATCCTAATTGTCGGGTCTAGCTATAAGCACGTGATATTTTAAATGGTTGGTCTACTTCTCTAATTATCACCAAGAAACTCTATCGATCGAACAGTCATATTTGTAATTACTAAAAAAGAAAAATAAATTCATATATTAGAGAAAATAGTTGCAAGGAGGATATGCATAGGCAGTGTCACACAAAATGTGATTTCTGGGTACTTCTGCCAACATAACAACACCTTTACTTCCAATTTACAACAGCGACTGACTAATAACAATTAGAAATAATTTTCTTAATAATATAAATTTACATTTTACAAGCTGTTAAACAGTCTTGCCTAGTTTTAGCACAAATATCAGTACCAGTACAACACCAACAAAATGAAACCTCTGTTCCTGTTTGTGAACGAATACAAACTTTAGGATAACAGAGTTTATTAACTTCATTTGATGTCTTAGTTGCAACACTTGTAACTGAGTTGTAGTTGTTCTTGGGTACTACATTGGACATTGTTTCATCAACTTTATGCGGAATAATTGATTTTTTCTCGATCGCGCCTGTTTCAAAAATAAAAGAAAAATTAGAAAATATAAGAAAAACCCGCAATAAAAAACTGTTAAAATTGTTTATTCCATCATACTAGAATTATTAAGCAATTTAGAAATAAGTTCAAATTCTCAATATGAAATGATTAATGATATGAAGTGAACATACTTACATTCATGGACAACAAATTGGCAAATAACAACTATGTAACACAATTTGATAAGGTGTAGCTTAGAAGAGGCCATAAATTTGTGTACAGAAAATTGCCAATATATTTTACTGATTAATTAGGAATAATAATTTTATTTACAGAAGATGGGTTATATATAGTGAACAAAACATTGATTATCATCGATGTTTGGTTAATAAAGTACAGAGTTGTGGATAACTTTATAATCTAAAATAATCTGTAAGACCCATGCAATGTCATATATTATCTACAGTTGGTATTACGGATCATTAGAGATAGACTTTATGATCTCTAAGTATTAAGATGGAGTGAGCAGAAATGGAACCTACACATGAATGAGAATCCTTGGAGTAAATATTATAACTACGTAGGGTTTTTAATATAATAATATTTAAATATTAAAAAATGAATTTTGACAATTTAAATTCAACGTGAATAAGTTTTTTAAATTGAATAAATTTTTGATGTAAGAATTAAGAATTTATTGAGTTTCCGGGTAATTTCAGTTAAATTATAACTATTAAATCATGAGTAATTAGATTAAATATTATTTCGTAAGTTTAATGTGGATAATAAATATTTTTGCGTGTTTACGTATCAGATTAACAATTTATGAGTTATACGCCATGTAAAGTTAGTACAAGTTTGTATTACATTTATATGCATGAAAATTCTTTTTTTATTATCTTGTGTTGATTTGAATGTATTTGCGTCATACAAATATAATACTTAAAATATGTCAGAGATTATATATAGTTTAATTTATTAGAGGTATAAATAACTACAATACACATGCATACTTAATATATAAATTTTAATTTTTTACAATATTTATTTCATAAATCTATGTATATGTGTATGCAACCAAAAAATTAAAATCGTTTAGTGAAATATTATCATGTATTCATATGTATGTATGTATGTATGTGTGTGTGTATTTATGTATGTATGTGTGTGTGTATATATGTGTGTGTGTGTGTGTGTAGGTATGTATGAATGTATGTATATGTATGTATGTATGTATGATGTATAAGTATGCATATTAATTTTGCATCATTTAATCATATGTATTAAATATACTGATGTTGAAAGACTAAAATAACCCTGAAAGATATAATATAAAGGAGGGTAAAATGGTCCAAATGAATTAAATTGCTTAGTCAAACCCCCATGTTGTTGCATTAGATATATAACTAGCATGATAGCCCGTGCAAAGCACGGGCACCATTTAAATTCATAAAATATTGTTGTTTTGATTT
The DNA here is from genome assembly GCA_030848705.1 of Heracleum sosnowskyi. Taxonomy (NCBI): domain Eukaryota; kingdom Viridiplantae; phylum Streptophyta; class Magnoliopsida; order Apiales; family Apiaceae; genus Heracleum; species Heracleum sosnowskyi. Next base: position 13,270,215 of record CM061239.1, read on the forward strand.
TATTATATAGACGATTTATAATTTTTGAAATACTATACGTCGTTAATGTGGTATTTTTTATGGACATTGGCAATAACTCAAATTTATTACTTGAATTTCATATATGATCGTAACAATAGAATCACATCTAGCCATTTAAAAAAATAACTTGGAATGATTAAAAAATATGTAATTTAAAAGTCTAATCATGAGTCAGTAGACTCACGTGTTTATATATAAAGAAGTGCTAAATAAGATAATTTACATAAATAAGAAGCGAAAACTAATTATGGTCACACATTCAAATCTAATTTACATCTCAACCATCACCCATATTCACTCTTATGCCCCTTCCATTATCGGCGACCTCACACACCATCACTTACTTTACACTGTTGTTATCACCATCTCATTCCATTTGTCATCATCATTCATGACACACACACACACACAGATATATATATATATAATGCGTGTGAGTGGGCGAGAGAGAGAAATTGTGTGTATAATAAACCATAATCACTCTACAATATTTTGTTGTCACCAAATCGACCACCACTCCGAAAGTAACTTATGAACATGTTTGTCGCAAATTCCAGTCTCATTCCTGACCACACCTCCAGTAATTCATTCAACCTTCTCTCAACATATCTAAGTTTACCGATCGATGTCATTTTCACTCACTCTACTACCGTCAACACTATTACCAACAACTTCGAACATTTACACAATTCCAAATTTGGAATATTCTTGTTATTTGCGTTCAAATTTTTTAGTGATTTACGTTTAAATTTTGATAATTTTAGTTGAATTTCTAGTGACTTGCTTTGATGATGGTAATTTTGGTTGTGTAAGTGGTGGTGTTCACGTGGTTAGTGGTGGTGGCGTGGTAGTGGTAATGTGACAGTGATTTAATATTCTTCTAGTTCATATTAAAATTATCTAAAATTTTGGTTTGTATTCATGTTCATTGTGATATATCATCTACTAAGTAGCATACTTGAATAATACAGTGAGACGTTTTAAATTATTTTTAATATAGTATCCATATTCTATTTTTTAATAAATATTTTTGAACTAACTATGTGTTTTATCTAAATATTCATCTAATAACTAATATGAATTCCAAATCTCATCTACAATAATTTTTTTCCTCTTAAATTATCTTTTTATAGACTATAAAAATATTTTTCCTAATAGCAGTGAGAGTGGGGGTGTAATCGAGTCGAACACTGCCGGACTCGAGTTCAAACTCGATAAAAAAATTATGTCAATCTTGAACTCGAGCTCAAGTTTAATTGGTCCTCCAATTTTTACATTGAAACTTGACTCATAAAGCTTGAAATCTTGAATCGATTTAACTTGTTTTGAAAAAAAGTTTAAATATAAACGGTTCGAGTTGGGTTCATCTCGATAAAATATATGAATTATGTAAAATGTTGAATATTTACTTTGAAATATATTTATAATTCTTAAAAAAATTAAATATTAAAAGTTCGATTAGTCTCGCGAACCTCAAGAATCGAGTAATTTAAAACTTGAACTTTGCTCGGTAAAGTAGTTAAATAGCAAAAGCTCGAGCTCAACGCGAATACTATCAAACTGAATTCGAAAATCTTATTAGCTGAGATTCAGTAACTCAAAAACTCGAATTGAACCTATTTAAAAAAATTGAATATGAACAATCCGACTCAGGTTTGACTCGATAAAACATATAAATTAATAAAAATATTGAAAAGTATAACAATAGCTAACTCGAGTTCAACTCGAATACTATCAAGCTGAATTTGAAAATTTTATTAGCCGAGATCAAGTAACTCGAAAACTCGAATTGAACCTATTTCAAAAAAAGTTTGAATATGAATAATTCAGCTCGAGTTTGACTCGATAAAATATATGAAAATAAAAATATAAAACATTATAATAAATGAGTTCTTGATGTATGTAGTTAATGATTCATAAAAAAGTTCTAAAAATTTCTTTGGTGTAGTGGTTAGAGACGTGAATATAATTCATTTTTTTTATATTAATATGATGGAAGTGTGAATTAGTAAATTACTAAATAGTCTGGAAAGGACTTGTTGGCCTATAATATATATATGTAATATATATAAAAATAAAAATGTAAAACATTATAACAATGAGTTATTGGTGTATGTAGTTAAGAGCATCTCCAACCTTACTTAACCTTTAGGTTAAAAGTACAACTGGCAACTAAACAGTGTGATTTATAGCCAACCTCTGTGAATATGGTCACTCCAACCACTGACTGTTGTTGTTCAAAATTATAGCCATCAAGATATGGTTGGCCATATTTGGCCAAGTCTTACAAATATGTAGAGACTTTCTCTACCTACTTTTTCTCTCCCTTGCTTTTTTCTTTCTTTTTCTTTTCAGCTGCAGCTTTGATTTGCACCGACCAAAATTTTCAATATCCTTTTTAATATTTTTTTTTGTGAAATTAAAAATTATGGAGGCAACACAAAAATTAGCTAGTGTTAGTATTAAAAATAATGCTAGAGGTATTAAATTGGATATAAAAATAGATATAAAATGACATGTTTCATTATTTGATTATTTATAAATAAATGTATAATGTCATTTACATCATTTTCACAAATTAAAATATTTTAAATTGACATATTAGCAACTCCACATTATCTTGTACCCAATTTCGGCACCTCTAGCATTGATATTAATATATATAAATTATTTTTCAATTAAAAAGTATATTTTCAAAATATATCCAACCATTATAATCAACCCATTGAAGTACAACGCCTTACAGATTCAGTAAATTTTACCCAAATATTACTTTACATTATTTTAGCCAACCATTTTAGCTAATTCTATTGGAGATGCTCCAATAATTCATAAAATGGTTCTCAAAATTTGTTTGGTGTAAGAGATGTGAATATAATTCATTTTTTTAATATTAATATGATGAAAGAGCGAATTAGTAAATTACTAAATAGTCTTAAAAGGGCTTGTTGGTCTTTAATATATGTAATATAATATAATATATACCGGATTGATGGATGAGTTTTAAAATAAAGTTTAAATAACATACACATATTAAGAGTTATTTAAGTATGGGATAAATGAGCTTCAAAATCTTATCAAAATGGGCTATAAATTATTTTTCAATGAAAAAGTATTGTTTAAAATTATAAATATACTATTTTCAAAATATATCCAACCATTATAATCAACCCATTGGAGTACAACGCCTTACAGATTCAGTAAATTTTACCCAAATATTACTTTACATTATTTTAGTCAACCATTTTAGCTAACTCCATTGGAGATGCTCCAATGATTCATAAAATGGTTCTCAAAATTTCTTTGGTGTAGGAGATGTGAATATAATTCATTTTTTTAATATTAATATGATGAAAGAGCGAATTAGTAAATTACTAAATAGTCTTAAAAGGGTTTGTTGGCATTTAATATATGTAATATAATATAATATATACCGGATGAATGTATGAGTTTTAAAATAAAGTTTAAATAACATACACATATTAAGAGTTATTTAAGTATGGGGTAAATGAGCTTCAAAATTTTATCAAATGGGCTCCTAGCATGATGGTTGATGTGGTAACATAAAATACCTTTGTTTCCAAAGGTCATGGGTTCAATTCTTGCTGGTAACAATATTTTTAATATATTTATACATTATAGGGGTATATAAGTAATTTAATAAATGGCATAGAAAGCCATGTTGGCCCATAATATAGATAATAGATAAGCGTAAAAGCCCGTGCGAGGCACGGACACTGAAATAATTTTTCACCCGAAATCGTATATATATTGAGATAATTTTGTAATTAGAAATTCAAAAAAAGGATAAGATTTTGATTTTATCTCGTATTTTATACTGTACTCCCTCTGTCATATCCATTTGTTAACATTGAGACGGAGGGTTCGACACACATTTTAAGGCTCCTATAAAGTATAGTTCCATTATTTGTTTTAAATTTTTTCTTTTTTGAATAAAAATCCAAACATTAAATTTTTATTCATAAGAAAAACAAATTTAAAATAATTAATGGAACTATAGTTTATAGAAGTCTTAAAATGCGTGTCGAACCCTCCATCCCAAATTTTAACAAATGGATACAAATGGATGGCACGGAGGGAGTAGTACTTTTGTAATATGTTATGCCAATTACATCAACCTAATATTTTATAACTTGATTAGATTTCATAAAATGTGGATAAATATCCATACGATAATAATCACATGATTAATTTTAATTGTTAAAATATTAATATGGTTTTCAATGATATGATATAAACTTTATCAAATTGATTATTTGAGTATAAAATAAATAAATATTTTAGCAAAATTGTCGGTATATAACATAGGCGATGCGATTTTAACATTGTCAGATATATACGTAGGGCTGAGACTTATTACGAAATCTATTAATATTATATAAAAGTCATCCATGCGGCGTCTCACTCAATTTTTTACTTTTAAAATTTTAAAATTTTGGTTGATTGAAACATTTTTTTTTCTTATAATTTCGAATTACTTTTCCGCTCGACTTTAAATTTTCATAAATATTTTGATCAATATACATTATGATTAGACAAACTTAATGACATGTTATAACCATATGTTATAACTCAACAAATACATATTGTATTGATCAATTTACTATATTATATAAAAATTCATATTACCATACGTTATTCGAGTTATAGTCTAACTGATTATTATTATTAATTATTGTAGTTTTGTAATATTTATGATTCAAAAAATCATATCCTTTTTCATATTATATTGAATATTAATTATGTTGTTTTCTATACATATAACATGAATCTTATTTTTAGAGTTGTCATATTTTTAGCATAAATTAAATTCTTTTTATAATTTATGTTTTTAGACCAATCATACATCTAAATCGCCGAATATCTAAATAGTTGGTCAGCCAAATATATCTAATATGACTCGTGTATTTTAAATTTTATGAACCTAAAAATTATGTGATGCAATCATTTATTATGTATAATTTGATAAATGACAATAAAGATTTCTTCAAACTAAATATTATTTTTTACATTAAAAATTTAATATCTACACGAAAACGAATGTAAATAAATCCATATCTTTTTCTGACTTGATTACGTTATCTCTAATCTTATACTCTTTTAAAATTTTATTTTTTATATCAATCATTTAAAATGAAAAAAGAGAATTGTAGAGTATGCTCAATCCATTAAAATGTTTTTGGTAATTATATATTAGATTGTAGAGAATATGTTCAACACATATTTATATTAGATTTCGTCCTCCTATTAACAGGGGATCACCTCGGATAGAAGTCACATTTGAAATTGATGTAAACCATCGCCTCAAGGCAGAAGACAAAGGAACAGGTATAGCTGAATACATTATCATCAGTGACTGGTCGATAAATGAAGAAACCCATCTGATGCTTGAGAAGGGAGAAGAGATTGGCGATGAAATCATGATTAAATGATGCATTTGATTCCCGTAATACACAAAGCATGCATCAGTAACATGATAACTGAATCAATCACGAAGACAAGCTCAGTGGCAAGCTTGAATCTCATGAAAAGGAGTTAAGGAGATAACTGAGAGTGCAATTAGAAGGGCCTCTTCATGGCTCGTTAACAACCTGTTCTCAGAGAAAGAACAACACCAAAATAAGCTTAAAGAGATAGAAGGTAGTTGTAAGCCAATTATTACAACATTGTATCAAACAGGTTCTCCTGTAAAACATAGCACTTGACTTATGGTATACAGTCTCATTGCCAAAACCATATATGGTTCCTTATACCTTTATTTTTTTATTTATTTACGTATTTATAATGTTCTACGTATGTGGTGTGATTATGACCAGGGGGATCCCGAACCTTTTATTTTAGGGGCACACCGAGTAAATGTTGGGGAGGCACTCTCGTATTTCTTAATTTTATAGGGGTAATTTTATATTTTCTTTTCAAAAAATTTAATGGTGAAAAATCATAAAAAATGAATATAAAAAAATTAGGGAGACACAAGGTCCCCCCATGCACCTGACTAGATTCAGCCCCTTATTATTATGACTGAAACAAAGCAACCGAATAACAGGGGAATATTAGAAACAACAGAGGATGATGGACTATGTATGTAAAAACAGCAGGACGACAGAAATAATAATCGTTCTATCCAATTAGTTCAAGTTAGCATACTATATTGCAAACTAGTAGGTTTATAGACTATAGTAAACGAAACATCAATACGTACCCTAAGGTTGCGTATTCTGATTTGACAATGCATGGTAGAAGGCATATGTTACTATTGATGGGACTTCATTCTACACCACATGTTACCATCTTGTCACCTTGTGTCTTATGTTACCACCTTGTCTTTTACCTTGTTTTTTTATTCCCAGTTATTGTTATTTTGTTTTACTGTCTTAGTGTTAGCCGTGTTCTTGTCTTTTAGCTCTTCTAGGATCAATCAAGTGGATGGTTGGTGCATTTCTTGTCGGGTTTATCCTATCATTTGGCATATAATGCAGTGTAGCCATTTGATAGAGTTTGAAACATATTGTCAAAGTATTAAGTGAGAAAAGGTTGTTCCATCCCATTCTTCATTTGTCAGATTGTTGCATTCATATTGTTTTAGTTTACATGGTATCAGAGCATTCGAGTGTCATCTGATTTGCTTATCCGTGTGTTTTTTCTCTATCAAGAAGAGGGAGAATTAGTTCCAGCCTATCAAAGAGGGGTACCTAATATGTGCAACAAACCGGATAACGTGTACGACATATACAACGTCACCGTCAAATCAAATCACAAATCACAAATCATAAACTCTGGGTGCACCCACGTATCCTGAAACAAATATCAAAATGCGCAAAAGCTCGCCTCCTGAGCTATCAGAAGGATACGCCATGACCAATCACACTGCCATGGAAGTGTCATGTCACTGGTGCCGTAATGACATGGTTGTAGTACCCCTACAGCTGGTTAACTCGGTATACCCTATATCACTAAGGGTTCAAATATAATATTTCGCAAAACATTTTAAAATCTCACATAACAGAGATTCTCAATATTTCCAACAGATATAAAATATACGCAATATCATAAAATCGCAGAAACAAATATTTAAGAAACAGATTTAAATATACTTTTCAGAATCAAAACAATTTTCATATTCAAAATGATTCAAAATCAAACGAACAGATTTGAGGTCAAAACGAATTTAATTTAAATATTTCTAAGAGGAGTAGCGCTAAATAAAAGAGGAGATAATCCGTACCTCAAATTCGCAATTTCATGTACTAACAAAAATCCGCAAACGGTCCTCTAAATTCGTGCATCTATCCATATACAAGATTATAATTTTTAATTAATATACATCGCTTCTTAAATTAATTATCGATTAGCTAAAATTAAAATATACACTAATGTAAGACTATACTACTCCTAAGTATCTATTGTGTTATCGGATTTGACGCCACAAACTGAATGACTACACTTTTATATGTATAAGCATAAACCTTGTTCAATGATAACAACTATCAAACAAGTATATGTACGGTACTATTAGCTCTAACAAATAATATGTGCAATGCCCATAACATCTAGTCCGAGAGCAAATTTGACCACTCAAATCACTAGTATAAGTACATATTAATCATTCCTTTTATCTCTTTTTCCAAGCTAACATTCATTAGTTAATTGAATTTAGAACCTGCCCAACACTTAAACACATAATTCAACTCCCATTTCCTTTTAATTTATCATTGGCCTTGAAAACATTAAACAATGTACCCTCAATTATATTAATAAAACGTTGATCATTAAAACTTGAATCTAGAATTTTTCTAGCAGACAAACATCCGAGTTAAAGAATTGAGAATCATATTCTTATATTTTCGTTTTAAAAAAACAAATTATAAACTAAACTTAAACTCGTGTCCAAACCAATTAATTATAATCATCTAATACATTATTCAAGAACCACTTCACACTTATTACTAATATTAACATAATCTGAATTTTGTGTATATGCATGGAAGTAGACAGATTACTAGTACTACAAACATAAACGGACTATCTGAGGTTAATGTTTTTTCAAAGAAACAATTATAAATTTAATAAAAACAGAGACGAATGACTTACTAGTTTATAATTCTAAATCGCCTCCTCTCCGGCCTTTCTCATCTGCGGCTTTCTCTCTTGTGCAATCTGCTGTTTCTTAGGGTTTTTAATATATACCGCGTGGCTTTATATTTTTTTATCTATCTGTTTTAAAATTATTAATCTTTTCATAATATAAACTACTAATTAAATTACAAAACCTCTTTATAATTTAATATTTAAAAACTACTATTACTACCATTATTATTATTATTATTATTATTATTATTATTATTATTATTATTATTATTATACTATAATTACCTAAAATTCTCGGATATTACATATATACCCCGTTAAAAGGATTCCGTCCCCGGAATCAAACGAAACTAAAAAAAATCGTACCTGAATCGAATAAGTGCTGGCATATATCACGAATAGATCATTCTAATTTTCAAGTAGCCTCTCGTTTAATGATTTTTCCACAAAACTTTGACAAAAGAATAATTTCCTGCCTAGTAACTAGCTCCTTTCAAATTAAGGCGACTTTGATTTTCTCCCTATAAATCAATTTATAAACTTATGTAACGAACATCAGAAAATGTCTAACATATAAAAATGACAATGTAATCCTGTAAAATTGAAATACAGAACATATACACATTTGAGATAACTTTGATCGTGATTTCATTTTGTAAGGAATTTCACTTGTTCTCTTTACTAAAGTTCAACATATATCGGAGTAACTTTTTTTTTTCCTTTTTCCTTTTTACTATATATGTTTATTGCTTGTATGTATTGCATATAATACATCTAGTATAACAATTTTATATGAATCATGCCTTCTAGATAATTTTCCAAATCTCTAAATCTTTTACTATTACTAACAAAGAAATACATGTTGACAACTGACAAGTGCACATAGAAATTGAACACCGCAATCAATACATAATTACCGAAAATACATGCAGATTAATTTGCTTATTTAATAGTCACATTTTCCCCTATAAATGCATTCAAATATACTCTTTTTTTTGTGTACAACCCCTTATTAGTCATTACCTATCTATCTATCTATCTATCTATTATCTATTACTATATATAATAGGCCAACACAAGGGCAAAAATTGCCAATTAAATGGCCGCGAAATTACCGTTTTACCCCTTTTTTTTGAAAAATAACAAAAAGGCCACTCGTATATTATTATACAAAAAATGTTTATTAAATGTGTTACTACAGAGATTTGAACCTCCAACCTTCTTCTAAGATATCCATGGGCTTAACCACTATGCTACATGCATTTTTCAATTTATTTCAAAAAACTTATTAGATAACCCACGTCTTTTATCTCTTATAATATTTTTTTTTACTTTGATGTTTGAATAAATAAAATGTTGGTTTGAATTATTTATGTAAATTTGTTTTTCTTTTTTCTTTTTCGTAATTTTATATATCTATATATTCAATCACTATATATTATTGCAGTTGTATGTTTTCAATTTAATATATATATTAATTATGTTGATTATAATTCATAATTTATATTATACTTTATTTAAATTAAATTAATTATTCATGCATAAAATATACTATTAAAATTCGATCTAATGTAAGAAATATTATACACATTATATCTCTCATTATTAGTTATTTCTATAATTTTTAAATTAAGAACATTAGCATTCAAATTATACAAAAAAATTGTCTATCTACTCTGTTCGTCGCATCCATTTCTTAACAATTTTCTTTTCCAGAATGTATTGTTCATTTGTTAACATTTTCTAAAGTAACATGTCATTCTTTATTAACTTATCTATATTTTTTTTCACCTTTCTAACCCCCTCCCCTTCAACCCCAGTGACGTTCGTGTCAAAAATCGGGGTGAGTTTTTAAAATATAGGATATTACATAGTATATAATTACATAATGATCAGTCAGACTGTTAGTAGACGATAAAGTTTTGGAAAATTGAAAATTACAAGTTTTGAAAATAAAATTTCAAATTGTATTCCAAAAATTAGTGTACGATGTTAAAAAAAAGTATAATCTTTCATAATAATAATAGAACTCTATAGAATACATTAAATTGATTCGTAATGTCATATAATCATTTTGATAAAATGAAATTCTAAATAGGGTTTGTGGGTCCTTGACGACATCTTCTACAACATATACAATATTTCTTATATTAGGTCGAATTTCCATAGTATATTTTTTGTATGAATAATTAGTTTAATTCAAATAAAGTATAATAAAGATATATATTATAAAAGTATGAATTTTAAACAACATAATTAATATATATTTAATCGAAAACATACAACTGTAATAAAATTCAGTGATTGAATATATAGGTATATAAAATTACAAAAAGAAGCATCCGGGCCTGTAGATGAGTTGGTGAGAGCACTGGCTATTGACCAAAGCATTCAAGGTTTGATTCATGGGAGCGTGGGGAATTCTTCCTGCACTCTAGGGTCTGGCGTAATACCGGTTGGGGTGTCCGGAAAATAAAATTTTTGACCAAAATTACGAAAAGGTGAAAAGAAAAACTGATTTATATAAATAATACAAACCAATATTTTATTTATTTAAACATCAAAGTAAAAATAATATAAGAGAAGAGAAGAAACACATGGATTATCTAATAAATTTTTTGAAGTAAACTCAAACAGGCATGTAGAATAGTGGTTAAACCCATGAACATCTTAGAAGGAGGTTGGAGGTTTGTTTCTTTGTACTAACAACTATTAATATATTTTTGCATAATAATATATGAGTGACATTTTTGTGACGACCATTTAATTGGAAATTTTTGCCCTTGTGTTGAGGTTTAATATATAGTAATAAATTGGATTAAAATGTATAACTGTAAAACGGTATTCCAAACACATTCTTAATGCATTTAATATAAAGATGAACACATGAGAGGAGTGCAGAATCAGTTCCCATGTAAAAAACCAAAAACAAATAGGTGACATGAATACTCCAAACTGTAATAGGTGTTCATCTCCGAAGGTGTTTATCACAAACTTGGGTGATGTGAGGGTGTGCAAAGATGCATCGACCTTCAGCTTCTTTTTAAAATCCTCTATCTCATTCATGCATGTTCGATTATATTACAACAACATTGCATGCATATAACCTATTCATAACCTAGATTGCAAAAAAAAAAAAAAAAAAAAACCAATCAATTCCCGAAAAACATATAACAACCGCTTTCTAACACAAATTACCAATCTACAAACTATCCTTTCTCTGACACACAAAACACAGGTAAACCTGCTTATAATCGCAAGAAGAACAATAGTACATTCGTGCTTCAAATTCTACAATATTTCAATCTGGTCTCAAAATCAATAATAGTCACTATAAACAAGTCTTAGAGCCTTGGCATAGTTACGTTTGTGATTCAAAGTAATTACACTATTCGCCAAAAAAATTCTTTACTCCTCACTATGCATGAACCATACTTCTCATTTTACGCTCTCAAACTTAAGAATACACAATCCTTAATCTAATAAATCGATCACGACCAACTTTTTCACGATAAAAATTATTGACATCTCTATGCAGGCCCGTGCCTTGCACGGGCTGTTACGCTAGTTATATTATATAACGGATCAACATATTTTGTCTTGTAACAAATATATAAGTATTTACTCGAATTAGGCCACAATTTCTAGCACACATGTAAACATATAGCAAAATTAGGAATAAGTTCTAACTTAATTAAAGCCTATTAAATTCATTTGTAATTGACTAATGAATTGTGTTCTAACCTAGTGTCCAGGTACAAGAATGACGTCATCACATAAGTCATGAATGCGTTGATCAGTTAATACTCATGATTTTTTTTTACAGCAAAAAAAAAATGTAATTTCACTATTGTTGGGTACTCACATAAATTTATGATTGCATTCTAATTATAAACAATTAAGAAATTATTTAATTAACAACTTCGATATTAGATATTAGACATATAATCACAGTTCAAATAATTTTACACAATAACTCATGCTACAAGTATACCATTTTAATTAATAGCCACAATCCACGCTCATCCGATTCAAATACATTAAGTCACATTGCACACATCAATAAATATAATATTCTTACCATACTATATAAAATACCAAAATAAATTGACTTACTGTAAAAGACAGAGCCATGAAGTTAATATGCATGCATACACAACTACTAATATACGGTAGGCTAGAAAATAATTAAGTGTCTCAATTAAGCATAACACACATTTATATAATATAAACTACTAATTAAATTACAAAACCACTTTATAATTAAATATTTAAAAACTACTATTACTACCATTATTATTATTATTATTATTATTATTATTATTATTATTATTATTATTATTATTATTATTATACTATAATTACCTAAAATTCTCGGATATTACATAATCAAACATGGGAAATAACCACCTTACCACCAGCCAAAAGGGCAATTGGCTGTAAGTGGATCTACAAAACCAAGTTCAAACCTGATGGAACAGTGGAAAGGTTTAAAGCAAGGTTAGTTATATTGGGGTGCAGACAAGTGTATGGCATTGACTATTTAGACACTTTTGCCCCAGTTGCCAAGTTAACAACTGTCAGAACCTTGCTTGCAATAGCTGCTGTTCATGACTGGTTAATTATACAGATGGATGTCACCAATGCATTTCTGCATGGTGATCTCCATGAGTCAGTCTACATGAAACCTCCACAAGGATACAAAGGCATTGGATCAAGAATTGTGCATGGAGGATTTAACTTTGATTCTCAGCAAGTGTCATTTGTTTGCAAACTGATTAAATCTCTCTATGGTCTTAAGCAGGCACCAAGACAATGGTTTACAAAATTGTCTGTGAAATTAATTGAGTTGGGATACACTCAATCCAAAACAGATTACAGTTTGTTCAATATAACTACCTCATCATCTATTACTTTGGTACTAGTGTATGTGGATGATCTTTTAATTGTTGGCAACTCAACAAAAGATATTGCAAGTCTCAAAGACTTCTTGTCTACTTCATTCCACATGAAGGACTTGGGTGATGTGAGTTATTTTCTGGGATTAGAAGTGGACAGATCTTCTGCAGGATTCTTTCTCTCTCAAAATAAATACATAATTGATTTGCTACAGGAATTTGGACTGCAACACTCCAAAAGTCTGAAAGTACCTATGGATATTCATGTCAAACTCACACCTGAATCTGGCACTCCATTACATGATGCTCATCCATATCAAATATTACTTGGTAAACTTATCTACTTGACTGTGACAAGACCTGATATTGCATTCTCAGTTCATGTATTGAGTCAATTCATGCAAAGCCCCACAACTGAACACATGCAAGCTGCTACCAGAGTATTAAGTTACCTTTCTGGCAACCCTGGTCAAGGCATCTTGTTAGCTTCATCCTCTGCAATACAAGTACATGCTTACTGTGATAGTGACTGGGCAAGCTGTCCAGTCACTAGGAGGTCAACCACTGGTTTTTGTATCCTCTTGGGATATTCCCCTATCTCCTGGAAATCAAAGAAACAGACAGTGGTGGCTCGTTCAAGTGCAGAGGCTGAATACAGGGCTATGGCACTCACCACTTGTGAAATTACATGGATTTCTGCATTGTTAAAGGATATGGGTATACATGATCTTCCTCCTACAATCATGCAATGTGACAATAAAGAAGCAATTGCAATAGCTGCTAACCCTGTTCTTCATGAAAGAACCAAACATATTGAAGTAGATTGTCACTTCATACGGGATCAAATTGCCTCAGGATCAATTACAACTCGTCATGTGCCTTCACACTCCTAGTTGGCTGATATCCTAACTAAACAGCTATCTGTCAAGCAACATAATCATCTTCTTCACAAGCTTGGAGCTTCTGCAGGAACCTCGGCTCAGCTTGTAGGGGAGTATTGATGGGACTTCATTCTACACCACATGTTACCATCTTGTCACCTTGTGTCTTATGTTACCACCTTGTCTTTACCTTGTCTTTTCATTCCCAGTTATTGTTATTTTGTTTTATTGTCTTAGTGTTAGCTGTGTTCTTGTCTTTTAGCTCTTCTAGGATCAATCAAGTGGATGGTTGGTGCATTTCTTGTCGGGTTTATCCTATCATTTGGCATATAATGCAGTGTAGCCATTTGATAGAGTTTGAAACATATTGTCAAAGTATTAAGTGAGAAAAGGCTGTTCCATCCCATTCTTCATTTGTCAGATTGTTGCATTCATATTGTTTTAGTTTACAGTTACTCCTGTTAATTCTCTAGTAGATTCTCTAGTAGGTTGTTGGTAAGTAGAAAGAACCATCTAAATGTGCTCCTGATTAATGCTCCTTTTTAACTGAATTTTTAGAGAACTAATTTTCATTCTGAACTAATTTTCATTCTGCACTGCAATTACAAAGCATTTACAATGTTGATGATCCTGATCCCTGTTTCAACTTTCACATTTCAGCTACATACATTCCTGCATATTTGAACACCAGGCTCTGCAGCAATTTGGAACAGATCTAACAATAGTAGCTCAACTTCTCCTTGGTTGCACTCGTAATCATATAAAACTGAAATACAAAAATGAAGAGCGAAAACATCCTTTCGCATGAGAAAGATTGAGTCAGTTCAGAAGTGACTTGTAACTAGACTGCGGTGTTTGTTGACTAATTTTATTTGGTTGAATCTTTTTTTTTTTTCATGTTTGAGCTGAGTTAGGTTTAAATCCTTTGCTCTTGCTCAATTGAACTAACCACTAATCTTGCTCCCATTAAACTGTAATTTGACAAAAAAATCATATACAATGTGCGTGTTTGAGGTATCACAAATAAGTTGACTTATAGCTTAAAACGAGTAAGTGTTATATAAGTGATAAGTGAATGAATTCTTATAAGTTGTATTGGTGTTTGGATAAATTTACTTATAAGTTAGTTATAAGTTTGCTAATTTACATTTTAAAAAATAATTATTAAATATAATGAGCTAAATACATGCATTATAAATTTAAAAAATATTTAAAAACACAAATGTAAAAATATAAAGTATTAAAAACCAAAGAAATCAAACAATAAGTCAATAAGTTAAGGAAAATGTTAGTAGTTATTAACATTCAACTTATGAACATATAAGTTATAAGTTGGGTCGGCAAACACCCTCCATAAGCTGTTATGGGTTTATAAGTCATAAGTTGACTTATTTTAGGGTACCCAAACAGGCCCAAAGTAAACTGTATTTTTTTTTATTTTCTTGTTATTTTGTAACTCATTAATAAATTATGTAAGAAGAAAAATTATCATAAAAGAAATTAATTGTGGTTATAATTTATACACTATTATTTTTTAACAAATACTAATATATTTTTCTAGCTTAAAAAAAATACTAGGATATTTTTACCTCCATCTGAACAAAAATAGAATTCACATATTTTTAAATTTTAAGCAAAAACTCACTCCAATTACAGCCTCTTCAAAACTTGATTTATTTTAGCATGTATTCGTTGTTAATTATTTTTTAAATATCATATTACTCAATATCAATGAATTATTTGACTAAAAAAAACAAAAACTCACTCCAATTCAATGACAGCCTCTTCAAAACTTGATTTATTTTAACATGTATTCGTTATTAATTATTTTTTAAATATTGTATTACTCAATATCAATGAATTATTTGACTAAAAAAAACAAAAACTCACTCCAATCCAATGACAGCCTCTTCAAAACTTGATTTATTTTAACATGTATTCGTTATTAATTATTTTTTAAATATTGTATTACTCAATATCAATGAATTATTTGACTAAAAAAAACAAAAACTCACTCCAATTGCGGCCTCTTCAAAACCCCTTTCTGTCCTAAACCCTGAATATCCCCCTTTTAGATTAAAACTTCAAGGTTTACATAAACCCTAAAAACAAACACGTACAAAATTTATTAACAATGTCAATTCAATTGAACTCCAATCAAAACCCTAAAATCACATGGGAAGGCTGCAATGTACTGCTCGACATCAACGATGGAGATCGTTTGCTTTTCGCTCGTCTCACACCTGGCTCGTACGTCCTCTTCACTCTATATACACACGCACATGTTTATTTGATGTTTTTGTTTAGGGATTCACTGTTTTATTTGCAATTGATGAGTATTGAAAATGACAGAACATTGAAAATTGGGAATAAGAATTGCTCTCTTCAGCCGTTGATTGGTTGTCACTTTGGTTCTTTGTTTCAAGTCGAAACCGGTGATCGTGGACCTTTTTTATCCCCCATCCTTCAAGGTTTGTGTCGTGTCTTTCAATTGTTATTTTTTAGGTTTTTGATGTTTTATGATGTGGCATGATTTTATTGGTTTGGAGATTGTGAATTTTAGTAGGATTTGGCAATGTATAAGATGAGTTTTTTCGTTTTAATAGGGCTGTAAACGAACCGAACTGTTCGTTAAGCTCGTTCGTGTTCGTTCGGGTTCGAGTTCGATAAGCTCGTCCGAGTTCGTTATCGAACACGAGTTCGAACAACATTTTTTGTTGGATATCCTTAACGAACCGAACCGAACTTCTAAGGTGTTCGACTCGAGTTCGCTCGAGTTGCGTTCGAGTTCGGTTCGGGAAAAAAAATTATTTTTATAATATTATATACATATGTATAATATATATTATTCATAATTTAAAATTTAAAATTTTTACAATGATTTAAAGTAAATATATATATATATATAGGTGGAAAATATTTAATTAATATTTGGACTAATTTTTTGTATCAAATAAAGTAAAAAAATAAATTTTTTTTTGAAAAACATAAAATGTTAACGAACTGTTCGTGTTCATCCGAGTTCGGTTCGTTATGTTCGTGAACTGTTCGTGTTCGGTTCGAAATATTACCGAACTCGAGTTCGGACAAGAAAATCTGTCCGATAAAGTTACCGAACATTGTTCGGTTCGTTAAGATTTTGCTCGAGTTCGTTAAAAGTTCGTTCGAGTTCGTCCGAGTTCGGTTCGTTTACAGCTCTAGTTTTAATTATACACTCCCTCCGTTCTTATTTGGATTTTTGTTTCTTTTAGGTTGTTGACGAATTAAAGATTTAGAATGACGCTTTAATGTTTTTATGCAACTGAAAAATTGAATCTTTATTATAAAAAAACAACAAAAAAAACACTGAATTTTTATATGCATATACAATAGTTTCATGTGTTTTTAGAAATATGGACAGAGGGTGTAGCTTGTTATCAGTTTGCTTGAGTTTATAACTTCATAGTTATCCCTTTTTAAGAGTTGTAAGTTTAGGGTTATTGCAAAAGATTGTCTATGTATTCCATGGTACGATAATAGGAAGCAATTTGGTTTAATTTAAAAATGCATTTTGAAGGAAGTGGACCATGTATGTTTATCACAATTTATTTCGGAGCTCTTTAAAGGCAATATATTAAGCGAAACTAAGATTTGGAGAGCAGTCTTTTATTTTTTCACTTTCCCATTTTGGTGTATATGCTTTATTTTTGTTTCTTGTAAAAGTTCTATCTTTCTTCTTTATGTAGGCTATGTGTGAGTTTTTTTTCTTTTCATTTTAACAATTATTTCCGTTGAATTTCAGTATCAAATCAAGAGGATAAGGGTTGCAAAATAGATGAGCCCAAAGACAACCGTGCACTAGTCGATAATAATACAGCTCAGAGTCTTACCGGGGATGAGATAGATGCGATGCGGAGGTACAATTTCTTTTAAGGATCACTAAATGCCATTAGTTCCTTTTGGCATTTGTTTATTTGTGCCGTTATGTGGAAGAGGCTACTCTAATTATATAGATAATAAGCTCCTTCTCCAGTAGATTAGACTTTAGAGAACCTTATTTTTGTGAAATATCTTCATCTACAAAAAAAATTCCCGTCCTATTAGTTAAAAACCTTTCAATATAGATATAAAGACTCGAATTTATATGTACATATAATATTGCTTAAGCAACGTATGAGAAAGTGACTTATTTGTACCTTAACATGCGTCATTTACATAATGATTATCGTTCTGTTGCAGGGAGGGTGCAACTGGGGATGAAATTGTTGAAGCTCTTATTGCTAATAGTGCAACATTTGATAAGAAAACATCATTTTCACAGGCGAGCTTTATTCACAGAAAGAAATTATTTAACAATCATACAGGATGCTACATGCTGACTTCCAATCTCCATGCAGGAAAAATATAGGCTGAAAAAGCAGAAGAAATATGCACCTAGAGTACTTTTACGGCGTCCTTTTGCACGCAGGTAAATTGAAGTTCTCTTAGATAAGGACACAGGTAAATTGAAGTTCTCTTAGATATGTGTCTCGGAGTGGTTGGGCTTCTGTAAAATTGGATTTTTGTTTCTGGTAGTGATCTGAAGCACCCATAATTTATGACTTTAAACATATTACAGCTAAATACTAACCATTTGATAAAATTATTTCTTCTTACCAGCATATGTGAGACATACTTCAAGAAATATCCAACTAGAATCGGGTAATATATCAATAAGTCTTGACTTGGTTTATATTTGTGTTCAACCATTATTGCACTGTAAGATAATTATTTCTTTTGAAATTGTTTACATCTAGAAGATAAAAAGACTTACATCTGTGTACTTTTATCAAAGAGCACTTCTCCTCTACTAGGAAACAGGGACACTTGGGTAACATTCCGTATCCCCGTGTCGGATTCTTGGATGCACGTTTCCTGTATCGGACACAAGGATTCTCCACAATCCTACTTTTGAATTTTGTTCACCAATTTTAGTTAAATGTTTGTGTTAACTAAGTACTTTCACAAAATTAAGTATCAATATCTATGGGGGTGTTTGGTTCATGGTTAATGAGCCCGGTTAACGGGAATCGGAACCTTAAACCCAAGTGATAGTGTTTGGATTAGCAATTTAGTGGTGTGGAATGGGAACCCCAATCCCTCTAGGTGGGTAAATGAAACCCATCCTACCCCTTGGGTTACCATTTCATTCCCATTCCCATTAACCCCCATTCCCATTCCCGATTCCGATTTCCATAATGCATCCAAACACCCCCTATAAGTAAATACAAAAGTATTGATGATCATGTTCATTTTTGCATAAGTAAAAAGATTACACATATTTTTGTGTTTTGGATGAACAAATGAAGCATTTCATACAGTTTGCATGCAGTTTTTGGTTCTGTCAATTGAGTTCAATATGTGTTACATAATATATATATATATATATATATATATATATATAAATTTATATTTATATATGACGTGTCCCCCGCACCCGTATCCCGATATTTTAAATTTGTTAGTATGTGAATGATTATTGCAACAGATATATCAGATAGAAAATGAAGGTAAGTAGGTAGGGTTGCATAATGTAATATACTAATATTTTGTTTTACTTTCTACCCCATGATGTGAAGTTCCATTTTGCTATATTAATCTGATTACTGTAAAAGTGTAAGTGATCGTGTAAGCTTTTCTAAGTGATTTGTCTTGTCAGCAAGCGTATAGATAAATTTATTAGAAGCGAGGGGAAGAGAAGAAGAGAGATCATCTGATGGATGATAAGTATATATACTAATGTAAAGAACTGAGGTGTTCATTGGTCACCACACCTACATTAGATGACCTACCCTTTACGAGGGCCTATATTTTTAAGGGTATTCTTGTATGCTTGGTTATTTTTTGAGTCAGTGGACTATCTGAATTTAACCTTGGATCGTATAATTGTAAATGATATAGGTCATATACGTGTGTGAAATACCGTAGAAAAGATAGTGTAATTGAGTAATTAATCAAATGCATAGCCAATGTGTGAATAGAATAAAAAAAGATTTAGAATAATTTTCATGGTACAAGGAAAGAGTAAATAATCTGTTATCTCATGTGTATGAGCTAGATATATTTACATTATTCTGCTTGAAATCTAGATAGTCTATTGGCCAGAAAACGAAGCAGATACTCCGGAATGTAACCTGCCAAATCCTTCCCTAGCACAATTTAAGACTATTAGTGATTATGATAAATATAAAATTTTGGAAGTAAACAAACTTTGTCTCTTAACATTTACTTATTAATTTACTAATTATATATTATTAGAAATAGTTTTATGCGTAGATGAGTTTAATACTGTGAATAATTAGTTCTCATTGTATATTAGATTTATTTCTTAAGAAATATCTGATTATAGAAAAGAAAGCTTTTGGTTAAAGGAATTCATGAAAAATGCTATGTCTGGAATTGAAAATTCTGAATGCCTGTTTTAAGGAAAATGTATGCCAATTTTTAATGCATGCAAGTAATGAATTGTTTAATTTTATGCATTTATTAGGCCTTCAGTTTGCTCTTAGCTTGTAACATAATAATAAATCATATCGTCTATTGTTTGTTACTGGGTAACATAGTGATATTATCTTGTGCTCCTTGGTCCTTAATATTAATTATTATCCATTATTCGTTCTCTGATCTGCAGATTTTTGCGAGTGGACAGTTTATCTCTTCTTCTTTCCATGGCCAATATCACAGCACACTCTGATGTCCTTGTGGTTGACATGATTGGTGGTCTTCTTACTGGTGCTGTGGCAGAACGAATGGGAGGTATGCTGATTGATTTCTTGTTTAGAACTGTAGGACCTTTCCCAAAAAATAATATGTTATGATGTTAGGTTTATAGTTGCTTAAATTCCTATTATAAATTAGACTCTTTAATTCCAAACATGTATTAAAATAGCTTGTAATTAACGCCTTTTTCTTTGTGTGGGGTTCTAAACCAAACCAAACCATACATACACATACCCAGTATGTCTCACTTCGAAGTAGGGTTTGGGGAGAGTGAGATGTACGATTAGTCACATAACTTGAGTAGAGAGGAGGTTCCTGAAACGATTTCTGCATTTAGAGGAAAAAAAACTGTAAATTTTTGAAAGATGTTAAAGATTTTTGAAAACTTTCAAATTTTTTGAGCATTTGCAAAAAGGCATTCAGTGGGAGTGTTATATGATAAATGTACTAGTCTTGGGTGTGGCTTTGTGCTTTGCATTTATCATACTTATTTGAACTCTTGGAGTCTTGGTTATGAATTTATTGGGGTTTCCTATCATATTCAAATTCTTATGATATTGTTAATGAATACATACATAAATTAGCAGATCTAGTTGTGGATATCAATTTCCTTTAGGTGTTCTTTGGTGAAACTCATTTCTGAAGTGTTCAAAATGATGATGCAAATCTTGATCGTTGATGTTTTGTTGATGTAGTGTGTTTGCAAGTGCAAACTAATGGACCAAGTACATAAAGCAGAGATTGCAATATTTACTATTTAGATTTTATTAGACATCATATTGAAAGTCTGTTCTACCAACCCAATAGTTAGTGTAGTCCCTAGATGGTGCTCAGTAACTCTACACAGGAGATGGTGCTAATAGTTGGTATACCATGTAGTGAAGAGTAATTTTCAATAGTCCAAACTCTTAAATTGTTGAATGTTATTAACTAATTATAGGTATGGGGTACGTATGCAATACCTATCTTGGAGCAAGTCCCTATTCAATTGAAATAGTCAGGATGTTCAACTTCAGCGATGAAATTTGCAAAAGGTACTCTCTCCTTCCAGCTCTTCCTTTCCTGGACATTTGCCGTATATAAGCTTTTCCAAATTCAATTTTCTGGTAGTCTCTCCTCCATCCTCAAAGGGATGTCTCTGTATCTTTTGCAAGCAAATTGAAGAACAAACATTTACTTTAATATCTTTCTTATGGGATGCCAACAAAATCACAAA
This sequence comes from Heracleum sosnowskyi, assembly GCA_030848705.1. Taxonomy (NCBI): domain Eukaryota; kingdom Viridiplantae; phylum Streptophyta; class Magnoliopsida; order Apiales; family Apiaceae; genus Heracleum; species Heracleum sosnowskyi. Next base: position 13,292,078 of record CM061239.1, read on the forward strand.
ACTCTTTTATGTACTTTTGCAGACAATGTTTTTTTGTACCTTTAGTCACCCTTTTGAGGATGGCGGGTATAGCATATGATATATTTTTCATTACATATAAATTGCGTAAATTTGGTTGGGCTAACTTGTAAATTTTTATTTTAGAATTGTGCAATCACCTCTCACTGAGCTCTCTGCCCGTGAAAATGAAATTTCACTGCAACATAGCCAACCAGAAGATTCTTGCAAGACCGCGGGTCTGTCCAATGTAGGTCATACTAACAAATTATAAAGCAGTTATCCTTCTATACCTTCACTCTTATAGTCGGAGATGCTGAAAAACATTGTACAGGAAAAACTGACATCACCACCTCTAAACTCTACCAATATGGATGAATTGATGGAAACACCTGAAAGCAATAATTCAGATTCTTTGGCAACAGCTGCTTCTCCAGTTTCCAAGGCTTGCAAAGCCGCAAAAGCTGGAGAGAAAGCGCCAAAAGAGGCAATTAAGTCGTGGAGAGAAACTGGTTTTTCAAGGTTAATTGCAAATTTATCAGAAATTCCCATTTAAGAAATTGACTACATCACTTAGACTGATAACTTGTATTTGAAATTTGCAGCCTCATAATGGCCGTCCCGGATATGGATGCTTGGACTATTGTCAAAGAAGTCCTCCCGCTTCTATCATTTTCAGCTCCTTTTGCAATTTACCATCAATATCTTCAGGTGCCAAATATATGTGTTTATATATATTATAGATATCATGTTTTTGGTGGGATCATAAGGTTATTGAATGCCTAAACTGCTGGGTTTTAAAATAATTCAAGTATAATATTGGCACTTGCAATAATTTTAATTTAGTATATAGCTTTATGGTTTGTAATTTTGTATGCCCACAAGAAATGTATACTCATGGTATTTTAAATGCAGCCGCTTGCAACATGCATGCACAATTTGCAGCTTGGGAAAATGGCAATTGGATTGCAAATAGCAGAACCCTGGTTACGTGAATATCAGGTCTGCCATGTTATCTTATATGTTGCACTTTGGTAGTTATTAATTTTTGGTTAATCACTACTCACACAATGTATTTCAATTTGGAGAAAATAAAGAAAAAAAACGGCAATCAAATACAAGGAAAAAGTTAAGTTACATCTAAAGCCTTCATATCTTCTTTTATGATTATTGAGACTATAGGAAGCCTTCGTATCTTCTTCTATGATTATTGAGACTATATGAAAGATTTTTTTTAGCTTTAAATCATTTGAGTCGATAGAAAAGGTACCATTGACATCTTTTATATAAAGAAGACTTCAGATTATCAAGTCTTTCAGTCATTCCTGTCTTAAAGAAAGTGGATGCGGAGGGAATGACGATTAAGAGTGCTTGTACAAAAAATCATAAAATAGAATGGATGTCATAAATAGAGTGTTTGCTTGAATTTCTATCATAGTGCTCGAAAAGCTATGTCATTCTCTCTACCAAAGGAATGGTGATTTGAGGTGAGAATTGATGTTGGAAATTTAATTTACCCATATTGTTTATTATAGAGAAGTAGAAGGAACGAAACAGTGGTCTTGGTTCATATGTACATACAAATAAAGTGGATTAAGCTGTATCTTTATTTCCCACTTCTTTACTGGATGCTGAAGGCGTCCGTGAGTGATATCATAGTTCCTGTGCCTTGAAGATGATCGATTGGTCCATGGATTTACTTTGTAATTTCATTTTGAACTCATAGTTTTGCCTAATGAGTAGAATGCAGCTGGCATTGATCACCGAATTTACTGTAATATATCTCCTAGAAAGATTGGGTGTTTGTCCTCACCTTCTTTGAACAATGCAGAGATTTGTATTGTTTTTTTTTCCTTAACTAGATTTCAATATATTCTATCTGTTGGCTGGTTATATGTTTTTGGTTCCACGACAGTAGCATCCTGATAATTACTTCTTTTCTTATACCAAGTTTCACTTTATGGTTTCCAATTGTGCAGGTCTTGCCATCAAGAACCCATCCACACATGCAGATGAGTTCATTTGGTGGGTACGTTCTGACGGGTACAAGGATATGCAGTGATTGATTATTCGAATTGATATGATCAAATTTCTTGATTTGTTTGGTGTTGCTTAACAGAATCAAGTGTCTCTCCCTGTTGTAAGATAGCTATACGTCAAGAGGAATAATCTGAATACAAGCAACTTGCCATCTGCAATTTTGAGTAGTCTTGTCATTCAAATAGTGCACGCTGTTGTAATCTTAGTACTAATTGTTAAATTGTTGTCGGTATTTTATTTTACAAATTTCTTTAAAACTTTCTTTCGTCACTAATGGTGAACCAGTTTGATACTGGATGTAGCTTTTCTTTGTTTCTGGAGAGGAAAAAGAAATGGCTATACATTCCTATAAATTTGTTTTACATGTATAGTTAAATGTTTAATATATGACCCTTTGGATGAGATTATGACCAAGTTACTTCTGAAATATATGGAATTTTGTTAACAAGATGTGAAAAAGATAAGCTGGGGAGATTACTGCCATGTGCAACTCGATTGCTTTCTTCCATAACTGCATGTTGTCCAGGATGGTTTGCTCATTCTTTCACTGAAGAAGATGCTGTATCAATAGTAAGCTCTTCTTCGTCTGAGGTAGCTGGATTGGAAGATATGGCAATGGATGGTGCTGCAATTGATGTTTGTACATTCACCGCAATTCGCAGCAACAGCACTTCTCAAGGGTTTCTCTTCCTGTTTTTAATAATTGTAATTTTATTATTTATATTTTATATTTTATTAATTACATTTGTTAAAAAAAATAAGTAGGCGTGTTAATTTTTTTTAAATAATTAAAAGTATTAAAATAGATTTTAAAATAAATAAGTAACGGTTTACATATGATATTTCGGAAAAATAGAGGTTTTAATAAGGAAAAATATAAAAAATTAAATGTTTTTGTTGAATTTTAAAATATAAAAGTAACGGTTTGCACGCGATATTTTTGTAAAAGAGGGGTTTTAGTAAGAAAAAATTAGAAAAAGTGACATGTTTGAGTTGAAAAGGTAATTGTCAATTAAAAGTATTAAAATAAATAAATAAGGGTTTGCCCATGCTATATTTGGAAAATGAGTGATTTTAATAAGGAAAATAGAAAACATAACATGTTTTAGTTGAAAAAGGTAATTGCCCGTGATATTTTTAGAAAAAGAGGGGAAAAATAATTGTCAATTAAAAGTATTAAAATATGTTTTAAAATAAATAAGTAAAGGTTTGCTCGCGATATATTTGGAAAACGAGGGATTTTAGTAAGGAAAATATAAAAAGTAACAAGTTTGAGCTGAAAAAGGTAATTGTCCTTTATTTTTTTAGAAAAAAAAAAGATGTTTTTGTTAAAAAAAAATATGAAAAGTAATGTATTTTAATTGAAAGGATAATTGATTATAATAATTTTTATAATAATTAAATAAACAATTAAATAAGACAAGTACCGTACCAAAAAACAGGTACAAAAAACAAGTACCAAAACTTTTAATGTTTGCTATTTAATAATACTAGCCTATAACCCGTGCAAGGCACGAGCCATCAAAAATATATTAAAAAATGTCAAATTAAAAAAAAATAATGGGAATAGAAAATATTAAATAAAGAATAAAAATAAATATGATAAATTATAAAATGAGAAGCTTAAATATAAATTGGAACATAGAAAAAAAAAATATTACAAATGGGCTATTATTAATATTATTTTATTATTCATTAAAATAATCAATACTATTATATAATAGACGAAATATTAAAAGTTTGGTTGGTCGGTATGGTACATTGTGATTTTACTTAATTGCCCTTAATTAACTGTACTTCGTGGTTTTACTTAATTAACCTTACTTATTTATAGAAATATATTATTAAATAATAATATTACCTATTTATAACCAATTACCTTTTTCACCTAAAATACATTATTTTTTCTATTTTTCTTTACTAAAACTCATCCTTTTTCCAAAAATATCACGGACAAATCTTTAGTTATTTATTTTTAAACCTATTTCAATATTATAATTATTTTTTTAAAAATTTACCTATTTTAACATGTCTACTTATTCTTCTTAACAAATGCAATTACTAAAAATACTAGCTTATATCCCGTGCGACGCACGGTCTTCTTTAATATTTTCTTATTTTTTATTTAGATTTTAGTTATTATATATAATTTGATAAAATTCTAATATATATATATACCGGATTTATAAATCTAACAATTTAATATCTAAATTTAATATATTCTTGACGTAATCTGTAGTAGTATTTTAGATATTAAAATATAAAATATTTTAAAATAACAGATCTAATGATTCGTATTTTTTTACTCTTAAAAATCTAAAAAGGGACTCAAATGTAAATATCAAAATATGTGCTCGTGCAATATACCGAGTTTATTTGAATATACTATTACTTTTATTTTCATTAATTATCTCGTTTAAATTGAATGTTAAAAAAATTATAATAAACATGAATTTCATAAGTTTAATATAATAATATTACCAATATATCTGTCTTTTGTCGTGTTATTTTTAATTTGAACATGAGTTGTTTCAGTTAAAAAATACCAAAACTTTTAATGTTTCGTCTTTAATAATATAGTATAGATTAAAATATAAATAATCAAATACCTATTTATAACCAATTATCTTTTCAGCTAAAACACATTATATATTTTTCTAACAAAGTCCATCCTTTTCTAAATATATCACGGAAAATTGCCTTTTACAATTTATTTTTTCTATTTTTCTCACTAAAATCCATTATTTTTTCAAAAATAACACAGGAAAATCTTTACTTATTTATTTTAAAATGTATTTAAATACTTTTAATTATTAAATTTTAAAACCTCATTTTCTAAAAATATCACGGGCATTTACCTTTTTAAACTAAATATATGTTACATTTTTTTATTTTTTCTTACTAAAACCCCTCATTTTCAAAAAATATAACGGGCAAACCCATACTTATTTATTTTAAAATCTGTTTTAATGTTTTTAATTAATTAAAAGTGTTTAGCTATTTTAACATGCCTACTTATTTTTTGCACAATTACAATTAATAAAACATTAAAAAAATAATAATAAAATAACAATTAACAATCCGTGCATGAAACATTAAAAGTTTGGTCGGTCGGAATGGTACGTTGTGATTTTACTTAATTGCCCTTAATTAACTATAATTCGTGTTTTTACTTAATTAACATTACTTCTTTATAGAAATATATTATTAAATAATAATATTACCTATTTATAACCAATTACCTTTTTCACCTAAAATACATTATTTTTTCTAAAAAATTCCCCTACTTTTTCAAATATATCACGGACAATTACATTTTTAACTAAAACATGTTTGTTTTTCTATTTTTCTTTACTAAAACCTTTAGTTATTTATTTTTAAACCTATTTTAATATTATAATTATTTTTTTAAAAGTTTACCTATTTTAACATGTCTACATATTTTTCTTAACAAATGCAATTACTAAAAATATTAAAATATAAATAATCAAATACTTATTTATAATCAATTATCTTTTCAGTTAAAACACATTATATATTTTTTCTAACAAAGTCCATCCTTTTCTAAATATATCACGGGAAATTGCCTTTTACAATTTACTTTTTCTATTTTTTTCACTAAAATCTATTCTTTTTCCAAAAATATCACAGAAAACCCTTTACTTATTTATTTTAAAACATATTTAAATACTTTTAATTATTAAATTTTAAAACCTCATTTTCCAAAAATATCACGGGCATTTACCTTTTTAAATTAAATATATGTTACATTTTTTTATTTTTTCTTACTAAACCCCTCATTTTCCAAAAATATAACCGGCAAACTCATACTTATTTATTTTAAAATCTGTTTTAATGTTTTTAATTAATTAAAAGTGTTAGCTATTTTAACATGCCTACTTATTTATTGCACAATTCCAATTAATAAAATACTAAAATAATAATAATAAATTAACAATTAACAATTTGTGCATCGCATGAGTTTTAAACTAGTATTAATAATAAGGACAAATAGAAAAGTTAACATGTTTTAATTAAAAAAATAAATGTCCGTGATATTTATAGAAGTGTTTTAATTATATTAATTGTATTTATTAAAAAATACGTTGGTGTGTTAAAATAGGTAAGCGTTTTTAAATAATTAAAAACATTAAAATATATTTTAAAATAAATAAGTAAGGGTTGCACCTGATATTTTTGGAAAATATAGATTTTAGTGAGAGCAAATATAAAATGTAATATGTTTTAATTTAAAGATAATTGCGTGATATTTTTGGAAAAAGAGTATTTTTTATTAGAAAAAAGTATTTTATTTATAAAAGGTAAATAATAAGGACAAATAGAAAAACTAACATATTTTAATTTAAAAAAATAACTGCCCGTGATTTTTAGAAGTGTTTTAATTATATTAATTTTATTTGTTAAAAAAATACGTTGACATGTTAAAATAGATAAGCTTTTTTTAAATAATTAAAAGCATTAGAATAAGTTTTAAAATAAATAAGTAACGGGTGCACCTGATATTTTTGGAAAATAGAGATTTTAGCAAGAACAAATATAAATGATAATGTATTTTGATATAAAGAATATTGTCCGTAATATTTTTGGAAGTAATAGATTTTGTTAGAAAAAGTGTTTTAATTGTAAAAGACAATCATTTGGTTACTATTTTTATATTATTTTATTATTTATTAAATAGAATAAATGACCGAAAACCGAAACCGAAAACCAAAATTTTAAATGTTTCGGCTTTAATAATATAGTATAGATGGTATCGATATTAAATTATGTTATTTTTTATATACGTTGTCCGTGTTATTTTTAGAAGATGAATTGTTTAAGCAAATAATGTGCTCATGTTATTTTTAGAAAATTGGTTGTTTTAGTTAGGAAATATAAGACATGTAATATGTTTTAGCTAAAAAAAGGCGATTAGTTAGTTATTTGTAATTATAATATTATTATTTTATTAAATAAATTAACTATAGTGTTTTTAGAAAAAGAATAATTTTAGTTAGAGAAAATATAAAATGTATTATATATAATAATTTTTAATATTTTATACAACGACTCTCATTATATTAATTATATTGATTTGGAAGATCAGGAGAATTGAGTAACCAAAATATGGAGAACAAAAAAAGTAATGTATTTAAACTGAAAATGGTAATTAGTTATAAATAGGTAATTTTTACTATTTAATAATATTTTTTTATTGATAAGTAAGACTGATTAAGTAAAACATGAATTATCAAAAAATTGTACCGACCGACCAAAGTTTATAAGATAGTATAAATTTTATTTTTTTAAATGGAATTGCCTGTTATAAAAAAAAAATGATTTGGCTAAAAAATGCTAATCGGTTAGTTATTAGTAATTATAAAATTATTCTTTTATTTTATTAAATGGAACTGCCCGTATTATTTTTGGAAAAATGAGAAATTTTAGTTAGGAAAAATAGAAAAGTATAAATTTTAGTTAGAAAATATAAAAAAGAATATACAACTTGGATTAAAAAAGGTAATTGTTTCCATGATATTTTTGGAAAATAAGATATTTTAGTTTGAAAAAATAAAAAAGGTACTCTATATAATAATATTTAGAATTTTATCCAACGGTTCTCATCGATTTGATAAAAAGATTTAACGGTTGTGAAATGAGTGACGGAGGACCAGACTACAAACCAACTATAAAACTTTCAATGTAGATTATTAGAAAAATACGACTGGAAAAGTTGTATACCGTATTTTTTTTTTTAAATTGATACTTTCACAAAACATTCTTAAAAGAGATAATAGTATTTTTGCAAAAAAATTTCTGAAGTTAATTATTTCTAAAAAAACCTCAAATCATTATAGTATATATATATTTTTTATGAGTTTTTAGTAGAGTTTATATAATAAAACAATTTGTACTATATTTATTTTATATTTTATCAAATGTTATGTTGTCTCATGGTTAACTATATTTTATATTTAATGATTAAATATAATTCTTAGAATTAAATATTCTGATCTAACATAGCAACTTTATAGTATCTTATATTTCAAAATTATAGTTTTTACACAAAACTCCATATAATTAAAATATAAAAAATTGCACCGAAATTTTAATAGTGACATCTCAATTGATCGACAATTTATTACTTTTACAAAAGTTATTAATTTCAGTTAATCATTTATCATAATTCTTATTAACACCAGAATAATAAATTAACTTTAATTGACTCAAGCCTTCACGTAGACGTAAATTAAGATTCAAAACACGGCATGCCACGTAGGACGTACAGAAATATAGGGAGTGATACGATTCCAACAAAATAGCCCAGCCCTAAGTGGCTTAACCTGGTCACTCTTATTTCTTATTGGTCCACGTCATCACCAATGACATATTTGCTCTCTCCTCTATACTCTGCTTATATTATATACAGATCCATCCTCCAGACATTTAAACGCAAATCTCTCTCTTTTTTACTCTTAAATCTCTCTTCCCATCTCTCTCAATCTCTCTCGCAAAATATACTTACATTATTCATATATACATACATAGGTGACCTTTACGTATAGAGAGAAGAACTGGAAGCAGCCATGGGTGGCTACTACAGGCGAAGTGGATCTCAGATCGTTGTTGCTGTTATTCTCTTCTTAGGTATAAACATTCTCCTCTCTCTCTCTCTCTCCCTCCCTCTCTCGTTCTATCTCTCTCTCAGTATATATTAATCATTGATACATTGAGATCTCGATTTGTTATGTTGTATCTATGTAGATGTGTATTTATAGATCGATGAAGTGTAATGATATGCTTGCTTTAGATTTGTATGTATATGATTAGGTGTAGAATTAGTTAGTTTAATCGGATCTTATGTTTATGCTTATGATATATACGTGTACATGTGTACTATTCTAGTGATTTAGTAGTAGGTTAGTAACGAGCTTGTGAATTTGTTGATTAGATTGGATCAGTTTACTTGGATCTTATGCTAGTAATTACGTTTGTTTCTGTAATTATGATGAGTTCAATTCTCGTATAGGTTGATATGATGTAGATTTAGATAGTTTACACTTGGATTAAGAATCACAAGCTTATTGAGTTGAGTTGAACTGTAACGATGCCATTGATTGATTGTAGCTTAGTTAGATGCAAAAGCTAGTAAAGTTTCTTAATTAAAAAATATTGTAGTTATTTTAGTTTCGGATATTTATCAATCTATAATAGATAATTGGAGGTTTTGCAGAAGTGATTGTGATGTTGTGTTAGCTGATATTGTAGATCAGTTCGTTAAGTAAAATCAGATAAACAAATTAAAATTAATGACAAATTTTAGTTACAAAGGTGTTCAGAGTTGGTACTTGGTATGCATGTGTTAAGACTTGATATGCATATCCTATAGGAAAAATTTAGTATCAAGTACTGAAGTTTTTTTTTTCTTTTCGTATATAGTGATTGTGTTATCTTTCATGTATTTGAATTTGTTCAAACTACCAACCTAGTGTATTCATTAACTTTATTTAATCTGATTCATTCTGTATGATACGGGCTACCCATTCCACTTGTGCTTTATTCCTTTCATAACTAGCTTAGATGGTTATATATTTTCTGCACATTTTTACCTCCATAAATAATTTCGACTTTCTCCTAGGAGTTATTACATGAGTATTTACTTGGTCAAGTTTTCATATATGATCACTAACCATCTATTGGTGTTTTAAATATCATCACTAATCATCTATTATCTTTCAGGTTGTCTTTCTGCAATTTCCATTGCAAAAGAGGAGGCATCCAAGTTGGGGACAGTTATTGGAATAGATCTTGGAACTACATACTCTTGTGTTGGTGTTTATAAGAATGGTCATGTCGAAATTATAGCCAATGACCAAGGAAACCGTATCACCCCATCATGGGTTGCTTTCACCGACGGTGAGAGATTGATTGGTGAGGCTGCAAAGAATCAGGCAGCAGTCAACCATGAAAGGACTGTATTCGATGTCAAAAGACTTATCGGAAGAAAGTAATGCATACTGTTCAATCTGGTGAATGTTATTATATATTGCTATATGGTGATCAGAAGTTCTAACAGTTGTATGACAGGTTTGAAGACAAAGAAGTCCAGAAGGATATGAAGCTGTTTCCCTACAAAATTGTGAATAAAGATGGCAAGCCATACATTCAAGTCAAAATGAAGGATGGAGAGACAAAGGTCTTCAGTCCTGAGGAAATAAGTGCCATGATCCTAGTTAAAATGAAGGAGACAGCTGAAGCTTTTCTTGGAAAGAAAATTAAGGATGCTGTTGTTACAGTTCCTGGTAGAGTCCGCTCTTTCCATTAAAACTAACATGTAGTTCTCTTTTGATACCTAATTGTACGATGTTAATATTTAATGGTTTATTTCTATCCTATCTGCAGCTTACTTCAATGATGCCCAGAGGCAGGCAACCAAGGATGCTGGTGTCATTGCTGGCCTAAATGTTGCCAGAATCATCAATGAACCAACTGCCGCTGCTATTGCATACGGGTTGGACAAGAAAGGTGGTGAGAAGAACATCTTGGTATTTGATCTTGGAGGTGGAACTTTTGATGTCAGTGTCTTGACTATTGATAATGGTGTTTTTGAGGTCCTTTCCACAAATGGAGACACACATCTGGGAGGTAAGCTGCTTCTTTTTTTTCTCCTGATTGTTCGAAGTAACCTTTTAAACTGATTCCTTGTCCATATGTCATTCGTCACGCTTTGTAGGGTATAGATGTCTAGCAGAATAAACAATGTTTCCTCTTTTATTATAACATAGAGGAGCCAAGTAAAAATTGGTTTAGACGTTCTTTCCTGTTAGAAACAAGGAAAATTATGCAAATGAATTAATAATTAAATGCAAAATATTGAAAATGTATATATTTGATGACATTTTATTTTCCTGCAGGTGAGGATTTTGATCAAAGAATTATGGAGTACTTCATCAAGTTGATCAAGAAAAAGCACGGAAAGGACATCAGCAAGGACAACAGAGCCCTTGGAAAACTAAGGAGAGAATGTGAGCGTGCCAAGAGAGCATTGAGTAGCCAGCACCAAGTTCGCGTAGAAATTGAATCTCTCTTTGATGGAACTGATTTCTCTGAGCCATTGACCAGGGCTAGATTTGAGGAGTTGAACCAAGATCTATTTAGGAAGACAATGGGACCTGTCAAGAAGGCTATGGATGACGCAGGGTTGCAGAAAAGCCAGATTGATGAGATAGTTCTTGTTGGTGGAAGCACTAGAATTCCAAAAGTTCAGCAACTCCTTAAGGATTACTTTGATGGTAAAGAACCCAACAAGGGTGTGAACCCCGATGAGGCAGTTGCCTTTGGTGCTGCCGTACAAGGAGGAATCCTTAGTGGAGAGGGTGGTGACGAGACTAAAGGTAATGATATATTATCTTTTTTCTGGACCTTAAGTGCAGCATCTTATCATGATTGTAGTTTGATATATGATGAATATATTTCGAAAACTAAGATCTAATGATATTGTTTACTTCAATACAGATATCCTTCTTTTGGATGTGGCACCTCTTACCCTAGGAATTGAAACCGTAGGCGGGGTGATGACCAAATTGATTCCTAGAAACACTGTTATTCCAACTAAGAAATCTCAAGTTTTCACAACTTACCAAGATCAGCAGACTACTGTTTCCATTCAGGTACTATTTTACTCGGCACTCTACGTAGAGTACCTCATTTGACAAAATTATCAAAGATTGGTATTCATTCCTTTCACTGTAATTGTTCTATTGAATTGGTGATCAGTGTAATGGTTGCACTTATTGACATCTCAAAACATTAGCTGATTCCTGCGTCTTTCGTAACAGGTCTTCGAAGGTGAAAGGACTCTTACAAAAGATTGTAGGCTTCTTGGAAAATTTGATCTCTCTGGAATACCACCTGCCCCAAGGTTTGTAGATTTGACATCTGGAGTTTGATTCTTTAATGTTTGTAAAGCTTAATGGCAGATATCTAAATAAGATTTGATCCTTTATTTGAACAGGGGTACACCTCAAATTGAAGTCACATTTGAGGTTGATGCCAATGGTATCTTGAATGTCAAGGCAGAAGACAAAGGAACTGGTAAAGCGGAGAAGATTACCATCACCAATGACAATGGTCGGTTGAGCCAAGAAGAGATTGAGCGGATGGTTCAGGAGGCAGAAGAATTTGCCGAGGAAGACAAAAAGGTTAAAGAAAAAATTGATGCGCGCAACAGCCTGGAGACCTACACATATAACATGAAGAACCAAATTAATGACAAAGACAAGCTTGCCGACAAGCTCGAATCAGATGAAAAGGAGAAGATTGAGAGTGCCGTGAAGGAAGCTCTCGAATGGCTAGATGACAACCAGTCTGCCGAGAAAGAAGATTATGATGAGAAGCTTAAAGAGGTAGAAGCTGTTTGTAACCCAATCATCACAGCAGTATACCAAAGATCTGGTGGAGCTCCTGGTGCCGAAGGTGCAGCAGATGCCGAAGATGATGACCATGATGAGCTATAGGTAATATTAGAATCTATCAACCACTGAAGATGGTCAGGAGCAAAAAGTGAGGATGACGCGTTTGACAGGACTTTGGTAGGCAGAAAATTAGTGTAGTTTCGGGTGCTCCTCGGGGTCTGAGAACATCACTTCTTCACGTGTGTTTGTTAAGGTGCAGATACGTTAAAGAACAAATTTTATTTCTTGTTGAATTGTTGAAAAGAAAATTTTGTCTGTTTTAAAAGCATATTGTTATATTATTAATTTGGCAAACGTGAAATGCACCTCCATGTCTACTCTTAGCTTATTTTTCAGTCCTTGCTATATTTGTTAATGTGTTTGATTTATCCTTGGTTAGATGATAAAATTTGTGCACGAGTCTATGTATAGACAAGGTTTTAATTTGGTTCCCAAAAAAATGTCCACGCCAACATCTGCTTAGACATTTGAATTCCACATGCTATTTATTTATTTGATTTTGAAAATCACATTGCAAAACCTAAGAAGGATGCCTACCTAAATGGCCACACCGTGCCATTCACTCTACCATGTCCTATGTCCTAGACCGAGGTTGGTTAACTTAGATACTTCCAACCCGACTAATATATGCTCTACATGAACATACTTTGGTGATGATGTTCCTGTGAGCTGATAGATTGCTTGAACATATATACTCATTTGTAATTTATAACATCCTAGTGGCTTCATAATACTAGAAGAAAAAAAGCATCTTGCACAATAATCAGGCTATTAGTTCCCGACTGAATACCACATTTCTGCAAGTTTACTCTTTTCACTTCAAAAGTTTACTCAGCCTGAACCATACGTTTTCATGCATTACTCAACATACCAGGCCATGTAAAGTTTCAATAATCAAAATGCCAAGCAACGTACTCTGAAAATTCTGAAACCAAAAACATCCATGTTAAGTTGCTAACCTACTATACCTCGTCTTGAGTCCAAAACAGGGCTTTCTCCTGACTGCTTCGGAATCAGATAAGATCATAAGAAAACCTTATATCTGCTTTCAATATTACTCCATTCATGTACACCGTTCATCTATTGTAAATCATATTAGTAAAGATGATGGGATATAGCAAAAACAAATTGATTTAAGCAACTCGTATAACAGTAGAGATGATGGGAATGGGATATAACAAAAAATGCTTCCCCGAAAGGATGAAATTGTACATAGGTGATTTACTTTTATTGCACTTTACAAAAGAACTCTATAGTTTACTTCACAAGCTAAAGAAACTGGTACCAGATTCGTACGTAGTAAAACAGTTTGAAAGGAAACATAGGTACCTGGACCAGAGGTATGCCTAATTTTACATGGAATAGAATTCAGAAGAACAAAGTTATAGCTTTATAGCTCTTCTATTAGTTAGTACGCTATTATTAATTTCTTCTGCTGCCTTGCAGAGGCAAAACTAAACACCAGCTCTTGGATCGCCTGAGCCAGCTGCAATAACTCCCATTCCTCCAACAGATGTAACATCCTGTTGATCCTTTTCCATTGCTCTTATAAGAGTAACTTCATCTCCATCAATTTCTTTTACCATTTCATCAATCTTGCGGAACTGATACGGCCATCTTGCGTTATACAAAAACTGGCGCAGATCAAATCTGTTGTCTTCTGGTGAGTAACTCTGCATGACGGAAAATATGATGACATATTTATTAAATAAATGACGTAGAACTGAAATATCATTGCTGGAAAAAGTTGAAGCCCGTCTGAAATTTTATCTTTCAAGGAAAGTACCTCAGCATGATAAGAGGGCGTCATGACAGTCATTTTGTGTCTGTTGATTGAATAATACTTGAAGAAGTATTTCACTTTATCAGCCACCTGTGATGGTGTTAATTTTCCACCCCATTTGTAACATAGATTCTGCAATAAATTTTACCAAGGACAAGAGAACAATAATTACATATACAGCCAATCCCACCTAGGATAAAAGCATCCTAGGAAAATTTTGGCAACTTAAAGCATTAATATTATGCAGCCATTGCCGAATGCAGCTAATAGCTTAGTTCTCTTCTATGGTTAGTTGAAAAGGGTTGGGGAAAAGAGTAGGAACACAGGGTAACTGGTACTATTATACACATATATCCTCTGAAAAGATAGTATTTGACAGCATAACATACACAAGATTTTCCTTCTATGTAGCCTTTAACACATAATGGTCACCATTCCGCAGATGATCTTCACAGATATAAAAATCTGATTTAAGATATTAAAATAAACTTTTCAATTGCAGTTCAAAAAATGAACACTTTTGCCTGTATCTATTGACATCACAACTAATATATCAGGACCGCTTTTTAGGCAATGAACACTTTATATCTACCTGGTAAATAACGAAGTTAACCGACATTCATAGCTCTAGTAGATTCTTATTATTTCTGGTTAGTTGCGATTTGTAGACCACACAATATACATATATACGGACAGTAGGACTGCTTTCAAAACATACCTGGAACATAGATACAGGACCACAGCGGAATATCTTTCGCAATCTTCCATACACTGAAAGTTCTTCATATGTCATACCCATATCTACTTCATCAAGCTGTCAAACCAGAATACAATGGACATGAACCTTGAGTGCAGCGTGGTAAAGAAAATTTAATGTGAAATTACAAAAAAAATTCGAGATAGTTTTGTTTTGTCGCAATTAGCATTAATATAAGAACATTTTCGTTAGACAAACATGTAACGAACATGTGACGAAGAAAGGAGATTCTTTAAGAGCTAAATCATGTACCTGGCTGTAATTGGATCGTATAGGCTCCAGCTCAGCAGTGGGCGGAGCTGCTTCAACATCTGCCAAGGATGAGTAACCAAGATTGACGGCAGCCCACCGCAGGAATGTTCGGAGGTCCTGCTTGCTGATACTTCCTATTGGATTGATATCAGCTGAACTACAATCATACTACACGGGAGAGCTTAATTAGTACTGCATCATGTTGACCACACACAGTAATTAGTAATCTAGCATATTATAGTCAGTGACCCATGGGCGAAATCAATAAAAAACCAGAGCACTAAACAAATGAACCCTGGATCATATTGAAAATCTTAACTTCAAATCTATTACAAGAGACGACATGAATGAGTTGTCACCCTGTATAGATAGTAGATCTTTTATATAGAACTATATTATGATATGGTATTACTGGCCAAGCAGCAGTATCTAGCTATAGCAATCCTGTAGTAGATGTTACAATTTAATATACACTTCAATAAAGTTACTCTCACTTTTTGTTCTTCTCTTTCTTGGTCCCCTTATTTTCAATATATCCATGAAGTACATCAACTTGATTTATCTGATAAGTTTTGGAAAAACTCAAGTCATATTACAGAGGATAAAAACATAAAACATATATTCGCATGGACAAAAGGCAAGTGAAAGCGTTGTTTCTTAACTTGCATTAAATACTTGATTTGTGAGCTAAAGTCTGATCTGTATGACTGTATTTTAGCCAAAGATTCATATACCTGTTGATCATCTTCATATCTACAGTAGATCCTTTATAAATGATATAATTTATAAATAGGTATTATAATTTAGGTGTTTATGCTTGTGAAAGTAAATATATATCAGACTAGCTTTCCAAATCTTTTTGTTAGTGCATGTATTTGTCCCATTTTGGCCAAAAACCTCCTATCGCTACACTGCTTAACTTAGAAATTAATCAGTCTATCTACTCTGCAGTGAACATTTACTAAACAAGGGTTTTAATGGGGAAACATAACAATATATTCATGACATATTAAGGATACATCTATTTTTCTGATTCAAAGGTGAATTTAATAAAAATACCTTTGTGAGATAACCACGCAGTCCTTCATCTACATTGGAGCTACCTAAAACCAAATAAAATCCTGGTTTACTATGAACCCATGGCATGAGTGATGCTAGCATAAATGCCAACACCATTCTGATTCGAGCCTGAATATTCTGCAAACCCAAGTTTTCAATGTTTGATCCTCCATCTAGCTGTTATGATTAGAAGCCAGAAACTGATGAGTTAAAAAATCCTTTCGACTAGCTAATGAAATTGCTCACAAATGACAGATCATTGTATACTTGGCTGGAAAAGCACAAGTAGCATGGAGCGAAGGTTGTATGTAATCTTAGTTAGCATGTGCAAATAAACTTCGTAAAAGGTAAACTATA
This sequence comes from Heracleum sosnowskyi, assembly GCA_030848705.1. Taxonomy (NCBI): domain Eukaryota; kingdom Viridiplantae; phylum Streptophyta; class Magnoliopsida; order Apiales; family Apiaceae; genus Heracleum; species Heracleum sosnowskyi. The sequence continues at coordinate 13,308,798 of CM061239.1, forward strand.
ATCTATACATAATATTCTACTTGATATCCCTTTCACCTTGTAACGTGGTCGTTTTCCAGTTAGAGTCTGAAACAATGTGAGCAGGGCAGAAATTACTCCATCTATAGAAACATCAAGATGCCATGATCCAATTTCATCAGCTAAGACTTTTGCCCGTGTCTTTGTTGCTTCCGAGCTGTAAGGGGCAAACCCAGTTACTAGTCATTGACGTAGGGAAATTTAAGAGAACAATAAATAATACCAAAGAAGGGTTAAAACACAACTAATGATTACCAAATTCTGTTCGCATTTTACATGGTTATTCCAAACTGATTTCTTTACAAGCATTAAAATTTTAGAATAAAGTACATGAGGGAAAAGTGATTGGCAGATCCATGTTCAAAAAATATATATAAAATAAAATAATTTGAGGATGATTACTGATTTAGTTGAACACGCATTTAAATTTCTGCAATTGACCGTTACCCAAAAATTAAAAATAAAACCAACAATTAAAAAAAATCAGTTCATTCGACTTGAAAGGATGTGTGATTGAGGATTTAGTTGTCAATACAAACAATTCAGAAAGAATAAGAAAAACTGTCATATAAAGAAGGTGTTACATATGCAAACCTATTTTCAGTTCCCATGTACACAGTGTAAAATATGCGTTTAGCAAACTCTTTGCTGTCCGTTGGAAATTGTCCATCAGTGTAATTACCGATTCTTATGGCATCCGCTTTTACCTGACTATCCCCGTTCTCGATTTCTGCATTATAATGAAACAGCATCAAACGAATGCAATTCGGAAGATGTTGCAAAGCAGTTATAGCCATTTAGGGCAAGTGGAACCTAGATACGTCTTAACAACAAAAATTATGTAATTAAACAGGATAGTCTGCCTTTTCTCTGTTATATTCTCTTGGACTCGTTTAAAAGTATAGTCTAACTACTCCAAGCAAATAATCCCCACTTATGCCAGATTATCTTAACAAATTATACCTTCAGGTATCCACTCTAATCCAACTAATGTGACCAATACAAAAGATGCAGCTACTTGCAGTTCGATCTACCCATATAACATTATCATACATGCTATTATGTACAGACGTAAACAGGATAGCACTCAATCCATTCTGACTGTAAACTTGAATGCTCAGACCATTTTTTTCCAAATACCATTTGCCCCAAGAATAACCAGTTTCTCTGGTCTCCGTGGATATATATCATGTAGTCAAAATAAAACTTGCCGATGGTGTTAAACTGTTGGTACTTCTAAAGGCAGTCATCATAAATTACTAATATGTCAACTAAGACAAAACACATGATGATACTTTGACTAGCAATCTGCTACAGGAAAAACTACATATGATAAAGACTAACCTTTAACTACAAGCTGACACATGCAACCAACAATTGCAGCCACGGAGGAGCTATCGGCCCCACCCGAAAGAGGAAGTAAAAAACCAGAAGCTCCACTTCTTCGTAGATAATCCCATAGCCAGCAACCAGGTCCAAAAGCTATTTCTTCCTCAGGAGAATGATACTTAATCTAAAATATGTATAAGAAGGTATCAGCGAATAGCGGTCCCAGTAAAACCAAAATTCTACATTGTCCAACACTTTAAACATCTCATGAAACATATTTAAATGCAGAGAAAAAGGGGATTAAGGGTAGAAGAAGATGCAGTACATGCCAGACAATCCCAGACCCTAAATAGGGAGCATCATAAACTGACCTTTCGAGGACTTGAAAGAGACATTGGCAGTTTAAAAGACTGGCAAAGCTTGTAAGGCACTGGAACAGAAGAAACTTCAGGTTTGCTACTTGCTTGCTCTTGGAAACTACTTATGGATCCTCTAAGACTTGCAACCTGTGGCGTTGTATTGGACAAAAGCATTAAAAGAAAAAGGATGAATCTGAAAACGAGAATAGTATGATTATGAATAACTGCACACTTGGAATGAAATGTGCAGCAAGAGGACTACAGATCATTCGCAAGAAAATATGAAAAAAAAAAGTAACATGTAAAATAATTTAGGAAATTTGAAAGTACCGCGTCCAAGTCTATCTGAGCTACCTCCACCTCAACATCTTTCAAAGAAAATTGTGAACCTTGAGCAACGACGTCGCCGTTCACAACAATACAAGCACATCCATCTGCAGCATATCATTTAATTTTACTAACACTAATTAATTAATAAAATCTTAAAAAAGATAAAATTAATAGAACAAATGCTTAAATAAAAGAAGATATTGAGTTCTTTAATGGAGGAAAAAAAAGAAGGATTCCTCTTGGATAGAAGGATTCTTCTTGGATAGAGACTGAAAGTATAAGCAAATTATTATCACCAACAAATAATTTAAAGAAACCGAGCGCTATTAAAGCATATTATACCATAGTAAAGGCGACCACCATCACATCCTTGGTGGTTGCTATACATGTAAACTCCACCTCTAGTATGTGTAGCACCTATAAACGCGCGTAAGCGAAGATCAAGCTTCCTTAGTTGATGGTGACTCCCACTGGCATTCAGAAATACTTCAACACCATTCAGCGCAAGTTCGGTGTGAGGAGGCATAGGACTAAACAGTTCTTCACAAACTTCAGCTGCAACGGCTCTAATATGAAACAAACAATCTTAAACTTAGAAAGAACTAAATAAACTTAAATTTACACAATTAAATAAGGTTTACAACAAATGCGACAGGACAAATTATAAGAAGAGTTGGCATACGTGTCTATGAATTGCATATATCCATAACCAAAAGGAACACTGTCCTGTGATATAGCCTCAGAAATTTCAGCGGGGAGCTTAAATTCCACAAGCTGTCCTTTAAGCTTCCATGTTGTAAACCACCTGAGTTCCCTGTAGTTCCCATCATTTGCTAGCCACATTTTGGGGCGTATCATGATAATTTTCCGGTTTAGACATAAAACTTGACAATTATACCGCTCAGACCCTTTGATAATTGGCATTCCAAAACTACATAAGATTCCATCAGTCCAGTCATCAACCAAAAGCTCTTTTAGACACTCCCACCTGCAATTCAAACGAGAGCATTCAAGTACAACATGTCCAATACAATTAAGAACTGTTACTCTACATGCACATGCACATAGTTGACTGTTACTCACGCATGAGCAATGGTGTCGAGTTCCAGGAAATGGTCTTCACAGCCATAGCCAGTGATCTCCAGCTCAGGCCCAAGCCTGACAACGGCGCCAGCTTTTTTAGCAGTAGTTATTGATTCCTTGATATTCTTCAAATTGCAATCAAAATCCATTGCCCATTGATTCAAATTGCAAGCTGCAACATTTATCAACCTCATTCTGTTTTTCGATCCTAAATCACTCTCTCCGATCAGTTAAATGTCCACAATGCTACTCAACGGAGGCCTGCGCACCAAATACCGAATACTTATATATTTATTTCTTTATTTTGAAAAGTCACCAAACACACAATATATATCTATACTTTTAAATATATTGTAAGCAACCTAAAAATAGTAATAATCCATAAAAATCTATCTATGGTCAACTCGAACCTAAAGGGTTAATATCAATTGATAGTACTTTATAAGGTCGATATCAGTACTCACAAGTCACAACTAGGCAACTGGCAGAAAAGTAATAAACAGATTGTATATGTTGTTCGCGATATTTGACCCGTATATAATGGACTGCACAATGTGTTTGATTAACATCAAGAAACAGTCGCATATGGTATACTACTACTTTTAAACTTGTGTATTGATCAATGTAACAAATACAGCAACATATTATGTCTTATAAACCGACCCACGCTCTGTTATCATCACTTGTGCAAAAACCCGAAGTTTCTATTAAATTCAATTTGACAGAATTTACGAATCAATAAGGTCTCACTTGGCATTGTCCAGCATTCCAAGGCCAACAACTAATACTAATCTAAAGGTTCAGTCTTTTGCAATAAAAACGCAACACGACAATTCCAACAAAGTAAAAATCATAACTTTTGAGATCAGTGAATCCCTTAACCTATAATCCATCAAGGGTTCACACTCAATTCCCAAAATTCAACTTCACAAACGAAAATATAGTCCATGGTAATATCAAAACATTCATACAAGTGTAACAGCTAATTTGAACCAAAAAACTAGTGTAATTTAAAGACCCAACAACAATAATAGTATTATTCAGCATGCAAAAGCAACAGAATCAATATATACAATTAAATAATTAAAAACACAAAAAAAATCAAGAATTTAACAATTTTTATATGAAAAAGAAACAGGGGTAATTAGTGTGGTAGAGTACCTGTGTGTGGATGAGGAGCAGAAGTGAAAAACCCCTTTTCAATTTTCTGAGAAACAATATATATATATATATAGGATGTGTGTATCAGTGTATGTATATATCAACAATTTTTAGAGTGTGAGATGTGAGCATTGGAAAAGATGTGGAGCATCAAGACTTGACTATCTATGACAAACATTTTCCAACACTTTGGTAATTATCTACGTGGCAATTTTACTATGTTTCTTTGGAATTTATGTAATTTTTTGGAAAGATTTATGTCTTTTTTTGATTTGTAAAAAAAATACTAGAAATAACTAGCTAAATATAATTTTTTAGTTAGGAAAGTTAATGAACAAATGATTTAGAATATTATTAAATATAGTTTTTTGTGTAATTAGTTTTTTTTAGAGATTATTATAAACACACAGTTCGTTTGACTCGAAAGAAAAAAAACACACATTACTTTACTCTATTTTGTTTGTAGATTTTTCAACATTAATTTATCCACGAGTTTAATCTTAATTTGGGGTTGATAAATCATATGAATTTTATTTTATTATTGGGCACAAAAATTTGATTCACTTGATGCCTTCCATATTTAAGGGCAGCCCAGATGACATGCTAATCAATTCTTGTATTAATTACTCACTCGATCACTCCTTAAATTTTATTTACAAATATTGTTGGGGCCTTGTTTTTTCATTTTTGAACTGGCTCCTAAATCTTATTAGCCCGTCTGAAAATATTTGAAAGCAAACAAACTACCAAGACTAGAGGTTTGCATATTGTTACATTGAATCGGAAGAGGAACAAATTATTTATTATTGATTGAGTTGTGCTAGATATCCCAAATTTATTTTTAAAATTTTTATACAATAATGTGATACTGTACATGGCTTATTTTAATTCGTGTGCACTTATTTATGGACGCGGGTCTCATATCATTATACATAAGCATTTAGGATCATTTTTGGAGTCTCTGGCGTTTTTTTATTGATTTTTTCTTCTGTTTTCGTGGAAAACTAAACACCAGGTCTTGGATCCCCTGAGGCAGCAGCTATAACTCCCATACCTCCTACAAATGTACCATCCTGATGATCCTTTTTGCCATCAATTTCTTTTACCATTTCATCAATCTTGCGGAACTGATATGGCCATTTCGTGTTATACAAAAACTGGCGCAGATCAAATCTGTTGTCCTCGAGTGAGTAACTCTGCATGACCACAACCACAGTAAGATATATATTAAATGACGTAAACTTGAAATTTTATTGCTGGAAAAAATTGTAGCCTGTCTGAAATTTCATCTTTGAAGGAAAGTACCTCAGCGTGATAAGAGGGCGTCAAGACAGTCATTTTGTGTCTGTTAATTGAATAATACTTGAAGAAGAACTTCACTTTTTCAGCCACCTGTGACGGTGATAATCTTCCACCCCATTTGTGACATAAATTCTGCAGTAAATTTTATCGACCAAGGACGAGAACAATAATTACTGTACATATACAGGCACTCCCGACTAAAATAAAAGCATCCACCAAAAAGTTTGACAAGTTTAAACATGATCAACAACATGGAGCCAATCATGAATGCAGCTAATAGCTTAGTTATGTTCTATGATGAGTTGAACAGGGCTAAGGAGTTGAAACTCAGGAGCTCCGTTATTACAATACACATATCCTCCGAAAGATTGCATTTGACAGCGTAGCACAGATACAAAATTTTCCTTTTATGTAGCTATTAACACACCATGGTCACTACTCAGTAGATGATCTTCACATATATTAAAATCTGTTTTCAGATGATGTTAAAATAAACTTCTAGATTGTAGTTTGAAAAATGAACACTTCTGCCTACGGACATAAGTAGCTTTAACAAATTTTAAGTTATTTAGAAGAGTTGCTTTAAAAACACACCTGGAACATAGATACAGGACCACAGCGGGAAATCTTTCGCAATCTTCCATAGACTGAAAGTTCTTCATATGTCATACCCATATCTACTTCATCAATCTGTTAGACCAGATTACAATGGCCATATGGACATGAACCCCAAGTGCAGCGTGGTAAGAAAATTTAATGTAATGAAGGAAGGAGACTCTTACGGAGCTAAATCGTGTACCTGTATGTAATTGGACCGAATAGGCTCCAGCTCAGCAGTGGGCGGAGCTGCTTCAACATCCGCCAAAGATGAGTAACCAAGATTGACGGCAGCCCATCGCATGAATGTTCGGAGGTCTTGCTTGTTGATACTTCCTATTGGATTGATATCAGCAGAACTGCAATCATACTACATGGAAGATGTTGATCAGTACTACATTATGTTGATCACTTGAAGAGAATATCAGAATTTGCGGAATGCATTGAAGGGAACAATAGTAGAGCTGTAGAGGGGTAGAGAGAAAGAGATTGATAGGCTTTGATAGATCACCCTCCCTCCATCCCATAACAATTGTCCTTCTCTGTATTATTTATGAATCATTTTTAAAATTACCCTCTTGTTTTATCATTTCCTTTGCAACACTCGTCCACTTGTATAAACAAGACTGGTACAAGTATGAATCAAGTGTTTAAAAGAAATATAACCAGAATTGCTTTCCATATCTTCTTTTCTTTAATCACAATTAGAGAATGCAAACTGCATTTAACTCAATTTTAATAATATACCTTTGTGAGATGACCACGCAATCCTTCATCTACATTGGAGGTACTTAAAACCAAATGAAATCCTGGTTTACTATGAACCCATGGCATGAGTGATGCTAGCATAAATGCCAACACCATTCTGATTCGAGCCTGGATATTCTGCAAACCCAAGTTTTCAATGTCTGATCCTCCATCTATCTGTCATATTTAAAACCCAGAAATTGATCAGTAAAAAAATCCTTTAGACTTGCTAATATGAAATCTATACTCTTTATTAATAAGCAAAACAATGTGAAAATGACGCGCGGTACTAAAGTATCAAAGTATCAAAGTACCAAATTTGGTTATCACTCAATTCGGGTTCGATTCCTCGCAACTACATAATTATACAAGATTTATTTACTTTAAATTCAATAGTTTCATCGAACATTAGATTCTTTGCAGCCACATAATCATACAAGATTTATTTATTTACTTTAATTTAACACTAATATTTTAATGTCGACTCATGTTCGGTCCGTGCTTGGCACGGGTTATAAGCTAGTTGATCATTAATCCAGCAATGACAAGATCATCGTATGCTTGGCTGAAAAGCACAATAAGAAGCATCAAGTGAAGATTGTTTGCAATCTTAAGTAGCATGTGCAAATAAACTTGGTAAAATGTAAATTATAATCTATACAAATTATATATTTTATAACCCTTTTGACCTTGAATCGTGGTCGTTTTCCAGTTAGAGTCTGAAACAGAGTGAGCAGGGCAGAAACTAATCCATCTATGGAAACATGAAGATGCCATGACCCAATTTCATCTGCTAAGACTTTGGCCCTTGTCTTTGTTGTTTTGGAGCTGCAAAGGGCAAACCCAGTTACTAGTCATTGACAAGCAATTTCCTATGCATTTTACACCAAACTAGTTTCATTACCAATAAATAAATGTGAGCCGCTCTCTATTTGTTCCATTTCATAAAAACATTCGAGGGAATACTGATGGGCATATTCTTGTTTGAAAAAATGAAATAAAAATTATGAACGGCTCCACTGGTTTTAAATTTTTGAATCAAAGAGGTGAGAATGTTTATAACTACAACAGGGTGTGAAGTACAGGAAGATTAAAATACATGAAATAATTCCTTGGCTTGCAGCCAAGAGATTATTATATCGCGGTATACATATAATTATTAATTTAATTATTTTAATATAATTGATTTAATTTTAAATTAACTATTATTAAATTAAAAATTAATCTATTTACTAAAATTGAAAACCTCTATTAATAGTGTGGTATGTCACGTAGATATACTTAATTAAATTTCTATTAATGGTGTGGTATGTCGTAGATATACTTAATTAAATTGATTTAATTTCAAATTAATTATTATTAAATTAAAAATTAATCTCTTTACTAAAACTAGAAACATCTATTAATGGTGTGGTATGTCATGTAAATATACTTAATTAATTTTAAAAATAAGCAGAAACTCCTTCTTAATGGTACGGTATGTCATGTATACCGCGCTATACATATAATTATTAATTTAATTAATTTAATATAATTGATTTAATTTCAAATTGACTATTATTAAATTAAAAATTAATCTCTTTACTAAAACTAGAAATACCTATTAATGGTGTGGTATGTCATGTAGATATACTTAATTAGTTTTAAAAATATTGTTAATATAAAAACTAATCTATACTTTTTTTTGAAACACTAATCTATACTTTTTAAAATCATAACTCGCTTTTAAAGTATGATATGTCATGTATACTATGATATACACATATAATTATTAGTTTAATACATAATTAGTTTAATTCAAAATTAATATAATTATTACTATTAAATTAAATTAATTGCCAACAATAGTCAAGTTACATACTAGAAATCTACGAGCAACGTTTTTGAATTGATATCATGAGGGGTAAATGTAAACTCCAACAAAAATACTACTCCCTCCGTCCCAACCATTTCTTTACACTTTCCTTTTTTTTGATGTCTCTATCAATTATTTACATTTCTAAACTTTCCAAAATTAGTAAACATTTATAATATAAAAATCAACTACTTTCACTACTTTCCGCCACTATTCTTTACATTTCTAAACTTTCCAAAATTAGTAAACATTTATAATATAAAAATCAACTACTTTCACTACTTTCCACCAATATCCTCACTTTATACATTAAATATTGATTGATCCAACCACTTTACCCAATTTTTTTACTTTTTCCACTACTTAATTATTATTTTTAACCTACATGTCCAACCCAAATGTAAAGGGTGGAACGGAGGGAGTACATTGTTTCCGTACAATGTTTTTTTGCTCCTAAATGTTTTTAATATGCATAATGATAAGTTGGTAACCGATAAACTTAAGAAATCTATACTCTATATTAAAAGCAGAAACCACCTCTTAATGGTATGGTATGCCATGTATACCCCAATGTACATATAATTATTAGTTTAATTAGCTTAATATAATTGATTTAATTTCATATTAATTATTATTTAATTATAAATTAATCCCTTAATTTAAAGCAGAAACCCCTCTTAATAGTATGGTATGCCATATATACCGCGATATACACATAATTATTAATTTAATTAGTTTTAAAAATATTGTTAACTTAATTCCAAATTTATTTAATTATTGTTATTAAAATATAAACCAATCTATACTTTTTAAAAACATAACCCCATCTTAAAGGTATGATATGTTATGTATACCGCGGTATACACATATAATTATTAGTTTAATGTGTAATTAGTTTAATTCAAAATAAATATAATTATCATTATAAGATTAAATTAATTTCCAACAATAGCAAAGTTGTATACTAGAAATCTACCAACAACTTGGTGTTTAAATTGATATCGGGAAGGGTAAATATCATAGTTAAACACTTAAAACATTATGTACTAAAAGTAAACTCAATCACAAATATTACATTGTTCCCGTACAATGCTTTTTTGCTACTAAAAAGTTTTAATACGCATAATGGTAAGTTGGTAACCGATAAACTTAAGAAATTTTTTACGTGAGAGTAAATAATGGAATTTAAACATCATCCATTAACATTACCTATACACTAGACCCAAGAGCTCTTACTTGAACACACACCAGCACACAAGAAGCATTTCTTTATTAGTAAAATAATAATTATTTTAATAAGAGTAATTAATTTGTATTTTCAAATTTGTAAAAAATTGCATAATAAAAATTTATAATACAATTAATAAAAAAATTGATTACTACAATTAATATAAATTTGAATAATAATACAATTAATATATACGAAATATTTATAACTATTACCTTTTATAATATAAGTTATACAATAATTCTCTATTAATGTAATTAATATCTTTCTTACTATTACACTACTATTACGGATGTGTATTTCATCCGCTCGATCTCGATATGTTCCCCACCTCAATCGGGTCGGAAATTTGGGAAATTGTTCGGGTTCGAGCGGGAATGGCCAGATATATAGAAATAATTTGGAAACTTCTTTTAATTGAAACACAATAGTACTAAAACTCAGGTTCGATTTGCTGTTGCTACTACATAATTATACAAGTTATTTATTTATTAAATTTAACTTCTTTGATTTCACCAGGATTCGATTATCATAACTATTTAATTAAATAGTCTTGATTTATTATAGACTTTCATTTAAATTTCACATTGAATTCTACAAATCAACATATTTAAATTAATAATGTAATTACTATCTCTCTTACTATTACGGATGTGTATTTCATCCGCTCGATCTCGATATGTTCCCCACCTCAATGGGGTCGGGAATTTGGGGAATTGTACGGGTTCGAGCGGGAATGACAGATATATAGAAATAATTTGGAAACTTCTTTCATCGAAACACAATAGTACTAAAACTCAGGTTCGATTTGTTGTTGCTACTACATAATTATACAAGTTATTTATTTATTAAATTTAACTTTTTTGATTTCACCAGGATTCGATTATCATAACTATTTAATTAAATAATCTTTATTTATTATAAACTTTCATTTAAATTTCACATTTAATTCTACAAATCAACATATTTAAATTAATAATGTAATTACTATCTCTCTTACTATTACGGATGTGTATTTCATTCGCTCGATGTCGATATGTTCCCCACCTCAATCGGGTCAGGAATTTGGGGAATTGTACGGGTTCGAGCGAGAATGGCAGATATATAGAAATAATTTGAAAATTTCTTTTTATTGAAACACAATAGTACTAAAACTCCGGTTCGATTTGCTGTTGCTATTACCTAATTATACAAGTTATTTATTTATTAAAAATTTAACTTCTTTGATTTCACCAGGATTCGATTATCATAACTATTTAATTAAATAGTCTTTATTTATTATAGACTTTCATTTAAATTTCACATTGAATTCTACAAATCAACATATTTAAATTAATATTTAATAATTATTTTTATACTCAATATTCAAATTTTATTTTAATAATTTTATTTTTATTCTCGATCCGTGCTTCGCACGGGTTATAGGCTAGTCTTCCTTATAAGAGGTTTGGGGTTCAGACCTATACTACAGGGTGTGAGGGTAATTTTAATTTCTGCAATTGATCATTACCCAAAAATTAAAAGATCAGTTCATTCGACTTGAAAAGAAGATATGTGTGATTGGGAGTGACCACTGATTAAGTTGCCAATGTAAAAACAACTCGGAAAGAATAAGAAAAACTGCACAGAAAGAAGGTAAGTTGCAGGTGCATACTTATTTTCAGATCCCATGTACACAGTGTAAAATATGCGTTTAGCAAACTCTTTGCTGTCAGTTGGAAATTGTCCATCTGTGTAATTACCAATTCTTATAGCATCAGCTTTTACCTGACTATTCCCGTTCTCAATTTCTGCATTATAATGAAACAGCAACATATGAATAAAAATCGGAAGAAGTTGCAACGCAGTCATTAGTACTCATTTAGGGGAACTGGAATCTAAACAAGTCTTCAACAGCAAAATTTCTATTTATCAACTTTAATCCAACAAATATAAAAGATGCAGCAACTTGCAGTTTCGAGCTACCCCTATAACGTTATCATACATGCTATTATGTATAGACATACATGAAATAACTCAAACCATGTCTGTAAATTTGGACGCTCAAACCATTTTTTTTTCAAATACATTTTTGCTCCAAGAAAAAACTGTTTCTTTGCCGTACAATAGATATCATGCAACTTTAGCTAAGAGATCTGCTATAAGAAAAATTGTATGATAATTAAAGACTAACCTTTAACTACAAGCTGGCACATGCAACCTACAATTGCAGCCACAGAGGAACTATCAGCCCCGCCGGAAAGAGGAAGTAAAAAACCAGTAGCTCCACTTCTTCGTAGATAATCCCATAGCCAGCAACCAGGTCCAAAGGCTATTTCTTCCTCAGGAGAATGATACTTAATCTAAAATTTGTGAAAGAAGGTATCAGCGAATAGTTGATTCAATAAAACCAAAAATCAACAGTCCAACACTTTAAACATTTCAGGAAATGATAAATATGCTCTCAACGTTATATTTTATTGATTCACACAATATATAATATACAATTTTTTTAAAATCTATTTATAACTTTTATTAATAAACAAAATTCATTTTTTTAATGATATTTTGATATTAAATTTGGTTCCACCTCAAAATTTATGTTACTCCTCCGATTATACCATTGTATTACCAAAATGTTGCTATAAGGTACCACTCGTAAGTCAAAAAGAAGGAATATCTCAATAGCACCCTTCTAGTTTTGACTTTTTCAAATGATTCAATTACTTCTTTTTGACTTACGATTAGGTTTCACATACATGGTACCATTTCGTTACCAAAACGTCGACCAAACGTTAAAATATAAAGGTATCACACGTAGAAGTCAAAAATATAATGACATCAATCACAAAAGTCAATAGAACAATAATATCATAGAGAATATCCATAATTGTTTTGGATTGATTTTGTTCAGATATTTTGATCGATGATGTTTCTATATGTAATAGATTGTTAAGATTGTTAAAAGTGCGAAAAAATTCAAATGGGTAATTAAGTCTGTTAGGCTCAAGGCATGTCTGACTATTAACAAGCCTACACCTTATGACTATGTCACTCTACATGACCTAGTGAATTTCATCACTGGGGTATAGTATAGGTCTCTATTGTACTTGTCTTGTTTCATGTACTTAGTTCTATTATGTATGCTCAAATTTATAATGAGCTTAGTAAGTTTCTTGCACCTAGAATGTATATAGGCCATGAAATAATTGTCCTGGAAGAAGTTTAAATTGTTCATGCAGCAGGATAAAAGTGAATAAGGCCTTGAAGAAATAAGTTGCAGAAATTTGTCTAAGTCCCTATATCGTGAAGTCAGAATGAGCTATGTCGTGAAGTCCTCAAAGTCCATGTCGTGAAGTGCTGAGATCGCATAGTCTGAAATGAACTATGTCGTGAAGTTCTCAAGGCACATGTCGTGAAGTGTTGAGATCGCAAAATCTGAAATGTACTAGATCGTGAAGTCCTCAAAGGCTATATCGTGAAGTCCTCAAAGGCTATATAGTGAAGTCAGAAATATGTCATATCGCATACTCCTAAAACACTCATATAGCAAAGTCCTCATATAGCAAAGTCACAAATGCTCTATGTCGACAAGTCACATGATAAGGACTATACTGGAGTTCACGATGTCAACACTTAGACGTTTTACAACAAGACAAATCAAGGTACAGTATCAGAGTTCATGGAGACAAATACTGAAGCATCTGTTACGGTTAAGTGGTCCAAAGACAGATGACAAATCTACAGCAAAACTTGGAGAGAAAGAATAGAGACAAGCAGCTACAGATACGGGAAAGGACTACAGAAAGCAAGTGGTCCTTCCTGACACAGTTAACCTCTTATGAAAAAATAAGTTGGAGTTACAATTAGGGGTAGCTGTGTAAATAAGAGTGTGCATCATGTAAATAAGAGTGTGCATCAGTTTGTATAGGTATTATATATATTGTGCACACCCTATTGTTAGCTGGAAGTGAGATACACATAGAATTATTCAAGCACTATTTTCTCTGTAAGAAAACAAGAAATCACTGTTCTTGTTTAGAAGCCAGAATTTCACTTGTGAAATTTTGGAAGCTGTAGTATTTGATTTACTTTATACAAAGTAGATTAAAGTGATTGTGTGTGTTCTATTCTTTTTATTTCCGCATTTTCATACATACACAATCTAATACAGTTTTTAGTTTCAAGATTCGAAAAACATTCAAACTATCCATTCACATCCCCTCTGTCTAGTTTTCTAGTGATATTCATATCTAACAAAGTCATTTACTTATATTTTAATGTTCAATTAACTTTTTAGTAACAGAATGGTATGATATACACAAGACATAAAATATAAAGAATCGGCCGTAAGTCAAAAAGAAGAAATGATACCATTTGGAAAAGGCAAAACGATAAGAGTAGCATTGTGAATATCCCTATATATTTTATAACCTTATTATTAAGCAAAACCCCTTTTGTTCCACCCTTATTTTGGTTTTACCTTTAAATTCCTATTACTCCCACAATTATATATTATTGTTTAAAAAAATAATAAAATTGTTGGAGTTCTATAATAACTGCAATTCTTTATTATAACGTAATTTTATAGTACCAAATCTCTTAAAGATACTTTGGTAACTATTTTGGTTCCACTCATATTTTGATAAAAAAAAATAAAATATAACTGTTAGATTCTTATAATATTTGCAATTCTTTTATTAAAACCCTGAGTTGCACAAATAATGTATCCATCAAAATTAGGTATGCTATGTTTTCTTGCTTTTATTGAAACAATCTTAAATAATTAAATAAAATAGATAATGAATTTAAATAAATTTTTGAGCCCGTACTTGTTACGGTTTATCATCTAGTATTAATTTTAATACAACATAAACATTAACATCCCCCTTAAACTCTTGTATCAAGAGTTTGCCAAAAAAAATGTCGATAATCTCTTGATTCTTGTTCTCATAACTTTTCTCAGCATTATCTTTATCATGATTATCACTAACGTCTTCAATGTATATCTCTACTTAAGATATCTCTATTTGTCATTGTTGTTGTCGTTTTGTCTCCACTGAAATCTCCCCGTCATCATCTTTGTCATCTTCGTTGTTAGTATTTTTTAACATCGCGAACTCTTGCAAGATTTATTTTCCGCATAACCGATGACCTTTTTAACACCCACAAACTCTTGCAGGATGATACAAATTCCGTTGGGAGTTTGTTATTACATTTAACAACGAAATGTCATTGGCATGATGTTGCTAAATTTACCAACATAATATTCTGTTGTCGATTTGGTTACGAAAACAAGAATTCTGTTATTAATGTATTGACATTCCGTTGGTAAGTTTAGTAACGAAAATAAATTCGTTGTTAGCGACTTCCCAACGACGTTTCCTCCAACAGACCATTTCGGTGGTCATTCTGTTCTTCCCAGCGGATTTTCTTAACATGCCAACGGAATTTTGGTCAATAAAAAGGTGTATTTTCCGGACACCCCAACCGGTACCACGCCAGACAGCCTCAGGCCCAACACGTGGTAGGTAAATCGGACTAACTGAATTAAAACTGGATTTTCTTATAGTGTTCCTCACACCACGACTCTCGTAATGTTAATTTTCTCCCTCCCACAAACTCTTGTTGGATTTTTCATAAGAATAATGCTAGGTGCACAAAAAAGGATACAAAATTGTGTGCAGAATGACGTGTATTTCACTATCTTCCTTGTTCTTCAATTTTATATTACGCTGCACCTACCTACCTTTTATCTCTTATATTTTAAATTCTGTTTTCTAACTTACATCTTAAAATTATAAAACTTTTTTTTTGTTTTTTTTTGCTAAGCAACCTTTTTTTATTGTTGAACATATATCCAAATGTTATATGATATACATAATGTTTTATATTAAAAAAATAAAATTGTAATGTTAAAATAATTTATACATAAGAAGTGTGATATAAACATAAAAAAATTGTGCAAATATTTTTTGAAGTACTAACCATTATAAGAATTGCATATAAAGTGGCATTGAAACTTATTTTGGTGCTGATTAGTGACATATATGATATAAAATATAAATTTATAAAGGATATTAAAAGTGTGTTTAAATTTTAATATATTATATCATAAATCGGCTTACCAGCGAACAAGAAAATCATGATTCCCTGCCATTCTTATAAAAGGTTATAGAAAAACATATGAAATCAAAAGTATTTTACTACACGATATTTTGATTTATAAATTATATTTGTGTGTAAGTTAAATATAAACGTGATAGAAGTATAGAAATAGCATTAAGTTAAGGGTGGAGTACTGATGTAAGTACTAGATAAATATAAAATTCTAAATAAAAGAATATAGTAGAATTCACGTCATTCTGTACACTATTCTGTATCCATTTCTGTGGACATAGCATTACTCTTTTCATAAATAGAATTTTCATACTGCTAATTTTCTCATACCTACCAATCTTAGGGGTCGTTTGATTCAGGTAATTCTGGTATCAGGTATGAGTTTCGTTCATTCCAAATCCATACCAGCTGTTTGGTTGAGCATTTTTAAATTTTGATACCCATACCCGAAACCCTTCTGGAATCAAATTTAATACCTTAGGGGGAGGTGGGTTTGAGGGAGGGGTATGAGGTATCAAATTCAATTTTTTTTATTTCATTTTTATAATGAAATTAAATACATACCCAATACACATATTTTAAACATGATATTGTTTAATCTTGAATAGATTATACTTAGGTTTTGAAAAAATTGATTATTTTTTTTAATTTCATACTAATAAATAATATCTTATAAAAATATTATATAATTATTTAGTTGGTTGATTTAAAATTTACAAAGCACGTATTTTTTATATCACTGTATAATGTACACTTACACATTATAGAAAAATAAGTTATTAATTATATTTTAAATAAAAAAGATTTATCCCAATACTGAACCAAACACATGGTATCAAGAATGATACCTCAGCCCCATACCAGCTTAACCCGATTCCTGATTCCAAACTCATGCCGTCTTTTGAACCAAACGAGTATGTTTAAACTCTCGCGCACCCACAAAACTCTCTAAGATAAGCTAGACTCTTGATCATGATAAATATGCTTTCAAGATTATATTTTATTTATGAGAAATGATAGAGATTTTCCCAAAATTCTTCCCAAATTGACATATGGCAAAAATTAATTGGTGGTAATTCTCGTAAAATGATGGGTCCATTGTGCATACCTATATCTATGTGCCCATGAATTAAAATTCGCCATGTGTCATTTAAGAATAATTTTGAGAATAATTTTTGGTCCATCTAGCATTACTCTTTATTTATTCACTAAATCAATACTTAAATACATAAAGTAAAATTTAGAGCACAACACATACCAAGTAACTCCAAACATTCATAAGGAAATTTCCTATTATCAATAACATAAATAAAAAGCAACATCCCATAATATATAATACTCTTTCTGTTACTCTCATTTTTTTATAAATGAGAAGGGCACGACCCACGGGGTTAAGAAAAAGTATAAATTAGCGAAGAAAAATAAAAAAAAGTGAGTAAAGTGGTGAGATCAATCAATATTTAATGGTTAAAGTGAGTATAGTGGAGGAAAGTAGTGGAAGTGATTAATTTTTATATTATAAAACTTTAATATTTTTAGAAACTTTTGGAATGCAAATGATTGAGAGCGACATCCCAAAAAGAAAAGTGTAAAGAAATGAGAGGGACGGAGGAAGTATATAAATATCTTTAATTTGTACTATCTATACTATCTTATTTTTTTTAAAAAAAAATTATTAAATAATAACATTATTTATAACCAATTACCTTTTCAGCTAAAATACAATACTTCTTCTATTTTTTTCTAACAAAATCCGCTCTTTTCTAAAAAAATCAGGTGCAATTAACTTTTTCAACTAAAACATGTTACTTTTTATATTTTTTCTTACTAAAACCCCTCCTTTTCCAAAAATATCACAGGGAACCATTACTTATTTATTTTAAAACATATTTCAACACTTTTAATTAAGGACAATTATCTTTTTCAACTAAAACATGTAACTTTTTCTATTTTTACTTACAAAAACCCCCCATTCTCCAAAAATATCACAGGCAAACCGTAACTTATTTATTGTAAAATCAATTTTAGTACTTTCAATTATTTAAAAAAGTTTAACAATCACGGGCAAACCGTAACTTATTTATTGTAAAACCAATTTTAGTACTTTCAATTATTTAAAAAAGTTTAACACGCCTACTTATTTTCTTTAACAAATGCAATTAATAAAATATTAAAACATAAATAATAAAAATAACAATTATTAAACACAATTTGTGCATCGCACGTGTTTTAAGTTAGTATTATTAAAGATGAAACATTAAACGGTTGGTCATGGTGTATTTTTATTGGTCATTCGTGTTTTTACTTAATTACCCTTACTTATCAAAAAATGTTATTAAATAATCACATTGCCTATTTATTGCCAATTACCTTTTTTTCAGCTAAAATATATTAATTTTTCTGTTTTTTTTTCTAACAAAACTCTCCTTATTTTCCAAAAATATCACGGACAATCACCTTTTTCAACTAAAACATGTTACATTTTCTATTTTTTCTTACTAAAACCCTCATTTTCCAAAAATATAATGGGTAAATTTTTTCTTATTTATTTTAAAACATATTTTAATGTTTTTAATTATTTAAAATAATTACCTTTTTAACGTGCATACTTATTCTTTTTGAACAAAATGCAATTAATAAAATATAAAAATATAAAAAATAAAATAATAACTATTAAAAATAATACGTACCTCACACGGTTTTAAGCCCGTCTATATTATTATATAATAGACGAAATATTAAAAGTTTGGTCGGTCGGTATCAAAGTGTTTTTACTTAATTACTCTTACTTATTTATAAAAAAATATTAAATAATAACGTTACCTGTTTATAACCAATTACTTTTTCAGCTAAAACATATTATAGATTTTGTTCAAACAAAACTCTTTCTTTTCTAAAATTATCACGACAATTACCTTTTTCCACATACTTTTTCTATTTTTCTTACTAAAATCCATTCTTTTTCTAAAAATATCACGGACAAACCATTTACTTATTTATTTTAAAACCTATTTTAATACTTTTAATTATTAAATTTTAAATTTATTTTAATACTTATAATTAGTAAATAATTAAAAGCATTTAATAAAATATACTTATTATACTATAAAAATATATAAAGTATTTTAATACTATGTTGATTGCTATGTTGTTGATTAAGTATGGTATGCCATGTATATCGCGATATACATATATTTATTAACTTAATTAGTTTTCAAAAGTTTGGTCGATCGGTACCAAAGTGTTTTTACTTAATTACTCTTACTTACTTATAAAAAAATAGTAAATAATAACATTACCTATTTATAACTAATTATCTTTTGAGATAAAACACATTTTAAATTTTTTCTAACAAAACCCTTCATTTTCTAAAAATATCATGGGCAATTACTTTTTTTAACATATTTTTTCTATTTTTCTTACTAAAATCCCTTCTTTTTCTAATAATATCACATGTAAACTCTTTACTTATTTATTTTTAAACCTATTTTAATACTTTTAATTATTAAATTTTAAAACTTATTTTAATAATTTTAATTATCAAATAATTAAAAGTATTTAATAAAATATACTAATTATTATACTATAAAAATATATAAAGTATTTTAATACTATGTTGATTTCTATGTTGTTGATTAAGTATGTTATATGTCATGTATACCGCAATATAATAGACGAAATATTAAAAGTTTGGTTGGTCGGTAAGTGTTTCTACCCAATAACCATTACTTATTTATAAAAAAAATATCTTTAAATAATAAAAGTACGTATTTATAACCAATAAACCTTTCAACTAAAACACATTATTTTTTCTATTTTTCCAATAAAATCTCCTCCTTTACAAAAATATCACTGATAATTATTTTTTTAAAACTTAAACATGCTATTTTTTTCTATTTTTTCTTACTAAACCCCTCATTTTTCAAAAATATCACAGACAAACCCTTACCTATTTATTTTAAAATCTATTTTAATGCTTTTAATTATTTAAAAATATTTACATATTTTAATCTGCCTACTCATTTATTTAACAAATACAATTAATAAAATATTAAAACGTAATTTCTATTTTTTCAATAAAATCCCCTCCTTTTGCAAAAATATCATGCACAAATACATTTTTCAACTAAAATATGTTATCTTTTTTATTTTTTCTTATTTATTTTAAAACCGATTTTAATACTTTTAATTATATAAAAAAGTTTACATATTTTAACATGCCCATTTTTTAACAAATACAATTAATAAGTATTAAAACTTAAAAAATAAAATAATAATTATTAAAATCATCCGCACAGCACGGTTTTAAGCTAGTATATTAATAATAATGGTTAAAAGGAAATATTAAAATGGAGAGGGAGGGGGCTAAAGGACGTAGGCGGAGATGCAATTCATGCCAGACAGTCCCAGACACAGGGAGCATCATAAGCTGACCTTTAGAGGACTTGAAAGAGACATCTGCAGCTTAAAAGACTGGCAAAGCTTGTAAGGCACCGGAACAGAAGACACTACACGTTTGCTACCTGCTTGCTCTTGAAAACTACTTATGGATCCTCTAAGACTTGCAACCTGTGGCGTTGTATTGGATAAAAGCGTTAAAATCAAAAATAAGAATCTGAAGACCAGAATAGAAGTATGATTTATGAGTAACTACACTCTAGGAATGAAATTTGCAGCTAGAGGAATATAGATTACTTATCAGGAGATACAAGCTACAACAACATTACTAGCCAACAGCTTTTGCAAGGAAATTAAGTCGCAGTAGCACGGTAATTAAAATTTTAAAAGTACCGTGTCTAAGTCTATCTGAGCTACCACCACCTCGACATCTTTCAGAGAAAACTGTGAACCTTGTGCAACGACGTCCCCGTTCACAACAATACAAGCACATCCATCTGCAACATATCATATATTTACTAACGCGAATTTATTAATAAAAATCTTTGATGGTTAGCTAAAAGAAAATTTAGAGTTCTTTAATGGGAGGAAAAATAATGACTTTTTTGGATAGGAGCGGGGAGTTTCTGTTGGCATGTTTGAATAAAAATTTAAGAGTTAAGTGTATTTTGTGTACTCACACTTTAGTCAAGACATCACTTGCAATACTATAGTTCAAAATCGAGCAGTTGCAATATCAATGTTTGTATTTTAATGCACTTTGTTGCATTCCGTTAACTGAGGTTAACTCCGTTATTAATTTAGGGAGTAAAATGCATTTTGTGTACTCGCACTTTACTCTAAAGTGCATTTTGTGTATCCGCACTTTGCTCAATACATCACTTGCAATACTTTAGTTCAAAATTTAGAGTTAAGTGCGAGTACACAAAATGCACTTTAGAATAAAGTGTGAGTACACAAAGTGCACTTTACTCCCTAAATTAATAACGGAGTTAACCTCAATTAACGGAATGCAACAAAGTGTAGTGAAATACAAACATTGATATTGCAACTGTTCGATTTTAAACTATAGTATTGCAAGTGGTGTCTTGACTAAAGTACGAGTACACAAAGTGCACTTTACTCAAAATTTAAATTGTATTGTATTATTTTGGTTTTGTAACTTACAAATCAATTTTGTAACTCCCTTACTAATGAGAAGAATATTGATGTGTTCTTTATTGGAGCTCACTATTGTGGAGGTTACATTTGTATTTGTAATGTAAGTTACATTTCTTATACTCCTATATAAGGAGATCTTGGCTTCTTTGTTTTACACACAAAACCCCACAAGCATTTCTTGAGTATTCATCTCAGAGCTTTAGGTTCTATTCAGTGAGATAGTAGCGGTGTTTGTTCGGTTCGTAGGAGGCGGATCTCTAGTGCTTAAGATCACCTCGATTCGTTGTATCCTGGGAGACGGAAGCCACAACACACCTTCGAGCACCATACGGAAGGGGCTTATCTGTTTTAAGGATAACGTGGTTTTTCACGTGTCTCGAATCATTTTCGGTATTTTCTTATTGTAATCTTGATTTAAGGTATTTTCTTACTCTATACTTCCTACAAGCTTAAAACAGATAACCATAATTCTTATAGATTAGTTTAATCGATAAACTAATTTGTTCGTATGTTTTCAGGGGAGTATAGTGGTTATTGCGATTATTGGTTTACTGTAGTTCTAATAAGTTGAGTCTGTAATGATTTAACTGTACATGCCTGTGTTGTCTTCTGATTATGATATGAGTGTTAATATTACGTGTGTTTATCCCCTGCTTTATGCTTGTCATATTTGTTCCGTTTCAATGCCTGTTGAGATTGAGTATAGCATAATGATTTGCAAGTGGCCTCTGTTCTGCATGTCTTGTTAAGCTTGTTTTGGTTTTGTTACAAAAGCTTGTGTATAGATAGATAATTTAGTTCACTAATGCATGAGATTTAGTCTAACCAAATATTTGTTTTTTACTTGGTCCCTGTTATAACATGTTTGTCTTTAATTTGTTATGAATTATATGATTACTTAGTTAAAAGGTAACATGCTTAGCCCTTCAAGTCCTTTTTAATAAATCATAATTATCTTTGATTCAATTTTCTTGGCTATGCATGCTTTTGTAATTGGTATGGGTGTATCGTTGTTTTATTTTGGCAAAGGTAATCAACATGGTTCTTGGTGGCTAGTGTTTAGTTTGTAACTATTATATTTTCCTGTTGTCTCTCGTACTTGATGGTGAAGTGATGGGTTGTGGCTTAACCATTTACATGTATTTGATTTCAGTGGTGTATTGCTGGTTAGTTTAGTCATCGAGCCATATAGGTGTTTTCCTGTGCCTTCTAGCTTCCTCTTTGTTTTTCTTTATTTCCTGGTTGTGCTAGTTGTTCTCTTTATCAGGTTCATCTTATATGCACATGTTGGGATTAGAGGTCGGAAATTAATTTTTTTGTTGTGATATTTTTGCTTGCCATGCTTGCTGTTTGCTGCTTTATCTCGGTAGTTTTTCAAATAATAATAAAAAATACCAAAGAAGATTTTCTTACTGATGTTGGTTGGTGACGTATATGTGTTCTGTAACGGTTTTGTGTATTACTTAATTGTCTGATTTTGTAATTTTAAGTCTTGGTCAGTTTTTTTTAAAGGCCTTGAGGCTGTTATTTGTCTTCTTCACTTGGTTTGGTCAAATAAGTTGTAACTGTTGAGTTTTGTTATTAAATTTGGTAGCAGGTTGTTCAACAGAAAAGATCAAGTTAGCTTGTCCTTGCCTACGATTAATTTTCTGCATTTTTTATGTATGACCTGCATTAGTCTGATATTTAGTTTTTGATATTAATTAATGATCAAATGCTTAACTGATGTCTTTAAAGTCAATATATCATTTTGGTTGTTGGCCGGATACATTTGTAGATGTATTCATTTCTGTCAGTGGAGTAACAGTTTGTATGTATTGTTTCTGCTATAATATCATTATTTTATTGTCATTTTTTTTGAATTCTGAATAATTAAGTGACAAAATTGTTAATCTTGATTTCAGAAATGTCGGGAGTTGACGGAGCTAACTTGTCTGGTGATGGTGATAGGCGAGTAACTGCTGAGGCAGTGCCTAAAACGGCGACCCTTGTGGTGCCTAATATGGCTGTACCGGTAACCGCTCACGTGGAAAAACCGGAGAAATTCAATGGGCTGAATTTCAAAAGGTGGCAACAAAAGATGTTGTTTTACTTGACCACCTTGAACCTTGTGAGGTTCTTGAACGAGGATGCACCTAAGCTGAAAGACGATGAGTCTGATGTTGAGCTTGTTAGTGCAGTTCAAGCTTGGAACCACTCTGATTTCTTGTGCAGAAATTATATAATGAACTATTTGAGTGATTCACTGTACAATGTGTATAGTGTGCTAAAGACGTCCAAAGCTTTGTGGACTCACTCGACAGAAAGTATAGAACCGAGGATGCGGGTACTAAGAAATTTATAGTGGCCCGACTCCTTGAGTTTATGATGGTGGATTCCAAGAAGGTGGTTAGTCAAGTTCAGGACCTTCAGATGATAATGCATGACATGGAATCTGAGGGAATGCACATGAATGAAGCCTTCCAAGTAGCCGTTATTATTGAAAAATTGCCCCCTGGTTGGAAGGACTTCAAGAATTATTTGAAGCATAAGCGAAAGGAGATGACAGTACAAGACCTTGTCTTGAGACTCTGAATTGAGGAGGATAATAAAAATCGGTCTATCTTTTCCTCTAATGCTAATGTTGTGGAGGTGAAAAAGAACTCCAAGTTCAAAAAGGGGAAACCAGACAAGAGACCCAACTTGGGACCTAAGGGTGGAGTTTCTAAGAAGAAATTTCAAGGAAAGTGCTTTAACTGTGACAAGATTGGTCACAAGTCAACTGAGTGCAGACTACCGAAGAGGAAGACTCACGAGGCCCACATAGTAGATGATGTGGCTCAAGATATATCTGAAATCAGTCTCTCTGCTATGGTTTTTGAAGTGAACCTGATCGGTTCCAACCAGAAAGAATAGTGGATTGACACTGGTGCTACTAGGCACATATGCTCGAGCAAGGAGTTGTTCCACACCTTCTCACCAACTAAGAATGGAGAGAAGCTTTTCATGGGAAACTCTGCAACATCTGAAGTCCTTGGAAAATGCAAGTTTGTCTTGAAGATGACATCTGGAAAGGAGCTGACTCTGAATGATGTGCTCTATGTGCCGGAGATCCGAAGGAACTTGGTTTCTGGCTCGTTGTTGAACAAACATGGATTCCGCATGGATTCCGCATGGTGTTTGAATCTGATAAGCTAATTTTGTCAAAGAGTGGAATGTTTGTGGGAAAAGGTTATGTAACTGATGGACTTTTTAAGCTCAATGTAATGACTGTGAAGAGTATTAATAAGAATAATTCTTCTGCTTACTTGCTTGAGTCTTCCAATTTGTGGCATGGTAGACTAGGTCATGTTAATTATGAAACAATGCATAGATTAATTAACTTGAACCATATACCCACATTCCAAATTAGTTCGAAACACAAATGTGAAATTTGTGTGGAGGCAAAATTAACAAGATCATCATTTCAAACAATTGAAAGACATACAAAACCCTTGGATTTGATTCACAGTGATGTGTGTGATTTAAAATCAAATCAAACAAGGGATGGGTATAAGTACTTTGTCACTTTTGTGGATGATAGTACAAGATTTTGTTATGTCTATTTGCTTAAAAGCAAAGATGAAGCTATAGAGAAGTTTGAGCTCTATAAAACTGAAGTTGAAACTCAACTTAAGGGAAAAATAAAAGTTATAATAAGTGACCGAGGTGGTGAATATGTATCACCTTTTGGTGAATTCTGTGCGAGGCATGGAATTATTCACGAAGTCACTGCACCATATTCGCCTCAATCCAATGGGATTGCTGAGCTTAAAAATAGGACCTTGAAAGAAATGAGCAATGCAATGTTGCTAAGTTCAGGGTTGCCTACAAGTATGTGGGGAGATGCTGTTTTGTCAGCAAACTATCTTTTGAATAGGATACCCCGAAAAAATCAAGAGCTGACTCCCTATGAATTATGGAAAAGGAAGAAGCCTTCCTATAAATTCTTACGAGTGTGGGGGTGCCTTGCAAAGGTTCTTGTACCAGAACCAAAGAGGGTGAAAATCGGTCCAAAAACAGTGGATTGTATTTTTATTGGTTATGTGCCTAATAGTACGTGTTAGGATTTATGGGTGATAGCTATGAGACCGCTTAACTAGATATTTTTAATGCTTAATTTTATTAAGTATGAACATACTGTCACAGCCAGAGTATGTTCTTGTAACCATTTTTGTTTGTTGTTAAATAAGATTTTAGTACATCTTGGTAGAAGTTCATTTATTTGTTCAAGCCTCAAGAAGTGCTCAAGGAGGACAACAAGAATAAAAGTTACTGTCATTATTCAAGAAGGAGATTGAAGCCTCAACTGTGGATGGTGTTCTTATTCCAGCACACTGGATTGCTAAATCACCCTCAGAGTTTCTGGAGCCAGAAAAAGAGAAGGTGGCCTTGGATGATTACTTGCAACTCATCATACTGGATGCTCTCACTTTGGACAAAGCCATGTGTGGGAACGTCATTGGATGTGCATCAGCCAAGGATATGTGGAATAAGGTTGAGTTGTTATGTGAAGGAAGTGAAGAGGTAAAGGACAATCAAAGACAGATTCTTATCTCACAGTATGAAGCTTTCATGGCAAATTCAGGAGAAGATCTTACAACAATGTTTGAGAAGTTCAGTAAACTGCTGACTGAGCTACAGATACATGGCAAGTACTATGATAGGAAAGAGCTAAATGTTAAGTTCTTACTCACACTTCCTGAGCATCTAGAGCACAGAATCACAACCATAAGAGAAGGAATAAATCTAAACAATGTTTCCCTCGAAACATTATATGGTGTGCTTAAATCATATGAGCTTGAATTTTTCCAGAAAAGAGCTATACAATCTGGATCAAGAGGAAAGATGGCAAATATGTCTGGTGCTCTTGTAGCTCATGTGCCAAGAATAACTCAACCTAGTGAAGGAATCCAAATCACCCAACCTGCTCAAGTACCTTCACTAAAGATTGAAGAGGTTGTGGATGATGATGAGAAGGTAGTGCTGCAACTAACTGATATTGAAGATGAAGACTTCTATTCATTAGAAGAAATGGAAAAGATGGATAATCCAACTATGGCTTACATGGCTAAGAAGTTCAAAAACATAAGATTCAAGAGAAACAAGCCATATAAGTCTCAAGGTCAAACATCAAGGTTCAGCAGAGGGAATTCCTCCAAGGTTGAAGGTGGAGCCACAAGAGGTGGTTACAAAACAGGGATGGTGGACAGATCCAAGTTTAGGTGTTACAAATGCAATGAGCTTGGTCATTTTGCTACTGAATGCAGAAGGCCTAAGCAAAATCAAAGGATGGATAAAGGGTCAAGTGGACACTTCAAGAAAGGACAGGGAAAAGCCTATGTGGCTGAGGGAAAATGTTGGGGATGATTCTAATGATGAAGAGGAAGAGGAATATGTGAATCTAGCCCTCATGGCTAAGTCTGATGAGGCCTCCTCTAGCTCTCCAAGTCAGGCACCCTCACTTGTTTTACTTGAAATGTCTAAAGAAGAATACAAACAAACTGTTGAGGAGTTGAGTGCTGAAATGTTTAATGTTCATACTAGTTTAACTACAGCTAATGAAGAAATTATTAGGTTAACTAAACTAAATGAAACACTCACTTCTGAGAATGACATGCTTTTGTTAAAGACCAGTCGGTTAGAGTCTCTAGCACAGGAGAATGCTAAACTTAAAAATGAATTAGATTGTGCTAAAGAAATTGAAAAGTTTCTAAGGAATGAAATTAGTGAAAATGAATTCAAGATTAAGGCCTATAGAAACTCATCCAAACAACTTCAGGATTATCATGAGAAGCACACAGAGGATCAAAAAGTAGGAATAGGTTTTGAGTATGGTAGAAGACCTGGTAAGGAGATTGTGGATCAGGATTGTTCAACTAATGTTTCTGCCAAACCTCATGTTCTCAAAAAGATCAACAAACCAATTTTTAAACTTTCTGAACTTGAGTTGGATGAGGAAGCCATGCTCATCAAACAACAACTTGATGATGAGGATGAAGGTGTTGACAGTACAACAGTTGATGGAAAAGAAACTGTCAAAACTCCTAAGACAGTAACTTTCCCAGACAATCAGACAGAATGTTCTAAAGATGCTGTCAGTAATGGCAAGACAGTAACTTCCAAAGATACTGTCAAGAGAGCTTCGAAGACAGCAGCCTCTAAACCTACTGTCAAGACAGAAGGTGTAAAAGGTACTGTCAAGAAGAGCTCGACAGCAACTTCAGAACATCCTGTTGATACAGTTACCTACAAGTCTAAGAACATGGATGGTAAGTTAGGAAATGGCAATGCTAATGTTGGTATTGCTCCTAGAAAACTATGCAATAGTTGTGGCTCCTCATATCACTTAACTCATGTTTGTAAGAAACCAAAAAGGGTCAAGGATAATGTGACCAAGGTAAATGGTAACTTACGCAGAACCCCCATTATGCATAGATCTATGGTTGTCTACAACAACACTGATTGCATGCCTTGTAAAATAACTGTCATGAGTACTTGTTTCAATCTGCATATCTCATCTACTGAACAATGTCTCTATATGCAAACTGTTGAGACTTCTGAGCCTACTGGAAACAGTAAGAAGGATACATCCACTAAGAAGAAGACTAAGTCTAATTCTAAAGCTAAGTGGGTGAAGAAAGAAGTCCAACAGAAGATTCCTGATGTGGTTGTTAAAGTTGAAAATGATGAATATTCTTGTGATACTGAATTAGCAGGACCTAACAAGGATTGGGTACCATATGCCTCTTAAATACAATTTGTTTTGCAGGGCAAAAATAAGAAGTAGGTCATGTGGATCATTGACAGTGGCTGATCAAGGCACATGACTGGTGATAAAGCCATGTTATCACAATTTGTGGAGAAAGCTGGCCCAATCATAACCTTTGGAGACAACAGCAAAGGTTACACAGTGGGATATGGTTGTTTGGAAATTGGGAATGTTGACATTAATGATATTGCACTTGTTGATGGATTGAAGCACAACTTACTCAGTGTCAGCCAATTCAGTAACAGAGGATTCAAGGTTGATTTTGACATGATGGTGTGCAATATCTATCACAAGAAAGATGGAAGCCTCTCTCTGAAAAGGGTAAGGAAATGAAGCCTATTTGTTTCTGATCTAAGCTCGACAAAGAAGGACAAGATGTGCTGTTTTTACAGTAAAGCCACTGTTGGTGACAGCATGCTTTGGCACAGAAAACTCTCTCACCTAAACTTCAAAACAATGAATATGCTGATGAAGAAGGAACTGGTAAGAGGACTGCCTCAACAGGAATTCTGTCAAGAAGGATTGTGTGAGGACTGTCAAATGGGAAAATTAAGGAGAACTATGCATATGTCAAAGCAAGTCAACACCAACACTGATCCACTCAAGCTAATTCATATGGATCTCTTTGGCCCAGTAAATGTTCCATCCTTAGCCAAGAAGAGATATGCATTAGTTATGGTGGATGATTATTCTAGGTATACTTGGCTGAAGTATCTAGAATCAAAAGATGAAGCTGCTCAAGTCATCATTGATCACTTAAGAGTTCTTGACAGAACTCCAAATGCCAAGGTTCAAATTCTAAGAAGTGACAATGGTACTAAGTTCAGAAATGCCACTCTTGATAATTTCTGCAAAGATGAAGGAATTGTGCAACAATTTTCTGCTGCAAGGACACCACAGCAGAATGAAATTGTAGAGAGGAAGAACAAAACTCTCATTGAAGCTGCCAGGACTATGTTACATGATGCAAAGTTACCTACATACTTCTGGGCAGAAGCTATTAACACAGCATGTTATACACAGAACAAAACCTTGATCAATAAGACTCATGGGAACACTCCTTACTATCTGCTAACTGGGAAGAAACCTACTGTCAAGTATTTTCATGTGTTTGGTAGCAAGTGCTTCATGATGAAGAACAACCATGAAAAGAAAGGAAAATTTGACACCAAAGCTTATGAAGGTATTTTCATGGGTTATGCCATAGAAAGGACTGCTTACAGAGTCTATCTCTTGGAACATAGGATTATTGATGAAAGTGTAAATGTCACATTTGATGAAACCAAGTTTCTAGGATTGCATGAGGATGGACAAATGCAGATTCTCAGATTTGAGAATCAAGGATACTTGGAGGCAGAAGAAATTATTGATGAAGAACCCACCTTAACTCAAACTGTGGATCTTGAAAAAGATGTTGTCATTGAAAATGATACTAATCAAACTCCAGCTCAGTCACAGAATATTTCAGGGAATCCTCAAAATGATGGTGACTCTAGAGATATTGAAGAAAATGGTGGAGACAATTATCCTGGTGAAGATTCAGTTCCCCAAACTGAAGCTACTGTTTCAGATCAAACAAGAAGCTTGCCTAGAACCACAAGGTGGAACAAGGATCACACAAATGACCTAATCATTGGAGATCCTTCTGCTGGGGTGAGAACCAGGAACAATGTTTCTGCTGACAACATGTTTTCCTGCTTCCTGTCTCAAGTGGAGCCAAAAGAAATTGATGAAGCATTGTTGGATTCTGATTGGGTGATTGCTATGCAAGAGGAACTCAACCAGTTTGAAAGGAACAATGTATGGAAACTGGTGTTACACAATCTGTGATTTTAGTTCATAAAACGACGTGGGCGTGTGTGAATAACAGATAAAGTGTATGTAAACAATAAACAAATAAACAAATCAAAATAAGGAGACAAGGAACAAAAACCGAGTCCAGTGCGTGACTGTCTCCTTAAAGCGTATTAGCCCTCACCGTATGTGCGAGCGAATTGCTTCCCAGGATAAAACGATTTGCAGTGAGGCTGTCGAATAGCGTCACTCTCAGCGAGCTTGAGACGAACAAGAAAACTATCACCGGAGGAAGAAAAGAGAGATGTGTAAGAGAGGATGTATTTTTTCGAGTGAATAATCCTAAGGCCAGACACGAGTTTATATAGGCTAGGAAAACTTGTGCGCTACACAATTGCCATAATTAATTAACCGCGTTAATCAATTATATCAGTTGGCAATTTCCTTAATTAATTAGTCAAGCTAATTAATTGAATTGGTGACAATTATGTTGGTGACAATTTCCTTATTTAATTAGTCAAACTAATTAATCGCGTCAATGGCAAAAAATCCGAATTTTAAAACAGAATTGATTTTATCAGATAACTCAAAATCAATGATTTTATCAGATAACTCAAAATCAATGACTTTATCAGATAACTCAAAATCAAACCCGGAATCGATTTTGCCAAATCAATTAACTCACCCATACCATAATTCACCCATATTTTCCAACAATCCCCCACATGGGTGAAATTGATGTTTCGGTAGCATACACAAGTCAGACTGACACAGAGTTTGGCTTGGTGATAGTTTCTTCGATCAGATATAGCATACGATAGGTAGAGAATGCTCTTTGAACCTTCGCTCGAGTAAGCATACCGATTTTACTAGTAGACAGTAGACGCGAGTGTCCTTGAACTATTCGACCGTTTGTGTAAACGATGATATACTTATCACTATATCCTTTCTGATTCGTTCAGCTCTCATGATTATGTCCATTTTGGCCATGGAACATCGTCCTGGTTCTGCAGGAGTTTCTAAAGAATTGTGCCTCACAATTCTCCTTTGAAGCGGCCCCACTTCTCTCCCACATAGGTGATCTTTGTCTTATAGAGTAACCCGCGTTTACTCAACTGAATTCCATGCGTTCAAAACCTTGAACTCCATGTATTCCACGAAAGATCATTAAAAGCTCGAAAGCTTACCCTTGTACCATACGGGTCTCACTGTTTCTGCATCATAGGAACAGGCCAGGGGTTACCCCCACAGTGATTTGGTCATCATGATTTAGTTGGCCCATTGAACCATGTTCTTGGGACCTCCAGTCAGCAATGGTTGGGTGTCCACCATGACGCCATTAAGCAATAGGCTTAAGGCCCATCCCTCTAGATGATTTGTCAACCAGTTCTCTTGATAACCCTTTGGTTAGCGGATCCGCGATATTATCCTTTGACGGTATAAAGTCAATAGTGATAATTCTGGTTGACATTAACTGTCTAATGGAACTATGTCGTCGTCGTATGTGACGGGACTTTCCATTATACATCGTGCTCTGTGCTCTGCCAATAGCAGACTGACTATCACAGTGCAGTCCTATTGCAGTCACACGCTTTGGCCATCTCAGAATATCCTCCAGAAATTGGCGTAAGTATTCAGCCTCTTCAGCGCATTTATCTAACGCCACAAACTCAACTTCCATCGTGGAATGAGTTATCACCGTTTGCTTTGAAGATTTCCATGATATTGCCGCTCCAGCTAGTGTAAACACATAGCCACTCGTAGACTTTAGTGCTTTCTTGCTAGAAATCCAGTTTGCATCAGTATAGCCTTCTAATACTGCTGGATAACTGCCATAATGCAATCCATAGTCTCGAGTTCCCCTCAAGTACCTTAGTACTCGTATGATCGCTTTCCAGTGATCAGCTCCCGGATTACTCGTAAATCTACTCAACTTACTAATTGAGTATGCGATGTCTGGTCTTGTACAACTCATTAAGTACATCAGACTTCCAATAATCTTCGAGTATTCTAACTGGGAAACTCCTACACCTTTATTCTTGGATAGATGCAAAGTTAGATCCACAGGTGTTCTAGCTTTCTCATAATCATCCTTGAGAAACTTATCAAGAATTTTGTCAACATAATGAGGTTGACTTAGTGCGAGACCCTCAGATGTTCTAGAAATTTGAATCCCTAGAATCACATTTTCTAGTCCCATGTCTTTCATGTCAAATCTTGCTTTTAACATGTCCTTAGTAGATTTGATCACTTTATCATTACTTCCAGCAATAAGTAGATCATCTACATACAATGTCATCATGACATATCCATTCTCGTTATCCCTGTAATAGGCACAACTGTCACATTCATTGATCTTGAAGTCGTTAGCCAATACGACTTCATCAAATTTTTCATGCCATTTCATTGGTGCTTGCTTCAAGCCATATAAAGATTTCACCAATCTACAGACTTTTCTTTCTTGTCCAGGGACCACAAACCCTTCAGGTTGTTCCATATAGATTTCTTCGTCTATATCTCCATTTAGAAAAGCTGTTTTCACATCCATTTGATGTACAGTTAGATTTCGCATAGCAGCGATAGCAAACATCATCCTTATGGATGTTATTCTCGACACTGGAGAATATGTATCAAAGTAATCAAGGCCATACTGTTGCTTGTATCCTTTGATTACAAGTCTAGCTTTGTACTTATCAATCGTTCCGTCAGTTTTCAACTTCTTTTTGAAAACCCACTTGCTACCTAACGGTTTACTACCATTTGGCAAGTCCACTAATTCCCAAGTATGATTCTGTAAAATAGAATCAACTTCACTTTTGATGGCCTCTTTCCACATAGGTCCATCAGGTGATGTTACCGCTTCCTTGTATGTTGTCGGATCACCTTCTTCGAGCAAATAGGTCAGAAATTCTGACCCAAAGGATTTCTCCTTTCTTTGTCTTTTGCTCCTTCTCACTACCCCCACATCTTCGTCTTCACTTTCGACATTCTCATTATCGTCTTCTATAGACTCTTGAGTGCGTTTAGACGTTGTAGGGCGTTCAGGATTATAAGGAAATACATTCTCGAAGAATGAGGCATTCCTTGACTCCATTATCGTATTCTTTTGAATATCAGGGATCTTCGATTCATGCACAAGAAACCGATATGCAGTACTATGTGGTGGATATCCGATGAAAATACAATCCACAGTCTTTGGACCAATCTTCACCTTCTTAGGTGCTGGGATTAGTACCTTCGCAAGGCACCCCCACACTTTCAGAGTTTGATAACTTGGTTTCTTTTCCTTAAACATCTCATAAGGACTCATATCCTTATTCTTACGAATCATCATATTTAAAATATGGTTCGCACTTAAGATGGCTTCCCCCCACATTGACTGCGGAAGTCCAGAGCTTAGCAACATCGCATTCATCATCTCTTTGAGAGTACGATTCTTCCTCTCAACCACTCCATTTGACTGAGGGGAGTAAGGTGCAGTGACCTCATGGATTATACCATGTTGTGAACAGAATTCCCCAAAGGGTTCAACATATTCACCTCCACGATCACTTCGTATCGTTTTGATTTTCTCTGTTTGTTGTGTCTCAACTTCTTCCTTATAGATTTTAAATTTATCTATAGCCTCGTCTTTGCTTTTAAGCAAGTATACATAGCAGTATTTCGTACAATCATCAACGAATGTAATAAAATACTTATTTCCTCCTCTAGTTGGAGCATATTTTAAATCACACATGTCGCTATGTATTAGGTCTAGCACTTTGGTGTTTCTTTCAACTTGTTTAAACGATGATCTCGTTAATTTTGCCTCAACACAAGTTTCACACTTATGTTTTGAATCGATATTCAATTTCGATATGTATTGTTTTACACTTAACCTTCGTAAAGTGTCATAATTTACATGTCCCAATCTAGCATGCCATAAATTAGGAGACTCAAGCAAGTAAGCAGAAGAATTCTTCATTCCATTATTATCCTTAACGGACATTACATTGAGCTTAAACAACCCATCAGCTAAATAGCCCTTGCCTACAAACATACCATTCTTAGACAAAATAACTTTATCTGACTCTATTACAATGCGAAAGCCATGCTTATTCAACAAGGAACCAGACACAAGGTTCTTGTGAATATCAGGCACATAAAGTACATTCTTCAAAGTCAGATCCTTTGCAGAGGTCATCTTCAGAATTACCATGCCTTCCCCTTCAATGGTAGAAGTCGCTGAATTCCCCATGTAGAGCTTCTCACCAGCATTGGAAGCTATGAGGCTAGAGAAAATAGCATTGTCTGAGCAAATATGCCTTGTAGCACCAGTATCAATCCACCATTCCTTTGGATTGGAGCCAACCAGGTTCACTTCAGAGACCGTAGCACATAGGTCTATGTCACCCATCTCCTTGGAGATATCATCCATCATGTTTGCTTCCTTTTTCTTGTTGGGCTTCTTGGGCTTCCTGCATTCGGAAGACCTATGACCCACTTTATCACAGTTATAGCACTTCCCTTGAAACTTCGACTTCGAAATTCCTCCCTTGGGTGCCAATTTTGCCCCTTTTCCTGAATTGTCCTTCTTGGACTTATGTTCCACCATGTTTGCCTTTTCAGTGGCAACATATGTCTTCTTATCGGATCCCCTGTTGTCTTCTTCAA
The DNA here is from genome assembly GCA_030848705.1 of Heracleum sosnowskyi. Taxonomy (NCBI): domain Eukaryota; kingdom Viridiplantae; phylum Streptophyta; class Magnoliopsida; order Apiales; family Apiaceae; genus Heracleum; species Heracleum sosnowskyi. The sequence continues at coordinate 13,343,702 of CM061239.1, forward strand.
TGCGAAGTCTAACAATCAGATCCTCCATAGACATCTCCTTTCGCTTGTGCTTAAGGTAGTTCTTGAAATCTTTCCAACCAGGTGGAAGCTTTTCAATCACAGCAGCAACTTAGAAAGACTCACTTATGACCATCCTTTCAGCATGAATATCATGGATGATCATTTGCAGTTCTTGCACCTGACTAACCACAGTCTTTGAATCTGCCATCTTATAATCAAGAAAGCGGCCAACAATCCACTTCTTAGCCCCAGCGTCCTCGATTTTATACTTATGGTCAAGAGATTCCCATAAGGCCTTAGCTGTTGGCTTTGAGCTATACACGTTATACAACGAGTCAGCCAAACCATTAAGCACGTAGTTCCAACAGATATAATCGGCGTGCTTCCAAGCATCAATTGCATACACAGCCTATGCGTTACTCTCAGCAGTGAGCAACGGTGCATCCTCTTTCAGATAGCGATCAAAATTCAACGTGGTCAGATAAAACAACATCTTTTTCTGCCAGCGTTTGAAGTTTGTACCGTTGAACTTCTCAGGTTTCTCAGCATGTGCAGCAGGCACAGTAGGAACCGTCGGCACAACAGGTGCAGTAGCCATTATAGGTATAATTGGCGTCTGTACTACCGATGTCTGCACACCAGTAGAACCAAAACCTCCTATCGTCTGTCCAAACGGAACATTAAACTGTCCAATGACAGTATGTCCCGAAGACACATGTCCACTCGATATCTGATCCCCATCAGGTGTAACCTGTGCGTTGGGATTAACCGAGCTTCCATTGTTTACAGTTTCAATATTCTCCATAGATCTGTTACTCAAAATCAAACAGAGGCAGATGTATCAGTCACAGATAAAAAAAATACTAATACGCTTTAAAATTGTTACACAATCTGTGATTTTAGTTCATAAAACGACGTGGGCGTGTGTGAATAACAGATAAAGTGTATGTAAACAATAAACAAATAAACAAATAAAAATAAGGAGACAAGGAACAAAAACCGAGTCCAGTGCGTGACTGTCTCCTTAAAGCGTATTAGCCCTCACCGTATGTGCGAGCGAATTGCTTCCCAGGATAAAACGATTTGCAGTGAGGCTGTCGAATAGCGTCACTCTCAGCGAGCTTGAGACGAACAAGAAAACTATCACCGGAGGAAGAAAAGAGAGATGTGTAAGAGAGGATGTATTTTTTCGAGTGAATAATCCTAAGGCCAGACACGAGTTTATATAGGCTAGGAAAACTTGTGCGCTACACAATTGCCATAATTAATTAACCGCGTTAATCAATTATATCAGTTGGCAATTTCCTTAATTAATTAGTCAAGCTAATTAATTGAATTGGTGACAATTATGTTGGTGGCAATTTCCTTATTTAATTAGTCAAACTAATTAATCGCGTCAATGGCAAAAAATCCGAATTTAAAAACAGAATTGATTTTATCAGATAACTCAAAATCAATGATTTTATCAGATAACTCAAAATCAATGACTTTATCAGATAAATCAAAATCAAACCCGGAATCGATTTTGCCAAATCAATTAACTCACCCATACCATAATTCACCCATATTTTCCAACAACTGGTTCCAAGACCAAAGGGAAAATCAGTTATTGAGACAAAGTGGGTATTCAGAAACAAATTGGATGAAAATGGAAATGTGACAAGAAACAAGGCTAGGCTAGTAGCTAAAGGTTACTATCAACAGGAAGGAATAGACTATGATGAGATATTTGCACCTGTTGCCAGACTTGAAGCTATAAGGATCTTTTTAGCCTTTGCTGCACACTGTAATTTCAAGGTGTTCCAAATGGATGTCAAAAGTGCTTTTCTAAATGGAGAGTTGGAGGAAGAAGTGTATGTTGAACAGCCACCAGGTTTTGAAGATGCTGAAATGTATGATTTTGTGTACAAGCTGTTCAAAGCACTTTATGGATTGAAACAAGCTCCAAGAGCATGGTATGATACCCTCTCTGCCTTTCAATTGGAAAATCAGTTTATAAGAGGTGTAGTAGATAAAACACTATTCTACAAGCATCATGGCAAAGACATCATTTTGGTTCAAATTTATGTTGATGATATTATCTTTGGATCATCAAATGAGAAGCTGTGTGAAAAGTTTTCATCTCTAATGAGAAATAAGTATGAGATGAGAATGATGGGAGAACTTTCATTCTTCCTTGGATTATAAGTTCTTCAAAAAGATGATGGAATCTTCATTTGTCAAGCAAAGTATGTCAAGGAACTTCTCAAGAAGTTTAACCTAGAAGATTCATCACCTGCCAAAACTCTCATCTCTACATCAACTAGTTTGGATCTAGACTCCAAAGGGAAGAAAGTGGACTCTAATGATTACAGAGGCATGGTTGGATCTCTTCTCTACCTAACTGCTAGTAGACCTAACATAATGTTTGCTACATGTCTCTGTGCAAGGTTTCAAGCTGATCCAAAGGAGTCACACTTGGTAGCTATCAAGAGGATTTTTAGATATCTAAAAGGCACTCCTAATCTAGGCCTTTGGTATCCTAAGAATACTGGATTTGAGCTAGTGGGGTACTCTGATTCACACTATGCTGGGTGTAGAATTGACAGAAAAAGTACAACAGGTAGCGGTCAATTTCTTGGTGGAAGATTGGTGTCATGGTTTAGTAAGAAGCAACATTCAGTTTCCACATCTACTGCAGAAGCTGAATACATTGCAGCTGGAAGTTGCTGTGCACAAATTCTGTGGATGAAGAATCAACTATTGGATTATGGTCTAGTGTTAAATAATATCCCTATTTACTGTGACAACACTAGTGCCATAGCTATCTCAGACAATCATGTTCAGCACTCTAGGACAAAGCACATTGACATTAGACATCATTTCATAAGAGAGCATGTTGAAAGAGGAATTGTGAAGTTGATTTATGTCCCAACAGAAAAGCAACTTGCAGACATCTTCACAAAACCACCGGATGAAGCAACCTTTAACAGGTTGGTAAGTCAATTGGGAATGCTGAATCTGGTATGTTAACTTACTAGTTTTTACATTTTCATTTGTGCATGCAGCTTATGACAGTAACCTAAAAGTCACTGTCATGAGAAGTTACTGTCACATAAGTTCTTATTCTCTCTGACAGCATGTTTGCTATGACTTTGCTAAATTGATTTTTATGTTAGTCGTACTGTCAGTAATAAAACTTTATGTCATTAACTTAGATAACCTCAAAGTCTGAAATCTTTGGTCAAAGACTTTGCATTAATTGGCTATTGTGTGTTAATTGTTGGTTTAGTGGAGAACATGCTCTTAATTGCAATCTGTGGTAGTTGTATGGGTACTCTGAACTGTTGACCATTTACCTCCCTTTTACCTAGTATGCCTATAAAATGAACCTTAGGCCATATTAGTGAATCACTCAGAAAAGGTAAAATGGACAACAAAGTAGGAATCGAATACATGCCAAAGATTAGCAGTGATTCTCCCTATAAGGAAGAAGTTGAAGCGTTGTTTGATGAGTTGGAGGATCTTTTCGACGAGGAAGAGGAGAAAGAACTTGCTGCCAAAGCCGCTGAGGAGGCTAAGTGGCAAGAATAGGAGAAGGAGTATCAAGCACTCCTCAAGGAGCAAGGAACCACATAAGAAGAGGCTAGGGCAAACTTTCTAGAGTTGATTAAGAAAAACTGTGATGAATAGTTGTAACTTTAAATTGTAGAAGTTTAACCCTCCTCTTAATAAAATTTGTATTTCATTTCCTTCTGTAGTTTCTTATGACTTGCTGTATGTGTTTTGTTTGATTAAGTGGTTGAACTAATGTGCATGAATAATGAATCAGTAATCAATATTGTATAAGTCTAACTGGTGTCTCTTTGGTTAAGATGTTTAATAACAGATCAAGTACAAAGTCTCGACAGTTTTTGTTTTCCTGCAAGGGTTGCTGTCATCAAGAAAAGATACTGTCGAGAATTGTAAAAGATACTGTCATTACAACACTTAACGATGACAGTAAGTTTTTGCGCCAATGTTACTGTCAAGCAAAACCTACTGTCATCACACCAAAGTTACTGACGTGGTTGTTTTAGCGCACATGGTACTGTCAAAGTAGTGGACCGTTAAAATTGCACACTCATCCTCCACGAGGAGAGAGAATCAAGCGAGTAACCCACGTGATTGATAACTAGGTTAAGACACGATTTCACTTTTCCACTTTGTCAGTTAAACGCTTGAACTTCCCTCTTAATTCATCAGATATTCAACTGCTCCCAAAAAGTAAACACAACACTCTTTTCTCTTCTTTTCAAGCAATTCATCTTCTTACTTTCTTCCTTCTCTCAACCAGCAAAAATGGCCCCCAAACAATCAATTTCGCAAACTAACTTTGCTGGCATCATCTCTCCAAATGATGCTGGTGAAGGTTTCAAAGGGCTTGTTTCTTTCATGAATAAGTCCTATCTTGGGTATGCAATTACCTCAACCCCTGTTCTTGACCTAGACAGGATCGAAAATTTCTGGGAAACTGCTGTTGCTCAAGGAGATGGTGACAACACAACCATTCAGTTCAAAATCAAGGAGCACAGTTACACTCTCACTATTAAGGGCATCAATGCGGCGTTGGGAATTGTGCTAGAACCAGTAAAGACCTACACCGAGCTTGCTAGTGATGAGTCCCTAAAGAAGCTCTTCTTGAAAATCGGGTACTCAGGACCCATTCTTGAAGAGAGAACAACAAAGTGGTACCCTTCTGGTGAAATGGACAGGAAGTATCTAAGAAAGGAGTGGAGCATGGTGTTTGATGCCATGGTGAAGGTGTTCTCAACCAAAACCACTTGCTGGAATGGGATTCCCACCTACATCAAGAAGCTCACTCACTCTCTTGTTCATGGGTACAAAGTGGATGTGGGAAAGCTACTCATGGCACATCTCACGGCTGCCATAGGTAAGAAGGTAAACCTTTATCCTCGCTTTCTTATGTTGTGCATAAATTCCTTGTGTGATTTTGATGAAAACGCCTCTCGTTTAGAGGTGTGCAGTGTTTTGAAAAGAAATACACACACAATTCTCAACTCACAGAATTTAAATGCACATATTCCACTCTGCTTCACCAAACACATGGTTGATCAAGTGCCTAACCTTGATTTTCCATTACCCTCTGGGCATGACACCTTCACTCTCGAGGATGAGGCTGGATTAGACCCAAATTCAGCTAACCCCCATTCTACCCCATACATTCAGCCTAGGTTCTCTAGACTTCCCAAAGTACTGAGACAAGCTTTACAAGAAACAAGAAAAAGATCCCTAGAAACTGATGTTGGTGGTAGTGTTGAGAGTCAAGAGGGAGTTCGTGCACCTAATGCAGCAAATAAGGAAGGTAGTCAAACAGAACCCACAGTGGTTCCTCTTGAGCCTAAGAAGAAGAGAGCTAAGAGGGCCAAAACCACTGTCAGCCACCCTGCAGTCTCCCAAAAGACTGTAGAGGAACAAATGGTAGTAAACACCTCCCTAGATGTTCCTTCTCAACAAGGGACATCTATTGAAATTGGCTTGTCTCCCAAGGCACCCTGTACAGAGTCTGCACCACATCATGTTCCAACTCATGAGGAGCCTCCACTTGCAGAAACACACATGGAGTCAGGACATAGTGAGGATTTCACTTCCCAAGTTGATGCTTCACAAGTTCCATCTGTGAAGCAGCCATTATTCTCTTCTCTACTTTCACCTTCTTCCTTCCCTACTCATTCATTTGTTTCTTCTCCACAACCTAGAGAGGGGGGACAGTCCCAACCCTTCAGGTTTTGATCATCCATCTCCAATCTTGGATGAGCCCCCATCTAGTGGTCCACAAGAACCCATTTCTCAAAGTGAGATGGACACCACTCCTTCAAACACTGAGAAAGAGCAAGGTGCAACTCTGCTAGAAAGTGAAACAACCAGTGCCTTGTTCAATCTCCAAGGAGCATCTTACCTTAGGGAAGATACTGTCACACCCTCAGCTGCTGTCAAGGACTCTGGAAATGTTGCTGTCACAGGTGAACCTGCTGTCAAGGACTCAGTCAAAGTTGCTGTCACAACCAATCTTGCTGTCCAAACTGCAAAGGAACCTACTGTCAATCTTTCGGCTGACAGTAACAATTCTGGCAAAGCCCATGTCACCTCTGCACAGCCTGATTTTGATGCTGTCACTATTGAGGATGTTTCTGATGATGATGTGCCACTGTCTCAGTTCTTAAAGGTACACTCTAAACCATCTCTTTCAATGCATGTAAGTACTGCTCATACCCATGCATCTAGGTTGAGTGAGGGTGTGCAAAAGAAAAGAGAGATAAAAGAAAAGAGAGGTGAACATAAAAATGAGAGGCAGCCAAATGAGCTCGCAAAAGGTGAGGGACTTGAGCATGTCCAGAGTGAACTTGAAGGAGCCCTAAATGTTCAGGCACTAGGCCATGAGAGTTCTTCTGTGAGGAGTGATGAGATCACTCAGAAAAATACTGAGAGTGTGAGAACCCCAACAGCTTTCATGCCTCATTATTTCCCTTCCCCTCCAAGAAGGTTCAGAACTGGTGGCCCATCTACTGCTCACAAACTAGAAGCCCTAGAACACATGTGTCTCTCCATAGAAAATTAAGCTTGACAGCCTGTCTACCATGGTGGCCTCTGGTTTCTCTAGCATTCAGGATGCTATTCAGGTTCTATCTGCCAGTGTTGATGCTGCCAATTTACCTAAGGGGGAGAAAAGGGCAAGATCAGAATCTGTTCCCAAGCAAGATGTTGCAACTCAGGGGGAGCCTGTTTCTAAGGAGGAATCAAGGAGTAAGGGGGAGCCTGCAGCTAAGGGGGAGTCAGTATCTACAAAGAAGAAAGGGGGAGCAAAAGGAGATTCAGAGTGTAAGGGGGAGCAAGAAGCTGAAACTCTATTTGAGTATGAGATGGCTGGAGAAACAGTGTTAATGTCTAAAGAAGCACTAGAGGCAATACAAGGGAAAGCTCCATCCAAGAGACCAGTACTACCTCATGTGACAATCAGAGAGCCAACTTCAAAACCAAAGGAGAGTGCACTTGAAAAGAAATGGAGAGAGCAGGAGGAGCAAAATAGGCTGGGAAAAGGAAAAGATAAGATGCCTGAATACATCTTATCAGGAAACATATGGAGTGAAGGAACATAGTTTAGTCAGGAAGAGGCTAATGCTTTGATGGTTGACTACAGGGAGAGCACACTGCACAATCATGATGATGACTTCAGTAGAATAGTTGAGGAGGCAATGTTGGAGCCAAACAGAAGATTGAGTAACTGTTCAACTCTACTAAAGAAGAAAATCATAAGTGTGTATGTAAAGATAAATGAAGAAAAGAGGTGGGCTATTGATGTGTACTTGGACAATGGCATATCTATGTTCATCACTATGTAGCTGTTGCAGAACCTTCCAGCAAAGGTGCTGACTGTGATGAAATCCAAAGTCAAGGCAAACCAAACATCTTTCAATGAGATTCTGCAATTGCAAATGCTGAACTTAATCTCAGAGAAACTTCCAGAAGTCCACACCAATCCATTCTGTGTCTACTATGCAACTACCACAATGAATGGTAACAGGAGATGCTCATACATGAGTCTAGGAGGCACTTCCTCAATGGAGTCAAAGGCAATACTGAAGGTGCTAGACATGATTCTTAACTCCAAAGCCAACAAGGAAAGAGTTCTTGCTGTCAAAACAATTCACCAATGGCTTGTGAAGAGAGACAAGGAACTGAGCTCTATAGTGAAGAAGATGATCTCCAAAGCAAACTCCAAAAGAGCTGATCAAGGTGAAAGCTGTTCTTATGATATCTCTTTTGATGTGATGATGAGTTGGATGGAAGTGGAGGAACTAGAGCAGCAGGAAATGCTAGTGGAAGCACTTCTGGGAATGTTGAAATTAAATCCCAGGAGGAAAACAAAGAAGAAGCTCATGTGCAAGAAAAGAAAGATGTTGGAGTTACAGAAGAAGAGGAGTCTGATTTATTTGAAGCTTTGGAGGCAAATATCTTGAGATGTACTGTAGACAGTATAAATGCTAAAAAAGATACTATCACCAAAGAAGCTGTCACATAAGACACTATCCTCAAGGAAGCTGTCACAGAAGACACTGTCAAAGAAGATACTGTCATGGAGGATACTGTCAACGAAGATGCTGTCAAGGATGAAATCAAGCCTACTGTCAAACCAAAGAGGACAAAATCCTTAGTCGAGGCTTGGTTTTCTAGACAGGAACCTGAACTTGAGGACACTACTAAAGCAAGGAAAGGAAAGACTAAGTACTCAGCAAAGGAGAAAGCTACAGGGCTATGCAGGAATTTGACGAAACCACTTCAAATCAAACACCAAAACTCTCTTGAAGTGCAACATGCTAAATCCAAAGAAATCAGGAGTGTTGAAGTGAAGTTAGATGCCAACCAGGAGGCAAGCATGTACACTCTCTGGTGGGATTCATCAAGGTCAATAAAGGTGGATAAAGACTTTATCATGGAAGTTGAGTCAATTTCTGTGAATGACATCCCTGTGATTGTAAGAACAAAAGTCAGGAGAAGGATTGATTACTTCTTCTTGGACATAATGGTGGAGTTATTGCAAAGCTATGACAATGTATCCAACAGTGTCATGGAACATGTTCTGAAGTACAAGGATGAAAGAGACATGAAATTCTATCAGAAGTTTGGTATGTTTGAAGATCATGATGATGCTGACATTGTTCACTTGTTGGAGTATTCTGATGAAGAGATAGCTGATTATGAAGAGGATTATCCTGAAGAAGAGGTGCAAGCCCAACCAGGTCATGAAGGACCTTCAAATCCTGCAGGAAGAAATGCCACTGAAGATATGGAAGCTCCACTCTTGAACAAATGCAGAGAAGCCAACAGGGTGGAGAGTGAATGACCCAATTACCAACCATGTATGCTAGAGAATCCTCTGAGAATCAAGTTCATATGGGAAGAGATTCCTGTGAGAAGCTTTCATAAGCTCAAAACAAGTGCCTTGAAAGACTTACTCTACATGGTGATTGGATCAATTCATCCACTAGAACAGCTGTGTTCTTTTGAGATTGAGGGCATTCTTCAAAGAAGAAAGGGTGAGGACTCAAAGCTGGATAAATCAAGAAGAAAAACCCTGAATTCATATCCTGGAAGAAGATTTAAACTTGTTGAAGGCAAATTGAAGTTCAGAACTTATGCCTTTGGTCAAGAATTGTGGACAGATCTTCAGGATGCTAGAGTATGTCTCTCCAAAGCAATCCAAAAGTACATTGATGAAATAGAAGATGATGCCATCTCTCCTGATGAGAAAGCATTTGTGGAAGGACTCAAGGAGATTCTGAAAGAAGCTCTCAACAGAGAGGGTGAAGCAAGACAGAAAAGAAAATCTGAAGCTAAGTGAAAATCTTTTATCAATTCTGATCTTGTTAGTTAAGTTGTCAGCATATATTGATTATAAATTTGTTGTTATTGTCCATAAAAACAAATTGGGGGAGATTGTTAGGATTTATGTGTGATAGCTATGAGACAACTTAACTAGATATTTTTAATGCTTAATTTTATTAAGTATGAACATATTGTCACAACCAGAGTATGTTCTTGTAACCATTTTTGTTTGTTGTTAAATAAGATTTTAGTACATCTTGGTAGAAGTTCATTTATTTGTTCAAGCCTCAAGAAGTGCTCAAGGAGGACATCAAGAATAAAAGTTACTGTCATGGCACTGACAGTAAGGTTACAAGAAGACAGCATGTTGCAAGTCACGACAGTATATCTACTCTGACAGCAACATTGGCGGAAGCCCTGAGACAACAACTTTACCTTAGCCTGACAGCAAGCTTGGAAATCCTGACAACATCTTCTGCGAGGATTTCTTACTGTCACCAAAAGCGCATTCTTGTGATAGCAAGCTTGAAGATCAGGATACTGTCTCAAAGGGATAATCTTTGTATTGGGGATCTACCCAGTCAAACATGTGACAGTTTGGATGTTCAAGAAACAGGCGTGCTGCAGTAGCCCAACACTGCATCAGGTCTGCAAGACTACGACTAAAGCTTGAGAGATCACATGACAAAGCTCACCAATTCAAGAGTATGACAAATCAACATCTACTAAATTGTGTTAGCTAAATATAGAATGCATCTAGATTGCTTTTTCCAGTAATGATAAACTTGTTTGTATAGCAATTTAGGAAAGACTCACGGGTAGACAATTTGTAAGAAGCTGCCACATGAAAATGACAGCAGCTTCACAAACCCGTGATGATAGAGATAGGAATAGTTTACTTAGTCTATCTCTCAATTCATTCGATGTATCACTCGAGAAATTGAAGCTCAAGAAAACTGACATTTTCTTGAGGTTGTAGCAACCCTTTGCAAAATAAATAAAACATATTTTGTGAGAAAAACTCGTGTGTCTACTTGTGTTTGCAATTCATAAACTGATAAACGTTAATCTTAGTTTTTGTTGTTGAAACGTAGATTGAGATTTATCAGTATTGCATTCAACCCCCCCCCCCCCCTTTCTGCAATAGTCAAGGACCAACAGTACAACATATAGATTTCTTGTGCATGAGTCAAAAATCCCTAACATACACAAGAATACAATAATGGAATCGAGAAATGCTTCATTTTTTGAACATGTATTTCCACACAAGTCCATAGAAAGTTCAAGTTCATCGAAACGGGCATGTGAAACTTATTCTAAAAATGAATATAGTGATGACGAGGAACAAGAAAATACAGATGAACTTGAAACAGAGGATGCACCTCGTCGAAGCAAAAGAGCTAGAGTTGAAAAATCCTTCAGGCCGGATTTTCTAACATACTTGCTCGAAAATGAACCACAGTCTTATTCAGAAGTTGTGCATTGTCTGGATGGTCCTTTTTGGAAAGAGGCCATTAAAAGTGAAGTTGATTCTATTATGCAGAATCATACTTGGGAATTAGTGGATCTTCCTCCGGGTTGTAAACCACTATGTAAAGCATAATGTAACATAAGATGTAACAGAGATAACTACAACTCAACAAAGGACAAGACAGACAATAATATTAACAGAAGCACAGGAATCCAGAAGTAAAGAAGATAAGGTAAACTCAAAATATCAAAATATGGTATGTATTCTTGAAGTCCGTAAACAGGTCACGGAAAGAAGTTCATTAATATGTTCAAGCCTCTGTGACAAATAAAGAAACAAGACTTTCAAGACTACAGAAGTATTTGAATGATTAAGAGTTAGTACCATAGGATTCCAGTGATTTTATTGACGCAACCAGAACGACAAAGGACTTATCAACAGCATTGAATTGAAGACATGGAAGTATTGATCGTGTGTTAATCATCTATGAATCAGACCAGTTGCACTAGTTGTCAGCACCTAAAAGATCAAGATATTTATCGTCTCGGAAGAAGTTGATTTAAGTCTAAATCTGAAACATCCTGAAAGTGAAAAGAATATTATAAGGTATGTTTAGGTTTAAATGGAAGTACAATATACTTGCTATAAAAGGAGAGAATCTTCAAGGGTCAAACTGCATAAGGAAAATATTCGATAGTTTTCTTTTAAGAAAAACTATCGAAATTGATCAAGTGGATTTGGATGAAAAACCATTGAAGAAGTAATTCTTCATTCGATAGATTTTATTTAAAATCTATCGAAGGAAGAATTAATTAATTCCTTCAATAGTTTTTAATATAGGGAGCAGGTGAGATTTGTAGTACTTTGTCAGGTTGATTGAAGAATTGGACGGCCAGGATTAATCCACAAATGGTTTGATAGTTTTTCAAAAGAAGTCTACAACAATAGAGTGAAGGCAGTGTCTCATTCAGTTAAGGAAAATCACAGAACATCATTTACGAAGAGAGAGTTTGAGCTTGAAACTGACAGAGAAATTAATAGCGCTTTGAATTCTATCATTGTATAGATTTTGTGTAACCTTGAACTCATTGAAGCTAATCTACGGATTAGAATTGTAGCACCCCTCGCGGTTCATATTTATAAAACGATATATTCCCCGACTCGTGTTTTGATTTGGTGTATTTGATTTCGTATTAGAACTGAAAGAATTATCCGCGAACGAAATTGAAAATTTGTGAGTATCGTATTCAACCCCCCCCCCCCCCCACCCCCCTTTCTATGATACTTTGGACCTAACACACTAGGATCTAAATGGATTTTCACTAGGAAAATGAAAACAGATGGATCCATTGATAAGTATAAAGCCCGACTTGTTATTCAAGGTTTTCGCCAAAAGAAAGGCATTGATTATTTTGATACGTATTCTCCGGTAACGAGAATGACATCTATAAGGATGATCATTGCTATTGCAGCATTGCGAAATCTTGAAGTACATCAAATGGATGTAAAAACGGCCTTTCTTAATGGAGATTTACATGAAGAAGTCTACATTAGACAACCTGAGGGTTTTGTGGTTCCAGGATTGGAACATAAAGTTTGTAAATTAGTTAAGTCAATTTATGGCTTAAAACAAGCGCCTCGAGATTGGCATCAAAAATTTGATAGTGTAATATTGTCGAATGGATTTAAAATCAACGAATGTGACAAATGTGTATATGTCAAAGATACAATAGAGGGATACGTGATCCTGTGTCTTTATGTTGATGATATGCTCATCGTTGGTAGCAATGACAAGATAGTGAAATCTACCAAAGACATATTACATTCAAGGTTCCACATGAAAGATATGGGCTTAGCTGACGTGATTCTAAGGATAAAGATCCAAAGAACACCAAGTGGACTTATACTAAACCAGTCACATTATGTTGATAAGATCCTTGAGAAATTTAGTAAAGATGATTCTAGTGTGTCAAGAACCCCTTTTGATACGACTTTACATCTATCTAAAAATAAAGGTGAAGGTGTTTCTCTAGGAGAATATGCTAAAGTAATAGGAAGTCTGATGTACTTAATGAATTGTACACGACCAGACATTGCCTTTATAGTGAGTAAGCTAAGACGATACACGAGTAATCCAGGTGTGGATCATTGGAAAGCGATAACTAAAGTGCCTAGGTACTTAAGATATACGCGTGATTACGGGTTGCATTACTCAAGATATCCTGCTGTAATTGAAGGGTATAGCGATTCAAACTGGATTAATGGTGTAAAAGGATCGAAGTCCACAAGCGGATATGTATTTACGCTAGCAGGTGGAGCGATCTCGTGGAAATCTTCGAAACAAATGGTAGTGACCAAATCTACCATGGAGGCTGAGTTTGTTGCTTTGGATAAAGCAGGCGAACAAGCTGAATGGTTACGCCAATTTTTAGAGGATATTCCTAAATGGGAGATGCTAGTTCCGCCACTTTGTATACATTGTGATAGTACTGCAGCAATTGGTACAACTGAGCGTGTACTATATAATGGAATGTCGAGGCATATTCGTCAGCGACACAATTCTGTTAGAGAACTACTCTCAACTGGAGTTATCACTATTGACTATATCAGGTCAAAAGATAACATTGCGGATCCACTGACCAAAGGGTTAACAAGAGAGTTAGTTGAGAAATCATCGAAAGGAATGGGACTGAAGCCCATAATAAAAGCCGGTACAAAGGAAACCCAACCTTGTTGACTAGAGATCCCAAGATCTTGGTTCAATGGGACAACCTAACTGTAAAGACTTAGTGAGATCATTGTGGGGGTTTTACTCCCGGGTCCATTCCTATGATTAAAAACAGTGATAAAATACGGAAAAGGCTAAGCAATGCTTTTAATGATCCTTACGTGTCGATATGTCGAACAAATAATACTTTTGTATTGTTCAAGAGATCACCTATGTGAGTGAAGTGGGGTCGCTTCAAGAAGGAATTGTGGGGGCTAATTCTGGGAAAAAATCACAGAACCAGGCTAAAGCTCAGGACCAAAATGGGCTTAACAGTGAGAACTGAACAAATATATGGAAAGACTCCAGTGGGGGATGTATCATCATTTCACAATACAGAAGGGCAGTTCAAGGTCAACGCGACTACTGAAATTCTAGAAATGTAAATATGTTCTTACAAGGGAAGGTTCAAGGGTGTACGCCTACCTATCCCATGCTGGTTTCTACCGTGCGCTTTATCTCCATGTCAAAGAATCTTTTACAAAGTCAATTTTTATTCATATGGGGGATTGTTGGCATGTTTGAATAAAAATTTAAATTGTATTGTATTATTTTGGTTTTGTAACTTACAAATCAATTTTGTAACTCCCTTACTAATGAGAAAAATATTGATGTGTTCTTTATTGGAGCTCATTATTGTGGAGGTTACATTTGTATTTGTAATGTAAGTTACATTTCTTATACTCCTATATAAGGAGATCTTGGCTTCTTTGTTTTACACACAAAACCCCACAAGCATTTCTTGAGTATTCATCTTAGAGCTTTAGGTTCTATTCAGTGAGATAGTAGCGGTGTTTGTTCGGTTCGTAGGAGGCGGATCTCTAGTGTTTAAGATCACCTCGATTCGTTGTATCCTGGGAGACGGAAGCCATAACACACCTTCGAGCACCATACGGAAGGGGCTTATCTGTTTTAAGGATAACGTGGTTTTTCACGTGCCTCGAATCATTTTCGGTATTTTCTTATTGTAATCTTGATTTAAGATATTTTCTTACTCTATACTTCCTACAGTTTCAAAGTATTATCACCAATAAAATGATTTAAAAAATATGAGAGCTAATAAAGCATATATACTCTATACGACTATACCATAGTAAAGACGACCACCATCACATCCTTGGTGGTTGCTGTAGATGTAAACTCCTCCTTTAGTTTGTGTAGCACCTATAATCGCACGTAGGCGAACATCAAGCTTTCTTAGTTGATGGTGACTCCCACTGGCATTCAGAAATACTTCAACACCATTGAGTGCAAGTTCGGTGTGAGGAGGCATGGGACTATGCAGTTCTTCACAAACTTCAGCCGCAATAGCTCTAATATGAAACAAACAATTAAACACTTAGGAAGAACTATAAGTTTTACGAATGATATATAAAAGTCACATTAATTAAAGTGACATGACAAATTATTAAAAGAGGTGGCATACGTGTCAATAAATTGCATATATCCATAACCAAAAGGAACACTGTCCTGTGATATAGCCTCAGAAATTTCAGCCGGGAGCTTAAACTCCACAAGTTGTTCTTTATGCTTCCATGTCGTAAACCACCTGAGTTCCCTGTAGTTCCCATCATTTGCTAGCCACATTTTGGGGCGTATCATTATAATTTTTCGGTCCAGACATAAAACTTGACAATTATAGCGCTCAGATCCATTCATAATTGGCATTCCAAAACTACATAAGATGCCATCAGTCCACTCACCAACCAAGATCTCTTTTAAACACTCCCACCTGCAATTTAAACGAAAGCTTCAAGCATAAAATGACCAAATACAATCAAGAACTTATACTCTGCATATACATGCAAAATATAGTCGACTGTTACTTACGCATGAGTAATGGTGTCGAGTTCCAGGAAATGGTCTTCACATCCATATCCAGTGATTTCAAGCTCCAGACCAAGCCTGACAGTGGCGCCAGCGTTTTTAGCCCTAGTTATTGATTCCTTAATATTTTTTAAGTTGCAATCAAAATCCATAGCCCATTGGTTCAAATTGCAAGCTGCTACGTTTATCAACCTCATTTTGTTTTTCGATCAGCACTTAAATCTCCAAGATGCTACTCAAGGGAGGCCTGCGGACTGAATATTGAATTCCTTATATATATTATATTCTTCCTTACAAAAAATTACCACAAATGTTAATCAATTTAAATTATTGTAAACAACATAAAAATAGTATAAAGCCAAAGAATTGATTTATTGTCAGGTCAGACCTAAATGTCAAAATCAAGATAATGCATTTTATAAAAAGGTTGGTTCCCGTACTCAAACCAGCAGAAAAGCAATGAACCGTTGGATTCAGTGTTGAAGATTAGAACTTGTATACGAGTATATCGACTAGGCGCACAATGTGTTAAATCTACATGTATATCGTTCTTATAAAAAATTAGTAAGCACTGTTGGGTTTTAAATCGATTAAATATTTTACTCTAATTCGAGTAGTTGGGATTGAAGTTTGACTCTAGCTTTGAATATTATTCTCGTTCAGTTCATAGACAAGTTAAGCATAAATATGATAAATAAATTTAATAAATTACGAGTTCCACTAGACTAAAAAATAATCGAACAATTTTTTTAGACTAAAAAATAATCAAACATAAAACGACTCAACTGATCATCAGTAAGATATATCATACAATTTTCTCATCTAAAATAAGCCTGCATGTATAAAAAAAACTTAATAATAATGAAAATAATGCAATCTTGACGCAACCAAACTGTGACCTACTCGTTTTGTTTGTGTCCAAAAAATAGACACTAGCTGTCAAAATGATTCATAATAATAATAAGAATAAGAATAATTTTTGCATAATTACAATACTTAATAATACCAGGCATTATTAGTTTCTGATTATTTTGCAAACAAATACAGGCCATAAAAAGAGGGATTCTCACATGAGTTTGTAATCTGCTGGCATGACCAATTCCAATCATATTCTATCCAAATATCCAATCCTCGGCCAACAGTATCTAGCTTTCTAGTATCGAGCAACTTATCCATACCCTCTCTCCACATTATACTCGATCGCTCTCTTTCGCAAAGTTGCATTAGGGAGAGGATATATAGGGACTTATCTAAGGAGAGGGAGGCACACATGCACGTTTTGTCAAAGCTTATATTGAGTTTGTCCAAGTTTTGAAGTTTTAAAACAATACAGCAAGGTTTTGTACTTTTCAAACTTGTAGCATCCTCACAAAAGTGATCCTCAAAACATGCTTCTAAATCCAACGTTTAACTCATAAATTCTAACGTTAAGGCAAAGCTTCCTCTAAGTTCTATATATAGTGCTAAAATTTACTAGTAGTAATAGTGGTTCGGTTTTGCCTTCACCGGCCTTAACATGAGCTGAGCAACTTATAAGTTTAATTAAACAAAAGCAAGTCTCTCTCGGAGCCTAATAACTAAGTTTATACACTTTAGGAACCGGCAAAGTGTAAGAAAGAAAGAAAAATGAGTTTTTAACACTTGAAGGCAAGTCTCAACCTTAAAATTTTTAATGAGGGCAGGTTGTAACCTAAACTTTACTTCATCCCACATCGAGGAATGTAAGGGTATGGCTTGTTCTGAACTCTATATATAAGTCTTGCTAATTAACATGTTTACAACTTCTCCTCCCACATCGAGAGTGTTATACTGGATTTTCGGTAATGGGCCCTAGACACGTCTCTAAGTGATTTGGGCCTAGGGAATGATTTATATTTTGGAAAGATTGATGTTAACTGAAATTAGGGCTCGCACCGTGAGCTATGTTGAGCCCAAAATCCTTCCAAGTATGGTAGGCTCGCTTCGTTAACGAATGGTGAGCACCTGTCCTTATGAGTCCCCACCTTAATGAGGGCTCGCATCATAATCGGGCTCGCTTCGCTAAAATGAATGTTGGGCTCTTCCTTATGAGTTCACTTTGGTGGGCTCGCGTCTTTATTTATGAACCCTCGCCATAAACTTATGGGCTCTCACCATTATGAAGTAATGGGCTCGTGTTACTTATCAAAAATAAGAATAATTGAACATAGATGAGCTCGCACCACTTAAACTACGAAAGGATAATTTTCATATGATTTGTGCGATGCGAGCCTGGCCAGCTCGCATCGTGGGTGAAGCCCAAAATATGGAAATTCATATCTATGGAATGAGTAAAACTTGGTTGACACGGGACAAACCTGCAATCACGGGAAGAAATGCGGAGATGCCGCGAGATTGTAGGAAAACGTGTGAAGACTGGACTATTTATGGGAACATGAGGAGGATTGATAATCCTTGGACTATTTATGGGAACATGGTGTATTGATAATCCTTGAGCTATTTATGGGAACATAAATCTTGACTATTTTATGGGCTTGGACTGAATGGGCTTGTCCATATGACTTGTTTTCCAAGAACTACGTGAGGCTTGATCCCTATATAAAGGGGTACGTAGGCACCTTGTATGATACACAATTGACACTCGGCAAAGAGCAAGAGAAAGAACCCATTCTCTATTCAATTTTCTGAGGAGTCATCATACAAGTCTAGCCACCACTTTCCATAAACCTCCAACACACTGTTGTACGAAATTCTCCTAACAACAATTGGCGCTAGAAGGAGGGGCCTAAGCATCTTAAGGAGAAGGATGTCGAAGAACAACAAGAACGGTGACAATGGGATTGAGCACAAGAAGGATGCCACACCACAAGGAGCGAGGACGGATCCACCACCCCACGAAGAGGGAGGACCAAGCAAAATCGCCCCTGTCATGCCTCAAGTCGCACCAGTTACACTAGATAGCCAGAAGATCTTAGGCTACCTCGAGGGGATCGAGCTCCAATTCAAAACTATGAACGCCCGGCTAGCTAAGGTCGAGCAGAACTCAATCAAGAATGCGAAGAGGAAGGCTCGAAGGCTCAAGGGCACTAGGGACAAGAAGGATAAAACCTCTAAAAAACTCATACACGAGTTCGACGAGGTAGCTGATGGGCTAAAGAAAACCGGGTCTCTTGAGACGGATGAGATATCCCCAAGCCAGGAGGAGCGAGGCAGCCAGGCTCCGAGCGAGCCGCGACATGAGCCAGCTTCGTCTGAGGCTAGATCCACTAGTGTTTTAGATCGAATCAGGAAGAAGCTAACTGAGCACGATCTAAGACTTAGATTGGAAAAGTCCAAAGCACGGAAGGAGGCACCAAAGAAGACTCCACCTCGAACAAAACGAAGGGAGAGGACTCCACCTCGAACAGAACGAAGGGAGAAGACTCCACCTTGAACAGAACGAAGGGAGAGGACTCCACCTCGAACAGAACGAAGGGAGAGGACTCCGCCTAGAACAGAAAGAAGGGAAAGGACCCCACCTCGAACTCATAGAAGGGAGCGAAGGGAGAGGACTTCCTCTCACCATTCTAGTGAAGAGAGGTATGACGAGAGAATTGGAGACCTAAGGGTTGGTGATTTGAGGCGCCTGCTGGTGCAGATGGAACATGAGAAGAGAGCCCCACCCCCTGCTACGGCCCCATCTCCTTTCACTCCTGCAATAAGGATGTCCCCTCTTCCCCCGACATTTAGAAGTAACCTCGAGCTTGCCTTCAATGGAGATGCGGATCCTGCTGAATACCTGGCCCGCTTCAATACCGAGATGGAGGTCTACCAGGTTTCTGACCTAACTCGTTGTCGATTATTCGCTGCCTCGTTAAGGGGGAGTGCCCAACAGTGGTTTACTAAGCTAGGACCAGCTAGCATTAGCACGTGGAGACAGTTGGGAGATCTATTCTTAAGGCAGTTTCAGTCCACTCTTCACTATGCTCCCCCGGTGGCCACCCTTGCAAACATTAAGCAGGGGGAGGTAGAGTCCCTGCAGGATTATTTCATGCGATTTAACGCTGAAGTTCCTAGAGTTCGAGGAGCAACAGAAGAAGCCCAGAAGAATTTCCTAATTGCTGGGTTGAGAGAGGGCTCTAAATTCTGGAAGACTCTACAGGCTAGGGAGCCAGAAACTTTGGCTGAATTTTATGAACAGGCGGAGCCTCACAATCTGGTAGAGAAATCCATGAGGGATCTAAGAAGCAGTGGCCGAAGGATGGAGAAGAGAGGGAGATCTTCTAGTCCTGAAGAAAGGAGAAAGACTTTTAAGAGGAGCCCCAGCCCAAAGAAAGTCTAAGTCATTATTTAAGAAGGTGGAAGTTTATTATCTAAATAAAGTTGAAGTTTATTGCGCATTAAGTAAATTTTCTTTTCTTTTCGTTCACAATTCGCTCTTAAGGCAAACACACTCGTTCATATTTTCAAAATACATTGGATTGGGCCTCGACCCATCAATTATGCAAAAAGAGCTCGTATGAGGCGAGCCCTCTCTCGAAACGAACTCATGAAAGTTGGGAACAAAACAAAAATTTGAGCAACGACCTTGTGCGAGGTGGAACGTTTTGCGAAGAAGAATTTTGGGCAAAATGGAATTCTGTGCTAAGTAAGACTCTGTGCGAGGTGAACCTGGTGAAAGTTGTGAAAAACTTAAACAACAATTACTATAAAAATAAAGACATGAATAGAAAATTGCAAGTGTTACTGGTTCGAAGACCATTAAATGTTTACAGATTGCGAGGCAAACGGGGTGCCCGCATCCCCAAAAGAAAGTAGTTGAAATAAAGCTAAGCTTGAGGAGTTTCCTCAATGGCCTCAGGAGCGAGCTGAGTTTCTGGGACGGGTTGAACCTCGTCTGCGATGCGAGCCCTCTCTACAGCCTCCTCCTCCATCTCGATGCGAAGCTTCTCAGCATAAGTAACGGTAGCAGCAAGGGGACTCCAATCGAACTCAGGGACCTTCTTCATGAAGCCCTTCATAAAGTTCTTGGATCCCAGGGCCTTTGCATCCTTGACCTCTTCATCCCGGCTCGCTTCTAACCTGGAGAATTTGTCTTCGAACTCATCACTCTGGGCCGCCATCTTAGCCTCGAACTCAGCAACTTGGGTCTTTAGAAGATTGTTCTGGGAGGTGGCCTCGGCTAGAATCATGGAATGTTCTCCCTTCATTTTCTCCACAAGTGCTTTAGCCTCGCGCATGTCCTTTTCAAGGCTTGTGGTCGCATCAAGGATGCTTTGCTTGGACTCCTCGACCAATGCCACGTTGGCCTTCCTCGCTTCGTCTAGCTTGCTCTTCAGGATTCTGTTATCCTTGTCGAGATGAGCAGAAGCTTGCCCATAGAGCGAAGGTCCATGTTTCTACTGATTTGCCTTATAAACACCTCAGCTGTGGCCTTGGTGAGGGCATCATTGTTCGCCTCGAACGAGCCCGAAGTCCATGCCCTTAAATCACTCTCGGAAATGTGAGGGGCTCCGAGTCGTACCAAAGTACTGGCCACCACATTTCCTTGAGGATTTGGGGGCAAATCCTTGCGGGCCCGCTTCACTGCGTCAACATCAGGTGGGGTATCCTTGGATTGCCGGGTTTTCCTTTTAAGTGGAGAGTCCCCCCCAGTGGCCAAGTATTCAGTGAGGGTAGTCTTAGATCGGGGAGGGACCTCTTTTGTTTTAATCTTGTTAGAGCCCTCTGCATGCGAACCGGTCTGGCTTCCAGAAGGGATGGTGCGAGCTCGAACCTCTGGCTCATCTAAAAATGAAGGAGGAGAAATCGCCATTTCTGAAATAAAACGAAGACAAAAGGGTTAGTCACTACATATGTTTAAAGTACAAGAATAAATGTGCCAAAATAAAGTAACGATGCGAGCTGAGGGCTCGCATCGAATGAAACTTACCTTTTCTTTTCCTTCTAGATTTCTTGCTAGGGGTCAACCTAGTTCCTTCTTTTAAGAAGCCGTACTCGACAAGGTTGGCAGTTGTAATCAACTTTCTAATGTTTCGTTCTGAGACGGGGATCTTTAGAAGGTTATCAGCGTTAACCTTCTCTTGACCTTGTAAAGGTGTCCTCACGGGAGGTTCTGAATAAATAAAAATAAACTATAAGAACGATGCGAGCTCAAAGAATGATGTGGGGTGAAAACGAAACGATGCGAAATGAAGTGCTTACCAGGGTCGTAGTAGAAATGGGTCTGGACTCGAGGAACTTTGTGAACGAAGAAGAAAGGGTCTTTCCATTTGCCCGAGTTGCTTGGGCCCCCGAAAATTAGCTTCTTCTTATTATAATAAGGCCGGACAGAAAGGTAGAAATAACCAAACTCGGCTGAATGCTTTAAATTTAATAAGTATCCTAGCTGCCTAGCGGTGAGAGTTGGATAACCTTGTTTTTTATAAAGGATATACAGAGCTATGGCAGACCTGTAACCATTGGGATTAATTTGTAATGGTGTGAGCCCATAATACTCCAGGATTTCTTGGATAAAGGGATGGAGGGGCACAGTAATACCCAGCTTTAACAGAAATGTTGAAAGAACCATGCGAGGAGCTCGTCCTCCATTCTCTGGATGATTAAATCGATAGCATCTCATATGCGGCGCGGGGAGGATTATGCGACCCTCTGGCCTGAACTGCTCCACGAGGTCGCATAAAGACTCCTCGGTCAACGAGGTGGACATATCTCGACAAGCTAAAATCTTCCCATCCTCATGGAAAGAAGATGAGCTCTCATCGCCATCCGGAATTACGCGTTTTTTAAGAAAGACAACTCCTTCGAGCTCGGGCTGTTGGATGGGTTCGTATGGAATAGGCGATGATTCAGGGACGTAAGCATAATTACAGAAATCTACCTCTTTGGACACATCTGCTACTTCTTCGCTAGCAGGACTATCATATGACCAATGTGAACTAGTGTCCTCGTCCTCGTCATTCTGTTCAAATTCATCTTGAGGCGATGCGACGCGAGCCACAGCTTTTCTTTTGTTTTTAGCATAGAATGCGCTCCCTAGGGAACTATCTGTGGACGACTCTGAAATTTCGATTGGAAGATTGGCAGAGTCTGGTGCAAGGCGAAGCCTTGCCTCTCTTTCTTGAAGCAGTTGGTTTATACGAGCATTGGCCTCCTCTTCGCTCATAGGTGGTAATGGACGGTTGAAAAAATCATCAAGATCAAATGAGCATTGGCCTCCTGTTTTCTTGTTTCTCCATAAATAAAGATTTTTCTCCCTAGTGTAGTTTCCGGGAGCAGAGTTGGGATCGAGTTGAAGTCCCAACGAACTGGAACCGCTAGCTCGCATCGCACTTTCTACCTTTGCGATGTTGGCAGCCCCTTCTGGAGTAATGGCTGACTTGGGAGAGATAGGCTGGCTTAAACGACCCGAAATGGATGTCAATTCACGCTGGAATTCCTTGGAACCTCTAAGCTCAGGAGGATACTGATTCAAAGGAGATGGGGTGGCAGAAGAACGAGCCAGGCTCGGGGTGCTATTGTGCGAACCGGCAGATGGAGATGGGGTCGCACTCGACATCTGAAAAAGATGGTGAAAATTAGTGTGTGCCCCTAAAAATAAGAAAAAAGAGTGAAGAATCCTAAGTGTCCTCACCTCGCACGGAAAATTAAGGCCATTGTGTTCGATGTGAACACAGGTCTTGTTCTCACATTTAACCAAGGCTCAGCTCGAACCATGGTTTGAGCTCGCCTCGATGAGGGAACTCAGTTCGCAACTCGTTCAGTTCGAACAGATATTATATAAAAACATAAAAATACATATGAAAGAAGGTTTTTGAGATTGAAATGCTTACTTTGTGAAGGATTAGAGGATGAACTTGAAGAACTTGATGAAGTTGCGGACGAACGCCGGGAAGTTATAATGCCGTGTTTGATCCTTGAGCAAAATTGGTGTAACACCCCCAGATCTGGGGTCAGGAATCTGGGTTGTCACGCTCCATCAATGATACAATACCTGCATTACTTACAACATTCTCATAATACAACTCCAAAGACCCCAATCACTTACGCACACACACACAAGTTATAGCCTTGGAAATGAGCAACAATAATCAACATTTGTTATTACAACCCAAATGTACTATCCATGATCTCATCTATTATTTACAACCTCTACCTGAAGTTACAATAATAGACCTCACAATTCTATACAAGGTTTAGTAATACAAACCCACTCAAAATAATTCTCACTAATTCAAGCTGCAACTATTCTGCTCACACCGACAGTATCCATCGTGCATCAACTAACTCCAGGGTGGTCTCTCCATTCCCTTGCTCTCGTAACACGAGGTGGATTCGGCAATGTTTTCCTCATGCTGAAAGATTTAATAAAGCAAGAATGAGCTAATAGTGCTCAACAAGAAATCTATCCCAGTTTAAATCTTTAAACCTTTTAGGGAGATAATCCATATGGGATCAAAGCTTTTATCACTACTAGGGTCTAACCCCAAAATAGTATACCGTTTAAAATACCGTATGACTTATAATCATACTCATATACTCTTCGTAAATCCTTTGGAAATCCTTGGTATCAGTATGGTAAACCAAGACTCAAGATGTATCTTTTTAAAATAGAGGTTAACATTAGAATCAAGGCTTAAAGCCTATTTATTGATTCAAAATACCATACAGTTCAATATCTTTATAACCACATGCTACGCATTAAACGGATAAAATACTAGCATGACATAAAAGATGAAGTTACGAGGAAAATTAATATAATGATTCTGTAACCCAAAATCCACTTATGCATATATAATCTGAGTAAGGTTTCATCAGAGTCATAACTCATAAAATAAAAGATGAAGTTACAAGGATTTATTGCAACTTCATTTTCTTTGAACACTTTTCGACCCCATGTCGACATGATCGGTTCTTCTCCCCAATACATGTTGCAGGAATATCCAAAATTTGATGATGAACTAATACCGGAGTTGCTACCGTGCCCGTTGTCCCAACCTTACTATGATCAGTAGCAGGTCGTACAACAAAAATATGTTTTCTACATGTAGATGGAAGAATCACGACAGCCTGACATTGTCTACCGCCTTCCCGGATCTCCCGGCCCATTTGGGGCAATAAAATGGATGGGTCGGCGCAACTGGACCTCTTACACCACTCCTAGTTCGGATGAAATCCATGACTCTGAAACGTAAAGATCGTCCTCCTTCCCCAAGTGTAATACTTGTTGATACGACTCCACTAAGTAGTTATATCTAGGTTGGAAAGGAAGATTTTCCAATATTTCCCAAGCTATTGCTTGTTAATGGATATCGACTTGTTCCATCAATTTACTCCTCGATCGTTGAGGTAGTAACACAACATTTGACTTGCAGCAATTAAACTGCTCCGAGAAAATATCTGTCCCCTAACAGTTTTGAGTTGAGAGTTTAAAATGAGTAGCAGTCACTTAAATCAGGTTTCCCATATTTTTGGTAGTTGAGCGAGTATTTAAATCCTCTTAAAAGATAGATTTAAATGGAAAAACGGTGTTTTGGGAACCTCTTTTTTTAAAAAAAAATAATTAATAATACAGCTTAGAGTATCCTTCGTAATTATTGAAGGTCGAGGATAAACTTTAAATAACATTTCTCATTTTTTTAAAACGTGTTAACAGTATTTAATAAATAATCGAATAATATTTATTAAATAAGTAAACCTTAAACGAATATTCGAAAATAATATTCATTAAGTAAATAATGATTAAATGAATATTCAAAAATAATATTCATTAAATAAATAAGGATTAAATGAATATTCAAAATAATATTCATTAAATAAATAAACCTTAAATGAATATTCAAAAATAATATTCATTAAATAAATAATGATTAAATGAATATTCAAAAATAATATTCATTAAATAAGGATTAAATGAATATTCAAAAGAATATTCATTAAATAAATAAACCTTAAATGAATATTAAAAAATAATATTCATTAAATAAATAATCATCGAATAACAATTACCTGATATCTTTATCGGAAAAATAATCTTTAACATATACAGAAAATATAATTACTTCTGATCTAAAGAAAAATCACACGCCCTTAACCTAGGGCATTTATAAAAACCTGGCTTATAGCTGATATCCCATATCTAGCTTATAAGCCCCAACATCAAGTCATAACCTCGAGTATCGCTATATATAGCAGTTCGAAAACAAGCATGTAATTTATATATGGCAATGTACTTGGGAATAAAATATGTATACTTCTCATTTGCATATCATATATGAAAGCAGTTTATTATCACAACAACAGTAAGCATAGGTTTCGAAAACTTGCATCTATCATATGCATATATTACCTCTCATTATTTTTAATACCATCACATCTATATACGATGTGAGGTTTGAAAGCATGCATAATACATATGCATATGCATCATCCGAATATTTTACTTTAAAACATAGCAGGGAATGAGAAAACTTGCCTAGAAATCCCGAAGTAGCAATAAGTCTCAGGTTGGTCCAGTAATCTAGAATCAACACAAGGTTCAAGATTAATAACTTAAACGCTTTCACCATACTAAGTATATACTAACTCAAGTACAAGTCCATTTTCAAGTTAACTCCTTAAGATCCTCTACTCGAGCATGCTCGCTCACGCATTTTTATAAAAATTGAAATATAATCCTTTTTAACACGAAATCTTTTCGAGGGTCTTCCTAAACGTACCTAGCATGTTAACACAAAGTTTCACATTTCAATAAGTCGCTTAAGGGGTTTGACCACTATCTCAAAGTTCATGCAATGAACTACTTAGTTACGCGAAACCGCTTTCACTAAAACGGACGTTTCTCCTAAACCGTAAATCGAAACGATACGATTCTTTCGCTAAAACAAACTAGGAAACAGGGCCTACATGATCATGGTCAGAAACCTTATGTTTATGCCCTTTAAAGTATTCGGGATTTCTGTCCAAACTTCCTAAGTAAAATTTGACATGGTAACGACGCTTAAACGCGATTCCTGTGTTTAAAACACTCTAATCAATTCATCAATCCACAACCAACAATCACAACCCAAGGATCTCCTCCAAATCACTTTATTTCTGTCTAAAAATACTCATAACACTAATCACTAGTTCAACCATCAATCAATCCATTAAACCTCATACATATCATGTAAATCATCTCTAAATCATACTATCACTAACAATCATCCATTTATACACTAATATCAAATCATAAGTAAAAGTGTGAGAGGGTTTATACCTTCCTTGGTACTTAATATAGACTATAGATGGCTAGTATACCCTTCCTTGCTCCTTGATTATCCTTTACAAGCCTTAAACTTCAAGATCAAAACAAGAAACCACTTGAAGTTACTATTCATCCTCATCTTGTAAAATCCATAACAAATCAAAAAATAAGAGTTTGGTGCTAAATTTTTACCAAACCTTGTGCTCTTGATAAGATTACTTTTGAGTTATAGATCATCAAATTTGAAGCTTCCTAGCTAGGGTTTTGAGCCCCATCTTTCCGCTGGACAGAAACTGGACAGATTGGGTTCTCCAACTTGGGGAAGAGATTTGGCTAGGCTACACTCCTTTGTTGACCATGAAATTTTGAACGAATGTTACCCATGGAGTGGAGAAGCTATGGTTAAAATTTGGTGATTTAAGGATGAGTAGAACTCAAGTTATAAAATTTTTCTCCTCCCTTGGTCATGCTGGGCAGATTGTTGAAGAAATGGGGGTGGGGAGAGTTTTCTTTGCTTTTCCTTGATATTTTCTTGATAAAGTGAAGTGGGTGGATGCTGATTAATGTGTAAGAGATGATGATGTAGTGTGCTTGTGTCATCTTTGGTTTAGTGAGTCATAGCTTGTTTGCCTCATCATCATGACACATGTCAAGCAATGGGAGATCATGGTGGCAAGATAGTTTTACTAGTTTTTTCCTTTTCACATGGATGATACAATTGTTGCATTCCTTGGATTAATCTTGTTACATGTTACTTCCATGCTTTTATTTAATCCACTAAGTGTCACGTTGTTCGGTTACGGCTTAATCTCGTTGAACGTTCGCAGGGATTTCTTAAGTGATCTATCGAATTAGTTTACCGTAAACGTTCTTGGTATCCTAATAACTTTAATAAATCCAAATCCATGGAATTGATAATATAAAATCCTCCAATATATTTAAATAATGATTAATCCATCAGTCATAGGTGAAATTTCGGAGAAAACAGAAAATGCTCTTTTTCTGATTCTGACAGCTTTTGCATTCCTTCATTTTCATAGTAAATCAATAATACGACTTCGAAAGTTCATTATCCCGACTCGTACATAGGGTGGTCTGAAAATTTTCTAAACGACAAAAAAATTACTATTCATCAGGATTTTACTATTCATAAAAAAAATTAACTAAGTCCAAAATTTGGGGTTATTACAATTGGGCAGAGTTTCGTTACTGTTTCTGATAAAATGAGTTTATGAAAAGAAATTCTGAGGTATTTATAGAGGGTAGGAGAGAGAATACATGGGACACGTGTCCGAATCTGAATGGATGGCACGTCTTTTTATGAACAGCTGTAAGACGATTGGGTGAACACACGTCTAACAGAAGTAAGCGAACTGGAGACAATGCGAGCTGGGAATTGGGCTCACATCGTATTCATTGGAAACAAATAAAAATTCCTTATTTGAAATTTCTAAGGAATTTTGGGGGGTAGTTGTTATACTGGATTTTCGGTAATGGACCCTAGACAGGTCCCTAAGTGATTTGGGCCTAGGGTATGAATTATATTTTGGAAAGATTGATGTGAGCTGAAATTAGGGCTCACACCGTGAGCTATGTTGAGCCCAAAATCCTTCCAAGTATGGTGGGCTCGCTTCGTTAACGAATGGTGATCACCTGTCCTTATGAGTCCCCACCTTAACGAGGGCTCGCATCATAATCGGGCTCGCTTCGCTAAAATGAATGTTGGGCTCTCTTCCTTATGAGTTCACTTTGGTGGGCTCGCGTCTTTATTTATGAACCATCGCCATAAACTTATGGGCTCTCACCATTATGAAGTAATGGGCTCGTGTTACTTATCAGAAATAAGAATAATTGAACATAGGTGAGCTCGCACCACTTAAACTACGAAAGGATAATTTTCATATGATTTGTGCGATGCGAGCCTGACCAGCTCGCATCGTGGGTGAAGCCCAAAATATGGAAATTTCTGTCTATGAAATGAGTAAAACTTGGTTGACACGGGACA
Organism: Heracleum sosnowskyi; assembly: GCA_030848705.1. Lineage (NCBI taxonomy): Eukaryota > Viridiplantae > Streptophyta > Magnoliopsida > Apiales > Apiaceae > Heracleum > Heracleum sosnowskyi. The sequence continues at coordinate 13,372,338 of CM061239.1, forward strand.
GACCTGCAATCACGGGAAGAAATGCGTAGATGCCGCGAGATTGTAGGAAAACGTGTGAAGACTGGACTATTAATAGGAACATGAGGTGGATTGATAATCCTTGGACTATTTATGGGAACATGAGGTGGATTGATAATCCTTGAGCTGTTTATGGGAACATAAATCTTGACTATTTTATGGGCTTGGACTGAATGGGCTTGTCCATATGACTTGTTTTCTAAGAACTACGTGAGGTTTGATCCCTATATAAAGGGGTACGTAGGCACCTTGTATGATACACAATTGACACTCGGCAAATAGCAAGAGAAAGAACTCATTCTCTATTCAATTTTCTGAGTAGTCATCATACAAGTCCAGCCACCACTTTCCATAAACCTCCAACACACCGTTGTACGAAATTCTCCTAACAACAGAGAGGTTTGAGAGTGCCACTCTCCCTCACATCTATCCAATCTAAGTAAAGTTTCCTTACTTGGTCCTTGAGAACTAAAAATTCTATAAAAATATATAAATATTTTAATTGATTCCTGTGTTGTTGAAAGTAAGTATGTTATGTCATGTATATCTCTATATTTATAATATAATATAATAGATGAAATATTAAAATTTTGATTGATCGGTAAGTGTTTCTACCTAATTATCATTATTTATTTATAAAAAAAATATCATTAGATAAGATGTGGGACAAGTATGATTAGTGTTCTGAATATCATTGTGTGGTATGCAAAGATGCTCCATATTCAAGATAAGAATCAAGACTGGGACAGTACTCGCAATCAACACATGCATTTTCAAACATATTTCATTATTATCACGTGTCAATTATAGTACGGAAGTAAAGAAAATGTGCACTTCGAAAAGATTTATGTCTTTCTTGAATTTGTAAATTAAAGGAAGATGATTCAGAGCAATCGATTGTTATAATATATTGTATCGTGAATTTTTTTTGTTATAAATGATGAATCTGGATTTATACACACTAAAAATCTTAATGTGTACTAAAATTGTAACAACTGACAAACCAAAAATCTTACTATACAGTATGCTGTAAATTGTTACTCAACCCCTAAATTAAAATACAAGATACGCAAATGTGTCAACCTTCCTGGATAGGCTGCATGTTCTTGCCTGCACGGTCCAAGCGTTATCGGGCATCACATTTGGGCCTGACCAGAATTCCTCCGAAACTATAACCAACCCAAATTGAAAACAGCCCAGCTAGAAACCACACACCAAATCTCCCTCTTATGTAAAAAGTGCATTCATTATTTATCAAATTTTGGCTAACTGGAGTGATGCTTTTCTTAATTATAGATTAACTTAAAGCTGACACCCATATTTGACAAGCTGACACCAAATTTAACGCAACTTCTTCCCTATGATTAGCTAATTGAGTAATTAATAATCTAGTGCTTCATGATTAATCAACTTATACCCATCTAAATTAAGGTGGAAAGATAATTAATCTCACTTGGCCAATGAAAAATCTAAGTTAAGACCCCATATCCTAATCTTTAGGAAAGGGGACCCTAAAAGATTATGGGCTCCCACAGTATATATAGACTGGTAATCATTGATGAGTAATGGCATGCTAATCAATGCTTCATTTTAATTACAATACTAATCTTCTTGTGTGCTTAGGGCACTTTTAATATTAAATGTGGTTTTTGATTTTTTAAGTTTGGATTAAGAAATGATTAGAATAGTTAGCTAGTGGGAAAAGATGACCAGATGCACATTATATAAATGTAAACTTTAATTAATCAGGGCTTAGTGTGATTCGATTCTCTTGATACATACAAATTTTCTTTTATTTAGTTAAACTGAGTTGGCTAATAAAACAATTGAGTTGTGATTGGAGAGAGGAGGATTAAATAAATGATTAATGAATTTAATATTGACTCATAAGTACTGAAAATCTAAGAGTTGACCAACTCAGTTTTTGTGTCTAAATACCAGACAGATGGTAATGAAGAGAAATTTGTGTATGTGCTAGGCTGTACTGCATTTTTCCAGTGTCGCAGTCTATGTGATCAGTCCCTGTAGTCCCCTGTTGAAATTGGATAATCATGACATCGCTGTTAATTAGACATGGTTTCGAGTTTCAAATTATTATTTTTTGACTTATAAATTTTTTAAATAATTATTCAAAAATCTGGGTAGTTAACTTTATGTGTTATGACGATGGACAAAGGATACATGCATTCTGTAGGATTAATTATATTTCCAAGTAGCAAAATTTTGTAGGTTATATTTTTATTAGGGATGCTCTTTGTTAAAAGCTAACAACATTTGCATCTAAATCTTTATCTCTTAAGTCTGAAAACTCGGCCATGAATTTTTCGACTCAACCATGTATATAATAATTTCTGAACAATTTTAAATGGGTAAGAAGGTAATTTCACTTCCAAGTTATAAATGTAATCATTAATGTTATTAATTAAATATGGTTATCACAATCATGCATTTTATTGTTTTCTTCACTAATTATGGCAAGTTTTGAAATCAAATTTTAGATTACTACAAACAAATTAAATTATGCACATTAGCATATTTACATTTGGTATATCCAAAAATTAGATCACCAAAAAATTTATATTCCTTTCTTTGATCTTCTCAATTTATTTTCTCTTCCTTCAACACTATCAACTCAATATTCAATTTTGATTTTAATATAATTCAAAATGAATTAACTTAAATTAATTTTTTTAATTTCAATATACGTTTTTTTTTCTATAAATCAATGATATATACATGTGTAAGATTCTACTATACGATGAAACATTCTTAGTTTTAATTTATTAATGCCTAATCATATAGTATTTTTTTATTATTTAATTGGACATCAATCAGACACGAGATATAAATATTTATCACTTAAGTTATCTAATCATCACAAAATTATGTTAAAAAAGAAAATAAATCATCTTGGATCTTTTTTTGATAAAATAAATCAAAATTAAAATTTTGAATAATTTATCAGATTGATCAAGATTTTTTGATACTTAAATGGTGAGTTTTGAAAATAATTATATTTACTTATAAGTATAACTTTTTTTCTCTAAAATAAAAATAAAATATATATAATTTATCAAATCAAATTTTATATTAACAGTCTTATACATCTACTAATAAATCACTTTTGTTTTCTCTAAAATAAAGATAGTCATTGACTTAATTTAGTCAGACAATTTGAATCAAAATTTACAAAGTTAAAAATTTCTCGAATATCTTTCAAACGCATCTTATATCTTCATAGTTGACGCTCCTATCCAAATTATGAGTTAGGAACATATCTCTAAAGACACCTTCAAATCCAAATTCAAAATTTTAAATATATTCTATAAAAAAAGGATTTATAAATATTTTAATACTTTTATCAACATCAAAGTCACCTTCTCCTAACAATGTTGCAAGCAAAAATATTAATTTATCGTGAAAAAAAACAAACAATTACAAAACGAATTTCTACCTCTAAATTATAATTATAGGTTTAATCATTAAATAAATCAAAATAATGTGATATAGTTAATAAATAAATAAAATTGAAAGCCGTGCGCGGAGGGCGGGCAAGAAAACACTAGTTAACTAATTAATTTCAACTAATGCCAGTGAAATTCAGGGCCGACCATGAATTTTTCATCTTTAATTTATACTAGTATTTTACCCGTGCTTCGCACCGAGATTTTTTTTTTTGCCTCATTTTGTTCTACATTTTTTTTCTTATATAAATTACATTATTAGTAATTTACAATAATATTTATTTTAATATACAATATTTGTTCGGCACATAGACGGAAAATTGTTATCGAGATGTGTAATGTTATCACTTATCATAGAAAAATGTACTTGAAAAATTATGTCGACAAAATTTTATGGAAATACAGAATTAAATAAATAAAATTTAAATAGATGACAATGTAATAAAAGTAGTCCAGCATCTGAACATAACACCAATAAAAATAAAAAATAAAAATGCATAACATTTTTAACCATCCTAAAATTCACAACATCATTTCATATCATGCATCATTGTTAGGACCATCATACCCAGTAACTTCAAGCCTGAAAAATATATAGAATATGAATAGGTCAAAATAAAAACTTAATATTGAAATTTGAAGTTTTAGAATATTCTTACCAATATCTCATAGAGAAAACCTCATACAAATTAGGATTAACGTATATTTTTAATGATGGTAGATTGGTAATTGAAATTGATCCTGAAAAAAATATAGGAAGATAAGATTTTGTTTGATTGGTTTTTTTTGTCAGGTGTGTGATTGATTTATTGATTGACTTAAGAATATGTTTTTCTTATAAAAAGATGATAAATATGTTACTTACTATTGTAGGTGGTTATTTTACATTCGGTAAGAATAATGATCAGAGGGTGACCTTATAAGTTCTCTAGATCAAGACGTAACTTATCTGCAAGCTTGTCCCATATAATAACCCTAGCCTGAAAGCTACAAATTTGAAAAATAATTAGAAATACGTCATCAATATATTATGTCAAAAAATTCAACAATGTGCAAGTATCTCCCATTATTGATGTCAAACATATATATTTTTTGAACCATATTGAGTGTCGCGTGACGTTGTACCCAGACCCTCATAAACTCCAATAACATCTGCATTGTAGTAAGATGAGAGAGATATTTGAAACAGTATCAATATAGATATAGGTTTGTGAATAAAAAATGTGTAAACCTGTAAGAACTTTTGATTCACCAACTATTGCATGTAAACATCCAAGAGAAACCAAGTCAAACTTGTGGCGTGGAATCATCTCATCCTCAATTGTTATTGGTTCCATCTTAGTATATTTTTGAAAAAATATACACTTCTTGTTTCTAACAGGAGAATGGTTAAGCTTTGAGTTCGCAATTTTTAAATTTGAAATTACATAAAGACTTCTTTCTACATGTTCGAATCTTGCCCATTACAAAATTCAGGTCCAACGTGTGCATGAATGTGAGTTTTCTGCATTTGACAAACATAACATAATTATATCGAACAAAGTTGTATGAATCTATGTGTGTCACTAAATTTGTGTATGAGTAAAAAGAGTACTTACGTCATCGTCAAGTAAGATTAGATTGAGCCATTTAAACTCACCCGTAGCGCTGTTGATCACATGCCACATCCTGGTCAAGCGTATTTTGATTCTCCAGTTTGTCTTCTCATATGTCAAGGAAGCAATTGATCACATGCCACATCATGGTCAAACGTATTTTGATTCTCCGGTTTGTCTTCTCACATGTCAAGGAAGCAATACGATTAAAGCGAGCTCCTTGCATTTTCAATTGTATGTGTGTAGAAATGATTGATGTATAATTGAGGATTGGTAGTTATCTAACAAATACACATTGACCTATTTATATGCATAAGATTACATAAACATGACTTAATTTTGGCTCAAATCAATCAATCCCCAATTATGATTATTACATTATTACATATAAAACATTTATATCAATTATCATTAAAACATATCCTGCGTTTTAATTTTTTGATAACTATAAATCAATCTCAAATCAATTATCATTCAAAAATATATTGCAGGATCTTAATTAATTATTTTAGAAGTATAAATCAATTTAAAATCAATTATAATTAAAAAAAATATGTTGTAAGATATGCTTTAATTGTTGATAATTATAAATCATTCTCAAATCAATTATCATTCAAAAATATCTTACATGATATTTTTTTAATTTTTGATAAGTATAAATCAATTTAAAAATAATTTTAATTCAAAAATAATTTTAATTCAAAAATAATTTTAATTCAAAAATATGTTGTAAGATATGCTTTAATTGTTGATAACTATAAATAAATCTCAAATCAATTAACGGTTCAAAAATATCTTACAGGTTTTTTTTATAAATCAATCTAAAATAAATTATAATTGAAAAATATCTTGTAGAATCTGCTCTAATTGTTGATAACTATAAATCAATCTAAAATCAATTATCATTAAAAAAAACTATCTTGTAGGATCTATTTTAATTTTTGATAACTGTAAATCAATCTCAAATAATTGACATTTATTTTCGCAAATTAGTAACATATACATTAATTTGGATTTTATTATTATTATTTGAGAAATGACCAAAAATACTAATTTTTTAAAGTTTTTATGCGGCTCTACTATTTTTTTAAATTTTTTGCGAAAATACGGTTTGCAATCAGAAGCAACCAAATGCAACTTTTTTTTTTTTTTACGATTTACAATGCAAAAAAATTTGAAAATCGTAATTTTGCAAAAAAATTATATAAAAAACCTATTTTTGGGAAAAAATAAAAAAAATTGTATTTATGAAAAAACCTCTGAATATTATTACATTAATTTAATTTAAATTTTATTCATATTAACTACGATTAAATATTACCATGCTTATTGTGGTTAGTATTTTAACTACAACGGTTAAGATTTTAGTTAAAAACATAAAAATGGAAATGTTGTTGTGAATTTGATTGGTTGAATTTTAAAAACTCGCATGTGATTGGTTGAAAATTATGAGAAATTCTCTGATTAGCTAACTATATGATAATTCTCTGATTAACTAACTACATTGATTAACTAACTACATGGTAATTATAAAAAAACGTATTGTTGCAAAAAAATTTAAAAAACCCATATTTATATATAAAAAAGCTCTTATTATTCATATTACCATTTTATTATTAATATTTATATTGATTAGAATAAATAAAGAAGAGTTAAATTGCTTAGGAAAAAAAGAGTTAATTTGACTTGGAAAATATTTAATAGAATATTAAATTGAAAAGGAAACAAATCATTATTTGAAGTGCATTTAAACTTTTCCTTTTTAAAATAGTGGTTAATATTTGTACCATAGTTAGTCACCTATAGTTAATTCTAAAAAAAATAAATGTGCTACATCAATTCTGATTAGTTGAAAAATAAAATTCTTGTTTCTGATTGGTCGAAAACTATTTAAAATTCTCTGATTGGTTAACTAATATATGTGGTTAACTCAGCTTTTATAAATAGAGATTACATTAATTTAATTTAAATTTTATTCATATTAACTACGATTAAAGATTACCATGCTTGATTGTGGTTAGTATTTTAACTACAACGGTTAAGATTTTAGTTAAAAACATAAAAATGGAAATGTTGTTGTGAATTTGATTGATTGAATTTTAAAAACTCGCATGTGATTGGTTGAAAATTATGAGAAATTCTCTGATTAGCTAACTATATGATAATTCTAATTCTCTGATTAAGTAACTACATGGTAATTATAAAAAAAACGTATTGTTGCAAAAAAATTTAAAAAAACCATATTTATATATAAAAAATCTCTTATTATTCATATTAACATTTTATTATTAATATTTATATTGATTAGAACAAATAAAGAAGAGTTAAATTGCTTAGGAAAAAAAGAGTTAATTTGACTTGAAAAGTATTTAATAGAATATTAAATTGAAAAGGAAACGAATCATTATTTGAAGTGCATTTAAACTTTTCCTTTTTAAAATAGTGGTTAATATTTGTATCATAGTTAGTCACCTATAGTTAATTCTAAAAAAAGGAAATGTGCTACATCAATTCTGATTGGTTGAAAAAATAAAATTCTTGTTTCTGATTGGTCGAAAATTATTTAAAATTTTCTGATTGGTTAACTAATATATGTGGTTAACTCAGCTTTTATAAATAGAGATTACATTAATTTAATTTAAATTTTATTCATATTAACTACGATTAAAGATTACCATGCTTGATTGTGGTTAGTATTTTAACTACAACGGTTAAGATTTTAGTTAAAAACATAAAAATGGAAATGTTGTTGTGAATTTGATTGGTTGAATTTTAAAAACTCGCATGTGATTGGTTGAAAATTATGAGAAATTCTCTGATTAGCTAACTATATGATAATTCTAATTCTCTGATTAACTAACTACATGGTAATTATAAAAAAAACGTATTGTTGCAAAAAAATTTAAAAAAACCATATTTATATATAAAAAAGCTCTTATTATTCATATTACCATTTTATTATTAATATTTATATTGATTAGAATAAATAAAGAAGATTTAAATTGCTTAGGAAAAAAAGAGTTAATTTGACTTGGAAAGTATTTAATAGAATATTAAATTGAAAAGGAAACAAATCATTATTTGAAGTGCATTTAAACTTTTCTTTTTTAAAATAGTGGTTAATATTTGTACCATAGTTAGTCACCTGTAGTTAATTCTAAAAAAAGGAAATGTGCTACATCAATTCTGATTGGTTGAAAAATAAAATTCTTGTTTCTGATTGGTCGAAAACTATTTAAAATTCTCTGATTGGTTAACTAATATACGTGGTTAACTCAGTTTTTATAAAGAGAGATAGTTCTCGTGATTTATTAATACCAAAAATATAAAAAATTTATGAGTAGCTATGTTAATAATAAGGTAAAAATTGACCTGTAAATAAATGTATTAAATTGTTAAACGGCTAGGTGTACAGATACGAAGAACTACTGTTTCAATATTTAGGTGGCGGAATAAAAATGGTTTGATTAGTGAAAATATAAACCGAAAGTGTCAGGATATCACGTACTACCTCGAGCACTTCGCTGGTAGGAATCCTATTACTAATTTCAATATTCTATTATTACAAGTCAATATCAAAATCTAGCCATGTGATTCTAATATGAAATTCAGGCTATATTTAATACTTCTGTATGCATGGTCGTCGATTAACTTTGACCTGATCATTTTATGCGCCAAAATCTAATTCGTCGTAAAAATAAAATATTACTCCATCTGTACCTCTCATTTCTTTACATTTTCCTTTTTGGTACGTTCCTCTCATTTTTTTACATACCAAAAATAGTAACATTTTATAATATAAAATCCAATCACATTCACTATTTTTCTCCACTATACATATTTTATACTCATTTTATACCTTAAATATTGATTTGGTCCCACCACTTTACTCATTTTTCTTACTTTTCCTTACTAATTTATATTTTTTCTTAACCTCCGTGTCGTCCACTCAATGTAAAGAATTGAGGGGGACGGAGGGAGTATTTATATACTTTCCGTTCTTTATTGGCTTTAAGATATTTATAGAAAAATATATTATTATGCAATTGTGTGGAAATCAGGACTAGCAGGAAAGAGAGCTGGTATGGCTTATGAAAAAGGTGAGTATATTATTAGTGATTTCTTGATTGTGTTTCCATAGTCCATGTACTGTTAATCCTTTGCTTCCATCTTATCATCATCAACCTTTTGCCTTGTTTTTTGTCCCCACTAAATATACAAGCTTTTTATTAACATAAAAAAGATTAACAACAGAAAATTTCTACACTTGCATTTTTTTTGTAACACATCTAATTTTATAATAAAAATAAAATCGAGAGTTAATAACAGAATCCCGTTTCCTAGACAGAAAGATAATTCACGTTTGCGCAAAGTGGAAACAAAATTTACAAATTAAAATACAAATCAAGTTAATCAAACATAAGAAACCAAACAGAAACTAAACATTTTTTCCGATCCTTCGTCCCGGAGCTTTAATACTTCGTTCTCCCTATGATCCATTATTAGCACCGACATCCGCATCAGAGGCACCATGTGCACTGGAATTCTTCAATCTATCTTCCACCTTCATCGCACTTTACGTTGCTCCCAACTCTGCGTTGCATCTTCTTAAGCCCCTGCTTGCTTGTACTCTGGTCCATAATTATATTTTGTGACTGGCCATCCTTGAAACACTCATGGCGCATTTGGTGCAAGCTCACAACAGAAGTGGTTAGATATTTTTTTGGACGTTCTTTACCTCTTTTTTGAGGTGTTAGATTTACCACTTTGCATGTTCTTCACATTTCTGGTACATTTATGTACCAGAAATGCAGAACACATGAGGTGGCGACCTCCGGAAATTCCGTCATATCAGGTGGCGACCAGTGGCGGAGGGAGTATAGAACATGGTAGGTCACAGGACCCACCATTATTTTTTTAAAATTTTTTTTTTAATTTTTTTTTATATATATATTAACATAACAATGACTTGCTAGTTGCTGCTGACCTGCTGTGCCAAACCGTTTGTTTATCAAAAGTTGCAATTTGCTAAAGAAAAAAGAGAGGTTACAAGGTGTTTGTCAAAATGCCACAGTGATTTTTTTTTTATATGAGTTGATTTGTGTATATTAACACAATGAAAAGGTCAAATACGCGAGATATTTCAAGTTTCTTTACCAAAAAACCAACTACGGAAAATGCTTCTCAAGTTCAAACAAGTGAAGAAAATCCTATTCCAGAAATTAATATCACTCGGGCACCTCAACCAAGCGCACAAGGTTCTTCTCCATCGGTCACTATACCTCCACCGGTCGTCGATATTGTTAATCTTTCACATGATCCGGGAAAAAGAAAAAAGTTGATTGATTTTCATCCTAACGAGAGGGATTTAGTAAGGAGAATGTACATACAAAGGGGGCCTTGTCAACCGGTAGATCATGTATTTCCTAAAACATTATTTGGAACAAAGGAGCGTTGGTTTAATGTGAAATGGTTTGATTCTAGTTGGCGACCTTGGCTAGAATATAGTGTCTTTAAGGATGCCGTTTTTTGTTTCATTTGTTATTTATTTAAAGCTGAAAATACAGCAGGAGGTGACGCTTTTGTTAGTGAAGGTTTCAAGGCTTGGAACAGAATAGAGACAATCAGAGATCATGTTGAATGAATGTCCTCAAGCATACTTTGTGCATTGTTTTGCACATCAGCTTCAGTTGACACAAGTTGCTATTGCTAAGAAGAATTCAGATTGTGGTTGGCTCTTTGTTGATGTACTTGCACCTTTACTAAATTTTGTGGGGGGGGGGGGGGGGTCATCAAAAAGAAAAGAATTTCTTCGAGAGAAACAGGCTGTTCGAGTTGTTGAAGCGTTATCATTAGGCGAAATTGAAACAGGAAGTGGTCTAAATCAAGAACGTGGTCTCGGTAGACCATGTGACACTCGTTGGGGTTCTCACTTTAAAACAATATTGAATGTGCTTGATCTATATCCCACAATACTTGAGTCACTTGATGCTATTGCAGAAGTTTCTGATACAATTGACTCCAATAAGGCACAATCTATCACACACTTGTTGATGTCATTTGATTTTGTGTTTGTCGCACACTTGATGGTTGCTATATTTGGGATAACAAATGAGCTGAATGTGGCATTGCAGAAGCATGATCAAGATATTGTAAATGCTATGTCTATGGTTGACATAACCAAGACTAGTTTACAGAAAATGCGAGACGAAGGATGGAATTTGCATATGGACAAAGTCACTTCTTTTATGGTTAAATATGGTGTTGAGGTTCCAAATATGGAGGCAAATTACATTGTACCAGGAAGAAGGATGTACAGAGGTAAGAGCCCGCGAATAACAAATTTTCATCATTTTCGAGTTGAAGTTTTTCTAAGTGTCATTGATCTTCAATTGCAAGAACTTGAAAATCGATTTCCCGAGGTAAGTAAGGAATTATTAATGTGTATGTCTTGCGTTAATCCTACAAATCGATTTGCTGCCTTTGATAAAAGTAAATTGACACAACTTGCTACATTCTATCCGAATGAATTTTCAAGTACCTAATTGCTATTCTTTGAGCATTCTCTTGAAAATTTTATCATTTCTGTTAGAGGAGATGAGAGGTTTTGGAATTTAAAAAATCTTGGTGAGCTTTCTGTGAAACTAGTTGAGACAGGAAAGCATATGACTCATGAAAGTGTCTATTTGCTATTGAAGTTGGTGTTGATTCTTCCGGTTGCAACATCAAGTGTTGAGAGAGTATTTTCTGGAATGATCCAAGTGAAAGCTAAGTTACGCAGTAGTATGGGAGATCAAATGTTGAATGATTGCTTGATTACTTATCAAGAGAGAGATTTGTTTTTGAATGTTAAGATGAGTGATATTATTGATAGGTATCAAAATATGAAAACTCGTCGAGAACAATTGTAATAAATTTGAAGTACTTTTTTTTTTGTTATATGAATCGATTTTAAATTTGTGACCCACCATTCTTCAAATCCTGTATTCGCCACTGGTGGCGACCCCCTTATTTATTTATTTATTTCGTTTTTTCCTTCTTCCTCCTGTGGTTCACTTAGTAAAAATGAGTTGGTCACTAGTAAAAATTTGTTTTTAACAATCAATTTTGAAGGTTTAAAAAATGTAGTTGCAAATTTTAAATTTTTATGGGCAGAGAGCTCACAGAACTCGAGCAATATCTTCTTCAACATAATCCGAACTATGTCTCTGATGGAGCCATATCTGACGAAACGGAAGAAGAGTGATTTGCGTATTATGTATTGTTATATTGTTGTCTTTTAATTATGATCAAATGTTCTTATGTTGTATTGTTTTATTCTGAGTATCCTATTAATGTAATGTATGAATTTGGTATTTATGAGTACTCTTTTCAGTAGTTTGATGACAGATTCACTATAACAAGAACATACACATCACAAGAATGCATAAATAAGAACAACATGACAATACATGAAAATAACATAACCGGCATTCTTTACGAGAAAGAATGTACATTCTTGAAAAAGAAATAACAAAAACTTTAAAAACACATACATCATGAACAACTTAATCTTCATGAGCATCCTCATTTATTTCCTCATCCTCATCATCATCGTAATACTCGTACTCGTTCTAATTCTCATCATCATCATCGTCCTTATCGTCATCCAAATCCTCATTTTGAACTTCATCCCTGGAGGCAGTTATTTTTTGTATGTTGAAACTTTGCATAAGTTTTTCCATCCCATACTCATGATGATCTGTTTGCCTTGTTAACTGCTTTTTAAGATCTTCAATGATAATTGTTGCACGCTCCTTCAGTGGTTATTCAATCCAACGAATGTATCCGCATCCATTGGATCCATCTGGACAGTTGACGGACCTTCTTCCAGCATTGGATCTGTACCAGCACTGGATCTGTACCAACACATCCTTTCAACCATCAACTTATTGCAAAAGTAAATATCCGGATCAGGAACGTTATACATCTTAATTAAAATAAACAAGTGGTAGATATATTTGAAGTATTTGGGTAAAGAAGTAACGACATAGATGAGGCTTTATATAGGCTTCACATGTAAATTAGTACATACTGTGGAATTGATCTCGTGACTACAAGACTACTCATCTTTTTATTTTTCAGAGCTTTTCAGTAATTTTTAATAAATTACAGATATTTCTTTAATGTCTTGTAGGATATTAAAGTTGAGTAGTCACATCTTGTTCGATGTGGCGGGGGAGGGACAGTAATAATTCACCAAAGTGTGTTTTGACATCAAAATTACAATAAAGCAAAGTTGTTGACACTGCAAAACTCTACAAGACACTAAAGACGAGTGATCACATCAACTTTAAAATTAAGTTACAAAGTTGAGTTGTCACATCACATCTTACAAATTGCAGGCAAAAATAATGCACTTGTATTATTGTAGTATAATATTAATCAAAACATTTTTCCTATAAATAGTTCTTCTCTCTTATGCATAATCATAGTTCTTCTTCTTTTTTTGTTTAGGTCAGTTTGCATCAAATGGATAAGAGAAAGAGGTCGATCAATTCGGGTTCGGAAAATAACGATAGGGCCAAGTATGATCATCAATTTTTTTTTGAGATAACAGGTGGTGGCCTTGCAACAATTGATAAGAGGCTTCTTAAAAAAATCTGTTGTTGAGGAACGATAGATTCAAAGGGAATATGAGAACAAGAGATTCTGTGGCAAGATGCGTAGGAGGAAGAACAAAGAGGATAGAAAGGGTAAAGATTGGGTCCCAATTAAGGAGGAATACTATGATGTTTATGGAGTAAACATGACATTGCTTAACGCCGCTTGTGAGAAGGATAAACCAATACATGATGCTTTTATGAGAAGGAAGATCTCGGAGAAAGAGTATCGAGATGCAATGGAAAAGAATAATGATGTGTACCTAGCTAAAGTGAAAGAACTTGAGGATCTTGAGTAAGCTGAATATGCTCAAGATGATGATTAATCTTTTTCAGTTGGAATAATTGTTTTAATTCCTGTTAAGCTACTGTTTGCATTTCCATTTTCTGTAACTGTGTGCATTTCCATTTCCATTTTTTGTAACTTTTGTGTTAATTAAAGGCTGTTATTTATAAAACAAATATGAACTAAACAAATACAAAGCAAATATTCCAACATAAAATATTCAGTTAAACATAATTTAGAACATTCCAACTTAAAATATTAAGTTCATAGCATAATCCTTACAACATAATAAAACTGATGCCTAAACCAAACGAGGACCCTTGCCTTTCCTTTTTTTTTTTCTTGTTGTTGTTGTGATCACAAATTGGTCCACCAGTGACGCAAAGCCTCTCCTTCCCTTTGACAAGTCTGCCTGGTTGCTTCTTCAGCTGCACAACAAGATCCTCCTCTACCTCGATCTCCTCATCCACCACCTCCTCGTCGTACTCGTCCTCCTCATCCTCCTCTACAACATTCGCGGTATGCATATACGACAAAGTATCATATGATATGAAGGGCTGAAAACCCCCAGATGGCGTAATGAATCATGATTCACCTGCATATATGGAATGTGAATAATTAAGCTACAAATATGAAAAGTACATAATCAAAAAGATTATGGGAGTTATGTTTATTACCTGCTCCACCTGCATGTGATAGAAATGGCTGAAAACCCCCAGGTGGCGTAATGAATCCTGATACACCTGCATATATGGGATGTGAATAATTAAGCTAGAAATATGAGAAGTACATAATAAAAAAGATTATGGGAGTTGTGTTTATTACCTGATCCACCTGCATATGTCAAATGTGACTATAATGGTGTGGACATGTACTGTTGCGACCCTAAAACATTGGATTGTCGAAAACCTGCAAATCCATATCGGGAAACTCTGAGAACTGTGAGATCCCTGGGAAGTCTGGGAACTGTGACTCTGAGACTCGAGCATAGCAGTGAAATCATATCCCTGGGAACTCTGAGAGATGTGAAATGTAGAGTCCTGTGTAGCAGTAAATGCGGGTCCTTGAGAACTCTCAAAGAAGTGAAACAGAGGGTCATGCGTCGCAGTGAATGCATGTCCGTGAGAACTCTGAGGCACCTGCGTACCATCCCATGGAGGACCTAAAAACCGCTCTCGTGCCTCCTCAACTGTGGGGTTCTTCCAAGGGATATCCCATCGCTGTGCTGAAACATGTGTAGGAAGAGGAGGAGGTGCAGGGGTAATCAGTGTATGTCCACTACGTTGCTTACTAGGGGTAGGTGGTGGAAGGGGTTTGTCAATAAGTGCAGGGAAACCCGTCACATCCAAAGTACTCTGTAGAACCTGTACTGCCTCATCCACTACATCATCATCATCGGCAATGTCACTCCCAGTCATCCCGTGTAAAGAACGGGAAATCCCCTCAGCCTGTATAAATATTTTGTCAATGATAATGAAAGTGAATAAATATCCACCTTCACAATGAGATAGAATATGACAATTTGAAAGTGACAAACTTACAGCTATGGGGAGGTGTCCATGTGTGGCATGCATACCCTACTGAGCCGCCCAGATGCGAGGATTGATTATGTAACGA
Source organism: Heracleum sosnowskyi (assembly GCA_030848705.1). NCBI lineage: Eukaryota > Viridiplantae > Streptophyta > Magnoliopsida > Apiales > Apiaceae > Heracleum > Heracleum sosnowskyi. The sequence goes on from CM061239.1 coordinate 13,387,960, forward strand.
CGTGTGACTCTTTCATATCATGAGGGATACTGATCGGAGCACGCTGGTACTCTCGTACGAGTGTATGTGGGTGGTGAAATGATATGATCAAGTTGTGAATACCAATGCTGAATCACCTAACCATATGACATAGGCCATTGACGTGGTGCACTGTGAAAAGAACTGTGTCATGGCAATGGTGATGATGTCGGAATCACCTGAAGAAATCCAAACTGCCTGGTAAATCGATCTGTATAACACCACTCCACAACTCGCTCGAATATCAAATGGCACTGTGTAGTCATGAGTTCTCGTTCACGATTAGTAATCGACATGGCCTCTGGTGCACTGTCTAGGTAAGGCTTCCACTTAAAGCCACTCTCAGACATGCTATCAAGCTCAAAATGAGTTCCCCGTGAACTGTTAAAAGGCACATTCACATATTTCAAAGGGATCTTGACGAACATGAAATCATTGTTGCAAAAAAATTAGTTACAAAAATTACAAGTACATAATGAAAAAGATTTAGGGTTTTTTGTTCATTACCTGAGAGCACAAGGGATGTTGTATGAGATAACTCAGTCGGTGTGTGGGACATAGACCTGTAAAACGCTCATATATCCATACTTATCACACATTTGTATTTATAGTTAATTGAATAACCAAATTGAGAACATGTAAAATAAAATATGGTAAAAGTTAAGGGACATGTACCTGCAATAGAGTCATGGAACCACAAAGCTCTATCTTCTTCCATATACTTGCATCACACATGTGCTTGTACAAGTATGCAAGACAAGCACTGCCCCAACTGTATTGGAAAACTCGATCAAGATCACAGACATAATGAAAGAGGCGTAGCTGAAGGCGGTTTTCGCTGGAGTGGGGCAACAAAGAACCAAGTATGGTAAGTTGGTACGCAATGAAGCCTGCAAAAAGAAAAAGAAAAAACGTGGAAACAAGGGGGAGTCTGTAAGAATTCGTACTGAGATGGACCAGTCGCGTTCGGGGATAAAATGTAGCCGATGTAAGCAAGAAGGACATACAAAACGGAGCAAACTTTGCTCACAGTGTCCCGATAGGATTTGACGTTGATACATGTACTTTGCATTTTCTGATATGAATTTGTACTATTTGTTTTGTGTGATTTAATTTCCTCCATGTACTTCTTTTATGTTATTTTTATTTGAATTCGTGTGCTTTTAATATCAGTTCAATTTTTACTTTCCAAGTGTTTAAAAACAATGAAAAACTAGTCATAAATTGAACTATTATTCATACTTGAAATAAAAAAAGTACAATAGTTTAGTCCTCATCAAACATGAAGCTGTATGAGTCATTATCAGCACTCACGTTCCATTGATGATACTGTCTTGCACGAAGCATGTCTCCGTCTTCTGCAAACATCCTTGCATCTGTTGCTAGACTATGTCGATGTAAGCGCAATCGCATTCGATTCTCTTCCTCTCGTGCACGGAACAATGCAACTTCAAGTTGTTGTGGAGTATTGTGTTGCATCATTATAGCGCGTTATTTCGGTATTCTAAGTCCATGCAACCAACATTGCTCAATACAACAAGAAAGGCATTGCGTACGCCATTCCCACTCCCTCTGCATTGTTGTTATTGACTGACTTGAGTAACGATTATTATGATTCATCGAGTACACGAAATCATCGTCACATAACCATTTTCTACCCAAGGCTCTGAAAATATCACTAGGGCTCTAACTATTTGCCATTTTTTCAAATTTTCATAATAATGAGCATAAGCAATTGCACAAGTATAGGGGTATTTATAAAAGAGATGAGTATTAAATTTCGTAACAATTAAAGCAAATAATTTGGATCACGGGACAATTTCTTGTGTATTCACGGAGCCAATTATACAATAAAACAACAAAACTACATACAAACTTTTATTATTTTTTCCTGTGTATTCACGGACAAGTTAACATATTACAACAATTTTCGTGTTTTTGTCGTTTTAGGGTCTCATGTTCGGCTTAAAAAAATTCATAGTTATGCTGAATATTTTTTCTCAATTTTTTACTTGTAACAAAGTTGAACGGTTCAACTTTGATACGGGACAAAAATATATTTTTAATAAATTTTATAATTACATTTTTTAAACCTTCAAAATTGATGGTTAAAAACTAATTTTACTAAAAACTAATTTTACTAAAAACCAATTTTACTAAGTCATGTTTTACCACACTTTAACTAACTGAAAGACGGAGGAAGAAATGAAAAATGAAAAAAAAATATAAAAGGGGGGTCGCCATCTGAGGTGGCGGAATTTTTCCGGAATCACCATCTCATGTGGCGCCCTGTTAGGGGTGGTAATTTCGGGTAACGGGTCGGGTTCGTGTCGGGTTTGCTGTACCCGGTTCTATTTTTGAGTCAACCCGAACCCGACCCGAACCCGAAACGGGTTAAATTTTCTCAACCTGAACCCGACCTGTTAGTACCCGATCAACCCAAAAATGACCCGTTTAACCCGAAAATAATAAAAAAATAATTCTTTATCAAAAAAAAAAAAATTATTTATAAAATATTAAAAATATATAATAAAAAATTTATTATATAATATATGAATTAAAATCATTTAAATATTATGAAGATATATCACATATGTCTATAATTATGTAATATACATTCATATATTTTAAATAATTTATTATATATATTAAATTTTCGGGTCGCGTTCGGGTATTTTTGGTCAACCCGAAACCGACCCGAATATTTCAGGTAAATTTTTACCCGACTCGAAACTCAAAATACTCAACCCAAATTCGTACTTTTCCGTGTCGGGTTTCGGGTCGTGTTAAATTTTGCCACCCCTACGCCCTGTACCATTTTTGAAAACTTGTCCACAGTTGTAACATTTCTAAATGTACCAGAAATGCGAAGAAGTCTTCTTCCTTCCCGGAAAAGAAAATTAAAACTTCTTGCTTCTTGCATATTTGTTTGTTTAGTTAGCAAGTAAATTTCTCAATCACTCGTATTAATTTATATTTTGTCTTCAACAAAACTAATATTTTCTGATATTTCATTTCACCGAACCAATGTGATAGCTTGAGCAGAACTTCTTTTATTGTATGTTTATCTTATTTGGTCCCTACAAAGATTGTTTGGCTTAGTTTTTGTGATTTTTGTAAAATCTCTATTTTTTGACGGGAAAAGATTGGACAACACAATTTGAATTATATTACAGTTGATAATTAACAAAATATTAGCTGGGAAGAAAATATTTTTCTTAGAAATCAGCTTGGGAAGATAGATTTAGGAGAGTAAAGTGAAAATTAGCATGAAGATAGAGTTGACTAATTCTGCAAAATCGGCTTCCCCGCGGGCCGCGTGCGATTCGTTTTGACTTGCCGTTACTTGAGCTCTGTTTACCTGCTTGTCTCACAACTGTTAACACCAACTTTCTGCACCAAGTAGGAGATAGTTGTATATTTGTATAAATATATCTTTAAAAAATTATAAAAGAAATCAAGAAAAAAGAGTTGCATCCATGAACCGTGTAATGTTATTTTTAGCTTATTTTAGTCATTTGATACGTACAAATATTTATTTTTAGCTTATTTTTAGCTGATAATTTTATATGATCATCAAAAATTATTTAGTCACTTCAGAAACAACATTACTACCTAAAGGAATCAATGTTCTATTCGTGATAAGTATAAATATTAACTTAATATTTTCGCTATTTAAAAAAGATAATATGATTAAATAAGAGTTATTATTATTTTTAATTACTTTCATTTCACCTTCGACTCCCTATACCTATATAATTCACAAATTTATTTATTTGATTTAATTTATTCATTTTCACTCCTACTTTCGATTTTCTATAATTACATAATTAAATAATGAGAAAAATGAACCCGAAATACATCTCAGATAACTTTCTTGAGATGTGAATAAAATAAATACTCCTATAATTTTAATATGGAAAATCTTTTGATACACATAATCTTTTTAAATATTTTTTTGATATGCACAATCTTGTATGATTTGAAATATTTTTATTTACAATCTCACGAAGGTTACCTGAGATTTATCTCAAGTTCCCCATTCTCTTAAATAATATTTATTATTATATATTTTATCCTAATTTCAGGTCTACAAATTCACATTTAAGTAATACATATCAACTAGCTTTATAGCCCGTGCGAGGCACGGGCATGTTCTAGAATATTGCGTAAGTTTTATTAATTTCAACGTATTTTATGAGTTACAGATATATTGATATGAGATAATTATAATATAGATTAAAATGTCATTTCGAAATTTGAGAGTATAATTATCATTTCGCATTGAATAAATTGACTCATTGAAATTCTTAGTTCATTTAAAAATTATTGCATTCTCCACCCCATCCTGAAATCTCCCCCTCTCTGCCTTCTATTTTCGACGTCACTCTTTGGAGACCCCCCACTTATCCTTCTTATCCCTCTTTTACTGTCTCTTTGGCTTTTATTTCCTTTCTCTCCGTCTCCTCCACTTTTTCTTCTCAACTTTTGTTTAGGATCTGTATTTTGATCGCTCTCTCTCTCCTTTCATGCCCCCTCCAATGGTGGCTGCCTTCTATTTTCGGTGTCACTCTCTAGAGACCCCTCTCTTATGTGATGATCATCAGGAAGACGTAATATATTAAAACACATTTACTGAAATGCATGTTATGCTTTGTTTATTTAGTGTGCGTCATAATTGTTTACTCAAATGCATTCTTTGACTGTTTAGTTTATGTTTATTTAGAGTGTGTATTATGTGTTTGATGGAATGTGTGTATTATGCGATGAGTGTATTTCTTTTGCCATCAGAGATGTGTAAGGAGATTGAGCAGATGATGTGTAAGTTTTGGTGGCGGAAGGATAAAAATGCAGAGAAAGGAATTCATTGGGCTAGTTGGGACAAGCTGTGCAGGCCAAAAGGTAATGGAGGAATGGGGTTTCGGAAGTTACATGATTTTAATCTTGCCTTACTGGGCAAACAGGTGTGGAGGCTTCTAAATAACGAGGATTCGCTTGTGTTTAAAGTTTTTAAAGCTCGCTATTTTCCCAGGTGTAATGTTTTGGAAGCTGGGATAGGAAACAGTCCTAGTTTCATTTGGAGAAGTCTGTGGGCTGCTCAAGATCTAGTAAGGACGGGTACAAGGTGGAGAATAGGGTCTGGTGATTCAGTTAAAGTTCTGGAGGAGGCTTGGTTACAAGATAGAGTTCATCCTTTCGTTGTTAGCCGTCACCCAGCTTTAGAGAATCAAACAGTAGCTAGTTTAATGAAAACGGGTGAAAGAGTCTGGGATACTGAGGTGATTCAAGATTTATTTGTAGCAAGAGATCAGATGCTCATCCTTGGAATTCCGCTCAGCCATAGTCACGAGGAGGATTCAAGGTACTGGAGTGGGGAAGATAATGGATTTTATACAGTGAAAAGTGCCTATAATCTGATTCAAACTTTGAATGGGAGATGGGATCCTAATGCAAATTCTGGGTTCTGGAGGAAATTGTGGAATTTGAAAATCCCCCCCAAGGTTAAGGACTTTTTATGGAGGGCGTGCTCTGGCTATTTGCCAACAAGAATGGCTCTGCAACAGAAACATGTGCCTATTTTAACGCATTGCCCAATGTGTAACAACAATGAGGAGACCACGATGCACTGCTTAGTCCGCTGTAATTTTGCTCAGGCATGTATTTGTGAAGCAGGCTTTGGGAATACTTTGGATAGTTCTGAGGACTTTGAAGGGTGGTTGAATGTAACTCTAAGTAGTTATAGTAGATTAGAGGCAGCTGAATTGGTTATGAGTTTGTGGTCTATATGGAAAGCTCGTAACATGGTAGTTTGGCATGGTACTTATCTTCATATTGATGAGGTTGTGAGAACTGCTACTATTACCCTTGATCAATGGAGGGATGCTCAAGCAAAAAACTTTGTTCCGTCTAGCGTAATTATGCAGTCGTTGGATGGTAAGGAGCATTGGATGAAACCGGAACGGAATACAATCAAGGTAAATGTGGATGCAGCCATCTTCAAGGAAGAGAATAGCTATGGATTTGGTTACGTTGCTCGTGATCACACAGGAAGGGTGTTGGGGGCCAGGGCGGCGAGCTATCCTGGAGTAATATCAGCAGAGTTAGTAGAAGCCATTGGTTGCAAAGAAGCTCTCAGCTGGATTAAATCAAAGCAGTGGGGGAAGACTTATCTGGAGACTGACTGCAGTAAGGTTGTGCAGGCTATTCATAGCTCGGTCAATATAGCTTCTCCGTTTGGTTTGATAGTTTCGGATTGTAAACAGCTTATGCTTCAAATTGCAGATGCTGAAATTTGTTTCGTTAAACGATCAGCAAATAAGGTAGCCCATTGTTTGGCAAGGCAATCTTATTTTCATTCTGATCGTACATTTACAGAGTCTGATGTCCCGATTGCGGTGTTGGACCTTTGTATGAATGATTTAAATGAATAAAAGTACTCTTCTTTCGTCAAAAAAAAAAATGCACTTGGGGTTGGTATGCTCATAAAGTAAATATTTGTCATGGGTTGTTGTCTGAGCTGGCAGTGACAAATTGTTCTTTATCGATATTGTCGAGTTTGTGCTTTTTTGGGGTTAATTTATTTATGTTATTTCTCTCTCTCTCTCTCTCTCTCTCTCTCTCTCTCTCTCTCTCTCTCTCTCTCTCTCTCATTCCTCCTCCTACGGTGTTGGTTGCCTTCTATTTTTGGCGTCACTCTTTGGAGACCCCTCTCTTATCCTTTTTATCCATCTTTTACTGTCTTTTTGGCTTTTCTTTCATTTTTCCCATCTCCTTCACTTTTTCTTCTCAACTTTTGTTTTGGATCTATATTTTGATCTCTCTCTCTCTCTCGACTGGTGGAACATTGACACTCCATTTACCTGTTTGTAGTTCATGGGGTAGCCGTTAAGTGGATGTTGTAATATTTGATCGGTGTGTATAATAGAGTAAAAGTGTAGAAATATAAGTTGTATTAGTATATGTGGATATACCATTTAAACGAATGCATATCATTTTGCCCGTTTTAAGAAGGGTCTTCCTGCAGACACGGTGAATGCAGTAATTGTACATTTGTGAATATACTTATGCAAGGAAGATCGGTTTGGTATTAGTCCGAAAAAGATTTTGTTCTTAGTTGAATGTATTTGATGATTAGTTTTATAAGCTAATTAATAATCAGATAGGAATTAGTTAAAGGTGTCAAATAAAGGCTCCATTTCGAAAGTACCAATACTCTCCGGTCTCCATAATTCTCTATAAGCGGCGGGAGTAGTGTACTTGTCCTTAATGCATGAGGTGGCGGGATTGAGATGCACACAAATTCGCATTCGAAAAAAACTGTTCGAACTGGTTAAAAAAATCGGATTAAAAAAAAGTCCACATCAATTGGATCCAGCCCGCAGGCTTAAACGGATCGCATATTTTTCACAAAACCCCGATTCGGTTCGAGCCGAATAAACCCAAATTTAATCTCGATTTGGACGTAGTCTTGATCAGGATAAAAGTCCAATTCAAAAAGTTAGGATTTTCAATTAAATCTCGGATAAAAGCTTAAATTTTTTAATTAAATCCGAAAAAATAAAAAAAAGTTAAAGTTAAAGTTATCAATATCAAAAATAATTTGTAAAAATCCGAGTTGGCCCCTCCTGACCCGACCCTATCTACGGGTATAAATATTTTAGAGGAAATTTGTCTCGATTTAAAAAAGCCCGACCCTATCGGATATCGAAAAATCCGACCTGAATCTGGATTACGTTCATCTCTATTCAGGGTAACAACTATAGATGTGCTTATATTATTACTTATATTATCTGATATGTATAGTATGAACATAGTTGAGACAAAATGATTACTATTTTGTATTATTGGATGCTCGGACTAAAAAGTGATATTATGTGACTAAAAATGCATTTGTACTTTGTCCTAAAATTGTGAATACAAAGGAAGAAACATAATTAAATTTAATTAAAGAGATACGTGTCTATTGGATATACTTTATACCAATAACCACTTTTATTAATAATCAGACAAATGAAATTATCATGAAAGAATCTTGAATAAAACTAAAGTGTAAAATAATATTTGTGAAAGACATTACCATACTAATGAGTTTTATACCACAACAAAAAGGCCTAAGTAGCTCAATGGTTAAATTGGTGACTTGAAATTCTTAGTAATTAGTATTGAAGTGTCTTAGGTTCGATTCCCATCAAGATGAAAATTTTCTTATATTTTTATAACATTTGACTTTGGAGGGGCAATTATGTAATTTCAAGTTGAATAAAATGTTTCACAAAGTCTTTGTTGCAGTATAAGATATATAATAGATTAGATTTATTCTCGATAATTTAACAAAAAGTATTTTAAAATTTTCATCTTGACTAGTACTTCGTACGTGATCTCAGTTAATATTAACTAAAATGTGATTTTAGCATTAAGTATGTTAAGTGTTATACTGGATTTTCGGTAATGGGTCCTGGACAGGTCCCTAAGTGATTTGGGCCTAGGAATTGGGCTATGATTTGGGAAGATTGGTGTGGACTGGAATTAGGGCTCGCATCGTGAAGCTATGTTGAGCCCAAAATCCTCCTAAGTATGGAGGGCTCACTTCGTTAAAAAGAGTTTTGGGCTCTATCCCCGATGAGTTCATTTTGATGAGCTCGCTTCGTTATTTATACCATGAGCCTATGGGCTCTCATCATTATGAAGTAATGGGCTCGTGTTACTTATCAAAAATAAGAATAATTGAACATAGGTGAGCTCGCACCACTTAAACTATGAAAGGGTAATTTTCATATGTTTTGTGCGATGCGAGCCTGGCCAGCTCGCATCGTGGGTGAAGCCCGATATATGGAAATTTCCATTTATGGAATGTAACTTGGTTGACACGGGACAGACCTGCAATCATGGGAAGAAATGCGGAGGTGCCGCGAGATTGTAGGAAAACGTGTGAGAACCGGATTATTTATGGGAACTTGAAGAGGATTGATAATCCTTGGAACTATTTATGGGAACATGAGGTGGATTGATAATCCTTGAGCTATTTTTAGGAACATAAATCTTGACTATTGTATGGGCTTGGACTGAATGGGCTTATTCAATAACTTGTTTTCCAAGAACTACGTGAGGCTTGATCCCTATATAAAGGGGTACGTAGGCACCTTGTATGATACACAATTGACACTCGGCAAGAGCAAAGAGAAAAAACCCATTCTCTATTCAATTTCTGAGGAGTCATCATTCAAGTCCAGCCACAACTTTCCATAAACCTCCAACACACTGTTGTACGAAATTCTCCTAACAACAATTGGCGCTAGAAGGAGGGGGTTGACATCTTAAGGAGAAGGATGTCGAAAAACAACAAGAACGATGACAAGGGGATTGTGCACAAGAAGGATGCCACACCACAAGGAGCAAGGACGGATCCACCACCCCACGGAGAGGGAGGACCAAGCAAAGTCACCCCTGTCATGCCTCAAGTCGCACCGGTTACACTAGATGGACAGAAGATCCTAGGCTACCTCGAGGGGATCGAGCTCCAATTTAAAACTATGAACGCCGGCTAGCTAAGGTCGAGCAGAACTCAATCAAGAATGCGAAGAGGAAGGCTCGAAGGCTCAAGGGCACTAGGGACAAGAAGGATAAAACCTCTAAAAAACTCATACACGAGTTCGACGAGGTAGCTGATGGGTTAAAGAAAACCGGATCTCTTGAGATAGATGAGATATCTCCAAGCCAGGAGGAGCGAGGCAGCCAGGCTCCGAGCGAGCCGAGGCATGAGCCAGCTTCGTCCGAGGCTAGATCCACTAGTGTGTTGGATCGAATTGGGAAGAAGCTAACTGAGCACGATCTAAGGCTTAGATTGGAAAAATCTAAGGCACGGAAGGAGGCGCCAGAGAGGACTCCGCCTAGAACAGAGCGAAGGGAGAGGACTCCGCCTAGAACAGAGCGAAGGGAGAGGACTCCGCCTAGAACAGAGCGAAGGAAGAGGACTCCACCCAGAACAGAAAGAAGAGAGAGGACTCCGCCTCGAACTCATAGAAGGGAGCGAAGGGAGAGGACTTCCTCTCACCATGCTAGTGAAGAAGGGTCGGACGAGAGAATTGGAGACCTAAGGGTTGGTGACCTGAGGCGCCTGCTGGTGCAGATGGAACATGAGAAGAGAGCCCCACCCCCTGCAACGGCCCCATCTCCTTTCACTCCTGCAATAAGGATGTCCCATCTGCCCCCGGCATTTAGAAGCAACCTCGAGCTTGCCTTCAATGGAGATGCGGATCCTGCTGAATACTTGGCCCGCTTCAATACCGAGATGGAGGTCTACCAGGTGCCTGACCTAACTCGTTGTCGGTTATTCGCTGCCTCGTTAAGGGGGAGTGCCCAACAGTGGTTTACTAAGTTAGGACCAGCTAGCATTAGCACGTGGAGACAGTTGGGAGATCTATTCTTAAGGCAATTTCAATCCACTCTTCACTATGCCCCCCCGGTTGCTACCCTAGCAAACATTAAGCAGGGAGAGACAGAGTCTCTGCAGGATTATTTCATGCGATTTAATGCTGAAGTTCCTAGAGTCCGAGGAGCAACTGAAGAAGCCCAGAAGAATTTCCTAATTGCTGGATTGAGGGAGGGCTCTAAATTCTGGAAGACCCTACAGGCTAGGGAACCGGAAACTTTGGCCGAATTTTATGAACAAGCGGAGCCTCACAAAAGGGTAGAGAAATCTATGAGAGATCTAAGAAGCAGTGGCCGAAGGATGGAGAAGAGAGGAAGATCTTCTAGTCCAGAAGAAAGGAGAAAGACTTTTAGAAGGAGCCCTAGCCCAAAGAAGTTTAACAAGACCAAGGAAAATAAAGAGACTGGAAGGCCTTACACAACAAAATGGCAGAATCATACCCCTTTGGTGGCTTCCATTGATCATATATATGCCACTTACGCTGGGAAGGGGGTATTCAAGAAAGCCACCCCGCTAACGGAATATAGTAAAAGGGACACCTCTAAATACTGTGCTTACCATGAATCTACGGGACATCACACGGCCGATTGCCGACAATTGAAGGATGAAATCGAGAGCCTGATTCGACAGGGAAAGCTAACAGAATGGGTCGTAAAGGAAGTACGGAAGCATAAGTCTGAGTACCATCAGGTGCCCCCTCCACCCCCGATAGCAAAGGATGATGACACAAAGAGAACTGCTAGGGAAGATAGCATTCACGTTATTATTGGAGGACCTCATGTGGGAGGAGATAGCAAGAAAGCCATGGAAAGATATGCCCGAGAGGCAAAGGACCGTCCTCTCACCAACGTTCATCATCTTGAACAAAGGCCTCCCCACCTGTTCACAAAAGAGAGGGATGACATTATGTTTAGTGAAGAAGATGCCAAATGGGTGCACCACCCTCATGCTGATGCTCTTGTGGTGAGGATGAAAATCGGGTCTACCAATGTATATCGGGTACTGGTGGACAATGGGAGCGCTGTAAATGTCTTAACCTACGACACTTACAAAAAACTTGGATTCCTGGACAGAGAGTTGGCCTCAAGCGGAAACCAGCTCTACGGGTTCACCGGGGCTTCAGTAGGAATTCGGGGAACAATCCAGCTACCGGTCAGTTTGGGAGACAACCCCCACGTGGCCACACAAATTGTCACTTTTACTGTGGTGGATCAGCCGTGTGCTTATAACGCCATAATTGGGAGACCGCTCCTTAAGGAAATGAGGGTAGTTACCTCTGTCTACCACTTAACCATGAAGTTTCCAACTCCTACAGGCATCGGACAAGTGAAGGGATGCCAATATGACTCAAGAGTATGCTACAACCAAGCCGTGAAAGGGGCAGAGAAGTTAGATGTTCGACGAGAAGTGGCAGACCTTAGGCAACAAGAGCCCGTGGAAGATGGTGAGGAGAAGAAAAGGAAGCGTGTGGACACTCTCATGTCAGATGTTTGTAACATGATATCTATAGAGGAACTCCCGGAGAACTACTTTGAAAATTTGGGAATTGAAGTGGAGCCTCGGCCCGGGGCCTTAATGATGGAACCCTCTCAACCCATAATGACACTGCAGGAAGGGATAGTAGAGGAGGCTAGTGATGATGAGGAGAGCCCAGAACAGATGGCCGCTAGGTTGAATAAAGGCAAATGGGTGAAGAAGGAAACTTCAATCTTAATAAACCTACCAACCGGGGTCTCCCGAGAAGTCACTATCACAACAGAAGGGAACCTCCCACAGGAAGAACCAAAGGAATCCATCACCAATGAGGGTCATCCTAGCATCACTGAGATAGGAGAGCATAGCAGGGATATAAGTTTCGATGAAGATTTGGACCCAAGAATGCCTCCCCTACCAGACGGAGCTGGAACATTCGAGGATATCATTCCTATCTTGGTGGATCCAAATGACTCGGCTAAAGTTTTGAGAATTGGAGCAAATCTCGGCCCCAACATAAGGAATAGTCTCGTCTCATTCCTCAAAGAGAACCTGGATGTGTTTGCATGGTCTCACGCCGATATGATAGGGATCGACCCAGAGGTGATGTGCCATAGGCTAAACTTAGATCCCAGCAAGAAGGGAATAAGGCAGAAGAGGAGACCTGTTAGTGGAGAGAGGGCAGAGGCCCTCAGGGAAGAGGTGGACAGGTTGATGGAAGTCGGGCTCATCAAGGAGTCATTCTACCCGACTTGGTTGGCTAATCCTGTGCTGGTGAAGAAGCCAAATGGAAAATGGAGAACTTGTGTGGACTTCACCGACTTAAACAAAGCTTGTCCGAAAGACAGCTTCCCTCTTCCTCGTATCGATCAGCTCGTGGATGCTACGGCAGGACATGCATTGTTAAGCTTCATGGATGCCTACTCAGGCTATAATCAAATTCCTATGTATGGGCCAGATCAAGAACACACTTCGTTCATCACTGATCGAGGCCTATACTGTTATATTGGGATGCCTTTCGGGCTAGTGAATGCAGGAGCAACTTATCAAAGATTGGTGAACAAGATGTTCAAAGATCACATCGGGAAGACAATGGAGGTGTATGTTGATGACATGCTTGTTAAGTCAAAGAAGGCCAAAGATCACATGCGGCACTTGGCAGAAATGTTCACCATCTTACGGATCTACAGAATGAAGCTCAATCCCCAGAAATGCGTGTTTGGAGTAGAGTCGGGAAAGTTTCTAGGATTCATTGTTAACCACCGGGGAATTGAGGCTAACCCGGCCAAGATCAAGGCTCTATTAGAGATGAAGTCCCCTCGAAAGGTGAAAGATGTGCAGAGTCTCACAGGGAGGATCGCGGCATTAAATAGATTCGTCTCCAAATCTTCTGACAAGTGCCATGAGTTCTTTAAAGCTATTAAAAAGGTGGGCAAGAATTTTCAATGGACAGAGGAATGTGAAGAGGCCTTTCAGAATATAAAGAAGCATCTGAGCACACCACCCTTACTGTCTAACCCACAACAAGGGGAGGTACTGGTGCTTTATTTGGCTGTGTCTGAGTATGCGGTGAGTGCGGTGCTAGTTCGAGAGGAAGGCAATACTCAGCTCCCCATATACTATATGAGCAAAAGGCTAGTCGGTGCAGAGACTCGATACTTGAACATGGAAAAACTGGTGTATGCTCTAATCCTCGCCTCAAGGAAGCTTCGTCCCTACTTCCAAGCTCATAAGATCGAAGTAAGAACTGCCTATCCTCTTAGGCAAGTGTTGCACAAACCAGAAACCTCAGGAAGAATGTTGAAATGGGCGGTCGAGCTAGGGCAGTTTGACGTGGAGTATAAACCTCGGGTCGCGATTAGAGGGCAAGCTCTGGCAGATTTTGTGTTGGAATTCTCACCTCGAGTAGAAGAGGACTCTAGGGCCTTGCAAATTTACCCAGAGGTGCCAATGGAGGAAAATCAGAATAGTGCCCCTTGGTGGAGCCTATATGTTGATGGGGCATCTAATGGAGATGGAGCAGGAGCTGGATTCGAATTAGTGAGCCCAGAAGGATGTAGAGTGAAGAGGGCTGTTCACTTCACTTTTCATGCAACAAACAATGACGCTGAGTACGAGGCCTTGATCAACGGATTCAAGTTGGCATTAGAGCTGAAGGTGGAAAACCTTAACGCTTTTAGTGACTCCATGATTGTGGTATACCAGATAAATGGAGGGTATCAGGCACGAGGGCCTAGAACGGAGTTGTATTTGCGTTGTGCAGAGAGGTTAATCAAGCTATTTAATGAAGTCAGCCTAGAGCTCATCCCTCGAGGCCAGAATGAGACGGCGGACGAGCTTGCTAAGTTCGGTTCACGTCGCGAGACCACTCTGTTAGGGTCAACACCCTTGGAAATACAGAGGAGGCCTAGCGTGCCAGAGGTAGAGCTCATGGTTGTGGCAGAACAGGCTACATGGATGTCTCCACTCTTAGCTTATATAAAAAATGGTGTGTTACCAGATGACAAGAATGAAGCGCGGCGGATACGCTATATGGCTGCAAGATATGCAATATATGATGGGGACTTATATAGGAGAGGCTTCAATGTGCCCCTACTCAAGTGTGTTGATGGAGACGAGTGCAACTATATACTAAGGGAAGTCCATGAAGGCATCTGTGGTAATCACTCGGGGGGTAGCTCATTAGCACAAAAGATACTTCGTCAAGGATATTACTGGCCGACTCTCAAGAAAGATGCTTTCGAGTTTGCTAGAGCTTGTGACAAGTGCCAAAGATATGCAAATTTTCATAACAGTCCAGTGGCACCTTTAACCTCACTCATGAGCCCTTGGCCCTTTGCCATGTGGGGGATAGATTTGATTGGAGAACTGCCTAAGGCTAAAGGAAGTGTGAAGTATGCTGTGGTGGCGGTGGATTATTTCACTAAGTGGGCAGAGGCTGAGCCCTTGGCCACAATAACTGCAAAAAAGCTCATTGATTTTGTGTATCGGGCTATTGTTTATCGATTTGGAATACCCTACAAGTTGATCTCAGATAATGGAAAACAGTTTGACAGTAAGGAGATGAGAGACTTTTGTGACCGGTTGGGAATGCTGAAAAGTTTCAGTGCAGTAAGCCATCCACAGACAAATGGTCAGACTGAGGCAATCAACAAAATTTTGAAGCACACGTTGAAAGCAAAGCTTGAGGATGCTAAGGGGAATTGGCCAGAGGAACTTCCACAAGTTCTATGGTCTTATAACACCACTCCCCGAACCACAACGGGGGAGACCCCCTTCTCCTTGGTGTATGGATGTGAGGCTATGGTCCCAGTGGAGGTGGGAGCTGGATCTTTTAGGAGAGCTCATTATGACCCAGAGAATAGTGAGAAGAATCATCGTCTTTACTTGGACATGATTGAAGAAACAAGGGTTGATTCCCAAGCAAGGCTGCTAGCATACCACCAGAGAACCGCAATGCATTATAACCGCAAGGTGAGAGCCCGACCTTTCCGGGTAGGGGACTTGGTTCTCCGTCGAGTAATGCCTAACACCAAGATAGTTAATCATGGAGTGTTTGGTGCGAATTGGGAAGGCCCATATCAGATCAAATCAGTTCTATGGGAAGGAACTTATCATCTCAATGACATACGGGGAAAGCTCATACCAAGGGCCTGGAATGCTGAACACTTGAGGAGATATTATCAGTAGTTTCTATCTATTTAAGACTTAGCATACATTGATATTTATCCTAAGTCTCGGGGGGTAGTGTCATATAGGCACCTTCTCTTGACATACAATGTAATAAGTCTAGGTCTGTTATTATGTAAGAAGATGGAAGTTTTATTATCTAAATAAAGTTGAAGTTTATTGTGCATTACGCAGTTTTTACTTTCTTTTTAGAAGTACATTAGATTGGGCCTCGGCCCATCAATTTTGCAAAATTAGCTCGTGTGAGGCGAGCCCTCTTTAAAAACGAGCTCAAGAAAGTTGGGAAAATAAACAGCTGAGATGGAACTCTGTGCGAGGTAAAGACCTGTGCGAGGTGGACCTTGGAGCAAAGTAGAATTAAAAACGATGCGAAGAGGGGCCTCGCATGAACAAGGCATAGTAGTCCCATGCGAAGTAAACCTGGTGGGAGTTGAATATAATTATAATACAAAAGAAAGAAAAGATAAACAGGAAAATATGCAAAATCAGGAGCAAACACAAAAATACTTGATAAAATGATTAAGTGTTATGGGATCAATATTATCAAATGTTTACAGACTGCGAGGCAAACGGGGTGCCCGCATCCCCAAAAGAAAGTAACTGAAATGAACTTAAGTTTGAGGAGTCTCCTCATTGGTTTCTTGGATAGGTTGAGCTTCCGGTTCGGGCTGGGCCTCGTCTGCGATGCGAGCCCTCTCTGTAGCCTCCTCCTCCATCTCCCTTCGCAGCTTTTCAGCATAGGCAACAGTGGCTGCACCCAAAGGACTCCAATCGAACTCAGGGACCTTCGACATGAAGCCCTTCATGAAGTTCTTGGATCCTAGGGCCTTTGCATCCCTGACCTCTTCAACCCGGCTCGCCTCTAACATTGAGAGCTTGGCCTCGAATTCAGTACCCTGGGCAACCATTTTAGCTTCGGCCTCAGCAACTTGGGCTTTTAGAGAATTGATCTCAGAGGTAGCATCAGTTAGAGCAACAGAATGTTCTCCCTTCATCTTCTCCATAAGTGCGTTAGCCTCGCGCAAGTCCTTCTCGAGACTTGTGGTCGCATCGAGAATACTTTGTTTTGACTCCTCAACCAAGGCCACATTGGCTCTCCTCGCTTCGTCAAGCTTAAACTTCAAAATTTTGTTATCCTTATCAAGGCGAGCAGAAGCCTGACCCATCGAGCGAAGTTCCTTGTGTCTATGAATTTGCCTTATGTACACCTCGGTTGTGGCCTTGGTAAGAGCATCATTGTTGGCTTCGAATGAACTCGAAGTCCATGCCCTCAAATCACTCTCGGTAATATGCGGGGCTCCTAGTCGAACTAGAGTACTAGCCACAGTACTTCCTTGAGGATTAGGGGGCAAGTCTTTGCGAGCCCGCTTCACTACCTCGGTTTCATGAGGGACATCCTTGGACTGCCTGGATCTCTTTTTGTGAGGAGAAGCCCCCCCAGTAGCCAAATATTCAGTAAGTGTCCTCGGGGGAGGGATCTCTTTTCGAGAAGCCACTTTGTTCGAGCCCTCGGCGTGAGAGCCGGCCTGGCTGGCAGAAGGAACGGTGCGAGCCTGAACCTCTGGCTCGTCCAAAAAGGGAGGAGGAGAAATTGCCATTCCTGAAATAAAATGAGGATAAACGAGTTAGATGAGGTATATATTTTTGAGTTAAGTATGTTAAAAAAATGTGATCACAAGTATATTAACCAAAATTGATTCCAATTATATACCGCACATTTATATATTTCCATTTAATTAAATATTTCTTAGATCGTTAAATCATTAATGCAGAACAATTTATTTTGAATTTGTTAGAGCATCTCCAATAGTGATATGTAAAATGGTTAGCTAAAATATGATAAAATAAGAATAAGGTAAAATTTTAGCTAATGGGTGTGATTATTACTCCGTGTTGTGTATAATTATGCTAATGTAAATTATACCTAAGAGTTTTGCTGGTTCGACAAATATAACCAACCAAATATGATTATCTATATTTATTGAGCATCTCCAAGGGCAATAGGTAAAAATGGTTGGCTATCTTGTTGGCTATAATGATTATGAAATATTTTTGCTAAGGGTAACGACATATACTCCAATGGTCTTATCTATATTTCTTGTTAGGTAAAATTATACACAAGGGCTTAATTGGTTCAACAAATATAGCCAACCAAAAAATGGTTGTCTATATTTTTTTGCTAAGAGCATATGCTTGGAGTGTTATACCTTTTACATATTATCTAAAAAGTGACACATAGATGCCACATGGATTATTTAGCTAAGGGTTTTATACCATTGGAGATGCTCTAAGAGGTTGCATGGTTTGAGTATTTATTTTTTTACATATTCTCCAAATATTGATACATATGTGTAGGTGCCATTTAGATTGATTTAGCTAAGGGTTGGTATCATTAAAGATGCTCTTACCATTATAGAAAATGTCAAAATAAATATTTCTAACTTGTGCAGTAATTTTGAGATATTCGACAATTTAATATGTTCTACACTGATCAATGAGTTCACAATGAAGATGATTTATATTAAATTTTGAGTAATGCTTCATACTTCAAATTTATTTCCAAAAATTATTGTTACATAATGTAAAAAAGGTGATATGGCATAATGGAAATTTTCAATCGGAGTATTTGGTATAAATGTAGATGACCCATTTTATTATAATCAATTAAATTAATACACTTAACATTTGAAAACCGATTTGTATACCTAACATTTTTCTTAAATTTTACATATGTATACGAGAATCCGCATTAATATATGAGAATATATATTTTTTTGAAACTAGAATTAATTCAACAATAAAAAGGCATACGACATCTACAAGAACAGTCGAGTCGAATAAACATAAAACATATCATATATTAAAGTCTTAGATAATCAAGCGATTTGTTGAAGTTGATATATATATGTACTCGCTTCGCCACAACCAGTTTGTGTAATCGACCGTAATTGCAATTTCATAAAAATTCAAAATCTTGAAAATTTTATACATCTCACATCCTGGACATTAGATTATTCCAAAACACATCAAACTCTCGCAAGGAATAAACAAAACCCAAATAAATTGGGAACGAAACTCATGAGCTTTAATCAAACAAACAAAAAAGACATAAATTTTTTAATAATGTTTGGGGTACCAAATTAGATCCCAAAATGGATCTCAAATGCCACATATCATGTTATTATTGACTACAACTTAATTAATAATAGTGGATCCCCCTGCATTCACATTAATTCTCCTAATAAAATCATCTCAAACTTCTACATCACTAATGCCACATCATTTGATACCAAAATTCGGTATCTCTAGCATTACTCTAAATTTTTATCTAGGAAGGAGGATTATTGAAAAACTAAGAAAAAAATCAAAGAAATTAATTTATTTGGGATTGGGGTTTTCACCGGGGAGATGCTCTTTTTAAGTGCAAATATTATTCATGAATTCTTGGAAATGAGAATATTTTGGAGAGAAAAATACTCAACCAAAGTCCAAACACTTCTATTTATCAAATATACATGAGAATATTTTTTAACCAATAAGCCAACATCTATAGAAAAACATTATACAAATGCAAGATTATGGACCATTTTAAGCATCTAAATCAAACAGTGACAAATATGCAATCCTCTGTAAATCTTTAATCAATTAAAATCCAACCCACGAGAGTCATACCAGTATATTTTATACCCTGATAAAAAAAAAACTATAAAAAACAATACTTTAGTCCTCGACTTTTATATATCCATACACACCTTTTTCTCAACTCACTCCATCACCTTCTTAACAAATAGTACTATTCTTATCACCATTAATAATGCTGGACACTGTGAAATACCTTCTAGGCTGGAAAGGTCCTTCCGGTTATGGCTCCAGATCCACCGCTGATCAAGTCACTTCCTCCGTCGATCTTCGCTCTTTGACCGCCATCATCACCGGTAAATTTATCATCCATTATTCACATGCAATCATTAATATTTGTCAATAACACAATTATATGTGTAGAAATATGATACACATAATAAATGATTGGATTTTAATAGAGCAGAAATAAGGTATGCGTATATTTTATTTTATTTACGAGCGGAATATACCGGATATGTTCTGTTTGATTTTTATGTATGATGTGGATTGAAAATATTTTGTGGTATAGGAGCAACATCTGGTATTGGAGCTGAGACGGCGCGTGTGTTAGCCGAAAGAGGAGCGAGGCTTGTGCTACCGGCTAGGAACAAGAAAGCGGCGGAGGAAACGAAGGCTCGTATTCAATCAGAGTTTCCTGGTGCGGAGGTTTTGATTATGCAGCTTGATCTTAGTTCTCTCAGTTCTGTCCGAAACTTTGTCAGGGAGTTTGAGTCTCTCGATTTGCCTCTCAATCTTCTCATGTAAGTCATCTAATTAATCACATAACTAGGTTGCAAATTAGAACCATTTTGTTTAATATTTATTTTCGATAATTTCAGAAATAACGCTGGGAAATTCTCACACAACCATGCTGTTTCTGAGGATGGAATTGAAATGACTTTTGCTACAAACTACTTAGGTAATCAAATATTTCGATATTTAAACGGTCACAGTGCTACAAATCACCACTCTCGTATTACAAACCGTAGGCTAAATTAATTTGTATTTAAACGAACAAATTACTAATTTTGCCGACTAAAAAATTGCAACAGGTCATTTTTTGTTGACGAAACTACTGTTAAACAAGATGATCGAAACAGCGAAAACAGCCGGAGTGGAAGGACGAATAGTGAACGTGTCATCAAGTATTCACGGCTGGTTCTCCGGTGACTTGATACCTTATCTGGGACACATTACTCGAAACAAAAGGTGATTAGTTAGTTTTCAACTGTATCAAATTGACCTACTGCAATTCGTTATATTAAGCATTCAAGACAGTATTAAATTGGCAGCACTGTTAAATGTAAGAAAAAGAGAGAAAACAAAGAAAAAGAGATGTGTCATACGTATGTTTATGAAGTGAAGAGAGGAGACAGATAAATTAAAAGGAACTGAGATTTTTGACTTTTGATTCTGAATCGTTTGTCTTTTGGTCGTGATATGGGTAGTGATTATGATGCGACATGTGCTTATGCTATCTCGAAGCTCGCTAACATTCTGCACACCAAGGACCTTGCTAACAGACTCCAGGTACGTATTTAATTCCTCACTTGAACTTTGATCCCTTTTTTTTTATGCTTTTGTCTTAGGGATCTGTATTTCTTTGTGTAAGACTCGTTTATTTTGGTGTCATCAAGATCGAAATTGTCATTGACACGACCTATGAATTGACTCGAACCCGACTCCAATATTTACAGTAACGTAGAAAAATTCGAACATGACACAACTTCTGTGACCTGAAATGACTACGTACTTTATAATTAGAATCTTACTTCTTTGTGTTACAAGAAAAAAACGTGTTTTTAAAAACGAACACAACCCAGAACCCGAAAGTACATGACATATGATCTATGTATATAGAATATAGTCACTGTCTAGTAACTCTCTATCAGGATACATGTACATATGGTCTTAGTTACACTTTTTTATGAACAAGCTATTTTCGAGCTCTTAAACTAGCTGTATATGGACTAAACAAATTACTGATATTGAAGCTTTATATCCTAAACGATTGCACTTTTAATTGGACTTTGTATTGTATTCTGATTTAATTATTTGAACACTATTATATATTGTGCATATATATGAATAATTCATGTGGAATATATGATGTGCAGGGAATGGAAGCAAATGTAAGTGTGAATTGTGTTCATCCAGGAATAGTGAGAACTCGACTCACTAGAGACCGTGAAGGCTTCCTCACCGGTATTAAAATTTTCTATTCACACACACACACACACACACAAAGTTGTTATCTGCAGATCTCGTGTTGACGAAGTAATAATCGAAACATAAACAAATCTGCAGATCTTGTGTTCTTTCTGACATCAAAGCTCTTGAAGACCATACCTCAGGTATTCCATTGTTATCTTAATTGATCAGTTTATTTAATCCAAGTCCCCACGTACGTGTTAATGTATTATTTGATCAGTTGATATAATAATGATCCACTGTATTATATGTTAATTATGTACTAATGATGTATTATTGGACACTATTGAATAATCAGGCTGCTGCAACAACTTGCTACGTGGCTACGCATGCAAGAATGAATGGCATTAGTGGGAAATACTTTGCAGACTGTAACGAAGCTTCCCCGTCCAAATTAGCTACTAGCTCCACTGAAGCTGCACGGTTATGGTCTGCCACTGAGGTCATGGTGGCTTCCCCTCACCCGAAATTCGGTGCCTACCCTTTCAATGGCTTCGACTAAATCTCGATTACAAGACGATAGTGATCAAAGTGATCCATGGCAGTTAGTTAAAGTAGAGTTACTTAAGGATCTATATATATATACCCAGTACTTTAGAGAAGTTAGTAAAGAGATATGAACAATTCTATACTTTTATAATACAAACATACAGAGATGCATTATGCATGGGTATCTCACTAGGTATTGCTGCTATTGCATGCGTTGTTAAGTGACTTTCTCACCAGCTCATAGCAAATTTAAAGAGTAGCCAATGATTAGGCATATAAAAAAGATGGAGTGTGTCTTTTCTTAACTATAGTTTTGAAATGAATAATGAAATCATCACTTGGACTAGATATGATGAACATGGATTAGTTTGGCACCATGTGCTTGCATTTTGAATATGAAAATTTACCAATTTAAATTTATGTTTTTATCTTTCTCTCTGGAGCCTGCAGGCTTCTATGACCTGTGAGGCTGTGACCAAATGGGAAGTTGAAAATTGAAATCATATTTTACCATCTTCTACTCTACTCTCTGTATTTGCATGTGATGATGGTCCACTGCATCCCTCACACCAAAACAAAATTAAGCTATTGATTTATAAACTCTTCAGAGGTGGAGTCAGTGGCTAATTAATTACTCTGCAAGTTCATACAAAGCTCAAAGACTTATAGTCCCTCGTTCCGTCCAATTGTTTACATTTGAGTTAGACACGGAGTTTAAGAAATATAAATAAAATAGGGGAAAAACTAAAAAAAATGAGTAAAGTGGTGAGACCCGTCAATATTTAGGATATAAAGTAAGTAAAATGGAAGAGAGTAGTGGAAGTAGTTAATTTTTATATTATAAAACTTTACTATTTTTGGAAAGTTTTGAAATGTAAAGAATTGGATGAGACATCCCAAAATAGAAAGTGTAAAAAAATAGATGAGACAGAGTGAGTAATTATTTGTACAGAGTTGCAAATTGTCGATTTATATCTTGATTGTCCAGTGCTGACACAAATGATTTATGCATGTAACAAAATCTTCGAATCCATCTCTAGCATCACAATCACAACAATGAAAAAGAAGAGATTTATAATGTATTTTGTATACAAGTGCTCCAGGTCTACTAGAATTGACACTAGCCAAAAGTGTCATTGCTTTAGGCAGCAAGTTTTTTCCTCCATTTCTCTAAAGGTTAAGCATGAACTTGATCTGTAGAAAAGGGACCTGAGGTAATGTGAGGACCATATTTATGTGTTTCACTTTCCTAGGGGGCCAACATTTACTGAATATAACTTGAAAGTATTGGAAACATTTCAAATCAAGATATAAAGTGGGAAGAAATTATATTGTTCTCCATGCCTTGCATACTTTCATGTAGACCATAATGTATTATTTCACTTCAACTTGTTTCTCCTTAATCTTATCCTCCTCAAATTCATAATGTGAGTTCAAAGCAAGTGGACTTTGCTATACATTGTGACTAAAAATCTAACTTTACATTTATAAAAAACTAAACCAAACATACCCGGTATATTCAGCTCGTAAACCATAAATATATTTTCAACCTATTTATGATATATATAAATTTTCAAAAATGATCATTTTCCAAGATTTGGTTAAACCCTTTCTTATGCATAAATAAGAAGATTTTAAAAACTCACATTCAAATAGCATTGGATATCTTCTTTTTCACACAACTATTGCAAGATGATTTTAAACTTTTTGCTTTATCATATTTAGTGGGCTGGAAATTTAAGTTACTTTGTTACTAAAAGCCCAAATAAACTCTAAAATTCATCTCTTCTTATTGGGCCATTTTTTGACCCGACCCAAAATATTCTGGCCCTAATCTTCTACCCGGTCTGTCTTCTCTAAGTTCTCTACAACCAAAATGACTGAACAATAATCAAATTATCTCTTCACCACTTTAAAAAAAAAACCATCCATGTGTATATAAAACATGTATGTATACATACCTGTTTAAAGATACAAACTTTACAATTTGTGAAATTTTTGGCGGGACCAAGAAAACTCAAAGGTGAAAGCTTTAATTATGGCATTAACAGGAGTGTTAGCTACAGCTTCTATGCCACTAAGCAGACATTTAGAGGTATGTAAGAAGTATAATACTGTTGTAAATTGTTGTTCTGATAATTCTGTTTTGTTAGATACAAGTTCTGTAAGTAATGACCAAGAAAATTCAAGAAAATTTAGCTATAGTAGAGCTTCTCCTTCTGTGAGATGGCCCAACTTAAAAATTACAGAAACCCATTTGATTAAATCACATTTTGAGGTAGATGATGATGATTTAGGGATAGTTGGTAGTGAAAAAAGTGATAAAAATGAAGTCTTGGGGGATAGTGATGATGGGTTTCGGAATGTTGGGGATGATAAGCAAGATGTTTTGGGTAGGCCTAGTAGGACTAAAGCTAAGAAAATGACTAAATTGGCGCTTAGGAGGGCGAAAGATTGGCGACAGAGGGTTCAGTTTTTGACTGATAGGATATTGAAGTTGAGGTCGGAGGAGTTTGTTGCGGATGTTTTGGATGATAGGAAGGTGCAGATGACACCGACTGATTTTTGTTTTGTGGTTAAATGGGTTGGTCAGGTTAGTTGGCAACGGGCGTTGGAGGTTTATGAGTGGTTGAATTTGCGGCATTGGTTTTCTCCGAATGCGAGAATGCTTGCGACTATACTTTCTGTTCTTGGTAAGGCGAATCAGGAAGCGTTGGCTGTGGAGATTTTTATGAGGGGAGAGGAAGGGGTTGGTGATACGGTCCAAGTTTATAATGCAATGATGGGTGTTTATGCTCGGAATGGGAGGTTTTCGAAGGTTCAAGAATTGCTTCATTTGATGCGGGAACGAGGTTGTGAACCGGATCTTGTGAGCTTTAATACGTTGATAAATGCTCGTTTAAAATCAGGGTCTATGGAACCAAATATGGCACGTGAACTTTTAAGTGAAGTCAGGAGGTCAGGTCTTAAACCTGATATAATTACTTACAACACTCTGATTAGTGCTTGCTCTCGTGGATCTAATTTGGAGGAGGCAGTTGAGATATACAATGACATGTTAGGAAGTAGATGTCAACCTGATTTATGGACATATAATGCAATGCTTTCTGTTTATGGTAGATGTGGGCTGTCTACAGAAGCTGAGATTCTATTTAACGACTTAGAGTCCAAGGGGTTTTTCCCTGATGCCGTAACATATAATTCTTTGCTTTATGCTTTTGCAAGAGAAGGAAATGTCGAGAAGGTAAAGAAAATTTGTGAGGAGATGGTGAAAATGGGCTTTGGAGAGGATGAGATGACTTACAATACCATCATTCACATGTATGGACAGCAGGGTCAGCATGATTTGGCATTGCAACTATACAGAGACATGAAATCTGCTGGGCGAGAACCGGATGTAGTTACATATACTGTTCTTATCGATTCTCTTGGAAAAGCTAATAAAATAACCGAGGCTGCAAATGTGATGTCAGAGATGCTAAATGCAGGTGTCAAACCCACCATACGAACTTACAGTGCTTTAATCTGTGGATATGCAAAGGCTGGGATGCGATTGGAGGCTGAAGATATCTTTAATTGCATGCTCCGGTCTGGAATTAAACCGGATCACTTAGCATATTCAGTTATGTTAGATATACTATTCAGGTCTGGTGAAACCAACAAGGCAATGATGTTATATTATGACATGGTTCGTGATGGATTCACCCCAGATGTTGGACTTTATGAAATCATACTACGAGTTGTTGGAAAAGAAAACAAAGTGGAGGATGTTCAGAACGTAATTAAGGATATGGAAGAATTATGTGACCTGAACCCTCAAGTTATTGCATATATTCTAGTCAAGGGGGAATGCTATAGTTATGGTAATAAAGTGTTTAGATCGGCAATAAGGCAGGGTTATGATGTGAACCGTGATAACTTATTATCTATGTTGACTTTGTATTGCTCATCCGGACGGCACTTAGAAGCAAAGGAGTTATTGGAATTCTTGAAAGAGCATGCACCAGAATCCCAGAAATTGGTCACTGAAGCTATGGTTGTCACTCTTTGTATGGCTCATCAGCCGGAGGCTGCTCTAGATGAATACCGTAAAAGCATGACATTTAGTTTGGTTGACCGGAGTTTGATCATGTATGAATCTCTTATAAAGTCCTGTGAGGAGATGGACCTACTTGGTGAAGCGTCTCAGGTTTTATCCGACATGAGATTTGTTGGACTGGAACCTTCTACAGAACTTTGCAGGCAAATGTCACTTGTATATTGCAGAATGGGCTACCCGGAAACGGCTCATCATTTGGTTGAGCAGGCTGAAGCAAAAGGCATTAGGATTAATGATATGTCAATATATGCTGCTCTAATTGAGGCTTATGGCAAGGTGAAGCTTCTGCAAAAAGCAGAGAGTGTAGTGGGGAATCTTAGACAGAGCGTTAGTACTTTGGATCGGAAGGTCTGGAATGCTTTAATTCAAGCTTATGCTGCAAATGGCTGCTATGAGAAAGCAAGAGCTGCTTTCACTACGATGATGAGAGACGGTCCTTCCCCTACTGTAGAAACTATAAATGGTCTCATGCAAGCTCTGATTGTTGATGGGAGATTAAATGAATTATACCTTTTGATTCAGGAATTGCAAGATATGGGGTTCAAAATTAGCAAGAGTACGATTGTTTTAATGCTTGATGCATATGCTCAAGCTGGTGACATATTTGAGGTAAAGAAAATATACAATGGAATGAAGGCAGCGGGGTATTTTCCTACGATGCACCTTTACAGAGTTATGATCATACTGTTATCCAAGGGAAGGCGTGTAAGGGATGTAGAAGCAATGATTACTGAGATGGGGGAAGTAGGTTTTAAGCCTGATATTGTAATATGGAATTCTTTGCTTAGATTGTATGCAGGAATTGAAGACTATAAGAAAATTGCTCAGGTATACCAGCAGATTCAAGAAGCTGGACTTAAACCAGATGAGGATACATACAATACTTTGATAGTAATGTACTGCAGAGATCGCAGACCAGAAGAAGGCCTGTCACTGATGCATGAAATGAGAAAGCTAGGTCTCGACCCCAAGTTAAACACCTACAAAAGCCTACTTTCGGCATTTGGTAAGCTACAAATGCTAGAGCAAACTGAGGAACTTTTTGAAATGTTACGATCAGGAGGATACAAGCTTGACCGTTCTTTTTATCATATAATGATGAAAACGTATAGAAATTCTGGAAGCCATTCTAAAGCTGAAAACTTGCTGTTTGCGATGAAAGAGGCTGGAATCGAACCTACAATTGCAACAATGCATTTGCTTATGATCTCTTACGGAAGTTCAGGCCATCCAACCGAAGCTGAAGAAGTTCTCAAAAATTTGAAATCGACCGGTGAAAACCTTAGCACACTTCCATATACTTCAGTTATAGATGCCTATCTAAAGAACGGAGATTATAGTATCGCAGTCAAGAAGCTCTTGGAGATGAAGGGAGATGGTCTAGAGCCAGATTACAGGATATGGACTTGCTTTGTTAGGGCTGCCAGTTTGTGCCAGAATACAAGTGAAGCCCTAACTATCCTAAGTGCTATAAGAGATGCTGGATTCGAAATTCCAATCAAGTACGCGGTGCTTGATTTACTTTGCCTTCTTTTTTCCTGACTAAAATTAGTACAAATGAATAACCTTTTAAGTACATATTGCAGGCTTCTGACAGAGAATACAGATTCACTGGTTCTAGAGATGGATCAATTTTTTGAGCAAGTAGAACAAATTGAAGATAACGCTGCATTTAACCTTGTCAATGCTTTGGAAGACCTATTGTGGGCATTTAATCTTCGTGCGACTGCTTCTTGGGTTTTCCAATTGGCAATTAAGAGGAACATTTATAATCACAATGTTTTCAGGTACCTACTGTGTACTTTCTGTAGTGGTACTCGGGTTCTGACTTCTGAGTTCTTTTCTTATCAACTTTCAGTCATTTACATATTAGGAAGATTTTAGTTAGTTGCCAGTGTCCACCAAAGTTGTAGGAAGATAGTATAAGACCACTGGTATTATCACAAATTATGCCTTCTCATAAAGTTACGTTGTGAAATGATTGGTTCTCATAAAGTAACTTCTGGGACATTCCCAGTTGGATGACTATGAACTTCATGTTAACTGCTGCACTTCTAGAAGCTGGTGATACTTGTACGCCTTCTGTAATAATATCTGTTTTTTTATCCATGCGTACTGAATTAGTTTAGGTCGCAACAGCCATATCTCTGGAATTCTTTTTTCTACTGAAAAAGGTGCCAATAAAAAACTGTAGGGAAAGTTCAAGTTTGATCAAAAGTTTCATATGCATTACATTATTGCTCACATCATTCTATTTGATCAGAATTATTGATGTTGTTAGCGCATGTTCTAAATTTGTGAGGTTATATATATTTTCTTCTAATATCTCGTCTGTGCAGGGTAGCTGAGAAGGACTGGGGGGCAGATTTTAGAAAGTTGTCCGCTGGTGCTGCTCTTGTTGGTCTCACTTTATGGCTTGACCACATGCAGGTAGAGTTTATTCCAATCATTTGTATCCAAAAAGCATATAGATCACTAACCTAGAGCTTTTATGGGTAGCCCAAAGCCATTATACAAAAGGACGACCTCATTAGAATGAAATTAACAGTATTTTAAGATATATGATTATCATTGTGTCAGTTATTCTGCCCTTCGCAGTGAACTTGCAATCTTACAATATACTGTGACTGTCATTGCCACAGGATGCTTCCTTAGACGGTTTTCCACAGTCTCCGAAATCTGTTGTTCTGATTACAGGAACAGCAGAATACAACCAAGTTTCTTTGAATAGCACAATAAAAGCATTTCTTTGGGAAATGGGATCCCCATTTTTGCCTTGTAAAACTCGCAGTGGACTTCTCATTGCAAAGGCTCACTCACTCAGGATGTGGTTGAAGGACTCCCCATTTTGCTTTGACCTTGAGTTGAAAAATGCTTCATCCCTTCCCGAGGAAAACTCGATGCAGCTTATTGAAGGATGTTATATTAGACGTGGCCTTGTTCCTGCTTTCAAGGACATTACGGAAAGGCTTGGGTTAGTGAGGCCAAAGAAATTCTCAAGGCTGGCTTTGCTGTCAGATGAGAAAAGAGATAAAGCTATCGAAGCTGATATTGTGGGGAGAAAAGAAAAGTTAGAAAAACTGAGTGAATCTGGCCCAACGAGGAATAAATATAACAGAAAGCACAAAAAAAGACCATTAATCAATAAGGATGCTGTCAGATATTGATAGGTGAATGAAGAAATTAACCTTGCAATGAAGCCATGTCTACCTAATGCTTATGCGTGCCTTGGAAACAAAACCAAACTGGCATGTTACAGCCTAGTTGAAAGGTTAGACTTCTAAACTATTTAATATCCTAGAAATAAATTACACCTGTATTTATATAATCTCTGATAATTAATTTATGGTTGTCCTTATAAAGGGATAGATACCATCTACAATTGTTCTACGTGTAGATGTTTCTAGGGCTTGTAGAAATGCTTATGCTATTTTCATTGAAGCCACCTGGCTGTAGCTAGTATATGCAGCTGATTTATCTTGTTTAGCGAAATTAGTCAGATTGCTTTGGCCATTGTTCAATGCAGTGGATTGTATCTTTTCTAGTGCTACGTGTTGTTAAAAATGTACAGTCCTAGGGCTCATTTTACAAGCTTTGCTTCCTTCACTTTTTGAAACATCATTAAAAAGAGGTAACCTAGGATTATTAAGCTAGATGTTTGTAGCTGTTACAGATTTGCATTTTTCAGTTTACCCGTTTTTGGTGAATGCTATTTTACAAATATGCATATTTTAATTTTTTCGTTCTTGGTAAATGCCATGTTATTTCTTTTGTACTTCGCTTGGCACTTGCATTGAGCATATGTCTTTTCTTGTTCTTACATTTTTCTAATTTGAACTTTTCATGTATTTGTGTTGAAAGAGGACAAGTTATCTCCATCTGCATTTATGGGTAGCATGAAAGCATAATAATACATCTTTATTGTCATAGTAGTTGCCAGCTGGTCAACAATTATCATACCCCTCACCCATGTCTCTTTTAGAGGAAAATTTTGGGCATGCCATTACTGAACATAATCACCTTTGACAGAAAAGTTGAATGAATAGTTAGTTCAAATTTCAATTTCCTCGAGCACCAGACTTTGTAGGCAATCATTCGCTTTCTGATTCGATCACTGGGACTCTATATAGGGTAAAATTCACTTAAATTATATTGTAGTGTTTGCCAAATTATAACAGTCCGGTTCTGCATGTTAATAAACTTTTTCTTGTATCTTTACAGGGAACATATGAGCATAACACTGTTACTTCCAGTTGACACTTCAAAGACAGAAGCATGCTACAACCTAATATGTCAGAAAGTCTGTGCAACCAGTAAAACTATCAGTAAGACACAAGTCCCGTTCATTACTTATTGCAACGAGCTCTTGTTTCCTTAACAATCAAGTAGGTTTAAGAGGGCAGTGTAGAGTTTCCGTCATCCCACGAAGCTCTAGAAGGCTGTATACACTCTTTGAGGATGATGACAGAGGAGTGAGGAAGCAGAAACTGCTGTTGGTTGGGTAAGATAAACAACGTACTGGACAGTAAGAGATAACATCAACTCTATGCAGTGACTTGCTACTGCATTCAGCTTCAGTCTGAAGTATATATTGGCATAGCGTGTCGCATATGTATGATATTGGCTTGAAATTTGTAGTTTCTGGAAAATTTTATGATGGATGAACCCAGTTGGCACTTTTATCAGTGGTTACAACTTACAAGCGCACATCTTTACTATCTGTGGCTGAGTGCGCAGTTCTATATATGATTGTTCTCCACGGGAGCTTATTAATGCTCTTCTTGGACATTGGTCTACCCAGTTACTAATACTTCACGCTGCTTCACTGCTAGTATGAATGTGCGCCGGTTTTCAGAGTTATTGTCTTGTTATTAAGGGAATCCCTGGCAATCTAAGAAGCAGTATGGGTTTCAGAGCCTCTTTACTGTTGAAAAGCTTCATGACATTGGACAATTGTAATTGTATAGAAAATATATACAATGTTATAATCTTTTAGTTTCTTGGTCACCATACCTATACATTGTAGACAACTGGTCCAAACAATCAACTGTTGCTGATGAGGGTCTTTTTTCCCTTTTAAATCTAGATGTTCAATGTACACTGGAATGTCGATAAATAAAAAATCTTGTCAAATAAATAAATATTTGGTTGACACAAGAGAGACAACATGGTTTTTACTTTGATTAAAAAAATCTAAAGTTTTTGTTTTCAAAGGTAGTCACGTTGAGATTTGTTGGAAAATAACTTGATTTTAGAAAAAAGAATTCTTGAAAAGGATTTTCGGGAAAAAAAAACCAGAAAATTATACCAAAACAATTTTCAAAATGATGCGGCAGTGTTGAGTTGGCAAAATGAAAAATTTTAATCGGAAATTTATATATGAATACATGCATGACCATATTATATTATATCCTATATATAATTGGTATAAGGGAGTTCAGGTGGTTTGGTCGCACAGTTAGTAATGAACTACTACTATATATCATTTTATTAGAAAGGAACGTGTAGTATCAAAATTAAAAATTTTAAATTCAGTGATTTAAAATTCAAAGGAATAAAGATTTCATTAATAATATACAAAACTATTTTAATAAAAAATGAATACTAATCAATTTTATAATAATATTTCTACTAAAAAGTAGTACTTGGGAAATTTACAAAAAGGATATATTGTATAAATTTAATATTGATGATCTAATATACAAAATCAATTAAAATGAAATTTTAAAAAAAACTAAATATACTAAAATATAAACAAAATGAGGTCTAAATAGAATTTAACTCTAAACAAAGTTAAAAAAATATAAAATTAATTATAAAGATTCCCGTGCTTTACACGGGTATAATGCTAGTATCATTAATTATTGTAACAACCAATAGCATTTTAGAAATTTTGTAAAAAATGGATGAATAGAAATGAAAAAAACCCTTATCATTTTATAAATTTTTTTGAAAGAATTTCTAGGTACCCTAGCATTTCCCTTAACTGAGCCTTCTACTTCACATTTCTGGGCTAAGACTCTCAACCCCCACTAATCAAAACCCGAGCCCAACCCCTTAAACCCCTTTCTCTAAAACCCTCCCCCAAAACACCAAAATCAAATCCATGGCAGCCCTAATCTCCGAAACCCTCCCCAAATTCACCGCCGAGACCCTCCGCTCCGCCGCCAAACAATCCGAACGATGCGCCGTCGTGCCACCTCAGCTCCGCCAAGCCATCGAAACCTACCTCCAAGGTCTCTCCCCCTCTCTCACTCTCTTTATCAATATTCTCGGCACCGGAAAAAATTATTCATTTATCGAAATTAAAAATAAGCGAAACTTAAAATGTATATTAAATAATTGATATTATTATTTATGTGAAATGTATAAATGTTGTTGAATTTTGGTGGTACAGAGAAAGAGGAACCGCATATGAAGAGAAATGTGTTGCGGTTATCGGAGTCGTTTAACGGTATAAAGGATGTTAATTTACAATTAGCTACTTCGACTTCGAAAGAGTTAGTTGAGGATCCTCTTAAGTCGAAGGAGAGTTCGAAGAGGTGGAAAATTAAGAGCTCGTATGGGGACACTGGACTTAAGTATAGGGAGGATCAGACTGTTGCGTATGTTGCTTCTCGTATGCCTGCTGTTTTCTCTGCTTGTCGGAGAGTTCTTAGTGAGGTAAACATACTCGTAAATGCAAATTAATGATTTATGCGGTTTTTAAAATGTTAGTTTAGGTACAAAGGCTTGTAATATTGGAGGAATTTGTAATGTTACGAAAGTATACGTGGTAGTGATGTTAAAGTTCGGCTTGATTTCCATGGCTTTAATCAGTTTTAAGGTTGATATGATAATATTCATCGTGAGGACTTGTAAGTTGGTAGGAAATTAGAAATTTACGAAGTTATATATTGTGAAGACTTGTAAGTTGGTAGGAAATTGAAATGTTAGGAAGATATATGTGGTAATGATGTTGAAGATTGACCGGAGTCCTAAAGGAGTATAGGTAGATTTAGGATGAGGTTAATTTGGGTGCTTAGTGCTTATGTACATTTTGATGTTTGTTTAGTTATTTATACATGGAAACATTGAGATTTAAGTTTTTTAATTTAGGTTCGGAGAAGGGTTCCTGGTTTCTCTCCACGTAGGGTTTTGGATTTTGGTGCTGGTACCGGTTCTGCTATGTGGTGAGCAATTGATTTTAGTTCCAAGCGTGTGTAATGTTCTCTTTTTTTTCCTTTTTTTGAAGTAGCTTTTACATCAATTTAATGCTGTAGGGCAGTGCGAGAAGTCTGGCCACAATCTTTGGAGAGATTTAATTTGATAGAGCCGTCACAGTCAATGCAGCGCGCGGGGCAGAGCCTCATTAAAGGTAACATATACTGCATAACCATGTCATTTGTGGAGGCTTTAGTTAATACCCACTCGTATTAACATTGAAATGTTTCAACCCCCACGAGTTTTCAAAAATTTCAGATCATATTTTCCTTGCTGTTTGTTCTACTTCTCTAACTTCCCTTTGCATATATCTCGTCGGTATATATTTGCACAATTCAGACATAAGCTCTGTTGCGTAATTCAGTTTGGAAATGCAGCTAGTAATTGAAACATCCAAATAGAAGCTCTTACTTGATTTACAAATAATTGTTGTAGATCTGAAGGACTTGCCACTTATTCAGAGCTATAGCAGCATTCAAGCCCTAACTCAGAGCATTAATAAGGCTGAGCGGGAGCACGACCTCGTCATTGCAGTAAGTTTACTATTTTACACTGCTTTGCTAGTGAAACATAAAAAGTAGGATATTTCTATGTTGCAACACTTTAAATTATCAATATGATCTTGGCGATGTTACTTTGAGGCATGGTGACTTTGGAGAGTTGCTTGCATCAGGCTGAGAGGAACAAAGTGTGTGGTGTGTGTTGCGATGGATTCTTTGAAGTAAAGCAAAAACTTATGATTTAAGAAAGAAAAGTAAATAAAAAAGATGGATGCCGACTGCCAGATCTCGAGTCAAAATTGATTTACATGTACTGGCCTAATTACGACACTATAGCTTAGGCCTGTCTTGTGCCTGGACAAATTAGGCTATAGTCTATACCTTCACCTCTCTAGGCAAGGTGTATGTGTATGCATCACTTTTCCCCTCATACCTGAAACCGTATACTTGCTTACATGTGGTCATGACTTGTTTGCATATTAAAGCATAATGAAGGTAAGAACTATATTTACACAAATCATACCATATCTCTATGCTTGACAAGGTATAAACCTAAAATCCCCATCATGCCCGAATTTTGCTATATCTTTGTCTCTCTAGGCAATAAGTTGGAATGTATGCTATATCTTTGTCTCTCTAGGCAATAAGTTGTACAAATTACTTTGCTCACACCTAACCCCTCGATGACTGTGCATTAGGGCCTATTTCTTTTATCATTGTGTTAAATGCCGATTGATAAGATTGAAAAGCATTGCTGATATTTTGTTACTTTTTGTGAAGTCTTATGTTCTTGGAGAAATACCCTCACTGAAAGACAGAATAACTATCGTCCGCCAGCTTTGGGATCTGACACGGGATGTTTTGGTAAGTCTTAAGGTCCATTTAGACTTTGTAAATGTACATTAAACCTCTAAGTATCATGGTTACTATTTACATACCTGAGTTTGGGGTTAATATGCAATGTTATTATAGCAATGTACATTATAAGTATCTTGTATTACAAGTTTATGCTCTTTATGCTCGGGTCAGTCATATTAAGGTTGGTTAAACATATATCTGTTTCTGCATTTAGAAATAATTGTACGGAATTCCCATTCTCGTTTGATGTTATCTTGTCCTTCCACTAATTTTTATATACCTCCCCTTTGCCCTTCCTGTTCCTTATTTAGACTTTGTTGATATTTTAGATAATATAAAACTGGCTGGCCTAGTTTGTGAAAATGCGCAAGTATTTTGACAGCCTGATTCTAGGAACCCCTTAAGAGACGGTGCAGTTCCGATTCTTTCTACAAAGTGAATTTAGTCCTCAGATATATATTGTTGTTGGTAGATATGTATTATATAGTCTTTGTTAAAAAAAACACACAAAAATATTAAGTAAATTCGTTCTTCTTCCTCTTTATATACACATGCACTCTTCCCCAACTGGGGGTATATTTTCTCTTTACCGGTTCATTTTTGTTTTAGAAGATTACTGCTGTTCGTATGCACACACATGGCACACCTTAAAGGATATAGTAGAGTTGGTTTAAGTTGGAGAAGCTTTCTGTATATAGGATGTGTGATTTTGTATAAAAGAGCAATTGTTATCTATTATATGTTATTGATGTGAATTATTATACTTTTTTGATGAGTACCCTGAAGAGGACCAACAGTGTGGCACAAATAATATAGAGGAAACATGTGACTATGTGAGACAAATGGCACAGCCTATAAGCTCAAAACGAGCATTACTGAGTCCTTCACTAACCTCTCCCGTGATAATCTTGTTTGCGGAACATATAAACATTTTTTATAAAAGCTATAGATGAAAGTTTGATTTGGAATTTCAACTTGTACTCACTGTTGAAGTATCTCTTTTTTTATCTCCAGATGACCACTATAAGCGACAGAATAATATCTCTGTGCCTCATGCTGCACCTTTTCCATCTTCAGTGTCTTACCAAGTTTGCAATATTCTACTCATATATAATAAGGTGCAGCATGAGGCACAGATATCACATGCTCAACATCAAAGAACTAATGTCGATAACCAGGGCTCTGTACTAGCTGTAATTGCAATTGAAAATAATAATATAAGGAACCTACTTCTTGTTTAGGTTGTTTTAGGCAATGCACAGTCTGAAAATGTAAACAATCAAAAGTAATATTGCTGTACTCATATACTCATATATCGTGATCGTAGGGATAGGTGACATGGAGGCATGTCACTGCTAGTGTTTGTTTTGTCACAGATTAATTCCTGATTCCATAGTTTTTTGTCAAACTCGGGATTGCATGCTCAACATCTTTTATTGTCGAACTCGGGATCGCATGCTCAACATCAAAGAACTAATGTCGATAACCAGAGCTTTGTACTAACTTTTATTGCAATTGAAAATAAAAATAAGGAACCTATTATTTGTTTAGGTTGTTTGAGACAATGCACCGTCCGAAATATAAGATTAAACAACCTAAGTAATGCTTTCCTTACTTGTATATCGTCATTGTTGGGATATGTGACAGGGAGGCATGTCACAGTTAATGTTTGTTTTGTGACAGGTTAGTTCCTGATTCCGTAATTTTTAATATTATATCTTCTATAATGCTCTGAATAGTCGGTTCTTATAATTATCTTCTATATGGAGCAGGTGTTGGTCGAGCCTGGAACACCTCATGGAGCTAATATTATATCTCAGATGCGATCTCATATTCTATGGAAGGAGAAAAGGGTATATAGATGATTTCCTTTTATAACTTTACTTGAAAGGATTTTAGGGTTTAGGT
The DNA here is from genome assembly GCA_030848705.1 of Heracleum sosnowskyi. Classification (NCBI taxonomy): domain Eukaryota; kingdom Viridiplantae; phylum Streptophyta; class Magnoliopsida; order Apiales; family Apiaceae; genus Heracleum; species Heracleum sosnowskyi. The sequence goes on from CM061239.1 coordinate 13,424,459, forward strand.
CAAATTTCTGATTATTACTTCTACCCAAGGGTCGTTTGTGTCGAATTTTATGAAACTGAGCTGTATTATCTTCGTGGTATTTCAGAAATGCCGCAAATTGGAAGATACACCCAATGATGCTTCTAAAGATTTTATGACTCTCAAAAGTGATGCACATATAGTTGCTCCAGTAAGTTGAATCTTCTCTTAGTTGTATCAGTTTTCCTGGATAACTTGTTTTGTCATTAAGACTCTGACATTGCATTCTTTTGTCAATATTATTGTAGTGCCCTCATGATGGCGCTTGCCCTTTGGATAAGACTGGAAAATATTGTCATTTTGTTCAACGCCTGGAGAGGACAACATCACAACGTGCTTATAAGGTTAATATTTGAAGCAAGTGCATATACTACATATGTGTTTTTTAAGTTGTTAGATCATCCATTTTGTGGTTTAACATATACATGATATACATGTGCATGCGTGTGTAAAAAATTGTATGTCTTGTAGAACAATGTGTAATAAATTTTGTAACACATTGAAATGCTGAACAAAAATACATGTGGTTGTTGCATAATGAACAGAAGATACATGCCTATCTTGTGCAAATATGACATTACTTCATTCATAACTCCCTGTCTATATGGTAGAATTGTGTGAGATCTTTTCTGTGCAGTTAGTGTTCATGCTACAGAATGTAATAGACCTTAAGAGTTCAGGGGAAATATGTTGTCCATCCTGATGGTTCTCTCTTTTAATATTTATTCTTTTTATTTACTGTAACATATAGAGATCCAAGGGTCAGCCGTTACGTGGCTTCGAGGATGAAAAGTTTTGTTTTATTGCCTTCAGACGAGGACGGCGACCAAGGCAAGTACAGAGATTATGATTCATCATGCGCGCAAATAAAATTCACATTTTTATAACTTGGGCCATTTTTTTATGTATATGTGTTGTAGCTTAATGCACATTAAATGTTCCTTTCTAATCTGTTTCTATATATATTTGATTATTGTTGCAATTTTGTCATTATTCTATATTAATCTTTGGCAACATGAACAGAGAATCTTGGCCACTTGATGGTGTGAAGTTTGATACATTGAAGGAGCAGCATGATAAACGAAATCCAGAAGATTTTGAGATTGACTTGGGTATGTCCTTCATGCTCAAGTTAATAATGAATGCAAGTTGGGCACTTCACAATTATCACTTGTCTATTTAGGTTTCTGGAGCTTTGGAAAAGACTATAATATGTTCCTTAAAATATTAATTAAAATTTTGCATAATATTGACAGATGACGAGCTTGATTCAGAGGCTGAGATTGTTCCAGAAGAAGAGGATCCCATTTCCTGCGACTCTGATAACACAAATGATGTTAACGAAGATGAAGATGGAGAAGTGAGTCGTGCTGATCTTGGGAGTGGCTGGGGAAGAATTATTTACAGTCCCCAAAAAAGGGGCAAGCTGGTTGAAATGGATGTTTGTCGAGCAATCAATCGCGAGGGATCAGAGGGTGTTTTCGAGCGGATTGTTGTAACAAAGAGTAAAAATCCTGCACTGCATAAGCAAGCTAAAGGATCTCAGTGGGGAGACCTGTGGCCCTTTTGAGATGAGAGGCTGTTTGTCTGTTTTGTCCGAAAAAATAATGTCAAGAATCCCGCTGCTACAGGCAAAATATATCTTCGACAGATATGGCCAGTTTGTTCTTATTGTGTATTGCAGTTGCAGGAGATGTAAATAATCTGTTGTGAAATTGATGAAGCAAGTTACTCGTTAAATATATAATATTTAATAGGTGGATGGTCTACTCAAATTATATCTCAATTCTCAACCTTGTGAAATGTCATGTTAACGTTTACTTGGACCTATTTTATATATGACGCTATTCGATACATAATAGATCCGGAGACAAATTGAAATGTCTTGATCATTAATCCAAATAAAGGGCTGTCATTTTCATGCTCCACCAGTTATTTGTCGTGAAATTTAGACCTCATGTTTGCAGGATTAAAGGGGTCAAGCTTTGTAATTTAGTTTCTAAAGGGAAAGCTATGCTTGGTGGACATTTCTTATTGGGATTGATTCAGATGCCCAATGCTTTTATATTAGCACGAAAATGACGATTCATCTCGACTCGAGTGTGTAGATAAGAGAGAAGTAGAATAAGAGACGTGGGGTTTTTGTTGTTTAAATTTACAAAAGTGGTCATTTATAAATTTACAAAAGTGATTTTAAAAAGGTTTTAGGACCTTTTTTTCTTTAAGTTTGGATCGTTGTACCCATAAACCCTTCAAATCTAAAAGCGTTCTTTTTCGTCTCTCGGGTATCAAAAACGTACATTTTTGGGTAAAAAATGTACCTTTTCCCCGACAGTTGAGTGTCAAAAAGGTACATTTTTTATAACCGAAGGACGAAAAAGAACGCTTTTTTAAACTAGAAAGATTTATGAGTACAACGGAACAAACTTAAAAGACGAAAAGGTGATAAGGCGTCATAAAGCCAAAACCTCTTCTTTTTTTTTACAAAAGTGATATTGACACTTCAATACAGTTGAAGACCAGTAATGGGTCACCTACATGTCTCCTGATTTCTGTTGCAGCATCTTTGTGGGTGGAAAAGTGAAAGTAGAATAATACTAGTACGTATCTAGAAACCTCCAATTTATACGACCTGAAGATTTGAGATGAACAGAAATATTGACGAAAATTTTGGTCCAAAATATTACCGTGGAGTACGTTAAGAAGGGAAACATGACAGACGTTCAAGGTTTAATACGCAACGCATGCAAAATACTCCCTCGGGAGTACTACAATCATCAGCAACAGCGTCTAAAAGGGGTAACCTGTTCCAAAACAACACATATTTCCCAACCATAATACGCAACTTACATAGAGAAAAGAATAAGAAAACTTACTGCTAAGCTTGATCATTCCAGAAGACAGAATTCTATCACTATGGTATCGAGTTTCTTTTACGATCAGAGCATCCTCTCGACAGAAACTCCTTTGAATAATCAAATGACAAGTAACTGGTAAAATATCACTGCAACAGACATGGAAGGCAGATAACACATACATTCACAATCAAGAAACGTCAAGTACTGCACAAATAATACATGTAAAACACTCACTATTAACGTACAGTTGCAAATCGCATTCCAACTGTTCTTGAAATCAGACATCCATACATCATACAAAGAACAAATTCATATGCTTTACTACAAATAAAGCAAATGGGTCCGAGAGCACATGACCACCTCTATAATTCTCTACTGACATCACTTAAACTAACATGGTCTATAACAAATTAAAGAATCATATATGATTGATATTTGAAATTGATTATGGTACAAAATAAATTATAGCCACTCATAGTTGACAACTGGCCAAATTTGTATGCCATGACGTTTGGCGCAACTCCACCTTACCATCTATCAAGGGGCCACACCATGGCACCCAAAAATTTGATTTCTATTATATACGTATCTATGACCTATCTATCTACACATGGTGCCTGGACAAACACCCGAAAGAGACTAAACTTGGGTGCATAGACATACACCTGGAACTGGAAGAAGACTATACTTGCAAAACCACGGTTATTTTGCTGGATTTCATAGAAGAATAGGTAAACCATGGTTGAGGTAGGATCTAATTCTTCCGTCCCAACCAGCAGTAACGATAACAAGACCCCACAAGTTAGGAGAATTAAATGTATTTTGATAAGCAGTCTTCAAGAACTTGTACTCAAATTTGCGCAATGAAGATGACACCGCCTTTGGACTTGAGCTGGGTAATTTTTCCTCTGGCCATGTAGGGGGGCTCCTATATAAGGACTCTAGCGAAAACCCTCGGCTCATAGAGAAGCAATCGGGGGAAGTCCCGGGTATTCTGTGTTGCAAGTCTTCATTTATATGCTTATTACTTGAAACACTTCCTGAATGATCATCACCTGAAAATCTCGGGGATGGGAGTGTTCTTGGATTGGACCAAGGTATAGCGACCGCAGCATTGTGGGATAAGAAGCTCTCAGATGAGACAATGTTTTTGGGTGAAGAACCTTGGTCCTTGCTGTTGTAATTCCACATAAAGACGTTTGAGTCCTCCGAAACTGAGATGATGTGTTTTCCATCTGCTGTGAAAGATGCAGACATATGGCTTCCTGAATTCCGAGTGCCTATTTATGACGGGGACCAATGTAGCAATCAGTAAGACAACCCAACAACACCATGAACAACAGAAAATATCCCCTATCAAATTTAGTGGTTGATAATAAATGGCTCAGAATAGTTAGTAGTACTCACCCTTGAATTTGCACATGACATTAACCCCACTAAGTATTCGAACTTGGGAGTCAGCAGAAGTCACCATCACTTTGCTTGAATCACTTGGGCAAAACTGGACAAAATAATAAATATGAGAATTGCTTCAATGGAAGCACTTGTATCTTTCACAAAGATAAGTGTAACTACCTGAAATCCAGTTACCCTCTTGCCTGTGAACTTCTTCTTCCCCTGTAAACAAATTTGAGCACCCATATGCAAGCGATGATCTACCCAAAGAAAGAACAATCTAGCATCAGTATTACAAAATCCAATACTCTTATGAAGAAAACCATCCTTTTTAAGGTATTAGATAAGCATTCAACTTGCTAATGTAAGAAACATCACATGCGGACAAATCTCTATTTCTTGGCACAAAAGAGTTTGTCAAAGTCTCGACGCGATAAAATATGTTTGGTGAGGACTACCAGTCTACCACGATAGAGACTATTTTGAATTCTCGCAATGTTGGGTATTTAGGAAATTGCCACCCTCAGAGGTCACCACTCCCTATTCACATTAACATTAGATCCAACATCATCTCAGACTGGAACACTTACTCCAGCAATAAAATGGAGTTATTTTCTAGGTCCTAGGCAAATTGACGCGGTAATTCTACACTATTGACTTCAGGCCATATGCATAAATTAGGCGTGTTCACGTAAATGGTAAACTACAATGCCATCAAGGGATTACAGAAAAATATAATGATGATGTACTTGAATAAGACAAGTGAAAAAGAAAGAGATGCTGTATATTGAATAATACTCTTAGAAAAAGAAGCAGACAAGACCACCATGAACATATAGGCTCTGTAAACACTTGCAATAGCAAGGCATGGTGAACGTTCTTGATTTCAAAACCAGATACTGTATAATGGATTTGAAATTCAGAAGTGCATTGCAAGAAGAAACAAATAAGCGAAATGTAAAAAGATAATTACAAAAATGTGCTCACCTATGATATCATAGAAGTGGCAGTTGCCGTCCATTGTACCCACAATGCCTTGCTGTGGCAATCAACAGATGAAACAAGTTAAGACAACAACTCTTTAGTTATTATAAACAATTAGACATATATATATGTAAAAATGATCAATGATGGCTTTCTAACCTTGCCATTTGGACAATAACACACAGCCGTAACTATTTCCTTAATATCAATCCAGTCAACTACTTGACACCGCTCTACTTCCCAGATGCGTACTTTCCCATCTATTGAACCACTGATGAAAAGGTTATCATCTACAGGATTGAACTCAACACATGTAACTGCACCGATGGTAATAAAAGTACTTAAGTAACTATTGTCAAGGAGTGATGCAAAGAATTGGAAGAACTATTAGAATTCTGAACTATTGAAAGTCAAGACTGTATGATATTTCAACAAAAGTAATCAAAACAATAATTAGGCCTCACCGTAATTGTTATGAGAAAAGACTCCAAGGCACTGGTCGTGTCCTACTTGCCATATACGAACAGTTTTATCAACAGAGGATGACAGCAGATGCTAAAAATATACATATAAAAAAACAATATTAGAAATGGTAGATCACAGGTATAGTACAAAACCTTTGTCATTGACATTTAACTGTGATCAAAGAATACAACAAAGATATCATTTATATTACTTACCCCTTTTATAGACCAGGAGAGGGCCAAGACCTCGCCACTGTGTCCATAGAACTCGTACACAGGTTTCTCCATTACTCGAAAAGTCTTAGGTGGCAGAATAACACAAGATGATTTTGACTTGCTCAATTTTTTTACCTTGCTGATCATCTCTTTATCCACATTAAGTGGAGTTAATTTGGAGACATGATTCAACGAAAAGTATAGACAAGAAGGGTCATTATCCAAAATCTCAAATGTGTTTTGCCTCTCATCTTCGACTACCTTCCAGACACGCACTACACTGTCCTCACCACCCGTCGCTAGATACTGCCCATCATGACTGAACTTCATAGTCAAGATTGAGCCTTTGTGTGCAGGAAAATCTTGTTCGGCATGTACAGCTGACAACTCTTTCAAATGCTTCTTATGCAAACGGACACGAATAGAGTCAACACCATTTCCATGCTTTGATTTGACTTCCCCTTTCCTATCAACTTTTCGTGCCATTGCACCTAACTTCTCGAGCCAACTACTCTTTACTTTCTTCTTTACATCATCAGCCAGTATACATGTCTCATTCTTCTTCTGCAAGAACTGCTGAACAAAAGTCGATGAACCAACAGCTCTTTGAAACTCTTCAGCTGTTACCAGTCGATTTGTGCCCACAACACGTAGCTTGCTAAGCATTCCATCAGGACCCAATTCATCTACTAGAAACTCTGAGCCATCATCCAAATTTCTGATTCTATGCATAGGATTTTCCACCATAGCATCAGCTTGTGCCGACTCCAAATCCTCATTAGTCTGACAAGACAGAAAAGAACGGCAAGACATAAATCGATCTATCAAACCTGAATGGACTGGTTCATCCTTTCCAATCCCATCTCTATTCCGCTTAAAATCATCAGAATCACCCGACTCCTCACTCCCACTCGGATGCCTATTCAAACTCAATCCCATCCAGCTCAAGAACCTCTCACGCCGTTCATGAACAGTTTCCATGTTCTTTGTCCAATACTCATATTTAAAAGTATTAGAAACACAGTTTCCATTAGAACCACAACAATCATCCGAGCAACCTGAACTCAAAGAACTGACCTCTTCACAAGCATCAACAAAATTATCTTCACCTTGATAAAAACTACCCATCATTCTCCAAGTTCAATTCAACCCATGAAAACCTACTCCAACCCAAAATGAAACAACACAATCAGAAACACAACTTTTACCTAAACATAAAAAACCAAAATCTCAACAAAAACAATCAAAGTTCCCATTTTATCAAAAAAAAATAAGAATCCTAGAATCAAAACCAAAATGTCAACAAAACAATCAAAGTTTCCATTTTTATCAAATAAAGAATCCTAAAATTAAAACCATAATCTCAACAAAAACAATCAAAGTTCCCATTTTTACCAAAAAAAAGTTAAGAATCCTAAAATGAAAACCACAATCTCAACAAAAAACAATCAAAGTTCCCATTTTTATCAAATAAAGAATCCTAAAATTAAAACCATAATCTCAACAAAAACAATCAAAGTTCCCATTTTTACCAAAAAAAAAGTTAAGAATCCTAAAATGAAAACCACAAGCTCAACAAAAAACAATCAAAGTTCCCATTTTTATCAAGAATTTCACAAACCCACAATTCAACCACTCAATTCTACCATCCAACACATACATCAAGCAACATACCAAGAATATCCCAATTTTTACCCCTCTAAACCAAGATCTAATCAACTTCACACCCACAAAAAAAAGAACATGGCAGCTAACAAATCAAACCAAAATGAATCAAAATCAACCAATCAAATCAACATCATTCAAAACCAAACAAAAACTCAATAAAGACTCAAACTTTACATAAATCCAAAAGAATTACACAACTTTCTCACCTGGGTGTTCATGAATTATGGTCAAACAACTCCCAAAACTTGAACAAAGCTATAATTTTCTTGTTGTGTTGTTGAACAAAGACTAAAGAGTAGAATGTTTTAACCAAAAGGGCTAACAAGAATCGGTGTTTACTAAGGATGAGAATTGAAAAACAACCAAAAAAGGAGAGTTCTGAGAAGAGTCCAGAGGAGTAGGTTTGAACAGGCAAATGGTTTTTTTTTTCTTTTAGTTGTGTGTGTTGTGTGTGTGTGTATCTTGTATCTCTCTTTTTAATGTACTAGTAGTTGTTTGTTGTAGTAAATTAGTAGTAGGAGCAGTATATTTCATTAGTCTATGGCTGACTGGATGTTTGTTTTTTTACACACACATGAGTCATGACATATGCTTGTTTATGTTGTTCATGATCTTGAATGTGCCCGTTTGGTTTGATCAACGGATTTAACCTTTGATTTTATTAATCTGGGTGAGGTTTGGTCTTTTTTTATTAACCATGTACGAAGTCATACCCAAATCCAGATTAAAATACTAATATTTGTCATGGACACAGTATTTTGTTGAAAAATATAAAGTGTCCGATATGTCAAGTAAGACTATCTCTAATGAAATCGGTTAAAATGATTGAAAATATTAATTATGTTATAAGGTGAAAAATCTAACATTTTTATATAATCTCTATATACGGAAGAGATTATGTAAGAGATTTATATGTTTCACTTTCGCTACGTAAAAGACTGTGATTATACAAGAGATTAGAAATCCTGATAATATTATCTGTCATGCTTTTTTTGAAGGATAATATATTTTTTGAATAAAGGTAGAATTATGTATTTGTCATTTTTACGGTTACAATTTAACGGATGATATATATTATGATGAGTGATTTAGAGTTAATTTTATAATTAGTTAAAAAATGGCATGATATACATGAAATTTAAAATATGAAAACAACTTAAATAAAAAATAAAAAAAATGTGTAATTCAAAGATTAAGGATAAAAACATTTTTTTTTTATGTTAAATAAATTATGAGTAGATATTCTATCTCTCACAGCATATTATATTGTTAGAGAAATTAATTAATAGGGCTTTTTTCATAAATATCCCATTCCAAAAATATTTTTGCAAAATACCTTTTCAAAAAAAAATATTTTGCGAAAATACCATTTTATTTGCAAAAATACCTTCTGCAAACTGCAACCAAAATCAACCACAGATGCAACTTGTTAATAATGATGTTTTTCCGGTGTCCTGATTTTAGGGTTGTTTACAACCCTAAAATCAGGGTAGGTTAGGGCTACGAATGTTGTATTTAGTTAGAGGACGTATTTTTGCAAAAATCTTTTTAAAAGATGGTATTTTCGCAAATTATTTTTAAAAAGAAGGTATTTTTGTAAATATTTTGAGAAGATGGTAAAATCGTAAAAAAACTTTAAAAAAGTGGTATTTTTGATAAATATCCTAATTAATAATCAAAACAATCCAAATTTGTTTGATTAAGCTTTACTCACCTAGTTTAGATACAAATATTCAAAAAATGGATATTTTTATAATTACAAAATTTTAATCACATACAGTATTAGTAACTATATTATCAAAGGGACGTTTGGTTAATGATTAATTAGTCTTGTTAAATTGAATTGGAATTTTAAATTCAAATAATAATGATTAAATTAACAATTTAGTTGTGTGGAATGAGAACCTTAATTCATTTAGATGATTATCAAATTCATTCCATGTCTGGGGTTTTCATTTTATTCTCATTCTCATTAATTACCATTCTGTTACTCCTCCATTCTTATCCATGATACATTCAAAGTTTAAACACCCCCAAAATATATTATGTATTTAAGTCCCATAAATACATAATTAATTAGAAATATTTTTCTTTTAGGTCTCTTGTAAAAAACACTTGTACAACTTATGTATAAATTCCCCGTCATAGCGTGTAGCTATTGAAGATTTGAAGATATTGACTCTCGCACTACTACAGTTCAACAACTATATAGCCATATTAGCAAATTAAAAAAAGAAAAAGAAAGAAAAACTATATAAAATCAATACCAATATAAAGCCATCTCTATATGACTCTATGTATGGTCAACTGTCTGTAATATCCCAAAATCCGTCCAACTGTCGGTAACCTTCTGTTGAACACTAATCTTTGCTTCATTCAGGCGTGTTTGCCACATCCCCCAAACATTAACAACGGATTACTACTAAACATGTACTCGTAATCCATGATCATGGTTTAGTATTATCAAATTGGTCGTCATGCTTCTAACAAGTGGGACTCTTATTCTACGTTATTTTTAATATTTTAATAATTTAACGTGTATAATTGTGTTCTTGTATTCTAAATTAGGATTATTCAATACAGTAGAAGAGCGATTAAGCGCAATTAACCTTTGGAGTTACATGGAACTCAAAAATCCTTGGAATTGACATACTGAATAGAAATTCCCACGATATCTAAAACCATGTGTTTGGTTAACTATCGTGTACTTTGAGATTACAAAGTCATTTTTATTTGAATTATCAATAAATTTACTTTTAGTATTAATACTACTCATGCAGATGAAAAATAAATTAGAGGGTCAATTATAAACTAATATAAAAATTCTCTACACGAAAACAAAACTTTTAACATATTTTCAATAAAAAATGTACTAGCTTAAAACCCGTGCTATGCACGGTTGAAATATAAAATTTATTATCTTTTTTATAGTTTAATATTTAATATTTTTACATTTATATTTGTTTTTCATGAATAAGATTTAAAAATTTGAATAGTTATACTCAGTAGTTGTTGAATTTGAGGTTGAATTGACGTAGATATGAAACTCTGGTATTTTGATGATAACACTAACAGCAAGCTGGGTTAAGTGTATTGTACTAACATGGTTTTGCAGGAAATAAAAGCTATCTATTTTCTAACAAAACATGTTGTAGCAGCAAGCTGGCAAACTAATTTTCTATGCAGGCAGCAAGCTGGCAGAGAATTGTGTACACAGGCAGCAAGCTGGCAATACTTATAGCAGATAGAGTTTCAGTCCTATTTTATAGGAAATCTTCTAGGAACTGATTTGTAAGGACTCTATCAGTTATATAAGTCATGGATATATATATGGGCTCAAATTATTTCGAATTTATTTTCATATATATATATAATTCCTATATTATAGGAAGTTGTTTATAAACGTTTTATCTTTTAACAACTTCTATGGTATTGGGTTTTTCAAACCAGATTGAAAAACGTCTTTCTAAACGTTCTTATTTTCTCTATTCTTCTAGTTTCTAAACGTTTTGTTAATGAACGTTGGGTTTGAATTAATCAAGGAACAAAAACGTGAGACTTGGTAGTCAAGACCGTTGGTTGTTAGATTAATTCAAAATCGTGTGTTCATTATATAAATACTTGTGTGTTTTTCATTCTTAGGGTGTTGGACAACGTTTTAAAGAAACACAAGTATTATCAAAGGCTGATTTGCAAAATCCTTTACATACTTGAGCTCTTATATATTATATGATATATATTCTTGATTAGAGTTCATAGTTTCGGTTGTAAGTCTTTATATCTTTGTATTGTTCAACTTGTAAGTTGGTAGTTGCTGGTTTTGTGAGCTTGGGAAACAAGGGTTCAAGGAACTTGATAGCTAGAGGAGTTTATACTTGGATTAGTATAGTACTTAGAGAGCTGTGTTCAAGGAACAAGGTGTTTCAGCAAGCTGCTAACAGTAACAGGGAGTTCAGGGAGATATATTATTGTATTGTGTAGTTGTAATTCACTCTGATCAATAATATATTCCTTTGCCGTGTTGGTAAAGGACCAGGACGTAGACCTATAGGAGATAGGGGTCGAACCTGGCTAAAATTGTTGTGTGTTCTTTATTTTCTGCACATTTTTTACACTGCATTGCACAACGTAGCTAGCTGTCACTTTACATTCTGTGAACTCAGTAAGCTGCCAGACAGCAAAATCAGACTGTTTTTGCTTTTTCAGTCACATAACTTGGTAATAATTAAAATCGGTCATTGTTAGTCATAACACCTATTCACCCCTCCCCTCTAGGTGTTGATTCTCAGTTGGTATCAGAGCGTTGGTATACTAATCTTTCTGTAACAGGAAAAGTATCGATCAAATGGCTGACAATTATCCCGAAGGAAAATCTGACTATCGAGCTCCTCTCCTCACTGGAACGGACAATTACAACTGGTGGAAAGGGCGTATGGAAACATATTTATCCAGAGATCCACTCGTTCTAAGGGTTGTTCAAAAGGGTCCATATGTATTTCTTGACAAAGATGGCAAAGATAAGGATGTTGATGATCTTACTACCGATGAATTGATCAAGTTTGGCTATAATGGAAAGGCAAGGAATTCTCTCATGAATGGAGTTAATCAAGCTGAGCATGACAAGGTATCATCTCTTAAATCAGCAAAGGAGATGTGGGATGCATTGGAAACTTATCATGAAGGATCAGCATCTTTGAAGAAGGTCAAACTCAGCAAGTTAATGAATGAATTTGGAAATTTTAAACTCAAAGAAGGTGAATCTATCAAAGAAAGTCAAGCTAGATTTCAAGTGAACATCAATGCACTTAAGAGACTTGGCAAAACGATTCCTCAAGATGAAATCAATATGAAAGTTCTAAGTGCGGTGCCATTTATTTATGAACCCAAAGTTACTTCCTTGGAGTCTTCTTCAAATCTTGAGACTATGGATCATCTAGCTGTCTTTGCTGAGCTAGAACAATTTGAAACCAAGATACTTGAGAGCAAGGTGGAATCTGTTAGAGCTCCAGTCGAAAAGATGAAGAATCTGGCCTTACACTCCAGTAGCAGCAAGCTAGTCTCAGATGCAGAATCAGAATCTGATGAGGAATTGGCTCTTATGTCCAGAAAAATCAAGAAGATGATTGAAAAGAGGAACAAGCTGAAGAAGGAAAAAGGAAAAGCTTTTGGAGCAAGAAGAGAGTCAAGAGATTCAAAGGATGTTGCATGTTTTGAATGTGGGAAGAAGGGACACTTCAAAAGGGACTGCTACAAGCTGAAGAACAAGCCTAGGCAGCAAGCTGCCTCAAAGGACAGAATGAAATCTAAAGCTCTTTTGACATGGAGTGATGATGAGAACTCAGCTTCTGATGATGAATCAGGTGATGAGATGGTGAACCTAGCTCTTGTTGGTCTGGATGATGAAGACACTATGAGAGGAATCACTAAAGATGGCCTTGTAGAAAGTGATGCTTCAGATTTGGATGACAACAGTAGTGAGGTAAATTCTATAAATTCTGATTCAAATTCTAGTAATCATTCATTAGATGAACTAACTTTGCAGAGACATAGTACTATATCTATTGTGGAGTTCATGGAATTAAAGAATGAGAACAATGAACTTGAAAAGAAGAATGCTTCACTTCGAAAGATGATTTCTGAGTTATTAGCTGAAAAGACTCCGTCAAACAATCATGAAGATCTTATTTCTGATCTCAAAGGAAAGTTAACACAACTTGAGGGGTTCAACAAATTACTTCTCAAAAGAAATGATACATTGATGAAGGAACTCAGCGAGCTACGTGCAGAAATTGAAGCTAGAGATGTATGTCTTGAGACATTCAAAATCAGAGAATCCATCTCAATTGAAGCTACTCAACAAGCGGAGAAGATAAAAGAATTGGAAGCTGAAGTTGCAAAGCTTGAGAAAGGCATGGGAAAATTTGTTCAAGGAGAGGAAGTATTAAAGACTATTATGAAACAAACAAAAGTTCCTATGGATAAAGAAGGACTTGGAATGGCTTCTACATCAAAGACCAAGGCTTTTCAATATGAAGGCAAACAGGGTATAACATATAATTATGCTATGCCGTGGAAAATTTGCTACAAATGTGGAAAGAAAGGTCATTTGTCACACCACTGCCCGACAGAGAACACTAAGCCAGCGAGCTGGAACAGACAGACTACTTCTGGGCAGCAAGCTACCAGAACAAGGAGAACATGAAACCAAGCATCTAAAGTGGTCCAAATATGGATCAAGAAATCTGAATTGAATGTTCTTTATGTTTTATCAACGAACCATGCTGGACCCAACAAAATTTGGGTACCAAAACGTTGAGTTGTTTGCTCTTTGTTTTGTAGGTATGTCTTGTGGTCAAAGTCAATGCAAATCAATGGATATTGGATAGTGGATGTACAAGACATATGTGTGGTGATAAATCTCAGTTCCTTAGCCTCAAGATGAAAAAGGGTGGTAGTGTTACATTTGGTGATAGCAAAACACTTCGCATTCTTGGAAAAGGAACAATTGGTAATAGTAACATTTCTATTGATAAAGTACAATATGTTCAAGGTCTTAAATATAATTTGCTTAGTATAAGTCAGTTATATGATGATGGACATACTGTTGTTTTTGATAAAGAGAAATGTACTATTAATATTGGTACTAACAAAGTCCCCCTAGTTGCTAGAAGGGAAGGAAATATATATATGTTGGACTTTGAGATGCAGGAAGTAGGCTGCTGTTTAGCTACTGTTGATACAAACCCAGATCTTTGGCATAGAAGGCTAGGACATGCTCATATGGACTTACTCAGCAAGCTGTCTACAAAGAAGCTAGTTAGAGGATTACCTAAATTGAAGTATGTCAAGACGGAAACCTGTACGGCTTGTCAATTAGGCAAACAAATCAGGACTCCACATAAGTCAAAGACAATGGTATCATCTACTAAACCTTTAGAGCTTCTTCATTTGGATTTATTTGGTCCGGAAGCATATAAAAGCATTGGAGGTAAACAATATGCATTTGTTATTGTTGATGATTATTCTAGATATACATGGGTATTGTTTCTTCGTACTAAAGATTGTGCTTTTAGTGAATTTGAGAAGCTAATCACTTTACTTGAGAACAAGTTGAATACGAGACTTATAGGTATAAGAAGTGATAGAAGAGGTGAATTCATCTCAAACGGCTTCATTGATTATTGTGAAGAAAGAGGTATTTCACATGAATTCTCTGCTCCAAGAACCCCACAGCAAAACGGAGTTGTGGAGAGAAAGAACAGATCTTTGCAAGAAACTGCAAGGACTTTGCTGCAAGAAAGCAAGCTGCCAAGGAGTTTCTGGGCAGAAGCAGTCAACACAGCAAGCTACGTTCTGAACAGAGTGCTTATCAGGCCTATTCTCAACAAAACTCCATATGAATTGCTAAGGAATCAGAAGCCAAACATTGGATATTTCAAGGTTTTTGGCTCCAGGTGCTTTGTACTCAAAACTATTGATAGAGATGGTAAATTCGATGCTAAATCTTATGAAGCAATATTTTTGGGTTATTCTTTAACAAGTCGTGCTTATAGAGTGTATAATACATCTAAACGTATTGTTGAAGAGTCTATAGATGTTTCATTTCAAGAGTCTAATGTTGATCTGTCAAGAGATGAGGAAGATATTGCAGGTGCAGGTGATGACAGCCAGCTGCCAGTGACAAATACTGTATCGCAACAAGCTGCCAACCAGCCTGAGACAACTACAGCAGCTGAAAAGCAAACTGAAACCTCTTCTCCAGTAGATGAAACTATTGCTAAGTTGTCAAAGCTCACCTTGGAAGGTCCAAGAGGTCAAAGATCACAAGAAAAGATGCCTATCTATGAAGGCGGTGAAGCCTCTCCTCCATCCAAGCGAATTCGAGTACATGAGGAAGTCATAGCTCAACATTCTTTGCCAAAGTCAACAAGAACAGTGAAGAACCATCCTCCAGAGTTGATCATTGGTGATAAATCAGAAGGAATCAAGACAAGGAAGGGTCAAGCCAACTTTTGTGCATTTGCAGCCTTTCTAGCTCAAGAGGAACCAAAGAATGTTAAAGAAGCACTTCAAGATGAGAATTGGATCATGGCAATGCAAGAAGAACTCAATCAATTTGAAAGATGTGATGTTTGGGAACTTGTGGAGCCACCTAAAGATGCTTCAATCATTGGTACTAAATGGGTCTTCAAGAACAAAGTTGATGAATTTGGTACGGTTACTCGAAACAAAGCAAGACTAGTTGCACAAGGATACAATCAACAAGAAGGAATAGATTTTGAGGAAACTTATGCCCCGGTTACAAGGCTTGAATCAATACGGATGCTACTTTCATTTGCGTGCTTCAAGAAGATCAAGCTACATCAAATGGACGTGAAAAGTGCATTTCTTAATGGATTCTTAAAGGAAGAAGTTTATGTCAAGCAACCCCCTGGTTTTGAGAATGAGCAATTTCCAAATTATGTTTTCAAGTTGAAGAAGGCATTATATGGATTGCGGCAAGCTCCTAGATCATGGTACGAAAGGTTAAGTAAGTTTTTGATCAAAAATGGATTCATTCGAGGTAAAATTGATCCCACATTATTTACTAAACATAATGGTACTGATATTTTAGTTGTACAAATATATGTGGATGATATTATTTTTGGATCTACTAATGATGATATGTGCAAGTGGTTTTCTAAGTGTATGCATAGTGAATTTGACATGAGCATGATGGGAGAACTTAATTACTTTTTGGGACTTCAAATTAAGCAAACTCCAGAGGGTATTTATGTGCATCAATCCAAGTATATCAAGAATCTACTCAAAAGATTTGGATTTGAAACTATCAAGCCGAAATCAACACCAATGACTCCTGCCAGCAAGCTGACAGCAGATGAACCAGGTATAGATGTTGATATTCGCAAGTATAGAGGTATGATTGGTAGTTTATTATATCTTACTGCCTCTAGACCTGATATAATGTATAGTGTTTGTGTATGTGCGAGGTTTCAATCTAAACCAAAAGAGTCTCACTTGAGTGCGGTTAAAAGAATATTCAAATATTTGAGTGGCACAATTTCTCTTGGTTTATTTTATCCAATCACAAATGCTTTTGATCTTGTTGGGTCAAATTATTTCGAATTTATTTTCATATATATATAATTCCTATATTATAGGAAGTTGTTTATAAACGTTTTATCTTTTAACAACTCCTATGGTATTGGGTTTTTCAAACCAGATTGAAAAACGTCTTTCTAAACGTTCTTATTTTCTCTATTCTTCTGGTTTCTAAACGTTATGTTAATGAACGTTGGGTTTGAATTAATCAAGGAACAAAAACGTGAGACTTGGTAGTCAAGACCGTTGGTTGTTAGATTAATTCAAAATCGTGTGTTCATTATATAAATACTTGTGTGTTTTTCATTCTTAGGGTGTTGGACAACGTTTTAAAGAAACACAAGTATTATCAAAGGCTGATTTGCAAAATCCTTTACATACTTGAGCTCTTATATATTATATGATATATATTCTTGATTAGAGTTCATAGTTTCGGTTGTAAGTCTTTATATCTTTGTATTGTTCAACTTGTAAGTTGGTAGTTGCTGGTTTTGTGAGCTTGGGAAACAAGGGTTCAAGGAACTTGATAGCTAGAGGAGTTTATGTTTGGATTAGTATAGTACTTAGAGAGCTGTGTTCAAGGAACAAGGTGTTTCAGCAAGCTGTTAACAGTAACAGGGAGTTCAGGGAGATATATTATTGTATTGTGTAGTTGTAATTCACTTTGATCAATAATATATTCCTTTGCCGTGTTGGTAAATGACCAGGACGTAGACCTATAGGAGATAGGGGTCGAACCTGGCTAAAATTGATGTGTGTTCTTTATTTTCTGCACATTTTCTATACTGCATTGCACAACGTAGCTATCTGTCACTTTACATTCCGTGAACTCAGTAAGCTGCCAGACAGCAAAATCAGACTGTTTTTGCTTTTTCAGTCACATAACTTGGTAATAATTAAAATCGGTCATTGTTAGTCATAACACATATTCACCCCTCCCCTCTAGGTGTTAATTCTCAAGATATTTGTGTTTGTTCGTGATTAATTTGTATTTTAAGAGTTTTGTGTTTAATAATATAATAGAGATGTGTTTAATAGTTTAGGTAGTTATTAATAATTATAATATTAATTTTATTTTTTATTAATAGTTTTATGTGAATTGAAAGTTATAGAAAAAATTATTACAAAACATAAAATTTATAAGTTTAATATGATAATATTACCATTTTATATAGAAGTTACCCGTATTATTTTTTAGAAGATGAGTTGTTTTCGTTAAAAATATAAAATAGGTAATATGTTGAAAAGGGTAATTACTTATTTATTATTAATAATAATAAATTGTATTATATATATATATATATATATATATATATATATATATATATATATATATATTGCCCGTATTATATTTAGAAGATCAGTAGTTAGAAAATATATAACAACTAAAGTGTTTTAGGTGAGATAGGTAACTAATTATTTATTAATAATCATATATAATATAATATCGTTATATATATATATATAACGATATTATATTATATATAAGAAACATGTAAAGTGTGGTTCGTGTTATTTTTAGAATATGAGTTGTTTTAGTTAGAAAATATAAAATAAATAATGTGTTTTAGGTGAAAAAGGTAATTGCTTATAAATGTATAATAATATCACCATGTTGTCAGTGTTATTTTTAGAAGATGAATTATTTTAGTTAAAATACGTAAAACAGGTAATGTGCTGAAAAAGATAGAAATTTATTTATTAGTAATTATATAAAATTATATCACCTTTATATATATATATATATATATGTTGTTCATGTTATTTTTAGAAGATTAGTTGTTTGAATTAGAAAATATAAAATAGGTAATGTGTCCGTGTTATTTTTAGAAGATGAGTTGTTTTAGTTAGAAAATAAGAAACATGTAATGTGCTGAAAAGGGCCGTTGGTTTTAGAAGATGAGTTGTTTTAGGTAGAAAATAAGAAACAGGCAATGTGCTGAAAAAGGGCAGTTGATTATTTATTAATAATTATATAAAATTATATTACGTTTATATAGATATGTTGCCCCTATTATTTTTAGAATATGAGTTGTTTAAGTTAGAAAATATAGAACAGGTATTTTGTCCGTGCTATTTTTAGAAGATGAGTCATTTTATTTAGAAAATATAAAAAAAGTAATATGTTTTAGCTGAAAAAGGTAATTAGATAGTTATTAGTAATTATAATATAAAATATTTAGAAGATGAGTTGTTTAAGTTAGAAAATATAAAATATGTAATGTGCCCGTATTATTTTTAGAAAATGAGTTATTTTAGTTAGAAAATACAAAACTGGTAATGTGCTGAAAAAGGCAGTTGGTTTTTTGTTAATAATTATATAAAATTATATTATGTTTCCATATATATGTTGCCCGTATTATTTTTAGATGATAAGTTGTTTAAGTTGAAAAATATAAAATAAGTAATGTGGTCGTGTTATCTTTAGAAGATGAGTCGTTTTATTTAAAAAATATAAACAGATAATATGTTTCAACTAAAAAAGGTAATTAGATAGTTATTAGTAATTATAATATAAAATATTATATTTATATATAATATCTTTTAGTATTTTATCCAACGGCTTATATTATATTGATTTGAAAGATCCAACGGTTGAGAATTGGAGGACCAGACTACAAAAATTGACCAGACTACAATAATTTCAATGTTTCGTCTTTAATATAATAGTATAGATATCTATAACAAGTTATAATAAAAATAAATAAATACAACTAATTTTATCTATTATAAAAATAAATAAATTGATATTTATAAATTATTACAAAATTGCTATAAATTATTTATTAGAAAATATAAATCGGTTCTACAAATTAAAGTTTTAAAAAAAAATATTTTAACAATTTACTAAATTAAATAAAGCAGTCCAATTTGAGAATTAAATTTAACAAGAAAGTAAAAAAGTGTAGATAGTTAATCGTGGAGAATCAATAAAAAAATTATGTAATCATATATAGAAAATTAGAAAAATAGAGGTATATTAATGATATTTTACTAAAAAATTTAAAATAGTTAATCATATAAAGTAAATAAAGTTACATAATATAAAAATGAATTTTTTTCTGATAAAAAAATATAAAAATGAATGAGTAACTATGAATACAAAATAGTAATAATAACAACAAAAAGAGTTAACCAAATTTTACAATGTAACTCACGGTGACCACGCCTCCACTAGGTAACTAGGTTCCAACATTTTGTATTAACCCAAAATGTCTCAGAAGTTTCGGTTACACAATTCATTTCAAAAGTTATCATTCCAAACGCTGTAACCCGTAAAAATTCCAAGGTATTTGAAGTTATGCAGTTGAGTTACATGCAAACAAACGAGGCCTAAGTGAGTCGTGGTTTACGATTAAAATCTTAACCGACACTACTTTCTTATTAAAGAGAAACGTCACAGTCCCCAAAAATATTGCCAAAATGATTCCTGAATGCTTGTGGCAAGATCTAATTGAATGAATTTCTTAAAAATAAATATACTCTTCATGTATAAATAAATATGTGTCCATGATTTGAGAAGGATTTCGGGAATCATTTCGGAGTCTTTGGCATTACTATTTATTAAATAAAAAATAATTGCTTAATTTTCAAAATTTCTTTGATCGAAATCAAACCGAATTTATTTCCGAATGGACCTGTCACGTGAAACGAAATAACATTAATGCAAGTAGTAGTTTATGAGTCTAGTGATCACTGATCACAACTTATATGTTAAAACTGTTAAAAACTTGATGTTAAACGAAATTCTTTATAAATTCATTCACTAATTATCTTATCTGGTTGCATTTACACGTGTGTTGAAAATCTGTAGCTTAATTAAGAAGCAAACCCCCTATTTTTATTTATTAAATTAAACTACTCATAAGATAATTAAATTATGAAAATTTATGGAACCAGTGATTGAAGATTTGTGTATCAGCTTTATTCAAATGTTGTCATAGCACGCAGTACTTAATAGACTTGGAAGGAACCAACGGTCTATGTTCTTGCAAAGACTCCTCCACCCCACAGCCACTCAACAATTAATCGGAAGTTCAAGTCAAATTATCAACTGCTACAGAACAAAGCACTAATTATATGAAAATGAAACTTGGCCCATTTTCGTAACTGTTTTGTATTGGAGTACCGACGTCGATAATATACATTTTATTTTACTTATATCCTTAATTCTTTTTTTTGATAATTATATTAATAATTAAATTTATGATATTAATAACCAAGCACAACAAAATATCATTTTTCTGAAAAATATTTTAAAAGCACGACTAACTCCGAAAAATTTAGGAAATATTTTTGCAGCAAAGAAAACCTAAATAAATTTTCTTAGTTTTTGGTTCTTGCGTATCTCAAATTCAAGTTATTTTCTGAAAACAAATACTTGAGCATGCATTAATTATAATTTAAAAAACTATTGTTGAAAGCAATAGGAATATATAGGATCGATGTGAACAGTGTATTGGCAATATAGCAATGATTCGATACTGGTGTAATGAAGAAAAATAGGATGTATAAACCCGTGTCGTCGTTGTGTTACACAGGACAATTCGGTACCGCGTGACATGAATAACTGTAGACGGTTGACAATAAATGAATAACGGTGGTGATATCAACAAGTGTGTGCCAACAGATTATAAGCAAACCTATCTTCCTGTATACTTACTGCTGGATTGAATAGCTTAGTGGTGCCGAAAGATTGAAAACGCCACACTATTCATTCATCAATTAGGGTATGGGTCACCCATATCATCCACATCTTTGTCCTTATGAACTTGCAGGCAAATGTTGCAGTTGCGCTAGCTTTTAACATTTTTCGAAAAATTAATTACTTTATATGATATTCACATTGAAATTTTGCGAGAGTTAGTATTTAAGCATAATTAGAGTATTATCGAAGTTGACACGAATATTTATGTATCAACTTCCTTAAAAACTTATTATTTATATTATGTATATATATTTAAGAACCAAATTAGAAGACTGTCCGGAGATGTTTTTAGTTCATGAAAATCATATCTACTCTTGTCATCTTAATTGAAAGTGTGTGCCATACATTCATAGATAGATACTAGAAGTTATAATATGGACTCAGTTGTAGTGATCATTTTTCATTACTCCTAATCATTTTAATCACACCAATTAAGTGATGTCCAACTACCCAATAATTAGTTCACAATGTCACATAATTTTTTTGGCAATAATTTACGTATTTCTTTATTCTTGTTGAAGAAAATTCGGTGAATAATAAAAGAATGTAGCCGAACATGCATGCGCAACAAGTTCCAAGAAACTACTTTGATACTCCAATACAGATATACTACTACTAGTTGACAGCTTATACAACATGTGCTTGGTGACTTGTAAGTAAGCATATATGGTTTGTCTGAGAAAAAAGAGACGCCCCATACTTAAATGATAAATCTGAAAGATAGAATTGTGTAGTTGAATTTCTTATCCTACACCCCCTAGGCGGTTCAGATACATGTCTCTTAGCCAGGGACACCTATCTAGATTCTTCAGCAGCAGTCGTTAGCAGCTCCTGCTATCGCTGCAGTTTTTGTCACGGATAAATTTGGCAGGTTTGTGTTGATAGACGTCCAGTACAGTTAAATCTCCTTTGAAATAGTTGTAATAGTTTTAGGGCAGTGCTCTTTTGATTTTGATTTTTATGAATGGTGTTATTAAAAGTTTTTGCATTATATTTGATATTCTTTATAAAATTGACTACTTGTTAAAAATGTCATTCCGTTCAACAAAATGTTAGTGACACGTTAATCAATTCAATTGAACATCAAACTCATTAACGTTTTGTTTTAACGGAATAAACTCATTAACATAGTTAATTTACAAAAAAAGGTCATTAAAGTTAAGAACATTGTAATCACCCCACAAATCAAAAAATGGATTATGTGTATGTAACAATTAACAAGCATCTAAAAATGAACATAGATTATAACAAATCCTAGCTAGAGGCCTGACGAATTTTCTTATGAATTGACACGAGTACTGTTTTGTTGGCTGTAATGTAGTAAATTTTAACACCCTCAACCAAATAAGTAATTAAGTTTGATCTTTTCATCAGACTAAAAGAAAACTGGGTTGTTAGCCTAAACTTGTGACAACTGACAAGAAACAAGAACAACCTTATTTAATTAATAGTAGGTGTTTTTACGTACTTTAAAACATTGTAGAAACTTCCTTCCCTTCCAAGAGAGAGGGAGAGAGAGAGAGGGAGAGAGAGAGATAGTAGAAATAGACACAACATGGTGGTAAATCCGTGTAGCAAACCAAAGATGACAACATCTGAAAATAATAAGTGGGGTTCACTTGTGGCTGTTTCGATACTTGGAAGAAGGTTGTAGAACTAATGGGGCATGAATGGCCGCCCATCATGCCATCTAAATTAACTTAAAGGGAGTCTCCGACAAAAACATCTACAGTTCGTCACTTTTAATCAAGTACCCAAGTCTTAAGAACATCTCCGATCAAGTACATTAAAATAGTGTCATTATAACACTTTTTTTGATGTCAAAAAGACACCATCCATAAAATGAACTCCAGACACTATACTTGTTACTAAACAGAATCTTTCACCTATAAAATAGAATATTCTAACTTTGTTCAATTTTTATATTATAAATAACTTCTTGTTGTGTGTCGTTTATAATTTATGATTTAAAAAAATTGTGAAAGTTTAAAGTAAAAAAAATTAAAAAATTAAATTTAAAAGATTAGAATAAAAAGATACCAAAAAATATTTTAGAATTAAAAAGAGTTAAGAAGAAAAGAAGTTTCAATTGATAAAATCTTAAGTTAAAATTTAAAAAAACAATTAACTTTAGTAGGACATAGATGGAAAAATTTGTTTTGTTAACAAACATAGGGGTATTGTTGTAATTTTGAAAGTCACCAAATTTGGCGTCAAAGCATCACCAAATGTACTTTTGTCACCAAATTTAGTGAGCTATTAATAATCAATATATATATAAAGGAGGATACGCGGGAGGTGAGGTGGCACCCTAAGATCGTCTCAATCTATTTTTCTAATTTTTTTAGAGGTTTACAATTTTAAATACTAATAAATCAAAAAATATTCTTTAGCATATTAGAAGTAGAATAGGTGTTCGAAGTTATAGAGGAGAAGAATTCGAATTTATAGCGAAGACATATAATTAAAAGTTCTATTTGAAGTAGAATATGTGTTTGAATTTGTAGAGGGGAAGAGTTCAAATATAAGAGAAGTTCTTGCAAAGTTCTATTTGAAGTAGAATAGGTGTTTCGATTTATAGAGGAGAAAAGTTCGGATATAAAATAAATACTTGCAATTAAAAGTTCAGTAGAATAAGCGTTTGTAATACATAATTAAAAGTTCTATTTGAAGTAGAATATGTAAAGTTATATAGGTGTTTTTTCGACGAAAGAGTGTCTAATTAGAAAGGAGTATGGTAACATAAAAATTAATATATAAGACAAATATATATTCAATATATTAAATTTGAGATTTTGATAATAAAAAGGAAAACGTGTTTCACGGGAGGACAGCTTATTAGCGAGGACCGAGTAATTTTCGTAAGTTATTTGATAAAAAATTTAAAAAAATTATTACGCCGCCGCGAAGCGCGGCTTTTTCAACTAGTTATTATAATGATTTAGTTTCCGGTTGGAATTGCTCTAAGTCAGCATAGATGACAAATCATGCCATTGTAAATTTGTAATTGATCCTAAATATTATAGGTCGTCTTTTAATTCTTTGAGCGCTTATTTATATATGAAAGGTTTTTTATTTTTAATATATACATTTAATTGCCTATTAAATATTTGGTAGTGATTTTGGGATTACTTTTAAAAAACCTATCATTTCACTTTTTCGATAAAAATATATATTTTACTAGACTAAAATTACATTAATCTTATAAGTAATGCTAGGTAACCCAAAACAATTCCAAAAATTGTTACCGCATAACATTGGCATGACGATTTTTGATTTGTAAACGCATATATATACACGCAGATCCCATATTATTATTAGAAAAATTACAAATTATACAAACATTTAATAACATATACAATTTTTAGGCCTCAAACATTTTTCTAATCTTATTACATTGATCAATATTATCTTAGCTGTGCACATCAGTCATCAGGTACCAGAAGGGCCTCAACCCTTAACTCTTTTTGGGCTAAAATTAACCAATTCTAACCATCCATCCAGCAGAACGATGCACTTGACAAAAGTCGACCAAGATTAGCCTAAAGGCTAGGCTTTAGATGCTGGTCCAGCCCAATTAAACTGTAACTTTAGGATTTAGATGCTGAGCCAGCCCAATTAAACTGTAACTTTAGGCTTTAGATGCTGAACCAGCCCAATTAAACTGTAACGAAATATTGTCCAAAATGTAGCACGTATGAAGTAATAATCAACCAACAGAGTGAACAAGCTCACAAGTCGATGGATGATGAGTAATTATCAATAATCACAATTCCATCATTTCTAAGCAACACAAATTTAAAAAATTTGAAGAAAAACCATTATTCTTTAATAAAAATTAGGCTAGAATAGAACTAATAATTGTCGAGGTTAAAGCAAATATAACTAATAATCCTGTCGAGGTTAAAATTTTGAAGGAAAAACGATCAGTGATTAATATTAGTTAGTGAATGGCTTAATGCAAATATAACAAATGATTTTGTTGAAGTCGACCGTATTTAAATATGATAAAGAACTTATTAAACAAGTGATTTTTTTTGCATGTGGCTGGAGTTCGAATTTGTATACTAAAATATAGTTTGCTTAATATTGTAAAATTATATATTTTATTTTTGAAAAAGTTGATTTAATTTATAAAATCTATACTCTTTATTAAAAGCAGAAATCCCTTTTAAATGGTATGGTATGTCAGTATACCGCGATATACATATAATTATTAATATCTTAATATGTTTAACTTAATTTCAAATTAATATATATAATAATTATTATTTAAAATCAAATTAAATCTTTATTAAAAGCAGAAAACTCTCTTAATGGTATTGTATAGATATATACCGTGAGATACATATCAATACTATTATATAATAGACGAAATATTAAAATTTTGGTCGATCGATACGTTACGTTGTGAATTTACTTAATTGTCCTTTCTTAAATTCGTGTTTTTACTTAATTAACCTTACTTATTTATAGAAATATATTATTAAATAATAATATTACCTATTTATAACCAATTACCTTTTTCACCTAAAATACATAAATTTTTTTATTTTTTCTAACAAATTCCCCTACTTTTTCAAATATATCACGGACAATTACCCTTTTTAACTAAAACATATTAGTTTTTCTATTTTTCCTTACTAAAACCCCTCATTTTCCAAAAATATCATGGACAAACCTTTAGTTATTTATTTTTAAACCTAATATTGTAATTATTTTTTTAAAAGTTTACCTATTTTAACATGTCTACTTATTTTTCTTACGAAATGCAATTACTAAAAATATTAAAAAGTAAATAATCAAATACCTATTTATAACCAATTACCTTTTCAGCTAAAACACATTATAGATTTTTTCTAACAAATTCCCTCATTTTCTAAATATATCACGGGAAATTGCTTTTTTCAATTTATTTTTTCTATTTTTCTCACTAAAATCCATTCTTTTTCTAAAAATATCACGGACAAACCCTTTACTTATTTATTTTAAAAAGTATTTATATAATTTAAATTATTAAATTTTAAAACCTCATTTTCCAAAAATATCACGGGCATTTACCTTTTTAAACAAAATATATGTTACATTTTTTCTTTTTCCATACTAAAACCCTCCTTTTCCAAAAATATAACGAGCAAACACTTATTTATTTATTTTAAAATCTATTTTAATGTTTTTAATTAATTAAAAGTGTTTAGCTATTTTAACATGCTTACTTATTTTTTTAACAAATACAATTAAAAAAATAATAATAAAATAACAATTAACAATCCGTGCATCGCACGAGTTTTAAGCTAGTAATTATTAACTTAATTAACTTAATATAATTCTCTTAACTTCAAATTAATATAATTATTATTTAAATTCGATTATGTTAATATTAACAACTGATAATATATTGATAATTTGAATTTATTCTTCAATATTAATTTTTATACACCGATGTATCTTCTAATATATTAATATGAATCAATAACACAATTAATGTATCTCTAAAATTACCTCTAAAAACTCTATATTTATAACAATTTCCTCTTATACTATAAGTTATCTAAGAACCTTATATTAATATAATTATCATCTCTCTTACTATTACAGATGGACATTTCATCCGCTCCACCTTATCTCGATCTATTCCCCATTTCATTCGGGTCAAGAATTTGGAGAATTTTTCAGGTTCGAGCAGGATCGAAGAGAAGTATAAAAGCAATTCGCGAATCGGGAATTTGTACTCTTTATTAAAAGTGAAAACTCCCTTTAAATTGTATGGTATATCATGTATACTGTGATATCCATATAATTATTAATATCTTAATATATTTAGCTTCATTTCAATTAATATATATAATAATTATTATTTAAAATCAAATTAAATCTTTATTAAAAGCAGAAAACCCTCTTAATGGTATTGTATTGATTTATACCAAGAGATACATATAATTATTAACTTAATTAACTTAATATAATTCTCTTAACTTCAAATTAATATAATTATTATTTAAATTCGAGTATGTTAATATTAACAACTGAGAATATATTAATAATTTGAATTTATTCATCAATATTAATTTTTATATACCAATATATCTTTTAATATATTAATCTAAATTAATAATACAATTAATGTATCTCTAAAATTATCTCTAAAAACTCTATATTTATAACAATTACCTCTGATACTATAAGTTATATAAGAACCTTATATTAATATAATTACCATCTCTTATGGATGGACATTTCATCCGCGTCACCTTATCTTGATCCGTTCCCCATTCCTTTCGGGTCAAGAATTTGGAAAAAATTTCAGGTTCGGGCAGGAGCGGGGAGAAGTGTTAATCCCAAATGACCTAACGGAATTGTAGAAGGGGGGGAGGGGGTTGAATACAATTCTTGATATTTCTTAAACTTAAAACAACTTACAAATAAAAACTGAATTTAAAGTAAAAATCACAAGCACATAAATAATTTCAGTTGGATTGTTTGATGATCCAACTGAAGTGATTTTTATTGCGGAAATAATCTGTGATACAAAATGTACACAGCTGCTCAGTTACAAGATTGTAGAGAAGTATGCTCTCAAAGATAGCTAATACAAACTATTTGTTTTTCTTCTCTTATCTTTAAAGTAACTGCTACACTTGGTTATAAATACCCAAGTTTACAATTCTACGTTTGGCTAAACTAAAGAACAATAGTAGTAACCATCAGTAGCTTGCTTTTCATTCCTTTTGTCCAATGGTCCTTGGAGATCTTTGCTTTTGTCTTCATGCTTATTTTAATCATTCCCAAGAGCCTTATTGGAAATTGGAATGTTTCCTTATTTCCAGTAACCATTTTGATGGCTTCCAATGCAAAGTACACTTCCATATCTCCTTTAGATCTGTTCAGTAAACTGTCACTATCACTTTGTCAACTGTTCAAAAAGCAATAGTGATTCGTTGATAGCAGGGAGATGTGTTTCGTTGATAGCTTTATTCTTCATTCCGTTGATGGTGTTTCCTTCGTTTCGTTGATGGTGTTTCCCTCGTTTCGTTGATGGGTAAACTCCATACCGTTGACAGAGTGATCTTCATACCGTTGACATGTCTTCACTTAGGCAAAATTACAAGGCATAATATATTTACAATTAACCAACCTATTTTGCCTATCTAGTACTTAGTCAACATGACTTAGAAAACCTATCTAATACATACAACATAATGCATATCAAACTGTGAAGTATTGTACAATGCAATTGCTACATTACTCATTTCGTTGATGAGCTTCCTGTCAATGGAATGCTGCAAAGCATGCCATTTCGTTGACAGCTACAAAATGACTTAATACAAAATCTACTAAGTGTTTTTATAATTATCATCAAGAACAACATATTCCTAACAATCTCCCCCAATTTATGACTGATAGAATAACAGCCATAAATCAAGAGCCTTGATGATAACAAAAACACTCAGACATATTACACATGATAAAAGTAGAAATTGCATTGAGCTTCATTGAATTTAATTGAAATGCAAAGTAGAAAATCTTACAAAACAAGTGCACAGAGTTGCTCCTCTAGACTGAGCAGATTTTTCATCTTTGCCTCTGTGGTCTTGTTTTCTTCCCTTTTCTTGCATTGTTCTCCTCAATTTGAGCTTAAAGTCTTCTGTAGAAAATCTTCTCTTCTTCATCTTGATTCCCCAACTTGGATTGCATTAACCTTAGAGTTTCATTGGATGCCTTCTCCAGTTGGTCTTCTATTCTGAAGAATCTTCTACAGTTGTCCTTATCTCTGAATTCCATCATCCAAAAAGGTTGGAGATGAATTATCTTTCCTGTTTGAGGGACCTTCAATACTCTGGGAAGTGCACCAGGCTTGTTCCAGCTAGCTTTGATTTGGCAAATCTTGGAGACAACCTCAGACTTGGCTGTTTTGGTAAAACCAAAATCTTTCTTCAAACATTTAAACACAGATAGCAGTGTCTGATAGTCTTCTCCCAGAATTCTGTGTAGAGGCCAAACCTGTTCTCTCCCACCCTTGTAGACAAATACCAATCTCTCTGGTAGTTTGTAAGAAGCTGCTATTCCTCTCACTTCAACCAGGTCATCAAGATTGATATGAATGTCAGACTCCTCCCTGATATCAGCAATGTAGATGAAGTCTTCTGAGTTGGTAGGGGGTTTCTCAGCTTGTGGTCTCCTTATCAGAAATGGCTTAGCCTTGGTAGCCCTTTGCTTAGATTTCTTCTTTGGATCCATTTCAAAGAGGAATTTTGGAAAGTTGGCCTCATCAAACTCAATTGGCTCTCCCTTTGGCTCAATTGGCTGATCATGGAAATTTACAGGATGATTAGGATCACAGGCTAAATTTACCTCTGAAACTGGATCAGGAATTGTTGGAGGTGCAATTGGTACAGAAGAGTCTGATGCAATGCTCTGAGAGTCATCATTCTCAAAGGCTATGTTTCTCCTAGCTCTTGCCTTTGGTTGCCTTGTGCTCTTCTTTGCACTCCTTTCCTCTCTTGCTTTTTCTTCTAGCTGTATTTCTTCTTCATCAAGAGACTGAGCAACAGCAAGGGCTTGCATTGCTGCTCTTTCTGACTCTTCAGCTTTAGCTTCAGCAAAGTTTGGGTGACCAGCCCAAACACAGATTTCTTGTCCATTCCTGTAGAAAATTGCCCTTTGCTTCCTTATCTCATAATCATTGCTTTCCTTGCTTTTTGTGATAAGTAGACCAAGAAGCTTGAGCTCATCTGGATAAGGTGCAGGATAGAAAGTCCTTGCTATATTTTTGTCCTTTGGTTTAGCAGGGGACTTGGGAGATAAGCTTCTTTGGAGTGTAGCTTGTTCCACATCCCTAATGCATGAAGTTTGTCCTTTTTCCTTCCTTGGACCTTGAGTGACTCCATGTAGAAGGGGCTCTACCTTATAGATAGAATTGGTCTGTGGCTCCCATTCCGTTGACACTAGAACCATGGCATTCGTTGATGGTTGATCCGTTGATGGATTTGAGTCCTTTGTAGTTCCAGCAATTTTCTTGACCCTTGCTTCTATGTTGGACCAATGGTCTTTGATTTGTTCTGCAAGTCTCATCCTCATAGAAGCTTCCTGGATCAGGTCAATACCATCCTTTTTCTTCTTTCCAAACTCCCTCATTGCTAATGGATCTTCTGGCAAGGAGATGGCTGGGACCAAAACCTTTGTGATTTGTATCTCTAGCTCCTTAGTTTTCTCCCCCTTTTTGTTATCATCAAGTGAGATGATAGGGATTCCTTGAGCTGCCAGAAGCTGGGTGAGTAGGCTAGTTTGCTTCTCCTGTTCCTTCTGCATGTGAGAAAGTGTAGCCTCAACTTTGTCCACTCTAGAGGAGAGAGTTTTCAAAGATGAGGACACTTCAGGTTCCTTGGTGAAAAACCTTGACATCTTGGAGACAGTGTGAAGAGGAAGCTTTTCATCTAGCCTCCTGTCAGTAGCATCCCTAAGGTTGCTAATTGAATCCTTGATTTCTGTAGCCTCAATCCTTGTCTGCAACATTTGTAGCCTTTGAATTTCCAGAGAATCCATTATGGCCTTGTAGAATTTCTTTTCCCTTGCTTCAGCAGACTCATGAGCTAGATATGCCTCATTGTACTGCCTTGTGATAGCAGCATCCAAGTTGCATCTACCATGCATATCCTGAGAAAGCCAGTTTGGTGTAGGAGGCACCACAGAAGTCCCAGTCTGTGTAGTGGTGGCCACCTGTAGATTGTCACCAAAGTTGTCTTCATCATCAGAAAACTCAAAGTCTCCACTTGCTGCAGCTCCTAGAGGTAGATTGGTCAAGGCATCCTTTGCTCTTTGCATTGATGCAGTAGTATGAATTAAGTTGAGTGACCTTTCTGCCTCCACATTGCCCTGTTGAGCCATAACTTGATAGGCTGACACAGGATGAGTAAAGGTCTCAGGATCCAGGGAAATACTATCCAGAGTTTGTTGATAATGCTCTTGGAAGGTAAGTTCCCTTTCTCCCTCACTGACCCTCATTAACTCACTAGCAATGGCTGCTTCCATCCTTATTGCTCCTGTAGTCCCTTCTCTCTCTCCACTCTTTTCTTGCATCATGGGCTCCCCATGGCTCACACCTCTCACACCCTCACCTTCACCTACTAAGGTGGTACTCTCAATATCTCCTTTTGCCTGGCTGGAAGAAATAGCCAGCCTCTCACTCTCAGACTCTCCTT
Source organism: Heracleum sosnowskyi (assembly GCA_030848705.1). NCBI lineage: Eukaryota > Viridiplantae > Streptophyta > Magnoliopsida > Apiales > Apiaceae > Heracleum > Heracleum sosnowskyi. The sequence continues at coordinate 13,456,071 of CM061239.1, forward strand.
TTGCCTGGCTGCAAGCCAGCCTCTCAATTTCACTCCCTCTCAAACCTAAAAGTGTCTCAACTACCACCAGGTCATCTACACTAGTTGTGGAAACAACTTGATTTTCAATAAGGGATGTAGATTGACCTATCAACGGAATGGTAGTTTGAACTGTCAACGGTATGGATACCGTTGATGGAGAAACACTTGTCAACGAAAGAAGCTGTTTCGTTGATGAAGTCAATAAAGCACTTTGAGAAAGTGAAATTACAGTAGAATCTGTGGTGATTGATTTTAGAGATTGGTCCACAGATCCTCTTGCAACTTCAGAAAAAATTGGTTGATGGCCCAACAAATCACTTAACAAGTGATGGCCACCAGCTTCAGAGTGGGGCTTCTCCAAGATTAGAGTTAGAGAATCAGGAATAGATGAATGGATCATGTCCACATCTAGAGATAGAGTTGGTGAATTTGATGGAGATAGTTCAAGGTTGATGTTTATAGAATGAGACTGTAACCCCAGAGTAATAATAGGGGTTACATCAAACTGAATTTGAGAAACTGGAAGTGTTGCTTCCAGTGTGTGTGCACCCTGTGTACCCTTGGACTTTTGCTTCACTCTCCTTTGGTATTGGGAAAATGTAGACTGTGGGCTTGAAGTGTCCCTTACCCTTTTGGAGTGTGCTCTTGGAGGAGACCTTGTTTCAATAATCACATCCTTTTGGGAGGATGCAACTAGACTTGTGTTTAAATCCATTTTACTCATTGTGCCTTGTTGGAAAGACACAATGGGGCTTGGCTGGATTTCACTCATCTGTCCTTCCTTATCCTTAGGGTTTCTTTTATGTTCACCCCTTCCCTCACCTCTCACAGCTCCAGAAACACTCCCCTTAGGTTGAGTAGTGGATTTTACAACAGGTGCCTTCTGGGAAGCACATGAGGTTGGCTTGGAGGATTTCTTTGATTTTGGTTTTTTTGCTGGGGCAGGAACCTGTTGGGTCACAGCTACAGACTCCACAACAACAGGACTGGGTGATACAGTTGAAGTAACAACTATACTAGAAGGGATAGCAGTAGTTACCTCAATTATTGGCAGATACACCACTGGAACACCACCATTGTGGTTCAGCCTCAGTATGTCTGTCAATACTCTCTTTTCTTGCACAAAACACTCAAACTTGGAAACAGGGTTAGAGATTACTAATGGTGTTGGACTAACATGATTAGCCAACATCATCAGAAACCTAGCATAGTAGATATTCTTTTTCCTATTAGCCTTGTCACCCAACTTAGCACCAATTTCATACATAAGTTGGGTGCTAAAGTTGTAATATCTATCAGTTAGGAGCATGGTAAAAAAGAATCAACATGGAATTAGTTAATGCATCAAAATTACTAATCTTTCCAGAAAAGACCTTGATAAATGCATCAGCTAAATAACTATATTCCCTAACCAAACCTCTCCTAATTATTCTACCCAGATTATCAGTAGGCAAAGAGTAGTTTATTGAATTTAGCATGTTAACCATTTCATTGATTGTAGGCAAAGCATCACAGTTATTTTCAGGAATGTGTAGACATGCTTGCAATACATCAGAATTAACTATGTACTCATTACCTTGAGAGTGAATTGCAGTGTGCAGTTTGTTCCACTATACTCACACGAGGTCCAGATCTCCTCGATTATCTCATTATAGAGAGGAGTTGAGTGAAACATTGCATAGCTCAACTTGCAGTTCTTCATGAAGTCCATCATCTTGAAAAAGATACTGTTCGGGTTTTCCTTGACAACAAAAGGGATGGAGTTGTTCTTCTCATAGATGAACCCTCCAGCAGACATAAGCTTGACTATGGGTGCCATTGTTGTGTGAAGAAAAGCTTCGAACTGAATTGCTTGTTAGAGAGAAAAAGAGAGAAAAACCTTTGGAATTTTTGAGAACAGGTAAAAAGAAATTAAAGAAAATAGAATTTCTTAAATACTCCCCCAAAAATTCTCAGAAAAAGAGTCCAATAATAAATGTAAATTACTAGATTGGCTTAAAAATATAACCGTTACTTTTAAAGAATTACCATGATTTATACTTACAGGGGTGTATGCATAGATCGTGGTAACGGACGTGTCAAATTTCAACGGTTCAGATTAAAAGCGCTATATCAACGAATCAGATTTGGGCGTTTAAGGTCCCGTCTATTTCGTTGATAAAGATGCGTTTCGTTGATATAAAAGAGCTATCAACGAAACACCCAGAAAAGTGCTAAGACTGTCAATGAAATGGTGCGTTTCGTTGACATAGTAATTTTGACTTAGACAAAATTTCACTTTTTCCTGAGAAAATTAATTCACAGAAAAACATAGCAAATTTCTGGCTGCATTTTAACTTGCAAAAATCTCAAAGTATTTAAGAGAAATTTAGCATACCTAGCTCACTTAATAATCTTGAGAATGTTGATTCATCAAGTGGCTTGGTAAAGATGTCTGCAAGTTGTTGTTCACTTGGAACAAAATGTAACTCCACAGTACCATTCATAACATGTTCTCTAATGAAATGGTACTTGATGTCAATGTGCTTGGTCCTTGAATGCTGCACTGGATTCTCAGTAATGGCAATGGCACTAGTGTTGTCACAGAAAATAGGAATTTTCTCAACTCTTATTCCATAATCAAGTAGTTGATTTTTCATCCATAAAATCCGTGCACAACAACTTCCAGCTGCAATATACTCAGCCTCAGCTGTGGAGGTAGAAACTGAGTTTTGTTTCTTGCTGAACCATGAGATAAGCTTGTTTCCTAAGAATTGACAGGTGCCTGTTGTGCTTTTCCTGTCAATTTTACATCCTGCAAAATCTGCATCTGAATAACCAATTAGTTCAAAGCCAGATTCTCTAGGATACCAAATGCCAAGGTTTGGTGTTCCTTTGAGATATCTGAAAATTCTTTTAATAGCAACTAAATGGGATTCCCTAGGATCAGCTTGAAATCTAGCACATAGACATGTAGCAAACATAATATCAGGTCTACTAGCTGTTAAATATAAAAGTGAGCCTACCATGCCTCTGTAACCTGAAATGTCCACGGATTTTTCCTTAGTATTCAATTCAAGTTTGGTGGCAGTAGGCATGGGAGTTTTGGCAGGAGAGCATTCCATTAAGTTAAACTTCTTTAATAAATCATGAATATATTTTGTTTGACTAATGAAAATGCCTTCATTAATTTGCTTCACTTGAAGACCAAGAAAGTAAGTTAATTCTCCCATCATGCTCATTTCATATTTACTTTGCATAAGTTTGGCAAACTTTTGACAAAGTTTCACATCTGTAGACCCAAAGATTATGTCATCTACATAAATTTGAACACGTATAGTAGAGCCATTCACAACCCTGTGAAAAAGAGTTTTATCTACAGTACCTCTAGTGAAGTGATTCTCAAGGAGGAACTGTGAAAGTGTGTCATACCAGGCTCTAGGTGCTTGTTTCAAACCATAGAGTGCTTTGAGGAGGAAGTATACATATTCTGGAAAATCATCATCTTCAAAACCAGGAGGTTGACTTACATACACCTCCTCTTCCAATTCCCCATTCAGAAAAGCACTCTTCACATCCATTTGATAGACTTTGAAATTGGCATGGGCTGCATAGGCTAGGAAAATCCTTATTGCTTCTAGTCTAGCAACAGGAGCAAAGGTTTCATCAAAATCAATTCCTTCTTCCTGTGAATAGCCTTTTGCAACCAATCTAGCTTTGTTCCTTGTGACTATGCCATTTTCATCCATCTTGTTTCTGAACACCCATTTTGTGCCTATGACACTCCTGTCCTTAGGCTTGGGCACCAGCTTCCATACATTGTTCCTCTCAAATTGGTTTAGCTCCTCTTGCATAGCTAAAACCCAATCTGGATCTAGAAGTGCATCCTCAACTTTCTTTGGCTCATCTTGAGACAGAAAGCTGCTATATAGACATTCTTCTTGAGTTGCTCTTCTAGTTTGGACTTTTGAAGTAACATCACCTATAATAAGTTCAAAGGGATGATCTTTAGTCCATTTCCTTGAGGGAGGTAGATTTGCTCTTGAAGAGGTAGCTTCATGATCATGATTGCCTTGATTGGATATTTGTCCTTGAGAAACTCCCCCTGAATTTGTTGTCCCTAACTGATCACTTCTAGAAGCATTTCTATGACTGTCAACGGTATGACCATTTTGGCTGTCAACGAAATGCTCATTTTGACTGTCAACGAATCCACCATCATGACTGTCAACGAAATGACCATTTGGTCTGCTAGCAACTATTCTTTTCAACCTAAATACAACAATTTCATCTTCACTGCTGCTTTCATCTGTGCTAGATACAACAATTTTAGGCTGTTTCTCAGTAGCCTTAACATGATTCACTTGATCTCCTTCCTCATTCTCAAAAGAAAGACTTTCATGGAAACCTTCATCACAGAGACCTTGAATTTTGAGATCATCAAAAACAACATGTACAGATTCCATAACAATGTTGGTTCTGAGATTATAGACTCTGTAAGCTTTCCCTGCTGCATATCCCACAAATATTGCTTCATCTGTCTTTGCTTCAAATTTCCCCAAATGCTCAGCTTGATTTCTCAGAACAAAGCACTTGCATCCAAAGACATGAAGAAAATCCTATAGTGGCTTCTTTCTTTTGAGTAGCTGATAAGGGGTCATTCCTTTGGCCTGATTAATCAAAGAAATATTTTGAGTGAAGCAAGCTGTATTAACTGCCTCAGCCCAAAAATAAGTTGGTAACTTTGATTCATCTAGCATTGTCCTTGCAGCTTCAATGAGTGTTCTGTTTTTCCTTTCAACCACACCATTTTGCTGTGGTGTCCTTGCTGCTGAAAACTCATGCAAAATACCATTTTCTTCACAGAACACCTTCATGCTTGAATTCTTGAATTCTGTCCCATTGTCACTCCTAATCCTTCTTACTTTCAAGTCAGGATGATTGTTTACCATCTTGATGTGATTGATAATGATTTCACTTGCCTCATCTTTGGAGAGCAAAAAGAAAGTCCATGTAAATCTAGAAAAATCATCAACAATCACAAGACAATATTTCTTCTTTGAAATAGACATGACATTTACAGGGCCAAACAAATCCATATGAAGCAACTCAAGCTGATGGACAATTGATGACTCTGTCTTGCTTTTGAATGATGTCTTCCTTTGTTTCCCTTTTTGACAGGCATCACACAAACCATCCTTGGAAAACTCCACCTGTGGAATTCCTCTTGCAAGATCCTTCCTCACCAAATCATTCATAACTTTAAAATTTAGATGAGATAATTTCTTGTGCCATAGCCAACTTTCATCCTTGCTTGCCTTGCTGAAAAGACAAGTGATGATGTCTGAACTTGTGCTACTAAAGTCAGCAATGTACACATTCCCTCTTCTGAATCCAGTCATTACCACATTGTTGTTTCCTCCTTTAGAAACAACACAGGCTTCTTTAGAAAAAGTAACTAAAAATCCTTTGTCACAGAGTTGGCTGATACTAAGCAAATTGTGCTTAAGACCATCCACCAATGCAACCTCATCTATGATGACATTCTCTTTTGAAATCAAGCCATATCCCTTTGTGTAGCCTTTGCTGTCATCTCCAAAAGCAATACAAGGGCCAGCTCTTTCCTGAAACTCTGTGAGCAGGGTAGAATCACCAGTCATGTGTCTTGAACAACCACTATCCAAGTACCAAAGATTCCTTTTGTCTCCCTGCACACAATAAAACCAAATCAAGTTGATTTTGGTACCCAAGTTTCCTTGGGTCCTGTTTTGTTAGCCTTTGCTTTTTCCTTTAATATCATTTTTCACCTTGGGCTCAGATTGATTTAAATCAATCTTTACCCTTGGTGTTGATTTCTGAAAGTTGCTCACATTTTCATTCATAGCATGCATAGTTGGTGGAACAAACATGTTATTCATATTCCATGGCATTTGTGGCACATTAAACATATTCATGTATGGATTAGGCACAAACGACATGCTAGCATATGGATTCTGAAATTGTGCATATGGAGCAAACATGTTAGGCATAACAGGCATTGTAGGCATAGAACTATTCATTGCAGGCTTGGGAATTTTCACTTTAACAGTTTTTTTAACAGATTTGCAGTTAGTAGATAAATGACTGACACTTCCACAATTGACACATGTCTTTCTAGGAGCATATTTATCAGGTGTGTAATTGTTGTGTTTGTTAATCCCTACTTTGCCATTCCTGTTATTCTTTTTATTTCCCTTAGCCTCAACTTGAACATTCTCTAACTTATCTTTCAATTGCTTGTTGGACAAGTGACCTACATTAGCTCTCTCAACAGGCTTCTCAACTTTCTTTGATTTACTAGACTCGCTTTGAACAAAGTTCTTGGTGACAGGACCATACTTATTATTAAGTCTAGTGAGTTCATCTTTTCTTTTCTCTGTCAACGAAACAGCCTGATCGGTTGATGGTTCATCTGTCAAAGAAACATTGCATTCCGTTGACATATCAACCTTCAACGAATGATCATTGTTGTTTGTTGACTCTGTTTCTGATTCTAAGGTTTCACCAACATACCCTAGCTTCTCTTTGTTCTTTTTCCATGATTGCTCACAGAAAAATTCCATACCTTGAACATTAATGATGTTGGTGGCAACATTCCTGGCATCTTTCCATTTTGCAATCACACTTTGTTCTATCTCAAGTTGTGTTTTAAGAATTTCTTCTCTTTGTAACACGTTCTCAAGTTCCTTCTTAGCATCCCTACTAACACATCTCATTTTCTCAAATTCAATGAGCTGTGCTTCTAACATTGCATTCCTATCACTTAAGAGCAAATTAGTCTCTTTTATTCTTGAATTCTCTTTGGTAAGTGATTTAAGAGTAACACGCAAATTATATAGTATAGTAGACATTTCATTTACTGCACTATCGCATTCCTCTTTAGAAAGCTCAGAAAGATTAGTAATTGTTACCTGGTTGCTTGAGGAGCTTGCTTCCTGCTCATGATTGTTAGCCATAAGAGCCAAGTTGACATACTCAACATCATCATCAGAATCTTCACCATTACCAGCCCAATCATACTCCTGAGACATGAAAGCCTTTTCTTTTTGCTTGAGAAGTTCAAAGTATTTCTTTTTATAATCAACAGGCTCAAATTTCCTGTTGCCCTTCTCAATCTTGGGCTTTCTGCAGTCTCCAGCAAAGTGACCAAACATTCCACAATTGAAACATTTAGATTTAGACTTTTCAATCCAGTTACTTTTGTTAGGTTGAAAGTCTCTCCTTGGTGGCCTTGCTTCTGAGTTTCTCTTGAACTTGAACTTAGAGAATTTTCTTGACAGAAAAGCAATGTGTTCATCAATCTCATCTAAGTCATCCAAGTTGGCTGGTTCTGATCCTTCTTCTTCTGTCATCTTGCCTTTACCCTTGCTAACATCACTCCCACAACTAGCTCGACTAGTTGTGGCTTTTGCAGCTTCTTCATTGTCATCTTCCAGTTGGTTCACAGATGCAATCAATGCAACAGATCCACCTTTCTTCTGTACCTTTTCAATTTCTTCATCTTGCTCCATTTCCAACTCATATGTCTTCAAGGTTCCATAAAGCCTTTCAAGAGTGTAGTCTTTGTACTCTTGAGTGTTTCTGAGAGAAACAGTCATAGGCTTCCATTCTTTTGGAAGAGCTCTAAGAAATTTAAGGTTTGAATCCTTGGTTTGATAGATCCTCCCATACAACTTTAATCCATTCAAAAGCTTTTGAAACCTACTAAACGTGTCATTTAGGGTTTCACCAGCTTTAAAATGAAAATGCTCATATTGTTGTATAAGGAGCTGCATTTTGTTTTCCCTAACTTGCTCAGTACCTTCACAGAGAGTTCTAACAGTGTCCCATACTTCTTTGGAGGTTGTACAGTTTATGACATTGTCAAACATCTCTTGCTCCAAACCATTAAACAGAATGTTCATGGTTCTTTTATCTTTATGGACTTCTGCAACATCTTCAATAGTCCATTCTGACACAAGTTTTGGAATTTCCACATCAGGAGCATCATCTGGCAGTCCAACTCTAGATGCAAACTTCATGGGAACGTGTGGACCTTTCTCAATGCAGTCTACATATCTCTCATCCATAGACATGAGATGTAAATGCATCTTTACTTTCCAGTGAAAGTAATTGTCCTTATCAAGAACTGGTATTTTTACACCTGCATCCTTCTTCACCATGGCTTCTGTTTTTGGTCTTGATCTTTAAACTTCTTGTATGTTAGAAGCTTGCTTTGATACCAATTGTTAATCCCAAATGACCTAACAGAATTGTAGAGGGGGGGGGGGGGTTGAATACAATTCTTGATATTTCTTAAACTTAAAACAACTTACAAATAAAAACTGAACTTAAAGTAAAAATCACAAGCACATAAATAATTTCAGTTGGATTGTTTGATGATCCAACTGAAGTGATTTTTATTGCGGAAATAATCTGTGATACAAAATGTACACAGCTGCTCAGTTACAAGATTGTAGAGAAGTATGCTCTCAAAGATAGCTAATACAAACTATTTGTTTTTCTTCTCTTATCTTTTAAAGTAACTGCTACACTTGGTTATAAATACCCAAGTTTACAATTCTACGTTTGGCTAAACTAAAGAACAATAGTAGTAACCATCAATAGCTTGCTTTTCATTCCTTTTGTCCAATGGTCCTTGGAGATCTTTGCTTTTGTCTTCATGCTTATTTTAATCATTCCCAAGAGCCTTATTGGAAATTGGAATGTTTCCTTATTTCCAGTAACCATTTTGATGGCTTCCAATGCAAAGTACACTTCCATATCTCCTTTAGATCTGTTCAGTAAACTGTCACTATCACTTTGTCAACTGTTCAAAAAGCAATAGTGATTCGTTGATAGCAGGGAGATGTGTTTCGTTGATAGCTTTATTCTTCATTCCGTTGATGGTGTTTCCTTCGTTTCGTTGATGGTGTTTCCCTCGTTTCGTTGATGGGTAAACTCCATACCGTTGACAGAGTGATCTTCATACCGTTGACATGTCTTCACTTAGACAAAATTACAAGGCATAATATATTTACAATTAACCAACCTATTTTGCCTATCTAGTAATTAGTCAACATGACTTAGAAAACCTATCTAATACATACAACAGAATGCATATCAAATTGTGAAGTATTGTACAGTGCAATTGCTACATTACTCATTTCGTTGATGAGCTTCCTGTCAACGGAATGCTGCAAAGCATGCCATTTCGTTGACAGCTACAAAATGACTTAATACAAAATCTACTAAGTGTTTTTATAATTATCATCAAGAACAACATATTCCTAACAAGAAGTATAAAAGCAATTCGCGGATTGGGAATTCTATTAATAAGGAAAATTGCTTTTGTTGGAACACATTGGTATCAAAGCCAGATTTTGGTTATTATAATATAACTAAATTAATTGATTTTATTTCAAACTCGGGTTCGATTTGCTTCAATAACAAAATGAGATATTCCATTTGGTATTATTGTAAAATTGATTTTTGTATTTGGTATCACTCGAAGTTTTTTACTTCGAAGTGGCACAGTTATGCTTTGACTTTGTCCACACAATATCACTCTGTTAAACAAATTTTAATCGATCATTACAAAATTATGAGATTTTTTCATTTGATACCACTTTACAAATTTTGGCATCCAAGTGACACCATTTTAATTTGCGCTTCACCTCCCAAATACCACTTTTTTTAATGAGTCCGATGAATTTGTTCAAACTACTTAGTTTATTGGCTCTCAAAATATTGTTGAGTATATCTTTGCCCACCAAAAATAAGGAGTGATTCATCAAATTTATTAGATTCATTAATATAGTGGTACTTTGAAGTTGAAACTCAAAGTAGAATGATGTCACTTGAAAATCAAAAAATTATCTAAGGGAAAATTTCATAAATTTATAACGATCGATTAACGATATGGTATTTTTGTGAATGAAGTCAACAATATAATGATGCACTTGAAAGTCAAAAGTTTCAAGTGCTACCAAATGAAAAGTTAATTGTACAGTGATATCAAATTAAATATCTCTTACATACTTACGCAAGTTATTTATTTATTTAAATTCTATTTATTTGATTTCACTCAGGATTCGATTCTCTGTAATTACATAATTTAATAATATTTATTTATTATCAACTTTCATCTTAATTTCATGTTTTAATTCTATACAACTACCTATCTAAATAATATTTATTATTATTACTATTTTATATTTTATTTTCAGTAATTTAATTTTTATTCTCGATATATGCTTTGCACGGGTTATCGGCTAATACTAACGATAAAAAACTGCACATACGTGTTTTTAAAAAAAAAGGCTGTACACATGTGATTTTAATCTTGTTTTATCACCAAATATAAGGACTTGCAAGAATACCCACTATCTAAATTTGTTAAGATTAGGAAACTGAAAAGTTCACATAAAAAGATGACGTTGACTAAGAAAAACAATTCTAACCACGTGCACAAAGAATTTTCAAATGTTTGATTTGATATATCAAAAATAAGTATCCAAACTCTATTATATTTTCCAAACATTATCTACTGACCTTCAGGCTTCAGGGACGAATCACAAAAAAATATTGAAGGAATGAAACTTAAAACAAATTTTTTGATGATGAAAATACATATACCGTTCTAAGTTTAAAAGACCAATATAATAAATTTATTTATACGAAAATATATATATGAGATTTGTATATATATTTGGGGGCGGCCAAATATTATCTACTGACTTTTAGGGAGGGACAACATAAAAATATTGAAGGGATGAAATTTAAAACAATTTTTTTGATGATGAAAATACGTCTATCATTAAGTTTAGAAGAATAATATATACAATAAAAAATATATGAGATTTGTGTAGAGAAATATTATTTTCAGAGCATTTTTTTAATTTACAGAACTATAGGTAGCATTTGGTGTTAGAATATGTTATAAATTGTGAATGCTGGGAATATGTAACACATATTGCTTTGAAAATTAAAAAAATGTTATGAAAATAACATTTCCCTTTGCGTATATATTTTGGGACGGCAATAAATTGTTATTAGTTAATTATGAGATGATAAAGTACACTTTCATATCAAATTTTTTTAACATAAAACAGAAATAAAATAAACTCTTTGTGGTGGTTTTGGGACCATAACCGCCGCATACCGCCTCTCTCTAACTTTATAATTTATTTTCGCAAAATTTACCATTTTTTCGACCAAAACTTAAATTTTCTAAAAATCTTCCCAGACGGAACAAGTACTACTTTGAAAGATCCCATGCTAAAATATATAATAAAAATAGATATGTTTAAAATAACAAAATATTCAGATTTTAAGTAAAATATAATATTTTCTATTCTACAACTAGAATTAAACATGGTATAAAGTGAGAAGAAAAAGAAAAACCTTTAACCTAGTACACCTGGTTTGTACGAGGGGGTTATCATGTCACGGAAGAGGATAGAGAATTTACATGAGTCGGCCGGGACGGTGGAATATAGATAGGGGAGAATCATGGAGGAGCATGCATGCGTAGAGTTCACTACAAACCTAGCTGGACCTGGAACCCACTTTTACACCGCCCACAACCCCTTCTAATTATCCCCACCACTCCACCACCCCCCAATTTCCTCAATTCCACTGGGCCCACCGCTGCGACATCTGTGTATACATTTCTCTAGTCCTCTGATGTGGGACCGACCTGGCTCCACCGACGGCCACAATTCGCCGACGGCCGGTTTCAAACCCAAAGCTTTCGTCCTGAATAAAACCAAAATTTTCTTTCATATATGAATTGATTAATTTGGTGCTGTCGGTGTGCATCAGAAAATATAAGGTGCAGGCATGCATGCTAGTCTGTGGTACATATATGTTACGAACTTACGAGCCAGTTTTATGGGCATCTAGACAAATATTTGTGTTTTGCTTATAATTTATGTGTCCAATTAGAATTGAACTGGAGATTTTGGAATGGTAAGCATCAAAAGTCTTGATCTCAACCGACTGAAACACCGTGCATGTACATGTTATGAATGATCATTTTGAAAGAATTATATTATAAATTTTAAATCAATCGATACAGTGCTAAAAAACCTCAAATTATGTCTACTTGCGTGACCTTTTCTGCATAAAAATGATCATTTACGAATCAAGACACTCATGTTCCTAATCTGTTCGCATGCTCAGTTTTTTTTATTATCAGTAGGAGTATAATCTTTTCATTATATATAAAGCTAAACCAGTAGACAACTAGACATCTACTAATATTGGTTAACGATCATGATCACTCGTTTTAGAACAATTACATGTACGGCAATGTTTCGAGATTTATAGACGGGTGGTAATTATGAGAAGTGCTGTCTTGCTAATATTGATCCGTTATTATTACATGTAATTGATATCCGAGGGCCTACATAAGAAATATTTATCCCGGCTGGTTCTAAGAGTAAATTATAAAATGATAGTCATATTTTACATCAATTTTCAAAAAAAGTGGATGAATTTTCGAGTTTGCAAATCATTGACCAAATTTTATTTCCGTTTTTTTTAAAAGAATGGCGCTCAACGTGAAAATGAGTCATTCTTTTGAAAATTTGAAACAAAACCTGGCCATACTTTTGAATAAAAAGTTAGCTGAGACACTTTTTTAAAACACAAAAACTAATCATTAAATTGTAAACTTAAAAATTTAACCATATTTTTTTAATTTAATATAAACTACGGTCACCATTATGTAATTTACTTCCGTTCTTATTTATCTTATTTATTTACTAGACGCCAGACGCTACTCAGTTCAGTAGTCACACTTTGTATATACTCCTTCCGTCCCGTTCAATTGTTTACATTTGGGTTGTGCACGGAGGTTAAGTAATAGTATAAGTAAAGTATGAAAAAAAGTAAGAAGAATAAGTAAAATGGTGGGACCCGTCAATATTTAAGGTATAAAATAAATAAAGTGGAGGAAAGTAGCGGAAATAGTTAATTTTTATATCATAAAACTTTACTATTTTTGAAAAAATTTGGAATGTAAACAAATGAATGGGACATCCAAAAAAGAAAGTGTAAAAAATTGGATGAAACGGAAGAAGTACTATACAATAGTGCGTAAAATAACAATAAAAAAAGGAGAGATGTTAATGAACGTGGAATCGTCGATGCATACCGGGAGTTGGCCGAGCTACAAGGGTGCAACCGTTTTACGATCATCGAGCCAAATCGTGTAATGTTTTATTCGAAATTTTGAATTTGATCAAATCATAAATATTCTTTTTTATTTTTTTGATAAATCTCGTAAATATTCATTCTTGCACTTATAAATGATGAACATTTTTAATTTAGGTTTGCATAGTTTTAAAAGCCAAATCATTTGAAAGCCGCTCGACACGTATGGTTCGAATAACAGAAGCACCAAGCAAAGCTGACTTACTCTTGAGCAAAGTATGGTTTTGATCCATAGGCGGCAGAGGGTCTTGCAGTAGAGAGACCAGAATCAATCACAATATCAAGTGTATACTTCTTTTGATGCAAATAAATTCCAGAAGTAGACCGTGCTATTTCCAAACCAAGAAAATATTTCATGTTACCCAAATCTTTTATCTTGAATTGATTTGCAAGAAAGGCTTTGGTGGCAGTGATAAGTGGCATGGAGTTACCGGTAACAAGTAGATCATAAACATATATTAAAACATCAACAAATTCTGAGCCTTTAGAGAGAGTGAATAAACTGTGATCACACGGTGATTGCTGCAGACTAAAAGTGTTAGGCTCAAGACATGTCTGAATACCACTATTAACAAGCCTACACTATGTAACTATGTTACATTACATGACCTAGTGAGTTCTATCACTGGGATATAGTATAGGTCTCTATATGTACTTGTCTTGTTCTCATGAACATTAGCTTGATCATGTATGCTCAAAGTTATAATGAGCTTAGCAAAGTTTCTTGCATCTAGATTGTATATAGGCCATTGAATAATTGTCCTCGTAGAAGTTCAGAAGTGTTCATGCAGCAGGATAGAAATGAATAAGGCCATGAAGAAATAAGTTACAGAAATTTGTCTAAGGCATTATATAGCAAAGTCAGAAGAAAGCTATGTCGTGAAGTCACCAATATCTATGTCGTGAAGTGCTACATCGCATAGTCCATTTTGTACTATGTCGAGAAGTCCTCAAGACTCATGTCGTGAAGTGTTGAAGTCAGCAAAGTCAAAGAAGCCTAGATCGTGAAGTCCTCAGAAGCCCTATGTCGCATAGTCGTCAAATGACTTATGTCGCATAGTCGTCAAATGACTTATGTCGCATAGTCGTCAAATGACCCATGTCGCATAGTCATCTTATGGCCTATGTCGCAAAGTCTTCAATGGCTATATCGCGTAGTCCTCACAAGGGAGATCGCGAAGTCAGGAATGAAGTGGAGTTCACGATATCAACACTTAGCCGTTTATAACAAGACAAATCTAGGTACAGAACCAAGAATCAAAAGAGACAAATACTGAAGCATTTGTTCTGGCAAGGTGGTCCAAAGAACAGATGACAAATCTACAGCTAAACTTGGAGAGAAAGATAAGAGACAAGCAACTACAGAAACGGGAAAGACTCCAAAAAGCAGGTGGTCCTTCCTGACACAGTGAACTTCTTATGGCAGGACAAGTTGGACTTTCAGAAGGGGTAGCTGTGTAATATTGTGTGTGCCTAGTTTGTATAGGTTAATATATATATATATATATATATATATATATATATATATATATTGTGCACACACAATTGTAAGCAAAAAGAGAGACACACATAGTTTTTATCTCAAGCTTTTTTCTCTGTAAGCAAGCAAGTACAAACTGTTCTTGTTTAGAAGACAGAAATTCGATTGTGAATTTCTTGGAAAGCTGTAGTATTTAATTTGCTTATACAAAGTAGATTAAAGTGATTGTGCGTGTTGTTTACTTTCTGCATATTATATAGCATAATCATATACAGTTTACATTTAGTTTCAAGAAAGCAAAAATTCATCAAACTATCCATTCACCCCCCCTCTGTCTAGTTTCTAGGTGATATTCATTTCTAACAAGTGGTATCAAAGCGAAGGCTGTTAACGTACAAACAGGAAAAGATCAAGAATGAGTTCACAGAAACTGAGCAGTATCAAGATTCCTCCCTTTAACAAGGAGCACTACAGTTTATGGAAAAAGAAGATGTTGCTTTTCATCAAAGCTTCTAACCCCATGTATTTAGATATTCTAAAGCATGGTCCCTTTATTCCAATGATCGAGATTGGTGAAACAACCAATGGCACTGATATAGTACCAGCAAAACATGTGCCCAAAGACCCCTCAAAATACACTGATCCTGAAAAGGAGAAAGTAGCACTGGATGGACATCTTCAACTCATCATTTGTGAATCTATGGACTTCAACATGTATGGCACTGTTGCTCACTGTACTAGGTCCAAGAAGATGTGGGATCTTATAGAAGTGCTCTGTGAAGGAACTACTGAAGTAAGAAAGAACAAGAAGCAGATTCTTGTCTCACAATATGAAGCCTTCATGGCTCAGCCAAAAGAGGGAATCACAGAAGTGTTTGAGAGATTCAATAAGCTGATAAACGAGTTCAAACTCTATGACAAACACTATGAGACAGAAGAGCTCAATATGAAGTTCTTACTAACTCTTCCAGATCACTTGGAACCAAGAATCTCTTCCCTTAAAGAAAGAGATCTAACAAAGATTGGTTTTGATGTGTTGTATGGTGTTTTGAAGACATATGAGTTAAAGCTGTTTCAAAAGAGATCTATTCAAGCAAAGCAAGGATTAGTGGCCAATACCTCTTGTGCCCTTATTGCTGACAATCTAGGTCAAAGAATGGATTCTCTAAAAATCAGTCAAGTCAAGATTGAGGAACTGGAAAGTGATGACACTGGTGATGAAGCTCAGGCTGTGTATGATTTACCTGAAGAGGATGAGTTCTACAGCATAGATGAACTGGACAAGATGGAAAACAAATCTTTTGCTTATATGGCTAGGAGATACCCTAACATCAGGTTTAAGAGGAAGCAGCCATTCAAGTCTAGATTCAATAGTGGAAATGCTGGTGGTTCAGGTAGCTCAAACTCTTTCAGCAAAGGAAAAGGGATTGCTGGTGCAGTTAAAGGAGGATACAAATTTGGGAGTGTGGATAGGTCCAAAATAAGATGCTATAACTGCAATGAACTTGGGCATTTTGCCACTGAGTGCAAAAAGCCTAAACAGGTCAAGAAGGACAAAGCATACTTAGAGCTTGAAACTAAGTATGAGGCTCTACTCAAGAAACAACAGGGTAAAGCTTTTATTGCTGAGGGAAAATTCTGGGATGACTCTGATGAAGAAGAAGAACAAGAGTACTCAAATTATGCCTTGATGGCATTTTCTGATGATGCTGATTCTAGTCAGGTACCTATTCTTACTTCTCTTGATATGACTCCCCTTCAATATAAGAAAACTGTTGAAGATATGAGTACTGAGATGTTTAATATTCATACTAGCATGTTAGCAGCAAATGAAGAAATTGATAGACTAACTGCTAGAAATCTTGAGCTTACAGAAAAGAATGAGGAACTTGAGTTAATGGTTGTGAACCTTGATGATTTGAAAAAGGAGGTTGAGTATCTTAAAAACAAAGTGATTTGTGCTGAACAAATAGAGAAAGCTCTTAGGGAACAAATTGCTGAGACTGAATTGAAACTAAGAAGCTTTAAGAACTCCTCTGAACTTATTCAAACCTATCACAAGGAACACACCGAAGATAGCAAGGTTGGAGTTGGTTTTGACTATGAGAATGATAAAGGAAGGAAGAAGGCAAAGGGCAAAGGAAAATAATCTTTTACAAACAAAAATGCCCCAACCATTCTATCTAGTGTTGAACAGCCCATCTTCAAAAAGAGTGTTGTTGAGTTTGATGAAGAACTATTGATCATCAAACAACAACTTCTTGAAGAAGATGAGGCTGCTAAAGACACTTCTTCCTCTCCTGAATCTGTCAGTCAGAAAGAGACCAAAGACAATCTTGTCAAGAGTCCCAAAGCAAAGAAAGAAGTTGTTAAGAAAAAGAAACAAAACAGAAATGGTAAGGTAGGTGTCAACAAGGGTAACAACTATGCTTATGTGCCAAATGCTTCCAGGAAACAATGTCAGAAATGTCTATCTGTTAATCATTTGACTCATAAGTGTAACAAACAAGTGAATTTTGAAGTTGATAACCTAAGTAACCATTCTGCTAGCATAAACTCTAGTCATGATTCCTTCTGTGGTAAGCCTAATTGCATGACATGCTATGTGACTGTGATTGCTAACTGTTTATCTCTAAAGCATAAACTTGATTCTGCACAATCTAGTGAATCACACACACACATGCACACTCACAGGACAGGATCCCCAATCAGGATTGAGAGGGTGAACACTTCATGTGAGCCTAAGAGTGTGAACTCCAAAGCCACAAACAATATGAAGTATCCTACTGTGATGAATGCAACTTATGACAGAAGAATTGTTAACAAAAATGTTTCTAAATCAACCGGACCCTACCATGTGTGGGTACCAAAAACAACTTAGTTACCTTGTGAATGCAGGGCAACATGAATAAAAGAGTCATATGGATCTTGGACAGTGGATGCTCAAGTCACATGACTGGTGATATAGCCCTGCTATCACATTTTGAGGAAAAGGCTGGCCCATCAGTAACCTTTGGAAATGACAACATTGGTTATACAATGGGATATGTCAGTATAAAATCTGGAAATGTCATTATTGAAGATGTAGCATTTGTTGAAGGACTGAAGCATAATCTCTTAAGCATTGGACAATTTACAAACAGGGGTTTCAAAGTGGAATTTGATGAAGATCATTGTTCAATCTCAAAAAGAGAAAGTGGTGAAGTTGTTCTAACTGGTGTGAAGAAAGGAAGCATGTTTGTAGCTGATCTCAAGGCTGCAGACAAGGGAGAAATTTGTTGTTTCTACACTAAAGCCACAAATGAGGAATTCTGGATATGGCACAAGAAACTGTCTCACTTGAATGTTCAGGAAATGAACTCTCTAACCAAGAGAGAACTCATCAGGGATTTGCCTGCCTTGGAGTTTGTGCAAGATGGAGCATGTGAAGCTTGTCAGAAAGGAAAGATTAAAAGATCTAGTCACAAGAACAAGTTGCTCAATACAAACTCAAAACCTCTGCAGCTAATTCACATGGATTTATTTGGTCCTGTGAATGTAATGTCCCTTTCCAAAAAGAAATATGCTCTAGTGATGGTTGATGATTATTCAAGATACACTTGGGTGGAATTCCTATTCTCCAAAGATGAAGCACCTCAAGTCATAATAGAGCATATCAAGAGAGTTGATAGAGAAGCACAAAGCACTGGTTCCTCTGTAGTTGCTTTGAGAAGTGATAATGGAACTGAGTTCAGAAATTCAACATTGTATGAGTTTTGCAAAGATAAAGGAATTTCTCAACAATTCTCAGCTCCTAGAACACCTCAACAAAATGGAGTAGTTGAGAGAAAGAATAGAACTCTCATTGAAGCTGCAAGGACAATGTTATTGGATGCAAAGCTACCTACTAGCTTTTGGGCTGATGCTGTTAACACAGCATGCTATGTGCAAAATAGAACATTGATCAATAAGAAGTCTGGCAAAACTCCTTACTCATTAATGACTGGAAAAAGAGCATCCTTCAAGCATCTGCATGTTTTTGGAAGCAAGTGTTTTGTGATGAAAGATACCTCTGAGCATGTTGGAAAATTTGATGCAAAGGCATTTGAAGGTATCTTTATTGGATACTCTCTGGAAAGGAAAGCATACAGAGTGTTTGTACCTGAGCAACACAAAGTCATGGAAAGCATGGATGTTACCTTTGATGACAAGAAAACTCCTGGACTTAAAACAAGTGATCAAGACAGTGTGCCATTAAGATTTAAGAATCAAGGTTATCTTGAGGATTCTGAAAGTGAAGATGAACCACCTGTTCAAACTGTTCTAGAAAATGAAATTCTTGAAGTTGACAATCTTCTTCAAACACATGTGCAAGGGTTCACAAACACAGGGGGAGAAGAAGAGAATGCAACTTTCAACCAAAATGAGCTTGGAACAGATCAAGGAAATGAACAGGGGCACACAAGGAAATGGGACAGAGCCCACACTAGGGATCAAATCATTGGAGATCCTAGTGAGGGAGTTAGAACAAGAAGGGCGACTATGAATACATGTCTGCACAGCTGCTTTCTGTCACAATAGGAACCTAAAGTAGTTGAAGAAGCTTTGAAGATTTTTGATTGGATTGTTGCCATGCAAGAAGAATTGAATCAATTTGAGAAAAACAAAGTATGGGAGCTAGTGCCACCCCCTGAAGGAAAGAATGTTATTGACACCAAATGGGTGTTCAGAAACAAGATGGATGAAGAAGGAGTGGTAATAAGAAACAAAGCAAGGCTGGTTGCCAAAGGATACTGTCAGCAAGAAGGCATTGATTATGATGAGACATTTGCACCTGTAGCTAGACTGGAAGCCATCAGAATCTTCCTTGCTTTTGCAACTCACTCAAATTTCAAGGTGTATCAAATGGATGTGAAAAGTGCATTTCTCAATGGTGATCTTGCTGAAGAAGTTTATGTATCTCAACCACCTGGCTTTGAAAATGAAAACGTCCCAGACTTTGTGTACAGACTGCTTAAGGCACTCTATGGACTCAAACAGGCACCAAGAGCCTGGTATGAGACTCTATCTCAATTCCTTCTTGAGCATCAATTTACCAGGGGTACAATTGACAAAACCCTATTCTTCAAGAAGCATGGAAATGATATCATTCTCGTTCAAATCTATGTGGATGATATCATCTTTGGCTCTTCAAATGAAAAATTCTGTGAAAGGTTCTCTAAGTTGATGCAAAGCAAATATGAGATGAGTATGATGGGAGAATTAACCTACTTTCTAGGTTTGCAAGTACATCAAATGGAGGATGGCATCTTCATAAACCAATCAAAGTATGTCAAAGATCTTTTGAAGAAATATGGTTTAGAAGACTCATCCCCTGCAAAAATCCCATGTCCACTGCAATCAAGCTTGATGAAGACAAGAAAGGCAAAAGAGTAGACATCAAGGTTTACAGAGGCATGGTTGGATCACTACTCTATCTCACTGCTAGCAGGCCTGATATCATGTTTGCCACATGCCTTTGTGCAAGGTTCCAGTCTGATCCCAAGGAATCTCACATGATGGCTATAAAAAGGATTTTCAAATATCTGAAAGGGATTCCTAATCTTGGGCTATGGTATCCAAAGGGAACTGGGTTCAACCTGGTTGGTTACACAGACTGTAAGATCCGGGAAAATTACGTGTTATTATATGATATGAAATGAGATTTTAATTTCATATTAAGAGTTATTAAATGATTTATCTGTTTAAACGTGCTAAATTATTCGTTAAATGATTGAATATGTGACAATGTGATGCTATGTGATATGTGTGGGGAATTTGAAACTATTTTGAAAAGGGTGTTATACTATTTTATTTTATTATAATTATTGAAAAGAAAATTTGGATCGTTCCCAAATTATTCGGGCAATTGGTATATCGTTCGTACCAAAATTTCATTCGTTAAAGTGGAAAGTATTCGAAAATATTCGTAATAGAAGTATTTTGGTTCGTATATCTATTATTAAACGATACTTGTAGTTATCCGTACCTTATGGATGATCATCGTCTCGTAAAACGTGTATTCTGCTTTATTAAAGATTTAAAGTGTTTTATCTGTTAAAATGTATTTAAAGCGATCTATCGGATCAGTATCGATTCAAAAATGTCGTTTGGGGTATTATTTTCCGTTTAATATAAAAAGGCAAATCGTACTTTGTTTTTCGCATAATCAAGCTTAATTACAGTTAAAAAGCTAAAAACCCCTGAAACGTGTTCTTCGTGTTCTTGAGAATCAAACTCAATTTTGAAGGCGTTATCGGATTCCGATTTCGATGTTCTTGTAACCAAATCGAATCTCTCATCATCCTCTACCTAAATCCACCATCAAAATTCATGTGGGTATGATTTCTGAGTTTTTCCGATTTTTAATTTATTTATTTATTTCGAATTTTTAGGTTTAATTTGGGGGAAATCGTATTATTGATTGTTCTTGCTAATTGATGGTATGGGTGTGTTTGTTATGTTATGTAGAGTGTATATATGATTTTTAATTCGAGTTTTGTGTTCAGAATCGAGCTAATCGGAAGTTTTAAAGTTCGCCGGAGTTCTTGAACTTTTTGGCCGGATTTTAGTTCCAGGAAGTGGTTCTTGATTTTGTTAACACCAGTGTATAGATCGTTTAATTTGGAGTCTATTCATGTAAGAATATATGAGGTTGGTGGTTGTTTTGTGGTGGCCGGAAAGCGGCGGCTCGCCGGCGGGGGAGTTTTCTGAGTTGTTTTAGTTCGTTTTTGTGCCGTTCTGTGTTAACTAACTGTTGGGGATCATAACCCCGTGTTTTTGGCAAGGTTGCAGTGTGTTTGTGGCTGCCGGAATCTGGAATTGGGTTGCCGGAACTCCGCCGGCGGCGGGTTGTTCTTGGCGACCCATATCCGTTCTTGGTGACCCGTTTTCAAAACCCTACCGACCCGGTTTTGATTCTTCAAACCCTAATTTCGTTTTAGAAAACTGTTTCTGGATTTTTAATTTTTAAAATAATTCAAAAATGGTTTTGAAAATTCTAAAAATCATATCTTTAATTTAAAAATACATTTTATTATTCCGAAAATTTTATAAATTCATAAATATTTATTTAAATTCGAAAATTGATTAAATTTAATTATTTTAATTATTTTTGATTAATAATTAATTTATTTAATTAATTGATTAATTCTTTTAATCAGTTAATTCTTAATAATTAATTATTAATTAGATTTAATTAATTAAAATTAAGTTTAATTATTTTCTAGCTTGGTTTATTTATTTAAAAATAGTTTGAGCATTTAAAGAGTGTCAATTAATTTTATTAATTGATTTATTTGCATTTAAAATACTTATATTGGATTTAAAAATCCGATTTTTGATTTAAAAATTGTTTGTGGCTTATTTAAATTCAAATAAGCTTTGTGTGATGTTTTAAAAAAATAGTTATAAGTGCTATGTGATTCGTATGAGTTGTGTAATGTGTTTTATAGTCCTTATATACCCGTACTAGGGCTAGAGTCTGAGTTTTTAATATTATAAATTAGACCGGGCGTCCGATACGTAACCGGTTACTTGTTTAAATGTGTTATGTGAATGATGTGAATTATCTGTTGTTGAGTCATGCATGCGAATAAATTGTGTGGAGACTTGTTTGAGTAATTGGTTGTGTCTAATGTTATCACGAGGGGTAGATGGGATAGAAATTTGTCGGTTATGTTAGAAAGTGAGATTTACGAGGCCGTTGACTTGGATGTTGACTTTTTATAGTATGGGGATTGTCGTCAAGCAAGTTACGTGGATTACTTATGTGGTTGATTGCGATTGGTCTATCAGTTGAGATGTGGATGTTTATGCAACAGAGATATCGGTAAGGTCGGTAAGTGCGTCGAAGTTAAGTTACGATCATTTATATAATATGAGGATTATACGTTGAAGACTAAGTACCGTCTCATGTTTGACTATCGAGGCTGGCACGTGGATTCGAAATGGTAAAAGCAGACTAGTGGTATTCGCAAGAGCGTTAAAGCAAAGAAGGACGGAAGTAGAGAATCGTGCGACAAGACAGAATAAGGAGGAAATCGTATTGTTTCAGCGTTACGAAATAGCTAAGGACCAGAGGCAAGTGTTTATACCCTTGCTTATTAATTAAGGGATATTATCTTGAATTATTAGTATGCATGTTGAATGCTTATTACTGAATTTTCAAATGTTGATTTCTTTGCATTGAATTGCAAGTATGTTATTTAATCTCGTAAATTGACGAGTACTCTTTTATACCTTTTGAGTTTAGACTCATATTTTCATATTGATTGGAAAGATATACTTATTATATTGAAAAGCTTGAAGAGATAATTATGGGCCGTATACTAAGGCTTTCTTTTAAAAGACTTGATTTAAAAATGCTAAGTTGGAATATTACCAACCCTAGATGAGCAGGAACTTGTGAACCCTATGAGGGAAAACTTATTCTGAAATTCTGAAGTGGTGTTGCTTGCCCTTCAGGTATTCCGTTTTTTACCTTGCACCTATGCAAACCTTGTTATCCTTTCTTGTTAATGCGATCATCTGATCCATTCCCTGATTCGAATTCATATATGCTGTGCATGATTTAGTTTACTTCCTTCAAGCACAAGGCTTATCTATTATAAGTACATGTAAGAAGGACTTGAACTATTTCTGTCAGAAGTTGATAAACCCTTATTTTCTTCATTTATAAACTTCACCTTGAATTCTTCTTAAACTTGAACTTGACTCTCTTGTCATTTACCAGACTGGTAAACCTTTATTAATTCTTCCATAATGTGATGATTTGAACTATTGAGGCCATCTAGAGCCTGTTCTTTGAACCCTACTCTATATTGACTTGTTACTCTTTTCTGTTGATATCATATTGTCTGTTTCATATCAGATTCAATCTTGTTAAGCATGTTATTGTTTATTCTTTGAACCCTACTCTATATTGACTTGTTACACTTTCTGTTGATATCATATTGTCTGTTTCATATCAGACCTAACCTTGTTGAGCATGTCATTGTTTATTCTTCATTATATCCCAGTTGTTACATCGAACTCGTCGATGCTTATTATATTGTCACTTTTCATGTGCACCTCCCCATATCGTGTCGATCTCGTCGATACTAGATTATATCTTGTTATTCCTTAATGGATTCTTCATAATTGAACTGTTTCCTGGAACGTGAGTTTTCCAGCAATTGTTGTATTAGGTTGTCGATTCTTCCGACACCTGATTGTCGAAGTAAGGTTGTCAATTGTTCTGACACCTGACGTATATAATATAGGATTGGAATGTTTTTTTTTAAATGGACCAATTATTGGTCGGGCCATTTATGGTCGATGTAATTTAGGCCCAGATTGGCCTTGGATCCGTAGAGGACTATGCATGAGCTAGTCCGGGGTTGTTGCGTGGCTGGCCAGCAGCACAACCTTTGATTTGATAAATGTTAAAAATCCAATTCTAATATTAGTTCTTATTTCTGAGATGAGTTACATCCATATGTTTTGTACTTGTGAGTTATGACCTGATATTCAGGTTTATTCGTTGCGTAAAATTGTTGGTTGTTGATTAATAAATGGTGGTTTCAATCTTGCTGAAATCACTTACTCTTAATTCATTTGGATTCCAAATAGTCGAAATCCATTTCCTTGATTCCATTGGCAGTCGTGAGATATCTATCTTGATGAGTTTTATTCATACCGCATATCCAGTCGGTACCATGTTGAAGTCTTGAAGTGCGTTCTTTATTCCTTGACCGAGCGTGTTGGCTCATTCTTACCCCTTGATTATTCTAACCTTCCAGAGTTGTTGGTTTCAGAAAATGTTGTGAATAGATTTGTTATCTTCAAAACTAGTATTTTTATACAAACTATGGTCTTGAAGACGTATGAGTTATATTTATTTCATATGTTCTACTTACTATTGTAGATATTGTTGATTCGGTCATCGTAACGACCAATATAAATCTTTTGTGTTTTAAAACTATTCAGTTGAGAGAAACTGAATGAGAAATTGTGGTAAATTACCAAACTTAATTTGAGAATTTTAGAGATTTTAATTGTTCAAAAACAAAAGTTGTTATTTGAAAATCCAAAGTTTATTTTGGAAACCTTTCGTATTATATTTAATAATGCGCTTGCTGAGCAATTCATTCGCTCATACTTGTTTTATTTATATATATTTTAGCCTGCCGGAAAGAAGGTGTTTTGGCGAGAGTTGTCCGCGTAGCTGATCAGAGATGTGGAAAGATATTAGCGTAAAGACGTCTTGATCCAGAGCATTGGAGCTAGTGAGAGGTTTTGTATATAGATGTTTTCTATTGCTTAATATATATTGTATAAGATTAGTTGCCTGGTATACTTCTTATCGAAGTTATACTAGTGTATTAGAATTTTGTAAAGAGAATGGTTGTAAAGAAGAAAGATTGTTGTAATGAATTTAGATTCTTGTTTCTAGCACTATAACCTTTAAAGATTCTTGGTAGAGTTGGGGTCACAGATATTATTATTATTGTGTTGATTTTATATTGAACAGGTTGTTTGGATTAAGAGTGCAGTGTGACGACCAAATCCTTTGACCCCGGATTTGGGGGCGTTACAGTTGGTATCAGAGCAAGGGTTATAGTAAAACTAGAAACGAGAGTGTGTGGGAGTGTATATAGTTATATAAGGAACGTCAGAGCTCATTTAGAGTTCGTGTTGGACTATTGAATATAGTACCACTGAGTGAGTTAAGATAGAGGTATTCAATTTAGATGATTGTGCTGAGGTGGATAGAATTTCATACGATTGTAGATGTCTACGGCGGAATCTTCGAGGACTATTACGAGTTGACGGCGACGTACGATATTGATGACCTTGCGACGTGGAGAAGAAGGGCTGAAATCGAATAACGAGCTATCGAAGGAGTCGACGGAGGAGTCATGTGTGAAGACCCTGGTAATACCCTCCCATCCTAAGGAAATATTTGACATTTCTTTAAGCGAAACTTGTGTTGGTGAATATATTCCACCTTTTGACTTTGTACTTGATACTTTTGATCAATCATGATTGCAATTGCATCAGAGGTTGTTGCGACATCTATTTCAATTTGTAAAGCCTGTTGAAAATATGTTATTTAAATTCCAACTCCTTCATTCTTCCGGAGTGGATAACTCTAATTGTGATGTAACACTATTTGTTGATACTTCCTTTCTGGTTGTTCTTCTTTTCTGAAATAACACCTTTGGAATTTATTCAATTTCAATCCAAGGTGTGTATTTGAGAATTCTTATCGAAAGGCCCTGATTGTTATTCTGACTCTAAATTTCTTTCATATTTCTCTACTCCAACTGAGATAAACAACCCTATTTATAGGGGACACAAGGACTATCTGTCTATGTGATAGAAGTCTGACGGGACGCCGTCACTTGTGTGTTGTGAAATACAAAAAGGCTAATTACCTTTAGTACTGTCTTAATAGAGACACACAACATTGAGTTCATGTGATCAAATTGGTCTCTCAGTAATCCTTTCACTTCCTATAATGTTGCTTTGGAATATACAGATTTGGTAACCCCAATTGTGGGACATTTGCTACGATATAGAATCTTTTCACTTCAAACTATCATGAACTTCTTACTTCAAATAATCTGGGAGGTATGCCATTAGGGTGAACTGGAATTTACCCTACCTTACCGAACGAAGAATTTGCGATTGAATTACCATGAACGAAAGCGGACTACGATGCGATTAGAATACTAGTAACATATAACGGGGCCAGTTGTTCTCTTTCTATCGATTAACGTTACGATGTGGAAAAGGTGAAGTTAGATAATTCAAGAGTTGATTGGAAATTGGGGAAAAAGGTGTAATTGTGCTGATGTTATCCCAGGTTGTGGAAAATGGACATAATAGATTTTTGTCTCAATGAGAAGAACTTTTAAGATTGGATGATAGGCTAATAATGGAGAATGAGTTAATCTTTGAGTATTTCAGGATTGTATGATATGGTTGCAAGTCTTTTGCTCACGATAGTTAAGGTAGATTTTACCAGTCAATGTGGATGTATAGAATGAGAATCAAGATAATGTCGAGTTGATCAAGCTGTTTGGGAAATGAGATGGAACCATGGAAAAGGTGTCATGAGTGTTACTGTGAAGATAGGAAAAGAAGATGAAGAGGTGCTAATAAGGATTTAAAGACAATGGATGAGGTAATGAAGGGTTGTTTTCAGCTGAAGAGTTAATTGGCATGAAAGGTATGTGATTGTTGAAAGCAGTTGTTAAATATATTGGAAATAGGTAGAGTTGACCCAAGAACGTGGATGGCTGATAGTATGAGTAGTAAAGGAGAGAATTGAGATGTAAATATCTTCGGTAAAAGGATTAGAAAGGATGAAGTTTTAAGGTTATGATAACAAGAGATTAATTAAAAGAAATGACGGACATAAGGATTCAACCAGGATTGATTAAAGAGAAAGGGCTACATAAAGGAAAGAGTTATGGAAATAGAAAAGGATTCAATTATAGGAGGGAACGAGAAAGTATAAAGAATAAGAAGGAAATGCAAGGATATATATGAGGGGTTTCAAAAGGGATACCAGTGTTGGTGAATATCTAAGTACTTGAGGTGTTGGAAAATGAAGACAAAATAACAGAGGTATAGTAGACGACTACAACTAAAGAGATTCCTGAATGGAGACGAAGACATGTTGAGATAAACTGTGGTATGGAGTTGCTAAGGCTTAGAGCTTATCGTGGTGTTATTTGGGTTATTATTGACCGATTAATGAGAGATAATGGTACGGCATGGAATGACGAGTTCAATTGTATTTGACAGAGATCCGCGACGTAATTGAAGAATTCAGACAGACTATGATTGTGTACTAAATTTTGAAGGTAATTGGGAGGATCGTTTACCGTTGATTAGATTCTCTTACGACAACAGTTACTATGACGATTTTGAAATGCTACCTTACGACGATTTATTGAGTGTTGGGAAAGTGCGTATAAGTTTGCTTGCCACCCCGTGAGTGGTATATTCATAGTGTATTTCGTAGAATATGAACCTATAGAGATCTAGTTAAATTGTTCTATGTTGAGTAACCGATTGAGATATTGAGTCAGTATGAGAGAGTGATGAGTAATAGAGGAGTCAAATTAGTATGAGTATGAGGAGAAATCCTAAGGTTGAAGAGTCAACCTAGGAATTTGAGAATGAGATGTTGGAAATTATCCACCTACGTTTGCGCGAGCTGATTCTGAGGACAGAATCCTGTTAAGGGGGGAAGGATGTAAGATCCGGGAAAATTACGTGTTATTATATGATATGAAATGAGATTTTAATTTCATATTAAGAGTTATTAAATGATTTATCTGTTTAAACGTGTTAAATTATTCGTTAAATGATTGAATATGTGACAATGTGATGCTATGTGATATGTGTGGGGAATTTGAAACTATTTTGAAAAGGGTGTTATACTATTTTATTTTATTATAATTATTGAAAAGAAAATTTGGATCGTTCCCAAATTATTCGGGCAATTGGTATATCGTTCGTACCAAAATTTCATTCGTTAAAGTGGAAAGTATTCGAAAATATTCGTAATAGAAGTATTTTGGTTCGTATATCTATTATTAAACGATACTTGTAGTTATCCGTACCTTATGGATGATCATCGTCTCGTAAAACGTGTATTCTGCTTTATTAAAGATTTAAAGTGTTTTATCTGTTAAAATGTATTTAAAGCGATCTATCGGATCAGTATCGATTCAAAAATGTCGTTTGGGGTATTATTTTCCGTTTAATATAAAAAGGCAAATCGTACTTTGTTTTTCGCATAATCAAGCTTAATTACAGTTAAAAAGCTAAAAACCCCTGAAACGTGTTCTTCGTGTTCTTGAGAATCAAACTCAATTTTGAAGGCGTTATCGGATTCCGATTTCGATGTTCTTGTAACCAAATCGAATCTCTCATCATCCTCTACCTAAATCCACCATCAAAATTCATGTGGGTATGATTTCTGAGTTTTTCCGATTTTTAATTTATTTATTTATTTCGAATTTTTAGGTTTAATTTGGGGGAAATCGTATTATTGATTGTTCTTGCTAATTGATGGTATGGGTGTGTTTGTTATGTTATGTAGAGTGTATATATGATTTTTAATTCGAGTTTTGTGTTCAGAATCGAGCTAATCGGAAGTTTTAAAGTTCGCCGGAGTTCTTGAACTTTTTGGCCGGATTTTAGTTCCAGGAAGTGGTTCTTGATTTTGTTAACACCAGTGTATAGATCGTTTAATTTGGAGTCTATTCATGTAAGAATATATGAGGTTGGTGGTTGTTTTGTGGTGGCCGGAAAGCGGCGGCTCGCCGGCGGGGGAGTTTTCTGAGTTGTTTTAGTTCGTTTTTGTGCCGTTCTGTGTTAACTAACTGTTGGGGATCATAACCCCGTGTTTTTGGCAAGGTTGCAGTGTGTTTGTGGCTGCCGGAATCTGGAATTGGGTTGCCGGAACTCCGCCGGCGGCGGGTTGTTCTTGGCGACCCATATCCGTTCTTGGTGACCCGTTTTCAAAACCCTACCGACCCGGTTTTGATTCTTCAAACCCTAATTTCGTTTTAGAAAACTGTTTCTGGATTTTTAATTTTTAAAATAATTCAAAAATGGTTTTGAAAATTCTAAAAATCATATCTTTAATTTAAAAATACATTTTATTATTCCGAAAATTTTATAAATTCATAAATATTTATTTAAATTCGAAAATTGATTAAATTTAATTATTTTAATTATTTTTGATTAATAATTAATTTATTTAATTAATTGATTAATTCTTTTAATCAGTTAATTCTTAATAATTAATTATTAATTAGATTTAATTAATTAAAATTAAGTTTAATTATTTTCTAGCTTGGTTTATTTATTTAAAAATAGTTTGAGCATTTAAAGAGTGTCAATTAATTTTATTAATTGATTTATTTGCATTTAAAATACTTATATTGGATTTAAAAATCCGATTTTTGATTTAAAAATTGTTTGTGGCTTATTTAAATTCAAATAAGCTTTGTGTGATGTTTTAAAAAAATAGTTATAAGTGCTATGTGATTCGTATGAGTTGTGTAATGTGTTTTATAGTCCTTATATACCCGTACTAGGGCTAGAGTCTGAGTTTTTAATATTATAAATTAGACCGGGCGTCCGATACGTAACCGGTTACTTGTTTAAATGTGTTATGTGAATGATGTGAATTATCTGTTGTTGAGTCATGCATGCGAATAAATTGTGTGGAGACTTGTTTGAGTAATTGGTTGTGTCTAATGTTATCACGAGGGGTAGATGGGATAGAAATTTGTCGGTTATGTTAGAAAGTGAGATTTACGAGGCCGTTGACTTGGATGTTGACTTTTTATAGTATGGGGATTGTCGTCAAGCAAGTTACGTGGATTACTTATGTGGTTGATTGCGATTGGTCTATCAGTTGAGATGTGGATGTTTATGCAACAGAGATATCGGTAAGGTCGGTAAGTGCGTCGAAGTTAAGTTACGATCATTTATATAATATGAGGATTATACGTTGAAGACTAAGTACCGTCTCATGTTTGACTATCGAGGCTGGCACGTGGATTCGAAATGGTAAAAGCAGACTAGTGGTATTCGCAAGAGCGTTAAAGCAAAGAAGGACGGAAGTAGAGAATCGTGCGACAAGACAGAATAAGGAGGAAATCGTATTGTTTCAGCGTTACGAAATAGCTAAGGACCAGAGGCAAGTGTTTATACCCTTGCTTATTAATTAAGGGATATTATCTTGAATTATTAGTATGCATGTTGAATGCTTATTACTGAATTTTCAAATGTTGATTTCTTTGCATTGAATTGCAAGTATGTTATTTAATCTCGTAAATTGACGAGTACTCTTTTATACCTTTTGAGTTTAGACTCATATTTTCATATTGATTGGAAAGATATACTTATTATATTGAAAAGCTTGAAGAGATAATTATGGGCCGTATACTAAGGCTTTCTTTTAAAAGACTTGATTTAAAAATGCTAAGTTGGAATATTACCAACCCTAGATGAGCAGGAACTTGTGAACCCTATGAGGGAAAACTTATTCTGAAATTCTGAAGTGGTGTTGCTTGCCCTTCAGGTATTCCGTTTTTTACCTTGCACCTATGCAAACCTTGTTATCCTTTCTTGTTAATGCGATCATCTGATCCATTCCCTGATTCGAATTCATATATGCTGTGCATGATTTAGTTTACTTCCTTCAAGCACAAGGCTTATCTATTATAAGTACATGTAAGAAGGACTTGAACTATTTCTGTCAGAAGTTGATAAACCCTTATTTTCTTCATTTATAAACTTCACCTTGAATTCTTCTTAAACTTGAACTTGACTCTCTTGTCATTTACCAGACTGGTAAACCTTTATTAATTCTTCCATAATGTGA
The DNA here is from genome assembly GCA_030848705.1 of Heracleum sosnowskyi. Lineage (NCBI taxonomy): Eukaryota > Viridiplantae > Streptophyta > Magnoliopsida > Apiales > Apiaceae > Heracleum > Heracleum sosnowskyi. Next base: position 13,487,210 of record CM061239.1, read on the forward strand.
TGATTTGAACTATTGAGGCCATCTAGAGCCTGTTCTTTGAACCCTACTCTATATTGACTTGTTACTCTTTTCTGTTGATATCATATTGTCTGTTTCATATCAGATTCAATCTTGTTAAGCATGTTATTGTTTATTCTTTGAACCCTACTCTATATTGACTTGTTACACTTTCTGTTGATATCATATTGTCTGTTTCATATCAGACCTAACCTTGTTGAGCATGTCATTGTTTATTCTTCATTATATCCCAGTTGTTACATCGAACTCGTCGATGCTTATTATATTGTCACTTTTCATGTGCACCTCCCCATATCGTGTCGATCTCGTCGATACTAGATTATATCTTGTTATTCCTTAATGGATTCTTCATAATTGAACTGTTTCCTGGAACGTGAGTTTTCCAGCAATTGTTGTATTAGGTTGTCGATTCTTCCGACACCTGATTGTCGAAGTAAGGTTGTCAATTGTTCTGACACCTGACGTATATAATATAGGATTGGAATGTTTTTTTTTAAATGGACCAATTATTGGTCGGGCCATTTATGGTCGATGTAATTTAGGCCCAGATTGGCCTTGGATCCGTAGAGGACTATGCATGAGCTAGTCCGGGGTTGTTGCGTGGCTGGCCAGCAGCACAACCTTTGATTTGATAAATGTTAAAAATCCAATTCTAATATTAGTTCTTATTTCTGAGATGAGTTACATCCATATGTTTTGTACTTGTGAGTTATGACCTGATATTCAGGTTTATTCGTTGCGTAAAATTGTTGGTTGTTGATTAATAAATGGTGGTTTCAATCTTGCTGAAATCACTTACTCTTAATTCATTTGGATTCCAAATAGTCGAAATCCATTTCCTTGATTCCATTGGCAGTCGTGAGATATCTATCTTGATGAGTTTTATTCATACCGCATATCCAGTCGGTACCATGTTGAAGTCTTGAAGTGCGTTCTTTATTCCTTGACCGAGCGTGTTGGCTCATTCTTACCCCTTGATTATTCTAACCTTCCAGAGTTGTTGGTTTCAGAAAATGTTGTGAATAGATTTGTTATCTTCAAAACTAGTATTTTTATACAAACTATGGTCTTGAAGACGTATGAGTTATATTTATTTCATATGTTCTACTTACTATTGTAGATATTGTTGATTCGGTCATCGTAACGACCAATATAAATCTTTTGTGTTTTAAAACTATTCAGTTGAGAGAAACTGAATGAGAAATTGTGGTAAATTACCAAACTTAATTTGAGAATTTTAGAGATTTTAATTGTTCAAAAACAAAAGTTGTTATTTGAAAATCCAAAGTTTATTTTGGAAACCTTTCGTATTATATTTAATAATGCGCTTGCTGAGCAATTCATTCGCTCATACTTGTTTTATTTATATATATTTTAGCCTGCCGGAAAGAAGGTGTTTTGGCGAGAGTTGTCCGCGTAGCTGATCAGAGATGTGGAAAGATATTAGCGTAAAGACGTCTTGATCTAGAGCATTGGAGCTAGTGAGAGGTTTTGTATATAGATGTTTTCTATTGCTTAATATATATTGTATAAGATTAGTTGCCTGGTATACTTCTTATCGAAGTTATACTAGTGTATTAGAATTTTGTAAAGAGAATGGTTGTAAAGAAGAAAGATTGTTGTAATGAATTTAGATTCTTGTTTCTAGCACTATAACCTTTAAAGATTCTTGGTAGAGTTGGGGTCACAGATATTATTATTATTGTGTTGATTTTATATTGAACAGGTTGTTTGGATTAAGAGTGCAGTGTGACGACCAAATCCTTTGACCCCGGATTTGGGGGCGTTACACAGACTCTGAGTATGCTTGATGCAGAATTGACAGGAAGAGCACCTCTGGAAGCTGCCAATTCTTAGGCCAAAGGTTAGTGTCCTGGTTCAGTAAGAAACAACAGTCCACAGCTGAGGCTGAATATATTGCTGCTGGAAGTTGCTGTGCTCAATTGCTTTGGATTAGAAATCAACTCATGGATTATGGACTAGTGTTGGAACACATTCCTCTGATGTGTGATAATACTAGTGCAATATCCATAGTTGCCAACCCTGTTAATCATTCTACTACAAAGCACATTGAGATCAGGTACCATTTCATTAGGGAACATGTTGCAAATGGTACCATAGAAGTCTCTTATGTTCCAACTGAGAAACAATTAGCTGACATATTTACTAAACCTCTGAATGAAGCTGTCTTCAACAGACTGGTGAGTGAAATTGGAATGCTCAATCCTTCATTTAGTTGTTCTAAGTAAGTATGCTAGTTAATTGATGCAGCAGTAAATTTTCACTGTGTTTAAATGCTCTATTTATTTGGAGTGAAAATTAGCTGAGATATGATTTATAAATACTTCAGTATTTTACTGCATATTTTTTTTTAAAATCATATTTGGTGGTGAAGTTGTGAGCTTTTGAGACATCTCGATATAGATGATTTTCAGAGTTCACGACACAGTTCAAATCAAACAGACTTATATCGCAAACTGTTGAGATTGTGAGACTTCGCGATATAGTTCATTTCATGAGTTTGAGACATAGTTCATTTTTGACTTCGCGACTTAGAATAACCATATCGACAAGTCTCCACATTTGACAGAATTTTGATTTAAATTAATTTTATTTCAAAATTTGATAAAAGTCTGACAAATTGCTTGAAATTCCAAAAAGAGAGTTTTAGACAGGGTATTTACACTATATCGCAAAGTCTCCCCAAATCTTTTCACCTTTAAGACTTTGCGACATAGCTCATTTTTAGACTATGCGATATACTTTGCGGTACAGACTATTTTTAACTTCGCAACATACAATTAGTTTGTCCATATTCATAACTCCATATCGCAGTGTCTCTATCATATAAATACTCTTCTCTAACGGTTCACAACTTTTCATCTTGTCTATTGCTCTCAAACTCTCAAACCTAAGCACAAATTCTCTACTCTCTTCTTCACTCTCTCTTTTGAAATGGCACCCAAATCTCAAACAGTATCATCCTCAATTACTTTAACCATTCCCAAAGAAACAAATCTACTCTCAATTCCCTCAGAGGCGGAGGCAAATCCCAGGTACAAGTGCTTTGTACGGTTCTTAAACACCTCATACCTCCGCCAAGCCTTGACCCTGAACCCCACTCTGTATGTCGATGTGTTGGAAGGGTTCTGGAGAACAGCCTTGGTTGCAACAATGGCGAGGGACGATGGAACCTCATTTCAGGAAGTGAATTGCACAATTGGGGGCAAGCACTTCCAGTTTGGCGAAAAAGAGATTAATGAAGCCCTGGGATTCAAGGTTGAGGGTCATGCTGCTGAAGCTAATGATGATGAAATGGTTGCTTTCATGGACCTCATCAAGTATGCAGATAAGGTTGACATGGCTAAGTTGAACAAGAAGCATGTTAGGAGGGAGTGGTCGTTTGTTTTTGATACACTCCAAAAGGTGTTCTTATGCAGAAAGACAGGATGGGACCAAATAAGTCACATTGCTGTGAAGCTGGCCTACTCCCTAGCCTACAATCAGGAGATCAATGTTGGAGCAATCATCCTCAAGGAATTGGCTCAGAGGTTAGGGAGAACAGTTCGTGGTAGAGGTAATGAAATCTTTTACCCCCGTTTCCTTCAAGTTATTTTAAACTATCTTGATGCAAATATCCATGAATTGGAGGGTATAGATAAAACTAAAATGACTTATTCCAAGTCTATGTCCAAGATTCTATTTGGGTCATTGGACACAAGGAATCAAGTTGATGTGATTCTAAGTGTGACCCAGCATATGCAGGACACATTTGAATCATATCAACTTGCTAAGCCAATATACCATGAGCTTTCCTGGACAGGGGAGGCTAAGACTGAAGGAGCTACACAGTCTAACCCTAGCCTTCCTATCCCATCCAGAAATCCCACTGCAAACACATCTGTAGAAATTAGGGAGCCAAGTGCATCAGTCTCCCAAAAGACTGATGTTACTAAAAAGAAGACTAAGAAGAGACCCCTAAAAGTGATTCACGATACTGTAGAGATAGAAAGTGAGAATCCTGAGTCACCTCTCACCAGACATAGTAAGAAATCCAAATCCAAACCTACCACTGGATCCTCCCAACAGGATTCAGATGTGGAAAAAGGGGTACACCTATTACTGTCAATGGCCTCCCAACAGGTTATTGACATTGAAAAGAGTAGTCTCCCCACTACAACCTGTACTGAGTCTGCACAGGATCAAGAACTCACTCTTGATCCTAGGAGAAATAAGGATTCTGACACATTGAGTGGAGAGCACATCACACTTGAAACTCCTCCTATTTCTCAGGGGGAGTTGCCAAAATCTAATCTACACCACACTTCTCTCCCAGAATCTACATCTAACATTTCTTCTCAACAGATTAGTCATTCACTTGACTTTTCTGACATTGATCAATCACAATCCAATACTGTGATTGAGCCAAACTCAAGTGACATGGTGCATGACACTGTGCTCACCACCCAGGAACCACATCTAGTTGGTCAGGGAATGCATTCTGGGGCATATCCTAATGACACCAACACAAACATGGAGGATTCACCAGTTTTTACTGGAGACTCTATGCCAAATTCTCCCATCCTTAGGGATGTGGAACTGTCTTCACAGACAAATAGGGCTGATGTTGTAACACATCCTATTTCAATGGAGACAACATCAGACTCTACAGCTATTCCAAGGCTGGAGGAGACTCAAAAACTCACATCTCATGAAGTGCCTAGCACTAGCTCTCACTTGGCTCAGGCCACTCTGTCAGAATGGCTGAAGCATGTGCAACATGACAGGCCTTTAGGATCATCAACTGTGCCTTCCCAAATGACAGAAGAAGCTATTCAAGATCTTCATGTGGCATAGATTGATGAGTTCTCAAAAATAGCTCAACACCTCCTCACCTCAAACTTGCCAAATGCTGATTATGAGGCTATTCTTCTCTGCCACAAGGAGGATGTTGCAGCCCAGCAGGAGAAGATAGTGGATGCAGCTGAACCAGAGGGAAATGTGGATGCCTGGTTGGATGCTAAGAGGTCTATGAAATTCAAGGATGCCCTAGCCTTTCTGAGAGAAGACTACCTCACCTCTCTGGGCTCCAATGCAAAAGATCTCTCTCCTACTGCAGTTTATGATGCTGTAAATGACATCTACAAGAATCAATTGAAGGCTCTGCACTATCTTGGGAAAGGGCTTCAATCAGAGATTTATTCAATCCAGGAGGAGACAGATAGATCCCTCACTCAGCTAAGAAACTCATATCTCTCTGATTTTCCCAAGGTGGATGGCATCCTCAAGGAAATCCAGAAAACCAACTCTAATGTCAACATGATGGATCTCTCTCTAACCATGATCATGGACAACATCAAGAAATTGGCTACAACATTGGAAAATAAAGTTAAGGCCAACATCAACTCTAATGCAATGCTGAATGTTATTTGGAAGAATCAATATGGTGACAAATTGGTGGATGAGGTTCCTATGTCAAACATCTCCAAATTTGACTTTGCCAAGATCAAGGATCAATCTCTCAATTCTTTCAAGTCTCAACAACTATTTTCAAAGGTGGATGGTCTAGAAAGAGAAGTGGCCTCTCTGAAAGATGAAAATAGGATACTTGCTACATCCTTAAACCAGCTCAATGACAAGTTGGATGACCAAGGCAACAACACCTCCAATATCCTGCTGGTGCAACAACAAATGTTGAATTCTATGATGAGACAAATGAACCTGCCTATCCCTGGGGAAGCTCAAGACATCTTGTCTGATTCCAAGCCTAAGGGGGAGAAACAAAAGGAGGTCATTCTGAAAAAGAAAGGGGGAGTACCTGCCAAACAACAGAAGCTCAAGGGCAAAATTTCTGAAGAAACATTCAAACCATTAATCCTTCCCCCTGTAGAGGTCATAAGTGCAGTAGGCCAGAAGAGCACAATCTCAACCACCTACTATCCATCCACAATGCCTAAAGACATCTCAACTCCTCAACCTGCTCAACCTACTCCCAATGCTAAACCTGTCAAAGCTATAGTTATCACAGAGGCCAAGCTACAGGAAGTTGCCAATTCAAACATCTATCATGATGAGGCCTTCCTGGAGTTTCTGAAAGCCATCTATAGAAATTCTCAAGAAGATGCAAGGGTTTACAGACAGAAGATCAAGGAAAGCATCAAGTACTTCACAGTTGCAGTAAGGAAAATCAAGGATGTCCATCTAAGAGAGATAATCATGGTGTGCAAGGACAATTGCTTGTGGCACCTAGCATTTCAAACTCTAGAGAAACTGAGATTTACTGAGCTGTCAATCATTCTGGATTTGATTGAAAAGCATGGGATGAACAATGAAAGTCTTTATACTGACTTGAAGATGAACCAAAATCAAAGATTGCCTGAGGTTATATCCAAGCCAAGGACAATAATTTACCAAAGTTTATCTCAAGACAGCAATATTGACCAACTAGTAATTCCCTCAGACCTAACAATGAAGAACAATGCAAAGATCAACCAGGTGCTGCAAATGCTAAGAGCCAAGAGAGGAGTTAGGACAGCGGAGGAACTAGAAATGATTCACACTCTACAATCTTTTCTGATTCATGGGGTCATTCCTGAATTTGTCAAAGAAAAGAGCAAGAAGAAGGATGGTGAGGATGATGATGAGGAGAAAACCTACAGAAGGAGATCTCATTCAAGGAGTGATAAGGATGGACCAAGTGAAAGTAGCAGGAGCAAATCTTCAAAGAAGACAAAAGGTGCTGATGATGACAAGAGGGATTCTAAGGGGACAAAGGAAACAACCAAGAGAACAAGAAGTGGAATTCAGCAAGTCAAGGACATTGCTAGCAGTACTTTAACCACAACACAAGACTCTAAGTCTAGGGTGGGTAGTGTTAGTAATGATCCTCCAAAATCATTATCTAAGACTTCTGAACCTGAATTGCCACAGAAGAAAGAAGGAGCCACAAAAGAAACATCAAAAAGACACTTCCACAAAGTCACAGCTAGTGGAGTGTTACAGTGGATGAAGGGAAAAGGAATGAAGCTACTTCCAAGTGATGTGGCACTGAAAACTGATTCTCCTTGTTCCAGAAAGGTATCTCTTGTGAAGCATTTGAAGATCAAGAGTGTACCCAGAAGGATAAGGATAACAAAGAAGACTGGAAAACTCACAAATGTTATTGGCATCAATGCGCTTCCACTAGATGAGGACTATGATGAAGATGCCCTAGCATTTTTGAGGGCTCAAAGGATCTTTGAAGTCAAAGTAAAGTTGGATCATCTAGAGATCAAGTACACTGATGGAAGAGAAAGGATAATGAAGCAAGGAGGCTGGCAATATTTCTATATGTATGAGCTTGAAAGGATAAATGCCTTACTGAATTTTGAAGAAAAAGAAGAAAGGACATGGAAGATAGATATTGCCAGGTTCTTGAAAATACATGTTGATTATGAAGAAAACCTGAGAAAGGAAAATGAAGAGAAGATAATTCAGAAAGAGAAAGAAATGGCTGAAATGGAGGAAAGAGCAGAGGAGCTGAGAAAGAAAGGGCTTTGCAGGGTAAAACAAAATCCTTATGTTGTGGAATACAAAAATTCTTATGGAGGCATGAGCAAGATAAGGATGGAGTTTCTGGATTCATATGTGGAAAGTGCTCTTAAAGCTGCAATTGATGATCTAAAAGACTCCCCTCTCATTGAAGAACTGATTGCAAGAGAAGAACTTCAAGAAGCCATCATAGACATGAAAAGAAGAGAAGAGATAAGGAAAAAGAAGATTTATGATGATTTACAAAAGAAACAATTGGAAGCTGAAGCTGATGAGCAACAAAGATAATCTGTAAGCTTTCAATTTTTCTATGTAATCGAATTCCTGATCTCAATGTTCATAAATTGTCCTCTCTGTTACTTAATTTCCTTCTATGTAAGTTAGGCTTGTTATCAGACATGAAATTGTGCCTAAGGATCTTACTCACAATTTGGGGGAGATTGTTAGGCTCAAGACATGTCTGAATACAACTATTAACAAGCCTACACTATGTGACTATGTCACATTACATGACCTAGTGAGTTCTATCACTGGGATATAGTATAGGTCTCTATATGTACTTGTCTTGTTCTCATGAACATTAGCTTGATCATGTATGCTCAAAGTTATAATGAGCTTAGCAAAGTTTCTTGCATCTAGATTGTATATAGGCCATTGAATAATTGTCCTGGTAGAAGTTCAGAAGTGTTCATGCAACAGGATAGAAATGAATAAGGCCATGAAGAAATAAGTTGCAGAAATTTGTCTAAGGCATTATATAGCAAAGTCAGAAGAAAGCTATGTCGTGAAGTCACCAATATCTATGTTGTGAAGTGCTACATCGCATAGTCCATTTTGTACTATGTCGAGAAGTCCTCAAGACTCATGTCGTGAAGTGTTGAAGTCAGCAAAGTCAAAGAAGCCTAGATCGTGAAGTCCTCAGAAGCCCTATGTCGCATAGTCGTCAAATGACTTATGTCGCATAGTCGTCAAATGACTTATGTCGCATAGTCGTCAAATGACCCATGTCGCATAGTCATCTTATGGCCTATGTCGCAAAGTCTTCAATGGCTATATCGCGTAGTCCTCACAAGGGAGATCGTGAAGTCAGGAATGAAGTGGAGTTCACGATATCAACACTTAGTCGTTTATAACAAGACAAATCTAGGTACAGAACCAAGAATCAAAAGAGACAAATACTGAAGCATTTGTTCTGGCAAGGTGGTCCAAAGAACAGATGGCAAATCTACAGCTAAACTTGGAGAGAAAGATAAGAGACAAGCAACTACAGAAACGGGAAAGACTCCAAAAAGCAGGTGGTCCTTCCTGACACAGTGAACTTCTTATGGCAGGACAAGTTGGACTTTCAGAAGGGGTAGCTGTGTAATATTGTGTGTGCCTAGTTTGTATAGGTTAATATATATATATATATATATATATTATGCACACACAATTGTAAGCAAAAAGAGAGACACGCATAGTTTTTATCTCAAGCTCTTTTCTCTGTAAGCAAGCAAGTACAAACTGTTCTTGTTTAGAAGCCAGAAATTCGATTGTGAATTTCTTGGAAAGCTGTAGTATTTAATTTGCTTATACAAAGTAGATTAAAGTGATTGTGCGTGTTGTTTACTTTCTGCATATTACATAGCATAATCATATACAGTTTATATTTAGTTTCAAAAAAGCAAAAATTCATCAAACTATCCATTCACCCCCCCCCCTCTGTCTAGTTTCTAGGTGATATTCATTTCTAACAAAAAGATACCAAGGCCTTGGAAAGTTTAAGATACCATTGGCGAGGAGCCTGCTTAAGTCCATATAATGATTAAGTAACCTGCAAACCATTTCACCTTGATACAAACCTGGATGACTAGTAAGATATTGATATCCAGGTGGCAAACGCATATACACTTCTTCATCAAGGTCACCATGCATAAATGCATTGGTGACATTCATTTAATGTAAAAACCGGTTATTGGCAGCAATTAAAGCAAGACCAATACACATAATTGTCATCTTTGCCACATGAGCAAATGTATTAAAATAGTCTAAGCCTTCATGTTGTGTGAATCCCCGTGCAACTAATCGGGCTTTGTGCCTCTCAATCTCACCAATATGCTTGTATTTTGTTTTAAACAACCATTAGCAATCAACCACATGTTTATCAACAAGTAAGGGTACAAGTTGTCAGGTGTTGTTTGATTCTAAGGCAATGATTTCATCTTTCATAGCTTGAAGCCATGCTGATTGAGGAGCAGTTTGACTGAACGTATATGGAATAAGTGTTTGATCAACCTTAGTCATAAAGGCTTGATATTGAGGTTTAAACACATGATGGGAGAGGTATTTATGCATTGAGTAAGTGATAGAGGAAGCAGAATTAGACACCATATGTGTGACTACCTTGGGTATACCAGTATAGTCATCATATTTAGAAGGTATATGTCTAACTCTTGAAGGTCTAGAGACAACCGGAGGTATAGAAGTAGCACCGGTATCTGGTAAATCAGAGACAGTGTCTGATACACAAGAGGATTCTATAACAAAAGAATTATGAGGAGTTATAACAGAAATGGGAGTATCAGTGTTATCATCAACATAAGGTACAACAGGAAACAAGGTAAGGTCGAAATGAGCTGTTTGAGAAATAGAGACAAAAGGAAACTCATGTTCCAGAGAAGTGACATATCTGGAAATATAAATTTTCTTTGCAGCAAGATCCATAACCCTGTAACCTTTATGACCATAAGGGTATCCAAGAAACACACACTTAAGACCTCTTGGTTCAAACTTATCAAGAGGACCAGAAACATTAGCAATATAGCAAAAACACCCAAATATTTTGAGAGTGGAGTAGTCAGGTGGGGTAGAATAAAGAATCTCATAAGGTGATTTGTTATTAAGAGATTTAGATGGAGTCATATTAATAAGATATGTAGCAGTTAATATGCAATCACCCCACAAAAATTTAGGAAGATGAGCTTGGAACCTTAAAGCCCTTGCAATGTTTAGTAAATGTTGATGTTTCCTCTCAACAGTACCATTCTGTTGAGGGGTGTGAGGACAAGATAAATGATGAATAATGCCATGAGATGATAAGTAAAAAGTAAGGTCAGAGTTAACAAACTCTGTACCATTGTCAGATCTGAGAACTTGAAGATGAACACCAAATTAAGTCACAATATAAGCAATAAAATCTTTAAAAAATACTTGACACTTGAGTCTTGTCAGTAATTAAGAAACATTTAGACAAATTTTCAACAACTGTAAGAAAGTATTTACATCATCCACGAGTAGCAATTTTTTAAGGCCCCCAAAGATCACAATGAATCATTTGAAACAAGTGAGAACTAGTAGTTGTACTAGTAGGAAAAGGTAATATGATTTTCTTAGCTCTAAAACATACATCACAATCAGAAATAGGTTTGAAGTCTATATTTTGGGACTATAAAACATCATGCATAGCTGAAGAAAATGGATGTCCTAGCCTAGCATGCCACAAAAGTACATTGGAAGAGACATAATGAGCTTGAGATGAAGGAACTGATGGAGAGGGTAAATGAGTAGACAAGTGATACAACCCTGCAACTTGTTCACCAATCTCTATCATCCTCTGAGATTGGGCCTGCAAGAAGCATTTGTTTGCAGAAAAATGCACAGAAAAAGAAGATTGTGCAGTGAGTTTAGAAACTGAAATAAGATGACAGTGAAAAGATGGTATACAAAGGACTTGATGCAAAACAAGATCCATAATAATATGAACATCCCCTATGTGAGTAATTGGAACCATAGAACCATCAGGTAAATGTAAGTTGGAGGAGAAAGATTTAGGGTTACTCAATAAGGAAAGCTTAGAGACATATGATCTGTAGCACCAAAGTCAAGAATCCAAATCTTGACTTGAGATGTGACAACCATATAAGAATAATGCACAGTTGACACACTAAAGGTTTGATTAAAAATGTTGAATATATAAGATGTATTAGGTATACCTGCAATATGAGAAGTAGCAACACCAGTCCAAGGAGTAGACACAGAAACATTAGTAGGTGCAGACACATTAGCATCTTTAATACTTGTTTGAATCATCTTAACAAGTTGCTCACATTGAGCTGCAGTAAAGCCTGTGTTGTTTGGAGTTTCAACAATTGTAGTGCCAGAGGAACCTGAACCTGAAGGTGAGTCATCAAAACTGTGAACAGTAGAAACAAGTTTCTTGAATCCAGAAGTATTCCTTGGTTTTGGCTTTGGTTTGCCATTTCAGATATCCATAGATGCAGAAACATTTGTCCTTGGAGTGTCCAGACATGTGACAAAATTCACACACAGAAATAGTAGAGGAGTCTGAGAACACTTTCTTGTCAGGTACAATTTGCTTATTTTTAGATCCAGAAAACCGAACATTCATTGTGTATTCTCAGGAAGAATAAATCCAATTGTACAGTCTCATTGTCCCTCTTCTTGCAAAAATAAAGCATAATCCTGACTCAATGAAGAGAGAAGCTTCATCATTAACACCAGCCCAAGAAGTAGATGCAAAAACATTAGTAGGTGCAGACACATTAGCAGCTTGAATACTTGTTTGAATCATCTTAACAAGTTGCTCACATTGAGCTGTAGTAAAGCATGTGTTGTTTGGAGTTTCAGCAATTGAAGTGCCAGAGGAACCTGAACCTGAAGAACCTGAAGGTGAGTCATCAAAATTGTGAACAGTAACAACAAGTTTCTTGAATCTAGAAGTATTCCTTGGTTTTGGCTTTGGTTTGCCATACAATTTATGTCATTCTGGATATCCATAGATGCAGAAACATTTGTCCTTGAAGTGTCCAGACATGTGACAAAATTCACACACAGAAATAGTAGAGGAGTCTGAGAACACTTTCTTGCCAGGTACAATGTACTTATTTTTAGATCCAGAAAACCGAACATTCATTGTTGTATTCTCAGGAAGAATAGATCCAATTGTACAGTCTCATTGTCCCTCTTCTTGCAACAATAAAGCATAATCCTGAATCAATGGAGATAAAGGCTTCATCATTAACATTTGACCACGAATTCCAGTGTATTGATCACTTAATCCCATAACAAATTGACTGAGCTTATTAATTTGTTCGTATTGAACAAACTTAACACCGTAATCATAGGAACAAGATGCATTGATACACACACATTTAGGCAAAGGAGCGAGATTGTCAATTTCATCAGTTAGTGTTCGATGCTTAGTAAAATACGAAGAAATTGACATTGTTCCTTCAGTGAGTGAACTCAATTCCTTCTTTAATTGATAAATGCGCGAAACATTACTCTGTGAAAATCGAACTGACAAATCATCCCAAATCTCTTTCGCAGTTGAAAAATAAGAGACACTATTACGAATTTCATTAGAAATGGAGTTTAACAATCATGAAACCACCATATCATTGCATCGATTCCAAGATACAAACAGAGATTAATTAGATGCAGGTCGAACTACAGTACCGTCAATCATACCTAATTTAATTTTTGCTGATAAAGCAAGTTTGATAGCACGATTCCATTGATAGTAGTTCTGATCATTAAGAAGCTGATTGACAAGTAACATACCAGAATTATTTGAGCTATGAAGGAATAAAGGATAATTAACATCAATTGCAGTTGAATTTGTCGAAGAATTCGCCATTGTGTTTGATGGAGAAGATGATAAAACAACGACGTAAGTAAATCGGGACATTAATCGAATTGTGAAACCCTAGAAATGAAGCTCTGATGCCATGACAGAATCGTAGAAAGAGATATGTACAAAATCTGTATGTATATTAATGAAAAAGAGAATTACATAATGTATATTTTATGTTGAATACAGATAGAATAATTTGATGTTATACAAGATCCTTTTACATTTTACTGTATAACAGAACGTAACAAACTCAAGCTGAATTGGCATCACAGTGTGAGCTGATTGTGTAACAATTAGTTTCAAATTTTATTAAACTATTGAAAAAGATTAAGTTTATTTACTCCAGTCCACTCACAAATTCAAGCTGACGACAGCACCGCAGTCCACAGCATTAGCATGATATAGGCAGGCAGCCAGGCACAACCACCCACAAGGCCACAATGGCATAATGTAAGGTCTACTACTCGAGTTGCTATTTGCTAGCGCTAGTGCGCTATAATTAAATAATTCAACATTTATTCTCTCCCACTAAATCAAGTATACATGTTCTCTTCTGATGTACACCTGCACCAAATAAAGGATGTTGAAATATTAATTATATCAGATTAAAAATTAATGATTTTTTTTAATTTTCTGTTTCATGTTATTTTTATTTTTTAATAAAAAATCAGTGTAAATACCTATTAAATTTCACAAAAAATTATTTTATCTCGAGTACGTTTAAATCCTGATTTCGTTACTATAAACGTATTTTATTACATTTATCGAGAGCATGTTGCATTGGTAAACTGTACAAAATTATACCACCAAATTCTTTTACACTGGACATAGACACATAAAGCAGACAAGCACATAAAGCACACAGACACGCACCATCCAAACACATTCCTTTTTCTGCTTTTTAAAGCCACTTGCAGGAGAATTGCTGAAATTTTCTCTTCTTCTTCACTCTCCCTCATCTGCTACCCTCTACCTTGTTTTCATCCATGGACACAGCTCAATGGCCACAGGTACTTACATCTATCCCAGATCTGTACATCACTCTGATCTTGTAATTTTTTGCTCATCATCTGATCTTGCAATTTCTTGTAATATTTATTCAGTTTCGTCAGTAACTGTCTTAATTAATTTTAAGTTTTGTTGCCCTACTTTATCTTCCCTTAAAGATCAAGTTACTAATATATCTGAGAAAAAGGCTTGGTTTGGACTTTAGAAAAAGTATAAAATTTCTTTCTACAACTCCTTGTCCCTTCCTTTCTCTCTATTTTGTATTTAGCTAGACTTCCTGATTTTTAGTTAAGTGTTTTTTTAAAAGCCATCTTTTTTTGTTTGTTTGCCTGCCTGTGAGTCGATCTTCATGCTTTTAAATTCAGATACAAATATAGAATTAAAGTTACCACACACAGATAATAGTAGCATATTACAGTTCTTGATTTTCCTTATAATAATTCGTTGCAGCACAGTTTGTTGTCCGTTTACCACGTGAATATAGTAAATAGTCGTTCTTATGTTTTGTGTTTTGATTTGAACAAATATAAAGGAGATAGTGGTGAAGCCAATAGAAGAAATAATAGTAACAAACACAACACCACCACAGAAGCCTTGCATAACATCCTCATCATCAGAAAGCTGCAAGAAAGCTAATCCACAAAAAGAAGTGCAACAACAAATTATAAACTGTCCAAGGTGCAATTCAACCAACACAAAGTTTTGTTACTACAACAATTACAGCCTTTCACAGCCTAGATACTTTTGCAAAACTTGTAGAAGGTATTGGACTGAAGGTGGGTCCCTAAGAAACATTCCTGTTGGAGGTGGTTCAAGAAAGAATAACAAGAGATCTTTGAATTCTTCACCTTCACAATCTAACTCATCAGCTTCATCAAAGAAAATTGTAATCCCATCTGCAGATCAAGATCATGGTCATCTAGTTGCAGTACCGGTATCGAATACTTGTCCAAACCCTAACAAGATTAGTAATGCTTATGATCATCATCAAGATCTTAATTTGGGGTATAGTCATGAATCGAGTGATTTTAAGGCACTTTCGCAACTTATCCAAGTTCCGAATTTCGATAATATTGGAAGCACAATGGCTAATGCTTATTCGGCTTCTTCGCCTACAAACTCTACGACTACTCATCATCTTTCGGCAATGGAATTGCTTACTGGAATTCAATCAACAAGGGGATTGGGAAACTCGTTCATGCCAATGCTTTCGAATATGAGTAGCGATAATAACATTCCGACATCGAACACATTCTTGGGGTTTCCTTTGAATTCAGATCAGTATCATCAGTTTATGAAGCCAGTGTCAGGTCTTGGTTTTTCATTGGATAATGAGCTTGAAATTGGTAATAATAATGATAGTACTGGCACCGGAAGGCATTTGTTTCCTTTTGAAGATTTGAAGCTTCAAGCCCCAGGTAATGCGACTAATATTGATCATACTTCTGATGATCACCGAGTCAATGATAAAGATGACGGAGGAGACGAACAGTCAAATGGGTTTTGGAATGGAATGTTAGGCAGCGGAGGAGGATCATGGTAATGAGTTTGAGTTTAGGCTTAATATATTTGATTATGTTATGATCTGGTCCTGATATTTTCACTACAAGAATAAGCTAATATACCAACGGAATTTAGTAACGAAAATTCATTTGTTGGTAGTTACCGACAGATTGCTAACGGATCTCATAAGTTTGAAAAGTCAAAATTTTGCCAACCGAAACCTAGCGGATCACTAACGGATATTTAATAACGGAATATTTTCGTTGATAAAATAGGCGGCAAAAAATGTCAGCCCAATGTGCCAATGGAATAGCTATGGTTTGCCAACATATTTTTGCCAAGGAAATAGTAACGACATAGTAACTGTTTAGTAACGAATTCCCAACCCCATACTAACGGAAGTTACACCTTTTGTTCCGTTAGCGATCTTTCACCAATTTTAGATCGGTTAGATATATTCCATTACTAATCTGCTGGTAATATTAATTCTGAAATTAAACAGTCAATTAGTACTTTGATCGATACTTCTAACCAGTATTTCCTCTCGGATTGGTGTTTTGATTAAAAAAATTATTTATCGACGATCCAACCGTACGGATGTGAAGATCTATTTATTTTAATGATATTTTAGAATTTTTGGAAAATAATAAATTTATTTGGTTTGAGATTTTAAGAGTCAATTAGTACTTTGACTTGAAATTCTAACTAGTGTTTCAATTTAATTAAAAATATTTATCGATGATCCAACCGTACCGATGTGAAGATCTATCTATTTTCAAGATATTTCAAAATTTTTGGAAAATATTAAATTTATTTGGTTTGAGATTTTAAGAGTCAATTAGTACTTTGACTTGTACTTCTAACTAGTGTTTCCTCCCGAATTGGTGTTTCGATTTTTTTAAAAATATTTATCAACGAGCTAACCGGACGGATGTGAAGATTTATCTATTTTAGTGATATTTCAAAAACTTTGGAAAATAAAAAATTTATTTGGTTTGAGATTTTAATAGTCAATTAGTATTTTAACTTGTACTTTTAACTAGTGTTTCCTCCCGAATTGGTGTTTCAATTTTTTTAAGAATGTTTATCGACGATCCATCCGTACAAGATCTATCTATTTTAATGATATTTCAAAAATTTTGGAAAATAATAAATTTATTTGATTTGAGATTTTAAGAGTCAATTAGTACTTGACTTGTACTTTTAACTAGTATTTCCTCCCAAATTGGTGTTTTGATTTTTAAAAAAATATTTATCGGCAATCCAAATGCACGGATGTGAAGATCTATCTATTTTAATGACATTTTTAACATTTTTGGAAAATAATAAATTTATTTGGTTTAAGATTTTAAGAGTCAATTAGTACTTTGACTTGTACTTCTAACTAGTGTTTCCTCCCGAATTGGTGTTTCGATTTTAAAAAAAACTATTTATCAATAATCCAACCGTACGGATGTGAAGATCTATCTATTTTAATGATATTTCAAATTTTTTGAAAAATATTAAATTTATTTGGTTTGAGATTTTAATAGTCAATTAGTAGTTTGACTTGTACTTCTAACTAGTGTTTCCTCCCGAATTGGTGTTTTGGTTTTTTTAAAAATATTTATCAACGAGCTAACCGAACGGATGTGAAGATTTATCTATTTTAGTGATATTTCAAAAACTTTGTAAAATAAAAAATTTATTTGGTTTGAGATTTTAAGAGTCAATTAGTATTTTAACTTGTACTTCTAACTAGTGTTTCCTCCCGAATTGGTGTTTTAATTTTTTTTAAGAATGTTTATCGACGATCCAACCGTACAAGATCTATCTATTTTAATGATATTTCAAAAAATTTGGAAAATAATAAATTTATTTGATTTGAGATTTTAAGAGTCAATTAGTACTTGACTTGTACTTTTAACTAGTATTTCCTCTTAAATTGGTGTTTTGATTTTTTTAAAAATATTTATCGAAGATCCAACCGTACGGATGTGAAAATATATCTATATTAATGATATTTCAAATTTTTTGGAAAATAATAAATTTATTTGGTTTGAGATTTTAAGAGTCAATAGTAGTTTGACTTGTACTTCTAACTAGTGTTTCCTCCCGAATTGGTGTTTCGATTTTTTTAAAAATATTTATCACTAATCAAACCGTACAAAT
The DNA here is from genome assembly GCA_030848705.1 of Heracleum sosnowskyi. Taxonomy (NCBI): domain Eukaryota; kingdom Viridiplantae; phylum Streptophyta; class Magnoliopsida; order Apiales; family Apiaceae; genus Heracleum; species Heracleum sosnowskyi. Next base: position 13,505,055 of record CM061239.1, read on the forward strand.
GTGAAGATCTATCTATTTTAATGATATTTTAATTTTTTTGGAAAATAATAAATTTATTTCATTTGAGATTTTATGAGTCAATTTGTACTTTGACTTGTAATTCCAACTAGTGTTTGCTTTGTGCATGGACTACGTGTCATGTGTTTATTGGGTGATAGAATAGTACGCGGATTGCCAACCTCTAATCAATTTATAGCCCTTGATATGGTATGCTTTTTTGTATCTGAACGGCTGGCATCAACAAATTCAATGACCACCGGTACATATCTCTGTCTCACAAGTCTTATCTTATCCTTCACCTCCATTTCCATTGAAAAGCACCCACACAAAAATACTCAGGAACATATATTTTGCAAAACAATTGACTTTCAAGGGATCAAAGTGATGGGTTGAGAAGCCGCTTCCGCCTAGAAGAAGACTGAATGGAGAAAGTGGCGCCTCAATTTTAAGAAAGCTTAGTTTTGCCGTTGACAAGAAGAAAATAAACGAAATTTTAATTTGTGTAGTTCTATAGTAATTTCATTGTGTTATTTGTTCTTCTTAATTTGAAGACAACAATAAATCAATTTGTGGGTAATGTACATCTTTGATTGTTAATTTAAGTTTGATGATTATTATTAGTTTGTTTGCAACTATGTATGTTTGTATAATATTGATTTACGAAACCATTGTGCTTTTACTGCTATATATTATACTAGTCATAGTATATGCAAGAGGGATTCAGAGTATATGCAAGAGAGATTGATGATTCAGTTTCAAAGATCTGCTAGTTGTAGGTTTATTTTTTATCGCTTTAATACAAATTCCGTTAGGAGTTTGTTATTACGTTTAATAACATTAAATGAAATTTTGTTGGCATGGTGTTGCTAAATATACCAACAGAATATTTCGTTGGCAAATTGGTTGTAACATGGTTGTTATAGAACAAAGAATTCTATTATTATTGTATTGATATTCCGTTGTTAAGTTTAGTGACGAAAAATAAATTCGTTGTTAGAGACTTCCCAACGACGTTTACTGCAACCGACCATTTTGATGGCTATTCCGTTGGTAAGCTGTTTTAGTAACGGATTTTCGTAATCTAGCAATGGGATTTTCTGTTGTTAAAACAAAATATTCTTGTAGTGTTTGTTGGTTTTAGACATTGTATCTAGGTCTAATGGTGGGTGATGATGACTTGATGAGCATGTTTAAATTTATTGATAAAAGCTAACCCGAAAGGAGGATACGCGGTTTCATTTGATTTATTTACAACTGAATTATGTTATGTTTAGTTTTTATGATTGAGTTTTTGATTATGGTGGGAATATGAAGCACATTTTTGGTTGGCTTCGTTAGAATACTGCATAGAAAATACATGGTGGCGCAGTTGAAATTGTTGAAAAGTTGTTTTCCATTGGCACATGAACTATCGGAGTAGAAGCATGCAGTAGTTAATAAGTTGAACTGTTGAAGTAGTCATCAACTAACCAGGCTAGCTAAAAGATACTCCCTCCGTCCCAAAAAAAATGAACCACTTCTTTTTGCACGCATTTTAATGAGCTTGATTGGAGTACTAGTAAATAATATTTTTTTGAATTTCTTGTTTTATAAAATTTTTATACAAATCGAAAAAATTTAAAAAATATTATTTACAAGTACCTCAACCGAGTGCATTGAAATGCGTGAAAAAGTCAGAGGATCAAACAATTTGGGACCGAGGGAGGGAGTACATCATATCTTACGTGTAAATGCAAAGTAACACATGAAATTTTATCCAAAAGAATCACTTCTTCACCCTGCGTCAACAGAAACCGTACCTAGCCAGTAGTAGTACATCGATCTTAAGCAAACATCGCAGCCTGGCAGTGGCAGTGGCAGCTCACTCACCCTTAGAGCAACTGCAATGGTGGCCAGTTGCCTGCCTCGGGCCACTCAAAATGGCCATCAACTTCACTTTTTACATTACACTGCACTGGAGCATTTGAAAAAAATGTGGGCGTGACCTCTGTACTGGCTACGGCCATTTGCTAACCTTTTATTATTTTATAAATAAATTTCTGTCAAAACTGAAAAGAGTTGATAGGTACATAAAAGCAGGGCAACGTTTATAATACAAAATATTATTTAACTTAAAATATAATATAAAATAAGAAAGAAGGGGCCCTTAAAATGTGTCAAGTGGGCAGCTGGATTGGAGGAGGTTGCCCGGCTTTTTGATCGAGCCCTGTTTTTCCACCTGGAAGGAATGATTTGACATAAAAAAAGAAAAGTGGACAGGCTGCATTGCAGCTGCTCTTACTAGTCACATACATAAATACGAATTGAACATCGAATAATTTATGATACTGGTTCCGTCACCAAGACGAGTGATTTAAAATAGGTCGAGGGGGAAGGCATTTCAAAAAAGGATGATGATGATTGCGGTTTCCCCATGCCATGTTCCCTAGCTTTCTTTATTTGACTTTAAACCTGTTCAAGCCGAGGGAGAAAAGATTGAGAAAGATCTGACCAACCCTGGTTGCTAGAGGTAATTATAAGACAGACGGCCCTACTAAACATTCCCCTCGGCAACTGTTCTGTTGTCGATAGCTACAGACCCTTTCTACACCTAAATTCATTCTATAATTCTGTCTACACATTATGCCTGTTCATTGTCCTCGCCAAATTCCCTCCACCCAATTTCAAATTTTTACTGCTAAAAAGTATAACTCGATTTTGTTACTCACTCAACTCTTGGGGTCCAGGAATTCTAGTTAGAAAAATCTGTTCCAATTCAAATTTATCATAAATTTAAACAATATAGTATATATTTTTCCAAAGCCGATTAAATTAAAGAGCTTAGTGTATTTATTTTCTGAGTTACATATTTAGAAAAATATAATCTAGTGCTTGATTTTAGAATAGAATAGGAGTAATAAATTTAGAGTTCCATAAAAATTCAAGAGATTAATAATCACTTTTTAGATGAAAACATCTTATTACCTATTTACGTTGACTTTCTTAGTTCAAAAGATTCAATTTCGAGTTTCGAATATATAATTTTTTTCCGAAGTCAGTAAAATTTTATCCAATCTTTTTCCTTTTACCATTAATCGAGTTAAATTTGATATTACTATTGCAACTAGCCAACTGCTAAACATTAATCAGAATCCTCGATTCGATTCTCGTTCATCTTCAAAATTTATTAGAACGCATATAAGTCCAATAATTCAAATATATATACACACGCGCGAGAAATGAGTGAACAAATTCTAACCTTATGATGCATGTATATTGAAAAGTCTAGTTTTGTGGATAATGAATTTATCTTACTAAACTATCAATTTTGGAAAAATTCAAAATCAGATAATTCAGCTATCTTTTGTTACTTTTCAAATAATAATAGTCTAAATGTAAACCATAAAACTTGTTTGTGTACCTTTTGATAGAATAAACATTTATTTCTCGTTGTTACAAACACGTGGTATTAAAAATTTTGAGCACTAGGAACCAATTCCAGCAATTATAATGCTTTTTTTAGAATAAACTTTGTCACAAATTTTAGAAAACTGATATTTCTATTTTTAATTTTGTTAGCAAAAATGCATTTTTAAATGTATTTTTTCACTCGCACGCGTGCCTATCTGCCTGACTAAAAGATGGTATGTTCATCTTTTTAGCCAAGATGACTAGAAGATGCTTTTCTTAAAAGATACGAGACCAAGAAACAGGAAGTGTAGAAGTTTCCAATTGGGCTGTGTGTGTGAACACTTCAAACCACCACTGCAAAATATATTTTCTTGAAGTATTATTGATTATGCCAACCTAGTTGGGCTAAATATATAAGCCAAGCACAAGCCTCCAATATTGAAAAATCCACAATAGGTTTAGATTTAAGTGAACCGAGTTAACCATAATAAAATATATATATATATATATAAACATGCATCCACAGATTATCATTATACCATTTTTATTTTAAGTAATCTGTCCTACCAAATTCCCATTTACATGTGAAAGACCCATGTTTATTTGAAAACAACCTTATAATACATTGACATATTAACCACCTAATCCTCCCAAGCTCGAATATCTGGATACAATACATGTAATAAAAATAGCAATCAAATAGTATTTTCAACAAAAACATACAACTATGCAGGTAGTATAAAGGCAGATGGCATGCCTTACAGATTCTTTTTCCTAGTTGTTTCCAAGCAAAATCTTTGAGCAAGACCTGGAAAATCTCTAGCAATAAATAATTACATTGTGTTTAGTGTTGCATAAATTCATACAATGAATAAATAACCCGTCTAACTTTAGGTAACATTACTCCCACCATAGAACGGAGAAAATATGAAGTAATATTAACCTTATCATCTTTTCAGATCCTTACAAGGGGTATTACGGTAATACTGAAGTTCCAAAATGTTGATACGAAATTACAGATATAGCTTGGAGTCAACCAGGGTTGTAGGACACCAGCTTATTGATCTGCATTGATCCCAAATATCCGAACCTTGTGCATGTTGGGGAACTTGGCAACTACTAGCACAAAGACTGCCACTGTGTTGAGGAAGAGCATTGGGTTCTGATAATCAGTTGTGTGGGAGGCTATCAGGTACCTGTTCAGATAACATAATTAAGAACATCTACATAAGCCAAATCTATTTTTAGAAGAAAATCACACTAATCACTAAGCACAAAAAAAAAATCCAACTAATGAAACAGAAACACAAAAGAAAAGGCAGATATGTAAAAGCAAACCAACAATCTTAAGTCTTAACATAGCAAAAAAGTCCAACTCTAATCTCCATCCATTTTATTTTGTTTTTTTATATTATAGTTAACTTTAATTTTCTTACAAAATTTAACAACCTGATCCCATGTTTGTGAAGTAGAACCATACAAGATGTGGATGCTTAAAGTTTCAGATGACTCCAAAAGCTTATAAAGTAGACGGAAGTACTGGTTTTTGAGTACTTGGCATCACTTGTTCATGCAAATATATTAATTGTACTGCGGACAATCACAAATGAAAATATTGAGTAAATGACAGGGTATAAATGTCTAAACGACACGCTCACTTCAAATGGGATCCTTTAGTTTATATCTACCAAGTACCAACAAACCGAGTTGACAAAAGTTAGGGAGTGAGAAACAAAAGGCAAAACATAACAAATTTTACAACATTCTAGATGGATTAAATTACCTGCAACTAAATATCGAAGAACAAAAAACTCGTTCTTATAACAGATTACTTGTGACACACAATTAAACATTCTATGGCATTTTAGCCACAGCATACAGGAACCAATAACTAGCGCCTTCACATGGAGCATGCGCAATATTTGGCACATGTGGAATGCGTTCTCATCACGAGAGACCAAAGTTTCACCAATTGTGAACAGTTCCACTTATAAATGGGTTTCTTACTTTCTTATAGTTGAATGCAGTGTTGTGAAAATTGCATTTGATCGCGCTTCTGAAATGAATGTTGTGCTTTCTTCGAATTTGGGTGTTTCACAACACTGGTTAAATGGGTGAAAGAACACCTAACCATGGAATTGGGTGGACGCAAAAACCATCACCGCAACAAAGTTGTCAATTTTAAGCTTTGTGTTCTGTATCACTATTACAGAATCAATGACTTAAAAGTTGGGGAATACGGAACTTAAATTGTACGGGAAAATGGAGTATCTTATTTTAGTAATGGCGATCTTCAAGAATTATGTATTCCGTTATAGACGTTACATATGGAACTTCCTCCAGTAATAATCTGGTGCCATAACTATTCTATATGCAAAAATGCAGCCCATTAATTTTATACTTTTCCTGATAGAAATTGTAGATGATGTGTGTCACTACAACTTGAATCTAACTAGCAAATGTCAAGGTTTTATTTAAATTCCGGCAAACTATTCCGAGTGAGTAGAAATTCCAATTGGTTAAAGAATAGTAATCTACGGATACAGATGCTTTCCTTTTAAAAATTAAAGATAAGACATGATAACTAGAAGATTATATTCAAAACATTAAAAAAAATACTTTTAACCACTTAGTTAAATTGATTTGATTCTAACTGCGGCGCAGTTACTGCGCCTTCCCCAAGATATAGCAAGATATTAAAAGAGATAGGAGGGTCAAATAAGTGTATTCTTAAATAAATTGTATCATAGCTGCATTGAAAAATTATTAATTATGTTTCCACTAATTCACATTTGGCCCATTAGAAGTAGGTTCAGTAATTATTCTAAACAGAGCAGCATCTCATGATCATGCTGTTAACACTATTATAAATTACACATAGAACAATTAATGCTTCATAATTTAATATAAATTGCTAACTTTAGTGCTAAAAGTACTTACAGCACAACAGGAACAACAGTCAAAAACTTTCTATTCCGAGTTAGCTGATTTCCATTATCTATTTGCTCCCACCATGTCAACCTATTGTAGATTCCCTGGTCATCAGAAAAAGGTGTTCCTTTCTTCCAGTGAAAGCATTGGTAGGTAATCTTAAGAAAACATGAAAATTCAACTGTAAGTTTGCAAGGTAAGAACAAGTTGAGCACTATTATGAAGAAAAAAACATATGTACTACATGAAGCACTAGGAAGTTTTAAGAGGAAACTGTAAACTACCTGAACTTCTAAAAGGTATAACAATTTGAAAGACTTTCTAAAGGAAGAGCGTTCAATCAACTCCTAGTATTAGTATCTGGTTAAGATCTACTTGACTGAACTAACCATCCAGTAGTACCAACACACGCACAATGGCACTGAATGCGATATTTGGTAAAAAAATAAGTCAGGGAATAACTGAATATACTCTTGACACACCTTGACATGAAAGTGTTAATGTTTCTTCTCATTCTCAACTATGCACGCAAACACATTACATATTTAGTAATTACGTCCAGATCATTTAAAAATCTAAAATCTACTGAAAATACATTCACGAACATTGTAAATCTGCCAGGCATATGTCTACATCTGGTTTTTCCATCATATGACAACTTGGATATATATTTATTACAAAAAAGAGAGAATAAAATCATTTCAGTGCTATAGATTTATTATGAATTCCATATTAACAGTTTCCCTCGATCCACAGTATTACATTATTAAACCACATCATACTTTGTACTGTCCTATATTAATATCTGTACCACAGTTAACCTTTGTTCTTGCTTACCTAACAACACATATCTTCGTATTTGGTTTGGGTCCCAACAGAGGGTAATGTTTCCTCCAATCCTACATCTAGCTCATCGAGAAATTTTCTCACATCTCACCTCAAGTTGTAACAACACATTTGCATCCTAAAATTAATATAGTGTTAATAGTTAATGTTAGGTGCTATTTGGCCTATCTTGATCCTGAAAGCTAGCTTGTAAGGTGAGGACTTCTATCCCACACAATCATCATTGTGCCTATTCCACAACCGATGAGGGATAACCCAACTCCCCCCCTTCCCACAAGTTCAACCCCCCCCCCCCCCCCCACATCTCTTCTACACATGACCACCTCACCGGAATCCCCCTAGCCCCACTGAGAACATGGCAACCTAGGCTGAATACAACTATTAGGTTCTATTAGTTCTATCTGAACCCAAAAAATTGGCTCTCCTAAAAACTTCCCTCACACTAAATAACCACCTGCCCATATCACAACTGACATGCGATAATCCACGATAATCCAACAGCTCCACCAATCCTCTTCCTAAACTAATAGATTCAACATTTCTTTGAGTCCAATCAAACAAGGATAAAGATAAAAAAAACTATTCCTCCTAAAACTAACTGCATAAACATCAAAAACACAACAATTCAAACAAAAAATTACAACACACATCCAATTCACCCAAACAAACCCCCAATTCAATCCAATTCAATCAAATCAAATCCAGCCCAAAATCAAAAAATACCCAATCTTTAACATAACCCACATCAGATCAGATCAAAACACCCAAATCTAACACCAACCCATCAATCAAAAAACATCAATCAAAAACCAATAAAACAAGAAACCAAAACATGGGCAGAGAGAGAGAGAGGGGGAGAGAGAGAGAGAGAGAGAGAGAGAGAGAGAGAGAGAGAGAGAGAGATTACAAAGGCATGAGTAAGATGAACAACAGTCCAAGCAATCCCAGGAGAACAATTGAGAACAGAGAGAACAACAAGCCAAGAAAAGAAGAGAATCAAAATATATGTTGTCCAAACACCAGGATATGTAAACCATTCTGTGTTTTTGTTTAGATCCGGCGGTGGTACCGCTCTTACATAATAATTTGCCATTAGATTTTTCTCCTTCGCTTTGTATGTATATGTATGTATATGTGTGTGTATTGTTTTATATATTCACGATGTGAACAATGAAATGATCCTACCGATTGCTCTCTCTGCTTGGATGCTTTCAATTCAATTTCTTCCCCTTTTTATTTTACTTGATATTTTTGTATTTACTTTTTTTTTTAACTAATTATTTATCGATATCTAAAATGGTTTTTATGGATAAAGTATAAAAAACGGCTTAAATAGCTTTTTCGTCACTCAACTCATTATAAATTTTTAACTGGGTCATCGAACTCAAAAAAATTTCAGTCACATCATTGTATATCTTAAAAAATTTCATTCAGGTCACTGGCCGTTACACTCTTTTAAAAATTAGACGGAAAGCTGACTAAGTTTGGTGAGTTGACTTGAATAAATCCACCGTGACATGTATAGTCAGTTGAAGCGGCGTTTTGGTCACTCAACTGACTACAAACTTGCAATCGGGTCATCAAACTCAAGAAACTTTCATTCAGGTCACTAACCTAACGATTAATGGTTTCACTTTAAAAATTAAATTACATTTTGGATTGAAAAGACGTGATATCTTAAAAAAAATTATTCACATTTATCGATTCACAAGCATATAAATTGAATGGGTATGTTCAATTTTAAATTAAATTCTAATCATCCGAAAAAAATTACAAATTGAAAAAAATTACACTTTGAATTGAAAAGACGTGATATCTTAAAAAAAATTGTTTACATGTATCGATTTACAAGCATATAAATTGAATGAGTATGTTCAATTTTAAATTAAATTAAATTCTAATCATCTGAAAAAAATTACAAATTGAAATAATTACACTTTAGATTGAAAAAATATGATATGTTTAAAATATTTGTCCGTATGTATCGATTTATAAGTATATTAATTGAATGTGTATTTTTCATTTCGAATTTAAAAAAAAATTCTAATCTGATAAAATATAACCCTTAATGATAATGTGTGTATATTTGTTGTAGGAGAGCCCTTAACGTTGTTGCAGGAAAACTCTTAGTCCGGCTTCTTTTCAATTTTTAACTGATGTAATCGTCAATGACCTGAATGAAAGTTTACTCAGTTTGATGACCCAATTGCAAGCTTCTAGTCAGTTGAGTGACCAAAACGTCACTTCAGCTGATTGTACATGTCACGGTGGATTTATTCAAGCTAAATCACAAAACTTAGTCAGATTTCTGTCTAATTTTTAACGGAGTGTAACGGCAGTGACCTGAATGAAATTTTTTAAGAATACAATGATGTGACCGAAAGTTTTTTGAGTTCAATGACCCAATTGAAAGTTTATAGTGAATTGAGTAACCAAAACGCCATTTAACCCTATAAAAGACTAATTTAATTTACATATTTTTATTATTCCTGTCATGTCTTTAGCTATAAAAAATAAATGATTTATCCTTGACAATGTCCTCTGACAACTTGAAATTTAAATAACATTATTTAGTAAATATATTGGAGCATATTTTTATTTGTGAGTGAAATTTACACCTACAAAATTAAAAATATTTTTATAAATAAATAAATGATAGTTTTTTATATTCATTACTAAAGAATATAAAGATAACGCATATTTACTAACTTATTTTCTTAAAATAGATAAGGAATTCATCATTATATACACATTAATAAATAAAAAAATTGCAATAATTTTAAAGAGTATACATGGAAGGTTCAAATTCTTTACTAACTCCTACAATTCCCTGAAACAACTAGAAAATTGTAATCAGTTCACATTATTTATCAAGTACTACAATTCATACAATTTTATGAAACGCAACTAGAAGGTTCCAACGAAAAATGATTGTTACTCTTTAAACTTATTAAGAAAAACCAGAAAAAAAATGAATTGATATGCATAATTTAATTGTGGTCCTATATGCGGCATCAAGCATCATTGCACTCTGTTTTCATAAAAGAAAGAAAAGAGAGCATCATTCCACACACGGTCGGTTGGTGTGGGTTCAAGTGAAGATAGACACCAAGAATACATGCAAGCACAAGTATAAGTTTGTTGTAAACTGGAATATACAATGCTAACCACTAAAGCAGTCCACAGAAAAACATGTTTTTTGTTTTTGTTTGCCTCAACTGAAAAATCAGGAAAATGCATGCCCCATTATGAAATGGAAGACTTCTTGAGATTAAAATGATGCAATCAACAGATTCACATGTCATCTACATCCATTGCCAATCTTACAAAATATGCCATCTTTGATCGAAAAACGAAACTGGTAAATTACAGGACAAGCTAAACAAAAAATATAGCAATGTAGCAAATATAATCAGAATTTCATATGCGAAGCTAGTTTCTACTTTCTAGCATCACGCGGGGAGTTTGAAAACCACCAATACACACGAAATTAGTCTTGCGACGAATTTTGTGACAATATCACTGGCTGAGGTGCAGCTTCGCCGGCTCTCTCTAAGCCCTCAACCAATCTTCTCTTTGCAGATTTGGTTCTGTAGCACCAGACTTCAAAAGCTTCACTTAAATCGGGATACTTAATCTGCTCGCCACTCATCCAGTCTGTCAGTATATCAGCTTGATCATTTGATGGTAGTGCCAGAACTAGCGAGACCATTGCCCCCTCGATACTGTGGCACAAGTCTTCATCCATCTGGTAAGTAAAGACCATGTCTTCATTGGCCATCGCATCCAGAAGTGGCTTCGTCTTTCTTATATAAGGCAACCATGTCTTCAGTAACTGCACTCTGCATGGGCTTTGTATAACTACATTTCCATATCCCACGGCTTCCAGAACTTTTGCTGTAATTTCTATAATCTTAACTTTGGGACCCCACATGTTCAAACTAAATCTAATGTCTTGGATAACCCTCAGCAACTTATTTGATGTCTCGGTCCAACGAGTAACAAAATCCTTCAATAGATCCATTTTTGTTAGAATATTACACATCCATTCGAGGTCACGAAGGCTCTGCATTATCTTGTCCTCCGCTGCCTCGGATGTGAGTTCAGATTCAACAAGCAACAAAGAAACTTCCTCTTCAAACAAAGAAAATACTTTAGATAGACCAGTTATTATCTCCAATTTCACATCATCATCTGTTGTAACCAAAGGTACGTTTTCGTCATCACCTAGCATGTATTCAACTTGCTCTTGAGCTGAAATTGTTAGATCATCTCTAAATGGAGGGAAAGATCCCCCACGAGAAGTGGCAAATCGAACTGCAGAGATAAAAACATTTTTGGTTGCTGTTAGGTCAACTGGCTGAATCCTATCCAATATGGGCATGGCCATTGGACCTAATTTCAAAACAGCTTTTAAGATCTCCTCCTCTTCCTTGTCTTCCCAAGGAACAGCCTCCAAGTACTGGATACAACTCTGGGTGATCTCTTCACAGGCAAAAGAAGCTGCCAGTTGAAGAATTCCAATAGCAGACGGAACAGACCTCAGGGAGTCTAAGAGTAAATCTACAGGAAGATACAAGTGCCTCAAAAATTCAACATGATGTTGATAATTAGAATCCGAGCATTGAATTTCAATACAAGGACTAGCACTTCGATGGGATAGCCTCTCTGCAAAGTACTTGCTCTTACTCTTAAGGATAAAACTATGTGAATGGAAAAGTTCAGGTCTTCCTACTTTGTTTTTCAACTGTATAACAATGTCACTTGAGCTTCTGTCACCAAGATATACTCTTGCATTGTCCATGCGTGAATAATAAATACAGTAGAGTTCATGCTTGAGGCAACTGTTCACCTTCCAATTGGCATGTGACTGAAATAACAGATGAAAAATGAATACAAAAATTTTAAACATGTCTATAAATGTGATAGAAAGATCATATAAAATTGAAATATCCGTTATCAAACTGGATGTTTCAACTTTCAACAACCAATATATATAGACTTAGCACATGAATCATATAAAATTTGACATCAACATCACATGCAAATATCATTATGTACGCAGTAATTAATGTATGTAGAAGTGTCAAGTGATTATAAAGACAATCTTATCACCTTATCAATAATGATAATACATATTTTCACTTAATAGAAGTGCAAACAAACACTATCCCACCAATTGTAATAAATTGCAAGTGTAAGCCTATTTTCCAAATTTATCTACTTATCCAGCATGGACAAAATATTCTTTCATCAACAATTCGTTTTAAGAGTTAATTGCATTGTGCATCCCCTTAAGAAGTTCTGTTCTCACTTTGGATTTTTAATTTTGGAAAATGCACTTTGCATACATTTTTGTTCTCGCTACAGTTTGCACACCAAGTTCCGTCATTTTTCAGCAATCTGTTGCCTCACACAGTCGATATTTCAGTTTCACCACGCTGAAAACCACTACTATCAACTTGTGTGTCACTCTATTAACCTTAAATAGTTTCTTGATTCCCTTGTTTTTCAATATTTGGGGAAACTGGAAATTGACAGCATTTGGTCAAAATGGCGCAAATATTAGCGAGATTATAAGTTAGGGGATGCAATGTGCATTTTCGAAACAATGAGTACTAAAGTGAGAATGGACCAAAGTTAAGGATACAAATTGCAATTAACTGATATAAGATCACATATTCACATCTTTAAACAAATATATCATATAAACGGTGTTCTAAAAGGCGGTGATCGTTAATCGTTGTTCGGCAGCTAATCAAATCGATTTTGCTATAATTGGATAAAAAAGTCTTTTCCGTAAAAATCGGTCAATAACCGGAATAAATCAGTCAAATTTTTTAAATAAAAAACTCACAAAATTATTTAAAAAATGAAAAGAACTAGAAACCTTGTCTTTGTAATGTAAAAACTAAAATTATTAATAATAATATTTGTATTTTTGCAGAACGGAAAGTATAGTGGTCGTAGGTTCTTCAGAAATGGCAGATGATACATTGAAGCGAAAATCTGAAGACATGGGATGGCGATATGGTGAGTTGGCAGATTTTAATTTGAAAAAGATAAAATGCAAATTGTGTAATATGGTGTTCACAGGTGGTGTTCGTTTGTTTTAAATTTCTTAAATTTTTTATTAAATAGTTGTTCAAGTCTATATTTTATATAAAATAATTACATATATTAAATTTTAAATTGATTCCCACCAATGATCCAATTCATTATTCCAATTAATCCCCATGATCCAACAAATCGCTGTTCCGTGCTGGTGCCTTCACCATTAATCCGATTCCCGCTTTTTGTAACCGTGCATATAAATGCATTTCTTGTATTTACATTTATATTTCCGCGATGTAAAAACAAGGGCCCGGCCAGCATCAGCAGAAAATAGAGATTAATAATGAAGAACACAAACAATAGAATTGCAAAGTCAGTACAGGTTCTTCGCACACCAGCCAGCCACAATCATCGAATTTAATAACATCGTAGTTCTTCCACAAATTCTTAGTTTCAAAGATAACTAAGTTTTTCTCAATCCATCACAAATATCCAGGTACCAACATACATACCTTATTGAATTACTCTCCAATTTAATTAAATAACTGCTAATACGTTAAATAGGAAAGCCCTTAAACACAACTAGCAGAAAATCAAAATAAAACTGCAACCAACAAATAATATTAAAAAACCAGGAAATTAAATACACAAACAATTTAAAATGGATCCACATGAAGATTAGCAAATTTAAAATGAACCATAACTATAATTGCAAACTTCAGACTAAAAAACTGGTGAAAATGTAATCCAAATATAGATACACAGGCAATATATAGATACAAACAGCTGTAAGTAACTTGAAGACTGACCTTGAAAAAGGCCTAAACCAAGAACCATGGAGGAGCAGAAGGGGATAATGTTAAATCTTCAGCAAGAAGTGAACTTTATGAGATGGGTTGTCTTAAAAAGCACTGAATTTCATTAATATCAAGTCAATTTTGCATAATGATACCTATAAAATATGAGATCAGATTCATGTAATTATAAAAATGCCCGATTTATATTTAATTTAAAACTCTTTTGTACAAAGGAGAAGACGGGGCATTGAGGTGACGCCTCTAGAATCGTTCCGTTCTATTTTTCTAATTTTCTCAATTTTTCACAATTTTGTTCTATTTTTCTAACTAGGTTATTAAGCCGCGCTTCGCAGCGGCATAGAATATATTTGTTAAGAAAAAGAATATTAGAATAAAAAATTTGAAATTAATATCTACAAAATTATTTAAATTATCAAATAAAATCTATTCTATAAAATTTGCATTTGGATAGGTACTATAATAAAATATTTACATATTTTGTTTGTTTATATAGTTTGAATTTTTATTTTGTTGGACCGATACCATTGCTATATATATATATATATATATATATATATATATATATTGACAAAAATCAATATAAACATATAATATTACTTATATTTATATAGTATTATTAGAAAAGATAATATATAATTTATATTATATATTATAAATCTTATAGTTTGTAATATTTCAAATCTTATCAAAATTTCATCCTTATTGAAACAAACATAATAATTAAAAATAGCTAAGAAAATGACAGTAATTATCAATCTCAATATACCTTTAATGCATATTCAAAATATATTAAAATCGGACAAGTTATCAATGTAGTTTAAAAGTATAATGTGAAACTTTTAGTACATATTATTTAATACTAAAAAGTAAGATTGGAAACACATGTGTAATTAGACGGTAACATAATGCTAAATACATGTTAGCTCCACTGTATCCATCACCAACCCCGTTGTCCTTTTCATTGTCCTCAATTGATACTTTCCTTTTCTTTTTGTCATGCACAGTCTCGGGCGTAGAAGAACTTTTAGAATACTGCAATACAGTGAGTGCTTAGAAAAATATTCATGTACAATATTTTTATATAGATAATAGTGCATGATATTAGAGTTTTAAACTAATGAAGTTGACTATACAAATTAAATAAGTAAAACAAATAAATTGGGGTAATCAAAGAAGTAATATAAAATTACAAGAACAATAAAAAACAATTAACAGTTATATTAAAATTAATATAATGCATAACTTACTAATTTGTGACAAATTTGAGATCTCTTTTTTTTCAACCGCCTTTGACAACTTCAATGCCACCCAAGTAGGTCAAGCAACCCACAATATCTAAATCAACATAGAAAAAATAATATTAGAACATGATAGTTTGAATTATAACTTATATAATAGTATTACTTATATATTACTCTAATATATTACTACATCAAAAATCTGAGAGTATGTTGGTGTCATTAATACGTGCATCAATCATATCCGGACATATGAACTGAAATCCATGCAGTGATATGTTGACGATGCCTTCTTCCAATCTGTTAGGCAACGTTATGCGTATGAAGAGCAATTTAGACCCATGTGACAGTGGTCTTCATCGATCAAAATCATGTCAAGACTGATCAGTTCTTCAGTATTTGGATTGACAGATTCCCACATTCTACACACTCGTACTCTTATCATCCAGGTATAGTTGCTGTCGTTCAAAGCATCCAACATGGTGTAGGCCATAGTTGTATTGATTGTAAATATGGTTGTAAAAATTTGAAGCTATGTAAAAAAGTGTCGGTGTAGATTTTTTGTTATGAATGACCTTTAATTTATAGGTGTTTGTAAGGTGAATAACATGGAAATCCATTATGTTTAAAAGTCAAGAAGTATTATAAAAGAAAAGTTCTATAAAGTTTGAAAATAATAAAAGAAAGTTCTATCAAGTTTGAAAATAATAAAAGAAAGTTCTATTAAGATTGAAAATAATAAAAAAGAAAATTACAATTATTAACATAAGATCCTACAAATTCGAAAATAATAAGGAAGTTGTAATTTTCTAAATAAAAGAAAGTTCTATCAAGTCCTACAAATTCGAAAATAATAAGGAAATTGTAATTTTCTAAATCAAAGAAAGTTCTATCAAATTTGAAAATAATAAAAGAAAGTTATATCAAGCCTACAAATTCGAAAATAATAAGGAAGTTATAATTTTCTAAATCAAAGAAAGTTCTATCAAGTTTAAAAATAATAAAAAAAAGTTCTATCAAGCCTACAAATTCGAAAATAATAAGGAAGTTGTAATTTTCTAAATCAAAGAAAGTTCTATCAAGTCCTACAAATTCGAAAATAATAAAGAAGTTGTAATTTTCTAAATCAAAAAAAAATTCTAAATTTTTGAAAATAATAAAAGAAAGTTCTATCAAGTTTGAAAATAATAAAAGAAAGTTCTATTAAGATTGAAAATAATAAAAAAGAAAATTGCAATTATTAACATAAGAGCCTACAAATTCGAAAATAATAAGGAAGTTCTAATTTTCTTAATAAAAGAAAGTTCTATCAAGTCCTACAAATTCGAAAATAATAAGGAAATTGTAATTTTCTAAATCAAAGAAAGTTCTATCAAGTTTGAAAATAATAAAAGAAAGTTCTATCAAGCCTACAAATTCGAAAATAATAAAAAAGTTATAATTTTCTAAATCAAAGAAAGTTCTATCAAGTTTAAAAATAATAAAAGAAAGTTCTATCAAGCCTACAAATTCGAAAATAATAAGGAAGTTGTAATTTTCTAAATCAAAGAAAGTTCTATCAAGTCCTGCAAATTCGAAAATAATAAAAAAGTTGTAATTTTCTAAATCAAAGAAATTTTCTAAATCAAAGAAAGTTCTATCAAGTTTGAAAATAATAAAAGAAAGTTCTATCAAACCTACAAATTCGAAAATAATAAGGAAGTTGTAATTTTCTAAATCAAAGAAAGTTCTATCAAGTCCTACAAATTCGAAAATAATAAGGAAGTTGTAATTTTCTAAATCAAAGAAAGTTCTATCAAGTTTGAAAATAATAAAAGTGTAATTTTCAATTTCCTTCCTACAAAATCGAAAATAATAAAGGAAGTTGCTATCAATAAATATAATTTAAACAAATATAAATAGTTTTTCAACGTGAAAACTCGTAAATTTCTTTTATTTTGATGCATTGAGTAAAATGAAAAAAGGAAACAGTAAATGTCACGGGTGGAAACAAATTTCTTACTATTTTTAAAGCTCATCAACGTGACACACCAACGCGTACAGAATTTTTGTGACCAATCCATATAATCTGACACGTACTCAATCTCTCCGATCACAGAGCCTCACAATATGTATCAATTTGGTAGGTTTTAGAAAATTCTATCAAGTTTGAAAATAATAAAAGAAAAAATAACAATTATTAACATAAGATTCTACAAATTAACGAAAATAATAAGGAAGTTGTAATTTTCTAAATCAAAGAAAGTTCTATCAAGTTTGAAAATAATAAAAATAATAAAAGAAAGTTCTATCAAGTTTGAAAATAATAAAAGAAAGTTCTATCAAGTTTAAAAATAATAAAAGGGAACGAAAATAATAAGGAAGTTATAATTTTCTAAATCAACGAAAATAATAAGGAAGTTGTAATTTTGTAATTTTCTATTTCAAATCTTTATAAGAGGATTACCTTATTATTTTACATAATCAACATTTTATATTATTTTAGCTAACAATTTTAGCCAGCACCATTGGAGATACTCTTATAAGGCAGCTTGGAAACAAAAATGAAAATAAAATAATTAGTAGTATATATCATGCAATTAAGGCATGTTGAAAACGTAGAAAGTAACCGCTGAAAAACAACGTGAGAAAAACTGAAAAATATTATGAAATATTTAATGAAAAGATTTTGTAAGAAATTTTATTTTTCCATATATTAGATATTCACTCATATCTAACAGTTTATTGATTCGGGCCTTCACACTGAGAAGAATCTCGATTCTGCCAGGCTGAAAGTCAAGTCATCTCTCTCTCTTTATTGGCCGGTTCCGATTTGTTCAAATTTCTTTCTCAAAACATTGCATAATAGTTTTAGTACACCATTTATCTCATTTGATCTGCCTAACCAACTTCACTATCACTATGTTAAAGAACTATGACTTTGATTGAAGAATAAAGACTAAAATTCACTTCACATCCCTTAATTTTGGCAAAAACTCAAAACTATATCAATACTTTATCAAATTGCAGGTTGCATCCCATATGTTTGTTTAGCATTTCATTCTGTATCCTTTGGGTCTTCTCCGACAAATTGTGACGTTACCGTCTCTTTTGGGGAGGGCTTATTATTTTGATAGTGATCATATCTCCTCCTATATAATGCTCACCCCTCTGTGACTTTAGATCATCTATAATCTCACAAAAATATTACATTCAATGGTGCAGTTGTAACAAATGGGCAGTAGAACATTATAAAGGTAAGAATATTAAAATTGAGAATTTATCGAATATTATAAAAATAAGATTATTAAGATTTTATATTTAGTTTTATCTATTAGTAAAAATTTAAAAGATAATTGATATATTTTCTAATAAAAAATTTAGGAGAATATTACAAGGATCTTAAAATTATATATTAAAAGAAAGTTCTATCAAATTTGAAAATAATAAAAGAAAGTTCTATCAAGTTTAAAAATAATAAAAGGGAACGAAAATAATAAGGAAGTTATAATTTTCTAAATCAACGAAAATAATAAGGAAGTTGTAATTTTCTAAATCAAAGAAAGTTCTATCAAGTTTGAAAATAATAAAAATAATAAAAGAAAGTTCTATCAAGTTTGAAAATAATAAAAGAAAGTTCTATCAAGTTTAAAAATAATAAAAGGGAACGAAAATAATAAGGAAGTTATAATTTTCTAAATCAACGAAAATATTAAGGAAGTTGTAATTTTCTAAATCAAAGAAAGTTCTATCAAGTTTGAAAATAATAAAAATAATAAAAGAAAGTTCTATTAAGTTTGAAAATAATAAAAGAAAGTTCTATCAAGTTTAAAAATAATAAAAGGGAACAAAAATAATAAGGAAGTTATAATTTTCTAAATCAAAGAAAGTTCTATCAAGTTTGAAAATAATAAAAGAAAGTTCTATCAAGTTTAAAAATAATAAAAGGGAACGAAAATAATAAGGAAGTTATAATTTTCTAAATCAACGAAAATATTAAGGAAGTTGTAATTTTCTAAATCAAAGAAAGTTCTATCAAGTTTGAAAATAATAAAAATAATAAAAGAAAGTTCTATTAAGTTTGAAAATAATAAAAGAAAGTTCTATCAAGTTTAAAAATAATAAAAGGGAACAAAAATAATAAGGAAGTTATAATTTTCTAAATCAAAGAAAGTTCTATCAAGTTTGAAAATAATAAAAGAAAGATCTATCAAGTTTGAAAATAAAAAAAAGAGTAAAAAAAGATTGAAAATAATAAAAGAAAGTTCTATCAAGTTTGAAAATAATAAAAGAAAGTTCTAGCAAGTTTAAAAATAATAAAAGGGAACGAAAATAATAAGGAAGTTATAATTTTATAAATCAAAAAAAGTTCTATCAAGTTTGAAAATAATAAAAGAAAGATCTATCAACATAAGAGCCTACAAATTCGAAAATTTCTCAATTTATTTTCCTTCTTACCAAATTCGAAAATTTCTCAATTTACAAATTCGAAGGGAACGAAAATAATAAGGAAGTTATAATTTTCTAAATCAACGAAAATATTAAGGAAGTTGTAATTTTCTAAATCAAAAAAAGTTCTATCAAGTTTGAAAATAATAAAAATAATAAAAGAAAGTTCTATTAAGTTTGAAAATAATAAAAGAAAGTTCTATCAAGTTTAAAAATAATAAAAGGGAACAAAAATAATAAGGAAGTTATAATTTTCTAAATCAAAGAAAGTTCTATCAAGTTTGAAAATAATAAAAGAAAGATCTATCAAGTTTGAAAATAAAAAAAAGAGTAAAAAAAGATTGAAAATAATAAAAGAAAGTTCTATCAAGTTTGAAAATAATAAAAGAAAGTTCTAGCAAGTTTAAAAATAATAAAAGGGAACGAAAATAATAAGGAAGTTATAATTTTATAAATCAAAAAAAGTTCTATCAAGTTTGAAAATAATAAAAGAAAGATCTATCAACATAAGAGCCTACAAATTCGAAAATTTCTCAATTTATTTTCCTTCTTACCAAATTCGAAAATTTCTCAATTTACAAATTCGAAGGGAACGAAAATAATAAGGAAGTTATAATTTTCTAAATCAACGAAAATATTAAGGAAGTTGTAATTTTCTAAATCAAAAAAAGTTCTATCAAGTTTGAAAATAATAAAAATAATAAAAGAAAGTTCTATTAAGTTTGAAAATAATAAAAGAAAGTTCTATCAAGTTTAAAAATAATAAAAGGGAACAAAAATAATAAGGAAGTTATAATTTTCTAAATCAAAGAAAGTTCTATCAAGTTTGAAAATAATAAAAGAAAGATCTATCAAGTTTGAAAATAAAAAAAAAGAGTAATTGAAAATAATAAAAGAAAGTTCTATCAAGTTTGAAAATAATAAAAGAAAGTTCTAGCAAGTTTAAAAATAATAAAAGGGAACGAAAATAATAAGGAAGTTATAATTTTATAAATCAAAAAAAGTTCTATCAAGTTTGAAAATAATAAAAGAAAGATCTATCAACATAAGAGCCTACAAATTCGAAAATTTCTCAATTTATTTTCCTTCTTACCAAATTCGAAAATTTCTCAATTTACAAATTCGAAAATTTCTCAATTTATTTTCCTTCTTACAAAATTGAAAATATTTAAGGAAGTTGTAATTATTAATATTAAAAAATTGTGAAAATTTGAGAAAATTAGAAAAATAGAACGGAGCGATTCTAGAGCGCCACCTCACCGCCCTCGTCTTCTCCTTTATATAAGTATATTGATTTTCTCAATTTTTCAAAATTTTTAATTTTAATAGTTACAACTTCCTTTATTATTTTCGATTTTGTAGGAAGGAAATTGAAAATTACACTTTTACTATTTTCAAACTTGATAGAACTTTCTTTTATTATTTTCAAACTTGATAGAATTTTCTTTGATTTAGAAAATTACAACTTCCTTATTATTTTCGAATTTGTAGGACTTGATAGAACTTTCTTTGATTTAGAAAATTACAACTTCCTTATTATTTTCGAATTTGTAGGCTTGATAGAACTTTCTTTTATTATTTTCAAACTTGATAGAATTTTCTTTGATTTAGAAAATTACAACTTCTTTATTATTTTCGAATTTGTAGGACTTGATAGAACTTTCTTTGATTTAGAAAATTACAACTTCCTTATTATTTTCGAATTTGTAGGCTTGATAGAACTTTCTTTTATTATTTTCAAACTTGATAAAACTTTCTTCGATTTAGAAAATTACAACTTCCTTATTATTTTCGAATTTGTAGGCTTGATAGAACTTTCTTTTATTATTTTCAAACTTGATAGAACTTTCTTTGATTTAAAAAATTACAACTTCCTTATTATTTTCGAATTTGTAGGACTTGATAGAACTTTTTTTTATTTAGAAAATTACAACTTCCTTATTATTTTCGAATTTGTAGGCTCTTATGTTAATAATTATTATTTTCTTTTTTATTATTTTCAATCTGAATAGAACTTTCTTTTATTATTTTCAAATCAAACTTGATAGAACCTTCTTTGATTTAGAAAATTACAACTTGCTTATTATTTTCGAATTTTTAGGATCTTATGTTAATAATTGCAATTTTCTATACTATTATATTAAATATGAAATATTAAAAGTTTTTGTAGTCGTAGTCGGTTTATAGTCTGGTCCTCCATAGTTTGGTTATTCAATCTCTAACTGTTAGATCTTTTAAATTAAATTAATGAGAGCCATTGGATATAATACTAAATATTTTTTGGTATGTTGTGATTTTACTTAATTCCCTTACTTAACTTTACTTCGTGTTTTTACTTAATTACCCTTACTTATTTATAAAAACTATTATTAAATAATAATATTACCTATTTATAACCAATTACCTTTTACACCTAAAATATATTATTATTTTTATTTTTCTGAAAAATTTCCTTACTTTTCCAAAAATATCACGGGTAATTACTATTTTTAACTAAAACATATAAGTTTTTTATTTTTGCTTACTAAAACGTCTCATTTTCCAAAAATATCACAGACAGTTTCATTTATTAAAATAAAATATTAAAATTATAATTGTTAATAACTAACCAATTACCTATTTTAGTCAAAGTGTATATTCTTTTTTATATTTTCAAACTAAAATTTTTACTTTTCTATTTTTCTAACTAAAACCTCTCATTTTCCAAAAATATCACGAGCAGTTCTTTTTAATGAAATAAAATAATAATATTTATAATTACTAATAACTAACCGATTAGTTTTTTTTCCCAAAGCGTATATTCTTTTTTATCTTTTCTAACTAAAAATTTTCCTAAGTAAAATCTCACATTTTTCAAAAATATCACATGCAATTTCATTTATTAACATAAAATAGTAATATTATAAATACTAATAATTAACCGATTATCTTTGTTAGCCAAATCGTATATTCTTTTATATATTTTTTAAATAAATTTCTCCTTTTCTAAAATTATCGTAGACGACATCTATATATACTATACATATGATAGCCGAAACATTGAAAGTTTTGATTTCGATTTTCGGTAATTTATTCTATTTAATCTATCTATTTATACTATTATATAATAGCTGAAACATTGAAAGTTTTGATTTTCGATTTTTTCATACATATAACATAACTACAAACCCTTTTAATTATAATCTACTTATAATTCAAAAACACGACTTTTTTTTAGAAAATATTTATATTTATATTTATATTTATATATATTACAACAAAATATATTGATAATTTTGACGGTTATCTTGACTAACATTCTTACTAAGCTAATAAACTTTTATAAAATCTACAAGTTTTTTTAGATTTAAAGTATTAAAGTAGTACTTTTAATTCTTTTTAAAAAGTTAGCATTTTCAGAAATATTAAAATCTCAAAAAATTTAAAAATAAATTTTAAAATTAATATTAAAGTCGTCCGTGCTTTGCACGGGTTATAGGCTTGTATATATATATATATATACACACACTTTGACAAAAAAACTAATCGGTTAGTTATTAGTAATTATAATATTATTATTTTATTTTATTAAATAGAACTACCCGTGATATTTTTAGAAAATGAGAGATTTTAGTTAAGAAAAATAAAAAAGTAGAATTTTAGTTATATAAAAAAAAAATATGCTCTGGCCCAGTGTTCTAAAAATCGTCCGATTTTTCAAAAATCGCCGATAAATCATCGATTTATCGTTTAAAAATATTTGATCGATTCGATTTTTGAAATCCAATATATCGCTATGAATTATTTTTAAATGGTTTATTATATTATATATAAGGCTAATATATTAAATATATTTAAAATATTACAATTTATCCAATTTTTGTTCTTATTTAACATTCCGATAAATCCTCGATTTGCCGATAAATCGCTATACGGTATCTCAACCGATTTGTTTCGATTTCCGAAATCTACAACCAGGGATTTGGCTAATAAAGGTATTTGGTTAATTATTAGTACTAGCTTAAAACCCGTGCGATGCACGGATTATTAATTGTTATTTTATTATTATATTTTTAATATTTTATTAATTGTATTTGTTAAAAAAATAAGTAGGCATGTTAAAATAGCTAAATACTTTTAATTAGTTAAAAACATTAAAACATATTTTAAAATAAATAAAAATAAAAAATGTAACATATATTTAGTTTAAAAAGGTAAATGTCCGTGATATTTTTGGAAAATGAGGTTTTAAAATTTATTATTAAAAGTATTTAAATTCGTTTTAAAATAAATAAGTAAAGAGTTTCCTGTGATATTTTTGGAAAACAAAATGAACTTTAGTGAGAAAAATAGAAAAAAGACAATTGAAAAAGACAATTTCCCGTGATATATTTGGGAAAGAAGGGACTTTGTTAGAAAAAATCTATAATGTGTTTTAGAGTAATTGGTTATAAATAGGTATTTGATTATTTATATTTTAATATTCTTAGTGATTGCATTTGTTAAGAAAAATAAGTAGACATGTTAAAATAGATAAACTTTTAAAAAATAATTATAATATCATAGGTTTAAAAATAAATAACTAAAGGTTTGTACGTGATATTTTTGGAAAATGAGGGGTTTTAGTAAGGAAAAATAGAAAAACTAACATGTTTTAGTTAAAAAAGGTAATTGCCATGTTTGAAAAGTTAGGGGAATTTGTTAGAAAAAATAATGTATTTTAGGAAAAAAAAAGGTAATTGGTTATAAATAGGTAATATTATTATTTAATAATATATTTCTATAAATAAGTAAGGTTACTTAAGTAAAAACACGAAATACAGTTAAGGGCAATTAAGTAAAATCACAACGTACCATACCGACCAACCAAATTTTTAATATTTCGTCTATTATATAATAGTATTAAATAAGTAAGGTTAATTAAGTAAAAACACGAAATACAGTTAAGGGCAATTAAGTAAAATCACAACGTACCATACCGACCAACCAAATTTTTAATATTTCGTCTATTATATAATAGTATTGATTTTATGTTACTAAATGAAATTGTCCCTAATATTTTTGAGGTTTTAGTTAGGAGAAATTTTAGTAAGAAAATATAAAAAGAAATATACGTTTTGGAAAAAAAGCTAATAGGTTACTCACTAGTAATTATAATATTCTTATTTTATTAAATAACACCGTCCTTGATATTTTTGGAAAATGAGAGATTTTAGTTAGGAAAAATAGAAAAGTAGAAATTTTAGTTAGAAAATATAAAAAAGAATATACATATTGGCTAAAAAGGTAATGAATTAGTTATTAGCAATTATAACTTTATTATGTTATCAATATACTTATATAAAGGAGAAGACGGGGGCGCCTCTAGAATCGCTCCGTTCTATTTTTCTAATTTTCTCAATTTTTCACAATTTTTAATTTTAATAATTACAACTTCCTTTATTATTTTCGATTTTGTAGGAAGGAAATTGAAAATTACACTTTTATTATTTTCAAACTTGATAGAACTTTCTTTTATTATTTTCAAACTTGATAGCACTTTCTTTGATTTAGAAAATTATAACTTCCTTATTATTTTCGAATTTGTAGGACTTGATAGAACTTTCTTTGATTTAGAAAATTACAACTTCCTTATTATTTTTGAATTTGTAGGCTTGATAGAACTTTCTTTTATTATTTTCAAACTTGATAGAACTTTCTTTGATTTAGAAAATTACAATTTCCTTATTATTTTCGAATTTGTAGAATTTGATAGAACTTTCTTTGATTTAGAAAATTTCTTTGATTTAGAAAATTACAACTTCCTTATTATTTTCGAATTTCTACGATTTGATAGAACTTTCTTTGATTTAGAAAATTACAACTTCCTTATTATTTTCGAATTTGTAGGCTTGATAGAACTTTATTTTATTATTTTCAAACTTGATAAAACTTTCTTTGATTTTGAAAATTACAACTTCCTTATTATTTTCGAATTTGTAGGCTTGATAAAACTTTCTTTTATTATTTTCAAACTTGATAGAACTTTCTTTATAATACTTACCTTTAAAAATAATATTAAAAATAATATTAAAATTAAAAATATTAAAAATAATACTTTCTTTTTTATTTTCTCATAATATTTTTTTAATGAAATTACTATCTTAACATATTGCTCTCCTAAACTTTCTTTTTTTTATGTAATATAATAGAAAATACAGGAACGTTTTGGTAAATAAGAAGTTAATAAATTAGATCGGTCTTGCATAAAAAATTAAGTAATTAATACAAAAAACTAGAAAAAATCTCAATTGCCTTTTAAATATTTACTAATGGAGAACACTAAATATACAATTTCAATATTCTTGCATTTAAAATCTCTACTAATAGAGAAAAATAAATGTAATATTCTTGCATTTAAAATCTCTACTAATAAAGAAAGTAAATATACAATAGATCTTTACTGATGGAGGAAACTAAATATCACTAAAAGAGGAAAATAAATATTCGATTATAATATTCTTGGCTTCAAAATATCTAAATTATAAAAAAGTGTATTACCTTACATTATTTTAAACTTTCCTATATTATTATCTAAATATTCTCATAATATTTATTTTCAAATGAAATTAACATCTAAACATTCTTTTCTCCTAAATTTTCTTCTTTTTTTATGTGATATAATAGAAAATACAGGAATGTTTTGGTAAATAAGAAGTTAAGAAATTAAATCGATCTTGCATAAGAAATTAAGTAATTAATACCAAAGATTAGAAAAAAAACTTAATTGTCTTTTAAATATTTAATAATGGCGGAAATTAAATATACAATTTCAATATTCTTTCATTTAAAATCTCTACTAATGGAGGAAAGTAAATATAATATTCTTGCATTTAAAATCTCTACTAATGGAGAAAGTAAATATACAATAGATCTTTACTAATGGAGGAAACTAAATATTACAAATGGAGGAAACTAAATATTCAATTATAATATTCTTGCCTTCAAATATCTAAATTAAAAAAAATGTATTACTTTACATTATTTTGAACTTCCCTTTATTATTATCTAGATATTCTCATAATATTTCTTTTCAAATGAAATTACCATCTTAACATTCTACTCTCCTAAACTTTCCTTTTTAATGTAATATAATAGAGAATACAAGAACATATTGGTAAATAAGAAGTTAAGAAATTAGATCGGTATTGCATAAGAAATTAAGTAATTACTTGGTAAATAATTAATTACCTTTAATACTTTCATACAAACAGCTAATTAATAGTATAAATATACACCTAAATTCTGTTAATTGTCTACTGCAATTTTTGTTGTCAACATTGTTCTTCTTTACTTTTTTGTTTCTTCATGTTAAAAGTGTGTATATGAGTACATGAGACTTTTTCTTTTATGTTATTTATCTTATTACGTTTGTTTGTATCCTAATGCAGAATCATATTAAAATCTTTGACAAGACAAGTTATTTGCTATTAGTGTTGATTGAGTTAAGACATGGATTATCAGTTAAAATAATAGACCGAGCAAGGTGATTTTCATGTACATTCAGTTGTGAATTGATTTAAATGTTTATGTGTGTCCGTTATTAATTTTGAATTCATAGTTAAACGTTGATACACCTGTACACTAGGTAACTCGAAAGTGGAGAATTCATAATGTCTTCAAAAATTAATTGTATCATTGTTTTTTAACGTTTATATAGTTATTGCTCTAATATTTATGAGAAAAGATTATATCTTTTAGTAAAATATTTTATGTAATTCATACACGAAAATTCAAAGATAAAAATTGTATATTAAGAAATTTATAGTGTATGTATTTCGAAAATATCATGTTAAGATTTATTCGACTGAATAATTTATTTAGTGTGTGCATTTTTAACAAAATTCAATAAGTCGGTGCATCTATAACAAAAGTCATACAAGAATAAGAAACATTGAGAATATGTCATTAATTTATTTATTTTTAAAGGAAGAGGTTGTTGTTGTTTTTGTTGTTATTTATTTTGACAAAAAGAGATCATTATTAATAAAAATTTCTCCCAACAACAAAAAGGATTTTTGTTCATATTTTTTGATTTTTTCATTACTGAGAGTAGATTTGGAGGTAGTGAAAATTTTAATAGCTCTGAAGGTATAATTGTAGTTTTTGATTAAACGATCTAGAACTTTATATATATATAATTCAAAACAAAAATTAATTTTATATTAGAAATATTATTTTATTTAAAAACGTATTTTGTAGAATATATTTTGAAAAAATTTAGAGATATTATTATAAAGCCGCTGCGAAGCGCGGCTTAGTAAACTAGTTTTATTAAATTAAACTGCCCTGCGATATTTTTGGAAAATGAGATATTTTAGTTAGGAAAAATAGAAAAAATATTATATATAATAATTTAATATTTTGTCTAACGGTTCTCAAAATATGATTTTGAATTGAGTTACCAAATTTTTGGAACACCAGATTACAAAACTTTAAAACGGTTGAAGTGGTGTGCTTTTAGTTTGATTTCCGGACGTGGTTCAGTTTGACATGGTGCAATTTTAATTTCAAAGCCAATAAAGTTGGAAGAAATGCATGATAGTAATTTCATAGGACTTCGAAATCTTAAAAATTCAATAAATGTCCAAACAAAAAAAAATTTAATAAATGAAAGATGTTTAACAGGACAAACAAGTGACCAACATGCGTCTAATAGTTGAATACTTACGTAGAACAGAAGGCTATTGAGCTTTATATTTGACTAGTGCAAAAGACAGCAATACAGCCTCTGAGACGATTAATGGCATGTTAAGAGGGAAAACGGGTGCCTGAGGAGACTCTTTTATACAGATTCTTGAAAAGAAAGAAAGATATAGACTCTTTTACATCAATTCCCTTCCCATATCCCGAAGCAGATGATGCATTTCCAACTCATCTCTATCATTAATTGTTAGGAAATATTTTTTCTTTAGGATATAAATGTTATTTTGTAGGTAGGAATAACGGTGCCCCATTAATCTAAGTACCTCTTCCATCTTGCTTCCAAGGAAAAAACAAGCAATGTCACGGAACACTTTCTTTAGCACAGGATCATCTAAGGCCAAGCAATCCAAGCTAAACATAAGTTTTTGTTGTATGTTGCTGTTGGGAATTTGCTGCAATTTCTCGATGTAACTTTCCCAATCATCAACCACAGATAGCGAAGACAAAAGCGACCCAAAAACCTTGAGAGCTAATGGAAGCCCACCCGCCTGGTGTACAACTTCTTTAGACAGTACCATCAAAGTTTTGTTTAGCTTACCATTTTCAAAAGCATGTTGAGTAAATAGTGCCAGTGACTCAACCTGATCCAACAAATTTACCTTGTATCGATTGCTGGTTTCGACATCAATTTTATCAAGTATGTCTTCATCTCTTGCAGTTACAATAACTACACTCCCAGAAGCAAATGGTCCTACCAGTGATTGATATTGGTTGAGGTCCTCTAAATCATCAAGAACAACCAGAACTTTTGTTGAAATTATTCCATCTCTCATCAACTTAGTTCCTTGGTCAATATTGTGAACCTTAATTTCACCTTCTTTTTTGAGAACATCATTAATAAGTTTCTGTTGTAAAATTTCCGGGCCTTTGAATGTCCGCCAAACTTCCCTAACCTCGGCGAGGAAGCAGCTGCCCTCAAAGCTTCCTTCTCTCAAGAGTTGTTCAAAAAGGGCTTTGGCAAGAGTTGATTTACCCACTCCAGCCACACCATGTATGCCAAACTTAATGACACCTTCTATGCCACTGCTCAACAATGTTGTTAAGCCTTTAACACGATGACCTAATCTAACCGGATATTTTGAAACACTCAAAACCTCGGGTTTCTTTTGGAATATGATCTCATCAACAATTTCATTAATGATAGCAGTTTCATACCTGCAGTACAGTTCTCTTTATCAGGATATAAATTGGTAGCATTATTTAACATGAAATATACTGGTAACATATAGTTACGTGTTTGGGGTATCATCAAAAAGTTTAAGTGTTTTATAAGTGATAAGTTGATGAATTCTTATAAGTTATACGAGTTTGAAAAAATTTACTTAAGTTAGTGAAGAATTTGCTAAATTAAATTTGAAAAAATAATTTTTAAATACAATGATTTCAACACTTGTATTTTAAATTAAAAAAATATTTAAAAACACAAATGTAAAAATAAAGAAATCTAAAAATAAGTTGATAAGTTAAGTAAAATGTTAGTGATTTCTAACATTCAACTTATCAATTTATAAGTTATAAGTTATTTCTGGATCGATATTTTTTTTTTTGCAAAGTTAGCTTTTTCCTCTGTTCGCCAAATTTTGCACTAGAAAAACAAATATGACTACAACAATCAAACCAAATCGTGAGAGTAACTTTATGCATATCTATACTATTATATTAAATAGTAAACATTCAAAGTTTTGTAGTCTGGTCCTGAAAATTTTTGTAGTCCCGTCACTCAATTCATAACCGTTACATATTTTTGATCAAATCGATTAGAATCGTTAGACAAAATATTAAAATTATTATATAGAATATCTTTTCTATTTTTTCTAACTAAAACATCTCATTTTCCAAAAATATCGCAGGCAGTTTCATTTAATAAAATAACATAATAAAGTTATAATTGCTAATAACTAATCCATTACCTTTTTAGCCAAATCGTATATTATTTTTTATATTTTCTAACTAAAATATCTACTTTTCTATTTTTCCTAACTAAAACCTCTCATTTTCCAAATATTAACCTCTCATTTTCCAAAAATATCACGGTTCTAATTAATAAAATAAAATAATAATATTATAATTACTAAAGACTAACCGATTAATTTTTTTTCCCAAAACGTATATTCTTTTTTATATTTTTTAAATAAAATCTCAAAAATATCAGGGGTAATTTCATTTAGTAACATAAAATATTAATAATTAACCAGTTACCTTTATTATTATAACTAAAATTTCTATTTTTTTATTTTTCCTAACTAAAACCTCTTATTTTCTAAAAATATCACGCGCAGTTCTATTTATTAGAATAAAATAATAATATTATAATTACTAATAACTAACCGATAAACTTTTTTTTGCCAAAGTGTATATTCTTTTTATATTTTCTAACTAATATGTCTCATGACTAAAAGCTCAAAAAATATACACGAGCTATTTCATTGAATAACATAAAATACTAATATTATAAATACTAATAATTACCCGATTACCTTTATTAGCCAAATCGTGTATATAAATTTTTATATTTTCTAACTAAAATTTCTCATTTTCTAAAATTATCACAGACGACATATATATAATTATCAGTTACCTTGAATGCGACACTAAACGCTGAAAATTAGACAAGGACAGTCCTATAAATTATTAAATCATGCGAGTCAAATAAATATTCATTATAATTTTTTTAAACAATTTAATATAGAAAATGAATGCATAAATTAATCATCAAAATATAAAAGCAAATAAGATAACATATTAAAATGATTATTTATAATATTAATTTTAAAAATATAAATAAAGATTAAATTTCGTCAATTATATTACAGACGAAACATTGAAAGTTTTTGTAGTCTGGTCATCCAAAAGTTTTGTCACTCAATTGATACCGTTAGGTATTTCTAATCAAATCGATGAGAACCATTAGATAAAATATTAAAATTAATATATAGAATATCTTTTCTATTTTTCCTAACTAAAACATCTCATTTTCCAAAAATATCGCAAACAGTTTCATTTAATAAAATAACATAATAAAGTTATAATTTCTAATAACTAACCCATTATCTTCTTTAGCCAAAGTGTATATTATTTTTTATATTATCTAACTAAAATATCTACTTTTTTATTTTTCATAACTAAAACATCTCATTTACCAAAAATATCACGGACACTTCTATTTAATAAAATAAAATAATAATTTCATAATTATTAATGACTACCCGATTAGTTTTTTTTTGCTAAAACGTATATTATTTTTTATATTTTCTAACTAAAATTTCTCCTAACTAAAATCTCAAAGATATTAGGGGAATTTCATTTAGTAACATAAAATATTAATAATTACCTAATTACCTTTATTAGAATGCATATTCTTTTTTATAACTCAAATTTCTACTTTTTAATTTTTTCTAACTAAAAACTCTCATTTTCTAAAAATATCACGGGCAGTTCTATTTAATAAAATAAATTAATAATATTATAATTACTAATAATTAACCGATTAGTTTTTTTTTATCAAAGTGTATATTCTTTTTTTTATTTTCTAACTAACATGTCTCCTAACTAAAACTATTCCATTTAGTAGCATAAAATACTAATAATTAACTGATTACCTTTATTAGCCAAATAGTATATTTTTTTAATATATTTTCTAACTAAAATTTCTCCTTTTTTTAAAAATTATCACAGACGACATCAATACTATTATATAATAGACGAAACATTAAAAGTTTGGTTGGTCGGTATGGTATGTTGTGATTTTACTTAATTGTCCTTTCTTAAATTCGTGTTTTTACTTAATTAACCTTACTTATTTATAAAAATATATTATTAAATAATAATATTACCAATTTATAACCAATTACCTTTTCACCTAAAATACATTATTTTTTTTATTTTTTCTAACAAATTTCCCTACTTTTTCAAATATATCACCGACAATTACCTTTTTTTTAACTAAAACATGTTAGTTTTTCTATTTTTCCTTACTAAAACCCCTCATTTTCTAAAAATATCACGGACAAACCTTTAGTTATTTATTTTTAAGCCTAATATTATAATTATTTTTTTAAAAGTTTAGCTATTTTAACATGTCTACTTATTTTTCTTAACAAATGCAATTACTAAAAATATTAAAATATAAATAATCAAATACCTATTTATAACCAATTATCTTTTCAGTTAAAACACATTATAGATTTTTTCTAACAAAGTCCCTATCACGGGAAATTGCCTTTTTCAATTTACTTTTTCTATTTTTCTCACTAAAATCCATTCTTTTATAAAAATATCATGGACAAACCCTTTACTTATTTATTTTAAAACGTATTTAAATAATTTAAATAATTAAATTTTAAAACCTCATTTTCCAAAAATATCACGGACATTTACCTTTTTAAACTAAATATATGTTATATTTTTTATTTTTCCATACTAAAACCCCTCATTTTCCAAAAATATAACGAGTAAACCCTTACTTATTTATTTTAAAATATGTTTTAATGTTTTTAATTATTTAAAAGTGTTTAGTTATTTTAACATTCCTACTTATTTTTTTAACAAATACAATTAAAAAAATAAATAACAATTAACAATCCGTAAATATATATATATATAGGTCATTGCTCCTTGAAGAACACTCTTATATAAAGAACAATAAAGAACACCATAAAATCTTACATAAATTGCATGTTGATTCTAATTTTCTCACCAAAAAAGGTTTATTACGAATAAAAATAGAATCTAACAAAAAATTAGAATCAAATAAAATATGATTACATGGAATTTCATTGTGATAAATATATATACAAGATTCTGGATTCTATACTGGATTATATGTAATGTTTAATTTTTAAATTTAGATGAGATTCTACGTTAAATTCGATATCTTAGGCTTAATTGTTGTTCAATTTAATGATTCTAATTTAAAAAATCAATTTTTATGAAAAATAAAGTGTTTATGATGGTGTTCTTTAAGGTGTTCTTTCTAGAGTGCAACTCTCTCTCTCTCTATATATATATATATATTATAAATGTAACATAATTTTATATAATTATTAATAAGTAATTAACTGTCTTTTTAAGGACATTGTTTGTTATATATTTTTTAACTAAAACGACTCATATTCGAATTAAAAATAACACGGACAAAATATAGATATAATGACAATATTATTATATTAAACTTATAAAATCCATGTTTAATATAATTTTTTAAACATACAATTTAAATAAGATAATTAATAAAAAAATAAAAGTAATAACATACGTTAGAAAAAACTCGGTACATTATAGATCACATATTTTGTTACTTGCACTTTAGTCACTTTTAAATTTTTTAAGAGAAAATAAATACAAACCGTTAGATCTATTATTTAAAAATATTTTATATTTTAATATCTAAAATACTACTAAAGATTACGTCCAAAATTTATTAAATCAAAATATTTATATTATTAGATATATAAATCCAATTTATTATATACACATATAAATATATATATTAAAATTTTATCAAATAAATCTAACAAAAAAAAATATCAAATAATATATAATTACAAAAATCTAAATAAAAAATAATAAAATATTAAAGAAAACCGTGCATCGCACGGGATATAAGCTAGTATATATAATTATTAGTTAACTCGAATGCGACACTAAACGCTGAAAATTATATAAGAATAGTCCTATAATTATTAAATCATGTCGAGTGAAATAAATATTCACTATAATTTTCTTTAACAATTTAATATAGCAAATAAATGCATAAATTAATCATCTAAATATAAAATCAAACAAGACAACATAGTAAAATTATTATTTATAATATTAATTTTAAAAATATAAATAAAGATAAAATTTCGGCAAATATGTAGTATTATACTTTTTTTTTCTTCATTATATAATAGATCAACTGTATCTTATATATAACTAACAAAACTTAAAATTAAAAAATTGAAAATTAAGTAAGAAAATATTTAAAAGTAACACTTGCAAAAGAAAATTTTATTAGTAGTTTGATTAGTCGTTCTTTAATTTGTTCATTCAATATTTAACATATTTATATATAAAAAATTAACTATGCTAATTAGAACGCATCTCTTAAACCTATTTATTTGGGTCGTGTGATGAGACTTTATAAGTCGATATACATGAACCAACTTACAGGCTTATTTATTTAAAAATATTTTAGTACATCTCTAAAGATATTTATTTAAGCATAATTATTACACATTAATTAAAATAATACACTAATAAAGTATATTATTTTTAATTAGTATAATATATTATAATTAATTATCACAAATTACTCTAATTATTTTAAAAGTAGGCCTAATTATTTGAAAAACTTATTTAAATATTCCTATTTATTTTGAAAGTTTATTTATTATTTTTAACATGTCTTATTATTAAAATTATAAATTTTTAGAGACCTACTTAGTTTTTTAACAAATTCATTTAATATCCAACTAATAAAAATATTATATACAAATAATAAATTAACAACTATTAAATAATCCGTGTATCGCACGAGTTATAGGCTAGTACTTTTATATTAAAGACGAAACATTGAAAGTTTTGTAGTCCGGTCCTGAAAGTTTTTGTAGTCTGGTCACTTCATTCATAGCCGTTAGATATTTCTGATCAAATCGATGAAAACCGATAGATAAAATATTAAAATTATTATATAGAATATCTTTTCTATTTTTCTTAACTAAAACATCTCATTTTCCAAAAATATCGCACGCAGTTTCATTTAATAAAATAATATAATAAGGTTATAATTGCTAATAACTAACCCATTACCATTTTTAGCCAAAGTTTATATTCTTTTTTATATTTTCTAACTAAAATTTATACTTTTCTATTTTTTCTAAATAAAACCTCACATTTTCCAAAAATATTACGAACAGTTCTATTTAATAAAATAAAATAATAATATTATAATTATTAATAACTAATCGATTAGCTTTTTTTCCAAAACGTATATTCTTTTTTATATTTTCTAACTAATATTTCTACTAACTAAAACCTCAAAAATATCACGGGTTATTCCATTTAGTAGCATAAAATAATAATATTATAAATCTATCTATCTATACTAAATATCACGGGCAAACTCTTACTTATTTATTTTAAAATCTATTTTAATACTTTTAATTATGAACACTTTTTCAGCTGAAACGTGTTACTTTTTCTATTTTTTCATTTTCTAAAGAAATTATTATTAAATAATAACATTTTTATAACCAACTACCTTTTCAGCTAAAATACATTACCTTTTCTATTTTTTCTAACAAAATCCTCTCTTTTCTAAAAAAATCACGGGCAATTACCTTTTTCAACTAAAACATGTTACTCTTTCTATTTTTCCTTACTAAAACCCC
This sequence comes from Heracleum sosnowskyi, assembly GCA_030848705.1. NCBI lineage: Eukaryota > Viridiplantae > Streptophyta > Magnoliopsida > Apiales > Apiaceae > Heracleum > Heracleum sosnowskyi. The sequence continues at coordinate 13,540,857 of CM061239.1, forward strand.
TCTTTTTCCAAAAATATCCCGGACAAATCCTTATTTATTTTGAAACTTATTTAAATATTTTTAATTACGGACACTTACATTTTAAGCTAAAACATGTAAGTTTTTCTATTTTTTCTTACTAAGACCCCTCATTTTCCAAAACAATCACGGGCAAACAGTTATTAATTTATTTTAAAATCTATTTTAAAACTTTTAATTATTTAAAAAAGTTTAACACGCCTACTTATTTTTTTTAGCAAATGCAAATTAATAGAATATTAAAACATAAAAAATAAAAATAATAATTATTAATAACAATCCGTGCATCGCACGGGTTTTAAGCTAGTTATATTATTACGAATAAATATGGGGTTAAGGGCTTAAGGCGTGTAATATAACTTGTAACTTTTTTTTTTTGGCTGTATTAGTCGTGCCAAGCACAAACCGGACATGAGTATTTAGTTTTCCTAAGTACGTACTCACACTTAGGTGAGTATAACGTGTTTTCTAATATTAATGCACGCGGGGTATTTTTGTAATTACAAGATTTGACCATGTAATTACAATTATGCTATTAAAAATGTACTACGTACTCATACAAGCCCCCTAAGTACGTACTTAGGGGCATTTTTCTCTGTACTAAAATACTAGTATTGATAAATTATTGGGTTTTTTTTATAAATACTCAACCCAAATTTTTTTTTTTGCAAAAATATTATGTGTTTTTTAAATTTTTTGCAAAAATACTAAAATATTTGCAAAAATACCAACTTTTTGAAAATATTTGTAAAAATACGGTCTGCAACTAGATGCAACCATATATGCAACTGCAGCCAAAATCAACCACAAATGCAACTTGTTAATAATGGTGTTTTTCCGGCGTGGTTTAGAGTCTAGGGTTTAGGGGTGTAAACAACCCTATACAAATTATTCGCCATTCTTAATATTTCTAAAACCCAAAATAGAAAAATTGAACCCAAAGATTAACTATTGAACTCCAGGGTAAATCAAGACCACAAACTTACCCCTCTTACTAACAATTTTTTTGAATTCTCAGCTGTTTTTTAATTATTTTTTAAAAAGTTGCATCTAGTTGCATCTGGTTGCATCTGGTTGCGTTGGTTGCAAACCGTATTTTTGCAAATATTTTTAGATTGCATATAGTTGCAGACCGTATTTTTTGCAAATATTTTCATAAAATGGTAAAATTGCAAAAAAAACTTAGAAAAAGTAGTATTTTTGATAATTTCTCTAAATTATTTATAGGTATTAAGAAATTGAATAATTAAAATATATAATATTTAAAAATTATTTAATTATATAGTTATAGGTAACCGAACACCGGATAAAACACGTCATTTAGACATTGTATTCCTTATTAATGATAAGTATAGATTTTCCTTATTAATAAAGAGTATAGAATTTTAAACATTTAACTAATTATCTTTTCCCGCTAAAACACATTAATTTTTCTATTATTTTTTCAACGAAAACATGTTAAGTTTTCTATTTTTCTTTACTAAATCACTCATTCCCAAAAACAAATCATGAACAAACTCTTACTTATAACTAATTATCTTTTTCCCGCTAAAACACATTAATTTTTCTATTATTTTTTCAACGAAAACATGTTAAAAACAACATGTTAAAAATAACCCTAAAGACATAATTAATATTGCATTAATTAAACCTAGCTGGTCCATAAATAAGACCCATTAATAAGGCCCGAAACTCTAATTAAATATTAATTTCGTAATTAATATTTGGGCTAGAAGTACAACATGTATTAGGAGACATACAATACAGGCTTGTTCTAATACAATTGGGATTGTTTCAATACAAGTCCGTTATGATATGGAAACAACTCCTACAAGGAAGGATCTAGAATTAATCCTTATCCAGTACCGTCAAGGATTAGACTTATCATTCAAAGAAGTGATAATACTTATCCACTGTCAAGGATAAGATTAATCCTTCAAGAAAGTGATAATACTTATCCACCGTCAAGGATAAAATTTATCTTTCAAGAAAATCAATACTTATCCACTAGGCTTCTAAACGCCTATATAAAAGGTCTGACCCCTCATCTCAGAACTATGTTTTAGACTTCATCCTCGAATAAGGACATACAAGTCACTACGTCCTTGGTGTGCCCCTGCCGCCATAGCCCCGATGGCAACACCAAGAACTACGTTTTATTGACTTGATTCTCTAAACAGTAGAGATACGTAGGCATCTTGCTAGGACCGAGTTAGTCCCCGACAACAAGAACAACCATTAAAGCTCGAAACCCCCAAACCGTAGCAATAAATATATTTATTAACCTGGATGGTGGAGCTCAGCTAGTCCTCCTCTGGAATTAGTCGGCTCACAATAGTGAGTCGGATATCCAGGATAATATATATATATATATATATATATATACTAGCTTAAAACCCGTGCGATGCACGGATTGTTATTAATAATTATTATTTTTATTATTTATGTTTTAATATTTTATTAATTTACATTTGCTAAAAAAATAAGTAGACATGTTAAACTTTTTTAAATAATTAAAAGTATTAAAATAAATTAATAATTGTTTATCCGTTATATTTTTGGAAAAGTAGAGGTTTTAGTAAGGAAAAATAGAAAAAGTAACATGTTTTATCTGAAAAGGTAAGTGCCCGTAATTAAAAGTATGTAAATAGATTTCAAAATAAATAAGTAGGGATTTGCCCGGGATATTTTTGGAAAATGAGGGTTTTTAGTAAGGAAAAATAGAAATAGTAACATGTTTTAGTTGAAAATGATAATTGTCGGTGATTGTTTTTAGAAAAATAAAGGATTTTGTTAGAAAAAAATAGAAAAAGTAATGTATTTTAGCTGAAAAGGTAGTTGGTTATAAAAATGTTATTATTTAATAATAATTTCTTTAGAAAATGAAAAAATTGAAAAAGTAACACGTTTCAGCTGAAAAAGTGCTCATAATTAAAAGTATTAAAATAGATTTTAATACTTTTAATTATTAAAATAAAAAAATATATTTTTAAAATAAATAAGTAAGGGTTTGCCCGTGATATTTTTGGAAAATGAGGGGTTTTAGTAAGAAAAAATAGAAAGAGTAACATGTTTTTGTTAAAAAAGATAACCGCCCATGTTTTTTTTAGAAAAAGAGAAGATTTTGTTAGAAAAAAATATAAAAAGGTAATGTATTTTAGCTGAAAAGGTAATTGGTTATAAATAATGTTATTATTTAGTGATAGTTTTTAAAAAAATAAGTAAGGGCAATTAAATAAAATCACTAAGTACCGACCGTCCGTCCATCCGACTACCAAACTTTTAATGTTTCGTCTTTAATAATATAGCTTAAAACCCGTGCTATGCACGAATTGTTTTTAATAATTGTTAATTTTATTATTTATATTTTATTAATTGTAACGGTTTGCCCGTGATATTTTGGAAAAAGAGGGGTTTTAGTAAGAAAAATAGAAAGTAACATGTTTTCGTTGAATTTTAAAATATAAAAGTAACGATTTGCCCGTGATATTTTTGAAAAAAAGAGGGGTTTTATTAAGAAAAATACAAAAGGTGACATGTTTTAGTTGAAAAAGATAATTGTCAATTAAAATTATTAAAATAGATTTTAAAGTAAATAAGCAAGAGTTTGCGCGTGATATAATTGGAAAAGTAGAGATTTTAGTAAGGAAAATAGAAAATATAACATGTTTTAGCTGAAAAAGGTAATTGCCCGTGATTTTTCTAGAAAAAAAGGGGAAATGTAATTACCAATTAAAAGTATTAAAATATGTTTTAAAATAAATAAGTAAGAGTTTGCTCGTAATATATTTGGGAAATGAGGGATTTTAGTAAAGTAAATAGAAAAAGTAACATGTTTTAGCTTGAAAAGGAAATTGCTCGTGATTTTTTTAGAAAAAAATGGTAATGCATTTTAACTGAAAGGGTAACTGATTATAATAATTAAATAAACAATTAAATAAGGTAAGTACCGTACCAAAAAAACATGTACCAAAACTTTCAATGTTTCGTCTTTAATAATATAGTATAGATAGATAGATAGATAGATTTATAATATTAGTATTTTATGCTAATAAATGGAATAGTCCGTAATATTTTTGAGGTTTTAGTTAAGAGAAATATTAGTTATGAAATATAAAAATGATTATACGTTTTGGAAAAAAAAGCTAATCGGTTAGTCATTAATCATTATAATATTATTATTTTATTTTATTAAATAGATATATTCGTGATATTTTTGAAAAATGAGAGGTTTTAGTTAGGAAAAATAGAAAAGTAGAAATTTTAGTTGGAAAATATAAAAAAGAATATACAATTTGGCTAAAAAAGGTAATGAGTTAGTTATTAGCAATTATAACTTTATTATGTTATTTTAGTAAATGAAATTGTTTGCAATATTTTTGGAAAATGAGATGTTTTAGTTAGGAAAAATAGAAAAGATATTCTATATAATAATTTTAATATTTTATCTAACGGTTCTCATCAATTTGATCAAAAATATCTAACGGCTATAAATTGAGTGACCAGACTACAAAAACTTTCATGACCAGACTACAAAACTTTCACTGTTTCGTCTTTAATAATATAGTATAGATGTGTATTAAATACACCCTAGATTTTATTCCATAACAATGTTGATGCTAATGTTGTTCTCTTTTTTTTTCTCGACATGAACATATTTCGTTCTTTACAATTATTAATAATTTTTACATAGATTTTGCTCTTTATAATTATTGATAATTAATAATCTATGTTAATTTTTGTTATTAATCGATATTTATATTTTCATATTTTATAATTTCATTTTTCAAGTTTATTTTATAATTTCATTTTTCAAGTTGGTCAAAATATCATGCTATATAGTAACTCTTGTTTATAATTATAATTATTTGTTTTAAGAATAAAATGATGGCTCATGGTGAAAATTGAGCTGGACATCAAAGTTATATAGGATGTAATGATATTTGGTATTATTTTGATTACTTTATATATTATTGTAATTCTTTGTTTAATTTTTTTAATTATAAATTAATTCTATACTTTAAAAAAAATTACCTATGATATTATAATACTGTCACACAAAGCGGTTTAATAAACTATTATTATAATATAAAACAACAATATTATATTTAAAAATTCTCAAACATTGAATATTATCTATTTTAATAATTTATATAATTAGAGTATTTGAATAAAAAAAGGCACATGTTTCAATGTGTATTTTTTGATAATAATTTTATGTATATTTATTTTTATAAGAGAAAAAAAGGAATTGAGGTTGACCTCATGAGATGACAATCTCTCCTATCCTCAATCTCTTTTTATAAATTGTTAAATTTTACTCTTATTCATTCTTAAGCAGAGATGCAACTTGCAAGCAGTGAAGTAACGGGATTAGAAATACCTGTTTTGAGAGACATGGTATGCCGATAATTTAGCAACCTTTCCAAGTGCAAGGCGCCAATACTCAACTTTCAAAACATCGAAACAAATTTGAAGTCTTTCGAAAACTTCTATTAAGCTGCCAGTTTGGTCTTCCACAACTGATGCATCAATTTTGTAAAACACAGGGATAACCAATCTCTTGTGTCTGACAATTTTTTCGAGCTGGTCAAGGTACCGATCTGAAGAAGCATAACTATCCGAGAGGACGACAACAAAAATTTTGGATTCCCAAAAAGCTTGTGGCAACTCAATTGCTTTGCCGGTGCTTAACTCAAGATCACCCTTATATGTTCGAATTTCATGAGCATCCAGAACATTATACAAATGACTGGTGAAGTCAGTATCTTCACTGCAATAGCTTAAGAATACGTCCCAGCCAGTAGGAGTTGAATCTGACACAGAAATAGATGGAGCTTCAAGGTATTCCTTATCACTAAGATTCAACTCAACAAGCTTACTAAGGCGTAAGATCGAATCCGGTATCTTCGAAACAGTTGTTAGTCCCCATGCATTGAGCTCTGTTAGAGATTCAATGTTCCCCAAATCCATAGGCAATGCTTCCAAACTACTGCATCCACCAACATCTAGAATTTTGAGTGCTCTGAAGTTGCAAATGTTGTCCGGAAGACTTCTTAGGTTAACACAACCACTCAAATTCAAGGAAATCAGATTCACCAAACATCCAATTGATATGTGCACCTCCTCCAAGCTTTTACAGCCCTTAAGATTTAAAAATCTAAGAGAGAATAATTTTGTGAAATCGGGAGTAGTAACTAAATGTTGAGAATAAGACATGTCTAGGGTCGTCAACATGTCAAAAACATGTGAATCCTGTAAAATTGAGGGCAACAGGAGATATTTTAATCACACAGTTATTTATATATAAACTGCCATTTATGCAAGTCATGTATGCAGATTACCTACCATGTTTAGCTCCCATAATGTTCTCATTTTGCTATTAGGCAATGCAAGGAAAACAAGATTTTCTGGGCAAAATTCAGATGGTAAACACCTCAAAGGAAAATGGTCCCAATGAAGCCACCTCAAGTTTTCAAATGCTTGTTCAAAATTCCCACTAACATTTCCGCTGCTGAGGTAAAGAAATCTTAATCTACTCATCCGTTTGAATGTTTTAGTGACAAATGACACTCCCTCAAGTGCCTTATGGTAGTTAAAATTGCTAGGGATAATACCTTCAATTGCTTCTGTTCCCTACCATGTAATAGAGGAAATGTCAATGAATAGTGTTTGATAAACAAATTAATCAGAGAAAAAGAGATAGACAACAATTATATTTATATCTACAAAAGGAAAATTTGAGAAGTGAGAAGCGATGTTGTATCAGAAAGCCATATGAAACCATCGTATTCATCTTAATTAAGAACTCTAAGATATAGAAAATTATGAATTTACCTTCTTCTTCCTCAGAACTTCACATATATATTTTGATTCCCACAATCTACTATGTTTTCCAGGCTCATCATGAAATTTGTTACGCGCCACTTCTCTTCCCATATCCCTAAGCAGATCATGCATTCTCAACTCGTATTTATTATTGATAGTTAGTAAGCATCTTTTCTTTAGAATATCAATATTATGATCTACGTAGGAATAACAAGTTCCCATTATTTGAACAACCCTCCTTCTTTTCCCACCTACGAAAAAGCAAGCAATATCAAGGAACATTTTTTTGAGCATAGGATCCTCGAGATCTATGGCATCCAGGCTAATTATGAGTTTTTGCTGAATAGTGCTGTCGGGAATTCGCTGCAGTTTCTCAATGTAATTTTGCCATCCTACCCTAGACTGTGTAGACAAATATGCACCAAAAACTACCAGAGCTAAAGGAAGCCCACTAGCAAGACTTAGAATAATGTCTTTAAACATTACCATCAAAGTGTGGTTTGGTCTAGCATTTCCAAATGCATGCTGGGTAAATAGTGCTAATGACTCGTCATCATCCAACACATTTATACCGAATCTATATCTCCTCTCCACTTCAATTTTGATCAACATATCTTCATCCCTGGTGGTTACAATAACAACACTCCCCGGAGCAAATGTTCCAGGTACCAAACATTTATATTGTTTGAAGTCATATATATCATCAATAAGAACCATAACTTTTGCTGAACAAATTCTCTTTCTTATAAACTTTGTTCCTTCTTCAACATTGTGAATCTTGACTTTTTTTTTACTCTTAATGAATTCATCAATAAGTTGTTGTTGTAAGGATACTAGTCCATTATCTCTTCCTGTAGTCTCCCTCACTTCTGCGAGAAAGCAGCTGCACTTAAACCTTGTTCTTTCTAAGAGTTGATTATAAAGAGCTTTGGCAAGAGTTGTTTTACCCAATCCACCCATGCCATATATACCAATCTTAATGACACCTTCTGTTTTTTTGTCACTGCTCAACAATGTTGTTATGTCTTTAACACGAGTATCTAAGCCAATAGGATATTGGGCAACATCTAAAGTCTGGGGTTTTATTTCGAGTTCAATTCTATGAACAATATCATTGATAATATCACCTTCATCCCTGCCATGCAATTCAAGTAATCGTTATTTTTAGATTAATGCAAGAAAACAGTGTTACTGCACGACATTAACATTAACTTTTAGTTGAAAATAGGTAAAATATGGTACCTTAAAAATGTTTTTCTTCTAAAAATTGCCTTTAGACAAAACATTTGTAATATACCGTAATTTTTGGAATAATAATAATAATAATAATAATAATAATAATAATAATAATAATAGAAAAAATGAATAAAATTTAATAAAAATAGGATTTAAAATTGAATTAGAAAAATGGATCTATGGATCATATTTGGATACATATAATAGTAGGCCTGAAATTAGGGTTGTAAGACCTTATATGTCACATTCTCCATCTTTGTTATTAAAATTCGTAAGATTTTGCTTATAGAACTCAACACGTAAAATTTGTAGAAAATTGATCGTAAGTCGGAATTCGTTGATTTTGGACTTTTTTGAAATATCTTTTCATTCTTTATAATTTTTGTGGTTTAAGTTTTTCAATAAAACATAGTTTAAAGGGTAAAAAAGGTTAAAAATAAATCTAGATATAATTGAAATCTTCAGGCCGGATTGTAGGAAGTGGGCGATCCGTTTTTGTAATTCTATGAGAAGCTCTATGGCACCCACAATTCCCAGTAGTAAGTCGTTGGCATATCGCTCGTAACAAATCCTTATTAAGTAATGGCTTTTTAAAGGGGCCAACTTACAGACTTTATTCTCTTATCTGTTTGCGTTCTACTATACTTTTCAGGCTAACTACTAAGCTTTCCAGGTTCGCTACTCTAGTTGAACTCGGGCTTCCCTACAAAGTCTTTCTTAATTTGTGGAGATGTTCAAGGTTTTAAATGTGTTGTGTTTAATGGGTTACTAAAGATTAGATACATGATATAGGATGATTTGATTCTTGATTTTCGGTGTTGAGGTAAGTTTCTAATTAATTTTTCTAGTGTTTTCCAAATCATGTGTTATATGTGTATGTTTATTTATCAAAACTTGGGCCAAGTGATATTTTGAAGTGATATGTATTGCTATGTATGTGTTATGTGTAAACGATAATATTGGGACTCTGATTTATGCCATGGTTTGTGAAAATAAAAACAAGGACCGAGTCACCAGTTTGTAGTAATAGTTTTCCGAAAATATAGGATCATTGTCACCAGGTTGTAGTGATCGTGGTATGAATTATGGATTTCAAGTTATTGTTATTTATGTGGCTATCATATTGTATTGTATCGAACAAGAATATGAAAAAGTATAGAAATTTATGAGTCATATATCTTTATCGTATCATATTGAATATTGTATATATATACATGTTATTTTGCCTGACTAGTTGGATCGCTTGGTTAGTTGTTGGGTTGTATAGCTTATTACTTACAATTTTCAAGTTAAGTGGATGTGCGTTGGAGTTTGTTGAGGAAGACTGAAACTGTATTACTTAAGTCAACGTACAATATATATGTGGAGATTGTTGAGGAAGATGGAAGCTGTATGAAGAAGTCAACGAACCGAGGATTGATAACTCAACGCTAGAACATGACTCGTATTAATATTATGTTCACATGAATCTATCCTATATCAAGATTTGGTATATAGAAAAATCAGGATTAGATGCAGTGAAGAAGCCTTCAATTGAGTGCCGAGTGAAATTCGTTAATGAATAAGGCATAAGTGAAATAAGGGGTTGAAAATATTTGAAGCGCTTACTTTGATTTAGGTGAAGACCGAATTTTCTATTATAATTGTAGACTTAACAGTGAATCTAAAGACGGTACGTGAATGTTAGGTGAACCAGATGCGCACTAGGCCTCAACATTTTGCAAATGAATCAGAGTATCAAGTAGTGAAAGATTGTTAAGTGGACCAAGTGATTTGAAGAAGAAAATGGTTATTCATAAGGTACAAGAGTTGTGGAAACGCAGTGGCGGAGCCAGAAAAATGGAGTAGTGGGGGCTAAATTATGGTAAAAAAAAGTTAAAATTTATGGATGAACAAAATTTTAAAATTATTAGACAACTTTTTTACAATACTAGAAATTACTCATAAAAATTTTGGTGTCATCTATTGGATTCAAATTTATATTTTAATAGTTAAAAAATAATAACTAAAATAAGATAAACGTAATTTAAATGTCTGCATCAATATTAAAATAAGAGGAACATAATTTTGACATGACACTAAATAAATTGTAAGAGAATTTTTTGAATTATATAAAGGGTATTTATGTAGTAATGAGAAATTACTCTTAAGTCCCTTTGTTTATTAAATGCCCAGTTTGCTTATTAAATGATGTGTTTGACCTTGATGATTCCCAACGCGCCTAGACATCACCTATTTAATATGATAGGCTAATTTAATTTAATTTAAAATTAACTTCCATAATATTTATTTGAATAAATTAAATTTTTTAAAAACAAGGTCACCAGAAATTTGAAATTATATTAATATATTTTTGTAGAAATAATATAATTGGTTAAAAAATCAACATTTAAAGTTATAAATTATATAATTATATTTTGGGTGAAAATTATAAAATGTAAATTCAATAAAAGTTATTATATTAAAAGATGGATATATATATATAATATAAGTATATTTTTCATTCTTAGAAAAAAATTTGAGTTACATTCAACATAATTTAAGTTAACTCTAAATCTTTTGACTCATCTTAATAAAATTACTTTACATTTTTATTAGCTACAATCAATAAAAAATAATTACATATGAAATATTAATTTATGTAAAACAATATGCTTATTGCTTATGCTACAGAAATTTACTTAAAACTTAAATGATCATATATTAATATCAGAAATCTATTTTTTTTCCAAAAATATCTCCCGGCATTTACCTTTAAATTAATACATGTTACATTTTATATTTCTTTTCAGTAAAATCTCTTTTTTCCAAAAATATTAGGTGCAACATTTGCTTCTTTATTTTAAAACATATTTTAATGATTTTAATTATTTAAAAAAAATTACCTATTTTAACATGTCAACATATTTTTTTAACAAATATAATTAATATGATTAAAACACTTTTAAAAACACCACGGGAAATTATTATTTTTTAATTAAAACATGTTCTCTTTTCTAGTTGTCCTTAGCTTTTAATTATTTAAAAAAAACTTACTTATTTTTAACATGCTAACAAATGTTTTTAACAAATACAATTAATATAATTAAAACATTACAAACATTTATTTTTTTTAATTAAAACATCTTATCTTTTATGTTTGTCCTTATTATTAATATTGTTTTAATAAATAATAAAATAATATTAATAATTCCTCATTTTTCTCTCACATCAGGCTCATTTGTATTCTTTATTAATTTTTTCTATGTTCCAATTAATATTTAAATTTCACATTTTTTAATTTATCATATTGATTTTTACTCTTTATTTAATATTTTTTGTTAGCTTTTCTATTTGTTTTTATTATTAACATTATTACAATAATATTAATAATGTCCAACTTATCTTACTCAGCTTCATTTATATTGTTGATTAGTTTTTTCTATGTTTCAATTAATATTTAAGTTTCTCATTTTATAATTTATCATATTATTTTTATTTTTTATTTAATATTTTCCATTTCCGTTAATTTTTTGAATTTGTCATTTTTTAATCTTATTTGATAGCAGGTGTCTTGCACGGTTATGGGCTAGTATAATTTATAGTCAAAATAAAATAAAACTATCTTATCATAACAACATCCAAAAATAGTATTTTTCTAAAGAAAATATAAATGATGATACCATGCTTATTTCATGTTTTTAAGAAAAGTTTAGGTTATTGTATAATAAAAATATAACACTTTTTTAAAAAATAAAAAAATTGTAACTATCCTTTTAATGAAAATTATTATAAAGATTTGTATTATTTCAACGTAAAAAGATAAATGAATGCATTAATTATGTTAATTTTCCAATGAGAAACAAAGAATAAGTCAAGGGCTATTATTGTAATTCCTGATTACTACATGAAGCAAAACTTTATGACATTTAGCAATCATGTATATAAAACATATGCACATTTAAGAAATTAAAAGATAAAAAATAAAATAAAAATATACAAATATTGACTAAGATAATTATATGTGACTTTTTTCTTAATTTTAGTAGGGGCTGAAATATAAACTATACTACCTTATTCTAACCCTGGGGACTTTAGTCCTCACTAGCCCCAATGTAACTCCGCCACTGGTTGTAAGTCATTTAGAGTAAAAGCTTGAACATTTTAAGTACTAGGCAGTCACACAAGAGAGTAGGCGCCCATTGTGCTTATTGGAGTGAAAATATTTTAAGTCCCTAAGTAACAACACTCCACTGGCACAGATAGTAATCAGGAGGATGAAAAAATGTCCAAGTGCGTAAGTAATAGCACTCTGGAGGAACCCATGGCTTGAATACTTGAAAAATACTTCTCTTAGTCCACTATACATGCACTAGTAGAGGCGTCCATTGTCTATAATGCACCCTCTATTGGCGTCCATTGTGGTTGGTGGAAGGAGATGTTCACTTTCATGTGGTCCCAAAAACACGTGCAAGTAGTTTTTCTCTCTCCAGCTCATTCCAATAGGCTCAAAACACTCTTGCTATTATAAAGGAACATCTCTAACTCTTCAAAGGAGCTAATATTTGTCTAAGTACTCTATACAGGGAAGAATGGAGGCGCCTATAATTTTCTACATGCTAAAAATTCTAAGTGCATGAGTAATACAAGAGGAGAGGAACCCATAGGAAGCATGAAATATTTTCTAAGTAGCAATTATACTTTGTATAAGTAATCATTGTTGAAACGATCACTGTAATCGTTGGTATAAGCACTTCTAGTTATTGTATTGAGTCCATTTACACTTTTCATTTTATGATTTCATCTTTGACAGATGATTCGAGTATTTGACAATTATTGCATGCCACAGACCGCCATATTTATACATGTGTGTGTTTATGAGTTACCTTTGTGCAGATGCATGTTGTCCGGAAAAGTCCGCAACTTCTTTTAGTGTACGGCGCCATTTGTCCACTTTATCTTTTCTATCGGCAAAACGAATTTCATATTTTTCAAAAGGTTCTACAAAACTTCCACTTTGCCGTCGCACAACTGACGGCTCAATCTTGTAATACACACCAATCACCAACCTTTTCATTGTTTTGTACATATTGTAGATTTGTACAAGTTCATCTAGGCACCAAGTTGAAGAAGCATAATTTTCCGAGAAGACAACAACACAAATCATGGATTCCTGAATAGCTTCGTTCAATGCTTTTTCGATAACTTCTCCTGTGATTAACTCAGGTTCATCCTTAAATGTTCGGATTCCATCATCGTCTAGTCTTTTGTACAAATGACTAATGAAATTCGATCGAGTGTCTACACCGCGGAAGCTCAAAAAAACGTCCCAGAGAAGATGTGGTGTTTCAGAAGTTGAAGGAGGATTTAAATAGGAAACAGAAGAGGATGGAGTTTGAGAACTTGAGGAAGCCATTAGTTCACTCACCAAAACTAACAGCTGAGATATACAAATAAAGAAGAAAATTAGAAACAATTCTAAAGAGGAAGAGGAAGAGGAAGATTAGTAGAATCAATCTTAATGAATAATTTGATATATCACAAGAATATGAAGTCGACAGGAATCATGAAGGCATGGATAAGCCTTGTTTGGTTTGGCTGATGAGTTGGGCAGAACTTCTTTATTAGAGCAACTCCAACCGAGAGAGCCATTATCTAAAATAGTCTAGCTGGCAACCCAACAGTGCCATTTATAGCCAATGTCTTTCTTTTACATCTCTCCAACCCACAAAAGCTGTTATGTAAAAATATAGCCAACGCCATTTGCGTGGCTATATTTGCTGAAGCCATACAGATCTGTAGTAGTGGACACCTCATCTCCCGCTCTTCTCCTCCCGCTCCCGCTCTCCATTTATTACTTTCTTCTTCAATCCCGCCAGTTTTGCAAGCGCAGGTATGGTTTCTTCTCTAATTAATTTTTTTAATTTTTGTTTCAAATTAGGTCTATTAATGTGACTAGTGTATAAATCAGGGGCTTTTGATTTGTGAGAAACTTGGAAAATTAAATTATAGCAAGGTGTTTTTGTTTGTATGGAATTGATTTATGAGGCAACGCACTTGTTTGATTAATTGTCTCAAAGAAGGAGTAAATATTTTTTGCTGCGCAAGTACTGAAGGAGTGTAATAATGTCAATGAGATTTGTATTATAGTGATTAGATTGTGTTCTGTTTCAGATTAGATATCGCTTGCAAATTATTAGTACTATAATTTCGACAATAGTTGTGATGAACAAAGAATGTAGTTGTGACCATACTAGAGATGGACAAAGAATGTAGTTGTGATATAAGCTGACTCTTGCGGACACTTGTTCAATTTCGACAATAATCACATCTCCTATATAAGCTGACTTATTCATGTATATGTTTTATATGTTTTGCAGGTATCATAAAAATGACAAACACGTTCATTTCTTTACTAAGTGACGGCACATATAATGAAGCTGAGGAAATTTCATACTCTCCAACACCCCCTTTAACGCAGGAGCAGAGTCAACAAGTGCCAAGCAAACCGAAAAAAGGACGATCAAAGAATTTTTTAATTGAGGAGGACATGTTACTTTTATCCGGTTGGCTAAACGTTAGCATGGACCCGATTCAAGGAAACAATCAAACACAAACAACTTATTGGAACAGAATTTGCAACTACTTCCATGAAAACAAGACATTTGCAAGTGATCGGACGCCTACTTCATTGTGTAATAGATGGTCTGCAATTAACACCTCTGTAAGCAAATTCTGTGGTTTTTACAACAAAATCAGTGGAAGAAATCAGAGTGGTGTTACTGAGCAAAATAAGGTAGTACTCTTATCACTTATTTTGAGTTTGAATATCTGAGTTTTTTGATTTTGCCACCGAGTCGACTTATCTTGTTAAGTGCAATAAACTGAAGACTAAAATGTACTACAAATTTAAAAATCTATAGACCAATCATCTCCAGAATGTTAATTTGACATTAGGAGCTGAGCCATACAACAAAGTATGTCTATATAGATATGTTAACCTTTTCCAGCTGGGAAAGCTGAGGACATCTGTCTGCAAGTGCTGTATTTGATGGTAGCCATTTTGGCACTTGTGTGCATTTGTCTGTGTATAAATATGTGATGTACAATGTGAAATGAATGTTTAATATATTCCAACCACGAGAGAATATAGCAACTTGGTATAGCTTCTATCTTGTTCATTATTTATGATGTCTCAGAACTTTTGAGAACTAGTTTTACCACAGTGCTCAAAAACCTACTAGTTGCTCAAAAACCTGCTAGTCAAAAACCTGCTAGTTGCTCAAAAACCTACTAGTTGCTCAAAAACCTGCTAGTCAAAAACCTGCTAGTTGCTCAAAAACCTACTAGTTGCTCAAAAACCTGCTAGTCAAAAACCTGCTAGTTGCTCAAAAACCTGCTAGTCAAAAACCTGCTAGTTGCTCAAAAACCTACTAGTTGCTCAAAAACCTGCTAGTTGCTCAAAAACCTGCTAGTCAAAAACCTGCTAGTTGCTCAAAAACCTACTAGTTGCTCAAAAACCTGCTAGTCAAAAACCTGCTAGTTGCTCAAAAACCTGCTAGTCAAAAACCTGCTAGTTGCTCAAAAACCTGCTAGTCAAAAACCTGCTAGTTGCTCAAAAACCTAATAGTTGCTCAAAAACCTGCTAGTCAAAAACCTGCTAGTTCTTAAAATTAGACCAGAATTTAAGATAAACTAGTAGTAACATTAAACTTAAAATTTAAATTTTTATTGAAAAGTCATTGGTTGCAGCAGTGATATGAGTTGATGCAGTGATATGAGTTTCATGTTAAGGTTAACATCAAGCTGCTCCTCAGATGCCCCAAACATTAAACAGAGACATCATTATTAAACAGAGACATCATAATTCTGTTCTTTATTTTCACTTGCAGATTGGACAGGCAATGGACATGTATGAGGGCATAATGAAAGAAAGAAGCATCAGCTTTAGCTTCTTCAAGAAGTGAATCAGTTAACAAGAGTTTGCAATTACAAAAGGAAATGATGCAAATGAAAAAAGAGGAACAAGAAAGGCAAAAAGAAATCATACAACTACAAAAGGAAAAGTTGCAGCTTCGTTTGGCAAAGGAAGAGCGAGAAAGACATGTGTATGAAGCCTCCATCATGGCAACGGACACCAGTAAAATGGCACCAGATCAAGCAAAATACTATGAAGCTCTTAAAGCTAGAATTCTCAGAAATATATCCTAGTTTGTTTAGTGTACTTGATTAAATTTGTGACTATTATGTATTGAACTTATTATTATAAATCAATGCAATTTATTATTATTCTGAATGCAAATACATAAGAAAATTGTGAAAGCAAATACATAGGAAATAATGAAAGCAACTACATGTCACCACCATGGATCTGCCAAAGATGCTCTACAAGATCATTTTGCAACTGGATATGAGTTTGTTTGTCTCGAATTTGTTGATGCACTTGTATGAATTCTCTTAGATTCCTTAGATTCTCTTAGATTCCTTAGATTCCTTGCACTTGTGAGATAGAGTTCGCTCTCTGACGCCGATGATGAAGGTGGACAGCAGCAATTCTCATTCTTTCTTCATGTTCTTCTTCTTCTGCTTGCATAATGTCGAGAATCATTTCTGTAGTGTTATCCATCGAAATAGAGGATTTTTAAAGTGAGAATGAATTTGAGTTTGTGTTTTACTCAGTCCCCTGTTCTATCAACTATTTATAGAAAGTTCAAATATAGCCGTTGGAATATGGCCGTTGGAAATATGGTCGTTGGAAATATAGCCGTTGTAATTTGAATTTAAAAAGTATTCAAAATAACAATAAAATACTAGTTTCAAAATATAGCCAACCATTATAGCCAACTCCATTGGAGCACAACAACTTACAGGTTCAGCAAATTTTAGCCAACCATTATCTTATATTATTTTAGCCAACCATTTTAGCTAGCCCCATTGGAGATGCTCTTAGTCACTCAGAATTTAAGGAGAAACGACGAAATATTGTTGTAAGGGCATCTCTGACGATCTATTATCGGGCTCTTAAATAAAATATAAATAATGTGTCTTTTATCAAGTTAGTATCTTAGATAAACTAGCTTATAGCCATAAATTTTATTTATAATTATTCTGTTTATAATTATATTTTTATTACGATGCAACACACAATTGTTTTTTTAATATTTATAATTATATTTATTTATGAATATTTTAATATTTAAAAGTTATTAGTTTACATGATTAAATTATTGTTAAAAAAGATTTAGCCAAAAAAAAGTATAGTTAAAAATTTGATATTTATTATATTTTACACGCTCAATTTAATATTTGTTTATATTGAGTTATAAAAGTTAGATTTGGCCAATTTTATGGTTCACATGAAATTCACAAAATAATCTTTAATTTAGTTGTGGTTTAATAGTTCTTTTTCAATTAAAAACTATTCTAAAACTAAAAAGAGAATAAATTGACGAAATTTAATGTTGAGAATTCTATTCGATTTAGGAAATCTACTTAACTTATATGTAGTTTAGATTATTAGAATAACCTTTATTAACCAAATACATGTTTTAATGTTAAATCTAACGGTTTTCACCTATCTATTTAAGATTAAACGATTTTTATTATTTTGGTTATAAATGAGTTTCCTTATTTAATTACAACTATTTTTATGTTTTAACTTTTTGGAAAATCCAATCTTAATATAATATCTTTTAACTTATATCATTTTTAGATAATAATTTCTTTTTATATGATATAATCTTGATCATCTATTTTTAAAAGTATTGGATCTAACGGTTGAGAATGTTTTGTCGGTATTTAGGACCAAATTACCAGGATAACATCATTAATTTTTCTTAATATTTATATATTTTTTATTTTTTTATTTTTTTAAATATTTATTGCTAAAATATAATATACTCTTTTTTGTAATATGTTAATGATGCGGGAACTTTGAACTTTTGAGAAAATAAATTATCAATTAAAATATTTTTTTTTTGTAATAGTTCTTCTTTTAAAGTAGTACACCGCGACGATCAAAATTCTGTATAAAATTCATTTTTTTTTATAGTATATCCCGTAAATATCTATGTTATTATATTAAAAACTAAATAATGAAAGCTTTTTTATAAGTGTGGTCGCTTTGTTTGATCACTCAATCCATAATCGTTGGATCTTTCAAATTAAATTGTTGAGAAACGTTACATATAACAGTAAAATTATCATGTAGAATGATATAAGATTTGAATCTACCAACAACATATTAAAATTTACAGGTTTTTTTTGAATTTTTTTTTTCATTTTTTCCTTTCAGACATAGGTTATTTGATAATATTTTTTGTAAAGTACGATTTTTCAGAAAAGTGCTATACTAATTGATTAACAAACTTTTAAAGTTTCGAATTTAATAATTTACAATGTATATAGGTTAAAAAAGTTAGGTCTGTTCTGTAGCTGAGTCTACAATTTCAAAATATAGTTTTTTTTAATATGAATATAGTCATGCTAACAATGAAATTAGGTCTATGAGTGCTTATAAAACAAAATCACCATTTGCGTATAATTTATTATTTAATAATAAATTATATTTGATTAGTTATGATCTATAACTTAATAAAATATGATAAAAAATATGCACAATTTTATAAAATTTTATCCTCGTATTATTATATTATTTGTTGATTTGAATTTTTCTTAGATTGATTTTAATTTTTGAACATAGATTTCTAAATTTAAAATAGTTAGAACAAAGTAATTAAATTGGCGTTAAAATAATGATGACATAATAATCATTATTAGAATTTAAATACTCACTTTACTGATTTGAGCTTTATCTTGTGTTTTAAAAATCAGAATTTAACGATTTTACACCCCACGTGAAGATAATTAAATTATTTTTAATTAAAAGATGGTTTAACAATTTTTATCTAACTGGAATTGTCCATGTAAGAGAAAAGAAAGTCACAAATGTTTTACATGGAGAATTCTATTCAATATAGAAAACTTATTTATATTTGGTATATTTGTTTTAAATTATCAAAATACACTTTTTAGAATTTAAATATAATCCTATTATAAATAAAATACACTTTTTTAATATTTGATCAAACGATTTTCATTTATCTAGTTAAGATCTAATAGTCCTTATTAATTTGGTTGTCACGATCAAAATTTTGGATAAATCCCTATTATGCTTATTATATGAAAGAGTTTAATATAATAAGGATATCAAGTACATATTGATATAAGTATCTTACTAACTGCTTTTACTTTTAATTTTTCGGTTTTATTTATAGTGTATATAAAATTTTAAAATACATTATTACTTTGAAATTATTAAACAGTATAAAAATTATGTTATGATTATATAAAATTTTATTCTCATATTATTATAGTCTTTATCGATTTGAATTTGTTCTTAATTTATTTTAATACTTTATTGAAAGAAAGATAAAATTTTTATATTTAAAATAATTAGTGAAAAAATAAATAAATTGGTGCTACAATTATAAAAAAATATTTATTAAAATTTAGATACTCACTTTACTATTTGGGTTCTATCCTGAGTTTTAGAAATTGAATTTTGACGATTTTACAACCCATGTGAAACTAACGAAATTATCTTTAATTTAATGATGATTTAATAATTATTATCTAATAATATTTTGATATTATCCTTTTATGTTTGATATATGTAAAGTAATATAATTATAATTTGGATTAATCAAATTGTTATGTTCCTTCAGAAAAAAAATATTTAAATTTATTCATGTACAGGAGTTCTCCTAAGTCTCTTATAATGCAGGGTCCACATGTATCATTGTTATGTGATATACATGAGCATTATATTGATATTTTTTAATATTGTAATCGATATGAATTGTTATCTTATATTTGGTTTAACAATTATTATCTAACTCGAACTATAAATAAATTAAAGAGAAAAGATATTTAAGAATTTTTACATAGAAAAATTTTAAATTAATAAAATACACTTTTTAGTATTTAAATATAATTCTATTATTAATCAAATACACTTTTTAATATTAGATCTAACAATTCTCATCGATCTATTTAAGATCTAACTGTAATAATTAATTTGGTCATATAGTGGTCGTACACGGACCAGATCGATTTTAATTTTTTCTTAAATTGATTTTAATATTTTATTGAAATAAACATAGAATTTATAAATTTAAAAGAATTAGGAAAAAAATTAAATTGGTGCTACAATAATAAAAAAAAATTATTAAAATTTAGATAATCACTTTACTGTTTGGGCTCTATCTTGAGTTTTAGACAACAGATTTTAACAATTTTACAGCCCACGCGAATCTAACAAAATTATCTTTAATTTAATTTTAATGATGGTTTAATAATTATTATCTAACTGAAACTATCCATAAACTAAAGAGAAAAGATAATTACGATTTTTTACATAAAGATTTCTATTCAATATAGAAAACCTATTTATAATTGGTTTATATTAAAAAAATATATTAAAATTTAGATAATCACTTTAATGTTTGGGCTCTATCTTGAGTTTTAGACAACAGATTTTAACAATTTTACCGTCCACGCGAAGTTAACAAAATTATCTTTAGTTTAATGATGGTTTAATAATTATTATCTAACTGGAACTATCCATAAACTAAATAGAAAAGATAATTACGATTTTTTACATAAAGATTTCTATTCAATATAGAAAACCTATTTATAATTGGTTTAAATTATCAAAATACACATTTTAGTATTTAAATACTATCCTATTATTAATCAAATACACTTTTTAATATTATATCTAACGGTCCTCATCTATTTGAATATTTATAGTTTTATAATCCAACGGATCATATACTTTTGGTAGTACAGTGACCGACCAAAGTTTTGGATAAGATCTCCCTTACGCTTATTATATATAAGGAGTTAATGAATAAAGTTGGATCAAAAAAATATATTCATTTAACGAGATTATTTATTTATCGATTAATGAATATTTTATTCAATTATCGATAAATAAATATTTATTCATTTGGACAGTATTTTTATTTTTTTATTATGATGATGATGTTTTAAAATTTAATATTCGAATGTATCTAGAAGATAATTTAAATTTTTTTATCATCTATCTATATTATCAATACTATTATATAATAAACAAAACATTAAAGTTTGGTTGGTCGGTATGATACATTGTGATTTTGCTTAATTGACATTAACTGTATTTCGTGTTTTTACTTAATTAACCATACTTATTTATAGAAATATATTATTAAATAATAATATTTCCTATTATAATCAATTACCTTTTTCCCCTAAAATACATTATTTTTTCTAACAAAATCCCCTATTTTTTCAAACATATCACAGACAATTACCTTTTTTTTCTATTTTTCCTTACTAAAACCCCTCATTTTCCAAAAATATCACGGACAAACCTTTAGTTATTTATTTTTAAACCTATAATATTATAATTATTTTTTAAAAGTTTACCTATTTTAACATGTCTACTTATTTTTCTTAACAAATGCAATCACTAAGAATATTAAAATATAAATAATCAAATATATATTTATAACCAATTAGCTTTTCAGCTAAAACACATTATAGATTTTTTCTAACAAAGTCACTCCTTTTCTAAATATATTACGGGAAATTGTCTTTTTCTATTTTTCTCACTAAAATTCATTTTGTTTTTCCAAAAATATCACACGAAACCATTTACTTATTTATTTTAAACGTGTTTAAATAATTTTAATTATTAAATTTTAAAACCTTATTTTCCAAAAATATCATGGGCATTTACCCTTTTAAACTAAATATATGTTACATTTTTTATTTTTTCTTACTAAAACCACTCATTTTTCAAAAAATACAAATCTTTACTTATTTATTTTAAAATTTGTTTTAATATTTTTAATTAATTAAAAGTATTTAATTATTTTTACATGTCTAATTAAAAGTAATTTTCTAAAAGTAGTTTCTTAATTAAACAACTAATTTTTACTTTTTATGCATCTGTTATACTCCATATATATAGTAGTTTCTTATATTTTATGATTTTTCAATTTTGTCTACATTGTAGACCATAGTCCATAGGCTGGCATTGTTGACCGCAGATCTGCACAAAATAACTGAGCTTTAAAAATTCAGTCAATATAAACAACTGAGCAAGTGGAGATCATGGGGTTTAGAGCTTTGAAAAGACAACTAATATAAACAACTGAGCTAGGGGGATCGTGGGGCTTTGGTTTCTTCTTCCCCCGTTTTGATGTTTATTTAAAAAGTACTTTATGACTTTCATTTTTATACAATTTTCATTTTGAATGTCCCTCTCATTTCTATACATTATAAAAATAGTAACTTTTAATAATATAAAACACATTACACGCACTACTTTTCTCCACTATCTCTATTTTATAATAATTTTATTATGCCATATTTTGGCATAGTCCAAATTTCTCCGTTTAATAATTATTAATTCAGATTAATAATTAATTGCTTAACCAATAAACAATATCCTCTTTCTGAAACGAGTAAAGAATCAATCTCAATCGACGAATAACGAAAAATATCTCCAAACGATATTCTTCAAATCATGGAAAGAAATGCGGAGATGCCGCAAGATTGTAGGAAAACATGTGAAGACCAGACTATTTATGGGAACGTGAGGTGGATTGATAATCCTTGAACTATTTATGGGAACGTGAGGTGGCCGGATTGATAATCCTTGAACTATTTATGGGAACATTGGATGGATAAACTTTGACTATTTATGGGTTTGGACTGAATTGACTTATCTAATGACTTGTTTTCCAAGAACTACGTGAGGCTTGATCCCTATATAAATGGGTACGTAGGCACCTTGTATGGTACAGTGGTATACGACAATTGACACTCGGGAAAGAGGAAGAGAAAAAACTCATTCTCTATTCAATTTCTGAGTAGTCATCATTGTTCACACAATATCACGCAAGTATACGCGGTCACAAGTAATATAAGAATAAGTAGAGTTCGTTCCCACAGAGACTGCTTTGGTTATTATAGTTATGCACTTATGCAACAATGTATGGCTATCGTTCAATGCTAAGACAAGTATCAAAGTTGTGTTTTGATTAACTAAATTAACTAAACAATTTACCAAGACTATATTAAACTAAAGATTGCTGTTGATTTACTTATGAGAATAAAACATGGGATCCTAACTTCATTAAATAATTCATCTAGAGTCTCTTGTCTTTAATCAATGCATGTGACAGTTGTGATAACTAATCGGATAACACGAAATCAGTACACGCTACCTTTCAGTATACGTATACCAAACCACTCAACATCCACAAAAGAGATAGAAGTTAAGCAGACACCAATTATGCTTAGACCTTATATGTCTATAAGATTTGAAAACATAACGGTTTAACGAGCAAGTTATCCATTCAGATTACATAGGGCAGGTAAGATGGTTAAAATCACCTACGAATCATGCATGACAAACATACATAAACCTATGCTAGCATGACAAGTTCTAAATCTCTATATCCACTTTCGCAATCAATAGAGATTAACATACAATCTTAGATGTTAGCTACGCATCCAAGAAGAATAAGCACAACCAAACTAGGATATCAATTAGCCATCACACACACATATCTTTAAAACAATTAACTACTAAAATCCATAAATAAATCCGTTAAAATCCCACGACAACGATTAGTTCATAATCGAACCGTTCATCATCGTGGGTTCTGATGAAAACATGATAATAAATATGTCTGGAATACTAAATAAAGTACTAGAGATAAGGTTTAAGAAAGACAAAACCAACGAGAATCCAAAGTATCGCCTAATTATGGATCAATGTAAGCAGCACTTGAGGATTCAGCCTAGTTGGGTGTTAGATTTTGTTCGTAAGCAAGCTAATAGGGTGGCTCACTTGTTAGCCAAGATTCCCTGTTCTGTTAATTGCTTTCTAATTGTTACGTCTCCTCCTCAGAATGTGTTGGAGTCTCTATTGTATGATCTTTCTGATTGAATGAAATTGGTTTGTTTCAAAAAAAAAAAAGAAGATGAAAACTAGATCTTCGTAATCAGCCGTCTTCTTGTTCTCCTCACCGGTGGATGGATATGTATGTATGTATATCAATGTATATCTCAGAATTCGTCCACCATTAGTTTATATAGGCTGCAGGGTTGACTAGTCTTCATCTAATTTCCTTTTCAGAATCAGAATTGCCTTTTTCAGGATTTTGGGGAGCGCGGGCGCGCTTGATAGGGCGCGGGCGCGCATGATCTCTGTCCAGAATCTCCACTTTGCTTTTCTTTGACTTTTCCTTGCGCTCTCTCGCTCCGTAACCACTTGGCCTTCACAGAAATGCTCAAAACACCACTGCAAACGACATGAACTCCAATTCTCTGCTGACGAAGTAACTCTGCATATACTAACACAAAACACATTAAAAACACCACGCACTTGAGTACAAACAATCAATTTAAGCCGATTTAGGACGTTCCAAGTGAATATGAAATCCACTTATCACACCCCCAAACTTAAACCGATGCTTGTCCTCAAGCATAAACAGACTCTATATATCTATAATGCAATGCATGAATGCAACTAATATGCTAATGCAAACAATCCCCTCAGACTAACCATAACCTATCAACAAGTAAACATCTCAAGGAATGAAATCTTTCAAACAGAGTTCGACCAAATTCCCGTATATTAACCATACAAACACAGAAACGTGCGTGTGTACAATGCTCATCAATATACTCCCAAACTAAACCAAGACCATTTCCTATTCTTCACCAAAACAACCACAAGCTTATAAACAGAATATACTCTAAACTCAAGAAACCACTTAGAGACACCTCCATAAACCACTTGAGATAGACAGGAATTCATGCTTTTATTACAAAACAACATACTAAACACAATAAACATGCTTATTTGATCGTGCAATGGATGAGACCCCAAAAGGCTTATACAATAATACCCATATAACGAGCGTTAGGTTAGTGGATCCCAGACCGGAAAAATCTTAGGTCACTAGGCACAAAGTCCCCTAGAACTTAATTGCCCGAGTATTAAAGAGCTCACCCTGATCAACTCTGCATAAAACAACTAAAACAACTTCTTTTTTTTTTTTCACTTCTTCTTTTTCTTTTTCTTTTTCTTTTTCATTATTTTTTTATATTTCGGAATGAGTGCGCTTTGCCTTTTTCTCATCCCACCCTAGACTACTCATTTTTTCAATGAGCGGCTACTAGCCATTTGACGCCTAGCCTTTATTAACAACTAGCATGAAATCCCTGTTTTCCCCCAAACTTAGACTTAAGTGCTTCTTTCAATTTCAAGAGAATAGAAGACATTCTGAATATAAGCAAGTGATTAAATTCTAATATCCAAAAAAACATGGTCTGATCAAATTCAAAAGCAACCAATGAGACTTATGAAATTAATTTGTTTCTGGCATGCAAGTCAATTCATAGGAACTTAATCAACCCTCTATTCATCATAATCACACTCCAATCAACATCGACTCATCAACGTAAATAGTCAAGTCCTACGGGATCATGAAATATGCTATGCAAATGCACTAAATGGACTCACATAATAGATATAAACACTAATGCAGAATGCTCTATATGACAAAAACATGCAAATATATGAATAAATACTAACTACTTATGCAATATGAAACCTATATGACACACACACACACTAACATTCCTCAATTATCACCCCCAAACTTACAATATTCAATGTCCTCATTGAAGGTAATAACAAGGAAAGTGCAGAAAATACCTAATCATCAGCAGGGCCACCCTCCTCGGGTGGTGTATCCGGTGGTGGATAAACAGAATCAGCTCCAAAGGTGGGCCAAGCAACATCAACTCCAGTGGCTCTGAATGCAGTACTCAAAGGACCTATCAACTTCACTCTGAATCCCAAATGGATCCCAGAGGGAAACAACACAAACTTTTTTTTTGTCTTTTTTTTTTGCTTCTGTGAACAGTAACCCTGCGCGGGCGCGCTCATCCAGGCGCGGCGTGCTCTGCTACTGTTCATGAATTTTTTTTATTTTTTTTGCCACACAGAATACTAATACTACATATTCGCGTGGGTTGCCTCCCACGAAGCGCTTGTTTTACGTCAATAGCTTGACGTGATTCCTGACTCCTTAAACAGCTGAAACAAGAACCGCGGTTTCCGCCTCGCGATTCACCCGTTCACCAAAATACGGTTTCAACCTCTGACCATTGACCTTAAATGCTTCATCCGGTGACTTATCGAAAACTTCCACTGCACCATGTGGAAACACTGTTTTGACCGTGAACGGCCCCGACCACCTTGACTTCAGTTTTCCTGGAAAAAGCTTGAGACGAGAGTTGAAAAGCAAAACAAGTTGGCCAGGCACAAAGGATTTGTGCACCAACTTCTTATCGTGCCATCTCTTGACCTTCTCCTTGTACAGCATGTTGCTCTCGTAGACTTCACCATACCTCAATTTATCTTGCAGTGGTTGGAGTTCAAGTGTAGAAGCTTCTTCCATAGATGGTTTAAGTCGCTCCTGAGAATTATTCAGCTCTGCTAATCCAAGAGATTCGAATGGCGCATCAATTTTTCTTTTCCACGGAGGTGCATTCAACAACTGAAGTTGCTCTTCTCTTTCTTCGTCTTCGATATCAGAATCCCCTATCAAGACTCTCTCCACTGTATCTGACTTCAGCGGTTGTTCAATCTCTGTATTGACGACAGAATCGACCATCTCCAATTTAAAGCACTCTTCTTCCTCAGTTGGAAATTTCATTGCCTTGAACACTGTTAGGCCGAATACACAATATATAATCAAGTATGTATGAGAATAACAATCAAGAACACTTTTTATAAATCAACAAACTGTAATAATATTAACAGTTTCTCTCTTAGTGATGTTAATGAATCACAAAGAGCTACTAGGTTACAAGAATAATATATTCAATGTTCGCGTCCCTTCTAGGGATAACCTATCTGTGTTTATATAGTACACAGTTACACAATCCTTATCTAATTGATACTCCTATAAATTAGCTATACAATTATTATCAATTAAGGATTGCTTCAGTCTTCTGTCCAGTCTCCTTAGCTGTATCAATATATTCTGCTTCTTTCCATCTTCAGAATATATTGCTTCTAGAATCTTTATCTTTGCACCGACAGCTAAGTCAACTATCACCCTGTCAGACTTTAACAAACTCTGACCGGCTTCCATGTAAACTCTTCACCCAGTCAGACTTTATCAAACTCTGACTGGCTTCTATATAAACTCTGATATGTACCTGGTACTTAAACACTGATGAACAAACGTCAGCAATTATATCTAACAATCTCCCCCAACTTGTTCATAATAAAAATGTACAAGTTAAAAAGATAATTGATGATGTCAAAACATATAACAAATGCAGTGTTTAAAATATGCCAGAGTTTAATTTTAAAACAGAGTTTAAATTTAACTTAGAACAGAAAACATAAAAACTTACAGTCAGACTTTACTGAATTTCTTGGATATCAGGTACAGTCCTGATATAATCTGACAGTAACTTTCCCTTAGCTCGATCTAGTTCAGCAATCATATCCTTCTTCAGCTCCTTCAATTCTGGTTCATCTTCACCAATTTGATAAATGGCAGCCCTTAAAGAATAGATGCTGTTCTTGTTCATTTCATTGCCAAGTCTGATATAAAAAGCCTTATCAGACTCTAGATTGAACTCTAGAACTTTCTTATTTAGTGCAGTCCTGAATCTAGCACTATTTTTCTTCATTTCCACCAACTTTCCATGTGCATCTCTGTACTTAGGAATATAAGCACTGGAAACATTTCCTCCAAAAAGAACTTTCGATTTCATCATTCTGTCTTTTAAAACCAAAGTAGCATTATGAGTATTTCTATTTTTGATCTTCAGGAGATAGAGAACATACTCTAGCTCTTCCCAGAATTTTAGACAAATATCATCTTCTCCAATTCTGTAAACTCTGCCATCAGCCATAAAGTATAATAAAAACTCCTTCTTCAAGCCTCTGTGGTAAATCATCTGAACAGATTCTAGTTTATCAAGGTTTTCTTGAGTAACCCCAACACCAGGTTCTGCCAGTGATGTATGATCTAAAGGACTATTATTAACTCTTTTCTCTCTGTGGGAACCCAAACCAGATTTATCATAAGATTGTTTTCCAAGTACTGTTCTGGTTTGTAGAAAGTTCACCTGGCTAGGCTTCAGAGTTTCAGGTAATGAAGATCTTTTGAAACCTTGGAGTGGTGAAGATAGCTGAGTTTGCACAACTTGAGCATTGTCAGAGGTTGGCACATTCTTAACAATAACATCAACTTGAGCATTGTCAGAGGTTGAATAATTCTTCTTTTCCAGGTTAGGCTCTTCAATCATCACACCTTTACCTTTATCAGCGTTTGAACCAATAGGCCTCCTTGAGTACTGTAAACTCTGATCAGAGTTTACATTCTCTTTGATAACAATTCCTTTTTCTTTTCTCCTCGGAGCCTTGATAACCTTCTGTTTGTAGATTCCAGCTTCAACATCTTTCCTGTGTTCTTCAGCAAGCAATTTCTCTTCTGCCTGGATATCTTCAATAGTAACATCTTTACCATGTTCTGCTAAGAATAACTGTGTAGCAACTTCTTCATCAGTAACTGGAGATTTAGAGGAAAAAAGTAAACTTCTAACCCTTGAAGAAGACTGCCCTCCAGTGTATAATCTTTTTCCATTAGCATTCTGAGCATCAGAGTTTGATCTCCTCCCTTGCCTTTGAACATTCCTTGTCCTTGGATTTTGACCTTTTGCACCACCATCAGTAGTGTCATCTTTCCGAGTCAGAGTTTGAGAGCTCTTGCATTTGTCCTCTTGAGACACTCTCTCCCCCTTTTTGACATCATCAGACAGCAAAACTGATGTGAGCAATTCAATGGAGTTTGCAATTTCATCCAACTTAGTTGACATTTTGACTTGATTTTCTTCAACCTTGGACAACCTGGAATCAAAAATCTTCTGATCTTTACACAAGGAAATATACAATGATTTATCCCTCTGTTGTGTAAGTTCCCTTGCAGCTATATCATTCCTAAGACCTTCAATAACCTTGTCAGAAGCAGCAAAACGATTGTTTAATGACTTGACTTGGACTATTGTAGCTTTTAGATGAGTTAAAAGTTCAGGATTTTGAATTTGTAGCCATTAAAACAGTTTAGAAGAAAACAAACAGAGAATAGATTATGGTGTGTGCAGTGAAAGTGTTTGAGACAATGTGTGTGAGTAAAAGCTTATGAAAAGTTAAGGTGTGTAAAAGAATGAACCGTTTATGTGTAGTAAATTTAAATAATAACTATGAAAATTAAAACCCAATCGTTTTAATCATTACTACACACAGCAGGCGTCTTTGAAAAGTGTGTGAGTGGGACAGATGTCAACCATGTATTCACTGACAGCTGTATGTAACAACTTCCAATACACACGCGCAGTAAAAATAGCCATAATTACCGCTTTTCACACTGTTCAAAACACTCAACTTCTCTCTCCTCTGTTTAATACAGAAAGGAACCGTTTGTACTCATACTCTTTTGAATTTCAAAACAAATGTCTAATCTCAAAATTATAAAATGTCTGAAACAAAGAAATCATTTTAACCATCAGAGATTAAAACAAAGTTACCTCGACGTATTTCACACAATACATCAGTGTTTACCATTTGTCCTTCTTTGTCAATAAACTCTTTTCTCAAACTGTACAGGTGTGAAAATATGTGTGTGCAATAGCAGAGTTTACCGAAATCAAATATTTAGATCATCTCAAAGTGCATAAAATCCACAACCTAAAGTAGTAAAAACTGGTTGCCTAAACTCTCATGTATAAAATAAAATCTGATTTTTATATCTAAACTCTGTATTCTGATATCCTTTCATTTGGATATATCTTTTATTTTTCACCCCCTTTATTTATATATATATATATATATATATATATATATATATATATATATATATATTTTTTCCCAGTAATCAGTGGTTGGCACTAGTCACCAAAAATCAAAGATTTTAGCCCTTATTCCATACAATAAGTTCCTGGATCTTCCTAGGCACAACATGATCTCAAAGGAATTTGTGCTCTGTTTGGCATCTTTTGATTTGAGGGTGAATTATTTGCAATTAATAATCAGAGTTTAGACTTTTCATCAGTTAATACAATTAATTTATGAGAGAAAATGCAAACAGCTAATACAGACTCAGTGTATAGGATCAATAAACTAAGATATGCTATAAATATAGAGACAGTATCATGCTGTGTTAACTTACTGCACATATTTGAGATCAGAATCTATATAACTCTTAAGGATTCACAATTACTTACTGAAAATCATGCTTCATACATTTTTCTTCATCGGTCCATGTGTTTCAGACAAAAATTATAATCAAAGTTTAACATCAGACTTTAACTGACAAAGTATGACTGACAGAGTTTACTTATCAGAGTTTATCATGCTGGGGCAAATAACAGTTAACACATGCAAAGAAAAATCATGTATAAAGTTTGAATCTAACCAGTATCTCTAGTCAAAACCAGAGATCATTCCAAGTTCATTTACCAGTCTTGTAAAGGTAGCTTCACTCAAAGGTTTGGTGAAGATATCTGCAAGCTGTTGGTCTGTAGACACAAAATGAAGTTCAATATCTCCTTCTTCCACATGTTCCCTGATAAAATGATACCTTATGCTGATGTGCTTGGTCATGGAGTGCTGTACTGGATTACCTGTCATAGCAATAGCACTTTGATTATCACAGTAAATAGGTATTTTAGAGTACCTTAATCCATAGTCCAGCAACTGATTCTTCATCCATAAAATCTGTGCACAACAGCTACCAGCAGCTATATACTCTGCTTCTGCAGTGGATGTGGAAATTGATTTCTGTTTCTTGCTGTACCAAGAAACCAATCTGTCACCTAAGAATTGACAGCTTCCACTTGTACTTTTTCTGTCTATCTTACAGCCTGCAAAATCTGCATCAGAGTAACCAATTAGCTTAAACTCTGATTCTCTAGGATACCACAAACCTAAGGTTATGGTTCCTTTGAGATATTTGAAAATCCTTTTTACAGCTGTTAGATGAGGCTCTCTGGGATCTGCTTGAAATCTAGCACAAAGACATGTTGCATACATGATATCAGGTCTACTTGCAGTAAGATACAGTAAAGACCCTATCATTCCTCTGTAGTTTGTCATATCTACTGAGGCTCCTGTGTCTTTGTCTAGCTTTGTTGCTGTAGCCATGGGAGTTGTAGCAGATGAACTATCAAGCATACCAAATTTCTTGAGAAGATTTCTGGTATATTTTGCTTGATTGATAAAAATACCATCATCTGTTTGCTTGACCTGTAAGCCTAGAAAATAACTAAGCTCTCCCATCATGCTCATTTGATACCTGGATTGCATAAGCTTTGCAAACTTCTTACAAAGTTTGTCATTAGTAGATCCAAAGATAATATCATCTACATAAATTTGAACTAAAAGCAAATCATCACCAGAATTGAAATAAAACAAGGTTTTATCAATTGTACCTCTTGTGAACCCACTTTCTAAAAGAAATTGAGCAAGAGTTTCATACCATGCTCTTGGTGCTTGCTTTAGTCCATATAATGCCTTGTCAAGCCTGTAGACATAGTCTGGATGCTTGGGATCTACAAATCCTGGTGGTTGTTCAACAAACACTTCTTCTTCAAGCTTCCCATTGAGAAAAGCACTTTTCACATCCATCTGAAAGACTTTAAACTTCTTGTGTGCAGCATAGGCCAGAAAAATTCTTATGGCCTCCAATCTTGCAACTGGAGCAAAGGTTTCATCATAGTCAATTCCTTCCTGTTGTGAATAACCTTTAGCCACAAGTCTAGCCTTGTTTCTTGTAATCAAACCTTCACTGTCAGTCTTGTTTCTGAAAACCCACTTTGTACCTACAATTGATCTATTCTTTGGTCTAGGTACAAGTGTCCAGACTTCATTTCTTTCAAATTCATTTAACTCTTCTTGCATTGCTGTAATCCAATTAGCATCTTGAAGAGCTTCCTCCACTTTCTTTGGTTCTGTTTGAGACAAGAAAGCATGATACAGACACTCATTATTTGTTGCACTTCTAGTTCTCACACTAGCATCAGGATCTCCAATTATGAGATCAGGTGTGTGTGCCTGTGTCCACTTTCTTGCTGTTGGTAAGTGGTTTCTTGCATCATTATTGGATCCTCCCCCTTGATCCATGCTCTCCTGATTCATATGTTGACTTTCTGCAGTATCTGAGGCTCCCCCTTAATTGGATGGCTCAGAGTTTGAACTGTCAGAGTTTGAATCAGTTTCCTCAACTGACTCACTTGCTGTGTCTTGTTGAACTTCTTCACGCTCCCCCTCAACTGGTTCTCTATTTTGTTCAATTTGAGAATTTCCAGTTTCTCCAGTATTTACCAGTAGAGGTTCAGAGTATGCTTCGTCAGAGTTTGTCAGACCAGCTTCATCAGAGTTTACATCATCAGAGAATAAATCTTCATTTTCAAAACGTAGTTGATCATATTCATTTTCATCTTCAAGTCCAGTTATTTTCTTGTCATCAAATGACACATGTATGGATTCCATGATCACTTTAGTTCTCAGATTGTAGACTCTGAATGCTTTTGTTGACAATGGATAGCCAACAAAGATTCCTTCATCAGCTTTTAACTCGAACTTGGTCAACTGTTCAGGATGAGTATTCAACACAAAGCATTTGCATCCAAATATATGAAAATATTTCAAATTTGGCTTCTTATTTTTCACCATCTCATATGGTGTTTTCCCATGCTTGTTGATCAGTGTAGCATTTTGAGTAAAACAAGCAGTTTGAACAGCTTCTGCCCAGAAATAAGTTGGTAATTTTGCTTCTTCAAGCATAGTTCTGGCTGCTTCAATTAAAGTTCTGTTCTTTCTTTCAACTACACCATTTTGCTGTGGAGTTCCAGGTGCAGAAAATTCTTGTTTCACTCCTCTTTCCTTGCAGAAAGCTTCCATGATTGAGTTTCTGAATTCAGTTCCATTATCACTCCTTATAATTTTGACTTTGTGCTGTGATCCTTTGTCCAGTAGATTTACATGATCCATCAGAGTTTGAGCAGTTTCATCCTTCTTTGATAAGAAATACACCCATGTATATCTAGTATATTCATCAAAAATTACTAGAGCATATTTCTTTCTGCCCATAGACATCACATTCACTGGTCCAAAGAGATCAACATGTAGAAGATGATAAGGTTCCACTACTGAAGATTCAGATTTGCTCTTGAAAGATGACTTCCTTTGCTTGGCCTTTTGACAAGAATCACATAGGCCATCTAGACTGAGTATTGATTTTGGGAGTCCCCTTACAAGATCCTTTCTTATTAGCTCATTGATGTTGTTCAAATTGAGATGAGAGAGCTTCTTATGCCAATTCCAACTCTCTTCATTTGACATTCTTGCAGTCAGACACACTGTTTTTCCATCAGAGTTTGTTACCAAACTTGCTTCATAAATGTTGTTGCGCCTGTGTCCAACTAGAACAACTTTTCCAGTAGATTTACTGATAACTTCACAGTGTTCAGTATGAAAATCTACATGGTTTCCTCTATCACAGATTTGACTCACAGATAGCAGATTATGCTTGAGTCCTGAGACTAGAGCTACATTTGTGATGATGACACTTCCAAGATTGACATTGCCATATCCCATAGTACGTCCTATGTTGCCATCTCCATAGGAAACTTTTGGGCCAGCTTTTTCCTTAAAGTCTGATAGCAGGGCTTTATTTCCAGTCATATGTCCTGAGCATCCACTGTCCAAGATAAGTGTGCTCTCTTTTATACCCTGCAATCACAAACAAACACTAAGTGTTAGTTTTAAGGACCCAGACTTGCTTGGATCCTTTGTCTCTCTTAACAGTGTTAGTTTTTGCAGCGGAATTACTATCAACAGAGTTTAAACTAACATTGTCAGACTTTACACTTGCAGAGTTTGCTCTAACCCATTTCAAGTTGGGTTTTAGCTCATAGTAGTTGTGATAAATGGCATGATAACTCTTACAAGTATAAATAGAATGCCAAGTGCTCCCACAGTGTGTGCATAAAGTCTGTGGTTTAACCCTTACATAATCATTCTTTACTCCTGATGTAGAAGATAAAGAATTAATATGTTTGTTCTTATTGCAAAATCTAGCAAGATGATTAGAACTACCACAATTATAACATGTTTTTCTTGGAGCACCAGCAGTAGGCAAGTGATTATTTCTATTATTTATGCCTATCTTTCCATTCCTTTTCTTCTTGGACCCTTTTGGTTTCATGGCAGATTTTACCTCTTTGAGCTTATGATCGAACTGTTTTCCTGTCATCAAACCAACATTAACCTGTTTTTCACAAGTTTTTACTGGCTTTCTAACAGCTTCTATTTCCATAAGATTTTCTGTTATAATATTTTCCTGTCTTTCACAGGTTTCATCTGATTTCATATCAGCTTCTCTTACTACAACAGATTTTAACTTAGTGGACTCTGGAACAAATATCACAGGTTTAAGTTGTGGTTTAACCTTAACCTTGTCTTTAAACCTAAGTTCATCATTTTCACAATAGCCTAAACCTACAGAATCTGTCTGAAACACTTGATGAGTGTCTCTTCCAGAGTCTGTCCAAGTCTTGATTATTTTTCTTTCTTTTTCTAGATCAGATTCTAATTGCTTATATCTTTTGAGCAACTCCTGTTCTACATAAACAGCATCATCTCTTTCTTTTTGAATCTGCTTCATATTTTCAAGTTCTCCTTCAAGAAACTTGTTTATATCTTTAAGGCTAAGATTCTCAGATTTAATTCTCTCATTTTCTAAAGTCTGATCCCTATAACTAACATGTACGCTTTTCAGATATACTCTCAATTCAGATATATTATCAGTATCATAAGCATAAGTAGTTAGGGGTACCTTATTTTCAGATGATTCAGTCTCATCTCTGACAGTTGCCATAAGAGCATAATTTTCTCCATCATCAGAGTCTGAAGTATCTGCCCAGTCTTTGCCTTTAGAGATGAGTGCTTTCTCAGATTTGCCTTTCTTGCACTCTGGGGCATAGTGACCCATCTCCTTACACCTGTAGCACTGGATTTCAGATTTATCCTTCTTGCCAGACTTGGTCTCCCTTCCATCAGACTTTCTAAAACTTTTCCTTTCAGAATTTGAATCTTTCCTTGAGAATCTCTTCCCTTTCTTAAAGTTCTTGAATCCCATCTTCTTGAAGGTCTTCACCATCAGTGCAGCCATTTGCATCATCTGTTCTTCATCATCCTCAGAGTCAGAAGCTTCATCAGAGTTTGAGTCATCATCTGAATTTGATGACTCAGTTTCAGATTGAATGACTAAAGCCTTTCCCTTGGCTTTCTTCCTTGATGATTCCTTCTTGATGGGCTTCTCCTCAACTTTGAGAGCAACAGATTTTGTCCTTTTACTCAATCTTCTATTCCTTTGTTCTATCTCCAGTTCATGAGTTTTTAACAACCCATAGATTTCATCAAGATCTGTATCAGCAAGCTCATAATTATCTCTTATTGTGGTTGTTTTTAAATCCCACTTTTCAGGTAGAGATAACAGAAACTTGAGATTAGACTCTTCAAGCTCATATTCTTTATCAACCAGAGACAGATCATTCAATAGTTTGCAAAATCTGTCATAAGTCTCAGTCAAGGTTTCATTAGGTCTTGAATCAAAGTGCTCATACTCCTGTGTGAGTATTGTCTTTCTGTTCTTCTTAATAGCACCTGTTCCCTGGCATCTGACTTCTAAAGCATCCCATATCTCTTTGGCAGTCTTGTAGCCAATTACTCTGTTAGACATAACATTATCTAAAGCACTGTGGAGAAGATGTCTAACCTTTGCATCTTTTGCAATTGATGAGATGTCCTCAGGAGTCATATCTTTCTTTTCCTTTGGAACAGTCTTTTGTTCTTGACCATCAACAACAGGGGATAATTTAGTCGGCATATGAGGACCATCATATATTCTGTCAAGGTATTCTGGATCTGTAGCCTCCAGAAACATGGTCATCTTCACCTTCCAAATTGGATATTCCACTGGCCTGAGAATTGGAACCCTGATGGTCTCATATCGACTCACAGAATTAGGTTTAACCTGTTCAACCTTGGGAGAAGTTTTATTTTCTTCAGACATGATTAATACTGTGTTTGAATCGTAAAACTGTATATATTAAACAGCCTTGGCTTTGATACCAATTGTTAGGCCGAATACACAATATATAATCAAGTATGTATGAGAATAACAATCAAGAACACTTTTTATAAATCAACAAACTGTAATAATATTAACAGTTTCTCTCTTAGTGATGTTAATGAATCACAAAGAGCTACTAGGTTACAAGAATAATATATTCAATGTTCGCGTCCCTTCTAGGGATAACCTATCTGTGTTTATATAGTACACAGTTACACAATCCTTATCTAATTGATACTCCTATAAATTAGCTATACAATTATTATCAATTAAGGATTGCTTCAGTCTTCTGTCCAGTCTCCTTAGCTGTATCAATATATTCTGCTTCTTTCCATCTTCAGAATATATTGCTTCTAGAATCTTTATCTTTGCACCGACAGCTAAGTCAACTATCACCCTGTCAGACTTTAACAAACTCTGACCGGCTTCCATGTAAACTCTTCACCCAGTCAGACTTTATCAAACTCTGACTGGCTTCTATATAAACTCTGATATGTACCTGGTACTTAAACACTGATGAACAAACGTCAGCAATTATATCTAACAATCACGTTAAAAGTGACCTTCTGATTTTGAACCCTCATTGTAAGCTCTCCTTTTTACACATCGATCAAAGTTCAGCCTGTAGCCAAGAACGGTCTTCCCAAGATAATATGAATCTTCTTGTCTTCCTCAAAGTCCAGGATCACAAAATAAGCAGGAAAGATAAGCTTATCCACTCTAACCAACACATCCTCCACTATGCCCCTTGGATATGTGATCGACCGATCAGCCAGCTATAAGGACATGTTTATGGGTTTAGGCTCAGGTAGTCCAAGTTGCATGAAGACAGACAACGTCATCAGATTAATACTAGCTCCCAAGTCACACAAGCACTTGTTGAAAGATAGATTGCCGATACTGCATGGTATGGTGAAACTCCCTGGATCCTTGAGTTTAGGAGGTAGCTTCTGCTGTAGGATAGCACTGCACTCTTCTGTCAAAGCAACAGTTTCCAACTCCTCGAGTTTCAACTTCCGAGATAGAATACCCTTCATGAACTTCGCGTAGCTCGACATTTGTTCCAGAGCTTCCGCAAAAGGTATATTGATCTGCAACTTCTTGAAAACCTCCAGAAACTTAGCAAACTGCTTGTCCAACTTCTGCTTTTGAAGACGTTTAGGGAATGGCGGAGGAGGATAGACCTCCTTGGTCTCTGTACTTTGCTTAGGAACAGATTTCTCAGTAGAAGGGTCACCTTTTTCCGCTTCGTTCACCTCCACACTCGCTTTTTCCCCTTTTTCATCACTTCCCGGCAGAAGGTCAGGCGCGGGCGCGCTCCCTAGGGCGCGGGCGCGCTCAGGCTTCTGCTGAGAATCCAAATTTTTTTCGTTTTCTACCTTTTCTAAGTTCTGGTCACTCGTGACCCTTCCTGATCGCAAGGTAACTGCTTTTACATGTTCCTTGACCTCTCTTTTGCCTGGATTAGCTTCCGTATCACTAGGGAGAGTTCCCTGTGGTCTTCAACAAGGCATTGGCAATCTGTCCGATTTGATTCTCCAGAGTCTTGATAGAAACAGCTTGGCTCTTGCACATTAGCCTCAATTCCTCCAATTCAGACTTTCATTAGATGACTGACCAGCATTGCCTTGAGATGGTTGTTGAAACCTTGGTGGTTGATATGGTTGCCTTGGAGCATACTGCTGCTGAAAACTAGAAGAGTTAAATGGCTTAGCTCCATACTGCTGATATGGCTGTTGTGGTTGATTCTGACCACCTTGATTGTTACTCCAACTGAAGTTAGGATGGTTCCTGTTATTCGGATGATAGGCATTAGGCACTGGCTGCTGTGGTCTCTGGAAATTACTCACAAACTGCGCCGATTCATTGGATATGGCACACTGAGTCGTTTCATGAGCACCTGCACATAGCTCACAAACACTAGCCACCTGTTGAACTCCATAGTTAGACAAGGAATCCACCTTCATAGACAAAGCCTTTAGCTGTGCAACTATAGCAGTAGCTGCATCCACTTCCAGAATTCCTGCCACTTTACCTTGTGATAATCTCTGAGTTGGATTCTGGTATTCATTAGCAGCCATCATCTCAATAAGTTCATAAGCCTCATCGTAGCTTTTAGCCCACAAAGATCCACCTGATGCCGCATCAAGCATTGGTCGAGATTGACCTCCAAGACCATTATAAAAACAATTGATCACCATCCAGTCAGGCATTCCATGATGAGGACACTTCCTAAGCATCTCCTTGTAACGCTCCCAAACTTCACATAAAGTTTCTCCAGAATGCTGTGAAAACTGAGTAAGAGCGTTCCTGATTGCTGCTGTTTTAGCCATAGGGAAGAATTTAGTGAGAAACTTCTGAGCAAGATCCTCCCATGTAGTAATAGAACCTGCTGGTAGAGAGTGCAACCAGCCTTTAGCCTTATCCCTCAGAGAAAATGGGAACAGTCTCAGTTTCACAGCATCTTCCGACACTCCGTTGAATTTGAAGGTGTCGCATATCTTAATGAAATCCCTAATATGCATATTAGGATCTTCCGTTGGAGCACCCCCAAACTGAACTGAATTCTGCACCATCTGAATCGTGCCAGGCTTGATTTCAAAAGTATTAGCTGCAATAGCCGGCCTGACAATGCTAGATTGAATGTCATTGATCTTTGGCTGAGAATAGTCCTTCAAAGCCTTCGTTTCTGTTACTAATTGATCTCCCATAACTAGACTTGATTCAAGTTCTTCTTTCCGAGATTGAGAACGTGTTCGCATACACGCTTACTAAAGTAACTGAAACACACCAAACGAAGTAAAATTGATGAGTATAATCCGAGTCAATGAACTTTAACGACCACTGATGACAAGCACATAAACTATATAAATAACACCGAGTCCCCGGCAGCGGCACCAAAAACTTGTTCACACAATATCACGCAAGTATACGCGGTCACAAGTAATATAACAATAAGTAGAGTTCGTTCCCACAGAGACTGCTTTGGTTATTATAGTTATGCACTTATGCAACAATGTATGGCTATCATTCAATGCTAAGACAAGTATCAAAGTTGTTTTTTGATTAACTAAATTAACTAAACAATTTACCAAGACTATATTAAACTAAAGTTTGCTGTTGATTTACTTATGAGAATAAAACATGGGATCCTAACTTCATTAAATACTTCATCTAGAGTCTCTTGTCTTTAATCAATGCATGTGACAGTTGTGATAACTAATCGGATAACACGAAATCAGTACACGCTACCTTTCAGTATACGTATACCAAACCACTCAACATCCACAAAAGAGATAGAAGTTAAGCACACACCAATTATGCTTAGACCCTATATGTCTATAAGATTTGAAAACATAACGGTTTAACGAGCAAGTTATCCATTCAGATTACATAGGGCAGGTAAGATGGTTAAAATCACCTACGAATCATGCATGACAAATGATAGGTCCATAATTTAATACATTTTTAATACCTATTTTATGTCTGTTTTCGTAATTTTATTATTTAATAAATTGTTTTCTTTTGTTTTGTAGGAAAATAAATAAAATCATATTTCAAGCAGAAAAAGGTGAAAAAGGCAAGAAGATGGAAATACTTGAAGTCAAAAGGAAATTGGAGAAAAATTGGAAAACTTATCGGAGAAGAAAAAGGAATTGAGGAAATATTTCTAGAATCCGATTTGTAGTCAAAGAGCCCAAGCCCGTTATTTTTCCTATATATATAGATCTCCTCTCTTGTATTTGAGACACCTAGAATTGTATTTGTTATATGTTTTATACTCTCTTGCTCGCTGGTGGCTCTTATCCGGCGCAACTTCTGCTTCTAATTGTTAATTTATTGTTTTCGAGATTTTTATATCAAGTTTATTTGCGTTTTTGTTTCTTCCATCTACCTTTGTATGCTTTCTTATACATTAATTAATTGTTTTCCTTTTACTGCTTTACTTCCTGCCGTACCAATCAACACATACATCACACATTAGTTGTTTAATATTGTTTTTTTTAGTTGTCCACTCGTTTATCCAAACTTGATTTCAAAAGTTTATTAATATTGTTAAGTTATATCACTTAGTTTAGACATGATTATTAAATGTTTTAATATTTGTTTTGTTTATTCAATTATTATGTGTAGCTAAATCTCTTGCCCTAGGATGAAGATGAAGTTAATTTGATTATTGTTGATATCTTCTCGTTCCTATTAATTGGTTCTCGTGATTTTTCTTGGTGTTTAATTGTTCAATTGACAAAGTGATTTTGATATATTATTGTTACCAGATTTATTTTTCATAGCCTATGCTTGCTCCATGAAGTTTTGATAGGTTATTGTTAGATAACAAGTTTCATAGTATATGCTTGTATCGTTAATTGATATATCTTATTTGTGAAGGAAAGAGAATTGATTTTAGGGTGAGTTGATATTAATTGTGATTGATTAATGGATTCGGATTCCTAGGTTTTCCATATTTGATTTTAATTGTTAATTAGGTTAAACAAATCTCATCTCAAATCTTATTGTCTAGTTCGCCTGAGTTAATTGTTAGGGTTTCGAAAATTCATAGTCTCTGTGGATCGATATGTGATTGCTACAACTAAACACTGTGCGCTTGCAATTTACATTATTTTAACACATCAAGTTTTTGGCGCCGCTGCCGGGGACTATTGGTAATTTTCACTCCTTGATATTTAATTCTTCGGATTAGTTTCTTGTTCTGCATTCTTTGTTTTTAGGGAATAGTGAAGCGGAGGAAAGCTTGGACAAGAAGATTGCTAGAAGGCCTCGTTGTCTCTTGTGAAATTTTTGGAAGCGCTTTTCGGTATTCCGTATCACCTCTCTCTATTTTCTTTCCATCACTATTGAAAAATCCAAAAAAAATTAAATATTTGAAAAATCCAAAAATATTAGTTAGTTATTTGTTAAAAACCAACTTGTTGCATCATTCATTCTCTCACATAGGAGCATATCATCTAGATTTCTTTATTGTCTTTATCGCTTTCCATATTATACAATTGTGGTGATTGCTGGAGGAAAGAGGTACATACAATTTAGAATAGAACACGTAGTGTAGTGCATCCATAAGTGTTTATTTATCGTTCTTTGTGTGTTGCATCATTTAATCAATCTTAAGGGCGCCACCCAATTTCAAGATAAGGTGAGGGATTTCATCACCCTTTCCTCGGCCCACAAATCACTAATTCGTTCATCTTGCATTCCTTTTTCCTTAATAAAATTAATTAGACGTTAGCCCCTAGGATTTCGCGCTCAATTAGGAAGAGAATCTAGGAGGAACAAATCACTAAGTATTTTTCGGTGGTGTCTAGGACTAGCGAAAGCTTACCTGGCCTTTAGACTGGTGCCTAGAATGGTGGTTAGCCTCTTGGCAATGCTTCCTCCTGCCTGGCCAGTCACGACGAATGCTTTTTGAGCTGTTACTTTTAGTAGTATCTTATTGTTAGGAGCAAGGTCTAGATTTTTTTAGGATAAGATAGATTTTTCTTTTGATTTTGCATATTCTTGGGTGTTTACTTATAGCTCTTGTCTGATACGTGCTTAGTTGATTGTTTCTCTTATATGCAAAGTACTTGGGTTCGAGATAATACATCTAGATTAGTGAGACAATCCGACCTTTCATTACCTGGAGTAGCAAGACAACTCGATTTCTCTTCACCCACTAAAATTGAGTCAAAAGAAGTAGAAGTTCCAACAACAGTCATGGCTGTTTCACTTAAAGAACGTTGCTACCCCGCTCGTACCGCTCAACCCTCATGCATAGTGCTACCAGCAGTAACCGCAAACAATTTTGAAATCAAACATCATAACATTAGCATGGTACCTAGGTTTGCTGGGGTAGAGGGAGAGGATCCATATCTTTTCATTCGAGAATTTGAGGAAGTGTGTGCCTTACAAAAACTTCAACAACTAAGTGAGGATTCCATTAGGCTTAGACTCATTAACTTTGCTTTAAAAGAAGATGCTAAACAGTGGTTGTATATTCTACCCGTTAATTCTATTTCCACATGGGAGGGATTTGTTGCTATATTTCTTAAAAAATATTTTCCCAACCATAAGGCTAACAGGCTTAGGAATGAAATCAACCAATTTCAACAAAATCGAAATGAGCCTTTTTGGAAATATTTTGATAGATTTCAAAAGTTGTTGTCTAAGTGTCCTCAACATGGTATAGAAAAATGGAGACTTTGTAAAATTCTATATGAAGCCTTAGATAGCCAAACCACTACCTTGTTAGAGTCTATGTGTAATGGTAAGTTTATGGATAAAACTGATGAAGAAGCTTGGCAATTTTTTGAAGAGTTAGCTGAAAAAACAATGTTGTGGGAATCAACTAGGGAACCCAGTCAGGAAACTAAAAAATCTAAGGGCGTACACGTAGTTGGTAATTCTATTGCAACCGAAGCTAAGTTAGCTACTCTCACTAGACGTCTAGAAGCTTTAGAAACCAACAAGGTGTCCTCACAAGTGTTTCTGTGTGCAAACTGTAATTCTCCTACTCATTTGATAGAAAATTGTCCTGAAATTGAACAAGCCAATGCCATGTTTCAATCTAGAGTTAGGAATGATCCTTATTCATCCACATACAAATCCTGGTTGGAAAAATCATCCAAATTTCTCATGGAACCAAGGTCAATACAATCAGTATAACCAAAATTCTCAACCTGCTTTTCAAAAGCCCAATCCTGGTCCATACCCAACTCAAAATTCTAACTCATATCTCCCACAAAATCTCAGTCAATATCCAAATTCAGTCCCTTTGAATCCTCCTGGTTTTAGTGAATCTGATAAAAGATTTAATTCTTTAGAAAAGAGTATTAAGGCGTTATTGAAATCTCAAGCTAATTTAACTCAATCTCAACAAAATTTCATGAACACTATGACCCAAGATAGGCAATTGCTAAATTCCAATGCTCAAGCCATATCTAAACTAGAGGTCCAAGTTAGTCAATTGGCAAACACCATCAGTGAGAGGGAGAAAAATCGATTTCCTAGTCAACCCGAGATTAATCCTAAATTTCATCCAAATCAAAAGTCTCATGAAAATGTGAATTATGTTATCTCTCTAAGGTCTGGTAATCAATTCAATAACCATGCTGGTGTCAATACTCAAGCAGAAGATAAGCTTACATCTGAACCAAATCCGTTACTCTTGAATCCTAGTCTTAAACAATCTTCCAATCCCAAGAGTCCTGAAGAAGTTGAATCTAATGAGTCATCACCCTCCGATGAACCACCTTCAAAACCCCAATCTGATGTGTCTAGTGAAAAAGTCTTTAAGCCGAAAGCCCCGTTTCCTCATAGACTTACTTCAAACAAACAATCTTCTCAATTAGATAAGATTTTGGAAGTCTTCAAGCAAGTCAAGATTAACATTCCTCTTTTAGATGCAATTCAACAAGTTCCCTCTTATGCTAAGTGTCTAAAAGATTTGTGTACTCATAAAAGAACCACTCATGTTCCTAAGAAAGCTTTCCTAACATCTAATGTTAGCTCTATCTTGTCAAATCAAATCCCTTTGAAGTATAAGGATCCTGGTTGTCCTACCATTTCTTGTGTCATTGGTAATACTTTCATTGATAAAGCTTTACTCGATCTAGGAGCTAGTGTGAATCTTCTTCCATTATCTGTCTATCAAAACCTGGGTTTAGGTGAACTTAAAGAGACTACTATCACTCTTTAGTTAGCTGACCGTTCTGTCAAAATTCCTAAGGGTGTGGTGGAAGATGTGTTGATTAAGGTGGGTGATTTTTTCTTCCCTGTCGATTTCATTGTTCTAGAAACCGAACCTGTCCAAAATCTCAAAAATCAAATTCCCATCATTCTAGGAAGACCTTTTCTTGCCACCTCTAATGCTTTGATTAACTGTAGGAATGGATTAATGAAACTCACATTTGGAAACATGCAAATTGATCTCAACATTTTCAATGTAGGAAATCAACCCAATGAGCTTTTTGACCAACCCATAGAAATTAACATGATTGATGAGTTAGTTGATAATGAAATCATGAATGTTGATGATGTTCTTAACTTTTGTCAAAACTACTTTGGTCAAGATTGGGATGATACTGGTCATAAAAATGAGATTAATGAAATGTTAGAGTCCACCATTCCTTTGCCACTTTATGAAGCTAATGAATCAATTGAGACAAGTCCACCGGAATTAGAACTTAAACCTCTTCCAGAAACTCTCAAGTATATGTTTCTAGGTCCTTCTGAGTCTTTTCCAGTCATCATTGCATCTGACTTGACACCTTCTCAAGAGGAGGAACTCTTAATTGTACTTAGAAATAATAAGGAATCCATAGGGTGGAGCATATCTGATATCAAGGGAATTAGCCCTGCCATTGTCCAACATAGGATTCTTTTAGTTGATGATGCTAAACCAGTTAGAGAACCGCAAAGGAGGTTGAACCCGACTCTTAAGGAAGTTGTTAGGAAAGAAATCCTT
Organism: Heracleum sosnowskyi; assembly: GCA_030848705.1. Classification (NCBI taxonomy): domain Eukaryota; kingdom Viridiplantae; phylum Streptophyta; class Magnoliopsida; order Apiales; family Apiaceae; genus Heracleum; species Heracleum sosnowskyi. Next base: position 13,585,668 of record CM061239.1, read on the forward strand.
AAATGTCTAGATAATGGGATCATCTATCCTATATCTGATAGCTCTTGGGTCAGTCCTGTTCAAGTAGTGCCTAAAAAGTCAGGGATCACTGTAGTTGTCAATGAGGATGATGAATTAGTTCCCACTCGTGTTCAGTCTGGTTGGAGAATGTGTATTGATTATAGGAAACTAAATGCTGCTACTAGGAAAGAACTAAAATTTTGCATGATAAATCTATATTGAGAAAATCTTTTTCTCCTGGTCAAAAAGTTCTTTTATACAACTCTAGGCTGCATTTGTTTCCTGGAAAATTGAGATCTCGGTGGGAGGGACCATTTGTTGTTAAAGTTGTTTTTCCTCATGGTGCTATTGAAATTGAAAATCCTAAAACTGGTGAAACATTTAAGGTTAATGGTCAAAGGCTTAAACCATTTTTAGAACTGCCAGTTGATTCTGAGGAGGAGGTGAACCACCTCCTTGATTCGTGATCCAAGTAAGTTCCCTTGTTGTATATAGTAGATAGTTCTATTCCTCTGTCATTCCCTTATCAGGTATTCTCGTCCTTTTACTTTGTCATTTTTCTCTCATTTGCATACATTGAGGACAATGCATGATTTAGGTATGGGGGAGGGGTTTGGTAGTATTATTAAAAAACAAAAAAACCAAAAAAAATTGAAAAATGAAAAAAAATCCCAAAAAGAAGCTTAGTGTTGTAAATTGTAGAATTCTAGCCTTGTGAAATGATTGATTGTTGCTTGATGCACCCGTACATGCTATAGTAATCTTTTGTTGCTGATACTTTTGATTGAGAAGTGATTTGCTAAGTTCTTGATCACAAACATACACTAGCAAGTTGAAACTAGTAGACTTACTGAATGTTGCAAGTAATTAGAAGGACATGAATATGTGCAAAATGATTTGGTTTTCATGCTTTGAGTACAAGTTGGTGCACTGAAGAGATTTTTACTTGGGATTGATTATGTTTTACCACCAAGTGAGTTTTTGAGCCATATGCATATCTTTTGCATTTTATATTCGTTTGCTTGAGTGTCCACATGTTGTTTGCATTGCTAGCGTTTGTTTGAGACCTTTCTTGAATGCATGACATTATTTGATGGTAAGATGATAAAGGCATTTAGGAATAACCTATATTTTCCAAATTACCACACCATTTATATATGATCAATTAGTTACCCTCTTGAGATTAATCCTATTTTTTCGGTGACACACCACATTATGTGCCTAGACCTTTTTCTTGTTTAGCCTTACTTATGCTTGATCCCAAATTGTCAATGGCTAGTAGGAACTTGAGGGAGTAATAAGGTGTGTAAGATGGGTTTACTTTTGTTCATTACTTTTGAGGAAATATTTGGTTTGATTGCTTACTTGATAGTCGTTGTTCAATAAATTTTTGAAGGAGGATTGCGGTTGCTTATATCTATCTCTTAGCTAAAGAAAAAAAAATGAAAGAAAGAAAAAAAAAAGAAAAAAGAAGAAAAAAAAGAATATATATATATATATATATATATATATATATATATATATATATATATATATCATGAGAGCATACTTATGTTTGTGTGATCCTTCTTCATCCGACTACTCAAGCCTTTTGTTGAAAAAAAAGAGAAGAAAATGAGAAAATTCAGTTGTGGGGAGGATGTTTGGTGATATGTATGATTTATTATGGTGCCTACTAGCTTTTGACACTTCACCTTATTTGGCCTTACTTGACATACCTTGTCCCTAGCCCCGTTACAACCCAAATAAAGACCTTTTGATTATCATCATTGATGTATGTTGTGTTAAAGTTAGATTGATACCAAATGTCAAGCATGCTTATGATTTTGTTGGAATAGAGTGATACACTTAGCCTTGTTCTTTAGTGAATATTCTTTTGTGAGTGAAAGGTGAGTTATTGCTTGTTTCTACATTTGAGATTCCAAGTTTTGACTCAAAGGTGTACTCTTGTGGGCTTAGCATGGTTACCAACTTATTCTTACTCTTGACATGGACTTTTGAGCACTTATGCATATTTCTTTGAGTAGACTATGTGAATCATTGCAACTTCCACGGCAAGACATTGCAAAGTCATTTTTTATTCTTAAGTTGATGTAGCATGAGAGGACTTGTATGTGTGGCGTTGCATTGCCATACAATCTTTTATATGAGCTAGATGGATTTTGTGGGTACATTCACTATAGGCCCTCACGAGACCTTACTCGTCCACTAGGGCTGCCTAGGGGTTTAAAGGGCTTGTTGCATATGCCAAATGCAATCGTGATCACCTACGGAAGTGGTATTATCTATTAGTTAGTAGTTTATATTATATTAGTTTTTCTCGAGGACGAGCAAAAGATAGGTATGAGGGCATTTGATAGGTCCATAATTTAATACATTTTTAATACCTATTTTATGTCTGTTTTCGTAATTTTATTATTTAATAAATTGTTTTCTTTTGTTTTGTAGGAAAATAAATAAAATCATATTTCAAGCAGAAAAAGGTGAAAAAGGCAAGAAGATGGAAATATTTGAAGTCAAAAGGAAATTGGAGAAAAATTGGAAAACTTATCGGAGAAGAAAAAGGAATTGAGGAAATATTTCTAGAATCCGATTTGTAGTCAAAGAGCCCAAGCCCGTTATTTTTCCTATATATATAGATCTCCTCTCTTGTATTTGAGACACATAGAATTGTATTTGTTATATGTTTTATACTCTCTTGCTCGCTGGTGGCTCTTATCCGGCGCAACTTCTGCTTCTAATTGTTAATTTATTGTTTTCGAGATTTTTATATCAAGTTTATTTGCGTTTTTGTTTCTTCCATCTACCTTTGTATGCTTTCTTATACATTAATTAATTGTTTTCCTTTTACTGCTTTACTTCCTGCCGTACCAATCAACACATACATCACACATTAGTTGTTTAATATTGTTTTTTTTAGTTGTCCACTCGTTTATCCAAACTTGATTTCAAAAGTTTATTAATATTGTTAAGTTATATCACTTAGTTTAGACATGATTATTAAATGTTTTAATATTTGTTTTGTTTATTCAATTATTATGTGTAGCTAAATCTCTTGCCCTAGGATGAAGATGAAGTTAATTTGATTATTGTTGATATCTTCTCGTTCCTATTAATTGGTTCTCGTGATTTTTCTTGGTGTTTAATTGTTCAATTGACAAAGTGATTTTGATATATTATTGTTACCGGATTTATTTTTCATAGCCTATGCTTGCTCCACGAAGTTTTGATAGGTTATTGTTAGATAACAATTTTCATAGTATATGCTTGTCTCGTTAATTGATATATCTTACTTGTGAAGGAAAGAGAATTGATTTTAGGGTGAGTTGATATTAATTGTGATTGATTAATGGATTCAGATTACTAGGTTTTCCATATTTGATTTTAATTGTTAATTAGGTTAAACAAATCTCATCTCAAATCTTATTGTCTAGTTCGCCTGAGTTAATTGTTAGGGTTTCGAAAATTCATAGTCTCTGTGGATCGATCTGTGATTGCTACAACTAAACACTGTGCGCTTGCAGTTTACATTATTTTTACACATCAACAAACATACATAAACCTATGCTAGCATGGCAAGTTCTAAATCTCTATATCCACTTTCGCAATCAATAGAGATTAATATACAATCTTAGATGTTAGCTACGCATCCAAGAAGAATAAGCACAACCAAACTAGGATATCAATTAGCCAGCACACACACACATCTTTAAAACAATTAACTACTAAAATCCATAAATAAATCCGTTAGAATCCCACGACAACGATTAGTTCATAATCGAACCGTTCATCATCGTGGGTTCTGATGAAAACATGATAATAAATATGTCTGGAATACTGAATAAAGTACTAGAGATAAGGTTTAAGAAAAACAAAACCAACGAGAATCCAAAGTATCGCCTAATTAGAAGAATACAAAGAAAAGATGAAAACTAGATCTTCGTAATCAGCCGTCTTCTTGTTCTCCTCACCGGTGGATGGATATGTATGTATGTATATCAATGTATATCTCAGAATTCGTCCACCATTAGTTTATATAGGCTGCAGGGTTGACTGGTCTTCATCTAATTTCCTTTTCAGAATCAGAATTGGCTTTTTCAGGATTTTGGGGAGCGCGGGCGCGCCTGATCTCTGTCCAGAATCTCCACTTTGCTTTTCTGTGACTTTTCCTTGCGCTCTCTCGCTCCGCAACCACTTGGCCTTCACAGAAATGCTCAAAATACCACTGCAAACCACAGGAACTCCAATTCTCTGCTAACGAAGCAACTCTGCATATACTAACACAAAACACATTAAAAACACCACGCACTTGAGTACAAACAATCAATTTAAGCCGATTTAGGACGTTCCAAGTGAATATGAAATCCACTTATCAATCATACGAGCTCAGCCCCCAAAAATCTCAAATCCCCCTATTTTCATAATTCGTTATTCCAGCAACCTCCGATTTTGGGTTGTTACGAAATTCTCCTAACAACAATTGGCGCTAGAAGGAGGGGATTATTTTTTGATTGTGGAGGACAATCAAATCCTCTACATCATACGCAAGGGGGGTTATTATGGATCTGGAGTGACTTTAATGGAGGAGCAGAACGATGGAGGCGGTGATTCATGATTCTTTTCAAAATTAAGATAAGTTTTCTTATGCTTTTGTCCATATACATAAGTTATCTTATAAAATTCGTAGTAAATTGAATACATGTCAGATTTTGATGATTTTTTATGATCCGGAAATTTTTTGTGATTTCCTAAAGCTTTCGTTCTTGGTGTTTTATGAGATTATGTTCATATTTATTCTCGAAATCACAAAACATAATCAGATCCCGTTTTTCAGTATTGAGAAGTTAATCAGCAAACATTTTATTTGATTCCTGATTCGTTATAAGTCCGTTTCTGACGAGCCATATATCATCGGAAAGCTCTTTTCGTTTTCTACAACTTTTATGTTTTGTGTTTTCCAAGAAAACATCGTTTACAGGGTCAGAAAGGTAAAAAACAGATCTGGACAGAATCTGAATCATGGAGATGTTAAAGAATTGTGATGCAATATTCGTAGCACATGATATGATTACTTCACTAGCTCGTGCATGGACAAAAATAAGTGTGGAAGATCCTTATTTTATAAGGGTAATGTTTTCGAAAGCTCTCTTTTCCAAGGAGGATTAATATTGAAGACCCTGCTCTCAGAGCAGAGTCCATGAATAAAATTATATTATTGAAGGTCCATTGTAGATGGATATTTCTTGGTTGGCACGGGACATTCCTACAATCATGGGAAGAAATGCGGAGATGCCGTGAGATTGCAGGAAAACGTGTGGGACCGGACGTGATATGGTTGACATGGGACATTCCTACAATCACGGGAAGAAATGCGGAGATGCCGCGAGATTGCAGGAAAACGTGTGGGACCGGACGTGATATGGTTGGCACGCGACATTCCTACAATCACGAGAAGAAATGCGGAGATGCCGTGAGATTGCAGGAAAACGTGTGGGACCGGACGTGATATGATTGTCACGAGACATTCCTACAATCACGGGAAGATATGCGGAGATGCCGCGAGATTATAGGAAAACGTGTGGGACTGGATGTGATATGGGCTGAAAGCCTGAAATTTGAAATTGGGTATCTTATTAAAGCCTCGGCTCGGGGGCACGCGAATGAACGAAAACACATCCTTATGTGGGCAATGACACTTGAAAAGCGTGTACGCCAATTCGGACTATATACAAAACGCCAAGTGACCGAAGAAATTTGGAAGCTCGAAGATTTTTAGTTCTCCACTGCAGCAAGCTACACTGAAGAACTGGGGGCTTGTTGTTATGCCATATTTTGGCATAGTCCAAATTTCTCCATTTAATAATTATTAATTCAGATTAATAATTAATTGCTTAACCAATAAGCAATATCCTCTTTCTGAAACGAGGAAAGAATCAATCTCAATCGACGAATAAAGGAAAATATCTCCAAACGATATTCTTCAAATCATGGAAAGAAATGCGGAGATGCCGCAAGATTGTAGGAAAACATGTGAAGACTGGACTATTTATGGGAACGTGAAGTGGATTGATAATCCTTGAACTATTTATGGGAACGTGAGGTGGCCGGATTGATAATCCTTGAACTATTTATGGGAACATTGGATGGATAAACTTTGACTATTTATGGGTTTGGACTGAATGGACTTATCAAATGACTTGTTTTCCAAGAACTACGTGAGGCTTGATCCCTATATAAATGGGTACGTAGGCACCTTGTATGGTACGGTGGTATACGACAATTGACACTCGGGAAAAAGGAAGAAAAAAAACCCATTCTCTATTCAATTTCTGAGGAGTCATCATACGAGCTCAGCCCCCAAAAATCTCAAATGCCCCTATTTTCATAATTCGTTATTCCAGCAACCTCCGATTTTGGGTTGTTACGAAATTCTCCTAACAACAAATTTAAAACACTATTACACTCACTATTTTCCTCCATTATCTCAAATTTATTATTAAATATTGATAAGTCCCACCACTTTACCCACTTTTCATCTAACTTTACTCATTTTTTATACATTTTCTTGGTCTCCGTGTCCGAACCCAATGTATATTAATCAACGGGACAGAGGGAGTAAGTTATGTTACCTACTGTCTAAGTATAACAGGAGGTAGGGGCGTTCACGGTTGGGGTTGGAGACATTTTTATAACATTTACAAAAATAATTTTAATTATTAAATTTTAAAACCTCATTTTCCAAAAATATCATGGACATTTACCTTTTTAAACTAAATATATGTTACATTTTTTATTTTTTCTTACTAAAACCACTCATTTTTCAAAAAATACAAATCTTTACTTATTTATTTTAAAATTTGTTTTAATGTTTTTAATTAATTAAAAGTATTTAGCTATTTTTACATGTCTACTTATTTTTTTAACAAATAAAATTAATAAAATATTAAAAATATAATAATAAAATAACAATTAAGAATCCGTGCATCGCACAGGTTTTAAGCTAGTATTATTAAAAACGAAACATTAAAAGTTTTGGTTAGTCGGTCGGTCGGTGGGTATTTGGGTCGGGTCTATCTATAATTTGGGTTGGGCATATTTATAATCAATTTATTTATAACCAATTATTTTTTTGAGCTAAAACACATTACCTATTTTATATATTTTTCTAACCAAAACAACTAATCTTCTAAAAATAAAATAGGTAACATATATATAAAATGATAATATTATTACATATTTATAACTGATTACTTTTTTCAGCAAAAACACATCATATGTTCTACATTTTCTAACTAAAACAACCCATCTTCTAAACATAACACGTGGAAAATAAATATGTAATGGTAATATTGTTATATATAATTATTAATAAATAACCACTTAACCTTTTCAGCTAAACACATAACCTTTTTTATTTTTTTTCTAAATTAAACAACTAATTTTCTAAAAGTAACACGAGCAACATATATATATATAAAGGTAATATAATTTTATATTTTCTAATTTAAACAACTAATTTCCTAAAAGTAACATGGGCAATATATATATATAAATGTAATATAATTTTATATAATTATTAATAAATAACTAACTATCTTTTTAAGGACATTGTTTGTTTTATATTTTTTAAGTAAAACAACTCATATTCGAATTAAAAATAACACGAGCAAAATATAGATATAATGACAATATTATTATATTAAAATTATAAAATCCGGGTTTAATATAATTTTTTATAACATACAATTTAAATAAGATAACTAAAAAAATAAAAAAAAATAATAACATATGTTAGAAGAAACTCGGTACATTACAGAACACATATTTTGTTATTTGCACTTTAGTCACATTTAAATTTTTTAAAACCAAATAAATACAGACCGTTAGATCTATTATTTACAAATATTTTATATTTTAATATCTAAAATACTATTAAAGATTACGTTAATAATTTAGTAAATTAAATTATTTATATTATTAATAAAATATTAAAGAAAACCGTATATCGCAGGGATATAAGCTAGTGCACCTGAGTTATGAGTTCTGCATTGTGTCACCAGTTTTATCGATCTTGTGTTCATAAACCACAACAAAATGCAAGAGTCGAAAGAAAGCATACATACATTCCAGAAATGACAAGAACATTAAGGTTTAATTCTAGGTGAATCATAATTGGGAGAAATTATGAACAATAGTAAATATTATATTTTTTTTGAAACGGAAATTAATTCATTAATAAAAAGTTATACGGCATCTATAAAAACAATCGAGTCGAACAAACGTAAAACAGATCATAATTACAGTCTTCATGGAGAGACAATCAAGCGATTTGTTGAAGTTGATATATACACATGTAAATAATATTGTATTACAATATTTAAAACAGATGGGGTCTTTGAATACACCTATTCTTTCAATTGAAATCCAATCGTTGTAATTCATTTGCAGCTACCTAAGATTTACATGCAAATTTGAGATACGAAACTAGAATACATATCTAAAAATATATACATGAATTTTATAATTTGAGATTCGACATCCGTAGAGGAGTAAAAAATAATATCCGTAGACGTAGAAAAAATTCAATGTAAAAAATGACCATCAATGAATAAATATATTCGTAGAGGGAAAAATTTTGACGGGAAAATTATAAAAGCAGGCATCCCACTTTCCAATTAGAAGTTTGTTTGATTCAAAACCCAACTAGTCCACCTACACCCCCATTTTATAGAATCAACTTCACACTGAACTCAGTCTCTGTTTTGTAGCATGATACACAAAAATGGTCCAAATGTGAGATATTGATCCACCAACTCCTTTGACTACACTTTTAGTAGAAGCAGTTTCAGACCATTTAACTAATTTGTTCATTTTTTTTATAAACCGTAGACAAATCTTCCAAGATTTTATACTAATTTGGTGAATATCCACCTAAAATTATCATAATAGGCACACAGTTTTAATGACTATAATCATGGTTGTAGATTTCGGAAATCGGAACAAATCGGTTAAGGTACCGTATAACGATTTATCGGTAAATCAGGGATTTATCGGAATGATAAATCGGAACAAAAATCGGATAAATTGTAATATTTTAAATACATTTAATATATTAGCCTTATATATAATATAATAAACCATTTAAAAATAATTCATAGCGATATATCGGATTTCAAAAATCGAATCGGTCAAATATTTTTAAACGATAAATCAACGATTTATCGGCGATTTTTGAAAAATCGGACGATTTTTAGAACACTCACTATAATACACGGTTGATGTATATAAGAGCAAGTCCAACAGCTTACCTATTTCATGTCCTAAGTCAAAATCTAGGGAATATGACACAAAAAAGTGTTCCAACAGTGTCCTAGTGGTTACTTAAAACACTAGAACATTGCGCTCATTACTTATCTTTAGGTAACCCCTAGCCATTACTTATTTCATTTCTATCAATAAAAAATTTATTTCCCTCATTTTCTTAACTTCTTTTCTCTCTCTTCTTCTACTTGTTGTCTAATCTTTTTTCAAATTTATTATTATAATAATAATAAGGAATGAGTATAGGGATTATTGTTGGAGTTGACATTCAAAAACTTGTCCTAAATCACTAAGATTCTTTATTTTTATTATATTTATAAGTAACACACTATGACATTGTTGGACTTGCTCTAACTACCCACAAAAATGGCATCCATTGCAGCCCTTTGAACCAACTACATAATGTACATTGCGTACAAATTATGAAAGGGAACGGAAAATTAAAACTTGTGATATATCGTATGTGATATGGACAGAAAAGTAATTATAGAAATATAATTGACGGTCCAATGAAAAGACTCGATATTAATGTCCAACCCCTTATTATTTATTAATTTCGTAATTAATAAATAGGAAAAATATACAGCTCATGAAAAGAGCCCAAAATATGGAAAATTGGTCAAAGAAGATCCAGAATCCCAATTAAAGGCAATTAATGAGTCACAGCCGTTATCTACAAGGAAAAGACTTGCCCGCCAAATAATACAATCCTTATCAGTTATCAATAAGAAGACTTATCCGTTAAGTCTCCTAAACGTACCATAAATGCAAGGCTCCAGACGCCTATATAAGGACCCCTGATCCTACAATCAGAACTACGTCTTTGGCTTGATTCTCAATAACGATTTGAGATACGTAGGCATCTTGTGAGGGACCGATTTAGTCTCGAACAGAAGTGCAGCCATTAAAGCTCGAAGCTCATTAATTACACAAGTACGTTTTTTATTACACAACATTTGGCGCCGTCTGTGGGAAGACAACATCAACCATGGCAAACACACGAAGAACAACCAGAGATTCTGATAATTCTGAGGGCCTCCCTATCATCCGGCCTCTCCGGGGCTGTACTCCTGGAAGTCACCACCGCCAACTACTGGCACTGAAGGGGCGAATATCCCCCACCAACACTCAAGGACAAGAAGTCCCAATTACTGCTGAAGGGACGAATCCCCTACAAATGTTATTCATAGACAAAATCCATCTGAAACCACTCTCCAACAAACAGTTGTAACCACTTCCGTTGCTTGCAAGACTGCACCGCGTAGCCTTCAACTTCATACCACAAGATCTCCCCCAATATGCTACTCAAACTCTGGGCATGCCAACCTACGGTATGCCTCCTCGACCCCCGGTGGGCAGCAGTGGGACTAATCCCATCTATCATGAAGCCTATGTGCCCCCTTACATCCAAGGTCTGGGACCCCTAAATCGACAAACCCCTTTCCTGGACTATTCTGGTCCCTATACCGAGGATGAAAATTACTCAACAGGAGATGAGAGGGATGTTGCCCCAAGAAGGAGACGTTCTTCTCAAACCAATAAAGAACGACCCCAAACTACAAGGGAGAAACTAGTGGCCCATGAAGCCGAGACAGCAAGGCTCAAGAAGCTACTGGCTGAAGAAGAAGCCGCAAGAACACAAAACCAAGGAACGGGAGAATTCCCGATAATCAATTTGGATCCACCGTCAAGGAGAACCAAGAGGGCTGAAGCCCCGAGGGGTGATCCTACTGTTTTGTTGCCCCTAGGAGATCCTGATGATCCTACGCCACCATTTACTCAAGACATCATGAAGGCTACTATATCCAGAAAATTCAAGATGCCAACCATCAAGGCTTACGATGGAACGGGAGATCCCGCAAATCATGTAAGGACTTTCTCCAACGCACTGCTGTTGCAGCCGACCAATGATGCGGTCAAGTGTAGGGCGTTTCCCCAAACCTTGGCAGACATGGCACAACGCTGGTATAGCCGTCTTCCCCCCAACTCAATTGGTTCTTTCAAAGAACTAAGTAAAACTTTCATCAATCAATTCATTAGCGGAAGGGTGCATGAGAAAAGTTCTGCATCACTCATGGCAATCCGACAAGGACAGAATGAAGCCCTAAGGGACTACATCAATCGATTCACTCGGGAGGCTTTGAAGGTCCCGGATTTAGAGGACAGAGTGGCTATGATAGCCCTGTAACAAGGAACCACTGATGACCACTTCAAAAGGTCGTTAGCTAAACATCCACCCGAGAGCATGCTGAAGCTCCAAGACAGAGGTGGAAAGTATATCAAGGCTGAAGAAAGCATGAGAAAGTATGAACCCCCTACTGGCGGTAGTGGAAATTCAAAGAAAAGAAAAGAAACTCAGGAGTATGACGTCAAGGAAAAATTTCCCAGAACGACAAAGGACTCTGATTCTCCACCCAAGAAAAGCAATTTTGGGCCAAAGTTCACAGAATATGCAAGATTGAACACTTCCAGGAGTCAAATTCTGATGGAGATAGCAAAGGAAGAAGATCTCAAATGGCCGAAGCCAATGATGGCTGACTTATCTAAACGGAACCAAAATCAGTTTTGTCGGTTCCACAAAGAAGTCGGTCATGACACCGATGATTGTAGGCAATTGAAAGATGAAATTGAGTTTCTGATACGAAGAGGAAAACTCAGCAAGTTCACCAAGGATGGAAGCCAAGGAGGCCAAAGGGGAAATTATGAAAGGAAGGATTATGACAGAAGGGATAACGATCAAGATCGGAATCCCAAGCCCCGATGGCCAGTCATCAACATGATATTTGGAGGACCAACTGCTGCTGGGTCCTCCCGAAACTCAAAAAAGGCTTATGCCTGAGAGGTAATGACTGTGGTTGGAGAAGCACCAAAGCGTGCCAGAACAGAAGTGTCAATAGGTTTTGATGATTCTGACTTGGAAGGGGTGAAGTTCCCCCATGATGACCCTCTTGTCATAGTACCTGTGATAGGCAACTCCGAAACAAAGAGAGTCCTGGTTGATAATGGAGCCTCAGTGGATATCTTGTTCCACGATGCCTTTATCAAGATGGGTTACACTGATTCCCAGTTAACACCCTCGAACATGCCCATTTACGGGTTCAATGGAGTGGAGTCCAAAGTGGAAGGCACTATCCAACTTCCAATGACCATGGGGCAAGGAACCAATACATCCACTCAGATGCTGAACTTCATAGTTATAAAGGCAACCTCAACCTACAATGCGATCCTTGGAAGGACGGGTCTTCATGCGTTTAAGGCTGTTGCCTCATCTTACCATTTGAAACTCAAATTCCCCACGAGGAATGGGATTGGTGAAGAAAGGGGAGACCAAAAGATGGCTAGAAGCTGTTATGTAGCCGCGTTAAGGCTTGATGGAATCGGGGGGCAGGTTCTCCCAATTGAAGATATGAATACAAGTGACAATGAGGATAGAAGAGGGAAACCGGCAGAGGACTTGGTCCCAATTCCCTTAGTCCCGGGTGAACCAGAGAAGGTGACTTATATTGGAACACTACTACCTGAGCCATTGAAAAGCAAACTCACGACTTTTCTTCAAAAGAACAATGACGTTTTTGCTTGGACAGCAGCCGACATGCCATGGATTGATCCCCAATTAATAACTCACAAATTGAATGTGGATCCGGAAAGGAAGACAGTGAAGCAAAAGAAGAGAAGTTTTGCTCCAGAGAGGCTTGAAGCCATTAAGCAAGAAGTAAATAAGCTTTTGGAAGCTGGGTTCATTGAGGAAATCCAATTCCCAGAATGGTTAGCTAACCCCGTAATGGTCAAAAAAGCTAATGGGAAGTGGAGAATGTGCGTCGACTTCACCGACTTGAATGATGCATGTCCTAAGGATTGTTTTCCCTTACCAAGGATTGATGCCCTAATAGATGCTACTGCGGGGCATGAGATGCTAAGTTTCATGGATGGCTCAGTGGATACAATCAAATCAAGATGCACAAAGATGATATCGCCCAGGTATCGTTCATCACTGACTTTGGTGTCTTTTGTTTCTTAGTCATGGCTTTTGGGCTCAAAAATGCAGGAGCAACCTATCAAAGGTTGGTTAACAAAATCTTTGAGCACCTAATTGGAAAAACCATGGAGGTCTACGTAGATGACATGTTAGTCAAAAGCCTCGATAAGGCCGATCACATTGAGCACCTCCGAGAGGCATTCGAAGTGCTGATGCACCATAAGATGATGTTGAATCTAGCTAACTGTGCCTTTGGTGTAGGCTCGGGAAAGTTCTTAGGCCTGATGGTTTCCAAGAGAGGAATCGAGGCTAATCCCGACAAAATCAAAGCGATTCTAGACATGGAACCACCAAAGACTGTCAAGGATGTCCAAAAGCTAACAAGAAGAGTGGCTGCATTGGGAAGATTTATCTCCAAGTCGGGAGAAAAGTGCTTATCTTTCTTCAAAGCACTTAAGAATGTGAAAAAATTTGAATGGACTACTGAAAGCCGAGAGGCCTTTGAGGCCCTGAAGAAATACATGGCTGAGGCACCACTGTTGGCAAAGCCCAAGCCAGGGGAAATTCTCTATTTGTACTTGGCGGTTTCTAACACAGCCCTTGGAGCCGTTTTGGTAAAAGAAGAGTTGAAGGTTCAGAAACCCATCTACTATGTGAGCAAGATTCTGCATGGGGCAGAAATAAACTACTCAATGATTGAGAAATTTGACTTAGCCTTGATAATGGCCTCAAGAAAGCTACGCCCCTACTTCCAGGCTCACAAGATAGAGGTCTTGACTGATCAACCTCTGAGAAACATCTTGCATAGTCCTCAAGTTAGTGGAAGGCTGATCAAATGGGCTATTGAATTGGGCGAGTTCGACATCAAGTATAAGCCTCGAACGACCATAAAAGCTCAGGAACTTGCTGACTTCATGGTTGAATGCACCATTGACAACCAAGAAGTCGGGGGGCAGGAAGTGATAGTAGAAGACAAAGAAGAGGAAAAAATGATCTCCAAAGAATGTTGGGTGCTCTATTTTGATGGAGCATCAAAAACAAAATCAAGTGGAGCTGGTTTAGTGCTACAAAGTCCTGATGGATTCATAATAGAGTATGCACTAAAGCTTGACTTCCCAATGACAAACAATGAGGCTGAGTATGAAGCTCTGATAGCTGGCTTAGGGCTGGCTGGAGCCCTGAGGGTCAAAACTCTGAAAGTATGTGGAGACTCGAGGCTAGTGGTTTCCCAAGTAAATGGGGAGTTTGAAGCTAGAGATGAAGTCATGGCCAAGTACTTAAAACTTGTTAAGGCCATCATGACTCAGTTTGATGAATGCTATGTGGAGCACATTCCAAGGGAGGAAAACATGAAGGCTGATGCCCTATCTAAGTTTGCCTCTTCTGAAATTGAAAACTATGCAGGGAGTGTATACTTCCAAGTCTTGAAGACCCCAAGCATCAACGGAAAGTTGGTAGCACCCATTGGTATTACCAGTTGTTGGATTGATCCCATCAAAGCTCATCTGGAAACTGGGTGGCTGCCCAACGACACTTCAGAAGCATGAAAGCTATACGTCAGAGCACTAAGGTATGCCCTGATTGAGGGAATCCTATACAAGAAATCTTTTGTTATTCCATACTTAAAGTGCTTGAGACCTCAAGAGGAAGAATTGGCCCTAAAGGAAGTACATGAAGGAATCTGTGGGCAACACTTGGGGGGCAGAGCCCTTGCACATAAAGTCACCCGTCTAGGTTTCTATTGGCCAAGCATGCTTGCTGATGCTAAAAGCTATGTGAGAAAATGTGAACGGTGCCAGAAACATGCACCATTGGTTAGACAACCACCAGAGATGATGACATCCATTAACTCTCCTATCCCCTTTGCTATGTGGGGAATGGATATACTCGGGCCATTTCCTATGGCAAGTGCTCAAAGAAAGTTCTTGATAGTAGCAATCGACTACTTCACCAAGTGGATTGAGGCTAAGCCATTAGCCAAGATAACCACCAAGCAAGTGATGCACTTCTTCTGGGAAAATGTGATATGCAGGTATGGAATTCCACGAGTCCTGGTTACGGACAATGGAACTCAATTCAACAATGATGAGTTCAAGAAATATTGTGATGAGAATGATATCAAGTTGCGCTTCACTTCTGTTGCCCATCCTCAAGCAAATGGGCAAGATGAGGTTGCAAATCGAATTATCCTAGATGGACTGAAGAAAAGAGTTGAACGCTCCAGAAATACTTGGGTAGATGAATTGCTCCCCATACTATGGGCATATCGTACTACTTGTAAAGTCACCACTGGAGCTACCCCCTTCTTGCTGGCATATGGGGCAGAGGCAGTGGTTCCAGTGGAGATTACACACACCTCCCCAAGAGTTGAGGCTTATGAACCAGAAACAAATGAAGAAGTCTTGAGGCTGGCTTTAGATCTAATTGACGAAGTTAGAGATGAGGCAAACGCCAAGATAGTTGAACATCAAAAGAAAGCGTCTTTCTACTATAACCTAAGGGTTAAAGAAAGGTTCTTTCGTCAAGGAGACTTGGTTCTCAGAAAGATTGAGGCATCCGGAGTTGGACAAAAAGGCAAGCTAGCCCCAAATTGGGAAGGACCATATCGTGTCAAGAACGTATTTGGTCGAGGCCCGTACAAGCTAGAAACCCTTGAAGGGCATGAGGTGCCAAGGACTTGGCATGCCTCTAATTTGAAAGTTTATTATGTTTAAGGTGTTTCCCGAGTAGATTCACTACTATAAATAAGGTTCGACGAAACCAATCCAAGTTTTTAAACTTGAGTATTATGTAAGGGTTGATCCCATTTTCAAGTTATGAATAAATTCAGCATTTCTACGTTTTAAAGCTTATCTACTGTGAGTGTTGACAAACATTCAAGAAGCGAGAAAAACAACATAAGCCATGAATGGCCACAAGATATAAATAAAAACTTAAATAAGAGTTAAGTTAATCCCGTAGGCCAAAAGTACATCAATACTATTACAAGCCAAGAGAGGCCATAAATAAGAACTACAAAAGAAACTACATCATCTAAGCAGCCTTGTCTACGGCTTCCTCCTCCTCCTCCTCTCCAGAGTGAGTGGCAACATCATCAGCCCCGGCTGTCTGACCAGGAGGGGAAATGTGATCCAAGTCTAAGATCCTGTCGTCCTCCTCCATCTCTTCCTCTCCAGCCAAATCAGAAATAGAGAGGGATCCAGGCATCCTCTCCAAGACAGCAGAAAGAGCGTCATCCCATCCCTTAGTATACTGAACTGGGAAGAGGAGCTCGTCATGCTTATCAATCAAGTCCCCGTACTCCTTAGAGTCGAGATACTCGTCGATAAAGTCATCTTTGGCCTTCCTCAAAGACACCAGCTCAGCCTGGGAGTCATCCAACTCCTTTTCCTTCCTAGCCAAGGTGGCCTTCACTGAAGCCATTTCCTCCTGGGACTTCTCAAACTTGCCTTGGTTGGCCTCAGAAGATGAGCGCCAAGACTTAGCTTGAAAAAGAGCCCCTTGGTAATTGGCATTAAGCTGCAAGCAAGTTATAAGTCAAATACCTAAACTTGAAATACATTAAAAGACTACAAAGAAAAGAAGGAGAAAAATACTTACAGCAGCCATAGCTTGGGATCCAGCATGCTCCACCCCTTCAATGGTGGAGTTGGAGACAAAATCCTTGTAGTCACAAGGAGTCAGAGAGTGATAACACCACTCCACATCATGCTTGGACACTCCCACCACAGTGTCCTTCTTCCTAAGACCCCAATTGGGGCGCCAAACTGCACTCTTGCCTGAGGCAGGGCCCTCAGCATCCTCAGTAAGGTCCACATGAGGCCTTATGAAGGCTGGAACACTAGAAGCACGAGGGTCCTTCCCGGCTAAACGTGCCCTCTTCATCCTTGCTGTTTCCCCATCTTCAGGCTCGTTGGACTTATTAATAAAGACCGCAGCTGCAAAAGATGCAAGGAAAGAAACAGTTGGTATAAGTTAATCTTAAATAAATAAAGATATGAGGTGAGAATTACCCTTATCAGAAACATTGGAAAGTCCCAAGGACTTAAGCTGGAACTCATCCAGGAGCACCCAAGCCATTGTGGCATATATAGTTATCCTTTGTAAGTTCAGCATATGCATGGGCCTTTTCATCAGTTAGGATGATATCACTAGGGCTACCATCCGAAACCCTACTAAAAGAACTACGAAAAAGGGTGCCCCAATCCCCTCCTTCCCAAATCAAGTACATAAACTCTTCCTTCCATTTGAGGTTATTATATGGAATGGATTTAGGGTGAAATATGGGGGGAGTGGAAGGACGGTGGTTGATATAAACCCAACCCAAAGTAATGGCTGAACTATTCTTAAATTGAAAAATTCTCCTAAACAAAGCTACAGATAAAGGAAATTTGTTCTTCAAACAAAGAACAATGAAACACATAATGATTCTCCAGGCGTTTGGAGGAAGTTGGCAAGGGTTAATCCCAACATCAGCCAAAAGCCTGGGAATGAACTCATGAAAGGGAAACCTGAGTCCCGCGACAATGGCATCCTTGTAAATGCATAAAGCATCAGGACGCCAATGGCAAGAACGGTCCCCTGGCCCAGCAGGAACTAATCTATAAGGGGACTTAACCCTATACATCTTGTTATAGTCCCTAATTTTATCAATCTCATGAAATTTATTACTGCAATCAAAAGAATCTAAGTGGGATACAGAAGGATATTCATCACTACGTTCTAAAATCATATCTTGAAGTGACATATGAGAAGAACGAATGATGATACCTCTCTTAGAAGCTTTGTTCATTCTTTGAAGGCGTTGAGCAGCTTTGTCAGACATCTTCAAATCTTCAAACGTTCAAGAAAAATCCCCAGAAAAATCTTCAAATCTTCAAAACTTCAAAGGAATTCCCAGGAAATCTTTAAAGGATGAAGGTGAAAACCCAGAAATCTTCAAGGGATGAAGATCAATCCCAGAAAATCAAGAACACCACTGCACAAAAACTCGCCGGGAATCGCCTTACCACGGAATAAAAGAGAGAAAAACTAAGATACTAGAGAGAAATTTTCGGAAAGAAAGAAGTATGAAGTGAGAGTGAAATGAGAAATCTCACTCTTTTATAATGAAAATGACTGGAAGCTCAACCGGTTAAGGGATGGCAACCGTCTATAGCCAGTAAGGCCCATAAATCCATTTATGGATTACAAAAGCAAAAACCCAAATCAAATAAGGCCCGTTAAGGCCCAAGGCTGGAAAATATTTAAGTCCAAATTAAAATTGGACTATCTAAAGCCTGGAATAAAACCAAGGCAAAAACAAAAGACCGAGGTCGAAATGACCCTAAGACAAAGTCGTTTGTCCAAGGTCGAATATACAAGGGGAATCGAGGTCGTCTTCATCGACCTCACTTCTAAACTAAGCGGAAAAATTAAAGATTCGAGGTCGAAAAGACCATAAATCGAGGTCGAGTGACCCAAGTCGAAAATACACACGAAATTGAGTTCGTGTCCATCGACTTCGCATCAAAAAACAAGTCAGAAAATTGAAGAATCAAGGTCGAAAAGACCCTAGATCGAAGTCAATTGACTGAGATCGAAAATACACTAAAAATCAAGTTCGCACTTCACGACCTCGCATTAAAATGAGGTCGAAGGGACACGAGGATGAGATCGAGCAAACGAGATCGAAAATATATGGGAAATCGAGGTCGAAACAAACGACCTCGTACCAAAATAAAACCAGGATAACTAAGAAATCCTGGTCGAAAACACATAGAATCGAAGTAGACACCTTGAGGTCGAAATTGACCTATAAGTTGAGGTCGAAACGAACGACCTCGCGACCAATCGAGGTCGAAGATATACTAGGAACAAGGGCGACAATTCGAGGTCGATAATGGCCTACAAGTCGATGTCGACAGTTCCAGGTCGAAAACATACTGAGTCGAGGTCGAACAGGTGAGGTCGAAAAAGACCTAGGAATCCTGGTCGACAGCTTCGACTTCACACCTGTTTGAGCTCGAAGTCCAGGTCGAAATCCTGGTCGAATTTATACTGCTTCCAGGTCGAAATCCTGGTCGAATTTGTACTGATTCCGGGTCGAATTCCTGGTCGAAATTGTACTGTTTCCTGGTCGAAAATGACCTAATTTGAGGTCAAAAATTCCCTTAAAAAATGGAAAATTTTGGGGAAAAATACACTATAACTTCTACGAAAACCCCAAGGGAGATTTTCCCAGAAGTTGGGGGGGCAAATGATATGGACAGAAAAGTAATTATAGAAATATAATTGACGGTCCAATGAAAAGGCTCGATATTTAATGCCCAAACCCCTGATTATTTATTAATTTCGTAATTAATAAATAGGGAAAATATACAGCTCATGAAAAGAGCCCAAAATATGGAAAATTGGTCAAAGAAGGATCCAGAATCCCAATTAAAGGCAATTAATGAGTCACAACCGTTATCTACAAGGAAAAGACTTGCCCGCCAAATAATACAATCCTTATCAGTTATCAATAAAAAGACTTATCCGTTAAGTCTCCTAAACGTACCATAAATGCAAGACTCCAGACGCCTATATAAGGACCCCTGATCCTACAATCAGAATTACGTCTTTGGCTTGATTCTCAATATCGATTTGAGATACGTAGGCATCTTGTGAGGACCGATTTAGTCTCGAAACACAAGTGCAGCCATTAAAGCTCGAAGCTCATTAATTACACAAGTACGTTTTTTATTCCACAACAGTATGCAAGATCTCAATATTCATAACTAAATTCAAAATTTATCGATTCCGCATTTCAACATTAAATCATTGTATTTGGTGTTAAGTAATCCATTAATCTACCCAAATTCAAGTGTGTATATATATATTCTAGTAGTGTGGTTTATTTAAGATATATGAATGCGTGAGTATCTTGTGGACCAGTATTTGACTAGGACAAAAGTTTAAATATAAACATATATAAGTGAATGTTTTATTAATAAAATAAATTTAAGAGCCTCTAAAATAGAGAATATAGAAGTGGCTCTTAGGATTTTTAGGAGTTACTAAGAGAAACTTCATTTTTCATCATCTTTTTTATATTTTGATTTAAGAAATTGTTTTGAGAGTCTATTGAAGATGATTTAAAATATTCTTTCAACTTATCTTAAATTTTTTGGAAACAAAGTAAAAATGTTGCTATTAAAGAATGTCAGTAACTTTTAGATTATCAAAACTTGTTGTTTTCTGAAAAATATTTTTAGATTTTTTTAAATTTTAAATACATTTAAGGAAATAAATTTTCTATACATTTGTAATAAAAAGTATTTAAATTATAAAATAAACTTAAAAGT
Source organism: Heracleum sosnowskyi (assembly GCA_030848705.1). Lineage (NCBI taxonomy): Eukaryota > Viridiplantae > Streptophyta > Magnoliopsida > Apiales > Apiaceae > Heracleum > Heracleum sosnowskyi. Next base: position 13,606,290 of record CM061239.1, read on the forward strand.
TATAATTAAAGATCAAGATGCACTATTTCATTGAAAAATAATTTTTTGTATTCCCTCGGTCTTCTATCATCTTAATTTTTTCCAAGTTTTCATGCACATAAAAAACGTAGTTGTAAATATTATTTTTTCAAATTTTTTGTTTTATATAAAAATTTGAATAACCTATTTTCTATAGAACAGAAAAAAGGGAAAATAATGTCTTCAATTTTTTTTATATGATATAAAGAATTTAAAAAATTAAAAAAAATTATATGGCAAGGAGGAAATATGATTTATAAGGAGTGCATGAAATCTCATTTTTCAAAATCAAGTTGGCGCATTTCTGGCAAAGGGAGACTGAAAACTTTATTACTAGGTGGGGCGGGGTTTTGTTTGAATTTTTACTTTTTATGCATCTGTTAGAGCAACTCCAACGCATAAGCTTCCTTACCTATATCAGGTCTACATGGACAGTTTAAGGGATTTTGGTTGAAAAAAATCTCTCCAACCAGCCTCCTCATCCCCAATATATTTTAGGTGAGAGAAAACTCACCCCCATATTTGGGGGAGCAAAAGAAAATCCCCGATTTTCTCCAGCTCATCTCCCGCTTGTATCTCGCGCCTTTATTCTCCTCTCCCGCCTGTTATTTCTATACTTCTCTTATTTTTCTTTTTCTTCTTCGCTTCTTCATTCTCTGGATCGATTGAAGATTTCTGTCAAAGGTACTATCTCGATTTTTTGTGAATTTTCTCATAAACCCTAACTTTTTTCCTCAATCAAATAACTCTCTGCATCAATTTGATATGTGTAATTACGGAAGATGATTATGCTGTTGGTTTTTAATCTGTGGAGGTATGCTTTGTGTTCATTTTTTTGGATAGATTTGTACAAAAGTTAAGATTTTGATGGTTTATGTTGTTTCTTCTTTGTATGATGTATATTGGAATAAGTTATGAAATGTGATGAAAGCTCAAAGCTGGTTCTTTCAAGTCTGTTTCGATTATATTGCATAATTATGTTCCTGCTCTCCTACATTATACTAATTGGCATGAACAAGGATCTTGTAGAATTCTTTGCGAATTTCACATTAGGAAGCTTGTATTTACCTTACATTTAGTACTTTACATACTTTACATGATCAGGCAGATATTAAGTTTCATAATTTACCTACTTTACATTTAGTACTTTGTTGGAGTTGGATTATGTATTTATGTCCAAGAAAAGCTCTTGTACTAACTTGGTCAGTGTATTAGCATTTAGACAAAGAGAGCTGATTTCAAGCCAAACTAATTTATTTTGGTTTAATACACAGGTGAATAATGTCATATTTTACATCCTTGTTGAATGGAAACATTTGCGAAGTTGAGGATATTGATTCAACTGAAATCCCCTCCCAAATACCTACATTTAGTACACAAGAATCTACTCAACAAAAAAAGGGTCGAGCTACTAATTTTTCTACCGAGGAGGATATGTTACTTGTTTCTGCTTGGCAAAATATAAGCATGGATCCAATACAAGGGAGTAATCAAACACATCAAACATATTGGGAAAGAATTGCAGCCTTTTACGAAGAGAACAAAACATTTTCAAGTGATCGAACAGCTAATTCATTGTCTCATCGGTGGTCCATTATAAATTCTTAGGTCTCCAAATTTGTCGGGTATTACAATCAAGTTCAAGAAAAAAATCAAAGTGGACTTGGCGAACAAGACAAGGTACATTTTGTCTTTATTTTGAGTTGCCTTTATGAATTTTGAGTTATTTTGAGTTGCCTTTATGAATTTTGTTATTTCTTCTGATATGTAGTGGAAATGCTTGTACTAAAAAAATAAAACAGTTATTTGATAGACTATGATAGAGTATATATTTATATATATTTTATATGATTTTATTCCTCATATTTATTATATTTTGCATTTAATTGGATTTTTTATTTAATAAATTTTAATGTTTTATTGTAGGAAGCAAGAAAATCCTAAACTTGGAAGAATTGGAGAATAAAGAGCTTAATTTGGAGATTTATTAGAAGGAAATTCGGATTTGTTGGGCTGCCTGCACATAATTCACTATTTGGGCCATATCTTGAGATCTAGAAGTCAGAATTGGACGATTTAACAGCCCATGCGAAGATAATGAAAATCTCTTTAATTCTAAAGTGGTCCAATTTTTAAATTACTTCAGGAATGGCCCAGAATTACTGAAGAAAAGACAGCTACGAATTTTCCTTGTAAAACAGAATCAGTTTAGGAAACGTACTTGTACTTTCCTCAAGGCATTAAAATATTTGAGAATATGTATATAAACATCAGATCTGAGAGATACATAGATAGATAGATACATACAGAAGGAGCCAGATCTTGTACTTTTTCTTCTTGAAGAAATATTAAAGGTTTTTATCTCTGTTCTTAACATTATTATGTGTTCTTATTATATTATGTGTTTTGTTAATTTAATTATGAGTGAGTAGATCTTTAATCTAGGGTTAAGTTGAACCCTAGTTATGATTGATGTATGATTTTTTACAAACCCCCAATTTAGTTATGTTGTATGCTCTTGCTTATTGAGTTGTGCTTAATTAACAATAACATGTCAGACGTGATTATACGTATTGTTTGAACCTAATATATATTTATCATCGAAAGTTGGACTTAGATGGTTGTGATTTATCCAATAAGGACATGAACTTCTCTATGAAAATAGGTAGAACGGATTATTAGGAAGTTAGGATGCTATGTTTAATGTCTCTGAATTGCATGATACCATGAAAATAGGCTTGAGTGTATTTTAGAGAAGCCATTAATACTCGAGAGAGGTTATTGGTATTTTATAGGGCGCATCTTTCCTCTTGAGTCGCATATGATTAATTGGGGTGGAAAATCATAATTGTATCGATTCATGCTAGTGGGGATACTTAATTCTAGATGTTTTAGTTAATTGATAATACAATACAATTTGCCTTAGTATAATATTAGTTTAAAAATCTCTCAACAATTTATTGTGTTACTTGCATTAGTTGAATTGAATCAAGAATAACTAGTGATTGATACGTTTGTCTCTGTGGGATCGACTCTGACTTGCCCTACTACATAGTTAGAAGGATTTGTTAGATATTATTATTTGATAGGCACGCGACAGCCTTGTCAGACTACACATTTCACGAGTACAGAGCATATTATTTTCACAACACTGCACATTATTAATTTGCATATCTAAGCAGCAGATTGCAGGTTCTCATTGCAAAGATAATCAATGCCCTAGGCCCTTTGCTAGGTGATACCAATATAGGGGATACCATTGGAGTAAAATAACTTTTTGGTTCCTTATATTTTAGGTAATCATTATTATACTATATTTTAGGGGTTCAATATGAGGAACCCCATTGGAGTTGCTCTTATACTCCATATATATAGTAGTTTCTTATATTTTATGATTTTTCAATTTTGTCTACATTGTAGACCATAGTCCATAGGCTGGAATTGTTGACCGCAGATCTGCACAAAATAACTGAGCTTTAAAAATTCAGTCAATATAAACAACTGAGCAAGTGGAGATCATGGGGTTTAGAGCTTTGAAAAGACAACTAATATAAACAACTGAGCTAGGGGGATCGTGGGGCTTTGGTTTATTCTTCCCCCGTTTTGATGTTTATTTAAAAAGTACTCTATGTCTATTTCATTTTTATACGGTTTTCATTTTGGGATGTCCCTCTCATTTCTATACATTACAAAAATAGTAACTTTTAATAATATAAAACACATTACACCCACTACTTTTCTCCACTATTTCTATTTTATAATAATTTAAAACACTATTACACTCACTATTTTCCTCCACTATCTCAAATTTATTATTAAATATTGATAAGTCCCACCACTTTACCCACTTTTCATCTAACTTTACTCATTTTTTATACATTTTCTTGGTCTCCGTGTCCGAACCCAATGTATATTAATCAACGGGACAGAGGGAGTAAGTTATGTTACCTACTGTCTAAGTATAACAGGAGGTAGGGGCGTTCACGGGTGGGGTTGGAGACATTTTTATAACCTGATCTAATTAAATTGGTTTGAAATTTTTTAACCCAATCAACAAAAAATTAATTCGTAAACCAACTATACCCATCGTATATCGGTTTGGGTTGGATTGGGTCGGTTTGAACATGTTAAATAATTTTTTATGATATTATACAATATCGGTCATTTTGAAAATTTAAGTAAAATTAAAGTACATATAACTTAAGATTTTAGTATTAATATTTTATTTTGATCAACATTATAATTTTAGTAAAATAAATTATGTCTTAACTCATTGTTGGAGGCCCAAGCATAATTGGGCCAGACGTAATATCAAGTTTGGTCGGTTATGTGAAGTGCGACCCATTACATCGGCCCAACCTATTACAGGTGACCGTTGTGCTACTGAGACCAGGTCTGTCCTATTTCTAAGGTGGGGGAGGTTGGCACGTCCCCAACGTTCGGTGTGCGCCTGAATATCTCGGAGGTCAGCAACTTTTGAGTCTATAAAGGCTCTTGCCAGGTTCCATTTCAAGAATAAGTGAATACATAATACACACAAGCACTTATGTTTTTACTCACCGGAACCGATTAACTTATTCTCATACCGGAGGTGAATCAGGGGACAAACTCCTCACATTCTTCTCTTTTTCAGGTTAACCCGAAGAGCTGTTCGGAGTCCGAATCGGCAGAAATTTGGTTCCAACATTTGGCGCCGTCTGTGGGAACGTACAAGTAAGCTTGAAGCAAATCAAACAAACACGATGGCTATCGATAATATTGATGGTCGTCCACCTGGTTTTACCGAAACTCCTCGCCAATGAGTTTCCACACCCCTGATAAACCGTGTCCTCGACTTCGATGCTGAGATAGATGAGGGTCCAATGCCTACCCCCGAAGAGCAAAAGGCTATGCTACTCAAGTGGCGTGAAGAAACAACCTTTAAGAACGGAAGACAAAGGGACTTGGAACAGACGGAGAAAGAAGCCCAGGCAAGGGCAAAGAAAAGGGAAGCCGATCTGGCTAAGTTGGAGGCAATCAAACACCGGAGAGCCGAATTGGACGCAGAGGAGAAGGCCCTCAAGGACGCCGTGGAAACTGGCTAGAGAACTCTGCTGGTAACCGAGCAAAGGAAGGAGAAAAGGGTGCATAATGATGAAGATGAGTCTTCGGACTCTGAATCGTACCCCAGAAGAACTCGCTCGAGGATCATAGTTCGATCGGATACTGAATATGAATGGGATCCCCGTATGAAGGACATGCTGAGCCGAATGGAGAAGGCTATGTTCGGCGACAGAAGGGTAAGTCATGAGCCCGTTGTATCTGAAGAGATTGAGCAATATAGGCCTCCAACCGGGGGACAGTTCCCGAAGATGAATGAATTCAATGGTAAAGGCAATCCCGAGGATCACTGCGAGAAATACGAGTCCCTCATGACTGGCATGGGTCATTGCGATATAATGCTGTGTAAGATGTTCAAGACCTATCTGAAGGATGCTGCTACCATGTGATATAGATCCATGAAGCCAAGGTCGATCCACTCGTACGACCAACTGAAGAATAAATTCTTGAGGCACTATTCCCATTTGTGTCGAAGAGAGAAAGATACCGAAGCTTTGATTCACTGTCGACAGAGGTCGGACGAAGAGCTGGGAGACTACCTGGCGAGGTTCAAAGAAGAAGCTGGGATGGTAACAAACTTGGATAAGGTGAAAGCAGCTGGATTCTTGTCGGCCGGTTTGGACCCAGTTAAAGGTAAGAAACTTCGATCTTCTCTGTATGATATTCCCCCTAAGTCTTTAAATGATATACATCCAACTCAGTACCTTGATCAGGATCAAGTTTGGTAGCTATAGCTATGGGAGTACTTGTAGTTGCACTATCTTGCATGTTAAACATTTTCAATAAATTCCTGGTATACTTTGACTGATTGATAAAGATACCATCATCAGTTTGTTTAACTTGAAGACCAAGAAAATAACTCATTTCTCCCATCATGCTCATTTGATATCTAGACTGTATAAGCTTTGAAAAATTCTCACATAGCTTATTGTTTGTTGACCCAAAAATGATATCATCAACATATATATGAACTAAAAGCAAATCCTTAGCATGATTCAAATAAAACATAGTTTTATCAATAGTACCTCTTTTGAATCCACTTTCCAGTAAGAATTGAGCTAAGGTTTCATACCATGCTCTTGGAGTTTGCTTTAGTCCATAAAGTGCTTTATCCAATCTGTAGACATGATTTAGATATTTTGGATCAATGAAACCAGGAGGTTGTTCAACATAAACTTCTTCCTCCATTTCACCATTTAAGAAAGCATTTTTCACATCCATCTAAAAAACCTTAAATTTCTTGTGGGCTGCATATGCCAGAAAGATCCTGATGGCTTCTAGTCTTGCAACAGGAGCAAAAGTTTCATCATAGTCAATTCCTTCTTGTTGAGAATACCCATTTGCAACTAGCCTTGCTTTGTTCCTGATTATTACTCCATCTGAATATGTCTTGTTTTTGAATACCCACTTTGTACCAACAATTGACCTGTTCTTTGGTCTTTGCACCAGTTTCTATACTTCATTTCTTTCAAATTCATTCAACTCTTCTTGCATTGTATTAACCCAATCAGCATCTTTAAGTGCATCTTCAACTTTCTTAGGTTCCTCCTTAGATATAAAGTTATGATATAGGCATTCATTTTGAGTTGCACTTCTTGTCTTAACACCTGCATCAGGATCCCCAATTATCAAATCAGGAGTATGACTTTTGGTCCATTTCCTTACCGGTGGTAAATTATTCCATGAAGTAGATGTTCCCCGTGGATTGGTGTTGTCATCAAAAGAGCTTGAAGTAGCAGAAGCTTCCCCTGAATTGTTGATGTCTCCTCCTGATGGATTATCAGGATTGTCACTTGAATCAGTATATGAGGAATCCTGTCCTGATGGTTGAGTTGTTTCAGTATCAGTATCAGTGTGATGTTGCTCCCCATCAACATGTGGACTGTCAGTATCATCATCAGTAGCACCATCAGTAATTGGTGCATCATCAGGATTTGGTGTGTCACCAGGATTTGGTGACCCATCATTATCTGATGAAGTATCAGTATCTGATTATTGTTCTTCAGGTTCCTTAGTAGCTTCATTTGCAAAGATCAAACCATCATGTGAGTCTTCAGCAATTCCTGTTATCTTTTTGTCATCAAAAGATACATGTATAGACTCCATGACAGTCCTTGTTCTCAAGTTGAAAACTCTAAAAGCTCTAGAGGCTGGATAGCCAATAAAAATTCCCTTATGAACCTTAGTTTCAAATTTCCCTAGCTGTTCAGGATGAGTTCTGAGAACAAAACATTTACAGCCAAACACATGCATATGCTTTAGACTAGGTTTCTTCTCCTTGAGCATTTGATATGGAGTTACACCATGTCTGTTTATCAGTGTGAGGTTTTGAGTATAGCATGCTGTATTGACTGTTTCTGCCCAGAAATATGTAGGTAATTTTGCTTCTTCCAACATAGTTCTGCCACCTTCAATAAGAGTTCTATTCTTTCTTTCAACTACTCCATTTTGCTGGGGTGTACCAGGAGCAGAGAATTGTTGTATGATTCCTTTGTATTTGCAGAACTCTTCCATTACTGAATTTTTGAATTCAGTACCATTATCACTCTTCAGTATCTTGACTTTATACTTTGTGCCTGTCTCAATCATTCTCACATGGTCCAACAGTATTTCTGGAGTCTCCTCTTTTCTGTGTAGAAAATACACCCAAGTGAATCTTGAAAATTCACCAACAATTACAAGAGTGTACCTTTTTTTACTGATGGACATTATGTTGACTGGTCCAAATAAGTCAAGATGTAACATGTGATATGGTTCTCCAATAGAGGATTCAGATTTACTCTTGAATGATGTCCTTCTCTGTTTAGCTTTTTGACATGCATCACATAGTCCATCAGGAGTATACAAAGCTTTAGGCAATCCTCTAACCAAATCTTTCTTAACCAACTCATTGATATTGCTGAAGTTGAGATGAGAAAGCTTTTTGTGCCAATTCCAACTTTCATCTACTGATGCTTTACTGATGAGACAAGTAAGGGAGCCATCAGTATTTGATTGAATGTTGGCTTCATATATGTTACCATGCCCGTAGCCAGTAAGTGCAATATTTCCTGACTACTTCACAATGAGTGGAATAGAAGTTGACATGATAACCTCTGTCTGTGATTTGACTAATACTCAATAGGTTGTGTTTTAGTCCCTTCACAAGAGCTACTTTTTCAATGATGACATTGCCAATGATTATATTGCCATATCCCAAGGTTTGTCCAATGTTGCCATCTCCATAGTACACTGTTGGGCCAGCCTTCTCCTCGTATTCTGACAACAAGGCTTTGTTTCCAGTCATGTGTACAGAACATCCACTATCCATGACTAACACATTTTTCTTTTTACCCTTTTCATCAGGAACAACAGTCTCATCAGTATTTGCCATCAGGGCATAGTTGACTACCTCAGTATTAGATTCTGAGGAAGAGTCCATCCAATTCTTGTTTGATGTAATGAGTGCTTTAGCCTTCTTGCACTCAGTTGCAAAGTGCCCCATTCCATTACACTTGTAGCATCTGATCTTGGACTTGTCAAACTTGTTACTCTTGCTGTCCTTCTTGTTGGAATTGAAGGTCTTTTTTTGGAAATTGCCTTGTCTTCTAGCCTTTCCGAACTTCATCTTCTTGAAGCCCTTGACTATTATAGCAACCATTTCCTGTATGTCAGAGTCAGTAGAATCATCATCAGTATTGGCATCAGGATTGCCATCAGTATCTGATGATGAGTCATCAGGATATGACTCCACCACTCTTGTCCTTCTTCTAGAGACCTCCACAGATTTTCCTTTTGATTTTGTTTCAGCATTCAAGGCTACAGACTTTGCCTTGCTGCTTCTCTTGTTCTTTCTTTGTTGAACCTCAAGGTCATAGGTTCTTAGCATTCCATAAACCTCATCAAGAGACACAGTGTTTAGATCATACTGATGCCTAATAATTGAGGTTTGAGTATCCCATTCTTCAGGTAAAGCTCTCAGAAACTTGGTGTTTGAGTCCTCAGTTACATACTCTTTACCAACTAGAGATAGATTATTCAGCAGTGTCAGGAATCTATCATACATGTCAGTAAGGCTCTCATCAGGTCTTGCATCGAATTGTTCATACTCTTGAATCATTAGAGCCCTTTTGTTCTTCTTGACATAGGCAGATCATTGGCATTGAGTTTCCAAGGTGTCCCAAATTTCCTTTGCAGACTTGCATGCAATCACCCTGTTTGACATGACAACATCAAGACTATTGTGCAGAATATTCTTTACCTTTGCATCCCTAAGAACATGAGCCTTTTCTTCTGGTGTCCACTCACTCTTCACCTTTATAACATAGTGCTCAGGGACAGTATCTGTTTGACCAACAATTCTCTTAGGGATGTATGGTCCATCATGGATCCTGTCCAGATAATCAGGATCTATAGCTTCCAGGTACATCAACATCTTTACCCTCCATGTAGGGTATTCAGTTTTCTTCAGGATGGGAATCTTCATGCTTTCATACTTGGTTGTCGACATCTTAGATCGTTTATGATTTAAATTAAATCAGTTTGCTCTGATACCAATTGTTGCCCAGTAATTAACAATTGTAGAAGGGGGGTTGAATACAATTGTATAAGATCTTCGACTAATAAACACAAATATGAAAATAATAATAGCTTTATTATTTCTGATATAAAACTATTACAAAACACTCTCAAGAAATTCTGATGTTCTTGAAAGCTGCTAAGTTACAATGATACTCGTGTATGTGATTGCAATATGCAAAACCTAAACTGTGTTTATATAGCACACACAGATACTCTATCAATTACAAGATATGTTTAAATCAATTACAAACTATATTGATACATATCCTAACCGACAACTGCATTCCTATAAACTAGGAACCGACAAATCAACCTTTCTTATATTTCTGGACTTGATAGTTATCTTGAAGTAATTCTGATCAGCTTCCAGTCCTGACGATAATCCTGATCTCAGTCTTGATAGCAATCCTGATACTGACGATGTGAAATCCTGATGACATCAGTATCACAATCCTGACCAATAGTCCAAATATTGATGATCATTGAATCCTGATCTAACAACACGGTATCAGAGAAATGAGGGGCGACCAGAAGACAGCCCGAATCATAATGCTGGATGACCTAGAGAAGGACCAGGAGTTCGAGGTGTCCGAAAAGGGCAAGAGGAAGAGGGCTGAAGGCAAATCTAGCGGAAGTCGCCAAACTATGAACATTGAATTAGAGAAGTTTGGGGCAGATCTATCTAGCCCAATTGCCGAACCAACAGTAGAAACAGAAGAGGTAGAATTATATGTAGGTTGTTCGGGAAAGATGGTTCAAATTGGGAAAAATATGGAACCTGACCTCAAGAAGAAAGTGATTGAGGTGGTTAGGCAATACCACGATGTCTTTGCATGGGGGCCCGAATATATGCCTGGTTTAGATCCAAAGACGGCGAAGCATTGCCACAATGTTAAGCCCGAGGCCAAACCGGTTAAACAAAGGAAAATGACTTTTGCCATGGAGAGACAGAAAATTATTGAAGCCAAAGTAGAGAAGCTGTTAGAGGCAAAGTTCATTGAAGAGATCGAATACACGAACTGGTTAGCTAATGTGGTAGTGGTAAAGAAGGCCAATAAAAAGTGGATGATGTGTGTTGATTACAATGATTTGAACAAGGCTTGCCCGAAGGACCACTACCCTCTGCCAAACATTGATCAGCTAACAAACGCTACCGCCGGATACCAGGTACTTAGTTTCTTGGATGCTTTTTTCAGGTTATCATCAGATAGCGATGAATGCCGAGGATATTCCGAAGACAGCATTCATCACCCCAAAGGGAACCTATGCATACATCAAGATGCCTTTCGACCTCAAGAATGCGGGGGGCACGTTCCAGAGAGTGGTCAACATGATTTTTCATAAGCAAATCGGGAGGAACATGGAATGCTATGTGGATGACATGATTGTCAAGTCGCAATTCGAAGACCAAATGAAGGACCTAAAGGAGTGTTTTGAAACATTGAGGAAAAACAATATGAAGATCAATTCGAACAAATGAACATTCGGAGTATCCAGCAGAAAGTTTATGGGTTACATGATGAGTGCCCGAGGAATCGAGGCGAACCCAGAGAAGATCCATGCTGTAATTGACATGGAGCCACCGAAGATAGTTCGGGACGTACAGAAGTTAACTGGCCGAATGGCAGCTTTGCGAAGATTCATTTCAAGGTCAGTGGAAAAGGCTTTGCCTTTCTTCGAGGTGCTTCGGGGGTCAAAGAATTTTGAATGGGGGCCGAGCTGTCAGAAGGCGTTTGAGGAAGTAAAGGAATATCTTACTAAGGCACCCCTCCTGATGAGACCAGACTCGAAAGCAACATTGCAGCTATACTTGGCCGTAAGTGACCGAACTCTTGGAGCAGTATTGGTGAAGAAACACGAAAAGAATCAACACCCAGTGTTTTATGTGTCACATATGTTGGAGGACGCAGAAACAAGGTATCCGAATGTTGAGAAGTTCGCATATGGGTTAGTGATGGCTACCCAAAAATTGCGACATTATTTCCAAGGATGAACGGTGCAAATTGTGACTGACCAGCCACTCAAAAAGATCTTGACAAGACCAGAGGCATCTGGAAGAGTGGTAACATGGTCCATTGAGCTAGGAGAGTATGATCTAGAATATATCCCAATGACCTCCATTAAACTCAAGCGTTGGTGGACTTCATGGTGGAATGCCCCTTCTTCGGGCCAAAAGATCTGGCGCCCGAAGAACAGTTAATTCACTCTCCAGGAAAATGGAAGTTATTTGTGGACGGTTCGGTCGCAGGTTCAAAGTGTGGGGCCGGTCTGATCCTTTCCAGCCCAGATGGATTTGAAATATGCCAGGCGATAAGGTTCACTTTCCCCCTGACAAACAATGAAGCCGAGTACGAAGCGTTGCTTGCTGGATTAAACTTGGCGAAGAATCTAGAAATGAGGAATCTAAGGGCATTCAATGATTCTATGTTGGTAGTAAAACACTTCTAAGGAGAGTATGAGCAGAGAGAACCCCGGATCAAAGCCTACGCCACAAAGGTACGTGATCTATCAGTTTTGTTCGAATCATTTGAGTTAAGTCAAATTGGCAGGGAAGATAATAGCCGAGCAGATGCACTATCTAGGCTCGCTTCGGCAGAATCTCATAGCCTGACAGGTTCAATCTACCTGACTGAAGTGAAATTGCCTTCAATCGATAAAAAACAGTGCATAGAGATCCATCAAGGCATCAACTGGATGACTCCGATCAGGGCATACCTGGAGAAAGATACTCTGCCCCTAGACCGGAAAGAGACTCGGAAGGTGAAGTATAGAACATCAAGCTACACCATCATTGGGGGCAAGCTGTACAGAAGGTCGGCGACCGAACCTCTTCTCAGATATTTAGATCCCGAAGAGCAATGACTGGCCTTGGAGACGGTGCACGAAGTAATATGTGGGGAACATCTGGTCGGTCGGTCATTTGCTTTCAAAATCTTCAGGCAAGGGTTCTACTAGTTGACTTTGCGAGCAGATCGGCTGAATATGCAAAAAAGTGTCGATAATGCCAGTTATTCAGCACCATCCCGAAGCAGCCAACCGAAGAAATGGCGTCCGTTCTGAGCCCAATACCCTTCGATATGTGGGCTGTAGATATCGTGGGAATCCTACCCAAAAGCACGAAGCAAGCTAAATACTGTATTGTAGCGATTGACTACATGACCAAATGGGTAGAAGCAAGACCACTGGCAACCATAACTGAAGAAGCAACAAAGAAGTTCATGCTGGAGTAAGTGATACTTAGGTTCGTAAATTAAAGGTGTGTGTGTCCGATAATGGAATGCAATTCATTTGGAACAAATTTAGAAAGTTCCTGGCTCACTTCGGGATACAACAAAAGTTCAGTTCAATCGGCCATCCTCAAGGAAATGGAGCAATCGAAGCTGTGAACAAGATCATTTTTGATGGGATAAAGAAGCGACTGGGAGATGCCAAAGGACTCTGGGCAGAAGAACTATCTTGGGTCTTATGGGCATACCGAACAACACCCCGATCGTCTACTAGGGAAACACCTTTCAGGCTAGCATTTGGAGCAGACGCCCTAATCCCAGTGGAGGTTGGCCTCGACTCCTACCGAACATAGGTTTTCAACATCGAAGCAAATGAGTTCGGCCTTAGGGCAAATGTATATTTACTCGAAGAGGATATAGAGGCAGCTCACCTAAGGAACCTGAAGTACCAGCTTCAAGCAGCCCAATACTACGATTCAGGAGTAAAAAAGAGGACATTCATGGTTGGGGACTTGGTACTACGGGAGCTGGCCACCTCTATGCCGACAAAACAAGGAAAGCTAATGCCTAACTGGGAGGGGCCATACAAAGTGGTCAAGGTCGTTCGACCTGGAACCTACAAATTGGCAACTTTGGGTGGTGACCCGATCAAAAACACTTGGCATGCCTCGCGCTTACGCATGTACTACCAATGAGTTCCACTCTGTTTATAGAAATATTTGCAACGACAGGGTTTCTCATTTCCAAGTTTTTATTCAGCATTATATTTAAATTCCCTAATAGAGAGCATGTGTAGTTGAACACGAAATGTTATCAATGAAAAGATATGCTTGTGGTTGTTTCGACTCTTTATGCTATTGCAATGATTTAACATTAATGCCTTATAATATTGTGTAATCATGCAAATTAGATTAAATAAAGTAGGCACTTATCTAAGGGCGACTGAAAAAGATAAGTGTCAGACTTTTTCTTTCGATAAATATTTTGTAAATGCGGCGACCGATTAGAGAAGGGCACCCGATTCCCTAAATATTTGGGGGCAAGATTTATGCCAAATCAAAGTTAAAAGTCGAAGAAACATAGATCCCCAATAAATCGATCAGAAATTATGTTGAGGCAATAGTAAGCCGAAGATACATAAGTCCATCAAAATTATGTTGAGGCAAATAGTAAGCCGAAGATACATAAGTCCATCAAAAATATGTTAAGGCGATGTTTAAAGCCGAAGAGACATAGATCAATTAAATTTTATGTTAAGGCAATGATTAAGCCGAAGATACATAGATCAATTAAAAATTATGTTAAGGCGATATCTTAAGCCGGAGATACATAGATTATTTACAAATTATGTTAAGGCGATATCTCAGGCCAAAGATACATAAGATAAATAAAAATGACAAGGCAATCTTTATGCCGAAGATGCATAAATCAATTTAAATTGTGCTTGCGTAAATCAAATAAAATTGTGCTAAGGGAAAAATAAACCGAAGATGCAGAAATTTAATAAATAAAAGTCCAAAGGTGATAAAGTTAATGCCCGAAGGCGCAATATTACAAATTTGAAAATCAAAAACTACTCGGACAACTCCTCGTCCTCGCCGGATGAGACCACATGAGGTTCGTCAAGCTCATCAGGGCGGTCGACTGGGTCGGTGAAGCCTTCCTCAATAAGAGGAAGATGGTCCAAGCCTAAAGCGGCGGCCCTCTTCACGACTTCGTCATGGCCCATCTGATAGCATATTTCCTCGGCGTTCAGCCTCAATTTGGTCTCCTTCCGCGACAACTTCCTGGCAGCTTTGAGGGCGAGATTGCGCCTAGTGTGGCGAGCTCGGAGAGTATCCACTTCCTTCTGCAAGGCTTCACGATCGGCCTTGAGCACCTTGGCTTGACCATCCAGCACCTCCAGGTCATCTTGAGCCGACCGTAGGCTGCCCTCGGCTTTGACTGCCCAAGCTTCCATCTCCTTGACTTTGGTGAAGCCGCTCTGCATATCTTTCACCTTATCGGTGATGGCGGCGACCATAGGAGTTGCCTGAAAAGAAGAGCAAATCATAATTAAAGACCGAGGGAAAAGAAATAATAGAAAAGGGAATGAAAGAAAACTTGTACATACCATGGAAAGTAGGCCCATCAATTCGGCGCAAGCATTCACATGACTTAGTCGTCCGTACTTCAGACGGTCGGCTGGAAGCATCAGAGCCCAGCACAAGTCTGGAGCTAGGTCTTTGGCCTCCATCGGAGCAGGTGTGGCAAAGGAATCTGTCACAAGCACCGCCCATTGAGGGACATACGTCTTGACTACGTCCCCTCGCCGTGCCCTTTTCCTTGAAGCCGGAGACAGGGGGCCTTCCCCGCCTGTTCGGGTTGATGGTGAGGAGAAGGAGGGGCAGATTGTTCTGGGGCGTTTTGGTCGTCCCCTTCACGAGTAGGATTCGGCGAGCCACCTGCTTGAGCCGATTGAGAGGCTTGGAACTTGGCCTTCTTCCTCTCTACAATCGCCTGGTGAGTTGACACTGCAAAAAGATGGAAAACATGTTAAATGCAGGACTAACAGTCGGAAAATAAAAATGCAGAGTTAAAAGAGATCTAAGTCATAGCATGTTACCATTACCCCATAAGGCGAAGAGCCATTGCTTGTCCTGAAGATCCCCAAGGGGAATTCGGTCCATGTCAAATTGACACAGTCGGTTATATTCGTTCTCTTCGGCACCTATTAGTGTGGGTTTTACCATTTGGACTGCAGGATCAATTACGCGCCACTGGGACATAGCGGTTATCTTCGGTCCAGAAAGATAAAACCACTTATCGTGACTCTCTTTGTTATTTGAATTCGTTTCAACCCAATCGGCTCTGTTGGTTCGCCGAGATAATGAGTAGAAGCCTTTGCTCTTGCCATTCTTCCGAAAATCGTAGTGGTGCCAGAATAATCTTGTTGTCGACTCGACTCCTGCAACGAGGCATCGACATTGAAAACCGTTCATGTGAAGGAATCCATTCGGGTCCATCTTCCCGAGTGCGATGCCCATTTCCACGAACAATTTCTTGATCAGAGGAAGTACAGGGACTCGGAAACCGCATTTGAAGGCAGCTTCAGAGACGCATGTAGCAACTTGCCCGTACCCTTCGGGTACAGGAGGATTATGCCAAATCCGGTCATTATTCCTCGCCATGTAGATGTGCCATGCTCCGGTCGGGATGTCGTAATATTTGGCAAACTTCGACGCATTATCCTCGGAAAGCTGCGAGCGGAAGATTGTGCTGTTTCGGGTGGTGACCGATCCATAATTCCTTCATTCAGGGATGAAGAAATTAGCCATGTACTCGGAAAAAGCTTTGAAGAAAAAGGAAATTAAAGACAATAAAGCCGAGTATAGAGGGCCAGGATCGGTCAAACGAATCTTAAAGGCTAAAGTAGGGCGGTGAAGAATCTCCTAGTGAATTTAAGCAGGCCGAAGAGTGTTCTGGGGACAAGGTCATCCCGAAGAGTGTTCTTAAGATGCTATTGTCAGTGACGGTATGTATTACTGCTGTCTTATTATATATACCTAAATCAATACAGAAATTGTTTCTAAGCTATTATTAAGATAGTTAAAGACATCTTCGTGTTAAAGAGGGAACCCTAAGCACCTACGGTCACCGTGTTGTTTCATATTCAATGGCGTAGATGGAAACATTTTAAATTCAACGGTTGAGATGTGGCGTAAATCTCGAGAAGTGACAGTTGTCATCATTGAGATGACACGTTTCCCCGTGTGACGTGTCATCCTGATAAGTACAAATTTATCAAAATTTATCCCGAAGAAGGGTATGGGTTTGGGACTCCGATTGAACGAGGTGTCCGACCGAAGCCCAGGGACATGTTGGAGGCCCAAGCATAATTGGGTCAGACGTAATATCAAGTTTGGTCGGCTATGTGAAGTGCGGCCCATTACACCGGCCCAGCCTATTACAGGTGACTGTTATGCTACTGAGACCAGGTCTGTCCTATTTCTAAGGTGGGAGGTTGGCACGTTCCCCACGTTCAGTGTGCGCCCGAATATCTCGGAGGTCAGCAACTTTTGAGTCTATAAAGGCTCTTTCCAGGTTCCATTTCAAGGATAACTTAATACATAATACACACAAGAACTTGTACATTCTGTTTTTACTCACCGGAACCGATTAACTTATTCTAACACCAGAGGTGAATCGGGGGACAAACCCCTCGCATTCTTCTCTTTTTCAGGTTAACCCGAAGAGCTGTTCGGAGTTCGACCCGGCAGAAATTTGGTTCCAACACTCATATATATATACACAAAATATAATTATATATCTATAAGTGAAAGCATAATACATTATATAATGTATTGTTATATATAATATATACATATATATTTAAATTATCGAACAAAATTGTAACTTAAAATTGGGTTGAGTTGGGTTGGCGGAAAAAACGTAAAACCCATACCCAACTCATTTAAGTCGGTTTGAAAATTTTTCAACCCAATTAAGTGTCGATTTTTTTGTCGGGTTGGTTCGGCCAGAAAGAGAGTCGGGTTGATTCAATTTGACCGGGTTGGTGAACCCATGAACACCCCATAACTGGAGTACCAGCCTAATGCTCGGCCAGGTCCGGGATGGTTTCTAATAATTATTTTTACTAGCTATATTTGTATATTGTCCGGTATACGAATTTTTTTAACATAAAGATATTTTAATAAGTATAAACTTTTTACAAAATAATTCTTTTTTAATTTTTTTTGCAAAGAATGATTTTTAAAATACATGATAAAGATACGATTTTGCAACTAATGCAAATCAATGAAACTAAATGTAACCAAAAACAACTTCAATTATTATTTAGGAAAAAATATTTTAAAAAAATCACATTTTCAGTAAATGTATTTTATAATAGGATTTTGGCAATTTCTCTATTTTATAATTTACTAATTCACGAAGTTTCTTAAACACTTATAATTTTTTGAATTCTTAAGTTTTAGTTATAATAATCGAAGCCTAAACCTTATTTTAGTAAAATTAGAAGGATTTTAAGTATAAAAGCTGGATGTCATTTTTGTAATAAAAGAGTATATCCCCTGTATTTACAAAAATAGCCTTGAAGTTGTATTAAAAATGTCTTAACTTCATGTAACTTATTTAAGATCATTCTTAGGGCCATCAAGCCGTAATATATCCCCTGTATTTACAAAATAGCCTTGAATTTGTATTAAAAACGTCTTAACCTCAGGTAACTTACCTAATGTCATTCTCAGGACCGGCAAGCCCTAATATATTTTTTATATGTTATTGAAGCGGTTCAAATATTCGATCTTTGACAAAATAGCTTAAATGGATATTGCTTTATATTAGACCAAAAAGTTCTCATTAATTTCACATGAAAATTTAATAATTCTTATTTTTCACATGATATACCAAAATTTTGGATAAAATTTCTAATTTTTTTTATATACAAAAATGGGGACCGGTTAGGGGCAAGGCAACGAATTTCAGCTCAATCCGTTACTTTGACCGTCAAGAGTATGTAATTATTTCCCCATTCCCCATATTTGTTTGTATTGCATTCTATTTCATCGTATGTTCTGCCAGATTTAAAAATCACCGTCAATACAATACATCGGTATAGGTCCAGGTCCAGGATAATCCTTTGTTCCATAGCCCTGGGGCTATTTACAACCATTCAATTAAGAATTCTTAGATGGACTAGTACTAGTAATGAATCAAAGATGTAGTCATCAATTCCTGAGAGTCCACAATTGCCGTGAGCAAACATATTAGTGACAAGTTGTCAAGTTGTTGCAGCAAATTGTACCTCAATTTTTTTTCCCGTATGTGTATTGTATGGGTTTTGGTGTGCATATATGAGGGACTCATCATTTACACATACCGTAAAAACTTTTGATGTGCCGTAACAAATATTTGCCGTGTACCATCTACCAATAAAATAGAGATAAGTTGTTCCTTGAAAACACACGAACACAGAACACATGCATCAATTAAAATTGACAGTTTTCTTGTGATGAAAAATCAAACCCAAAATAACATTGAATGAAAATAGTTACAAAGATGAAGATCAATTTAAGTGATACTAGTTGAGAAGAGATAAATCGGAGAAATTTATTTACGCGAGTAGAGAAGAGGGAAAAAACTGTTAATTTATTGACTAGCGAGGTGAATGGAACACCACTTGAATCGTTGGAATAGCTTTACCTACAGCGTTGGAGTTTTTTTTTTGCTAGTTAAACACACTTACACACCCACCTTGTATTTGACAAGGTTCGAACTCTCGACATCCTATAAAGAAGCGAGGGAGATACAACTACATCAAGTGGTGTTGCGTGCTTTGGATTTACTCTTAGCATCTATAACTTTTATTAATAAGTTAAACCCCTTTTAAAATTGTATCAAATTTGATTTGCACCTTTTTTTGGTTTCACCCTTAATTTGTTTTTTTTTTAAAATTTGTTTTTCTAAAAAACATAATTACCTAATCTAAAATAGATTATATTATTCCTAAAACTCTTATTTCATGTAATAGAATTATTATATCCTAAACTCATTTTTCACGTGGTAGAATTTTATGTTGTTTTTAAATTATTTTTGTTTTGTTCAATACTGTGCTTTCCTGGATCTTCTAACAACTCTATTATTATTTTTGACTTTTTCATCTTATACAAACAATTTTATTATTTTTTGACTTTTTCATCTTTGCAGATACAAGCAATTAAATCATTAATATTCACAAATATGTATAATGAAAGATTACTTTTCTTCTGTCATAACTCTTTTTTTTGTCATAACACTAATATATATGTATACTAATAGATTTGAATGAACAGTGAAGCAGGGAATTGTAGTTCTACAATAATTTTTTGAAGAGTACATATCTAATATATATGTCGGGTTAGGCTCAAGAGAGAACCAATCACTAAAAAAGAACTTTAGAACTGTTATAAGCCGTTGGATTATTACTAGATCAACTGTTCAGATTCAACTCATTTTTATATACAAAATCTTATAAGGGTATTCTTGGAATAAACGGATTCTACTGCCGAACCTATTTTGTTTCATAGTATAAATACAGTGTTCTGCAGCTGAATTTTAAAAGTTATGCATATGGACTTCAAAGTTCTACAACTGAACTTACTTTTTTCCACAAAATTCTACAAGTGAACTTGATTATTTTTATAATGTTCAGCTGTTGAACAATGTTATTCACATTATTTTCATACCATAACTTTCGTGTTCTACCGCTGAACATAAAAGTCATGCAATCGAATTTGAAATCAAACACATAAATTTTAAAGTTCTGCAACTGAACTTACTTGTATTTAAATGTTCAACTGCTGAACACTGTTATCTGATATTGTGTTTATACAATAACTTGAATATTTTCACAAAAAATAATAAAAATAATTGGGGAAATTTAATGATGATGATGTAGAATTTTGTGATCGATATCGATGTATGATTATTATCGTTAATAAAATATTAATTAGCTCTAAATTATGTATTTTGTGTTTTTGGACAACTTTACCCATGACCTTCATATAATAAATATATATTATTTTAAAAAATAAGATAGAGTTCTAAGGATTCTAAGGTTAAGGGTTCTACAAGGAACATGACCCTATATATGTCTGGATGGTATATTTTCATACCATCATCATCATTTTTACTAAACCCCTCATCTTGTATATAATGGGTTTCATATGCAACATACTGGGAATATATGGATATCGGTGCAAGATTGATAGATTTTTATTTAGGACAAGAGACCTTAATTAAAAAGATTAAGTCATATAATTTCGATTTAGTAATCCTTTGCTGTAGAGAAGATATTTGGATTTGCACCCACTTAAGATGGAATTTTGAAGGATGAGAATTATAAATTATACTTTCCTGAATCTTCTAACAATTCTATTATTATTTTTTACTTTTTCATCTTATACAAACAATTTTAATACTTTTTTGACTTTTTCATCTTTGCAGGTACAAGCAATTAAATCATTAATATTCACAAATCTGCATAATGAAATATTACTTTTCTTCTTTGTCATAACTCTTTTTTTGTCATAACATTGATATTTATGTGTTTGATCATTTAATCATCTCCTAACAATTAAAATAATATATATATAGGGAAGGTCTCAGTGAGGAACCACTTAAATGAGTAACCTAGGAACTAACACATACGTAAAAACTTCAGTTTGTGTCTACTTTAACTGTCATGTCTCATGTCTTTTCTTTTCTTCTTTTTTCAGTATTTCATCATAAAATAATTGTGTAAAACGATAAAATATTCTGTGTTGTGTATATTTTTTATATTCTGTATTTTTGTGTTCGGTAAATTTGTAGTATTTTGTGTTTCTAATTTTTTTATATTCTGTATTTTTGTTTTATAAATTAATTTTATAAAATAACTAGATTATATTGTGTTTAAAAAGTATATAATTCATGTGTTTTGTATATTTTTTATATTCTGTATTTTTGTGTTCTGTAAATTTGTAGTATTTTGTGTTTCTAATTTTTTTATATTCTGTATTTTCTTTTTATAAATTAATTTTATGTACTGTAAAAACACAATATTTTTTTAATGTATTTTGTAAAAATATTACTATTTACAGTTAATTATGTGTTTGGTAAAAAAAATAAATTATAACTATATAGTAATTGATGTGTTTTTTGAACATTATTATAAAAATAATTAAAATAGTAAAAATTTTGTATGTTAATATTTACAAAATTAATATATATAATAGATTTAAAAAAAATATTGATTGAAAAAGTAGCTAAACACCTGTACTGTACCTGTAAAAAAAACGTGTAATGTAGGTTTGTTTTGACAGAGGTGTTAACCCCACGTTCACTGACATGTTAAATAAGATTGATCCAACGGCTAAAAACAAACCTACATTACACGTTTTTTTTGACGGGTACAATACACCTGTTTAGCTACTTTTTCAATCAATATTTTTATTAAATCTATTATATATATTAATTTTGTAAATATTAACATACAAAATTTTTACTATTTTTATAATAATGTTCAAAAGACACATCAATTACTATATAATTATAATTTGATTTTTTTACCGAACACATAATTACTTGTAAATAGTAATATTTTTACAAAATATATTAAAAAAATATTGTGTTTTTACAATACATAAAATTAATTTATAAAACAAAAATATAGAATATAAAAAAATTAGAAACACAAAATAGTACAAATTTACATAACACAAAAATACAGAATATAAAAAATATACAGAACAAAACAAACCTACATTACACGTTTTTTTTTACAGTTGTTTAGCTACTTTTTCAATCAATATTTTTATTAAATCTATTATATATATTAATTTTTTAAATATTAACATACAAAATTTTTACTATTTTAATTATTTTTATAATAATGTTCAAAAGACACATCAATTACTATATAATTATAATTTGATTTTTTTACCGAACACATAATTACCTGTAAATAGTAATATTTTTACAAAATACATTAAAAAAATATTATGTTTTTACAGTACATAAAATTAATTTATAAAACAAAAATACAGAATATAAAAAAATTAGAAACACAAAATACTACAAATTTACAGAACACAAAAATACAGAATATAAAAAATATACAGAACACGAGAATTATATACTTTTTATACACAATATAATCTAGTTATTGTACAGAATATTTTATCGTTTTACACAATTATTTTATGATGAAATACTGAAAAAAGAAGAAAAGAAAAGACATGAGACATGACAGTTAAAGTAGACACAAACGGAAGTTTTGACGTGTGTGTTAGTTCCTAGGTTACTCATTTAAGTGGTTCGAGACCTTCCCACATAGATATATATATATATATATAGTCTTACTCCAATAGAATCCTCTTTTAGAATAGAAACCAGAAACTAAATTTTTTTTTTTAAAATTGCGTCGAAATATATTACATATGGTATGCAAATTGATCGTTGGGAGATGAAGAAAAATATAGTGAAGTCGGATTTCAAAACAAGCTCACCGATTGACGGAAAAAATCAAATTAGAAACAGAAGGAATTGGGTGGGGTTGTGTATGAGAGAATGTATTTTAGTTGTGTGCGGTGACTCTATGGGGTCATTAGATTAGATTGATGCTTAGATTAGTTTCTAGTTTCTAAAAATCATCTCTCACATAGAATTCCATGTTGTTTTTTGTGTTTTTTTAAAAAAATAAAATACTATCGCACGTAGAAATTCAATCTAATCTCACATTAAATTTTATGTTGTTAAAAAAATATTAATCTAAGTGAAAGCCTTTTAAATGGTACTCTTTCTACTAAATTTAGTTCGCACCTTTTTTATTATTATATATTTCACCCCTAAAATGCTATCTCACGTAAAAATCATATTTCACATAGTTTTTTATGTTTTTTTAAATAAAGACATATCTCACGTAAAAATCTAATATCACATTGAATTCTATGTTGTTGTTAAAAAATTATTAATCTAAAATATATTATAATATTATGATTATACTAAAATATAATATATTATTATACTCATTAGTATCACAATCAGGTCACCCAGACTCAATTATAATCACTTAGTTGTTGAATCTAGATGCTAATCTCAATCTACTTTATACAACAGAATAATATTGATCTAAAATATATTATAGTATTATTATTGCACAAAATATATTATATTATTATTGTACCCATCAGCGTCACAATCAGGTCCGCCATTAGACTCGATTATAATCACTTAGTTGTTGAATCAAAATACTAATCTCAATCTATATTATACACCTAAACTGGTTATCTAATCTACCTTTGTACGAGCATCTACCCACAGTCAAAACTCTAGGTATCATTCCCCTCCTAACTCCTCTGAGTATATTTTGCTTAGTTTGATGTTTGATCAAGTTAAAAATATGTGCAATTTTTTTTAAAATTATTATTTACTCCCAAAATAATTTGTTCCCAAAACATTTGGTTTATTTACTTGACTAGATTAAATCCTCTATAAATTAATAACCTTGGTCCCAAAAAATTTATTATTTTAGTGAGGTTATTAATTTATTGATTAGTGAATATTTTATTATTTTATCAATAAATTAATATTTATTAATTTATACAATATTTTATATCAAATAATTTGTTAACAAATATATTGCACAAGAAATCACAATATTTCAAATATTTATTAATACATATATCAAAATTAATAGATTCATGTACCAAAAAATAGTTCATGCACATCTTTAACTCAATATTATTTTTATTTAAAAAAATTATTATTAGATTTGAAAGGGGTATTTTGGTCCCAAATCCAACAAAGGATGTGCACATAAATCAAAGGAGTGCACATATAAGCTCTCCTAATTAATTAGTTCATGTAGCAAAAACAATATTAATGTTTGTAAATTCTAACAAATATACATCGAATATACTTTATGCCCTTCACAAAATTAGAAAAGAAAGTGAATTTGATTTTTATGAAAAGAGGAGGCAGTTAACTGTTAAGATACAATTTAGCAAAGTTAACTGAAGAGTATCTAAGAATTATGTGCAATGTATAAAAAATCATTATATTTAATGAATTATTATTTCATATTTTTAGTGGATCTTAAGAACTTTTGCAAAGTTTATTATCTTATGCATTTAACAATAATATTAATTTATCATATTGGCCCAAGTCTTGGAACACAAATATTATTAATTTATCAAATATTCATTTATTGCGGTTTTATTATATATTTTAATGGAGTCTGAATGTGGTAATTCATGTTTAGTTTCTCATCAATACACTCAGAATTTGCGTTATTAAAAGTAAGTAAATATTATTATATTATTATAAGCAAACGAAATAATTGTTTATATTCTTGACCATCTAAAATTTGTATTGTAATTGTAGTTATTTTATTATAACCTTAACACCATATTTATATTGTATAAACAATTTAAATTTTTAAATAAATTAACTAGGTCCGTACTTCGCATGAGTTATCATCTAGTATGTATAAAATATCATGTCAAAATATTAGAAAAAGATTCAAAAAATAATTTATATTGCTAGTCTTACGAGAGGTTAAGCTGTTGAGCATAGTTGACAGACAGTCTACGTATATATGGTTCTAGATTCCAGGCAGGCAGTGTAGACATGTCACATAAAGGCTAAAGCTAAGTTCCATACATAGCGACAACTACGGTGCGGTAATTTGGTTTGTTAATAAGCTCTGAATTAAGTATACGAGAGTCTACCTCAATCCTAGCTGCCTCGATAATATCTATCCTTTTTTTTTATCAATAAAATCTTCTTCCTTCTCACAAATTTATTTCCGACTTCCTTTCTCTCATCTAATCACCATAAATTTTATATTTTTTTCAATAATCATCCTTCTTTTGTAAGAATCACTGATGTACTCAATTTTTTGATTGTTTTGTTTGTCCTCCTTTTGAAGTGGTTAATATATGATGTTTTTGGTTTGTTGTTTTGTCTCTTTGAGAATGATTCAATTGATGTTTTATAGATTTGCAAAATCCGCATAATCTTTTTTGGTTTAAAGAAATTTTTTATTTTGTATGTTAGGCGATCTGAAAATAAAGTGGCTAATTGTTTAGCTCGTTTATTTGTTTTTCAACCTGATTGCATAGTCGGTTGGGGTTTGTCCCGGCCGAGTTATTTACACTTTAATGAAATTTGCTTTAAATTTATAAAAAAAAAAAAGTATATGACCTGTGATAGCCGATCCCGAGTCCAATCTACTTATGCTAACGAATGGGGTCATCGAAAATATAATATATTTTAGGAACACATTTTCTTATAATAAGTAAGAAAATTCAAAAGTACATAGAAGGGCAAAAAAAGAAGAAGAGATATAATGGTCATATTTCTTTTAAAATAGCAACAAAAGTAGATAAAGATATAAGAAGTGCCCAAAAATAAATCATATATATTTGATTTTGATTTATAGTTAGACACAAAATTCAAATTTACTTGGAGTTTTCAGTTTAAGTTTCTGAGGACCGACCCTGTCATATTGAAAATGAAATATGTTTGCAAAATGCAACTAAACATTTATATTATCTGAATGACAAATACTATAAATTTAGTTACAGGTTATAGGTAAGGCGTAAAATTGCAAGATAGAGTTCACACAATATATTTTTAAACAAAAATTTCTTTGTACGAGTTCTCCTTCACTTTGTTTAGGATACAAAAGGTAACTTGAATGCACTATGTTCTGTAAGGATACCCAAGCTGTTGATCGACTGGAAGTGGTTCTGTGTATCCAATTCCATTTTAGGTAAAAAAAAATTATCACATTAAAAGCAAGCAGCGGATGAAATTAATCCCACTAGATATGGTTAGCAGCATTAGTTCAAGCCATTTCAGGCTGTCATGCATGTGATTTCACTCTTCTACCTCCCTAAACCACAGCAAGCCTCTGTTGCAAAATTAAAACTTAAAAGAATATTGTAAGATTTTTTTTATTTTTTTTGAGGCTAAGAATATTGTAAGATGAATTAGTTCTACTCGACAGTAAAACAAAACAAAATGAAAGCATTAATAGACAATCTCTGCAAAGTGATCATGATTTCCATTAAACCTCCACAGATACTACAGGAAATAATTTTAGCATCTTGAAGAAGTGAACGTCTGCTTCACTGTCTGTACTAAAACTGAGACTGCACAATGTATACGTTGCCGGGTAGTAGTGTACGGAGTCACTACTTCCTATCAGTTTGACATGAGATCAGCTGCTCCATCCTCAGTCCTTACTCCTTACCCATTTCAGTATGAACTACTGAAAAGTATTAGGGCCCCGCTCAATGTTTTGCGTTAAGATTAAATCGGTGGAGGTACTTACCTAAGGAACTAATTTAATATTATTTATAAATATAAATATTATACTTTTTATTATTAATTTGGTGGTGTATGTATAATTATCATTTATTTATACAATTTTTAAAAAAAATATAGTATGACTGAAATAAGTGAATTTTATAAGAACTAATTTTTAAATTGGGGATCAATTTGAGGAAAAAGAAAAGAAAATATAATTCGTTATTTAGATATCTAAAATAGAAATGATGTAAACAAGAATAAATATTTTTCTTATTTTTAATATAAAATTTTACCTTTTTACTTTTTAGTTATTTTTTTTACGTGTTTACTAATTTTTGTCAATTTGACCCATTAATCCGATTTTTTCCAGATTTTAACAAAAAACGATTTTTGACCCCATTTTGGCATAATCGAGTAGATTAGTCACCGTCCATCGATTAATCCTATTAATCGCCGTTATATCTAGTCATTATTTTTTTTTTTTAAGTAAACGTACTTGCATTAAACAACTAAATCGGACTCAAGTACATGATTTAAGAAAATAGGAGGAGTGACATGCCACTCTCCAAGGTCAGACATAGAATGTGCAGTTTGAGCTAGCTCGTGAGCCACACAATTCGCGAACCTAAAAACAAATTTATCTAGCACATGATTAAAGTGCTTTAAAACTAACTTACAATCACCCACAATAGTGTTGAAGTAAGCACAACCATCTTGACCATAACAAGCCGAAGCCAAACACTGAGAATCAGTTTCAAAAATGCATCTGTCCAAACTCAATTGCCTTATCCAAATGATTGCTTCCTTTAAACTTAAAGCCTCAGCCTCCTTTGGACTCCAATTTCCTCTAATGCGACCACATCTTGCTCCAATGAATTGCCCCTGAGAGTTTCGAATTACACAACCAAAACCAATGTACCCATTACAAACTCCTGCTGCATCCACATTGACTTTAAACCAATCGTCAAGAGGCTTTCTCCATTTCTTATCAGCTATGACATTTCTACCAGACTGATTCTTCACCTGCACTTCATGAGCTTTCTTCCAATCCTGTAACAAATTCATTGCAGCTGCTTTAACTCCAAAAGCTGATCCATTTGCCTTGTTCCAAACCCATTTATTCCTCCGATTCCATATACTCCAACATATCAAACAAAACCATATACACTGATCCCTTGACATACTATCAAACATACGTCTCAGCACAGCAAACACATGCTCATCTTGCATAATCGTGTTTGACATCTGGCAACCCGATAGATGCCAAACTGTTTTAGCAAAATCACAATGAAACAAAACATGCATATCCGTTTCTTTACCAGTATGACACCATGGGCAATTATCACTGATATTAACTTTTTTTGTTATTAAAGCCCCCGTTGTTGGTAAGCATCCCTTGCAGACTCTCCAGACAAAATTTGCAACTTTTCCAGGCATCCGCAATGACCAAAGTTTCTTCCAAAAAAACAAATGAGTAGCATCATGCTCTCCTTGCAGCCATTTATAACAACTGCGCACTGTAAACTTGCCCTCTTCATCCCTTAACCAGAACCAGGTATCTTCACACCTCGCTACAGGGATATGAATTTTTCTAATTAACTCAATATCTCTGTCATTAAAGATATCACAAAGCACCTCCTCATCCCAATGACGCCCTTCCATATCCAGTAAACACTGCACTTTAGTATCTCTGAGCTGTACTGGCATATCAGTCGACACACACCCATCTTCTTTATCTGGTAGCCAAGGTACTTTCCATACATATGTAGAAGCTCCATCACCAATCCTTCGACGACAGCTTGCTTTCAGAACGTCCTTAGCAGCCAAAATACTACGCCAAATATAATTGGGACTCCCACCAATCTCAGCATTTAAGAAATCAGTTGTAGGATAGTATTTAGCCTTCATAATGGCAGACACAAGAGGATTACAATTATTCAGCAGCCTCCATCCTTGCTTTGCCAGCATAGAAACATTAAAATTGTATAATCTCTTCACCCCAAGACCCCCAACCATTTTTGAATTACTAAGATTCTCCCATGAAAACCATCGAATGCCTGTACCAGAAGAACCCTTACCCCACCAAAATCCATTCATCACTTTTTCAATATCATCACAAATACTATGTGGAATCTGAAATAATGACATCCAAAAATTTGGGATTGTTTGTGCAGCTGACTTCAATAATGTGAGTTTACCTTCCTTAGATAAATCCTTATTGACCCACCCCTGTAATTTATGACTAACCTTCTCAGCCAAAAAACCAAAAACAGCTCGTTTATTCTTACCTACAAACATAGGCATTCCCAAATACTTGCCAGGCCTTTCTACCTCATCCACCTCCAAGTTTGTACACAGCCAGGCCCTGTCGTCCCTACTTGTGTTTGGACTGAAAATGATACTCGACTTCCTATAGTTAATAGCTTGTCCCGAACAACTTTCATATCTATTCAAGACTGCCTTCAAAGTACTAGCTTCACTCCGTTTTGCTCTAAAGAAGAGGTAACAATCATCAACGAATAGTAAATGAGAAATACTCGGAGCCCCCTTGCTATTTTACACCCATGCAACAACCCCACTTCTTCATGCCTTCTTAACATAGCACTCAGCCCCTCTGAACACATAATATACAAATAGGGAGATATCGGGTCTCCCTGACGTAAGCCTCTAGTCCTTATTAAAATAATAAGATCAACGGTTAGTAACTTACCGTGGATTCAGAGCTATAGTATCTACTATATCTACTACGGATTCAGAGCTATAGTATCTGCTAACACAGAGCTGTACACTTCAAGGTTAGATTCATTAAATTCATAGCTCTTCAAAGGATTGAATATTCCCTAGTTCTATAGTCAATACATGAGTCTTGTCCAATTACCAACACGTATAACTTCCGGAGATCTCATATTGCGAATGCTGAATGACGTCTGTAAGAGTTTTAAGCTTTCTGCTAAAAAAGCAAGGAGGTGTGTAGTGCGAAGATACATGAATTCGGAAAATAAAATAATATAGGAATTCGGGTGTAGGAGATACCGCTTCTACAATAATAAGATGTTAATGTTATATATAAATGCCTATATATATGTGATGTTTTGAATGATAAAATACATTAACAAAACTAAAACATTTATGCATATCGAATCAGATACTTGATATGAGCTTCTAAAACATAAGAATTTTAATCCAAATCATTTTTTTTGTAGTACAAATTGTGAAAAAGAGAAATTTTGGTTGAGATTTGTGGGTATCTGAGTATCCCCACCCTAGGAATCCGAGTATCAAATACGGGGTGCGCAAGACACGAGGATTCGTTGGGTGACACAAGAATCCCTGCTTCCTAAGCTTTCTGTTATAACTTAGCAATAGATGAACCATGTTACTAACATGTCTGGACAAGATAGTACTTTACAAGTAGCAAGTCCCTCCACATTAAGCTTTTTTACGGTTCAATGTTTCCCAAGGGCCGAGTACAGAGGCAATGCTTACAACTTACTGCAATCCATTAAAAATTTCCACTGCTGCAAGTGGTGTTTAGACTTCAATAGACTCCTAACCTTCACAGCACAATACGAGGAAAAAGCCTTATAGTATTTCCAGTTAATACGTGGACCTCCTCCGAGCTATTACAGCCGTCAAGATCTAAAGTTTCCTTGATAGCAGCTTCAGACCTACAACGCCATTATTTTTGTTATTATGAAATAGCCTCATATCTAGATAGGTGGCTTAAAACAAAATTTATAAGTAGATTTGTGGCTGCTAATATAAGGGTCACTACAACACGCAAAACCCGACCCAACCCAACCCACACCTCTTTTAAACTGAACAAACCCGACCGTTCGAAACCGAAGTTTGAATGGTTTATTTTTTTATAAACCCGAATAGGTTGGGTTGGGTTAGAGTTTATTAAATTTCAACCCAACCCAACCCGATTACTGTATATTGCCCAATCCATTAATATAGTGTTAGAAAATGGAAAGTTTGAGGCATATTTTAAATATGTTCTTGATGGAATTTCCGGAAACTAACAATTGGAGGTTATTCCTTGTTATGAGGACTTAAACTTTCATGTTTGGATCTAAGACATTTTCTTAGTGTAATCCATAAATAAATTGAGTTGAAATGAGTTGCTTGTAATGGGTTATGTGGGTTGGTTAATTTGAAATAACTTGTATCCCACATAGAAATGGTAATAAGAGGTTGATGGGTTTATATAGAACCATGTGCAAGAGTAGTGTACAACTAAGGCACGCGCGCCACAGTCGCCCACCTCGCCACGCCACGTCACGACTCGGGTCGGGTCGAAGGGCGATTTGGGCGAATGTCTCGGCGTCTCGCGTACGCGAGGCTACCTGGGCGAGGAATTTAACAGTATCAGTATTTATTTGTAACAGCTCAAGAAACTGGGTCATGATTTATATTAAATCCCGATGGACCCAGTCCTGACGAAATCCTGATGGATTGGTCAAGTACTGATGATGATCAAATCTTGATGGACCAAGAATTAATCCTGACTGAACTGTAACTGATATTAAATACTGATGACAACTATTATGATAATTAAATCAGAATATTTGGTATTTAATGTCATATCTTCAATTACAATTTTATTTGGTCTGTTATGTTTTTATTTTGTATTTTATATATACAAAAGAGAACGTTTGACAAGTAAGGATATACGTAACTCTGAAAACCCTAGCAACTATCTTCTTCTCTGTTCTCTCTCAACACATACAAATTAAAATACATAGTTCTTGGGCGAACTGAGGTGCTGGTCGTTGTTGATCATTGTCATTTCTGTGAGTGGATTGACCTGTGCTGTTTTATCTTGGAAGTGATATTGCTGCAACCCAACACAGCGTAAGTGGGTCAATAATCTATTCAAGAACAGTCAAGACTTCTCAAAGGCTTGGCGACTCAGCTGTTATTTATCTTTCAGTATTTGTTAAAAGCTACAGAGAGATAAGTGTTCTTTCTTATCTTGTTATTTACAGTCTCTAATTATATTATTGTTTCGACCTTCGTGTTTGTTTTGTTAATTGATATATTTGCATGTTCTTGTTAATACATAATATATATAACTGTCCTATTGTTGCTGTGTAGTTTGTGAATTATACCCAACATATAGTCCAGTCCATTAGTAGTTTAACCTAGATAATAATCTAGGTAAATATTGATTTCTTTAATTTAGTTATGTATCAGTTGGCCAATATCATAGCAACTGGTTATGCTATGTATCAGTACTACTTTAATTTTGATGTTTGATAGTTCTCGTAGCTAGCTAGGTTGCTTATGAGTTGGTTGTTGAGCTGTGATTCATTGCTATTAGTCTTATTTTAATGCTTGTATCAATATGTAAATTATAGTAGTGTTCTCAATTCACACAAAATATATAGAACTTTGTGAATAATTGAGTTGGTTTGGTAAGGTCTGTCTACGTGAACACTAGAAATACATTTTTAATTTGAGAACCCAACCCAACCCGACATACAAAAAGTAGGGTTGGATTGGACATATGAGTTGACATTTTCAAAAATCGAATTAATTGGGTTGGGTCATTTCATTGTTCGTAATCCGACCGATCTAGCCGGTGACAACAACTCAGTATTCCTATACTATATTTTTTTTGGTTACATGTAGATTTTGCAAATCCTTCCATTTCTTGCCTTGCAACAAGTAAATGTCGTCTACTCTTCTAAAGTTCCCTTCCCATATCTTCTATAAGATTATTAATAAAGCTGGAACCTCAAACACTACTTGCCTTGGTGTGTGGTTCAGGTACTATGTACAACAACTTGAAGATTGCAAATTGCAAAGACCGAAACTTATCCAGTCAGTGGAGTGGCTAATTGGTGGGCGAGGATAAATGAAGAATAAGAAGGGAATAAATGGCAGAAAACGAGGGACGTGATTAAAGAATACGAGCAATCCCTAAACATTCATAAATTTAATTTGAATTCAGATTCAATTAGTAGGAATTAAATTAAACTAATATTTATTCTTTATTTCAAAAATAAAGGTTTATACCTTTATGGATAGAAACAATTGAGTATGTAATCAGTAATGTTATAAAATCAACGTAGTAAAAATCGATTAATTCGACTCAAATAGAATTCGAGATTTATCAAATCATATTTAGTTGAATACACAAATGCTCGTTTTAGTGCAATAAAATATAATCAATAAAATTAATAAATGTGCTTCAAAAAATTCAATAAATAACAAGATTTAGAGGAATGACAAGAAAAATTATTTCATATTTTTTTTTTTTGCAATTTTACTATATTTTAGAATATCCGAAAATATTTGCAAAAAAATTAAAAATAACCAAATTTAACTTTTTTTAATGTTTTGATGAAAAATAATTGAAGTTTTTTTTGTTGCAAAAATTTATTTTTGAAAGTGTTTCTTAAAAATTCATATATTTAGGGGAAAAAATTAAGAAAAAATTTATTTTTGCAAAAGAAATAATATAATTCAAAATTCCAAGATTTATATACTTTACCATAAACTACATTTTAATTAGGCCATCTTCGATGGACTCTCTATCTTGATTATTAAATAAAAAAATATATATAAAAGGTGAGTAAAAATATTAAAAATATTAGCAAAATGTTAGCTAAAATACTTGTTATCAATTTTAAAATTTTTCAAATTTAATCATAGTTGATGATATATTTAAGTTATATGAAAACCATTATTTCATTGAAAATTTTGGAGATCATATATGTTTTGCAAATAAAATATTAGAAAATATCGTATTTTGTAAATTGTGTATATGTTTTGCAAGAATATTGCAAAATATAATTTTCTGCAAAAACATGTTGGTCTTTCAAAATATAAATATTTAGTTTGCATAGTATACATGATTTTTATGAAATGGTGATTTTCAAAGAACTTGATTCGCAAATTAATACGTTTTGCGATTTTTGATTATAAAATATAATCTATTTTGAAATATTTTAATTTCAGAATATGATTTTTAAGTTTTCAATAAAATAATGGTATTCGTGTAACTTTTTCTTAATATGTTTATATTCTCTTCTCTCTTATCGCTTTTATTCTTATGAATTTAAATTATTTTTAATAATTATTTAAAAGTAAACAGTGTATCATCTTCTCTCTTAAATTTATTTCTAAACATTCATCGTCTTCTTTATTCATAATATATTCTTAGGGTATATATGTACTAGACCTGCCAAACAAGTACCCGAGATAATTTATTAAATTAATCAATATTTATTAAATTGATTGATATTAAATACATTACAATGTTAAGTAATATTAAGAACTGGACTTATTTTTATTACATTTATGTTATATTTTTATTTTGTAATTATTAACTGGGTACGGGAATAATTGAATTGCAATGGTAAACTTTTGTGTTCACTCGAAAAGAAAGAAAGAAAATAAGAAAAAAAAAGTTTGTACTCTTTAATTTATGTGATATGTCTATAATTTTGTCGTAAAACATCCAACTAAGAAAATAAATTAATAATAGCAATATGCTAAAATAAGCAAAAACAATCAAACATACATTTGAATACTTTTAGGATAAAATGACAATTGCATGATTAATAGCCATGTGAGAAAGATTCATAAGAATATAATTCTCAATTACAAACTAATAAATGTTAATTCTCATGTCATCTGTGGACATGAGGGTCTGATGCTCTTAACTTTCATGTACAGGTATCTTCCTCCATATGCTTCAGTTTTAGCAGTTAAAAATGGCGAAAATTCTTCAAACATTGGCGACAAAATTACGCGCAAAAGATCGAATAGGAAATATCTGCAGCTCTCAGAAGTCAGAGCCCACTTATCTAATAATCTTCATCATATATCCTCATTTGTATATCAGAAAGAAAGGGCCTAAAGGAAGTCCCCTGAATTTGATGTGTTCAACTTTTACATATTTCAAGATCTTCTTATTTCTTACTATCTTGCATGCATGAA
Organism: Heracleum sosnowskyi; assembly: GCA_030848705.1. NCBI lineage: Eukaryota > Viridiplantae > Streptophyta > Magnoliopsida > Apiales > Apiaceae > Heracleum > Heracleum sosnowskyi. The sequence goes on from CM061239.1 coordinate 13,640,987, forward strand.
TGCATCAGCAACCCAACAAAGAGTTAAAGGCCTACAGTACTTTGAAGTTTCAACTTTTACATGTAATCTAACCAAACTTTATGGTATGATTATGTTTTGAAGCATTCTCATTGTTGTCATGAGTCTTTGCTGCACAGGGACACACACTGCCTAGAATTTTTTCTAGCTTATTTTTATATAATGTATACCTATCTGTACTGCTGATCTCTACGTATATATTTAGTTTAGGATTATTTAGAAAACTTCTAAATTATATCTCTTGGAATTTCGGATATAATGCTCTGTTTCTCGACGAAAAGATGTTAAGAGTTGGAGTCTCGGTAAAGTGACAAGAACTGTAAGTTCATGCTTGGCTAGAATGTAAACAACAGAATTTTATCACATATCATTGCAAACTACCGAATGCTCAAGAGGAATCTCATTGGTCAATTAAATATACTTCCGTTTTTTTCTTGTTGGTCTAAGTTTCGGCCATGACCTCTTCTTATTAAGAGAAAGAAAGCTATAACTTGAACCATGACCTCTTCTTGTCAAGAGAAAGAAAACTATCTGACCAATGATAAACTATACTTTCACTCCAAACCACCCTGGACAGACTTCATCGAGACTTAACACTTCGTAGAAAGTACAGCTAGATGTACCTTACAAACATCCAAGTATATTGCTGCATTGCCACCAGCTTCAAGAGCTCCTCCAATTGAAGGTGAGTCATGTGCGTCTGAAGCTTTCATAAGAATGAAGAAAGAACTATAACAAATTTTAAATTGGTAAAAGTGATAATCTTTTTGAAGGTATTGGTAAACTTTAGGCTTATACAAAAGAAAAGGATGCTTTATAGAAAAATTCTCCTTGTAAACATGTTCCGGCCTCTGATAATAAGCTCATGAGCTTGGTATACAAGCTAGATTACCAGACTCGAATTCTTTATGAACCTTGAACATTGAGCTTACATAAATTTCGATGCTAGAGTTCAAATTCTTGTTAATCAGATATTTCATCATATATACATCAGGTCATCATATGTCTTTTTCCCTCTCATTTCATTTGGCTTGCTCATATTCTCTGTAGGATTTTGTGGAACACTCTTGGGGACATCATAAAGAGTTACACTTGCTCCACTCTGATACGATACATCTTCTCGTGTCTGAAGTGATTCGAGTATTTCAACAACCTGGCTCACTAAAGGCCTCCCTTTTGGGTTTTGGCTGAGGCATAGATATGCCAAATTAGCCACCTTTCTAGTAGTTTTATTTGAGTATTGCCCTTCCATCCTAGGATCTAATATTCTTAAAAGCTTCTTATGGTGGTTCAAGATAGGCCGGGCCCACTCAACAAGATTGTGCTCTCCGCTAGGTCGACCCCAGTCCATGGCTTTCCTTCCGGTCAACATTTCAAGTAGCAACACTCCAAAACTATATATATCACTTCTGGCTGTCAAATGACCTGTAACAAAGAATCATGAATACAGTTCAAACTATAAACTAATTTATGTTTATGGAGAAAATTACACATAAAAAGTCCCAACACTTGTGCAACAAAGACATGTAAATGCAATACCAGCAAAACAAACTCTGATAATCCTAAAAAGAAAAATAACTTGTTCTCTACATCTACTCCGTAACAACAAAATGATTAACATACTTAGATATCGGAAGAAGTCACTGCATAACTCTCTGCTATCGTAATAAAGAACTAAATATACCTTTAATAGTGTGTGTATATATATAGTCATATATTTAACAATAGCATGGTGTAGGTCAAAGAAGAACGAGCTTTCAATACAAGTTATCTTACAACTTGCCTCACTTCATGGTAGAACAAGGAATACCGTATTTGTCAACAAGTAAGATAAAAGGATCTTAATAAAGAACTAAATATACCTTTAATAGTGTGTGTATATATAGGGCATGTTTGGCTGAGTTGATTTATACGAGCTTTATGAGGTGTTTGCCAACCTGACTTATAACTTCAACTTAAAAATTATATGTTGATAAGTTGAATGTTAATAATGAGGTACATTTTTCTGAACTTATTGACATTACTTGATTTCTTTGTTTTTTATACTTTATATTTTTACCTTTGTGTTTTTAAATTTTTTTAATTTAAAATGCAAGTGTTGAAATCATTGTATTTAATAATTATTTTTTCAAATTTAATTTAGCAAACTCTTAACTAACTTATAAGTAAATTTATCCAAACACATGTATAACTTATAGGAATTCATCAACTTATCAACAATTACATATTTTAAGTGTCAACTTTTTTGATACCCCAAACACGCATATAGTCATATATTTAACAATATCATGGTGTAGGTCAGAGAAGAACGAGCTTTCAATACAAGTTATCTTACAACTTGCCTCACTTCATGGTAGAACAAGGAGTACGGTATTTGTCAACAAGTAAGATAAAAGGATCTTAAACAATGAATTATGTCATCTATTTATCTATAATCTATACAATACTATTATATAATAACGGAACGTTAAAAGTCTATACAATTATGTAATAGAAGGAATATTAAAAGTTTCGTGGGTAGTCTGGTACTCCATAATTTGGTCACTCAATTCACTAATCTTTTCAATCAAATTAATGAGAACCGTTAGATAAAATACTAAAAATATTATATTGAGTATCTTTTATATTTTTTGTAACTAAAATTTCTCTTTTCTAACAACATTTACGGGTATAATTTTATTTAGTATAATAAAATAAATATATTATAATCAATATCTTTATATATATATATATATATATATATATGAAAATCCCATGGGCCTCTCAGATCGTCCGGAAAATATTTATCTATTTTCTAGAGCTTCTCAATTTTAATTCAATAAAATTAAATTTCCTTATTTACATTCGAATTTTTAGGGAAGATATTCCTTATTTACATCAAATTTTTGGGCAATACAATAAATATATAAAAGTCAATCTTATTTAAAATTTAATTAAACAAATATTACCTTTTTACTCAACTAACTTAAATCCTATTTAAGTTTTAATCTATTTTTTTAGAGTTTCACTATTTTAATTCAATTTGAATTTTTAGGGAAGACAATAAATATATAAAAGTCAATCCTATTTAAAATTTAAGTTTTTATCTATTTTTTTAGAGTTTCAACATTTTAATTCAATTTGAATTTTTAGGGAAGATAACAAATATATAAAAGTCAATACTATTTAAAATTTAATTAAACAAAATTAACTTCTTTTCTCAACTAAATTAAAAAAGTGTTTATCTATTTTTCTAGAACTCCTCAATTTTAACCCAATAAAATTAAATTTCTTTATTTACATTCGAATTTTTTGGGGAAGACATTCTTTATTTACACTCGAATTTTTAGGGAATACAATATATACATAAAAATCAATCCTATTTAAAATTTAATTAAACAAATATTACCTTCTTTTCTCAACTAACTTAAATCATATTTAAGTTTTAATCTATTTTTCTAGAGTTTCACTATTTTAATTCAATTCGAATTTTTTGGGAAGAAAATAAATAAATATAAGTCAATCATATTTAAAATTTATTTAAACAAAATAAACTTCTTTTCTCAACTAAATTAAATCCTATTTAAGTTTAATCTATTTTTCTAGAGTTTCTCTATTTCAATTCAATAAAATTAATTTTTCTTAAATAAATTCGAATTTACAGAGAAGCCAATAAATGTATAAAAATCAATCTTTTTTAGAATTTAATCTTTATTATAACGTTGTACTCCCTCCGTCCCACTTAATTATCGACCATCAGAAACCCACCTTTTATTCATTCGTATGAAATAAATTGATAGTTACCAAAAAATTGCTTTATTTTTCATAAAAATTAACATAATTAACACATAATTTACCATATTAACTAAATTTGGACAACAATTTTGGGACAAACAAAATAGGAAACACTGGATAATAAAACTGGGACGAAGGGAGTATTACAATCCTATTTAGGATTTAATGTTTATTTAATCTTTATATTATAATCCTATTTAGAATTTAATCTTTATTATATCTTTATATTATATCTTAAATTACCTATAAAAACATGACATACTGATTAGTTTTCCTCACGTCACAAATTTGAGGATTTTGTGATAATTTGTGTGCATTAATAACATTGCATATTGATAAATGTTTGTATATTTTCATTTATTGTTTTCTTGTAAGTTGAGGTTTTGCAGGTTATAGGTTATTTCTATGTATGTAGAGAGCACTACCATACACAAACTATTTAATCAGTTTTTTGGGTTTATGTTTTGATAGAGTTTAACACAATTTGGAACACAAATAGACAGATGTTGTAATAGGATGCACAGAAAGAGGTATGGATTTTAAACTAGTGACAATTAACATTACATACGTGTATACAATTTTTTCTAATTTTTTTATTGGATTTCTATATCTCATAATAATTATATTGAATTTTATCTTTGTATATAATTTTTGATATATTCTTTTTGTGATTGAGGGAATTAATTAGAGTTCTTCAAAACCATTATCTCATAACTTTTTTTAATTAATCACGAGGATCAAATTTCTTTATTTACATTCAAATTCATAGTAAAAACAATAAATTTATAAAAACCAATCCTGTTCAGAATTCAATTAAACAAATGCTAATTTTTTTTCTTAACTAAACTAAAATTGAAATCCCTTATTTACATTCAAATTCACAAGAAAGATAATGATTATATAAAAATCAGTTAAGTTTCCATAATGAACCTTTTATATTATAATGATGCACATGTATGCACTAAAAAGTTTTATTATAACGTATAAGAATATTTTTGTGATAATACAAATAGTTGAAGTTTAAAGCGGAGGTTAATACTTAAATTTTTATTATTGCTTAATTTTAGTATTTTTAATTTATATGTAGTTAGTGCAATGGGTGTTTTTTAATTTATATGTATTTAGTGCAATGGGCGTGGGTGTCGGCTCAAGAAAGTATGTCACAAAATCGGCATATAAAGTTTAGGCATTTAAAGTTTTGGATAGTTAAGAAATTTGTAATTTTTGTTATGATTTTTTATTTATATGTATTTATGCAATGAGCGTCTGCTCATAAAACATAAAACATGACACAAAATTGGCAAATAAAGTCCAAAGATATTTAAGAAATTTGTAATTTTTGTGATAATACGAATGGTTGAAGTTTGAAGTAGTGGTTAATACTTAAATTTATATTACTACATATTTTTTATATGTATTTTAGTGTAACGGGCGTCGGCTCAAAAAAATATGATAAAAAATCGGCATAAAAATATGTTAATAGTTTATTTTATTATTTATATATGTTACTTTGTAAAATATTGTGTTCACTATTTATATATATATTCTTGATTTTTTCTTGAATAGTTAATATTTAAAATTGTACAAAAATATTATAGGGCCCCTGCAAAGCGCAGCTTAGTCGACTAGTAGTTATATAAAAGAAAAGACGAGGGCAGTGAGGTGACGGCTCTCAAATCGCTTCAATCTATTTTTCTAATTTTCTCAAATTTTTGAATAATTAATGTTAAAGATTCGAAAATATCTCAATTGACTTTAAAATCTTTACTAATGGAGGAAACTAAATATACAATTATAATATTTTTGCCTTCAAAATCTTTATTAATAGAGGAAATTAAATATACAATTCTAATATTATTGAAACTAAATTTACAATTTTAATAGTCTCCTAAATTTATTTAATTAAAAAATATCATAATTGTCTTTTAAATTTTTACTAATGGAGGAAAGTAGATATATAATTTTAATATTCTTTCCTTTATAATATTAGATAAATTCTCAATTTTCTTCTTATTATTTTCTAACGGAGGAAACTAAATATAGTATGTTAATATTCTCCTAAACTCCCTGATCCAATTTATTTACTATTTTTTTTATTAATGGGATAATTATCAAAATCATCACTCATTTGGTTCAAATATATCAAATTAGTCACTCATTTAAAAAATGACTTAATTTAGTCATTAATTTAAAATTTTGTATCAAGGAGACCATCTGCCCGTGACTAAATTGATGTAAAATTTAACTCTTTTAATGACTAAATTGATACAATTTTTCAAATTAATTACCAAATTGAGTCATTTTTTAAATGAGTGACTAATTTGATACATTTGAACCAAATGAGTGATTACTTTGAGAATTATCCCTTTTTTTAATACTATCTTTCAAGAAAGGAAGTTAAATATGGTATGTTAATATTTTCCTAAATTTTCAAGTCCATTTTATTTATTAATTCATTCCTATATCTTCAAATGGAGAAGACTAAGTAAACTATATTAATATTCTCCTAAACTTACTCCACGAGTCCAATTTATTTAACAATTTTTATTTAATATCTTTTAATCGAGGAAAATAATAAAGAAGACAATTTGAGAGGTGCCAGACGATTTGAGTAGAAAATATCTAAATTGGCTTTTAAATCTTTAGTAATGGAAATATTAATTAACTTATATTCTTCTAAAATTTCTTCTTAAGTCAAATTACTATCTTAATATTGTCCTAAAATTTATCTTCAAGTCAAATTACCATGTTGATATTTTCTTAAACTTTCTTTTGAACTTAAAGTTATCATTTTAATATTCTAATATATTTTTTCTTGAAGTTCTAAATTTTATCTTAAAATCAGATTATCATCTTTACATTCTCCTAAAAAAATTATTAAAAATTATGTTCTCATAATTGTTTTGTAAAAAAATTCACGTTTATTTTATCTATATGTTTTACATATACATTAAAAATCATTTTTTTAAAATTTTTTACCTTTTAATTATGTAGAAGATAATACTTACAGAAAATACAAGTTTCTATAAAATAAAATAAAATATAGAAGCCTTATTTTCTTTTCATTTATTTTCTTGAATACCTGAATACCTGTATTTTAAACAATAAAAAATTGATTAATAGATGATGTAATTGATTAAGTAATTAGTTTGTTTTCTATTCAATTTGGTAACAACAAGAAAGCGAGTCATTATGAGGAAACATGTTTAACGAGAGAGCGATTCATTACGAGAAGTATATTATATGCTAGAATTTAATATTTATGTTAATTATGTATTTTAAAATAAAAGTTACTATATAAAATTTTAGAAAAATAAAGTGACAAATATACTAGTATTTGATATAATATTAAAATAATGAAATATATTAAACAATTATCCTTTTATATAATTATTCAAAATTTTGGTAATGAATAACATTAAACGAAAAATTTAAAAGAAACCTTAATTTTATGTTATAAATATAATTTTGTTTAAAAACATTTTTTGTAGAATAGTTTTTAAAAAAATTGGAGAAATTATTATAAAGTCGCTGCAAAGCGCGGCTTAGTAAACTAGTTACCAATAAATAACTTATTACTTTTACAACTATAAGACATTATCTTTTGTATATTTTTTTAACTAAAACCTCTCATTTTTCAAAAATAACATGAACATTTTCATTTAATAAAATAAAATAAAATAATTATATTATAATTACTAATAACTAACCGATTACCTTTTTTTAGCAACAACATATATTCTTTTTTATATTTTCTAATTAAAATCTCTATTCCCTCCATTCCACCCAATTGTATACATTGGAAGACGGGGGCTCGGGACACATTTTAAGCCTCCTATAAAGTATACTTTCATAAATTATTTTTAAGTTTTTTTTCTTCTAAATTAGAATTTAACGTTTAAATTTTTATTTAGAGAAAAAATAATTTAAAAATAAGTTATAGAAGTATACTTTATATACACCTTAAAATGTGTGCCAAGAGGAAAAACTGTACCGAAATGAGTGGAACGGAGGGAGTATTTTTCTAAAAGTATAACATGCAATATATATATAATTATCACTTACCTCGAATGCGACATTAAACGTTAAAAATTAGACATGAACAGTCCTATAAATTATTAAATCATGTCGAGTCAAATAAATATTCGCTTATAATTTTCTATAACAATTTAATGTAGCAAATGAATGCATAAATTAATCATCTAAACTTACAAGCAAATAGGACAACATATTAAAATTATAATTTATAATATTAGTTTCAAGAAATAAAGAAATCTATATTAGTATATTAAATACGAGATATTGAAAGTTTCAGTATTCTGTCCTCCATAGTTTGGTAACTAGGAGAAGATACTAAAAATTATTATATATAGTGCCTTTTATATTTTCTAATTGAAATTTCTCTTTTTCTAAAAACATTTATAGGTAATTTTTTTTAATATAATAAAATAAAATAAAATTATAATTACTAATAAATAACTAATTATCTTTTACAGCTATAAGACATTATCTTTTCTACTTTTTTTAATTAAAAAAATCTCATTTTCCAAATATAACACGGGCAGTTTCATTTAAGAAAATAATTTTTTTTATTATAATTACTAATAACTAACCGATTACCTTTTATTAGCAAAAGAACATATTTTTTTTATATTTTCTAACTAAAATCTCTATTTTCTAAAATTATCACATGCAACATATATAATTATCACTTACCTCGAATGCGACATTAAACGCTAAAAATTTGACATGGACAATCCTATAAATTATTAAATCATGTCACGCTTGGCCCTATAAATAAAATCTCTAAACGAACTTATTTATAAACAAGATCCAATTAATAACACATGTAATTGGTTCGAGTAACAGTCCTATTTTAACCCATGATACTTGGACCTGGACCTATTTAATATACATATTTATACACACTCGATCTATAAATAAAATCTCTAAACTATTTTTTTTATAACATATACTTGTTTCGAGTAATAGTCCTATTTATTTTTAAACCTACTTTAATGACCTAATATTTTAAAAAGTTACTATAATTAAAATAAATGTAACTATTCTAATTAAAATGCATTTCCGGGACCTGTTTACTTGTACCACTTTACGGACCTATTTATTTAAAAACCCATTTTAATGTTTTTAATTATTTAAAAAAGTTTACCAATTTTAACATGGCTACTTATTTTTTAACAAATGCAATTAATAAAATATTAAAACGTAAATTATAAAATAAAAACTATTAAAAACAATGTTAATAACTACTACTAGTTCACACTACTTGTTTACAGAAGAATTACCAGTCCGTACATACTCAGGAGCTGCATAACCATAGGTCCCCATAACTCGTGTTGATACATGGGTTTGGTCTCCCATGGGTCCATAGTTTTCAAGCCCAAAGTCAGAAAGTTTTGCATTGAGATTCTACATATTGAAGTTCATATTTAATTGTTAGAACTATCAATGCAGAGTTCAAAGCTCATACTGCTCATTATTAAAAAAATATGGTGATTGTGGGCGGAATCTAACAATTTTGATATACATGTAGGATAAAAGATTCTATGAAGTAACATCTTTTGCATTGTGACTGTTTCTACTGTTGAAGATAGGGGCTAAACAGTCATAGTATATTCAGCAATAAAGCCTTTTGTAAAGATAACTGTAAAGTTCTTTAATAATTTAAATCAGTATTACTAACCTCATCCAGCAATATCTTCGATGTTTTAAAATCTCGATAGATAATAGATCTTTCCGCGCCGTGAAGAAAAGCAAGCCCTTTTGCAGCATCCAAAGCAATTTTTATCCTTCTTGACCAAGTTATAGTATCACCTCCTGTCAAAATGCACAAGACAGATAAATTCACACCAGATACCAATATCTTAAATGCTTTTGCAAACAAAATTTTATCTATTTTATTGTGCTATAAACTCTCTTAGGTATTACAAGTATTAAATATAAGATCGAAGAAACAACATGAAACTACTAATCTTACAATTTCAAATTAATGAAACATGATTTTCGTATCCAAGAGGACCAAAAACTTGAGATCGCATTTGTTTTAAAGATTACTGCTTCTTCAAGTTGTAGTATAACATGAAATCAAAAGTATGCATAGAGATGCAAATGTCAACCAAAATTATAATTATAAAAAACTAAGATAGCTAAAGGAGGTTCAGCAGGGATGAAAGTGCAAATTCGGTACTATGTCATAATTGTCATGATATATCGATTGACATGAAAGTTGCAGCTCAAATGCCATGTATTCATAGACCAGAAGCCTGTGATCATCATCACAACAGTACCCAATGAGCTTCACAATATTTTCCTCAGCAAAATATTTTACTAGACATGCGACACTGTTAATTTGATGTCTAAAATTTGACACTGTTAATCTGATGTTTAAAATGTGACATTTTTACTGATAGTAAATATATACATTAACGGTATTATGACATACAAGAGGCGGAAACATGCATATGTCTCTCTAGCTTCAATCAGCATCTGTCACTTACTTCGAAACAGGTGAAATTCCAGGCTCCCAAATGCCATGTATTCATAGACCAGAAGCCTGTGATCATCATCACAACAGTACCCAATGAGCTTCACAAGATTAGGGTGTTGCAGTTGTCCCAGATAGTTGACTTTAGCCTGCAAATGTAGAAAATCAGTTTTTATTAATAAGAACCACAAAAAAAATGAAACAAAATAATAAAAAAATCTACGTGAACTTGTTATATTTTATCGACTTTCAAGGTAATTACAGTAGTAGTTTAGAAACAACAATATAGCTACAATTATAAAATATTTATAAAACCAAGCCCTTTGATCGTACATCTAATTTTAGTAGGAAAATGTAAGAAAAAGATGCTTAGCCTCTCATGGCATCAAACTGGTACGGTAATTCTTATTGATGCATATGTAAGAAGGATATACACAGCCTTTAGTGCTGTCTAAACTTACACCTAACCTTCACATACAGGATCTAATACCACTTTTCTTTGGGTACACAAAGAGGCTGAACCTTGAAAAGGTTTGAATGACGACACCAAGATATGGAAAAATTTAAGCTGAAATTCACTCTCCACTAAATATTATGTTTAAACATGTTCCAGCAAGCAGCTTTCAATTTTTATTTTATTTTATTTTGGGAGGTACGGTGCCCTTGGATTATGTTTAATAGATATTAAAACAATCATCAACCAATTTCATTCATTTTGTTTACAGTATCGTTATTGGACATTTGGACCACATGCCTAGTAGAGGCTACAGTCATAACTGCTTCCCTGCTGCAATACAAGTCCATTGACACTAACTGATTCACTGTAGTAAGTTTCATATTTCCGATTGAATAATGAACAAAGGTTTTATTCTTCATGAAATTGTGTTTGTGTCAAGTAACACACCAGAAACCCGAAACTATATCTTAACAGCACTACTATTAAAAGCATAAGAGGAAAATAATTACCAGCCATTCTCTGACGTCTTGGATCCCTTCTGGATCAAGCTTCCTGATGGCAACTTCCGTTTTGATGTAACCAGGCCTAACATTCTCATCTATAACTCCTTTGTATACAAATATTCCTAATCCACCCACTCCTAGAACTTGATCGGGACGGAACCGCTTGGTGGCTAACCTCATCTCCTCATATGTAAAGACATCAAGATTACTATTCCCAGGATTTTGACGAAGAGCCTTGACATCCTTGGGTATCACCACAATACTGCTTGCATTTCCGGTTCTGTTTGATTCAGCAGACTTTTGAAAGTTGGAATCTGCTTTGACGGGTGATGTGACAACACCATTATCAATTCCAACTGTACATATTAACGAAGGGGTCAGTCAGCACAATGACTATAGTTTCTGAGCATTTCTTTTCCACAAAATTTAGTCACTAGACCTTGCACCGATGCGATGAGTTGCACTTCATTCAATTCAGTTCAACAGACTATGACAATTAAATCTTAAATTATGTTGTACACTACATGCACTGCACCTTAAAATGAGTTTATGCAAAGGCAAACACTTGAACTGACCTTTTTTTTTTCTTTATAGAGAAAATGAAAGAAATGGTGGCTAAGCTGACACTATCCCACTTACTACATTGTTATTTATAATGTTCTTTATGCTACATTATTATTTCATTAAATTTCTACTTTAATTTCCTTACAAGAGCGTCTTATGGTGAATTTAAAATCACAAAAACTTACCAACTATATCACAGTAAAAATAAATATAAAATATTTGTGGTCTTCACGAACATAACCTCTCTAGTTTCTACTAGCAGATGCAAGTTAGGTTTCTGTGCATTTCACCATCGTGAAACCCAAGTTGGATATAGTGACTATGTTTGGATTGGTTTCGTTTGGTCATCACATTAAAATTGTTTCTACAAGTGACAGCTAAAATGACTTGAAATTACTGCTGAAACAAAACACAATTACAAGAATATTAGAAATTGCTTATTATACATGACATCACAACTATATGCAAGTAAGTATTAACACTAATTCATTAAAGACATCCTCTATGATCATCGACACAGAATTCAAGATTTGATACAATTGGAATATAATCTACTTCATTAAAGACATCCACAATGTAAGTACTACTAACACTCCTTCATTAAAGATATCCTCAAAGATCATCAACTATAATATCCCTTTAATAATTGCAATATAATCTGCTTCCACTTTCAATCTCAACATCTCAGTAAATTAAGCTAGTAGCAAATCCAAACAAATTTTTTTTTGAAATTATAGTACAAAAACACTTCAAGTTCAAGGCGTACCTACATTATTATTTCTAAATTGACCATTTTCTTGTTGGCCTTGAAATTGCTCATCTAAATAGTCTTAATTGTAGAAGACTATATGCGTGTATGTCTATGTGGAAGTGTGTGTGTGTGTGTCTGTGGAAGCATGCGTGTGTGTTTGAGAGAGAAAGAGAGGGAGGGAGTTGTAAGGTAGGCTTACTTTATTTTTATACAAAAGAAATTTATCGTGAAAAATGTAAGAAAATTCCCACTTGATAAATTGAAGTTTATATAACTGATAAATTTAAAGCAATACATGTTCTCAAAGTTGTACACAGAAAATATTCTTGGGTCCTTCACTTTGATGGGGGGAAATCCTTGGGGGGAAATCCTTGTGGAAAATCATCTTTGTAGAATAATTAGGATACACTAAACATTGATGCCAAATACATTAAGGAACTCTAGAGGTTGATATAAATTCTTGGGACTATCTAGGGTCAGATTAGTAAGTGTCTTTCCAAATACATAATGACCATACATCATATTTCTTGATGTGGAAATTAGTTTACAAAAAAAGTGACTTAGTAGATGATAATTAGTTACAAAACCAATTGAAAACAATTAAAAAGAAATACAGGTCAGATTCTATAGATGTCTACTAAACCATCAAATACTATAGATATATTTAAAGTCTACTGAACCATCACATACTATAGATGTATTTAAAGAATTAAAGCTGCAATAAAAGTGAAGTAAATCAGCATTAGTGAATTTAAGCATATCTGTACCTCTCAAGCTTAAGACATCCCTGTTAGTAGGAGCTGAACCTGAAGCTGACAAAGATGAAGGTGGAATTTCAAGGTACTTGTTATCATTTAAATTCAACTCAACAAGCTTACTAAGATATTTGATCGAATCCGGTAATTCTGAAACAGTTAGTCCCCATGCATTAAGCTTTGTAAGAGATTCAATTTTCCCCAAATCTTTAGGCAATTCTTCCAAACCACTGCAACCACCAATATTTAGACTGTCCAGAGCTCTCAAGTTGCAAATGCTGTCCGGAAGGGTTTTTAGGTTCTTGTTGTAATTTAATCCCAGATCAACAAGCTTACTTAAACGTCCGATTGAATCTGGTAATTTCACAACAGTCAGATGCTCCGCATTAAGCTCATTTAGAGATTCAAGGTTTCCCAATTCTACAGGCAATTCATTCAAACTACTGCAACAACCGATATTTAGACTTTTCAATGCTCTCAAGTTGCAAATACTGCCCGGCAGACTTCTTAGGTTCACACAACCACGCAAATTAAGAATAACAAGTCTTTCCAAACTTCCAATTGACATGTGGACCTCCTCCAAGCTTTCACAGTGCTCAAAATTTAAAGCTTCAAGATGAGGAAATTGATTGAAATTTGGAGTAGTAGTTAAATCTAAAGAATGCTTCATGTTTAAAGTCTTTAACTTCTCAAAAACCTGTAATAATGAGTGTAATTGTAATTGCAGATATTAAATCAGACTTTATTATATATAAAATAATATTGTATATGCACGAAACACTATAAGTACCTACCTTGTTTAGCTCCCACATTGTTTTTATATTGCTATGAGGCAACTCAAGGATCACTAGTTTTTGCGGGTGAAATTCCAAAGGTAAACTTTTTAAAGGACAACTGTCCCAACAGAGCCACGTCAAGTTCCCAAAGATCAGTTCAAAACTTCCAGTAAGTTTTACGTTACCGAGTTTTAAGAATCTTAATTTACTCATCCTTTTGAATGTTTCCGTATTGAATGATACTCCCAAAAGTGGATCCTGTTGGTTAAAGTTGCTAGAGATGATACCTTTTATTGCTTCTGTTCCCTAACAAATATATATACAGAAAGAGTCATGTGCCACTTCAAACTCTACAAACCTCAAGAATTCACTATATACATATACAGATCTTGTTAAACATAAAAATGAGAGTTAGCATATATTCCAAATAGGAAAAATATAGTATATAAGTCAAATATAAAATTTACTGAAAGACAACACAATTCTCTAGACATATCTATAAGATTCAATGTTAGTAGAGTTTGTAGGATATGATAGTCGTAATTGAACACAATCCTATCTATAAATATTACAAAACAATATTATATAAATAAATTTCTGTGTGTGTGTGTGTGTGAGAGAGAGAGAGAGAGGTGATGAGTATCTCGTTAGAAATCATAAAAGAAAATGTATTACCTAAAGTCATATTAAACAATGAAACCATCTAAGTATATTGGAATTACCAAGTGCTTCTTCAACACGTCACATATATCTCTTGATACCCACAATCTACTGTGTTTTCCAGGCTCATTAGGAGAAATGTCACGCACAATTTTCCTTCCTATATCCCTAATAAGATCATGCATCCCCAACTCATCTATGTTGTTAATCGTTAGTAAACATCTTTTCTTGAGGATGTCAATATTATGACCGAGGAACGTATAACAAGTTTCCATTATTTTAACAACATCTTCTATATTCCACCCTGTGAAAAAACAAGCCAAATCAAGGAAAATATCCTGCAACATAGAATTAACCGATTTCAATGCATCGAAGCTAATCATAAGTTTTCTCTCAACAACATCGAGGGAAACTCGTTTCAGTTCATCACTGAAATGTGTCCAACTTTCCTGAGACAAGTTCGAGCCAAAAACCTTAAGAGCCAATGGAAGCCCTCCAGCATGTTCTAGAATTTCTTCGAATAATTCGGTGTATGTGTCCGATATTATATTATCTCCAAATGCATGTTGGGCCAAAAGTTGTCGTGACTCGGCATCACCCAGTTCATTCACCTTGTATTTGGCGTCTACATTGATTGAATCAAGTAGATCTTCGTTTCTTGTTGTTACTATGATTATGCTCCCCAAAGCAAATTTTCCCTCTAAAAACTCCATCGACCTTGGGTCATCCAAATCATCAAAAACAATCAAAACTTTTATTGAAGAAATTCTAGCTCTTATAAGCTCAATACCATGGTTAACACTGTCAATATTAATGTTCTTGCATTTAAGAACATTGTCAATAAGTTGTTGTTGTAAACCTACTAGGCCTCTTGTTGTTACCGAAGACTCCCTGACATTTTCTAGAAAGCAGCTGCCCTGAAAGCAATGATAGTTTTGGTTATACACAGCTTTGGCTAGAGTTGTTTTGCCGACTCCACCCATGCCATATATACCAATCTTAGTGACACCTGGGTCACTACTCATTAATGCTGTTATGTTTTCAACATGAGAATCCAACCCAACTGGATATTTAGCAACGTGCAGAGTAAGAGGATTTATTTCGATTAAAATCTTTTCAACAATTTCATCGACAATATCAGCTTCGTACCTGCAAACTAATTTCTTTTCAGCTATTGAAGTAGGGTATCAATTCTTGATTGGTTATACACTTATACGAAATAGATAATAAAAAGTTATATCTTTTGACTTCCACATTTAACCTTAAATTTAACTTCAAGAAAACAGATGGATAATACATGATGTTCCAACTCAATCTCACTTGAATAAACCAAAGACAAGATAAGTCATTATGCATAGCTTTTAGTAATCAGCTTATGTAAAATTTAAGATGTTTGGGGAAGACCCCCATTGGATCATTTATTATTCAACACTCTCCCTTATTAGTACAACTGAACAGACTTCTACCCATAATTTGTAGTTTGGTTAGCACTTCCCTTCCTTTTTGGTTTTTTGTTTTAATATTAACTCATTTTAATAATAATAAATAGATCTATATATGTATACTAAACTATAATAAGCAAATAAATCTATTACATCTATACTATAAGAAGCAAAATATAGAATATATTTATTTCTAAAAAAGATTCTATGTTAAAATTAATATGCATTCTGTCAATAACATAGTAAAATTATAAATTTATATTATTAGCTCTAAACAATACATGCCATTTATTAATTAATAATTAATATTACTAATATTATATTATTAATATTATAATCTCATAAAGATATAACTGAGCCAATATAAATTATTAATACCAATTTCATTATGACTACTATTTAATATGACTAAAATATATATTAAATTTAATTAAAACAAATTTTAAAAGAGTAAATATACAAACAAATAATTATAGTAGAAAAGAAAAATTATAATTAAATCATTGTATATAATAAGCTTACAGGGGTTTTATCCAAAAGTACCATCGACCAAATTAATATGGATGGTTAGATATTAATAGATATAAATGAGAACTGTTAGATCTAATATTAAAAGTATATTTGATTAATAGTAGAATTATTTTTAAATACTAAAAATGTATTTTGATAATTTAAACCAAATATAATTGAGTTTCCTATACATAATAGAATTCCTAAAAAGTGTATTTTGATAATTTAAACCAAATATTATTCGGTTTCCTACATTTAATAGAATTCTTTAGGTAAAAATTCATAACTTTCTTTTCTTTTGGTAGTTTCAATTAGATAATAACTGTTAACCCAAAAATCGAGATATCAATTCATGTGAGTTCATGTGAATTACAACATTATATCTTTTATATAATACAAATAAGAGAGATAATTTGAAAGTACTACCAAAGATCTCATGCTCGATTCCAACATAATACAATTTTTTTTCCGCGTCAAACTACTACTAAATGTATAAATATTAGCTACGGCTAATTAGTTCTAATTAGTTATTACTATTAATGTTCTGTTTAGTATTATAGTATTAACCTATGTACAAAGCATAGACTCCTAATACTCTTTTCTCTTGGGTCAATAATACTTTTAAACTC
This sequence comes from Heracleum sosnowskyi, assembly GCA_030848705.1. Lineage (NCBI taxonomy): Eukaryota > Viridiplantae > Streptophyta > Magnoliopsida > Apiales > Apiaceae > Heracleum > Heracleum sosnowskyi. Next base: position 13,658,331 of record CM061239.1, read on the forward strand.
CAAAAAAAATACAATTCTAACTAAACCCACTAATAATTTTCATAAAATAAAAATCACAAAACTCAAATATACATAAATAATAGAGCTTTTTCCAAAAATACGATTTCAATTATTGTCTTAATTCATAAAAGTAATATATATTTTTTGTAAAAATACGTATTTTTAATTATTATTTTTTTTGCAAAAATAAGATTTTGCAACCAACTGCAAGTGCAATCTCATATGCAACCAAAAGTAACTTCAAATATTATTCAGAAAAACAAAAAAAGTAGTTACATTTGGCTGTAAACCGTATTTTTGTAAATATTTTCAAAAGATATTTTAAGAAAAAATGATATTTTTGATAATTTCTCTAAATAATAATTAAAGCAAACATTATTATTTTGATTTAATCATTTATTTTCTATATATTTTTATTTAAATATTTATTATATCCTTATATATAATAAGTGTAAAAGTGATATTATCCAAAATTTTGATAGTCAGGTTCTTGGATGACCAAACTAATAAGGACCGTTAGATAGATAGACGAGAACTGTTAGATTCAATATTAAAAAGTGAATTTGATTATTATTAGAATTATATTCAATTATATTCAAATACTAAAAATTATATTTTAATAATATAAATCAAATATGATTAGATTTTCTAAATTCGATAGGATTCTCAAAGTAAAAATTCCTAACTTTGTTTTCTACTATTAGTTTCAGTTGGATAATAATTGTTAAACCATCAATAAATTAAATTAAAAATTATTTAATGAGCTTCAAATATGATTTTTAAAATAGTGAAGTGATTGTCTAAATTGAATAAATAATAATATATTATTCATTTTAGCTCAAATTTAGTGTTTCTTCTCTAAGTTTTAAAATTTGAAATTCTTAATTTTTCTGTAATAAAATATTAAAATTTATCTAATAAAAAAACTAATTCAATACAAAATATTGCTTCAAAAAAAAAATCAACACAAAATATAATTAATATGCGAATAAATTTATTAAATTTTTTATATAAATATACTCTTTCAATTAAAAAAATAGGAATCGTTAAATTCTAAAATAGATATATGAGAACCTTGGATCTAATAATAAAATGATATTTGGTTATTAATAGTATTATATTCAAACACTAAAAAATGTATTTTAATAATTTAAATCAAATAAGTAGGTTTCCTAAATTGAATATAATTTTAATATAAAAATTTGTTAGTCTCTTTTCTTTTCAATTTCTCAATACTACCATTTGGATAATGAAATGCTTATATATAATAAGCATTTGAGGATATTATCCATAACTCTAGTTCTGCACCACCAAAATGATGATGACCTTCAAATAGATAAATGAGAATCGTTGGATCTAAAATTTAAAGTATAACAATTTAAACCAAAAATAAGAAAATTTTCAAAATAGAATAGAAATCTTAATGTAACCTTCTTTACCCTATAGTTTCTTCAGATAATAATTACTAAATCATCACTAAATTAAAACTTATTTTTGTAAGTTCCACGTGAACTATAAAATCATCCAAAATCTAATTTTTAGAACTAAAGAGAACGGCCAAAGAGTGAAATGAGAGTACAAATCTAATAAATATCAAGTTTTTTTTATTTGTTTTAGCTCGAATATGATTGCTTTTGTAAAAAAAATAAACGAATGTTATATATTTAATAGGTCAAAATTTCTTCAAAATTCCAAAACTCTATCAATAACATATAAAAAATATATATTAATATTATAAAAATTAAATAAATTAATCATATTTAAAAGTTAAAAAAAATTATGAAAAATTCGTGAATTAACATAATTATAAATATTAAAAAAAATATCCGACGGATTATAAGCTACTCCCTCTGTCCCCCTCATTTCTTTACAGTTTTTTTACACTATTTGACACGCATTTTAAGGCTCCTATAAAGTATAGTTCTACAACTTATTTTCAAAATTTTTTTTTCTAAATAAAAAGTTAAACATAATATTTTTATTCAAAAGAAAAAAAAATTAAAATAATTTATAAAAGTATATTTTATAAGAGCGTGCCAAGTCCCGTAAAGAAATGAGGGGATAAAGGGAGTAGTATATTAAAAAAACCACAGGTTATAACTTATAAGCTAGTACAGAAAACAGACAAACAACCAATTAAAATAAACAAAGGGGGATAGAAACAGACAGCAAACCCAACCAATCAAACAAACAATCAAATTAACCCAAGCAAACCAATAAGACAAACAATTAAATTAAACACAGGGGGTCAGAAAACTTGAACCTGATACCCATCTCTAAATCCAGCTTTGATATCATCTCAAATCCTTAAGTGTTTGAGGGTTGGGATGTGGAGGGTTGGAATTTTTGAAAACGCATTTGGGAAAGTTTTTGATCAAGAGGGCTAGTTTTGTAGGGTTAACGAGGGGTTGTAATCTCCAAATATAGTAACGCCCCTCCTTACTCAAACCTTACATCCAAATACCACACATACATGTAGGTGTGTTAAAGGATAACTTAATCATATAGAAATCTACCTTACATATTTTACTAAGTTATTTTTTGTGTTCTTGAAATTAAAGTGCATATTTCTATATGTTATGTTAGTGAACTCTAAATTGAAAACTTTCACCACCTGTGTTTTTGTAATCACTCGTAGGTTAACATGTCAAAATTTCACTTCATTCCATAAATTTTCGATTGCCGCATCATCCCCACGTCAGCATTGACTAACGCTCGTTAATCAAATTTGGATGGAAGGATGCGAATTAGAAAAGTTTAATTGTTTAGGGATCGCAATGTTTAAAAAAATAGTTATGGGACTTTGACAATAAAAGACATATAGTTCAAGGACGTTTGAATTAATTATCCCTTAATTAATAATATATAGATGCCAGAGATTAAGTCGGAGTGTCTTGAATCTTAAAGATACCTTTGTGCAGTAATTGTTTGTCCTGAGAATCCGGAAACTACTGATAGTGTGTGGCGCCACTTTTTGATTTTCTCCAATTTAGCAGTATCTTTGTTGGAAGCTCTTCCTAAAAACCCAAATTTCGGACGACTTTTATGTTTCTTAAAAGCACTTTTAAAACTCTTGGTTTGATCTCGGACAACAGATGAATCAATGTTGTAATAAACAGGAATAACCAATCTGTTCATTGTTTTGTGACAATTGAGGATCTCTACCAGCTCGTCAAGGCACCATATAGAAGAAGCATAGTTTTTCGAGAAGACAACAACGTAAATCTTGGAATCCTGAATAGCTTGAATCAATCTGTCTGAAGTCTCATCTCCGCTACGTAGTTCAGGATCATCCATAAATGTCCGAATACCAGTGCGTTGTAAGGCTTTATATAGATGATCAGTAAATGTGTATCGTGTATCTATACCTCTGAAGCTTATGAAAACATCCCATGGAGGACGTGGTGGCGAAGTTGAAGAAGTTGGTAATTGAGAACTTGTTGAAACGATAGAAGAACTAGTGGAAGCCATCAATTTCAGACAAGAGATACCACAATTTTGGAAATTAAAGGATTTGAAACTTATGTTATTTGAAGGCGGCTGACACAGAAGATGACAATACGAGGACTGAAATAAGATAAATATCCGCTATAAAAAGTTAGGTGGGAATTGGGATACAGAACAGGTCTCCGTGAAGCTCTTGAATATTGCATTTGTATTTTAATTTTCATAGAAAAAATATTTAGGAATTTGATTGAAAATTAAATATGCTATTCTATTAGTGGCGTGTGCAAAGTATTCTTTTTAGATTTGCTTATAATTGTAATACCAGCTCAACGTGATGCAAGAATTTATTTAGTATTATATAATTTTTTTGTCTAGTTTCAAAAACTATATATAATTTTTTTTGTCGAATTTGAATTAAAAAATAGAATTTTCATATATTTTGTTCGTGTTCTTTTAAAAAATGAATTGATTGAAAAAAATAATTGATTAAAAATAAACACATAAAACGATCCGAATACCGACCAATTAACCGATTAAATTTTTTTATTGTTCGATTTTAATATAATAGTATAGATAATACTCCTATGAATAAATATTAATTTTAATATGTTTTTGGAAAGATTCGAACTTTATACATTTGTATATAACAAATTTTAATATTAATTTTAATATGTTGTTGGAAAGATTCAAACTTTATGCATGATCCATTCTAACATTTTTCTTAAATTATTTATGCAACTACTCCCTCCGTCTAATCTAATGAAAAAATGTTATTTTTTTGCAAGCAAAGAGAAAATTTCATTAAGACTTCAAATCATTTAACAGTACATGATAAAAATCTGAATGGGTGTCACCCCTCTTCCAAGTACGATCAGATAAAGAGCTAGTGTGCCTCGCTAAATAGTGAGCCGCACTATTCACGGACCGCTTAACAAACTTAAGGATCACATTACGATCTCCTCATTCTGAAAAAAGTTGTTTGCACTCGTCAATTACTCTGCCAAGGTAGGAAAGATTAGCTCATGAACATCTAATCGCTTGAGTAACGAGGAGGCAATTATCTCCAATACTACCTTTGGCCATTCTTTCGATTTTACCCAACTGAGTGCTTCTCGAATCCCAATTGCCTCAGCCAACTCTGGAGCTATACTGCCTTGTTTATAGCATGCTTTAGCCTCCATCATAATGCCTTCATGGTCCCTAGCTAGCATAGAAAAACTGTAGTGTCCAGACTCCTCAAACAAAACTGCATAAGTATTGACCTTAACTGTATCCACATGTGGTCGCTTCTAGTGCTCGTCGCCATCTGATTGGGTCATGAACCCTAGAGAAATATCAAATGACCTGTCTTGTGCACTGTCATTGGTTAAGGACTAGAATAGCTGATTCAACTACTATTACAGGTTCCATACCCTTCTGTTTTCTTGTAATGTCATTTCTATTTTTCCATAAAGACTAGCATATCATACTTATCTTCTTGACCTCATCGCCCTTATATGTTTGTAAAACCTCATACATCCAATCTGTAAGGTTCTAGCAATCTCGCTTTATATTCATGTATCTTGCCCTATCCCAACACAAGCTCGCAAATTCACAACTCACCAAAACATGGAATGATGTTTCTTGTGATAAATTACAAACTGGACAAAAACTACTAACCTCTATTTTCCTTGAGATTAGTTGTTCTTTCGTAGGCAAAATACCAGCTGATGCACGTCACATAAAATGTTTAACTTTTAAAGGTACTTTCAGATTCCACAATTTCCTCCAAGAACCCGAACTGTCACTCGAGTGCTGCGTTTCTTTTTGCTCCTTAATTGTTGCATACGCACTCTTAACCGAATAATGACCTATCTTTTCCTTTCGCCAACACCAAGAGTCTGAATGTGAGTTCTGTAGTGGAATTGAGAGAATTAAGTTGGCATCTCTTTCAGTAAAGATGTCATTTACTAGATCCTTATCTCACTCTTTAACACATGTGACCATCAAATCTGCAACTTTCTTTCCGGTCAAAGCTTCGTGCACTGTATGGACATAGGGATCATCCACTCTAGGAAACCACGGGTCATTCACAATGTCAATATTATCCCTAGACCCAACTCAACGAGCCATACCTGATTTTAACAGCTCATGTGTTTCCAATATACTCTTCCACACAAAACTTGGGTTAGATCTGAGTTTTGCTGTTAGAAAATTGTCGTTTGGAAAATAACGAGTTTTGTACATTTTTCTGACCAGAGTGTCCGATTGCGTAATCAGTCTCCAATTTTTCTTACCCAACAGAGCCAAATTGAAATCGCACATATTTCTGAAACCCAAACCACCGTTTGATTTCTTTTTACTCATCCGCTCCCAATTCATCCAATGCACACCCCTCTCTTTATTAGCAAATGATCTCCACCAATATTTACACATGATTTTTTCCATATCCATACATTACTGACTAGGAAGTAGAAAAATACTCATCGCATAATTGGGTAGAGTTTGAGCCACCGTCTTCAACAAAATTTCCTTACCTCTTTTCGATAAATGCTTTTTGTCCCAATCTTGAACTCTATTATGCATACGATCCTTCAAGTATCCCAAAATCGATGATTTATTCTTCCCTATCATATTAGGGACTCCCAAGTATTTAGTAGTCTCATCAGCTTCACTGAACTGCAGAATGTTACACATGCTATCTTTTTCTTCCGCAGAAACATTACGACTAAAAAATACAGAAGATTTTTCAGTGTTCACCTTTTGACATGAGGCCATCTCATAAATGCCAAGCATACCTTTTACTTGAGAAGCTATGTCACTTGTCGCTTTACAATAAATATACCTTTTACTTATGGGAGTAGGTTTCGCCCATGTATCCACACCTTGCATTTCATCTTGCACTCCATCTATCATCGTATTCCGATCACCGCTCCCATTTCCGTCACACAACCACTTTGCACCAATCAATTTTGTATTTATTCTCAATGGGGCTCTCATCCAAGCTCCATAATTCCGGTGTATCGAAAATTCGACTGCAAAATTTCTCTAAGTGTCCCATAATACCACATATGAAGTAGAATGTAGGAACATTTTCATACTTAAACATAATCCAGAACCAGTCATTCCCCGCCTTTCCTCACCTTCATTCGCCGCTTTAATGGCTTTGACAAATCCACTGAAACTCTAACCCCCAGTCCTCAGATATTCTCTCCACATCTCAGTGAAATTGCTCTGGCATGATGCAATATAATCTCCGATATAATTTCCCACTTCTTTAACAATTTTCTCAGACATAAATCCGGCACGTAAGTCATGAATTTGAACCCATAAATCCAACTTATTCAGATTAACACCCCTAGGAAAGTCCCCATCCTTCATACTAGCTATGATCAGAGCTTTACATGAAAAAAAGTTATGTATTTAAATTGAATAAAATAGAAAAAAATGTTATTTTAAGAAACGTTAACAATTGAATGGTAGTGTACATAAAAAAAAAGTGTTTAGGATAGAGGAAGTAATGAGCCTTCACTTCCTAGGAAAGTCTCCCTCCTTTATACTAGCTATGATCAGAGCTTTACATAAAAAAAAGTTATGTATTTAAATTGAATAAAATAGAAAAAATATTATTTTAAGAAACGTTAACAATTGATGTACACAAAAAAAAGTGTTTAGGATAGAGGAAGTAAGGAGCCTTCCCTTCTATAATATTTAAACTTATAATCTCTAACCACTTCAGTTACCACTTCTATTTTATTTATAAAAGAATAATAAAAACTTTTTGCCCCTAAGCAGTGTTCTAAAAATCGGCGATTAATCCCGATTAATCGCCGATTAATCGCTAGACGGCGGGCCACCGAACTGATTAAGAGAAAATCGGTCAATTAATCATTTTTTCAGAAAAACGGTCAAAAATCGACTGAATCGGTCAAAAATCGGATTAATCGGCCAAAAATCGGGCTAATTATTAAAAAATAGTTATTATTAAAAAAAAATTAAAAAAAAAATTAAAAATTTAAAAGGTAGAAACTTGATTAAACAATAGGAAAAAACATTATTTTTGTACATATAATTATAATTTTAGATGCCTAAATCGTAAATTCTCTTAATTTTTCCTCTTAAATTGATCTCTAATTGAAAAGTTAAACCTTCAAAATTTTATTTATTACAATTATATAACATTTTTAACATATATGATAATAACATATGTTTAGTTGAAATAACGAAACAATTATACATACCCGAAATGGCTGGGGAGAGGAAAGGTTCCTTTTTTATTATTAAATTTATTCAGATTAATGATCCGATTAATCATTTTAATCCCCGATTACCCGATTAATCACTGAACGGTGCCTTCATCGATTAACTCTGATTCCCCTCTCCACAACACTGCCCCTAAGCCTTAAAGTTGGGTTGACTCCATACACACAATTGATCCAATTTTTTGAGATATCTTATCTCAACAATTCCCTTTCGATCTTTCATCGTCCTCCATAAACGTTTTCATTTTATATATCTTGATCAGTTGACTAAATCACTAAATTGATGGCTTCTTTAAGTTCTCAAGCTTCTGCTTTGATGCCTTCTGCAAGTTCTCAAACTCCTTCCTCTACAATGGCTTCTACTTATACTCCAACTTCTTCTGTTTCATACCTAGAGCCTCCTTCAAGTTTTGAAACAGTACCATCCTCTTCCACTTCAACTCCACCTAATCTTCCCTGGGACGTTTTCATAAGCTTCCGAGGTAAGGACACACGTCATAACTTTACAAGTCATTTGTACGCTGCCTTGCATCGAAATGGAGTTCAAACATTTAAGGATGATCCTGCTCTACGTAAAGGAGACCTTATTTCAGACACACTGATTGATGCTATTAAGGGATCCAAGACTTACATTGTTATCTTTTCAGAAAATTATGCTTCTTCGAGTTGGTGCCTTGACGAGCTGGTACAGATCTACGATTGTTACAAAAGTATGAAAAGATTGATTGTTTGTGTGTATTACAACATTGAGCCCTCGGTTGTGCGCTACCAGACTGGGAAGTTTAAAAAAGCTTTTAGAAAACATGAATCTCGTGCTAAAACTTGGTGGTTTAACAAAGCTTCTACACAACATCGGATTCGTTCTGCCGCTAAATTAGCCAAAGTAAAAACTTGGCGACAGACACTAGAAAAAGTCGCTGACTTCTCAGGACAAGCAGTACCAGCTGCACACAGGTGACTGTCTGAAATTCAAGACTTTGTTTTTGTTTTCCACCTGCATCTGTATTTTAACGCAATTAATAAGCTATAAATGACGTAACGTATTTATAACCAATTACCTTACGCTAGCAAAACTAATATATCATAGTGCTTTTTAGAATTTTTTAAGACACTTATAGACTATATTTGATTCCCAGTACAGATTTTTATTTAAATAATAGTATTCCTTTCAGAAAAGAAAGTAGAGTATGCAATTAATTACTAAAAATATAAAACTAATAAAAAGAATTGCAACGCAGGTCTGAAGCTGATATCGTTGCTGATATTGTCGATACGATTCTAGTGGAAATAAATCCCAAATGTTTACGTGTTGCAAGATATCCGGTGGGGTTGGATTCTCGGATTCAAGACGTAATAACTTTGTTGAGGAGAGGAACAAAAGGTGTCACTAAGATTGGTATATACGGTATGGGCGGAGTTGGCAAAACAACTCTTGCCATAGCTGTGTATAACCAAATTTATCAGCACTTTGAGGGCAGCTGCTTCCTAGAAAACGTTAGGGAGGACTCGGTAACCAGGAAAGGCAAAGTACGTTTACAACGACAACTTATTAATAATGTTCTCAAACGTAATGACATTATAGTTGACGATGTAGAACATGGGGTTCAGTTGATAAGAGCTAAAATTTGCACGAAAAAAATTCTGATTGTTATTGATAATTTGGACGACCCAGATTTACTGCAGTTTTTAGAAGGACCATTTGCTACGGGGAGCAAAATCATAATTACAACAAGAAATGAAGATCTACTTGATTCAATGAAAGTAGAACCAAGATACAAGGTAAATGAATTGGGTGATGCTGAGTCACGTCAACTTTTTAACCAACATGCTGCTTTAAGAGATTGTATAATATCCGAAAAACTTATGGAATTCTCCCAAGACATTCTACAACATGCTGGAGGGCTTCCATTGGCTCTTACTGTTTTTGGCGACAAAATGGTTAATGAAAAACGTGAGGCAAATTGGATGTGGTTTATTGATACACTGGGTCGAGGTTTCGATAATGCTGTTGAAGATAGCCTTTTGATAAGCTTTAATGCTTTAAATTTGAAGGATCCAATGATGCAGAATATTTTCCTGGACATCGCTTGTTTTTTCATCGGAAGGGAGGAAAAAGAGGTAGTTAAAATCATGGAAACTTATTATAAGTTTGTGGGTACTACCCTCGGCATTCTAAAGAAAAGAAGTCTATTAACGATCAGTGATAGATCTAAGTTGGGAATGCATCATCAGCTTTCCCACATGGGAAGGAGAATCGTGCGTAAGAACTTTCCAGAGGAGCCGGAAAAACATAGTAGATTGTGGGAATCAGAAGATATATGTGAGGTGTTGAAGGAGCAGAAGGTAATGCTAACAGATTCAGCTGATAGTTTGGTATGACTTGTATACATTGTCAGTCGTCAACTTTTCCATCTTATAAATGTAATTATGTCAAATTACTCATAGGATGATAATACATGTTTGAAACACATCCGTACAAGGTTACTGTCTATCCTTTTCTCCATCAGATTCATTTATACCTATTGATCAACTTTTATTCATAATGTGTGAGTGTGTTAGGGAACAGGAGTGACTAGCGGTATCATCCCTTTCAACCTTCATTGCCAGAATATACTTGAGAGAGTATCATTCACCGCGGAGGCATTCAGAACAATGGACAAATTAAAGTTTCTCTACCTCAACAATGTAGAACTTACTGGAAGCTTTAAAGGAATATTCAAAGATTTGAGGTGGCTCTGTTGGGAGTCCTGCCCTTTGGATTGTTTACCTTCTGAATTTCACCCGGAAAAAGTTGTCATGCTTGCGTTTCCTAATAGCAAAATGAAAACAATGTGGGAGGTTGATGTGAGTATATTTTTTCATACATGGCAATCTATATTAATTGTCTGGTATAATTTATAGCAATTGCATCCATTTTTACAGGTCTCCCAGGATTTCAAAGAGTTAAAAATTCTAGACATGTCAGATTCTCAAGAGTTGACAATGACTCCAGATTTCACTAAATTAAAATCTCTTACAACCCTAAATTTTGGGGGATGTAAAAGCATGAAGAGGGTGCACGCATCAATAGGAAGTTTGCAGATGCTTATTTCCCTGAACTTGCGTGGTTGCATGGAGCTAACAAGTCTTGTGGACACAATTTGTGACTTGAAATCGTTAAAAGTCCTAAATATTGGATATTGCCAAAATCTGAGAAAATTGCCTACACATTTGGGAAACATTGAATCTCTAGAGGAGCTCGATGCAGAGGGATTAACTATTTCAACGTTACCTGATTCCATAGGACGTCTTAGTAAACTTGTTGTTCTGAGATTAAGTTCCAATGACAACCTTGAAACTCTTCCAGATACCATTTGCAACCTGAGATCCTTACAATATTTTGATATTTCGAGATGTAAGAAGATGGTGAAAGTTACAAGATTAATGGAGGTATATGGTAATGGTGCTACCAAAAAAGATCTAACTCATAGAGAACCAAGCCAGATTGCATTATCTGAGAATGTTCTCACTGCCCTGCCTTCTGGTATTACTGGGTGCTCAAACCCAGAAAGTTATGATGTTAAAGATTGTATTCATCTTATTTCCAGTGGAAAACTTCCTCCAAATCTGCAATGGATAACTGCAGATGGTTGTACGTCAATGAAAAGATTACCAAGAATATGAAGCAGTTGGAGATATTGGACCTTAGAGACTATACTGGTTTCAGAGATTTTCAAGACTTGATGGAACTCACTTCTATTGCAAATCACCTCTCCTGGCATACAGTCTCACCAAACATTTCTTTCAGGTTTGGTTAGTCTCAAACTCATGCGATCATTTATTAGTGAGCTAACATAGGTGTTGTCTGAATTATGACATGTCAACCCGATTTAATGAGAAAGAAATTTTAATTTTATTTACATCTCATTCTCAGTAATCAGATTGTAACTAATTAATTGATCCAAACAATCTCATATTTATATTTTGAGGATAGTTATTCTAGAAGTTTTAGCGTCAAAGCGAAGTCCTGACGTTTTCCATGTCATTTTGTCATATCAATTTTATAGTTCTAGTAAAACCACAGTACAATATCCACTTCATTACATTGCACGAACATTAAAATATCATTAAGCAGTTCCCTAAGAGCAGAAAGAATTAGAGAGAGGAGGGATTTCACTGGGTGCTAATGACACCCATTCAGGGGCGGAACCAAGAGGGGCTAAGGGAGGCTGGAGCACCGGCTATATTTAAAAAATTTAATAGAATTTCTTTTTTAGCCTCAAGTTTTTACTATAAATATTGGGAAAAAAGAATTTGAGCACCGGATAATTTTCGAACTTTGATTAGCCCCGGGTAATATAAGTTCCTGGTTCCGCCCCTGCACCTATTATATAAATTTAATTTCTCAACACCCTAAGAGCAGAAAGAATCAGAGAGAGGAGGGATTTCACTCGGTGCTAATGACACCCATTATATAAATTTAATTTCTCAACACCCTTCCTTTATAATTAAGAAAGTAATTTAACTTTCAAAAAGAAAACCATAAACAATTAGAGCTCAATGTATATTGGTTGCTTAATTTATATTTTATAATTATTTTGTGTTCATTATCAGACAGATAGACTCTGGATTTGGGCATCCAGTTAACGTTGACACAGAGGAGTTTCCGAATTGGATTAGCCAGTCTGTACCGTCAACAGTATCTCCTGTCAACAATGCCATTGGCGAAAAGTGTTTTCAGTCAACTTTGTCTTTAAATTTGCTGTCGAATGTGCCACACAAATTTCTGGGATAGTCCTTTGCTTTCAAAGCTCTCAATTTGATATCATCACTTATTCGGTTAAGAATACTACAAGTGATGTTATATGGTGCCAAATCTGATAATAGATACCTTGATGCACTAATGGTAATGGTGCCAAGATAAAAGATCTACTCAGTCAGAGATGGTGAGAAAAGAAATGAATTGACAGCAGATACAGAAATGATTGAAGCACCGACACTACCATCTTAAAAGAAGCTATCCTCCTAAACAGGCAGTCAAGTGGCAATAACACAAGGCAATGCAGACACAAACTCATACATGACATCACCAGACCTGCGATTGTTTATTCTTACAGTCACAGGGGCGCCGCCCAAGGAATAGGAATTTCAGCCGGGTTAACATGAATATAAACTTGTTAACCATGTTTTTGGAAGATTTTTTTAGAGTAGTGGTAGATGCCACAATTGTTTTCCAATATAAGTGGACAAGTTTTGTGTTTCTTGGGCGCATATGTACGGAGATCTCATATTTTTATTAGAAATATTACCAATCATGACCCAAATTTATTTATCAAATTTTTTGGGATAAATTCTATGTCTTTAACAATTTTTTTTTAAATAATTCTAAAGAGTAATGTCAGGTATCCCAAATATTTTTTCAAAACTTTTTTAAATGAAGTGGCACATTTTGTGGGCACATATGTATTGCACGTCAGATCCCATTTTATTATTAGAAAGTTATCAAATAACCACGGAACACATCAACATTTTGGGACATTTTTAGGAAATTTTTGGAGTACCTAGTATTTTAATTGATTATTAATGTTATCAGGTTGTCTTAAACTTAATCTGCGCCACGCACATCCGCCCTGTTTTGTTTTGCTAACCACATCCCCCTTTTGTGGGAACTGTTTTACTTCTTTCTCTCTTTATTGTTTTAGGATTATATATTGGTTTTGTTTAGATTTGGATATAGTTTGGATTAAATTCAGTTTTAATTTGATTATAAATTTGGATATAGTTTGGATTATGTTAACGGAGGAATTTGGTATTAACAAAGTTTGGGATTCGTCGCCGGAATTAAGATCTACAACGGTGGTCCTTAGGTGGTAAATTCGCCGGAGTATGGTGGTTGTGTTTAATTGGTGGCTGAGATTGCTTAGGGTTTATGTTGGCTGCCTCAGAGCTCTCAACTTTCGACCCCTTACAATGTGCCTACGTATCCCTTATATAGGGAATCAAGCCAACGTAATTCTTGGGGAGGAAGTTTCCTCCATGGGCTTGGTCCTTGATCTTCGGAGCCCAACCGAAGTCTTCTACCGCCTTTCCATGCTTAGACGTAGGACTTTTCCACTGCCTTCCATGTATAGGATGCTTTCCATATGTAAACGTAGGACTTCCATATCTTTTCTTACTTGAACGTAGGACTTCCTTATCTTTCCTTACTTAGAGTTTTAGCTCACTTTAGGAATGTCTAACGATAAGGCCTAGTCACAAAAGGCCCAAGGCTTATCTATGACGTCAGGACTTCATGGATAAGGAAACTTCCCCCGTCGAGGACTAGTCCTATCCATTACCAACTATTTCCTTAATTCATAGATACAGGTATAGCCATGACTTACCTTAAATGCCAGACGCATCCTTGTCCCCCGAATGAGAAGCACCCACCAGATAGCAGGACAAGTGATCCCAAGTGTTTGGGTGCAAAGTGCAGGATTACTCCAAAGTTCCCCAATGAGGACGCGCCTATTGAGTACAGGAACAGAGCTCCCAAAGCACACACCAATATTAACCCCACATCCCCAATGAGGGCGCGCCCATTGAATACAGGAGGAGGCCTTCATCCACGGACATCCCCCTCCTAGGGCACATCCTAGGAGGGAATTCTTCAATATTTTGCCAATACCAAGCTAAGGGAACCATCCTTCATTATCAAGTTGCAACTTCAAACCAAGAGGACGCGTCCTCAAGGGGTGGACGGCTTAGAGGACGCGCCTTCATCCCCATGATGACAAGCCCTAAGTCTTCCTTGTGTTTAGTCTCATGTCTCTATTAAGTCTTCCATTAATGTAGTCGTTAATTCGTGCCGAGAGGACACGTCCTTTTAGGTTGACTGAACGAAGAGGGCACACCTTCTCCCCTAAGAGGACGAGTTCCAAATCTTCCTTATGCAATGTCAAAATAGCTGTTACCTTGAAGGCACACCCTCAAGGGGTGGACGATCGAAGAAGGCGCGCCCTTATCCCTTGAGGGTAAGCCCCATCCATGACTTATCAAATTATATTCCAAATAACCTAATTGAATCTTATTTGTCCTGAATCTAACCTAAAAACCCATAATCGAATTTTGGCTATAACAACTACCCCCCAATTCAGTGTGAAGTTAAAAACAATACATTGAATTTCTTAAAACCTTAGTCAAAAATTCCCAATTCTATTGAATAAGGCGCGTCTTCAAGTAGAACGCGTCTTGCCTTTGCCATCAGATCGCATGTGCATTGACAGTTGTCTTCCATTAGGCGCAGCTTCCTCTATAAATACCTAAAAGTTGCTTTCCACTTTTCACTTTACTCTTTCTTCAGAAAAAACCCTAGTCGCCGCAGTTCGTCTTTTTCAAGCGAAAATCCGGTCAAATCTTCGGTTTTTAGCCGTTTTTCTTCTCGATTCTTCTTCAGCAACTTCAAAGGTATGATTTAATACCTTCATTTCATGTATTTACCGAATGTTTTGCTTAAAATTGATATGTGACCGTTGAAGTTTTTTATATGTTCTTCAAATTTTGTATGTATGTATATCTGTATCTATCGATGTTTGATTTTTATTTTGCCGTCGTTTAATTTTGAGTTATGTGTCTACTGCTTTAGTTGCCAAACATAGACTTAGGGCGCGTCTTTATGCGACTTAGGACAAATTCTGTAAATACTTTAAGGCGCGTTCTGGCTATCTGGTTCACTCTGGCATTCTGTCTTTCTTCTGTAATTTTTCCTTTACAGGACGCGTCCTTACCATCTTTTCCTTTCTCTTTTCAGCTGGAGGGTAAGGGCGTGTCCTCCCCGTTTCATCCTTTCAAGGACTTCAACAAACGCTTGGGGATTTATTCCCCACCTTCACTCTCTTTTCCAGCACAAAGCTCATCTTCGATTAAATCTTTTCATACTCAAGCGGTAGAACAATTACGCGAAGCATCTCCATTCAAAGGTGAAATAGAAATCATGTCTTCGGCTACAATCTCTAATTCATCTCTCCCCAACGTTGATGATATCAACCCAGAAGTGACCAGTCAACACAGCAGGGCGCACCCTCACGAATTTAGACCAGTCATAGACGTAGAGGAAACCATTATAGAAGACACTCAAGCCAATGTTTCTCGAAGAAGAAAAGAAAAGCAAGCCAAATCTTCAGACTCTGAGGGCGCGTCCAATTCTGGCGATGAAGATTCTTATTCAGGGGACGCGTCCTTAGATAGTCCATATCCATATATAGATGAAGATGATCGTATGCCACCTCCTGAAAGCTCTCCAACTCCATTCGTTCATCCCGAGGTTACCGAGGAGGAAAAGGATTTGGATTGGGGTCAATATGAAAATACACTCACAGAAGCTAACAAGAGAAGGATGAGGAAACAAAATAACAAATTATTTTGTGTTGCAATGTCATCTACTGTTTCTGTAGAAGAAATAACATGGTGCATGACATACTACGGAATGGAAGGCAGGTGGGCGCGTCCTCCTTCCTTAATGAGGCCACATATTTTTAAATGGCCAGAACCTTTCAGAGTGCCTAGGATGGTTACCTCTCCAAAATTGATGGCATTAGGAGTGGGCGCGCCTCTTCATCCTTATCCTAGGAGTATAATAGAATGGTACAACATTGCTCTTATTCAACTATCTCCAAATTCATACAAGCTAGCCCTCACTCTATTTATTCTATATTTAGACGAAGGAATATCCACCCCACCAACCATGGAAGAATTCAGCTACTTTTTCAGCATTAGGAAGAGCTCAAAAGGTTATTTCTTCTTGACAGCCCAACACAAGCATAACAAAATGGGTTTTTCCAATGGAAAGGTAAGCCATGAGAAGAATTGGAAAGAACCATTCTTTTACCTCTGGAACGTAGAAAGAACTAGAGTTATTTTCAATTGCGATTACAGTAAGAATCTCTCTCTCTTTCCTTGTTATATATTTAATCAGGACGCGTCCCTTTATGACACGCCATAAATTCATTCCTTGTCTTTATTTTCCTTAGATAATAGAAACACCAAAGAACTTTTTGGCGAGGCCAAAAAACGAGCTGATAAAATTACTTCACTTCCCCCGTCTCGATTTCATTTGAAGACTCTGGTTACAGAAGAGAATCTTAAGAGAGCTGGAATTCTCAGGAAAGAAGTGGGATCAATCATCCCTTTTCAACGTTTTCGGAAAGGAATTCCCATCATGGGATCTAAATTTGACGATTCTGAAGATGAAAACGAAAATGTTGAGGTTGAGGAGGGTGCCCACAAGGATATGGGCGCGCCTTCACAACCTGGTATCCTTATTTGAATTTACTATTATTCTTCATATATGTTTCCATGTTAATAATTAATATATGAGGGCGCGCCCTAACAAATCTTCTTTATTAAATTTCAGGTATGGACGGTCTTCCTGGCGGTTGGGGTCTAGAAATGGGGGATGCCCCCACTGTGAAGGTTGCAAGAAGGGTCAAGGCGCGTGCTCATAGGAAGGATGTCAAGAAACCTGTGGCTGAGACTAAAAATCCTCAGACAGTAATTGATCTGGAAAAGGATAAGAATAGAAAAAGGAAAGAAAATGCCGAGGTGGTTGTTACCACAGAGGGCGCGTCCTCTAAAAAGTTAAAACCTTCCTCGTTCTCCTTGGTCTCAGCTGCTTTGAGTCCTCTAACTATTCCTTTTGTCACTGATGATGACATTCTCAAATGGAAACAAAGGGATTCTTTAGAAGAAAATGAAGCAATCATTAAGGCTTCTTCTGAGGTGCTTGTCTCTGCTCTCAATCGCCAAAGCTCTCTCCAAAAGGATAAGGCGCGCCTTGAATCTCTTGAGAAAGAAAAAGGCAAGCTTTCAAAACAGGTCGAGGACCGTAACAAAGTCTTGGATAAGCTAAAGAATGAATTGTTGCAGAAAACGAACTATTATGACAATGAACTCAAAACACAGGAAGAGGTTATACATGATCTGGGTATTACTATTAATGGTCTCAAAGAAGAAAATAAAAAATTGAAAGATCAAGTGACTGAGCTTGCGGAGGACCAGCAAAATGGTTGGGCTAAGGAAAAGAAAAAAGTTGAAGGCGCGTCCTTCATGAAAGGTTTCAGAAACTATGCTTCAGGATTCCTTGCCCAAGATCCTGACTATGATTTTTCAAAGTTTGTCGAAGAAACCATGTTGTGGATCATGAAATTTAAAGTCGAAGAAGCTGCTGAAATCAAGGCAAAACGAGTTTTCCTTGGACTAGAAGAGGCTTCGCCTATGCCTGATGAAGATCAGGACGCGCCCTCTGATGACGCGTCTCCAGAAAAAGAGGAAGTTATCCCAACCGAACAAGAGAACAATTCTTCCAAAGTTGATGTTGCCAAGGACGTTCCTCCCACCGACCAATCCTAAGGACACATCTTAATTCTCTTGTTGCTTTTAACATTATGAGGTGCAGGCCCTCCTTTGATGCCTTGCAAGTTGTAAACTTTAACTTAACTTTTCTATTTTTCTTATTGATGTCTTTTAGTTAAATATTTCTGTTCAATGTTTGCCATCTACCATCTTTTTCAAACAAACTTCTATTTTAGGAATATTAATTTGCTTAGGACGCGCCTCATCGTAATTCTTATGAGGGCGTGTTAGATCAGAATTCAATGATCGTCAGGAGCTAGACTCAACTGATCAGGATTGCTGACGTCATCAGGATTACATGGTCGTCAGGATCAAGATGCATATCAGGACTGGGATCAGGATTGATCATCAGGACTGGAAGCTGGTCAGGATTCCTACTTCGAGTTATATTTGGAGTCTAGATAAACATGGAAGTTTATTCTGTCGGTTCCTGGTTTGTAGAATGTAGCTATCGATTAAGGATATGTTTCTATCTTTGTTATTGATTAGGACTTATCTTGTTATTGATAGAGAAGCTGTGTGAAGTATATAAACACAGTTTAGGTTTCGTTTTAATAACGATCACACACTCGAGTATTTGTGTAACCTAGCAGCTCTCAAGAACATCAGAATTTCTTGAGAGAGTTTGTAACAGTTTTATATCAGATTTAATAAAGCTGTTATTGTTCTTTCATATTTGTGTTATATAAAGTCGAGAATCTTATACAATTGTATTCAACCCCCTTCTACAATTGTTATTTACTGGTCAACAGGGTGCTTCCTCTTCATGTAGACATTGATAAAACTTGTAATGAGCAACCATTAATTCTCTAAACAACTGGTAGAGGGCGCGTCTTTCCATTATATTACTGAGGGCGCGCCTTTCCATTATTGAGGATTTAAAAACATAATAATCTCTAAGGAATCAAAACAAATCTTCAAAATTCTTGATAAATAATGCGCTCCGGTGTGAAAATCACACTGGTCCCAAAGCTAATGCTATATGGGGAAATAAAAAACAATTAAAAACATCTCAACTACTCAAAGGAGGATGTACATGCACTACCCCCCTAGACTGGGAGGAATCTTATTTCTTCTAGTTTATTTAGATAGATAACATAGGGGGTACAAGACCACTCCCTATTGGTAGTATTTCTTCAAATGTTCCACATTCCATGCTCTTGGTATAAGATTGCCACCCAAATCTTCCAAGTGAAAAGTCCCTTCCCAAAGCACAGACTTGATCCTGTAAGGTCCTTCCCAGTTAGCTCCGAAGACCCCATGACTAGCAATTCTGGTATGAGGCATCACCCTTCGTAACACGAGATCACCAACCTTGAAGCGACGTACCCTCACTCTTCGATCATAAAACCTAGCTACTCTTTTCTGATATGCAGCTAATCGTAAGGATGATGTTGCACGTGTCTCTTCCAGAAAATCAAGATGGAGTCGTTGGTTGACCTCATTAGACTCCTTGTCATAATGATCCCTCCTGAATGACCCAGATCCAACTTCCACAGGAACCATGGCTTCAAAGCCATAAGATAACATAAAAGGAGACTCCCCAGTAGTAGACCTTGGTGTGGTATTATAGGACCACAACACCATAGGAAGCTCCTCAGGCCAGTTACCTTTACTTTCTTCTAACTTGGCCTTCAAGGTGTGCTTGATTATCTTGTTGATAGCTTCAGTCTGCCCATTGCTCTGGGGATGATAGACTGCTGCAAAATCTTTCTTAATCTTCAAGTCTTCACACAACTTTTTTAGCTCCTTACTAACAAACTGCTTCCCATTATCCGATATGAGCTTGTAAGGAATCCCAAATCTACACACAATGGAGTTAAAAACGAAATCCTTGATCTTCTTTGCTGTATCTTTGCCAAGGGCATAGCCTCAGCCCATTTGGTAAAATAATCCACAGCCACTACAGCATATTTGACACCCCCCTTGGCCATAGGGAGCTCTCCAATAAGATCAATCCCCCACATAGCAAAAGGCCAAGGACTCATCATTGAGGTCAATGTCGTAGCAGGAATAGATGAGTAGTTTGCAAAGCGTTGGCACTGATCACATGCTCTTGTAAACTTCATAGCATCGTCCTTCAAGGTTGGCCAGTAATATCCCTGTCGTAACACCTTCATAGCAAGGGAACTACCCCCCGAGTGATTGCCACATATTCCTTCATGAACCTCCCTCAAGACATAGTAGCATTCATCTCCATCAACGCATCTTAGCAAAGGTTGATTAAAACCTCTCCGGTATAGCACTGCATCATACTCCACATACCTTGCCGCTTGATACTTTAAACGTCTAGCTTCCGCTTTATCATTGGGTAAAATTCCATTTTGTATATACTCTTGGATAGGAGTCATCCAAGTCTTCATTGGTACATCTACAACCATTAGCTCCACCTCTGGAATACTTGGAATTTCTTGAATTTCCAATGGAATGTCTCCCATCAAAACCGTGTCTCTTTGAGAACCCAACCTGGCCAAAGTGTCCGCCTTGGAATTATCTTCACGAGGAACTCTTTCAAGTCTGACTATGTTGAACTGTTGAATCAAGCGACGTACACTCATCATGTATGCCTCTGTCTTTGGTCCTCTAGTCTGGAACCCTCCTTCAACTTGCTGAACAACCAACTTCGAATCACTAAACACTACCAAGTTCTTCACATTCATTTCCAAATCTAACTTCAAACCATTAATCAATACCTCATACTCAGCTTCATTATTAGTTACTGCAAATTTGAAATTGATGGCACTCATAAGAAGGTGACCTTCAGGAGAGGTCAAGACAACTCCAGCACCTGCCCCATCATTGTTGACTGCTCCGTCCACATACATGGTCCACCAAGGAAAAGGATACTCTTCTCTTAAAGGACTTGCCTCTTGAACAAGAGGGTTAGGGTTCACCAGAATGATTTCTCGTCCGATACTCTCATCTTCAAACTCCAAAATAAAGTCAGCTAAGGCTTGCCCCTTGATTGCAGTCCGAGAAACATATTCCAAATCATACTGCCCCAACTCAATTGCCCACTTCAACATCCTTCCTGAAGCTTCAGGTTTGTGTAAAATGTGTCTCATAGGATAAGAAGTCCGCACTTCAATTTTATGAGCTTGAAAGTAAGGACGTAGCTTTCTTGCAGCCAACACCAAGGCATATACCAACTTCTCCATGCTAGAATATCGGGTTTCTGCATCCAACAACCTCTTACTTACATAGTAAACTGGCGATTGTAAACCATCCTCTTCTCGTACTAACACAGCACTAATGGAGTAAACAGAGATGGCCAGGTAAAAAATCAATACTTCACCATCCAAAGGCTTGGCCAAGAGTGGAGGCTTACCTAACTGCTCCTTGATTTTCTGAAAAGCATCTTCACAAGCAGGAGTCCACACAAAATCCTTGTCAACCCCCCTAATGGCTTTGAAAAATTCTTTGCAACGATCAGAAGACTTTGAGACAAAACGATTTAGAGCTGCAATCTGCCCACAGAGGCTTTGAACCTGCTTCACACTGGTAGGAGACTTCATTTCAAGGAGCGCCTTAATTTTTTCTGGATTAGCCTCAATCCCTCTATGATTCACAATAAAGCCTAAAAACTTTCCTGACTCAACGCCAAAGACACATTTTTGAGGATTTAACTTCATCCTATACTTGCGCAGAATTCCGAACATTTCTTCCAAGTGCCTCACATGGTCTACTGCCTCCTTAGACTTGACAAGCATATCATCTACGTATACCTCCATGGTTTTACCAATCTGCTCTTTAAACATCATATTCACCAACCTTTGATACGTTGCCCCTGCATTGATAAGACCAAAGGGCATTCCAATATAGCAATACAAGCCCCTGTCAGTGATAAAGGAGGTATGTTCCTGATCTGGTCCATACATGGGAATTTGATTATACCCTGAGTAAGCATCCATGAAACTCAAGAGAGCGTGTCTAGTTGTAGCGTCTACCAAATGATCAATTCGAGGAAGCGGGAAACTATCCTTTGGGCAAGCTTTGTTCAGATCCGTGAAGTCCACACAAGTTCTCCATTTTCCATTAGGCTTTTTCACCAACACTGGATTTGCCAACCACTCTGGGTAGAAGGACTCTTTGATTAAACCCACATCCAAGAGTCTGTCGACCTCTTCCTTTAAGGCTACTGCCCTCTCTCCACTGATTGCACGCCGCTTCTGACGCATTCCCTTCTTATTAGGATATATGTTTAAATGATGGCACATGACGTTAGGATCAATCCCTATCATATCGGCATGACTCCAAGCGAACACATCCAGGTTGGTCATAAGGAAATCAGTCAGACATGCTTTCAATTCATTGCTTAGTTGTGACCCAATTTTGAGAACCTTATTGGGATCTGCTGCGTCTACCGGGATTGAGACCGTGTCTTTCGCAGGACCTGTCTTTTCATGTAGGATAGGAATTCTTGGATCAAGATCAAGGTCAAAAAGGCGAGGATCTTCAACAGGCACCTCACTCCTTGAAGGCGCGTCCTCCCCCAGTTCTTCCTCTGTTGAGGGCGCGTCCTCAACATATTCTTCCTCCCTTGAGAAGATGTCAGCAAATTCGTCCCTCCTCGAGGGTGCCTCTTTAACATGCTCTTCCTTCTTCAAGGGCGCATCCTTGGTATGCATTTCTTCCCTTGAGAGGATGTCTACAAATTCCTCCCTAGAGGGCGCGTCCTGTAGGGTATAGGTATCCTTTGAAATTTTCTGCCGCTTTCCTTGGATAGATATTGACTCCTCCCAATCCTCTGTGGACACCTCCTCAACTCCTTCCTGGAGTTCATCAACTAAAGGGGGTGCCTCCAACAACAACATCTGAGGGCGCGTCCTCCCTGGAGGGACATCATCTTCTGGTTCCTGGACTGTGTAGTGAGCATGAATCTCCCCTTTTGTACCTTTCAGCATCCTCTGGGTGTCATCCTGAGGGAGGGCGCGCCCTCCTGACCCATTACAACGGAAACCCTTGATAGTTCTGTGATAGCACTCCCTTGAATCATATTGTGATCCACGAACCACACCAATCCCATTAGGAGTAGGGAACTTCATTGTCAAATGATAAATTGATGTAACCACTTTCATCTCCTTCAGTAAGGGCCTTCCTACTAGGGCATTGTGGGCAGATTTTTGATCCAAAACCATAAATTCTATCATTCGAGTCACAGATAAGGGTCCTTCACCAAGCGTGACTGGAAGCTTAATTGTACCCATAACTCTGACAGCCTCTCCTGTGAAACCATAAATCCAAGCATCCTCTCTAACAATATCCTTATCAGGTAAGCCCAATTTCTCGTAGGTGTTGTAATAAAGGATATTCACCGAACTTCCATTGTCCACAAAGACTCGATGCACGTTCATAGGACCTATTTGAATGGCGACCACCAGTGCATCACTGTGGGGGTGATGTGCCCATCAACGGATTCCCCCTTGAACAACTTGGGAGGATTGAGTTCCAAGCTGTTCACACTAGTTAAGGGCTTATGACGTGCTTCCCTAGCATACCTCTCCAGTGCATTGTTACTGTCTCCACCAAGATGGTGCCCTCCAAAGATAGTATGAATGCTTCCGGCTCGGGCAAAATGAACATCCTTAGTCCTATCATCATCATCCCTATCTGGAGCGCGCTCTCTTTCCATCCTTTTGTCGGGTTCATCTTTATGCTTCTTTACTTCTTTAACAATCCAATCGGTTAAATATCCAGCTTTGATCAATTCTTCGATTTCTTCTTTTAATTGACGACACTCATGAGTATTATGTCCAGCAGACTCATGGTATGCACAATACTTCTTCTTATCTCTGCTTTGCCACGAGGATAAAGGTGCGGGCTTCTTGAATAAGCCTTTGTCCTTGTTGACTTCGAAGATATGCTCAACAGAGGCTGCCAATGTATAACTTCCTGTTTGATATCTGTTCAGCCTGTCATAATCTGGTGGTGTCCAACCTCTTCTAGCATTAGCGACGTTCACCCTGTCCGGGCTATATCCTCTCCTCCTGTAATCGGGACTAGGAGACCTATCCTTCCTTTTCGAACCTTTCCCTTTCCCTTGGGGTTCAGACTTCTTGTTATCGGCTAGGGATTGTTCCACAATCTTGAAGTATTCTGCCTGAGAAAAAAGGTCTGCCAGAGTTGCAGGATCCTTACCTTGAAGGTGTTTCCAGAAATCAGTCCCGACTTGAAGTCCCACAATCAAGAAACTTTTGAGTGACTCGTCCGTTGCTCCTCTGACCATGGTAGATTCAGCATTGAACCTCTTGAAGTACGACTGTAAGCTTTCTCCTTCCTTTTGCTTGATATTGGCCAAAGTAGTCACTGGTGGGGCATACTTTACCGTAGCTTGGAATTTTGTCAGGAAAAGAGTTTTCATGACTTCCCATGAAGTTATCACGCCCGGTCCAAGCTTTTGAAACCACTGTTGAGCGCTTTCCCTGAAGGTTGCTGCCAAAAGACGACACCTAGCCAAATCAGGTACTTGATATACATCCATCTCTATATCAAACCTTCCCAGAAACTCAACAGGGTCAGCATTCCCATGGAAGCGCAAGTCGTTGGTTGTATTCCTATACCCCGTCGGGAGCTGTGCCTCCCTCACTGCAGTAGAGAAAGGAGAAGGAGCCTGAGCCGTTGAAGTAACTCTTCCTCCCTCAAGATGTGTGAGGAGTTTTTTCAGGTCATCCACATTGAAGCTTCCCACACCTGGGATAGTTTGGACATTAGTCTGAGTATTATCAGCAGGCGGAGGTTGGGTGTGCACAGTTGGGAGAGGTTGAGGTGGTGGTCGAGGAGGCTGGGTCTCTCCTTGGGCTGCAGGAGTCTCTTGCATCCTTGGATTGGGACTTGGAGGGCGCGTCCTTCCCTCATGACTATGAGGGTGCGTCCTCTCCTCCTGACTGTGAAGGCGAGTCCTTGGCTCTTCCTGCCTTCCTCCTGATCTACTTTGGGATGAGACAGGTGTTATGTGCGGATCCCTTCCTCCAGAGGGTCCTCCACGGTAAGGGGCATCATATCTATTTCTTCGATCAATACCCCTGCTCCTATAATCCAATTATGTATCTCGTCTCCTTGTTGACCTTTCAACCTGGGGGGCTCACTCATGATCCCGGGGCCTCAACCTGAGATCAGGGGGCACTCTCTGTGAATCACGGGGCCTCTCACCTTGATTGCTTCGTACATCGTCTCGTAAGGATGCTTCCTCGTGTCCATGGGGCCTCGACCTGTTGATAGGGGGCTCTCGCTGTGGATCACGGAGTTGCACTTCCAAGTTACGTCTTGACTCATCGCGAGAACGAGTATGCTCTTGTCCATGGGGCCTCGACCTGTCGACAGGGGGCTCACGCTGTGGATCAAGAGGTTGTTCCCCTCTTACTTCTCTGTCCCTCTACCATTCGACCAGCAACAATCGTAGATCATCATTGTTAAGTCTTATACCAAGACGATCCTTCAACCTGTTCAATCGTCGTTCTTGGTCTCGGTGGAGTTCGTCAGCCCTTCGAACTTCATCTTCGGATCGCCCTGACCTATGAGGGTGTGGGGATGGACGTCGTTCCCTCCTAGGTCGATCTTGACTGTCCGTCTCATCATCGGGGAGTTCAACAATAGGGACTCCATCCTCCTGATATTCTAACCTTCTTGGGGTAACATTCTGAAACCTTCCATCATGAGGTCTATCAACCCCATTTCTTGCGGTGCCTCTTCCTGTCCGATGGTGATTATGGGGTTGTCTCCTGACTCGACCCCTTACTTCACTTCGTTCAACTGTATCCAGCCTTGCCTCAAAGCCATTTAAAGCATCACCCATGCGGTAGAGTTGCTCCATCAGATCGGAGTTACTTATGAGCACCGGCGGTTGTCCCCCAATGATAGGCGTTCCATAAGAAGGATTTGGGACATTCCGGGGAACATATTCTTCGTGGCGAGCATGGTTGCTCTCTTCACTGTCTTCTGATAAGACCTCATCCCTAGGACGTTCGTCGCGATTTTGTGACATCTTCTCCTCCAAATATTTAGATCTTAATTAGCACCCCTCCTTCTAGCGCCAATTTGTTAACGGAGGAATTTGGTATTAACAAAGTTTGGGATTCGTCGCCGGAATTAAGATCTACAACGGTGGTCCTTATGTGGTAAATTCGCCGGAGTATGGTGGTTGTGTTTAATTGGTGGCTGAGATTGCTTAGGGTTTATGTTGGCTGCCTCAGAGCTCTCAACTTTCGACCCCTTACAATGTGCCTACGTATCCCTTATATAGGGAATCAAGCCAACGTAATTCTTGGGGAGGAAGTTTCCTCCATGGGCTTGGTCCTTGATCTTCGGAGCCCAACCGAAGTCTTCTACCGCCTTTCCATGCTTAGACGTAGGACTTTTCCACTGCCTTCCATGTATAGGATGCTTTCCATATGTAAACGTAGGACTTCCATATCTTTTCTTACTTGAACGTAGGACTTCCTTATCTTTCCTTACTTAGAGTTTTAGCTCACTTTAGGAATGTCTAACGATAAGGCCTAGTCACAAAAGGCCCAAGGCTTATCTATGACGTCAGGACTTCATGGATAAGGAAACTTCCCCCGTCGAGGACTAGTCCTATCCATTACCAACTATTTCCTTAATTCATAGATACAGGTATAGCCATGACTTACCTTAAATGCCAGACGCATCCTTGTCCCCCGAATGAGAAGCACCCACCAGATAGCAGGACAAGTGATCCCAAGTGTTTGGGTGCAAAGTGCAGGATTACTCCAAAGTTCCCCAATGAGGACGCGCCCATTGAGTACAGGAACAGAGCTCCCAAAGCACACACCAATATTAACCCCACATCCCCAATGAGGGCGCGCCCATTGAATACAGGAGGAGGCCTTCATCCACGGACATCCCCCTCCTAGGGCACATCCTAGGAGGGAATTCTTCAATATTTTGCCAATACCAAGCTAAGGGAACCATCCTTCATTATCAAGTTGCAACTTCAAACCAAGAGGACGCGTCCTCAATGGGTGGACGGCTTAGAGGACGCGCCTTCATCCCCATGAGGACAAGCCCTAAGTCTTCCTTGTGTTTAGTCTCATGTCTCTATTAAATCTTCCATTAATGTAGTCGTCAATTCGTGCCGAGAGGACACGTCCTTTTAGGTTGACTGAACGAAGAGGGCACACCTTCTGCCCTAAGAGGACGAGTTCCAAATCTTCCTTATGCAATGTCAAAATAGCTGTTACCTTGAAGGCACGCCCTCAAGGGGTGGACGATCGAAGAAGGCGCGCCCGAGGGTAAGCCCCATCCATGCCTATCAAATTATATTCCAAATAACATAATTGAATCTTATTTGTCCTGAATCTAACCTAAAAACCCATAATCGAATTTTGGCTATAACAGATTATATATTTTGGTTTTGGTTTGATATTAGATTTGGGTACAGTTTGTGAATTTGGATTGCAATTTCTGTTTTTTTTGGTTGCAAGTCACTTATGTTTTGCTTGTAGTTGCAGATTTATGCTTTTGAAGTTATTCCCTTTGTGATTCTTTTGCTGATTGAATTTTTCTTGGCTTACTTTGATTACAGTTTTGTTTCTGTTTACTAGGATGTCATGGATATTCCTTTTTTTTTTTTGCATTTTCTGCTCTGGATTCGTGGCTTGAATTTTTGTTGGCAAACTCTCGATTAAAACATCGTGAGTTTGGGGGGATGTCAATCTCCATACCGGAAGAAAATAGTTTCCTTTTGTTCACGGTCTCTTATATCCTCTGTCTGATACTTGTACAAAGACATGGCATTTTAAGAGATCGAGAAAAAAGACTTGTAAGAGACTATAACAAGGTGAGTGGGCATCCAAGTGCACGGGTGTTTAATTATATACATACACCCGCACACAATTTTTTGGCAGGAAGTGTTCCAGCCTTTGTTGCCCCTCGGTGGTGTGAGTCTACTTAGCGAACTGGCAGGACGTGGAGATGATTTTATTTCAGGCTGAGCAGAATATCTTTTTCTTTTTAACCACCGCTGAGCACAATATTCTTAAGCATTACTTGTATGGTAACATCCATGGATAGAAGCTGCTGTTAGACTCCGCTTACAAAATTTTAATTATAGTGCACATAAATTTAAGTTTATGAAAACATGTCAATGCAAGAAAGTCCAGATTTAGTGGATAAATTTTCCTTGACAAGACAATAAATTCTGTTGCTAACTAGTAACGACGGTTCCAACTAAATTGAACTGTTGCTAAAAACAGTTGTCGGAAGGTCATTGTTGACGATCTTCAATTCCGTCGATAACATTGCCA
Source organism: Heracleum sosnowskyi (assembly GCA_030848705.1). Lineage (NCBI taxonomy): Eukaryota > Viridiplantae > Streptophyta > Magnoliopsida > Apiales > Apiaceae > Heracleum > Heracleum sosnowskyi. Next base: position 13,686,649 of record CM061239.1, read on the forward strand.
ACAGAATACCAACTAATGTTTGACAGACTTCCGATTTGTTTTTAAGGGCAAAAAACCATTTTCTCAAAAAATATTCGTGATTTTGACAATGGATAGTCTTTTGAAAGTTTCGTTTATTATTGTAGACCAAAAGCTAATTTCCATACGTTGAGAGACAGTTACGGTGTGGTGATATGGTTTGTTTATGTGCTCTTAAATTAAGTATAGAACCTTGTAAATTTCGGATCACGTTAGGGGTAAAATTACAAGTTAGAGTTCAGACGTTATATTTTTTATACATCAAGTTCTTCGTACGAGTTTCTCTTCACTTTGTTTAAGATGCAAAAGATAAGTTGAATGCACAATGTTTTGTTTGGGATACCCAAGCTTTTGATTGACTGGAATTGGTTCTGCGTATCGGATTCAATTTTAGATACAAAAAATTATCACATTCACAGCAAGCAGTGGATGAAAATAGTCCCACCAGATACGGTTAAAACCATTAGTTGAAGTCATTTCAGGCTGTCATGCATGTGATTTCACTCTTCTACCTACCTAAACAACAGCAAGCCTCTGTTGTGACATTAAAACCTAAAAGAATATTGTATAATGAATTACTGCTACTTGACATTAAAATGAAACGAAATGGAAGCATCAAACTCAATCTCACCAAAGCGATTATGATACTTTAATATGACGTCTACTGAACCTTCAAAGAAACTACAAAAAATAATATTAGCATTTTAAAAAAGTGAACAGAGAATGCACAATCTCCCTGCTTCATTGTCTGTATTAAGAATTCCTATCAGTTTGACATGAGATCAGCTGTTGCATCCTCAGTCCTTACCCATTGCATTATGTACTCCTGAAAAGTATTAGGGTCCCGCTAAATGCTTTCACTTTTGCGTTAAGAATATGTGTAGTCCTTATTGAAATAATGAAATCAACAGTTAGTAGCCGATTTTAGTGACCTGATTGAGACCATTTTCAGTTTGGTGACCAACTTGATACTTTAGGCCTACTTTATTGACCAACAAGATAATTAACCCTATAGTATAATCAACAGTTAGATTCATATGCCCCAATTACTACTTCAGTCTTGTACAATTACCGATATGTATAACTTCCAGAGAACTCAGATTGTGAAAGGCGTCTGTAAGATCTAATGTTTCCTTGATAGCAACTTCATACCTACAATGCCATTATCATTGTTATTAGGAAATAGAGCCTCATATCTAGATAAGTTGCTTAAAACAAAAGTTTTAAGTTAATTTGTGGCTGCTAATATAAGGGTCAGTACAACAACTCAGTATTCCTGTACTTTGCTATATGTTTTTTGATTACCTGTAGATTTTGCATATCTTTCCATTTCTTTCCTTGCCACAAGTAAATGCCGCCTACTCTTTATAAGTTCCCTTCCCATGTCTTGTATAAGATTATGCATTTGAAACTTGTCATATTTATCAATTGTTAGAAGACATCTTTCCACTAGAATTGGTATGCCAATTTCTGGATAGAAACCACAGGCTCTGAACATAAGAACAGCCTCATCTTTGTCCTTTCCGACGTAAAAGCATGCAATATTAAGGAAAATTGCCTGTGTCTCCTCACCTAATTCTTCATAACTCTGTTTTAGGATTCCCAGTATCAAATCGTCTGGAATTTCTCGCACTTTTTTGAGTTTAGCTTTCCAGAATGACACATCAGTTCTACCACTTAGAGACGAACCCAACACCTTGAGAGCTACTGGATGACCACCACCGTAAGTTACAAAGCTCATTGAGAGTTCTCTGAACCTTCCAGGCGGCTTTGCTTTTCGAAAGGCATGATAGCTAAAGAGTTCCAATGATTCTTTTCGTTCCAATCTCTTTACTGTGTATATATCTACTTCTTCTAATATACCACCTCTTAAATGATTAAAGAGGTTCAAATCTCTTGTCGTAATAATAATTCTGCTACCAGCTGAAAGCAAGGCGCACAGCCTATGCAATTCCCAAAGTGCTGATTTGTCCAAATCATCCAGAACAATAAGAGCTTTCTTGGAATAAAGAATTTGTCTCCATTGTCTAGTTGCATTTTCAACGTCAGGGACCTTATGACCCTTCGTTCTGAGAAACTGAGTTAACATTTGCTCAAGTAAAGGATATTGAGCTCTACCTCCCTTTGGATGCTGTTGTTCAAATTCATGAAAGTAGCTGATATCATATTTATTGGAATATTTATTGTAAAAACTCTTCGTAATTGTAGTTTTTCCAATTCCCCCCATCCCACATATCCCAATGATATGAACATCATTGGACTCCATGCTTAGCATTTGATATATCTCTTTGATAGCAGAATATATACCAAGTAGATATTCCTCTAGTTCCACCACTTCACCAAATACCTGTGCTGCCACATCCTTCGCAATTTTATGTATAGTGTCGAATGCATTTTTGTTAATTTAAATTCGAAAATAAAGATTTAAAATTGAATCAGATGAATATTTTTTATATGTCCGAGTTCTCACCCAGCAAAGAATTCATGTCTACTGCTTACATGATGTAAATTTATATGCTACTAGTTACTCCCTTTGTTCCAACCATTTTTTTACACTTTTCCTTTTGGGATTTCCCTCAATTCTTTACATTTATAAACTTTTCAAAAATAGTAAACTTTTAATAATATAAAAATCAACTACTATCACTACTTTCCTCCACTATCCTCACTTTATACCTTAAATATTGATTGGTCCCACCACTTAATCCACATTTTCTACTTTTTCCACCACTTTATTGTTTTTTCTTAATCTCCGTACTCAACCCAAATGTAAACAAATTGGTGGGACGGAGGGAGTAGTAGTTAATGCCTTGCACGATGATTTATATCAAATATTATTTAAATTTAAACAGATTTTCTTATAATGTAGTACAATTTTAATAATTAATAGTTCAAGTATTAGCAAACAAACAAATTTAAATAATACAAATTATTATTGGGCTTTTTTCATAAATATCCGACCCCGAAAACTTTTTAGCAAAATTACTATGTTTTTTTAATATTTTGCAAAAATAACAACATATTTGTAAAAATACCAACATATTTACAAAAATACCAACTTTTGAAAATATTTACAAAAATACGGTCTGCAACTTTTGCAACCGTATCTGCAAATACATCAACCAAAATTAACCAGAAATGCAACTTAAAAAATTTAATAATTGGAATCATCTTTGACTGCATAATAAGTTGCATAAGTTACTGCCCCTACGGGACCTTATTGATTAATTAGAAACTCAACCCAATTGTTGATTTGGTTGAGATTAAACTCCTTATGAACTCTCAACTACGCACGTATCTATATATGTATGTATACACAAAATAATAGGGGGATGGAACCTGAGATTGCAAGTTTTATTTATCTTTATCTTCATTCACCCCCTCCTACTAACAAATTTTGTCAAATTTTCAGCTGATTTCAAATTATTTTTTAAAAAGTTGCATCTGGTTTCTTTGGTTGCAAACCGTATTTTTACAAATATGTTTTTAGGTTGCATCTAGTTGCATACCGTATTTTTACAAATATTTTTTAGGTTGCATCTAGTTGCACACCGTATTTTTACAAATATTTTCAGAAGATAGTAACATTGTAAAAATACATAAAAAAAATAATATTTTTGATAATTTCTCATTATTTTATACGCGATGAAGGATAAAGATTGTAATTAAACCACATACTAGCGGGGGAAGGTAGGAATTTTTTGATAATTATTTAAAGTACATGTGACAATTTCGTGTACCTAATAAATTTGAATAATTTTTTTGACTTAATTTAACTGGCTCGAAATTTTAATACGTCCCAATATGTAACTCAAACTCTCCATGACTAAATTGAACTCGATATGAAATTATAACAATTCATTAATGAATATATATAATCAATACTATTATATAATAGACGAAACATTAAAAGTTTGGTTGGTCGGTATGGTACGTTGTGATTTTACTTAATTGCCCTTAATTAGTTTTTACTTTTGATTGGTCCGTATGGTACGTTGTGATTTTACTTAATTGCCCTTAATTAGTTTTTACTTAATTAATCTTACTTATTTATAGAAATATATTATTAAATAATAATATTACATATTTATAAGCAATTACCTTTTTCACCTAAAATACATTATTTTTTCTATTTTTTCTATTTTTCCTAACAAATTCCCCTACTTTTTCAAATATATCACGGACAATTACCTTTTTTAACTAAAACATGTTAGCTTTTCTATTTTTCCTTACTAAAATCCCTCTTTTTCCAAAAATATCACGGACAAACATTTAGTTATTTATTTTTAAACCTATTTTAATATTATAATTATTTTTTAAAAGTTTACCTATTTTAACATATCTACTTATTTTTCTTAACAAATGCAATTACTAAAAATATTAAAATATAAATAATCAAATACCTATTTATAACCAACTACCTTTTCAGCTAAAATACATTATATATTTTTTCGAACAAAGTCCCTCATTTTCTAAATATATCACGTAAATTGTCTTTTACAATTTACTTTTTCTATTTTTCTCACTAAAATCCATTCTTTTTCCAAAAATATCACAGGAAACCTTTTACTTATTTATTTTAAAACGTATTTAAATACTTTTAATTATTAAATTTTAAAACCTCATTTTTCAAAAATATCACGGGCATTAACCTTTTTAAACTAAATATATGTTACATTTTTTTATTTTTTCTTACTAAAACCCCTCATTTCCAAAAATATAACGGGCAAACCGATACTTATTTATTTTAAAATTTGTTTTAATGTTTTTAATTAATTAAAAGTGTTTTGCTATTTCAATATGCCTACTTATTTTTTGCACAATTACAATTAATAAAATATTAAAAAAAATAATAATAAAATAACAATTAACAATCCGTGCATTGCACGGGTTTTAAGCTAGTATTATATAATACCCGAAATATTAAAGTTTTGGTGTTTGATTTTCGGTCATATATTTTAATTAATAAATAATATAATAATAAAAACTAGTTGATTGCCTTTTTTAATTAAACCATGTTATCATATTAACTTTTATAAACACACCTAAAAATATCAATTATATTATATCGTTCAATTACTAATATTGACATATTGTATTTCCTAATTAAATAATCTCAAATTTTATTAACACACTTAAAAAATATCATATATATTTCAATCATTAATAAAATATATAAAACTCATTAATATATACCCAAATTACCATACAATATATATTTCAATTATTAATAGAATATATATAAAAAAAAGCCTCGCACATCATACCACTATATCTTTCAGTTATTAATAATAATAATTATATATATATATACACACACACACTAGCTTAAAACATGTGTCATGCACGGACTATTTTTAATAATTGCTATTATTATTATTATTATTATTATTATTATTAGTATTATTATTATTATTAGTATTTATATTATTATTATTTATGTTTTAATAATTTATGAATTATATTTGTTAAAAAAATAAGTAGGTGTGTTAAATTTTTTTAAATAATTAAAAGTGTTAAAATATGTGTTAAAATAAATAAGTAGCGGTTTGCCAGTGATATTTTTGGAAAATGAGTGGTTTTAGTAAGGAAAAGTAGAAAACGTAGCATGTTTTAGTTGAAAAAGGTAATTGCTCGTAATTCAAAGTAATAAAATATGTTTTAAAATAAATAAGTAAAGGTTACCCGTGAAATTTTTGGAAAAGGAGGGGTTTTAGTAAGGAAAAATAGAAAAAATAACATGTTTTAGTTGAAAGATAATTTCCCGTGATTTTTTTTAGAAAAAAGAAGGGAATTGTTAGAAAAATAGAAAAAGTAATGTATTTTAGATTAAAAGGTAATTGATTATAAATAATGTTGTTAATTAATAATATTTTTTTTAAATAAGTAAAGATAATTAAGTAAAATCACGAAATACCAACCGACCAAACAAACTTTTAATGTTTCGTCTATCTATTATAAGATAGTTAAACTTTTTTTAATAATTAAAAGTATTAAAATAGGTTGTAAGGGTTTGCCGGTGATATTTTTGGAAAATGAGGGATTTTAGTAAGGAAAAATAGAAAAAAAATGTTTCAGTTGAAAAAGGTAATTGCCCGTGATTTTTTTAGAAAAAGAGGAGATTTTGATTGAAAAAATAGATAAAGTATTGTATTTTAGCTGAAAATGTGATTGGTTATAAATATTATTAGTATTTAATAATATCTTTTTAAAAATAAGTAATGGTAATTAAGTAATATCACTTAGTAATAGTACCGATCAACCAAAGTTTTAATGTTTCGTCTATTATAAGATAGTATAGATATAATTAAATATTTTATGCATGTTTAAAATTTTAAAATTTTGTTATTGTACATAAATTTTGTCATAAATATTGATGTATATTGTTGTATCGTACATATATGTTGGAAAAATTATTTTCAGATTTGGAGTTGGATTATTCTTGAATACTCTCTCTTGAGAAGGTAATATTTTTGAAAATTCTCTTTTGAAAAGAGTAATATTTTAGAAGGCTCTTCTTCTTTGCGGAGTGTATTACTTAAATTATTTTGGAAGACCCTTTTTTGAGGGGGTATTGCTTGGAATTTATTTTTGATGGTTCTCCTATAGGAGGTTATTGCTTGAAATTTATTATTGAAGGCCCTTCTTTGCGGAGGGTATTGCTTGAAATTTATTTTTGAAGACCCTTTTTTGCGGAGTGGTTGCTTGAAATTTATTTTTTAGGTCCTTTTTTGTGGAGGGTATTGCTTAGATTATTTTGGAATACCCTTTTTTTGAGGAGGGTATTGATTGTGTTATTTTTGAAGACCCTTCTTTGATTAGGGTATTGTTTGAAGACCCTTTTTTGAGAAGGATATTACTTGGAACATTTTTGAAGACCCTTTGGGTATTGCTTATATTTTTGGAAGGCCCTTCTTTGTGGAGGAGGGTATTTCTTAGCTTGGAATACCTTGGTAAACCCATACTTCCGGGGTGCTTATCCGTACTTCCGGGAAGCTCACCAAGAAGATGCATATGAATATGACTTTCTCAGGAAGCATAAATCCACCAAATGCATACGTTGAAGTCCTTCCCTTGAGGAAGAAGATGCATAGAAATATGATTTTTTGGTAGGAAGCATAAGTCCACGAAATGTATATGTTGGAGTCCTTCTCTTGAGGAAGAAGATGCATAGGAATATGACTTCTGGGTAGGAAACATAAGTCCATGAAATGCATATGCTGAAGACCTTTCCTTGAGAAAGAAGATTCTCAGAAATATGACCTCCTTTGCGGAGGGTAGTACTTGGAATACTTAGGAAAACTCTTCAAGGTATTGTTTAACATGTTTAGGAAGATCCTCCGGAATAATGCTTGGACTACAATCTCAGCACATTAGATTCTCTCTTTATTTCAACATACAAAAACATCACTACTGTTGCTACTATATTCTGCTATATCTTGAAATAGTGAAATCGTAAAACCTAACTCGACAATGGGAAGTGCAACACTATACATACAATGCCACTCATTCATGCATACTTGCTAAACTACTCGTACATCTGCATGCAAAACAAGGATTAAAAATAAGAAGATATCTCAAAACGATATCTTTCAAATCAAGAAGGTATCTCAACCTAAATCTAAATCTAAAAATATAAAATTTACTAATTCCCAATACATCCCTAAGAATCACAGGGATTAAAAATACAATCCTATAATCAAACTGTGTTGACTTGATCCCTACAAACAGGGGTGACCCTGGCAATAAGCGAACAATTCTTGCGCCTAGGGCCCCAATACTTAAGGGTCCTAGGTATAAACATACAAAATATGTCGGCAATATGTACGATAGGTTCCTTAAACTGATTTCGATTAAGCCCTCCAGAAGCTCAAGGCCGCCTACAAGTATAGGGTACGCAAGCATCTTAAAAATAAGATCAGACACATCTAACAAGCTGAAACACATCTCAAGTTCAAACCCAAATATCCCAAAACTAAAAACCTCTATTATCAAAATTTTATTAATCATGCAATCATCAGAATTTGTTATCATCAATTTTATATGTTAAGTGTTTCTTTTCTTGTAAACTCAAGAAGAAATTCTTGCGGATTCAGTGTGGAACTACAAAATTACGTACCACACTAGTTAATGCATACCATTCTGAAGCTTCCCACAATTACCATATCCACCATGACCCATGAATTATTTTTTTTGACAGAGACCCATGAAATTTTAAAAGTTGAAATTTTAACAGAAGTACACATATCGTAAAAAAGTTAGAAGTCTAGTATAACAAATGGTAGTTTTAGAAGTTCAATATCTCAAGTAGTCTGACACACAAAATTTAAGTACACAAAGTGCAATTTACGCTAATATTAATAACAACAATTGATGGGTTTCAAAAAAAAAAAAAGAATAACGACAATTGATGCAATTTACAAAATAGCATCCCCACGTGCACCACCAACCATGAACCAAGCATATGTTGCCAACAAATAGGGCTGATCATTCTGTTAGTTCGGTTAAAACCCGAACCGAATTAGAATAACCGAAAATTCGAAATGTCATTTTTCTGAAACCGAACCGAACCGAAGTTTCACTAAAACCGAACCGAAAACCGAACCGAAATAATTCGGTTTTTCGGTTCGGTTTTAAAAAAACCGAAATTTCAAAATAATTTTTTAAAAAATTATTAATTATTATTAAATAATAACATCATTTATAATTAATTACCTTTTTAGATAAAATACATGATTTTTTCTATTTTTTCAAACAAAATCCCCATTTTCTCTAAAAAAATCACGAGCAATCACTATTTTTTAACTACAACAGATTAATTTTTCTATTTTTCATTTGTACAATACCTTCTTTTTCAAAAATATCATGGACAAATCATTACTTATTTATATTAATACTTATTAAAACATAAAAATAATATTTATTACAAACAATCCGTGCATCGCACGAGTTTTAAGCTAGTACATATATAATTTTTAAAAACATATAATTAAATTTCGGTTTTTCGGTTTTTAACCGAACCAATATTCTGAAAACCGAACCGAACCGATTTTATTTCGGTTTAATCCGAAAAACCGAAATAACCGAAATATTAAAAAAAATCAATCCAAACCAAACCGAAATATTTCGGTTCGGATCGGTTTTTCGGTTTCGGTTCGGTTTTGCTCAGCCCTACCAACAAATGTGAGATTGACTAAACTGCCCCTACTTATGAGCTTCTCAATCAGAAAAACGTATCTGTCTTTACTTTCTTCACCAAAAAAAACTCAATTAGCCACCACAATACCCCTTCTTGACTTGCTAAGGAAAAGGAAAATCAAGGGTATATCTGAACAAAAAGTTCAAAATGAAGTAAATTTAATTCCTAACCATAATGAAAAAAAATATCATATCCAAAACAACCCTTACCCACCACAATTACCACAATGCCCTCCATGCCAATCAAGAACTTCTAAGTTTTAACATAAAAAAGTAAGAGGATGATGGCCCATTATAGCACAATATTTAGCAGCCAACACAATTACTCAGCAGCAAATAAGGTTAACGTATTTATATCGTGCGTTTAATACCCTTAACGCATTTTCTTCTTAGTTACCTCACTATTGGGACCCACACAAATGCCACTCTCTATCACTTGCAGTTCGAGAATTAAGTGAAAAGCAATGATGTATTAATCGTGTTTTAAAAGTCGGCGATTAATCGAAAATTGTAATCGCTAGACAGTGAGTCAATAAATTGATTAAGCGAAAATTAGTTGAAATATCGTTTTTCTCAATAAATCGGTCAAAAATCGGACTGGACGAGAAAAATCGGTTATATTTAAAAAAATGAAACAAAAATTGAAAAGTAAAATTCAGCATTGATATTTAGTCCTAATCTGAAGATCTCCCAATTGTTAAATACGCTCATGTTTGATTGATTAAGTAGCTATTTCGTATGTTCACCAACTAATTACTCTCTTTAACCTAGCGTAATCATGTATTTGCTCGAATTGTAGTATCATTAAAATCTCTAAGTTGTTAGTGTTGAATTATCTTGTTGTACTGTTTTAAACATATCAACGTAACGTATACAAGTGAATTTAATTATTTAATCTGCAATTTTGTTCTCTATTTCTTGCTTTAAATTTCTATAAATTTTATTAAATAGTTGTCTAAGTCTAAAATATACATATAAATATTAATTATATTACAAAGTAATATTAAATTAGTTCCGATTAATGATCCGATTAATCACTCCGATTAATCCCTAGACGATACCTCTATCGATTAAGTCTGATTTCCGTTTTTTAAACAATGATATTAACCTATATATCGTGCTATTTTAGTCATTTTCTCAAAGTAAAAATCAAGGTAATATTTGAACCAAAATGATAAAATAAGTAACCTCTACCCACAATACGGTAATACCCCTCCATGGCAACCACTTAAATAACACGGAAAAGAAGAACAAAGGGTATCAATACTATTATATAATAGACGAAACATTAAAAGTTTGGTTGGTCGGTATGGTACGTTGTGATTTTACTTAATTGCCCTTAATTTTGGTTGGTCGGTATGGTATGTTGTGATTTTACTTAATTGCCCTTAATTAACTATACTTTGTGTTTTTACTTAATTAACCTTACTTATTTATAAAAATATATTATTAAATAATAATATTACATATTTATAACCAATTATCTTTTTCACCTAAAATACATTATTTTTTCTATTTTTTCTAACAAATTCCCCTACTTTTTCAAATATATCAGGGGCAATTACCTTTTTTTAACTAAAACATGTTAGTTTTTCTTTTCTTTTTTACTAAAACCCCTCCTTTTCCAAAAATATCACGGACGTTTAGTTATTTATTTTTAAAACTATTTTAATATTATAATTATTTTTTAAAATTTTACCTATTTTAACATGTCTACCTATTTTTCTTAACAAATGCAATTACTACAAATATTAAAATATAAATAATCAAATACCTATTTATAACCAATTACCTTTTCAGCTAAAATACATTATATATTTTTTCTAAAAAGTTCCTTCTTTTCTAAATATATCACGGGAAATTGCCTTTTACAATTTACTTTTTCTATTTTTCTCACTAAAATCCATTCTTTTTCCAAAAATATCACAAGAAACCATTTACTTATTTATTTTAAAACGTATTTAAATACTTTTAATTATTAAATTTTAAAACCTCATTTTCCAAAAATATTACGGGCATTTACCTTTCTAAACTAAATATATGTTACATTTTTTATTTTTTCTAACTAAAACCCCTCATTTTCAAAAATATAATGGGCAAACCCATACTTATTTATTTTAAAATCTGTTTTAATGTTTTTAATTAATTAAAAGTGTTTAGCTATTTTAACATGTCTACTTATTTTTTGCACAATTACAACTAATAAAATATTTAAAAAAATAATAATAAAATAATAATTAACAATATGTGTATCACACGGGTTTTAAGCTAGTATTTGAATATGAGCAAAACAAAAAATATAAGGGATATTCCATTTGGTACCATTGTATAATTGGCTTTTCCATTTGGTACCACACAAAGTTTTTGACTTCCAAGTGACACCATCATACTTTGGCTTCATCCACATGATACCACTCCGTTAACCAAACGTTAGTCGGCCGTTACAAAATTATGAGATTGTCCATTTGGTACCACTCAAAGTTTTCGACTTCCAAGTGGCACCATTCTACTTTCGGCTTCAATTCCAAAATACCACTTCATCGAATTTATTAACATAGTGGTATTTTGGAGTTGAAACACAAAGTAGAAGGGTATTACTTGGAAGTCGAAAACTTTGAGTGGTACCAAATGGACAATCTCATAATTTTGTAACGGCCGACTAACGTTTGGTTAACGGAGTGGTATCATGTGGATGAAGCCAAAAGTATGATGGCTCCACTTGGAAGCCAAAAACTTGGAGTGGTACCAAATGGAAAAGCCAATTATACAATGATATCAAATGGAATATCCCAAAATATAATAATAATCATATTCCAAACAACCCTTACCCTCCCATTAATCTTTTCTTACATTAGCATAATCAAAAAGGACCATCAAAAGGACCAAGCTGCCCTTCAATGATGTTTTCCCCCCGTTGAGCAACAGCCCACCAAGAACCAGATCTAAACATCTCATCCAATTATTATATCTTTTATTTATATATAACTAGTTGAAAAAGCCGCGCTTCGCGGCGGCGTAATAATTTTTAAAAAAAAACTCTATCAAATAAATTACGAAAATTACTCGGTCCTCTCTAATAAGCCGTCCTCCCGTGAAACACGCTTTCCTTTTTAATATCAAAATCTCAAATTTAATATATTTAATATATACTTGTCTTATATATTAATTTTTATGTTATCACAGTCCTTTCTAATGAGACACTCTTTCGTTGAAAAAACACCTATAGAACTTTACATATTCTACTTCAAATAGAACTTTTAGTTATGTATTATAAACGTTTATTCTACTTCCAATAGAACTTTTAATTGCAAGTATTTCTTTTATATCCGAACTCTTCTCCTCTATAAATCGAAACACATATTCTACTTTAAATAGAACTTTGCAAGTACTTATTATATTTGAACTCTTCCCCTCTACAAATTCAAACACCTATTCTACTTCAAATAGAACTTTTAATTATATGTCTTCGCTATAAATTCGAACTCTTCTCCTCAATAAATTCGAACATCTATTCTACTTCTAATATGTTAAAGGATATTTTTTTATTTATCATTATTTAAAATTCTAAAATTCTAGAAAATTAAAAAAATAGATTGAGACGATCTTAGGGGCGCCGCCTAACCTCTCGTGTATCCTCCTTTATATATATATATATATATATATATATATATATATGTATTGATTTTTATGTTATCATACTCATTTCTAATGAGCCACTCTTTCGTTGAAAAAACACATATATAACTTCACATATTTTACTTCAAATAAAACTTTTAGTTATGTATAACTTCACTTATTGTACTTCCAATAGAACTTTTAATTGCAAGTACTTTTTTTATATCCGAACTCTTCTCCTCTATAAATCGAAACACATATTCTATTTTAAATAGAACTTTGCAAGTACTTCTTTTATATTTGAACTTTTCCCCTCTACAAATTCAAACACCTATTCTACTTCAAATAGAACTTTTAGTTATATGTCTTCGCTTTAAATTCGAACTCTTCTCCTTAATAAATTCGAACACTTATTCTACTTCTAATATGTTAAAGAATATTTTTTGATTTATCAGTATCTAAAATTCAAAAATTCTAGAAAATTAGAAAAATAGATTGAGACAATCTTAGGGGCACCCCTCACCTCCCACGTATCCTCCTTTATATATATATATTGATTGAAGTAAAGGGATTAATGTGGTATGGTATGTTATGCGTGGTAGTCAGTGTCCTACATCTAAACAACACTCTTGACCTAAGTAAAAGAGACCTCGAAGAATAAAAATACAATTTCTATTTTTTTAACAAAAAAATATTAACTAAATTTATATTAAATATAGACTTAATTGCACTTAAATGGCCTGAACTATAATGTTTTTGTAAAAAAATGACTCAATTATAAAACTTGCCAGATGAATAGCCGAATTTTTATTTTTTTAACAAAAAAATGTTTTCCGTCAAATAAGCTAGACGGTGTTTAATTGTACAGGGGTATTTTTGTCTAAACATATTCCAACAACTCTTTTGTGTAGAAATGGTTGTATATAATACCCCCAATCACATATGTTCAATCCCTAAACACATGAAACATCAATTAAAGCTTAGAATGAAATAGAGAGGTTGCAGATACTATGCAATACAAGTGTTTTTGTGGCAAATGGACAGTGGAGAGAACAGCTCGAACGGATAATACAAGTACAAGATTGTGCATCTGCTCCTACTAATACACTCTTAATCAATCCTGTCTATACATATTATACATATTCAATCTCAACCAATGAATCAAACCATAAACCAATTACAATTTTGCCTAAATAGTCCAATCAGTCCCTTGCGATTTTTATGGCTGGCAAAAAAAAAGGGACCAGTTTACATGCAGTAAATTGTTGAGACTAAAAATGAGAGTTAAATTAGTAAATTGTCTGAGCCAACATCTTGTGAACATTGAGCAAATGATTGATATAAGCTCTTGTATGATTTTGGCAAGTATAGCAGTTGTCAAGTATTGGTGACTCATCTTTTCTGCAAAATGAAAAAGTTTGTTGGTTGACAGAGGTGCGTTAGTAGATATACATTTATATAACTGAAACATATACATGAAGAACAGAAGGGGTAAACACTCAAAAAGCAAATTAGTGACTTTGTCATGTAGGGGAAATTAAGGGAAGAATAAACATATCAAGAAGAAACTGAGACAAGATAAAATCTTGCTATGAAGCACAGAGAACCACTAACCAAGCTATTTAGCAGTAAAAGAACACAAATTCGAGAATTTGTCCACTTTAGCTGGGAATTAAATAAAGTGGCTCCAATCATATATAATTATAAAACAGAAAAATTAAACTTCAACGGAATACAATGGTGTCAAGTTAAAATTTTGGTGTTTGATTTTTCGGGGTGGGGGTTTGGGGGAGCGTGGAAAGATAGAGAACTTCATAAAGGAGTTGAATATTGAACTTAACGCTTTACATTCTCTGTCATTTTACTTTAATACCCCCGCAATTAAAATATATTTTTAAAATACGTAACGTCGTCTAATTTATTTGACGGAAATCATTTTTTTTGCTAAAAAAATAAAAGTTCGGCTATTCATCTGGCAACTTTTATAATTAAGTAATTTTTCTGTAAAAAAATTATAATTAAGGCCATTTAAGTGCAATTAAGTCTTAAATATACAATACATAACAATCTAAAGCAGTGTTCTAAAAGTCGGCGATTAATCGGGATTAATCGCCGATTAATCGCTAGACGGCGGGTCACCGAACTGATTAAGCAAAAATCGGTCAATTAATCATTTTTTCATAAAAACGGTCAAAAATTGGCTGAATCGGTCAAAAAATGGATTAATCGGGCTAATTATTAAAAAATAGTAAAAAATAGTTAAAATAAAAATAAAAAATAAAAAAATTAAAAGGTAGAAACTTGATTAAACAATAGAAAAAAATATTATTTTTGTAGATATAATTATAATTTTAGATGCCTAAATCGTAAATTCTCTTAGGTTTTCCTCTTAAATTGATCTCTAATTGAAAAGTTAAACCTTCAAAATTTTATTTATTACAATTATATAATATTTTTAACATATTTGCATAAATATATTATAATAACATATGTTTAGTTGAAATAACGAAACAATTTTATAATTGTATATAAAAAATATTATTAAATTTATTCCGATTAATCATTCCGATTAATCCCCGATTACCCGATTAATCCCTGGACGGTGCATTCACCGATTAACTCCGATTCCCGTTTTTTACAACACTGATCTTAAGTCAAATAGTAAAATTACAATAAAGACATATTCTAAATATTGTTCAACAAAAAAAATCAACTAAATTCATTGTTTAACTATACATTACATAACAATCGAAAATAAATACTAAAATTTAGTAATAACATATTTTAATAACAACAGCTAAACAAAAATATTTACATATAATTTAAAATTAAAATCAATGCATTTAAACATTATTCAAGTTAGAACAAAATAAAATTAATATAAAAAGTTACATTATAATTTTATAGTAATCTAATATTAAAATAAGTTTACATAGTACTAAACAATCCTAAATTTTTTGACAAGAATAGTATTTTAAAGATATGTAAAAAGTAGTATGAATAGGTAAGTGTAATTTCACCAATTAAAATATATATATTTTAAAATTGGTAGGTATTAGTAAAATATTATCATCAATTTCAGTTATTATGAAAAGTTAGTAAAATTTATAAACATTATAATTTTACTAAAAAAACAAAGATAAAGATGAGCTAAATAAAATTAATCTATGTAATAATTAAACTATTGAAAAAATCCTATTTAACAAAACTACTTCTAAAGATTTTCTTTTTAGAATTTTAACCTATAACTTATAAGAGACCTTAATGAATAAAACAAATAGTAAAATTATAACAAAAACAAATTCTAAACATTTTTCAACAAAAAAAATCAACTAAATTCATAATTTATGTATACATTACATAACAATCTAAAATAAATAGTAAAATTTTAATAATAACATGTTTTAACAACAGCTAAACATAAATATTTAAATATAATCTAAAAATTAAAATCAGTACATTTAAAAATTATTCAAGTTAGAACAAAATAAAATTCATATAAAAAGTTACATTATAATTTTACAGTAGTCTAAAATTAAAAATAAGTTTGAATAGTATTTGAATAGTATTTTAACAATACGTAAAAAGTGTAAGTATATATATATATATATATATATATATATATATATATATATATATATATATATATATATATATATATATATATATATATGGTAAAGTAACTCCTTATTTGAGTAATTAAGTAACTTTGAATCTTAGCCCTTAAAGATAAAGATGAACTAAATAAAATTACACTACTAGAAAAATTGTAATAGACATCACTGATTTAACATCGGCCGCTAATGCCACCGATGTTAAAAACTTCAATAACATCGCTCCTTTTAAAACCGATGTCTTTGTGTTGTTCATACATCACTTGCTAACGTAACTGATTTGTTAATTACCCTTAAAAAAAAGAGGCGCGATCCCAATTTGTTTTGTCCCTTAGTACCAAATATTTCCCCCCGGCCAATCTTTGCTTCCCCCGTTTTAGCCCCCTCTTTCAGACAAAAACAAAACAAATCAAAATCAAAGCAAATTAAATACAAAAAAACATAACTCTCTCTCTCTCTCAAATAACCCAACGTCAATAACCCTAATTACAAACAAAATCTTATAATACAACTGAAATCTCATAACTTAAATGTTATATCAGAGGTTGAATCTCACAAATCCCATCACTCGTAACACAAAAATCTCAAAACTCCAAATCTCACCAGTCGATCTGTTCGGAACCAAATCGATTTGTTCAAATAACCGCTCAAATCGATCTATTCAAAGCTCGAAAGCTCGAATTGGTAAGTGGGTAGGCTTGCATTTGTTTGGAAAATCGAAGTAATTAGATTTAATTTTCAATTGGGCTTTTTTAACTTGAAACCCTAACTTTTTAATTCTTTTTCCTAATTTTTGATACAGGAGCATTTGTTACAAGGATAATTTGTTTGGGTAAGAATCGATTAGGAGTATTCAATTATTTCAATTTTTCCGTTATTGATCTTTTGATCTCTTCTTTTATACAGGAGTATGATTTATTTGGTTTGTTCTTTTTGAGATATAAAACAAGATGTAGATTACTCTATAGGAAGGAACCTGCCCTCTCTTACTTAATTTATACAAGTAGTTTTTATTATTTTCTCAACTTGTTAAAATGTATAATTAACGGGTCACTTTCTTGTATTTCTATAATATATACTTGTGTTGTTCAGAATAATGATTTTTTCTATAAAAAATTTCCAGGTTTACTAAGGAGTATGAATTAAATGAAAAATAATTCTGGATTCAAGGCGGGAGATGCAAAAACAGAGCTCGGAATGCTCCTGGATTCATTTTCAGAACCCAGTATTCCTTAATCTATTCACTTGAAACGAGAGCCTTGGTACAGTACTTCAACCATATTGTCAAGACGTGAATAATTGGTTTCTACTTGTTGACAATCTAAATTTTTTTGTGTTTCCAATGGTTAACTTAGTAATGAAAAGAAGTCTTACCTTATTACATTCCATTAATATAGAACTAGTGTACGAGTCTCTCTAGTTTGACAAAAAAAATGGCCAATAAGCCAACTAATGTATCATTGTACGTACTTGCATCGGCAAACATATGATAGTTCACAAAACGACCTGCTTAAGAAATGCTCTTTGGACATTTATTAGTTGTATATTAAAATATGTTCTTATTTTATAAATAGTGTGGCAACAACATATATAAATATGTTATGGAGTAAAAATATTGATAACAATCTCACTCATATTTGATCCCTTCCTTTATTTTTTGTGTTATCTCTGTCTTATCTAATATATTAGGTTCTCTACATGTATGATTAGAGTTATCAAATAGTCAGTATTGGAATCTTGACATTAACATGAAGCAAACAAATAACTAGATGAAGAGGATTAAAAACAAGAAACTGAAAGTGGACAACAAACTTGGTGATGACATTTTTGATAATCAGTTATAATTTATGCATGCCCATTCTATGTTCTTTATTTTATATCCTACAAGTACTCTTCTATATTGTGACATAATATGTTTATGATCACAGGTTTAAAAAAGAGAGAGGATAAAACAACTAACAGGTTTTAAAAAGAGAGAGGATAAAACAACTGAGAGCTGAGATGTCATTAAAAAGGAAGAAGAGACAAAACTTGACAAGTCAGGTTATATTATAGGTCCGTTCACTATTATAATAGATACCTAGAATTAATCTTCATGTGCAATCTTCATATACACAAACTTGTTGGCCCGGAAGAGCCTAAGAGGCGTGTTTGAAAGAAAACAAAGGGAAGAAAATACTTTTCCGGAGCTTCTTTATTTATATGTATGTTACCACATTATAATGTATAATTTGTACATTCCTTCAGTGTTATATTGTTATATGAAAGTATATTGACATGCTCAAGGTGCATAATTAACATCAAAACTGAGAGGGTGCGTCTTTTAACATACTTTTTCTTTATTTGTTTCAGCTTGCAGATGAACTCAGTCTAGACAAAGTATCATGTCCATTTGATTTATCTTTCCTGTTGTAGAATATACAAGCTTCTTTTAGTTTTGGGAAACAGGGGATTTACTATGTTTTGATACATTCAAGTGTTACTGGTTTTCGTTCAGGACTTGACTTGATTAATATAGCTAGATGTTTGGGTTTGCCTAATTTATTTACTAGATGGTCCGTTTTTTGTTTGTATAGGCTGGACTAGTGTAGCCATTTTGGCTTTGCTCATTGATGTAAGAATGATGTAAATGTTGAGTTTTTTTGGTTAATGATGAATTCAGTTTTGTTTATTTGGGCCTGATTCTGGTGTAATAAGGTAGGACAAAACAATAGTTTAATAAAATAAATAAGATATTTGTCATAACGAAATACAACAGTTAATTCGAAAAAAAGTGATGTAAAAAAGAGAAAAGAACAGTAGTTTGTCAAAATAAATTGATGTCTAATGTATGTTCATACAACAGTTATTTACAAGAAATTGATGTCCAATGTAGGTTCACAAAACATATATTTAAAAAAACTGATGTCAAATGTCTGTTCGAACAACAGTTATTTAGAAAAAAACCGATGTAAAAACATAGTTTAGACATCGGTGAAAAACCGATGTCTAAAGGGGGGACTTTTAACATCACCGATAAAGACATCGGTCGAAAAAGTGAAAGACATCGGCCAAAAACCGATGTCTCACTACTAGAAAACTGTCAATAGACATCGCCCATATAACATCAGTTTGTGATGCCACCGATGTAAAAGAGCTTTATTAACATCAGTATAAAAATAACTGTTGTCTTTGTATTGTTACAACATCGGATTATATCTTAACCGATGTCTAAACGTTATCTTTAAAAAAACATTCGAGCCCGCTAATACTTTCCCCCCTTTGCCTATTTTTTTCCCTCAACAAATTTCCCCCCTTAGCCAATTTTTCTTCCCCCAATTTCCCCACCCTTTCCCCCCGGCTTTCCCTGCCCCTTTCCTAAAACAAAAATAAACAAAATCAAAAACCAGTTAAAACAAAAACCCATCTCATCTCTCTCGAATTCACTCTCTCGAACCCTAATCGAACTCCTTCACTATCTCGAATTGAACTCCTCCACGGAATTAAAGCTCAGTGCTCGATATATGAATTGTTATGTAATTTTGTGAGTAATTTATTAATTAGTTTACACAAAGGTGTACCTGAATATGTGAAGCAATTGTTGGAACTCAGAACCACCTCACGGTTTCAGTTTCAGTTGTGTAAAGGCGTTGCTCATTGTCACTCTCACGGTGTTCTTCACCGGTTAGTTTGTTATTTTTGTTTCGAGTTTTTATTGATTGTTAGGCTTATGATGATGAATTGTATTGATGATTAATTCGATTATGTGTTTTAGGGATCTGAAGCCTCAGAATCTTCTGGTGGATAAGGGGATTCTTAAGATTGCGGATTTAGGTCTCGGAAGGGCTTTTACTGTGCCTCTTAAGAGTTACACTCATGAGGTACTCTCTAACTATTATTGGGTTTAATTTAATTTGTATATGGTTGTTTATGCTCTAAGTGAAATGAAAACTTGGAACCATCGCCACTAATTTTAAATATCATTTACAAATAAATCGATTGTGCAAGTTACTTATACTAATGTAAATGGTGAGTTGTGGTATTGTCTAAGGTGATATTTATTTTTGTGATTTGTATATTGTTTATAGGATTTTGGTGCTAAGATGGTTTTTATGTAGTTGTCATGTTTACTGTTGTGTACTGTTTCTCTGAGTGGTGAAAATTCTGTTTATTTTTCTTTTCCAAACACTGCAGATTGTTACTCTCTGGTACAGAGCTCCAGAGGTGCTCCGGGGAACAACCCACTATTCAACGGCTATTGATATGTGGTCTGTTCGCTGTATTTTTGGTATGTTCCCCATTTTCTTCTCTGCAAGTCAGTGTGGTGGTCCCTTTAATCATGTTGTATTGTTTGTGCATTACTTTTGTTCATAAGCATACATGAGCTTGACCCCCTATTAGTTAGAAGATGCACCGCCTAACCATACTGACACAATAAGATTAACAATTTTCATTAATTCTGCAGCTAAAATGGCAAGAAGACAAGCTCTTTTCCCAGGTGATTCTGAGTTCCAACAACTGCTTCATATATTCTGGTACACCTTTGTTAAATGATCTTGTTACTTGTGTTATGTAAATTAAATGATCTTTTTTGTATCTTACTTTTTTTTCTTGTCATTAAATTTTTAATTATGTTACATGTCCTTTGTAAAACTGTTCCTACAATTAGTATACTTTAAAGAAATTGTCAATTTTAAACTAGTCATATTTTTTTCTGATGGTTATGTTTCTGTAACGATAGTTATTGTTTTCTGAAGCTTTTGGTGTTTGATTGTTTGAAAACTATTTGATCTACGATACAAATTGTCTTTGTTGTTTCACCTTTTTAATTGATACAAATCTATTGTACAATTTACCCCTTTCTATCTGGTTGATGTGTTAAGAGATATGTGATGAGTCATGGTTTGATACAGAAGCAGGTAGGAGAAGAAAGGAAGGTGGTAGTTTCGGCATCTGAGTTCTGTAAGATTGGACCCAGTCATTAGCAAATTTGGGTATATTAACTCAGTTTGCTAATGTCAAATTCTGAGACATATTAACTCAGTCAAGCCACGTGTTTTGTTTACTGATCTACATTGAAAGATAAATGGAAAAGGGATCCTAGCAAGATACCTCATGCTTACGATGGGTTTGCTCCAATCTACCTCCATGTCATCGAGGTGGCCGCCTAGCATGTCACCTAAAAGAAAAGGTACATTAAATATTATAGTAAAGTTGAAATAGCTTGACAATAACATAAATCTATCCTTTGAATGTATATCAAATTAGGAACCAAATAACATTAAAAGATTACCCTCTCCAAAGTAATTAACTATTGCAGCTTCAGGCTGAAATTCTTCTCCCAGAGACATAGAAGGAGCTGCCATTTTTTTAGCCAGCTGAGAAAGTAAATCTGGGATCTTGTTATGAGGGAGACCAACATTGTAGTTCCGCTTCATAAGAAATGTCTTAGTTTTTCTTCTAAGCACATGAAAATGGTCCAGAAGTCACATTCATCTCTAAGCGGTGAAACTCGATTTTAGAATTTTGATTCTGTAGTGTATCTTGTGGTACCAGGTTCATCAATCTTCCAGGCAAAACAAGAGGCAAAGGGTAGGGGACGAATCAAGCAATCCTAGTATCTTAGGAAAGTCCACTGCTAGATTTGCTATACTAGGAGTATCCTCAGCACTCATAGAGGTACTTCCATTGTAAAGTTATTTTGTCATCATGTCATGCTGCATGTAGAATTTAAATCTTTTCCCTTTTACTTACAGCATAGTCTAGTAGCAACAGAAGAATAACAGTGTAATTAATGGTGTCTAGGATTCTCCCAAGTTAAGCATTTCAGTCACAAATAAAAAAGATCTTCTTCTGGCTATGGGCTCACCTTTTGGTGTCTTATCTCCTATGCACTTCTTTAACAGGTGGCTGTTTAGATTCTTACTATTTTATTTTATTCATCACTTGGAATTCATATGCATATCAATGTAAGATGACATAACTTCGTGGAAATGCAGTTATGCTCGACTGATGCCTAAATATTTGAACTAAATATAATTATTACTTATTACTGGTCTATTAGTTTTGTTTAGCACTTTTTAGTTTTGTTTGGGCTGCACTTTTTAGTGTTTTCCAGGTGCAAGCATTTTCCCGAGTTTACATATTTATATTTTTTATGAAGGGGATAAGATATTATCTTCTGACGCGAAATTTTTCAGGATCGGAAAGGTTGTCCAGTTTTTGGTGAAAATGCACAACTTATACGCATCCTGACAAGACCACTACGACAAAGGACTAGTGGTGCAGAAATTCAGGTATCCAGATAATCTTTTGCCACTCCTTCACTATTTTATTCCACATTAACCCCAATTTTCTAACATAATTACATTCACCTGATTCAGAACTTTTGCTGGTCAATCTAAGGAGATGCGTGCTGTGAAATCACTGACTTGTTGAGTTTTGTTGCTGTAAAGCGCTGATGAAGATGTGTTCACTGCATCTGCATCATGTCACCATTGTGTTCCTCTACGGCTCTACCTGTAATTTGTTCCTTTATTATCCACTAGTACTGTTTTAAGGTGGATATGGTAAGAATTTGTGGATGATTTATGGAATATGTGGAAAGTGGATGATTTTTGTAAATGATAGGTTATGGTAGATGGTATGTAAAAAGTTGGAATTGCATTGTCAGATGAAATTAGGGCTAGGTGCTTTATTTTTGTTGGATGATTTTTGTTGAATTTGGTATAGTTTGTTGAATTGGTTGAATGGTTTTTATCATAGTTCTTGTTTTGTGGCATGGATTTGGTATTTTATGGTACTAAAATGGTATTCCATTATACATCAGTTGCATGGAATAAAATAAACAAACTAATGTAATTTAAACACAGTAACATCGCTTTTTCTTTGTAACAAAATCTGCAATTGATATCTTTGTTGTCTTAGACATCAGTTATTGACTGTATTAGCTATCTTAGACATCGGTCTATAACTGTATTCTTTCTTATATTAGACATCAGTTACTGACTGTAGTCGTTATCTTAGACATCAGTTACTGACTGATGTCATTTAGATGTATATACATCAGTTTGTTGTCAAAAAACGATGTCATAAGTATTTTAAGACATCGGTTAAAAACCGTTGTCAATGTCATGGACCTTTCTCTACACCCACGAAGACATCGGTTCAAAAACTACCAGACATCGTTTTTTACCCGATGTCTATTGATGTTTTTCTAGTAGTGTCTATTAGAGTTTTTCTAGTAGTGTTAATGTATGTAATAATTAAAATATTTAAAAAACCCTACTTAACAAAACTACTTCTAAAATAGGGTGAGAGTAGCTCAGAGCTAAATCGTTTCCAAGTGAAACTTCTTTGGTTTTGATGATCACACTTAGCAAACTGATTGCTTGATTAAATGATATAAACAACATATTATTTTGTACTATACTAACTTGGTTTTGTAGGGTAAAAAGCTTTCTGATATGATTATCAGTATATTCAAACAAACATGCTATCTATTTTTGGATATGTTTGTTTCGCAAGCTGATTATGATCATGATCAGAGGTCACACGAACAACAAGCCAACAACGGTCTATCCAGAATTACTAGAAGTCCGAATTTTATGGAGATATTTTAGGAACTTCTTTTAATTGTTTGTAAGGGCTTATCTATTATATAATACGTATAGTAAATATACCGGAGCTCTTAAACAAACATATTTGATTTAGTAAAATTCTTTTTCTAATTTATTGGAGTTTGATTTTATGAAAACTTTATCTTTTATTCAAACACTCCTATATAATCAGTTTACTTATCCAAACTGAAGGTTTACATTTTTAAACATTATCTTATCTCTCTAAACCTTCTGTCTATCGTATACATTAACGTTAAACACTATCTTAATAGATTTGATCGTTTTGAATTGGATTCGAACGTTGTAAATCGTTGGGTTAGTTTTCAACGTTTAAATGTATAAGTATAAATATACGTACTTGTGATATAAAAAAGTTACTAATTCTTCCGACACTTCAAACTACTGATATATATATATATATCTTCAACAAGAACAAAGACAACTCTCTGTCTTTTCCATTGCTATATTCTTTATTCAAACTCTCTTGGGCTCTAATCTATACTATATTATTAAAGCCGAAATATTAAAAGTTTTGGTTTTCGGTACTTTATTATATTTAATAAATAATATAAAAATATAAAAATAGTAACTAGACGATTGTCTTTTATAATTAAAATATTTTTTTCTAACAAAATCTATTCCTTTTCCAAAAATATCACGACAATTATATTTAAATTAAAACATATTACCTTTTATATTTGTTAACACTAAAATCTCGGTTTTCCAAAAATATGAGGTGCAATCCTTATTTATTTATTTTAATACTCTATTTAATAAATAATAAAATAATATGAAAATAGTAACTAGCTGATTGCATTTTATAATTAAAAAAAAATTCTAACAAAATCTACTCCTTTTTCAAAAATATCACGTCAATTACCTTTAAATTAAAACATATTATCTTTTATATTTGTTATCACTATAATCTCTATTTTCTAAAAATATGAGGTGCAATCCTTACTTATTTATTTTAAAACATATTTTAATACTCTATTTAATAAATAATAAAATAATATAAAATAGTAACTAGCTGATTGCCTTTTATAGTTACAACATTTTTTTCTAACAAAATCTAATTTTTTTCCAAAAATATCACGGGAAATTACCTTTAAATTAAAATATATTACCTTTTTTATTTGTTATCATTAATATTTCTCTTTTCCAAAAATATCAAGTACAACACTTACTTATATATTTTAAAACTTATTTTTAATACTTTTAATTATTAAAAAAAACTTACCTATTTTAACAAGTCAACGTATTTTTTTAACAAATACAATTAATATAATTAAAACACATCTAAAAATATTATGGACGGTTACTTTTTTTTTAATTAAAACATATTAGCTTTTCTATTTGTCCTTATTAAAAAAACTTACTTATTTTAACATGTCAACGTATTTTTTTTTAATAAATACAATTAATATAATTAAAACACTTCTAAAAATATCACGAACAATTACTTTTTTTTAATTAAAACATGTTAGCTTTTCTATCTGTCCTTATTATTAATATTATACCTCATTTATCTTCCTCAGCCCCATATGTATTTTTTTATATTTTTTTTGTTCCAATTAATATTTAAGTTTCTCATTTTATAATTTATCATATTAATTTTTACTTTTATTTTAATATTTTCCGTTCACATTAAATTTTTTAGTTTATTATTTTTTAAGGCCCGTGCAAGGCACGGGTTATAGGCTAGTATATTATATACGCGCTATATCTTATACAGTCCATAGTGAGTTGTAAACTTTTACAAATTGTATTGTTCAAGGTGTAAGTTGTAGTTGCCGGATAAGTTGGCTCAGGAACATAGGGTTTGGTGAATTGTGCTAGTGAAGTATACTCGAGGTATTATAGCTTAGACGGAAAGTTCAGAAACGAGTTGTTCAACAAGCCATTTGTCATCAGCTGGGTAAAGGGTGATATGTTATTCTATCTTGTAATAGTTCTTTATTGTGATCAATAATATATTCTCTTATCAGGTTGGTAAGGGACCAGGACGTAGACCATAGGAGATTAGGGATCGAACCTGGCTAAAAGATCTGTGTGTTCTTTACATTTCTGCACTACATTTAGTACATTCAACTTACCATTTGTTGATTGTATAAATTGAAGTCAATAAACTATTTATCGGTAAAATTTAAAATTGAACATAGTTAATTATTTACACCTATTCACCCTCCTCTAGGTGTGCACTTATCACCAAGATCTTGATTTCCTATATCAATATTTATTGAATAGATACTAATTTTACACTAAATAAAAGAAACTACTTCTAAAGATTTTTTCTTTATAATTTCAGAATTTTAGGGAAAATTATGTCGATAATTAATTTGATAATATTTGCCATACCGATCTTAAATTTTCAAAATTCGTGAATGTTTTAATTTGATAATGTTTTAATGATTAAAAAATGAAAAGAACCAAAAATTTATTTTAAAAACACAACAAAAATTGAAATTAAATTAGGACAATATTTTAGAAAAACAAAAAAATTAAAAAAAAACTTACATGGATAATTTATAAAGTAATCGTGCATTACGGGTATAAAACTAGTATTAAACAAAAAACCCCAACACTTTCCCCACTTTCTAGTAGACCGGGCAAAATGGGTCCAGATCCGAAGAACCGAACCGAAATTCATAAAACCGAATCCGATTTTGTATCCGAATTAGTCAATCCGATAATGATCCAAAAACCGATTTGAACCGATCCGAAAATTATCCTAACCGAAAATAATCTGATCCGGTTATGATCCAGATCATAACCGAATAATAAATTATCTGAACCAAATATGATTCGATCTGATTTAAATCCTAACTAAACAAATGGTAAATTAAGTTTTAGTCGGATTATAATTTTTACCGATCATAATACACATATATTAAGTCACTTTTAATTCAATAACTAATCTATTTATAAACAAAATTCATATTTATAACAATTTCATGTCAGAAATAACATAGACGTTTAATCAATCCTTTTGGAAAAATACATTATTTTATAGTAAAAATAATATATTTAATAATGAGATATTTTTTAAAGTCTTACAAATTAAAAAAAATGAATGAGTAATGATCCGAAAAGATCCGTACCAAATTTGATCCGAACCAAATTCATCCGATTTTAATCCAAATTTTATCTGATTTTAATCCGAACCGAATTAGATCCGATCTAATCCGAGTTATACCCAAATATATTATAACCGAAAATTGATCCGATTCGAGATTGATCCAATCCGAAACCGAATCGAATATTCGAATTGACAGGTCTACTTTCTAGACCCCACCCCCCCATTTCTTTCACTTAGCATCTCTGCTTATCATTTCTTCGTACCTCGTCCTTTCACTTAGCATCTCTGCTTATCATTTCTTCGTATCTCGCTATCGAATCTCTCCTCTGTAACTTCATTTCTTGGTTAAACTTCTTTATAAAATGTTGAGAATATAGAGCTTAATTCCATTCTGCAGAATCCAGCTCAGCAGTCCAGCTCAGCAGCTAAGAAACAGCTCAGCAACAGCTCAGCGTTAGTTACAAAGTTTGTTACAACTTACTTGGAGTGTATAAATACATTCTGTATCTTTACATTTGTGAATCAATTAGTAATGACATATAAAACAGTTTGAGAGAGTTTGTTACAGACCTAGTGTTTCTTCTTCATTCTTGCTTATTTCATCCGTGTTCATCAATGTCAAAAACAGGTTTTAACTTAAAAGCTTCAATTCGTGAATTAAGTTCTCCATGGTCCATCACTTTAGCTTCCCGTTCCCTCACAGTCACCTGCCGATGAGCCTTCAAAATGTTATTTTTTTCAAAATGCCCACTCGCCGATTTTGTCATCTTCGCCCACAACTTCGACGGATCCTCGCTGGAGGCCGGCTTTGTATCATCACATTCATCTAAGCTAAATGTAGAATTTCTTTCTACATTGACAATAGTGTCGTCGCATTCATTTTTGTGCATGAGATGAATCCCAAGAATTTCTGCATCTGCTGTTAATTCAATTTTTTCATCACCATCACTGATTGAGAAGATTGACTTTGGTACTATAATCATCATTGATGTATGGTAACTAATATAAGATTTGCCGCTCCATACAAAATCTTTGTTGGTATTCTTGACAGAATAACTGATAACTGAATCCTCAAAGGATTTGAAGCAAAGAATCATTCCCAAAAAATTGTGTGATACATTTGGCAGCAATTCTAAGGACACCGTTGAACCTCGATTGCTTGACAGACTAATCCAATCTGGAAACTTTGTACAAATTATAATCTCATGCCCCAATCCAGAATATATCTGTTGCAAAATATTAAAAGAAAAAAGAAATTAACCTGGCTTGTAATTTAAATACCTATTAAGTTCCAAATTAGATAAAACTATTCTTTGAATTACATACAATACAGACTAGTTATGAATAAAACGTATATTAATCATTTAATTTTGTTATCATTCTTTGAATAAGAATATAATGATTATAGATTATTTTTTAGTTATAAGTGTTCGATGACATGTTAATTAATTAATTTATATTATCAGTTGAACAATTAGTAATTATTTAACACATTTTCGTTCCATTTTAAGACTTATATTAAGAATTGAATTATTAGAGAACATATACAAAAGGTGCAAGAACATTAATGTTAGTTGCAACTTGAAAGTGAAAACACACATTTAATTCAAAACGATAAAAATTCGAATGGACATTAAAATATTTTTTTAACTTTAGAACCAAACCTGAAATAATTGTTCGGTGTATGAGGGAAGACATGAGACGCAACCTCCCAAATTAAGTAGTCTAATAGAAGTGAGTTCTTCCAAGCCTGTAATCTTTGTCAAAGCACTACAATCTGTAAGGTCCAATTCCTCCAACTTTTTCAAATTAGATAGATTCGGTAATGTTTCCATTGACGTGCAACCATCTGCCACTATAAATTTCAGATTAGGAGGAAGTTCTGGAATGGCCAACAGATGACCGCAATACCCAAAATTAAGATTCTCCAGTGATATCAAGTCGCAAATGGTGTTCGGAAGAGTTTTAAGGTACTTGTTGTAGCATAAACGCAGCTCAACAAGCTTACTAAGACATCCAACTGAATCCGGTAATTCACAAACAGTTAGTTCGTATACCTTGAGCTTTGTTAGGGATCTAATGTTTCCCAATGCTTTAGGCAATGCTTCCAGACTAGTGCACTGACCGAGATTAAGAACTTTCAAGGCTCTCAAGTCGCAAATGGTGTCTGGAAGACTTCTTAGCTTCACACAACCATGCAAATCCAAGGAAACAAGCCTCACCAAACTTCCAACTGATACGTGGACCTCCTCCAAGCTTTCACAACGCTTCAGATTCAAATTTTCAAGATACGGCAGTTTAGTGAAGTCTGGAGTTGTAGTTAAATCATGAGAATACGACATGTTTAGAGTCTTTAACTTCTCCAAACAATGTGAAACCTGTAACAATGAGTACAGTTGGGAGATTTAATATGACATTTTATATAAATTGTAATATATGCAAGAAATATACTCCGAGTACCTACCATGCTTAAATCCCATAATGTTTTCATTTTGCTATTACGCAACTCGAGAGTAACAAGATTTTGTGGGTAAAATTCAGAAGGTAAGCAATTCAAAGGACAAAAGTCCCAAGAGAGCCACCTCAAATTTTCAAATGTCTGTTCAAAGCTTCCCGTGAGATTTACATTTTGGAGGTAAAGAAATCTTAATTTACTCATCCTTTTGAATGTTTCCGCAGCGAATGATACCTGCTCAAGTGAATGCTGGTAGTAATGGCTGCGAGGGATGATACCTTCAATTTCTTTTGTTCCCTACAGATATGTATAAAAAACAAACACTAATGACCAGTGTCTTGTAAAAAATAAAATAGGGAAGAGACTTAGTTCTCTTGTGCATATACAAGCATACTTTAATGTTGTAAGAAATATTTTAATAATACATATTATAAGAAGAGAAAGCTGTTGCTGCTGATGATGATGATGATGTGTCATCTAGAGTCCAACAGAAAATAAAAATATAATATTAGGGCATATATTTAAATTGAAATTACCTCCTGCTTCTTCAACACCTCAAATATATCTGTTGATAGCCACAATCTGCTAAATCTTCTGGGTTCATCATGAGAATTGTTACGCACAATTTCTGTTCCTATATCCTGAATCATATTATGCATCCTCAACTCTTCTCTATTATTGACAGTTAGTACACATCTTTTCTTTAGAATATCAATATTATGATCAAGATCAGAATAATAAGTTTCCATTATTTTGACCACATCTTGTTTCTTCCATCCAATGAAGAAACAAGCAATGTCGAGGAATATTTTCTTCAACATAGGATTATACGATTCCAAGGCATCCAAGCTAATCATGAGGATTTTGTGAACAGTGATTTTAGGAACTTTCCGCAGTTTATCGATATAAGCCTTCCATCCCTCCTCGGACTGCGTAGATAAATAGGATCCGAGAACCTCGAGAGCCAATGGGAGTCCACTAGCAAACTGTAGAATGTCTTCAGACAACACTCTAATGGTATTGTGTGGTTCAACATTTCCAAATGCATGTTGGGTAAATAGTTCCAGTGACTCTGCATCATTCAACACATCTACCCTGTATCGATATTTGAGTTCTACTCCAATTTTATCCAATATGTCTTCATCCCTTGTAGTTATAATAACTATACTCCCTGAAGCAAATGGTCCTACTAAGGATTTAAATTGTTCGTGGCCATCTATATCATCAACAAGAAGCAGAAGTTTTGATGAACAAAATCTTTCTCGTATAAAGCTAGTTCCTTCTTCAGCATTGTGAACCTCAAATCTCTTCTTACTCTTAAGAACATCATCAATAAGTTGTTGTAGTAAAGATAGTAGGCCTTTTTCTGTTCCTGAAACCTCCCTAACGTTTGCTAGGAAGCAGCTTCCCTTAAAGCTTCTTTTTAGCAAAAGTATATTATAGAGAGCTTTGGCAAGTGTTGTTTTGCCCACTCCAGATATACCATATAAACCAATTTTAATGACACCTTCTGTGTCACTTCTCAACAATGCTGTTATGTCTTTAACACGAGAATTTAACCCAACTGGATATCTGGCAACAGGAAGAATCATGGGATTTATTTCACGTAGAATCACATGAACAATTTCCTCAATTATATCAGGCTCATGGCTGCAAAGCAATTCAATTTATTATAAATAGAGCCTCATACTTTGTAGTGAATGGCATAAATTTGAGTGTCAAAACAATTGGCAGTCAAGTTCAGTTTACTTCTCATTCATTAAAATTAGCATATAAATATCAGTCTGGAATGAACAAAAACTATCATAATCGTATAAAATACTAAGAAACCATATTTATATTGCTACTAATCAATCTATGTTTCAAAAAAAAAAAACCAAATTTTAATTATGCTGGCTAGGCCTTGCTCTCAGGCAGAATTTCCCCCCCCCCCTCCCAATACGGGTCTTTTTTTATATATTTTATTAATATTTATAATTATATTAAATATATTTCATATTACTTAAATTTTATTTAATTTTTATTCATTCACTTTCAATACTAAGATTTATTTTACTTTCTTTCAACAATAATATAAATTGAAGTTTGTACTAGTGAGGAATCAAATCTTAATCATCAATTAATATTAGTTATAAATATGACACATCTCCATAACTACCAAGCCACGCTTTTTTCTATATTAGCTTATAAGTCGTGCACATATTATTTTTAATATTTATAATTATATTAAATCATAAATGTTCTTAATATATATAATTTTTTCAATATAATTTTTTTAAATATTTATTTTTAATATTTTGTTGATGAGATTTGAACTTTGGATTTTGAAGAATTAAGAGCAAGTCCAATGCAATGCTAAAAGAGGTGCTATATATCTATAATATAGCATCAATTATGAAACTCACCCCGCCAATGACACTTGGTTCTAAAATAGAAAAATGCTATAGTTGGTTCTAGATATAGAACCAAGTATAGATGTAGCTATAATTGCCACATAGGTGGTGGTTAGAGGGAGAAAAATGAATAATTAAAGCAATGGTGATGACTATAGTTTTAAATTTTAAAGTTTAGAATATAGCTAAATTTGGATCTAATTAGTGCTATTTTAAAATTATGCATGGGACTATAAGTTCTATTTATAGTAAAGTGCATTTTGTGTACTCGCATTTTAGTCAAGACACCACTTGCAATACTATAGTTCAAAATCGAGCAGTTGCAATATCAATGTTTGTATTTCAATGCACTTTGTTGCATTCCGTTAACTGAGGTTAACTCCGTTATTAATTTAGGAAGTAAAGTGCACTTTGTGTACTCGCACTTTACTCTAAAGTGTATTTTGTGTTACCCGCACTTTGCTCAATGCATCACTTGCAATACTTTAGTTCAAAATTTAGAGTAAAGTGCGAGTACACAAAGTGCACTTTAGAGTAAAGTGCGAGTACACAAAGTGCACTTTACTCCCTAAATTAATAACGGAGTTAACCTCAATTAAGGGAATGCAACAAAGTGCAGTGAAATACAAACATTGATATTGCAACTGCTCGATTTTAAACTATAGTATTGCAAGTGGTGTCTTGACTAAAGTACGAGTACACAAAGTGCACTTTACTCTCTATTTTAACATCAAAAACCACTTTTTGGTTTCATATTATAGCAATAACTACATCTATTTTGACACTAGCTTATAACCCGTGCAATGCACGGATATTTTTTAATATTTTTTTTGTATTAATTCACAATTTTATTCTTATAGTATTCGTAATTGTTTTAAGTTTTTAATTTTATTAATATTTATAGTTCTAGAATACAATTTTTTAAAATATTGCGAATTTCGAATCTTCGACTTAAAAAAAAATAATTTATCTATTAAAATATAAAATATTACTTGACATTATATTCAATGGTTCTTATCTATTTATTTTAAGATCCAATGATTCTTATTTTTTTTTGTAGTACTATCCTCTCTTAACGACCAAAACTCTAGACTTTTATTTAATATATTTAGAGATAGAATATTATTTTTTATATTTGATACGTTGTTGATGGAGTTCAAACATCTCACAATATTCTCATCTATTTATTTTATAGTTTAACGATTCTTATTTTTTTATAGTATTGTACCGTAACGATTCTCATTTTTTTTAAATAGTAATTGATCATTTGAGTGTATTACTTTAACTATGTAATTACTCACCTTCCTAATTTATAAACAAATTAAAATATATTATAAGTAAATATTTAATAATATGATTAGATTTATTTGTTCACATGTATTAGTTGTGATCTTAGGAAAAGTATGCTGAGATTGACCTCATGATCCATATTCTCTGTAAGTATTATATTCAAAATTATCCTTAATGAATATAAAACTCACAATTTTTAATAATATTTTGATATTATTCTTTTACATTTGTTATATGTAAAAGAATATAATATAGTTTGGATGAGTCAAAGTGTTATGTTCTTTGCAAAAAAAATGTTTTGTTAAAACTAATTAATTAAGTTGTTCTACTTGTACCATAAATTCATGTACATGACTTCTCCTGCTTCTCTTATAACATAGGATCCATATGTATCATTGTTATCCATCATATACATGAGCATTATATAAATAATTTTTTAATATTGTTATTGATATAAATCGATATCTCGATCTTTGGCTTAAAAATTATTATTTAATTGGAACTACCATAAATTGAAGAGAAAAGAGAGTTACGAATATTTATATAGAGAATTCTATTAAAGGTAGAAAACTCAATTATATTTGGTTTAAATTATCAAAATAAAATTTTTAGTATTTAAATATAATCCTACTATTAATCGAAACGGATTTTTATATAGAGAATTCTATTCAATGTAGAAAACCCAATTATATTTGGTTTAAATTATCAAAATACACTTTTTAGTATTTAAATATAATCCTACTATTAATCAAATATACTTTTTAATATCAGATCTAACGGTTCTCATATATCTATTTAATATCTAATGGTTCTTATTAATTTGGTCATCCAGTGGTCATACAGGGACCAGACTACCAAAGTTTTGGATAATAACCCCCTTATGATTATTATATATAAGGATTTAATTAGCATCGGACATGCTCTAATACCTTCTTTATTAGATCCAACCATTCTCATTTATATATTTTTAGTTATAACTATACTTATTACTTTAGTAGTATTATATCGTGACAACCAAAATTTTGAATAATCTTTCTTTTACGCTTATTATATATCTATACTATCTATACTATATTATAATAGACGAAACATTAAAGTTTGGTCGGTCGGTATTTAGTAATATTATTTAATAATATTTTTTTAAAAGAGGAAGACTAGTCACTCAAAAAGAAAAACAGGATCCAATCAAAATTGGATCCCAAAAAGTCTAACTAGTCATTTATTGTTTGCAGGACACCAAGAAGAAGCATACATTTATCCTTGACAGTGGATGCTCAGGACATATGACTGGAAAGAAAACCCTACTAACAGATTTTGAGAAGAAAGCTGGTCCAGAAGTCTCTTTTGGAGATGGCAACAAAAGAGATACTCTGGGATATGGTTCAATTGTACTGGAAAATATCATCATTGAAAATGTAGCACTAGTTGAAGGGCTGAAACATTCACTAATCAGCACAAGTCAACTTAGTGATAAAGGGTACATCTCTACCTTTGACAGTGAAGCTTGCAGAGTCACAAACAAGGAAAATGGAAATATTGTCTTAACTGCAAGAAAGCAATGAAATACATATGAAGCCAGCTTAGATGATTCATCAGATGGAGAGATCAAATATTTTCTTAGTAAGGCATCTACTGAAGAAAGCTGGAGATGACACAAAAGACTATCTCACCTCAACTTTAAGAAGTTAAATTACTTGACTAATCATGACTTGGTGAGAGGACTTCCAAAGACTACTTTTGTGCAAGATGGACTATGTGATGCATGTCAGCTAGGAAAGCAGAGAAAGACCTCCTTCAAAAGTAAAACTGAGAATTCAATCTCAGAGCCCTTTCATCTGCTACATCTTAATCTTTTTGGTCCAGTGAACATTATGTCAATCAACAAAAATAAATTTACACTTGTGATAGTTGATGATTATACAAGATTCACATGGACATACTTCCTAGCAAACAAAAGTGAAACTCCTCAACTCATTTTTGATCTCATTACACTTGTTGAAAAGAATTCTGAGTTCAAGGTGAAGATTCTCAGAAGTGACAATGGCACTGAGTTCAAAGCTTCCAACTTATTTCTGGGCTGAAGCTGTTAACACTGCATGTTTTGTTCAAAATTGCACACTGGTTAACAGACATAGAAAAACTCCCTATGAGATGATCAAGAACAAGAAGCCAAGTGTGAAACATTTTCACATCTTTGGATGCAAGTGTTTTATTCTCAAGGTTCATCCTGAGAAACTTGCAAAGTTTGAAGTCAAGGCAGATGAAGCTATTTTTCTTGGATATACTTCCTCAACAAAGGTCTTCAAAGTTTACAATCTGAAAACTCAAACTGTAATGGAGTCGATCCATGTTGCTTTTGATGACAAAAAGTAAGTTGAACTCCATCCTGAACAAAGTCATGAAATACTCCAGTTTGAAAATATGAAGGATGTGTACAATGACACAAGTGAAGAGGAAGAAAGTATGCAACCTCCATTAGTTAATTCTCAACCAGGGCATTTAACTCGGGGGAGAATTTTGAAAATGAATCTACAAGCACTCCACAGACTGGTACTAGACATTCAGGGTCTAGATCTTCAGAGTCTACTACATCATAGTCTAACTCTTCAGCAACTGAGAATACAAGATTGCAAGGCTCAGGGGAAGAAACAAGTAGAATTTCTTTTGGAAGTGCTTCTCACATGGAGGAAGAGTCCATACACTTAGAGGGAGAGTCAGAAAGAAGAAATCTTTCCTTAGCAAGAAAATGGACTAAAGATCATACTGAAGACCTAATAATTGGTGATCCAACCAAAGGAGTCCAGACAAGGAGGGTTACTCAAAATGAATGTCTTCATAGTTGTTTTCTTTCAAAAATTGAACCAAAGAAGGTTGAAGAAGCATTGGAGGATCCTGATTGGATAATTGCAATGCAGGAAGAATTAAATCAATTTGAAAGAAACAAAGTTTGGGAACTTGTACCAAGACCAAAAGGAAGATCAATCATTGGTGCAAAATGGGTTTTCAAAAATAAACTTGATGAAACTGGTACAACTGTAAGAAACAAGGCAAGACTGGTGGCAAAAGGATACTCTCAAGAAGAAGGAATTGATTATGATGAAACTTTTGCACCTGTAGCTAGACTGGAGACAATCAGAATGTTTCTTGCATTTGTTGCATACTCAAAGTTCAAAGTGTACCAGATGGATGTAAATAATGCATTTTTAAATGGAAAATTGGATGAGGAGGTGTATGTTGAACAACCTCCAAGTTTTATTAATCCAAGGTTTCCAGATCATGTCTACAAGCTGGACAAAGCACTCTATGGACTAAAGCAGGCACCAAGGGCATGGTATGAAACTCTGTCTAAGTTCCTTCTGGAGAATAACTTCACAAGAGATACAATTGATAAAACTCTTTTCTTCATAAAGGTAAAAGGTGATTTGCTTTTAGTTTAAATTTATATTGATGATATTATATTTGGCTCTACAAATGAAAAATTTTGTGCTAAGTTCAGCAAGCTTATTAATGAAATTTTTATTAATCAGTCAAAATATGTTAAAGATCTTTTGAAAAAGTTTGACTTGCAAGATTGCTCAATTGCAAAGACTCCCATGCCTACTGCAACTAAACTAGACTCTGTTAATGTTTCACAAAATGCAGTTGTACAAGGTACAAAGTCCTCCAAGACGACGAAGACTGTGGATGCAGATGCATTGTATTTTCAACAACAATGGCCCTATTCTGAGATGGAAGTTTTCAAATTGGGAATACCTACTGAAAACTTCTTTATCATTTCTCAATAGATTTGCAAAATTGGGAATAGGCTGTGGTTACTGATCTGAGTGCTTGTGACAATATATTTGCAAAATATAGGTTTTGAGAAGGAGGTGACAAGGTCACAAAATATACAATCTACTACTTCTCAAATACCTAAGAAAATTGAAACTATAGCTTCTACTATTCAACATGTTAGTCAGCAATTTCAATTTAAGTCACAGGAGGGTTTTGTTCAAAAGTCTAGGTATCTGCAAGATACTGTTCCTCTTGTCAAGGCATGGACTTCTGTTGAAACATGGTCTACTCAAAAGCATGTTGAACCAACTTATTGGATAATGAGTCAGAAAAAATCAGGCTCGTTCTGCAATAATTAAAACTGTACTTGGTCATACTCAAGGAGATACTTCTAGTGCAGTCAAGCATGTAGTTGATCCTCATTCATTGACAAATTATGTTGGTGAGACAGTTACACGGAAACATCTTAATAGATTGATTTCTGCTCAACTTGTTTTGAAGACTGTAAAAGTAAAGGAGCATGTATCAAGAAAAGGAACAGTGGACAAGGAGATTCAAAAAGAATTCATTGTATACTTCTTATCTTCTGGAATGATAAGATGGATGGATCAAGAAACTTTGATTTATCACAAAAGGGAAAAGGAGCTTGCCTATGTGAAATTCTTATTGGAGAAGAGAGCTGAAGTATCTCAAGGCTGGAACGCAGTTTTAAGAAACTGGCTTGATGAAATTGATGAACAGCT
This sequence comes from Heracleum sosnowskyi, assembly GCA_030848705.1. Taxonomy (NCBI): domain Eukaryota; kingdom Viridiplantae; phylum Streptophyta; class Magnoliopsida; order Apiales; family Apiaceae; genus Heracleum; species Heracleum sosnowskyi. Next base: position 13,724,426 of record CM061239.1, read on the forward strand.
CAAAAAGATTTATAAAAGGATGTATCATACTGATGTTCCTCCATTCAAGCTTATATATGTAGCTCCAGATGGTTCTGATAAAGAAATGAAGTACAATGTTCTTGAAATTGAACAAGATCAACATGGGAAGTATGTTGGTTATCAATCTATGGAAGGAGAACTATCTTTTATGAGTCTGGATCATTTGCAAAAATTCAAGTACAGGCCAGATCAGTTCAGAGCACTTCATTATCAAATCTTATGTGTTAACTCTGAAATGATTCTCCTTACGAAAGAAATTGGCAAGACTTTGGTTAGAACAGAAGATGCACTGTTGGATGAATTGATTAACATAAATTCTTCTTTTAGGAAAATTTCTATTCCAGATGATCAATGAAGTCAGTAATCATTAGACTTTCTGATATTGTTGTATTCTAGTGTGTACATAGTAATAAAGTTTTGCCATCATCAAACAAGATTTATGCCTTATTGTATAAAGCATAAATAGGTGGAGATTGTTAGGAATGAAGATGATGGTGTTACTGGAGTACAAGGAAGAGTCTACTGCTACAAGAGTCTGTGATCGGAGTATGTGAAACTGTCACAGTCTGCAGTCTGTAAGAGTCTATAAAGCTTTCTGCAGATTATGGAAACTTCTGTTATCTTTGAAGACAGATCACTGGATAAGCTCAAATCATTATCAAAAATCAGTAGAAGATATGTTCTCATCAGAAAGGCCGGATGATTGAAGCTGTCAACCTAAACAGATGGGACAGAATCCCGTAATTCATGTGATTGATTTACTTGCTGTTTAGTTTATAGGAAAATTGTATAAATACTCTCATTCTACATTGTAATATGTGTGTCGAAACGTAGAGATCATATTAGGTTTTACATTGAGAGTTTGTTGCTGTAACATTGTTTATAGAAAGTAGCTGCCAAGGATACTTGTACATCCTTGGTAGAGTTTGTAATTTTGATTATTCAATATAAATCATTGTTGTAGCATCTTTGTTTGTGTTATTTCAATTCCGCATATTTATTATTCTGTTCATTAAACAAGAAAACACAAAAATAGACATATTAGTACTACTTGTATTCAAACCCCCATTTCTACAAGTAGTTCTGGTTTAACACCATGCTATCAACAACATATTAAAATAAACATATATATTGTCAAATTTAAAAAATTAATAATATTTAAAATTTAAAAGTAATTAATATAAAAGAATTGTGAATTAATAAAATTATTAATATTAAAAAAATATTTGTGCACTGCACATGTAATAAGCTAATTATGTATACCAATATTTAGTAGTTATTTTATAAACTAGCTTATAGCCCGTGCAATGCACAGATATATTTTAATATTTTTTATTATATTAGTTCACAATTTTATTCTTAGTATTCCTATTTGTTTTAAATTTTTAATTTAATTAATATCTATAATTCTAAAATACAATTTTTTTTAAATATATTGTTGATATATTTATATATCCAATTCTAATTCGGTTTTAGTTACCATGCATGATTTAAATAGTCCATATGAGTATATTAACACAATAATTAGGGTTTTTAAATAAGATGTACTTGAGTGAGAACTTGAGCAAGGAATGAAGGAATTTTATCCAAATTTCAAGAGATTCTTCGAGTTATAGTTGTATTTTCTTTACTCTAAACTCTTGTAATCATGGTTTTGGCCATAATATATGCTTTTTCTTTATCTATCATGGTACCTAATTCTCTAATCCGAGAATTAGGTATTTTTCGTTGGTAATATATGTTTATTTGATTGTATTGCGAATTCTCAACTTTCGCTAATCTATCATTGAGGGCTTAATCCTATTAAGGGTGTCACGAAGCTTTAATTGTATCCACAGGAATTGCGATGGAATGGGAGATAATTCATAATTCTTGTTAATAAATTGGTAAATATAGTTCAATTTATAAAATTGGGAGATTGATATGTGAGCTATGAAACTTATAATTTTTGGGTCTTAATAGTTTAGAATTATCTTTCGATTGATCATGGGAGTGACCTTTGAGATATAGTTGTGGGCACTATCTTGCATCTTGGAAGAGAAAAACATAAAGTTTAGAAGAATTGTTTTTAGCATAGTACGAGAAGTAGGTATTGCAATATATCAACATTCATTGAACCAATTGAAGAACCCTAGTTCTTGGGTTGCTTTTCTCTATTGATAAATCTTAGTTTTACTTCCTTAGTAGCTTAATTTAGTTAATAAACAGAAACCCAATTATTATTCTTCTTCGATCTAAATTTTAAGGAATAACTTGAACTTAGATTAATATCAGCCCTTCCGTGTGAATGAACTTATACGAATTTACACATCAACTCTATTGTAAAAAAATATTAGATCCAACCATTGAGAAGTTTTTGACGGTACAAAAGACCACACAACCAAACCAAATTTGGAATGAAATCACTCGTATGCTAATTATATATAATAAAAATATATCTAATTAATATTTATATTAGTTATTTATCGTAATTATTAATTTATTTAATTTTTAAATATTCACTTTTAATACTAAAATTTAATTTACAAAAATTTCAACAACAATACAATATGTCAATATTAGTTAATGTATGTATGTTGAGAAATCGAACCTTAATAATCAACCAATAGTTCTGATGAAAATGATATATACCCTGAACACCAAATTTAAAATTAATTTTTTGTTTAAATTTTAAATGTTAATTTTTTTGTGAAGGTTATGTATAATTAGGATTTTACATTAAAATCAAATTTTTTAACCAAACATTAATATATTTAATTTTAGAATTATTGAGTCTCCCTGCAAAATAATGGCATGGCATATATATACATTGAATTCTTGAATTACCTGAGTTCAGATATGTACAATCCTGAAAAGTCTGCCAATTTTCGTAATCCAATTCGCCAATTGTTTATTTTCTCCATATCACCCACAAAACGAGTTTCATGCTTCTCAAAAGCCTTTTTAAAAATCCGGTTCGGGTGTCGCACAACAGAAGGATCAATATTGTAAAACACAGGAATAACCAATCTACCAGTTGTTTGGTGGCTATTGAGGATCTCTACAAGCTCGTCAAGGCACCAACGTGAAGACGCATAATTTTCAGAGAAGACAACAATGTAAGTTTTGGATTCCTTAATAGCTTGAATCAACGAGTCTGACATTACTTGTTCACATCGTAGCTTAGGATCATCCCTAAATGTCCTAATACCAGTCCGATGTAGGGCACAGTATAGATGATCAGTAAATGTATCTCGAAGATCTATACCTCCAAAACTTAGGTAAACATCCCATCGAGGGGTAGGTGAAGTTAAAGCAGATGATGATGAAGTCTCAACGTATTTGTTATCACTCAAATTTAGCTCGAGAAACTTGCTAAGATGTCGGATAGAATCCGGTAATATCGAAACATTTAGTCCCCACACATTGAGTTCTGTTAGAGATTCAATGTTCCCCAAATCAATAGGCAACGCTTCCAGACCACTACACCCACCAATATTCAGACTTTTGAGAGTACTGAAGTTGCAAATGCTTTCTGGAACACGTTTTAGGCTCACACAAAAACCCAAATTTAAGGAAACAAGCCTTAGTAAACTTCCTATTGATACATGCACCTCCTTCAAACTTTCACAGCCCTCAAAACTTGTATTTTCAAGACACGGTAATTTAGTGAAGTCTGGAGTCATAGTTAAATCTACAGAATACGACATATCTAGGGTTGTTAAATTTTCAAAAACCTGTGTAACCTGTAAAAATTAGTAGAAATTGGAGAAATTAAATTAGACTTTATATATATATATATATATATATATATATATATATATATATATATATATATATATATATATATATATATATATATATGCAAAAAACACTCTCAGAAAACCTACCATGTTTGGTTCCCACATTGTTCTGATATTGCTGTGACGCAACGCAAGGATAACAAGTTTTTGTGGGTAAAAATCAGAAGGTAAACATTTCAAAGGACAAAGATTCCAACAGAGCCACCTCAAATCTTCAAATATCTGTTCAAAGCTCCCAGTAAGCTCTACCTCTCTGAGGTAGAGAAATCTTAATGTACTCATACTTTTAAATGTCTCAGTAGAGAATGATACTTCCTCAAGTACATCCTGGTAGCTAGGGATGATACCTTCAATAGCTTCTGTTCCCTGCACATTCATTTTAACAAAAAAAATCAACCAATGTTTTATAGATTAATTTAATAGAAAAAAGAGGTGAAGAGTTTGTTCTCTTGTACTTCAACACTAAATTCTTATATTAAAGTCACAAAAACATTTAAATAAATGTTAAACCACTATTTTTGTTAAAATTACCATGTGCTGCTTCAAAACGTAGCATATATCTTTTGATATCCACAATCTACTATGTTTTCCAGGCTCATGAGGAGAATTGTTGAGCGCAATTTTCTTTCCCATATCCTGAAGCAGGTCATGCATCTCCAACTCATCTCTATCATTGACCGTTAGTAAACACCTTTTCTTCAATATGTCAATATAATAAGTGACGAATGTATAATAAGTTTCCATAATTTTAACGACCTCTTCTTTCTTCCATCCGATAAAAAAACAGGATATATCAAGAAAAATATCCTGCAGCATAGGATCGACCATTTCCAATGCTTCAAAGCTTATCAGAAGTTTCTCCTCAACCTCTGTAACAGATACTCGTTTTAGTGCATCAATGAAAATTTTCCATTCTTCCTCAGATTGGTTAGACAATCTTGAGCCATAAACCCTAAGAGCCAATGGAAGCCCTCCAGCATGTTTTAAAATTTCTTCCGACAACTCCATGAACTTGTCAGATATTTTATTAGCTACAAAAGCATGTTGTAAAAATAGTTGACGTGACTCAGCATCATCCAGTTCCTTTACTTTGTACCTGGATTCTACCTTTATTGAGTCCAGTAGATCTTCATTTCGTGTTGTTATTATAAGTATGCTTCCCAAGGCAAACGGTCCAACCAAAAATTTTAGTAGTTTTGGGTCATCCAAATCATCAATAACAATCAGAACTTTTATTGAACAGATTCTAGCTTTTATCAACTCAATTCCTTGATCAACATTGTTAATCTTGATATTCCTATATTTAAGAACATCATTAATAAGTTGTTGCTGCAAACATAGTACACCTCTTCCTGTTCTGGAAACCTCCCTAACATTTGCTAAGAAGCAGCTCCCCTGAAAGTGGTGATAGATTTGATTATACACAGCTTTAGCAAGAGTTGTTTTGCCAACTCCACCCATGCCATGAATACCAATTCTAGTGACACTTTCTGTGTCCCTGCTCATTAATGTTGTCATATCTTTAACACGAGCCTCCAAACCAACTGGATGCTTAGCAACATCCAAATGCAAGGGATTTATTTGGAGTATAATCATATCAACAACGTTATTGATAATATAACTTTGATACCTGCATTGGAATTGTTTATATTTATTGGAATAGAGTATCAGATTTTGATTAAGTACGCTAGATACACAGAACAAAAAACTAAGAAAAAATCAGATGATTCTAATACTTGAGGAAGCTTGCGTAAAGTGGCAGTAAAAATTTTTATGAATAGTTTATTTTGATGTCTTGTCATTATAAGTAAACACAAGAATTCTCCATGCTGGGAGAAGCCACCACATGGTAACATGGATCATACATAGTTGAGTACTGCTAGGGACATTTTTTTGGTTCCCTAGCATTTTCTATATGACACATCTGAAATTTAGATTAAATATAAAATAGAGGAAAATGATCTTAAAGTTAACTAAAAAATACGGGGAATGATTTATGAAACTGGAAAACTTTAACATCCCAACAAATGGGGTATCTCAAACTAATAAAATAAATCCAAACCTCAAAAATCGAGCCTAAAGGCAAGTCTACAGAATCTAAAAACTCTAGCTCTGATACCAACTTTAACATCCCAACAAATTGGGCAATCTGATATTAGAGAGGGGTATTCGTGAGCATTTTAATGTACGGTTTTCTTGTTTACCCTCTCTGTCTTCGTTTCGTTTGGTTATGAAAATGTAATAAGAGATGAAAATTTTACTTAAAAATCAAGAAAACATAGGCACAATTAAATCTGCTCCACCCTTTTTTTTTAGCCAAGTAAGGGCCGTTTGGATCATGAGATTTCAACCAGGTTAACAAGAATGAGAATGACATGTTTTCAAAAAAGAAAAGCTAACTTAATCTCATTTCAAAAAAGAAAAACTATATAAAGGATTTTACTTACACGTTTTCAAGAACACGGTATCCTGATATGTTCACCAAAATGGCAAGTGCTGAGCGCCACTTATCTTGTTTATCTGTATCAAAATGAATTCTAAATTTATCAAAAGCTTCTTGAAAACTCCCAATTTGACGTCTTACAGCTGATGGATCGATATAATAAAACACAGGAATAAGCAATCTATGCTTTGTATCACAACAGTTGAAGATCTCTACGAGCTCGTCAAGGCACCAACTAGAAGAAGCATAATTTTCGGAGAGGACAACAATGTAAGTCTTGGATTCCTTAATAGCTTGGATCGATGCATCTGAGATTTCTTCTCCGTCATGTAGTTCGGGATCATCCATAAATGTTCGAACTCCATAACGATCCAGGGCAGCAGACAAATGACTTACAAACTTATACCAAGTGTCTGGACCGTGGAAGTTGAGAAAAACGTCCCAACTAGCGGGGATTGAATCTGAAGCAGATGAGGATGGAGTTTGGGAATTAGCCACTGAATCTGAAACAGATGAGGATGGAGTTTGAGAATTAGCCAGAGAAGCCATTAATTTCCACAACAGATGCCACAATTGAGATATACATGACCAGATGACTTGAAACATCCTCGGAGAATATGCTTACAACAAGGCTTAGAAAAGTAGATAGATATAGAAACTCATAGTCTGAATGATTTCTACGGACACATGTGTATCGGTCAACTACTTTATCAACCCGCTATAATTTTTTTTTATTTTTTTTTTAAAATCGTACTTGCTTTTCATTAACTTGAATCAATAATCAATACATGGGAAATAAAATCCGTAGCAGTATAAGGAGTTATTTGGCAAATCTGAATTAAAAATTTAAATATCTGAACGATTTATCAATCTGAATACTTAATAAATAATATTGTTTGGCGCATAAATTTATAAAATGTCTGAATGGTGCAAATTTTCTATTTTTTTATAAATAAATAATACTAGTTTATATCATGTGCGATGCACGGTCTTCTTTAATATTTTCTTATTTTTTATTTAGATTTTAGTTATTATATATAATTTGATAAAATTTTAATATATATATATATATATATTGGATTTATAAATCTAACAATATAATATTTAAATTTAATATATTATTGACATAATCAATAGTATTATTTTAGATATTAAAATATAAAATATTTTAAAATAACATATCTAATGATTCGTATTTTTTTACTCTTAAAAATCTAAAAAGGGACTCAAGTGCAAATATCAAAATATGTGTTTGTTCAATATACCGAGTTTATTTGAATATACTATTACTTTTATTTTAATTAATTATCTCGTTTAAATTGAATGTTAAAAAAATTATAATAAACATGAATTTCATAAGTTTAATATAATAATATTACCAATATATCTATCTTTTGCCCGTGTTATTTTTAATTTGAACATGAGTTGTTTCAGTTAAAAAATATAAACAGGTAATATCCTTAAAAAGACAATTAGTTACTTATTAACAATTATATAAAATTATATTATTTTTTTTATATATACGTCTGCATTATTTTTAGAAAATTAGTTGTTTAAGTTAGAAAATATAAAAGAGGTAATTTGTTTTAGCTGAAAAGAATAACTTGTTATTTATTAATATTTATATAAAACAATATTACCATTGTATATTTATTTTGCATGTATTATATTTAGAAGATAAGTTGTTTTAGTTAGAAAATATAAAACACATAATGTGTTTTAGCTGTCGGTTATAAATATATAATAATATTACCATTTTATATATATATATATTGCCCGTCTTATTTTTAGAAAATGATTTGTTTTAGTTAAATAGATATATGAAATAGGTAATATAATTTAGCTGAAAAAGGTAATTGGTTATCAATAACTTGGTTTTCATATATGTGTCATATTTATAAGATGAGTTGTTTTAGGTAAAAAATATAAAAATAATGTGTTTTAGCTGAAAAAGGTAATCAGTTATAAATATATAATAATATTACCATATTATATATATGGTGCCCGTTTTATTTTTAGAAGATGAGTTGGTTTGGTTTAAAAAAAATATAAAATAGGTAATGTAGTGAAAAAAGGTAATTGATTATTAATAAATTGATTATAGATAGGCCCGTGAATCGGCCCAAATACCGACCGACCGACGACCGACCAAAACTTTTAATGTTTCGTCTTTAATAATATAGTATAGATAGTATAGATATTTCAATTTATTTTAATATGACAAGTTTTAAATTTTTATAATAAAACTTTTAAACAACTTTTATGCTAAACAATATACATTGTTTTTTTAAAACTCTAACAAAATTTCCCTTGCTGATATAATAATATTCAGAAACATATTATATACTAATACTTGTATGTAATTTTAATACATTTAATTATTATTTGAACAAAGATATGAAAAAAATTTATTTAAAACAACAAAAAATGTAAGACATGGTTGCGTTATTTCATGTTGAAATAATATGTAAGGGGTTACGGAAGGCGGCGTTTCTTATTGGTTGAGCTGGGTTTTGGTTTCTAAGTGATTAAAATAATTCTTAACGGTTAAGAAGGAAATAAAATCAAGACAAACAATCTTAACCTGGTTGAGATAAACTCTATTAAGATATACTAGCATGAAAACCCGTGCAAGGCACGGGTCACTATCTAGCATAATTGTTTTAACTTCTAAGTAGTTCGGTGTTTATTATAATTTATAGATCGTTTGACAGACGTCTCATTGTGGGTACAAAAGCTGGACTTGATCTCCGTAGTGAGATAGTTAGCGTTGAAAAGTATCTTTGGTTGATGTGTTTTTGATTTAAGAAATGAGTAAATTCGATATTTATGATATTTGTTATGTGTAAGATCTATGTCAAAAATATGATTATCTTACATACAAGACATTAACCTGCACAATTTTACTAATTTAGCTCATTGAGCGAATGATACATTTTCTTGTTTGTGAAATGTAATTTGCATCGTAGTTATTTTATATATTTTGAAGTTAAATAAAATGTCTTCTATCAAATGACACTCACATATTTCGCGTGAAGTTCTAAAAATCTGTGATTTTATATAGTGATATAAAGATGTTTCAGTTAATAGATAAACTCAAGTTCAATTTCTACAAACAACTTTTTCTAATAAATAATAAACACAGAGGCAAGTTAGTCAGTTCAAATCATGCACAAAATATCTCATAGTTAAATTATCTCACCAATTATAAGATTATGTTAATCGATATAATAATAGATACCAAATACTCCTCTACTCACGCGACACACACATATACATATAATGTGTTTGATATAGAACATGTATGACTGAGTAGTGCTATGGTAGGAAGATGAGCAAATTATTGCATAAACCCAAGTTCGATTCCATTCATTAACAAATTTTTTTTTAGAAAAAAGAGTAAACACAAGGGAAATTTAGATATTTTAAATTAAATAAAATGTCTCACCAATTTATATTAGATTAAATGTCTCATGAATCATTGCTTTTATTGGGCTATAATAAAATAGATATATAATAATAATACCAAATATTTCTTTACTCACACGGCACACACATATGATGTGTGTAATTTACAACTTATATAATTGAGTGGTGTGGAGGTAAGAGGAGGTGCAAGTTATTGTGGACACCCAAGTTCGAATCCACTAAATATCAATTTTTTTTAAGAATAATAAACATATGGGCAATTTGGACATTTCAAATGCATTAAAATGTCTTGCCAATTTAGCATGAATAAAATGTCCCCCCAATTAATTGACCCATGTTGGGCTATTATTAATAGAAAGATTAAGAAGTACACAAATGACCCCTAAGACTACTCTGGGATGCCTGATATAGAGTAGTTTGCGGGAAGTTAATCTAGAGGTGTGATAAAACGGAAATTAGAGTTAATTAACTTAAAACTTATGCAATAAACGAATTGTTTGTAATAGTTGTTATTTTATTATTTATATTTTAATATTTTATTAGTTATGTTTATTAAAAAAATAAGCATGCATTGCGATAAACGAATTGGTTGTAATATTTGTTATTTTATTATTTATATTTTAATATTTTATTCGTTATATTTATTAAAAAAATAAGCATGCATGTTAGAATAGATAAACTTTTTAAAATAATTAAAATTATTGAAAAAGATTTTAAAATAAATATATAAGGGATTATCCGTGATATTTTTGGAAAATGGGAGATTTTATATATTAGATTATATAAAATAGAATAATTAAAATCATTGAAAAATATTTTAAAATAAATATGTAAGGGTTTACCCCTGATATTTTTGGAAAATGAGGGGTTTAGTAAGGAAAATTTTTAAAAAAACATGTTTTAGTTGAAAATGTAATTAGATTAAAACCCGTGTGATGCACGGATTGTTTTAAATACTTGTTATTATTATTTATGTTTTAATATTTTATTAACTGGCATATATTAAAACAAAATAAATAGGTGTTTTAAACTTTTTTAAATAATTAAAAATATTAAAATATATTTGAAAATAAATAAGTAACGTTTTGCCCGTGATATTTTTGGAAAAGGAGGGTTTTAGAAAGAAAAAATAGAAAAAGTAACATGTTTTAGTTGAAAAAAGTAATTGTCCGTAATTAAAAGTATTAAAATAGGTTTTAAAATAAATAATTAAGGATTTGTCCGTGATATGTTTGGAAAATATGGATTTTAGTAAGAAAAAATAGAAAAAGTAACATGTTTTAGTTGCAAAAGGTAATTGTCGTGATTTTTTTAGAAAAAAATAGGATTTTGTTAGAAAAGGTAATATACTTTAGCTGAAAAGGTAATTGGTTATAAATAATGTTATTATTTAATAATAGTTTTTTTTAATGAAAAAAAAGAAAAGAAAATGTAACATGTTTTAGATGAAAAGGTAATTGCTCGTAATTAAAAGCATTAAAATAGATTTTAAAATAAATACTAAGGATTTGCACGTGATATTATGGAAAATGGGGGTTTTAGTAAAGAAAAATAAAAAGAATAACATGCTTTAGTTGAAAAAGGTAATTGCCCGTGATTTTTTTAGAAAAAGAGGGGATTTTATTAGGAAAAATAGAAAAGTTAATGTATTTTAGCTAAAAAGATAATGGATTATAAATATGTTATAATTTAAAATAGTTTTTTAAAAATATAAAAATAGAAAAAGTAACATGTTTTAGCTGAAAAGGTAATTGACCGTAATTAAAAGTATTAAAATAGATTTTAAAATAAATAAGTAAGGGTTTGCATGTGATATTTTTGGAAAAAGATGGGTTTTAGTAAGGAAAAATAGAAAAAAAAATAACATGTTTTAGTTGAAAAATGTAATTGCCCGTGATTTTTTTAGAAAAAGAGAGGATTTTTAAAAAAATGTAAAAATAGAAAAAATAACATGTTTAAGCTGAAAAGTTAATTGCCCTTAATTAAAAGTATTAAAATAGGTTTTAAAATAAATAAGTAAGGGTTTGCCCGTTATATTTTTGGAGAAGAAGGGTTTTAGTAAGTAAAAATAGAAAGAGTAACATGTTTTAGTTGAAAAGGGAAATTTTTCCCGTGATTCTTTTAGAAAAAGGAGAGGATTTTGTTTGAAAAAAATAGAAAACGTAAAGTATTTTAGCTGAAAAGGTAATTGGTTATAAATAATGTTTTTATTTAATAATGGTTTTTTTTAAAGTAAGGGCAATTAAGTAAAGTCACGAAGAAGTATTTACTCGTGATATTTTTGAAAAATGAGAGGTTTTAGTAAGAAAAATAGAAAGCGTAACATGTTTTAGTTGAAAAAGGTAATTGCCCATGATTTTTTTTAGAAAAAGAGAGGATTTTCTAAAAAATGAAAAAAATAGAAAAAGTAACATATTTTAGCTGAAAAGGTAATTTCCTGTAATTAAAAGTAAGTATTAAAGTGTTTGTTAAAATTAAGTAAGAGTAATTAAGTAAAAATAATTAAGGAAAGACAATTAAGTAAAACAATTAAATACGGTAAGTACCGTACTGAAAAACAGGTAGAAAAAAACAGTGAACAAAACTTTTAATATTTCGTCTTTAATAATATAGTATAGACAGACAGTGACCCGGTATTAATGAATAATCAAAATTAATTTAATATTATTTATATTTCTAATTATTTATTATATACAATTATTTTTTCATTTAATTATACATATATAATTATCACATATTTTCACAAATATATTTAAAAGGATTAGATGATTGAAAAAAATGAAAATTTTAAAATCTAATATTGAATTCAAGATCAATATGAGAGGAAAATTTAAGAAATATCGTGATTTATCCGTCCATAATAGTAATTATATATATACGAAAATAATAATTTTCATATATTTTATTCAATTTTCTACCTTTTTAATTTATAATTTTTTAAATAATTTTTTATCATTTCGATCACTTTTTGACCCACTAGACTGATTTTTACCGATTCTTGACCGGCTTTTACAAAAAAACGATTTTAAACCAACTTTTGTATAATCTAGTCAGTTAATAACCATTTAGCGACTAATCGCCGACTAGAACATAGCTTATAGTTCGGGCAAATGTAATATTTTAATTATAAAATTTTATAATAAAATAAAAAAGGATAACGTATGTTTGATGTAATTTAACTTTATCTGTATATTTAGAATAAATGTTAATTTTAATAAATTTATAACAAATATTAATTTTAATATATTGTTGGTGAAATTTGAACTTTAAACTTATGTATATTACTAAATATTAATTCTAATATATTGTTGGCTGGATTCGAATCTACCTCTGCATATTATTATTAACGTATATTATGATTTATTTTTATTAATACATAAATTTTTTATTTAAAATTATTTAAACTAAAGGATGGCCTAGCCTAGAAAAAAGTTCACCAAAGCAAAGTCTTAACCCAACTACAAATTAACTATGTTATGTTTATGAGGTTTGTTATAGAATTAGATTAAGTTATAGAATTTCGAGTATTTATGAATTGATAAAGAGGTTTGTTGCAAATTTAGAGATGCACAAAAAGTCCTTTCGACTGGACTTTATCCAGACTTTCAAAAGCTTGGACTTTTTAAAAATCAGGTAGGATCGAGCTTTTTTAAAAGTCGGGCCGGGCTGGGTTTCTCTAAAATATGAGCTTCGTTTTTGGCCCTTGGACCGGGCCGGATCAGGTTATATTCGCACCTTTTTTAATTTATATACATAATTTTTTTCTTTTTTGCAAAGCTAATATATTAATATACAGAATAAGAAAAACTTTACAAAAAAACAACCCCTAAAGAGTTACACCCCTGAAATACTAGAATAGTCCATAATACATAAGAAAAAACACCACCAAACCTAAAACTAAACACCTACTAGCATGATACTTCTTTTATCATAGAACGTCACTGCAACTTAAGAACGTTTTACTCATAATCACGTTATTGGATTTAAGCTGAGAGTGAGCCATATGAATCTTATCGTAGATGGTGATTTCGAGAAACACATCCTCTACACTCAATAATTCTTCTGGAAGAAAGGGTTTTCATATTCTTGAAATTTATTAAAAATATTATATATTTTTAGATTTTATCTTTAAAAAATCGGATTTTTATACGAATTTTTGAAAAAGTCCGGGTTTATATCCAGGCCGAACCAGGCTTTTATCCGGGCTTTTTAAAAGCCCAGACTTTAACCGGACTTTTCGGGCTTCGAATTGGGCCAGGCTTGATAAAAAATAGGAGGCCCATTTAACCCTTACGGACCGGACCGAATTAGGTCTTTTTAGATTTTTTTGCGGATCGAATCAGACCGATTTTCAGGTTTCAGACTTTTTTGAACATCTCTAATTGCAATTAGGTGTAAATAAATTTTGGATAACAGGTCTAGTTTGTATCAGGTTTGTTGCAGTCAGTTTCATTTTTGGGTCAAGTCAAATTTGACTCAAACTCGGACGGGTTGATTTGTTATGCACTCGATTAATTCGAAAATGACATACTTTAATCTTAAAATAATCAAAAAATTAATTAATTTAATTATAAAACATGATTTTTATTTAAGATCTATGAAAAATATATAATATTAGCAACTTTTTAATGAGATACTATATGAATTAAAATTATATAACATAATACATTTTCATTGTGGGTTGGTTAGCTTTTTTAGCAAAGACTTTTACCCGATGACGAGGTTTGGAATGAATTTGAACTTGAGTTGTTTGATGTGTCATTCAGCAAATGAAGTCCATTATGGGGTCATTTGATTACTTCTTAACATCTCTTAATACAACTTAACTTAATAATTAAGAGATTAAAATTATTTGTTTTAATTTAAAATTCTTCTTAAGCGTAAAGATTATTCTTAGTGGCTAAGAAACAAAACCTCAACCTAACCATTAAGAGAGACTTCCAAAATTCAGTATATGTTTTTTAAATAAAATTTGTCACCAACTTTATTTTGATACTTTGTTATGCATCATGTATATTATTTGTTATAAAAGTTTTTTGAAGTTTATTAAAAAAATTAAAGGATTTGTAAAAATTACATTTTCAGCTTAAATAAAAATATTTTAAAAATTAATTAAACTTGTAAAATGGTGTAATAATTTATTATTGTTTTATTCAAATAATTTGTAATGTATTATTTATTCATAAGAAAAAACTTAGAAAATTTGTACTATTCAGACAATTTATTAATTTATATACCAAATAATATTATTCATTAAGTATTCAGATTAATAAATCATTCAGATATTTTAATGATTAAGAAATTTTATTCAGATTTGTCAAATGACTCATGTGATGGCATGCCCATTGCCAATTCAGACGTCATGGTCCGATTACCTTTTTGCTAATCATTTATATTTTATAGATAATAAATAATGAGCATCCAAACAGAAACCCGACTCCACAAATGAGTAAGTTCAAGCTTACAAACGCAGCACAATCAAAGTTCAGAATTACATAAACTAAAAGGCAATTAGTTCATGAAACAAAAAGTTAGCCAAACCACGAATTGCACCATCAATCCATGTCCATGTTTGTCACAACATATTCAAAGGCAAACCCCTTTTGCCTTTCACAGGCACCAGCTTCCATAACAGAAGCATCATCATCATCAATCTTCCCCTCAGTAATATCCATCTTCATCCCCGCCTTGAATACAACAGCCATCCAATTATCAGCTACATCTGCAACTCCATCATCTGTCCTAACTACAGCAACTTCTCTGTTAATGGTTGGGCCCTGAGCAGTACTGTCAACACCATCATAGCCTTCAACATCATCATTTCCTGAGCCCTAAGCCGAATTCACCTCAGTGTTCTCCTTTAAGCACCCCCTACAATAAGCCTTGTTTCCGTAGTAGCCTCGAAAGTCATAAAAGGTCTCTTCCGCAATCAACAAAATGGGACATTCAATGTCACTTTCATTTTCATTAACATTATCTCTATACTGGCTTGAGTTAGAATTTGATCGAGCTCTGCATGGAGATCCCTTTGTTATTACTTCAGCTACATCCTCAACGGAAAAAAAAACTCCTTCATTTTCTCACCACCACATGTATGGGTGATAAGCAACCAACACAATGTTCAAAGGCTCATAAGAGATCAGAACCTTAGACTTATTGGACACAACATAAGATTGAACCAAAACATAGGACCTCCAATTGTCCATGGAACCCAGTTCCACTAATACTCTAGCTTCCTTAAGAGGTTCATTATGCAAAGCAGTCGCATAAGTTTCACTAGATAAAGCCAAGGGTTTTCCTACAATTAGACCTAACAAACAAAGACCATTTAAGGACCGATTAAGGAAATGGACTCTTCAAAACCTAATCCAAATTTTAAGTTTCTGGTTCATATCTAGATCAGGAATATTCATGCCAAGGTCGCAAAACAAACTCACATTGTCCCAAAGAAACAGTATTCCATTGCAGAGCTTTACTAACACCAGACTTGTCCCTAAAACGAAGTACTAAATACCCAAAATAATGCTCATAAACATTCAACATTTTGGGCCGTGCAACACCCGTTAACTCCACATTAGTAGGATATTGTCCGCTCTGGGCCGTGGCTGCTTATATTCAAGATAATTCTTCTTTATCTTATCGATGGGGGACTTGGGTTGACACCCACTCTACAATCTCCCCTCAATCCGAGAACCACCAATCTTGTAACTCTTATACCGCCGCCATTCATCTGTTACGCATCTTGTGGGACACGCCGCCTGACCACTTCAGTGTCAGGAAGACTTTCGACACAAGTTGTCCAAGATCTCCGACCGTATTTCTAGAGAGCCTCCCCCACACCACACAACTTGCAGCCCGCAATCCCAGGATCAATTCTTAACTATCAGCTCTGATACCACTTGTTGGGCCGTACAACACCCGTTAACTCCACATTAGTATGATATTGTCCGCTCTGGGCCGTGGCCAAGCCCGCACAGATTTATTTTTGGGCTCCTCCCAAAAGGCCTCATACTAATGTAGTTGTTTTTGGCTGCTTATATTCAAGATAATTCTTCTTTATCTTATCGATGTGGGACTTGGGTTGACACCCACTCTACACAACAAACCAGCATAACTAAACTTAGTTAAAGCACCCAATTTAACATCTTCAAAATTAAACTTAAAATCATTCCTAGGGAGAGCTAAACAACAAATCATCCAATTCAAAGGAAGACATGAAACCCAGGGTTTAGTCGGGGCAAGAGTTGAATTGTTCATTTTTGTTGTATCATGTAGATGTGAGTACATCTCCATAGTCCCCTAAACCTGAGCCATAGTCAAATGATTCGCAAAGTGTTTCTCAGAGTGATTCACCATTTCTCCTTCTTATTTACGCAGAGAAGTCAGAGATTTAGGAGTCAAAAGTATATCAAGCGATTTTTTGTGAGAAACCATGAGGATAATCCCAATAAGTCCAACCGAGTGCACGACAGAGAGAGAGAGTCGGGGGAAGAAGGGTTGAGTGAATAAATAGACAAAAGATCTATGGAGAGTCGTGAAGGGGAAACCAAAGCAAAATAAATGATTGGGGGAGACGAAGCGAAAGAGAGGTAAAATAGAGAGAGAGGGAGAGGGAGAGGGAGGGAGGGAGAGAGAGAGAGAGAGAGAGAGAGAGAGAGAGAGAGGGGGGGGGGATCCACTACTAGAAAAACGTTAATAGACATCGCCCCTTTTACATCGGTTAAGAAAACCAATGATGTTAAATATATTTTTAACATCAGAAATTTTAAAAGCGATGTTAAATAACTTTCCGGACATCGATTCTTAAAACAACTGATGTCTTTATGTATGTTTAGAAAAGTAAAAAAACACTCAGCAATGTTTTCCCCTCTTTCTAATAAAACATTTCCCCCTCACCCAAAATTTCCCCTATCCCCCAAAACATTTTCCCCCCTTAGACCCCAATTCATTTCCCCCAATTCTTTTCCCCCTCAAAAAACCCTAAATCTCTCAACCCCGACCCCGTTTCTCTCACTCAACTCTCAATCGAAAATAAACCCTAACTCATTTAAACTCAATCTCCCATTAAATCTCTCTTAAATAGATAGAAGATAGAAGAAGAAGAACTTTATTCTAGAACTTTATTCTAGAACTTTATTCTAGAGGGCGATTGTCTAATGGAGGTGTTGGTACACGAGGAGGGAGGAAAGGTGTTTGTCGCCGTCCGTCTCCTCATCTCCTCTCCCAATCGCAGCCGTCAATTGCTGCTGTATGATTTATCACTCCACTATTTTTGTTCTCGATTTGACATTTTAAATCTGAATTTTCTATTTATTTGTATTTAATCATATGTTTTTTAGGAACCTGTGTTGAATCGAGGTCGTAAAAGGCTTGGAGGTCTGCTACAAGGTAAGTAGCTCGTGTTATGAATTTTTAGCTGTTAGATTTGTGATGTGCGTTGATAATTGTGTAGTGCTGTATTTTTTTTGAATTTGATTGAAATTATTTTGTTGTTGAATTCATGGAGCTTGATAGTTACTGTATGTGTGTGTGTGTGTGTGTTTATTGAAGAGAATGATGTTTCTGAAGAGAGACCTGGTTCGGTATACGATGAGAAGAAATGTGATGTTGCGGAGAGTGTTGAGCAGGCTATTGATGTTGAAGGACTCAAAGATGAGGTATTTTTATTTTTGGTTACGTCTTGCGTTAATCGAATTGTTCCTGTTTTTGTTCATTATTTTAATGAAACAGATGCTGAAGTTGTACAATATCTGCCTACTAAGTGAAATTATTGCGAGATGTTTATATATCTTCTTAATTTTAGTTCTAAATAGTCTCATGTTGTTTTGAGGTTGTTCTCGTTTATACTGGAATTGTCAGATAAGCTGATTTAGAGTGAAAATTAATAATTCCTGAAGTTCAGAACATAAAAATTATCTGATGTTTAAGTAGATAATGTGAGATACTAGACATGTATATCCAGTATGATTTATCGTAGTGATTGATCCCGCAGATTGATTATCAAAACCTGGTTTTGCATTTAAAAAAAAAGGAACAGTGTTGAAGACTTGAAGGTCAACAACCTGGTGTGTGTGGGGTGACTATTATTTTTTATATTTTTAAGCCAAAAAAATGCTGACCTCGTGTGTTATGGTATAAATTTCAACCCAAGTTGCTACTGTCCAGGCAATTAAACCAGGAACTCATTAGATGGGTACATTATGTTATTTTAGCGACTTGTGGTTTGGACAAATATCCACTAGTATAAATAAGAGGGATACTATCATACTCCTAATATGACTCATTCATTTGAGTTAGCTAAACAAAATCAAGAAAGTTTTCATGTAGTTTGTGGAGTTTAGTAGGAGATTTATTTAATGTACATCTATCAGGGCAGGGAGCTGACTTGCCAACAAAACTTGTGACAGTATTACAATATAAGTTTAATAACACTCTGGCCTTTGGGATGCATCTCTGTAAACTACAAAAAATAGACGGCATAATCTTGAATTAAACACGTAAGTATGATCTTTACTATGGTCTTGTAATTGCATTCTTAATGAAACAAAATTGGGTTTTGCAGGACTCGAGCTGGGTATTCGAGAGTTGATCAGTACTATGTGTCGTATCCAGCTAAGGTCTGTTAGTTTCCGTGACTCGTAAGTTTTTATGTTATGCAATTTGGTTATAATGTGGATAATTTTTAATTTGTATGTAGTTGTATAAACAAGCTCTTGGCTATTGCTTTGAAATGGAAGATTGGGGACCAATTGAGTGGTGTGTAATGGCTGATCATTTTGACCGTCAAGGAAAAGCTCCGTATGAATATCATGCTTTAAGTTCTTTGATGTTTCTAGATCTTTTTTTTGTTCTTATGTGTGCATAACTTTTCATCGTGTGAT
This sequence comes from Heracleum sosnowskyi, assembly GCA_030848705.1. Taxonomy (NCBI): domain Eukaryota; kingdom Viridiplantae; phylum Streptophyta; class Magnoliopsida; order Apiales; family Apiaceae; genus Heracleum; species Heracleum sosnowskyi. The sequence goes on from CM061239.1 coordinate 13,743,982, forward strand.
GTTCTGTACTTTCATTCAAAAAACAGTGTAGAGGTTATTTTGTTATATCGATAAACGATACGATACAACATTCATTGACTGCTGTGCGTGCATGAACACATCAAATGTTCCTGAATCAGTTGATCTTGAAACTACTTGGTTAGCCAATTTACTTCTTGCTAGCTAAATATACCTTGTTTTGCAAAGCCAGCATATTATTCCACTAAAAAATTTATGTTTAGTTTGGTGTAGTGGAAGGGCCAGAAACTCATTACAGGGTGAGCTAAAAATCTCTTCATCAGTGTATGCTACAAGCTATTTACTAATCAGTGTGCCAAAATTATATCCCGTCTTAAAGCTGGTGAAGAAAAGACCATGCACGCTCTCAAGTCATTCTGCTGGAGATGCAAGGAAATTACCTTGCTGATGCCAAGTGAAGGAAATTACCTTGATGGATTGTGAAGGAAATCAGCAAGGATGAAGTAGTTGCTAATGAAAGTCTGTTTGTAGTTTGTACTTAATGAGATTGTCTAACAATTAGTTTCTTGTCGGAGTACAGTTGGTTTGTAAGCTAGTTTGGTACATTGTTGATGTATTGTTTTGGTTATGCTAGTTGGTGTAAAGATTGTATGTTCGGTGTTTGGTAATGACAATTGCTTAACCATTTTCTTATGTTGGTGTTTTAGTTTGATTTGAGTTTTGTTTGCATATATAAAGAATACTGTATGCTAAAACATGAACATGAGACATCAAATATTAAAAAGAAACTGATGTCATTTGATGGGCAATTACAATGAAAATATTAAAAAATCGATGTAAAAGAGGGGAACTGATGTTATCTTTTTATACAAAACCGATGTAAAAGAGGGGTAAAGACATCGTAAATTTGGTAGAAACTGATGTCTGTAGACTTCTAATACATCGGCTAAAAACCGATGTCTATAGTCATGACCTTTCTCTACACCCACATACACATCGACAGAATATTTTCCAGACATCGGTTTTTAGCCGTTGTCTATTAACGTTTTTCTAGTGAGGATAAGGAAGAGCGATCGAGAAAGGAGAGAAAAGACGACTCTCATTGATCTTTTTTTTATTACCTTTTTTTCCTGAAAGAACATGGTCTCATTACTTGAATGGGAATGTTATTTATTGAATCTGGGATAATACGCTTAAGCATATTGTATTTCTTTTCTAGCTGCTGCTTTTCATGCAAAATGGGCTGAAAGTAACTCTCGAGGTCATAATGTTGGACATGCTAGAACTGCCAACTAACTGATTCATGTGATTAAAATTTAAGTCAACAAGTAACACAAATTTAAGTTAAACCAAAAAGTGCTTACACTGAAACTCATAGCATCAGTAGTTTTGTCATAAAGTATATCAATAATTGAATTTTTTGTGGCTTTGTGCAGTGAACTTGATCTAACCAGCTTGTCTCATCTATTTCAGTGTTATTTTTCGTGAAGTTCCAGTTGATTCTTGGACTATAGTATTCTCAAGATGAGGTAAAGATCTATTTTCTGTAGGGAACTTTTAATGAACAAACATAAAAAATTAATGTAATTAGCTATGGGAAAAATTGATTGTAAAATTTGTACGCTAATGTCTTACATTTCCAATATTTTCAGGAACAACGGTTGTTTATGGTATTTCAGAATTTTTTTCTGATTCAGAACCTGTTATAAGATATAAAATATGAGTATAAAATTAGTACAATGAGAAAAAAAATAATGTATGCACTTAATTAAAAAACAAAGGAATTTGATTATTTAACTTACATTTTGACAAGTTCTAGTATTATGTCCTTGTTGGTTGCATTTGTTGCACGTGAAGCTCTTTCCTTTCTTTGTCAATTTTGTTCTAGAGCTTGGTCTCTTTTCATTCTCAGCACGCACCCTCTTTTTCTTTGGTCTTCCAGGATGAGATTCAATCATAGGAGGCTCTATTGGTTGAGATTTTTTGCAATTTCAGAATTTCTTTCCTCGTAACGGTTGAATCTTCCATCCATAAGCTACCTTGTATGCATCTTTATGGGAAGATACACTTTTGTACTTTTGTACTTGTCATGGGCTCTCCTAAGTGGACTTTTGTACTTGTCATGGGTTGGTAGCACTGACCTAACACTTTGTGGGCTTTGGGTTTAGGAAGCGCAACCCTAGTCCATAAGATTTCTTGTTCTCCAAGAACTATGTGAGGCTTGATCCCCTATAAATACGAGATACGTAGGCACATTATAAGGGAAAGAAGTTGAGATCTCTATCAACAGCCCCATCCTTACAATCTCAGCCATCAAAAAACCCTAAGATCATCAACCCACATCTCAATTCCAACAACAAACCTCCGAATTTTGTTATCACCAAATTCCTCCGTTAACACATCTACCAGAGAAAAAAGCTCTACACTAAGTGTGAGGTGGATATTTTAAATCAACAGCTGCTTGTTTACTAACCTCTACCAACTTTTTTAAGTGATCTTGAAACCCCTTTTACATTTGTAATGGAAACATTGCATCTTAACTCAGTCATTCATCTGACTTCATATCTTTTACCTTTATAGTCAACTTTATTCAAAATTCTAGATCTGGAATAAAAAGCCAAGAATCTTGTCGAACAACGAGCATTACTAAAAATTCTAAAATAGTAAAATAGTTTTGACACATAAACCAGGGTTAGTACCATCTTTGGACACTAATAGTAAAAGAGGACATCCTTCCTCGCACTTCACTCGAATCCTAGAGGGTTAATTTTTACATGTTTTAATGAAAAACCCCTAGAGATACCATACTTTGCAACTGCCTCCCAAACTTCAATAGCATTTGAAAATGTCATCCCCAACATATAAGTTGGCCTACCATTATTTACTGAAAACTTTGTATTAAAATTCTGTAAATCAACTCCATCGCTAGATACTTCATTCTCATCTCTTGCATTATATATGTCATATTTGAATTGATCGTCGCTAGTATCTGAAGTATCACTCCCAATATATTGTCTCCTTCAGCCACCCTTTTCTCACTTTTTCCACCACAAACTCTTGTTTCTACTTCTTCATTGACACTTATTTCTACTCCTAATTTGTACAACATCATTAACATCATGTTCACCCCCAACACCAGCCCCATGCTCAACTGCCTCTCCTGATATACTCATACTAGTTTGAGCATCACAAAATTCAATAACGCTATGTAAAAAACCATCATGTACATTATCACTTAGCGCATCAGTTTGTTTCACCACATAAAAATCCACACATGTACTTTCAAGTAGGTTCACTAAATTTCTAATTCCAAAATCATTTTCAACCAATATGAACATATTATGTTCGTATACAAGTACATATCATTTTGCACGTAGCCAATCATTCTTCAATGCACAAATACAAGATAACAAGATTATTCCAAACTCCTAGCACTAAAAAAAACAATATTATTTAGCGCGCACATATATATTTTGTCTCTCACATGTGATGAATATAGTAATAAAAAATTGAAAAGTAAGAATAACACACAATATGTTTGATATAATCTATCAAAGAAAATCCATTCAATTTTGGTCTATTTTTTACAAAATCACTGTAAAGGAACTTAAAATCTAGAGATTGTGGGCGAACAAATTAAGAGGGTATTATTTTCTCATTTACATAAAATCTCCCGCTTTTTTTATTTACCTAAATTGACGGGAATATATGCTGGCAATGAAGTGTTATCGCTCCTAAACCTAAACCACATGTTTTTATTCGCTCCTTAACCCTTAAAAATATTTCATATTCAATTAAGATTTAAAACACTTCTTTAAAATCTCATGGTATTCAAAATGTCATGAAATTTTTTTTGTCTATAAAATGATGGATTATGAAAGATTTGCTTTTTTATATGCTTTGAAATCTAGCCAAATTCTATAAAATTTTGATGGCTTCTACTAAAATCAGCAAAACTCTATAAACTCTACAAGATTTTACAATAAATCTACCAAACTCTGTGTAGAATTAAAATCAATCTTTAAAAATCTACCAATTATTATCAATCCGTTAAAATCTATCAAAATCTAAATTGAATTCCCCCCGTAGTTACACTTATTCCAGACAAACATTCTCACTGCTATCCTAAAACTGGAGCTTTTCCGGCCTCCCCATCATACACGACTGATGTATTTAGAGAGACTAAAAAGAGTTAAGAGAAAATTATTTTAGGAGTGACCCAAGAGATTAAAAAGAGTTTAAGGTAAAATTATTTTAGGAGTTCCGGGTGTGTATGGAACAAGTTCTCCATTTTTCTTATCTAGAGTAACCTCTTCTTTGGATACAAATAGGTCTTCTTACACCCCTTCACTCCTAATATGTAACCGCCCAATTAAGTATAATTCAATGTCCTAATGTCATTATTTATAAATTATAAATAATTAATCCACATAATAACTTTCTAAATATATTAACTTATATATGTACTTCCTTTATCTTATTTGACAAAATATGTCAAATATAACATCTCCCACTTGACGTATTTGTCAAATACTTTCAATGACTCCCACTTTTCGCATGGTCTATAATCATCAATCTATCTAAAAAAAACACTCCCAATTTTGTCAAAGTGCATTTAAAATTTTTAAAACTTACATATTTATAAATCCAATAAAACCAACATATGTCACTTGGCTTCTTTGCCATATATTTCTAGTGATCATCGCTTTCAATCAGTTCACATGTGCTTCCATTGATCTTTAGAATAACATTCTCTAGATATGTCATGAACTTAATATTCCAAAGTTCTATCAAAATAACAATTTAACAAATGTTTCCACAATTATATAACTCGCGAGAATGTACATCACATTGTCGCTTTTGCCCTCCAACAAATTTCAATTTCTTACTTTCCCAACCTTTCAATTCCACCAAAATCAATTAGGTGTCCCAAAATTGAATTCTTATTACCAATATTACCTTCGATACTTATATCGCAATAAACAATAGCTCTAGGCACGTCTACCTGATTCATCAATTTATTACACAGAGTACTCTTTAAGTACATGATCATGATCTTCTTTACAGCCTATCACTAGGCAAAGCAAAAATTGCTTCACAATCCACTTACAAATTAACTAAAAATGTCAAGTCAAGTCTATCGATTACACAACATAAAATACATCGAACTTCTGACTACTTGCACATAATACATTTAGTGGTTCTTTCTGCATTAATCGATTTCCCATTACTAATAGGGTTGGCGCCGGACTGCAATTCTGCATCCTAAAACAATTAAGCAACTTTACCAAAAAAAAACAGAATACTTCTTAAAATTCAAACTCAACATTCTTGTATTCTTATCCCTTAGTTCGGATTTCATAGACAAATATTATTTCACCCATTTATTCAACTCAAATTTACTATTAAGTTCCAACTTAGTTTTACATTCATGACATACCATTAAGGTATATAATATTTTCGTAAACTAACTCCCACTTTTCACAGTGCAGACATATTTGTCTAATTCACTCTCGACAAAATATTTATGTATTCCTTTGCATGGACTTTTTCAACTAGAAAAATCTCAAATTTAAAAACAGACCCATTAGTCTTATATTTTCTCTCCAAAATTCACTTACAACCTGTGAATTTTATATGTCTAGGAAGAACACAAAACTCCCACATTTGTTTCTATAATACAAATTCAATTTCATTTTTATGGCTTTTATCCGTTAGCCAATTTCTTGCAATTTCATCACTTATATAAATTATGAACTCCAATTTGATTCCTACAACCATGTCCACAAATAAATACGATATTTCACCATTATATACAAAATAGTCATTTTTCCGCTTTGGTGAATTTCTCGATCTCATTTATTCAACCACATTCAATGGCTCATTATCAATATTCAAATTCCCTTCATCATTCTCGATCTTGGCCACAATCGAAAAAAAATTCAGGCTCATACATGCCCACGAAAACCATTTCATTATCCATTTCGATTAAAATTTTATTATCATAAAACCGCACATCTAGACCATTTTTAGTCAAGGCAAGGACTGAAATAATATTACACCTTATTCCGCGAATAAATAACACATTTTTGAGAACCAGTATATTGTTCCCAAGATCCAATCTATATGTACCGAGTCCTACTACATCTAGGACGATACCATTTCCCATAAAACATTACATTCAACTACACCAACAACCGGTGTTGAACTTTCTCTCTATTCCGAGCACTACTAGAAATTTACTCTAGTTTAACAAAAAAAAAATATCTTACAATTTTCCAGAATCAATAAATTTATCACTTAAAACTATCAACCAAATTAAAATATAATTTTAACAACAAATATTAATAAATTAGACTATCATGCAAAAACTACACATAAGCACCCGGCTTATCAAAACTGAACCTGCCAAAAGTAAATTACATGGTAATATTGTTTTTCTATTAAACAAAAAAAAATGCACAAAACAGTCAAAAGAATTACTCACAAAATTGGGCAACAAAACTTGAACCCGACTTGGATAAAATTAAACTAATAATCAAGAATCTAATATAACATGCATGGAAAAAAAAACCACGAGACACACCAACAAAATAAACAAGAAACAGGACAATAAAAATTAGTGTGCAAGAAAAATCGATGCACTAAACCAAGCTAAAACATACAAGCAAGAAAAAAAATTTGCATTCAAAACTAGTTAATCTCCAGATTAAAAAAAATTGCACACACAACTTTTAAAACAAGATATCCGAGAACTTTACTAACTATTACTATGCAAAAACAAATAAACAATTGACAATTAAAAAAAACAGCCTAACCACAGAAAAACTACAATTAAATAACAAGTACAACCCCAATTGGCAACAATATGCGAAATCTATCTAAACACACAAAAATAAAAAAAATAAAAAACAAGCAAACTAGTAGATCACTAATATGAAAACAAGGCATATGATGTTAGAAAAATTGATAGTTTAAGGATATAATTAAGTATATTCTTGATGTTAATTCAAATTTCTAATGATTGGAAGTTGTTCCTTGCTATGGGAACTTAAACTTTCATGTATGGGTTTAATAATTTTCTTGTTTAAATCCATAAGAGAAATTGAGATGAAGGAAGAAGCTTGAAAAAGCTTGTTATAATGATGTTTCATTTATCCCACATAGAAAAGAATAAGGGGACTTGGTGGCTTTATATAGCATTACACACATGAGTAGTATACAACTACTAAGGTGTCTGATGGTGCATGGTGTTGGTGTGTGCTTCACGCGCACACACACACACACACGCGCGCCGCCGCCCGCCTCGCCATGCCACGCACCGCACCGGACCGGACCGGACCGGGTCGGGTCGAAGGGCGATTTGGGCGAATGTCTCGGCGTCTCGCGTACGCGAGGCGACCTGGGCGAGAGTTTTTATCTATGTGATTTAATATTTTATTAGAATTAATTTATCAAATTGGGCTGGGTTATCAGTTGTCAAATTGGGTTGGGTTATCAGAATTTAACTAGTAAACTCTGATGGAGTTGGTTTATCAGTATTTAACTAGTAAACTCTGATGGAGTTGGTTTATCAGTATTTAACTAGTAAACTCTGATGGAGTTGGTTTATCAGTAAACTCTGATGGACAACTAGTTAAACTCTGATGAACAACAAGTTAAACTCTGATGGGCAACAGAAACTGATATGAACCTGGACATGATTTGATGGATATGTTTAAAATAAATATTAAATCTGTATATGTGGATAAACATGAAAAAAGATGTAACAGCTCAGGTTATTAAATTTAAATAAAAAACGTTTATTCTTTAAATGGTCAGTTTTGATTTTTTTTATTTAATATGATCAGCTGTTACGGAAAGAATTAATGTGTATGCTTCAGTTACAGAAAGGAACCACTATAAATAGTGGCCCTTGTAGCTCAGTTGAAAAAGACAGAAGTTTGCAAAACACACTTCTCTCAAAAACTCTCTCTGCCCTCCCTCTCTATATAGTATTCTCTGTAGTTTTCTGGTTCTCCGGCGACTGAGGTGCTGGTCGTAGTTGAGCGCTGCTGTTGCTGTGAACACCTTGCTCGGAGCTGTTTTATCCTGGAAGTAGTATCTCGCTGACAACCTGACACAGTAAGTGGGGGCGAATAACTCTTCAAGAACAGTCAGGATTTCTCGAATTCCTGACGACTCAGCTGTTTGCTTCGTAATTTATGTTCTTATATACACTGTTAAGCTATGGCTACAGGTACTGTTTCTGTCTCCCTGGTTATTTATCAGTTTCTGATATGCATGCTTTCGACCTTCATGATTTGTTTTGTTAACTTTGGTCTTGGTCTGTCAATGCTATATCTTTTATATAACTGTCTCCATGTTGCTGTAGTATTGTTTATCTCCAACATTCTTGAAGAGTTATCCTGTTATATAATATTTAGCATTATGGTTAATGAAACTGGAGTTACAGTAGATGGTAGTACGTCTAATGTGTCTGCTGGGGTCATTGATTGGACCACTTACCGTTTCCCACAACCCGTTGAACTAACGGGCTTACCGGAGAAATTCAACGGTGGTGTCGGCTTTTCTCGTTGGTAGAAAAGGATGAAATTGTGGTTGACTGTAAAGGGTCTGTGGCCTGTTGTGGAGTATGAGAAACCGGTGGTGGTTCAAGAAAAGGCTGAAACAGTTAAGGCTTATGCAATGTGGGCTGAGAAGGATGGGGTGGCTAGGGCAGCCATTCTGGCAGCCTTAACGAACACTCTGTTTGATGTTTATTCATCTGATGCCTATAGTGCTAAGCTCTTATGGGAGAAGCTGGACCTCACTCACAATACTGACTCTCAAGGTCTGGAAAAGTATTCTGTAGCGAGGTTCCTTGAATTTAAGCTGGTAGACAACAAATCCATGACTGAGCAGGTGCATGAGTTCGAGATGATAGTGCATGCTTTGAAGGAATCCGGCATGGATCTCCCTGATAAGTTCAAGGTTATGAGCGTGATTGAAAAGCTTCCGAAGTCTTGGGAAGAGTTCGCTCTCTCCCTGAAAAGACAGAAAGGAGAGATCACCTGGACCAACCTTATGCTGGACATCTCGGTGCAAGAACAACACAAGTCCAAACAGGGACATGTGATGCCATCTGAACACGGTAGCTCGAAGGTGAATGTAGTAACCGTAGGACAGAAAAGGAAGGCTGTTGCTAGGAAGGGCAATGTTAATAAACCTAAGATAGACAAGGATAAGGCCAAGAAACCAAAGGCAAACAAACCATGTTGGTCTTGTGGGCAGGTTGGGCACTGGAGTAAGGACTGTCCTATAAAGAAAGCGAAGAAAACCGAGGTGGTAGCGCAAGCGAATGCTGTACTTGGAACCACAAGTGGGCCTGTAGTGAACATGGTTGTTGGTGAGGCTTCGGCTTCTGAAACCAACGAAAACCGGTATGTGACCTACAACCCTGTACTATTTTCCACTTATCTGTCAAATGAATGGTTGATTGATACTGGAGCTAATGTGCATATTTGTGCTGATATTAGTTTGTTTGTATCTTATCAACAGAGTCATAGCATGACAGTGACGATGGGGAATGCGAGTGCCGCTCAAGTTCATGGAGTGGGAGACGTGGACCTGAAGTTTCCTTCGGGGCGTATTCCATCCCTGACAAGAGTGCATCATGTTCCCGACATGCGTAGAAATATAATAAGTGGAAGCCGTTTAGTTACGAATGGTTTTGAAATTTCCTTAAGATGTAATAAAGTAGTTCTTATTCACACTGGTACTTTCTTTGGCAAGGGTTACTTGTCGAATGGTTTATTTTTTATAAATGCTGAGCCTGTTTTGGGCACTTCCTTTAATGAAATTACTCCTTCTGTTAACTGTGTAGAATCATCCAACTTATGGCATGCTAGACTTGGTCACTTAAATTTTGGTGCTCTTAAAAATATGATGAACTTAGAGTTGATTCCAAAACATACTATAGAAAAGAATTCTAAATGTCAAGTATGTGTGTCTGCTAAACAAATAAGGAAACCTTTTCATAATGTTGTTAGGGATTCAGACTTGTTAGATTTAGTACACACTGATATTTGTGAATTTGGTGGTATGTTAACTAAGGACCATTTTAGATACTTCATTACTTTTATAGATGATAGTAGTAGATACTGTTATGTTTATTTACTTAAACATAAGGATGAAGCACTTAGCAAATTCATGATTTATAAAACTGAAGTTGAAAAGCAAACTGGTAAGGTACTTAAAAGGTTGAGATCAGATAGAGGTGGTGAGTATACGAGTAACTCCTTTAATGAATTTTGCGCAAGCAATGGAATAGTTCATGAAGTTACTCCACCATACACACCTGAGTCTAATGGGGTCGCTGAGCGAAAGAACAGAACGTTCAAAGATATGATTAACAGTATGCTTATTAACTCTGGGTTGCCGAAATACATGTGGGGAGAGGCTCTGAATACGGCTTGCCATATTCTGAACAGAGTCCCTATGAAACACATGGATAAGACACCTTATGAGTTATTGAAAGGCAAGAGGACTAGTCTCAAGTATCTTCGAGTGTGGGGGTGCCTTGCAAAGGTACTTGTCCCTGAACACAAGAGAAAGAAACTAGGTCCGAAAACGGTTGATTGTATCTTTCTGGGCTATCTTGAAACCACTATAGCTATGAGATTTTTGGTAATAAAATTTGACATAGATGGTATAGTGACTTCAACCTTCATTTATACAGCCACCACATTTGAAAACTTGTATTCATGCATCGAAGCTTCCATCTGCTGATCAGTAATAAAGTAGAGTTTGAAATTCTAACACTGCCCCTCAAACTCGACTCTGCATTCCGAGTTTCATTTTCATTTTTTCAAATACCTCCGGCTTCAACGGCTTCGTAAATATATCCGCTAAATTTTCTTCGGCCTTGCAGTACACCAGCTCCACGATTTTATCGTTTACCTGTTCTCGAAGAAAATGATATTTTATGTTAATGTGCTTGCTTCGACTGTGGGACACCGGATTTTTCGCAAGTGAAATAACAGATTTATTATCCAATATGTAGCCTAGCCACATAGCTTGACACATGCTGCTGTTGCTGCAATGTATTCTGCCTCACATGTTGAGAGAGCAACTGTTTGCTGCTTTTTTGATGACCACGAAAATATCTCCGAACCGATATGAAAAACATATCCATAAGTGCTTTTCCCGTCATCCGAATCACCACCAAAATCACTGTCTGAGTAGCCAACTAATTTTGAATCCTGAGAGTGTGTATAAAATAGACCATGATCAAGTGTTCCTTTTTATGTACCTCAAAATTCTTTTAGCTGCCATGAAGTGATCTTGCTTCGGCTTATCCATGTACCTACTAACCAGTCCAACTGCATACATGATATCTGGATGAGTAAAAGTTAGGTACGTCAGACTTCCGACCATACTTTTGAACAATGTCGGATTTACTGACTCCCTTGTTGAATCAATTCTGAGCTTTATGCTTGCTTCTGCTGGTGTGCTCACCGGCTTCCATTCTTCCATTCTGAATTTTTTTTAAATCTGCTCCGTATATTTTTTTGTGACATAAAAATTCCTTCTTTGCTTTGCTTGACTTCAACTCCAAGAAAGTACGACATTTAACCAATATCTGTCATCTCAAATTCGTTAGTCATAACTTTCTTAAAATCATTGAACTTACCAGGGTTGTTTCCGGTAAAGATCATGTCATCCACGTACAAGCACACAATCATAATATCTCCCCCTGAATTTGTTTTCGTGTAAAGTGCATGCTCGTATGGACTCTTCACAAAACCATTTTTCTGGAAATATTCATCAACCCGTGTATTCCATGCTCGCGGAGCTTGCTTTAAATCATACAAGGCTTTCTTCAGTCTGTACACTTTATTTTCCTGTCCTTTTTGGACATATCCGGGAGGTTGCTCAATATAGGCTTCTTCTTCGAGATAACCATTTAGAAATGCTGACTTGACATCCATCTGAAAAATTTTCCACTGATTCTGAGCTGCAATTGTTGTAAGAAGTCATATGGTATCAACTCTTGCAACTGGAACAAATACCTCGTCATAATCAATGCCATGTCTTTGCTTGTAGCCTTTAGCAACTAGCCTCGCCTTGTACTTTTTCACTTCACCGTCCTGATTGGTCTTTGTCTTGTAGACCCATTTGACACCAATTGCTTTGTGTCATTTTCGAAGATCTGTAAGCTCCCAAGTATCATTCTTCTTAATTGCAACAATTTCTTCATCCATGGCTTTGTTCCATTTGCTTTTTTCAGAAGCTTCCTCAAATGTCATTGGATCACATTCAGCCATTAAACCAAACAAGGAATAATCAAAGGTTGTTTGTACCGGACTTGTTACGTTGCTTCATAGATATTATCCAGACTCCGCATTTTTCTTAGCGCTCCCCCTGAACTGCTGCTTCCTGCAGTCGATGGTGTCGATGCAGGAGTTTGTTGATTCGGACTTGGTGGAGGAGTTGGATCATCATTCTCATCATCGTCAATGTTGGGGTCAGCATTATCATCATCATCATCCTGGAAAAATAAACTAGGTATATCCCTTCTCCACAAGTTGGCCAAGACTGATGATGTTACTTTTCAAAGTAGGTATATAGTAAACATCATTTATATACTTTTTCTCACCATTCTTTAATACAATCGTAATTGTACCTTTGCCTTTGACCGGAATCTTTTCCGTCATGTGATTGCTCGCACCTGAGTCAAGATACTAAACATTCTTCTTGCTTTCCTCGTTTCCTTTATAAGTGAGGAACATAGCATTGCCAAAATCTTTATCTTCTTTTGCTGCTGTAAAATGACTTCTTTCTTCCACTTTTGGTGATCTACACTCATAACTGAAATGGCCAAATTTATTACAATTATAGCACTGAAATTGAGACTTGTCACCTCATTGAAATCCGCCTCTTCCTCGGCCTCTAAAATTTTGACCACGGCCAGATGGTTGATAACCTTCAGTATTCTGGATTCTGTTGAACGACTGCCTTTCACGTCCTCGTCCACCTCGGTATCCACCTCTAAAGCCACCTCTTCCACGAACAGAACTGCTACTGCTAGGATTTTCACCGATGGACACTTTGTTTTGCAAAGCCTTCTCCAAATGGCTCGTTTCATCGTACTGGTTCATCCTGTGCTTATGGGCTTGAAGAGATCCCACAAGCTCATCCATCGAAATCGTGGACAGATCTTTTGACTCCTCGATAGAAGTCACAACATGATCAAATTTTCTTGTCAACGACCGGAGCAATTTTTCCATGACCCGAACATCATCAAGACTTTCGCCGTTTCTTTTCATTTCATTTGTCACCGTTTTCAAACGAGTAACATATTTACCAATATTTTTCGAGGCCTTCATTTTTATGTTTTCGAACTCCCCGCGTAGAATTTGAAGGCTCGCCTTTTTAACTTTTTCAACTCCTTGGAATGATTTTTGCAAAATCTCCCATGCATCTTTTTTATGTTTTCGAACTCCCAGCGTATTCTTGACACTGAGGTGGTCGGGCGGCGTGTCTCGCAAGATGCGTAACAGATGAATGGCGGCGGTATAAGAGTTACAAGATTGGTGGTTCTTGGATTGAGGGGAGATTGTAGAGTGGGTGTTAACACAAGTCCCACATCGATAAGATGAAGAAGATTTATCTTGAATATAAGCAGCCAAAAACAACTCCATTAGTATGAGGCCTTTTGGGAGGAGCCCAAAAACAAATCCGTGCGGGCTTGGACACGGCCCACAGCGGACAATATCATACTAATGTGGAGTTAACGGGTGTTGCGCGGCCCAACATTTTCCACCACCAACTAACCATCATGTACATTATCACTTAGCGCATCAGTTTGTTTCACCACATAAAACTCCACACATGTACTTTCAAGTACGTTCGTATACAAGTACATGTCATTTTCCATGCAGTCAATCATTCTTCAATGCACAAATACAAGATAGGGAAAATGAAATTTTTTATCATTGAACTCTATATACTTTTAGAAATCAACCACTGAACTATAAACTTTTAGAAACCAACCACTGAACTATAAATTTATTTGTTTATATCACTAACGTTACTCTCGAATTTCAAAATTTGCATTCCGTTAAAAAATCAGTGACGGAATGCTTGATTGATTCTAGATTGGTGCTTGAACCCTAGTTTGTATTAAGCCCCAGTCTGAACATCCGTCGACCAATCATTTAACAGAATGTTAATTTTGAAATTCGAGAGTAACGTTAGTGATATAAACAAATAAGTTTATAGTTCAGTAGTTGGTTTCTAAAAGTTTATAGTTCAGTGATTGATTTTTAAAAGTATATAAAGTTCAGTGATAAAAAAATTAATTTTCCCTACAAGATAACAAGATTATTCCAAACTCCTAGCACTAAAAAAAACAATATTATTTAGCGCGCACATATATGTTTTGTCTCTCACATGTGATGAATATAGTAATAAAAAATTGAAAAGTAAGAATAACACACAATATGTTTGATATAATCTATCAAAGAAAATCCATTCAGTTTTGGTCAATTTTTTACAAAATCACTGTAAAGGAACTTAAAATCTAGAGATTGTGGGCCAACAAATTAAGAGGGTATTATTTTCTCATTTACATAAAATCTCCCGCTTTTTTTATTTACCTAAATTGACGGGAATATATGCTGGCAGTGAGGTGTTATCGCTCCTAAACCTAAACCACATGGTTTTATTCGCTCTTTAACCTTAAAAATATTTTAAAATTCGGTTATATTGAATTAAGATTTAAAACACTTCTTTAAAATCTCTTGGTATTCAAAAAGTTATGAAATTTTTTTTGTCTATAAAATGATGGATTATGAAAGATTTGCTTTTTATATGCTTTGAAATCTAGCCAAATTCAATAAAATTTTGATGAATTCTACTAAATTCAGCAAAATTCTATAAACTCTACAAGATTCTACAATAAATCTACCAAACTCTGTGTAAATTAAAATCAATTTTTAAAAATCTATCAATTATTATCAATCCGTTAAAATTTATCAAAATCTAAATTGAATTACCCCTCGTTACACTTATTCCGGACAAACATTCTCACTGCTATCCTAAAACCGGAGCTTTTCCGGCCTCCCCATCATACACGACCACCTCCAAAATCCGCACTAAACTTTTTCCCAACTACATCATCATCATCTTTTCCTTATCCACCAAAGCCAATCTAAAGACATCCACCGACACAAAACTTCAATGCAACTCCAACTTGTAATTCTTTCTGGGTCACCTTCCACTTTCATGACTTGAACCTCCTCTTGATACTCCGAATCTACGAGCTCCGCGTCATCATTGACAGTACTACTGCCGTATTCATCGGTCATGGTAATCTCTGTTTCTTTCAATACATGATACCCATGAATTATTGCAGTTGCAGATACTATAATTTTATTTTCACCATCTTTGAGTGAGAAGATTGATTTTGGGACCAACACCATCAATGATTGATCGTCACAAGTACCAAAACTGCCTCTCCATAGTAACCCACTTGTGCTACTCTTAACATTATAATCTAGATTGTCCCCCCATCGCTTAAGGCAAAAGATCATTGCCGAAAAATTGTGTGAGGACAAATATATAGACACTGTTGACTCTGAATTACGTAATGGACTAATCCACTCCGGAAACTCTGCTTGCCCAATGTAAAAGTCAATTTGACGTCCATATGCAGAGTACCCCTGTTGCAAACAGATGCCAATTCTTAGTAATGCCATCAAAATCTTATATACTGCCAATTTATAATAATTACAAATAATACTCCCTCGTCTCGTTAGGTTCTATACGTTTGGTTTAGACACGGAGACCAAGAAAAAATATAAAAAATAAGTAAAGTTGGATGAAAAGTGGGTAAAGTGGTGGGACCTATCAATATTTAATAATAGATTTGAGATAGTGGAGGAAAGTAGTGGGTGTAATAGTATTTTATATTATTATAGAATAGAGATAGTGGAAGTAGTAGATGCAGTAGTGTTTTATATTATTAAAAGTTACTATTTTTGGAATGTATAGAAATGAGAGGGACATCCCAAAATAGAAAGTGCATAGAAATGGCTGGGACGGAGGGAGTATATTATACTTGTACTATATAATTACTCCCTCCGTCCCGTTCAATTGAGGTCAAAAAATATAAGTAAAGTAGGGAAAAAAGTAAGAAGAATAAGTAAAGTGGTGGGACCCGTCAATATTTAAGGTATAAAATAAGTAAAGTGGAGAAAAGTAATGGAAGTAGTTAATTTTTATATTATAAAACTTTACTATTTTTGAAAAGTTTTGAAATGTAAAGAAATGAATGGGACATCTCAAAAAGAAAGTGTAAAAAAATGAACGGGACGGACGGAGTAAAATAGTACATTACTTACAAAAATAAAACAAAATAATACATTAGTTCCTACATAGTTGTCGTGGGGGTGCCACATATAAACACATATAAGATATAAAATTCTTAAAGAAGGTCAACTGGTCAAGGTGAAGATATTATTGTCATCACATACTAAAAAAATTTAATAGTTGCTTGCAAAGAGAAAAACGTAATGTTTATTTATTAAAAAATAATAATTTTTAGAAACACCATGTTACCATACTCATGCTAGAAATATGTCTCTCTGAACAAGTTTATATCAAAAGAGTTGAGATAAACCAAACCTCAAAGAAAGTTTCTGTTAATGTGTTTGCCAGAAGAGATGAGTTGCAACCTCCTAAATGAAGTCCTCTTATAGAAGCGAGTTCCTTCCACCCTGGAATCTCTGTTAGACCACTGCAATCATTAAGGTCCAATTTTTCCAACTGTTTCAAATTGGATACATTTGGTAAGCTTTTCATAGATTTGCACCCATCTGCCTTCATCCATTTCAGACTAGGAGGAAGTTCTGCACTGGACAACAGATGGCGACAATTTCGAAGCTCAAGATTGTTTAGGTTCGTGAACTGACTGATTAGGATTTTTTCAAACAAAGCAACAGCACCTGCAAACAGCTCCCTTAGGCTCACAACTCTCCCTAGGTTTAGGGATTCAGCGTTACCAAGTTCTTTTGGTAATGCTTCAAGACTACTGCAATTAGCAATACATAAGGCTTCCAATGCTGTCAAGTTGCAAATGGTGTTGGGAAGACTTCTTAGCTTCACACAACCACCCAAATTTATAGAAACCAGCTTCACCAGACTTCCAATTGATATGTGGACCTCCTGCAAGCTTTCACAACCCTCTAGATTTAAAGTTTCAAGGCACGGTAATTTAGTAAAGTCTGCAATCGTAGTTAAGTCTACAGAATATGACATGTTTAGAGTCTTGAGCTTCTCAAAAATTGGTGAAACCTGTAAAAAGTGCGCACAATTTGGAGAAATTTAGACGGACATTTTATATAAAATTGGTATATATGCAAGAATATACAGTGCCTGCCTACCATGTTTGGCTCCCACATTGTTCTTAATTTGCTATGAGGCAACTCAAGGACAACAAGATTCTGCAGGTTAAATGAAGATGGCAAAAACTTCAAAGCACACTCATACCAACGAAGCCACACCAAATCTTCAAGTGCATTACCAAAGTTTCCTGTGAAGTCTACATTTTCGAGGTGAAGAAATCTTAATTTACTCATATCTGTAAAGGTTTCCGTAGTCAATGGTAGTCCCTTCATAGCAGGGATGATGCCATCCATAGCAGGGATGATACCTTCGATTGCTTTGGTTCCCTAACACACACATCATATATGAAGAAGAGAAATTAAGAGACCAAAGATTTGATACTTAATTTTAAGAAGGAAAAGCGTTAGAGGCTACATGGTTCGGAGCAACTTAGAACATCTTTAAGAGGGGAGCCACTATTTATGTGAAATTACACTCTTAGTTGTCTTCCTATTTAATTTAAAAGGTGATAAGAGAAACTGCCAACTTTTGACACCCCTCAAATCGGATAAAACACAAATTCTAGTATCAGAAGTACACATCGTTGGTACTTATTTCATTATAACTTATTTTCTTTTCATTGATTTGTCTATGTGGGGATCGTTTATTAGGCCCCTTGTAGGTTTGCCAACTATTAGAGTAATTTATATTATAAGTTGTCAAACATGACTTGGATGAAAGTAAATATTAATAAATAAAATTATTTAATGTTTGGAACCCCTAGACCCAGGGTGTTTGTATTGGAAATGCTCTCATGATCAGTTTGTATATGTAAAAAAATACATAATATTTTAGGCCATTGTCAAATTTAAATTTTAGTCAGAACTAGAACTTATAATGAGTATCATCTCTAAATGTCAAATGTTTATCTAATTAGCACATCACGTATAATCAAAACTTAATATACTTTGTTATGTTGTAGAACATAATAAATTAATAAAAGACGATATTATGAAATTGATAAAATATTATTGTATTTTACTAAAATAATGTAAATTAATTTTAAGATCTGTATTCTAAAATGATATAATGCCAAAGACTTTGAGCAGAGAAGAGAAATGAGCTGAATAGGTGTGTGAAAGGCATATATAAGAAGTAAGACTGAAAAGTCATCTAGAAAAGAGGTTTGGTACATAAGAGAAAAGATTGAAAGGAAGCTGAATATGCACCTTGAGAAAGAAAAAAGGTAGTGGAGATAAAGGAGTCGGGCATTATGGCTTGAGAATGGAGTTAAAAATACTAAACATTTTCATATGAAAGCTTACAGTAGAAGAAGGAAGAATGAGATTAAAGATCTTTTTGATGATAATATGGAGTGGACAGATAGTGAGGAAAATCTAGATATGCACTTGTAAGTATTTTCAGGAGTTGTAGTAGGTAGATCACATCAATGTTGAGGAGATGAATATGTTTAGTGAGTGTGTTCCTAATAGAATGACTAGGGGTGCTAAGAAAAATTAAAGGAGCCATTTAAAAAAGAGGATATTAAAATAGCCTTGAGTCGTATTCATCCACTGAAAGTTCTACGAAGCAATGGTTTTCAGGCCTCTTTGATGGAAATGGGGGATTTTAGACCAATAAGTCTTTGAAATGTGATTTGCAAGATAGTTTCCAAGTGTATCGCAAATAGAATGAAGGAAAGCCTCCAACTGGTCATCTCTGAAATTAAAGTCCATTCATTGGAGGTAAACTTGTAAAAGATAATGATATCATTAGGTTTGAAATCCTATACTGCAAGGAAAAAAGGAAAATTTGTTAATGGAAGAAATATGGCACTTGACATGCCATATGATCTCATGGACCGGAGGTTCTCGGATAATATTATGTCCTCATTGGACTATAGTGACGAATGGATAAAAAAGGTAATAAACTGTGTTAAATCACTTTCGTATGCATTTATTACTAGTGGTGGGTAATTGAGACCGATATGTATTAGGTTATGGGCTTGGATGTTATAAATGGTACCATAGCTTTGCTCGGTCGGAAATGCAAAGGCACTTTCCGGATTTCGTAAGTTTGTTTATGGGCTCGATGAGGACTTCGATCCAATAAGATGGGGGTGTTTATAACATCCCACATTGTTAAGAAGTCTATGGACTCAACAAAAACATTACATCGTTTAGAAGAAGAGTGTTTGAGCCTTTTATAAGGACAAGTCAATAACTAATGTATACTAAATTGCTAGCTCTTTTCGACTAACCTGTGGTGGGTTGTTGGGTGTTTGAGCCTTTTATAAAGGAAAATCAATAATTCATGTATAAATAATTGCTAGCTCTTTTGGATTGACCTGTGTGATGGTTTTTGGGTCTGGTAATGCATTCTGTTGTACTGTGGGCTTGGATTGTTATAAAAGAAACAATTGATAGTTATTCAGCTTTGTCAAACCATTGTATTAACTGTATAAGCAATTTCAAATGCATACATTTATGCACATTTATAAGAAAAGTTGGCTGAGTGATGGTGTATCTTATAAAGTAATACTAAACCAACATATGAATGTGAAACCGTTGTTGTATATGTATATATAAATTGTTGTAAGTACCTTCCCTTTCCTGAACACGCGGAGAATATCTTCTCTTACCCACAATCTACTATGTTTTTCAGGATAACGAGGAGATTTGTTACGTGCAATTTCCCTTCCCATTTCCAGAAGCTGATTATGAGTCACCATCAACTTGTTTGTATTATTGATTGTCAGCAAACTTCTCTTCTTTAGAATGCCTATGTTATGCTCGACAAACGTATAATAAGTTTCCATTATTTTAACGACCTCTTCTTCCTCCCAACCGATAAAAAGACAAGCTATGTCTAGGAATATATGTCGCAAATCATCCACTTCCAATGCATTAAAACTGATCATAAGATCTTTTTTAACATCGTGAACACAAATTTGTTTAATTCTGTGCAGGAAAATTCTCCATCCGTCCTCAAGTTGGTTACTCAACTCAGAGCCAAAAACTCTAAGGGCCAAAGGAAGCCCTTCAGCACGTTCTATAATTTCTTTTATAACATCTCCGGACAATTCATTGAACGTTGTTACATTGTTCCCAAATGCATGATGGGTAAAAAGTTGACGCGACTCATCATCATTTAGTACATTTGCCTTGTATCTTTCTTCTACTCTTATTGAATCTAGTAAATCTTCGTTTCTTGTTGTGATAATGATTCTACTCCCCTGAGCAAATGGTCCTCTTAAAAATTTTAGTGGTTTGTCCGCCGAGACCAAATCATCAATAACAATGAGAACTTTTATAAATTGAATTTTTTCTTTAATCAAAGCAACCCCATGGTCAAAATTGTTAACCTTTTCCTCGTTACCTATAACGATATTATCTATGAGTTGTTGTTGTAAGCGTACCAGGCCTTCATATGAAGCATTCCTGCAGTCTGCTAGGAAGCAACTGCCCTGAAATCGGTGATAATTTTGATTAAATACGGCCTTGGCAAGGGTTGTTTTTCCAACTCCACCCATGCCGTATATACCAATCCTAATCACACCTTCTTCGGTGCTGTTCATCAATGATGTTATATCTTCAACACGAGAAACCAACCCAACCGGATATGTGGCAACATCTAAAGTCTTGGGATTTATATGGTTTAAAATATCCCGAACAATTTTTTTGATGATATCAGCTTCGGACCTGCATTTGAACTAGATTTGTCAATACATTAAGTTTTTTCATATTTGTATTAGTTACATACGACTAACAAGTACAGATGGCTAGCATAGTAGGTAGAGAAAGTAAAATCTAAAATACAGGCCTGAAATTCCTAGAAAGATTATTTACACGACCTATTATACAAATATATTACCTGAAATTTGATGACATAGCACATAGGTGCAGGGTTGTTGGTTGGTTCTTGTGCTGGTGAGATTAGTGCAGGTAGATATAAAATTTGGCAAAACACATTATTTGACCCCTCAACTTGACTCAAAAATTCTATTAAGCCCTTTAACTTAAAACCCAATAAATATGGCCCTCAACTTATATCCAGTAGCTTCCTTTGATCCCTATCTGGCGATTGTACACCACTGGCTGTTTTCTATTGTTGACCGGTCGCTCTAAAATATCAAGGAGTAAGGTACTGAATCATATATTATATTCTAACATCCATTGCCAATTCCTTGAACTTGTTAATTTCATTTGTTTGTCTATTTTTAATTGTACAATACGTACTTATTATAATAAACACATATTAAATTACACATACAATCATTTATATATATAATTGATATATAACTAAAGTTAAGAACTGGAAAATTAATACATTATCCTTCTATTATGGATAATTTGTGTGGTATAAATTATATTTTCTTTTAATTTTTTTATTAATTAATAAAAAGTAATATATAAAAATTGTAGAAAGTACATTTGTTGATAATGCACGAATAAAATAAAACCAGCCATAAATATGACGAAATGGTGATGAATTTGGTTGGTTTCGGACTGATACAAGTATACAACTCTGTTTCACAGGTGAGTGGATTTCGATTTCATTTATCGAAGACCTATTAAAGCAATATAATATAAGTTTATAAATTATATGATCTAACATTAGTTCTAACTTTAAGTACTGCACTTTAAGTACTACATCAACATGATATTAAAAAGTCAATACTTACATTTTGAATATCCGTAAAGAGTAGATTGCAATTTAGTGGAACTCTTATTGTAACTTCAAGATTGACGTATCTAATAATTAAGATCGATAATTTTAATATTGTAAATTTTATTTATTTCCTTTAAGTTTATAATGACTCAAATTTATATCCTATACATTACGAATTTACGAATTGCATCGTGTACTAATTTGTACGTAATTTTATTCATCTTTATAATGGGATCTACGATTTTTAAGAAAAGTAATAATATGAATTTAACGACGTTTGGGTCGAAAATATATAATCAAATAAATCGATATGAGATTTGAATTTGCACTCAATCTCAGTTATTGCTTGAATAATTAGATAAAATACAAATACTAGTCAAGTTAAAATACATCATTGTAAGTATTAGTAATATGGTGACCATACATAAAATTACACGATTAAAATTTTCAATTGTATTAATAAGGTTAATGAAGATGCGTTTTCAAAAAAAGTACTATAACTACTACATTTAAGATTATTAAAATGTGTAGTTGTGTTATGTTAAAAAATAAAATGGTAGTTTGTATAACTACACAAGATATGATAATTGATTAGTCGAATCCTAAGATTATAAAAATATTTTATAGTAAGTACAGTTACATTAAATTGTTTGATTGTCATCTACACGAAATTTTAAAAGATCATAAATCATTTATATACAAGATTTGATATATATACATACTAGCTTAAAACCCGTGCGATGCACAGATTATTATTAATAATTATTATTTTTATTATTTATGTTTTAATATTCTATTAATCTACATTTGCTAAAAAAAATAAGTAGGCATGCTAAACTTTTTTAAATAATTAAAAGTATTAAAATAGATTTTAAAATAAATTAATAACTGTTTGCCCGTGATATTTTTGGAAAAGGAGGGGTCTTAGTAAGGAAAAATAGAAAAAGTAACATGTTTTAGCTGAAAAGGTAAGTGTTCGTAATTAAAAGTATTTAAATAGGCTTCACAATAAATAAGTAAGGATTTGTCCGAAATATTTTTGGAAAATGAGGGGTTTAGTAAAGAAAAATCAGAAAAAGTAACATGTTTTAGTTGAAAAAGGTAATTGCCCATGATTTTTTTAGAAAAAGAGAAGATTTTGTTAGAAAAGATAATGTATTTTAGCTAAAAAGGTAGTTGATTATAAAAATGTTATTATTTAATAATAAGTTTTTTAGAAAATGAAAAAATAGAAAAATTAACATAATTAAAAGTATTAAAATAGATTGAAACCCTGATATTTTGATGATAACACTAACAGCAAGCTGGCTTAAGTGTATTATACTAACATGGTTTTGCAGGAAATAAAAGCTATGTATTTTTCTAACAAAACATGTTGTAGCAGCTAGCTGGCAGACTAATTTTCTATGCAGATAGCAAGCTGGCAACACTTCCAGCAGATAGAGTTTCATTCCTAATTTATAGGAAATTTTCTAGGAAACGTTTTGTAAGGACTCTATCTGATATATAAGGTATATATATATATATGGGCTCAAATATTTTCAAATATATTATATATATATATATAGTTCCTAAAATAAAGGAAGTTGATATACGTTGGTGATTATCTAACAACTTCTATTATTTTATGGGCTTTTCAAACCAGATTGAATTTGTCTTTCTTAACGTTCCTTCTCTAACTCATCTGGTTTCTGATTTCTGAACGTTGTTTTCATGAACGTTGGTTTGAATTAATCAAGGAACAAAATACGTGAGACTTGGTAGTCAAGACCGTTAGTTGTTGAATCGATTAATTCAAAATCATTGTTTCATTATAAAAAGACTTGTGCTGTTTTCATTCTAGCTGTTGGACTACATTCACAAGAAAACACAAGTGTTTTACAAACTGATTTGATATATCTTTCATATACTTTTGAGCTCTAATATATATTACATCTTATATCTTGAATTAGAGTTCATAGTTTCAATTGTAATTGATTATACTTGTATTGTTCAACTTGTAAGTTGGTAGTTGCTGGTTTTGTAAGCTTGGGAAACAAGGGTTCAAGGAACTTGATAGCTAGAGGAGTTTATACTTGATTTAGTATAGTACTTAGAGAGCTGTGTTCAAGGAACAAGGCGTTTCAGCAAGCTGCAAACAGTAACAGGGAGATCAGGGAGATATATTATTGTATTGTGTAGTTGTAATTCACTTTGATCAATAATATATTCCTTTGCCGTGTTGGTAGAGGACCAGGACGTAGACCTATAGGAGATAGGGGTCGAACCTGGCTAAAATTGCTGTGTGTTCTTTATTTTCTGCATATTTTCTATACTGCATTGAGCAACGTAGCTAGCTGCCACTTTACATTCTGTGAACTCAGTAAGCTGCCAGACAGCAAAACAGACTGATTTTTGCTTTTTCAGTCACATAACTTGGTAATAATTAAAATCGGTCATTGTTAGTCATAACACCTATTCACCCCTCCCCTCTAGGTGTTGATTCTCATTTGGTATCAGAGCATTGGTATACTAATTTTTCTGTAACAGGAAAAGTATCGATCAAATGGCTGACAATTATCCCGAAGGAAAGTCTGACTACCGAGCTCCTCTCCTCACTGGAACGGACAATTACAACTGGTGGAAAGGGCGTATGGAAACATATTTATCCAGAGATCCACTTGTTCTAAGGGTTGTTCAAAAGGGTCCATATGTATTTCTTGACAAAGATGGCAAAGATAAGGATGTTGATGATCTTACTACCGATGAATTGATCAAGTTTGGCTATAATGGAAAGGCAAGAAACTCTCTCATGAATGGGCTTAATCAAGCTGAGCATGACAAGGTATCGTCTCTTAAATCAGCAAAGGAGATGTGGGATGCATTGGAAACTTACCATGAAGGCTCAGCATCTTTGAAGAAGGTCAAACTCAGCAAGTTAATGAATGAATTTGGAAATTTTAAACTCAAAGAAGGAGAATCTATCAAAGAAAGTCAAGCTAGATTTCAAGTGAACATCAATGCACTTAAGAGACTTGGCAAAAAGATTCCTCAAGATGAAATCAATATGAAAGTTCTAAGTGCGGTGCCATTTATTTATGAACCCAAAGTTACTTCCTTGGAGTCTTCTTCAAATCTTGAAACTATGGATCATCTAGCTGTCTTTGCTGAGCTAGAACAATTTGAAACCAAGATACTTGAAAGCAAGGTGGAATCTATTAGAGCTCCAGTCGAAAAGATGAAGAATCTGGCCTTACACTCCAGTAGCAGCAAGCTGATCTCAGATGCAGAATCAGAATCTGATGAGGAATTGGCTCTTATGTCCAGAAAAATCAAGAAGATGATTGAAAAGAGGAACAAGCTGAAGAAGGAAAAAGGAAAAGCTTTTGGAGCAAGAAGAGAGTCAAGAGATTCAAAGGATGTTGCATGTTTTGAATGTGGGAAGAAAGGACACTTCAAAAGGGACTGCTACAAGCTGAAGAATAGGCCTAGGCAGCAAGCTGTTTCAAAGGACAGAATGAAATCTAAAGCACTTTTGACATGGAGTGATGATGAGAACTCAGCTTCTGATGATGAATCAGGTGATGAGATGGTGAACCTGGCTCTTGTTGGTCTGGATGATGAAGACACTATGCGAGGAATCACAGAAGATGGCCTTGTAGCGAGTGATGCTTCAGATTTGGACGACAATAGTAGTGAGGTAAACTCTATAAATTCTGATTCAAATTCTAGTAATCATTCATTAGATGAACTAACCTTGCAGAGACATAGTACTATATCTATTGTGGAGTTCATGGAATTAAAGAATGAGAACAATGAACTTGAAAAGAAGAATGCTTCACTTCGAAAGATGATTTCTGAGCTATTGGTTGAAAAAACTCCGTCAAACAATCATGAAGATCTTATTTCTGATCTCAAAGGGAAGTTAACACAACTTGAAGGGTTCAACAAACTACTTCTCAAAAGAAATGATACATTGATGAAGGAACTCAGCGAGCTACGTGCAGAAATTGAAGCTAGAGATGTATGTCTTGAGACATTCAAAATCAGAGAATCCATCTCAATTGAAGCTACTCAACAAGCTGAGAAGATAAAAGAATTAGAAGCTGAAGTTGCAAAGCTTGAGAAAGGCATGGGAAAATTTGTTCAAGGAGAGGAAGTATTAAAAACTATTATGAAACAAACAAAAGTTCCTATGGATAAAGAAGGACTTGGAATGGCTTCTACATCAAAGACCAAGGCTTTTCAATATGAAGGCAAACAGGGTATACCATATAATTATGTTATGCCGTGGAAAATTTGCTACAAATGTGGAAAGAAAGGTCATTTGTCACACCACTGCCCAACAGAGAACACTAAGCCAGCGAGCTGGAACAGACAGACTACTTCTGGGCAGCAAGCTACCAGAACAAGGAGAACAGGAAACCAAGCATCTAAAGTGGTCCAAATGTGGATCAAGAAATCTGAATTGAATGTTCTTTATGTTTTATCAACTAACCATGCTGGACCCAACAAAATTTGGGTACCAAAACGTTGAGATGTTTGTTCTTTGTTTTGTAGGTATGTCTTGTGGTCAAAGTCAATGCAAATCAATGGATATTGGATAGTGGATGTACAAGACATATGTGTGGTGACAAATCTCAGTTCCTTAGCCTCAAGATGAAAAGGGGTGGTAGTGTTACAATTGGTGATAGCAAAACTCTCCGTATACTTGGCAAAGGAACAATTGGTAATAGTAACATTTCTATTGATAAAGTACAATATGTTCAAGGTCTTAAATATAATTTGCTTAGTATAAGTCAGTTATATGATGATGGACATACTGTTGTTTTTGATAAAGAGAAATGTACTATTAATGTTGGCACTAACAAAGTCCCCCTAGTTGCTAGAAGGGAAGGAAATATATATATGTTGGACTTTGAGATGCAGGAAGTAGGCTGCTGTTTAGCTACTGTGGATACAAACCCAGATCTTTGGCATAGAAGGCTAGGACATGCTCATATGGACTTACTCAGCAAGCTGTCTACAAAGAAGCTAGTTAGAGGACTACCCAAATTGAAGTATATCAAGACAGAAACCTGTTCGGCTTGTCAATTAGGCAAACAAATCAGGACTCCACATAAGTCAAAGACAATGGTATCATCTACTAAACCTTTAGAGCTTCTTCATTTGGATTTATTTGGTCCGGAAGCATATAAAAGCATTGGAGGTAAACAATATGCATTTGTTATTGTTGATGATTATTCTAGATATACATGGGTATTGTTTCTTCGTACTAAAGATTGTGCTTTTAGTGAATTTGAGAAGCTAATCACTTTACTTGAGAACAAGTTGAATACGAGACTTATAGGTATAAGAAGTGATAGAGGAGGTGAATTCATCTCAAAAGGCTTCCTTGATTATTGTGAGGAAAGAGGTATTTCACATGAATTCTCTGCTCCAAGAACCCCACAGCAAAACGGAGTTGTGGAGAGAAAGAACAGATCTTTGCAAGAAACTGCAAGGACCTTGCTGCAAGAAAGCAAGCTGCCAAGAAGTTTCTGGGCAGAAGCAGTCAACACAGCAAGCTACGTTCTGAACAGAGTGCTTATCAGGCCTATTCTCAACAAAACTCCATATGAATTGCTGAGGAATAAGAAGCCAAACATTGGATATTTCAAGGTTTTTGGCTCCAGGTGCTTTGTACTCAAAACTATTGATAGAGATGGTAAATTCGATGCTAAATCTTATGAAGCAATATTTTTGGGTTATTCTTTAACAAGTCGTGCTTATAGAGTGTATAATACATCTAAACGTATTGTTGAAGAGTCTATAGATGTTTCATTTCAAGAGTCTAATGTTGATCTGTCAAGAGATGAGGAAGATATTGCAGGTGCAGGTGATGACAGCCAGCTGCCAGTGACAAATACTGTATCGCAGCAAGCTGCCAACCAGCCTGAGACAACTACAGCAGCTGAAAAGCAAACTGAAACCTCTTCTCCAGTAGATGAAACTATTGCTAAGTTGTCAAAGCTCACCTTGGAAGGTCCAAGAGGTCAAAGATCACAAGAAAAGATGCCTATATATGAAGGTGGTGAAGTTTCTCCTCCATCCAAGCGAATTCGAGTACATGAGGAAGTCATAGCTCAACATTCTTTGCCAAAGTCAACAAGAACAGTGAAGAACCATCCTCCAGAGTTGATCATTGGTGATAAATCAGAAGGAATCAAGACAAGGAAGGGTCAAGCCAACTTTTGTGCATTTGCGGCCTTTCTAGCTCAAGAGGAACCAAAGAATGTCAAAGAAGCACTTCAAGATGAGAATTGGATCATGGCAATGCAAGAAGAACTCAATCAATTTGAAAGATGTGATGTTTGGGAACTTGTGGAGCCACCTAAAAATGCTTCCATCATTGGTACTAAATGGGTCTTCAAGAACAAAGTTGATGAATTTGGTACGGTTACTCGAAACAAAGCAAGACTAGTTGCACAAGGATACAATCAACAAGAAGGAATAGATTTTGAGGAAACTTATGCCCCGGTTGCAAGACTTGAATCAATTCGGATGCTACTTTCATTTGCGTGCTTCAAGAAGATCAAGCTACATCAAATGGACGTGAAAAGTGCATTTCTTAATGGATTCTTAAAGGAAGAAGTTTATGTCAAGCAACCCCCTGGTTTTGAGAATGAGCAATTTCCAAATCAGGTTTTCAAGTTGAAGAAGGCATTATATGGATTGCGGCAAGCTCCTAGATCATGGTACGAAAGGTTAAGTAAGTTTTTGATCAAAAATGGATTCATTCGAGGTAAAATTGATCCCACATTATTTACTAAACATAATGGTACTGATATTTTAGTTGTACAAATATATGTGGATGATATTATTTTTGGATCTACTAATGATGATATGTGTAAGTGGTTTTCTAAGTGTATGCATAGTGAGTTTGACATGAGCATGATGGGAGAGCTCAACTACTTTTTGGGTCTTCAAATTAAGCAAACTCCAGAAGGTATTTATGTGCATCAATCCAAGTATATCAAGAATCTACTCAAACGATTTGGATTTGAAAATATCAAGCCGAAATCAACACCAATGACTCCTGCCAGCAAGCTGACAGCAGATGAACAAGGTATAGATGTTGATGTTCGCAAGTATAGAGGTATGATTGGTAGTTTATTATATCTTACTGCCTCTAGACCTGATATAATGTATAGTGTTTGTGTATGTGCAAGGTTTCAATCTAAACCAAAAGAGTCTCACTTGAGTGCGGTTAAAAGAATATTCAAATATTTGAGTGGCACAATTACTCTTGGCTTATTTTATCCAATCACAAATGCTTTTGATCTTGTTGGGTTTAGTGATGCAGATTATGCAGGTTGTCAAACTGATCGTAAGAGTACAAGTGGTGTTTGTGCCTTTTTAGGACAGAGTTTGGTGTCTTGGCAAAGCAAGAAGCAAGCTTCTGTTGCATTATCCACTGCAGAAGGTGAATATTTAGCTGCAGGAAGCTGCTGTGCCCAGATTCTTTGGATGATCCAAACACTCAGGGACTATGGCATCAAATGTGACAAGATTCCAATTTTTTGTGACAATACGAGCACCATTAATATTTCCAAGAATCCGGTGAATCACTCAAGAACAAAGCATATTGATGTTCGACATCATTTTTTGCGAGATAATGTTGCTAAAGGCAAAATTGAGCTATTATTTGTTTCTACGGAATACCAGCGAGCTGATATCTTCACTAAGCCATTAGATGAGGAACGGTTTTCTGTTCTTCGTCGAGAACTTGGCATGTGCAATGTTTTGGCAGCAAGCTGCCAATAATATATCCTGGTACTTTCTTATCATTATTTCGTCTCTTTATTATTTCATTTTTTTTATTTTTGGTGTTCTATAATTGTTATTTGTTATTCGTGTAGATATATAAATGTGTTTAATAGTCTTCCGTGTTTATTTGCAATACGTTTTGTATTCGGCTAAGTCTATTTTTTTTCTTTTCCTATGTTTTTGGGGTGGGTCGCATTTAATGTTAATCCTAAACTCTTCGCCTCCCCTTGAAATTCTAAAAAGAGGTTAAACCAAATTAGGCTCCCCTGACTTCTCATTTTCTTTACGCCCCAATTCAATATTCTCTCCAACCTAAGGTTTTCTTCATTTCACAATGAGAAACACTCGTGGTAAAAAGGCTTCTTCTACTGCTCTTACTCCGGCTGAATCCAAGGTGGCTAAAGGGAAAAATAAACGATTGTTTGATGAAGATGATGATGTCTACCTCTCTCCGGTTCGACTTGACAGTGGGGATGAATTTTCCGGTGGACAGCGTTCTGGTCATGGCGACGGTTCTTCAGTCAAGCGCTCCAAGTATGATATCACGTTTGTTTCCAAGGATCTCGAGGTGCGGTTTAACAAATTTCGTTTAGGTGACAGAAAAATCATCTCCGGTCGTCCTCTGGCAGGTAATTCATACCATAAGTGTGGAGCGATTAAGTTCTTTACTCAGTTAGGGTTTGATTCATTCATAAAAGATTTGCCACGCGACTGTTATCCTAATTGTGTTTACGAATTTTATGCTAATTTGGATATTGTGAAGAATGGTGTTTGCATGTCAAATGTTCGAGGAACTAAGATAATGTTAACTGCAAATTCACTAAATGATATTTTGGGTATTTCTGCTCCATCTACTCTGTCTATTTGTACGAATAAGGGTCCAGTTGATATTGAGGGTTTTTCTGCTTTAGATCAATTGAAAGTCATTCGTAATATTGATGGGTTATTGCAATATGCTTCTCCGACTACTAAATCTGTGACTCCGATGGCCCATTTATTGTTTCGCGTGGGTTTAGCCAATATTAATCCTCGTTTAGGCAGTCGCTCAAACTTTGCGGGTCAAGATGTTACTCTTATTGCTATGCTGTTGTCCGGTCGTAAGTTTGATTTGTCTGGGTTAATTATCAAGAATATGTTGGATGTTTTTGATTCTGGTAATCAACCGGGTTTACCCTATGGATTGTTATTAACTCGAGTGTTTGAGTGGTATGGTGTACCACTAAGAGAGGCTGATAAAGAGGTTGTCACAGAATTTTTAGATCAAAAGAGTCTTCTCCAGTCTCATCTCAAAGTGGAATCTGATGGTACGTTAGTCCAAATGCCAATTCCACCACCACCTCCTCCACAACCAACTCCTATTGATTCTGATAAGCTTGATGTTCACGAGGTTGAAATGGCAGTTTTTATGGATGAAGTTCGTGAGTCTTTCAAATCTGTTCATACTCGACTTGATGTCATGACTGATGAAATAAGGTTTCTTCGAGATTTGATTATTGGTTCAAAGTCTTCTTCTCGTTTTTGTGCGTTTGCTGCTACTGTTGCAGAATCTGGTTCTCCTGCTCATACCTCTCATCAGAATGCTGCTTTGACTTCAACTGCTGTGGATGCTACTCTGGATGCTGCCAAGACCTTGGTTGCTGATATTGCTCAGGATTATGCTGTTGCTGATGGAACTGAGGAGGATGATGATAAACTGGATGCCTAAGTTTTTCTTCTTTTTATGATTAAGGGGGAGTTAAATTTTAGGATTTTCTGGGTAATTTATGGGTTATTGAACATGTTTTTAAACTTATGTGGTTGTTATTTGAACTTATATGTTTTGTTATGGGGTACTGCTGGTTTATGCAGTTAAAACTAATTGCTGGTACAATTTCGTAATTTAAGTTGGTTTATGTGAACTAATGGTTTTATTTATCTTAGTTGAAATGCATATCTGTTAGATAAATATTTTGATGCAGGATTATTAGATTGAGGGGGAGAATTATTCTTTTCCTAAAATTGTTGTGTAATCATAAAAAAGGGGGAGATTGAAACCCTGATATTTTGATGATAACACTAACAGCAAGCTGGCTTAAGTGTATTATACTAACATGGTTTTGCAGGAAATAAAAGCTATGTATTTTTCTAACAAAACATGTTGTAGCAGCTAGCTGGCAGACTAATTTTCTATGCAGGTAGCAAGCTGGCAACACTTCCAGCAGATAGAGTTTCATTCCTAATTTATAGGAAATTTTCTAGGAAACGTTTTGTAAGGACTCTATCTGATATATAAGGTATATATATATATATGGGCTCAAATATTTTCAAATATATTATATATATATATATAGTTCCTAAAATAAAGGAAGTTGATATACGTTGGTGATTATCTAACAACTTCTATTATTTTATGGGCTTTTCAAACCAGATTGAATTTGTCTTTCTTAACGTTCCTTCTCTAACTCATCTGGTTTCTGATTTCTGAACGTTGTTTTCATGAACGTTGGTTTGAATTAATCAAGGAACAAAATACGTGAGACTTGGTAGTCAAGACCGTTAGTTGTTGAATCGATTAATTCAAAATCATTGTTTCATTATAAAAAGACTTGTGCTGTTTTCATTCTAGCTGTTGGACTACATTCACAAGAAAACACAAGTGTTTTACAAACTGATTTGATATATCTTTCATATACTTTTGAGCTCTAATATATATTACATCTTATATCTTGAATTAGAGTTCATAGTTTCAATTGTAATTGATTATACTTGTATTGTTCAACTTGTAAGTTGGTAGTTGCTGGTTTTGTAAGCTTGGGAAACAAGGGTTCAAGGAACTTGATAGCTAGAGGAGTTTATACTTGATTTAGTATAGTACTTAGAGAGCTGTGTTCAAGGAACAAGGCGTTTCAGCAAGCTGCAAACAGTAACAGGGAGATCAGGGAGATATATTATTGTATTGTGTAGTTGTAATTCACTTTGATCAATAATATATTCCTTTGCCGTGTTGGTAGAGGACCAGGACGTAGACCTATAGGAGATAGGGGTCGAACCTGGCTAAAATTGCTGTGTGTTCTTTATTTTCTGCATATTTTCTATACTGCATTGAGCAACGTAGCTAGCTGCCACTTTACATTCTGTGAACTCAGTAAGCTGCCAGACAGCAAAACAGACTGATTTTTGCTTTTTCAGTCACATAACTTGGTAATAATTAAAATCGGTCATTGTTAGTCATAACACCTATTCACCCCTCCCCTCTAGGTGTTGATTCTCATAGATTTTAAAATAAATAAGTAAGGATTTGCCCGTGATATTTTTGAAAAATGAGGGATTTTAGTAAGAAAAAATAGAAAGAGTAGCATGTTTTTGTTAAAAAAGATAATCGCACGTGTTTTTTTTTAGAAAAAGAGAGGATTTTGTAAGAAAAAAAAATAAAAAAAGGTAATGTATTTTAGCTGAAAAGGTAATTGGTTATAAATAATGTTATTATTCAGTGATAGTTTTTTAAAAAAAAATAAGTAAGGGTAATTAAGTAAAATCACTAAGTACCGACCGTCCGTCTATCCGACTACCAAACTTTTAATGTCTCGTCTTTAATAATATAGCTTAAAACCCGTACGATGCACGAGTTGTTTTTAATAATTGTTAATTTTATTATTTATATTTTATTAATTTCATTTATTAAAAAAATAAGTAGGCGTGTTAAACATTTTAAAATAATTAAAAGTATTAAAATGAATTTTAAACTAAATAAGTAACGGTTTGTCCGCGATATTTTGGAAAAAGAGGGGTTTTAGTAATAAAAGTAGAAAGTAACGTGTTTTCGTTGAATTTTAAAATATAAAAGTAACGATTTGTCCGTGATATTTTTGAAAAAAGAGGGGGTTTAGTAAGAAAAATAGAAAAAACTTTCAATGTTTCGTCTTTGATAATATATTATAGATAGAGAGATATATTCATAATATTAGTATTTTATGCTACTAAATGGAATAGCCCGTGATATTTTTGAGGTTTTAGTTAAGAGAAATATTAGTTAGAAAATATAAAAAAAATATACGTTTTGGAAAAAAAAGCTAATCGGTTAGTCATTAATAATTATAATATTATTATTTTATTTTATTAAATAAAACTATTCGTGATATTTTTGAAAAATTAGAGGTTTTGTTTAGGAAAAATAGAAAAGTACAAATTTTAGTTAGAAAATATAAAAAAAAATATACACTTTGGCTAAAAATGGCAATGAGTTATTTTTTAGCAATTATAACCTTATTGTGTTATTTTATTAAATGAAACTGTCTGTGATATTTTTGGAAAATGAGATGTTTTAGTTAGGAAAAATAGAAAAGATATTCTATATACTAATTTTAATATTTTATCTAACGGTTCTCAATGATTTGATCAAAAATATCTAACGGCTATGAATGGAGTGACCAGACTACAAAAACTTTCATGACCAGACTACAAAACTTTCAATGTTTCGTCTTTAATATAATAGTATAGATATTTGGGTATCGGCTGTACAATTAAATAAGTACATATAATTTCTTTTAACAAGATTGATACTATAAATTAAAATGTATAATTATGTGAATAAAAATGTTATTTTGAAAATACAATATTAAATTTGTATATGACTACACAACATGTAGTGATCAATAAATTGAATTATAATTTGTGAAAATAATTTAATTTAAGAACTAATTCATATTATGTAATTTTAAAAAAACTAGGATATTTATCAAAAATACCATCTTTTTAAAGT
The DNA here is from genome assembly GCA_030848705.1 of Heracleum sosnowskyi. Taxonomy (NCBI): domain Eukaryota; kingdom Viridiplantae; phylum Streptophyta; class Magnoliopsida; order Apiales; family Apiaceae; genus Heracleum; species Heracleum sosnowskyi. The sequence continues at coordinate 13,778,507 of CM061239.1, forward strand.
TTTTTCGCGATTTTACCATCTTCTCAAAATATTTGCAAAAATACTTTTTTTTTTAAAAATAATTTGCGTAAATACCATCTTTTAAAAAGATTTTACAAAAATACGTTCAGCAACTAAATGCAACCAAATGCAATCTGTTGATATAATTTAGTTGATTTTGGTGGATTGCGAAAATTTTAAAATTGAATTTGCATATGTGGTTGCGCAGCAGCAGGTTGCATACAGTTGCATAGTTGCATATGTGGTTGCAAACATGTTCCTATTGTTGCATCCAGTTGATTTGGTTGCAGAAGGTATTTTTGCAAATAAGATGGTATTTTTGCAAATTACTCTTTTTTGAAAAGGTATTTTTGCAAAAATATTTTTGGTATAGGGTATTTATGAAAAAAACCCAAAAAACTAATAATACATTAAAGTGGAACTTGTAATGAAAAAAGTAAACAATACAAATGTACCGATGGCAATATTAAAATTATATTTAAAACACGTATATATAATTAACATATTAAAATGAATATTAATAATATTAGAAAAGAATATTAATAATGTTCATAGATTAAGAAAAAAATTATGAAAAATATGATTATTATAATTAAAAAAATATTCGTGCAATTGCACGAGTTATAAGTTAGTATTATTCAGTTAATTAATGTCATGAATATTATTCAACTACATATCTATATTATTATATTAAAATCGAAACATTGAAAATTTATGAGTTTGATTTTAATAAAATACTATAAATAAGAGTAGATAGTTAATTGCCTTTTCTAATTAAAACTTGACTTTTAATTAAAACCTATCACTTTTTATAATATCTAAAGATACCAATTATACTCTATATTCCAATTATTAATAGTGTCTTTTCTAATTAAATCATGTTATCTTTTAATTAGAATATATATTACCTTTATAAAGACATCTAAAAACCAACTATACACACCCAAAAATATGTGCTACTAGGTAATTATAGTTAGTTAATTATAGATGGGTAAATTAAATATCTTGTTCAATAGCTGGTGAAGGCATGTTAATTTTTGCAGGAATTTGAAAGAATCAAGTAAAATTCTTTTACTTACATATTTTCGACCAAATGGTGTCCAGACTTGTCAGCCACTGCCTTCAATGCAACACGCCACTTACGTATTTTATTATCATCGAAATTGCTTTGATGTCGAATAAAAGCTTCACTAAAACTCCCCTCTTGATTCCTCACAGCCCACGGATGAATATGGTAAAACACAGGAATAACCAATCTACCCTTTGATTCAATGGCTACAAGCTCGTCAAGGCACCATTTTGACTCGGCATATTTTTCAGAGAATATAACAACGTAAGCCTTGGATTCCTCAATAGCTTGGAGTAATGTTTCTGAGATTTCTTTTCCTTTGGGTAGCTTTGGTTCATCTCTAAACGTCTGAATGAATAAGCGATCTAGGGCAGCATAGAGATGATCTGTGAATGTATGGCGAGTATCTTTACCCCTGAAGCTCAAGAAAACGTCCCAAGGACGAGGAGGCGAAGTTGAAGTAGAAGCCATTATTAATTAAGACAAGTGATTGAAGAGTTTCAAATATGAAGATCTGGAATAACTGATAAGAATGTGAAAGATGATTGAAATATGAGGAGACTAATACAGTTTGTAATACATGGGTCAACGCCAGAGAAGAGAAGGGATAAATGGCACAGAACGATTAACATGGGTAAGAAAATGAGTGACCGGTTGAGGTGGATAAACGTGTGTGCGGGGCGAGTTGTGCTGAGCTTTTATAGTGTCAAGTTGATGTTTAATGAAGACAAGATCGGTACGTTCTCGATGACGAGCTGGGCCGGGCCGTGCCGTGTCAAATATTTTTTTTTTTAATTTTTTATTTGATTAAATATTTATTTAAAATGTATAAATTAATTTGCAAGTAACTACTAACCACTCATATGTGAGTTTTAATTTGGAGATATAATGGGGAGGGAGAATATCTAAGTTATATATTGTCCAAAGGCTCCGCAGAAGTAGATATAAGGACTAATACATAGTTGAAGCCGTGTGAGCCGGACAAGCCAACTTACGAGCCGAGCCGGGCCGTGCCGGTTTCAGGTCGAGAAAATTCAACTCGTATATGCCTCGTATTGCTATTCGGTTTGTACTCGTTTTGAATCGACCCGTTTCAAACCGAGTTAAATAGTTTTTTTGGCGAGACGATTCCGGTTTATCTATGTGAACCCGCTCGTTTGACCACCTCTGATGACAAGGTCCTTTATTTAACCTCCCAACCTAAATATCTAACGTTCCAACCAAAGAGGTTTATAGACCAAGGTCAACATTCTTTTTACATTTTAGTCACCCCCCCCTAACAGTCAACATATGTATACTTTTAAGTAAATTGAATATAAAGTTTTTTACTTTTTGTTATGAAATAAATTGTATGACTCTTTGAGTTTCTAACTCCATTGACTTTTCACCTATCTTGTAATTAGTACAACTCTTGGCTTTTCACTTCTCTTGTAACCTATGTATAGAAAGCCTATATAAAGACTTGTATACACATTGTCTTATGACATGAACTGTTATATGAACTGTTATCTTTTTTTTCCCTTCATATAGAGTGAGTCCATGTTATAATGACGTAAGTAACTGTTTCAACTCAATCATCATAAATAATTGAAATCCTAAATTTTAAAAATTCATATATAACTCAAATTGAATTATCTTATATATATTTCTCAAAATTCATGTATTTTGCTCAGTTATATAATTTTATAAATATATGGTACAAATTAATGAATTCTGAATCAACTACATTTATACTAAACTATAATAAACAAAATGGGGTATAATTTATCATTTGGTTCACAACTCATATTGGTTATCTTTTTCAATCACAATCGATACTGATAGGTCTTTGAAGTCAAATTGATTGGAACATCTAGATGTATTACTAAAAGTTATGCTACATAAAAGTTTAAAGTTCGAATCTCATCAACAACATATTAAAATAAACATTTATTACAAATATGTTAAAATTAACATTTACTCTGAGCGACTAATCTGGCAGAACAACTCAAAAATTAAAAACATAAATAAAGGTAAAATACGTGAACAACTCGTTACTATATTTAATTTGATTATAATAATTTAAATAAAAAAGTAAAATAATACAAAAAATAACTCGTGCTTTGCACGTATTATAAACAAATATATACTGATAAATATATCATTTTTAAGACTATTTTTTTAAAAAAAGTAATGTGAATGTGATAACTTTATAAATGTCCAGGGATTATTCATCTATTTAAAAGTGAAAAATGACCATGATTTTGATCTGAAGACTTATTCGAGGTTATACTGTTTTTTCAATACAAATATTGAATGACATTTTTGTAATAATAAACTCAACCTTTTCATATACAAAAAATAAACTTTACTGGTATTTTATTGTGTATTAGCTTCAGTGTTAAAATTCGACGATGTCCTCAAAGCCCACAAACCCTATTTAGAATTTCATTTATCAAAATGATTTTATGATATTACGCATCCATTTAATATATTATATAAAATTCTATTATTATTAAAGGTTTATACTTTTTGTTAACATCATTCAATAATTTTTTACATACAATTTGAATTTTTATTGTTAAAACTTATAGTCTAACTGGTCGTCATTAATAGTTAGACAATTTTATAATGCTTATAATCGGGAAAAATCATATCTTATTTTAATCTATTGCATATTAATCATGTTGATTTTTTTATTTAAAACATAGATCCTGTTTTTGAGTTATCGTCTTTTTGGAATCAATTCAATTGTATCTTCTACATTTTCAAATATTTATCTTTTTAGTCGAATTATATATTTAAACCCCTCAAAATCTAAATGTTTGATCAATAAAATATTTCTAATTTAACTCAAATATTTGATGTAGTTATATATTATGTATAATTTTATAGATAGAATTTATATATTTTTATTTAAATAGTATAATACATTTATATATATATATATATATATATATATATATATATATATATATATATAAAGAGAAAAATCAAAATGAAAATATTTTTTTATCCGGAATAATTTACATTCATGTGTAACATGTGAAATTATATCGTATAAATTTTATTTTTCATACTCATCATTTATCATGACAAAGAGAGTGTGAAGATTTTATTTTTTACATTTATCATTTATAATGAAAGAAAACCTTTTTTGTAATTATATACTCCGTAATATTCTACATTTTAAATCATCACCCCGATTTTTGACTCGGATATCAACCGGGGGATTAGAATGGTGGAAAAAGTGAAAAAATTGATGAAAAAATGAGTAAGTTAAAGATATATCGAAGTTAATAAAGAATGACATGTAATATTAGAAAATATCAACAAATGAAGTGTTCATTTTGAAAAGAAATTTGCTAAGAAATGAATATGACGAACATAGTGTATAAGCATTAGCATTACATAAATTTGATGCTAATTTTCTTAATTTTAAATTATAGACTTAACAAATAATGAGATACATAACATATACAATAGTTCTTATATTAGATCAAGTTCATTACTATATTTTATGTATAATTAATTAATTCTAATAATGTAAAATAGTGATATATAATATGATATAAAAATATGAATTGTCAACAACATAACTAAAGTAAATACCCCTTCCCCCTTCCCCCTTTTCCTCTTCTCCGCCGCCGCCCCTTCCCCCTTCCCCCTTTTCTTCTTTAACGTGACCGGCGGGGGCTTCCATCGGTTTATCTCCGGTGGAAAGCCCCAATCCTTTTCTTTTTTTAATTTGTTTTTTAATAATCTTCTTTTTTGGATCTAAGATCTTTTCATTTGGATTTTTAGTTTGCAATTTCAGTATTGTTTTTCTCTCCATGGTGAGTGGGTGTTGTTTTCTCTCCTTTATTGTGAGTGCTGGTTTTGATTTAGTATGAAATTGCAATCATGGTCGATAGCTCAAACAGGTTACGATGAAGCGGGTGAAGTGAGTAAAGTGGGTATATGTAAATACATCATCTTCAACAAATTGCTAGACTATCTCTTCAGGATAATAGACAATTGTTTCGATTTTATGTTTGTTCGACTCGACTATCTTTGTAGATGCCGTATGGCTTTTTATTAATGAATTGATTCCATTGTTCTTCAAAAAAAAAAAAACAACGTAACTAAAGTATATTTAATCAAAAATATACAACTATAATAAAAATTTATAACGATGATTGATCATTTACCTATATATATATATATATAATAATGTAAATAAAAAATACAGATTTATATAAATAACATGGACCAATATTTCCTTTACTCAAAGGTTCAAAATAAAAAAGGAATATAGAATTGGAGGAAATGATGTGACTTATCTAATAAAATCTTTAAAGTAAACTTAAAAAACAATGTAGCATAGTGGTTATGTTTTGGATTTCTTTGAAGGAAGTTGGAGGTTCGCCACATTAACAAATATTAATCTATTTTTGCAATAGATAGATAGTAGATTAAGAACTTGACTTATTTTTATTACATTTATTTATGTTATGTTTTTATTTTGTAATTATTAATCGGGTACGGGAATAATTGAATTGCAGTGGTAAACTTTTGTGTTCACTCGAAAAGAAAGAAAGAAAATAAGAAAAAAAAGTTTGTACTCTTTAATTTATGTGATATGTCTATAATTTTGTCGTAAAACATCCAACTAAGAAAATAAATTAATAATAGCAATATGTTAAAATAAGCAAAACCAATCAAACAATTGAATACTTTTAGGATAAAATAACAATTGCAGGATTAAATATTAATAGCCATGTGAGAAAGATTCATGAGAATATAATTCTCAATTACAAACTAATAAATGTTAATTCTCATGTCATCTGTGGACATGAGAGTCTGATGCTCTTAACTTTCATGTACAGGTATCTTCCTCCATATGCTTGAGTTTTAGAATTTAAAAATGGCGAAAATTCTTCAAACATTGGCGACAAAATTACGCGCAAAAGATCGAATAGGAAATATCTGCAGCTCTCAGAAGTCAGATCCCACTTATCTAATAATCTTCATCATATATCCTCATTTGTATATCAGAAAGAAAGGGCCTAAAGGAAGATCCCCTGAATTTGATGTGTTCAACATCATCTTCGAAGTAATTAGGTACGTTAAAATATATTTCAAGATCTTCTTATTTCTTATATATCTTGCATGCATGAATGCATCAGCAACCCAACAAAGAGTTAAAGGCCTACAGTACTTTGAAGTTTCAACTTTTACATATAATCTAACCAAACTTTATGGTATGATTATGTTTTGTAGTGCTTATGCGAACCTGGGATTCACTATGGGATATAGTTGTGGAAGACGAATAAATTCAGATATAATTTGCAAAGACGCGTATTATGGATTTGCCGGAAGATGGTCTGACAGTGGAAAAAGCATTCTCATTGTTGTCATGCTCTTTGGACGCATTAAGTCTTTGTTGCACAAGGACACAGACACTGCCTAGAATTTTTTCTAGCTTATTTTTAGATAATGTATACCTATCTGTACTGCTGATCTCTACGTATATATTTAGTTTAGGATTATTTATATTAGTGATATTAGTTTAGTAGAGTCAAAGTCAAAGCAATGAGCTGTTATTTGACATTTTTGTATATTCTGTTAGTTCCCGCCAAAAGTTAGTTAGAGATTAGAAACTATTTACTCTTGTATAGATAGTATAAAGGTTGAGAGAGATGATGTACATAATCAATTTTTTGTATTCAGTTTTACAAGCAATGAAATTGTTGAGCTCTTTTACAGAAACTATCATGGTATCAGAGCCTATGGCGACTTGATCCTCTGCGTTTTGCTTTCGTTTACATTTCTAAACCTCCATTATCGTCTTCCTCACGAGCTCTCTATCGTCTTCACGAGCTCTCGTTGATTCATGTGTTTTCTGTTTTTACACAGATTTAAGTCATTTTCTGCAAATATTAGTCTGGTAGTTGTTGCGAATTGTTCTATAGACAAATTTTCTCTGAATTCAATCTTCAGAATATAATCTTCAGAATATTAGTCAATCTTGATAATTCGTTTTCCTCCGAATTCTTGCAAAATTAGTTTGCATATTCTTCTGATTTTCTTGATATTTGAAGGTTTCTGATTGTTGTGACTGATTGCTAGTAGATCTCTATATCTGATATTGATATAATTCCAGTTTTTCTGTCTGCACACAAACTGTTTGATAAAATTACTATTTGGAAATCTTGATACTTTTTTTCGTATCAATCACAATTGTCTTAAACATGAATACTACTGCTACTATTGTTAATAATCACGATCCGTCTAGTGTCTACTACATTCATCCTTCAGATGCTTCTTCAACTCAACTTGTTTCTGTTAAATTTGATGGAAGTGGTTTCAATAACTGGAAAAGATCAATGTTGTTGGTCTTGTCAGCTAAGAATAAGATAGGGTTTGTTGATGGTACTATACCAGCACCTGACAAAATTTCACCTGAATACAAGTTCTGGTCAAGATGTAATGATCTTGTGATTTCTTGGATTATCTTTAATCTTGATACAACAATAGCAAAAAGTGTTTTGTTTCTGCAAACTGCAAAAGAAATCTGGTCTGATTTGGAAGAACACTATGGTTATGCGTCCATGACAGAAGTGTATTCTCTGGAACAAAAGTTATCTGAGATGATGCAAGGTTCGAAGAATATATCAGAGTTTTTCACTGCTATCAAGACTATCTGGGATGGACTTTCAGATGCTAATCCCTTACCAAGCTGTACTTGCAACAAGTGTACTTGTGGTTTATCTCAGAAAATCCAGGACAGGCAACAGGATCAGAAATTACTTCAGTTTATGATGAAGTTAAATGATAATTTTGCTGCAGTTAGGGCTAATGTTCTTATGATGCATCCTTTGCCAAATGTTTCAGCTGCTTATAGACTCTTTTCTCAAGAAGAGAGACATAAGGAGATCTCTCAAACATCTTTACAAACTGAGTCCATGGCCTTTATTGCAGATAAGAGAAATAATAGCAACAGAGCTGGCTTCTCACATACTCCTGGCTTCTCACATACTCCTGGAAATTCTCAATATAGAGGAAATTACTCTGGTTCTAAGAAGTTTGGTTTTAAACCTGATTCAAACTATTACTGTACACACTGCAAAGTACCAGGACACAGTGTTGATAGATGCTTCAAGATACATGGTTTTCCTGTTGGCTACAAAGGAGGACATAAGGATACTAGAGTGGCTGCTCTTGTTCAAAGTCCTGATGAGTCTGATTCACCTACTGATCATAAGGCTGATGTTTCTTTCAAACAATCCAGTCAAATCTCTTCTGAACAGTATAATCAATTAATGGAGATACTCACCAAGCAACATATGTCTGAAATTCAGAATGCACACCAGAATGATGCAGAGTCTTCTCATACTGCTCTTCTTACAGGTAAGGCTTGCTTACTTTCCTGTTCTAAATCAGAATGGTTGCTTGATAGTGGAGCTACAGACCATATAACAAATAATATAGAAGACTTTTCTGTTTATAGAGTTATTTCTGAGTTTGACAATACTATCACTATTCCAAATGGTAGTAAAGTCCTGGTTACTCACATTGGAGACGTTTTGTTACATGGTAACATTTTACTCAAGGATGTTTTGCTTGTCCCTTCATTTCACTTCAAACTTATTTCCACTCATAAGCTGTGTCTTGATCTTAGTTGTCAATTGATATTCAATTCTGATTCTTGTTTCCTTCAGGACCATTCACAGAAAGGTCCACCAATTCTTCTTGGTAAACTGGGTAATGGCTTGTATAGCGTGGATAAAGCTGTCATGAAGCATTCTTCTTCTTTACCTATTCAAGCCTACCTCAGTGCTTCTTCCATTGATTCTGCAAGTCTATGGCATATGAGATTAGGTCACTTACCCTTTCCTCAAATGAAGTTAGTAGTTCCATCATGTGATGTGAAATCTTTTAGTTCAGAACATATTTGTCAAGTATGTCCATTAGCTAAGAAAACTAGAAACTCTTTTCCTTTAAGTTGTATTAAAACCACTGCTATTTTTCAGCTCATTCACATTGATGTCTGGGGACCATATAAGGTCAAAACTTCTACTGGTTGTAATCAATTTCTTACAATTGTTGATGATTTTAGTAGATTTACTTGGGTACATCTTATCAAATACAAGTCTGATGTTCCTACTGTGTTTTCCAATTTTATATCTTTTGTCAAAACCCAATTTCAAACTTCCATTCTTTGTGTAAGATCTGATAATGCCTTAGAACTTACAGCTGGAAAAATGAGAGACTTGTTTCTAAAAGAAGGTATCATCAATCAGACTTCTTGTGTATATTCTCCACAACAAAATGGGGCTGTAGAGAGAAAACATAGACATCTTTTAGAAACTGCTAGGGCATTATACATTCAGTCTAAAGTTCCTGCTAGGTATTGGGGTCACTGCATTCTCTATGCCACTTATCTGATAAACAGGATGCCATTGAAAAGCATAAATCTTCATACTCCTTATTTCAAACTTTTCAATTCACATCATTCCTTAACAAACCTTAGGTGTTTTGGTTGTCTCTGTTACATTTATACTCTGAAGGTAAATAGATCAAAATTTGATAATAGAGATTCTCCTGCTGTTTTTTTGGGATATCCAGTTCATGTTAAAGGATACAAGGTTCTGGATCTTCTTACAAACTCTATCACAATATCAAGAGATGTCATTTTTTATGAATCTCATTTTCCTTTTCATTTACTTCAATCCAATGGTCATCCATACAGAAATTCCATTTCCTTGCCTCATATGACTACTACATCTGCTTCTTTTGACAATCCATCTTCTGATTTTATTGTTTCATCAGACAGTACTGATTTTATAACAACTCCAAATATTTCTTTTGATACTCATGAGTCAAGTTCAGAACACAATCATGGTTCTTCTCAGTCCATTGATATTAGTGATCTGTCTAGTCCTGAGATTTCAGATGTAGTTGTTCCTATCAGAAAATCTACAAGGATCAGACATCCTCCTACTTACTTGAATGAGTATCAATGTCATTACAGTCAAAGTACTCTTTCAAATTCTCACTGGTGCAATCTTATATCCAGCTCCATGTTACCTACTACTCATACTCATTTTGTTACTAATTCTGCCACCATTACTGAACCATCTTCCTATTTAGAAGCCTCATGAAATCCTTTATGGGTAGAGGCTATGCAAAATGAGATTTAGGCACTCCAAGATAATAATACCTGGACATTAACAGATTTACCTAAAGGAAAGAAACCTATTGGTTGTAAGTGGGTATATAAGGCTAAATTGAAAAAAGATGGTTCTCTTGAAAGATGTAAAGCTAGGTTGGTAGCAAAGGGGTTTACACAGAAATATGGGATTGATTATCAAGAGACATTTTCCCCTGTTGTTAAGATGAACACTGTCAGATGTTTAATTACTTTGGCTGCTCACAAGAAATGGAAACTTTATCAGCTTGATGTAAATAATGCTTTTTTGCATGGGACTTTAAAAGAGGAAGTATATATGAAGATTCCAGAAGGTATTTTGCACTCTCCACATCAGGTATGCAAGTTGAATAAATCCATATATGGTTTAAAGCAGGCTTCAAGGGAATGAAATGAGACTTTAGTGGATGAACTTATAGCTCAAGGTTTCTATCAGTCAAAGTTGGATTATAGTTTGTTCATTTTCAAAGACCACATTGATATCACTATTGTGGCTGTATATGTAGATGATATTTTGGTTACTGGCAGTAATTTTTCCAAGATAGAGGCTCTCAAGCAGCATCTTAATTCATTCTACTTTTACTATCAAAGACCTTGGAGAATTACATTATTTTCTTGGAATTGAGGTTAGCTATTTACCTGAAGGCACTGTTCTTAGTCAGACAAAGTACTCAAAAGAAATTTTGCAGACAATTGTTGTTGATTTATCCAAGAAGGCCTTGACTCCCTTGCCTATTAATACCAAACTTACAGCTGATGATGGAGAATTCTTCAGTGATGCAGAGTTATACAGGTCTATAGTTGGCAAGTTAAATTTCTTGACCAATACTAGACCTGATTTGAGTTACACAGTTCAAGTCCTTAGTCAGTTTCTACAAAGGCCTAGAGTACCACATTTTGAAGCATTGGTTCACACTCTCAGATATCTTTCTACTACCATAGGTCAAGGTATTCTTTTGAAGGCATCAGATTCTATTACTTTGCAAGCTTTTTCAGACTCTGATTGGGCTTCTTGTCCAGACACAAGAAGATCTGTTACAGGTTATGTTCTGTTACCGGGAAATTCTCCTGTGACTTGGAAGTCTAAAAAGTAATCCACGTATCCAGGTCTTCTTCAGAGGCTGAATACAGGGCCATGGCTTCTGCAGCATCTGAGGTTGTGTGGACTGTCAGATTGTTGGAAGAATTGAGTGTTCATGATTTAAAACCAGTACAACTACATTGTGATAATAAATCAGCATTGCATATTGCCAAGAATCCAGTTTTTCATGAAAGGACAAAACATATAGAAATTGATTGTCATTTTACTCGAAAGAAAGTTTTGGAAGGCATTCTTCAACTTACTTATCTTCCTACCAAGAGTCAATTAGCTGATGTTCTTAACAAGATTGTTCCTTCTCCACAATTTAAAGATTTGTTATTCAAGTTGGGTTTGGTTTCTTCTTCACCACCTCCCAACTTGAGTGGGGATATTAGTGATATTAGTTTAGTAGAGTCAAAGTCAAAGTAATAAGCTGTCATTTGACATTTTTGTATATTCTGTTAGTTCCCGCCAAAAGTTAGTTAGAGATTAGAAACTACTTACTCTTGTATAGATAGTATAAAGGTTGAGAGAGATGATGTACAGAATCAATTTTTTGTATTCAGTTTTAAAAGCAATGAAATTGTTGAGCTCTTTTACAGAAACTATCAATTTAGAAAACTTCTAAATTATATCTCTTGGAATTTCGGATATAATTCTCTGTTTCTCGACGAAAAGATTACAGTAAATTCTTGTTAAAGTGTAAATTGTAGATAACTAATTATGTAGCAAGGGTAGATTAGTCAATGCACTTGGTTAGTTAGTTAGAAAATAGTCAAGTCAACTTTGTATATAAATAGTCTTGTACATCTCATAACAGAATCAAGAAATCAATTTACAATTTTTCAGCATTTAACATTTCTAAATGGTATCAGAGCATTCTCTCTCTCTCTAACCAACTCGTCTTCTTAGATTGAGTTAGTTACAGTTTTTCCGCCATTAAACCTTCAACTTCAAGCTCAATTCCTTTTAAGAATACATACAAATTCTCATCGAATCTCAGAAAATATACAAATCAGTATCGAATCTTGCAGAAAACATACAAATCGTCAAATCTTGTAAACAAAAGTATGGCGAATCTTGAAGAAATTGCTACCGAGAACAAGGAAGCTAATCGCGAGTCTGATCTTGAAAGTGAGTACCACACAATCATTCTTGAATCAAGTCATCCTCTCTACTTGCATCCGTCTGATCATCCAGGTTTGATACTTGTAACTACTGTCTTTAATGGAGAAAATTTCAATGAATGGAGAAGATCTATGTCACTTGCATTATCTGCAAAGAATAAGCTAGGTTTTGTTAACGGAAAGTTTAAGATTCCGGCTGTTACTTCTACTTACTTTGATCACTGGCAGAGGTGTAATGATATGGTGATAACATGGATATTAAATGCAATTGTGCCAGAAATTCGTTCTAGTTTGATGTTCATACCTCTTGCTGTTGATGTTTGGAGTGATATTCATGTGAGGTATTCTCAAAGTAATGGTCCTAGAATCTTTGAGATCAAGTGTTCTTTGAATAATCTGCATCAAGATACTCTTACTGTTTCTTCTTATTATACAAAGTTTAAGATGCTTTGGGATGATTTCATGAATGTTGCTAATATGCCTAAGTGCACATGTGTTTGCATCTGTTCAGCTAAGACTCAGTTAGAACAATATGATGAAATGATGAAAGTCACTCAGTTTCTTATGGGATTGAATGAGTTGTATACAAATATAAGAGGACAATTGTTAATGATGAGTCCAATGCCAAAATTGACTCAAGTGTTAGCATTACTTCAACAAGAAGAAAGACAGAGAAATCATGTAAATCTAGCACATCCTACTGTTGAATCTGCTGCTTTACTGGCTAAAACAGGAAATTTCAGGAATTTTAAGCCTAACTTTGTGAAGAATGATAAGCCTGTTTTTGGAAATTTTAGGAGATCAGATGGTCGAAAAGGAAATCTAGAGTGCACTTATTGTAATGGTACTAATCATACCAGAGAACGATGTTATCATCTAATTGGTTTTCCACAGAGAACAAGATTCAATACTGACAAAGTGATTGCTCAGGCCACAACTAATACTCAAAATCAGAGTGGAAGTTCAGGTACTGACAAGGACAGTGTGACATCTGGAAGTCCTCAAGTTACTAATACTGTGACAAATACTGGTCTCTCTAATGCTCAATATCATCAGTTGCTAAATTTGCTGAATCAGAGAGTAAATAACTCTCATTCTGCTCATTCTGTTGAAGTACCTCAATCAGGTATTTCTGCTCATACTTGTTCTTATATGACCTCTGTGTGTCTGGTAAATAGTCATTCCTCTACTGACTGGATTATAGACTCTGGTGCAACTGATCACATTACCTGTTGTCATGATGCTTTAAGCAATATCAAGTCTTGCAATATTGATATCTGTCTACGAAATGGTTCTCAGACTAAAGTAAAATTGAAAGGGACTATTCATTTAACATCTGATATAATTCTCTATGATGTCTTACTTGTTCCTGCTTTCAAATTTAATCTCATTTCTGTTAGTAAGTTGACCACCACTCTTAAATGTGGGGTTCAATTCCTGTCCAATATCTGTCTTATACAGGACTCCTTGCTGAAGACTGTGAAGGGGATTGGTAAACTTCATGGTTATCTTTACAAACTCCTTGTCCCTGCTCAAAGATCTTCTACATCTACAACTTCAAATATAGCCTTTTCTGCTAGTGTTTCTCAATCAAGTCAAGCATGTTCTGCTCAAGCTGTAGAGTGTCAAAAATGGCATTCTAGATTAGGGCATGTACCTATTCATATTCTTAAAACCATAGAAACCATTTCTTTTCCTACTAGTACTCACAAACTTCTACCTTGTGATGTGTGTCATTTTTCCAAGCATAGTAGGTCTTCATTCCCAACTAGTACTAGTCATGCTACTGTTCCTTTTGAGGTTTTACACTGTGATTTGTGGGGCCCTTACAGGCATAAAACCTACTATACTTGTAATGCTTTTCTTACTATTGTTGATGACTGCACTAGGTGCACCTGGACATATCTGTTGTCTGCAAAATCTCAAGATTATACTATTTTTCAGAAATTTCTTGCCTATATCAGTACTCATTTTCAGTCCAAAGTTAAAACTGTTAGGTCTGACAATGGTACTGAATTCTTCAATAAAGAAGTTAGATCTTTGTTTGACTCTCATGGTATCATACATCAACATTCTTGTGTAGAAACTCCTCAACAGAATGGTAGAGCTGAACGTAAACATAAACACCTTTTGTCTGTTGCTAGGGCTTTAAAATTTCAGTCAAATGTTCCCATTCATCTCTGGGGAGACTGTCTTCTTACAGCTACATATATCATTAATAGAACTCCTACATCTATCCTTGATCACAAAACTCCCTATGAGGTTCTTTTACATAAAATACCTTCTTATAATCATATGAGAGTGTTTGGATGTCTTTGCTTTGCATCTACATTGTCTCTCAGAAAAGATAAATTTGGCCCTAGAGCATTCAAATGTATTTTTTTGGGATATCCCCAAAATCAGAAAGGATACAAGCTTATGAATTTAGAAACTGGTCATCATTTTGTTTCCAGGGATGTTTGTTTTTATGAATCTGTTTTTCCCTATGTCACTTCAAATCATAATCTGTCTTACACCATGTTTCCTACTGAACCTTCTTTTATTGATATTCTGTCTCCTGTACTTAAACATAAACCTCTCCTTACAAATGTGGATACAGATCTTACACATTCTACATCATCAGATATATTTCCTTGTACCTCACCTATTCCTGAGAATTCTTCACCTATTCCTGAGAATTCTTCAGCTATTTCTGAAAATTCTTTACCTAGTTCAAGTTCACATTCTCCAGCTGAGATTAGTTTGACCAATGTACCAAATCTGTCCAGACCTATCAGGTCTAAACATCTTCCTTCTAAATTTTCTGACTACACGGTCTACCTAATATACTTTCTAAATCTCATTCATCTATCAATTCCACAGTACAAATTTCTCCTACTTCAGATACAACAAAAATTGTAGAACCTAAAATTGTAGAACCTACACACTATCACCAAGCAATTAATGATCCTAACTGGTGTGCTGCTATGCAAACTGAAATAAATGCCTTGGAGGCCAATAATACTTGGATTATAACATCTCTTCCTCCTGGTAAAAGGACTGTTGGTTGTAAGTGGCTTTACAAGGTAAAATACAAGGCTGATGGTTCTTTGGAAAGATATAAAGCTAGGTTAGTAGCAAAAGGGTTCACTCAAACTCATGGACTGGACTACTTTCAGACTTTTGCTCCAGTTGCTAAAATGACATCAGTTAGGTTAATTCTTGCTCTTGATGTTATTCATCATTGGGATCTGACTCAATTGGATATAAATAATGCTTTTCTCAATGGAGAATTGCATGAGGAAGTTTACATGACAATTCCACCTGGTATTCCTATTCCCTCTTCTTTTCATGGTGTGAATCCAGTATGCAAACTCATAAAGACACTTTATGGTTTGAGGCAGGCTCCTAGAGAATGGTTTGACAAGTTTGCAGCTTCTTTACTCACCTATGGCTTCATTCAGTCAAAGTCTGATAACTCTCTATTCTTCAAGCATACCTATGAGGCACTTCTTATGGTTCTGGTATATGTAGATGACATTATTTTGACGGGATCAAGTCACTCACATATTACTGTTGTCAAGAAATATCTTAATGATAATTTCAAGTTAAAAGACCTTGGCCCTTTGAAATACTTTCTTGGCTTGGAAATTTCAAGGTCAAAGTCAGGTATCTATATTCATCAGAAAAAGTATGCTATGGGTCTCTTGTCAAATACTGGAATGCTGACTACTAAATCCAGTGCTATAACCATGGAAGCTCAGCACAATCTACAATCTAATTCTGGTATACCTTTGACTACTGTAGATGCATCAGCATATAGAAGGCTTGTTGGACAGTTGATTTACCTCACTATCACTCGTCCTGATATCACATATCCTGTGCATATCCTTAGTCAGTTTCTAGCTGCACCTATAGATGTTCATAGAAATGCAGCACTGAAATTAGTGAAGTATATTAGAAATGCTCCAGGACAAGGACTTCTATTCTCTGCAAATAGCTCACTGACTCTCAAGGTATATACAGATGCAGACTGGGCATCTTGTCCCATGACTAGAAGATCTCTATCTGGCTACTGTGTAATGCTTGGAAACTCTCTTATTTCCTGGAAATGTAAGAAGCAGAATACAGTGGCTAGGTCCTCAGCAGAAGCAGAATACATGAGTATAGCAAATGCTTTATGTGAAGTAACCTGGATATTCAATCTTGTTGCAGAACTGAAATTTCAGATTCCTAAGCCTATTGTTCTGTACTGTGACAACAACTCTGCTATCCACATTGCTGAAAATCCAGTTCTACATGAACGAACGAAACACATAGAATTAGATTGTTATCTCATTCATGACAAGGTGAAGGAAGGGTTCATTTTGCCTACCTATATTTCTACATTTCAGCAACCTGCTGATCTTCTGACAAAAACACTCACCTCACAGCGATTGAAGTATCTACTCAACAAATTAGGAGTTGTAAATCTATTTCCAACTACAAATTTGAGGGAGGCTGTTAAAGTGTAAATTGTAGATAACTAATTATGTAGCAAGGGTAGATTAGTCAATGCACTTGGTTAGTTAGTTAGAAAATAGTCAAGTCAACTTTGTATATAAATAGTCTTGTACATCTCATAACAGAATCAAGAAATCAATTTACAATTTTTCAGCATTTTACATTTCTAAAATTCTCCACTCTGATACGATACATCTTCTCGTGTCCGAAGTAGGGATGGCATAAAAATCCGATCTGACGGATACCCGATCCGAAACCCGAAATTTTGGATTTACCGAACCCGATTTTTTGGATTTGGATTTGGATTTGGATTTGATTTTTAAACCCGAAAAATTTTGGATTTGGATTTTATGTATACCGATCCAAAACCCGATCCGAAACCCGACATCCGATTCAAACCCGATCCGAATCCGAAACCCGAAAAAAACCCGAATATATGTATATATATTATATTATATTATATATATATATAATATCATATATATAATATTGTACTTAACAACAATTTTACATAATATATTTGTATTTATATTAACATAATAACATACATAAGAACATGTTTAATTGCATTGCATTGCATTGCATAGTACTTGTGGGATGCTGCTAGTGAATTGATGCATTGATGCATTGATGTTGCTTGTAGTTTATTACTTATCTTTTTAAAATTTGTAAACTATGCTGAATTACGATTCTGAGTCCTGAGATGTTGCTGAATTGAATATGCATTTAAATTGTTAATGTCTCAGTGATACATTAGTCTGTTATTCTAAAAATTTGGATTTAAATTTTGGATTTCGGGTTTTGGATTTCGGGTTTCAAATTAACTTTTCGGGTTTCGGGTATCCAAATCCAAATCTAATCCAAAATATTCGGGTTTCGGTATACCCGAACCCGATCCGAAATCCATTGGATCGGGTTTGGATTTTGATTTTCGGGTTTGGATCGGGTTTGGATCGGGTTCGGGTTTGGATAAAATTTTCGGGTTTGGATTTGGATTTTGTCAAACCCGATCCGATCTGACCCGATTGCCATCCCTAGTCCGAAGTGATTCGAGTGATTCGAGTATTTTAACAACGTAGCTCACTAAAGGCCTCCTTTTTGGGTTTTGTCTGAGGCATAGATATGCCAAATTAGCCACCTTTCTAGTAGTTTTATTTGAGTATTGCCGCCCTCCCATCCTAGGATCTAATATTCTTAAAAGCTTCTTACGGTGCTTCAACATAGGCCGGGCCCACTCAACAAGATTTTGCTCTCCGCTAGGTCGACTCTCGTCCATGGCTTTCCTTCCGGTCAACATTTCAAGTAGCAACACTCCAAAACCATATACATTACTTCTGGCTTTCAAACGACCTGTAACAAAGAATCATGAATACAGTTCAAACTATAAACTAATTTATGTTTATGGAGAAAATTACACATAAAAAGTCCTAACACTTGTGCAACAAAGACATGTAAATGCAATACCAGCAAAACAAACTCTGATAATCCTAAAAAGAAAAATAACTTGTTCTCTACATCTACTCCGTAACAACAAAATGATTAACATACTTAGATATTGGAAGAAGTCACTGCATAACTCTCTGCTATCGTAATAAAGAACTAAATATACCTTTAATAGTGTGTGTATATATATAGTCATATATTTAACAATAGCATGGTGTAGGTCAGAGAAGAACGAGCTTTCAATACAAGTTATCTTACAACTTGCCTCACTTCATGGTAGAACAAGGAATACCGTATTTGTCAACAAGTAAGATAAAAGGATCTTAATAAAGAACTAAATATACCTTTAATAGTGTGTGTATATATAGGGCCTGTTTGGCTGAGTTGATTTATACGAGCTTTATGAGATGTTTGCCAACCCGACTTATAACCTCAACTTATAAATTATATATTGATAAGTTGAATGTTAATAACACTACACCAAAAATTGGCTTTTCCTACCAAGCATTTCCTACCGAACCATTTCCTACCGAGTATTTCCTACCAATTTTCAAGTCAAAGGGCCATTTCCTACCGTCCCCGCAAACGGTAGGAAATGACCCATGGGACCCACTCATTTCCTACCGTCGACGGTAGGAAATGGGTCATGTGGGCCCACAATGCCACGTCAAACGAGAAATGACGTCGTTTTGCTTCACCTATTTCCTACCGCCGAGAGTTGGTAGGAAATGTTGTCGTTATTTCCTACCAAGCTTGGTAGGAAATAGGTGTTGTGGGTCTCATAAGCCACGTCAGTTGTTTTCTTTTTTGACCCATTTCCTACCGTCGATAATTGGTAGGAAATGCTGTTCTCATTTCCTACCAACCTTGGTAGGAAATAGGTGTTGTGAGTCTCATAAGCCACGTCGGTTGTTGTCTTTTTTGACCCATTTCCTACCGCCTTCAAAGCGGTAGGAAATAGGTCGTCTATTCAGCACACCAAAGACAGCGTGTCGTCCTCTGATTGGTTGACATGCCATGTGACTATTTCCTACCATTTATCGGTAGGAAAAGAGCTGTAATGGAAAATTGAATCTTATCTACTCCTTGCACTTTTTTTTTTTGCTTGGTTGACAAAAGAAGTTCAAAGAAAAGAAGAGAAGGAAGAGAAAGAGGAGAAAGAAGAAGAAGGAGAAAATTTTCAATGTAAGTTTACATTTGCAAGTTATTTAATTATTTGTTAGAAATGTAAGTTTACATTAGATATTATTAATGTTTATGTATTACTTGAAATGTTTGTATAGATTATAGATATGTTTTACTTGAAATGTTTGTATAGATTATAGATATGTTTTACTTGAAATGTTTGTATAGATAATAGATATGTTTTACTTGAAATGTTTGTATAGATTATAGATATGTTTTACTTGAAATGTTTGTATAGATAATAGATGTATATTATATAAATGTTAAAAAATATGTTAAGAAAATGGTGTTAAAGAGAGTTTAAATAAATGTAATGAAATGTGTTTTTATAATATTGTAGATGTCGACCGGAAGTAATCGTGATTGGATTAAACGTCGTGTGGGAAATGATAAAATTACATTAACAACGGAGTACAAGAATGGTGTTAATGAGTTTTTAGATGTTGCAACTAAATTTGGGTTGGTTGGAGGTAAAACAAAGTGTCCTTGTGTTAAATGTAAAGCATCAAGGTGGCAAACTATAGATGATGTTACATATCATTTGTATGTCGATGGATTTTTGCCACATTATACCGTATGGACTTTTCACGGTGAGAGTGTACCAAGAACCGAATCCGAACGACCACGTCGTCGTCGTAGAACCGTACCAATTGATGTAGAACCACCGGTTGATATGAATGAGATGTTACGAGATGCCGCCGGGCAAGATTATTATAGTTTCAATGATATGGCGGGTACTAGTTCTCAAAATGCCGAAGAACCCCCAAATAGTGAAGCTTTCAAATTCTATACCGATGTTAATACTTGTGGAGCTCCCATTTATCCCGGAAACAAAGAGTACACAAGACTCTCCTTTAGTACGAGATTGTTACATTTCAAAGATGTATCCAAGTGTAGCGAGAAAGCATTCAACTTGTTACTCGAAATCATTGGTGATGTCCTTCCAAAAAAGCATGCACTACCGAATACCCATTATGAAATAAAGAAGATGGTGATGAAATTGAATTTGGGTTATGACAAGATTGATGTGTGTGAAAATGATTGTATGTTATTTTATGGTAACGACTCAAAGAAAATTGTGTGTGACATTTGCAATAGGAGTCGTTATAAAGATGAAAAGGGAAAAAATGGAGGTAACATACCTAGAAAGGTTTTAAGACATTTTCCTCTTATTCCTCGTCTACAACGGTTGTTCATGGGGGAACATACGGCTAAACATATGACGTGGTACAAGAATAGAGAAGTAAAAGAGGGCGAGTTAAGTCACCCCGCGGACGGAGATGAATGGAAGAACTTTGACAAGAAATACCCATCATTTGCTAAGGAGTTTCGTAATGTTCGACTCGGATTATCAAGTGATGGTTTCAATCCATTTGGAAATTCGGGAAAAAATGTGTACACATTATGGCCGGTTGTAGTGGTTGTGTATAATCTTCCTCCATCTATGTGTATGAAAAGACCCTACATGTACATGACTCTTCTAATTCCGGGTCCGAACTCTCCAAAAAAAGATCTCAACGTATTTTTAAGACCACTAATGGATGAATTATTTATTTTGTGGCAAAGTGGAGTTGAAACCTATGATCAATCGCTAAAGCAAAATTTCAATATGAAGGCGGCACTATTGTGGACAATTAGTGATTTTCCCGCTTTAGGTATGCTTAGTGGATGGTCAACAAAAGGAAAGTTGGGTTGTAACGTTTGTGTGGGAGATGTAAAAGGGTTTCAACTTACGCATTCAAAAAAATGTTGTTTCTATGGTACATACCGTACATTTTTGGAAGAAAATGACCCTTTGCGGAAGAAAAGTGCAAAATTTTCCACGATAGAGCATAATGTGTTTAAAGGGAGGTCCACGGGCGAGTCTTTGTTGTCTTCCATATTACAACTAGAATTCTCCCCCCCCCGGAAAAGCTTTTAAGATAAAAATGCCTATTGGTTACGGAAAAGAGCATCATTGGACTCACTTTTCTATGTTTTGGGAAATACCATATTGGTCGTCTCATAAATTAAGACATTGTATTGATGTCATGCACACGGAAAAGAATGTGTTTGAAAATATTTTTTACACGGTTGTGGATGATAGGAAGAAGAGTAAAGATCACACAAATGCAAGAAAGGATTGCAAGCTCCTAGGAATAAGGCCCGATTTGTGGCTTGATGAAAATGGAGTGAAACCGAAAGCACCATACACACTTACTAGGCCTCAACTTCGACTTTTGTGCAATTGGATTTCGACACTAAAACTTCCGGATGGATGTGCTTCAAACATATCCCGTTGCATCAAATGGGATACTTTAAGAATCACGGGTTTTAAATCACATGATTGTCATATTTTCATGCAAAAATTAATGCCTATTGCTTTTCGTGAATTTTTGCCATCTTATATTATGGATGCTCTCTCGGCCCTCTCAAATTTCTTCCTCGATCTTTGCTCATCGATTTTACTACGCAAGGATTTGGATTCTTTAGAGGAATCCATAAAAAGGAATGGGCAATGTTTGTTTCGTATAATGGGCAATGTTTTCATATATCTGTTCTAAACTGTTTCATGACTAATTCATGTGTGTTTCTGTGTATTGTTTGATTTCTTAATGTATTGTGTGTGTATATTACGTGTGAGTGTATTATATGCTTGTGGTCTCTCTCGGTTTCCAGATAATGTGTTGGTGGGTTTGATTCGGTTTTGAAGTTAGTTCACTAAATAAATGAATCAATTTCAATGTGTGTGATTTCTTAATAAATGGGCTTAATTGATTATGAATTATGTGTGTGGGTGTGTATATTAATAATGTGTTGATTTGGGTTTGAAGTCTTCATCACTTATTGTGAAAGAATAAAGATCCAACTTAATTAGGAACTTATACTTTTATGTTTGAATTTATGTAACCATAAGCGTTACTAACAAATGTTTATTGGCATAATTAAGTTGGATGTGTGTGACCATAAGCGTTACTAACAATGTGTGTGATTTCTTTTGTTATGATTTGGTAATGTGTATGAACTCTGATCCTAATTACTGTCATTGGCATTCTGTGACCATATTTCTTTTCTGGTTTCCCTTTTGCTGTGTGCTTCTATATGAAACTTCTTTACGTGTCTTCAGTTTTAAATTATATGTAACCATAAGCATTACTAACAAATGTTTATTTAATTGTGATCTTAGTATCATGGCAAGAACTAAGGGCAAGGCACCGCAAAAGAGCAGCGATAAGGACAACGGAAATAACGGGAAGCAAGTATCGAAAAAGAATGGCAAGGACATACCTGTTTTGGAAAAACAGGACAAGGGCAAGAAAGTTTCCGAAAAACAGGACAAAGGCAAGAAAGTTTCAAAGAAACAGGACAAAGGCAAGGCCATTGTGAGTTTGGCGCCTAAGAAGAAGATTGACAAGCGCAAGGGTAAGAGGAAGAAGGTCATGACAAGGAGGCAGAGGATACAAGTATTCAAAGAAAGTTATGGCAATATGACAAGGGAGGAAGCGGTTAAATGGAGGGGACCAAAGCCAAGATCAAACTCTCAAGGATTGTTCACCGCGGCTGTTCCACTACTTCCGACTCGCATAGACATTTCAAAGGGAATGTAAGTTATTCATTTTTTAGTTAATTAATCATGTGATAGTTTTATTTGTTATTCATTACACAAAGACAATTGTAATAGTAAGATTGTGCATATATAATTACGATATTAATGATTATGTATACATATATTAATTTATAGTATTAGGAGTAATTGTGCGAAGAAGACGATCTTGGGTACAATACGTGGATTTTGGCCGACGGGGGCCTACACGTGGACTGATTTGGAGGATAAGCATCCCGGATTTCCAAAACAGGTTTTGGATCACTTTCATGTATGTATCCACACTAGCTTATTTTATGTATTTTTCCATGATTAGCGTGTATGATAAATTTGAATCATAATTTGACGTATAAATATTTTTATTGCAGTTGTACTTTAGGCACAAAAAAGGTCAAAGTCGGTCACAATCCGATGCGATTGTAATCGAATACATCAAGGCAGTCTGCAAGAGAACATTGCATGAAGAAAAGGTGAGAGTTAATGAGAAGGCAAAGAAGACTGGAAAGTCGTTGGAAGAATTGTGTCCATCGTACTTTAATAGTGAATTTTGGGAAGGATTGCTGGCATACTGGAAATCAGAAACCCATCAACACAGATCTCAAGCGGGGATTGATAATAGGGATAGAGTGAAGAACTTGCATAGCTCAGGTGCAAGACCATTTCAGGAAGTTGAGGAGGTAGTATTTTTGTAATTGTTAAATTAGTATCTTTTTTTGATGTTTTATCAACCTTCGACTATTAAAAATACTCTTGCTTGCATTGTTCTCAGATAATGAAGGAGGAGAGAGCTGGAAAAAAGCCAACGCGCCTTGAAGTTTGGGATAAAACTCATACTCGAGTTGGTTCAGAACTTGACGAGAATGGAAGGCCGTGTGAGTACACCTGTGCAGCAGCCATGGATATCGATGTAAGAATTTTAGTTGTAAACAATATATGTTTGTTTGTTCTAATTTGCTACAAATTTTTAATTTAAACATTTTATCCATTTTTAATGTAATAACATATTGGTAATATTTGTTTAAGTCTCGATATGCATTGATCTTAAACGAGAATGGGGTTGATCAAACCCAACTTGAAGGCACCTTGGAACCATTTGACTGGTGGTTGCAAGCCACGGCACCAGGGCTGAGCAAGCCAAAAAGGAATAGGCTGATTGGTTATCCCCGTGTTCCGGCTCGTCAACTCCTGCAAGACATGGCACACAATTACCAGAAGCGGATCACCAATGATGCAGGCTCTTCGATGGGAGAGTCATCTACCTCTGCTCGACGCAACATCCCAAACGATACTAACAAGAAGGTTGTTTCCGGGGTGCTCGATATTTTGAAGAACAATCCAGATGCTTACCAGAGAAAGCTCAATGATGAGCAAATTGAGAGCCTGACTGAGGCGGCATTGAGTCTTGGCGATCCGGCTGGTAGAAGTCAGTTTTCGCAACTAATCTCCCAGGAAGTTGTGCATCTTGTTAAAGACATTGTCACTGACATGTTCAATAAGTATAAACAGGTAGTTTTATTTTATAATCATGTTATCTTTCTAATTTTAGCATTCATTCATTTATGC
This sequence comes from Heracleum sosnowskyi, assembly GCA_030848705.1. Lineage (NCBI taxonomy): Eukaryota > Viridiplantae > Streptophyta > Magnoliopsida > Apiales > Apiaceae > Heracleum > Heracleum sosnowskyi. The sequence goes on from CM061239.1 coordinate 13,803,212, forward strand.
ATTGTCAACCCTATAAACTTTATTTTTACTTAAATTGTAGGCTGTTGAGGAGGAGGGAGATATCGAGGCTTCTTTGGATGAAGCGGACTACACGGAAGAAAGTGATCAGGACATCGGCGGCGACGGCGACGAGTGCAATGACGGTAATGAGGATAATGTTGATGAAGAGAATGCCCAAGAAAACATTGTTGGTGAAGATGAAGATAGCGGGCACAATGATGAGCACGACGATGAGGACAATGATGAGGCTGCTAGCCAAGATGAAGGTCAGGGCTCCGACACTGATCCCGACACCGGTGCTGATTAGTTAAGACTTTCGTAATGTGAATTATGCTTTTAATTGACTTTTGCTGGTGATACTTATGATATGGTGTTGGAGAAGACAATGGGATATATTATGGTGTGATAAGGATGGTTAAGTAATTAGTTGATAAGATGTTGGTTTTATGTAATGGATGTTTACTTTGGCCATGGGCCTTTTATGTAATGGATGTTGTTTTGGTTATTTAAGTGTTTTTGCTATAAGATGTTGGTGTTCTTGGTATTAAATTTTGTTTTGCTATTACGAATTGTATAATTAGCCAGGGAAACAAAAAACCAAAAAAAAATCCAAAAAAAAAAATGTCCAGTAATTCCTACCGTCTTCATGCTATTTCCTACCGTCCTTACCATTCAAAAACCCATCATTTCCTACCAACTATGGGCATTTCCTACCGTTTGGTAAGGACGGTAGGAAATAGTTAGTAGGAAATGCTCACAAGGACAGTAGGAAATGATCGGTAGGAAATGCCATTCTACATGCATTCTGATATAATTCCTACCAATGTGCTCAGGGATTCTCGGTAGGAAATGAGTGAACAGAATTTTCACGTGGCATGCCACGTGGCAGCTGACTTGGATGGGTCCCACCCACGTGGCATCTGACATTTCATCTGACGTGGATGGGTCCCACGCCACGTCAGCATCCATGTTGGCACATGGGTCCCTGCCATGTGGCAGTCCAAGTCAGCATGTGGGGTCCCCATTGACCAAGTCAGTAGCATTTCCCACCAATGACATTTCCGACTTAAGCAATTCCTACCAACGCGGGTTGGTAGGAATTGAACCATTTCCTACCGATTTGGGGCCTTTTCCTACCGATTCGACGGTAGGAAAAGCCCGTTTTTGGTGTAGTGTAATGAGGTACATTTTACTGAACTTATTGACTTATTACTTGATTTCTTTGTTTTTTAATACTTTATATTTTTACCTTTGTGGTTTTAAATTTTTTAAATTTAAAATGCAAGTGTTGAAATCATTGTATTTAATAATTATTTTTTCAAATTTAATTTAGCAAACTCTTAACTAACTTATAAGTAAATTTATCCAAACACATGTATAACTTATAAGAATTCATCAACTTATCAACAATTACTCATTTTAGGTTAGGGATAAATATCAAAGTCATCACTCGTTTCATCCAAATACATCAGTTGAGTCACTCATTTCAAAAATGACTCAATTTAGTCACAAATTTGAAAATTTGTATCAATTTAGTGATTTAAAAGTTGAAAATTTGTATCAATCTAGTCATTCTCAGGTGATCTTCTTGATACGAATTTTACATTTAGTGACTAAATTGAGTCATTTTTGTAACAAGTGACTTATTTGATATATTTGAATGAAATGAGTGATGACTTTGATATTTTTCCCTTTTAGGTTATAAGTCAACTTTTTTGATACCCCAAACAGGCATATAGTCATATATTTAACAATATCATGGTGTAGGTCAGAGAAGAACGAGCTTTCAATACAAGTTATCTTACAACTTGCCTCAGTTCATGGTAGAACAAGGAGTACGGTATTTGTCAACAAGTAAGATAAAAGGATCTTAAACAATGAATTATGTCATCTATTTATCTATAATCTATACAATACTATTATATAATAACGGAACATTAAAAGTCTATACAATTATGTAATAGAAGGAAGGTAGTCTGGTACTCCATAATTTGGTCACTCAATTCATGACTGTTAGATCTTTTCAATCAAATTAATGAGAACCGTTAGATAAAATACTAAAAATATTATATTGAGTATCTTTTATATTTTTTGTAACTAAAATTTCTCTTTTCTAACAACATTTACGGGTATAATTTTATTTAGTATAATAAAATAAATATATTATAATCAATATCTTTATATATATATATAATATATATATATAATATATATATATAGAGGATGGTTCAATGAGGAACTAATTTTAATGAGTAACCTAGTAACTTGTTCACTAGTCGTTAGATTGTATTATATTCAACGGGTGATATGTAAAGGTGTACACGTGTTGTAGGGATCCTTTAAACCAACTTTCTTCCACGTTATAGATACAAGGAATAATTTTTTTATTTCAAAACTTATAAACTTTTTCTAAAACCACTTAGACCCATTTTTGAGAATAATTTTTTTTAAGTACTCTAATTTTACATAACATAAAAAATATTTTTGACATGTAATCTAATTTACAGAAAACAAATAATTTATATACATAACACAACTAATTTATATAAAGAACGCACATAGTATAGTTTACCAAATATAAACAACTTTTACATTATATAAATATTTTACAGAACATAAAAAATATTTTTTACATGTGATCTAATTTACAGAACACAAATATTATTTATATACAGAACATGAACAATTTTTACAGAACACAACTAATTTATATACAGAACGCACGTATTATAGTTTACAAAATATAAACAACTTTTAAATTATATAAATAATTTTTATACAGAACACATATTATATTTTAGAGGACATAATAGTATTTTTGTACTACTTTGTAATAAAATCAAAGATATTAAAATTAAGGAATAACTGTTGTACGTGCTAAAGGTAATAATATGTATATTGTAAGGAGTTACTAGGTTACCCACTTAAGGAGTTCCCCACAGAGCCTTCCCCTATATATATATATATATATAGGAAAATCCCATGGGCCTCTCAGATCGTCCGGAAAATATTTATCTATTTTCTAGAGCTTCTCAATTTTAATTCAATAAAATTAAATTTCCTTATTTACATTCGAATTCTTAGGGAAGATATTCCTTATTTACATCAAATTTTTAGGCAAGATAATAAATATATAAAAGTCAATCTTATTTAAAATTTAATTAAACAAATATTACCTTTTTACTCAACTAATTTAAATCCTATTTAAGTTTTAATCTATTTTTTTTTTAGAGTTTCACTATTTTAATTCAATTTGAATTTTTAGGGAAGACAATAAATATATAAAAGTCAATCCTATTTAAAATTTAAGTTTTTATCTATTTTTTTAGAGTTTCAACATTTTAATTCAATTTGAATTTTTAGGGAAGATAACAAATATATAAAAGTCAATACTATTTAAAATTTAATTAAACAAAATTAACTTCTTTTCTCAACTAAATTAAAAAAGTGTTTATCTATTTTTCTAGAATTCCTCAATTTTAACCCAATAAAATTAAATTTCTTTATTTACATTCGAATTTTTTGGGGAAGACATTCTTTATTTACACTCGAATTTTTAGGGAATACAATATATACATAAAAATCAATCCTATTTAAAATTTGAGTAAAGTGCATTTTGTGTACTCACACTTTAGTCAAGACACCACTTGCAATACTATAGTTCAAAATCGAGCAGTAATATTAATGTTTGTATTTCAATGCACTTTGTTGCATTCCGTTAACTGAGGTTAACTCTGTTATTAATTTAGGAAATAAAGTGCACTTTATGTACTCGCACTTTACTCTAAAATGTATTTTGTGTACCCGCACTTTGCTCAATACATCACTTGCAATACTTTAGTTCAAAATTTAGAGTAAAGTGTGAGTACACAAAATGCACTTTAGAGTAAAGTGCGAGTACACAAATTGCACTTTACTCCCTAAATTAATAACGAAGTTAACCTCAATTAACGGAATGCAACAAAGTGCAGTGAAATACAAACATTGATATTGCAACTGCTCAATTTTAAACTATAGTATTGCAAGTGGTGTCTTGACTAAAGTACGAGTACACAAAGTGCACTTTACTCTTAAAATTTAATTAAACAAATATTACCTTCTTTTCTCAACTAACTTAAATCATATTTAAGTTTTAATCTATTTTTCTAGAGTTTCACTATTTTAATTCAATTCGAATTTTTAGGGAAGAAAATAAATAAATATAAGTCAATCATATTTAAAATTTATTTAAACAAAATAAACTTCTTTTCTCAACTAAATTAAATCCTATTTAAGTTTAAATCTATTTTTCTAGAGTTTCTCTATTTCAATTCAATAAAATTAATTTTTCTTAAATAAATTCGAATTTACAGAGAAGCCAATAAATGTATAAAAATCAATTTTTTTTAGAATTTAATCTTTATTATAACGTTGTACTCCCTCCGTCCCACTTTAATTATCCACGATCAGAAACCCACCTTTTATTCATTCGTATGAAATAAATTGATAGTTACCAAAAAATTGCTTTATTTTTCATAAAAATTAACATAATTAACACATAATTTACCATATTAATTAAATTTGGACAACAATTTTGGGACAAACAAAATAGGAAACACTGGATAATAAAACTGGGACGAAGGGAGTATTACAATCCTATTTAGGATTTAATGTTTATTTAATCTTTATATTATAATCCTATTTAGAATTTAATCTTTATTATATCTTTATATTATATCTTAAATTACCTATAAAAACATGACATACTGATTAGTTTTCCTCACGTCACATATTTTCATTTATTGTTTTCTTGTAAGTTGAGGTTTTACAGGGTATAGGTTATTTCTATGTATGCAGAGAGCACTAACATACACAAACTATTTAATCAGTTTTTTGGGTTTATGTCTTGACAGGGTTTAACACAATTTGGAACACAAATAGACAGATGTTGTAATAGGATGCACAGAAAGAGGTATGGATTTTAAACTAGTGACAATTAACATTACATACGTGTATACAATTTTTTCTAATTTTTTTATTGGATTTCTATATCTCATAATAATTATATTGAATGTTATCTTTGTATATAATTTTTGATATATTCTTTTTGTGATTGAAGGAATTAATTAGAGTTCTTCAAAACCATTATCTCATAACTTTTTTTAATTAATCACGAGGATCAAATTTATTTATTTACATTCAAATTCATAGTAAAAACAATAAATTTATAAAAACCAATCCTGTTCAGAATTCAATTAAACAAATGCTAATTTTTTTTCTTAACTAAACTAAAATTGAAATCCCTTATTTACATTCAAATTCACAAGAAAGATAATGATTATATAAAAATCAGTTATGTTTCCATGATGAACCTTTTATATTATAATGATGCACATGTACGCACTAAAAAGTTTTATTATAACGTATAAGAATATTTTTGTGATAATACAAATAGTTGAAGTTTAAAGCGGAGGTTAATACTTAAATTTTTATTATTGCTTAATTTTAGTATTTTTAATTTATATGTAGTTAGTGCAATGGACGTTTTTTAATTTATATGTATTTAGTGCAATGGGCGTGGAAGTATGTCACAAAATCGGCATATAAAGTTTAGGCATATAAAGTTTTGGATAGTTAAGAAATTTGTAATTTTTGTTATGAATTTTTATTTATATGTATTTATGCAATGAGCGTCTGCTCATAAAACATAAAACATGACATAAAATTGACATATAAAGTCTAAGGATATTTAAGAAATTTGTAATTTTTGTGATAATACGAATGGTTGAAGTTTGAAGTAGTGGTTAATACTTAAATTTATATTACTACATATTTTCAATATTTTTTATATGTATTTTAGTGTAACGGGCATTGGCTCAAAAAAATATGATAAAAAATCGGCATAAAAATATGTTAATAGTTTATTTTATTATTTATATATGTTACTTTGTAAAATATTGTGTTCACTATTTATATATATTTTCTTGATTTTTTCTTGAATAGTTAATATTTAAAATTGTACAAAAATATTATAGGGCCGCTGCAAAGCGCTTAGTCGATTAGTAGTTATATAAAAGAAAAGACGAGGGCAGTGAGGTGACAGCTCTCAAATCGCTTCGATCTATTTTTCTAATTTTCTCAAATTTTTGAATAATTAATGTTAAAGATTCGAAAATATCTCAATTGACTTTAAAATCTTTACTAATGGAGGAAACTAAATATATACAATTATAATATTCTTGCCTTCAAAATCTTTATTAGAGGAAATTAAATATACAATTCTAATATTATTGAAACTAAATTTACAATTTTAATAGTCTCCTAAATTTATTTTATTAAAAAATATCATAATTGTCTTATAAATTTTTACTAATGGAGGAAAGTAGATATATAATTTTAATATTTTTTCCTTTATAATATTAGATAAATTCTCAATTTTCTTCTTATTATTTTCTAACGGAGGAAACTAAATATAGTATGTTAATATTCTCCTAAACTCCCTGATCCAATTTATTTACTAATTTTTTTTATTAATGGGATAATTATCAAAATCATCACTCATTTGGTTCAAATATATCAAATTAGTCACTCATTTAAAAAATGAATTAATTTAGTCATTAATTTAAAATTTTGTATCAAGGAGACCATCTGACTAAATTGATGTAAAATTTAACTCTTTTAATGACTAAATTGATACAAATTTTCAAATTAATTACCAAATTGAGTCATTTTTGAAATAAGTGACTAATTTGATACATTTGAACCAAATAAGTGATTACTTTGAGAATTATCCCTTTTTTTAATATCATCTTTCAAGAAAGGAACTTAAATATGTTATGTTAATATTTTCCTAAATTTTCAAGTCCATTTTATTTATTAATTCCTTCCTACTATCTTCAAATGGAGAAGACTAAGTAAACTATATTGATATTCTCCTAAACTTACTCCACGAGTCCAATTTATTTAATAATTTTTATTTAATATCTTTTAATCGAGAAAAATAATAAAGAAGACAATTTGAGAGGTGCCAGACGATTTGAGTAGAAAATATCTAAATTGGCTTTTAAATATTTAGTAATGGAAATATTAATTAACTTATATTCTTCTAAAATTTCTTCTTAAGTCAAATTACTATCTTAATATTGTCCTAAAATTTATCTTCAAGTCAAATTATCATGTTGATATTTTCTTAAACTTTCTTTTGAACTTAAAGTTACCATTTTAATATTCTAATATATTTTTTCTTGAAATTCTAAATTTTATCTTAAAATCAGATTATCATCTTTACATTCTCCTAAAAAAATTATTAAAAATTATGTTCTCATAATTGTTTTGTAAAAAAATTCACGTTTATTTTATCTATATGTTTTACATATATATTAAAAAACATTTTTTTAAAATTTTTACCTTCTAATTATGTAGAAGATAATACTTACAAAAAATACAAGTTTCTATAAAATAAAATAAAATATAGAAGCCTTATTTTCTTTTCATTTATTTTCTCGAATACCTGAATACCTGTATTTTAAACAATAAAAAATTGATTAATAGATGATGTAATTGATTAAGTAATTAGTTTGTTTTCTGTTCAATTTGGTAACTTCAATTTGGTAATAACGAGAAAGCGAGTCATTATGAGGAAATATGTTTAACGAGAGAGCGATTCATTACGAGAAGCATATTATATGCTAGAATTTAATATTTATGTTAATTATGTATTTTAAAATAAAAGTTACAATATAAAATTTTAGAAAAATAAAGTGATAAATATACTAGTATTTGATATAATATTAAAATAATGAAATATATTAAACAATTATCCTTTTATATAATTATTCAAAATTTTGGTAATGAATAACACTAAACGAAAAATTTAAAAGAAACCTTAATTTTATGTTATAAATATAATTTTGTTTAAAAACATTTTTTGTAGAATAGTTTGTAAAAAAATTGGAGAAATTATTAATAAGTCGCTGCAAAGCGCGGCTTAGTAAACTAGTTACCAATAAATAACTAATTAATTTTACAACTATAAGACATTATCTTTTGTATCTTTTTTAACTAAAACCTCTCATTTTTCAAAAATAACATGGACATTTTCATTTAATAAAATAAAATAAAATAAAATAATTATATTATATTATATTATAATTACTAATAATTAACCGATTACCTTTTTTTTAGCAACAACATATATTCTTTTTTATATTTTCTAATTAAAATCTCTATTCCCTCCATTCCACCCAATTGTATACATTGGAAGACGGGGGCTCGGGACACATTTTAAGCCTCCTATAAAGTATACTTTCATAAATTATTTTTAAGTTTTTTTTCTTATAAATTAGAATTTAACGTTGAAATTTTTATTTAGAGAAAAAATAATTTAAAAATAAGTTATAGAAGTATACTTTATATACACCTTAAAATGTGTGCCAAGAGGAAAAACTGTACCGAAATGAGTGGGACGGAGGGAGTATTTTTCTAAAATTATAACATGCAATATATATATAATTATCACTTACCTCGAATGCGACATTAAACGTTAAAAATTAGACATGAACAGTCCTATAAATTATTAAATCATGTCGAGTCAAATAAATATTCGCTTATAATTTTCTATAACAATTTAATGTAGCAAATGAATGCATAAATTAATCATCTAAACTTACAAGCAAATAGGACAACATATTAAAATTATAATTTATAATATTAGTTTCAAGAAATAAAGAAATCTATATTAGTATATTAAAGACGAGATATTGAAAGTTTCATCAGTATTCTGTTCTCCATAGTTTGGTAACTAAATTCACAGTCGTTAGATTTTTCCAATAAATCCATGAGAACCGTTGGAGAAGATACTAAAAATTATTATATATAGTGCCTTTTATATTTTTCTAACTGAAATTTCTCTTTTTCTAAAAACATTTATAGGTAATTTTTTTTAATATAATAAAATAAAAAAAATTATAATTACTAATAAATAACTAATTATCTTTTACAGCTATAAGACATTATCTTTTCTAATTTTTTTAATTAAAAAATCTCATTTTCCAAATATAACACGGGCAGTTTCATTTAAGAAAATAATTTTTTTTATTATAATTACTAATAACTAACCGATTACCTTTTATTAGCAAAAGAACATATTTTTTTTATATTTTCTAACTAAAATCTTTATTTTCTAAAATTATCACATGCAACATATATAATTATCACTTACCTTGAATGCGACATTAAACGCTAAAAATTTGACATGGACAATCCTATAAATTATTAAATCATGTCACGCTTGGCCCTATAAATAAAATCTCTAAACGAACTTATTTATAAACAAGATCCAATTAATAACACATGTAATTGGTTCGAGTAACAGTCCTATTTTAACCCATGATACTTGGACCTGGACCTATTTAATATACATATTTATACACACTCGATCTATAAATAAAATCTCTAAACTATTTTTTTTATAACATATACTTGTTTCGAGTAATAGTCCTATTTATTTTTAAACCTACTTTAATGACCTAATATTTTAAAAAGTTACTATAATTAAAATAAATGTAACTATTCTAATTAAAATGCATTTCCGGGACCTGTTTACTTGTACCACTTTACGGACCTATTTATTTAAAAACCCATTTTAATGTTTTTAATTATTTAAAAAAGTTTACCAATTTTAACATGGCTACTTATTTTTTAACAAATGCAATTAATAAAATATTAAAACGTAAATTATAAAATAAAAACTATTAAAAACAATGTTAATAACTACTACTAGTTCACACTACTTGTTTACAGAAGAATTACCAGTCCGTACATACTCAGGAGCTGCATAACCATAGGTCCCCATAACTCGTGTTGATACATGGGTTTGGTCTCCCATGGGTCCATAGTTTTCAAGCCCAAAGTCAGAAAGTTTTGCATTGAGATTCTACATATTGAAGTTCATATTTAATTGTTAGAACTATCAATGCAGAGTTCAAAGCTCATACTGCTCATTATTAAAAAAATATGGTGATTGTGGGCGGAATCTAACAATTTTGATATACATGTAGGATAAAAGATTCTATGAAGTAACATCTTTTGCATTGTGACTGTTTCTACTGTTGAAGATAGGGGCTAAACAGTCATAGTATATTCAGCAATAAAGCCTTTTGTAAAGATAACTGTAAAGTTCTTTAATAATTTAAATCAGTATTACTAACCTCATCCAGCAATATCTTCGATGTTTTAAAATCTCGATAGATAATAGATCTTTCCGCGCCGTGAAGAAAAGCAAGCCCTTTTGCAGCATCCAAAGCAATTTTTATCCTTCTTGACCAAGTTATAGTATCACCTCCTGTCAAAATGCACAAGACAGATAAATTCACACCAGATACCAATATCTTAAATGCTTTTGCAAACAAAATTTTATCTATTTTATTGTGCTATAAACTCTCTTAGGTATTACAAGTATTAAATATAAGATCGAAGAAACAACATGAAACTACTAATCTTACAATTTCAAATTAATGAAACATGATTTTCGTATCCAAGAGGACCAAAAACTTGAGATCGCATTTGTTTTAAAGATTACTGCTTCTTCAAGTTGTAGTATAACATGAAATCAAAAGTATGCATAGAGATGCAAATGTCAACCAAAATTATAATTATAAAAAACTAAGATAGCTAAAGGAGGTTCAGCAGGGATGAAAGTGCAAATTCGGTACTATGTCATAATTGTCATGATATATGTTGGAAATTAATCTAAACTATTTAAATATAATAAATATATAGTCAGCAAGTTTAACGTAGAAATAGTGGCTGACCTGGTTTGGTTATTTAGTGGAGTGATTATAGGAGAGGTTTTAAATAACGGGTAGAAGTAGAGATGAAATAGGAGAGTAGTTGTCGTCAGTTACTTGTTTCTAGCATGCCACTAAGGCAAGTTTTCTTTTCCCCTTGTAATTAGCATATATAGCTGGTATCGTTGTAAGTTAAGCATGATTCTAATACAATGTAGTCCTTTAGGCATTTCCAGTTTGTACATAATTAATATTCATCTTCTTTGTTATCAAAGCTTAGTATTTATATCTTCAAGGTTTAAATCTCAACATGGTATCAGAGCGGGCGATTCTCGAGGACCTCGTTCAGTTTGTTTCCGCCATCGTTGATGGTGTTCTTGAGTTTTTATCATTTGTTCTTCATTTTTTCAAAAGGTTACATCATCTGCACGCCAAGTGTTTGATCAATGGTTTCAGTCAGAGAATCTGTTATTTTGTCAAGTTTTTAGTTGTTTAGTGTCATTCTGTGTTTGTGAGGGCAGGAGAGTCCATTGATGAACGTAATCTGGTGTTGCTTGAGGAGCAGTAGTTGTCCCAAGCAGCAGCTGGTGTGGCTGCGGGGAGAGATGCAGGGCTGGAGAGATAGCTCCGAGGCAAAAGAAGATGGAGATACAGGGGATGACAGTGTGTGCTGTGTGCTTATGTGTTTGTGTTTCAGTAGAGAGATAGAGACAATGGAGGAGGTTCAGTGAAGGTGATGGTGTAGTTCAGCGGAGGAAGTCGAGTTACAGGAGGAGATTGATGATGTTGTTGAACAAGCCGGTGCTAAGGTAGCGGAGGTGTTCGATTAGAAGCTCCAGAGAGTCAAAGAGTTTGTGGCCTGGCTGCTAGTCGGGTGTATTTGAAAAGGTGGGAGAGATTATCGTGTGCAGTATGGGATGGGTTTGTTGGTTCTGTCGATGGCCTTGTTATGGTGTGAATGTAGAGCTAAGTTACGTGTCATTGTGGAGTACTAATAAGTATGCTGAGAAAGCTCGCATCAGCTGTTCATAATCTTTGTGGCTATTGCAGTATGATGAGTCGAGGCAAGACCGGGTAGGTGGATCTGAACTTGATGTTGTGCGGTGTGAAGTCTCTTTGCTGGGCAGCAAAGAAGCCGGCCAAGAAGGAGTTTCAGATGCTGCTGTCCAGGAGTTGTCATTGCTGCGATTTGTAGCAGTGTGCAGGTGTCATTGGAGCAATGGTTACGGCTGAAGTGTTCACCGATACGGACAAGTTTGCTGTACTTTTAAAAGGAGGCCAAGATGGAAGAAGAATTGACAGTAACAGAAGCGAGAGGAGCAAAGAAAGAGACACCGAAGGAGTCTCACGTGACACAGAAAATAAAATATTGGGCTGTTAATGCATCAACTTCGCAGAATTAACTGCTTTGATCCGGAAGGCTCTAAGTGCAGTGTGATATACCATTGGAAAGGTATTGGAGTCTACTTTCTAGCAAAATTTACGGCTTGTAAAAATTATTTTTCTAGAAGAAGTTATCACAGTTTAAGTGAGAGGTGGTCGAGCTGTCCAGGAGCTGCATGCAGAAGAAGGAAGAGATGAAAAGCAAAATGAGCAGTCAAGAAAGAGTGCAGGTGATGCTGTAAACTCGGTGGAAACAAAGAGATGTTGCTGTGATTATTTCTGTGAAGGTCGAGTTGAAAGAAGCCATAGTCAAATTAGAAGTAGAAAGAGATGTTGGTCTTATCGTAAATAAGAATTATCTTGAAAAGATATCTACTCTGGAGGTTATGGTTCTCAAAACGGAGTCCTTGGTGTTTTTTGAGAAGGTCGGAGACTTTAGTGTCCAGTTTGCTTCTCTGGAAAGCTTGCAACATCAGGTTGTTAATGCTGCAACTCAGGCCAACTCGGGTTCTGAGTTTGGCGCAATTCAGGAGGATGTCACAAACGGCTGCTGGTTGTTGAACGGGGCAGTAACAATAGTAGGTTTAATCAAGGAAGACGAGTTCACGGTGGCGTCACGGTGATAAATTCATGGCGATTGCTACCTGCTGCTGTACTATGGTGATAGTGCATTGTTGCTATGCTGACCGAAAAAAAAAAAAAAAAAAATGCTGAAGGATGGTGTCTATTTTAGATAAAGGATGGCTTGTTGCTGGTGTCTTCCAGGAGGATTCTACGAAGACGGAGAAGAGATGTTACGGACATAGGAGATCTTGTTTGTAGCTGGTGATTTCGAGATGCTGTCAAGAAGGCAGTAGTTGTCATAAAACTGTGTTGGCTGCTGACATATTTTGTGATGATTTTCTTGCTACTATTCGGTGAGGCACAGAGGCACAAAGATGGTGCCATGAAGATGCTGCTATTGGGTATGTATTGGGGTAGTGATTAAATTGAAATTAATCACCCGATAACTTGAGGCGTGTATGCGCGAGATGCAGAATATGAGGATGCATTTGGTTGCATTGTTTTGGTATTTGTCTGCAGATTCAACAGTGGATTGATTGTGAATCAAGAGTTTCCATATGTTGGAAGCTAGCTCTTGGGCTGAAGCGTCTTAAGAAAGCTAGTAGTAGGACTAGTTACTAGTAGCGCAGATGGCGCAGATGATTGCATAAGTGCAAAATGTGGACGCTGAGGGCAGGAGCAGAGGCTGTTGAAAAGGAAACAGGCAAGGCAGAAGAATGCAAGTGTGGTGAGACAATTGCCAGTGAGGCAATTGTAAGAACAGGTCGTGGAGGATCCATGGCAGGAACCGTGGCGACCGAAGATTAGGTCGATGCAACGGCACACCGAACCAAGAGGCGTAAGGTTTCTTTGGTTAAAACGGTGGAGAGACAATTGTTGTGGCAATTGTAAGAATAGTCCAGAAGGAGGACTCGTGGTGATCACCGTAGTAGTTGTAGCAATGAAGAAGATGCAGATGGGCACCGAAGAAATGTCTGAACGCTGATGGCGCAGAGGAAGAAGGCAATATACGGTTGCTGAAAGCAAATGTGCAAATGTTGTCTGAATGCAGGTAGGAAGAATGTGATGACGATGGCACTGGCACAGAATTTGATTCAGGCCGGTGTTGATGGGTTCGGGCGTGAGCTCATGCAAGACAAGTTTAGATTAAGGGGGAGATTGTTGGAAATTAATCTAAACTATTTAAATATAATAAATATATAGTCAGCAAGTTTAACGTAGAAATAGTGGCTGACCTGGTTTGGTTATTTAGTGGAGTGATTATAGGAGAGGTTTTAAATAACGGGTAGAAGTAGAGATGAAATAGGAGAGTAGTTGTCGTCAGTTACTTGTTTCTAGCATGCCACTAAGGCAAGTTTTCTTTTCCCCTTGTAATTAGCATATATAGCTGGTATCGTTGTAAGTTAAGCATGATTCTAATACAATGTAGTCCTTTAGGCATTTCCAGTTTGTACATAATTAATATTCATCTTCTTTGTTATCAAAGCTTAGTATTTATATCTTCAAGGTTTAAATCTCAACAATATATCGATTGACATGAAAGTTGCAGCTCAAATGCCATGTATTCATAGACCAGAAGCCTGTGATCATCATCACAACAGTACCCAATGAGCTTCACAATATTTTCCTCAGCAAAATATTTTACTAGACATGCGACACTGTTAATTTGATGTCTAAAATTTGACACTGTTAATCTGATGTTTAAAATGTGACATTTTTACTGATAGTAAATATATACATTAACGGTATTATGACATACAAGAGGCGGAAACATGCATATGTCTCTCTAGCTTCTATCAGCATCTGTCACTTACTTTGAAACACGTGAAACAGACAAAATTCCAGGCTCCCAAATGCCATGTATTCATAGACCAGAAGCCTGTGATCATCATCACAACAGTACCCAATGAGCTTCACAAGATTAGGGTGTTGGAGTTGTCCCAGATAGTTGACTTCAGCCTGCAAATTTTTTATTAATAAGAACCACAAAAAAATGAAACAAAATAATAAAAAAATCTACGTGAACTTGTTATATTTTATCGACATTCAAGGTAATTACAGTAGTAGTTTAGAAACAACAATATAGCTACAATTATAAAATATTTATAAAACCAAGCCCTTTGATCGTACATCTAATTTTAGTAGGAAAATGTAAGAAAAAGATGCTTAGCCTCTCATGGCATCAAACTGGTATGGTAATTCTTATTGATGCATATGTAAGAAGGATATACACAGCCTTTAGTGCTGTCTAAACTTACACCTAACCTTCACATACAGGATCTAATACCACTTTTCTTGTAGTTGAGTTATTCGATATTGTTATTCTTTTGATGAGGAATAATTGTTTCAAGGAAAGCTTGCTTATTGAGGCTCTTCTTTCAACTAGTGTCTAATGATCCTTTATAGACAGCTCCCAAGAGTAGCAGTACTTTGTATATTCAAGCATAAAACTATTGTACTTGCACATGATGCCTTTAGCAAGTTGCTCAAGCTTAAGAAACCCATACACATGAATCAATTAGCTTAGTAAATTGACTTCATACTAGTTTATTTTGGAGTTCACTACAAGCACTTTTCAATAATGCAGCATTCTTTAACTTTCAATCATAAATTTCTCTTATAACAAAATTTACACCACGCAGTATAAACAGTGCCACCCTTAACATGATTATTTATTATGTTACATTTTTTTATCTTTCCGAAACTAACCCTTAGACTTTTTTTTAATATAGGCATTTAGCCAACGAGTAGCTAAAAACTGTTGCAGGATCAATCTTTGGGTACACAAAGAGGCTGAACCTTGAAAAGGTTTGAATAATGACACCAAGATATGGAAAAATTTAAGCTGAAATTCACTCTCCACTAAATATTATGTTTAAACATGTTCCAGCAAGCAGCTTTCAATTTTTATTTTATTTTATTTTGGGAGGTACGGTGCCCTTGGATTATGTTTAATAGATATTAAAACAATCATCAACCAATTTCATTCATTTTGTTTACAGTATCGTTATTGGACATTTGGACCACATGCCTAAACTGGACGTCATGGTGGCTACCTAGTAGAGGCTACAGTCATAACTGCTTCCCTGCTGCAATACAAGTCCATTGACACTAACTGATTCACTGTCTACTCATATGCCACTAGGGCATGTAGTAAGTTTCATATTTCCGATTGAATAATGAACAAAGGTTTTATTCTTCATGAAATTGTGTTTGTGTCAAGTAACACACCAGAAACCCGAAACTATATCTTAACAGCACTACTATTAACAGCATAAGAGGAAAATAATTACCAGCCATTCTCTGGCGTCTTGGATCCCTTCTGGATAAAGATTCCTGATGGCAACTTCCATTTTGATGTAACCAGGCCTAACATTCTCATCTATAACTCCTTTATATACAATTCCTAATCCACCCTCTCCTAGAACTTGATCGGGACGGAACCGCTTGGTGGCCAAACTCATCTCCTCATATGTAAAGACATCAAGATTACTATTCCCAGGATTTTGACGAAGAGCCTTGACATCCTTGGGTATCACCACAATACTGCTTGCATTTCCGGTTCTGTTTGATTCAGCAGACTTTTGAAAGTTGGAATCTGCTTTGACGGGTGATGTGACAACACCATTATCAATTCCAACTGTACATATTAACGAAGGGGTCAGTCAGCACAATGACTATAGTTTCTGAGCATTTCTTTTCCACAAAATTTAGTCACTAGACCTTGCACCGATGCGATGAGTTGCACTTCATTCAATTCAGTTCAACAGACTATGACAATTAAATCTTAAATTATGTTGTACACTACATGCACTGCACCTTAAAATGAGTTTATGCAAAGGCAAACACTTGAACTGACCTTTTTTTTTTCTTTATAGAGAAAATGAAAGAAATGGTGGCTAAGCTGACACTATCCCACTTACTACATTGTTATTTATAATGTTCTTTATGCTACATTATTATTTCATTAAATTTCTACTTTAATTTCCTTACAAGAGCATCTTATGGTGAATTTAAAATCACAAAAACTTACCAACTATATCACCGTAAAAATAAATATAAAATATTTGTGGTCTTCACGAACATAACCTCTCTAGTTTCTACTAGCAGATGCAAGTTAGGTTTCTGTGCATTTCACCATCGTGAAACCCAAGTTGGATATAGTGACTATGTTTGGATTGGTTTCGTTTGGTCATCACATTAAAATTGTTTCTACAAGTGACAGCTAAAATGACTTGAAATTACTGCTGAAACAAAACACAATTACAAGAATATCAGAAATTGCTTATTATACATGACATCACAACTATATGCAAGTAAGTATTAACACTAATTCATTAAAGACATCCTCTATGATCATCGACACAGAATTCAAGATTTGATACAATTTGAATATAATCTACTTCATTAAAGACATCCACAATGTAAGTACTACTAACACTCCTTCATTAAAGATATCCTCAAAGATCATCAACTATAATATCCCTTTAATAATTGCAATATAATCTGCTTCCACTTTCAATCTCAACATCTCAGTAAATTAAGCTAGTAGCAAATCCAAACAAATTTTTTTTGAAATTATAGTACAAAAACACTTCAAGTTCAAGGCGTACCTACATTATTATTTCTAAATTGACCATTTTCTTGTTGGCCTTGAAATTGCTCATCTAAATAGTCTTAATTGTAGAAGACTATATGCGTGTATGTCTATGTGGAAGTGTGTGTGTGTCTATGTGGAAGCATGCGTGTGTGTTTGAGAGAGAAAGAGAGGGAGGGAGTTGTAAGGTAGGCTTACTTTATTTTTATACAAAAGAAATTTATCGTGAAAAATGTAAGAAAATTCCCACTTGATAAATTGAAGTTTATATAACTGATAAATTTAAAGCAATACATGTTCTCAAAGTTGTACACAGAAAATATTCTTGGGTCCTTCACTTTGATGGGGGGAAATCCTTGTGGAAAATCATCTTTGTAGAATAATTAGGATACACTAAACATTGATGCCAAATACATTAAGGAACTCTAGAGGTTGATATAAATTCTTGGGACTATCTAGGTCAGATTAGTAAGTGTCTTTCCAAATACATAATGACCATACATCATATTTCTTGATGTGGAAATTAGTTTACAAAAAAAGTGACTTAGTAGATGATAATTAGTTACAAAACCAATTGAAAACAGTTAAAAAGAAATACAGGTCAGATTCTATAGATGTCTACTAAACCATCAAATACTATAGATATATTTAAAGTCTACTGAACCATCACATACTATAGATGTATTTAAAGAATTAAAGCTGCAATAAAAGTGAAGTAAATCAGCATTAGTGAATTTAAGCATATCTGTACCTGTCAAGCTTAAGACATCCCTGTTAGTAGGAGCTGAACCTGAAGCTGACAAAGATGAAGGTGGAATTTCAAGGTACTTGTTATCATTTAAATTCAACTCAACAAGCTTACTAAGATATTTGATCGAATCCGGTAATTCTGAAACAGTTAGTCCCCATGCATTAAGCTTTGTAAGAGATTCAATTTTCCCCAAATCTTTAGGCAATTCTTCCAAACCACTGCAACCACCAATATTTAGACTGTCCAGAGCTCTCAAGTTGCAAATGCTGTCCGGAAGGGTTTTTAGGTTCTTGTTGTAATTTAATCCCAGATCAACAAGCTTACTTAAACGTCCAATTGAATCTGGTAATTTCACAACAGTCAGATGCTCCGCATTAAGCTCATTTAGAGATTCAAGGTTTCCCAATTCTACAGGCAATTCATTCAAACTACTGCAACAACCGATATTTAGACTTCTCAATGCTCTCAAGTTGCAAATACTGCCCGGCAGACTTCTTAGGTTCACACAACCACGCAAATTAAGAATAACAAGTCTTTCCAAACTTCCAATTGACATGTGGACCTCCTCCAAGCTTTCACAGTGCTCAAAATTTAAAGCTTCAAGATGAGGAAATTGATTGAAATTTGGAGTAGTAACTAAATCTAAAGAATGCTTCATGTTTAAAGTCTTTAACTTCTCAAAAACCTGTAATAATGAGTGTAATTGTAATTGCAGATATTAAATCAGACTTTATTATATATAAAATAATATTGTATATGCACGAAACACTATAAGTACCTACCTTGTTTAGCTCCCACATTGTTTTTATATTGCTATGAGGCAACTCAAGGATCACTAGTTTTTGCGGGTGAAATTCCAAAGGTAAACTTTTTAAAGGACAACTGTCCCAACAGAGCCACGTCAAGTTCCCAAAGATCAGTTCAAAACTTCCAGTAAGTTTTACCTTACCGAGTTTTAAGAATCTTAATTTACTCATCCTTTTGAATGTTTCCGTATTGAATGATACTCCCAAAAGTGGATCCTGTTGGTTAAAGTTGCTAGAGATGATACCTTTTATTGCTTCTGTTCCCTAACAAATATATACACAGAAAGAGTCATGTGCCACTTCAAACTCTACAAACCTCAAGAATTCACTATATACATATACAGATCTTGTTAAACATAAAAATGAGAGTTAGCATATATTCCAAATAGGAAAAATATAGTATATAAGTCAAATATAAAATTTACTGAAAGACAACACAATTCTCTAGACATATCTATAAGATTCAATGCTAGTAGAGTTTGTAGGATATGATAATCGTAATTGAACACAATCCTATATATAAATATCAATAAGAAAGGCTACAAAACAATATTATATAAATAAATTTCCCTGTGTGTGTGTGTGTGTGTGTGAGAGAGAGAGAGAGAGAGAGAGAGAGAGAGAGAGAGATCAGGTGATGAGTATCTTATTTGAAATCATAAAAGAAAATGTATTACCTAAAGTCATATTAAACAATGAAACCATCTAAGTATATTGGAATTACCAAGTGCTTCTTCAACACGTCACATATATCTCTTGATACCCACAATCTACTGTGTTTTCCAGGCTCATTAGGAGAAATGTCACGCACGATTTTCCTTCCCATATCCCTAATAAGATCATGCATCCCCAACTCATCTATGTTGTTAATCGTTAGTAAACATCTTTTCTTGAGGATGTCAATATTATGACCGAGGAACGTATAACAAGTTTCCATTATTTTAACAACATCTTCTATATTCCACCCCGTGAAAAAACAAGCCAAATCAAGGAAAATATCCTGCAACATAGAATTAACCGATTTTAATGCATCGAAGCTAATCATAAGTTTTCTCTCAACAACATCGAGGGAAACTCGTTTCAGTTCATCACTGAAATGTGTCCAACTTTCCTGAGACAAGTTCGAGCCAAAAACCTTAAGAGCCAATGGAAGCCCTCCAGCATGTTCTAGAATTTCTTCGAATAATTCGGTGTATGTGTCCGATATTATATTATCTCCAAATGCATGTTGGGCCAAAAGTTGTCGTGACTCGGCATCACCCAGTTCATTCACCTTGTATTTGGCATCTACATTGATTGAATCAAGTAGATCTTCGTTTCTTGTTGTTACTATGATTATGCTCCCCAAAGCAAATTTTCCCTCTAAAAACTCCATTGACCTTGGGTCATCCAAATCATCAAAAACAATCAAAACTTTTATTGAAGAAATTCTAGCTCTTATAAGCTCAATACCATGGTTAACACTGTCAATATTAATGTTCTTGCATTTAAGAACATTGTCAATAAGTTGTTGTTGTAAACATACTAGGCCTCTTGTTGTTACCGAAGACTCCCTGACATTTTCTAGAAAGCAGCTGCCCTGAAAGCAATGATAGTTTTGGTTATACACAGCTTTGGCTAGAGTTGTTTTGCCGACTCCACCCATGCCATATATACCAATCTTAGTGACACCTGGGTCACTACTCATTAATGCTGTTATGTTTTCAACATGAGAATCCAACCCAACTGGATATTTAGCAACGTGCAGAGTAAGAGGATTTATTTCGATTAAAATCTTTTCAACAATTTCATCGACAATATCAGCTTCGTACCTGCAAACTAATTTCTTTTCAGCTATTGAAGTAGGGTATCAATTCTTGATTGGTTATACACTTATACGAAATAGATAATAAAAAGTTATATCTTTTGACTTCCACATTTAACCTTAAATTTAACTTCAAGAAAACTGATGGATAATACATGATGTTCCAACTCAATCCCACTTGAATAAACCAAAGACAAGATAAATCATTATGCATAGCTTTTAGTAACCAGCTTATGTAAAATTTAAGATGTTTGGGGAAGACCCCAATTGGATCATTTATTATTCAACACTCTCCCTTATTAGTACAACTGTACAACTGAACAGACTTCTACCAATAATTTGTAGTTTGGTTAGCACTTTGGTTGTCCCTTCCTTTTTGGTTTTTTGTTTTAATATTAACTAATTTTAATAATAATAAATAGATCTATATATGTATACTAAACTATAATAAGCAAATAAATCTATTACATCTATAATATAATAGGCTAAAACATCACTGAACTAACCCAAAACTTGCAGTTGGGTTACTGAACTAAAAAAACTTTCACTCGACTAACTAAACTAATATAAACTTGCAATTAACTAACTGAATTAATTAAAAGTTGCAACAACTTGCAATTGGGTAATCAAAGTCAAAAAATTATAAAAGATCACATATTTTCATTTATTTACTCAATTAAAATTAATAATTTAGTTTTTAATATAAAGGGATTTGGTCCCCAGCCACCGATGGATGCCAACCACCTGCCGCTATGTATCATAGCGACTACCGCTATGTTTCATTACGGGAGGTGATTGCTGCCGCTATGTTTCATAGCAGTAGGTGGTTGGTATCCCACAGTGGCTGTGGAAGAGCACCCTAATATAAAAATTAACAATTGAAATCAACTTTGTACTTATCCAAAATCATAAAAAAGATAATCGTATTAAAATTATATTATAGTATTCGGATTAGATTGAGAGAGATTGTGAGAGATTAAGAGATGAGAGAGATTGAGAGAAGATGGAGATTGACAGAGATTGGGAGAGAAGAGAGAGGAGAGAGGAGAGAGATGGAGAGAGGAGAGAGATTGAGAGAGATTGAGAGAGAAGAGAGATTGAGGATGAGAGAGATTAAGAGATGAGAGAGATTGTGAGAGATTGAGAGAGGAGAGAGATTGAGAGAGGAGAGAGGTTGAGAGAGATTGCAAGTTTATTTTTTTTAGTACCCCAGTTGCAATTTTATTTTTATTCAGTGCCCATAGTTACAAGTTTTTATTAATCTAGTAATGTAAATGCAAGCTGGGGTTGAGTTCAATTTTGTAAGTTGCAAGTTCAGTTTTTATTCTATTAGTGATGTTTACGGCATTTACCTAAATGCAAGTTTTAATTCCTTGAGTGATGTAAATGCAAGCTTTTTGAGTTCAGTAATCCAATTGCAAGTTTTGGGTTAGTTCGATTATGTTTTAGCCTATTAACCCAAAAAGATTCTATGTTAAAATTAATATGCATTATGTCAATAACATATTAAAATTATAAATTTATATTATTAGCTCTAAATGCCATTTATTAATTAATAATTAATATTACTAATATTATATTATTAATATTATAATCTCATAAAGATATAATTGAGCCAATATAAATTATCAATACCAATTTCATTATGACTACTATTTAATATGACTAAAATATATATTAAATTTAATTAAAACAAATTTTAAAAGAGTAAATATACAAACAAATAATTATAGTAGAAAAGAAAAATTATAATTAAATTCTTGTATATAATAAGCGTACAGGGGTTTTATCCAAAAGTACCATTGTACGACCAAATTAATATGGATGGTTAGATATTAATAGATATAAATGACAACTGTTAGATCCAATATTAAAAGTATATTTGATTAATAGTAGAATTATTTTTAAATACTAAAAATGTATTTTGATAATTTAAACCAAATATAATTGAGTTTCCTATACATAATAGAATTCCTAAAAAGTGTATTTTGATAATTTAAACCAAATATTATTCGATTTCCTATATTTAATAGAATTCTTTATGTAAAAATTCATAACTTTCTTTTCTTTTCAAAGGTAGTTTCAATTAGATAATAATTGTTAACCCAAAAATCGAGATATCGATTCATGTGAATTACAACATTATATCTTTTATAGAATACAAATAAGAGAGATAATTCGAAAGTACTACCAAAGATCTCATGCTCGATTCCAACATAATACATTTTTTTTTCTTTTTGGCGTCAAACTACTACTTAATGTATAAATATTAGCTACGGCTAATTAGTAAAAATACGATTTCAATTATTGTCTTAATTCATAAAAGTAATATATATTTTTTGAAAAAATACGTATTTTAATTTTTTTTTTGCAAAAATACGACTTTGCAACCAACTGTAAGTGCAATCTCATATGCAACCAAAAGTAACTTCAAATATTATTCACAAAAACAAAAAAATTAGTTACATTTGGCTGTAAACCGTATTTTTGTAAATATTTTCAAAAGATATTTCAAGAAAAAATGGTATTTTTGATAATTTCTCTAAATAATAATTAAAGCAAACATTATTATTATTATTATTATTATTTTTCTAACCAAACATTATTATTTTGATTTAATCATTTATTTGCTATATATTTTGATTTAAATATTTATTATATCCTTATATATAATAAGTGTAAAAGTGATATTATCCAAAATGTTGATAGTCCGGTTCTTGGATGACCAAACTAATAAAGGACCGTTAGATCTTACAAGAGATAGATGAGAACCGTTAGATTCAATATTAAAAAATGAATTTGATTATTATTAGAATTATATTCAAATACTAAAAATTATATTTTAATAATATAAATCAAATATGATTAGATTTTCTAAATTCGATAGGATTCTCAAAGTAAAAATTCCTAACTTTGTTTTCTACTATTAGTTTCAGTTGGATAATAATTGTTAAAACATCAATAAATTAAATTAAAAATTATTTAATGAGCTTCAAATCTGATTTTTAAAATAGTGAAGTGATTGTCTAAATTGAATAAATAATAATATATTATTCATTTTAGCTCAAATTTAGTGTTTCTTCTCTAAGTTTTAAATTTTGGAATTCTTAATTTTTCTGTAATAAAATATTAAAATTTATCTAATAAAAAAACTAATTCAATACAAAATATTGCTTCAAAAAAAAATCAACATAAAATATAATTAATATGCGAATAAATTTATTAATTTTTTTATATAAATATACTCTTTCAATTAAAAAAATAGGAATCGTTAAATTCTAAAATAGATATATGAGAACCTTGGATCTAATAATAAAATGATATTTGGTTATTAATAGTATTATATTCAAACACTAAAAAATGTATTTTAATAATTTAAATCAAATAAGTAGGTTTCCTAAATTGAATATAATTTTAAATATAAAATTTGTTAGTCTCTTTTCTTTTCAATTTATCAATACTACCATTTGGATAATGAAATGCTTATATATAATAAGCATTTGAGGATATTATCTAGAACTCTACACCACCAAAATGATGATGACCACGATAGTTCAAATAGATAAATGAGAACCTTTGGATCTAAAATTTAAAGTATAACAATTTAAACCAAATATAAGAAAATTTCCAAAATAGAATAGAAATCTTAATGTAACCTTCTTTACCCTATAGTTTCTTCAGAGTTCATTTGGATAATAATTACTAAATCATCACTAAATTAAAACTTATTTTTGTAAGTTCCACGTGAACCATAAAATCATCCAAAATCTAATTTTTAGAACTAAAGAGAACGGCCAAAGAGTGAAATGAGAGTACAAATCTAATAAATATCAAGTTTTTTTATTTGTTTTAGCTCGAATATGATTGCTTTTGTAAAAAAAATAAACGAATGTTATATATTTAGTAGGTCAAAATTTCTTCAAAATTCCAAAACTCTATCAATAACATATAAAAAATATATATTAATATTATAAAAATTAAATAAATTAATCATATTTAAAAGTTAAAAAAAAATTATGAAAAATTCATGAATTAACATAATTATAAATATTAAAAAAAATATCCGACGGATTATAAGCTACTCCCTCTATCGCCCTCATTTCTTTACAGTTTTTTTACACTACTTGGCACGCATTTTAAGGCTCCTATAAAGTATAGTTCTACAACTTATTTTCAAAAAAAAAATTCTAAATAAAAATTTAAACATAATATTTTTATTCAGCAAAAAAAAAATTAAAATAATTTATGAAAGTATATTTTATAAGAGCCTTGTGCCAAGCCCCCGTCCCTCAACGTAAAGAAATGAGGGGGACAAAGGGAGTAGTATATTAAAAAAAACCACGGGTTATAACTTATAAGCTAGTACAGATAGATAACACACAAACAACCAATTAAAATAAACAAAGGAGGATGGGAGGGCTAGAAACAGACAGCAAACCCAACCAATCAAACAAACAATCAAATTAACCCAAGCAAACCAATAAGACAAACAATTAAATTAAACACAGGGGGGTCGGAAAACTTGAACCTGAAACCCATCCCTAAATCCAGCTTTGATATCATCTCAAATCCTTAAGTGTTTGTTTGGATTGAGGGTTGGGATGTGGAGGGTTGGAATTTTTGAAAACGCATTTGGGAAATTTTTTGATCAAGAGGGCTGGTTTTGTAGGGTTAACGAAGGGTTGTAATCTCCAAATATAGTAACGCCCCTCCTTACTCAAACCTTACATCCAAATACCACACATACATGTAGGTATGTTAAAGGATAACTTAATAATATAGAAATCTACATTACATATTTTAGTAAGTTATTTTTCGTGTTCTTGAAATGAAATTAAAGTGCATATTTCTATACGTTAGTGAACTCTAAATCGAAAACTTTCACCACCCGTGTTCTTGTAACCACTCGTAGATTAACATGTTAAAATTTCACTTCATTCCATAAATTTTCGATTGCCGCATCATCCCCACATCAGCATTGACTAACGCTCGTTAATCAAATTTGGATGGAAGGATGCGAATTAGAAAAGTTTAATTGTTTAGGGATCGCAATATTTAAAAAAATAGTTATGGGACTTTGACAATAAAAGACATATAGTTCAAGGACGTTTGAATTAATTATCCCTTAATTAATAATATATAGATGCCAGAGATTAAGTCGGAGTGTCTTGAATCTTAAAGATACCTTTGTGCAGTAATTGTTTGTCCTGAGAATCCGGAAACTACTGATAGTGTGTGGCGCCACTTCTTGATTTTCTCCAATTTAGCAGTATCTTTGTTGGAAGCTCTTCCTAAAAACCCAAATTTCGGACGACTTTCATGTTTCTTAAAAGCACTTTTAAAACTCTTGGTTTGATCTCGCACAACAGATGAATCAATGTTGTAATAAACAGGAATAACCAATCTGTTCATTGTTTTGTGACAATTGAGGATCTCTACCAGCTCGTCAAGGCACCAAATAGAAGAAGCATAGTTTTTCGAGAAGACAACAACGTAAATCTTGGAATCATGAATAGCTTGAATCAATCTGTCTGAAGTCTCATCTCCACTACGTAGTTCAGGATCATCCATAAATGTCCGAATACCAGTGCGTTGTAAGGCTTTATATAGATGATCAGTAAATGTGTATCGTGTATCTATACCTCTGAAGCTTATGAAAACATCCCATGGAGGACGTGGTGGTGAAGTTGAAGAAGTTGGTAATTGAGAACTTGTTGAAACGATAGAAGAACTAGTGGAAGCCATCAATTTCAGACAAGAGATACCACAATTTCGGAAATTAAAGGATTTGAAACTTATGTTATTTGAAGGCGGCTGACACAGCAGATGACAATATGAGCACTGAAATAAGATAAATATCCACTACAAAAGTTAGGTGGGAATTGGGATACACAACAGGTCTCCGTGAAGCTCTTGAATATTGCCTTTGTATTTTAATTTTCATAGAAAAAATATTTAGGAATTTGATTGAAAATTAAATATGCTATTCTATTAGTGGTGTGTGCAAAGTATTCTTTTTAGATTTGCTAATATTGTAATACCAGCTCAAAATCTCGTGATGCAAGAATTTCTTTAGTATTATAATTTTTTTTTGTCTAATTTCAAAAAATATATATGATTTTTTTGTCGAATTTGAATTAAAAAAAATAGAATTTTCATATATTTTGTTCATGTTCTTTTAAAAAATAATTGATTAAAAATAAACACATAAAACGACCCAAATACCGACCAATTGACCGATCAAAATTTTTAATTGTTCGATTTTAATATAATAGTATAGATAATACTCCTATGAATAAATATTAATTTTAATATATTTTTGGAAAGATTCGAACTTTATACATTTGTATATAACAAATTTTAATATTAATTTTAATATACTGTTGGAAAGATTCAAATTTTATGCATGATCCATTTTAACATTTTTCTTAAATTATTTATGCAACTACTCCCTCCGTTTAATCTAATGAAAAATGTTTTTTTTTTTGCAAGCAAAGAGAAAATTTCATTAAAACTTCAAATCATTTAACACTACATGATAAAAATCTAGATGGGTGTCACCCCTCTTCCAAGTACGATCAGATAAAGAGCTAGTGTGCCTGGCTAAATAGTGAGCCTCACTATTCATGTACGATCAGATAAAGAGCTAGTGTGCCTCGCTAAATAGTGAGCCGCACTATTCACGGACCGCTTAACAAACTTAAGGATCACAATACGATCTCCTAATTCTGAAAAAAGTTGTTTGCACTCGTCAATTACTCTGTCAAGGTAGGAAAGATTAGCTCATCAACATCTAATCGCTTGAGTAACTAGGAGGCAACTGAGTGCTTCTCGAATCCCAATTGCCTCAGCCAACTCTGGAGCTATACTGCCTTGTTTATAGCATGCTTTAGCCTCCATCATAATGCCTTCATGGTCCTTAGCTAGCATAGAAAAACTGTAGTGTCCAGACTCCTCAAACAAATCTGCATCAGTATTGACCTTAACTGTATCCACATGTGGTCGCTTCTAGTGCTCGTCACCATCTGATTGGGTCATGAACCCTAGAGAAATATCAAATGACCTGTCTTGTGCACTCTATCATTGGTTAAGGACTAGAATAACTGATTCAACTACTGTTACAGGTTCCATACCCTTCTGTTTTCTTATAATATCATTTCTATTTTTCCATAAAGACTAGCATATCATACTTATCTTCTTGACCTCATCACCCTTATATGTTTGCAAAACCTCATACATCCAATCTGTAAGGTTCTAGCAATCTCGCCTTATATTCATGTATCTTGCCCTATCCCAACACAAGCTCGTAAATTCACAACTCACCAAAACATGGAATGATGTTTCTTGTGATAAATTACAAACTTGACAGAAACTACTAACCTCTATTTTCCTTGAGATTAGTTGTTCTTTCGTAGGCAAAATACCAGCTGATGCACGCCACAGAAAATGTTTAACTTTTAAAGGTACTTTCAGATTCCACAATTTCCTCCAAGAACCCGAACTGTCACTCGAGTGTTGCGTTTCTTTTTGCTCCTTAATTGTTGCATATGCACTCTTAACCGAATAATGACCTATCTTTTCCTTTCGCCAACACCAAGTGTCTGAATGTGAGTTCTGTAGTGGAATTGAGAGAATTAAGTTGACATCTCTTTCAGTAAAGATGTCATTTACTAGATCCTCATCTCACTCTTTAACACATGTGACCATCAAATCTGCAACTTTCTTTCCGGTCAAAGCTTTGTGCACTGTATGGACATAGGGATCATCCACTCTAGGAAACCACGGGTCATTCACAATGTCAATATTATCCCTAGACCCAACTCAACGAGCCATACCTGATTTTAACAGCTCATGTGTTTCCAATATACTCTTCCACACAAAAATTGGGTTAGATCCGAGTTTTGCTGTTAGAAAATTGTCATTTGGAAAATAACGAGTTTTGTACATTTTGCTGACCAGAGTGTCTGATTGCGTAATCAGTCTCCAATTTTTCTTACCCAACAGAGCCAAATTGAAATCACGCATAATTCTGAAACCCAAACCACCGTTTGATTTCTTTTTACTCATCCGCTCCTAACTCATCCAATGCACACCCCTCTCTTTATTAGCAGATGATTTCCACCAATATTTACACATGATTTTTTCCATATCCATACATAACTGACTAGGAAGTAGAAAAATACTCATCGCATAATTGGGTAGAGTTTGGGCCACCGTCTTCAACAAAATTTCCTTACCTCTTTTCGATAAATGCTTTTTGTCCCAATCTTGAACTCTATTCTGCATACGATCCTTCAAGTATCCCAAAATCGATGATTTATTCTTCCCTATCATATTAGGGACTCCCAAGTATTTAGTAGTCTCATCAGCTTCACTGAACTGCAAAATGTTACACATGCTATCTTTTTCTTCCGCAGAAACATTACGACTAAAGAATACAGAAGATTTTTCAGTGTTCACCTTTTGACCTGAGGCCATCTCATAAATGCCAAGCATACCTTTTACTTGAGAAGCTATGTCACTTGTCGCTTTACAATAAATATACCTTTTACTTATGGGAGTAGGTTTCGCCCATGTATCCACACCTTGCATTTCATCTTGCACTCCATCTATCATCGTATTTCGATCACCGCTCCCATTTCCGTCACGCAACCACTTTGCACCAATCAATTTTGTATTTATTCTCAATGGGGCTCTCATCCAAGCTCCATATTTCCGGTGTATCGAAAATTCGACTGCAAAATTTCTCTAAGTGTCCCATAATACCAAGCAAAATGTAGGAACATTTTTATACTTAAACATAATCCAGAACCAATCATTCCCCACCTTTCCTCACCTTCATTCGCCGCTTTAATGGCTTTGACAAATCCACTGAAACTCTAACCCCCAGTTCTCAGATATTCTCTCCACATCTCAGTGAAATTACTGTGGCATGATGCAATATAATCTCCGATATAATTTCCCACTTCTTTAACAATTTTCTCAAAACATAAATCCGGCACGTAAGTCATGAATTTGAACCCATAAATTCAACTTATTCAGATTAACTCCCCTAGGAAAGTCCCCCTCCTTCATACTAGCTATGATCAGAGCTTTACATAAAAAAAAGTTATGTATTTAAATTGAATAAAATAGAAAAAATATTATTTTAGGAAACGTTAATAATTGAATGGTACTGTAC
Source organism: Heracleum sosnowskyi (assembly GCA_030848705.1). Taxonomy (NCBI): domain Eukaryota; kingdom Viridiplantae; phylum Streptophyta; class Magnoliopsida; order Apiales; family Apiaceae; genus Heracleum; species Heracleum sosnowskyi. The sequence goes on from CM061239.1 coordinate 13,833,064, forward strand.
ATAAAAAAAGTGTTTAAGATAGAGGAAGTAAGGAGCCTGCACTTCTATTTTTTTTTACTATTTAGACTTATATGCCTTACAATGAGTATCTTCTTACATAATCTCTAACCACTTCAGCTGCCGCTTCTATTTTATTTGGGTTGACTCCATATTCACCAAGTCATTGGCTCATTGCTATATTCCCTTTATCGCACAATTGATCCAATTTTTTGAGATATCTTATCTCAACCATTCCCTTTCGATCTTTCATCGTCCTCCATAAACGTTTTCATTTTATATATCTTCATCAGTTGACTAAATCACTATTGATGGCTTCTTTCAGTTCTCAAGCTTCTGCTTCGATGCCTTCTGCAAGTACTCAAACTCCTTCCTCTACTTATACTCCAACTTCTTCTGTTTCATACCTAGAGCCTCCTTCAAGTTTTGAAACTGTACAATCCTCTTCCACTTCAACTCCACCTAATCTTCCCTGGGACGTTTTCATAAGCTTCCGAGGTAAGGACACACGTCATAACTTTACAAGTCATTTGTACGCTGCCTTGCATCGAAATGGAGTTCAAACATTTAAGGATGACCCTGCTCTACGTAAAGGAGACCTTATTTCAGACACACTGATTGATGCTATTAAGGGATCCAAGACTTATATTGTTATCTTTTCGGAAAATTATGCTTCTTCGAGTTGGTGCCTTAACGAGCTGGTACAAATCTACGATTGTTACAAAAGTATGAAAAGATTGATTGTTGGTGTGTATTACAACATTGAGCCCTCGGTTGTGCGCTACCAGACTGGGAAGTTTAAAAAAGCTTTTAGAAAACATGAATCTCGTGCTAAAACTTCGTGGTTTAACAAAGCTTCTACACAACATCGGATCAAGGTAAAAACTTGGCAACAGACACTAGAAAAACTCGCTGACTTCTCAGGACAAGAAGTACCTGCACACAGGTGACTATCTGAAATTCAAGACTTTGTTTTTGTTTTCCACCTGCATCTGTATTTTAATCCACTTATAATTATAACTATTTATACATTATTAAAGACTATTTATACTTTTTTATTAATAAGTAAAATAATGTGTAATTGGACGTGGTATAAAGTATCAAATTTGGTTATCACTAAATTTATGGTTCCATTCCTCAGGTAGTTATACAAGATTTATTTACTTTAAATTCTTTAGTTTTACCCGGGTTCGATTCCTTACAAATACGTAATTATACATGATTTATTTATTTACTTCAATTTCATTAGCTTATTTACTTGCGGTACAAAAGTATCAAATTTGGTTATCATTAAATCCGGGTTGAATTCCAAGATTAATTTACTTTAAATTTAAATTATTTAGCTTCACTCAGGTTCGATTCCTTACAGAAACGTAGTTATACAAGATTTATTCAATTTAAATTTTTTAGTTTCACCCAGGTTCGATTTCTTACAAATACGTAATTATACAAGAAACTTTAATTTCATTATCTTATTTACTTTAATTTCAATCGGGGTTCTACATAATTAAATAGTGTTTATATATTATATATTTATATCATTCAATTGTCTACAAGTACATTTTTAAAAAATATTTATTAATAATTTATCAATATTAATATTTTAATGTCCGCTCATTCTAGGCTCGTGCTTGGCACGGGTTATCGGCTAGTATTATTAAAGACGAAACTTTGGTCGGTACGGTATCAATTTTTTGATATGTTTTTACTTAAATACTCTTACTAATCTAAAAAAATATATTATTAAATAATAACCTGTTTATAACCGGTGATGAGTACCTTTTAGCTAGCAAAACTAATATGTAAAGTGCTTTTTAGAATTTTTTAAAGACACTTATAGACTATGCAGATTAATATGTCCGGTACAGATTTTTTATTTAAATTATAGTATTCCTTCAAAAAAAGAAAGTAGAGTATGCAATTAATTAATAAAAATATAAAACTAATAAAAAGAATCGCATCGCAGGTCTGAAGCTGATATCGTTGCTGAGATTGTCGATAGGATTCTAGTGGAAATAAATCCCAAATCTTTACGTGTTGCAAGATATCCGGTGGGGTTAGATTCTCGGATTCAAGACGTAATAACTTTGTTGAGGAGAGGAACAAAAGGTGTCACTAAGATTGGTATATACGGTATGGGCGGAGTTGGCAAAACAACTCTTGCCATAGCTGTGTATAACCAAATTTATCAGCACTTTGAGGGCAGCTGCTTCCTAGAAAACGTTAGGGAGGCCTCGGTAACCAGGAAAGGCAAAGTACGTTTACAACGACAACTTATTAATAATGTTCTCAAACGTAATGACATTATAGTTGACGATGTAGAACATGGGGTTCAGTTGATAAGAGCTAAAATTTGCACGAAAACAATTCTGATTGTTATTGATAATTTGGACGACCCAGATTTACTGCAGTTTTTAGAAGGACCATTTGCTACGGGGAGCAAAATCATAATTACAACAAGAAATGAAGATCTACTTGATTCAATGAAAGTAGAACCAAGATACAAGGTAAATGAATTGGGTGATGTTGAGTCACGTCAACTTTTTAACCAACATGCTGCTTTAAGAGATAGTATAATATCCGAAAAACTTATGGAATTCTCCCAAGAAATTCTACAACATGCTGGAGGGCTTCCATTGGCTCTTACTGTTTTTGGCAACAAAATGGCTAATGAAAAACGTGAGGCAAATTGGATGTGGTTTATTGATACACTGGGTCGAGGTTTCGATAATGCTGTTGAAGATAGCCTTTTGATAAGCTTTAATGCTTTAAATTTGAAGGATCCAATGATGCAGAATATTTTCCTGGACATCGCTTGTTTTTTCATCGGAAGGGAGGAAAAAGAGGTAGTTAAAATCATGGAAACTTATTATAAGTTTGTGGATAATACCCTCGGCATTCTAAAGAAAAGAAGTCTATTAACGATCAGTGATAGATCTAAGTTGGGAATGCATCATCAGCTTTCCCACATGGGAAGGAGAATCGTGCGTAAGAACTTTCCAGAGGATCCGGAAAAACATAGTAGATTGTGGGAATCAGAAGATATATGTGAGGTGTTGAAGGAGCAGAAGGTAATGCTAACAGATTCAGCTGATAGTTTGGTATGACTTGTATACATTGTCAGTCGTCAACTTTTCCATCTTATAAATGTAAATATGTCAAATTACTCATAGGATGATAATACATGTTTGAAACACATCCGTACAAGGTTACTGTCTACCCTTTTCTCCATCAGATTCATTTATACCTATTGATCAACTTTTATTCATAATGTGTGAGTGTGTTAGGGAACAGGAGTGACTAGCGGTATCATCCCTTTCAACCTTCATTGCCAGAATATACTTGAGAGAGTATCATTCACCGCGGAGGCATTCAGAACAATGGACAAATTAAAGTTTCTCTACCTCAACAATGTAGAACTTACTGGAAGCTTTAAAGGAATATTCAAAGATTTGAGGTGGCTCTGTTGGGAGTCCTGTCCTTTGGAGTGTTTACCTTCTGAATTTCACCCGGAAAAAGTTGTCATGCTTGCGTTTCCTAATAGCAAAATGAAAACAATGTGGGAGGTTGATGTGAGTATATTTTTTCATACATGGCAATCTATATTAATTGTCTGGTATAATTTATAGCAATTGCATCCATTTTTACAGGTCTCCCAGGATTTCAAAGAGTTAAAAATTCTAGACATGTCAGATTCTCAAGAGTTGACAATGACTCCAGAATTCACTAAATTAAAATCTCTTACAACTCTAAATTTTGGGGGATGTAAAAGCATGAAGAGGGTGCACGCATCAATAGGAAGTTTGCAGATGCTTATTTCCCTGAACTTGCGTGGTTGCATGGAGCTAACAAGTCTTGTGGACACAATTTGTGACTTGAAATCGTTAAAAGTCCTAAATATTGGATATTGCCAAAATCTGAGAAAATTGCCTACACATTTGGGAAACATTGAATCTCTAGAGGAGCTCGATGCAGAGGGATTAACTATTTCAACGTTACCTGATTCCATAGGACGTCTTAGTAAACTTGTTGTTCTGAGATTAAGTTCCAATGACAACCTTGAAACTCTTCCAGATACCATTTGCAACCTGAGATCCTTACAATATTTTGATATTTCGAGATGTAAGAAGATGGTGAAAGTTACAAGATTAATGGAGGTATATGGTAATGGTGCTACCAAAAAAGATCTAAGTCATAGAGAACCAAGCCAGATTGCATTATCTGAGAATGTTCTCACTGCCCTGCCTTCTGGTATTACTGGGTGCTCAAACCCAGAAAGTTATGATGTTAAAGATTGTATTCATCTTATTTCCAGTGGAAAACTTCCTCCAAATCTGCAATGGATAACTGCAGATGGTTGTACGTCAATGAAAAGATTACCAAGAACATGAAGCAGTTGGAGATATTTGACCTTAGAGACTATACTGGTTTCAGAGATTTTCAAGACTTGATGGAACTCACTTCTATTGCAAATCACCTCTCCTGGCATACAGTCTCACCAAACATTTCTTTCAGGTTTGGTTAGTCTCAAACTCATGCGATCATTTATTAGTGAGCTAACATAGGTGTTGTCTGAATTATGACATGTCAACCCGATTTAATGAGAAAGAAATTTTAATTTTATTTACATCTCATTCTCAGTAATCAGATTGTAACTAATTAATTGATCCAAACAATCTCATATTTATATTTTGAGGATAGTTATTCTAGAAGTTTTAGCATCAAAGCGAAGTCCTGACGTTTTCCATGTCATTTTGTCATATCAATTTTATAGTTCTAGTAAAACCACAGTACAATATCCACTTCATTACATTGCACGAACATTAAAATATCATTAAGCAGTACACTAAGAGCAGAAAGAATTAGAGAGAGGAGGGATTTCACTCGGTGCTAATGACACCCATTATATAAATTTAATTTCTTAACACTCTTCCTTTATAATTAAGAAAGTAATTTAACTTTCAAAAAGAAAACCATAAACAATTAGAGCTCAATGTATATTGGTTGGTTAATTTATATTTTATAATTATTTTGTGTTCATTATCGGACAGATAGACTCTGGATTTGGGCATCCAGTTAACGTTGACACAAAGGAGTTTCCGAATTGGATTAGCCAGTCTGTACCGTTAACAGTATCTCCTGTCAACAATGCCATTGGCGAAAAGTGTTTTCAGTCAACTTTGTCTTTAAATTTGCTGTCGAATGTGTCACACAAATTTCTGGGATAGTCCTTTGCTTTCAAAGCTCTCAATTTGATATCATCACTTATTCAGTTAAGAATACTACAACTGATGTTATATGGTGCCAAATCTGATAATAGATACCTTGATGCACTAATGGTAATGGTACCAAAATAAAAGATTTACTCAGTCAGAGATGGTGAGAAAAGAAATGAATTGACAGCAGATACAGAAATGATTGAAGCACAAACTCATACATGACATCACCAGACCTGCGATTGTTTATTCTTACAGTCGCAGGGGGCGCCGCCCAAGGAATAGGAATTATAAACTTGTTAACCATGTTTTTGGAAGTTTTTTAGAGTAGTGGTAGATGCCACAATTTTTTTCCAATATAAGTGGACAAGTCAAATTATGACGTGGCATAATGAACACAACATAATTATAAAATGAACACAAACAATTATTTTGTGTTCATAAACAATTAAACTCAATGTTTCGGAAAGTTTTGGAAAAATATTTTGGGTACAATTTGTGAATTTGGATTGCAATTTCTGTTTTTGTTGGTTGCAAGTCACTTATGTTTTGCTTGCAGTTGCAGATTTATGATTTTGAAGTTATTCCCTTCGTGATTCTTTTGCTGATTGAATTTTTCTTGGCTTACTTTGATTACAGTTTTGTTTCTGTTTACTAGGATGTCATGGATATTCCTCTTTTTTTTTTTGAATTTTCTGCTCTGGATTCGTGGCTTGAATTTTTGTTGGCAAACTCTCGATTAAAACATCATGAGTTTGGGGGGATGTCAATCTCCATACCGGAAGAAAATAGTTTCCTCTTGTTCACGGTCTCTTATATCCTCTCTCTGATACTTGTACAAAGACATGGCATTTTAAGAGATCGAGAAAAAAGACTTGTAAGAGACTATAACAAGGTGAGTGGGCATCCAAGTGCACGGGTGTTTAATTATATACATACACCCGCACACAATTTTTTGGCAGGAAGTGTTCCAGCCTTTGTTGCCCCTCGGTGGTGTGAGTCTACTTAGCGAACTGGCAGGACGCGGAGATGATTTTATTTCAGGCTGAGCAGAATATCTTTTTCTTTTTAACCACCGCTGAGCACAATATTCTTAAGCATTACTTGTATGGTAACATCCATGGATAGAAGCTGCTGTTAGACTCCGCTTACAAAATTTTAATTATAGTGCACATAAATTTAAGTTTATGAAAACATGTCAATGCAAGAAAGTCCAGATTTAGTGGATAAATTTTCCTTGACACGACAATAAATTCTGTTGCTAACTAGTAACGACGGTTCCAACTAAATTGAACTGTTGCTAAACACAGTTGTCGGAAGGTCATTGTTGACGATATTCAATTCCGTCGATAACATTGCCAACAGAATACCAACTAATGTTTGACAGACTTCCGATTTGTTTTTAAGGGCAAAAAACCATTTTCCCAAAAAATATTCGCGATTTTGACAATGGATAGTCTTTTGAAAGTTTCGTTTATTATTGTAGACCAAAAGCTAATTTCCATACGTTGAGAGACAGTTACGGTGTGGTGATATGGTTTGTTTATGTGCTCTTAAATTAAGTATAGAACCTTGTAAATTTCGGATTCGATTCTCGCTTAACCAAAATTTATTAGAATGGACACTTCTTTATAAATTTATTAATTTACTTAAAAGAAGTATAAAACCTCATCTTGAAAATGAAATATGTCTACAAAATGCAATTAATTAAGCATTTCTATTGTCTGAATATAGATACAAATTCAGTTCACGGTTTACACGTTAGGGGTAAAATTACAAGTTAGAGTTCGGACATTATATTTTGAGTAAACTTCAAAGTGGTGGCCAAACTTTACCCACTTTTGCATTTTGATGGTCATATTTTTAATTTGCAATACGGTGACCGGACATTACTTTTATTTTTTAAAAAGGTGGCTACGGGCCACTTTTTTAAGTTTTTATTTCCTAAAAAAAGTGGTAATTTGCAATAGGTAGCCGAACATTACTTTTATTTTTCAAAAATGTGGTTACGGACCACTTTTTTTTCTCAAAAAAGTGGCTCTTAGTCATCTTTTTGAAAACTTAAAGTAATATCTGGCCACTAAATTGCAAATTTAAAATTTGGGGATCAAAATACAAAAACGGGTAAAGTTTAGCCACTACTTTGAAATTTACTCTTATATTTTTTTATACATCAAGTTCTTCGTACGAGTTTCTCTTCACTTTGTTTAAGATGCAAAAGATAAGTTGAATGCACAATGTTGTTTTGTTTGGGATACCCTAGCTTTTGATTGACTGGAATTGGTTCTGTGTATCGAATTCAATTTTAGATACAAAAAAGTATCACATTCACAGCAAGCAGTGGATGAAAATAGTCCCACCAGATACGGTTAAAACCATAAGTTCAAGCCATTTCAGGCTGTCATGCATGTGATTTCACTCTTCTACCTACCTAAACAACAGCAAGCCTCTGTTGTGACATTAAAACCTAAAACAATATTGTATAATGAATTAGTGCTACTTGACATTAAAATGAAACGAAATGGAAGCTTCAAACTCAATCTCACCAAAGCAATGATACTTTAATATGACGTCTACTGAACCTTCAAAGAAACTACAAAAAATAATATTAGCATTTTAAAAAAGTGAACAGAGAATGCACAATCTCCCTGCTTCATTGTCTGTATTAAGAATTCCTATCAGTTTGACATGAGATCAGCTGTTGCATCCTCAGTCCTTACCCATTGCGTTAAGAATATGTGTAGTCCTTATTGAAATAATAAAATCAACAGTTGGTAACTTACCATGAACTCAGAGATATAGTATAATCAACAGTTAGATTCATATGCTCCAATTCTTAGTCACTACTTCAGTCTTGTACAATTACCGATATGTATAACTTCCAGAGATCTCAGATTGTGAATGGCGTCCGTAAGATCTAATGTTTCCTTGATAGCAACTTCATACCTACAATGCCATTATCATTGTTATTATGAAATAGAGCCTCATATCTAGATAAGTTGCTTAAAACAAAAGTTTCAAGTTAATTTGTGGCTGCTAATATAAGGGTCAGTACAACAACTCAGTATTCCTGTACTTTACTATATGTTTTTTGATTACCTGTAGATTTTGCATATCTTTCCATTTCTTTCCTTGCCACAAGTAAATGCTGCTTACTCTTCATAAGTTCCCTTCCCATGTCTTGTATAAGATTATGCATTTGAAACTTGTCATATTTATCAATTGTTAGAAGACATCTTTCCACTAGAATTGGTATGCCAATTTCTGGATAGAAACCACAGGCTCTGAACATAAGAACAGCCTCATCTTTGTCCTTTCCGACATAAAAGCATGCAATATTAAGGAAAATTGCCTGTGTCTCCTCACCTAATTCTTCATAACTCTGTTTTAGGATTCCCAGTATCAAATCGTCTGGAATTTCTCGCACTTTTTTGAGTTTAGCTTTCCAGAATGACACATCAGTTCTACCACTTAGAGACGAACCCAACACCTTGAGAGCTACTGGATGACCACCACCGTAAGTTACAAAGCTCATTGAGAGTTCTCTGAACCTTCCAGGCGGCTTTGCTTTTCGAAAGGCATGATAGCTAAAGAGTTCCAATGAATCTTTTCGTTCCAATCTCTTTACTGTGTATATATCTACTTCTTCTAATATACCACCTCTTAAATGATTAAAGAGGTTCAAATCTCTTGTCGTAATAATAATTCTGCTTCCAGCTGAAAGCAAGGAGCACAGCCTATGCAATTCCCAAAGTGCTGATTTGTCCAAATCATCCAGAACAATAAGAGCTTTCTTGGAATAAAGAATTTGTCTCCATTGTCTAGTTGCATTTTCAACGTCAGGGACCTTATGAGCCTTCGTTCTGAGAAACTGAGTTAACATTTGCTCAAGTAAAGGATATCGAGCTCTACCTCCCTTTGGATGCTGTTGTTCAAATTCATGAAAGTAGCTGATATCATATTTATTGGAATATTTGTTGTAAAAACCTTTCGTAATTGTAGTTTTTCCAATTCCGCCCATCCCACATATCCCAATGGCATGAACATCATTGGACCCCATGCTTAGAATTTGATATATCTCTTTGATAGCAGAATCTATACCAACAAGTAGATATTCCTCTAGGTCCACCACTTTACCAAATACCTGTGCTGCCACATCCTTAGCAATTTTTTGTATTGTGTATGATACATTTCTGTAAATTTGAATTCAAAAATAAAGATTTATAATTAAATCAGATGAAGATTTGTTATATGTCCGAGTACTTACCCAGCAATCATGTCTCCTGCATACATGATGTATATTTGTATGCTGCAGTTACTTCCGTGCACGGTGATTTATGATCAAATATTATTTAAATTTTAAAGGATTTGCGTAATGTAGTACAAGTTTTTTTAATTAATAATTGAGGTATTATAGCAAACAAACAAATTCAAATAATACAGATTATTTTATACGCGGCGATGGATAGAGATTGTAATTAAACCACATACTAGAGGGAAATATAGGAAATTTTTTTATAGTTATTTAAAGTACAAGCCACAATTTTGTGTACCTAATAAATTTGGATAATTTTTTTGACTTGATTTAACTAGACTCGAAATTCTAATACGTCCCAATATCTAACTTGAATTCTCCGTGATTAAATTGAACTCGATATGAAATTATAACAATTCATTAATAAATATATATTATAAGTAGATAATAAATAAATATTTTTTTAACAAATAAATTAATTTACATAATATTTAAATAGAATATATATTAATTTAAATAATAAGTCTTCTAAAATATAGGTATCTATGCTATGATTAAAGACTTAACATTTAAAGTTTCGTTGATAGTCTACTCCATAGTTTGGTCATTCAATAAACAATCATTAGATCTTTCCAAATAAATCGATGAGAACCGTTGGATAAAATATTATAAATTATTATAAATATTATTAAATAATAAAATTACTTTTTTCACCAATTACTTTTTTAAGTTAAAACATATTAGTTTTTTTTTCCTAACAAAATTTCCTCTTTTTCTAAAAATATCACAAGTAAACACTTATTTCTTTATTTTAAAACTTATAGTAATGCTTTTAATTATTTAAAAAAGTTTAACTATTTTAAAATGCCTACTTATTTTTTAAACAAATAAAATTAATAAAATATTAAAATATAAATAATAAAATTATATTTATTAAAAACAATTTTAAGCTAGTTTTTTATAATATATATCATAGAGACATGTCTCTGTATCTTATCTTATAGAGACCTATATCAATTGTTTTTTTCCTAACTGAACACACACACATACCCTTGTGTTTGACAAGTTTAGAACACTCGATATCAGTAAAGGGAGCGAGTGAGATACCATACACCAAGAGGATTTTTTACTTGATTTAGTGAATTTTATCACAAATGTGTTTTTGTTTCAAAGTTTTTATAGATATCATTAAATATAGCAACAATTTTCTTTATTAGGGATAGTTCAATTGTAAATTGGTTATGAAACAAAAGAGCTCGGTAGTAATTCTCAAAATTGTTCATGCAACATATAAAATACCCGTGAGTATGCGGTAGCTGGAGCTAGAGCTAGAGCTGGAAGACCAGGTAGACCCTATGCCAATACCCCTGGTGGGAAGGAGCCATTGTTGGATGCAGCTCAAGCCAGGGATGTGCATTGTAGATCCTACCCCTGCTCTACAATTCTCTCTATCTGATTGAATGATTGATTGAGTGTAACATGAACTTGCTCATCGTTGAACTTACTCATGTGTTGGTTTGTAATGTTCTTAAGAGCTTGAACTTTGTTAAGGTTCGGAGCTTGTGCCCACCTTAACAATCATGAATGAACTGAGCTATGCTCTGGGGCTTGCCCCAATCTATCTCGTGCCTCGTCTTGCTGAGGCATTTACACCCTTTGATCCAAATTCAATATAGTATACTAAACTTAACAAAAAAACATATTTGATTATCTTTAACTTTTGTACTTTACATTTCCTTAATTATTGCTTGTAAGTATGCTGAAATTTACCTTTTGTGTAATATCGTGGGTTAATTTGAGTTATTATGTTGTAACTGAATATTTATAATAAATTAAGGTTTTATCCAAATATTACGAGAGTAGTATCATTTTGGAAAGCTCGTTACGAGCTCTGCGTTTTGTGTTCACGTTCCTCTAACCAATTCTGTGAATTTGAAATCATAATCATCAAAATACTAGTGTGACCAGGGATGTCTTGTTTACGCATCTCACATTTGTTTCTTTTCTGCATTCATTACGTCTTTGTTTTTGACAAGATTTATCATTCTGGAAATATCTCGGAATCATCTACAAGTTTCATGTTTAGTACTTTTTAAATGAGGTAATATTTAAAGAGTAAATTGGCTTTCTTCCAGACTGATTTGGTCTAAATTTTATCTGTAATTATCTATTTTGTATAATATTTGGATTTGTGATATTTGAGTAATGTGTTTTCGATTGATTATTTATGACATATATATGATTTGAGAGATATTATAAGATTCCGTCATGAGTGGAGAGAATCTCATGCTTAGTACTTTCTATGTGGTTTATTTAAGTTGTATGGTCGGATGGCCGAAGTTGTGAGACACGTATAGTCATGACTAATATCTACGTTTTGACCTTTTTCGTAGCACTATGCTTATCACCGTGCAAGCTCCCGTAAGTTATTGGGTAGCATTTGTTTTGTGCTAGAAGCCGTTTAAGTTTTGACGACTACATATTTATGGATAACCAAAAATGTAGGACATCCTGTAATTGTATGATTGTCTCCCATATGATTGTCTCCCATATCACTAAGTAATGATTTTATTAATTGTGATTGTTATGTGTAAGTGTTAGTATACTTGTAAGAGTAAAATTATTTTTAATCGAAAAATATGTACATTTATGTTATGAGTTAAGTATTCACTATTTTTTGTCTCATTCACGTCATTCTTTATTTAGAGCTTACGTATTATTCATATTATCGCCATAGCTAACATCTACTCACATTGTTACCGTTTCATATCCGAATATGAACCTTTCGCTCGCTACATATTCTTTGTTTCTTTATTTCTCCCGGCAGTTATTCGTAATTAGGTGGGCTACTTATAGGAAGAGTGCGAGTTGTGGAGACTTTAAGAAGTTGAAACATTTTCTTAAAGTTTTGATGGATTTATATTAAGTAAATTAATATTTGTTTTATCCGTTTGAGTTTGAGGATGTTAAAATTGTTATACAATATATTATAATAACTAGCTTATAGCCCGTGCAATGCACATATATTTTTTAATAATTTTTATTATATTAAATCACAATTTTATTCTTAGTATTTATATTTGTTTTAATTTTTTAATTTAATTAATATTTATAATTTTAAAATATTTTTTATTATATTGTTGACGAATTTCGAACCTTGAACTTTTGAAAAAATAATATATATACTAAAATATAAAATACTACTTGACATTCTATTCAACGTTTCGCATCTATTTATTTGCAACATAAATTCATGTATAGGACTTGTCCTACGTCTTTTATAACATAGAGTTCACGTGCACTATTATTATTATTATTATTATTATTATTATTATTATTATTATTATTATTATTATTATCCATGGTACACATGCATATTATATTAATAATTTTTTAATACTATAATTGATATGAATCGATATCTCAATCTTTGGTTTAATAATTATTATTAACCGGAGTTATCCATAAATTGAAGACAAAAGATAGTTACGAATTTTTACATATAGAATTCTATTCAATATAGAAAACCTAATTATATTTGTTTAAATTATCAAAATACACTTTTTAGTATTTAAATCTAATCATATTATTAATCAAATACAGTTTTTAATATTAGATCTAATGATTCCCATCTATCTATTTAACATGTAACGGTCCTTATTAATTACGCTTATTATATACAAGTATATAATAATATAATTGTATGATACGGAATGGGACCCATTAAAGGGACTTGCTAAGTCGTCTTTGGCACACTTTTTTCTAGTTGAGGATAAGATTCAGTAAAGAGTGCAGAATGATAGAGGAAGGTTATACATGTACTATTATATGTAGGAAGATTAAATTTATAAATTTGTGTCTAGTTTGAGAATATTGGGTATTGTTCTGAGATGCTCAAGATTGTATAAGTGAGGTTGCTTTTTTTTTTTTTTCTTTTTTTATAGATAAGAACGATTTAAAATAGTTCATGTATTACAGTTGGAGTTGTCTTTTTAGTTAAAAATATTATGTCGAGATTGGATTGGTTAGCAGTGCTTGGCCACACTGTACTGGACTCGAGTGTTAGTCGGAATGGAGGGTGCTACAATTTAACATCACATCTTTAGCAGAATATTGTACTATTTGCATAACATAGCTGTGGGAAGAATTCGAAAATGCTGGAAAAATAGTACAAAATGCTGAAGGGAAAACAAATCTTCAGCACATGTTTATTATGTAATATAGGGTTGTGTTATATAGGGATCCCATTCTATTGCAGCCATACCATTTAAATCACAGAGGTGGATGAAAAAGAAATGGCAGTTACAGATATATACATGATAGCGAGATGGAGTGAGACGACGATGCTGAAGGATACAATGGAGCAGTAAAGAATGGTAAATTACTCTAGCATGGCTGCCTGGCTGGCAGACTGAAAATGATAATTCAAATAGATGAATGAAACGTAGTAAAAGATAGAAAAGAAGATAGATGATTGGTTTTTTTAGTTTTGATGTGGTTAATTTGATTTTGTTTAGACACAAGGGTGTTGGATTAATCCCCAGAGGTTCCAGTTAAATCTGGGTCTCGATAATATTTTTTCATGTAATAGCATAGATGTATGTAAGTCTTAGGCTGTCAAGTTTATTTTAGTCTCTATATAACCCAACTTATATATATTTACAAATTGTTAAGACGCAGATGCAAGAGGTAAACAAAAGGAGGATCTGAGAGTTTAGAAATTTGAATTACCTGCTCTGAGATATATGGTATCCTGAAAATTCTGCAATTTCAGTTAGTGAAAGGCGCCACGTGTTCAATTTCTCCATTTCACCCGCATAACAAATTTCATGTTCTTCGAAAGCTATTCTGTAACTACCAGTCTGGTGTCTTACAACGGCCGCATCAATGTTGTAGAACACAGGAATAAGCAGTTTTTGCATTGTTTTTGTACATTGGAGAATCTCCATCAGCTCGTCAAGGCATAAATTTGAAGAAGCATAATTTTCTGATAGGACAACAATGTAAGTCTTGGATTCCTTTATAGCTTGGAGCACTGTGTCTGATATAACTGCTCTTCTGAGTAGCTTAGTATCATCCTTAAATGTTTTAAGTCCAAGATTATTTAGGGCAAAGTACAACTGTCCGGTAAACTTAATTCCAGTGTCAGTACTGTGGAAGCTCAAGAAAACGTCGCTGTGAATAGGAGTTGAAACTGAAGCAGAATATGATGGAGTTTTAAGGCTATAGTTTTCATCTGAGATCAGCTCATCAATCTCACTAAAACTTACCCTCCTATCCCGTAACTTTGAAACAGTTAATTCCCTGGCATTGAACTCCGTTGGAGATTTAATTTTTGGCAATTCCTTAGGCAATGCTTCCAAATTACTACAACCACCAATGTTCAGACTTTTCAATGCTCTCAAGTTGAAAATGCTGTCCGGAAGAATTTTTAGGTTTACACAGTTGCACAAATTTAGGGAAACAAGCCTCACCAAACTTCCAATTGATACATGGACCTCCTCCAAGCTTTCACAGTACTCAAGATTTAACATTTCAAGACTCGGTAATTTAGTGAAATCGGGAGTTGTAGTTAAATGTAGAGAATATGACATGTTTAGAGTCCTTAAGTTTCCAAAAACATGTGAATCCTGTAAAAATGAGTGCAAAAGGGAGAAATAATATCAGACACATATCATAAATTGTCTATCACGTGCAAGAGCATGCAGTAGAGCACTCACGGTACCTACCATGTTTAGCTCCCACATTCTTTCCATTTTGCTATGAGGCAACTCAAGGATAACAAGTTTTTGCGGGTAAAATTCAGAAGGTAAACATTTCAAAGGACAGCAGTCCCAGCAGAGCCACCTCAAATCTTCAAATGTGTCTTCAAAGCTTCCAGTGAGATTTACATTTTTTAGGAAAAGAAATCTTAATTTACTCATCCTTTTAAATGTTTGCGTATCAAATGATACTCCCACAAGTGTGTCCTCGCAGTTAAAGTTGCTAGAGATGATAGCTTCAATCGCTTTTGTTCCCTAACACACACACACACACAAAGAACAATATAAGGTTGATGACTAATATTTTATAGATAATTTATGAGAAAAAACCCGTAAAATTCATCCCCTTGGCCTTTCCTAAATCAGAATTTCATCTTGTGGCCAATTATTTATGCATAGATTTAAAAGAAGGAAATGTGTCAAACACACTCATCTGAAAGCATCAGATGAACCTGCAACAATTATTTGATATATATGCTATACTGGAATTACCTTGTGATATTTCAATATGTCGCATATATCTTTTGATACCCACAATCTACTATGCTTTTCAGGCTCATCAGGTGAATTATAACGCACGATTCTCCTTCCCATATCGCGAATCAGATCATGCATCCCCAACTCATGTCTATTATTGATCGTTAGTAAACATCTTTTCTTTAGAATGTCCAAATTACGATTGACGAAGGTGTAACAAGTTTCCATTATTTTAACAACCTCTTCTTCATTCTGTCCAACGAAAAAACAAGCAATATCTAGGAAAATATCCTGCAACATTGGATCAACCAATTTGAGTGCATCAAAGCTAATCAAAAGCTTTATCTCAACATCATCAATAGAGACTCGTTTCAATTTGTTGATGCAAGTCCATTCTTCCTCAGATTTGTTATACAAGTTCGAGCCAAATACCTCAAGAGCCAATGGAAGCCCTCCAGCACATTTTAGAATTTCTTGGGATAATTCTTGGAATCTATCGGATATTTTATTATCCCTGAATGCATGTTGTGTAAAAAGTTGACGTGACTCATCATCACCTAGTTCATTTACCTTGTATCTTACTTCAACTTTTATAGAATCAAGTACATCTTCATTTCTTGTTGTTATTATGACCATGCTTCCGGGAGCAAATGGTCCTAAAAATTCCAGTGGTCTGGGGACATCCAAATCATCAATTACAATCAGAGCTTTTGTCGAACAAATTCTAGCTCTTAATAACTCAATTCCTTGATCAACATTGTCAATCTTAATTTTCTTACTTTTAAGAATATCATTAATAAGTTTCTGTTGTAAACATACTACACCTTTTGCTGTCCTTGAAACCTCCCTAACATTTTCCAGGAAGCAGCTACCCTGAAAGCTGTAATGGTTTTGGTTATACACAGCTTTCGCAAGAGTTGTTTTGCCAACTCCACCCATACCATGTAAACCAATCCTAGTGACACCATTTGTATCACTGCTCAATAATGCAGTTATGTGTATAACATGTGAATCCAATCCCACTGGATATTTGGCACCATCCAAAGTCATCGGCTTAATTTCTAATAAAACCCTGTCAACAACTTGATTGATGACATCAGATTCAGACCTGCAATTCAATTGATTTTAGCTAAGGAAGTTAAGTATCAGATCTTGATTGATTGGTCTAGATGGATACATAATTATGAATTGTCAGTATAGAAGAGGATGCAAAGACGACTTGAGGGGTCTTTCTCAAAGTGGTGGTTTAGGAATAATAGCTGGAGTGCTGGACACAACTGTACATTTTCGTCTTTTGTCTCCTGTTTGAATTAGTGTACAAATATAAGGATCCGAATTAAAACCATAACATATATATTCTGTTTCTATAACCAAATTCCGTCACAAAATAATAGTGCCAGGTTTGCGGTTTAAATTTACATAATTTTTTTCTATTTCTGTGGTTATTTTGACTTTAACTTTTCATCTTAATTACCTGTAGTTTCAACAACCAAGGACAGTATAAATGTTTTTACTTAATCCTCGAATGCAATAGCCCCGGGGCTATGATTAAAATATGCGATCAACAATAAATATGATTGTGCAAGAGGTTAACAAAACATATTCAGAGTTGAAGTTACCTTTCTGCTGATACAGTTTCTCCTGAAAAGCCGGCAACTCTTGTTAGTGCAAGGCGCCACTTATTCACTTTCTCCATTTTAGCCATAGAACAAATTTGATGTTCCTTCGAATCTTTGTTAAACCACCTACTTTTAGAACTAACTTCATGTTTCCTGAAAGCTTTTTTGAAACTCCCAGTTATTTGTTGCACCACAGATGGATCAATGTTGTAATACACTGGTATAACCAGTCTCGGCATTGTTTCGTAACAATCATAGATCCTTACAAGCTCATCAAGGCACCGAGGTGCAGAAGCATAATTTTCCGAGAAGACAATGACAAAAGTCTTGGATTCACTAATAGCTTGAAGCAATGAGTCTGATATTACTTCTCCCCTACGTAGATCAGGATCAGGACCGGTATCATCCACAAATGCTCGAACCCCATGCCGAACCAGGGCAGCCTGCAAGTGACTTGTAAACTTATATCTAGTGTCTACTCCGCAGAAACTCAAGAAAACGTCCCAAGTATTAGGAGTTGAAGCAGATGGATTTTGAGAACTTGTAGAAGCCATTAATTCACTCAATACATCTAACAACTGGAAAATATGAAATAACAAAATCTAAATACAATCGAGGTGTGTATTTAACCTGAATTTTGAAGTTTCTGTAGATTTTAAAAATCCACCCCGATTCAGTCGTACTTAATTGTTATTGGTTTTTTTACTTGTTTCAACACACTCTCAATTGTGCCATTGAAAAGACGTACAACAAATTTAAATCAATGGGGTGGAATAACTGTAACCTAATAAAATACATCTAATATTTGAATTATGAATTCTATATCCTCCCCTCCGTCTGTTGTCCTTTTGACGTTAAATTGATAAAATTTTAACCGAAATTTATATTTATTCTAATATAATTTTAAAAATTATAAGAAAGTAATATCAGTAGAAAGTGCATCTTGTCTATTATAAAACTAGTTGAAAAAGCCGCGCTTCGCGGCGGCGTAATAATTTTTAAAAAAAATTCTATCAATTAAATTACGAAAATTACTCGATCCTCGCTAATAAGCCGTCCTCCCGTGAAACACGATTTCCTTTTTAATATCAAAATCTCTAATTAAATATATTGAATATATAATTACTTGTCTTATATATTAATTTTTATGTTATCATACTCCTTTCTAATGAGCCACTCTTTCGTTGAAAAAACAAATATATAACTTCACCAATAGAACTTTTAATTGCAAGTATTTTTTTTATATCCGAACTCTTCTCCTCTATAAATTGAAATACTTATTCTACTTCAAATAGAACTTTGCAAGTACTTCTTTTATATTTGAACTCTTCCCTTCTACAAATTCAAACACCTATTCTACTTCAAATAGAACTTTTAGTTATATGTCTTCGCTATAACTTCCAACTCTTCTCCTTAATAAATTCGAACATCTATTCTACTTCTAATATGTTAAAAGGATATTTTTTGATTTATTAGTATCTAAAATTCAAAAATTCTAGAAAATTAGAAAAATAGATTGAGACAATCTTAGGGGCGCCACATCACCTCCCGCGTATCCTCCTTTATATATATATATTTCTAGAAAATTAGAAAAATAGATTGAGACAATCTTAGGGGCGCCACATCACCTCCCGCGTATCCTCCTTTATATATATATATTGATTTAAATTTCAGTTTTTAAGATAATAAGAGAATAATTTTTAATTTCTAGAGGGAAGAAGGGAGTATTATTTAACAGTAAAAATCTACAAGGTTTTTGAAAAATTTGTAAAAAAAATTTCCCAAATTTGTGGTATTTTATTTTACTATGATTCTGCAAAATTGACGTAAGACGGTTGACGAGATGAATATGGAGGTTGCGAACCGAGAACCAAAAATATACTCAAATTAAATGATCACGCTACTAATTTATTTAATCATTATTCAACTTTACTTAGAATTTTGTTTTATTCTAGTTAGAGAATTACCCAAAATGCTACTTTCTAAAAATTATTTGTAATTATACTACTTTTTGAAATTATTTGTGAAAATATATTTTGCAAGCCATTACAAATATTTTTTGACAATTTATAAACAAAAGCAACTAAATGTAACTGTTGTTTTATTAAAACGTTGTAATCATTTTTTATTGCATCTAAGGTTAATTTTTGTTGAATTTAATTGCATTTCATTGTAAAATTATAGTTTTATAAAATAAATTAAATACCATAATTTTACAAAAAATAAACTTTTTTGCAAAGAAAGAGAGTAGATTAGTATATATCATATATCTATATTATTATATTATTAAAGCCGAAACATTAAAAGTTTTGGTTTTCGGTTTTCGGTTAGTTTTTTGTTTTCGGTACTTTTTCTAATTAATAAATTAATAATATAATCAAAATTCGGGAAAGTTTTATTCTCCATTAATATTTCACTATATTTTACTACATAAAAATCAAATAATATTGAAATCTAATCAAAAAAATGGAAATGTAGGATCTAATTTATATAAATTTAAGATACACTGCTACAAATATACTTCTTTCTTTTTAGGATAACGAAAGCTACTACAAATCAAATCTTTTTAATACTCTATTTAATAAATAATATAAAAATATAAAAATAGTAACTAACTGATTGCCTTTTATAATTAAAAGAAATCTAACAAAATCTACTCCTTTTCCAAAAATATCACGACAATTACCTTTAAATTAAAACATAATATTTTTTATATTTGTTATCACTAAAATCTCTATTTTCCAAAAATATGAGGTGCAATCCTTACCTATTTATTTTAAAATATATTTTAATATTCTATTTCATAAATAATAAAATAATATAAAAATAATTAACTAGTTGATTGCCTTTTATAATTAAAACATTTTTTTAATAAAATCTACTTCTTTTCCAAAAATATCACGGGCAATTACCTTTAAATTAAAATATATTACCTTTTATATTTGTTATCACTAAAATATCTCTTTTTCAAAAATATGAAGTGCAAACCTTACTTATATATTTTAAAACTTATTTTAAAACTTTTAATTATTTAAAAAAACTTGCCTATTTTAACAAGTGAACGTATTTTTTTAACAAATAAAATTAATATAATTAAAACATATCTAAAATTATTATAGGTAGTTACTTTTTTTTAATTAAAACATGCTAGCTTTCCTATTTGTGCTTATTATTAATATTATTTTATTATAAAATAATATTAATAATACCTCATTTATCTTCATCAATCCCATCTATATTTTTTAATATTTTTTTTATGTTCCAATTAATATTTAAGTTTCTCAATTTATAATTTATCATATTAATTTTTACTTTTATTTTAATATTTTCCGTTCACATTAAATTTTTTAATTTATTATTTTTTAAATTGTACGTGTTATAGGCTAGTATTTCTAATTTGCAGGCCACAGCTTGGAGTACACATGTTGACAAAAGGCTAAGCTCCGGCCTTCGCATAATTCATTTTTTCTTTTTCAATTTTTATTGTGTTGGTTTGAGCACAAGGTAGGTCTTTGGTATCGGAACAAGAATTTTTGGACTTGGTCTTGGACTTTTTGGAGCGCTGCCGTGCAGAGTGAGCTGTGTGGCCTGTGGGTGCCGGCAGTGGACGGTGAATACAATTTACAAATTAGAATAAATTCAACTAGTTTTTTTTATAAGAAAAATGGAGTCATTCGATAATAAAAAGTCATACGACATCTATAAAAATGATCGAGTCGAACAAACATAAAAAAAATCAAATCGTCTGTCTTCAAGAAAAGACAATTAAGAGATATTTTGAAGATGATATATTTACATGTACCCGCTTCGCCACAATCCAGTTCGCCATAATCCGTTTGAACTATCAACCATAAATGCAATTCCATACAAACTTCCATCATTAAATCAAAACCAACACTCACAATAAAGGAGAGAAACAAACACCATCTCACCAAGGAGAGAAACAAACTGAAATTCGAAACAGAAAATTTTAAATCTAAAAAACGAAACCACAATAGGAGATCCTCGGTATACTCTCAAATCCAATAAGCTTCGCCAAAAAGAAGATTATTGAATGAAACAAAAAAATTTGTCAAAAAAAAAAAAATAATAAACAAAACAAATTGCATATTGCATCCTCTTGGTTTTAGCTTATTACACTTTGGGTTAAGTTATTTGACATAAATCAGTTTACATCCTCATACTTTAAAGCTAGCTATTGTTTCCATCTCTTTAATGTTTTTGTTAAATTTGATTGTTACCGTTAGTTAATTTGAGGGTATTTTTGTCATTATAATCAATAATAATTTTAAAAAATAAACTATTTGAGTTATTATCATTATTTTAAGATTTTTATATATACCAAATTTTGTTTGTAATTTCCAGATTTTTCAAAATATAATTTATAATTTAATTTTTAAAATATTTGTATAAAATATATATTACAAATTTAAGATTTTTTAAATATGTTTCATTTCATTTTTCGTTTTTTTTCTAATTTTTAAATTTTATTATTTTCTTTTTGAAATTCTTTTTAATTTAATATAGTAATAAATGACTAAAATACCCTCATTTTGACCAACGATAACAGTCAAATTTAACGAAAAATCAGTAAAGTGGTGAAAACTGCGAGAAAACTCAAAATTGCGGGATGCAAAGTGCATAAATTAAAACAAACGAACCTTAAGTGCAATAAGCCAAAACCAAAGGGATGCAATATGCAATTAAGTCTTAACTTTAACTTGTTTGCACTTTCAATATTCGGAACAAATTATATATTTTGAAGTATCTTTAAAATATTCAGATAAGACCTAATTTAAGTTTTTTAAAGAATATATATTCTATAGTATTATTGTTTTATTAACTTTTTCAACAATATCATTAATTTCTGCTGATACATTTGACATCCTTATTTAACTAATTTTTGGATAATGTAATGATATTATATATATTTATAAAAACTAAAATAAAAGGACATCTCTCACAAGTCAAAAACTGTTAGTATTTGTGCTATAGAAACAATACTATTATGTTCTTAGGAAAATACATTTTGTTTATTAATAACTATGTTATGGATTTTTCTTCAGTTATTTATTATATTTTTATTTACTGCGATATAATTGTTAGAATAATAAATGTCCTTGGAATATAAACATGTATTCTATATCTCTAACTATGTGACTTAGAAATGAGATTATATGAATAGTGTTTATAATCCTAAAGATCCCTAATCCAGTATTATTATTTAAGGACAATGATAATGCATAAAGACTACAATAGTATGTTTATTGACTGATGACCACATCTCATTGGTAGATATGGCGATACTAAAGTCAAAAATATAAGTGCATGTATGAAATACATGGCAGTGGATTGATCCACCGTGAGATTCTGCATGTCAGTAGTGTCATAAAAAATACTCACAGTGATAATGATGTAATGATTCTTAAACTTGAAACATTTACATTTTTATACGATTGATTACATTAAAAGTTACATTTGACCGGATGATGATAAAAGTGGATATTGGGTGTATTATGAATCGTATGAGAAATGTGAACGATCTAGAAAAGATTTAACCCTCCTATATTTTAAGAGAGATATTATTGGGCTCTTGTTTGAGTTAGACTATGAAGTGCATGACCATGTTCAAATGTTGATTTGATTTAGATAGTCTACTCATCGATCAAAAAAATTAAAAATTAAATTATAAAGAGGATGACACATATTATGCCTCGAGTTTTATCTATAATATCGTTGTTAAAGGGATAACATTACATAGTACATTATTCACGACAGTCTTAATCGAATCACCGGTAGCAATGATATATTACTAGATGTCGCTCATTGTTTACGATTTTAATTAAATTTTAAAATCATTGTCAACGTAATAATAACCTATAG
The DNA here is from genome assembly GCA_030848705.1 of Heracleum sosnowskyi. Lineage (NCBI taxonomy): Eukaryota > Viridiplantae > Streptophyta > Magnoliopsida > Apiales > Apiaceae > Heracleum > Heracleum sosnowskyi. Next base: position 13,856,273 of record CM061239.1, read on the forward strand.
GATCACACACAAAGAATGTTTGGAGGATCATTTAAATTAAATTCAGATTTAAATTAAATAAAGATAATCATGAATCAGATTATTTATTATTAATTAAGTATGACTTAATTAATCAAATAAATATGAATTTTGAATTTGTAATTATTATTTCCGAATTTCAGTTGTTGGTTGATTAAGTGAGAAGTAATTAGATGCCAACTAGAAATTCTGAATAAAGTAGAACTCTAAATTAGTTTAGAGTTGAATTTTCGTTTTTATATATCTTTCAAGAGGTTGATTGTTTTGACTACATTTTTATTATTAAAACCCTAGTTGCTCTTATGTGTGAGAGAGAAAGAAAAGCGAGATCTGATGGTGCTAGTACACATACATCCTCCGTACAAATGTTTGTGTGAATACCTTAAGAGCGTAGATCGCATCAAGGCGGGATACGTGGTGATTGTGCAAAGCTTGGACCTCCATCTGTCAATCTTTGTTAAAGCTTCTTTAAGATAAAGATTATAAACTGCGAATTAAATATCAATTTTCGCATGTGCTAGTACACGTACTTTCTGTTTTTACGCATTTTTCGGATGCGTTTGTATGCCCGAAACCCTTCAAAAACATCACTTTAAAAAATCAAAAATAGAGGATTTGCCTATAATCTGAAATACAACTACATTCAAAGATTCATTTTGTTTTACACATTTGTGTTACGATGTGTTCCCAAATATATGAAATAAAAGGAAAGAATAGAAATTGAATAATTTTCGTTTCTCTCTTAATCTTTTTAAATATGGAAGAAAATTTTAGAAACAATCATGTATAAAATTCCTTTCATAATTTTTAGCTTTCATTTCTTTTTAATTATGAAAAAATTATTTCAAACAAATGAAAGAAATTAATTCATCCTCTTTATTTTCTTTTATTTTATAAAAATATTTCGGGAACATAGTTTAGAGTTAGCTATTAGTCTATTACATGTCTATATTTAGGTAAATGTTATATCCTGAGCATTTTTTTTAATTTCCAGAGCTATATGTAGCATTTGGTGTTAGAATATGCTATAAATTGTGAATGCAAGGGGAATATGCAACACATATTGCTCTGAAAATTAAAAAAAGTGCTCTGTAAATAACATTTCCCTATATTTACTTATGTTACTTAGCACACTAATATATTTACAATATTTTCATATATATATATATATATAGGCTAGTCATCAAATAGAAAGCAAACTTAAAATAAAAATTATGAACCAATTCAAACCCTTATATCAATATAATCTAATGACCCCTTAGAGGCACCACACACAACTAAAATACACCCTCCGTACACAACCACACCTAATCCCTCCGTTTTTAATTTGAATTTTCCCGTCAATCCGTGATATTTTTTCGAAATCCGACTTCACTATATTTTTCTTCATCTCTCAACGATCAATTTGCATACTATATGTGATATATTTCGACGCGATTTAAGAAGTTTTTTATTTAGTTTCTAGTTTCTAGTTTCTACTCTAAGAGTGGTTTCTATTGGAATAAGACCATAGCCTATAATCCTTGTGTGATGCACGAGATGATTTTTAATATTTTTACTTTTTTATTTTTATTTATATCTTTTCTTTAATGAGAAAATAATAACAAAAGATAATAAAATATAATATTATATGTTTGATGGTATTCTAAACATTAGTCCTTTATTGTATTTTGAAATAGAAATTTGATAATATAAAGTTTAATTTAAAATATGTTTTTGTCGGGAATCAAACATTAAACTTCTTGGACCGAGAGTAGTTTGGAAAATAGATAATATAAATGTTTAGGAATGATATGATGTTCATGTGATTCGGACCTTGAACTAGTGGGAATATTTTAGGTATTTAGAAAAGAATATTTTAATATTACATTCAACGATTCTCAATTATGTGGCTGAAAATCTAACAGCTATTAAAGAACCACTACATAAATATCCATAATACATATTTTTATCATATTTTTAATTAAATATAATCAGAAATTTCATTATTAAATCAAAAAAATAAATTATACAACTCTTTTGAAAAGAAATAAATGAAAATAAATCAAATAGTTCAAAGTGATTCTATAGTAGAATCAAATTTATCCAAAATGATTCTGCATTGGAATCAAATTTAAATCAATATTTTTGTTCAAATTTTAAATATCAAAATTTTTATAAAGTTTGTATATGATAATATATTACATTTGAACTAGTAATTATATTTTATAAAAAAGAAAATTAAAATTATTTATGAGATTTTATGGTAGGATATACGATTGTACCCGGTTTTCTAAATAACAGAGTTAGACCATCTCCAATGTTGAGAGGTAAAATGGTTGGCTAAAATATGATAAAATAATAATAATGTAAAATTTTAACTAAAGTGAGTGATTAGTACTCTAAGAGCATCTCCAACGGTGTTAGCTAAAATATTATAAAGTAATGATTATGTAAAATTTATAGAATCTGTAAGTTGTTTTACTTCAATGGAGTTGGTTATAATGATCGGTTATATTTTAAGAATGGTTTGTTATTATTATTTCAAGTTGTTCAAAATAGAATATATTATTTTAATATAATAACAGATGATGTCGAGTTTCGTCCTATATGTTCAACAAATATAGCCAATAGGAAGAGATTGTCTATAATTTTAGCTAACAAAAATGTCCGGTTGGAGATGATTTTTTTTTGCATATTATCTAAAATATTTATATATGACATGTTACCCGCACTTTTAACTAAGAGTTTTAAATAGTTAGAGCATCTCCGATGAAATCAAACCCCTTACCAAAATCTTATGTGGCAATAGACCTGGCAAAACGGTTCCATTTCGAAAAACTGAACCGAAAATATGGAATCGATATCCGATTTTTTATCCGAATTATAAAATCCGATTTTTTATCCGAATTATAAAATCCGAAATTTAATCGAATCCAAAACAATCCGATCCGAACCGAATTCGATTTAATTTAGTCAAATCCGATAATGATCTGAAAATGAATTTCATCTGATCCAGATTTATCTAAACCGAAAATTTATCCAAAAATAATCCGAAATACTCTATCCGATTTTGACCTGAAACCAATCACAACCGAAAAAAACATATCCGATCAAAATATGACTCTAAATATTAGAATTGATGTAAATCCGAAACCGAAAATAACCGAATCAAAAAATATATGATAAAATAATATTAAATAAAATCAATTATTTTTAAACTTAGTTATGGTAATTTATTTTCTTTATTTGTCTAGCATGGTCAATTTTTTTATTTGCTATATGTTTCTTGACTCTAAATAGTGCTTTGTATTTGATTGTGTTTAACTTGTTTTGTCAAATTGTAAACGTAACATTTATTAATAATACTCCTTCATCTAATTAATTTATCAAATTTTATATCGTAAACTTTGTCAACATACTCTGTAGTTCACACAAGTTCTCCTTGCATTGTCCCTTGCAATTTTTTTCCCCATTATGTTTCTTTGAGCGTTATTTAGGAGGTTTATCTCATGCTTGAAACCCTATTGGTTTTGATGATGACACATAACAGTAAGCTGATTGCTTGTCATTGAATATATTAGCTTGTTATTTTGTTAACTTGTTTTGCTTGATGCTTTAATTGAGGGGGAGCTTTTAGCTCAATCACATATGGATATATTATCTTCAAAAAGGGGGAGATTGAAACTCTATGAATTTTGATGATCACATAGTGGCAAAGATGTTTGTATTTATAAATGTAAAGCAGCAAGCTATATGCTCTATCCTAACTTGTTGTTGCAGGGAAAGATGGCTTACTGATATGAAATATCAGTGCATATAACATAGCATGCCATTATCATATGTACTAACTTGGTTTTGCAGGGCAAAATAGCTTACTGATATGAATGTCAGTTTATCTAAACAGCAAGCCATTAGTGCTGGACTGAGTCAGTTTGGCAAGCCAACTTCACATGTTCAATATACAAACAGCAAGCCAAGTTGTTCTGCTCAGAATCTGTCAAGATCGTGGATCATGGATCTATCTTAGGAAACTTGATTAAATATATTGTGAGGGCTCTTTTAAGACTTAATACGTACATAATATATTTAGAGCTCAAAATCTTTTATCAAATCCTTTTTAATAATCGCTTTCCAAAATTATAGGAGCTTGCCATGTTTAAAAGATTTTCTCTTACAAAACCTCCTATACATGTTTTTGATACACACAAACAGAAGGGTTTTGTTTTGTCTTCGATTTATCTTCTCCAAACCTCTGTAAAACGGTCACATGAACGTTGCTAAAATCTCTCCAACCAATTGAACGTTAGAATTGGATTCTAGACGTTGGTAATTGATTGGTTGATTTTTGAACGTTGTTTGTGAAGCTATTTAAACCTGTTCTTATGTCTTTTTCTATTATCCATCCAAGCACAACAAGAACACACAACTCAGTTTTACTTTGCTATATTCAAACAAATTTTCTTGAGCTCTTTATATATCATATATGTACTATATCTTTGAGAGTTCATAGGTTTTGAGTTGTAATCACTTTATTGATTTGTATTACTCTAGTTGTAATCAGTAGTTGCTGGATATATTGGCTAGGGAACAAGGGTTTGGTGAACGTTGTTAGAGAAGTATACTTGGGAAGTATAGCTTAGAGAGCAAGTTCTGAAACAGGTGTTCAGCAAGCCATTTGTCAGTAACCGGGAAGAAGGGTGGTATATTATTGTATCTTGTAATTGTTATTATCCTTGATCAATAATATATTCTCTTACCGGGTTGGTAAGGGACCAGGACGTAGACCATAGGGGACTAGGGGTCGAACCTGGATAAAAGTTTATTGTGTTCTTTATATTTCTTCATATTACTTACTGTGTTGCATATTGTTATAATCAGCGTGCTGTTTGTACAATCAGCGTGCCATTTGTGTTTGCATAAATTGAACTCAGTAAGCCATTTCTGATAAAACATTAAAATTGGTCATAGTTTGCCATATACACCTATTCACTCCCTCTAGGTGTGTAATTTCAATTGGTACCAAAGCTTTGGTGTACTAACAATTCTGTAACAGGAAAGTACAGATCCTATGGCACACTATGTAGGTGGAGAATCATTAGACATGCCACCACTTCTCATTGGGACTGAAAATTATGATTTTTGGAAACGGAGAATGAAGGTGCTTCTCAACAGAGATGATGCAGTTGAATGGAGAATTGTTAAGAATGGTCCATTTACTTTTCTGGACAAAGACGGCAAGCCGAAAGATGTTGATGATCTTAACGAGGAAGAATTGATTAAAATGGGCAATAATGCAAGAGCCAGGTACACATTAATATGTGGTCTTTCAATTTCAGATTATGACAAGGTGTCTTGGTGCATCACAGCAAAGGAGGTATGTGACAAGTTAAAAATGTTGTATAAAGATACAACAAAATCGAAGGAAGTTTGTTTCAATTCCAAACAGCCTACCATTTTGAAATTTGAAAAGAAAGGAAGAGATCACTTGACATGCAATGATGATGTATCAACTTCTGGTGTGAAATTGAATGAAGACACAAATCATTCAGCTTTTGTTGGGCTTGATGATGAAGTCTTTCAAAAGAAAACAGAAGAATTTTTACTCGAAACTGATATTTTTGATTCGGAATCAGATACAAGTGAGGTAAACTCTTTTTATTCCAGGAAAACATCTGAAAATATTATTATGGAATCACTAACAATGCAGGAATCAAAAAGTGTGACCATAGAAGAACATATGGCACTAAAGGCTGAACTCAGCAAGCTATCTGAGAAGAATTCCTATCTATCTAATATGATTAAAGATTTGCTGCCAAAAATTGAAGAATGGGATACAACCTCATCAAGTAAGGCTACAGAGATCAAGGAACTAAATGCTAAAAATAGTCAATTGGAGGCTATTATCAAAGCACTTGAAAAGATGAACAAGACCTTAACTGAAGAGGTCAATGATCTGAGATCAGATAACAAATCTATAGTGGAAGCATTAGATTCATACAAACTGAAGGAATCAAATCTAGCAGAATCTTCCAAAACATCTGAAATGGTATCTCAGCAAGCTGCAACCGTTAGTCAGCAAGCTGAAACCGCCAGTCAGCAAGCTGAAATGATCATTACCTTGGAAAAGGAAGTCAAGGATCTCAAGCAGGGTATGGGATCATTTATCCAAGGAGAAGAAGGCCTAAAGGCAATGATGAAAAACACAAATGCTCCATTGGACAGAGAAGGATTGGGAATGAACTCCAACAAAAAGGGCAAAAACATCAAGTATGAAGGAAGAAATGGCATACCTTACAACTATGCCATGCCTTGGAAGACGTGCAACAAATGTGGAGGAAAAGGACATCTTGAAAGACAATGTACCTCTCAAGTCAATCAGAAAAACAAAGAATCTCCTCAGAATAAGACTTATCGACAGAAGTCAGCTTACCAACAGGGCTCTGGCAGACAACAAACAGCTTACCATCCGTCTGACAGAAAACAACAGAGAAGGAATCAAGTTCCAAAAGTGATCCAGAAGTGGATTAAGAAATCTGATCTACATGTTCTTTATGATCTATCTACTGACCATGGTGAATCCTACCAAATTTGGGTACCCAAGTAGTAAGTATGCTATTTGTTCGCATACATTTATTTAAATATGATTATATTATTATTATGGTACTAACAAGATTCCTCTAGTATATAGATGGGACATATATACGTATATATAGTTTTGTGCAGGAATTAAAAAAGGAGAATACTATTTCGGTTGTTTGATTGGTGATAAAGGTGTAAACCACATTCATGATTATTTGGAATGTGTGCTCTTCAATCAGCAAGCTATCTTACATTTCAGTAGAACAATTGGTATGGTAGAAAACCAGAATACATGTATTCAGCATGCTGGTTTGATTTATCAAACTTTATCATTATAACTAGCCTACTGTTTGTTAAATGTTTACTACATGTTTTATGCTTACATGCTTATTTTGTTAATCCCTTTTCTGATGATGTCATAGGGGGAGAAGAACATGAATACATGTGATAAAAAGGGTTATAATGTTACATGTTTGAATTTATAAACTAATGTTTTATGCAGGGATGAGTCACGTTTGTATCTTATTATATATGATGAATTATGCTAACCTGATTCTATGTTGAGATATTATATTAATCAGGGGGATCATTGCTTTATGGGAACAACATAGTCTCTCTGATGTATTCAAGTATGTCATCATCAAAAAGGGGGAGATTGTTGGCGTGATGTTTTGATGATGAATACAAATGTTCTCTTACCGGGTTGGTAAGGGACCAGGACGTAGACCATAGGGGACTAGGGGTCGAACCTGGCTAAAAGTTTACTGTGTTCTTTATATTTCTGCATATTACTTACTGTGTTGCATATTGTTATAATCAGCGTGCTGTTTGTACAATCAGCGTGCCATTTGTGTTTGCATAAATTGAACTCAGTAAGCCATTTCTGGTAAAACATTAAAATTGGTCATAGTTTGCCATATACACCTATTCACTCCCTCTAGGTGTGTAATTTCAATGCTCATATACAGAAATTATAGAGAGAGATTATATAGATAAGATTTGCAAGTCATAGCTACTTATTAATGTATATTGGACAACACAACTATTTGTATGCACTCGGATAAGTATGAGTTATGAAGTGACATTTTCTGTTCGTGTGAAAGTACCTTCTGTAAATTGTAAATTATATATGTGTGCACTTGTATTCCATATGATTGCTAAATTTTCCAGATTCTATAGCTTTCCCAGTCCTCAAAACATCATGTTTATTTTGACAACGAAGAGGCTCAAGGAGCGTAAGTTGCAAGCTAAATGTAGTGGTGATCATACACACTACTCTCTTTATGTCTGTGAGACTATTGAAGCAAAGAAAGAAGCAAAATGCTAACCAGCTTGTGAATGAAAGCAAGAGAGATGACATCAATGGCTACTGCTGCAAATTAAAAGCATTACTAGCTGCAAATTATAACCAACGGATATTTAATCTAATTTAGAAGATGGAGATTCTTATTCCATTAATAGCTACAAATAAATTGTATCAAAATCATTTCAGAATTGTTCAGCCAACACATACATGATACACTAACCAAAAAGAGAAGTCTTAACAATACTAAAAATTCCTACTTCCATAAAGTTTAACATAGATACTGCAATTTGACATAAAAAATTAAAAATAGAAAGACACATCATCGAAGTTTTCTTGCCTCCCTATTAGACTTTGGCAAGGTAAATATATCAACCCCTGAGTGCGTCTTTCATATTCTGCACAAACATTAGAATGAGGTTAAAATATATACATAGCTATTATTAAACGTTCAATCACAGTTTACTTGGCTAAAGATACTGAAATAAAGTAGAATACATATTCATTTCTTTCTAGTATTTACATGATTGCATCCCTTCCAATAAGACAGAGCATAAGATTTTGAATACTATGACAACTATGGCAATGAAGGAGGTAACTATGCTGGTGGTGGTAATGGAACTGGAAGTAGCACAAGCAGCAAATATGGAACTGAGAGCAACGTTAGTTACAGAAATGAGGGTTCAGGGGCAAAAAAACCCATGTGGTTTAGTCATAGGACCAAATACACCCTTGTGGTTAAAATTGGACCAAATAAATCTAAAATAAAATGTATCTGGAGCAAAAAAGCCCCTTCTATCACACCACACTTAACAGACGTTAACTATCGAGTTGATAATGATTTTTTTAATTACATTAATTACATATATGAAGCATAAATCTAACTCTATATCACTTCCACTTCCAGAAAACAACTCAGTTATATCATAAAATGGTTCCAAAATATCTCGTATTTTTTGAACTTTCTCTCACTCATCTAAATCAGGAAGATGTTTATACGCACTATCAACACGACTCAGTTCCACAAATGTTCTATGATATAAAAGAGCCCTATCAAGCATCAAATAAGAAGAGTTTCACCTAGTTGCAACATCTAACCACAATCCCTTTGTCTCGGTAATTCTAACATTTTTTATCACCCGCCCCAAATGATTGTTTTCTGGTTTCTAACCACTTAACATACTTGACACTTTTTCTAATCTTTTTCACACTATGTTCAATTATCTTGATCCCGTCCTTAACAATGAGGTTTAAGACATGAGCAGCACAACAGATATGAAAAAAATTGACCATTACACAACAATGACCCTTGGTCAATTAAGAGAGTCTCTCAGGTAATCCTGCATTTTATCATTACTTGAAGCATTATCCAATGTGATTGAAAACATTTTATGCTCAATGCCCCAATCTCGAATTAATGTAGACACATTACTAAACATAGCATATCCAGTGTGTGGAGATTCAATATGAAGGAAATTTAGAACCTTACTATTTAATTTCCAATTAGCATCCACATAATGTGCAATTAAGCACAAATAACCTTCAGTTTGACACGAAGTCCACATATCAGAAGTTAAGCATATCCGACCAGACACAGTTTGAAGAATCTTAAGTAATTGAGCTTTTAAAGTCTTATGCAGTTATAAGCAATCAACTTTGGCTGTGTTCCTAGTAATGGACTGAACCTCATGATTAAGACATGCATGAATTTCTCTATTTCCCTCGTGTTCCACCCATGAAAAAAGCATTTCAGTGTCTTACAATTGCCTTAGACACCAATTCTCTATAACGAGTTTGAGTAAATTGTGGAATCGCCCCGGTTGTTTTCAGAAACTCACTATATGGTTTACATATTTTCATATGTTTATTCATGTTATTTGTACCATTACTTGACTTAGCAAGAAAAGTTGTTTTCTTACAGTATATGCATCGCGCCCTCCTCAACAATGGATCAACATTAGGTCCGTCTATCATCCTAAACACAGTCCAGCAGTTGCTTCTTCTCCCATCAGGTTTTTGTAGGGGTTGTAGAAGAGCAGAAGTCATAGGTGCATGCAATGCTATCACCATCAGAATGAACCTCGTTCCCATCAACTTCAGTATCACAAAGGTCTACCATGACTTAACTGCAATTGTCTGCAAGTCTATAGTCAAGAAAAAAACACAAAAAATTAAAAAATAACCCCAAAACTAGAATTAGGGTTACACTTGCACACCACAAATTCACAATAATTGTACCTATGTATATGATGAAGAAACCTGTAAATAATTTGATGATATTGAAACCATGATTTAGCAACAGATTATCTAATCGTGTGAAAACGTGGGAAAGAGAAAGTGAGAGATGGGAGAAGACGACGTTTGTGGGTTAGTGGCTTACTACCTTACTATTGGGATGTTTCGCGGGATAAAATATAATTAGGAATTAAATAAAATCTAAAATTGTTTTATATCAAATTAAAGAATGTGTTACAGATTTACAGTTATAGTAAAATTTTGATAAAAAATATAATCTTGTCTATTAAAAAAGATTCGGTACCAAATTAAGAAAAGGGCTAAATGAATACTTAATACTTTTAATTTAATACTTTTAATTGACAATTACCTTTCTCAACTAAAATATGTCATTTTTTCTATTTTTTTATTATTAAAATCCATATTTTTCCAAAAATATCACGGCCAACCCGTTACTTTTATATTTTCAAATTCAACGAAAACTTGTTATTTTTCTATTTTTCCTTACTAAAACCCCTCATTTTCCAAAATATCACAGACAAACCGTTACTTATTTATTTTAAAATATATTTTAATACTTTTGATTATTAAAAAAAATTTAATATACCTACTTTTTTTAACAAACACAATTAATAAAATATAAAATATAAATAATAAAATTAACAATTATTAAAAATAATTTGTGTATCGCACAAGTTTTAAGCTAGTACATTGTATTAGCGATTATTTTAAAGTTTAAGATCATTTGTAAATATAATAAACAATCACTAAAATTAAAATTAATTTTTGTATCAACAATAGAACTTCGAAAGTTATTAAGTTAAAGATTAAGAAAAACAACCACATTAGTGAATAATCGATTACTTCTTAAAATTAATAACTACATCATACTATATGGTTCTATTAACTCTATAAGTTAATAATCATGTCATGCTCAATTATATATAAATTTAAAATAATTAAGTAAAATATGATTATTCTTTTTTAGTTTACATATTTTCGGGACGTGTATGTGATAAGAGTGCATCTCTATTTTTTTTCTCGTAGCATTTAATAATTCTGGTGTGTTATTCTCAAATTGTATAAATAATTTAAAAATTCTAAAATTCGTATAAGAATATAAGCAATCTTCTTTCAGCTCTCTCTAGCTCAGCAATCATAATCTCTTTCAGCTCCTTCAATTCTGGATCACTTTCACCAGTTTGATATATGGCAGCCCTCAGAGAATATATGCTGTTTCTTCTCATATCATTGCCCAGCCTTATTATAAAGGCTTTGTCAGATTCCAAATTGAATTCCAACACCTTTATTCCAAGAGCTGTAGAAAGCTTTGCACTATCTCTTCTCATCTCAACAAGATTTCCATGAGCATCTTTGTACTTAGGAATGTAAGCACTTGTAATTTTAGCACCACTGAGAACCTTTGCTCTCATCATCCTTACTCTCAAAACTTCAGCAGCATTTTGAGTCCTTTGATTTCTGACTTTGAGTAGATATAAGACATATTCTAACTCTTCAGCCATTTTCAAATGTATATCATTTTCACCTATTCTGTATACTCTGCCATCAGCCATGAAGTATAACAGAAAGTCCTTCCTAAGTCCCTTATGATAAATTAACTGAACAGACTCTAGCTTGTCAAGGCTCTCTTGAGTAACCCCAACACCAGGTTCTGCCAGTGATGTTTGATCCATTAGAATGTTATTTATCCTCTTCTCTCTGTGTGAACCTAAACCAGACTTGTCATTAGATTGTTTTCCATGTACTGTCCTGGTTTGAGAAAAATCCACAGGTTCTAATGTCAGAGTTTCAGAAAGTACAGGTCTTAAGAAACCTTTGAGTTGAGTTTGTACAACTTGAGCCTTGTCAGAGGTTGTCACAATTTTAGTAGCAATATCAACATGAGCAACGTCAGAGGTTGATTTGTTTATCCTTGATTCAACTTGAGCAATGTGAGAGGTTGAATAAATCTTCTTTGGTAACTGTTCTTCTTCTACCAGTTTACCTTTTCCTTTGTCATTTCTTGCAATAGTAGGTCTCCTTGAGTATTGCAAACTTTGATCAGAGTTTACATTATCTTTAATAGATATTCCTATCTCTTTTCTCCTTGGAGCTTTACCTTTCTTTGTATAAGTACCAGCTTCCATTTTCTTCTGGTGCTCTTCATTTATCATTCTTAATTCAGCATCATAATCCTCAACTGTTACCTCACCACCATGCTCTTCTAAAAACATTTTAGTAGCAATTTCCTCATCTGTGGTAGGCTTATCAGAGATTATCAAACTTTTGAGTTTTGAACCACTGGCAGAGTTTGCATTTCCCTTACCAGAGTTTGATCTTCTATCAGAGTTTGATCTTCTATCAGAGTTTGATCTAGGTGGTCTTCTATCAGAATTTAATCTTAAACTCTTTCCATCTCCCTTGCTTCCACCATCATTACCATCATCCCTCCGTCTCAGAGTTTGAATGTCTTTGCATTTGTCACTTGGTACACTCTCCCCCTTTTTGACATCATCAGAAAGTAGTACTGATGTCAGCAACTCAATTGCAGTAGAAATTGAAGTCAGTTGGGCAGACATAGCAGTCTGGTTGTCCTCAACTTTCCCAAGCCTCTTCTGAATTTCATCAGAGTCCTTAGCTTGCTTCTTGAACATAGAATTGTAGTAAGATCTATCATTCTTCAGAGTAAGATCTCTCATACCAACTTCATTCCTCAAAGCAGTGACCTCCTTATGAGACTCATCAAATCTGTTGTGAAGAGATTTAATTTGAATCACAGTGGCCTTTAGACTTGTAAGAACATCAGAAGATGAAATGGTTTTGATAGACTAATTAACAAAATCAGCAGCCCTCTGAGCAGAAAAAACACAATCAGCATCTGCCCAGTTCTTGAAGTACATATCTTGAAAGTACTCAGCATTAGCACGATTTGCTTCTCTTACAGTATCAGAGTCTACATCTTCTGATAATTCAACCTGTATATCAGGATTAGAATGAGCATCTTTACTATCGTCAGAATTTGCTGCATTGTCTTCTTGATTTTCTTCAGCATCTGGAATAACTTGCTGTACAGCTTCAGGAGTTTCAGAGTTTAGATTTGCAACTAACTCTGCTTCTCTGTGAACAACCTCAACAACAGATTGTTGCAAAGCTTCAAGAAAATTAATATCCTCAGAGTTTAGCTTATCAGCAGCCTCTTGTACATTCTCTGCTACAGCTTCATCAAGAATTGGCTCTGTAGCAACCTCTTTCCTCTGATCAACTTCCTCACCTTGTTCAGAATGTGTATTATGTACTGAAAGAACTTCTGTGTGAGAATCCACAGAGTCTTCAATCACTAAGGTGGCTTGATCAGCTTCCACATCCTCAGTATCACAAATACTGACACTAGGATGTGCTTCCAGAATATCTTCATCAACAAAGAAATCCATTGGCCCAACTTCATTATCAAAAACTCTGCTGTCAGAATGATCAGCAGCTTCCTCAACTACATCATCAACCTTTGATGTAGGAGCTTCTATATCAGCATTTACCATTTCAGGCATAGATGCTGCTTCAGCATTTACATTGGATGCACCAAAGAGATGTGCAGCCACCAGTCTTCTTTTCCTCTGATGAAGAGTTTCATCATCAGTTTGACTCTCCTCATCAATAGTACCAGACTTTGCCCTGTTGGCCCTTCTTTTCTTTAACTTTTTCTTCTGAGGCATATCAGCAGTGTTTGATACCCCAGCTTCAGCAGTTGATGGATTCACCCTAGCAGATTTAACAGCCCTCAATTTAGACTTCTTTGACCTCTGTGATTGAGACACAGAAGGTCCAGCTTCAGCATTTGATGGTGATTGTTGTTGTTGTGAATTGATCAGGAATTGTTGCACAGACTCAGGCAACATCAAAACACCAACATCTCCTTTCTTGTTATCTTTATTGGTTAGATCAGAGAATACGCGTTTATGTAATTTAAAACAGGGAATCACATCATTCTCAGCTATCTCTACTTCAGAAACACATTCAGAGAATATCAATTGACAAAATCTTGCAAAATAGACTACACCTCTGTTTTCAGTCATTTTTTCACCTATATTATTTAGAACTAGCCTAGCAACATCAAAATTACCTCCATAAAGAAGAGAATACCCGATTTGCAGACTATCAGTGGGAATTGCATCCCAATTCGTGCACTTTTTCCCGAACGCCCTTGTTATGCAGTCGAAAAAGAAACTCCATTCCTTTCTCAAGAGTGGTCGCTTCAACTGACCAAGCTTTGTCAGTGGTCCAGAGTAGCCAATTTCTCTCATCATTCTAACCAACTCAGAATCGCCAACAGAGATTGTGAAAGCATTGAAATCCTCAAGACCCAAAGCATCACGAACAGTAGTTGGAGTAACTACAAACTCTTCTCCTTGAAATTCAAAAATTATGGACGGAGACCCAGACTCTCCTCCATTATCATAAGTGCCTGTCTGCCAAAGAGTCCTTATTTGAGATGCAGACAGCTTCAACGGTGCGGTGAGAGCAGTACCAACATCAGAGTTTGACAAGAAATCCTGAATCAAATGAAACGCCTCCGGTGCGTTCTCATTTGCTAAAGGAGCAGCATAGTTGTTTGGGACAAATTCTAACCCAGAAGCAGTAAACATTGTTGTAGCCATTAGAGATGTTTAGAAGAAAGCAAGAAATAAGACAGAGAAAAGTGTAGAATGTATGCAGTGAAAGTGTTTGAGACAGTGTTTGTGAGTAAAGAAAATGAAGTGTGTAAAAGAATGAACCGTTTATGTGTAGTAAGTTTAAATAATGACTGTGAAAATTAAAACTGAATCGTTTTAATCATTACTACACACAGCAGGCATCATTGAAAAATGTGTGAGTGGGACAGATGTCAAACATGTATACGCTGACAGCTGTATGTAACAACTTCCAATACACACGCGCAGTAAAAATAGCCATAATTACCGCTTTTTATACTTTTCAAAACACTCAACCTCTCTCTCCTCTGTTTAATACAAATATGAACCGTTTGTACTCATACTCTTTCGAATTTCTAAACAAATGTCTAATCTCAAAATTATAAAATGTCTGAAACAAAGAAATCATTTTAACCATCAGAGATTAAAACAGAATTACCTCGGCGTATTTCTCACAATACATCAGTGTTTACCATTTGTCCTTCTTTGTCAATAAACTCTTTTCTCAAACTGTACAGGTGTGAATAATTGTGTGTGCTATAGCAGAGTTTACCGAAATCAATATTTAGATCATCTCAAAGTGCATAAAATCCACAAACCTAAGCAGTAAAAACTGGTTGCCTAAACTCTCATGTAAAACATAAAATCTGATTTTTATATCTAAACTCTGTATTTTGATATCCTTTCATTTGGATATATCTTTTATTCTTCACCCCCTTTATATATGTATTATTATTATTTTATTTTTTTTAATTTTTCCAGTAATCAGTGGTTGACACTAGTCACCAAAAATCAAAGATTTTAGCCCTTATTTCATACAATAAGTTCCTGGATCTTCCTAGGCACAACATGATCTCAAAGAAATTTGTGCTCTTTTTGGCATCTTTTGATTTGAGGGTGAATTATTTACAATTAATAATCAGAGTTTAGACTTTTCATCAGTTAATGCAATTAATTTATGAGAGAAAATGCAAACAGCTAATACAGACTCAGTGTATAGGATCAATAAACTAAGAGATGCTATAAATACAGAGACAGTATCATGCTGTGTTAACTTACTGCACATATTTGAGATCAGAATCTATACAACTCTTAAGGATTCATAATTACTTACTGATAATTATGTTTCATACAAATTTCTTCATTGGTCAATATGTTTCAGACAAAATTACAATCAGAGTTTAGCATTAGACTGTAACTATTAGAGTATGACCAACACTTTATGACTAACAGAGTTTAGCATCAGAGTTTACTTTCAGAGTTTATGACACTGGTACTCATAACAGTTAATACATGCAAGGAATCATGAGCATAAAAATCAAACATGTATAGTTTTTGAGTCTAACCCGTATCTCTAGTCAAAACCAGAGATCATTCCAAGTTCATTTACTAATCTTGTAAAAGTAGCTTCACTCAAAGGTTTGGTGAAGATATCTGCAAGTTGTTGGTCTGTAGACACAAAATGAAGCTCAATGTTTCCTTCCTCCACATGTTCCCTGATAAAATGATACCTTATGTTGATGTGCTTGGTCATGGAATGCTGTACTGGGTTACCTGTCATAGCAATAGCACTTTGGTTATCACAGTAAATAGGTATTTTAGAGTACCTTAACCCATAATCCAGCAACTGATTCTTCATCCACAGAATCTGCGCACAACAGCTACCAGCAGCTATATACTCTGCTTCTGCAGTGGATGTGGAAATTGATTTCTGTTTCTTGCTATACCAAGAAACCAATCTGTCACCTAAGAATTGACAGCTTCCACTTGTACTTTTCCTGTCTAGCTTACAGCCTGCAAAATCTGCATCAGAGTAACCAATTAGCTTAAACTCTGATTCTCTAGGATACCACAAACCCAAGGTTATGGTTCCTTTGAGATATTTAAAAATCCTTTTTACAGCTGTTAGATGAGGCTCTCTGGGATCTGCTTGAAATCTTGCACAAAGACATGTGGCATACATGATATCAGGTCTACTTGCTGTGAGATACAGAAGAGACCCTATCATGCCTCTATAGGTTGTCATATCCACTGTAGCACCTGTGTCTTTGTCTAGCTTTGTTGCAGTAGCCATGGGAGTTGAAGCAGATGAACTATCAAGCATACCAAATTTCTTTAGAAGATTTCTGGTATACTTTGCTTGATTGATAAAAATTCCATCATCTGTTTGCTTGACCTGTAAGCCTAGAAAATAACTAAGCTCTCCCATCATGCTCATTTGGTACCTGGACTGCATAAGCTTTGCAAACTTCTTACAAAGTTTGTCATTAGTAGATCCAAAAATAATATCATCTACATAAATTTGAACTAAAAGCAAATCATCACCAGAATTAAAATAAAACAAAGTTTTATCAATTGTACCTCTTGTGAACCCACTTTCTAAAAGAAATTGAGCAAGAGTTTCATACCATGCTCTTGGTGCTTGCTTTAGTCCATATAGTGCCTTGTCAAGCCTGTAGACATAATCTGGATGCTTGGAATCTACAAATCCTGGTGGTTGTTCAACAAACACTTCTTCTTCAAGCTTCCCATTGAGAAAAGCACTTTTCACATCCATCTGAAAGACTTTAAATTTCTTGTGTGCAGCATAGGCCAGAAAAATTCTTATGGCCTCCAATCTTGCAACTGGAGCAAAGGTTTCATCATAGTCAATTCCTTCCTGTTGTGAATAACCTTTAGCCACAAGTCTAGCCTTGTTTCTTGTAATCACACCTTCACTGTCAGTCTTGTTTCTGAAAACCCACTTTGTACCTACAATTGATCTATTCTTTGGTCTAGGTACAAGTGTCCAGACTTCATTTCTTTCAAATTCATTTAACTCTTCTTGCATTGCTGTTATCCAGTTTGCATCTTGAAGAGCTTCTGCCACTTTCTTTGGTTCTGTTTGAGACAAGAAAGCATGATACAGGCATTCATTTGTAGTAGCACTTCTAGTTCTTACACTAGCATCAGGATCTCCAATTATAAGATCAGGTGTATGTGCCTGTGTCCACTTTCTTGCTGTTGGTAAGTGGTTCCTTGCATCATTATTGAATCCTCCCCCTTGATCCATGCTCTCCTGATTCATATGTTGACTTTCTGCAGCATCTGAGGCTCTCCCTGAATTGGATGGCTCAGAGTTTAAACTGTCAGAGTTTGAATCAGTTTCCTCAACTGACTCACTTGCTGTGTCTTGTTGAGCTTCTTCACGCTCCCCCTCAACTGGTTGTTCAATTTGAGAATTTCCAGTTTCTCCAGTATTTACCAGTAGAGGTTCAGAGTATGCTTCGTCAGAGTTTGTCAGAACCGCTTCATCAGAGTTTGTCGGTACTGCTTCATCAGAGTTTACATCATCAGAAAATAAACCTTCATTTTCAAAGCGCAGTTGATCATATTCATCTAAGTCATCAAGTCCAGTTATTTTCTTGTCATCAAATGACACATGTATAGACTCCATGATCACCTTTGTTCTCAGATTGTAGACTCTGAATGCTTTTGTTGACAGTGGATAGCCAACAAAGATTCCTTCATCAGCTTTTAACTCGAACTTAGTCAACTGTTCAGGATGAGTCTTCAACACAAAGCATTTGCATCCAAATATATGAAAATATTTCAAATTTGGCTTCTTATTTTTCACCATCTCATATGGTGTTTTCCCATGCTTGTTGATCAGTGTAGCATTCTGAGTAAAACAGGCAGTTTGAACAGCTTCTGCCCAGAAATAGGTTGGTAACTTTGCTTCATCAAGCATTGTTCTAGCTGCTTCAATTAAAGTTCTGTTCTTTCTTTCAACTACACCATTTTGCTGTGGAGTTCCAGGTACAGAAAATTCTTGTTTCACTCCTCTTTCCTTGCAGAAAGCTTCCACGATTGAGTTTCTGAATTCAGTTCCATTATCACTCCTTATTATTTTGACTTTGTACTGTGATCTTTTGTCCAGTTGATTTACATGATCCAACAGAGTTTGAGCAGTTTCATCCTTCTTTGATAAGAAATACACCCATGTATATCTAGTATATTCATCAACAATTACTAGAGAATATTTCTTTCTGCCCATAGACATCACATTCACTGGTCCAAAGAGATCAACATGTAGAAGATGATAAGGTTCCACTACTGAAGATTCAGATTTACTCTTGAAAGATGACTTCCTTTGCTTAGCCTTTTGACAAGAATCACATAGGCCATCTAGACTGAGTATAGATTTTGGAAGTCCCCTTACAAGATCCTTTCTTATTAGCTCATTGATGTTGTTCAAATTGAGATGAGAGAGCTTCTTATGCCAATTCCAACTCTCTTCATTTGACATTCTTGCAGTCAGACACACTGTTTTTCCATCAGAGTTTGTTACCAAACTTGCTTCATAAATGTTGTTGCACCTGTGTCCAACTAGAACAACTTTTCCAGTAGATTTACTGATTACTTCACAGTGTTCAGTATGAAAATCTACATGGTTTCCTCTGTCACAGATTTGACTCACAGAAAGCAGATTATGCTTGAGTCCTGAGACTAGAGCTACATTTGTGATGATGACACTTCCAAGACTGATATTGCCATATCCCATAGTACGTCCTATGTTGCCATCTCCATAGGAAACCTTTGGGCCAGCCTTCTCCTCAAAATCTGATAGCAGGGCTTTATTTCCAGTCATGTGTCCTGAGCATCCACTGTCCAAGATAAGGGTGCTCTCTTTTATGCCCTGTAATCACAAACAAACACTAAGTGTTAGTTTTAAGGACCCAGACTTGCTTGGATCCTTTGTCTTTCTTAACAGTGTTAGCTTTTGCAGCGGAATCACTATCAACAGAGTTTAAACTAACATTGTCAGACTTTACACTTGCAGAGTTTGCCCTGACCCATTTTAAGTTGGGCTTTAGCTCATAATAGTTATGATAAATAGCATGATAACTCTTACAAGTATAAATAGAATGTCAAGTGCTCCCGCAATGTGTGCATAAAGTCTGTGGTTTAACTCTTACATAATCATTCTTTACTCCTGATGTAGAAGGTAAAGAGTTAATTTCTTTGTTCTTATTGCAAAATCTAGCAAGATGGTTAGAACTACCACAATTATAACATGTTTTCCTTGGAGCAGCAGCAGTAGGCAAATAATTATTTCTTTTATTTATGCCTATCTTTCCATTCCTATTTTTCTTGGACCCTTTTGGTTTCATGGCAGACTTTACCTCTTTGAGCTTATGATTGAACTGTTTTCCTGTCATCAAGCCAACATTAACCTGTTTTTCACAAGTTTTTACTGGCTTTCTAACAGCTTCTAGTTCCATTAGATTTTCTGTTATAATATTTTCCTGTCTTTCACAGGTTTCATCTGATTCCATATCAGCTTCTCTTACTACAACAGATTTTAACTTAGTGGACTCTGGAACAAATTTTACAGGTTTAAGTTGTGGTTTAACCTTAACCTTGTCTTTAAACCTAAGTTCATCATTTTCACAATAGCCTAAACCTACAGAATCTGTCTGAAACACTTGATGAGTGTCTCTTCCAGAGTTTGTCCAAGTCTTGATTATTTTTCTTTCTTTTTCTAGATCAGATTCTAGTTGCCTATATCTTTTGAGCAACTCCTGTTCAACATAAACAACATCATCTCTTTCTTTTTGAATCTTCTTCATATTTTCAAGTTCTCCTTCAAGAAACTTGTTTCTATCTTTAAGGTTAAGATTCTCAGATTTAATTCTCTCATTTTCTAAAGTCTGATCCCTATAACTAACATGTACGCTTTTCAGATATACTCTCAATTCAGATATATTATCAGTATCATAAGCATAAGTAGTTAGGGGTACCTTATTTTCAGATGATTCAGTCTCATCTTTGACAGTTGCCATAAGAGCATAATTTACTCCATCATCAGAGTCTGAAGTATCTGCCCAGTCTTTGCCTTTAGAGATGAGTGCTTTCTCAGATTTGCCTTTCTTGCACTCTGGGGCATAGTGACCCATCTCCTTACAATTGTAGCACTGGATTTCAGATTTATCCTTCTTGCCAGACTTGGTCTCCCTTCCATCAGACTTTCTAAAACTTTTCCTTTCAGAGTTTGAATCTTTCCTTGAGAATCTCTTTCCTTTCTTGAAGTTCTTGAATTCCATCTTCTTAAAGGTCTTCACCATCAATGCAGCCATTTGCATCATCTGTTCTTCATCATCCTCAGAGTCAGAAGCTTCATCAGAGTTTGAGTCATCATCAGAGTTTGATGACTCACTTTCAGATTTAATGACTAAAGCCTTTCCCTTGGCTTTCTTCCTTGATGATTCCTTCTTGATGGGTTTCTCCTCAACTTTGAGAGCAACAGATTTTGTCTTCTTGCTTGATCTTCTGTTTCTTTGTTCTATTTCCAATTCATGAGTTTTTAGTAACCCATAAATCTCGTCAAGTTCAGTTTCAGCAAGTTCGTAATTATCTCTTATAGTTGTAGTCTTCAAATCCCATTTTTCAGGTAAAGATAAGAGAAATTTGAGATTTGATTCTTCAAGATCATATTCTTTATCAACTAGAGATAAATCATTCAGCAGTTTACAGAATCTGTCATATGTCTCAGTCAAGGTTTCATTGGTTCTTGAATCAAAGTGCTCATACTCCTGAGTGAGTATTGTTTTTCTGTTCTTCTTTATAGCAGTGGTTCCTTGACACCTGACTTCCAAAGCATCCCAGATTTCTTTTGCAGTTTTGCAACCAATTACTCTGTTAGACATAACATTATCTAAAGTACTGTGAAGAAGATGTCTAACCTTTGCATCTTTTGCAATTGATGAGATGTCCTCAGGAGTCATATCTTTCTTTTCCTTTGGAACAGTCTTTTGTTCTTGACCATCAACAACAGGAGACAATTTAGTCGGCATATGAGGACCATCATAGATTCTGTCAAGATATTCTGGATCTGTAGCCTCCAGAAACATGGTCATCTTCACCTTCCAAATTGGATACTCCACTGGCCTGAGAATTGGAACCCTGATTGTTTCATACCGACTCACAGAATTAGGTTTAACCTGTTCAACCTTGGAAGAAGCTTGATTTTCTTCAGACATGATTATTACTGTGTTTGAATCGAAAAACTGTATATATTAAACAGCCTTGGCTCTGATACCAATTGTTAGGCCGAATACAGTATAATCAAATATATATGAGAATAACAATAATCAAGAACATTGTTTATGAATCAATAAACTGTAATTGTATTAACAGCTTCTCTCTTTATGATGTTAAAGAATCACAAAGAGCTTCTAGGTTACAAGAATAATATTTCAATAATCGCATCCCTTCTAGGGATAACCTATCTGTGTTTATATAGTACACAGTTACAATCAATCTCTAATTGATACTCCTACAAATTAGCTATACAATTGTAATCAATTAGAATTGCTTCAGTCTTCTGTCCAGTCTCCTTAGCTGTATCAATATATTCTGCTTCTTTCCATCTTCAGAATATATTGCTTCTAGAATCTTCATGATATGCACCGACAGCTAAATCGACTTTCACCCTGTCAGACTTTAACAAACTCTGACCGGCTTCCATGTAAACTCTGATAAGTACTTCAGACTAAACTCTGAACAGTACCTGTTACTTAAACACTGATTAAACAAACATCAGCAATTATATCTAACACTTTGATATCATCTTTATATTGATTTTCTAAAATGTATCCCAGTCGTTTCATAACTTATCATTTTCGGATATGAAATATTTTCGATGGACAATATCCACTTTATTGCAATAATCAATGAATGTACATGGTTCAAATAATAGTTTCATTTTGCTTACAGATTAAATTTCTCACCATCGTGCATCACATTTTATAAAAGTTAAACCATTATACATTATTATTAATCATAAGAAAAAATAAATTCATAAGAAATAAAAACAATGTCTTCTGATTATAAATTACTCCCTCTGTCCCATCCATTTCTTTACAGTTTTTTTACACTGTTTGGCACGCATTTTAAGGCTCCTATAAAGTATAGTTCTACAACTTATTTTTAAAATTTTCTTTTTCTAAATAAAAATTTAAACATTATATTTTTATTCAGAAGAAAAAAAAATTTAAAATAATTTATCGAAATATATATTAAAGGAGCCTTAAAATGCGTGCCGAGTCCCCGTCCCCCAATGCAAAGAATTGGGTGGGACGGAGGGAGTAATATTTATGTCAATGATTAAATAATATATTTATTAGTAATAAATAAATAAATAAATTACTTATTGACATGTACATTTGAGTTTAAGTGTATTTAAGATTCAAACCGATCCAAATCGAATTTTTTAGATCCAAAAAAGAACCGATCCGAATTTAAAAATATCCAGAAAGATCTGAACTGAATTTAATTTGATTTTAATCCAAAATTTATCCGATTTTAATCCGAATATGATCTGAACCGAAGTCGAACCGAACCAAACCAAAACCGATTCAAATTATGCAAAATCGAAACAAAATCCGAACTGAATGACATCCGACCCGGACTGAATCAAATCCGAACATGTTATAACTGAAGATTAATCCGATCCGAAACCGAACCAGTTATCGAATTGCCAGATCTATGTGGCAATACATAGAGCCAACCAATATACATAATCACCATATTCAACCACAAGCCCTTAACTAAATTTCATTCTCTATAAAATCATTATTTTATATTAAAATATCCAATCATTATAAATAATATAGTTGGAGATGGTTGGACAAATATATTATTTTGTATAATATAAATTATATCTAAGAATTTTGATGATTAGACAAATATAAACAAACAAACATAATTATTTATATTTATTGCTAAGGGTTTACGATGCACCATTGGAGATACTCATCTAAAACAATGATCTATATTATTGTTTACATGTCTATTGTTGGCTTTACGACTCAAAATCTTTAAGCCGGCCTGGGATCTTTTGAGTATATCATTTAGTTGGCTTCTACAAGCTCTCAAACTACTTCTTCTTCAATGGCTTTTACAAGTTCTCAAACTCCATCCTCTTCCGTTTCATATTTAGAGCCTTTTTTAAGTTCACAAACACCATCCTCTTCTGCTTCAACTTCACCTCCTACTACATGGGATGTTTTCTTAAGCTTCAGAGGTAAAGATACACGATATACATTTACTGATCATTTATACACTGCCCTACGTCGTTATGGAGTTCGTACATTCAGAGATAATGATCTACGCAAAGGAGAAGTCATTTCAGACACATTGATCCAAGCTATACGTGAATCCAAGACTTACGTTGTTGTGTTCTCCGAAAACTATGCTTCTTCAAGTTGGTGCCTTGACGAGTTGGCAGAGATCTACAATTGTCATGAATCGTCGAAAAGATTGGTTATTGGTGTGTATTACAACATTAATCCATCGGTTGTGCGATGTCAAACTGGGAGTTTTAAAAAAGCTTTTAGAAAACATAAAACTAGTGCTACAAGGACTGGGTTTTTTAAATTAGCTTCTAAAGAACATCGAAAACGTTCTTCTGATAAAATGGAGAAAGTCAATAAGTGGCGCCTTGCGTTAACAAAAATTGCAGGCTTTTCTGGACAACCTGTATCTGCACAAAGGTAACTCAAACATTCAAGACACTTTTTTTTTGTTTATATCGTGCATTTTTATATTAAGAAATGATAACTGTTGATAACTATAGCTTGAATTTGGATACATATCATATTGATGATTTGAATACATGTTTTCATGAAGAGCCACACGACTCCCTAGCGATTCACATCCAATTCACCCGTCTCAGCTATGCAAATCATGAATTCTCAGTGCTCTTTCTAAAATTGATTTTAGTTGGAGCGAACCTCTTCTATACTTTTTTTGAGATAAGTTCACTCTTTTTTTTGTGAAAAAACTAAAACTTGAAAAGAACACAGTTTTTGCAACAAGAACTTTAAACTGAGGAGAAAGGATTCACTGATTCAGGGACAGATTTAGTAAACAAGTTGGCAATCAAGATTGTGTAGACAAGTATGTTAAATAATGAGCTTCTCTAAACCTTTTCGATATTAAATTAACATTCAATATCTATATGCTCAGTCCTCTCTTTATATAAGAAATGATAGCAATATGTATCGCAGAATGCTTGTCACAGTGGAGGGTAACATGCTTTTGTCCTAACTCTTCAAGCAGTCTCACCCTCCAATTTATCTTTGATGCTGCTGATGACATGACTTTGTTTCTTAGACTTCCATGTGACTGAAGATTGTCCAAGAAACAACAAATAACTAATTTCAGATCTTTTTGGACTTATCATATTTTGGATATATGGGGAAACAATTAAATGACTTGCAAAGGTGATCTTGATCTATTGGTGATAGCAGAATTGGGTATATTATAAGCTAGACGAGTTATGCGATATGTAGAATCGGAATTTCAGAGAATATACAGAAATCGAACATCTTCGTGATTGTTTCGCAAGAGTATGTCTTCAATTGAATCTGATATTAGGAAACCAAACATATTAGAAATTGAAAAAAAAAAACTTAAATATCAGATTCATCAAAGAACAAATAGTTCAAGAGTATACACCGATTTCTCCAATGAACCTCTCCTCGAATTCTAGTTGATACCCTCGATGATGAGATTGTCGATTGTATCAAACTTGCTCCGAGACCATGATAAATTTTAGAATTTAGGCAATCATGTTGATGATCAAACAGTACTCAGAGTAAGTAAGAAGAAGTGAGAATTCATTCTGAACTTTAAAAAAAATAGTGCTAACCAAATATACGAGCAAAAACCTATATCTCAAAGCTCATATTCCCATCCAATTTCACTCAATACTACCTCTGGAGCTTCTAGAATCCAACCCATTATATCTATACACAATTATGTCCAACCATATGTTCCCATAGTCCTAGCTACTGCAACTTGCTACATGTAGTTAGTTCCCGAAGTCATGGAAAGGAGTCCATATCTTCCCGTTGAGTAGTTATCTTTAGAAAAAAATAAATGAATTTGTAGAGTAATTATTTTTCGTTACCGCCTTAAATTTATGTGATTCCCTCACTACCTACCAGTTATGAGGTTCAATTCATAATAAAAAGATTTTCTGCTTTGCAGATCTGAAGCTGATATTGTAGCTGACATTGTTGATAGGATTCTAATTGAAATAAATCCCAAGAATTTATTTGTTGCCAAACATCCAGTGGGGTTGGACTCTCGGGTTGAAAATGTAACAGCATTATTCAGCAGTGGCACAAAAGGTGTCATTAAGATTGG
Organism: Heracleum sosnowskyi; assembly: GCA_030848705.1. Classification (NCBI taxonomy): domain Eukaryota; kingdom Viridiplantae; phylum Streptophyta; class Magnoliopsida; order Apiales; family Apiaceae; genus Heracleum; species Heracleum sosnowskyi. Next base: position 13,882,271 of record CM061239.1, read on the forward strand.
TATATATGGTATGGGGGGAGTTGGCAAAACAACTCTGGCCAAAGCTGTGTATAACCTAAACCATCACCTTTTTGAGGGAAGCTGCTTCCTAGAAAACGTTAGGGAGGATTCACTTACCAATGAAGGCAGAGTATGTTTACAACGACAACTTATCAATAATGTTCTTAGATGTAATAACATTAATGTTGACAATGTAGACCATGGAATTGAGTTAATAAAAGCTAGAATATGTTCAACCAAGGTTCTGATTGTTTTTGATGATTTGGACGACCCAAAATCTCTGGAATTCTTAGAGGGGCCATTTGATCTGGGTAGTACAATCATAATAACAACAAGAAATGAAGATCTACTTGATTCGATTAAAGTAGAAACGAGATACAGAGTAACTGAACTTAGTGATGCCGAGTCACGACAACTTTTTGCCCAACATGCATTAGGGGATAGTATAATATCTGACACATTTGCAGAATTGTCCCAAGAAATTTTACAACGTGCTGGAGGGCTTCCACTGGCTCTTACTGTTTTTGGCTCAAAGTTGCTTAACGAAGAATCTGAAGAAGGATGGAGATGGTTCATTGATACCATGGAACGAGTTTCCGATAAAGATGTTGAGGAAAGCCTTTTGATTAGCTTTGATGCTTTAAAATTTAAGGATCCTATGATGCCGAATATTTTTTTAGACATTGCTTGTTTTTTCATTGGACGGGAGGAAGAAGAGGTTGTTAAAATAATGGAAACTTATTATACATTCGTCAACCGGAATATTGGCATTCTAAAGAAAAGAAGTTTACTAAAGATCAGTAATAGATATAAATTGGAGATGCATCATCTTCTTTGGGATATGGGAAGGAGAATTGTGCGTAACAACTGTCCTGATGAGCCTGGAAAACATAGTAGATTGTGGATATCAGAAGATATATGCGAGGTGTTAAAGAAGCACAAGGTAATTAAAACACACACACACACACGTTATATCCAAAAATTCTTTCCGATTATCTGTTAGTTTTGCATGACTTATATGATACAACGTCACTGTTTAACTTTTCCATCTTATAAATGTATGTCTATGTTTGCTCAAAAATATAATTTTATATAAATGAATACAAGGTACTACCATTCCCTCTCTTAGATTTATTTAAATACATTCATCGAATTCTATTTTTAATATCTGTGTGCGTGTGTTAGGGAACAGAGGCAATTGAAGGTATCGTCCCTCACAACCTTCACCACCAGAATACACTTGAGGGAGTATCATTCACTATGGAAGCATTCAAACAGATGAGTAAGTTAAGATTTCTTCATCTCAACAATGTAAATCTCACTGGAAGTTTTGAAAAGAAATTTGAAGATTTGAGGTGGCTCTGCTGGGAGCTTTGTCCTTTGAAGTGTTTACCTCCTGAATTTCACCCGCAAAAAGTTGTTATTCTTTCGTTTCCTCATAGCAAGATGATAACAATGTGGGAGGTAGATACTTTCAGTATGTGTCTTGCCTATATTCAATTCATATTGAAATGTATCAAGTATTAATTTATTTCTCACAATTAAACTCGTTTTTACAGGTCTCTGGGGAATTTAAAGAGTTAAAGAGTTTGAACATGTCTTGTTCTCTACATTTGACTAAAACTCCAGAATTCACCAAATTACAGTATCTTGAAATTATGAACTTTGAGGGATGTAAAAGCTTGGAGGAGGTCCACATATCTATTGGAAGTTTGAAGAGGCTTGTTTCCTTAAATTTGCATGGTTGTGTGGCGCTAAAAAGTCTTCCGGACACCATATGCGACTTAAGAGCACTGAAAGTCCTTAATATTGGGTATTGCGAAAATCTGGAAGCATTGCCTACAAAATTGGGTAACATTGAATCCCTAGAAGAGCTGAATGCAGAGGGACTAACTATTTCAAAATTACCTGATTCCATCGGTTGTCTCAATAAGCTGGTTTCTCTGAGATTAAGTAGTAATGAGAACCTTGAAACTATTCCCGAAACCATTTGCAACCTTGGATCACTGCAAACTCTAGATATTTCTGGATGTAAAAACATGGTGAAGGTTACAAGATTAAGAGAGATAGATGTTACTGGTAATGCTATGTTAAAAAAACTTCTTTCTATAGAACCAAACCAGATTGCATTATCTGAGAATGTTCTAACTGCCCTGCATTCCGGCATTTAGTCAGTGCTTAAATCCAGATTGCAGAACTTCCTCCAATCCTGCAAACAGACAAGTGCAGACAGGTGTACATCTCTGAAGTTTACCAGATTAATCTGATCCGAAGAAGTTGGAGATATTTAACCTTAGAAATTGTAGTGGTTTGACTGAGATTCCAGGTCTTATCGAACTCACTTTTATCACAATACTTTACTTGACAGGTGGCAACTTACCTCTTGTGGATGTACTCAATTGCCATCAAAATCTTATAATGAACCATCAAAACCTTATATAGTTATAATTGTTCGAAAATGAAAAAATCAATTACATAAATTTCGTTCATAACTTAATGGCAAGGCCCCAACTCTTCCTGTCAAAGGTTATAGGTTCAATTTTTACTCCTTCCTCCATGTGTGCTTAAAAAATTCTACTGTAATACACTGAAAAGTATGTAAAACAACTATATATTATCAACCATTTACACTAAACACCAAAACAATAAGAATTTAACATATTTTTACTCGGTATATATTTTTATGTCACACAATTTCTTGGGGACAATTCTTTGCTTAAACCCTCTCAGAGTAATTCCATCACTTATTCAGTTAAGAAACCTCATGTGATTTTATATGGAGTGGCACATCTTATAATACTTGTCGTAAATCATTGATGGAAATAGTACCAAGATCAATCTTCTCAGTGGCAAATGGTGACAACAGAATTGAATTAACAGCAGATACGGAGATTTATGTACTGCACAAAATGGCTGAAGACAGCACGCCACTAAACTGTCGAAACTTCGACAAGAATTGATTATTCTTTTTCTTTCCTAGAGAAGGGCTGGAAAGTGGGTGGTGCAACAGCGTGGCATTATTGTTAATACATATATCAACTGTATGATTTGTAGCAGAGAAACAAATAAAACTAGGCTTTTGAAGCATTACTTATTTATTCAACGACAAAGAAAGATATAGAAATCCCTACAACTGAAATCCTGAGAATCAGGATATTAGCATATCTGCTATCCCTACAATAACTCAAAACAAAACAACCTCAATCTATCTCCTAGAATCAAGCTATCCCAACTACTTCCATAACAGACATAGATGAGATAACGTCTACATTATTAAAGACATAAATAAAGCCCAACAGAAATAAAAGCCCAACTCAAGATTAACCCAACATTACTCCCCCTTAATCTTAGAGTTGCCCAGACAAGTTCTCGATTCCAAGTAGTCTTCTCATTTTCTCAAATTTGAGTGTTGTCATTGCCTTTGTTAGAATATCCGCCTTCTGACATTCGCTGCTAACGTGCTTCAAAATGATTTCCCCTTTCTCCACGCATTCCCTAATGAAATGATAACGAACATGAATATTTTTACTCCTGCCATGGAAAACTGGATTCTTTGCCAAATCTATCGCTGACTTGTTATCAACACACAAAACAACCGGACCAATCTTCTCATCTGTTATCTGGTTCAAGATATTCCGGATCCATATAGCTTGATAAGCCGCTGCTGTTGCAGCCATGAATTCTGCCTCACAAGATGAAAGAGCAACACAGCGTTGTTTTTGCGATACCCAAGTAACAAGACTGTCATTCAAGTAGAAACACATACCTCCAGTACTCTTCCTGTCGTCCAAGCTACCTGCTAAATCACTGTCAGTTAAACCTGTTAACACATTGTTTCCACTATCCTTAGTGTATACCAAACCAAAATGCAATGTGCCTTGAACATATCGTATAATCCTCTTAACAACATTTTGATGTAATGCAGTTGGACGCTCCATAAATCTACTTGCTATGCCAACTGAGTAAGCAATGTCTGGTCTAGTGTGTACTAAATACCTCAATCCTCCAATCGCACTTTTATACTCTGTGTTATTCACTGCTTTGCCACCTTCGTCCTTGACAAGTTGCTCCTTCGGGTCCATGGGATACTTACATGGATTACAGCCCTTCATCCTTGCTTTCTCAATGATCTTCTTTGCATAACCTGTTTGCTTCAACTGTATGCAACCCTTCTCTTGTTTTACCTCGATTCCCAGATAGTAACTCAACTTGCCCATGTCAGTCATATCAAAGCACTGGTTCATCTCAGTTTTGAACTTCTCAATCAATCGTACACTGCTCCCTGTCACCAATAGGTCATCTACATAAACTGCAACAATCAACCTGTCTTCCCCTTCCTGTCTAGTGTAAACTGCATGTTCTGAGGGGCATTTCTTAAAACCCAAACTCTCAAGGTAGGAGTTTAACTTCGAGTACCAAGCACGTGGAGCTTAACGGAGACCGTACAGTGCTTTTATCAACTTATACACCAAATTCTCCTTGCCTTCTTTTACGAATCCCTCAGGTTGCACCACATAAACATCCTCTCTTATTTCACCATTTAAAAATGCTGTCTTTACATCAAGGTGATGAACTTCCCATTCACATTTTGCTGCCAAAGCTAGTAGTAAACGCACAGTTTCCAATCTCGTCACTGGAGCAAAAATTTCGTCAAAATCAACTCCATGTTCTTGGACATACCCTTTGGCAACAAGTCTCGCCTTGTACTTGACGATATTTCCTTCAGCATCCTTCTTTAATTTATAGATCCATTTCAGAGCTATCGCTTTCTTCCCAGGAGGTAGTTCAGTCATTTTCCAGGTGTTCTTAATTTCAATCGACTGCATTTCCTTCTCCATGGCTATCTTCCAATTTCGATCCTTTATAGCTTGTGAGTAATTCATTGGCTCTTCAATACCCATAAGGTACAATTCCTCGTCTAAAAATATCTCTTCAGTGTCATTGTATATGTCATCCAATTTCCTGATTCTCCTTGGTTCAGTACTATCATCATATTCATCTGAATTCAGATTTCTAATATGTGACTTTGAACTTTGAGTTGGTGTCTGCAACGACGAGGAGTTGCCAATCTCTGTTTGTGTAGCCGAGGAGTAACCCCTTTGTTGAAACCTATTGTCACGTTGAGTATCACCTTGAGTAGAGCTGTTGTTTGTACTTCGAGGAGTACTCATGTTACTTTGAGGAGTACTTATATCACTTGAGGTGTCTTCACCACCACCCGTTTGATACTCTCTTCCACCATCATCTAAGTTATCTTCCATGTTCATATTTTCTACTGTAAACATATCGTTCTGTCTTTCATTTCCACTGTGATCCCAGGGCCAAGATTCATTTTCTTCAAAGATGACATCCCTACTAACATGTACTCTGTTGGTAAGTGGATCATATAGTCTATAGGCTTTGGTTCCAGACTCTTTTCCCAAGTTTACCACCTGTTTGCTACGGTCGTCCAGTTTTTGTGTGTGTTGACTAGGAACTTTCATGTACCCGATACAGCCAAAAACTTTGATGTGCCCTATGTGTGGTTTCTTTTCGTTCCAAGCTTCATAAGGAGTCACTTTTGTAAGTGCCCGAGTTGGCAAGCGATTAAGTAGATAGACTGAATGTCTCACAGCTTCTCCCCACATGATCGAAGGTAACTTAGTTTCTTTCAAACAACTCCTGGTCATTTCAACCACCGTGCGATCTCGACGTTCCACTACACCGTTTTGCTGTGGTGTATAAGGTGCTGTATAATGCCTTTCTATTCCGTTTTCCTTACAGTATCTCTCGAAATCATTTGACATAAACTCCCCTCCTCTGTCAGTTCTGAAAGTCCTTACTTTTCTTTCAGGTCCCCTTTCAACCATGGCGCAAAAATCTTTAAAAACACCCAAAGCATCATTCTTTGCCTTCAAGAAGTAAACCCACATATATCTACTAAAATCATCCACAAGCAAAAGAAAGTATCGTTTACCTGAAACTGTTTCTGGTTGTATTGGACCACAAAGATCTCCATGTATCAACTCTAAAGCCTTGGTTGCACTGTAGCTCGTCTTTGCTGGGAACTGCTTTCTTGTTTGCTTAGACATGAGACAACCCCTGCACACTTCCTTTGTCATTTCAATTTTAGGCATTCCATTCACCATTTTGTCTTTACACATAAGAGACAGAGCATGATAATTTACATGGCCCATACGTTTGTGCCACAATCTTGACATCTCATCTTGTTTAGATAGCATGCACATTTGTTTTGCAGAGTTAATCACAATCTTATAAAGTCTGTTTGGAGATCGTTTTACTTTCATGAGAAGTCTGTCTTCACCATCGTATACCCATAATAGTTCTCCCTTTATAGCAATTCTGTTTCCTTGCTCTGTTATCTGTCCCAAACTGATGATGTTATTCCTAAGAGTTGGAATGTAATACACATCCCTTAGAGCACGTGTTTCTCCATTTTTGCATTCAAATACTACAATCCCCTTTCCTTCAATTCGAACTGTAGATCCATCTCCAAAACTCACCGAGCCATGTACCTGCTCATCCAGTTCCATGAATTTCGACTTGAAGCCAGTCATGTGACTATTGGCTCCGGTGTCCAAGTACCATACGTTGGACTCATTCTGGGCTTTCGACAGCTTTGACGGAATAATTCGTTTTTCATTCAGGTGTGTGCTCTCCTTGTCATCACCATCTTCACATTTTGCAAGTAATAGAGCTGGCTCATCATCCTCAAATCTTGCCATGTTGATTTCCTCTTTTACTTCTTTGTTTCGTCTTGGCTTTCTACAATCTGCAGCAAAATGCCCAAATGCTGAACAATTGTAACATCTCAGATTACTCTTATCTCGCCCTCCTCGAAATCTAGTGTTTTGAGAGGATCCTTCAGAAGAATTTCTTCTGCTTAATCGCTTTTGCCACTCTTCACGAGTTAGTAGTAGCTTACTGTCAACAGCTTCACGTTTTTGCCATTCCTCTTCAGTTAACAACAATCGTCCATCCTTAGATTCACTCTTACTACTTCTGCCCAGTCTTTCTTCGTGGACCTTCAATGAGCCCACTACCTCTTCTACCGTTATCGTTTCCAAGTCACCAAATTGTTCCAATGTCGAGACAATTTGCAGAAATCTGGTCGGTACTGCACGTAGCATTTTCTTGACCACATAAGATTCTGTTATAGTTTCACCTAGAGCTCGTATGTTCGTCACAAGCCCGTTCATCTTCAAATAAAAATCATCTATTTGTTCATCATCTTTCATTGCCAGAGATTCAAATTCAGTTCTCAGTGTCTGAACCTTTGCTTTCTTAGCACGATCTGCCCCTTGGCACATCGTTTTCAGAGCTGTCCATGCCTCCTTGGATGTCCCTTTCTCTGCAATCGAGAGAATCATCTCCTCAGGTAGACCTTGGTACAACATAGCCAAAGCTATCTTGTCTGTCTTATCCTCAACAACTGCCTTCGGATCTGTCTGCTCTACAGCCGTCCAAACTCCTTGTGCCTGTAGATACACCTTCATCTTTAAAGCCCACGTGGTGTAGTTGCTCTTGGTTAACATAGGATAGCTTAGACCTATTGATCCACCTACTTTGCCCTTGTTGGCGTCCATTACAACACTTCTCGCCGTTCACAAAATGTTTCCTATGCTCTGATACCAAATATTGTTAATGCATATATCAACTGTATGATTTGTAGCAGAGAAACAAATAAAACTAGGCTTTTGAAGCATTACTTGTTTATTCAACGACAAAGAAAGATATATAAATCCCTACAACTGAAATCCTGAGAATCAGGATATTAGCATATCTGCTATCCCTACAATAACTCAAAACAAAACAACCTCAATCTATCTCCTAGAATCAAGCTATCCCAACTACTTTCATAACAGACATAGATGAGATAACGTCTACATTATTAAAGACATAAATAAAGCCCAGCAGAAATAAAAGCCCAACTCAAGATTAACCCAACAGGCATTTGAAAATAAAGTGGCATGTAAAGTAGGTTACTAGGATACAGATGTCAAGTTTCCAAATTTAGTGGTTCTTGCTCGATTCAATTGATATATTTTATTCAGTTTTGTACACTAATTTACTTAAAAGAGGTGAAAGATAGGATGTAAACGGGAAGAGTTAAAAAATGAGATTGTGTAAATTTTTTATGATAAGGTTTGTGAAGAAAATGATCTAGGATGGAGGAATTAGCATTCATCTCTGTACAGGAGGGATTGAGCTTCTGCAGAAATTAGTTCAAAGTACCAATGGAATGGTGACAAGTAATAAAATTATAATTTGTTTATACCCAGAAAATAATACAGATTTCATTTCATTCTAGTAATCCACATGATTGCATTCCTTCCAGCAAGACGGAGCATAAGAGTATAAATACTCGTCGGTATAACTTTAAAAGATTAACACCGCAAGGCATTAGGGACTTAGGCTCTGTTTGGGATTGCTGTTAAAAATTGCTGTGCTGTTGAAAAAAGTGTTGTTAAAATAAGTGCTGTTGTGAAAATCAAATAACTGTTTGGTAATATTTTTGATATGTGTATGTTTTGGTGTATAATATAAAAAATTAATGTTTTTGGTGAGTTTTGATGTTGAAGCCAGTAGCTGCTTCCCGCAAAAGCTGAAAAGCACCTTTTTTCAAAAGCATGGGGGGACCTGCTTTCTCTAAAAGCAGCTTTTCAGCCAAAAGTGCTTTTCAGAAAAGCAGCTTTTAAATTTTACCAAACACTTTTTTAACTGCTTTTCAGAAAAAAAACTGTTGTTGCTGTCTGCAACAGCAATGCCAAACGGATACTTAGCCTATCACAGTTTATACAAATTGGTCAAAAATCAGAATTTTTACCAAGTGAACAATTGTTTTTCTACATGCAATACAAGGCTTTCGAACATCACCTTAATTCCCTACTGACGTCAATACTACGAGCTACTTAAATTTTCAAGTAGGTACAAAGACTGCAGAGTGAATACATTGCAGATGTAGTGGTCTATGTAGTCATTAGTTCTAATGGAGAGAAAAAAAGTAATAAGTCTCAGATGAGATCAGCTCCTGCATCCTCACCCATTTACAGTATGAGCTGAAAAAGATGATGGAAAGATTAAATAGAAAGTTTTGTAATACTATTTAGAAAAATGCTAGAGGTCCCGGGACACAAAAAAATTTACAAAATGACAGGTATTATGATCGGATCAAAATGACAGGTGTTATGATCTGATTGGCTATATAATAATGGGATCCTTACTTCACAATGATCTCATATTATCACATCGCCACATCATTTGGTAAGAATATTTTGTACCTAATTTTATAACTCTATTATCATTACTCATTTATGCCCCATTTCACATTCCATCCATTCTTAAATTAGCATAAATATTTTCTTGGACAGCTCACAGCAATTTCTCAGTATAAAGGCAACTAATATGTAATAAAATAATAGGAAAAATGTTAAAATTATAATTAGTGTTAAATCAAATTTTTATCGCTCGAATTCATAATTTTCTTAGAATGATAATTAATTGCTATTTTAATTTAATTTCTCCTTTTGTGATTAAGATTTTCTGACTTATAATTTAATCTAAAGAAAGTTTTTTTCTTTTTGAACATTAAATATAAAATTATAACATATTTATATATCTTGTTCATGTAATGTAAATGTATGATCATGCATAATGAAAATTATAACATCTTAATAATATTATTATTTTAATTATATATAATACTAGCTTATTACCCGTGCCAAGCACGGGCAGAAAATGAGTCGACATTAAAATATTAGTATTAATAAATTATTAATAAATATTATTTAAAAATGTATTTCGCGAGAATTGAATGGTAAAAATATATAATAAATAAATAACTATTTAATTATGTAGTTATAGACAATCGAACTGTGCATAAAACTAAAGAAATTAAAGATAAATAAATCTTGTATGATTACGTAGCTGCAAAGAATCTAACGCTCGATGAAACTATTGAATTTAAAGTAAATAAATAAATCTTGTATAAATTATATAGTTGTAAGGAATCGAACCCTGGATGAAGCTAAAGAATTTAAAATAAATAAATCTTGTATAATTATGTAGTTGCGAGGAATCGAACCCGGGTAAAGTGATAACCAAATTTGGTACTTTGGTACTTTAGTACCGCCCGCCATTTTCACATTGTTTTGCCTATTAATAAAGAGTATAGATTTAAAAATGTATTTCTCGAGAATTGAATGATAAAAATATTTAATAAATAAATAACTATTTAATTATGTAGTTATAGACAATCGAACTGTGCATAAAACTAAAGAAATTAAAGATAAATAAATCTTGTATAATTACGTAGCTGCAAAGAATCTAACGCTCGATGAAACTATTGAATTTAAAGTAAATAAATAAATCTTGTATAAATTACGTAGTTGTAAGGAATCGAACCCTAGATGAAGTTAAAAAATTTAAAGTAAATAAATCTTGTATAATTATGTAGTTGCGAGTAATCGAATTCGGGTTAAGTTATAACCAAATTTGATACTTTGGTACTGCGCGTCATTTTCATATTATTTTTTGAACTGTGAAAATCTCATGGATACGAATAATCGAGCTACTTGTACGTGACTACGTGTTCTATAATACTGTGAGTGCGTGTTCTATAATACTTGCACTGTGAAATTCTCGTTCTATTTTCTTCATGTAATACCAAGAGAAGGAAGAAACTTTGATCGGGAGAAATAAAGTACTACGTAGTGCAAATAATTTAACGCTCGATGAAACTATTGAATTTAAAATAAATAAATAAATTTTGTATAAATTACGTAGTTGTAATGAATCGAACTCTGGATGCAGTTAAAGAATTTAAAGTAAATAAATCTTTTATAATTATGTAGTTGCGAGAAATCGAACCCGGGTTGAGTGATAACCAAATTTGGTACTTTGGTACTTTAGTACCGCGCGTCATTTTAACATTGTTTTGCTTACTAGCTTATAGCCCGTGCGATGCACGGTTACTTAAATTTTATTTATAATTATTTTGTTTATAATTATATTTTTATTACGAATTACCCATGCGCAACACACGATTGTTTTTTTAATATTTATAATTATATTTATTTATGAATATTTTAATATTTAAAAGTTATTAGTTTACATGATTAAATTATTGTTAAAAAAGATTTAGCCAAAAAAATTATAATTAAAAATTTGATATTTATTATATTTTACACACTCAATTTAACATTTGTTTATATTGAGTTATAAAAGTTAGATTTGACCAATTTTACAGTTCACGTGAAATTCACAAAATAATCTTTAATTTAGTTGTGGTTTAATAATTCTTTTTCAATTAAAAACTATTCTAAAACTAAAAAAAGAATAAAGTGAAGAAATTTAATGTTGAGAATTCTATTCGATTTAGGAAATCTACTTATATGTAGTTTAGATTATTAGATTACTCTTTATTAACCAAATACAGTTTTTGATGTTAAATCTAACGGTTTTCACGTATCTATTTAAGATTAAACGATTTTTATTATTTTGATATTAAATGGGTTTCCTTATTTAATTACAACTATTTTTATGTTTTAACTTTTTGGAAAATCCAATCCTAATATAATATCTTTGAAGTTATATTATTTTTAGATAATAACTTCTTTTTATATGATATAATCTTGATCGTCTATTTTTAGAAGTATTGAATCTAACGGTTGAGAATGTTTTGGCGGTATTTAGGACCAAACTACCAGAATAACATCATTAATTTTTTTAATATTTATAATTTTTTTTAAATATTTATTGCTAAAATGTAATATACTCTTTTTTGTAATATGTTAATGATGCGGGAACTTTGAACTTTTGAGAAAATAAATTATCAATTAAAATATAGTTTTTTTTATAATAGTTCTTCTTTTAAAGTAGTACACTATGACGATCAAAATTCTGTATAAAATTCATTTTTTTATAGTATATCCCGTAAATATCTATGTTATTATATTAAAGACTAAATAATGAAAACTTCCGTATAAGTCTGGTCGCTTTGTTTGATCACTCAATCCATAATCGTTGAATCTTTCAAATTAAATTGTTGAGAAACGTTAGATATAACACTAAAATTATCATGTAGAATGATCTACGGTTTGAATCTACCAACAACATATTAAAATTTACAAATTTTTTTTAAAAATAAGAATTTTTTCATTTTTTTTTTCTTGCAAACATTGGTTATTTGATAATATTTTTTGTAAAGTACGATTTTCCAAAAAAATACTATACTAATTGATTAACAAACTTTTAAAGTTTCGAATTTAATAATTTACGATGTATATAGGTTAAAAAAGTTAGGCCTCTTCTGTAGCTGAGTCTAAAATTTCAAAATACGGTTTTTTTTAATATGAATATAGTCCTGCTAACAATGAAATTAGGTCTCTATGAGTTCTCATAAAACAAAATCACCATTTGTGTATAATTTATTATTTAATAATAAATAATATTTGATTAGTTATAATCTAAAATTTAATAAAACACGATAAAAAATATGCATAATTTTATAAAATTTTATCCTCGTATTATTATATTCTTTGTTGATTTGAATTTTTCTAGTGTTTAAATTTATTCAGGAGTTCTAATTTTTAATATTGTAATCAATATGAATTGTTATCTTGATATTTGATTTAACAATTTAGATAATCACTTTTCTGTTTGGGCTCTATCTTGAGTTTTAGACAACATATTTTAACGATTTTACAGCCCATGCGAAGCTAACAAAAGTATCTTTAATTTAATGATGATTTAATAATTATTATATAACTGGAACTATCCGTAAACTAAAGATAAAAGATAATTACGAATTTTTACATAAAGATTTCTATTCAATATAGAAACCCATTTATAATTGGTTTAAATTATCAAAATACACCTTTTAGTATTTAAACACGATCCTATTAATTATTAATCAAATACAATATGTAATATTATATCTAACGGTCCTCATCTATTTGAATATTTATAGTTTTATAATCCAACGGATCATATACTACAGGGACCGACCAAAATTTTGGATAAGATCTCCTTAACCTTATTATATATAAGGAGTTAATTAATATAGAGTATAGATTTCTTGAAAATAAATAGCAAGCATACATCAAAAATTAGTAAAAAATTACAGTGGAAATTTTCCCTCTTTGTTCACATAAAACAACAAGCAAATTTTTGAAGAAATTTTTTATTCTGCTCGTGATCATTAGATTCTATCGAGTCTTTCAAATCATCCGCTTCTGCGGAGTCTTTAAGATTATCATTTTCTGTCACGTCTTTTAAATCATCCAATTCTATAGAGTGTTCTGGATCATCTGATTCTATCAAGTCTTTTCTGAGTATATACCTGCGTATGTAATCTTTCCATGCTACCTCGGATTGATTGTACAGATGCGAGCCAGAAGCCACAAGAGCTGAGGGAAGCCCACCAGCAATGTGTAGAATGTCTTCAGACAATTCCAACAATTTTTCGTCTGGTACATCGTCCCCAAACGCATGTCGAGTAAAAAGTTCTAGTGACTCAGCATCATCCAACACATTCACCTTGTAACGATATTTGGGTTCTACCTCGATTTTGTCTAGTATCTCCTCATCCCTTGTAGTTACAATCACCACACTCCCAGAAGCAAATGGTCCTACCAATGATTCGAACTGTTTATGATCGTCTAAATCATCAATAACTACCAAAATTTTGGTTAAACAAATGATGGACTGTATCATCTTACTTCCTTGCTCAACATTCTGAACTTCAAGTTTCTTAGTTCTAAGCACATCATTGATAAGTTGTTGTTGTAAAGATACTAGGCCTTTTGTCGTCCTCAAGACCTCCAGCACATTTGCAAGAAAGCAGTTGCCCTTAAAACTTCTCAGCAACAATTGATTATAAAGAGCTCTTGCAAGAGTAGATTTACCCACGCCACCTGGGCCATGCAGACCAATAATAGTAACACCCACCCTGTCACTACTTAACAATGTTATTATGTCCTCAACACGAGAGTCCAACCCAACTGGATATTTAGCGACAAAGACACTTATGGGATTGAGTTCCAGTAAAACTGTATTGACAACTTCTTTGATAACATTAGCTTCGTCATTATACCTGCGATGCAATTTTTGTTCATAATATCTTAGCATCACTTAAACTGTAGTTAAATAAGACTACAACCGACAGTTGGACAGTCATATGAAACATATACACTATATGATCTAGCTAGAAGTCACTTTGGGACGCTCACAATTAACTAATAGCTATATAAATCAAGAAATGGAAAAGAATATATGACGATATTTATTAACTAAGAAATTACCAAGTCAATTATCAAGTCGGTGAGGTAATTATCAAACCAGTTATTTTGAAAAATAAAATAATTAATAGATGACGATCAATTACTAGGAAGTAAATAAATGGCAAATGAAAACTATTACCAGACTAGATCGACTGGATAGGGGATACCACTAATTAGGGGTCGTTTATGGTTTAGAATCAACCATATATACTCGTGTCTCCTGGTTTGTTTGATCTTTTTTTCATTTTCATACCTATACTTTAAATCTCCAAGGTATGGAGTTTGGTAGCTAAGGGGAGGTGACTATGAAAGGGTGCTAAAAGGTAGTATCAATTTAATTGTTATGTTTTTATTCCTTCAAAAAACAAATAATTTGTTTGTTTAGTAATTGCAAAAGAAATATTTAATTTCTTTATCAAAAGATCAAATGAGAAACCTGTTAGTTTGGATTACCTGTTTGATACATGGCGTCCCGAAAAGCCTGCCACTTTTGTTAGTGTATGACGCCACACGTCCACTTTCTCCACCTTCCCCTTGTAACGAGTTTCATGTTTTTTAAAAGCTGCTTTAAAGCTTCCCGTCTGGTACCGCACAACTGAGGGCTCGATGTTATAATACACAACAATAATCGATCTTTCCATTGTTTTGTGGGATTTGAAGATCTCTACGAGCTCGTCAAGGCACCGACTTGAAGAAGCATAGGTTTCCGAGAAGACAACAATGTAAGTCTTGGATTCCTGTATAGCTTGGATCATGTCGTTTGACATTGCTTCTACGCTTCTAATTAGTTCATGATCATCCCTAAATATTCCAACTCCATGACGATATAGTGCATCATACAAATGACTCGTAAATCCTTGTCTTGTATCTGAACCACGGAAACTTATAAAAACGTCCCAGCTAGTAGGAGATGGAGTTCCATGTTGGTTATAATCACTCAAATTCAGTTCATGAAGGTTAATAAGATCAATGATGGAATCCGGTATTTTTGAAACAGCTGTTAGTCCCCATGCATTGAGCTCTGTTAGAGATTCAATGTTCCCCAATTCTATTGGCAATGCTTCCAAACTACTACAACCACCTATGTCTAGAAGTTTGAGTGCCCTCAAGTTGCAAATGCTGTCCGGAAGAAACCTCAAGTCCACACAGCCTCTCAAATTTAGGGAAGCAAGTCTCACCAACCTTCCAATTGATTGATGGACCACCTCCAAGCTTTTACAGTCCTTTAGATTCAAAGTCTCGAGATGCGGTAATTTATTGAAGTCCGGAGTTATAGTTAAATCTAGAGAATAAGACATGTCTAGAGTCTTTAACATATTCAAACCCTGTGAATCCTGTAGAAATAAGTGCAATGTTAAGAAATCAATTAATCAGACATAATTTCAAAAATTCTCATGTATATATGCCAGGAACGCATTCACAATAACTACCGTGTTTAGGTTCCACATTGTTTTGATTTTGCTACTAGGCAAGGCAAGGATAACAAGTTTTTCTGGGCAAAAATCTGAAGGTAAACACTCCAATTGACAACCGTCCCAATGAAGCCACGTCAGTTTTTCAAAAATCTGCTCAAAACTTCCAGTGAGATCTACATTTTTAATGTAAAGAAATCGTAAGATACTCATCCTTTCGAATGTAGATGTTTTAGCTGCAAATGAGACTCCCTCGAAAGCATCCTGGTGGTAGAAGTTGCTAGGAATGATACCTTCAATAGCTCCTGTACCCTAAAGATATACACGAAGAAGAAAAGTTGATGACCAGTGTTACATAGGAGTATACAAATTTAGGAGAGATAGGAAGTGGTACGAGTTGCCTTGTGCATCTTCACATACACAGTTTTATCGTCTGAGCTATTGTATATTTATTTTTGAAGTAAATATTATTTATTAACATACACCCTTGTACACAGAACAACACACTACCAAACTTTATAGAGAACAATTATCATTTATTGGTTATTGTCATTAGTTTTAACTCAAATTTTTCTATAACACAGTAAAAGTTTACAGCTTTTATTAACAATACGAAAGTCTGTAACATAAAAGACTATAACAAGTCAAAATGTATCTTGATTGTTTTTTTAAATATAATGATAACAAAAGATTATCTAAGTAATTAAAAATACAGGTTTACATTTGTATGTAAAACAAATAGCAGAGTATCCATGATAATCACTCTGCTATAATTTAGATAATGTAATGGTAGGGTATAAGGATGCACGTGATTTGTTCTTATTTTTAATACAAGTTGAGAATCCCGTGATGTTGCAAATTGCAATTATACATACTAACTTATAACCCGTGACAAGCACGTGTGCATAAAGTTAAAAAAATTAAAGTAAATAAATAAATCTTGAATGATTACGTAGCTGCAATGAATCTAACGCTCGATTAAACTATTGAATATATACTCTTTATTAATAAACAAAACAATATGAAAATGGCGCGCGGTACTAAAGTACCAAAGTACCAAATTTGATTATCACGTGACCTGGGTTCGATTCCTCGCAACTACGTACAAGATTTATTAATTTAAATTCTTTAGCTTAATTCAGGGTTCGATTCCTTACAACTACGTTATTATACAAGATTTATTTATTTACTTTAATTTCATTCAAAGTTCAATTGTCTATAACTTCTATACTCTTTATTAATAAAAAATAATGTTAAAATATCGCACAGTACCAAATTTAAGATTAATTGCCTATAACCACATATTTAAATAGTATTTATTTATTATATATTTCTATCATTCAAATATCTACAAGTACATTTTTTAATAATTTTTTTAATAATTAAAATTAATATTAATAAGCAAAACAATGTGAAAATGGCGCACGGTACCAAAGTACCAAATTTGATTATCACAAAATCCGGGTTCGATTACTTGCAACTACGTAATTATACAAGATTTATTTACTTTAAATTCTTTAACTTCATCCGAGCTTCGATTCTTTGCAACTACGTAATTATACAAGATTTATTTTTTTACTTTAAATTTATTAGCTACATCGAGGGTTCGATTCCTTGCAGCTACGTAATCATACAAGATTTATCTATTTACTTTAATTTCTTTAGTTATACAAACGGTTCGATTGTCTATAACTACATAATTAAATAGTTGTTTATTTATTATATTTTTATCATTCAATTCTCGACAAATATATTTTTTAAAAATATTTATTAATATTTATCAATATTATTATATTGATGTCGACTCATGCTCGGCCCGTGTTTGACACGGGTTATCAGCTAGTTTAAAGTAAATAAATAAATCTTGTATAATTACGTAGTTGTAAGAAATCGAACCCTGGATGAAGCTAAATAATTTAAAGTAAATAAATCTTGTATAATTATGTAATTGCGAGAAATCGAACCGGGTTAAGTGATAAACAAATTTGGTACTTTGATACTTTGACACCATTTTCACATTATTTTACTTATTAATAAAGAATATAGATTAAAGTCGTACGAAATCTAAATTATTCATTAAAAAAACTTTTGAAACCGTCAGATTCAGACTATATTGTTAGGTTCAAGAGGGAACCAATCACTAAAAAAGAACCTTAGAACTGTTATAAGCCGTTGGATTATTACTAGATCAACTGTTCAGATTTAATTCATTTTTAAATACAAAATCTTTTAAGGGTATTGTTGGAATAAAAGAATTCTACTGACGAACCTATTTTGTTTCATAATATAAATACAGTGTTCTGCAACTGAATTTTAAAAGTTATGCATATGAACTTCAAAGTTCTACAACTAAACTTACTTTTTTCCATTATTTTTATAATGTTCAGCTGTTGAACAATGTTATTCACATTATTTTCATACCATAACTTTCGTGTTCTACCGCTGAATATAAATGTCATGCAATCGAATTTGAAATCAAACACATAAATTTTAAAGTTCTGCAACTGAACTTACTTGTATTTAAATGTTCAGCTGCTGAACACTGTTATTTGATATTATGTTTATACCATAACTTGAATTTTTTCACAAAAATTGATAAAAATAATTGGGGGAATTTTATGATGATGATGGAAAGTTTTGTGATTGATGTCGATGTACGATTATTATCGTTAATCAAATATTAATTAGCTCTAAATTATGTATTTTGTATTTTTGGACAACTTTACCCATAATTTACATATAATAATTTTGTATTTTTGGACAACTTTACCCATAATCTACATATAATAAATATATATTATTTTAAAATATAAAATAGAGTTCTAAGAGTTCTTAGGTTAATGGTTCTACAAGGAACATGACCCTATATACATATACATACAAAGATTCAGTGAATTACCTTATTATTCTTCAGCACAAGGCGTATATCTCCAGGTAACCACAATCGGCTATGGTTTCCAGGCTCATCCTGATCAGAGTTGTTTCGCGCAACATCCCTTCCAATATCACGAAGCAGTTCATGCATGCTCAAAGTGTCACTATCATCATCATCTAGTAAACATCTTTTCTTTAGAGTAGAAATCTTAAAGTGTACATGGGAATAATACGTTCCCAGTATTTCAACCACCTCCTGTCTTTTCCTTCCGATGAAAAAACAAGCAATGTCAAGAAATAACTTTTCAAGCTTGTCATCTTCAAGTTTCAAGGCATTCAAGCTTATGACAAGCTTTTCTTGAATAGTGCTGTCGGGCTTTCTCTTCAGTTTTTCGATGTAAGATTCCCATCCGTCCTGATCAGAAACTGTAGACAAATGTCCGCCGAAAACCTTTAGAGCTAAGGGAAGCCTACCAGCGAGAGATAGAATTTCATCAATTAATACAGCTAAACTGTTGTCTGGTACATTAGTACTTCCAAATGCATGATGAGTGAATAGTGTCAGTGAATCGGCACCATCCAACACCTCTACCGGGCGTATATATTTGGGTTCTACTCCAATTTTCTCAAGTATCTCTTTATTCCTTGTAGTTATAATAACTACACTCCCGGGAGCAAACGTTCCTACCAAAGATTCATATTGTTCAGACTTGTCTATATCATCAATAAGAAGCAGAACTTTTTCCGAACAAATTCTGTCACTTATGAACTTAGTTCCTTCCTCAACATGGCCAACCTTAAATACATTCTTACTTTTAGAAACTTCATTGAGAAGTTTCTCTTGTAAAGATACTAGGCCATCTGCTCTCAGTGAAGCCTCCCTAACTTCTCCGAGGAAGCAGCTCCTCTTAAAGGTTCTATCTAGCAAGAGTTGGTTAAAAAGAGCTTTAGCAAGAGTCGATTTACCCACTCCACCCATGCCATATAAACCAATCTTAACGACCCCTTCTTCTGTGTCGCTGCTCAACAATTTTGTTATGTCAGAAACACGAGGATCTAACCCAACTGCATTTTCTGGGACAGTCAAAATGTTGGGTTTTATTTCCAGTAAAATCACATCAACAACTTCATTGACAATATCAGCTTGAGGCCTGCAATTTAATTTATTTTGTTATGATATATTTTGAGGGCAAATAAACCATTGAATCGGTTGAATAAGTTTCAAAAATATTCACTGAAGTCATAAAAGAACATAATATTCTACACAACCCTCTTAATTTTCTTAAATAATTTAATATAGTATAAATCAAATTTAAATTTTTTAATATGTCCATTTTTCTCAATCATATACATATAACTCAAATTGTGGATAATATCATCTAGTATAAAAAAGTAGTGGATGACAAATAATGCATGAGAAATTCTAAATTATGAGATAAAAATCAAGCTCTTCAAAATTTTTGGTGAAATAATTAGTGAGCTTAAGCATTTCTTGTTACGTACCTTTCCTCAGTTATAGGTAGTCCAGAAATTGCTGCAACGTTTTTGAGTGTACGGCGCCACCTTCTTACTTTCTCCCTTTCTGCCTCTGCCGCCACAACTTCCGTCATCTCAGTCACACGAGCTTCATGTTTTGTAAAAGAATGTTCAAAACTTCCACTTTGCCATCGCACAACTGCTGGTTCAATATTGCAGTACACACCAACCACCAATCTCTTCGTTTGTTCGTAACATTTGGAGATCTCTACCAGCTCATTAAGGCACCAACTTGAAGAAGCATAGTTTTCCGAAAAGACAACAACGTACATCTTAGATTTCTGAATAGCTTCAACCAATGTGTCCCAAATCACTTCTCCTGTGCGTAGCTCAAACTTATCTAAATATGGTTGAATTCCAAGATCACGTAGTCTTTGGAACAAGTAACTTGTAAAGTTGTTTCTAGTGTCTTTTCCGCGGAAGCTTATAAAAACGTCGTAGATAGGAGGAGGTAAAGCCGAAGCAAGTGAGGGTGGAGTTTTGGAACTTGTCGAAAACAGAGGACTTGAGACAAAATTGAAAGATGGAGTTTCAGGATCTGCAGTAGACACTGAATCCGCTGGAAGGGAACAGGATGCAGTTTCTGGATCAGTAGAAGCCATCAGTTCACTGATTCCTTCAACAGACCCAACGACTAGTATAGATGTATTGATCAAGAAGATTAAGAACTACTAATGGAAATGAAGAGGATTGGAATCTAAGATGTCCAATGGTGGACTTGGTACAATAATTGGTTAGTGTGGAGTCAACACAGCAATACAGACAGCTGAAGTCCCTGTTGAATCAAAAAAATTAGTAATTTTTTTTTTTAAATTATCACTTTTAGTTAAAGACCAGAAGATATTTTGCTTAGCCTTGACTTAGTCTAAAAATATTAGCAATAATTTATTTCAGTCCCCACTATTTTGTGATCATGCTCTACTGCGTGGACAGAAGTGAAATTCACTCTAATCTAATAGCTAGTCCCTCCGTTTCACTCATTTTTATACAATTTTTTTCTCACTTGGCACGCATTTTAAGGTGTATATAAATTATAGTTCTATAACTTATTTTTAAATTATTTTTTCTTTGAATAAAAATTTAAATGTTATATTTTAATTCACAATAAGAAAATTTTAAAAATAATTTATAGAAGTATATTTTATAGGAGCTTTAAAATGTGTGCCGAACCCCCGTCCCCCAATGTATCTATACTCTTTATTAATGAGCAAAACAATGTGAAAATGACGCGCGGTAAATACCAAAAGTAACAAATTTGGTTTTTTCGATTCCTTTCCTTGCAGCTACGTGCCTATATAATCATACAAAATCATACAAGATTTATTTATTTACTTTAATTTATTTAACTTTATTCATAGTTCGATTGTCTATAACTACATAATTAAATAATAATTTATTTATTATATTATTTTTATCATTCAATTCTTAACAAATATATTTTTTAATAATTTTTATTAAAAATTTATCAATATTGATATTTTAATATCGTGTTATGCTCAACACGGATTATCAGCTATAATAAGCAGAGAGTACTAATTAACAAGATCGCAGAACGGACAAACTGTCGAAATGGAAATTGCATTATTGATTATAAAAAAAAAATTGGTGTTACGAATATTGCTTCTCTGTCATTGCTGGTACCGTGTCATAAAAAACAATCAAATTGGTGTCGAACATATTCTGCAGTTGAAAATTAACTTATTCAGTAACAACGTTTATCTTATACAGTATTAGTAACCAATGCTCATATTAAGATATTATTATAAATTTCTTGCACAAATATTCTGCATTTGCAAGAGAGCAAGCAGATAAGACAAACATTGAAAATTCTTTATGAAGACTTATTTATTTTAATGAGAAGTCCATTATTGGGTGGGGTTGGGTTAAAATGTTTGTTTGGCTTTGTTAACGGAGGAATTTGGTATTAACAAAGTTTGGGGTTCTTCGCTGAAATTAAGATTTACAATGGTGGTACTTAGGTGGTGAATTCGTCGGAGTATGGTGGTTGTGTATGATTGGTGGCTGAGATTGCTTAGGGTTTATGTTAGCTGCCTCAGAGTTCTCAACATTCGACCCCTTACAATTTGCCTACGTATCCCTTTTATAGGGAATCAAGCCAACGTAGTTCTTGGGGAGGAAGTTTCCTCCATGGGCTTGGTCTTTGATCTTCGGAGCCCATCCGAAGTCTTCTACTGCCTTTCCATGCTTAGACGTAAGACTTTTCCACCGCCTTCCATGTATAGGGTTCTTTCCATACTTAAACATATGTCTTCCTTATCTTTCCTTACTTGAACGTAGGACTTCCATCTGTTTCCTTACTTAGAGATTTAGCTCACTTTAGGAATGTCTAACGATAAGGCCTAGTCACAAAGGCCCAAGGCTCGTCTATGACGTCAGGACTTCATAGATAAGGAAACTTCCCCCGTCGAGGACTAGTCCTATCCATTACCAGCTATTTCCTTAATTCATAGACGCAGGTATAACCATGACTTACCTTAAATGCTAGACGCATCCTTGTCCCCCGAATGAGAAGCACCCACCAGATAGCAGGACAAGTGATCCCAAGTGTTTGGGTGCAAAGTGCAGGATTACTCCAAAGTTCCCCAATGAGGACGCGCCCATTGAGTACAGGAACAGAGCTCCCAAAGCACACACCAAGATTAACCCCACATCCCCAATGAGGGCGCGCCCATTGAATACAGGAGGAGGCCTTCAGCCACGGACATCCCCCTTCTAGGGCACATCCTAGGAGGGAATTCTTCAATATTTTGTCAATACCAAGCCAAGGGAACCATCTTTCATTATCAAGTTGCAACTTCAAACCATGAGGACGCGCCCTCACGGGATAGACTGCCTAAAGGGCGCGCCCTAATCCCCGTGAGGCCAAGCCATAAGCCTTGTGTCAAATGAAGTTAGTATTCTCCGTCAAGTCTTCCATTCATATCAGGTTCAGTCCTTACCAAGAGGACGCGTCCTTAGGGGTTAGATGACCAAAGGGGCACACCCTCTCCCCTAAGAGGACAAGTCCTGAATCTTCCTTACATCATGCCATGTCAATATAATTGTTATCCTTCGTCAAATCATCCATTAAGCTGTCATTATCATGAGGGCGCACCCTTAAGGGATGGCCAACCTATGAGGGCGCGTCCTTATCCCTATGAGGGTAAGTCCCAAACTTAAACCCTAATTATAAAAATAACATAATTGAATTCATACTTGACCCGATCCTAACCTAAAAACCCATTATCGAATTTTGGCTATAACAACTACCCCCCAATTCAGTGTGAAGTTAAAAACAATACATTGAATTTCTTTAAACCTTAGTGAAAAAATCCCAATTTCTATTGCCTAAGGTGCGTCTCTACGCAGGACGCGTCCTGACTTTGCCATATGATGGCACGTGCGTTGACAGTTGTCTTCCATTAGGCGCAGCTTCCTCTATAAATACCTAAAAGTCGCTTTCCACGTTTCACTTTACTCTTTTCTCAGAAAAAACCTAGTCGCCGCAGTTCGTCTTTTCAAGCAAAAATCCGGCCAAATCTTCGGTTTTTGAACGTTTTTCTTCTCGATTCTTCTTCAGCAACTTCAAAGGTACGATTTTATACCATTATTTCATGTTTTTACCAAATATTTAGACCAAATCGAGAGTATGACTGTTAAGCCTATTTTTTGTGTTCTTGATGAAATGCGTGTATGTATGTTTGTATATATCAGCGTTAGATCTTTATTTGTCATAATTTGACTTTAGATTATGTTTCTGTCGCTTCAATTATGATTCGTGGACTTAGGGCGCGTCCTTAGGCAACTGAGGACTAATTACTTTAATATTGTTAAGGCGCACCCCTGTTACCTTATTCACTCATGACGAATTATCTTCCAATTTATAATATTTGCTTTACAGGACGCGTCCTTACCATCTTTTCCTTTCTCTTTTCAGCTGGAGGGTAAGGGCGCGTCTTCCCCATTTCATCCCTTCAAGGACTTCAACAAACGTTTGGGAATCTATTCCCCCCCTTCAATCTCCTTTCCAGCACAAAGCTCTTCTTCGATTAAATCGTTCCATACCCAAGCAATAGAACAATTACGCGAAGCATCTCCTTTCCAAGGTGACACAGAAATCATGTCATCCCCTTCATCTTCAAACTCATCCCTTCCACATGTTGATGATCTGGATTTGGAAGTAACAAGCCATCGTAGTAGGACGCGCCCCCAACAATTTAAACCGGTTATAGACGAGGGTAATGACGTCATAGAAGATACAAAGGCCACTATTTTCCGACAAAAAAGAGGAAAAGAAATTGAATCGTCAAATTCTGAGGGCGCGTCCGATTCTGAAACAGAATCTAATTGTGAAGACGCGTCCTCGGATAGTCCATATCCTCATATAGACGAAGATGATCGTACGTTCCCTCCTGAGAGTTCCCCCATTCCATTCATTCATCCTGAAATCGCTGAGGAAGAAATTGACCTCGATTGGGGCCAATACAAGGATACGCTTTCAGAGGCCGAAAAAAGAAGATTAAGAAAGCAAAACAACAAGTTATTTTGTGTTGCCATGTCATCCACCGTTTCTGTTGAGGAGATAACTTGGAGTATGACTTATTATCAAATGGAGGGCAAATGGGCGCGTCCTCCTTCCCTTATGAGGCCACACATCTTCAAATGGCCCGAACCCTTCAAAACACCTAGAATGGTGACTTCTCCCAAGTTGATGGCATTGGGAGTGGGCGCGCCCCTTCACCCTTATATCAAAAGTATCCTCCAATGGTATGACATTGCCCCCATCCAACTCTCTCCAAATTCTTATAAACTAGCACTCGCATTATTTATTTTATATAATGACGAAGGAATCTCCACTCCACCTACAATGGAGGAATTCAGCTATTTCTTTGCCATCAGAAAAAGTTCAAAAGGATACTTTTTTCTAACACCACAGCATAAGCATAACCGAATTGGCTTCTCCAATGGGAAGGTTAGTCACGAGAAAAACTGGAAAGAACCATTCTTCTATCTTTGGAACGTAGAGAGAATCAGAGTAGTGTTCAATTGTAACTATAGTAAGTACGCGCCTTCTTTTTATTTTCAACTAATTCACTTACTTAGGACGCGCCTTTTATGATTATATTCGTTTCTTTACTTCGTGTAAACAATAGAAATACGAAAGAACTCTTCGGTGAAGCAAAGAAGAGAGCTGATAAGATCCTTGCCCTTCCCCCATCTAGATTCCATCTAAAAACTCTAATTTCTGAGGAGAATCTTAAAAGAGTTGGGATTCTTAAAAAGGAAGTTGGGACCATTATCCCTTTCCAACGATTTAGGAAGGGGGTGCCAATCAAAGGTGGCAAAGATTCTGACTCTGACGAGGATAAAGAGGAATACGAGGATAAATCTGAAAAAGGTACTCAAACCTTTAAGGGCGCGCCCTTTAGTCAGGGTGAATTTGTTTACTGAATTTTGTTTGCTCCATTGTACTTCTTGATTAAGTTTGTTTATTAATTGCACTTGCTTTGGACGCGTCCTAATATAATGCAGCTTTTACTTTTTCAGATATGGATGGTCTTCCTGCTGGTTGGGGTCTTGAGATGGGGAGTGCCCCCACAGCGAGGGTTACTAAAAGAACCAAGACGCGTGCTCATAGAAAAGAGCTTAAAAAACCTGTGGCTGAAACTGCACATCCCCAGACAGTAATTGATCTGGAAAAAGATAAAAACAGAAAAAGAAAGGAGAAACCTGAGGCGGTTATCACCACAGAGGGCGCGTCCTCGAAAAAATTAAAACCATCCTCACTTTCCCTGGTCTCGGCCACTTCAAGTCCTTTATCTATTCCCTTTGTTTCTGATGATGATGTTCTCAAATGGAAACAAAGGGATCCTTTAGAGGAAAACGAAGCAATCATTAAAGCTTCTTCTGAGATGCTAATTTCTGCTCTTAACCGTCAAGTCCTTCTTCAAAAAGATAGGACGCGCCTTGAAGCCCTTGAAGAAGAAAAATGCAGGCTTTCAAAACAGGTCGATGATCATAGTAAAGCCTTAGAGAAACTAAAAAATGAGCTTTTGCAGACAAAAAACTACTATGATCATGAGATTAAGACACAGGAGGAAGTCATAGATGGACTTGGTGCTACTATCAATGGCCTTAAAGAAGAAATCAACAATCTAAACAACCAAGTAGCTGAGCTTTTGAAAGACCAGGAAAATGGTTGGGCAAAGGAGAAAAAGAAAATTGAAGGCGCGTCCTTCATGAAAGGCTTCCGGAATTATGCGTCAGGGTTTTTGGCTCAAGATCCTAACTATGATTTTTCAAAGTTTGGAGAAGAGACCGTGCAATGGATTTCTAAATTCAAAGTCGATGAGGCTGCTGAAATTAAGGCAAAACGCATCTTTCTTGGTCTTGAGGCGGCGTCTCCTGTGCCAAATGAAGAAGAAGAGGACGCGTCCTCTGATGGTATTCCTGAGCATACTTTTGATGGTCCCCCTCTCAATGAGTCAGTTCCTGCTCTTACTGAAGCTTCCAAGAATCTTCAAGATGTCGAAAAGGTGAATAACCAAACTCAGGACGCGTCTTGATATTTCTTTAAATTGAAAACATATTGAGGTGCAGGCCCTCCTTTACTGCCTTGCAATTTGTAAGTTAACTGATGTCCTCTTTTGATAACTTTAACAAGGGTTTATTTCCTTGAATATTTGCTTTAACTTTCCATTTGGTGCTTATGGTCTACTATGTTAAAATCATTCTTGTTATATACGGCGCGTCCTCCTTTAATTCACATGAAGGCGCGTTCTCTAGAATGACAAACTATAATTTTGATGATGAAATCTAGGACAATTGAGATAACCTTCGAATATGTCATGTTTGTCAAAACTCATACTATTGTAACCTTTATTTTAACTGCATCACATATCGATCTCCTAGTAAATTAAAATTATCCCCATGGACGCACTTTGCAAACATAACAAGGACGCGTTCTTCTAGTATGTTTGTCTATTTTGTTACCATAGGGTGCGCCTTGTCATGGTACATCTCAGGGCGCGTTCTATCAATGTTGTTATTAAGCAATCAGAGTATTCTTTAAACAAGCATAACAAACTTAAAGTTCTGAAAATTCTTGATAAGATCTTCATAAATAATGCGCTCCGGTGTGAAAACCACACTGGTCCCAAGGCTAATGCTCTTTGGGGAAATAAAAAACTTCAAAATCTCAACTATTCAAGGTAGGGTATACATGCACTACCCCCCTAAGCTAGGAGGAAATTTATTTCTTCTAGTTTATTTAGATAGATAACATAGGGGGTACACAACCACTCCCTATTGGTAATATTTCTTCAGATGTTCCACATTCCAAGCTTTTGGTATAGGATTGCCACCCAAATCCTCCAAGTGAAAAGTTCCTTCCCAAAGCACAGACCTGATCCTGTAAGGTCCTTCCCAGTTAGCTCCAAAAACCCCATGACTAGCAATTCTGGTATGAGGCATCACCCTTCGTAACACGAGATCACCAACCTTTAGGCGACGTACTCTCACTCTTCGATCATAAAACCTAGCTACTCTTTTCTGATATGCAGCTAATCGTAAGGATGATGTTGCACGTGTCTCTTCTAAAAAATCAAGATGAAGCCGTTGGTTGACCTCATTAGACTCCTTGTCATAATGATCCCTTCTGAACGACCCAGATCCAACTTCCACAGGAACCATTGCTTCAAATCCATAAGATAGCATAAATGGAGACTCCCCAGTAGTAGACCTTGGGGTGGTATTGTAGGACCACAACACCATAGGAAGCTCCTCAGGCCAGTTACCTTTACTTTCTTCTAGCTTGGTCTTCAAGGTGTGCTTGATTATCTTATTGATAGCTTCAGTCTGCCCATTGCTCTGGGGATGATAAACCGCCGCAAAATCTTTCTTGATCTTCAAGTCTTCACACAACTTCTTTAATTCCTTGCTATCAAATTGCTTTCCATTGTCAGATATGAGCTTGTAGGGAATCCCAAACCTGCACACAATGGAATTAAAAACAAAATCTTTGATTTTCTTGGCCGTTATCTTTGCCAAAGGCATAGCCTCTGCCCACTTGGTAAAGTAATCCACAGCCACAACAGCATATTTGACACCCCCCTTAGCCATAGGAAGCTCTCCAATGAGATCAATTCCCCACATAGCAAAAGGCCAATGACTTATCATTGAAGTTAATGTAGTAGCAGGAATAGATGAATAGTTGGCAAAGCGTTGGCACTGGTCACATGCTCTTGTAAACTTCATAGCATCATCTTTCAAGGTCGGCCAGTAATATCCTTGTCGTAACACTTTCATAGCAAGGGAACTACCCCCCGAGTGATTGCCACATATTCCTTCATGAACCTCCCTCAGGACATAGTTGCATTCCTCCCCATCAACACACCTTAGTAAGGGTTGATTAAAACCTCTTCGATACAACACTGCATCATATTCCACATACCTTGCTGCTTGGTATTTCAAACGTCTGGCCTCCCCTTTATCATCGGGTAAAATTCCTTTCTGTATATACTCTTTGATAGGAGTCATCCAAGTCTTCATTGGTACTTCATCTACAACCATTAGCTCCATCTCGGGGATACTAGGAATTTCTTGAACTTCCAATGGAATGTCTCCCATCAACACCGTGTCTCTTTGGGAACCCAACCTGGCCAGAGTGTCGGCCTTGGAATTTTCTTCACGAGGAACTCCTTCAAGCCTGACTATGTTAAACTGTTGAATCAAGCGACGTACACTCATCATATATGCCTCTGTCTTCGGTCCTCTAGCCTGGAACCCTCCTTCAACCTGCTGAACAACCAGTTTCGAATCACTGAATACCACCAAATTCTTCACATTCATTTCCAAAGCCAACTTCAAACCATTAATCAATGCCTCATACTCAGCTTCATTATTGGTTACCGAAAATTTGAAATTGATAGCACTCATAAGAAGGTGACCTTCAGGAGAAGTCAGGACAACTCCAGCACCAGCCCCGTCACTGTTAACTGCTCCATCCACATACATGGTCCACCAAGGAAAAGGATACTCTTCTATCAAAGGGCTTGCCTCCCGAGTGAGAAGGTTAGGGTGCACCGGAATGATTTCTCGTCCCATACACTCATCTTCAAACTCCAGAATAAAATCGGCTAAGGCTTGTCCCTTAATCGCCGTTCGAGAAACATATTCCAAATCATACTGTCCCAACTCAATCGCCCACTTCAACATCCTTCCTGAAGCCTCAGGTTTATGTAAAATGTGTCTCATGGGATAAGAAGTTCGTACTTCAATTTTATGAGCTTGGAAGTAGGGACGTAACTTGCGTGCAGCCAGCACCAAAGCATATACTAACTTCTCCATGCTAGAATATCGGGTTTCTGCATCCAACAACCTCTTACTGACATAGTAAACTGGTGACTGCAAACTATCCTCTTCTCGTACTAACACAGCACTAATGGAGTAAATCGAGACAGCCAAGTAAAGAATTAGTACTTCACCATCCACGGGCTTGGCCAAGAGTGGGGGCTTACCTAACTGTTCCTTGATTTTCTGAAAAGCATCTTCACAAGCAGGAGTCCACATGAAGTCCTTGTCCACCCCCCTAATGGCTTTGAAAAATTCTTTGCAACGATCAGAAGACTTTGAGACAAAACGATTTAGAGCTGCAATCCGTCCACAAAGGCTTTGAACCTGCTTTACACTGGTAGGGGACTTCATTTCAAGGAGTGCTTTGATCTTTTCCGGATTAGCTTCAATTCCTCTATGGTTCACAATAAAGCCTAAAAATTTCCCCGACTCAACACCAAAGACACACTTTTGAGGATTTAACTTCATCCGGTACTTGCGCAGAATTCCAAACATTTCTTCCAAGTGCCTCACGTGGTCTACTGCGTCTTTGGACTTGACAAGCATATCATCTACATACACCTCCATAGTTTTCCCAATCTGCTCTTTGAACATCATATTCACCAATCTTTGATACGTTGCCCCTGCATTGATAAGACCAAAGGGCATTCCAATATAGCAATACAAACCTCTGTCAGTAATAAAGGATGTATGTTCTTGATCGGGTCCATACATGGGAATTTGATTATACCCTGAGTAAGCATCCATGAAACTCAAGAGAGCGTGACCAGCCGTAGCATCCACCAACTGATCAATCCGAGGGAGTGGGAAACTATCCTTTGGGCAAGCTTTGTTCAAGTCCGTGAAGTCCACACAAGTTCTCCATTTCCCATTAGGCTTTTTTACCAACACCGGGTTTGCCAACCACTCGGGATAGAAGGATTCTTTGATCAGACCCACATCCAAGAGTCTGTCGACCTCCTCTTTTAAAGCTACTGCCCTCTCCCCACTGATTGCACGCCGCTTCTGACGCATTCCTTTCTTATTAGGATATATGTTTAGATGATGGCACATGACATTAGGATCAATTCCTATCATATCAGCATGACTCCAAGCGAACACATCCAGGTTGGCCAAAAGAAAATTAGTCAAACCTGTTCTCAACTCATTGCTTAGCTGTGATCCAATTTTGAGAACCTTACTGGGATCTGCTGCGTCTACCGGGATTGAGATTGTTTCTTCTGCAGGACCTGTCTTCTCCTGTAGGATAGGAATTCTTGGATCAAGATCAAGATCAAAGATACGAGGATCTTCAACAGGCATTTTACTCTTTGAGGGCGCGTCCTTCACCAATTCGTCCTCTATTGAGGGCGCGTTTTCTATTGAGGGCGCGTCCTCCACATACCCTTCTTTACTTGGAAAGATGTTATTAAATGTCTCTCCCCCTGAGGGTGCATCTTCAACAAGCTCTTCCTTCCTTGAGGGCGCGCCCTGAAGGGTATAAGTGCTCTCAACAATTCTTTCTTGAAGTTCATCAATTAGGGGGGGCGTCTCCAATAGTAACATCTTAGGGCGCGCCCTTAGCTGAGGAACATCATCTTCTGGCTCTTGAACCGTGTAATGAACATGAATCTCTCCCTTAGAATTTTTGAGCAATCCCTGGGCATCTTCTTGGGGAAGGGCGCGTCCTCCTAATCCATTACGACGAAAACCTTTGACAGTTCTATGATAGCACTCCCTCGAATCATATTGTGACCCTCGAACTGAACCAACCCCATTTGGAGTAGGGAATTTCATTATTAAATGATAAATGGAAGTAACTACCTTCATCTCTTTCAGCAAAGGCCTTCCTACCAAAGCATTGTGGGCAGATTCTTGATCCAATACCATAAATTCTATCATCTGAGTCACAGACAGAGGACCTTCACCAAGTGTAACTGGGAGCTTAATTGCACCCATAACTCTAACAGCTTCTCCAGTGAAACCATAAATCCAAGCATCCTCTCGGACAATATCCTTATCAGGCAAACCCAACTTCTTATAAGTGTTGTAGTAGAGAATATTCACCGAACTTCCATTGTCAACAAATACTCGGTGTACATTCATAGGACCAATCTGTATGGCAACGACCAGGGCGTCACTGTGAGGATGATGTACCCATCTTGCTTCTTCCTCAGTAAATGTAATATCTACTGATTCCCCCCTGAACAACTTGGGAGGTTTGAGTTCCAAGCTGTTCACATTAGTTAAGGGCTTATGGCGTGCTTCCCTGGCATACCTTTCCAGTGCATTGTTACTGTCACCACCAAAATGGCGTCCTCCAAAGATAGTATGAATGCTTCCAGCCCGGGTAAACTGAACGTCCTTAGATCTGTCATCATCCCTTTCAGGAGCATGCTCTCTTTCCATCCTCCTGTCAGTTTCATCTTTATGCTTCTTCACTTCTCTGATAATCCAGTCAGTTAGGTATCCAGCCTTGATCAACTCTTCAATTTCTTCCTTTAGCTGCCGACACTCATGGGTGTTATGTCCAGTAGATTCATGATATGAGCAATACCTCTTTTTGTCTTTACTTTGCCATGAGGATAATGGTGCTGGCTTCTTGAATAAACCCTTATCCTTATTGACTTCAAAGATATGCTCAACAGAAGCGGCTAGTGTATAACTCCCTGTTTGATATCTATTCAACCTGTCGTAGTCTGGTGGAGTCCAACCTCTCCTTGCATTGGCGACATTTACCCTGTTCGGACTATACCCTCTCCTCCGGTAGTCAGGGCTTGGGGACCTATCCTTCCTCTTAGAACCTTTTCCTTTTTCTTTCCCTTGAGAGTCGGACTTTTTATTGTCAGCAAGAGATTGTTCAACGATCTTGAAGTATTCAGCTTGGGCAAAGAGGTCCGCCAAGGTTGCTGGGTCCTTCCCCTGCAAGTGCTTCCAGAAGTCGGTTCCGACTTGGAGTCCCGCAATCAAGAAACTTTTTAGTGACTCATCGGTTGCCCCTCTGACCATGGTAGACTCAGCATTGAACCTTTTGAAGTATGACTGTAAGCTTTCTCCTTCCTTCTGTCTGATATTGGCTAAAGTAGTCACTGGGGGGGCATATTTCACAGTAGCTTGGAATTTTGTCAGGAACAGAGTTTTCATGACCTCCCATGAAGTAATCACCCCTGGTCCAAGCTTTTGAAACCACTGTTGTGCACTCTCTCTAAAGGTTGCTGCTAGAAGACGACATCTAGCCAAGTCAGGCACTTGATATACATCCATCTCTATATTGAATCTTCCCAAGAACTCAACAGGGTCGGCATTTCCATGGAAGCGCAAGTCATTGGTTGTATTCCTGTACCCTGTTGGAAGTTGTGCCTCCCTTACTGCCGTAGAGAATGGAGAGGGAGTCTGGGCTGTTGAAGTCACTCTTCCTCCCTCCAAGTGTGTGAGGAGTTTCTTTAGGTCGTCCACATTGAAGCTTCCTACACCCGGGATTGTTTGGACATTTGTCTGAGCATTATCAGTAGGCGGAGGTTGAGGTGGTGGTTGAGGAGGCTGGGTCTCTCCTTGGGCCGCAGGAGTCTCTTGTGTTCTTGGATTGGGACTTGGAGGGCGCGTCCTTCCCTCATGACTATTAGGGCGCGTCCTCTCCCCCTGACCGTGAGAGCGAGTCCTTGGCTCTTCCTGCCTTCCTCTTGTTCTACTTTGGGATGAAACAGATGATATGTGCGGATCCCTTCCTCCAGAGGGTCCTCCATGATAAGGAGCATCATACCTATTCCTTCGATCGCTATCCCTTCTCCTTCCTGTCCCTTCTGATTGGGGAGCTTGCTCATGATCACGGGGCCTCAACCTGTTTACAGGGGGCTCTCGCTGTGGATTATGAGGTTGCACTTCTAAGTTTCGTCTTGAATTACTGTGAGGTTGAGTATGATCTTGTCCATGGGGCCTCGACCTGTCAACAGGGGGCTCACGCTGTGGATCAAGAGGTTGTTCCCCTCTTACCTCTCTGTCCCTCTGCCATTCGACCAACAACAATCGTAGATCATCATTATTAAGTCTTATACCAAGGCGATCCTTCAATCTGCTCAATCGTTGTTCTTGGTCTCGGTGGAGTTCATCAGCCCTTCGAATTTCACTTTCAGGTCGCCCTGATCTATGAGGGTGTGGAGATGGACGCCGTTCCCTCCTAGGTTGATCTTGGCTGCCCGTCTCATCATCGGGGAGTTCAACAATAGGGACTCCATCCTCTTGATACTCTAACCTTCTTGGAGTGACATTCTGAAACCTCCTTTGACTCGCGGTGCCTCTACCTGTACGATGGTGATTATGGGGTTGTCGCCTGACACGACCCCTTCCTTCGCCTCTTTCGACCGTATCCAGTCTTGCTTCAAAGCCATTTAAAACATCGCCCATGCGATAGAGTTGTTCCATCAAGTCAGAATTACTTATGAGCACTGGTGGTCGTCCCCCTACAATAGGTGTTCCATTAGATGGATTTGGAACACTATGGGGGACATACTCCTCATGGCGGGCATGGTTGTTCTCTTCACTGTCTTCAGATAAGACCTCATCCCTAGGACGTTCGTTGGGATTTTGTGACATCTTCTCCTCCAAAGATTTAGATCTTAATTAGCACCCCTCCTTCTAGCGCCAATTTGTTAACGGAGGAATTTGGTATTAACAAAGTTTGGGGTTCTTCGCTGAAATTAAGATTTACAATGGTGGTACTTAGGTGGTGAATTCGTCGGAGTATGGTGGTTGTGTATGATTGGTGGCTGAGATTGCTTAGGGTTTATGTTAGCTGCCTCAGAGTTCTCAACATTCGACCCCTTACAATTTGCCTACGTATCCCTTTTATAGGGAATCAAGCCAACGTAGTTCTTGGGGAGGAAGTTTCCTCCATGGGCTTGGTCTTTGATCTTCGGAGCCCATCCGAAGTCTTCTACTGCCTTTCCATGCTTAGACGTAAGACTTTTCCACCGCCTTCCATGTATAGGGTTCTTTCCATACTTAAACATATGTCTTCCTTATCTTTCCTTACTTGAACGTAGGACTTCCATCTGTTTCCTTACTTAGAGATTTAGCTCACTTTAGGAATGTCTAACGATAAGGCCTAGTCACAAAGGCCCAAGGCTCGTCTATGACGTCAGGACTTCATAGATAAGGAAACTTCCCCCGTCGAGGACTAGTCCTATCCATTACCAGCTATTTCCTTAATTCATAGACGCAGGTATAACCATGACTTACCTTAAATGCTAGACGCATCCTTGTCCCCCGAATGAGAAGCACCCACCAGATAGCAGGACAAGTGATCCCAAGTGTTTGGGTGCAAAGTGCAGGATTACTCCAAAGTTCCCCAATGAGGACGCGCCCATTGAGTACAGGAACAGAGCTCCCAAAGCACACACCAAGATTAACCCCACATCCCCAATGAGGGCGCGCCCATTGAATACAGGAGGAGGCCTTCAGCCACGGACATCCCCCTTCTAGGGCACATCCTAGGAGGGAATTCTTCAATATTTTGTCAATACCAAGCCAAGGGAACCATCTTTCATTATCAAGTTGCAACTTCAAACCATGAGGACGCGCCCTCACGGGATAGACTGCCTAAAGGGCGCGCCCTAATCCCCGTGAGGCCAAGCCATAAGCCTTGTGTCAAATGAAGTTAGTATTCTCCGTCAAGTCTTCCATTCATATCAGGTTCAGTCCTTACCAAGAGGACGCGTCCTTAGGGGTTAGATGACCAAAGGGGCACACCCTCTCCCCTAAGAGGACAAGTCCTGAATCTTCCTTACATCATGCCATGTCAATATAATTGTTATCCTTCGTCAAATCATCCATTAAGCTGTCATTATCATGAGGGCGCGCCCTTAAGGGATGGCCAACCTATGAGGGCGCGTCCTTATCCCTATGAGGGTAAGTCCCAAACTTAAACCCTAATTATAAAAATAACATAATTGAATTCATACTTGACCCGATCCTAACCTAAAAACCCATTATCGAATTTTGGCTATAACAGGCTTTAGAAAACATTGATTTGTTACCCGTTTCAACTTTTTTGACATTATGGTCTCGGTGTTAAGTGAAGTACTAGTAAAGTAATGGTTGACACAGTCTTGCGTTAATTAAGTTGATGAAGATTGAGAGTTCTAACATGGTATCAGAGTTTTGTTAAGCTTCATTCCGCTGCAAAGATCTCAATTTGCTCAAAATCGATGGTTAGTTACAAGTTTTTGTCACCAGATCTGTAAATATTACTGCTGCTTTGGTTTATTAAGATCAAATTATCATGAAAACTCACTTCAATTTAAGAGATTGAGTGATGAAATTGGATTTATAAGTGCTATGTCTGTTGAGATAAGTTTATACGTATAAGTTCTTCGTAGTGTTGATTGAATTTGTTGAATTTGTTTGGTGGATCAATCTGTTGACGTGGAAGCCAGCCCATCAATTCCCAGCTATCTTCCCATATGTTGTTGATCTTCATAATTGTTGTTATGGCTATAATGGCGTCCTATGCATCAGCTACTGCTGGATCTACTAGTACTCTTAGTACTACTATAGATACTAATCATCCTTACTATTTGCACTCATCCGATAGTCCTGGTATGCAACTACAATCAATGGTGTTAGGCTCAAGACATGCCTGAATACCACTATTAACAAGCCTACACTATGTGACTATGTCACACTACATGACCTAGTGATTTCTATCACTGGGATATAGTATAGGTCTCTAAATGTACTTGTCTTGTTCTCATGAACATTAGCTTGATCATGTATGCTCAAATGTATAATGAGCTTAGTAAAGTTTCTTGCATCTAGATTGTATATAGGCCATTGAATAATTATCCTGGTAGAAGTTCAGAAGTGTTCATGCAGCAGGATAGAGATAAATAAGGCTATGAAGAAATAAGTTGCAGAAATTTGTCTAAGGCATTATATAGCAAAGTCAGAAGAAAGCTATGTCGTGAAGTCACCAATATCCATGTCTTGAAGTACTATATCGCATAGTCCATTTTGTACTATGTCGAGAAGTCCTCAAGACACATGTCGTGAAGTGTTGAAGTCAGCAAAGTCAAAGGAGCCTAGATCGTGAAGTCTTCAAATGAACTATGTCGCATAGTCTTCAAAAGAACTATGTCGCATAGTCTTCAAATGAACTATGTCGCATAGTCTTCAAAAGAACTATGTCGCATAGTCTTCAAATGAACTATGTCGCATAGTCTTCAAATGACCTATGTCGCATAGTCTTCAAATGACCTATGTCGCAAAGTCGTCAAAGGCTATATCGCGAAGTCCTCACAAGTAAGATCGCGAAGTCAGGAATGAAGTGGAGTTCACGATATCAACACTTAGCCGTTTATAACAAGACAAATCAAGGTACAAAACCAAGAATCAAAAGAGACAAATACTGAAGCATTTGTTCTGGCAAGGTGGTCCAAAGAACAGATGGCAAATCTACAGCTAAACTTGGAGAGAAAGATAAGAGACAAGCAGCTACAGAAACGGGAAAGACTCCGAAAAGCAGGTGGTCCT
Source organism: Heracleum sosnowskyi (assembly GCA_030848705.1). Taxonomy (NCBI): domain Eukaryota; kingdom Viridiplantae; phylum Streptophyta; class Magnoliopsida; order Apiales; family Apiaceae; genus Heracleum; species Heracleum sosnowskyi. Next base: position 13,919,235 of record CM061239.1, read on the forward strand.
TCCTGACACAGTTAACGTCTTATGGCAGAACAAGTTGGACTTTCAGCAAGGGGTAACTGTGTAAAAATAGGTGTGTGCACTAGTTTGTATAGGGCTTATATATATTATGCACATCCTATTGTCAGCTGTAAGAGAGATACATATAGTTATTTGCTAAGCTCTTTTCTCTGTAAGCAAGCAAGCAAGTTCAAACTGTTCTTGTTTAGAAGCCAGAAATTCGATTGTGAATTTCTTGGAAAGCTGTAGTATTTAATTTGCTTATACAAAGTAGATTAAAGTGATTGTGTGTGTTATTTACTTTCTGCATATTACATATCATAATCATATACAGTCTGTTACTTAGTTATCAAGAATCGAAAAATATATCAAACTATCCATTCACCCCCCCTCTGTCTAGTTTCTAGTAGTATTCATTTCTAACAAGTGGTATCAAAGCCTAGGCTGTTAACGTACAAACAGGAAAAGATCAAGAATGAGTTCACAGAAACTAAGCAGTATCAAGATTCCTCCCTTTAACAAGGAGCACTACAGTTTATGGAAGAAGAAGATGTTGCTTTTCATCAAAGCTTCTAACCCCATGTATTTAGATATTCTAAAGCATGGTCCCTTCATTCCAATGATCGAGATTGGTGAGACAACCATTGGCACTGAGATTGTACCAGCAAAACATGTGCCTAAAGATCCCTCAAAATACACTGATCCTAAAAAGGAAAAAGTTGCACTGGATGGACATCTTCAACTTATCATTTGTGAATCAATGGACTTCAACATGTATGGCACTGTTGCTCATTGTACTAGTGCCAAGAAGATGTGGGATCTTATAGAAGTGCTCTGTGAAGGAACTACTGAAGTAAGAAAGAACAAGAAGCAGATTCTTGTTTCACAATATGAAGCCTTCATGGCTCAGCCAAAAGAGGGAATCACAGAAGTGTTTGAGAGATTCAACAAGCTGATAAACGAGCTCAAACTCTATGACAAACACTATGAAACAGAAGAGCTCAATATGAAGTTTTTACTAACTCTTCCAGATCACTTGGAACCAAGAATCTCTTCCCTTAAAGAAAGAGATCTAACAAAGATTGGTTTTGATGTGTTATATGGCGTTTTGAAGACATATGAGTTGGAGCTGTTTCAAAAGAGATCTATTCAAGCAAAGCAAGGATTAGTGGCTAATACCTCCTGTGCACTTATTGCTGACAACCTAAGTCAAAGAATGGACTCTCTTAAAGTCAGTCAAGTGAAGATTGAGGAACTGGAAGTTGAAGACACTGGTGATGAGGTCCAGGTCGTCTATGATTTGCCTGAGGAAGATGAGTTTTACAGCATGGAGGAACTGGACAAAATGGAAAACAAATCTTTTGCTTATATGGCTAGGAGGTATCCTAACATAAGGTTTAAAAGAAAGCAGCCATTCAGGTCCAAGTTCAATACTGGAAACACTGGTGGATCTAGTGGCTCAAACACTCTCAATAAAGGAAAAGGGATTGCTGGTGCTGCTAAGGGTGGATACAAGACAGGAAGTGTGGATAGGACCAAAATAAGATGCTATAACTGCAATGAACTTGGGCATTTTGCCACTGAGTGCAAAAAGCCTAAACAAGTCAAGAAGGACAAAGCATACTTAGAGCTTGAAGCTAAGTATGAGGCTCTACTCAAGAAACAACAGGGCAAAGCTTTTATTGCTGAGGGAAAATGCTGGGATGACTCTGATGAAGAAGAAGATCAAGAGTACTCAAACTATGCCTTGATGGCATTTTCTGATGATGGTGATTCAAGTCAGGTACCCATTCTTACTTCTCTTGATATGACTCCCCTTCAATATAAGCAAACTGTTGAAGATATGAGCACTGAGATGTTTAATATTCATACTAGCATGTTAGTAGCTAATGAAGAAATTGATAGACTAACTGCTAAGAATGTTGAGCTTACAGAAAAGAATGAGAAGCTTGAGTTAATGGTTGTGAACCTGGATGGTTTGAAAAAGGAGGTTGAATATCTTAAAAACAAAGTGATTTGTGCTGAGCAAATAGAGAAAGCCCTTAGAGAACAAATTGCTGAAACTGAACTAAAACTAAGAAGCTTCAAAAACTCCTCTGAACTTATTCAAACCTACCACAAGGAACACACTGAAGACTGCAAGGTTGGAGTTGGTTTTGACTATGATAATGACAAGGGAAGGAAGAAGGTCAAGGGCAAAGGAAAGGAAACTTTTACAAACAAAAATGCCCCAACCATACTGTCAAGTGTTGAACAGCCCATCTTCAGAAAGAGTGCTGTTGAGTTTGATGAGGAACTACTGATCATCAAGCAACAACTACTTGAAGAAGATGAGGCTGCTAAGAACACTTCTTCCTTTCCTGAACTTGTCAATCAGAAAGAGACCAAAGACAATCTTGTCAAGAGTCCTAAAGAAAAGAAAGAAGTTGTTAAGAAAAGGAAACAAAACAGACATGGTAAAGTTGGTGTTAACAAAGGAAACAACTATGCTTATGTGCCAAATGCTCCCAGGAAACAATGTCAAAAATGCCTATCTGTTAATCATTTGACTCATAAGTGTAGTAAGCCTGATATTGTTGAAGTTGACAACCTGAGTAACCATTCTGCTAGCATAAATTCTAGTCATGATTCCTTCTGTGGTAAGCCAAACTGCATGACATGCTATGTGACTGTGATTGCTAACTGTTTATCTCTTAAACATAAACTTGACTCTGCACAATCTGGTGAATCACACACACATATGCATTCTCATAGGACAGGGTCCCCAATCAGGATTGAGAGGGTGAAAACTTCATGTGAGCCTAAGAGTGTAAACTCCAAAGCCACAGAAAAAGTGAAGTCTCCTACTATGAGAAATGCAATTTATGACAGAAGAATTATTAATCAAAATGTTTCTAAATCAAATGGACCCTACCAAGTGTGGGTACCAAAAACAACTTAGTCATTTTGTGAATGCAGGGCAACAGGAATAAAAGAGTCATATGGATCTTGGACAGTGGATGCTCAAGTCACATGACTGGTGATATAGCCCTGCTATCACATTTTGAGGAAAAGGCTGGCCCATCAGTAACCTTTGGAAATGACAACATTGGTTATACAATGGGATATGGCAATGTTCAATCTGGAAATGTCATTATTGAAGATGTAGCATTTGTTGAAGGACTGAAGCACAATCTCTTGAGTATTGGACAATTCACCAACAGAGGTTTCAAAGTGGAATTTGATGAAGACCTTTGTTCAATCTCAAAAAGGGAAAGTGGTGAAGTTGTTCTAACTGGTGTGAAGAAAGGAAGCTTGTTTGTAGCAAATCTCAAGGCTGCAGATAAGGGAGAAATCTGCTGTTTCTACACTAAAGCCACAAATGAGGAATTCTGGCTATGGCACAAGAAGCTGTCTCACTTGAATGTTCAGGCAATGAACTCTCTAACCAAGAGAGAACTTATCAGGGATTTGCCTGCCTTGGAGTTTGTGCAAGATGGAGCTTGTGAAGCTTGTCAGAAAGGAAAAATTAAAAGATCCAGTCACAAGAACAAATTGCTCAATACAAATTCAAAACCTCTGCAGCTAATTCACATGGACTTATTTGGCCCTGTGAATGTAATGTCCCTCTCCAAAAAGAAATATGCTCTAGTAATGGTAGATGACTATTCAAGATATACTTGGGTGGAATTCCTATTCTCCAAGGATGAAGCACCCCAAGTCATAATAGAGCATATCAAGAGAGTTGATAAAGAAGCACAAAGCACTGGCTCCTCTGTAGTTGCTTTGAGAAGTGATAATGGGACTGAGTTCAGAAATTCAACATTGTATGAGTTTTGCAAAGATAAAGGAATTTCTCAACAATTCTCAGCTCCTAGAACACCTCAACAAAATGGAGTAGTTGAGAGAAAGAATAGAACTCTCATTGAAGCTGCAAGGACAATGCTGCTGGATGCAAAGCTACCCACTAGCTTTTGGGCTGATGCTGTTAACACAGCATGCTATGTGCAAAATAGAACATTAATCAATAAGAAGTCTGGCAAAACTCCTTACTCATTAATGACTGGAAAAAGAGCATCCTTCAAGCACCTGCATGTGTTTGGAAGCAAGTGCTTTGTGATGAAAGATACCTCTGAGCATGTTGGAAAATTTGATGCTAAAGCATTTGAAGGTATCTTCATTGGATACTCTCTGGAAAGGACAGCATACAGAGTGTTTGTACCTGAGCAACACAAAGTCATGGAAAGCATGGATGTTACCTTTGATGACAAGAAAACTCCTGGACTGAAAACAAGTGAACAAGACAGTGTGCCATTGAGATTTGAGAATCAAGGTTATCTTGAGGATTCTGAAAGTGAAGATGAACTCCCTGCCCAAACTGTTCTAGAGAATGAAATCCTTGGAGTTGACAATCTTCTTCAAACACCTGTGCAAGGGTTCACAAACACAGGGGGAGAAGAAGAGAATGCACCTTTCAACCAAAATGAGCTTGGAACAGTTCAAGGAAATGAACAGGGGCACACAAGGAAATGGGACAGAGCCCACACTAGGGATCAAATCATTGGAGATCCTAGTGAGGGAGTTAGAACAAGAAGGGCAACATTAAATACATGTCTGTATAGCTGCTTTCTGTCACAAGAGGAACCTAAATTAATTGAAGAAGCTTTGAAGAACTCTGATTGGATTGTTGCCATGCAAGAAGAGTTGAATCAATTTGAGAAAAACAAAGTATGGGAACTAGTACCTCCTCCAAAAGGAAAGAATGTTATTGACACCAAATGGGTGTTCAGAAACAAGATAGATGAAGAAGGAGTGGTAATAAGAAACAAAGCAAGGCTGGTTGCCAAAGGATATTGTCAGCAAGAAGGCATTGACTATGATGAGACATTTGCACCTGTAGCTAGACTGGAAGCCATCAGAATCTTCCTGGCTTTTGCAGCTCACTCAGATTTTAAGGTGTATCAAATGGATGTGAAAAGTGCATTTCTCAATGGTGATCTTGCTGAAGAAGTCTATGTGTCTCAACCACCTGGATTTGAAAATGAAGACTTCCCAAACTTTGTGTACAGACTGCTTAAGGCACTCTATGGACTCAAACAGGCACCAAGAGCCTGGTATGAGACTCTATCTCAATTCCTTCTTGAGCATCAATTCACCAGGGGTACAATTGACAAAACCCTATTCTTCAAGAAGCATGGAAATGATATCATTCTTGTTCAAATCTATGTGGATGATATCATCTTTGGCTCTTCAAATGAAAAACTCTGTGAAAGGTTCTCTAAGTTGATGCAAAGTAAATATGAGATGAGTATGATGGGAGAGTTAACCTACTTTCTAGGCCTGCAAGTACATCAAAGAGAGGATGGCATCTTTATAAACCAATCTAAGTATGTCAAGGATCTTTTAAAGAAATATGGTTTAGAAGAGTCATCCCCAGCCAAAACTCCTATGTCTACTGCAATCAAGCTGGATGAAGACAAGAAAGGCAAGAGAGTTGATATCAAGGTCTATAGAGGAATGGTTGGATCCTTACTCTATCTCACAGCTAGCAGGCCAGACATCATGTTTGCCACATGCCTCTGTGCAAGGTTTCAGTCTGATCCCAAGGAATCTCACATGATGGCTATCAAAAGAATCTTCAAGTATCTAAAGGGGACTCCTAATCTTGGGCTATGGTATCCAAAGGGCACTGGGTTTAACCTGGTTGGTTACACAGATTCTGATTATGCTGGATACGGAATTGACAGGAAGAGCACCTCTGGAAGCTGTCAATTCCTAGGTCAAAGGTTAGTGTCCTGGTTTAGTAAGAAACAACAGTCCACAGCAACATCCACAGCTGAGGCTGAATATATTGCTGCTGGAAGTTGCTGTGCTCAATTGCTTTGGATTAGAAATCAACTCATGGATTATGGGCTAGTGTTAGAACACATTCCTCTAATGTGTGACAATACTAGTGCAATATCCATAGTTGCCAATCCTGTTAATCATTCTACTACAAAGCACATTGAGATCAGGTACCATTTCATTAGGGAACATGCTGCAAATGGTACCATAGAAGTCTCTTATGTTCCCACTGAGAAACAATTAGCTGACATATTTACTAAACCTCTGAATGAAGCAGTCTTCAACAGACTTGTGAGTGAAATTGGAATGCTCAATCCTTCATTTAGTTGCTCTAAGTAAGTATGCCAGTAAATTGTTGCAGCAGTAAATTTTCACTGTATTGAAATGCTCTATTTGTTTGGAGTGAAAATTAGCTGAGATATGATTTATAAATATTTCAGTATTTTACTGCATATTTTTCAAAATCACATTTGTTGGTAAAGTTGTGAGCTTTTAAAACATCTCTATATAGATGTTTTTCAGAGTTCACGACTTAGTTCAAATCAAACAGACTTATATCGCAAACTGTTGAGATTGTAAGACTTCGCGACATAGTTCATTTCATGAGTTTGCGACATAGTTCATTTTATGACTTCGCGACTTAGAATAACTATATCGACAAGTCTCCACATTTGACAGAATTTTGATTTAAATTTATTTCATTTCAAAATCTGATAAAAGTCTGACAATTTGCTTACAATTCCTAAAAGAGAGCTTTAGCAAGGGTATTTCTACTATGTCGCAAAGTCTCCCTAATCCTTTCATCTTGAGGACTCTGCGACATAGTTCATTTCTGAGACTATGCGATATAATGTGCAAGACTTTGCGGTACAGGCCATTTTTGACTTCGCGACATACAAATAGACTGTACACATTCATAACTCCATATCGCAGTGTCTCTATCATATAAATACCTTTTCTAACCGTTCACAACTTTTCATCTTGTCTATTGCTCTCAATCTCTCAAACCTAAGCACAAATTCTCTACTCTCTTTTTCACTCTCACTCTCGAAATGGCACCCAAATCTCAAACAGTATCATCCCCAATCCCTTTAACCATTCCCAAAGAAACCAATCTTCTCACCATTCCCTCTGAGGCTGAGGCTAACCCAAGGTACAAGTGTTTTGTACGGTTCTTGAACACTTCCTACCTACGCCAAGCCCTAACCCTGAACCCTACCTTGTATGTCGATGTGTTGGAAGGATTCTGGAGAACGGCGTTGGTATCAACAATGGCTAGTGAAGATGGAACCTCATTTCAGGAGGTTAGTTGTTCAATTGGAGGCAAACACTTTCAATTTGGTGAAAGGGAAATCAATGAAGCTTTGGGGTTCAAGGTGGAGGGTCATGACCAAGAAGCTACAGATGCTCAACTCATAGAATTCATGACCTTCATTCAGTATGCTGATGAGATAGATACTGGAAAGCTGAATAAGAAGTTTGTGAGAAGGGAGTGGTCATTTCTGTTTGACGCACTCCAGAAGGTGTTTCTCTGCAGGAAGACAGGATGGGACCATATCAGTCACATTGCTGTGAAGCTAGCCTACTCCTTGGCCAACAACCAGGAGATCAATGTGGGAGCCATAATTCTCAAAGAATTGACTCAGAGGCTAGGAAGGACCATTCGTGGTAGAGGTAATGACATCTTTTACCCTCGTTTCCTTCAAGTTATTTTAAATTTTCTTGATGCAAATGTCCATCTATTGGAGGGTATAGATAACACTAAAATGGCTTATTCCAAGTCCATGTCCAAAGTACTATTTGGCTCATTGGACACAAGGAATCAAGTGGATGTGATTCTAAGTGTGACCAAGCATATGCAGGACACATTTGAGTCTTATCCACTTGATAAGCCAATATACCATGCTCTTTCCTGGACAGGGGAGGCTGAGACTGAAGGAGCTACACAGTCTAACCCCAGCCTTCCCATCCCATCCAGCAACCCCACTGCAAACAGTCCCATAGAAGCTAGGCAGCCAAGTGCATCAATCTCTCAAAAGATTGGTGTTACTAAAAAGAAGTCAAAGAAGAGAGCCCTAGAAGTGATAAATGAATCTGTAGAGATAGCAAGTGAGAATCCTGAGTCACCTCTCACCAAACAAAAGAAGAAATCCAAATCCAAACCTACCACTGGATCCTCCCAACAGGATTCAGATGTGGAAAAAGGGGTACACCTGTTACTGTCCATGGCCTCTCAACAGGTCATTGGCATTGAAAAGAGCAGCCTCCCCACTGCATCTTGTACAGAGTCTGCACAGGGTCAAGACCTCACTCTTGACCCTAGGAGTGATAAGGCTGATAATACATAGAGTGGAGAGCACATCACTGTTGAAACTCCTCCTATCTCTCAGGGGGAGTTGCCACAATCTAATCTAAACCCCACTTCTCTCTCAGATTCTTCCATAAAAATTTCTTCTGAACAAGAGAGTCATTCCAATGACAATCTTGCCTTTGATCAATCACAATTCTCTCCTGTGATTGAGCCAATTTCAAGTGACATGGTGCATGACACTATGCTCACCACCCAGGAACCACATCTAGTTGGTCAGGGAATGCATGCTGGGGCATATCCTAATGACACCAACACAAACATGGAGGATTCACCAGTTTTCACTGGAGACTCTGTGCCAAATTCTCCCATTCTTAGGGATGTGGAACTGTCTTCACAGACAAATAGGGCTAATGTTGTAACACATCCCATTTCAATGGAGACAACATTAGACCCTACAGCCATTCCAAGGCTGGAGGAGACTCAAAACCTTACATCTCATGAAGTGCCAAGCACTAGCTCTCACTTGGCTCAGGCCACAATCAATGAATGGCTGAAACCTGTGCAACATGACAGGGCTTCAGGATCATCCTCTGTGCTACCATCATTGACGGAAGAAGAATTACAAGATCTTCATGTGGCACAGATTGATGAGATCTCTAGGATTGCTCAACATCTCCTCACTGCAAATCTCCCAAATTCTGACTATGAGGCTATTCTTCTCACTCATAAGGAGGATGTTGAAGCACAACAGGACAAAATTGTGGATGAAGCCCAGCAAGCTGGAAATGTGGATGCTTGGCTGGATGGCAAAAGGACAGTCAAGCTTAAGGAGGCTCTAGCTTTTCTCAGGGAGGACTATCTTACATCCTTGGGGTCAAATGCCAAAGGTCTCTCTCCTGCTGAAATCTATGATGCAGTTAATGATGTTTACAAGAGCCAACTTAAGGCTATGCATTTTCTTGGGAAGGGTCTTCAGTCAGAAATCTCCACCATTCAGGAAGAAACAGCTCATTCTAATGCTCAACTCAAGAATTGTTTTCTTTCAAGCTTTCCCAAGGTAGATGGCATTCTTAAGGAAGTCCAGAAAACTGCCTCACATGTCACCACAATGGACTGCACCCTAGCTATGGTTTCAGATAATATGAAGAAGCTCTCTACCAAGCTAGACAATCAGGTGCAGGCCAACATCAACTCAAACTCCATGCTGACAGTACTCTGGAAGAATCAGTATGGGAACAAGCTTGTTGATGAGGTTCCTATTTCTGATATCTCCAAGTTTGAATTCTCCAAACTCAAGGATCAATCCCTTAACTCCTTCAAATCTCAACAACTTTTCTCAAAAGTGGACAGCTTGGAAAGAGAGGTAGCTGAACTAAAAGCAGAAAACAAAGGACTATCTCACTCCTTGGAGCAGCTTAATGCTAAGATGGATGATCAAACCAACTCCACTTCTAACATTTTGTTGGTGCAACAACAAATGATGACCTCAATGATGAGACATATGAACCTGCCTATCCCTGGGGAAGCTCAAGACATCTTGTCTGATTCCAAGCCTAAGGGGGAGAAAGAAAAGGAGGTCATTCTGAAAAAGAAAGGGGGAGTACCTGCCAAGCAACAGAAGCTTAAGGGCAAAATTTCTGAAGAAACAATAAAGCCAATAATTTTTCCCCCTGTAGAGGTCATCAGTGCAGAAGGTCAAAAGAGCACTATTTCAACCACCTTCTATCCATCCACAATGCCTAAAGATATCTCAACTCCTCAACCTGCTCAATCTACTTCCAATGCTCAACCTGCCAAAGCCACAACAATCACAGAGGCCAAGCTACAGGAAGTTGCCAATTCTCACATCTATCATGATGAGGCCTTCCTGGAGCTTCTGAAAGCCACCTACAGAGATGCACAAGAAGATGCAAGGACTTACAGAAAGAAGCTCAAGGAAAACATCAAGTACTTCACAGTTGCAGTAAGGAAAATCAAGGATGCCCATCTAAGAGAGATAATCATGGTGTGCAAGGACAACTGCTTGTGGCACCTAGCTTTTCAAACTCTAGAGAAGCTGAGATTCACTGAGCTGTCAACAATAATGGACTTAATAGAACAAGGTGGGGCTAACAACAAAAGACTGTTTGATGACTTGAAGATAGATCAAGATCAAAGACTGCCTGAGGTTATCTCAAAGCCAAAGACAATAATCTTCCAAAGTCTATCTCAAGACAGCAGCATTGACCAGTTGGTGAACTACACCAAAAATGACCTATTGCAACCCCATCATATGATTGTGTCGCATAAAATGTTGCTATAGACAAGAAACCTGCATATCTATTGTAATACTTTCAAAAATGTTACTTTAAATGGGAAAGCGTTGCAAGCCTAAGAATCATTTTCACAGTTTTAGGACAATAGCAATGCTTCAGAAAAGTGTTACAATAACATGATACGCTTTTATCAAATTGGTACCAAATATTTAGGCGGCAGTTTAATTTTTTGGCTGGGCGGGGTTTTTTAGTACCAAATATTTGGTACCAAAATTTTTATTACACAAAAATAAGTTTTATTACATAAAACTACTCACCCCTCTCTCACAGTCTCTCGACCTCTCTCAGACATCTCTCTGGCTAACCTCTATCTCTGTCTCATCTCTCTTCTCTCTCCGTGTCTCATCTCTCTCAGACTCTCACCATTCTCAAAATCCTAAAATTGAAAGCGAAGATTAGAGAAAAGCCCCAAAATTGGTTAGAGTTTTAATTGATTCAATTGAAGCTTCGATTTAGGGTTTGATTAGAGGTAAAGTACCCAATTTATTTCTATTATATATGTATATGTATAATTTTTTAATCATAATTAGGGTTCATTCTCCGAAACCGATTAGGTTCGATTAGAGATATGTGTATGTATAGGTAAGGCAAGAGTATGCTCGATTTTCTATGTATATCTATGTATGGATGTTAAAATTATTCCAAGACTTTTTTAAAATTTATCATTAATTTACAAAATTATGTTATTGATTGGTCTTTGTTAATTGTATTGATTAAATGGGATAAATGATGTGTTTGATAGTTTTGGATTGATAAAGAAGAGGAGTTATTGAAGTACTCCTTTAAAGATGCTTTGCTACTTGTTGAAGCACTAACACATGGTTCTTTTATGCTACCTCAAGTTCCCCCAGTGTTATCAGGTACTCCTTTTTTCATGTTCTTGACTAGATAACGTATATAATGATAACATTATAATGATAGCATTATAACTTTTAATTTAAAGATAGCATGATTGACAAACAAAAGCCTGCTGGTGACAAGGAGGTATATTGCCAGGTCAAAGACTGAAGTACTTGAAACTCCTAGACTAGTTCTTTGTCGGTACTCAAGTCGCAGAATGAGCTTGTCAGGAAGATTGGCAGCTTGGGTGATGGCCGCATTACCATGAGACGTACTGTGAAAAGTGCACCAGAAAGCATTTGGTAATTTATAACTACCATTCTCTTAGATATAAAAATGTGTATGCTACTACTTTCTGTGCAACTTCTATGAATATTTTGCCATCTTATAGACACTCTGTTTAACGAGCGCCATACGCATTGATATATAATCACTTTCTTGATAGTTGATAATTAGTATCTGCAACTTGTTTGACAGTCAACTAATAACTTTGATCTGAACCTTGTAGCAAAAATCACTCTTATTGATAATATAGATGCCCTTCTTTAAATATTATGATTGCTTCTTTTTGGTGTGTTTGTTTCTTATTGTTTTTGTTTTAGGTAGTAAAGCATCCACCTCAGTTTAAACTTTTTAAAGATGCAATGTTGTTTGCTTTTTTGCTATGCACTGTAGTGAAAGAAAAAATAATTACTCAACACTTTAGTATTGCACGTTCTGTTGAAATTTAATGGCGTTTTGCATGTGGCAATTGAAAATTTTGCATTCTTCTTATTATTTTGTTGACAAGTGACTATAGTTGTTGTCTTTTTGATATCATGGCGCATTAAATTTAGTATATGTTATTGTTTATTGCAGATGGATGACTTTGTACTTCCGCCATTTGAATCTACACTTATTTTGAACGATAAAGTCATAAAGATATTATCAGGTCAGTTTAAGTTTGATCATTTTGTAATTCTACTAGTAGCAAATGTCAGTGAATGTACAGAACCACTAACACGTGTTCCCTATGGAATACTCAAGACATGTAATGCTGCTGATTCCTCGGAGGATTTTGAAAATGTGGAGGAGCAACCTTTAGATGCTGGTGTACCACTACCACCTGATAGATTGGAAGCAGGTGGCTGTGAAATTGAATCTGAGGAGGATGCAGAATGTTCAGATAATACAGAGCCTTCAGAAAATTTGTCACCCGTAAATGCACTACTGCATAAAGAAAGAAAAGAATCCACAGAACTTCAGAGCTCAAAGTATTTTCCTCAACCTATTTCTTATTGTCTGTATTTTTGTGATTTAAAATGTAGCAGATTGTAATAATGCCTGCGCATTGTCTATAACGCTTTCTATCTGATCTGCACCTTTTGTCAATTACAGGCAGAAGAAACCCCGAATGGTAGTTCCTAATGGTATGGGGAAGGACAATCAGACTAAAAGCGGTGATGCATGGTCAGGGACTTATTTCAAAGAAGGTTTCTTGCGAGAAGCAGAAGAAAGCGTCTGGTTCGAAGTGCAAGTAGATAATTGAGCCTACTCAACAATGTGTTGTAAAAAGTAGTAGCCCTTCTAAATCAACGTCAGATGAGAAGAGGTATGCATTTATAAACTAACACACAGATCTGACTGGTGTTGTTATCGTAGGGTCTTGGCTATTTGTACGGTCCATTTATTTTCTATGGAGGTGCTTATTGGTTATAAAATAATAATATTGGCGGAGTGTTTAAGCTACACTACCAAATTAAGCTTTTTGTTCAGTTCTCCTAAAGAAATATGAAAATTTTATAGTTTACTATATCCATTTTTACTTGGCGTGGTTGTTATGTAATCATAGGAGCACCATAGTAACTAAAATCATAAAACTGGCAGAGTGTGTAAGCTACACTATCTAATTAAGATTTTTGTTTACTTCTCTTTAAAAAATCTGAAATTATTTTATTTGTCAATATCCCTTTTTACTTGGTGCGGTCATTATTTGAACAAAGGACAGAACACCGTGTTATGTTGGCTTTGCAGCTGCTTAAACCTTCTTAGGTCCAATCAGCAGTCACAATCTGCCTTTGTTAACAGAATATGTGGGGAAGGTATGAGAAAAAGTTATGTATGCTATCTTAATCGTATATTTGAAGGTATGCTTTCAGTTAATGTCATAATGAACATGTAACAGGTTGGCAGCCAAATTTCTTCTATTGGATCTAAAGAAGTCGACACTGCAAGGTCTATTTATACTTTAAAGCGTTATGATTTGCATGTTCGATCAAGCTAAATTCAAATGAAGTTTTAATATCATGCTAAATATCTACAAATGATTATGATAAAAGATATGTACCTATTTCTACAACTGATTAGCTTAAATATCTGTTGTTGGTCAGGATTGCATCTCAGGAGAAATCTGATATATATGACGTTGGAGTAATATTACTAGAGATCATTGTGGGGAAACATATCAATGAAAACGATGAAGTAGATATTTTTAGACACCAGGTAAGACTTAAAAGCATTCCCATAATTGGACATCCCTTTGGTTGCAGTCTTTAAATGAACAAAATTGAGGATTCAGTCATAGTAACATGGCTCTATCCAACCTCCCCATTTCTTTAAAGCTCATGCGTTCTTCCTTGATTATGGGCCTGACCAGTAGCTAAGTTCTAGATGTAACCACTAATACAGGGGATATCTTCTCCTTATTTTTTCTTTAACAAATCACAGACATTTTATCTCTTTGGTGATAATGTTCACATGTTAGTTGAGATAGTGCAATTATCTATCACTATATAAAGAAAATGAACGGAAATGACTTGTGTGTCGGTTCATAAATTCTCAGTATGTGACATTGTCTCAACCAACTCTTTGATTCAATTGAGTTTTTGAGTTTGTTGTTTGTTTTATTTCTTATTGTCAAAATTCTGCAGCAAATGAACACAGGTAGGTACTAAAAAAGGGTTTTACTATTTTCTGTTTTGATATTAATTATGATATACATCTGCAAGCTCTATCTCCAATGCTTTGAAAAACAGGGATTGTTCCAAACATGATGTTGTTTACTATGTTGCAATGGATCGGAAGGACAATCTGGAAGACAATGATCATGAGCCGACAATCATGAGGATGACAAAAGTGATGGTTTATGATCAGTTCTTTTACTTTGTATGTGCCTACATATTTAGTAGGTTGGTAATTTGACATGAAAGACTATGTTTAATGTAGAATTCTGGTGTAAGTCGACCATGTACTTCGATTTGACTTAAGTACTAGATGTAAGATGATATTGTACTACAACCCGACTTTGGGCTTTATTGACATATGTTTTGTTGGTTTGTCATTTGAAAATTTTGGAATGTGATTTGTGGTTTGGTATGCTTTTGGACATTTCAATTGGACCAATAAAAAGTGTTGCAAATAACAATTGCCAATAAAATCTAAAAGTATTACAATAGGGATAAAAAAGTTGCAGATAAATGTTGCTAAAAAACCAAAAGCATTGCAACAGGCATCAAAATGTTGCAGATAGTTATTGCAAAAAAACAAAAAGTATTGCAAAATGCATCAAAATGTTGCATTAAAATGTTACAATAAACTGACTTTGTAACTTTTTAACTTAATAAATGTTGCAAACAAGTGTTGCATTAGTCTATTGTAACACCTTAAAAATGTTACTAAAACAGACAAAAGTGTTACAAAAAAGTGCTATTGTAATATTTCAAAAAATGTTGCAACAAGTACACATAATGTTGCAATAGAGGCCATAGGCAACGCCAGTAAATGTAACGCCGAATTTTGGTCAAAACGTTACATAAACATCTACTGTAACATTTTTGGGGTCTAACAATACACTTTTTTGGGGTTGCAATAGGTCATTTTTGGTGTAGTGATATCCCTTCAGATTTGACAAGAAAGAATAATGCAAAGATCAACCAAGTGCTGCAAATGCTAAGAGCCAAGAGGGGAGTCAGGACAGCTGAGGAACTAGAGATGATTCACACTCTACAATCTTTTCTGATTCATGGAGTCATTCCTGAATCTGTCAAAGAAAACAGCAAAAAGAAGGATGGGGATGATGAGGATGATGAGGAGAAAACCTATAAAAGGAGATCTCAGTCAAGGAGAGATAAGGATGGATCTACTGAAAGCAGCAGGAGCAAATATTCAAAGAAATCAAAGGATGCTGATGATAGCAAGAGGGATGACAAGGGGGCAAAAGAATCAGTTAAGAAAACAAGAAGTGGAATTCAGCAAGTCAAGGACATTGCTAGTAGTACTTTAACCAAAACACAAGACTCTAAGTCTAGGGTGGGTACTATTAGTAATGATCCTCCAAAATCATTATCTAAGACTTCTGAACCTGAATTGCCACAGAAGAAAGATGAAGTCACAAAAGGAACATCAAGAAAACACTTCCACAAAGTCACAACCAATGGAGTGTTACAGTGGATAAAGGGGAAGGGAGTGAAGCTACTTCCAAGTGATGTGGCACTGAAGACTAATTCTCCCTGCTCCACAAAGCTACCTCAAGTGAAGCATATGAAGATCAAGAGGGCAGCTAAGAGGACAAGGATAACAAAGAAGAATGGGGTAATCACTAATGTTGTAGGGATCAAAGTGCTTCCTCTTGATGAAGACTATGATGAAGATGCCCTAGCATTCTTGAGAGCTCAAAGAATCTTTGAAGTCAAGGTGAAGCTAGATCATCTAGAGATCAAGTACACTGATGGAAGAGAGAAGGTTATGAAGCAAGGAGGCTGGCAACTTTTCTATAAATATGAGCTTGAAAGGATAAATGCCTTACTGAATTTTGAAGAAAAGGAAGAAAGGACATGGAAAATAGATGTTGCCAGGTTCTTGAAAATGCATGCTGATTATGAAGAAAACCTGAGGAAAGAGAATGAAGAAAAGAGGTGTCAGAAAGAGAAGGAGATGGCTGAGATGGATGAAAGAGCAAAGGAGCTGAGGAAGAAAGGGCTGTGCAGGGTAAAGCAAGATCCTTATACTGTGGAGTACAAAAATCTTTATGGAGGAAAAAGCAAGATAAGGATGGAGTTTATACATTCTTATGTGGAAAGTGCCCTCAGAACAGCAGCTGAAGATCTAAAGGATTCTCCTCTCATTGAAGAAATGATTGCTAGAGATGAAATTCTAATGGCCATCTCTGAAATAAAGAAGAATGAAGAAATAAGGAAGAAGAAGGTCTATGATGATTTCTTAGAGAAACAACTGGAAACAGAAGCTATGTAGCTCAAGGAAAATTCTGTAAGCCTAAAATTCCAAGTTGTTATCAAACTCTGTGCTTAACTGTATCTTCTTTATATCTGTTCTTTTTATGTTAGTTAGGCTTGTTATCAGACATGAAATTGTGCCTAAGGGTCTTACTCACAATTTGGGGGAGATTGTTAGGCTCAAGACATGCCTGAATACCACTATTAACAAGCCTACACTATGTGACTATGTCACACTACATGACCTAGTGATTTCTATCACTGGGATATAGTATAGGTCTCTAAATGTACTTGTCTTGTTCTCATGAACATTAGCTTGATCATGTATGCTCAAATGTATAATGAGCTTAGTAAAGTTTCTTGCATCTAGATTGTATATAGGCCATTGAATAATTATCCTGGTAGAAGTTCAGAAGTGTTCATGCAGCAGGATAGAGATAAATAAGGCTATGAAGAAATAAGTTGCAGAAATTTGTCTAAGGCATTATATAGCAAAGTCAGAAGAAAGCTATGTCGTGAAGTCACCAATATCCATGTCGTGAAGTACTATATCGCATAGTCCATTTTGTACTATGTCGAGAAGTCCTCAAGACACATGTCGTGAAGTGTTGAAGTCAGCAAAGTCAAAGGAGCCTAGATCGTGAAGTCTTCAAATGAACTATGTCGCATAGTCTTCAAAAGAACTATGTCGCATAGTCTTCAAATGAACTATGTCGCATAGTCTTCAAAAGAACTATGTCGCATAGTCTTCAAATGAACTATGTCGCATAGTCTTCAAATGACCTATGTCGCATAGTCTTCAAATGACCTATGTCGCAAAGTCGTCAAAGGCTATATCGCGAAGTCCTCACAAGTAAGATCGCGAAGTCAGGAATGAAGTGGAGTTCACGATATCAACACTTAGCCGTTTATAACAAGACAAATCAAGGTACAAAACCAAGAATCAAAAGAGACAAATACTGAAGCATTTGTTCTGGCAAGGTGGTCCAAAGAACAGATGGCAAATCTACAGCTAAACTTGGAGAGAAAGATAAGAGACAAGCAGCTACAGAAACGGGAAAGACTCCGAAAAGCAGGTGGTCCTTCCTGACACAGTTAACGTCTTATGGCAGAACAAGTTGGACTTTCAGCAAGGGGTAACTGTGTAAAAATAGGTGTGTGCACTAGTTTGTATAGGGCTTATATATATTATGCACATCCTATTGTCAGCTGTAAGAGAGATACATATAGTTATTTGCTAAGCTCTTTTCTCTGTAAGCAAGCAAGCAAGTTCAAACTGTTCTTGTTTAGAAGCCAGAAATTCGATTGTGAATTTCTTGGAAAGCTGTAGTATTTAATTTGCTTATACAAAGTAGATTAAAGTGATTGTGTGTGTTATTTACTTTCTGCATATTACATATCATAATCATATACAGTCTGTTACTTAGTTATCAAGAATCGAAAAATATATCAAACTATCCATTCACCCCCCCCCCTCTGTCTAGTTTCTAGTAGTATTCATTTCTAACAAATGGCAAAGGTCAATGGAGATATAAGCTAAAGTTAGGGTTTGTGGATGGTACCTATGTCAAACCTGATGTGAATTCACCATTGTTAGTGTACTGGAATAGGTGCAACAACATGATTACATCATGGATTCTAAATTCAGTCTCAATTGATATCCGTAATAGCATAGTTTATATACAATCAGCTCGAGAAATTTGGTTAGATTTGGAAGTTCGATTTGCACAAAGCAATGTGCCTAAAATGTTTCATTTGCGGAAAGAGATAGCTTATCTTACTCAAGGCACCTCCAGTATATCTTCTTACTTTACAAGGTTCAGGACCTTACATGATGAATTGGAGTGTATTACAGTCAAACCTAAATATTCCTGTTTTTTGTGTACATGCTCTGTGAATACTAAACTAGCAGAACTGGATCAGAATATACAGTTAACACAGTTTCTGATGGGCCTGAATGAGGCATTTACTGGTATAAGAGGACAATTGTTAATGATGAAACCTCTTCCATCCTTGACTCAGAGTTATGCTATGTTGTTACAAGAAGAGAAGCAAAGGGAGTCATTCACTTTTGTGAATGTTAATTCTGAAAGTATGGCTATGTCTGTAAAAGCTTCAATCAAACCCCAAACCAAGCCTCTGGTTACTGGGAATAGGAAAAGTGAAGATAGTTCTCTTGTGTGTGACTTCTGTCATATGTCTGGGCATTTGCGAGATAAGTGCTACTGCATCCATGGTTACCCTAGCTGACATAAACTGTTTGGAATGCGAAAATCAAAACCAAGGTTTCTAAGAGAAAGGAACTCAGTTGTGGCAAATGTTAGTACTAAGCCATCTTTTAACAGTATTGAGACAGGGGGCTTCAAGCTCAACAGTCTCAAGTTGAATCTAACATGTTTAATCTGTCTGACGGACACTGTAGACAACTAATAGAGATGCTACAGAGAAACACGTCTGATCAGTCTTCAAATCATGTGTATACTGCACCCACTTCTACGAACAACACATGGTCCACCATGTCTTCGATTAATAATGTACAACTTGCAGGTATGGTAGGACACTTTGTGAATCATGTTCATAATGTCAAATTGTCACAGTCTAGGTGGATTATTGATACAGGCGCAACTGATCACATCACTCCATTTTTGCATCTGTTGTATAATACAAAGCCTTGCACTGATTCATTACAACTGCCAAATGGAGCTAGTGCATCCATTACTCATGTTGACACTTTGACACTTACTCCTGAGCTCACATTGACTAATGTGTTTTGTGTTCCTTCTTTCGCTTACAATTTGTTATCTATCTCTAAGTTGTTAAAAGACACAACTCATCAAGTGCATTTTCTGGCTAATAACTGTTATATTCAGGACCCTACTTGGATGAAGGATCTAGAAATTGGTAAAGAGGAAAATGGCCTCTACATTTTGCAGACTTCTACAGCAAAAATTGAAACTAATTCTTCAGAAGACTCTACAAAGTTGTCTAGTGATTTTGTTCGGTTTATAGCTCATGTTTGCAACAGTACTGTTTGGCATGCTCGAATGGGGCATGTTCCTGCAAGTATACTTCAGCTTTTACCTGTTGATATTCACAATAAAGTACCAGATGTCTGTGATAGCTGTTTCTTAGCAAAGCAACATCGACTTGTCTTTCCAGTTAGTGAGCATGAAAGCACTGGTTTATTTGACCTAGTTCATGCTGACTTGTGGGGACCATAAAACTAAAAGGATAGAAGAAGAACTGGAAGGCTAGTCTTTGTTCAAAGCCTGGAAATATGGTAGGCTGCATGGGGAGACTGCTAGTGTTCACAAAAGAAGTCAGTATATGCTATTTACTATACATGAAGCTGTAACACGGTTTGTAATAAAACTGCAGTCAATAGTCTATGTAGTAATAAATATATTATGAGGTAAGGAGTGATGTAATGTAATGTATCTGAAGCCTATAAATAGGCTTGTCCCCTGTGATTAAAAAGATACAACCGAGTGAAAACAAAAAGAGCAGAAGCTCAGAGAGGAAAAGAAATAAGGCCGAAGCCTTTGTGTGTAAACAAATAATATATCAGTTGTAGCTATTTGTTTGATAAATACAGAAGTTGTGTGTTTTATCAAATACTCTGTTATATAAATATATTTCGTAAGTTATATATATTGGTGTAAAGCCCATTTACGTTTCCAACAATTCACATATAATTCACCCGTCTCAGCTATGCAAATCATGAATTCTCAGTGCTCTTTCTAAAATTGATTTTAGTTGGAGCGAACCTCTTCTATACTTTTTTTGAGATAAGTTCACTCTTTTTGTGAAAAAACTAAAACTTGAAAAGAACACATGAGTTTTTGCAACAAGAACTTTAAACTGAGGAGAAAGGATTCACTGATTCAGGGACAGACTTAGTAAACAAGTTGGCAATCAAGACTGTGTAGACAAGTATGTTAAATAATGAGCTTCTCTAAACCGTTTCGATATTAAATTAACATTCAATATCTATATGCTCAAAACTTTTGGTTGGTACTACCAAAAAGTATATGATCCGTTGGATTATAAAACTATAAATATTTAAATAGATGAGGACGTTAGATATAATATTAAAAATAGTATTTTATTAATAATAGGATAGTATTTAAATTAGAGCTGTCAATTTGATACACGACACGTGAACACGGTACGAACACGACACGGATAATTAGTGTTTGGGTGCAAAAATTTGGTACACGAACACGAAAGTACACGAACACGAAAAAACATGAATATAATTAGTGTCGGGTTTGGGTTTTCACAATAGGTACACGACACGAAACGAAAGTACACGAATTAATGAAGTAAATAAATAATTTTAAAAAATATATTTTATTTATAGTATTGCATATTTAGAAAATATATAAGGAACTACATATGAACAATAAATAAAAGTTTCATGACTAATTAGCAGTAAATTATACATTTATATATAAGAAGTATACATTTATATATATAAGTTATATTTACAAATTTTTGTAAAATTGTATGTATTACATATTTAATACACATTTCATAAAAATTTACATAATTAAAATAGTTTTATAATATATAAATTTTAATTTAATTAAATTTATATTTTTGTTTAATGTACACGAATACGACACGTAAAGTACACGACACGTTTTGAATTGGATATGTGTTTCAAATTTAGTACACGAATCCAAAACGGGTCGGATATGGGTTTTACATTAAGTACACGAAAACACGAAAGTACACGACACGAAAGTACACGACACGGTCCAATTGCCATGTCTAATTAAAATACTAAAAAAGTGTATTTTGATAATTTAAACCAATTATAAATGGGTTTTCTATATTGAATAGAAATTTTTATGTAAAAATTCGTAATTATTTTTTCTCTTTAGTTTATGGATAGTTCCAGTTATATAATAATTATTAAACCATCATTAAATTAAAGATAATTTTGTTAGCTTCGCGTGGGCTATAAAATCGTTAAAATCTGTTGTCTAAAACTGAAGATAGAGCCCAAACAGTAAAATAATTATCTAAATTTTAATAAATATTTTTTTTATTATTCTAGCACCAATTTAATTTTTTCCTAATTCTTTTAAATTTATAAATTCTATGTTTTATTTCAATAAAATATTAAAATCAATTTAAGAAAAAATTTAAATCGATCCGTGTACGATCACTATACGACCAAATTAATAATTACAGTTAGATCTGATCGATGAAAAAGTACACGACACGAAAGTACACGACACGGTCCAATTGCCATGTCTAATTAAAATACTAAAAAAGTGTATTTTGATAATTTAAACCAATTATAAATGGGTTTTCTATATTGAATAGAAATTTTTATGTAAAAATTCGTAATTATTTTTTCTCTTTAGTTTATGGATAGTTCCAGTTATATAATAATTATTAAACCATCATTAAATTAAAGATAATTTTGTTAGCTTCGCGTGGGCTATAAAATCGTTAAAATCTGTTGTCTAAAACTGAAGATAGAGCCCAAACAGTAAAATAATTATCTAAATTTTAATAAATATTTTTTTTATTATTCTAGCACCAATTTAATTTTTTCCTAATTCTTTTAAATTTATAAATTCTATGTTTTATTTCAATAAAATATTAAAATCAATTTAAGAAAAAATTTAAATCGATCCGTGTACGATCACTATACGACCAAATTAATAATTACAGTTAGATCTGATCGATGAAAATTGTTAGATCTAATATTAAAAAGTGTATCTCATTAATAATAGAATTATATTTAAATACTAAAAAGTGTATTTTGATAATTTAAATTTTTTCTATGTAAAAATTCTTAAATATCTTTTCTCTTGAATTTATGTATAGTTCCAGTTAGATAATAATTGTTAAACCAAATATATCAAGATAACAATTCATAATCATACTAACAACTAACAATGATACACATGGACCTTACGTTATAAGAGACTTAGGAGAACTCGAATAAATTTAAATACTTTTTTTTCCTGAAGGAACGTAACAATTTGATTAATCTAAATTATAACTATATTATTTTACATATAACAAACATAAAAGAATAATATCAAAATATTATTAAAATATTGAGGGTTTCATAATCATAAACGATAATTTTGAATATAATACTTATATTAAAATGTATATTTGATTAAATGTAGGATTATATTTAAATACTAAGAAGTGTGCTTTGATAATTTAAACAAATTATAAATTAGTTTTCTATATTTAATTGAATTCTTTATGTAAAAAATTTTAACCATCTTTTATTTTCGGTTTATGGGTAGGTCAACTCATTAAGTTAGATAACAATTATTAAACCATCATTAAATTAAAGATAATTTCGTTAGTTTCGCATGGGTTGTAAAATCATCAAAATTTAATTTCTAAAACTCAGGATATAACCCAAATAGTAAAGTGAGTATCTAAATTTTAATAAATATTTTTTTATTATTGTAGCACCAATTTATTTATTTTTCCACTATTTCTTTTAAATATAGAAATTTTATGTTTCTTTCAATAAAGTATTAAAATTAATTAAGAACAAATTCAAATCGATAAAGAATATAATAATTTGAGAATAAAATTTTATATAATCATAACATAATTTTTATTTTGTTTAATAATTTTTAAGTAATAATGTATTTTAAAATTTTATATACACTGTAAATAAAACCGAAACATTAAAAGTAAAAGCAGTTAGTAAGATACTTATATCAGTATATACTTGATATCCTTATTATATTAAATCCTTATATATAATAAGAATAATAGGGATCTTATCCAAAAATTTTGTCGTACGTCCTTCGACAACCAAATTAATAAGGATCATTAGATCTTAACTAGATAAATCAAATCGTTAGATCAAATATTACAAAAAATGTATTTGATTAATAATAGGATTATATTTAAATTCTAAAAAGTGTATTTTGATAATTTAAACCAAATATACCAAATATAAATAAGTTTTCTATATTGAATAGAATTATCCGTGTAAAAAATTCATGACTTTCTTTTTTCTTCCATGGACAATTCCAGTTATATAAAAATTGTTAAACCATCTTTTAATTAAAAATAATTTAGTTATCTTCACGTGTGGGGTGTAAAATCGTTAAAATCTGATTTTTAAAACACAAGATAAAGCCCAAATTAGTAAAGTGAGTATTTAAATTCTAATAATAATTATTATGCCATCATTATTTTAACGCCAATTTAATTACTTTTTCCTAACTATTTTAAATTTAGAAATCTATGTTCAAAAATTAAAATCAATCTAAGAAAAATTCAAATCAACAAAGAATATAATAATACGAGGATAAAATTTTATAAAATTGTGCATATTTTTTATCCTATTTTATTAAGTTTTAGATCATAACTAATCAAATATTATTTATTATTAAATAATAAATTATACGCAAATGGTGATTTTGTTTTATAAGAACTCATAGACACCTAATTTCATTGTTTTTTTTCAAAAAAACCTGTAAATTTTAATATGTTGTTGGTAGATTCAAACCTTAGATCATTCTACATGATAATTTTAGTGTTATATCTAACGTACAATTTAATTTGAAAGATCCAACGATTATGGATTGAGTGATCGAACAAAGCGACCAAGATTATAAGGAAGCTTTCATTATTTAGTCTTTAATATAATGAATTTCACGGTGTACTACTTTAAAAGAAGAACTATTACAAAAACATTATATTTTAATTGATAATTTATTTTCTCAAAAGTTCAAAGTTTCCGCATCATCAACATATTACAAAAAAGAGTATATTATATTTTAGCAATAAATATTTAAAAAAATAAAAAAATAAAAAAAATAAAAATATTAAGTAAAATTAATGATGTTATCGTTGTAGTTTGGTCCTAAATACTGTCAAAACATTCTCAACCGTTCGATCCAATACTTTTAAAAATAGATGATCAAGATTATATCATATAAAAAGAAGTTCTTATCTAAAAATGATATAAGTTAAAATATATTATATTATGATTGGATTTTCCAAAAAGTTAAAACATAAAAATAGTTGTAATTAAATAAGGAAACACATTTAATACCAAAATAATAAAAATCGTTTAATCTTAAATAGATAGGTGAAAACCGTTAGATTTAACATTAAAAACTATATTTGGTTAATAAAGAGTATTCTAATAATCTAAACTACATATAAGTAGATTTCCTAAATCGAATAGAATTCTCAACATTAAATTTCGTCACTTTATTCTCTTTTTAGTTTTAGAATAATTTTTAATTGAAAAAGAACTATTAAACCACAACTAAATTAAAGATTATTTTGTAAATTTCATGTGAACGGTAAAATTGGCCATATAAACAAATATTAAATTGAGCGTGTAAAATATAATAAATATCAAAATTTTAACTATAATTGTTTTTGGCTAAATCTTTTCTAACAATAATTTAATCATGTAAACTAATAACTTTTAAATATTAAATTATTCATAAATAAATATAATTATAAATATTAAAAAAACAATCATAATAAAAATATAACTATAAATAAAATTTAAACACTGTGCATAACACGGGCTATAAGATAGTAGTATAAGAAACGATAGCAATATGTATCGCAGAATGCTTGTCACAGTGGAGGGTAGCATGCTTTTGTCCTAACTCTTCAAGCAGTCTCACCCTCCAATTCATCTTTGATGCTGCTGATGACATGACTTTGTTTCTTAGACTTCCATGTGACTGAAGATTGTCCAAGAAACAACAAATAACTAATTTCAGATGTTTTTGGACTTATCATATTTTGGGTATATGGGGAAACAATTAAATGACTTACAAAGGTGATCCTGATCTATTGGTGATAGCAGAATTGGGTATATTATAAGCTAGACGAGTTATGCGATATGTAGAATCGGAATTTCAGAGAATATACAGAAATCGAACATCTTCGTGATTGTTTCGCAAGAGTATATGTCTTCAATTGAATCTGATATTAGAACGTTCAAGAGTATACACCGATTTCTCCAATGAACCTCTCCTCGAATTCTAGTTGATACCCTCGATGATGAGATTGTCGATTGTATCAAACTTGCTCCGAGACCATGATAAATTTTAGAATTTAGGTGATCATGTTGATGATCAAACAGTACTCAGAGTAAGTAAGAAGAAGTGAGAATTCATTCTGAACTTTAAAAAAAATAGTGCTAACCAAATATACGAGCAAAAACCTATATCTCAAAGCTCATATTCCCATCCAATTTCACTCAATACTACCTCTGGAGCTTTTAGAATCCAACCCACTATATCTATACACAATTATGTCCAACCATGCTCCCATAGTCCTAGCTATTGCAACTTGCTACATGTAGTTAGTTCCCCAAGTCATGGAAAGGAGTCTATATCTTCCCGTTGAGTAGTTATCTTTAGAAAAAAATAAATGAATTTGTAGAGTAATTATTTTTCGTTACCGCCTTAAATTTATGTGATTCCCTCACTACCTACCAGTTATGAGGTTCAATTCATAATAAAAAGATTTTCTGCTTTGCAGATCTGAAGCTGATATTGTAGCTGACATTGTTGATAGGATTCTAATTGAAATAAATCCCAAGAATTTATTTGTTGCCAAACATCCAGTGGGGTTGGACTCTCGGGTTGAAAATGTAACAGCATTATTCAGCAGTGGCACAAAAGGTGTCATTAAGATTGGTATATATGGTATGGGGGGAGTTGGCAAAACAACTCTGGCCAAAGCTGTGTATAACCGAAACCATCACCTCTTTGAGGGAAGCTGCTTCCTAGAAAACGTAAGGGAGGATTCACTTACCAATGAAGGCAGAGTATGTTTACAACGACAACTTATCAATAATGTTCTTAGATGTAATAACATTAATGTTGACAATGTAGACCATGGAATTGAGTTAATAAAAGCTAGAATATGTTCAACAAAGGTTTTGATTGTTTTTGATGATTTGGACGACCCAAAATCTCTGGAATTCTTAGAGGGGCCATTTGATCTGGGTAGTACAATCATAATAACAACAAGAAATGAAGATCTACTTGATTCGATTAAAGTAGAAACGAGATACAGAGTAACTGAACTTAGTGATGCCGAGTCACGACAACTTTTTGCCCAACATGCATTAGGGGATAGTATAATATCTGACACATTTGCAGAATTGTCCCAAGAAATTTTACAACGTGCTGGAGGGCTTCCACTGGCTCTTACTGTTTTTGGCTCAAAGTTGCTTAACGAAGAATCTGAAGACGTATGGAGATGGTTCATTGATACCATGGAACGAGTTTCCGATAAAGATGTTGAGGAAAGCCTTTTGATTAGCTTTGATGCTTTAAAATTAAAGGATCCTATGATGCCGAATATTTTTCTAGACATTGCTTGTTTTTTCATTGGGCGGGAGGAAGAAGAGGTTGTTAAAATAATGGAAACTTATTATACATTCGTCAACCGGAATATTGGCATTCTAAAGAAAAGAAGTTTACTAAAGATCAATAATAGATATAAATTGGAGATGCATCATCTTCTTTGGGATATGGGAAGGAGAATTGCGCGTAACAACTGTCCTGATGAGCCTGGAAAACATAGTAGATTGTGGATGTCAGAAGATATATGCGAGGTGTTAAAGAAGCACAAGGTAATTAAAACACACACACACACGTTATATCCAATCATTCTTTCCGATTATCTGTTAGTTTTGCATGACTTATATGATACAACGTCACTGTTTAACTTTTCCATCTTATAATTGTATGTCTATGTTTGCTCAAAAATATAATTTTATATTAATGAATACAAGGTACTACCATTCCCTCTCTTAGATTTATTTAAATAATCATCGAATTCTATTTTTAATATCTGTGTGCGTGTGTTAGGGAACAAATGCAATTGAAGGTATCGTCCCTCACAACCTTCACCACCAGAATACACTTGAGGGCGTATCATTCACTATGGAAGCATTCAAACAGATGAGTAAGTTAAGATTTCTTCATCTCAACAATGTAAATCTCACTGGAAGTTTTGAAAAGAAATTTGAAGATTTGAGGTGGCTCTGCTGGGAGCTTTGTCCTTTAAAGTGTTTACCTCCTGAATTTCACCCGCAAAAAGTTGTTATTCTTTCGTTTCCTCATAGCAAGATGATAACAATGTGGATCGAGGTAGATACTTTCAGTATGTTTCTTGCCTATATTCAATTCATATTGAAATGTATTAAGTATTAATTTATTTCTCACAATTAAACTCGTTTTTACAGGTCTCTGAGGAATTTAAAGAGTTAAAGAGTCTGAACATGTCTTGTTCTCTATATTTGACTAAAACTCCAGAATTCACCAAATTACAGTATCTTGAAACTATGAACTTTGAGGGATGTAAAAGCTTGGAGGAGGTCCACAAATCTATTGGAAGTTTGAAGAGGCTTGTTTCGTTAAATTTGCATGGTTGTGTGGCGCTAAAAAGTCTTCCGGACACCATATGCCACTTAAGAGCACTGAAAGTCCTTAATATTGGGTATTGTGAAAAGCTGGAAGCATTGCCTACAAAATTGGGTGACATTGAATCCCTAGAAGAGCTGAATGCAGAGGGACTAACTATTTCAAAATTACCTGATTCCATCGGTTGTCTCAATAAGCTGGTTTCTCTGAGATTAAGTAGTAATGAGAACCTTGAAACTATTCCCGAAACCATTTGCAACCTTGGATCACTGCAAACTCTAGATATTTCTGGATGTAAAAACATGGTGAAGGTTACAAGATTAAGAGAGATAGATGTTACTGGTAATGCTATGTTAAAAAAACTTCTTTCTATAGAACCAAACCAGATTGCATTATCTGAGAATGTTCTAACAGCCCTGCATTCCGGCATTTAGTCAGTGCTTAAAGCCAGATTGCAGAACTTCCTCCAATCCTGCAAACAGACAAGTGCAGACAGGTGTACATCTCTGAAGTCTACCAGATTAATCTGATCCGAAGAAGTTGGAGATATTTAACCTTAGAAATTGTAGTGGTTTGACTGAGATTCCAGGTCTTATCGAACTCACTTTTATCACAATACTTTACTTGACACGTAGCAACTTACCTCTTGTGGATGTACTCAATTGCTATCAAAATCATATAATGAACCATCAAAACCTTATATAGTTATAATTGTTCGAAAATGAAAAAATCAATTACATAAATTTCGTTCAAAACTTAATGGAAAGGCTCCAACTCTTCCTGTCAAAGGTTATAGGTTCAATTTTTACTCCTTCCTCCATGTGTAATACACTGAAAAATATGTAAAACAACTATATATTATCAACCAGTTACACCAAACACCAAAACAATAAGAATTTAACATATTTTTACTCGGTATATATTTTTAAGGATTTGATGCCAAATATGTCACACAATTTCTTGGGGACAATTCTTTGCTTTAAACCCTCTCAGAGTGATTCCATCACTTATTCAGTTAAGAATACCTCGTGTGATTTTATATGGAGTGGCACATCTTATAATACTTGTCGTAAATCAACATCTTATAATACTTGTCGTAAATTATTGATGGTAATAGTACCAAGATCAATCTTCTCAGTGACAAATAGTGACAACAGAATTGAATTAACAGCAGATACGGAGATTTATGTACTGCACAAAATGGCTGAAGACAGCACGCCACTAAACTGTCGAAACACAGCTGAGGAAACACAATTTTCTACATCATTTCACCAAAAAAAATCAGAAAATAATAACAAATCAGTGTTAAATTCAAATTCTTATCAAATAGTAGAATTTTTACTTTGTTTAGAACCATAATTTTTAGCTATTTAATTTAATTTCTCATTTTTATATTTTATAGAGCAATTAGTTCTTTTTTCCTAATTATACAAAGAAAAGAAAGATACAGATGAAGGAACAAAGCAGCTAGCTGACAAGCCAGAAGGACCCAAGCAGAGCAATAGTTTTAACACACCGTAAAAATTACATTGAATACTTTTCCGCTTCCTTACCTTATAAATTTTTTAAAAGAATTCCCTCTTTCTTTACATAAAACAGCAAGTATTTTCAAGAAATGTTTTCCTCTGCACGAGATCTGATTTTATTGATTCGGATTCTTTCCGATCATCCGATTTTATCAATTCTTCCAGCGCATCCGATTCATTCTGATCATCCGATTCTATCAATTCTTCCAGCTCATCCGATACTTTCAGATCATCCAATTCTAACAATTCTTCCCGATGATCCGATTCTACTGATCTAAAAATCGAGTCTTTCAGATCATCCGACTCTATCGAGTCTTTCTGATCACTATTAGATTCTATCGAGTCTTTCGGATCATCCAATTGTATCGAGTCATTCAAATCACCCGATTCTATCAAGTCTTTACTCAATATATGCTTGTCAATGTAATCTTTCCATGCTCCCTCCGATTGGTTATACAGATGCGAACCAGAAGCCACAAGAGCTGAGGGAAGCCCACCAGCATGGTGTACAATGCAATTAGACAATTCCAACAATTTTTCGTCTGGTATATCGTCCCCAAACGCATGAAGAGTAAAAAGTTCTAGTGACTCAGCATCATCCAACACATTCACCTTGTAACGATATCTGGGTTCTACCACGATTTTGTCTAGTATCTCTTCATACATTGTAGTTACAATCACCACACTCCCAGAAGCAAATGGTCCTACCAATGATTCAAACTGTTTGTTGTCGTCTAAATCATCAATAACTACCAAAATTTTGGTTAAACAAATGATGGATTGTATCATCTTAGTTCCTTGCTCAACATTGTGAACTTGTACTTTCTTAGTTCCAAGAACATCATTGATAAGTTGTTGTTGTAGAGTTACCAGGCCTTCTGTTGTCCTGGAGACCTCCCGCACATTTGCAAGAAAGCTGCTGCCCTTAAAACTTTTTGGCAGCAATTGATAATATAGAGCTTTGGCAAGAGTTGATTTACCCACACCAGCGGTGCCATACAGGCCAATAATAGTGACACTGACACCTACAGTGTCACTGCTCAACAATGTTGTTATGTCCTCAACACGAGAATCCAACCCAACTGGATATTTAGCGACAGAGAAACTTGTGGGATTGAGTTCTAGTAAAACCCTATCGACAACTTCATTGACAATATTAGCTTCACTAGACCTGCGATGCAATTTTTTTAAATAATAACTGTGGTTAAATAAGATTACAATACATAGTTGGAAAGTCGTACAAAATATGTATATGATCTAGAAGTCACTTTAGGACGCTCACAATTAATAGCTAAATCAAGAAATGAAAAATAAGAAATGACGATATATTTTTAGTAAGAAAATTACCAAGTTATTAAGTTAGTGAGATAATTATCAAATGAGTTATTTTGAAAGAAAAAAAATATGAAGATCAATTGCAAGAAAATAAATAGATGAAAATAATTATCGGACCCGATAGACTGGATACCACTTAACAGAGAAGTCGGTGATTCAGATATTACATATAGATACCAGCAAAATAACAAGTGCCAAGTGCCAAAAGAATATATTAATTATAGGAAGTGATTAGCTATTAAGGATGATAGACTCAATTAGCTGTTTTTACTAACCGTTTCAATTAATTATTTACTAAACATTTTAATTTAAGCAAAATGTTACAGTCCACGGTTATTAACACAAAGACCAGAGAGATCAAGGTTTAAAGTTTGAATTACTAGTTTTGAAAAAAAGGCGATGTTTGAATTACCTGTTTGATATATAATATCCTGACAAGTTAGCAACTTCTCTTAGTGCACGACGCCACTCGTTCACCTCCGCCTTCTCCTTGTATCGAGTTTCATGTATTTTAAAAGCTGCTTTAAAGTTTCCCATTTTGGTGCCGCACAACCGAGGGCTCAATCTTATAAAACACAACAATAATCGATCTTTTCATTGTTTGGAAGGATTTGAGGATCTCTACTAGCTCGTCAAGGCACCATCTTGAAGAAGCATAGTTTTCCGAGATGACAACAATGTAAGTCTTGGATTCCTTAATAGCTTGGAGCAATGAGTGTGAGATCAATTCTCCCATGCGTAGCTCAGGATCGTCCATGAATATTCTAACTTTATGACGATTTAGAGCATTGTACAAATGACTGGTAAATCCAGATCTTGTATCCAAATCACGGAAGCTTATATAAACGTCCCAGATGGTGGGAGATGGAGGAGTTCCATATTCGTAATAATCACTCAAATTCAGCTCATGAAGGTTACTAAGATCAATGATGGAATCCGGTATTTTTGAAACAGTTGTGAGTCCCGATGCATTGAGCTCTGTGAGAGATTCAATATTCCCCAATTTTATTGGCAATGCTTCCAAACTACGACAACCACCTATATCTACACGTTTGAGTGCCCTCAAATTGCATATGTTGTCTGGAAGACTTCTTAGGTTGACACAACCTCTCAAATTTAACGAAGCAAGTCTCACCAACCTTCCAATTGATTGATGGACCACCTCCAAGCTTTTACAGTCCTTCAGATTCAAAGTCTCGAGATGCGGTAATTTATTGAAGTCCGGAGTAATAGTTAAATCTAGAGAATAAGACATGTCTAGAGTCTTTAACATATTCAAACCCTGTGAATCCTGTAAAAATAAGTCCAATGGGAAGAAATCAATTAATCACTCATAATTTCAAAAATTCTCATGTATGCAAGGAAAGCATTCATAATACTTACCATGTTTAGCTTCCACATTGTTTTGATTTTGCTACTACGCAAGGCAAGGATAACAAGTTTTTCTGGGCAAAAATCTGAAGGTAAACACTCCAATTGACAACCATCCCAATGAAGCCACGTTAATTTTTCAAAAATCTGTTCAAAACTTCCCCTGAGATCTACATTTTTAATGTAAAGAAATCGTAAAATACTCATCCTTTCGAATGTTGATGTTTTAGCTGCAAATGAGACGTCCTCAAAAGCATCCTGGTGGTAGAAGTTGCTAGGAATGATACCTTCAATTGCTCCTGTACCCTAGGTATTTACGTGAAGAAAAAAAGTTGATGACCAAAGTTACATATATAATTTTAAGAGAGATAGGAAGTGGTAAGAGTTGCCTTGTGCATCTTCAATACACAGTTTTATCATCTGAGCTATTGTATATTTATTTATAATACAACTTGAGGAGCCAGTGATGTTGCAATCATACATATTAAAGTCGTACGAAATCTAAACTTTTCATTAAAAAAAAAAATTTAAAACCGTCAGATTCATACTATATTACTTTGGGATATAACATTGATTCAGTGAAATTACCTTATTATTCTTCAGCACAAGGCGTATATCTCCAGGTAACCACAATCGGCTATGGTTTCCAGGCTCATCATGCTCAGAGTTGTTTCGCGCAACATCCCTTCCAATATCACGAAGCAGTTCATGCATGCTCAAAGTGTCACTATCATCATCATCTAGTAAACATCTTTTCTTTAGAGTATAAATCTTATAGTCTACATGGGAATAATACGTTCCCAGTATTTCAACCACCTCCTGTCTTTTCCTTCCGATGAAAAAACAAGCAATGTCAAGAAATAACTTTTCAAGCTTGTCATCTTCAAATTTTAAGGCATTCAAGCTAATAACAAGCTTTTCTTGAATAGTGCTCTCGGGCTTTCTCTTCAGCTTTTCGATATAAGATTCCCACCCTACCTGATTAGATACTGTAAACAAATGTCCGCCAAATACCTTGAGAGCTAAGGGAAGCCTACCAGCAAGAGTTAGAATTTCATCAATTAATACTCTTAAACTGTTGTCTGGTTTAGCATTTCCAAATGCATGATGAGTGAATAGTGTCAGTGACTCGGCATCATCCAACACCTCTACCTGGCGTATATATTTTGTTTCTACTCCAATTTTCTCCAGTATCTCTTTATTCCTTGTAGTTATAAGAACTACACTCCCGGAAGCAAATGGTCCTACCAATGATTCATATTGTTCAGACTTGTCTATATCATCAATAAGAAGCAGAACTTTTTCCGAACAAATTCTGTCACTTATGAACTTAATTCCTCCCTCAACATGGCTAACCTTAAATATTTTCTTACTTTTAGAAACTCTATTGAGAAGTTTCTCTTGTAAAGATACTAGGCCATCTGGTCTCAGTGAAGCCTCCCTAACTTCTCCGAGGAAGCAGCTCCTCTTAAAGGTTCTTTCTAGCAAGAGTTGGTTAAAAAGAGCTTTAGCTAGAGTTGATTTACCCACTCCACCCATGCCATATAAACCAATCTTAATGACCCCTTCTTCTGTGTCGCTGCTCAACAATTTTGTTATGTCAGAAACACGAGGATCTAACCCAACTGCATTTTCTGGGACAGTCAAGATATTGGGTTTTATTTCGAGTAAAATCGCATCAACAACATCATTGACAATATCAGCTTGAGTCCTGCAATTATACTTATCTTATTATGAAATATTTGAAGGGCAAATTAACCATTGTATCCATGGTTGTAGATTTCGGAAATCGGAACAAATCGGTTAAGGTACCGTATAGCGATTTATCGGCAAATCAGGGATTTATCGGAATGATAAATCGGAACAAAAATCGGATAAATTTTAATATTTTAAATATATTTAATATATTAGCCTTATATATAATATAATAAACCATTTAAAAATAATTCATAGCGATATATCGGATTTCAAAAATCGAATCGGTCAAATATTTTTAAACGATAAATCGGCGATTTATCGGCGATTTTTGAAAAATCGGACGATTTTTAGAACACTGATTGTATCGGTTAAATAAGTTTCAAAAATATTCACTGAAGTCATAAAAGAACAGAATATTTTATACAACTTTCTTCATTTCTTATAATAACTATTCCCTCCGTCCCCCTCAATTCTTTACATTGAAGAGACGACAAGGAGGTTAAGAAAAAGTGTAAATTAATAGGGAAAAGTAAGAAAAATGAGTAAAATGGTGAGACCAGTCAATATTTAATGTATAAAGTGGGTATAAAATAGTTATAGTGGAGGAAAGTAGTGAATGTGATTGAATTTTATATTATAAAATGTTACTATTTTTGATATGTAAAAAAATGAGAGGGACGGACCACAAAGGAAAGCGTAAAGAAATGAGAGGATAGAGAGAGTATAATATAGTAAAAATCAAATTTAAAATTTTAGTATGTCCATTTTTTTCAATTATATACATAACTCAAATTGTGGATAATAATATCATTTAGTTAAAACAATAATGGATGACAAGGAGTGCAAAGTTACCTAGTATATGCATGTAACACGTCAACATTTGGAAATAATTTTGGGATAAGTTTCAGTGTCTCTAGCATTTTCTTTCTTTTTACTTACCTTTCCTCAGTTACAGGTAGTCCGGAAATTGCTGCAACGTTTTTGAGTGTACGACGCCACCTTTTTACTTTCTCCCTTTCTGTCTCAGCCGCCACAACTTCCGTCATCTCAGTCACAGGAGCTTCATGTTTTGTAAAAGAATGTTCAAAACTTCCACTTTGCCATCGCACAACTGTTGGTTCAATATTGCAGTACACACCAACCACCAATCTCTTCGTTTGTTCGTAACATTTGGAGATCTCTACCAGCTCATTAAGGCACCAACTTGAAGAAGCATAGTTTTCCGAAAAGACAACAACGTACATCTTAGATTTCTGAATAGCTTCAACCAATGCGTCCCAAATCACTTCTCCTGTGCGTAGCTCAAACTTATCTAAATATGTTTGAATTCCAAGATCACGTAGTCTTTGGAACAAGTAACTTGTAAAGTTGTTTCTAGTGTCTTTCCCGCGGAAGCTTATAAAAACGTCATAGATAGGAGGAGGCAAAGCCGAAGCAAGTGAGGGTGGAGTTTTGGAACTTGTCGAAAACAGAGGACTTGAGACAAAATTGAAAGATGGAGTTTCAGGATCTGCAGTAGACACTGAATCCGCTGGAAGGGAACAGGATGCAGTTTCTGGATCAGTAGAAGCCATCAGTTCACTGATTCCTTCAACAGATCCAACGACTAGTATAGATGTATTGATCAAGAAGATTAAGAACTACTACTGAAAAGATGGAAATGAAGAGGATTGGAATCTAAGATGTCCAATGGTGGACTTGGTACAATAATTGGTAAGTGTGGAGTCAACACAGCAATACAGACGTGGACCCCGGCCCCGGCGGGGCGAACAAGTGGGGTTAATCTAAGCTAAAATTCCCATTAAATCAAAAAAATTAGTAATTTTCTTTTTAAATTATCACATTTAGTTAAAGACCAGAAGATATTTTGTTTTGCCTGACTATCCTAAAAAAATTAGCAATAATTTATTGGACTTTTTTCATAAATACTCAATACAAAAAAAAAATTTGCAAAAATACTATGTGTTTTTTAAATTTTTTGCGAAAATACCAAAATATTTACAAAAATACCAACTTTTTGAAAATATTTGCAAAAATACGGTCTGCAACCACTTTCAACCATATCTACAACTGCAACCAAAATCAACCACATATGCAACTTTTTAATCAAAAATGATTTTTTTTCGGCGTCCTGATTTTAGGGTTGTAGGTAGGTTAGGGTTTAGAGTCTAGCCTAAACCCTAAACCCCAAGTCTGTATACGAATTATTCATCATTCTTAATATTTCTAAAACCCAGTCGTTGAACCCCAAAGGTTAACTATTGAACCCCAGGGGAATGACTTAATCAAGACCACAAGCTTACCAAATATCTTACTAACAATTTTTTTTTTAATTCTCAACTGTTTTTCAATCATTTTTTAAAAAGTTGCTTCTGATTGCATCTGGTTGCGTTGGTTGCTGACCGTATTTTTGGTTGCATCGGTGGTTGATTTTGGTTGCAGTTGCAGATGGTTGAAAGTAGCTGCAAACCGTATTTTTGCAAATATTTTCAAAAAGTTAGTATTTTTGCAAATATTCCCGGAAGATGGTAAAATTGCAAAAAAACTTAGAAAAAATAGTTGAGTTCCGACTATTTTGTGATTATGCTCTACTTCATGGACAAAAGTGAAATTTACTCTAATCTAATAGCTACTCTCTCCGTTCCACTCCTTTGTATATAGTTTTTTTTCACACACATTTTAAGGTGTATATAAAGTATACTTCTATAACTTATTTTTAAATTATTTTTTCTTTGAATAAAAATTTAAATGTTAAATTTTAATTCAAAAGAAGAAAATTTAAAAAATAATTTATAGAAGTATATTTTATAGAAGTTTTAAAATGTGTGTCGAACCCCCGTCGCCCAATGTATCTATACTCTTTATTAATAATCAAAACAATGTGAAAATGGAGCGCGATACTGAAGTACCAAAGTACCAAATTTGGTTTTCACTATATATGGGTTCGATTCCTTTTCTTACAGCTACGTAATCATACAAAATCATACAAGATTTATTTATTTATTTTAATTTTTTTAGCTTTATTCACAGTTCGATTGTCTATAACTACATAATTAAATAATAATTTATTTATTATATTATTTTTATCATTCAATTCTCAACAAATATATTTTTTAATAAATTTTATTAATAATTTATCAATATTAATATTTTCATATAGTCTCATGCTTGACACGGATTATCAGCTATAATATAAGCAGAGAGTACTAATTAACAAGATCGCAGAACGGACAAACTGTCGAAATGGAAATTGCATTATTGATTATAAAAAAAAATTGGTGTTACGAATATTGCTTCTCTGTCATTGGTGGTACCGTGTCATAAAAAACAATCAAATTGGTGTAAAACATATTCTGCAGTTGAATATTAAACACTTGACAAACAAAAAATTAACTTATTCAGTAACAACGTTTATCTTATACAGTATTAGTAACCAATGCTCGTATTAAGATATTACTAGCTCGTAACACGTGTCAAGCACGGGCCGAACATGAGTCGACATTAAAATATTAGTATTAATAAATTATTAATAAATATTATTTAAAAATGTATTTCTCGAGAATTGAATGATAAAAATATATAATAAATAAATAATAAATAAATAACCATTTAATTATGTAGTTATAGACAATCGAACTGTGCATAAAGCTAAAGAAATTAAAACAAATAAATAAATCTTGTATGACTACGTAGCTGCAAAGATTCTAACGCTCGATGAAACTATTGAATTTAAAGTAAATAAATAAATCTTGTATAATTACGTAGTTGTAAGGAATCGAACCCTGGATGAAGCTAAAGAATTTAAAGTAAATAAATATTGTATAATTATGTAGTTGCGAGGAATCGAACCCGGGTTAAGTGATAACCAAATTTGATACTTTGATACTTTAGTATCGCACACCATTTTCACATTGTTTTGCTTATTAATAAAAAGTATAGATTATAAATTTCTTGCACAAATATTCTGCATTTGCAAGAGAGCAATCAGATAAGACAAACATTGCAAATTCTTTATGAAGACTTATTTATTTGACGAGAAGTTATTGGATAATATAATTCTACTTAATATTCCGCTCATTTCTAGCTGATGTTATGACTAAGTTCTTCATACGTTGGCTACAAAGCCTACTTTAAGTTTTAAATCCAGATGCAAAAACATGCCATTGAAATAACTTAACCTCTCATTAAGAAATACAAGTGACCACCCCTGATCTAGCACAACAAAAACTAACAGAGAGAAAGCCAAAATTCTTGCTCCAGTGATCAGCAAAAAGTTTATAAATCAAGTATGGATCTGTGGATATCAACAAATACTATTCATAAAAACTCTAAATCACCTTGAACATACTAAAGAAGAATCCGATGACTTTTTCAAAACAGCAATGTGCAGAAAGTGGAAAGCAATTATAATCGTTATGTATCTGTGAAACCATTGTAATTGACGACTCTGGTCTTGAATCTGAATCAGAAATATATGAACTTTTTGTTAGATAAGCAAAGACATTATAGTCCTATTTAGAACTATCAAATACACTTATTAGTTAAGTTTTTTGTCTTGTTAGGAATATATGGAACAACATTCGATATACCTAGATTTCTAAAAGGATCGGTTCATAGGACCAACTCCCTAGCCCAAACAAACACTCTTAAAGAATCCAGATTACTTTGCAGACTCAAATTTAAACCATGTCTTTGAAACTTTTATACGTACCATTAATATAGGTGAATTTGTGGCTAGCTTACCTGTGATAAAACAGTGGATTTCCGCTGTAGCCATTTCTTACGTTAGAGAAACAAGAGCATTCAGTTCTTGTCATTTTTCCAAATGTTTCGACCTTTTAGAAGGGCAGCTTCTGTTATCTTCTGCAATGAAAGTGCTGCTGTTGTACTCATCCATCCCTGTAACATCAGCTCTGTACAGTAAATGACTTCCACAAATTTCCGAATTTGATGTGATTTCAATTCTCTGGTCACCATCTCTCACTGAGAAGCTTGAACTTGGTAGTATTACTATCAGTGATTCATGGTAATGACTTAAGAAACTGTAATTCCATATGAATTTGCTTGTGGTATTCTTAACCGAATAAGTGCTAATATTCAGATCATTATTTCCACGCAGTGTAAAACAAAGGATCATAGCCAAATAATCGCGCGACACATTTGGCGGCAAATCTAAGCACATTGTTGATCCAAAATTACTTGACTGAAAAGTCCAATCTGGAAACTCAGCTACCCGAGTGTAAATTCTGATGTGATGCCCAAATTCTGAATATATCTGTTACAATATAAGAACAAAAAAAGTTAACCAACGAATTTTTTTAGCATTATATATCAATCAGTTCCCTGTTTCAACTTTAACTAGGTAATCTGTTAATCATCATCTAACATGATTTCTTCCCCAACTTCAATTATTTAACTAAAACTTAAGAACAATAATCCTTAAACCGGATACAAGCTTCTCCCAGGTAGCTAGTATTATTAGAAGAGTATGAGAGAAAACAAACCTGAAAGATACGTTTTGTGAAAGTGTATGCCATGAGAGACGAGTTACAACCTCCTAAACCAAGTATGTTAATAGAAGTGAGTTCCTCCAGGCCTTGAATCTCAGTCAAAGAACTACAATCTGTAATGTCCAACCTCTCTAACTTTTTCAAATTAGATAGATCTGGTAAACTTTCCATTGAAGTACAACCAGCTGCCCTTATCCATTTCAGACTAGGAGGAAGCTCAGTAATGGACAGCATATGGCCACAATCTATAAGATCGAGATATTCCAAGTTTGAGAGATGACTAATGCCAGATGGTAAGGCAGTAATAAAACTCCCAGTCAAGTCCAACTTATGCAATGATATGTATGCAATCTGGCTGCTTGATTTTATGTCAAAAAGTTTTTTGAACAAAGTAGCACCTCTTGCATATAGCTCCCTTAACCTCGTAAGCTTCCACAGTTGATGTGGAAATATATCTAGTTTCTTACAACAAGACAGATCTAGGATTTCCAGTGAACTCAGGTTGCAAATGGTATCCGGAAGACTTTCAAGGTTGTCGTTATTACTCAGTCTCAACTCAACAAGGTTACTAAGAGATCCCATTGAATCTGGTAATTTCCTAAGAGTTAATCCCTCCGCATGAAGCACTTGTAAGGATTTAATGTTCCCCAATTCTAAAGGCAAGGCTTCCAGACTACTGCAACCACCAATGTTTAATGATTCTAGTGCTCTCAAGTCACCAATGGTGTTCGGAAGAGTTTTGAGATACTTGTTAAAGCTTAATGTCATCTTAACAAGTTTTTTAAGACGTCCAATCGACTTGGGCAACATCGAAACATGAAGTCCCTGCGCATTGAGCTCTTTAAGGGATTCAATGTTTCCCAGCTCTTTAGGCAATGCTTTCAGACCACTGCAATCAACGATATGAAGAATTTCCAATGCTTTTAAGTTGCAAATCGTGTTTGGAAGAGTTTCAATGTTCCTATTGAAACTCAGTCTCAGCTCAACAAGGTTACTGAGATGTCCTATCGAATCTGGTAATCTGGAAACAGTAAGTCCCTCTGCATTGAGCTCTTTTAGGGATTTCATGTTCCCCAAATTCGAGGGCAAGGCTTCAATACAACTGCAACCACCAATATTTAGACTTCTAAGTAGTCTCAAGTTGCAAATACTGTCCTGAAGACTTTTTAGATTCACACAACCATTTAAATTTAAGGAAACAAGGCTAATCAAGCTTCCAATTGATACGTGGATCTCCTCCAAGCTTTCACAGCCTTTAAGATTTATAGTTTCAAGGCAAGGTGACTTGGCGAAGTCTGGAGTTGTAGTTAAATTAAGAGAACTTGACATATTTAGATTCTTTAAGTACTCAAAAACCTGGGGAACCTGTAAAAGACGAGTGCAGTTGAGGGAAAATTGAATCAGAAATTTTTATATGAAATAGTTGTATAAGCAAAAAAAAAAAAGACAGAAAAAAAAAAATCAATTCTCACAGTATTCTCCATGTTCAACTCCCACATTGTTCTTATCTTGCTGCGAGGCAACTCAAGGGTAACAAGCTTTTGGGGGTAAAATTCAAAAGGTAGACACTTTAAAGGGCACCGATCCCAACAGAGCCACCTCAAATTTTCAAGTGTGAGTTCAAAGCTTCCAGTTAGTTTTACTTGATCGAGGTAAAGAAATCTTAATTTACTCATCCTTTTGAATGCTTCTGTAGCGAATGATGCTCCTTCAAGTGAAACCCGGTAGTCAAAGTTGGCAGGGATGATGCCTTCAATCGCTTCTGTTCCCTAGCACATACATCAAGAAGAAAAGTTAGTGCCATTGTGCAGGCTTCTTCAACACGATATAATTTTATCTTCTGAGCAGTTTTATCTACATGTATATACAAAAATTAAAGTTGATGCCTGATGTATCATATAAAGTCATATGAAATCAGATCCATGTGAAAGCAATATTGTATATGCAAGTAATGGAACTACCTTGTGTTTACTCAACACATTGCATATATCATTTGATACCCACAATCTACTATGTTTTCCAGGCTCATCGGGGAAAGTGTTACGCGCAATTTCCTTTCCCATATCTCGAAGCAGATCATGCATCCTCAATGCATCTTCATTGTTGATGGTAAGTAAACATCTTCTCCTCAGAATATCAATTTTATAATCTGCGTGGGAATAATAAGTTTCCATTATTTTAACCACCTCATCTTTCTGCCTTCCAACAAAAAAACAAGCGATGTCGAGGAATATTTTCTTAAGCATGGGATCATCAGATTCCAAGGCATCCAAACTGATTTTAAGTCTTTGCTGAATATTGCTGTCAGGACTTCGCTGCAGTTTCTCAATGAAAGATTCCCATCCTCTCTTAGATCGGTTGTAGAGATATGAACCAAAAACCTCGAGGGCCAAGGGGAGCCCACCAGCAAGGCTCAGAATGTGTTCAGATAATACCATTAAAGGGCTGCTTGGTTGAGAATTTCCAAAAGCATGTTGGTTAAAAAGTGCAGATGACTCAACGTCATCCAACTCATTAACCATGTACCGATATCTGGGCTCTACACCAATTCTATCTAGTATCTCTTCATCCCTGGTAGTTATGATGACTACACTCCCAGAAGCAAATGGTCTTACCAAAGATGAAAATTGCTTAAGGTCGTCTAAATCATCAATAACAACAAGAACTTTTGTTGAACAAATTCTAGCTTCTATTAAAGTAGTTCCTTGGTCAACATTGTGAACCTCAACAACGTTCCTACTTCTAAGAACATCATTGATAAGCTGTTGTTGTAAAGATACTAGGCCGTTTATTGTCCCCGAAACCTCCCTAATGTTTGCCAGGAAGCAGCTGCCATTAAAGCTTCTTTGTCTCAGGAGTTGATTATAAAGAGCTTTGGCAAGAGTTGTTTTGCCCACTCCTCCCATCCCGTATATACCAATCTTGATGACACCTTCTGTGTGATTGCTCAACATTGCTGTTATATCTCCAACACGAGAATCCAATCCAACTGGATATGTTGCAACACTCAAAGGCTTTGGATTTATTTGCAATAGAAGCTCAAAAATAATTTCCTTGATAACAGCAGCTTCAGACCTGCAAGGCAATTCTATTTATAATGTGTAGAAACAGAGTTTCGCATTTGGACTAGGACTGTAGAAAGACTAATTAACTCTTTACATATTTTTTAGCTATAGAAAATTTCCGTTCAACAAATTCGCCCCGTAAAACCGAAGGAGAAGGTACATGGAAGGGCAGGTTGTTACAATTGCTTAGTAGTGAGATTTTTGTAATATTGCAGCAAGTGCAACACCACTCATCAACAATGCCATGAATGGACGCAAAACACTACTGGTGAAAGTTTATATGATTCGCATGTTTGTATAATGCGCAACTGTCATGCGGC
This sequence comes from Heracleum sosnowskyi, assembly GCA_030848705.1. Classification (NCBI taxonomy): domain Eukaryota; kingdom Viridiplantae; phylum Streptophyta; class Magnoliopsida; order Apiales; family Apiaceae; genus Heracleum; species Heracleum sosnowskyi. The sequence continues at coordinate 13,961,970 of CM061239.1, forward strand.
ATAACACTCATCTTCGCACTCTATGTACCGGAGATGTAGGGATGTTAATTTGCAACGCTAATTTTAGCACTTTTTGACAAGAGGTCTAAACTCTTTTTTTGGGACTTAAAATTCCAACGAACCTAAATAAATATGGGTTAATTATCAAACTCATCACTGAAGTGGTTTAATGATATCAAATAGGTCATCAATGTCCACGGGATCTCACTCGACTCACTCAAGTAATTAATGATCTCATTTTAGTCACCACCGTTAAGTCTTAATTTTTTTTTTTACGGAAAACGTAACAGACAGACACGTGGAGGAAATGTGTATATTACATGGCGATGACATGGATTCATTTATAGTGTTACATCAAAATAAACTTAAGAAGTGTGAGTGCGATTTGGGGGCAAAAAAACCCTAAATCAAAGAGTTTAATACATCAATCAATCGTGATTTTCATGCTCAAATCGGTTCAAAATAGCAACTTATAAAGTCAATCGTGGTGATTAAGGTATGAAATACTAACTTTTTTTTGCATGTATGTGTTGCACCATATATGACTGTTCGTTTTTATGTATGTATTGTTATAATCATACAGATTTATGTGTATTCTATGTTTAATCATAATTATATGTGTCTTTTATATATTGATTGTTCTATGTTTAACATGATGTATGTTTTACTGTTGTGTTAGAACCCTAATTTGTGTTAATTTTTTCAGAATGTCGTTTAATGTTAATATAACACTGTACCATCATGGTAATTTTGCGAAACCTCCGAGCATAAATTATATTAATGGAACAGTTGATGTTATTGAAAATGTTGATCCTGATATGCTGACGTTTTGGGATTTGGCGGATTATGCAAAATCGTATGGTTATGACCCTGATGCTAAAGTGTATTTTAAGAATGACGGCCATAGTTTTAAAAATGGGTTTAGGCTGTTTTTTGATGATAAGTCTGTGAGGGACATGGTTGATTTGTGCTTGCCTTTTGGAATGATCGAGTTGTATGTTGATCATTCTTCTGATAATGTTGTCGACATGCCAGAAACCCCACATCAAAGCATTCATGATAATGTTGAAGATAGTGAAGAATCTGATTTTGAATTTGATGAAGAATATAGTGAAACTGACAGTGAGGATTTGCTACACAATGATGAGCTGCTAGATATTGGGGAGCTTGAGAATTCTGATGATGAATTAAATGAATTAAATAAATTTTACTAATATATGTATATGTAGGTATCTGCCACTATTAACCATGATGCAGGAAATCCATCATAAAATTATGCTCAGAGTGAGAAAGAAAAGAGATGAGATTTCAAACAATGATTGCCAAGTTTGTCCAAGAATAATGAAGAAGGTTAATCAAGCTGTCACAACATCTAGGGAATGGAGAGCTGCTTGGGATGGTGAAAGAAAATATGTTGTAAGTATTAGTTAAGTTGTCAGTTTTTGTTTGTTAATATGATAGTGGAATTGCATGTGTTGGATCTGGTAATTAGTTATACAAATATTGGTAATGCAGGTGAAACAAGGCACAAGGGTTGTAACAGTTAATTTAGTGGAAAGAACATGTGACTGCAGGGTTTTTGATCTTACCACCAGACATCCCACCTAAATTGAGAGGCAGACCTAAAAAGCTGAGAAGAAGAGAGCAATGGGAGGGTGGCTCTAGAAGTAGGAGTACTCAACAGCCAACACAGGGACAAAGTTCAAATTTGAAGAGGTTCAGTAGTAGAAGGATAATGCATTGTAGTACATGTAAAAAAATTGGACATAGAAAAAACAAATGTCCTGGTAAACAAGATGGGGGACAACAAGAAGCACAAAATAGTGAACAAGAAGATGGAACAAATGGTGGACAACAAGATAAAACTGATGAACATGAAGTCCCAACTAATAGTCAAGCAAGGAAGCATGTCAAAGTACAAAGGCCAAAGTTACAAGTTAGAAGAAACAAGCATGGAGTTCTCCTGAAATCACCCTCAAAAGAGGCTGCAATTCATCTGGATGCTGATGATGACCCTGCTTTTAAATAAGTTTAAGAGTTAAGTTTATGTCTTTTTTGAACCAAGTTTATGGTCTTTTATGAACCATGTTTATGTCTACTTTTGTGAACCAAGTTCTGGTCTTTTGTGAACCATGTCTAAGTCTACTGGGAACTATTTTTATGTTTATTTTCAGGGACAAATGTTATATGAATATCTGCCGAAGGAATGCAATCTTTGTTTTCTAAGAATTTGAAAGTTCATTTTATTAACTTGTACCAAATAAATTAGTTAAGATATGGCCAGACATTGGTGACCCCTTTTTTGGTACAACCAACAAAGAAAAAATTGAAGAGAAAATAGTTCATTTCTGCCAGGTGGATAACTAGTCGTCATTTCTGCCAGGTGGATAACTGTGATCCGTCAAAAAAAATTAAGACTTAACGGCGGTGACTAAAATGAGATCATTAATTACTTGAGTGAGTTGAGTGAGATCCCGTGGACATTGATGACCTATTTGATATCATTAAACCACTTCAGTGATGAGTTTGATAATTAACCCAAATAAATATTGATGACAGAAATTTATATTAAGAAATTAAATATTGAAACATATGTAAGAGGTAAACAAAACCAGATCTATGTGTCGACAATGTTAGAGTTACCTTTCTGCGTATATATGTTTTCCTGAAAGGCCCGCAACTTCTGCTAGTGTAAGCCGCCACTTTTTCACTCTCTCCATGTCGGCAGATAAATTCGATGTTTGACCAGCTTTACGCTTAGTTTTCGAACGAGCTTCATGTTTTTGAAAAGCTTTTTTGAAACTCTTAGTCTGGTATCGCACAACCGAGGGATCAATGTTGTAATACACAACAAAAATCGATTTTTGCATTTTTTGGTGACAGTTATATATCTCTACAAGCTCGTCAAGGCACCAGCGTGAAGAAGCGTAGTTTTCTGAGAAGACAACAATGTAAGTCTTGGATTCATGAATAGCTTGAAGCAGTGTGTCGGAGATTACTTCTCCACTGCGTAGCTCAGGATCATCCTTAAATGTTCGAATATTATAACGATCTAAAGCTTCGTATAGATGATCAGTAAATTTATTTCGTGTATCGACACCTCTGAAACTTATAAAAACGTCCCAGACAGTAGGAGGTGAAGTTGAAGGAGAAGATGGTGGAGTTTGACAACTTGTAGAAGTCACTGGACGTGGAACGCAAAGTTTCGATAATTTTTGAGAACTTGCTGAAACCAATGAGTATGGATATTGAGAACTTCCTCGAAACATTAAAGATGAACCATATCTGAAGTAAGCTTCGGCACTGGAACTAATTGGACGAGAGGTTGTTTGAAGCATTTGTGAAGCACGAGGAGGATCCATTAATTCACAAAACAGATTAGATCAGTTAACAAATCAGGCATTGATGAATAAAGTTTGGGTTATGTGTGTGTGCTTGTGTGTAACAACTTGTACAATCGAAGTTTGTTTTAAATTACCAAATGGCAGGCCGGCATCGTTGACATAAGGCTAGGGTTTTGGTAAGTCCATTAATTCACTCGACAGAACTGGAATGTATATAGTAAGAATAATATAAAGAAACTACGGAGAACACGGAGGAGAGATGATTTAAATAAGACGCGAAAACGATATTTGCATTGACAAATTTAGGGTGTATTCAATTTAGATTTTAATTGATTGATAAAAATTTGTAAATTTTAATGGATTGTTGTTGATTTTAATTTTACGTAGATTTTGGCAGAGTTTGTGTAAAATCTCGTAGAGTCTTGCTGATTTAAAGGTTTCCAACAAATCTTTCAAAATCTCATGGATTTTAACAAGATTTCAAGACATGCAAAATACACTAGCAAATCCTTGAAAATCCACAACTTTATCAAATAAAAAAAAGTCTATGGACTTTTGAATACCACAAAATTTTAATGTATTCTTTAAAATCCATATTGAATACCACTAGATTTTAAAGGACTTTTTAAAATTTAAATTTAATACACCCAGATTTTAAAAGACTTTTTGAAATCTTTATTGAATACCACAAAATTTTAAAGCATTTTTTAAAATCTATAATGAATACACCAAGATTGCAGAAATTCATAAAAATCCTTTAAAATCTGTATTGAATACACCCCTTAAGCTTTGTATTAAATTACTTGCAAGTTGCAGTTCGACATTGTTGACAAAAGACTAATTAGCTTTGTTAAGTTCAATGATCCACTAGACGGAATCAGCAACTGGAATTATATAAATTTGGTGAGAACGTTTATAACATATTTAGGACAAGCTCTTTATTTCTTGTTATTTAGTATTCGAATTCACAAAAGGCACTGGAAGGACACTAAATATGATTATTTTCATCCACATTAATTACGAGTCCGGAATGGATGATAAGCTATGTGAAATCAGTCCCTACTAATTCATGAAAAATGCTAGAGAATCCAAATTTTCTTCCAAATCTTTTCTTAAATGTTTATGTACTGTTATATATTTAGAAGTGATTTTCCTAATTAAAAGATGAGACCCATGCACCCATGAATCAAAACATTGGACGAATAAAGCCAAATGGTTTAACAGAAACAAAGGCTCCGGCTCCATTACTCCTGTTGATGTTGGCGATATTGACTACAAACTTTACGGTTTATATGAACGATATCGATTCTGCCGGTTTCAGAAGCCTTGAAGAAGCTCAAGAAGTTACTTTTGTAGCTGGAAGAGGTGAAAATGGTTAAATAAAGACTATTTAATTAAATAGTTATGATTATCGAATCCTAGTGCAATCAAAGAAGTTAAATTTAATAAATAAATAAATTGTATAATTATGTAGTTGCAGCAGCAAATCGAACCTGAGTTTTAGTACCATTGTGTTTTGTGTTTCAACGAAAAGAAGTTTCCAAATTATTTCTATATATCTGGTCATTCCGAACCTGAACAATTCCCCAAATTCCCGACCCATTGAGGTGGAGAACATATTGAGATCGAGCGGATGAAATACATATCTGTAATAGTAAAAGAGACGGTAATTGCATTAATACATAGTTATTGTATAACTTATACTATAAATGTAATAGTTATAAATATAGCGTATATATTAATTGTTTTATTATGCAATTTTTTATTAATTGTATTAATCAATTTTTTATTAATTGCATTATAAATTTTTATTATGCAGTTTTTTATAAATTTGAAAATAGAAATAAATTATTCTCATTAAATTAGTTATTATTTTACTAATAAAGAAATGCTTCTTGTGCTGGTGGGTGTTCAAGCAAGAGCTCTTGTGTCTAGTGTATATTTAATGTTAATGGATGATGTTTAGATTCCATTATTAATTTATTGAGCAAAAAAGCATTTTATGGAAACAATATAGTATTTGTGATGGAGTTTACTTTTAGTACATAAATATAATACTTCAGGATTTATCCTCCGATGTCACTTCAAATGTAGATTTCTAGTATGTAACTTGACTATTGTTGACAATTAATTTAATTTAATAGTAATAATTATATTAATCTTGAATTAAACTAATTACGTATTAAACTAATTATACTAATAATTATATGTGTATATCGCAGTATACATGACATATCGTACCTTTAAGAGGGGGTTATGCTTTTAAAAAGTATAGATTAGTTTTTATATTAATAACAATAATTATATAAATTTGCAATTAAGCTAACAATATTTTTAAAACTAATTAAGATAATAATTATATGTAAATCACGGTATACATGACATACCACACCATTAATAGAGGGTTTCTAGTTTAAGTAAAGAGATTAATTTATAATTTAATAATAGTTAATTTGAAACAGTACGCCATAGATGACCGGATGCAACACACACCTACTGTTACCTTAGACACGATTTCTGTTGCATCAGGCCTAAGGTAACGCACTTTTACCATTTCATCCGCCAATGTTACCTTTGACATCAAATGCAACGCTTTCCTTCTCAATGGTAACACATGACAAAGTATTACATTAGGCCCATAGAGTAACACCAAATCAAACAAATGCAACACAAGAACCGTGTTACCTCAGCCTAACCAGGTGCCACTTGTATGCCACGTCACTTGTGGGGCCCACATGTGGGGCCCACAACTAAATTGCCACGTCAATTATGGGGCCCACTAAATTGCCACGTCACCTGGTGCCAGTCACATGTGGGCCCCACAGAATTGCCATGTCACCAAGTGCCATGTCACATGTGGGGCCCACAAAATTGCCATGTCACCTGGTGCCACGTCACTTGTAGGGCCCACGTGCGGAGCCCACAAAATTGCCACGTCACATGTGGGTCCCACTGTTCCATATCACCAATGGGTCCCACATTTGTGCCCCATCACCAGTGGACCCCACATTCTATTGCAACACTAAATCTTTAGCTAATGAAACACTAGATATTGTTATGATATAGCTAATGTAACACTAGATCTATCTACTAGAGCAACATAAAATGAAATATTTAAACATTAGTAATAATAGCAACTGCAACACTTAAATTCAAAAATTTGCAAGACCTGGTTGGTACATAATCAAATCCATTTACAAAATAAACCAACCAATTCAAAGTGCAAAGTAATACAACTCCACCAATCATCCAAAATCTAGCCAAAATATAATCCAACTCCATCGGTCATCCAACACCAAAATATAATCTAACTTCTCCCATCATTCACCACACAACACCAAGAAACAAAAGACAGAGTACGAAATAAAACATACGACAAAAGATAACCAAAGTTTTAAAACCCAACTCCATAATAATTAAACTACCCCAGTCCATGCTACTACAGGAGTTGAAGCCGATGCCAAACTTGCAGTTTTACCATAAGTTAACTTTCTGCAACAATTATGAAAAAAGAAAGAAAAGATATATCAGTAATAATTTCTTGATTCCACAAATCACAATTGTAACAAAAGAGCTAACATTACCTTGTTCCTCACAATTTCCATCACCATTTTTCTAAATAAATTGGCAAGACCGCAAGACCATCTGATGATACCGAAAGGCCTTGAATGTGCTAGGAAGTTCACTTTTTACCTATTATAAGTTTAACACACAAATTTTATAGCAAAATAAATTACTACATTACAAAAACAATTGAAAACTTTATCAATCCTAATGTGTAACATATTATCTAAAAAGAACATATATTAAGTGGTTATGAGTATATTACATAATGCATGATCAAATTGATCTGTGAAAAGTACCTGAAGATCACCGAGGTAAACAAATTTCCAACCCTTGAGACTAGCTCGAACAGCAAGATCCATATCTTCAACTGTTGTTTGATCTTTCCATCCACCAGCCTCATTGATAGCAGCAATTCTCCATATGCCACCTGTCCCTGCACCACGGAGCAACCACAATGATTTATTCGTGATCATTATATTTTTTTTCACAGAAGAATATACTTTACCGAAAAATACATGAATAGGGCATTCATAAACCTGAATGTTGCATTATTGCATGGTCCTGGTATTATTTTTTTGTAGAAAAGATATGTTGCAGAGTAGAAGCTTTTGAAGGGGTCGGACCACAGACCAAGTGACTCATAAGTGATCGACTCAAATTGTTGCCCTAGTCCCAGATTATAGATATGTTAGGAGCCTGTACCTATAAAAACATTATTATCTATGCGGAACACCCACTGTATAAACTAAGACGATGGCCTTTGGGGAAGATGCTAACTTCTAACTTAGTTCTGTATAGATTATACAAACTCTAACATAATTTTAAAAAGACCTTTAAAAAATTTTAATACTGAAGGCGAAGGCCCATTGTTTGGATTTTGTCTAGGTATTAAGTTTGGTTGAGACGGTGTAATTTTAGCAGTGTCACTGTTCAATCAAATGTCTAGTACTGTAAAGTACTGTAATATATAGAACTTCCAAGAAGTTTGGGAGAAAGGAAATGGGGACAATCTGTAAGTCATATCACATATGCAAGGTCACATGAGTCTTAAAAATCAGAAAAAAAACAGAGAAGATATTTTAATAAGCTGTTGATAATTAGGTACCATTAAAACCAAAACAGGCATGTGTAGCTGATCCCACTTCTTGCTCTACTGTAAAATGATAATCTAGATACCATTAAATGTTTGAAGTAAATTAAGTCCACATTAACCATATGTTGCAGCCAAACATAAAAATAATTAAATGAATAGAGGAACTAAATGGGATTCGCAAGCAAATTTGACGCAGAAAATCAGAATGATGAGGCTGTTTTTGAGCCAACTTCGCAGAATAAACTGCTTTGATCTGGAAGGTTCTAGGTGCAGTGTGATATACCATTGGAAAGGTATTGAAGTCTAGTTTTCAGTAAAATTTACGGCTCGTAAAAATACATTTTCTACAGGAAGTTATCCCAGTTTTAGTCAGAAGCGGTCAAGCTGTCCAGAATTGCGCATCTCTGAGAAAAACATCTCCATTAAGGATATTTATTTTGTTTTTATCATTCCCTAGACTAGTTCAATGTATTACTAAAGTCCCTAAGAATGATATCAAGTATATTTATCAGTTTCCCAAGTCTAGAAAGCAAAAGGTCAACTATTTATTCTAGTACATTGCATCTACCTGAGGCAAAAGGGATGCTGCCATTAACCTAAACTTCTTGCCTCTCAATCAAATCTACTGAAAAAATAGCAAACTAGCGAAATAGACTACTGGCTCTCATTTTACCTGCACAATTTGACTAATGGACATATAATATATGTTAGAAACAACCTTGGGACTACTGACCTCTATGCCAACTTTGATGTATTGCAGATAGAGATTAGGGCAAACACTTCAAATACCTCTGATAAAGCTTATGCAAACACTTTTAAGTCTTAAGAATCTTATCAAACAAATACTGTTCAAAGCTTTTAAAAGTTAGAACTAAATATATATACAGAGAAAACAAAGCTCTATATAAATATCCATGTTTTACCATAAGAAATATCCATGTTAGGGAAATAGTTTGTTAGGGAAATAGCTTTCATAACAACGACCTCATCTTGGGTCACGGCAAACCTGTAATAAAAACTATCAGAAACTGAACATAGTATAGCACTTTAAAGCAGAGGTTGTAATCCAATCATACCGCAATACGAGGAGCAAATGAATAAGGAATTCTGGTTGCCCTCACTTCAAGAGTTGTTGCAGCCCCTATTTTCTTGACAATTTCAGGATATCTGTTAAGATTAATTCAATGAAAAACTTAGCAAGTCATAAAGTATTTATATCGTTAAACAGATTGCTAAAACACAAGCCAGAAATCGGGATTCCAACATAACATCATACATGTTAACAAAAATCTTGCACTATCGTAGATTTGAAGTAGGAAACCATCATAGTCACCACACCCTTTCTGATGGAGTCGAGGTATGCAGGTATGTGGATACTAAGAAAGTGATTAAAGTCTATTATAGTGTTGTTTTCATCAATCCCTTTGACCGTGCCACCATCTCCACTATCAGCTCAAAACTAAAAACATAGTTTTGTACACACACACATTAACTCCTTATATATAATAAGCGTAAGGGAGATCTTATCCAAAACTTTGGTCGGTCACTGTACTACCAAAAGTATACGATCCGTTGGATTATAAAACTATAAATCTTCAAATCGATGAGGACCGTCAGATATAATATTAAAAATTGTATTTGATTATTAATAGGATAGTATTTAAATACTAAAAGATGTATTTTGATAATTTAAACCAATTATAAATAGGTTTTCTATATTGAATAGAAATCTTTATGTAAAAATTCGTAATTATCTTTTCTCTTTAGTTTATGGATAGTTCCAGTTAGATAATAATTATTAAACCATCATTAAATTAAAGATAATTTTGTAAGCTTCGCGTGGGCTGTAAAATCGTTAAAATATGTTGTCTAAAACTCAAGATATAGCCCAAACAGTAAAGTTATTATCTAAATTTTAATAAATATATTTTTATTATTGTAGCACCAATTTAATTTTTTTTCCTAATTTTTTTAAAATTTTAAATTCTATGTTTATTTCAATAAAATATTAAAACCAATTTAAGAAAAAATTAAAATCAATCGTCCGTGTACGATTACGACCAAATTAATAATTATAGTTATATCTTAAATAGATCGATGAGAATTGTTAGATATAATATTAAAAAGTGTATCTGATTAATAATAGAATTATATTTAAATACTAAAAAGTGTATTTTGATCATTTAAAATTTTTCTATGTAAAAATTCTTAAATATCTTTTCTCTTGAATTTATGTATAGTTCCAGTTAGATAATAATTGTTAAACCAAATATCAAGATAACAATTCATATCGATTATAATGATACACGTGGACCCTACGTTATAACATACTTAGGAGAAGTCATGTACATGAATAAATTTAAACACTTTTTTTTCTGAAAGAACATAACAATTTGATTAATCCAAATTATAATTATATTATTTTACATATAACAAACATAAAAGGTTAATATCAAAATATTATTAAAATATTGAGGGTTTCATATTCATAAACGATAATTTTGAATATAATACTTATATTAAAATGTGTATTTGATTAAAGGTAGGATTATATTTAAATACTAAGAAGTGTGCTTTGATAATTTAAACCAATTATGAATTGATTTTCTATATTGAATTGAATTCTTTATGTAAAACTTCTTAACCATCTTTTCTTTTCAGTTTATTTTATGAATATGTCAACTGGTCAAGTTAGATAATAATTATTAAACCATCATTAAATTAAAGATAATTTCGTTAGTTTCGCATAAGTTGTAAAATCGTCAAAATTCAATTTCTAAAACTCATGATAGAACCCAAATAGTAAAGTGTGTATCTAAATTTTAATAATTGTTTTTTTATTATTGTAGCACCAATTTATTTATTTTTCCACTAATTCTTTTAATATAGAGAAATTTTATGTTTCTTTCAAAAAAAGTATCAAAATTAATTAATAACAAATTCAAATCGATAAAGAATATAATAATATGAGAATAAAATTTTATATAATCATAACATAATTTTTATTCTGTTTAATAATTTTTAAGTAATAATGTATTTTAAAATTTTATATACACTGTAAATAAAACCGAAACATTAAAAGTAAAAACAGTTGGTAAGATACTTATATCAGAATATACTTGATATCCTTATTATATTAAATCTTTATATATAATAATCATAATAGAGATTTTATCCAAAATTTTGGTCATAAACAACCAAATTAATAATGAGCATTAGATCTTAACTAGATAAATGAAAATCGTTAGATCAAATATTTAAAAATTGTATTTTATTAATAATAAGATTATATTTAAATTATAAAAGGTGTATTTTGATAATTTAAACCAAATATAAATAAGTTTTCTATATTGAATAGAATTCTCCATGAAAAAAATTCGTGACTTTCTTTTCTCTTCCATGGACAATTCCGGTTAGATAAAAATTGTTAAACAATCATTTAATTAAATATAATTTAGTTATCTTCATGTGAGGTATAAAATCGTCAAAATATGATTTTTAAAACACAAGATAAAGCCCAAATTAGTAAAGTGAATATTTAAATTCTAATAATTATTATTATGTCATCATTATTTTAACACCAATTTAATTACTTTTTTCTAACTATTTGAAATTTAGAAATCTATGTTCAAAAATTAAAATCAATCTAAGAAAAATTCAAATCAACAAAGAATATAATAATACGAGGATAAAATTTTATAAAATTGTGCATATTTTTAATCCTATTTTATTAAGTTTTAGATCATAACTAATCAAATATTATTTATTATTAAATAATAAACTATATGTAAATGGTGATTTTGTTTTATAAGAACTCATGGATACCTAATTTCATTGTTATCAGGACTATATTCATATTAAAAAAAAAACGTATTTTGAAATTTTAGACTCAGCTACAGAGGTCAAACTTTTTTTACATATATACATTGTAAATTATTAAATTCGAAACTTTAAAAGTTTGTTAATCAATTAGTATAGTACTTTTCTGAAAAATCGTACTTTACAAAAAATATTATCAAATAACCTATGTCTGAAAGAAAAAAAATGAAAAAAATTCTTTTTTTTCAAAAAAAAACCTATAAATTTTAACATGTTGTTGGTAGATTCAAATCTTAGATCATTCTACATGATAATTTTACTGTTATATCAAACGTTTTTCAACAATTTAATTTCAATTTAATTTGAAAGATCCAACGATTATGGATTGAGTGAACAAACAAAGCGACCACACTTATAAGAAAGCTTTCATTATTTAGTCTTTAATATAATAACATAGATATTTACGGGATATACTATTAAAAAAATGAATTTTATACAGAATTTTGATCGTCACGGTGTACTACTTTCAGTGTTGTAAAAAGCAGGAATCGGAGTTAATCGGTGAATGCACCGTCTAGGGATTAATCGGAATGATTAATCAAATCATTAATCGGAATAAATTTAATAATATTTTTTATATACAATTATATTCATATATATAATTGTTTCGTTATTTCAACTAAACATATGTTATTATCATATATTTATGCAAATATGTTAAAAATATTATATAATTGTAATAAATAAAATTTTGAAAGTTTAACTTTTCAATTAGAGATCAATTTAAGAGGAAAAATAAAGAGAATTTATGATTTAGGCATCTAAAATTATAATTATATGTACAAAAATAATATTTTTTCCTATTGTTTAATCAAGTTTCTACCTTTTAAATTTTTAATTATTTTTTTTAAATTTTTACTATTTTTTACTATTTTTAAATAATTAGCTCGATTTTTGACCGATTAATTCGATTTTTGACCGATTCAGCCGATTTTTGACCGTTTTTCTGAAAAAATGATTAATTGACCGATTTTCGCTTAATCAGTTCGGTGGCCCGCCGTCTAGCGATTAATCGGCGATTAATCCCGATTAATCGCCGACTTTTAGAACACTGACTACTTTAAAAGAAGAACTATTACAAAAAAATTATATTTTAATTGATAATTTATTTTCTCAAAAGTTCAAAGTTCTCGCATCTTTAACATATTACAAAAAAGAGTATATTATATTTTAGCAATAAATATTTAAAAAAATTAACAATTAAAAAAATTATAAATATTAAGAAAAATTAATGATGTTATCATGGTAGTTTGTTTCTAAATACCGCCAAAACATTCTCAACCGTTAGATCCAATACTTTTAAAAATAGATGATCAAGATTATATCATATAAAAAGAAGTTATTATCTAAAAATGATATAAGATAAAAGATATTATATTAGGATTGGATTTTCTAAAAAATCAAAACATAAAAATAGTTGTAATTAAATAAGGAAACTCATTTAACATTAAAAACTGTATTTGGTTAATAAAGGCTATTCTAATAATCTAAACAACATATTAGTAGATTTCCTAAATCGAATAGAATTCTCAACATTAAATTTCGTCACTTTATTCTCTTTTTATTAGTTTTAGAATAGTTTAGCGTGTAAAATATAGTAATAAATATCAAATTTTTAACTATAATATTTTTGGCTAAATCTTTTTTAACAATAATTTAATCATGTAAACTAATAAATTTTAAATATTCATAAATAAATATAATTATAAATATTTAAAAAACAATCGTGTGTTGCATGGATAATAAAAATAAAATTATAAATAAAATTTAAGTAACCGTGCATCGCACGGGCTATAAGCTAGTAGTATAAATTAACACAACAATAAAACATACACATAGTATACACACATACAAACATATATGAACAAAACATACCCATTAATACAGCGAACAAATTAATCAATGAAACAAATTATAAAGAGAAGTATTTACCAATTAATCGGGTTGAGAAGCCCTAATTAACCACCTGCAAAATCAAAAACAAATTAGAGAAGTATTTAAGATCGATAAAGGAGATGTGAGATAGTTTAAGTGAAGTCTTTACCAATTAATTGAAAGCTGAGAGAGTGTGGCCGTGAAATGCGAGAGTGGAGTTAAACCCAATTAATCAAAACCCTAATTGAGAGCCAGTTAATCGAAACCCTAATTGAGAGAGTGGAGTGAGATGTGAGAAGTGGAGTGAGAGTGAATTTTGTGAGAAATTTTCGTGTAAGGGGGGAAGTCTCTTCCAATAATTCAGTTTTGGGGGGAAATTTGTCGCCCGTGAAATTTTTGTCTCTGTACTCGTGTATAATTTTTTTTATAATTTAAAATTAAGAAAAAATCATGTGTAAGTACATAATATATTTTAAAAATATTAATATACTATAATTGACTTAAAATATAAAAATTAATTCAAAATTTGAATGTTACTACAACATTTTTGATAATTTCAAAAAAATTATACGTTAAATATGAGATGTGTCCTATTCCCAAAACACAGTATTGTTCCAAAGTTTTCTGTAAAGATGCGGCACAACCGGGGCTTTTTATTTTTTGATTATTTTTACCCAATACTAGAATGAGTACCGATTAACATCCGTACGGTTGGATCGTCGAAGAAATCAATTGAAAAAATTATTCAGTGAATCTGACACATGTCCCGTTCCCGAAAGCAGTACTATTCCAACGTTTCTAGAAAGATGCGGCATAACCGGACTTTTATATTTTTTGATTATTTTTTCCCAACACTAGAATGAGTACCAATTAACATCCGTACGGTTGGATCGTCGAATAAATCAATTGAAAAAATTATTCAGTGATAACGATCTGGGTATCCTTACCATTCTTTGAGGAGTAAATTTTATTTATATATCTCCTTCAATAGTTTGAATTATTTGATCAATATATTTATTGACTATTGGTTCCCGTTCTACTTCATTAGGAAGAGACCAGGTTGTTGGGAAGTTAATTTCATCCCATTTTATTAACCTATTGGTTACTATATTAGAGGTTAATAAATTAGTTTGAACTACAGTAGTAGTTCCTGGGAAGGAAATTTGTCTAGCCTTAGGATTTAAAGTATTTAATACTTTATAATAAATTCTATAACAGATTGCCATAATTTCACTTCTTGGTTTAAAATTATAACCGTTTGTGTGAATTGTTAATTTCATACTATCTAACAAATTATCATCAGATAAAGATAAATTTAAATTCGGGGACACGTCAAAATAGACAGGTCCATGACATAAACTCGTTTCTATTAACGCAGCTAGAGATGGCTTAAAGTCTTTACATCCACCATCTCTAACATAAGCCATTATACTAGAATTTAAACTAACAGTGTTAAAGGTTTAAAAGCAATTTGAATTAATCCAATATGGATGAAGCTATAGTCTCTAAAGGGTACCAAATCTTTCTTGGTAAGCAATCTAATTGTTTGATTATCTTGTGATATCCTGATTGTTTGCTCTATTGTTTTGACAACAAATCTTGATTTTAAATCAAACAAACCAATATTATAAATTTTGGTTGTGGGAATAGTTGGAATTGTCCACTTATTAAGCTTATCAAAGTTACTTGGATGTTCTACCAATTCGGCATTCTTGATATTTTCATTATCACGATCAGTTATTTCCATCATAGATGAAAGCTTAGAATGTTGTGGTTGGGTCAGATATCGAAGTGTAGTCTGAGTATGTCTATTTTATTTGAAAATTACAATCTTTTTGTTATCTTTGAAAGTGATTGCTCATTTAACTATCAACCCTCAGGGATAGATGGATTTCTCCAAAATCAAAGATAGAAAAAATGTTTTTTAGAAAAATATTTCCTTTTTCTATCATCATAAAACACCATTTTTCTTCAACGGGATAAAAGATGAAAATTTATAACAACTATCAAACAACTTTATACAGCTAAGGAATTTAACGAATTTGTTTATATACATAAGATAAACGAGAAGAAACTCAGCACATGA
Source organism: Heracleum sosnowskyi (assembly GCA_030848705.1). Taxonomy (NCBI): domain Eukaryota; kingdom Viridiplantae; phylum Streptophyta; class Magnoliopsida; order Apiales; family Apiaceae; genus Heracleum; species Heracleum sosnowskyi. Next base: position 13,977,814 of record CM061239.1, read on the forward strand.
GTAAGAGAGGAAATGAAGAGAAAATCAGATTTTTTTGCACACCCTTCCAACTGATACAAACACTCTTCATATAGAGTGGAAATGGCTTACTAATTCAGCCATGATCATCAAACTATTATAAAAGTCTACAAACTTACAAACAACTTTTTCAAAAGTCTAAATAATACAAACTACTTTAAAAAAGGTAAAGCAGAAAATACCGCATTATTGATGTCGGGTGCTACATGGGGCCCCATCGACACAATCAATAACGGAAATAGACAAGAACTTCAAACAAAGCAAACTAAAGCAAACATTATTTCTGGAAATATTTTCATGGAGGGCCATATTCTCCATCATCCTTATCAAAAATTATTCTTTCTTATCTTTATCCTGTTACATTGATGTCGTCTAGCCAACGCTTCTTCAAGTAATTTCTAGAAATCCTCAGATTGTGAATTCTAAGAAGAGTTCTTCGCATATTTTCAAAATTTTCTTTTATTTCTTTAGCAGATCTGTTAGCTCTTCTCGACTCTAGTGCCTGATTATATTTTTTGTAGATATGATCCATCTCCTTATCTAGCTTATAAAGCCGCTGATCGTAGTATTTTATACTCTTAAAAATCCCATAAAAATCAATGTAATCCATGTTCATGCTGGAGTTTTACCTTTGTTATGTTGTGAAACAGACCCTATTAAGGCGTCCCAAAAATCTTCTGGAGTAGGCTATTCTGCTTGAGATTCGCTTGCTAGACAATTAAAGGCATTAGAATCCATGGATCCTTGAGATGAATTATCCTTCATAGATTCATCCTCTTTTGACATATGACTTGGAAAAGTATTAAAAAACTGATTTTTCATATGATCAAGGATTCTGACCATAATTTGCTCTTCAGATTCGTTTGGATATTTTTTCTGAAAATATTCCTTCATTTTTGTCATATATTGTTGCTGGAATCCTGCTTCTTTTGATCCGGTCTTTTTGTCATAATTAATGACTGTTTGAATATTATTCTGAATTTCCTTCGTATTTTCAGAACTCATCTTATTCCACCACTTGAAGAAGAAATTTCTTTCTAACATTGGAATTTCTAATTTATCTTTAGAGACCGAAATTGTCCATCTCCATATACAAGGAATTTGGAATTTAGTAAGGAAGAAGAAAGGACATTGTCCATAGATTAAACTTTCAGAAGGTTTTCTAAAGACCAAAGGACTATTTTCACAACAAGGTTTGTATAACTCCATAATTTCTTTCGGAAGAATTTCAAAAGAAGGACCAAACATTGCCCACCATTTATAAAACCCTTTTGGAACTGGCTTATTCAGAATTTCTGGATTTATTGTGAAAAACCAGGAATGTTTATTCTTGGGGTTTTGATAATAAAAAACTTTAGAGAAAGCCTGGATATAATCCCAATAATTGAAGTAAATATATTTACCTTCAGCTACCTTATAGCTTTCTCTTCATTAGGATTTATTCCCCATTCTCTTGGCAGGAGTATCTTATTAACATGGCACTTGCTGAAACTGATAAAATTATCAGGATAATTATTCTGAAAATGATGAGTTATTGTTACCGATTCGGTAATTGTTAACAATATTTCTAAATGTTGTCTGGCTTGACCATGAAGCGCTGCATATCCTCTTGTTTCAAGATATCTTGTTTTTAAAGACCATCCATCATTTGGAGATAATTGAAGATCTTTATCCTCTATATACATAATATGTTCTGTAACAGGATTCACAAAGTATTCTTTCTCCTGTATAGCCTCATTGGTCATTGCATCTTTATAAGTTGGCAATTTATTAGAAGAGGAAGATTCTTCCTTTTGATGAGGTGCAGGTAATTGCTGCAAAGGCCTATTCCTACCATAATAAACTGTCCAATCTCCTATAAGGGGAACAATGACTTCTGGGCGAGGTAACATATTGTTACTCCCATAGGTTCCTCTATCCCCGTTCATTTGTTCATTTATCCCCGTATAATGGAATTCTAGTATAATGGCTTATGTTAGAGATGGTAGATGTAAAGACTTTAAGCCCTCTCTAGCTGCATTAATAGAAAGGAGTTTATGTCATGGACCTGTCTATTTTGTTACAATACGAACCTATGGGAGTAACAATATGTTATGGGAAATTAACGGGGATAGAGAAACCTATGGGAGTAACAATATGTTACCTCGTCCAGAAGTCATTGTTCCCCTTATAGGAGATTGGACAGTTTATTATGGTAGGAATAGGCCTTTGCAGCAATTACCTGCACCTCATCAAAAGGAAGAATCTTCCTCTTCTAATAAATTACCAACTTATAAAGATGCAATGGCCAATGAGGCTATACAGGAGCAAGAATACTTTGAGAATCCTTTTACAGAACATATTATGTATATAGAGGATGAAGATCTTCAATTATCTCCAAATGATGGATGGTCTTTAAAAACAAGATATCTTGAAACAAGAGGATATGCAGCACTTCATGGTCAAGCCAGACAACATTTAGAAATATTGTTAACAATTACCGAATCGGTAACAATAACTCATCATTTTCAGAATAATAATCCTGATAATTTTATCAGTTTCAGCAAGTGCCATGTTAATAAGATACTCCTGCCAAGAGAATGGGGAATAAATCCTAATGGAGAGAAAGCTATAAGGTAGCTGAAGGTAAATATATTTACTTCAATTATTGGGATTATATCCAGGCTTTCTCTAAAGCTTTTTATTATCAAAACCCCAAGAATAAACATTCTTGATTTTTCACTATAAATCAAGAAATTCTGAATAAGCTAGTTCCAAATTGGTTTTATAAATGGTGGGCAATGTTTGGTCCTTCTTTGGAAATTCTTCCGAAAGAAATTATGGAGTTATACAAACCTTGTTGTGAAAATAGTCCTTTGGTCTTTAGAAAACCTTCTGAAAGTTTAATCTATGGACAATGTCCTTTCTTCTTCTTTACTAAATTCCAAATTCCACGGATATAGAGATGGACAATTTCGGTCTCTAAAGATAAATCGGAAATTCCAATGTTAGAAAGAAATTTCTTCTTCAAGTGGTGGAATAAGATGAGTTCTGAAAATATTAAGGAAATTCAGAATAATAATCAAACAGTCATTAATAATGACAAAAAGACCGGATCAAAAGAAGCAGGATTCCAGCAACAATATATGGCCAAAATGAAGGAATATTTTCAGAAAAAATATCCAAACGAATCTGAAGAGCAAATTATGGTCAGAATCCTTGATCATATGAAAAATCAGTTTTTTTAATACTTTTCCAAGTCAGATGTCAAAAGAGGACGAATCTATGAAGGATAATTCATCTCAAGGATCCATGGATTCTAATGCCTTTAATTGTCTAGCAGGCGAATCTCAAGCAGAAGAGCCTACTCCAGAAGATTTTTGGGACGCCTTAATAGGGTCTGTTTCACAACATAACAAAGGTAAAACTCTAGCATGAACATGGATTACATTGATTTTTATGGGAGTTTTAAGAGTATAAACTACAACGACCAGCGACTTTATAAGCTAGATAAGGAGATGGATCATATCTACAAAAAATATAATCAGGCACTAGAGTCGAGAAGAGCTAACAGGTCTGCTAAAGAAATAAAAGAAGATTTTGAAAATATGCGAAGAACTCTTCTTAGAATTCACAATCTGAGGATTTCTAGAAATTACTTGAAGAAGCGTTGGCTAGACGACATCAATGTCACAGGATAAAGATAAGAAATAATAATTTCTGATAAGGATGATGGAGAATATGACCCTCCATGACAATATTTCCAGCAATAATGTTTGCTTTAGTTTGCTTTATTTAAAGTTGTTTGTCTATTTCCGTTATTGATTGTGTCGATGGGGCCCCATGTAGCACCCGACATCAATAATGCGATATTTTCTGTTTTACTTTTTTTAAAGTAGTTTGTATTATTTAGACTTTTGAAAAAGTTGTTTGTAATTTTGTAGACTTTTGTAATAGTTTGATGATCATGGCTGAATTAGTAAGCCATTTCCACTCTATATGAAGAGTGTTTGTATCAGTTGGAAGGGTGTGCAAAAAAAATTTGATTTTCTCTTCATTTCCTCTCTTACTCATGTGCTGAGTTTCTTCTCTTATATCTTATATATATAAACAAATTCGTTAAATTCGTTAGCTGTATAAAGTTGTTCGATATATATATATAAGGTCATACTCCAATAAGAACCCCAATTAATGTGAGATATAAGATCTAATTCTAGCTACTTAATTATGTACCTTATGTTCATCTCCCACCATCCATTTATTTTATTAATATTTTTTCATCATCTTCTTTCTACTCCATTAATATCCGACCACCGTCTACTGTCACCTACGGCCACCACTTCTTATCATCACCGGTAATCGCCACTAGAACGGAAAAATCATGACAGTTAAACACAAATAACCAACGTCAAATCAACAAATTCACCGCACCCCACCACAACCACCATCTCCGACCACCATTTTTAGTCTGCACCCCCACCACAACCACCATCTCCGACCACCATTTTTAGTCACCAACACTGTCCACCACTAACAAATCACCCAATATCATTCAAAATCACCCCTGTTTAAGTGAAATAATCATAATCAAACAAAAATCTCCACAAACAACACATCTCCATCACTAATCACCATTCTTACCTCTACCACCACCACTAGATCATCCCTCTCTACATAATCATTGAATAGAAATCACCTTTACTATATCCGCCCTTGTTCGTACTTAGAGTTCGCGGATCGAAAAAAATCATACCATTACTTCTTCAAGAGTGGGATATGTTATCCGGCGAGTTCGTGGCTGCTTGGTTATCAATTAGTTTTAAGTAGATTTTATCATATGAATGCACGAAAGTATTAGTGTAATTATAGGAAATTTCATTAATTAACAAAATTGCCGCAACTTTTTCACACCGAAAATCTTAGATAAGCTCCGTGAGATGTCTCTTAATATAAATACTAACATAAATATGGATTATACTTAGGGTGCATGTCACAGGGGCATGGGCATGCCAAGGTGGGCATGCCATGACCACAATTAGCTAGGCATGCCTTTTCATTATTTGACATGCTTTTTTACTAATTTTTTAATTAATTTTTAAATATTTTTTATATAAAATATTTTTTATAAACAATAAATATAATTTTAATATAACTAATTAGAATTTTAAAGTGGGCTAAAGCCTAAAAGACTTGATTTGTAATCTTTTTATAGGGTCATGTTTCTTGTAGAACCCTTAACCTAAGAACTCTTAGAACTCTATCTTATATTTTAAAATAATATATGTTTATTATATGTAGATCATTGGTAAAGTTGTCCAAAAACACAAAATACATAATTTAGAGCTAATTAATATTTGATTAACGGTAATAATCATACATCGATATCGATCACAAAATTCTCCATCATCATCATTTAGAACTTATATGCATAACATTGTTCAACAGCTGAACATTATAAAAATAATCAAGTTCACTTATAGAACTTCGTGGAAAAAAGTAAGTTCAGTTGTAGAACTCTGAAGTCCATATGCATAACTTTTAAAATTCAGTTACAGAACACTGTATTTATACTATAAAACAAAATAGGTTCGATAGTAGAATCTTTTTATTCCAACAATACCCTTATAAAATTTTGTATATAAAAATGAGTTGAATCTGAACAGTTGATCTAGTAATAATCCAACGGCTTATAACAGTTCTAAGGTTCTTTTTTAGTGATTGGTTCTCTCTTGATCATAACCCTCTTTTTATAATCATATAAGTCCAAAGCCCAATTAACAATTAGTTCAATTACTAATTTATTACTTGACCTTATTTTTATTTTGAGAAGTCAAAACCAACTATCTGTTCCTTAGTTCTACGATTACAATTACAGTTAGACCCGACAATTTTCGAATGGCATGCCATTTGGGCATGCTTTTTGGCAAAAATCATGTCCATAGGCATGCCTCTGGGAAAGCTTGTGACAGGTACCCTAATTATACTACTCAAAAATCATTTAACAATATATAAATAAAATCAGTGAACTGAACAGCATCAACTAATCAAGTGTCTAATTGCATGTTTGACTTACCTTCCTGCAGAGACATGTTGTCCTGAATAGGCGGCAACTTTTTTCAGTGCATCCCGCCACTTGTTCACTTTATCCATATCAGCAGCATACCTGATTTCATGTTTTTCAAAATGTTTTGAAAAACTCCCAGTTTGGTATCGAACAGTTGATGGCTCAATATCGTAGTAGACACCAATAACAGGTTTTTTCATACAAATGAGCAGTAAATGCATTTTGAGTGTCTTCGCCGTAGAAGCTCAAGAAAACGTCCCAGGGAAGAGGAGTTGTTTTGGTATGTAAAGGAGCAAAACCAGAAGAGGATGGACTACTTGAAATCTCAGATGCCATTGAATGAGAAACAAATTAGAGGATTAGAAAGTAGTATTGAAAATATCAAAGAGAAGATGATAATTGGCTATGGAGTCAACATTCATTACTCTGTACTCTAAACTGTAGCAAGTAAATTAAACTCGGAAGTGTAAATGCTCCGGATGGGACTCGGAAGTGTAAAGTGTACTTCACAAAATATCATCCACATATCAGTGCACCGTTATCATCGCAAGATAAATGGTTAAATTTAATCAAATAAATTTCATCAATTAAAATTGACCGAAACTTTGAAATTTTTGAAATTCCTGAATTCAAACACTATTATTGAATTATGTATACCAAATTGTTAAAGGTTTTTTATTGAATTACTATTATCCCCTCCAACATATTTTTATATAAATAATCTATTGTCACACTACCCCCATTAATTATTTGTAACTTCTAAAGTTTATAATATAATTAATAAAAAAAAATTTAACTTCTTAAATAAATATAAAATTCAAACTTTGAATATGTTAAATGCCTCAAATATTTAACATGTAGTTCTTGTGACAAGGATATTCCAAAAAAATACAAAATTTTATTAAATAATTTATTTTTACTTTTTAAGAATATTTTACTTGAGATAAGTTTGAGTGAGGGCAGTCAAATTTATATATTCCACTACTTTTGATCAAATTTAAATTCAACTATTTTGTGTAGTTTAGGCAAGAAATTATCGGCTAAAATTAATTTGGCCGCAACTAAATTTGATGGAGCCCCCGGTGAGCTGCTCATCCAATCCAACAACTCACCATCAAACAGACAATAATTGAGAATGATATTATATTTTAAGGAGACCGAAAACACGAAACATTAGAGCAACTTCAATGGGGTTACTCATTTTGAACCCCTAAAATATAATATAATAATGATTACTTAAAATATTGGGAATCAAAAATCTATTTTACTCCAATGGTATTCCCTATATTAGTCCCCTATATTTTCAAAAGTAATATTTAATTAGTATTTTGAAATTTGAAATGCCAACGGCTATATTTAAACAGTATAATTTAACGGCTATATTCCAACAGCCATTTTCCAACGGTTATATTTCCAACAGCCATATTCTAACCGCCATATTTGAAATGCCAACGGTCGAATACAATGTCATTGCGTTGCGTACCTATATTTCACAAGACAGAATCTGAGAGAGTTGTTCAAGATGCACAGAAGAAAAAAAGGAAGCAAGCAAAGAGAACTGAAATACTATCAGGTAATATTGACAGAAAAGAGAACTGAAGAAGCTGCTGGAGTTGCTATACTCTCTGTACAACCAGAAATACCACCTGCTGATGCATAAACATAAAAGTCAAATCAATTAAAGATGCTTAAATCTATCTAAATTCATATTGATAGCATCAACATATCAATTCCTGTCCAAACAGAGAGTTATTAATCACAAACTAAACCATGTACCATAAGTTATGGATAAAAGAAACTAGACCAGATGCTTTCTATGAAAACTCAAAACCAACCTTCAAATATATGGTATATGCTCTGTCTTGTAAGCAGATATTTACACTAAACCAGGTACACATTGCTTGCTGTGAAAATTGTATGCATAAGGCTGAAGAAATCATCATATATTTGCACATAAGGCTAAAGAAGAACCAATACACAAAACGTATTTAATACATGAGAACATACATATAATAAATTTCAGAAACAGATACATAAGAACAGAACACGAAACAGTCTCTCAGACGCTGAACATATCTCCCCTTTAGCTGTCAACCTTCCTTAGATTTTTGCCTTAATTAGTTTCATATGACTTTGTGTCTTATCAGTGGTTGTGAAGATGTGATGTTAATAAATTCCACACCATTTTTACAGTGTATCAATTAGGTGTTGGCATGTCTCGTGCACTAGATAGAAACATACAGTATGATGAACAAACTTGATATATCGTCAACAAGAATACTAGATTCATTTTAACTTTCATCATCACAGTATTGACTATGTAAGTTACTCGTGAAATTCAAAACCATAAGAACATTCAAGTAAGTCTATTAATGCAAAAAATGACCCATGTGATCCTATTATATCTTATAACCAGAGACTTAGCCTTGGACAAGCAGCAATTTCAAGTTACCATAACCAGTGTCCAATATATAAATATTCTGCTCTATTGAAAAGTCCAGTGACTTAGCCAAGGAAGACACCTTTATTAATCTGCAAATCACTTAGAGTAAATAACCAGTGTCCAAGAAAGTCAAAGAATTGTACACAGCATTTGATACATATACACATAAACATTTTCTACTAAGATCAAATAAAATGCATAACCTGGCACTCCCTTATACGAACTAATAACAAGCACAACCATAATGTCCTCCAAAGTCAACACTACTTGCAATTTATCAATTTTACAACACTACTTGCAATTTATCAATTTTACACAGTAGCTCAATTTGTGCACAAAATCAAATCTTTAACTTAAAAACTCAAAAAAAATCACCAAATTCAACACACCGGATATAAAGATGTAAAAGGGGTTTATATGTGCATACCTTAATCGACCTTAATTACTGTAAAGTTTCAATCTTTCTTCACGATTCAAAGCCTAAAAACCAGTAATTGAATTGAAGCACATAGTTAATTAAAAGAGAAATAAAAATTAGGGTTTATAATAATATACACAAACAAATCGAGATAGTACCTTTGCAGAGAAGTCGTTGATGAAGAGAATTGAAGAAGCGAAGAAGAAAAGAAAAAGAAGAAGAAGAATTGTAGAGATAATAGGCGGGAGGGGAGAAACAGCCGTAGATTTAGAAGTGGGAGATGACCTGGAGCATATTGGGAGTGCTTTTGATTCCTCAATTAAGGGGCTGAATTTTCTCTCCCCTAAAATTCTTAGGGGATGGGGAGTAGCATTGGAGGGGTGTTTTTCACTCTCAGCCCCTAAATATTGTCCAACTAGATCAGATTTGAGTAAGGATTGTCGGCGTTGGAGTTCTCTTACAGATACATTGACGCATTAGAAATAATTTAGTTTTGCCAAACATATTGGATCGGACATGACAAGACACCACCTAACGATATATTCGGCATTTGCAAATGAACAAATCACACCAGACAAAAGATGAAGCGTCCTCATCATGTTATAGAGACCTTATTATAATATAAATAGTCGAGTGGAAAATGATTAGGGCCCTTTTCGTTTTGTCTATTACAGAGTGGCTAAACCACTAATTAAATAATTCGATGTTGAAATATCTAACAATAAAACGGTAACAGATTTCTAAATGGTTGGTGGGGTGGGCCGTGGGAAAGTGTCTCTACACATGACAAAGTTCGTAAAATTCACAAAGCCGTGTTTATTGCGAAACGAAATAAAAACATAAATAACATCAGGCACTCATTGAGTTTGAGCAGTTCGCGTTCCACAGACAGTTCCACTAGTTGCACAGTAGGCATAAGATTGTTACTCCGTCGGTCTGTCCGGTTGATTTATATACATGGAGGGTGAGCACGAAAACCAAAAAAAAATATAAAAATTGAGTAAATTAGATAAAAAGTGGGTAAAGTAGTGGGAACTATCAATATTTAATAATAAATTTGAGATAGTGGAGGAAAGTAGTTGGTGTAATAGTGTTTTATATTATTATAGAATAGAGATAGGGGAGATAGTAATGAGTGTAATAATGTTTTATATTATTAAAAAGTTACTCCCTCTGTCCCAGCCAATAGTATACATTGGGGCTGGGCACGGAGACCAAGAAAAGATATAAAAAATGAGTAAAATTAAATGAAAAGTGGGTAAAGTGGTGAGACCTATCAATATTTAATAATAGATTTGAGATAATGTAGAAAAATAGTGGGTGTAATAGTGTTTTATATTATTATAGAATAGAGATAGTGGAGAAATAGTGGGTGTAATAGTGTTTTATATTATTAAAAGTTACTATTTTTGGAATGTATAGAAATGAATGGGACATCCCAAAATGGAAAGTGTATAGAAATGGATGAGACGGATGGAGTACTATTTTTGGAATGTATAGAAATGAGAGGAACATCCAAAATGGAAACTGTATAGAAATGAACGGGACAGAGTGAGTACTTGTTAGGGCCTGTTTGGATGGGGTTAGGATGCCAAGGTATAAACTTTCATATTCATATTATGTGTAAAGAGAAGTTAGAGAGAAGCATTGTGTTTATTGTAAAATGTTACTACCTCCGTTTCACAATAAAAATACACTTTCTATATTTTTTATTTTTATATATGTATTTTGACATGCTTTGACCGAATAGTTATATAATTTTTTTTTAATTTTTTTTTTTTGTGAATAAAAATTTAACTATCAAATTTTTTATTCAAAAAAAAAATTAAAAAATAATTTATGTAACTATCCGGTCAATGCACTTTAAAATATGTGTCAAAAGTCAAAAGTGGACAAATATTTTAAAACGGAGGGAGTACTAACTTGAGAATTGAAAAATACAATTGCTCTAGCTTATATACTAGAGTTGACTTATCTATACATACAAAAATCTATATATAACTAGGGGTGGCAAAATCAGACACGACCCGACAACCCGACACGAATTCGATCCGAAGAGTACGAATTCAGGTTGGAGTTTTTCGGGTTCGGGTTGATTTCGGGTTGACCCAAAACTGACCCAAAAAATTCGGGTCATTTTCGGGTTAATTTCGGGTTACCCGAAACTTACCCGAAATAATATTTATATAATATAAAATGAAATATATTCTGAAAATACCTATATTTTATATTAATTTTGTATTATTTGTTATTTAAATTACTACATATTCTCATTCAATAATATTAAAATTAATTTATATTATCAAAATATAATTTATTTATTATTTATAATATATAATTTATATTTATTAAATAAATAATTATTATTTCGGGTTGGGTTCGGGTTGGGTTCGGGTTACTCATAAATTTTCGGATTGGGTCCGGGTTGAGTATTCTGACCCATTAAAATTTCGGGTCGGGTTCGGGTTGGGTCAAATTTATGACCCGAGTCTGTCAACCCGATCCGAACCCGACCCGCAACCCGAAATTGCCAGCCCTATATATAACATAATGGTAGATGTATGACAGCTGGAGTTTTAACTATGTTGACATATAACTAACTAAAAACTACCAATAGCTTCTTTGATATATTAGACACAATATTATCTTTAGCCTCCCCTTGACCGAAAACAACTATAGCCTTAACAGTAGGACTACTGCTAGAGTTATCACCAACACGAACATTAGCAATGGTTGTATTCCCCCCATAAATTGGAGACTGTCCAGAAAAACAAAGTCCCAATTTGCGAGCAAAACTCCAGTGAAGAACCTTGCCTAAGCCTTTTGTAAGAATATCAGCCAAATTATCTTTGGTAGAGATTTGAGTAACACTAACAATGTTAGACGGAATATTTTCATGAATGAAATGAACATCAAGTTCAATGTGCTTCGTCGTGGGATGATAAAACAGGATTAGCAGTAAGATTAATGGCTGCTTTACTGTCACAATACAGGAGAATATGACCAAAAAAGGATAATTGCAAAGCTTAAAAGGTTCACAAACCAAATAACTTCACAAGAAGCATCCGAAAGAGCTTTAGAAGTAACATGTTGTTTCTTGGAACGCCATAAGTTGGCATCCCAAGAGTTTGAGTCGTGTATTGAAGAAGATCCGTGGTGTGAAGTTGAAGGCCACGTGGAGCATTCATGAGTAGTGGAGAGGTTGTGATTGGTTGCTAGAGAGTTGTCTCTTGAGGATTAGGGCCATGAACGACCATTTGCAGGGGATTCGTCCCTTCAACCGAAATTGGGATTTCTAGTCCTTGAGTAGTGGTGAGGGGGATATTCGCCCCTTGAGTGACAGTAGTTGGCGGCGGTTGGCTCCCATGAGTCTTTGTTTCATAGGTAAGAGGAAGTCCTTCAGAAGTCTGAGTTTCTCGATTTGTTCTTCGTGTATTTGCCATGGTTGATGTTGTCTTCCCACAGACGGCACCAAATGTTGTGGAATAAAATCTGTACTTAAGAATTTAATGTTAAGGTTTAAGAGCTTTCAAGCTTTTATGGTTGGTCTCGTGTTTCGTGGCTAAATTTGCCCTCACAAGATGCCTACGTATCTCAATCAATGATGAGAATCAAGCCAAAAAACGTAGTTCTGATTTGAAGGATCGGGGTTCTTATATTGGCGTCAGGAGCCCTGCATTTAGAGTAGAATTAGGTGACTTGGGAGCCAAGTCACCGTTTTAGATCAGGATTGTGAATCATATTTTGTAGGAGGCTGACTCCTGTTAGGTTTGTATGCCTTGGAGGCTACTCCTTGATGGACTTGACACACTTTGGACTCTTCTGATGAGCTGCAGATGTTTCCTTTTTATTAATTACGAAATTAATAAATAATTAGGATTTCGGGCCTCATTAATTGGGCTTAACTCTTGGACCAATCTAGGTCGAATTAATACGTCATTAATTATGTCTTTAGAGTTATTTCTAGCCCATATCATTTTCCCCCCAACTTTTAGGAATTTTTTTATTTTTCATAGAAGTTATTTTGATCATTTTAGAAACTCGGGGTCTTTTATTAAGTAAGGAAAATCTTTCAACAATTTTTCTCGTGTTTTTTTTTCATATTTTCTTAATACTTTAGGAATTTTTTTGTTCCTACGGGTATTTTCAAAAATATTTTTGAAATACTTTAAAAGTCCCAACTAATATAATATTTTTCAAGATTAAGAAAATAATTTATTTAAAAATTATTTTCTATTTTTCTCGAATTTTCAGGAATTTTCAATATTTTCTACGAATTTTTCGTAAATTTTTTCTATATTTGTTTTGTCAGTATCAGTAATGGTAAATACATGCATCACATTGACATTCTTAAATTTACCAGAATTTGCACTTTTATTAAACTTAAGTACAAGATCATAAAAGTTGTAGTACAAATTATGGTATTCTTCACAAGTATAAATAGAATGTCATTTACTGCCACAATGAAAACAAGAATTTTGTGGTTTATAAAATATTGATATATTCCTAACATCGGACTTAGGAATATCAGTTACCCTCTTCAAGTGGTTAAATGGTGAGATGCAGAACTCTTCCTGGTAAATGTGGAAGTATAACAAGATTGGTAGGAAGGGAAATAGAGAATTCTCAAACTTCGAAGGAATTGGAGTTATTTGGACATAAAATACAAGGAAATTTGGATTTATTGATCTACACGCGCATACATCACTGTTTGAGCCATAACTGGAGTTCTAGACATCAGAATTGAACAATCTTATAGCCCATGCGAAGATAACAGAATTTTCTACAATACAAAAGTGGTCCAAAATCAAGATTTCAACAGGAGCAATTCAGAAACAGTCCTGGAAGTCAGATTACGAATTTTACAAACATAATTCATTTTATTTTGGGAAAGTGAAAATAAACAAGAAATATGAGTAAAGTTACACGACGGTTGCCGAAGAAATTGCATTTGTTTTAGTAATTATGTTGCTGGTGGGAAGATCACCTTCATCGTCATGACGCGTCCTCCCTGCCTCCAAGGTTTTCTCAAACTTCCTCATCTTTATTTTGTTGGGCTAGCTCCACCTTCTTAGCTTCAATAGCCCCATCCTTGAGAACTATGAATTCAACTCATTTGATCTTAGAAGACTCATGTGGATTGTTGGCCAAAATTCTCTTAAGAGTTTTTGTTACCTGAATATCGGTGATCTAGCTTACGATATGGTCGCGCCTCCCTCTCAGGGCGCGCCCTACAATATTGATGGTTTTAGGCGAATCTCTAATGCGCATATTGTTGTGTCCTTAGTCTATTAATGGAATTTTTGAAAGAGGACACGTCCATTATTTAGGGCGCGCCCAAAGGAGAAGACATTATGGGATGAAAGACTCAATGGGAGATATGAAAAAATGGGTTGATCATCACATCATTGTTAGGAGATTATACTTTGTCACATGGTGTGATTGATGAGAGGTTTACATTTGTGCACAATATCTCTTGTTTCTTATGCCCAGTTAGCTCATGTAAGTTTAGAGGTGTTGTACGTAGGTGGTATCCCTTTCTTAACATTAGAATTATCAAAAATATATCGTGGAAGAATTAAAGGACGCGCCCTCTGGAAGGACGCGCCCTCTCTTTATAGCATCAAAGGAGGAAGAAGCTCGAAGACACTTCTTGAAGAAGAAAATGGTTACAAAGAGATTTTGGCACTTTGAAGATTGAAAATTCCATGCTTCATCTCCGATTCCACATGGAATTAGGGGTAGTTGTTATAGCCAAAATTCGGTATCGGGTTTTTAGGGTAGATTCAGATCAAGTAATAATCAATTGGAGATATCCAAGATGCAATTAAGGATTGGATTCACACAAGGAAGCTTAGGGCTTGCCCTTAATAGGGGAAATGGTGCGCCCACTGGCCGTCCACCCCTAGAGGGCGCGCCCTCATGGTACGAAGTGATGACTTGATATTGAAGAATAACTACGTTGATATAGAATTGACATGGTATTGAAGACTTCTCCCTTAGGATGAGCCCTAAGGGAGAGATGTCCGTTGTTGAAGGCCTCCAGGGGTTTGCTTGATGATTGAATAATTCCCTCCTAGGATGTGCCATAGGAGGGGGATGTCTGTGGTTGAAGGCCTCTAGGGGTATGTCTGTGTACTGGAGGCCTCCTCCTGTATTCAATGGGCACGTCCTCATTGGGGATGTGGGGTGAATCTTGGTGTGTGCTTTGGGAGCTCTGTTCCTGTACTCAATGGGTGCGTCCTCATTGGGGAACTTTGGAGTAATCCTGCACTTTGCACCCAAATGCTTGGGATCACTTGTCCTGCAATCTGGTGGGTGCTTCTCATTCGGGGGACAAGGATGCGTCTGGCATTTGGGGTAAGTCATGGCTATACTTGCAATTACTTTGGTCAGGGAGACAGCTGGTAGCGGTTAGTGTCGACTCCTAAGTTGGGTCGATGCCATATCCGTGAAGTCCCCATATTGTAGTTGAGTCTTGGGCATTTGTGACTAGGCCTCATCGTTGAACATTCCTAAAGCAAGTCGAAGACCAATTCCAGAAGATGGACCAGGTATCCTAGTGGGCCTCAGAAATCAGAAACCAGCCCATATAGGTTACTTGCTCCCCAAGAACTACGTAGGGCTTGATCCCCTATAAATACGGGGTACGTAAGCACATTGTAAAGGGTTGGAAGCGAAGAGCTCAACGAGCCACCACCACAAAAACCCTTACAATCTCAGCCCCCAATTCATCACAACCACCATACTCCGGCGGCTTTCCGGCAAAGAACCACCATCATAGATCTTGATTCCGGCGATGAACCTCAAACTTTGTTCATACCAAATTCCTCCTCTAACAGATACAAATGAGAAGTACAACGAAAATAATACTGAAAGTAATCGAGACAAGACAACAAAAAACTTTGCAAGGCTGTTCTGCATTATCATCTTTAATTTGGATCATGATACGAGGTTCTTATTTCGCTGGGTACGCATGAACCCCATGTTTCCCTTTATGATACTTACCACAGTTATATATATACTCCCTCCGTCCCACCCATTTGTTTACATTTGGGTTGGGCACGGAGGTTAAGAAAAAGTAATAAAATAGTGAAAATAGAAGAAAAAGTGAGTTAAGTGGGGGGTCCAATCAATTTTTAATGTATGAAGTGAGGATAACGGAGAATAGTAGTGAAAGTTGTTGATTTTAATATTGTTAAAAGTTTTACTACTTTTGTAAAGTTTAGAAATGTAAAGAATTGGATGAGACATCCCAAAAAGGAAAGGGTAAAGAATTGGTTGGGACGGTGGGAGTAACTAATAAGGACGATTTTAAGACTATATCACATATGGACTTGAACACGAGAGAAGCAGCTATATATATAAAGATATATCTCTGGTTACTTCTGGAGGTGGGAAACAAATAACTCGCGTCATTTACAGAGCACTTTTCTGTTTAGTCATTTACTGAGTTAAAGAGAGCGCAATCAGTTCTTATTATGAGTTCTTTAATCTTTTACAGTAGATGAAGCCCATGAATTTCTGCATTTGCTGTTAATTCAATCCTGTCATCACCATCTCCGGCCGAGAAGAAAGATCTTGGAACTATTACCATCCATGATTCATGGTAGTAAGAAGTATAAAGCCTGTCGTCGCTCCATATAAGATCACTTGTGGTGGTCTTAACAGAGTACTTAATATCAAATAACTCATTATCCCCACAAATTTTTAAGCACAAAACCATTCCCAAGAAATTGTGTGACTCATTTGGTTGCAAGTCTAGAGACAATGTTGACCGTGAATTACTTGAATGACTAATCCAATCCGGAAACTCTGCTAACTGAGTGTAAATGTTAACCTGATGCCCAAATCCAGAATATATCTGTAGCAAGTGATAACAAATAAAAATTTAATCAGAATATATCTATATTAAATCCATTTGCCTTGTTTTCACCTTCAAGGTAATTTGTTTGTAAAAATTGTGGTGGCAATGGAATTATTAGAAAATTATTACAAAACTGGAAGAAAAAAATCGAAGATTATTTAACGAGAAATAAAGTTCGGCACAATAGTTTATAATCGTAAAAGTTTGTTATTAACCAATTACCTGAAAGAAATTGTTGTCGGAGGAATTTCGTAACAACCCAAATCGGAGGTTGCTGGAATAACGAATTATGAAAATGGGGGGATTTGAGATTTTTGGATGTTTGGGGCTGAGCTCGTATGATGACTCCTCAGAAATTGAATAGAGAATGGGTTCTTTTTCTTTCTCTTTCCCGAGTGTCAATTGTCGTGTACCACTGTACCACTGTGTACCATACAAGGTGCCTACGTACCCATTTATATAGGGATCAAGCCTCACGTAGTTCTTGGAAAACAAGTCATTGGATAAGTTCATTCAGTCCAATCCCATAAGATAGTCAAGATTTATGTTCCCATAAACAGCTCAAGGATTATCAATCCAGCTCAAGTTCCCATAAATAGTCCAAGGATTATCAATCCTCTTCAAGTTCCCATAAATAGTTCAAGGATTATCAATCCTCTTCAAGTTCCCATAAATAGTTCAAGGATTATCAATCCACCTCACGTTCGCATAATTAGTCCTGTATTCACATGTTTTCCTACAATCTTGCGGCATCTCCGCATTTCTTTCCATGATTTGAAGAATATCGTTTGAAGATATTTTCCGTTATTCGTCGATTGAGATTGATTCTTTTCTCGTTTCAGGGAGAGGATATTACTCAGTGATAAAACAATTAATTATTAATCTGAATTAATAATTATTAAACAGAGAAATTTGGACTATGCCAAAATATGGCATAACAACAAGCCCCCAGTTCTTCAGTGTAGCTTGCTGCAGTGGAGAACTAAAAATTTTCAAGCTTCCAAATTTCTTCGGTCGACGCTTTTCAAGTGTCATTGTCCACGAGCCTCCGAGCTGAGGCTTTAATAAGATACCCAATTTCATATGTCAGGCTTTCAGCCCATATCACGTCCAGTCCCACATGTTTTTCTACAATCTCGCGGCATCTCCGCATTTCTTCCCATGATTGTAGGAATGTTTTGTGACAACCAAGAAATATCCATCTACCAATGGACCTTCAATAATGTAATTTTATTCATGGACTCTCCTCTGAGAGTAGGGTCTTCAATATTAATCCTCCTTGGAAAAGAGAGCTTTCGAAAACATTACCCTTATCAGATAAGGACCTTCCACACTTATTTTTGTCCATGCACGATCTATTTAAGTAATCAAATCACGCGCTACGAATATTGCATCACAATTCTTTAACATCTCCATGATTCAGATTCTGTCCAGATCTGTTTTCACCTTTTTGCCCCTGTAAACGATGTTTTCTTGCAAAACACAAAACATGAAAGATGTAGAAAACGAAAAGATCTTTCCGATGATATATGACTCGTCAGAAACGGACTTATAACGAATCAGGAATCAAATAAAACGTCTGCTGATTAACTTCTCAATACTGAAAAACGGGATCAGATTATGTTTTGTGATTTCAAAAATAGACCTGAACATAATATCAGAAAACACCAAGAACGAAAGTTATAGGAAATCACGAAAGATTTCCGGATCATAAAAAAAACATCAAAATCTGACATGTATTAAATTTACTACGAATTTAATAAGATCATAAGAAAACTTATCTCAATTTTGAATGGAACGATGAACCACCGTTTCCACCGTTCTGCTCCTCCATTAAAGCCGCTCCAAATACGATAAAACCCCCTTTGTGTATGATGTAGATGATTTGATTGTCCTCCATAATCAAAAAATAATCCCCTCCTTCTAGCGCCAATTGTTGTTGGAGGAATTTCGTAACAACCCAAATCGGAGGTTGCTGGAATAACGAATTATGAAAATGGGGGGATTTGAGATTTTTGGATGTTTGGGGCTGAGCTCGTATGATGACTCCTCAGAAATTGAATAGAGAATGGGTTCTTTTTCTTTCTCTTTCCCGAGTGTCAATTGTCGTGTACCACTGTACCACTGTGTACCATACAAGGTGCCTACGTACCCATTTATATAGGGATCAAGCCTCACGTAGTTCTTGGAAAACAAGTCATTGGATAAGTTCATTCAGTCCAATCCCATAAGATAGTCAAGATTTATGTTCCCATAAACAGCTCAAGGATTATCAATCCAGCTCAAGTTCCCATAAATAGTCCAAGGATTATCAATCCTCTTCAAGTTCCCATAAATAGTTCAAGGATTATCAATCCTCTTCAAGTTCCCATAAATAGTTCAAGGATTATCAATCCACCTCACGTTCGCATAATTAGTCCTGTATTCACATGTTTTCCTACAATCTTGCGGCATCTCCGCATTTCTTTCCATGATTTGAAGAATATCGTTTGAAGATATTTTCCGTTATTCGTCGATTGAGATTGATTCTTTTCTCGTTTCAGGGAGAGGATATTACTTAGTGATAAAACAATTAATTATTAATCTGAATTAATAATTATTAAACAGAGAAATTTGGACTATGCCAAAATATGGCATAACAGAAATGTTTTGTGTATGTGCATGCCAGAAGAGATGAGTTGCAACCAGCCAAGCTAAGCGCTCTCAGAGATGTGAGTTCATTTAGGCCATGAATCTCTGTTAAACCACTACAATCTGCAAGGTCCAACACCTCCAATTGTTTCAAATTGGATAGATTTGGCAATCTTTTCATAGACGTACAACCATATGCCCTTATCTGTTTCAGATTAGGAGGAAGTTCTACGATAGCAGATAGCCGACGACAGTTTTCAAGAGAAAGATTTTCTAGTGATCTCAGGTTGCCGATGGTATCTGGAAGAGTTGTAAGATTCTCGTTATTACTCAAATGCAGGTTACACAGATTTAAGATAAGCAGCCTATCCAATTTTCCAATTGATACGTGCACCTCTTCCAAGCTTTTACAGCTATCAAGGTTTAATGATTCAAGACATGGTAACTTCTTGAAGTCTGGAGTCATAGTCAAATCTAGAGAATACGACATGTTCAGAGTCTTTAACTTCGCCAAAACCTTTGGAACCTGTTAAAACGAGTGCAATTAGTAGATGAGAAGTTATTATATAACTTGTCATTTATGCAAGAAACATACTCACTATACTAACCATGTTTAGCTCCCACATTGTCCTCATTTTGCTATGAGGCAACAAAAGCGTAACAAGTTTTTGCGGGTAAAATTCAGTAGGTAAACATTTCAGAGAGGACAATACTCCCAACAGAGCCACCTTAAATCTTCAAATTTCTGTTCAAAGCTTCCAGTGAGTGTTACATTTTTAAAGTAAAGAAATCTTAGTTTACCCATTCTTTTGAATGCTTCGGTAGTGAATGATACGTCCTCAAGTGCATCCTGGTAATCAAGGCTCTGAGGGACGATACCTTCAATGACTTCAGTTCCCTAACACATTTATATCAAGACAAAAAATTGGCAGTCAATGTTTTGTAAGTAAATTAAAGAGATAGGAAAAGAAGTAGATAGTTCATGACCCAGGTTTCATAATTTTGTTTTTTGAGAAATTTTATTTTCATACCTTAATCAGGGAGATTGAGGAGTGCTGTTTATTTTCATATAAATTCATATTAAATCATCAAATGAAATTGAAAACACTAATGGATATAATGTATATATTACCGTGTGCTTCTTCAACACGTTGCATATATCTTTTGATAGCCATAATCTACTATGTTTTTCAGGCTCGTCAGGAGAATTGTTATGGACAATTTTCCTTCCCATATCGCGAAGCAGGTCATGCATCCCCAACTCATCTTTACTATTGATCGTTAATAAACATCTTCGCTTTAAAATGTCAATATTACTGTTGACAAATATATAATAAGTTGCCATAATTTTAACAACCTCTTCTCTCTTCCAGCCAATGAAAAGACAAGCAATATCTAGGAAGATATCCTGGAGCATAGGATCGATCAATCCCAGTGAATCAAAGCTAATCAAAAGCTTTTTCTCAACATAGCCAGTGGAAACTCGTGTCTCTTTAATGAACCACCTCCATGCATCCTCAGATTGTTGAAACAAATTTGAGCCAAAAAACTCAAGAGCCAATGGAAGCCCTCCTGCATATGCCAGAATTTCTTCGGACAATTCCGTGAATGCTTCAGATATTTTATCCTCTCCGAATGCATGTTGGCTAAAAAGTTGACGTGACTCAACATCATTCAATTCATTTACACTATATCTGGCATCTACGTCAATAGAATCAAGTAGATCTTCATTTCTCGTTGTCAATATGATTATGCTTCCCTCAGCAAATGGTCCTTCTAGGAATTCCAGTGGATTTGGGTCGTCCAAGTCGTCAATAACAATCAGAACTTTTGACGAACCAACTCTAGCTCTTATCAGCTCAATTCCTTGGTCAACATTGTCAATGGTAATGTTCTTACATTGAAGAACATCATCGATAAGTTGCTGTTGTAAAGACACTATGCCTTTTTCTGTCTCTGAAGCCTCCCTAACGTCTGCTAGGAAGCAACTTCCTTGAAATTGGTGATAAATTTGGTTATACACAGCTTTGGCAAGAGTTGTTTTGCCAACTCCACCCATACCAAATATTCCAATTTTAAAGACACCTTCTGTATCACAACTGCTTAACAATGCTCTTATGTCTTCAACACGAGACTCCAACCCAACTGGATATGTGGCAACATGCAGCGTCATCACCTTTATTTCGAATAAAACCTTGTGAACTACTCAAAAGATCAAGGGAAGATCACTATATTGGGGTGGACTAAAATCATAGATGCAGGACAAAAACATATGCACTACTTTTATTATTACTAGTTTTATAGTCACCGGATATTTTATAAATAATTTATATAATTGTTTTCTTAATATTTTTTTAGTAATATTTTTTATTGTCTTTTAAAATATTAACCTAATTTAATTTTAATATTCAAATTTTTAATAAAGATTAAATTTGAAAATTTATGTTTTCTCTAACTTATCTATACTCTTTATTAAAAGCAGAAAGCCCCTCTAAATGGTATGTTATGTATACCTTTATTAAAAGCAGAAAGCCTCTAAATGGTATGCCATGTATACAGCGGTATACACATTATTTTTATTTTAATTATCTTAATATTATTAATATAATTCTTTATTAAAAGCAGAAAGCCTATGCCATGTATACCTTCTATATAAATATAATAAGATTTATTATTAAATTAAAAACTTATACTTACTCTTTATTATATATATACTCTTTATTAAAAGCAGGAAGCCCTCTATATCACGGTATACATATTATTTTTATCTTACTTATCTTAATATTATTAATATAATTCTAAATAAATATAATAAGATTTATTATTAAATTAAAAACTTATACTTACTCGCAGAAATCCCTTATTAATGGTATGTCATGTATACCGCGGTATACATATAATTATTAATTTAATTAGTTTAATATAATTGATTTAATTTCAAATTAACTATTATTAAATTAAAAATTAATCTTTTTACTAAAACTAAAAATCTCTATTAATGGTGTGGTATGTCCTGTAGATATACTTAATTAGTTTTAAAAATAAGCAGAAATCTCTTCTTAATGGTATGTTATGTCATGTATACCGCGATATACATATAATTATTAATTTAATATAATTGATTTAATTTCAAATTGACTATTTTTAAATTAAAAATTAATCTCTTTACTAAAACTAGAAACCCCTATTAATGATGTGGTATGTCATGTAAATATGCTTAATTAGTTTTAAAAATATTGTTAATATAAAAACAAATCTATACTTTTTAAAATCATAACTCCCGTATGATATGTCATGTATACTACGATATACACATATAATTATTAGTTTAATACATAATTAGTTTAATTAAAAATTAATATAATTATTACTATTAAATTAAATTAATTGCCAACAATAGTCAAGTTACATACTAAAGTTCTACCGGCATCGGTTTTGAATTGATATCGGGATAGGTAAATCCTAAAGTATCATACTTATGTACTAAAAGTAAACTCCAACAAAAATACTACTCCCTCTGTTTCAACCATTTCTTTACACTTTTCTTTTTTGGGATGTCACTCTCAATTCTTTACATCAAATTGACTATTATTAAATTAAAAATTAATCTCTTTACTAAAACTAGAAACCCCTGTTAATGGTGTGGTATGTCATGTAGATATGCTTAATTAGTTTTAAAAATATTGTTAATATAAAAACTAATCTATACTTTTTAAAATCATAACTCCCTATGATATGTCATGTATACTACGATATACACATATAATTATTAGTTTAATTCAAAATTAATATAATTATTACTATTAAATTAAATTAATTGTCAAAAATAGTCAAGTTACATACTGGAAATCTATCAGCAACGTTTTTGAATTGACATGGGGAGGGGTAAATCCTGAAGTATCACACTTATGTACTAAAAGTAAACTTCAACAAAAATACTATTTCCTCTGTGCCAACCATTTCTTTACACTTTTCTTTTTGGGATGTCCCTCTCAATTCTTTACATTTCTAAACTTTCCAAAATTAATAAACATTTATAATATAAAAATCAACTACTTCCACTATTTTCCACCACTATCCTCACTTTATACATTAAATATTGATTGGTCCCACCACTTTACCCATTGTTTCTACTTTTTCCACTACTTAATTATTTTTTCTTAACTTACATGTTCAACCCAAATGTAAACAAATGGGTGGGACGGAGGGAGTACATTGTTTCCATGCAATGCTTTTTTGCTCATACAAAAATTTAATACGCATAATGATAAGTTGGTAACCAATAAACTTAAGAAATCTATACTCTATATTAAAAGCAGAAACCCCATCTTAATGGTATGGTATGTCATGTATACCGCAATGTACATATAATTATTAGTTTAATTAGCTTAATATAATTGATTTAATTTCATATTAATTATTATTTAATTAAAAATTAATCTCTGAATTTAAAGCAGAAACCCCCTCTTAATAGTATGGTATGACATATATACTGCGATATACACATAATTATTAACTTAATTATTTTTAAAAATATTGTTAACTTAATTCCAAATTTATTTAATTATTGTTATTAAAATATAAACTAATTTATACTTTTTAAAAACATAACCCCCTCTTAAAGGTATGATATGTTATGTATACCGCGGTATACACGTATAATTATTAGTTTAATGCGTAATTAGTTTAATTCAAAATAAATATAATTATCATTATAAGATTAAATTAATTGTCAACAATAGCAAAGTTGTATACTAGAAATCTACAAACAACTTGGTGTTTGAATTGATATCGGAGGATTGTTTGAACTGACATCGGGAGGGGTAAATATCATAGTTAAACACTTAAAACATTATGTACTAAAAGGAAACTCAATCACAAATATTACAGTGGTCTCATATAATGTTTTTTTGCTACTAAAAAGTTTTAATACGCATAATGTTAAGTTGGTAACGGATAAAATTATAAAAAAAATTACGTGAGAGTAAAAAATGGAATTTAAACATCATCCATTAATATTATCTATACACTAGACCATGAACACCCACCAACACACAAGAAACATTTCTTTATTAGTAAAATAATAATTATTTTAATAAGAATAATTAATTTCTATTTTCAAATTTGTAAAAAATTGCATAATAAAAATTTATAATACAATTAATAAAAAAATTGATTACTACAATTAATATAAAATTGCATAATAATACAATTAATATATACACTATATTTATAACTATTATCTTTTATATTATAAGTTATACAATAACTCTGTATTAATGTAATTACTATCTTTATTACTATTAAGATACTATTACGGATGCGTATTTCATCCGTTCGATCTCGATATGTTCCCCACCTCAATCGGGTCGGGAATTTGGGGAATTGTTCGGGTTCGAGCGGGAATGGCCAGATATATAGAAATAATTTGGAAACTTCTTTTCATTTAAACACAATAGTACTAAAACTCAGGTTTGATTTGTTGTTGCTACTACATAATTATACAAGTTATTTATTTATTTTATTTAATTTCTTTGATTTCATCGGGATTCGATTATCATAACTTTTTAATTAAATAGTCTTTATTTATTAAAGACTTTCATTTAAATTTCACATTGAATTCTACAAATCAACATATTTAAATTAATAATGTAATTACTATCTCTCTTACTATTACGGATGTGTATTTCATCTGCTCGATCTCGATATGTTTCCCACCTCAATCGGGTCAGGAATTTGGGGAATTGTACGGGTTCGAGCAGGAATGGAAGATATATAGAAATAATTTGGAAACTTCTTTTCATTGAAACACAATAGTACTAAAACTCAGGTTCGATTTGATGTTGCTACTACATAATTATACAAGTTATTTATTTATTAAATTTAACTTCTTTGATTTCACCGGGATTCGATTATCATAATTATTTAATTAAATAGTCTTTATTTATTATAGACTTTCATTTAAATTTCACATTGAATTCTACAAATCAACATATTTAAATTAATATTTATTAATTATTTTTATACTCAATATTCAAATTTTATTTTAATAATTTAATTTTTATTCTCGATCCGTGCTTCGCACGGGTTATAGGCTAGTTTATATTATTCCAATTTATGTTATCTGTTTTGAAAGATATACTCCTCATTTATATATTTTTCAAATCATTAAGTTTTTGCAATTATTTTTTTTTCATTCAATATTTTAAAAGTTCAATACTATACTCAAAATTTGTAGTCCAGATGATATTGGTACACAAACATGTTTCTCTTGTCTTCCAATACACTTTGTAGTCCCCAAAATACACAGGACTCCATATGTTAAATAACTACTGGGTGCCATAGCATCATCATGGTGCGTTAATTCCTTTTTCATTTTTTTTATAAAAAAATATCAGCTTGTTGATACAGCTTAGAAATTCTTCTAGATATAGTTGGTAAAAATTATTGAGGTCAAGCGGGCAATTTCCAAGGATTTTAACCAGAAATCAGTCAGGGGCCAGCTTGGCTGGAGCAAAGTGAACAATCTACCGAGTGCCTTTACTCAGGGAAGTCCTAGCCAAGTTGGAGGCTCTGGACTAAAAATGGATGGTAGGTTCAGTCCAGCTGCTGTTAGCCGCAGCGTATATCCTTCATTTACTCCTGGGTATGGCATGCGACCAAATCTTGCGCCAGCTGGGCACCCTGTTTCTGATAGTATTAGTTATGGTCGCGGTTCTTTGTTTAATTCAATTAACCAGAACACACAGGGGAATGGCAGTCTTAATCTTGCCAACAACCCAACCAAATCTGCTGAACTTAAGGGCTCTGGAAGTAGAAATACTGGGTTGATGAGGAATACTTATTCAAAGGTTACACCTGGAAATGCTGTGTTGGATTTTGCTAAATAGAGCACGATTGTGACATAAGCATGCTTAGGTCACCATATAGATGTTTGAACTCGGAAATGCTGTGCTCGATAAACACTCGAAACAATCATCATAAAGATGTTTGATCTCGTTTTCAAATGTTAAGTCTACAGACCTCTAAACATATAGCACAAGATATTCTCTGTGTCTGAAATAGAAGAAAGAAATTGCACTCAGGATATCACTCTGAATTTGTACTATATACATCATATGTGCTTGCAAAAAGCTATTGCCTTCTCTGGCTGTTGAACCATATGGCTAACTAACTTCTTATGGTAACTATTTACTAGATATATTAATTAATCAGAAATATAATTTATAAAAATATTTTTTTTCCTTTTTTCCCGTCAAAAATAATATTTCATTTCCAACTCTTATACTTTTACTTTTTTGTTAACATAATATATACTCGCTGATAAACCGTGCCAAGCACGGGCCGAATATAAATCGATATTAAAATATTAATATTGATTAATTATTAATAAATATTATTAAAAAAATGTATTTATTAAGAATTGAATGATAAAAATAATATAATAAATAACCACTATTTAATTATTTAGTTATAGACAATTGAATTGTGGATAAAGCTAAAAAAATTAAGGTAAATAAATAAATCTGGTATGATTGCGTAGCTGCAAAGAATCGAACCCTCGATGAAGCTAATGAATTTAAAATGAATAAATAAATCTTATATAATTACGTAGTTGTAAGGAATCGAACCTGAATGAAGTTAAAGAATTTAAACTAAATAAATCTTGTAAAATAATGTAGTTGCGAGGAATCGAACCCAATAACCAAATTTGTTACTTTGTTTGGTTTATTAATAAAGAGTAAGTATAGATGGCGTGCTGGTCTGAAGCACGACCTTAGGTAAGTTGCCTCAATTCAAGACATTTTTAATATAACTATTAGGAGCTATTTTTGTAATTTATTATTACAAAAATGTCACCCAAATTTTATACTTAAAATCCTTACATAAGGTCCCTTTTTCTTATATATATTATCATAAATTCGACAATTATTATATGTAAATAAATTATCATTTTATGTCTAAAAATTATTTAGAGAGTAATTGCTCCGAGAAAACTATATACAGTAACGAAGAATATTGGACTCCACGCTCATAGCTTCTTAATTACAAAAGATAATAAGTAACAGTACTTAATAAGTAACTCCATGTTATTGTGTCTATGTACGTATTTAGCATACTGTATCAACACTTAATATGCCCAAGGGCAAGACCAAGGAAAGAAATAGAAAGACGCTTCCAGAGGCTGATGTTTTGCACTGTCAAGCGTTTTGTTATTTTGGTTTGTGAAGTCATTGAGAGCTGGAACTTTTTGCCACTTGTTCCACTCAAAGTGAACTTTGACTAGTCCTGTGCTTGTCCTCAAGGAAGTGATATTCTCCAGAAGGGGAGAGTTATGCACCTTAAAATTATATAATTTGGGTACATTAAAAGTGTAGCTCACTGCAAGACTAAAACCTTTAAGGTTTGGCAAATGATCAAGTTCAACTGATAAGAGTTCAGGGAGCGTGATAATCTTATCATTGCTATTGGACGTTCTAATACCCCTTCCATCCACAACAATGCCTTCCAACAAATTGCAGCCACTTACCATTAAATATTTGAGTTCTTGGAGTTCTTGGAAGACAGAGAGCGGAAAAAGATTAGAGAGTCCACAGCTTTTGACTTGCAAAAATTTTAAGACGGGGAAATGTAACTCATAATTAGTGCCTTGGATAAAATTTTTGAGGTTCGGCAAACCCACAAGGATAACTGATGAGAGTCGAGAGACTGTGATAATCTTGTCATCAGTGCCAGAAATTTCAATACCCTTTTCGTCAGCAACAATGCCTTCCAAAAATTTGCAGTTATATACTAATAAAGTTTTCAGTTGGAGTTTTTGGAAGATAGAGCATGTAAAAAGAGTAGAGAGTCCACAGTTAGTAACTTCGATGCTTGATATATCGGGCATATGTAACTCATAGTTTGCGCCGTGGATAAAACTTCTGAGTTTTGGCAAATCCACGAGGATAATTGATGAGAGTCCAGAGACTGTGATAATCTTGTCATCAGTGCCAGAAATTTCAAAACCCTTTTCGTCAGCAACAATGCCTTCCAACAATTTGCAGTTATATACTGATAAAGCTTTGAGTTGGAGTTTGTGGAAGATAGAGCACGTAAAAAGAGTAGAGAGTCCACAGTTTGTAACTTTGATGCTTAATATATTGGGCATTTGTAACTCATAGTTTGCGCCGTGGATAAAACTTCTGAGTTTTGGCAATTCTTCAAGAACAACTGATTTCAGTTGAAAGAGTGTAATAGTATTCTTAACCATGCTAGAAGCTTCATCACCCGTTACATCCTCCACAATTTCTTCCAATAATGTGCAGTTTGATATTTGCAATTCTTGAAGTTGTTGTAGACTTCTAAGGACCGAAAAGGAAAAAAGAGTAGAACATTCCACTTTATTAACTTGAAGCACCTTTAATTCTTTGAAGAAGCATCGAGATTTCAGCATATCTGAGAAACAGTGTTTCACTATCAAGCTTTCCAGATTAGATAACTGATCTTTCCATGTATATGGAAGTTGTTTTTCTTTTTCATAACTTATACTTAAGGACTTCAGTTTACAAGTAGAATCATCTCTCCCAAGCTCCATCCATTCCAAGTTAACTTCCAGATTTTGAAGATTAAACTGCACCAAATTCGGGAATGCAACCTACAAAAATCGATGCCATTGATTTTTTCAACCTGACTATTGCAAAGTATTTCGTTTCTGAACATCTTTGCATAACTACTCTGGTAGCTAGCACATTGCTAACTAAATATTAATTGTCAAACTACTTAGATGATACAATATTATTAATTTTGGTATAAATAGCTAGAGTCTCGCTCTAGTGAGAAACTTAAGTAGTGTGAGATATGAAATCTAATTCTAGACATCCATTTGTATGTGAATCATGTTGTGCCTGAAAAGGCAAATGCAGGTGCAGAGTTGAAGGTTCCAGAGAATGATCCTCTATTAATCGAATGGGATCTAAATGGGGCAGTGTCAAGGTCGAAAGGAAAGGAACAAGTGCTGCAGGGTTATGTTTTTAATGAAGATAGGCCGCTGAGCCAAGATGCTATCAAGTTGCTGGAAAGTGGTTCTCTACTTCATATCTCAAAAAGATTGATATCGACATGGATGAGAAAGTGTTTAAAGGGATCTACGTAAAGGACGTCCTTAATGCTGCAGTAAATGGCACACACGAAGACTTAATTTAAAGCGTCCCAAAACAGCGTATAGTTTTTAAAAGAATGGAAGAATAAGGGTGATGCTACAGGGGAAAAGGAGCGTAAGGATCAGAAATTTGAATTCCCTGCAAATTTAATGTATGTTGAGCTTGTCTTGCTCAAAATGGCCAAATTTTAGGAAAAGTACTTTTAAACTCTTGGGAAGCTTTTGATTTGTTCTTCAGTGTTGGGGTACTATTGAGGAAAGATATAGAGCTCCTAAACAGTTGAGGAGAGACTAAGAGCTCTAATTTATATTATTTTATTGTTATATTTTAATTTTACAATTCAAAAATTTATGAATAAAAAGTAATTTTAAGCATAGATACCTTGCAGCTATTTGGTTGTCCACTCCCGTAGCTGGAGTCGATCAAATTTGGCAAATCACATAGCTCTAGCTCCGTCAGTCTGGGGAACACTATGATGCCAGCATCATTGTATCCTCCGAGGGAGGAATTATTGTTATAATTCTTACCCCAAATATCACTTATATTGTTCAACTTCTTTAAATGTAATATTTCCAAATTAGGAAATGCGACCTGTAATATACGTATAATAAATTATAAGCAATTACAAAACATAAATAAATAAATTATTAAAGGTTAGTGATCGTAAATCAAAAATAAAAATATTAGGTAATAAACTGAGTGAAGTATACCATTCTACCAAATAGAGGTTGCGACTGAATGGCAGAGTTGCCTATTGTTGTTGAACTGGAGTGCATATCTTTTTCTTCCCCGTAGAAGCTTTTTAGGTTATACATTGCCGACAACTTCAATGATTTCAGCTTGGAGAAGCTGAAGATATGTTCATCACTTTGCCCTTCATTCATTACTACAACTTCCATTAAATCACAATCTGATATGCTGAGCTTTTGCAATTGCACTAGACATTCTGCAACAACGTTGTTGAACAGGTATTTCACTGTACTGCAAGAACTAACTTCTAAAATAGTTAGTTTAGAGAAAGATGTCTGCTGCTGAAGACATTGCTTAATCTCATCCTTTGGTATTCTTGCCAGATACTCCATGGTATCTAATACGAATATTGCTACTAGTCATGTTACGAATGCTGTTGCTGTGGTGAATCAGTCGAACCAATACAAAGCTATGATTCAGTTAGCTTTACAGTCTCAAGTAAATGAGCAGCTAGCTCATTGTATATGGAGCTAGTTGCTGAGTTGTTGCTGAGCTGTCATAACAAACTTTTAGTGTCTTTTCTTTAGTATAAATACTCTCTTGTATGTGACTTTCATTTTCCAAGTTTTATCAATACAAATTTAGTTCTCATTTTATATTTCCAAATCTATTAGTATCACAACCGTAAATGTACAGGAAAATCAGGTCTTTAAATGCTTCTCTGCTGCTATTACAGATTCTACTGATGTTAAAATCGTTGTTCCACAATATTACTTCTTCAGCCCTCTCCACCAGACCTTGGAAGCATTCAAACTGCTGTTGCCCCAACAACTCAATCACTCTCGTAGATGAAGCATTCGAAGCTATTCTAACTTGTCTCTCGACTCCTACGCCCACACGTATATCAAATTTAAGTAAATTTTGGAATATACTTGTATCTTGAGAAGGATCAAATTCATTCCAATGAATCTTCAAACTTTTCAGACAAGTCAAATTACTAATCTCTTTGAAATTGGGCATTAGTGTCTTCGTAAGATCATCCCAACTGTAGGATGATTCGTTTAAACGCAATTCTTCCAGACGGGATAGTCTGGATATGGTATTTGGCACAATTTGTGATCGATTTCTCCCCAAGATGTCTAGCTCCCGAAGATTTATAAGCTTTTGGAAATCCATGTCTGTTGGTAGTTTACAATTCCAGATGCAAAGAGTTTCTAAACTTTCGGGAAAACAACTAACATCTGTGTTGCCAATGTCACAGTTAAATAAGAAAATCGTCTTAAGTTTATTCAGGGGATGAATAGACAGCTGCATCCAGGAAAAATCAAAAAGCGCCAGATATTTGAGACTGGCAAACATGCCAACTGAGATTTTTGGTGCATTATTATTCACTTTAAATATGTCCTAAAATTTGGAGAGAAAAAAAAAACAAAAATCATTAGTTATCGATCCGTAATATAGTTTAAATCATTAGTTATCGATCCGTAATATAGTTTATGGAGTACCAATGAAACAAATTTACCTCTTTTACCGATCGGAGCCACAAGGTATGTAGGTGATTGCACACCAGATCCGGAGGGAAATTAAAGTCATCGTTGGCAAGTTCTAAATGCAATACTTTTCCTGCAACATAATCAGCAGAATTACGAGGCAACCCCTGGCCACATTTTTCAGTTACAAAACCATAGTATTTGACAGCTATGGATCTTGCTACATCTCTGATGATATCATGTAGCTTGAACTTTTGATTATCCTCCCCTTCAGGCAACAGTAACGAGGATGACTTGAGAGTTTCAACCATAGCACATACTCTTATTCTTCCACCCTTCACAAGCTGCGAGGCTGTTGCTAACTGGATTAGTATCCTGATATAAATGATCTCATCTGCCAAAAACAGAGAACACAATAACAGACATTGCTTTGCATCTTCCGGCAAGTTATCAAAGCTCAGTTTCAAACAAGCATAGACATTTGGGTCGATTCCTGTTATGTTTTCAATTTCGCAATCTTCAAGTTTTTTTAGTGCATCCTCCCATAAAATGCGAGTCTTGAATTTCAGCGCCTTACCAACGGCATTAATGACAAGTGGTAAACCTGCACATTTCTTACACACTCTGTTCACCAGAGATTCATCCTGCAGAGAGTCAATTTGATCAGTTCCAAGAGTAATCTTGAACATATCCAAAGCTTCTTTATCTTCCAGGGTTGAAATCTCGACAGGATGCTCGCATTTGTTAAATAAGCAATTAGATCTCTCTCGAGATGTATAGAGGATCTTACATCCCTTCAAACTATTCCCATCTTGAAATGAAGTTCCAATAATATCGTATAAAGGAATTTCACCCCATACATCGTCAAATATGATGAGCATCCTATCCAAATTCATCATACTGTTTTTAAGTTGATTAGCTCTTTTTCTTTTATCATCTTTGGATTCTAGATTGCAGTTTAGATCACTTGCAAGCTGGTCTTGCAATTTTATCCTTCTCATTGTTAAGTTGCTCAACTTTGGTATCGAAACCCTGAACAAGAGACTTATAACAGAACATATACTTCAAACCACGAAACACTGCTGCAACTGCATTATCGGATATTTTATCCACAACTTTCCCCACACACGGAATATCAGAAAGACCAACCATGACTATATATATATATATATTTTTTGTTTTTGCACTTTATTTTCTGCTCTGATTGAATTGTTAAAAGAAAATCAAGATGTAACTCAAAATCTGCAAGAAATGTACACAAGAGAGAAGAAAAAAGTGCAGGGGATCAATGTATAACAAAAGAGTCAAGGAATGAAGCTGGTTAACAAAACAAAAGAGTCAAACAATTATTATTTCACTTCTTTAATCCAGCCGCCTTGATCTCTAAATTATTTATTGAGTTAATTGCACTTTACATCCCTCAACTTTACCCCAATTTCAATTATGTATATGTAATTTCATAAATTGCACTTTGCATCCCCAAACTTTAAAATATAAGTCGAATCACAACCCCATATACGTTTTTATCAAAAATAATATTGTTTTTAACGAATATATTGACAAATGCGATATAAATTATTGCACCGGTGATATAAATTTTAGATTTTAAACATGTAACTAATTTTACACTTTTAAAAATTTTAAATCATAATTTACTATTATTTTTTGCATCTCAAACATTAAATCATAGATCGAATCACAACCCCTTATACGTTTTCTATCAAAAATAATATTTCATTATCGAATATATTGATAAATGCGATATCAAATTATGGAACGATTATATAATCTATATTTTAAGATGGTACAAATATATTTTAATGATTTTATGTGTATCATATATCATAGTAGTCACAACTTTATTTAATGAAAACATATTACTTCAATTTTTTATAAATAAATTATAATTGATTAATGGTCATAAAATAATATTAAATTATGGATTTAAAATTAGTTACATGATTAGAATCTAAAATTTATATCATCACTCTGATAATTTTATATCGCATTTGTCAATATATTCGTTAAAAATAATATTATTTTTTATAGAAACGCATAAGAGGTTGTGATTCGACTTATATTTTAAAGTTTGGGGATGCAAAATGCAATTTATGAAACTACATATACATAATTGAAATTGGAGTAAAGTTGGGGGATGCAAAGTGCAATTAACTCTTATTTATTTTACAAGATTAAGGACAAATTTCTTATTATTAACTAGTAGAGATGCACAAAAAGCCCTTCGGGCCGGGCTTTATCCGGGCTTTAAAAAGCCCGGGCTTTTTCAAAAATCGGGCCGGATCGGACCGGGCTTTTATTCGGGCTTTTTTTTAATTTATATATAAATAATTTTTTCCCCTTTTTTTTTGCAAAGTTAATATATTAAAATACAGAAAAGCAAAGTTTTTCAAAAAAACGACCATAAAAGAGCTACACTCCTCGACTATTGAAATTCAGAAAACATAACAAGAGACACCACGATATCTATTACTAAAAAACTATTAGCATAATATTTTATCATAAAACATGAGTGCAACTCAAGAATATTCTACACATAATATGCGTTATTGAACTTAACCTGACCGTAAGCCATACAAATCTCCTCGTACATGACCATTTCAAAAATCACATACACTACACTCAATAAATCTTCTAGAAAAAAAGGTTTGTCCTCACATTGTTGATTTTTCTTAACCTCATTATTCTTCATATTCCCTCTATTACTAAGTTTAATATTCATGAAATTTATTTAAAATATTATCAAATTTTAAATTTTATCTATAAAAAATCAGATTTTTATCCGGATCTCTCAAAAAGCCCGAGCTTTTATCCGGGCTTTTTGAAAGCCCGGGCTTTATCCGGGCTTTTTGAAAGCCCGGGCTTTATCCGAACTTTTGAAAAGCCCGGGCTTTAACCGGGCTTTTCGGGCTTCGGACTGGGCCGGGCTTGACGAAAAATAGTAGGCCTGTTTAAGGCCCTCAGACCGGGTCGAACCGGACCGGGCTTTTTTCGGGCCAGACTTTTCGGGCTTTTTTCCGGATCGGACCAGGCCGGATTTCGGGCTTCAGGCTTTTTGAACATCTCTATTGACTAGTGTTTTATCCACCAACCCAAAAATATTATTGATCTTTACAATAATACTAAAATATAAATTTTAAATGCAAAAGTACCTGGTCCTTAATTATACGAATTGTATTAATATTTTTATTAATACCTAAATCTAGGTATACAAGTTATAAATGATGTGGTTGTATTATAATTTTTATTTATTTTATGCTTATCGGTTAAATTAATTATTATTATTAATTTACTTAATTAGATAAATTTTGTATTGTTAGTCTATTTATTACTCGCTTTGTATCAATTATTTTATTTCACTTTTTATTTTCGAATATACATCACAATTCTTTATATTTTTAAAATTTTAAAAAGTAGTAAAATTTTACATAAGTTTTCAAAAATATAAGAAGTATTATTAAAGATAAATCCATGTTAACTAATTTCATAGATAAATTTAAAATTAATTTAAGAGACTCAGTGAGCATGGAATAAGTAGCAAGATGAAGCTTTAAAGGACAAAAGTCGTAGCGTAGCAATTATAGTAAGGTAGAACGGAGGGAATCTAAGAAAGTTGGTCATCCAAAATGCAAGATGGCTTAAACAATTTAGCACGAGTAACTTGACTCCAATCCGAGGTTGCCACATTTGAAAATTAGAATTAACAATATTAAAATTAACGACATGACAACTTTTGTTCCTATACATGTAAAAAAAACTAACCGATAAATGTCCATAAGCGATAATAAGGAAAAAACTACAGAGTCCTTGTATGAAATTTCAAGTTCCTTATGATCTACCCTCTGCAATGCTTTTAGAAAGTCGGGAAGATAGCATATTGCGTCCGCAGTGACCATGAGTTTTGCAACAAATTTGAGCAAGTCCAATGAAATGCTAAAAGATGTGTTATTTTTATAATATAGGTCTATTATCTATATAATCTTAATTTCCGAACACAAAAAAACTGGAAAATGATCATTTCTATCCTTTTTAATTTTAAATTAACATTACACATCATATCCATTTTTATCCATAATTTTACAGTTGGGTCGCTCCATTTACAATCGGATCTAATCCATCACTAAATTCATTAACAAATTAGTACAAATCGCATTGACTCGGATAAAGATAGGTATTACCCATGTATATGTTTACAACAACTGCATTTAATTAGGCTTTGATTGTAGGCTTGACACGTAAAAATTTGTTATCCTTCAATCAATCAGTTACTCCTAATTTCAAATTCAATTATATGCATCATCTTCTTGATACACATTTTTCTTTTCTTTAGCCATCACCAGATCATGAACAAAACAGGTTGCTATACTTTTCATCTATGTTTGTTTTCGTTTTTCGGACTAAAGCTTATTGTATGTATTGTTTTATTGTCTATTAGGTCGCCAGATCATTTGACGATGCTTTTTGTGGTCATTTATGTGATTTAGGATTTCGAAAA
Organism: Heracleum sosnowskyi; assembly: GCA_030848705.1. Lineage (NCBI taxonomy): Eukaryota > Viridiplantae > Streptophyta > Magnoliopsida > Apiales > Apiaceae > Heracleum > Heracleum sosnowskyi. The sequence continues at coordinate 14,014,069 of CM061239.1, forward strand.
GTGAAGGAAATATCATACCTCTCATCGTCGGATCATGGATAAATCAGGTTTATATACTCTATCAATCATCATTGATAAATTTAGGATGTCTTTATATTTTGAGTTTAGTTTAGTTTAATTATGATCAGTTTCATTTCGGTACGATGTGACAACAGGTTTGGTTTTCTGTTTTCTCAATGATGATCAGTTTGTGTTTGAATTTTCTCAATCATCTACTACAAACACTACGCCATAAGTGCTCATATGCAATACTTTTTGTGAGGGGTTGCAAGCAAAGCGTTGCAATAGTTATGCTTTCTTTGGTCTTATGCAACACTATTACAAAAGTATTGCATTAGACATGAATGCACCGTTACGGTGGGAATGTTAGTGTTGCGACGTGCAACACCATTTAAAAGCGTTGCACTACACTAAATAATTATTAGAATTATGAAAATTAGACATATGATCAAAGTATATAATATGAAATATAAATATTTATTAATTTTAAATTTGTTATATGATAAATATATGGAAAAGAGTATCTAAAGGTAAATCTAAAAAAAATTCTACTAATGCGACTCAAATTCACAATATTTTGACATTTAATTAAAAATCCAACCACACGGATGTAAGTATCTTGTAAAAATGAATAGATTTGCAAATTTTCTAATGATTTAGTGATTTAGAACAATCATTTTTTAACAAAAATTAATCAATCAATCTCTACCGTTAACATTTAAAAAAATAATCGATTAATCTCCAAACCCATATAATATATTATAAATTGTAACTATTTTCAAAATTGATATATAATATATTATAAGTACCTATTTTTTTTTACTTTTTTATAAAGCTTTTTAGTTAAACTTAGAAAATTAAAATGAAACTTTAAAAAAAATACCAGCATCAGTAGTAAGTACACAATGAAGCGGGAGTTGAAATTTTTGGGCGGCTGATTTCCCCTTTCACAAATAATTCACGCACAACTTACTCCCCCAAACACTTTTCCTTGTCCCAAAAAATCAAATACTCCTCTCTCAACTCATTTTCTTTCAGGTTCTCTCTCGATTGACACTCTACTCCTCGACAAAATTAATCCAATTGACAAAATTAGTTGCAAGCTCTGATTGGTACTTAACTACTCTCATTTTCTTGGGTTTGTTTATCTACCTTAAACTAATGTTTTCTGGGTTCACATATTATTAATTTTGGGGCTTTCAGTTTGGGGCTTTCATTTAGGTATTTAATCTCTAATTCATTTGGATTTTAGTTTAGGGCTCTCAATTTTAGCCTTTGTGTTTGACTGATTAAGGAGTCAAATTAGGGTTTTGTATTTAAATGTTTGTGTTTTGGTTTTGATTGTATTCAAATTATTCACGAAATTGTAGAGAAAGCCGTTGACCAGAAGCTAATTGTTATCGATTTTCTCGTTCGTGCTTTCGCTTTCTCCGGTGATGTTGAGGTATGTAGTTTATCTCAATTATATATGAACGCAAACGCACATATGTACATTACAGTGTATCTATGGAGAGTATATATATATATATATATATATATATATATATATATAGAGAGAGAGAGAGAGAGAAAGAAAAAGATAGAGTTAGGTTTTACTCTATCGAACAACTTAATTGGATTCGTGTTTAATTTGTCTTTTTTGTCAATTTTTTTGTTTGTTAGATATGTTTAATTTACATTTTTTTTAAGTTTTAGATATTTAATTTATCAAATTTGTGTTAGGTTTAATATTCTTTTTACGATTGTTTTTGGTAGATATGAATTAAAAATATATAAATTGAAATGAACTGGCCTAGTTACTAGTTTCAATTTTGTTTCTACAATTTGATTAGTTGATTATGTGTTTGTAAGTTAGTTGAGCAATTCAAATGTGTGTGTGTAGTGATTGTAGTTTTATTGTGTAGATTGCAACTATGACTCCACCTACTACTGAAATTAAGGCTACTGATTCGCTCAAAACTGCACATCCGCCTCTGAATGAGAGGATTCTTTCGTCCATGACTAGGTGATATGTCGCTGCACATCCTTGGCATAATCTTGAGATAGGTGTGTAGTGTAGATTCGATTACCTATTTTATTTCGTAGTTTCGTATGTTATATCCTGTATGTGTAACTTCCTTTATGACCTCATTGTAGGACCTGGATCTCCTATCATTTTCAATGCTATAAGTTTCGGAAATTACATTTTTATACTTTATTGTCGGAGTTTATGGTGCAAGCGTTTTGTAGATAATTTATTGTTTTATTTAATTAATAATTGAAGACATGTTATAGGCTGATATATTGATTTCATTTTTAATTATAAAGATAAGCATCAACTGAGCAGGAACTGTAAATGATTTGGTCTTGTGTCCTACCCACTACTGTAGATGGATGTAAATAATTAAAAATGAGTGTTCGATTTGCTAGTATGCATATGGGATTTAGCGATTTAAATTGAGAACAGACAGAAAATATGTATCTGTTTTAATTTATCAAGGTGCTTCTGAATTGTACATGAGTTTCAATGATCCGTCTCTAGTAAACGTATCAAATTTTGCAGGTGATTGAGATTAGCAAGGGAAGTAAGGTGGAATATGAGCTTGACAAAAAAACTGGACTCATCAAGGTGATTTAGATTGTGGTGATTTAACTTGTAGAAAACATACATACCAAATCCATTCTGTAGAAATGTGTGCTGACTTTGTCTTATGTGCATATGCAGGTTGATCGTGTTCTTTACTCATCAATTCTGTACCCCCATAACTATGGTTTTGTTCCTCGAACTCTCTGCGAGGACAATGATCCTATAGATGTTTTAGTTACTATTCAGGTAATGCAATCCATTAATCTAGACTGGGTCTTACTGTAACGCCCCCAAATTCGGGGTCAGAGGATTTGGTCGTCACGCGGAAATCTCAATAAAATCACCTGTTAAATATTAAATCAACTCAAATATAACATCTGCGACCCCAACTATACCAATGATCTTTATAGGTTACAGTGCTAGAAACAAGAATCCAAAAATCCCATAAAAATATTTATTCTTTACAACACTCTTTGCATAAATCCTAAGACGCTAGTATAACTTCGATGAGAAGTATACCAGGCCAAACTAATCGGATACACAATAATATTTAATAGAAATGAAATTTATACAAATAGCCTTACACTAGATCCAAATACTCTTCATCAATTCATCTTCATAACGGCATCTCGTCTCTTCACATTCCAAACTTATGATTAAATCATGTCATTCTATCTTTCACTGGAGGGTTAAAAAGGTGAAACAAGCAAGTATGAGCGGAAGAAATGCTCAGCAAGTGATAATAATATGATTCAATATTAAAGGTGCTTTGCTGACAAACAGTGTCCACTTTTAGAAAATTTAACAAGTTTTTGATGCAAATAACTTTTGAGTAGAATGCATTTTTCACTTTTGTAAACCAACAATAATGGTAGTAATTTACATATAATTAGATCTGAAATCAAGAATGGAATATAATGCATCCTTTCTAAAATCATATGTTTCTTTTCTAAACAAAATATAATTGCTGGATATACTTCTTTTCTTATCAAACCATTGGCCCATTTTTATTTAGCAAAGTGGAATCTAAAGCACATAAACTAAAGCTGATGATCAGTCATTCTTTAGCCTCGCATCCTCAATGTCTTCCTGACAGAGGGATGATTTAGGGTTGGGATCCCGGAAGCACTTATTTCCGTTGGCTTCAAATTAAATATATGCTGGGCTGGTGCTAACAGACCTCTTACGCAAACCATCCAACTTCGCATAAAAACAATTTTAGCATTGGTTATATCTATTAACCTGCTAATCCAGTAAATTTCTTATCAATAAAGAAATCATTCTCAGCAATTACCTGTATAAAATTTTTGGGCCTAAATACCGTTTTTAGAATAACAATAAAATTTCTTAATCTTTGTATCAAAAGATTAATCATTTCAAAAGAGTATATGAATGAATGGTAATTTCACAATATTTAATCATGCATTGTAATTCATGTATTTGAAAATAAAGATAATAGTGAATGTCACTTGAACAATAAGTGAGAGATATAAAACTTGCATTATGGGTTGAGAGTAATATTAACAAAATAGTTGAAGAAACATGTCACTTGAACAATAAGTGAAGGGTATAGAACTTGTTATGATACTCCGAACAAAAGAGTATGAGTTAGTAAACTTGCCTCTGATCCTTAGCTATTACGTAAATCCAAAGTAATATGATTCTCTTCTTCTTCTATCTTACGACATCATAATCCTCCATTTCACTCATTTCTTGGTATAACGCTTTTGCGATCGTCATGAATCTGATCCCACGATATCGAATCCACGCATATACCTCGACAGTCAAACACAAGACGATACTTTAATCTTCAGTTTACGTTTCCTACTCACAAACTTGAAAACTTGGTTCTAACGTAATTAACAATCATTACCAATATCTTTGTCAGAAAAGGTAGATGTTTTCCCGATGTTAAAACATCTCCCTTTAACCAATAAACCACAAACAATACTCCATCCATCCCTAACTTTCTTCATGTAACATCTTCCCGTATAAGTCCGTTGACCTTCTCCGTCGAACTCTATAATTAATAACTAGTCGTTTAGATAAGAACATAACTCGACACTTGATCCTTGCGAAAAGAAGGGAACACTTCTAATCGGTAAATTAAATAATCCAATGTCTATCTTTCGATTATAGAGTAAGCTATAACAGTAAAACATATAACACATAAGCATGTTTCAATTACACTAGCATAGCACATCATATTACCATTAGCAATTAATCAAGTCAGGTATATAATAAAAAGATTTTGAAAATATTAATTAAATTTGATTTATAATTTATCGAGATTAAATAATAATTAATAAATAAAATTTATCAATTAATCAAACAATTAATTGATCAATTAAATCAATTACATTATTATCTCAAACCGATTAAGAATAATCAAATCTAATTATTCTTTGAGACACTAATAATAAAGTACAAATAATAAATAAATATATAGATTTTACGAAATTTCGGCATGACCCGTTCCTAAATAGGACTAGCCAGAAATTTTGCATGTACTATGCTGCGCCCCCAGTCACAAGACGGACAACACAGTACAACAATAACCTGTATATTTAATCACTAAGTAATCCACACTAATAATCACCAGTCAATGATCTTTAATAATAATCTCAAAGTTTAGAATTAAACGAATAACCAACATGAATATCAGAATTAACCTTCACATTAAACCACTCCACAATGCTCCACATATATATAGAACGAGGTTAAAACTAATATTCTTTTTTTTTTACCAATAATCCAACCCACTAAAACAAAACCATACTAGTACTAAAATTAAATAGTGCTCTAGACCATTTAAACGCACAATTTACATGTATACACAAATACGGAAATACAACTCATAAGTTAACTCATATTTCAAAATTTAAACTCTAATTCATAAACGAATTTCAAATATCGCTATTTAAACACACTACTAGCAATTACTCTCAACTTAAAGAATCCCACTAAAACATAAATTACACAAAGACATTGACATCACTAAAATGAATTAGTAAAATATAACATCACTACTAACAATTTAAAATTATTGAAACCAACTTAAATCCCCATTTAAAATCTGCACAAACAACTTATTAACAAATAACATAAGAAAACGAATTATATTAATATCACAAAACCCGAACTATCAATCGTCACAATATACTAAAACAATCACAAAAACGAATTCTCAATTTCATAACTTAACAATCCAAACGAATTATTAATACACCACTCAATCAACAAACGAATTTATACTAATTATTACAAAAACAAATTTGTAATTTCATGAATTAATACATAAAAAAAACGAATTATTAAAATTATAGTTCATCAACCAAAAACGAATTATCACTACTTCCAATAACAACGATTCATAACAACCTGATTAAATAATAAAACGAATTATTATCCACACACACACACACACACACACATATATATATATATATATATATATATATATATATATATATATATATATATATATCGAATTATAACTAATACTACACAAAAAAAAATGAATCCAAATTGTATATAGTTAACAGAAAACACACGAATTAATCAAACTGAGTTTTGATTTATACCCACTATTCGAAATCGGAATAGAAGTGGTGGTTGTGACCGGAAAAAGGATGCCGGAAACGAACGGAAAAAGGGCGGCGGCCGGCTGAACAGAAAACACGGCGGCCGTGCGCAGCTCCGGCAGAAAACAGAAACAGGGGAGGGGTGGTGTCGCGGCGGCGGAGAACAGATGAACGGGGGGGGGGGGGGGGGTTGTATTTTCTTCAGTCGTGTGTGTGTGTACTGTGTGCGTGCGTGAGTTTGTGTGGTGTGTGTGAGTTGTGTTTAGATTAGGATTAGATTAAGTAGTTTTAGATAAGGTTAACAATTAGCCCATTGACTGAATTTAGGGGAACTAACGCGGTACTGAAAAAAATCATTTCTAAAACAAAACAATTCTAAAATAATTAAATCTCACTAATAAAATTATTTATATGCCAAAATTATTCTAAAAACATTTAAATGCACAAAATTCATAATTAAATAAATTTTCAACTATTTTAATTAAAACAAATATGCCGGGCTCAAATTTACTAACGATTATTGAAAAATAAATTTTAAACACATAATACCACATCACATATCCACATAATATTATTTAAACATTTACTCACATAATGCAGCAAATTTTTAAATTAATATAAATAAATAAATATTACTATTTTCATCACTTAAATAAATAGGAAATTCGTACCTAAATTCCCGGATATTACACTTACATTTAAGTTTAAATATCAACTTTTGCCCATGGATGTGCTTAGGTTGTTTCTAGTGAATTTTAGGTGCTCATAAGCTCAGACAGTTGTGAGTTTTAAGTAAGAGGTTTTTATAAAATCCAGGTCTCCTTGTAACAGGATGTAATCATGACAGTTCTACTCACTATTCAGTGATATCATACGCCCGATATTACAAAGATAGTATTGTTTCCTCAAAGTGTTAGTCTTTTCTAGATCTACAGACTGGACCCTTGAAACAATTGGAAGAATCTAAAATATGTTTGATTCTGTTTCAAGATTTTAACAGGTAGACTCTGTAACATTTACAGAAGCCACTAGGAAACACAAATTAAAGTACAAGGTTAGTAGTTTATAATTAGCTTGTTGAAAGAATATACAGTATGTAAATTTATTGACGTGGTCCCATGGGATGTGATCCTCTTGAAGCATGTAATCAATTCAGTATATTGACAATACTGTTTACTGCCTAGGCAAGTGCTGATTAGGTACCCTCTGTTCATGTATTTAATTTCTATGCAAAAAATTTCCAATTTTTTTTATCGGTATATTATGTGTTTACAGTTTCTTCTTTCTAATCTTTATTGTTTGGTATATTGCCGTCCCTGATCTAAACTTTTAGCTTTCCACACCCACGTGTGCATGTGTTTGAAAGGAAAGATGGTGGAAGTTTCTAATTTCGTCTGTAGACTTTAGGATAACATTTGATTATCATTGATTCATAATTCGTATTATGCATATATTGTGCGTAAGAGTCCATTCAGACCCTAACTTGGTTTTTGATGAAACTAATGATCCATGTTCAAGTAAGATTGTTTCATTCATTGCAGGATTTTTCCACAATATAGAAACATAACTTGACACCAGTTTTCAAAGAGTTGTATTTACCGATTATATATCATTTCCGAATATGGCTGATATATGTCGAATATATAATTATTAATACTGGATGTTTGTTGAAGTTATTGTATGTAGAGCATCTAGGATGGTGATTGTATTAGATCATCGGAGGGGGTATACATGATACTTGAATTAGTTTTCCTCATTTCAAAAGAGGTCAAGATTCATTGTGGGGGTATGAAACAGAGTGTTGGAGGCCCAACAGTATTCGGGCCAAATGATAAATGGGCCAAATAGCAGCTGGGCCCAATTGGCTCTACCGGACCGAACTAGTTTCGTTGGGCTGTCATAGCCCATTTACTTCGGATAAGGTCATTGGCACTAGCCGTTGGTCGACTAGCCGTTGGTTGACTAAGTCTCCCACTTATTCAGGCGGAAGAATAGGACGACAGACGTGAGCGACTATTCCCGAATATCTCGGGCGAACGGTTACCAGAGTGCCTATAAAAGCACCTGACAGGTTTGAATGAAAGGTTAATACTCATTTTATGCTCACAAATACTTACACGTTCATTTAAACCTAATTGGAACCTCTAACTCTGTTAGATATAATTGCTGACGTTTGTTCATCAGTGTTTAAGTCCCAGGTACATATCAGAGTTTATATAGAAGCCAGTCAGAGTTTGATAAAGTCTGACTGGGTGAAGAGTTTATATAGAAGCCGGTCAGAGTTTGTTAAAGTCTGACAGGGTGATAGTTGAATTAGCTGTCGGTGCAAAGATAAAGATTCTAGAAGCAATATATTCTGAAGATGGAAAGAAGCAGAATATATTGATACAGCTAAGGAGACTGGACAGAAGACTGAAGCAATCCTTAATTGATAATAATTATATAGCTGATTTATAGGAGTATCAATTAGATAAGGATTGTATGTAGCTGTGTACTATATAAACACAGATAGGTTATCCCTAGAAGGGACGCGTACATTGAATATATTATTCTTGTAACCTAGTAGCTCTTTGTGATTCATTAACATCACTAAGAGAGAATTATTTAATATAATTCAGTTTGTTGATTTACAAACCTGTGTTCTTGATTGTTATTCTCATACATACTTGATTATATATTGTGTATTCGACCTAACAATTGGTATCAGAGCCAAGGCTGTTTAATATATACAGTTTTACGATTCAAACACAGTATTAATCATGTCTGAAGAAAATCAAGCTCCTCCCAAGGTTGAACAGGTCAAACCTAATTCTGTGAGTCGATATGAAACAATCAGGGTTCCAATTCTCAGGCCAGTGGAGTATCCAATATGGAAGGTGAAGATGACCATGTTTCTGGAGGCAACAGATCCAGAATATCTTGATAGAATTAATGATGGTCCTCATAATCCAACCAAACTAGCCCCTGTTGTTGCTGGCCAAGAACAAAAGACTGTTCCAAAGGAGAAGAAAGATTATACTCCTGAGGACATCTCATCTCTTGCAAAAGATGCAAAGGTTAGACATCTTCTCCACAGTGCTTTAGATAATGTTATGTCTAACAGAGTAATTGGTTGCAAAACTGCAAAAGAAATCTGGGATGCTTTGGAAGTAAGGTGTCAAGGAACCACTGCTATAAAGAAAAACAGGAAGACAATACTCACACAGGAGTATGAGCACTTTGATTCAAGACCTAATGAAACCTTGACTGAGACTTATGACAGATTTTGCAAACTATTGAATGATCTGTCTCTGGTTGATAAAGAATATGACCTTGAAGAGTCAAATCTCAAGTTTCTCTTATCCCTACCTGAAAGATGGGATTTAAAGGCGACAACAATCAGAGATAATTATGATCTTGCAGATACAGATCTTGATGAGATCTATGGATTGTTAAAGACTCATGAACTTGAGATAGAACAAAGAAACAGGAGATCCAACAAGAAGACAAAATCTGTTGCTCTCAAAGTTGAGGAGAAGTCCATCAAGAAGGAATCATCAAGGAAGAAAGCCAAGGGAAAGGCTTTAGTCATTAAATCTGAAAGTGAGTCATCAAACTCTGATGATGACTCAAACTCTGATGAAGCTTCTGACTCTGAGGATGATGAAGAACAGATGATGCAAATGGCTGCATTGATGGTGAAGACCTTCAAGAAGATGGGATTCAAGAACTTCAAGAAAGGAAAGACATTCTCAAGGAAAGATTCAAACTCTGAAAGGAAAAGTTTTAGAAAGTCTGATGGAAGGGATACCAAGTCTGGCAAGAAGGATAAATCTGAAATCCAGTGCTACAAGTGTAAGGAGATGGGTCACTATGCCTCAGAGTGCAAGAAAGGAAAATCTGAGAAAGCACTCATCTCTAAAGGCAAAGACTGGGCAGATACTTCAGACTCTGATGATGGAGAAAATTATGCTCTAATGGCAACTGTTAGAGATGAGACTGAATCATCTGAAAATAAGGTACCCCTAACTACTTATGCTTATGATACTGATAATATATCTGAGTTAAGAGTATATCTGAAAAGTGTACATGTTAGCTATAGGGATCAGACTTTAGAGAATGAGAGAATTAAAGCTGAGAATCTTAGTCTTAAAGATAGAAACAAGTTTCTTGAAGGAGAACTTGAAAAGATGAAGCAGATTCAAAAAGAAAGAGATGATGCTGTTTATGTAGAACAGGAGTTGCTCAAAAGATATAAGAAATTAGAATCTGATCTAGAAAAAGAAAGAAAAATAATCAAGACTTGGACAGACTCTAGAAGAGACACTCATCAAGTGTTTCAGACAGATTCTGTAGGTTTAGGCTATTGTGAAAATGATGAACTTAGGTTTAAAGACAAGGTTAAGGTTAAACCACAACTTAAACCTGTGATATTTGTTCCAGAAACCAATAAGTTAAAATCTGTTGTAATAAGAGAAGCTGATATGGAATCAGATGAAGCCTGTGAAAAACAGGAAAATATTATAACAGAGAAACTTATGGAAAGAGAAGCTGTTAGCAAGCCAGTAAAAACTTGTGAAAAACAGGTTAATGTTGGTTTGATGACAGGAAAACAGTTCAATCATAAGCTCAAAGAGGTAAAATCTGCCATGAAACCAAAAGGATCCAAGAAGAATAGGAATGGAAAGATAGGCATAAATAAAAGAAATAATCATTTGCCTAATGCTGCTGCTCCAAGGAAAACATGTTATAATTGTGGTAGTTCTAATCATCTTGCTAATTACTGCACAAAGAATAAAAATATCAATTCTTTACCTTCTACATCAGGAGTAAAGAATGATTATGTTAGGGTTAGACCACAGACTTTATGCACACACTGTGGGAGCACTTGGCATTCCATTTATACTTGCAAAAGTTATCATGCTATTTATCACAACTATTATGAGCTAAAACCCAATCTGAAGTGGGTTAGAGCAAACTCTGCAAGTGTAAAGTCTGACAATGTTAGTTTAAACTCTGTTGATAGTAATTCCGCTGCAAAAACTAACACTGTTAAGAAAGACAAAGGATCCAAGCAAGTCTGGGTCCTTAAAACTAACACTTAGTGTTTGTTTGTGATTGCAGGGTATAAAAGAGAGCACACTTATCTTGGACAGTGGATGCTCAGGACATATGACTGGAAATAAAGCCCTGCTATCAGACTTTAAGGAGAAGGCTGGCCCAAAGGTTTCCTATGGAGATGGCAACATAGGACGTACTATGGGATATGGCAATATTAATTTTGGAAGTGTCATCATCACACATGTAGCTCTAGTCTCAGGACTCAAGCATAATCTGCTATCTGTGAGTCAAATCTGTGACAGAGGAAACCATGTAGATTTTCATACTGAACACTGTGAAGTTATCAGTAAATCTACTGGAAAAGTTGTTCTAGTTGGACACAGGCGCAACAACATTTATGAAGCAAGTTTGGTAACAAACTCTGATGGAAAAACAGTGTGTCTGACTGCAAGAATGTCAAATGAAGAGAGTTGGAACTGGCATAAGAAGCTCTCTCATCTAAACTTGAACAACATCAATGAACTTATACGAAAAGATCTTGTAAGGGGACTCCCAAAATCAATACTCAGTCTAGATGGTCTATGTGATTCTTGTCAAAAGGCCAAGCAAAGGAAGTCATCTTTCAAGAGCAAATCTGAATCTTCAGTAGTGGAACCTTATCATCTTCTACATGTTGATCTCTTTGGACCAGTGAATGTGATGTCTATGGGCAGAAAGAAATATGCTCTAGTAATTGTTGATGAATATACTAGATATACATGGGTGTATTTCTTATCAAAGAAGGATGAAACTGCTCAAACTCTGATGGATCATGTAAATCTACTGGACAAAGGATCACAGCACAAAGTCAAAATTATAAGGAGTGATAATGGAACTGAATTCAGAAACTCAATCATGGAAGCTTTCTGCAAGGAAAGAGGAGTGAAACAAGAATTTTCTGCACCTGGAACTCCACAGCAAAATGGTGTAGTTGAAAGAAAGAACAGAACTTTAATTGAAGCAGCCAGAACTATGCTTGACGAAGCAAAATTGCCAACTTATTTCTGGGCAGAAGCTGTTCAAACTGCTTGTTTTACTCAAAATGCAACATTGATCAACAAGCATGGGAAAACACCATATGAGATGGTGAAAAATAAGAAGCCAAATTTGAAATATTTTCATATATTTGGATGCAAATGCTTTGTGTTGAAGACTCATCCTGAACAGTTGACCAAATTTGAGTTAAAAGCTGATGAAGGAATCTTTGTTGGCTATCCATTATCAACAAAAGCATTCAGAGTTTACAATCTGAGAACTAAAGTGATCATGGAATCCATACATGTGTCATTTGATGACAAGAAAATAACTGGACTTGATGACTTAGATGGATATGATCAACTGCGTTTTGAAAATGAAGGTTTATTCTCTGATGATGTAAACTCTGATGAAGCAGTACCGACAAACTCTGATGAAGCGGTTCTGACAAACTCTGACGAAGCATACTCTGAACCTCTACTGGTAAATACTGGAGAAACTGGAAATTCTCAAATTGAACAAAATAGAAAACCAGTTGAGGGGGAGCGTGAAGAAGCTCAACAAGACACAGCAAGTGAGTCAGTTGAGGAAACTGATTCAAACTCTGACAGTTCAAACTCTGAGCCATCCAATTCAGGGGGAGCCTCAGATACTGCAGAAAGTCAACATATGAATCAGGAGAGCATGGATCAAGGGGGAGGATCCAATAATGATGCAAGAAACCACTTACCAACAGCAAGAAAGTGGACACAGGCACACACACCTAATCTCATAATTGGAGATCCTGATGCTAGTGTGAGAACTAGAAGTGCAACAAATAATGAGTGTCTGTATCACGCTTTCTTGTCTCAAACAGAACCAAAGAAAGTGGAGGAAGCTCTTCAAGATGCTAATTGGATTACAGCAATGCAAGAAGAGTTAAATGAATTTGAAAGAAATGAAGTCTGGACACTTGTACCTAGACCAAAGAATAGATCAATTGTAGGTACAAAGTGGGTTTTCAGAAACAAGACTGACAGTGAAGGTGTGATTACAAGAAACAAGGCTAGACTTGTGGCTAAAGGTTATTCACAACAGGAAGGAATTGACTATGATGAAACCTTTGCTCCAGTTGCAAGATTGGAGGCCATAAGAATTTTTCTGGCCTATGCTGCACACAAGAAGTTTAAAGTCTTTCAGATGGATGTAAAAAGTGCTTTTCTCAATGGGAAGCTTGAAGAAGAAGTGTTTGTTGAACAACCACCAGGATTTGTAGATCCCAAGCATCCAGATTATGTCTACAGGCTTGACAAGGCATTATATGGACTAAAGCAAGCACCAAGAGCATGTTTGCAAAGCTTATGCAATCCAGGTATCAAATGAGCATGATGGGAGAGCTTAGTTATTTTCTAGGCTTACAGGTCAAGCAAACAGATGATGGTATTTTTATCAATCAAGCAAAATATACCAGAAATCTTCTCAAGAAATTTGGTATGCTTGATAGTTCATCTGCTACAACTCCCATGGCTACAGCAACAAAGCTAGACAAAGACACAGGAGCCTCAGTAGATATGACAAACTACAGAGGAATGATAGGGTCTTTACTGTATCTTACTGCAAGTAGACCTGATATCATGTATGCAACATGTCTTTGTGCAAGATTTCAAGCAGATCCCAGAGAGCCTCATCTAACAGCTGTAAAAAGGATTTTCAAATATCTCAAAGGAACCATAACCTTGGGTTTGTGGTATCCTAGAGAATCAGAGTTTAAGCTAATTGGTTACTCTGATGCAGATTTTGCAGGCTGTAAGATAGACAGAAAAAGTACAAGTGGAAGCTGTCAATTCTTAGGTGACAGATTGGTTTCTTGGTATAGCAAGAAACAGAAGTCAATTTCCACATCCACTGCAGAAGCAGAGTATATAGCTGCTGGTAGCTGTTGTGCACAGATTCTGTGGATGAAGAATCAGTTGCTGGATTATGGTTTGAGGTACTCTAAAATACCTATTTTCTGTGATAACCAAAGTGCTATTGCTATGACAGGTAATCCAGTACAACACTCCATGACAAAGCACATCAGCATAAGATATCATTTTATCAGAGAACATGTGGAAGAAGGAAACATTGAGCTTCATTTTGTGTCTACAGACCAACAACTTGCACATATCTTCACCAAACCTTTGAGTGAAGCTACTTTTACAAGATTGGTAAATGAACTTGGAATGATCTCTGGTTTCGACTAGAGATACGGGTTAGACTCAAAAACTATACATGTTTGATTTTTATGCTCATGATTCCTTGCATGTATTAACTGTTATGAGTACCAGTGTCATAAACTCTGAAAGTAAACTCTGATGCTAAACTCTGTTAGTCATAAAGTGTTGGTCATACTCTGATAGTTAAAGTCTGATGTTATACTCTGATTGTAATTTTGTCTGAACCATAAGGACCAATGAAGAAATTTATATGGAACATAATTCTCAGTAAGTAATTGTGAATCCTTAAGAGTTATATAGATTCTGATCTCAAATATGTGCAGTAAGTTAACACAGCATGATACTGTCTCTATATTTATAGCATCTCTTAGTTTATTGATCCTATACACTGAGTCTGTATTAGCTGTTTGCATTTTCTCTCATAAATTAATTGTATTAACTGATGATAAGTCTAAACTCTGATTATTAATTGCAAATAATTCACCCTCAAATCAAAAGATGCCAAACAGAGCACAAATTCCTTTGAGATCATGTTGTGCCTAGGAAGATCCAGGAACTTATTGTATGAAATAAGGGCTAAAATCTTTGATTTTTGGTGACTAGTGCCAACCACTGATTACTGGAAAAATTAAAAAAAAAAAATTTAAATAATAAAGGGGGTGAAAAATAAAAGATATATCCAAATGAAAGGATATCAGTATACAGAGTTTAGACATAAGAATCAGATTTTATGTTATACATGAGAGTTTAGGCAACCAGTTTTTACTACTTTAGTTTATGGATTTTATGCACTTTGAGATGGTCTAAATATTAATATTCGGTAAACTCTGCTATAGCACACACATATTTTCACATCTGTACAGTTTGAGAAAAGAGTTTATTGACAAAGAAGGACAAATGGTAAACACTGATGTATTGTGTGAAATACGCCGAGGTAATTTAATTTTAATCTCTGATGATTAAAATAAATTTTATTGGTTTCAGACATTTTATAATTTTGAGATTAGACATTTGTTTTGAAATTCAAAAGAGTATGATAACAAACTGTTCATATTTGTATTAAACAGAGGAGAGAGAGATTAAGTATTTTGAACAATGTGACATGCGGTAATTATGGCTATTTTTACTGCGCGTGTGTATTGGAAGTTGTTAAATACAGCTGTCAGCATATGCACGTTTGACATCTGTCCCACTCACACACTTTTCAAAGAAGCCTGCTGTGTGTAGTAATGATTAAAACGTTTGAGTTTTAATCTTCACAGTTATTATTTAAATATACTACACATAAACGGTTCAATCTTTTACACACCTCAACTTTTCATAAGCTTTTACTCACACACATTGTCTCAAACACTTTCACTGCATACACTATAATCTATTCTCTGTTTGTTTTCTTCTAAACTGTTCTAATGGCTACAATAATGTTTATTGCTTCTGGGTTAGAATTTGTTCCTAACAATTACTCAGCTCCTTTAGCAAATGAGAACGCACCGGAGGCGTTTCATTTGATTCAGAGTTTCTTGTCAAACTCTGATATCGGCACTGCTCTCACCGCACCATCGAAGCTGTCTGCGTCACAAATAAGGACTTTTTGGCAGACAGGTACTTATGATGATGGAGGAGAGTCTGGATCTCCATCTATCATTTTTGAGTTTCAAGGAGAAGAATTTACTGTTACTCCTACTACTGTTCGTGATGCTTTGGGTCTTGAAGATTTCAATGCATTCACAACTGTTGGAGACTTTAAGTTAGTCAGAATGATGAGGGAGATAGGATACTCTGGACCTTTGACAAAGATAGGTCAACTCAAAAGGCCATTTTTGCGCAAGGAGTGGAGCTTCTTTTTCGATTGCATTACTCGGGCTTTTGGAAAGAAATGCACGAATTGGGATGCAATTCCCACGGATAGTCTACATATCGGGTATTCTCTTCTCTATGGCAGTCAATTTGATGTTGCTAGATTAGTTTTAACTAATATTGGTGAGAAAATGCTAGAGAATAGGAATGTTGTTTACTTCTCTAGATTTTGTTAGTTAATATTCAACTTTTGCTGTCCTAATGTTGAGATTGTAGAGGATGATGTTATCTTCTCATTTAAATTGCATAAACGCATATTTTCTGATCTCACTAACAAGGATAACAAGAAAGGAGATGTTGGTGTGTTACTGTTGCCTGAGTCTGTGCAACAATTCTTGGTAAACTTACAACAACAACAACAACCACAACTGGCAAACACTGAAGCTGGACCTTCTGTGTCTCAACCACAGAGGTCAAAGAAATCTAAAGTAAGGGCTGTTAAGTCTGTCAGGATAAACACTGAAGCTGGGGCATCAAATGCTGATGATATGCCTCAGAAGAGAAGAATGAAGAAAAGAAGAGCCAATAGGGCAAAGTCTGATATTGTTGATGAAGAGACTGAAACTGATGAAGAAACTCTTCATCAGAGAAAAAGAAGATTGGTAGCAGCACATCTGTTTGGTGCTGAGAATATCTCTTCAAATGCTGTTGAAGATCTTGAAATTGAGATTCTCGAAGATGAAATTGTTCCTGAGGACAGAGTTTTTATGGAGACTGTTCTTCAAAAGGAAGCTCCTACATCAAAGTCTGATGATGTAGTTGAGAATGCTGCAAATGAAGCTCCTATGCCCACAGAGGATAGGGCACATGCTGAGATTGCAGATGAAGAGGCTACAGAGCCACAAGGATTCTATATGGAAATTGAAGCAAATCTCTCTATAAACTCTGAACATTTCACAGAGGGTTTGGAAGCTGATCAAGATACTGTTGAACTTGCAGAATCTATGGCTTCTCACACTGAAATAATTTCTTTTGATCTTGAGAAAGGTGAGGAAGTCGATCAGACTTTGGATGCTAATGCTACAGAAACTGTTGCTACAAATCCTGATGTTGCTGATAAGGATGCAACAGAGAATGTTCCTGTTGAAGCAGAGTTTGTTGTAAACTCTGAGGATGTTATTGTTCTTGAAGCTCTACAACAATCTGTTGTTGAGATTGTAACAAAAGAAGCAGAGTTCCTGCATACTGCAAACTCTGAGATTCCAGAACCTGATGCTGAGAATATTCCTGCAGAAAATACAGCAGAGAATGATAATGATAATGATAGTTCTGATCATTCTCAAGAGGAGTTATTTGAGAGTCAAGCAAACTCTGATGAGCTAAGAGAGGTCAATCGAGCTACAGCTGAGCATTTTCAAGATATGTACTACAATAGATGGGCTGCTGCGGATTGTATCTTTTCAGCACAGAGGGCTGCTGATTTTCTTGGTGATTCTGTGAAGACGATTTCAACTCCTGATATTCTTACAAGTCTGAAGGCTACTGTGATTCAAATTAAATCTCTCCACAACAGATTTGATGAGTCTCATAAGGAAGTCACTGCTTTGAGGAATGAAGTTGGTCTGCGAGATCTCACTCTGAAGAATGATAGCACTTATTACAATTCCATGTTTAAGAAGCAAGCTAAGGACTCTGATGACATTCAGAAGAGGCTTGGGAAAGTTGAGGACAATCAGACTGCTATGTCTGCCCAACTAACATCAATTTCTAATGCTATTGAGTTGTTGACATCAGTACTACTTTCTGATGATGTCAAAAAGGGGGAGAGTGTACCAAGTGACAAATGCAAAGACACTCAAACTCTGAGACGGAGGGATGATGGTAATGATGGTGGAAACAAGGGAAATGGAAAGAGCTTAAGGTCAAATGCTGATAGCAGACTACTTTCAAGAAGATCAAACTCTGATAAAAGATCAAACTCTGGAAAGGGACATGCAAATGCAAACTCTGCCAGTGGTTCAAGATTCAAAAGTTTGATAATCTCTGATAAGCCTACTAAAGATGAGGAAATTGCTGCCAAGGTGTTTATGGCAGAACATGGAAAAGATGTTACAATTGAAGATATCCAAGCTGAAGAGCAAATGCTTGCTGAGGAACACAGGAAGAATCTTGAAGCTGGAATCTACAAGAAGAAGGAAATCAAGGCTCCTAGAAAGAAAGAAAAAGGAATTGTTATCAAAGAGAATGTAAACTCTGATCAGAGTTTACAGTACTCAAGGAGGCCTGTGATTAAAAATACTGACAAAGGAAAAGGTAAACTGGTAGAAGAAGAACAGTTACCTAAGAAGATTTATTCAACCTCTGACATTGCTCAAGTTGAAACAAGATTAGCTAAATCAACCTCTGACGCTGCTCAAGTTGATGTTTCTACTAAAGTTATGACAACCTCTGACGTTGCTCAAGTTGTACAGAAATCTACACAACTTTCAGGATTCAGCAAACCTAAAATTCTTGAAGAATTAAAGCTTGAAGCTGTGAATTTCTCGGAAACCAGAACTGTATTGGGAAAAGAAGCTTTTGATAAATCTGGACTGGGATCACACAGAGAGAGAAGAACAAATAACAGATCTCAAGATAACTTTTCACTGGCAGAACCTGGTATTGGGGTTACACAAGAAAACCTTGATAAGTTAGAATCTGTTCAGTTGATTTTTCACAAAATATTGAAGAAGCAGTTTTTGTTATACTTCATGAGTGATGGAAGAGTTTATAAAGTTGGAGAATCTGATGTTAATCTCAAATCATGGGAAGAACTGGAATATATACTTTATCTTCTAAAAGTCAAAAACAGACATACTCATGATGTTGCTCAAGTTTTGAGAGAAAAGATGCTGAGATCTAAAGCTATGCTTGGAGGAGGAGTATCAAGTGTCTACATTCCAAAGTATAGGGATCATACTGGAAAGTTAGTGGAGATGAAGAGGAACAGTGCTAGACTTAGAACTGCACTTGGAATAAAGACTTTGGAATTTAACTTGGAGTCAGACAAGTCTTATTTTATTCGGCTAGGAAATGATATGAGAAGAAATAGCATATATTCTCTAAGAGCTGCTATCTATCAAATGGGGGAGAGTGATTCAGAACTTAAAGAGCTAAAAGAGATTATGGTGGATGAGCTAGAGAAAGCTGAAAGAAGACTGCTGATTGATTATCTCAGAACAGTACCTGATATTGAAGAAGTCAAGTAAAGTCTGACTGTAAGTTTTTATGTTTTCTGTTTTAAGTTCAATTTAAACTCTGTTTTAAAATTAAACTCTGTTATATTTTAAACACTGCATTTGTTATATGTTTTGACATCATCAATTATCTTTTTAACTTGTACATTTTAATATGAACAAGTTGGGGGAGATTGTTAGATATAATTGCTGACGTTTGTTCATCAGTGTTTAAGTCCCAGGTACATATCAGAGTTTATATAGAAGCCAGTCAGAGTTTGATAAAGTCTGACTGGGTGAAGAGTTTATATAGAAGTCGATCAGAGTTTGTTAAAGTCTGACAGGGTGATAGTTGAATTAGCTGTCGGTGCAAAGATAAAGATTCTAGAAGCAATATATTCTGAAGATGGAAAGAAGCAGAATATATTGATACAACTAAGGAGACTGGACAGAAGACTGAAGCAATCCTTAATTGATAATAATTGTATAGCTGATTTATAGGAGTATCAATTAGATAAGGATTGTATGTAGCTGTGTACTATATAAACACAGATAGGTTATCCCTAGAAGGGACGCGTACATTGAATATATTATTCTTGTAACCTAGTAGCTCTTTATGATTCATTAACATCACTAAGAGAGAAATATTTAATATAATTCAGTTTGTTGATTTACAAACCTGTGTTCTTGATTGTTATTCTCATACATACTTGATTATATATTGTGTATTCGACCTAACAAACTCATTCTCACACCGGAGGTGAATCGGGGGCCCAACCCCTCACATTCTTCTCTTTTGACAGGTGGACCCGAAGAGCTTCCTGGAGTCCAACCCGACAGAAAATTGGTTCCAATATTTGGCGCCGTCTGTGGGAACGTGTAAGCAAATTTGTGACGTTAGCTGAGAACGATGGCAATTGATAGTTCTGAAGATAGGGCTCTCGGTTTTGCTGAGACTCATCGCCAAGGTCCCTCTACGACTACGCCTCCTATTAATCGAATTCTCAATTTCGATGATGAGTTGGAGGAGGGACCAATGCCTACTCCCGAAGAGCAAAAGGCCATGATTCTCAAATGGCGTGAAGAAACTGCTGCCAAAGGGGGAAAGCAGAAGGAAAAGGAAAGGCTGGAAGCCAAAGCCCAAGCTAGGGCAAAGAAGAGGGAAGAGGATCTCGCTAAGCTGGAAGCAATTAAAAGGCGAAGGGCTGAGCTGGATGCTGAGGAAAAGGCTCTCCAAGGTGCTGTGGAGACCGGAGAACAAATACTGGTACAGACCAGTCACATGAGAGAAAAGAGGGTGCATAATGATGAAGATGGATCTTCGGATTCTGAATCACACCCCCGAAGGATCCGTTCAAAGGTGATCGTACGATCGGATACCGACGAGGAAGGAGATCCTCGTCTGAAAGACAGGCTGAGCCGAATGGAGAAGGCAATGTTCGGCGATCGTAGAATTAGTCACGAGCCGGTAGTGTCGGAGGAAATCGAGCAGTATAGACCTCCCCCGGGAAGACAATTCCCGAAGATGAACGAATTCAATGGGAAAGGCGACCCTGAAGACCATTGCGAGAAGTATGAGTCCCTTATGATAGGCATGGGACACTGTGATGTCATGCTTTGCAAGATGTTCAAGACATACCTGAAGGGTCCAGCTACCATGTGGTACAGGTCAATGAAACCAAGGTCGATATGTTCTTACGACCAGCTAAAAAGGAAAATCTTGAGGCACTATTCGCACTTGTGCCGAAGAGAGAAGGACACCGAAGCTTTGATCCACTGTAGACAAAGGCCGAACGAAGAGTTGGGAGATTACTTGGCTAGGTTTAAGGAAGAAGCTGGAATGGTGACAAATTTGGACAAAGTAAAGGCCGTTGGGTTCTTATCGGCAGGACTAGACCCCATCAAAGGTAAAAAACTCTGATCTTCTCTTTATGATATTCCCCCTAAATCCCTGAATGATATATACTTGAGGGGTGAGAGCATCCGAAGGAAGATGGAATCCATCGGGGGGTTTAAAGAACCCAGGAAAGAAGACAGGGGGAGAAAAGGGTATGACAGGTATGATTCAGGGCGAAGATTCGATGATAGGCGAGATGAGACGAAGGTGAGAGATAAAGCTGCCGAACGAAGGAGAGATAGAGATGGCACAACATTTACCCCTCTGAATGTGCCAATCTCGAAGATTCTCCGTGAGATAAAAGGAAAACCTGGCTTCGTTCGCCCAACACGAATGAAGATGCCCGATTATAAGAAGAATGGTAACAAGTATTGCGATTATCATCAGGACAAGGGTCACAACACTGACGAGTGTTACCATCTAAAAAAACTGATAGAAAAGATGATCAAGGAGGGAGAACTCAATAAATTTGTCAAAGACCTGAGGGATAAGCTAGCCCCGAAGGAAGACAAACGAAAGGAGCCCGAAGAGGTCGAAAGGTACATGGGCGAAGTAAAGACTATATTCGGCAGAAGTACCCTGGGGCGAGATAGCAAGACGGCCAAGAAAAGGTCGCAAAAAAGGTTTACAATTTGTACCAGTTTCAATCCGCCAAATAGGCGATGCCGATCATGTTTACCGAGGATGACTATGAGGATGTGATTTGGCCTCATGAAGACCCTTTGCTCATCAATTCGGTGATCGGGCAGAACAAAATATGGAAAGCTTTGATAGACGGGGGGAGCTCGGTGAACATTCTGTATCATCGGACGTATAGCAAAATGAACCTCGGAGGCGAACAACTGGAACCCTGCCACGAAGCTCCCTTGTACGGCTTCGGGAATCAGCCAGTCCCTATTGAAGGTACTATCAATCTATTTGTTCTTTTGGGTAAAGCTCCATATACTGTGGAAAAGCAGGTCAAGTTCTATGTGGTTCGGGTGGAAAGCCCCTACAATGCTATTCTCGGAAGGCCAGCCCTTACCTCCTTCCAGGCGGTGGCGTCGATACCTCATCTCAAATTGAAATTCTCGACTGAGCATGGCATCGGGGAAATGAGAGGCGATCAAAAAACCGCCCGAATCATCATGCTTGACGATCTAGATAAAGATCAGGATTTTGAGTTGACCGAAAGTGGTAAAAGAAAGAGGACCGAAGGCGAATCTAGCGGAAGTCGCCAAACCATGAACATCGAATTAGAAAAGTTTGGGGCAGACCTATCTAGCCCAATTGCCGAACCAGCAGCAGAAACCGAAGAGGTGGAGCTATATGCAGCTTGTTCGGGAAAGATGGTTCGAATCGGGAAAAATATGGAGCCCGACCTGAAGAAGAAAGTGATTGAAGTGGTCAGACAATACCACGACGTCTTCTCCTGGGGGCCCGAGGACATGCCGGGCTTGGATCCAAAGACGGCGAAGCATTGTCTTAATGTTAAGCCCGAGGCAAAGCCAGTAAAGCAAAGAAAGAGAACATTCGCCATGGAACGATAGAAGATCATTGAAGCCGAAGTGGAAAAACTTCTGGAAGCAAAATTCATAGAGGAAATCGAGTACCCGGACTGGCTAGCCAATGTAGTGGTGGTAAAGAAAGCAAATAACAAATGGCGAATGTGTGTTGACTACACCGACTTAAATAAAGCCTGCCCGAAGGACCATTACCCGCTTCCTAGCATTGACCAGCTGACAGACGCCACTGCCGGATATCATGTACTTAGTTTTTTGGATGCTTTTTCAGGATACCATCAGATTTCAATGAATGCCGAGGATATTCCAAAGACAGCATTCATCACCCCGAAAGGAACATATGCCTACATCAAAATGCCTTTCGGCCTGAAAAACGCAGCAGCCACATTCCAAAAAGTGGTCAATCGGATTTTCTATAAACAAATCGGGAGAAACATGGAATGCTATGTGGATGATATGATTGTTAAGTCCCAGTTCAAAGATCACATGGAAGATCTCAAAGAGTGCTTCGAGACATTAAGGAAGCACGGCATGAAGATTAATCCGAACAAGTGTACTTTCGGAGTCTCCAGTGGGAAATTCTTAGGGTATATGGTCAGTGCCCGAGGGATGGAAGCAAACCCAGAAAAGATACAAGCAGTAATCGACATGGAACAGCCGAAGACAGTTCGGGATGTACAGAAATTGACCGGTCGAATGGCCGCCTTGCGAAGATTTATTTCCAGATCAGCAGAAAAGGCCCTACCTTTCTTTGAAGCACTCCGGGGATCGAAGAATTTCGAATGGGGGCCGAATTGCCAGAGAGCATTTGAGGATGTGAAGGAGTATCTCACAGACCGAACTCTTGGAGCAGTACTAGTGAAAGAACATAACAGCTCTCAACACCCAGTGTTTTACGTGTCCCACATGCTGAAAGATGCAGAGACAAGATATCCAAATGCAGAAAAGTTCGCATACGGCCTTGTAATGGCGACCCGAAAGCTACGTCATTATTTTCAGGGGCGAATGGTACAGATTATAACCGATCAACCCCTTAAGAAAATTTTGACAAGACCAGAGGCGTCCGGAAGGGTGGTGGCTTGGTCCATCGAGCTGGGAGAATACGATTTGGAATACATCCCCAGAACGTCCATCAAAGCCCAAGCATTGGAAGACTTCATGGTCGAATGCTATTTTTCAAGACCAAAAGACCTAGCTCCCGAAGAGCAACTGGTGCGATCGCCAGGCAAGTGGAAATTGTTCGTAGATGGGTCGGTAGCCGGGTCAAAGTGTGGGGCAGGATTAATTTTTTCAAGCCCAGACGGGTTCGAAATTTGCCAGGCGATAAGATTCTCTTTCCCGTTAACAAATAACGAGGCCGAGTACGAAGCCCTGCTAGCTGGTTTAAACCTGGCCAAGAATCTCGAGGTAAGGAATTTATGAGCATTCAGTGATTCCATGTTAGTGGTGAAACATTTTTCAGGAGAGTACGAACAAAGGGAGCCTCGGCTAAAGGCTTACGCCACAAAGGTGAAGGACTCATCGGTCACTTTCGAAACCTTCGAGTTAAGACAAGTAGGAAGAGAAGATAACAGCCGAGCCGATGTTCTGGTACGATTGGCTTCGGCCGAAACACACAACCTCACAAGATCCATCTACCTAACTGAAGTGAAAATCCCTTCAATCGACAAGCAACAATGCATGGAAATCCACCAAGGCATTAACTAGATGACCCCGATCAGGGCCTATCTAGAAAAAGGTACTTTGCCCCTGGACCGGAAAGAGGCCCAAAAAGTGAAGTACAGGGCTGCAAGCTACACCATCATCGGTAAAAAGTTGTACATAAGGTCAGCGACAGAACCCCTTCTCCGATGCTTGGATCCCGAAGAACAAATACTGGCCTTAGAAACAGTGCACGAAGGAATATGCGGAGAACATCTTACCGGTCGGTCACTTGCCTTCAAAATCCTCAGACAGGGGTTTTATTGGCCGACTTTGCGAGCAGATGCGTCCGATTACGCAAAAAAATGTTGCCAATGTCAGTTATTCAGTACCATCCCGAAGCAGCCACCAGAAGAAATGGCATCAGTCCTAAGTCCCATTCCATTCGCCATGTGGGCTGTAGATATCGTGGGAATTCTACCAAAGAGCACGAAGCAAGCTAAGTATTGCATAGTGGCGATCGACTATATGACCAAGTGGGTCGAAGCAAGACCTCTGGCGACCATAACCGAAGAGGCAGCAAAAAAGTTCATGTTAGAGCAAGTCATACTCAGGTTCGGGATCCCGAAGGTCTGTGTATCCGACAATGGGACCCAGTTCATCGGGAACAAGTTCCGGAAGTTCTTGACGCATTTCGGAATACAACATAAATTTAGCTCGGTCGGTCACCCTCAAGGAAACGGAGCAATCGAGGCCGCAAATAAAATCATCTTCGACGGGATAAAAAAGTGACTGGGAGATGCCAAGGGGCTTTGGACAGAAGAGCTAAATTGGGTATTGTGGGCATACCGAACGACCCCACACTCGTCGACAGGTGAGACGCCTTTTAAGTTGGCATTTGGGACAGACGCCTTAGTTCCCGTAGAAGTCGGATTAGACTCCTACCGAACAGAGGTGTTCAACGTCGAGGCGAATGAATTCGGTCTCCGAGCCAATGTTGATTTATTAGAAGAAGAAAGGGAAGCAGCACACCTAAGGAATTTGAAATATCAGCTCCAGGCAGCCCAATACTACGACACCGGAGTAAAGAAAAGGACCTTCATGGTGGGAGATTTGGTGTTGAGGGAATTGGCGACTTCTATGCCAGCTAAGCAGGGAAAACTAATGCCAAACTGGGAAGGCCCGTATAAAGTGACTGAAGTGGTTCGACCTGGTACCTACAAATTAGCAACCACATCTGGCGACCCGATCAAGAACACATGGCACGCCTCCAGGTTACGAAGATATTACCAATAGCCTTCAATCTAGAGGAATATGGCCGAACAAAAGGTGTTCGCCACTCAAGTTCTTATTTTCACTTCATACTAAGTTTTCTTTCTCAAAAGCATGTAAAGTTGAATAATTTATCAATAAAATACATGTTTCCCTGTTCTACTTATTTTATCAGTTATGCATTATAATGTTATAAGTCAGACATTTATCTGGGGACGACCAGAAACGATAAATGTCACGACTTCTTGAATAATGTTTCATAAATTTGGTGATTGGATAACCAAACAGCCAAACTTTGGGAGAATCCAGACCATGTTAGGCGAAAAAGAAAGCCGAAGATACATATAATTGTTAAATTTTGTTTAAATTATGTTAAGGCAAAATGAAGCTGAAGATACATAAAACTGATTTAATTATCTTAAGGCGAAGTTGATAAGCCGAAGACACATAAATTTTGTTAATTATGTTAAGGCGAAGTTGATAAGCCGAAGACACATAAATTTTGTTAATTATGTTAAGGCGATGTTGATAAGCCGAAGACACATAAATTTTGTTAATTATGTTAAGGCGAAGTTGATAAGCCGAAGACACATAAATTTTGTTAATTATGTTAAGGTAAGATGAAGCCGAAGACACATAAAATTTTGTTAATTATGTTAAGGCAAAGATAAAACCGAAGACACATATAACTCTCTATGTTAAGGCCGAAGCCGAAGGTACATAAGGACAAAGAAAAGGCCCTAATCAGACAACTCTTCATCCTCTCCAGAAGACACGACAGGAGGCTCATCCTCATCCGGGCGACCAACTGGATCAGTGAAGCCGGGCTCTACCAAAGCTGCATGGTCCAAGCCCATGGCGGCCGCCCTCCTCACGACCTCGTCGTGGCCCATCTGATAACAGCGTTCCTCGACGTTCAACCGAAGCTTGGTCTCCTTTCGGGCCATCTTCCTAGAAGCCTTCAGAGAGAGGTTGCGCTTGGTTAACCTGGCTCGGAGAAGGTCAACCTCTTTCTGCATCGCCTCCCGATCAGCCCTAAGCGCCGCAGCCTGCCCCTCTAGCCTCTCCACATCACTGACGGCTTGCTGAAGAGCATTCTCCGACCTCACAGCTCGGACCTCCAGTTCCCGAAGCTGGCCAAAGTTGCCCTCCATATCCTTCACCTTATCGGTGATGATAGCTGCCATTGGCGTCGCCTGAAAAAGAGAAATGAGACTCGGTTAAAAAGCTGAGAAAATAGGAGAGAGAAAGACACACTAGCTATGCTTACCTTGGAAAGGAACGCCATCAGATCGGCACAAGCATCGGCGAGGCCCAACTTCTCGTAAGCAGGGCGATCAGCCGGAAGCACCAACGCTCGGCATAAATCGGGAGCTATCTCCTTGATTGCTTTGGGGTCGGTCGTGGCGATGGAATCGGACTCCAAAACCGCCCACTGAGGGACGTACGTTTTTATGACGTCCCCTCTTCGAGCTCTTTTTCTGACCAGGGTAGACCCAGTCGCCTGCTCAGCACGATCAGTTGGCGGGGGAGATGATGGGGCCGACTGTTCATGCACCTGTTTCTCGACGATGGCTTGACGAGAAGACACTGTAAGAAGAAAAGAGAGGGGTTAACATTATCATTGAGAGTAAAAGCAGGAAAGTGGAAGTACAGAAAGAAACATAATACAAAGGGTAGAGTGTGTTACCATTACCCCAGAGGGCGAAAAGCCACTGTTTATCCCGAAGGTCCTCTAAAGGGATTCGGTCCATGTTAAAGTTACATAGACGTTGGTATTCGTCCACTTGAAAGCCGTTCATATGAAGGAACCCGTTCGGGTCCATCTGGCCTAAAGCTATCCCCATCTGGGCGAACAGTTGCTTTACCAGTGGAAGCATCGGGACCCGGAAACCGCATTTTAAAGCGGCTTCAGAGATCCCGGTAGCCACATTCCCGTATCCCTTCGGGACGGGAGGGTTGAACCATATCCGGTCAGCAGCTCTCGGCAGATATGTATGCCAGGCACCGGTCGAGATGTCAAACTCTTTCGGCAACTTAGCTACTCTGTCCTCAGACAACCGAGTAGGGTGATTCGCCGCAGGGAATTCATCGACATCATGAAACGGATATCTTTCCGGGGATATGGATCTAGGGGACTGTCCCGATGTAGAAGTCGACCGATCCATAATTCCTGCATTAATATGAAGAAATTAGCCTTGTACTCGGACATGAGCAAGAAAGAGAAGAAAGAAAAAGTAGTCGCCGAGTACAGAGGGCTTGGATCGGTCGGAGGGTTACTAACTTCTAAGCCGAAGAAATAAGACAGATCTCTAAGGCACTACGCAGTCCAAAGACGGTTCTAAGGGCCAACCCATCCCAAAGATTGTTCTAAGGACAGATTCATCCCGAAGATTGTTCTAGGGACAAATTGGTCTCGGAAATTATTCTTAGGACGAATCTATCTACTGGTCTGACTACAAATCTATTTACGGGCATGTTTTCGTAAGCAAATATATTCCCCAAACAAAAAGCATTTTTACGCCTAACAGTAATGCACGCATTCAGTAAGGAAGACATGTGTGCCAAGTACAAAATGATTAATCGCACAAAAAGATGCAGAGAACTTACTTGTGATAAGAGCTCGAGGAGGATTTGAACTTGAGATATTGGAGATTGTTGGTAACTGCAAATAAACGTGCTGGAGAGAAACTGGCAAGATGAAGTTGCTTTTGAATATAGAAGTGGTATTGTTTGGGGGGAATTTTTTAACATTTATACGGGAGGGCATGTGACGTTTGGACAGTAAAAAGCGAATGCTTAATCTCGATCGTACGATCAAAGTCGTTTGGGATTCAACGGTGGTGATCCGGCATTAATTTCAAGAAATTACGGCTGTCATTATTAATTACGGCACGATTCTCTAGGTGACGTGTCACGTCGGATAAACACGAAACCGTTGGATCCTATCCCGAAGAGAGTTGAAAAGATAGGACTCCACACGGATCAACATCCGACCGAAGTCCAGGGACATGTTGGAGGCCCAACAGTATTTGGGCCAAATAATAAATGGGCCGAATAGCAGCTGGGCCCAATTGGCTCTACCGGACCGAACTAGTTTCGTTGGGCTGTCATAGCCCATTTACTTGGGATAAGGTCATTGGCACTAGCCGTTGGTCGACTAGCCGTTGGTTGACTAAGTCTCCCACTTATTCAGGCGGAAGAATAGGACGACAGACGTGAGCGACTATTCCCGAATATCTCGGGCGAACGGTTACCAGAGTGCCTATAAAAGCACCTGACAGGTTTGAATGAAAGGTTAATA
The DNA here is from genome assembly GCA_030848705.1 of Heracleum sosnowskyi. Taxonomy (NCBI): domain Eukaryota; kingdom Viridiplantae; phylum Streptophyta; class Magnoliopsida; order Apiales; family Apiaceae; genus Heracleum; species Heracleum sosnowskyi. Next base: position 14,043,096 of record CM061239.1, read on the forward strand.
CTCATTTTATGCTCACAAATACTTACACGTTCATTTAAACCTAATTGGAACCTCTAACTCATTCTCACACCGGAGGTGAATCGGGGGCCCAACCCCTCGCATTCTTCTCTTTTGACAGGTGGACCCGAAGAGCTTCCTGGAGTCCAACCCGACAGAAAATTGGTTCCAACACAGAGTATAATGCAAGGATACTTTGAAATAAATATGACAAAAACTGGTGAAGTACACAAATGATGTAAAAAAATAGGGTGACAGGCTTACTTTGTTGTCCCATAGTTAAGAAGGTTGGCAAACATAATACCAATGGTGACATTAAGTTGGAACAGTATGTTCAATGCATCGCATATTGACGTGTTATATATGCATGCAGATCTATTTAATTTTTTATCACTTGGAATTACTATTTGCAGTTCCTCCTCTGATTTATGTTACTTTTTACTAAAATATAAATGATATGCAAAGTTTTAAATTTCTTATCAAGACATGATCACTTATGTTGAAACAGCTTCTCATCTATGGTTTTGTTATGGTTTCCAGGATTTTTTGTTGACCCAATTTTATTCAAAGCAACAAAGGATGAAGCTTCTCTCAAGTCGCCAAAAACAGCATTGATCTTACTAACAATATCGATGACAATAATGAATCTGGAAAAGGCGGATTATTTGATGAAGATGCAAAGCTTATAATTAATGAAAATACTAGTGCACAAATTAGATCTTTTTTAATCATAATTTGTAAATGTAATTTAGTATATTTTTTGATGTCTTGTTATTTGATGGGATGAAGGATATTTGGATGAAATCATACATGTAATAAATAATACAAAATATTTATTTAAAGCTTTTCATTTGCCTTTTTCTTAATATTGCATTAAAAAATATTAGTGTTTCAAAATCCACTTCAAAGTGTTGCATTATGGTATGTGGGTCTCACTGTTGATGTGGCGTGGGTCCCATTGCTGATCTGGCCTAGAAATGCTTTTTGATGTTGCATTTACTTGCTTGTGGTGTTGCACTATGTGTATAATGCAATACTTTCTTTGTGTTGCAGATGATGGCAAAAAGCCTTGCGTTACATAGCAAAGGCCACGTCCGCGAATGCAACGCCTGTTTGGTGTTGCATTATTGGAAAACGGGCTTAAAGCAACGCTTTTTTGGTCTATAGCAACATTAGAAAAGCATTGCATATGAGCACTTATGGCGTAGTGAAATTAAACTAATTATACATCTATGTTACATCTATGTGTGAAAGACAGTTGATTTTGCCCATGATTGTAGCCTTGACATTGCTCTCACGTTTTGCCCATGATTGTATCTATGACAATTGATTTCATCCTTCAATTTCGAATTTGCTATGCCGCTTTATTATAGTCTCGGATTGTCTTCTTCGTTGCTTGGTTATAGACAAAACAGGTCGTAAACGCCTACATTTGGGTCCGGTTTCTCCTTCTTCTGTACCAACCGGTGAGTAGACCAAAAAAAATTCATATGAAGATTATAATATATCTCTGGTTACCTCTGGAGGCGGGAAACGAATAACTCGCGTCCATAGACAGAGCACTTCTCTGTTGAGTCATTTACTGAGTGAAAGAGAGGGCAATCAGTTCTTATCATGAGTTCTTTAATCTTTTACATTGAAAGTACCACCATTGTACTCATTAATCATTGAAACTCTATTTGTACAGTAGATGAAACCCATGAATTTCTGCATTTGCTGTTAATTCAATCCTGTCATCACCATCTCCTGCCTTGAAGATTGATCTTGGAACTATTACCATCCATGACTCGTGGTAGTAAGGAGTATAAAGCCTGTCGTCGCTCCATATAAGATCAGTTGTGGTGGTCTTAACAGAGTACTTAATATCAAATAACTCATTATCCCCACAAACTTTTAAGCACAAAACCATTCCCAAGAAATTGTGCGACTCATTTGGTTGCAAGACTAGAGAGAATGTTGACCCTGAATTACCTGAATGACTAATCCAATCCGGAAACTCTGCTAACTGAGTGTAAATGTTAACCTGATGCTCAAATCCAGAATATATCTGTTGATAACAAATAAAAATTTAATCAAAATATATCTATATTAAATCCATTTGCCTTGTTTTCACCTTCAAGGTAATTTGTTTGTAAAAATTGTGGTGGCAATGGAATTATTAGAAAATTATTACAAAACTGGGAGAAAAAAATCGAAGATTATTTAACGAGAAATAAAGTTCGGCACAATAGTTTATAATCGTAAAAGTTTGTTATTAACCAAACCTGAAAGAAATGTTTTGTGCAAGTGCATGCCAGAAGAGATGAGTTGCAACCAGCCAAGCTAAGCGCTCTCAGAGATGTGAGTTCATTTAGGCCATGAATCTCGGTTAAACCACTACAATCTGCAAGGTCCAACACCTCCAATTGTTTCAAATTGGATAGATTTGGCAATCTTTTCATAGACGTACAACCATATGCCCTTATCTGTTTCAGATTAGGAGGAAGTTCTACGATAGCAGATAGCCGACGACAGTTTTCAAGAGAAAGATTTTCTAGTGATCTCAGGTTGCCGATGGTATCTGGAAGAGTTGTAAGATTCTCGTTATTACTCAAATGCAGGTTACCAAGCTCTTTAAGGCGTCCAATGGAATCCGGAAATCTCATAATGGATAGTCCCTCGGCATTGAGGTCTTTCAGGGATTTAATGTTTCCCAACTCGGTAGGTAATTTTTCTAAACCACTGCATCCATTAATAGTTAGACTTTCCAGTGCTCTCAAGTTGCAAGTGGTGTCCGGAAGACTTTTTAAATTCACACAACTACACAGATTTAAGATAACCAGCCTATCCAATTTTCCAATTGATACGTGCACCTCTTCCAAGCTTTTACAGCTATCAAGGTTTAATGATTCAAGACATGGTAACTTCTTGAAGTCCGGAGTCATAGTCAAATCTAGAGAATACGACATGTTCAGAGTCTTTAACTTCGCCAAAACCTTTGGAACCTGTTAAAACGAGTGCAATTAGTAGATGAGAAGTTATTATATAACTTGTCATTTATGCAAGAAACATACTCACTATACTAACCATGTTTAGCTCCCACATTGTCCTCATTTTGCTATGAGGCAACAAAAGCGTAACAAGTTTTTGCGGGTAAAATTCAGTAGGTAAACATTTCAGAGGACAATACTCCCAACAGAGCCACCTTAAATCTTCAAATTTCTGTTCAAAGCTTCCAGTGAGTGTTACATTTTTAAAGTAAAGAAATCTTAGTTTACCCATTCTTTTGAATGCTTCGGTAGCGAATGATACGTCCTCAAGTGCATCCCGGTAATCAAGGCTCTGAGGGATGATACCTTCAATCACTTCAGTTCCCTAACACATTTATATCAAGACAAAAAATTGACAGTCAATGTTTTGTAAGTAAATTAAAGAGATAGGAAAAGAAGTAGATAGTTGATGACCCAGGTTTCATAATTTTGTTTTTTGAGAAATTTTATTTTCATACCTTAATCAGGGAGATTGAGGAGTGCTGTTTATTTTCATATAAATTCATATTAAATCATCAAATGAATTTGAAAACATTAATGGATATAATGTATATATTACCGTGTGCTTCTTCAACACGTTGCATATATCTTTTGATAGCCATAATCTACTATGTTTTCCAGGCTCGTCAGGAGAATTGTTATGGGCAATTTTCCTTCCCATATCGCGAAGCAGGTCATGCATCCCCAACTCATCTTTACTATTGATCGTTAATAAACATCTTCGCTTTAAAATGTCAATATTACTGTTGACAAATATATAATAAGTTTCCATAATTTTAACAACCTCTTCTCTCTTCCAGCCAATGAAAAGACAAGCAATATCTAGGAAGATATCCTGGAGCATAGGATCGATCAATCCCAGTGAATCAAAGCTAATCAAAAGCTTTTTCTCAACATAGCCAGTGGAAACTCGTGTCTCTTTAATGAACCACCTCCATGCATCCTCAGATTGTTGAAACAAATTTGAGCCAAAAAACTCAAGAGCCAATGGAAGCCCTCCTGCATATGCCAGAATTTCTTCGGACAATTCCGTGAATGCTTCAGATATTTTATCCTCTCCGAATGCATGTTGGCTAAAAAGTTGATGTGACTCAACATCATTCAATTCATTTACACTATATCTGGCATCTACGTCAATAGAATCAAGTAGATCTTCATTTCTCGTTGTCAATATGATTATGCTTCCCTCAGCAAATGGTCCTTCTAGGAATTCCAGTGGATTTGGGTCGTCCAAGTCGTCAATAACAATCAGAACTTTTGACGAACCAACTCTAGCTCTTATCAGCTCAATTCCTTGGTCAACATTGTCAATGGTAATGTTCTTACATTGAAGAACATCATCCATAAGTTGTTGTTGTAAAGACACTATGCCTTTTTCTGTCTCTGAAGCCTCCCTAACGTTCGCTAGGAAGCAACTTCCTTGAAATTGGTGATAAATTTGGTTATACACAGCTTTGGCAAGAGTTGTTTTGCCAACTCCACCCATACCAAATATTCCAATTTTAAAGACACCTTCTGTATCACAACTGCTTAACAATGCTCTTATGTCTTCAACACGAGACTCCAACCCAACTGGATATGTGGCGACATGCAGAGTCATGACCTTTATTTCGAATAAAACCTTGTGAACAACTTGATTGATGATATCATATTCAGACCTGCAATGCAATATTATTAAAATATTGATCAAGTAGAGCGTCAGATTTTGAGTTTTCACTGTCAAGTAACCGGTTCTCCTGAAACCTTTGGGTGTTAGACATAATTGAAAACCAAACAAAATAGAGAAATAAATTTTAATGCTAGGGGTGAGAGGGTTTGAAGGCGTGACCTCTTCCCAAAACATATATTCAACAATTATACACCACATGGATAGAAAATTGTGCATTAAACACTAGGAATTTCCTATAAAATGGTGATTCAGATATCAGAAAGACAGTAATGTACACCATAATATTGATTTGTATTGGCACCACAGAAGGGTATATAATTAAGGATCTTATTGACTAGATGGAAAAGGAATCAACACTGAAATCGTAACATAAACCTGCCTGTCGTAACTCTTAGCCATGGTGCCAAGTTCGTAGTTTACTTGAAATTCATCAGTTATTTTTTGTTACTTGATGTGAGCTAAGAATATCGGGTATCAGAAAGTAAAACTTAAAATATGAATATGAAAATGAAAAGGAAGATATTGATTAATGACAAAGAAAAACATAGAAGCATACTTCATATATCAACAACCAAAGACAATATATATGTTTTTACATACCTATCTTTGCCGACTTCGTAGCACTCTAAAAGCTTCCCCTCGTGGCTCTGCAGTGTAGAAACCCACTCTGCCAATCTATCCATATCAAAACCAGTTTCGTGTTTTTTGAAAGCTCTTTTAATTTGGTGTTTCACAACCAATGGATCAATGTTGTAAAACACAAAAATAACCTTTCTTTGCGTTGTTTGGTTACTTTTGCAGATCTCTATCAGCTCGTCAAGACACCGACGTGAAGAAGCATAATTTTTCGAGAAGACAACGACGTAAGTCTTAGATTTCTCAATAGCTTGGAGCGACACGTTTGAGATTACTCCTGTGTTGCGTAGCTCAGGATCCTCCAAGAATGTTTTCACTCCATGACGATCTAGAGCAGAGTTCAAATGACCTGTAAAGTTTAGCAGAGTGTCTCCATTGTGGAAGCTCAAGAAAACGTCCCCACCAGTAGGAGTTGAAACAAAGGTTAATGGATCTTTAAAACCTAAGGAAGCCATTAATTCACCAACACTAAGAACTACTCAAAAGATCAAGGGAAGATCACTATATTGGGGTGGACTAAAATCATAGATGCAGGACGTTTCAAAAAAAAAAAAAAAATCATAGATGCAGGACAAAAACATATGCACTACTTTTATTATTAATAGTTTTATAGCCACCTGATATTTTATAAATAATTTATATAATTGTTTTCTTAATATTTTTTTAGTAATATTTTTTATTGTCTTTTAAAATAGGGCTTTTTTCATAAATATCCCATTCCAGAAATATTTTTGCAAAAATACCTTTTCAAAAAAAAATATTTTGCGAAAATACCATTTTATTTGCAAAAATACCTTCTGCAAACTGCAACCAAAATCAACCACAGATGCAACTTGTTAATAATGGTGTTTTTCCGGTGTCCTGATTTTAGGGTTGTAAACAACCCTAAAATCAGGGTAGGTTAGGGTTTAGAGTCTAGGGTTTAGGGTTCTAAACAACCCTAAACCCTAAACCCTAAACCCTAAACCCTAAGTCCGTATACGAATTATTCGTCATTCTTAATATTTCTAAAATCCAAAATAGAAACATTGAACCCCAAAAGTTAACTATTGAACCCCAGGGTAAACCAAGACCACAAGTTTACCCCTTTTATTAATAATTTTTTTTGAATTCTTAGCTGTTTTTTCAATTATTTTTTAAAAAGTTGCATCTGGTTGCATCTAGTTTCAACCACATATGCAACTGGATGCAAACTACGTAGGTTGTATTTGGAAAGTTGCATCCAGTTGCATCTAGTTGCAATCACACATGCAACCGGATGCAACCTACGTAGGTTGTATTTAGTTGCAGAACGTATTTTTGCAAAAATCTTTTTAAAATATGGTATTTTCGCAAATTATTTTTAAAAAAAAGGTATTTTTGTAAATATTTTGAGAAGATGGTAAAATCGCAAAAAAACTTTAAAAAAGTGGTATTTTTGATAAATATCCTTTTTAAAAGGTATTAGCCTAATTTAATTTTAATATTCAAATTTTTAATAAAGATTAAATTTGAAAAATTATGTTTTCTCTAACTTATTTATATTATTCCAATTTATGTTATATGTTTTGAAAGATATACTCCTCATTTATATATTTTTCAAATCATTAAGTTTTTGCAATTATTTTTTGTTCATTCAATATTTTTCTAAATTTAAATTTGATAAATTTTAATGTGAATATGTTAGTATTTTATGATTTATTTTTTTTACAATTATGTTAATTAGCAATTTGATTTATTAGAATTTTTTTTTCATGTCTATTTAGTATTGTAATGTTATTTTTAAATGATTTACCTATAATATGTTAACATAGATGTTTTATTTACAGTTATTTATTAATATATTTTTTTCCTAACCGATCATGTATGTCTTGAATTAATTTTATTAAATTTATAATAATTGAAATTAGAAGTATTCATTAATATAAAAATTTTGTTTAGTTTATTATATACTATCGAAATCTTAAATTTTCATACTTTAAATCAATAAATGTAAAACTTAATACAAATCTACTATTTTTTAACTTTTTTAAAAATTAGTTATTCTGTACTATGAAATTTTAGATTTTCATATTTTAAATCATTAAACGTTAAACTTAAAATGAATTTACCATTCTATAACTTTTCTGAAAATCCCAAAATTTCTTAATAAGAATATTTAAAATTAGTTACGGTATAATTTTACTAAAATTATTTTACGTTTGAGATTTTTTAGGCCATACCAAATCATACCACCTTAACTCCCCTACTCAAATCATCTTACTATATATATTTTTAAAAATATTAAAAATATATATAGTAAGATGATTCATAGAATATTATAAAAAATTGTAGAGGTTGTATGAATATAGCTAGATTATGTAAAAGCAAATTAACTAAAAAAAGAACTTGTGATTGAAGATTTTGCTAAAGAATTTGATTGCAGGAGAGATGCTCTTACCCATCATTTTAAAATATACTAAATTGAACAACTAATTCGGAACCGGGAAAATACAATACATCAATATTATATATAATAATAAAAAATTAATTCAATTTTTTTTTTGAAAAGGAAAGAAAAACTTCATTAGAAAACCATACAATCGTTTACAATAATTCACAAAAAGAAATGAAAGGAGATATGAAATCATTGCAGCAATTGAGAGAACAAGGTACATGCGCCGCCATCAAACACTACAGGAAATTCGGCTAATTTCGACCTCATAAATAAAGTCGAATTTAGCTAATTTCCTCCGTATGTAGTCAAATTTAGCTAAATTCGACCAAATCCAATTTGGTCGAACATAAGCGAGTCGAAAATAGGATAAATAGTCGAAAATAGCTAAATTCGACCAATTATATTCGACCAAGTAAATTCGACCAAATGTAGTCATTAAATGTGAGACCCAGATTTTGAGTTGAAATTTCAATTTTTTGCCGAAAATTTGAAAATCCCGCCCAAAACACTAAATTCGACTAAAAAGAATCGACTATTAAATTCGACCGAGTGCGGTCGCTTAGTAAATTCGACCCAATGTAGTAGAAGAGATATTATTTACTTTCGAACATCTTTGGTCGAAATAAACATACCAAAAGAAGTTGTTGTCTTTTATGTTCGACCATCTTTGGTCGAAATAAACATACCAAAAGTAGTTGTTGTCTTTTATGTTCGACCACTTCTAGTCGATTATATGGTACCACTGGGGATTTACATTGCTCACTACTATAAAAAGGTCAATAGACATCGCCCATATAACATCGGTTCATAAATCCACCGATGTAAAAGATATTAATTACATCGGTTTTAAAATAACTGATGTATTGGTATTGTTACGACATCAGATTACATCTGAACCGATGTCTAAACGTTGTCTAAATTTTTTTTATCCGCCCGCCAAATTTTATTCCAAATGTTTCCCCCCAGACAATTTTTATTCCAAATGTTTCCCCCCTTGGCCAATTTTTCTCTTTCAGACAAAATCAAAAACATAATTTAATTAAAAGTAAAACCTCAACTCTCTCTTTCACTCTCTCTCTCGAACCTCACACCTCTGAAGAACAAATTTCATTCTCTCTCTCTCGAACCTCACCTCACCTCTTCACTGTTTCTCTCTCTCTCTAATCAATTTCATTCTCTCTTTCGTAACCCACTTCGCTACTTGATTCCAAATTGAAGTAAAGCTCAAATTGAAGTTTCAAATCAAAGTCTCAATCGAAGTAAAGCTCGAATCAAAGTTTCAAATCGAAGTCTCAATCGAATCAAAGTCTCAAATCGAAGTGAGTAAACATGCATTATGTACACTCGAATATTAGTTTATAAGATTAGGGGTTTTTGAATTCGAAACCCTAATTTTCTAATTCGTTTTTATTGTTCTTAATACAAGATTATTTTAAAGGAAAAATTATTTGAGTAAGAATTGGGGGTTTTTGAACTCGAACCCCTTATATTTTCCGATTTGATTTTTAGTTTCTAATTTATTTATTTTTCTAATTCGTTTTTATTGTTCATAATACAAGAGCAAAATCTTGTTTGGATATTTGTAAAGCTCCAATTTGTAAGTGTCTATTTGTTTTTATTGTTCATTATGTATATGTTTGTTATGATTTGGAGTCAGTTTGCATATGTATGTAATTTGCTTTATGATATTGGAGTCAGTTTGGAGTCATTTATAGATGTTCTTGTTGATATTTATCGAATGCTGTGTAGTTTTTTTAGGAATTCTTTATGATTATTGATTCCAATGCTAATAAATGACGTGCCTTGGTTATTAAAGTTTTCCTTTTTGAATTAATGTGAGCATTTAGTAGTACTTGCTGGTAATCTGTTTCATCTTATTCAAATGGCTTATATTCCCACCTTTATGTTAATCTGTCTCATACTCTCATCTGATTCCAATGTCTTATATTCCTACCTTTATGTGTTAAATAAGTGTATATATATTTTTATAAAGTTTTGGCCTTTTGGAATTTGGGTGCAAAATAGATTTAAGCTGATTAGATTGAAATCTCTATAATTTAAGAAAGGAAAACTTGGGTTTGTCTTGTGGGACTGAGAATATATTATAGTTGTACTTGTATATGCTTGATTATGTTGTCTTTGAACTATGTTTGACCAAGTTATTTTGGTCTTGCAAATAATGCATTGAAGGAAAGATTTGTGTAGTAAATTAGACTTGTCAATAGAGTATGCATGAAGGTATTGTGGTAGATGACTTGTGTGAAGGATATGTGTTAGTTTGATAACTGTAAATTAGTTTGTGTGGAATGTCGATGTGAAATCAAGGAAGACTATGTAGATTACCCTATGCTGTTTTTATTTACACAAGGAACAAAAGAGATAAAAAGAAATTGCATGAGAAATTATTGTGTGTGTATCTTCCCTTGATTCTTATGCTCGCATGTATCTTCATCATACATCTTGAAAAATAATTAATAGGATCTAATTTTGAATTCACTTGCCTCAATTTTGTTCCACAGAACTCGTTGGATAAAGAGTTCTTTACAGAGTAGGTTCTGTAGTAGATAACCACACTGGCGAAAAAGTTGCAATCAAGAAGATTAATGATGTATTTGATCATGTCTCTGATGCAACCAGAATCCTCAGAGAAATCAAGCTCCTCAGGCTCCTAAAGCATCCTGATATCGTCGAAATAAAGAATATTATGCTTCCTCCTTCTCGGAGAGAGTTCAAAGATATCTATATTGTTTTTGAATTGATGGAATCCGACCTTCACCAAGTAATTAGGGCTAATAATGATCTTACACCTGAATATCATCAGTTTTTCTTGTACCAGCTTCTTCGCAGCCTAAAGTATATGCACTCAGGTTCTTTGTTTGCACTGACATCTTAAAATTAATTTTTCTCTGTTGCACCAGTTTTTTTGTTCATTATTATATTATATTATATTTTTTTCGTAGCTAATGTATTTCATCGTGATTTAAAGCCAAAAAATATCCTTGCCAATTCTGATTGGAAATTAAAGATTTGTGATTTTGGGCTTGATTCTAACCTATTCATGAAATGAATGTTCCAGAATTAAGGGTTCTTATTAGTGTGTTTAGACTAATGTTTCTTTCTCAGAACCTTAGTTAGAGGCAGTCTGCATTACAATGGCTGTTAAATTATTGAATGACATGAATAGTTGGTTTTCTTTGGTGTTCTGAGTCTTCTGACACAGATAAACCTGACTGGCTAATCTCAGGCAACCTTCTCCTGCTTGCAAATTAAATGCATTTTAAACATTATCTGCCGAATTATGATTTTATACCACTATATCAACGATGATACACTTGTCTGAATGCACAAAATGTAATTTGCAGCAGAAGAACATCTTTACCCCCAAATTCAGTTTGATTTTTGCAAATTAGATACAAAATTTGATGCTGCAAAAGCAGCAGATCCACCGACTACACAGAGCAGTGCGACAGCAACTTGCAACCCTGTTTCCCAGGGATAATCCTCCGGCACTAGGTAGGCACACAGAGGACCTACAAGTAGCAATCCTAGACTCAGATTCAGGAGTGCAGATGGGGTTCCGGGATCAGTTGCTGCTGAAAGGACACCAAGTTCTTCAGCTTTAGAGAGGAGACCAAGTTTCGCCATCTGCTATATTCTGGACCGTGAGTTTGTATCCATTTGTGTTATCATATCCTTTTTTCGTGTTTTATAATATAATCTTAAATACTTATTAAAATTCTATTAATAACTTTATTTCCACTATTGAAGGACTATGTTGCAACAAGATGGTATCGTGCTCCGAAACTCTGTGGTTCTTTCTTCTCTAAGGTAAGATATTAGCAATGATGTTCTTATTTCTCCTTCTATTTTGTTCTTCAAACAAAAGGAATCTATATGAGGTTAAATAATTATTTTAATAGAAATAGTCTCACATTAAATAGTTTACTTGAACGATGTTAGGCCCTTAATTAAAATAATAGACAATGTGTAAATATATTGTCTTTTGATATTGTTGTATCTCTTTCTATCTCTTTTCTTTTTAGGTATAAAGTTCAAAATAAGCGCAATTATAATTTTATTATTACATTTTTCTTAAATCGGCAAACTTATAACAAGAAACGAGCCCCTTCAATTTCCTAAAATGGAGGTTCAGTGGTACAGGGCTTCTTGCACCCCTTAATCACTAGCTCTGCTTGGCAGATACTTGACCCTGGTGTTTTCCTTTGAAGCGTCAGGTTCTTCGATTCAAGTGTAAAATAGTAAACTTATATTCAAGAAAGTAAGTTTTTTGTAGTTATTTTTTTTTCATTTTTTACCCACTGATCCAATGTATTGTTGAAATAGGGATCCCCCAAACAACCGGGTGGAACCGAATGCGGTTATGTTGTTATGCGCTATATGAAGGATATCTTCGAAGACAAGGAAATGAAATTCATAGCCAAGGTATGCTTTAATTTGTGGTTTTCAATTGGATGTAGTTGTTTAATCTGCACACTTTAGAAAAAATACATTTTTTAAAAATGCTAACATTTGCTTCGATTTTACTTTTCTGACTGTTTATAGTGGGCCGCTAAGACTAGAAAGTCTTACAAAAGGGAGGAGCTGGATGACGTACGTTTCGAGACTCTTGGTCATATCCAAGGATTCGTGTACTAGATTATTAACGAGTACTACTAGCTAGCTGCCTTTATATTCTACTCTACTATCATTTGAAATTCAACCCAAACAGTTTGGTTTCTTTTGTTGGTTTGCTGGGTATAGTCTACTTTTGTAATCTTTTCAAGGTGGATGATATGTAGAATGTGGATGAATTTGGTAAATGATATGTTATTGAAGATGGTATGTAAGGATTGGAATTCTCAGATAAGATGTCATGGCTAAGGATTTTTGTTGAATGTGGTTTTTGTTATTTATTTGCGAGCATTATAGTTTGTTCTTGTTTTTGGAAAGGTTTTGGTATTTTATGGTATTGAATTAGGTTGATATTGTTATTCAATTATACATCAGTTAAATGCAATGAAATGAATAAACTGATGTAATATAAACAAAACATCATCATTTTTTCTTTGTAGAACCGATGTTAAAGATCATACAGGAGCTGTCATGTAGAGTCTTAGACATCAGTTGTGGACTGGTGTCTTTATTATTAGACATCGGTTGTGCACTTATTTGTAGAGTCTTAGACATCAGTTGTGGACTGGTGTCTTTATTCTTAGACATCGTTTGTAGACTGATGTCTTTACATTCTTAGACATCGGTTGTAGACTTACATTCTTAGACATCGGTTGTAGACTGATGTCTTTACATTCTTAGACATCATTTATGTTGACAACCTGATGTCTATATATGTTTATAACATCGTTTTGTAACTACTTATCGATGTAAATACATATTTATACCTTGTGTATGATACATTTAAATTCATAACAATTTCTTAGGATATAAATACTGAAAAGATACCAAGTCCTTGCAAATTTAAAGTTGACGAATATACATCAGTTTGTTGCAACTAAATGATGTGAAAAGATAGTTAAGACATCGGGTAAAAACCGATGTCAAAGCTCTGGACCTTTCTCTACACCCACCAAGACATCGGTTGAAAAATTGGCAGACATCGGTTTTTAGCTGATGTCTATTGACTGTTTTCTAGTAGTGGCTGCTTAATTGTTACACCCCCAGTCAATTTATTTCTCACTTCCCAGTTTTAAGAAAACCCAAACAAGCAATCACCAAAATGCTATAAATTAAAAATATTTTCCAGCAAATACTAAAATAAAGTAGCATCAGTCACTTGCACCAAGTCTTCTCAAAAGACCTGGATAGTTTTACAATTTACATAAAGAGTTAAACATTGAAACTTCTTAAACTACATTGTCTAGTTCATGATAAGCTACATGAAACTTGCATAGGGAAGTCAGTACAAAAGACAGTTCTGCATAAGCTGACTAAAACAGAGGAAACAGGTGTGCGTCTGGATCTTCTTCTCCTTCATTGTGCCCTCGGTTGTCCAGAACCGCAGCCTTCTTGCCCTTCGCCTTTTCTGACGAAGTTTCCTATAAGTATATAAAAACTGTTAAATAGGACTGAGTTGAAAGTTATTTTAACTAGAGACATATTGTACAAGTAACATTACAAACAAAATATGAACTTGAAATATACTGTTAAACAAGGGTTTTGACTAGAATAAAGAGCTTTATATATATGTTTATTTGGATATGTCCATATAGATATCGGTCCTAAAACTGATATATGGAATGTCAATATAATAATTTAGATTATGTCCATATTAGTTTTATGTCTTTATAGACATCTGAGAATTAAAATCAAACGAATTAGTATAGTACCCCCCAAACCAAATGCAGTAACTCGCATAAAAAAAGAATGCTACCTCTACAATGATCCTATCACTGTCCTTCAAGACCTGGGGGAGCAAGCTACTTGTTGTTCGCACATAAAGCATCTGCTTTGACTGCTGACTTGGGTCTGGAAAAGTTGCAGTAGCCAAGTTGCGCACCTGCGACCTTCTCATCCAAAACGGACTGTTTCACTTCATGCGTAGGCAAGGAACGGACCATCTGCTGGACCGCATCCAAAATCTTTGACATGATCGTAAAAATATCATCCGGAATATCAACTGGAGCATGTTGCACTGTTTATTTGGCCCATTTTGCTGCTTCCCGTGCTCCAGCAATCTCTCCCAACGTTTCATTGGGACGAAGGAAGACCCTCCCTCCTTTCGGGGGTATAGCTTGTAGTGTCACTTGGAGGTCTTTTTTCAACTGAATTTCCTTCTGGGTACGGGGGGATGGCGGTTCATCAGTAGGCGACAACTCAGGTGTCAATTCAGCTTGTGAAGACAGTATCTGGGCCATTTTTTCCTACAACATGGAATATGTTAAGTCAAATAACAAACATTAACAAATATAACAATGAAACTGAACAATAGTTTTAATAGGTTAAAAAACAAACCTGTAGTTCTTTCACAGCCGGGTCACAAGGGTCATAGACAAAAGTCATGAATTCATCATCCGTAATAGGCATCTCTCCTTTTGCCTCTCTTTCGGCATCTATTTCCTATAAAATAAAATAAAAAACAAATCAGGCAGATAAACAATGTTCAGTGGCATGAAAATAATCAGTTCGGTACGTAGAAATATAAAATAAAACACAAAGACTAATTAATTTATTTAACTCTAGAAAACATACCGATCGCCTCTGATCAAATGGTTTGGCACCGCTGCGAGGGGTAAATTCCACCAGCTCTCGGGCTTTCGTGCCATTTATCGACTTTGTCTGAAATTGTGTTGTTCCCCAATGATCGCAGATAGAATTCCATGCACGCTGGGAGAAGTAGTAAGGCTTCATTGTTGTAATATCAATTTGTTCTTTAGAATATCCAGACTTCAGTAACTTATTCACATGCTTCATCAGTCGTGACTTCTCTTTATTCAGAAAATTCTTAAAATTCCTCCCCAGATGGGCTCTCGCAACTCTGTCCCCATTTTCTTCTCCATATTTCTTAGGATAATTATAATATTCCTGCCCATTCAGATTATATATAGTGTTAATCAGGTGTGGAGTTGTCTTATGTGTTAGACCACAGTTACAGACACAAATAAGATAATATACATTCTTAATATACTTTACTTCTGGTTGAACAAACTTTAACAGACATTCGATTTTATATTGTCACTAGAAAGTAAAGTATTTACTTACTTTAAATTCCTTGATACAATCGTTGTAGAAAGCTTCACGCTTAACTCCCTTTGTATTCAAGGTATTTTCATCCCATCTTGGACGAACAATGTGGGTCAGAGTGTGCTTGGGTTTAGGCGCCATTAATCTGCAACAATATAATGAAAGCCAAAAGAAAATAATTAGCAATGTCGTGACAAACCAGCACCATAAGTAAACCAGATAATATGACAATAAATTAAGTTAATAACAAGAAACACAAATGATATGGAATTTTATATGATTGAACTTTGCTTCATGATGTTTAGTTGGCATTTACGTAAGCGAAATTGATTTGTTAATTTAAATGTGACTGAATAGAGAAATAGGCATACACTAAATGTGGCATTTACGTAAGCGAAATGAAATTCGACTGCTACTAGCATAGAATAAACGATAAACATATATTATGACGGTAAATATATCTTGATTCTTTTGACATACCCTTTCCCGTTATTAAGAAGATCTATTGTTGGCTTCGCATCCGCGGGTGGTTTCGTCGGGTAATCACCTTCACAAGAACTGCGACTTTTCCTCTCATATGTAATTGTCATGTTACATACTTGCATCTTATTTGACCCGTCCACATAGCTCTCTTCGTCACTATCGCTACGCCCTTTACCAGCCCCTTCCATTCGATCCTCTCCATTGGTCCTACTGTTCCCTTGTTTACCCTAGCCTTCTTTTTACTTGGACCAGCCCATGTCACCTATAAAACAAATAACCATTGTGATATGAATGTGATATGAAGTACAAGTCAACTTTAACCTAGAAAGAGAAGATAAGTTCAATGCGATTAATCACGAATTCATGATAATCTAGTAAAAATAGTTATCGGGATTTAAATTAACAGGCAGCAACTCAACTGTAATACAAAAGCCAAACTCCTTCCTAAACAAACAGAACCTAGATTCTTTTTTCCATCCGATAGTTCAGAGTCTAGGCAAGTAAATGTCCTTCAAAGAAGCACACATACAATGTAACATCAGCAAAACAGTTTAACAATCATGATAATGTAACATCAGCAAAACAGTAGTAATGATCAACTTTCCTATTTATACATATTTGACAACACTTACTTTTGATCAGTTTCTGAACTTAATCTATGACTTTGGTCTACCACTTTATCCAAGCTGACCTTTTTCAAGTCCTTAACATTTCAACAAACCTGCATTCCTTTCTTCTCGTTTATTTTTTTCACCCAATAAATAAATCCTAACAAATCAATAAGTAAAAGGATAATACAAAAATTGATTATGAAAAATGTTAGGATACACCCCCTTTAATCATTACACAGATACACCCACTTATACAACTCAGTCATGATTTAACAAAAATCACTACAAAAATCAGTAAATAAACCTATACACACAAGCAATTAACACATAAATCAGTAAAACACATCAATTACAAGCAATTAACACATAAATCAGTAAACAAAATAAACAATTAACACATAAAAAAAATAAACCTATATCATTAAATGATTTATCATTTTCGTAAATAAACAAGCAATTAACACATAAATCAGTAAACAAAAATCAATTTCACATAATATACACACAATAAACCAGTAAAACACATCAATTACAAGGAAAACACACAAATCTAACAAAGTAATTGAAAAGCCCTAATATATCAGAGAGAGAGAGAGAGAGAGAGAGAGAGAGAGAGAGAGAGAGAGAGAGAGAGGAAGAGGAAGAGGAAGAGAGAAAAGAGGAAACACCTGTGAGCTTCGTATCAGTCTGAGCTTCTGATTTGAGCTTTCACCTTGAGCCATCGACGGAGAAAGAAAGAAAAACTAAAACCCTAATTTCTGATAGAATGGGAGAAAGGGAGAATTCGATTGAAATGAAAAATTGGGGGAAATGTTTTATATATATTAAACCTATATTCGATCGATAAAAGTCGAATTTAGCCGACACGCTAATTAGCGACAATATGTAGTCGAATTTAGCGAACCATATTTTTCCCCCAACCAGAGGCTACTGCAATAAACCTCCTGTATAAACAACAACCCAAAACTACAATTCATTTTACTTAATTTATAAACATTTAAGTAAACTTCAAATTTAAAATAATTCTAAATTAAGCAATAACTCTTCCGATACAAATATAACTAAAAATAATGAACTATATTAAATCATCATTATCACTTAATTCATCTTCATCTTCGTCTTCATCTTCATCTTCGTCGTTCTTATCTTTTCATCTTTCTTCGTCGTCATTGTAATCTATTGAATAATCATTTTCAAACATCCTCAAGTCAACAAAAAAATTTGAGGGATCATGAACAATAACTCTTTCAACGTATGATGACGAAGCATTTGACATTTCATTTTGTAAAGCGTCATCATTGATTTTGATCTTTTCATTGGTTGACACACTTTCATCAACTTGTCGACTCTTTGTTGTTAGAACCGTGTACCATGATGATTTTGCATTTAAAATATTTGGTGCATAGTACACTTGATGAGCTTGGCTAGCCAACACAAACACGTCTTCGGCATTTAGTTTTGATTTGACATCCACGGTTGTTATCCGGTGTCTATCGACTTTAACATGTTTTGTGTGATCAAACCAATGACATTTGAAGACGATCACTTGATGTCCATTATGATAGAAAAGTTTTAAAACTTTTTCTACCCTTCCGTAATAATTTCCATAACTTTCTTTGTAAGAAGTTCCTATAATTATAAATGTATAAATTTTGAATTGTAGCAATAAAGAAAAAAAAACAATAAAATACAATTTGTATACTAAGAATAAATTAAATTTCTCACCAAGGACAACTATGTCGGAATTTGGTGAAGTGAGCTCATTAGCATTTACGCAACTAAATTTGTAACCATTGCACTTGCACGCTTTATAAGACTCCACTTTGTTCACCTCTTATTAGGTCGATAAATTTCTTTTTTAGCTCTTCATCATCTTGTACCTAAAACATATATGAAAAAAATTATACAGTAATGTATGAATAAAATTACATAAATAAAAATGTGTGCACATGTGTGTATGTATAGGAAAAGACATACCCTTCTTTCAAACCAATCTTTAAATTGTTCTTTTTGATATTGTTCTTTTTCTGCATCATTCAGACCTGGGTAATGTTGTTGCACCAACTTCTGGAATCCTCTATATATTTACATATAACAATAAAAAAATTATGTTATAAACCAAATTCTTAATTTTTGAAGTCAATATGGTTAAAAAAGAATCTTACCGCAAGTACTTTCCAACTTCCGGTGAATTAATAAGAACATAGTATGTCACAAGTTCATGTTCATCATTACTCAAGATTCTATCTCTACTCCGTAGACTCGGATGCGTTGGATACGTGTAAACTTCCAACAAATCGACATCATGAAACTTTTGTGGTGCCTCGTTTCGACGTAACCTATTACGTACTATTCCTTTTTTAGAATCAAAATACAACGAGCAAAAATGTACACATTCCTCCTCAATGTAGCGTTGTTCCATTGAACCCTCTGTTCGAGCTTTGTTTCCAACTTTTAATTTCAAGTTGTGCAAGTATCTCTCAACAAAATACATCCAACGCCATTTAGCCGGGCCACCCAATTTACACTCGGTAGCTAAATGTATTGGCAAATGCTCCATCGGATTAAAAAAACCTGGAATGAAGACAGTTTCAAGCTTCGATATTATCCTTACTATATCTTTCTCCATTTTTTGCAAATCTGTGTATTTGAGATTCGACGAGCATAAATCTTGAAAGAAGTTGCACAACTCAATAATAGGATCAGCAGCATGCTTTGGGAGTAAGTCATGACAAACGATAGGCAACAACTTTTGCATGAAAACGTGACAGTCATGTGATTTCATCCCGCGAATGCAATTTTTCGACCAGTTCACGCACCTAGATATATTCGAGGCATACCCATCTGGGAGTTTCAATGCAATAATCCACTTGAACAATTTATGAATTTGTTCCCTCGAAAGCACGTATGGTGGTTGTGGTTTCGTGCCATTACCTTGCATCCACAAATCACGGTGTACAATCCTTTCTTGCTTTGTCGTTATCTTTGGACTTCTTCGCATCATTAAGAATTGTGTAGAATATGTTGTCAAAGACATTCTTTTCAGTGTGCATGATGTCAATATTGTGTCGAAGGCTGAGTGTCTCCCAATATGGAAGCTCAAAAAATGGAGAACTGTGAGTCCAGTTATGCGTCACACCATAATCCTTCAATTTTCTCTTCCTTGACTTTCCTGGAGGGGGAAACTGTATTTGCTCACACATGGTCTTTGCAATCAATCCCGAATGTCGAGCACAAACTGATCGTGTCTCAGTACTTCCAAACCTTGTACTTCTTCTTAGGGGATCATCTGGTTCCAAAAAATATCGAGCAGTATCATAAAAAGTAGATTTACCACCATTCGTGAGGTGTTTAGCTTTTACCTCTCCCATGCAAACTGGACATGACAACTTACCCTTGGTGGAAAACTCGCTAAGCATGGCAAGTGAAGGAAAGTCGCTAATTGTCCACAAAAGCATCGCCTTCATCATAAAATTTGTACGTGAGAACATGTCATATGTTTCCACCCCGGTATGCCACAAATCTTTCAATTCATCAATTAGCGGCCTAAGATAAACATGTAAGTCTTTTGTTGGATCCGTTGGCCCAGGAATGAGAAGAGGCATGAACATGTACGGAGCCTTGGTACACATAGATGGGGGAAGATTATACACAACAACCACCACAGGCCATACAGTATACTCCTTTGCATGTTTATCGCGGAAGGGGTCAAATCCATCAGTAGAAAGTCCGAGTCTAACATTCTGAATCTCCTTTGAAAATAGTGGAAATCTACGATCAAATTATTTCCGTTCATCTCCATCTGCTGGGTGACTTAATTGACCTTCAACTACAACTCTGTCATGGTGCCATCTCATACATTTTGCAGTCTTCTCGGCCATGAATAAACATTGCAGTCTCATGGTAATAGGAAAGTAACGCAAGATCTTTCGTGGGATCTTTTGTTTTTTAGGATCTTTTTGCACTTCGTATCTATCTTTTTTGCATATATCACAATATGTCTTGTTGCTATTTTCCTTGTAATATAACATGCAATCATTCTCACAAGCATCAATCTTTTCATACTCCATATTCAACTCTTTAATCATCGTTCGCACGGTGTAGTACTTCTCAGGCAATTTATGATCATCCGGCAAGACTAATCCAATGAGTTGAAGCAACTCATCAAAGGCATTGTTACTACAATTATGGATGTTTTTCCAATTAAGCAACTCCATTACAAACTCCAATGTTGTCCATTTGGTATTGTTTGGATAAATTGGTTCAGAAACAATATTCACCATTCTATAAAATTCTTTTGTTGTTGCATTTGGCTCTTCTTCAAAATCCTCGCAATCCTCAAAATCATCGTCATGTGCATCATACATATCATCATCTCCGAAATTAATATTAACTTGATTCGTTCCAACTTCGAATCTCTTCTCACCATGACAATCCCATATAGTATACCATGGCATGATACCATGTCGATACAAATCAACTTTCAAAGTACTAGGTGTAAAGCATAATGTAACATAAGATGTAAAAGAGATAACTACAACTCAACAAAGGACAAGACAGACAATAGTATTAACAGAAGCACAGGAATCCAGAATCAAAGAAGAAAAGGTAAACTCAAAAAATCAAAATACGTTATGTATTCTTGAAGTCCGTAAACAGGTCACGGAAAGAAGTTCATGAAAATGTTCAAGCCTCAGTGACAGCAAAAGAAACAAGACATTCAAGACGACAGAAGTATTTGAATGATTTAGGGTTAAGTACCACGGGATTCCAGTGATTTAAATGAAGCAACCAGAACGACAAAGGACTTATCAGCAGCACTGAAATGAAGACATAAAAGAAGAATTGATCAAGTGTTATTCATCTGTGAACCAGACCAGTTGCACTAGGTGACGGCACTAAAAAGATCAAGTTGTTTTATCGTCTCAGAAGAAATTGATACAGTCTAAAACTTAAACGCCCTGAAACTTTTCTAATAGGCTAATAATAGAAAAGGTTCGATAGTTTTCTAATTAAGAAAACCATCGAATGAAAAGCATAAAGTAAATGAATACTTTAATAAAGTAAGTATTCCATTCGATAGTTTTTATTTAAAAACCATCGAATTGAATAATTACTTTATTCATTCGATAGTTTTCATTTAGAAAGTGGGTGAAAAGTTTTCTTTGTTTGTCAGGTTGATTGAAAATTGGACGGCCAAGATTGTTTTAACAATTAAGGTTCGATAGTTTTCAAAAACAAAAGACTACAATTACTAAGAGAGAGGCAGTGTCTTCCTCAGTCAGGTTATTTCATAGTAGCAACTACTGAGAGAGAAGTTTGAGCCGGAGAAGATCATAGAAATTTATAGTGCTCAGAATTCTATCAATGTATTGATTATGAATAACCTAGAACTCATTGAAGCTAATCTACGGATTAGAAATTGTAGCACCCCTCGAGGTTTATATTTATAAAAAGATATATTCCCCGAAACTTGATTTGGTTTGGTGTGTTTGATTTCGTTATAGAACTGAAAGATTAATCCGCGAACGAAATTGAATTATTTGTGAGAATCGTATTCAACCCCCCCCCCCCCTTCTACGATACTTTGGACCTAACAATTGGTATCAGAGCGACTTGATTGATATACAAATCAGATCCGGTGAATGAGACCAAAATCAAACGTAGCGTTAAAATTCGAAGCAAATTTTTTAACTTTCAAAATTTTTTCATTTAATTGGAATTTCTTGAATTTTAAACAATTTGAAATTTTCAGAAACCATGAGTGCTCCAAAGACAACTGCTGGTATTAAAGTTCCCCCGTTTACTAGAGATGATTTCGGTTTGTGGAAGATGAAGATGCTGTTATTTATCAAGGCATCTAATCCGTTGTATATTGGCATATTAGAGAACGGACTGTTTGTACCAATGAAACCAGTTAGTGAATCTACAGCTCCTGATGGTAGCAGGATTCCTCAAGGCACCCAACCTAAGGATATTACTGAATATACAGATTCTGACAAAGAACTGATTCGATTGGACACCGGTTTAATGTTGATATTGGCGGACTCCGTAGACAAGGAAATGAGCTATCAGTTGATGAACTGTACAAGCGGGAAACATATGTGGGATACCATTAACTTGATAATGGAAGGAACTGAAGACGTTCAGGAAAACAGATTGGACATCCCGACTTCTCAATATGAAGCGTTTAGGTCCCTGCCAGGAGAAAGTATAACTCAGGTCTTTGAGAAATATACTAATCTTCTCAATGAATTGGCAATGAAAGGAAAGACCTATCCACTGAGAGAATCAAACAGGAAGTTCATGATGACGCTGCCCCATCATGTAGAACATGTTAGATATAATTGCTAATGTTTGTTTATCAGTGTTTAAGCAACAGGTACTGGTCAGAGTTTATCAGAAGCCGATCAGAGTTTAGTTAAACTCTGATAGGGTAAAGAGTTTAAAGGAAGCTAGTCAGAGTTTATTTAAAGTCTGACAAGGTGATAGTTGAATTAGCTGTCGGTGCAGAATTGAAGATTCTAGAAGCAATACATTCTGAAGATGGAAATAAGCAGAATATATTGATACAGCTAAGGAAACAGGATAGAAGATAAGAAGCAATCCTTAATTGATATGAATTGTATAGCTAACTTTTAGGAATATCAATTAGAGAAGGATTGTATGTAGCTGTGTACTATATAAACACAGATAGGTTATCCCTAGAAGGGACACGATCATTGAGATATTATTCTTGTAACCTAGAAGCTCTTTATGATTCATTAACATCATAAAGAGAGAAGCTGTTAATAAGATTACAGTTTTATTGATTCATAAACAGTGTTATTAATTATTGTTATTCTCATACATACTTGATTATATTGTGTATTCGGCCTAACAATTGGTATCAGAGCCAAGGCTGTTTAATATATACAGTTTTACGATTAAAACACAGTAATAATCATGTCTGAAGAAAATCAAAATCAAGTTCCTCCTGCGGCTGAACAGGTTAAGCCAAATTCTGTGAGTCGATATGAAACTATCAGGGTTCCAATGCTCAGGCCAATAGAGTATCCGATATGGAAGGTGAAGATGACCATGTTTCTGGAGGCTACAGATCCAGAATATCTTGACAGAATCAATAATGGTCCTCATAAGCCAACTAAATTATCTCCTGCTGTTGGTGATAAAGAACAGACACTGATTCCAAAGGAAAAGAAAGATTATACTCCTGAAGACATCTCATCAATTGCAAAGGATGCAAAGGTTAGACATCTACTCCACAGTGCTTTAGATAATGTTATGTCTAACAGAGTAATTGGCTGCAAAACGGCAAAGGAAATCTGGGATGCTTTGGAAGTAAGGTGTCAAGGAACCACTGCTATAAAGAAGAACAGGAAGACAATACTCACACAGGAGTATGAGCACTTTGATTCAAGATCTAATGAAACCTTGACTGAGACTTATGACAGGTTTTGTAAATTACTGAATGATCTGTCTCTGGTTGACAAAGAATATAATCTTGAAGAGTCAAATCTCAAGTTTCTCTTATCTCTACCTGAAAAATGGGATCTGAAGACGACCTCAATCAGAGATAATTATGATCTTGATGTTACAGATCTTGATGAGATTTATGGCTTGTTAAAGACTCACGAACTTGAGATAGATCAAAGAAACAGAAGATCAAGCAAGAAGACAAAATCTGTTGCTCTCAAAGTTGAGGAGAAGCCCATTGAAAAGAAGGAATCATCAAAGAAGAAAGCCAAGGGAAAGGCTTTAGTCATTAAATCTGAAAGTGAGTCATCAAACTCTGATGATGACTCAAACTCTGATGAAGCTTCTGACTCTGAGGATGATGAAGAACGGTTGATGCAAATGGCGGCATTGATGGTGAAGACCTTCAAGAAGATGGGATTCAAGAACTCCAAGAAAGGAAAGAGATTCTCAAGGAGAGATTCAAATTCTGAGAAGAAGAATTTCAGAAAGTCTGATGGAAAAGATACCAAGTCTGGAAAGAAGGACAAATCTGAGATCCAGTGCTACAAGTGCAAAGAGATGGGTCACTATGCTCCAGAGTGCAAGAAAGGAAAAACTGGAAAAGCACTCGTCTCTAAAGGCAAAGACTGGGCAGATACTTCAGATTCTGATGATGGAGAAAATTATGCTCTTATGGCAACTGTCAAAGATGAGACTGAATCATCAGAAAATAAGGTACCCCTAACTACTTATGCGTATGATACTGATAATATTTCTGAATTAAGAATTTATCTTAAGAACATACATGTTAGTTATAGGGATCAGACTTTAGAGAATGAAAGGATTAAATCTGAGAATCTTAGTCTTAAAGAAAGAAACAAGTTTCTTGAAAGAGAACTTGAGAATATGAAGAAGACTCAAAAAGAAAGAGATGATGCTGTTTATGTGGAACAGGAGTTGCTTAAAAGGTATAGGCAACTAGAATCTGATTTAGAGAAGGAAAGAAAAATAATTAGAACTTGGACTAATTCTGGCAGAGATACACATCAAGTTTTTCAAACAGATGCTGTAGGTTTAGGATACAGTGAGGAAGATGAACTTAGGTTTCAAGATAAAATTAAGTTTAGAGCTTTCACAAGTTCATATTCAACTCCTGTAACATTTGTTCCTGAATCTGGAAAGTTAAAATCTGCAGTTGTGAAAGAAACTGTTATGGAGCCAGTTGAAACTTGTGTTGAACAAGTAGATACTGAATCTAAAACAGAGAAGCCTGTTGAGATAGAAGCTGTTAAAGAACCAATAAGAGTCTGTGAGAAACAGGTTAATGTTGGTTTAATGACAGGAAAACAGTTTAAACATAAGCTCAAAGAGGTTAAGTCTGCCATGAAACCTAAAGGGTCCAAGAGAAATAGGAATGGAAAAATAGGCATAAACAATAGAAATAATCATTTGCCTAATGCTGGTGCTTTAAGGAAAACATGTTACAGTTGTGGTAGTTCTAATCATCTTGCTAGATTTTGCACTAAGAACAAGCATATTAATTCTTTACCTTCTACTTCAGAAGTAAAGAATGATTATGTTAGAGTAAAACCACAGACCTTATGCAAACATTGTGGGAGCACTTGGCATTCTATTTACACATGTAAGAGTTATCATGCAATTTATCATAATTACTATGAGCTAAAACCCAACTTGAAGTGGGTTAGAGCAAACTCTGCTAGTGTAAAATCTGACAATGTTAGTTTAAACTCTGAGAAAGTTGATTCCGCTGCAAAAGCTAACACTGTTAAGAAAGGCAAAGGGTCCAAGCAAGTCTGGATCCTTAAAACTAACACTTAGTGTTTGTTTGTGATTGCAGGGTATAATAGAGAGCACACTTATCTTGGACAGTGGATGCTCAGGACATATGACTGGAAATAAAGCCCTGCTATCAGACTTTGTGGAGAAGGATGGCCCAAAAGTTTCCTATGGAGATGGCAACGAAGGACATACTCTGGGATATGGCAACATTAATCTTGGAGGTGTCATCATCACTAATGTAGCTCTAGTCTCAGGACTCAAGCACAATCTGTTATCTGTGAGTCAAATCTGTGACAGAGGAAACCATGTAGATTTTCATAGTGAATACTGTGAAGTTATCAGTAAATCTACTGGAAAAGTTGTTCTAGTTGGACACAGGCGCAACAATATTTATGAAGCAAGTTTGGTAACAAACTCTGATGGAAAAACAGTGTGTCTGACTGCAAGAATGTCAAATGAAGAGAGTTGGAATTGGCATAAAAAGCTCTCTCATCTCAATTTGAACCACATTAATGAGCTGATAAGAAAGGATCTTGTAAGAGGACTCCCAAAATCAACACTCAGTCTAAATGGCCTATGTGATTCCTGTCAAAAGGCCAAACAAAGGAAGTCATCTTTCAAGAGCAAAACTGAATCTTCAGTAGTGGAACCTTATCATCTTCTACATGTTGATCTTTTTGGACCAGTGAATATAATGTCAATGGGCAGAAAGAAATATGCTCTAGTAATTGTTGATGAATATACTAGATATACATGGGTGTATTTCTTGTCAAAGAAGGATGAAACTGCTCAAATTCTAATGGATCATGTAAATCTACTGGACAAAGGATCACAGCACAAAGTCAAAATAATAAGGAGTGATAATGGAACTGAATTCAGAAATTCATTCATGGAAGCTTTCTGCAAGGAAAGAGGGGTGAAACAAGAATTTTCTGCACCTGGCACTCCACAGCAAAATGGTGTAGTTGAAAGAAAGAACAGAACTTTAATTGAAGCAGCCAGAACTATGCTTGAAGAAGCAAAATTACCAACTTATTTCTGGGCAGAAGCTGTTCAAACTGCTTGTTTTACTCAAAATGCTACATTGATCAACAAGCATGGGAAAACACCATATGAGATGGTGAAAAATAAGAAGCCAAATTTGAAATATTTTCATATATTTGGATGCAAATGCTTTGTGTTGAAGACTCATCCTGAACAGTTGACAAAGTTCGAGTTAAAAGCTGATGAAGGAATTTTTGTTGGCTATCCACTGTCAACAAAAGCATTCAGAGTTTACAATCTAAGAACTAAAGTGATCATGGAATCCATACATGTGTCATTTGATGACAAGAAAATAATTGGACTTGAAGACAAGGATGGATATGATCAACTACGTTTTGAAAATGAAGATCTACTCTCTGATGATATAAACTCTGATGAAGCAGGGTTGACAAACTCTGACGAAGCATACTCTGAACCTCTACTGGTAAATACTGGAGAAACTGATAATTCTCAAATTGAACAAAATAGAGAACCAGTTGAGGGGGAGCGTGAAGAAGCTCAACATGACACAGCAAGTGAGTCAGTTGAGGAAACTGATTCAAACTCTGACAATTCAAACTCTGAGTCATCAAATTCAGGGGGAGCCTCAGAGAATGTAGAAAGTCAACATATGAATCAGGAGAGCATGGATCAAGGGGAAGGATCCAACAATGATGCAAGAAACCACTTACCATCAGCAAGAAAGTGGACACAGGCACACACACCTGATCTCATAATTGGAGATCCTGATGCTGGTGTAAGAACCAGAAGTGCAACAAATAATGAGTGTCTGTATCATGCTTTCTTGTCTCAAACTGAACCAAAGAAAGTGGAGGAAGCTCTTCAAGATG
Organism: Heracleum sosnowskyi; assembly: GCA_030848705.1. Lineage (NCBI taxonomy): Eukaryota > Viridiplantae > Streptophyta > Magnoliopsida > Apiales > Apiaceae > Heracleum > Heracleum sosnowskyi. The sequence continues at coordinate 14,070,767 of CM061239.1, forward strand.
CTAATTGGATTACAGCAATGCAAGAAGAGTTAAATGAATTTGAAAGAAATGAAGTCTGGACACTTGTACCTAGACCAAAGAACAGATCAATTGTAGGTACAAAGTGGGTTTTCAGAAACAAGACTGACAGTGATGGTGTGATTACAAGGAATAAGGCTAGACTTGTGGCAAAAGGTTATTCACAACAGGAAGGAATTGACTATGATGAAACCTTTGCTCCAGTTGCAAGACTGGAGGCCATAAGGATGTTTCTGGCCTATGCTGCACACAAGAAGTTTAAAGTCTTTCAGATGGATGTGAAAAGTGCTTTTCTCAATGGGAAGCTTGAAGAAGAGGTATTTGTTGAACAACCACCAGGATTTGTAGATCCCAAGCATCCAGATTATGTCTACAGGCTTGACAAGGCATTATATGGACTAAAGCAAGCACCAAGAGCATGGTATGAAACTCTTGCTCAATTTCTTTTAGAAAGTGGGTTCACAAGAGGTACAATTGATAAAACTTTGTTTTATTTCAATTCTGGTGATAATTTGCTGTTAGTTCAAATTTATGTAGATGATATTATTTTTGGATCTACTAATGACAAACTTTGTAAGAAGTTTGCAAAGCTTATGCAATCCAGGTATCAAATGAGCATGATGGGAGAGCTTAGTTATTTTCTAGGCTTACAGGTCAAGCAAACAGATGATGGTATTTTCATAAATCAAGCAAAATATACCAGAAATCTTCTCAAGAAATTTGGTATGCTTGATAGTTCATCTGCTACTACTCCCATGGCTACTGCAACAAAGCTAGACAAAGACACAGGAGCCTCAGTAGATATGACAAACTACAGAGGAATGATAGGGTCTTTACTGTATCTTACAGCAAGTAGACCTGATATCATGTATGCAACATGTCTTTGTGCAAGATTTCAAGCAGATCCTAGAGAGCCTCATCTAACAGCTGTAAAAAGGATTTTCAAATATCTCAAAGGCACCATAACCTTGGGTTTGTGGTATCCTAGAGAATCAGAGTTTAAGTTGATTGGTTACTCTGATGCAGATTTTGCAGGCTGTAAGATAGACAGAAAAAGTACAAGTGGAAGCTGTCAATTTTTAGGTGACAGATTAGTTTCTTGGTATAGCAAGAAACAGAAGTCAATTTCCACATCCACAGCTGAAGCAGAGTATATAGCAGCTGGTAGCTGTTGTGCACAGATTTTATGGATGAAGAATCAATTGCTGGATTATGGGTTAAGGTACTCTAAAATTCCTATTTTCTGTGATAACCAAAGTGCTATTGCTATGACAGGAAATCCAGTACAGCATTCCATGACCAAGCACATCAGCATAAGATATCATTTTATCAGAGAACATGTGGAAGAAGGGAATATTGAGCTTCATTTTGTGTCTACAGACCAACAACTTGCAGATATCTTCACCAAACCTTTGAGTGAAGCTACTTTTACAAGATTGGTAAATGAACTTGGAATGATCTCTGGTTCTGACTAGAGATACAGGTTAGACTCAAAATTTATACATGTTTAATTCTTGTTGCTCATGATTTCTTGCATGTGTTAACTGTTATGAGTACCAGTGTGATAAACTCTGTTGGTTAAATTCTGATGTTAGTCTCTGTTAGTCATAAACTGTTGGTCATACTTTGAATGTTACAGATTAATGCTATTCTCTGATTGTAATTTTGTCTGGAACATAAGGACCAATGAAGAAATTTGTATGAAGCATAATTCTCAGTAAGTACCTGTGAATCCTTAAGAGTTGTATAGACTCTGATCTCAAAAATGTGCAGTAAGCTAACACAGCATGATACTGTCTCAATATTTATAGCATCTCTTAGTTTATTGATCCTATACACTGAGTCTGTATTAGCTGTTTGCATTTTCTCTCATAAGTTAATTACATTTACTGATGAAAAGTCTAAACTCTGATTATTAATTTCAAATAATTCACCCTCAAATTCAAAAGATGCCAAACAGAGCACAAATTCCTTTGAGATCATGTTGTGCCTAGGACGATCCAGGAACTTATTGTATGAAATAAGGGCTAAAATCTTTGATTTTTGGTGACTAGTGCCAACCACTGATTACTGGAAAAATAAAAAAAATATATATTAAAAAAAAAAAAAAAAAAAATTAATAAAGGGGGTGAAAAATAAAAGACATATCCAAATGAAAGGATATCAGTAATACAGAGTTTAGATATAAAATCAGATTTTATGTTATACATGAGAGTTTAGGCAACCAGTTTTTACTACTTTAGATTGTGGATTTTATGCACCTTGAGATGGTCTCAATACTGATTTCGGTAAACTCTGCTACTACACACACATATTTTCACAACTGTACAGATTGAGAAAAGAGTTTATTGACAAAGAAGGACAAATGGTAAACACTGATGTTTTGTGTGAAATACGCCGAGGTTACTTTATTTTAATCTCTGATGGTTAAAATAATTTTCTTGTCTCAGACAGTTTATGATTTTGGGTTTAGTCATTTGTTCTTAGGCAAAGTATGATTGAACAGAGAAAAGAAAGAGTTTGTTTGATAAGTACTGATAGTGATCAGTAGTACTGATGAGTATGTTAGTTTATTGTTTTAAGTGATATCATGTCTTTCACTTTACAATTACTAGGTAAAATTGATAATACTGAAAGTAAAGCAATAAAATGAGTCTTTTTCATTAATTGATTCAAACTCTGTTACATTCAGTCAATTACATACTCATGCTTAGCTAATCTTTCTGGTACATACTAATCACTATGGTTACAAAAGAGAAGATCTATTTAACCAGGACAAGTACTTGAATGCTATCCAACATCGAAGCAGAAGAGCTAGAGCCAGAAGCTATTGTGCTCTACTACTTCTGATGATAGCTACCCAGTTGCTCATCTGGTCATTATACCATTTGGGATAGCTTGAAATCCTCCTAATGATGAATCATCATCATCATCTTCTCGGGATCTCTTTCTGCTTTGCAGCTTGCAGGATTGTAAGAAGAGGTTTTCTTTTGACCCCGACAAGAAACTCAGTTGAAAAAGCATAAAGCAGATCTCCATGGCATCTTCATCTGCGAGGATTGGTGCATCATATGGTCCTGGACGGAAGATGTATACATGAGGGTTGGAGAAAGGCCCTTCGGCTATTTCATCATCTACGATAAGACCTTCATCATTCAAGAATGAGAGAACAAGAAACTCATCGATAAGATAGTTTTCTTGTTGCTGCCAGTTCATGTTCAAAAACTCTTCCACATCCAGGAATTCGAAAGTTCCAGCCATTTTGGTGTATAGTAAGTTTAAGATATGAAGCCTGTTGTTACATGCTTTGGTATTTAAAGCATTCAAACAGGGTATCTGAAAGGTTTTTCTTGGAGATTGAAAGGTTTTTGAAGCTTTTGGAAACAGTAACGTGCGGAGTTCCAAGACAGTCATTATTATACTGACTGTTGAGTTGCTTTGTACTTCGTTATTGTATTTCTGAGAGATTAAAATTGATAATTTTATTATTATTGATTTTTATTAAAGTGGATATTTTGAGCGTTTTATGTGTTGCCAGGTGTCTAAATGTTTGCACGATTGCACGTGTGTATTGGATACAACTGTCAGCGTATGCACGTTTGACATCTGTCCCACTCACACACGTTTCAAGGACGCTTGCTGTGTATCGTGATTTTTTCAGTTATTATTTAAATACACTACACATAAACGGTTCAATCTTTTACGAACCTTAACTCTTCATACGCTTTTTCACAAACACCTTTCTACACTTAAACTTTGCTGTCTTTCGCATCAATTCAGAATCTTCTAATGGCAACCACAGCTTTTGTTTCGTCTGGATTAGAGTTCGTTCCAAACAACTATACTGCACCACTAAACACTGCAAACGCACCAGAGGCATTTCATATGATTCAAGAGTTTCTTGCTCAGTCAGCGATTGGGCGTGCTTTGGTAGAACCTGAAAAACTTTCTGGTTCACAGATAAAGGCGTTCTGGGAAACAGGAATGTATGATGATGGTGGTGAGACAGGCAACCCATCGATTATTTTTGAATATGAAGATACAGAGTATGTAATAACTGCTGGAACCATTCGCGCTGCAATGGGGTTTCCTGAATTTTCTTCGTATACAATTGGAATGGGTGATGAGGATTTGATAAGAATGATGCAAGAGATTGGGTATTCTGGACCATTGTCGAAGATTGGACAGCTCAAACGACCATTCTTAAGGAAGGAGTGGAGCTTCTTCTTTGATTGCATCACAAGGACTTTTAGCAAGAAATGCACAAACTGGGATGCTATTCCCACAGACAGTCTGCAAATCGGGTATTCTCTTTTATTCGATAATCATTTTGATTTTGCACGACTTGTTTTGAATAATCTAGGAGACAAAATGACAGAGAATAGAGGAGTAGTCTATTTCTCTAGATTCTGTCAGACTTTGTTCTCTTACTGTGTTGAAGGAGTAGAAGTAGGTGACGAAGATGTTTCTTGTTTTAAATTACATAAGAGAATATTTTCTGATCTTATTAATAAAGATGTTAAGAAAGGGGTTGTTGGAGACTTGTTGCTACCTCAATCTGTGCAACAGTTTTTAAATGCTCAAGTCAATCCACCAACACAAGCTTCTTCTCAACCTGAGCCTCTACAACAAGAACTGCCTCCTTCAACTTCTGTTAAACCTAAAAGGGGTGGTAGGACTAAGAATGTTGGTACTAAACCTGCTAGGGTTGCTAAGTCAAATGCTGAAGCTGGGGTATCAAGCACTGAAGAACTGCCTCAGAGAAAAAGAATGAAGAAAAAGAGAGCTCAAAGAGCAAAGTCTGTTACTGCTGATTCTGATGCAGAATCAGAAACTGAAACTGATGAAGAAAATCCTCATCAGAGAAAGAGAAGACAAGTTGCTGAATATCTTTTTGCTGATATCATTGCCAATATGGACAAAGTTCCTGAGGAAACTGAAGCTCCTGAAGCTTTTGTTCAGGAGGAAGCTGCAAATCCAGAAGCTGTCAATCAAGACAGGCTAAATACTGATGATATTGAAATGGATTTTGATAGAGAAGCTCCTACATCAAAGGCTAATGATGTAGTTGAGGAAGCTGCTGCTCATTCAGACAGCAGAATTTTTGATCTTGAAGAAAATGTAAGAGAAGCTGATCAAGCTACTACAGAATTGGTAGAAACTATTGCTTCCCACACAGAAATCATTTCTCTTGATTTTGAGAAAGGTGAGGAAGTTGATCAGATTAGAATTGATCATCCTACAGAAGCTGTTGCTGTACCTGCTGATGCAACAGAGAATGTTCCTGTAGCAGCAGAGTTTGTTGCAAACTCTGAAGATGCTCTTGTTCTTGAAGCTCTACAACAATCAGTTGTTGAGATTGTTCAGCGAGAAGCAGAGGTAATTGCTAAAGCAAACTCTGATATTCCTGAAACTGTTGCAGAGAAAGTCAATGATGAAGCTGCACAGTTAGAACATGAAATCACTGCTGAACATGTTCCTGAAGAGATTGCAAGAGAGGATGACAATGTTAATGCTAGTCCTGCTCATTCACCTTCACACATATCTGACATTCAAGCCAACTCTGATGAAGAAAGAGAGTTCAATCGGGCTACTGAAAAACATTTTCAAGATATGTACTTCAAGAACTGGACAGAAGCAGATTGTATTTTCACTTCACAAAGGGCTGCTGATTTAACTGCTAACTCTGTTAAAGAGATTAAAAATCCTGAACTTCTCAGTCATTTCAAAGCAACTGTTGTTCAAATCAAATCATTAAACAATCGTTTTGATGCTTCTGATAAGGTGATTGAAGGGTTAAGGAATGATATAGCTACAAGAGAGCTTACACAGCAGAAGGACAAATCTCTATACATCTCTTTGTGTAAAGAGCAAAAGACTTTAAATTCTAGATTGTCGAAAGTTGAGGAGAATCAGACTGCTATGTCTGCTCAACTAACTTCAATTTCTAATGCTCTGGAGTTGCTGACATCAGTACTACTTTCTGATGATGTCAAAAAGGGGGAGAGTGTACCAAGTGACAAATGCAAAGACACTCAAGCTCTGAGACGGAGGGATGATGGTAATGATGGTGGAAGCAAGGGAGGTGAATCTGAAAAGAGTTTAGGCTTAAGATCATCAAGATCGAGATCAAACTCTGAGAAAAGATCAAACTCTGGTAAGGGAAAAGTAATTTCTGCCAGTGGTTCAAGGCTCAAAAGTTTGATAAACACTGATAAGCCTAGCACTGATGAAGAAGTTGCTGCTAAATTATTTATAGCAGAACATGGAAAAGATGTTACAATTGAAGATATCCAAGCTGAAGAGCAAATGCTTGCTGAAGAACACAGGAAGAATCTTGAAGCTGGGATATACAAAAAGAAAGAAATCAAGGCTCCTAGAAAGAAAGAAACTGGAATTATTATTAAAGAAAATACTCAACAGAGTATACAATACACCAGGAGGCCTATGATTAGAAACTCTGATAAGGGTAAAGGCAAAATGATTGAAGAGCCTAACCTGAAGGAGAAAGAATATTCAACCTCTGACATTGCTCAAGTTGAAACAAGATTACCAAAATCAACCTCTGACGCTGCTCAAGTTGATGATACTATTGAAGTTAAGCCAGCCTCTGACAAGGCTCAAGCTGTGCAAACTCAGCTAGCTCCACAACTCCAAGGTATTTTTAGAAGACCTGTACTATCTGAAGCTCTGACACTTCAACCTGTGGATTTCTCTCAAACCAGGACTGTACTTGGAAAAGAAACTTTTGATAAAGCTGGTTTAGGTTCACATAGGGAGAAGAGAATAAACAACAGATCTGGAGATCAATCATCATTGGCAGTATCTGGCATTATTACTCAAGAGAATCTTGATATGCTAGACTCTGTTCAGTTGATATTTCACAAGGGTTTGAAGAAAGATTTTCTGTTGTATTTTATGAATGATGGAAGAGTTTACAGAGTTGCAGAGTCTGATATAGATCTCAAATCTTATCAAGAATTGGAGTATGTTCTGTACTTGTTAAAAGTCAAAAACAGAAACACTCACAATGCTGCTACATTTATCAGACAAAAGATGCAAAGATCTAAGGTGATGCTTGGAGGAGGAATTTCAAAGGTATACATTCCTAAGTATAAAGATGCTTATGGAAATGTTATAGAAATGAAGAGAAACAGTGCAAGACTAAGGACTGATCTGGGAGTTAAAGTCTTAGAATTCAATCTAGAATCTGATAAAGCACATTTTATTAGGCTAGGGAATGAGATGAGGAAGAATTCCATCTATTCTCTGAGAGCTGCTATTTATCAGACTGGTGAATCTGATCCAGAACTCAAGGAACTGAAAGAAATCATGATTGAAGAGCTGGAAAAGGCTGAAAGAAGACTTCTAATTGATTATCTCAGGACAGTGCCTGATATTCAAGAAATCAAATAAAGTCTGACTGTAAGTTTTTAATATTTTCTATTCTAAGTCAAATTTAAACTCTGTTTTAAATTAAACTCTGTTATATGTTAAACACTGCATTTGTTATATGTTTTGACATCATCAATTATATGTTTAACTTGTACATTTTATTATGAACAAGTTGGGGGAGATTGTTAGATATAATTGCTAATGTTTGTTTATCAGTGTTTAAGCAACAGGTACTGGTCAGAGTTTATCAGAAGCCGATCAGAGTTTAGTTAAACTCTGATAGGGTAAAGAGTTTAAAGGAAGCTAGTCAGAGTTTATTTAAAGTCTGACAAGGTGATAGTTGAATTAGCTGTCGGTGCAGAATTGAAGATTCTAGAAGCAATACATTCTGAAGATGGAAATAAGCAGAATATATTGATACAGCTAAGGAAACAGGATAGAAGATAAGAAGCAATCCTTAATTGATATGAATTGTATAGCTAACTTTTAGGAATATCAATTAGAGAAGGATTGTATGTAGCTGTGTACTATATAAACACAGATAGGTTATCCCTAGAAGGGACACGATCATTGAGATATTATTCTTGTAACCTAGAAGCTCTTTATGATTCATTAACATCATAAAGAGAGAAGCTGTTAATAAGATTACAGTTTTATTGATTCATAAACAGTGTTATTAATTATTGTTATTCTCATACATACTTGATTATATTGTGTATTCGGCCTAACAGAACACAAGTCATCATCCATTAGGGAAAGAATTGACTTCACAAAGATGTCATTAGAGATGATCTATGACAAGTTGAAGACCTATGAGATGGAACAGGAACAAAAGGTGATAATCTACGGATCAGGGACAGTGGAGAACAAGCACAATGCACTTGTGAGATCAGCAGCACTTGTAGTGGATGAACCAATAACTTCTGAGATTCAGGTTCAAACCCCTAGAGCTGGAAAGGAGGTGATAATAGAAGCAGAAATGGATTCTGTGAATCTGGGTGTTGATGAAAGTGATTACTACACCCTAGAAGAGCTTGAGAAAATGGAAGACAAAACCATGGCGTACTTAGCAGCAAAGTTTAGTCACATTCGTTTCAAGAGAAACCCTAAGTACAAGTTCAAGGGTTCAACCAACAGATTCCAGAAGAGCAATTATACACCTAGTACAGGCTTTAAGGGAGGCTACAAGACTGGCATGATTGATAGAAGCAAATCAAGATGCTACAACTGCAATGAGTTAGGGCATTTTGCCACTGAATGCCAGAAGCCTCGTCAAGCGAGAGACATGAAAGATGTCTATGGAAAGAAGGATTCTTATGATGAGTTGAAGAAAGAGAATGCCAAGCTTAAACAGCAATTGGAGGCATTCTCTGGAAAGCAGAAAGGGAAAGCTTATATAGCAGAGGGAAAGCACTGGGATGATACTGATTCGGATGAAGAGGAGGAATATGGAAATGTTGCTTTAATGGCTGACTCTTCAGAGGAATCACCACAATCATCTCAGGTACCTATCTTAACTACAATTGATATGTCTAATTCTGAGTACAAGAAAACTGTGCAAGATCTTAGTGTAGAATTGTTTAATGTACACACAAGCATGCTAGCATCAGAAATGGAAAATGCTAAACTAGTTCTTAAGATTAAAAAATTAGAATCTCAAAATGAAGAACTAGAGCTTGTAGCTGTAACATTAGAAGATTTTAAGCAAAAGAATGTGTACTTAGAGAACAAGGTCAAGTGTAATGATGAGATAGAGACTATCCTCAGGAAGCAGATTTTAGATCTAGATTTGAAGCTGAATGCTTTTAAGAATTCCGCTCTAGTGGCTAAGGAAATCAATGATACTCAGGCCATAGAGAATAAAACTGCTATAGGATTTGACTATAACAAGAAAGCTAGTAAGAAGATTATGGAATTCCCTGTGACATCTTCAGTTGTCAAAAGGAATACTCCACATGTTCTTAAGAATGTTGATTGTTCAGTTTTTGTTAAGCCGTTTCCACCACTCTTTCATGAGGATGACCTTTTCATAAGACAAGAATTGCTTGAGGAGGATTTGTTGAAGGAAGAAGAGGTAAAAACTAAGTTGCCTAGGAAATCAGTAAAAAATGAATTACCTAAACCTGATTTACCTAAAACTGAAGTAGGTTCCTTAGTTAGTAATGTTAAAAAGAACAGGAATGGGAAGAAGAAGATTGTTAATCAGGAAATGGTTCCATTTTCTCCCATTGCATCTAGGAAGTTGTGCACTATTTGTAATTCTGTTGGACACCTTACACATGCATGTAAAAAGGTTAAAGTAGAAACTGTTAATGCTTCTGAAATGCATAACATGTCTGACATGCCTGATCTTCATGAACCCTGTGGAAAGAAAGATTATTTGCTATGTAAGTACAACATCATGCATGCTTATTTTAAGTTGATGTCTGATAGTAGCAATAGCACTGATAATGTTAAATCCACAGATACTATGAATATCAAACAGGGTAAGACTAAATTGAATGTTACTCCTGTTAAATCATCTAAACCTTCCGGACCCAAACAATTTTGGGTACCAAAGTCTGCTTAATCAATCTGTGATTGCAGGGTAAGGTTAAAAGCTCAAAGGTTATGTGGATTCTGGATAGTGGCTGTTCTAGACACATGACAGGTGAAGAGTCCCTGCTTACAGAGGTGGTTAAGAAGACCGGCCCGATTGTAACCTTTGGAGATGACAGCAAAGGATACACTACGGGATATGGTAAATTGAAAGCCGGAAATGTCATCATTGAAAACATCTCTCTTATTGAAGGATTAAAGCACAATCTTCTAAGTATCAGTCAATTCTGTGATAAAGGCTACAATGTAGATTTCAGAAAGGACAAGTGCTTGATCACCAACAGGAAGGATGAGAAGCTTACTCTACTGGGAGTGAGAAAAGGAAATTTGTTTATAGCTGACTTAAGTTCTACCAGTGAAGGAGAAGTTACATGTTTTTATGCAAAGGCATCTTCAGAACAAAGTTGGCTATGGCACAAGAAGCTCTCACATCTGAACTTCAAAACTATGAACTCTTTGGTAAAGAGAGAGTTAGCGAGAGGGTTGCCCCTGATGGAATTCAATCAGGAGGGACTATGTGAAGCATGTGAAAAAGGGAAGTCGAAGAAAGCATCACATGGAAGCAAAGGAATGACAAGCATTACTGAACCATTACAGCTGATTCATATGGATTTATTTGGTCTAGTTAATGTTATGTCACTTTCAAGGAATAGATATGCATTGGTGATGGTGGACGACTACTCCAAGTACATGTGGGTGTTGTTCATACAATCAAAGGATGAAGCAACACAACTAATCATTGATCACATCAAGAAGATAGAAGTGGAAGCTAAGCTACCTGTGCGGACAATCAGATCAGACAATGGAACTGAATTCAAGAATGCAGTTCTTAATGATTTCTGCTCAGAGAAAGGAATATCAAGACAGTTTTCAGCACCAAGAACTCCTCAACAGAATGGAGTAGTGGAAAGGAAGAACAGGACCTTGGTTGAAGCAACAAGGACCATGTTGAGTGGATCAAAACTTCCCACTTACTTTTGGGCTGAAGCAGTGAATACAGCTTGCTACACTCAGAATCGAACCCTGATCAACAAAGATCATGAAAAGACTCCGTATGAGTTAATGGCCAACAAGAAACCAACATTGAAGTACTTTCATGTGTTTGGTGCAAAGTGCTTTGTACTTAAAGATGGAGAACATCTTGGCAAGTTTGATGCCAAAGCAGATGAAGACATTTTTCTGGGCTATTCTCTGGAATCTAAGGCTTTCAGGGTATATGTGATTGAAGATAAGAAGGTGTTGGAAAGCATTAATGTAACATTTGACGACACCAAAAGACCAGGCCTGCAAACTGGAGAGAACTCTGAATCCTTGGTATTTGAAAATCTATCAGGAGATCTCTCTGACAATGAAGAAGTACCTGAAGTTGTTACATTCATTAATAATAATCATAATGATAATGATTCTGGACAAAGTGGTGACCAAAGTGGAGATCCTCAACATACAGGATCCACTAGTCAGTCTACAGAATCAACAGATCAAACCGTCAACAACTCAGGGGGAGCAGGAGAAGGATCAACTAGTCACACTCCACAACATCTAGAACAAGGAGAATCATCAAGATCGCATCTGCCAAGACAAAGGGTATGGAATAGAGATCATCCCTTTCACTTGATCATTGGTGATCCGGACACAGGAGTGAGAACTAGGAGAACATCAAAAAATGAATGTCACTATTCTGGGTTTCTTTCAGAAACAGAACCTAAGAAAGTTGAAGATGCTCTAGATGATCCAGATTGGGTGATTGCTATTGATAAGTGGGTTTTATATCTACTTGGAACGCTTCGAATCGGCTTAAATTGACTGTCTTGGCCTCAAGTATGTGGTGTTATGATCCGTTTGGAGTGTTTTGTGCAGGTGTGCTAAATTGGAGCAAGGTGCTTGTTTTTATTGCTAAATGTGGTGGTGTTGATGTTAAGGAAGAAGGAAGCTAGAGATTTTGGAGCTTAATTAGATGGACATTCGGATTTATTGGACTAGGTGGGCTGGCTACACTGTTTGGGCCATATCTTGAGTTCTAGAAGTCCAATTTTGACGATCTTACAGCCCACGCGAAGAGAATGAAATTTTCTATCAGGACAAGTGGGGCGGCCGCGCCACTAGTGGGGCGGCCGCGCCACTTTGGCAGGAGAAATGTGGGGCGCCCGCGCCACTAGTGGGGCGGCCGCGCCACCCCCTCTGGCCCAATTTCTGTTTTGCTCTGATTTTGATATTAGGGAATTGACTGGTCAAACCTGAGGCAGCTATCAATACTTGTGGATGTTTTAGGAGGCTACTACCCTAATTCTATTTTTATGAAGTATCTATCGAGGAACTATCAAGGAGAACAAGAGGAGGCCAAACCCTAGAAGACCTAGCTTAATTTCATCTTTGTATTCTTCTAAATTAGGCATACTTGGATTCTCTTACGTTGTTTTCTAAACCTTATGACTATTGTTACTATTGGTTTTTGATTTTCAATTCAAGACTTATTTTTAATATCATGTTTTCATTAGAACCCGCTATGATGAACGGTTCATTCATGAACTAATCGTTATAGTGGGATTCTAACGGAGTTTCTTATGGAGTTTAGTGGTTAATTGTTTTTATATATTCTGTGTGTGATGGCTAATTGATTTTCTATCATGGTTGTGCTTATTCGTTATGGATGCGTAGCTAACATTCATGATTGTTTGTTAATCTCTATTGATTGCGAAAGTGGATATAGGGATTTAGAACTTGCCATGCTAGCATAAGTTCATGTATAATTGTCATGCATGATTCGTGGATGATTTTAACCATTTCATCTACCTTATGTAATCTGAATAGATAACTTGCTCATTAAACCACTATGTTTTCAATCTCTATAGACATATAGGGACTAAGCATATTTTGTGTCCATTTAACTTCTATCTTTATTGTGGATGTTTAAGTGGTATGGTATACGTATACTGAAAGGTAGCGTATACTAGTTTCGTGTTATCTGATTAGTTGTCACAACCGTCACATGCATTAATTAAGAACAAGAGACTCTAGATGAAATATTTAATGATGTTAGGATCCCATGCTTTATTCATATAAGTAATTTTCCAGTAATTCTCTTTAGTTATTATAATCTTGTTAAGTGCTAGTTAATTAGTTAAACAAAACCAAATTTGATACTTATCTTAGCAGTGAGTAATAACCATACATTGGTGCATAAGTGCATAGCTATAACAACATAACCAGTCTCTGTGGGAACGAACTTAACTTTATCATATACTACTTGTGACCACGTGCGCTTGCGTGTTGTTGTGTGAACAAGTTTTTGGCGCCGCTGCCGGGGACTCGGTGTTGTTTTATTTTTAGTTTATGTGCTTGTCATCAGTGGTCGTTAGAGTTCACTGACTCGGATTGTTTTTCTAACCTATCTTGTTTAGTTCGGTGTGTTTCAGGTACTTGAGTGTTTGAAAATGGCAGGCGAGGAGTTGCCATGGTGGGCATATTCGAGGACATCCATGCCTCAGCAATGTGAGCAATGTTTGGGCGTTCATGAGACCTCACCATATTGTTACTACGAAGGAGTTGATCCATATGTCACTTATGAGGAACAACCATATTCTCAATACCATCTTCAACAGTACCAGCAAGATGTTCCAAAAATGTCATATTTCTTTGGTAGTGAAGAGTTTCAACATCAACAACATACTCCTACTTTTCAGTTAGATGAGGTTGTTGATATGGAGGAGATTAGGATGCTTGTCAAGAGTAATGAGGAGTCTATCAAATCTTTGGAGACACTAGTTGCTCAAGTTTTGAGTGCCTTGGAACAAGAGAAACAACAGTTCATACTAGAGGCAATTCCAGAAAATAACGGTGACTTGGAGCAAGGTACTGCATGCATAATTGAGGAAGACAAATTCCAAGGTGAGGTGAGCGTTCACAAGCCATGTGAGGAATTTGATCATGCTAGTATGGTGGATGATTTGGAAAGGGCACTATATGGGACAGACACTAATGAGCTACACAAATTTCAAGAATTGGTATGTGCGTACCAAGAGGCTGATGACCATGGGAAAGATGCAGGTCTTCTACTTGTCTCAGAGTATAAAGATGGAGGTAGCGCATTAGAGCCATTGGAGGAAGTTCTCTTTGAGGAACCAAAGGCTTCAACAACTTACATTTACCCTCCTCCATTATATTCGAGCGAAGCCCGCGAATGTGTGTTGTTCTACAAATTGACAAATTTTGGGTCAACCGATGAAGGCATTGGAATAGGATATAGTTGTTATACGAATAGGCCAAGCGAGGAGAAGGGGCAGAAAGTGTGCCGCCGTGATGACGATGAAGTCTCACGAAGAGATGACCAGGCCAACTATTATCATCCTTAATGGAGACTTGGACGGAGTCAAGCTAATTGACTCTAAACAAGCGCTTCGTGGGAGGCAACCCACGTGTTTCGGTATTTTTAGGTATGTTTCCTACTATCCCTTGTATTTACTTCCATTCAATGGGGACATTGAATATTTTAAGTTTGGGGGTGATGTGTGGGTTGGTAGTGTTAGTGTGTGTCTCATGTAGGATTCATATTGCATATGTAGTTGTAGTTCATTCGTAGTTTTGCATATTTATGTCATTTTAGGGCATTCTGTTGCATAGTTTTTATCTATCATGTGAGTTCATTTAGTTGCATTTGCATAGAATAGTCATGATCCCGTAGGACTTGACTATTTCCGTTGGTGAGTCGATGTTGATTGGAGTGTAGTTGTGATGAATAGAGGGTTGATTAAGTTCCTAAGTATTGACTTGCATGCCAGAAACAAATCTATTCCATAAGTCTCATTGGTTGCTTTTGAATTTGATCAGACCATGCTTGTTTAGATGTTAGAGTTTAACCACTTGTTTATATTTAGAATATTGGCTAGATTCTTGAAAATGAAGGTGCACTTAAGTATAAGTTTGGGGGAAACCAGGAATTTCATGCTAGTTGTTAATAAAGGCTAGGTGTCAAATGGCTAGTAGCCGCTCATTGGTAAAAAATGAGTAGTCTAGGGTGGGATGAGAAAAAGCAATGGCACTCATTCCGAAATTCCGAAATTTGAAAAAAAAGTAAAAAAAAAAAAAAAAAAGTTGAAAAAGAAAAGAAAAAAAAAAAGAGTTGTGTTTGTTTTGTGTTTATGCAGAATTGATCAGGGTGAGCTCTTTAATACTCGAGTAAGTAAGTTCTTTGGGAACTTTGTGCCTAGTGACCTAAGACTTTTCCGGTTTGGGATCCACTGACCTAAAGCTCGTTAAATGGGTATTATTGTAAAATCCTTTCGAGGTCTCATCCATTGCACGATCAAATAAGCATATGTGTTGTGTATAGTGGTTTGTGTAATAAAGCATGAATTTCTGTCTAACTCGAGTGGTTTATGGAGGTGTGTCCTAAAGGTTCTTGTGTCTAGCGTTCATTCTGTTTATAAACTTGTGGTTGTTTTGGCTAAGGATAGGTATGGTCTTGATTAAGTTTGGGAGTATGTTGGTGAGCATTGCACACACGCACGTTCCTGTGTTTGTATGGTTGATCAAGGGGAGTTTGGTCGAACTCTGTTTGGAAGATTGCATTCTGTGAGATTTTGGCTTATTTATTGGTTATGGTTAGGTTGAGGGGATTGCTTGCATTATCATATTAGTTGCATTCATGCATTGCATTAGTTTCATATAGAGTTGTGTTTATGCTTGAGGACAAGCATCGGTTTAAGTTTGGGGGTGTGATAAGTGGGTTTTATATCTACTTGGAACGCTTCGAATCGGCTTAAATTGACTGTCTTGGCCTCAAGTATGTGGTGTTATGATCCGTTTGGAGTGTTTTGTGCAGGTGTGCTAAATTGGAGCAAGGTGCTTGTTTTTATTGCTAAATGTGGTGGTGTTGATGTTAAGGAAGAAG
This sequence comes from Heracleum sosnowskyi, assembly GCA_030848705.1. Classification (NCBI taxonomy): domain Eukaryota; kingdom Viridiplantae; phylum Streptophyta; class Magnoliopsida; order Apiales; family Apiaceae; genus Heracleum; species Heracleum sosnowskyi. The sequence continues at coordinate 14,086,665 of CM061239.1, forward strand.
GAAGCTAGAGATTTTGGAGCTTAATTAGATGGACATTCGGATTTATTGGACTAGGTGGGCTGGCTACACTGTTTGGGCCATATCTTGAGTTCTAGAAGTCCGATTTTGACGATCTTACACCCCACGCGAAGAGAATGAAATTTTCTGTCAGGACAAGTGGGGCGCCCGCGCCACTAGTGGGGCGCCCGCGCCACTTTGGCAGGAGAAATGTGGGGCGCCCGCGCCACTAGTGGGGCGGCCGCGCCACCCCCTCTGGCCCAATTTCTGTTTTGCTCTGATTTTGATATTAGGGAATTGACTGGTCAAACCTGAGGCAGCTATCAATACTTGTGGACGTTTTAGGAGGCTACTACCCTAATTCTATTTTTATGAAGTATCTATCGAGGAACTATCAAGGAGAACAAGAGGAGGCCAAACCCTAGAAGACCTAGCTTAATTTCATCTTTGTATTCTTCTAAATTAGGCATACTTGGATTCTCTTACGTTGTTTTCTAAACCTTATGACTATTGTTACTATTGGTTTTTGATTTTCAATTCAAGACTTATTTTTAATATCATGTTTTCATTAGAACCCGCTATGATGAACGGTTCATTCATGAACTAATCGTTATAGTGGGATTCTAACGGAGTTTCTTATGGAGTTTAGTGGTTAATTGTTTTTATATATTCTGTGTGTGATGGCTAATTGATTTCCTATCATGGTTGTGCTTATTCGTTGTGGATGCGTAGCTAACATTCATGATTGTTTGTTAATCTCTATTGATTGCGAAAGTGGATATAGGGATTTAGAACTTGCCATGCTAGCATAAGTTCATGTATACACTACAAGAAAAGGGTCAATAGACATCGGTTTCTGGCTGATGTCTATGTTGTTTGCCAACCGATGTCTTAGTCGGTGATGTCTATCTTAGACATCGGTCAGAAACCGATGTCTATTTAGCTCTAAGACATCAATTTTCTAGCAAATAAATTGATGTCTATTGTCATCTTAGACATCATCCTATACTGATGTCTAATGAACTTATAAACATCAGTATTTACAGAAAAATGTGATGTATATCTTTATGTTAGACATCAGTTTTTCCACAATAAAATTGATGTATATTTAGATTTTACACATCAGTATTTATTAAAATTTTGATGTATTTGTTACCATTAGATATTAGTTTCTGAGCTTATACTAAATAAACTGTTATCTATCCAAGCGTAAAAAAAATAAAAACTGGACCATTCACTATATATATGCAACCATTTATAATACATCATTCTGAAAATACACCCAAATTTAAAAAAAAAATTGTAACTACAAATTAGATATGTGGGTAAAGGTAAAAAAAAGGTAAACATACAGCTACAAATTAGCCTCTACTAAAATTTAAAGTTGTACCATGTGCACCTCCTACATCCACCACCTCTTAAACTTTTGTGTCTCCTACAAAAGTATTGAATATGAAGGTATTGAGAATTATGGTAGCATCTGAACCGTTCAGTCCCAGAATTTGCTTCCCTGCAAAATTGAACACGAACAGAAGGACCATTTGGTAAATACTTTGACCTGCTATGTTTCTCCACAAAACAACCTGCAGGGTCAATGACAATATGACATAGTTAGATACATTGATTTCAGCAATAAGTCTAGTAATCACTCTGAAAATTCGTATATCATTTCAAGCACTTATGTTCTCTTTTGGAGGGAGTCATTGATGGGTATGATAAAGAGGAGCCTACTGGCAGTGGTGTAGACAGTGAATTCGCCAAGTGTTGGCTAATATACAGCCTTACAAAACTTTTACGATGACAAGAACAAAAAATTTCTAGTATACAACTAAATAGTTTATCAATTATAACAAGATGATAGATTCCTAAAATCTACTACTATTCAATTTGTGTTTATACTTGTTTAGAATATTAACAATTCTAATACTAGAGACTGCTTATATAATGTTATAGCTGTGAAAAACATGCGATTTTAGGGTTTCCAGATTCCTGAGTTTGCTTTTAAACCTTATCGGGATCACTTGTGCATCAAGAAAAACCATGGGTCACATTATCTGTTATTACACTGTCCACCAGAGAGGTACTAACAAACAAGTAACATATTGGCTGTTGGTTTTGTACGAAACTAGTGCTTACCAAATAAAAGGATGTTTGATACTTCTCTTTATTAACTCCTGTTGTATCTACCGAGTATGACAGCCATAGGTCATTTCCATTACGGGAAGCTTGCATAAATATAGCTGAGAGGCATGTTAAGATGGTAATAGACCGACCGCAGAATGCTGCATAGTTTCTGTAGATCAAAAAGATTGATATTCAATCAAAGCATGAAGAAAGTTACAAACATAACATGTTAAATAAATAAAAGTAACAAGCCATGTAAATATAATATGTATACAGAAATAACATATGTTTCATTTTTCTATTTTTAATTTTAATAGCTTTATGACCTTGTAATAAACAATTCAAATCTCCCAATGGGTTTAATAAAATCAACTCGTTCTTTTTCCAGAGTAAAGTAGACACTCCTAGTTATAACATATCAAAAATTCATCTTAAAATCAGCAATACACAATCCACAACATTTATTTCAAGTCACCTCTATTTTCTGCAGAAATGCAGGCGTGATCGGTCCTACTACTTCGGCTTCAATTCAGATTTTACAAGTCTAATACTGCTGAAATTTTGCGGGCACGTTCTTAACGCTCATACCTATGACTTCTATTCTTTTAATCTTCACAAATTTTGCCACTAAGACCATCAAAAGGCCGCTGCAAGACAATCTATTAATTCTGAAAAGTACCAGAATTTCAGAGCTATATTCACCATTTAATTCATAACTCATAAAGTTCAAGTGAAACAATCACCCAAACTTACCGACTTTTAGAATAGATGTAAGTGAACAGTTTTAATCTTTACTCTACCACTAATACCATTCTTAAAGCTTCCAAAATTGGTGTCCAAAACAAAATAGATTTGCTGCAACCAAAATTCTGCTGTGTTAACATTCAGTTTAGAGCTAATAACTCCCTATACGTATATTTAATTATCATGAAATTTCAGAGAAAACTTAACCAGGTATATACCTACAATTTCCACTCTTTGACCAACTTGTAATTTGGCGTTTAACCTCTTCAAAATCGATATACAAAACAGGAATTACAAAACTGAAATATAAAATGTAACTGTGCGCACTACACTCAACCATTTTTTAATAAATTGGAATATAATCCTTTGAAGGTTAGAATTTCCAGATTTCATCTCAACTATCAGGCCAATTTCCCATAACATGTTCAGAGCAAAATTAACCATATAACTTAGGAAACCAATTTCTTAAACTTGTGATGCACAGAAAATTCTGCGCTGCGCTACCTTCACTAAAACATTCAAAACTTTTGACTTGATTACTTAACACGAACAGAAGGACCATTTGGTAAATACCTTACTACTAAATGTCTACTGATAAGGTTAAGAGTTCTTACATTTAAAGCAATAAAATATATAAAAACGGAGTACTTGCTGAGTAAGTGTTAGGCCGGAGAAAAGGTATATAGGATCATTTTCTATATGAGCAGAGAAAAGAATCCGCATAGTAGATAAGAAAAACAAACCTCTGTTCTAGCTATACCCGTAGCAAGTCCAATGTCTGCTTCGTGCAAAGCAGGAGCATCATTTGTTCCATCACTAGTTACTGCAATCACCTCTTTATGCGTGCTCCTCAAATTCGTTACCAGCTTGTGCTTGTCCAAAGGCAAAGATCGAGCCATTACCTATACACATGTATATTCAAATCAACTGCATCTTTGGATAGATTAAAAAATACTAATGCAATCAATTGACCACCTGAATATATGGTACTATTGCCTTCAATTCATCTGGACTTTTGTTACGAAAATATGGTCCTTTAATTGCCAAACCACCTTCAGTGAGTATTCAGAGCATTATATTGTTTTTATATAGGTAACTCATTGTCTTGACAATTTCAATGTGGGGTGCCAGCCAATACTCAAATTCAACCTTCTTATCAAGTACCTGGGCAAAAAAAAAATCTTGAAAATGTCAAATATATTATTAGAACTTACAATCAGGATTCTATGCATTACCATAAGCCCTCGACATGCTTTATAATATCAACTTAACAAGATATAGGAAACAGACCTTCTGACTCGTCATTTCACTTGGCTAAGTTGAACTTGATTATTGTAACACTCGCTTTAGAAACGTTGATCCTAAATTTAATTGACCTCTCTTTTACATAAATTAAATAATCTAGTAGTTTGAAGTATTTTTTTATTAACCAATTTATTTTAAAATATTTACAGAGACTAAAATCTAAATATTTTGGTTAGAAGATGGATTTGTAAATTTGACTTTTAGTATTGAAATTTGACATTAAAATTCAATATGTTTATTATTTTAGTGTCGAGATCGAATAGATTATGGAACAGAACTAGTTTGGTCATTAAAGAAAAAATGGATCAAAAATTATGGGCTCAACCATTGATGGGCCGAATTTGTTTTTGAATCGGTTGTCTGTGATGGCTCTTGAGAAACATTCATGTCATCTAGGATTCATTTGAGAAAGCAAGAATTAATCATGAGATTTATAAGCTAATAATCACCTCAAGCAAGCAAGACTCATAAACGTAAACATAGCAAAATCAACAAAGAAACCTGTAAACGTAAACATAGCAAAATCAACAAAAAAACCTGAGCAGAAGAACCACCAGGATCGGACAAGAAAAGACAGGGCAAGCTGGAACGAAAAGGCATCTCCATTTGCTTCAAGAAGGATAAAAAAAGTATCCACCTTATTCTGTCCACAACCAGGTTCCTCTTAAAACCTTCTTTACTCCTGTTCTCCAGCTATACACATATTTAAACACAAATCAAGTAAATAACAATTTAACACAACATATCATCTATTAAAATCGTACGAGATCTAATAAACACACAAATGCGAGTAAATAAATAAACTAACCATTGCAACAAATTGAATTCAAAGATTACGAGATGAAGATTAATAGATCCGAATTGAGATCCGAGTGAATTGAATTGAACGAAGTAGAGCAGGACGGAGGTGAATGGTGGTGGAGGTGAGTGGCGGTGGAGACGAGAGAGAGAGAGAGAGAGAGAGAGAGAGAGAGAGAGAGAGAGAGAGAGAGAGAGAGAGAGAGAGAGAGAGAGAGAGAGAGAGAGAGAGAGAGAGAGAGAGAGAGAGAGAGAGGTGAGAGACGAGAGAGAGAGTCGGGGGAAAAGTATTTGGCAAGAGGGGGGAAATAATTGGTATAAAGGGGGGAAATAATTGGTGTAAAGGGGGGAATTGCAAAAAATTTACCAAAGGGACGCGTTGAATTTTTTTAGTCGAACTTTAGACATCGGTTCTAAAATAAGCGATGTCTTCAAACAACAAAGACATCAGTTTAATGCGGGGTGATGTTATTATATTTTTTAACATCAGTGATATTAGTAACCGATGTCTAATGTGTGATGTCTATTGAACATTTTCTTGTAGTGATAATTGTCATGCATGATTCGTGGATGATTTTAACCATTTCATCTACCTTATGTAATCTGAATAGATAACTTGCTCATTAAACCACTATGTTTTCAATCTCTATAGACATATAGGGACTAAGCATATTTTGTGTCCATTTAACTTCTATCTTTATTTTGGATGTTTAAGTGGTATGGTATACGTATACTGAAAGGTAGCGTATACTAGTTTCGTGTTATCTGATTAGTTGTCACAACCGTCACATGCATTAATTAAGAACAAGAGACTCTAGATGAAATATTTAATGATGTTAGGATCCCATGCTTTATTCATATAAGTAATTTTCTAGTAATTCTCTTTAGTTAATATAATCTTGTTAAGTGCTAGTTAATTAGTTAAACAAAACCAAATTTGATACTTATCTTAGCAGTGAGTAATAACCATACATTGGTGCATAAGTGCATAGCTATAACAACATAACCAGTCTCTGTGGGAACGAACTTAACTTTATCATATACTACTTGTGACCACGTGCGCTTGCGTGTTGTTGTGTGAACAGCTATGCAAGAGGAACTCAATCAGTTTGAAAGGCAGAAAGTTTGGAAGCTAGTACCCAGGCCTAAGGGAAAATCTGTTATTGGAATACGATGGGTATTCAGAAATAAGTTAGACGAAGATGGCATTGTAACGAGAAACAAAGCCAGACTGGTTGCTAAAGGTTACTCTCAAGAAGAGGGTATAGATGATGATGAAACCTATGCACCAGTAGCAAGACTTGAGGCCATCAGAATGTTTCTGGCATTTGCTGCACATTCCAATTACAAGGTATATCAAATGGATGTGAAGAGTGCTTTTTTGAACGGGGAGTTAGAAGAAGAAGTGTATGTGGAACAACCTCCAGGTTTTGAGGATTCAAAACTGGCAGACTTTGTGTACTTTCTATTCAAAGCTCTCTACGGACTCAAACAAGCTCCAAGGACATGGTATGACACTCTCTCTGAATTCTTACTTGAAAATGATTTTACAAGAGGTGTTGTAGACAAAACTCTCTTTGTCAAAAAGCATAAAAATGATTTGATATTTGGTTCTACTAATGATGATCTATGGAAGAGATTTGCTAAGTTAATGCAGAGTCGTTATGAAATGAGCATGATGGGTGAATTGTCATTCTTTCTTGGACTGCAAGTATACCAAAAACAAGATGGTATATTCATTTGTCAGTCCAAGTACATCAAAGATCTTCTGAAGAAGTATCAAATGGAAGACTCATCTACAGCAAAGACTCCTATGCCAACTGCCACTAAGCTTGATAAGGATGAAACTGGTAAGAAGGTTGACACTTGTGTGCTAGATTTCAGTCTGATCCTAAAGAATCTCATCTAATAGCTGTTAAGCGAATATTTAGATATCTTAAGGGAACCCCAAATCTTGGAATTTGGTACCCTAAAGATACAGGATTTGATCTTATTGGATACACAGACTCTGATTTTGCAGGTTGTAAGATTGATCGGAAGAGTACTTCAGGAAGCTGTCAGTTTCTTGGAAGGTTAGTTTCCTGGTATAGCAAGAAGCAGCATTCAGTTTCCACATCAACAGCTGAGGCTGAATACATTGCTGCTGGTAGCTGTTGTGCTCAGATCTTGTGGATGAGAAACCAACTCCGTGACTATGGACTTTTGTTAACAAAGATTCCAATATTTTGCGACAACACAAGTGCCATAGCAATCTCAAACAACCCAGTGCAACACTCGATGACGAAGCACATCGACATCAGGTATCATTTTATCCGAGAGCATGTCATGAATGGAACTGTGGAGTTACATTTTGTACCCACAGAGGATCAAATTGCAGACATCTTTACTAAACCGCTTGATGAATCCACTTTCAATAAGCTGGTTGGTGAACTTGGGATGTTAAATCTTTCTAATTGATTTTGATTAGAAGTCAGTAACTACAGATAGTCCTGGTGAATACATGAGTTTAAGAATTGTTATATCCTTAGGACTCGTGAATTTATTTTCTGGAGCAATTCTCGTAGTTAGGATTACTGTACTAATTTTATGTCATAATTATGGATAATATATCTTCTGGCATTTAATTGGTTATTAATTATAAAAATTATTTAGGTGCTAATATTTGTTCTAAATATTTTAGCATCTATTTAATTTGAATTAATTTACTTTGTTTTTAACATTGTAGATTAATGCAGCATAATTTATTGGATTTTAATTGATTAATATCATTTGATGATATTTAGTTGATTTTATTCTAAGAAAATTGTGAATTTTCTGTTAACAATTGATTTTGGTGAATTTTAAAAGATTTATTAGAATTAAAACTTGACAGGAAATAAAACAGTCTAAATTTTAAAACAAGAACAGGTTTTAAAATGAAGACAGAAGCAAAAAATATCGAATTTAGGAAATTCGATAGTTTTTCAAGTACATAGATAATTCTATCGAAATTAATTTTCGATAGTTTTTGAAAAGGAAAAGAAAAACTATCGAAAACAATTCTCGATAGTTTTTGAAGAAATTTTGAAAAAGCATCGAATTGAATTTCATTAATCTTTATCTAAATTCTCGATGGTTTTTTGAAATAAAAAAAAAAGAAAATCTATCGGAGAGAATTAATTTTTCCTTTATTTTAATTCTCGATAGTTTTTCAACAAAAGGTGTTCGATAGTTTTTATATTAAAACAGCAAAGACATTCGAAGGCGAGGAGACCATGAAGTGCATGAAGATGAAGAGCAATGCAATAACCGCTCTGATAAGGAAGAACAAATATCTTCCAGGGGTACCCACTGTTCTCACTGAATATCTAAGAACGGTGCCCCTACCACTTCTACCCCCAGGGGAACAGGTAAATCAAGGTAACATTCCTGAACCTGAACTGGCTCCTGAGCCACAACCAATGGATATTGATCCAGAGCCCTCAGTGGCCATTCCAGACCAGGAGGTTGCAAACCCACAACCTCTAACCACGGTCGAAGAGCCTTTGGAAGAGCCAAATGAAACAATAAACGAACCTCCTTCCCCTCCTATACCCAATATTCAGACATCCGTGAGTGTAGAGGGAGATAGTGCCTTAGCAGCACCACATAAGGAGATACACCCTTCAACAGCAGCTCTGCCTTCCTCTAAAAGGAGACGAACAGAAACCGAGGCAACTGTTGATACTTTATTTCAAACTTCCAAAGCGCCCTTTATTGATTTTTCTGATGCTGATTGGGCTACGCTAACGAAAGCTATATCTGAACCAATAGCTCAATCAAGTAAGGAAGAATTGACGGAAGCAACTGGTGTTCCGACCATATTACGGTCAGGTTCACTGGTTGAAGGTTCTAAGAACCAAGGGTCTTCACAGACGTCGAGAGAAGGCTTTGACCTAAATGCACAATCTAAAGGGTCATTGTCTACCTCCCCAGATGGAACATATCTGGATCCTGCGGGTAAAGGGTCTGACGTAGGTGCAGATCGGCAACTCATTGACGATGAATCAATTACTATTGAGAAGTCAACTGAGGTAAAGTCTTCACAGACTATCGGGGAAGATTCGGGATCTCTGCTGTTAAAAGAGCCTGTTTCTAACCCCCTAGAGATTCAAACTCTAGATCCTACAAAGGATATATCATCTAAGGATGATCAGCAACTTGGTTTAACCAAGGACGGGGACTTGCGAAGCCCCATTGCACCACCGATGACCTCCTTAAGGATGGCTACGGTGTTTTCTTCTGCAGGTACAACTAGCACAAAGGGATTGAGTGAAACAAAAACACTTACACCTGGCCTGAGTGGGAAAGGTAAAATGAGTGAAACACCAACAGAAACGTTGAGTGTACACCCAGAGCCAAACGTGAGGAGTGACACCCTAACCCTTCCAAATATTGATGATTTGCTATTACCTAGAGGTACATGTTCAATCCAACCTCAAGGAGATTATGGAATATGTTGAGGAACCAACAACCCGGACCTTCACAGCAACAACCTGATCCTTCTACTACCTTTTACAATGAGGATAACTTCATCGAGGATTCCTCAACTAAGGGGGAGAAAGTTGGAGAAGGGGAAACAAATGAAGTGACTAATGAAGGTTGGCAAACAACTGGATGGGAGTTTGGGAAACCAATGAAGCTATTCCAGTTAGACAGTACTGGATTGAAGACATTGTGCAAGAAGAAGAAAGTGAGGAGGAATTTGAGATCATGCAAGAGCAACCACTACAGGAGGAGCATGAGCCATATTATCCAGAGCCAATAGAACATCCTATCTTGGATGATGATATGGAAGAAGAAGCAAATTCTCTATCACTGGAAGAAGAAGCTGCCTTGGAGATGGTGAAAGCTCAAAGAGCTGAAATAGATGCCAGGCAAGCTGAGAGAGAAAGACACCAAGCAGTTTTGAGGAAGAACTGCAGGTGATACTCATCAAGATTCAAAGAACTACAAGACTAAATGAACTGCTCCGTGAGCATGTTAAGGAGATCTTGATGAAAGTCGGTCCAGAGATTACTGAAGATCCTCCAATGGTTAGATTCATGACGAATGACTTGTTCAGAATCTGCTATTTGGCTGAGGACAAACTGAGAGACTACCCAAGAAACTATCTAATCTCAGTTGAGAAGTATCTTAGATCCACTGGATTCTCATCAACGGAGAAGGACAAAGCAGCAGACACTCTTAGAAGATTTCTAATGGAGAATGTTCCTTACTATAGGGAAAGAGTGGAAAGAGGATTGGAAGTGCATACCAGATTACCAAACATGCCAAAGCTAAACAAGGAAGATGTTAACATTGCATGGTTATGGGCTGGAGTGGGTCAAGAGGTTGAATATATTGGAAGACACATCCAAGGAGCAATCCTTAAACCTGGAGAACCACTGCACTATCTATCAGTGATTGATTATCAAGCTGCTAACTCCGATCCAATGATTGAAGAAGGTGAGATTGGAATGGACTGAAGATTGAAGCAAAGAACAAAAAAACTATCAGCTCAGACAAGAGGAGCAACTTCAATGTGAAAAGTTTTATTGTTTTTTGATTTATGAAATCTGGAAATGTATATATATCTGATCCAGAATGCATTTAATATTATTACGCTATCTTACTTTAATTAGTTTCATGTTTCCTTAGTTAGTTGAGTTATCCTCGAAGTATTTGCTTGTCGAACTCTATCCAATCAAATAGGGGGAGATTGTAAAGCATAATGTAACATAAGATGTAAAAGAGATAACTACAACTCAACAAAGGACAAGACAGACAATAGTATTAACAGAAGCACAGGAATCCAGAATCAAAGAAGAAAAGGTAAACTCAAAAAATCAAAATACGTTATGTATTCTTGAAGTCCGTAAACAGGTCACGGAAAGAAGTTCATGAAAATGTTCAAGCCTCAGTGACAGCAAAAGAAACAAGACATTCAAGACGACAGAAGTATGTGAATGATTTAGGGTTAAGTACCACGGGATTCCAGTGATTTAAATGAAGCAACCAGAACGACAAAGGACTTATCAGCAGCACTGAAATGAAGACATAAAAGAAGAATTGATCAAGTGTTATTCATCTGTGAACCAGACCAGTTGCACTAGGTGACGGCACTAAAAAGATCAAGTTGTTTTATCGTCTCAGAAGAAATTGATACAGTCTAAATCTTAAACGCCCTGAAACTTTTCTAATAGGCTAATAATAGAAAAGGTTTGATAGTTTTCTAATTAAGAAAACCATCGAATGAAAAGCATAAAGTAAATGAATACTTTAATAAAGTAAGTATTCCATTCGATAGTTTTTATTTAAAAACCATCGAATTGAATAATTACTTTATTCATTCGATAGTTTTCATTTAGAAAGTGGGTGAAAAGTTTTCTTTGTTTGTCAGGTTGATTGAAAATTGGACGGCCAAGATTGTTTTAACAATTAAGGTTCGATAGTTTTCGAAAACAAAAGACTACAATTACTAAGAGAGAGGCAGTGTCTTCCTCAGTCAGGTTATTTCATAGTAGCAACTACTGAGAGAGAAGTTTGAGCCGAAGAAGATCATAGAAATTTATAGTGCTCAGAATTCTATCAATGTATTGATTGTGAATAACCTAGAACTCATTGAAGCTAATCTGCGGATTAGAAATTGTAGCACCCCTCGAGGTTTATATTTATAAAAAGATATATTCCCCGAAACTTGATTTGGTTTGGTGTGTTTGATTTCGTTATAGAACTGAAAGATTAATCCGTGAACGAAATTGAATTATTTGTGAGTATCGTATTCAACCCCCCCCCCCCCCCTTCTACGATACTTTGGACCTAACACTAGGATTCTTATAGCACGAATTTCCACATTCTTTACACGGACATCTAATACGGCCGTTGTCTTCTTGTTGTATATTTTCCATAGCAAATCTAATGAAACTATCCACACCAATCTTGTATTCTTCCGTTAAATATTTAGCCTCATTATATCGATTACGACCAATCCAATTACGATCGGATGCCATCTACAAAATAGGTACACAACATAGGTATAAACTACAAACAATTAAATTACTTTTAACAACTAATTAGAAATCACTAAAATTTATTTTACACATGAATATATGCAAAATTATCATAATAACACTTATAAAAAAAACAATAATATTAAAAACTTGTAAATGCACTTACTTGATAATTTGGGAGCTCACATGAAGGGAAAATGATGAAAGATGGAAAGAATTGGGGAAAGAGATGTGCAAAACGGCTACTGGAAAGAAAAGAGGCAGTACGGTTGCTAAAAGAGCACGGGTCAATTCGACCAAAGATGGTCGAATTTAATAAGTGACCACACTTAGTAGAATATAGCGTTCGGTTACCTTCGACCACATACAGTCGAATTTAATAAATGTCGACCAGATTCAGTCAAATGATTTATCGACTATATGAGGTCGAACTTAACTATATACGACTACAGAAAGTCGAATGTAATTACATTTTTATTTAATTTTATGAAAGTAAGTAGTAAATAAAAATTTAACAATCTCCTATACACCTAACATTTATTTTGTACAAACTAAATTTGTACATATCATGAATGCTATCCTTGTATTTATAAATATTTTTTGATGATATGTACACACATTTAAATATTTAATAACGAATTTTCAAAATTTTTGAAAATTAAAATTTCACCAAATTCGGTCACATTTACTAATTCGACCGAATACGGTCGATTTTAGCTTTGAAAATCCAAAAATAGAGGCGCCAAAATTCCCACCAAATTTTACTAAATTCAGAAATATAGGCGGCCAAAATTCCCACCAAAGGTTTTCTACCGAATTTGGTCGAATATATAATTGGGAAACCAATTTTTTGGCGGGGCCTTTCCCTCCTATTTTTGGTGGGTGTTAAATTCGACCAAATATAAAATTGGTCGAGGTTAGTATTAAATTCGACCAATTGTATGTTCGACTAGAGATGGTCGAAATTAGCCGCACATTTTAAATTCGACCCTTTAAATTCGACCAATTACAAGTTCGACTAGAGATGGTCGAAATTAGCCGCGGTCGAATTTGTTTGGTCGAATATGGCCTTGGTTTCTTGTAGTGAAATGAGCTACCTTATTCACTTGCGTTTTAATAAAATATATTGATAATTTTGTCTTTAGCTTCGAGCATAGTACGACATCCCTCGAGGATGTTTCCAACTACCGGATAAATTGTTCGCAAATTTTTGTTTATACAAAGGTGAAAGCGAAGACATTGATTCGATTACAATATAACAGTTGCATATATGACGATCATTTTTCAATTGGAAACGACGACGACGACTTTCATTTTTTTTTAAAATTTTTTTATTGTTTGACAAACTCTCGATACTTATTATTTTGAGTATCGTGAGTTTGAGGGTATTTTAACATATTATTATTAATATAATAAGGAAACTACTTCTATTATGCTTATGACGACAACAATAATTACCGCAACTTTCAGTATAATATCAATAATAATATGTTAACATTTTTTAATGAAAAATAATGTTAATATAATAATTTAGTTGTATTATTATATTAATTGTAAAAATATAATTTTCAAATAAATGTAGCGGAAATAAGAATAGTTAACATTTTTTAATGAAAAAGAGTTACAATTGTATTAGTTGCATTTGCATTAAATCCGGTTATATTTTAGTTGTACTTTGTTAAGAAATAATTTTTTCATTAAAAATATAAGAAGTCATATTATTATTTACAAAATTAATTGAAAAAGACACACTTTTACCATTTTAAAAACACGTATTTTCGAAAAACTTCAAGTTGTCTTTTAGCCATATGTTAAACAGTCAAGGAAGGGTAAAGAATCAAGTTGAACTCATTAATTACAGACGAGATCCAACCTGGGAGTGTGGACAAAATGTTAGGTCTTGAGGATTTGCTTGCTTAACGCAATAATATGCGAAAGATCCAATAATGTGGATAGATAAAACAAGAAGATTAGGTACATGACAAAATATTATTAAAATGTTAATGAGGATTAATTATTGCATTATTGTTATGATCGCATCTAGCACTATTGTCAGTTCAGTGGTGTCCCTCCAAAGAAAATATGTCTTGTTAGTATTTTTCTTAGCTAATTAAATATTGTCTTGTTATTTGGGTAACGGAGAGAAAAGGCTCTATTTATCATAATTTAAAATTAAAATACCCAAAATATCATTATTTAAACAAATGGTCCTTACTATTACCGGAAAACGCATGATTTAATCACGTTTATATATTTTTTTGCATTACTAAATGTTACTAAGTATTTATGATCTGTCTCTGGAAACGCATGAGCAACATGCGTTTTGTGTTTTTTTTTTAATTTTATTTTTTTTGCCAGAAATGCATTTTCAACATGCGTTTTTACATAACTTGAATTTTTTAACAAATGGAACGCATTGTGATGATGTGTTTTTTAGAAAGACAAGTTAAAAATGCGTTTTTGTGTGATAAAAAGGACCATTTTCCTGAATTATAATATTTTGAACCATTTTCATTAAAATTGTGATAAAAATGGTCATCACCCGGTAACGGAGTGGTTCAGCTAGTGTGTAAGTACTTTAATTTAAACGACTCGAAGTCTTCCCTTGAAATTGGTTGATGGTGTTTACTGTTTAGTTACCCACTTTTTTGCACAATTTAAAAAAAATAGTTCGCTTCTTTGAAATTTTAATCAACTCCCGCAGCATTGCTATTGCAGACAACAGCAACAGCTGTTTTCTGAAAAATAGGTAAATATTATTTGGTAAATTTTAAAAGCAACTTTTGGAAAAGTGTTTTTTGGTGAAAAGTTACTTTTAGATAAAGAAGGTACCCTCATTCTTTTGGAAAAAGCTACTTTTCAACTTTACGAAAAGCAATTATCAGTTTCAACATCAAACCCACTAAAAACATTATTTTTGTATATTATAGTTGAAATATGAACATATCAAAAATATAAACCTAATTTAATTTCGATATTCAAATTTTTAATAATGATTAAATTTGAAAATTTATGTTTTCTCGGACTTATTTATATTATTCCAATTTATGTTATATGTTTTGAATGATATACTCTCATTTATACATTTTTCAAATCATTAAGTTTTTGAAATTATTTTTTGTTCATTCATTATTTTCCTAAATTTAAATCTGATAAATTTTAATGGGAATATGTTAGTATTTTATCAATTTAATTTTTTTACAATTTTTACAATTATGTTAATTAGCAATTTGGTTTATTAGAATTGTTATTTTTAAATGAGTTACTTATAATATGTTAACATAAGTGTTTTATTTACAGTTATTTATTAATATATTTTTTTCCTAACTGATCATGTATGTCTTGACTTAATTTTATTAAATTTTATAATAATTGAAATTAGAAGTATTCATTAATATAAAAAAATTTGTTTAGTTTATTATATACTAGCGAAATCTTAAATTTTCATACTTCAAATCAATAAATGTAAAACTTAATACAAATCTACTATTTTTTAACTTTTCTAAAAATTAGTTATTCTATACTATGAAATTTTAGGTTTTCATATTTTTAATCATTAAACGTTAAACTTAAAGTGAATTTACTATTCTTTAACTTTTCTGAAAATCCTAAAATTTCTTAATAAGAATATTTAAAATTAGTTAGGGTATAATTTTATTAAAATTGTTTTACGTTTAAGATTTTTTAGGCCATGCCAAATCATACCACCTTAACTCCCCTACTCAAATTTATATATATATATATATATAATAAAAGGGAAGTTATAATTTGGTAACATAATAAGATTAAAATATTAAAGAAATATAGTAAGATGGTTCATAGAATATTATAAAAAAATGTAGAGGTTGTATGAATACAGCTAAGCTAGATTATATAAAAGCAAATTAACTAAGAACTTGTGATCTATTGAAGATTTTGCTAAAGGATTTGATTGCAGGAAAGATGCTCTTACCCATCATTTTAAAATATATTAAATTGAACAACTAATTCGGAACCGGGAAAATACAATACATCAATATTATATATAATAATAATAAATTAATTCAATTTTTTTTTGAAAATGAAAGAAAATTTTCATTAAAAACCCATACAATAGTTTACAATAGTTCCTAACAAAGAAAGGAGATATGAAATCATTGTAGCAATTGAGAGAACAAGGTACATGCGCCATCAAATGGGCTAACTTATTCACTTGCGTTTTAATAAAATATATTGATAATATTGTCTTTAGCTTCGAGAATAATACGGTATCCCTCAAGAATGTGTCCAACTACCGGTAGGTAATCTGATAAATTGTTCGCAAATTTTCGTTTATACCAAGGTGAAAGCGAAGACATTGATTTGATTACAATATAACGGTCGCATATATGACGATCATTTTTCAATTGAAAACGACGACGACTTCTTTCAATTTTTTTTTTAATTTTTTTTATTGTTTTACAAACTCTCAATACTTATTGTTTTAAGTATCGTGAGTTTGAGGGAGATTTTCACATATTATTATTAATATAATAAGGAAACTATTTCTATTATGCTGATAACAATAATTACCGCAACTTTCAGTATAATATCAATAATAATATGTTAACATTTTTTAATGAAAAATAATGTTAATATAATAATTTAGTTGTATTATTATATTAATTGTAAAAATATAATTTTCAAATAAATGTAGCGGAAATAAGAATAGTTAACATTTTTTAATGAAAAAGAGTTACAATTGTATTAGTTGCATTTGCATTAAATCCGGTTATATTTTAGTTGTACTTTGTTAAGAAATAATTTTTTCATTAAAAATATAAGAAGTCATATTATTATTTACAAAATTAATTGAAAAAGACACACTTTTACCATTTTAAAAACACGTATTTTCGAAAAACTTCAAGTTGTCTTTTAGCCATATGTTAAACAGTCAAGGAAGGGTAAAGAATCAAGTTGAACTCATTAATTACAGACGAGATCCAACCTGGGAGTGTGGACAAAATGTTAGGTCTTGAGGATTTGCTTGCTTAACGCAATAATATGCGAAAGATCCAATAATGTGGATAGATAAAACAAGAAGATTAGGTACAATTTAAGATTAACATCATGACAAAATATTATTAAAACTAGTGTAACGGCCCGTGTAAGGCATGGACTTGCATAGAGGCGTTAATAATTTTGTTGCGAGAAAGATGTTCTAGATCGAATTATTAGTTTGATGTAGGTTTGAGTATGTAAGATGAGAAGTATGGTTTATGCATAGTGAGAAGTAAGAAATTTTGTTGACGAATAGTGTAATTACTTTGAATCATGAACGTAACTATGTCAAGCCTCTGAGTATATGAAGAGTCTTGTTCATAATGAGTATTATTGATTTTGAGAACATATTGAAACAGTGTAGAATTTGAACACTAGTGAACTACTGTTCTCGTTGCTTTTATAAACAGATTTACCAGAGTTTTGTATGTTGGAGAAAATACAATTTGTAGTAGGTATCTTTAGAAAGTGGTTGTTGTTTATATATTTGTACAATCGTTTTTCAGTTAAAATACATTACCATTTTTTTCTAAAAAAATCACGGGCAATTTCCTTTTCAGCTAAAACATGTTACTTTTTCTATTTCCCTTACCAAAATCTCTCATTTTTCAAATAAATCACGAGCAAACCCTTAATTATTTATTTTAAAACCTATTTTAATACTTTTAATTGGCAATTATCTTTCCCCTTTTTTTCTAGAAAAATCAAGGGCAAATATCTTTTTGAGCTAAAACATGTTATATTTTCTATTTTCCTTAGTAAAATTCCTCTTTTTCCAAATATATCACGGGCAAACCTTTACTTATTTACTTTAAAATCTATTTTAATACTTTTAATTGACAATTATTTTTTTCAACTAAAACATGTCACATTTTCTATTTTTCTTACTAAACCCCCTCTTTTTTCAAAAATATCACGGGCAAATCGTTACTTTTATATTTTAAAATTCAAAGAAAACATGTTACTTTCTATTTTTCTTACTAAAGCCCTTTTTTTTCCAAAATATCACGGGTCAACCGTTACTTATTTATTTTAAAATCTATTTTAATACTTTTAATTATTTAAAAATATTTAACATGCCTACTTATTTTTTTTAATAAATGCAATTAATAAAATATAAAATATAAAATATAAATAATAAAATTAACAATTATTAAAAATAATTTGTGCATCGCACAGGTTTTAAGCTATATTATTAAAGACGAAACATTAAAAATTTGGTAGTCGGACGGACGGATGGTCGATACGTAGTGATTTTACTTAATTACCCTTACTTATTTTTTTTAAAAACTATCACTAAATAATAACATTATTTATAACCAATTACTTTTTTCAGCTAAAATACATTACCTTTTTTATTTTTTTCTAATAAAATCCTCTCTTTTTCTAAAAAAAACACGGGCAATTATCTTTTTTTAACAAAAACATGTTATTCTTTCTATTTTTTCATACTAAAACTCCTCATTTTTCAAAAATATCACGGGAAAACCCTTACTTATTTATTTTAAAATCTATTTCAATACTTTTAATTATGAGCACTTTTCAGCTGAAACGTGTTACTTTTTCTATTTGTTCATTTTCTAAAGAAATTATTATTAAATAATAACATTTTTATAACCAACTAACTTTTCAGATAAAATACATTACATTTTTTATTTTTTCTAACAAAATCCTCTCTTTTTCTAAAAAATTCACGGGCAATTACCTTTTTCAACTAAAACATGTCATTCTTTCTATTTTTCCTTACTAAAACCCCTCATTTTCCAAAAATAATCCCGCACAAATCCTTATCTATTTATTTTGAAACCTATTTAAATACTTTTAATTACGGGCACTTAACTTTTCAGCTAAAACATGTTACTTTTTATATTTTTTTTTACTAAGACCCCTACATTTCCAAAAATATCACGGGTAAACAGTTATTAATTTATTTTAAAATTTATTTTAATACTTTTAATAATTTAAAAAAGTTTAACATGCCTACTTAATTTTTTTAACAAATGCAAATTAATAGAATATTAAAACATAAATAATAAAAATAATAATTATTAATAACAATCCGTGCATCGCACGGGTTTTAAGCTAGTATCTTATAATAGATCAAATATTAAAAGTTCAGTCGGTACTTTGTGATTTTACTTAATTACCCCGACGTATTTTAAATAATATATTATTAAATAATAACATCATTTATAATCAATTACCTTTTCACCTATAATACATTACTTTTTATATTTTTTCTAACAAAATCTCCTTTTTTTTCTAAAAAAATAACGGACAATTACATGTTTCGACTAAAACATGTTACATTTTCTATTTTTTTTTTCTTACTAAAATCCCTCTTTTTCCAAAAATATCACGAGCAAATCCTTACTAAAACATATTACTTTTTTTATTTTTTCTTACTAAAACCCCTCATTTTCCAAAAATATCACGGACAAACTGTTACTTACTTATTTTAAAATCTATTCTAATACTTTTATTTATTTACAAAAATTTAACACACCTGCTTAATTTTTTTTAAAAATGCAATTAATAAAATGTTAAAACATAAATAATAAAAATAATAATTATTAAAAACAATCCGTGCATCGCACGAGATTTAATTTAGTATATATAGTTTACAATTTAAGACAATCATATTTTTAACGGGTCAATTTTAAAATATTTTTTATACCTACTTATTTTGACGTGATCTTTTCTTCTAGTATGATTATATTTGTAAAAAAATATGTTAATAATATGATATATATGAAAACATTCGTATTTTGTTTTTAAAAATGTTCAAAGAAATCAATACATTCGGTTATATATATTTTTTCCACCTAAACGTCCTTAAATTCACATTATATTTTAAAAATAAATTAGTAAGTTCAACCATATAGATGAAAAAATGACGTAAAACTTGTCTAGTATATTAATTTATAGAGAAATTTGTATGATAGATGGTGCAATTTGTAATCTAATATGATACAGAGTTTGAGACATTATATATTTAATGCAAATAAATATAATTTACAATATTAAAATAGTCTTATTATTTTTTAAGGGTCAAATTTATAATATTTTGTGTAGCTGATTATTTTTCTGCAATCTTCTCTTTTAGTATGTTAGATTTGAAAAAAATATATTAAAAACATCTATTTAAAGCACTTGTGGAGATCGAATTCCTTTCTTGCCGAGTAAATTATAAGAAGAAATCAAAATTTTGAGATATAACGTCTTGAGTATTCACACTTATAGATAATGAAATTTAAAATTATATCAAATTGAGTGTTTAGCGTAGTGGTTGAGATTGTCTTTTTTAATCCAAAGGTTATGGGTTCAACTCCCCCCTATCTACTTATTTTTAAAAAATAACATTATAATGATATTTTTTGTAATTATGCAACAAATAAGGGCATACTGGTAATAAGGGCACTATTGTCAGTTCAGTGGTGTCCCTCGAAAGAAAATATGTCTTGTTAGTATTTTTCTTAGCTAATTAAATATTGTCTTGTTATATGGGCAAGGGAGAGAAAAGGCTCTATTTATCAATTTTTAAAATTAAAATGCCAAAAATATTACTATTCAAACAAATGGTCCTTAGTATCACCGAAAAACGCATGATTTAATCACGTTTATATATTTTTTCTGCATTACTAAGTGTTACTAAATATTTATGATTTGTCTCTGGAAACGCATGAGCAACATGAGCAACAAATACAATTAAAAAATAATAATAAAATAACAATTAACAATCCGTGCATCGTACGGGTTTTAAGCTAGTACTTATATAAAATAAAAACAATATTAAAAATATTAATTTCTTTTTATCTACCTTATAATCTAATTTTGATGTGACTTTCCAAAATTAACTCAACCTATTTTTTTAGTATTCTCAACTCTTTTGTTCACGATAATTTGAAGAATATTACTCCCTCCGTCCTCCTCAATTCTTTACATTGAGGGAACGACACGGAGGTTAAGAAAAAATGTAAATTAATAGGAAAAAGAAAGAAAAATGAGTAAAGTGGTGGTACCAATCAATATTTAATGTATAAAGTAGGTATAGCGGAGGAAAGTAGTGAATGTGATTGGATTTTATATTATAAAATAGGTTTTATGACCTTTTGGCCCTTCAAGTATGGACCATTGTACCCATAAACCCTTCAAGTATTAAAGCGTATCTTTTCGCCCCTCAGGTATCCGAAACGTACTCTTTTGCCACTCAACCGGGACAGAATGAAATATCGGAGTGTAACGTTACAAACGGCAGGGGACAGTATCGGAAACTTTGTTTCTGTTTTCCCTCCAGTTGCAACCACAAGTTCTGTTGCCTAAATGAAGGGCCAAAAGGTCCAAGTTTTCAGGCCCTGGTGGTATGTGCGATTGTGTGAAGTTGATGTAGCAGAGTTGATGCTATTAAACCTTTCTTGTGGTTGCAACTGGAGGGAAAACATAAACAAAGTTTCCGATACTGTCCCCTGCCGTTTGTAACGTTACACTCCGATATTTCATTCTGTCCCGGTTGAGTGGCAAAAGAGTACGTTTCGGATACCTGAGGGGCGAAAAGATACGCTTTAATACTTGAAGGGTTTATGGGTACACTGGTCCATACTTGAAGGGCCAAAAGGTCATAAAGCCTATAAAATATTACTATTTTTGGTATGTAAATAAATGAGAGGGACATATCAAAAAGGAAAGTGTAAAAAAATGAGAGGGACAGAGGAAGTATTACTATAATTTGTATTGTATTTTTAGTGAAAGTTCAATAAAGAGATACAAAAATAATATAATTCTTCTCGGAAGGCCAACTTAATATTCATCTCTATCCATATTAACTAAAAAAACATCTTTTTTCCAAGTTATTACATTTATTATTTTTTCTCACCACTATAAATTGTGAATATGTTGTTTCAACATTGACATTATGTAATTAAAATTGAATTCGGGTATGATTCAATAATAATTTTTGGTATGGTGTTCTTATTTTTAACTCTTTTTCTTCAATAGACGTGTGTTTATCTTTACCCTTATGTTTGATTTAATGTGATTGCCACAGAATTGTCACATGACAATTACTAGAGATTGTACTTCTTTTGATGTGACGTAAGAGGGAGGTACGATGTATAATTTAAAGAATCGTAATTTTTGATATTTTGGTTCTCAAGTGAAATAGTACAAAATTATAGATTTTAATAAGTGTGCAATATTACTTTTTTCTTCATCTAATGTTGAGTGTTGTTTTTCGCTGATTATTAATATTTTTTTTTGCTAAATATTGATTTTTGATTTTGTTTTGACTGTTTGAGTTGTAGATGAAAGCCGAAAAACACATAGAGCATAATCGTTGTGGATCTCTAATTATTGGGTAAATAAAGTGCTATTATACCAAATTATATTATTCACTGATATAGCAAAATTTCTCAAACTCACACTTTTTCTCGATTAATGTTTCTGCCTATTTTCTCAGTTTGATATTATTTTCAATTCTTTTATTATGCTAAACTAATATTATTTAATTTTGTAAAAAAAATTGTAGAAGCATTAGGATGGTGATAGTTACATAAACATCTACTAATTCAATTTTTTGAGTATAACTACAAAATTTTATAGAAGTACTAAATTCTAGATTTTTTGGAGTAGAACTATAAATCTCCATGTATTTATTGGGCTATTCATTTTTATCATTTTTAAAATTATAAATATAGGCATATACTCCAGTATGTATTAGAGGGATTGATATGATTGTTTGCAATAGCTCGGTAAATATTAAAAAAAGTATTTTTGGTTATAAAATTTTTGACTTAATTCATTGATGACAACTGAACGGGAAGTGGCTTAGGAAACAACTAATTTGGTTTCTTGATCAATTATTTAGCGGTGAGGTGACATCTCGCTCTGTATTCTATTTATCTAATTCTGCTAGAATCTTTGAAATTTAAATTATTAAAACTTACAACTTCTTTCATCTTTACCTATTATGTAGCTAAGCATATATATATATATATATATATATATATATATATATATATAATTAAATAAAATTTAAGTTAAATTTTATGATATCATAAAATGATTAATTGATTATATAATTTATTAAGTAAATTAAGGAGTTGTTTTTTAGATTTGGCAACAACCAGATTATTAGGAGAAACACGTTTAATGAGAGTGCGGTTCATTAAAAGAAACATATTATATATTAGAATTTAATATTGATGTTATTTATGTATTTAAAATATAAGTTTGAATTTGAATTTTGAGAAAAAAAAATGGTAATAAGTATAATAATATTTGAAATTATTAAAATAATGAAAATATTAAAAAATTGCATTTTTTCAGAATTTTGGTGAATGAATAAAATGAAACAGAAAATTCCAAAGAAATTTTAAAGTTATGTTAGAAATATTATTATATATTTTTATTAAAAACATGTTTCATAATTTTAAAAAAAACATTTAGAAAAAAATTATATGCCGAAGCGCGTCTTAATAAACTAGTAGTTAATAATTATAAATATGAAATGCAGAGATAACATAATTATCTTATGGATTTGTAATGCTAACAATTATTAGGGAAAAACAATATCTATTCAAAATATGTCATACTATTAGAATATAAATTTCAATTATTAAAAATTGGGTCTTTTAAAATTCGGGATCCCACCGGTATTCTCCCTGCCATCCTTTCAGGACTTGTCCTAATATGATATGAACCATGGTTCTTAAGCTACTAATTCCATTTCATTCAATTGACCAATGTCTGATGGAATAGTTGGATGCTTGTTTTTGGGATGGTAAGCAATATTCGTATCAAAAATAGATATTTGAAGAATTTTGGGGACTTGGAAGGGTGCAACCTGATATTCCAAAACGTGTTAAGCTACCAAACGCCTCTTCCAAAGTTATTATTTATTTTTGCAGGGGTATAATGTTAACAGAATCAAGTCCAACAGGTCAAGCGGAAGAAAAATGACATAAATCTTCTAAGAGATGAACAACTAACACCTAACCAGGCCGATTCATATATCATGGTACGACGATGTAAGTCTCGCATCGCCGTAGAAGCGTCACGAACCAGCTTTTAGTCCTAATTTTAATATGAGCAGCACGAGGCGGAACGAGCCAACATTCACCATGGAGTAGGTAAGGTCACGAACCAGCTTTTAATCCAAAATTAAATACGAGCAGAACAAGCCAACACCATCAGTTGTTTCATTAACTCCTTATCTATACTATATTATTAAAGCAGAAACATTGAAAGTTTTGGTTTTCGGTTAACGATAGGTTTTTGGTTTTCGGTACTTTTTCTAATTAATAAATTAATAATATAATCAAAATTTGGGAAAGTTTTATTCTACATTAATATTTCACTATATTTTACTATATAAAAATCAAATAATATTGAAATCTAATCAAAAAAATGGAAATGTGGGATCTAATTTGTTTAAATTTAGGATATACTCCTACAAATATACTTCTTTCTTTTTAGAATAACGAAAGCTACTACAAATCAAATCTTTAATGTAATTGTATTATTGTCAAGTTACCAAAATAGTAACTAGATGATTGACTTTTATAATTAAAATATTTTTTTCTAACAAAATCTACTCATTTTCCAAAAATATCATTACAATTATCTTTAAATTAAAACATATTACCTTTTATATTTGTTATTACTAAAATCTATGTTTTCCAAAAATATGAGTGCAATCCTTACTTATTTATTTTAAAACATATTTTAATACTCTATTTAATATATAATAAAATAATATAAAAATAGTAACTAACTGATTGCCTTTTATAATTAAAAAAAATCTAACAAAATCTACTTCTTTTCCAAAAATATCACGACAATTACCTTTAAATTAAAACATAATATCTTTTATATTTGTTATCACTAAAATCTCTATTTTCCAAAAATATGAGGTGCAATCCTTACTTATTTATTTTAAAATCTATTTTACTACTCTATTTAATAAATAATAAAATAATATAAAAATATTAACAAGCTGATTGCCTTTTATAATTAAAACATTTTTTTTTCTAACAAAATCTACTTCTTTTCCAAAAATATCACGGGCAATTACCTTTAAATTAAAATATATTACCTTTTATATTTGTTATCACTAAAATCTCTATTTTCCAAAAATATCAAATGCAACTCTTACTTATATATTTTAAAACTTATTTTAATACTTTTAATTATTTAAAAAAAACTTACCTATTTTAACAAGTGAACGTATTTTTTTTAACAAATACAATTAATATAATTAAAACACATTGATATGGGCTAAAAATAACCCTAAATATGTAATTAATGATGTATTAATTAGACCTAGATTGGTCCAAGAATACGGCCCAAGTACAAGGCCCGAAACCCTGATTATTTATTAATTTCGTAATTAATAAATAAGGGAAATATACAGCTCATGAAAAGAGTCCAAAATATGGCAAATTTATCAAAGAAGGATCCAGAATCCCAATTAATGAGTCACAACCTTTATCAACAAGGAACAGACTTGCCCGCCAAGTAATGCAATCCTTATCAGTTATCAAAAAGGAGACTTATTCGCTAAGTCTCCTAAACATACCATAAATACTAGGCTCCAGACGCCTATATAAGGTCCCTGATCCTACAATCAGAACTACGTCTTTGGCTTGATTCTCAATAACGAATTGAGATACGTAGGCATCTTGTGAGCATTAATTTCATAAGCTCGGTTTTTATTCCATAACATTTGGCGCCGTCTGTGGGAAAACAACATCAACCATGGCAAACACGCGAAGAACAATTCGAGCTTCTGAAGAACTTCCTATCACCTCCGGGGCTGATACTCATGGAAGTCAACCACCGCCAACTACTGGCATTGAAGGGGCGAATATCCCCACCAACACTCAAGGACCGGAAGTCCCGACATCGGTTGAAGGGACGAATCCCCTGCAGATGGTCATTCATGGATCTAATCCACAAGAGACCGTTCACCAGCAACCGATCACCACTTCCCCACTGCTCATGAATGCCCCGAGTAGCCTTCAACTCCATACTACTGATCTCCCTCAATATGTGAATCAGACCCTTGGGATGCCTACCCATGGCAGGCCCTCTCGACCCCCGGTGGGCAGTAGTGGTACCAATCTGGTACACCATGAGGCATATGTGCCCCCTTACGTACAAGGTTTGGAACCCCTGAACCGTCAAACCCAAACTCGTCAGATGTATCGAGACGATTTCTCTGGTCCTTACACTGAGGATGAAAATTACAATACTGATGATGACTATCCCCCACGAAGAAGACGTTCTGCAAACAAGGAGCAAACCACTCAGGAAAGGATTGCAGCCCATGAGGCAGAGGTTGCAAAACTCAAAAAGAAGTTAGAGGAAGAAGAGGCTGCAAGAGCAGCCGGGAGGCCTCCGGTAATTAATCTGGATCCTACTCCTCCGAGATCCAGAAGGGTTGAAACCCCAAGAGGAGATCCTACTGTATTGTTACCCCTAGGAGATCCTGACGATCCTACACCACCTTTCACTCAAGAGATAATGAAGGCCACTATATCCAGGAAGTTTAAAATGCCAACCATCAAAGCTTATGATGGAACGGGAGATCCCGCAAATCATGTAAGAACCTTCTCAAATGCACTGCTGTTGCAGCCTGCCAATGACGCTGTAAAGTGTAGGGCGTTTCCACAAACCCTAGCGGGTATGGCTCAACGTTGGTATAGTCGCCTTCCGCCCAATTCTATTGGATCTTTCAAAGAGCTGAGTAAGGCATTCATCAATCAATTTGTTAGTGGGAAGATACATGAGAAAAGTTCCGCCTCTCTTATGGGGATTCGACAAGGCAAGAATGAAACGTTGAGAGAATACTTGAGTAGATTCACTAAGGAGGCTATAAAAGTCCCAGATTTGGAAGATAAAGTGGCTATGATAGCCCTACAGCAAGGAACTACCGATGACCACTTCAGGAGGTCTTTGGCTAAGCATCCCCCCGAAAACATGTTGTCACTACAAGATAGAGCTGGAAAATACATCAAGGCTGAGGAGAGCATGAGAAAGTATGAACCCACTGTTGAGGGAAGTGAAAACGGAAAAAAGAGAAAGGAGACTCAAGAGTATGACGCTAGGGACAAATATCCCAGGACAGCGAAAGATTCTGACTCTCCACCTAAAAGGAACAACTTCGGACCCAGGTTCAATGAATATGCAAGGTTGAATACCTCAAGAAGTCAAATTCTGATGGAAATTGAGAGGGAAGAAGATCTTCGATAGCCAAAGCCGCTAAGATCCGACTTGGAGAAACGGAACAAGAATCAATTCTGCCGTTTCCATAAAGAAGTTGGTCATGATACCGACGATTGTAGACAACTGAAAGATGAGATCGAGTTCTTAATCCGAAGAGGAAAACTCGATAAGTTCACTAAGGATGGGAATCGAGGAAATCAACAAGGAAACTATGAAAGGAAAAACTATGATAGGAGGGACAACGACCAAGATCGTACTCCTAAGCCCCGAGGGCCTGTCATCAACATGATATTTGGAGGACCGACTGCTGCTGGGTCCTCCCGAAACTCAAGGAAAGCTTATGCCCGAGAGGTAATGACTGTTGTAGGAGAAACACCGAAACGTGCCAAGACAGAACTGGCTGTTACCTTTGATGATTCTGATCTTGAAGGGGTGAAGTTCCCCCATGACGACCCGTTGGTCATTATACCTGTAATAGGCAACTCTAAAACCAAGAGGGTTCTGGTAGATAACGGAGCTTCCGTGGACATCTTGTTCCATGACGCCTTCATCAAGATGGGATATACCGATTCGCAACTGACTCCTTCAAACATGCCCATATACGGGTTCAATGGGGTTGAATCTAAAGTAGAGGGAACTATTCAGCTCCCTATGACAATAGGGCAAGGTTCACAAACAACAACTCAAATGCTGAACTTCGTGGTGATAAAGGCAACCTCGACTTATAATGCAATCCTTGGGAGGACAGGCCTTCATGCATTCAAGGCTGTTGCCTCAACTTACCATTTGAAAATCAAGTTCCCAACAAGGAACGGAGTTGGTGAAGAACAAGGAGATCAAAAGATGGCTAGGAGTTGCTATGTAGCCGCGTTAAGGCCGGATGGAATCGGGGGGCAGGTTCTCCCAATCAAGGTTATGGATTCGAGAGACGATGAAGAAAGCAGGGACTGAGATGCCAAGAATATGGCATGCCTCAAATTTGAAAATTTATTATGTTTAAGTGTTTCCTAAAAGGATCCACAAATAGGACAAGTAGCAATAAGGTCGACGAAACCATTCTGAGCTCTTAAGCTCTTAGTAGGAAGTAAAATACTATGTAAGGGTCGAACCCTCTTTTCAAAAAATACTTCAAATTCTTTTTCACTATTTTATTACTTATCTTTGTTTGGGCATTTCCTTATTGTTTTACTAAAAAGCAAGTTGTACCAACAACACTTGATCAAAGTGCCAGCCCATTCAAGAGGCCAAGTACTAGGAATTGCCTTACAAAAGATAAGTTAAATAAATATAAGTGAGCAAGAATGACAAAACAGAATATGCAAAAATAAAGTTGCATAAACCCCGAAGAAGAAGTATCGAAAAAATAGCATGCATGAATAGAAGATCTCGAAGGATCAAAGAGTTATGTTACAAGCATCAAATAAATCTTAAAGTCCATGAAAGGACCCTGAATAAAAGCAAGATATAGAGCCACGCATGGTCAATAAAATCTGATCTAAGTCATCAAACGAATCATTGTCAAGGACAGGGGCATCTAAGTCCTCTATGAAGTCGTCAGTAGGCTCGAACTCCTCCATTGGCAAGAAGAAGTATCAGAAGTATGCCAAAAAGGCAAGTTGCCTCGAAATGGATCCCCAATTTAGATTAAAAAGTCATGAAGACCACGATTCTTAAAATCGGAAGATCAATTGTATTTCTAAAGACCTCAAGCTCAAACTAAAGAGGTCTATTGGAAGAATGTTAATATATGGGTTGAAACCCCTGAAAATTGAGGAAGTGGAGCTCAGAACGAGCTTCGATTCGATATACTGCAAGCTCAAATTAAAGAAACGAGTGAAACGTTGTGTCTGTCTTCGTTCACGAAAACCTCTCGATGTGAAACTTAAGGTATTAGAACTCAAGTTAGTTCTTGTATCTGTAAGCCGCGTTTGGCGTTGTTGAAACCTCAAATGAGGTTTAAGGTGTTAGAACTCAAGTTAGTTCTTGTATCTGTAAGCCACGTTTGGCGTTGTCGAAACCTTAAACGAGGTTGTAACGACCTCTCAAATACATAAAAAGTTGAGGTCGTTTTGTTCAACCTAGGACCAAATTGAGGTCGAAAATTGAGGTAAAAAACACCTCAAAAAACGCCTAGAAGACCGTCTAGGAGGCATGGTTCACAACCTCGTCTTGTACACGGGGGTGACCAACGTCCAAAAGACATTTGAAAAGGATTGAAAAACGACTAGGAGGCAAAGACGCCCAGGAGACCTCCTTGAACGCGTGGTTCACAACTCCGTCTTGTACGCGGGGGTGAACACCGCCCAGGAGACAAAGAAAGTTCAGCTAAAAAAAGAAGCGCAAAGAACGCCTAGGAAGCATCCTTGAAAGCGTGGTTCACGACCTCGCCTTGTACGCGGGGGTGAACGTCGCCTAGGAGACAAAAGCGAAGCGAGCAAAAAAAATTTTATTCGAAAAACGCCCGCGAAGCTGTCTTGTAGGCGGGGCTGAAAACACTGCCTTGTAGGCGGGTGTCACCCACGCCCAGAAGACATCAAAAATTGGCCAACAATTTTAAAAAAAAAAATTAAAAAAAAAAAAAAAATAATTAAATTTTCGAACCGCGCCCAGAAAACAGCCCGGGACGCGTGCCTTATTTGGCTGTCTTGTACGCGTGGGTAATACACGCCCTCCAGACAATTCTTTCTTCAAGCAAAAAAAAAAAAAAAAATATTAATTTGTGAAACAGCGCCCAGGAAGCTGCCTTCTGCGCGTTGTTTGTTCGGTTGTCTTGTACGCGGGGCTTACCCCCGCCACCCTTGCACCTGCTTATCCACAAATTCAAAACAGACAGAAGTTAATTCCTGCCTCAACTGCTCCCTGACAGCAACTATTCCTGCTCCCTGTCAGGGGACAACTTGATTTGCTGCTATATGAGAAAAGAGACAAGAAATGCTAAAGCAAAATAAATTCAAAAATTGCCAATTAAAATTTTTAGAAAATTTCTAAAAATTCAGAAAATACCTGAAAAAATAGAAAATAATTTTCAAATTTATTTTCTTAATTTTGGGAAAATATTTTATACACTTTTGAAATATTTTAAGAATTATTTCTAAAAATACCTGTGGGTACATGAAAATTCCTAAAATGTTAGGAATAATTATTAAAATACCTGTGGGTACATGAAAATTCCTAAAATATTAGGAATAATTATTAAAAATACCTGTGGGTACATGAAAATTCCTAAAATGTTAGGAATAATTATTAAAATACCTGTGGGTACATGAAAATTCCTAAAATATTAGGAATAATTATTAAAAATACCTGTGGGTACATGAAAATTCCTAAAATATTAGGAATAATTATTAAAAATACCTGTGGGTACATGAAAATTCCTAAAATATTAGGAATAGTTATTAAAAATACCCGTGGGTACATGGAAATTCCTTAAATATTAGGAATATTTCATATAAATGTCAAATTAGCCTCGAATAAGGCAACAATCGTCGTAAATGTGTAGGTCGCTCCACACTTTGCAATAAGGCGATACTTGTGAAACACTAGTGTAAATAAAGTCCTAGGTAAAGGATAAAAAGACCCCGAATCTCGAAAAAGGTCAATATAATTTCTACGAAAGCTTGAAAAGTTTTCCTAGAAATTGGGGGGCAATTGATATGGGCTAAAAATAACCCTAAATATGTAATTAATGATGTATTAATTAGACCTAGATTGGTCCAAGAATACGGCCCAAGTACAAGGCCCGAAACCCTGATTATTTATTAATTTCGTAATTAATAAATAAGGGAAATATACAGCTCATGAAAAGAGTCCAAAATATGGCAAATTTATCAAAGAAGGATCCAGAATCCCAATTAATGAGTCACAACCTTTATCAACAAGGAACAGACTTGCCCGCCAAGTAATGCAATCCTTATCAGTTATCAAAAAGGAGACTTATTCGCTAAGTCTCCTAAACATACCATAAATACTAGGCTCCAGACGCCTATATAAGGTCCCTGATCCTACAATCAGAACTACGTCTTTGGCTTGATTCTCAATAACGAATTGAGATACGTAGGCATCTTGTGAGGACCGATTTAGTCTCGAAACACAAGTGCAACCATAAAAGCTCGAAGCTCTCTAACCCTAGCATTAATTTCATAAGCTCGGTTTTTATTCCATAACACACATCATCACTAAAATCCCTATTTTCCAAAAATATGAGGTGCAATCATTACTTATTTATTTTAAATCCTATTTTAATACTCTATTTAATAAATAATAAAATAATATAAAAATAGTAACTAGATGATTGCCTTTTATAGTTAAAACGTTTTTTTCTAACAAAATCTAATTCTTTTCCAGACAAATCATTGGCAATTACCTTTAAATTAAAATATATTACCTTTAATATTTGTTATCATTAAAATCTCTCTTTTCCAAAAATATCAAGTGCAACTTATATATTTTAAAACTTATTTTAATACTTTTAATTATTTAAAAAAACTTATCTATTTTTTTTCTAACAAAATTTACTTATTTTCCAAAAATATCAAGGGCAATTACATTTAAATAAAAAAAAATATTACCTTTTATATTTATTACGACTAAAATCTCTATTTTCCAAAAATATCAAGTGCAACCCTTACTTATATATTTTAATACTTTTAATTATTTAAAAAAATTACCTATTTTAATAAGTGAACGTATTTTTTTTAAAATATAATTAATATAATTAAAACACATCTAAAAATATTATGGGCAGTTACTTTTTTTAATTAAAACATGTTAGCTTTTATATTTGTCATTATTAAAAAAACTTACTTATTTTAACATGTCAACGTATTTTTTTAATAAATACAGTTAATATAATTAAAACACTTCTAAAAATATCACGGAAAATTACTTTTTTTAATTAAAACATGTTAGATTTTCTATCTGTCCTTATTATTAATATTATTTTATTATAAAATATTATTAATAATACCTCATTTATCTTCCTCGGCCTCATTTGTATTTATTTTTATATTTTTTTATGTTCCAATGAATATTTAAGTTTCTCATTTTATAATTTATCATATTAATTTTTATTTTATTTAATATTTTCCTTTCACATTAATTTTTTTAGTTTATTATTTTTTAAGGCCCGTGCCTTGCACGGATTATAGACTAGTATATAATAAGCGTAAGGGAGATCTTATCCAAAACTTTGGTCGGTCACTAAAAGTATATGATCCGTTGGATTATAAAACTATAAATATTCAAATAGATGAGGACCGTTAGATATAATATTAAAAATTGTATTTGATTAATAATAGGATAGTATTTAAATACTAAAAGGTGTATTTTGATAATTTAAACCAATTATAAATATGTTTTCTATATTGAATAGAAATCTTTATGTAAAAAATCGTAATTATCTTTTCTCTTTAGTTTATGGATAGTTCCAGTTAGATAATAATTATTAAATTAAAGATAATTTTGTTAGCTTCGCGTGGACTGTAAAATTGTTAAAATCTATTGTCTAAAACTCAAGATAGAGCCCAAACAGTAAAGTGATTATCTAAATTTTAATATTTTTTTTTAATTTAAACCAATTATAAATAGGTTTTCTATATTGAATAGAAATCTTTATGTAAAAAATCGTAATTATCTTTTCTCTTTAGTTTATGGATAGTTCCAGTTAGATAATAATTATTAAACCATCATTAAATTAAAGATAATTTTGTTAGCTTCACGTGGGCTGTAAAATTGTTAAAATCTGTTGTCTAAAACTCAAGATAGAGCCCAAACAGTAAAGTGATTATTTAAATTTTAATAATTTTTTTTTATTATTGTAGCACCAAATTTTTTTTTTTCCTAATTCTTTTAAATTTATAAATTATATGTTTATTTCAATAAAATATTAAAATCAATTTAAGAAAAAATTAAAATCGATCTGGTCCGTGTACGACCACTATACGACCAAATTAATTATTACGGTTAGATCTTAAATAGATCGATGGGAATTGTTAGATATAATATTAAAAAGTGTATCTGATTAATAATAGAATTATATTTAAATACTAAAAAGTGTATTTTGATAATTTAAAATTTTTCTATGTAAAATTTTTTAAATATCTTTTCTCTTTAATTTATGTATAGTTCGAGTTAGATAATAATTGTTAAACCAAATATCAGATAACAATTTATATCGATTACAATATTAAAAATTATCAATATAATGCTCATGTATATCATATAACAATGATACATGTGGACCCTGCGTTATAAGAGACGTACATGAATAAATTTAAACATTTTTTTTTCTGAAGGAACGTAACAATTTGATTAATCCAAATTATAATTATATTATTTTACATATAACAAACATAAAAGGATAATATCAAAATATTATTAAAATATTGAGGGTTTCATATTCATAAACAATAATTTTGAATATAATACTTAACCATCTTTTCTTTTCGGGTAGGTCACTAGTCAAGTTAGATAATAATTATTAAATCATCATTAAATTAAAGATAATTTCGTTAGTTTCACATGGGTTGTAAATCGTCAAAATTCAATTTCTAAAACTCATGATATAACCCAAATAGTAAAGTGAGTATCTAAATTTTAATAAATATTTTTTTATAATTGTAGCACCAATTTATTTATTTTTCCACTAACTCTTTTAAATATAGAAATTTTATCTTTCTTTCAATAAAGTATTAAAATAAATTAAGAAAAATTCAAATCGATAAAGACTATAATAATATGATAATAAAATTTTATATAATCATAACATAATTTTTATACTGTTTAATAATTTTAAAGTAATAATGTATTTTAAAATTTTATATACACTATAAATAAAACCGAAACATTAAAAGTAAAAGCAGTTAGTAAAATACTTATATCAGTATGTACTTGATATCCTTATTATATTAAATTCTTTTATATAATAAGCATAATAGGGATTTATCCAAAATTTTGATCGTGACAACCAAATTAATAAGGACTATTAGATCTTAACTAGATAAATGAAAATCATTTGATCAAATATTAAAAAAGTGTATTTTATTTATAATAGGATTATATTTAAATTCTAAAA
Source organism: Heracleum sosnowskyi (assembly GCA_030848705.1). NCBI lineage: Eukaryota > Viridiplantae > Streptophyta > Magnoliopsida > Apiales > Apiaceae > Heracleum > Heracleum sosnowskyi. The sequence goes on from CM061239.1 coordinate 14,120,958, forward strand.
AGTGTATTTTGATAATTTAAACCAAATATACCAAATATAAATAAGTTTTCTATATTGAATAGAATTCTCCATTTAAAAAATTCGTGACTTTCTTTTCTCTTCCATGGACAATTCCAGTTAGATAAAAATTGTTAAACCATCTTTTAATTAAAAATAATTTAATTATCTTCACGTGGGGTGTAAAATCGTCAAAATCTGATTTTTAAAACACAAGATAAAGCCCAAATCAGTAAAGTGATTATTTAAATTCTAATAATGATTATTATGTCATCATTATTTTAACGCCAATTTAATTACTTTTTTCTAAATATTTTAAATTTAGAAATCTATGTTCAAAAATTAAAATCAATCTAAGAAAAATTCAAATCAACAAAGAATATAATAATAAGAGGATACAATTTTATAAAATTGTGCATATTTTTTATCCTATTTTATTAAGTTATAGATCATAACTAATCAAATATAATTTATTATTAAATAATAAATTATAAGCAAATGGTGATTTTGTTTTATAAGCACTCATAGAGACCTAATTTCATTGTTAGCGGAACTATATTCATATTAAAAAAAACCGTATTTTGAAATTATAGACTCAGCTACAGAACAGACCTAACTTTTTTAACTTATATACATTGTAAATTATTAAATTCGAAACTTTAAAAGTTTGTTAATCAATTAGTATAGTACTTTTCTGAAAAAATTGTACTTTACAAAAAATATTATCAAATAACCTATGTCTGAAAAAAAAATGAAAAAAATTCTTTTTTTTTTCAAAAAAAAAAACTGTAAATTTTAATATGTTGTTGGTAGATTCAAATCTTAGATCATTCTACATGATAATTTTACTGTTATATGTAACGTTTCTCAACAATTTAATTTGAAAGATCCAACGATTATAGATTGAGTGATCAAACAAAGCGACCACACTTATAAGAAAACAATTGGCCAAATCTAACTTTTATAACTCAATATAAACAAATATTAAATTGAGCGTGTAAAAATATAATAAATATCAAATTTTTAACTATAATTTTTTTTGGCTAAATCTTTTTAACAATAATTTAATCATGTAAACTAATAACTTTTAAATATTAAAATATTCATAAATAAATATAATTATAAATATTAAAAACCAATCGTGTGTTGCATCGTAATAAAAATATAATTATAAACAGAATAATTATAAATAAAATTTAAGTAACCGTGCATCGCACATAAATTTTGACATTTATCTATCTATAAGCTAGTATAGGTAAAGTCAACAAAGGCGAATCCATATAGGGGTAGTATCACACCCCTCATTCAATCTCTCATCCTTTCATATAAAGGAGGGAGGGAAATACCTAGACCTGACACAACACGAAAATACAATACGAAATGACACGAAAATTTAATGTTTGGGTTTGTATTTTTAGTACACGAAACGAAAGTACACGAACACGAAAGTACACAATCGAGATTTAGTGTCGGGTTTGAGTTTACTCTTCAAGCACACGACACGACACGAAGTACACGAAATAAATAATAAATATTTAGAAATTAATATTTATATTAGATATTTAACATTTATTTATGTGATTATGCATAAATTTATAATATTATTGGTAAATACTATATAAATATATATTTTTAATACATATTTGTAAAAATATTACCGAAATTTTTAATATTTCAATACATTTATTTATTTATTTTTATTTTATTATTAATTAAAATTACATGAAAACACGACACGAAAAGTATACGACAAGAATGTACACGAACACGAAATCACACGAACCGTTTCGGGTGATTTTGAATTTAACTTTTTGGTACACGAAACACGAAAGTACACGAAATGAACGAATTATCTGATCTAATCATGGAGTAGGTAAGGTCACGAACTAGCTTTTAATCCAAAATTAAATATCAGCAGAACAAGCCAACACTATCAGTTATTTCACATAGGTAAAGTCAACAAAGGCAAATCCATATAGGGGTATCACACCCCTCATTCAATCTCTCCTCCTTTCATGTAAACGAGGGAAATACATACGGCCATGGAGTAGGTAAGGTCACGAACTAGCTTTTAATCCAAAATTAAATATGAGCAGAACAAGCCAACACTATCAGTTGTTTCGTATAAGTAAAGTCAACAAAGGCAAATCCATATACGGGTATCACACCCCTCATTCAATCTCTCCTTCTTTCATATAAACCAGTGAAATACCGAGACCCGATAATTTTCGACACGATACGAAAATTTAGTATTTGGATTTGTATTTTTAGTACACGAAACGAAAGTATACAAACACGAAAGTACACAATTGAGAGTTAGTGTCGAGTTTGAGTTTACTCTTCAAGTACAAGACACGACACGAAGTACCCGAAATAAATAAATTAATATTTAGAAATTAATATTTATATTAGATATTTAACATTTATTTATGTGATTATGCATAAATTTATAATATTATTGGTAAATACTATATAAATATATTTTTTAATACATATTTGTAAAAATATTACCAAATTTTTTAATATTTCAATACAATTATTTATTTATTTATATTTTTATTATTAATTAAAATTACACGAAAACACGACACGAAGGTACCCGAACACGAAATCACACGAACCCTAAACGGGTGCTTTTTGATTTTGTATTTTGGTACACAAAACACGAAAGTACATGACACGACGAACGAATTACCAGGTTTCCATGAAGTAGGTAAGATCATGAACTAGCTTTTAATCCAAAATTAAATATGAGCAGAACAAGCCAACACTATCAGTTGTTTCATATAGGTTAAGTCAACAAAGGCAAATCCATACACAGGGGTATCACAATTCACACCCCTCATTCAATCTCTCCTCCTTTCATATAAAGGAGGGAAATACTCAAATACCAACGGCTAAACCAAATCCCTCGGTCTAAAATTGGTATTTCAAATTAGCCTTTTTGTGCACCTAATTCAGTTGTTTCGATTCTTTATTTTTTTCAAGTATTAAAAAATGTGGGTTAATACGTAGACCTGACAATTTTCGACACGACACAAAACTTTAGTGTTTGGGTTTGCATTTTTAGTATACGAAACGAAAGTACACGAACACGAAAGTACACGATCGAGATTTAGAAGTTGTTTGGTTGACAGATAAATATATGGGAACTTGATATTCCTAGGAAGTAGGAAATTATAAACTTATTTGGTTGACATAAGTAGAAGTCACTGGGAAGTTAAAATTCCCCTAAAATGCAGGAGGTTGCTTACCCACCCTCCCCTTGGTAACTTACACTTCCCATGATTTATAAATTCCTACATACAACCAAACATAATTTCCAGCTTCCCGGGAACTTGATAGAAGGAATTAATTGTCCAGGTATTAAAACTTACCCCGGAAGTGAATACCCATATGCAACCAAACGAACACTTAGTGTCAGGTTTGTATTTACCCTTCAAGTACACGACACGACACGAAATACACAAAAGAAATAAATAAATATTTATATTAGATATTTTTATATTTTTATTAGATACTTAACATTTATTTTATGTGATTATACATAAATTTATAATATTATTTGTAAATATTATGTAAATATATAATTTTTTAATACATATTTTTAAAAATATTACCGAAAATTTTAATATTTTAATACATTTACTTATTTATTTTTATTTTTATTATTAATTAGAATTACACGAAAACACGACACGAAAAGTACACGAAACGAAAATACACGAACACGAAATTACACGAATGCTAAATGGGTGATTTTAAGTTTAGCATTTAGATACACGAAACACGAAACACGAAAGTACACGACACGAACGAATTGCCAGATCTAATATGTTTGATGAATATCAGGAGTGTCCACTATTTTAAATATGTAAAACATGCTATTTACGTTCATACCTTATGACTTTGGACTATTTTCAAAAATACCCCTTGGATAAAAGGTTTTTGCAAAAATACTATCTTTTGGGACAAATTGCAAAATTACATTTTTTTAATTTTTTTATTTTACAAAAATATGAATTTTTTAAAAATAATTTGCGAAAATACAGTTTACAACTTCTGAAACCATATTTGCAACTGAAATCAACCAGGACAACCAAATCAAATATCCCATATTTATTTCAATTTCACCAAAATCAATGAAAAGATATCTCACATATTCACCTAAATCTTCTTCACATATTCGAGTTTCACATTATGAGAGAGGTGGGTGAGTAGATAACGATGTCACCGTCATCGACAAATCATGCACATTCTATATTCTATTGATCGAGTTTTTCTTACATAACTCAATTCACAAGCGCACACATATAAACACGATGAATATATTGATCGGGAAAAATGAAGAGAACATGTAAAGATGATGACTAGGAGTTAGTAAACTAAAGAGTAAAAAGGAAAGTCCCTGATATATTTGAAATAGGCTTGCTCATCTTAAAACGTCTGTACTCCTGTTACACACATACACACCCATATATAATCAGAACGCAAGCCGCTCAGTTCTGAACAATCTATCAGGTGTTACATTCTTGTTTATTTACTGTGTTCTAATATTACTGGAAGCACAAGCAATGTTAATCAACCATATTTTTAAATCAAATTTTTAGTTACCTGATTCTGGAGGTGAAAAACAAATTATTCTTCGCGTCCATCAAACAAGCCACTTTCCGGTTCAGCCCTTGTTGAGAGGGAAAGAGCAGTCCTATCTTGTCAGTTTCCAGATCAAGTTTCAACTGCTTACGAGGGCAGCTTCCTCTACACTGACATTGGTGCTTTCTTCAATCATTTTGTTCAGAAGATGAATCCCATAAATTTCTACATTTGCTTTTAGTTCAATTCTATGGTCACCATCTCGGACTAAGAAGATTGATCTTGGTACTACTACCATCAATGATTTACGGTAACTATTGTAAGATTTGCTGCTCCATATAAAATCACTTGTAACATTCTTAAGTGAATAAGTGATAGAATAAGTCTTAGAGGGTCTAAAGCAAATGATCAACCCAAAAATATTGTGGCACACATTTGGCAGCAAATCTACTGACCATGTAGACTCAAGGCACTGTTTGCCGAAGACATCATTGACCAGACCCGCTGTTGACCCTCCTGATGGTTTAATCCACTCCGGAAAATGTGCTATGTAAATGTTAATTTGACGTCCAAATCCAGAGTATGTCTGTTGCAAAATATTATAAGAAGAAGAAGCGTTAGAATTAGTAACAAATATATGGAATTAGTGTTAGATGTCGTCCTAGTAATTAACCAATGTTCTACAAAGCCCTAAATGGCCGTTGGCAATGACATGACTTCCTAGATATTAATTAATGGTTTATAATATTTGCGTCTACTTGGTTATAAGAAAGAGTTTCAGGCCGAGCAAACCTGAAATAAACGTTCTGAGAGGGTGCATGCCAGAACAGATGAGTTGCAACCTGTCAAGTGCAGTATTATAACAGATGTGAGTTCTTCCAGGCCTTGAATCTCTGACAAACCACTACAATCTGTAAGGTCCAATATTTCCAGCTGCTTCAAATTAGAAAACTTTGGTAATCCTTTCATGGACATACAACCATTGACACTTAACCTTTTCAGATTAGGAGGAAATTCGGCAATGGACAACAGATGAAGAAAATCTTTAAAACCAAGATTTTCTGGAGTTGACCGCTGACCAATATCAGAATTGAGGGTGACAATCTTGCTTGGTTCCATATCAGATTTAGCAACCTTTACTAAATTTTTACATTTTGTAAAATCTAGAACTTTCAGAGATCTCAGGTTGCAAATTGTGTCCGGAAGAGTTTCAAGGTTCATGTTGTAACTTAATCTTAAAGCAGCAAGCTTATTAAGATGTCCAATAGAACTGGGTATTTTTGAAACAGTTAGCCCCTCTGCATTGAACTCTTCTAGAGATTCAATGTTCCCTAGTTTTATAGGCAAGGCTTCCAGCTTCTGGCAGTAGCCAATATTTAGAACTTTTAATGCTTTCAAGTCACATATGGCATCTCCAAGTCTTCTTAGCTCCATACAACCATGCAAATTTAAGGAAATAAGCCTCTCTAAACTTCCAATTGATATGTGGACCTCCTTCAAGCTTTTACAGCCCTCAAAATTTAACCTTTCAAGATACTGTAATTTGGTGAAGTCTGGAGTTGTACGTAAATCTTGAGAACCTGACATGTTTAGACTCTTTAAGTGTTGAAAATTCCGCGAGACCTGTAGAAGTAAGTGCATTGTGAGAAACAAATAAGACATTTGGAAATTAATTTCCTTATATACATACATGAGAGAGACTGATCAGTTCGTACCTCCCACAATGTTCTAACTTTGCTATGAGGCAATGCAAGGTAAACAAGCTTTTTCGGGTGTAGTTCTGTAGGCAAAGACTCGAGAGGACAAAAATTCCAACAGAACCACTTCAATTCTTTAAATGTATGATCAAAGCTTCCAGTTAGATTTACATTGTTGAGGTAAAGAAATCTTAATTTCCTCATTGTTTTGAATGCTTCTGTCGGGTATGATACTCTCTCAACTGTATTCTGGCAGTAAAAGTTGTGAGGGATGATACCTTCAATAGCTTCTGTCCCCTAACATACATATAAATGTTAAGCATTAGAATTGATGGATGTTTACAAACTAATCTGAGAGAGAGAGAGAGTGAGAGAGAGAGAGAGAGAGAGAGAGAGAGAGAGAGTCACTTTGATTTTCTTTGTTTCTAAAAATTTACTCTCGTTTTCCATACATTAATACAAAACTATTATTCAGGTGGACTGGTGGAGACACCGAAAACAATTGTGAAGCACTTCTAAACAAGTGAACAATACTACAGAAAGAGTGTTGAGCCGCGAGCGAGCCTTAACAGTAGTATGATATTGTCCGCTTGGGCTCTTATACCACTTGTTGGCCGCGAACGAGACTTAACTCCACAATAGTATGATATTATCCGCTTTGAGCCGGGCCCGCGTGAATTTGTTTTTGGGTACATCCCAAAAAACCTCCTCATACTAATGGAGTTAACTAACCGGCTGCTTTATATACAAGAGAATTTCCTCTTGTCTTATCGATGTGGTCGTACTTGGTTGACATCAACCAACAGAAAGTGTAGAACATGTGAACAATTGTTATGCAGATTTTGCAAAATAGGTTCTCCAAGTGCAACCCTAATTGCTGATAAGCCTAACAAATACATAAAATATTGAAATTAATTACCTTGTGCTCATTTAAGACGTAGCATATATCTTTTGAATCCCACAATCTACTACGCTTTTGTGGCTCATCTGGAGAAGTGTTACACACAATTCTCCTTCCCATATCAGAAAGCAGATGATGCATCTCCAGCTTATACCTACTATTTATCATTAGCAAACTTCTTTTTTTGAGAAAGCCAAGATATTTTTTGACGGACGGATAACAGGTTTCCATTATGTTGATAACCTCCTGTTTCTCACGTCCAATGAAAAAACAAGCAATGTCCAGGAAAATATTCTGCATAACAGGATCAACCAATTTCAAAGCATCAAAGCTAATTAAAAGGCTTTTCTGAACATCAGTATAGTGAACTCCTTTCCATCCATCAATGAACCATCTCCATTTATCTTTAGATTTTACGTTACGCAGTTTCGAGCCAAAAGTTGCAAGAGCCAATGGGAGCCCTCCAGCGTGTTGTAGAATTTCTTTGGACAACTCCTTCAATGTGTTGGATATTACACCATCACCTACTGCATGTTGCGTAAAAAGTTGACGTGAGTCAGCATCATCCAGTTCATTCACCTTGTAGCGTGCTTCTACTTTAATTGAATCCAGTAGATCTTCATTTCTTGTTGTAATTATGACCGTGCTACCAGAAGCAAATGGTCCTTCTAAAAATTCCAGTGGTTTTGGGTCATGTAGATCATCAAAAACAATCAGAACTTTTGTTGAAGAAAGTCTAGCTCTTATCAGCTCAATTCCATGGTCAACATTGTCAACATTAATGTTATTACATTTAAGAACATTATTTAAAAGTTGACGTTGTAAACATACTTGCCCTTCATTGGTTACTGAAACCTCCCTAACGTTTTTCAGGAAGCAGCTGCCTTGAAAGCGGTGATAGTTGTGGTTATACACAGCTTTGGCAAGAGTTGTCTTGCCAACTCCACCCATACCATGTATACCAATCCTAGTCAAACCTCTTGTGTGTCTGTTCAACAATGCTGTCACGTCTTGAACACGAGAATCTAATCCCACTGGATATTTGGCGACATTTAGAGTTTTAGGATTTATTTCGATTAGAATCCTATCAACAATTTCTTGGAGAATACCAGCTTCAGACCTGCAATTATGTTACTCAGTTTTAGTTGCCAAAGCTGAACCTAAAGCTTTCCAATATTCCGATATAATTTAGGTACTTAGAGCAAGTCAACAACTTCCCTATTTGAGTTACTAAATTGAAATTTAGGAAATTTAGCATAAAACACAGCTCCAACACCGTCTTAGTGGTTCCTAAAAGACTAGGATTAGTCATTCCCTACTTTTGAGGAATGTCTAACCATCCCCAACTCTAATTTTATCAATTAAAAATTCACTTTTCTTCATTTTTTTACCTTTATTCTCTCTCTTACACTTAAATTTATTATTATAATAATAGTAAGGAATGAATATATGAATGATTGTTGGAGTTCATTTACAAATAAGGTCCTTAAATCATTAAGAATTATTATTTTATTATATTTATAAGGAAAAAACCAAGGACATGTTGGACTTGCTCTTATTATAGTTTTACTTTTTTAAATAATTACGAGTCTGTTACATTTGCACATGTATTCATTAATCCCGGGTGAGCGAGAATTGACTGGGATCTGGAACGACTGAAATAACTAGTATTTATAAATCTCGGGCGAGCAAGGATTGACCAGATCTGGAATGACAGAGAAATGAGAATAGACCTTAACACTAGGCTATCCCATCATGGTCAATATAAATGGTTAAATTATCTACTAATGTCTAATGTCTAATGATAATATTTTATATATTGAAACTGATATATACATTAATGATGATTCTGAAATCATTTTTAATGTGTTTCTTTTCTGGTTTTAATTTAAAATATTTCTGAAATTTGATATCAGAAAAGTATAAAGAAGAAGTATTAATCTGAGATTCAATTGTTTATAAAGAAATGTAGGTGGTAAACAACAGGGGAATAGAGTGTCTTGAATATTTGAGTTACCTTTCTGCAGATACAGTGACTCCAGAGAAGTCAGCAACTTTTGTTAGTATACGACGCCACTTCTTCAGCTTCTGCATTTTAGCCTCAAAACGAATTCGATTCTGTTTCCAAACACTTTTAAAAAACGATGTTTTAAAACGAGATTCATGTTTCTTAAAAGCTCTCTGGAAGCTCCCAGTTTGGTGTCGCACAACAGAGGGCTGAATGTTGTAATAAACAGCAATAATCAATCTTTTCTTTGTTCTCCAACATTCGTAGATCTCTAGGAGCTCGTCAAGGCACCAGCTTGAAGAAGCATAGTTTTCCGAGAATACAACAACGTGAATCTTGGATTCCTTAATAGCTTTAATCAAGTCGGCTCTGATCACATCTCCTATTCGTAGCTCAGGGTTATCCTTAAATGTTCGAACTCGAAGGTCACTTAGTCTGCTGTATAGATGATCAGTAAATGTATTTCTCGTATCCATACCTCTAAAGCTTAAAAAAACATCCCAGGTAGTAGGAGGTGGAGTTGAAGCATTAGAGGATGGTTTTCTGGGACTTGAAGGATGACCTAGAAATGAAACACACGGGGATAGAGTGCGAGAAGGTGCAGAAGCCATTGACGCAAAGGAGTTAGAGACTAAGAAACTGGGATTATAGGTATTAACAAGATTATAAAAGATGAACAGAAAGATGAGAATGGACAGTGCAGTGCTAGTTTGGTCAAAATATTAGTTGGGGTTTTAGATTAATAAAATTTGGATCTCTGTCTTTCCCTAGACATTCATTATTTCATTGACTTGGCAAAGTAAACTTTGTTGTACTCCCTCTGTTCCCCTGAGTTTTTTACATTGGAAGACGGGGCTCAAACAATGTAAAAATATTATAAAAAAATGAGAGGGACGGGAATATGTGTCTGCAATAGTTTAAATAATGATACATACATGCATCAGAAAAGATCCAAACATCAATCCAAGAACAAATAAAAAACTTAAAAATTGCATTGACAAAAGTGCAACTGGTCGTGACTTGCGGGCTGTGGAAATGATGCTAAATATCAAGGTATCGTAAAATTTCAGAAATCTAAAAATTGAACTTATCCAATGTAAAACTAATCCAGGGAGGCGCAGTATCTCAAATTTAAAAAACTAGAAACAGGAACATTATTAAGCGACGATAATTAAATTCTAGTCCAATCTCAACGCAAAACCAGTCATGCCGAATATTCAAAAACAACAAGTAAAACCCCATAATCAAACTGATCGACTAACCAACATATCAATTAAGTTTCTAAAATTTCATAATCTTCATAATTCACAGTTTAAAAGTTCAAATACATATAATAAATTCTGCTGTTCGCAAAAGTCACCAATGTATTCATATTTGTCAACAATACGCTCTTTAGTAAGGTATAATAAAGTGTTAATCCCGAAGTTGTGATAAAAAAACCACACCTAATAAGATAATGTAGTCTAGATCAGAAATTATATGCAATTAGTTAAAGGTTCAAAAGCCATACCAAACAGAGAATTCTTATTATATCCTATATATAATTAGCATAAGTAGGTTAAGATGGTTTGGTTGTCAGGGACAAATATGTCATTTTATAAAAGCCAATCTTGCTTTGTTTTTTGTTACTACGCCATTTTCATCCATCTTGTTTCTGAATACCCACTTTGTTCCTATAAACACTTCTGTCTTTAGGTTTGGGCACCAGCTTCCATACTTTGTTCATCTCAAATTGATTTAGCTCTTCTTGCATAGCTAAAACCCAATCTGGATCTATAAGAGCATCTTCAACTTTCTTTGGTTCATCCTATGAAAAAAAAACTATTGTATAAACATTCATCTTGAGTGGCTCTTTTAGTTTGGACTCTTGAGGTTGGATCACCAATTATTAGTTCAAATGAGTGATCCTTTTTTAGATGCAAGTGCAGGCCTTGAAGATGTTGCCTCATTGTCATGAGTGTGATCATGTAGGTTTGAAGTTGAACTTTAACTTAGAGAAAGTCTCCCTGATTTTATTGGGTTAGTCATTCTGTTTTGTGATACTTCAACGGATACTTCAAAATGACTTTCAACGGATGCATCACATTGACTTTCAACGGATGCCCCATTCATCCCTTCACAGATGGCTCAAGTGATCTTTCATTAATTGAGTTGTCCATTGTTGAAATAGTCACTCTTGGTGGAACTTCTCCATCCTCTTGATCATCATCTTCATCATTGTACAATAGGCCTTCCACCTCATTCTCAAATCTGTGAGTTTCATGAAAACCCTCATCTGTAAGACCTTTAATTCTTGCATCATCAAAAACAACATGTACAGATTTCATAACAATGTTGATTCTGTGATTGTAAACCCTATAGGCTTTTCCAGTTGCATATCCCACAAAAGTGGTTTCATCTTCCTTTTACTCAAATTTTCCAAGATTTTCACCTTGATTTTTTAGTACAAAACATTTGCATCCAAAGACATGTAGAAAATCCAAGGATGGTTTCCTTCCTTTGAGCAGATGGTATGGAGTCGTTCCTCTAGCTTGATTGATCAAAGAGATATTCTGAGTGAAACATGCAGTGTTAACTGCTTCAACCCATAAATATATAGGTAGCTTTGATTCACCTAGCATTGTCCTTGCAGCTTCAATAAGTGTTTTATTTTTCCTTTCCACAACTCCATTTTGTTGTGGTGTCCTAGCTGCAGAAAATTCATGAACAATTTCATTCCCCTCACAAAACAGTCTCATTGTTGAATTTTTGAACTCAGTGCCATTGTCACTCCTGATTCTTCTAACTTTATAATCAGGATGATTGTTAGCAACCTTGATGTGATTGATTATGATTTCACTGGCCTCATCCTTAGAATGCAGAAAATAAGTCCATGTAAATTTAGAGAAATCGTCTACAATCACAAGGCAGTATCTCTTCTTTGAAATTGACATGACATTGACTGGTCCAAATAAATCCATATGTAACAGCTGTAGAGGTTGCTCAATTGATGATTCTGACTTGCTTCTGAAAGAGGCCTTCTTTTGCTTCTCTTTTTGACAAGCATCACAAAGTCCATCCCTAGAAAATTCCAATTGTGGTATGCCTCTTACAAGATCTTTTCTCACCAAGTCATTCATTGACTTGAAGTTCAAATGTGACAATCTTTTATGCCACAACCAACTTTCTTCCTTACTTGCTTTACTGAAAAGACAAGTGATTGAATTTGTACTTGTTGAGTTGAAGTCAGCTATGTACACATTCCCTTTTCTATAGCCTGTCAACACCACATTGTTGTCCTTTTTGCTTGAGACAACACAGGCTCCTTGATTGAATGAAACTGAAAAACCTTTATCACATAGTTGACTGATACTCAGCAGATTGTGCTTAAGTCCATCAACTAGTGCTACTTCATCAATGATGACATTTTCTTTTGAAATCAAACCATATCCCTTAGTATATCCTTTGATGTCATCTCCAAAGGTAATGCTAGGGCCAACTCTCTCCTTGAACTCTGTGAGCAGGGTGGAATCTCCAGTCATGTGCCTAGAACAACCACTGTCTAAGTATCATAGATCCTTCTGTTTCCCTGCACACAACAAAACCAAATCAAGTTGATTTTGGTACCCAAGTTTCCTTGGGTCCTGTCTTGTTAGCCCTCACTTTGTTTCCCTTGTCATTTTGCACCTCCATCACAGGTTGAGTTAAATCAACCTTGACTCTTTGTGTTGGCCTTTGAGACACAACATTTTGAAAATGTTCAGATGCATAAATGTTTGGTGTTGGCATTTGTGAGTGTTGTGCAAACATAGTGCTCATGTGTGGCATGCTCCATGACATTTGAGGCATAGTAAATGTACTCATATAAGGATTTAGAATGAATGGCATGTTAGCATACATATTAGATGCATGAGCATATGTACAGGCATATTAGGCATAACATGCATAGGCAAATTAGGTACAGGCATTGTCATTTGAACATTTGCATTTTTAACAGCTTTACAGTTGGTAGACAAATGATTAGCACTTTCACACTCTTAACACATGTCTTTCTAGGAGCATATTTGTCAGGTGTGTAATTGTTAAGCTTGTTAATCCTTACCTTACCATTTTTGTTCTTTTTCTTTTTAACCTCAGACTTGACCTCTATGTTTTCTAACTTGTCCTTAAATTGCTTGTTGGACAAGTGGCCTATGTTAACCTTCTCAATTAGTTTTGCTACAGTCTCCCTGAATAAAGTTTTTGTTGGTTGGACCATACTTTTTGTTCAGTTTCTCAAGTTTCTCTTTGCTGATACTTGCTGTATGTTTCAACGGATGAGTCTCATCCGTTGAAGAGTTATCTCTTAACGGATGGTCGCTATCCGTTGAAGCATCATTAGCTCCTAGATCCTCAGAAATGAAATCTAGTTTCTCTTTGTCCTTTTTCATTGATTCCTTGTAGAATGTATCCACACCTTGAACTTTCGTTATGTTTGTGGCAACATTCCTGAAATCATTCCATCTAGCAATTACTTCATGTTCTTTTGCTAACTGCACATTGAGAATTTCTTCTCTTTTCAGTACAACTAGCAGCTCATCCTTAGTAATCTGACACTCCATCCTCATTTTCTCAAACTCAATAAACTGAGTTTCCAAGACAGCATTTCTATCACTTAAAAACATATTAGCATATTTAATTCTGGTGTTTTTTGTAAGTGACTTAAGAGATACATGCATATGGTAAAATTCAGTAGACATGTCATTAACTGCACTATTGCATTCCTCTGTAGAAAGCTCAGTGAGGTTGGTAGTGATTACCTGATTGGTTGATGAACTGGCCTCCTGTTCATTTGAATCAACCATCAATGCAAGGTTTACAAACTCAGTGTCCTCTTCAGAGTCATTCCCATCATCAGCTCAGTCATAGTCCTGAGTTATGAATGCCCTTTCCTTTTGCTTGAGAAGTTCAAATTATTTCTTCTTATAATCAACAGGCTCAAACTTCCTATCATTCTTCTCAACTTTAGGTCTTTTGCATTCACTGGCAAAGTGTCCTCCCATTCCACAATTGAAACATTTGAATTTGGACCTTTCAACATAGTTCGTGTTTGATTGAAAGTCCTTTATGAATGGCTTGGTCACCTCAGGGTTTCTCTTGAACTTGAGCTTTGAGAATTTTCTTGACAGAAAAGCTAAATGTTCATCTAGCTCATCCATTTCATCTTGGTTTGAGGGCTCACTTTCTTCAATCATCTTTCCCTTGCCTTTTCTTGATTCAATCCTACCTTCACAAGCACTTGGGCTTGGTGTAGCTTTAGCAGTTTCTTCCTTTATGTCCTCAGCCTTGTTAACATTTGCAACTAAGGCAACAGATCCATTTTTCTTCTGGACCTTCTCAATTTCCTCATCCTGCTCCATTTCTAGCTCATATGTCTTTAGAGTTACATACAACCTTTCAAGAGTAAAATCCTTGTACTCTTGAGTGTTTCTCAAGGAAACAGTCATAGGCTTCCACTCGTTGGGCAAAACTCTCAGAAACTTGAGATTTGAATCCTTAGTTTGATACACTCTCCCATATAACTTTAATCCATTCAGCAATTTTTGAAATATACTAAAAGTATCATTCAAAAATTCTCCACTTGTAAAGTGAAAGTGTTCATACTGTTGTATGAGAAGCTGCATCTTGTTTTCTCTGACCTATTCTGTTCCTTCACACAGGGTTTGGACTGTGTCCCAAACTTCCTTAGTTGTAGAGCAGTTACTGACATTGTCAAACATATCAGATTCAAGACCATTGAACAGAATGTTCATAGTCTTTTTGTCTTTGTGTATGGCAATGATGTCCTCTGGAGTCCATTCTGATGGAAGCTTTGGAATGGAGTCTAGAGTCCCTACAGGTGCTTGAGCTAGTGAAGTGTTTGGCTTCATTGGAACATGAGGACCATGATCAATGAAGTCTACATATCCTTCATCCATAGACATAAGATGTGAATGCATCTTTACTTTCCAGTGAAAGTAATTGTCTTTATCAAGAACTGGTATCTTTACTCCATAATCCTTCTGACCCATGATTCTGAATGTCTTTTGATCTTTAAACTTCTTGTTTGTTAGAATCTTGCTCTGATATCAATTGTTATTCCCACACAATGAATTAAGATTGTAAAAGGGGGGGGGGGGGTTGAATACAATCTTTAAAATTTCTTCAGTTCTTTAAACAAAAACAAGGACTACAATAAAATCAAGAACAGAAAGCAAACTGTAAAACAATAACACAAGAATCAGGTGGATTGATTATTCCACCTGAGAGATTTTATTGAAAAAATCTCTGTGATGTTTATGAATAAACACACAGCTGCATACACTGTTTTAGCTTTAGCAAATTACAGAGAATATTGTTTTGGCTATAAAATAACCTAACTGGTTTTTTTCTTCTAAAACAGTGCTACACTTGGTTATATAACCCAATTTTACAAGACAATTTGAACAACTAATAATACAAAATTGGTAGAGTCCAAAAAGCTTGTTTCTCCATTCTGACTAGTGGTCCTTTTTTTGGTGGCTGACTTCTTTTGGCTGAATACCCTTTGTAGTAATGCCACTCCCGACCAAAGAAAACAGAATGCTTCTTGTTCTTCTGAGTTTACCAGAAATACTGGTTTCCATGCTATATGAATTCTGTCAACCCATGTGCTCTGTCTTAACTGTCCTTTTCACAGTGTCAGGTACAAATAATAGAGGTGGCATCCGTTGAGGTTGTTTGGGTAGCATCCGTTGAAATATTGTGGCTCCATCCGTTGAAACTCAATTTCACTTATGTAAAATTACATGGCATAGACTATCTACAATTAGCCTCCCTATTCTACATATCCGTTAATAGTCAACATGACTTAGATAAGCCTAAAACTAATACTTCAACTGCTAACACAGAATTATACAATCATATTACATAGAGTCTTATCCGTTGATAAGCTACCCTTCAACGGATACTGTATATGCATGCTATTCGTTGAAAGCTACATTTTAACTTATACAATTTTCAATAAGTTAGTTTAGTTATCATCAAGAATCAACATAATTCCTAACAAATGGTAATATAATTTTATGTAATTATTAATAAATAATTGGTTATTCTTTTCGATTAAAACAAAATGGTAATATTATTTTATGTAATTATTAATAAATAATTGGTTACTCTTTTCCGTTAAAACATATTACCTACATTAAAAGTTTTGGTAAGTCGGTATTTGGGTCGTTTCACGGGTCTAACTATAATCAATTTATTTATAACCAATTACCTTTTTCAGCTAAAACACATTACCTATTTTATATTTTCTAACTAAAAAACTCATCTTCTAAAAATAACACGGGCAATATATATGTATATGGTAATATTATTAAATATTTCAAACCAATTACCTTTTCCACCTAAAACACATTACCTGTTTTATATTTTTTAAGTAAAACAACTCATTTTCTAAAAATAACACGGACAACATATATAAAAAATTGGTAATTTATTTTATGTAATTATTAATAAATAATTGGTTACCCTTTTCGGTTAAAACATATTACATGTTTTACATGTTTTATATTTTTTAACTTAAACAACCAATATTCTAAAAATAACACAGATAACATATATACATATAAAAAGGTAATATAATTTTGTATGATTATAAATAAATAACTAATTGTCTTTTTAAGCACATTACCTTTTTATATTTTCTAAATAAAACAACTCCTCTTCTAACTAAATTAAAAACATATCTATCTATCTATTTTTTTTAAGGGCAATTACCTTTTTCAACTAAAACATGTTACATTTTCTATTTTCTATTTTTTCTTAGTAAAACTCCTTTTTATAAAAATATTACGGACAAACTCTTACTTCTTTATTTTAATATTTTTAATTATGTGCAATTACCTTTTTCAACTAAATCATGTTACTCTTTCTATTTTTCCTTGCTAAAACCTTTCTTTTCCAAAAATATCACGAGTAAACCGTTACTTATATATTTTAATATCTTTAATTATTTAAAAAAAATTTAACACACCTACTTATTTTTTGTAATTATGGGTAATTACCTTTTTCAACTAAAACATGTTCCTTTTTCTATTTTCCTTACTAAAAGCTTTCTTTTCCATAAATATCACGGGCAAATTGTTACTTATTTATTTTAAAACTAAAAAAAGTTTAATACACCTATATTTTTTTTAACAAATATATTTAACAAAAAATTAAAATTAACAATTAACTATACTGTAAAATCATTTAAATATTTAATACAATTTTATTTTCATATTAATTATATTTTGTATTAAAATTAGATTTTTATTGTACAAATTCTAATATTTTACTGAAAAAATAAAAAAAAACTAAATTTGAAAATTTTAGAGAAATAAATAACCAAATTTGAGTTAGGAGTAATAAATTATTAGATTTTGATGGTCACTTTACTATTTTGACTTTATCTCAATTTCTAAAAATCGGATTTGAATTTTACAGCCCATGCGAAACTCACAAAATAGTTTTATTTTAGTGATGGTTTAATAATTATTATTCAACTGAAACTACTCTAAAACAGAAGAGAAAAGAATGTAGCGAATTTTTACATTAAAAATTCTATTCAACTTAGAAAAACTTTTATCATATTTGGTTTATATTATTAACATACACTTTTTTGTATTTGAATATAATTTTATCAACAATCAAATGCATTTTTTGATATTAGATCTAACTGTCTTATTCATCTATTTTAAGATCCTTATTAATTTGGTGGTACAAAGATCAAATTTTTGGATAAGATATCTCTTACGCTTATTATATACTAGCTTAAAACCCGTGCGATGCACAGATTATTTTTAATTATTATTATTATTATTATTATTATTATTATTATTATTTACGTTTTAATATTTTATTAATTGCATTTGATAAAAAAAATAAGTAGGTGGGTTAAACTTTTCTAAATAATTAAAAGTATTTAATATATTTTAAAATAAATAAGTAATAGTTTGCCCGTGATATTTTTGGAAAAGGAGGGGTTTTAATGAGTGAAAAGGGTATGAAGCTGTTAACTTCGAAGGGGAAGATTCCAGAGCTGAAGAATGTGGAAGTTGGGTTCTGTGAGCCATGTGTTCTTGGAAAGCAGAAACGAGTTAATTTTGCAAAATCAAGGAGGACCCCAAATCTAAGAAGTTAGAGCTAGTTCATACAGATGTTTATGGTCCAACAATAGTTGCGTCGTTGGGAGGATCTCGCTACTATGTCACTTTCATTGATGATTCCACTAGAAAGGTATGGATTTATTTTTTGGAGAAAAAATCAGACGTGTTTGATACTTTCAAGAAGTGGAAGACTGAAGTTGAAAATCAGACTGGTTTGAAGGTTAAGAGTTTGATGTCAGATAATGGTGGTGAGTATAGTAGTGATGAGTTTAAAAGCTATTGCGCAGAATACAGGATTAGAATGATTAAAACTATTCCAGAGACACTGCAACAGAATGGTGTTGCAGAGCGCTTGAATAGAACCTTGAAGGAGAGGGCCAAGAGTATGAGCTTACATGCAGGGTTGCCGAAGACTTTTTGGGCAGATGCAGTTAGCACAACAACGTATCTCATAAACAGAGGACCTTCAGTTCCTTTGGGGTTCAAGATTTCTGAAGAAGAGTGGCAGAAAAAAAAGGTAAATTTTTCACACTTGCGAGTTTTTGGTTGTATTTCTTATGTGCGTGTTAAAGATTCTGACAGAGACAAGCTTGATCCGAAAGCAAAGAAGTGTATCTTCATTGGTTATGGCTCAGATGATATGGGTTACCGTTTCTGTGATGAACTGACGAAGAAGGTCGTTAGAAGTAGAGATGTTACTTTTAATGAAAATGCAGTGTACAAGGATAAGCTTGCAGTCAATTCTGAGTTTACAAAGGAACAACCTGAAAAAGAGAAAGCAGCGCTTGAAGATATTACTGAAGAAGATCTTACAGGAAATAGTGGGAGTTCTAGGAATGCTGATGAGATAGGTTCAGTTACTCCACAAACTGAGGTAAGAAGATCTAGCGGAACTGTGAGGCCGCCACAAAGATTTTCTCTTTCAACATATTACATGTTATTGACCGAGGACGGAAAGCCTCGGTGTTATTCAGAGGCAGTTCAGGTGGATGATTCAGTTAAGTGAAAATCAGCCATGGAAGAAGAGATGAAATCTCTTGAGAAGAATGAGACTTGGTCTGTAACAAAATTACCAGCAGGAAAGAAGGCTTACAGAATAAGTGGGTGTTCAGGATCAAAGAAGAACCTGATGGCAGCAAAAGGTACAAGGCAAGGTTAGTAGTCAAGGGATATCAACAGAAAAGGGTATTGACTATACTGATATATTTTCTCTGGTTGTTAAGATGACTACTGTTAGACTTGTGCTAAGCATTGTGGCTGCAGAGGAGTTACATCTAGAGCAACTAGATGTTAAGACCGCATTCTTACATGGTGATCTTGAGGAAGACATCTACATGGTTCAGCCTAGAGGGATTTCAGGTAGCTGGGAAAGAAAACTTGGTTTGCAAGCTTATAAAAAGCTTGTATGGTTTGAAGCAAGCACCAAGACAATGGTACTTGAAGTTTGACAACTTTATGATGAAGAATGGGTACACGAGGAGTGTTATGGATCATTGCTGTTACTTTAAACAGTTTGATTCATCGTATATCATATTGTTGTTGTATGTTGATGACATGTTGATAGAAGGATCAAACATGAGGGAAATCAACAGGCTAAAGAGACAGATGTCTAAAGAGTTTGAGATGAAGGGTATGGGTGCAGCAAAACAGATACTTGGTATGAGCATCATGAGGGATAGATCTGAAGGTACTTTGAAATTATCTCAAGAGAAGTATAGTGAGAAATTATTGCAGAAATTCAGTGTCCATGATGCGAAGACCAGAAGTACACCGTTGGCAACTCACTTTAATCTCACGAAGAGGCAGTCACCTAAAACGAATGAAGGCAAGAAAGATATGGCTAAAGTTTCGTATGCATCTACAGTTGGCAGTTTGATATATGCTATGGTGTGTACAAGGCCAGACATTGCTCATGCAGTGGGAGTTGTTAGCAGGTTCATTGAAAGGCATATGTTTAGGCCTATTTGTAAACACCGAGGATTCGACTCAACTTAAACAAGAATGTAATAAGTAAATAATAAGTTAAACTGTCACATGAATCTCAGAAGATAACATCAGTCAAAAGAATGAAGATTAAAGTCATCTACAGACTTGAAGTAATTCTACATTGAAAGTGGATTTATTTAAGAAAGTGGATTTATTTAAAGTGACAGAGATTTCTTTGGTGTGACAGGAAGTGTACAGGTTGCATAGTTTGATAAAGGGAAAAGAAAAAGAATTACAGCTTAAAGTCAAATGAAGAGCAGTCATTGCAGTTAGTCACTCATGAACCAGACAGTACATCGAGTGTCAACATCATTCAGTGGAAGTTCGTCATTATTTTCAGTGGTTCACAGAACTAATTCTGCTATCAAGAAATTGGATTTATTCTCCTTTAATTAAATATATCACTTAATTAAATTTAGCTAATAAATTAATTCATTTAGAATTAATTTATTTGTTAAATTAATTACGAGGTTAATTAAATTAGAATTAATCTAATTATGAAAAGATTTAAATTTGAACTGGTAAGACTATCCTGGATAGTCTTACCGATTGTCTTTCTAGTTCAATTTTAAGTCTTACCGAAAGTCTTGCTAGAAGGAATGGTTAGTCTTGCTAATTCAAAGTTAGTCTTGCCAGTTTACTTGTTAGTCTTCCCGATAGTCTTTGAAGGCAAAAATGGATAGTCTTTCTAATACAAGTCAACTTTGCGTACAAAAGGAAGTGAAAACAAAAGATTAGACCTGTTAGGCTCAAGACATGTCTGAATACCACTATTAACAAGCCTACACTATGTGACTATGTCACACTACATGACCTAGTGATTTCTATCACTGGGATAGAGTATAGGTCTCTAAATGTACTTGTCTTGTTCTCATGAACAATAGCTTTATCATGTATGCTCAGATTTATAATGAGCTTAGTAAAGTTTCTTGCATCTAGATTGTATATATAGGCCATTGAATAATTATCCTGGTAGAAGTTCAGAAGTGTTCATGCAGCAGGATAGAGTTGAATAAGGCTATGAAGAAATAAGTTGCAGGAATTTGTCTAAGGCATTATATAGCAAAGTCAAAAGAAAGCTATGTCGTGAAGTCACCAACATCCATGTCGTGAAGTACTATATCGCATAGTCCATTTTGTACTATGTCGAGAAGTCCTCAAGACACATGTCGTGAAGTGTTGAAGTCAGCAAAGTCAAAAGAGCCTAGATCGTGAAGTCCTCAGAAGCCCTATGTCGCATAGTCATCAAATGACCTATGTCGCATAGTCATCAAATGACCTATGTCGCATAGTCATCAAATGACCTATGTCGCAAAGTCTTCAAAGGCTATATCGCGTAGTCCTCACAAGGGAGATCGCGAAGTCAGGGATAAAGTGGAGTTCACGATATCAACACTTAGCCGTTTATAACAAGACAAATCAAGGTACAGAACCAAGAATCAAAGGAGACAAATACTGAAGCATTTGTTCTGGCAAGGTGGTCCAAAGAACAGATGGCAAATCTACAGCTAAACTTGGAGAGAAAGATAAGAGACAAGCAGCTACAGAAACGGGAAAGACTCCGAAAAGCAGGTGGTCCTTCCTGACACAGTGAACTTCTTATGGCAGGACAAGTTGGACTTTCAGAAGGGGTAGCTGTGTAATATTGTGTGTGCCTAGTTTGTATAGGTGAATATATATATATCGTGCACACACAACTGTAAGCTGTAAGAGAGATACACATAGTTATTTGCTAAGCTCTTTTCTCTGTAAGCAAGCAAGTTCAAACTGTTCTTGTTTTAGAAGCCAGAAATTCGATTGTGAATTTCCTGGAAAGCTGTAGTATTTAATTTGCTTATACAAAGTAGATTAAAGTGATTGTGTGTGTTATTTACTTTCCGCATATTACATATCATAATCGCATACAGTTGTTTACTTAGGTTTCAAGAATCGAAAAATATATCAAACTATCCATTCACCCCCCCTCTGTCTAGTTTCTAGTAGTATTCATTTCTAACAAGTGGTATCAGAGCATAGGCTGTTAACGTACAAACAGGAAAAGATCAAGAATGAGTTCACAGAAACTAAGCAGTATCAAGATTCCTCCCTTTAACAAGGAGCACTACAGTTTATGGAAGAAGAAGATGTTGCTTTTCATCAAAGCTTCTAACCCCATGTATTTAGATATTCTAAAGCATGGTCCCTTCATTCCAATGATCGAGATTGGTGAAACAACCAATGGCACTGAGATTGTACCAGCAAAACATGTGCCCAAAGATCCCTTAAAATACACTGATCCTGAAAAGGAAAAAGTAGCATTGGATGGACATCTTCAACTGATCATTTGTGAATCTATGGACTTCAACATGTATGGCACTGTTGCTCATTGTACTAGTGCCAAGAAGATGTGGGATCTTATAGAAGTGCTCTGTGAAGGAACTACTGAAGTAAGAAAGAACAAGAAGCAGATTCTTGTTTCACAATATGAAGCCTTCATGGCTCAGCCAAAAGAGGGAATCACAGAAGTGTTTGAGAGATTCAACAAGCTGATAAATGAGCTCAAACTCTATGACAAACACTATGAAACAGAAGAGCTCAATATGAAGTTTCTACTAACTCTGCCAGATCACTTGGAACCAAGAATCTCTTCCCTTAAAGAAAGAGATCTGACAAAGATTGGTTTTGATGTGTTGTATGGTGTTTTAAAGACATATGAGTTAGAGCTGTTTCAAAAGAGATCTATTCAAGCAAAGCAAGGATTAGTGGCTAATACCTCCTGTGCACTTATTGCTGACAACCTAAGTCAAAGAATGGACTCTCTTAAAATCAGTCAGGTCAAGATTGAGGAACTGGAAGTTGAAGACACTGGTGATGAAACTCAGGTTGTGTATGATTTACCTGAAGAGGATGAGTTCTACAGTATAGATGAGCTGGACAAAATGGAAAACAAATCTTTTGCTTATATGGCTAGGAGGTATCCTAACATAAGGTTTAAAAGAAAGCAGCCATTTAGGTCCAAGTTCAATAATGGAAACACTGGTGGATCTAGTGGCTCAAACACCTTCAATAAAGGAAAAGGGATTGCTGGTGCTGCTAAAGGTGGATACAAGACAGGAAGTGTGGATAGGACCAAAATAAGGTGCTATAACTGCAATGAACTTGGGCATTTTGCCACTGAGTGCAAAAAGCCTAAACAAGTCAAGAAGGACAAAGCATACTTAGAGCTTGAAGCTAAGTATGAGGCTCTACTCAAGAAACAACAGGGCAAAGCTTTTATTGCTGAGGGAAAATGCTGGGATGACTCTGATGAAGAAGAAGAACAAGAGTACTCAAACTATGCCTTGATGGCATTTTCTGATGAAGGTGATTCAAGTCAGGTACCTATTCTTACTTCTCTTGATATGACTCCCCTTCAATATAAGCAAACTGTTGAAGATATGAGCACTGAGATGTTTAATATTCATACTAGCATGTTAGTAGCTAATGAAGAAATTGACAGACTAACTGCTAAGAATGTTGAGCTTACAGAAAAGAATGAGCAACTTGAGTTAATGGTTGTGAACCTGGATGGTTTGAAAAAGGAGGTTGAGTATCTTAAAAACAAAGTGATTTGTGCTGAGCAGATAGAGAATGCCCTTAGAGAACAAATTGCTGAAACTGAACTGAAACTAAGAAGCTTCAAAAACTCCTCTGAACTTATTCAAACCTACCACAAGGAACACACTGAAGACTGCAAGGCTGGAGTTGGTTTTGACTATGATAATGACAAGGGAAGGAAGAAGGTCAAGGGCAAAGGAAAGGAAACTTTTTCAAACAAAAATGCCCCAACCATACTGTCAAGTGTTGAACTGCCCATCTTCAGAAAGAGTGTTGTTGAGTTTGATGAGGAACTACTGATCATCAAGCAACAGCTACTTGAAGAAGATGAGGCTGCTAAGAACACTTCTTCCTTTCCTGAACTTGTCAATCAGAAAGAGACCAAAGACAATCTTGTCAAGAGTCCTAAAGCAAAGAAAGAAGTTGTTAAGAAAAGGAAACAAAACAGAAACGGTAAAGTTGGTGTTAACAAAGGAAACAACTATGCTTATGTGCCAAATGCTCCCAGGAAACAATGTCAAAAATGCCTATCTGTTAATCATTTGACTCAAAAGTGTAGTAAGCCTGAAATTGTTGAAGTTGACAACCTAAGTAACCTTTCTGCTAGCATAAATTCTAGTCATGATTCCTTCTGTGGTAAGCCAAACTGCATGACATGCTATGTGACTGTGATTGCTAACTGTTTATCTCTTAAACATAAACTTGACTCTGCACAATCTGGTGAATCACACACACACATACATTCTCATAGGACAGGGTCCCCAATCAGGGTTGAGAGGGTGAAAACTTTATGTGAGTCTAAGAGTGTAAACTCCAAAGCCACAGAAAAAGTGAAGTCTCCTACTATGAGAAATGCAATTTATGACAGAAGAGTCATATGGATCTTGGACAGTGGATGCTCAAGTCACATGACTGGTGATATGGCCCTGCTATCACATTTTGAGGAAAAGGCTGGCCCATCAGTAACCTTTGGAAATGACAACATTGGTTATACAATGGGATATGGCAGTGTTAAATCTGGAAATGTCATTATTGAAGATGTAGCATTTGTTGAAGGACTGAAGCATAATCTCTTGAGTATTGGACAGTTTACCAACAGAGGCTTCAAAGTGGAATTTGATGAAGACCTTTGTTCAATCTCAAAAAGGGAAAGTGGTGAAGTTGTTCTAACTGGTGTGAAGAAAGGAAGCTTGTTTGTAGCTAATCTCAAGGCTGCAGATAAGGGAGAAATTTGTTGTTTCTACACAAAAGCCACAAATGAGGAATTCTGGCTGTGGCATAAGAAACTGTCTCACTTGAATGTTCAGGCAATGAACTCTCTAACCAAGAGAGAACTCATCAGGGATTTGCCTGCCTTGGAGTTTGTGCAAGATGGAGCATGTGAAGCTTGTCAGAAAGGGAAGATTAAAAGATCAAGTCACAAGAACAAGTTGCTCAATACAAACTCAAAACCTCTGCAACTAATTCACATGGACTTATTTGGCCCTGTGAATGTAATGTCCCTCTCCAAAAAGAAATATGCTCTAGTGATGGTAGATGACTATTCAAGATATACTTGGGTGAAATTCCTATTCTCCAAGGATGAAGCACCCCAAGTCATAATAGAGCATATCAAGAGAGTTGATAAAGAAGCACAAAGCACTGGTTCCTCTGTAGTTGCTTTGAGAAGTGATAATGGGACTGAGTTCAGAAATTCAACATTGTATGAGTTTTGCAAAGATAAAGGAATTTCTCAACAATTCTCAGCTCCTAGAACACCTCAACAAAATGGAGTAGTTGAGAGAAAGAATAGAACTCTCATTGAAGCTGCAAGGACAATGTTGCTGGATGCAAAGCTACCCACTAGCTTTTGGGCTGATGTTGTTAACACAGCATGCTATGTGCAAAATAGAACATTAATCAATAAGAAGTCTGGCAAAACTCCTTACTCATTAATGACTGGAAAAAGAGCATCCTTCAAGCACCTGCATGTGTTTGGAAGCAAGTGCTTTGTGATGAAAGATACCTCTGAGCATGTTGGAAAATTTGATGCTAAGGCATTTGAAGGTATCTTCATTGGATACTCTCTGGAAAGGACAGCATACAGAGTGTTTGTACCTGAGCAACACAAAGTCATGGAAAGCATGGATGTTACCTTTGATGACAAGAAAACTCCAGGACTGAAAACAAGTGATCAAGACAGTGTGCTATTGAGATTTGAGAATCAAGGTTATCTTGAGGATTCTGAAAGTGAAGATGAACCCCCTGTTCAAACTGTTCTAGAAAATGAAATTCTTGAAGTTGACAATCTTCTTCAAACACCTGTGCAAGGATTCACAAACACAGGGGGAGAAAGAGAATGCAACTGTCAACCAAAATGAGATTGGAACAGATCAAGGAAATGAACAGGGGCACACAAGGAAATGGGACAGAGCCCACACTAGGGATCAAATCATTGGAGATCCTAGTGAGGGAGTTAGAACAAGAAGGGCAACATTAAATACATGTCTGTATAGCTGCTTTCTGTCACAAGAGGAACCTAAATTAATTGAAGAAGCTTTGAAGAATTCTGATTGGATTGTTGCCATGCAAGAAGAGTTGAATCAATTTGAGAAAAACAAAGTATGGGAACTAGTGCCACCTCCAAAAGGAAAGAATGTTATTGACACCAAATGGGTGTTCAGAAACAAGATGGATGAAGAAGGAGTGGTAGTAAGAAACAAAGCAAGGCTGGTTGCCAAAGGATATAGTCAGCAAGAAGGCATTGACTATGATGAGACATTTGCACCTGTAGCTAGACTGGAAGCCATAAGGATCTTCCTGGCTTTTGCAGCTCACTCAGATTTTAAGGTGTATCAAATGGATGTGAAAAGTGCATTTCTCAATGGTGATCTTGCTGAAGAAGTCTATGTGTCTCAACCACCTGGCTTTGAAAGTGAAGACTTCCCAAACTTTGTGTATAGACTGCTCAAGGCGCTCTATGGACTCAAACAGGCACCAAGAGCCTGGTATGAAACTCTATCTCAATTCCTTCTTGAGCATCAATTTACTAGGGGTACAATTGACAAAACCCTATTCTTCAAGAAGCATGGAAATGATATCATTCTTGTTCAAATCTATGTGGATGATATCATCTTTGGCTCTTCAAATGAAAAACTCTGTGAAAGGTTCTCTAAGTTGATGCAAAGTAAATATGAGATGAGTATGATGGGAGAGTTAACTTACTTCCTAGGCCTGCAAGTACATCAAAGGGAGGATGGCATCTTTATAAACCAATCTAAGTATGTCAAGGATCTTTTAAAGAAATATGGTTTAGAAGAGTCATCCCCAGCTAAAACTCCTATGTCTACTGCAATCAAGCTGGATGAAGACAAGAAAGGCAAGAGAGTTGATATCAAGGTCTATAGAGGAATGGTTGGATCCCTACTCTATCTCACAGCTAGCAGGCCAGACATCATGTTTGCCACATGCCTTTGTGCAAGGTTCCAGTCTGATCCCAAGGAATCTCACATGATGGCCATCAAAAGAATTTTCAAATATCTGAAGGGGACTCCTAATCTTGGGCTATGGTATCCAAAGGGCACTGGGTTCAACCTGGTTGGTTACACAGATTCTGATTATGCTGGATGCAGAATTGACAGGAAGAGCACCTCTGGAAGCTGTCAATTCCTAGGTCAAAGGTTAGTGTCCTGGTTTAGTAAGAAACAACAGTCCACAGCAACATCCACAGCTGAGGCTGAATATATTGCTGCTGGAAGTTGCTGTGCTCAATTGCTTTGGATTAGAAATCAACTCATGGATTATGGGCTAGTGTTAGAACACATTCCTCTAATGTGTGATAATACTAGTGCAATATCCATAGTTGCCAATCCTGTTAATCATTCTACTACAAAGCACATTGAGATCAGGTACCATTTCATTAGGGAACATGCTGCAAATGGTACCATAGAAGTCTCTTATGTTCCAACTGAGAAACAACTAGCTGACATATTTACTAAACCTCTGAATGAAGCAGTCTTTAACAGACTTGTGAGTGAAATTGGAATGCTCAATCCTTCATTCAGTTGTTCTAAGTAAATATGCTGGTTAATGGTTGTAGCAGTAAATTTTCACTGTATTTAAATGATCTATTTGTTTGGAGTGAAAATTAGCTGAGATATGATTTATAAATATTTCAGTATTTTACTGCATATTTTTCAAAATCATATTTGTTAATGGAGTTGTGAGCTTTTGAGACATCTCGATATAGATGATTTTCAGAGTTCACGACATAGTTCAAATTAAACAGACTTATATCGCAAACTGTTGAGATTGTGAGACTTCGCGACATAGTTCATTTCATGAGTTTGCGACATAGTTATTTTATGACTTCGCGACTTAGAATAACTATATCGACAAGTCTCCATAGTTGACAGAATTTTGATTTAAATTAATTTTATTTCAAAATTTGATAAAAGTCTGACAAATTGCTTAAAATTCCTAAAAGAGAGCTTTAGACAGGGTATTTCTACTATATCGCAAAGTCTCCCCGATCCTTTCATTTTGAAGACTTTGCGACATAGTTCATTGTTGAGACTATGCGATATATTTTGCAAGACTTTGCGGTACAGGCTATTATTGACTTCGCGACATACATATAGACTGTACATATTCATAACTCCATATCGCAGTGTCTCTATCATATAAATACCTTTTCTAACCGTTCACAACTTTTCATCTTGTCTATTGCTCTCAAACTCTCAAACCTAAGCACAAATTCTCTACTCTAATTTTCACTCTCTCTCTCTCTCGAAATGGCACCCAAATCTCAAACTGTATCTTCCCTTATCCCTTTAACAATTCCCAAAGAAACCAATCTTCTCACCATTCCATCTGAGGCTGAGGCTAACCCAAGGTACAAGTGTTTTGTACGGTTCTTGAACACTTCCTACCTACGCCAAGCCCTAACCCTGAACCCTACCTTGTATGTTGATGTGTTGGAAGGATTCTGGAGAACGGCGTTGGTATCAACAATGGCTAGGGAAGATGGAACCTCATTCCAGGAGGTTAGCTGTTCAATTGGAGGCAAACACTTTCAATTTGGTGAAAGGGAAATCAATGAAGCTTTGGGGTTCAAGGTGGAAGGTCATGACCAAGAAGCTACAGATGCTCAAATCATAGAATTCATGACCTTCATTCAGTATGCTGATGAGATAGACACTGGAAAGCTGAATAAGAAGTTTGTGAGAAGGGAGTGGTCATTTCTGTTTGACGCACTCCAGAAGGTGTTTCTCTGCAGGAAGACAGGATGGGACCATATCAGTCACATTGCTGTGAAGCTAGCCTACTCCTTGGCCAACAACCAGGAGATCAATGTGGGAGCCATAATCCTCAAAGAATTGACTCAGAGGCTAGGCAGGACCGTTCGTGGTAGAGGTAATGACATCTTTTACCCTCGTTTCCTTCAAGTTATTTTAAATTTTCTTGATGCAAATGTCCATCTATTGGAGGGTATAGATAACACTAAAATGGCTTATTCCAAGTCCATGTCCAAAGTACTATTTGGTTCATTGGACACAAGGAATCAAGTGGATGTGATTCTAAGTGTGACCAAGCATATGCAGGACACATTTGAGTCTTATCCACTTGATAAGCCCATATATCATGAACTTTCCTGGACAGGGAAGGCTAAGACTAAAGGAGCTGCACAGTCTATCCCCAGCCTTCCTATCCCATCCAGCAATCCTACTGAAAACACCACTGTAGAGGATAGGCAACCAAGTGCATCAATCTCTCAAAAGGTTGATGTTACTAAAAAGAAGTCAAAGAAGAGAGCCCTAGCAGTGATAAATGACTCTGTAGAGATAGGAAGTGAGGATCCTGAGTCACCCCTTACCAGACAAAGGAAGAAGTCAAAATCTAAACCTACCACTGAATCCTCCCAACAGGATTCAGATGTGGAAAAAGGGGTACACCTACTACTGTCAATGGCCTCCCAACAGGTTATTGGCATTGAAAAGAGTAGTCTCCCCACTACAACCTGTACTGAGTCTGCACAGGATCAAGAACTCACTCTTGACCCTAGGAGTAATAAGGCTGATGACACACAGAGTGGAGAGCACATCACTGTTGAAACTCCTCCTATTTCTCAGGGGGAGTTGCCAAAATCTAGTCTAAACCCCTCTTCTCTCTCAGATTCTTCCATAAAAATTTCTTCTGAACAAGAAAGTCATTCCAATGACAATCTTGCCTTTGATCAATCACCATTCTCCCCTGTGATTGAGCCAATTTCAAGTGACATGGTGCATGACACTGTGCTCACCACCCAGGAACCACATCTAGTTGGTCAGGGAATGCATGCTGGGGCATATCCTAATGACACCAACACCAACATGGAGGATTCACCAGTTTTCACTGGAGACTCTGTGCCAAATTCTCCCATCCCTAGGGATGTGGAAATGTCTTCACAGACAAATAGGGCTGATGTTGTAACACATCCCATTTCAATGGAGACATCATCAGACCCTACAGCCATTCCAAGGCTGGAGGAGACTCAAATTCTTACACCTCATGAAGTGCCTAGCACTAGCTCTCACTTGGCTCAGGCCACTATGTCAGAATGGCTGAAGCCTGTGCACCATGACAGGCCTTCAGGATCATCATCCGTGCCTTCCAAAATGACAGAAGAAGCCATACAAGATCTCCATGTGGCACAGATTGATGAGTTCTCCAAAATAGCTCAACATCTCCTCACCTCAAATCTTCCCAATGCTGATTATGAAGCTATCTTACTTTGCCACAAGGAGGATGTTGAAGCTCAGCAGGAGAAGATTGTGGATGCAGCTGAACCAGAGGGAAATGTGGATGCCTGGTTGGATGCTAAGAGGACTCTCAAGCTCAAGGATGCCCTAGCTTTTCTAAGAGAAGAATTCCTAACTTCTCTGGGCTCCAATGCAAAGGATCTCTCTCCTGCTGCCATCTATGATGCTGTGAATGATGTGTACAAGAACCAGCTGAAGGCTCTGCACTATCTTGGGAAAGGGCTTCAATCAGAGATTTCTTCAATCCAGGAGGAGACAGACAGATCCCTCACTAAGCTCAGGAACTCTTATCTCTCTGATTTTCCCAAGGTGGATGGTATCCTCAAAGAAGTCCAGAAAACCTCCACAAATGTATCCATGATGGATGTGACTCTTGCCATGGTCACAGACAACATCAAGAAACTGGCTTCTTCACTGGAAACTCAAGCAAACGCCACCGTCACCTCCAATGCTATGTTAAATGTCATGTGGAAAAATCAGTATGGTGATAAGTTGGTGGATGAAGTCCCTCTGTCAAACATCTCCAAATATGACTTTGCCAGGGTCAAAGCTCAATCCCTAAACTCATTTAGGTCTCAACAATTATTCTCTAAGGTGGATGGCTTAGAAAAGGAAGTGGCCTCTCTCAAGGATGAAAACAGAATGCTATCTACATCCTTAAGCCAACTCAATGACAAGCTGGATGACCAAGGCAACAACACCTCAAACATCTTACTGGTGCAGCAACAAATGATGACTTCAATGATGAGATCCATGAACCTGCCTATCCCTGGTGAAGCTCAAGACTTTTTGTCTGATCCCAAGCCTAAGGGGGAGAAAGTTAAGGAGGTCATTGTGAAAAAGAAAGGGGGAGTACCTGTCAAGCAGTCAAAACTTAAGGGCAAGCTCATTGAAGAGACAATAAAGCCAATCAATCTTCCCCCTGTCGAGGTCATCAATGCACAAGGCCAGAAAAGAACAGTCACCACTACCTACTATCCCTCCACAATGCCAAAAGAAATCTCCACTTCTCAACCTGCTCAACCTACTTCCAATGCTCAACCTGCCAAAGCAACAACAATCACAGAGGCCAAGCTACAGGAAGTTGCCAATTCTCACATCTATCATGATGAGGCCTTCCTGGAGTTTCTGAAAGCCACCTACAGAGATGCACAAGAAGATGCAAGGACTTACAGAATGAAGCTCAAGGAAAACGTTAAGTACTTCACAGTTGCAGTAAGGAAAATCAAGGATGTCCATCTAAGAGAGATAATCATGGTGTGCAAGGACAACCGCTTGTGGCACCTAGCTTTTCAAACTCTAGAGAAACTGAGATTCACTGAGCTGTCAACTATAATGGACTTAATAGAAAAAGGTGGGGCTAACAACAAGAGACTGTTTGATGACTTGAAGATGGATCAAGATCAAAGACTGCCTGAGGTTATCTCAAAGCCAAAGACAATAATCTTCCAAAGTCTATCTCAAGACAGCAGCATTGACCAGTTGGTGATCCCTTCAGATTTGACAAGAAAGAATAATGCAAAGATCAACCAGGTGCTGCAAATGCTAAGAGCCAAGAGGGGAGTCAGGACAGCTGAGGAACTAGAGATGATTCACGCTCTACAATCTTTTCTGATTCATGGAGTCATTCCTGAATCTGTCAAAGAAAAGAACAAAAAGAAGGATGGAGATGATGATGATGATAAGGAGAAAACCTATGAAAGGAGATCTCAGTCAAGGAGAGATAAGGAAAGGAGCAAATATTCAAAGAAATCAAAGGATGCTGATGATAGCAAGAGGGATGACAAGAGGGCAAAGGAATCAGTTAAGAAAACAAGAAGTGGAATTCAGCAAGTCAAGGACATTGCTAGTAGTACTTTAACCACAACACAAGACTCTAAGTCTAGGGTGGGTACTGTTAGCAATGATCCTCCAAAATCATTATCCATGACTTCTGAACCTGAATTGCCACAGATGAAAGATGAAGCCACTAAAGTAATTTCAAGAAAACACTTCCACAAAGTCACAGCTAGTGGAGTGTTACAGTGGATGAAGGGGAAAGGAATGAAGCTACTTCCAAGTGATGTGGCACTGAAGACTAATTCTCCTTGTTCCAGAAAGGTATCTCTTGTGAAGCATTTGAAGATCAAGAGTGTACCCAAAAGGATAAGGATAACAAAGAAGACTGGAAAACTCACAAATGTTATTGGCATCAATGTGCTTCCACTAGATGAGGACTATGATGAAGATGCCCTAGCATTTTTGAGGGCTCAAAGGATCTTTGAAGTCAAAGTGAAGTTGGATCATCTAGAGATCAAGTACACTGATGGAAGAGAAAGGATAATGAAGCAAGGAAGCTGGCAATATTTCTATAAGTATGAGCTTGAAAGGATAAATGCCTTACTGAATTTTGAAGAAAAAGATGAAAGGACATGGAAGATAGATATTGCCAGGTACTTGAAGATGCATGCTGATTATGAAGAAAACATGAGGAAAGAGAATGAAGAGAAAAACATACAGAGAGAGAAAGAAATGGCTGAGATGGAGGAGAGGGCTAAGGAGCTAAGGCAGAAAGGGATGTGCAGGGTCAAACAAAATCCTTACATTGTGGAGTACAAAAACTCACATGGAGGTCAAAGCAAAATAAGGATGGAGTTTCTTGATTCCTATGTAGAAAGTGCACTCAAGGCTGCAATTGATGACTTGAAAGGCTCACCTCTCATTGAAGAACTGATTGCAAGAGAAGAACTTCAAGAAGCCATCATAGACATGAAGAGAAAAGAAGAGATAAGGAAAAAGAAGATATATGATGATTTGCTAGAGAAGCAATTGGAAGCTGAAGCTGCTGAGCAACAAAAGTAAACTGTAAGCTTCCAATTTTTCGATGTAATCAAATTTCTGATCTCAATTGTCCTCTCTGTTACTAAATTTCCTTTTATGTAAGTTAGGCTTGTTATCAGACATGAAATTGTGCCTAAGGATCTTACTCACAATTTGGGGGAGATTGTTAGGCTCAAGACATGTCTGAATACCACTATTAACAAGCCTACACTATGTGACTATGTCACACTACATGACCTAGTGATTTCTATCACTGGGATAGAGTATAGGTCTCTAAATGTACTTGTCTTGTTCTCATGAACAATAGCTTTATCATGTATGCTCAGATTTATAATGAGCTTAGTAAAGTTTCTTGCATCTAGATTGTATATATAGGCCATTGAATAATTATCCTGGTAGAAGTTCAGAAGTGTTCATGCAGCAGGATAGAGTTGAATAAGGCTATGAAGAAATAAGTTGCAGGAATTTGTCTAAGGCATTATATAGCAAAGTCAAAAGAAAGCTATGTCGTGAAGTCACCAACATCCATGTCGTGAAGTACTATATCGCATAGTCCATTTTGTACTATGTCGAGAAGTCCTCAAGACACATGTCGTGAAGTGTTGAAGTCAGCAAAGTCAAAAGAGCCTAGATCGTGAAGTCCTCAGAAGCCCTATGTCGCATAGTCATCAAATGACCTATGTCGCATAGTCATCAAATGACCTATGTCGCATAGTCATCAAATGACCTATGTCGCAAAGTCTTCAAAGGCTATATCGCGTAGTCCTCACAAGGGAGATCGCGAAGTCAGGGATAAAGTGGAGTTCACGATATCAACACTTAGCCGTTTATAACAAGACAAATCAAGGTACAGAACCAAGAATCAAAGGAGACAAATACTGAAGCATTTGTTCTGGCAAGGTGGTCCAAAGAACAGATGGCAAATCTACAGCTAAACTTGGAGAGAAAGATAAGAGACAAGCAGCTACAGAAACGGGAAAGACTCCGAAAAGTAGGTGGTCCTTCCTGACACAGTGAACTTCTTATGGCAGGACAAGTTGGACTTTCAGAAGGGGTAGCTGTGTAATATTGTGTGTGCCTAGTTTGTATAGGTGAATATATATATATCGTGCACACACAACTGTAAGCTGTAAGAGAGATACACATAGTTATTTGCTAAGCTCTTTTCTCTGTAAGCAAGCAAGTTCAAACTGTTCTTGTTTTAGAAGCCAGAAATTCGATTGTGAATTTCCTGGAAAGCTGTAGTATTTAATTTGCTTATACAAAGTAGATTAAAGTGATTGTGTGTGTTATTTACTTTCCGCATATTACATATCATAATCGCATACAGTTGTTTACTTAGGTTTCAAGAATCGAAAAATATATCAAACTATCCATTCACCCCCCCTCTGTCTAGTTTCTAGTAGTATTCATTTCTAACAAGACCAGTGGTTGTCAAAGACAGAAAGATCAAAAAGTCATATCATATATCCATATGTGTATTTACTCAACCAACTGTTTGATCTCAAATCATCAGTGAATTAAATTCTAGCAGTTATTGTAAAATCTGTTCCACTAGAATTTGATCATTTGTACTTGTTGAACAATCTAGTGGATCATAATCCCTAGAATTTATATCGAACTACTTTTTAGTATTCGATCCTTTTATTACAAAAATAGATAAATTCATGTCGAATTTATTATAGATTTGTTTTAACAAGAACTTTGTAATCTGTACTCAGAATTGTAACACCCTTCAAGTTTAATATAAGTTATATTTAACTTGAATCTTGTTTCATTTAATTCCGCAATAATTTGTTATTGGATTGTTAAATCACGAACAATACAAATTCGATAAAACAGTACAGTTTGTATTCAACCCCCCCCCCCCCCCCTCCCCTTCTACAAACATATTGGGACCTAACATTCATGTCTAATCCAGGAAAAGAGCATTGGGAAGCAGTCAAGTGGTTGTTACGCTACTTGAAAGGCACATCCAAGTTTGCATTATGTTTCAGCAAGAAAGATGTTATCTTGGAAGGGTTCTCTGATGCAGATTTGGGTGGATGCTTGGATACAAGAAAAAGTACTACGGGATATATTTTCACTTTGGGTGGAACAACAGTTAGTTGGATGTCTCGATTTCAAAATAGTGTTGCTCTTTCAACCACAGAAGCAGAATATATGGCTATCTCTGAAGCTAGCAAGGAGATGATTTGGTTGAAGAATTTTCTTGAAGAGTTGGGCAAGAAACAGGTGGACAGTGCTTTGTATAACGATAGTCAAAGTGCCATTTATCTTGCGAATAATCCTGTGTTTCATGCTAGGACAAAGCATATTCATCTGAGATATCACTTTACGAGGGAGTTGATTAGCAATGGTACTTTATCCTTGAAGAAAATCCTTGGTCCGAAAAATCCTGCATATATGTTGACTAAGGTGGTTACCAATGAAAAATTGAAGCTTTGCATAGCTTCAATTGGCCTTCAGAATTGATTGATGAGAAGGCGCTGCACTAGTTAGAGTTATTGATCGAAGTATTGGGTGCTACTAGATTTACAAGAGTGAAGAGAAGATGTGGTCAGAATCCAAGTGGGAGATTGTTGGGTTTGTGGAGTCTAACAGGTTTCAGAATTGGTTTCTGATTTGAGTTAGAATTTCCAGATCTGAATTCTAATTAGAGTTAGTAATTTCAGAATTTCAGAATTAGACTCTGACTAGTTTAGGCCCAGTTTCTTCTCTTATAAATAGTCTCATGTAATTGTAAAACATCAACACAACAGAACACAACATAGTTGTGATAGATCATTACAAAATTAGTGTGGCTTGTGGAGTAGGAATTTCCGAACCACGTAAATTTTGTCTTGTGTGATTGTCGTTTATTTTCTTTTTCTTGTTCTTGTTCATTCGTTTTGGGTTTTGCTTTTGTTGTTGTATACTCAAACATTTTCTTGGCAAGAAACATTAGTCGTCACTTTCCAAATGCTTCGAACGTTTAGAAGGATAGCTTTTTTCATCACTTTCCAAATGTTTCAATCGTTTAGATGGGCAGCTTCTTTCATCTTCTACAGTAACGGTGGTGCTGTGCAGTAGATGATATCCAAGAACATCTGCATTTTTCGTTCTTAATTCAATTCTATTGTAACCATCAATATTGACGGGGCAGAGTGATCTTGGTACTATAACCATCCATGATTCATTGTGATCAAGAGTGTAAAGGTTGTGGCTCCATACAGAACCACTTATGGTATTCCGAAGAGAATAATGAATTCTATGTGAATTATTATCCCGGTGTTTGAAGCAAAGGATTATCCCCAAGAAAGTATGCAATACATTTGAGGCCAAATTTAGAGTCACTGTTGTGCCAAGATCATTTGATTGACTGATCCAATCTGGAAACTCTGCCAAAGCAATGCATATTAGAATTTGATGCCCAAACCCAGAGTATTTCTGTAGCAAAAAATAAAAATAAGAGAGATGAAGTTAACCAGAATCTGTGTACAGGCTTAGGAATCTGTTATTAACTCAATTTCCTTGTTTCCACATTAATTGCAATCCGTTAATAGGACTTGTAATGACAATGAAGTTAGTAGACAGAATAACAAAAGTGGAAGAAATCTATGATGGCAAGAGTTTGAGATTAAAAAACCTGAAAAACACTTTGTGTGAAAGTGTATGCCAGAAGAGATGGACTGCAACCTCCTAAATGAAGTCTTTTGATAGAGGTGAGTTCCTCCAAGCCAAGAATCCTTGTTAAACCACGACAATTTGTAAGTTCCAGTATCTCCAACCGTTTCAAATTGGACAAATTTGGTAAACTATTCATAGATATACAACCACCTGCCCATAACCATTTCAAATTAGGAGGCAGATGATCTGTAATGGATAATAAATGACGACAATCTGTAAGTTCAAGATTTTCCAGTGATCTCAAGTTGCAAAAGGTGTCTGGAAGATTTGTTAGTTTCACACAACGACGCAAATTTAAGGAAACTAGCCCTGCCAAACTTCCTATTGATATGTCGACCTCCTCCAAGCTTTTACATCCCTCAAGGTTTAACGTTTCAAGACACTGTAATTTAGTGAAGTCTGGAGTCCTACTTAAATTCAGAGAATGCGACATGTTTAGAGTTTTCAACTTCTCAAAAACCTGTGAATCCTGTAAATACGACTGCAATTGGTTAAAAATTAAAATTGAAGTAACCATTTCTATATAAATTTATTTGTATAGGGTAACAACCTCCAAGTACCTACCTTGTTTAGCTTCCACATTGTTCTAATTTTGCTGTGAGGCAACTCAAGAATAACAAGTTGTTGCGGGTAAAAATCAGAAGGTAAACACTCCAAAGGACAACCCCTCCAATGGAGAAACTTCAAAACTTCAAATTTATGTTCAAAGCTTCCATTGAGACTTATATTTCCGAGGTAAAGAAATCTTAATTTAGTCATCCATCTGAATGTTTCCATATCAAATGATATTCCCTCTAGTGCATCCTCGTAGCAAAGGTTGGAAGGGATGATAACTTCAATAGCTTCTGTTCCCTAATACATATATCAAGAAGAAATGTTGATGATCATTGTTTAGTTGATAAGGCAAAGAGATAGGGAAAGAGTTACCTTGTGCTTCATCAACGCTGTGCTTCATCAACGCACAATGTCATCTTATGAGTTTATTCACATATTTATGCAAGAAAAAAAAGGTTGAAGTGATGTTGTATCGTAAGTCATACACATAATTAAATTTACCTTGCGATTCTTTATCACGTCGTATATATCTTTTGGTAACCACAATCTACTATGTTTACCAGGCTCATGGGAATCGTTACGTGCAACTTCCCTCCCAATATCCATAAGAAGATTATGCATACTCAACCCATCTCTATTATTGATTGTTAGTAAACACCTTTTCTGTAGAAAGTCGATTTTCTGATCTGCAAAGGAATAATAAGTATTCATAATTTTAACAACCTCTTCTTTCTTCCTTCCAATGAAAGAACAAGCGACATCCAGAAAAATATCCTGCAGCATAGGATCAACCAATTTCAACGCATCAAAGCTAGTCCTAAGTTTTTTCTTAACATCGTCAATGTAAACTTGTTTCGGTTTGTCAGTACATTTCACTCCTTCCTCAGATTTGTTAAAACAATTCGAGCCAAGAACCTTAAGAGCCAATGGAAGCCCGCCAGCAAGTTGTAAAAACTCTGCGGCCAATTCCGTGCAAGATTCAGCTATTTTATTTTCACCGAATGCATGTAAGCTGAAAAGTTGACGCGACTCTGCATCGCTGAGTTCATTTACCTTGTATCTGGCTTCTACATTAATTGAATCCAGTAGATCTTCATTTCTTGTTGTGATTATCATTATGCTCCCTAAAGCAAATGGTCCTTCTAAATATTCCAGATGTCTTGGGTCATCAATATCATCAAGAACAATCAAAACTTTTGTGGAAACAATTCTAGCTCTGATAAACTCAATTCCTTGGTCAACATTATAAATATTAATGTTCTGCAGTTTAAGAACATCATTAATAAGTTGTTGTTGCAAACATTCTAGGCCTTTTTTTCTTGAAACCTCCCTTACGTTTTCTAGAAAGCAGCTACCCTGAAAATGTTTGTAGTTTTTGTTATACACAGCTTTGGCAAGAGTTGTTTTGCCAATTCCACCCATACCGTATATACCAATCTTCTTTGCCAGATTTGTTTTGCTCAGTCCACCCATACCATATATACCAATCGCTTCAGCCAGAGTTGTTTTTCCAAGTCCACCCATACCATGTATACCAATCTTTTCCGCTAGAGTTGTTTTGCCAAGTCCACCCAAACCATGTATACCTTCTGAGTAGATTTTCAACAATGCTGTTATGTCTCTAACACGCGAATCCAACCCAACCGGATATTTGGCAACATTTAAAGTCTTGGGAGTTATATCAAGTAGAATCTCATCGACAATTTCATTAATAATATCAATCTCGTATCTGCAATTGATTAATTAAGCGTTAAATGTGACTTAGATGATGACAATACTTGGGATTTTACTA
Source organism: Heracleum sosnowskyi (assembly GCA_030848705.1). Lineage (NCBI taxonomy): Eukaryota > Viridiplantae > Streptophyta > Magnoliopsida > Apiales > Apiaceae > Heracleum > Heracleum sosnowskyi. The sequence continues at coordinate 14,160,459 of CM061239.1, forward strand.
GAACCGGTGGATTAGAATGTTTTAAAGTCTTTTAAATTCTTTAAATACTCAATCAAGTGACAAATTTCTTAGTATTTTCAATACTTGTAGAAATTTGGCATAAACCTATATCAAATGATTAGAGGTAAACACTATATACATCAACTCTCTCTACAAATTCAAAATTATCATTGTATATATACAGAAATTTGAAATTAAAATCTAATAGCAAATCAAATATATGTTTATGTGATATTTTCCCTTGTAATTCATATGTAATACAATCAATTTTTAATAAATCTGATTTTGATAGTGAAAAAAAGTATGTACGAAAGGTCCGTGCTTTCTTGAAGTTAAAATCCATTAAAATGGCAGAGAAGCAGCGGCAAAAACATAATCATACCGGACGTAGATGTTGGACTTACTTGTTTGGAGATACATGGTATCCCGGTAAACCAGCAACTTTACTTAGAGTAAGGCGCCATTTCTTCACTTTATCCATTTCAAAACCAAGTAGATGATTTTCAAAAGCTTCTTTAAAACTTCCAATTTGGTGTCGCACAACCGATGGATCAATCTTGTAAAACACAGGAGTAACCGATCTTCCGGTTGTTTTGCAACAGTTAATGATCTCTACAAGTTCGTTAAGACACCAACCTGAAGAAGCATAATTTTCCGAAATGACAACTACGTATGTCTTGGAATCATGAATAGCTTGGCGCAAAGAGTCTGAGATGACTACACTGCTTGGCTCAGGATCCTCAACAAATGTTTTAATTCCATTACGATCCAAGGCAGCGTACAAATGGCCAACAAAGTTATATCCAGTGTCAGAGCTGCGGAAGTTCAAAAAAACATCCCATGTAGGAGTTGAAAATGGAGTTTGACACATTGAAGTAGACATAATTCACTCAAGAGATCTAGGAGAGGACGATGATTATGATAAAATGCGATTAATTGAATAGATGTAATTAAGTATAGTATATATATATAGGAGAATGGTCCGTTTGTTGTAGCAAACTGTACCGCGGAAACTTTTCGCTGTACGTGAAAATGATGGGGCCCATATGCACACCCGAAACCCTACTGTACACATATGGCAAAAAATTTCCGCGGTACAATTTGCTTCAATAATTCCGCGGTACGATTTGCTACAACAATCGATTGTTGTAGATCGTCCCTCATATATATATATAGGCAACTATCAATTCAAGTATAAAATGCCAAGGACAGAAATATTGATCTAAATTGTCTCATCAAAGTAATCTAAGAGCATTTCCAATTGTTGATATCCTTCAAAGGATGTCAACTTTATCCCCTAATCAAAAATATTATTTTTTATATTTTTTTTCTTTCATATTCTTTTTTGGCGCATTTCTTTCAAAAACACCCCTTCAAAGGGTGCAACTTTATCACATAATCAAAAATATTATTTTTATATTCTTTTTCTTTCACATTCTTTTTTGTCACCCTTCTTTCAAAAAAACTCCAATAATTGACATTTTTAGATGTCAAATTCAAAAAAAAAAAATATATCATAGAAATATAATTTTATTCATTATTGGGCGGTTGGCACTACTTATGGATGCCAACTTTTGACACCCACACCTTGTCACATCATTTGGCATCTCAACAACTTCAAACGAGTGCTAACAAAGGTTTGTGTGGTCACCAAGCGTATGGGTCAGGGATTTGGTTAAATGTTTGGGCAGAGGTATCATTTTTGTTATGAAATAAATATATTCGACTTAAAAATGTTTGAATCGTTAATTATAATTAATTTAATAATTCAATTAATATTTTTTTGCTTTATTACTTTATTTTTTACTAAAAAATTACATTAAAAAGTTTTGATATAAATAAAAATAATAGAAATAAAGTTGAGCAATGGATTTTAAAATTGATTTTTGTCGACCAAACATAAAGGTTTGAAATGAACTAAATTCATTCCAAAATAACTCGAATCTAACCGCAAAACTTATTAAAATTGAACTAGTTTTATACCAAAATTATATTAGTTTTATACCACTCAATGTTTTATAAATATTATTTATGAGTTTTTTATATTAAATTAAATTTCTATTATTTTTAATAAAGCACAAATAATGTCTGCAAAACTAATTAAGTTGATGATATTTATTTCATTAATATTAAAATTTATTATTTTAATTTGTATTGTATTTTTGGAATGAAATTTCATGTTTTTGTAATTTTAAATCATTAAATTTTTGTTTTTCCTATATTTTATCATTGAATAAGTTAGTTATAATATATAATTGATTTCCTAACTTTTTTTGAAATAATTACAAAATAATATCTACAAACCCATTCAAAATTTTTACAATACCGTATAGTACAAGTTTACAATATTATTAATTTCTATTTATTATTATTTAAAAATAACACACTGTTATGGAATAAAATCTGAGCTTACGAATTTAATGCGAGGGTTTAATGAGCTTCAAGCTTTTATGGCTGCACTCGTGTGTCCGGACTAAATTGGTCCTCACAAGATGCCTACGTATCTCAAATCGTTATTGAGAATCAAGCCAAAGACGTAGTTCTGATTGTAGGATCAGGGACCTTATATAGGCGTCTGGAGCCTAGTATTTATGGTATGTTTGGGAGACTTAACGGATAAGTCTTCTTTTTGATATTGGATAAGTATTGTATTTCTTGCTGAAGAATTCGTTTCCTTGTTGATAAATGTTATGACTCATTGATTGCCTTTAATTGGGATTCCAGATCCTTCTTTGACTAATTTTCCATAATCAAGGCTCTTTTCATGAGCTGTATATTTTCCCTACTCATTAATTACGAAATTAATGAATAATTAGGGTGTCGGTCCTTAAATATCGACCTTTTGTTTGACCAGTCAATTATATTTCTATAATTACTTTTCTGACCATATCATTTGCCCCCCAACTTCTGGGAAAATATCCTTGGGGTTTTCGTAGAAGTTACAGCGTGTTTTTCCCAAAATTTTCCATTTTTAGGGCATTTTCGACCTCAAATTAGGTCATTTTCGACCAGGAATTCAGTGTAAAATCGACCTGGATTTCGACCAGGAATTCGAGCTCAAACAGGTGTGAGGTCGAAGCTCTCGACCTGGATTTCTAGGTCTTTTTCGACCTCACATGTTCGACCTCGACTCAGTATTTTTTCGAACAGGAACAGCTGTGAGGTCGAAGCTCTCGACCTGGTTTTACAAGTCATTTTCGACCTCAAGTGTTCGAACAGGAAGCCAGTGTAACTTCGACCTGGAATTGTTGATTTCAATTCATAGGCTATTATCGACCTCATTCTAATATACCTTCGACCTCGATTGGTTGCGAGGTCGAGGCTCTCGACCTGGATTCAAAGGCTATTTTCGACCTCGATTGGTCGACCAGGAATTACATGTGTTTTCGACCAGGATTCCAGGTCTTTTTCGACTAGAATTTCATGTTTTTTCTAGCTTTATTTTGGAGCGAAGTCGAACAATACGACCTCAATTCCCCATGTATTTTCGATCTCGTTTGTTCGATCTCGATCCCATGTCTTTTCGACCTCATTTTTTCTAGGTCAAAATGGACTTTATTTTCTGGGTCATCTTCGACCTCGACTCTTCGATCTCATTCCCTCGTTTTTCGACCTCGTTTTAGTGTGAGGTCGAAGGATGCGAACTCGTTTTATAGCGTATTTTCGAACTCGATCGTTCGATCTCGACCCAGGGTCTTTTCGACCTCGTTTTGCCAATTTTTTGACTTATTTTTGGTGTGAAATCGACGGACACGACCTCAATTTCGTGTGTATTTTCGACTAGGGTCATACGACCTCGATTCAGGGTCTTTTCGACCTCAAACCTTTAATTGTTTCGCTTTATTTGGAAGTGAGGTCGTTTGATACGACCTCGTTTTCTCGTATATTTTCGACCAGGGTCGTGCGATCTTGATTTAGAGTCTTTTCGACCTTGGTTTTTTGATTTTTTGCCTTGGTTTTATCCCAGGCTTTTTGGGCTTTTAAATAGTCCAATTTTTAATTGGACTTAAATTATTCCAGCCTTGGGCCTTATTGGGCCTTTATTGTTTGGGCTTCGAATTTGCCTGAGACCCAAATTATTTGGGTTTTAATCTCTATAATCCATAAATGGATTTGTGGGCCTTAACTGGCTATAGACGGTTGCCCTTCCTTAACCGGTTAGGTTTCCAGTCACTAGGCGATTCCTGGCGAGATTTTCTGTTGAATCTCATCGTTTTCTGGGTTTCTTACTTGAAGTTTTGAAGAATTCTTTGAAGATTCTGGGCTTTCTTTGAAGATTCTGGGTTTAAAATGGCTGATCGCGCTTCCCAACGTCTATGATAATGCACTAGGATTTCATAGAAGTTATACCGGTATTTTTCGAGACTTGGGGTCTTTTTATCCCTTACCTGGGACTTACTACCCTTTTTTGGGGATTTTAATATACACTAGTGTTTCACGAGTATCGTCTTGGTGTAAAGTGTGGAGCGACCTACACATTTACGACGATTTTGCCTTATTCGAGGCTAACTTGACATTTGCATAAGCCTTTTATGTCTTATACCGTCTTGTTTTGGCTTCAAGCCTTTCATTGAGCATATCGAATGATGGGGTTTGGACTGAATGTCTTAGGTTTCTGGGGTTTCAACCCTTCATTTGCTTTCTAGGAAGCTCATGATTTCATCGAACCTTATTTCTATTTGTCCTAGTAGTGAGTCCAATCAGGACACACTTTAAACATAATAGACTTTCAAATTTGAGGCATGCCAAGTCCTTGGCACCTCATGCCCTTCGAGGGTTTCTAGCTTGTACGAGCCTCGACCAAATACGTTCTTGACGCGATATGGTCCTTCCCAATTTGGGGCCAACTTGCCTTTTTGTCCAACTCCGGATGCCTCAATCTTTCGGAGGACTAAATCTCCTTGTCGAAAGAATCTCTCTTTAACCCTTAGGTTGTAATAGAAAGATGCTCGTTTCTGATGCTGGACTATCTTGGCATTTGCCTCATCTCCAACTTCATCAATAAAATCTAAGGCCAGCCTCAAGCCTTACTCATTTGTTTCTGGCTCATAAGCCTCAATTCTTGGAGACGTGTGAGTAATCTCCACTGAAACCACTGCCTCTGCCCCATATGCCAACAAAAAGGGGGTAGTTGCAGTGGTGACTCTGCAGGTAGTACGATATGCCCATAGTATGGGGATCAATTCGTCCACCCAAGTGTTTCTGGAGCGTTCAACTCTTTTCTTCAGTCCATCTAGGATAATTCGATTTGCAACCTCAGCTTGCCCATTTGCTTGAGGATGGGCGACAGAAGTGAAGCGCAACTTGATATCGTTCTCATCACAATATTTCTTAAACTCATCATTGTTAAACTGAGTTCCATTGTCTGTGACCAAGATACGTGGAATCCCGTATCTGCATATCACATTTTCCCAGAAGAAATGCATCACCTGCTTGGTAGTTATCTTGGCCAATGGTTTAGCCTCAATCCACTTGGTGAAGTAGTCGATTGCTACTATCAAGAACTTTCTTTGAGCACTTGCCATTGGAAATGGCCCGAGTATATCCATTCCCCACATGACAAAGGGGATTGGTGAGTTTATGGATGTCAACATCTCTGGTGGTTGCCTAACCACTGGGGCATGCTTCTGGCACCTTTCACATTTCTTTACGTAGCTTTTAGCATCTACTAGTATGTTTGGCCAGTAGAAACCTAGACGAGTGATTTTATGGGCAAGGGCTCTGCCCCCCAAGTGCTGCCCACAAATTCCTTCATGTACTTCCTTCAGGACCAATTCTGCCTCTTGAGGTCTTAAACATTTCAGATATGGAATGATGAAAGACTTCTTGTATATGATTCCCTCAATCAGGGTATACCTTAGTGCTCTGACGTATAGCTTTCTTGCTTCTGAAGTGTCGTTGGGTAGCCACCCAGTTTCCAGATGGGCCTTGATGGGATCCATCCAACAACTAGCAACATCAATGGGTGCTACCAACTTTCCGTTGATGCTTGGGGTCTTCAAGACTTGGAAGTATACACTCCCTGCATAGTTTTCAATTTCTGAAGAAGCAAACTTAGACAAGGCATCAGCCTTCATGTTTTCTTCCCTTGGAATGTGCTCTACATAGCATTCGTCGAACTGAGTCATGATGGCCTTGACAAGTTTCAAGTACTTGGCCATGACTTCATCTCTGGCCTCAAATTCCCCATTTACTTGGGAAACCACTAGCCTCGAGTCTCCACATACTTTCAGAGTTTTGACCCTCAAGGCTCCAGCCAACCCTAAGCCAGCTATCAGAGCTTCATACTCAGCCTCATTGTTTGTCGTTGGGAAGTCAAGTTTTAGTGCATACTCTATGAGGAATCCATCAGGACTTTGTAGCACTAAACCGGCTCCACTTGATTTTGTTTTTGATGCTCCATCAAAATAGAGCACCCAACATTCTTTGGAGATTATGTCTTCAGTTTCCTTGTCTTCCATTGTTACTTCCTGCCCCCCGACTTCTTGGTTGTCAATGGTACATTCAACCATGAAGTCAGCGAGTGCTTGAGCTTTTATGGCCGTTCGAGGCTTATACTTGATGTCGAATTCGCCCAATTCAATGGCCCATTTGATCAATCTTCCACTAACTTGAGGGCTATGCAAGATGTTTCTTAGAGGTTGATCAGTCAAGACCTCTATCTTGTGAGCCTGGAAGTACGGGCGTAGCTTTCTTGAGGCCATTATCAAGGCTAAGGCAAACTTCTCAATCGTTGAGTAGTTTATTTCTGCCCCATGTAGAATCTTGCTCACGTAGTAGATGGGTTTCTGAACCTTTAACTCTTCTTTTACCAAAACAGCTCCCAGGGCAGTGTTGGATACTGCCAAGTATAGATAAAGAACCTCTCCTGGTTTTGGTTTGGCCAATAGTGGTGGCTCAGCCATGTATTTCTTCAGGGCCTCAAAGGCCTCTTGGCTTTCAGTTGTCCATTCAAAAATTTTCACTTTCTTGAGTGCTTTAAAGAAGGGTAAACACTTCTCTCCTGACTTAGAGATGAATTTTCCCAATGCTGCCACTCTTCCCGTTAATTTCTGGACATCTTTGACAGTCCGTGGTGGCTCCATGTCTAGAATTGCTTTGATTTTGTCGGGATTGGCCTCGATTCCTCTCTTGGAAACCATTAGGCCTAAAAACTTTCCCGAGCCTACATCGAAGGCACACTTAGCTGGATTCAACATCATCTTGTGGTGCCTCAGCACTTCGAATGCCTCTCGGAGGTGCTTAATGTGATCGGCCTTATCGAGGCTTTTGACTAACATGTCATCTACGTAGACCTCCATGGTTTTTCCGATTAGGTGCTCAAAGATTTTGTTTACCAACCTTTGATAGGTCGCTCCTGCATTCTTAAGCCCAAAAGCCATGACTAAGAAACAGAAGACACCAAAGTCAGTGATGAATGATACCTTGGCGATGTCATCTTTGTGCATCTTGATTTGATTATATCCACTGAAGCCATCCATGAAACTTAGCATCTCATGCCCAGCAGTGGCATCTATTAGAGCATCAATCCTTGGTAAGGGAAAACAATCCTTAGGACATGCAACATTCAAGTCAGTGAAGTCGACGCACATCCTCCATTTTCCGTTAGCCTTTTTGATCATCACGGGGGTTAGCCAACCATTCTGGGAATTGAATTTCCTCAATGAACCCAGCTTCCAAAAGTTTATTAACTTCCTGTTTAATGGCTTCAAGCCTCTCTGGAGCAAAATTCCTCTTTTTCTGTTTTACCGTCTTCCTTTCAGGATCCACATTCAGTTTGTGAGTTATCAATTGGGGATCAATCCCTAGCATGTCGGCCGCTGTCCAAGCAAAAACATCATTGTTTTCTTGAAGAAAAGACATGAGTCTGCTCTTCAATGGTTCGGGCAGTAGTGCCCCAATATAAGTTACCTTCTCTGGTTCTCCTGGGACTAGGGGAATTGGGACCAAGTCCTCAGCTGGTTTCCCCCTTCTGTCCTCGTTGTCGCTGATATTCATGTCTTCAATTGGGAGAACTTGCCCCCCGGTTCCATCAGGCCTTAACGCGGCTACATAATAACTTCTAGCCATCTTTTGGTCTCCTCGTTCTTCACCAATCCCATTCCTCGTTGGGAATTTGATTTTTAGATGATAAGATGAGGCAACAGCCTTGAACGCATGAAGACCAGCCCTTCCCAGGATTGCATTGTAGGTTGAAGTCGCTTTTATAACTATGAAGTTCAACATCTGAGTAGACGTATTCATCCCTTGCCCTATGGTCATTGGGAGTCGGATAGTGCCTTCCACTTTTGATTCCACCCCGTTGAATCCGTATATAGGCATATTTGAGGGTGTTAGCGGAGAATCAGTGTAACCCATCTTGATAAAAGCATCGTGGAACAGGATATCCACTGAAGCTCCATTGTCAACCAGGACTCTCTTTGTTTCGGAGTTGCCTATCACAGGTTCTATGACAAGAGGATCATCATGGGGGAACTTCACCCCTTCCAAGTCTGAATCGTCAAAACCTATTGACACTTCTGTTCTGGCACGCTTCGGTGCTTCTCCAACCACAGTCATTACCTCTTGGGCATAAGCCTTTCTTGAGTTTCGGGAGGACCAAACAGCAGTTGGTCCTCCGAATATCATGTTGATAACTGGCCCTCGGGGCTTAGGGTTACGATCTTGGTCGTTGTCCCTTCTGTCGTAATCCTTCCTTTCATAGTTTCCTCTTGACTCCCTTGATTTCCATCCTTGGTGAATTTGCTGAGTTTTCCTCTTCGTATCAGAAACTCAATCTCATCTTTCAATTGCCTACAATCATCGGTGTCATGACCGACTTCTTTGTGGAACCGACAAAACTGATTTTGGTTCCGTTTGGACAAATCAGCCCTCATTGGCTTTGGCCATTTGATATCTTCTTCCTTGGCTATCTCCATCAGAATTTGACTCCTGGGAGTATTCAATCTTGCATATTCTGTGAATTTTGGCCCAAAATTGTTTCTCTTGGGGGGAGAATCGTAGTTCTTTGATGTTCTGGGGAACTTTTCCTTGACGTCGTATTCCTGAGTTTCTTTTCTTTTCTTTAAGTTTCCACTACCTCCAGCAGTGGGTTCATACTTTCTCATTCTTTCTTCAGCCTTGATATACTTTCCGGCTCTATCTTGGAGCTTCAGCATGCTCTCGGGTGGATGTTTAGCTAGCGACCTTTTGAAGTGGTCATCAGTAGTTCCTTGTTGCAGGGCTACCATAGCCACCCTGTCCTCTAAGTCTTGGACTTTCAAAGCCTCTCAAGTGAATCGATTGATGTAGTCCCTTAGGGCTTCATTATTTCCTTGCTGGATTGCCATGAGTGATGCAGAGCTTTTCTCATGCACCCTTCCACTAATGAACTGATTGATAAAAGCTTTGCTTAGTTATTTGAAAGACCCAATTGAGTTGGGAGGAAGACGGCTATACCAACGTTGGTCCATGCCTGCCAAGGTTTGTGGAAACGCCCTACACTTGACCGCATCGTTGGTTGGCTACAACAGCAGTGCATTGGAGATAGTCCTTACATGATTTGCGGGATCTCCCGTTCCATCATAGGCTTTGATCGAAGGCATCTTAAATTTTCTGGATATTGCCGTTTTCATGATGTCTTGAGTAAACGGTGGTGTAGGATCATCAGGATCTCCTAGGGGCAACAGAATACTAGGATCACCCCTTGGGGCTTCGGCCCTCTTGGTCCTTCTTGCTGGTGGATCCAAGTTGATTATTGGGATCCCTTCAGTTGTTCGGCCCCGAGATTGAGCGGCCTCTTCCTCAACAAGGAGTTTTTTGAGCCTTGCAGTCTCTGCCTCATGGGCTGCAAGTTTCTCCCTAGTAGTTTGGGGTTGCTCCCGATTTGTCTGGGAAGAACGTCTCCTTCTTGGGGCGACATCCTCCCCAGTTGTATAACCCTCATCTTCGGTGTATGGGCCAGAGTAATCTTGAACGAAAGGGGTCTGACGAGTTTGGGGTCCCAGACCTTGAATATAAAGGGGCACATATGCCTCATGGTAGATTGGATTAGTTCCACTACCGCCCTCCATGGGTCGAGGGGGCATGCCATAGCTTGGGATCCCCAAAGTCTGATTTGCGTATTGAGGGAGATCAGTAGTATGGAGTTGAAGGCTCCTCGGTGCATTCATGAGCAGCGGGGAGGTCGTAATCGGTTGCTGGTGAACGGTCTCTTGTGGATTAGATCCATGAATGACCATCTGCAGGGGATTCGTCCCTTCAACCGAAATCGGGATTTCCGGTCCTTGAGTGTTGGTGGGGACATTCGCCCCTTCAGTGCCAGTAGTCGGCGGTGGCTGATCAGCCTCAGAGGTGATAGGGCGATCCTCATGAGTTTGATTATCCCGAGCTGTTCTTCGTGTGTTTGCCATGGTTGATGTTGTCTTCCCACAGACGGCGCCAAATGTTATGGAATAAAATCTGAGCTTACGAATTTAATGCGAGGGTTTAATGAGCTTCAAGCTTTTATGGCTGCACTCGTGTGTCCGGACTAAATTGGTCCTCACAAGATGCCTACGTATCTCAAATCGTTATTGAGAATCAAGCCAAAGACGTAGTTCTGATTGTAGGATCAGGGACCTTATATAGGCGTCTGGAGCCTAGTATTTATGGTATGTTTGGGAGACTTAACGGATAAGTCTTCTTTTTGATATTGGATAAGTATTGTATTTCTTGCTGAAGAATTCGTTTCCTTGTTGATAAATGTTATGACTCATTGATTGCCTTTAATTGGGATTCCAGATCCTTCTTTGACTAATTTTCCATAATCAAGGCTCTTTTCATGAGCTGTATATTTTCCCTACTCATTAATTACGAAATTAATGAATAATTAGGGTGTCGGTCCTTAAATATCGACCTTTTGTTTGACCAGTCAATTATATTTCTATAATTACTTTTCTGACCATATCACACACATATATATATAATTATATATTAACAAATATTTTAGATATTTAACTATTTATATCTTAAATATTAAAAATAAAAAATTAAACATTTATTAATATGCAAACATGTTTGATTTATGTATCTAATTCGAAATTTGTAGTAAATGTATGTATGTATGCATATTTATATTATCTTACTTTTTTGGAATAATATTTATATTATCTTAAATTTGATGAAACTATTATATATTATGTATATAGTATATATAAATAAAACATATAACATTAAAATGTATGAGTTATTTTTATTATTATTGGTCTTATAAGGTGTTACATTATTGGTCCTAAAAGGTGTTACAAAAATTGTTAAGCAGACTAAATCGGCCGATTAACGATTTATCAAAAATCGACTATTTGTCCAAATGATAAATCAAAATAAAATCGGATGTATTTTAATAATAAATAATAATTTATATATAACAAAATGATCATTAACAACTAATTGAAATTAAGTTAAAATGATATATATATATATACATGCAAAAGTAGCAAAAAAGTCAAATTACATTAAAAATTCTGCTCAAAATAGAAAACCTACAAAAATAGAGAAAACATTTAAATTATATTAAGAATTATATTCAAATTAAAAGGCTTTCTTACTTTGGTTTAAATCATTAAAATATATTTTTTAGTATTTAGATACATATTTTAATTTACATATTAAGATATAATGTATTTTTTATACTATGTTTTATTTATTATAAAAGTAAAAAACCTTCTTAAACTATGTCTTACTTATTATAGCTTAGGACATATTATTATATATTTGTTTATTATTATTTTTTATTCAACATTATTTAATATTCAAAAATATTCAAAAAAGAAGATATCAAATAGAAGAAGATTTTAACCAAAATATAAATTATTATACGTTTTACTTATTACTTCCTCCATCCCATTTTTTAAATTGTCCATCAATCAAAAAGAATGTATTTAAAAATTGTCAAACTTAACCTGAATTATTTACATATTTAAAAAAAAAATTATTTAACACTTAATTTGCTTTTATAAGAATATGACCAATACTATTAGGATATGTAAAAAAAAAAAAATTGTGATCAGTATAAAACGAACCAAGGGAATATATTTAATTATAGATATTTTGTGCCTACATGTTTTGTGTGTTTTCCGGCGTGTATATATTTGCGGTTTATATTAATAATTTGTTAGTAATGAAATTTGAGTTTGTGACTTTTATAAGGACAAATTTATATCAATTTACTAGCATTTTTGGACTAAAATCTGATGAGTTGTTGATTCCAATATGCATTCGGTTGTATTGAATGTTATATATAAACTAGTTTACTAAGCCGCGCTTCGCGGCGGCCCTATAAATTTTTTCTAAATTTCTTTTAAAAAATTTTAAAATATGTTTCTAATAAATAAAGTAAATAATTATAGTTCTTACATATTTTTAAATTTCTTTTGAATTTTCCATTTCATCTTAATTATTCACTAAAAATAAATACAAAAGAACAATATGTTTAATATTTTTATTATTTTAATATAATCTTATATATTATTCTATTTATCACGATTTTTATTTTTCTCGAAATTGAAATTCCAAATTATATTTTAAATTGCATGATATATTATTGTTAAATTCTAGCATATAGTACGCTAGCTTTTTCTAATAAACACCCTCTTTTTAAATATGTTCTCTCCTAATGAGACGCTTTTTCATTGTTATCAAATCTAATCTAATAAACAACACATTAATCTACTAAATAAATTATATCTTATCAATTAATCAACTTCATGATATCGAAAAAAAAATTGATTTAAATATTTTAAAGATTAATTTAATTAACGTTAGAAACTTGTATTTCAAATATATAGAGGGGGTGAATATATTATCAGTGTACTTGATTATCTTCATTTTGAATCAATTTTTACTTGTAGCTTAATATTGTATGTTGTATGAAAAGTATTGTGGAAAAAACAAACACACAAACTAACTTTCAATCTAATTTTTTATTAGATTCAAAGATGCTACTGACTCATACAGAGTATTCTCAGATTCGTTTTTTCCCCCGAGAAATTGTCTTGAAATTACAAGTAAAAAACTTAACAACAAAAGCTTTGAGACTGCATACTTATAACATGTATACAGCTTACAATTACAAAAGTAGTAACAAACGAAAAGATTGTCAAACTCAGTCTATACTATGTTTTGATGAAAATGGCATCATGTGAATTTCTCAATATTAAATATCACTTAAAAAGATTAATATATTTCTATATTATATTATATTATATTATATTATATTTAATATTATATTAAACAGTATGTGAATTTTAATATTTAATATTAAAAAGATTGTACTTTGGTGATTATAAATTTATTTAAAAGTGATTAGAATTTGATTTGTAAAAGTTTACTAAGCCGTGCTTTGCAGCAGAATTATAATATTTGTCTAATTTTTATAAAAAAAAATTAATCAACATAACTTTAAATAAAAAAATAATAATTTAATATGGGTGTAAAGATTCATTTGGATTTTTATTCATTCACCGAAATTTTGAATAAATAGAAACAATGTCAATTATTGAATATTTTCATTATTTTAATTTTATCTCAAGTATTATTATATTTATCGCCATTTTTATTTTTTCTCAAAATTCAAAATTCAAAATTCAAATTTCAACTTATATTTTAAAATAATACAATACATAGTATAAAATCAAAGTTTAGGTGAATATAAGGTAACTCCACTTGAAGAAAAACTTTAGGAAAATATTAAGATGATAATTTGATTCATGTAGAAAGTTTAGAAAAATATAAGATAATTAAGATATTTTCTGTTTATTAATTTAAAATTTTGAGCAAATTAGAACAATAAATTGATACAATTTGAGAGCCGTCACCTTATCTTCTTCTCTTTCACACAAGTGTACTTATTGTTTGATAGATTGATTTTCTCAAAATTCAAATTCCAAATTATGCTTCAAAATAAATAATATAACATCAATATTAAAGTTTGATTTGAATAGAAAATTTTCATACAAACTCTTTTAATGTATAAATCTCTTTTTATATGATATAATCTTGATCGTTTATTTTTAAAATATGAAATTTAACGATCGACTTTATTTTTTTACGATAATCCAAAACTTTAAGTAAAATCACACTTAATTTGCCTTATCTGATTAACTGTTGCTTCATATATATGTCCATATACCGCACATGATTTTTTTTCATTTGATTTTTATCGGACGTTCACCACATCAAAAGAGGGACCAAGATTCTAGTGTCAAATTATCCCATTTTGCTATCCTTGATTCGTGTTTTGTACATATATCACTATTTCACCATGCAGTTTCATATTTTAATTTTGATCATATCGGGCTTGTGAGTTGCGACAAAAAACTATTTTTCATTGTAAAATCTTAGTTCTGGAAATTTTCTATATGACAAAAAAATACTATATAAAATAATATGAAAATTTAGTGTTTGTATTTGTATTTTGAGTATACGATACGAAAATACATGAATACGAATGTCCATGACCGAGATTTAGTGTCGGTTTCGTTTTTATCCTTAAGATACACAACACGAAATAGATGAAATAAATAAATAAATATGTATTAATATTTATATTAGATTTATTAACATTTTTATTCGATATTTAACATTTATTTATAAGATTATACTTAATTTTATAATATTATTTGCAAAAAATATGTAGATATATATATATTTTTAATACATATTTGTAAAAAATTTACCAATAAATTTTAATTTTTAAATAATTTTATTTATTTATTTATTTTTATTTTTATTTTAAAATTACACGAAAACACGATATTAAGGTACACGAATGCAAAAATATGAATACGAAAGTACACGAATATTAAATGAGTCAGTTTTGGGTTTAGCATTCATGTACAAGAAACACAAAAGTACAGAACATAAAAATATATGACGCGAACAAATTGTCATGTTTATAAAATCCGAGTACATATGTATATATTTTGACATAATTACAATTAAAAACCTTCAAACAACAAATTCACTATAAATAAATTGATAGATAGTTCTATTTATCACATATTCTTTATTCATATAAATAAATTGGATGTTTCTAATTACATTCACTCTTAGATTTTATGCTCAATATCCAAGAATCTTATAGTGAACGAAATTTATGTAATTAATCATTACAAAAACAAAAATAAAAAAGTAAACTAAAATTTTTAAATACAATCAATCAGAAAAGACCAAAAGAAATTAGGGAGTGAGACGGGAGAAAACAAACGTTGTTGTGCTACTAAACTTGTGATTGTTTACACGTTATAATGACGAAGTAAACTCAATTAGAAAGAACATATTATACAAAAAAACCATATTATACAAAAATATTTAATACCTTTAGGCAATGCATAGCAAAGAGATGTGATCTTAAAAATTGACGCCTTTGAATGAAGTCGAAGCAGAGATGATGCTCCACAACCTTGCAAAATTCAAAGAAAATTGTTTAGAACTACGAAATCAAATCTGAACCACCCGCATCCACAACCAAGACTGACCAAAGCAAAATAATAATGCAAAAACATGCAAAAACGAACGAAGTAAAAAAGAGATGAAAAAGTAGGTTAGGGGGTGTTTCAATATATACACATACTTTGTTATGTTCCCTAAAATACAACCTTAATAAATGAAATTCAAGGCAATGTGAGAGCACAAACTTTATTTCTTTCCTTAAAAATTAGAAGTTAAACTTTATGGTTTCGGTGTAGATTTTTTTTAATAATAAATAAGTTGTAATTTTCTAAATCAAAGAAAGTTTTATCAAGTTTGAAAATAATAAAAGAAAGTTCTATTAAGATTAAAAATAATAAAAGAAAGTTTTATCAAGATTGAAAATAATAAAAGAGAAAATTGCAAAGAAAGTTCTATCAAGATCGAAAATAATAAAAGAAAGTTTTATCAAGATTGAAAATAATAAAAGAGAAAATTGCAATTATTAACATAAGATCCAAAAAAATCGAAAATAATAAGGAAGTTGTAATTTTCTAAATCAAAGAAAGTTCTATCAAGGTTGAAAATAATAAAAGAAAGTTCTATCAAGATTGAAAATAATAAAAGATAAAATTGCAATTATTAACATAAGAGCCTACAAATTCGAAAATAATAAGGAAGCTGTAATTTTCTAAATCAAAAAAAAGTTCTATCAAGTTTGAAAATAATAAAAGAAAGTTATATCAAGTTTGAAAATAATATCATTCCTACAAAATTGAAAATAATAAAGGAAGTTGTAATTATTAAAATTAAAAATTGTGAAAAATTGAGAAAATTAGAAAAATAGAACGGAGCGATTTGAGAGGCGCCACATCACTGCCCTCGTCTTCTCCTTTATATAAGTATATTGATGATATGTGAGTAGGGGTGGCAATTTCGGGTAATGGGTTGAGTTCGTGTCAGATTTGTTGTACTCGATCCTGTTTTTTAGTCAACCCGAACCCGACCCGAACCCAAAACGGGTTGAATTTTCTCAACCCGAACCCGATCTGTTAGTACCCAATCAACCCGAAAATGAGCCGTTTAACCCGAAAATAATTAAAAATAATTATTTATATTTAAAAATTTTAAATTTTATTTATAAAATATTAAAAATATATAATAAAAAATTTATTATAAGATACATGAATTAAAATTTATTTAAATAATATGAAGATATATCACACATGTCTATAATTATGTAATATAAATTTATATATTTTAAATATTTTATTATATATATTAAATTTTCGGGTCGGGTTTGGGTATTTTGGGTCAATCCGAAACTGAACCGAATATTTCGGGTAAATTTTTACCCAACCCGAACCCGACTCGAAACTCAAAATACTCAACCCAAATTCGTATTTTTCCGTGTCGGGTTTCGGATCGTGTTAAATTTTGCCACCCCTATACATGAGTCTAACTCGGCTGGAAGTACAGGGCACTGTCCCAATTTAATTAATTTTGTTTATGGGCTCGACGGGTACGTCGATCAAATAAGTTATGGTGTTTGTAACATCTCACATTGATAACAGATAGAGTATTTATGATCTTTATAAAGATAAACTTACAACTAATATGTACCAATTTTATTAACAATTTTGGACTAATATGTGCGAGTTATATCGAGCACGCTTTGGATGTTTTTTTATATAATCACAAATCTTCGTATATAATTTTTTGTTTAATAATAGAGTTTCATATACATTATTATCCTATCAACTAATTAAATATTGAACTAGTCGGTGTAAATGCGAATTTACGAATGAGTAGAAATAACCATCCTAGTCAAAACCTAATAGGAAAACTTCATTTACAGTTTCACTCGTGTTATTTGCGGTAGTTATTAGTTTATACAGAGATGTTCAAAAAGTCTGAAGCTCGGAATTCGACCCGGTCCGATTCGGAAAAAAGTCCGAAAAATCCGGTCCGGTTCGACTCGGCCCAAGGGTCTTTAATGGACATACTATTTTTCATTAAGCCCTACCTGATCCAAAGCCCGAAAAGCCCGGGCTTTTCAAAAAGTCTGGATAAAGCCCGATTTGGCCCGTATAAAAGCCCGGGATTTTTGAGAGATCCGAATAAAAATTTGATTTTTATGGATAATATCTGAAAATTTATAATATTTTAAATAAATTTCAAGAATATTAAACTTAGCAAGGGAGAAAATGTGAAGAATTATGAGTCTAAGAAGAATCAACAATATGTTGGACAAATCCTTCTTTCCAGAAGATTTATTGAGCGTATAGTGTATGTGCTTATTAAAATGGTCATGTACGAGAAAATTTATATGGCTCACGGTGAGGTTAAGTTCAAAAACACACATTATGAGTAAAAAGTTTTTGACTTGCACTGATGTTTTATTATAAAACATTAGGCAAATAGAAACATTAGGCTAATAGTTTTTTAGTATTATGTATTGTTGTGTCTTTTATTATATATTAGTAAGGATTTGCCCGGGATATTTTTGGAAAATGAGAGATTTTAGTAAGAAAAAATAGAAAGAGTAACATGTTTTAGTTGAAAAGGGTAATTGTCCGTGCTTTTTTTAGAAAAAGAGAGGATTTTGTTAGAAAAAATAGAAAAAGTAATGTATTTTAGCAGAAAATGTAGTTGGTTATTAAAATGTTATTATTAATAATAATTTCTTTAGAAAATAAAAAAATAGAAAAAGTAACACATTTTAGCTAAAAAAGTGTTCATAATTAAAAGTATTAAAATAGATTTTAAAATAAATAATTAAGTATTTGCCTGTGATATTTTTGGAAAATAAGAGATTTTAGTAAGGAAAAATAGAAAGAGTAACATGTTTTTGTTAAAAAAGATAACCGCCCGTGTTCTTTTTAGAAAAAGAGAGGATTTTGTTAGAAAAAAATAAAAAAGGTAATGTATTTAGCTGAAAAGGTAATTGGTTATAAATAATGTTATTATTTAGTGATAGTTTTTAAAAAAAATAAGTAAGGGTATTGTTACGCCATATTTTCGGTTGCCTCAATTATCTCCTAATTTCCCAATATTGATCTAATAATGATTAATTGCTTAACCACTAAGTAATATCCTCTCTCTGAAACGAGGAAACAATCAATCTAAATCAATCAATTACTAAAAAATATCTCCAAACGATTCTTTCAAATCCGGAAAGAATCACAACGCTAATATAACTCTAAAAAGATAAAATCAACTTATCTCAACATATCCCTTAACAATCACAGGGATTAAAAACACTATCCTATCACAGAACTGCGTTGGCTTGATCCCTATATATAAACAGGGTACGCAGGCATCTTGGAATAGGATCCGACACATCAAACAAGTCGAGACACCTTTCAAGTCCAGCCCCAAAACATCGAAAAATCCCAAATCGCCCTATTTTCATAATTTGTTATTCCAGCAATCCCCGAAATTTGTTATCACCAAATTCCTCCGTTAACAATTGGCGCTAGAAGGAGGGGCATAATTTTTGATTGTGGATGACAATCAATCTATACAATACGCATGGGGGGTTATTATGGATCTGGAGCTGCTTTAATGGAGGAGCTGAACGATGGAGGTGATGGTTCGTTCGTGGTTATGTTCAAAATTAAGATAAGTTTTCTTATGATTTTGTCCGTACAAATAAGCTATCTTATACAATTCGTAGTAAATTTATTACATGTTAGATTTTGATGATTTTTTTATGATCCGGAAAACTTTTGTGATTTCCTACAACTTTCGTTCTTTGTATTTTCTGAGATTATGTTTCGATCTATTCTCGAAATCACAAAACATAATCAGATCCCATTTTTCAGTAGTAAGAAGTTAATCAGTAGACGTTTTATTTGATTCTCGATTCGTTATAAGTCCGTTTCTGACGAGCCATATATCATCGGAAATCTCTTTTCGTTTCCTGCAACTTTCATGTTTTGTGTTTTCCAAGAAAATATCGTTTACAGGGCCAAAAAGGTAAAAAACGGATCTGGACAGAATCTGAATAATGGAGATGTTAAAGAATTGTGATGCAATATTCGTAGCACATGATTTGATTACTTCACTAGCTCGTGCGTGGACAAAAATAAGTGTGGAAGATCCTTATCTGATAAGGGTAATGTTTTTGAAAGCTTTCTTTTCCAAGGAGGATAATATTTTTGAAGAACCTATTTCGAGTAGGATAATATTTTTGAAGACCCTCTTTCGAAGAAGGATAATATTTTTGATGACCCTATTTCGAGTAGGATAATATTTTTGAAGACCCTCTTTTGAAGATGATAATCTTGTTTGAAGTCCCTACGGGGTGATCGTCTTGTGAAGGCCCTTCGGGATAATCTTGTTTTGAAGACCCTGCATCATTCGCATGCATTCATTAATCATCATGTGCATCATTCGCATCATGCATTCATTAATATCATCATGTGCATCATACATTTACTCGTAAACATTGGACATTCTTAGATTCTGTGGTTGTCTCTGTGTGATATTTTCGAAGACCCTTATTTGCGGAGGGTATTGCTTGAATTATTTTTGAAGGCCCTTCTTTAAGGTGTTGCTTGGGAATTATTTTTGAAGGCCCTTCTTTAAGGTGTTGCTTGAGAATTATTTTTGAAGGCCCTTCTTTAAGGTGTTTCTTGGAAATTATTTTTGAAGGCCCTTCTTTGTGGAAGGTGTTGCTTGGAGTACCTTGGTAAACCCGTACTTCCGGGATGCTTATCCGTACTTCCGGAAATCTCACCAAGAAGAGAGTTCTACCTCTTAAGAAGGCAAGGTTACTCTTCCCTTTTCTTAAACTCTGCTTTGCATAGAGTGTATAAGAAGGCGAGGTTACTCTTAACTAATTCTTAAACTCTGCTTTGCATAGAGTGTATAAGAAGGCGAGGTTACTCTTCCCTTTTCTTAAACTCTGCTTAGCATAGAGTGTATAAGAAGGCGATGTTACTCTTCCCTTTTCTTAAACTCTGCTTTGCATGAGTGTATAAGAAGGCGAGGTAATTATCTTATTCTCATTCTCCTACACTTACAAAGTTACTCGTACATATGTTCTTCTCACATCTCGCATGTTGTCTCTCTCGCAAGCACAGACATATTACGGGCACATCATGTTGTCTCTCTCGATTTTACAGGCATATTACGGGTAATTATCTTCTTCATATTATCTGCTAATCTTCTACTCCTAGTTGTTTCATTGACTCGGGAAATTCGGAAGATCAAAGCACGCTTAGTTCTCCAGTCCATCAAGCTGCACTGAAGAACTGGGGGTAGTTGTTACGCCATATTTTCGGTTGCCTCAATTATCTCCTAATTTCCCAATATTGATCTAATAATGATTAATTGCTTAACCACTAAGTAATATCCTCTCTCTGAAACGAGGAAACAATTAATCTAAATCAATCAATTACTAAAAAATATCTCCAAACGATTTTTTCAAATCAGGAAAGAATCACAACGCTAATATAACTCTAAAAAGATAAAATCAACTTATCTCAACATATCCCTTAACAATCACATGGATTAAAAACACTATCCTATCACAGAACTGCGTTGGCTTGATCCCTATATATAAACAGGGTACGCAGACATCTTGGAATAGGATCCGACACATCAAACAAGTCGAGACACCTTTCAAGTCCAGGCCCAAAACATCCAAAAATCCCAAATCGCCCTATTTTCATAATTCGTTAATAGGTATTTAAGTAAAATCACTAAGTACTGACCGTCCGTCCGTCCGACTACCAAACTTTTAATGTTTCGTCTTTAATAATATAGCTTAAAACCTGTGCGATGCACGGATTGTTTTTAATAATTATTAATTTTATTATTTATTATTTAGATTTTATTAATTGCATTTATTAAAAAAAATAAGTAGGCGTGTTAAATATTTTTAAATAATTAAAAGTATTAAAATAGATTTTAAAATAAATAAGTAACGATTTGCCCGTGATATTTTGGAAAAAGAGTGGCTTTAGTAAGAAAAATATAAGTAACATGTTTTCATTGAATTTTAAAATATAAAAGTAACGATTTGCCCGTGATATTTTTGAAAAAAAAGGGGTTTTAGTAAGAAAAATAGAAAAGGTGACATGTTTTAGTTGAAAAAGGTAATTGTCAATTAAAAGTATTAACATAGATTTTAAAGTAAATAAGTAAGGGTTTGTCCGTGATATATTTGGAAAATGAGAGATTTTAGTAAGGAAAATAGAAAATATAACATGTTTTAGCTGGAAAAGGTAATTGCCCGTGATTTTTCTAGAAAAAGAGGGGAAAGGTAATTGCCAATTAAAAGTATTAAAATAGATTTTAAAATAAATAAGTAAGGATTTGCTCGTGATATATTTGGAAAATGAGGGATTTTAGTAAGGGAAATAGAAAAAGTAACATGTATTAGCTGAAAAGGAAATTGCTTTGGCTAAAAATGGTAATGGGTTAGTTATTAGCAATTATAAACTTATTTTATTAAATGAAACTGTCTGCGATATTTTTGGAAAATGAGATATTTTAGTTAGAAAAAATAGAAAAGATATTCTATATAATAATTTTAATATTTTATTTAACGGTTCTCATTGATTTGATCAGAGATATCTAACGGCTATGAATGGAGTGACCAGACTACAAAAACTTTCATGACCAGACTACAAAACTTTCAATGTTTCGTCTTTAATATAATAGTATAGATTCTAGATTCTAATAGTTAAGGGGAGTAGCTCTTTAGGGGTTATTTTTTTATTTTGTAAAACTTTGATTTTTCTGTATACTAATATATAAATTTTGCAAAAAAAATTTATATATAAATTAAAAAAAAAAGCACGATAAAAGCCCGGTCCGGCCCGATTGTTAAAAAGTCCGAATAAAACCCGACACGGAAGGTTTTTTGTGCATTTCTAGTTGTATATGTTGTATATGGGAAGTAATTTCTCATGTAACAATCAGAATTTTCAAGTCAGATTTTGACAAATATAGTAAAATAAATTAAAGTCAGATTTACAATTCATGAAAGTTACATTTCGCTTATTTTATAGTTACCACGGCTATACTCCAGCCCCCCATTCACATGGGAACTTGGCTGGTATGTTGTATCTATCTATCATTAGGATTTAATTTGATCATTGGATCTAAAAACATGGTACATGTAAATCAATTTAGAACCCTGATTTGTATCTTTATAATTAAAAACCATGATTAAAAGAAACCGTTAGATTGCACATGCTTGGATGGCTTGAATGGCTCAGATTTTGTTTTCGAGTTTGCTGAATGGTCTCCATAAAACTTCTCTCTTCTAAAACAAATTCCGGCTTAATAAAGATGATAGCGTCAGCGGATTTAGGAATTTTTATTTTTATAAGGAAAATTATTATTACTACAAACATCAAATTAAAATTAAAATTTTGAGGAAATAATATTATTATGTTTTCATATGAATTTTTGTGATAAAAAGTTTGTAATATTCCTTTTGGGAAAGATCCAAGTTCCCTGTCCCTTTCGGGATTGAGTCACTGGACAGCTGACAATAACGTTGATGAAAGTTTGAAACGATTAAAACTCTTACATTAGTGATAATACTATGAAACTGGTAATCATCCAGGTAACTTCCGAAAAATATGACAGCGACACAGATATGAGATCAATAAAATTAAAAAGTCCGATGTGGTATTATTAAAAAATACCGGGATGCAGGCCGTCAATTTTGACAAAATATTTACAGGCTGGAAAAGTCCAATAACATGGATAATAATAATAAAAAATTGTTAAAGGTTTCAAATTCAATATTAATTTTTTATTAAATTACATGTTTTAAAGTTTGATCGATTATATTTTAATGAATTCATGTGTATCCATACCAATATTATTAATAAAAATATTTTTTAATATCGCATTATCATCATCATTTTATAACAATTGTTGGTATTCTATTTAGTATCTCTGGCATCAGTTAATAAGAAAAATAAATTTAAGTATGTATGACAACTAGCAATTAAAAATAGGGAAAAAAATAAAGTATGCAGATATGACAGCTACCAATTAAGAAATAGAAAGAATGAAAAGCAGGGAAGTCGAATGTAAGAAACGATGAGCTATGTTTGTTTTATGGAAAGGTTTTGATTTATTATAAGTTAAAAAAAGAATAGTATTCCCTCTGTCCCTCTCATTTCTTTACACTTTCTTTTTTCGTACGTACTTCTCATTTCTTTACATATCAAAAATAGTAACATTTTATAATATAAAATCCAATCACATTCACTATTTTCCTTAATGTAAAGAATTGAGGGGGACGGAGGGAGTATTATTTTTCTTGTTTGTTTCTATGAAAGTGTCAAATAAACAATATTTTTGGTTTATGACAGAGAAGTAATGTTTTTTCAAAAAATTTCTCGAATGATTGACAACTTATGATATGTGTTATGTGGATATATTAATGCGCGAGAAGTCGATTATTTTATAAAAATTATCTTAAAATACAATTTTACAGATAAGTATGTGTGAACAATTTTGATTTTTTATTTAAGTATGTGTGAACAATTTTGATTTTTTATTTAAGCTTTCCGTGGAAGAATTATAATTTTGAAACTCTAATTTCTTTAAACAAATGTTAATTATGTTTCAAACTAATGGCAGAGTTAAGTTCTATGGAGACCACTTTTTTTGTGGAGACCTGGAGATCACATACGTTTTGCAATCTAAATTTAGCAAAATATAATATTTTATAAATTATGATCTATGAAAATAACTATTTTCATTTAAAATCTTTAAAATTATATATGATTTGCAACTAAAACATAGCAAAACATATTGTTCTGCAAAATATGTTCGGTTTGTATAACATTCATGTTTAGTTTGCAGAACTTACATAATTTTCAAGATTTTCAATGAAATAGTGATTTTCATAGAATATACTTTGCAAAACAATACGTTTTACAAATTTTTGATTACAAAATATGATTTAGTTTTTCAAATTTAGATTACAGAACATTTGTGATCTCCAAGTCTTCACAAAAAAAATGATCTCCATAGAACTTAACCCGCGAAGATTATACAGGGACTATAATAATGGAAGACGTGAAAACATAGACTTGGTTTGCGAATACTTCTATAACGTTCGGATCGATGCAACCAGGCAGGAGCGACGGAACGTAGTGAAATAGGCGACCATAAAATTAAAGAAATTACCATCATCGATATATATACATAGGCAAGTGCTCAAATGAGACCCCCTATTAGAATGAGAACTGAGACTGAATCTGAGCCACTCAATCTTTTTAACAACTTTTAATCTGGACCACATATTCATTATTTAGATTTTATACATTTAAAAAGACATATATCTCTATTTCTTTCTCTCTCCTCACAACTAGTCAACCACCCGATCTAATCTCTTTATTTCACTTCGATCTAATCTCTTTATTTCTCAATTCTCTCTCTCTCTCTCTCTCTCTCTCTCTCTCTCTCTCTCTCTCTCTCTTACACACACATCTCTCATTTTCACTCTTCATCTCACTTCTCGATCTATTTCCATCTCTTCTTGTCATCTAATTTAACTTTTTCTTTATTGATCTTCTTTTTCATTTCGTCTAAACACTATTTCGGTGACACTGCCTGAGATTCAAACTGAAATAATGATTCAAAGATTGAATCTGATCCATAAGAAGTCAAACAACTTGCGAGTTTGGTTTAGGGGCGACGGATGGATGGGTGGATATAGAAGATGTCGGAGATATATAGTGATGAAGGCACATATGGTGTGGTGATCGTAGCTCATTGATAGTTAGTGATTTATTTTTGGGATAAAATTTTAATGTGTATATAGATGATCCATTCTGGTGATTTGTCTTTAAAATTTCTGGTAATTTAGGTTGAATTTTTTGGTGATTTGCACGGTATATTTGGTGATTTGCGGTAAGTTTCAGTGATTTGTATTGAAATATTGGTGATTCTGTTGCTTTTGGTGGAGGTTGTAGTGTATTTTTAGTACAAATCACCTTTTTATTTGGTGATTTGTAAAGGTATAAATTGCGGTTTTTATATAAAAATTGGTGATGTTTGTTTGAATTTTAGTGATTCGTTTCTGAATTTGGTGATTCTATAGTTATTATTAGAGGTAGTTGTAGTGGTCATAGTTTAAATTTTTGTGATTTGATTTTGTATTTAACAATTCTGGTAATGGTGTTGGTGTTATGATGATGCGATTGGTGTAATGGTAGTGTCGTTAATCGTTATTGTGTGATGATGTATTAATGACGGTGCACTAATAATTGTAACGACGGTGATGTGATGGTGTTGGTCGGAGTAATGTCATCGGATTAGTATGGTGATGGTCAGGATGATGTTATGGAGTAAAGTTATGGTGACGACAACTCATTCAACGAACAATACATGTATTTTTGCTTTTTCGTTTAGAATTTGTAACTATCCCTGCAGTTCAATTTTATTACAAAATTGCCATTGGGGTCTCAATTCTCATTATAGTAGGGTCTCATTAGAGCATCTCCCTATATACATATATAAAGAAGGATATGTGGGAGTTGAGGTGGTGTCTCTATTACCATCTTAATTTAATTTTCTAATTTTTCTCGAGTTATATAATTTTTAATATAGAGGAGAAAAGTTCGAATTTATAGAGAAAACATATAAATAAAGTTTTATTTGAAGTAGAGTAGGTGTTCGAATTTAAAAAGGATAATATTGGAATTTATAGGTAAGTCATAGATTTAAGAGTTGTACTGAAAATAGAATAGATATTTGAATTTATAGAGAAGAAGAGTTCGAATTTATAAAAAATACATACAATTAAAAGTTTTATTAGAAGTAAAATAGGTGTTTGTAGACATAATTAAAAGTTCTATTCAAAATAAAATAAGTGTGCGAATTTATAGAGGAGAAAATTTCGAATTATAGGAAAGACATATAGTTAAAAGTTATATTGAAATTAAATAAGATTGTAAATTTATATAGGTATTTTTTTAACGAAAGAATGACTCAAGAAGTATGTTAACATGAAAATTAATATATAAAACAAGTATTCAATATATTAAATTTGAGATTTTGATCTTAAAAATGAATATGTGTTTCAACGGGACGATGACTATTAGAGAGGAACAAGTTATTTTTGTAATTTAATTGATAGAGGTATTTTTCAACGAGAGAGCGGTTGGAGCATGAAAGACATGATTAAAAGTTCGTAGAATAGGTGTTTGCATTTATAAAGTGGAAGAGTTTGAATTTATAAAAATAAAAATTAATTTTAAATTAGTTTTATAAGTTTCTTGCAATAACTTAATTTACCTATACATTTGCCAAGCAATACACTGTTGGAATATTATTATTATATATGTAGGTGCGATGCAGATGGAAAATATCAAGATCCATAAATTTTAAATTAATTTATATCTAAACATCAGTTGATGATTATCGCTACTCCAATAATATGTTTGTTATTGATGTAGTAGTAACTAGCATAAAAGCTCGTGCGAGGCACGGGCCGCTAGCTTAAATTGTGTATATAAATTATTCTATTCATGATCATTATTGTTTCAAGTATATGATTGATATATATATATATAGTTTTTCTTATTGATGGTATATGTAGCTATTGGGTGCTTACTTAAGTATGTTCAAGTTTTTAATTTAGAAATTAATACGAGTATTACGAATAGTTGTCATGTTAGTTTACAATTCTTTTTGAGGGATAGAATAGATACTGGGTGTTCTATATGAGTTTTAGAACATTGCAATCCTAAATTTTCTTCCAATTCCTCAAGATATTACATTCTGGAGAGTAGGTTTTATTACTGATTTTGATCAAAAGCCTTCTTAAATCTTCTAATACTCTACTTAGGTCTTGCGCTTTCAATTCTTAAAACTTTCTTTCTAACTCGTTCATATCTTTTCTTGCAATTTGTTGATTTTAAGCATTATTTTCCTTTGTTTCGCTTCCTCTATCTTTCAAACTTTCAAAACATCGAATAATTCAGTGTCAAGTAATTAGCCCAAATGCAACAACTTGGGTAATCCACAAACTCACTCCAAATTCCCAAAAGATCATGATTTGTTGGTGCAATTTGTAGTAATACTTTGTGTTATAAACTGAACTAAAGTCCCAACTTTTCTCAATTTTGAGACTCAAGTGGTATAAACTCCCCCACTTAAACTCTTGACGGCATCGTTAGATCTGAACGGATAGCTCATAGGTCCAAGATCGTACATCTCTAGCGATTGTGAGATAATACTGGCTAATTTATGTCCCCACCTCTGTACCTCAGTCCATTATGAAATAATACCACCAGTCTTCGTGTCCCCACCTCCAGCAACTTCACGAATCAACTGCCGACCAATTGGCCCAAATGCAATAACGTGGGTAATCCACAAACCCACAACAGGTCTCCAAAAGATCATGATTGTTGGTGCACTTAGTAGTTGTACTTTGTTTTATAAACTGTACTAAAGCCCCCACATTTTTCGATTTGAGACTCAGGTGTTACAATATGTTTTAATTTAATAATATTTCAATCTATTGTCAATATTAGTTCTTTATATATATATATTAAAATAATTTTCAAATACAATAATTTTTTTTTATTTTACTACTAAAATTTTAAAACATAATTATGTTTAAATGACCTGGGTATGTCTAACTGATAATAATATTAACATTCGTGAAATATTATTTGCTATTATAACTTCAATTCTTATATTTTATTGCACGAACCCGTGCAAGGCACGGTCATTTTATAGTGATTAAAATAAAATTTTATTCTTTGCTGTTTAAATATTATATTTAGTTATATTTGTACATATTTTATTCGTCTCGTTATAATATACTTACTTTAATTTATATAGATAATTTGATTGATCGGGGCCTACGATTTTAAATAACCCGGGGTGTATAATGTGATCGATCTGATCATAATATTTTTGTATGCTATATAATATTTTGTTTTCTAAAATTTGTTAACTGGACTATATATTTTTATCTATTTATTTTTTACACAAATTAGTATCACCAAGTATTTTTCCAACCCAAATTTATGTGTTTATATTGTCTAACCTTTTCAACATGACCATATAATTTGTTTAATTTTTTTTTGTTGTACTATCTATTTATTTTTATTATCTCATCTTTTAATTGTTTGAATTCAAAACAAATAGTTTTCATATGTTATATATATGTATATATTAATCCAATTCCAAATAACTAATTATTTTCTTCCATAAAACGACATTAAAATTCATGTGATTATAATTAAAAATATCTCATATACACAATGCATCCAATCTAATTATAAATCTACTCACTTTTATTATATCTATATATTTATATTGTATTATTAAAACCGAAACATTGAAAGTTTTGTAGTCAGTCGGTACGGTACTCGTATTTTGGTATTTGCACTTTAGTTCTTTTGTTTTTACAACTTAACCTTAATTTATTAAAAAAAACGATTTTGATCAAAATATAATGTAGCCGGTTGGTTAGAATGATACTCGTATTTTGATATTTGCACTTTAATCTATTTACTTGTGCAACTTGACCTTGATTTATTAAAAATAACAATTTTAATTAAAAAATATTTTTTAAATACTGTTAAACACAAAATTCTTGAAACACAATTTAATCATGCTCAAACACAAACACATACGTCAATTCAACACCGAGTTCAACAATCACATAAAACTATTTAGATTTAAGTTCATCTTCATTAAAAAAAGTATAAATATAAAATAAATTATTAAAATACATATAAGATAACAAATTTAAAAAGTCATCTTTGCATTGCACCGGCCCTATGCTTGTATACATAAGAAGAATATTCATAAATATCATGTATACATTTTATCGATATGTGCTATATAATAATGCTTATTGTAGAGATAGACATTCACCTCTTCCCGTCCAACCCCAATCCATTCTCTGCCCGTTTCGGGCGTATAATTGAGAACTTTTCTAGCGATTGGGAAAAAATATGTAAAAATTTCGGGGATCGGAATAGGGTCAGGGATTAGTGTCTCCCTGTCACGCTTCCCGGTCCGCAATTTCTATATTTAACAAAAATATTATATATTTTCATGTATATTAAATAAATTATTGTGAATAAATATGATTTGTATATATTCTTATAGTTTAAACTTTTAATCATTTTTCTAATTCAGAGTTTTCACATGTAGAATACAATTAAATTACAATAATATTTATTTTATCTCTTATTTTAAATAAATATTAATTTGAATTATTATTTAAAATATTAAATTAAATTTAAAATATAAATTATATATCATGATTTATCAAACTAATTTTATTATAAAATTTTAAAGAGATTTTATAGAAAATAATAAGTATGACTTAATAATTTAAATATATTGTATAGTACAAGAAAAGTTAGACCCTTATATAAGAAAATAGAATAAATTATAGTTAAAATTACACAACCGAAATATTTATTTTAAACTAAAGAAAAGATAAAAATACACCACACTTAATATTGTTTTTGAAACTTAATATAAAATTTTTATAAGATTGGTAGTATATAGTTTGGTATGATATTTTAATAATTAAAAAATAAATATTATAAATATCCTTTGCAAACATACTCTAAAAAAAGAATTTAAAAAATAAAATTTAATAAATATTATAAATCACCTTGATTTTTACTTAAAAGTTTAAATAATAATTAATATAGGATTAAGAATGATGTGAGGTTTATGTAATATGATTTTTCACTCAAAACCAAAATGAGTCATGTAGCTCAATGATAATAAGAATGATTTCCTTAGGGAAGTTTAGAGGTTTGATTCTGCAAAAAAACATTATTTACTCTTTATTTTCTTTAGATAAGAGAGTAGTGGCATGTCATGTAATTTTAAAATATAAAAGGGTAAAATTGTAATTTTACAGGGATTTAATTTGCTCTTTTTACTCTTGTGTTCTCCTATTATATATAGAAGAGATGTTTGACTTTAATTTGTGCCGCCCCTACCGAATGTGTCTTATCTTCTTCTATATATTAAAAGCCAACCAAGGGCAAAATATGTCAATAAAATGACTGTGAAATTATAGTTTTACCCTTATTTATCATATAATAACAAAAATGCCACTCATCTATAATTTATGCAAAAATTATATGAAATTTTGTTGCTTTCAGGATTCGAACACAAACCTTTCACTTACAAATGAAGTATCATAACCATTGTGCTACATCAATTTTTGAGTTAACTTTAAAAATCTTATTAGATAAGCTACAGGTTCCCTTATAATCATATTTTCTCTTTTTTACTTTACTTTTTGATTAAATATATTGTTGGTTTATATTTCTTATAAAAAACAAATTCTAAATTATTCATAAATGTAACCAAATTCAAATTGGGAAAATATGAATTTGTTAAAATTCGTCTCTATGTATATATTAGATTATTGTATAATAATAAGATAATATTTTAAGAAAGATAAATATTTCATTTACGTGCGGATATAATTGCATCATATAATTTTTAGATATATAAATTTAAAGTTGAGTTAAAAAATAATTCTACATCATAATATAAAATATGTTTCAATTTACTTAATTTCTAAACTAGGCTGTTAGATAATGTGTGTAATGAATAATAGACTTAAAATAGATAGTTGAATTTAAAATTATATAAATACGAAAAAAAATATATATACATGAAAAAAAAGAGCAAGACAATCTAAATGTATAATTTTACATACATAACCAATTTTTAAAAAAATCTACGTTTATATATTAAAAGATCATCAGAGACAAAAAGAACTCAAAAAGTGTTCATGAAATTATAACTTTACCCTTATATTTTTAAAATTACAAACATGTCACCCCTTTATTACTGAAGATAGAAAATGTCAAATTTGTGTGTAAACATCGAGAATCGAAATGTTGGCCTCCTCGTAACAATTTCATGTCATAATCGAGTGTCCTACATTGAGTTTTGAGTTTATTTTAAAATTATTATTAGATAAAGTATATTCGCCATATTATCTTTTATTATTTCAACTTTTGAGTAAATAATATGTTATTTTATATTATTTATACAACATGCTTATTCAATTTTTAATAAAAAAATGTTAGTTTATATTATTATATAGCTCCATTTTTTTTTAAGTTTTCGTAGTTTTAATATATAATTATGTATTTCTTTACAAATTTTATTATTTCACCCTTAATTTTTTTGATAAAATGTTAATTGTTATACGATTTATATTTTTATACAATACTATGTCACTTATTAGCTTTATACGAATTATTCAAGTATTGATAAATCTATAATCAAAATTTGATCTAAAATAAGTAACATATTATACGTAATTTTTATATTTTAGAATTATACAAGGGACCGTAAAAATTGGGAATCATAGTTAGGGGTGTTGATGGGTTAGGTTGTCGGGGGTTGGAAGCATTTTTGCAACCCAGTCTAATTAAATAAGTTTGAAATTTTTAATCCAACTCACAAAAAATTAATTCATGGCCCAACCGTACTTATCATCCTTAAGTTTGCGCCGGGTTTGGTTGGTTTGAATGTGTTAAATAATTTTTATAAAAAAAAAATATTACACAATGTCCTCATTTCAAAAATTCAAGTAAAGCTAAAATACGTATAACTTACGATTTTAGTGCTAATATTTTTTTTATTAACATAATAATTTTAGTTATGTACACGTCTATAAATAAGATGATATACTGTATTATATAATGTACAGTTACATATAATATATATATATATATAAAAATTATCGAACAAATTTTTTAATTTAAATAGGGTTGTGTTAGGTCGGCTGAAATATATAAAACTGACATTAAAATCGGTACAAATTTTTTTTAGACCCAATTAAGTATCGGGTTTTCTTTGTCGTCTTGGTTGGTTGAAAAAGGGGCTGAGTATATTTTGTTCATTTTAATCGGTTCGTAAGCCAATTTTCGACCGATTAAACCAATTTGTGCCCAGTTAATCCAAATTATATGATTTCTAGATCGATTTCTATAAAAATTGATTTTCCGATCCGATTTTAACACATTTGGATTGATTAGTCACCGTCTAGCGGTTAATCGCCAGTGTTTAGAACATATATTATACATATAAATACAACTGAGTCTATACAGATGTTAAATTATTTAGGTATATTATGATTCATATAAGATCAAACACAAGATAATTTATAATTCAAATATTAAAATCGCATGAGATAGAATTTTATGGTTGTGTTAAAAAAAATGATTCTAAATTACATATATATAAATTTTTAATTTGTGTAATTTTTAAACTACGATATTAGATATTTTATAATTAATACTAGACTAAACATATAAAATTGAGTTTAAAAGGGTACAAATATGTACGT
The DNA here is from genome assembly GCA_030848705.1 of Heracleum sosnowskyi. NCBI lineage: Eukaryota > Viridiplantae > Streptophyta > Magnoliopsida > Apiales > Apiaceae > Heracleum > Heracleum sosnowskyi. The sequence goes on from CM061239.1 coordinate 14,193,235, forward strand.
ATGAAGGAAGTATGAAGGAAAGAGTAAGACAACTTCAAGATTGACTTTTACATAAAATAAAGAAATTTTATAAAGTGTTCACTCTATAGTCTTACATGAATGACCAATTTTATATTTTATAAATATACTTTTATTTCATTAAAATTATGTTACTTTACATACGTCTTATACACGAAATTAAAAGCAAGAAATTTTATGATGTATTTAAAGTATATTCGTACATTTGTGACCAATATTATATTACAAATATATTGTTATTTTATTAACAATACATGAGTTTACATACATTCATTTTATATACAGAGAACTCTAATAAAATAACCATTTAAATTATCTTGAATTTTTAAATTTGATAAAATTCACTTCACGACATTCAAAACTAAACTAATATTTTGAAGATTAAAAAAAATTATTTGATCTTTATCTTATAGAAATTTATCCAAATTTTATGAAATCTTATTCAATTAGAATATATATATATATATACTAGCTTAAACCCCGTGCGATGCACGGATTGTTAATTATTATTTTATTATTATTTTTTAATATTTTATTAATTGTAATTGTGCAAAAAATAAGTAGGCATGTTAAAATAGCTAAACACTTTTAATTAATTAAAAACATTAAAACATATTTTAAAATAAATAAGTATGAGTTTGCCCGTTATATTTTTTGAAATGAGGGGTTTTAGTAAGAAAAAATAAAAAAAATGTAACATATATTTAGTTTAAAAAGGTTAATGCCGTGATATTTTTGGAAAATGAGGTTTTAAAATTTAATAATTAAAAGTATTTAAATACGTTTTAAAATAAATAAGTAAATGGTTTCCTGTGATATTTTTGGAAAAAGAATGGATTTTAGCGAGAAAAATAGAAAAAGTAAATTGTAAAAGGTAATTTCCCATGATATAATTAAGGGCAATTAAGTAAAATCACAACGTACCATACCGACCAACCAAACTTTTAATGTTTCGTCTATTATATAATAGTATTGATATATATATATATATGTATATATATACTATGCATATATAATATAGATTCAAAATACTATCATTTACCATATTTACAAAATTATTTTGATATATGGTGCGAATTTATTTTTTCAGTATATAAACAGGCCCGTGCCTCGCACGGGCTTTTACGCTAGTTTGGTGTAATATACTAACATTGATTACTAGATAATCAACAACTCTTGACAAAAAAACTAGATAAGCAACAACTTAGATTTAAATCAAAACACGTAGTTTGATAAGTTACTTTAAAAAAATGGAAGAATAAGCAGGGAGGTTATGTGTCACCCTAAGATCATTTAAGCTATTTTTTTAATTTTTTTAAAATTTTAGAACTTAAAATACTAACAAATAAAAAATATCATTTAACATATTACAAATAAGTGTTTGATTTTATAAAGGAGAAGAGTTCGAATTTATGAGAAATACATATAAATACAAGTTTAAGTTGAAGTATAATATGTGTTCGAATTTATAAAGTAAAATAGTTCGCATTTATAGGTAAGACACATAATTAAAACTTCTATAGTACATAGAACCAGTGTTTAAATTTATACAAGAGAAGAGTTGATTTTTTTTTTTTTAGAATTTACATACTAATAAATAAATAAATATTCTTTAACATATTAGAAGTAAAATAAGTATTTGAATTTATTGAGAAGAAAAATTCGAATTTATAAGTGATCGAATTAATAGAGGAGAAGCGTTGGTATTTAAAGAAAACTAGCCTAACAGCCCGTGCAAGGCACGGGCCTGCATAGAAATGCCAATAATTTTTTTGCGAGTAGGTCGATTTATTAACATGACGTTTGTGTAATCGTAAATTTGATCGTGTAAGATGAAAAGTGTGAGTTGTGCAGAGTAGTAAGAAATTTTGTTGGCAAATAATGTAATTACTTTGAATGATGAACGTACCCTTGTCAGGTTTTGAGACTTGTTCATATATTAATTAAATAATTTCTCACTGAATTTGTTCATATATCGAAATAATTTTATAATTAAAAATAAATTAGATGATAATATTTGCAATTTATCGTAAATTTGTAATATTGCGTACCACTTTCATGAATCAAATACTTATAAATTTGATTGGATTTCGTAATATTCAACTAATATCTATATGATAAAAGGCACATGATTATTTTTATCGATTTAAGAATGATTAGACAACATTAATGACTTGTGCATATATATAATTTCCAAACAACTATTTTTTGGTTCCATCTTTTTTTCCCCTTCATATAGAGTGGGTTCATGTTATAATGACGTAAGTAAATGTTTCAGCTCAATCATCATAAATAATTGAAATCCTAAATTTTAAAAATTCATATATAACTCAAATTAAATTATCTTATATATATTTCTCAAAATTCATGTATTTTGCTCAGTTATATAATTTTATAAATATATGGTACAAATTAATGAATTCTGAATCAACTATAATCTATACTAAACTATAATAAACAAAATGGGGGTATAATTTATCATTTGGTTCACAACTCGTATTGGTTATCCTTTTCAATCACAATCGATATTGATGGGTCTTTGAAGTCAAATTGATTGGAACATCTAGATGTATTACTAAAAGTTATGCTACATAGAAGTTTAAGGTTCGAATCCCATCAACAACATATTAAAATAAACATTTATTACAAATATGTTAAAATTAACATTTACTCGGCTGCTCCGGCAGAACAACTCAAAAATTAAAAACATAAATAAAGGTAAAATACGTGAACCACTCGTTACTATATTTAATTTGATTATAATAATTTAAATAAAAAGGTAAAACAATACAAAAAATAACTCGTGATTTGCACGTGTTATAAATAAATATATACTGATAAATATATCATTTTTAAGACTAATTTTTTTTTTTAAAAAAGTAAGGCAAATGTGATAACTTTATAAATGTCCAGGATTATTCATCTATTTAAAAGTGAAAAATAACCACGATTTTGACCTGAAAACTTATACGAGGTTATACTGTTTTTTCAATACAAATATTGAATGACATTTTTGTAATAATAAACTCAACCTTTTCATATACAAAAAATAAATTTTACTTGTATTTTATTGTGTATTAGCTTCAGTGTTGTAATTCGACGATGTCCTCAAAGCCCACAAACCCTATTTAGAATTTCATTTATCAAAATGATTTTATGATATTACGCATCCAATTAATATATTATATAAAATTCTATTATTATTAAAGACTTATACATTTTTTTTTAATATCATTCATTAATTTTTTACATACAATTTGAATTTTTATTTTTAAAATTTATAGTCTAACTGGTCGTCATTAATAGTTAGACAATTTTATAATTCTTATGATCGAGAAAAATCATATCTTATTTTCATCTATTGCATATAAATCATGTTAATTTTTTATTTAAAATATAGACCATGTTTTTGAGTTATCATCTTTTTAGAATCAATTCAATTGTATCTTCTACATTTTCAAATATTTATTTTTTTAGTCGAATTATACATTTAAACCCCTCAAAGTCTAAATGTTTGATCAATAAAACATTTCTAATTTAACTCAAATATTTGATATTTTATATACTTAAAAATTATGATATATAGTTCATATTTGATGTAGTTATATATTATGTATGATTTTATAGATAGAATTTATATATTTTTATTTAAATAGTATAATACATTTATATATATCCAAAGAGAAAAATGAAAATGAAAATATATTTTTTATCCGGAATAATTTACATTCATGTGTAACATGTGAAATTATATCATATAAATTTTATTTTCCATACTCATCATTTATCATAACAAAGAGAGTGTAGATATTTTATTTTTTACATTTATCATTTATAATGAATTTTTTTTTTTTGTAATTATATACTCCGTAATATTCTACATTTTAAATCATCACCCCGATTTTTGACTCGGACATCAACCGGGGGATTAAAATGGTGGAAAAAGTGAAAAAATTGACGAAACAAATGAGTAAATTAGAGATATGCCGTGAAAAAATTGACGAAACAAATGAGTAAATTAGAGATATGTCGAAGTTAATAAAGAATGACATGTAATATTAGAAATTATTAACAAATGAAGTGTTCATTTTGAAAAGAAATTTGTTAAGAAATGAATGTGACGAACATAGTGTATAAGCATTGACATTACATAATTTTGATGCTAATTTTCTTAATTTTAAATTATAGACTTAACAAACAATGAGATACATAACATATACAATAGTTCTTATATTAGATCAAGTTCATTACTATATTTTATGTATAATTAATTAATTCTAATAATGTAAAATAGTGATATATAATATGATATAAAAACATGAATTATCAACAACATAACTAAAGTATATTTAATAAAAAAATATACAACTATAATAAAAATTTAAAACCATGATTGATCATTTACCTATATATATAATAACGTAAATAAAAAATACAGATTTATATGAATAATATGGACCAATATTTTCTTTACTCAAAGGTTCAAAAAAAAAAAAGAATATAGAATTAGAGGAAATAATGTGACTTATCTAATAAAATCTTTAAATTAAACTCAAAAAACAACTTAGCATAGTGGTTAGGCTTTGGACTTCTTAGAGGGAGGTTGGGGGGTTCAATTCTCTACAATAACAAATATTAACATATTTTTGCATAATAATATAACAATGGTATTTTTGTTATTTTTCAAAAAATAGGGGTAAAATTATTAACAAATGAAGTGTTCATTTTGAAAAAATTATTAACAAATGAAGTGTTCATTTTGAAAAGAAATTTGTTAAGAAATGAATGTGACGAACATAGTGTATAAGCATTGACATTACATAATTTTGATGCTAATTTTCTTAATTTTAAATTATAGACTTAACAAACAATGAGATACATAATATATACAATAGTTCTTATATTAGATCAAGTTCATTACTATATTTTATGTATAATTAATTAATTCTAATAATGTAAAATAGTGATATATAATATGATATAAAAACATGAATTATCAATAACATAACTAAAGTATATTTAATCAAAAATATACAACTATAATAAAAATTTAAAACCATGATTGATCATTTACCTATATATATAATAACGTAAATAAAAAATACAGATTTATATGAATAATATGGACCAATATTTTCTTTACTCAAAGGTTCAAAAAAAAAAAAGAATATAAAATTAGAGGAAATAATGTGACTTATCTAATAAAATCTTTAAAGTAAACTCAAAAAACAACTTAGCATAGTGGTTAGGCTTTGGACTTCTTAGAGGGAGGTTGGGGGTTCAATTCTCTACAATAACAAATATTAACATATTTTTGCATAATAATATAACAATGGTATTTTTGTTATTTTTCAAAAAATAGGGGTAAAATCGTAATTTCACAAGCATTAAAATGGCAAACTTTGCCCTTTGTTGGCTTTTAATATATAGAGAAAGATATATATAGTGAAAAGTTATATTGGAAGGCAAATATGAGTGTGTAGGACATCATTAAAAACTCTATTGAGAGTAGAATAAGCATATCAATTTATAAAGGAGAGTAGTTCAAATTTATAAAAATGATATATAATTTAAAAGTTTTATTGGAAGTAGTATAAGTGGGCGAGGTATCATCTTTTACGATCTTCTAAAATTATTTATATTTTTTCTTTAAAATCTTTATTTTGAATTTTTAAGAGGAATACGCGGGAGATTATGTGGCGCCTCTAAGTTCATCTCAATCTAATTTTCTACAATTTTAAAATTTTATTGAACATATTAGAAATAGAATAAGTGTTTGAATTTATAGAGGAGAATAGTTCAAATTTACAGGGAAAACATATAATTGAAAGTTTATTTGAAGTAGTGTAGGTGCTCAAATTTATAAAGGATCAATTTATAGGTAAGACATAAAGTTAAAAGTTCCATTAGAAAGTTCCGTTAGAAGTAGAACATCAGAATATGTGTTCCAATTTTAGAGGAGAAGAGTTTGAAATTATAAAAAATACATGTAATTAAAAGTTTCATCAAAAGTAAAATAGGTGTATGTAAGACATAATTAAAAGTTTTATTAAAAGTAGAATATGTGTTTGAATTTATAGAAGAGACGAATTTGAAAGTCCCGAACGAGAGCTATTCAAAGCGTATTTAATGAGAAGCTCACTACGAAATATCGTATTATTAGCTATTAGAATTTTTATATATATAATAGGCCAACAAGGTGAAAATAATAGTGAGACTTTTTAATGCCGTGAAAAGACAAATTTGTCCATTTATTTAATATTTGGTAAAAAATGTTGTTGGTGAGTATCGAACTTGGGTCTTCAAGTTAAGTTATAAATCTTCTTACCACTATACCACACAACCATATGTGTTCAAAATCAAACACAAAATATGTGACTGTCATCTAATAGTGAAACATTTGATTTAACTTTGAAACATAAGAAAATAACTAAATAGTTAAATTGAACTTAAATTGTACATATTTATACCACTTAAACACAAATGAACATATGGTATAAATCATACACATATCTTTCACACTATTTTCTCTAACTCAATATATGGTAGGATAACAATGATGAAAATTGTTAGACCTTTCATATTTTTCAATAGATAAACAACTTTTCATAAATTTAAAGCATAAGACCGATCAAAATTATATTATATATATATATATATACATGTGTATTATTAGCCTTAAAAATATTAATAAAGCTTAAAACTACCAACCAGTGTTGTAAAAAGTGGGAATCAACTTAATTGGTGAAACACCGTTTAAGGATTAATCGGGGATTAATCGGATCATTAATTGGAATAAATTTAATATTTTTTTATATACAATTGTATTTTATATATAATTGTTTTGTTATTTCAACTAAACATATATTATTATCATATATTTATGTAAATATATTAGAAATATTGTATAATTGTAATAAATAAAATTTTCAAGATTTAACTTTTGCATTAGAGATCAATTTTAGACGAAGAATTATGAGAATTTATGATTTAGACATCTAAAATTAGAATTATATGTAAAAATAATATTCTTTCTTATTTTTTAGTCAAGTTTCTACATTTTTAATTTTTAATTATTTTTTAAAATTTGAACAAATTATATTATTCTTTACAAATTAACCCGATTTTTTGGCCGATTTTGACCGTTTCAGCCAATTTTTTGGAAAAAGGATTTTTTGACCGATTTTTGCTTAATCAGTACGGTGGCCCGCCATCTAGCGATTAATCCGATTAATTGTCGACTTTTAGAATACTGAGCTATAAGAATTGGCGTATGAGTCTATTGTTTGAATCACATATTGGTGATGAGAGAGTTTTTTATGTTTATTTTATAAATATCAAACCCAATAGCTGATTCAAACTAACAACCAATCCAGATCCAATAACCAGTCCAAATTAACCAAATCTAACAATCTCATGCAGGGCTAATGTGCCTTAGAGTACTAGACCATAATCTAAATTGTTACTTATACATATATATGTGTCTTAGAGTACTAGACCATAATCTAAATTGTTACTTATATATATATATATATTCTTATAGATAGATCATCATGATGATATATCTTTTGGACAACAAAATATTTTAGGAACGATAACTTTACACTTATATGCTCAAGAATGAATTATATCACTCATTTATAACCTTTCTTTACTCTAATTTCATTTACGTTTCTCAAACAATAACTACGCAAGAAAATATACTGATATTTCAAACAATTTTTTATACTAACAAAATAATGTTGATATAAAGGAACGTTTTTTTCAATCATGAAGACTTCCTTAAACAAATAGTTAAGAATTCAATAAAATAACTGAGATTGAGAAACATTATATATGAGTTTACAATACGTCATGTTATATTATACATGAAGAACTATATTAAAATAATTATTTATATTTCAGTTATTAAATTTGATAAAGTTCATTTCACATCATTTAAAACTAAATAAATATTTTAGGAATTATCAATAGTCATTTGATCTTTATTTTAAAGAAACTTGTCCAAATTTTATGAAATCTTATCAAATTAAAAAGAAATTTGAAAAAATACAATACAAATTTAAGATGCATTCGAAATACTATTTCATTTACAACATTTTAATTACAAAAAATATTTCAATATATACACATATTCGTGTGAGAAATTATTTCAGTATATAAACAGGCCCGTGCCTCGCACGGGCTTTTATGCTAGTTTAATACTAATGTTATAAATTTTATAGTCCAGAGATAACCGCTGGTTCAATCTTAAAATCGCATAAAAAAAATTCAAAGTATTTTTATCAAAATATAGAATTTGATTATATAGAAATGTGAAATTTTTAATAGATAGATTTTAAACTATTCCTATTTGTTTGGTGATACTGAGTACTAGACTACCAAGATTCTGGATAAAATCCTCTAACACTTATTATATTCTAGCTTATAACTCATTCAACGCACAATTCTTTTTTTTTGTAATATCTATAATTATATTAATTTATAATTGTTTTAATATTTATATGTTATTAGTTTATATGATCAAATTGTAGTTAAAAAATTAATAATTATTCGGTTTTATGATGCTCCCTTTCCTATTTGTGCTCTATCTTGAATTCTATAAATTAGATTTGAACGATTTTACAACTCACGTGAAATTTTAAAAAAATAATCTTTAATTTAGTGATGGTTTAACAATTATTTTCCAATTAAAACTACTCCAAAACTAAAAAGAAAAGAAAGTGACGAATTTTAACGTGGATAATTCTATTGAATTTAAGAAATCTACTTTTATTTGGTCTGGACTTTAGATTATCAGAATAACAATTTTCATTTACCTATTTTAAGATATAACGATCCTTATTATTTTGATATATAATAAAACTTGATTATGATTTACGTATTAATTAAATCGGTTTCCTTATTGAGTTACAAGTCCTTTTAAGTTTAGACTTTTGGAAAATCCAATACTACTACACCATCTTTTAACTTATATCCTTTTTAGATAATTATTTCTTCTTTTTATATGATATAATCTTTCTCTTGTAGTTTTAGAAATATTGGATCTAACGGTTAAGATTGTTTTGACGGTAACAAGTACGAGACTATCAAAATTTTGGATAGGGTCCCTCTTATGTTTATTATATAAAAAGAATGACATAAATAGCAGATTTATGTATATCTTTAACCAAAATACCACTTTGGGGATGGGGGCATTTTTACCCGTCTAATACCGCCTTACAAATGCCTAATACAGTTTAACATACTAATTTCAACATCAACGGGGAGAGGGCGAAAAGTAGAGAAATAGGGATAGAAGAAGAGAGCACGTACAATACCAGTAGATAATAATATTGAACTAGCTTTATAGCCCGTGCGAGGCACGGGCATGCTCTAGTTATTTTCGGTTATGTTGGTCTCATCGTTAGGTGGAATGCATATAGAAGAAAAGACATAAGCATGTAACGGTATATCAGTAGGAAATATGTCGAAGGTTTGATGATACATGTTTTACAAAATCCCAGTCTATAAGGTTGTTATTATGACCTGAGTAGGCGCAAATATTTTGACTAATTAACATGTTTTGTTGGCACGCACGACCCTTCTGTACTGCAAAATTTTGTCGGTTATAATTTTGCCAATCGTATTTGAATGAGAAGATGGTTTTAGTGTCACTTTGAAAGAGTATCGGGCATCTTTTACCATTTCCATTGCCTGGGGGAACGTTGGCACTCCATTTACCTGTTTGTAGTTCATGGGGTAGTCGTGACCTTGTGTACTGCAAGATTTCGCCGATTATAATTTTTCCAATTGTATTTGAATGAGAAGATGGTTTTAGTGTCACTTTGAAAGAGAATTGGGCGCCTTTTATCATTTTCATTGCATGGGGGAACGTTGGCACTCCATTTACCTGTTTGTAGTTCATGGGGTAGTCGTTAAGTGGGTGTTGTAAAATTTGATCAGTGTGCATAATAGAGTAAAAATGTAGAAGTACAAGTTGTATTAGTATGTGTGGATACACTATTTAAACGAATGCATACCACTTTGCCCGTTTTAAGAAGGGTCTCCTTGCAGACACGTTGAATACTATTTAAACCGATTTAGTTTAGATTTGATTTAGTTGTACGATGACAACTTCAACTTTCTTGTAAAAATCTCCAACACAAACTTTTTTATTAATATACAAATATAAAACTCTTTTGCATTTTTCGGGTTCAATACTTTATATACTATAGTGCATTTTTCGAAAATGATCAACGTATAAAATTTATCTATTGAAGACGAGATTTATAATATATTGGATCATAATAAAACTACAGTTTTAATCTTATTAGTAGCTAAAATTTCAAAAATGCATATATAATTATAAGTTGTTAATATCTTATAATGAAACAATAATAAATGTAAAATAATGATAAAATCCATTTTTACGCTTATTATATATAAGGATATAATTGAAAAGAAGTAAATATGTTGATAGTTTTAAATTTAAAAAAAAAATATTAAAAAAAATATAATAAGTGATATTGGATATAGATGTCAACATTTGTCACACTATCACCTAGGTCATGGTTCAATTCACATTAAAAAGAATTTTTTTTATCATCAATATACAATTGGAGGGATAATTTATTAATATAATATCATCAATATAATATTGAAAGGGTAATTTAGTAATCTAATATATATAATCTGATAGTATATAGAATTTGTAATCTAATAGTATATATAATATAAGCCATTATGTACTTAATGCAAATAAACATGATTTATAATATAAAAATATTAATATAATCTTTTTTTATGGATGAATTCCAATTTTATAACATTTTTTAAAAATACAATTTTATAACATTTTGCGCGAGTTTTTCTCAAATATGGTTAGAAATATTATTTTAAGGCACTTGTGAAAATAAATTATCTACCTTACCAAGTAGATTACAAAAAGAGACCAAAATAGCGTATAACATATTGAGTGTTTGCGCATATTAATAAAAAGCTTCATAATACAATCTAAATAGATGTCTATCACAGTGGTAAGGAATGTTACTTTTAATTTAGAGATTAAAGGTGCAATTCCCATCAGAAACAATTTTTTTGTACTAAAATAGAGTATAACATATTGAGTATTTGCGCATATTAATAAAAAGTTTCAAAATACAATTAAAATAGATGTCTAAAATAGTGGTAAGGTATGTTACTTCTAATTTAGAGGTCAAAGGTTTAATTCCCATCAGAAACAATTTTTTTGTTGTGCTATTATATATGGGTAATTTAGTAATTTTATGATGAATAAATTGTCTCACGAACCCCCCGTGCAAGGCACGGGATCGCTCTAACCGATAGAACTTGATGTTATTTTGTGACGATATTTTCTAGTTCACGTCAGTTTAATTTTGCGATGATAAGTATTCTTCAGTTTGTTGTGGTGATCCTGCCACCAGTTTGAACTTGTTGGTGACACTATGTGACATGATTGAGAAGATTTTCAAGGAAGATCGGTTTGGTATTAGTCTGAAGAAGATTTTGTTCTTAGTTGAATGTATTTGATGATTAGTTTTATAAGCTAATTAATAATCAGATAGGAATTAGTTAAAGGTGTCAAATAAATGCTCCATTTCGAAAGTACCAATATTCTTCGGGCTCCATAATTCTCTATAAGTGGCCGGAGTAGTATACTTGTCCTTAATGCATGAGGTGGCGGGATTGAGATACACACAAATTCGTATTCGAAAAAAACTGTTCGAACTGGTTAAAAAAATCGGAAAAAATCTGATTAAAAAAAAGTCCACCTCAATTGGATCCAGCCTGCAGGCTTAAACGAATCGCATATTTTTCACAAAACCCCGATCCGGTTCGAGCCGAATAAACCCAAATTTAATCTCGATTTGGACGTAGTCTTGATCAGGATAAAAGTCCAATCCAAAAAGTTAGAATTTTCAATTAAATCTCGGATAAAAGCTTAAATTTTTTAATTAAATCTGAAAAAATAAAAAAAAGTTAAAGTTAAAGTTAAAGTTATCAATATCTAAAATAATTTGTAAAAATCCGATTTGGCCCCTCCTGACCCGACCCTATCTACAGGTATAAATATTTTAGAGGAAATTTGTCTCGATTTAAAAAAGCCCGACCCTATCGGATATCGAAAAATCCGACCTGAATCCGGATTACGTTCATCTCTATTCAGGGTAACAACTATAGAGGTGCATATATTATTACTTATATTATCTGATATGTATGAACGTAGTTGAGACAAAATGATTACTATTTTGTATTATTTTGTATTATTGGATGCTCGGACTAAAAAGTGATATTATGTGACTAAAAATGTATTTGTACTTTGTCTTAAAATTGTGAATACAAAGGAAGAAACATAATTAAATTTAATTAAAGAGATACGTGTCTATTGGATATACTTTATACCAATAACCACTTTTATTAATAATCAGACAAATGAAATTATCATGAAAGAATCTTGAATAAAAACTAAAGTGTAAAATTATATTTGTGAAAGACATTACCATACTAATGGGTTTTATACCACAACAAAAAAGCCCAAGTAGCTCAATGGTTAAATTGGTGACTTGAAATTCTTAGTAATTAGTATTGAAGTGTCTTAGGTTTGATTCCCATCAAGATGAAAATTTTCTTACATTTTTATAACATTTAACTTTGGAGGGGCAATTATGTAATTTCAAGTTGTTGAATAAAATGTTTCACAAAGTCCTTGTTGCAGTATAAGATATATAATAGATTTTAATTATTTACTTTGAGTGGAGTGTCATAGAGTGAGAAAATCAACTCAAATCGTATATTTCTATTGGATTGTGTCTGTTTGGGAATAGCAGGCGGTTGACAGAATTGATCAATAACCGGTGATCAATAATCGGTGCTTTCACCAACTCAGCTACACCGGAGGTCAAGTCAGGTATATTTAGATGAAAGTAAGAGTGATAAACATTTGTGGGTTGTGTATCAAATATGATTATAGGACTCACTAGTATAAAAGTTTTCTATAGTGGTCTTATGAAACTCCAAGCCCAATACTATTTGTCTTTTTTTTTCAAGGATGTTGAATCTCTGGTTAACCCCACTGGATTTTATTCTTGAGATATTTTAACAAGAAAATAAAAAGAACTGCAAAATTGTATAACAACCGAAAGTCCCGTATAAGGTACAATCTGCTCCTGCTGTGCCATAACAATTGATTCCAACCTTAATCGTGGTAAGAAAGACTAGTTTGTAGATACGAGTCTTCTTTGTTAGGAGATACAATAGGAACAAACTTCATCTGGTTGTAAATCACTTATGATCGTATTATGATCGTTGAGTTCATGACAGAAAATTCAAATAGTCATAACAATCCAAATGCATAATTTAATCACGTTTATGAAACAAAACATTCTTTTCTTGGAGAGAAACATTAGTCGTCACTTTCCAAATGCTTCAACCGTTTAGAAGGATAGCTTTTTTCATCACTTTCCAAATGTTTCAGTCGTTTAGAAGGGCAGCTTCTTTCATCTTCTACAGTAACAGTGGTGCTGTGCAGTAGATGATGTCCAAGAACATCTGCATTTGTCGTTCTTAATTCAATCCTATTGTTACCATCAATAACCGGGAAGATTGATCTTGGTACTATAACCATCCATGATTCATTGCAATCAAGAGTGTAAAGGTTGTGGCTCCATACAAAACCACTTGTGGCATTCTTAAGAGAACAATCAATTCTATATGAATTATTATCCCAGTGTTTAAAGCAAACGATTATTGCCAAGAAGTCATGCAATACTTGTGAGGGCAAATTTAGAGACACTGTTGACCCAAGATCATTTGATTGACTGATCCAATCTGGAAACTCTGCCGAAGCGGTGTATATTTGAATTTGATGCCCAAATCCAGAGTATTTCTGTAGCAGAAAAAAAAGAATGTATTACAAGAGAGAAGAAGTTAACAAGCATCAGTGTACCATCTTAAGAATATATTATTAACTCAAGAGTAAAATACAGAGTGGTGACCGTATTTTACACCGAATTTCAAAAATGTGGTTAAACTTTTAAGTTCATAAATTAATGGTCAGCCTTAGTTCCCGCGTTTTAAAAGAGTGGCTTCCGCTAACTTTTTTTCAAAAGGATGGCCAAATTTTATTTCAAATTTTTAAAAGAATGGCTCATTTTCATGTTAACAATTAGCGTCAGCCATTCTTTTAAAAAACGGATATAAAATTTGGCCATTAATTTGCAAACTCGGAAATTCAACCACTTTTTTGCAAATTGGTGTAAAATATAGCCACCACTCTATAGTTTACTCTTAACTCAATTCCCTTGTTTCCACTTTAATGGCAATCCATTTATAAGACGTGTGATGATAATGAAGTTAGTAGAAAGAATAACAAAAGTGGAAGAAAGAAATAAAATCTTAGTTGGCACATGGAATAACTAACTCTAAAAATTTAACAGGACACAAAATATGACATATATGGACAAATTTAAGAACATATAGTTCAACTATAAAATGGAAACTTGGTCAGCCCACTAATCTATGATGGCAAAAGTTTGAGATTAAAAAACCTGAAAAAAGCCTCGTGTGAAAGTGTATGCCAGAAGAGATGAACTGCAACCTCCTAAATGAAGTCTTGTGATAGAGGTGAGTTCCTCCAAGCCAAGAATCCTTGTTAAACCACGACAATTTGTAAGTTCCAGTATCTCCAACTGTTTCAAATTGGACAAATTTGGTAATCTATTCATAGATTTACAACAACCTGCCCATAACCATTTCAAATTAGGAGGCAGATGATCTGCAATGGATAATAAATGACGACAATCTGTAAGTTCAAGATTTTCCAGTGATCTCAAGTTGCAAATGGTGTCTGGAAGATTTTTTAGTTCCACACAACGACGCAAATTTAAGGTAACTAGCCCTACCAAACTTCCTATTGATATGTCGACCTCCTTCAAGTTTTTACATCCCTCAAGGTTTAAGGTTTCAAGACACTTTAATTTAGTGAAGTCTGGGGTCGTACTTAAATTCAGAGAATGCGACATGTTTAGAGTTTTCAACTTCTCGAAAACCTGTGAATCCTGTATATATGAGTGCAATTGGTTAAAATTTAAGTAAACATTTTTATATAAATTTATTTGTATAGAGTAACAAGCTCCAAGTACCTACCATGTTTAGCTTCCACATTGTTATAATTTTGCTGTGAGGCAACTCAAGAATAACAAGTTGTTGCGGGTAAAAATCAGAAGGTAAACACTCCAAAGGGCAATCCCTCCAATGGAGAAACTTCAAAACTTCAAATTTCTGTTCAAAGCTTCCAGTGAGACTTATACTTCTGAGGTAAAGAAATCTTAATTTAGTCATGTTTTTGAATGTTTCCATATCAAATGATACTCCCTCTAGTGCGTCCTTGTAGCAAAGGTTGGAAGGGATGATACCTTCAATTTCTTCTGTTCCCTAACATATATATCAAGAAGAAAAGTTGAAGAACAGGCTAGTAAAAAAGCAGTAGAGTTATTTTGTGTATCTTTAACACATAATTTACTCTTATGAGAAAAATTATATACTTATCATTCATAAGATGGTAAAGTTGATGATTGTTGGATGACGTTTTATCATATGAAGTCACACAAAAACAGTATCTGAATTTCCGTAGCCATATTGGAATTACCTTTTGTTTCTTTAACACGTCGCATATATCATTTGATACCCACAATCTACTATGTTTTCCAGGATCAGGGGAGTTGTTACGCACAATTGCCCTTCCCATATCCCTATGCAGAGGATGCATCCCCAACTTATCTCCATTATTGATAGTTAGTAAACATCTTTTCTTTAGAATGTTAATATAATGATCGATAAACTGATCATAGCAAGTTTGCATAATCTTAACAACCTTTTTTTCCTCCAGTCCGATGAAAAAGCAAGCAATGTCTAGGAAAATAGCTGGCAACATAGGATAATCGGCCGATCCCAACGTATTAAAGCTAATCAGAAGTTTTGCATGAACATCGTCAATGGAAACTCTTTTCAATATGTCAATGAAACATCTCCATCCTTCCTCCTTTTGGTTAAGCAACTTCGAGCCAAAAACCTCAAGAGCCAATGGAAGCCCTCCTGCAAATTCTATGATTTCTTTGGACAATTTGCTCTGGGTATCAGATATTTTATCATCTCTGAATGCGTGTTGGGTAAAAAGTTGATATGATTCAGCATCACCTAGTTCATTTACCTTGTATTTGGATTCTACATTAATTAAATCCAGTAGATCTTCATTTCTTGTTGTAACTATGAGTATGCTCCCCAAAGCAAATGGTCCTTCTAGAAAATTCAGTTGTCCTGGGTCATCTAAATCATCAATAACAACTAGAACTTTTCTAGAACAAATTCTAGCTCTTATCAAATTTATTCCTTGGTCAACGTTGTCAATAATAATGTTCTGACATTTAAGAACACTATTAATAAGCTGCTGTTGTAAAAATTCTAGGCCTCGTCTTTTTGAAACCTCCCTAACGTTTGCTAGGAAGCAGCTGCCCTCAAAGCGATTATAGTTTTTGTTATACACAGCTTTGGCTAGAGTAGTTTTGCCAACTCCACCCATACCATATATACCAATCTTTCGGGGGGGAAGAGTTGTTTCGCCAAATTCACCAACACCATATCTGCCTTCGGTGTAGTTACTTAACAAAGCTGTTACGTCTTCAACACGAGAATCCAACCCAATTGGATATTTGGCAACATATAAGGTCCTGGGATTAATTTCAGTTAGAATCCAATCAACAATTTCAGTGACAATATCAGCTTCAGACCTGCAACACAATTCCTTTTATTATGATGTGAAGCCTCGAATATGAATTAGAGCCAAAAAACTAAATATTCAGGTAGCCTGATGCAGGCAGGTCATGACGAAAAGTGAAATATAGAACAGGTGTAGAGGTTGGGCAGCTATCTTTTGACAAAATTACTTGCCAATGATATTCCTTGGTCGTCAAGAAGAAAGAATTATACAAAAGAAAAAAAATCAGTGTAGAGTGTTGAGTCACTTGTTTGAATATTAATATAACTTTTATTGAATGCTATTTTACGTATATCATTGTTCATTGATGTGCAGGAAAGGAGAAAGCACCAGCTTCAGATCATGTACGATGCTAGATGTTTCTGAGCAACTGCAACTCAACATTAAATTATTACAATGGTGTTCATTATAGTGTTATGTCAACTTTAATTCATCATTAAAATAGTGTCACAAGCACATATTAAATGAATAGTGTGATCACTGAATTTGGTATCAAAACACATTTGGTCAAAAACATATTTGGTGTCCCTTTAACATCAAAATAGTGCATTTAAAAATTTACACTACACCCTTATATTGATTAACAAAACAGCTTTTTTCCCTCCTATTAAACTTATTTCTTTAGTCTTTTTCAACTTTAGATCATATTAACTTTGAAATTTTTTTCTCATCTTTCAACTCTAATCTTGTTATTAATTTTGAAATATTTTTTATATATTTTGTATTTCTAATATTTTCGATTCTAATATTCTTTTTTAAAAACTTTAAACTTTTATAAAATTTGGATATTTTTTTAATAAATCTTAAATTATATTAATATTATATAATCATAATATTGTACTTTAAAATGTAGTAGTTATTGATAACATAAAAAATATAAAATACTTCATTTTATATGTGAAAGATTGTCAAGTATGTTATGAATGGGTTGTAGTAGATAATATAAATCATGTGATTTTGACAAAAAAAAATAGTGTTAAAATCACACTATTTTGGTGTCATTGGTTGAAGAGGCTTATGTTAAAATATGAAGTTAAAAAGTATATTTGATATTATATAATCCAATGTATAATTTTAAAATAGCACTAAATATATACTAATTCTGTTGTCGTGATTGCCCAAATTATTCAATTATATATAGGGGTGATCACGGTCGGATTTGATTGAGTTTGGATATCAAACCGAAACTAAACCATAAAATGACGGTTTTTCAAAATTCAAACCAACCTGTAACCCAACAAAATCATATCACTCAGTTCGGTTTAAGTCGGTTCAAATTAGTGATTTTTGATAATTTATGACATAACTTAATTAATAAATCAAAAAATAAAATAATACTTATTAAAAAATTTCGACATTACTTCATTAGTATTTACAGGAACTAAACTAACACTTCTCATATTTAATCTTTTCTTTTTTAAATGCACAAAATTAATAAAGAAATTATTTCCTTCGTAATAAAGTATCACTATTGTTAACTGCGAATGACTAATACTCTCTTCATCCCATAATTCTTTTCTTGATTGACTTTTTCTGGTCAAATTGACCGAACTTCGACAACAAAATATACATTATTTTTCTATAATTTTAAAAAAAATTAAAAGATACATCTTAAAGTAGGTTAGATATACTTCCTAACCGTATTTACCAATTATATAATATATGTAATTTATGGTCAAAATATAGTTAATTTGATCATTAAAAATCAAACAAACCAAAAATATGAGACGAAAGGAGTATTTAATAACGTAATGATTAATTTAATTGCAACACAAAAATGTTGAATGCAAACAATAATACAAACTGTCCGATCATTATTTTTAAAGTAGAGTAATACAAAATTAGTTGATATGTATGATAATTTGATAACTGATATTTGATAACATTTATTAGTAATTTAACTCACAATTCCCAGATTTTTAAAGTTGTTGAGCCTGAACCGTGAACCACACTTTGGATACCGATCGCATAGATTTTTATGTGAATTTTGTGGTTTAAACTGAACCATGATCACCAAACGACAAGGTATGTGAAAGAGAGATATGATGAATCAATTTTATTTCTATTATTTTCATTTATATTTAAACAATTAAATATTAAAAATATATAAATCAACGCAAATATACATTAAAATAATTATTTAAATTAATGACTCAAAAATATTTCTAACATATTCAATTCAACATTTAACTAGATACATTTAATTAGATACATGATATCAAAAATTACACATCAATTTTATATCACCTTAACACAATTTTTCATTATAGACTTAATATCATTTTAGGAACCAAAGACCCTTAAACACTAAATACGGATACACGTACGTAAGATTATGATGTACCATTAAAGTGTATATGCATTATTTTTTCATGATTTATGTGCACGTAATATCATACTTTAGGTGTAAGTTATAATAACTTTAAAGTAAATTAAATATTAATGATATCTATATTTTATACAAGTATTTATGTGTAATATCCCGGATTTTTTTTTTGTAATTTTAATAGATTAAAATTTGTTAGAAATTATAACTAGGAGTGGATTAAAAATAAGATAATTATATAATTTAACTTTAGAATACAATTGAATTAACGGGCCGTAATAATTTAATTTTGTTGGGTTTTAGTTTAAAATTTTAGCTGACCCAATTTAATTAAATGGACTAATATATAGATACAAAATAGGTAATTTGTAAGATAAAAAAAAAACCTAGAAAACAGTCGGGGTGAGAAAAAAAAACGCCGCTAGAGAGAGAGAGATAAACAAGGAAGAGAAGAAGAAGAGCACGAGGGGAGAAGGTCTCACAACAAGCTTAAAAATAATGGGTAACAATTCTTTAATTCTTTTGTTATTCGTGTTATTTTACCTGTATGATATTTGATTTATTTTGATTATGTCAAGGATCTTTGTATATTCTCTTGAGTATTTGTATATGTATATAATTTGATGTATATCCATGAGTTATTTGTTATATTCATTGTCGTCGTATGATTACTCCAATTTCGTATGTATATGTTTGGATTCTGAATTCTTATAAAATTCGTATCTGATTCGTTATAAATTGGATTCTTATGATATTAGACTCTGTGAAAAGGTATTTGAATTATCTACAACTTTGATTCTTTGTGTTTTCCGAAATTAGGCCTGTAGATATGAGTTTTTCTGGGATTTATTGACCAGCCAGTATGTTTTTGAAACTGAGAAGTCTAACTTTGAAAATTCATAGTAAATTGAGTCTTTATCCAAAAATTACGAGCGATAACATTCTGGAAAGATCTTTTCGACCTCTGCACTTTGTGTTTCATTCCACTGACTATTTCTGTGATTGCGATGTCTTAAACGTCGAAATACTAACCTGATCAGGGGCTGATTCTGTTCTGCAGTCTGCAAATGTCTATGTTCTGAGTTCGTTACTTGTCTGATTTTAACGAGCCTTATCATTCTGGAAAGGTCTCGGAATTGTCTACGTTTTTCGTGTTTTGTACTTTTTCAGATAAAGTCATTTTCATAGAGTAATTTGTCAATTTCTAGAACTGGTCATAACTGATTTTGTTAATAATGGTCTATTTTGCAAGATATTTTGGTGTCTGAATTTTGAAATTTCATTGAGTAAGTTATATGTAAGCGTCGCATGTGTTCTAATAAGATGGTGTGAACATTATTTGACTTTGATTGGTTTAATAAAATTATAGGATTTGCTCGCATTGATTTCGGTATTTGATCGCTTTTGAGGTAAGTACTTTTTGACTTACTTTTATTTTCGGAAAAGATATTTTGACTCTGATTTAAATTTTGTATAAGATATAAGAATATTGTTTCAAACTGTATAATATATAAGATACGAGAATCTTCAAATCCCTCAGTCTCTACGTTATCGAACCCGTTCGTAATTTACGCTATAGTTCCGGAACTAGCCTTAGATACCCTTAGTAGGCGCACAAGTGTGCAACTTTAGATACCTATTAAGGGGGCGTAATTATTGAATTTTAGATGCCGGTCACTGGCAAAGTGTGGCGAAAGTATAAGAATAAGAATAAGATCCCGGCTACTGGGAAAGTGTGGCCGTAGAGCAAGACTGTGGTTATTTAAAAGAATTTCGTTTATGTTTTAATTTTGTTTATGTTCTAGATTTTAAAAATATAAACTTTGGGTTGAACTTGTTTTCGCAAATGTTTTGCAATTTATTATTGTTTTGAGAAAATCTGTTTTGCTAAAACACCCATTGATTTTGAAAATATCTGCAAGTCAATCTGTTACTTGCTGAGCTGTGTAGCTCACCCTTTTCTAATATTTCAGGTTTGTACATTGTGGAAGCTTATGAGAGTAATGATGTGAACTTTGTGGATTTTCGTGTTAGCTGATTTGAATACATTTATTGAAAAGACTTATCGCATTATTAGAATAAATTGTGGCATTGAGTATTGGATTTGTGGAGTTGCGTCTCTGATTTTGTGATTTTGGATTATTGTTAAGTTTGATCGCTGCTTGGACTTTTGTGAAATTTTGGATTTATTAATAAAGAAACTATTTTATTTAAGTTTTGTATTTAGAATTAATAGTCCGAAAAGTCGGGCTGTTTCATTATGTTCTTTCTTTTAAATGGGTGATAAAAAAAATGGTAAAAATTGACAAATTCTGTTAATACCTTCTAACGCTTTTATGGTGTATTTGATTGGGTTGAATAAGGTAAAGGAATATAATTAAATTTGTCTTATAATATGTACTAGTCTATAACACGTGCGATATACGGATGAATTTTAGAATTTTTTATCTTATTGTCTGTATTTTGATTATATGATTTTATCAGAAGAAAATAAATTTTTAAAAATTAATAATGTATGTATTATGTTATTGTAAGTATTTGTTTGTATTTTGATGATAATTTTTTTTAATATATTGTCAACGAGAATAATATCTTGAACTTCTGAATGTAACTTAAAAAAATAGGTAATATAAATATTTAATAATAATATGTTGTTGACGGGATTCGACCTTGAACCCGTGGGACCATTTTGAATATCAAAAAAGAAATATTTTTTTAACATTAAATCCAACGGTTCTCTTTTTATCTATCTTTCAATCTAACGATTGTTATTTAAAGTAACAACGACCAACCAAATAGAGGCTAGTTTGCTTATAATAATATAGTATAAATAGATATCTCTTCGTATTTTTATTCCTTCTCTCATTCTATTCACAATCATCTAAATCAAAAATTAAACACCCTATTTAATAAGAAATGCTCCATTCATCCTCACATTCATTTTCTTTACAAATCTTATCATTACAAATTTGCACTCACTCACTTTTTTTTCAAATTTTCCCTCCAAACTTCAGAATTTCCATTAATTTTACACTTTTTATTTATTTCATTTTAATAAAAATGTAGCGAAAGATGTTACGTCACATAGATTTCGACATTCTCCTGATACCCAACAATTCGGCCTTTTAAAATATAGGAGCAGCCTCTGGCCCTCTTTAGCTCTGAGCTAATTTGAACATTTAATTTCTTTGTAATTTTACTACTAAAATATTAGATTAAAAATATCAAAAAATAATTCAAACTTTTCCGTATATTACTAACCCATATATAAATCTCTAGGACTTTTTTATTCTTATGTTGAATATAATGCGCCCACTCCAAATATATTTATTTAATTATTAAACGAATGAACATTAATAAGTATATATATATATTATTATTAATATATATATATATATATATATTTATTATATATATATGCATGATGTAAGTAGGGAAAACTTGATCAAGTGTCTGAATTATATTTGAATTACCTTTGTGCAGAAATTATTTTCCCTGTAAAGTCGGAAACTTGTGTCAGCGTAAGGCGCCACTTGTTCACTTTCTCCATTTCACCAGCAAAACGAAGTTGATAATTTCTGAAAGGTTCTTTAAAACTTCCAATTTGGTGTCGTACAACACATGCATCAATGTTGTAAAACACCGGAATCACTAGTCTTCCAAATGTTTTGTGACAAGTGAGGATCTCCACCAGTTCGTCAAGGCACCAATGCGAAGAAGCATAGTTTTCCGATAAGACAACAATGTAAGTTTTAGAATCGTAAATAGCTTGGGGCAATGCGCATGAGAGCAAGTCTCCACCTTGTAGCTCACGATCATCCATAAATGTTAGAATCCCTGTGCGATCTAGGGCAGCATATAAATGACCAATAAATGTATATCGTGTATCGAAACCTCTAAAGCTCAAGAAAACGTCCCACCTAGGGGGTGATGAAGTTGAAACAGAAGAGGTTGGAGTTCGTTTACAACTGGTAGAAGCCATCATTAGTTCTCGCAACACAGTCAAGAGAAATAAGATCGGTGACAAACTAATTAGATTGATATAAGTGGAATATTATATTTAGAAATTAAGATATTGTACTACATGTCAAATCGTCGACACTTTCTAAAACAACATTAATTACGATAAACTGCAGGAAACAAGTTAAAAAATGAACTGTCCTCAATATTTTACACAATTAAAATAACGTGTTGTTGGACATACAATGTAATTGAAATTTTAAAATAGGTAAGACTTGGTCTCTGCCGTCAACTGTGAAAAATGGACAGAAATTTCATTTCTTTGCAACAATTTTAGGAATATGCTATCACAAAATGAATCCGAGATGTTACTATCATTGCCCTATGTATAATTCTTAGAGTAAAGTACTGGTGACTAAAGTTTATACCGATTTTCAAAATGTTGGCCAAGTTTTCAGAATAACAAATTATTGACTGATGTTTAATCCTCCTTTTAAAAAGGTGTCTCCGGTCAAGGGCCGCAAAGTAATGCGTTGTTAAGGTAAAATAATTATTTTATCTAAGGGTATTTAAGTAAAATTACATTACATAAAATTAATTATTTTATCTAAGGTGTATAATACATATTACACTTTATTAATCGATTCATATATCCAAACCAACATATTACACTTACATTACATTACCAAATCGATTCACCTATCCACCAACACATACTAAAAACCCTAATTACCAAATCAAGATCGATCGTGGTTGCTTCTTCTGAAGGGGAAAATGGAGTGCTTTAAGCGACCTACGAATGAGATGCACAAATATGGAGCTGCTGAGTGCCCTAATTACAGAGGTAATTTCATCGATGCCCTAATTAAGTAGTGGTTTATGAATATTTGTTTATTCATTCCATCTGTAAGTATAATATTGTTCCTGTGGTCCCAAATCTTAACGTTTCTTTGTGATTAGCTTTTCAATGGACCTTTATGTCTCCCACATGTGATATTTGTTTGTGCCCTAATTAAAAAATCAAAATTGATACCCTTCTTTTTATTGAATTGCGCTAATTTATTCAATTTTCTGGATGGGCCTTTCTTTAATTTGTATTGCAGAGTATCCCTCTTTTTTTACTATAAAACTGTATTATGGAGGACACTTTGAGGATTTGAATTCAAAATTTGTAAACTATAAGATTGATTACTTTGATTTCTGCAATGTGGATTTGATGTCAATGTTCGAAGTTGGTTCAATGGTGTCTGAGTCTATTGGTCGTAAATCAGTAGGACTTGAGTTGTATTTTAAATCATCAAAAGAGGGTATGGATGAAATTGAAAAGTTAGAAACTGATGGTGATATTTTGCTTATGACTAGTCTGATAACTGAAGAAGTTCAATATGTGGATGTATTTGTTGTTTTCATATAATTAGAACCTCTAACTGTAGAAGGATTGCCTCTAGGGAACACAGACATTCCACCTGTTATTGAGGTTGATGATTTAACTGTCGAAGAAGTTATGCAATCTAGTGAATCTAGTAATACTGATGAAACAAAACAACAAGTTCCTGTGATTAAAAAGAAGAATATAAAAAGTGTTAAGAGGAAATAAACCCCAAGGAAGAAGTATGGTAATAGGCCAATTGTGGGTGAGGGTGGGAATGATGGTAATGAGGGTAGGAATGATGGTGGGAGAATTGCTGATGAGAGTGGGCATAATGTTGATGAGGGTGAGACTGATGGTAATCAGGGTAATGAGGATGGCTATGAGACTGAGTATGAAGATCATAATGATGGTGGAAATGAAGGCCAAGATTTTAACTTTGAATGAATGAATGAGCCTTTGTCAGATGAAGATGATGCAGAATGGTTTCCTGACAGCTCTAATGATGGGAATTCTAACTTTGAAGATTTTGGTGATGTTACTAGTGAATACAAATGGTGGAATATGAATGACAATCTATATGAAGAGCAGATTGAATTAAATGATGAGGTGGTTGCTGGTAGTGAGGATGAAAAAATGGTAGTTAGTAGTGAGGATGAACTTGATACTATTTTTCCTGAGTTCAATGAGGAGGTGGATATGGTGGACCCCAAATTTAAACTGGGATTTTTATTTAGTAGTGCTGATTTTCTAAGAAGGGCAGTAAAAAGTCATGCCATAGCTCAGAGAAGACCTGTTTTGAGACAACCAAACATGGGAAGCAAAATTCAGTTTGGTGTACACCTCCATGCACCTGAAAAATTTATGCTAATAAGTGTCAAATGAGTGATACTTATCAAATAAGGAATTAAAAAAAAACCACACATGCCAGGTGACATTCCATCAAAAACAAATCATTTCAGATTGGATAGCTAGAAGATACATTGATGAAATTAGGATTAATTCTAATTGGGAAGGTGAAGCTTTCCAGAAGAAGGCGGTGAATGATTTGGGTTATAATGTGAACAAATCTATGTGGTATAGAGCAAAAAACATAGCTCTGAAGGTTATCAATGGAACACATGAAGAATCTTTTGCTCAGATATGAGATTATGGTAATAAAGTTAAGAGAGTTATGCCTGATACTACTTTGGCAATTGAATTGGAAGACATAGAACCTGGCCAGGATAAAGGTAGGATTAAAAGGATATACATCTCTCTTGGGCCAGTGAAGAGGGGATTTAGGGCAGGTTGTAGACCAGTTGTGGGATTGGATGGGTGTCATCTGAAAGGCCCATATGGGGGTCAATTATTAGCAGTTGTGGGAGTGGATCCAGAAGATGGTATGTATCATATAGCATGGAGTGTTGTAGATGCAGAGAACATAGAGAATTGGTATTGGTTTTTAAGCAAGATTAAAGATGATTTGAAAATGACTAATGATGGAGCTTGGACTTATTAGTGATAAATAGAAAGGTATCATACTTGTCCCTTGTCATATTTAATTGTGCACTGCTTTATACATGTCTAATGCTATATTTATTTATCCTTCATTGGTAGGGACTAATTAATGCACTTGAGGAGTTGTGTCCAATGCAGAACATAGATTTTGTGTAATGCATTCGTACAACAACATGTATAAGGACCACATGTGAGCAGGTATGAGGGGTCTACTATGGAGTGCAGCAAAGTCAATAACTGCATATCACTTTGATAGGAACATGGAAACAATGAAACATGTATATTTCTTCACTTTCTTATAAATTGAATACCTTTTCTTGCTAACTGCATTATTTATTGCTAACTGCATTATTTATTGCTAACTACATCATTTATTTTGTGGGACTAGTTGAATAAAAAATGTTGACAGTGGCTTAGTGGCAAACCAAAAGAACAGTGGAGTAGGTCTGGCTTTAGAACACACTGCAAAAGTGATTTATTTGTCAACAACCACTGTGAGGTCTTCAATTCCTCAATTAGAAAAGTTAGACACCTACCTATTGTTGCACTTCTGAGATGCATACACATAGCTGTCATGGGTAGAATTCAAAGAAGAATGACTGAGGCTCAAGATTGGCTAGGTGAATTTTGTTCTAATGCACTAAAAAAGCTAGAAGAGTAAGTTTATACTATCCACTTATTTATTTTATTGCCAATAACTTATTTATTTTATTGGCAAGATTTGAATAACTTATGTTCTAATACAGGGCAAATAAGAAATCATCATGCTGCCAAGTGACTTGGTCAGGAGGACCTTGATATTTAGTACAAACCTCTGCTAGAGGTTATGACCTAGTGGTATATTTGATTGCCAAGACTTGTGCCTGCAAGAAATGGCAACTTATTGGAATGCCATGTTTTCATGTTGTTGCTTGTTTGAATTCACATGGATTCAATTTACAGGATTATATTCACAGATGTTATTCAATTAACATGTTTAAGAAGGTATTCTTTTGGCATATTTAATTGTTCATCCAAATATTTCCAACATAGTTACATTTCTATATGTACATGTTGTAGGTTTATAGTCATTATGTTGAGCCAATTAATGGTAAAGAGGAGTGGGAAAGGACTGCTTATACACAACCACTACCTCCAATTGTTAAGCCCTCAACTGGTAGACCTAAGCTTAAAAAGAGTAGAAAGAATGAGATCCCAGCACAAACATCTCCTGATGCCACTAGTCTGAAAAGACAAAAGACTAGTCTGCAATGTGAAAGGTGCAACAAATTGGGACATAATCGAAGGACATGTCTTAAAAAGGTATTAATTACTTTATAAATTTTGAAAGATTTTGACTTTAGGTATTAGATATTAACATATGTTTTTTTTAGAACAATGATGCAACTCAAGGTGAGCCTAATCAAGGGGAAGCGAATGAGGGTGAACCTAATCAGGGTGAGGCTAATCAGGGTCAAGCTAATCAGGGTCAAGCTGCTCAGGGTCAAGCTAATGAGGGTGAGCCTAATCAGGGTGCTGCAAATCAAATGGATAATAATGAAGGTAATGATGCTACTCATGGGAGGGAAGAAGATGGTCAAAAATTTCCAAATGAAATTTTTCCAGAGGCATCTCAACCTGCAACTGAAATTGATGACAGTCAATGAGGTGTTTTTAGGGCTCCAATACCACCTCCCAATGCAGGACCAACTGATGTTATAACTAAAACATGGCAGAAGAAAAAACAAAATGTAACAACAAGGGCTGCACTTTTAAGGGCAAGAAGTTCAAGAGGGAAGAAGATTAACCCGAAGTATTTAGATTGAAGTGTTTAAGTGCTTCAAAACTATGTATTTAAGTCTGCAAACAATGTTCACCAGCAAACTTTTATGTCTTTTGTATGCTAAGATATGTGGAAAGTCTTTTGTATGACAGTAAATATGGCAAGTATTTTTTATCTTTCACCAGGACATTGATGAAGTATCTATCAAGGTTGAAGTATTTTGGAAAGTAAATCCCTATTTTCACTTCAATGCCAACTGCAATTTCATTTAAAATGAACCGAATACAAGTTTTTAAAAACAATCTTGTTCATACAATAAATAGGAACAACAATTCATTACAATTAAATACACCTACAATGCATAAATATCATTACTCCTCATTGCAACTACCAGTAAACATATAGACCAAAAAGAAAATAATAAAGCCTAAAACAAAGCGAAACAACCATTTTTTGCTTTCCCTCTTTTGTATTTCAAGCAACTGGATCTCATGCTCAACTTCCACCCACCGGAAATACCTACAACTATCGATTCCATCCATGCAGTTTCTGAATCGTCTACCAGCATTAGCCTCGGTCCAAGAAACTCTATCCGCTGCAACTCTACCACAATAACAATATGCCATGTTTTCTATTTGTTAGGTGCATGGATTAGTGTAATTTTTGATTTAGGGTTTCAATTTTAGGTACTGCACAGTCGTATATATATATATATATATACATATTATATGACCGTTGTATTTTATAAAAAATCAACGTTACCCTTGGCTCCGTTAGAGCCGTTACCGGGTTTTTGATGGGAGACACCTTTTAAAAAGACGAAGGTAAACATCAGCCAATAATTTACTATTCTGAAAACTTGGTCAACATTTTGAAAATCGGTGTAAACGTTGGCCACCATCATGTACTTTACTCTAATTCTTATATTAAATAAATATTTATACTTTGTTAACCAACAAATTTCATTTTTAAAGCAACGGAGACTTCATAGAAAGCACGAGGCCCAGATTGACAAATAGACAAAAATGAACTAAACACATAAGCACCGCAGATAAATACAAATATACTGATGTAAACTAAACAAGATAACTATATATATATTATTGATTAATTAATATAATATTGACTTGAATGGTTACGTACTTACGTGCACAACTACAAGCAAACGCAGAGAAACGAACAAAGCGTAATCACGCTGTCGCCGGACAGAAGATTAAATAAGGAAAATAAATGAGGAATAAAATTAAACATGGAAAGGAGTAAAGACAGGAAGAGGAAAAATACTACTGTATTTAAAGCTTTCAGTATGTTCTTCGGTTGTGTCAAAACATAAGAGATCAAGAGAATTTTTAATTAAATAGGAATACTTTTGTTGCACTTAGCCTTTTTTTAATTCTTTCTTTCTCTTCTTTAACAAGAATTTTGGTCTTTTTTTTTTATTTTTAATTTTGAAAATGTTTGGGCTAAGGCCTGAGGCTTACTTATTTTAGTCAACAAATTAATGTATTATGTTAAGCTGATAAAAGTAAATGATATAAGTACATGTTAGAAATATATATCCGTAAAATAGTAAAAAAACACACATAAATTGTGTACAAAAACGCATACATCAAAATTTTCGAGTACACCCCTATTTTACCTAGCTATTTGAATTAGGTTTAGATCATAAACCCTGCCAAAATAGTATAATATTGATCACTATGATAAACTTGCTACTAGATATATATATATATATATATAATATATATATATATATCTCCCTATTTTAAGGATCTTTGTCCTCTACACCTTACCTTCCGATCTTAAAAATGTAGAAAATAGATGAAAGATGAGAGCGAGCAAAATAGTTTTATTTTCACTTAAATTTGTATTTTTTAATTTTTACAAAAATTGAAGTAAATGAAGATTAATGTATATTAAATGTACTTTCACTGTAAAATTGAGATGACCAAAGTACTTAGCTCCACTCTACTTGAGATACTTGCTTTCCTCGGGAGTTTTTGAAATTCTGAAATACTCTCTTCATTTATAATAAAAAAAGTTGTTTCTAAAAATAAAAAAACTCAAATGGATGGGAATCTTATAGATCTTATCCGAGGTTGTATAAACAAAATTTTAATTATATGTATACATACATAGTTTGTACGGTTAGAGATACCTACATCCAATCATTATTGGGCCGAGCCCAAGACATAAAAGCCCACCAGCAAAGTGGGCTGAACGAACCAATGAATGACCGATGGTGCAGGCCCATATCTTGCTTGTGTGCCAACGGCTTCCAGACTCGGTCAAGGGAAAACTGCCCACGTGAGAGCGAGGTCCACGTTCAGGACGTGAAGATCGGGAAATACTGGTAAAGGGGTGGAACCAGGTTTGAGAACACTGATTCACATTTTGACACACACAGAAAATTAATTACAGTACTCGTACGTTCTCTCTACTCACAAAAGACCAGTTAACTGATTCTCACACCGGAGGTGAATCGGGGGCTCATCCCTCGCATTCTTCTCATTGCAGGTCAGGCCGAACGAAGGACTGAAGAAAACTGGTTCCAACATTTGGCGCCGTCTGTGAGAACGTAAGATTCATATGTAGTTAGGACTTGTTATTATGACGGCTGATAGACCACCTAGGTTTGAAGATTCAGGTAGACCGGGCAGTTCGTCCACGGTCACGCCTCTCGTCAATAGAACGTTGAATTTTGATTCCGAGGGGGATGAAGGGCCTATGCCAACCCCCGAAGAACAGAGAGAGTTGTTGCTTAAGTGGAGACAAGAACAAACCGCCAAGAAGGGCAAACAGCGAGAGTCCGATCAGGCAGCCAGGGAAGCTCAAATACGAGCGAAGAAAAAGGAGGCTGATCTCCTGAAATTGGAAGCCCTCCGACTCCGAAGAGAGGAAATTGAGATGGAGGAGAAAGCTATAAGGGATTCTGTGGCGGAAGATGAGACCCCGCTAATTGAGCCCGAGACTCAAAGGGAAAAGCGACCCCATGACGATGAAGAAGAGTCTACGGACTCCGAATCGTACCACAGAAGAATCCGGTATAAAATTGTAGTATCCTCCGAGTCAGAGGATGAGGATGACCCCCATCTAAAAAGTCGTCTAAGGAGAATGGAGAAAGCCATGTTTGGCGAAAGAAAAATAAACCACGAGGCGGTTGTAACTAAAGAAATCGAGCAGTATCGACCCCCTCCCGGAAGGCAATTCCAAAAAATGAGTGAATTCAATGGAAGGGGCGATCCCGAAGACCATTGTGAAAAATACGAGTCACTGATGACGGGCATGGGACACTGCGATGTCATGCTGTGCAAAATGTTCAAGACTTACCTAAAGGGAACAGCGACGATGTGGTACCGTTCGCAAAGACCCCGTTCGATCAGTTCTTACGATCAGCTGAAGAGAAGATTTCTTCGACACTACTCTCATTTGTGCAGAAGAGAGAAGGACACCGAAGCGCTTATCCACTGTAGACAAAGGCACAATGAAGAGCTGGGAGACTACTTGGCTCGATTCAATGAGGAGGCAGGAATGGTGACTAACCTGGATAAGGTGAAGGCTGCTGGATTTCTAGCGGCCGGGCTAGACCCAATCAAAGGTAAAAAATTGCGATCCTCTCTTTATGATGTTCCTCCAAAATCCTTAAATGATATTTACTGGAGAGGAGAGGCCATTCGAAGAAAGTTAGAGTCAATTGGAGGCTCTAGGGACAGTCGAAAGTATGAAAGCTCAGGGAGAGACGACCGAAGAGGTCGAGGAGACATAAAAAGCAGGCTGAGTGATACGAGACCAGACAAGGGAGCCGAGCGAAGGCGAGATAGAGATAGCACGGTGTTCACTCCTCTTAATGCACCTATCTCAAAGATTCTCCACGAGATAAAGGGGAAGCCAGGCTTCGTTCGTCCATCCCGGTTAAAAACTCCAGATCATAAAAAGAATGGGGACAAGTACTGTGATTACCACAAGGACAAAGGACATAACACCGATCAATGCTACCACCTGAAGAAGTTGATTGAGAAAATGATCAAAGGTGGGGAGCTGGGTGAGTTTGTGGGAGATCTGAGAAGCAGGTTAGAACCCAGAGAAAGGAACAAGGATAAGGAACCCGATGATGAAGAAAGATACCGGGGCGAGGTCAAGACTATATCGGGGGGCACAGTCATGGAGCGATGCAGTAAGACCGCCCGGAAGAAGTACGCCCGACAGGTTTACAGCTTGTACCAAGCTAATATAGCAAAGAAACCTTTGCCCATCACCTTTACAGAGGATGATTACGAGGATGTGATATGGCCGCACGAAGATCCACTTATCATCAATCCTATTATAGGAGAGAACAAAATATGGAAAGTGTTAGTTGATGGTGGCAGTTCGGTCAATATCTTGTACCACAGAACGTACACTAAGATGAACTTGGGAGGTGAACAGTTAGAACCTTGCCACGAAGCCCCCCTGTACGGATTCGGAAACCAACCAGTGCCGATCGAGGGGACAATCACACTTCTGATCGTCCTGGGCAAAGCCCCTTATACTATGCAGAAGGAAACCAAGTTTTACGTGGTAAGGGCCGACAACCCCTACAATGGAATCCTGGGAAGGCCGGTCCTCAGCGCCTTCTAGGTAGTGGCATCTGTCCCTCACTTGAAGCTGAAGTTTCCGACTGAACAAGGCATAGGAGAAATGAGGGGCGATTAGAAAGCTGGCCGAATAATAATGTTGGAAGACATCGAAAAAGGTCAAGAAGTTGTTATGACCGAAGGGGGAAAAAGGAAGAGGAATGAAAGTGACGCCGGAGGTAGTCATCAAACAATGAACATTGAACTGGATAAATTTGGAGCTGACCTGTCTAATCCCATAGCAGAACCGGCCGTAGAAACTGAAGAAGTCGAATTATATGCGGGACAGTTAGGGAAAATGATTCAGATAGGCAAAAATATGGAGCCCGAATTGAAGGAAAAAGTGATTGAAGTAATTAGGCAATATCATCACATATTTGCCTGGGGCCCGGAGGACATGCCTGGGTTAGACCCTTCAGTAGCAAAGCACTGTCTTAGCGTGAATCCTGATGCAAAATCAGTTAAGCAAAAGAAACGGAATTTTGCGATGGAAAGACATCAAGTAATTCAAGCTGAAGTGGAAAAGCTGTTAGAGGCGAACTTTATAGAGGAAATCAAATATCCAGACTGGTTGGCAAATGTGGTAGTGGTCAAGAAATCAAACAACAAATGGAGAATGTGTGTAGATTACACCGACTTGAATAAAGCCTGTCCGAAGGACCATTACCCCCTGCCGAATATTGATCAACTGATAGACGCCACCTCAGGCCATCAAGTACTCAGTTTCTTAGACGCCTTTTCTGGATACCACCAAATTACAATGAATGCCGAGGATATACCGAATACAACATTCATCACCCCGAAAGTCACTTATGCGTACATCAAGATGCCCTTTGGGCTGAAAAACGCAGGGGCAACCTTCCAGAAAATGATCAATAAGGTATTCAAAGAACAGATCGGTCGGAACATGGAATGCTACGTGGATGATATGATCGTAAAATCCATGTTCGGGGATCATGCAGACGACCTGAGAGAATGTTTTGAAACGCTGAGAAAGAACAACATGAGGATTAATCCAAGCAAGTGCACTTTTGGGGTTTCGAGTGTCAAATTCCTGGGATATATGGTGAGTGCTAGGGGGATAGAAGCAAACCCGGAAAAAATAAAGGCTGTGATCGACATGGAAGCACCGAAGACTATCAAGGATATTCAGAAGCTGACTGGACGACTGGCCGCCTTGCGAAGGTTCATTTCCCGATCGGCTGAAAAGGCACTCCCATTTTTTGAAGTCCTTCGAGGATCCAAATACTTCGAATGGGGATCGAGCTGCCAGAAAGCATTCGAAGAGCTCAAAGATTATTTGGTTAGGGCTCCACTACTTATGAGACCCGACCCGAACGAGACCCTTCAACTGTATTTAGCGATAAATGACCGAAAGTTGGGAGCTGTGTTGGTTAAGGAGCATGAAAAGAATCAACATCCGGTATTCTATGTTTCCCATATGCTGAAGAACGCGGAAAGAAGATACCCGAACGCTGAGAAACTTGCTTTCGGGCTAGTAGTGGCCTCAAGAAAGCTACGCCACTACTTCCAGGGAAGAACTGTACAAGTAGTAACTGATCAACCTTTGAAAAAGATTATTCAGAGACCTGAAGCTTCGGGCAGAGTAGTGGCTTAGTCAGTTGAGCTAGGGGAATATGACTTGGAGTACGTGCCGAGAACCTCCATCAAAGCTCAGGCGCTGGCCGATTTTATAGTGGAATGCTCTTTCTCGGGACCTAAAGATTTAACACCGGAGGAACAACTAATCCAGAGCCCCGGGAAATGGAAGTTCTTTGTGGACGGATCGGTCGCGAAGACTAAGTATGGAGCGGGAATGATCCTCGCCAGCCCCGATGGCTTCGAGATACGCCAAGCTATCAGGTTCACCTTTCCCTTGACTAAAAATGAGGCCGAGTACGAAGCGTTGTTGGCAGGGCTTGCTCTAGCAAGGAACTTGGAGGTGAAGCATATAAGGGTGTTCAGCGATTCTATGTTAGTGGTGAAACAGTTTTATGGAGAATATGGACAAAAAGACCCCCGAACGAAGGCATATACAGCCAAGGTACGTGAAAGTGCACTTCAGTTTGAATCTTTTGAATTAAGTCAGGTAGCCAGGGAAAACAACAACCGAGCAGATGCTCTGTCCAGGCTCGCTTCAGCAGAAACCCAGAACCTGACTAGATCAATATATGTGCCCGAAGTGAACGCACCCTCTATCGACAAGAAACAGTGTTTGGAAATTCATCAAGGGGTTAATTGGATGACCCCCATCAGAGCTTTCTTAGAAAAAGGAACCTTGCCGTTGGATAAGAAAGAGGCACAGAAGGTGAGATATCGATCGGCCAGTTACACCTTAGTAGTGGGACAACTATTCAGACGGTCGGCTACTCAACCGCTTCTGAAATGTCTCACCCCCGAAGATCAAAGGTTAATCTTAGAAACAATGCATGAAGGAATCTGCGGGGAGCACCTAGCGGGGCGATCATTAGCTTTCAAGGTGTTGAGGCAGGGTTTTTTCTGGCCGACCGTAAGGGAAGACGCCAAGAATTACTCCAAGAAATGTAGGCAGTGTCAGTTGTTCAGTACAGTGCTAAAGCAACCGGCCGAAGAAATGTCTTCAGTCCTCAGTCCAATCCCCTTTGCCATGTGGGCTGTGGACATCGTGGGGATTCTACCGACTAGCACCAAACAGGCTAAATACTGTATTGTGGCTATTGACTACATGACTAAATGGGTAGAAGCTCGACCATTATCTGCCATAACGGAGGAAGCGACAAAGAAATTCATGTTAGAGCAGGTAATACTGAGGTTCGGAATCCCGATGGTTTGCATGTCGGACAATGGAACCAAGTTTATTGGAAGTAAATTCCGGAAATTCTTGGCTCAATTCGGAATCCAACAAAGGTTTAGTTCGGTCAGACACCCACAGGGGAATGGGGCTATTGAAGCAGCAAATAAGATCATCTTCGATGGGATTAAGAAACGACTCGGGGATGCTAAAGGAATGTGGGCTGAAGAACTACCCTACGTTCTTTGGGCTTACCGAACCACTCCCAGGTCCTCAACCGGGGAAACCCCCTTCAGACTAGCATTTGGAACAGACGCACTCATGCCTGCCGAGGTTGGTCTAGAGTCCTACCGGACACAGGTATTTAATGTGGAAAGCAACGAGTTCGGGCTACGAGCGAACGTGGACTTGGTGGTTGAAGAAAGGGAAGCGGCTCATCAGCGCAACCTCCGATACCAACTTCAAGCTGCCCAGTACTATGATGCAAGAGTAAAGAAGAGATCGTTTCAAGTCGGGGATCTTGTCCTTAGAGAACTAGCGACTTCTATGCCAACGAAGCAAGGGAAACTGATGCCGAATTGGGAAGGCCCCTATGTGGTGGTCCAGGTAGTCCGACCAGGAACATATAAGTTATCAGGGATGGACGGTACCCCGATCAAAAATACTTGGCATGCTTCGTGCCTTCGTAGATTTTACCAGTAAGCTTACGCCTATCAGTATTTTTAATTCAGTAATTTCATTCAGTACTTCCTCTACTTCAGTATGATGTGAATCAAAGTTTTTAAATTGAAAACCATGCCTTGCGTGTTTGAATAAGCAATTTTGCCTTCGATATGTATGCCAACTAATTTGTTTACCTATAGCATGTATACATAATTATGGTTAATGCATGATCAAATACGAAATTTGCAAGCCCACACTTGGGGGAATTCGAGGCAAACTATGTGCTCCAAAATTTAGCAGGAAGCATGTATAATTAATATTCCGAACCGAGTTATATGTATACCAACCCTCGAAATAATAAGGGACAAAGCAGGTATAACAAATAGAAAAACGCCAAGGCAATTATTAAGCCGAAGAAGCGTTCAAAAAAGATAGAAGAACGCCAAGGCAATATGACAAGCCGAAGAAGCGTTCACAAAAAAAAAAACGCCGAGGCAATTTATTAAGCCGAAAAAGCGTTATGAACCAAATGCCAAGGCTAAGTTGTTAAGCCAAAAAGGCAGTACAAAAAATATGCTAAGGCCAAATGTTGCCGAAGTTAAGCTGAAAAGTCTAAAGCAAATTCTTCCTTATCAAAGACGTACTGCTCGAAAAGACATAAGTACAAGATAAACTAAGAAGAACGCACTAAAGCAACAAATATAAACACAATTGGAAATACGATTACTGGCTGAAGTTCAAAATATTACAAAAACTTGGCCCGAAGGCAATGTCATGCCCAAAGGCCGAATAAAAAGTTACATGTTCAGTCGGATAAGTCAGATTCAGAGTCCGAGCTAGCCTCGAGGGACACGTCAGGTTCTTCCGGTCGGGTAAGAGGATCGTCCATCCCTTCGAGTAGCAGCTGCTTGTAGTCAAACCCAGCTGCATGAGCACGACGGATGACTGTTTGGCCGAATACACAATATATAATCAAATTAAGTATGATAATAACAATTTAGAACACTGTTTATGAATCAACAACTGAATTATATAAATAATTCTTCTCTCAGTGATGTTAAAGAATCACAGAGAGCTGCTAGGTTATAAGAATAATATATTCAGTATTCGCATCCCTTTTAGGGTTAACCTATCTGTGTTTATATAATACACAGTTACATAGAATCAATCTCTAATTGATATTCCTATAAATTAGCTATACAAATTATATCAAATTAGGATTGCTTCTGTCTTCTGTTCCGTTTCCTGGTCTGTCTCAATATATCTTACTTCTTTCCATCTTCAAGATATATTGCTTCTAGAATCTTCAATGTTAGCACCGACAGCTTTAGCAAACTCTCGCCCCGTCAGACTTTATCAAACTCTGACTGGCTTCTAGTAAACTCTGATGAGTACCTGGTACTTAAACACTGATGAACAAACATCAGCAATTATATCTAACAATCTCCCCCAACTTGTGCATAATGAAGATGTACAAGTTAAATAGATAATTGATGATGTCAAAACATATAACAAATGCAGTGTTTAAATATAACAGAGTTTAACTTTAACTTAGAACAGAAAACTTTAAAAACTTACAGTCAGACTTTACTTAATCTCTTCAATATCAGGCACTGTCCTGAGATAATCGATGAGAAACCTCCTTTCAGCTTTTTCTAGCTCATCTACCATTATCTCTTTTAATTCCTTGAGCTCTGGATCACCTTCTCCAGTCTGGTAGATAGCAGCTCTCAGAGAATAAATGCTGTTCTTTCTCATTTCATTCCCTAGCCGGATATAAAATGATTTGTCTGACTCCAGATTGAATTCCAAGACTTTAATACCCAGTGCGGTCTTAAACTTAGCACTATTTCTCTTCATCTCAACAATCTTTCCATAAGCATCTCTGTACTTAGGAATATATGCACTAGAAACACCTCCTCCAAGCATAGCTTTTGTCTTCAGCATCCTTTCTCTTAGAACTAAAGCAGCATTGTGAGTACTTCTATTTTTGACTTTGAGAAGATATAAAACATACTCAAGCTCTTCCCATAGCTTCAATTGAACATCAGCTTCTCCTACTCTGTATACTCTTCCATCAGACATAAAATATAACAGAACCTCTTTCTTCAATCCTTTATGATAGACCATCTGAACAGATTCTAGTTTATCAAGGCTCTCTTGAGATACCCCAATACCAGCTTCTGCCAGTGATGTTTGATCTAAAGATCTGTTATTTATTCTCTTTTCCTTGTGTGAACCTAAACCAGACTTGTCATAAGATTCTTTTCCAAGTACTGTCCTGGTTTGAGAAAAATCAACCGCTTCTAACATCAGAGTTTCAGAAAGTACAGGTCTTAAGAAACCTTGAAGTTGTGGAGCTAGCTGAGTTTGTACAACTTGAGCCTTGTCAGAGGTTGTCACAACTTTAGTAGAAATATCAACATGAGCAACGTCAGAGGTTGATTTGTTTATCCTTGATTCAACTTGAGCAACGTCAGAGGTTGAATAATTCTTCTTTGGTAACTGTCCTTCTTCTACCAGTATACCCTTTCCTTTATCAGTATTTGCAATCACAGGTCTCCTTGTGTATTGTACACTCTGTTGAGTATTTTCTTTGATAGAAA
Organism: Heracleum sosnowskyi; assembly: GCA_030848705.1. Taxonomy (NCBI): domain Eukaryota; kingdom Viridiplantae; phylum Streptophyta; class Magnoliopsida; order Apiales; family Apiaceae; genus Heracleum; species Heracleum sosnowskyi. Next base: position 14,231,596 of record CM061239.1, read on the forward strand.
TTCCAATTTCTTTCTTTCTAGGAGCCTTTACTGATTTCTTCTTATAAGTACCAGAAGCAACTTTCTTTTTATGTTCTTCAGACAGCATCTTCATTTCTGCTTCCAAATCCTCAACTGTCACTTCACCATCATGCTCATCTAAAAACAGCTTGGCTGCAATCTCTTCATCAGTTATTGGATTAGCTGAAATCACTAGACTCTTAAGTCTTGAAGAAGATTGAACATGAGCATGAGTACCAGAACCAGTAGCACCAGAGTTTATCATATCAGAGTTTGACCTAAGTCGCCCTTGCTCTTGAGAAGACTTTGACCTTTTCTCTGTTTCCCTGCTTCCACCATCATTTGAATCGTCCCTCAGTCTCAAAGTTGGAGTCCTTCTGCATTTGTCTTTAGGTATCTTCTCCCCCTTTTTGACATCATCAGGAATAAAAACTGATGTCAGCAACTCTAGTGATGCAGCAATTGAATCTAACTTAGTAGATAGTTCAGCCTGATTGTTCTCAACATTTGTTAGCCTCTGCTTGATGGTTTCTTGATCCTTTACCATAGATGTAAAGTGAGCTCTATCTTTCTTTAGTGCTAACTCCTTAAGAGCAATATCATTACTCAATCCAAGAACAACCTTGTGAGTCTCATCAAAGCGATTGTGCAATGATTTAACTTGAACAATGGTCGCCTTAAAATGTGATAATAACTCAGGATTAGTAATCTCTGTAGCAGTCTTATGTACAAAATCAGCAGCCCTTTGAGTAGAGAAAATGCAGTCTGCTCCTGACCAATTAGCATAATGCATTTCCCTGAAATGATCTTCAGTGGCATTGAGATTTGCTTTGATAGACTCTGCTGTAGGATCTCTTAGAAAAGGTATAGACTCATTGATAAGTGGATTTTTAATCCACTTGGAACGCTTCATATCGGCTTAAATTGATGACTTGAACTCAAGTATGTGGTGTGTTTAATGTGTTTTCATTAAGTTTTGCAGAACCAAGAGTTGGAGGTTAATTTGATTAAAATTCGGATTTTCCGGGTAGGTTGCGCAGTCTTCACTGTTTTGGCCATATCTGGAGTTCTACAAGTCCGATTCTGACGATCTTACAGCTCACGCGAAGAGGACAACATTGTATATAATTCTAGGCAGAAGGTTCTGCGCGGGCGCCCAGGAATTGTACTGGAATTCTGCGCGGCCGGCCAGGAAGTCAGAACCGCCAGAAATTGCCAGAATTCGATTTTAATAAGGAAATTTTCACAAATTCGACTTCTAATCATTATGGTAATTGCTTGGGGCGGCCAGAAACTTCCAGAATCAGTTGTAAACATGGAATATGCAATTCTTATTGCATTCAAAGATGGAAATTGCCGTAATTCTATTCTAACTCAAAAACGGCAATTGCTTGGAAGAGGGACAACTTGGAGCTATAAATACACACCTTGGGGGGACATAATCAACACATCACAATACATCACAACACACCAGAGATCAGATTCAATATTGTAGCACAAGATCGAGGAGCCAAGAACGAAGAACGTGACTACGAGGAGATCTAGACATAGTTTTTTCTTGTATTCTTCAATTTTGGTGTAACTTTTGGATGCTTCCGGATTTGTCCTCTAAACCTTTAACTCTTATTCATATTTACATCATTGATTTATTGTTTTTCATCATGCTTTCATCAGAACCCACGATGATGAACGGTTCGATTATGAACTAATCATTGTCGTGGGATTCTAACGGATTTATTTATGGATTTTAGTAGTTAATTGTTTTAAAGATGTGTGTGTGATGGCTAATTGATATCCTAGTTTGGTTGTGCTTATTCTTCTTGGATGCGTAGCTAACATCTAAGATTGTTTGTTAATCTCTATTGAATGCGAAAGTGGATATAGAGGTTTAGAACTTGCCATGCTAGCATAGGTTTATGTATGTTTGTCATGCATGATTCGTAGGTGATTTTAACCATCTTACCTGCCCTATGTAATCTGAATGGATAACTTGCTCGTTAAACCGTTATGTTTTCAAATCTTATAGACATATAGGGTCTAAGCATAATTGGTGTCTGCTTAACTTCTATCTATTTTGTGGATGTTTAAGTGGTTTGGTATACGTATACTGAAAGGTAGCGTGTACTGATTTCGTGTTATCCGATTAGTTTTCACAACCATCACATGCATTGATTAAAGACAAAAGACTCTGAATGAAGTACTTAATGAAGTTAGGATCCCATGTTTTATTCTCATATACATAAATCAATTTTAATCCTCTTAGTTAGATAATTCTTAGTTTAATAATTTGTTCTCTAGTTAATTTTAGATAATCAAACCCAAATTGTTAATTGTCTTAGCAGTGGATAAAAATCATACATTGTTGCATAGGTACATTAATTGAATTGAACACCTCATTAGATCTCTGTGGGAACGAACTTGACTTATTCGTATATTACTTGTGACCACGTGCGCTTGCGTGATTTTGTGCTAACACTCATCAGAGTCTGAAAGTTCAGCATTGATCCCAGAGTTTGCATGAAGAGAATGTTCAGAATTTTGATTATCATCTGCATCAACATTGTCTTGGATAGGCTCCGCAGCTTCTTCAAATGCAGTCTCTGCAGTAGCTTCAGTATTTATCTGTGCAGCTTCTTCAAGAACTTGCTCTGCAACAGCTTCAACATTCTCAGAGTTTACATTTGCAAAAACCTCTGTTTCTTCAGGAACAGTCTTAACCATATCCTCTGCTGTATCTGCATTTATCATTTCTACAGCAGCTTCAATTACCTGATCAACCTCCTCACCCATTTCAGGAATTGAATTATTGACAGAGAGAATCTCTGTATGAGTTGCAAGAGACTCATCTAGAATTTGGGTGGGTTGATCAGCTGCCACATCCTCAGTATCACAAACACTGATACTAGGATGTGTTTCAAACTCTTCTTCATTGTCCATCTCCAATATAGGTTCAAGGAACACCTCAGGAGCTTCATCAGAATGTACTCTGTCCACTATAGGCATAGTAGTGTTATCATCGACAATAATCTCCTCAATAACAACATCAGCCTCATCAGCATGTGCTCTGGTCTCATCAGTAACAACCTCCTGATTTTCAGCTTCAGGAGCTACAGCGTTTACAAAAACTTTGTCCTCATCAGCAGTAGTTACAACATGCTCCTCAACAAAATCTTCTGGAGCTTCATGCTGGACAGCTTCAGCATTTGGATAAGAAACATCCAAATCCTCAAAAAGATAATCAGCCACCAACTTTCTTCTTTTCTGATGGGAAATCTCACTGTCAGCAAAAGATGGCCTATTTGCCCTTCTTTTCTTCCTTGAAGTTCCAGCAGATGTTGACACCCCAATATCAACTGATGATTTAGAAATCCTTGCTGGCTTAGAACCCATATGCTTAGTCCTACCACTAGATTTTGGTTTATTGGGAAGAACAGTATCTAGAGGTTCAGGCTGTGGTTCAGATTGAGAAGAAGCCTGTGTTGGTGGATTTACTTGATCATTTATAAACTGTTGCACAGAGGCAGGTAGCAACAAGTCTCCAACAACCCCTTTCTTAACATCCTTATTGATAAGATCAGAAAATATCCTCTTGTGTAATTTAAAACAAGAAACATCTTCATCAATTACTTCTACCCCTTCAACACAGTAAGAGAATAAAATCTGACAAAATCTAAAAAAGTAAACTACTCTTCTATTTTCTGTCATTTTCTCCCCTAAGTTATTCAAAACAAGTCGTGCAAAATCGAAATGATTATCATATAACAGAGAGTACCCGATTTGCAGACTGTCTGTGGGAATAGCATCCCAGTTGGTGCATTTCTTTCCGAACGTCCTTGTAATGCAATCAAAGAAGAAGCTCCACTCCTTCCTTAAGAACGGTCGTTTCAACTGTCCAATCTTAGTCAAGGGTCCAGAATACCCAATCTCTCGCATCATCCTTATCAAATCTTCATCACCCATTCCAATAGTATACGACGAAAACTCAGGAAACCCCATTGCAGCCCGAATGGTTCCAGCAGTAATTACATACTCTGTTTCTTCAAATTCAAAGATAATAGATGGGTTACCAGTCTCACCACCATCATCATACATCCCGGACTCCCAAAACGCCTTGATTTGTAAACCAGAAAGTTTTGCTGGTTCAACTAAAGCACGCCCAATCGCTGACTGAGCAAGAAAATCTTGAATCATATGAAAAGCTTCTGGTGCGTTGACAGTGTTTAATGGTGCTGCATAGTTATTTGGAACAAATTCTAACCCAGAAGAAACAAAAGCTGTAGTCGCCATTAGTAAGATTTGAAAGAAATCAAAGAAACTGATGCAAAAGCTTCGAAAGAGTTTGTAAGTAGAAAGGTGTTTGTGAATATGTGTGTGTGTCAATAGATGTGAATTGAAGTAAAATGTGAAAGGTTTAGACGTATGTTTGTGTATTGTATAAATATGAAATTCAAAATTTAAAACTGAACAGTTTTTTAATCATTAATACACAACTGTCTTACTCCGTTAACTGTGTGAGTGGGACACGTGGCACACATACAATGATTGACAGCAAATAATTGACAGTTTCCAATGCGCATGCGCAGTAAAAACAGCAATTATTACCGTGCTTTACACTTTTCTAAACACTCAACCTCTCTCCTCTGTTCAATACAAATTAGAACCGTTACCAATCATACTCTTTTATTTTCAAGAATGTTTTCTCAAAATTGTTAACTGTCTGAAACAAATAATTAATTTTAATCATCAGAGATTAAAATAAAATTACCTCAGCGTAGAGTACACAGTTCATCAGTGTTTACCAATCCTCCTCCTTTATAAATAAACTCTTTTCACAAACTGTACAGGTGTGAGTATTTGTGTGTGAATTAGCAGAGTTTACTGAATATGAATATTTAGATCATCTCAAAGTGCATAAAATCCACAAACTAAAACAGTAAAAACTGGTTGCTCAAACTCTCATACCAAATAAAATCTGATTTTTATATCTAAACTCTGTATACTGATATCCTTTCATTTGGATATATCTTTTATTTTCACCCCCTTTAAAAAAAAAATTTATTATTTTTTTTATTATTTTTTATTATTTTTTTTATTTTTCCAGTAATCAGTGGTTGGCACTAGTCACCAAAAATCAGAGATTTTAGCCCTTATTTCATACAATAAGTTCATGGATCTTCCTAGGCACAACATGATCTCAAAGGAATTTGTGCTCTTTTTGGCATCTTTTGATTTGAGGGTGAAATATTTGTAACTAATTTTCAGAGTTTAGACTTTTTATCAGTTAATACAATTAATTTATGAGAGAAAGTGCAAACAGCTAATACAGACTCAGTGTATAGGATCAATAAACTAAGAGATGCTATAAATATAGAGACAGTATCATGCTGTGTAAAATTTCTGCACATTTTGTAATTTAGAATTTATAATACTTAGAAGGATTCATGATTAATTACTGAAAATCATGCTTCATACAGCTTTCTTCATCGGTCCATGTGTTTCAGACAATATCACAATCAGAGTTTAACATTAGAGTTTAACCGACAGAGTATGACTAACGGAGTTTACTATCAGAGTTGAACATACTGGTACAAATAGCAGTTAACACATGCAAAGAATCATGAGCATAAAATCATGTATAGAGTTTGAATCTAACCAGTATCTCTAGTCAAAACCAGAGATCATTCCAAGTTCATTTACCAGCCTTGTAAAGGTAGCTTCACTCAAAGGTTTGGTGAAGATATCTGCAAGCTGTTGGTCTCTAGATACAAAATGAAGCTCAATATCTCCTTCTTCCACATGTTCCCTGATAAAATGATACCTTATGCTGATGTGCTTGGTCATGGAGTGCTGTACTGGATTACCTATCATAGCAATAGCACTTTGATTATCACAGTAAATAGGTATTCTAGAGTACCTTAATCCATAGTCCAGCAATTGATTCTTCATCCATAAAATCTGTGCACAACAGCTACCAGCAGCTATATACTCTGCTTCTGCTGTGGATGTGGAAATTGATTTCTGTTTCTTGTTGTACCAAGAAACTAATCTGTCACCAAGAAATTGACAGCTTCCACTTGTGCTTTTTCTGTCTATCTTACAGCCTGCAAAATCTGCATCAGAGTAACCAATTAATTTAAACTCTGATTCTCTAGGATACCACAAACCAAGAGTCATGGTTCCTTTGAGATATTTGAAAATCCTTTTTACAGCTGTTAGATGTGGCTCTCTGGGGTCTGCTTGAAATCTTGCACAAAGACATGTTGCATACATGATATCTGGTCTGCTTGCAGTGAGATAAAGAAGAGACCCTATCATTCCTCTATAGTTTGTCATATCTATTGAGGCTCCTGTGTCTTTGTCTAGCTTTGTTGCAGTAGCCATGGGAGTTGTAGCAGATGAACTATCAAGCATACCAAATTTCTTGAGAAGATTTCTGGTATATTTTGCTTGATTGATAAAAATCCCATCATCTGTTTGCTTGACCTGTAAGCCTAGAAAATAACTAAGCTCTCCCATCATACTCATTTGATATCTTGACTGCATAAGCTTGGCAAATTTCTTACAGAGTTTGTCATTAGTAGACCCAAAAATTATGTCATCCACATAGATTTGAACTAACAGCAAATCATCACCAGAATTAAAATAGAACAAGGTTTTGTCAATTGTACCTCTAGTGAACCCACTTTCTAAAAAAATTGAGCCAGAGTTTCATACCATGCTCTTGGTGCCTGCTTTAGTCCATACAATGCCTTATCAAGCCTGTAGACATAATCTGGATGTTTGGGATCTACAAACCCTGGTGGTTGTTCAACAAACACTTCTTCTTCAAGTTTCCCATTGAGAAAAGCACTTTTCACATCCATCTGAAAGACTTTAAACTTCTTGTGAGCAGCATAGGCCAGAAAAATCCTTATTGCCTCCAATCTTGCAACTGGAGCAAAGGTTTCATCATAGTCAATTCCTTCCTGCTGTGAATAACATTTAGCCACAAGTCTAGCTTTATTCCTTGTAATCACTCCATCACTGTCTGTTTTGTTTCTGAAAACCCACTTTGTACCAACAATAGATCTGTTCTTTGGTCTTGGTACAAGTGTCCAGACTTCATTCCTCTCAAATTCATTTAACTCCTCTTGTATTGCTGTTATCCAGTTAGCATCTTGAAGAGCTTCTTCCACTTTCTTGGGCTCTGTTTGAGATAAGAATGCATGAAACAGACATTCATTATTTGTAGCACTTCTAGTTCTTACACTAGCTTCTGGATCTCCAATTATCAAGTCAGGTGTATGGGATTGTGTCCACCTTCTTGCTGTTGGTAATTGGCTTCTATTTTCATTATTAGATCCTCCCCCTTGATCCATGCTCTCCTGATTTTCTTCTCGGCCATTCGCATTCTCTGAGGCTCCCCCTGAATTGGACTGTTCAGTATTTGAACTTTCAGAGTTTGACTCAGAGTTTCTGTTGGATTCTTTCTTTGCTAAGAAATACACCCATGTGTACCTAGTGTACTCATCAACAATGACTAGAGCATATTTCTTTCTGCCCATTGACATTATATTTACTGGACCAAAAAGATCAACATGTAGAAGATGATAAGGTTCCATAACTGAAGATTCAGATTTACTCTTGAAAGATGACTTCCTTTGCTTGGCCTTTTGACAAGAATCACACAGACCATCTAAGCTGAGTATTGACTTTGGAAGTCCCCTTACAAGATCTTTTCGAATCAGCTCATTTATGTTGTTCAAGTTTAAGTGAGAGAGCTTCTTATGCCATTTCCAACTCTCTTCACTAGACATTCTTGCTGATAGACACACAGTTTTTCCTTTAGAGTTTGTTACCAAACTTGCTTCATAGATGTTATTGTGCCTTTGTCCAACTAGAACAACTTTCCCTGTAGATTTGCTGATAACTTCACAATGTTCAGTATGAAAATCTACATGGTATCCTCTGTCACAGATTTGACTCACAGAAAGCAGATCATGCTTGAGTCCTGAGACAAGAGCTACATTTGTAATGATGACACTTCCAAGATTGATATTGCCATATCCCAGAGTATGTCCTATGTTGCCATCTCCATAGGAAACTTTTGGGCCAGCTTTTTCCTCAAAATCTGATAGCAGGGCTTGTTGGGTTTTATACTAAACTATTCATTAGTAGTATATAAACATTGTCCATTTTATTGAGAATCTTGATTGCATATTTTTACATTGTCTATTTATTATATATTGTGGATAATTTAGTATCAAATGGGATAACAGAAGATTAAATTATCAGTGTCTATATATAATATAAAGGGTTCACAGTTTAAGTGGAATTAGACAAACCACTGGAATAACTGAAGTATTATTTGGGAATAGTTTATCTTGACTATTAAATAATACTTGTATACTTTGTGTATATTGAACAGGATCAAATTTAGAATTGTTCCCTTAAACTGATTAAGAAGGTGAACTAAGATTCTATGTTATTATTAATGCTTAGGTTCTTAATCCGGATATAGTAATTGACACGTGTATATTATTTACATGCTTTGATTTATATATGAAATAATTCTTTTGAATTATATCATTATATTTTGGGTGATGGAATAATATATATGGTGAATATTATTTATTGAAGGAATCCGTGTCCTGATAATATTCGGGTTAATGATGTCCCCTTGAAAGCTCAAAAGGATTTAATTATGTGAAACCCTGCAGGTGGATTTATTCCGGCATAATTAAATAATGGTAGAGTGGATGATCAAGGATATAAGATGTTAATTAAATGAATTATCAGTAATTTATTTAATTAATGGGCATGCGCTATTTTAAACATGGGGAATTTAATAAGCAAATAATATTGGAACCGAATTAATTAATTAAGTTGCGGTATTAGGAAAGGTAGTGCAAATATTAATTCTTTAGTGGATTGAATTAATATTTAATTACATTGGGCTAGGCCCAGGATGTAATTAAAAGGCCCAACCTAATTATCCATGATCCCTATTGTAGCCCTATATATATTCTTATTCTCTTCTTGCTAGGGTTGGTTAAGAAAAATATTGTAGCCACCTAGGAGCAAGAAGAGAGGTTAACTTGAGAATTAGAAGAGCGTGGAATCAACCGTTAACAAGGTGATTTTCTTTTCGCACTCCTTAATTGTGTATCATAAAATGTAGTAGAACCCCAAGTCCGTGGTTCCCAACAATTGGTATCAAGAGCCTGGTTATGGGTTCTATGTTTTATGATATGATGTCCATGTCGTAATTAAAATTGGTTATGTATGTATAGTGGTATGCTTGGATAATAATCTTTTGCAGGTTGTTTAGTATCCACTATTATGGCCTCGTTTTATTTTAATTATGTGTTTGGATCCCACGTGGTTTAATCGTGGTTATTTTTTGTTTTGGTTTCCACGTGGTTTATCGTGGTTGTAAATCACGAGGGTTGATCGTGTTAGTTTTGTTTTCTATTATGATTTTGTAATCTTGTAATCATGATTTGTATTCATGTTAGATTATGATCTGATGTAATAGAATAGGTATGTTATGTTGTATGTAACTATTTGATCGACGGAGTTGCAAGAAAACAAAGTTCTTCCGCTGATGCTACAAGATTTCGCCTATGCAACTTCGAACTGTTGTAACTTTTGCATACGGTGTCGGATTTCGATGAGTAATACCTTTTCGGAAAGGGATTTCGATGTTATACACGATTGAAAAGTGACGTTGTCAAAGTTTCATGTACGTCTGAGCTCGTTTAGACCCTCAAACAACGAGTTGAAGTTTTCGCAGGATTTTCGGATGAATTTTTTTTTTTTGGCCATAATAGTGGATTTATTTTTATTTTAATTTTTCTGCTATTTAATTTTAATTATTGCATTAAATAATTATTATGTGTGTTGTTAATTATGTGTGTAATTTTAATTGCATGGTTAACATAAATAGGACGACATGGACATAAATTTTCATTTATTGCTTTAATTAAATGTTTTATGTTATTAAATTATGTGTGTATTTGGAATGCATGTTAGACATAATTATAATGACATAGGCCCCATTTAATTATGTAGAGATGCATGCTATGCTATGTTATGTGTTCTTTGTATTGTTATTTTGATAACATGTGGACCTCGAAGAAATAACATAGGGCGATGCATCTAGATAAAATTACTCATGTTAAAATACTAAGTGGGAGACGGAATTAATTTGATATTAGATCCCATGGTCATCCATTATTGGTTGTATGTAATTTAACACTAGGAAGATTATGAATTGGATATATGTCACCCATCGTGGCGTATGATTTATGACGTCTGGGTAGTGTTAAGGATATTACTAGGACAATCTTCTTAAGTTAATCACGAATAATGAAAGGTAAGCTCACCCCATCGTGACATACCAAGTTTCATAGAATTCGAGAAAAAAGTTGGACATTCCTTGATTGATGTTGATAATGGATATTTCTGTCTTAGGGGTTGTGTTTTTAAGCGAGTCCGTCTGTGACTTCACCGAAAACACCTGGGATTTATCCATTGATACATCGAACGGATGGGTCTGACTAAAGGCAACTTAAGATCTAAATAATGGTATACACTTAGCTATGAAAGATAATATATAGTCCACCCTAACGTGGCGTATTATTTAGTAGTAGGACCGAAGTAATATTTAAATTTAAATGGTATATATGTCATCCATCATGGCGTACCAGATATTTATGGAATTTAAATATTAGTGCATTAATTTTAATTAATTGTTAGAGGAAACAAATAGGTTTTAAGATATATGCAATTTTCTAATTAAGTGTTATATGCATGATTCTCAGGATAGAATGGGCTTTAATCCACTTTTCACCATACTTAAGGATAACAAACTTACCGGACCTAACTATATTGAATGGAAACGCAATTTGGACATAGTGTTGACTGCTGAAGAGTTTAAATTTTGTACTGTTGAACCCAAACCGGACCAGCCTGCTGCCGATGCTCCGGATGAGGATAAAGAGTATTTTAAGAAGTGGACTAAGGCAGATGAGATGTCGCGATGTTACATTCTGGCAGCAATGTCGTGTGTTTTGCAACATCAGCATCAGGCCATGACCACTGCTGCAGATATGCTCTATAATCTCAAGGAGCTTTTCGGAGATCAGAATAGGGCTGCTAGGCAAGTAGCAATGAAGTCTCTAATGAACACTCAGATGGCTGAAAAAACACCTGTAAGGGACCATGTTCTTCTGATGATGTCTCATATAAATGAACTAGAGGTCCTTGGTGCTGATATTGATGCGGAAACGCAGGTCGATATCATACTTATGAGTTTGCCAAAAAGCTTTGAGCCGTTTCGCTTGAATTACAACATGAACAAGAAGTTGTATAGTCTTGCAGAACTTCTGACAGAGCTTCAGGCAACGGAATCATTATTTCAGCAGCATGTTCAGGTAAATGTGGCTGAGAAAGTTTCTTCTTCAAAGCCGAAAGGAAAGAAGAAGAAGAAGGTTCAGACACAGAAAGTTGTGAAACCATTGGGAGTTCAGAATTCAGTGAAGAAGCCTAAGGGCAAGTGCTTCAAGTGCAAGCAGTCGGGTCACTGGAAAAAGGATTGTCCTCTGTCTAAGAAGAACAATGATGGTATGTCTCTTTCTCTTGTTACGGAAACATATATAGCGGCTATGTCTACGAGCACTTGGTGTGTAGACACAGGAGCCACTGATCATGTTTGTAATTCCATGCAGGGGTTCCAGAAAACCAGGCTGCTTAGAGATGGCGAGATATATGTGTTCATGGGAGATGCTACGAAAGTAGCAGTGGTTGCAGTTGGAGTTATTTCTTTATCTTTTGGTTATGATAGGATTTTGGTTTTGAATAATTGTCTTTATGTACCTTCATTTAGAAGGAATTTAATTTCGGTTTCTAAACTTGCTATGGATGGTTATAATGTTTGTTTGGATCGTAATGTTTCCATTATGATGAATAAACGAGTTATATGTTCTGGTACATTGCAAGACAATTTATATATTATTAATCCTATAGAACCAATGCTGCAACCAAGTGAAATTAATAATACACTTTCTACCTCTAGTAAAAGAAAGGAACCTTCTGGATTGAACCAAACATATCTTTGGCACTTGAGATTAGGTCATATTAACTTAAGGAGGATTCAAAGATTGGTAGTAGATGGGCCTTTAGGCTCGTTGGCAGTGGAGCCATTTCCAGTCTGTGAATCTTGCTTGGAAGGAAAAATGACCAGTAGACCTTTTAAGGCAAAAGGAAATAGAGCCAAAGATGTGTTAGAATTGGTTCATACTGATTTATGTGGACCTATGAATATCCAAGCGAGAGGTGGGTATGAATATTTTGTCACTTTCATTGATGATTATTCGAGATATGGATACATTTATCTGTTGCACCGCAAGTCTGAGTGCTTTGAAAAATTCAAAGAGTACAAAGCAAGTGCGGAAAAGCGACATTCAGGAAAATGTATCAAGTCACTACGATCAGATCGTGGGGGCGAATACCTGCTTGGAGAATTTAGAGAATATTTATCAGAACATGGGATTTCATCCCAGTTGACTGCACCTGGCACACCTCAGCAGAATGGTGTAGCAGAAAGAAGGAACCGGACTCTTTTAGAGAGTGTTAGATCGATGATGAGTTATTCGAATTTACCCAAGTCGTTTTGGGGGCATGCTCTAGAAACAGCGGCTTATCTTCTAAACTTGGTACCTTCTAAGTCAGTTCCAAAAACTCTAAAAGAATTGTGGACTAGTACCAAACCTAGTTTGAAACACATTCGGATTTGGGGTTGTCCAGCACATGTGCTGAACAAGAACGTGACTAAGTTAGATTCTCGTACAGAAGTGAGGCTGTTTGTGGGTTATCCCAAGGGAACAAAAGGGTATTTGTTTTATAGTCCTAAGGATCGGGATATCATTGTAAGCACCAATGCTAGATTCTTAGAGGAAGACTATATAATGAATCACAAACCCATGAGTACTGTTGTTTTAGAGGAACTAGTGAGAGGACAAGATAATTCTAATATGCCACCGGTACAAGTAGAACAACCACAAGTAAATGAACAACCTATCACTAATACCACTCCAATGCTTCGTCGTAGTGGGAGGGTTGTTAAACAACCTGAGAGGTTCATGTTTTTGGGAGAGTCTTCAGACTTAGTCTCTGGTGAACATGATGAGGATCCCAGGACATACGAAGAAGCAATGCAAGATAAGGATGCAGATCTTTGGCAAAAGGCTATGCAATCTGAGATGGAATCTATGTATTCCAATAAAGTCTGGGATCTCGTGGAACCACCCAGTGGTGTAAAACCCATTGGATGCAAGTGGATCTACAAAAGAAAAAGAGGATCTGACAAAAAGGTGAAAGCCTGGAAAGCAAGACTTGTTGCGAAAGGGTATACTCAGAAACAAGGAATTGATTATGAGGAAACCTTTTCTCCGGTAGTCATGCTTAAGTCAATCCGGATTCTTTTATCTATAGCAGCTCATCTCGATTATGAGATTTGGCAAATGGATGTCAAGACAGCTTTCCTAAATGGAAGTCTTGATGAAAACATCCATATGCAGCAACCAGAGGGATTCATCAAAGAGGGCCAAGAGCATCTAGTGTGTAAGCTTAAGAAGTCCATTTATGGACTGAAACAAGCTTCCAGGGAGTGGAACATTCGTTTTGATCAGGCCGTCCAGACAAATGGTTATGATCAGAGTCCAAGCGAAGCATGTGTGTATAGGAAAAGTGAAGGAAATGCAGTGGTTTTTCTAGTACTATATGTAGATGACATTTTGCTCATTGGAAACAATGTAGAGATGCTGTCATCTATTAAGGCATGGTTGTTCAAACAATTTGAAATGAAAGACTTAGGTGAAGCCGCATACATTCTTGGGATCAAAGTTATAAGAGATCGCAAGAAAAGAACGTTGGCTTTATCTCAAGAACCGTACATTGATGAGGTATTGGCTCGTTTTAACATGCAGGACTCTAAGAAGGGTAATTTACCTTTTAGACATGGAGTCTCTCTATCAAAGGAGCAGTGTCCTAAGACACCTAAGGAGATAGAGAACATGAAAGCAGTTCCTTATGCTTCAGCATGTGGAAGCTTAATGTATGTCATGTTATGCACGAGACCTGATATTTGCTTTGCCGTAGGCATGGTCAGTAGATATCAGTCCAATCCAGGTCAGGAACATTGGAGTGCAGTAAAAATGATACTTAAGTACTTGCGAAGGACTAAGAAGTATATGTTAATTTACAAGGCTTCAGACTTGTTTCCTGTGGGTTATACCGATTCAGATTTCCAGACAGATAGGGATAAGAGGAAGTCAACCTCGGGGTGTGTTTTTACTTTAGGAGGTGGAGCTGTAATATGGAGGAGTGTGAAGCAGAAATGCATCGCAGACTCAACCATGGAAGCTGAATATGTGGCAGCCTCTGAGGCAGCCAAGGAGGCTATATGGTTCCGGAATTTCCTGCTGGATTTGAATGTAGTTCCTAATTTGCCACGGCAAATCACAATTTATTGTGATAATACTGGTGCTGTTGCAAATACAAAGGAACCACGAGAACATAAAGCAGCAAAACACATTGAGCGTAAGTATCACCTCATACGACAGTTCGTTAAGCGAGGAGATATTATTGTGACTGATATAGCATCAAAGGACAACCGGGCTGATCCTTTCACGAAGAGTTTACCAGCTAAGGTTTTTGAAGAACACGTGGAGGAGATAGGAGTCAGATGTCTGGTCACGGAATAATTATTTAAACTGGTAGCGGATTATATTAATAAACACTGATATACTCAAAGAATAGCTTGAGTATAAGTGGGAGATTGTTGGGTTTTATACTAAACTATTCATTAGTAGTATATAAACATTGTCCATTTTATTGAGAATCTTGATTGCATATTTTTACATTGTCTATTTATTATATATTGTGGATAATTTAGTATCAAATGGGATAACAGAAGATTAAATTATCAGTGTCTATATATAATATAAAGGGTTCACAGTTTAAGTGGAATTAGACAAACCACTGGAATAACTGAAGTATTATTTGGGAATAGTTTATCTTGACTATTAAATAATACTTGTATACTTTGTGTATATTGAACAGGATCAAATTTAGAATTGTTCCCTTAAACTGATTAAGAAGGTGAACTAAGATTCTATGTTATTATTAATGCTTAGGTTCTTAATCCGGATATAGTAATTGACACGTGTATATTATTTACATGCTTTGATTTATATATGAAATAATTCTTTTGAATTATATCATTATATTTTGGGTGATGGAATAATATATATGGTGAATATTATTTATTGAAGGAATCCGTGTCCTGATAATATTCGGGTTAATGATGTCCCCTTGAAAGCTCAAAAGGATTTAATTATGTGAAACCCTGCAGGTGGATTTATTCCGGCATAATTAAATAAAGGTAGAGTGGATGATCAAGGATATAAGATGTTAATTAAATGAATTATCAGTAATTTATTTAATTAATGGGCATGCGCTATTTTAAACATGGGGAATTTAATAAGCAAATAATATTGGAACCGAATTAATTAATTAAGTTGCGGTATTAGGAAAGGTAGTGCAAATATTAATTCTTTAGTGGATTGAATTAATATTTAATTACATTGGGCTAGGCCCAGGATGTAATTAAAAGGCCCAACCTAATTATCCATGATCCCTATTGTAGCCCTATATATATTCTTATTCTCTTCTTGCTAGGGTTGGTTAAGAAAAATATTGTAGCCACCTAGGAGCAAGAAGAGAGGTTAACTTGAGAAGTAGAAGAGCGTGGAATCAACCGTTAACAAGGTGATTTTCTTTTCGTACTCCTTAATTGTGTATCATAAAATGTAGTAGAACCCCAAGTCCGTGGTTCCCAACAGGGCTTTATTTCCAGTCATATGTCCTGAGCATCCATTGTCCAAGATAAGAGTGCTCTCTTTTATGCCCTGCAATCACAAACAATCACTGAGTGTTAGATTTAAGGATCCAGACTTGCTTGGATCCTTTGGCTTTCTTAACATTGTTAGCTTTTGCAGCGGAATCACTATCAACAGAGTTTAAACTAACATTGTCAGACTTTACACTTACAGAGTTTGCTCTAACCCACTTCAAGTTGGGTTTTAGCTCATAATAGTTGTGATAAATAGCATGATAACTCTTGCAAGTATAAATGGAATGCCAAGTGCTCCCACAGTGTGTGCATAAAGTCTGTGGTCTAACCCTAAC
This sequence comes from Heracleum sosnowskyi, assembly GCA_030848705.1. NCBI lineage: Eukaryota > Viridiplantae > Streptophyta > Magnoliopsida > Apiales > Apiaceae > Heracleum > Heracleum sosnowskyi. The sequence goes on from CM061239.1 coordinate 14,247,829, forward strand.
ATAATCATTCTTTACTCCAGATGTGGAGGGTAAAGAGTTAATATCTTTGTTCTTCTTGCAAAACCTGGCAAGATGGTTAGTACTACCACAACTATGACATGTTTTTCTAGGAGCAGCAGAATTAGGCAGATAATCATTTCTTTTATTAATGCCTACTTTTCCATTCCTATTCTTCTTAAACATTTTCTGTTTGTTGACAGACTTTACTTCTTTGAGCTTATTGTGAAATTGTTTCTCTGTCATTAAACCAACATTAACCTGTTTATCACAGATTTTTACTGGTTCTTTAACAGCTTCTATCTCAATCTTATTCTCTGTTATTGAACCAATATTAACCTGTTTTACACAAGTTTCAACTGGTTCCATAACAGCTTCTTTTACTACAACAGACTTTAGCTTACTGTATTCCGGAACAAATTTCACAGGTTTAATTTGTGGTTCCACTTTAACTTTATCTTTAAACCTAAGTTGATCTCCCTCACAGTAACCTAAGCCTACAGTATCTGTCTGAAAAACCTGATGTGTGTCTTTTCCAGAATTTGTCCAGGTTTTAATTACTTTTCTTTCTTTTTCCAACTCAGATTCTATTTCCCTATATCTTTTAAGCAACTCCTGTTCAACATAAACAGTATCATCTCTCTCCTTTTGAACTTGTTGCATGTTAACAAGTTTCTCTTCAAGAAATTTATTCCTCTCTTTAAGACCTAGATTCTCAGATTTGATTCTTTCTTTTTCTAAAGTCTGATCTCTATAACTAACATGTATGCTTTTAAGATAAATTCTTAATTCAGATATGTTATCAGTATCATAAGCATAAGTTGTTAGGGGTACCTTGTTTCCAGATGACTCAGCTTCATCTTTAACAGTTGCCATGAGAGCATAATTAACTCCATCATCTGAGTCTGAAGTGTCCGCCCAGTCCTTGCCTTTAGTGATGAGTGCTTTCTCAGATTTTCCTTTCTTGCACTCTGGAGCATAATGACCCATCTCTTTACACTTGTAGCACTGGATCTCAGACTTGTCTTTCTTTCCAGACTTGGTATATTTTCCCTCAGACTTTCTGAAATTTCTCTTATCAGAGTTTGAATCTTTCCTTGAGAATCTCTTTCCTTTCTTGAAGTTCTTGAATCCCATCTTCTTGAAGGTCTTCACCATTAAAGCAGCCATTCTCATCATCTCTTCTTCATCATCCTCAGAATCAGAAGCTTCATCATCAGTGTTTGAGCCATCATCAGAGTTTGATGACTCACTGTCAGATTTAATGACTAAAGCCTTTCCTTTGGTTTTCTTTCTTGATGATTCCTTCTTGACAGGCTTTTCTTCAACTTTAAGAGCAACATATTTTGTCTTCTTTCCAGATCTTTTGTTTCTCTGTTCTATTTCAAGTTCATGAGTTTTAAGCAACCCATAGATTTCATCAAGATCTGTATCTGCAAGATCATAATTGTCTCTGATTGTTGTTGCCTTTAAATCCCATCTTTCAGGTAGGGATAGAAGAAACTTGAGATTTGACTCTTCAAGTTCATTTTCTTTATCAACCAGGGACAAATCATTCAACAATTTACAAAATCTGTCATATGTATCTGTCAAACTTTCATCAGATCTAGAGTCAAAGTGTTCATACTCCTGTGTTAGAATAGTCTTCATGTTCTTCTTTATAGCACTTGTTCCCTGACACCTGACTTCCAAAGCATCCCAAATTTCTTTGGCAGTCTTGCAGCCAATAACTCTGTTAGACATAACATTATCTAAGGCACTGTGTAGTAGATGTCTAACCTGTTAAATATAATTGCTGACGTTTGCTCATCAGTGTTTAAGTACCAGGTACATATCAGAGTTTATCAGAAGCCAGTCAGAGTTTATTAAAGTCTGACGAGGTAAAGAGTTTATTAACTGTCGGTGCTATAATGAAGATTCTAGAAGCAATATATCTTGAAGATGGAAAGAAGCAAGATATATTGAGACAGTTAAGGAAACGGAACAGAAGACAGAAGCAATCCTAATTTGATTTAATCTGTATAGCTGATTTATAGGAGTATCAATTAGAGATTGATTATGTAACTGTGTAATATATAAACACAGATAGGTTAACCCTAAAAGGGATGCGAACATAGAATTATTATTCTTGTAACCTAGCAGCTCTCTGTGATTCATTAACATCACTGAGAGAAGAGTTATTTATATAATTCAATTTTTGATTCATAAACAGTGTTCTTAATTATTATTATCATACTTATCTTGATTATATATTGTGTATTTGGCCTAACAATTGGTATCAGAGCCAAGGCTAATTAATATATACAGTTTTACGATTCAAACACAAGTATAATCATGGCTGACAACTCTCAGGAAGGTACTAATGCAGGTTCTAATGCTCAGAAGGTTCAACCTACTTCTGTGAGTAGATATGAGACTATAAGGGTTCCAATACTCAGACCAGTTGAATATCCAATTTGGAAGGTGAAGATGACCATGTTTCTGGAAGCCACAGATCCAGAATACCTTGACAGAATCAACAATGGTCCTCATATGCCAACTAAATTGTCTCTTGTTATTGGTGATGAAGAGCAGAAACTGATCCCAAAGGAAAAGAAGGATTTGACTCCTGAAGACATCTCATCAATTGCTAAGGATGCAAAGGTTAGACATCTTCTTCACAGTGCCTTAGATAATGTTATGTCTAACAGAGTAATTGGCTGCAAAACTGCCAAAGAGATATGGGATGCTTTAGAAGTCAGATGCCAAGGAACAGGTGCTATTAAGAAGAATAGGAGGACCATACTAACACAGGAGTATGAACACTTTGATTCAAGATCTGGTGAAACTTTAACTGAGACTTATGACAGATTTTGTAAACTGTTAAATGATCTATCTCTAGTTGATAAAGAATATGATATTGAAGAGTCTAATCTCAAGTTTCTGTTATCTCTACCTGAAAAGTGGGATTTAAAGGCAACCACAATAAGAGATAATTATGAACTTGCTGATACAGAACTTGATGAAATCTATGGATTGTTGAAAACTCATGAACTGGAGATAGAACAAAGGAATAGAAGAATGAGTAAGAAGACAAAATCTGTTGCTCTCAAAGTTGAAGAGAAGCCCGTCAAGAAGGAACTTTCAAGAAAGAAAGCCAAAGGAAAGGCTTTAGTCATCAAATCTGAAAGTGATTCATCAAACTCTGATGATGGCTCAAATACTGATGATGAAGCTTCTAATTCTGAGGATGATGAAGAAGAGATGATGAAGATGGCTGCTTTAATGGTGAAGAATTTCAAGAAGATGGGATTCAAGAACTTCAAGAAAGGAAAGAGATTCTCAAGGAAAGATTCAAACTCTGATAAGAGAAATTTCAGAAAGTCTGATGAAGGATATACCAAGTCTGGAAAGAAAGACAAGTCTGAAATCCAGTGCTACAAGTGTAAAGAGATGGGTCATTATGCTCCAGAGTGCAAGAAAGGAAAATCTGAGAAAGCACTCATCACTAAAGGCAAGGACTGGGCAGACACTTCAGACTCAGATGAGGGAGTCAATTATGCTCTTATGGCTACTGTTAAAGATGAAGCTGAATCATCTGAAAACAAGGTACCTCTAACAACTTATGCTTATGACACTGATAATATATCTGAGTTAAGAATTTATCTTAAAAGCATACATGTTAGTTATAGGGATCAGACTTTAGAGAATGAAAGAATAAAATCTGAGAATCTAGGTCTTAAAGAAAGGAATAAATTTCTTGAAGAGAAGCTTGTTAACATGCAACAAGTTCAAAAAGAGAGAGATGATGCTGTTTATGTTGAACAGGAATTGCTTAAAAGATATAGGCAAATAGAGTCTGAGTTGGAAAAAGAAAGAAAAGTGATTAAAACCTGGACTAATTCTGGTAGAGACACACATCAGGTTTTTCAGACAGATACTGTAGGTTTAGGTTACAATGAGGAAGATGAACTTAGGTTTCAAGATAAAGTAAAAGTGAAGCCACAACTTAAACCTATGCTATTTGTTCCTGAAAACAGTAAGTAAAAGTCTGTTGTTGTGAAGGAATCAGTTATGGAACCAGTTGAAACTTGTGAAGAACAGGTTAATGTTGATTCAATAATAGAGAATGAGATTGAGCTAGAAGCTGTTAAAGAACCAGTAAAAATCTGTGATAAACGGGTTAATGTTGGTTTAATGACAGAGAAACAATTTAAACATAAGCTCAAAGAGGTAAAGTCTGTTAACAAACAGAAAATGTTTAAGAGGAATAGGAATGGAAAAGTAGGCATTAATAAAAGAAATGATTATCTGCCTAATTCAGCTGCTCCTAGAAAAACATGTCATAATTGTGGTAGTACTAACCATCTTGCCATGTTTTGCAATAAGAACAAAGATATTAACTCTTTACCCTCAAAATCTGGAGTGAAGAATGATTATGTTAGGGTTAGACCACAGACTTTATGCACACACTGTGGGAGCACTTGGCATTCCATTTATACTTGCAAGAGTTATCATGCTATTTATCACAACTATTATGAGCTAAAACCCAACTTGAAATGGGTTAAAGCAAACTCTGCAAGTGTAAAGTCTGACAATGTTAGTTTAAACTCTGTTGATAGTGATTCCGCTGCAAAAGCTAACACTGTTAAGAAAGCCAAAGGATCCAAGCAAGTCTGGGTCCTTAAAACTAACACTTAGTGTTTGTTTGTGATTGCAGGGTATAAAAGAGAGCACACTTATCTTGGACAGTGGATGCTCAGGACATATGACAGGAAATAAAGCCCTGCTATCAGACTTTGAGGAGAAAGCTGGCCCAAAAGTTTCCTATGGAGATGGCAACATAGGACGTACTCTGGGATATGGCAATATCAATCTTGGAAGTGTCATCATCAAGAATGTAGCTCTAGTCTCAGGACTCAAGCATGATCTGCTTTCTGTGAGTCAAATCTGTGATAGAGGATACCATGTAGATTTTCATTCTGAACATTGTGAAGTGATCAGTAAATCTACAGGAAAAGTTGTTCTAGTTGGACACAGGCACAATAACATCTATGAAGCAAGTTTGGTAACAAACTCTGAAGGAAAAACTGTGTGTCTATCTGCAAGAATGTCAAATGAAGAGAGTTGGAAATGGCATAAGAAGCTCTCTCATCTAAACTTGAACAACATCAATGAACTTATTCGAAAAGATCTTGTAAGGGGACTTCCAAAGTCAATACTAAGCTTAGATGGTCTGTGTGATTCTTGTCAAAAGGCCAAGCAAAGGAAGTCATCTTTCAAGACAAAATCTGAATCTTCAGTTATGGATCCTTATCATCTTCTACATGTTGATCTTTTTGGTCCAGTAAATATAATGTCATTGGGCAGAAAGAAGTATGCCTTAGTCATTGTTGATGAGTACACAAGGTACACATGGGTGTATTTCTTAGCAAAGAAAGATGAAACTGCCTCAATTCTAATGGAACATGTAAAGCTACTGGAAAAAGGATCAGATTTTAAAGTGAAAATTATAAGAAGTGATAATGGAACTGAATTCAGAAATTCAGTAATGGAAGCTTTCTGCAAGGAAAGAGGAGTGAAGCAAGAATTTTCTGCACCTGGAACTCCACAGCAAAATGGTGTAGTTGAAAGAAAGAACAGAACTCTAATCGAAGCTGCCAGAACAATGCTTGATGAAGCAAAGTTGCCAACTTATTTCTGGGCAGAAGCTGTTCAAACTGCTTGTTTTACTCAGAATGCTACACTGATCAACAAGCATGGAAAAACACCATATGAGATGGTGAAGAATAAGAAGCCAAATTTGAAGTATTTTCATATATTTGGATGCAAGTGTTTTGTATTGAAAACTCATCCTGAACAGTTGACCAAGTTTGACTTAAAAGCTGATGAAGGAATTTTTGTTGGATACCCATTGTCAACAAAGGCATTCAGAGTCTACAATCTGAGAACTAAAGTGATCATGGAATCTATACATGTGTCATTTGATGACAAGAAAATAACTGGAATAGAAGATGAAGAATATCATGATCAACTTCACTTTGAAAATGAAGATCTAAACTCTGATGATGTAAACTCTGATGAAGCAAATCCAACAAACTCTGTCGAAGCATACTCTGATCCTCTACTGGTAAACACTGAAGAATTATTTCAGACAGAACAAAATAGAGAACAAGTCGAGGGGGAGCGTGAAGAAACTTCAGAAAATTCTCAAAATGAAGACTCAAATTCTGAAAGAGAGTCAAATGAAGAATCAAACAGAAACTCTGAGTCAAACTCTGAAAGTTCAAATACTGAACAGTCCAATTCAGGGGGAGCCTCAGAGAATGCATATGGTCAAGAAAATCAGGAAAGCATGAATCAAGGGGGAGGATCTAATAATGTTAATAGAAGCCAATTACCAACAACAAGAAGGTGGACACAGGCTCATACACCTGACTTGATAATTGGAGATCCAGAAGCTAGTGTAAGAACTAGAAGTGCTACAAATAATGAATGTCTGTTTAATGCATTCTTATCTCAAACAGAACCCAAGAAAGTGGAAGAAGCTCTTCAAGATGCTAACTGGATTACAACAATGCAAGAGGAGTTAAATGAATTTGAGAGGAATGAAGTATGGACACTTGTACCAAGACCAAAGAACAGATCTATTGTTGGTACAAAGTGGGTTTTCAGAAACAAAACAGATAGTGATGGAGTGATTACAAGGAATAAGGCTAGACTTGTGGCAAAAGGCTATTCTCAACAGGAAGGAATTGACTATGATGAAACCTTTGCTCCAGTTGCAAGATTGGAGGCAATAAGGATTTTTCTGGCTTATGCTGCACACAAAAAGTTTAAAGTCTTTCAGATGGATGTGAAAAGTGCGTTTCTCAATGGGAAACTTGAAGAAGAAGTGTTTGTTGAACAACCACCAGGGTTTGTAGATCCCAAACATCCAGATGATGTCTACAGGCTTGATAAGGCATTATATGGACTAAAGCAAGCACCTAGAGCATGGTATGAAACTCTGGCTCAATTTATTTTAGAAAGTGGGTTCACTAGAGGTACAATTGACAAGACCTTGTTCTATTTCAATACTGGTGATGATTTGCTGTTAGTGCAAATCTATGTGGATGACATAATTTTTGGATCTACAAATGACAAACTCTGTAAGAAATTTGCAAAGCTTATGCAGTCAAGATATCAAATGAGCATGATGGGAGAGCTTAGTTACTTTCTAGGCTTACAGGTCAAGCAAACAGATGATGGTATTTTTATCAATCAAGCAAAATATACCAGAAATCTTCTCAAGAAATTTGGCATGCTTGATAGTTCATCTGCTACAACTCCCATGGCTACTGCAACAAAGCTAGACAAAGACACAGGAGCCTCAGTAGATATGACAAACTATAGAGGAATGATAGGGTCTCTTCTTTATCTCACAACAAGTAGACCAGATATCATGTATGCAACATGTCTTTGTGCAAGATTTCAAGCAGACCCCAGAGAGCCACATCTAACAGCTGTGAAGAGGATTTTCAAATATCTCAAAGGAACCATAACTCTTGGGTTGTGGTACCCTAGAGAATCAGAGTTTAATTTAATTGGTTACTCTGATGCAGATTTTGCAGGCTGTAAGATAGACAGAAAAAGCACAAGTGGAAGTTGTCAATTTTTAGGTGACAGATTAGTTTCTTGGTATAGTAAGAAACAGAAATCAATTTCCACATCCACAGCAGAAGCAGAGTATATAGCTGCTGGTAGCTGTTGTGCTCAGATTTTATGGATGAAGAATCAGTTGCTGGACTATGGATTAAGGTACTCTAAAATACCTATTTACTGTGATAATCAAAGTGCTATTGCTATGACAGGTAATCCAGTACAGCACTCCATGACCAAGCACATCAGCATAAGGTATCATTTTATCAGAGAACATGTAGAAGAAGGAGATATTGAGCTTCATTTTGTATCTACAGACCAACAGCTTGCAGATATCTTCACCAAACCTTTGAGTGAAGCTACCTTTACAAGGCTGGTAAATGAACTTGGAATGATCTCTGGTTTTGACTAGAGATGCTGGTTAGATTCAAACTCTATACATGATTTTATGCTCATGATTCTTTGCATGTGTTAACTGTTATTTGCACCAGCATGATAAACTCTGATAAGTAAACTCTGTTAGTCATATTCTGTCAGTCATACTCTGTCGGTTAAAGTCTGATGTTAAACTCTGATTATGATTTTTGTCTGAAACACATGGACCGATGAAGAAAAATGTATGAAGCATGATTTTCAGTAAGTAATCATGAATCCTTCTAAGTATTATAAATTCTGATTACAAAATGTACAGAAATTTTACACAGCATGATACTGTCTCTATATTTATAGCATCTCTTAGTTTATTGATTCTATATACTGAGTTTGTGTTAGCTGTTTGCATTTTCTCTCATAAATTAATTGTATTAAACTGATGAAAAGTCTAAACTCTGATTATTAATTGCAAATAATTCACCCTCGAATCAAAAGATGCCAAAAAAGAGCACAAATTCCTTTGAGATCATGTTGTGCCTAGGAAGATCCAAGAACTTATTGTATGAAATAAGGGCTAAAATCTTTGATTTTTGGTGACTAGTGTCAACCACTGATTACTGGAAAAAAAAAATAATAAATAAAAAAAAAATAAAAAAATCTATATATATATATAAAGGGGGTGAAAAATAAAAGATATATCCAAATGAAAGGATATCAGTATACAGAGTTTAGATATAAAAATCAGATTTTATGTTATACATGAGAGTTTAGGCAACCAGTTTTTACTACTTTAGTTCGTGGATTTTATGCACTTTGAGATGGTCTAAATATTCATATTCAGTAAACTCTGCTAATTCACACACAAATACTCACATCTGTACAGTTTGTGAAAAGAGTTTGTTTCTAAAGGAGGAGGATTGGTAAACACTGATGAATTATGTACTCTACGCCGAGGTAATTTAATTTTAATCTCTGGTGATTAAAATAAATTTTGTTGGTTTCAGACATATTATAATTTTGAGAAAAAGACATTTGTTTTGAAAATTTAAAAAGAGTATGATTGGACAGTTGATCAAGAATGTTTTAAACAGAGGAGAGAGGTTAATTTCCTAGAAAAGTGTACATGCGGTAATTATTGTTGTTTTTACTGCGCATGCGCATTGGAAACTGTCAATTACTTGCTGTCAGTCATTACATGTGTGCCACGTGTCCCACTCACATAATTAAAGGAGTAAGACAGTTGTGTATTAATGATTAAAAACTGTTCAGTTTTTAATTTTGAATTTCATATTTATACAATACACACACATACGTCTAAACCTTTCACATCTTACTTCAATTTACACACACACATATTCACAAACACTTCCCTGCTCACAAACTCTTACGAAGCTTTTGCATCAATTTCTTTGATTTCTTTCAAATCTTTCTAATGGCAACCTCTATGTTTAACTCTGTTGGATTAGATTTTGTCCCAAATAACTATGCAGCACCTCTTAGCAATGAGAACGCACCGGAGGCGTTTCATTTACTGCAGAATTTCCTTGCTCAATCGGAAATTGGGCGTGCTTTGGTGGAGCCTGGAAAGCTTTATGGATCTCAGATCAAAGCTTTCTGGGAGACTGGTGTCTATGATGACGGTGGTGATTCTGGAACTCCGTCGATTATGTTTGAGTTTCAAGAGACAGAGTATGTCATTACTCCAGGAACTGTTCGTGAAGCAATGAGCTTTGCAGAGTCTGACGCGTACACCATTGCTGTTGGTGATACTGATCTTCAACGAATGATGCAAGCCATTGGATACACTGGGTCTTTAGCAAAGATTGGTCAATTGAAGCGTCCATTCTTAAGAAAGGAGTGGAGTTTTTTCTTCGATTGCATTACCAGAACTTTCGGAAAGAAGTGCACCAACTGGGATGCAATACCGACTGATAGTCTGCAAATCGGGCACTCTTTACTTTATGGTACTCACTTTGATTTTGCAAGATTAGTTTTGACTAATTTGGGTGAGAAAATGACTGAAAACAGGAGGGTAGTTTACTTTGCTCGTTTTTGTCAGATTTTATTCTCTGTTTGTGTTACTGGGGTAGATCTAAATGATAATGATATTATTCCTTGTTTTAAACTGCACAAAAGAGTATTCTCTGATCTTATTAACAAGGATGTCAAGAAAGGTAATGTAGGTGATTCCTTGTTACCTGAGTTGATTCAACAGTTTTTGATCAATTCTACACAAACACAATCTGAACCACAGCCTGAACCTCTAATTACTGTTCTTCCAACTCAACCAAAATCTAGTGGTAGGACTAAACATATGGGTTCTAAGCCAGCTAGGATTTCTAAAACATCTGCTGATGTTGGGGTGTCAACCTCTGTTGGACCTTCAAGGAAGAAAAGAAGGGCAAATAGGCCATCTTTTGATGTTGCAGATGAGACTTCACATCAGAAAAGAAGAAAGTTAGTGGCTGACTATCTTTTTGAAGAGCTGGATGTTTCTGAACCTGACATTGTTGACAATATTGATGCTACAAATGTTGAAGCTCCTGAAGTTCTTGTTCAGGAGGATGCTGAAAATGTTGAAGCAGCCTCTGTGCCTGACTTGGCAAATGCTGATATAGAGGCTGATTTTGCTCAAGAAGTTTTCTTTGATGATTTTGATGTCAATGTTGAAGCACATCCTGTTGTCAGTGTTTGTGACACTGAGGATGTGGCAGCTGATCAGGCCACTCGGGTACTTGAAGAGTCAATGGCAACTCATACAGAGATTCTCTCTGTCACCAATCAAATTCCTGAATTGGGTGAAGAGGTTGATCAGGCAGCAAAATCTGTCTCTTCTGAGCAGATTGTTGAAAATGCTGAGAAAAAAATTGTAGTAGAAGAAGCTGTTCCAGCAGTAGAAGAAAATGCTAAGAAAAATGAAGCTGCAGCAGAGAATGTTGAAATTACTGCAGAGAATGTTGAAGAAGCTGCAGAAAATGTTATTGTAAACTCTGATCTTCATGAGGGAGCACAAGATGATGCTGAAGAAGATGTTCCTGATTCTTCTAATGCTGATTCTTCTGCAAACTCTGTTGACAATTCTCAAAGAATTTCTGCTCACCGTGCTACAGATGCTCATTTCCAGGATATGTATTTCTCCAATTGGTCAAGCAGAGAAACTATCTTTTCTGATGAAAGAGCTGCTGATTTTGTGACCAAGTCTTCAAAGGAGATTCAAAATCCTGAACTTTTAACTCATCTCAAAGCTACAATAGTCCAATTCAAATCATTAAATAATCGTTTTGATGGTACTGACAAGGTTATTGATGGTCTAAGGAATGACATAGCTGCAAGGGAACTTACACTGCAAAAGGATAAATCTCTATATATCTCTTTGTGTAAAGAACAGAAGGTTTTTAACTCCAGATTGTCAAAAGTTGAAGAGAATCAAGCTGCAATGTCAAATAAGCTGGATGCAATTGCTAATTCCTTAGAACTGCTCACATCAGTATTGATTTCTGATGATGTCAAAAAGGGGGAGAGAGTATCTAAAGACAAATGCAAGAGCTCTCAAACTCTGACTCGGAAGGATGATACCACTGATGGTGGTGCAAAAGATAAAGAACAAAGGAAAAAGAATGTTCAAGAGCAAGGGAGGAGGTCAAACTCTGATGCTCAGGCTAATGCTGGAAAAGGAATAAATACTGGAGGGCAGTCTTCTTCAAGAGTAAGAAGTTTACTTCTTTCTTCTCAATCTCCAATTACTGATGAAGAAGTTGCAACTCAGTTGTTTCTAGCTGAGCATGGTCAAGATGCTACTGTTGAAGATATTCAAGCAGAAGAACAAATGCTAGCAGAAGAACATAAGAAGAAAGTTGTTTCTGGAACTTATAAGAAGAAATCAGTAAAGGCTCCTAGAAAGAAAGAAACTGGAATTTCTATTAAAGAAAATACTCAACAGAGTATACAATACACCAGGAGGCCTGTAATTGCAAATACTGATAAAGGAAAGGGTATACTGGTAGAAGAAGGACAGTTACCTAAGAAGAATTATTCAACCTCTGACGTTGCTCAAGTTGAATCAAATATAAGTAAATCAACCTCTGACGTTGCTCATGTTGATGTTTCTACTAAAGTTATGACAACCTCTGACAAAGCTCAAGTTGTACAAACTCAGCTAGCTCCACAGCTCAAAGGTTTCTTAAGACCTACACTTTCTGAAACTCTGACACTTCAACCTGTGGACTTTTCTCAAACCAGGACTGTACTTGGAAAAGAATCTTTTGATAAGTCTGGTTTAGGTTCACATAGGGAGAAGAGAATAAACAACAGATCTTTAGATCAAACTTCACTGGAAGAAGCTGGTATTGGGGTATCTCAAGAGAGCCTTGATAAACTGGAATCTGTTCAGATGGTCTATCACAGGGGTTTGAAGAAAGAGGTTCTGTTATACTTCATGTCTGATGGAAGAGTATACAGAGTAGGAGAAGCTGATATTCAATTGAAGCTATGGGAAGAGCTTGAGTATGTTTTATACCTTCTCAAAATCAAAAACAAAAGTACTCATGATGCTGCTCTTGTCATAAAAGACAGAATGATGAAATCTAAAGTGCTTCTTGGAGGTGGTGTTTCTAGTGCATACATTCCTAAGTACAGAGATGCTTATGGAAAGATTGTTGAGATGAAAAGAAATAGTGCCAAGTTCAAGACAGCACTGGGTATCAAAGTCTTGGAATTCAATTTGGAGTCAGACAAATCATATTATATAAGACTCGGAAATGAAATGAGGAAAAACAGTATTTATTCTCTGAGGGCTGCCATATATCAAACTGGTGAAGGAGATCCAGAGTATAAAGAACTGAAGGAGATTATGATTGCTGAACTGGAAAGAGCTGAGAGAAGATTACTTACGGACTATCTCAGGACAATGCCTGATATTCAAGAAATCAAATAAAGTCTGACTGTAAGTTTTTAAGTTTTCTGTTCTAAGTTAAAGTTAAACTCTGTTATATTTTAAACACTGCATTTGTTATATGTTTTGACATCATCAATTATCTTTTTAACTTGTACATTTTAGTATGAACAAGTTGGGGGAGATTGTTAAATATAATTGCTGACGTTTGCTCATCAGTGTTTAAGTACCAGGTACATATCAGAGTTTATCAGAAGCCAGTCAGAGTTTATTAAAGTCTGACGAGGTAAAGAGTTTATTAACTGTCGGTGCTATAATGAAGATTCTAGAAGCAATATATCTTGAAGATGGAAAGAAGCAAGATATATTGAGACAGTTAAGGAAACGGAACAGAAGACAGAAGCAATCCTAATTTGATTTAATCTGTATAGCTGATTTATAGGAGTATCAATTAGAGATTGATTATGTAACTGTGTAATATATAAACACAGATAGGTTAACCCTAAAAGGGATGCGAACATAGAATTATTATTCTTGTAACCTAGCAGCTCTCTGTGATTCATTAACATCACTGAGAGAAGAGTTATTTATATAATTCAATTTTTGATTCATAAACAGTGTTCTTAATTATTATTATCATACTTATCTTGATTATATATTGTGTATTTGGCCTAACATAACCTTTGCATCCTTTGCAATTGATGAGATGTCTTCAGGAGTCAAATCTTTCTTCTCTTTTAGAACTGTCTTTTGTTCTTGACCAGTAATAACAGGAGACAATTTAGTTGGCATATGAGGACCATCATTGATTCTATCAAGGTATTCTGGATCTGTGGCTTCCAGAAACATGGTCATCTTCACCTTCCATATTGGATACTCAACTGATCTGAGAATTGGAACCCTTATAGTCTCATATCGACTCACAGAAGTAGGTTGAACCTTCTGAACATTAGAACCTGCATTAGAACCTTCCTGAGAGTTGTCAGTCATGATTATACTTGTGTTTGGATCGATAAACTGTATATACTAATCAGCCTTGGCTCTGATACCAATTATTTGGCCGAATACACAATATATAATCAAATTAAGTATGATAATAACAATTTAGAACACTGTTTATGAATCAACAACTGAATTATATAAATAATTCTTCTCTCAGTGATGTTAAAGAATCACAGAGAGCTGCTAGGTTATAAGAATAATATATTCAGTATTCGCATCCCTTTTAGGGTTAACCTATTTGTGTTTATATAATACACAATTACATAGAATCAATCTCTAATTGATATTCCTATAAATTAGCTATACAAATTATATCAAATTAGGAATGCTTCTGTCTTCTGTTCCGTTTCCTGGTCTGTCTCAATATATCTTGCTTCTTTCCATCTTCAAGATATATTGCTTCTAGAATCTTCAATGTTAGCACCGACAACTTTAGCAAACTCTCGCCCCGTCAGACTTTATCAAACTCTGACTGGCTTCTAGTAAACTCTGATGAGTACCTGGTACTTAAACACTGATGAACAAACATCGGCAATTATATCTAACAATGACCTCATCAAACACGGCAGAAAAACTCCGGTCCTCGGAAAGAACGACCAACTTTTGAGCTTTCTTCTCAGACTTACGGGAAGCCTTCAACTTAGCGGTTTTCCTCCCCAAACGGGCGTAGGCGACTTCCAAATCAGAACGAACAGCATCTCGGTCGGCTTTCAGCATGTCAACCCTCCGATTCAGACTTGAAACTTCTTTATTCAAGCCCTCCACCAGACTTTCAGCGGCTTCGGCCCGACCTTCGACTAGACGAAGGCTGTTGAGCTGGACATCCAAGTCTTTCACCTTCTGCTCAATAGTAGCAGCCCAAGGAGCAACCTGTGAAAGAAGGAAAACAAGTTAAGTAAAGAGGTTCAAGAGGAAAAGAAATATTTCACAAGGAACACAGACGTACCATTGCAACATGGCCGATAAGCTCGGAACATGCCGTAAGAGCATCAGCATTATCGTACAACGGGCGGTCCCTCGGGAGAATAGACGCTCGGCACAAGTCTGTACTGATCTCCTTAGATTCGGTAGAAGCTGAAGCCCCGAATCGATCGGTGGTCATAATCGACCAGTCCGGCCGATAAGTGAGAACAGCTTCTCCCTCGGGCCCCCGTGGCCGTTTAGACACAAAACCAACTTTCTCAACATCGGATCGGGCAGCCATTTCCGGATCAGGAGTCGTAGTGTCGATAATCTCAACATCGGCAGACTGAGAAGACAAAGGCTTCTCCACAGCAGGTTCGGGAATATCCTCGACATCCCGATTCACAGGTCTATGCGCCTTCTTACTCTGGAAACGCTTCAACATCTCAGATTTGGTCGACACTGCATAACAAAAAGAGAAAGATAGAGGTTATAAAGCGAGATTACAAAGGGGAAGTATAAAGATGGTAAAACAAGCTAAGTCAATTTCATGTTACCGGTACCCCATAAAGCCCGTAGCCAAGTTTGATCACGGCTGACGATCAACGGAATACGGTTCAGCTCTTGAGAACGGCAAATCTTGTTGTAGTCAGCCAGATCCTCGGGACTCAAAGCGGGCGCAGTGATTAAAGCAGGTTCAACCTCTCGCCACACCGAATATTTGGACAGCTTATGACCACTGATATATAACCAGTGGTCGTGCGTCCCTTTGTTGCTAGAGTTTGTGACGGCCCATTCAGCCCGACCCGTCCTTCGGGATAGCTGGTAGAAACCAACGCTCTTAGCGTTTTTTCTAAAGTCGAAGTGGTGGAGGAGTAGGGACAAGCGTGGCTTCACCCCTGAGTCCAGACACCGATGCTGGAAAGAGTTAATATGGATGAATGTATTGGGGTCCAATTGGCCGAGAGCGACTTGGGTGTATTTCAGTAATTTCTTCAAAACAGGAAGCAGTGGGAGTCGCAGCCCGCAGAAAACGCCCTTTCAGAAACTCCGAGGGCCACCGAACCATATTATTCACCCATTTTAGGAGTATGGTAGATGAGATCGGTCTCATTGGCCTCATAGGTCTGGAAGAGGTCGGGGATGTCGTATTTCTGCGCCATTTTGAGTACAACCTCCTTCGTTAGTACAGAGTTCATATTGGGAGAAGGGAATCTTGAGGCACTGAAGTGTGCCATGGCCGAATAGACTGGCCCGAATTCAGCAGGCCGATCCATATCCTGCAGTGGCAAAAGGAAAGGAAATGATTATCCATGTACTCGGTGAAAGAAAAAAGGGGGGAAGCAAATATGCGTTCGCTGAAAAGGAAAAACCCGAGTACATGGGGCTAGAAGAGGCTAAAGAAATAGCGTTGTCTGGAAGTTGAAGAAAATTCTAAAGATGATTGACGAAGCCGAAGGATGTCCTAAGGCCCAGGGATGGATCGAAGGATATTATAAAGTCTATGAGCATTGGTCGAAGGGTGTTCTACAAGTATGAGTATTGGCCGAAGGGTGTTCTACAAATATGAGTATTGGCCGAAGGGAGTTCATACCTATAAAGGTACCCAGAAAGGCAATTAGTCTACTCTATGGTCGCGTTCCTATTAAGTAAAGGGCGAAAGTGCAAGTATGGCACTAGATTTTAGCATTAAACAATCTCAAAATATTTTGTAGACCCAGGAAAACACCCACACCCGCGTACATATGGTGAATACACTACTAGCAGAGATTCTACAAAACGCACCAAAAAGTAAAGGAAAGAAAACTTACTTGTGTTGGTGAGTACGGATGTTGATTCACAGCACGGAATGGAGTTGATCCCACCTATGCTTTGCTCGCCGTAAGTATTGTAGAAGAAGGGAAGTTTTGCAGAGGTAAGGAAATGTTGTAAGTATTGTTTGTGAATGTTATATGAAACGGTAAGTAAGATAACATGAAAGGGAGGTTAAATTAATATTATTTAGCCGTTTCAAAATCTATGGCTGGGATTGAGACTCTCTGAATTCACGGCGAGGATTGACACGGAAAAACGTGTAACTCCAAAAAAATCATTATGACAATAGCTGTCTCCTGCTGACGTGGCCAAGGCTGTCGATGAACATGTGTCACTTCGTTCGGTCAACGTGTCGTCCTAGAGTATTCTCGAAGATGGGCTCAATACGGGCCTTCGATAGAAGTTTCTTCGACCGAAGTCCAGGGACATGCTAGAGATACCTACATCCAATCATTATTGGGCCGAGCCCAAGACATAAAAGCCCACCAACAAAGTGGGCTGAACGAACCAATGAATGACCGATGGTGCAGGCCCATATCTTGCTTGTGTGCCAACGGATTCCAGACTCGGTCTAGGGAAAACTGCCCACGTGAGAGCAAGGTCCACGTTCGGGACGTGAAGATCGGGAAATACTGGTAAAGGGGTTGAACCAGGTTTGAGAACACTGATTCACATTTTGACACACACATAAAATTAATTACAGTACTCGTACGTTCTCTCTACTCACAAAAGACCAGTTAACTGATTTTCACACCGGAGGTGAATCGGGGGGCGCATCCCTCGCATTCTTCTCATTGCAGGTCAGGCCGAACGAAGGACTGAAGAAAACTGGTTCCAACATGTACTACATTTGGCTGATTTGTTAGTACCCTTATAATTATCCTTTATAGTTATTCTTACGAAATTGGAAGTTAAAAGATCTGCTCGAATAGAAAGATGTCATCAAACAAGAGATTCTGAACTAATGAGCAGTGGAATAAACGTAATGAGAAACGTGGAAAAAGATATAGGGCACAGGTACCGGTGACGTAGTTTTTTTTTTAAGGGAAGTTTCTTTTGCTTAATTATATATATCAAAAAAATCAACTATTAATCTCTTACGTTTTCTATTTAATAGAAAGTTGTTACTAAAAATAAAGAAATTCAGTTGGATGAGAATCTTTTGAATCTAAATACAGGTTGATGTTTTAGATTTTAAAATAATTTTGCTTTTGATATTGAAATAGAAATAATCTATCATTAACATTCCAATTGATACTGCTCCACACTTCATTAAGATTTCGTTATGCTGTAAAGGGATAACATATAAAGTTTTTATATTTAACTGAATAATAATAATATTTTCACGAGTAAAATATTTGTCAAATTGAGTAATTAATTTCATGAAAAAATAATGTAATTGTAAATAATATTAAGTCAAAATTTAAAATAATATAATTGATAATATCAATGAAAAAATATTATAAATAAAATAAATTTTCAAAAAGAACCACTCGGCCCATGCAAAAGCACGAGTTATCTTCTAGTTCATTATAAAAAAACTAGATGATGACTCGTGCGTAGCACGGGCCTAGTTAATTTATTAAAATATTTAAATTATTTATATAATATAAATAAGATACTAAGGTCATAATAAAAGAATTAGAATTGCAATATAAATTTTAGATGATCCAAACTATAAACAGCTATTTAGTTTGCATATAATAATATAATACTATTTACCCAATTCTCATCGTGCAAATTCTGCGTGTATTGATGAGAAGTTAAACATGAATTATTGCATTCATACACCATTAACATTTACTGTAAAACCTCGATAAATAAATATTCGATAAATTAATAATATTTTCGTTCCCGACTTGGGCCAATATGATAAATTAATATTATTGCTAAATTCATAAGATAATAAAACTTTGCAAAAGTTCTTAAGGCCCACTAAAAATATAAAATAATAATTCATTAAATATAATGATTTTTTATACATTACACATAATTCTTGGATACTCTTTAGTTAAATTTGCTAAATATATCTTAAATTATAACTGCTTCCTCTTTTCATAAATATCAAATACAGTTTCATCTTTAATTTTGTGAGAGGGCATAAAGCATATTCGGTGTATATGTGTTGGAATTTACAAACATTAATATTTTTTTTCTACATGAACCAATTATTAAGGAGAGCTGATATGAGAACACTCTTGATTTATGTGCACATCCTTTGGAGTTGAGACCAAACTAGCCCTTTCAAATCTAAAAATAGTTCTTTAAAAAAATGAAGTAATTTTGAGTTGAAGATGTGCATGAGAATTTTTTTGGTTTAAACTTCAACAAATGGTGTGCGCGTATAAATCAAGGATGTACATATATCATCAGCTCCCTTAATTAACTATTTTTGGTACATGAATCTATTAATTTTGATACATGTATCAATACATATTTGAATTATTGTGATTGCTTGTATGGATAATAAAATTATTTGATAAAAATATTGTATAAATTAATAAATATTATCAATAAAATAATAAAATATTCGTTAATCGATAAATTAATAACTTCGCTAAAATAATAATATTATTTTTGGACCAAGCTTATTAATTTATAGAGGTTTAACTTAGTCAAGTAAATAAACCAAATGTCGTAGGAACAAATTATTGTGAGAATTTAAAAGATTTTAAACAAAAATTGCACATATTTTCAACTTGATCAAACATGAAACTAAGAATTATACTCAAAATATACTCAGTGGAGTTAGAGAGGAGAATGATACATAGAGTTTTGAGTGTGGGTAGATGTTCATACAAAGGTAGATTTCATAACCAATTCATAGGGTATAAAAATAGATTGAGATAAGTAGCTTGATTCAACAACTAAGTGATTACAATCGGGTGTGTTGGTTGATATGATTGTGATGATAGGTTTAATAATAATATAATATATTTGGTGCAATAATAATATTATAATATATTTTAGATTAATATTATTCTGTGGTATAAAGTAGACTGATATTAGTATTTTTATTCAACAACTTAGTGATTATAATTAGCTCCGGTGGGTGAGCTGATTGTGACGCTGATGGGGATTATAATATAACTAGCGTAACAGCCCGTGCAAGGCACGGGCCTGCATAAAAACGTCAATAATTTTTTTGCGAGGAGGTCGATTTATTAACGTGAGGTTTGTGTAATCGTAAGTTTGATAATGTAAGATGAGAAGTGTGAGTTGTGCAGAGTAGTAAGAAATTTTGTTGGCGAATAATGTAACTACTTTGAATGACGAACGTACCCCTGTCAGGTTTTGAGACTTGTTCATATATTAATTAAATAATTTCTCGCTGAATTTGTTCATATATCGAAATAATTTTATAATTAAAAATATATTAGATGATAATATTTGCAATTTATCGTAAATTTGTAATATTGCGTACCGTTTTCATGAATCAAATACTTGTAAATTTGATTAAATTTCGTAATATTCAACTAATATCTATATGATAAAAGGCACATGATTATTTTTTTCGATGTAAGAATGATTAGACAACATTAATGACTTGTGCATATATATAATTTTCAAACAACTATTTTCTGGTTTCATCTTTTTTTCCCTTCATATAGAGTGGGTCCATGTTATAATGACGTAAGTAAATGTTTCAACTCAATCATCATAAATAATTGAAATCCTAAATTTTAAAAATTCATATATAACTCAAATTGAATTATCTTATATATATATATTTCTCAAAATTCATGTATTTTGCTCAGTTATATAATTTTATAAATATATGGTACAAATTAACGAATTCTGGATCAACTACAATCTATACTAAACTATAATAAACAAAATGGGGTATAATTTATCATTTGGTTCACAACTCATATTGGTTATATTTTTCAATCACAATCGATACTGATAGGTCTTTGAAGTCAAATTGATTGGAACATCTAGATGTATTACTAAAAGTTATGCTACATAGAAGTTTAAAGTTTGAATCCCATCAACAACATATTAAAATAAACATTTATTACAAATATGTTAAAATTAACATTTACTCTGAGCGACTGATCCAGCAGAACAACTCAAAAATTAAAAATATAAATAAAGGTAAAATACGTGAACCACTCGTTACTATATTTAATTTGATTATAATAATTTAAATAAAAAAGTAAAATAATACAAAAAATAACTCGTGCTTTGCACGTGTTATAAACAAATATATACTGATAAATATATCATTTTTAAGACTATTTAAAAAAAATGTAAATGTGATAACTTTATAAATGTCCAGGGATTATTCATCCATTTAAAAGTGAAAAATGACCATGATTTTGACCTGAAGACTTATACGAGGTTATACTGTCTTTTCAATACAAATATTGAATGATATTTTTGTAATAATAAACTCAACATTTTCATATACAAAAAATAAACTTTACTTGTATTTTATTGTGTATTAGCTTCAGTGTTGTAATTCGACGATGTCCTCAAAGCCCACAAACCTTATTTAGAATTTCATTTATCAAAATAATTTTATGATATTACACATCCATTTAATATATTATATAAAATTCTATTATTATTAAAGACTTATACTTTTTTTTAACATCATTCAATAATTTTTTACATACAATTTGAATTTTTATTGTTAAAACTTATAGTCTAACTGGTCTTCATTAATAGTTAGACAATTTTATAATGTTTATGATCGAGAAAAATCATATCTTATTTTCATCTATTGCATATTAATCATGTTGATTTTTTATTTAAAACATAGATCCTATTTTTGAGTTATCGTCTTTTTGGAATCAATTCAATTGTATCTTCTACATTTTCAAATATTTATCTTTTTAGTCGAATTATACATTTAAACCCCTCAAAGTCTAAATGTTTGATCAATAAAACATTTCTAATTTAACTCAAATATTTGATATTTTATATACTTAAAAATTATGATATATAATTCATATTTGATGTAGTTATATATTATGTATGATTTTATAGATAGAATTATAGATTTTTATTTAAATAGTATAATAAATTTATATATATATATAAAGAGAAAAATGAAAATGAAAATATTTTTTTATCCGGAATAATTTACATTCATGTGTAACATGTGAAATTATATCATATAAATTTTATTTTCCATACTCATCATTTATCATGACAGAGAGAGTGCAAAGATTTTATTTTTTACATTTATCATTTATAATGAAAGAAAACCTTTTTTGTAATTATATACTCCGTAATATTCTACATTTTAAATCATCACCCCGATTTTTGACTCGGATATCAACCGGGGGATTAAAATGGTGGAAAAAGTGAAAAATTGGACGAAAAAGAGAGAGTAAATTAGAGATATACCGAAGTTAATAAAGAATGACATGTAATATTAGAAAATATCAACAAATGAAGTGTTCATTTTGAAAAGAAATTCGCTAAGAAATGAATGTGACGAACATAGTGTATAAGCATTAGCATTAGCATTACATAATTTTGATGCTAATTTTCTTAATTTTAAATTATAGACTTAACAAATAATGAGATACATAACATATACAATAGTTCTTATATTAGATCAAGTTCATTACTATATTTTATGTATATTTAATTAATTCTAATAATGTAAAATAGTGATATATAATATGATATAAAAATATGAATTATCAACAACATAACTAAAGCATATTTAATCAAAAATATACAAGTATAATAAAAATTTATAACGATGATTGATCATTTACCTATATATATATAATAACGTAAATAAAAAATACAGATTTATATAAATAATATGGACCAATATTTCCTTTACTAAAAGGAAATATGCCAAGGCTCTAAGACTTGTTTATAGTGACTATTATTGATTTTCAGACCAGATTGAAATAATGTAGAATTTGAAGCACGAATGTACTATTGTTCTTCTTGCGATTATAAGCAGGTTTACCTATGTTTTGTGTGTCAGAGAAATGATAGTTTGTAGATTGATAATTTGCGTTAGAGAGCGGTTGTTATATGTTTTTCGAGAATTGATTGGTTTTTTTTTTTTTTTTGCAATCTAGGTTATGAATAGGTTATATGCATGCAATGTTATTGTAATATAATCGAACATGCATGAATGAGATAGAGGATTTTAAAAAGAAGCTGAAGGCCGACGCATCTTTTCACACCCTCACATCACCCAAGTTTGTGATAAACACCTTGGGAGATGAACATCTATTACAGTTTGGAGTATTCATGTCACCTATTTGTTTTTGGTTTTTTACTTGGGAACGGATTCTGCACTCCTCTCATGTGTTCATTTTTATATTAAATTATATTAACACACTTAGTAAATACATTAAGAATGTGTTTGGAATATCGTTTTACAGTTACACATTTTAATCCAATTTATTCCTATATATTAAACCTCAACGCAAGGGCAAAAATTTCCAATTAAATGGTAGTCACAAAAATGTCACTCATATATTATTATGCAAAAATATATTAATAGTTGTTAGTACAAAGAAACAAACCTCGAACCTCCTTCTAAGATGTTCATGGGTTTAACCACTATTCTACATGCCTGTTGAGTTTACTTCAAAAAATTTATTAGATAATCCACTTCTTTCTTCTCTTATCTTATATTATTTTTACTTTGATGTTTAAATAAATAAAAAATTGGTTTGTATTGTTTATATAAATCAGTTTTTCTTTTCATCTTTTCGTAATTTTGGTCAAAATTTTTATTTTCCGGACACCCCAACCGGTATCACGCCAGACCCTAGAGTGCAGGAAGAATTCCCCACGCTCCCATTAATCAAACCTTGAATGCTTTGGTCAATAACCAGTGCTCTCACCAACTCATCTACAGGCCCAGAGGCTTCTTTTTGTAATTTTATATACCTATATATTCAATCACTGAATTTTATTACAGTTGTATGTTTTCGATTAAATATATATTAATTATGTTGTTTAAAATTCATACTTTTATATTATATATCTTTATTATACTTTATTTGAAATAAACTAATTATTCATACATAAAATATACTATTGAAATTCGACCTAATATAAGAAATATTGTATATGTTGTAGAGGATGTCGTCAAGGACCCACAAACCCTATTTAGAATTTCATTTTATCAAAATGATTATATGACATTACGAATCAATTTAATGTATTCTATAAAGTTCTATTATTATTATGAAAGATTATACTTTTTTTTAACATCGTACAATAATTTTTGGAATACAATTTGAAATTCTATTTTCAAAATTTGTAATTTTCAATTTTCCCAAACTTTATCGTCTACTAACAGTCTGACTGATCATTATGTAATTATATACTATGTAATATCCTATATTTTAAAATCTCACCCCGATTTTTGACACGAACGTCACTGGGGTTGAAGGGGAGGGGGTTAGAAAGGTGAAACAAAATATAGATAAGTTAATAAAGAATGACATGTTACTTTAGAAAATGTTAACAAATGAACAATACATTCTGGAAAAGAAAATTGTTAAGAAATGGATGCGACGAACAGAGTAGGTAGACAAATTTTTTGTATAATTTGAATGCTAATGTTCTTAATTTAAAAATTATAAAAATAACTAATAATGAGAGATATAATGTGTATAATATTTCTTATATTAGATCGAATTTTAATAATATATTTTATGCATGAATAATTAATTTAATTCAAATAAAGTATAATATAAATTATGAATTATAATCAACATAATTAATATATATTAAATTGAAAACATACAACTGCAATAATATATAGTGATTGAATATATAGATATATAAAATTACGAAAAGGAAAAAAGAAAAACAAATTTATATAAATAATTCAAACCAACATTTTATTTATTCAAATATCAAATCAAAAAAAAATAATATAAGAGATAAAAGACGTGGGTTATCTAATAAGTTTTTTGAAATAAACTCAAAAAGGCATGTAACATAGTGGTTAAGCCCATGGATATCTTGGAAGGAGGTTGGAGGTTCGAATCTTTGTAGTAACACATCTATTAAAAAAAATTGTATAATAATATACGAGTGGAATGAAAAGGAAAAAATAAAAACAAATTTATATAAATAATTCAAACCAACATTTTATTTATTCAAACAAAAAAGTAAAAAAAATATATAAGAGATAAAAGACGTGGGCTATCTAATAAGTTTTTTGAAATAAACTCAAAAAGGCATGTAGCATAGCGGTTAAGCCTATAGATATTTTGGAAGGAGGTTGGAGGTTCGAACCTTTGTAGTAACACATCTATTAAAAAAAATTTGTATAATAATATACGAGTGACATTTTTGTTATTTTTCAAAAAAAGAGAGATTAAAGCGGTAATTTCGCTGAAAAGGAAAAAAGAAAAACAAATTAAATAAATAATTCAAACCAACATTTTATTTATTCAAACATCAAAGTAAAAAAAAATATAAGAGATAAAAGACGTGGGTTATCTAATAAGTTTTTTGAAAAAAACACAAAAAAACATGTAGCATAATGGTTAGACCCATGGATATCTTGGAAGGAGGTTGGAGGTTCGAATCTCTGTAGTAACACATCTATTAAAACTTTTTGTATAATAATATACGAATGGCATTTTTATTATTTTAAAAAAAGAGAGGGTAAAACGGTAATTTCGCGGCCATTTAATTGGCAACTTTTGCCCTTGTGTTGGCCTATTATATATAGTAACTAGCGTAACAGCCCGTGCAAGGCACGGGCCTGCATAGAGATGTCAATAATTTTTATCGTGAAAAAGTTGGTCGTGATTGATTTATTAGATTAAGGATTGTGTAGTCTTAAGTTTGAGAGCGTAAAATGAGAAGTATGGTTCATGCATAGTGAGGAGTAAATAATTTTTTTGACGAATAATGTAATTACTTTGAATCACAAACGTAACTATGCCAAGGCTCTAAGACTTGTTTATAGTGACTATTATTGATTTTGAGACCAGATTGAAATAATGTAGAATTTGAAGCACGAATGTACTATTGTTCTTCTTGTGATTATAAACAGGTTTACCTGTGTTTTGTGTGTCAGAGAAAGGATAGTTTGTATATTGGTAATTTGCGTTAGAGAGCGGTTGTTATATGTTTTTTGGGAATATATTGGTTTTTTTTTTTTTTTTGCAATCTAGGTTATGAATAGGTTATATGCATGCAATGTTATTGTAATATAATCGAACATGCATGAATGAGATAGAGGATTTTAAAAAGAAGCTGAAGGCCGACGCATCTTCGCACACCCTCACATCACCCAAGTTTGTGATAAACACCTTGGGAGATGAACACCTATTACAGATTGGAGTATTCATGTCACCTATTTGTTTTTGGTTTTTTACTTGGGAACTGATTCTGCACTTCTCTCATGTGTTCATCTTTATATTAAATTATATTAACACACTTAGTAAATGCATTAAGAATGTGTTTGGAATATCGTTTTACAGTTACACATTTTAATCCAATTTATTACTATATATTAAACCTCAACACAAGAGCAAAAATTTCCAATTAAATGGTCGTCACAAAAATGTCACTCATATATTATTATGCAAAAATATATTAATAGTTGTTAGTACAAAGAAACAAACCTCCAACCTCCAACCTCCTTCTAAGATGTTCATGGGTTTAACCACTATTCTACATGCCTGTTTAAATTTACTTCAAAAAATTTATTAGATAATCCACGTATTTCTTCTCTTCTCTTATATTATTTTTACTTTGATGTTTAAATAAATAAAATATTGGTTTGTATTGTTTATATAAATCAGTTTTTCTTTTCATCTTTTCGTAATTTTGGTCAAAAATTTTATTTTCCGGACACCCCAACCGGTATCACGCCAGAACCTAGAGTGCAGGAAAAATTCCCCACGCTCCCATTAATCAAACCTTGAATGCTTTGGTCAATAACCAGTGCTCTCACCAACTCATCTACAGGCCCAGAGGCTTCTTTTTGTAATTTTATATACCTATATATTCAATCACTGAATTTTATTACAGTTGTATGTTTTCGATTAAATATATATTAATTATGTTGTTTAAAATTCATACTTTTATATTATATATCTTTATTATACTTTATTTGAAATAAACTAATTATTCATACATAAAATATACTATTGAAATTCGACCTAATATAAGAAATATTGTATATGTTGTAGAGGATGTCGTCAAGGACCCACAAACCCTATTTAGAATTTCATTTTATCAAAATGACTATATGACATTACGAATCAATTTAATGTATTCTATAAAGTTCTATTATTATTATGAAAGATTATACTTTTTTTAACATCGTACAATAATTTTTGGCATACAATTTGAAATTCTATTTTCAAAACTTGTAATTTTCAATTTTCCCAAACTTTATCGTCTACTAACAGTCTGACTGATCATTATGTAATTATATACTATGTAATATCCTATATTTTAAAAACTCACCCCGATTTTTGACACGAACGTCACTGGGGTTGAAGGGGAGGGGGTTAGAAAGGTGAAAAAAATATAGATAAATTAATAAAGAATGACATGTTACTTTAGAAAATGTTAACAACTGAACAATACATTCTGGAAAAGAAAATTGTTAAGAAATGGATGCGACGAACAAAGTAGGTAGACGAATTTTTTGTATAATTTGAATGCTAATGTTCTTAGTTTAAAAATTATAGAAATAACTAATAATGAGATATATAATGTGTATAATATTTCTTATATTAGATTGAATTTTAATAGTATATTTTATGCATGAATAATTAATTTAATTCAAATAAAGTATAATATAAATTATGAATTATAATCAACATAATTAATATATATTAAATTGAAAACATACAACTGCAATAATATATAGTGATTGAATATATAGATATATAAAATTACGAAAAGGAAAAAAGAAAAACAAATTTATATAAATAATTCAAACCAACATTTTATTTATTCAAACATCAAAGCAAAAAAAAAAATATAAGAGATAAAAGACGTGGGTTATCTAATAAGTTTTTTGAAATAAACTCAAAAAGGCATGTAGCATAGTGGTTAAGTCCATGGATATCTTGAAATGAGGTTGGAGGTTCGAATCTTTGTAGTAACACGTCTATTAAAAAAAATTGTATAAAAATATACGAGTGGCATGAAAAGGAAAAAAGAAAATCAAATTTATATAAATAATTCAAACCAACATTTTATTTATTCAAACATCAAAGTAAAAAAAATAATATAAGAGATAAAAGACGTGGGTTATCTAATAAGTTTTTTGAAATAAACTCAAAAATGCATGTAGCATAGTGGTTAAGCCCATGGATATCTTGGAAGGAGGTTGGAGGTTTGAATCTCTGTAGTAACACATCTATTAAAAAAATTTGTATAATAATATACGAGTGACATTTTTGTTATTTTTCAAAAAAAAAAAAGGTAAAACGGTAATTTTGCTGAAAAGGAAAAAAGAAAAACAAATTTATATAAATAATTCAAACCAACATTTTATTTATTCAATCATCAAAGTAAAAAAAAAATAATATAAGAAATAAAAGACGTGGGTTATCTAATAAGTTTTTTGAAATAAACTCAAAAGGACATGTAGCATAGTGGTTAAGCCCATGGATATCTTGGTTGGAGGTTGGAGGTTCGAATCTCTGTAGTAACACATCTATTAATTTTTTTTTGTATAATAATATACAAGTGGCATTTTTGTTATTTTTCAAAAGAAATGGGTAAAACGGTAATTTCGCGGCCATTTAATTGGCAACTTTTGCCCTTGTGTTGGCCTATTATATATAGTAATAGAAGATAGATAGATAGATATATTTTAGTACAATAATAATATTATAAAATATTTTAGATTAATTTTTTTAACAAAACATAGAATTCTATATGAGATTGGATTTTTACATGAAATAAAATTTATTTAAAAAAACAATATAGAATTTAATGTGAGATAGAATTTTTACGTGAAATAGAATTTTAGGGGTGAAATCAAAAAAAGGTGCGAACCAAATTTTTGGTACAAATAGTACTTTTAAAAAAGAGGTTTCACTTAGATTGTTATTTTTTTAACAACATAGAATTCTATGTGAGATTGGATTGGATTTCTATATGAGACATGATTTTATTTTAAAAACAAAAAACAACATAAAATTCTATATGAGATAGGATTTTAGGCACAGATAATATGACATGTGTATATAGGTGTTACGAAAAAAAAGAGTTATGACAAAGAAAAAAAAACAACATTTCATTATGCAGATTTTTGAATATTAAAATTGTTTGCATAAGATGAAAAATTCAAAAATAATAATAAAATTGTTAGAAGATCTATGAAGCATCGAACAAAACAAAAATAATTTTAAAACAACTTAAAATTCTACTACGTGAAATAGGAGTTTAGGGCATAATAATTCTGCTCCATAAAATATGAGTTTAGGCAGTGTTGTAAAAAGCGGGAATTAGAGTTAATCGGTAAAGGCACCGTCCAGGGATTAATCGGGTAATCGGGGATTAATCGGAATGATTAATCGGATCATTAATCGGAATAAATTTAATAATATTTTTTATATACAATTATAAAATTGTTTTGTTATTTCAACTAAAAATATGTTATTATCATATATTTATGCAAATATGTTAAAAATGTTATATAATTGCAATAAATAAAATTTTGAAGGTTTAACTTTTCAATTAGAGATCAATTTAAGAGGAAAATTTAAGAGAATTTACGATTTAGGCATCTAAAATTATAATTATATGTACAAAAATAATGTTTTTTCCTATTGTTTAATCAAGTTTCTACCTTTTAAATTTTTTATTATTTTTTTTTTTAATTTTAACTATTTTTACTATTTTTTAATAATTAGCTCGATTTTTGACCGATTAATCCGATTTTTGACCGATTTAGCCGATTTTTGACCGTTTTTATGAAAAACGATTAATTGACCGATTTTCGCTTAATCAGTTCGGTGGCCCGCCGTCTAGCGAGGCGATTAATCCCGATTAATCGCCGACTTTTAGAACACTGAGTTTAGGATATAATATAATCTACTTTAGATTAGATAATTATATTTTTTTTAAAAAAATTAAAAAAAAAGACAAATTAGGGGTGAAACCAAAAAAGTGCGAACCAGGTACAATGTTAAAAAAAAGGATTTCACTTATTAATATTAAAATAATAACGATTATAGATGTTAGCTACATTTTTTTATTGAACTTTAGTCCTAGCATGATAATTGTTATAATATGAACACTATGATGATTGTCAAATAAGCTTATGGAATGGCACAGATAAATTTGATAGACCAACTTGCAAACTTATAATTTCAATACACGATATGTGTTGTATACACGGGATAAAATTACTGTGTTTACATTGAATAATGCGGCTTAACATGTACTATAAATACCTCATGTAATTCATTTTAGCGGAGATATGAAAAAGCAATAATACTAGCAACATTATTGTTTCCTTGTAATATCAATCATTGGCCACTTTTCATACGTACAATTATAAATATTATACCTTATAATATATATAACAATAATTAAATTTTAGTAGTAACATTTTCTCTCAACATGACGAGTTCTTGAAAATTTTCTAGAGGAATATAAGTTGTTTATCTTAGCCTCTTAGGCATCTCAGCTTGATTCCATGCCCCAACTCTCTACTTCATCGCTCTTAATTATGAACAACAGGAATATATACTTTAAGGGTGGTGCTAAATGCAGTTCACTTTTACTGAATGCAGTTTGTGTATATTACCTTTGTATCCTTGTGTGCAATACCTATTAAATGCAGCTAAGTGTAGTTTTGCTGACTACGGTGTGTATTGATTACAGTATCATTAAATACTTAAATGCATGAATGACATACATATAAAATTAAATATGTGTTATAATGTTTTACTAGTTTAAATTTATAATATAATATGAAATTATGTATTGTTAAAATTGTTTTAATATAATTTATTTTATAAAGATAAACATGTGTTATAATGTTTTAATATTTAAATTGTTTGCCTATAGTTGTACATTTGTTTCACTGTTGTTAAATTGTCCTTATTTTCTTTCTTGATAGAAATCAAAATCTGAGAAGGAGGCACATGAGCTCGTGTCATTTCCTTTGCTTTAATCTTCTCATCCTCGGACAACCTGCTTATTATTGAACGACCCACGTTGTATGTAGGAAAGCTATGATTGTGGTTCCCGTCAATCACAAACAATTTCCATGTTCCTCCATATGAAACGCTTTTTGGTAACTTCAGATACATTCCCCTTACCCTTATTTTTACGGTAATGTGAGGATCTTTCACATCCAAGATATAAAATTGCGTTGCCCAGTACATTACCTTCCCCTCCTTTAGAAGAAAGACTATAAAAAGTCTTATCAGTTTCAAATAAGTGACCAATTAACATTCACTAATTCACTTGAATTAAGATCAAAATAAACATCCTGCAAGTTTAAAGAATGACATAAATAGAAGTATAAGGTTAAATAGAAATTGTTAGATATTTATAAATATTTAAATAAAAATGTAAGTAAAAAATAATATTAAATTAATTAAATAATAGAGTTTCAAGTAATTTTAAATAAGTTTCACAATTTCAATGGAATAAAATACATAACAAAATTTGTAACAAAATTTACAATTATTAAAACTCACCTGAGATTCTTCTTTCCCATCCATGTTCACTAATTAGCTTGAATATAAAAATTAAGTATAAGGTTATATAAAAATTGTTAGATATTTATAAAAATTTATAACATAATACTTTAGGCTAGACAGATTAGCATACCTCCTTTTGTTCCAGCTAAAGCGTACAAAGAGGAATTTACAAATTTTTAAACTGGACATGTGAGCGGTAATATTAGTTACCGAGGGAAGCTTTTGATCACCAATATGAAGCATAATGTGACAAACATAATGTGCACAATCATATGTCATAAATAAAGCACAATAGAAGAACAACAAATTAACTCACAAATGAGAATATAAAGATCAAACATAATCCAAGATATTTTAAAATTTAATAATTTTATTACTATATAAAATATTTACAAAAGAACTAATTTATACGTGACAAAAAATAAACAAAAAATACTATATAAACAAAAAATAATGAATAATTAATTAGTCATAACTAAAATAATGGGTAATTTTAAAAAATTATTCATTTATAATATATTAAACTTTTCAAAATAATCATATTATTTTAGAAAATCATTAAATTTAAAACATCATAACTAAAAAAGAATACATTATGTAACAAGAAACAAATAATCTTTATATTTGTCAAACATAAAATATACATAACTAAAAGAAGAATACATTTTAAGAATTTATAAAGTATACATAAAGATAAATTATGAAATATAAAATATAAAATCTATGCATGTAACTGAGATTTGCATTAGCATAGAAAGTATGAGAAAAATTAATACCAACACATTGATTAAACGTAGTAAAGTTAACATGGTCACCTGTTAGGTCATAGTAAAGTTAACATGATCACCTGTTAGGTCATGAAGCTCCCTGGTTCTGCATGTATACATAACATGTCTAATACCTGCACTGGTTTAACGTTTAAAATATTGCACAAAAAACTAGAAAGTAATTCAATATTCATAGTTCACAGAAAAAGAGGAGGGCCATTTGTGTAATCTCTGCATTTATTAATTTTGAACTGCAGAAACTATGTACTTTAAACCTCGGATACAAAAACGTTAAATGATAAATTTATGAATTTATTTTATCGCAATGAAATTGACAAAACCAAAACTATGCATGTTTGCCTCATTTTCTGTTCTGTGAACTTGTTAAGAAAAGTTTGTGAACGTTATCCGATACGTGAAATAAAGTAGTAGTACAAGTTGAGAACATTTGGATACAGACATTCGACGGCGTTCTCATCAAACTGTACCGCAAATTAACGACTGACATCTTTCACTCAAGTCATTTGGCTAATAATGTCCAACTTTGCACATTAGTTATAATCCATTGGCTGATAGCTACGTCAATGCAAACAAGAGGACCTCGTTTGTATTGACCAAGCAGTATGCACAGATCAGAGGTAGATCGACTGATTCTTCGCTACTGATGGCATTTCAACAAGTTGAAGAAAAAATTGAATCAAATTGTCGTAATGACTAATTTTTTATGTATTCGACTTTCAATTACTGACTCGGATTCAATCCGGGCATCACTGCCTCACATACCCCAGAATACATATCCTCACTGGGGCGTACTTGGTTAATTACCACAGGGATCTCTCTCCATATTGGAAGAGTATACTTTTTCTTCTGTTCATGGCTTCTAAATCTTCTCTCTGATTCTTGTACAGAGACTTTTGCAAATGCGTGTGTCGATCACAGAGTATACTTTTTCTTCTGTTCATGGCTTCTAAATCTTCTCTCTGTTCATGAATAATGATGACTTTGAGACCTTTGCCAAATTTTCAAATTTCATGAACTTTTGACATCTTCATGGCCTGTCAACATCTTGAAAAATGAAAATTGCTCAAAGAGCTCATTATGGTATCTAAGCTTCAGATTACAAAGACGCCCAATCGAATCTGGTAACTTTGAAATAGTTATTCCCCATGCATTTAGCTCATTTAGGGATTCCATGTTCCCCAATTCTAAAGGCAATGACTTCAGACCACTGCAATAATCAATACTTAGAACTTTCAATGCTCTCAAGTTGCATATGGTGTTCGGAAGAGTTTCAAGGGTCCAGTTATAGCTTAATCTCAAGACAACAAGCTTACTGAGAAGTCCGACTGAATCTGGTAATGTCCGAATAGTTAGTCCTTCCGCATTCAGCTCTTTTAGGGATACAATGTTCCCCAATTGTATAGGCAATGCTTTCAAACCACTGCAATAACCAATACATAGAACTTCCAGTGATCTCAACTTGCAAATGGTATCTGGAAGAGTTTTAAGGTTCTTGTTATAACTTAATCTGAGCTCAACAAGCTTACTAAGAAGTCCGATCGAATCCGGTAATGTTCGAACAGTTAGTCCTTCCGCATTGAGCTTTTTGAGGGATTCAATGTTTCCCAAATTAATAGGCAGCCCTTTAATACTACTGCAATCAGCAATAATTAAGATTTCCAAAGCTCTCAAGTTGCAAATGCTATCCGGAAGAGTTTTAAGATTCTCGCTATACCTTAAATTCAGCTCAACAAGCTTACTAAGACGTCCGATTGAATCTGGCAAGTCACAAACATTTATTCCCTCCGCATTGAGCTCTTCTAGAGATGCAATGTTCCCCAATTCTGTTGGCAATGCGTTCAAACTATTGCAATTACCAATATTTAGGATTTTCAGTGCTCTCAAGTTGCATATGCTGTCTGGAAGACTTCTTAGATTACTACAATACGCCAAAGCCAAAGAAACCAGTCTCGTCAAACTTCCAATTGATATGTGGACCTCCTCCAAGCTTTTACATCCCTCAAGATGTAAAGTTTCAAGAGATGGTAACATAGTGAAGTCTGGAGTTGTAGTTAATTCCAAAGAGTACGACATGTTTAGAGTCTTCAAATTTTCGAAGACCTGTGAAACCTGTAAATTTTCATCTATGTAAGAAATAAGAAACAACATACCGAAGCAATACAAACAAAAATTTACAGTATCTACCTTGTTTAGCTCCCACATTGTTCTTATTTTGCTATGAGGCAACTCGAGGATAACAAGTTTTTGTGGGTAAAAGTCAGAAGGTAAACACTTTAAAGGACACCAATCCCAACAGAGCCACCTCAAATTTTTCAGTATATGTTCAAAGCTTCCAGTGAGATTTACGCGATCGAGGTGAAGAAATCGTAATTTACTCATCCTTTCGAAAGTTTTTGTAGCAAATGATAGTTCCTTGGATCCATCTTTGTACTCACCGTAGTTGTGGATGATACCTTCGATCGCTTTTGCTCCCTAAATCAAATATTAAAGAAGAAAACTTGATGACCATTGTTCAATAAGAAGATCTAATAGATCTAAAAAGCAAGAAAGAGCTTGTGCCTGTAACATAGAACTCTACTTTACGAACAAAATATATACAGAAAATAAGAAGAAATCGTGATGAGTGATTAAATAATCGGGAAAAAGATGCTGTTGAGTATTGAGACGTTTCTCGCTCGGCACCTAAAGCGCACTATGCTCCGCTTCAACAACGAGAGTTTTCGGCGAAACCGGTGAACCGCATGAGCTGGTTAGATGCGTGGGACAGAGGGCTCGTAGTACCTGCTAGCGCAGCTATGCAGTGGAAGGGAAGGGCCTAAATCAACCCCCTTCTTTATTGATTTCTTTTTTTCAAAGAAAAAAGTAGTACAAGGAGATTAGACTCTCGGATGAGACTAAGCCGGCGCGCCCTTGACCTATCTTGATTAAGACCGAAAACCTATCTAAAGTGGGGCCTTGTTATGTCATAATACATCTGAAGTTCTAAAAAACATCAGATGAATCTAAAACCCTTGCTGGATATTTAGTGAAAATACCTTTTGTTTGTTCAACACTTCGCATATATCTCTTGATACCCACAATCTACTATGTCTTCCAGGCTCATCAGGAGAGTTGTTACACACAATTTCTCTTGCCATATCTCGAAGCAAATCATGGATCCCTAACTCATCTCTATTATTAATCGTTAATAAACATCTTTTCTGCAGAAGATCAATATTATAATTGGCAAATTTATAGAAAGTTTCCAGTACTTTAGCAACCTCTTCTTTTTTCTGTCCGATAAAAAAACAAGCAATGTCTAGAAAAATATCTTGCAGCACAAGATCAACCAACTTCAACGAATCAAAGCTAATCCTAAGTTATTTCCCAACATCCTCGACGGAAAATCATTTCGATTTGTGGATGAACGATCTCCATCCTTCCTCAGATTGGTTAAGCAGGTTCGATCCGAAAACCTTAAGAGCCAACGGAAGACCTCCAGCATGAGCTAGAATTTCTTCAGACAATTCCTTGAGTGTGTCAGATATTTTATCATCTCCGAACGCATGTTGGGTGAAAAGTTGACGTGACTCAGCATCACCCAGTTCATTTACCTTGTATCTGGCTTCTACTTTCAATGCATCCAGTAGATCTTCATTTCTTGTTGTAATTATGAGTATGCTTCCGGAAGCAAATGGTCCTACTAAAAAATCAAGTGGCATAGAGTTGTCCAAATCATCGATAACAATCAGAATTTTTATTGAACAAATTCTAGCACGCATCAACTCAATCCCTTGGTCAACATTGTCGATGTTAATGTTCCTACATTTTAGGACATCATTAACAAGTTGCTGTTGTAAGGATAATAGGCCTTTTCTTGTCCCTGAAGCCTCCCTAACGTTTGCCAGGAAGCAGCTGCCCTGAAAGCTACTATAGTATCGATTATATACCGCTTTTGCAAGAGTTGTTTTGCCAACTCCACCCATACCATGTATACCAATCCTAGTGACACCTTCTGTGAAACTTCTCATCAATGTTGATATGTCTTCAACACGAGTATCCAGACCAACTGGATATTTCGCAACATCCAAAGTCATGGGATTTATTTGGAGTAAAACCCTATCAACAACTTTATTGATGATATCAGATTGAGACCTGCAATGCAATTGTTCAGTTGATGAAAATGTGAATCAGATTTTTGACGTACACCAAATTGTTAACAGATTATAGGTTACCAGTAAAGCAGAGGATTTCAAGACCTTGGAAATGTTTATAAAATGGTAATTCAGAATTTTTATGAAAAACAATATTCTGATTTAGTTTGATGACAATGTACATATAAGCTGTAGCAAAAGCCAAATGACCTAACAGCAATCATGGTTCTTGTTCAGTTTTGTTCAGTCATAACCAGTTTCATCTTAAATATAATTC
Organism: Heracleum sosnowskyi; assembly: GCA_030848705.1. Lineage (NCBI taxonomy): Eukaryota > Viridiplantae > Streptophyta > Magnoliopsida > Apiales > Apiaceae > Heracleum > Heracleum sosnowskyi. The sequence goes on from CM061239.1 coordinate 14,284,272, forward strand.
CAAACATGTGACATTCCTAGCCAAGAGATATGATAGTGAAAATAATCATGAATCCGGTATGGAAACGGGATGAGGTGAACTTGGAATATTAAAAATACATATGGAAATGGATGAATTTTAGCATAGGCAGATGAGATATGCACAGAGAATTTTGCTTAATTATCAAGAAAGCATTCACAATATTCCAACCTAATCCCATTTCAACAAAGACAGTTTTAAAAAGTTTTACTTACATATCTTTACGGACTTCATATCCTGAAATGTTCACTGCGTTTTTCAGTGCAACTCGCCACTTGTCTAATTTGTCCACATGAAAACAAGTTTGATGTATTTGGAAAGCTTCATAAAAACTCCCAGTTTGGTGCCGCACTGCAGAAGGTTCAATGTTGTGAAATACAGGAATAACCAATCTACCAAGTGACTTGTAACAACCGAGGATCTCTACAAGCTCGTCAAGGCACCATCTCGAAGAAGCATAATTGTCGGAGAAAACAACAATGTAAGTCTTGGATTCTTTAATAGCTTGGAGCAATGAGTCTGAGATCACTTCTCCCCTACGTAGCTCAGGATCATCCTTAAATGCTCGAATACCGGTGCGATGCAGGGCATCGTATAGAAAATCAGTAAATGTATATCGTGTATCGATACCTCTGAAACTTAAGAAAACGTCCCATGTAGTAGGTGGTGAAGTTGAAGCAAAAGTAGATGGAGTTTGATTATAGCTTGTGGAAGCCATTACAAAATTCAGAAAACTAACATTGAAATTCAGAAGTATCTGAAACAACTGATAACATTAACAAGTGGAATAATTGCAGTTGAACTTGTAATATAGCTCGGTTTGGTTGGTTTCTGTTTGTCTTGAAAGTTCATAAAGTTAGTAGAGAAACAGAACACGTCTCTTGAATTTAAACCAACATTTCAACAAAAATAATGTTTGTAAACAAGACCGGGTCATAGTCAACCCAGTCCATGTACGAAACAGAAAAGGAAGAGTGAAATGCTTAAGAAATGGCTTCGCTGTGATACTCGAAGTTTCAACTGAGAATTTATAGAAAAAATTGAAAAGTTCGAGGGGACTGCTTTGACAAAGAAGGAGTCAGAGGGTAAGATCATTTTTAAATATGGAAATGTTTGAAAATTCAAATGTTTTTTATAATATTTCTTTTCTAAAAAACTTATAAAAATGTCAATTAACATTAATTAGAGTAGGAATTATATGCAAGGTGTTTAGCTTAGTACAGAATAACATGAATTTAAATCCTCAAATTCGTTTCAGGAAAACATATATCTGTAATTATAAGTACCTCTCAAATATAAATATAACTCGAAATCATGCTGCAAACAACGATAAGATACCAAGCACCTTTAATGCCGTTATGTAATAAAAACATATCATCAGTTACATAAGAACACAGGAGTTCAGATTAATATTTATCTGAACTGGTAGAGAGGTGAATACAAATTTAAAGCACAAGTTCAAACAAGCTGGAACAGCTATTTTAAAGCGAGAATCTGATAAAGTCCGTTCCGTATGATTTGGAGATCCAATTAATTGGAGGTCTCCTGAACGCTCATCTCCTTTCTTAATCGTGCCTCTGAAGGTGATAACGCAACAGAGCATCTCATTGAATGAGAGGCTTCAGATATGGCACAAGAAACTGGATGGTCTACCAATCTTCCTGCGTAAGGCATGGTCTCTTATTATTTTGCATCTTAATTTGGCAACATAAAGAATCAAAGGGTAATAAGATAAGATACACATGCAATTATAGTGTACCTTGGTTAGTCCCATAGAATATGAGAAAAGCAGAAAATAATACGGGGAATGGATAGTAGAGATGAAAGAAAGATTTTGTTGGAGAAATGACATCTATTTTATGGATGTTCTGCTACAAGTATTACATTGCATTGTCATGTTTTATTCTTACCGATTATCGATAGTTGAATCAACTGAAGAAAGTATCCAATTCTAGATTTTCAAAACTTTCCTTAATTTTTTTTTTTTAAAAAAAAACAGTCCTTGAACAAACTGATGATGCATGAGAGTGTAAGTGTTGAATAGTCCTTAGATTGGGTTATGAAAATGGATGAGTTTGTGGATTGCTTATCTTATAGTGTAACTATCATGCTTTACATTGCTGAAAGTGCAAGAGTGATAATGGTAAAAATAATTAAAGAAAGTTGTTACCTTTTTATGTATGCGGAAGACAAATGACCCACCTCCATCAAACAAAGCACTTCCTGTTCATCCATTTCTAAAGAGTGAAAGTTGTTACTCTCCAAATGTTTGATAGTTTAGATGGGTGTAGCTTCTGACTTCTACCAACAGTGGTGTTGCCGTACTCGCTAATCATTTGTAATTTCCCTTTTGTAGCCTAGACGCATGTTTAGCTCCCACATCATTCTCATTCAGCTTCGAGGAAAATGACTTCACCGTCTTTCTGACATGCATTTACACTTGTCTCACCGATTAAGAAGAGTACTTTGTTTCTTCTATATCTTCTCACTTTTCTATCACTCTTGTCCTCTCTTTTTTCTGTCTTCTTTGTACTGCGCTAATCTTCTCCTAGCCCAGTATAAGATCCAACTAGGCCAAAACAAATAACATATGTTTTTGAACTTCTTCCAAAAATAAATGCGCAACCATATTAATAACTTATGCCAAAAGGGTCTGACCCACAACAGTTTCAACCATTTGGAAGGATGCCACCTTTCTTCTACAACACTAACATTGGGGGTGTCATACTGGTCAGTCATTGTAATCTCTGAATTGTGAAGTAACCTTTCTTCTACGACATTAACATTGGGGCTCTCAGACTTGTCAGTCATTGCAATCTCTGAATTGTGTAGTAACCTTTCTTCTACGACATTGACATTGGGGCCCTCAGACTGGTCAGTCATTGTAATCTCTGAATTGTGAAGTAACTTTTCTTCTACGACATTAACATTGGGGATCTCAGACTGGTCAGTCATTGTAATCTCTGAATTGTGTAGTAACCTTTCTTCTACGACATTAACATTAAGGCTCTCAGACTGGTCAGGCATTGTTCTGTACAGTAACCTTTCTTCTACAACATTAACGAGGGAGCTGTCAGACTGGTCAATCATTGTTATCTCTGTTCTGTGCAGTAGATGAATCCCAAGAATTTCTGCATTTGCTGTTATTTCAATTCTTTCGTCACCATCTTTGAATGAGAAGATTGATCTTGGTACTATTATTATCTGTACTTCAGGGTAATTATTATTATAACTGCCATTCCAAATAAAACCACTTCTGGTATTCTTAATGGAATAAGGTTGTTTACCATATGTCACAACACCCCAGTTTTTGAAGCAAAGAATCATTGCCAAGAAATTGTGTGACACATATGGAGGCAAATTAAAAGACGCTGTTGACCCAAAAGTACTTGATTGCTGAATCCAATCCGGCAACTGCCTAATCCAATCCGGAAACTCTACTGCTTGAATGTAAATTCTAATCTGATGACCTACTCCAGAGTATATCTGTTACAAACAATATAAATTAACAGAACATCTATTATTGTTCTTCGATTATACGAGCTCGATTTTGAAATTTTATTTTGACAATGAATAAAATCATTGTTGACTTGTTGCTAATTACAGATCAATTGAATTAATTAAAAAAATAGAGAAAAATAATGGTAATTAAAATATAATCTCCAAGTTTTACTTTCTAAGCTTCACTTGCATGGTGGAGTACATGATGCACACAACATATTGCATATAGACTACAGAGTACATGCACATTGGAGAGGTTAATTATTAAGAACCAGTCAAAACATCATGTATAAAAGGGAAATGTTATTTCTAAAACAATTTTTTTAATTTTTAGGGCAATCTGTATTAGAATTATATGCTTTATGTATACATGGGACTAAGAATATGTTTAATGTACACATGGGACTAAAAGTGAGCAAGAAGAGGTCATAATCAAACTGAATTGAACCGAATTGAACCGGAACCGAATGGGACTAAGAATATGTTTAATAGTATGGTATAATATTTTATGTTTATTTTTCAAATTTATTATTTTATATATATTATAACTAGTACATAAAACCGCGCTTCGCGGCGGTGTTAAAACAGTTTTTTTTAAAAAAATTAATATTTATTTATTCTATATTATATCATCAATATAAGAATTTAACACTTGACACAATCCTCTCTAATGAACTACGCCCTCATTAAACACGATTCTTCTTATTGATCCGCTCTCTCATTAAAACCAAAACCAAACTAAAAAAACTAAAAACAATTATTTTTTTATTTATACTTCCAATAGAACTTTTAATCACACATCTTCTCAATAAATTCGAACTTGCTTCCTCTATATTTAAACATTTATTCTATTTTTAATAAAACTTTTAATTATATGTCTTTCCTATAAATTCAAACTCTTCTCTTCTACAATTTGCACACATATTGTCTTTCCAATAGAATTATTAGTTATATTTTACATATACATATTCTACTTTTAATATAACTTTTAATTGTATGTATTTCTAATAAATAGAACTCTTCTCTTCAATTAATTCGAATAACTATTATACTTTCAATTAAAATTTTAAATGAATGTCTTACTTATAAATTCCAACTATTTTCTCTTATAAATTCGAATACCTATTCTACTTCTAAGAAAACTTTTATTTATATGTCTTCTCTATTAATTTGAACCCTTCTCCTTTATAACTTCGAACACTTATTCTATTTCTAATATGTTAAAAGATATTTTTATGATTTAATTGTATTTAAAATTCCAAATTAGAAAAATAGATTGAGACAATTTTAGACGTGTATCCTCCTTTTTATAAAAAGAAATTTAAAATAAAGAATTTCTAAGAAAAATAATAATTTTAGAAGATCATAAAAGATGCCACCTCACCGCTCTCTTATTCTACTTTCAATAGAACTTTTAATATACGTCTTCTTTATAAATTCGAACTATTTTCCTTTATATTTTTAAATATCTACTCTATTTCCAAAAGAACTTTTAATTATATATATTTTCTAAAAATTTGAACTCTAATATTCAACCAAAAACTAAAATATAAAAGTCTCTATTCAACCGATTCTATATCAACACAAATTGTATTCATCAAATGAACTCATAAAGTATAATACATGAATCTAGTAAGTATGATGCAGAGTAACCACACGTACAATTGTTAGGCAAGGCCTTATTATTTCTCTGAATTCCTAAATGAAAGCTCTGTTTTGGATTTAGGCTCAAACACGTATTCTCTATAAATTCGAATTCTTCTGCTTAATAAATTCGAATACATATTCTTTCTACTTTAAATAAAAAATTTGTTTATATATTCTCTATAAATTCGAACTCTTCTCCTCTAAAAATTAAAACTCCTATTCTATTTGTAATATGTTAAAAAATATTCTTTATTTATTAATATTTAAAATTCTAAAATTCCACAAAATTAGAAAAATAGATTGAGACGATCTTAGAAGCGCCACTTAAGCTCCTGCATATCCTCCTTTATATATATACTAGTCGACTAAGCCGCGCTTCGCGGCGGCCCTATTATATTTTTTGTAAAATTTTTAATATTACTATTTAAGAAAAAAATCGAGAAAAGTATATATAAAATATCATATAAATAGTGAACACTATATTTTACATAGTAAACTTACATAACAATAAAATAAACTATTTACATATATTTTGTGCCGATTTTGTGTCATTTTCTTGAGCTGACACCCGTTGCAATAAATACATATAAATAAAAAATACTCAAAATATGTAATAATAAAAAAAATTAAATATTAACCACCGCTTCAAACTTCAACCATTCAATGATCACAAATTAAAATTTTCGTAAATATCCCTCAACTTTATATGATGATTTTGTGTCATATTTACTTCAGCCGCTGCCTGTTGCACTAAATACATATAAATAAAAAAATAATAAAAATATTAAATAATAAAAATTTAAGTATTAACCACCGTTTCAAACTTCAACCATTAGTATTATCACAAAATTACAAATGTCTTAAATATTGTTGTGCTTTATATGCCGATTTTGTGTCATATTTTCTTGAGCCCACGACCATTTCTTAAATATCTCTATACTTTATATGCGATGTCATATTTTCTTGAGCCGACGACCATTGCACAAAATACATAAAAATTAAAAATACTAAAAATAAGCAATGATAAAAATTTAAGTATTAACCACCGCGACAAACTTCAACCATTTGTATTATCACATAAATTACAAATTTCTTAAATATCCATATACTTTATATGCCAATTTTGTGTCATATTTTCTTGAGCCGACGCCGCTACATAGAAATTGAAAATACTAAAAATAAGCAATAATAAAAGTTTAAGTATTAACCACCGCTTCAAACTTCAACTATTCGTATTATCACAAAAATTACAAATTTGTTAAATATCCCTAGACGTTATAATAATTTTTTTGGATACATACATGTGCATCGTTATGATATAAAATGTTAATCATGGAAACATAATCGATTTTTATCTAATCATTGTTTTCCCTATGAATTTGAATGTAAATAATGGTCTGTTTGGATTCAGTCATTTCATTTGAAATGATGGATTTGTCCAAATTACTTGTTTGGGAACCAACATAATTTGGGGTAAGATTTGGATTTGAAATCCACAATCATTTAAATATGTGCTTCGGCTTCATCATTTGAAATGCCAGATGAATAGCTGTCATTTGAAATACTCCTTCACTGTTACTTTCTCTTCATCCCATCCTCTCCTATCCACCACCACACCAGTGACACTCTCCCCAAGCTACTTTTCAGCATGACGTCATGACAGGAAGTTAGATTTTACTTAATTATTTAATATTGAGAAAAATCCTTTCTTTCTCTTAATTGAATTCTAAAGATGATTGACTTTTATATATTTATTATATTTAGAATGAATTTGAATGTAAATAAAGAAATTGAATTTTCTAAATATGATTAATTAAAAAATAATTATATAAAATTTTGAAAGTTATCATGTCTCTCATAAAAATAAGATAATAGTATTGAATATAACTCTAATTAATTATTAAATTCACAAAAAAATAATATCAAAAACTATATACAAAGATGACATTCAATAAATTATTATTAGCTACAGAAATCAAATATAACTATATGTATGTAATATTAATCGTCACATGCTTACGTGTGGCTATTACAATAGATCTAGATGTTTATCTTCTTATCATGAGTATGTAGTGTTATTAATGTACACGAATATACTCGTTATCAAAAGATCCTCAAATAAATCCACAAAATGGTGACTTGAGAAAAACAAATCAGCCATGATTTTTATAGATAATTTAAGATATACAAAATATAATAAAGAATAAATTCTAAATATGATTTAAATAAGGAAATTTAATTTTCTTGAATAGAAATAGAGGAGTTCTACAGAAAAAGAAAAAAATAATTTTTGTTTAATTGAATTCTAAACATGATTGACTTTTATATATTTATTGTTTTTAGTATGGATTCGAATATAAATAAAGAAATTGAATTCTCTAAACATGATTAATTCATAAACAAATATATAAAATTATAAAGTTATCATGTCTCTCATAAAAAAATTAATGAGATAATAGTATTGAATATAACTCTAATTAATTCACAATATCAGAAAAATAATATATCAAAAACTATATACAAAGATGACATTCAATAATATGATTGACTTTTTTATTTCTATTGTCTTCTCTAATAATTCGAATGTAAATAAGGAATTTTTTTTAATGAAGTAAAGTTGTAGAGCTGTAGAAAAATAAATAAATATTTTTTGGACGATCTGAGAGCTCATGAGAGTTTCCTTATATATATATATATATATATAAAGAAGAAGAAGATAAATAAAATGAGAAAGAAGATAAAAATTGATAAGATAAAAAGATAAAGAATTTGAATATTAAAATAGTATATTTACTTTCCTTCATTATTAAAGATTTTAAAGGAAAGAATATAAAAATTGTATATTTAGTTTCCTCCATTAGTAAAAATTTAAAAGGTAATTGCTATTTTTTTATCCTATAAATTCGAATTTAAATAAGGAAATTTAATTTTATTGAATTAAAATCCAGAAGCTCTAGAAAAATAGATAAATAGATTTCGGACGATCTGAGAGCTCATGGGGGTTTTCCTTTATATATATAAAGATATATATAGGCTAGTGATCAAATACAAACCTTTTTAAAAATACAAACTAAGAACCAATCTAAACCCTTAGATTAATCAAATCTAATGGTCCCCCTATATGCACAACACACAACTAAAATACACTCTACCACACACAATCACACCTATTCCCCTCCGTTTTTAATTTGACTTTTCCCGTCAATCGGAGAGCTTTTTTTGAAATCCGACTTCACCGTATTTTTCTCCATCTCCCAACGATCAATTTGCATACCATATTTGATATATTCCGACGATAAATCACTATTTATGCTTGCGAGAATCACTAAAATGTTGGTGATTCCTGTAAGAATAAATAGTGATTTCTACGTAAATGTAGTGATTTTTTCTCCAGATCTATACGTAAATTACAGATTTTGTACCGTAAAATCACTAAATTTATACGTATATAAAAATAAATAGCTAAATCTATAATGAAATCACTATTTATTCTTATAGAAAACACTAAAATTATTTTAGTTTGTAGTTTGTAGTCTAAGAGTGGTTTATATTGGAGTAAACCCCTATATATATATAGGCTAGTGATCAAATACAAACCTTTTTTAAAATACAAACTAAGAACCAATCTAAACCCTTAGATTAATCTAATCTAATGGCCCCCCTATATGCACAACACACAACTAAAATACACCCTCCCACACACAATCACACCTATTCCCCTCCATTTTTAATTTGACTTTTCCCGTCAATCGGAGAGCTTTTTTTGAAATCCGACTTCACCGTATTTTTCTGCATCTCCCAACGATCAATTTGCATACCATATTAGATATATTCCGACGATAAATCACTATTTATGCTTGCGAGAATCACTAAAATGTTGGTGATTTCTGTAAGAATAAATAGTGATTTCTGCGTAAATGTAGTGATTTTTTCTCCAGATCTATACGTAAATTACAGATTTTGTACCGTAAAATCACTAAATTTATACGTATATAAAAATAAATAGCTAGATCTATGCTGAAATCACTATTTATTCTTACAGAAATCATTAAAATTATTTAGTTTATAGTTTGTAGTCTAAGAGTGGTTTGTATTGGAGTAAACCCCTATATATATATATTGATATATATGGTTCTGTTAGAGACGCATTTACTACTAGTTCATTATAAGACTTGGGGGGATAATGGACTTGTTAGAGAACGATTACAGAGTGGAAGATTAGTGAGTTGTAACTTTGAACATGCATCTTACTTCAGAAATATTATAAAATCATTCTTGTTATCGGAGGAATTTGGTGATAACAAATTTCGGGAATTGTTGGAATAACGAATTGTGATAATAAGGGGATTTAGGTTTTTTGGATGTTTGGGCTGGACTTGAAAGGTGTCTCGACTTGTTAGATGTGTCGGATCCTATTCCAAGATGTCTGCGTACCCTGTTTATATATAGGGATCAAGCCAACGCAGTTCTGTGATAGGATAGTGTTTTTAATCCCTGTGATTGTTAAAGAATATATTGAGATAAGTTAATTTTATCTTTTTAGAATTATATTAGCGTTGTGATTCTTTCCTGATTTGAAATAATTGTTTGGAGATATTTTCCGTAATTATTTGGAGATATTTCCTCGTTTCAGATAGAGGAAATATTTAACTTAGGAATTAAGTTGATTATTGGTTGATTCATATTGATTTTTTCCTCGTTTCAGAGAGAGGATATTACTTAGTAATTAAGCAATTAATTATGATTAGATTAATATTGGAAAATTAGGAGATAATTGAGGCAACCGAAAATATGGCGTAACAACTACCCCCAGTTTTTCAGTGCAACTTGATGGATTAGAGAACTAAGCGTAATTTGATCTTCCGAATTTCCTGAGTCAATGAAACAACTAGGAGTAAAAGATTAACAAATAATATGGAGCAGATAATTACCCGTAATATGTCTATAGATGCGAGGGAGACAACATGATGTGCCCGCGCGGGAGACAACATGATGTGCCCGTAATATGTCTGTGCTTGCGAGAGAGACAACATGCGAGATGTGAGAAGAACATATGTATGAGTAGTTTTACAAGTGTAGGAGAATGAGCGGCTTTATGTAGATATTGTTGCGCTTCCCCTTGTAAAGTTAGGTTTGTGAATCCACTATTCAAGAGATAGAAATAGCAGAATGTAGTAGCAGTATTAGTGATGTCCTCGTATGTTGAAATAATGAGAGAATGTAATGTGTTGAGATTGTAGTCCAAGCATTATCCCGGAGGATCTTCTCCTTAAGAGGGAGGACTATTCTCTCCATAAGAGGGAGGACTCTTCTCTCCATAAGAGGGAGGACTCTCTTCACCTATAAGAGGGTTGACTCTCTTCACCATAAGAGGGTGAACTCTCTTCTTGGTGAGCTTTCCGGAAGTACGGATAAGCACCCCGGAAGTACGGGTTTATCAAGGTATTCCAAGCAGTACCCTCCTCATAGTAGGGCCTTCAAAAATAAATTTAAGCAACACCTTCCACAAAAAAGGGCCTTCAAAAAATAATTTTCAAGCAACATCTTAAAGAAGGACCTTTAAAAATAATTTCTAAGCAAGAGAAGGGCCTTCAAAAATAATTCCAAGTAACACCTTCATCAAAGAAATACCTTTAAAAATAATTCCAAGAAATACCTTCATCAAAGAAGGGCCTTCAAAAATATCACACAGAGACAACCACAGAATCTAAGAATGTCCAATGATGATATGAATGAATGCATGATGCGAATGATGCACATGATGATTAATGAATGCATGATGCGAATGATGCAGGGCCTTCAAAACAAGATTACCCTAAAAGACCATCAGAAGACAATTAACCGGCCCATAGGGACTTCAAACAAGATTATCGTCTTCAAAAGAGGGTCTTCTAAAATATTATCCTCCTCGAAAGAGGGTCTTTAAAAATATTATCCTTATTGAAAAAGGGTCTTCAAAAATATTATCCTCCTTGGAAAAGAAAACTTTTGAAAACATTACCCTTATCATATAAGGACCTTCCACACTTATTTTTGTCCATGCACGAGCTAGTGAAGTAATCAAATCATATGCTACGAATATTGCATCACAATTCTTTAACATCTCCATGATTCAGATTCTGCGCAAATCTGTTTTTTACCTTTTTGGCCCTGTAAACGATATTTTCTTGGAAATCACAAAACATGAAAGTTTTAGGAAACGAAAAGAGCTTTCCGATGATATATGGCTTGTCAGAAACGTCTGCTGATTAACTTCTCAATACTGAAAAACGGGATCTGATTATGTTTTGTGATTTTGAGAATAGATCGAAACATAATCTCAGAAAAAACCAAGAACGAAAGTTGTAGGAAATCGCAAAAACTTTCCAAATCATAAAAATTCATCAAAATCTGACATATATTAAATTTACTACGAATTTTATAAGATATCTTATTTCTACGAACAAAATCATAAGAAAACTTATCTTAATTTTGAATAGAACCACGAACCACCGCCTCCACCGTTCAGCTCCTCCATTAAAGCCGCTCCAGATCCGATAAAACCCCTCTTGTGCATGATGTAGATGATTTTATTGTCCTCCACAATCAAAAAATAATCCCCTCCTTCTAGCGCCAATTGTTAACGGAGGAATTTGGTGATAAAAAATTTCGGGGATTGCTGGAATAACGAATTGTGATAATAGGGGGATTTGAGTTTTTTGGATGTTTGGGTCTGGACTTGAAAGATGTCTCGACTTGTTAGATGTGTCGGATCCTATTCCAAGATGCATGTGTACCCTATTTATATATAGGGATCAAGCCAACGCAGTTCTGTGATATGATAGTGTTTTTAATCCCGGATAGTGTTTTGTTTTTAATCCTTGTGATTGTTAAGGGATATATTGAGATAAGTTGATTTTATCGTTTTAGAGTTATATTAGCATTGTGATTCTTTCCTGATTTGAAAGAATCGTTTGGAGATATTTTCCGTAATTAATTGAAGATATTTTCTCGTTTCAGAGTGAGGAAATATTTAACTTAGGAATTAAGTTGATTATTGGTTGATTCATATTGATTATTTTCTCGTTTCATTGAGAGGATATTATTTAGTAATTAAGCAATTAATTATTATTAGATTAATATTGAAAAATTAGGAGATAATTGAGGCAACCGAAAATATGGCGTAATAATTCTCAAAAAAGAAAAAATGTTCAGCCCACTAATTTTATTGTCAAAAGATTTTGAGATTAACCAAACCTGAAAGATACGCCTCGTCAAGATAGATGCCAGAAGAGATGATTTGCAACCTCCCAAATAAAGTTCTCTTAAAGAAGTGAGTTCCTCCAAGCCCTGAATCTCTGTCAAACCACCACAACCAGTAATGTCCAGAAACTCCAACTGTTTCAAATTGGATAGACTTGTTACATTGCAGCAATACTTCAAACTCAAGGAAACGAGCCTCAGTAAGCTTCCAATTGATATGTGGACCTCCTCCAAGCTTTCACAACCCTCAAGAATCAAAGTTTTAAGACATGGCAATTCAGAGAAGTCTGGGGTTGTCGTTAAATCTAGAGAATACGACATGTCCAGAGTTGTTAATTTGTCAAAAACTTCTGAAGCCTGTAAAAACGAGTGCAATTGGCAGACATTAAATTTAAAAAAAAAAAAAGATTGTCCGGAATGCAAGAAACGTAAATACAGTACCTACCATGTTTTTCTCCCACATTGTTGTCATTTTGCTATGACGCAACTCAAGGATAACAAGTTTTCGTGGGTGAAATTTAGAAGGCAAACACTTCAAAGGACAACCCTCCCAACAGAGAAACCTCAAATTTTTAAAAATCTGTTCAAAGCTTCCGGTGAGATTTACATTTTTCAGGTAAAGAAATCTTAATGTTTTCATCCTTCTGAATGCTTCCGCATCAAATGATAGTCCCTCGAGTGAACCCTGGTGGCCATGGTAGTCTGGTATGATACCTTCAATAGATTTGGTTCCCTAATGCACATATATCGAGAAGAAAATTAATGACCAATGTCTTAAACATAAATTTAAGAGAAATGATACAGCTAGATATTGACAAAGTCGCGTGAAACCATTAGATGTATATTTACACTACCTTGTCTTCCTTTAACACGTCGATTATATCTTCCAATACCCATAATCTACTATGTTTTCCAGGCTCCCGAGCAGAGTTCTTACGCGCAACATCCCTTCCAATATCCTGAAGCAGATTATGCATCCCCACCTCATCTCTATCGTTGAAGGTTAGTAAACATCTTTTCTTGAGAATATCTATCACATCATCAGCATAGGAGTAGTAAGTTTCCATAATTCTAACAAGATCTTCCTTTTTCCATCCAATGAAAAAACAAGCAATGTCGAGGAACATTTCCTTCTCCTTTGATTCCAAGGCATCCAAGCTAACTGTAAGTTTTTTCTCGATAATGCTGTCGGGAAGTCGCTTCAGTTTCTCAATGTAAGATTTCCATCCTGCCTCGGGTTTCGTAGACAAATACGAGCCAAAAACCACAAGAGCTAAGGGAAGCCCATCAGCATGACGTAAAATGCCTTCAGACAATGCCATTAAGTTATTGTCTAGTTTATTATTTCCGCATGCATGTAGGGAAAATAGTGCAAGTGAGTCGGCATCATCTAACTCATTTACCCTGTAACGATATTTGGGCTCTACTTTAATTATATCCAGTATCTCTTCATCTCTTGTAGTTATAATAGCAACACTCCCAGAAGCAAATGGTCCTACCAAAGATTTATATTGTTCAATGTCGTCTACATCATCAATAACAACCAGAACTTTTGTTGAAGATAACCTATCTCTTATAACTCTATTTCCTTGCTCAACATCGTAAAAGTTAACTTTTCTCTTACTTCTAAGAACATCGTCAATAAGTTGTTGTTGTAAAGATAGTAGTCCACTTGCTCTCCGTGAAGCCTCCCTGACTTCTCTGAGGAAGCAGCTGTGCTTAAAGCTACCTTCTAGCAGGAGCTGATTATAAAGAGCTTTGGCAAGAGTTGTTTTGCCCACACCTCCCATACCATATATCCCAAACTTGATGAAACGTTCTGTGTCACTGCTCAACAATGTTGTTATTCCTTTAACATGTGAATCCAACCCAACTGGATATTTAGCGACAGAGACTCTTATGGGTTTGAGTTCCAGTAAAACTGTATCGACAACTTCTTTGACAATATTAGCTTCATCAGAACTGCGATGCAATTTAAGAATAATTAGTTTACATAGTTTATTTCTAAAGGCTTCAAAAGAAACATATATGGTTTACTTATACTATAAATGATAATAACAAGTTAATATACCAGTGTTATATCTGAAAAGATGTGTATACTGCATCGAAAATACCAATAGAAACATCTTTCAATTACCAAAAGCGTGATAACAATTATTAACACAAAGATCAGAGAGATAAACCTGATAACGTTTAAAGTTTGAATCACTAGTTTTATAAAAATTGAATTACCTTTTTGATATAAGATATCCTGAATAGTCAGCAACTTTTTTCAGTGCACGACGCCAGTCGTCCACTTTCTCCAGCTTTCCCTTATAACGAGTTTCATGTTTTTCAAAAGCTGCTTTAAAGTTTCCCATTTGGTACCGGACAATCCAGGGCTCAATGTTATAATACACAACAATAATCGACCTTTTCATTGTTTCGTGGGATTCGAAGATCTCTAGTAGCTCGTCAAGGCACCAACTTGAAGAAGCATAATGTTCCGAGAAGACAACAATGTAGGTCTTGGATTCCCGTATAGCTCGGATCATGCCGTTTGACATTGCTTCTCCGCTGGGGAGTTCAAGATCATCTCTGAATATTCTAACTCTATGACGATATAGAGCATCGTACAAATGACTGATAAATCCATGGCTTGTATCCAGACCACGGAAGCTTAGAAAAACGTCCCAGCTGGTGGCAGATGGAGGAGTTCCATATCTGTAATTATCACTCAAATTCAGCTCATGAAGTTGATTAAGATCAATGATGTGATCTATCCATGCTACCTCGGATTGTTTATACAGATAAGAGCCTGAAGTCACAAGTGCCAAGGGAAGCCCACCAGCATGGTGTAAAATGTCGTTAGACAATTCCATTAAAGTGTTGTCTGGTATATCGTTCCTAAATGCATGTCGGGTAAAAAGTTCTAGTGACTCGGCATAACTCAACACATTTACCATGTATCGGTATTCAGGTTCTACCTCAATTTTGTCTAGTATCTCCTCATCCCTTGTAGTTACAATCACTACACTCCCAGAAGCAAATGGTCCTACCAATGATTCAAAATGTTTATGGTCATCTAAATCATCAATAACTACCAAAATTTGGCTTAGACAAATGATGGATTGTATCATCTTACTTCCTTGATCAACATTGTGAACTTGTACTTTCTTAGTTCCAAGAACATCATTGATAAGTTGTTGTTGTAGAGATACTAGGCCTTTTGTTGTCCTCGAGACCTCCCGCACCTTTGCAAGAAAGCATACGCCCTTAAAACTTCTTAGCAACAATTGATTGTAAAGAGCTCTGGCAAGAGTTGTTTTACCCACTCCACCCATACCATATAAACCGATCTTAATTACACCTTCAGTTTCACTGCTCAACAATGCTGTTAAGTTTTCAACACGAGAATCCAACCCAACTGGATATTTAGGGACATCAAGACTCATGGGATTGGTTTCCACTAAAATCGCATCAACAATGTTATTGATAATTTCAGCTTCAGACCTGCCACTAACATTTTGAAAGAGAACGTATCATCTTTTACTTAAATAAGACTTGAACCGGCAATGTTTGAAGATGTACATCTTGTAATAAAATTCGTCATTTTATAATTAAATATTTATATATTTAAATTAAAAAATGTTGTTAATATAGTAATTAGGTAAATGAAAATCAGTTGTTCTACCATATGCCTATGGCGACCTGCAAAGAATACGTATAATCTACTTCCAATAATCACTACAAAGAATACAGTATGGGATTTTGTAACTATAACTAATTTGTTAAAAATTGGTAAGTTTGAGGCATATTTTATATATGTTGTTGATGAAATTTCCGGAAACTAACAATTAGAGGTTGTTCCTTGTAATGAGGACTTAAACTTTCATGTTTGGATCTAAGACATTTTCTTAGTGTAATCCATAAATAAATTGAATTGAAATAGGTTGCTTGAATTGAGATATGTGAGTTGGTTATATTGAAATAACTTGTATCCCACCTAGAAATGGTAATGAGAGGTGGTGGGTTTATATAGAATCACGTGCAAGAGTAGTGTACAACTACTAAGGCATGTGGGTGTGCATGGTGTTATTATGTGCCTCACGCGCACACACACGCGTGCCACCGCCGCTCGCACCGCCACGTCACGATTCGACTCGACTCGGGTCGAAGGGCCAATGTCCTGAGAGATAAGTGTTCTTTCTTATCTTGTTATTTACCGTCTCTAATTATATTATTGTTTCGACCTTTGTTTTTGATTAAAAAAAAACTCGTGCATCACATAGCTAGTAGTAAGTAACTCTTTAAGTAATTAAGTTACCTGCTTTGAGTTTGCAATCCTGAATAGCTAGCAACTTCTTTTAGTGCGTGACGCCACTTGTTCACTTTGTTCATCTCAAACCGAGCTTCGTGTTTCTCGAAAGGTTGTTTAAAACACTGGCTCTGGTGTCTCACAACAAAGGGATCAATGCAATAAAACACAGGAATAACCAATCTGTGCAATGTTTTGCAACAGTTGAGGATCTCTACAAGCTCGTCAAGGCACCAAGCCGAAGAAGCATAATTTTCGGAGAAGACGACAATGTAAGTCTTGGATTCATGGATAGCTCGCAGCATTGCGTCTGATATTACTTCTCCAGAAAGTAATTCGGGATCATCCATTAATGTTCGAATTCCATGACGATCTAAGGCAGAGTACAAATGACTGGTGAATGAGTATCTTGTATCACTACCACTGAAGCTCAAGAAAACATCCCTGCTAGTAGGAGGAGACGGAGTTCGAGAAGGAGATGGAGTTCCATATGCGTTATCACTTAAATTCAGCTGAACAAGCTTAGTAAGATGGATGATCGAATCTGGTATTTTGGAGACAGTTGCAAGTCCCCATGCACTAAGCTCTGTTAGAGATTCAATGTTTCCCACTTCTATTGGCAATGCTTCCAAACTAGTGCAACCGCCTACATTTAAACTTTTGAGTGCCCTCAAGTTGCAAATGTTGTCTGGTAGATTTCTAAGGTTAACACAACCACCCAAATTTACAGAGGCTAGACTCACCAACCATACAATTGATACGTCGACCTTCGTTAAGCTTTTACAGCCCTCCAGATTTAAAACTTCAAGACACGGTAATTTGTTGAAGTCAGGAGTTATAGTTAAATCTAGAGAATAAGACATGTCTAAAGTCTTTAACCTATTAAAAACCTGTGAATCCTGTAAAAGTAAGTGCAGTGGGGAGAAATTTAATCACACATTTTTTATAAAAATTCTCATATCTGCAAGAAAAGCATTCACAATACCTACCATGTTTGGCATCCACATGGTTTTCATTTTGCTACTACGCAAGGCAAGGATAACAAGATTTTCTGGGCAAAAATCTGAAGGTAAACACTCCAAATGACAACCGTCCCAATGAAGCCACGTCAAATTTTCAAATATGTGCTCAAAACTTCCAGTGAGATCTACATTTTTAATGTATAGAAATCGTAAAATATTCATCTTTATGAATGTTGATGTTGCAGCTGCAAATGATACGCCCTCAAAAGCATCCTGGTGGTAGAAGTTGCTAGGAACGATACCTTCAATCGCTTCTGTACCCTAAATTTATACGTGAAGAAGAAAAGTTGATGAATATAAATCTAAATCTAAATATATATATAAATAGAGTTGCACTCTAGGAAGAACATCTTATATAAAGAACAATAAAGAACACCATCATAAACACTTTATTTTTCATAAAAATTGATTTTTATGTAAGATTCTATGGTGTTGTTTATTGTTCTTTATATAAGATATAAGAGTGTTCTTCATGGAGCAATGACTACATGTAATTTCATTGTGATAAATATATATACAAGATTCTGTACTGGATTATATGTAATGTTTAACTTTTAAATTTAGATGAGATTCTACGTTAAATTCGATATGTTAGACTTAATTGTTGTTCAATTTTATGATTCTAATTTAAAAAAATCAATTTTTATGAAAAATAAAGTGTTTATGATGATGTTCTTTATTGTTCTTTATATAAATATAAATCTAAGAGAGGTAGAAAGTGGTAAGAGTTACCTTACCACAGTTTTATCATATGAGCTATTTCCATGTATATTCATTTTTAATAAAAATTGAGAAGCCAGTGATGTTGCATGATGCATATTAAAGTCGTAGAAAATCTAAAGTGTTCATTCAAAAAAGCATTTGAAACCATTAGATTCATGTCAAGACACTTGAGGATGTACATACAATGATTCAGTGATATTACCTTTCGATTCTTCAGCACACGGCATATATCTTTCGTTAACCACAATCTGCTATGTTTTTCAGGCTGATCATCATGAGAGTTGTTTCGCACAACATCCCTTGCAATATCTCGAAGCAGTTCATGCATCCTCAAAGTGTCACTATCATCATCTAGTAAACATCTTTCCTTTAGAGTATCAATCTTAGAATCTACATAGGGATAATACGTTCCCAATATATCGACCACCTCTTGTCTCTTCCTTCCATTGAAAAAGCAAGCAATGTCAAGAAATAACTTTTCCAGCTTAGGGTCTTCCAATTTCAGGGCATTCAAGCTAATAACAAGCTTTTCTTGAATATTGCTGTCGGGATTTCGCTTCAGTTTTTCAATGTAAGATTCCCAATCTACCTGATTAGACAGTTTAAGCAAATGTGCGCCGAAAATCTTAAGAGCTAAGGGGAGCCCATTAGCAAGAGATAGAATTTCATCAATTGATCCTGTTAAGCTTTTGTCAGCTGGTTTAGCACTTCCAAATGCATGTTGGGTAAACAGTGTCAGTGAATCGGCCTTATCCAACATCTTTACCTTGCGTGTATATTTGGCTTCTACTCCAATATTCTTAAGTATCTTTTTATTCCTTGTAGTTATAATAACTACACTCCCGGAAGCAAATGGCCCTACCAAAGATTCATATTGTTCAGACTTGTTTATATCATCAATAAGAAGCAGAACTTTTTCCGAACAAATTCTTTTACTTATGGAGTCGATTCCTTCATCAACAGAGCCAACCTTAAATACATTCTTACTTTTAGAAACTTCGTTGAGAAGTTTCTCTTGTAAAGATTGGAGGCCACCTGCTATTTGTGAAGCCTCCCTAACTTCTCCGAGGAAGCAGCTCCCCTTAAAGGTTCCTTCTAGCAAGAGTTGGTTAAACAGAGCTCTTGCAAGAGTTGATTTACCCACCCCACCCATACCATATAAACCAATCTTAATGACCCCTTCTTCTGTGTGGGTGCTCAACAATTTTGTTATGTCACTAACACGAGGATCCAACCCAACTGCATTTTTGGGGACAGCCAAAATCTTGGGTTTTATTTCTTGTAAAATCACAGCAACAACTTCATTGATAACATCAGCTTGAGTCCTGCAATTAAATTTATTTTGTTATGAAATATTATAAGATCAAAATGAGCATTGCATCGGTTGAATTAGTTTCAAAAATATTGGCTGAAGTCAAAAGAACATATTAACTTATACAACCTTCTCTATTTCTCATAACAATTAGTATATTGTTTAATTCAAATTTTAATTGGTCTAGTAACTCCAATTTAAATATCTTTAGTATTATCAATTTTTATGTTTAGTGAATAATTTATGAGACTCCATAGTAGGAATGATTTTCATGGAAGACTCTAGCTCAATTATATACATGGATCAAGTTCAACATAAAATCCTCTATTACTACAATTTGAGAACAAAAAGAAAAGAATTTTTTCAAGTTCTGGCCGGGATTTTCATTCCTGGTTCTCCAAAAATCCTTACACGGGTGAGTTTGGAGATCAGGGTCGATGATAACATTCCTTGACCCAAATATGACACATGCACATTGTTATGACTTGAAAATGTAAGAAATATTTAGAAAATTGCACTCCCTCCGTCCCTCGTTGGACACGGAGTTTAACGAAAATAGGTAAAGTAATGGAGAAAAGTAAAGAAAAGGATTAAAGTGGTGGGACCCGCCAATGTATAAAGTAAGTAAAGTGGAGTAAAGTAGTAGAAGTAGTTGATTTTTATATTATAAAACTTTACTATTTTAAAAAAGTTTTAGAACGTAAAGAATTGGACGGGACATCCCAAAAAGGAAAGTGTAAAGAAATTGGTGGGACGGAGGGAGTAAGAATCAACCGGAAAATGACACAGGACACATTATTATAACTTAAGAAACCCATTCATTTGTTTATACTTTTTCTTTTCAGGATGTGATCTTTCTATTCATTACATTTAGAATTTTTTAAAACAGTAAAATTTTATTTTAAAAAATCAATTATATATCCATTATTCCCTTCCCGATGTATTTATTATATATATTAAATATTGATTGATCCATCATTTTATTCGATTTTTCATTTTACCCCTACTTTATACATTTTCTTCCATTTTTTCACTACCTTATTCATTTTTCTTAACCTATCTCCGTACCCAACCAAACGAGAAACCTAGGGCTGTTCACGAACATGGTTGTTCGTGAACAAGCTCGAGCTCGGCTCGTTAAGGGCTCGACTCGGCTCGGTTCGTTAAGAACTCGAGCTCGAGTTCGTTAAGAAAACGAGCTCGAGCCGAGCTATTAATGAGCTCGACTCGAGTTTGTTCAGCTCGAGATCGGCTCGATAAAACTCGAAAAAATTAAGATATATTTGACATATTTTTATATTATTTGTTGAATTTTCTAACATTTTAAATTAAATTTTCAATTTATAGTACGTGTATTTTAGGTTTATTGAGAATTGATTGGGAAATTGGGTTGGATTTCAAAAAAAAAATGTTTTAATTCGTTGGGCTAAGAAAAATTGGGTTTTTTTATCTATAAAAATTGTAATTTCTAATGAGCTCTGCTCGGCTCGACTCGGCTCGTTTTTGTTCGATAAAAGCTCGTGTTCGGCTCGTTAGTTAACGAGCTCGAGCTCGAACACAAATTTTGTGCGATAAGAAAGCTCGGCCCGGCTCGGTTTGTCAGAGAAAAAAGTAAAGCTCGGCTCATTTACATCAAAACTCGACTCGGTTCGGTTCGTGAACAACCCTAGAGAAACCTATCTCCGTACCCGAGAAACTAATGAGACCCCATGAAACAGTTTTCTTAAACTGAATTTCCTTGTAACTAACTAATATTACAAATTTATTGTTTTGTCAAAAAATATTTTTTATTAATAAACAAAATAATAAGTAAATATTGCACAAAAATATCAAAGTATCAATATATTGTGTTGGATTACCTTTCATCGGTTACAGGTAATCCGGAAATTGCGGCAACGTTTTTGAGTATATCGCGCCACCCTTCTATTTTTTCAGTTTCTGCTTTAGCCGCCGCCGCCACTTCCTTCACTTGATCAGCGGATACTTTTTCCCCCACTTTCTTCATCTCAGCCACACGAGCTTCATGGTTTATAAAAGATTGTTTGAAACTCCCACTCTGCCATCGCACGACTGCTGGTTCAATGTTGCAGTACACACCAACAACCAATCTTTTCTCTAGTTGGTAGCATTTGGAGATCTCTACGAGCTCGTTAAGGCACCAGCTTGAAGAAGCATAGTTTTCGGAAAAGACAACAACGTACATCTTGGATTTCTGAATAGCTTGGACCAATGAGTCCCAAATGTTTTCTCCTGGGCGTAGCTCAAACTTATCCAAATATGTTCGAATGTCAAGATCATGAAGTCTATGGAACAAATGACTTGTGAAGTTACTTCTAGTGTCTCTTCCGCGGAAGCTTATAAAAACGTCGTGGACAGGAGGAGGTAGAGTTGAAGCAAGAGAGGGTGAAGCTTCAGAACTTGGTGGAAACAGTGGACTTGACACAAAATAAGATGGTTTTTTAGGATCTTCAGCGGACGTCGAATCTGGAAGAGAAGAGGGTGGAGTTTGAGGTTTGGGAGAAGCCATCAGTACACTAATTTCCTCAACAGATAGTAGGTTAAATGAATCATGAAGATTAATTTAGAAGTACGAATATATAGTGTTTGTCAGTTTTCAAATATAAATTACTAATAGTGCAGTGGCAGGCCGGCAGCAGTGCAGGCTCAAGGTTAATTAAAAGGACTATAAAAGAAGACTCGAAGAAAGTCTACTAATTAGAGCAGTTCACGAACCGAGCCGAGTCGAGCTTTGATATAAACGAGCCGAGCTTTATTTTTTTTTCTGACGAGCCGAGCCGAGCTTTCTTATCGCACAAAATTCATGTTCGAGCTCGAGCTCGTTAACTAACGAGCCGAACACGAGCTTTTATCGAACAAAAACGAGCCGAGACGAGCCGAGCTCATTAAAACTTACAATTTTAATAGATAATAAAGCCCAATTTTTCTTAGCCCAACGAACTAAAACATTTTTTGTCGAAACCGAACCCAATTTCCCAATCAATTCTCAATAAACCTAAAATACACATACTATAAATTACAAAATTAATTTAAAATGTTAACAAATAATATAAAAATAAGTCGAATATATCTTAATTTTTTCGAGCCTTATCGAGCCGATCTCGAGCCGAACGAGCTCGAGTCAAGCTCACTAATAGCTCGGCTCGAGCTCGTTTTCTTAACGAACATTTTATTTTTGTTCGAGCTCGAGCTCGAGCCCTTAACGAGCCGAGCCGAGCTCGAGCTTGTTCACGAACAGCTCTGTTCGTGAACAGCTCTACTACTAATACTGACAATTTATCATGTGGGGTTCTGGAGTACAATTTAATGAACGAAACATTTACTTGGCCGAAGTTTCTAATTTGATTTTTTATTGCCTCCATTAACCGTTCGATTTTTCAGACTATTAATCTAAATATTAAATTAAAAATAAAATACATAATTTATTCATTAAATACAAAATTCCACAAAAATCAAAACAACAGTCAAACTCAATAATTCAAAAATATAATATTAGAAACGCAACTCCACAATTCCAATAATCAGTATCTTGCATTTAACAAAAAGTACTCTAATAGCACAATAAATCTTATCCAATAAATTGCATCAAACCACGGAGCACGAAATTCACAAGTTTACATCCACATTCTCAATATGCTTTCGTAATGTACGAACCTGAAATATTAGAAAAGAGTGAGCTACACAGTTGCAAGTAACAGATTGACTTACAGATATTCTCAAAAATCAATGGGCGTTTTAATAAAGTCATCCAGAATTTAAAACAGAAGTAGAATTTGAAACAGAAACGAAATTCTTATAAATACCAAAGTCTTGCTCTACGGCCACGGTAACGCCCCAAATCCGGGGTCAAAGGATTTGGTCGTCACACTGCACCTTTAATCCAAACAACCTGTTCAATATAAAATCAACACAATAATAATATATGTGACCCCAACTCTACCAAGAATCTTTAAAGGTTATAGTGCTAGAAACAAGAATCCAAAATTTCATTACAACAATCTTTCTTCTTTACAACCATTCTCTTTACATAAATTCTAATACACTAGTATAACTTCGATAAGAAGTATACCAGGCAACTAATCTTATACAATATATTATTCAATAGAAAACATCTATATACAAAACCTCTCACTAGCTCCAAATGCTCTGGATCAGAACGTCTTTACGCTACTATCCTTTCCCATCTCTGACCGGATATGCGGACAACTCTCGCTAATATACCTTCTTACTGAAAGGCTAAAATATATAAAGAAAACAAGTATGAGCGAAAGAATTGCTCAGCAAGTGCATTATCAAGTATAATGTAGAAAGTTTCCAAAATAAGCTTTGGATTTTCAAATAACAAACTTTTGTTTTTGAACATTTGTAATCCTTAAAACTTCTCAAATCAAGTTTAGTAATTTATCACAATTTCTCATTCAGCTTCTCGCAACTGAATAGTTTAAAACACAAAAAGGTTTATATTGGCCGTCACGGCGACCGAATCAACAATAACTACAATAGTATGTAGAAAATACGAATTAAGTATAACTCATATGTCTTTAAGACCATAGTTTGTATAAAGATACTAATTTGAAGATAACAGATCTATTCACAACATTCTCTGAAACCAACAACTCTGGAAGGGTAGAATAATCAAGGAGTAAGAATGAGCCAACGCGCTCGGTCATGGAACAAAGAACGCACTTCAAGACTTCAACATGGTACCGACTGGATACGCGGTATGAATAAAACTCATCAGAATAGATATCTCACGACTACCAATGGAATCAAGGAAGTGGATTTCGACTATTTGGAATCCAAATGAATTAAGAGTAAGTGATTTCAGCAAGATTGAAACCACCATTTATTAATCAACAACCAACAACTTCGCGCAACGAATAATCCTGAATATCAGGGCATAACTCACAAGTAAAAAATATACGGATGTAACTCATCCTAGAAATGAAAATTGATATTAGAATTGGATTTTTCACATTTATCAAATCAAAGGTTGAGCTGCTGGCCAGCCACACATCAACCCCGGACTAGCTCAAGTCCTCTACTGGATCATAGGCCAATCTGGGCCTTAAATTATTCCGACCATAAATATGGCCCGACCAATTACTGGTCCCGTTTTTAAAAACATTCCAATTCTATATTATACATGTCAGGTGTCAGCACAAATGACAACCTTACTTCGACAATCAGGTGTCGGAAGAATCGACAGCCTTAATACAACAATTGTTGGAAAACTCACGTTCCAGGAAATAGTTCAATATGTAGAATCAATAAGGAATAGCAATATAATCAAGTATCGACAAGACCGACACAACAATGGGGAATGCACATGACAAGTAACAACATAATAAACATCGACGAAACCGATACAACAACTGGAATGATAATGAAGAATAACAATAACATGCTCAACAAGATCAGGTTCGATATGAAACAGGTATCATGGTATCAATAGAAATTTTATCAGCTCAATATAGAGTAGGGTTCGAAGAACAGG
Organism: Heracleum sosnowskyi; assembly: GCA_030848705.1. NCBI lineage: Eukaryota > Viridiplantae > Streptophyta > Magnoliopsida > Apiales > Apiaceae > Heracleum > Heracleum sosnowskyi. The sequence continues at coordinate 14,309,549 of CM061239.1, forward strand.
CTCTAGATGGCCTCAATAGTATGATTTAACACATTATGGAAGAATTAGTCAAGATTCACCAATTTGGTAAGTGACAAGAAAGTCAAGTTTAAGTTTAAGGATAATTCAAGGTAAGTTTATAATTAGAGAAAAACAAGGGTTTACTGGCTTCTGACAGAATTAGTTTAGATCCTTCGAACGTATACTTATAACAGATAAGCCTCACGTTTGAAAGAAGTAAACCAACTCTTACACAACATATTTGAATTTGAATCAGGGACTAGATCAGATAATCGCTTATAAATAAGAAAGGATAACAAGGCTTGCATAGGTGCAAGGTGAAAAATGGTATACTTGAAGAGTAAGCAACACAACTTCAGAATCTTAGAATAACTTTTCCCTCATAGGGTTCACAAGTTCCCGCTCATCTAGGGTTGGTAATATTCCAACTTAGCATTTTTAAATCAAGTCTTTGAAAGAAGGCCTTAGTATACAGCCCATAACTATCTTTTCAATCATTTCAATATAATAATTATATCTCTCCGATCAACATGAAAATATGAATCTAAACTCAAAAGGTATAAAAGAGTACTCGTCAATTTACGAGATTAAATAACATACTTGCAATTTATTGCAAAGAAATCAACATTTGAAAATTCAGTAAAAAACATTCAACATGCATACTAATAATTCAAGATAATATCTCTTAATTAATAAGCAAGGGTATAAACACTTGCCTCTGGTCCTTAGCTATTTCGTAACGCTGAAACAATACGATTCCCTCCTTATTCTGTCGTATCGCACGATTCTCTACTTCCGTCCTTCTTTGCTCTAACGCTCTTGCGAACACCACTAGTCTGCTTTTACCATTTCGAATCCACGTGCCAGCCTCGATAGTCAAACATGAGATGGTACTTAGTCTTCAACATATGATTTCACATTCCATAAACGATTGTAACTTAACTTCGATAATCTGACTCGTCTCGTCCAATAGCCTCTGTTACATAGACAACCACATTTCAATTGATAGAATGATCACAACTAACTATACAAGTAATCCTCGTAACTCGCTTGACGAAACTCCCCATACTATAAAAAGTCAACATCTAAGTCAACGGCCTCGTAAATCTCATTTTCTAACATTACCGACAAATTTCTATTCCAACTACCCCTCGTGATGATATTAGACACGACCAAAGCATTTAAACAAGTCTCAAAACAATTATTCGCATTTATGAATCACTAACCAGATAATTCACATAATCCACCTCATTCACATAACACATTTAAACAAGTAACCGGTTACGTATCGGACGCCCGGTCTAATTTATAATATTTAAAACTTAGACACTAGCCCTAGTACGGGCATATACGGACTATAAAACACATTACACAACTCATACGAACCATATAACACTTTTAAATATTTTTAAAACATCACACGAAGCTTATTTCAATTTAAATAAGCCACAAACAATTTTTAAATCAAAAATCGGATTTTTAAATCCAATATAAGTATTTTAAATGCAAATAAATCAATTAATAAAATTAATTGACACTCTTTAAATGCTCAAACTATTTTTAAATAATAAATCATGTTTGAAAATAATTAAACTGAATTTTAAATTAATTAAATCTAATTAATAATCAATTTTTAAGAATTAACTGATTAAAAGAATTAATCAATTAATTAAATTAATTAATTATTAATTAAAAATAATTAAAATAATTAAGTTTAATCAATTTTCGAATTTAAAATAATAAATATAATTTTTCATAATTTTCTGAATAATAAAATGTTTTTTTTAAATTAAAGATATGATTTTTAGAATTTTTAAAACAATTTTAGAATTATTTTGAAAATAAAATTCCAGAAACACTTTTCTGAAATGAAATTAGGGTTTTTAAAATCAAAACCGGGTCGGGTAAATTTTGGAAACGGGTCGCCAAGAAACGGATATGGGTCGCCAAGCAAAACCCGACGGCGGCGGGGGTTCCGGCCACCCCACCCAGAATCCGGCGACCATAAATCCACTCGGAATTAATATAGGGCTTTTCACGGAAAATTCACGGGAATCACATAATCATCCCAACACATACTTATCACCACGAACCCGTGCTAAAACTTGCCGGAACGAACAAAAACATTACCACGGTTCGATTCCCCTTCCCCCGATCTATGTAATGGCACAAACAACATCAAGAACCCATGACCCACTCACAAATTCCGACCAAAGAATAAAAATCCGGTGACCTCAATTGTTTTCCGATTTGCTCGATTTAAAGTTCTAAAAATCAAATAAAAATCACCAACACCCTCACCACATCATATACAACTTATTCATATCATCCATTATCAAGAATAATCACAAACACAGATTTCCCCAAATTAAATCAAAAATTCGAAATAAATAAATAATTTAAAAATCGGAAAAGTTTAAAAATCATACCCACATGAATTTTGATGATGGATTTGGATAGAGGATGATGAGAGATTCAATTTGGTTACAAGAACATCGAAATCGGATTCCGATAACGCCTTCAAAATTGAGTTTGATTATCAAGAACACGAAGAACACGTTTCAGGGGTTTTTAGATTTTTAACTGTAATTAAGCGTTATTATACGCAAATCAAAGTACGATTCGCCTTTTTATATTAAACGGAAAATAATACCCCAAACGACATTTTTGGATCGATATTGATCCGATGGATCGTTTTAAATACAATATAACAGAATATATGCTTTAAACCTTTAATAAAGCAGAATACACGTTTTTCGAGACGATAATCATCCATAAAGTACGGATAACTACAAGTATCGTTTAATTCAAAATATACGAACCAAAATACCTCCATTACGAATATTTTCGAATACTTCCCACTTTAACGAATGAAATATTGGTACTAACGATATACCAATGTCCCGAATAATTTGGGAACGATCCAAATTTTCTTTTCGATAATTAAAATAGAATAAAGTAGTATGACATCCTTTTCAAAATAGTTTCTAATCCCCACACATTTAACATAGCACCACAATATCACATATTCAATCATTTAACGAATAACTTAGCACGTTTAAACAGATAAATCATTTAATAACTCTTAATATGAAATTAAAATTTCATTTCACATCACATAATAACACGTAATTTTCCCGGATCTTACAGCCACACTTTCCCAGTAGCCGAGATCTTATTCTTATTCTTATACGCCACACTTTGCCAGTGACCAGTATCTAAAATTCAATAATTACGCGCCCTTAATAGGTATCTAAAGTTGCATACTTGTGCGCCTACTAAGGGTATCTAAGACTAGTTCCGGAACTATAGCATAAATTATGAACGAGTTTGAAACGTAGAGACTGAGTTTCAAAAGATTCTCGATTCTTATATCTTATACAGTTCAAAACAATATTTCTTATATCTTTTACGAAAATTCGAAAATTGCGAAAATTACGAAAATTAGAAAAATAAATTGAAACAATCTTAGGGGCGCCACCTCACCTCCCGCGTATCCTCCTTTATATATATATTGATTGCGACCTCTAACATCTTTCTAAGAATATTGCACCTCGATCGTTACCAATATAATATTATACTATAAAAAATCAAATTGGTGCAAGATATATCAGTTCTGTTGTTGCACACCAAACACTTAACAACCAAAAAATTGTTTTAAGATATTGTTATAAGTTTCTTGCACAATTATTCTGCATCTGCAAGACAAGACAACAAACATATAAGACAAACTTTGCAACTTCTTTATGAAGACTTATTTATTTTGATGAGAAGTCCATTATTGGGTGGGGTTCAGTTAAAATGTTTGTTTGACTTTTGTTATAGATTAAAAAGTGTACTTATAAATTAATTGCTAGGATTTAAGAGAGCTTCGAGCTTTAATGGCTGCACTTATGTTTCGAGACTAAATCGGTCCTCACAAGATGCCTACGTATCTCAATTAATGTTGAGAATCAAGCCAAATACGTAGTTCTTGGTGTTGCCCTCGAGGCTATGGCGGCAGGGGCACACCAAGGACGTAGTGACTTGTATGTCCTTATTCGAGGATGAAGTCTAAAACGTTGTAGATGACGTATGGAGCTGTGTCCAAAACGTAGTTCTATTGTGAAGGAGTAGGGTCCTTATATAGGCGTCTGGAGCCTCGTATTTAGAGTAAGTATTGGTCCTTGTGTATTGCAGAAGGGGGGGGGGGGGATGAATGCAATACTGATAAAATTCAATGTAAATTTCAACAACTAAAATCAAGATTAAATGTTATCAGCAATATATGCAATCACGAACAGTATGCAGTAAGAACAGGATTCACAAAATAAATGTTTTATTTATTTTGCAAAGTGTTGCTACAACCTCAAGAAAGAATTCTCGAGCTTCGGTTTCTCCAAGACACTTGCTTGTCTTCGTTACTTTCCTAGAATGAATTGATAGTCTAAGTATAACACTAATCCTATCACTATCAACACGGGTCTGTGAAGCTGCTGTCATTATCAAGTGGCAGCTTCTTACAAAGTGTCTACCCATGTGACTTTCCTAAATTGCTAACAATGTCAGATATACATTACAAAGAAAGCAACCTAGATTCATTCTATTTCTAGCTAAAACAATTCAGCAAATAGAGACTTAACCTTGCTCTTGAATTGATTCGCTTTTGTTTGCAGTGCTTGAAGCTTCTGTCGTAGTCTTGCAGACTTGGTGCATCTTAGGGATACTGCAACACGCCTGTTTCTTGAACATTGAAACTGTCACGGGGTTTGACTGAGAAAGATACCTAGAACAAGGATCTTTCTCAACACAGTTACTTTTGCCGCAGAGCTTGCTGTCACAGGAATGTGCTTTTGGTGACAGTAGGAGTTCCCCGCATAGTGTGCTGTCGAGGTTTCCAAACTTGCTGTCGAGGGCTAAAGTTGTTGTCGCGTAGTCTTCCGCCAATGTTGCTGTCAGAGTGAATATGCTGTCTTGACTTGCAACATTCTGTCTTCTTGTAATCTTACTGTCAATGCTTATGACAGTAACCTTTATTCATGCTGTCATCTAATATGCGTTCTTTGAGGCTTGAACACAGAAAGTGAACTTCTTCCAAATTACACAATTAAAATAACATTGCATACTGATTACAAGAACATACTTTGGCTGTGACAGTATGTTCTACTTAATTAAAAAATTAAGTATATACAAAGTTAATTTGTTCCTATGCTATCACCCATAAATCCCAACAATCTCCCCCAATTTGTTTTTATGGACAATAACAACAAATTTACAATATATGCTGACAACTTAACTAACAAGATCAGAATGGATTTAGAATGTTTACTTAGCTTGAGATTTCCTCTTCTGTCTCGTTACTTCCTCTCTTCTGAGAGCTTCTACCAAGCTGCTTCTTAGACCTTCTACAAGAGACATTTCAGCAGGTGTGACTGCAGCATCTTCTATTTCTTCAATGATCTTCTTGATAGTAGGAGAAATAAGAGAACTAGCATCCCTGAGATTCAACCATTGCTCTTGATCAAATGGATAGCTTCTGAAGTGGAGTTCTTCATGAATAAGCTTGAATCTACTTCCTCGATAAGCATTGAGAGACATCCTCCTTTGCTTGTCCAGCTTCGAATCTTCTCCTTTTCTCCTTTTCTCCTTTCCAATAGTTCCTCTATCTTGTCAGAACAGATCTGCTCCAGGGGATGAATTGATCCAGAAACCATATACTGTAAATCCTTCAGAATAGTTGTTTTTAGCTTGTGCAAGCTGCAAACATAGATTTCTTCTTTTAGATGCTTGATTCTTAAGGGATTTTCCAGCATACATATTTGATAATTTGGAGCTTCACTTTCTGCCTTGTTGGCAGTCTTGCATCTTTCCAGGAGTTCAGCTTCCTTCTTATCAAGTTCTGACTAATATTGAGCGTATTGAGAAGAGTCAGGTCTTTTGCTTGGCTTGGGTTGCCCTTCCTCTGTGGGTTGGGTTTTCCTTTCTTCTGTGGGTGAATCATCAAACTCATAGTACCAGTGATATGGTATAGGAGAAGCTGGTAAATCAGTTGAAATATCAGCATCATCAAAATCTGCAAAGTTGTAGCCAAATTTCTGATAGAATTCAGCATCCCTATCAGCTTGATATTTCAGAATATGTTCCATAACAAACTCTGAAACATTTTCATAGCTCTCCAGCAACTCTACCATTCTTTCCAGGTAGAAGAAGTCAATTCTTCTTTTATCTAAGGTTGATGTCCTACCACTGGTTGATGTGGAGACCAGATTGAAATCCTTATCAACCTTGGTAGATCTTGATTCTTCCCACCACAGAATGTACCCAGTGACCTCTTGATTTGCATCCATCTTTACCTCAACACCCTTGATTTCTCTAGATTGCATCTGTTGTATCTTAAGACTGTTGGGAGGTATTGATTGAATTGGCTTCTTGAGATTCCTGCCAAATCCAGTGGTCTTTTCCTTTCCTGAGTACTTGTGATTTCCTTCAGGTTTCTGTCTAGAAAACCATGCTCTTGCTCTGGCTTTCAGTCTTATGGGCTTGACAGTAGCTTTGGCTTCATCCTTGACAGAACCTTTCTTGACAGTACCTTTGTCGACAGTATCTTCCATGACAGCATCTTCTTTGACAGTTTCCTTGTCGACAGTACCTTTGGTGACAGCATCTTTTTCTGCATTTATGCAGTCAATAGCACATCTAAGAATGCTTGCCTCCAAAGCTTCCAGTTTTCTTGGCTCCTCTTCATCTGTTGCACCAGCATCTTTCTTTTCCTGGCTAGAAGTTTCTTCATTGCCTTCATTCTGAGATTGAATACCAGTATTCCCAGAATTACTTCCACCAGCATTTCCAGCATTTTCAGAAGCTTCACCACCTCCAACCTCATCATCATCATCATCATCATCATCATGAGGAGGTATGTCATAGAGACAGCTTCCACCTTGATCATTTCTTTTAGCTTTGGCTCTAGAGATTAGTTCCTTCACTCTAGCTCCCAGTGCCTTGTCTCTCAACACCAGCATTTTGTAGATCTCTTGAACATCATAAACTCTTCCTGGATTGGCATTTGAACTGAGTATTCCATATAACACTTTCAGAATTGACTTGGTTTCCATTCTAGATGTGCCAACCAAATTCATGAAGCTGTTCCTTCTTGTGCCATCCTTAGTTACAGATCTGTAGAAAACACTTGGTGGATTTGTGTAGACTTCAGGTAGCTTTTGTGTGATCAGGTTCTGGATTTGCATATCCAATATTTCATTGAATGGTGTTTGAGTTGCCCTGATCTTTCCCTTCAAAGCACACAACACCTTTGCTGGCAGACTCTGCAATAACTGCATTGTGATGAAATAAGATATGCCAGAAGTGAAATAGATACTTACATCCCATCTTTTCTCATCATTAACCATTACACTGACACTGGTGATTTGATCCTTTAACAATTTTGTGGTTTTGGTTGGAAGGTTGCTTGGAGCATTCATTGCTTCTTCCACCAAACTGCTAAATTCACTGTCATGATTGTGTAATGTGCTCTCCCTGTAATCCACCATTAGAGTATTGGCTTCTTCTTGATCATACTCAGTACCATTGGACCAAGTATTTCCTTTATGGATGGATTCAGGTAGTTTCCCTTTACCTTTCCCAGACTTATTCTGTTCCTCCATTTCTCTCCATCTTCTTTGTAGAGCAGATTCTTGAGATGCTGGAGTTGGCTCTCTGATTGTCACAGGAGGTAGAATTGGATGTCTAGATGCAGGTCTTCTTTGCATTGTATCTTGAGTTGCCTTTGACATTAACACCTGTTCACCATCCAATTCAACTTCAACCAGGTCTTCAGCTTTATCCTTTGGTTGTCCACTGCTTGGTTTGACCTGCTCCCCCTTAGTCCTTGCTTTCCTTTTAACTCCTGAAACTTGTTTTGCTCCCCCTTTGGGCTTCATAGATACTGGCTCCCCCTGAGTTCCACCTGATTCTTGAATAGGCAATGATTCTGATCTTGCTACCTTCTCCCCCTTAGTTGAGTTGGCAGCTACCAGGTCAGTAAGGAACTGTATAGAGAGTTGAGTAGCAGCAAAGCCATCAACCACCAGTTGAGAGAGAGTCCATCTTGGAGTTCAATGTAACACACTGTCCTTCCAGAGCTGCAATCCTGTTACCAAAAGTAGCAGAGGGGCCACCATACCTTAACCTTCTTGGAGGGGAAGGAAAAGAAAGGGGCTTGGAGGTTATGGGGGTTCTCACACTCTCAGGGTGTTTTTGAGTGATCTCATCACCCCTCACAGATTGACTCTCAAGGCCTAATGCCTGAATAGTGTGGGCTCCCTCAATATCTCTCTGGACATGCTCAAGTCCCTCTTCTTTTGCCAGCTCATTTGGCTGCCTCTCATTTTTATGCTCACCTCTCTTTTCTTTTATCTCTCTTTTCTTTTGCACACCCTCACCCAACCTAGATGCATGGGTATGAGCAGTACTAACATGCATGGAAGGAGTAGATTTAGAATGTACCTTTAAGAGTTTGGCAAGAGGTAGGTCATCATCAGAGGCATCCTCAATAATTACAGCATCAAAATCAGGCTGAGAGGACTGGACAACATCTGTGGCAGGAATGTTACTGTCATTTGGAGTCTGGACAGCAGGTTCTGGCATGACAACAACTTTGGGAGGTGGAGTGACAGTAGGTTCTGTAGTGACAGTATCTTTCTCTCCACCCATGATAGCAGCTGTGTCCAGGACATCAACATTTTCAGTGTCTTTGACAGCAATAGAGGCTGTGACAGCATCTTCCTGAAGGTAAGATGCTCCTTGGAGTTCAGACAAAGTGTTGGCTGTTTCATTTTCTGACAAAATTCCACTTTGCCCTAGCTCAGTGTTTGGAGGAGTGGTGTCCATCTCACTTTGAGAAATGGGTTCTTGTGGACCACTAGAGGGGGACTCATCCATGATTGGAGATGGATGATCAAAACCTGAAGGGTTGGGACTGTCCCCTTCTCTAGGTTGTGGAGAAGAAACAAAGGAATGTGTAGGGAAGGAAGAAGGTGAAAGTGTAGCAGAGAGTGGGGGCTGATTCATAGGGGAAACATGTGAACCATCAATAGGAGTAGAGAAATCCTCACTGTGCCCTAACTCACTGTGTGTTTCTTCAAGTGGGGGTATCTAAGGTTGTGAACCATGAGTTTGTGCAGACTCTGTACAGGGTGCCTTGGGAGACAGGCCAATTTCAATAGATGCACCTTGTTGAGAAGGCACATCTAGGGAGGTGTTTGAGTCCCTTTCAGTAACCACGGTTTGTTGAGAAACTGCAGCTTGGTTAACAGTGGTTTTAGTCCTCCTAGCTCTCTTCTTCTTAGGCTCAGGGGGAACCACTGGGGGTTCTGTTTGACTACCTTCCTTATTTGCTGCACTAGGTGCAGTGTCTCCCTCTTGACTAACAGAGCTACCACCAACATCAGCTTCTAAGGGCCTTTTTCTGGATTCTTGCACTGCTTCTCTTTGGGCTTTGGTAAGTCTAGAGGGCCTAGGCTGAGTGTATGGTGTAGAATGTGGGTTAACTGAATTTGGGTCTAATTCAGTTTCATTCTCAAGAGTGAAGGAATCATAACCAGTAGGTAATGGATAATCAAGGTTGGACACTTGATCAACCATGTGTTGAGTGAAACAAAGTGGAATATGTGCATTGAGCTTCTGTGAAGATAACAGTGTGTGTGTGTTCTTCTTCAAAACTGAGCAAGCCTCTAAACGAGGAGCAGCATCATTAAAATCACAGAATGAATTAATGCACATCATAAGAAAACGAGGGTAGATTGATACCTTCTTACCTATGGCAGCCCTGAGTTGTGCCATGAGGAGAGCTCCAACATTCACCTTGTATCCATGGACAAGAGAATGTGTCAGTTTCTTGATGTAGGAGGGTATCCCATTCCAGCCTGTAGACTTGGTAGAGAACACCTTGACCATCACATCAAATATCATGCTCCACTCCTTTCTCAGATGCTTCCTATCCATTTCACCAGTTGGATACCACTTGGTAGTCCCCTCTTCGAGAATAGGGCATGCATACCCAATCTTCAAGAAGAGCTTCTTGAGAGTGTCATCATTGGCAAGTTCAGCAAATTGGTGTCCTGCTTCAAGTGTAATTCCAAGAGCAGTGTTGATGACCTCAGCTGTAAGAGTGTATTGTTTCCCAGAGATAGTGAATTGAATACCCGGGTTCTCACCCTCAGTTTGAGCAACAGCAGTTTGCCAAAACGCCTCAATTCGGTCTAAGTCTAGAATGGGGGTTGAGGTGATGGCATAACCGAGATAGGACTTGTTCAAGAAAAACACGAGTCCTTTGAAGCCTTCACCAGCATCATTTGGGGAAAAGATGCCAGCAAAGTTTGTTTGAGAGAGAGTCTGTTTGGATGCCATGGAGATTTCAAGAAAAGAAGAAAGTAAGAAAGTGGCTTTTTGCTTGAAGAAAAGTATATTGCCTTGAGTTCGATGAGAGTGATATGTCTGAGTAACTGGAGAATAAATAGAGGTATCGCAAACGTTGTGCACAAAAAGTGGAATTAAAGAACGTGTCTTAACCCACTCTTATAACACGTCAGTTACTGCCCGTTATTCACTGACCAACGTGGGATGAATATCCAATTTCAACGGTCCACTATTGTTGACAGTAACCTGTGCGCTAGAAACAATCTGTCAGTAATAAGAGGTGGTGACAGTAGGTTTTGCGCGACAGCAACTATTGCGCAAAAACTTGTTGTCACCGTTAAGCGTATGAATGACAGTATCTTTTACAAGTCTTGACAGAAGGTCTTTTCCTGCTGTCAAGAAGGTTGCTGTCAAGAAACACACGATAGTACCCTTCTTAACGACAGTAACTTCGATTGGGAATTGGTTCTGTCATGAACTTATTAGAATGCTTTATTCATATACTTAACTTAATATTGACACATTTTGGATTTAGCAATTTAATCTTTTGAACACAGATATTAAGCAATTAGCACAGACAAATCATAAACACAAGAACAAGAACTTTTATTTATTATTGATAAAATCATTAAAAATAGAACATGGAGTACATTATTCTATGATCTTATCAACTAGTTCTAAAATCTCTTCCTTAATCTCTTCTTCAGAGCGACCTTCTTCCTTGAGAAGTGCCTGAAGCTCCTTCTCTTCTTCCTGAGCCTTGGCCTTCTCTTCCTGTTCCTTTTCCTCATCTATCTCATCGAGGGCATCCAACAGCACCTCGAAGAGCTCCTCAATCTCTTCATTGTAGGGTTCACTATCGCACCGTTTTAGCCCTACTTCAATTCCTACTTTGTTTTCCATTATTTACTTTAAAACTGAGAGCAGACTGGTGAAACCTAAGGTTAATTTATAGGCAAAACCGTCTAAGGGTTAAAGTCTAATGGTCAACAGTTAGAGTACCCATACAACTACCACAAAAGTAATTAATGGTCGTGTCCTCCTTTAATCCTACAGATTAATGCAAAACGGTGTGAAAGTCCAATGGAACAGATTTTTATCTCTCAAACTTAACAAGTAACCACATTAATGTCATACACGGTCTAAAAGTATGAGACTGGCACAAAATACTGACATGAAAAGTCAAATCAACACATGCTGTCACATAACAGACATAGACCAAGTAGACATTAACTTCTCTTGACAGCAGGTTTGAAGTTGCTGTCATGAGCTTCAAAAGAGAATTTGGAATTATAGAAAACTGAGTAAATCAACATACCAGATTCAGCATTCCCAATTCACTTACCAACCTGTTGAAGGTTGCTTCATCCAATGGCTTAGTGAAGATGTCAGCAAGTTGCTTGTCAGTTGGGACATAGATCAGCTTCACAGTTCCTTGTTCAACATGCTCTCTGATAAAGTGATGTCTTATATCAATGTGCTTTGTCCTAGAGTGTTGAACTGGATTGTCTGAAATGGCTATGGCACTAGTGTTGTCACAACAGATTGGAATTTCACTTAACACTAGACCATAATCCAGAAGTTGATTCTTCATCCATAGAATTTGTGCACAGCAACTGCCTGCAGCAATATACTCAGCTTCTGCAATTGAGGTAGAAACTGAATGCTTCTTCTTGCTAAACCATGAGACCAATCTTCCACCAAGAAATTGACAGCTACCAGTAGTACTCTTTCTGTCAATCTTGCATCCAGGATAGTCTGAGTCTGAGTAGCCAATTAGATCAAATCCAGTGTTCTTGGGATACCAAAGACCTAGGTTAGGAGTGCCTTTTAGGTATCTAAAGATTCTCTTGATGGCTACTAAGTGAGACTCCTTTGGATCACTCTGAAACCTTGCACAGAGACATGTAGCAAACATGATGTCAGGTCTGCTAGCAGTTAGGTAAAGGAGAGATCCTACCATGCCTCTATAGGTGCTTGAGTCAACTTTCTTTCCTTTAGGATCAAGATCCAGACTGGTTGAGGTGGACATTGGTGTCTTTGCAGGTGATGAATCTTCCAAGTTGAACTTTCTGAGAAGTTCCTTGATGTATTTAGCTTGACAAATGAAGATTCCATCAGATTGTTGAAGAATTTGTAATCCCAGAAAGAATGACAATTCTCCCATCATACTCATCTCATATTTGTTACTCATGAGAGAGGAAAACTTCTCACACAGCCTCTCATTTGTTGAACCAAAAATGATATCATCCACATAGATTTGTACCATAATGATGTCCTTGCCATGGTGTTTGTAGAAAAGTGTCTTGTCCACAACTCCTCTAGTAAACTGATTGTCCAAGAGAAAAGTGGAGAGTGTGTCATACCAAGCCCTGGGTGCTTGCTTTAGTCCATACAAAGCTTTGAAAAGTTTGTATACAAAATCATACACTTCAGCATCCTCAAACCCTGGTGGCTGTTCAACATACACTTCTTCTTCCAATTCTCCATTTAGGAAGGCACTTTTGACATCCATCTGAAATACTTTGAAGTTGCAGTGTGCAGCATAGGCTAGAAAGATTCTTATAGCTTCAAGTCTTGCAACAGGTGCAAATGTCTCATCATAATCTATTCCTTCCTGTTGACAGTAACCCTTAGCTACTAGCCTTGCTTTGTTTCTTGTCACTGATCCATTTTCATCAAGCTTGTTTCTGAAAACCCATTTGGTCTCAATGACTGACTTTCCCTTAGGTCTTGGAACTAGCTTCCATACATTGTTCCTTTCAAACTGATTTAGCTCTTCTTGCATGGCTATCACCCAGTCAGAATCCAACAATGCTTCATCAGTTGTCTTGGGTTCCATTTGAGACAAGAAGCATGAAAACATGCTGTCAGCAGAGACTTTGTTCCTTGTCTTCACTCCAGAATTAGGGTCACCAATGATGAGGTCACTTGAGTGATCCTTGTTCCACTTGGTGATTCTGGGCAAGCTACATGACTGTACAGGAACATTTGCTTCAGTTTGTTGAGTTGAATGATCACCAATCCCATTGTCTTCACCATGTTCTTCATTGTCTCCAGAGTCACCACTGTCATGAATGTTAGAGGTTATGGTCTGTGACTGAGCTGGAGTTTGGTTGACAGTAGTGGTATTGACAGTATCTTTATCAACTTCAACAATTTGAGTGAAGCTAGGTTCTTCATCCACAATTTCCTCAGCTTCCAAGTATCCTTGATTCTTAAATCTGAATGTCTGCATCTTTCCTTCTTCATGCAGTCCTGGAAACTTGGTTTCATCAAATGTGACATTAACACTTTCTTCAATAATCCTGTGTTCCATAACATAAACTCTGTAGGCAGTCCTTTCTGTGATGTAACCCATGAATAGTCCTTCAAAAGCCTTGGTGGCAAATTTTCCTTTCTTTTCATGGTTATCCTTCATCATAAAGCATTTTCTCCCAAACACATGAAAATATTTGACAGTAGGTTTCTTTCCAGTTAGCAGACAGTAAGGTGTACTTGCATGAGTCTTCTTGATCATGGTTCTGTTCTGAGTGTAATAGGTTGTGTTGATAGCTTCAGCCCAGAAATATGTTGGCAGTTTGGCGTCATGCAACCTAGTTCTAGCTGCTTCAATGAGAGTCCTGTTCTTTCTCTCTACAACTCCATTCTGCTGTGGAGTTCTTGCAGTAGAGAATTGTTGTACAATCCCTTCATCTTTACAGAAATTTCCAAGAGTGGCATTTCTGAATTCTGTACCATTGTCACTCCTCAAGATTTGAACTTTTGAGTTTGGAGTTCTATCAAGAACTCTGACTTGATCAATAATCATTTGAGCAGCTTCATCTTTGGATTCAAGAAACTTCACCCAAGTGTACCTTGAGTAATCATCCACCATTACTAAGGCATATCTCTTCTTGGCCATTGATGGTACATTGACTGATCCAAAGAGATCCATGTGTATCAACTTGAGTGCTTCAATGTTGGTGTTCATTTGCTTGGACTTGTGCACAGCTCTTCTCAGTTTGCCCATTTGACAATCTTCACACAGTCCTTCTTGACATAATTCATGTTGGGGCAAACCTCTCACTAACTCCTTCTTCATCAGAATATTCATTGTCTTGAAGTTGAGATGTGAGAGCTTCCTGTGCCAAAGCATACTGTCACCAACAGTAGCTTTACTGTAAAAGCAGTAAACCTTATCCTTCTTTGTTGAATTTAAGTCAGCAACAAACAAGCTTCTAACCCCTTTTAGAGAGAGGCTACTTTCCTTCTTGTGATAAATGTTACACAGCATCATATCAAAATCAACCTTGAATCCCATGTCACTGAATTGGCTGACACTGAGTATATTGTGCTTCAATCCATCCACAAGAGCAATATCTTCAATGACAACATTTCCAATTTCTAGACAGCCATATCCCACTGTGTAACCCTTGCTGTTGTCTCCAAAGGTTATGATTGGGCCAACTTTCTCAACATAATGTGATAGCAGGGCTTTATCACCTGTCATGTGCCTTGAGCAACCACTGTCAATTATCCACATGACTTGATCTTTCTTCTTGCCCTGCAAAACAGAATGTGTCTAAGATGCATATGGTACCCAATCCTTGTTGGGTCCTGCAGTTTCAGTGTCTTCTGAGTTTCTTTCAGTCATAAAGTCACAAGCATTATCAGTAATCTCCTGTTTGACTTCTCTTTTCACCCACTTAGGTTTAGAATTGGACTTGGTCCTTTTCTTAGTGGATGGAGCCTTTTTGTTGTTGCCAGCAGGCTCAGAAGTCTCAACAGTGTTTAAGTATGAACATTTTTCAGTAATGAGAATAGGTAAGTTAAAGCATGTACTCATGGCAGTAATTTTGCATGGCATACATTCAATGTTATTATAGACTCATAGTTCTATGCATAAGGGGGGTTCTGTGTAAGTTACCATTGAGTTCAGTAGCATTGACCTTATCCTCAATTGGTTTCTTACAAACATATGTTAAGTGATGAGTAGATCCACAGTAATTGCATAGTTTCCTAGAAGCACCTCCAACATTAGTGTATCCATTTCCTTTGTTGACTCCTACCTTTCCATTCCTATTCTTAGACTTGGGAGTTACTGGATTGACAGTATGTTCAGAAGTTGCTGTCGAACTTTCCTTGACAGTATCTTTGGAAGATTCTGTCTTGCCAACTGTGACAGCATCTTTTGAACTTGCTGTCTGATTGCTTGGTAAGTTTACTGTCTTGGGGATTGTGACAGTATCCTTTCCATCCTTGAATGTGCTGTCAACACCTTCATCCTCATCAAGAATTTCTTGTTTGATGAGCATGGCTTCTTCATCAAACTCAATTTCTGCAGCTTTGAAAATGGGAGTTTTAACTTTCTTGAGAATGGTGGGTTTGACAGCAGCATTTCCAGAACAATCTTGAATCACAGTTTCCTTTCCAGGTCTTGTACCATATGAAAAACCTATACCAACTAACTGATTTTCTGTATGCTTATCATTGTAATCCTGAACTATCTTAGATGAGTTTTTATAAGCCTTGATTTTAAATTCATTTTCGGCAATCTCATTTCTCAGGAATTCCTCAACCTCTTTAGCACATTTCAATTCATTTTTAAGTTTAGCATTCTCCTGAGCTAAAGAGTCTAGTGAACTGGTTTTGAGAACAAGAGATTCATTTTCAAACTTTAGTGTTTCATTTAGCTTACTCAGCCTAGTGATCTCCTCATTGGCAGCAGATAAGCTAGTATGGACATTGAACATTTCAGCACTTAAGTCTTTAATGGTTTTCTTATACTCATCAATGGACATATCAAGTAAGACAAGTGAAGGTACCTGACTTGAAGATGTTGATGTTACTTCATCAGTGCTAGCCATGAGAGCTAGGTTGACATATTCTTCTTCATCTTCATCATCAGACTCATCCCAACACTTTCCTTCAGCCACATAGGCTCTACCTTGATTCTTCTTAGAGTATCCACCAGTTCCTTTCTCAAATCTCTGAACCTGTTTAGGTCTTTTGCACTCAGTAGCAAAATGACCAGGTTCACCACAGTTGTAACACTTGAATTTAGATCTATCCACAAATCCAGTCTTGTATCCTCCTTTGAATGAGCTTCCCACAGCAGCCTTTGATGAGCTTCCATTGGTGAACTTGGATGCTTGGCCTTGGGGCCTGAATGACCTGTCCTTCTTGAACCTAAAGTTCTTGAACTTTTTGGCCATGTAAGCCATAGTAGGATTGTCCATGCTTTCCAGTTCCTCCATAGTGTAGAAGTCTTCATCTTCCACATCCTTGAGCTGTAGTACTACTTTCTCATCATCTTCAACAACCTCTTCTATCTTCAAGGATTGTACAGGGGTTGGTTGAGTGATTTGTAGTGCTTCAATAGGTTGTGTGATTCTTGGCACTTGTGCTACTAGGGCACTTGACATGTTAGCCATCTTGTTCCTTGTTCCACTTTGTATGGCTCTCTTTTGAAAGAGTTCAAGTTCATAAGATTTCAGAATGCCATAAAGTGTCTCAAAGGTTATATTATTGAGATCTCTTCCTTCTCGTATGGCTGTTGTCTTGTGTTCAAGATGATCAGGCAGTGTAAGCAAGAACTTGACATTCAATTCTTTTTTGTCATAGTACTTGCCATGTATCTGCAGTTCAGTTAAGAGCTTACTGAACCTTTCAAACATGGAGGTTAGGTCTTCACCAGGCTTGGCCATGAATGCCTCATATTGAGATATAAGTATTTGCCTTTGGTTGCCTTTAACTTCTTCACTTCCTTCACAGAGTAAGGCTAACCTGATCCACATCTCCTTGGCTGATGTGCAGCTTATCACACTTTCACACATGGCTTTATCCAACATGAGAGAATCGAGCAAGATGAGTTGCAAGTGATCATCTAGCACCATTTTCTCCTTCTCAGTTTCCAAAAATTCCGAGGGATCTTTGGGAACCCAATGTGCAGGAATGATTTCACCATTTACTGTTGTGGCTTCAATTTCCTTCCTTGGTATGAAAGGACCATTCTCGAGTATACCTGGGTATAGTGGATTTGCAGCTTTGATAAACAACAAGATTTTTCTTTTCCAAATGCTGTAGTTCTCTTTATCAAAAGCTGGGATCTTGATACTGTTTGATTTCTGCATTGTCGTCGGGATCTCAGCTATGTATGTTAATCTGATCGCTCTGATACCAGTTGTTGGTCCTTGTGTATTGCAGAAGGGGGGGGATGAATGCAATACTGATCAAATTCAATCTAAATTTCAACAACTAAAATCAAGATTAAATGTTATCAGCAATATATGCAATCACGAACAATATGCAGTAAGAACAGGATTCACAAAATAAATGTTTTATTTATTTTGCAAAGTGTTGCTACAACCTCAAGAAAGAATTCTCGAGCTTCGGTTTCTCCAAGACACTTGCTTGTCTTCGTTACTTTCCTAGAATAAATTGATAGTCTAAGTATAACACTAATCCTGTCACTATCAACACGGGTCTGTGAAGCTGCTGTCATTATCAAGTGGCAGCTTCTTACAAAGTGTCTACCCATGTGACTTTCCTAAATTGCTAACAATGTCATATATACATTACAAAGAAAGCAACCTAGATTCATTCTATTTCTAGCTAAAACAATTCAGCAAATAGAGACTTAACCTTGCTCTTGAATTGATTCGCTTTTGTTTGCAGTGCTTGAAGCTTCTGTCGTAGTCTTGCAGACTTGGTGCAGCTTAGGGATACTGCAACACGCCTGTTTCTTGAACATTGAAACTGTCACGGGGTTTGACTGAGAAAGATACCTAGAACAAGGATCTTTCTCAACACAGTTACTTTTGCCGCAGAGCTTGCTGTCACAGGAATGTGCTTTTGGTGACAGTAGGAGTTCCCCGCATAGTGTGCTGTCGAGGTTTCCAAACTTGCTGTCGAGGGCTAAAGTTGTTGTCGCGTAGTCTTCCTCCAATGTTGCTGTCAGAGTGAATATGCTGTCTTGACTTGCAACATTCTGTCTTCTTGTAATCTTACTGTCAATGCTTATGACAGTAACCTTTATTCATGCTGTCATCTAATATGCGTTCTTTGAGGCTTGAACACAGAAAGTGAACTTCTTCCAAATTACACAATTAAAATAACATTGCATACTGATTATAAGAACATACTTTGGCTGTGACAGTAAGTTCTACTTAATTAAAAAATTAAGTATATACAAAGTTAAGTTGTTCCTATGCTATCACCCATAAATCCCAACAGTAAGTTTAGGAGACTTAGCGAATAAGTCTCCTTTTTGATAATGGATAAACATTGTATTTCTTGGTGGACAAGTCTTTTCCTTGTTGATAAGGACTATGACTCATTATTTCTTTTAATTGGGATTATGGATCCTTCTTTGATGAATTTACCATATTTTGGACTCATTTCCTGAGCTGTATATTTTCCTTATTTATTAATTACGAAATTAATAAATAATTAGGGTTTTGGGCCTTGTTTATTGGGCCGGTTAGGTTTAATTAATGCAATATTAATTATGTCTTTAGGGTTATTTTTAACCCATATCATTTGCCCCCCAACTTCTATGATAATGCACTAGGATTTCATAGAAGTTATACCGGTCTTTTTCGAGACTTGAGGTCTTTTTATCCCTTACCTGGGACTTACTACCCTTTTTTGGGGATTTTAATATACACTAGTGTTTCACGAATATCGTCTTGGTGTAAAGTGTGGAGCGACCTACACATTTACGAAGATTTTGCCTTATTCGAGGCTAACTTGACATTTGCATAAGCCTTTTATGTCTTATACCGTCTTATTTTGGCTTCAAGCCTTTCATTGAGCATATCGAATGATGGGGTTTGGACTGAATGTCTTAGGTTTCTGGGGTTTCAACCCTTCACCCTTACGAGTTCTTATTGATGGCTCCACTCGTAGTGATTCTTTCTCAAGTCTATCATATCAAACTTCTCTTGAGCTTGAAATTTTCGCTAATTAACAATAAGCATCTTAGGCTTTCTTTTGTATGTTTATTAGCAACATTCACCCTGCGGGGTTCGTTGTATTCAGATCTATTTGTGCAGTTGACATGCATATTTTGTATGCTTTCCTTTGCATTCATTTGTAGTTTGTCTTGGCAATGCTTTGAGGATGTTTCTACCAATCAAAACGGGTTCAACCCTTCATCTGCTTTCTAGGAAGCTCCTGATTTCATCGAACTTTATTTCTACTTGTCCTACTAGCGGATCCTTTTAGGATGCACTAAATATAATAAACTTTTAAGTTTGAGGCATGCCAAGTCCTTGGCACCTCATGCCCTTCAAGGGTTTCTAGCTTATACAAGCCTCGTCCAAACACATTCTTGACTTTGTAGGGCCCTTCCTAATTAGGGGCTAATTTTCCTTTCTGTCCAACCCCGGATGCTTTAATATTTCTGAGAACGAAGTCTCCTTGACGAAAGAACCTTTCTTTAACCCTTAGGTTGTAGTAGAAAGATGTTTGCTTCTGATGTTCCACGATCTTGGCATTTGCCTCATCTCTGACTTCATCAATTAGATCAAGAGCCAACCTCATACCTTCTTCGTTCGATTCAGGCTCAAAGGCCCCTACTCTTGGGGAGGTATGAGTAATCTCCACTGGCACCATGGCTTCTGCCCCATAGGCTAACAGGAATGGAGTTGCTTCAGTAGTAACCTTGCAAGTGGTACGATATGCCCAAAGTATAGGGAGCAACTCGTCCACCCAAGTGTTCTTTGAGCGTTCAACTCTCTTCTTGAGTCCATCTAGGATGATTCGGTTGGCCACCTCGGCTTGTCCGTTTGCTTAAGGATGAGCAACTGATGTGAATCACAACTCAATGTTGTTCTCCTCACAGTACTTCTTGAAATCTTCATTGTCAAACTGCTTCCCATTGTCCGTGACCAGGATTCATGGGATTCCATATCTGCATATTACATTTTCCCAGAAGAAATGCATTACTTGATTGGTGGTTATCTTGGCTAAAGGTTTAGCCTCAATCCACTTGGTGAAGTAGTCGATTGCCACTATCAAGAACTTTCTTTGCGCACTTGCCATTGGAAATGGTCCAAGTATATCCATTCCCCACATGAAGAATGGGATAGGTGAGTTTATGGATGTCATCATCTCTGGTGGTTGCCTAACCACCGGTGCATGCTTTTGACACCGTTCACATTTCTTCACGTAGCTTTTAGCATTTGCAAGTATGCTTGTCCAATAGAAACCCAGACGAGTGATTTTATGGACAAGGGCTCTGCCCCCCAAGTGCTGTCCACAAATTTCTTCATGCACTTCCCTTAGGGCCAAATATGCCTCTTGGGGTCTCAAGCATTTCAGATATGGAACAATGAAAGACTTTTTGTATAGGATTCCCTCAATCAGGGTATACCTTAGTGCTCTCACATATAACTTTCGTGCTTCTAAAGTGTCGTTGGGTAACCACCCAGTTTCCAGATGAGATTTGATGGGATCCATCCAACAGCTGGCAACATCAATAGGTGCTACCAACTTTCCATTGATGCTCGGGGTCTTCAAGATTTGGAAGTATACACTTCCTGCATAGTTTTCATTTTCAGAAGAGGCAAACTCAAACAAGGCATCAGCCTTCATTTTCTCTTCCCTTGGAATGTGTTCCACATAGCATTCATCAAACTGAGTCATGATGGCCTTGACAAGTTTTAGGTACTTGGCCATGACTTCATCTCTGGCTTCAAACTCCCCATTTACTTGGGAAACCACTACTAGCCTCGAGTCTCCACACACTTTCAGAGGTTTAACTCTCAAGGCTCCAGGCTCCAGCCAGCCCTAAGCCAGCTATCAGGGCTTCGTATTCAGCTTCATTGTTTGTCGTTGGGAAGTCTAGTTTTAGTGTGTATTCTATGAGAAATCCATCAGGACTTTGTAGCACCAAACCTGCTCCACTTGATTTTGTTTTTGATGCTCCATCAAAATAGAGCACCCAACACTCTTTGGACACCATGTCTTCATCTTTCTTGTCTTCATCTATCACTTCCTGCCCCCTGACTTCCTGGTTGTCAATAGTGCATTCAACCATGAAGTCAACGAGTGCTTGAGCTTTTATGGCCGTTCGAGGCTTGTACTTGATGTCAAATTCTCCCAATTCAATAGCCCATTTGATCAACCTTCCACTAACTTGAGGGATATGCAAGATGTTTCTTAGAGGCTGATTGGTCAAGACCTCTATCTTGTGAGCCTGGAATTATGGGCGTAGCTTTCTTGAGGCCATTATCAAGGCTAAGGCAAATTTCTCAATCGTAGAGTAGTTTATTTCTGCCCCATGTAGAATCTTGCTCACGTAGTAAATGGGTTTCTGAACCTTCAACTCTTCTTTTACCAATACGGCTCCAAGTGCTGTGTTAGAAACCGCTAAGTACAAATAGAGAGTTTCTCATGGCTTTGGCTTTCCCAACAGTGGTGCCTCAGCCACGTATTTCTTCAGGGCCTCAAAGGCCTCTTGGCTTTCAGTTGTCCACTCAAAAAATTTCACGTTTTTATTGTTTTGAAGAAAGGTAAACACTTCTCTCCTGACTTGGATTTGAATCTTCCCAATGTTGCCACTCTTCCCGTTAGTTTCTGGACATCCTTGACAGTCCGTGGTGGTTCCATGTCTAGAATTGCTTTGATTTTGTCGGGATTAGCCTCGATTCCTCTCTTGGAAACCATCAGGCCTAAAAACTTCCCTGAGCCTTCACCAAAGGCACACTTAGCTGGATTCAACATCATCTTGTGGTGCCTCAGCACTTTAAACGCTTCATGTAGATGGTTTATATGATCGGCCTTATCGAGGCTTTTAACCAACATGTCATCCACATAGACTTCCATGGTTTTTCCAATCAGGTGTTCAAAAATTTTGTTCACCAATCTTTGGTATGTTGCCCCTTGGAGATGTCATCTTTGTGCATTTTGATTTGGTTGTATCCACTGAAGCCATCCATGAAACTCAGCATCTCGTGCCCCGCTGTGGCAGCTATTAAGGCATCAATCCTTGGTAAGGGAAAACAATCCTTAGGACATGCATCGTTCAAATCGGTGAAGTCTACACACATTCTCCATTTTCCATTGGCTTTTTTGACCATCACTGGGTTAGCCAACCATTCTGGGAATTGTATCTCTTCAATGAACCCGACTTTCAGAAGCTTTTCTACTGCTTGTTTAATGGCCTCTTGCCTTTCTGGAGCAAAATTTCTCTTCTTCTATTTCACCGTCTTCCTTTCAGGATTCACATTCAATTTGTGGGTTATCAACTGGGGATCAATCCCTAGCATGTTAGCCGCTGTCCAAGCAAAAACGTCATTGTTCTCTTGAAGAAAAGATATGAGCTTGCTTTTCAATGGTTCAGGCAATAGTGCTCCAACGTAAGTCACCTTCTCCGGTTCACCAGGGACTAAGGGAATTGGGATTAAATCCTCGGTTGGTTTCCCTCTTCGGTCCTCATTATCACTAGTATCCATGTCTTCAATGGGGAGAACCTGCCCCCCGATTCCATCAAGCCTTAACGCGACTACGTAACAGCTTCTAGCCATCTTTTGGTTTCCCCGTTTTTCACCAGTTCCATTGTGACACCCCCAAATCCCGGGGTCAGGGAATTTGGTCGTCACCTGAAATCTCAAATAAAATCACCTGATAAATATTAAACCAATTTAAATATGACAACTGTGACCCCAACTCTACCAAGAATCTTTTAGGCTATAGTGCTAGAAACAAGAATCCAAACTTTATTAAACTTTAACTTACTTATACAACAATACTCTTTACATAAATCTATAACACTGGTATAACTTCGATGTGAAGTATATCAGGCAAAACTAAATTTATACAATATAATATTTACTAGAATTCAACTCTATACAATACCCTTACACTAGGTCCACCTGCTCTAAATCAACTCATCTTCCCAACGTCACCTTGACTCTTCTCGCTCCATAGCTATGCAATTAAATACTGGCAATCTACCTTTTCACTGGAGGGTTAAAATGTAAAACAAGCAAGAGTGAGCAAAAGAAGCTCAGCAAGTATATAGTACTGCACAAGATCAAATAATGATGCAACAATATCTGAAAAGAAGTTAACTCAACTGGGATAGAATAATGGTGCAATAATAGCAATATGTAAAAATGAACTCAGCTGGCCAAGAAAATGGCAACATATGAAAAGAAATAACTTAACTGGCAACAATGAACAATAGTGATAATCAATATCAACTGTAAGTTAGAATTGGATTTTTACTGTGACGTAATGAGTTATAGTGGATGATCAGTCACACTAAAACTCCGGACCATACCCACGGTATGTCCAAATACTGAACTGGATCCAAGGCCACCTTGGCCACATAATAATATTCATATCCTGACTGGCGTCTGCAGTCCTTAAAACATTTCATTTTTAATTAAAAACTTCCAATTCAAACTTAGTACTGGGAGTTAGGTGTCGGAACGATCGACCACCTCATTAATTTAAACTATTACTTTCAACTGTCTGATTAACTTTATCAACTGAATTAGGCTAAGACAATGCATACGAATTAGATTTCCCATCACAAGGAATCAAGGTAAAATCTGACAATACAAGGTGCTGCAAGGTATAAGTTAGGAAATGAAATAGAGTTCGTCAAATCACGAACAATAGGTTATCTCAATCTCAGAATAATAAAAGAATCTGGTTATAAAACAGTAATTAAATTAGGAATTGAAAACAGGAATCTTGATACGATACTCTGAACAAAAGAGTACAAGTTAGTAAACTTGCCTTTGGTCCTTAGCTATTACGTAAAATCGAAGTACTATGATTCTCATCTTCTTCTATCTTATGTCATCAAAATCTTCTATTCTGATAACTCTTGGTTCCGGCGCATATGCGATGGCTACGAGTCTGCACTACCGAGATCGTGCCCGCCCAACTATTCACCCCACATAACTGGTGATCAAGGCAGGGGGACAGCGGTGGTTGTGGCCGGAAGGACGCCGGAAAATGGCTGAGACGGCGACCCGGAATACTGGCGGCGCTGATGTGCAGTGGCTGCGCGCTAACGGGAAGGGAGGGAGGTGGTGCTGCGCCAAGAAGAGGAAGAAACCGAGGGTGAGGGTGGCGCGTTTTGGCCGGAGATGGTGGACAGTGGCGGCGGCGGCAGGCGGCGCTACGCGCGTGAAGAAGAACAGGGGGGTTGTTTTCTTTCCGGCCGAGTGTATTGTCTGAGTAGTTTTTGTATTAGGATAGAATTAGGTAGAATTAGATTTTAATAGATAAGGATGAGGGCTTTCACACTTTAACTAGCCCACTAACTGCAATTAACGGGATTAGTACGGTACTGAAAAATAATTCTTTTCAACGAGATAAACTCTAAAATAATTAATCTAACTAATAAAATTATTTATATTCCCAAATTATTCTAAAAACATTTAAATGCATAAAATTCATAATTAAATGAATTTTAAACTACTTTACTTAAAACAAATATGTCAGGCTCAAATTTACTAATAATTACCGAAAAAATAACTTTAAACACATAATACCACATCACATATCCACATAATATTATTTCAACATTTAATCATATAATGCAGCAAATTTTTAATTTACTCAAAATAAATAAATATTACTATTTTTATTACTCAAATAAATAGGAAATTCGCACCTTAATTTCCCAGATAAAATAACCAGCTTTCACAATATTTTTAAATAAAATACACACATAATTTCGTTCCTCCTCTTTGAGAAAAGCAATAAATCAGACAAATAATAATATTAATAAACCCTGAAAATTAGGGTTACTACATCCATTCCTCGCTGGGAACTTGATTTTCAGATGATAAGATGAGGCAACGGCCTTGAACGCATGAAGACCCGTCCTTCCCAAGATTGCATTGTAGGTCGAAGTTGCCTTTATAACTATGAAGTTCAACATCTGAGTAGACGTATTCGACCCTTGTCCCATTGTCATTGGGAGTTGGATAGTGCCTTCCACCTTCGACTCCAATCAATTGAATCCATATATGGGCATATTCGAGGGTGTCAACTGAGAGTCAGTATAGCTCATCTTGATAAAAGCATCATGGAACAAGATGTCCACTGAAGCTCCATTGTCGACCAAAACTCTCTTTGTTTCAGAATTCCCTATCTCAGGTACGATGACTAAGGGATCATCATGGGGAAACTTCACTCCCTCCAAGTTAGAATCATCAAAACCTATTGATCGTTGTCCCTTCTGTCATAATCCTTCCTTTCATAGTTTCCTCTTTGACTCCCTTGATTTCCATCCTTGGTGAACTTATTGAGCTTTCTTCTCCGTATCAGAAACTTGATCTCATCTTTCAATTGTCTACAATCGTCGGTGTCGTGACCGACTTCCTTGTGGAACCGACAGAATTAGTTTTGATTCCGTTTAGACATATCAGTCCTTAGTGGCTTCGGCCATCAGAGATCCTCCTCATTTGTTATTTCCATCAGAATTTGGCTCATGGGAGTGTTCAATCTTGCATATTCCGTAAACTTGGGCCCAAAATTGTTCCTCTTGGGTGGAGAATCAGAATCCTTTGACGTTCTGGGAAACTTTTCCTTGACGTCGTACTCCTGAGTTTCCTTCCTTTTCTTTGAGTTTCCACTGCCGCCAGCAGTGGGTTAATACTTTCTCATGCTTTCTTCAGCCTTGATGTACTTTCCGGCTCTATCTTGGAGCTTTAGCATGCTCTCAGGTGGATGTTTTGCCAATAATCTTTTGAAGTGATCATCAGTGGTTCCTTGCTGCAGAGCTATCATAGCTACTTTGTCCTCTAAGTCCAGGACTTTCAGAGCCTCCCAGGTGAATCGGTTGATATAATCTCTTAAAGCCTCATTATTTCCTTGTTGGATTGCCATGAGTGATGCAGAGCTTTTCTCATGCACCCTTCCACTAACAAACTGATTTATGAACGCTTTGCTTAGTTCCTTGAAAGACCCAATGGAATTGGGAGGTAGACGGCTATACCAACGTTGGGCCATGCCCGCCAAGGTGTATGGAAACGCCCTACACTTGACCGCATCATTGGTTGGCTGCAACAGCAGTGCATTAGAGAAGGTTCTTACATGATTCGCGGGATCTCCCGTTCCATCATAAGCTTTAATCGTTGGCATCTTGAATTTCCTGGATATGGTAGCTTTCATGATGTCTTGAGTGAATGGTGGTGTTGGATCATCAAGATCTCCTAGGGGCAACAAAACACAAGGATCACCCCTTGGGGCTTCATCCCTCTTGGTTCCTCTTGGTGTTGGGTCCAGGTTGATTATCGGGACTCTTCCAGTTGCTTGGCTTTGTGCTTTCGCGGCCTCCTGTTCTGCTGGTAATTTCTTAAGCCTTGCAGCCTCTGCCTCATGGGCCGCAATCTTTTCCTTAGTAGTTTGAGGTTGTTCCCGATTTGTTTGGGAAGAACGCCTCCTCCTTGGGGCAACATCCATCTCTTCTGCAGATGTATAATTCTCGTCCTCAGTATAGGGACCCGAGTAGTCTTGAATCAAAGGGGTCCCAGACCTTGTATGTAAGGAGGAACATATGCTTCGTGATAGGTTGGATTGATACCAATGCTGCCCACCGTGGGTCGAGGTGGCATACCATAGGTTGGCATCCCTAAAGTTTGAGTCGCGTATTGGGGAAGATCTGTAGTATGAAGTTGAAGACCACTTGGTGCATTCATGAGCAGTGGGGAGATTGGTTACTGGAGAGTGGTCTCTTGTGGATTAGATCCATGAACGACCATTTTTAGGGGATTCGTCCCTTCAACCGAAATCGGGATTTCCGGTCCTTGAGTGTTGGTGGGGATATTCGTCCCTTGAGTGCCAGTAGTTGGCGGTGGTTGATTTCCGTGAGTATCAGATAGGAAGCTCCTCAGAAGTTTGAGTATCTCGAGTTGTTCTTCGTGTATTTGTCATGGTTGATGTTGTCTTCCCACAGACGGCACCAAATGTTATGGATTAAAAAGTGTACTTATAAATTAATTTCTAGGATTTAAGAGAGTTTCGAGCTTTAATGGTTGCTCTTGTGTTTCGTGACTAAATCGATCCTCACAAGATGCCTACGTATCTCAATCAGTGTTGAGAATCAAGCCAAAGACGTAGTTCTTGGTGTTGCCCTCGGGGCTATGGCGGCAGGGGCACACCAAGGACGTAGTGACTTGTATGTCCTTATTCGAGGATGAAGTCTAAAACGTTGTAGATGACGTATGGAGCTGTGTCCAAAACGTAGTTCTATTGTGAAGGAGCAGGATCCTTATATAGGCGTCTGGAGCCTCTTATTTAGAGTAAGTTTAGGAGACTTAGCGAATAAGTCTCCTTTTTGATAATGGATAAACATTGTATTTCTTGGTGGACAAGTCTTTTCCTTGTTGATAAGGACTATGACTCATTATTTCTTTTAATTGGGATTCTGGATCCTTCTTTGATGAATTTACCATATTTTGGGCTCCTTTCCTGGGTTGTATATTTTCCTTATTTATTAATTACGAAATTAATAAATAATTAGGGTTTCAGGCCTTGTTTATTGGGCCGGTTAGGTTTAATTAATGCAATATTAATTATGTCTTTAGGGTTATTTTTAACCCATATCACCTTTATAAAACATTGATTTGTTACTAGTTTCAGGTTTTTTGACATTATGGTCTCGGTTTGTTTAGTTAATTGGATTTGTCTGGCGTGAAAACATAATAATAACTTAATTGATATTTTTAATTAATTTTTTTTAATGATAATAAATTTTATTAAAATTAATCAACTCATTAAAAAGTAATTATTAGTAGGCACACACTAGAAAACTCTAATTAATTTTATGTTTGGAGAGATGAGTTCATTTAAGTAATTTAGATTTTTCTGGAGTAGTTAAAATAGCCTTGAAACTATAACAACACATTAAATTTTTCTTTTCTTCAACTACAATATTAAAATCGTATATTCAGCAAACCATTAATATATCTGGACTATCAAAATACATACAACAGTGGCCGTTTTAATTTAGAGAGTAAATAACTCTATTTTTCCTTGAGTAAAACTGTCATGGAGTGTTTATTGTTTTTATATACAACATAACTAGCTTTATAGCCCGTGCGAGGCACGGGCATGCCCTAGTTATGTTTAGTTGCTTGAGATTTGGATGCACACTAAAAATGCAAATACCTGTTGTATTATGAGCGCACTTTTCTGATTTCTCTATTATGTTTGCATGCTTTTATCCGTTGCAATGGATGAGCTCCTAAGCTCATTTCTTTGGCTTCTTTTCCCCGCACAGAAAAATTAGTTTCTGGGCTCTTATCAAAAGTTTATTTTCTATTACTGACATCAATCAACTAATTGCCATAACTAAAATATTGAATAGATACATTGTATTAAGCAAATGCATCATAATTATTTTAGAACTTGAAAAATATCATACAATTCTATGTAAGATTCGATGGTGTGACAAAAGGAGTTGAAACTAAAGAAAGAGAACAAAAAGAACAAATTTATTAATAAGCTTTAAAAGGTACCAAAACCTTGAGCCTAGAGTAGTAAAAAATCTAGGTTATCTTTGTGTACCGTCCATGGTTTCCTACTACTGATGCGACTGCACTTGTACCCGTGCAAGGCACGGGATCGCTCTAATCGACAGAACTTGATGTTATTTTGTGACGATATTTTCTAGTTCACGTCAGTTTAATTTTGCGATGATAAGTATTCTTCAGTTTGTTGTGGTGATCCTGCCACCAGTTTGAACTTGTTGGTGACACTATGTGACATGATTGAGAAGATTTGCAAAGAAGATCGGTTTGGTATTAGTCCGAAGAAGGTTTTGTTCTTAGTTGAATGTATTTGATGATTAGTTTTATAAGCTAATTAATAATCATATAGGAATTAGTTAAAGGTGTCAAATAAAGGCTCCATTTCGAAAGTACCAATACTCTTCAGTCTCCATAATTCTCTATAAGCGGCCGGAGTAGTATACTTGTCCTTAATGCATGAGGTGGCGGGATTGAGATGCACACAAATTCGTATTCGAAAAAAAATGATTGCACTGGTTAAAAAAATCGGAAAAAATCTGATTAAAAAAAGTCCACCTCAATTGGATCCAGCCCGTAGGCTTAAACGGATCTCATATTTCTCACAAAACCCCGATCCGGTTCGAGCCGAATAAACCCAAATTTAATCTCGATTTGGACGCAGTCTTGATCAGGATAAAAGTCCAATCCAAAAAGTTAGAATTTTCAATTAAATCTCGGATAAAAACTTAAAATTTTTAATTAAATTCGAAAAAATAAAAAAAAGTTAAAGTTAAAGTTATCAATATCTAAAATAATTTGTAAAAATCCGATTTGGCCCCTCCTGACCCGACCCTATCTACAAGTATAAATATTTTAGAGGAAATTTGTCTCGATTTAAAAAAGTCCGGCCCTATCGGATATCGAAAAATCCGACCTGAATCCGGATTACGTTCATCTCTATTCAGGGTAACAACTATAGAGGTGCTTATATTATTACTTATATTATCTGATATGTATGAACATAGTTGAGACAAAATGATTACTATTTTGTATTATTGGATGCTCGGACTAAAAAGTGATATTATGTGACTAAAAATGCATTTGTACTTTGTCTTAAAATTGTGAATACAAAGGAAGAAACATAATTAAATTTAATTAAAGAGATACGTGTCTATTGGATATAGTTTATACCAATAATCACTTTTATTAATAATCAGACAAATGAAATTATCATGAAAGAATCTTGAATAAAAACTAAAGTGTAAAATAATATTTGTGAAAGACATTACCATACTAATGGGTTTTATATCACAACAAAAAAGCTCAAGTAGCTCAATAGTTAAATTGGTGACTTGAAATTCTTAGTAATTAGTATTGAAGTGTCTTAGGTTCGATTCCCATCAATATGAAAATTTTCTTACATTTTTATAACATTTGACTTTGGAGGGGCAGTTATGTAATTTCAAGTTGTTAAATAAAATGTTTCACAAAGTTCTTGTTGTAGTATAAGATATATAATAGATAGATTGGCGAAAACATCGTTTAGATATCGGAAGACAAATGACTCACCTCCTATTTCCGACATCATTTGCATTCAACTATGGAGAAAATGACTTGGCCATCTTTCTGACACATGCATCTGCACTTGTTTCAGCCATTAGAAGAGTGAATTCTATTCTTCTTCTATATATTCTCACTTTCTATCACTCTTTTCCTCTCTATTTTCTTCTGTCTTTGTTTGCGCCTAATCTTCTCCAAAACTGGTATTTGGGGCTGTGGGACTGCTCAATCATTGTAATCTCTGTTGTGTGCAGTAGATGAATCCCAAGAATTTCTGCTTTTGCTGTTATTTCAATTCTTTCGTCACCATCTTCGAGCCAGAAGATTGATCTTGGTACTATTATTATTATACTAGCTTATATCATGTGCGATGCACAGTCTTCATATATTGGATTTATAAATCTAACAATATAATATTTAAATTTAATATATTATTGACGTAATCAATAGTAGTATTTTAGATATTAAAATATAAAATATTTTAAAATAACATATCTAATGATTCGTATTTTTTTACTCTTAAAAATCTAAAAAGGGACTCAAGTGCAAATATCAAAATATGTGCTTGTTCAATATACCGAGTTTATTTGAATATACTATTACTTTTATTTTAATTAATTATCTCGTTTAAATTGAATGTTAAAAAAATTATAATAAACCTGAATTTCATAAGTTTAATATAATAATATTACCAATATATCTATCTTTTGCCCGTGTTATTTTTAATTTGAACATGAGTTGTTTCAGTTAAAAAATATAAACAGGTGATATCCTTAAAAAGACAATTAGTTACTTATTAACAATTATATAAAATTATATTAATTTTTTTATATATACGTCTGCATCTCTTTTAGAAAATTAGTTGTTTAAGTTAGAAAATATAAAAGAGGTAAAAGTTTTTAGCTGAAAAGAATAACTTGTTATTTATTAATATTTATATAAAACAATATTATCATTGTATATTTATTTTGCATGTATTATATTTAGAAGATAAATTGTTTTAGTTAGAAAATATAAAACACATAATGTGTTTTAGCTGTCGGTTATAAA
The DNA here is from genome assembly GCA_030848705.1 of Heracleum sosnowskyi. Classification (NCBI taxonomy): domain Eukaryota; kingdom Viridiplantae; phylum Streptophyta; class Magnoliopsida; order Apiales; family Apiaceae; genus Heracleum; species Heracleum sosnowskyi. The sequence goes on from CM061239.1 coordinate 14,341,018, forward strand.
TATATAATAATATTGCCATTTTATATATATTGTCCGTCTTATTTTTAGAAAATGATTTGTTTTAGTTAAATAGATATATGAAATAGGTAATATAATTTAGCTGAAAAAGGTAATTGGTTATCAATAACTTGGTTTCCATATATGTGTCCTATTTATAAGATGAGTTGTTTTAGGTAAAAAATATAAAAATAATGTGTTTTAGCTGAAAAAGGTAATCAGTTATAAATATATAATAATATTATCATATTATATATATGTTGCCCGTTTTATTTTTAGAAGATGAGTTGGTTTGGTTTAAAAAAAATATAAAATAGGTAATGTAGTGAAAAAAGGTAATTGATTATTAATAAATTGATTATAGATAGGCCCGTGAATCGGCCCAAATACCGACCGTGATAAGTGGATTTCATATCCACTTGGATCGTCCTAAATTGGCTTAAATTGGTTGTTTTGTTCTCAAGTTTCTGGTGTTTGTAAGGTGTTTTGTGTTAGAACACTACAAGAATAATTGAATCAGACAAGGCTTTTTGCCCGTTGTCTGATGCCCTAGAAAACCGTTGTCTATTGAGATGCCGTCTGTTACGCAGCTCAGACAACGGACGCGTCCGTTGTCTGATTCCCTACAGACAACGGTTTTGGTCTTAGAAAACGTTGTCTGAAACGCGTGAACAACAACGGTTGTTGTAGAAACCATTGTCTGACAAATAAATCAACAATTGTTTATTAACTAGAAAATGTTGTTATTTTAATTTTCAGACAAGGCTTTATTTTCCAAAAGAGTGTTGTGTGATCTAAATATTTACGACGGTTTTAGTAGAACAACCCCATTGTCTTAATAGTTTAACACAATGGTTTCCTTTCTAAAAATTGTTGTCTATTCTTGACTTCCACAATTGTTTTCTTTAAATAACTGTTGTCTGAAAGCTGTTAGGCAATGGTTTAAAAAGATAAACGTGTTTGAACATTAGCAGAACCACAACAGTTTTTGTTTCTAAAACACTTGTTTCTGATTTTGATAGACAACGGTATTGGACAAAAAACTGTTGTCTGAAGTGTTTACGACAATGGTTTAGCATAAAATACGTTGAATTATTTTTAAAACAACAACGGTTTTTATTAGTATATTGCTTGTAAAAAATCTCTATGGACAGTGGTTTGAAATTAAGTAACTGTTGTCTGATATCTTTACCACAATGGTTTCATATGCTTGTATTGAAGTAATGTATTTGGACAACGGTTTTTTTTAACAAGAAGTTGTTACCTAGCTTAATAGACAATGGTTTCATAGAAAATTCAACACATTGCCTAGTACAATGCTTGACAACAGTTTTCATTATAGTCCAATTACCTAAAATAACAAGAGACAATGGTTTTATATAACAAAATTAAAAAACCAAACTGGCAATATAAAAAAACCAAACTGACAATATAAAGAAGCCAAACTAAAACCAAAACAAACAGCCATTCCATTCCATCGTGTTCAATAAACCATTACAACCAACACATCCAACCAAGTAAAATTCATGAACTAATTAAGTTAAATATGTTCAACAACATCAGATTTTCGGATGCACATACCCCAAAAGTAGAGACTGAAACCTTCACTTAAGTTAAATAGTTACGCCATTACATGTCCATAGCATATCAGTTAGCCTCTTCTTCGTCTTGGACAGTTTGGGAGACCTGTCCTGTTCTCGGTGGCCAGGACCTGAACCACCTTCTGTTTGCCAACCTTGTTAACTATGGGACAGCAAAGTAAGACCGTCACCCTGTTTTTTTACATCATTTGTGCAAAATATGTACTTTAATGTGTTTTTCCTAGTGGCATATGTAAATGTTACTGAGTCTACCTGTTAAAATCTTGAAACAGAATAGAAGGTAGATGGGGTTGGAGGCTGTCATTGGGATTGGCTGGAATTCCAGCACTCTTACTAACATCTGAAGAACATGCCACAACTTATCATCTAAAGTAGCACCATTGCATTCACCCTGGAGAGCAGTATCCTGAGAATTTCAGCTTGTGTCTGAACTGATTTTTTCCTGTTAGTACTTGGCTGCTAACAGAATACCATCACACTCATATTAAAGGACAACCAGCACACTCATATTAAAGGACAACCAGCAAACAAAAAAAATCATGTTGCAATAATTTATGTACTGATGTGATGAAAGAGATGCAATGAACGTGTTCCTTGATGTAAATACACAAACTTGAACTACGACATAATAACATTTGATCACGAAACTAAACATGACAGATTCTGAGATCTGTTTGGATAAGCTTTATATGACTTAACACAGAAAATGTAGCTATAGAGTACCTTCACAAGTTGTGCAGATAACATGTGATCTCCTTGTGCATCTAATAGCATCATTCTGATACTGCCTCAAAAGTTTCAATTCAGGAACATTGACGGTGAAACCATCCATTTCTCTGCAATGCATTTTCTTGCATTGTCTACCCAGATCTACAGAAACAAAATAAGTTAATGGAAGAAAACACTCAAGTACACAGATGCAAAATTTTTGGAAACTTTATTCTTGCACATATTTTAAGCATGTGGCTAGAAAAGTCTAAAAATTTGATTTAAATATAAACTTATTTAAATATAAGTTAATGAACAACAATAAAATGCTTTGCTGACTCTGTTAGCGTCTGAATCTGTTAGAACCTGTGAAGCATCAACTCTAATTCTCCATCATTAAGATTAGAAGTACATAGCTTTCAGTGGGTACATAATAGCGCGATAATGATTTATCCCACACCACTGGGCTCAAGTTGGCCAGGAAGTTGGGGAGCAGAAGTTGGCCAGGATGTAACTGTATATATCTAAAAAGGAAAACATTACGTAGTTCCTTAAATACAACACAAAGTTTGGCAATACACAAAAGTAGATAATCATCAATAATCAATAAAACCTATAATAGAAAAAACTATCGTGTGCTATTTATTTGAAATTTGTAAAGAACTGAGTTTAAAACAATGATATGAATGGAAAAGAACAAGAATTATAAAGATCCTACCACACAATTGAATAATGCATCACTGGTTGCTTTTCTTTCCATTTCCATAGTAGCTTAAGTACCATCGAACAAATTTCTTCAGACCGGTTTGAAGATCTGTTGAGGGTTTATATCCAAGTTCTCTGTTGGCAAAACTGATGTTTGCATGTGTAAATTGCACATCCCCATTCCGTGGTAACTTCATTACCTCTCTGTTCGCCTTCACTTTTAGCCAATTACAGTCTGTTGGAAGCCCACTTTGTTTCCATTTTTTTCATCAAAACATTATGTAAATATTAGTTTCAAACATTTAAAATTATAATCTTTAATTTGATGTGATCGTGCTCAAGACAAGTTGATAAACACATTCCTAATCCAGGAAGCAGGAAAACATATACATAGAAATATAGAAATTATTTACTCCTTATGAAATTACAAACGTACAAAGTTTAACAGGAGGGAAACAAATACCTAATTGAAGACAGGGAGGTTTGGGAAGTTTAGAGCTGAACCACCTGGATGAAACCCAACTCCATCTACAACCCCGACCCATAATAAACAAACAACCACGAAAGCAAGTGCCAAAATTCCTCCAACTGAGTAAATTGTCAAAATACCTCAAATCAGTCACAGCAGCTTAATTAATTATTAGCTTAATGATTTACAATTACATATATACTCTATAACTGTGATAAACCTGAAATATATGCTAGCAAGGTCAAATCTCTAAGCCAAATTTTTGGAAGAATAACGAGAGTTGATATAATTGCACAGATGTAATAAGAATCAAGATGCATTCCAGCTCTCTCCCTCTCTCTCTCTCGATGTGTGTGTGTGTGTGTGTGTGTGTGAATGTGACAGAGAGGGAGAGGAGAGGAGTTGGGGGGTTAAGAGAAAGAGAGAGATTTATGAAAGACAATTGAGCAGCTTTAGAGAACTCAGTTCGAAGGGGGTGGGGGGGAGATTTAGGGATTTGATAAAGGGGGGAAACCAAAAGGGGGAAAATGAAAAGGGGGAAACTAAAAAGTATTCAAAGGGGGAAATGAAAATTTAGATTGGTTAATGAAAATGTATTTTAGGGTGGAATTGAAAATGAGTATTGGTCAAATCATTAATTGACTATTAACATCTCAAATTAAATAAATTTATTTTTTTCTTAAAATTTTGAAATATTACTAAAATATATAGATCTTGACAATCATAATATTATAACGTCGTTAGATATTTGTAAAAAAATCGAAACGCCAATCACGGAGTGAACACTGATTAGGAGTATTTGTCAAATGAGTAGCTAACTGTTAAAATCTAAAACCAAATAAATTTATTTTTTTCTGAATTTTTTGTAATATAATTAAAATACATAGATCTTGATATTCATACAGTTGAATCGTCGATAAGTATTTTAAAAAAATCAAAACATCAATATGAGACACTAGTTAGAAGTACTAGTCAAAATCACTAGTTGTCCGTTAAGATCTCAAACCAAATAACTTTATTTTTTTTCTAATATTGTTGTAATATCATTAAAATACATAGATATTGATATCTATACGATTGAATAGTTGATAAATAATTTTAAAAAAAAAATCGAAACATCAATCTGGGACGAAACACTAGTTAGAAATACTAGTGAAATCACTAGTTGACCGTTAAGATCTCAAACTCTCAAACCAAATAATTTTATTTTTCTCTGAAATTATTGTAATATCATTAAAATACATATATCTTCAAAGTTTAGTAACTCGAGTTAATACGTATAATAATAGATTGTGCTTAGGGTTTTATATGTACATTTTATATGTTGTTAAGTATAATAACGAGGATAATACGAAAGTCTTAATATGATAAGAGAACTACAAACTATGATATCCGGCTTAATTAAGAATATTATCCTATAATTAAGTGTGTCAATTAAACATAAACTTTATTATTCAAACAAAGTTCACAATTAAAGTTTGTCACGAACGAGAAATTCAAAAAAAGAAAAAAACGTCACACAACTGTTTTTAAGTTGTAAAACCGTTGTAGTAAAATCATTCAGACAACAGTTTATAAATAAAAAACCGTTGTGGTAATCACACAACGGTTTCTACAAAAAAACCGTCGTGGAAAGTAAAGTACAACAAAGGTTTATTCTTAAAAAAACTGTTGTGTGTTTTTTTTATAAAAATTTTGTTAATACCTTTGCCTAACTTATTTTTTACACTTCTTTGAAGATACCGAACATGTTATTGATTGAAAATTTTATAAAATAATACTTATAATAATAGATTGTGCTTAGGGTTTTGTGGTTTAGGGGTTACGACTTAGGGGTTATGTTAGTTTACACACGAAATTATGTAAGTCATGTATAAACGAGACTGTACGCCATTTCCGACTTGTATGTTTAGTAAATTGTGTGGTGTCCTTGGTCCGACAAAGAAAAATATGTACATTTTATATGTTGTTAAGTATAATAACGAGGATAATACGAAAGTCTTAATATGATAAGAGAACTACAAACTATGATATCCTGCTTAATTAAGAATATTATCCTATAATTAAGTGTGTCAATTAAACATAAACTTTATTATTCAAACAAAGTTCACAATTAAAGTTTGTCACGAACGAGAAATTCAAAAAAAGAAAAAAAAGTCACACAACTGTTTTTAAGTTGTAAAACCGTTGTAGTAAAATCATTCAGACAACAGTTTATAAATAAATAACCGTTGTGGTAATCACACAACGGTTTCTACAAAAAAACCGTCGTGGAAAGTAAAGTACAACAAAGGTTTATTCTTAAAAAAACCGTTGTGTGTTTTTTTTATAAAAATTTTGTTAATACCTTTGCCTAACTTATTTTTTACACTTCTTTGAAGATACCGAACATGTTATTGATTGAAAATTTTATAAAATAATACTTATAATGATAGATTGTGCTTAGGGTTTTGTGGTTTAGGGGTTACGACTTAGGGGTTATGTTAGTTTACACACGAAATTATGTAAGTCATGTATAAACGAGACTGTACGCCATTTCCGACTTGTATGTTTAGTAAATTGTGTGGTGTCCTTGGTCCGACAAAGAAAAATATGTACATTTTATATGTTGTTAAGTATAATAACGAGGATAATACGAAAGTCTTAATATGATAAGAGAACTACAAACTATGATATCCGGCTTAATTAAGAATATTATCCTATAATTAAGTGTGTCAATTAAACATAAACTTTATTATTCAAACAAAGTTCACAATTAAAGTTTGTCACGAACGAGAAATTCAAAAAAAGAAAAAAAAGTCACACAACTGTTTTTAAGTTGTAAAACCGTTGTAGTAAAATCATTCAGACAACAGTTTATAAATAAAAAACCGTTGTGGTAATCACACAACGGTTTCTACAAAAAAACCGTCGTGGAAAGTAAAGTACAACAAAGGTTTATTCTTAAAAAAACCGTTGTGTGTTTTTTTTATAAAAATTTTGTTAATACCTTTGCCTAACTTATTTTTTACACTTCTTTGAAGATACCGAACATGTTATTGATTGAAAATTTTATAAAATAATACTTATAATAATAGATTGTGCTTAGGGTTTTGTGGTTTAGGGGTTACCACTTAGGGGTTATGTTAGTTTACACACGAAATTATGTAAGTCATGTATAAGCGAGACTGTACGCCATTCCCGACTTGTATGTTTAGTAAATTGTGTGGTGTCCTTGGTCCGACAAAGAAAAATATGTACATTTTATATGTTGTTAAATATAATAACGAGGATAATACGAAAGTCTTAATATGATAAGAGAACTACAAACTATGATATCCGGCTTAATTAAGAATATTATCCTATAATTAAGTGTGTCAATTAAACATAAACTTTATTATTCAAACAAAGTTCACAATTAAAGTTTGTCACGAACGAGAAATTCAAAAAAAAAAAAAAAAAGTCACACAACTGTTTTTAAGTTGTAAAACCGTTGTAGTAAAATCATTCAGACAACAGTTTATAAATACAAAACCGTTGTGTTAATCACACAACGGTTTCTACAAAAAAACCGTCGTGGAAAGTAAAGTACAACAAAGGTTTATTCTTAAAAAAACCGTTGTGTGTTTTTTTTATAAAAATTTTGTTAATACCTTTGCCTAACTTATTTTTTACACTTCTTTGAAGATACCGAACATGTTATTGATTGAAAATTTTATAAAATAATACTTATAATAATAGATTGTGCTTAGGGTTTTGTGGTTTAGGGGTTACGACTTAGGGGTTATGTTAGTTTACACACAAAATTATGTAAGTCATGTATAAACGAGACTGTACGCCATTTCCGACTTGTATGTTTAGTAAATTGTGTGGTGTCCTTGGTCCGACAAAGAAAAATATGTACATTTTATATGTTGTTAAGTATAATAACGAGGATAATACGAAAGTCTTAATATGATAAGAGAACTACAAACTATGATATCCGGCTTAATTAAGAATATTATCCTATAATTAAGTGTGTCAATTAAACATAAACTTTATTATTCAAACAAAGTTCACAATTAAAGTTTGTCACGAACGAGAAATTCAAAAAAAGAAAAAAAAGTCACACAACTGTTTTTAAGTTGTAAAACCGTTGTAGTAAAATCATTCAGACAACAGTTTATAAATAAAAAACCGTTGTGGTAATCACACAACGGTTTCTACAAAAAAACCGTCGTGGAAAGTAAAGTACAACAAAGGTTTATTCTTAAAAAAACCGTTGTGTGTTTTTTTTATAAAAATTTTGTTAATACCTTTGCCTAACTTATTTTTTACACTTCTTTGAAGATACCGAACATGTTATTGATTGAAAATTTTATAAAATAATACTTATAATAATAGATTGTGCTTAGGGTTTTGTGGTTTAGGGGTTACGACTTAGGGGTTATGTTAGTTTACACACGAAATTATGTAAGTCATGTATAAACGAGATTGTACGCCATTTCCGACTTGTATGTTTAGTAAATTGTGTGGTGTCCTTGGTCCGACAAAGAAAAATATGTACATTTTATATGTTGTTAAGTATAATAACGAGGATAATACGAAAGTCTTAATATGATAAGAGAACTACAAACTATGATATCCGGCTTAATTAAGAATATTATCCTATAATTAAGTGTGTCAATTAAACATAAACTTTATTATTCAAACAAAGTTCACAATTAAAGTTTGTCACGAACGAGAAATTCAAAAAAAAAAAAAAAAAGTCACACAACTGTTTTTAAGTTGTAAAACCGTTGTAGTAAAATCATTCAGACAACAGTTTATAAATACAAAACCGTTGTGTTAATCACACAACGGTTTCTACAAAAAAACCGTCGTGGAAAGTAAAGTACAACAAAGGTTTATTCTTAAAAAAACCGTTGTGTGTTTTTTTTATAAAAATTTTGTTAATACCTTTGCCTAACTTATTTTTTACACTTCTTTGAAGATACCGAACATGTTATTGATTGAAAATTTTATAAAATAATACTTATAATGATAGATTGTGCTTAGGGTTTTGTGGTTTAGGGGTTACGACTTAGGGGTTATGTTAGTTTACACACGAAATTATGTAAGTCATGTATAAACGAGACTGTACGCCATTTCCGACTTGTATGTTTAGTAAATTGTGTGGTGTCCTTGGTCCGACAAAGAAAAATATGTACATTTTATATGTTGTTAAGTATAATAACGAGGATAATACGAAAGTCTTAATATGATAAGAGAACTACAAACTATGATATCCGGCTTAATTAAGAATATTATCCTATAATTAAGTGTGTCAATTAAACATAAACTTTATTATTCAAACAAAGTTCACAATTAAAGTTTGTCACGAACGAGAAATTCAAAAAAAGAAAAAAAAGTCACACAACTGTTTTTAAGTTGTAAAACCGTTGTAGTAAAATCATTCAGACAACAGTTTATAAATAAAAAACCGTTGTGGTAATCACACAACGGTTTCTACAAAAAAACCGTCGTGGAAAGTAAAGTACAACAAAGGTTTATTCTTAAAAAAACCGTTGTGTGTTTTTTTTATAAAAATTTTGTTAATACCTTTGCCTAACTTATTTTTTACACTTCTTTGAAGATACCGAACATGTTATTGATTGAAAATTTTATAAAATAATACTTATAATAATAGATTGTGCTTAGGGTTTTGTGGTTTAGGGGTTACCACTTAGGGGTTATGTTAGTTTACACACGAAATTATGTAAGTCATGTATAAGCGAGACTGTACGCCATTCCCGACTTGTATGTTTAGTAAATTGTGTGGTGTCCTTGGTCCGACAAAGAAAAATATGTACATTTTATATGTTGTTAAATATAATAACGAGGATAATACGAAAGTCTTAATATGATAAGAGAACTACAAACTATGATATCCGGCTTAATTAAGAATATTATCCTATAATTAAGTGTGTCAATTAAACATAAACTTTATTATTCAAACAAAGTTCACAATTAAAGTTTGTCACGAACGAGAAATTCAAAAAAAAAAAAAAAAAGTCACACAACTGTTTTTAAGTTGTAAAACCGTTGTAGTAAAATCATTCAGACAACAGTTTATAAATACAAAACCGTTGTGTTAATCACACAACGGTTTCTACAAAAAAACCGTCGTGGAAAGTAAAGTACAACAAAGGTTTATTCTTAAAAAAACCGTTGTGTGTTTTTTTTATAAAAATTTTGTTAATACCTTTGCCTAACTTATTTTTTACACTTCTTTGAAGATACCGAACATGTTATTGATTGAAAATTTTATAAAATAATACTTATAATAATAGATTGTGCTTAGGGTTTTGTGGTTTAGGGGTTACGACTTAGGGGTTATGTTAGTTTACACACAAAATTATGTAAGTCATGTATAAACGAGACTGTACGCCATTTCCGACTTGTATGTTTAGTAAATTGTGTGGTGTCCTTGGTCCGACAAAGAAAAATATGTACATTTTATATGTTGTTAAGTATAATAACGAGGATAATACGAAAGTCTTAATATGATAAGAGAACTACAAACTATGATATCCGGCTTAATTAAGAATATTATCCTATAATTAAGTGTGTCAATTAAACATAAACTTTATTATTCAAACAAAGTTCACAATTAAAGTTTGTCACGAACGAGAAATTCAAAAAAAGAAAAAAAAGTCACACAACTGTTTTTAAGTTGTAAAACCGTTGTAGTAAAATCATTCAGACAACAGTTTATAAATAAAAAACCGTTGTGGTAATCACACAACGGTTTCTACAAAAAAACCGTCGTGGAAAGTAAAGTACAACAAAGGTTTATTCTTAAAAAAACCGTTGTGTGTTTTTTTTATAAAAATTTTGTTAATACCTTTGCCTAACTTATTTTTTACACTTCTTTGAAGATACCGAACATGTTATTGATTGAAAATTTTATAAAATAATACTTATAATAATAGATTGTGCTTAGGGTTTTGTGGTTTAGGGGTTACGACTTAGGGGTTATGTTAGTTTACACACGAAATTATGTAAGTCATGTATAAACGAGACTGTACGCCATTTCCGACTTGTATGTTTAGTAAATTGTGTGGTGTCCTTGGTCCGACAAAGAAAAATATGTACATTTTATATGTTGTTAAGTATAATAACGAGGATAATACGAAAGTCTTAATATGATAAGAGAACTACAAACTATGATATCCGGCTTAATTAAGAATATTATCCTATAATTAAGTGTGTCAATTAAACATAAACTTTATTATTCAAACAAAGTTCACAATTAAAGTTTGTCACGAACGAGAAATTCAAAAAAAGAAAAAAAAGTCACACAACTGTTTTTAAGTTGTAAAACCGTTGTAGTAAAATCATTCAGACAACAGTTTATAAATAAAAAACCGTTGTGGTAATCACACAACAGTTTCTACAAAAAAACCGTCGTGGAAAGTAAAGTACAACAAAGGTTTATTCTTAAAAAAACCGTTGTGTGTTTTTTTTATAAAAATTTTGTTAATACCTTTGCCTAACTTATTTTTTACACTTCTTTGAAGATACCGAACATGTTATTGATTGAAAATTTTATAAAATAATACTTATAATAATAGATTGTGCTTAGGGTTTTGTGGTTTAGGGGTTACGACTTAGGGGTTATGTTAGTTTACACACGAAATTATGTAAGTCATGTATAAACGAGACTGTACGCCATTTCCGACTTGTATGTTTAGTAAATTGTGTGGTGTCCTTGGTCCGACAAAGAACAATATGTACATTTTATATGTTGTTAAGTATAATAACGAGGATAATACGAAAGTCTTAATATGATAAGAGAACTACAAACTATGATATCCGGCTTAATTAAGAATATTATCCTATAATTAAGTGTGTCAATTAAACATAAACTTTATTATTCAAACAAAGTTCACAATTAAAGTTTGTCACGAACGAGAAATTCAGACAATGGTTTTGTAAACCGTTGTTAGAATCAGACAAGTGTTTATTCAAACTGTTGTGTGACATCCATTTAAGTAACAAAAAAAAACACTTGTCTGTTTTTAACAACGGTTTATGAAACACTTGTCTGACCTTTCTTCAGACAACGGTTTTATAATTCCGTTGTGTAAAGCCTCTGCTTTACTCCTTCTAATAGACAATGGTTTTAGAAACCGTTGTGGAAGTTCTTTCAGACAACAGACAGATTTTGCAAAAAAAAAAACTGTTGTGTGAAAATTTCAAACAATGCTTTTACTGCCGACCGTTGTCTGATAAGTGTTGTCTGTTTCAGTTTTTCTTGTAGTGGAATGTGCAGAGATGTTTCTTAGCAGAGATGTGGAGTTAAAGTAGTTATTTGGTGGTAAACAAACATTCTTGTGGAAGTGTGGGAGTTGCAAGTCAAGAGAGTGTGAAGGAAGTTAAAGAAAAGCAAAAAAATAATTTTCTGACAGAACCTCACGCGCGCCCGCGCCTCCATACGCGCGCCCGCGCCCTCCTGGACAGAAAACCAGGCGCGCCCGCGCCTCCCTGCGCGCGCCCGCGCGTGAAGAATCCTGGAAATGGCAGTTTTTTGGTCAGAAAAGGAAACATGCTGATTTTTGTCAACCCTAAGGCATATATGAATCATTGGTGGACGAATTCATTGACAATTATCTATATACCTACCTACATATTCATCCACCGGTGAGGAGAACAAGAAGACGGCTGATTTACGAAGACCTAGTTTCATCTAATCTTTGTATTCTTCTAAATTAGGCGATACTTTGGATTCTTGTTTGTTCTTTCTAAACCTTAGTACTTTTATTCAGTTTCCCAGACTTGTTTAATATCATGTTTTCATCAGAACCCACGATGATGAACGGTTCGATTATGAACTAATCGTCGTCGTGGGATTCTAATGGATTTATTTATGGATTTTAATAGTTAATTGTTTTAAAGATGTGTTTGTGATGGCTAATTGATTTCCTAGTATTGGTTGTGCTTATTCTTCTTGGATGCGTAGCTAACATCTAAGATTGTTTGTTAATCTCTATTGATTGCGAAAGTGGATATAGAGGTTTAGAACTTGCCATGCTAGCATAGGTTTATGTATGTTTGTCATGCATGATTCGTAGGTAATTTTAACCATCTTACCTGCCCTATGTAATCTTAATGGATAACTTGCTCATTAAACTGTTATGTTTTCAAATCTTATAGACATATAGGGTCTAAGCATAATTGGTGTCTGCTCAACTTCTATCTCTTTTGTGGATGTTTGAGTGGTTTGGTATACGTATACTGAAAGGTAGCGTGTACTGATTTCGTGTTATCCGATTAGTTGTCATAACTGTCACATACATTGATTAAAGACAAAAGACTTTAGATGAAGTACTTAATGAAGTTAGGATCCCATTTTTGATTCTCATAAGTAATTTTGCAGCATTCTCTTCTTTAGTTAATTATAATCTCATTAGTTAATTAAAACACACAACTTTGATAATTGTCTTAGCATTGAATAATAACCATACATTGTTGCATAAGTGCTAAACTATTATAACCAAAGCAATCTCTGTGGGAACGAACTCTACTTAATCCTGTATTACTTGTGACCGTGTACGCTTGCGTGATTTTGTGCGAACAAGTTTTTGGCGCCGCTGCCGGGGACTCGGTGTTATATTTAGTTTATGTGCTTGTCATCAGTGGTCGTTAAAGTTCACTGACTCGGATTATTCTTTCATCAATTTTACTTTGTTTGGTGAGTTTTAGGTACTCTAGTGAGCGTGTATGCGAACACGTTCTCAATCTCGGAAAGAAGAACTTGAATTAAATCTAGTTATGGGTGAGCCAGTAGCAGAAACGAAGGCTTTGAAGGATTATTCTCAGCCAAGAATCAATGACATTCAATCTAGCATTGTCAGGCCAGCCATTGCAGCTAATACTTTTGAAATCAAGCCTGGCATGATTCAGATGATACAGAATTCGGTTCAGTTTGGGGGTGCTCCGACGGAAGATCCTAATATGCATATTAGGGATTTTATCGAGATTTGCGACACCTTCAAGTTCAATGGAGTGTCTGAAGATGCTGTGAAGCTGAGACTTTTCCCGTTTTCTCTGAGGGATAAGGCTAAGGGCTGGTTGCACTCGCTACCAGCAGGTTCTATTACTACATGGGAGGATCTTGCTCAAAAATTTCTCACTAAATTCTTCCCCATGGCTAAAACAGCTGCAATCAGGAATGCTCTTACTCAGTTTTCACAACATTCTGGTGAAACTTTATGTGAAGCGTGGGAGCGCTACAAGGAGATGCTTAGGAAGTGTCCTCATCATGGAATGCCTGATTGGATGGTGATCAATTGCTTCTATAATGGACTGGGAGGTCAATCACGACCAATGCTTGATGTAGCATCAGGTGGAGCTCTGTGGGCTAAGAGCTACGATGAAGCTTATGAACTAATTGAGATGATGGCTGCTAATGAATATCAGAATCCAACTAGAAGGCTACCGCAAGGCAAGGTAGCAGGGGTTTTGGAAGTGGATGCAGCTACGGCAATAGCAGCTCAGTTGAAGGCTTTGTCAATGAAGGTGGATTCCTTGTCGAACTTTGGAGTTCAGCAGGTGGCTAGTGTGTGTGAGCTGTGTGCAGGGGCACATGACACGAATCAGTGTGCCATATCTAGTGAGTCGGCACAGTTCGTGAGCAATTTTCAGAGATCACAGCAGCCAGTGCCTAATGCCTATCATCCTAACAACAGGAACCATCCTAATTTCAGCTGGAGTAACAATCAGGGTGGTCAGCAACAACAACAACAACAACAACCGTATCAGCAGTTTCAAGGTCAACAATTTGGAGCTAAGCAATTCAACCCTGCTGGTTTTCAGCAGCAGTATGCTCCAAGGCAACCATATCAACCACCAGGGTTTCAACAACCATCTCAAGGCAATGTTGGTCAATCGTCTAATGAAAAGTCTGAACTGGAGGAATTGAGGCTAATGTGCAAGAGCCAAGCTGTTTCCATCAAGACGCTGGAGAATCAAATCGGTCAGATTGCCAATGCATTGTTGAATAGACCACAGGGAACTCTCCCTAGTGATACGGAAGCTAATCCAGGCAAGAGAGAGGTCAAAGAACATGTAAAGGCAGTTACCTTGCGATCCGGAAAGGTTACGAGTGACCAGAACTCAGAAAAAGCCGAAAACGAAAAATTTTTGGATTCCCAGCAGAAGGTGGAGCGCGCCCGCGCCCTAGAGAGCGCGCCCGCGCCTTACACTCTGCCAGAAAGTGATGAAAAAGAGGAAAAAGCCAGTTTGGGGGGAAACGAAGCGGAAAAGCGTGACAATTCGACTGAGAAATCTGTTTTGAAGAAGAATACAGAGATCAAGGAGGTCTATCCTCCTCCACCATTCCCTAAACGTCTTCAAAAGCAGAAGTTGGACAAACAGTTTGCTAAGTTTCTGAAGGTTTTCAAGAAGTTGCATATCAATATACCTTTTGCGGAAGCTCTTGAACAGATGCCGAGCTACGCAAAGTTCATGAAGGGTATTATATCTCGGAAGTTGAAACTTGAAGACTTGGAGACCGTGGCTTTAACAGAAGAATGTAGTGCTATTCTACAGCAGAAGTTACCTCCAAAACTCAAGGATCCAGGGAGTTTCACCATACCGTGCACAATTGGCAATCTATCTTTCAACAAGTGTTTGTGTGACTTGGGTGCAAGCATTAATCTAATGCCATTGTCGGTTTTCATGCAACTTGGACTTCCTGAGCCTAAACCGACTACTATGTCTTTACAGCTTGCTGATCGGTCGATCACATATCCAAGGGGTATAGTAGAGGATGTCTTGGTTAAAGTGGATAAGCTCATTTTTCCTGCTGATTTTGTTATTCTGGACTTTGAGGAAGACAAGAAGATTCCTATTATCTTGGGAATACCGTTCTTGGCTACAGGCCGAACTTTGATTGATGTGCAGAAAGGAGAGCTGACAGTGAGGGTACAAAATCAGAAGGTCACTTTTAACGTGTTCAAGGCAATGAAATTTCCAACTGAGGAAGAAGAGTGCTTTAAATTGGAGATGGTCGATTCTGTCGTCAATACAAAGATTGAACAACCGCTGAAGTCAGATACAGTGGAGAGAGTCTTGATAGGGGATTCTGATATCGAAGACGAAGAAAGAGCAGAGCAACTTCAGTTGTTGAATGCACCTCCGTGGAAAAGAAAATTTGATGCGTCATTCGAATCTCTTGGATTAGCAGAGCTGAATAATTCTCAGGAGCGACTTAAACCATCTATGGAAGAAGCTCCTACACTTGAAATCCAACCACTACAGGATCAATTGAGGTATGGTAAAGTCTACGAGAGCAACAGGCTATATAAGGAGAAGGTTAAGGACTGGCATGAAAGAGGGGTGGTGAAACATTCATTTGTTCCTGGTCAGCTAGTTCTGCGTTTCAAGTCTCGCTTCAGATTTTTTCCAGGAAAGCGTAAGTCGAGGTGGTCGGAGCCTATCACGGTGAAATCAACATTTCCGCATGATGCAGTAGAGATTTTCCATAAGTTTCCGGACGAAGCGTTCAAGGTTAATGGTCAGTGGCTGAATTATGATGTTGGTAATACGGTGAACCGTGATTCTACGTTCACCGTTCTTGCGACTGGATGAAAAAGGAATCACGTCAAGCTATTGACGTAAAACAAGCACTTCGTGGGAGGCAACCCACGCGAATATGCAGTATTATGACATGTTGCATGTTTGAGAGACTTGGTGGTTGAAAATATTTGATTTTGTGGGTATATCATTTATAAACCCTCACGAGACAAAACTCGTCCTACTAGGGCTGCCTAGGGGTTTAACAGCTTGTTGCATATGCTCAATGCAATCGTGTCATCTACGAAAGTGGTGGTCCTATTAGTTATTATTATTTTTATTTCTTTATTTGCAGTTTTAAGTACTGTATTCAGAGCCACTGGAGTTGATATCGCTTGGCCCACCTTTGGAGCTGATTCTGTTTATCCACCACCTGATACACCACCCGAGGAGGGTGGTCCTGCTGATGATTAGGTATTCTCTGCATCTTTCCTTTTCATTACCTTCAATGAGGACATTGAATATTGTAAGTTTGGGGGTGGTAATTAGGGAATGTTAGTGTGTGTGTTCATATAGGATTCATATTGCATATTTAGTTAGTTCATTCATATATTTGCATTTTTATGTCATATAGAGCATTCTGTTTTGCATTAGTGTTTATATCTATCATGTTAGTCCATTTAGTTGCATTTGCATAGCATATTTCATGATCCCTTAGGACTTGGTTATTTCTTGGTTAGTGAGTCGATGTTGATGGGAGTATGATAGTGATAGATAGAGGGTTGATTAAGTTCCTAAGAAATTGACTTGCATGACAGAAACAATTGTAAATTCATAAGTCTCATTGGTTGCTTTTAGATTTGATCAGACCATGTGTGTTTGGATGTTAGAATTTAACCACTTGCTTATATTTAGAATGTTTTCTATTCTCTTGAAATTGAAAGAAGCACTTAAGTCTAAGTTTGGGGGAAACCAGGGATTTCATGCTAGTTGTCAATAAAGGCTAGGCGTTAAATGGCTAGTAGCCGGCTCATTGAAAAGATGAGTAGTCTAGGGTGGGATGAGAAAAAGGCAAAGTGCACTCATTCCGAAAAAAAAAGAAGAGAAATATAAAAAAGAAAAAAAAAGAGTTGTTTTAGTTGTTTATGCAGAATTGATCAGGTTGAGCTCTTTAATACTCGAGCAATTAAGTTCTAGGGGCCTTTGTGCCTAGTGACCTAAGACTTTTCCGGTCTGGGATCCGCTAACCTAACGCTCGCTACATGGGTATTATTGTATAAGCCTTTTGGGGTCTCAATCATTGCACGGTCAAATAAGCATGTGAGTCGTAATAAAGCATGATTTCCTGTCTAACTCAAGTTGAGGTTGAGGTGTCTTTAAGTGGTTTCTTGTGTCTAGAGTTCATTCTGTTTATAAGCTTGTGGTTGTTTTGGTGAAGAATAGGATATGGTTTTGGTTTAGTTTGGGAGTATATTGATGAGCATTGCACACACGCACGTTTCTGTGTATGTATGGTTAGTATACGGGAATTTGGTCGAACTCTGTTTGAAAGATTGCATTCCTTGTTATGTTGGCTTGTTGATTGGTTATGGTTAGTTTGAGGGGATCAGTTGCATTTTCATAATAGTTGCATTCATGCATTGCATTGCATTTATAGAGTCTGTTTATGCTTGAGGACAAGCATCGGTTTAAGTTTGGGGGTGTGATAAGTGGATTTCATATCCACTTGGATCGTCCTAAATTGGCTTAAATTGGTTGTTTTGTTCTCAAGTTTCTGGTGTTTGTAAGGTGTTTTGTGTTAGAATGTGCAGAGATGTTTCTTAGCAGAGATGTGGAGTTAAAGTAGTTATTTGGTGGTAAACAAACATTCTTGTGAAAGTGTGGGAGTTGCAAGTCAAGAGAGTGTGAAGGAAGTTAAAGAAAAGCAAAAAAATAATTTTCTGACAGAACCTCACGCGCGCCCGCGCCTCCATACGCGCGCCCGCGCCCTCCTGGACAGAAAACCAGGCGCGCCCGCGCCTCCCTGCGCGCGCCCGCGCGTGAAGAATCCTGGAAATGGCAGTTTTTTGGTCAGAAAAGGAAACATGCTGATTTTTGTCAACCCCTAAGGCATATATGAATCATTGGTGGACGAATTCATTGACAATTATCTATATACCTACCTACATATTCATCCACCGGTGAGGAGAACAAGAAGACGGCTGATTTACGAAGACCTAGTTTCATCTAATCTTTGTATTCTTCTAAATTAGGCGATACTTTGGATTCTTGTTTGTTCTTTCTAAACCTTAGTACTTTTATTCAGTTTCCCAGACTTGTTTAATATCATGTTTTCATCAGAACCCACGATGATGAACGGTTCGATTATGAACTAATCGTCGTCGTGGGATTCTAATGGATTTATTTATGGATTTTAATAGTTAATTGTTTTAAAGATGTGTTTGTGATGGCTAATTGATTTCCTAGTATTGGTTGTGCTTATTCTTCTTGGATGCGTAGCTAACATCTAAGATTGTTTGTTAATCTCTATTGATTGCGAAAGTGGATATAAAGGTTTAGAACTTGCCATGCTAGCATAGGTTTATGTATGTTTGTCATGCATGATTCGTAGGTAATTTTAACCATCTTACCTGCCCTATGTAATCTTAATGGATAACTTGCTCATTAAACCGTTATGTTTTCAAATCTTATAGACATATAGGGTCTAAGCATAATTGGTGTCTGCTCAACTTCTATCTCTTTTGTGGATGTTTGAGTGGTTTGGTATACGTATACTGAAAGGTAGCGTGTACTGATTTCGTGTTATCCGATTAGTTGTCATAACTGTCACATACATTGATTAAAGACAAAAGACTTTAGATGAAGTACTTAATGAAGTTAGGATCCCATGTTTTGATTCTCATAAGTAATTTTGCAGCATTCTCTTCTTTAGTTAATTATAATCTCATTAGTTAATTAAAACACACAACTTTGATAATTGTCTTAGCATTGAATAATAACCATACACTGTTGCATAAGTGCTAAACTATTATAACCAAAGCAATCTCTGTGGGAACGAACTCTACTTAATCATGTATTACTTGTGACCACGTACGCTTGCGTGATTTTGTGCGAACAGACCGACCGACGACCGACCAAAACTTTTAATGTTTCGTCTTTAATAATACTAGCTTATAGCCCGTGCGATGCACGGTTACTTAAATTTTATTTATAATTATTATGTTTATAATTATATTTTTATTACGATGCAACACACACGCATGTTTTTGTAATATTTATAATTATATTTATTTATGAATATTTTAATATTTAAAAGTTATTAGTTTACATGATTAAATTATTGTTAAAAAGATTTAGCCAAAAATAATTATAGTTAAGAATTTGATATTTATTACATTTTACACGCTCAATTTAATATTTGTTTATATTGAGTTATAAAAGTTAGATTTGGCTAATTTTACGGTTCACATGAAATTCACAAAATAATCTTTAATTTAGTTGTGGTTTAATAGTTTTTTTTTCAATTAAAAACTATTCTAAAACTAAAAAGAGAATAAAGTGACGAAATTTAATGTTGAGAATTCTATTCGATTTAGGAAATCTACTTAACTTATATGTAGTTTAGATTATTAGAATAACCTTTATTAACCAAATACAGGTTTTAATGTTAAATCTAACGGTTTTCACCTATCTATTTAAGATTAAACGATTTTTATTATTTTGGTTATAAATGGGTTTCCTTATTTAATTACAACTATTTTTATGTTTTAACTTTTTGGAAAATCCAATCCTAATATAATAACTTTTAACTTATATCATTTTTAGATAATAATTTCTTTTTATATGATATAATCTTGATCATCTATTTTTAAAAATATTGGATCTAACGGTTGAGAATGTTTTGGCGGTATTTAGGACCAAACTACCAGGATAACATCGTTAATTTTTCTTAATATTTATAATTTTTTTAATTTTTGATTTTTTTAAATATTTATTGATAAAATATAATATACTCTTTTTTGTAATATGTTAATGATGCGGGAACTTTGAACTTTTGAGAAAATAAATTATCAATTAAAATATATATATTTTTGTAATAGTTCTTCTTTTAAAGTAGTACACCGTGACAATCAAAATTCTGTATAAAATTCATTTTTTTTATAGTATATCCCGTAAATATCTATGTTATTATATTAAAAACTAAATAATGAAAGCTTTCTTATAAGTGTGCTCGCTTTGTTTGATCACTCAATCCATAATCGTTGGATCTTTCAAATTAAATTGTTGAGAAACGTTACATATAACAGTAAAATTATCATGTAGAATGATCTAAGATTTGAATATACCAACAACATATTAAAATTTACAGGTTTTTTTTTTTGAAAAAAAAGAATTTTTTTCATTTTTTTTTTCTTTCAGACATAGGTTATTTGATAATATTTTTTGTAAAGTACGATTTTTCAGAAAAGTACTATACTAATTGATTAACAAACTTTTAAAGTTTCGAATTTAATAATTTACAATGTATATAGGTTAAAAAAGTTAGGTCTGTTCTGTAGCTGAGTCTACAATTTCAAAATACGGTTTTTTTTAATATGAATATAGTCATGCTAACAATGAAATTAGGTCTCTATGAGTGCTTATAAAACAAAATCATCATTTGTGTATAATTTATTATTTAATAATAAATTATATTTGATTAGTTATGATCTATAACTTAATAAAATAGAATAAAAAATATGCACAATTTTATAAAATTTTATCCTTGTATTATTATATTCTTTGTTGATTTGAATTTTTCTTAGATTGATTTTAATTTTTGAACATAGATTTCTAAATTTAAAATAGTTAGAAAAAAGTCATTAAATTGACGTTAAAATAATTATGACATAATAGTCATTATTAGAATTTAAATACTCACTTTACTGATTTGGGCTTTATCTTGTGTTTTAAAAATTAGATTTTGACGATTTTACACCCCACGTGAAGATAATTAAATTATTTTTAATTAAAAGATGGTTTAACAATTTTTATCTAACTGTAATTGTCCATGGAAGAGAAAAGAAAGTCACGAATTTTTTACATGGAGAATTCTATTCAATATAGAAAACTTATTTATATTTGGTATATTTGGTTTAAATTATCAAAATACACTTTTTAGAATTTAAATATAATCCTATTATAAATAAAATACACTTTGTTAATATTTGATCAAACGATTTTCATTTATCTAGTTAAGATCTAATAGTCCTTATTAATTTGGTTGTCACGATCAAAATTTTGGATAAATCCCTATTATGCTTATTATATAAAAGAGTTTAATATAATAAGGATATCAAGTACATACTGATATAAGTATTTTACTAACTGTTTTTACTTTTAATGTTTCAGTTTTATTTATAGTGTATATAAAATTTTAAAATACATTATTACTTTTAAAATTATTAAACAGAATAAAAATTATGTTATGATTATATAAAATTTTATTCTCATATTATTATAGGTTTTATCGATTTGAATTTGTTCTTAATTTATTTTAATACTTTATTGAAAAAAAGATAAAATTTCTATATTTAAAAGAATTAGTGGAAAAATAAATAAATTGGTGCTACAATTATAAAAAAAATATTTATTAAAATTTAGATACTCACTTTACTATTTGGGTTCTATCCTGAGTTTTATAAATTGAATTTTGACGATTTTACAACCCATGTGAAACTAACGAAATTATCTTTAATTTAATGATGATTTAATTATCTAACTTGACCAGTTGACCTACCCATAAACCGAAAAGAAAAGATGGTTAAGTATTATATTCAAAATTATTGTTTATGAATATGAAACCCTCAATATTTTAATAATATTTTGATATTATCCTTTTATGTTTGTTATATGTCAAATAATATAATTATAATTTGGATTAATCAAATTGTTATGTTCCTTCAGAAAAAAAATGTTTAAATTTATTCATGTACATGAGTTCTCATAAGTCTCTTATAACGCAGGGTCCACATGTATCATTGTTATATGATATACATGATCATTATATTGATAATTTTTAATATTGTAATCGATATTAATTGTTATCTGATATTTGGTTTAACAATTATTATCTAACTCGAACTATACATAAATTAAAGAGAAAAGATATTTAAGAATTTTTACATAGAAAAATTTTAAATTATCAAAATACATTTTTTAGTATTTAAATATAATTCTATTATTAATCAGATATACTTTTTAATATTAGATCTAACAATTCTCATCGATCTATTTAAGATCTAACTGTAATAATTAATTTGGTCGTATAGTGGTCGTACACGGACCAGATCGATTTTAATTTTTTCTTAAATTGATTTTGATATTTTATTGAAATAAACATAGAATTTATAAATTTAAAATAATTAGGAAAAAAATTAAATTGGTGCTACAATAATAAAAAAAATATTAAAATTTAGATAATCACTTTACTGTTTGGGCTCTATCTTGAGTTTTAGACAACAGATTTTAACAATTTTACAGCCCACGCGAAACTAACAAAATTATCTTTAATTTAATGATGGTTTAATAATTATTATCTAACCGGAACTATCCATAAACTAAGGAGAAAAGATAATTACGATTTTTTACATAAAGATTTCTATTCAATATAGAAAACCTATTTATAATTGGTTTAAATTAAAAAAATATATTAAAATTTAGATAATCATTTTACTGTTTGGGCTCTATCTTGAGTTTTAGACAACAGATTTTAACAATTTTACAGCCCACGCGAAGCTAACAAAATTATCTTTAATTTAATGATGGTTTAATAATTATTATCTAACTGGAACTATCCATAAACTAAAGAGAAAAGATAATTACGATTTTTTACATAAAGATTTCTATTCAATATAGAAAACCTATTTATAATTGGTTTAAATTATCAAAATACACCTTTTAGTATTTAAATACTATCCTATTATTAATCAAATACAATTTTTAATATTATATCTAACGGTCCTCATCTATTTGAATATTTATAGTTTTATAATCCAACGGATCATATACTTTTGGTAGTACAGTGACCGACCAAAGTTTTGGATAAGATCTCCCTTACACTTATCTATACTGTTAGGCCGAATACACAATATAATCAAGTATGTATGAGAATAACGATAATTAAAAACACTGTTTATGAATCAATAAAACTGTAATCGTATTAACAGCTTCTCTCTTTATGATGTTAATGAATCACAAAGAGCTTCTAGGTTACAAGAATAATATATCAATATTCACGCGTCCCTTCTAGGGATAACCTATCTGTGTTTATATAGTACACAGCTACATACAATCCATCTCT
The DNA here is from genome assembly GCA_030848705.1 of Heracleum sosnowskyi. Taxonomy (NCBI): domain Eukaryota; kingdom Viridiplantae; phylum Streptophyta; class Magnoliopsida; order Apiales; family Apiaceae; genus Heracleum; species Heracleum sosnowskyi. Next base: position 14,364,359 of record CM061239.1, read on the forward strand.
AATTGATATTCCTATAAGTTAGCTATACAATTCATATCAATTAAGAATTGCTTCAGTCTTCTATTCCAATCTCCTTAGCTGTATCAATATATTCTGCTTCTTTCCATCTTCAGAATATATTGCTTCTAGAATCTTCAATTCTGCACCGACAGCTAATTCAACTTTCACCTTGTCAGACTTTAAATAAACTCTGACCGGCTTCAATTAAACTCTTTACCCTGTCAGAGTTTAACTAAACTCTGACTGGCTTCTGATAAACTCTTGTCAGTACCTGTTGCTTAAACACTGATAAACAAACATTAGCAATTATATCTAACAATCTCCCCCAACTTGTTCATAATAAAATGTACAAGTTAAAACATATAATTGATGATGTCAAAACCTTTTAACAAATGCAGTGTTTAACATATAACAGAGTTTAATTTAAAATAGAGTTTAAATTTGACTTAGAATAGAAAATATTAAAAACTTACAGTCAGACTTTACTTGACTTCTTCAATATCAGGCACAGTCCTGAGATAATCAATCAGCAGTCTTCTCTCAGCATTCTCAAGTTCAGTTATCATAATCTCTTTCAGCTCCTTATACTCTGGATCTCCTTCACCAGTTTGATATATGGCAGCCCTCAGAGAATAGATATTGTTCTTCTTCATATCATTCCCTAGCCGAATGTACTGAGCTTTATCTGACTCTAAGTTGAATTCTAAGACTTTTAATCCCAGTGCAGTTTTAAATCTAGCACTGTTTCTCTTCATCTCCACCAATTTTCCAGTATGATCTCTATACTTTGGAATATAAGCATTTGAGACTTCTCCTCCTCCAAGCATCACTTTTGATCTCAGCATCTTTTCTCTTAAGATTTGAGCAACATTATGGGTATGTCTGTTCTTAACTTTTAACAGATAAAGTACATATTCAAGTTCTTCCCATGATTTGAGATTTACATCAGATTCTCCAATTCTATAAACTCTTCCATCACTCATGAAATATAACAGAAACTGCTTCTTCAAGATCTTGTGAAAAATCAACTGAACAGATTCTAACTTATCAAGATTTTCTTGTGTATTCCCAATACCAGATCCTGTCAGTGAAATATTGTCTTGAGATCTGTTATTTATTCTCTTCTCCCTATGTGAACCTAAACCAGACTTATCATAAGATTCTTTTCCAAGTACAGTCCTGGTTTGAGAAAAATCCACAGGTTGAAGTGTCAGAGTTTCAGAGAGTACAGGTCTTAAGAAACCTTTGAGTTGAGGAGCTAGCTGAGTTTGCACAGCTTGAGCCTTGTCAGAGGCTGGCTTAACTTCAATAGTATCATCAACTTGAGCAGCGTCAGAGGTTGATTTTGGTAATCTTGTTTCAACTTGAGCAATGTCAGAGGTTGAATAAATCTTCTTAGGTAACTGCTCTTCTTCTACCAGTTTACCTTTTCCTTTATCAGCATTTTTAATCACAGGCCTCCTTGAGTACTGTAAACTCTGATCAGAGTTTACATTCTCTTTGATAACAATTCCTTTTTCTTTCTTTCTAGGAGCCTTGATTTCCTTCTTCTTATAAGTACCATCCTTCAACTTCTTCTCATGCTCTTCAGCAAGACTCAGCATTTCAGCTTCCATGTCTTCAACTGTAGCTTCATTACCATGTTCTTCTAGAAACATCTTGGTAGCAATTTCTTCATCAGTTAATGGATTGGCTGAAATAATTAAACTCTTAAGTCTTGAACCACTGGCAGAGTTTGAAATTTCTTTACCAGAGTTTGTCAACCTATTAGAATTTAATTTTGATCTTCTTTTTCCTTGAACAGAAAGTAAATTCTTCTCAGATTCCTTGCTTCCACCATCAGCAGAATCATCCTTCCGTCTCAGAGTTTGAGTATCTTTGCATTTGTCTTTAGGTATACTCTCCCCCTTTTTGACATCATCAGAAAGTAGTACTGATGTCAGCAATTCAAGCGCAGTAGAAATAGAAGTCAGTTGAGCAGACATAGCATTCTGGTTGTCCTCAACTGTCCCAAGCCTCTTCTTGATTTCTTCAGAATCCCTGGCTTGCTGCTTGAACATGGTATAATAATAAGTTCTGTCAGCCTTTAAAGTAAGATCCCTCAGGCTTACTTCATTCCTCAGACTTGTAAGCATTTGTTGATTCTCATCAAATCTATTATTGAGAGATTTGACTTGAATAACAGTTGCCTGTAAGCTCGTAAGGACATCAGGATTTGTAATCTTCTTGACAGAATCAGATAAAAATTCTGCAGCCCTTTGCGCTGGAAAGATACAATCTGCATTAGCCCATGCATTGTAGTACATATTCTGAAAATGCTCAGAAGCAGCCCTTTGAACTTCCCTTTCTTCAGTAGAATTTGCTTGAATATCAGAAATTTCCACATGAATATCAGAGTTTGATTGAACAGGACTAGCTTCAGCATTGTCATCCTCTCTGTGAACATCTTCAAGCACAGTTTCAGCAGTGATTTCATCAATTGACTGTGCAGTCGCATCAGGTACTTGATCTGCTACAGTTTGAGGAACATCAGAGTTTGCTGGAGCAGTAACCTCTGCTTCTCTTTGAACAATCTCAACAACTGATTGTTGCAAAGTTTCAAGAAAGATAATATCCTCATGATCATTATCTGTTGCATCAGCATGTACAGCAACAGCTTCTGGAACTGGATCAACTCTAATCTGATCTACTTCATCACCTTTCTCAAAATCAATAGAAATGATTTCTGTGTGAGAAGCAATAGGTTCTACTAACTCAGTAGATGCTTGATCAGCTTCCGGTATAGTATCTTCATGATCCACAATCCTGCTGTCAGAGTATGCAGCAGCTTCCTCAACTACATCATCAGTTTTTGATGTAGGAGCTTCTGTGTCCTCAGGTTCTTTATCCATATTGGCAATAATATCACCAAAAAGTTGATTAGCAACTAATCTTCTCTTTCTCTGATGAAGATTTTCTTCATCAGCTTCAGTTTCTGAGTCTGTACTAGAAGCAGCAGCAACAGACTTTGCCCTGTGGGCTCGCCTTTTCTTCATTCTTTTTCTCTGAGGCACAGCATCAACATTTGATACCTCAGCTTCACCAGACTTAACTGCTCGAACTTTAGATCTCTTTGACCTCTGTGGTTGAGATACAGAAGGTCCAGCTTCAGCAGTTGAGACACGTTGTTGTTGTGAGTTGACAAGAAATTGTTGCACAGATGCAGGTAACATTAAAGGACCAACTTCTCCTTTCTTGTTGTCCTTGTTGATAAGGTCAGAAAATATACGTTTGTGTAATTTAAATGAAAGTATAACATCATCCTCTACAATCTCAACATTTGGACAGCAATGATTGAATATCAATTGACAAAACCTAGAGAAGTAAACAACATTTCTATTCTCTAGCATTTTCTCACCAATATTAGTTAAAACTAATCTAGCAACATCAAATTGACTGCCATGGAGAAGAGAATACCCGATCTGTAGACTATCCGTGGGAATCGCATCCCAATTAGTGCACTTCTTTCCAAAAGCCCGAGTAATGCAATCGAAAAAGAAGCTCCACTCCTTACGCAAAAATGGCCTTTTGAGTTGACCTATCTTTGACAAAGGTCCAGAGTAGCCGATTTCTCTCATCATCCTAACCAACTCAGAATCACCAACAGATATCGTGAAAGCATTAAAATCTTCAAGACCCAAAGCATCACGAACAGTAGTAGGAGTAACAACAAATTGATCTTCTTGAAACTCAAAAATGATAGATGGAGATCCAGACTCTCCTCCATTATCATAAGTACCTGTCTGCCAAAAAGTTCGAATTTGAGTCGCAGACAGCTTCGATGGTGCTGTTAAAGCAGTACCAATATCAGAGTCTAACAAGAACCTCTGAATCAAATGAAACGCCTCCGGTGCGTTCTCATTTGCTACAGGAGCAGAATAATTGTTGGGAACAAATTCTAAGTCAGAAGCAATAAACGCTGTAGTTGCCATTAGTAAGATTTGAAAACAAGAAATACTGGGCTCAGAAAGTGTTTGAGTGTTTGTGTGTGAGTAAAATGTTATGAAAAGATGAAATGCGTAAAAGATTGAATCGTGTGTATGTAGTGTATTAAATAATAACTGTTAAGATTAGAAGTATGTTAGTGGGACAGATGTCAGACGTGAATACGCTGACAGCTGTATCTAACAACTTCCAATACATACGTGCAAACGTGGAGACACCTGTCATCACATATAACACTCAAAATATTCGCTTAAAAGAAAAAAAAATCAATAATAATAAAATTATCAATTTTAATAATAAAGTACAAAGGAACTCAACAGCCAAAATAATAATGACTGTCTCGAAACTCCGCACCTTAGTATCCCAAGCGCTTCGATTCTAGTAAAAACCCTTCAGTTACCCTGTTGAATGCTTTAAAAACCGAAGCATTTTATCAACAGGCTTCATACCTTAAAATTACCATACACCAAATGGCAGGAACCTTTGAGTTCATGGATGTCGAATCATTCGTTAACATGAACTGGCCTCAACAAGCAAACTACATCATCGATGAGTTTCTTGTTCTTTCTTTTCTGAATGATGAAGGTCTTATAGCAGATGATGAAATAGCAGAAGGACCAATCTCTAATCCTTATGTGCACATCATCCGTCCCGGTCCATATGATGTGCCCATCCTGGCAGACGATGATACTATGGAGATTTGTATGATGCTCTTCCAGCAGAGCTTCCTGATGGGTACTGAGGAGACAATCTTCTTGGAATCCTGCAAGCTGCAAAGCAGAAAGCAAATCCAGGAAGATGATGATGATGATGATGATTCATCTTCAGGATGTTGTCAAGCAATCCCAGATGGTATAATGATCAGATGAACAACTGGGTAGCTCTCATCAGAAGTAGTAGAGCACAATAACTTCTGGCTCTAGCTCTTCTGCTTCAGATGTAGCATTCAGATACTTATCCTGGTTAAATAGATCTTCTCTTTGTAACCATAGTGATTAGCATGTACCAGAAAGATTAGCTTAATATGAGTATGAATTTGTCTGAATGTAAATTTGAATCAATTAATGAAAAACAATTTGTTTCTTTACATATCAGTATTATCAATATTGCATAGTAATTGTAAAGTGAAAAAAAAATGATATCACTTTAAACAATAAACTAACATACTCAGTAGCATTACGAATCACTATCAGGACTTATCAAACGCACTCTTTCTTTTCTCCGTTCAATCATACTTTTTCCGAAAAACAAATGACTAATCTCAAGAGTATAAAATGTCTGAAACAAGGAAATTATTTTAACCATCATAGATTAAAACAAAGTAACCTCGGCGTATTTCACACAATACATCAGTGTTTACCATTTATCCTTCTTTGTCAATAAACTCTTTTCTCAATCTGTACAGTTGTGAGAAATGTGTGTGTAGTAGCAGAGTTTACCGAAATCAGTATTTAGATCATCTCAAAGTGCATAAAATCCACAAACTAAAGTAGTAAAAACCTGGTTGCCTAAACTCTCACATAGACACTGATTTTTCTATCTAAGCTCTGTGTTACTGATATCCTTTCATTTGGATATGTCTTTTATTTGTCACCCCCTGTATTATTTATATATATATATATATTTTTTTTTTTTTTTTTTTTTTATTATTATTTTTCCAGTAATCAGTGGTTGGCACTAGTCACCAAAAATCAAAGATTTTAGCCCTTATTTCATACAATAAGTTCCTGGATCGTCCTAGACACAACATGATCTCAAAGGAATTTGTGCTCTGGTTGGCATCTTTTGATTTGAGGGTGAATTATTCGTAGTAAGTAATCAGAGTTTAGACTTTTCATCAGTGATTAAAATTAACTTATGAGAGAAAATGCAAACAGCTAATACAGACTCAGTGTATAGGATCAATAAACTAAGAGATGGTATAAATATAGAGACAGTATCATGCTGTGTTAGTTTACTGCACATAAATGAGATCAGAATCTATCAACTCTTAAGGATTCATAATTACTTACTGAGAATTATGCTTCATACAAATTTCTTCATTGGTCCATATGTTTCAGACAAAATTACAGTTAGAGAATAGCATTAAACTGTAATTACCAGAGTATGACCAACAGAGTTTAACACCAGAGTTTACTTTCAGAGTATGGCTGACACTTCACAGAGTTTATCATCAGAGTTTAACATGCTGGTTCACATAACAGTTAACACATGTAAGAAATCATGAACATAAAAAAATGAGTCTAACCCGTATCTCTAGTCAGAACCAGAGATCATTCCAAGTTCATTTACCAATCTTGTAAAAGTAGCTTCACTCAAAGGTTTGGTGAAGATATCTGCAAGTTGTTGGTCTGTAGACACAAAATGAAGCTCAATGTTTCCTTCTTCCACATGTTCTCTGATAAAATGATACCTTATGCTGATGTGCTTGGTCATGGAATGCTGTACTGGATTACCTGTCATAGCAATAGCACTTTGGTTATCACAGAAAATAGGTATTCTAGAGTACCTTAACCCATAATCCAGCAATTGATTCTTCATCCATAAAATCTGTGCACAACAGCTACCAGCTGCTATATACTCTGCTTCTGCAGTGGATGTAGAAATTGATTTCTGTTTCTTACTGTACCAAGAAACCAATCTGTCACCTAAAAATTGACAGCTTCCACTTGTACTTTTTCTGTCTATCTTACAGCCTGCAAAATCTGCATCAGAGTAACCAATTAACTTAAACTCTGATTCTCTAGGATACCACAAACCCAAGGTTATGGTTCCTTTGAGATATTTGAAAATCCTTTTTACAGCTGTTAGATGAGGCTCTCTGGGATCTGCTTGAAATCTTGCACAAAGACATGTTGCATACATGATATCAGGTCTACTTGCAGTAAGATACAGTAGAGACCCTATCATTCCTCTGTAGTTAGTCATATCTACTGAGGCTCCTGTGTCTTTGTCAAGCTTCGTTGCTGTAGCCATGGGAGTTGTAGCAGATGAACTATCAAGCATACCAAATTTCTTTAGAAGATTTCTGGTATACTTTGCTTGATTGATAAAAATACCATCATCTGTTTGCTTTACTTGTAAGCCTAGAAAGTAACTAAGCTCTCCCATCATGCTCATTTGATACCTGGATTGCATAAGCTTTGCAAACTTCTTACAAAGTTTGTCATTAGTAGATCCAAAAATAATATCATCTACATAAATTTGAACTAAAAGCAAATCATCACCAGAATTGAAATAAAACAAGGTTTTATCAATTGTACCTCTTGTGAACCCACTTTCTAAAAGAAACTGAGCAAGAGTTTCATACCATGCTCTTGGTGCTTGCTTTAGTCCATATAATGCCTTGTCAAGCCTGTAGACATAATCTGGATGCTTGGAATCTACAAATCCTGGTGGTTGTTCAACAAACACTTCTTCTTCAAGCTTCCCATTGAGAAAAGCACTCTTTACATCCATCTGAAAGACTTTAAACTTCTTGTGTGCAGCATAGGCCAGAAAAATTCTTATGGCCTCCAATCTTGCAACTGGAGCAAAGGTTTCATCATAATCAATTCCTTCCTGTTGTGAATAACCTTTAGCCACAAGTCTAGCCTTGTTTCTTGTAATCACACCTTCACTGTCAGTCTTGTTTCTGAAAACCCACTTTGTACCTACTATTGATCTGTTCTTTGGTCTAGGTACAAGTGTCCAGACTTCATTTCTTTCAAATTCATTTAACTCTTCTTGCATTGCTGTAATCCAATTAGCATCTTGAAGAGCTTCCTCCACTTTCTTTGGTTCTGTTTGAGACAAAAAAGCATGATACAGACACTCATTGTTTGTTGCACTTCTAGTTCTCACACTAGCATCAGGATCTCCAATTATGAGATCAGGTGTGTGTGCCTGTGTCCACTTTCTGGCTGTTGGTAAGTGGTTTCTTGCATCATTATTGAATCCTCCCCCTTGATCCATGCTCTCCTGATTCATACGTTGACTTTCAGCAGTATCTGAGGCTCCCCTTGAGTTGGATGGCTCAGTGTTTGAACTGTTAGAGTTTGAATCAGTTTCCTCAACTGACTCACTTGCTGTGTCTTGTTGAGCTTCTTCACGCTCCCCCTCAACTGGTTCTCTATTTTGTTCAATTTGAGAATTCTCAGTTTCTTCAGTATTTACCAGTAGAGGTTCAGAGTATGCTCCGTCAGGATTTGTCAAACCTGCTTCGTCAGAGTTTACATCATCAGAGAATAGATCTTCATTTTCAAAACGTAGTTGATCATATCCATCCTTGTCTTCAAGTCCAATTATTTTCTTGTCATCAAATGACACATGTATGGATTCCATGATCACCTTAGTTCTCAGATTGTAAACTCTGAATGCTTTTGTTGACAATGGATAGCCAACAAAGATTCCTTCATCAGCTTTTAACTCGAACTTGGTCAACTGTTCAGGATGAGTCTTCAACACAAAGCATTTGCATCCAAATATGTGAAAATATTTCAAATTTGGCTTCTTATTTTTAACCATTTCATATGGTGTTTTTCCATGCTTGTTGATCAGTGTAGCATTTTGAGTAAAACAAGCAGTTTGAACAGCTTCTGCCCAGAAGTACGTTGGTAATTTTGCTTCATCAAGCATAGTTCTGGCAGCTTCAATTAAAGTTCTGTTCTTTCTTTCAACTACACCATTTTGCTGTGGAGTTCCAGGTGCAGAGAATTCTTGTTTGACTCCTCTCTCCTTGCAGAAAGCTTCCAATATTGAGTTTCTGAATTCAGTTCCATTATCACTCCTTATAATTTTGACTTTGTGCTGTGATCCTTTGTCCAGTAGATTTACATGATCCATCAGAATTTGAGCAGTTTCATCCTTCTTTGATAAGAAATACACCCATGTATATCTAGTATATTCATCAACAATTACTAGAGCATATTTCTTTCTGCCCATTGACATCACATTCACTGGTCCAAAGAGATCAACATGTAGAAGATGATAAGGTTCCACTACTGAAGATTCAGATTTACTCTTGAAAGATGACTTCCTTTGCTTGGCCTTTTGACAAGAATCACATAGACCATCTAGATTAAGTATTGATTTTGGAAGTCCTCTTACAAGATCCTTTCTTATCAGCTCATTGATGTTGTTCAAATTGAGATGAGAGAGCTTCTTGTGCCAATTCCAACTCTCTTCATTTGACATTTTTGCAGTCAGACACACTGTACTTCCATCAGAGTTTGTTACCAAACTTGCTTCATAAATATTGTTGCGTCTGTGTCCAACTAGAACAACTTTTCCAGTAGATTTACTGATAACTTCACAGTATTCACTATGAAAATCTACATGGTTTCCTCTGTCACAGATTTGACTCACAGATAACAGATTATGCTTGAGTCCTGAGACTAAAGCTACATTTGTGATGATGACACTTCCAAGATTGATATTGCCATATCCCAGAGTGTGTCCTATGTTGCCATCTCCATAGGAAACTTTTGGGCCAGCCTTCTCCTCAAAGTCTGATAGCAGGGCTTTGTTTCCAGTCATATGTCCTGAGCAACCACTGTCCAAGATAAGTGTGCTCTCTATTATACCCTGCAATCACAAACAAACACTAAGTGTTAGTTTTAAGGATCCAGACTTGCTTGGATCCTTTGTCCTTCTTAACAGTGTTAGCTTTTGCAGCGGAATCTGTATTATCAGAGTTTAAACTAACATTGTCAGATTTTACACTAGCAGAGTTTGCTCTAACCCATTTCAAGTTGGGTTTTAGCTCATAATAGTTATGATAAATTGCATGATAACTCTTACATGTGTAAATAGAATGCCAAGTGCTCCCACAATGTTTGCATAAAGTCTGTGGTTTTACTCTAACATAATCATTCTTTACTTCTGATGTAGAAGGTAAAGTATTAATATGTTTGTTCTTAGTGCAAAATCTAGCAAGATGATTAGAACTACCACAACTGTAACATGTTTTTCTTGAGGCACTAGCATTAGGCATATGATTATTTCTATTATTTATGCCTACTTTTCCATTCCTATTTCTCTTGGAACCTTTAGGTTTCATGGAAGACTTTACCTCTTTTAGCTTGTGATTGAACTGTTTTCCTGTCATCAAGCCAACATTAACCTGTTTTTCACAAGTTTTTACTGGTTTTCTAACAGCTTCTATTTCCATAAGTTTTTCTGTTATAATATTTTCCTGTTTGTCACAAGATTCATCTGATTCCATATCAGCTTCCCTTATTACAACAGATTTTAACTTATTGGCTTCTGGAACAAATTTCACAGGTTTAAGTTGTGGTTTTACCTTAACCTTGTCTTTAAACCTAAGTTCATCATTTTCACAATAACCTAAACCTACAGAATCAGTCTGAAACACTTGATGAGTGTCTCTTCCAGAATCTGTCCAAGTCTTGATTATTTTCCTTTCCTTCTCTAAATCAGATTCTAGTTGCTTATACCTTTTCAGCAACTCCTGTTCTACATAAACAGCATCATCTCTTTCTTTTTGAATCTGCTTCATATTCACAAGTTCTCTTTCAAGAAACTTGTTTCTTTCTTTAAGACTAAGATTCTCAGATTTAATCCTCTCATTCTCTAAAGTCTGATCCCTATAACTAACATGTATATTCTTAAGATAAATTCTTAATTCAGAAATATTATCAGTATCATAAGCATAAGTAGTTAGAGGTACCTTATTTTCTGATGACTCAACTTCATCTTTGATAGTTGCCATGAGTGCAGAATTCACTCCATCATCAGAATCTGAAGTATCTGCCCAGTCTTTGCCTTTAGAGATGAGTGCTTTTTCAGTTCTTCCTTTCTTGCACTCTGTAGCATAGTGACCCATCTCTTTGCACTTGTAGCACTGGATCTCAGATTTGTCCTTCTTACCAGACTTGGTATCCCTTCCATCAGACTTTCTGAAATTCTTCTTCTCAGAATTTGAATCTCTCCTTGAGAATCTTTTACCCTTCTTGAAGTTCTTGAATCCCATCTTCTTAAATGTCTTAACCATCAAGGCAGCCATTTGCATCATCTCCTCTTCATCATCCTCAGAATCAGAAGCTTCATCAGAGTTTGAATCATCATCAGAGTTTGATGACTCACTCTCAGATTTGATCACTAAAGCCTTTCCCTTGGCTTTCTTCCTTGATGATTCCTTCTTGATGGGCTTCTCCTCGACTTTGAGAGCAACAGATTTTGTCTTTTTGCTTGACCTCCTGTTTCTTTGCTCTATCTCAAGTTCATGAGTCTTTAACAATCCATAGATTTCATCAAGATCTGTATCAGCAAGATCATAATTATCTCTGATTGTTGTTGCCTTTAAATCCCACTTTTCAGGTAGAGATAACAGAAACTTGAGATTGGACTCTTCAAGTTCATATTCCTTATCTACCAGAGACAGATCGTTCAACAGTTTGCAAAATCTGTCATAAGTCTCAGTCAAGGTTTCATTAGTTCTTGAATCAAAGTGCTCATACTCCTGTGTGAGTATTGTTTTTCTGTTCTTCTTAATAGCACCTGTTCCCTGGCATCTGACTTCTAAAGCATCCCATATCTCTTTGGCAGTTTTGCAGCCAATTACCCTGTTAGACATAACATTATCTAAAGCACTGTGGAGAAGATGTCTAACCTTTGCATCCTTTGCAATTGATGAGATATCCTCAGGAGTCATATCTTTCTTTTCCTTTGGAACAGTCTTTTGTTCTTGACCATCAACAACAGGGGACAATTTAGTTGGCATATGAGGACCATCATTAATTCTGTCAAGGTATTCTGGATCTGTAGCCTCCAGAAACATGGTCATCTTCACCTTCCAAATCGGATACTCTACAGGCCTGAGAATCGGAACCCTGATTGTTTCATATCGACTCACAGAATTAGGCTTAACCTGTTCAGCCTTGGAAGCAGTTTGATTTTCTTCAGACATGATTATTACTGTGTTTGAATCGTAAAACTGTATATATTAAACAGCCTTGGCTCTGATACCAATTGTTAGGCCGAATACACAATATAATCAAGTATGTATGAGAATAACGATAATTAAAAACACTGTTTATGAATCAATAAAACTGTAATCGTATTAACAGCTTCTCTCTTTATGATGTTAATGAATCACAAAGAGCTTCTAGGTTACAAGAATAATATATCAATATTCACGCGTCCCTTCTAGGGATAACCTATCTGTGTTTATATAGTACACAGCTACATACAATCCATCTCTAATTGATATTCCTATAAGTTAGCTATACAATTCATATCAATTAAGAATTGCTTCAGTCTTCTATTCCAATCTCCTTAGCTGTATCAATATATTCTGCTTCTTTCCATCTTCAAAATATATTGCTTCTAGAATCTTCAATTCTGCACCGACAGCTAATTCAACTTTCACCTTGTCAGACTTTAAATAAACTCTGACCGGCTTCAATTAAACTCTTTACCCTGTCAGAGTTTAACTAAACTCTGACTGGCTTCTGATAAACTCTTGTCAGTACCTGTTGCTTAAACACTGATAAACAAACATTAGCAATTATATCTAACATATACTATATTATTAAAGATGAAACATTAAAAGTTTTGGTCGGTCGGTCAGTCGGTCGGTCGGTCGGTATTTGGGCCGATTCACGGGCCTATCTATAACCAATTTATTAATAATCAATTACCTTTTTCAGTACATTACCTATTTTATATTATTTTTAAACTAAACCAACTCATCTTCTAAAAATAAAACGGGCAACATATATATAATATGGTAATATTATTATATATTTATAAACGATTACCTTTTTCAGCTAAAACATATTATTTTTATATTTTTAAATAAAATAACTCATCTTCTAAATACACATATATGGAAACCAATTTATTAATAACCAATTACCTTTTTCAGCTAAAACATATTACCTATTTCATATATCTATTTAACTAAAACAAATCATTTTCTAAAAATAAGACGGGCAACATATATATAAAATGGTAATATTATTATATATTTATAACCGCCAGCTAAAACACATTATTTGTTTTATATTTTCTAACTAAAACAACTTATCTTCTAAATATAATACATGCAAAATAAATATACAATGGTAATATTGTTTTATATAAATATTAATAAATAACTATTTATTCTTTTCAGCTAAAACACATTACCTCTTTTATATTTTCTAACTTAAACAACTAATTTTCTAAAAATAATGCAGACGACATATATAAAAAAAAGTAATATAATTTATATAATTGTGAATAAGTAACTAATTGTCTTTTTAAGAATATTACCTGTTTTATATTTTTTAACTGAAACAACTCATGTTCAAATTAAAAATAACACGGCAAAAGACAGATATATTGGTAATATTATTATATTAAACTTATGAAATTCATGTTTATTATAATTTTTTTAACATTCAATTTAAACGAGATAATTAATGAAAATAAAAGTAATAGTATATTCAAATAAACTCGGTATATTGCACCAGCACATATTTTGATATTTACATTTGAGTCCCTTTTTAGATTTTTAAGAGTAAAAAAATACGAATCATTAGATCTGTTATTTTAAAATATTTTATATTTTAATATCTAAAATACTACTACAGATTACTACAAGAATATATTAAATTTAGATATTAAATTGTTAGATTTATAAATCCGGTATATATATATTAGAATTTTATCAAATTATATATAATAACTAAAATCTAAATAAAAAATAAGAAAATATTAAAGAAGATCGTGCGTCGCACGGGATATAAGCTAGTTATATATAATAAGGAGTTAATAGTATAGATTTGCTTCAGGGTCATAATTATCAAAACTGCCGCGCCAAGTAAAGCCACTTGTGGTATTCTCGACAGAATAAGGTGTTTTACCATGTGTTACAACTCCCCAGTGTTTAAAGCAAAGAATCACTGCCAAGAGGTTGTGCGACACATTTGGAGGCAAATTAAAAGACACTGTTGAACCAATATCACTTGACTGCCTAATCCAATCTGGCAACTGCCTAATCCAATCCGGGAACTCTACTGCTTGAATGTAAATTTTAATCTCGTGCCCAAATCCAGAGTAAATCTGTTACAAACAACATAAATAACAAATATAAAGATACGTCAATTATAAAAAAACTGTAGAGTGAGTGTCAACCCAAGTCCCACCTCGATAAGATAAAGAAGAATTATTTTGAATATAAGCAGCCAAAAACAACTCCATTAGTATGAGGCCTTTTGGGAGGAGCCAAAAACAAATTCGTGTGGGCTTGGCCACGGCCCAGAGCGGACAATATCATACTAATGTGGAGTTAACGGGTGTTGCGCGGCCTGAACAAGTGGTATCAGAGCCGATGGTTAAGAATTGATCCTGGGGTTGCGGGCTGTAAGTTGCGTGGTGTGGGGGAGGCTCTCCAGAACTACGGTCGGAGATCTTGGACAACTTGTGTCGAAAGTCTTCCTGATACTGAGGTGGTCGGGCGGCGTGTCCCGCAAGATGCGTAACAGATGAATGGCGGCGGTATAAGAGTTACAAGATTGGTGGTTCTTGGATTGAGGGGAGATATTGTAGAGTGGGTGTCAATCCAAGTCCCACATCCATAAGATAAATAAGAATTATCTTGAATATAAGCACCCAAAAACAACTCCATTAGTATGAGGCCTTTTGGGAGGAGCCCAAAAACAAATCTGTGCGGACAATATCATACTAATGTGGAGTTAACGGGTGTTGCGCGGCCCAACATAAACTTACAATTTACAATGTGCATTAATATTTAAATTTATAGCTATTTCCTAATTTATTCTTAAACTTTGTTATTCAGTTTTCACAACAGAATTCCTAGTTTTACCAACGAAAGTTCCCAAAGGAAACTGTTCATCGGTAATTACTAACGTATGTAAACTAAGTTGAAAACAATGAGGTGTAACTTTGAACAAGCGTCTTACTTGTTAAAATTCAGAAAATCATTCTCAAAATGGGGTGAAAAAATTAAAGTTTCAGCCCGCAAATTTATAGTCAAAATAGTTTGAGATTAACCAAACCTGAAAGAAACGTTTGGTCAAAATATATGCCAAAAGAGATTATCTGCAACCTCCCAAATGAAGTTCTTTTAAAGAAGGTGTTAATGATCAAGTGAGTCACTAAAGTGGGCTCAATGTATCAAGTTGGTCACTGAACTGAAAACGGTATCAATAAGGTCATTAAAGTGGATTACGGGTACATTTGATTAATTATTTACATTTTTGTTAACGGTAAATGATGACGTGTTTAGTATAATATGATGTGTTTAGTATAATCTGATTTGGCAAGCATCCGATAAAGTGTTCTGAATTCTTACATCAGATTCTTTAACTTCATCCGGGGTTCGATTCTTTTCAACTACGTAATTATACAAGATTTATTTATTTACTTTAAATTTATTAGCTACATCGAGGGTTCGATTCCTGAAGTGGGCTCAATGTATCAAGTTGGTCACTGAACTGAAAACGGTATCAATAAGGTCATTAAAGTGGGTTACAGGTACATTTGATTAATTATTTACATTTTTGTTAACGGTAAATGATGACGTGTTTAGTATAATATGATGTGTTTAGTATAATCTGATTTGGCAAGCATCCGATAAAGTGTTCTGAATTCTTACATCATATTCTTTAACTTCATCCGGGGTTCGATTCTTTTCAACTACGTAATTATACAAGATTTATTTATTTACTTTAAATTTATTAGCTACATCGAGGGTTCGATTCCTTGCAGCTACGTAATCATACAAGATTTATTTATTTACTTTAATTTCATTAGTTTTACAAACGGTTCGATTGTCTATAACTACATAATTAAATAGTTATTTATTTATTATATTTTTATCATTCAATTCTCGACAAATATATTTTTTAAAAATATTTATTAATATTTATCAATATTATTATGTTGATGTCGACTCATGCTCGGCCACGGGTTATGGGCTAGTACATATACGAAAGACAAGGAGGTAGTCATACAATTTATTGTCTGTTTTTCTTAAAGAAATCCACTTAAATAGGGGTGGGGATAAACAATAAATCCCCGCGGGGAAATGGGGCGGGGATAGCGCAAACTTTTTTTTATGTGGGGCGGGTATGTGAATGATGATCCCCGCCCCGGACCCGCCCGAGAACCCTAGTGTAAGATTCTAAAAGTAGCTAATTTAAACATTGGTATCGTATCTTCAACTCATATTACATATCCACTCAAGTTCCCAATTTCTCAGCATCTTTGACAAGCAATCTATTTCGGTATTTCCTCAAAATGACATTCACTGATGAACTGATCGGCAAAAGTTCTGCACCAAATCTCTTTCCTTTATGGAGGGAGTATTTTCTTATTCTTTTAATTGCTAATTGGTTTCTTTTAAAAATCATTTGAAAAATATGAATTCTTTTTTTATGAAGTGATCATGTTGTCAAAGCTTTTTTAGGATCCTACCATCATCAAAGTATCCACACTGCAATTTAGGAACGAAAGCCTTAAGTTCACATAAGGTCCCTGTGTCTCTCATCTTTTTAAGAATTTTTTCATGACTATCAAAATTTAAATTGTCTTTTTGGATGTTTGACTTTCATTTCTCAACATCTACATTACTGGTGGTTAGTAGAATCTAAAAGCATATCACCAGTTACATAAAAAGACATCTTTTTGTTTCAAAAAGATCTCAGATCTCCAAGCTCTTTCAAATCTCTTCGACGGGGTTGGGTCAATTACTAAATTGGCTGATGGAATGAGGTGCAGCGGCTCTTCAGATTCCTTCCCAATTGTGTGCATAACCAAATCTTCTTTGAATGCTGAGTCAATAGCCTTCCATGCAGACAGAACAACAATCGGATCTTCTGACAGGTTCCTCTGTTTAGCCTCACAGTGAAAGCAATGCTTGCACTGATCACACTGCTCACAAGCCGTAAATTCATGTTTAACCTTCTTTGGTTTAAACCTCTCTTTAGGCGCAGAAAGAATGGACTGGAAAACAAAAGAGCTATAAGAATTAGGCCTCTAAGCAATCCCATAGAAGACCCCCATAGAATGTCCAGCTAACCTGTTGATTGAATTTTGAATGTGGCAACCAAGTTAACAAGCTTGTACAGATATGTTAAAGCGAGATTCTGATGAAGTCCGTTTCGAATGATTTGGAGATCCAGTAAGAATCAAAGGGTAATAAAATAAGATATCCATGCAATTATAGTACACTATTCAAATGGCCTGTTACCCTGCAATCAAAATTTGGGCAATTCATGCCTAGATTTCCTTCTTCATGTGTTCAAGGGATTTCGGAATAAATGGAAAGTAATGCTAAGTCGTACATTTGATATGGCGTGTATTAATGACAAACATAAATCTTGTCAAGGTCATGATAGAAAAACATAAAGGTAGGTGTTCTGTTGATAGCAATGGCAGGGATGTTTCCCATATCCACCAATGTCAATGGAACTCGATTATTTGATCAAGAGAGCTCTTGTACCTAAAGATATGGAAACCACTTTCTAAATGTCTAGAGACCTATTCCTCGCCAGGAGTACTGAACAATAACCGAAGCCAATATCATTTTTAAGAGGCGTCAAGTATGAAGTTTAATTCTCAACCAAATACTATTAAACGATGATTGTAATATACGTCTATCTACGAAAATTTAATAAACATCTTATGTTTTTTTATATCATCTAGGCATCTAGATCTTTATGTATCTTTTTTGGGTTATCAAGATTAAGTAACTCTAACAGAAAATGTATATTCCTAAGAGGATCTAGCAGGGCTTGGGCAGATAGAAGATCGATTTTTTTGCATCTTGATTGACTGGTTTCTCCAAGATAAAATTGTCATGGATTTTTTATTGCGAAATATTGTAAAGATAGGAATCAAATTTTCTATTCTGATGGATCAACAGAACAAATCAAAAGCTCATTTTAATCTAACTATCCAATCCTAGATTTTCAGAACTTTACCTATATACTAAACAAAATTATGCATGAGAGTGTATGTCTTGGAAGTTCAACTATACAATGGCTGACTTTGTGGATTGCTTACCTTCGGGCTTCTACTGTATTTATTATGTGTTACATAGCTGAAAGTGCAAGCAGTGAAAACAGAACATATATACAGATTAATAAAAAAAGAGTTTAGTTACCTGTTTATGGATGCGGAAGACAGATGGCTCACCTCCATCATACAAAGCCCTTTCCAGTTCAGCCATTTCTAAAGAGACAGATAGAGCCAGTTCTATGTCACTTCAGCTTCTTGTTTCTACCAACAGTGATGTTGTCATGCTCGTCAATCAGTGTAATTTTCGTTTTGTACAGTAGACAAATACTACCATGAATAGCTCCCACATTTTTCTCATTCAGCTATGAGGAAAATGACTTGACAATCTCTAGATTTATGATACATGCATCTACACTTTACTATCACTTTCTTTTTTTCTCTTCTTTCTGTTGCCTTTGTACTGAGCTGATCTTCTACTAATCCAGTATAAGATCCGACTCGGCCAAAACAAATAACATAAGATTTTGAACATCTTCCGAAAATAAATGTGCGAATATATTAGTAACTTATGCCAAAAGCTCTAACCCACAACACAACAGTTTCAACCATTTGGAAGGGTACCACCATCTTGGTTTGTACAGTAGATGAATCCCAAGAATTTCTGCATTTGCTCTTAATTCAATTCTTTGGTCACCATCTTCGAGTGAGAATATTGATCTTGGCACTATTATAATCTGTGCTTCAGGGTAATCATTATCAAAACTGCCGCTCCAGATAAAGCCACTTGTGGTATTCTTAACTGAATAAGTTGTTTTTTTATATGTCACAACCCCCCAGTGTTTAAAGCAAAGAATCAATGCCAAGAAATCGTGTGACACGTTTGGAGGCAAATTAATAGACACTCTTGACCCTAATGTACTTGATTGCCCAATCCAATCCGGCAACTGCCTAATCCAATCCGGAAACTCTACTTCTTGAATGTACAATTTAATCTCATGCCCAAATCCCATGTATATCTGTTACAAACAATATAGCTGATCATATCAAACCTAGTCTTAACTTGTTGCTACATTTGTGAAATATATTCAACAAACCAAGGAAAATAAGCGAAAAATTAAAAACAAATAATGGAAATTAACATCAAATTAGCATCAAGTCTTACTTTGTAAGCCTCACTAATATCTAAGGTTTAGTATTTGATATTGTACACTGGAGCCTCGAGGTTTATAAGTGAATGTTGGAACTTATTTATCATTTCCCTAAATTAATAAGAACCTAGTTAAAGCATCAATATAGAACTTAGAATGGACAGTGTATTAATAAACTTAAATCTCTATTGACTAATATTATCAGTACATAACAATATCTTGTGTTTACTTCTAAAACTGATTATATTATTATTAAATATTTCATTTAGTTCATTAAAAGACTTGTAATGGTAATGGACTTGTTAGAAAATGATGACAGAAGTGGAAGAAAACCATAGTGAGTTGTAACTTTGAACATGCACCTTAGTTTGGAATTTCTAAAAAAATCATCCTCAAAATGGAAAAAAGGTTCAGTCCGCTAATTTTATGGTAAAAAGAGTTTAAGATTAACCAAACCTGAAAGAAACGTCTTGTCAAAATATATGAAACAAGGGATGATTTGCAACCTCCTAAATGAAGTTTCCTTAAAGAAGTGAGTTCCTCCAAGCCTTGAATCTCTTTCAACCCACTACAATCAGTAACGTCCAGAAACTCCAACTGTTTCAAATTCGATAGACTTCTTAGTTTGCAGCAATACTTTAAATTCAAGGAAACAAGCCTCGGTAAGCTTCCAATTGGTATGTGGACTTCCTCCAAGCTTTCACAACCCTCAAGAATCAAAGTTTTAAGACATGGAAATTTCGAGAAGTCTGGAGTTGTTGTTAAATCCAGAGAATACGACATGTCTAGAGTTGTTAATTTCTCAAAAACCTCTGAAGCCTGAAACGAGTGCGATTGAGAGACATTAAGGCATACACTTATTTATTGATTGTCGGGAATGCAAGAAAGATATTAAAATTTAAAAGTACATACCATGTTTTGCTCCCACATCGTTATCATTTTGCTATGAGGCAACTCGAGGATAACAAGTTTTTGTGGGTGAAATTCAGAAGGTAAACACTTCAAAGGACAACCCTCCCAACAAATAAACCTCAAATTTTCAAAAATATGTTCAAAGCTACCGGTGAGATTTACATTTTTGAGGTAAAGAAATCTTAATTCACTCATCCTTCTGAATGTTCCCGCAACAAATGATACCCCCTCAAGTGAATCCTGGTGGCCAAGGTAGTATGGTATGATACCTTCAATAGTTTCGGTTCCCTAATGCACATATATAAAGAAGAATAGTTGATGACCAATGTTTTATACATGAATTTGAGAGAAATGAGATTCTAGATACTAATAAAGTGATGTATATTGATATTACCATGTGCTTCTTTAACACGTCGAATATATCTTCCAATACCCACAATCTACTATGTTTTCCAGGCTCGGAATAGGAGTGGTTATACGCAGCATGCCTTCCTATATCTTGAAGCAGATCATGCATCTCCAACTCATCTCTATTGTTAATGGTTAGCAAACATTTATTCTTGAGAATATCTATCATATGATGAACGTCAAAATAGTAAGTTTCCATTATTTTAACAACATCTTCCTTCTTCCTTCCAATGAAGAAACAAGCAATGTCAAGGAACATTTTCATCAGCATAGGATCATCCGATTCTAAGGCATCCAAGATAATTACAAGTTTCTGCTGAATATAGTTGTTGGGATAATGCTGCAATTTCTTTAAGTAAGATTTCCATCCCACCTCGGATTTTGTAGACAAATACGAGCCAAACACCTCAAGAGCTAAGGGAAGCCCACCAGCGTGATGCAGGATTTCTTCAGACAATGCCATTAAGGTATTGTTTGGTTCATCATTTCCAAATGCATGTTGGAAAAACAATGCCAGTGACTCAGCATAATCTAATGCATATACCATGTATCGATATTTCGGTTCTACTTCAATTCTATCCAGTAATTCTGTGTCCCTTGTAGTTACAATAACTACGCTCCCAGAAGCAAAAGGTCCTACCAAAAGTTCATATTGTTTAAGGTCGAATATATCATCAATAACAACCAGAACATTTGCTGAACAAATTTCCCTTTTTATAATCATAATTCCTTCACTAACATTGTCAATCGTAAATGTTTTCTTATTTCTAAGAACATCATTAACAAGCTGCTTTTGTAAAGATAATAGGCCATTCGCTCTCAGTGAAGTCGCCCAAACATTGGCTAGGAAGCAGCTGCCCTTAAAGCTTCCTCCCAGCAAGAGTTTATTATAAAGAGCTCTGGCTAAAGTTGATTTGCCCACGCCACCCATTCCGCATATACCAATTCTAATGACACCTTCTGTGTCAGTGCTCAACATTGATGTTAAGTCTTTAACACGAGAATCCAACCCAACTGGATATCTGGCAACATCCAAAGTCTTGGGTTTTATTTCTAGTAGAATCACATCAAAAATTTCATTGATTATATTAGATTCATCCCTGCAAACAATTTGGTTTTTGGATGAGTTGCAGAATAAAACTAAAAATATTGGTAGGTGGTGAATTGTATAAATTTGAAAACGAGACTAAAACAAATTCAATATGCAAATTCTCCCCGAATGCATGGAGGAGTAATCTAAACAATATCTTGAGATAATTAAACCACACCAGATATGGCACCAAAGAACCAGAAAACTGCTGGACATGAAACAGATATTTTGTGCGTGTGTACGGTGTTTGAAACAATGACATAAATAACACTTTTTTTAGAATAAATGACAAGAATACCATTTTCAAAAAATTTGGTCAAAAATACCACTTTATTACGCATTTCAAAATTGGATATCACTATTACACATTTGAAAAATGGGTATTACATAAAAAGAAAATTTTAAAAAAATTAAAATTAAAAAAATTTGACCAGTTACGCATTTCGAAAATGCGGAACACCTTGAGTAAAGGGGTGCAACGCATTTGCCAAATGTGTATCTCTCTTTTCAACTTTTTTTTTTAATTTTTTTTCGTAATTTGTTTTCGAAAAAACACGTGTTACCTATTTTTCAAATACGTAATAGTAATACTCATTTTCTGAATGCGTAATAGATTGGTATTTTTGTCACCCGATTTTCACGAAGTGGTATCTTTGGCCAACATCCATTCAGTTTTGCATTCTAGGCAATTCAATTCGGCACCTTTTAATTTTAGGACTTTTTTCATAAATACCCAAACATAAAAACTTTTTTGCAAAAAAACTATGTATTTTTTGAATTTTTTGCAAAAATACTAAAATATTTGCAAAAATACCAATTTTTTGAAAATATTTGTAAAAATACGGTCTGCAACTAATTGCAACCATATCTGCAACTGAAACCAAAATTAACCACAAATGCAACTTATTAAAATTTAATAATTGAAATCATTTTGGTTGCATAATAAGTTGGATAAGTTAGTGCCCTGCGGGCCTTGTATAATTAAAAACTAAACCCCAATTATTGATTTGGTTGAGATGAAACTTCTTATAAACTTTATGTATCTATATATGTATACATAAACATGTACGTATGGACGAAAGATGAGGGAAATGGAACCTAAGATCACAAGTTTTATTCATCTTTATCTTCATTCATCCCCTTTTACTAACAATTTTTTTGAATTCTTAGCTGTTTTTAAATTATTTTTTAAAAAGTTGCATCTGGTTGCTTTGGTTGCATCTAGTTGCGTTGGTTGTAGACCGTATTTTTTCAAATATTTTTAGGTTGCATCTAGTTGCGACCGTATTTTGCAAATATTTTCAAAAGATGTTAAATTACAAAAAAAAACTCAGAAAAAATAGTATTTTTGATAATTTTTCTTAATTTTAAAGTAAAATTTATCTCTGTTTAAAAGATAATAAAATAATCTTTAGAAATATTAATTTTGTTCGCTTTAAAATATGTGAAAAAGTGAAAGGTACAAGAGATATAGTGTAATTTTATCATTTTAAAAAAGTTAGGGGTCATTTGTTAAATCTGAACAACATTTTTTGAATGATTAAAATTCTGGATGATTGACTAATCTGAATGCTGAACAAATGATGTTGTTTGTTAAATTAATTTTTCTGAATGATAAAATTATTATTTTAAATTTAATTAACTAAATTAAAATATAATTAATTTTTAATTAATAAATTGGATTAAATCTATACTATATTATTAAAGTCGAAACATTTATAATTTCGTAGTTGATCGATATGGTATCTTTAATAAATTTAATTGTAAATCCTTTTGAGGGGCTTATTATTTAGAATATATTGTAATGGATTTTATTATTTTACAAATTTGTTCTAATTAAAGAACATATAAGTGTTTAGTTTAAATGCATTTTTATATTTAAACTTTTAATTATTTGAAAGTTTAATCTAATTGAATTATTTATAACAATAAATGTATAAACAAAAAATGTACAATAAAATTAGAAAAATGCTAAAAAAATCAAAAACAAATAACAGCAAAATTTTAGATATGTTGTTATAGTAATTAATGATATATACCTAGGTGTATTTATATGAATTAAAACAACTAATTTTACTAACTCAAAACCTAAATTTTAAAAAAAAAATATGAAATTTTTGTTGTAGTTTATAAAGTAGGTTGGAAAAATTACTCAGGTTAGCATGAATGATTCAGCTAGATAGCTAGATATTTAAGAGGGAATGGTCCAGATGATTTTCCAGATAAAGATAAATCTACCAAACAATCTGGACAACAAAATTACTAATCATTCAGTTCAACTTGACTCATTCCCCTGTTAACAAATGGGCCCTTAGTTAACAACTCTGGGCTAAAAAATAAAATAAAAATATATGAGTTATCACAAATCAAAGATATTTATCAGTAAATTTTTATGAATAAATATATTAAAGATTGATAACTTGAACAATTTAGCATATTATTTACCAATTATTGAAAAGATGTAATTAGTCTTATTTGTGCAAAAAATATTATAATTATAAACTAAAAAGTAATCGTACAATACAAATAAACATGTAACATAATATCCATTTATTATTAGAAAACATTACGAACGAAAATTAAAAATATTGTCAATTTTTAACTCTTTTTTTTTTTTTTTTTTGAAACCAAATAACTTTCATTCAAGACGAGAAATCACTCGAAATAGTCTCCACCAAATGGCTAGGAGGAGATGAAAAAACAATGAAGCAATTTAACGAGCAAGTGACTCTAGCTAAACTATGTGCCACCCTGTTTGCTTGCTTTCTAATATGACTTACACTAACCAACGGAAGACTTTGCATCATCAACTTGCAACACATAATAATGTGACCAACCTCCAGGAGATTCGCTATATTCCCAGACAAAGCACGAACCATGAGAAGTGAATCTGATTCCAATAGCACCCTCTGATTTGAAAAACTCATCACCCACGAGAGAGCTTCCCTAATCCCAATACCTTCAGCTTCGATCACTGTTGTCGGACAAGGAAAAGTTGCACATTTACCCTCTAGGAATACACCATTATGATCACGGACAACCATTCCTACTGTAAACGTCTCGGCACCAGCAAAGAACGATGCATCAACATTTACTTTGAGCACACCTGGTGGAGGAGGTTTCCATCTCTTGATGTCATCATCTTTAATCACATTCCCCTCCTTCTTCGTCTTCACAGAAACCCGAGCATCTCGCCACTCTTTCATAACTCTAAAGCTGTTTTCCATGGCTATCATTGGATTCATTCTCTGGTCATTCCAAACTCTCTTATTACGCCAAAACCATATCCCCCACAGAACAATACAAACACTGTTAATCTCCTCATGCTTTTAACTCTCTGGTCAATTTTTAACTCTTAAAGTTTGTCTTTGGTTTAATTTTTATTTTCTTTCAGTTTTTAGGTTTTTGCTTCACTTTATTTAAACAATTTAAAATTATATTTATTTAACAAAAATATAATAATAATCAGTTATGTAAGAGTTAAACAATACTTTTCCTGTAAATGATGATTATAATTTACCTCAATAATATCTATAGATTTTTCTTCTTTTGTAAAAAACAAATTTTTGCATTTAAAATATAATTTCTGAAGTATTCAAATTTACATAAAATGCAATAAGAATATAAAAAATTAGAATCAAACAATAGAAGTGAAAGTCTCACAAATACAAGTGCATTTCCGTTTAAAACATTCAAAACAAAGTTGTTTTAATTTGGAAATCTTTTTAAAAAATTCAGGAGAATAATAGAGATAAAACTGTTAATAAGTTCTAAACTATTTCACTTATATTAATTTTCATGAAACTTATAAATAAATTGATATTGGGACTTTAAAAAAAGAATAACGTTGGAGGTACCGAATTGGGTACGGAAATTTGGTACCAAATGCCATGTGTTATATTTTGATTGACTAATAATAATGGAACCCCTGCATTCACGTTAATTCCACCAATAAAATCATTCTAAATTATCACGTCATCAATGTTACATCATTCGGTCATATTTCGATACCTCTAGCATTACTCTTAAAAAAAAGGGAATTACCTGTGTTGAGATATATGGTACCCTGAAAAGTCGGTAACTTTTCTTAGTGAAAGACGCCACTCGTCAACTTTCTCCATTTCCCTCGCATAAAGAATTTGATATTTTTCAAAAGCTTGTTTAAAACTCCCGGTCTGGTGTCTCACATCAGATAGATCAATCTTGTAATACACGGGAATAACCAACTTTTGCATTGTTTTGTGACAATTTAGGATCTCTACCAGCTCGTCAAGGCATCTTTCTGAAGAAGCATAATCTTCGGAGAAGACGACAACATAAGTTTTGGAATCCTCAATAGCTTTGGGCAATATGTGCGAGATCACCTTTCCTTTACCACGTACCTCAGGATTATCCATATATATTGAAATGAAACTGCAGCACAGAGCTTTGAATAGACGATTAGAAAATCCTTCCCGTGTAGATATACCTCTAAAGCATATAAAAACATCCCACCTAGTAGGAGTTTCATATGAGGCACCATGTTTCGGATTCAGCTCAACAAACTTACTAAGATGTCCGATCAGAATCGGTAATTTCCAGACAATTAGTCCCCACGCATTTACCTCTGTTAGAGATCCTATTAGAGAACTGCAACCATTAATATTGAAACTTTTCAATGCTTTTAAGTTGCAAATGTTGTCCGGAAGAGTTCTTAGATTGACACAATCACCCATGTTCAAGGAAACAAGCCTCGCCAAAGATCCAATTGATATGTGGACCTCTTTCAAGCTCTTACATCCCTTAAGATTTAAAGTTTTAAGATTGGGAAATTTACTGAAGTCCGGAGTCATAATCAAATCTAGGGAATACGACACGTCTAGAGTTGTTAACTTTTCAAAAACCGCTGTAACCTGTAAGAGAATGAGTACAATTGGAAGATATTAAAACAAACATGCAATTAGGAGAAATTAAATCAAACATTTTTATATAAATTGCCAGATACTGTATGCGAGAAAAATATTTAAGTCACCTACCCTGTTTGGCTCCCACATTCTTCTCATATTGCTTCTACGCAGTGCCAAGATAACCAGTTCTTCCGCGCAAAAATCAGATGGCAAACACTCCAAAGGACAACATTCCCAACAAAACCACCTCAAATTCTCAAAAATCCCTTTAAAACTTCCACCGAGTTTTACATTTTTTAGGTAAATGAATCTTAAACGACTCATCCTTTTGAATGTTTTTGTAGTGAATGTTTCCTCTTCAAGGGCATCATGGTAGTAAAAGTTGCTAGGGATGATAGCTTCAATCTCTTTTGATCCCTAACACGTGTAAATGAGAAAAAAAAGTTAGAATAAAAGAGGCAGAGCAACACTGCTGCTATACATGTAACTAAATTACCTTTTGCTTCCGCAACACATAGCATATATCTTTTAACACCCACAATCTGCTATATCTATCAAAATCATCAAGAGAATCGTCTTTTACAACTCGCCTTCCCATATCCCTGAGCAAATCATGCATCCCCAACTCATCTTGATTATTGATGGTTAGTAAACTTCTCTTCTGTAAACTATCAAAATCATAATGTACATTAGAATAATATGTTTCCATTATCTGAACCACCTCTTCTTTCTTCCTTCCAATGAAAAAACAAGCAATGTCAAGGAATATTTTCTTCAAAATAAGGATCATCCGATTCTAAAGCATCCAAGCTAATCATAAGTTTTTGCTGAATAGTGCTGTTGATATTCTGCTTCAGTTTATCGATGTAAGCCTTCCACATCCCTACCTCCGATTTGGTAGACAAATGTGAGCCAAAAACTTCAAGAGCCAAGGGAAGCCTACCAGAAAGAAGTAGAATGTCTTTAAAAAATTCCATTAAGGTGTTGTCTGGTTCAGCACCTCCAAATGCATGTTTGGTAAATAGTGCCCGTGACTCAACATCATCCAACTCTTTCACCGGATATCTGGCCTCTACTTTAATATCAATTAGTATATCTTCATTTCTTGTAGTTATGATAACTACACTCCCCGAAGCAAATGGTCCTATCAAGGATTCATATTGTTCAAGATTGTCTATGTCATCAATAAGAACCAGAACTTTTGCCGAACAAATTCTCTCTCTTATAATAATAGTTCCTTCCGGAACATTGTGAACCACAACTTTTTTCTTACTTTTAAGAACATCATCAATAAGTTGTTGTTGTAAAGTTACTAGTCCATTTGTTCTTTTTGAAGCCTCCCTGACCTCGGCGAGGAAGCAGCTACCGTTAAATCTTCTTAACAAGAGTTGATTAAAGAGAGCTTTGGCAATAGTTGTTTTTCCCACTCCACCCATTCCATGTAAACCGATCTTTGTAACACCTTCTGTGCCACTGCTCCACATTAATTCTGTTATGAGTTTAAGACGAGAATCCAACCCAATTGGATATTTTGCAACAGGTAAAGTCTTGGGTTTTATTTCTTGTAGAATCACATCAACGATTTCATTGATAATATCAGATTCATCCCTGCAATGTAATAGGTTGTATTATCAAATATATCAGCTGAAAATAATGGTAATCCTCTAGAGCATTTTAATGGGACACTTTGACGCAAGACTAAAAAAAATTATATTCTTTAATTAGATGGATTGAAAATTTTTAATAAACCCGTAAAAAACTAAATTACTTTAATCATGGTTTATCCATTTGAATCCTGCGGATCAGTTTAAATAAGTTATAAAAAATTAGAAAAAAATTTAAAGATTATATTACATAGCTTAATTCCATAATTTAAACAAAACTAAAATACTTATAATTTATAATTTTTGTACTAATATTTAATTTTGATTGACATAAAAATTTTGTAATGTAAATTGTGTAATAAATCATATGCATTCGAAATGTAATCATAAATATACAAATGTAAATATATAATATTATAAAATATATAATACTGGTATATAATAAATAGATATATATTTTAAATTAGGTTGGGGAAAAAACATAAAACACATATCTTATAATGAAAGTTTTATCCTAATCATCAAAATGGAGAAAGGTTATAACTTTGGTATAACATTTGGTGAGTTTTAAAAAATTTATCTAAAGCTATTTTACTTAATATCTATAAATGAAAAAAAGATGGTAATTTTCACATTATATTTAGTGAGTTTTAAAAAATTACCTACAATTATTTTATTTAATAATTATATGTTTCACTGTCCTATGTAATCACAATAAAAATAATTTCATTATCTATACTATATTATTAAAGCCGAAACATTGAAAGTTTTGGTTTTCGGTTAACGGTCGGTTTTTGGTTTTCGGTACTTTTTCTAATTAATAAATTAATAATATAATCAAAATTCGGGAAAGTTTTATTCTACATTAATATTTCACTATATTTTACTACATAAAAATCAAATAATATTGAAATCTAATCAAAAAAATGGAAATACGGGATCTAATTTGTTTAAATTTATGATACAGCTACAAATATACTTATTTCTTTTTAGGACAACTAAATCTACTATAAATCAAATCTTTAATAGAATTGTATTATTGTCAAGTTACCAAAATAGTAACTAGATGATTGAGTTTTATAATTAAAATATTTTTTTTCTAACAAAATCTACTCCTTTTCCAAAAATATCATTACACTTATCTTTAAATTAAAACATATTACCTTTTATATTTGTTATTACTAAAATCTATGTTTTCCAAAAATATGAGGTGCAATCCTTATTTATTTATTTTAAAACCTATTTTAATACTCTATTTAATATATAATAAAATAATATAAAAATAGTAACTAAGTGATTGCCTTTTATAATTAAAAAAACAATCTAACAAAATCTACTCATTTTCCAAAAATATCACGACAATTACCTTTAAATTAAAACATAATATCTTTTATATTTGTTATCACTAAAATCTCTATTTTCCAAAAATATGAGGGGCAATCCTTACTTATTTATTTTAAAATCTATTTTAATATTCTATTTAATAAATAATAAAATAATATAAAAATATTAACTAGCTGATTGCCTTTTATAATTAAAACATTTTTTTCTAACAAAATCTACTTCTTTTCCAAAAATATCACGAGCAATTACCTTTAAATTAAAATATATTACATTTTATATTTGTTATCACTAAAATCTCTATTTTCCAAAAATATCAAGTGCAACTCTTACTTATATATTTTAAAATTTATTTTAATATTTTTAATTATTTAAAAAAACTTACCTATTTTAACAAGTGAACGTATTTTTTTAACAAATACAATTAATATAATTAAAACACATCATCACTAAAATCCATATTTATCAAAAATACGAGGTGCAATCCTTACTTATTTATTTTAAAACTGATTTTAATACTCTATTTAATAAATAATAAAATAATATAAAAATAGTAACTAGCTGATTGCCTTTTATAATTTTAAATTTTTTTTAACAAAATCTACTCATTTTTCAAAAATATCATGACAATTACCTTTAAATTAAAACATATTATTCTTTATATTTGTTATCACTAAAATCTCTATTTTCCAAAAATATGAGGTGCAATATTTACTTATTTATTTTAAAACCTATTTTAATACTATATTTAATAAATAATAAAATAATATAAAATTAGTAACTAGCTGATTGCCTTTTATAGTTAAAACATTTTTTTCTAACAAAATTTACTTATTTTCCAAAAATATCACGGGCAATTACATTTAAATTAAAATATATTAACTTTTATATTTGTTATGACTAAAATCTCTATTTTCCAAAAATACCCTTACTTATCTATACTTCTATATTATATTATTAAAGCCGAAACATTGAAAGTTTTGGTTTTCGGTACTTTTTCTAATTAATAAATTAATAATATAATCAAAATTCGGGAAAGTTTTATTTTACATTAATATTTCACTATATTTTACTACATAAAAATCAAATAATATTGAAATCTAATAAAAAAAATAGAAATGTGGGATCTAATTTGTTTAAATTTAGGATCAAATATACTTCTTTCTTTTAGGATATCGAAAGCTAATACAAATCAAATCTTTTATGGAATTGTATTATTGTCAAGTTACCAAAATAGTAACTAGATGATTGACTTTTATAATTAAAATATTTTTTTTTCTAACAAAATCTACTCCTTTTCCAAAAATATCATTAAAATTATCTTTAAATTAAAACATATTACCTTTTATATTTGTTATTACTAAAATCTATGTTTTCCAAAAATATGAGGTGCAATCCTTACTTATTTATTTTAATACTCTATTTAATAAATAATAAAATAATATAAAAATAGTAACTAACTTATTACCTTTTATAATTAAAAAAAATCTAACAAAAAGCTACTCCTTTTCCAAAAATATCATGACAATTACCTTTAAATTAAAACATAATATCTTTTATATTTGTTATCACTAAAATCTCTATTTTCCAAAAATATGAGGTGCAATCCTTACTTATTTATTTTAAAATCTATTTTAATACTCTATTTAATAAATAATAAAATAATATAAAAATATTAACTAGCTGATTGCCTTTTATAATTAAAACATTTTTTTTCTAACAAATTTTATTTCTTTTTCAAAAATATCACGGACAGTTATCTTTAAATTAAAATATATTAACTTTTATATTTGTTATCACTAAAATCTCTCTTTTTCAAAAATATCAAGGGCAACCCTTACTTATATATTTTAAAACTTATTTTAATACTTTTAATTATTTAAAAAAACTTACCTATTTTAACAAGTGAACGTATTTTTTTAACAAATACAATTAATATAATTAAAACACATCTAAAAATATTATAGGTAGTTACTTTTTTTTATTAAAACATGTTAGTTTTCCTATTTGTTCTTATTAAAAAAACTTACTTATATTAACATGTCAACTTATTTTTTTAATAAATACAAGTAATATAATTAAAACACTTCTAAAAATATCACGAGCAATTACTTTTTTAAATTAAAACATGTTAGATTTTCTATATCCTTATTATTAATATTATTTTACTATAAAATAATATTAATAATACCTCATTTATCTTCATCAGCCCCATCTGTATTTTTTTAATATTTTTTTACGTTACAATTAATATTTAAGTTTCTCATTTTATAATTTATCATATTAATTTTTATTTTTATTTTAATAGTTTACGTTCACATTAAATTTTTTAGTTTATTATTTTTAAGTCCCGTGCGGGTTATAGGCTAGTATATATTAAAAGTTGGATATTGCTTAATACAAAGGGATAAATTTTATCTCTATTTAATATAAAAATTTATAAACAACTCATTTCTTCTAACATCGACATTAATTTACTTTAATATAACTTTCACATTTTTAAAATAATTATTTTTATAATTAAGTTGGGAAAAAGAGTGTTAGCTAACTAAGTCATAAATATATATTTTTAAGTATATATCTAATATTTTTGTTAGTATAATAAAAATGTATCTTAAGTTATAAATAACTTGTGAGAGTAATAAAACAAAATTTTTGTTACTGTTTAATGTGATTGTATATATTTGAACTTTTTTAAAATCTTTGATAGTTAAACATTTTTCATACAACCTTGCTTTAAAATTTTGTTTTTTAATATATTTTTATCTTTTGTATGTCAATTTTTTTTATAAATATTTTGATTATAATGAATTTTTAAAATAATTAAGTTCGTGGTTTAAGATAAATAAATCATATAAATGTGTTTCAATTAAATAATTGGATGTATTTTAAGTGTTTTAATTATGATAGATTTGTAAAATAGTTAGAAATTTTTTTAATAAATTTTAAATAAAGTTCTAAGATATACTCATAATTTTATTTTGGGACCAAAATAAAAAATAATTAAGTAAAAAAATAATGATGATTAAGTAAAACACGAAATAGTGACCAAAAAGTATTTAATAATATAGTATAGAAGTCTATACTATTATATTAAAACGAAACATTAAAAAATTTTGTAATCCGTTTGCAGTGTTCCTCCATAATTTGATCATTCAATCTCTAACCATAGATCTTTTTAATTAAATTAATGAGAGTCATTGGATATAATACTAAATATTTTTTGGTATGTTGTGATTTTTCTCGTACTTCGTGTTTTTACTTAATTACTCTTACTTATTTATAAAAATTATTATTAAATAATAATATTACCTATTTATAACCAATTACCTTTTATACTACAATATATTTTATTTTATTTTCTGAAAAATTCCCTTACTTTTCCAAAAATATCACGGACAATTATCTTTTTTAACTAAAACATATAAACTTTTTATTTTTCTTACTAAAACCTCTATTTTTCCAAAAATATCACATATAGTTCATTTATTAAAATAAAATTATAAAATTATAATTGTTAATAACTAACCAATTACCTATTTTAGGCGAAGTGTATATTCTTTTGTATATTTTCAAACTAAAATTTTTACTTTTCTATTTTTTTCTAACTAAAACCTCTCATTTTCTAAAAATATCACGGACAGTTCTTTTTAATGAAATTAAATAATAATATTTATAATTACTAATAACTAACCGGTTAACTTTTTTTTCCAAAGCGTGTATTATTTTTTATTTTTTTATAACTAAAATTTTTTCCAAGTAAAAGCTCACATTTTTCAAAAATCTCATATGTAATTTCATTTAGTAACATAAAATAGCAATATTATAAATACTAATAATTAACCAATTACCTTTATTAGCTAAAGCGTATATTCTTTTATATATTTTTAAACTAAAATTTCTACTTTTCTAAAATTATCGCAGACGACATCTATCTATACTATACTATTATATAATATCCGAAACATTGAAATTTTGATTTCGATTTTTGGTAATTTATTATATTTAATCTATCTATATGTACTATTATATAATAGCCGAAAAATTGAAAGTTTTGATTTTCGATTTTTTCACATATATAACATAACTACAAACTCTTTTAATTATATTTTACTTAGAATTAAAAAACACGGCCTTTTTTTAAAAAATATTTATATTTATATATATCACAACAAAATATATTGATAATTTTGACGGTTATCTTAATATGCTAATAAACTTTTATAAAATTTATAGGTTTTTTTAGATTTAAAGTATTAAAATAATACTTTTAATTCTTTTTAAAAAATTAGCATTTTCAGAAGTATTAAATCTCAAAAAATTTAAAAGTAAATTTCCAAATTAATATTAAAGTCGTCCGTAGGGTTATAGACTTGTATAGATTATTAAACAAAACATTAAAATTTGTTGTTTGGACATACTATTTTTTTGTAATTCGTGTTTTTTACTTGATTCTTTTTTATAACAAAAATCAACATTCAAAAGATAAAAAATAATATTTAAAGTACAGTAAAACCTCTATAAATTAATAATGTTGGGACCGGAATATTTTATTAATTTAGAGAGATATTATTATATCGATAAATTAATAATTTATTAATTTAAAGAGGATTTACATAAGACCTTTAAATTTCCAAGTCTAATGTACTAGTTACAATATATATTAGTTAGAGATGAAAAATAAATTACAAGAGGCCATAGCAAATTGCTTTCGACACTACAAAATTCGTTCAGTGAATCCAACCGGCTCAAGTGATTTAAACGATGTAAATTCTGGAGAAGACATTCGTGAGCTGGAGAACTTGATTACAGGTATGCATTATCGGCACGAAATGGATGTGAATCACTTGCTAGATTATCCTGGTGAAAATAATGAATGTTACGAGGTTCAAAGCATTGAAGAAATTGTGGCGGATACCATTCAAAATCCGATCGATGACGAAGTTGAGGATGATTCAATAGCTTTGGAACCGGTCACTCGGAAATAAGCATTGCAAGCGGCAACAACTCTTCACAATTTTTTGTTGCAATACGAGAAGACAATGCCTCAACTCTTAAGTGCAGTGAGGAGATTTAAAGATGAAGTCAATATAGATTTGAAGTTCAACAAAAAACAAGTGACTATAGATTCATTTTTTACTAGACAATCTTAGAATATGTATGGAATCTTTTAATGATTATTAATTTATAGTTTCGTTGGAACCAATATATATACTTTGGGATTTCAAAAAAGTTATTATCTTATTATTTTATCGATTGGGGTCCAATTTTATACTGGTCCCAAGTTGGGACTGGACAAATTATTAATTTTATCAAGATTATTAATTTATCGAGTATTAATTTATAGAGGTTTTACTGTAGGTTGCAGCGAATATAAGTCAGTATACTAAATAGATTTTACATAAAACCTAAATTTTATATAACTTGTTTGATGAGAAAGTTAGCGTTTGCCGTAACTCAAGCTTGATTCTCCTATAACTTTAATAAATTTTAAATAAAGTTCTAAGATATGCTCATAATTTTATATTTTGGGATCAAAATAAAAAATAATTAAGTAAAAAAATAATCAGGATGATTAAGTAAAACACAAAATAGTGACCAAAAAGTATTTAATAATATAGTATAGAAGCATAGATTATTAAACAAAACATTAAAAATTTGTTGTTTGGACATACTGTTGTTTTGTAATTCGTGCTTTTTACTTAATTCTTTTTTATAACAAAAATCAACATTTAAAAGATAAAGAAAAATATTTAAAGTAGGTTGCAGCTAATATAAGTCAGTACAGAAAAATTGACAAAAATAACCATTTTTTTGATAAAATAAACAAAAACAATGAAAAAAGTGGTCAATTTTAACCTTTAGATATCTCATGTACAGGATACTGTATATTGGATGATACTCCAGTATATATAGGCCAAAGTTGACCAAAATTTTAAAAATGGTTATTATTATTTATTTTGTATAAAAAACAGGCTAAAGTTGAATTTCACCGTCAATATACTAAATAGATTTTACATAAAACCTAAATTTTATATAACTTGTTTGATTTACAAATATAAAAGTTATAGTAGAATCAAGCTTGAGTTACGGCAAATGCTAACTTTCTCATCTAATTTGATTTAATATAAGTACTGATAATCAACTCTGTTCGAATGTTTTGAGTTACCTTTGTGCAGACACAGGTTGTCCAGAAAGGCCTGCAACTTTTTTCAGTGTACAGCGCCAGTTATCCACTTTGTCTGCAAAACGATTTTGAAGTTTCTCAAAACTTTTCTTGAAACTTTTAGTCTGGTGTCGCACGACAGAGGGATCAATGTTGTAATAAACACCGATTACCAATCTATTCAGATTTTGGTGACATTTGTAGATCTCTACCAGCTCGTCTAGGCACCATCTCGAAGAAGCATAATTTTTAGAGAAGACGACAACATAAATCTTGGATTGCTCAATAGCTTCGATCAATGCTTCCGAAATTACTTCACCAGTGCGTAACTCAGGATTATCCCTGTACGTTCGGATAGAATAACCATCTAGTTTATCGTACAAATGACTTACAAACTTAACTCTAGTGTCTGGACCGCGGAAGCTCAAGAAAACGTCGTAGGGAAGACGAAGTGTTTGAGAATCAGAAGCAGGCGTTAAATATGAAACAGAAGACGATGCATATTGAGAATGTGTAGAAGCCATTGAATACAAAATAGAAAAGAAATGCAGAGTAATAAGAAGATAAATGAAAATGAAGATGATCAAGATGAGAAATGAGAAATTGGATGCATTACTGGTAAATAGGAAGACTTGCTAGTTGTTTTGTATGGAGTCAACTTCCATATAGTTAAAAATAAAAATAATTAAATTTCCTTTGATTTAAATAAGACAAATTATTCACCTTTTATACTCCTTTTTAACAATTTACTAACGTCGTAGGCCGGCGGTCGCCAGTGCTGACTGCACACTGCACAAATAGTTAGGGTATGTTTATCCTCGAAATTTACGGGATCTTAGTTAAAGTTAAATTTTGGACCCAAACACAAACATGCAATGACATATTTTTTATATTTACAAACGAAAATTTTGACATTTTGAAGTATCAGTTTCTCAAATATTGGACCCTACGTGAAGAGGACCGTTAGACCTCTATGGTCAAAAAATGTATTTTTCGGACATTTCAGCCATGTCACGTTAAACCATCTTAGGTCCAATATCGTTAGATCTCTTCGTAACAACTAAGAGCATCTCCAATGAAGACACTCTCGAGGGGTGTCAAACATGTCAACTCATCATAAATAATAATTTTTTATTTTTTCATTCATTTATATCAAATCTAGCACCTTTCAAGTCCAATAGTTGACACCCCATATAAGGTGCTTAGAAGATCTTTAAACAAATAATATTAAAACTAAATAGAATATAATATGAATGGACCATATATACTTTTAGTATTAGTATTTGAATTTTTTCATTTAGAAGGAGTGCCAAGAGGATGTCAAAAGTTGTCAACTTCTCTTGACACTACTTGAGCATCCTTGCAACTCCAATAGAAAGACATCTAGGAGTGTTATGCTAAATAGAATTTGACACTCTCTTAGCACCCTATTGAAGATGCTATAGTGGGACAGAGTTAAGAATATTATTTTTTATTAATAAAGTTTTGTGTGCCTTTCGCCACCTGCTCTGATTAGTTTTTCATATTTAAAAACCAAAGCCAGCTGCATCTCATTAAACTTTTAAAATTTTAAAGTCACTGGTGCAGCAGCTCCACTAGAAAATCTTAATGCGGTAAATCTTGTGATTCCAAAATAATAACAACGTTCGATAATGAAGATGCAACCGTATGAAACAATTGATGAAGACACCGATCAGAAATTAGGACTAAACAACGGATTCAGTTTCGAGGAGCTATTTCTTTTTTCGAGGATTCAGTTGCCAAGAGATTTACAGATTCGAAAGAAAGAAATAACAACATAAACGCGGTCTTAAGGTGTTAGAGGAAAACCCACTCCCCCTTATTCGAAAACTCATTTTTGGGTTGAAGAGTGAATCACGGACCCTCGATATTAATTTCGAACTTGTGATCTCCGTCAACTAGATCTCTGATACTATGTTGAGTAAGTAGCTTATTTAAAATCTTAAGATATTAGAGAAGGTCTCAATGAATCTTATGTTATATTTTAACATAATATAATGTTGTGTCCAATTGTATTGGATAAAACAAGGTACGGAAAAATATATAAAACATAAGATAGATAGGATGAGCGATTTGTATATTACAGAAGTTCGATCTTGGAACAGGAATACAGAGAACAGAAAATCATTTGTTTTGTGAACCAAACAAGCACTTGCAAATTGGAAGCACCGCAGGGACTGGCTAAGCAACAAAAAATTGGAACTTACATAAATCAAGCAAAAATCAAAACCCAGACAACTAAAAATTAATTAGTGATAATCATACCCTGTGTTCTTTTCATTATAGGCAATGAAACTTTAAGAAAGTTATTGTAGAATCAAGCATAACTACCAAGAAATCACTCATCCAAGAAGCTACAGCAATAGGGTTCAGCAGTACAATACTTTCTTAACCAACATAACCGTTTCAATATCCACCATAGACTATTTCTACTTTCTCAAAGCAAGTTCTGAAATTAGTCCTTCATGATCTCAACAGCCAGACACTGCAGTGCTGGTTGGTGATTAATCCACACTTCAGAGCTAGTGAAAAGGGTTCGAAATCATTGGCTGGGACTCCTGGGAGAAACCAGTCCTTACATATGTAGTATGGCATTGACGCATTGTCCATAAAGTCGTATGCTGAGATTCAATAGTGTTGTTTGAAAGAGGATGCAATAGATTAATTACTTTTGTACCCCGCAAATCCAACAAAAAAGGTATTAGAGAAAAATTTTAAGACAAAGAATTATGCCATTACCGTCATTCTCTTCTGCAATAAAGTATGTAAATCCTAAAAACTTATATTGTAAGATTAAAAATACAAATGTGTAATCTAAATTAGTTCCCGTGATATTTTTGGATACAGATGCAGTTGGAGCCTACTACTTTCATAATAACACATAAATCAATGTCAAACAAAGTGCATCAACATAAAACAAACACTCCGTTTACAAGGAACAACTGTAACTTGGAAGAAGACATGTCTAAT
Source organism: Heracleum sosnowskyi (assembly GCA_030848705.1). Taxonomy (NCBI): domain Eukaryota; kingdom Viridiplantae; phylum Streptophyta; class Magnoliopsida; order Apiales; family Apiaceae; genus Heracleum; species Heracleum sosnowskyi. Next base: position 14,402,860 of record CM061239.1, read on the forward strand.
TAAAACTAAAGAAGCAAATAAAGCTGAGAAACTGATCCCATTACAATCTCTCAAGGATACAATAATTGTCTTTCAGGTAACATTGCCAAAAAGAATTATTTTTCTTAGTAAGTGGTCTCTCTTGAGTCAAAGGAAACATAAACATTAAAACCAAGGGATGACTAAACCTTCTGAGTCAGCCCGTCACAAATTCAGATACAGCCACCTAACTGCAAGCACAGAAACAAAAGATTACAGGATCAAAAAGCAAGCCACAAACATTTGTTAAAACTTAAAGGGCACAGCGAAAAAGAAACAACAGCACAAAATTTAAAAATAGTAATACCGAATATAAGATATACAACTATATTAATATTGTTTCAAAAGAAAATGCTCAAACAATATATATTTTTAAAAAAACCTTGGTTTACCATTGGGCAACACTACAATTCCTCCTATGAGATGAACAAGTACCACTACGACCAGTTCACTCACCATCACTTTCTCATTTTAGTTTTTTTTTTTTGAACAACAGTATTATGTTCCCCAGCTTAACATAATAAGGTGTAATGAATCATCCAGCACTTTTAACAATGTTGTATACGCAAACTAAAAATAAAACTATAACTTTGATAGACTTCACCACTTAGATTAACTTTGAATCTGGGAGAAACTGCATACCAAAATTGACTCGATCTCGTCTTGAGACAGTGGAGTTCTTTTTGGCTGTAGAGAAGCCATTCCACCTCCAGAATTGGTTGGTTTATTAGCGCCTGAGAAAAAAGTCTGGGGAGCACTGCCTCCTACAGGTTTAATCTTATTCTGGGAAACTGAATCTGAAAAAAAGAAAAAAAAATATCACTTGAATACTTGGAATTAAAAGGATTTTTAAACAAAAATTGGCACAATTATCTGGAATTAAGAAATAAATTTTGCTTTCCCCATGGTACGTTATATCTTATCAAATATTAACGGAGTTCATATAACAAACCCTTAATATGTTACTCCGACTCTTTTGTTTAGGTCATTGAACCCGTGTTGGGCACTTGGACACTCGGACAAGAAACTTATTTCGTGTCGGATCCTTTGACTAAAATATGGGCACTTTGACCAATTAAAATATGAAAAATGAGTCAAACTTACAATTCAAAATAAACAAGTGACAAGAAAGAAAAGAAGCAATCATGAGATAAAAGTAAGGAAGATGCCTAATTTGCAAAGTCCTTCAGAAAATCAAGTTTAATCCAAGTTCTACTGTTACTTTTTTCTGGGATATCTAACTTGACATTCTTGTTTATTAATAAATTATGTTGTGTCCCCAAAAATAGGACATTGTCCCCATGCCCCAAAGTTTAGACTTTTTAAGTCCACACACCCAGATATATGTCGTGTCCTGACACTCCGTAACCAAGTCAAAGTAACATAGTACAACGCAGAGCTGCCTTTCATTTTTTTGTTTCGAAGAGGAAAACAAGCACCCAACGGTGAAACACAAATGCTAAGAAAGGAACATTCATGGACTAAAGAAATATTTCAATATTTTCTTTTTATGCTATTTGACAAATACAGAGCTTTTAGATATTGGCGCATAGCTATGATACAAAAAATTTAATTATTCCCGTCCTACGTTAATAGATCATTCATTACGTTTCCAACAAAAGATTGCCATAACGAGGTAGAATAAAAGCATTTTTACAGAACATGACATACATACAAATCAAGACAACATAAGCCTAGTTTAATACCCTATCCATCATATTCCTCCTCCACTTGAGCAACCGAAACTACGAATTTAACTTTACCATCAACATCGAAATCTAAGTCACTCGAAACAAAATTTATCCCTATTTCACTTTAATTCTTCCAAAGAAAAAAGGTAATCATTCCTAAATCATAATTCCCTTCAATAATCATCCTAACAAATCATAAACCACGGTCGCTCAAACACGCATTGTACAATTTTTTCGCGAGTTAAAAACATCTTCATCGACATCTATAACAATAACGAAACTAATATACCTAGCCTACGAGCTCCACAACCCTCCAAAACTCGCTATATATTTTAAATTCACTATACAATCAAAACTTAAAAATATACGGATACAAATATCAACAGATATAAAATTGGGACTATAAATCTTTCGAATTAATAAAAAATCATCAGGATCAAGCTTGAACTCAACAAATAATTAACAAAAACACACCTATACATACAACAATACATACACATAAAAAGGCATAAAAAAGGTGAATATAATACCTGAAGGTTTGGGATGGCGCTGAGGAAACTTGATGCGAGGGATGCGTTTCATCATTGTGTGTATACAAGATTCAGCTGCTGCTTGATTATATTTTGATTAATCAAAGATCTGTTTAAGATTTGTTTTTCTTTTCAAGTTTCGGGTTGTTTTATTAGTCGGTTGTGGGCCTTTTGGTGCTGGACTTAATGGGCTTCTTGTTTTTATTGGCCCAACTCACTATCTTGTCATTAGTCTGTATTTTTGCCAAGAGTCTGTGAAGTGTGATCCAATTTATTGTGAAGTTTTTAATAGAACTAGGATGGTTTTATAAATTAAATTAAGAAATACATACTTTTTTCGAGTTTACTAGGAGATAAGCAATTTGTAGGATAATAGATACGAGTATTAAGAGAAACTCCAATGCGAGAAATCTCTTAGCTAAATATTTATGTGGCATGCCATATATAAAATTATAGAGAATGTATAAAAAAAATTACACTTCAATGGTACATTCATGTTAGCTAAACTTTTAGTCAATCTCGTTATGTTGGCCAAATTTGCTGAACTTTTAGAGACCTGTAATAATATTGCACATCATCTATTACCATGTTGAATTAATTTTTTTTTTCATAAGTATGTTGAATTAATATATTTTATTTATCATAACTTAAAATTATAATAACATACTATATTTAAAATATTATCAACCACTATAGCCAATTTCATTGGAGCATATTACTTAGAGCATCTCCAATGGTACCAACCCCTTAGCTAATCAATCTACATGGCATCTATGTCTCACTATTTGAAGAATATGTAAAAAAATTAACACTCCAACCAGGTAACCTCTTAGCAATAAATATAGATAATCATATTTGGTTGATTATATTTGTTGAACCAGCAAAACCCTTAGGTATAATTTACATTATCATAATTATACACAACACCATTGGAGTACTAATCACATCCCTTAGCTAAAATTTTGCATTATTCCTATTTTATTAAATTTTAGCCAACTATTTATTTTTACATATCACCATTGGAAATGCTTAGCAAATTTTACATAATAAGCATCTTATATTATTTTAGCTAACAATTTTAGCCAACACCGTTGGAGATACTCTAATGTTGTGTTTGGTTGGGATGATTGGAATGGAATGAGATTTAAAGTGTAAAATAGTAGAATATTCACAATTTTCATTCTTTAACTCATTCCATTTTTAATCACCTACATTATAATTCAAAAACCCAAATTTGAGATGGAATGCTCATTCCTTAACTCATTCATTTTCTTCACAATTCTTATGATAACAATTTTGCATTATCTCATTTTTTTCTCAAATCATCCCCCAACTCCCATTACTTTCCTTTAATTTCATCCATTCCATTTCATTACATTCCATTCACCCCAATCAAACACAACATAAGGGTTTTAAAAAACAATAATAGAGAAGTTTCTTATCGCAGGTACGCCGGGAGATTGTTTTTTTCTTTAGGAAAATTAAGAAGTAAAACAATATATTTTTTAGAATATTTTAAATAATATTTTTCTGAAAATCATGTTTCAATTTTTTAAAATTAGCATGTTTGTGAAATCTACAGTTTTTATCAGTGTCTGATGAAATGACATGATAGCTAAGCAAAAAAAATTATCATTCTTACAATTAGGGCAGAGCGCAGATCAAATTAGTGCGATTTTATGGTAAAATCAAAATTGAAATTATAATATTTTATTTTTAAAATTCAAACCAAAATTGCAGTAAAATTGACAGTTCAGAATCAATTTCGGTTTTAAAATTCTCGGCTTCTAAATATCATCCTTATACTATGTGGAATAAGTACCTTGACTAATAAACTGTCAAATATCAGAAATTTGATACGTAAACTATATGTAAACTTCTAAACCAGTACAAAAATGATACTGAAATCAAATATTTATTGGCAGTTTGTACAGTTTCCAAGACGAGTTCAAGAACTCTGGCTAAATGTTTGAATAGTGTACTTTAAACAAAAATCGAATTTTGCTGCTCTCTTTGTCTACATTCTATAATTTGACTACTATAACAGGACAAACATCATATGAAATTTCGGGTATTAGATTTGAATAAATGGCTACTCTTAGTTTCATTGATTTTAGTAAATTAGCTGAAAGTTTGGAAGAAACTGATGAGAAGTCCAAAAGCTACACTTTAAAGTTTGATCCTTTTTTCTTTTACAAGAATTTGAAATGTTTTGCGTTCTGTTAGGGGTGCAAGTGAATAGAATTGTTTGTAAATATAATTCAAGTTCAATTCATTTAGATGGAGTTCATTTACTAACTCAACCTGAGTTAGAATAAATAAATGTAAATAAATGTGTTAGGTACGTAAACGAGTTTAAGCTGAGCTTCAAATTTATTCGACTCATTTTATTCGGGATTGGCTCAAACTCGACTCAATTTATTTAACTAAATTGTAAATTAAACTGTACTCGACTCTTTTTGTTTACGATTTATTTGAAGTAATATATTTTCGGAGAACATACTCTTCTTGTTGTCGGAGTGCTTCATTAGTGTTTTCAAAATTGTTCTTGAAAATGTTGAGTTGTTAGTAATATAACTAATTTGGAAATTTCAAACAAAACGGATCCCTCATGATTATATTAGTCTCACGAATAAAAAAATTGAATTTTCAAATAAAACGGACTCCTCAACCGTGCATATATAGAACTCTCACGAGTAAATATGCATCATATATCGTTCGAGTACAATTTTGAGTAAATATGCATCATATATCGTTCGAGTACAATCTTGAAATATTTTTAAGATACGTAGCAATGCTCTAGTTTAAATTAGACATAATTCAAAATAGATATTCGAGTGAATCATGCTTAATTCATGAAAATATGTTGGTAGCAACAAATTAATTCATGTAACAGTTTTTCTTCGATATCATTGCCACCCTTGCGCATCTTGAGAATGAGTCCAATTGCAGAGGAGATTCTTCAAAAATTAAAATCTTTGTTCTAAGCAACATATTTATATGATGATTTTCTCTGTTTAAACAATCAAATTATCGATTCAAAAACTAACAAATGTGATTAAAATTCCAATTCCGAACCTAACATCTCCTTATAATTTTGTCAGATGACTTGTCCGTATTCAAGTAATTGTCATTTAATGTATAATTAAATATAAATAAATATTATTACTTCAAAAAAATAAGTTATATCTCTCGTCGCTCGGTTTCTAGGTTCGATTAAGTTACCATCATCTCCAAATTTATTTAAGAATAAACATTATTTATTAGAGCATCTCCGACCATTTTCTGTAAAATAGTTGATTAAATATTGATTATGTAAAATTTGCTGAACCTATTTTACTCTCATGGAGTTAGTTATATTGTTTGGTTATATTTTAAAAATGGCATGTTATTATTATTTCAAGTTATTTTAAGTACAATATACTATTTTAATATGGTAACAATTGATGTGTAATTTTATTACAGGTCCCTAAAGGTTCAGCATATATAGCCAATATGATGATGTTATCTAAATTTTTAGCCAACAGTAATGTACCATTGAAGTGACAAATTTTTTACACATTCTCTATAATTTTTATTTAAGGCATGCCATATGAATTTTTAGTTAAGGGTTCATGATGGTCGGAGATGCTCTTATCTTATAAGTTATACTAGCTTATAACATGTGCCAAGCACGGGCCGCGCATAAGTTGACATTAAAATATTAGTATTAATAAATATTATTTAAAAATGTATTTCCCGAGAATTGAATGATAAAAATATATAATAAATAAATAACTATTTAATTATGTAGTTATAGACAATCGAACTGTACATAAAACTAAAAAAATTAAAGTAAATAAATAAATCTACTCAAAGAATCTAACGCTCGATGAAACTATTGAATTTAAAGTAAATAAATAAATCTTGTATAATTACGTTGTTGTAAAGAATCGAACTCTGGATGAAGCTAAAGAATTTAAAGTAAATAAATCTTGTATAATTATGTAGTTGCGAGAAATCAAATCCGGGTTAAGTGATAACCAAATATAATACTTTGATACCGCGCGTCATTTTCATATTGTTTTGCTTATTAATAAAGAGTATAGATTCTAAATCAAATACAAACAAATATAAAGTAAAAATTAGTGAGACATTGCTCTTAAATATCCTGCAAGATAAGGTTTTCTTTGACCCCTCTATCTGTCGGGCCGTAAGAGCTCCGTCAAAGATCTATGCTCTCGAATCCTCAATAATGCAAATCACTGTCAATTTAGGCAACTATCAAAAAACTTCGGGTCTTCTAAAGTAGTTTCATAGAGAGTATTGGATGGGGTAAAATTTTCTTCATACTGTAATTACATCTTTCTTTCAAGTGGTAAATATGGAATCAATTATACATATTTGGAAACCCGCAAACCTGAAAAAAAGAAGCTAAACTTAACTAATGAGGTCCTTACATGATCCACTATGATCCACTGAACTACGTACAATCCAACAGCCAACTCTAGCAAGTCACAGACTCACAAAGGTATCATTAATCCATGTATCGACATTTTAATGTTGTAGAAGAGAATGAATTTAACTACATCTCGAAACAAAATTAGATAACAAGATCAAAAATTATTGAAATATAACATAAGATCCATTTAAGTTATTTTTCTAACATCTTAAAGTTTTAGATGAGCTGGTTACCGAATATATTCCATTAAAGATCCTAATGATTTGTTCGGATTTAACTAAAATATATTGAGTTGCTCGAGAAAATGTAGACACCTCACTTGAACAAAAATGTAAACCACCATTGCTCATAATTTATATATATCAAGAATTCTATTATACATTATTCCAAAACTACATGGAATCTATCATACAATAGAGAAGAAATATGGGAAGGCAAGCACCCATACAAAAAACTCTTGAGTAGCAAGCAAGAGAATAAGAAGAAGATTAGTACTAGATACATTATCTTTCCATTTCAAGAACCTCAGGACTCTCCTTAATACTCTCTAAAGAAGGTTTCCAACTTACAATCTTCCCTCTATAACTCTCTCTACTACTCTCTATCTCTTCTAAAATATCCTCTAAACTCCTCTCATTTTTATGATTTTCTAGCTCAAATACAAGCCATTCCAACTCTTCTTTCGACAACACTACTTTAATTCTCACCTTGGTTGCATCTTGAAATCCACTAGTACTTTCCTTCACAAAATCACCTTGATTTTCATCTACTTCTGCTTCTTGATCTTCAACTTTCCTTGTTTCATCTTTTTCTTGGTAAAATGGGAATGTTTCCATGCAATTTCCCATGATTCTCAAGATCAAAACCTAGTTTTTCTAACAACAAAAAATGGGATAGATCAGCTTTTACAAACCCCTGTAATGTAGATATGTTAGGTTTGTAAGAGATTATGTAAATTGTTAGAAAAAGATTGCAGTTTCAACTGCTCCATGTGAGGGTGGGGAGGGGGGTATATATAGATGGTGATGCATGTATAAATTTGTAAGGGCAAGTCTTTAAAGATTGTTGACCTTTTCTTGCTAGGTGTATTGAATTATTCACTTAATTGCTAAGTGACAAATTACCAGCCATAACGTTTGAAATGGGTACCATGTTCCATGGAGTACGATACTATTGTCTTTTTCAATATATATTTTTTTTGCTAAATTGTCTTTTTCAATATTAATCAAGACCTAGATAAAATTTTAAAAGAAATTATATTTCATTAAAAATAAATATTATTCTCATATAACCCGTGATTCAGAATGTGATAGCGGATGGAATGTGAGATTTTGTGAATGCATGTTTTGCAAGGATTAGAGGACAAACTAATAGTTGAAATTCAAACGATTAAAATCTCAAAATAATCGTATCATGTTATTTATTAGAGTAGAGATAAAATTTACGTTATTTTACTTTACGATCAAAAATATATTTAACTTCTGTGTAGTTTAAAGAAAGTGCTAATTCAATTATATGTGTGGAACTTGCTGGGCAATTAACAAAATGAATGCATATAAGAAGGTTGTTGGAAGTTGGAATTAGGTCATAGTTCCAGAGCATCGCCATGTTGTTAGCCGACAGATATTAAATTTGAAGGGTGAACTTTATGTGCCCTTTATTAATGTCGAATTTAATCCATCAATAAACAGCGTACAGATTACAGATTAACGTCCAAACTCCAAACAACAACTATGTATCTACCATATGTATCCTGTGCTTACCCTACAGATATGTGAGTGGTCTGTGTGGCTTCCATGTTTGAGTGTTCATCTTGCTTAAATAAATAGCGTACCTACTGTTTGGTGTTTCATCCACCGCATTGTGTATCAACACAAGAGACATGTCATGTGTAAAATCCGGTTATCTTTAGTTTTAAGAACGAATAAATCATCAACATTCAAGAATTTTAGTACGATTAGCAGATCAAAAGTCTGAACTTGCATATAAGTTGGGAAACTTGCTGATCTGCTATCCTCCTTAGTAGTTGGAACCCCTAATATTTTAAAATTTTATATAATCGATTATTTAACATGGTATTAAAGCTGATGTTGGCCGAAGTTTCAAATTCGACACTATGCTATCTTCTCACAAAGACAAATGATTTCGCAAACCATTTGAAAACAAAAATCTTAGAATAATGATAAGGGTACCGAATTTGGTACAAAAGATGTACCTAATTACATGTGTTAAAATTTGATTTTCAAATGACATATCATCATTGACACATCATTTTGTACCAATTTTTGATACCCAATTCGATATCTCTAGCATTATTCAAAATCTTATTTTATAAACGGTGCAAACAATTTGTTTGGGAACAAAGATCTTCATGACACTGGACAAGGACTATAAAACATGTTACTACGTCCCAAATAAACGCTAAACGAAACATGAAATCGCCTGATAAAGTGGGATTAGGTGACATTTTCAACACTTTTTCAGTCGGATTATGGGTGTGAAATGTATGATTCACATCTTAGAAAAAACCCCTAGCTCTTTCATTAAACAAAACATGTTAACGATTTAGATTAATTACGGGTCTTGGCTGCTGTTAAAATCTTTGAAAAATAAATGTGAGTTTCTGGATATACCATCAAACAAGATCTCCTTTTCTAACAACTTTAGTACTCTGCTAAATAATGTTCATATCACTATTTATTCTTTTACCAAATACACAATTACAAACATAAAAGCGAAATAATAATCACAAAATTTTAAAGTTCAGGCAGAACTGCAAAAAGAAATTATATTAACTTTTAAATATCCCTCATAATTGAAAAAAAGACTTGAGAGTCTGCAGATCCTCGTTTACAATTAGAATAATGCTAGGAGTACCGAATTTGGCACAAAAAAATGTACCGAATTACATGTGTTAGAATATGATTGGCTTTATATTAATGGACCAACATGTATTCACATTAACAGTATCAATAAAAACATTTTCAAATGCCACATCACCATTGTCACATCATTTTGTACCAATTTTTGGTACCCAATTCGTAGCTCTGGCACTACTCTTACAATTAATACTATGAAAAATATTTATGTGAGCTTCTGCGGATACTCTCTACCGACTAAGGCTCTGTTTGGGATTGCTGTTAAAAATTGATGTGCTATTAAAAAAAGTGTTGTTAAAATAAGTGCGGTTGTGAAAATCAGATAACTGTTTGGTAATATTTTTGATATGTGCATGTTTTGGTGTATAATATAAAAAATTAATGTTTTTGGTGAATTTTGATGATAAAACCAATAGCTGCTTGCCGCAAAAACTGAAAAACGGCTTTTTTTCAAAAGCACGGGGGACTTGCTTTCTCTAAAGGCAGCTTTTCTTGCTAGGTGTATTGAATTATTCACTTTTTTAGTTATTTTTCAGAAAAAAACTGTTATTGCTGTCTGCAATAGCAATGCCAAACGGAGCCTAAAACTAATTTTATGCGTTTTGGATGATTGTCTACTTTTACCGTATGACTGCACTTTCGTAATCAAATTAGGTTCAAACATTGCAGGTCTGGTTAAAAATTTAACACCAAAAATTGACTACTTTTCAGTTTTAAAGAAAAAAAAAAATGGTATTTCTGGATCTTTAGTTGAAAACCTCAGCTACTCTATTGGTCACCAGAAATGATATTAAACCTGCTGAGATACAAATTACACATATATTGACGAAAATAGATTAAATCAATTTCACATTAATTTTATGCTGTAAGATTATACCAAATTAAATTAATATGAACCATAATTCAAATCGAAGTACAATAATGTTAAAATACATTTTAAGTAAAACTATTGCGAACTACAACCGTAAGTCTATAACTAAGTGTTAACGCAGGATTTTTGGTGATAACAAATTTCGGCAATTATTGAAAAAACAAAATTGTGATAACAGGGGAATTTGGGATTTTTGGATGTTTGGGGTTGGACTTGAAAGGTGTCTCGACTTGTTAGATGTGTCGATCCTATTCCAAGAAGCCTGCGTATCCGGATAAAGCCAATGCAGTTCTGTTATAAAATTGGTTTTTAATCCCTTTGATTATTAGGAATGTATCGGGAATTAGCAGATTTTATCATTTTAGATTTAGATTGGGATAACTTCCTGATTTGAAGGATATCGTTTAGAGATATTTTTTATAATTAATTGGAGATTTTTCCTCATTTCAGAGAGAGAAAATAATTAACTTGGGAATTAAGTTAATTATTAATAGATTCATATTGGGAAATTAGGGAGATAATTGAGGTAACCGAAAATATGACGTAACAACTACCCCCAGTTCTTCAGTGCAGCTTGATGGACTGGAGAATTAAGTGTGCTTTGATCTTCCGAATTTCCCGAATCACTGAAACAACTAGGAGTAGAAGATTAGTGAATAATATGAAGCACATAGGTACCCGTAATATGCATGTAGATGTGAGGGAGACAACAAGATGTGCCCATAATATGCATGTGCTTGCGAGATGTGAGAAGAACATCTGTACGAGTAGCTTTGTAAGTGTACGAGAATGAGCAGCTTTGTGTAGATATCGTTGCGCTTCTCATTGTCAAGTTTGATTTTGCGAATCCACTATTCAAAAGATAGAATGAGCAGAATATAGTAGCAGCAGTAGATCTCCTTGTACGTTGAAATAAGGAGAGTATGTAATGTGTTGAGAATGTAATGCTGAAAGAAGGAAGAACCTCAGCGCCATGCGTTTAGTGGACTTACGCTTTCTGAGGAAGTCGTATTCTTACGCATCTTCTTCCATGAAGGAAGGACGCTAGCTCCATGCGTTTGGTGGACTTACGCTTCCTGAGAAAGTCGTATTCCTACGCATCTTCTCTCATGAAGGATGGACTCCAAGCTGCTCCATGTGTTTAATGGACTTACGCTTCCTGAGGAAGTCGTATTCCTACGCATCTTCTTCCATAAAGAAGGACTCCAAGATGTTCCATGCGTTTAGTGGACTTACGCTTCCTGAGGAAGTCATATTCCTAAGCATCTTCTTTCATGAAGAAAGGACTCCAAGCTGCTTCATGCGTTTAGTGGACTTACGCTTCCTGAGGAAGTCGTATTCCTACGCATCTTCTTCCATGAAGGAAGGAATCCAAGCTTCTTCATGCATTTAGTGGACTTACGCTTCCTGAGGAAGTCGTATTCCTACGCATCTTCTTCCATGAAGGAAGGACTCAAAGCTGCTCTATGCGTTTAGTGGACTTACGCTTCCTGAGAAAGTCGTATTCCTACGCATCTTCTTCTATGAAGGAAGGACTCCAAGCTGCTCCATGCGTTTAGTGGACTTACGCTTCCTGGGGAAGTCGTATTCCTACGCACCTTCTTCCGTAAGGGAAGGACTCTAGCTGCTCCATGCGTTTAGTGGACTTGCGCTTCCTGAGGAAGTCGTATTCCAACGCATCTTCTTTCATGAAGGAAGGACTCCAAGCTGCTCCATGTGTTTAGTGGACTTACGCTTCCTGAGGAAGTCGTATTCCTACGCATCTTCTTCCATGAAGGAACGACTCCAAGCTGCTCCATGCGTTTAGTGGACTTACGCTTCTTGAGGAAGTCGTATTCCTAGTTATCTTCTTGGTGAGCTTTCCGGAAGTACGGATAAGCACCCCGGAAGTACGGGCTTATCAAGGTATTCCAAGCCAAACATTACCCTCCACAAAGAAGGGCATTCTAAAATAATCTAAGCAATACCCTCCGCAAAGAATGACCTTCTAAAACAAACCAAGCAATACCTACCGCAAAGAAGGGTCTTCAAAAATAAATTTAAAGCAATTCTCTCATCATAGAGGGGCCTTCCAAAATAATTTAAGCAATATCCTTAGCAAAGAAAGGTCTTCCAAAATAATCCAAGCAATACCCTCCGCAAAGAAGGGCCTTCCAAAATAAATTCAAACCAATACCCTACTCAAAGAAAGGTCTTCAAAAATAATTCAAGCAACACCCTCCGCAAAGAAGGGTCTTCAAAAATAATTCAAGTAATACCCCCCTCATAGGAGGGCCTTCAAAAATAGTCTAAGAAATACCTTCTGAAAATAAGAGTCTTCCAAACAATTTCCAAGCAACACATTCATAAGGAAGGGCCTTCAAAAATAATTTACAGAGACAACCACAGAATCTAAGAATGTCCAATGTTTACGAGTAAATGTATGATGCACATGATGATATGAATGAATGCATGATGTGAATGATGCACATGATGGTATTAATGAATGCATGATGTGAATGATGCAGGGCCTTCAAAACAAGATTACCCTGAAGGGCCTTCAAAAGACGATCATCACGTAGGGCCTTCAAACAAAATCACCCAGAAATACCTTCAGAAGACGATTACCCCGTAGGGTTTTCAAAAATATTATCATCTTCAAAAGAGGGTTTTATAAAATATTATCTTTCTCGAAAGAGGGTCTTCAAAAATATTATCCTTCTTGGAAGTGGGTCTTCAAAAATATTATCCTACTCGAAATAGGGTCTTCAAAAATATTATCCTCCTTGGAAAAGAAAGCTTTCAAAAATATTACCCTTCTCAGATAAGGACCTTCCACACTTGTTTTTGTCCATGCATGAGCTAGTGAAGTAATCAAATCATGTTCTATGAATATCGCATCACAATTCTTTAACATCTCAATGATTCAAATTCTGTCCAGATTTGTTTTTTACCTTTTTGACCCTGTAAACGGTGTTTTCTTGGAAAACACAAAATATGATAGTTGTAGATAATGAAAAGATATTTTCGATGATATATGGCTCATCATAAATTGACTTATAACGAATCGGAAATCAAATCAAACATATGTTGATTAACTTCTCAATACTGAAAAACAGGATTTGATTATGGTTTATGATTTCGAAAATAGATCGAAACAAAATCTGAGAAAACAACAAGAACGAAAGTTGTAGGAAATCGCAAAAGCTTTCCGGATCATAAAAAATCATCAAAATCTGACATGTATTAAATTTACTACGAATCTATAAGATAACTTATTTGTGCGAACAAAATCATAAGAAAACTTATCTTAATTTTGAATAGAACTACGAACCACCGCCTCCACTGTTTAGCTCATCCATTAAAGTTGCTCCAGATCCATAATAATCCCCTTGCGTATTGTATATATTTATTGTCCCCTACAATCAAAAAATTAATCCCCTCCTTCTAACGCCAATTATTAACGGAGGAATTTGGTGATAACAAATTCGGGGAGGATTGCTGAAATTGTGGTAGTAGTTGACGACGGTTGGCAGTGTAGGTTGAGAGGTTTAGGGTTTATGATTTGGGAATGGCTGAGATTGTATGTGAGATTAGGTCGCGATTAAGGTTCAATATCGAATTCACTCTTGTTCGCTAGATCGCATTGTGTCATACAATGTGCCTACGTACCCTTATTTATAGGGATCAAGCCAAACGTAGTTCTTGGAGAGCAAGTAACCCATACGGGCCGGGTTTCCTTCTTTAGATGACCGAACAGACCGGGTCAACGCCTTTGATACGTCATCATGAGCTGTTATGGTCTTGATTTTTTCTCGGAACGTGATGGATAAGTCATTGACCCGAGATTATTGGAGTCAATGTTTATCTTGAACCACAGAAAAGAATAGTGAAAAACTAGCCCTGTGAGAATCAATGGGTGACGCCCTTCGACCCCTTTAGTAAGGCGAAGCTTACTAGCTCGGATGGAGTCTAGTTTCCTGCAAAAATAAATATGATTTAAACAACTGATGTACCTTCTAAGCGAGGTTTCTTTCGGAAGGCGAGGTTCCATGTGTAACTGGGGCATTCATGTGGTAGGCGACAATCATTGGGTTGGGCCCAAGTCGTGCCTATTTCACATACGGGCGAGGTTGGTGGATTATTGAGCTAGGCCCAAATCATACACCCCTTCTTGGATATTTATTATATTATTTCCAATCAACTTGTAGACAACATAAAATCAGGTATGGACGAGGCTTACTACAAATATGGGTTAGGCCCATTGAATACTCCTTGTTAATGGTTGATAAAAGTTATCACCTTGCCAAGGTTCATGGGCAACGCACTATTAGGTCCAGGCGAGGCTTCCTACAGGTATGGGCTAGGCCCATTGGATACTCCTCATTGTGGTGGATGTTTTATCAAACTAGGTCTTCTTTTCTCAACCCAAAGGAGGGTGACGCCACCATCAAGGGCGAGGTTGACATTTCTGTAGTAACAATTACCCCCCAATTTCTTGCAACGAGTATTCATAAAAGAAAATTACCAGGACGAGTCCTTCGCAGGTGTGCTCTCCTCTTGAAGATTACCAGGACGAGGTTCTCTGGTAATCCTCGCCTCGTATAATATGTTTTTTCCAAAAAAAAATCAACAACTTTCACAACTGTCATATCTCGATTAAAGTTTCCAAAAACCAATCAGGGATAGCCATGTGGCAATTTTCCACTACCTATATAAACCCTCAAACTTTTCTCATTTTTTCTTAACTTCCCAAAAATCTATCAAAGTGCTGTCTAATTTTCCCTACAATTGCAAGGTGAGGTTCTTGATTTGGTAGACGAGGTTTTCTTCTGAAGAGACGAGGTTCCCGATCTTCCGGCGACGCTATTCAACTACCATTTGTTTTAAGGTATCTCTCTGTTTCCAAATCTTTATTTAACGCAACTTATATAATGTAAAACTTCTTAGTGATTAGGGCGACGCTTAGGGATAAATTGAATAAATCAGAAACATTCCTCCTTTTAATCTTAGAATTAGGTGCGCCTCTTCGAGGGTGAGGGATTTACGCTTTCTTCATTGATCACACTCTTCCACTACACTTCTTACAATTCATACACTAACATTATCCTCGCCCTCTCTTTTCAGATGTCTCATGGCTACGTTCCAGATGAAGACGAGGCTTCATCTTCTTCTAAAATTTCACATCCTCGTATTCGAGTAGAAGGCGGCCTTGACACTATTATGGGTTCAGGATGGCTACGAGCCCACAAAAGAACAGTTAACTCTCTTAAAATTTCTTTCAACCCCGATATCATTGTCGCCTTGTCAGATAGTTCTCGCCCTGATAAGGATAATTCTCCCTCTTTAGTCAAAGTTGTTGACGGTGTTTGTACCTTCCTCGGTGAGAACAAGGGCGAGAACGAACACGATTTTCATGATTTATTTGCTTCTCTTGACACAAATCAGCTAGGACCGTCTAGGTTAGGTAGAGGGCGAGGTAAAGATTTGTCTCATTGCGCCAAGGTATTCCAAGATGACAGGAATCCATTTTCCGAGGAAAGTGAAAACGATACTAAAGCAGAGAACCAAGAGGAACACAACCAAGAAGACGAGGTTGTAATTCATGAAGGCGAGGTTAACACTCGCGAGGGCGAAGAGGGGGATGAAATACTATCTGTCTCTCCTATTCACTATGCATTTGAGCTTCCTTCTCCTATAAACAATCCATACAGTCCTGAAATCTACGATTACGAAGTTGATTTTGATTTCCTTGAAGATTTCTTTGAAGCAGACAAGATTAATCATAGGAAAGCTGAGGGCGTGGTTTTATGTGCTGGACTCGCTTCTGAAATAAGTTCAGAAGAAATCATGTATATAATTGAGTATTATAATTTAAATGGAAAATGGTTGAGACCTCGCCTTCCCATGAGGATGCATTGGCTTGACATCGAGGATCTCCCAATACCAATGATGGTTTTAACCAATAAGTTAGTCGAGCTAGGGTTTGGATATCATATGCACGACTTTCTTCATTCCATCATCAACTTTTACAAGATCGCCCCCCATCCAATTGTCGCCAGGACCGTCTAGGTTAGGTAGAGGGCGAAGTAAAGATTTGTCTCATTACGCCAAGGTATTCCAAGATGACAGGAATCCATTTTTCGAGGAAAGTGAAAACGATACTGAAGCAGAGAACCAAGAGGAACACAACCAAGAAAACGAGGTTGTAATTCATGAAGGCGAGGTTAACACTCGCGAGGGCGAAGAGGGGGATGAAGTACTATCCGTCTCTCCTATTCGCTATGCATTTGAGCTTCCTTCTCCTATAAACAATCCATACATTCCTGAAATCTACGATTACGAAGTTGATTTTGATTTCCCTGAAGATTTCTTTGAAGCAGACAAGATTAATCATAGGAAAGCTGAGGGCGTGGTTTTATGTGTTGGACTTGCTTCTGAAATAAGTTCAGAAGAAATAATGTATATAATTGAGTATTATAATTTAAATGGAAAATGGTTGAGACCTCGCCTTCCCATGAGGATGCATTGGCTTGACATCGAGGATCTCCCAATACCAAGGATGGTTTTAACCAATAAGTTAGTCGAGCTAGGGTTTGGATATCATATGCACGACTTTCTTCATTCCATCATCAACTTTTACAAGATCGCCCCACATCCAATTGTCGCCAGGACCGTCTAGGTTAGGTAGAGGGCGAGGTAAAGATTTGTCTCATTGCGCCAAGGTATTCCAAGATGATAGGAATCCATTTTCCGAGGAAAGTGAAAACGATACTGAAGCAGAGAACCAAGAGGAACACAACCAAGAAGACGAGGTTGTAATTCATGAAGGCGAGGTTAACACTCGCAAGGGCGAAGAGGGGGATGAAATACTATCTGTCTCTCCTATTCACTATGCATTTGAGCTTCCTTCTCCTACAAACAATCCATACAGTCCTGAAATCTATGATTACGAAGTTGATTTTGATTTCCTTGAAGATTTCTTTAAAGCAGACAAGATTAATCATAGGAAAGCTGAGGGCGTGGTTTTATGTGCTGGACTCGCTTCTGAAATAAGTTCAGAAGAAATAATGTATATAATTGAGTATTATAATTTAAATGGAAAATGGTTGAGACCTCGCCTTCCCATGAGGATGCATTGGCTTGACATCGAGGATCTCCCAATACCAAGGATGGTTTTAACCAATAAGTTAGTCGAGCTAGGGTTTGGATATCATATGCACGACTTTCTTCATTCCATCATCAACTTTTACAAAATCGCCCCACATCCAATTGTCGCCAGGACCGTCTAGGTTAGGTAGAGGGCGAGGTAAAGATTTGTCTCATTGCGCCAAGGTATTCCAAGATGATATGAATCCATTTTACGAGGAAAGTGAAAACGATACTGAAGCAGAGAACCAAGAGGAACACAACCAAGAAGACGAGGTTGTAATTCATGAAGGCGAGGTTAACACTCGCGAGGGCGAAGAGGGGGATGAAATACTATATGTCTCTCCTATTCACTATGGATTTGAGCTTCCTTCTCCTATAAACAATCCATACAGTCCTGAAATCTACGATTACGAAGTTGATTTTGATTTCCTTGAAGATTTCTTTGAAGCAGACAAGATTAATCATAGGAAAGCTGAGGGCGTGGTTTTATGTGCTGGACTCGCTTCTGAAATAAGTTCAGAAGAAATAATGTATATAATTGAGTATTATAATTTAAATGGAAAATGGTTGAGACCTCGCCTTCCCATGAGGATGCATTGGCTTGACATCGAGGATCTCCCAATACCAAGGATGGTTTTAACCAATGAGTTATTCGAGCTAGGGTTTGGATATCATATGCACGACTTTCTTCATTCCATCATCAACTTTTACAAGATCGCCCCCATCCAATTGTCGCCTAGCAGCTATAGGGTCGCAATCGGATTATATATGATGTATAAGAATAAAGACTACGATGCTCCCTCAATGGAGGAGATTAGTTATTTCCTCTCTTTAAGGAAAAGTGGAAATGACTTGGGCTTCTACTACCTCGCCTTCTTTGTGAGTCATAACAAAAAAGGCTTCTATTCCGGGAACCCAAGCAATATGAAAATATGGAAGAAAGATTACTTTTACTTATACGGCATTCCCCGAATCAGAACTCAATTCAACCTGGAAGCATGTAAATATAACCATAGCATCGCCCTCCTGTTAGACTGTCAATCTTAATTTAAATTATAATTTACTCACCATATCTCCTTGTATATAGATCAACCTGCTCAATCAGAACTTAAGGACGAAGCTTTGGATAAAGCTGAAGAAATTTTAAAACTTTCGCTTGCTGAGAAAGACCTAGATAAGCTCGTCACTCTTGAGACTTTGCGTGCTCACGGTTTTTACAATAATGTATTTGGGCAAATCGCCCCTGTGAAGTTCGTTAGAAACTCTTCTAAGAAGGTTCTAAGAAAATTAACAAAATATCTAACTGGAAAAGGTAACCTTGCCTCAAATCTTTAAAGCGTCGCCCTCTTTTGCTTTATTATGTAATGTCGCCTTTAAAGTGTTGGCCATTTCTTTCATATAACGTCACCTTGTCATTTGCCTTCTAACTATTTTATTCTTTGTTTTCAGGAAAAATGGAATGACTTTCATTTGGACGAAATCCTTTTGATAAACCTACCCCAACTTCTTCAACTGTGGCATTGGAGAGATCTCACCCTCTTGCTGTTATTCCAACTAGCTCAATAGCCCCACCTCCTCCTCCTGTAACAGAAAAGAATGATAGAGGAAAGAAACGGGACGGAGACGAGGTTCTCAAGGGTCCGAACAAGAAAAATAAGACCCTTGTAACAGATGGTGAACCTCCGTTACAACCTTTACAACCACTTTTGGCTCCCTTGATGCAACTCACTATTCTGATGATGATGCGAAGCTATTTCTGAAAAGAGATAGTTCGGATGTTGAGTTCGCCTTCAAGATGGGTCTGGGCAAGGCTTTTTACCATGGTCTTAATGTTTTGTCAGAGAAATGGAAAGGTGAGGTTTCTTTTATAAGGCGCAGTTGCTCGAAGTCCAAAAAAAGGTTGCTGAGGAAGCACGGGCGAGGAAAGAGGAAGTTGAAAAGGTTCAAGCTACCCTTGATAAACATTCTATTGATTATAAGACCAAAGGCAAGGCTTTGGAGAAAGAAAATGCCAAACTCAATAAGGAGTTGGGTGAACTTAAGGCAAGTACTCAGAAGGAGTTGAGCGATGCTTACAACCTCGGCTTCCTAGGCTATCTTCAAAACTTCCTTGCGGGCGACCCAGATAATGACTGGTCAAAACACTTCGCCCCCTCAACCCCTGGTTACATGGTCACCTTTAAGGCCGATAACGCTGCTGCAATCAAAGAAGCCAGGGAAGAGCTTCGCAAGAAGATTGAATCAGAGTTAGAAGTCAAAGCTACAGAAGAGGCGAAGAAGGCTTCAGTAGAAGGTAACCCTGCAGGCGAGAATACGGAGATTGAATCGCCTTCTACCAACACTACTTCTTGACTATATGATCTTTTTATAATTGCAAACACTATTGGAGTGCAAGCCCTCCGCTAATGGCTTCGTAGTTGTATTTTTAAATTTATCGTTCTAACTTATTGAGGATGTGCACCTTCCCTTTAATGGTGTTGCCTTTGTAAACTTTGGTTTGAATTGTTTTGTATTTACTTTATTGATGTGATCTTGAAATTGAATCTCGCCTAATTATCTTGAACATAACCTCGGCCTCTAGGCGTAATTAATAACCTCGCCCACCGTGCATAATTCATAACCTCGTCCATCGTGCATAATTCATAACCTCATCCATCGTGCATAATTCATAACCTCGGCCTCCGGGCATAATTCATAACCTCGGCCTCCGGGCATAGTTCATAACCTCGGCCACTCAGTGTTGGAACTAATCTTTGTAAGGAAACATATGAATGTATACAAGTGCATTCAAACCAACAGATGGTCTTCATACTAAACTTTTATAATGTATCAATTTTTGAAATATTTTATCGAAGATCCCAGCTTGGTGCGTTTAATAGACTTACGATTCCTGAGGATGACGTATTCCTACACATCTTCTTCCATAAAGGAAGGACTCCAAGCCACTCCATTCGTTTAGTGGACTTACGCTTTATGAGGAAGTCGTATTTATACGCATCTTCTTCCATAAGAAAGGACTCCAAGATGTTCCATGCGTTTAGTGGACTTACGCTTCCTGAGATAGTTCTATTCCTACGCATCTTCTTCCATAAGGAAGGACTCCAAGCTGCTCTATGCGTTTAATGGACTTACGCTTCCTGAGGAAGTCGTATTCCTACTCATCTTCTTGGTGAGCTTTTCAGAAGTACGGATAAGCACCCCAGAAGTATGGGTTTACCAAGGTATTGTAAAGCACATAAGATGGGTAAATTCTTTCAAAAATTCATATCTAAGCAGAAAACTTTAAAAAATTGTGAGAAAAATATGCATATTTTATTCATACATATAGGATGAATCCGTTCTAAGGAGGAGTACATGCACTAACCCCTAGTCTTTATTGCAAATAAATTAAGATAAAGTCTACATGAGTTTAAGATAGTGGCGTACACTACTGGTAATACTTCTTAAAATGCTCCATGTTCTAGGCACGAGGGATGTGCTTCCCATTCATATCATCAAGATAGTAAGTCCCACTCCATAATGCGGCTCAGACTTGGTAGGGTCCTTCCCAGTTTGCTCCAAAGACCCCATGATTGTGAATCTTAGTATTTGGCAAAACCCGTCGTAAGACATAGTCACCTACCTTCAAAGGCATGGCCCTTACCTTGGTATTGTAGTGTTTTGCCACCATTCGGTGATAAGCTGCTAACTGGGTTTGAGAAGTATCCTTGTGTTCTTCCACCATGTCTAGGTACAGTCGATGATTGACTTCATTAACTTCTCGATTAAAATGATCCCCTCCGAAATGATCCAGCCCCAAGTTCAACTGGAACCATAGCTTCACACCCATAAGTTAAAACAAAAGGAGTTTCTCCCGTGGTGGTTCTCGGCGTTGTGTTGTAACTCCACAAGACATTGAGCAACTCCTCAGGCCAATTACCCTTGTTATCCTCCAACTTTGCCTTTAGAGTATGTTTGATAATCTTGTTGACTGCTTCTGTCTGTCCAATAGTTTGAGGATGACTAACAGCGGAGAAACTCTACACAATTCCTAGGTTATCACACAACTCTCTCATCTC
Organism: Heracleum sosnowskyi; assembly: GCA_030848705.1. Lineage (NCBI taxonomy): Eukaryota > Viridiplantae > Streptophyta > Magnoliopsida > Apiales > Apiaceae > Heracleum > Heracleum sosnowskyi. The sequence goes on from CM061239.1 coordinate 14,424,479, forward strand.
TTTGTTGTCAAATTGCTTTCCATTATCGGATATGAGTTTATAAGAAATTCCAAACCGGCAGACAATGGACCTATACACAAAGTCCACTAGCTTCTTAGCGGTAATTTTGGCTAAAAGCTCAGCCTCCGCCCATTTAGTAAAGTAATCCACAGCAACCACGGCATATTTGACACCTCCCTTTCCCTTAGGTAACTCTCCGATCAAATCAATTCCCCACATAGAGAAAGGCGAAGGACTAGTGATAGAAGTAAGTAGAGCAACAGGGTTATGAATGTAATTGGCATAACTCTGGCACTTATCACAAGCTTGAACAAACAAAAAAGCATCTTCCTTTAATGTAGGCCAGAAGTACCCCTGTCGTAGCACCTTCTGGGCTAAGGATGCACCCCCGAGTGATTACCAAATATACCTTACTGAATCTCTCGAAGAACGTAGGTACACACATCTCCATCTAAACACTTGAGCAGAGGCTGATTAAATCCTCGCCGGTAAAGAACTTCTTCATAATTAACATAATGGGCAGCCTTATAACGTAACCTTCGAGCATCGCCCTTGTCTTCTGGAAGAATCCCCTTCATCAAATACTCCCAAATTGGAGTTTTCCAAGTGGGGAGAGTAGGTTCCCCAACTTGCATCAAATCAACTTCTAGTATGCTAGGTTGTGTTTTGATTTCCAAGGGAATGACCCCTAATAGTGCAACATCCCTTTGAGATCCAAGCTTCGTCAAAGCATCCGCCTCTACATTACTATCTCTTGGAAGTTGTTCCAGTCTAGCTTCCTTAAACAAACTCATCAACCGTTGAGTGCATCTCATATATAACTCCGTACGAGATCCTCTTGCCCCCGTTGACTTGGTATACAACAAGCATAGAATCACTCCAAATATTGATATTTTCCACCTTCATCTCTAGAGCAAGTTTCAAACCCGAGATTAGAGCCTCATACTCAGCATCTTTGTTTATGGCATAGAAAGAGAAGTGAATGGCACTCTGTAGATGATGCCTTCAAGACTAATCAAGACTATCCCTCCTCCAGCTCCTCCATTATTAATCGCACCGTCAACATACAAAGTCCACCACGGAGCCGAGTTAACTCGCTCTACCTCAACCTCAAGTGTTGAAATTATAGCAAAAGCGTCGTCCTCTCACTCAAGATGGAATTCCAAAATAAAATCAACCAAAACTTGTCCTTTAATATTTTTTATCACCAAATTTCTCCGTTAACACTAAATTTGCAAGGTTTTTCTCTTTTAATTTTTTATTATTATCCACAGTACAAACATTGAAAATCAAACAATTTAATTCGAAAAATTCTTTTACTAATTAAGGGTTCTGGAAACTATATATTTACCTTGTTGAAAAGGCTAAACAATCATTAAAAAGAGAAATATTACTTACATATTATATAAATTAAATGTTTCCTCCCACATGTTTGACCTTTGAATAATGAAATTTCTAAGTCAGCAATCTAGTCATCGACTCATTGGAACGTAATATATTAGCTGCATACAAAAGTATCTATAATCAAATTTATAATAATATTCGCTGAAAGTTACATCCTACTAGCTCAGATTCGATGTTGGATGCATTGATCAGAATAGAGAATGTGTGATAAAACAAATTGTTTTTAGATCTGTGCTGGAATGTACGAGCGGTGCATTATATATTAGATAAAAAGGAACATGAGGTTGATCTCAAAAAAATTTCTAAGTTAATGGATTTTTTTAGTATAAATTTTTAATTATAATTTTGTAAATACATATTAGATTCTGAAATTACAATAGCACACTCGTGTTTTAACATGATATTTGAGTATAACCTCAGAAAAATTAACTATCTGTATATTATATAGAGTAAAGTGCACTTTGTGTACTCGCACTTTAGTCAAAACACCACTTGCAATATTATAGTTCAAAATCGAGCACTTGTAATATCAATGTTTGTATTTCACAGAACTTTGTTGCATTCCGTTAACTAAGATTAACTCTGTTATTAATTTAGGAAGTAAAGTGTACTTTGTGTACTTTGTGTACTCGCACTTTACTCTAAAGTACATTTTGTGTACTCGCACTTTACTCTAAATTTTGAATTAAAATATTGCAAGTGATGTTTTGAGCAAAGTGTGGGTACACAAAATGCACTTTAAAGTAAAGTGTGAGTACATGAAGTGCACTTTACTCTCTACATTAATAACGGAGTTAATCTCAGTTAACGGAATGCAACAAAGTGCGGTGATATACAAACATTAATATTACAAGTGCTCGATTTTAAACTATAGTATTGCAAGTGGTGTCTTAACTAAAGTGCGAGTACACAAAATGTATTTTACTCTCTTATATCTATACTATATTATTAAAGACGAAATATTGAAAGTTTTGTAGTCTGGTCATGAAAGTTTTTGTAGTCTGGTCACTCAATTCATAGTCGTTAGATATTTTTGATCAAATCGATGAGAACCGTTAGATAAAATATTAAAATTATTATATAGAATATATTTTCTATTTTTCCTAACTAAAACATCTCATTTTCCAAAAAATATTGCAAACAATTTCATTTACTAAAATAACATAATAAAGTTATAATTGCTAATAACTAACTCATTACCTTTTTTAGCCAAATTGTATATTCTTTTTTATATTTTCTAACTAAAATTTCTACTTTTCTATTTTTCCTAACTAAAACCTCTCATTTTCCAAAAATATCACGAACATATCTATTTAATAAAATAAAATAATAATATTATAATTATTAATGACTAACCGATTAGCTTTTTTTTTTCAAAACGTATATTCATTTTTATATTTCATAACTAATATTTCTCTTAACTAAAATCTCAAAAATATCACGGACTATTCCATTTAGTAGCATAAAATACTAATATTATAAATCTATATATCTATCTATACTATATTATTAAAGACGAAACATTGAAAATTTTGGTACCCGTTTTTTTGGTACGGTACTTGCCTTATTTAATTGTTTATTTAATTATTATAAAAATTATTATAATCAGTTACCCTTTCGGTTAAAATGCATTACCAATTTTTTCTAAAAAAATCACGAGCAATTTCTTTTTCAGCTAAAACATGTTACTTTTTCTATTTACTTTACTAAAATCACTCATTTCTCAAATATATCACGAGCAAACCCTTACTTATTTATTTTAAAACATATTTTAATACTTTTAATTGAAAATTACATTTCCCCTCTTTTTATAGAAAAATCACGGGCAATTACCTTTTTCGGCTAAAACATGTTATATTTTCTATTTTCCTTACTAAAATCTCTACTTTTCCAATTATATCACGGGCAAACCCTTGCTTATTTACTTTAAAATCTATTTTAATAATTTTAATTAACAATTATCTTTTTCAACTAAAACATGTCACATTTTGTATTTTTCTTACTAAAACCCTTCTTTTTTTCAAAAATATAACGGGCAAATCGTTAATTTTATATTTTAAAATTCAACGAAAACATGTTACTTTCTATTTTTCTTACTAAAACCCCTCTTTTTCCAAAATATCACGGGCAAACCGTTACTTATTTATTTTAAAATCTATTTTAATACTTTTAATTATTTAAAAATATTTAACACGCCTACTTATTTTTTTAACAAATGCAATTAATAAAATATAAAATATAAATAATAAAATTAACAATTATTAAAAATAATTCGTGTATCGCACGGGTTTTAAGCTATATTATTAAAGACGAAACATTAAAAAATTAGTAGTCGGATGGACGGACGGTCGGTACTTAGTGATTTTATTTAATTGCCCTTACTTATTTTTTAAAAAACTATCACTAAATAATAACATTATTTATAACCAATTACCTTTTCAACTAAAATACATTACCTTTTTTTATTTTTTTTTCTAACAAAATCTTCTATTTTTCTAAAAACAAAACACGGGCGGTTATCTTTTTTAACAAAAACATGTTACTCTTTCTATTTTTTCTTACTAAAACCCCTCATTTTCCAAAAATATCACGGGCAAACTCTTACTTATTTATTTTAAAAATCTATTTTTTTATTTTAATAATTAAAAGTATTAAAATCTATTTTAATAATTTTAATTATGAGCACTTTTTCAGCTGAAACATGTTACTTTTTCAATTTTTTTCATTTTCTAACGAAATTATTATTAAATAATAACATTTTTATAACCAACTATCTTTTCAGCTAAAATACATTACTTTTTCTATTTTTTCTAACAAAATCCTCTATTTTTCTAAAAACAATCACCGGCAATTATCATTTTCAACTAAAACATGTTACTCTTTCTATTTTTCCTAAACCCTCATTTTCCAAAAATATCCCGGGCAAATCCCTACTTATTTATTTTGAAACCTATTTAAATACTTTTAATTACGGGCACTTACCTTTTCAGATAAAACATGTTACTTTTTCTATTTTTCCTTACTAAAACTCATACCTTTCCAAAAATATCACGGATAAACAGTTATTAATTTATTTTAAAATTTATTTTAATACTTTTAATTCTTTAAAAAAGTTTAACACGTCTACTTATTTTTTTAGCAAATACAAATTAATAAAATATTAAAATATAAATAATAAAAATAATTATTATTAATAACAATGCGTGCATCGCACGGGTTTTAAGCTAGTATTCATTAATTTGTGGCTATATAAAAGATGGAATTGAGTATTAAAATATCGAAAAGATGGTAACGTTGGGTGGACAATAACCGTGATTTAGGTACATGTTTTCAATTTTAAGTTGGACTTTACTGGATGTATGGACACGAGGTATCAAATTAACTACCTACTCTCCTCCTGTCATTCATCATAGTTTTTCAATCTTGATAGCGATTTTGCTTTTAATTTTGAAGGCTTGGATCCTCTGATTTAATTCCATACTGATATTAAGGTGATCTTGATCATGTACAGGTTATAAAGTTACATTTGCCTCTCCAAAGAGGGCTGAAAATGAAGTCATTCTATCTTCTACTTTATTTTCAACTATAAGCACACAATCTTAGCATGCTACAAACAGCATTCATCAATGATCATAAAATTTGTAAATGTGAAAAAGACTACGAAAGTTACTATTATAGATCTGTGCTACGGCTATTGTTATTACAACTTGATGAAATCCCAAGCAATATATTGGGATTTTATGAGCTTTTTACATTGTAGTAAATGAATGTGACTAGGGGAAAAACTATACGATAAAAAATAATCTATGTAGGTTGGTAAACTATAATAAAATGAGAATATACTTTTTAGACAAAAAACATGAAGAACAGCCACGAGGTTATCCACACAGATATTTTCTCTAGTTCACGCACTGTTATGAGCAGATAGCATCTTGCGATGGATGGAAATGAACAAGAAAGTATCCAGAAGTTGACATTTATGTTTTCAGCTCTATTTCCTCCATTTGATGGCCATTGGTGTCCTGTTTCTGTGAACTAGGATTTTCTTTTTCGGTTGCAGATTTGTCTTCTGTGAACTCCTCGACATTAACGGATTTTTCCTGCCAAATTCATTATTGATTACAAGTTTGTAGGATTGATACATTTACAAAATCTTACTGCTAGTGCAATTTATTGGTTTAGGGAGTCGATGACTCTTCACTTCCCAAATTCACCAATTTGAACACATTGATTAACTCAAGCCCGTGTATCCTATATAGACATCATGTTCATTGATAACAGACCGGTCAATATTCAGTCTGCCAGAAATTAAAAAAGTAGAAGTATAGGTCGTGAAATCCAAGGGGCTTGGATCAATATTGACGCCTTTTTTCAGGTGTATTAAAGTAGGGAAGAAAATAGAAACTAATGATTAAGAAAAACAAAAAGATATTTTTGAATTATAACCAGCGTAAAGATTTGAAGTTCTATAGAAAAAGTGACCAAATCTTGTGTTTCCCTTTACTCCCTGAAAATACTCAGAGCACGACTACGAGATTGTTCATTCTTGTTCTCTTCTATTCTTTTTTTTTAATACACCATGAGTATAATAATGCAGATATCATTTCTTACAACCCTATTCTGTGGGATTTCTTTTTTTGTCCCTTAACTATACTGGTAAATCAGCTTAGATCCCTATAAAAAATATATTCAGCAAACAAATCCCTGAAATACTTTCTTATTTTCTGTTAAGTCCTGACTAAAGAATGTCACTGATGTTAAATTTTTGAATTTTGATAATGTCAAAAACTTACCGCTAACAGTCGATTACCCTGTTGACATTAATCTATAGTTTTCTAAATCCTAATCTTTTGTTAATGAACGTTAGTTTTAATATTTAACAATTTTAAACAATTACTTTTTGATATAACTTTTAACTACTATCGTACTAATATTATTATTTCTGACAACTGAATGGACGCAGCAATCAAATTTATAATGCATGTTGTAAAGTATAACCTTTTAACAGAAGGGCATGAGGATTCAAAATTCAGTTAAAATTATTCAAGGCTACAAGTCGAACAACCGCTAATACTTAAAAAATCCTAGAACTGGTTCTCTCAATCTATATCACTTCACTCAAAATCGAAACATCAGCATTTTCCATCCCTAAATGATAAAAGCATTAATTTAGTGCCTTTCCTAGTGAAACTAGAGTGAAGTTTTTATTAACACGATTATCTGTTAGTATATTCACAAATGAAGAAAGAAATATTGCTATTTTATTAAAATAAAATTAGCATATAAACTAACCTTGTTCTTTTCACGCCAGCCAAGATTAAAAGGCCTAGATAACAAACTAATCTTCCTTGCCGGAGATTCTGGAAAAGCCTCTTGACTACTTCGGACTGTAGAAGAATCTTTAATGGATCTAAAGAGAACCTTGTAGTTAATATAATAGACTAAAACCACAGATATGCGGAATACATCTTACCAGATAAGAAATATCAAACTCCTTTTCCCAGATGACATCACACAGAGAAAATATAAATTCTTCAACCATATATTTATAATATGCATAAAAATAAAGGATATAATACCACGGTTCTTCCTTGTTACTTTTAGGGACTTTAGAAAATGTAGAAACCCAAAAGGCAGCCTTGCATTGGCATCTAGTAAAATTGCAAAGGGTACATAATGTTCTGGATTACTGAGCAACCAATTTAATTCATGTTTCTAGAAGAAAACTGAGATATGCTTTTGGACCCCTTGCTTTTTTTATGTTACATGAAACATTACAAGGCAAAAACCTTGGACAAAAGATGGTATCATTACCTTGGGGAAGGTTGTGCTTTGTTTTGTCCAGACTGGTACTGCAAAGTAGCCTCTAACATTGATTCAGCCATAACAACCCTTTTCTCCATTTCAGCTAAAGAAGCAGTGGTTGCTTCAAGTTTCTCCTGCAGATAGTTTTTACTGTCATAGCAATCATGGAAAAAAAACTAACATCTAGGTGTAAAAGTTAAGCTTTCATCGAATGTTGAACAGCCCCAAGGCATAGGTTCCAGGGTTCAATGCATATAGCAATGTAAATATAGAAAGCAGAAAGGAAGAGCATGCACATATTAATTAACATTTCTGCCAACCACACATCATTCCATTTCCACACTAGCAACAAATGAAATTAAGATAATTAGCAAGCTACAGTACCTGAAGCACTTGAGCAGCATATCTCTGGGCTTCTGCATCTTGCTCAGCAAATCTGCGAGCATCTTCAGTTAACCTTTGCTCTTGCTCTACTCTCATCAAAACCTAGAACAAAGGTCCGCCAAAGCCAGAAAATGTAATAATCTGTACAGTGTGGGAGAGATCAAACATTAACGTACAACTGTAGTTGAAAAAGTAATAATGGAACCTGAAGCATGGCATTCTCCTGTTCCTGTTTATCAGCAAGAGCCTGCTGAAGCTCAGCAACATCTCGCTCTAATTGTTCAACCTAAAAAAGTAAATAATAATTGCAGATAGTATCTCGTGACATCCAAAAAGGAAAACGAACAAAGAGTGAGAAGTTGAGCACAGAGCAAATATCAGCTTCAGCAACCAGATATACTAAATCATTTCCAAAATCATGGTTGTGAGTATGACTTGCATAAAGAAAAAACTTTGCACAACCTGTTTCTTATTGCCAACAAAAAGTGAAACAATGTAGGTTAATTCAACAGTTCAAACAATTATGACCATATGCCGAGTGCAACAGTAGAAGAGATGAAAAGGGAAAGTGCACATGGACAATCTAACATGGCAGCAGATATGCTGACAACGAAATGGCAAAAAAAACGGCTAGCACATCTTGCAGGTCAGCAAAATTAAATAGAATGTAAAAGAAAATGTCAGACTATGCTTTTTCTAGTGATGTGTCCATCATTTGTATGTTTAGGAACAATATATGGTGCGTTAGTAAACAAGACTGAAAACAATAACAAGTACGTCCAAACCTAGAAGTCTAGAAAACAAAAACATAACTGAAAAATTGTAGCAAGTGAAAATTCTGGTATACCTTTGCACTCAGTTCTCGTCGATTATCCTGCTTGACCATCTCCATCAAAGCTGTTTCCAATTCCTCAGCTCTAGATTAAGAACAAAAAAAACATTTTAAACAATTTCATTTCTGTATATAAGATTACATACACATAAATATCTCAGATTTAAACACAGTGACATTGTAAACCATATGCATTCAATAATGTCTGTCACTTGGTTTTGGACAGTAAGAGTATCTTGCATATTCACTACAACCACACAGATCCTCTGAATGAGGCAAGTTCCACTTCAGAATTAGAAAAACAACTAATCTTGAAAGAATGAAACCAAGAAAAATAGATAGAACTTAAAAACATTAACAAGTACATAATCGAGTAAATTAACAACAAAAAATCAAGAAAACTCTGACAGCAACAAATATTCCATTGGTAAGTGTTTTAGGTTTAAGGTCATTACTGAAAGTAACTGAAACAGTCGTTAAAACTGAACTCTAAAATGTTACAAGTCAAGGCTCTCACGAGATATGTTACCAACTGGAGGTAATAACAGACATATATGCTACTAACTGGAGGTAATAACGTTAATCTAACAAGGTTGCAAATACAGCTAATTCTATTTACTTTGGTCATGATAACTTTCCAGTGACATATCAAAGAAATTATATAACCTGAGTATAGCCGAACGTTTCTCGTCAAGCAACTTGCATAATTCAACCTTAAGCCAAACCACCTGCACATACTTTGAACATTAAAATTCCAAACAAGTTTTTTGGCAAAGGTAGAGCAGATTAAATGAAGGTCATGCTTGTGGTTGACAGTGTATAAGATGGAAAAAAAAATACATACATGGTATAGAAAAACAAAATTATTTTGCTTGTACTTACTCTAAAAACCAATCCTCACTTTCCCCTAATTCGGCACTTCAGAGTGATAAAATGTGGAAAGTCTAATCCCTTCAAATTTGTCCAAATTATATTATATTTACTCAATAAATGTCACTATCACTACTTTGACCTTCAAACTACTCTACATTTCACCTTCCGACCAAGCACAATTTCATATTTATGGATCTTCCTGCTAATTAGCATTCAAAAATAATTCATCCAGAGCCAAGATTATTTCAAATGATCTTGCCTTCTCCACCATTGCAAAAAAGTGGAACTGGCAGGATAGTATTCTGGTAGCGACGACTTGCTAAACATGTAGATATTAACAGTTGTTGAGATATCAATTGGTTCTACCAGTGGTTATTGAACAATTCCACCTTAATTTTGGATCCAAACAGGACATATTGAAGACTATTATATTGTACCCCAAATAAACAATACAGTTCAGTTATCCTAATGCTTGTTCTTGCACCTGAGACCGTCAATCATACCATGTAACTTCTGCTCAATTTAGCTTAATTTGTAACCCGTGATTAATTGAATTGAATCATATTATGATGCCGAGCAAGGAATTGAAAAACCAAACTTTTTATTTTATTTTATGTTTATCATTGAAAATTGAAAAGTAAAGTTAAGTATAATTTGTTTCATATATTCAATAATGTTATCAGATTAGTATAAATTATAAACAGGTGGACATTGATGAGATTAGTTTCCTAATTTTTAGGATTTTAATGGGTTGAGATTTCGGCTTTTTACTCCTATATAAGGAGATGTAATCTATTACTATTTTCAGAGTTTACTGAACTATTGTGATTTGAGAAATGATCTCTCTTCTTTTAGTCTGTGATCCATCATAGAATCCTCCTTCAGCGGCTAAGAAACATAGGGGCAACGGATCTTATGCAGTTGAATTCAACCTAGTTATCATTTTGATTACTGGATTTTCTGTGGTTAATTCACCAGGTTTATATTTTTCATTGTTTTAATCTACATTTCCTTTACAACTACTGCCCTACATCAATTAGTGTTGCCAGCTGCACTATCCCATTCTATTAGTGGCAGGTAGACAAGAATATTGACATGTCGACCAGAAATAGAGCCCTTGACATATTTTAAAGTGATATCACTAAAGCAATCTACAAACTTCTAGCCAGGTAGAGTGGGTCTTGAATGTTTCAATGCTTAAATTAACAATTTTTTATATATTACAAAAAAAATAAACAATTTAGAATGTTAAGTAATTAGCTGAAGTATGACTATCTCAATATACAACGTTGTCCTTGATTTTCTTTGGCGAAGGAAAACTGATCAAAACTATGAAGTGAAACATAAGCAAATTGACCCATTGGAAACAACTACTGTAATTAGGATCCAAACTCAAGATTTGCGCATATAAAAGAAGGGGCTTAAAACAAGTGAGAACTGAAAATTGATGCACAAGCGAAATACAAATTTACCTGCTCTTGAAAATCAGGAACAGAATCTAACTCAGTAACCCCAGAAACATTAGAAGACATATCATCTGAATTAGACATATCACCATTTGTGTGTTCATCTGCAACTTGATCCATTTTCTTGGTACCAGAAATCAAGGATACTGGATCTTGCCTAAAAATATATAGCTTAGATGCAAGGCCTTGTGAATCTGTCAAAGATCGAAGCCCACTTGATCTTTCTTGGATTGCAGCCAGTACAGCTGGTCTATGTTTATTTCGCAAGGCTTCTAATCTGGGTTCATTCACATTTGGATAACCCATGCAAGCAGTCAAAACAAGTTGACTGCTATCAAAAGTCGAGCCAGCCAATGATTGCAGTAGCGTAATCGCATCCCCGGCATCCTTGGTTGTCACCAATGCAGGTCCTGTAAAAATACTGAGCATAATGAAATTTGACTCGAGATGACCAAAAAAGAAACATTTTTAAAAAAAAAATATCAATGTCACTTTACTCAATACTAACCATATAACTCCATCAACGAAAGTGCTGTTCTAAATAGCATAACACGATTCCCCTCAAATAAAAGCACATCCCAGACTCTAAGAACTGTAGCAATATTAAGAGCAAGATATATGATATTAGTCCTATCATCAGCCTAGATTCAGCTAAGACTAGAATATACTGTAACTTTGGAGACTAATAATGATAATAAAGTGAACGAACAGAAACTAATGCAGTAAATAATCAGAACAAGTTCACTTGAACAACAGTAGGCCAGCACAGATACATGATGTTACTACTATCATTAACGACTAAATCATCTATGAATATATGGAGTCACAGAACCTACCACTTTCCCATGGCAACATATTCATAAATATTGAAAGAAACCATGGTCCAGTGACCCATGCCACCTGTACTCCAAGGTAGTCTAGATGATTAACTGCAAAAGATGCATAGATCCGGTAAAAAAGAATAGTTGAAGATACACAAACTCGAAGAAGGTTATTTTTAAATAAAACAAACCCAATTTAGGAAATCTCTCTCGCACCAACTCCTCAAAAACAAGTTGATCAACCTGGAAAAGTGTTGCAAAATTTAGCAACTACTAATTAAACCATAGGAACTCTACTTCCTCATGCTGTTACCATGTTATACAGGAAGACAGGGTTCTGACCAAAGATAAGCAACTAACTTGTACAAATAACTTACCTGAGACTCGATCATTTCCTCAGAATAATAACCCTCAAAGTAATCATCAAGGATGCCCATCAAAGCCCTACGAGTTTATCAATCTTTAATCAACAACATAGTATAGTTTAAATTTTAATATAACAAACAAATCGATTTTCCGAAGGAGATGCAGAATATTATGCTAAAAAAAATGCATAGACCAACTTCTCATGCCATGTCCCAGCTATTTGAGAAGATTAAGGTCTTGTTCTTGTTGAAGATGAATTTCCTGACTATAATTTATTAAATCCGGGGAAATACAGGGAAAAACAACTAAGAAACTCCCGAATTCAGGACAATGATAAAACCTTTTATTCCACAATAAGCTAAGCTGTATTTAATTGAAAGATAATACAACAATATTTAAATGAAACCCACCAAAATGCATTTTCCTCGGGCATCAAAAGCAATAATAAGCCTGCAAAAAAATTCATGGCCTGTGTATGCAAATAAACCAATAATTAGAGGGTACACACTCATTTAAACTTAAGAAGGGAGTTTAACGACTACTTTTCTTCTGCAATATGTGAAATCAGCACAAAAGAATTTCTGGAAATAGCTGATTTTTTAAATCCACAGATGGAAGAACGTGGAGATCATATAATATCAAACATATATTATTCAAAGCTAACAAGTACCTGGCAGTACCCAACAGAAGGATTATGCCTAGCATATGCTGTTAGTAAACGCCTCAAAGAATTTCTACCATCCTCATCTAGAGCAGGATGACCGGGAAAAGTGCGAGGTAAATCCTGCATATAATATACCAGATGCATTTTATTTATTCGAATTGTATGAATTATATTACAGTTACAATTGAAATATAATTTGGCAGATTCTGATCTTATGTATGAATGGACCTTCTCAATCTGCCCTTTCCATTTCTCAGGAACATTAATGGGTTCTTCTGACGCTGAACCAATGCCATTGGTATCTAATTCTGAACTAAGATCCTCAGTTACATCACCAGAACCAGTGTCTAGAGCTAACAAATCTTGATAATATTTCTCAACCCTACGTGTTCTGACACCCACAAAGGCTTGCCAAAGCTGAAATATATAAAGTACAACACACCTCAAACTTATTCTTACATATGAGAAGATACAAAAAGGAACCAACGAAATTTACAAAGTACCTCTCCCCGAAGAGCCATTGGAACTCCTCCTTGAACCAGACACTCCAGCTCTTCTTTCCAAGGAAAAGAAGATTCCGTAGTAGCAACTTCAGCAGTATAACCAATTGAAGGGGCACTAACAGAGTCATTCGAAGGGATATCTTGAGGTGGATCAGATCGTTCAACATCATAAAACTCTTCCTCTGAGTCATCTTCAGATCCTCCTTTTGCAAGTTTTGCCTCTTCGGTGGTCGAAAGAGGCTTTTCTCTTTCACTTTCAGCATAGGATCTCTTCTTCACACGAGCACTCATCATATCTTCAATGGCACTGAGGGATGGTCTGATCTGACTCCATGTTAGTATACGATGAATTTTTTTCGGTTTAGAAAGTGGTACCTCTTCGTCTTCTAAAACATTTTCCTTCAATTCATCAGAATGATGTTCCCTTCCATTTAAATCATGCTTCCTGTCATCCAAATCATCTTTCTTTGAACTATCATCAGCTACCTCTTCAACTGCATCAGCTGCCAATGGTGCATCAATCCCTACTGTAGATAACTCATTTACAAGCAACTCGGCAGCCTCTGCTTGCCGTTCCAGAAAGTCTGACCACCTATCTGACCTTTCCTCTTCTTCCTCCTACATCCATTAGTATTGCACATAGAGAGACAAAAAAATAATCACAAAGTATAATAAACAATGTTTTCAACTTTCTTAGAACTTCTCACTGGTTGAGAGAGAATAATGTAGTAAATTTATAATATCGTTTAACTTTAGTCAACAGTCTTCTGGTGCCGAGACAAAATAAACTAGCACTAGCACTCTAAACATAGAAGGCAATATAATTTCAATACTTCTCGAAAATTCACTCAACAAATAAACAGAGATCAAAACTGACAACGAAACAATGAACACCTTATATATTTTGGCATATTCACGATATCTTTGTACATGTTGAGGTCTGATAGCAAATCCATAAGCATCCCTGTAAAAAAAGTAAACCAAACAAAACAGCATAAATATCTAAATCCAGCACACATTTCCTCGTCACATTCAACAATTAACTCATATGCTAATTCCTAAAACTCAAAAACAAATTAACCAGCAGCACAAAAGTAAATAATCAGCTAGCAAAGCATAGGCTGCTTATTTACAACTCCGCACGTTTCCCAGCGCGAGCCTCGACACTCAAACACCACTCCCTCCAGTAATAACAATAAAACCACTAAACTTGCACTTCGTAAACCACATCAAACACATTAACACTAAACTTAACCGGCATTTTCACCCCATGAAATTGTCGGAAGCTTCAGCAACATAAACACTCAAATACATATTGCATCAGTGCAAAGTCAAACTACTAAACCTCGAAGCTTAATTCGAGATTCAATTAAATCAAAACTTAATTCACGCAATAATCAGGTAAATTTTACGCTCTAAAATCACATAAGACAGAGATCCAGATACTAATAATCACTAAATTAACAAAAACACTCAAAATTCATCAAATCAAATCACTAATTAGCATAACAAAACAAATCTAACTACAATGATCCGACACAACACCAGAAAAACAATAAAAACATACAAAAAACACAATAAATCGAACAAAAACCCTAGCAATCACAAAAAAAACAATGAAATGAACAAATTGACCTCTTATGCTCGTAAGTGTTAAGAGGAGGACTGAGAAGAGTTACTTTCGCCTTCATACTTGGCTAAAACACTAGAAATGTGTGTGTGTGAAAATATAGATACAGATTGTTTGTAAGTATAGAAGATGAATGAATATGGAGAGTGTGATCAAAGTGATTAGAAGCTCAAGTGAAAGTGAGGAAGTGTTTCTCTCTCTAGGACTAGGAGTAGCGGATAATACGATAGGAAAGTAGAGAGAGAAACATGTCACATGGATATGGCGAAATTATCGTCATCACGCCCTTCGTTTTTTTTTTTTAATACTAGTATTTGTGATTTTGTGTTGTGCCGCACGGAAGTCGAGAGGACTATTCCTTCTTTTTAGGCACATTTGTTTCAACATTTTAATTATTTTAGGTCATGTTTGTTTGAACGGATTATAATCTCGGAATTATTATTCGAGGATAAATAATATTATTAATTAAGGATTATAATTCTTTAAATTATGTTATCTCATGTTTGTTTTAAAGTATTAAGTTTAACTAGCATAAAAGCCCGTGCGAGGCACGGGTCGGTAGCTTAAATTGTGTTTATAAATTATTTTATGCACGATCATTATCGTTTCAAGTATATGATTGAAATATATAGAATTTTTTCTTATTGAAGGTATATGTAGCTATTGGGTGCATACTTAAGTATGTTCAAGTTTTAATTTAGAAATTAATACGAGTATTACTAATAGTTGTCATGTTAGTTTACAATTTTTTTTGCGGGATAGAATAGATATTGGGTGTTCTAGATGAGTTTTAGAACATTGCAATACTAAATTTTCTTCCAATTCTTCAAGATGTTACATTCTGGAGAGTAGGTTTATTACTGATTTTGATCAAAAGCCTTCGTAAATCTTCTAATACTCTACTTAGATCTTGCGCTTTCAGTTCTTAAAACTTTCTTTTATAACTCGTTCATATCTTTTCTTGTAATTTGTTGATTTTAAGCATTCTTTTCCTTTGTTTTGTTTCATTTATCTTTCTATCTTTCAGACTTTCAAAACATCGAATAATTCAGTGCCAAGTAATTATCCAAAATGCAACAACTTGGGTAATCCACAAACCCACCCCAAGTAGGCCTGCCAACGGGTCGGATTCGGATCGGATTACCCTAAATCCATATCCGAATCCGTTAAGATTTTTCGGGTTCGGATCGGATCGGATCAGGAGTCGGATATTTTTTAGGTCGATCCGTTCGGATTTAGGGTTATCGGATCGGAGGTCCGACCCGTTTAATATATTAAAAAAGAATAATTTTGTTCATTTTTTTTATTCAAAAAATAATTTTTTTAAAATTTTTTTACGAAATTAAAATAAATTATGACATATACATTGACAAATTCAAATTTAAATTTCAAAATAATATTATTTATATAAAATATAAAATAAATATAATATATTCGGATCGGATCCTTGTCGGATCGGATCATACTAAATCCATATCCGCTTGTTACCGGATCGGACCCTTATCGGATCGGATCATTAAAGGATCGGATTTTTTTTGACAGGATCCGTACCCGTTAATTTAGCTACGGATCGGATCGGGTCGGATCGGGTCGGATCTCCGATCCATTGACAGCCCTAACCCCAAGTTCCCAAACGATCATGATTTGTTGGTGCAATTTGTAGTAGTACTTTGTGTTATAAACTGAACTAAAGTCCCAACTCTTCTCGATTTTGAGACTCGAGTGGTACAAACTCCCCCACTTAAACTCTTGACGGCATCGTTAGATCTGAACGGATAGCTCATAGGTCCAAGATCGTACATCTGTAGTGATTGTGAGATAATACTGGCTAGTTTATGTCCCCACCTCTGGACCTCAGTCCATTGTGAAATAATACCACCAGTCTTCGTGTCCCCACCTTCAGCAATTTCACGGATCAACCGCCGACCAATTGCCCCAAATGCAATATCGTGGGTAATCCACAAACCCACCACAGGTCTCCAAAAGATCATGATTGTTGGTGCACTTAGTAGTTGTACTTTGTCTTATAAACTGTACTAAATCCCCCACATTTCTCGATGTGAGACTCATGTGTTACAATCTGTTTTAATTTAATAATATTTCAATCTATTATCAATATTAGTTCTTTATATATATATATATATATATATATATATATATATTAAAATAATTTTCAAATACAATAATTTTTTTTATTTTACTACTAAAATTTTAAAACATAATTATGTTTAAATGACCTGGGTATGTCTAACTGATAATAATATTAACATTTGTGAAATATTATTTGCTATTATAACTTCAATTCTCATATTTTGTTGCATGAACGCGTGCAAGGCACGGTCATTTTCTAGTGATTAAAATAAAATTTTATTCTTTGCTGTTTAAATATTATATTTAGTTATATTTGTACATATTTTGTTTGTCTCGTTATAATATACTTACTTTAATTTATATAGATAATTTGATAGATCGGGACCTATGATTTTAAATAACCCGGGGTGTATAATGTGATCGATTCGATCATACTATTTTTGTATGTTATATACTATCTTGTCTTCTAAAATTTGTTAACTGGACTATATATTTTTATATATTTATTTTTTACACAAATTAGTATCACCAAGTATTTTTCCAACCCAAATTTATGTGTTTATATTGTCTAACCTTTTCAACATAACCATATAATTCGTTTAATTTTTTTTGTTGTAATATCTATTTATTTTTATTATCTCATCTTTTAAATTGTTTTAATTCAAAACAAATAGTTTTCATATGTTATATATATATATTAATCCAATTCCAAATAACTAATTATTTACTTCCATAAAATGACATTAAAATTCATGTGATAATAATTAAAAATGTCTCATATACACAATGCATCCAATCTAATTATAAATCTATTCACTTTTATTATATCTATCTATTTATATTGTATTATTAAAATCGAAACATTGAAAGTTTTGTAGTTAGTCGGTACGGTACTCGTATTTTGGTATTTGCACTTTAGTTCTTTTGTTTTTACAACTTAACCTTAATTTATTAAAAACAACGATTTTGATCAAAATATAATGTAGTCGGTCGGTTAGAATGATACTCATATTTCGATATTTGCACTTTAATCCCTTTACTTTTGCAACTTGACCTTGATTTATTAAAAACAACAATTTAAAATTAAAATATATTTTTTAAATACTGTTAAACACAAAATTCTTGAACACGATTTAATCACGCTCAAACATAAACACATACGTCAATTCAACATCGAGTTCAACAATCAAATAAAACTATTTAAATTTAAGTTCATCTTCATTAAAAAAAGTATAAATATAAAATAAATTATTAAAATACATATAAGATAACAAATTTAAAAGTCATCTTTGCATTGCACCGGCCCTATGCTTGTATACATAAGAACAATATTCATAAATATCATGTATACATTTTATCGATATGTGCTATATAATCATGCTTATTGTAGAGATAGACATTCACCCCTTTCCGCTCAACCCCGATCCATTCTCTGCCCTGTTTCGGACGGAGAATTGAGAACTTTTCTGACGATCAGGAAAAAATATGTAAAAATTTCGGGAATCGGGACGGGGTCAGGAATTAGTGTCTCTCAGTCACTCTTCTCGGTCCCCAATTTCTATATTTAACAAAAATATTATATATTTTCATGTATATTAAATAAATTATTGTGAATAAATATGATTTGTATATATTCTTATAGTTTAAACTTTTAATCCATAGTTTTCATATGTAGAATACAATTAAATTACAATAATATTTATTTTATCTCTTATTTTAAATAAATATTAATTTGAATTATTATTTAAAATATTAAATTAAATTCAAAATATAAATTATATATCATGATTTATCAAACTAATTTTATTATAAAATTTTAAAGAGATTTTATAGAAATTAATAAGTATGATTTAATTATTTAAATATATTGTATATTACAAGAAAAGTTAGACCCTTATATAAGAAAATAGAATATATTATAGTTAAAGTTACACAACCGAAATATTTATTTTAAATTAAAGGAAAGATAAAAATACACCACACTTAATATTGTTTTTGAAACTTAATATAAAAAATTTATAAGATTGGTAGTATATAGTTTTATATGATATTTAATAATTAAAAAATAAATATTATAAATATCCTTTGCAAACATACTCTTAAAAAAGAATTAAAAAAATAAAATTTAATAAATATTATAAATCACCTTGATTTTTACTTAAAAGTTTAAATAATAATTAATATATGATTAAGAATGATCTGAGGTTTATGTAATGTGATTTTTCACTAAAAATCAAAAGAAGTCATGTAGCTCAATGGTAATAAGAATGATTTTCTTAGGGAAGGTTAGAGGTTTGATTCCGCACAAAAACATTATTTACTCTTTTTTTTCTTTAGATAAGAGAGTAGTGGCATGCCATGTAATTTCAAAATATAAAGGGGTAAAATTATAATTTCACAAGGGTTTTATTTGCTCTTTTTACTCTTGTGTTCTCCTATTATATATAGAAGAGATATTGAAATATAATCCTTTAAAATTTAATCCCTTATTTGTTTTGAGAGATAATTATGAGATTTGACTACTATCCTTTAAATTTTTCAACCCTATGTTTGTTTTGCATATAATTATAGTGAGGGAATTATAATTTTTTATAAAAATGACTTGTTAGAGGGGATTAAATAATGCATACTCCAAACCAAGTATTAGAGAAGATTATAATCATATCTCATACTCTAACAAAACAAACATGTGACAGAAAAATTTAAAGGATTATAATATTTGGACTAATCCTAAATAAGTTTTTGAACAACAAACATGAGATAGGAAAATTTAAAGAATTATTATCATATCTCATACTTAATAGCATAAAACAAACACACCCTTAATGTATTATATATTTTTGGTTTTATCGATTCATTGGTTAAATTTTGATCATTTTATGCAGTTTTCACAACTACTTTAAATTATTATGTTAAATCAATACTATTATATAATAGACGAAACATTAAAAGTTTGGTTGGTCGGTATGGTACGTTGTGATTTTACTTAATTGCCCATATTTTTTGTTGATCGGTATGGTACGTTGTGATTTTACTTAATTGCCCTTAATTAACTGTACTTCGTATTTTTACTTAATTAACCTTACTTATTTATAGAAATATATTACTAAATAATAATATTACCTATTTATAACCAATTACCTTTTTCACCTAAAATACATTATTTTTTTCTATTTTTTCTAACAAATTCTCCTACTTTTTCAAATATATCATAAACAATTACCTTTTTCAACTAAAACAGGTTAATTTTTCTATTTTTCCTTACTAAACCCCCTCATTTTCCAAAAATATCACGGACAAACCTTTAGTTATTTATTTTTAAACCTATTTTAATATTATAATTATTTTTTAAAAGTTTACATATTTTAACATGTCTACTTATTTTTCTTAACAAATGCAATTACTAAAAATATTAAAATATAAATAATCAAATATCTATTTATAACAAATTAACTTTTCAGCTAAAACACATTATATATTTTTTCTAACAAAACCCCTCATTTTCTAAATATATCACGGAAAATTGCCTTTTACAATTTAATTTTTCTATTGTTCTCACTAAAATTCGTTCTTTTTCCAAAAATATCACAGGAAACCCTTTACTTATTTATTTTAAAACGTATTTAAATAATTTTAATTATTAAATTTTAAAATCTAAATTTCCAAAAATATCACGGGCATTTACCTTTTTAAACTAAATATATGTTACATTTTTTATTTTTTCTTACTAAAACCCCTCATTTTCCAAAAATATAACGGGCAAACCCATACTTATTTATTTTAAAATTTGTTTTAATGTTTTTAATTAATTAAAAGTGTTTAGCTATTTTAACATGTCTACTTATTTTTTGCACAATTACAATTAATAAAATATTAAACAAAATAATAATAAAATAACAATTAACAATCCGTGCATCGCACGGGTTTTAAGCTAGTATAATATATGATCCAATTGAGAACTTTCTCTAATACTTTAAGGTGGTTTTATAATACCTTAAGGTGGTTCTAAATGAGCTGATGTGCTCTAGTCGACGAGAGTTACAAGTTCGATTTCCTGCCACACAATTTATGAGGGATAAAACTTCGACCTCCCACATCCAGAGTTTTGATACCATATTAAGTTACTAGTTTTCCTAAAAATTCAAGATTTTGAAAAAACGAGCTTACGAGGATCATATTATATACGCAATATAATAAAATATTTTATCCTTTTTTATACCACATTGTATCCACGCCTTCTTTTTCAATTTTAGAACTTAGATTTATGAGTTTGAGAAAACCAAAAACGAGATATGAAATATGTTCACTTGCCGTCTAAATTTAGTGAAACATATGAGCTTGATTTTGAATGTATTTAGACCGAAATTTGGAGTAAAAAAACCCTGTATATGGACTAAAGATGTGCTGCAGGCTGCATCACAGTTTCCGTTACAGGCCAATGGCATGTGTTTATGATTTGTATTGTACGAATTGCATCTCAATATCTTACATCTCACATTATAACAACAATAAAATAGTAATAGTAATTATGTGTCAGACAAACGCGATATCATTTGTAAAAAGTGTACTAAAAGGACAAATGAGAACCCAAATGAAGGAGAAGACTACGATTTTAACTTTGGATTTTAACACGATGTTATCCAAAAATGTTCCCAAATAATTTAACATAATAAATGACTGTTTTTAATTTATAAACGTATATAAATGCACGCGACGTCTTATATTATTATTAAAAAAATTATCAATTACGCAAATATTTGGAAACAATTTTGAGTCGACTAGAATTTTTTTTTAATAAAGTCCTACTATGTGATAAAATCATTTCACAAGGCATGATTGGTATCTTTTGATCCCACCTTTCACTGTTTTTAACCTTTGTTGTGTAGACAGAGAGAGAGAGAGAGGGGAGGTTCTGGTCTAGCAATAATTAAAAGTTGGTCGTATAGTCTTGTTGAACAATTAAATGGGACGTTTAGATGCCTCTATCATGTTTTATGGATTTAGGTGGATGATGATGCTCTAGTTTGTATTATTATATCCGGAAGATCTATCCGCATACTTCAAATTTAAACCTTACAGTGGCTGTTGATTTCGACTCTAAATTCTCGACTGAAATAATTAGCCATCATTCTAGTTCATTTATTTTCTTCGCAATTACTAAAAAAATTCAAGCATTCAATTTGATTCGGGTATCTGTTCGTTTGATTCCGGTGAAGTTGTGACAATTGTGCAAAAGGTTAGGTTCATAAATATGTTGATATATGATATTTAAAATCCAACATCTTAGAAGTTGGTATTATATTTAGCAAAAAAATTGTTGGAATTATAATTTTTCTTAATCAGTTTGTTATGTTTCTAAAACAACTGATTCTCAAACTCAAACATAATGTCCCTTTTTTTATGAAAATGCTTAGATTTGATCAACTTAAACTATAGACCCGTACAAGCACTAGACGAACATCATTTGAAGCTAAAACCATCAAATTACTACAGGTTAAGGTGCATGAACAATCCGCAAATGTAGTAACATTTGATAATACTTGTTAGGGGTCCGGTCTGGGACAAGCGATTGTTGCAACATATTATACCAAGAAAAATTTCCGCAGCATGTGTAAAATAGGGTTTTTGACGTGCGTACATGGGTTCCATCTTTATACGTGGCGCAGAAACTTTTCGCGGGATGATATGTTGTAACAATCGTTTGCTCCCGACCATTCTCCCTACTTGCTATAAGTCACAATTGATAATAATGTAGTAATAATAGCAAGAGGACATACACACTTTGGCTGCTACAATCAAGCTGAAATTAACGCATACATTGGCGTAACCAGGAGAAGGAGCACCTGCCAGTTGGATTCTGAGACTAATTCTTGCATTACAAGAGTTTCACACCCGCTCCCTTAGATTTCGAGACTACTGCTGTTCACTACAAAAATTTGCAAAGAATTTTAGTTGTAATTAAGCTTGTTTTGAGTTAGTTTGTACAAAATGTCACAGAACAGCCTTCTGCTCCAGATACCATGTGTACAAACATATAATCTTTTTGTGGTTGCAGGTCATTGCAGAAGTCTGTGGCACTTATTTTGTAATCTTTCCCCGGTGTGGATCGGTTGCAGCAAATATAGTTTATGGTGACACAGTTACTTTTCCCGGCATTTTTATAACCTGGGGACTAATAGTAATGTGTATGATTTATTCTGTTGGTCATATTTCTGGCGCTCACTTCAATCCAGCCATTACAGTAACATTTGCCATCTTTCGTAGGTTTCCATGGAAGCAGGTATATTCATCCTAGGTTATATGTACGTATATAAATCGTACGCACTTAACCATTGCGTCAAATAGGGGTGTACACGGTTCGGGTTGGGCGGGTTAAGAGAATTTAACTACCCAACCCAATTAAATCGGGTTTGAAAATTTTCAAAACAACCCATAAAAATAAAATTCGTAATCCAACCCATTTAATGTATTTTGGTTTGGATTGGTTCGGGTCGGAGTGACCGGGTTAATAAATATTAATATTTTCAGTAGTATCCATTTTGTGCTGATGTAAGTAGCTTTCCAATAACCTCCTATTTGTTTCATTGCAAACATTTGTTGTCTGTTGGCTTTGATGAACCTATTACAGACAAAACTAGTATAACATCATATAACAGAAAAGATACCAAATGCAATAAACAGGTGTTTAGATGCTAATTGAACAAATGTAAAATATCAGACTTAAAAAATACAACAACACCGTTATTTCAGCTGCTTCACCATGGGGAATTCAAGAAAATGACTAGGAGAAAATCAACATAAGAAGCATGTAGGCATATGAATCTATTATCTATTCCGTGTAGTGCCTTTCAGATTCATAGAAAAACTTGATGTAACCATACAAAAACTAGAGAAACAACATGTCTGAAACAAAAACCAACAGAAATGCATCTTAGAGCAACCTAAGTTCAACAATCCATATTTTTTAGTTAAACTTTATTATTTTTAATCGGGTTGGGTTGGTTCGGTTAAAAAAACTCGAAACCCATACCCAACCCATTTAAATCGGATTTATAGTTTTTCAATCCAAATGTGTATCGGTTTAAAAAAATTCGGTTTGGATCGGACGAAAAAAGATCGGTTTGGATTGGGTTGGTCGGTTTTAACAACCCGTGTACACCCCTAACGTCAAACATGATGCATGCTCCAACAATTTAGTAACCAACTAACGGATTTTAACCATGGAAGAATATGACAGATTATTATATAATCAAAAAATATTATTACTTTGTAGTGAAAGTAATCTATATATTATAAATTTTTGCATAATCCATACCCATTTTAGCTTTGTATAAGATTCATATTAATACTTGACCCATGTTCAATTATAGAAATACTTATATTATATTTTTGGTAACCTCGTTAATATAAATATATACTAATCTTTCAATTTTGATAATGTTATCAATATATATCATTACATAATATATATATAATAAAAATTCTACTAAATGAATTCTTAATATATACTTATCACATATTTACATTATTCAATATAATCTTAAAAAATAAATTTTTTAATGTAATTTATCATTATATTATGTATAAATTATTTTAATTAAATAATATAATAATATTTTGAAGTCCTGCTTAACTTAGTAATGAATGTTTACAAAGGATTATGGGTATATATAGTTGCACCATTTGTAGGAAGCATAGCTGGAGGTTATGTTTATGGAATGATCAGAATTACAGACAAGCCTCTGGCTGAAATAGCTAACACTGTATCTATGCGGAGAGGCCTCGAGTAATTTTAACCAGGGATTGATTGTGAGAAAAAATATTATGACCATGACGAAAATATTCTATGACCATGACTACCTATAGGGTACGCACAATCGAGAAGGAATTGGAGTAAAATTGATGTTTTCATCTGAATATAGATCTAGCTGTTGTTTGACTCCCTCGTCAGGGATAAAAAAGAGTCAGATGCAAAGACAAAAGGAAGAAAACTAACAAAAGAATTGTAGTAGATTACCCCCAATCCTGGGTAAAACCTTTAAAGACACTGCCAATGGCCAGATTGTAATGCACTCGGAATAAACATCCTTCCAACGTTCTAGTTATATTCTTAAACTAGCAATTCAGTCACTAATGCGGCCTCTGGATGGATGGAATGACATTGTACTTAGAACAGGATAAAAATGAAAAGTTTCTTCGACAGTGTTGCATATTCTTCATTTGTTTTGGCTCCTATATCAATCAGGTAGCAACACCATTGCCTTCTCTCACCTCTTTTCTTGTTAATATGCCTTAGTTTTCTACTTACATGTCATCCCCAAGTCCCCTTTTTCCATTTCAACCAACAAGGCAACAACCATATACAACATAAACATTGTATGACATATAAAGTTGCAAGATAAAGCCAAAAGATGTCATCAGTAATGTCCACTAATATGTATATCTACAGCATAGGATAGCACATGCTTAGCGTTATATCTATGGGGGGAAACCGGGTGATGTACAAAAGAGCAACAAATTGCAAGAGTTCCCAAAACAAAAGTTTGTAATATGTCGCTGTAAATCTGTAAATCTATATAACAGGAAGGCATTTTAAATACAACCACCCAACTTCAGAAAACAGAAAAGAAGAGAAAGAAAATCTCGACTGAGCCTAAGATACGAAAAAGAAAGGTATTGGGGAATGGATTAAAAAAGAAGAAGCAAAGGGGCAAATTTGAAAAGAAAAGCAAATTCTCCCACTGAAATAAACACATTGTGGGCTAGGAAAAAACCTGTTTTCCGCACTATATGCAAAATCGACAAAACAGGCATGCAGACACTAAGCTCCAAGTCGTGATTATAAGGCCTTGAAATCCATTCTTTAAATAGATAAACTTTAAGGGCCAGATCTAACAGGGTGAACTCAGAATCACAGGATTTGGAGAATTGAAAAGTCTTCTAACGAGATTTTAGGCTTGCTTTCTGGACAGCATTGGCAAACTATATTACCTTCTGTTTCTAGGAGTGGAGGAACCTGAACGGGAGTTTCGCACTGCCTGGCACTCAGGGTCAAACTTTTGGGAAGCAAGATACGAAAGAGCTGTAACTACATCTGCTATAAGGGGCCGCAGGGTAGGCTGTTCCTGAACGCACATTGCAGCAACAGCAAGAGCTTGGTATAATCCCCTCACTGGATATTGCCCTTGTAGCATTGGATCAGCCATCTGGGAGAACTTCCTCCGATCCTTGAACAAGGGTCGTGCCTACAAAAAACAAAATATATTATAAAATTCAATAGAGGCTATCTTATACTAAGTTGCAACAAATACAAGGTTTATGTCTCTGAATATTTTAGATGACAAAAAAATATACAAGGCAATTATGTCAAAAGGGGCTGGGCATTCATTTTTTTCCAACCATAATTGTTATAGTACATGTTTACATGGGCAATGTCCGATCACCTATGTGATGCCCCAAGCCCAAATTTAATATGTTGTGGATCCTTCGACCTGCAGTGGTTGGCCTTGGTAAGGCTTCCATTACATATAATTATCCATTTTCAAATGTTACACAACAAACTCTTAATAATGTAGAGCTAACGGGAAGACTCCCAAGGTATTTAAGAAAAAAACCGAAACCTAGTACTACTAACCTATTGCACTAACCTTGTCGACTCTGACATGCTCACATATAGAGTACCTGTAAAGATACAATCGCGAAGCAACTGATAGTGAAATTAGGAGTATTATATAGTTTCACGGTATCACATTATGGCCTTACGGGAGTACTCTACGGATATGCAGTCATGCATCAAGCAGACCCAAAAAAGATGATCACGTGGAAGATTCCATATTGTGCAGATAGGCTACCAAAGGGAAGAAGTGGTTAAGCACAAATTTACTTGTAGCTGGCTAGGGTCGGAGATGAAGTGGTTAGAGTTAGACACAAATCCAGATGTAGCTTGCTCGGTATAAAGATATCTGATGTCATAGAGAGTGGTCCACTAAGATCCCTGACTTTCTCAAAGTCCTTGCATACATCCATTCAATAAAGCCCCTTCAATTGATTTCCCTTAAGAAAGGAATCAGGAGACATAATTATTGTGTACATCAGGTGAAGCACGATCTTCATACTTCAGTTTGCTGTGCGCAATGTGGATTTTGCGTCATTGTCAAGTGAGAAGTTCCATTCCTTTAATATTATTTCCGGATAGTGAACAATGCCACACATTGTTTCTTACAGAAGAATAGAGAAAAATGAACATATTTTAAGGAGGTTCTTGGCATTGCGACTACTATGCAATATGCATATTGACCCCAACAGATAAATAAATATAAATTGGGGGAACAACCGATTACTTACCCAGGCAACCAAGTTGTGTTCTCCAACAGCTTTTGAATTGTCGATTGCTTTTCTGCCTGTGATGATTTCCAAAAGAACTACTCCAAAACTATAAACATCTGACTTCAATGTAAGCTGACCAGTCATTGCATATTCTGGTGCGCAATATCCATATGTTCCCATCACTCTAGTGGATACATGAGTCTTATCCCCCACTGGACCTAATTTGGCCAAGCCAAAATCTGATAACTTCGGATTATACTCTTCATCAAGTAAAATGTTGGAACATTTTAAATCACGATATATAACTGGGGGGTTTGCTTTATCATGCAAATATTCCAAGCCTTTTGCAGCACCTGCAGCTATTTTCATTCTTGTACTCCAGTCTAGTTGTCTTTTATCAGGAGGAAGATCTGAATACATAAGCAATATGGAACTCTTAGTCATGTCAGTAGCATGTATGCAACCCATTCATGTCGTCTCACAGGAATAGTTACTATATTAATTTTCAATAAAAATAAAATGGACAACACAATCTCTTAAGTTGCATTCCACAAGCAAACATGGATGACTGTGTAAGCATCATAACAGGTCAAATAGTGTGATTACTATTATGAAGTATAATAATTGCTTGGGAGAAGCAAGAACTGTATCTAATAGGCATCATTGGCTAAATGACATCTGGTTGCTTGGGAGAAGCAAGTACTGTATCTAATAGGCATCATTGGCTAAATGACATCTGGTTTACTTCGGTATACTTCTGTTCAATGTGACAGAAATATCCAAATCCCTAGCTTTATAAACAACAGGTCCCTCTGAAACTTCAAATTTTGCAAGAGGGATTAGAGTATCAAATAGTATACCATCTAAACTAGTTTACATCTTCTGCCTATTCTCTAAGCACACAGAACTACACTAATATGGCCGGAGATCGGTATGACCTAGTCAACCTTTCAAGCAAGTCTTACACAAACTGGTGAACAAACATGATTATAATCTATAACCTTGTTCATGTGTGTGCAATCTACTACATTTAATGAAAGAAGGCCAAACATTTGGATGATGAAAAATCTGGTGGTTATTAGATGATGGAATTACCGTGTAGATGGTCTTCCAATGATCCCAGTGTCATGTACTCATAAACCAGAAGTCTCTGATCTCCATCAGCACAGTATCCAATCAAGTTCACCAAGTTAGAGTGATGAAGCAGGCTCAACATTAATACTTCGACAAGGAATTCCCTGTTTCCTTGCAAACCATTTCGATCAAGTTGCTTAATGGCCACAATCTGCAAATGATACCATAACAGGACCGAGTTTAAGGATAATAGCGAACAACCTATCAGGTGCAACTGAACTATTTTGGTTGTGTGTGAAAAAAGCCAACACAATGTTAAATTCACATACACGAAAACTTTTAAACTATAAGCTAGTATAAGTTGGCAACAGTTCTTTCACTCTTCCAGTTATATGTGTGCTTAAAATGGTATGTTTCAAGGAGCAGATTAGAATCCAAAGACTGCTGATGAATGGTAGTTATCTAATTAATAAAAGGATTCATAAATTTATTTAATTTTGTCCTTGTTACCAACTAAAATCACACATGCCACATGTCTTTTGTGGGACCTTAAACCAACACTCTTGGGAAAGAAATGGTAGGGGGTAACCATTTGGCACTTCTTTTTCTCATTTGAGTATGTTCATGTCAAATGGCACAGTGCATATTTCCTATGTTAGATGTGGGTTCTATGCAACTTTAATTTATTTTACTTTTAAGTTACATATAGAAGAATTTTAGGACAAATAAGTAAATTGCCAAAAAATCATTAGCAACACCAATAAGCATGAAATCTAAAATTTGATATTATTCTTCCTATCCCTCCTCCTTTCAAGGTAGAAGATTTATTTTTGACTTTTGTAAACGATGCGGCTTATCTTTATATTAGCTAGTGATAGTATTCCTAAAGAATTCAATGCATTGCAGCCTGCAGGGTTTATATCGCATAGTTCATGTTGTCCCCATAAACCTTAGGGTACAATTTGCATTACCCCTGGTACAATATACAAGGACTGACGGTAAACTATTAGCAGCAGCTTAAATTCTTTTTCCGCTTACATAGTTCATAGCTTACAACATGTTATTGCATTTAACTAAACCAAATGGATGTATCTCAACTTTAAAGTTGAACACAACTCTAATTAGAAATTAAATATCAGATAGATCATCTATTTCGGAAGCACATTTACATAATTTTTTTTATATCATGTCTTACAAAAAGGATGAAGGCCAACTATAACCAATTTTCAGATCGGGTTAACCAGATTCCAGAATAACGATTATAGAAATAAGCGGCCAATATTCACCATTTGAATACACATTCTCTAAAGGGGTATTGATGTTCCGCATTTTGGAACGGGGTATCTTTTGTGAAAGATGGGATACCCGTTCATCAAAGCCTAAAAGAGT
Source organism: Heracleum sosnowskyi (assembly GCA_030848705.1). Taxonomy (NCBI): domain Eukaryota; kingdom Viridiplantae; phylum Streptophyta; class Magnoliopsida; order Apiales; family Apiaceae; genus Heracleum; species Heracleum sosnowskyi. Next base: position 14,454,107 of record CM061239.1, read on the forward strand.
ATTTAGATAGAATGCCATACCCCTTTGACAAATGCGTATTATAAAAACTATAATTATTTTTTTATTTTTGTGTGATAAGCATTTAGAAAAGGGGCATCTTATATAAATGGGATGCCCATTTTGTAAATGCATATCCCAATGGTTAAAATTGGCCAGTACACCCGAAAATTGTTATTTTTGTCAATTCTAGTTCAAAAAAACGTTAGTTTTGTCCTTTTTTTTTCTTAGAAAGGGAGGTTAAATAAGATATCTAGTGACCACATCTCAAATTCGACTATCCTACATAAACTGCATTCAAATATCTATAACTAACTACTAGTAATGGCATTATAATGTAATAACAATTTTAAAAGTTCAGGATTCGACTCAACTTAAACAAGAATGTAATAAGTAAATATTAGAGTAGAGGTCACGGGAATCTCAGACGGTATTATCAGTCAAGTGAATGAAGATTTAAAGTCATCTACTGACTTGGAGTAATTTTACACTGGAAGAAGTTCAGTTATTTGATCAAGCCTCACTGAAGTATTCAAGAAAGTAGATCTATTTAAAGTGGTAGATATTTCAGAAGTGTGACAAGAGTTTACAGGTTACAGTGTTTGATAAAGGTAAAAGAAAATGAATCACATCTTAAAGTCAAAAGATGAAGAACATACATTGCAGTTAGTCACTCATGAACCAGATAGTACATCGAGTGTCAACAATATTATAGTGAAAGTTCGTCATTAATTTCAGTGTTTCAAAGGATGATTCTGCTATCAAGAAGTTGTATTAATTCTCTTTTAATTAACTAAATCAATTAGTTAATTTATTCAATAAATTAATTCAAGAAGAATTAATTTATTCCTTAAATTAATTGATAAGTTAATTAAATTAGAATTAATATTATACTAGAATGACTTTGATTTGTACTAGTATGACTCTGAAAATGACTTGGTATGACTATCATAGTCATAACGATTGTCATTGTAGTTCAAGACAGTCATACCAATTGTCATTGTAGCACAATGATAGTCATACCGACCGATTGTCATTGTAGTACAATGACAGTCATACCAATTGTCATTGTAGTACAATGATAGTCATACCGAAAGTCATCCTAGTTTAGTGGATAGTCATGCCTATAGGCATACAAGAAGGAAATGGAAGTCATGCCCGTTCAAGATAGTCATACCGAATGTCATTGGCATAGTCATTCCAACTCAAGTTAAAAAGATGCGTACATAAATATCAAAGGAGTTGACATTAAAAAGCAGATCAGTTGTGCACAAAAAAAAGGACAGAAGCAAAACAATATATCATCTCTCTCTGTTCTTTAAGAAACCAACTGCCGAGTTTTCATTGCAACTCAGTGAATTAATTTAATTTCTAACATTAACTGTAATATTCAAACCACTAAAAGTTGTTTACTTGTTGTTGTGTGACTATCTAGCGGATCATTATTCTTAGAATTTATCTCGAACTACTTTTTAGCATTCGATCTTTTTATTACAAAAATAGATAAATTCATGTCGAATTTATTCTAGATTTGTTTTAATTAGTTTGAGATTCAAACCTTGCAATCTGTACTGTAATTGTAACACCTTTCAAGTTTAATATAAGTTATATTTAACTTAAATCTTGTTTCATTTTATTCCGCATTAATTTGTTCTTGGATTATTAAATCACAAACCGAACAAATTCGATTAAACAGTACAGTTTGTATTCAACCCCCCTTCTACAAACATATCAGGACCTAACATCAACATCAGGACATTAGCACAAAAGTTAAATATTGTTTTCAAGTGTTTTATTATTCATCTGACTTCTGGCTTCTAAATCTTTTAAGAAGATTCGTTCAGTTGTATCAAGGGAGTTTGCAAAAAAAAAAAAAAAAATCATAATTGAGATGTTGAAAAGGAAGGCTTATTTTTTATGCTTTCATGCTAATAATAGAATTCCGGTTATTTGACTTTCATGAATCAAATACCTATGCAAAAAAGTAGCGTCGGAAATTTTGCGTTCAATGAAATTTCAATTAATTTCTTAACAAAAGAAATTCAAATTACTTTATCTATTTATTGCTGACATATTACTATTATAATCTCAATACTTGAAAAGAATTACACATCAGAACATCCTACCAAAATAGATAACTTTAATTGGTATGGTGGTTAAAAACCAAGAAACCTAAGTTACCTGATTGGTGCTCTCCAACCGCCCCTTATAGACTCTGCCAAAACCTCCTTCTCCTATAAGACAATCTGGCCTAAAATTTCTAGTTGCAGCTGCCAGCTCACGGAATGTAAATGTGTGTGCTGCTATATGACCAGAGCCTCCCTCCTTTGAAGCTTCCATGTTGCCATCTATCAAAGCATTAACCTTTGCTTTCTCTGTAATTAAAAGAGTGAAACTGTTAAACAAAACCATGTACATTGTAGAAGTGATTGTGTGTGTGCATGTGTGTGCGTTCATGTGTGTGCGTTCATGTGTGTGTGAAATAGAAAGAGAGGGAGAGAGCATTTAACAAACTTATAAATAATTACGGGGTGAAGTCTTTATATTTGATATACAAAAACATGAATAGTCAACAAGTTGCAAGGTAGGCTTTATCTTCATTTAAAAGAAATTTATTTTAAAAATATATAAGGAATTCGTTCACTTGATTTATTGAAGTTCATAAAAAGGACAAGTCTAACACCATACTTGTCTTGAAAGTTGTATCTAGAAAATATCCTTGGGTCCTCCACTTTGATGGGGGGACTATTCTTACTTGTGTAAAGTCATCTTTGTAGAACAATATGGACATGCTAAACATTGATGCCAAAACCTTTTGAGAACTCTAAAAGGTTGGTTAAAATTATTGCGACTACCTAGGTCAAATTAAGTTTCAAATTTGAAAAGATGCATTGAAGAGAATATTTGTTACAGTATCAACCATGTAATTGCTAATGATCATACCCAGCAAATCATGACTCAAATTAAAGACTTAAATACATAATTCATAACGACCACAACATAAATCTTGATGTGAAATTCGGTTACAAGAATAGAGCGACTTTAGAGATTATGAGTACGTAAAACCTCGATAATTGAATATTTAATAAGTGAATAACCTCGTTAAATAAATAACTTTTTCGGTCCCAACATTATAGGACAGTGGTTTTCTAATCTCGATTCCAAGTATCCAGGTTATAATGTATTTAATAAAACAGATAGAAAACAATTAGAATTTATGAAAAATTGATCAGATTCTTAGTCTGAGTCTGCTAAACAATCACATACAATAGATAAATTACAAGAATTAAAGCTGCAACAGATGAGAAGTAAATCAACATTAAGGTGTAAAGCAGCCAAAATGAGCACGTGAGCCTCTGGATTTTAGTTAGGGATAACAAATGACATGGTACTATTAGCACCTAATATTTAGGACGTTGGTAAACATGTATTAAGCTGCAGCCCTTTAGTTTCCTAAAATCCAGGTAAAAACAAAAGCATACCTATATCAAAACATTATTAACTTAAATTCTAGCAAAGGGCAGTAGTACACCTAAGCCCTAACAATTAACATTTTATCAGGAAATATCTACTCACAGAATCAAGCATCTCAAACAAACCACCAAAACAAACCAAACATACAAGGCCTGGAAAGGAGAAAATGTGCGCAAATCTTACCCGTACTCCAAGAGGTAAAGGGTGTTTTCATGAAGACCTTGTGGACAAAAGAAAAATTAAATAAAAATATGAAAATATTTTTCAATTTTTTTAGAAACTGCAAAAAGTCATTAAGTTACTAGTACAATAGTTTTATATAAAAAAAAGGTAACAGTGCAAAGTACCAACTAAAAAACTAATCCTAAAAATTAAAATCACTAGCACAAGGAATGGCGGCCATCTAATAATATCCTGCCTAAACAAAGCTACCAACATCAAATTGACAGGGGTAATCACGAAACATAAGTTGTATATTAAAACTCGGGATCACTTAATTCTTCAAACAATCACAACTTAGATAGCAGCAATAGCTAATATACAATAAAATCAAGAGTGGATCATAAACTACAGTAATATCCAAACCAACTCACATTAACATCAAATTGACAGTTAAAAAAACCCATCTACAGTACTACACAAAATGATCAAAACATCCAAAGTAAAACACATCAAATCAAACAGAAATGTACAGCACAAACACAATAAATTCAAAAAATGATCATACAAAATGAACCCAAAAACACAAACAACATATAATCATAGAAAAACAGTAAAAAAAGAGTAGGGAGACACATCAAGTCTATATAGTGACATAGTGTAAGTATTTATAGTGTAGAGTAAATAAAGCAAAGATAGAAATGTTTGAAAAAAGGACCTGAAGATGATGAGATCTGATCTTGATGATTTTTAATAATCTGTTGTTGTCCTTTGGGTTTCTTCTTTGATATTCCAGGGCAAAGAAACCAACCCATGTCTTGTTTCTCTCTCTCCTCTAGGAAATCAAGAAAAACAACAATAGGAGTTTGAAGTGTGTTGGAGAGAGAGAGAGAGAGAGAGAGAGAGAGAGAGAGTTGATTGTTTTTCAGACAAGGGAGGGGCTACTCAAGGTATGTTAATCCTTGTTGTCGTATGTGTTTTTTGTATTTGCAAATGTGCCCTTTTATTTTTGTGTAAATTTTAAAACACCCCCTTAATTTCTTCATCTTCCTTGTACGTACTTTTTTTTTTGAAAACCAAAACATGAAAATTCATTAGCAATTCAAATCCTTAACAAATACATCGATAAGAAAAGAGGGCGTACTAAACCACTCTTCATGATCAGACATAGAACTAGTTACTCTAGCTATAGTGTGAGCTGTTAAATTCGTTGATCTCCTAACTAAGTAAACACAATGGGACCTCAAGTCCTTTTGAAATCATGGAACAATTTGTTATAATAGATCCGAAGTAAGAATCACCACTTGGTTGTTTACGAATGGCTTCTACCACTAAGTTGTCAAGCTCCACATAAACATTCAATTTTTTTAACTAGGACAAGGCTTCTCGAAAAGCAAGAGCCTTTGCAACTCGGGAGTCCAAAGCACCCAGGAGGCAACCTCCACAGCCTGCAACAAAACTACCAAAATCATCCCGCAAAATACATCCGTAAGAACTCCTGCCATCATTTTCAAAGTAGGCTGCGTCTATATTACAAGATTTCCATCCTGCTGGGGATGTCAAACCATCAAACCATCAAACCTTCTCGAGCAAGGCAATCATTATACCTATTCAAACATACTTGGGCCTGCTGTCATTGAAACAACGATGAACTTGCTTCGTTTGACCTGAGAGCAAGATTTATAATTGTTATCCCAGACCACAACATTTCTGTGATTCCATAAGCTCCACATAATCGAGCAGCAAATTTCTAAGTCTTTCAACAAAAACTTATCAAATATAGTCACGATCATTTGAATAGAACTGTGGCCAGAAATATGAAAAGGGAGGAAGATTACTAAACTCCCAGCACTTGACTGCAAACAGACACTCTTGAAGAAAATGCTCTTCAGACTCCAAAGATAGCTTGCATATCTTACAGATAGGGTTGACGTCAACATACTTTCGCCTTAAGTTCTCGGGAGGCAGTTACGAAGCACTCTCCATAAAAAATTCTTCACCTTTGTACGTACTTATTTAGTTATTTTCGTTAAATTTTTGTTATGAGAGTGAAATTTAGAAACCAAAAATTCTTTAAAATGTGTTTTTTTCTAAATAAATTTTTAAAATCAACTTATTAATTAAATGTGATAAAATTTATTTTAAATTATGTAAGACAGATTACCTAGAGGGACATAAAGTCGATATATGTTTCTTAAACATTTTAGAACAAATATACTAGTTAAATTTTGACAAATTAATATAAAGTGATCAACTTGGATTACATTAATTATAACTTGTTAATATAAATATCCCATTAATTTATGAGGCATCATTCACTTTTATTAGTTAAAATCATCCAATATTAAAAGAGAAATTTTAATCTTAAGTTATTCTACTTGAATAATAACGGAGGCCATTTGAAAATTTAAATTTACAAATTAAAATAGTAACAATGAATTTTATAATATTAATGTTAGGGACATGTCTCCCTTGTTATGAGAACAAGATTTTGTTATTAATTTATTTATATAAATACACCAACACATGAAACTTAAATATTCAGAACATGCATTCCATCATTTTTAATCCATGAATGTTTTATTTTCTACAACTATTAATTCAAAAAATGTAAAACTTGGTCAATGAACAAAGTTTAAGGGGTCGAAACCTAATTATGCAGAGTATAATATATGATGCCTGCCTATCCAAGGTCCTCTATTACAAGACAAAACGACTGATTACCCGGACCCCTTTAGAACTAACAAATGGGACACTCATCCCCCATTATTACAAATTTAACCTCAGCAAGTCAGCATTACATTATTATGTTGCTTACTATAGGGATATAATTGTCTTTTAGCTTCTTTGTCAATAGTTGAAGATAAGTTCCATAAAAATGTTTCTTTGAACATTTGATTTTGGAAGATTCTTTAGAGATTATATGCTTTAAAACGGCATTATGGTTGTATTAAGAGTAATTGTTTACTCAAAACCGCGTTTAAGTCTTCAAAAGATGTTTGTTAACGGTAAAATCTTGGGCTATGAAAAACAGTGACAAAATCAAATCTTGGGTTATGTCTGTCTGTTGGTAAGAATTGAAAAACTTGTTCTTAATTAATATTATTTTTCATAAAATTTACGGACTATTTTGCTAATCACTTCTTATATTTTAGTATTAATTTAAGTAGCACTTGCACATCTCCCTCAAGATGCGACTTAACTCACCATATTAATCGCACACATGTCTTCACGGAGAGTCTGAAATCGACTGGTGAGGCCAGTTAATAATGTGAAGTTTGTATCATTACATTAGCTACACTTTCTATGACGTACGTAAAGTTTGTACTCCCTCCGTCCCAGTCATTTTTATATACTTTCCATTTTGGGATGTCTCTCTCATTTCTATACATTCCAAAAATAGTAACTTTAATATATATATATATAAAGGAGGATACGCGGGAGATTAGGTGGCGCTCCTAAGACCGTCTCAATCTATTTTTTTAATTTTCTAGAATTTTAGAATTTTAAATACTGATAAATCAAAAAAATATTTTTTAACATATTAGAAGTAGACTAGATGTTCGAATTTATTGAGGAGAAGAATTCGAATTTATAGCGAAGTTCGAAGTTCTATTTGAAGTAGAATAGGTGTTTGAATTTGCAGAGGGGAAGAGTTCAAATATAAAAGAAGTACTTGTAAAGTTCTATTTGAAGTAGAATAGGTGTTTCGATTCACAGAGGAGAAGAGTTCGGATATAAAAGAAGTACTTGCAATTAAAAATTCTATTGAAAGTAGAATGAGCGTTTATAATACATAACTAAAAATTCTATTTGAAGTAAAATATGTAAAGTTATATAGATTATTTTTCAACTAAAGAGCGTCTCATTAGAAAGGAGTATGATTACATAAAAATTAATATATAAGACAAGTATATATTCAATATATTAAAGTTGAGATTTTGATATTAAAAAGGAAAGCGTGTTTCCCGGGAGGGCGGATTATTAGCGAGGACCGAATAATTTTCATAATTTATTTGATAAAGTTTTTTAAAAAATTTATTACGCCGCCGCGAAGCGCGACTTTTACGACTAGTTTAATAATATAAAATACTACCATTATCTCTATTTTATAATAATATAAAACACTGTTACACCCACTACTTTCCTCCACTATCTCAAATCTATTATTAAATATTCTTAGTCTACGTGACACAGTCCCAGTGTATAGAATTCACTGGGACGGAGAGAGTATAATTACGGTAGCTACATTTTCTATGGCGTATTTGATTTCAGGTCCATTGATTCCATAGAGAGCCTAAATTAAAGCCTCAACATTCTCTAGCCAGGTCTATTCCTTCAATCCTACCGCTCTTCTATTTTTCTTGTTTTTGCATGTCCACTTGCATCGATAAATGCTTTTTCCCCAATTTCTCCATTTTCCATTGTTTATGGTATAGGTTCTCTGATTCTCTCTAATCCTCGTATTTGTTTCTAAAGTAGTAGGTATCTAACAAATAAATCAAATTGATGCTAACTTTGCCCTTTTGCAGTTGTACGGATCACAGTAACCTAGTTTCTATATCAATGAAGACAACAACAATACGGCGTCCCCTTCTTTTCCTTACTTCAGTGACAATAACAAGGAATCTAACTTCTTTTGATCTAAACATGGCCACAAAAATAAAACTTTTGCTCCTACCACAAACCAAATGACAACTAGAAAGGCAAGAGATTCTCTCATGAAGGCACATATTCATGCCACCCAAAGTTGGTACCTACAAAATACAGGGCTACCCCGACAGCATCAATAGGAACTAAGAAGCTCCCAGATTAATCATTAAGCCACTCCAATGTAAATTGACACATTGCAATCTTAAGCTATGATCAAAAAGTCACTCAAGAAACACCATTACGCTCTGAGCCTAATGACAAAGGGATGGCTTCTATGATACACACAGGTGGCTGGCTACCTACTATTCAGTAAGCATCTGTGCGTATAGTAACCATATCTAGCTCACCACCAGGCACAGCATTTTTGATAATCAGGGAGGCACCAGCAAAAAATGCTAGGTGGTTTTGTTCATCTGCAGGGCATGACCTGATAGCAACGTAATCCACTTCACTCCAATATGCTGCCACTAAGAGATGGTAAATTTATTCAAACAGTAAGCGAAGAACTTGCCACAATAATCAATTTAATGTATGTGGAAGTAAACTGATGATCCAGATAATATGAACCAAATGTAAAAACCTATATAGCAAGTACAAAATTTAAGATTACATGGCCATTTATCAAATCTACAACAAATATCCTACAGAACTATAAATCCCACAAGGGATGTATCACTACAAACAGGTCAGAGCCAATCAAGAATTTATTCTACGACTTAGAATACACCTGTTTGCTTATAAGTTTTTATAATGAGTGCAAATCTTGCACATGAAAAGAATAACCAACTTACCTAAGGATATATACTACGACACTATACTTAAGCAGCAACCGTCTTTTTATCTTCATGATCATCAAGATGCAACGCTCGAAGCAGCTTTGGCCAGGATTCAGGGATTCCTCCTGGAAGGTCAAATTCTAACAACTTCCCACGATTCTGGTAAAAACTTTCAACAGGACGGCTCTGAGGAAACAAGAAAAAAGTTAAAGTTAAGCCACCAAAATAGCACCAATGAAATCAAGAAATTTGTCAGGGACAGTAAACATGTCAAACAAGTTCAGCTTAATCAGCTCAATAGATAGCAACAAACAGTCGTTTAAGCTGAAGGGTAGTACCGTCACTTTAGATTTTGTAAGTTGTATGAAAGTGGCATCAGTCTGTGACTCTTTTGTTAATGTCATTATCACTGACAGTTAGTTTCCCGATAAAAATAACAGGGATTTAAATCACATTCTCTCTCAGTACTAATAAATGATTTTCTCCATCCTATCAGAGACTTATCTCGCATTTGCAGGGCAAGGTGCCATTCACAATGACCAATGACATCTAAGCTACATCCAACGTCTTATTTACAAGTTGTGAAAGTGATTTTGTCACGACTCACGAGTTCATTAATTTTGGGACAGGAAGAAGAAGTTGGATGAATTTTTAAAAAAATTAATTTTCCCTATTCCCAAATTTAGATTTACGAACACCAATGACAGCTGAGGTTCCAATGGAAGTGATTATGAAACATAAAAACTAACGTTTCTCAGTTTCCCGGCCAAATTCAACCGGAATTCTTGAATCCGGTGAGGATAAATTTACTTTGACGAAAAGGTCGAGATGTACAAAGGACAACTCAAGGGAAAGGACGAACAAAATAATTCTTTGAGGGTTTGTATCCATTTGGACAAACTTATAGGTCTCATGTGTTAACGATGCTATATCCTATATATGATAAACAAGCAAAGATGGATGATATCCAACATACTAACAGAGGTCAAGGCTTCGATTATTGGCAACTACAAAAATATAACATAATATTTATTTTGAAGTACTACCAAATGTCATGAATTCAATTCTTGAAAACAGAAAAATAATATATAGCTTATTAATTGGTATTTTGTTGTTACCCCTTACTATGGAATATGGTGTACAGATGCATTTTTTTAAACAAGATATAGAAAATAGAAACAATTTGAACTACAGGCCTTATTGTTCTTAAATTTAGATAAATCCCTACTATTTTGAGTTTTATCTTTCATTTGCAAAAGTTAAGAACGAACAAAACAACTGGGAGAAGTTGAGTAAATATATGAAACAATACATCCACACCACATGTGTGTCATCTTGCTTTGGGCTGATTGATAGTATATAACCCATAAAAACTGTTAATTGACATGATTAAACATTTAGGGATTAACAATTTATAAGGCAGGGTTAGTAAGCTAGTATTAACAAGAACGAATCAAAGGGGCATTTATTTCTGATTTTAAACTTTTAGTCTATAATCAGGTTTTCTTGAATTTGATCGCAACAGCGCATGAAACCAAAAATGTAAAAAATAAAATAAAAAATATAGTAACCGGAAAAAGCATACCATTTCATTATATACATGAAGCCGGTGCTTGACGACTTCTTCAGTATCATCAGGGCGGATGATTAATTTGGACTCACAACTTGAAGGAGGAGGAAGAGGAGCCATGTACATTCCTGGAAGCCCATTTTCACTCTTGATATCAATGCAAGCAACATTATAGTTTCCTCCGCACTGGCTACAAATTCGTCTACCAAGGCATTTGGCAATCAAGGCTTCTTCCCGAAGCTTCAGATTGATCACCAGGTCAATGTCAGTTACTCCCTCTAAAATTTCCTGGAAAATATACAAGCATAGTAATCAGGCACAACTAGAAACATCAAATCAACAGGTGAGGACTTCTTACTTAATCTTTAGGATAATAAAAAGAGGCTCCATCCAAACACTAGTATGACCTCAACCCTACGATAAAGAACTTCCCAGGATAGACCCATAAAGAAAACATTAAGATCAAAAGACTGAAAATGATGGAACACTTCTGGATTCATTGTAGGAATAAAAAATAAAACTTGACAAGTGTCGATGATCTAAGATATATTTGTTAAATGGATTATATTTCCATGTTATATACCAAAGGTAGTTACCACTAGATGAAGTTTTATAATGTTTGTGGACTAAAGGAAAACATTTGGACAATCAAAATAATCCACCAAAGTGAACACAACATAATAAAATATCCTTCCTCACTAAAAATTCAAAGTTCCTCATACTAAAGTGTAACTTTGTTAGTTCCTCTCTCTAAAATTTAACTCCTTAGAGTTGTCAATTGTCATTTATGTCTGACTTCTGCTCTATCTTATAACGTCTCCATTACCACTCAAATTATTCATCTTGTCTCACTTCACCGCTATACAATTTTTTTTTTCCTCTCTCAGTTTCTCTAAACTCTGACTTACCCACATTACCTTCAAGCCCATCTAGCATGGGGTCCACACAAACCCTCTACATTTCACCCACTTAATAATTATCATAATATAAAAATCTATGACTAACTTTGTTCCAGACACTTTACTCCCAGAATAGGTTGCAATACCCCTTATTGGTGGTTCCAAAAGAACATCCAGTATATATTATCTTAGTACAAACCTAGTGAACCATTTGCACAAATATAATTTGGAGTATTATATCTACTCAAACAATACCATAAATTCACAGTTCCACGCAATATTTCTCTCCCCTAATGACCACCAGAGACGATGTGATTTAACTTGCACACACCTCCCTCACTCGATACAATGGGAAGACCACCGGCCGAAGAGACAGCCACCATGTATAGGTGTGTCCTTATATAAGATGATTATAGGTATAGACCTATCAAGTTCCACGAATGTCAATATAATGTGAAGTCTAGTAGTCTGCCACTTAAGGTGATAATTACTACACATAAGTATTTTTTGATGTTCTGAGTTGTTCTAGGCCACACTCCATAGCTAAAATCAGACCTGAGTGCAGGAGATGTGAAATATGTATGTTGAATGAGACTCAAAAAAAGATTTCTGTCATCTTAATCTTCATTATGCAGATTGTACAAACTTAGCATTATTAAGATCAATGCTTGTTCTATTCTCTTGGGTATATCATCGACATGAAAGTATAAAACAAAGGAAGACTGCGACATGGCAGGTATCAATAGACTATTCGCACTACAGCAATCTAAATGCTGTTTATTATTTTTATCAGTACTAAAAGTGTTACAATTCATGCCATTAATTGTTTTTGGTCCAACATAAAATTAGTAAATCCTTAGAAGCTACTGCATATATTCAAAGAATGAATAACAAAACTAAAGTTCTACAAACACTTGACTAGATTAGAGTGTCTTTAGCATTCTTCACGCATGAATTTGGTTAGTGTGTTTGTGTATGCGTACGTCTAGTGTTTTTTTTTTTTGGGGGGGGGGGGGGGGGGGGGCAATATTAAAATTATACTTTATAGCATGAGCAATGAAAGGCAGTTACATATTTGTAACTTACCGCCTGTCTTATAGTCCTAGGAAAGCCGTCAAGGATAAACCCCGATTCACCTTTGGCTTCTCCAGCCTCAAGACGTTTCGACAAAAGCTTGATTATAAATTCATCTGAAACCAATTTCCCTTGGTTGACAATCTCTGAAAGCTGCAGCACAAGGAAGTGTTATAATGAGTGCGATATATAACACAACAACAACGGATAAGAAATAACTTAATCCAACAATGGTGCCTATTTAAGGAAATCCAAATATTTAAAATACTTACATAAGTAACTAAACAACGAAATATTTCCTCCTGATTATTAGAATTTATTTTCGAAAGACCATTTTTTTGATTTGAGAGGGGTAAAGTAAGTGTTCTATAAACTTCAGAACGTGTACAAGATATTCTGGAAACCCCAGAAGTTTATGGAACCTGTATAATTTGATATTTGTTGACCTGATAATAGTCAGATACCGTAAACGGAGGTGACGCATATTAAAGAAACCAAGGCATACACTGTGCCTAAATTCTAAAATTTATTTAAGTGAGAGATAGGGATCATGTTATTTATTAAATGCAGAGCAGAAACTTGCAAGATAATCACTTGCAAGGGCTTTACCTAAATACACATGTTATTATTGGTGTTCTACTCATTATTGTTTAATACTAAATTTTGTACCATCATTCTCATGTTTTATTTCCCTTTCCTTCTTCTCTCCCTCCTACAACGCATACACTGAGTTCAAAAATAATTCCACAATAACTTACATGGAAGAGAAACAAAAATGTAGATTAATAGCAAGGTCCTCGACAATAAAAGACAGTCTCTAGGGCTGCTTACTGGTGTCCCAAATCTTACTTATCGCTATATCAGCCATCAGAAATAGTGAGATATATCTATTATCTCTTGCAACTTATAAACATCATGATAGAATCAGATGAGATCATCTATGGCGCTTTATTAGTAAAGCATATGAAGTAAGATTAGTTACAATAATAGTATACATGGTAGATAGAAAATTCATTATGAAAAGTGCAGTTACAATATAGCAAAACAATCTTGTCAGTCAAATCGCTACTAATAGCATTATGATAGAGGAACACTATGCATATAATGGTAGACGACTAGGTTCCAGTGTCCAGATAACATAAACAATAACTGCATATCTGCATATTATCCCGTCTTCTACCGTAAGCAATACCTCTCCTTTCCTAAATCAAAATAATCAACAATGTATATGATTGTGCATTATAATTTATAAATGCACTTACCAAAACACAACCACATTAATTAAACTCACGAAACAAACAATATATTAAATATAATATATGATCCTATTGGGGCCTTCCACCTTGAGGTTTTAGAGCAACTGGTTACTTACTCCGGTCGGCCGGGAATCACGAGTTCCGACTCCCAGCCGCCCCCAATATTTCTCACAATTTATGAGAGACACGAAGGCAAATTAATGCCCCAAAGATAGGCGCCTGTGATCCACTCTTCAACCCCTAAAATCAAGTTATTACTCAGTACTAGACTCCAACCGCGAAAGCTTAAAATGAAGACCTCCTACTTTTTCTACCCGATTAAATTACCTACTATTATCCATCTAATACAACAAAAAAGCACTAATCCTTTTCCATTAAATCATAATTCAACTTGTATAATTTAATTAGAAACAAAAAGATAACTTATAACGTCCATAAATAAATCATTTTTTCCCTGTTCCGTATTTTTAATCTCGATAAATGAATAAAATTCTCCGGTCTCGAAAGATAACAAACCTCAGAAGAGAGGGGGCCGCGAGTGGCGAGCTCATGCCGAACAAGATCGCCGGTAGCAATATGAGGCACGCCGAGAAGCTTCGAGAGACGAGCAGCATAAGTTCCTTTTCCAACACCAGGGCAGCCTAAAAACACCCACTGCACGTTTCTTTCACTTCCGGTACGGCTAAAATGTAGCGAATTTTCATCCGGCGATGATGCCGACGGAGATTGAAGATCATTACTTGAAGAAGAAGAAGAAGAAGAGGAGCAGAAGGCTGAGATGATTGAATTGGTGAGAGACGTTGACGGCGGTGATAAGGTGGTGGCGGTGGCTCTGGCCGGAAAAAGAAGGCGGCTGAGCACCGGCATGGAGGAGTAATAGGATTAGTTAGGCAAGTTAGTCAGGAGACAGTTGTTGTTATAGACAATGTGCGACAATGACACGTGAGTACGTGATACAGTTAAACCTCTATAAATGAATATTTTTGGTATTGAAAAAATTTATTTGTTTATCGAGATTATTTATTTTTATATGTACGTTTTAATTATTATTTTTTGTTAAATAAGTTTTTTTTTTTAATTTTGTGTGTAATTTTGTTACCGGGGGAATTAAAGAAGAAAATGATACATGAAATATATATTGTCGTGGAATAAATAATATAAGAAAATTTATTGAAATAAAAATATTAAATTAAACAAGTTAAATTTTTTTAAAGATAAATATGTATATAAATAAAATAATGTGCATAAATTATGCTAAATAATTGTAAATACAGGAATTTGTATTTATGTCAAACTACTTTTTGATGTAATTTATAATGTATAATTTATGAGCGTATAAAATTGGATATAGAAAATTATTCAAAAATAATGTGGCTAAGTGATGTGCAGAGTAATAAGTCGTTCTACCGTCGCGCTCTACTTCCTTGGTATTATGCTGGAATAGATGTTTGTTTGGCTTGTTGGGCTTGTTGGGCTTTGTTGGGGTTGACGAACTTTGTTGAGCTTGTTTGACTCGTCACATTTGTTCAGCTTTGTCCAACTTTGTTGAGCTTGTTTGACTCTTCAGGCTTGTTGGACTTTGTCGAGCAATGCTAGTCTCGTCTGAACTTCGTTGGAATCGCCTTCAAGCTCCCTAAAACGGAAATGCCTGCGAGTAGTTATGTTCCCGTAAGCACCTACGGCATGAGAATAAGTATCTGGTGGACGGAAAACATAATACAAGTATATAAAGTGTATTAATTTTTAGAGAGAGAAAGTAGAGAGAAGCTAGAGCAAAACCTATCAGAAATTGAATGTGGTGTGACCGTGTGAGTGTAATGAATGTTGTCCACCCCCTGCATTGAAGTGACTAGGGGGTATATATAGGCGTATGTCATGTGCGATGCACATGACCGAGTGTCCACGTTGGGGACAAGGGCTACAAATTAGGATCTTGGTCGGGGGTCAATGTCAACCTTGTGTCGGTTGCATTTTGTCATGGGACCATGTCCTTGTCTGTTGTGCTACGTGTCATGTCCAATCCTTGTGGGCTTGGTGGACTTTGCAGACCTTGTAGGCATTGTGGACATTGTAGGTTTTGTTTATAATTTGATCTTGTCAGACGTTGATTTTGTCTTGCACATACCTTTCCCATTGTACAACATGTCATGTCCAACCCTTGTGGGCTTTGTAAAGGTTACAAGCAATGTAGACCTTGCATGCAATGCGAACCTTACACACAATGTGAACCTTGTATGCATTGTTGGAACTTGTAGACATTGTGAACCTTGCACGTACCTTTGTGAGATTTATCAAACTTCCAGGAAATGTGGACCTTGCAGGCATTGTGTGAGTACACAAAATGCACTTTAGAGTAAAGTGCGAGTACACAAAGTGCACTTTACTCCCTAAATTAATAACGGAGTTAACCTCAATTAACGGAATGCAACAAAGTGCGGTGAAATACAAACATTGATATTGCAACTGCTCGATTTTAAAATATAGTATTGCAAGTGGTGTCTTGACTAAAGTACGAGTACACAAAGTGCACTTTACTCATAAACAATTAACTTTAGAGTTGTAAAATATTTTTGTTATTTTTTTGAATTTAAGTTTATAATTTATTTTTGAATACTTGCAAAATATTTGTTTTATTTTACCCAAGTTTCTAAATTTCTAAATTTATAGTTTACATCTTTGTTGTCCATATTTTTATTTTATCGAGATGAACAAAATTTTAATCTATTAGTTTTATAGGTTTAGAAAACTATTAATGTTATAGAGTTTATATTTACTCGTAGATACATACAGTAGAATCTCTGTACAATATATGCTTGGAACTAGAAAAATATATTATTATAAGGAGGTTAGTAATTTTTAAATGAATTTATATAGTGTTTGGATCATAATTTTTTATTATTCTAAGGAAGAAAGGTTCTACTGTATTTGCAAAATATTACTATTACTTAAATTTAAATGAACTAGCTTAAAACCCGTGCGATGCACGGATTGTTAATTATTATTATTATTATTATTATTATTATTGTAATTGTATTTTAAAAAAAATAAGTAGGCATGTAAAAATAGCTAAACACTTTTAATTAATTAAAAACATTAAAACAGATTTTAAAATAAATAAGTAAGGGTTTGCTCGTTATATTTTTGGAAAAAGAGGGATTTAATATGGAAAAATAAAAAATGTAACATATATTTAGTTAAAAAAGGTAATTGCCCGTGATATTTTTGGAAAATGAGGTTTTAAAATTTAATAATTTAAATTATTTAAATACGTTTTAAAATAAATAAGTAAATGGTTTGTCCGTGATATTTTTAGAAAAAGAATGAATTTTAGTGAGAAAAATAGAAAAAGTAAATTGAAAAAAACAATTTCCCGTGATATATTTAGAAAATGAGGGACTTTGTTAGAAAAAATCTATAATGTTTTTTAGCTGAAAAGGTAATTGATTATAAATTGGTATTTGATTATTATATTTTAATATTTTTAGTAATTGCATTTGTTAAGAAAAATAAGTATGCATGTTAAAATAGGTAAACTTTTAAAAAAATAATTGTAATATTATGTTTAAAAATAAATAACTAAAGGTTTGTCCGTGATATTTTTGGAACATGAGGGGTTTTAGTAAGGAAAAATAGAAAAACTAACATGTTTTAGTTAAAAAAGGTAATTGCCCGTGATATATTTGAAAAAGTAGGAGAATTTGTTAGAAAAAATAAAAAAATAATGTATTTTAGGTGAAAAAATGTAATTGGTTATAAATAGGTATTATTATTATTATTTAATAATATATTTTTATAAATAAGTAAGGTTAATTAAGTAAAAACACGAATTTAAGAAAGGACAATTAAGTAAAATCACAACGTACCATACCGACCGACCAAACTTTTAATGTTTTGTCTATTATATAATAGTATTGATTTGTTGATAAAGACAAAACAATAAAAATATATTTGTTGATTTTTTTTATTTGTTAATTCAAAAAAAAAAATCATTGGAACCATTCAGTAATTTTGTTATTTCAAAAAAAATTTCATTCAAAAACCTTTTTTATTCAGAAATTTAACTCCTTCAAAAATTCAACTTATCCAGAAAAATGATTCAGATTTAACAAATGACCTCTAAGTCTCGACATGGGCCTGGATAGACAACTTCGTCACCGGCTCTCATAGTCTCATCTATTAATTTAAAATGTGATTTTGTTTCGTAAAAATAATTAAACAACTGACATGTTCAACAAAAACAAATTATCTTTAAAAAATAACATACAATATATATCATCATAGCATTTGTGTAAATAATCAAACTTCTATAAATATCTATAACAAAATTACAAAATAAAAATAAAAATGTAACATAATATTATAAAACATGATTTTCAACTAATTTGGTGGATTCACTTCTAAATATTTCACTACTTTTGTCTTTTCACCTTCTTGCCGGTATTTTTTGTTTTCTAGAGTTGAATAACCTTTTTAAAATTGAAACTAATTATCCCACAGGCTTGGTACTCTATAATCGAAAACTTAACTCACAAATATTAACAAACAAATACTCCATTAAACAGCCCCACTTAGAACCTAATTACAGTACCTAACAATTATCAACCATACTTTATATACTACATTATCTTACATTCTTGCGTATCTTTTTTCTTTCCGCCACCTTTATTTTTATAAATAGAGTACCTTTATAAATAGGGTAGTGTTATAGCATCTTCAACGGTTTTGACTAAAATGATTGGTTAAAATGATCTAAAATATTGATTATGTAAAATTTGTTGAACCTGTAACGGATTGTGCTTCGACGGAGTTAACTATAATAGTTGGTTAAATTTTAAAAATAGTATGCTATTATTATTTTAAGTTGTTATAAATGAAATATATTATTTTAATATGGCAATAGATGATGTGTAATTTCACTACAGGCTGCTAGAGGTTCGACAAATATAGCCGACCTGTAAGGATTATCTAAATTTTTACCTAAAGTTTTGTCCCATTGGAGTTGACAAAATTTTACAAAATCTTTATCATTCTTATTTAAGGTTTTTTTTTTTTGAATTTTAGCTAAAGGGTCTATATGGTTGGAGATGCTCTTATAGGTATTGAATTCGTTCCTGAAATTTATATCGAAGGATGATGTGGCATGAATGACGTATCAGTTTGAAAAAATATAATTGATTTGACTTAAAGCATCTTCAATGGTCTATAACCCTTAGTTAAAAGTATAAATAAGATGTCATAAATTAAAATTTTAGAGAATATGTAAAATTCTCTCAACTCCAATGGAACATTACTGTTAGCTAAAAATAGAGTAAAGTGCATTTTGTGTACTCGTATTTTAGTCAAGACATCACTTGCAATACTATAATTTAAAATCGAGCAATTGCAATATCAATGTTTGTATTTCACTAAAATTTGTTGCATTCCGTTAATTGAGGTTAACTCCGTTATTAATTTAGGGAGTAAAGTGCACTTTGTGTACTCACACTTTACTCTAAAGTGCATTTTGTGTATTCGCACTTTACTCTAAATTTTGAACTAAAGTATTTTGAACTAAAGTATTGCATGTGATGTATTGAGCAAAGTGCGGGTACACAAAATACACTTTAGAGTAAAGTGCGAGTACACAAAGTGCACTTTACTCCCTAAATTAATAACGAAGTTAACCTCAGTTAATGGAATGCAACAAAGTGCATTGAAATACAAACATTGATATTGCAATTGCTCGATTGTGAACTATAGTATTGCAAGTGGTGTCTTAACTAAAGTGTGAGTACACAAAATGCACTTTACTCTTAAAAATATAGCCAATCACTTTATATTGACTATTTGTGTCGAAACTGTAGGGATCTATAGTAAAACTCCACCTCATTTGTTACCATATTCTAATTATATATTCTATTTTTAACAACTTAAAATAATAATAACATTCTATTTTTAAAATATAGCCAACTCATATAGCCAACTTCATTGGAGCACAATATCTTAGAGGTTCAACAAATTTTACATAATCAATATATTATATGATTTTAGCCAACGATTTTAGCTAACACCATTGGAGCTTAGAGCATCTTCAATGACATTAGCTATATTGATCGACTAAAAAAATTTAAAATAAAAAATAGTTAAAATTTTGCACAAGGGTAACGGGTTAACTATAATTTTTATTGGGTAAATTTTTGCTAAGAGGTTTTGAGGTTCTGACAAATTTGACCAATTAATCATAATTATTTATAATTTTATCTAAAGATTTTGATGCATTGGAGTGCTAATTGTTTTTACATATTAGGTATATCACATGATTTTATAGCTAAAGACTATCTTACATTGGAGATGCTCTTATGTGAATATAAGAAATTCATTTTATTAAATATTATCAAACACCAATTAAATTGTGACGCCTAACATTTAGAAATTATTCTAAGATCCAATTTGATATCCTGAAATTATTCTTATAAATAATTTGTTTAACAAAGAATTTGCTTAACAACAAAGCACAAACATAAAATAAGTAAATAACATAAAAAGAAGAAAAAGCAAAGAGAAACCGAGTCAACTCAGCCGCATTCCACCCCCCAAAATTATAAAAAAACCACCCTCACTCCACCCTTCTCCATTCTCAATTCCTCCTCCACCTGAACCCAAAAAAAGCCAAAAAAATGTCACCAAACCGAGTCGACCCACACTCCTACACCGAGTCAACTCACCCCTTCACAACTCACATCTCTCTCTCCCTCTACTTCGACTTCCCCTCCTCAACCATCCTCTCCTCCGCTCACCTCACTCTCAACTCACCTCACTCGGGCCCACTCACTCTCGACACTCGCTCTCTAACCATAACAACCGTCCTCGATTCTCTCGCCACCAAAACCCCCATCCCTTTCTCTCTCTCCCCCTCTGTGGACCCCATCAAAGGCCAACAACTTACGGTTACGCTCGCGAATCATTCGGAGTTTGTTATTATTTTTAAAACGGCGTCGTGTAGCTCGGCGCTTCAGTGGCTTTCGCCGCCGCAGACGTTTAATAAGAAACTGCCGTTTGTGTATACGCAGTGTCAGGCTATTCATGCTAGGTCTATCTTTCCTTGCCAGGATACTCCTGCTGCTCGGATTCGATTTTCGGCTCGACTCAATGTTCCGATTGAGGTACATTTTGGACCTTTGTATCGTAAAATCTCGATAAATGAATAATCTCGATAAATTAATATTATGTTTGATTTAATAGGGATTGAAATTTTGGAAATTGGATTAGTGAATTGTGATTATTAGTCTATATGTATATATGTAATTGTATAATGTGGTTAGCTTATGTGCAATTGTAATTTGTGGAAAATGTTACACATTAATACAATTAATATTCGAAATTTTTACCATATATGTTATGTTATTAAGGAAGTGATATGTAATCATGAATTTGTTATGCGCATCTCTTGTGATGGTTGGTTCAATGAGTTGATTTTTGAGGCTTTTGTATTTTCTTACAATTCTTATAACTTTTTTGGAACAATACATGAAAGAAGTTGAGGAAATTAAGATTTTTTTAAAATTTTTATCGCAAAAATACCATTTTTTGAAAAGTATTTGAATTTTGCATTCAAGCCAACCAAATTCAACTGCAACTTTTTCTAAAAAAACATGAAAAAAAATTGTTTCTGGTTCCGAATTGCAAAAAATATTATTTTTGCTATTTTAATAATTTTTATAATATTGCGATTGGTTTTGCAAAGTTTTATCTTTCTGTGACAAATTTAGATGACTGATGATGTAGTTTTCTGATATTGTGGAGCTATTTCAGAGTAATACTTAGCTTTATACACAGACTAGACAGTTCTGTCTCTTTCCGCAAGCTTTTTCCTCTTCCTGCAAATGTTTTATCCCTTCATGAAAATTGAGATTTATAAAATTCTAATACTTAATTGTTATTTCTGTTTTAAAACTTGCATATGCATTCGGTATCTCTATACTATATAATTGAATTAGCTCAAAGTTTGATCTTTAACTATCAGCTTACCGAGTGTGCTTTGGTATATATTCTTTTCTCAGCTTCACTGTTGTATAGTGTCTTATTTCTATTAGTATATGAGAGATTGCGGATGTTTATTTATATTTTTTTTGGTTTGAGACAGTTATCAGCTGTCATGGCAGCACGGCATGTGGAAAGGAGGCTGCCGTTGACTTCTGATACTGCAATGGCATGTGAGGATACCAAATGGTGCGCAGAAGGGAGAATTGTTGAGGAATTTGTGATGGAGCAACCCATTCCACCATACCTGTTTGCTTTTGCAGTTGGGGAGATGAGCTCTAGGGAGGTGGGACCAAGGACAAGGGTTTATGCTGAATCAGCACCGTCACTTTTGGATATGGCTGCCAAGGAGTTTGCTGGAAGCGAAGATATGATAAGAGTTGGAGAGAGCTTGTTTGGGCCTTATGAATGGGAGAGATTTGACTTATTGGTTTTGCCCCCGAGTTTCCCGTATGGAGGGATGGAGAATCCAAGAATGGTCTTCCTGACGCCAACAGTTATTAAAGGGGATGCAAGTGGAGCGCAGGTGGTGGCTCATGAGCTTGCACATAGCTGGACCGGGAATTTAATTACCAACAAGAATAATGATCACTTTTGGTTAAATGAGGTATGCAAATTACTGACATGGTTTTTGTAAACCTTACCCGACCCATGTTTACTTTTAGTTAAGTTTGTTAGATTTTTCCTGTGAGTCATGTGTGTGCCGTGTCTAAAGCACAAATTTTCGTATTTTCTTCTTTTGTGATGTTTTGTATAGATCGTCAGGGCACTGTTTTTATATTCCAATTTGTCATTGTCAATTTCGTTTGGGCCTCAGTTTTGTAAATATGCATTTGTTAATATTTGTTTGTGTTGTGTGTTTTCAGATTTCTGTTCTAGTGGGATGTCTTGTATAAATTGTTCAGGCATTTTTCTGATAGCTAAGTTGGTTTTATATAGATGAAGTGATTAAAGCAATAGAGAATAATGGTGTTAATGTAAATATAAAATTTTAATTAACTTGTACTTATCCTACCAACTAGTACGTAACAATATAGATAATTAAGAATCAATAAAAAACTATATCCAATTAACTTTAAATTATCTTCAACTCTTAATTCAAATTTCTAAATAAATTCGTTGGAGCACTTCTCACCAAATCTGTTTGTTGATGCACTTCCCATGAACTTCAAATCCATTTTCTTTGGATTTTTTTTGAGTACTTCTCTCCATGCCGCACTTATCACCTACGGTTCTAAGACCAAGTTTCTTCAGTGACCACTTTTCCCATGATTTATTGCTCATCGTTATCTTGACACAGATATGCCTTGTGCCTAATTTTTTTGTATCCTCGTGAACCTCTTTTGTTAATCCTCTCACCTTGAGAACCTTTGGTGCATCACCATTCGAACTGCTTTGTTTTTCGTTAGTTCACCCATAAGTAGTTGATTATCAACACCCAGTTTCTCGAATACCATTTGTTGATTTTTTTATAAATGAAGAGAATAAAGAAATAGAGAACAATGGTGTTAGTGTATACAAAAATTCTGCATACTAGTTTCATCATCTAATAAAGCAAGTATCAAGCCTATTTATGTGCTACAAAGTTAACCAAAAAATAAGATGACTAAAAAACAAACCTGATCAATTATCCTAATAAACTTGTACTTATCTTACTAACCACTAGATAGCAATATAGATTATTAGGAAATAATTCAAAACTGTATCCAATTACCTTATAATTATCTTCAACATGCTCTCTTTCGTGGTCAATTTGTCTTTTCATTTTAGCCTCAGTTATAGTCAATACTGAATTATTGCATGAGTTTGTCACTCTGCAAATGTTAAACTAGCAAGAGTATAGTTAAAGTATAGCCTCATACATTTCCTATATGAGGAAGAAAATATTAGATTATTATGAAGAAGATTTTGGATCTTGTTGGTACCACTATTTTTACATTATTTCATGCTGCTTTAAACAAATTCTTTGTGTCTTCATGGCACTGGCTAACTTCCATTGACCAACATGTAGTCACCACAAGTATGTGACACTGGTTTGACTGATCTTCCTTATGTAACTAGTTTATATGATTTGCGTATGTTGTAGGGTTTTACGACATATGCAGAAAGGAGGATTGTGGAGGCTGTGCAAGGGGAAAATATTGCTGCATTAAATATTGGAATTGGTTGGAAGGGTTTGAAAGAAGAAATGGATAGATTCAAGGACAACATGGAGTTCACGAAGCTCAAAACCAATCAAGAGGCTGTGGATCCGGATGCTGTATACTCTCAAGTTCCATATGAGAAAGGTTTTCAGTTTTTATGGCGCATTGAACGTGAGGTTGGCAGATATACTATTCTCTTCATTTTTCATGTTTTTCTGATATTGTTTTTAGTAAAGTAAAGTTCTATTACTTCTGATTCATTCCTTAGATTGGACGGCCAGCATTTGATGAGTTTCTCAAGAAATATATTTCCACCTTTAAGTTCCAGTCTATCGACACTGATATGTTTCTCGAATTCTTGAAAGTGAATGTTCCTGGGATAGAGAAAAAAATTGATTTACACTTGTGGACTGAGGGTACTGGAATTCCTCCAGATGCCATGGAGCCGGTTTCTGATATTTACTCAAAGATTGTTTCTCTAGCCAAAGAGTTCAATCAAGGTAGGATGCCCAAGGACGATGAAGTTGCTGACTGGAGTGGACAGGAATGGGAACTTTATCTGGAAAACATCCCAAAATCCGTGGAAGCATCACAGGTATCAATTTGTCCAATTCATGATTTATTATTTCACACTGCTTCATTGTTATCTTTTCTTCATTAAAATGAGTAGTTGATATAATACTTCTCTGGTGTCTTGTTTCTTTACGGCGGTATTTTTCTCTTTTTAAATCTCATATTATGCAGTGATACACATCATGTGTTTTTTTTGCCAAGTTAGTGATACACATCATGTTATACACTCAAACACAGTTAAACATCTAATTAAATCCATTCCTGTGTAAAATTTATTCAATCACGTAGAATCAATGGGAGATCTCATTTTTCTAATGCCTATTGATTTACAGGATAGATATTGTTGCTTCAGTAATGTACTGATAATGATTAAACTATTGATATTGCTTTTAATTCTTACAATCTTTGTGTGCGATTCACTGGTGGTGGATTTTGAGCCCTATGTTGACATGGGGTCAGTTTCCAGAAGAATGTATTAGTCTATTTGCTGGGTGGTGAGTGAGAAGGGCTACAATAGTATGAGGTTACTTTTATGTTTAAATGTAAGTAGTAATCTTGGCATCCTGAACTTAGTCTTAGTAAGTCATATCACTAACAAACCCTTTATGGAGTTATCATGCCACTAGGGAGTAGTTAGGAATGAAGAAAAACATATTATCTGATCTATTTCTTCTAAGGATAAAGCCTGCAAAACATACATGAAAAAACACTCTTTTCCTGGATAAAACAATTGCCTTTGAAGTCTAAGCAGTAGTTGTGTACACCATTAGTTTAGTTGTGGTCCCTCGTAAGTAGAAAACAGGAGTGCTTAAAAATTGAATATTGGATGTACTAACAGGTTACTTGTACCCCCCAATCCCCCTTTTTTCTCTCACCCCTCACTCCACCCTACTCGTGAAGTCACCGATTTCTCAGTATTTGTATATTCTAATCCCGTTTGCAGGTTTTATCCTTGGATACTAGCCACAGGCTTTCTGAATCAAAAGATTATGAGATCAAGGTGGCATTTCTCCAAATGGCCATTTCAGCCTCTTGTAAAAAGTATTACGGTGAAGTAGAGAAAACTTTGAAGGAGGTCGGGAGGATGAAATATCTTCGTCCGCTCTATACAGCTCTTGTTAAAGGCCCTGGACTAGAAGAAGAGAAGATATTTGCCAAAAGGGTGTTTTCGGAGGCTAGAGTAACTTATCACCCTATTGCTCAAGGCGTCGTTGAGTCCATCTTCGCCAAATACCTTTGAAAGGTTATATAACATTGTACCGGATTTACTTTAATCTAATTGCTGAGGAATATAATTATGTAGAATTGGACCATGAGACCATCTGTCTGAAACTATATGTTCTACTTCAACCTGAAGGATACTGTGTGAAGTATTAGTTTCAAATTTTTCTATAATAAAATGAATGCTTGCTCCATGTATAATGTTATAATTGTTACTTTGAATGTCCATTATGTTTTTCAAACATATGAGTTTCTTCATGAGTAACCCTAAGAGTTTCTACAAAAATAATCTTGTCAGCAATGTCATTGGACTATCATGTGCAATGGATTATGTAGTATATTTAACTGCTCTCACAACCTTTAATTCATGTTAAAATCAGGGCTCGATATGTATGTCACATTCACATCACTAATATGTGGAAAGTGACAATAAAAAGCTTGAAAATATATAATTTTAAATTATGCAAGTCCTCCTCAAGTGTATTGTGACAGTCTTGAGATATAGGATTAAACTAAAATCTAAAATGCAGTTTGTGAGGTAGTAACTTGAGACACATTTTTGGAGTTAAGTTTATTCTTTTTCTTAATTTGTTACATGTACATTTTTGGAATTAAGTTTCTGCGAATGATTAAAAGTAGCAAAATATAAACAATTTTTTATAAAATTTTAACTTGTTAGTACTGTTATTCATACAAAACTCAACTTTTTGTATGTTTTTTACATATACCTGCAAAAAGTTTAAAACTGTTTATTGATTTTTTTATAAGTGATATCATGTGGTAATTAACTCTGATATATAAATAAAGGGTCCTGTTTTTAAGATGACAATTTTTTCATCCGGGTTTCTTGAAGTTGGGGATGAATTGAGTGAGTTGTTGAAATTTTGGAATCTTAATTGTTTTTGCTGATTCGAGTGATTTTCAGTCCTTTCACTAAAACAATTCGCAAAAGTAGTAATGATGTTTTGGTAATATGTATAGTAATGTCTTCATGCAAAAATGTTAAATATATCCTGATTGTTGGAGACCAGGGCCGTAAATGATCCGAATTATCCGATATCTCGGCTTATATCCCGCTCGAAAATATGATACATGTCTCATATACGTTTTATAAATGATCAAAATTTAGCTGAAAAATCAAACCCGGATAAAATATGATCTCGGATATGAGCACCTATATACCCGCTCAGATTCGGTCTCATATTCTTTTTAATAAAATGATCCTACCCGAATATGATCCATGATCTGTATTCGGTTCAACCCAAATATAAATTATAAGTTTAACCTATTACATTTCTATGTAAATAGTTATTTTATAATTTCTTAATATTTTTATCAGTTTAAATT
Source organism: Heracleum sosnowskyi (assembly GCA_030848705.1). Classification (NCBI taxonomy): domain Eukaryota; kingdom Viridiplantae; phylum Streptophyta; class Magnoliopsida; order Apiales; family Apiaceae; genus Heracleum; species Heracleum sosnowskyi. The sequence goes on from CM061239.1 coordinate 14,481,269, forward strand.
TTCACAAAATAAGATTTATTCATCCTTATAATGCAAATATTATCATCATATATAATTAATACATCATATATTTAACCTTTGAATTCATGATTATTATTTTTTTAATAATAATATTATTATTTGGAATAAATGATCATTTATTTAGTTCAAATAAAATAAAATACTGGCTAATATTTGACTCGTATCCGATGGATCACAAATTACCCGGTTAGAAAAAATAAAATACGATACTGGCTCATATTTGGTTTGAATCCGGATGTCAATATCCGGGATCAGTTTATATCCGAATAAAATGATCCCATACCCAAATCTGGATATTATAAAAGTAAAATAATCCAAAACTTGAGTAAAGGGATATCGAGTTCTACCGGATCATTTTACACCCCCATGTGGTATGAACAAAATACCTGATCCATTTTATCAGCAAAAATAATCTTGTCAGCAAAAATAATCTTGTCAGCAATGTCATTGGGACTATCATGTTCAATGGATTATGTAGTATATTTAACTGCTCTCACAACCTTTAATTCATGTTAAAATGGGCTCGATATGCATGTCACATTCACACCAGTAATTTGTGGAAAGTGACAATAAAAAGCTTGAAAATATATAATTTTAAATTATGCAAGTCCTCGTCAAGTGTATTGTGACAGTCTTGCTGAAGTGTTTTATATTGACACCAGATTATTTGGTGAGATATAGGATTAAACTAAAATCTAAAATGCAGTTTGTGAGGTAGTAAACCCACTTTATTCATTTTGTTTCGTTTTCTTTATCCGGTACATGTACGTTACTTCGTAAATGATGAGAATTAACAAAATATATACAATTTTTATAAAGTTTTAACTTTTTAAGTACGGTTGTTGTTCATACAAATCTACATATACAAAACTCAACTTTTTGTATGTTTTTTACATATACCCGCAAAAAATTTAAAACAAGCATAAAAACACTCCCCACAAGAGTAATGTTGCAAATTTCAAAATTAGATTCGGATGTCCAATTGCGCACCTAAATGCAAATCTGACAAGACAGGTGTTTGTTTGCGCTTATACTCAATTTGAGAACTCTAGCATTATTAGTCTAATTTTACGTAGAAAAAGACAATAAGATCGTGACAAGTAAAAATACTCTGGAAGACATACTTTTCTGTTAGATTAAATACCGAGACAAGTTTATTTGGTCTACGCTTCCGTTCAGAGTACTATAACACTTACAAGTAGCCAGTAGGTCAAAATGAAGTGAATTATGCAATGAAACGCACATAAACAAAACTAAATTTAATACTTAACAAATTAGTAACTGCCAAAGGTAGTTTCGACTATCTCGAGTTTATGGAAAAATGGTGAAGGCCAAAAAATGCTTATAAATAAAACCTTAATGTGATGTGAATCAACTGCAAGATTCCTGGAGCTTATCTAATTATCTTGTCTGCTTTATTATCAGGTATCCTTGTTAGACTGCTATATAATTCCAACTGTATCTAAATAATCTAAAACCAAGATCATTCTAGGGTGTTTCAAACAATCTGAAAAAATCCCATTCTGAAATATTTAGTAAAATTGACTAAACAGTTGATGTTTGCTTTTATGTTGCAAAATGTTCGTGTCAGTTGCGTCGCATTTCAGACCTATATATGTTGACATGGGGTAATTTTTAGAAGATTGTTTGTGTCGGTAAGATGGGTAGTGATTTCCCACATCAGTTATTTTATTTTGAACCTAAGTAATAATCAGGGAACTATGCAGACTCGCCTTGGGATATCCTGATCATCAACAAGCTCTCTCTTGAGACAATCATGCCACTGCATGGAACCTCCTCCAAAACCAACTATCCCTGTACTAATGTTACCAAAATAACCCTGATTATGGTGTCCACATCCAAAAGCAAACTTTTCTATTGAGATTTTGCCGAACCTAAGTTTTTCTGTACCAAGATGACCATTACTGAATGATCGGTCCAGGTATGTGAGGCTGTAGTGACATTTTTTGTGTTTTCGAGTACATGCACCAGTATGACCTATTAATGCCTTGCACTGTTTTGATGTACATTTTAAAGTCTCTTGTAAGTTGATGAGGCTGGGAGATTGAAAAGGGGATATTTATGCTCTGATACACATCATGTTTCATTATCATTATCTTAGGGATGAAGATAATTTAGTGGAGCTTCTCTATATATCTTGTCTGCTTCATTACACTACAAGAAAACTGTTTAAAACCGACCACTTAAAACCGACCGAATAAAACCGGGGTGATTAAAACCGACCGTAGGTCTAGTTGGTCGGTTTTAACTGTGGATAAACCAAAAGCGACATCGTTTCGGCTAACGTGGCACGCGATGGGGGAAAGGTAAAACCGATCATGCATCTAGCGGTCGGTTTCGACTGTAGCACACATAGAAACGACACCGTTTTTAGTGACGTGGCGGAGATAAAACCGACGACACGGGATCGGTCGGTTATATTGTTGACGTGGCAGGCACAAAACCGACCGATTCATTCGGTCAGTTTTAAGTGGGCGCCGAAACTGAATAAAAAATAATTTAAATTAAATTGTTTGTACCTGTTGAGGCTGAAACGGCGCCGTTTTGGGAAGAAAGACATAACCGACCGATAAGCGGTCGGTTATAACCTGCTACTTTATTGTTTTTGGTTTAAATTTCTTATTTCTTCAAATGGAGTATGTAAACATAGAAAAGAAAGTTTGGAGATAAAGAGAAAGCAAACTCAAGAAAACAAAGAGGATAAGTGATACAAAACATATAATGTATGTTTTCTTTTATCTATTTTGTAAATAGTTTTCTTTTATGTATGTGTATCACATTTATAATTTGAAAGTGCACATGTTTAATTGTTTGTTTACATATATATATATTTATATATCTGTGTAGATGGCAAACATTGATCGAAGTTGGATAAGTAATCAAATACAAAGTGATAAAATTTCTTTAACCCCCGAATATAGAGATGGTGTAGAATTTTTCATAAATTTTGCAAGTAATAAAGAGGGAGTAGTAGAGGAGGATGGTAAGATGAAGTGTCCTTGTAAGCGTTGTAAGAATTTGAATTGGTTAGATATTGATGAAATTAGATTTCATTTGCTTTCTAAAGGGATGCTTGAGAGTTATATCGCGTGGACATCGCACGGTGAAGAAGTTGTGCAAAGAAATGAGAGTCGACGTTGTCGTAGTCATCGAGAACCTCCGAGGGTAGAAGAACCGGTAGATTTGAATGCTATGTTACATGATTTGGCCGGTGCAAATTATGAATATTATGACACCACGGATACGGGAGCTAGTAATGTAGAACAAGCTCCAAATGATAGTGCTAAAAAATTCTATGAGTTGATTGTTGAAAATGGAGTCCCTATTTATCCGGGCAATACAAAGTATACAAGATTAAGCTTGACCGCAAAATTATTAGAATTCAAAAACTATTCTAATTGTAGTAATAAATCTTTTGATAGTTTGCTTGAACTTCTTGCGGACGTGTTACCAAAGAAACACACATTGCCCGAAAATAATTATGAAATGAAAAAGATTATGAAGGGTTTGAGGGTTGAATATGAAAAAATTGATATGTGCGAGAATGATTGCATGTTATTTTATGGAGATGACAAAGATAAAATTGTATGTGATATATGTGGTAAAGATCGTTATCGGGATGTTTCGAAGAAAAATGGTAAAAAAATACCAAAAAAAATATTAAGACATGTTCCTTTGATTCCTCGACTACAACGCTTGTACATGTCGGCACATACATCCGATCATATGAGATTTTACAAGAATCGAGATGTGAACGAGGGAGAGATTAGTCATCCCGCGGACGGAGATGAATGGAAAAATTTTGACCGTCGTTTTCCATCATTTGCTAATGAGATTCGTAATATAAGGCTTGGTCTTGCTACCGATGGTTTTAACCCATTTGGCCCTACCGGAAAGAAAACATATAGTGTATGGCCCGTGGTGGTTGTTGTCTATAATCTTCCGCCATCAATGTGTATGAAAAAGCCATATATGTTTATGACTGATATAGTTCCGGGTCCGAATAGCATTGGCAAAGATATTAACGTTTGTCTAAGGCCTCTCATTGATGAATTGAAGATATTGTGGAATACCGGAGTGGAAACATATGACCAATCTTTAAAGCAAAATTTTACAATACGAGCGGCACTTATGTGGACTATTAGTGACTTTCCCGTAATGAGTATGATAAGTGGGTGGTCGGGTAAAGGAAAAATGGGATGTCAAGTGTGTGGGGGAAGTGTGCAAGGGTTCCAATTAAAACATTCCGGAAAATGTAGTTTTTATGGCACGAACCGAATATTTCTTGAACCAAATGATCCATTGCACGGAAAAAGTAATTTGTTTGCAAATGAGGAAAGAAGATTGTTTCGTGGTCGTTTATCCGGGGAGGATGTAAAAGAGTCGCTTGACGGTTTAATTTTTCCACCACCCGGAAAGACTAATGCCAAGTTAAGGAGTGCCGGTTATGGGGAAGAGCATCATTGGACTCATGTCCCAATTTTTTATGAACTTCCTTATTGGTCATCACATAATTTACGACATTCAATTGATATCATGCATACCGAAAAAAATGTGTTTGAAAATATATTTTTCACTATTGTAAATACGGCAAAGTCAAAGGATCACAAGAAAGCGAGGTCGGATTGCAAACACTTTGATGTATTGCATCATTTGTGGATCAATGAAAATGGAAAAATGCCAAAAGCACCGTATTCCCTAAATAAAAAACAACTTAAACTTTTGTGCAATTGGATTTGCTCATTGAAACTTCCGGACGGTTATTCTTCCAATATATCTCGTTGTTGCAATGTTGATGAATGTAAATTTTTTGGATTCAAATAGCATGATTGTCATATCTTTCTTCAAAAATTGTTGCCTCTTGCAATTCGTGAACTTCTACCAACGCCTATTGTGGATGCCTTAACGGCAATTTCAAATTTTTTTCAAGATTTGTGCTCATCCGTTGTTACAAGAACCGATTTGGACATAATGGAAAAATCAGTTATTAGAGCTTTGTGCTTGTTGGAAACAATTTTTCCTCAAACTTGGTTTGATTCGATGGAACATTTGGTTGTACATTTAGCGGAAGAAATTAGACTAGCCGGACCCGCTTATTGGCATTGGATGTATCCAATTGAGCGTTTGTTGGGAAAATTAAAACAAAAAGTTGGTAATAAAGCAAGAGTTGAGGGTTCAATTGCCGAACGATATATGGAAGAGGAGGCTCTCAATTTTTGTTCTTTTTATTTTGCCTCCGACTCGGTTCATAATAAAGTACGTCGTAATGAAGTTTTGTTTGATGTAAAAAATTCGGATAAATTAGAAGTTTTTAGATATCCAATTCAATGTCCTGGAAAAGAAAGAGTGCGCTATATGGATGATGATGAATGACTATTAGCAGAAGAATATGTTCTTTTAAACTCACCTGAAGTTCAGCCTTACCTAAGGTACCTATATCTTATCCTAATTTAGTGTTATTGTCATATTTGAATTATTTTATGTTATTTCCATTATTTCTCCATTTCTATTATTTAGAAGGTACCAAAATCGTGTTATGAGACAACGTCCGGGGACAACTCCTCAAGATTTAGATCGTATTATCAAGACTCGGTTTAAAACTTGGTTTAAAAAAAAGGTATTTGTTACATTTAGCAAACTTTGAATCTCAATTTTGACTTTATCATTACATGTTTTATTTTTAATTTTTTTATAACTAGGTTGAGAATGATGAGGTAGAGGGACCTCGTTTCAAAGACTTGCTTGAAGGACCGTCACTAAGAGTCATGACTTTTGAGACTTGTCAAGTTAATGGATATAAATTTTCAACGACATCCACATCCGGTTCCGGTGTTGTTGTTAAAGGCACTTCACACGAAAATAATCTTGATTATTATGGTCAACTACAAGAAATCGTGAGACTTATTTATGATGGATGCAATCATATATATTTGTTCAAGTGTATATGGTTTGATAGTATCGGTGAGGGTGTGAGGAGGGATAAGAATCGAGTGGTGACGATTGATATAACTTCAAGATTGAGGTCTAATGAGATTTTTATTTTAGCTAGTCAAGCCTCTCAAATATATTACGCTCTTAGTGTATTGGATCCACGAAGCAAAATATATACGGTGGTCAAATCTAAAAGTCGTCCAATAGATGAAACTATCATTATGCAAAACGATATTGAGGACGCTTTTCAAGAAGATAGATCTAATGCCGGAAGTTTTTCACTCTTTGTTGATTTCGCACAATATGGACAAATCCCATTCATTCGACATGAAAGTCAAGAAGAAGAAGCAGAAGAAGATGATGAAGATGATGATGATGATGATGATGATGATGTAGGTGACAAAGAGGAGAGTGAAGAGGAGGACGATGAAGAGGAGGAAGATAATGATGATGATGAAGACGATGACGGTTTTGATGAAATTGAATAATATTGTTCTTAATTTCACTTTGATAATGATGACTTTGTATTTGTAAGTGATGTAAATTAAAATTTATAATGATGATATAACTTTGATATTATATTTGTTGGTATTGGCCATATGGAGGTTGGTATTTTGATATAGGATCAATTGTTATTGGAATATGAAGTTTAAATATAGGATATTTTACGACAGAAATTACCAGAAAACCGACCGATACAATACAAAACCGACCATTTTTTACCATTTAAATACCAGCAAACCGACCGATTTCATATAAAACCGACCGTCTCCTTACCATTTAAATACCAGAAAACCGACCGATTTCATATAAAACCGACCGTCTCCTTAAATCGGTGGTCGGTTATAATCGGTCGGTTATGCAGTTTTAAGGGTCGACTGGTCTAAAACCGACCGATTGTGCACTTTGACCACGGTCGGTTTTGCTTATCTCAGTCAATCTTTACAAATTTAATATATACATTTAATATTTATTTTTATTAAAAGAATATTTTTCAAATTACATTCATATTTCATTATTATAATTGTATTAGCAATTTCAAAATAATTTTTATGTAATTCTATTCTTCGATTTGTCATCCAACTTTATCTTTAATATATAAAATTAATATATTTAATTGTGTCTTGTATTGAAATTAAAATTTATTATATGATAAAATATCAACATAGTCAAACATTGTGGACAAAGTTTTATATTATATAATAAAATATAAAAATTTCATAAAAATAGTATTTTATTTAATATTACCTCTTTTGAAAGAACCATTTCACTACATAGGTATGCACTTTCACTGTGATGTTCCACACGATTTACAAAACATTGAAAGTAAACTTTTTATTTAGAAGATCCAACCGTACGGATGTTAACATCATGACAAAATATATTTATGGACAAAAAATTAGCCTATTTCGACGATTACAAATGTGTTTTTTTAATAAAAATATGGATATATCACATAAAATCGAGAACAAAAACAATTAAAATTTGAAATTACAAGATATACACGATCCAACCGTACGGATGGTAAAAACCAATAAAAAATTATATATGTACAAAAAATTAAGCTATTTAATTAATTAATAATGTTTTTTCATAAGGTTTTTTTAATAAGCAAAACTTATAACCGACCACTAGGTTTAACATAACCGACCATTAGGGTTTCTAGGGTTGACATAACTGACCGAAACGGACATAACCGACCGTTTTAATATTTTTAATTTTTTTTTTTTTGGCGGAAAATTAAAATATTCGCGAAAAATTAAAAAACCCGCCCTTTGTCAGAACGACGTCGTTTTGCATACTGCACAAAAAACTACGCTAAAACCGACCACACCATCGGTCGGTTTTAATCTTGGGTATAAAAAAAAAGCAACTGCTCACATTCTATTCTTTCTATCACTTAACACAAAAATCTCTCTACTCTCTACTCTCTACTCTCTCAATTCCATGGCTCAAATCCGTGTAAACTCAAGGCAAATGGCTTCATCTTCTCCGTTTCAACAATTTGATGTATGTTTCCCTAATTGTTTTATACATATATATGATTATATGTATGTATATATATAATATACATGGTTACATATATGTATACATGATTAAGTCAATATATACATGATTAATCGATTTTTCTCGGTTAATTTTGCTTCGACTTCTTTGATTTTCTCGATTTTTCCGTTTAATACATGGTTTTGTGCTTGTTTTTGGTAACCATAGTTCTGTGCTTTTTTTGCATGCAAGTGTTCGTCGGTTTTGTTAGATTTTGCTTATTGTATTTGTTTGTAGTTGCTCGATTCTTCATAAGATTTTGCTTGTATTTGCTCGATTTGGATTGGATTGACTTTTAGTTAATATATTTGGATTGTATTGTGCTTGGGTGTTGAATTGAATTATGATTTGTTGAGATATTAATTTTAATTTTGTGCAAAATTTTAATTTTATTTAATTGGGGAAAAACAAAAGATATAGAGATAGAGATGCAAAATTTTATTTTGTAATTTAATCATTTTCTTAAAATTTATATATTTTCAAAGATTATGTGATATATTACTTGTGATATTTGATTTGGTTATTTTGCATGCACGTATTGGTCGGTTATGTGATATTACTTGTGATATTTTATATAGTTAACAAAGTTTTGTTATTTATATTGTAGGTGCTCATTGGTTGGTTAATCGGAATCGTTTTTCTTGGCATGGTGTTGTGTATGATGGCTAAAAATAACAAAGGAAAAGGTAAGGAAAATGAGAAGGATAAGGGTAAAGGAAAGAATACGAGTAAGGGAAAAAGCAAGGTTGTTAAGGGCAAGGGCAAGGGCAAGGATACGGAGATGAGGCCAACAAGGAAGAACACTTTGGCTTTACGTGATGAGCCAACGGATTCGGATGGTGATGAGGAACACCCGGACCCCGCACTTGGGAACATGACAGCGGGAGAGGCACGAGTGTGGCGAGGAAGGAGACCGCGATCACATTCATGTGGAATTTATGGAGCTATAGAACCCGATAGACCTACACGTATCAATATCTCCGATGGACAGTAAGTCTAATTTTGTGTACTTCGTGTCTCTTTTTTAGTAGTGCAAAGATGATATATATATATATATATATATATATATATATATATATATATATATATATATATATATATGTCTTTTAGATAGTGTTCATTTGTGTTGTGTTGATAGTTTAATATGTTATTAAATGTAGTATTGAAGATGATACGGCTAAAAAGACTTTGCTTGGGATGGTTCGCGAGAAGTGGCCCATGGGTTATTATACGTTTAGTGACATCGATGCGGCTTTTCCAAAATGGTTAGAACAAAGGGTTGAGGAGTTTTTTGTAAGTAAAACCATGATTCTTTAGTTTATAATGTTTGTTTCTTGATTTGTTTGTTAACTTGATTTGATTATGAATTTGACCCTATCCCTTTTTTATATTTTGTAGAAATTCTATAGGCATCAAAAGGGGCAAAGCCGTTTGCAATCAAGAAGGATCGTTGAAGATCACATTAAGAAAACAATAAAAAGAACAATGAATGAACTTAAGAAGAGAGTTGAGACAAAAGTAAAGGAAACCGAGGTGTCGAAGGAGTCCTTAAAGCCCGCTTATTGGTCCCTTTTGTTTTGGAAAGATCTTTTGAAATATTGGGAGACAAATGAAGGACACTTGCATAGGGCAATGGTTGGAGCCAACAACCGCCAACAAGTTGAGCGGTTGCATAGTGCCGGTGCTCGGTCATTCAACGCCGTGAAAGCGGTAATAATATTTAAATATGTACACATACAAACACACACAACGTTATTTCATTTTATATATACTAATGTAAGCTATTTTACATTTTGAAGATGACAAAGAAAAGTCGTAAGCCTCCGACTAGACTTGAGGTTTGGGATAAATGTCATAAGAAAGTTGGCTCCGATCCGAACAATCCCGTGTATACTACTCCGGGAGCCATGCGCATTGCGGTATTATTCTATTTTTGTTTTTTTAGTGTTCAATTATAAGCATTTAAAAGTTTGATTGTTTTAATCAAACTTAAAAAATGTGTAGGAACGATATGCCTCTATTCTTGACCGTATGCCGGTGGAGGTGACTCAAACGGGTGAGAGAGATGAGCCATGGGATTGGTGGATGGAAGCAACGGGGGTGCCCGAAGGTGAAAAACCCAAAAAAAATTATGTTGTGGGATTCCCCAATGCTCGAGCTACCGATCTCATTCCCACCCTAGCTACACGCTATAGGGATTCCACCCGAGGCGAAGCCGGCTCATCCTCGTCCGCTCCGAGACAACGTGAAGTCATCCCCGATAATGTCTTTCTCTCGATCGTTAGAAATGTTCTTACGGAGATTCGTTCCAATCCTCAACAGTTTGCTCGTCAACTATCCGATGAAGAAATATCCACATTTGCACGCACTGCCCTCGAGGCCTCCGATCCATCTACCGAACCAAATAGAAGGCTGCAATGGAATAATCTCATTGGTGGTGAGATTGTACACATTGTCGGAACCTTAATTGAAGATCTTGTCAAAAAAACCGAAGCACAAGTTCAAGAGGTAATAGTTAATCCTCGTTTTTTAATTATATCCATTGCACTTTATTTTTTACTTTTTAATTGTTTTATATGTGTGCATAGGAAAAGGATCGACTTGCGCAGGAAGAAAAAGATTATACCGATGTGGATGAGGTCTCGGACATTGAGGGTGACAACGGGAATGGCGACGGTGAAGGCAATGGCCAAGATGGGGGTGATTCCGACGACTCTCCTGTTTCTTTGTCGGAGTAGTTAATTATGTGGTTGTATGGTTTAGAAACTTTGAATCTGAACTTTAGTAATTGTAATGAACTATGTTTTGTTGGATGTTCGATAATATCGGACTTAACATTGTGTGGTTGATCCGTTTATATCGGACCCATTTTTTGGTTTGTATGGTTGATCCGATTATGTCGGAGTTAACATTGGTATTTTATGATCCGTTTGTATCGGATCTAATTAAGTTGGTATTTTATGAATTATGTTTGTATTTATTTTATGATAATGAGTTTAGGAATGGATTGGTTTTTGGATTGGGATTGGTATTGATTGTTGTTGATATTGATTGGTATTGCCCATTGGAATGGTATATATGAAATGAATGGTACAGGGCATAAAACTATAGAACCTGCAATTTTTTTTTAAAAAATACCCAGAAAACCGACCGACAATACACATAACTGACCGTTTTTTACCATTCCAAAACACAGAAAACCGACCGGTGTACACCATAACCGACCACATTTAAACTATATAACCGACCGTCTTCCTTAATGGTGGTCGGTTATACGACGGTCGGTTATGCAATTTTGAGCGACTACTGCCATAAAACCGACCGATATGCACACTTTGACTTCGGTCGGTTATGGTTAAAGTCAAAACAATTTTTTTCGGACATAACCGACCGCCACCGGTCGGTTTTATTCTGCTGACATCATAGGACACGTATTGACACGTGTTATTCTTAGGACCCACTTTAAGGAATTTAAAACGGACATAACCGACCGACCCGTGGTCGGTTATATGTGTTAAACCTGACCAACTCTTAAAACCGACCAGTCTAAAACTGACCATCGATGACGGTCGGTTTTACACGTAAAACCGACCGATTTCGGATATAACCGACCCTTTTTGACGGTCGGTTATGCTCTGTTTTCTTGTAGTGTTATCAGGTATCTTAAACTGCCATACAATTCCAACTGTATCTAAATAATCTAAAACCAAGATCATTCTGGGGGATTTTCTGCAATCTGAACAAAATCCCATTTTGAAAGATTTAGTAAAATTGACTAAACAGTTGATGGTTGCTTTTCTGTTACAAAATTTTCGTGTATGAGTCAGTGGCGTCGCATTTCAGGCCTATGTTGACATGGGCTAATTTGAGATGATTTAACTTAGCGAAACTACAAATTACTGGAATTAAATCTCAATTACAGACAATACTCAATGCTCCTTAAATTATACAGCAACGATTACACAAGAATTGAAAGATATCTGGACGTTCGAGTCGCCGGTGAACTCCTAGGGTTTGGAAATAAGAAAAATTACAATTTAGTCGATGCCCCCTTCTCCCCAATTGCCTTTCCTAATATTCCCCTTTCTCTCATTTCTTCTATTCCTCTTTTACCCTTTGACCGTTTTGTTTGATTTTACTGCTGGAAAGACTTATTTGCCCCTCTACTTCCTTCGTGCATACGTTAAAACATACTTCCTTTGTGCATACGTTAAAACATTTGGACCAGGCTGGTTCATTATAATACCCCCGCCCCAATTACTCACCTTGTCCTGAAGGTGAAACGATGGAAACCGGTGATCCAGAAGCAGAACGTCCTCCCAAATAGCTTCAAAGGGTGGAAGATTCTTCCATTTAATCAACGCTTCTAACCTGGTGCCTGGCCCTTCCTGCACCTGCCTAACTTCTAACACCGTTTCAGGTTCAACCAACATTTCAAATTCCGCAGACAATTGGGATGGAATGGTTGGGGAGGCCTGGGTGGTGCCAATGTTGCGTTTCAGTTGGGAAACATGAAAAATCGGGTGAATCTTGCTACTGGCTGGAAGCTCCAGCTCATATGCCACCATCCCAATCTTCTTGAGCACACGAAATGGTCCATAAACCCGAAGCAATCTCAGTCACCAATTAAACACAACCACCATACTCGGCGAATTCACCACCCAAGGACTACCATCGTAGATCTTGATTCCGGCGACAAACCTCGAACTTTGTTAATACCAAATTCCTCCGTTAACAGGACGTAATTATTGACAGATCAGTTCGGTATCCAAGATTGTGCTAAAAAAAACCTTTCAACATGTTCCTACAGTGAATTGAAAGTAAAGACCTTTCAACTTGTTCCTGACCACAGGCTCTCGGCTTTCTCACAGTGGCCGGTTCCAAGAAAATTAGAATAACTAACTCATGAACATAGACTATAAGGATATTCTTTCAGTGAGTTAGTTAAGTTTGACAAAAATACAGTAATAGATCAGCATAGTGCCTCTTTTCTATAACTTCATGGATCCTTGCAACCAAAACATTTGCATACCATGATACGGAATTGGCTATAATCAAAGCAATGACACCACCTACCCAACCAAGAGGAACCCGTGTCATATATTCCACTATTTAAAAAACTTATAAATAAATATAATACTTTTCTTTGCCAATAAATAAAATTTGGATTTGTGACTTCGATCGAAAGGTCCGCCCGACCGAAGCCTAGGGACATGTTGGAGGCCCAAGTCTAATTGGGCAGGACGCGCAATATGGTTGGTTTGGTATGTGAGGCACAACCCATTACTTCGGCCCAGTATTCTGTAAGTGACCGTTGAGCCAATTTGACCGGGTCTGTCCTACTTCTACGCGGGAGGTTAGCACGTTCCCCCACGATCGGAGTGCCCCCGAACATACCGGAAGCCAGTAATTGTTTGAGTCTATTAAAGCTCATATCAAGTTCTATTTCGAGACTAATATTCAATATACTATACACAAGCACTTGTACGTTCTGTTTATACTCACAGGAACCACTTAACTTATTCTCACACCGGAGGTGAATCGGGGGACAAACCCCTCGCATTCTTCTCTTTTGCAAGTGAACCCAAAGAGTTTTTTGGAGTCCGACCCGCCAGAAATTTGGTTCCGACATATAGTGTGCTTGATATCATTCTTTTTGAGTAATTAAAGAGTAGCCAAGAACATATAATGATTCAAAACTCAAAGGAAAATATAATCATATGGTTATATTAACTTGCTTCCTTCTTATCCAAAGCAAGACTGAATTACCTCCGCAAGGAACCATGATGCTCAACAAGGTATCTTGCCTGAAGCTCTGTTCTCTAATTCACTGCTTGTACTATATTTAATATCTTGAAATCGATATCCATGTCAAAGAATTATGAATATAAATTTGTTATTTCAAAATATATATATGTAGACGTATTATTGAGTTAAGTTATATAAATCGATGGTATATGGGCCTAACGAAGCTTATGCTTACCCCCCCCCCCCCCCCCCCCCGAAATATCAAGAATATTTTTCTGTTGAGGCTGATAGAGACCCAGTAACAGATTCATCCATAAAATTATACCTAGTTGATTCATTACAAATCTCACTCTCACATGCATCTTGTATTCTTTGCTGGAAGGAGAATGTGATTCATATTTTCATAGCAGAGAGGTTAAAATTATTGAAAAAGACATGAATTGTCTGTTGTACTCACTTGAGTAGAAGGGACAAATTCTGTTGGAAGCGTAGTTTTCAGTGCCACTATATTGTCATCTCTACTAGCCCACCTCTTTCTTTGCTTCATCCTACAACTACATACTCACACACACACACAAAAATGAAGTATGCTCTTCATGTCATCGTTCTTCTCTGGCTTTTCACCTGTCCATCCACTCCCACAGCTAAAATCATCCACCCTCACCCTGCTGTACACACACCTCTCTTCCACCCTGCTGTAGAAGCACATTTCTTCCACCGCTCTCCCGACAGTAGATTCACCTGCCCTCCGACAACACCATGTCGGAGCAAGATGCTGCTCTGCCCAGTCTACTGCAGCAGTGGCTGCAGTATGGACTGCAAGAACAGGTGTTCTGTATCTTGTTCTTAAATGTGTTAAATGTTTGCCGGCTCAGCTGGTTTTTATTAATGAAAAATAAAATTTATTATTAGCCTTTATTGTTCCTTTTTCTGTAACTAATGCAATACTTGGATAGCTGGGAATTTGAAATAACAATTTAAGAGGGGTCATTTGAAATGAAAATCAGCCAAATATTACTCATATTCACGGCTCTCGAACACTCTTTGAACTCTCTCGTCATTTTGGCAAGATGCCCTTATGTGGCTTTGGGTATGATCATGTCAATGACGATTACAAGGTTGTCTTGATACGAGTTTGTACACCCTCAAAGCCAATTCATGGACACAAATTCGGGATGGAATTGATTGCAATACCACAAACTGTTGAACGCATCAGTGCTCTCAATGCTAGCTGAATTGCCGAGGAATGCCAGCGCCAATACCATTTGTTATTATTTTTGTCGGATTTTCTAGGGTTAGAAGATTAGAAACTGTCATTCAAAAGTTCATCAACTTTGTCCAATGTATGAGCTTGACCCCTCATCCGTAGTTTATAACTGTACATGTATAATTAGTAACTAGCGTAAAAACCCGTGCGACATGCCTGTTTATATATTGAAATTATTTTCCGCATCAATATGTATATATATCGAAATAGTTTTGTGATTAAAATGTAGTTAAGATAAAATATTTTGAATTTATCTTATACTTATATAATATTTTTCTAAATATTTTTTAATTTAGTAAGATTCATTTGGATAAATTTCTATATTATAACGATCAAATGACTATTTTTAATTGCCAAAATATTAATTTAGTTTTAAATGATGTGAAAAGAATTTTATCAAATTCAACAATTAATTATTTTAATATAGTTGTCCGTATATAACATGGACGTATGTAAACTCATGTATTTTTAATGAAATAACATTGTATTTTTGAAATACAAAATTACTCACGTATGTAAGAATAAACCGCGAATACATCATAAAATCTGTTAGTTTTAAGTTCATATATTGTTTAACATGAAAGTATGTAAATTAATATAATTTAGATGAATGTAGAGTATATTTATAATATATAAATGTCGCCATTGATGTAAGACTATACCATTAACATATTATAGCATCTCTACATTTTATTTAAAGGTCGATCCCGAAGTTGTCAGTCTATTATTTATATATACATATTTGTACAGTTTTAAACTTAATTGTCTATAATATAGAGATAGATATTTAAATTATTGAAAAAAAATTGTAATTTCAATCGGGTTGGGTAGGGCTGGCCGAATATAATATAAACTCTTACCCAACCTATTTTGCCGGTTTGAAATCTTTTCAACCCAATTGAGTATATTTTTTATCAGCTATCGATTTTATATATCTCCGGCCAATCCTACCCAACCCGATTTAAGTTACAAATTTTGTTTAATAATTTAAATATATATCACTATACTATATATACATAAGATATTAGTTTATACTATACTATATATACATAAGATATTAGTTTATACTATACAAATTTTGTTTAATAATTTAAATATACATACATTACACATTAATATTAGTTTATAAATAATAAGATATTTTTGTGCTTATTTTTATTGTCATACTAAGCAAATAATATATTATGTGTATTTAAATTTGAAATAAAAGTAAAAATTGAATTATAAAATTTAAAATTTTATAAAAATATTAATCAAACCGGTCTATATCGGCCCGCTCCGAATTTTTTCAATTCGGGCCCAAAGACCGAATATTATAAGTCTGGTCCTCGGTCCATGAATTTGAAAAAAGTTCAATTTTCAGTCTCGTTCGGTTCGTTACGATTCGAAAATTTGGGCTGACAGCCCTGTATACATATGACTTACAACATAATTTATATTACTAAAATATTAGCATTAAAATCTTAATGTACATGTATTTCAGTTTTACTTAGATTTTCGAAGGAGAATTAATCATATTTCAATTCTTTTTCTACATAATTATTTAACCCATTAAAACCAACCCAACCCAAATTGATATATAATAGGTAGGGTTTGGTCACGAATCTATATTTTGCGGGTTGAGTTAAAAAATATTTAAACCGAATAAATTAGATCGGGTCACAAAAATGCTTCCAACTCGACCTACCAACGTATGAAAACCTTAACTCTAATTCGCACTTTTCACAATACTAATTTAGAATCTATTATAAATTATGTATGTAACATATAATTATATCAATTTTTAATATTATATTTTTGTATCAACACTTGAATAATCCATATAAAACGTAATAAGTGACATATTTTTACATAATAATATAAATCATATAACAATTAACATCATAACTAATATTTTTAAAAATGGAGTTATGAAGATAATATGAAATAATATTTTACTTACTGAAAAGTTAAAATTAAAAAAGAAATTGGATAAACATGTTATATAAATAAATAAAAACGTCATGCTATTGACTCAAAAATTTTATAATAATAAATAAATGAAAATAAGGTATGAATTATCTAATAATGCATTTTTTTAAAATTCTTATCTAGTAATGTTTATAAAATAAAATCAAAATTAAATATAGCATACTGAGTTTATTTAAGTTTATGATTCTCAATGTTAACACAAATTAATTTTTTTTTTTTTATTAAACAATAAAGGGATGACATTTTTATAATTTTTATATAAGGGTTGCTTGGAAAAAATAATGGTAAGATTATAACTTCACAATCATTTTTTGGTTTTTTTTACCATTAGTTGGTTTTTAATATGTAGAAAGTAGATATAATATAATATCCAACATTTTAAAAAATTATTGAATAATGTAAACCAACATTTTATTTTAAAAAAGGAATAGAAGTAAAACATGTGGTTTATCCAATAAATTTTTTAAATCAAATCCAAAAGTCAATGTAGCATAATGATTATGACATGTTCTTTGTTAAAGGAGGTTAATGGTTCGATTCTTATTTGTTTTTAACATAAAAGTATGGGTTGGCACTTTTGTAATTTTTCAACAAATAACGGTAAAATCGTAACTTCACACATTAAAATGTATTTTGCAACATAAAAATATGAGGTGACATTTTTGTAATTTTTCAACAAATAAGGGCAAAAACGTAACTTTACACACATTAAAATGACATTTTTTGCTCTTGTTTTGTGGTTTAATATATAGTAATATATTTTGTGAGCTGGGTTAAAAATGTTTAAATCGATTTAATTGAGTCGGGGTCTACCGGTCTAGTGAACACCCTAAATCTGATCCCCCAGTTTTTATCATACTCCGTATATTTTAGAATTATTCTAAATAATATAAGTGAAATATAATATGTTACTTATATTAGATCAAAATTTATTATTATATTTATGTATCAAAACGTGACACTTCATATAGAGTATACCAAATGACAAAGTATTATATAATAAATCATATAATAATTAAGAACATAATTGATATTTAATCGAAAAAGCACAAGCGAAATTAAAATCTATAAAGATAATTGAACATATAATTATATATAAAACTTCAAAAACTTAGAAAATAGAGCTATATTAATAATAGGAACTAATATTTTATTTACTCAAAAATAAAAATTAAAGAAATATTAGAATATAATCCTGTTTTTTTTATTTCAATCTAGTATTTTTTTTATCCATTGTTTACTCAAAAGATGTAAAAAAAAGGATTATAAGAGAACATGTGATCGATCTAATAAGATTTTTAAAGTATGCTCAAAAATTAATGTAGCGCAATGGTTATTATACTTTCTTTAAAAGTGGGGATGGAGTTTTGATTCCTAAAAGCAACACAAATTAATCAATTTTTTGTATAAGTTATACTAGCCTATAACCCGTGCAAGGCACGGGCCTTAAAAAATAATAAACTAAAAAATTTAATGTGTACCGAAAATATTAAAATAAAAGTAAAAATTAATATGATAAATTATAAAATAAGAAACTTAAATATTAATTAGAACATAAAAAAAATAAAAAAATACAGAATGGGCTGAGGAAGATAAATGAGGTATTATTAATATTATTTTATAATAAAATAAAATTAATGATAAGGACAAATATAAAAGCTAACATGTTTTAATTAAATAAAGTAAATGTCCATGATATTTTTAGAAATGTTTTAATTATATTAATTGTATTTATTAAAAAAATACGTTGATATGTTAAAATAATTAAGTTTTTTTAATAAGGACAAATAGAAAAATTAACATGTTTTAATTAAAAAAAAATCAACTTCCCGTAATATATTTAAATGTGTTTTAAATATATTAATTTGTATTTGTTAAAAAAATATGTTGCTTTGTTAAAATAGGTAAGTTTTTTTAAAAATAATTAAAAGTATTTAAATAGGTTTTAAAATATATAAGTACGGGTTGCAGTTGATATTTTTGGAAAAGAGAGATTTTAGTGATAACAAATATGAAAGGTAATATATTTTAATTTAAAGGTAATTACCGGTGATATTTTTGGAAAATAAGTAGATTTTGTTAGATTTTATTTTTTTTAACTATAAAAGGCAATCAGCTCGTTACTATTTTTATATTATTTTATTATTTATTAAATAGAGTATTAAAATAGAATTTGAAATAAGTAAGTAAGGATTGCACCTCATATTTTTAGAAAATAGAGATTTTAGTGATAATAAATATAAAAGATAATATGTTTTAATTTAAAGGTAATTGTCGTGATACTTTTGGAAAATTAGTAGATTTTGTTAAAAAAAATTTAATTATAAAAGGAAATCTGCTAGTTACTATTTTTATATTATTTTATTATTTATCAAATATAGTATTAAAATAGGTTTAAAATAAATAATTAGGGATTGCAACTCATATTTTTGGAAAACAGATATTTTAGTGATAACAAATATAAAAGGTAATATGTTTTAATTTAAAGATAATTGTCGTGATATTTTTGGAAAATGAGTAAATTTTGTTAGAAAAAAATATTTTAATTATAAAAGACAATCATCTAGTTACTATTTTTATATTTTTATATTTTTTATTAAATAGAATAAATGACCGAAAACCAAAAACTGACCGAAAACCGAAAACCAAAACTTTTAATGTTTCGGCTTTAATAATATAGTTTTTATTATTATTTATTAAATAGAGTATTAAAATAGATTTTGAAATAAGTAAGTAAGGATTGCACCTCATATTTTTAGAAAATAGAGATTTTAGTGATAATAAATATAAAAGATAATATGTTTTAATTTAAAGGTAATTGTCGTGATATTTTTGGAATAGTAGTAGATTTTGTTAGAATTTTTTTTAATTATAAAAGGAAATCAGCTAGTTACTATTTTTATATTATTTTATTATTTATCAAATATAATATTAAAATAGGTTTAAAATAAATAATTAAGGATTACACCTCATATTTTTGGAACACAGAGATTTTAGTGATAACAAATATAAAAGGTAATATGTTTTAATTTAAAAATAACTAGTCAACTTAGCCGCGCTTCGCAGCGACCCTATAATATTTTTGTAAAATTTTAAATATTAACTATTTAAGAAGAAAATATATAAAATCAATACTTATATTATATTATTAGATACAAAACATTAAAAAATTTTGTACCAGTTTTTGGGTACGGTATGATACTTGCCTTATTTAATAATCTGTACTTAATTACTTTTGCTTAATTATTAGCAAACACTTTAATATTTATTTTATAATTAATAAAATTTAAGTATTAACTACCACTTCAAACTTCAACCATTCGTATTATCACAAAAATTACAAATTTTTTAAATATCCCTGGACTTTTTATGCCGATTTTGTGTCATGTTTTTTGAGCCGCCCGTTGCATAAGTACATATAAATAAAAAATACTAAAAAGATGCAATAATAAAATTTTAATATTAATCCCACCACTTCAAACTTCAACTATTAGTATCATAACAAAAATTACAAATTTCTTAAACATCTCTAGACTTTATATGCCGATTTTGTGTCATACTTTCTTCAGTCGACGTCCATAGCACTAAATACATATTAATTAATAATACTAAAATTAAACAATAATAAAATTTTAATTATTAACCACCGCTTCAAACTTCAACTATTTGTATTATCACAAAATTACAAATTTCTTAAATATTTTTTGACGTTATAATAAAAAATTTTATAATATAGAAATCAACTAAACAAATCAGAAAAATTTGTATCTACACACTCTTTTCGTGCAGCCTATTACAATCTACAATAGGTCTAATTGTCTATTTTTATTCCAACTTGTGCTAAACCCTAACATATTCATAAACCCAAAAAACAAAAAACTGATTAAAAATATTTGTGTTCCAACTTGTGATAAACCCTATCGAGAAATATATACATAACATATTCATTAACCCAAAAAATTGATTAACAATTGTTTGCGTATAATCTTGCTCTCAAGTTACAAATGTTAGAAAAAAAATGTATGTATATATATGTATAAAAACATTTATCATTAATATGCAGTGTTATTAATGCACACTACTTATCATAAAATCCTCAATTTTTTTTTAATGCGAGGAGAACTAATCAGTATTCCATGCTTTTTAGGCAATTTAAGATATAATAAAGATTAAATTCTACATATGATAATAATATATTGTTTTAATAAATATTAAATTCGAAATAGGATTGTAATATAATGTTAAAATAAAGATTAAATTCTAAAAACGATTAATTTTTATATATTTATTGTCTTCCCTATAAATTCGAATCTAAGTAAGATAATTTAATTTTATTGAATTAAAATAAAGAAGCTCTAGAAAAATAGATAAATATTTTTCGGACTATCTAAGAGCTCCTGGGAGTTTTGCTTTATATATATAAAGATATTGATTCTTATATAAATAAGGAAATTCAAAAAAATTGAATTAAAATTAAGAACTTTAAAAAAATAGATAAATATTTTTGAAGCCATTCCAGCTTTAAGTAGTTTTAGCTTATTATCTTAACAAAAGGTGTACGATGTATGTGTAGGCTTAAGGTTCTGGTTGGTCATATACTTTCTATTTGATCTTCCTTGAAGGAGTTGCATGCAATAAATTTTGGTTTAATGAACAAAATTGCATAAAGTACAAAATTCAACGACCTAAAATTAAGAAAATTGACTCATATTAAGTTACAATAAGTCACAAAAATCAACATTATGATCATATTAGAAATACCTGATAATTTGAACATAAGATATACCTTTTTTTTTCATTGAAAATATTGATTGAAGATTCTTGAAGCCGTATGATTTTCTCGTCCAAAGTCGATCAACATGCATTCAAGAATTCTGGAATCATGAACCTATCCTGCATCAAAATTTAAAAAATATTAATTTGTAACATGAATGAAATCATCTTTTTAATGAGAAAAAAATTGAACGGAGATAAAAAAAACTTCGGTAGACAAAATAATACAATAGTTAGATGGGTAAATTTTTTTGTTGGGACATCTAGTTTGTATAGGGTATTTTAATTATGTAATTAAATTCTAAATAAGATTGATTTATATTTATTGTCTTTCCTATTATTTCGAATCTAAAGAAGGAAATTTAATTAAGTTTGAAAATAATAAAATGAAGTTCTATCAAGCCTACAAATTCAAAAATAATAAGAAAGTTGTAATTTTCTAAATTAAAGAAAGTTATATCAAGTCCTACAAATTCGAAACTAAATTAAAGAAAGTTCTATCAAGTCCTACAAATTCAAAAATAATAAGGAAGTTGTAATTTTCAAAATCAAAGAAAGTTCTATCAACTTTGAAAATAATAAAAAAAGTTTTATCAAGTTTGGAAATAATAAAAGTGTAATTTTCAATTTACTTCCTACAAATTCGAAAATAATAAAGGAAGTTGTAATTATTAAAATTAAAAATTGTGAAAAATTGAGAAAATTAGAAAAATAGAACGGAGCGATTCTAGAGGCGCCACCTCACCGCCCCCGTCTTCTCCTTTATATAAGTACTAGTCGACTAAGCCGCGCTTCGCGGCGGCCCTATAATATTTTTTGTAAAATTGTAAATATTAACTATTTAAGAAAAAAATTGAGACAAAAATATATTAAATATTATATAAATAGTGAACACAACATTTTACCTAAAATAAATGAAAAATAAAAAAAACCTACTTATATATTTTTTATGATGTTTTTTTTTATATTTTTCTTGAGCCTAATCCAGTTACACTATATACATATAAGTTAAAAATACTAAAAATATGAAATAATATAAATTTAAGTATGAACTACCACTTTAAACTTCAACCACTCGTATTATCACAAAAAATACAAATTTCTTAAATCTTCTTAGACTTTATATGCCGATTTTGTGTCATATTTTTTTGAGCCTACACTCGTTGTAGTAAGTACATATAAATAAAAAATACTAAAAATATGCAATAACAAAATTTAAGTATTAACGACTGCTTTAAACTTCAACCATTAGTATATTATAACAAAAAAATATAAATTTCTTAAATATCCCTAACTTTATATGCCGATTTTGTGTCATATTTTTTTGAACCGACGCCAATTGCACAAAATACTAAAATGAAACAATAATAAAAATTTCACATTTTTTTTAGCCGACACCCGTTGTAAAATATCCACTTGTCTTGTCATTTATATGAAGATATTTTAGAAATATAAAAATAATCCAATCCAATAGGTATCTAGCTCGTTAAAAATAATCAGATATAATGGGTACCCGACTCATTCCGATTCGATTGAATTTTATTGAATTCGAAATTTTGAATTTAAATTTGAACTTATTTTTTAAACTTGAAAGGTTGTAGATTTAGATTTCGACATGGGTGTCATACTTGTTATAAATAAATTAGGTGCTAAAATTATATTGTGATTACATAGAAGAGACATATTTTAATATAATTTTTATCTTATATATAAATTAGATAGTTAAAAGAGAAATTGTGATTTTTAATATTCAAATATCAAATCCCAACGTGGCAATCTCCCTAAAAATCTACTACTCTTCATAATGGATCTAACTGATAATTACAAAAAAAAAAACTTTTATTTTAAAAATATAATATCAATTGAAAAGTGTAAAAAAAAATGGGAACATGAGGTACATCTCATGTATTTACCCTCAATTTAAAATCAAATAACTGTCGAATTTATTACATATAAGAATCAAACAATAAATGTTAGTTGATAAGATACAAATAAAATAACTATTAAATTAATTACATGTAAAATGAACATAAATTAATTTGGACAAAAATAATTGAAAAATAAAGTGCCGACTGCAAACAAATCTTGATTAATTGGAGTTGATTCATGTCATGTGCTTGTACAAATTAATAGATAAAAAACATTCATAATACCATTGAGAAATTTGTCGCGAAAATTTGCCCACAAAAGTTAGTATCGGGAGTGTTATTTATATAATTAATTATACATATTAAAATTTAAATGAAATTTAAGTTAGTTGAGAAAAAAAATTATATTTGTATAATTAAATTCTAAACAACATTAATTTTATTTGTTTATTGTTTTTCCTATAAATTCGAGTGCAAATAAACAAATTCAATTTTATGTAATTAAAATCGAGTAGCTCCATTTATGTAATTTGATTAAAATTATAAATTTTAGATGACTTGTATTTTATAATAGGAGTTATAAAATAAAATATTAAAATGATATTAAAAGGTTTTGATATTTTTCTCTAAAAAATAGGACCTACAAAAGAATAGAATTATTTCCCTCATTAAAATTTGTTTTAGAAAATAATTTTGATTCAATTTAATTCTTGTAATAAATTAAAACATAAAAAAAGTTAATTAAATTTTAAAGTAAATATTTGTTTAATTATATTCTAAACCGGATTGATTTTTTAAATATTTATTATTTTTGTTATAAATTAAAATATAAATAAGGAAATTCAAGTTTATTTAATTAAAATTGAAGAGATGTAGTAATATATATTTTATTAGATTTATAATTATTGGAGGACTTGACTTTTATAATAGGAGTGTTAAAAAGAAATATTAAAAAACGTCAATTTTTTCTCTGAAAAATTGGACCTAAAAAAGGAAATTTTGATTTTAATTATTTAATATGAATGAGCTCTAGAAAAATAAATAAATATGAATGGATCGATTATAGAGCTCGTGGGGGTTTCCATAATGAATGTAAATAAGGTTTAAAATTATCACATAAAAAGAAAAAACAAATTCATAAAAGGAGATTTTCTAGCATAATTATATAATTTTACTATTTAAATAATAAAGGTGAAAGGAATACTATTAAGAATTTTGGTGGTCAGTGTAAAGTATTTGAAAAATTGATGATTTTTTTAATAAATAATTAAAAATTATTGAATTTAATATAAAAATATTTAATGTTTTAATATGTAAATTACTTGTCCAAAATTAAAAATTTAAACCCCCATCAGTAATATATCAAAAATAATATTTATTTTCTTACCTTAATTTGAGTAAGCCTAATCACGTCTCATTCTAATCTGTCATAAAATTATACGGGGTATTTGTTTAACTAAATTCTAAATAGGATTGTTATTTTTATATTTATTGTCTTGGAAAAAACGTAATATTTTTTAATTAAATTTTAAATAAGATTGACTTTTATATATTTATTGTATTCCTTAAAAATTCTAATGTAAATAATAACTTTTAATTTTATTGAATTAAAATTGAAGAGGTCTAGAAAAATAGATAAATAGATTTTGAACGAAAAGTATTACTTTTTCTAAATATTAGGAGTTATAAAAGAAAATTTAAATGTCTAGATGTTATAAAAGAAAATTCAAAACTTTAATTTAAAATTAAAATTTCAAGACAATACCATGCGCAAGTTCCAAACTCTCTTCATGCACATGTTCTAAACAATTTGTTAAGTCGGAGTTTCAAAAACATAACCAAAAAAAAAAAGATTAGTGGGATGGATACAGAATAATTAGGTAATTACTTGCCTCGAGTTTTATAATAAGTGTTCTAAAAATTGTTCGATTTTTCAAAAATCGCCGTCGATTTATCGTTTAAAAATATTTGACCGATTCAATTTTTGAAATCCGATATATCGATATGAATTATTTTTAAATGGTTTATTATATTATATATAAGGCTAATATATTAAATATATTTAAAATATTACAATTTATCCGATTTTTGTTCCGATTTATCATTCCAATAAATCCACGATTTGCCGATAAATCGCTATACGGTACCTCAACCGATTTGTTCCGATTTCCGAAATCTACAACCATGCTTCCAAATGATAATAAAAAAAGATTATTTAAGAAATTAAAATATTAAAAGATACCATAGTGAGAGTGCATAGACAACATGGGCAGCTTGATTTTCTTGGTTTCTCTCGTGTATCTTTCACTTTGCAACCAAAAAATTTAGGTAAAAGACCCACATGCCCATCATGTTACGCGTAACATTACTAAACACAACTCATAGAATATATAAA
Organism: Heracleum sosnowskyi; assembly: GCA_030848705.1. NCBI lineage: Eukaryota > Viridiplantae > Streptophyta > Magnoliopsida > Apiales > Apiaceae > Heracleum > Heracleum sosnowskyi. The sequence goes on from CM061239.1 coordinate 14,507,310, forward strand.
GATGAAACTTTTTTCTACCACTCAAATAATAGATCAAAAATTTAATTAGAAAGATAAATCAACAAACTTAAATTTCAGAGTCAAAACTAAAAGTTTAAACTTCAGCTAAAAAAGACATCTGTGGAGACACTCAGAACAAAAATATTCGAATAAATGAGTCTATCTTAAATAATTGATAATTTTTTATAACCTTCGACCAATTAACTATACGCAGAATATCTTAGAGAAAAAGTGATGGGCACATGATTGTTGAATATTCAATATATTCTCTATCATTAACCTCTTGCACCAAAGTTAACAAATTTAACAAAAATATGAAGATATGTGCCTACAACATAAAAAAAATTTATCACATCGATTCATGTAACCAAATTTTAATGTATATATTAACGTAAAACAAATATATGGACATACTAACCTGGCTTGTCGTTTCTTGTTTCTGGCTTGCATCATTTTTTACAAATTCCTGAGAAACATCAAAAAATTTATTATTAAGAAACATTCGACCTAGGACCAAAACTGCGCATTCAGTATATATAAAGAAGAGCATAAACACGAAAGTTTAGCTTTTGGTACCTAGCAATCTAGCACGAAGCACAAAAAAACAATATGATAACCAAAAAAGAAAACAATTGCATGTTATTAGCTATAATTTTAACATAAACGGATGAATTGTATTTTTTGGGATGATTATGTTTATATAGGATTATAGAAGACAATTAAATTATTAGAAATCGATTAGGTATATAGTTACCATTCTTAAAATTGGAATGTAAATAAGAAAATTTCAATATTCATGAAAGAAATAAAATTGTTTTCTTATATAAATACCGAGTTACCTATAAATTCGAATGTAAATAAAGTAATTTTAATTTTTAGAAATTAAATTAGAGAAACTCTAGAAAATTATGATTAAAGATAAATTTACCTTTTATACAATTGTTTCTTTTATATAATTTTAAAAATGTTTCAATTAGAGGTAGACTTACCTTTTATACAATTTTAAGAAGGTTTCAAATATCGATAGACTTACCTTTTATAGAATAGTTTCTTTTATATAATTTAAAAAAGGTTTCGATTTTTTCTCTAAAAAATAGGACTTAAATAAGGAAGTTTTAATTTTAAGTTTTTTTATTAGAGAAGCTCTAGAAAATTAAATAAATATGAATCGAGCGATTCTGTAGCTCCTGAGGGTTTTCCTTTATATATATAAAAGATATTGATGATTGTCTTTCCTGAAAATTCGAGTGGAAATAAGGAATGTCTTCGCTAAAAATTTGAATGTAAATAAGGAAATTTAATTTTATTGAATTAAAATTGAGGAGCTCTAGAAAATTAGATAAATATGAATCGAACGATTCTAGAGCTCCGGGGGTTTTCCTTTATATATATAATAAAGATATTGATCGTCGTGATATTTTTGGAAAAGAAGTATATTTTGTTAGAAAAAAATATTTTAATTATAAAAGACAATCATCTAGTTACTATTTTTATATTTTTTATTTATTTATTAAATAGAATAAATGACCGAAAACCAAAAACTGACCGAAAACCGAAAACCAAAACTTTTAATGTTTCGACTTTAATAATATAGTATAGATATGAATGACACTTTTGTAATTTTTCAACAAATAGGGGTACAAATATAATTTCGCAGCCATTTAATTGGCATATTTTGTCATTGGTTAGCTTTTAATATATAAAAGAAGACTGAGAGTACACTTTTATCAAGTATCATAAGTTGTTGAAAACTAGGAATGAAGAAAATATTAGCAAGTGCTGAAAACGTAACAGAAGGCAAACGTTATTCCTTCTTCCTTGATAAACAACTTTCAGACTACATATCCCGTAATACATTCAAACAATTGTGGCTCAAGAAGAAAACAAATGCTACCATCTCCTCTAGTCATTTTAGCAATAGAATCCTGAAAAGGTTAAGAATTTGTGGAGGCAGTAGTTAAAAAACAAATGTTTGACCCGCAATCATCTTGGGGTAATTTTACTAATATTACGATAATAACTGTGCAACTAGTTGAATCCCCTGACTACAATCTACTGATTTCTTCTTCTACTGTTATCAGACCACAAAAGAAAGCAACTGCCTCTCACTTAGCACTGACTCTTTAAGTTAGGGTAAAAAAGAATTCAATGGAGTACAGTACTGCAAAGACTCAAAAGTTCAGAAGAACACAGGATAAAGTAAACAGAGAGATGGAAAAATGAAAGATCAAACGTACATAAGAAATCAACTGTTTAATATTTAGTAGAGTTTCCGCCATCGGAATTATGAAAAGAAAAAAGGTAGAGCTAGAAAATGCTCAAATTACACAAAAGACAGCCCAAGAAACAACAGTGTCTTAATGCAGCTACTTTGCAAGGTAAGTAACAAAAGTAGCGGACTTTTTCTCTATTTTGCCTGAGGATGAGATGCAATGAAATCAACCGCAAGATTGATGGAGCTTATCTTGTCTGCTTCATTGTCAGGTATCTCAAAACCAAATTCTTCTTCCAGTGCCATCACGATTTCCACTGTATCTAAACTATCTAAACCAAGATCATTCTGGAAATGGGCATTCACTGTTACCTGAAAAAAACTCATATTTAAAGATTTAGCAAGAGTTATTATATGCTGACCGGGAATCAAAGCAGCCCACACTGACAAGAAAAAGTGAAGCGATTATAATTAATTATTGCAAGTACTTAAATAATTTAAGCAAGTGTGACGGGGATATCTAGAGGAACAAAAAGACGGACATGACAGATGAAAACTTAAAAATGTCACTCGCAAGCTATTTAAAACAGGCTATATGGTATTCAGATTACAGACTGGAGCAGGAAGAAGCAAAAAGATGACATGTTCCTAACTGTAGAAGATTATATGCTTGGTCTGAAATTCCTAAATTCCTAATAAATCAAATATTTTCAACTCCAAATGTCAAAAGTAGTGGTCCAGAGTTGTAAAACAACAGATCAAAACCATGTTATGGCTGGAGGTCTTCCTTTACCCTTAACAAATGTGTTAAACCAATTTAATAAGGAACCAGGGGGAAAACTGGTCAAATTGAAACATTTCTTGTTGCAAAATTAGGAATAATTTTTTAGAATTTACAGACAAAAATATAAGGATTTTCCCCTATGTACGAAGAGCCGCTAATAAGTGAAATCAAAACTTGAGGATATGGATTTCCCATTACTCCATTTGTGACAACAATATACATCATGAAATAAAGTTTCTGGGTATATAGTTAAGCTAATGTTCAAAAGTTCAAGAGCTTTGTCCTGCATCATCAATCCATAGTTTTCAAATTAACTCTAGTCCGGATTTAACATAATAGTATAGATAATTCATAATTAAAAGAACAGTTTGATTAAGTATTATAAGTTACTGAAAACCAGTTATGAAGAATATATAAACAAGTGTTGCCCGTTATAATAAATTACCCAAACATTTCGAACCTAAACGAGTAAAAATAAAATGCATTCTCCGTTAAATTGTTTGTCACTCGTTATTAAACTCTAAATCAAAATTTCCAGCTACATTTTCTAGTATCAACTAATATTACGCCATCATACCCAATATACAATCTAATCTTCGACAAATTTACGCCATCAAATAAATTCATCAGCAACTCAACAGAAATTCTCTCAACCAACAACATACATAACAATAAACAGCAATTCAATCAATTACACACATATATACATACATCATAAATAATAATTAAAAAAAGACAACAATGTAATTATATATATGTACCTTAGAAGGGTCGATTTTCTGGAAGTTTTTGACAACGGAGACGACACGATCGGAGACTTCAGATTTATCGAGAAACGAGCCTCGTACTTCCTCGGAGAAATTGCGGCGAATGAAATTAGTGAAGGAGAGTGTGGGGTTTAAGGTTCGGGCAGGAACAACGTTAATTCTCAAGTGTTTGAGGATCGCATTTCTCGCCGCCATCTCGACTCGACCGACCTAGGGTTTTTGTATCTTGCTGCTTCTTTCGTTCTTCTGTTGGGTGCCTCTTTGGTCCTTTTATTTTTGCCCTTTCCACCTCTATATTTTTAATTTTTTATAAAAAATTCATTTCTATAAGTCAAGTCCATTTATGAATTTTGATATATATATATATTAAAAATATAGTAAATAAATATTTGATAATAATTAACTAAATTTGTTATTCATATGTACGAGTATATATGTATTTTTATAGATTTGATTTTAATTTTTCATAAATAAGTTGGTGTTGTTATGCCTATACGTTCATTTTTCTTATAAGATTACAAGTTTTGAACTAAATAAATTTTTAATAATGAGTAAATATAGAACAAATCTCAAATTTCTTTTCAAAAAATCAAAGTACTGAATTTAATATCTAGAGATCAATATCTTTCTCGGAGATTTATGAATATAAATAGTTCTAAAACTCGAAAATCAGTTCTCACCTTACGAAAGATCAACCCGTTGAAATTTTATCGGAAATAAGAAAAAAAACTATGTAAATATATATAATCATAAAAAATCATTAATATATTTTACAAAGCCAAAACACTCTTGAAATTTTATTAAAAATAAGAAAAGAGCTTATGTAAGTATATTTAATCGTCAAAAATCATTAACATATTTGTACAAAGCCAAGACACGATAATACATGTATGATTATCAAAATTGCAAGAGAAAGTAAAGACACTCTACGATATAAAGATCACTTAAAATTCCAATCAAGAAAAAAATTATTGAACATTGTGCATGTATATTCTTCAAGATAACACAAAACTATCGAAGAATCATAATAATCGAATTTGAATTTGATTAACTTGTTGTAAGACATCCAACCTTGAAGGATGGTACGATCAATGATTTAAGTTCAGGGACCTCATCACCACAAGTGGCGGAGATGGCCATGGACAAGATATAAGCCAACACCACCACAAAAAAGACTCTCATCATAGCCATTCCATTCATGTTGTTGGACGTCGACATCTTTTTTCTGGACTTTGCTTGATGTGGATTCTGTTTAATTGGGAGGCAAGAAATGTTATGTAATTTATTTATAACACGGACAGTTTTATACATTGAATTGAATGGTGAGGAGAGAGTCATGTTGGTCCTCTACATTTTCAAGCCTTTCATTTTGATTCGGAGAGCACTAGTGGTTGACAAATTTGTTTTCCTACGGTCCAACCAAACCCTCTTGGCCCTTACACTCTTGAGGGCTCTGTATAGAGAAGCCCAAGACTTGTATATTGGCTCTTTTGTTTACGTTACGCGAGTAGATGAGTTATCATATTTTTATTGTTGCTTTCCGTGGTTGTAGATTTTAGAAATTGAAATAAATTGGTTGAGTACCGTATAGTATAGTGATTTATCAGAAATCAAAAATTTATCGAAATGATAAATCAGAAATTAATCGGATGTATTTTAATATTATTTTTTTATAAAATTAATACCTTATATATAATAAGCGTAAGGGAGATCTTATCCAAAACTTTGGTCGGTCACTGTACTACCAAAAGTATATGATCCGTTGGATTATAAAACTATAAATATTCAAATAGATGAGGACCGTTAGATATAATATTAAAAATTGTATTTGATTAATAATAGGATAGTATTTAAATACTAAAAGATGTATTTTGATAATTTAAACCAACTATAAATGGGTTTTCTATATTGAATAGAAATCTTTATGTAAAAATTCGTAATTATCTTTTCTCTTTAGTTTATGGATAGTTCCAGTTAGATAAAAATTAATAAACCATCATTAAATTAAAGATAATTTTGTTAGCTTCGCATGGGCTGTAAAATCGTTAAAATCTGTTGTCTAAAACTCAAGATAGAGCCCAAACAGTAAAGTGATTATCTAAATTTTAATAAATATTTTTTTATTGTAGATTTAATTTTTTTCCTAATTCTTTTAAATTTATAAATTCTATTTTTATTTCAATAAAATATTAAAATCAATTTAAGAAAAAATTAAAATCGATATGATCCGTGTACGATCACTATACGACCAAATTAATAATTACAGTTAGATCTTAAATAGATCGATTAGAATTGTTAGATCTAATATTAAAAAGTGTATCTGATTAATAATATAATTATATTTAAATACTAAAAAGTGTATTTTGATAATTTAAAAGTTTTCTATGTAAAAATTCTTAAATATCTTTTCTCTTGAATTTATGTATACTTCCAATTAGATAATAATTGTTAAACCAAATATCAACATAACAATTCATATTGATTATAATATATTTTTTTTTGAAATAATATTGATTATAATATTAAAAATTATCAATATAATGCTGATGTATATCATACTAACAATGATACACGTGAACCTAAAGAGACTTATGAGAACTCCTGTACATAAATAAATTTAAACACTTTTTTTTTCTGAAGAAACATAACAATTTGATTAATCCAAATTATAATTATATTATTTTACATATAACAAACATAAAAGGATAATATCAAAATATTATTAAAATATTGAGGGTTTCATATTCATAAACGATAATTTTGAATATAATACTTATATTAAAATGTGTATTTGATTAAAGGTAGGATTATATTTAAATACTAAGAAGTGTGTTTTGATAATTTAAACCAATTATAAATTGGTTTTCTATATTGAATTGAATTTTTTATGTAAAAATTCTTAACCATCTTTTGTTTTCGGTTTATGTGTAGGTCAACAGGTCAAGTTAGATAATAATTATTAAACCATCATTAAATTAAAGAAAATTTCGTTAGTTTCGCATGGGTTGTAAAATCGTCAAAATTCAATTTTTAAAACTCAGGATATAACCCAAATAGTAAAGTGAGTATCTAAATTTTAATAAATATTTTTTTAATTTTTGTAGCACCAGTTTATTTATTTTTCCACTAATTGTTTTAAATATAGAAATTTTATGTTTCTTTCAATAAAGTATTAAAATTAATTAAGAACAAATTCAAATCGATAAAGAATATAATAATATGAGAATAAAATTTTATATAATCATAACATAATTTTTATTCTATTTAATAATTTTTAAGTAATAATGTATTTTAAAATTTTATATACACTGTAAATAAACCGAAACATTAAAAGTAAAAGCAGTTAGTAAGATACTTATATCAGTATATATTTGATATCCTTATTATATTAAATCCTTATTAATTCCTTATATATAATAAGCGTAAGGGAGATCTTATCCAAAACTTTGGTCGGTCACTGTACTACCAAAAGTATACGATCCGTTGGATTATAAAACTATAAATATTCAAATCGATGAGGACCGTCAGATATAATATTAAAAATTGTATTTGATTAATAATAGAATAGTATTTAAATACTAAAAGGTGTATTTTGATAATTTAAACCTATTATAAATAGGTTTTCTATATTGAATAGAAATCTTTATGTAAAAATTCGTAATTATCTTTTCTCTTTATTTTATGGATAGTTACAGTTAGATAATAATTATTAAACCATCATTAAATTAAAGATAATTTTGTAAGCTTCGCGTGGGCTGTAAAATCGTTAAAATCTGTTGTCTAAAACTCAAGATAGAGCCCAAGAGCCCAAACAGTAAAGTTATTATCTAAATTTTAATGAATTTTTTTTTATTATTGTAGCACCAATTTAATTTTTTTTTCCTAATTCTTTTAAATTTATAAATTCTTTGTTTATTTCAATAAAATATTAAAATCAATTTAAGAAAAAATTAAAATCGATCTGGTCCGTGTACGATCAGTATACGACCAAATTAATAATTATAGATCGATGAGAATTGTTAGATCTAATATTAAAAAGTGTATCTGATTAATAATAGAATTATATTTAAATACTAAAAAGTGTATTTTGATAATTTAAAATTTTTCTATGTAAAAATTCTTAAATATCTTTTCTCTTGAATTTAATTTATGTATAGTTCCAGTTAGATAATAATTGTTAAACCAAATATCAAGATAGCAATTCATATCGATTACAATGATACCCTACGTTATAAGAGACTTAGGAGAACTCCTGTACATGAATAAATTTAAACACTTTTTTTTCTGAAGGAACATAACAATTCGATTAATTCAAATTATAATTATATTATTTTACATATAACAAACATAAAAGGATAATATCAAAATATTATTAAAATGTTGAGGTTTCATATTCATAAACGATAATTTTGAATATAATACTTATATTAAAATGTGTATTTGATTAAATGTAGGATTATATTTAAATACTAAGAAGCGTGCTTTGATAATTTAAACCAATTATAAATTGGTTTTCTATATTGAATTGAATTCTTTGCGTAAAACTTATATATAATAATCATAATAGGGATCTTATCCCAAATTTTGATCGTAGACAACCAAATTAATAAGGACCATTAGATCTTAACTAGATAAATAAAAATCGTTAGATCAAATATTAAAAAAGTTTATTTTATTAATAATAGGATTATATTTAAATTCTAAAACGTGTATTTTGATTATTTAAACCAAATATACCAAATATAAATAAGTTTTCTATATTGAATAGAATTTTCCATCTAAAAAATTCCTGACTTTCTTTTCTCTTTCATGGACAATTTCACCTAGATAAAAATTGTTAAACCATCTTTTAATTAAAGATAATTTAGTTATCTTCATGTGGGGTGTAAAATCGTCAAAATCTGATTTTTAAAACACAAGATAAAGCCCAAATTAATAAAGTGAATATTTAAATTCTAATAATAATTATTATGTCATCGTTATTTTAACACCAATTTAATTACTTTTTTCTAACTATTTTAAATTTAGAAATCTATGTTCAAAAATTAAAAGCAATCTAAGAAAAATTCAAATCAACAAAGAATATAATAATACGAGGATAAAATTTTATAAAATTGTGCATATTTTTAATCCTATTTTATTAAGTTTTATATCATAACTAATCAAATATTATTTATTACTAAATAATAAATTATACGTAAATGGTGATTTTGTTTTATAAGAACTCATATAGACCTAATTTCATTTTTAGCAGAACTATATTAATATTAAAAAAAACCTTATTCTGAAATTTTAGACTCAGCTACAGAAGAGGTCAAACTTTTTAAACCTATATACATTGTAAATTATTAAATTCGAAACTTTAAAAGTTTGCTAATCAATTAGTATAGTACTTTTCTGAAAAATCGTACTTTACAAAAAATATTATCAAATAACATATGTCTGCAAGAAAAAATGAAAAAATTCTTATTTTTCAAAAAAACCTATAAATTTTAATATGTTGTTGATAGATTCAAACATTAGATCATTCTACATGATAATTTTACTGTTATATCTAACATTTTTCAACAATTTAATTTGAAAGATTAAACGATTATGGATTGAGTGATCAAACAAAGCGACCAAACTTAACTTACAAGGAAGCTTTCATTATTTAGTCTTTAATATAATAACATAGATATTTACCGGATATACTATAAAAAAATGAAATTTATACAGAATTTTGATCACGGTGTACTACTTTAAAAGAAGAACTATTACAAAAAAAAATTATATTTTAATTGATATTTTATTTTCTCAAAAGTTCAAAGTTCCCGCATCTTTAACATATTACAAAAAAAGAGTATATTATATTTTAGCAATAAATATTTAAAAAAATTATAAATTAAAAAAATAATAAATATTAAGAAAAATTAATGATGTTATCATGGTAGTTTGGTCCTAAATACCGCCAAAACATTCTCAACCGTTAGATCCAATACTTTTAAAAATACATGATCAATATTATATCATGTAAAAATAAGTTATTATCTAAAAATGATATAAGTTAAAAGATATTATATTAGGATTGGATTTTCTAAAAAGTCAAAACATAAAAATAGTTGTAATTAAATAAGGAAACTCATTTAATACCAAAATAATAAAAATCGTTTAATGTTAAATAGATAGGTGAAAACCGTTAGATTTAACATTAAAAACTGTATTTGGTTAATAAAGGGTGTTCTAATAATCTAAACTACATATAAGTAGATTTCCTAAATCGAATAGAATTCTCAACATTAAATTTCGTCACTTTATTCTCTTTTTAGTTTTAGAATAGTTTTTAATTGAAAAGAACTATTAAACCCCAACTAAATTAAAGATTATTTTGTGAATTTCATGTGGACTATAAAATTGGCAAAATCTAATTTTTATAACTCAATATAAACAAATATTAAATTGAGCGTGTAAAATATAATAAATATCAAATTTTTAACTATAATTCTTTTGGCTAAATCTTTTTTAACAATAATTTAATCATGTAAATTAATAACTTTTAAATATTAAAATATTCATAAATAAATATAATTATAAATATTAAAAAAACAATCGTGTGTTGTATGGGTAATAAAAATATATTTATAAATAAAATTTAAGTAACCGTGCATTGCACGGGCTATAAGCTAGTATATCAAATTTGAATAAACAAAAGTCACCCCTTCCTGTCCCCACCCACACACAAAACCCCACGTCTCTGTACCACCGTTAGCTTTTGACATGTTATTGAAATTATACGTTACTTCTTTAAAACATTAATACACATTGATTGCCACCAAATCACTACGAAAATTGGATTGCCGCTAGTAACTTGTAATATCATCAACTAGAGTGCAAAGACAAGTAGAGAGCATGACTTGGATAAAAACAAACAGAAATCGGAGATTCAATGAACAACTAGACTCAACTGAAATCAGTTGGCCATTTGAGAATTGGGGAGAAAGACAACGCAACTCAAAATAAAACCACAAGGATAGAGGAAATTGAAATCACTACCTTAATTTTAGCTACTAATCACTGAATCTTGTATATCACGTGGTGTTTTTGAGTTTTTTTGTATGTATATTAGTTGACCCATAGTTTGACTTTCTCGATTTCTGACCCGACTTTTGACCCGATTCAAAAAAATCGTATTGAAGAAAAAACACCTATTTTCATAAAATGTAGCAGGTGATTTCAGTGACCTTAAAAATGGCAAACATTATTTCTTTTACATTTAGAGAAGCTGTGGCTGATGTTGAATACAAAGATAAAAAATATTTGGAGAAATAAATTATTACAATAATTTCTCATTTTTCATTCTGAATATGTTAGCCACAGAGCACTCTGAGTCATTCTATTGTTTCATACGAAAAATATTCATATTATATTAATTGAGAAGAATAAAGATAATGGTAGATCTGAAGCAGGGATCCAGTATGGACATTTCCAAATTCCAGTTCCCATATGCATGGCCTTCCTGCAAGATTTCGGGGAAGATCTACCATCTGAAGGAACTAGGCAGCAAGCATGGGTGCTTATGACAAAATGTTCCAAGCATTCTACACTTAAAGCCCTATCATGTTGTTTAATCTTCTAGCTAGCTAGTCGGTATTTTAACCCATCCCCTACCAAGTCCTCTGGGGATAATAAAATTTATTCTCCTTGTCATCTATATTCTTAATAATATGAATCAAGGATTTTTTTTTCTCTCTCGGAAACTGGAATGTGTACTGACGATCATGATTTGTTGATGTATTTAATATTAGTACTTTGTTTTATAAACCGAACAAATTGCTTCAATTTTCTCAATTGGATTAGAATTTATATTTGATATCTTGAAATCGATGTCCCTCTCGAGGAGCTATGTATGTAAAATTGTCAATTCAAAAAAATATATGTTTATAATGAAATTGAGATGTATTATTATTTTACATATATCTTTTTTACTTAAAATGACCATCAACAACCAATAGTATTTGGGTCTAACGGAACATTATTCTTACACCGTGTTTAATCATCAAAAATCATTAACACGGTGTACATATATATATATACTAGCTTAAAACTCGTGCGATGCACGGATTGTTAATTGTTATTTTATTATTATTATTTAATATTTTATTAATTGTAATTGTGCAAAAAATAAGTAAGCATGTTAAAATAGCTAAATACTTTTAATTAATTAAAAACATTAAAATAGATTTTAAAATAAATAAGTATGGGTTTGCCAGTTATATTTTTGGAAAATGGGGGGTTTTAGTAAGAAAAAATAAAAAATGTAACATATATTTAGTTTAAAAAGGTAAATGCCCGTGATATTTTTGGAAAATGAGGTTTTAAAATTTATTAATTAAAATTATTTAAATGCGTTTTAAAATAAATAAGTAAATGTTTTCATGTGATATTTTTGGAAAAAAATGGATTTTAGTGACAAAAAATAGAAAAAGTAAATTGTAAAAGGCAATTTCCTGTGATATATTTAGAAAATGAGGGACTTTGTTAGAAAAAATATACAATGTGTTTTAGCTGAAAAGGTAATTGGTTATAAATAAGTATTTGATTATTAATATTTTAATATTTTTTGTAATTGCATTTGTTAAGAAAAATAAGTAGACATGTTAAAATAGGTAAACTTTTAAAAAATAAATATAATATTAAAATAGGTTTAAAAATAAATAACTAAAGGTTTGTCCGTGATATTTTTGGAAAAAAAAGGGTTTTAGTAAGGAAAAATAGAAAAACTAACATGTTTTAGTTAAAAAGGTAATTGTCCGTGATATATTTTAAAAGGTAGGGGAACTTGTTAGAAAAAATAGAAAAAATAATGTATTTTAGGTGAAAAAGATAATTGGTTATAAATAGCTAATATTTTAATAATATATTTCTATAAATAAGTAAGGTTAATTCAGTACAGTTAATTAAGAGCAATTAAGTAAAATCACAACGTCCCATACCGACCAACCAAACTTTTAATGTTTTGTCTATTATATAATAGTATAGTATAGTATTGAGTAGCTTAAAACTCGTGCGATGCACGGATTGTTAATTATTATTTTTTAAATATTTTATTAATTGTAACTGTGCAAAAAATAAGTAGACATGTTAAAATAGCTAAATACTTTTAATTAATTAAAAACATTAAAACAAATTTTAAAATAAATAAGTATGGGTTTGTCCGTTATATTTTTGGAAATGAGGGGTTTTAGTAAGAAAAAATAAAAAATGTAACATATATTTAGTTTTAAAAGGTAAATGCCCGTGATATTTTTGGAAAATGAGGTTTTAAAATTTAATAATTAAAAGTATTTAAATACGTTTTAAAATAAATAAGTAAAGGGTTTCCTGTGATATTTTTGGAAAAAGAATGGATTTTAGTGAGAAAAATAGAAAAAGTAAATTGTAAAAGGCAATTTCCCGTGATATATTTAGAAAATGAGGGACTTTGTTAGAAAAAATATATAATGTGTTTTAGCTGAAAAGGTAATTGGTTATAAATAGGTATTTGATTATTTATATTTAAATATTTTTAGTAATTGCATTTGTTAAGAAAAATAAGTAGACATGTTAAAATAGGTAAACTTTTAAAAAATAATTATAATATTAAAATAGGTTTAAAAATAAATAACTAAATGTTTGTCAGTGATATTTTTGGAAAAGGAGGAGTTTTAGTAAGGAAAAATAGAAAAACTAACATGTTTTAGTTAAAAAAGGTAATTGCCCGTGATATATTTGAAAAAGTAGGGGAATTTGTTAGAAAAAATAAAAAAAATAATGTATTTTAGGTGTAAAAGGTAATTGGTTATAAATAGGTAATATTATTATTTAATAATATATTTCTATAAATAAGTAAGGTTAGTTAAGTAAAAACACGAATTATAGTTCATTAAGGGCAATTAGGTAAAATCACAACGTACCATAACGACCAACCAAACTTTTAATGTTTCGTCTATTATATAATAATAGCTTATATCCTGTGCTACGCACGGTCTTCTTTAATATTTTCTAATTTTTTATTTAGATTTTAGTTATTATATATAATTTGATAAAATTCTAATATATATACTGGATTTATAAATCTAACAATTTAATATTTAAATTTAATACATTCTTGACGTAATATGTAGTAGTATTTTAGATATTAAAATATAAAATATTTTAAAATAACAGATCTAATGATTTATATTTTTTTACTCTTAAAAATCTAAAAAGGGACTCAAGTGCAAATATCAAAATATGTGCTCGTGCATTATACCGAGTTTATTTGAATATACTATTACTTTTATTTTCATTAATTATCTCGTTTAAATTGAATGTTAAAAAAATTATAATAAACATGAATTTCATAAGTTTAATATAATAATATTACTAATATATCTATCTTTTGCCGTGTTATTTTTAATTTGAACATGAGTTGTTTCAGTTAAAAAATATAAAACAGGTAACATTCTTAAAAAGACAATTAGTTACTTATTAACAATTATATAAATTATATTACTTTTTTTATATATGTCGCCTGCATTACTTTTAGAAAATTAATTGTTTAAGTTAGAAAATATTAAAGAGGTAATGTGTTTTAGCTGAAAAGAATAAATGGTTATTTATTAATATTTATATAAAACAATATTACCATTGTATATTTATTTTGCATGTATTATATTTAGAAGATAAGTTGTTTTAGTTAGAAAATATAAAACAAATAACGTGTTTTAGCTGTCGGTTATAAATATATAATAATAATATCATTTTATATATATGTTGCCCGTCTTATTTTTAGAAAATGATTTGTTTTAGTTAAGTAGATACATGAAATAGGTAATATGTTTTAGCTCAAAAAGGTAATTAGTTATTAATAAATTGGTTTCCATATATGTGTATTTAGAAGATGAGTTGTTTTATTTAAAAATATAAAAATAATGTGTTTTAGCTGAAAAAGGTAATCAGTTATAAATATATAATAATATTACCATATTATATATATGTTGCCCGTTTTATTTTTAGAAGATGAGTTGGTTTAGTTTAAAAATAATATAAAATAGGTAATGTACTGAAAAATGTAATTAATTATTAATAAATTGGTTATAGATAGGCCCGTGAATCGGCCCAAATACCGACCGACCGACCGACCAAAACTTTTAATGTTTCGTCTTTAATAATATAGTATAGATGAATGTCAAAATTGTGAAGAAAAGTAACAACACTCTGGAATGGAATATGAAGATCACTTTAAATTCCAATCAAGAAAAAAAAGAGTTATTACAGTGATAGGTATGTTCTTCAAGATAACACAAAACAATCGAAACCAACCTACAATGTAGTAGTTGCGGACACCTTAAAATTTTATTGAGAATCTTGATTATCGAATTTCGATCTTCATTAGCTTCTCGTAAGACATCCGAGTTTGAAAGATGGTATGATCAATGATTGAACTTCATGGACGTTGTCGCAAGTGGCCGAGCTGGCCATGGTCAAAAAATAAGCCAACAACACTACAAAAAAGACTTTCATCAAGGCCATTGCATTCAAGCTTTCGGACGTGGACATCTTGTTTCTGGATTATTTTTGATTAGTACAATGTGTTTGGTTTTGTAACAAGGCAAGAAATGTAGTGTTATTTATAACAAGGACAAATTTATACATTGTGTTTCTTGTTAGAATTGAATGGTGAGGAGAGAGTCATGTTGGTCCTCAAGCCTTTCATTTTATTTCGGAGAGCACTTGTGGTGAATATTTGTTTTACTAATCAATATATACATACAAGTGTCTGTAAATACATAAACTATGGTCCAACAAAACCCTCTTGGCCCGTACTTTTTAGGTCACTGTTTACAAGCCCAGAACTTGTATATTGGACTAGTCCACAAAAACAATTGTGCTATAAAAATATATATTTTTTTAAAACAATATAAAAATACATCTTGTACATTAAATTTATTTGTATTGTGTTTTTGAACGAATAATTTAGACTTGTCATTTCAATTTTGTCTCGTTAGAAAAACTAGTTTTATAACCCGAGGCACGGGTATGATCTAAATTCACATATATATTTTTTAACATAGATAATTTTTTAATATTTCGGGTTTAACGATACAGTTTAATACATATATACACACACATGTATGTATTGACATATTAATTTTGAAATATTATTAAGTAAATTTTTGAATACCAAATTTATCTAGGTCATCCGTCATGCACTAAGATATCTGAA
The DNA here is from genome assembly GCA_030848705.1 of Heracleum sosnowskyi. NCBI lineage: Eukaryota > Viridiplantae > Streptophyta > Magnoliopsida > Apiales > Apiaceae > Heracleum > Heracleum sosnowskyi. Next base: position 14,523,299 of record CM061239.1, read on the forward strand.
ATGTCTCTTTTTTTTCACATAATAACATATTACTCCTTTCAACATCAATTGATCAAAGTTGCACTCTGGTCCTCAGTTTCATTTAACTAATTGAAGAAACAAAAAATGTAAGAATTTTGAAGTTTTGAATTTTGCAGTAGTCGTGATTGAATATGGACGTTCATTAGTTTGGAAAAGATAGTTAATGGATTAAGAAGAAAGTGAGTTGACTTGCATTAGTATTCTTAATTTTATATGTGTGTGTCTGTAATATACACGCTAGCAACTGTCTCTCATTAATTCCATCAACTGTGTGAGAGTCAGCCATTTGCACTGTTCAGAGTGTATGCTTTTTGGTTTTGGCATATATAAAGTGTAACAAAAACTAAAAGTCCGACATGATCGATAATTTTTTAATATTTCGGGTTTAATGATACAGTTTGTAAAGCATAATGTAACATAAGATGTAAAAGAGATAACTGCAACTCAACAAAGGACAAGACATACAATAATATTAACAGAAGCACAGGAATCCAGAATCAAAGAAGAAAAGGTAAACTCAAAAAATCAAAATATGGTATGTATTCTTGAAGTCCATAAACAGGTCACGGAAAGAAGTTCATGAAAATGTTCAAGCCTCAGTGACAATTAAAGAAACAAGATTTTCAAGACTACATAAGTATGTGAATGATTTGGGGTTAGTACCACAGGATTCCAGTGATGTATTTGAAGCAACCAGATCGACATAGGACTTATCAGCAGCATTGAATTGAAGACATAGAAGAATTGATCAAGTGTTATTCATCTGTGAACCAGACCAGTTGCACCAGTTGACGACAATTAAAAAGATCAAGTCGTCTTATCGTCTCAGAAGAAGTTGATACAGTCTAAAACTTAAACACCCTGAAGCTCAGAAGTTTTTCTAAAAGATCAAGGACAAGAAAAGAATTCGATGGTTTTCCTATTTAGAAAACCATCGAATGTGATTCAAAGAAAACAAAAGAAAACTAAAGTAAGGGCAGAACACAGACACATTACTGAGAGAGAAGTTTGAGCCGGGGAAAATTATCAGAGAAATTAATAGTGCTCAGAATTTTATCATTGTATTGAATTTGTGTAACCTTGAACTCATTGAAGCTAATCTACGGATTAGAAATTGTAGCACCCCTCGAGGTTTATATTTATAAAATGATATATTCCTCGACTCGTGTTTTGATCTGGTGCATTTGATTTCGTTATAGAACTGAATGATTAATCCGCGAACGAAATTAAATAATTTGTGAGTATCGTATTCAACCCCCCTTCTACGATACTTTGGACCTAACATAGTTTAATATATATATACACACCCACACACACACACATGTATGTATTGACATATTAATTTTGAAATATTATTAAGTAAATTTTTGAATACCAAATTTATCTAGGCCATCTGTCATGCACTAAGATATCTGAAATGTCTCTTTCTTTTCACACAATAACATATTACTTCTTTCAGCGTCAATTGATCAAAGTTGCACTCCGGTCCTCAGTTTCATTTAGCTAATGGAAAATATGTTAATTTTAGTAACCAAAAGCACGGATATATTCTGAATTCGCAAATTTTATTAAATTTTATGAATGTTTTTAGTGTGATAAATGAGTTATTCGAATGTTGACAAAAGTATGTGATGTCATTAGTTAATTTGTTTAAGTGTTTTTAATTTAAGTAAATATTCATTTTTATCTGTTTATCTATTTATGTGCAAATTTAAACCCGTTAACTCCACATTAGTCTGATATTGTCCGCTCTGGGCCGTGGCCAAGCCCGCACGGATTTGTTTTTGGGCTCCTCCCAAAAGGCCTCATACTAATGGAGTTGTTTTTGGCTGCTTATATTCAAGATAATTCTTCTTTATCTTATCGATGTGGGACTTGGGTTGACACCCACTCTACAATCTCCCCTCAATCCAAGAACCACCAATCTTGTAACTCTTATACCGCCGCCATTTATCTGTTACGCATCTTACGGAACACGTCGCCCGACCACCAGTGTCAGGAAGACTTTCAACACAAGTTGTCCAAGATATCCGACCGTAGTTCTGGAGAGCCTCCACACACCACGCAACTTGCAGCCCGCAACCCCAGGATCAATTCTTAACCTTCGGCTCTGATACCACTTATTGGGCCGCGCAACACCCGTTAACTCCACATTAGTATGATATTATCCGCTCTGGGCCGTGGCCAAGCCCACACAGATTTGTTTTTGGGCTCCTCCCAAAAGGCCTCATACTAATGGAGTTATTTTTGGCTACTTATATTCAAGATAATTCTTCTTTATCTTATCGATGTGGGACTTGGGTTGACACCCACTCAACATTTTCGTTATAATATAATGTTAAAAGTTTAATAGACGATATTAATTATCTAATCATTTAAGTATTTGTAGAAATACAATAATAAATTATTGTATTTAATATTAATGGATAATAAATATATAGGTATTAATGATGATTTAATGAATTAGATGTAATTAATATATGCATTAATTACATAATTATTATTTTATAATAAGTAGGGGTAGTTTAGTAAATTGAGACCGAATAACAGGGGGAATAATCGTAATTTCACTCTGATTTTTTTGTCTCACACAACCCCCTAGTTGCTCTATTATATATATAATAGATGTCTTACCAAGATCTTATAACGAATTACAAATTACTGATCTCGAATAGGCGTCCGTAATTCATTTCTCGGTTTCCTAACAAATTTTTGAGCGAGGAAGAGGGTTAAAATATGACTAATTTGCATTTCGCATCCTCTTGATTTTGGCTTATTGCATTTCACACTCAGTAGTATAATTATATGCATTTTGCATCCCCTAACTTTCAAGGCCCCTGTAGTTTGTACCCCTTTAAGGATTTTACGTTAAATTTGACTGTTACCGTTAGTCAAAATGAGGATATTTCGGTCATTATAAACATTAATAATTTTTAAAATTAAATTATCTCAATTATTATTATGATTTTTAGATTTTTAGATTTATCAAATTCTAGTTTATAATATAAAGATTTTTCAAAATATTATTTATTATTCAGATTTTTTTAAAAAAATGCATTACTAAATTCTCTTAAAGTATTATTTAAAATATAATTGTTATAATTTCCAAAGTATTCTTTATAAAAAAATATATCAAAACTTTAAAATTTCGTCTTTTTTCGGTTTTTTTTATAAAAAATTCAAGTTTTAAATTGTGTTTCTTTATTTTTTAAAAATAAATTATGTTAAATATAATAATAAATGACCAAAATACCCTCATATAACAATCAGACTTAACAATGTTAATTAAAAAAAGTAAAAAGTGCAAAGTGCAAAGTGGAGTGGACTTTAAAGTTAGGGGATGCAAAATGCATATAATTATACTATTTGATGCAAAATACAATAAGTCAAAATCAAGAGGACGCGAAGGGCAAATATATATAAAGATCACAATAAGAAGGCTTCTTCTAACCTCTCTTTTGATATAAAAAATTTACAGTCATGAGACTGTCAGTTCTGTAAATGAATGATTGATACACACAAGTTTGTCATACCATAATAGAGCATAGGGGTCTATAGACGATCCGCTCAACCGCATTAACCGTTCGCACCGCTCGCATCCGAATCGCATTTTGTGAATAATCGCAAAATGTGGATTGGTTGCGGGTAAAATTTTTAATAACCGCTTATGAATGGTCCGGATGCGGTTTTAAATATTTAAAAATCGCAAAATCGCAACCGCAACCCGCAAATATATATTTATAATAATTTATAATATATTAATTAATGATTTATAAACAAATATAATTATTTGATATTAATTAAAATAAGTTATAAGATTAATATTTAATAAATCTATAATACTTTTTTGACAGTAGTATTACAAGGATGGAAATTCAATTCCCAGTCCAAAACTTAAGCCCATTAAGCATTAGCCCACTAGTCCAATACACCCCTAAGTCCAATACACATAATCCACTAGTCGATTAATTACTTTTAGGGTTTTGAATCTAAGCGCTCCAGCCTCTCCCACTCCAATTCATCTCTCAAAATCTCTCTCTCTCTGATTCAGTGATTCTCCATTCATCGGTATGTACAATCAATTTGTGTATGTATTTAGTTTAATTTAATATAACTAATCAATCATTTTCTTATATGTAGTTACAATGGAGAAGGGTACATCTGCTGCTGCTGCTATGGAATTAGATGAATCCACCCCAAAAGAACCGACAAACAACAACAGTGATACACCAATAAACATCGACGAAGGTACGCCACTGCCACCCCCTCGTGGAAATAAGAAACAATCATATGTTTGGGATCATTTTACTAAAAACGAAGATCCTGAAAATCCTCGAAATGTTTGTAATTATTGTGGAGTTTCGTATGCTCGTCAAAAGAAAAGAAACGGGACTACTAATATGAGGACACATCTAGAGAGTCAATGCAAAAAGTATCCTCTTAGATTGAATCGTGACAAACAATCTCTTTTGAATTTTGCAGTTAAGCGTGATAGCGATGGTAATAATATAGGCTTATTGAAAAATCATGTTTATAAATACGAGGATTGTAGGAAAGCGTTGGCTGAGATGATAATAATATGAGGATTGAATTTTCATTCTGTATGACTTGCAACCTGCAAGTAATTTCTTGTACTTTCAAATATTTAATGTAGATATTTTATATTAAGTGGTTGAACCGCAAACCAAACCGCAATAATCGCAAAATCGTAACCGCAATTGATGCGGTTAATCGCAACCGCAAACGCGGTTGTGGATGAAGATTTTTGAAAATCGCTCTTCGCGGTTTGGTTCGACTTTTACTCTAAAACCGATCCGATCCGAACCGCGTACACCCTATTAGAGCATAATATGAAACATACAGTAGCTTTTATGATTGCTAGGAATGGGTTCAAAGGGGTTAGGTGTAAGAAGAGATGGGGGAGGGCCGGGTGTTCTTAAATAAATGATGGGGGCGAAAGGAGGGGAGAAGACCACGTAGCCTCCTCAAACTCTGGCCGTTAAACCTCGTATCGTACCCCCTCTCCCACCGACACTCCCCACCTTTTCTTTCTTATCCTTTTGCCTTTGCTAATTTTCCATTTTTTCACACTTACCTTACTCCACACTTGTCGTTTATTTATAATATAATGATTAAAAAATTGTCGTTCTGTACTCTCTCATCATGCATTTTTTTTTTGCCAAGTGTCTCATCATGCATATTTAACTAGTGGTTTAAGTAACAATCCACTTGCCAACTCTAATCTCTAGGTTCTAGCAACTCCGTTCATCACTTCATCTCATTTACAAGCAACCTCAAATCCTCATTTTATAATTTCTTTCTTCAAAGTTCTTTTACCTACATATTCAGCGATACTATATTGTAAATTATTCTAAATTTTATAATTTCTTTCTTCAAAGTTCTTTTACCTACATATTCAGCGATACTATATTGTAAATTATTCTAAATTTTATCATCACAAAGACACAAACTATACTTATTTTTAGTTTTACAAAATTTTTTTACTTGTTTTTATATAATTCGATGTCAAAGTACTCTTATGTCCCTCTCATTTATTTACACTTTTTTTTTTGGTACGTTTCTCATTTCTTTATATACCAAAAATAGTAACATTTTATAATATAAAATCCAATCACATTCACTACTTTCCTCCACTATATATGCTTTATCTTCACTTTATACATTAAATATTGATTGATTTCATTACTTTACTCATTTTTCTTATTTTTCCCTATTAATTCCGCGTCGTCCCCTATTAGGGGGACGGAGGGAGTATGTTATGTTGCAATCTCATTTTTCTACGAGAAAACAAAATAAAGGTATAAAATTAAAAAAAAATCGACATTGAGACTCCATTTGTTTGCCAGAAAATAGTTCGATTTTGGAAAATGTTTTTTATTCAATATATTTTCTTGAAAAATATTTTTCAGAAAAATACGTTCCATGAAAAATATTTCGAAAAAATATTTCCATAAAAAATATTTGCCAGAACATATTTTCCTGAAAAATATTTGTCATGAAAGCTATTTTTTTTAAAAAAATATTTTCCCCCAGAAATCATTTTCTCAAAAAATATTTTTCTAGGAAAATAAATTCTTAGGAAAAATTTCCGAGAAAATATATTTCGAAAGAATTTCTCAAAAAAAATTCTTGAAAAAAAATTCTCGGGAAAAAATTAGCGAAAAAGAGTTCTTTCGGAAAAATATATCTCAAAAAAAAAAAATCAAAAAAATTTATGAATAACAATGAGAAATAGTTCATTTTGAAAATTATTTTCCCGTTATTAAAAGAAGAAGTCATTTTTCAAAAACTTATCACTTTTCTTAAAAAATTTACTTCTTTTGTAAAATATTTTCTTTTCCTGAGAATCAAACAAATCACAAAAAATAAATGAAAAATAAATTTCTAAAACGCCAAACAAACACACAAAAAATATTTTCCACAAGACCAAACAAATGCCGAAAAGTCCAAAAAAAAATAATAATCAACAAACGAAACCTGAAATTGCATGTGTTCTTTCAAGAAGACAACTAAATACAAACAAAATTTCCTTTTTCTTTTTTAAAACACAAAATTTCCACTCTTAAAACTAGGAATAGTTCAAGTTATCAGGTCATCGCCGAAAAATACAAAATAAATCATGCAAGATCATAAGTAACAAAAACTCAAAGACTGAAAATTATTTTATTAATTTATTAAAAGGGCATGAGATTATTCAAATAGTTATGGGTTCTCAATTTCTAAGTTGGAGTCTGTCCCCTTCATCCTAAAATTTGTTAAAATATACTTCCATTTGTAAGGCTTACAAATTTATTTATTTGTATCTCAAATTTGTTTCCATTTTTTTTACAAAATAATATGATATGACATATGTCATATTTTAATTCGTGAACGCAGATTTATGAACGCAAAATTTCATATCATTATTAGAAAAGTTACTATTCTAAGCATATTACATAAATATTTGAAAACAATTTTTGGGTACTAACCCTTTTTAAAAAATGAAAGCCGGACAAGTGCACCAGAAATTCGAGTTCCTTTGGGTTTCCTTATTGGTCAAAAGTCTCTCACATTATTCATTTCCATTTTATTGGAAACAACAAATTTATAATTTCACAATTATTAGCACTTGACGTTAGAATTATACAGTAATACTCCTCTATCCCTCTCATTTCTTTACACTTTTCTTTTTGGTACATACTTCTTATTTTTTTATATATAAAAAATAGTAACATTTTATAATATAAAATCTAACCGCATTCATTATTTTTCTCCATTATACTTACTGTATATTCACTTTATACATTAAATATTGATAGTTCCCATCACTTTACTCATTTTTCTTACTTTTCTCCATTAATTTATACTTTTTCTTAATCTCCGTGCCGTCCCCTCCATTTTCTTTTTTGAGGGGGACACGGGGAGTATCCTAGAACATCTAAGATATTTTTGAACCAAAACGTATCAGAACCGTAGATCAAAGTAGACAAAATAATAGTGAGACAACCAGTGTACGATCACATCAACTAGTAGGTTACAGAAGTAGGGACAATAATGAACACGTGTTACCTCAGGCACCACATGATTCACACAAATAAAAAGGGACATCTAAACATCCTATGATTGATTGATAGTCTAGAGACAATCATAAAACCTATATCTACTATACATTTTAGGAATGGTGTTGACATCTTTTATACGTGGCCTCTCTGTTGTTGTCAGTCTTCGTCACATGATCCAGAATGCAGGCCTTCTTCCTTTTAAGTGTTAAAAAAAATTGTGTTACCTTAAATGAGAACTACTACAAAAATAGGTTAACCTATGTAATATATATATATATCTAGTTTGATGAATAATTTTGATAAGGTTTACTTTTTCTTTTTCTTTTTTAATTTTTCCAAATATGAAGATTCCATGATTTTTCTACGGTTTAAAAATATTTATTTTTTGTCGATTAAATATATTAAAAATTACATATTTATATTTTGTGAAATGAATAGTTTTCATTCAATTAAATATTTTTCATTTATGCTTATCTAATTGTAGCTACTTACCAACACAATTGGTTTTGTTTAAAACACGTACCAACTTTATTTAATTCTTTGTGTGCCCATTTCTGGGATACTTGGACGGTCCACAATTGGCATCTCCTGCAACATTATTCACCAATTTTTCCTTAGTTCACCAAGGACTTATCTGCAGTAAACTTTAGTTTTTGTCAGAAGAAAATAATTAAAAAATATATAATTTAGTTAAAATGTGTGTTAAAGGGAAATGAATCCTAAAGTTTCTAATACCAATACTTTGGATCAGTTTAGGCAACTAATCATATTCTCTCTAGCTAATTACCAAATACCAACTGGTCACTATAAGATTAGATACATCAAAAATTATGAAATGTTTGGCTAGATTTATTTCTAAAATAGTTGGTACTGCTGTTTAGATTTTATATTTTAAACCATCAGACTGGAATATTCCCTTATTGTATGGCATTTGACATTTTTTTACTGGGATTTTAAAATCCCATTTTATTTTTATTTCCAGTTGTTGTCTCTAAATGTGCATTTACATCATGTTTGACATCAGCTTGTACTAGGTTTGTTCAACTGATTATATTTTTCCTCCTCTTTTTCTAATTACCAACTTGTCATTCTTTATTCAGATAAAGTTGCATAAAAGTATGAAATGTTTCTCTTAATTTATTTCTAAAATATTTTGTACTCGTATTCCTAATTGTAAGGCATTTTGCAATTTTTTTTATTGAGATTTTAAATTCCCATTTTATTTTATTTCCACTTGTTGGTCTATAAATTTGCATTTTACATCATGGATGACATCAGCTTGTACTAGGTTTGAGCTCTTTAACGTCTGAGAAGTTGCTTCAAATGCATTTGCAGTTTTGTCCTGTTATTTTATTAATGAAAAAAATTAGATCTTTGTTGTAAATTTAAATTTAATGTTTTATATAATATACATACTATATTTTGTTCGTCTTACCTTTTTACGTTTAATATTCATTATTTTTCTCTTATGAAATATATGTTTAGGGATTTTATGTTTAGACCTATTCATGTTAAATTTTATATAATTTTTATTTTAATTTCTATGAAATAGTTCAACTAGACCTTACAAAATTAAATTATATATATGATAAGCGAGAAATCTTATCGTTAAATCTTAAATGATACTCCTCGGTCCCTCTCATTTCTTTACACTTTCCTTTTTTCCTTTTTGTCTCTCTCATTTCTTTACATACCAAAAATAGTAACATTTTATAATATAAAATCCAATCACATTCACTACTTTCCTCCACTATATCTAATTTATACCCACTTTATACATTAAATATTGATTGGTTTCATCACTTTGCTCATTTTTCTTACTTTTCCCTATTAATTTACACTTTTTCTTAACCTCCGTGTCGTCAATGTAAAAAATTGAGGGGACCGAGGGAGTAGATAGGAATAGTTAGATCTAATATAAAAAAAATATTTGATTAATTGTACGATTATATTTAAAAACTAAAAAGTGTATTTGATTAATAGTAGAATTATATTTAAAATCTAAAAAATGCATTTTGATAATCTAAACCAAATATAATTGGGTATTTTGTATTAGATAGGATTCTCTATGTAAAAATTGGTAACTTTCTTTTCTCTTTAATTTATGAGTAGTTTCAGTTTGATAATAATTGTTAAACCAAATTTTGAGATATCGATTCATATCAATTACATTATTAAAAAAATTCTGAATATAATGCTCATGTATAGAAATGATGTACATGAATTTATATTGCAAATTTTACTCTAGAATTTACAAGTGAAACGACTTAGTTATTTAATATTAACATACCACTTTTTTAAGGGACATACAATTTAATTCATCCAAATTATATTATATTATTTTACATATAATAAATATAAAAGAACAATATTAAATATTATTAAAAATTGAGAGTTTCATATTTATTAACGATAATTTTAAATATAATACTTATAGAGAAAAATGATCATGAGGTTAATCTCACCATATTTTACCTAAGATCACAGTACATATAAACAAAAAAATCTAATAATTTATTGTTAAATATTTACCTAACATATATTTTGATTTATTTATAAATTAGAAAAGTGGAGTAATTAGATAACTGATATAATACACTCAAATAATCAATTACTACCTCATGAGTCGGGGTCTTTATTCTCATATTCATAACATACTAACAAAATTTTAAGTTTTGAATCACATTAATAACATATTAAAATTACATATTTCAAAAATTAACAAAGAAATTAAAATTTTGAATAATATAAATTTGAATAAATACACATAAAATATATGTGTTTACAGAGTGTAAATGCACATGAAATAATTTATCCAAAAATATATCCTTACACTCCCTTCCCTCCAATTGTTAACATTTTGGCGAGGGAAAAGAAAAAGGGAAAAAAGAGTGGATAAGTTGGTGGGACTTGCTAACATTTATGTAAAAAAATATACTATTTTATGAAATGTTAATAATTGGACTTAAAAATAAAAGTGTTGACAATCTGTTGGGATTTTGGTCGTCATTGTACAATAGCATAAACAAATAAGAATAGTTCAACTTTAAAATAAATAGATGATAATTGTGAGATTTCGAACTCCGACTTATGAAATATAAAAATTAATATTTTTATCTCTAAATATATTAAAAAAAGAAAGTCCAAAATTTTGATAATACTGCAAAAAAGTAAGCATCATTGAATCTTAAAATAAATTATTTTTGAACATTATAATGTCAAGTAATATTTTATACATTAATAGATAAGTTAATTTTGTAAAAGTTCAAGGTTCGAAATTCGTTAACAATATATTAAAATCAAATTATATTTTAGTATTATAAATATTAATAAAATTAACAAATTAAAAAAATATGAATACTAATAAAATTCTGAATTAATATAATAAAAATATTAAAAAAATATCCGTGAATTGCACGATAAACTAGTAAATGAAAAGTAATGCAACTTGGATAATATCTAATCATCAACTAAGGTTTCAACTTTCATATTCAAACAACAGTAGGTGCTGGAACATGTCTCGGGAAACAAAACACAAGGTCTTGAAATGCTGAAGCCCTCGGAAGGAAAGAGTGAAGCAAAAAAAGATGAATAGAATTAAGCAAGTTTAAAGATGGTGTTAAAATAATCTGGAAATAAAATTAAATAATAAAGTCAACATTATTACATGTAATTCTTTTAATTTCATTTCATCCAAAAATAAACTTTAAATTTATAGGAGGATCTCACTTGGTTAAATTTACCACCAAATAATGTTATTTTCACAATAAATAAAATTTTCTAAATAAAATTTAGAAAAGTATCTTAGTATATTTAGGACGGCTCTGAATTTGACAATCTTGAAAAATGATTGGTAAAGCTAGCAAAGAAAGAGGATAGAATAGTGGCCATAGGGTTGTGTTGTGTGGCCTTTGATTAAAGCGAAGGGCCAACTTTGTGTCACTTCTAAGCATACACACATTATATAAACATGTAATACACGTGATTTGTTACTATAATTTGACCATTTCTGTTCATGCCGACCTATGAAACTCTAATATTTATACATAACTCAGATTTATAAGGCTATTTCATCACCTGCTTTTATTAAAAAACTTAACGAAATAAATAAGAAAAATAAAATAAAAAGTCATGTTTTTATATCAAATTAAAATAGCACAAAACAATACTATATATGTTCTACAAACTTAAAAAAAAATGTATCTATTGAAACAAGAATAAATAAAATACATTAACCTTAAAATTTACAACATAGGTTAATAAGATTAGTTATACATTTAAGCAGTTAAATAAAACAAGCCATTTCATGTGTAGGGTAATTTTTTTGATAATTAAGATGAGGAGTGACTAGTGATTTTTTGAATCAACACATTGCCGCTAGTTCACTCGGTGTAAGGTAATTTTAAGTTAAAAGGCAATAGTGGAAGGGTAAATAAAGGACTTTGTATTAGTAAGTAATAATTTAATAAAACAAACAACTGATTAGCCATGAACATATCTCTGTAGTACAACGTAGTACTTCCCTAAGAATGGAACAAACGGTACTTATAATCTAACTTTATTTCCTTTTCTTATTGTCACTGACAATAACTTTCTTTTTTTTAACAAACCTGTTTTTATAAATTAGTTTATGGTCAATTGTTGTTTTGGGACCACATCGTGTATAAACAAGGAAAATATGCATACAATAATTGCTAGTGGTCCTTTATTAAATAGCCCCATTGTTGGATTTTGTCAATGTGTACACCACTGGTTGTATATTGTTCAGAGCTAAATATGTAATGTTATCTCCGTCCATTTTGGTGTGTTTGGAACCAATAAGAACTGACCACATCATTTCATTACTAGGTATAGATATATTATGTTGGTTTATCTTATCGAGTAAATTTGAGCATCACTATAAAAAGTCATTATTTTTATTTTAGAAATTATAATGACCCATCTTTTTTAGAAGTTATATGTGTATCGTTAATCATTATTCTTATTTTAGAAATAATAGTAGTCCACCTCTTGTATATCCTCAATAAAATAATAATAACTGCCTTTATAAGATAGTTAATAACTCCTAAAATGACAATAATAATTTTTATAGTGATTTTTATAGTAATGTCAAGATTTATTCGCTCTCTTAACACCCTAATTCCGCCCTACATGTGTAACATAATTGATCAAACTCAAAGAATAATGTATCTCCAATTCATCAGTGAATCCTATAAATCACTATGAACTCACTACATTATTTTTATTGTAAAATTCCAATATAACTTATATCAAAATTATATAATTTTTTCCCTTATATCTACAGATTCAAACAACAATTATATTTGTCATAAACATCTACATTTCTCATTTTTTATTTTTAACCTTTGCAGGAACTGAAAGTAACATTTTATTTTCCCGTTATATAAAATATCCTCCTCGTAATCTTCTGACTTTTCACTCAACAATACACATATATATAATTCACAATGGTGCCGGTGTTGAGTTAAATGCAACTTATAAGCAATTCTACATCCTTAAAATCCTCCTATCATCTCTACTTGTCTTAAAATCTATATCCACAGCTCCTGGATCATCCAGATCCGATCTCTCTATAATCCGACCCGGTTTATTACAATCTAACTCAAAACAGACAAGCATGTTGGATCTTAATATAGACACAATCTCAGCTCCATACAAAACTAATGATCACCAAAATTCAGTTACTCAGAATGTTCTAGAAGCTTCTGCTTCCGATACTTCTGTTTCCTCCGTCGTCAACGCCGACGAAGCTCCGCTGAGCACCGGCGGCGACGTTGTTGACTCATCGAACTCGTCGTTCAGCTTCAACATGCTGTTTCAAGAATGTGATAGAAATGTTGATAGCTCGCCGGAATTGCAGCTTTTTCCGGTGATCGGAGGTGAATTGAGTAATGAAACAGCTTCCTCGAAGTCGTTGATGAGACCGCAGTGGCTGAATTTATCGGTTCCAGTGGCGCCGGTTGATTACAGGTTGAAGATAATTGAGGAGAAGCCGCCGCCGGTGGTTGTGCAGCCGGCGGCGAGGAAGAGTCGGAGAGGACCGAGGTCGAGAAGCTCGCAGTATCGTGGTGTTACGTTTTATCGGAGAACTGGTCGGTGGGAATCCCATATTTGGTACTTCCTCCGTTCTTATTTAAATGTCGTTTCCGTAAAATTGACTAAACTTTGACCATAATTTTATAGTAACAAGTGATCAAAGTTTATATAAAGTGTGGTACTTATACAAGTCATTTCTATTTATAGATATGTAAATCATGTGTCAACTGTCTATTTATGTAGGATGGATCGATTGTACTTTATCTGTGTGTTACTGAACTAACTGTAATTACTAGTTAGTGATATGATGTGAAATAAAATTGTTCACATTAATAATATGTTTTCATTACTGATTTTTTTTTCTTTCTTTCTTCTTCTTTTTTCTCCAAAATTTTTATAGGGATTGTGGGAAGCAAGTTTACTTAGGTAAGCAGTTGATTATGTTTAAATGTTTTTAATTTAATTGATCTACAAATTTAATTTGTGCTTAATGAGTATTTTTTTGTTTAATTTATAGGTGGATTTGACACTGCACATGCTGCAGCTAGGTAAGAGATAGTTTATTTTGATGATTAGAACTTTGTTATAGAATTTAGTGTTCTTCTGGAATTCTGGGTTTTAATGAAATTTGGATATTGCACTTCAGAGCTTATGATCGGGCTGCGGTTAAGTTTCGGGGAATTGATGCTGATATTAATTTTACGATTAGTGACTACGAGGATGATCTGAAACAGGTAATGCTAGTTAACCGAGCTTAAGGTCTTTCTTACCAGCCTAATCCAACATAACATCTAATATATGGTAAAATTCCAATGATCTAAGTTCGTTCGAATGATTTGATCTACAGATGAAAGACTTGACGAAAGAAGAATTTGTCCATATTCTTCGTCGCCAGAGCACTGGATTCTCACGCGGGAGCTCAAAATTCAGAGGGGTGACCTTGCACAAATGTGGCCGCTGGGAAGCTCGGATGGGTCAACTACTCGGAAAGAAGTGAGAATCACAGTTTCAATTTTTATTATTAGTTCTTTTTAAATGATGTTATTGCACCAAGTGTATACATGCTTTTGTATTGTTTTGTGCCTTGAACTACGATATGGTTTTTGGGAATGTGTTCTACATTCTGGATGGTAATTCTGGAATGCCTAAATTTCCAAAGAAATAATTGGAAGCCTTTTTATCCACAAGATTACAATGCTTGATTGCAGGTATGTGTATCTTGGACTATTCGACAGCGAAATAGAAGCTGCAAGGTCCTTATGATTTATATTCCTTGATACGGAATAACTCAATTTGATAAACTCAGTTCTTGGGACTTTATCCAACAAATCTTCATTTTCGTTTTTGTGATCTAGGGCTTATGACAAAGCTGCTATTGAATGTAATGGACGGGAAGCAGTGACTAACTTCGAATCCAATACCTATGAAGCTGAAGTCACTATGTCTAACAATATAAAAGGTACAAGTCGACTATAAGTTATGTTCATGATAATATCGATGTCAGGATTTCTTTGTTAACTTTTATCTATTCTATAGGTGCAGACAGACACCATGATCTAGAATTAAACCTTTCCATCTCTTCCCCTTCTGGAACTTTGAAAGGGAATGATAATATCAGGAGTATGCAACTCCATGAAGCAACTTACGAATTGATGAATAGTGGGAAAAGATCAAAGGTAAAAAAGAAATTCCAGTTCCTCCATCATCTTTGGACAACCTTAGCTATTTTGATATTTTCACTAATTTAGTCGTGTTAACCAGAACATTTAAAATTATCAAAAAAAAAAAGAGAGAACAATTTAGACATAATATCTATTGTTCATTATAGTAGTGTTCACTAGATGCCTCTAAATACAACAGAACTAATACCATTGCATAGGCTAAGCCCTACATTAATTTCGTTCAGGTTGGTTAACCTTGTATCTCTCCTGTCTTATCTCTCTATTTCATAGGTTGAAAGCTATGTTTCTGCTCCTATAAGGGAACAGACATCCCATACAACAGTGGGATCGAAACAGCATCCCACGTGGCCTGGCATATATACTGGTTTTGCTGCAAACTACGAGGTAAATTTTTGTTTGTATTGGCCACTTGAGCACAGTAGTCGTCATGTGTTTACTAAAGCCAAATGTTATACGGTAGTGCACTAGCAAAAATTACATCAAAGACTACTTACGTTTGCAGATGGTTAAAGAAACTACTTAGATTTGAAGATGTTTATTAACTTACGTGGTCCTTGAAAAGTTGTATACACAAATCCCAATGTACATTTGTTTGCTGCATGAACACATACCTTCTTCTTATAGAAGTTTCTTTCGGAAAATATTCTTGATCTTTTTAGAGTCCATGATACTATTTTACTTGTTGGATAGGAAGTACATTGTTACATGATGGACATATATAACTGCGATCGAGTACATTTGGCTTGCAATCTTAATTTCTACTGAAAAATTAATGAACTTGCATAACTAAAAGTTGTATTCGAACCTTGTGATTTGTAAATGTCACATTTGTGGTATATAAGATTAATGGCCTTAGCAACGGACTCATGGAGTAAATCACCAGTTCCTTGTGTAGTTCTTTATAGTTCATCACACTGAACAGAGAGAGGGAGAGGTAATATGGTCCTTTAGTTGTCCCCATGTATAATGATGGAGATGTATTTCTGTTCCACAGGAAAAGGCAACCAGAAAGCCAGAAGCCGAAGCTGGTCCTTCTCTAGGATTCACCAATTGGGCATGGCAAATGAATGGCCAGGGCATTGTCACCCCCGTGCCAGTGTTTTCAACTGCAGCATCATCAGGATTCTCTTCTACAACCCCACTATTTTCAGGCACCCTACTACCAACAAACCCCCAAAACAAGAAACTCTGCCTCTCATCGCCTGCCAACGGAACTCCCCTATATTTTGGTGGCAAAAACTGAAACAATTCAACTCTGTTGGTCAATATAATTGAGTGTTGCTGACTGGATATGCCAGCTGTGTCTGACATAGCATATCTAACAGAATTTCCCTCCTCCAAAGTTAGAAAGTCAGTTTATAGATATAGGAAGTCTGAGGAAATGAGCGAGTTAGTTACAAAAATACAAAATAAAAAACTCTTTCTCCCTCTCTATTCTCTTGTGTTAATCTCTCTTCGATTGATGTAAACAAGATTCATCTTCTTTGTATGTACTACTGTTTTGAAGATTGTATAAAACAGTTTGTATGTTTCTTCTTTAATGGAGAGCTAAAAGCTTCATTTCACTATTGATTAAGTGTATTGCTGATTGAGTAGAGTATAATTGAGTTTGTAACATGGTATCAAAGCTTGGTTGTATGATTTTTCCGCAGAAATGAACTTTGTTTCATCATTTTCTGAGCTTACATTGTGAGTTTGATTGTTGCGCATCAGATGTTTGATTAATTGCCTCAATTGAACTTCAGCGTGTTGGAGATTGTTTAATATCATCGTTTCAAGTAAGTGTCTTTGCTCTTCCATGATTGTAGATGTTCATAGCCGGTGTCTTCAATATGTCTACGATAACGTCTTATTCACCTGCTACTGTTGGATCTACAAGTCTTTCATCAACTCTTGATTGTAATCATCCTTATTATATGCATCCTTCTGATAGTCCTGGTATGCAAATTACTACGGTGATTTTGACTGATAATAACTATAATCAATGACATCGGTCTCTAGAGATAGCACTTTCTTTGAAATTGAAGTTTGGTTTTGTTGATGGAACATACATTAAACCTGTTGCTACATCACCGTTGTTAGTTCATTGGCTTCTGAATTCTGTTTCAGTTGAGATCAGGAATAGTATTGTCTATATGCCATCTGCTCGTGAAATTTGGCTTGATCTAGAGGTGTGTTATGCACAAAGTAATGTTCCTAAGTTGTTTCATCTTTGGAAAGAAATTGCACATCTTACTCAAGGTTCAATGTCAATTTCAGCCAATTTCACTAAATTTCGAACCATTCATGATGAACTTGAGTGTTTCAACACCAAGCCTCGTTGCACTTGTAATCACTGTACTTGTGCTGTTAATACAAAATTAAATGATCTTGATCAGAATATTCAGTTAACACAATTTCTCATGGACTTGAATGATACTTTCACTGGTATTCGGGGTCAAATACTGATGATGCATCCACTACCGTCTTTGAGTCAGAGTTATGCCATGTTGCTTCAGGAAGAAATTCAACGTGCTGTTCATAATCCTTTATGTGGTTCCGATACAATTGCTATGAGTGTCAAGCCATCATATCTTGTTAAGCAACATCCTAAAGGTCTGCAAAACTCTGGAAAACGGAATAGTGATTCCACTGTTGTATATGATTTCTGCCATATGAGTGGACATCTTAAAGACAAGTGCTATTGCATTCATGGTTATCCATCTTGGCACAGGTTGTTTGGGGAGCCTAAACCAAAACATAAGTTTCTGAACTCTAGGAATACAGTGGTGGCAAATGTTACTACTAATTCAAATGAAGTGTTTGCTGCAAATGACTTGAGTGTTAGTGCAGGATTGCAGATGTCTCAGTCTGAAAATTTACAATTGTCTGAAGGCCAATGTAGGCAACTAATTACTATATTGTAGAGAAATTTGTCAACTGCTCAGCTGCACTCTGCTACTGGTTCTTCAGGTGAAACCAGTACTCCACACTGGTTTCCCTCAGTTAATACTGTGACTTCAGTAGGTATGTCTTCTCATGTGGTAAATCATGTGTACTTTTTTGACAAAAATCTTTCACAAAGCAAGTGGATTATTGACACCGGAGCTACTGATCACATTACTCCCTTTCTACACTTGTTGCAAGATGTGCATACTTGTAGTGCCCAATTGCAGTTGCCAAATGGTGCTACAGCTGCCATAACACATGTTTGCACTTTAGTGCTTACCTCTTCCCTAGTCTTAACAAATGTTTTGTGTGTTCCTGAATTTCCTTATAACTTGCTTTCCATTTCAAAACTGTTGCTTGACACTACCTATCAAGTTACATTTTTGGCTGCAAAATGTTATCTTCAGGATCACACCTTGGGGAAGACTTTAGAACTTGGTAAATAGGAGAATGGCTTATATATATTGACACACCAACCTGCTAGTACTGGTTCTATTATTCCTTCTGTGCAGGCTACTTCTGTCTTTCAGTCTACTTCAACTCCAGTTCTTCCAGATGTTTTTGTGGCTCAGGTGCACAATACAGATGTTTGGCATGCAAGAATGGGTCATATTCATGTTGTTCTTGTGCATAGTCTACCAGTAAATTGTTCAAAGACAGTGCTAGATATTTTTTATAGCTGTTATTTTGCAAAACAATCAAGGTTACAGTTTCCATCTAGTTCACATAAGAGTATTCATTTGTTTGACTTAGTTCATGATGACCTTTGGGGTCCTTATGGATTCAAGACACGTGGAAATTGTAATATGTTCTTGACTATTGTTGAAGATAAATCAAGATCTACATGGATTTACTTACTTTCTGATAAATTTGTTGTTCATTTTATTTTTCAAGAGTTTGTTTCCTTAGTTCAAACACAGTTCAATACAACTATCAAAGTCGACAATGGAACTGAGTTTGTGAATAAAACTTTAGATTCTTATCTTACTTCTTTAGGCATTATACATCATACCAGTTGTGCATAAACACCACAACAGAATGGACTGGTGGAACGCAAGCATAAACACCTCTTGAATTGTGCTAGAGCATTGCGGTTTCATGTTGGTTTACCTATAGGTTTTTGGGGTGATTGTCTGCAGACAGTTGTTTATCTTGTAAATTGGACACCATCAATTATTTTGGAGAATAAGAGCTCTTATGAAGTACTGTATAACACTGTTTATCACTATGATCATTTAAGGATTTTTAGTTGTTTGTGTTATGCTTAGAGATGCACAAAAAGCCCTTCGGGCCGGGCTTTATCCGGGCTTTAAAAAGCCCGGGCTTTTTAACAATCGGGCCGGGCCGGGCTTTTTCAAAAATCGGGCCGGGCCGGGCTTCCTCTAAAATATGAGGCCCATTTTAGGCCCTCGGGCTGGGCCGGATCGGGCCGGGCCGGGCTTTTTTTAATTTATATATAAATAATTTTTTCCTTTTTTTTTGAAAAGTTAATATATTAAAATACAGAAAAAGCAAATTTTTTCAAAAAAAACGACCATAAAAGAGCTACACTCCTCAACTATTGAAATTCAGAAAACATAATATTTTATCATAATATTTTAGCATAATATTTTATCTATTACTAAAAAACTATTAGCATAATATTTTATCATAAAACATGAGTGCAACTCAAGAACATTCTACACATAATATGCGTTATTGAACTTAACCTGACCGTAAGCCATACAAATCTCCTCGTACATGACCATTTCAAGAATCACATACACTACACTCAATAAATCTTCTAGAAAAAAAGGTTTGTCCTGCACATTGTTGATTTTTCTTAACCTCATTATTCTTCATATTACCTATATTACTAAGTTTAATATTCATGAAATTTATTTAAAATATTATAAAATTTTAAATTTTATCTATAAAAAATCAGATTTTTATCCGGATCTCTCAAAAAGCCCAGGCTTTTATCCGGGCCGAACCGAGCTTTTATCCGGGCTTTTTGAAAGCCCGGGCTTTAACCGGGCTTTTCGGGCTTCGGGTCGGGCCGGGCTTGACGAAAAATAGTAGGCCTGTTTAAGGCCCTCGGGCCGGGCTTTTCGGGCTTTTTTCCGGATCGGGCCAGGCCGGATTTCGGGCTTCAGGCTTTTTGAACATCTCTAGTTATGCTACAGTGGTTCCTCAATCTCTTAATAAGTTTGCACCTAGGTCTATCAAGGGGGTGTTTCTTGGCTATCCATATGCTAAGAAGGGTTATAAGATACTTAACCTGGCTACAAGACATGTGTTTATTTTCAAGGATGTTCAATTCCTAGAAACTATATTTCCTTTCAAGGATATTGAGGTTACACTACCTCATTTGTTGTTTCCGGTATCATCTCATGTTATTGATGATAACCCTCTACAAGGTTCTGCTTATGAGAACAACATATTTGATACTAAAAGTGCTCAGTCATCTGATATTGTTGTTCATCCTGCTGAAACTACTACATCTGGTGTTACTTCTCCTATTGAGATTACACCTGTTGCACCTGTCATCAGATCTCAATGACAGAGACATGTTCCTGCAAAGTTTAATGATTACATTGGTCTACCAACTATTATTCAGTCCCACCATTCTACTATTGCTAACACTTGTCTAGTTTTAGATCAGGTTTCTGTTAAAGATTGTACTGTTGGTGAGTCCTCTTCTAAGTTTGTTCCTTTGATTGTTGAACCTCAACACTACAAAGAGGTTGTTCAAGTTGCTGAGTGGTGTGAGGCTATGAATGTCGAGTTGACTGCTCTTGATGAAAATGACACATGGGATATTGTACCTTTTCCATCTCATAAGAAGACAGTTGGGTGTAAGTGGCTATACAAAGTTAAGTATTTTGCCAATGGTCAAGTTGATCGATTTAAATCTCGTTTGGTGGCAAAAGGGTTTACCCAAACAGCCAATATGGATTACTTTGAAACGTTTGCACCAGTTGCAAAAATGACTACGTTTCGTTTGATTATTGTTATGGCAGCTATGTCTAATTGGCTTATTACTCAACTAGACATTACTAATGCATTCTTACATGGTATTCTCGACGAAGAAGTTTACATGTATGTGCCTCCTGGTTACATTATACGTCAGCATATTCTTGATCAATATTCTGGTAAACGTCTTGTCTGTCGTCTTCTTAAATCTCTTTATGGTCTAAAACAGGCCCCATGTCAGTGGTTTATTGCCTTGTCAAACGCTTTGATGTGTTTTGGGTTTGTTCAGACTCATGGGGATCCAAGTTTATTTGTCTACTCTCATCAAGGTCATCTTCTTTTTCTGCTCATTTATGTCGATGATATGGTTTTAACCGGTACAAGTTCTGTCCTCATGTCTCAAGTAACAGATTTCCTTAGCACTCACTTCAAGATAAAGGATTTAGGTCCCTTACATTATTTTTTGGGCATTCAGATTACACGTATAGCTGAGGATATTTTCATGAATCAACAGAAGTATGTGGTTGATATTCTTAAAGATTTTGTTTATCTTAATGGCAAAACTGCTTTGGTGCCTATGGATCAAAACCATGATTTACCCAAAGATACAGATTGTCCTTTTTTAAATGATGTCACTGCCTATAGACGTTTGATAGGCAAACTGATCTATCTTACCGTTTCGCGGCCGGATTTGGCTTACTCTGTTCATGTTCTTGCTCAGTTCATGAACACACCTCACTCTGCTCATTGGCATCCTGCTTTGAAGTGTGTTTGTTTTACTTCTCACATCTAGTCAGGGGTTGTTTTATGCTGCTAAAACCAATCCCTGTTTGGCTGCCTATTGTGATGCTGATTGGGGGAGTTGTAACTGTACACGTCAATCATTAACTGGGTATTGTATCACTCTTGGTGGTACCTTAATCTCTTGGCACTGCAAGAAGCAAGCAACTGTCTCTCGATCTACTGCCGAGGCTGAATACCGGAGTATGACTGATGTCTGTTGTGAGATCACTTGGTTAATGTCTTTGTTAACTGAAATGCAGCGTTCCAACCTTACTCTGGTTCCTATGTTATGTGACAACCAGTCAGCTCTTTACATTTCCTTCAACCCCGTGTTCCATGAACGAACCAAACATATAGAGATTGATTTTCATTTGGTTCATCAAAAGTTCAAGACTGGGCTGATTTTAGGGTTGTTCACGAACCGAGTCGAGCCGAGCTTTGATGTAAACGAGCCGAGCTTTACTTTTTTCTCTGACGAACCGAGCCGAGCTTTCTTATCGCACAAAATTCGTGTTCGAGCTCGAGTTCGTTAACTAATGAGCCGAACACGAGCTTTTATCGAACAAAAACGAGCCGAGTCGAGCCGGGCCGAGTCGAGCCGAGCTCATTAGAACTTACAATTTTTATAGATAATAAAACCCAATTTTTCTTAACCCAACGAACTAAAACATTTTTTTATCGAAACCGAACCCAATTTTCCAATCAATTCTCAATAAAAACTAAAATACACATACTATAAATTGCAAAATTAATTTAAAATATTAACAAATAATATAAAAATATATCGAATATATCTTAATTTTTTCGAGCTTTATCGAGCCGATCTCGAGCCGAATGAGCTCGAGTCGAGCTTGAGCCGAGCTCGAGTCGAGCTCACTAATAGCTCGGCTCGAGCTCGTTTTCTTAACGAACAATTTTTTGTGTTCGAGCTCGAGTTCTTAACGAGCCGAGCCGAGCTCGAGCTTGTTCACGAACAACTCTAGTTGATTTCTCCTCAACACATTGCTTCTGCACATCAACCAGCGGACCTGTTTACCAAAGCCTTGTAATCTGTTCATCTTAGGTTTTTACTCTCCAAGTTAGGTGTTTCTACTGCTTCTCCAACACCTAACTTGAGGGGGGCTGTTGGTCAATATAATTGAGTATTGCTGACTGGATATGCCAGCTGTGTCTGGCATGGCATATTTAATAGAATTTCCCTCCTCCAAAGTTAGAAAGTCAGTTTATAGATATAGGAAGTCTGAGGAAATGAGCGAGTTAGTTACAAAAATACAAAATAACAAACTCTTTCTCCCTCTCTATTTTCTCGTGTTAATCTCTCTTCGATTGATGTAAACAAGATTCATCTTCTTTGTATGTATTGCTGTTTTGAAGATTGTATAAAACAGTTTGTATGTTTCTTCTTTAATGGAGAGCTAAAAGCTTCATTTCACTATTGATTAAGTGTATTGCTGATTGAGTAGAGTATAATTGAGTTTGTAACAAACTCCTACATGTAAAATGCTTGATGTTCAGATACATATCAGAGATCAGCTTGTTAGAATAAGCTATTTGTTGAAACCACCACTGTAAAGTTGGAGTTCATTCGTGTAAATTATACATATAGTATCATCGTAGATTGATTTGATCAAATACTAAATTCTATTTTGCAACTTTTGATTGACATATAACCGCACAAAACTTTTACTTGATTCATACGATCATTATCCGTAGTGATTCGATCCTCTTGTTTTGTAGCCATAGGCTGTATATATTAACCATTGGGTGACTTAGAAGAAAATCCAGTACAACATGAATTGGTTTACCCAAATACTCGGTTACTCGGTCAAAATTGTGAGTGAATAGGGAGGATGATTGGGTAATTATTGATGATGTTTACCCTTTGTTAAGATCAAATTATCAGAGCACAGTTTGTACTTTTCTATCAAGTGTAGACTTTTTGAAATATTGCTTAAGTTCTTATCTTTCAGTATTGAATTTCTCTCCTCGTGATCTTAATGACTTGATTGTGAAAGTCGGAATAACCAACAAGAATAAACATTCCTAAACATTGATTTAAATTCAGTGTTGTGAGTTGTGACTGGAGGAACATAGAGATCTTCTACAAACGATCTAAAGAGCCTTTTTAGAGCAACTTCAACAATTTCGTTGATGTTTTCTTTAAAAATAATACTATTAAGTTAACTCCATAGAGGTAAAGTTATATATGTTCTCCAACAATCTTCTTTAAGTTCACTCCCTATCATTTTTTTTATTACACATAAACAATAATATGGATATTAAATACATTGGAAAGTGAGAAATGGTATTAAAAATGAGTTAGGAGAGAGAATGACTACCTCATTACCGAGGAAGCATTAGAAACACTTAGAGCAACTCCAACAATCACATGAAATTTTCTTGATATAAATAAATGGGCTCCTTTAGGATACAAAAATACACATTCATTCCAACAGGCTTCTTCAAATCCACTACATATCCTCTTTTTTAATACTTAAAATATTATATGTGCATAAACATGCAAAAACAGCAGAATGAAGTAGGCCCATGATTTTACTTATACTATTATAAAATGAAAGAGGACGAGAGCAACGCTCCTCATGTTTGAGGAAACATATGAAGATCTTAAACTTTTGAGAAAGTGTTAGGAGTCTCTTGGAGACAGTTTTTAGCTTAATTTTCCCAAAAAATGACTAAAGAACTTGTTTATTGATGTTGTTGGAGTTGCTCTTAAATATTTGATTACTCAGGAAGCATTAGAAGCACTTAAATATTTGAAGAGGGATTAGAAGCTTGTTGAAGTTAATTTTACCTTTAAATTCTTTAAAAAATAATTAATGAGGCTATATGAAGACATTGTTGGAGTTGCTTTGACGTTATTCGTGGTTCTCCTCCAAAATTTGAATCAAATGTACATAATATAATTAGGGATGGCAAAATAATCTGATTCGACGAATACCCGATTCAAAATTCGAAATTTTGAATTTACTGAATCCGATTTTTTGAATTTGGATTTAATTTTTAAACCCGAAAATATTTAGATTTGGATTTGGATTTTAAACATATCGATACGAAATCTAACCTGAAAACTAAAACCCAATCAAAACCCGATCCGAATCTGAAACCTGAAAATACCCGAATATATATATATATATATATATATATATATATATATATATGGTAGCCTTCTATAGCACACCTTCTTATATAGAGTTCTGTAGCACACTATTATAAAAATACATATAATACATATATTTATCATATTATTAATTAAATATAATTACAAACTTTAATTTAGTAAATCAAAAACGAAATCCTACAACTTTTTCCTTTCAAAAATCATTGAAATTTTTGGCATGATTCTACAGCAGAATCAAAATTATCCAAAATGGTTCTATTGTAGAACCAAATTTAAAATCAAACTTTTTGCTCAAGTTTTAAGTGATATATTTTTTATAAAATATATATATATATCATAATATTTTATATGAGAATCAAAATTTATATTTTGTGAAATTATAATAAAGATATTCCATAATAGAATCAATGGTGTGCTACGAGACTCTGTATAAGATGATTCTTTCTAGAAGAATGATATATATATATATATATATATATATATATATACACTATATATGTACTATAATTCTTTCATATAATTAATAAATTTATCAAATAAAAATAATTTAAACAACTTCGACCCATTGTCTTCTATACTTCCGAGAAGTCTTTTTTCTAGTTCAAATTATAAACACAAACACATTCCTACTTTTAGTTAATATAAATATATATATATATATATATATATATATATATATATATATATATATATATAACTGTTCATTTATATTTATATTATTATAATAATATATATTATAATTTACTTAATTTATATCTGTCATGCATCATGCAAGGAATCCTGATGAAGTAATGTTGATGGTTAAACCAGTGAATTAATTTACTATTTTTAAAAGACTAAAAAATGTTGTAATTTACTCTTTTAAAAAAATATTTAAATAAGACTTGTAAAACTTAACAAAGTATGAGATGTTAGACTTTAGATGGATTTGATTTTGATCAATAATCATTGAATTATTTATCTACATACTTGTTGTTTTTTTGGGTTTGAATTTTCAGATTTAGGGTATTATCCAAATCCAATCCAAAAATTTCGGGTTTCGAGTATATCCAAACCCGATGCGAAATCCATCGGATCGGATTTGAATTTTAATTTTCGGGTATTTTTCGGGTTCAGGTACGGTAAAAAATTCGGGTTTGGATTTAGATTTTGCCAAACCTGACCCGTTCCGACCGTATTATCATTCCTAAATATAATATGGGTCACGCTCTACTCCATTGAGAAACCCCTTATTGTGAGATATGAGATCTAATCATAACCATTAATTTATAAAGCCTATATTCATCTCCCACCACTCAATAATTTTATTAATATTTTAATATTCCACCACCCTCACCCATCCACCACCTTCGGTCACCGGCGACGACCACCAACTCCAGTGACTAACAGTAATCTCCAACGTCATCACAAAAATCACTACTGTTAAACAAAAATCACCACCATCTCCGATCAGTAACTCCGACCACCACCCACCTTCGGCCATCTAAAATCACCACATTTAATAAAAAACACCACCATTTTCGGCGACCACCAACTCCGACGACTAGCAATAATCGCCATCATTACCACTATTTCTCTTCTGCTTCCTGTCAGGTTGTCACTAACTCCGGCTACCACCCACCAGCCACCAACTCCGGCCATCTAAGAAATCACCATCATCACTACCTTATCATCGCTAATCACCACCACCATTACAGTACTCCTAAGTCCTAACTCCAGGCACCAACTACAATCATCACCGCACCACCACCAACATCACCACCACCGCCATTACTGGCAACACGATCTCCATCAACACAATTTACAAAATCACTAAATTCATCGTTAAAATCATTAAAAATTAAATGTAAATCACCAAACATTATTCACAGACCACTACGATTTACATGCGATCAAATTCAACGAAAAAACATCAGTCACCAACATTCATACACAAATCACCATAATTTAATAAAAAAATCACCAATTTCTCATATATGGGAACTAATTTTTCATTGGTATAAGTACCAAATCGTCAAGGATGGTGGGATCGTTTTAGAAATATTTTGGTATAAGTACCAAATCGTCAATGATTGTGGGATCGTTTTAGAAATATTTTCGATAATAACAACAGCATTACACAGCGCACCTGATTTGATTTTTTGAAGATTTAGTAAGGAGTAGGTGAATGTTGCGTTGGTAGGGCGGAGGTGGTGGCCGAAAAAATAACGAATCAAGCTGGCAGCTGGAAAAAATTACAATTGAATGTAAAAGAGGGGAGGGAGTTGTCGGGGGAAAAGAGAAGAACTTACAAGCACTAAAGATTAATTTTTTTTTTATTCTAAATGAAAGGGTGATATTAGATCTCAGTTCTCATTTGAGCAAGAGTCAATATAATAAAACATAAAAATAGCCTTTTTAACGTGAATTTTTTTAATTTATTTTGTAAATATTTTAATAAAAAATGTATATAGCCACGATCCAAGCATGCAACCCGATTAACTCCTTATATATAATAAGCGTAAAGGAGATCTTATCTAAAATTTTGGTTGGTCACTGTACTACCAAAAGTATACTATCCGTTGGATTATAAAACTATAAATCTTCAAATCGATAAGGACCGTCAGATATAATATTAAAAATTGTATTTGATTATTAATAGAATAGTATTTAAATACTAAAATATTTATTTTGATAATTTAAACCAATTATAAATAGGTTTTCTATATTGAATAGAAATCTTTATGTAAAAATTCGTAATTATCTTTTCTCTTTAGTTTATGGATAGTTCCAGTTAGATAATAATTATTAAACCATCATTAAATTAAAGATAATTTTGTAAGTTTCGCGTGGACTGTAAAATCGTTAAAATCTGTTGTCTAAAACTCAAGATAGAGGCCAAACAGTAAAGTTATTATCTAAATTTTAATAAATATATTTTTATTATTGTAGCACCAATTTAATTTGTTTTTTCCTAATTCTTTTAAATTTATAAATTCTATGTTTATTTCAATAAAAAATTAAAACCAATTTAAGAAAAAATTAAAATCGATCGTCCGTGTACGATTACGACCAAATTAATAATTATAGTTATATCTTAAATAGATCGATGAGAATTGTTAGATCTAATATTAAAAAGTGTATCTGATTAATAATAGAATTATATTTAAATACTAAAAAGTGTATTTTGATAATTTAAAATTTTTCTATGTAAAAATTCTTAAATATCTTTTCTCTTGAATTTATGTATAGTTCCAGTTAGATAATAATTGTTAAACCAAATATCAAGATAACAATTCATATAGATTACAATGATACACGTGGACCCTACGTTATAACAGACTTAGAAGAAGTCCTGAATAAATTTAAACATTTTTTTTTCTAAACGAACATGACAATTTGATTAATCCAAATTATAATTATATTATTTTACATATAACAAACATAAAAGGATAATATCAAAATATTATTAAAATATTGAGGGTTTCGTATTCATAAACGATAATTTTGAATATAATACTTATATTAAAATGTGTATTTGATTAAAGGTAGGATTATATTTAAATACTAAGAAGCGTGCTTTAATAATTTAAACTAATTATGAATTTATTTTCTATATTGAATTGAATTTTTTATGTAAAACTTCTTAACCGTCTTTTATTTTCAGTTTATTTTATGAGTAGGTCAACTGGTCAAGTTAGATAATAATTATTAAACCATCATTAAATTAAAGATAATTTCGTTAGTTTCGCATGTGTTGTAAAATCGTCAAAATTCAATTTCTAAAATTCAGGATAGAACCCAAATAGTAAAGTGCGTATCTAAATTTTAATAAATATTTTTTTATTATTGTAGCACCAATTTATTTATTTTTCCACTAATTCTTTTAAATATAGAGAAATTTTATGTTTCTTTCAAAAAAGTATCAAAATTAATTAAGAACAAATTCAAATCGATAAAGAATATAATAATATGAGAATAAAATTTTATATAATCATAACATAATTTTTATTCTGTTTAATAATTTTTAAGTAATAATGTATTTTAAAATTTTATATACACTGTAAATAAAACTGAAACATTAAAAGTAAAAGCAGTTAGTAAGATACTTATATCAGTATATACTTGATATCCTTATTATATTAAATCCTTATATATAATAATCATATTAGGGATTTTATCCAAAATTTTGGTTGTAGACAAACTAATTAATAAGGACCATTAGATCTTAACTAGATAAATGAAAATCGTTAGATCAAATATTTAAAAAGTGTATTTTATTAATAATAGGATTATATTTAAATTCTAAAAGGTGTATTTTGATAATTTAAACCAAATATACCAAATATAAATAAGTTTTCTATATTGAATAGAATTCTCCCTATAAAAAATTCGTGACTTTCTTTTCTCTTCCATGGACAATTTCAGTTAGATAAAAATTGTTAAACCATCATTTAATTAAATATAATTTAGTTATCTTCATGTGGGGTATAAAATCGTCAAAATCTGATTTTTAAAACACAAGATAAAGCCCAAATTAGTAAAGTGAATATTTAAATTCTAATAATAATTATCATGTCATCATTATTTTAACATCAATTTAATTACTTTTTCTAACTATTTTAAATTTAGAAATCTATGTTCAAAAATTAAAATCAATCTAAGAAAAATTCAAATCAACAAAGAATATAATAATACGAGGATAAAATTTTATAAAATTGTGCATATTTTTAATCCTATTTTATTAAGTTTTAGATCATAACTAATCAAATATTATTTATTATTAAATAATAAATTATACGTAAATGATGATTTTGTTTTATAAGAACTCATGGATACCTAATTTCATTGTTACTTGTTAGTAGGACTATATTCATATTAAAAAAAACCGTGTTTTGAAATTTTAGACTCAGCTACAGAGGCCAAACTTTTTTAACATATATACATTGTAAATTATTAAATTCGAAACTTTAAAAGTTTCTTAATCAATTAGTATAGTACTTTTCTAAAAAATCGTACTTTACAAAAAATATTATCAAATAACCTATGTCTACAAGAAAAAAATGAAAAAATTCTTTATTTAAAAAAAACCTAGAAATTTTAATATGTTGTTGGTAGATTCAAACCTTAGATCATTCTACATGATAATTTTACTGTTATATCTAACGTTTTTCAACAACTTAATTTGAAAGATCCAACGATTATAGATTGAGTAATCAAACAAAGCGACCAAACTTATAAGGAAGCTTTCATTATTTAATCTTTAATATAATAACATAAATATTTATAGGATATACTATAAAAAATGAATTTTATACATAATTTTGATCGTCACGGTGTACTACTTCTACTTTAAAAAAAGAACTATTACAAAAAAATTATATTATAATTGATAATTTATTTTCTCAAAAGTTCAAAGTTCACGCATCTTTAACATATTACAAAAAAGAGTATATTATATTTTAGCAATAAATATTTAAAAAAATTAAAAATTATAAATTATAAATATTATAAATATTAAGAAAAATTAATGATGTTATCATGGTAGTTTGTTTCTAAATACCACCAAAACATTCCCAACCGTTAGATCCAATACTTTTAAAAATAGATGATCAAGATTATATCATATAAAAAGAAGTTATTATCTAAAAATGATATAAGTTAAAAGATATTATGTTAGGATTAGATTTTCTAAAAAATCAAAACATAAAAATAGTTGTAATTAAATAAGGAAACTCATTTAATACCAAAATAATAAAAATCGTTTAATGTTAAATAGATAGGTGAAAACTGTTAGATTTAACATTAAAAACTGTATTTAGTTAATAAAGGGTATTCTAATAATCTAAACTACATATAAGTAGATTTCCTAAATCGAATAGAATTCTCAACATTAAATTTCGTCACTTTATTCTCTTTTTAGTTTTAGAATAGTTTAGCGTGTAAAATATAATAAATATCAAATTTTTAACTATAATTTTTTTGGCTAAATCTTTTTTAACAATAATTTAATCATGTAAACTAATAACTTTTAAATATTAAAATATTCATAAATAAATATAATTATAAATATTTAAAAAACAATCGTGTGTTGCATGGATAATAAAAATATAATTATAAACAGAATAATTATAAATAAAATTTAAGTAACCGTGCATCGCACGGACTATAAGCTAATTGTTTTTAAATATGTACATGACATTATATATAAGCAAGTACTCGGCTACAAATATAATCAATAAGATTTTTAATAAGCTGCTCCTTTAGCTAATCTAGATGAAAACTCCCCCGCGTGGTTTTTGAACATAGTGACTCACCGATCGAAGCACGGAAAATGACTTTTCTTAAATTATAAATAGCAAAGAACGTTTATTATATTTATATTTATAATCAACACGGTAAAATTAGGATATCTGATTATCTGTTGACACCCATGAGAACTGATATTAAGATTTAAAGAACTTCTTTCTGCATGGTGATTAAGCTATAATTCATCACAACACATTTGGAGAATCCTGTTGTTATGAGAGATCAGGATAAGTAATATATGCAATAAAGGTTATCCGAAAAAGCCTTCCATTTTTTGCTAAAACTGCATAACATAGCCTCGCACGGAAGTTTCTCATTTTAGCTAAAACTGCAAAGCATATAGCCTGGTACGGAAGTTTCTCTTTCAATAACAGTAAGATTTACATACCGAATACCCTGGTATAAAGATCACCTGAACCTTGCTGTAACATATAATCTCCATAACCCGTATAGCAATTGTTCAATCCTAGTTTCTCGTTCCTTTGAAGTTCTGCAATGCTTGTGTCATTCCTCACGTTCATATTATCCAAACCTGGCTGGTAGCCATTTGAAAGGCTTCCATTTGTATATTTCTGCTGTGCGAATGGTGTGAAGGAAGATGGATTATATGTCTGGCGTTGATCCATGTAACTCGAGGAGATTCCATACATATCACTCCAAGAAGAATACACATCCCCGGATTGACCAGAATATCTCATGCCTTGATTTGAAGCAGGAACTTGTTGCATGTAGGTTTGGGGGTATTTTACATCTTGATTTGACTGTTGCATCAGAAGCCGATATCGGGCATTGTCATCAAGTGCAGCACCTGATTGTGAAGGAGGAATTGACCTCGTCTCAAAAGAGTTTGTATACCCATTTGGTGGTTTACCTCTTCCAACAGCCATTATGGCAGGATCGATTATGTCTGCTTCACTGTTGTTACTACTATTCCCTGTTGACGGGGTTCGATAGTGAGATTTCGAAAATGAAGAAGTTTTGACCATGCGAGTTCCTGAGAATACAAGGGGTATAGCACAGTCAATCTATGAATCAACATATCACTTTTTAGCAATAGCACACTTGCACAGAAAGGGGAGAGCTTACCAGAGTTAGAAAGGAATCCTTGTTCTGTTCTCTCGCATGCAGGAAAGCCAGGAGGAGGTTCTCTTGATGGCAAGGAAAATCCTGGAGGAGTAGGGCCTTGAGCCATAGATACTGCCAAAATTATTAAAAATCAAAATTTACTACATTGTGTACCACAAAGAAGAGGTCATATTTTGATGTTTCTACAGATAAAGGCGGCATTTGAAACTTGCAAACTACTTTGAAGTTGCTACATTACATGTTTCCATAAACAATAGGCCATATCATATCCGTGTTACATCAGTTGTACATGATATAAATACTTAGAAGCTATACCTAATTCTATTAGCAAAAGACCCTGATACTCATAGCAAAAATATTAGTATCTAATCTTTGATTTCACGTCAATTAAAATTTTATTATGCCAATTAAGTTTAAAATGTCAAAATGAAATTCCACTTTTAGACTTGATGTGAAAATGGATTAAACAATACCCATACGTAGAAAATGGTCTATACTGGACACAAATAACTAGTCGGAACCAACTAAGAATACATATATTAAAGTAGTAGATTTAAGTCCAATTGAATGAGATGATTTACCACTACAAGAGTATTTCTACTAATACTACTGCAGACACAACAATACCATGTAACTATCAACTAGAGAGTTTGAGAATTGGATAGGCCACAAAATATTCATTAATATTAACTTGCTCTTCCTTTTTTCCTAACAGAAATATGGAATTGTATAAGAGATGGGATATATTCCGTGGAATACATCAAGGCAATTGTAGACATACCGTGATGCCGAGATATGGACAAGTAGTGCTTGTTTTCTCCTGAATCCTTAGGTGCGGAAGATTTCTTTAAGTCGTGACTGATATCACTGAATGAAGAGTCCACATCACATAGTTGATTTACGAAAGTGTGTTGCTTTGTGAAGGAAAGCATAGACTGGTCATTGTTATAAAGGCTCCACGAAGAACTATGTTGTCCATCAGTTTGACCAAAAAATCCAGGCACACCAGGACGGGAATTCAAAGAATCATCACCAGCATCAAGATCTAATGACATAATACCTGAAATTATACTGCTTTCTACAGCCTCTAATGCAGGATTCTGAGCTTCCACTGTTCTGTCATGATCATCAAGCCTTCTTAAATGCTCTACTATTTCTTCATTGGAGAACGAATTAGAACATCTATATATCCTATCTGATTTAGCAGAACTCTGGAATTTCCTCTCGTTGTACAAATCACTCATTGATCTTGTACATGTTATTGAAGCTGCATCCATACTATTATTTACGGCATTAGGACCCAAATTATAGTCACTCAGATTTAAAGATTCCCCATGCCTCCACGTGTATATTCTTGGATCCTCTGAAGTTGTCGAAGCACTAGATGGAGAAAGTGAAGGAGCCGTCAGACCTACACTGCCACAATCTTTCAAACTAATGTTATCAAGAGACAGAAAATCATCTCTTACAACACTAGATGGATCATGTGGCATTTGTTTATCAGAATCTAATGTCAAATTAGACTGTTCTTCAATATATTCCTCAGAGGGAGTTCCATCAGATCTACCTCCACCCCAAAAATTTGATGCTTCTCTAAATGGCTCTTTGAACTCTCTATTCATGGGCAATACGTCAGAAAGGAGACTAGAGGAGGAGAATTTACTAGATAGAATCTCACTTGTATGTGCAGTACCAAAATGATTATCTTTCTTATAAGCTACTGAAGACAAGTCAGAACGTGAGTTCTCAACCCCTCTATCTTCAGCCACATTTCCATCTTTTTCAATACCATTACTGCAAGACCGCCCAACAATATCCACAAAGGTTGTTATTTTACTAGCTGCTCTGGCATCTCCATCTTCATCCTTACACAATGGCAAATAAGTTGCATGCACACCAGAAGTTGCTGTATCCGGGGTTACACCCTTAAAAAAAAGCAATAAGGTTTCCGTCTGTCAAGACCTGAAATCTAGTATGTGTACTTAAAACCTGACTGATAATGCAAATTTAGTTCACTAACATAAACATTTTTTCAAAATAAATTATTACCCTTAGAGAGGGATGTACTGTATCAAGTTTCAAAAAAAGTCGCTATTTTTTCTTGTATGCCATAAAGTGAATTCAGCAGCAAAACAATACCTTCGAAACACTTCTGAAAATAGGCTTCTCTGAAGGGTTGTTACAGTTGAAGCTTTCATCTATAGGTGGAGGTAACGCGTTTCCAGAACACCTATGCATATTGTGTGTGGCACCAACAATTTGTTGAACTCTACTCCTACAATAACACAATTCAATTGTAAACAGCTAGTACTACTAAATAAACAAGAGCACTGAGTATATAGTTTAGAATTTTTGAAAGGAGATAAAACCAAAACAGTCCAATAGGACTTGCAAGTGAAATATTATGCAAAAATCTGGGTCATAATACAAAAAGGACTTCACCAGTGTCTATGGTATTAATTGCTAATGTCATGGATGACACTAAATGAGTTGTGCAATTTAATCTAAACCAATGTCAAGATACATTATATTTTAATTGCAGTCGATATGAGCTAGAAGAAACCAGGACCAAAGCTTCATGGCTCATACGAATAAGGCAGACCTATCTGTTCCACTAAAGCTTTCGAATAGGGTAAAGGGAAGGACTCTTCTGAATTAATTCATATATTAAAATATTAGACAATAATGAATGGTTAATGACTCTAGAGATCTTAAACATCTGTCATCATTTTGAGTTATTGATTTGTACTAAACAAATCAAGGGACTGAACTGTATACTGCAAATGCAAAATATTGAGAGATAATTTTATGCGCAAATTCCTAACACCCCCAAATTCGGGATGAGATGATGAGCCTGCAGCCAATATGTGTGTGGGTCCAAGCAAATGTAATAATTGAAAAGCTTTACTTGGATTTTTTTCATTTAAAATTCAACTGCTTCAAGTATTCGCCAGATCTTTCAGAGTTAAAAGGGATGAATATGTGTATCAGATACCTTGTATGAACTGCAGCTGCTTCATCTTTACCAAAACTATCTTCTTCCGCACCCATGGTATGTAAATATAAACAAGAAGGATTGTTGCAAGGCTGAATCAACAAAACAAAATATTCAACTAATTATTCTTTCAGCTTTTGAGAAATCATTCAACCACAGATTTATCAATAAAATTCACATACCATGTTTCTCAACCATGCATGGCAATATTTAGCAGTTCCAAATGAAGCTCTGCAGAAGAAAATTTATGATGAGCACCAAAGACAATGATCGATAGATGAAGTGCTTGTGTAGATGAGGACAGGGACCAAGACAATATGTGTGATTACCTCAAAAAGTTTCCTTCCAACGCAAAACCATGTACAGACTGTATGCACCGAATGGCTTCCTCCTCTTTTGAGAATGTAATATATCTAGAGAAACAGGGGGTGCAGGTAGTCTTTAAGAAAAATACAACAATTTTTCTGCCGCATATAAATCAAGAAATAAGACTATTTTGCGATGCTGTGTGAGATTTATGCAGTGTTATTAAACGCGCTATGCGCACCGAAGCGCAAAGGCCTCCTGGGGCATAAGCGCAACGCGCAATGCGCGGATTTATCGAAGACAAGTAAATATACATAAATCATGGTATAAATGTAATTCATTATAAATTTATAGCAAAACTAAATTATGTTAATGATAAAACAACTAAAATCAGCACATAAATTCAAAGTCTCTAATACTATTAAGTCAAAGTAACAAAGTAATGCACAGCTAATTCACTATTTTCCATCTTCATCTTCAGACAACACACTCAAATTCGGATATATAATCACATGTTTACACTGATAACATGTATGTAAAATCAGTATATATAGCTAATAGCTTAGTATAATCAGTGATCTGTTACTATATAACTAACTATAGCTTAGTATAGACTAATTAGTGATAAAGAAACAATTAGAATAGTTATAAGCATAAACAGTGCGTATAATCGATATATTGTAATATGTGTGCATGTGTGTTTGTGTGTGTTATGTGTATATCACTGTGGGTGCTGTAGTATAAGTGTATAACAGTGTGTGTCTAGACATATATAGAAGAGTTAGGTGTGTTTTAGTCGCTGTTTGTATAGATGAAAGGAGGAAAAGAGGTCATGTATACAAGTGTTGACTGAAAAATACAGTTTATATGACCCGGTCAAATATAAAAGTCGACATCTCACATTCAGAAAGCTTCAGTTCCAGACAATCACAGGAAGGGTAAGGTAAATGAATCATGTATGCTTCCTTGGGTCACTTTCTCAAACAAAGATCAATTAGAAAACTGATAAATGAAAAGCAACTTGTATGCTTTCATTTCATACCACTAAAGTAATTATAAAATGATAAGCAACCAAAATACTCGAGCACAATAGACTAGTTGTTGTGAACAGTCAAGCATAGTGTTAAGAACTGTGGTCAACAACTATAAGCTTGTTATAGCACATCTTAAAAAGCAGCTATAGTATAACCGAGTCCTGCTAACTTACACACTACAGGTGTCATGGATAAACTGCTGAATAGCCCCACCAGCCATCCGAGACAAAGAAACCTTGGTAACCTTGCCATACTGCCCAAAAAATTCTCTTTTTTGCAAGAGCTGCAGAAAACCACAAGTTTTTTTTTATCAGCGAAGAAATGAAGGAAATTCAGTTCTACAGATACAAACAAGACAACAATATTTCAGTGAAATAAATCCATACATTTTCATCAGCAAGACTGAGAGGCAGCCCAATAACGTATGCCATCCTTCGCTGAATCACTCTGATATTGGTAAGGTCCTTCTTAACTTCAGTTGTTTTTGCCTTTGCCTTGGCTTTCGGTGGTTTATGTTTTTTTGCATTGCTAGCAGTGACTCTAGTAGAATAATAAATACATTCATATAGACCTCTAGAATTAGTTTGATTTGAATAAATACTCCACGTAAAAACCTCTAGAACCTTCCGGTCAAATATATAGGTTGGAAGGGAATACTGACTTTTCAAATTTTGCCTCCATTCCAACAATTTTGTCTTTGTCATAGGGTGCGCGACAAGCAGGACAGCGTCCTTCAGTCTCATTTTTCTCTGCCATGTCCATTATTTGATGCCAACACCAAACACACACCTGACGTAATACATACTATTAGCTAATTACATTTGAATAGATAATGTCAAAACAAACACAGTTTTCATAACCTACTGTCCAAAATACAAATGTAGTGCTATCAAAATAAAGCTATTTGCCAAATTTGCAGGCATTAAAAAAATATGATTAATGTCATCCAGTGACTTTAATCGAACTGGGGAGCGGGCAGGTGGGGGTGGATTATTTTTTTCCACTTTCTTCTATTAAGAACAAGTTCTGCAGCTGTGGAAAATCTCTAGTATATTTGTGTGGATAATATCTTAAGTTGATATTGTGATAATAAATATTGAGATTGGTGCCGGTACTTAGGACTCAGGTTTTCAAAATTTTTGTTTGGCTAGCAAAAGCCAAACCTGCAATTGCAATGGTTACCAGCTCACTGCATTGCCTGTTTTACACAAATATGATGCACAACCAGGTCCCCGATGATAATTAGAAATCAAAACCTACGCATTGAAGACAAATGTAAGAACAAACTAAACATAAAGCTCATAAGCTTCTTATCTATATATCCTAAGAAGTAAGAATATTTCCGTCATACAGAACTCCTACATGTATGAATACCACAAAGGTCATACAGATACAAAATTCCTAAATAATATTACTATTGGATGACCTAAATGTAAATGGAAACAACTCTTTATTCTTATCAGGAGCTATTAATACAATTTCAATGGATTTTCTTGGTCCATTCTAGATAAACCAAGACCATCGAAACTAGAAAGATCTGAATATTAACTAAAGATGCATCCCTTGGTAGGAGTGAGTGGAGACTGGAATCTGTATCAGAAAGACAAGTAGGGTGTAGTACTACTTTTTCTTTTAATTTTCCTTTGGTTGCATTTAAACCCCTCATATACATGCATGAATGTATTTATCAATTTTTGTCTAAACATACTTTCTTTCTTAGTATTTCATCATGCTTCTTTTAATTGTACATGGTTCTTCCTCCTATATGAGCAAATGCGCTTTTATCTTTTGTCTTGCCTTGTTAAATTTGTAATTACATCTCGCTTTCAAGCTTAATGCAGCCACTTCATAAAATATTATTAGAAGTTGAAGATAATAGCAGCCTCCTACTCTTCACTGGCTATTATTGTTTAACTTTATACTAAGAAACAGTTTTCATTTCCAAGCACAAAAGATTTGTGATGAGTAGAAAAGAAGAAAGATATAAATCAACCTTCAGCTAACATATTTATATCAAAACAAACTACTTTAAGTCTTCAATCACACTAAAAAGTGTATTCAGATAAACACCATTAATTATCAATTATCTGAAAAATATAAGTGCAGCTGGCAAGCTTAGTCTAGAGAGGACTAATTCCAACCTTATTGCATAATCTAGCAACGTAGATTACGGTCCTTGAATGACAGTGAGCAAAAACAAAAATCATAACAGAAAACGTTCTAATGATTTAACACCTTTAAGATACAGGATAAAAGAATAAGAACAAATAAAGATTTACATTGAATACGACAAGATTAACAAATATATTATTTACAATAAGAGATACTAAACATTTTAAAGATACTATGAGTCTATGACACACAATCTAACGTTTTCACCACTTCCAAAATAAAGCCAAAACATGTCAAATATTGAATTCGACAAGAGTAACAAACATATTTGAATACAACAAGAGATATTAAAGATACTATGACAAACGATCTAATGATTCCACCACTTCTAAAATAAGCTTAAAGGAATGAAAAAAGTTTGACATTGTTATTTGTTATATTAAATACATATCAGCATAAATTTATGACACGTGATGCCAGATCTAAAAGGCACGACTACGAAAACAAACCTGATAACCACATTTGCAGGGCTTCAACTGCTGGTCCGTCCAGTCCATCTCTTCAGCACAGAGAGGACACCTCTTCTCTTCTTCGTAATTCATATTGACAGTTAAACACCTTCAAATAACAAAATTTAACTCATTAATGCCGCAAAACACCTTCATTCAACAAAATTTGACTCATTAATGCCGCAAAACAGCTTCATTCAACAAAATTTGACTCATTAACGCCACAAAACACCTCTATTAAAAAAATTAACTCGTTCAGATCCCTAAAACACTTTCATTTAACAAAATCCAACTCATTAATACCATAAAACACCTCAAGTGAAAGATATTTAGACATTAGAGCCATAAAACACCTTCATTTCACAAAATTCAACTCATTAATACCGTAAAACACCTTCGGTGAAAGATACTATCACATTAGAGCCGTAAAACACCTTCATTCAACAAAACCTAACTAATTAAAACCGTTACACAAATTTCGACACAAAAGCAATTACATTTACACACACAAAAACACACACACATTCTTACTCGCACGAAACAAATCTCAAACCCTAGAAATGAATCAAATCACATATTACACCTTCTCGCCTCTCCAGATCGCAATCACAAACACCAAATCTATCACATTCACCACAAAAATCAACAATGCACATAGAAACAGACACAAAAATCCACAAAAACAAACCTCGAAACCTATACATACACATATACACACACAATTGAAACCTAAAACACAACAATGACGGTGAAAACAGGTGGAATTAAGCGAAGAAACGCTGCATTTATACAAAATCTGAGCTGAATTGTTACTTACAGTGGCGAATCGAAGCTTTTTGGGAGAGATTGGTGTAGAGAGAGAGAGGAGAGTTAGAGAGAGAAAGAGAGAGAGAAAGAGAGAGAGAAATGCAAGTGAGGAGAGAGTACGGCACAAAGTATTGAAAACCACAGGATTGAGACGGCTTTTATGGATTGGCTTTTATTGTCATCAACAACTGTCCTCTTTTTCTTTTTTGTGGGGAGTTATTCTCTGTGGTGACGACCACTGTGTTGCCTATGTGTATTATTGACAAAATTTCTATTTGTTTGGAAAAATATGAAAATTTTGCCAAATCAGTTTTTGTATTGGTTAAGATGTTTGATACCGGGATGGCAAAATAATCCGATCCGACGGATACCGTATCCGATCCGAAATCCGAAATTTTGGATTTACCGAACCCGATTTTTTGGATTTGGATTTGGATTTGGATTTAATTTTTAAACCCGAAAATATTTGGATTTGGATTTGGATTTTAGATATACCGATCCGAAATCCGACCCGAAAACCGAAATCCGATCAAAACCCGATCTGAATCCGAAACCCGAAAATTACCCGATATATATATATATATATATATATATATATATATATATAACACTATTATTATATAATGGTTTACATATTTATACAATACTATTATAACCAAAACACTAAATAGTTAGTCGGTTGTCAATTTGTTATGCTATTATTTTAAACAATTTCGACCCACTGTCTTCTATACTTTGGAGAAGTTTTTATAAAAATATACCGGTAAGTTGAATGATCGTGGACAACGAAATTGAGTATATTTTATGCTTAAATTGTGCTAAATGAAACATATGGAACCATATTTTATATTACTAATTTTGAACAAAATACACTATAATTATCATATTTTGGATAAGTATATAAATTTATTTATTTTTAATTTATTATTTTTAGGTATCCGATTGAAACCCGAACCCGATCCGAAACCCAAAAAAACCCAACGGATCGGGTTTGGATTTGCATTTTACATATCCAAACTCGAACCCGAACCGATCCGAAATGTAATGGATTAGATTTGGATTTTGAGAAACCCGAACTGATCCGACCCGATTGCCATCCCTAGTTTGATATCTTCAATTGAAAGAAAAATTATAGTAATTTTTTTTTCATTTATTGATAAATATTTTGTGGATTTTAAATATTTAATATCAAAATGAAACATTTTAAATGGCTATTAAACCCCCTTGTATTACATTACTCTAGCACTCATTTGCAACACTTTGTATCTACTTTTTTCTCACGTTATAAAATACCAAAATAGTCAAGCGTATTTAAGACAAATAACCTTAATTTTTGAAAAATCATTTATTAGTGTCTATGGACGGATCATGAGAAGTTATGAAAATATATAGATTTTTCGGTTAACATTTAGAATATGTAAACATATAAATTCTTATTTTTGCACTTTGGAACAAATTACATATGGGGATGTGGTGTGATCAACCCGGTTAAATCGAATCCGACTTTTTTTTCGTCGATTCAATCAATAATTTTTTTTATTAATTTGTTGTTTCATTATATTGCTGAAAGAAATTAAGTAATTTCTTAAACTATTACTTAACATGCTTGTCATGAGAGAGGTGTTGACTTTTAAGAACGTTAATATTGTAATATTATTTGTTATGTTTGTGATTTTATTAAAATTATTAAAAAAAATTAAATATATAATGAGACTATTGTTCTAACTAATAATTCTTGAAAATTATATTGAATTTTTGAAAACTTTTCAAATAGTTATCATTTTTTAAAAAATATAATAGATATTAAATTTAACTATTTTAAAAATAAAAAAAATTATTAGCCGCACGAACCACGGATAAGTCACTTGGTCATAATAAAGTGAAGGACAAAATAAATCCTTAATACAAAGAGAACCCGGATGATATTGCAAAACTTCCGTAATCATACACGGCACAACAGATATGCTTATACTTATACATTGAATATATTTCGTCTTAAATGTCATTTGACCTCTAGAACAGAAAATGAAAAATCAGTATAAATTCTGATACTGGAACATTAGCTTTGAAGTAAACATTGGAAAGTACTAGATCTTGGAAGCTATTATTTAAAGTTTTATCATGAAAAAAAATTAGCTTCAACAGAAACAGTATATGCAGATTTGAATTTGTGCTACTTTTATTTCAAGGGTAAGTAGAACGGAACAAAAATTGCACTGAGTTTATTTCTCATCCAAAAGAGATATGAGATACGATTTACGGGATGAACGTGTTAATAATTTATTGTTTGTCATTTTCAGTCTTAGAATGAAGTACATATTCTACTCGTTGTTGCCAAACTTCTCTACCGGAATAATGAACTTTTGGGGCTATACATATATTATGCTCAAAATTCTGAACAAAATAATATGAAATAAGAATAATAGATTATGAGATTTATTTCAGTTCTAATCAAAATTTAACATAAACATAAGCCTAAAAAGTTCACGACATCATATTTAATCCCAAACCATTTTACCAACAGAAAAAACTATTACCAAAATACTGCACAAAACTTTAATATTTGCTAATCCTTGATAAATCATTTTCCTCTTAAATCCACGGGCTCAAGATCTGAACAAAATGGGAAGACAACGTTGGGATGGGTAACCTGACGATCTAGCTTGGGTGCGCTAAAATTCGAATCTTCAAAGTTAAAAAAAAAAAAAGGCACTCCAGACCCTTCATTAAATAGATATTACTACTATATAAACCAACTGCATGAGGAACACAATATGAATCTTTCTTTTTAGCACCTTCTGCACTACTTTTTTTAATCTTCTTCCAAACATGACATTTGGAGTCCTCCAGCTCCCATATCTCAAAATCATTTCCAAATTTCTAGCAGATTAAACCGAGCTTTATTGTACTTTGAAATTCGTTGTCTTTGTCTATTACACCAGCTGGAGGAGTGAAGATTGTGTATGTCGTACTTTCAAGATCGAAAGCCAAGATTTGACTGTCGAGAGAAGCCGGTGGGATCTACCGTTCACGAAGATAGTCTCTTTACATATAAAAACTTGAATTGACAATAAGATCTTATGTTCTTCCCATGCCCATATCTGATAATCAAATATCTCACATAGATAAGTGCAGTGTGTTAGGTTAAAGGGTTACACACCAATTCGAGATTCACAACATACCAATGCAGAGCAGACATACAACCAATCGATTAGTTGACAAGTAACACACACAAAACATATATGACGTGAAAACACCCACGTCACAACTTGTATTATTAATCAAAACAGTTATCAATAATACAATCAAAACAATAACACCTCGATGGTGTCCCAAACTCGATACTTAAGCCTAACACTACTTAAGTATCCACTCGCAAGCGATACCTAAGTCTACATCTCTTAAGTATTCACATCAAACAAATACAATATGACTATGTTTATATAGCCATCCAAAACTTAGCCACCAAGACTTGTCATACTTGTTTTACAAGACTTACCATACTTGTTATACAAGACTTTTTATTCTTGGTACCTAATTCCCTAATTTAATGACTAAGACATACCATATATAATAATTGTCTACACATACAATTATTACCAAAACAGTCTTAATCACCCAAACCCATATTACCATATTGGGTTGAACATCCGGTCAAACCCAACACAGTGTTCGCTCCACAACCTACAAATAACAATTTACATGGTTAAAAAAACGCAAATAGGT
The DNA here is from genome assembly GCA_030848705.1 of Heracleum sosnowskyi. Taxonomy (NCBI): domain Eukaryota; kingdom Viridiplantae; phylum Streptophyta; class Magnoliopsida; order Apiales; family Apiaceae; genus Heracleum; species Heracleum sosnowskyi. The sequence goes on from CM061239.1 coordinate 14,567,289, forward strand.
CCACAATAAAACATAATTATAACATACCTTTTAACTTTACAATTATTGTTATAGCATATCATCTAACTTTACAAGCGGGACCCTACATTCACACTCGGTATTATATGTTATAACAATTGTATATTAGGGACTGAGATCCATGTCAAATTAATGAGTAGAAAAAAATACCTGACAAAAAAAATGAGTAAAAAAGAATAGAATATAGTAATATATATATATATATATATATATATATATATATATATATATATATATATATATATATATGTGTGTGTGTGTGTGTGTGTGGTTTGTAGCCTAGATAATCGAACAACTTTATAGCGTGAAGGACTTGATCGCATCACCATCATAACCACCTTATCTGTTGTGTAACGCAACTTAGGATTGGGTAACATCTGAATTTGCTTCGTCATTGGCTTACACACATAAAACTTTTGTTTACGCAAACCCTTCACCCTAGTAACGCAACACCAAATCCTTTTATTCGAAGAAGCTAAAATATGAGAGTTGTGCGGTAAGGAATCAAGAACAATTGTACTTCTCACATCATTTGGGGAAATAAAAGAAGAACAATGATTGTTCTTGAATAAACTCTGAATTATATATCCATAGATAGTGCCAGTTTATTTCTTGTGATACTCGATGAACATAGGCTCGTACATGATATCATTGCAAACCTTGCTAATTATCTTCGAATTATAGACTGATTTCAAAGAACATCGGCAAAATATTTCTAAGAAAATATCATAGCATTAAAGAGAAGAAGAAGATGAATCCATAATGAATTCTGAAATTTGTATTGCATGTGCAGGGTAAATATGCATGTACAATATATTATAGATGCAACAATCTAAAGTTTAAATATAAATTTATTTCCTTGACCACAGAGAAAAAGATTTTTTTAATAAATTCTATATCTAATCTGAGTAGAATGTATGTATGTAAACTGTTTAATACTTGGAAAGTAACTGCTTATTGTTATGGGTTCCTGGTTATATATAAGGATATAATTGTTTCTTCTAATTTTCATTCTTATACTTATATTATCTTCTAATGAGTGCGTCTTTTCAAATTAGGTCATTTGTAACAATCTACCAATCAAGTCAAAGACCATATCCAGATTTCTAACCTCAATACATCCATATTTCTGCAACTTCCTATTAATCCCACCAACAATCATCTTGTATTAACCATGTTATTTGATGACCGAAGAGAGAAAAAAAATAGAATTCTATTATAACAAATTAATGTCGAATATAATAGAAATGATGCTTATATAATCATCGGCTAAATAATAGAAAAACAAATTATCATAGCAAAAAAACTACTATGATAATAAAATTATAATATATATATATATATATATATATATATACACTAACATTTTGCTCAAATTTATGATGCATAATATAGAGTTTGTCAACTAAAAAAACATATCAATGATCCAAAATTACAAAAAGGGGAGGGGGACATTCATAGCAAATTGAAACAAAATTATAATTCAAGTGTATCTAAACTGAAATCAAAGGCAAGAAAAACTAAATCAACGGGAGAAGAAACATTCATATCATCCAATAACTGACTAAAACAACTTCAAAATCCAAAAAATCCACAATGAACGAACACAAAAGTGAAATTGAAGCAAACTATAAGCACCGAAAACAAAGATAAATTCCAAATCAAATTCATATTTGCAAACTAAATACAAATGTTACAAGAAACTAATTTATTATCCTAATATAAGAAAAGTAAACGAAATTAATCAATGGAATTGATGGGGCAAGAGAACTAATATTGTTAAAAGGCAAGAAAAAAGAATACAATATCGTTATTCGCTAACTGGCCAACCCATTAAATGATAGGAATAAAGAAAAATAAAAGATATAATCAATTAAGGGCGAAACAAAACTAATAGGCAAATGAAAGCCAAACTTAAAACCACATAGTTAATGTTAATGAACTAAAAAAATCCAATAGTCACAATTCAAAATGATAATTAATATCATCCAAGATAATTCCTAACCACATTGAAAAAATAGTCTCGAGAAAAGAAGATCAAAACTCATATATAAAATCTAACATGTGTGAACTATCACATGCAACTATTTATCAACCTATCCAAGTTACAGTGATACAATAAATATTATAAAGAGAAACACAAAAACTAATTTATTATAGTATATTTTTATTTTTCATTATATTAATTGATTCTCATATAGCACGACGTATTACACGAAATGTAAATAAAAGTAGAGGTTATAATTTTTTATGAAAAAATTTGTATATAACTAACGTGTCTGTTTTGGAAAAAATTTAATGTCATAATTCGTGTATCAAGCTGGTTAATCATAAACTTAACATCTCTAATTTAAAATTGAGTTTTTCTTATCCAAATCGAATTCATTACTCGTCAAGTAAGAATCAAATATGGCTCAATATCACTATTTTTTTTAATATCTAAAACATCATTTTCAAATCAATTTAATTCAAAGAGAGACATTTGTTGAGTATGAGTTTCACTAGAAGATAATATAGAAGGGGGGGTGTTGAATATATCATCAGTTAATTTTTTGATTATCTTTATTTTGAATTTTTAAATCTTGTAGATTAAATATGTATGTTGTAAACGGAATATTGCGAAATAAAAATAACACACAAATTTACTTTAAATCTAAGTTTGTATTAGATTAAAAGATACTACAAACTGTGAACTCAAGAATGAATTCTCAGCTTCATTTTTCTCAGAGAGATATAGCTTAAATGTATTTAAAAAACTTGACAACTAAAGATAGAGAAGCTGTGTACTTATAAAACTACACACACTTTCTTTTTATAAAACTAGTAATAGAAAAAAAGCTATCCAAACTGTGTCTATATTATTTTGGTAAAAGTTGGCATCTTGCGATCTTCATTTTGTTTTACATATTGAAAGATCAATATCTTTAGTTGTTTCATTTGGCTGTCTCTCTAAGCTTTTTTGTAGACTTCCAAAGTGCATACTGCAACGATTGTGACCATTGCATATGCATTGGTTTGATTTGATTCTTTGTCTCCAAAACTTTGTCCGTTGTTGATTAAAAATTTTCTTAAGTCAGTCATTTGATATCTCTGAAAAGATTGGTTCAATATCTTGACTTCTCGAATCAGTGCAAACTGACTTCTCTAATTGACTTCTCGAATCAGTATTATTAGCACTTCTCGAATCAACTATCTACACTTCTCGGACCAATATTCTCAGCACTTCTCGAATCAGTATATTGACATCTTGAACCCTTGACATCTCGAACTAGTGTATTTTGACTTCACTAATTGAGACATGTCGAATTAGTTCATTTCTTCACTTCTCGAATCAATATACTTGACTTCTCGAATCTTCAATGTGGTACTTCTCGAATTGATGACTTCTCGAATCAGTTCATTATGCGATTCTCTAATCACGACTTAGAAAACTTTCAATCTTCAATTCTGCAACTCCTTTATTCTTTAAATTATCTTCAACGGTCTTGAGGCATGATCTTGTGATCTTCTTTCAAGTCACATTTATGACTTATTTCCATTGTTGCAGATATTTAAAGATTACAACTATAGAACCTTTGGAAACAAAGGGATCCCCTAGTCAAAGGGTCAAGTAAGTGACACATAGTGACACAATACTATAGACTTGTTAATTATATAAGTACAAGAATGCCTCTATTACTAACAACATTTAACCAAAATCTATACCTTTATATGTGTGAAACTCATTGCCTCCTCACACGTTTATATCTTAAAACCTTTAAAATGAGTGATCAACAAAGGTGTAGCTTCATTTTAATTGAAATTTAGTATTAACTTTCTTATTAAAATTGTTTGCAATTTTAAGTGTTTGGTCCACAAGCGTAAAAATTTTAAATTGGAAACGACAACAAAGAGACAACACTCAGGTGCGATTTGAAGATCATTTGGATAAGAACTCAATAACACATATTGAATATCTTATTAAGTGATTTCATGCTGATCATAATCTTCAATGATCGGCTTTACTTTGAAGTTTATGTCGTGCGCTTTGAAGAATAAAGATAAAAATATGGTAATGGTAAAATAATAGAACTTAAATTATTTAAAGCATTTACATCATTTATGGTATGTATGTGATAAATAGATAAGGTTTCAGAGCAAGAATTAGGGCTGAGCATTTGGTCGGTTCAGTCCAGAACCAGACCGAACCGAATAGACCAAAAACCGAATTATCATTTTTTTCTGGACCGAACTGAACCGGAACCGAACCAAAATAATGCTATTTGGTTTGGTTATTTCCTTAAAGAACCAAAAATTCTAAGCCAAACATAACCTACTTTAAAACAAACTATCATGATATAAAGAGAGAGTGGTGTATTCATTTTGCTATCCTTATTCTCTTATATAGATCTTGTTCACCAAATGTATTCTTTGATGCGATGGATGAAATCATATTTTAAGAGAAAGAAAATAATCACTACATTTTCGATTTAACAAATGAGAACAAGTAAAATATATGATAAAGTTGGACAACAACAAATAAAATTAAAGTTTATGAAACATTTTATTAAATCAAATTTTACAATATTTACACCTAAACGTGAAATTCTGAATCTTATAAATTGTTGAGTATGAGTTTCACTAGAACATAATATAGAGGGAGGGGGGGGGGTGAATATATTATCAGTCGTTTCTTTGATTATCTTCAGTTTGAATCAAGTTTTACTTGTAACTTAAGAATGTATGTTGTATGAAAAATATCGCGGAATTAAAAAAAAAACACAACTAACTTTCAATCTAAATTTTTATTAGATTCAAATATGCTACAAACTATGAATACAAGAAAGTTTTCTCAATTTCATTTTTCTCTGAGAGATTGTCTTGAAATTACAATTGAAAATTTTAACAACTAAAGTTATGAGTTTGCATACTTATAACATGTACATAGCTCATAGTTACAAAAGTAGTAACAGAATTTTTTTTTGTCAAACTCTGTTTATACTATTTTGGTGAAAATTGGCATCATGTGAATTCTTTTTGTTTTGCATACTGCCAGATCCACTTCTTTAGCTGTTTCTTTTTTACTATCTCTCTAAGCTTCTTTCTAGTCTATCCATGTGCATACTTCAACGATTAGGACAACTGCAACATCACAGGTTTACGTTGATTCTTTGTCTTCAAAATCTTTGCAGAAATTTGTCTGTAGTAGATCAGAAATTTTGCTAAGTCCCCTATTCGATAACTCTGGAATAACTGATTCGATATCATGACTTCTCGAATCAATATTAGTTGACTTCTTGAATCAACTATATTCACTTCTCGAACCAGATTCCCATTACTTCTCGAATTAGTTGTTTTGACTTCTCTAATTCTTGACATCTCGAATTAGTATGTTTTAGTTCTCTAATCCTAAACATCTCGAATCCGTGTATTTTGACTTCACGAATTAAGATATATCGAATTAGTGTTTCTTCACTTCTCGAATCAATACACTTGACTTCTCGAACCTTCAAAGAGCACTTCTCGAATTGATGACTTCTTTAACCAGATCATTCTACATTTCTCGAAATTTGACTTAGAAAATTTCACCTTCTTTTCCGCAACACCTTTATTCTTCAATTTGTCTTCAACATAGCCTGAGGCATGATCCATAGATCTTCTTCCAAGATACATTTTATGACTTATTTGAGGTTACAAAACTAAGGTTACATTGTGTTATGTACAAAGTGATTAACCTTTGAGAACATTGGGATCCTCTAATTTAAAAGTCAAGTAAGTAACACACGGTGTTATAATACTATAGGCTTGTTATTAGATGTTTATATAAATGCCTCTATAACTAACATAAATATCATTGTATGAATTTTTTTAGACGAGTATTTTCGAATAAATTAAATCGGTGAAATTGATTATCTATATGCGGACTTCACATAATGTGTTTGTTTTATAAATAAATACATGAATCATTTATCACACTCTTTCTTTTGTCATTCCTGGTTATCATACATTGCGTTTATAATCCTTTTTGTAAAGATTATAATTTTTTAAATTATCAAAAAATATCATACATTGTGTTTATATGTTTTTTCATAAAATTTTAACTGTCAAAAAATTAAATTAGAAAGTACTAATAATCACTAAATTTACATAATAAAAACACAAGAACTAGAGATTAATTATTAAAAGTAGCAATTTATTTATCAATTTTCTAAATTAATTAAAAAGTTGAGTTTTGAAAATCAGAATATTATATTTTTGGATACACCTCAATTTATCTTATTTGATTATTAAGTTAAAAACCACACTATACAAATACATATATTATAAATTTTATTTTCAATAATTTAGCAACTTTATAATAACTTATATATTTAATAGAGTATCAATTTAGGTAATGAAATTATAACCAATTAAAAAAAATACTCATAAAATTAAAATTGAGCAATGTTAGCGGTTTCATAATGGATCTCAAAAGAGTTCCCAAATAATATATGACACATAATTTTTTTAAGGATGCACGTATTAATATACGCGGGTCCATCTTATTTGTAAGAAAACGAATAATAAAAAATTGATACATATTATGTGAGAATTATTTTGTGAACTGATTTTGGACCTTTGGCATTTTTCATTAAAATTTGTATAATAAAATTACACCACGATCGAAGCAAAATATTTTGAGAAAAGGCCCCAATTAATATAATTTGGAGTTAAAATGTCTCAAATATCACAACTGAAAAAAATGGTCTCAAATATCACTCTAAGATGCTACATCGTGTAGCGTTTGCCCGCTGATTTTGCTAATGGGCTTGCAAGAATGGGCCTCAAACACATGTTCGTCTAGCGTTTAAGAGTTCAAACGCTACATTACGTTCTGTTACATTTTTTTTTTGGAAAAACATAAATAAATATTGCGTTTTAAAAAAATCAGTGAAAACATTAGACGAAATTGCATTTTTAAAAACCTGACATGAACTTGCGTTTTAAAATCTATACTATATTATTAAAGACGAAACATTAAAAGTTTGGTAGTCGGACGGACGAACATTCAGTACTTAGTGATTTTACTTAATTACCCTTACTTATTTTTTAAAAAAACTGTTACTAAATAATAACATTATTTATAATCAATTACTTTTTCAGCTAAAATACATTACTTTTTTTATTTTTTCTAACAAAATCCTCTCTTTTTATAAAAAAACACGGGCAATTACATTTTTCAACTAAAACATGTTACTCTTTCTATTTTGTCTTACGAAAATCCATCTTTTTCCAAAAATATCACGGGCAACCCCTTACTTATTTATTTTAAAACCTATTTTAATACTTTTAATTACAGGTTATTACATTTTTAGCTAAAACATGTTACTTTTTCTACTTACTAAGACTCCTCCTTTTCCAAAAATATCACGGGAAAATAACCACTTATTTATTTTAAAATCTATTTTAATACTTTTAATTATTTAAAAAGTTTAACGCACCTACTTATTTTTTTAGAAAATGCAATTAATACAATATAAAAACACAAATAATAAAAATAACAATTATTAATAATAATTCGTGCTTCACACGGGTTTTAAGCTTACTATTATATAAAAATCGAAACATTAAAAGTTTTGGTTTTCGATTTTCGATCACTTATTCTATTTAATAAAATAATATAAAGTATAAATATAAAACACACTACCATTTTAATGAAAATATATTACCTTTTATAAACATGCCTAAAAATAAAATTTAGTATAATATATCTTTTAGTCATTAATATTGCCTTTTTTTTAATTATATATCTTTCAATTATTCTATTTAATAAAATAATATAAAGTATAAATATAAAACATATTACCTTTTCATGAAAATATATGAACTTTTATAAAAATGCCTAAAAATAAAATTTAGTATAATGTATATTTCGGTCACTAATATTGTCTTTTTTTAATTATATATCTTTCAATTAATAATACATTTCAAAAAATATCATACACTATATCTTTTTAATAAAAATGTAAATTATACTATATTCTATATATTTTCATTATTAATACAAAAAAATAATATAAAAAATATTTTTATTGTAAAAAAATATTATATTATATTAAAATAAAGCACAAATTATAAGTTATTAATATTTACGGCCCTTTTTTTAAATTATGATATTTGGAGCAATTTTTTTTTAAATTACGACTAAAAAAAGCCATCAACCATGTATTTTTGAGCCTGATTTTTAAAAAATTTAACACAACGTAGACATTTTAAGCCAAACATAACCTACTTTAACACAAACTCTCTCTTCAATCCGCCATTAGAGAGAGAGAGAGAGCTAAAAACACACCACTACAACGATGGCAACGAAACTGCCGTCAAAGCTAAAATTTCTTCGTCTCTTCTCTCTCTCATCTCCGTCGTCACCGACGTTACTCCGATCACTTTTCACTCTCGCGAACCCTACCGGACCTCTTTTCCGGTCACCGACAACGCCGTCACCGTCTCCGTCATCACCGGTCAATTACGGTTCATTCTCGTTGTTTATACCTCATTTCCGTACCATGATTGTCTCCGGCGCCGGAGGATTTTGTTCGCCGGTGAGGTTTATGTCTAGTGTAACGGAGACAGTGGAATCGAATGACGGAGGTGTTGTTGATGAAGATGCTAAGCCTTCTATTCCTGTTAGGGCTTATTTTTTCTCTACCAGGTCACTTTTTCGTCTTATTTGTAGATAATGCAGTAAAACCTTGATTCGGAACCGGATAATTTTATTAATTTATCACGCACACATATAATGCAGGCCTTATAAGCACTGATTATAATGTAATTTGTGTTGCTTAAATTTGCAATTTGAATGCTCGGTAATGTATTTGCTGTGATTTACTTGGTCGATAATCTTTTAGTACTAAACTTAAGAATTTTAAATAAATAAGTACATGTATATATAGTCTTCAACAGAACTCAATATTTAAGTTGATATATTGTTATGTTGCTTATAATCTGCAGTTCGAACGCTTGGCGATTTTATTATTGTATTTTGCTTGTTTCCCTAAAATATATATATCGACATTTACTTGGTAGATCATCTTTTAATGTATAGGGGACAATGTATTTGTTCCTTTTTGTTTAGACAGATAGGAATTCATATAAGTTTTGATGCTGGTGGTATGAGGTTGAAACATTTTTAGTGTACCAGAATTGGTCATGTTATGTTATATAGGCACTCTTTCAGCACAGAAAGATCCCAATACTGAAACTTATGGCCTCAATTTTAGCTAAAATAATGCTAATACTTCATTTTATCATGGTGTGGACAAGACTGTCATACAATTACAGTCCTGCCTTTAAAACAGCTGTGAAAAGCCCTCCTTGATATTGTAATACAATTGGTTTGCAGTCTCGACTGCCTTGGCAGTTTGCACCTCCATAATGTAGGAGAATGTGGCACATTTGTGGCGAGTCTGATATCCATGTCGGTTGTTTATTTGAATTTTTAGTTAGTCTAAATTATGCTAGCTATAACTCATTCACTCTTAATGTGATCTATTATATATTTGCTTAATGGTTAGAACATTTCAGCTATGTTATCATCTTGCCTAGTACATTTCAGGGTTTTCCTGTCTGAAATTTGTTATTGAATATGCTGCAGTGTGGATTTGAAAAGATTGGTTGAAGTGAACAAACCTAACTTTATACCACCAACTTCACGTATGACCAATTATGTTGTCTTGAGATTTGGCGACCTGAATTCTGAATTGAAAGTAAGCCCTTTTTGCTTAACTTTTGAATATATTATTTCGCAGTATTATTGCATAAATTATATATAGCATGCAAATAGCATTTATTTAGGCATGACATCCTTGTTACTTTCCCCGTCAACTGATTAATGTAATATACCTACTGATCCGTCTTAATCTGTAACTATCACTGCCTACATTAAGTTCAAGATACTCTCCCCTCTTTCCCTTCCTCCCCGTTTGACCCTCCAACTTTTTGTGTTTTACAACATGTCTAAAGTTCACTTAGAATTTTGTCTTGTTCTCTGTATCAGGGTTCAGATTCTAGTTTATGTGGAAGTGACTGCTGTTACATTGTGGTATTTCAGTATGGATCAATTGTTCTATTTAATGTTCCTGATAATGAAATTGATGGTTATCTAAGCCTCGTGAAAACACATGCTTCAGGAATACTGCCTGAAATGAGAAAGGATGGTGAGATCTGTTTAACATACCATAAAAGCTTGCAAATTCGTTTATTTATATACTGTAAACCCTGATGATAAAAGAATACAAATCTAAACCATGGACATGTATAAACCACATTACCTGTCTTACATTGTCAAAATAGTTGTATTCTGCAAAACCAAATGATCAGTAAACTTGTATATTAAAGTAATTAGATCATATCCCGTGCATTGCACATGTTACTTTTAATCTTTGTATTTAAATATTTTGATTCTTATTTATATTTGTTTTTTGTTCAAGTGACATGTTTAAATTAGAAAAGGTGTTTAAATTAGAAAAGTTGTATATGTATTAATTAGAATAGATTTTAAAAATAATTAGAACTGTAAAAATAAATTTTTAATATAAGTAGGCCCTGGTGATGTGTTGAATTAAAATAGTTAAATATGTTTTAAGCAGAATAGACTTTTAAAATTATTAAGCTTGTTAAAATAAGTAACCCTTAGAGATGTGTCCAAAATTACAATAGTTATACGTGTTTTAGTTTGAATTGTTTTTGAAATAATTAGATCCATTAAGATAGGTTTTGTAAAATAAATAAACCCGTGGCCAGTAGATTGGCCCAATACGGAACGACCAAAACTTTTCATGTTTCGGCTTTAATAATATAGTATAGATATGCATTAATTTTCATCTGTACAGTTGGATCATTATAAAAATGACCAAAAATACTGTTTTTGAAGAATTTTTGTAGTGAAATTACTATGCCTGGTGGAAACTCTCCAATACACGTGGGTCTCTTTCATGTACTATGCCTGAGTATGATATTAAAATATATTTATTTTCACTTAACTATCATTTTATCCATGTTTTTATGCTATATATATATGTGATAAAATAATATTGAATGAATTTGCTTGAAAAATCATATATGTTTTTTAGAGCTTCACAATTATTTATTTTTTATCTTATCACTCTATACTAGTTTGTAGTTTCGCGTTCTTCTTTAATACTACAGTGGCTTTGTTTGAACAATATTGGTTCTTAAGACCTTCTCGTTAACTGCGTTTTTTTGCCTTCTGCGTGTTTTATTTTTAGTGATATAATCTGTAAATTAGCTAAATATCTCTAATGAAAGAATATAGAGTTGAAATTGTAAACCAAGTCTTTTGAAGCTCCTTTCTTCTTTCTTTGATGCTTTTCAATTCCCTCCGGCCATTACTGTTTTGTTTGCCAATAAAACCGTAAATGTTCTATGTGCTCCACACTTACGAAACCAAACTTGTGAAACCCACAAATAATATATCGTTTCTCAAAAGATAAATTCTCTTTAATTTGACCAGACAATACTGATATGCTAATTTATATTGTTAGTGAAAATTTCAAAGCTACCTAAATAGGTAACTGGCTTGATGAATGTATGGAACATTTTAAACTTTTTAGGTAATCAAATTAGCTTTTCCTACGCGTTACCTGCTTCTTGTCTCATAGTTATAATACTTACCGAGCGCAATAAAAGTAATCTGCAGTTTTTGTTTCTCCAAAAGATAAATTCTCTTTAATTTGACCAGACAATACTGATATGCTAATTTATATTGTTAGTGAAAATTTCAAAGCTACCTAAATAGGTAACTGGCTTGATGAATGTATGGAACATTTTAAACTTTTTAGGTAATCAAATTAGCTTTTCCTACGCGTTACCTGCTTCTTGTCTCATAGTTATAATACTTACCGAGCGCAATAAAAGTAATCTGCAGTTTTTGTTTCTCTCATCCCCACCCCCCCCCCCCCCCCCCCCCCCCCCCATCTATTTATTGATTTGACATTTTCTCTATTGTCACTTCTCTCTATCTCACTATTGAGCAAAGCTTATTGTGTAAGGACTAAAGAAGTTTATTTGACAAGCAATCTAGTATATCTTCTATTTATAATATTAATGTGTAACTTCAAATTGATTGATTTTCACATGTTTCGTAAATCAGAGTATGAGGTGAGAGAGAAACCAACTTTAGATACATGGATGCGAGGTGGGCTCGATTACATAATGCTACAGTACTTAAACATTGATGGAATCCGTACAGTTGGTAGCGTTCTTGGTCAGAGTATTGCACTTGATTACTATGTCCGCCAGGTATATATATCTTAAGTTTTTTTTTTCATTTTGATATTCGGCTTTATCACAATTGGCTTTATTTAAAAAAAAAACTCTATAATCATTTAGGTTGATTTGATGGTTGCCGAGTTTACTGATATCAATCGTGGTATGGAGAAAAGTGGAACCTTTGCAATGGAGAAAAAAAAATTGTTTCAGCTAGTGGGAAAAGCAAACTCAAATCTGGCTGATGTAATTCTTAAGCTGGGCCTTTTTGAAAGGTAACTTTTATTGAAGAATTTTTTGCAGAAGACAGTGTTGAGATTTTTGTTCTGTTTGTAAACAATTTTTTGTGGTGCAACAACATTTATGGGTACGATAGCTGATTTGATAATCAGCTGCTTCCAATAGTTCACTAGTTGGGAGTTGACACAAATAAATAAAGCATAACATGTAGAAGTATACAAGTAGCAATAAAACAGAAACAAAATGCAGTCACTGAAGACACTAGCCTTAGAGCTAATGTGAACTTGTTTCTTTATCCAGATCAGACATTGCCTGGAAAGATGCTAAATATGCTGAGATTTGGGAATATCTCAGAGATGAGTTTGAATTAACTCAGAGATTTGCTAGTCTTGATTTTAAACTGAAATTTGTAGAGGTATGTTTTTTAGAGTTTACTTTTTACTTGAAACTTTTGTTAATTGTTTGATTGTTGGCCTGACCAGCTATAATTTTCTTTTGTTGCAGCATAATATACGTTTTCTTCAAGAAAGTCTTCAGAATAGGAAATCAGATTCTCTAGAGTGGCTCATTATCGTACTGATAGGGACCGAAATCCTCATATCTATTTATGATATTGCCCAGAAGTCCGTATTGTAGGAATCCTTGTTTCTCTTTTGACCCCTGCTCTTTCGAAATTTTGATAGCAAGTGAGTTTTAAGTCAGAACAACCTATGTTTTGTTCTATATTAGGTTTACTGCATATATATTTTTGGACTTGATTATATGCACTAGGCATAAAGCAACTCGGGCGTATAGTCTCTATTGTTCCCATTGGTTCCAAGTAATCTTTGAAATATATCATCTGTATATTTGAATAATTCTCATTCCAGTGTAGTAATTTTTTATTCCAAGCTATAGAAGACTACTGGTTCATTATTATGAAATTATCTTCATCCACTACATGACTACATCCCACATCGAAACCTGTATAAATTCTCGTGGCCTGTGCAGAATTTTACTACCATGTATGTTTTCTTTTCTAGGGTTAGCCGATGGGGGCTATTGCATGATTTGAGTTTTTTGTGTTTGGATCATAGGTTAACCCAGTTGTTGCATTTCATTTAAAAATGAAAAATTAATATTGAATACTTGTGTGTCAAAACATTCATAGTCAATGAATATGTATCAGACAGTACTTTTTATTTGAACTCGTAACTTGACCTTTGACGTTATGCCATTTCTTAATGTCCCCTAATTAGTTTCAAGAGGTGTAAATAGTTACTTATCTGCTGTAGTAGACCTTGAAAAAGCTTTTACTTTCGCACATGTTCCACCTTATTGAGGTCTTTTGCAATTTAATTCTCTTTGCAGTTTCAAGTTTTTATTATTTTCTCTTACACTTTCGCAATCTAATTTTCTAATGTAATAATGCCTGAGTTCTAGTTTGGTAGATCTCCTTAAAGAAAAAGCCTATTTTCCAAGTGATACTGATACCGAAATGTCCTGTTATCTTCTTCTATTGAATTTACTATTCTAATGCATTCACGGAAGAATACAAAATTTAGAGCTAGGAAACATCTGGTTGGGCTTCAGCTATTGTTCTAGCTGAGAACTACACAGGAGGAAAGCCATAATCACCATGGCCTCATCACAACCGACTACAATCCTATATCATTACCAGTTTTTGAACATGGGAAATAATTTGTATTGTTGTGTTTTGTTCCTTGCTGATAGTTAGGAAACATGTAAGTAACTGCATACATTATGGGCGTTTTGAACGTTTAAAAATGTACAAATTACAAGTAGGCGGTGATGGGGCTGTTTGATTGCCTTAGGATCTCTTATCCCGGCTTATTGGGCACACTATGGACGTGGGGTCATCTGTTGGACTCAATTTGCAGGAGATGATGGAGAGAATTGTAATTGCAGACTCCATATTTGATGTTACCTTGCAACTCTTCAAGTGGGACTGCAGCAAGGAAACCCTTATTGGGCACTTAATGGGGAAGGGGTCATGTATTGGAACTCAATTTGCAGGAGACGATGGAGAGGATCTTTATTACCGACTCCCTTTTCGATGTTACCTTGCAGTTCTTCAAGTGGGACTGCAGCAAGGAACCCCTTGATGAATTCTTTGCAACATAGCTTGCCTTCACCTATCAGTTCATGACCTTCTCTCTTGTTAGATTTTCCTGAATTACTTACTTCAATATCTTGATCGTCTCCTGAACCCTTCTTTAAGTTGCTTGAACTTGAACCCTTCTTCAAGTTGCTTGAATTTGGTTGCACATTGTACACTCTACTGTCTTTATTGAACTTTAATATGTATGCGTTTTGACATCCCTCTGAGAGCCTCTCTCCAAGTGTGTCAATTGTGTATATTGCATCCTTTTCAATTTTGAGAACAAAGAAATGGTCATTCCAACTTACAACATAGATTTGATCTTCTAAAGTGGACTCACTTTGTTGGAGCTCCTGCCATATGTTGTCAAATGACATTGCGCCTTGCAGGAAATCCAACTGATCTGACATATTTTCTAGTTCAAAGAAGCCTATATATGATTTTTCAGGCACCACCATCAGTGGTCTAACTTGAGCTTGTAACACTGTGTCAAGGTCAAAGTGTTGATCAGAAAACTTCTCTTTATGACTTTCCTCTTTGCACAACTTTCTCCATTCCAAAGATCCATCTCTGATCAATTTATCAAATTGACATTTTAGAGGTAAGAATTTTGGGTTCTGATGGAGCCAATCTGCAATCACTGCCGCAAGAACGCTGCAGGCACCTTCACCTGATGCTTTATCACTCCTCTGGTCAATAGAGGCTAGGAACATCTCTGTCACAAGCTCCAGCTTCCCATCTCTGCTCTTGAACTTTCTTTTCTCCCATTTGCCTACTTCAAAGCGATCACTGCCCAGGAATTCTGATGACTGGAACTCTTTTTTTGCTTGTCTATCTTTAGATCCTAAGGATAATAAGAGACAGCGACGAGCATGGTCTATATCATCTCCTCCATCTTCACCGTATGCTTTGTTTAAGAGTGGTGTATCTCGGGGATGATCCGGTACTTTGGATCCATGATTTTTACTGTTCCATGACATAAGTCGGAGTAATGATGGTTTGCTCATCTCCTGGTAATTTAATGGATGGTTTTCTTCCCAGCTCTCACCCTTACTGTATGTAACCCTGTCATCTACTAGACCAGTACTCTGTAGAATTGTTTCAGTGATCCTTTTGTAGGTTTGTTCATTATCCTCCGAGTCTGAAGATAAGCTGGATTTGTCATAGGTTCTTTGATCCTCGAAGCTGACAAATGAGGGTAAAGATACTACTTTCTGAGTAGGAGAAATAGGGTGTACACTGCCATTTATTTGCTGGGGCTGGGCTTCTGGACAGCGGAGTTTTACCTGAAATTCAGTTGTGGCAATTTAGCACAGAGAAAACTGAATTGCTTTAGTCATTAAATAGGCTTTCTCTTACTATTAGTCTGGCCTCAACTGTGGACCCACTGATGCAGCATGAAAAAGGCAGTTCCAGTTTTTTCTCAATACTTTCAGTTAGACCAGCAAATTCTGCAGTATCTAAGCTGACTTTGGCTAAAAGTGAAGGTTTACTAATTGATTCTGCATCCTGTCCCTGACAAAGTTGTTTCATGAATAAACATAGTTCTAACCAAATGATCATATGGTTGTTAATGATATCTAATTATGTTACTGCAGTTTATGTACTTACTTGAATCTTTAGTTCAATCTTCCAGTTGCTGCTGTGGCCCTTCAGTTTGAAGTTGCAGTTATGCTCAAAGCCTTCGTTCCAACGGACACATCCATCAGAGTCTATGCACTGCCTTGTCGTGTTACTTTGATCTCTAGCTCGAATATACAGGTAACTTTTCTTAGCTTTCCATTTTATCTGCACTTTAAAAAAGAAGTTGTTCTTGTTTCTTATCTCTCCGATTGAAAAACCTTCGATCTCACAGATCGTAAGATGAAGCTTAGAAGCACTTTTAGTTTCCGATGTACCTATACCTGTACAAAGGTTCCATTTCCTCATCTTGGTGTGTAAATGTTTAAGAATCTGTCAAGCAAAAGAATGTGGATACTAATACAAAAATCTCATCAGAAGAATTTTGCAAATTGGTGTTCGGTGCTCGTTGACATTTGGTAGCATTCTAGTGCAGTTTCGATTATGTAAGCAATGCTGGTTTTCAGTAAAGTATAGATATAAAACGTTAGATATGTGGTAACAGTTTTTGACTAATTCAGCACCTACTCGGCTTCTTCTAGATCTGCCATAGTCAATTTTTGTTCCCTAGCCTATTCTCTTCACATCACACACTATCTTAGAAGCATGCTTAATGCTCTGTAAAAGAATGTGCATCCAACTTAGATTTTCTATCTCCGAGATGTTATTTGATAGTTTTTAAAGAAAAACGGAATAAATTCAGACAGAGAACAAGATTTTTAATATATGATTAATAGTAAAATTTGAAATAGTTTTATATTGAGGTGTTTGCTTTTCAATGACTTCGTTTTTTTTTTTTGAAACTAACAAACTTTCATTAATGCGATAAATCACTCGAGATAGTCTCCATCGAATGGGTAGGAGTAGATGAAAATACAATGAAGCAATTTAACAAACAGGGTTTCTAGCTAAACTATGAGCCACCTTGTTGACTTGCTTCCTTATATTTATATAACTATCTTCTTACAGAAACGTTTTGCAAAAATCACCTAATTTCTCGTACTAGCAGCTAACAATACACTCCATCTTGTTTTTCCTGCATATTTTCTTCCTCCTTTTCAATGGAACTCTAACGTCCACTTTGATCCTAATCCTCATATATTCTCTCCAGATGCTGGAGTTGTTGCTCAGATCATACTTCACAAACACATGAAATATTTCACATGAACTTCGCTTTTATTTAATTAGCTATTTGACTTCCTATTTTTATATAAATAATTAAAAGGGGTATTGATTGGGCAAAGTCAAAGGGCAGTACCCTAAATACTTGGAAGTATGTAACATCTATAATTGATTGTGGGAATGGGAATGTTTTTGAGGTGTGCACTGCACGTTCAGAATATTTTATTGTTGCAACTTATTATGCTACTTGCTTAAAGATTGTTATTTATTATGTTATTTTTATATTAAAGCAATTCACTGTATGAATTAGCAAAAAAAGAAAAAAAACAATTCACTCTATGACCATGACTATGAGTATATTTGGCAAACAGTTTAAAATGAGAAGTTAATATGATATACTTTTTTGAATATTTTATTTTATTTTAATGATAAATTTTAATATTATCATTCAAATATATTATTTATCAAATTTATTTTAATTTTTAGATTTTTAACAATTCAAAAATTATTAATAATACAAAATTATTTAAATAAATAATTTTCACATTTATTTCACTTATTATTCTAGGCAATTTAAGGCCACAAGGAATAACTTTAAACTTACGTTTGAGTCCATGTGTTTCTAGACTCTGAAAGATATTTTCTTAAAACATGCGTTGTGCGTCTATATGAGTTTTGGGCCCTCGGTGTGCCGCCTCAAATCTATTTTTCTAATTTTTCTATTTTATCAAAATTTTGAATAATTAATGTTAAAAATTCGAAAATATCTCAATTAACTTTAATTTTTTTTACTAATGTAGTAAACTAAATATACAATTATAATATTCTTGCCTTCAAAATCTTTATTAATGGAGTAAACTAAATATACAATTCTAATATTCTTGGCTTTAAAATTTTTACTAATAAAAGAAACTAAATTTACAATTTTAATAGTCTCATAAATTATTTTATTAGAAATTATCTTAATTGCCTTTTAAATTTTTACTAATGGAGTAAAGTAAATATACAATTTTAATATTCTTGCCTTTATAATATTAGATTAATGGAGGAATTTGGTGATAACAAATTTCGGTGATTTGGGATTTTTGGATGTTTGGGGCTGGACTTGAAAGGTGTCTCGACTTGTTAGATGTGTCGGATCTCTTTTGCCAAGATGCTTGCGTACCAATTTATATTGGATCAAGCCCACACAGTTCTGTGCAATTGTGTTTATCCCTAAGAGACTTTAGGGATAAACTTCGTTAATGTGGACAATTACAGATTTTATCTTATATTATCTTGGCATTGTGATTCTTTTTTGATTTGAAAGAATCGTTTGGAGATATGTTCCGTTATTGATTGATTGATATTGATTCTTTCCTCGTTTCAGAGAGAGAATATTAATTGGTGGTTAAGAAATAATTATTAATAGATTAGTATTGGGAAATCAGGAGATAATTGAGGCAATCAAAAATATGGCGTAACAACTACCCCCAGTTCTTCAGTGCAGCTTGATGGATCGGAGAACTAAGTGTGATTTAATCTGCCGAATTTCCTGAGTCAATGAAACAACTAGGAGTAGAAGATTAGTGAATAATATGAAGCACATGGGTACCCGTGATTTGCCTGTAGATGCGAGAGAGACAACATTATGTGTCCGTAATATGTGAGTACCAGTAGTCTTGCAAGTTTTCGAGAATGAGCGGCTTTGTGTAGATAATGTTGCGATTCTAACTGTCAAGTTCGATTTTGCGAATCCACTATTCAAGAGATATAAGTAGCAGTAGTAGTGATGTCCTTGTATGTTGAAATAATGAGAAAATGCAATGTGTTGAGATTGTAGTCCAAGCATTATCTCGGAGGATATTTTCCTTAAGAGGGAGGACTCTTCTCTTCATAAGAGGGAGGACTCTTCTCACCTTAAGAGGGTGGACTCTCTTCACCTTAAGAGGGTGGACTCTTCTCTCCATAAGAGGGAGGTCTCTCTTCACCTTAAGAGGGTGGACTCTCTTCACCATAAGAGGGTGAACTCTTCTTTCCATAAGAGGGAGGACTCTCTTCTTGGTGAGTTTCCCGGAAGTACAGGTAAGCACCCCGGAAGTACCGGTTTACCAAGGTTCTCTCCATTAGAGGGATGACTCTTCTCTCCATAAGAGGGTGGACTCTCTTCACCTTAAGAGGGTGGACTCTTCTCTCCATTAGAGGGAGGTCTCTCTTCACCTTAAGAGGGTGGACTCTCTTCACCATAAGAGGGTGGACTCTTCTCTCCATAAGAGGGAGGACTCTCTTCTTGGTGAGCTTCCCGAAAGTACAGGTAAGCACCCCGAAAGTACGGGTTTACCAAGGTTCTCTTTATAAGAGGGATGACTCTTCTCTCCATAAGAGGGATGACTATCTTCACCTTAAGAGGG
The DNA here is from genome assembly GCA_030848705.1 of Heracleum sosnowskyi. NCBI lineage: Eukaryota > Viridiplantae > Streptophyta > Magnoliopsida > Apiales > Apiaceae > Heracleum > Heracleum sosnowskyi. The sequence continues at coordinate 14,587,026 of CM061239.1, forward strand.
TGGACTCTTCTCTCCATAAGAGGGAGGACTCTTTTCTCCATAAGAGGGAGGTCTCTCTTCACCTTAAGAGGGTGGACTCTGATAAGTGGATTTCATATCCACTTGGATCGTCCTAAATTGGCTTAAATTGGTTGTTTTGTTCTCAAGTTTGTGGTATTTGTGATATGTTTGGTGTTAGTATTTGCAGAGTTGAGTTGTCAGCAGAGATGTGGAGTTCTTGTGGTTTGCAGAGGTGTTTTGAGCATCAATGTGAAAGCCATGCAGTTGCGGGAGTTGGGAGCGCAAGGAAATCCTAAACTTGGAAGGATTGGAGAATAAAGAGCTCAATTTAGAGATTTATTAGAAGGAAATTAGGATTTGTTGGGCTACATGCGCATAATTCACGGTTTTGGCCATATCTGGAGTTCTACAAGTCCGATTCTGACGATTCAACAGCTCACGCGAAGCCACGGAAATTTTCTACATTGCTGGGCAGGGAGACAAGCGCGCCCGCGCTCTCCAAGGCGCGCCCGCGCTTCACCTGCTGGATTTCGTTTCTGCTATTTTCTATTTTGGGCCTAGGGTTTTGGTTGTTCGGCCCATGGGTTAATATGATGGCTTGGACGAATTTTAGAAGGGGGAATATCATAGAATAGACTTAGACATTATCAAGGAGAGCAAGAAGCAAGGAGAAACAGGAAGGAAGCAAACTCGGAGATCTAGTTTTCAATTTTCATTCTTGTAATCATCTTTAACGTTGGATGCTTGGTGGTTTTCTTATACTCTTCTCAGTAATTTGTTAGGTTTATGATACTTTGTTTCTTAATCATGTTATCACTTGAACCCATGATGATGAGAAGTCCGGTTATGGGCTAATCGTTATCATGGGGTTTTAATGGAGTTTTCCATGGATTCTAGTTATTAAATGTTTTTATGCCTTGGTGTGTGTTTGATATATTGTTAACCTAGTTTGGTTGCGCTTATTCGTTATGGGTGCGTCGCGAACATCCGTAATTGTTTGTTGAATCCTAGTGATTGCGAAAGTGGATCTAGGGTTTAGAACATACCATGCTAGCGTAGGTTTTTGCATGTGAAGAGCATGTATTAATTTGTGGTGTAATTCTATCCGTCTCGCACCGACTATGTGATTATTTGGATGCTTGATTGTAAACCATTATGTTTTCAATCTCTATTATAGGGACTAAGCATATTTGGTGACTACTTGACTTCTATCAATTGTGGATGATCAGTAGGATGATATATGTACAACGAAAGTTGGCGTGTGTCAGTTTAGTGTGTCTAATCAGTTATCATCGCTTGCACATGCTAGGCTAAGAGGCATAAGGTTCTAGATGAAGTGGTTAATGAAGTTGAAATCCCATGTTTGTTTATTTATAAGAAAATCGTTTAAGTCATTTTGCTAGTAAATTCTTAGTTAATAATAATCATTAGTATAATCAACCCAAATTTGTGATTGTTTTAGCAGTGGATAGAAATCGTAATCTGGTGTATAAGTGAACTAAAACGAACAATTCTAGTCTCTGTGGGAACGAATCCAACTTATCTCTATATTACTTGTGACCACGTGCGCTTGCGTGTTTTTGTGCGAACAGACTCTCTTCACCATAAGAGGGTGGACTCTTCTCTCCATAAGAGGGAGGACTCTTCTCTCCATAAGAGGGATGACTCTCTTCTTGGTGAGCTTCCCGGAAGTACAGGTAAGCACCCCGGAAGTACGGGTTTACCAAGGTTCTCTCCATAAGAGGGATGACTCTTCTCTCCATAAGAGGGATGACTCTCTTCTCTATAAGAGGGATGACTCTTCTCTCCATAAGAGGGAAAACTCTTTTCTTGGTGAGCTTTCTGAAAGTACGTATAAGCACCCCAGAAGTACAGGTTTACCAAGGTATTCCAAGCAACACCTTGCGCAAAGAAGGGCCTTCAAAAATAATTCCAAGTAACACCTTCATCAAAGAAGGGTCTTCAAAAATATTACAAGCAACACCTTCCACAAAGAAGAGCCTTTAAAATAATTCCAAACTACACCTTCATAAAGAAGAGCCTTCAAAAATAATTCCAACGACACCTTCATCAAAGAAAGGCCTTCAAAAATATCACATAGAGACAACCACATAATCTAAGACTGTCCAATGTTTACGAGTAAATATATAATGCACATGATGTTATGAATGAATGCATGATGCGAATGATGCACATGATGATTAATGAATGCATGATGCGAATGATGCAGGACCTTCAAAACAAGATTACTCCGAAGGGCCTTCAAAAGACGATCACCACGTAGGGCCTTCAAACAAAATCACCCTAAAAGACCTTCAGACGACGATTAACCCGTAGGGTTTTCAAAAATATTATCATCTTCAAAAGAGGGTTTTCTAAAATATTATTCTCATCGAAATGGGGTCTTCTAAAATATTATCCTCCTCGAAAGAGGGTCTTCAAAAATATTATCCTCCTCGAAAGAGGATATTAAAAAACATTATCCTTCTTGGAAGAGGGTCTTCAAAAATATTATCCTACTCGAAATAGTGTCTTCAAAAATATTATCCTCCTTGAAAAAGAGAGCTTTCAAAAACATTACCCTTCTCAGATAAGGACATTTCACACTTATTTTTGTCTATGCACGAGCTAGTGAAGTAATCAAATCATGTGCTACGAATATTGCATCACAATTCTTTAACATCTCATTGATTCAAATTCTGCCCAGATCTGTTTTTACCTTTTTGGCCATGTAAACGATGTTTTCTTGTAAAACACAAAACATGAAAGTTGTAGAAAATGAAAGGATCTTTCCGATAAAACCTCCTTGTGCAGGATGTAGATGATTTGATTTGATAATAAATTTCGGGAATTGCTGGAATAACGAAATTGTGATATTAAGGGGATTTGAGATTTTTGGATGTTTGGGGTTGGACTTGAAAGGTGTATCGACTTGTTAGTGTTGGAAATAATAAGTACTACAGCAACATGGAGGCAGTTATATAAAAGATATAGCATTGACAGGCCAAGACCAAAGTTAACAAAACAAAGCATGAAGGTCAAAAGCATGCATATCAGAAACTGATAAATAACCAGGGAGACAGAAACAGTACCTGTAGGCATAGCTTAACAGTGTATAAGAACAGGAAAAACGAAGCAACAGCTGAGTCGTCAGGACTTCAAGAAATCCTGACTGTTCTTGAAGAGTTATTCGCCCCCACTTACTGTGTCAGGTTGTCGGCGAGATACTACTTCCAGGATAAAACAGCTCCGAGCAAGGTGTCCACAGCAACAGCAGCGCTCAACTACGACCAGCACCTTAGTCGCCGGAGAACCAGAAAAACTACAGGGAAAAACTGTATGGAGAGGGAGGGCAGAGAGAGTTTTTGAGAGAAGTGTGTTTGCAAAATTCTGTGTTTTCCAACTGAGCTACAAGGACCACTATTTATAGTGGTTCCTTTCTGTAACTGAAGCAATGAGCATTCAATTTCGTAACTGCAGCACACACATTTATTTTCGTAACAGCTGATCATATTAAAAAAAAATCAAAACTGACTATTAAAGAATAAAACGTTTTTGATTGAATTTAATAACCTGTAGCTGTTACATATTTGTCATGTTTATCCACATATCAGTTTTAATATTACATAGATAAAAACTCTCGCCCAGGTCGCCTCGCGTACGCGAGACGCCGAGACATTCGCCCAAATCGCCCTTCGACCCGACCCGACCCGGTCCGGTCCGGTGCGGTGCATGGCGTGGCGAGGCGGGCGGCGGCGCGCGCGTGTGTGTGTGTGTGCGCGCGTGAAGCACACACTAACACCATGCACCATCACACACCTTAGTAGTTGTATACTACTCATGTGTGTAATGCTATATAAAGCCACCAAGTCCCCTTATTCTTTTCTATGTGGGACAAATGAAACATCATTATCACAAGCTTTTTCAAGCTACTACCTTCATCTCAATTTCTCTTATGGATTTAAACAAGAAAATTATTAAACCCATACATGAAAGTTTAAGTTCCCATTGCAAGGAACAACTTCCAATCATTAGAAATTTGAATTAACATCAAGAATATAGTTAATTATATCCTTAAACTATCAATTTCTAACAATCCCCCACAAATCCATATAGAAATGTAGACAAGTTCTTAACATGACTTGGTTTTTCAGAGTCGGTACCCTTCCGGGTTTGAACCCTCCTAAGTCCCCTACTTCGATGGCTACCGGATTCAGATGGAATTTTTTCACCTTGAATCTTAATCCGTTAAGTGTAACCATTCTCCATAGACGACGACAAGTCAAAGGCTATGGTGCCAATCTACGGCTTTGAGACATTAATGGTCTTGTCTCCATCCTGTTCGTCGAATGCTTCAAGGAATAACCCTTTCCTCTAATTGCGATCTCACAATCACATTCGCTTAGCTGGGCATCTCCGGAGATGTACTGCAACCATCTCGTCAAATGACTTGACCCCATTCAGAGTTCTTAAACTCTTACTATTCAGCAGTTTCAGTACCTTATAGGTTTACAGGGGATAGACTCAGATACTAAGTATCATCTATGTATCAAGGTACTCCCAACTCATCCTTACAGCTTGTTATTGCCACATTGAATACACTTCGAGGGATCTCCTCTCATGTGTATTGGGTTCCCACTGTTGATAAGTTGTGATGGGTTGTCAGTCCCATCCCCAACCTCGACTTAAGGACCACTGCAGGTTCCAGTCCTTTAGTCAAAGGATCAGCTATATTTTCCTGAGTTCCAATGAACTCTACAGCTATAATCCTATCAGACACTAATCCCCTTATAGACTTAAGTCTAACTTGGATGTGTCTCTTTGTTTTAGCATTGTACTTTTTACTGCTAATCTTGTCGATAGTTGTTTGACTATCACAATGAATAGCAATAGCAGGAAGCGGTCTGCTTACTACAGGTATCACGGACATCAGTCCGTGTAACCATTCAGCCTCCGTCCCAGTGGCATCAAGTGCACACAACTCAGCCTCAAAAGTAGACCGAGTTACTATAGTCTGTTTTGTTGACTTCCAGGATATTGCTCCACCCCCTAGGGTGAACACGTATCCAGTCACTCCATTGGAACCAAACTTCTTAGCTATCCAACTTGCATCACTGTACCCTTCAAGTACACCAGGAAATCTCCTATAGTGTAATCTAAGGTACATTGTGCCTTTCAGATATCTAAGCACTCTATCAAGAGCACCCCAATGAGTTCTGTTTGGACAGCTTGTATATCTAGCTAGCTTAGACACAGAATATGATATATCTGGTCTAGTACAGTTAGCAAGATACTGCAAGCTTCCAATAATCTGAGAATACCTTAATTGAGACACAGGAACTCCCGAACTATTCTTGACAAGGGCAACTTTAGGATCATAGGGTGTACTAGCGATTCTACATTGTGAATAACCATATTTCTCAAGTATAGATTTCTCTATATAATGAGATTGCGATAGGGTTATTCCATCAGCTGACTGAGTCAGCTTGATACCAAGAATCACGCTAGCTTCACCCATATCCTTCATCTCAAAGTGCCTTTTCAAGAAATCCTTTGTCTCGTTAATAATCTCAATATTGGTTCCAAACAGTAGTATGTCATCCACATATAAGCATAATACGACACATTCACTACCTTTAACTTTTGAGTAGACACACTTATCGCTATCATTATTAACAAAACTGAATGTCACAATCGTTTCATCGAACTTCTTGTGCCAGTCCCTGGGACCTTGTCTTAAGCCATAAATAGATTTGATTAACTTACATACTTTCCTTTCGTTGCCAGATGCAACAAACCCCTCAGGCTGATCCATATAAATCTCTTCTTCAAGTTCACCATGAAGAAAAGCTGTCTTTACATCCATTTGATGGATGATCAGACCATGCACGGAAGCCAATGCTACAAGCATTCAGATTGTTATCATTTTTGCAACAGGAGAGTATGTATCAAAGAAATCAATTCCTTCCATTTGCTTAAAACGCTTAGCCACCAGGTCTAGCCTTGTACTTCTCTATTGAGCCATCAGGGTTCAACTTCCTTTTAAAGATCCACTTGCACCCAATAGTAGAACACCCAGGAGGGAGATCAACTAACTCCCATGTTCCGTTAGAATCAATAGAGTCAATTTCACTCTTTACAGCGCCCTTCCAGTGCCTAGACTCCGAGGAGTCCATAGCCTGTCGGAAAGTTAAAGGTTCGTCCTCGACATTGTAAGTGATGAAATCACTTCCAAAGTCCTTGACTACCTTTGCACGCTTACTCCTCCTAGGTTCCTCTTCCTCCATAGGAGTAGAGCTACTACCAGGTACCGCCCCCACATTTGTCATCTTTTCCACATGATCAGGAATAGAACTTGATGTGTGAGTGAGATCTTCCTCAGAAGTACCTTGAGGTATACCAGTCTTCATAGGATAGACATCCTCAAAGAATGTAGCATCACGAAATTCAACTATCGTGTTAGCCACTATACCATCTATGTCAGATTTTATTACCAAAAATCTCATAACTGTAGTGGTTTCAAGATAGCCCAGAAAGATACAATCAACCGTCTTCGGACCTAGTTTCTTCCTCTTGTGTTCAGGGACAAGTACCTTTGCAAGGCACCCCCACACTCGAAGATACTTGAGACTAGTCCTCTTGCCTTTCAATAACTCATAAGGTGTCTTATCCAAGTGTTTCAGAGGGACTCTGTTCAGAATATGGCAAGCCGTATTCAGAGCCTCTCCCCACATGTATTTAGGCAACCCAGAGTTAATAAGCATACTGTTAATCATATCTTTGAACGTTCTGTTCTTTCGCTCAGCGACCCCATTAGACTCAGGTGTGTATGGTGGAGTAACTTCATGAACTATTCCATTGCTTGCGCAAAATTCATTAAAGGAGTTACTCGTATACTCACCACCTCTATCTGATCTCAACCTTTTAAGTACCTTACCAGTTTGTTTCTCAACTTCAGTTTTATAAATCATGAATTTGCTAAGTGCTTCATCCTTATGTCTAAGTAAATAAACATAACAATATCTACTACTATCATCTATAAAAGTAATGAAGTATCTAAAATGATCCTTAGTTAACATACCACCAAATTCACAAATATCAGCGTGTACTAAATCTAACAAGTCTGAATCCCTAACAACATTATGAAAAGGTTTCCTTAGTTGTTTAGCAGACACACATACTTGACATTTAGAATTCTTTTCTATAGTATGTTTTGGAATCATCTCTAAGTTCATCATATTTTTAAGAGCACCAAAATTTAAGTGACCAAGTCTAGCATGCCATAAGTTGGATGATTCTACACAGTTAACAGAAGGAGTAATTTCATTAAAGGAAGTGCCCAAAACAGGCTCAGCATTTATAACAAATAAACCATTTGACAAGTAACCCTTGCCAAAGAAAGTACCAGTGTGAATAAGAACTACTTTATTACATCTTAAGGAAATTTCAAAACCATTCGTAACTAAACGGCTTCCACTTATTATATTTCTACGCATGTCGGGAACATGATGCACTCTTGTCAGGGATAGAATACGCCCCGAAGGAAACTTCAGGTCCACGTCTCCCACTCCATGAACTTGAGCGGCACTCGCATTCCCCATCGTCACTGTCATGCTATGGCTCTGTTGATAAGATACAAACAAACTAATATCAGCACAAATATGCACATTAGCTCCAGTATCAATCAACCATTCATTTGACAGATAAGTGGAAAATAGTACAGGGTTGTAGGTCACATACCGGTTTTCGTTGGTTTCAGAAGCCGAAGCCTCACCAACAACCATGTTCACTACAGGCCCACTTGTGGTTCCAAGTACAGCATTCGCTTGCGCTACCACCTCGGTTTTCTTCGCTTTCTTTGTAGGACAGTCCTTACTCTAGTGCCCAACCTGCCCACAAGACCAACATGGTTTGTTTGCCTTTGGTTTCTTGGCCTTCTCCTTGTCTATCTTAGGTTTATTAACATTACCCTTCCTAGAAATAGCCTTCCTTTTCTGTCCTACAGTTACTACATTCACCTTCGAGCTACCGTGTTCAGATGGCATCACATGTCCCTGTTTGGACTTGTGTTGTTCTTGCACCGAGATGTCCAACATAAGGTTGGTCCAGGTGATCTCTCCTTTCTGTCTTTTCAGGGAGAGAGCGAACTCTTCCCAAGACTTCGGAAGCTTTTCAATCACGCTCATAACCTTGAACTTATCAGGGAGATCCATGCCGGATTCCTTCAAAGCATGCACTATCATCTCGAACTCATGCACCTGCTCAGTCATGGATTTGTTGTCTACCAGCTTAAATTCAAGGAACCTCGCTACAGAATACTTTTCCAGACCTTGAGAGTCAGTATTGTGAGTGAGGTCCAGCTTCTCCCATAAGAGCTTAGCACTATAGGCATCAGATGAATAAACATCAAACAGAGTGTTCGTTAAGGCTGCCAGAATGGCTGCCCTAGCCACCCCATCCTTCTCAGCCCACATTGCATAAGCCTTAACTGTTTCAGCTTTTTTTTGAACCACCACCGGTTTCTCATACTCCACAACAGGCCACAGACCCTTTACAGTTAACCACAATTTCATCCTTTTCTGCCAGCGTGAAAAGCCGACACCACCGTTGAATTTCTCAGGTAAGCCCGTTAGTTCAACGGGTTGTGGGAAACGGTAAGTGGTCCAATCAATGACCCCAGCAGACACATTAGACGTACTACCATCTACAGTAACTTTAGTTTCATTAACCATAATGCTAAATACTATATAACAGGATAACTCTTCAAGAATGTTGGAAATAACTCTTCAAGAATGTTGGAAATAATAAGTACTACAACAACATGGAGGCAGTTATATAAAAGATATAGCATTGACAGGCCAAGACCAAAGTTAACAAAACAAAGCATGAAGGTCGAAAGCATGCATATCAGAAACTGATAAATAACCAGGGAGACAGAAACAGTACCTGTAGGCATAGCTTAACAGTGTATAAGAACAGGAAAAACGAAGCAACAGCTGAGTCGTCAGGACTTCGAGAAATCCTGACTGTTCTTGAAGAGTTATTCGCCCCCACTTACTGTGTCAGGTTGTCGGCGAGATACTACTTCCAGGATAAAACAGCTCCGAGCAAGGTGTCCACAGCAACAGCAGCGCTCAACTACGACCAGCACCTCAGTCGCCGGAGAACCAGAAAAACTACAGGGAAAAACTGTATGGAGAGGGAGGGCAGAGAGAGTTTTTGAGAGAAGTGTGTTTGCAAAATTCTGTGTTTTCCAACTGAGCTACAAGGGCCACTATTTATAGTGGTTCCTTTCTGTAACTGAAGCAATGAGCATTCAATTTCGTAACTGCAGCACACACATTTATTTTCGTAACAGCTGATCATATTAAAAAAAAATCAAAACTGACTATTAAAGAATAAAACGTTTTTGATTGAATTTAATAACCTGTAGCTGTTACATATTTTTCATGTTTATCCACATACCAGTTTTAATATTTATTTTAAACATATCCATCAAATCATGTCCAGGTTCATATCAGTTTCTGTTGCCCATTAGAGTTTAGTTTCTGTTGTCCATCAGAGTTTAACTTGTTGTCCATCAGAATTTAACTAGTTGTCCATCAGAGTTTACTGACAAACCAACTCCATCAGAGTTTACTAGTTAAATACTGATAAACCAACTCCATCAGAGTTTACTAGTTAAATACTGATAACCCAACCCAATTTGACAACTGATAACCCAGCCCAATTTGATAAATTAATTCTAATAAAATATTAAATCACATAGATAAAAACTCTCGCCCAGGTCGCCTCGCGTACGCGAGACGCCGAGACATTCGCCCAAATCGCCCTTCGACCCGACCCGGTCCGGTGCGGTGCGTGGCGTGGCGTGGCGAGGCGGGCGGCGGCGCGCGTGTGTGTGTGCGCGCGCGTGAAGCACACACTAACACCATGCACCATCACACACCTTAGTAGTTGTATACTACTCATGTGTGTAATGCTATATAAAGCCACCAAGTCCCCTTATTCTTTTCTATGTGAGACAAATGAAACATCATTATCACAAACTTTTTCAAGCTACTACCTTCATCTCAATTTCTCTTATGGATTTAAACAAGAAAATTATTAAACCCATACATGAAAGTTTAAGTTCCCATTGCAAGGAACAACTTCCAATCATTAGAAATTTGAATTAACATCAAGAATATAGTTAATTATATCCTTAAACTATCAATTTTCTAACAGTTAGATGTGTCGGATCTCTTTTGCCAAGATGTCTGCGTACCAATTTATATTGGATCAAGCCCACACAGTTCTGTGCAATTGTGTTTATCCCTAAGAGACTTTAGGGATAAACTTCGTTAATGTGGACAATTAAAGATTTTATCTTGCATTATCTCGGCGTTGTGATTCTTTTTTGATTTGAAAGAATCGTTTGGAGATATGTTCCGTTATTGATTGATTGATATTGATTCTTTTCTCGTTTCAGAGAGATGATATTACTTGGTGGTTAAGCAATAATTATTAGTAGATTAACATTGGGAAATTAGGAGATAATTGAGGCAACCGAAAATATGGTGTAACACTTTTTACTCTTTTTTAACGGAGGAAACTATATATTGTATGTTAATATTCTCATAAACGCTCTCTATTGATCCAATCAATATACTTATATAAAGGAGAAAACAATGGCGGTGATGTGGCGCCTCTCAAATCACTTCGATCTATACTTTTATAAATATAGTTTTCAAATTAGTTACCTAATTGAGTCATTTTTGAAAGGGAAAATAAATTATTTCGTCCTTAAACTATATGCCGTTTTTTGTTTAGGTCCTTAAACTATACGAAAAAATATTACGGTACCTAAACTTTCAAATTTTCTGATTCTCGTCCTTCTGTCCAAATTTGACTAACGGACGTTGGTCAACGCTGACATGACAATTACGTGAAAATCGAAAATTCTCAGAATGAAGTGCAATATTTTGATATGTTAATTTACTACTTCTTAAAAGAATCCGGGTGGTGAAAATTTTCAATTTCGAGTTAACTAACGTATAGAAGTCTGCACTTTAATTTCAAGAACACGATTTTGTTTTACTAAAATATGCATATTTTCATATGTTAGTGAACTCGAAATTGAAAATTTTCACCACCGATGTTCTTGTAATCATTCGTAGCTTAACATGCCAAAATTTCACTACATTCCGAGAATTTTTGATTTTCATGTAATTGCCACATCAGCATTGACTAACGTCCGTTGGTCAAATTTGGACGGAAGGACGAGAATCAAAAAATTTGAAAGTTTAGGTACCGTAATATTTTTTCGTATAGTTCAAGGACCTAGACCAAAAGCAGCATATAGTTTAAGGACGAAAGAATTTATTTTCCCTTTTTAAAATGAGTGACTAATTTGATACATTTGAACCAAATGAGCGATGACTTTGATAATTATCTCTTTATTTAATATCTTTCAAGGAAGCAAGTTAAATATGTTATGTTATGTTAAAAATGGTTTGCTTGACTGTCAAAAAAAAAAATCTTAAAATGGAGGAAATTAAGTATACTATATTAATATTCTTCGAAACTTACACCACGAGTCCAATTTATTTACTAATTTTTATTTAATATCTTTTAATCGAAGAAAATAATAAAGAAGACGATTTGTGAGGTGCCAGACGATTTGAGTAGAAAATATCTAAATTGACTTTTAAATCTTTAGTAATGGAAATATTAATTAACTTATATTCTCCTAAACTTTCTTCTTAAGTTAAATTACTATCTTAATATTGTCCTACAATTTATCTTTAAGTCAAATTACCATGTTGATATTTTCTTAAACTTTCTTTTGTACTTAAAGTTACCATTTTAATATTCTCAAATATTTTTTCTTGAAGTTCTAAAATTTATCTTGAAATCATATTATCATCTTTACATTCTCCTAAAACAATTATTAGAAATTATGTTCTGATAATTGTTTTGTAAAAAAGCCCACGTTTAATTTATCTCTATGTTTTACATATATATTAAAAATCATTTTTTTTAAAATTTTTACCTTCTAATTATGTAGAAGATAAAACTTACAGAAAATGTAAGTTTCTATATAATAAAATAAAATAGATGAGCCTTATTTTCTTTTCATTTCTTTTCTTGAGTACCTATATTTTAAACAATAAAAAATAGAATTTTAAAAAAGATTTGAATTAAATTTAATGATATAATAAAATTGATTAATAGATGATGTAATTGATTAAGTAATTAGTTTGTTTTATGTTTAATTTGGTAACAACGAGAAAACGGGTTAGTGGGAGGAAATATGTTTAACGAGAGAGCGATTCATTAGGAGGAGCATATTATATGCTAGAATTTAATATTTATGTATTCTGTATTTTTAAATAGAAGTAGCAATATAAAGTTTTAGAAAAATAAAGTGATTAATATACTAATATTTGATATAATATTAAAATAATGAAATATATTAAACAACTGTCCTTTTCTATAATTATTCAAAATTTCGGTAATGAACAACACTAAATGGAGAATTTTAAAAAAACCTTAATTTCATGTTTTAAATATAATTTTGTTTAAAAACATATTTTTAAGAATAATTTTTAGAAAAATTTGAAGAAATTATTATAAAGCCGCTGCAAAGCGCGGCTTATTAAACTAGTATATTCAAATGTCTCTTGTATTCGGCCTCAACATATTTATGTGCTACTTGATCGGCCCAAGTCCAAAATGTTCTGTATGCCTCTCATTAGAATATATATACTAGTATGTGTGCCCGCTGCTCTGGCCTTAATAAAATAAAATTTTTGCTTATATTATTATTTTTGTTGTGATATTTTTATTGACAAAGTTTTTAATTTTCTTTTTCTTTTTTGTTTGCTCTAATATTTTTTTAATATACGCAATGTTGTAAAAAGCGGGAATCGGAATTAATCGGTGAATGCACCGTTCAGGGATTAATCGGGTAATCGGGGATTAATCGGAATAAATTTAATAATAATTTTTATATACAATTATAAAATTGTTTCGTTATTTCAACTAAACATATGTTATTATCATATTTTTATGCAAATATGTTAAAAATGTTATATAGTTGTAATAAATAAAATTTTGAAGGTTTAACTTTTCAATTAGAGATCAATTTAAGAGAAAAACTTAAGAGGATTTACGATTTAGGCATCTAAAATTATAATTATATGTACAAAAATAATATTTTTTCCTATTGTTTAATCAAGTTTCTACCTTTTAAATTTTTTATTATTATTTTTAATTTTAACTATTTTTTACTATTTTTTAATAGTTAGCCCGATTTTTGACCGATTCATCCGATTTTTGACCGTTTTTATGAAAAAACGATTAATTGACCGATTTTCGCTTAATCAGTTCGGTGGCCCGCCGTCTAGCGATTAATCCCGATTAATCGCCGACTTTTAGAACAGAGAATATATGTTTATAAAAGTAATTTTTGTTAACTTAATTCTTTTTATAACATAGATGTATTAATAGAATAAATATTAACAATTTTTATTTTTTATTCTTACTCGAGTACAAAGCATTTTTTGTGAAAGTATCTCATGTATTTATAAAATATAAAATAGAATTATTAAAGGATGTCACAAAGATATGGATACTTATTTTTTATTGCTTCAATCACACCTAATTCATTAACAAAAATGCCATTTTGGTTTTCGAATTGTACCAACTCAGTAGTAACTAAAATTCTGAGATATCTTGTTTCAAAAAAAAACTCTAAAGATATTTTAAAAATCATAAGACATGCATAGAACCTTCATTAAAATTTGCTTTGCAGTTCACTTTTATTTTTCACGCCTCCTGTTATTTCAGTGTAGATCATCGTGATTAAAATTTACCTTCATTTTTCATTGGACTACTTTAGTGCAACATTTTTGTTTATAACCAATCTCCTCTAATAAAGTCATTTCACCCGTAAAGTTCTCTCACTGTTCTTTACCTCCTCCAGCATCAAGATGTTAAAGATCTCAGAAATTATAACATCTTCCAACATTTTCAGAGTAAACTTTACTCCCCTCTATATAAGATCCCATACGCCAGATACTCCTTAGATCCATTTATATTGTTTCTCTATATTTTCTAGATCATCATCTGGACTTAGAAATTGTACTATTAATACACTATTGTCAAAGTAGAGCATCGTTGGGTTGATAGCCTAAGACTAAAAAAAAAGTTAAGTATAAGAAATTAAAAATATAACATGAAACACTATATCAAATTACATAACCTCATTTTTTTAATAATCCAAATGTATTAATTTAGAAGCCTGGCCGCACTTAGAGCAACTGAGATTACAACCCAAAAAGAGCCACATAATGATTCACTGCTAGACTTAAGACTAAACACCAAAACAAAGCCTGGAAGAAGAATGGCATTGCCAGGACTTAAACCACTATAAAAAAGAGCCAGGACACTAAAACCTTAAAACCATAACTAAAAAACTTAAGCTAATCTAAGGATATAAATACTACTAACTCTTCTTCTATGTTTTAGTACTTCATCAGCTCAACGTCAAAAACTTCGGCTGTCCATTCTTCGCGAACAACAGAACTGACCCATCTAGGTAAATCAACTATCTCATCATTAACATTCCCCGAGATTTGTATAGAAGATCTTCCTGTGAGCATTTCAAGTAGGAGTATTATAAAACTGTACACATCAGATTTCTGAGTGGCTTTCCTAGTTTCAATCATCTCTGGATCTCGATAACCTGGACCCCGATGTTTCGAAGGTATATAATTCATCAAAGGAGCTAGTCCAATATTGGATACACAACCATCGAGATCTCTGTTGAGAAGAACATTGGATGACTTAATGTTGCCGTGAGTAAATCTGACACTACCCTCTGCATGTATGTCGGCAATTCCTCTAGCAGCTCGCAGCGTAATCTTTAGTCTGGATCCCCAATCAAGTGAAATCCTTCCTGGTCCTCTATTACCTAATGTCGGAAATTGTAAATTAGTCAACAATTACGTACCACGACAGAAGATATTTACACAGCTAAACTAAAAATTCTACTACATAGGACTTATCATACCACCTTTGCATTAATTCAATAGGTTGAATCCTAACATCATATATATAAAACTTGAACACCACTACAGTCACAACCATGCACATATGTTAAGTTAAGCATACCGGAGATGTCACTTCTATACATGCTTATCAGTTGAAGGAAGATGGTTAAACTTGATATATGTACTGATGTACTTGTTCTGTCACAGGTTCTATGCAAATGGTTTGGGGAAGAAACTGACATAAACCGTTCCTATATGCCTATGTCAATCAACTCAAATCGGAGTTCCCTGCCATAACAAAGTAATCAGAATAACTCTACATAACTAATCATATTACTTGATTCCATGACATGATGTCCTATTTCTGTGATCACTTTTGTAATACTTAGGCGAGCAAAAACTGATCACTTCTACTTTGCGGAGGAGATTAAGAACATTGAGAGTTAATATAATGAATTTCATCACAAATAAATATAGAGTTGTCGGGAAATTTATTTATCTCATCTAAATCAATAAATTGATATTCATTCCAAATAGCATCAAGAAAAGAGTAAAGATTAAATTAGAGCTAAATCATCATAAGGCAAACTGATTATTCTATTAAAAACTTCTACAAACCATCCTACCATCCAATGTTATCATTCATAAGGTGGCTCCACGGGTCCACTATTAGTATATATCAAGTTCATCATATAAAGGCATGCATAATGTTAGTTGAAAAGTATTTAACCACTTAACGTGGCTTAAATTTTTTAAATAAACTAACATTTGCCTTACTAAACCCCAAGATCTTCATTTTTTGTCATAGAATTATAAATTACACCTTCCTCATCATGATCATAAGCACACCTGACAAAGTCAAACAAACATTAGATATATAATCGATAATCAATTTGCAAAAACTTGACGTAGCTACTTTTGTGAATCTTCATTTATTTGTGAGCCATTAAGTAAAAAAATATCAAATAAAAAATCTCTTCATTTGTCTGTAACATTATCTTCATTTATAAAATCTTTTAATTGCGAGTGTTAATTCAATACACTGCTTAGGGTAGGGTTTTCAAGCGAAGAGCCCTTAGTACTACGTCCTTCTAAAAAAAATATACAGAGAAACTTCAGAGGTAGGAATTTATAAACAAAAACAAAGAGCAGATAAATACCACTACTGTTGAAAACTATAAAGATTTGGACACAAAATATAAGTGGTTATTAGTCAGACAATCCCACCCTTGTAATATCGACCACAAAGTTAAAATCTCAAATCTTGCAACTCAGTAAGATCTCATAAGCAAGACATCTTACTCGACCACCTGACTTTAGAAGGTATACCTTGAAGTGTAAGGACTGTCCACACAAAATTAAGTTGATCAAGTAGTTTTCTTTTATCGCCTAAAAAATCAGTCAAGAATCTAAATTGTTGATGCTCCATCACACAAACCTTATATTGTAGATTTTAAAGTGCATCAACTACCTTGGAACTATCATTTCACAATTATGACCATTTATAATTCCTTTCTTCTTGACGCTTTTCTTCGGCTTCTTAAAGTATCAACTTAAATTTAACATCCCTCAGTAGAGTTAAATAATTTACCCTGGGAAAGTCTTTGGATGAGTCCACGTAATGTCTGGTATTAAAAATCGAAACATCTGCACTTTTATATCTATTGATAAAAATTCCAATTTTGTCAAGTCGAAGTGTCGTCTTGTTTGATCCAATTTTTTGCATCGCCCACTCCTGAACTAAAAATGGAATCTTACAGCAGTCCTGATTCGGCATATGTAGAATTAAACTGCCAAAAACAGAATAAATTTTAGTCCCACTTAATCTAAAACTTCTAGTACACACATACACATTCAAGAGGGAACTTATCAAACACAAAAAATTGCAATAATTCAACAAAAAATGTAATCTCCAATAAACAACAATAACACACTATCGTAACCTCGTATCTAAAAAGGTCTACTCTATTAATCTTATCAAACAATATATCTGGGAACTTGAATCAAACATTTTGCCTGCAAGTATAAAAAGCATAAGGTTGGTCTAAGATTTTTATGAAAAACCTACATATCAATAATTCTTTGAGGCATATAAACAAACACATATTTCAAAATAACAACAAACCTGCAACCACAAACCATTAACACAGTTAAAACATTAACTATGAGAAATTAAAAAGACGCCTAAACCTAAATGTATAGAGTACACACCTTATTTTCGTTGATAAACCGAGAATGTAAGAAACTACCTTATAATATCTTTATTCAATTGAAAAACATTAACATCTGCAAGAAAATGAAGAAAACTTAGAAGACACACAATAATTTTAGATTAAAACATACTGGTAAACAAAAGATTCACATTTATCAAACTTGGTTTTAGAAATAAAAGGCGAGAGACAATAAATTTAGCAAACTTGGATTTAGAAAATAAAAAGCGAGAGTAAAGAGAAGTACTTTCAGATCTTGTCTCTTGAAATTTGAATTTAGAATTCAAATTCAGTTGTATCGTGTATGTATGTTTTTTTGGTAAAAGCATAAGCTTCTCAAAGAAACTTGCAGCTACCGTATAAGTAGAACACATGTGTGGTTGTAATGAAATGACAGTAATTGTCAACGTAGTCAAGTGGCATAAACATGTAAATATTTAAAATATGAAAGGACAGATTAGTAATTTGATGCTTAAAAACACGACATGCTTTATAATATAGATAGATTTTTTTAAATTCTTGGATCACATTCTCTAGGCTTCGGTTCATGAGACAAAAATTTTATGAAGAGATGATAAAAGGAATCTGAGGTTAATTTTAGAAATTTCTTCTAAAGTTAGTTATATCAAAGTACCCGACCAAAAAATTTACTCACCACGTCCCTAATTAGTTGTCCTATTTTGACTTTCAAATGTTCTCATTGTATAATTTACAAAATCTGAAAAATACATATTAAAGTAGATTAAATGTACTTTTCAATAATATCATTTTTATTATAATTTTTATTTATATTATATATGTAATATTTGGTCAAAATTTGATCAATTTGACCAATATGACAACTAATTAGGGACGAAGGGAGTAACATTTTAACATCTAATTTAACTATGTTTGATATCATATCTATCTATCTATGCATCTATATAAAGTAAAATCTAGGAGTCTGACGTGGCACGTCTCAGCTTCTTTCAAACCAATTTATCTCATTACGGAGACTTCCTCTATTTTGTACTATTTTCGTAAAAATAATTGATTTTAGCCTCTCGAATGACTCTAATGCAATCAATTTCAGACTTTTGCCTTTCTACCCCTTGTGTTGGTTCTATAAAAGGTATAATTACTTTGTTTGGGTTAGTATATGGCCTTTCCTGCTACAGTTTTGTGGAGTTAATTAACCGATAGTCTTTTACACCTTTTATCTTTTGTAAGTATGCTCACTATTTTAAGTATGTTTAGACTTGGGTAGCTTTCTCTTTCATGGTAAAGATCTTTTGGAGAATTCAAATATATTAGTCTTACATATTGTTGGCATGCCTGAATTAAGTGTTAGTTAATTAGCTTGCCCATTTTTTATTTTCACATATGCTAATTATTGATGTGTGATCTTTAAATCTATTTTATTCAAGAAAGGATTTAACAAAGTAGTGGAGAAAACATAAGATATGAGTTCTTAACAATCCTGTTTTTTTATGATTAAATTGTTTATATGACAGCTCGCTCAACATTTGACTAACAGATAGGAAAATTGGGGGTAACTCATTACAACTGATGAGGGTATGTGAAAGTTATCTTAAATATGTCAATTACAAATTAACTTAGCTTGGTATGATGTCATTTAATTGTAAAACACCAACACATCAGAACACAACAGAGTTGGAGTTGTGAGAGATCAATACAAAATTAGTGCGGCTTGTGGAGTAGGAATTTCCGAACCACGTAAATCTTTTTCTTGTGTGATTGTCGTTTATTTTCTTGTTCTTGTTTATTCGTTTTGGGTTTTGCTTTCATTGTATACTCAACATATGTTGCTAGAATGCTGCATGTAATGCTTAGGCAAGCTGAGGGTGCGGCACAGCCAACATAGATCCTATATAATAATGGTTTTCATTTTCTTTTCCATGCACTTTTTTTCTTTAAACTTTGCCAGCAGTCAAAAAGTTACTATGTATATTAGTTACAGTTAAACCTTTGATATTTGGAAATGCTTACATCCATTTTTTAATAAAATATATGTACAAACATAATAGAACGTGGATTTAAAACCTTTGGCTGAGATTTTCTTAATCTTTTAATATTGGATTAAAGCTAATGTTTTCTCTGTTTAGTATCAGGTTGATACTTGCTCACTGCAAAATTAAATTAGTTCAAGAATGGCTTTGTTTGAGGAGTTTGGGCACTATGGCTTTGGTTTTGTTGCTCGCGACAGCAATGGGAGGCTTATTGCACCACATTTTAAGATTGAAAGAGGGGTGTGTCACAGAAATTGTAGAGGCCTTGGGTGTCAAGGAAGTCTTGTGCTGGATAGCGGAGCAGTGATGGCCGAAGCTGACTATTTGTTGGGTATTCAAGTAATCCCAAGTCCTTCTGAAATGGTGTCAAATTTTGAAATTATGATTGAGAATTGTAAAAAACTGCTAGCTAGACCAAAGCATGTTTTGTTGGTGTTTGTTAAAAGATCTGCAAATAAGTGGCTCGCAGCCTTGCTGGAGCATCTTATTTTTTTTTTTCCAGATCTTAGGTGTACAGTGTCTCCTCTGTTTTACGATCTGATTTGTTTGCTGTCATTGTAGGTTCACGGAGTAATATTTTACTATAAAAAGAAATTTAGTTCAAGGATAAATGGATTATAAAGTGCAAACTAATAGTCCATGCATTCCAAACTTTCACATTCTATTCTCTTTTAGTTTTCCGCAACTCTATTCTCACCTTATACTAGGGTTGAACAAGAATTCTCCGAACCGAACTAAACCGTCCAAACCGATTTTTATGATTTATTAACGGTTTGGTTTGGTAACGATTTGATATTTTAAAAATCGAATTATTTCGGTTTGGTTTTGATTTTTACCTCCAAACCGATCAAAATAACCGAACCAAACCGTATCTTTAAATTGAAACCCTAATATATATATATATATATATATATATATATATATATATATATATATATATATATATATATATATATTTATTTATTAATATATATATACGTGTGTGTGTCAATCAGGTACGATTAATTTTTAACTACAACTTACAAAATATATTTAAGTCTAAACAAATAAATTGTACCGTCATTAAAAAATTAAAAATAATTATGCATTCTTGTCAAGGATATTAATTTTGATCTATGTACTAGATTTTCATCCATTTATTTTTATTCATCGAAAGTATAAGAGCCACATCTTTTCCACCTTTTTATCTCTTTTTTTTGCTAAGTTTATATTTTCTTTATATCCTTTTTAAAAATGACAAAAATAGAAAAAATGATTTATAATATAATTTGAAACTTTCAATTTCTTTTATTCTTTCAAGTTGTTTAATTTGATTTTTTTTGTTGCATAGAGAAAAACCGGTTTAAACCGAAACCAATTCGAACCAAACCGTTATAAAAGAATTGGTTTGGTTTGGTTTTTTTATATGACGGTTTGGTTTTGATTTTAAATTTATTCAAACCGAAAATTTCGATTTGGATCCTAAAAACGACCCAAACCGATCAATGCTCACCCTGCCACAGCTTCTGTATATGCGCGGCACGGTTTTTTCACTTAGTTTATCATTTACAATTATCTTTTCTACTAACAAATAACCCGCCACAAGTATTAGCTTTAATAAAATTTAACTTTTACCAGAATTTATGTCACCATCAAATATTTATGATAATTTATGGCAATGACAAAGGGCACTGAAAGAGTTCAGGAGTGTGGATGGAGGCTATGGGAGACGGGGAGCCGTGTGGGGTGAAGTTGTATATACAGGATACAAAATATGGTTGTTGTTTAACCGTGGACAGATAGGAATCAAATAATTTTATAGTCTCATTCCTTCAGCTTTAAATTGCAATTTGCAGCTAATAATATATGAAAATGTCATTAGTTTCCGAGAGCAAGAGCAAGTTCAATAACTTACCTATATTGTGTCTTAAGTGCAAATATAAGTGTTAATACCTTCCCGGAAAAAATCACTTTACTTACCAGATATGACTATGTTCCGGAGGCATTCAATGGACAATTTATTACACCACAAATTTGACTAAGAAAAATAAGTTAAGACAATGCTTTCTCTTCCGGACTGAAGACACCTCCTTCCGCGAGCACATTCCACCTCTGGGGCAAAGGGTGCTCCCTCCTTCACCACAACTTGTCTCATGGACTAAGGCTGCTCCTTTCTCCATACTCTTGGACAATGAGACGTTCTCACGAAAGCAATCACCTTGACAACAAGAAGTAAAAAGGGGACAAGCCATCAACTCACACTTATCACAAGGAATGGGACATTCTTTCGGACCAGGAGACAAAACGAGGTAACACTAAACACTATAAATACGTGCACATGTTCTAATTTTTCTACACATTCACTTTAACTCTCACATTTTACATTCAGACACATTTGCTCTCAAATATCAGTCACCAAGTAGTATTATTTTCCGATATTGTTTCTTGTATTCTCCACCACCAAGTTACTTACTTTCACGCCGAAGGTGCTTGACGGCCACACCCCCGGTCAGACATTGTTTTGCAGAGTCCCAACCAACAACACACCACACTTCTGTCCAAGCATTGCCGGAAAAGGGAAAAGTGCGGTAGAGTGGAGCAAAGTGCATTATCATTTGGCGTTAGAAGGAGGGGTTTTTTTTTAAGAAAAACCTCCACCAGTTCAACATCACATTCCAGCAAAATTGAGGGTAAAAGTGATTCAACCTCAACTCAAGTCATATATTAGTTGACATATATTCACTCAAGAAAAATGCCCATGGCAACATAAAAAATTTCACCATCTCAAAAATTTTGCAACTCCCTTCCTCTTATGATTAACCACCTTTTTAGGTGAGGAAGGATCATCTGAAAAAAAAAAGTTTTACTATCTCAAAAATATTTTAACTCCTTTTATCACCTTGTCGTCTTCTTGAAGGGGGAGGAGGTAATCTCAAAGCAAAAAAAAGTTACTATCTCAAAAATTTCTAACTCCTTTTATCACCCTAGTCGCCTCCTTGACGGACGGAAGAGGAGGGTCATCTCAAAGCGAAAAAAATTATTATCTCAAAAAATTTCTAAATCCTTTTATCACCATTTTCGCTTCCTTGGCAAGTGAGGAGGGTCCTCTCAAACCAAAAAATTTACTATCTCGAATTTTTTTTAATTCCTTTTGTCACTCATCTCAAAGCAAAAAAAATATTTTTCTTTAAATTGTGATATAAGGGCTATCACTTAGAAAAGTAGAAAGAAGGAGACAAATGGTGAAATATATCAATATTTAATGTACGATGTAAAAAATTGGAAGGGAAAAATGTAAATAAATGGACGAGAGATGGTGTAGTCGAAGGGAATTTGATCCATTTGCTTTATGACAAAAGGTAGAAAACAGGAGATTTCTGATTTCTTCTTGTGTTATAGTGTCTGCCATCGATGCTGGGAACATGATTATATTCCCCCTTTCGGTCAAAAAAAGCAGACTGTGCCACACTATTATTGTGTTCATCATTGTATATCTTTTACATGGGATTAAAAAAAAAAGGTGAGCCAGTAAGCATTTGATGTACGTTATTAAAAACTGGTCAGGGATTCTTTACCGCTTCCGAACAAATTCTTCATTGAAGATGAAAACCAATATATCAATGACTTTTTTTTAGGTGGCATAAAATTATAATATTGACAGTTGATTTCAAAAAAAAGGAAAAGAAAAAGAAAAAGACAATCAATGTCCTCACTTTCTACTAAAGTTATATATATGTTGACAAAGTGTGCAGGAACCAATGCAGGACCAGTTGGGGAAATGGGACCCCCTAAACCTCTGGTTTATTCTACCTAGATTAGCACTCTTGAAAGTATTTGATTTTCAATAAAACTGGTTTATTCTATCTTTGTGTGTGTACATATTAATGCATTTTCTTTTTCAGCCAAGCCATATCAATGCATTTTCGTTCATTCATTGTCTTGTCAAGATAATTTAGGGTTTCACTCATGAATTTATACTTTGATTACACTATTTCAAATCAGATAAATTCTGTCCAAATTATAAAAAATGTACGTATTTAATTAGAGCCACAACTTTTCCTCACTAAAATTCTGAGTCGGCCCCTGTGGACAGAGATAGCTAATTATTATGAATGTGCATCAGTGCATGTGCTGAAAGTTGGTAACAGGGAAGAGCAGAGAAAGAGCAAGAGTAATTAGAGAAATAGAGCCAGAGCGACAGACTGTGTGTGCGTGAAAAAAATATGAAATACTCAGAGTTAGAGCAAGTGGAAGGCGAATCTTCCGGGCAAAAGTTATCGGAAGAAGCACCGGAGGATTGCATGCAGAACAGTAAGCGAGGTGGCTGGACAACCTTCCCTTACATTATAGGTATTATACGAAATTAATTTTTATGTTTGGCAAATGATTGTTGTTACTAATTTAGTATAAATTATTTTCTTTTCTTCGATCATGCGTACTGAAAAATGCAGGGACTGAGCTGGGATTGTCTCTGGCGGCTACAGGTTGGGGATGCAACCTGACGGTTTACTTAATCACTGTGTTCAATCTAAAGAGTATACATGCTACACAAATCAGCAGCATTGTTGCCGGTTCCAGCAATCTGTTTCCCATCGCTGGAGCTATACTAGCAGACTCTTTTTTTGGCTCCTTCTCCGTCATCAGCATATTCTCCATGATTTCATTCTTGGTAATATACTTGCTCGATTTTATAATTAGTGATTTCTATTCTTAAAGTTTTCTGACATGTAGAAACACTGTCAACATCTAAATATATGACACAATTTAACAATAGTACAATATATAAAAGACAACTGCATCTTATATGACAAAGAAGTAAAAAGAAACAGTCCATGGAATAGTCCACTACTATTTGGTTCATCAGTAATCATCAAGCTACTTATAACCCAAGTGAAAAGCCACGCTTAGCACTGGATCCCATGGAATAGTAATAGACCAATCGGCCAACATCCCTGGCACAACAGGGAAGACTACTCCAAGTACTCGGCTAACCTCCAAACACTAAGGCAAAAAGTCAGCCATCTCCCAAACTATTTCGGTCTTCCAATCCTAAACATGGTCGGCCAACAATATTCTACCACCATCTTAGACACTAAGTCAAAGTGGTCGGCCAAAGTTCAACAATATCCATGTTGAACGGATATAATCTTTTTGCACGATATGGGGAATTTGTTATGAAAACTTTGACAAACATTAGAACATATATATGATGCTCAATTATACCGGTATATCCCCTCGAAGTTGATTAATTTTTTGGTTTATCTTTGCGAACGCTGCTTAATTAATTATTGAATCTTTTGACGAGCTTTGAGAACGAGGTGTGGGATGTTGAATGGTGATCCCATGTTTTTGGTTGAAGAACTAATAACAATCTAGTAGAAGTTTGTGAGATGCTCATCATATTTTAATTTGTTGAAATACTGAATAATATATACACAATCCTATTCTATTAGTATAAATTAAATTAAAATAAAAACTAAAAACCCTATAGAAACAAAGCAGTGCACCAAAATATATTTAAGAGTAAATTGCAAATTTGTGGTCATACTTAACCTCATTTTGCATTTTGGTGGCCGAAGTTTCAATTTTGCAATATAGTGGCCGGACATTACTTTTATTTTTCAAAAAGATGGCTAAGGGCCACTTTTTTGAAAAAAAAGTTTTAAAAAAAATGTCTCTTAGCCACCTTTTTGAAAACTAAAAGCAATATTTGGCCACCAAATTGCAAATTTGAAAGTCTGGCCACTAAAATGCTAAAGCGGTTGGCCGCTCAACACCCGTCTCACACCACGCAACTTGCAGCCCGCAACCCCAGGATCAATTCTTAACCATCGGCTTTGATACCACTTGTTGGGCCGCGCAACACCCGTTAACTCCACATTAGTATGATATTGTCCGCTCTGGATCGTGGCCAAGCCCGCACGGATTTGTTTTTGGGCTCCTCCCAAAAGGCCTCATACTAATGGAGTTGTTTTTGGCTGCTTATATTCAAGATAATTCTTCTTTATCTTATCGATGTGGGACTTGGGTTGACACCCACTCTACATTTTACTCTACTACCAACAGCACGTAAAACAACCAAACAACACTACAAGAAAAACGGGCAATTATGATGGAAATTTTACACTGAAATCGTCGCAATTGGTCCAATTACGACGGAAAAATTTCGTCATTTTTGCTCAAGTCTTAAGTTCGCATTTTCGTCACAAATGTCATTCTCGTCACAAGTATGTTTTTCGTCACAAGTACTAGTTTCGTCACAAGAAGAGTTTTCGTCATAAGTATAGTTTTCGTCACAAATATAGATTTTCGTCATAAGTTCAAGTGTGGGACCCACCTTTTCTAATAAATTAATAAATGAACTTACGACGAAAAATACTGTCATAAATTTATATTTTACGACGGAAAATCTGTCATAAGTTGAACTGACCAGAAGCAACATTATGCTAATTTTTCAGGTTCCAGCCATTTTTGGCTTCGAAATCTTTTAGTAATGTTTGGCATCACCAATTCTTTTACTTTTTCAGTCTGATTCTGATGAAATCTTTTATGGACTTCTACATAATAAGGCTAAATAGTGAAATCCTTTATGGACTTCTACATAATAAACGTGCCAAGGGGGCTTTGTAAAGCTAGGTCTGCTCCTTATTTTGTTTTTGATGTTCCGCAAGTAGAACACCTATCCATGCCGTCCTCCATGTTCCCTGTCTTCTTGGGGTATCAATACCTCTTTATGCTCCTGCCTTCTTGGTTTTGAATGGTACATTAAACCTTGAAGTCAGTGAGTGCACAAACTTTCTTCATCATCCAAGGCTTATTAGGGCCACAAACTTTAGTTCGTTTCATCAATCTTGAATTGATCTTTAGGCTACAAACCATATTCTTCCATAGTTGGTCCATCAAGACTTCAACATCCCTAACTCATTCTTTACTGAAGTATTTAGTAGAGTTGGCCAAAACGGGGCCCAGGATATCATGTCACCATATTGGTCCTCAAAGATCCTATCATCGGGGTTTTTGAAGTCCTTACTTGTCACCCTCCAATAGGCTGCTCCTGCATTCTAATTTCTAAAAGTCATAATAAATCAATGTTTGAAATGTCGTTCTTTGGAACACCAAGTCCCTTTTCATGGCTTAGTGCTTCACTAACAACTTCAATAGGAAGAACTTGCCCCCATCTGCATCTAGCTTCAGTAGGGCTATGTAGCAACCTATTGCCATCTACTGGTTGCCTTTCTCTTCTTCAACTCCAATCTTTATTGGAAAATTGATCTTTTAGTGCTAAGTTGAGGCAATTGCCTTGAAGATATGTAGGCCCGTCCGTCCTAGGATCATATTTTACGTAGAAGTCACTTTAATCGCCAAGAAATTCAACATTTGAGTGGCCTGTTTTGGCTCTTGCACCATAGTCATAGGCAATTGGATTATAACTTCCACTTTCGATTCAACTCCGTTGAACCCATTTATAGGTAGAATGGATGGAGTCAACTAAGAATCACTGTATCCCATCTTCATAAATGAATCATCGAATAAAATGTTCACTGAAACTCCATTGTCTACCAAGATCCGCTTCACCTGAGAATTTCCTATCCCAGGTTTAATGACCAACGAGTCGTCATGGGGGAACTTCACCCCTTAAAAGTCCGAATCATCGAATGAGATTAATACCTAAGTCTTCACAAGCTTGGGTGCTTCCCCGATAACTTGCATAACTTCCTGAACGTAAGCCTTCCTCGAGTTTCTAGAAGTTCCCGCCGCCGTTGGGCCTACGGAGATCAAATTTACCACTAGCCCTTGGGCCTGGGGATTCCTATGCCGATCATGATAATCCATGCTCCTATCATAATAATCACGACTGCCACATTGTTGGATCTTACACCATCCTTTCTGAACTCGCTGAGCTTTCCTCTACGGATCAAAAATTCAATCTCATATTTCAATTGCCTAAAATCATCAGTATCATATCCGGTGTCCTTGTGAAACCTACAACCTCTTCCCGAGATCGGTCCTTAGTGGCTTCGGTCGTCACAAATTCTTGTTTTGTCCTATATCCATCCAAATCTTACTCCTTGGGGTATTCAACCGTACATATTTAGTGAACCTGAAATAAGGAAATGTACGAGCCTAGGTTCACTGAATATGCACGGTTGACTGTTATACTTTACATAATTGACTCAATACATTTTTTCATTTAAATAGTAAAATACCTATATTTTCTAGAGGCTTATGGTCTTCATGTTGCAGCTTGTCATGTCTTCTTTATTTCCTTTATCTCTTGTTAGCCATATTTGTCTTCAATCATCTATATCATCTTTTTTCATTAAGTACTTTCCAGGTTTTTCTTTTCTTTGTCTTGTATCATCTTCTGATTTTTTTTAACTTTATTGTATAATATGGTAATATCATAGACCTTTTGTAGTTAAACTACATTAGGCTGGTAATTTGAAAATATGATGGGCCTTTTGTAGTTGAACTACATTGGGCTTGTAATATATTTAGCTTTTCACCATCATTTGAAATGTTCATAAGACTAGACTCCTTTTTATCTTAATATTGGCATTATTGTGCTATTTGTGCCACGTATCACAAGTCTCTTTCTTGGACATGCTAAAAACATGATCTTGTTTAATATTCTCTTTTGCATAGGTATGTTGCAGGTTCATTATTTTGTAAAACATTCTTTCAAGCTCTACAACATCTTGTGATAGTGCACCGTTGTTGTAATATAGAGTAATAATTTCTCTAGCTTGTCCTTCTCGGCTTGATCCAATAATATTGGTTTTTCTGGCTCTCAAAATGTCTTGAATTTTTATTTTTAAAGTTATCAAACCAACTGCTCTTTTTGTAGAAATCCACTCTTGGAATTTTACTATTGTACATGGTATTGGTAATTTAATTCTCCATGGTCACCATTAACTGGATTCTTCCTAATTTGAATAGTTTATATAGTTTGTATGAAGCCATTAGGATGTAAGAGTCTTTTGCTCCACTTAGGACAAGTTTCAGGATGATTAATTCCCCCTTAATAATGTTTTCTCTTTTGTTATCTATGAGATTCCGTTATTCTTACTGTTTGAGTTATTTTTTATGCAACGATTAAGATCGAAAATAAGAAGCACTGAACACCGAATTTAAAATATGTTAATAAAAGATGCTTGAATATTACAGTGCCAAAGTACCAAGTTCAGACAAGTAGAAATAAACACAACGATAAGCTGCGCAGGGCCAACATAGATAATAGAAGATAAAATCATGTAAGGCCAATATATATAGTAGATAAAACCCCGAATGGTTAAACACCAGCGTAAGAAGACTTCCGCGAGAACAACTAATAGTCGGTGCAGGAACTCTGAAGATCTTCACGTGACATGATCGCAATAGGGATATCCTGAAAGACTCCATCTTCAAGCTCAACCACAGGAACGGAACGACGAGGAGATGAGCGCGATCCACTAACAGAGACTGAGCAAGCATGACCAGAAGAACCATCAGCGTGAGTATGAGCCTTACCCTTCTTCTTTAGTGAAGCGTAGGGGAAATCCATCTGAGACTCGAAAAGGCCCTAAAACTTATCAGAGACCGTGTCAGTGGCCTTCTCCCATGCGGTTTGAAATATCCCGTCATAAGCATTATCCTCATGCTCATCGAGGATGTCCTGGAAATCCTCGGAATCAAGAAACTCCTCGATCACCCCTGTCTTCCCCTTTTCCATCTCGTGACAGATGAACAAGTTCTCGGCTCTCATCTGCTTAAGGTCATTGCTGGCCACATAGTACTTACCATCCCATTCCTTGCATTTTTGTTGCGAGGCTTCTAATTCCTTTTTCAAGTCCATACTAGCACTCTTCCAAGTATGGCCATGATGCATAACCGACTGAAAATAGAGATTTACCTTAAAGTTAAATAAGGCGAACATTAGAACAACATGACTAGTATGGTACATGTTATATATGAATAAAATGAAAAGAGAAAATGGGTATGAAGCTTACAAGGCACATACTCTGCGACCCCAAGGTTTCGACCTCATCGATGGGGCTTCCTTCAATTGTCTACACTCAATCATGATCATTAAGATGAATAAAGTATGTCGACCAATCCTTGGACATCAGAACATTGCCCACTAATGAATCCCCTTCGCAGATGCCCCAATCCGGTCCCCACGGGACAACTTCGAAAGTCTCACTCCGATCTCTCTTCTGTGGCCTCTTCTCAGCATTAAGATTAGACATCAGCACATCTGGAATTTTAGGCGAATTTTAGTTCTCCAGTGCCTCTCTTCGAAGGCGCATCCGACGAGTTTCCTCATCGCCCACTCCAAATGCGCCATTGATGGCAGTAATAGAAGAATTAACACAAGGGATATGTTGACATAAGAACATACATAGCTCTAAGAAAGGAAAAAGTGTTCAAAGAAAAATGCCCTTATTTGTAACATTACTAAGGTCGACTACCTTTAAGGAGAACTCATCAAGGCATCTTCGGTTGTGAGTCATGACACCATCGTCTTCACATATAGGTGCTATTTGAGCTCTGGTTATGGGATCAAGATCCTTCTTTCAGACCCTTCCGTCCTCCAACATAAAAAAACTTGAGTGAAATAAAGTGCCCCTATCTTCACCCTCAAAGTGAACATACGTGAAATAATTTTTTCGCAAATTGGTTAGAATCAGGGAATGAAAGTGTATCAATGCAATAAGGGACATCGGCACCGCACGTAATTATTTAAATCCCCCCGCATTGGACTTCAGAGAATTTCTAAATTGGAGGATGCATCTAAAGAATGTAATACTAGATTCTACGTTCCTATGGGAGCATAGAACTAATAAACAAAAGATAATTCTTTAGCCATTGGGGACTACTTAAGAGAGGTTAATAAAACCGCAGAAAATATCTCGAGGATGAATCCGAAATCTAAGGCTAGAAGCTAAGACATCTTTATAAACACACAAGTTGCTAGATTTCTAATTACACGACCTATCCCCGCCATGCGCGGGATGTAAAGAAAAATGAGGGGGAACATTAAATAATTTGCCTAGATACCTAGTTGCTTCGCTATCACAAATACGACTACGATGACCAAGACTAACAAAGGAGGTGGTGCTAGAAAATGCCTCACCCTTTTCAGAAACTAATTCAGGATGTGAGGATATAGGATGGTGAAAAAGAATACCTCGACTACGTGAGCGAGTGGCTCTTCGTTCAGCTCGGTTGAGTGGAAACCGGTTAGCAGTTATAGCAACAGCTTCGACCAAATAATTAGAGGATGATGAAGAACCTGTTGAGTGTTGATGATCTTGAAAACTTAAAAGCTTGAAGAAGATGTGGATTCAAAGAAAATTTTGACAAAGTCTTGGTACTATGGCAGGAATGCTTAAAGATCTTTTTCTGGATGAAGAACTCTAACGAGCCAATTATCCTAGGCAATCGCTGAAACGCGAAAATGCACTCAGTCAAAGTAGTATTATCAGTAAGAGGGTTATCGTTCCTACAGTGATTATATGCAACAACTCACACTATTATGCATTACCCATGCTCCTATCGTCAACAATCTGAATGTCTAATCAAATGGGTAGTTTTCGCTATGCTAATTACGATTAATCAATGATAAGATAAAACAAGAGGTTCAATTTGTTATTCTTTCTGTTGGTGCTCCTAACACACACACGACATGAATTCTAATGTTATATTAATTCTGAACACGAATCTATACTCTTTATTAATAAGCAAAACAATGTGAAAATGACGCGCAGTACTAAAGTACCAAAGTACCAAAGTACCAAATTTGGTTAACACTAAATTTGGTTATCACTTAACTCAGGTTCGATTCCTCACAACTACATAATTATACAAGATTTATTCACTTTAAATTCTTTAGCTTCATCCAGGGTTCGATTCCTTACAACTACGTAATTATACAAGATTTATTTATTTACTTTAAATTCAATAGTTTCATCGAGCGTTAGATTTTTTGCAACTATGTAATCATACAAGATTTATTTATTTACTTTAATTTCTTTAGATTTATGCACAGTCTATAACTACATAATTAAATAGTTATTTATTTATTATATATTTTTATCATTCAATTCTCGAGAAATACATTTTTAAATCATATTTATTAATAATTTATTAATACTAATATTTTAATATCGACTCATGTTCGGCCCGTACTTGACACGGGTTATAAGCTAGTATGATATAACAGATATTCTTATGCTTTTGTACCATCCCGCAACTATATCCACTTTATAGATAGAAATGCTATGGTCTCCCATAAGCCTTATAAATCATATCCCTTTATGTTTACTTAACTAAATCAGTTTAAAGTTCAGGTTCTA
Source organism: Heracleum sosnowskyi (assembly GCA_030848705.1). Taxonomy (NCBI): domain Eukaryota; kingdom Viridiplantae; phylum Streptophyta; class Magnoliopsida; order Apiales; family Apiaceae; genus Heracleum; species Heracleum sosnowskyi. The sequence continues at coordinate 14,618,600 of CM061239.1, forward strand.
TTTCTTGTTACATGGGATAAGAAGTTCTATCCTTATCCCTCCTTACGAGCCTAAGACCCATCCAGTACTGATCACATGCTTGTGACTCAGTTCTAATTAACGAGCTCACTCTCGCTCCTCTATTAACTAATAGAGTGTTGGCTAGATACTCAAGCAATTAAAACAAAGTACGCAAGATATACCACTGTTGAATTCCATTATGCAGGTATGATAATCACATCCACACAAATAAGAAATTCATTAAACCCCATTATAGAACTTAGTTATCTACTAAGTCAATCATGGGCTCCATAACATTCAAAACGAGAATTTATCAAAGATTACAATGATAAAATATAGTAAGGAATGTAAATGATTCAGAATCACAAGTTCTTAAACCTCTGTAAAATTGCTAAGTACTCCAATGATTGATCTACTCAATTAGATGACGGAAAGAAGAATAAGCTTAATACTAGATCCCAAGAATACAAAAGCTAAAAACAAGAAGTGGATCCCCATCATAAGAGATCTCCGGCTCTTTATCTCAAATTTCAATATATAAATCCGGATTGAATAATTGAATCAGACAAGGCTTTTTGCCCGTTGTCTGATGCCCTAGAAAACCGTGGTCTATTGAGATGCCGTCTGTTACGCAGCTCAGACAACGGACGCGTCCGTTGTCTGATTCCCTACAGACAACGGTTTTGGTCTTAGAAAACGTTGTCTGAAACGCGTGAACAACAACGGTTGTTGTAGAAACCATTGTCTGACAAATAAATCAACAATTGTTTATTAACTAGAAAATGTTGTTATTTTAATTTTCAGACAAGGCTTTATTTTCCAGAAGAGTGATGTCTGATTCCCTACAGACAACGGTTTTGGTCTTAGAAAACGTTGTCTGAAACGCGTGAACAACAACGGTTGTTGTAGAAACCATTGTCTGACAAATAAATCAACAATTGTTTATTAACTAGAAAATGTTGTTATTTTAATTTTCAGACAAGGCTTTATTTTCCAAAAGAGTGTTGTGTGATCTAAATATTTACGACGGTTTTAGTAGAACAACCCCATTGTCTTAATAGTTTAACACAATGGTTTCCTTTCTAAAAACTGTTGTCTATTCTTGACTTGCACAATTGTTTTCTTTAAATACATATTGTCTGAAAGCTGTTAGGCAATGGTTTAAAAAGACAAACATGTTGGAACATTAGCAGAACCACAACAGTTTTTGTTTCTAAAACACTTGTTTCTGATTTTGATAGACAACGGTATTGGACAAAAAACTGTTGTCTGAAGTGTTTACGACAATGGTTTACCTAGCTTAATAGACAATGGTTTCATAGAAAATTCAACACATTGCCTAGTACAATGCTTGACAACAGTTTTCATTATAGTCCAATTACCTAAAATAACAAGAGACAATGGTTTTATATAACAAAATTAAAAAACCAAACTGGCAATATAAAGAAACCAAACTGGCAATATAAAGAAGCCAAACTAAAACCAAAACAAACAGCCATTCCATTCCATCGTGTTCAATAAACCATTACAACCAACACATCCAACCAAGTAAAATTCACGAACTAATTAAGTTAAATATGTTCAACAACATCAGATTTTCGGATGCACATACCCCAAAAGTAGAGACTGAAACCTTCACTTAAGTTAAATAGTTACGCCATTACATGTCCATAGCATATCAGTTAGTCGTTATATATACTGCGCAACTCCCAAAAATACATGTGCATCAGAAAATTTGCGGTGCGTGGTTACTAAATGTGCAAAGAACCTAAGAAGTCTCGTGCTTCATGAAGTACTTCGCCCACTCGATCCTGATTTCATTGAGATCATCGACTCCATAGGATAAGCTGCCCCTCCGTAGCCACTGAAAGATTAAACTATATTATCACCAGATTTCAACATAGAAAAGAAGAACACAAAATTAAAAATTTTATACCTTTGAAACAAATTTGAGCTCCTTATCAAGACATATTTCCTTCATATATCGCATGATAAACAGACCACAGTCCTTGGTCCCGGATTGGGGAGGAACACCCTGAAAAATATTTATATAAATATTAACTCATATATGAAGCAACAATTACAGATATATATCCATACATATATCCGAGAAACTAATATAAGAATAACGGGCGGCCAAGAAATAATTATACCGCAAGATTCTCCCATATGATCTTCTTCTTCGCAATCTTCTTCCCAGCATCCTTGTAAAGATTAATGGCACTACAAAAAAAATATAAATTCGCATTACGACATTTCTCATTAATATAAAGAACAGAAATAATACTATCACACTCACTTGTCAACCACTTCTGTCCATTCTTCGCCTGCAATTCGACGCTTCAATGGGTCCATGTGGTAGACTAATTGTGACTCGGGATTAACAGCGGTGAGCGCCCAATGGTTCCTACAATGACCCCGTCAGAAACATATATATTGTAAATTAGGTATAATATTATAAGTCAATTATTAGCACTTAAACATGTAATAAAATTATTTTTCTTTGGTAGTGAAGAAATGCATATTTGAAAGTAATACAAGTCCAAAAAATAATATTTGTTACGACTGAGATGCCCATTTTGATATTAATAACATAGACGGTGAAAATTAAATTAGAAATACAATTACTCACATATTATTATATGGCAAAAGAAAGAGCTGGCCTGGTTTGGCAGTCTTGAACCGTTCAGCAAGATTATGCGACCTCTCCCCTGCTGTACCACAATTTTTAGAGCCAGTGACAGCAGGATCAACAAACGATATCATGTCGGTCATCTTGTGCTTCCTCAAATAAATATGCAGTAAACTGTACATAAAAAAGTAAAGAATTAGGCCCTTTTACGATATAACTTTGAAGTTGTCTATTTTTCCAGAAATTAATATTTGAGTTTACAAGTCAGAAAACTGGATAAATTCGCAAGTATAAGGTAAGATCCTAATTATTGAAAATTTTAACAGAACTTAATAATACTTACTTGATGAAATAGCAAATGGTTGATCCTGATATTTCTCCTCCAAAGCACAGAGCATGCACGTCGGATAAGAACATAACATTCTTCTTACCTGATCCAAAAGCATCTTCATCTAATTTAAAAGCCAACGTACGACCATCCTTTAATGTGTCACTTGCCCAGAGCCACAAACGCTTTAGTGACTGGTGGAATTCAGGACCCATCTTAGCGACCAACTCTGGTTTTGAGACACATTCAGCCACCTTTTTAAACTTCTTTTCAGTAAGTTTCTTCCCTCCCTGAAAAAAATTAGGAATGCAATTATGCATACTAGAATGAAAGAACAGAATATCCAACAGAATGTAAACTGAAAGTAAGTACTTAGTCTTTACTTCTAAAGACTTCTAATATTTAAAGCCAAGAAAAAATAATTGAAAAGGTTATATTCAAGTTAAGTAGTTAACCTTCAGATTTCCTTTCACTGGAGCAGTATTTGTCTTCACTTTCAAAATATTGCTTTTCGGCCATGCAATGTACGTTCCGACAGCTTGTTGCACAGTCAAGATTTCATCATTGATTGGATAAGGAATCGGTGCATCTCCATTCATTACACGAGTAATCGAGACTCGTGCATTCTTCTTTCCAAGTGGCTTGCCATGAACAACATCGCTTTCCATATCAACTGTTGCATAAGCAACAACATTGCTCGAGCCAGCTATTGTCAACTCCCAATGATAATCACCCTCATCATTGTCAACAACTTCAACAGCCTCAGCATTTTTCCCCCCATCAAACTCCTCTTCATCATGGACATTTTCTTGAACATCAATCTTATCTTCCAAATCAATCTTGATCTCTTCCAGCTTATTCAGCTCTTCCACCACATCTTGAACCTCATCAATGACTTTCTCCTCACCAACATCTTTCTTTTTATCAGCAGTAACTTGATCACCCACGAGTTCAAGTTTCTTCTTTACACCTTCAATATCCAAATCATTAACTTGCCTCCCCTTGGAACAACTTGCCTGTTGTGATCCAATATTGGGGCTCCCATCAAACACAACATTTTTTGCATGTAAAGCGGCATTCATCTTTTCCATTTCTGCAGCCCAAAATGCATCGCGCTCTTTAATAATCTTGTCTTTTTCCTCTGCCATGTACTTCTGAATTCCCTCTTGGATCTTTTCCTCAATCGACTTGCCTTTCCTTTTCTGTTTTGGAAGATCAAAATACACAGACTGCTTAACATGGCATCCCTGGCCACGTACTCGTCCTCGGTGCTCAGGGTTACCGAGCACCTTGGTCAAGACATCCTCAGTGCCTTCCAGTGTCACTTCCCCAGCACTGACTCTCTTCTTCATCTCAGCCTAAAAAATGAATAAAACATATATTAAGTTAACTAACAATGCATATATTATGCTCACAAGGAAATTGAACCACAATAGAAATGAATAACATACAATATTCGTAGCAATAGTAGCAACATCATTTGACTTGAAATTCCCGTCTTTATCCTTCCGGGCAAGAACCCAAGTATCGGATCGATCTATTTCAAATTCAGGATCACCACCAGACTACATGTATGAACATACAAGGGAATTAAATATCAAAACATAATCAAACATGTCATGGGAAAAATAATATAATGTATAAAGATCACTAACCAACTCCTGTTCCAGGTTGGCATAACCCTTCCGAGACAAGTAGTGATCGTACTCATACATACCCCTTCGCCTTTTCTGCTCGACATGTACCTCCTTCATAAAAACACAAAAGAAGTTATCAACAAAGATGTACCACTAAATATATTTGGTTTTATGTAATCACGCTAAACAAATTGAAAATCTTACAAGGAAATCATTAGATAAACGGTTGGCAACAAACATGTCCCAGTGCGGCTTCTCAATGAATGAGTAGTCAGCTGGAGGACTTTCTAGCAACTCGGGCTGATCACGATATGCCAGGACATAATGGGTAGATAAACGGCTCTTAAACTCCCTCCATTTATGGTTGGCAGAATTAAGCACCACCTTCCTCGCTGTTGATGGTACATCAAATGCCATCTGGTACAAACATAAATCAATTAGTCAAGATTCAAGAATAAAAAATACACACAGTGAGATGGTATTTATTTTACCTGAACACAATCCCAAATCTTTTTTTTTCTTTCAGCCGGAACTTTTTTCCAAGAATCATACCAAATCGGGGCCTTAGATCTCGCAAGAACCCCGATATAAGACTGCATCTCTGTGGCTGCCTTGCCGTACGGCTCCCCTTTTGCATTAAAATTCACCGTGTACTTGATGCCCAACATCTTCCGCCTAACAATCCTATGCATTGTAACAGGACCCCGTTTTAAAAGCCTAAGTCCCAGGGTTTTGGTAGGCACATGTTCTGCCTCTCGTTTCCTCTTCTTCGTCTTGGACAGTTTCTGTTGCAGAGTTGTAGAAATAGCCTTATTCTTTACCGATTCAGGAGAGGACGTAGTAGAAGTAGCCTTCTTCTTTACCTCCTTATTTACCGCACCAGTGTCCAGGCTACTATTCCTCTTTAAAGCCTTCATAAGGCAAGACGCGGTTTTATTTGGAGCAGATCGTGTCTTCTTCAAAGGCGCCATATTAATCTACACACCACATAAATAATATTAGGATATAGCAAACAAGATAAGGTTACTACTAGTATTAAGGATGCCACAGATCACACATATGTGAGATGTAAGAAACCTTGTAAAAATCACAATCACAAACAGTCCAAATTTAGGAATTAGATCATTAACTGAGATTTGAGCATATAATTAAATTTAGGAATTAGCACCCAATGTCCCTGTTTCTTGAATTAAAGGTCAAAACACAAAATATTACACACATTTCAGCCCTAATGTACCTAAATTAAAATTACTTCACAAAATATTAAGCCAAACGAAACAACACAATATATATATTACTTCACAAAGCACAAGAATAAACCAAACAAAACAGCACAAAAACCCTGATGCACAAAAATCATTCATAAACAATAAACCAAGTGCATGCAGAGTAAAAGAGAGAGGGGTGAGAGAGAGACAGAGAGAGAGGGGGGGTGAGAGAGGGGGCAATAGAGAGAGAGAGAGCAAGAGAGAGAGTGAGAGAGATAGTGAGAGAGAGAGAGTGAGAGAGAGACAGAGAGAGAGGGGGGGTGAGAGAGAGGGGGCAATAGAGAGAGAGAGAGCAAGAGAGAGAGTGAGAGAGATAGTGAGAGAGAGATAGTGAGAGAGAGACAGAGAGAGAGGGGGGGTGAGAGAGAGGGGGCAATAGAGAGAGAGAGAGCAAGAGAGAGTGAGAGAGAGAGAGTGAGAGAGAGGTGTGTACCGATGATGGAGACGGAGACGGAGACGGAGACGGAGACGTAGACGGAGTCGGAGAATCGAAATCACCGGCGATGGAGACGAGAGTGAATTGGGGGGAAATTTGGGGGGGAAGAAAGTGAATTGTGTTTTGGGAAATGAGGGAGTGACCGAGATCTATCCGACCCGGGAGTGAATTAACGGTTGGATTTAGATCTCTTTTCATCTAACGGTCGTAAAAATTTGATTATAAGTAATTTTTTTAATTTTTATCAATTTTGGTATAAAAGTTATGATTTTAAATATGATTAATATTAAATAAGATAATATTAAAAAAATTGATAGATACAGATTATCATAAGATTTGAAGTATTTGTGATAAATTATGAATATTTATTAAATATATTAGTTACAAATTAATTATTAGAAAAAAATATATTATATTAAATTATAAATATTTTAATCAAATTATTATAATATGTTAACATATATTATGAATATTAATATAAACTTAATTATATTATCCTATAATTAAGTGTGTCAATTAAACATAAACTTTATTATTCAAACAAAGTTCACAATTAAAGTTTGTCACGAACGAGAAATTCAAAAAACAAAAAAAAAAGGTCACACAACTGTTTTTAAGCTGTAAAACCGTTGTAGTAATATCATTCAGACAACAGTTTATAAATAAAAAACCGTTGTAGTAATTACACAACGGTTTCTACAAAACAACCGTCGTGGAAAGTAAAGTACAACAAAGGTTTATTCTTAAAAAAACCGTTGTGTGTTGTTTTTATAAAAATTTTGTTAATACCTTTGCCTAACTTATTTTTTACACTTCTTTGAAGATACCGAACATGTTATTGATTGAAAATTTTATAAAATAATACTTATAATAATAGATTGTGCTTAGGGTTTTGTGGTTTAGGGGTTACGATCGACTTAGGGGTTATGTTAGTTTACACACGAAATTATGTAAGTCATGTATAAGCGAGACTGTACGCCATTCCCGACTTGTATGTTTAGTAAATTGTGTGGTGTCCTTGGTCCGACAAAGAAAAATATGTACATTTTATATGTTGTTAAGTATAATAACGAGGATAATACGAAAGTCTTAATATGATAAGAGAACTACAAACTATGATATCCGGCTTAATTAAGAATATTATCCTATAATTAAGTGTGTCAATTAAACATAAACTTTATTATTCAAACAAAGTTCACAATTAAAGTTTGTCACGAACGAGAAATTCAAAAAACAAAAAAAAAAGGTCACACAACTGTTTTTAAGCTGTAAAACCGTTGTAGTAATATCATTCAGACAACAGTTTATAAATAAAAAACCGTTGTAGTAATTACACAACGGTTTCTACAAAACAACCGTCGTGGAAAGTAAAGTACAACAAAGGTTTATTCTTAAAAAAACCGTTGTGTGTTGTTTTTATAAAAATTTTGTTAATACCTTTGCCTAACTTATTTTTTACACTTCTTTGAAGATACCGAACATGTTATTGATTGAAAATTTTATAAAATAATACTTATAATAATAGATTGTGCTTAGGGTTTTGTGGTTTAGGGGTTACGATCGACTTAGGGGTTATGTTAGTTTACACACGAAATTATGTAAGTCATGTATAAGCGAGACTGTACGCCATTCCCGACTTGTATGTTTAGTAAATTGTGTGGTGTCCTTGGTCCGACAAAGAAAAATATGTACATTTTATATGTTGTTAAGTATAATAACGAGGATAATACGAAAGTCTTAATATGATAAGAGAACTACAAACTATGATATCCGGCTTAATTAAGAATATTATCCTATAATTAAGTGTGTCAATTAAACATAAACTTTATTATTCAAACAAAGTTCACAATTAAAGTTTGTCACGAACGAGAAATTCAAAAAACAAAAAAAAAAAGGTCACACAACTGTTTTTAAGCTGTAAAACCGTTGTAGTAATATCATTCAGACAACAGTTTATAAATAAAAAACCGTTGTAGTAATTACACAACGGTTTCTACAAAACAACCGTCGTGGAAAGTAAAGTACAACAAAGGTTTATTCTTAAAAAAACCGTTGTGTGTTGTTTTTATAAAAATTTTGTTAATACCTTTGCCTAACTTATTTTTTACACTTCTTTGAAGATACCGAACATGTTATTGATTGAAAATTTTATAAAATAATACTTATAATAATAGATTGTGCTTAGGGTTTTGTGGTTTAGGGGTTACGATCGACTTAGGGGTTTTGTTAGTTTACACACGAAATTATGTAAGTCATGTATAAGCGAGACTGTACGCCATTCCCGACTTGTATGTTTAGTAAATTGTGTGGTGTCCTTGGTCCGACAAAGAAAAATATGTACATTTTATATGTTGTTAAGTATAATAACGAGGATAATACGAAAGTCTTAATATGATAAGAGAACTACAAACTATGATATCCGGCTTAATTAAGAATATTATCCTATAATTAAGTGTGTCAATTAAACATAAACTTTATTATTCAAACAAAGTTCACAATTAAAGTTTGTCACGAACGAGAAATTCAAAAAACAAAAAAAAAAGGTCACACAACTGTTTTTAAGCTGTAAAACCGTTGTCGTAATATCATTCAGACAACAGTTTATAAATAAAAAACCGTTGTAGTAATTACACAACGGTTTCTACAAAACAACCGTCGTGGAAAGTAAAGTACAACAAAGGTTTATTCTTAAAAAAACCGTTGTGTGTTGTTTTTATAAAAATTTTGTTAATACCTTTGCCTAACTTATTTTTTACACTTCTTTGAAGATACCGAACATGTTATTGATTGAAAATTTTATAAAATAATACTTATAATAATAGATTGTGCTTAGGGTTTTGTGGTTTAGGGGTTACGATCGACTTAGGGGTTTTGTTAGTTTACACACGAAATTATGTAAGTCATGTATAAGCGAGACTGTACGCCATTCCCGACTTGTATGTTTAGTAAATTGTGTGGTGTCCTTGGTCCGACAAAGAAAAATATGTACATTTTATATGTTGTTAAGTATAATAACGAGGATAATACGAAAGTCTTAATATGATAAGAGAACTACAAACTATGATATCCGGCTTAATTAAGAATATTATCCTATAATTAAGTGTGTCAATTAAACATAAACTTTATTATTCAAACAAAGTTCACAATTAAAGTTTGTCACGAACGAGAAATTCAAAAAACAAAAAAAAAGGTCACACAACTGTTTTTAAGTTGTAAAACCGTTGTGTGTTTTTTTTATAAAATTTTTTATAATAATTGTCCGAATCTTTTTCCCCCCTCATTAAATAATTGTCCCCCCCTAAATCTTTGTCCAAAATAGTTGTCCCCCCCTAAATTTCACAACTCCCCGCCTCCACTTCGTCTCTCCCAAAATTTCACTCCCGCCCCCCAAATTCTTCCCCTAAATTTCATAATTCCCGATTTCATAATTCTTCACCACATCTTCAGGTACCACATCTTCAGGTACCACATCTTCAGGTACCACATCTCCCTGTCTCGAATTAAGCTTCATTGCCTTCGAATTAGGGATTTAAGAATTAGGGTTCATAACTTGTGTTATTGTTTTATTTTGTTTAAACAAATTGATAAAATTGCATGAACTTTAGCATTTGTTTATTGATGCTTTTGTGTAATGATGCAGTTGTTTATGCAATTGTAATGATAAAATTGTTTGTTTAATTTTTGAGTGAAAGGTGTCCAGAATTTGTGTACTTTAAGTCTAGAATTTGTGAAGTGCAAAGGCACTAGTACTTTAAGTCTAGAATTTGTGAAGTACTTTAACTAAAGTGCAGTTGCTGGTGGTCAAGACTTAGCATAGGATTTTCAAATTTTCAAACGCTTAATGTTATTTTACTTAAAGGATGAATCGATCGTGGGTAAAGGCTGATAGAAGAACAAGAAAGTTTGCGGATGGAGTTGATGAATTACTGTTGTTTGCATTTGAGAACGGATATGATGAAAACAAAATTAGTTGTCCGTGTATGAGATGTGCACACAGTAAATCGTGGTCAGCTCGAGTTGTCAAAAATCATCTTTTCCAACATGGTATCGATCCGACCTACACATGTTGGATTTGGCATGGAGAAATGAATGCAGAAGAAAGTCCGGTCACCGCTGAAAAGACCAACAGTTCAGAAACAGTGGATCAAATTCCGATGGATACAGAGAATGCAGATAGTGAAGATGATGCTTCCCTAGATTCCTCAGATTTATTTAACCATGTTCAATATGAACATGAACCCCTTTATCCGGGATGCGAAGAATTTACCAAGATGAAGGCTTTAGTGAAATTTTACAATCTGAAATCAAAACATCAAATATCTGATTGTGGCTTCTCTGAAATGCTACTCTTGGTTGGGTCCATGCTCCCGAAAGGACACACTTTTCCTTCATCATTCAGTGAAGCGAAGAAAAGCTTGTGTGTTTTAGGGATGGAGTATGAGAAAATTCACGTGTGTCCGAATGATTGTCTATTATACCGTGGCGAGAGGGATGAAGATGAGACAAGTTGCCGTATTTGTAAAGCCTCTAGGTGGAAGTTGAACAAAAAAGGAGATGAATTACAAGGTGTTCCCGCGAAGGTCTTGTGGTATTTTCCATTGATACCACGCTTGAGGACTTTATTCAGTTCGCCTCAAACAGCCAAGGACTTGACTTGGCATGACACAGAAAGAATCAGGGATGATAAATTAAGACATCCAGCAGATTCAAAAACATGGAAAGAAGTTGATGCAAAGTGGCCAGAATTTTCTTCAGATTCAAGAAACCTAAGGTTAGCGTTATCCTCGGATGGATTTAATCCTTTTCACAGCACAAATATAGATTACTCTTGTTGGCCAGTTTTGATGACAATATACAATCTTCCACCGTGGCTTTGTATGAAAAGAAAGTATATTATGCTCTGTTTATTGATATCGGGGCCAAAGGAACCTGGTAATGATATTGATGTGTTTCTTCAACCGCTTATCGAAGATCTACAAAAGCTATGGGTAGGGAAACAAGTTTATGATGCATATAAAAAGGAGTACTTTTTGCTTAGAGGTATTTTGTTGTGGACAATTAGTGATTATCCAGCCTATGGTAACTTGTCGGGCAACATTGTCAAAGGGTATAATGGGTGTCCAGTTTGTGTTGATAATACAAAAGCTACAAGGTTGAAAAATTACCGTAAGTGTGTGGTCATGAGGCATCGGAGGTGGCTTCCACCTTTTCATCCATATCGCCGGCAGAAAAAGGAGTTTGATAACACCGTGGAAAATGAAACAGCCCCAGTTCCATTAACCGGAGAGGAGGTGCTTAAAAGAACACAACATTTAAAGGGCCATGTGTTTGGTAAGACACAACAGCAGCCTCGATTTAAAAAGGGCGATGACAGACCTATTTGGAAGAAGGTATCTATATTTTTCGATCTTGAGTATTGGATGTTTTTGCCTGTTAGACATGTTCTTGATGTGATGCACATGGAGAAAAACATATGTGAAGCTTTACTTGGTACATTGCTTAATATCCCAAAGAAGACAAAAGATAAGGAAGCTGTCCGTCTTGACATGGCTGAAATGGGAATCAGAACAGAGCTAAGGCCAAAAAAACCGGGGAAAAAGGAGAAGTTACCATTAGCGTCTTGGAACTTAACTCATGTTGAAAAAAAAGTTGTTTGCTCCTCCTTTCTTGGAATGAAGCTGCCTGATGGTTTTTGTTCTAACATTAGGAGTCTTGTATCAATGGAAACTCTCCGACTTACTGGAATGAAATCTCACGATTGTCATATGATTTTGCATCACCTGCTCCCGATTGCAATTCGGTCCTCACTGGAAAAAAAGGTAAGGAACACTGTCATTCGGTTTTGTCTCTTTTTCAAAGCAATATGCAGTAAAGTTATAGAGGTCGATAAGTTGGAGAAAATGCAATCACAATTAGTAGAAACTTTGTGTCACCTAGAAAAATACTTCCCTCCTTCGTTGTTTGATGTAATGTTTCATCTATCGGTTCATCTTGTAAGAGAAGTGGAGCTTTGCGGACCAATTTTTCTTAGGTGGATGTACCCGTTTGAGAGATATATGAAGACATTCAAGGGATATATAAGAAATCGGGCTCGTGCGGAAGGCTGCATTGCAGAGGCATATATCGCAGAGGAGGCAGTTGAGTGTTTGGTTGATCATGAAGAAAGGACTATTGGGGTGCCCAAAAATGGTGGGCATATGCAAGACACCACATCCAGGCCATTATCTGGTGCAACCATCATCATCCCGAGCAACACTGATTTGCACGCAGCACACTTATGCGTCCTACAAAATACTACTGCAGTTATGCCATTTTTTGAGTAAGTCAAGAATTGTTTATTCATTATGTCTTTCATTTTCTGCACCTTTTTGACATTAATAATTTTCTGCAGCGAACACATGTCATTCTTGATGTCCAAATTTCCGGAACATGAAAATGATGCAATATGGCTAAAAAACATGCAAAATGACACATTCCCAAATTGGTTCAAAGAGAAGGTATTATGTGCATTTTTGTTAAAAATTAATGCATTTTTCTGATAAAAATAGTTGACATGAATCAACAATTTTTTGGCAGATTGATTTGGATTTAAATGCTGGAGAAGAGGTACCCGAGGAGCTAAGATGGATTGCAGATGGGCCTAACAAGGATGTCCCCACATTCAGTGGCTACAATGTGAACGGGGTTACGTTCAGTACTAAGGATCGGGATGACACGCGTCAAGTTCAATGTAGCGGCGTCTGTGTACAAGCCGATACAATGATTGTGGAGGGTAATGATAAAAATATTGAGCATGCTTCACAACTATTTTATGGAGTTATAACAAGTATATGGGAGCTGGATTATGAAAACTTTAGGATCCCTATTTTTCGGTGCAAGTGGATAGATTTGAACAGAGGGACTAAGGTAGATGACTTGGGGTATGTATTGGTTAATTTGAATAGGTTGGGGTTTTTAAACGATCCATTTGTGTTAGCTAAACATGTCAAGCAAGTATGTTACATAGACGATCCCCTTGAGAAATTATGGTCCGTGGTGTTAAAATTACCCGAGAAGAACTACTATGAAGTTAATGATGAAGAAGATGAGGGATCCGTAGAGGTACAACTTGAGAATGAGTGTTTTCTGCCTAATTTACCGGACGTTGATTTGCTTGAGGAGGATGACTATAGTTACATGCGAGATGTTGATGAACAAATTTTACTTTCTTGATGTAATTTTATTTATGTACTTTGAATGGTTGGCTGCTATATGGTTGTTTGGTTTTGCCTTTGAAATTGCAAACTACAGAATGTTCTTGTGAATTAGTGTTAATGTATGCAGTATTGATTGGTTTTGCCTTTGAAACTTTGGCAGGGGGTTTACTTCTTTATATTATTTTTTTTAATTTTTTTAACTATCAGACAACGGTTTATGTAAGCTAAACAATTGTGTGACAGCAACATATTTAACAGCCAAAAACCATTGTCTCTAAGATTTCAATTGGACAACGGTATGCAGAAACTGTTGTGTGAATTAAGTATAGTCCACATACAAGTAAAACACTTGTCTGATTCTAACAACGGTTTACAAAACCATTGTCTGAAGAAACTTCAGACAATGGTTTTGTAAACCGTTGTTAGAATCAGACAAGTGTTTATTCAAACTGTTGTGTGCCATCCATTTAAGTAACAAAAAAAAAAACACTTGTGTGTTTTTAACAACGGTTTATGAAACACTTGTCTGAAATTTCTTCAGACAACGGTTTTATAATTCCGTTGTGTAAAGCCTCTGCTTTACTCCTTCTAATAGACAATGGTTTTAGAAACCGTTGTGGAAGGTCTTTCAGACAACAGACAGATTTTGCAAAAACAAAAACCGTTGTGTGAAAATTTCAAACAATGCTTTTACTGCCGACCGTTGTCTGATAAGTGTCGTCTGTTTCAGTTTTTCTTGTAGTGGATCCCTAGGTAGTATCTCACATATATCTTTCTTAATGATAACGAAAAAATTAATCTATACATAAGATCATGCATGTAGCTATTGAAATCACAATTTCAAGAACAAGATCAATGACAATCTTGAATACCCTAATATATTTTCTAGTAAAATATTAAGCTTGTATGTGTTATATGTATGCAATTGTAGCAAAAGAAGACTACATCGAGTAAACACAAGTCTCACAGTTACTAAAAATGTTTAATTTCTATTAGGGTATGACCTTGATAACCTTGACTGCTTCAGTGGACTTCTTGCGCCCTCCACCATGCACCAATGCATCACTGGGAGCATTGTACACTGGTATAGCCCTAGCTTCACTTGGGGCAGGCGGCACCGGGATCACCTTAGCTACAATGGGAGCTGATCAATTTCAACACAATCATGAGCATACCATTTTCTTCAACTGGTACTTTCTAATTTCATATGCTTGCATAGCCACTAGCTCCACTGTGGTTGTTTATATTCAAGAAAGAGTAAGTTGGGGTTTGGGGTTTGGAGTTTGTGTTGCTGCAAATTTAACTGGATTCATGGTGTTTATGCTTGGAAAGCGATATTATCGCCATGTGAAGCCTAAAGAAAGCCCTTTCGCAAGCATTGGTAGAGTTGTAGTTGCAGCAATCATGAAAAGGAATGCAGCAAGAAATAATTGCTATTTTTTTGGGACTGCTCATGAGGTGTCAAGGTTAAATTGTGTCCCCAGTACCGATTTCAGGTATGGAAAAAAGACCCGGCCGGAATCATAATAATATATATATATGCCTCCTACTGCTTCATGGCTGCTTGCAGTTGGAGCTGCCAAAGATACTACCATGCCTTACTTATAAGTGCTTCTAGCTTAATTATGATATTTATTTTTTGTGGTGCAGCTTCTTAAACAACGCAGCTTTAAAACCTGAAAGTAACAGTCAATCGAGCGATCTACTGATTGATAAGAGATCATGGAAGCTTTGTACAGTTGAAGAAGTAGAAGACCTTAAAATCCTGTTGAAAATAATACCCCTATGGTCTTCTAGCATTCTACTTAGTGCTACAATTGGTGTTTTTATGAGTTTAATAATTCTTGAAGCTCTTGCAATGGACAAACATTTTGGAGATAACTTTGAGGTTCCGGCAGCTTCATTTCTAACCTTCAATATCTTGTCCACGTGCATATCACTCTCAATCTTGGATCGATTGGTGCTTCCCTGGTGGCAAAAATTAACTGGTCATTACCCAACCCCACTTCAACGAATAGGAGTAGGTCATATCATCAATATCATAGCCCTAGTGGGATCTGCCCTAGTCGAAAATCAGCGACTACAAGTTGTGAAAAATTTACATTTAGAAGATCAACCAGGCTCGGTAGTACCAATGTCAGCATTTTGGCTAGTGATAAACTTAACGACCATCGGGATCAGTGAAGCATTACATTATCCAGGACAGGTTGCATTTTATTATCAAGAATTTCCAGAATCCTTACGAAACACTGCAACAGCTATGATTTCTTTGATAGTTGGAATTGGCTTCTATTCAAGTGCTGTGGTCATTGGATTAGTACGTCGAGCTACAGAATGGTTGCCGGATGACATTAATGAAGGAAGAGCAGATTATGTTTATTGGCTTATGGCAGGAATTGGA
The DNA here is from genome assembly GCA_030848705.1 of Heracleum sosnowskyi. Taxonomy (NCBI): domain Eukaryota; kingdom Viridiplantae; phylum Streptophyta; class Magnoliopsida; order Apiales; family Apiaceae; genus Heracleum; species Heracleum sosnowskyi. Next base: position 14,634,498 of record CM061239.1, read on the forward strand.
GTGGTGAATTTCGCCTACTATCTGATTTGTGCCAAGTTTTTTAAATATCGTGCTGCTGTAAAGCTTAGTGTCCATTCTAATACCTAAGAAAATTAGTGTGTGTGCATAGGCGATACACAGTACCACTCTGCTTTCAATTTATATATGAATGTATAATGTATATTGGTTTTATTGGAGATTGGTACATTACGTACATATGTTATTGGTTAACAAGAATTGGGCTTGTTAAAAATATTTATTTCAAATACTTGAATCGTTCTGTTTTTTTTAGCGACCCAAGTAATCTAGAGTGTTTCTAAAACTCATTCATAAAAATAGAATTGATAATACATGGAGCAGTACCACGCACAGGCGGTGGGAAATATCAAGTACTACAGCAACATGGAGGCAGTTATATAATAGATATAGCAATGACAGGCCAAGACCAAAGTTAACAAAACAAAGCATGAAGGTTGAAAGCATGCATATCAGAAACTGATAAATAACTAGGGAGACAGAAACAGTACCTGTAGCCATATATTAACAGTGTAAAAGAACAGAAATAAAGAAGCAACAGCTGAGTCGTCAGGAATTCGAGAAACCCTGACTGTTCTTGAAGAGTTATTCGCCCCCACTTACTGTGTCAGGTTGTCGGCGAGATACTACTTCCAGGATAAAACAGCTCCGAGCAAGGTGTTCACAGTAACAGCAGCGCTCAACTACGACCAGCACCTCAGTCGCCGGAGAAATCACCAGCATACAAGTTTTGAACAGATATTCAGAGGAGAGCAGAGAATGTCAGACGTGGTGTGTTATAATCAGCAACTTAGCTCTCTATTTATAGTAGAGGCTAAGTGTAACTGATACCACCCTATTTAATATCAGAAAGTGTAACTGCAACACCTCCAATTAATTTAGAGATGAAACTGCCGATTTACATTTAATAAAAAATCAAAACTGACGATTTTAAATTAAATAAATCGTAACAGTTACACATCATATTTAATCCACATATCAGTTTTAATATTTATTTTAAACTTATCCATCAAATCATGTCCAGGTTCATATCAGTTTCTGTTGTCCATCAGAGTTTAGTTTCTGTTGTCCATCAGAGTTTACTAGTCATCTGATAACCCAACTCCATCAGAGTTTGCTAGTTAAATACTGATAACCCAACCCAATTTGACAACTGATAACCCAACCCAATTTGATAAATTAATTCTAATAAAAAATTAAATCACACATAAATAAAAACTCTCGCCCAGGTCGCCTCGCGTACGCGAGACGCCGAGACATTCGCCCAAATCGCCCTTCGACCCGACCCGACCCGGTCCGGTGCGAGGCGGGCGGCGGCGGCGGCGCGCGTGTGTGTGTGCGTGAAGCACATACTAACACCATGCACTATCACCCACCTTAGTAGTTGTATACTACCCATGTGTGAGATACTATATAAAGCCAACAACCCCTTTTATTTATTTCAATGTGGGACAAATACACATTCTCATTTCAAGCTCTTTCAAGCTACTAACTTCAACTATATTTCTCTATGGATTTCACTAAGAAAATTACTTAGATCCATATATGAAAATTTAAGTCCCCATAGCAAGGAACAATTTCCAAACGTTAAAAACCCGGAATTAATATCAAGAACATATAAATACATACGCTCCAAAACTCCATTTTCTAACACAGGCTACCTCTATCAAATAAAACTATAACTGAAAATACATAAACCAATTGCAAAGGCTTAATTTTCCTGATCAGTTATTCCACTTAGAAGTTGCCATTGCAGATGCATTTCACCGGCGACTTCTCTTTACATACTTTGTGACCAAGATACGCTTTCCATTGATTGAGTAGTTGGTTTTTCTATTCGAAGGAGCAATGTTAGGAATAATGGTAGGTGAACGGCAAACCATTCGAGCATTCAATGGTTGTTCGTCACTTGGCACATCCTGCATATGTATATCTTCCGTAAAATCACCAAAAAACCTGTAAAAAAAAAGAAAAACAATGTCAATATACTTATTCACTATATAGATAGATAATTATTTAATCAGTATTTAATTGTAAATATGCATTTATACATATCTGCATAAATGTAAAATAAGAATTCTCGAATTTCTGATTCAGGGATGTATCCCTTGGAGGATGTCAAGAATCCCTATCATCTGGTGCCACATCTTCAAACCCACTATCACTTGTTAGTATGTCCTTGAAAGCCCTCTTACATACTTCTGACACAATCTTTGCAATACTCTCAAGAATCCTATTCCTTTTATGGTGAAACTCGAACAACTTGATGTGGCGAGAGCAAAACTTCCGAATCGAGTACAGACAAATGTACTGATCACTACCTATTTCCTCTCTCTCTAGGCACCTTAAAAATCCTGCAATTTCATTGTCAAGTTCATCAACCAAATGAAACGGCCATGCAATCACTTTGTGAACCGGTCTGTGGCTGTAACGGGTTCTTTCCAGCCAAATGAGGAATGCCACTACATGCATTAGCATAGATTCATCATCATTTCGGCCAAGTTTACTGACTAGCCTCTAGAATAGCTTGCGTTCAGTTGTATGGAAAAGATTAAAATCCTCATCACTAATTTTCTCTCCAACGAAAGACAAGGCTGGGTCATACAAAGCAATCCATTTATCGTCATGGCAATCAAACTACGATCCATTACCTTGACTTGACAAATCACGGGTATATCGTATATGTGATGTGGGGAGAGTAGAGAGGATTTGAGATTAACGAAAACCAAAATGTTTTGAGATGTATTTGAAGAGAAATGGAGGGTGTTTGGTGGTAAGAGATTAACTTAGACAAGGGGCTTATATATATAGCAGACTTAGCGTGAATAGAGCTATGGTTTGATTGAGAGTAGACGCGTCCTTTGGCAGAGGTGCACAACTTAGGGTTTTATTGATATGATTTTCATATGACAACGGCTATGTTCGATTTTCTGAAAATCCTAACCGTTCGTTGTCAGACATAATTTAATTACTGTCCATCCTAACAAATTTCTTTTGAAATTGATCATACTCAGAATATGTAAATTTCCAAAAAAGGAAGAAGAAGAAGAAGAATATGCACTATTTCTTTAGTTCTTGAAAAAAGAAAAAACATAGCATCATTTTCCTATATCTCCCCATTTCTTTAGACTTTTCTTTTTTCTTTTTGAATGTCCCTCTAATTAATTTTTTACATTCCAAAAGTTTCCTAAAATAATAAAAATATAAAAATATTGATCCCACCACTTTACTCATTTTTCTTAATCTCGGTGTCGAACTCAGTGCAAAGAATTGGGTTGGGCAGAGAGTATTTTTTTAAGTTATTTTTTTATTTTTTTATTTTAATTTTTTTTTTGCAATTTTACCATATTTTGAAAATATACGTTTTGCAACCAAAGCAAAACTTACTTTTACGTTTTTATGTAAAATAATTTAATTAAAATAATTTAAGTTGTGTTGGTTGCATTTGAGGTTCATTTTGGTTGAATTTGAGGTTGCATTTAACACTTGTTAAACAACCTATTATCTACCCAAATATGATTTTAATTACTAAATTATTCTGTAAACCATATTTTTGCAAATATTTTTCCAAATTCGATATTTTTGCAAAATGTTTTAAGAAAAGATAGTATTTTTTATTCTTTTTCTAACTTAAGATATTTCTAAAAAAACCCCTGAAGTAAAGCACTATCTGTTTGATAAATTTCCATCTAAAAGATTTTTGTGAAATACTTATATATTTTTATTGAACATTTATATATTTTAAGTTCTTAATTTATGAATTGTCTCGTGAGTGTTATATCATGTAGATCACATATTTATAAAATACTAACTTAAAACCACGAAAATATTGTTTTTAATGGTTATTATTTTATTAATTATATTTGTTAAAAACAAAATAAGTAGACGTGGATATATGTTTTTGTTACAATAACTATTTATAATAAATAATGTTGCCCAGTAATAATCTATTGTAGAAGGGGGGTTGAATACAATAGAGTAAGATAATCGACTTCTTAATATCACAAATATGAAAAGAAAGATAACAGCTTTATTAAATCTGATATAAAACTGTTACAAACTCTCTCAAGAAATTCTGATGTTCTTGAGAGCTGCTAGTTTACAAAAACTCTCTCAAGAAATTCTATGTTCTCGAGAGCTTCTATTCGATTATGTTCTCTCTCGGATGAATACATAAATCGAAACCAAGACTGTGTTTATATAGTGCACACAGCTTCTCTATCAATAACAAGATAAGTCCTAATCAATAACAAAGATAGAAACCTATCTTTAATCGATAGCTACATTCTACAAACCAGGAACAAATAGAATAAACTTCCATGTTTATCTAGACTCCAAATATAACTCGAAGTAGGAATCCTGATCAGCTTCAAGTTCTGATGATCAATCCTGATCATAGTCTGAGTAGGAATCCTGATGATAATTAAGATACTAACGCTTGATCAAATACTGATGACCATGCAATACTGATGACGTCAGCAATCCTGATCAGTTGAGTCTAGCTTCTGACGATCATTGAATTCTGATCTAACAATCTCCCCCAATCTCATACTTTGTGAAATAAAGTATAGATTCCAAATATTCAATGATGTCAAAAACATGTATCAAAATGTACGAGTATCTTCAGAAACAACTTATCTGTTTAAGCTTTTTGATAGAACAGATTCATCTTCAAGAAGTTGGATAATAAACTTTCTTCTTTTTCTTCAAGAATTTGAATCAGTCTTTCCTTAAGATTTCTGAGTTCTTCATCTTCCTCATTAATCTGGTAGATAGCTGCTCTGAGATTCTGTATGGAGTTTTTCTGTAGACTGTGCTCTTCAAGCAAAAGATAAGCAATTTCCTTCCCATCAGGATTGAGAGTAAGTTGGGTCATACCAAAAGTTACTTCTTTAACAGCAGTACCTCTTTGCATTTCCATATCCTGACCTCTTTGATTTAAGTACATGGGAATATAATTACCATCGAAATTACTGTTTCCATCCAGTCTTCTTCTTATAGTTGACAAAATCATGTCAGCCCATACTTTGTACACTTGGTTCTTCCATCTTAACAGATAGTGAACATATTTAAGTTCCTGTGTAGTTTTCATCAGCAGATCTTGAATAGATAGAATCTTCACACTACCATCTTTCATGAAGTACAGAAGCTTTTCTTTCTTTTCAAAACCATCATGACAATCTATAACTATATCAACAGCTAATAAATTGTTCAGATTTTCAGAAGTTAAAGTACCTCCAATTTCAGTTAAGGAGTAAGGATCAACATAAGTCATGTTTAGAAATTCAGCATCCCTGTGTCCAATACCTCCTCTTGTGTAACTTGACATTTGCTTCAGATTCGAAAACATCTTTAACCAGAGTGTTTTTGATCTAGCCATATCAGACAAATCAACAACACTTGAAGCACTTGTAATAATTCCACCAGTCTGAAAATTGATAGGTGTATCACACTTCAGTGTACTTATGTGTTCCCACTTCTTGTCTTTCTCCTTTTCATGAGTGTAGCTTCTTTCAAGTAAAGATTCTTGCCTGCTTGTATTTCTCCATTGTCTTTCATTTGAAACTTTAAGCCTTTGTAGATAGAGATTGAAATCTTCATATGTTCTTTTTGTAATATCTCTTCTTCTGGCTTCTTCTTCTTCATCTACTTCTTTGTTGTGACAATCAACAACAGTAGATAAGATTATCAAATCAACCTTTTGCAGAATTTCTGATTCGTCAGGATCTTGAATATTGTCAGGATTAGAATCTTCAATTTGATTTGTATTGCTGAGAGTTGATTTACTTGTTTTTCTTCTCAATTCAGGTTCTTCTTCAACAAATTCCTTGTCTTCTTTCTCCATGATATCCTTGATAACAGGATCTGTTAGATTTTGTGAAGCTTCAGGAATTTCTTCAATTCTTAACCCTCTAGACCTTGTCTGTCTAGGTACTGTTTGAGTTGAAGAACCTCTTTTACTTCTTCTAGCACCTCTCCTACCTCTGCTTCCTCTACCTTTAGCAGGAGCAGTATAGCTTTCCATTGTCTCTCTTTGTAGTCTCAAGAATTCTTCATGTGAGAGATCTGGATATTCTTCACTTGCTGTAGAGAGTGCTTTTCTTGCATATAATTGTTGAACTCTTTTATCAGTGTGATATAGAGTAACAATTCTGCCATCTTTTGTAGAAAACTTCTGGAATAAATTTGATGCATCTTCAGGATTATCAATAATTACATCTTCATCACCTTCAGGAATTGTAGCAAGAATGTGTCCATGACCAGGTGTCAGGATTTGATCTTCCGTCAGGATATGAGATTGCACCAATGTTCTTACTGTCTTAACTCCAGAATCAGAAACATGAGTTGACTGCGTTGTTTGACTTTGAGAAGTTTGGATTGTCTTCATAACAACAGCATCAGAGGTTTCTCCTTGTATCACTTTGTCACCACCATCATCTCCAGTATCATCATCATTATTTCTTAATACTAGATCAGGTGTACATTTTGTCTGAATAACCTTCTCCCCCTTTTTGACATCAGGATTTGACAATAATTGCAAAATTAAGGAAAGAGAGGCTTGAATTTCAGTTACCTTAGTATCCAGAGAATCAATTCTTTGATTGATTGAGGTTTGTTCTGAAACAACAGATTTCACTTGGGATTCCACTACCCTTAGTTGTAAAGTAGTAGGCACCTTTGTAAAATTATTAAAGATATCAGTCCTCACTTTTTCAGTTGAGCCCTTGATAGAATCAATCTCACTTTTCAGGCTTTTGGATAACAGAGTAGTAGCCTTCAGATGATTCTTCAAGTCTTGATTCTCTATAGATTTCACTGCATTATAGGCATGTTCAATAGCAGAAGAAAAACTGATAGATTCATCAGATTGGTGCCATGAATTGTTCCATTCATTCTGTCTAAATGCCTCTGCAGGATCAAAGGAAGGAGTAGAAAAATCTTGTCTCTGATCTTTCCCAGTGAAAGCATTGCTAGCCATATATGTACTTGATGAACCAAAATTAGTTCCAAGACTAATTTTGAGTGCTGTAGCAAGCTGTTCCTTCTCTTTTCGATTCTCATTATCATCATCACTATCATCAGAAGTATCATCAGCGGTATCATGAGTAATATCAGGATCAGGAATAGCAATACCTTTCAGTTTATCCTCTGGTTCTGAGATAGGATGATCCATTGGTCTTGAACGAAGTGGCTGTATCAAAATAGGTTCATTATCAGGAGCACCACTAGCGTCAGGATGAACATCGTCAGGATTTGATATGCGTGCATCAGTATTTGCTACCAATGGTTCTTGTGGAGCTTGAGGTTCAGAAGCTTCTTCAACACTTTGAGTTAAAGGTTCTTGTGTGCTTCCCTCATTGACAATGTTCTCGACCAATCTTTCAACAGAAGCTGTAGCTTTGCCTGCATCTTCACTTTGAGAAGATGGTTCTTGTGTAGCTGGAATGTTGATGTCTTCATTCTCCCTTTGAGAAAATGGTTCTTGTGTGACCATTCCACTAGCTAAGCCTTCACCCAAACTTTGATTGAGTGGTTCTTGTGTGGCAGGATCAACAGTAGCTGCTGAATTACTCTGAAATTCAGGTTCTTGTGGGCTTGATCCTTTCAGCTTCTTCTGTCTCTGATAGACTAACTCTTCTGCATTCTTCTTTTTCTTTGATGTAGGTGTAGGACCAACCAAGGAAGCAGTTGTAGAAACCTTCTCCCAAGAAATTTCTCTAATCTGAGATGGAGAGGCTGGAGAGTCTGATAGAGAGACAACTTTTGTTGTTGCATCAGGAATACTAACATCAGGATTTGCTAGAGCATCAGGAGTAGATGACTCATCAGGATTTGATGTCTGAATATCAGTATCCTTCATTTGCACTATCAAAGGAATATGATACCTGCTCTTTGATAATTTCCTTGTCTTTTGTGGTTTTGATAAAGGTACCACAGCTTTAGTAGCAGTATCAACAACTTCCTTGTTCACATTCATCACAGAGGATATAGGTAAGTCATCCTCTGAATCACTTTCATCAATCAACCTTAACTTCCTTTTCACAGGAACATTCTTAACAACCTTATCAGCTTTCTTCACCAGGACCCCTTGTACACCCCCTTGTATCTTCTTTTTAGTGAGTGGTGTAGAGGAAAAATCCTTTGAACCTGATTGTCTTCCAGACACATCAGTTCTAGCTGATTTCTTTGATTTTACAACGAAAGTCTTTTGAGAGACAGTAGAGGTGGTTGTTAACTGTTTAGACTGTTTAGGTTGCATGCTTGTGTCAGGAACAAGGTGGGTTGGACCTTGCCCCATAGCATTAGAAAGTAGTCCATAACGAGTAGGCATTTTCTGATGTAAGAAAAACCTAACCTCATCAGGAATAAAAGCATTTCCGCACAAAATATTTTGCCATATCAGGATTGAAAAAAAATATTCAATAAGATTAAAATAAAATTTTATTTAAGAAAACAAAATTTATTTTAACAATCCTGAATAGCGTTTTGGTTTAAGAAAAATAACCAAATTAATGGTCATAGAATTAAAACACGCTTACCAGCAAACGAGGCAAAAATATTTATGAAAAACCGAACCGTCTCCTTGAGATTGTAGAGATGACCTGCACCCTTAATACACATTCTCTATAAAAGAGAACTGTTAAGCATAACATCATTTATTTATTAAAAGCACAAACCCTTTCCAGAGAAAAACTTACGAAAAGCTTTCACCTTCTTCGTTTTTCAATGGCTGCCAACAATCAAAACAACATACCTGATGAAGAGCTTGACTTGATTTGGCAGGAGATGGAGGAGGCTCTTGCTGAGATGGAGCCACAACCAGTTCCTGACCCTCAGGAATATGAAGCGTTTATAAACGCTATGGTTGATGTGGTGTGGCACGACTTTGTGCAAGCCAATCCTGACTGGAATCCTCTTGAGAATCTCATCTATGAAGAGGATGAAGACGATGAGGATGATGAAGAGGATGAGGATCTCGTTGAAGAGCGAGAGAGGAGAAGAAAGAAAGTGCTTGATGCAAGCGCTTCATGCACGGTGGAGGCAAGGAAGCATCCCGGTGATCACGATGACGATCCGCCTTCAAGTGCATCAGTTCCTCTTCTTGTCCTGTAAGGATGGACATAGAAATCTTCCAATCCTGATGGACTGTGAAGCTGCTCAGGAGCATTCATGCTAATTTGCAGGGCACGTGTTCATGCTTATCTGTAAAGCACGAGTTCCTGAGTAGAAAATAGACTAGGAAAACAAATATGTAATTTCCATTTTTCATGTGTAATGAATCTTCAAGTATTAATGAAATTTGTCCATTTTCTCAATTGTTTTCTTCCTGTACTTGCCTGCAAAATTTGTTAGTAACACTCATAGTGATATAGAGATGATAAATAATAAACTCTGATAATAATGAAATTGAGATTGATAATTAAGACTGAAAACTTAATCAAAGACTAAGTAATAATCTAATTGTCCAGAGTTTACCAGGAGTGTTGATGACAAATTAGTATAGAACCTCTGGTTTTCATACCAGCTTCAATCATCTGAGCATCAGGATTTGACCAGTTGACTTCCTGTCAGGATTGAGTCCTATCAGGATTTGATCAAAGATACATACCTTTCTGAATAACCATCAGGATTTGACGGTTATCAGGATTTCCTCTCTGTAGCTTTTCCTTAGAAATTCTCAAAATTCATCATTCCAAGTTCATTCACCAATTTATTGAAAATAGCTTCAGGTAGTGGCTTGGTGAATATATCAGCTAGTTGTTGATCAGTAGGAACAAAGTGAAGTTCAATTGTTCCTTCCAGAACCTGTTCTCTTATAAAGTGATATCTGATACTGATGTGTTTAGTAAGAGAATGCTGAACTGGATTTCCTGTCATTGCAATAGCACTTTGGTTATCACAATAAATAGGGATTTTTGAGTATGACAGGCCATAATCTAACAACTGATTTCTCATCCACATTATCTGAGCACAACAACTTCCTGCAGCAATGTACTCAGCTTCTGCAGTTGAAGTGGAAATAGATTTCTGTTTTTTACTGAACCATGAAACTAGTCTTCCACCCAAAAACTGACAACTTCCCGAAGTACTTTTCCTGTCTATTTTGCATCCTGCAAAATCAGCATCTGAATAACCACACAACCCAAAATCTGATTCCCTTGCATACCAAAGGCCAAGTGAAGGAGTGCCTTTGAGATATCTGAAAATTCTTTTGACTGCAATCAGATGTGGTTCTCTAGGTTTTGCTTGAAATCTTGCACATAGACAGGTTGCAAACATGATATCTGGTCTACTGGTAGTGAGATACAATAAAGAGCCAATCATTCCTCTGTAGTGAGTTACATCTACCTCTTCACCTTGATCAGGATCAAGTTTGGTAGCTGTAGCTATGGGAGTTGAAGCAGGAGTACTGTCTTGCAAGTTAAACCTTGTCAGTAAATTCCTTGTGTATTTAAACTGATTAATAAAAATCCCTTCATCAGTCTGTTTAACTTGAAGACCCAGAAAGTAACTCATTTCTCCCATCATGCTCATTTGATATCTTGACTGCATAAGCTTGGAAAACTTTTCACACAGCTTATTGTTTGTTGACCCAAAAATGATATCATCAACATAAATCTGAACTAACAGCAACTCCTTACCATGATTCAAATAAAATAGAGTTTTATCAATTGCACCTCTTTTGAATCCACTTTCCAGTAAGAATTGAGCTAAGGTTTCATACCATGCTCTTGGAGCTTGCTTTAGTCCATAAAGTGCCTTATCCAGTCTGTAGACATGATCTGGATATGTAGGATCAATGAAACCAGGAGGTTGTTCAACATAAACTTCTTCCTCCAGTTCACCATTTAAGAAAGCACTTTTAACATCCATCTGGAAAACCTTGAATTTCTTATGTGCTGCATAAGCAAGAAATATCCTGATGGCTTCTAGTCTTGCAACAGGAGCAAAAGTTACATCATAGTCAATTCCCTCTTGTTGGGAATACCCCTTTGCAACTAGTCTAGCTTTATTTCTGATAATGACTCCATCAGAATCAGTCTTGTTCTTGAAAATCCACTTTGTACCAATAATTGATCTATTCTTTGGTCTTGGTACCAGTTTCCAGACTTCATTCCTTTCAAATTCATTCAGTTCTTCTTGCATTGCAGTAACCCAATCAGCATCTTTAAGTGCATCTTCAACTTTCTTAGGCTCCTCCTTGGATAGAAAGTTATTATATAAACATTCATTCTGAGTTGCACTTCTTGTTTGAACACCTGCATCAGGATCTCCAATTATCAAATCAGGAGAATGATCTTTTGTCCATTTCCTTGCTGGTGTCAAATTGTTTCTTGAAGTAGATGCTCCCCCTGGATTGGTGTTATCTTGATTGATTTGAAGCTCTCCCTGAATTATTGCTATGCCCTCCTGATGTGTTATCAAGATCTTCACCTGAATCAGTATCTGAAGAATTCTGTCCTGATGATTGAGTTGACTCTGAACTTGTAGTTGAATGCCATTGCTCCCCCTCAACATTAGCACTACTAGTTGTATCACTGTTGTTTGCATCATCAGTATTAGCACCATCAGTACCTGGTGAGTCATCAGGATTTGGTGACCCATCAGTATCTGATGAATTGACAGGATCTGATTCAATTTCTTCAGGTTCCTTGGAAGCTTCATTTTCAAATAACAATCTATCATGCGAGTCTTCAATGATTCCAGTTATCTTCTTATCATCAAAAGATACATGAATTGACTCCATGACAGTTCTTGTTCTCAAATTAAAAACTCTGAAGGCTCTTGATGTAGGATAACCTATGAATATTCCTTCATCAGTCTTTGTTTCAAATTTCCCTAGCTGTTCAGGATGAGTTCTGAGAACAAAACATTTACAGCCAAACACATGCAAATGCTTCAGACTTGGTTTCTTCTCCTTGAGTGACTGATAAGGAGTGACACCATGCCTGTTTATCAATGTGAGATTTTGTGTATAGCATGCTGTGTTGACTGCTTCTGCCCAGAAATATGTAGGTAATTTAGCTTCTTCCAACATAGTTCTGCCAGCTTCAATAAGAGTTCTATTCTTCCTTTCTACTACTCCATTTTGCTGAGGTGTGCCAGGAGCAGAGAATTGTTGAATGATTCCTTTGTATTTGCAGAACTCTTCCATCTTTGAATTCTTAAATTCAGTACCATTATCACTTCTCAGAATCTTGACTTTGTACTTTGTGGTTGTCTCAATCATCCTCACATGATCCAACAGAACTTCAGGAGTTTCATCTTTTCTATGCAGAAAATACACCCAGGTGAATCTAGAATATTCATCAACAATTACAAGAGTGTACCTTTTCTTACTGATGGACATGATGTTGACTGGACCAAACAGATCAAGATGTAGCATGTGATATGGTTCTTCAATAGAGGATACTGATTTACTCTGGAATGATGTCCTTCTTTGTTTTGCTTTTTGGCATGCATCACAGAGTCCATCAGGTGTATATAAGACATTAGGTAATCCTCTTACTAACTCTTTCTTAACCAACTCATTGATGTTGCTGAAGTTGAGATGAGAAAGCTTCTTGTGCCAATTCCAACTTTCATCTACTGAAGCTTTACTGATGAAACATGTAGGGGAGCCATCAGTATCTGAGAGAATGTTGGCTTCATATATGTTACCATGCCTGTAGCCAGTTAGTGCTATCTTCCCTGTTGCTTTACTGACTACTTCACAATGTGTGGAATAGAAATTGACATGATAACCTCTGTCAGTGATTTGACTAATACTCAACAAGTTGTGTTTTAGTCCCTTCACTAGAGCTACTTTTTCAATGATGACATTTCCAATGATTATATTGCCATATCCCAAGGTTTGTCCAATGTTGCCATCTCCATAAGACACAGTTGGGCCAGCTTTTTCCTCATATTCTGATAACAGGGCTTTGTTTCCAGTCATGTGCACAGAACATCCACTATCCATGACTAACACATTTTTCCTTTTACCCTGCATCAGAATAGTAAAACACTAGTCAGAATGTTTAGGAACCCACACTTGTTGGATTCCTTGTTCATGCATTTTATTAAATTTAACAGCAGAAGACTTTTTGACTTTAGTAGTCCTGACAGGATTTACTCCATCAGGATTTGCTTTGTCAGTATCAGTATTAACAAAAGCATGCTTCACTATGACATTTTCAGTTCTATCAGACTTTGTACTACTTTCAAACTTAGGCAATGGATCATAAAAGTTATAGTACAAATCATGATACTCTTTACATGTATAAATAGAATGCCATAGACTACCACAATGAAAACAGGAATTTTGTGGTTTGTAAAATACTGATTTATTCCTAACATCAGACTTAGGAATTTCAGCAATTTTCTTCTTACTCTTTTTACAATCAATAGCAAGATGATTAGAGTTACCACAATTAAAACAACTCTTTCTAGGTGCATTTGGGATATACTTATAACCATTTTCTTTATTGATCCCAATTTTACCATTCCTGTTTCTCTTAACAGTAGCTCCCTTTTTCTTATCTGTAACCTCACAGATTTTATCTTTAAGCTGTTTCTGAGACAATAGACCTACATTCTTAGTGACTTTGTTCATGACAGGTTTAGACTTTATAATTTTAATTCCTTGAGTAGAAGAAGATCCCTTTTCAAAAGTAGAATTGGAATCCTTACCAAAAACAAAATTAACAGGAGTAATCTTAGATTTGGTTGAGTCTATAACATGTCTATAGGTCTTTGGACTGACTGTCTTATCAATGACAATTTTCTCTGCTAATTTCTTATCTTCATCTGACTTATATCCTAGACACTCTTTCCAATTCTTAGAGGTATTAATCTCATGAAATTTCCTACCAGAGTCTGTCCAGGTTCTGATTTTCTCATTAGCATATTCAAGTTCTTTTTCAAGGGAAGTACATTTAGATGTCATCTCTAAGTGCATGTGTTTAGCATTATCACATTCTTTTTGTACTTCTTGCATACGAGAAAATTCAGCTTCTAATATCTCATTCCTCTTTCTAAGGTCAGACATCTCAGATAAGATTCTAGTATTCTCAGCAGTTTGACTTCTAAAGCTAATATGTAATGACTTTAGAAAACGTCTTAACTCAGAAGCATTATCAGTATCAAAATCAAAGATAGTATTTAGTACCTTATCATCAGGAGCAGCAGTTACATCAGCATTGGCCATTAACGCATAGTTGACTACCTCAGTATCAGATTCTGAGGAAGAGTCCATCCAATCCTTGCTTGATGTGATGAGTGCCTTTGTCTTGTTGCATTCAGAAGCAAAGTGACCCATACCATTACACTTGTAGCATCTAACCTTTGACTTGTCAAATTTGCTACCCTTGCTGTCCTTTTTGATATACTTGTCTTTGTCTGCTTTGAAGATCTTTTTCTGAAAGTTGCCTTGTCTTCTATTCTTCCTGAACTTCATCCTTCTGAAGTTTCTGACAATCATAGCAACCATCTCTTCCATGTCTGAATCAGAAGATTCATCACCAGTATTGGCATCAGGATTGCGATCAGTATCTGATGAAGAGTCGTCAGGATCTGATTCAGCTACTCTTGCTTTCCTTCTAGAGACCTCCATAGCTTTCCCTTTTGATTTTGCTTCTACATTCAAAGCAATTGACTTTGCCTTGTTGCTTTTCTTGTTCTTCCTCTGTTGAACTTCAAGATCATGAGTTCTTAGCATCCCATAGATCTCATCAAGAGACACAATGTTCAGATCATACTGGTGTCTAATGATTGAGGTCTGAGTATCCCATTCTTCAGGTAAAGCTCTAAGAAATTTGGTGTTTGAATCTTCAGTTTCATATACTTTGTCAACTAAGGATAAGCTGTTCAATAGTGTCAGAAATCTATCATATAGATCAGTCAGGCTCTCTTCAGGTCTTGCATCGAATTGTTCATATTCTTGAATCAAAAGAGCCCTTCTGTTTTTCTTAACAGATGCAGATCCCTGGCACTGAGTTTCCAAAGTATCCCAGATTTCTTTTGAAGACTTGCATGCAATCACTCTGTTTGACATGACAGCATCAAGGCTATTATGCAAGATATTCTTTATCTTTGGTTCCCTGAGTACATGAGCTTTTTCTTCTGGAGTCCATTCAGCTTTAGCTTTGACCACATAATGTTCTGGCACTGTATCTGTTCATTCTACGAACTTTGTTGGTATATATGGTCCATCACGAATCCTGTCCAAGTAGTCAGGATCCATAGCCTCCAGGTACATCAGCATCTTTACCCTCCATGTAGGATATTCTGATATCTTTAAGATGGGAATCTTCATGCTTTCATACTTGGTTGTCGACATCTTTAGATCGTATCTGATTCAGAATTAAATCAGTTTGCTCTGATACCAATTGTTGCCCAGTAATAATCTATTGTAGAAGGGGGGTTGAATACAATAGAGTAAGATAATCGACTTCTTAATGTATATATCACAAATATGAAAAGAAAGATAACAGCTTTATTAAATCTGATATAAAACTGTTACAAACTCTCTCAAGAAATTCTGATGTTCTTGAGAGCTGCTAGTTTACAAAAACTCTCTCAAGAAATTCTATGTTCTCGAGAGCTTCTATTCGATTATGTTCTCTCTCGGATGAATACATAAATCGAAACCAAGACTGTGTTTATATAGTGCACACAGCTTCTCTATCAATAACAAGATAAGTCCTAATCAATAACAAAGATAGAAACCTATCTTTAATCGATAGCTACATTCTACAAACCAGGAACAAATAGAATAAACTTCCATGTTTATCTAGACTCCAAATATAACTCGAAGTAGGAATCCTGATCAGCTTCAAATTCTGATGATCAATCCTGATCATAGTCTGAGTAGGAATCCTGATGATCAATAAGATACTGACGCTTGATCAAATACTGATGACCATGCAATACTGATGACGTCAGCAATCCTGATCAGTTGAGTCTAGCTTCTGACGATCATTGAATTCTGATCTAACAAATAAGCATGTTAAAAAAGGTAAATAAGTTTTTAAATAATTAAAATCATTGAAATAAGTTTTAAAATAAATAAACTTATAAATCGGTCAAAGTAAATAAATTTTAAAATAAATAGTTTGGTAAAGTGGTTGAAGTAAAAAGGTGTTGAGATGTTTTTAATTAGAATAGTTAAATTTATTTTAATTATAATAACATTTAAATAAATAAGCATGTTACTCAGATCAAATAATTGTTCTTAGTTGAATTTTGTTAAAAAAAAAGTTAGTTTAGAGATTTGGTTTGTAAGCTCACCTGTATAAATATAGATATGTATAATAAGTAGGTTCAAGAGTAATTAAGTAAAATAATAAATTATTAAAATAGATAAGTAAGGTTAATCAAGTAAAAACACGAATTACCAAAAAATAGGTATATATACCAATCTTTTAATGTTTCATCTTTTAATAGTTGTTATTTTATTATTTTTGTTTTAATTGTTTATTGATTGCATTTGTGTTAAAAAATTAGTAGGCATGAATATATGTTTTTATTAGAATACCTATTTATAATAAATAAGCGTGTTATATTAGATAACTAACTTTTTAAAATAATTAGAGCTATTGAAATAAATTTTTAAAAATAACTAATTCTATAAATCAGTCCAAGTAAATAAATTTTAAAATAAAGAGGTTGGTAAACTAGTTTAAATAAACAGATCATGTATTCTTATTAAAATAGTTAACTTTTTAATTATAATAACTTTTAAAATAAATAAGCATGTTCCTCAGATAAGTATGTGTTATTAATTGAATTTTGTTGAAACAAATAAGTTAGTTTATAGTTTTTTTTAGGCCCAAGTGTATAACTATAGATATGTATAATAAGTAGGTCCAAGTATCACGGGTAATCAAGTAAAATAATAAAATATTAAAGTAGATAAATAATGGTAATAAACTATAATAAGTAGGTCCAATATCATTGGTAATCAAGTAAAATAATAAAATATTAAAATATATAAGTAAGGGTAATAAAGTAAAAACTACAAAAAATAGGTACCGCGATCAAACGTTTAATGTTTAATGTTTCATGTATTACAACATATTATACATATTATTTTACACATGTATTTATATATATAATTGAAACCCTTCAAGACGCCATCCAGACTCTCACTCTTCAAGGCATCCATCTCTCTAGTATTGTTACTGGCGAGTAACCCAGTTATTGAGTGTTTGCACAAATTAAAACAGTTTAAATTCGATTCGAGTTGCGATAATCGTAAAATTAAGAGTGGTGGTGAGGTGGAAGGAAGTGATTGGATTGTTGAATGAACTGACGGAATTGTGTTGTGTTGAGGGATCAAGTAATGCTGCAATTGCTACTAGAAATGGCGGAATGAAGTTGGTGTGTGAGATTTGCTCGAGAGTTCCGACTGGTAGTGGAAGGGGGCAGATTTCGGGTTTGAACGCGTTGGCTTCGTTACTTCATTGATATGCATCATACTGCTTCAAATTATAAGATGAGATACGTATGTCTGTTGCTGAGAGTGGTGGTATAAATGCAATTCTCTGTAGCATCAATGATGGCACAAACTTTATGTTCACTATTGAATAAGTTGGCAGGTAGTCATGCAAATAAGATTTTCTGATGATCCATTTGTTCTACAAGAGTTGACGAGCTTGACGTTTCTAATGTTGAAAAGAATCCTGGATTTTGGCATGATGTCAGGGAACTCTATTTTGTGACTGGGAAGTAGGCAAGAAGACGGCTGGATGATGATCTCATATTCTTTGTTAAGAACACGAACTTGGATGGGTTTGAATTCATTGACAGTGTAGAGGACGACTCCCCTTACTTTGTGCGCAGTTAATGCAAGATGACTTCTTGGTTGGGAAAGTTTGTGGATTTAGTTTGGGGTTATGTATAGACTCAATTTTCGAGTAAGAGGAACATGGATGAGAAAATGGAAGATCTGATATGGGTCGGGAAACAAGGTAGTATGGCGAGTAACGTTACGCAATCAGAGTGTCATCATCTTTATTATTTGGCGGTTTCTAATATCAGAAGGCAGTTATCACCGAGTTCTCATCACCATGACTCTTCTGAAATTCTTCTGAACGGTTACATAATCTTTTCAAGTGTCGTTGGTAAAGTAATTATATTCAGAAATGTGGCTCGTCAAGGTACGTCCGTGTGAAGAAAAACCATGGGAAAAGATATTATATTTAAGACCATTTTACAAATCTGTTGAGACCTGTGAATTTGGTAAAAATTCATGGACCTAATCCACAAGAAACCACTCTCCAGCAACCAATCACAACCTCCCCACTGCTCATGAATGCATTAAGTGGCCTTCAACTTCATACCACGGATCTTCCCCAATACGCAACTCAAACCCTTGGGGTGCCAAGCTATGGCATGCCCCCTCGACCCATGGTGGGCAGCAGAGGCCTCAATCCCACTTACCATGAAGCATATGTTCCCCCTTACATACAAGGTCTGGGACCCCAAAACCAACAAACTCAAACTCGACGGACCCCTTTGATTCAAGATTACTCGGGACCCTACATTGAGGATGAGAATGACTCAACTGGAGAAGAGAGAGATCTTGCCCCAAGGAGAAGACATTCTTCCCAAACGAATCGGGAACAAACTACAAAGGAAAAGATTGAAGCCCATGAGGCAGAGGCTGCAAGACTCAAGAAATTACTGGCTGAACAGGAGGCTGCCAAAGCACAAAGCCAAGCAACTGGAAGAGTCCCGGTGAATAATTTAGATCCGGCACCAAGAAGAACCAAGAGGGCTGAAGCCCCAAGGGGTGATCCTAGTGTTTTGTTGCCCCTAGGAGATCCTGATGATCCTACACCACCATTTACTCAGGACATCATGAAAGCTAACATATCCTGGAAATTTAAGATGCCAACGATCAAAGCTTATGATGGAACGGGAGATCCCGCGAATCACGTGAGAACCTTCTTTAATGCACTACTGTTGCAGCCAACCAATGATGCGGTCAAGTGCAGGGCGTTTCCACAAACCTTGGCAGGCATGGCCCAACGTTGGTATAGCCGTTTACCTCCCAATTCCATTGGGTCTTTTAAGGAACTAAGCAAGGCGTTCATCAACCAATTTGTTAGTGGAAGGGTGCATGAGAAAAGTTCTACATCTCTCATGGGAATCCAACAAGGAAGGAATGAAGCCTTAAGAGATTATATAAATCGATTCACTCGGGAGGCTCTGAAAGTCCCGGACTTGGAAGACAAAGTAGCTATGATAGCCCTGCAACAAGGAACCACTGATGATCACTCAAGAGATCTTTGTCAAAGCATCCACCTGAAAGCATGTTAAAGCTCCAAGATAGAGCTGGAAATTACATTAAGGCTGAAGAAAGCATGAGGAAGTATGAACCTACCGCTGGTGGAATTGGAAATTCAAAGAAAAGAAAGGAGACCCAAGAATACGTTGTTAAGGAGAAATATCCTAGAATGTCAAAGGATTCTGATTCTCCATCTAAGAAAAAAAAATTTGGACCAAGGTTCACGGAGTATGCAAGATTGAACACTCCCAGGAGCCAAATTCTAATGGAAATTGCAAAGGAAGAGGTTCTTCGATGGCCGAAGACAATAAGGACTGACTTGTCTAAAAGGAATCAAAACCAATTCTGCCGGTTCCACAAAGAAGTTGGTCACGACATGGATGATTGCAGACAACTGAAAGATGAGATTGAGTTTCTGATTCGAAGAGGAAAACTCAATAAGTTCACTAAGGATGGAAATCAAGGGAGTCAAAGAGGAAATTACGAAAGGAAGGATTACGACAAAAGGGACAACGATCAAGATCGTAATCCCATACCCCGAGGGCCTGTGATCAACATGATATTTGGACGGCGAACTGCTGCTGGGTCCTCCCGAAATTCAAGGAAAGCTTATGCTAGAGAGGTAATGACTGTGGTTGGAGAAGCACCGAAGCGTGCCAAAACGGAAATAACAATAGGTTTCGATGATTCTGACTTAGAGGGAGTAAAATTTCCCCATGATGATCCCTTAGTCATCGTACCTGTGATAGGCAATTCTGAGACGAAGAGAGTTCTGGTTGATAATGGAGCTTCAGTAGACATTTTGTTCCATGATGCTTTTATCAAGATGGGCTATACTGACTCTCAGTTGACACCCTCAAATATGCCCATATACGGATTCAATGGAGTGGAATCAAAGGTAGAAGGTACAATCCAACTCCCTATGACAATGGGGCAAGGTTCGAAAACATCTACTCAAATGTTGAACTTCATAGTTATAAAAGCAACCTCAACCTACAATGCGATCCTAGGAAGCACTAGTACAGAATGGACTTTATACGTCGCCTCTTATACGTCGGTTAAGTCCAAAGGCGACGTATAAAGTACTTATATACGTCGGTTCAGAAGAACGCCGACGTATAATGTCAATTTTCATCATTTTTTACGTCGGTTCAAAAAAACGCCGACGTATAAGGTCATATTATACGTCGGTTGAGAAAAAGCCGACGTATATGATCTACTTTATACGTCGGTTGAGATGAAAGGCGACGTATATATGACAATATTATACGTCGGTTGTAGAGGCGACATATATAAGTACTTTATACGTCGGTTGAGAAGAAAGGCGACGTATATGTGATGATATTATACGTCGCTCTTAGTTTAACCGACGTATAATATCGCCACGTGTCACAATATTATTGGCCTATTCTTGAGCACGCGGATTGTGCTTCTTTCACATGATCTCGACCGTTGGATGAATTAACAAGGCCAGATCTGTACCGTTCATTTTTTAATATCATCTTTAATCTCTTTTTAATCTCTCTCTCTCTCTCGTCTGTCTCTCTCTCTCGTCTATCTCTCTCTCTCTCTCTCTCTCTCTCTCTCTCTCTCTCTCTCTCTCTCTCTCTCTCTCTCTCTCTCTCTCTCTCTCTCTCTCTCTCTCTCTCTCTCTCTCTCTCTCGTCTCTCTCCATACGCAATCTCTTTCCTTCTCTTTTTAATCTCTCTCAACATCTCGATCTATTTCCATTCTCTTTTTTCTTTTATAATTATTTGTTTGTTTGATACTTTATTTTTTGTTGTTTTCTAGTTTAATTGTCTAAATAAATTTTTTGTTGTTAGTTCATGACTGTAAGAACCGAGGAGCATGATTTTGTTTTTGTTAATGTTCATCAACTGTTTGATCAATGTTCCCTACGAAATTTTGTTGAAATTAGCCCGCTTACATCAACTGTTGTTTTGATCTGCAGCACCACGATCTGGTTTGGCATGGAAGCATTCAATTGATGTTGGTGCTGGTGTGATTGATGCCGACTACAGAGGTGTGATTTTGGGTTTGGTCGAGTTTTGGCCGTTTGTCGATTTTCTTTGAATTTTCCGATTGAAATCCTTGTTTAGATTATGGGTTATGTTCGCGTTTGGAAGAATTATTGCAGCTGAGTTGTTTGGACTGTGTGTTACAAATTGTATGCAATATTAACATGAATTTTGGAGTATAGTTTTGTGGGTTACCGGATTTCGTAGTTTCCGGTTGAATTTCTTGCTTAAATTGTTAAGCTGGAATTGTATGTGATTGAATTATTGTTGCTACATTTTCTGGGCGGTTTTTTTGTGAAGAATTCAAGCTAAAATTTCAGTAGATTGTACAGAAAAATAAAATATATTTTTTTTTAATTTTTTGGACCTTATACGTCGGTTGTTTACAGTAACCGACGTAAAAAGTTAGCAATATATGTCGGTTGTTTACAGTAACCGACGTAAAAAGATAGCAATATACGTCGGTTGTTTACAGTAACCGACGTAAAAAGATAGCAATATACGTCGGTTGTTTAGAAGAACCGACATAAAAGGGTACAATATACGTCGCCTTTTTAACCGACGTATAAGGCTATGACTTTATACGTCCCCTGTGTATACGTCGGCGCTTAACCGACGTATAAAGTCAGTTTTAACCGACGTATAAAGTGTTTTTTGTACTAGTGAAGGACAGGTCTTCATGCGTTCAAGGCTGTTACCTCGTCTTATCATCTAAAAATCAAGTTCCCAACGAGAAATGGGATTGGTGAAGAACGAGGTGACCAAAAGATGGCTAGAAGTTGTTATGTAGCCGCTTTAAGACCTGATGGAATCGGGGGGCAGGTTCTCCCCATTGAGGACATGGATGCTAGAGATAATGAAGATAGAAGAGGGAAGCCAGGTGAGGATTTAATCCCAATTCCCTTAATTCCTGGTGAACCAGAGAAGGTTACTTACATTGGAGCATTGTTACCTGAACCATTGAAGAGCAAGATCATATCTTTTCTTCAAGAAAATAACGATGTTTTTGCTTGGACAGCGGCCGACATGCCAGGGATTGATCCCCAGTTGATAACAGACAAATTGAATGTAGATCCTGAAAGGAAAACTGTGAAACAGAAAAAGAGAAATTTTGCTCCAGAGAGGCAAGAGGCCATCAAGCAGGAAGAAGATAAACTTTTGGAAGCCGGGTTTATTGAAGAAATTCAATTCCCAGAATGGTTGGCTAACCCAGTGATGGTCAAAAAGGCCAATGGAAAATGGAGGATGTGTGTGGACTTCACAGACTTGAATGATGAATGTCCTAAGGATTGTTTTCCCTTGCCACGAATTGATACTCTGATAGATGCCACAGCTGGGCATGAAATGCTAAGCTTCATAGATACAACCAAATCAAAATGCATAAAGATGACATCTCCAAGGTATCATTCATCACTGACTTTGGTGTTTACTGTTATTTGGTTATGGCATTTGGGCTTAAGAATGCAGGAGCAACTTATCAAAGGTTGGTGAACAAAATTTTTGAACACCTGATTGGAAAAACCATGGAGGTCTATGTGGATGACATGCTGGTTAAAAGCCTCGATAAGGCTGATCATGTAAACCATCTACGAGAAGCATTTGAAGTGCCGAGGCACCATAAGATGATGTTGAATCCAGCAAAGTGTGCCTTTGGCATTGGGTCAGGAAAGTTTTTAGGCCTAATGGTTTCTAAACGAGGAATTGAGGCTAACCCCGATAAAATCAAAGCAATCTTGGACATGGAGCCTCCACGGCCCGTAAAGGATGTTCAGAAACTAACAGGAAGAGTAGCTGCATTGGGGAGATTCATCTCCAAGTCAGGAGAAAAGTGCTTACCTTCTTTAAAGCACTCAAGAACGTGAAAAACTTTGAATGGACAACAGAAAGCTAGGAGGCCTTTGAGGCTTTGAAGAAGTACATGGCTGAGGCACCATTGTTGGCAAAACCAAAACCAAGAGAAATTATCTACTTATACCTGGCAGTTTCTAACAATGCTCTTGGAGCTGTTTTGGTTAAAGAGGAATTGAAAGTTCAGAAGCCCATCTATTACGTAAGCAAGATTCTACATGGAGCAGAAATAAATTACTCTATGATAGAGAAGTTTGCCTTAGCCCTGATCATGGCCTCAAGAAAGCTACGCCCATACTTCCAGGCACACAAGATAGAGGTCTTGACCAATCAGCCTCTAAGAAACATCTTGCACAGTCCTCAAGTTAGTGGAAGGTTGATCAAATGGACTATTGAATTGGGAGAGTTTGACATCAAGTATAAGCCTCGAACGGCGATAAAAGCTCAAGCACTTGCTGAATTCATGGTTGAATGCACCATTGACAACCAGAAAGTCGGGGGGGGGGGGGGGGGGCAGGAAGTAATATTGGAAGGAAATGAAGGAGAAAAGAAAGATGAAGACATGATGTCCAAAGAATGTTGGGTACTCTATTTTGATGGAGCATCAAAAACAAAATCAAGTGGAGTAGGTAATTTGGTGCTACAAAGTCCTGATGGATTTCTCATAGAGTACGCACTAAAACTGCACTTCCCAACGACAAACAATGAAGCTGAGTATGAAGCCCTGATAGCTGGCTTGGGGCTGGCTGGAGCCTTGAGTTAAGACTCTGAAAGTGTGTGGAGACTCGAGGTTAGTGGTTTCCCAAGTAAATGGAGAGTTTGAGGCTAGAGATGAAGTCATGGCCAAGTATCTGAAACTTGTCAAGGCCATTATGACTCAATTTGATGAGTGTTATGTGGAACACATTCCGAGAGAAGAAAATATGAAGGCTGACGCTTTGTCTAAATTTGCTTCTTCTGAAATTGAAAACTATGCAGGGAGTGTATACTTCCAAGTCTTGAAGACCCCAAGCATTAATGGAAAGTTGATAGCACCCATTGATGTGGCTAGATGTTGGATGGATCCCATCAAATCTCATCTGGAAACTGGTTGGTTACCCATCAATACTTTAGAAGCACGAAAGTTATATGTGAGAGCACTAAGGTATACCTTGATTGAGGGAATCCTATACAAAAAGTCTTTCGTTGTCCCTTACTTGAAATGCTTGAGACCCCAGGAGGCAGAATTAGCCCTAAGGGAAGTACATGAAGGAATTTATGGACAACACTTGGGGGGCAGGGCCCTTGCTCATAAAATCACTCGTCTAGGTTTCTACTGGCCAAGTGTGCTTGCAGATGCAAAAAGCTACGTAAAGAAGTGTGAAAGGTGCCAAAAGCATGCACCAGTGGTTAGACAACCACCTGAGATGTTGACATCTATAAATTCACCTATTCCATTTGCCATGTGGGGAATGGATATACTTGGACCATTTCCAATGGCAAGTGCGCAGAGATTTTTTTTTTGATAGTGGCAATCGACTACTTCACCAAGTGGATTGAGGCGAAACCTTTAGCCAAAATAACCACCAAGCAAGTGATGCAATTCTTCTGAGAAAATGTAATATGCAGATACAGGATTCCACGAATCTTGGTCACAGATAATGGAACTCAGTTTAATAATGAAGACTTCAAGAAGTATTGTGAGGAGAATGATATTGAGCTACGTTTCACTTCTGTTGCTCATCCACAAGCAAATGGGCAAGCAGAAGTGGCAAATCGAATTATCCTGGATGGACTAAAGAAAATAGTTGAATGCTCTAGGAACACTTGGGTGGACGAATTGCTCCCCATATTGTGGGCATATCGTACTACTTGTAAAGTCACCACTGGAGAAACCCCATTTCTGTTAGCATATGGAGCAGAAGCAGTGGTTCCAGTGGAGATTACTCATGCATCTCCAAGAGTTGAAGCTTATGAGCCCGAGGCAAATGAAGACGGCATGAGGCTGGCCTTAGATCTAATTGATGAAGTTAGAGATGAGGCAAATGCTAAAGTAGTTGAACATCAGAAGAGGGCATCTTTCTACTATAACTTAAGGGTTAAAGAGAGATTCTTTTGTCAAGGAGATTTGGTTCTCCAAAAGATTGAGGCATCCGGAGTTGGACAGAAAGGGAAGTTGGCCCCAAATTGGGAAGGACCGTATCGGGTCAAGAACGTGTTTGGACGGGGCTCATACAAGTTGGAAACCCTCGAAGGGAATGAAGTGCCAAGAACTTGGCATGCTGTAAACTTAAAAGTCTATTATGTTTAATGTTTCCTAACTGGACTCATTATTAGGACATGTAGGAATAAGGTCGATGAAACCAATCCGAGTTTTTAACTCGAGGTAGAAAGTAGAGTAAGGGTTAAACCCATTTTTTCATTTATAAAGGATTTCTCATACAAGTTGGAAACCCTCGAAGGGAATGAAGTGCCGAGAACTTGGCATGCTGCAAACTTAAAAATCTATTATGTTTAATGTTTCCTAACTGGACTCATTATTAGGACATGTAGGAATAAGGTCGATGAAACCAATCCGAGTTTTTAACTTGAGGTAGAAAGTAGAGTAAGGGTTAAACCTATTTCTTCATTTATAAAGGATTTTTTATACAAGTTATTTATTTTCTATCTTTTTTAATCGAAAGGCCAAGTATCGAAAGGATAAAACAAATAAAATATAATATAGCTAAAACATGCATAGATTAAATCCCGAAGGATCGAATAGTTAAGTTACAAACGGTCAAATAAGTTTTGAGTTCATAAAAAACTAAGTAGATAGATAAATGCCACATAAGGCCACAAAAGCCGCGCAAGGCCAAGAGGCTAAAAGTCTAATCCAAATCCTTGAGGGGATCATCTTCTACCAAAGGAGAAGAAAGAGTCTCTTGTAAAGCATAATGTAACATAAGATGTAAAAGAGATAACTACAACTCAACAAAGGACAAGAGAGACAATAGTATTAATAGAAGCACAGGATTCCAGAATCAAAGAAGAAAAGGTAAACTCAAAAAATCAAAATACGTTATGTATTCTTGAAGTCCGTAAACAGGTCACGGAAAGAAGTTCATAAAAATGTTCAAGCCTCAGTGACAGTAATAGAAACAAGACTTTGAAGACGACAGAAGTATGTGAATGATTTAGGGTTCAGTACCACGGGATTCCAGTGATGAAGCAACCAGAACGACAAAGGACTTATCAGCAGCATTGAATTCAAGACATAAAAGAAGAATTGATCAAGTGTTATTCATCTGTGAACCAGACCAGTTGCACTAGGTGACGGCACTGAAAAAGATCAGATTGTTTTATCGTCTCCGAAGAAATTGATACAGTCTAAAACTTAAAACACCCAGGAGCTCAGGAGTAATTACTAAAGGACAAAAGACAAGAAAAAGAATTCGATAGTTTTTCTATTCAGAAAACTATCGAATGGTGGTTAAAGTGATTCATTGAAAAACTATACTAAAGTATTTGTCATTCGATAGTTTTATTTAAAAACTATGGAATGGAAAATACCTTTGATCCATTCGATGATTTTTCAATTCATGGAGCAGGTGAAAAGTTTTGTTTGTCTGACAGGTTGATGAAGATCCAACGGCCAAGAATATTCTATTCTAAATGGTTCGATGGTTTTCAATTTAAGTCTACAATTAATACTGAGAGAAGAGTGTGTCTTCTTCAGTTAAGGATTTCAACACAGAGACATTACTGAGAGAGAGAAGAGCCGGAGAAAATTATCAGAGAAATTAATAGTGCTCAGAACTTGATCATTGTTTTGTATTTGTGTAACCTTAAACTCATTGACGCTAATCTACGGATTAGAAATTGTAGCACCCCTCGAGGTTTATATTTATAAAAAGATATATTCCCCGAAACTTGATTTGGTTTGGTGTGTTTGATTTCGTTATAGAACTGAAAGATTAATCCGCGAACGAAATTAAATTATTTGTGAGTATCGTATTCAACCCCCCCTTCTATGATACTTTAGACCTAACAATTGGTATCAGAGCTACTTGATTGATATACAAATCAGATCCGGTGAATGAGACCTAAATCAAATGTAGCGTGAAAATACGAAGCAAATTTTTTAACTTTCAAAATTTTTCATTTAATTGGAATTTCTTGAATTTTAAACAATTTGAAATTTTCAGAAACCATGAGTGCTCCAAAGACAACCGCTGGTATTAAAGTTCCCCCGTTTACTAGAGATGATTTCGGTTTGTGGAAGATGAAGATGTTGTTATTTATCAAGGCATCTAATCCGTTGTATATTGGCATATTAGAGAACAGACCGTTTGTACCAATGAAACCAGTTAGTGAATCTACAGCTCCTGATGGTAGCAGGATTCCTTCAGGCACCCAACCTAAGGATATAAGTGAATTTACAGATTCTGACAAAGAACTGATTCGATTGGACACCGGTTTAATGTTGATATTGGCGGACTTCGCAGACAAGGAAATGAGTTATCAGTTGATGAACTGTACAAGCGGGAAACATATGTGGGATACCATTAACTTAATTAATAATGGAAGGAACTGAAGACGTTCAAGAAAACAGATTGGACATTCTGACTTCTCAATATGAAGCGTTTAGGTCCCTGCCAGGAGAAAGTATAACTCAGGTCTTTGAGAAGTATACTAAGCTCCTCAATGAATTGGCAATGAAAGGAAAGACCTATCCACTGAGAGAATCGAACAGGAAGTTCATGATGACGCTGCCCCATCATGTAGAACACAAGTCATCATCCATTAGGGAAAGAATTGACTTCACAAAGATGCCACTAGAGATGATCTATGGCAAGTTGAAGACCTATGAGATGGAACAGGAACAAAGGGTGATAATCTACGGATCAGGGACAGTGGACAGCAAGCATAATGCACTTGTGAGATCAGCAGCACTTGTAGTGGATGAACCAATAACTTCTGAGATTTAGGTTCAAACCCCTAGAGCTGGAAAGGAGGTGATAATAGAAGCAGAAATGGATTCTGTGAATCTGGGTGTTGATGAAAGTGATTACTACACCCTAGAAGAGCTTGAGCAAATGGAAGACAAAACCATGGCGTACTTAGCTGCAAAGTTTAGTCATATTCGTTTCAAGAGAAACCCTAAGTACAAGTTCAAGGGCTCAACCAACAGATTCCAGAAGAGCAATTATACACCTAGTACAGGCTTTAAGGGAGGCTACAAGACTAGCATGATTGATAGAAGCAAATCAAGATGCTATAACTGCAATGAGTTAGGGCATTTCGCCACTGAATGCCGGAAGCCTCGTCAAGCAAGAGACATGAAAGATGTCTATGGAAAAAAGGATTCTTATGATGAGTTGAAGAAGGAGAATGCCAAGCTTAAACAACAATTGGAGGCATTCTCTGGAAAGCAAAAAGGGAAAGCTTACATAGCAGAGGGAAAGCACTGGGATGATACTGATTCGGATGAAGAGGAGGAATATGTAAATGTTGCTCTAATGGCTGACTCTTCAGAGGAATCACCACAATCATCTCAGGTACCTATCTTAACTACAATTGATATGTCTAATTCTGAGTACAAGAAAACTGTGCAAGATCTTAGTGTAGAATTGTTTAATGTACACACAAGCATGCTAGCATCAGAAATGGAAAATGCTAAACTAGTTCTTAAGATTAAAAAGCTAGAATCTAAAAATGAAGAACTAGAGCTTGTAGCTGTGACATTAGAAGATCTTAAGCAAAAGAATGCGTACTTAGAGAACAAGGTCAAGTGTAATGATGAGATAGAGACTATCCTCAGGAAGCAGATTTCAGATCTAGATTTGAAGCTGAATGCTTTTAAGAATTCCGCTCTAGTGGCTAGGGAAATCATTGATACTCAGGCCATAGAGAATAAAACTGCTATAGGATTTGACTATAACAAGAAAGCTGGTAAGAAGATTGTGGAATTCCCTGTGACATCTTCAGTTGTCAAAAGGAATACTCCACATGTTCTTAAGAATGTTGATTGTCCAGTTTTTGTTAAGCCGTTTCCACCACTCTTTCATGAGGATGACCTTTTCATTAGACAAGAATTGCTTGAGGAGGATTTATTGAAGGAAAAAGAGGTAAAGACTAAGTTGCCTAGGAAATCAGTAAAAAATGAATTACCTAAACCTGATTTACCTAAAACTGAAGTAGGTTCCTTAGTTAGTAATGTTAAAAAGAACAGGAATGGAAGGAAAAAGATTGTTAATCAGGAATTGGTTCCATCTTCTCCCATTGCATCTAGGAAGTTATGTTCTATTTGTAATTCTGCTGGACACCTTACACATGCATGTAAAAAGGTTAAAGTAGAAACTGCTAATGCTTCTGAAATGCATAACATGTCTGACATGCCTGATAATCATGAACCCTGTGGAAAGAAAGAGTGTTTGCTATGTAAGCACAACATCATGCATGCTTATTTTAAGTTGATGTCTGATAGTAGCAATAGCACTAGTAATGTTAAATCCACAGATACTATGAATATCAAACAGGGTAAGACTAAATTGAATGTTACTCCTGTTAAATCATCTAAACCTTCAGGACCCAAACAATTTTGGGTACCAAAGTCCGCTTAATCAATCTGTGATTGCAGGGTAAGGTTAAAAGCTCAAAGGTTGTGTGGATTCTGGATAGTGGCTGTTCTAGACACATGACAGGTGAGGAGTCCCTGCTTACAGAGGTGGTTAAGAAGACCGGCCCGATTGTAACCTTTGGAGATGACAGCAAAGGATTCACTACGGGATATGGTAAATTGAAAGCTGGAAATGTCATCATTGAAAACATCTCTCTTGTTGAAGGATTAAAGCACAATCTTCTAATTATCAGTCAATTCTGTGATAAAGGCTACAATGTAGATTTCAGAAAGGACAAGTGCTTGATCACCAACAGGAAGGATGAGAAGCTTACTCTACTGGGAGTGAGAAAAGGGAATTTGTTTATAGCTGACTTAAGTTCTACCAGTGAAGGAGAAGTTACATGTTTCTATGCAAAGGCATCTTCAGAACAAAGTTGGCTATGGCACAAGAAGCTCTCACATTTGAACTTCAAAACTATGAACTCTTTGGTAAAGAGAGAGTTAGTGAGAGGGTTGCCCCTGATGGAATTCAATCAGGAGGGACTATGTGAAGCATGTGAAAAAGGGAAGTCGAAGAAAGCATCACATGGAAGCAAAGGAATGACAAGCATTACTGAACCATTACAGCTGATTCATATGGATTTATTTGGTCTAGTTAATGTTATGTCACTTTCAAGAAACAAATATGCATTGGTGATGGTGGATGACTACTCCAAGTACACGTGGGTGTTGTTCATACAAACAAAGGATGAAGCAACACAACTAATCATTGATCACATCAAGAAGATAGAAGTGGAAGCTAAGCTACCTGTGCGGACAATCAGATCAGACAATGGAACTGAATTCAAGAATGCAGTTCTAAATGATTTCTGCTCAGAGAAAGGAATATCAAGACAGTTTTCAGCACCAAGAACTCCTCAACAGAATGGAGTAGTGGAAAGGAAGAACATGACCTTGGTTGAAGCAGCAAGGACCATGTTGAGTGAATCAAAACTTCCCACTTACTTTTGGGCTGAAGTAGTGAATACAGCTTGCTACACTCAGAATCGAACCCTGATCAACAAAGATCATGAAAAGACTCCGTATGAGTTAATGGCCAACAAGAAGCCAACACTGAAGTACTTTCATGTGTTTGGTGCAAAGTGCTTTGTACTTAAAGATGGAGAACATCTTGGCAAGTTTGATGCCAAAGCAGATGAAGGCATTTTTCTAGGCTATTCTCTGGAATCTAAGGCTTTCAGGGTATATGTGATTGAAGATAAGAAGGTGTTGGAAAGCTTTAATGTAACATTTGACGACACTAAAAGACCAGGCCTGCAAACTGGAGAGAACTCTGAATCCTTGGTTTTTGAAAATCTATCAGGAGATCTCTCTGACAATGAAGAAGTACCTGAAGTTGTTACAGTCATTAATAATAATCATAATGATAATGATTCTGGACAAAGTGGTGACCTAAGTGGAAATCCTCAACATACAGGATCCACTAGTCAGTCTTCAGAATCAACAGATCAAACCGTCAACAACTCAGGGGGAGCAGGAGAAGGATCAACTAGTCACACTCCACAACATCTAGAACAAGGAGAATCATCAAGATCACATCTGCCAAGACAAAGGGTATGGAATAGAGATCATCCCTTTCACTTGATCATTGGTGATCCGGACACAGGAGTGAGAACTAGGAGAACATCACAAAATGAATGTCACTATTCTGGGTTTCTTTCAGAAACAGAACCTAAGAAAGTTGAAGATGCTCTAGATGATCCAGATTGGGTGATTGCTATGCAAGAAGAACTCAATCAGTTTGAAAGGCAGAAAGTTTGGAAGCTGGTACCCAGGCCTAAGGGAAAATCTGTTATTGGAACACGATGGGTATTCAGAAATAAGTTGGACGAAGATGGCATTGTAACGAGAAACAAAGCCAGACTGGTTGCTAAAGGTTACTCTCAAGAAGAGGGTATAGATTATGATGAAACCTATGCACCAGTAGCAAGACTTGAGGCCATCAGAATGTTTCTGGCATTTGCTGCACATTCCAATTACAAGGTATATCAAATGGATGTGAAGAGTGCTTTTCTGAACGGGGAGTTAGAAGAAGAAGTGTATGTGGAACAACCTCCAGGTTTTGAGGATTCAAAACTGGCAGACTTTGTGTACTTTCTATTCAAAGCTCTCTATGGACTCAAACAAGCTCCGAGGACATGGTATGACACTCTCTCTGAATTCTTACTTGAAAATGATTTTACAAGAGGTGTTGTAGACAAAACTCTCTTTATCAAAAAGCATAAAAATGATTTGATATTGGTGCAAGTATATGTTGATGACATAATATTTGGTTCTACTAATGATGATCTATGCAAGAGATTTGCTAAGTTAATGCAGAGTCGTTATGAAATGAGCATGCTGGGTGAATTGTCATTCTTTCTTGGATTGCAAGTATACCAAAAACAAGCTGGTATATTCATTTGTCAGTCCAAGTACATCAAGGATCTTCTTAAGAAGTATCAAATGGAAGACTCATCTACAACAAAGACTCCTATGCCAACTGCCACTAAGCTTGATAAGGATGAAACTGGTAAGAAGGTTGACATCACAGGCTACAGAGGTATGATAGGCTCATTACTTTATCTCACTGCAAGTAGACCAGATATAATGTTTGCAACATGCTTGTGTGCTAGATTTCAGTCTGATCCTAAAGAATCTCATCTAATAGCTGTTAAGCGAATATTTAGATATCTTAAGGGGACCCCAAATCTTGGAATTTGGTACCCTAAAGATACAGGATTTGATCTTATTGGATACACAGACTCTGATTTTGCAGGTTGTAAGATTGATCGGAAGAGTACTTCAGGAAGCTGTCAGTTTCTTGGAAGAAGGTTAGTTTCCTGGCATAGAAAGAAGCAGCATTCAGTGTCCACATCAACAGCTGAGGCTGAATACATTGCTGCTGGTAGCTGTTGTGCTCAGATCTTGTGGATGAGAAACCAACTCCGTGACTATGGACTTTTGTTGACAAAGATTCCAATATTTTGCGACAACACAAGTGCCATAGCAATCTCAAACAACCCAGTGCAACACTCGAGGACGAAGCACATCGACATCAGGTATCATTTTATCCGAGAGCATGTCATGAATGGAACTGTGGAGTTACACTTTGTACCCACAGAGGATCAAATTGCAGACATCTTTACTAAACCGCTTGATGAATCCACTTTCAATAAGCTGGTTGGTGAACTTGGGATGTTAAATCTTTCTAATTGATTTTGATTAGAAGTCAGTAACTGCAGAGAGTCCTGGTGAATACATGAGTTTAAGAATTGCTATATCCTTAGGACTCGTGAATTTATTTTCTGGAGCAATTCTCGTAGTTAGGATTATTATACTAATTTTATGTCATAATTATGGATGATATATCTTCTGGCATTTAATTAGTTATTAATTCTAAAAATTATTTTAGTGCTAATATTTGTACTAAATATTCAAGCATTTATTTAATTTGAATTAATTTGCTTTGTTTTTAACATTGTAGATTAATGCAGCATAATTGATTAGATTTCAATTGGTTAATATCACTCAATGATATTTAATTGATTTTATTCTAAGAAAATTATGAATTTTCTGTTAAGAATTGATTTTGGTGAATTTTAAAAGATTTATTAAAATTAAAACTTGACAGGAAATAAAAAGGTCTAAATTTTAAAACATGAACAGGTTTTAAAATGAAGACAGAAGCAAAAAATATCGAATTTAGGAAATTCGATAGTTTTTCAAGTACATAGATAAATCTATCGAATTTAATTTTCGATAGTTTTTGAAAAGGAAAAGAAAATCTATCGAAAACAATTCTCGATAGTTTTTGAGAATCCTTTTAAAATATATCGAAAGAATTTAATTAATTCTATATCTAAATTCTCGATAGATTTTAAATATTAAATTGCAAAACCATCGAAAGGAATTCACTTGATTTTAATATTTGAATTCTCGATAGTTTTCCAAAAAGTTCTTCGATAGTTTTGGTATTTTAAGGAAACAGACTTCGATAATTTTCAGAAAACTTTTAAAATTCTAAACTCTCATAATACTTCGATAGTTTTTAAGAAAACCATCGAGGTTCAGATGACAGTTTTGCCCCTCTGAAAATCCATCGACAGTTCAAATAAAAACTATCGAATAGTTAAATGACTACTTTGCCCCTAACAGTTTCAAAAAGTATTGAACTAGCACTTAGTTTCTTTGTTCTTTTCATTGTTTACAGATCTGAGAAAAGACTTTTGTCTAGTTTATACTTACACACAGAGAGATACACGACAAGAACTTCTTAATCGATAGTTTTCTAAAGCTTTTTACCGATTAAAACTTCATAAAGTTACTGTTCTTTCACTGTATCTTGTTGATTAACCGTGAAAGTGTGAGTATCTTGAGTTTTTAATTCCTTTCAAGAAGAAACTATCGAAAGTGAATATTCTAAATCCTAAGGACTGTTGACTGTGTTCAAGTATAGAAAGAAATTGTTTTTTAATTGATTTCTTATTTGTTGATATTGAGGTTACCAGATTAGGGTTCTTGATAATTCTGTTCGAGTTTGTGTTTAAGTGATTAAAAGGGGTATTTTGGTTTTAATTTGATTAATTAATTAAAAACAAAAAATTAATTAATTAAATTTAAGTGTAAAATTAGTTTTGGTTTAAAATTAATTTTCTGGAAATTTGAAACATAATGGCTGGAGAATTTATCGTAACCAAGACTAATCATGTCTCGTTTCAAAATCTGCAAGCCATTACGAATCCTCAAATTCGTGCATGGGCAGAGTTTTTGAATATACGTTCATTAGTGGCATACGCTGTAAGTACTCCCGTAGTCCTTTGTATCGATCAACTGACTGCGTTGTACACATCCGCCACGGATACAAGTGAGAATAATGTGAGATCCTTCAGTTTTGTTGTGCCAGGGGGCAGAACAATAAGGGTGACGGAACATGACTTTAACAGAATACTTCATTTTCCTACAGAAAACCTTGTTCCGGATCCCACAACTGAGGAAATACATGCTTTCTTCACTCTTATCAGAAGTCAACAACCTAACTTCTTGGTGGGAGAGTTCCTAAAGCATTACCTGCCAAAGCCATGGAATTTTTTCTTTCATACCCTGATACATGTTTTTACTGCCAAGCTAACAAATCTGCATGGCATTCCCTTATTCCTTCAAAAGATAGGGTTTGCCATTGCGAACAACAGGCATATTAACATAGGACGGATAGTGATTGATCAAGTAATTCTGTGCATGGGACCACTGGATGAAAGAACAGGCATAAATGAAGATGTGCTCTGTTTCTATCCTAGGTTCCTACAGCTAATTCTCAATGATATCTTAACAGATAATGAACGGGAGATCTTTGAAGGTGAAGCCAACCAGGAGTGCATGAGAATGAAGAGCAATGCCATAACCGCTCTCATTAGGAAGAACAACTATCTTCCAGGGGTACCCACTGTTCTCACTGAATATCTAAGAACGGTGCCCCTACCACTTCTACCCCCAGGGGAACAGGTAAATCAAGGTAATATTCCACAACCTGAACCTGTAATGGCACCTGTACCAATGGATGTTGATCCATAGCCCTTAGTGGCCATTCCTGACCAGGAGGTTGCAAACCCACAACCTCTAACCACGGTCGAAGAGCCTTTGGAAGAGCCAAATGAAAATATAAACGAGCCTCCTTCCCCTACTATACCCATTAAAGAACCATCCATGAGTGTAGAGGGAGATAGTGCCAAAGCAGCACCACATAAGGAGATACACCCTTCAACAACAGCTCTGCCTTCCTCTAAAAGGAGAAGAACAGAAACCGAGGCAACTGTTGATACTTCATTTCTCTCATCCAAAGCGCCCTTTACTGATTTTTCTGATGCTGATTGGGCTACGCTAACGAAAGCAATATCTGAACCAATAGCTCAATCAAGTAAGGAAGAATTGACGGAAGCAACTGGTGTTCCGACCATATTACGGTCAGGTTCACTGGTTGAAGGTTCTAAGAACCAAGGGTCTTCACAGACGTCGAGAGAAGGCTTTGACCTAAATGCACAATCTAAAAGGTCATTGTCTACCTCCCCAGATGGAACATATCTGGATCCTGCGGGTAAAGGGTCTGACGTAGGTGCAGATCGGCAACTCGTTGACAGTGAATCAATTACTATTGAGGAGTCAACTGAGGTGAAGTCTTTACAGACTCACGGGGAAGATTCGGGATCTCTGCTGTTAAAAGAGCCTGTTTCTAACCCCCTAGAGATTCAAACTCTAGATCCTTCAAAGGATATATCATCTAAGGATGATCAGCAACTTGGTTTATCCAAGGACGGGGACTTGCGAAGCCCCATTGCACCACCGGTGACCTCCTTAAGGACGGCTACGGTGATCTCTTCTGCAGGTACAATCAGTACAAAGGATTTGAGTGAAATAAAAACAATTACACCTGGCCTGAGTGGGAAAGGAAAAATGATTCAAACACCGACAGAAACGTTGAGTGTACACCCAGAGCCAAATGTGAGGAGTGACACCCTAACCCTACCTAATATTAATGATCTGCTGTTACCAACAGAAAGAGAGCTACAAGTTCAATCTTCCCTCAAGGAGATGACAGTTCGAGACAAAGAAGGAAATCCACTTTTCAAGGTTCCACTGCGACCTTCCTTTGACCAAGGGATCTCCTCCAGTCAAGACAATGTTTCTTTAAAGTCTATTCAAGAGAAAGTTGACTTGGCTGCAGCTGATTCCAGAAGAACATTCAGGGTCATTGGCAGTGCATCTGGCACTATAACAGGTACGAAGCAGGCAGTGGACTCCTTAAAGAAGGAAGCTATGGAAGAACTAGTCGAATTGAGAATGGACGCCAGGGAACTTAAGGATGGATTCATGAATGAAGTAACTGCACTGTCTCAAGGACATGAAGCTTTGAAAGAAGACGTTCTGGTTATCCGGGATGGTCAAGCGCGGGTAAAAGATGCAATGAATTCTCTTTCAAGAGTGGAGTCTAAGCTAAACAAGAGGCTGGATCACATGGAAAAGACTACCAACTCAAGATTGGAGAACATTGACTTGTCGCTAGCTTCTATAAATGAATTTAATAAGCAGCTTATGGATTTCTTGGAGAATCAAGGTGACGGAGTACAGTCTATATGGAGTATGCTGAAGAACCAACAATCTGGACAACCTGGTCCTTCCTATCAGCAACCTGATCCTTCTAATATCTTTTATGCTGAGGATGCTTTTATCGAGGATTCCTCAACTAAGGGGGAGAAAGTTGGAGAAGGGGTGAAGGATAAATGGGGAGTTTGGGAGACTGTTGAGGCTATTCCAATCAGACAGTACTGGATTGAGGAGCTTGTAGAGGAAGACAAGGAAAGTGAAGAGGAATTTGAGGTCATGCATGAGCAACCTATTCAAGAGGAGCATGAGCCATATTATCCAGAGCCAATAGAACATCCTATCTTGGATGATGATATGGAAGAAGCAAATTCTCTATCACCTGAAGAAGAAGCTGCCTTGGAAGCAATAAGAGCTCAGAGAGCTGCAATAGATGCCAGGCAAGCTGAGAAGGAGAAACAACAAGCAATTCTGAGAAGTGAAAAGCTAAAGAGAATGAAGGTGTATAATGAAGTGAGGAAGAAGAAGATGATAGATCTGGCAAAGAAAGATGGTACTGAATGGGAAATGGCTTATAAAACCTTTTGCGGAGTTGAAGACGGATTAGAAGTCAACGACAATGCTGAGGTGGAAGTTATTATTCAGGACATCAGAAGTGCTAATCTTGAAGATCAGACTTACTTTAAAGCACTGAGAAGCTCTATAATCTGTCTGAATGCTGGGGTTAAAGCAAATGGTGCCTGGAGCTTATTAATCAGTTTTCTGGAGAAAGGTACATTTGTGATTTCTACTAAGTTTTTAGAACAGAGGACATATACAGAATTGCAGGCTATACTCATCAAGATCCAAAGAACTACAAGGCTAAATGAACTGCTCCGTGAGCATGTTAAGGAGATCGTGATGAAAGTCAGTCCAGAGATTACTGAAGATCCTCCAATGGTTAGATTCATGACGAATGACTTGTTCAGAATCTG
Source organism: Heracleum sosnowskyi (assembly GCA_030848705.1). Classification (NCBI taxonomy): domain Eukaryota; kingdom Viridiplantae; phylum Streptophyta; class Magnoliopsida; order Apiales; family Apiaceae; genus Heracleum; species Heracleum sosnowskyi. Next base: position 14,672,346 of record CM061239.1, read on the forward strand.
CTATTTGGCTGAGGACAAACTGAGGGACTACCCAAGCAACTATCTAATCTCAGTTGAGAAGTATCTTAGATCCACTGGATTCTCATCAACGGAGAAGGACAAAGCAGCAGACACTCTTAGAAGATTTCTAATGGAGAATGTTCCTTACTATAAGAAAAGAGTGGAAAGAGGATTGGAAGTGCATACCAGACCGCCAAACATGCCGAAGCTAAACAAGAAAGATGTTAACATTGCATGGTTATGGGCTGGAGTGGGTCAAGAGGTTGAATATATTGGAAGACACATCCAAGGAGCAATCCTTAAACCTGGAGAACCACTGCACTATCTATCAGTGATTGATTATCAAGCTGCTAACTCCGATCCAATGATTGAAGAAGGTGAGATTGGAATGGACTGAATGTTGAAGCAAAGAACAAGAGAACTATCAGCTCAGACTAGAGGAGCAACTTCATTGTATAAAGTTTAATTGTTTTTTGATTTATGAAATCTGGAAATGTATATATATCTGATCCAGAATGCATTGATATTATTACGCTGTCTTACTTTAAGTAGTTTAATGTTTCCTTAGTTAGTTGAGTTATCCTCGAAGTATTTGCTTGTCGAACTCTATCCAATCAAATAGGGGGAGATTGTAAAGCATAATGTAACATAAGATGTAAAAGAGATAACTACAACTCAACAAAGGACAAGACAGACAATAGTATTAATAGAAGCACAGGAATCCAGAATCAAAGAAGAAAAGGTAAACTCAAAAAATCAAAATACGTTATGTATTCTTGAAGTCCGTAAACAGGTCACGGAAATAAGTTCATGAAAATGTTCAAGCCTCAGTGACAGCAATAGAAACAAGACTTTGAAGACGACAGAAATATGTGAATGATTTAGGGTTCAGTACCACAGGATTCCAGTGATGAAGCAACCAGAACGACAAAGGACTTATCAGCAGCATTGAATTCAAGACATAAAAGAAGAATTGATCAAGTGTTATTCATCTGTGAACTAGACCAGTTGCACTAGGTGACGGCACTGAAAAAGATCAGATTGTTTTATCGTCTCCGAAGAAATTGATACAGTCTAAAACTTAAAACACCCAGGAGCTCAGGAGTAATTACTAAAGAACAAAAGACAAGAAAAAGAATTCGATAGTTTTTCTAATCAGAAAACTATCGAATGGTGGTTAAAGTGATTCATTGAAAAACTATACTAAAGTATTTGTCATTCGATAGTTTTATTTAAAAACTATCGAATGGAAAATACTTTTGATCCATTCGATGGTTTTTCAATTCATGGAGCAGGTGAAAAGTTTTGTTTGTCTGATAGGTTGATGAAGATCCAACGGCCAAGAATATTCTATTCTAAATGGTTCGATGGTTTTCAATTTAAGTCTACAATTAATACTGAGAGAGGAGTGTGTCTTCTTCAGTTAAGGATTTCAACACAGAGACATTACTGAGAGAGAGAAGAGCCGGAGAAAATTATCAGAGAAATTAATAGTGCTCAGAACTTGATCATTGTTTTGTATTTGTGTAACCTTAAACTCATTGACGCTAATCTACGGATTAAAAATTGTAGCACCCCTCGAGGTTTATATTTATAAAAAGATATATTCCCCGAAACTTGATTTGGTTTGGTGTGTTTGATTTCGTTATAGAACTGAAAGATTAATCCGTGAACGAAATTAAATTATTTGTGAGTATCGTATTCAACCCCCCCTTCTACGATACTTTGGACCTAACATCTCTTTAGGCTGAGAGTCATCCATGGGCTCTAAATCATCTATGGGCTGAGAGGATGCCTGGATAGTAGTCTCTGTGATAGCTCTTTCGGGAAGCCCAGGTATGTCTGGCACTGGAAACTTTGCCAAGGTAACACCCTCGATCTTCGTCCCAAGCTCCTGAACGATTCCTTCCCAACAGTCCTTAAAAGTGCTAGGAAAGTTAGCATCATACTCAGCATTAAGGAGCTCCTCAAACTCCGCAGAAGAATGATACTCCTTCAAAATCTGCTCCTTACCCTTAGTGAGCTCCAACTCCAATCTTCTAGACTTCTCCTTTTCTACAGCGAGCTCCGTCTCAACAGCTCAGAATCTCGCAAAGTTAGTTGCAACATCGGATTTATACCTATCACGGTCCCTCTCAGCGATAGTAAGATCTTCGCGAACTTTTTTGAGGTTGTGAAGCCCAGCTTGAAAGTAATTATTGATCTAAATTTTTTTTTAACACAAGGTAAAATAGTAAGAAACTATTAAAACGAGCAAAGTAAGTCACAGAAAAAAGTAAAGGTAAAATAATACCGTTGCAATGCCATGAGCTCCAAGGTTCTCAACTTGAAGGTCGTCAGAAGATTCCACCACGCGAGCTCGATCACGAGGAGTAACTATGCTCCTAGACCACTCGGCCGCACGGTGGGTGTCGCCAACAACTGTATCCTTCTTTCGGAGTCCCCAACCAACTTCGAGAGATGAAGGATCCTCAGAAATAGGAATCATCTTAGAGTGATTAAGAAAATCAGGGACAACCTCGGATCCCTCAGCCTCGGTATTATGGCCAGTTTTGATCTTCTTGGAGCGCTGAGTATCATTCCTGAATTCTGGTCAGCCATCTTCTCCCTCTTTTGGAAAATAACATCAAGCGTATGCTTAGCTGTTGCAAGAATAAAACGAAGAGGCATAAGTGTGGATGTAAAATGAATACACAAGTTAAAATCAAAGTTTAACATATATACCCTGTTCACCCAAGTCACTAAGCTTTGCTTCCTGGAGGGACTCCTCAGAAAGTAAATGAGCACAGTGATGTGTGCCATCAGCTGTAAGAATATCAACAGCAGCCCGCTCGTCTACACCCAACTTAATGTCTCGAAGAGACCCATCTACGGCTTTAGAAAAGCTAAGCCTAAAAAAGTCCCCCCAGTTTGCCCCATCCATATAGATATAAAAGAATTCCTTATTCGAGTTAGGAATAGAATCTGGGGAAGTACCGGGGACAAAACAAATACGATCAAGACTTCTATGCGAGATTTTGACCCAACCTATCTCTTTTGGAGAATTTGAGAATTTAAAGAGATATCTAAATACGGATACACTGGGTTCAAGTTTGTGCCTACTACACTGAACAAAGTAACAATATTTGAATTTCCAAGCGTTGGGATAAAGTTGAGTTGGGCAAACCCCAGCCTCGGCCAAGAGACGGAAAACGAAGGGTGTAGGAGGCAATCTAAAACCCGCATAAAAAGTCTCCTTAAAAAGGAAAATAGCACCCGATTTAGGGTTACAAGCTCTATCAGAAGGACTAGCAGCTACGGCCCTATAGGGGTGTTCAACACCGAAAAGAGTGGAAATTAAATCTACTTTTGGTTGTTTATACTTGCTAACAATATGATATGCATCAAGATGAGCAATATTTGGGAAAGCAGTGGAAAATTCTTCTAGCAATTTCCTAAGAGTGACAACATTGCTATGAACAAGGGAGGTTTTTGTTTTACCTCTAGAAGCCCTTGGAGGCCTAGCTGAAGCACCTGGTAAAGAGAGTTGAGATTGTTGGGAATCGCCGGAATCCGCCATTAAAATTGGTAAAATAAAGCTTTGAAACCCAGAACTTGATCTAGAGCGAATGAAAAAGATGAAGATTCTTTAAATCTTTAACCGGAAACTGCTAAAACGCGGTGGCTGATGGTGGAGCCTTGGCAAAACCCTAGGACAAAACTCTTAAAACTCAAAGGAAAACTCTCGAATCCTCACTTAATTGGGAGAGATTTTAGAGAGAAAAGTCTGAAGAGATTTTTGTAGAGTTTCTTCGTGAGAAGAGAAGTGAGAAAACAAGTGTCTACGATTGCTATTTTATAGCTATAACAACCGGTTGAAATCACCTATTATAGGAGGTAAAAGCAAGAAGCCCATAGAATTCCCAGTTTATGGGCCGACCTGATCGAAAGGCCTATCTTCTAGAGTCTGCTAACGATTGAGTTTAAATTAATTTATAGTTTCTACAGAAAATATTTGATGATTATTTGATAAGAAAGAAAGGCCTGAAGCCCAAGAGAAAAAAGCCCATATAAATTGAGTTTGAGGGATAAACAACCCTAACGGTGAATGTGGCTATTGTTCTTACTTAAGTGATTGGTGATTGTTGTTTTACAACAGCAGAGTTTTATAGCCCAGGCCCAAACCTTTGCACGAAAAGAAAAGAAGAAAAAATATACGTCCTACTCGTTGATTAAACACGATTAAGTTGGGGAACTGTGTTGTATACACTGACGACTGGGATGCAAAGTTTTCACTCGTGGGCATGTTACATGTCTCCTGTCCGTGATATAATCACGAATAAGTCATATAATCAACTTAAATTCCATCAACGAGTGGAAAGCATTCATTCTGTTCGTTGGTAAAAGAATGTCTACTGCTCGCTGATGAACCACGTATAACTTGTACCTACACATCGTGTAACCATCTCGAGTGCCACCCACGAGTGGAAAACATTCATTATGTTCATTGGTAAAAGAATGTATGCTGCTCGTTGGCCAACCACGTGCAGGTCATATCTACACATGAACGAAACATCCACGAGAAAGATATGATGCTCCTAGTCGTGGTTTGTAAAATAGTCTCCTGCTCGTTGTCACTTCACGAGTAGGGGCAAGTATTCTTATTCTGCAAATGATGAAAACACACCCACGAGAGGGATGTGATAGTCCTGCTCATGGTTTGCCATATGGTTTTCTGCTCGTGGTTGATACACGAGTAGGCCGTATATACGGAAGAAGCCCTGATAGAAATAATAATTTTCTAAATTTCCTTGCATGTTTGTACTAAATAAATATTTTCAAGTAGTTTAAAAAAAATGATGATGTCTACGGACACAACGAATGTTATATAAACCCCGAGTCTCGTAAATGACAACTATAACTTCTACGAAACCTCAAGAGTTTTCCTAGAAGTTGGGGGGCAAATGATATGGGCTAAAAAATAACCCTATAAGTATAATTAATGTTGTATTAATTAGACCTAGATTGGTCCAAGAATACGGCCCAATAAACAATGCCCGAAACCCTAATTATTTATTAATTTCGTAATTAATAAAAAGGGAAAATCTACAGCTCATAAAAAGAGTCCAAAGTGTGACAAATTCTTCAAAGATCAGCCACCAAGCCATACAAACCTAATGGGAGTTAGTCTCCTACAAAATAGGATTCATAATCCTGATCTAAGAAGGCGACTTGGCCTCCCAAGTCATCTAATTCTACTCTAAATACAGGGCTCCTGACGCCTATATAAGGACCCTGATCCTTCAAACTAGAACTACGTTTTCTTGGCTTGATTCTCAGCATTGATTGAGATACGTAGGCATCTTGTGAGGACCGATTTAGTCACGAAACACGAGAACAACCATTAAAGCTCGAAAGCTCTAAAACCCTAGCAGTAAATTGATAAGTACGTTTTTTATTCCACAACAATTAGGTAACTAACTTTTTAAAATAATTAGAGCTATTGAAATAAATTTTTTAAAATAAATAAGTCTGTAAATCAGTCCAAGTAAATAAATTTTAAAATAAAGAGGTTGGTAAACTGGTTTAAATAAACAGATCATGTATTCTTATTAAAATAGTTAACTTTTTAATTATAATAACTTTTAAAATAAATAAGCATGTTCCTCGGATAAGTATGTGTTATTAATTGAATTTTGTTGAAACAAATAAGTTAGTTTATAGTTTTTTTAGGCCAAGTGTATAACTATAAATATGTATAATAAGTAGGTCCAAGTATCACGGGTAATCAAGTAAAATAATAAAATATTAAAGTAGATAAATAATGGTAATAAACTATAATAAGTAGGTCCAATATCATCGGTAATCAAGTAAAATAATAAAATATTAAAATATATAAGTAAGGGTAATAAAGTAAAAACTACAAAAAATAGGTATCGCGATCAAACGTTTAATGTTTAATGTTTCATGTATTACAACATATTATACATATTATTTTACACATGTATTTAAATAATTGAAACCCTTCAAGACGCCATCGAGACTCTCACTCTTCAAGGCGTCCATCTCTCTAGTATTGTTACTTGCGAGTAACCCGGTGATTGAGTGTTTGCACAAATTAAAACAATTTAAATTCGATTTGAGTTGCGATAATGGTAAAATTAAGAGTGGTGGTGAGGTGGAAGGAAGTGATTGGATTGTTGAATGAACTGACAGAATTGTGTTGTGTTGAGGGATCGAGTAATGCTGCAATTGCTACTAGAAATGGTGGAATGAAGTTGGTGTGTGAGATTTGCTCGAGAGTTCCGACTGGTAGTATAAGGGGGCAGATTTCGGGTTTGAACGCGTTGGCTTCGTTACTTCATTGATATGCATCATACTGCTTCAAATTATAAGATGAGATACGTATGTCTGTTGCTGAGAGTGGTGGTATAAATGCAATTCTCTGTAGCATCAATGATGGCACAAACTTTATGTTCACTGTTGAATAAGTTGGCAGGTAGTCATGCAAATAAGATTTTCTGATGATCCATTTGTTCTACAAGAGTTGACGAGCTTGACGTTTCTGATGTTGAAAAGAATCATGGATTTTGGCATGATGTCATGGAACTCTATTTTGTGACTGGGAAGTAGGCAAGAAGACGACTGTATGATGATCTCATATTCTTTGTTAAGAACACGAACTTGGATGGGTTTGAATTCATTGACAGTGTAGAGGACGACTCCCCTTACTTTGTGCGCAGTTAATGCAAGATGCCTTCTTGGTTGGGAAAGTTTGTGGATTTAGTTTGGGGTTATGTATAGACTCGATTTTCGAGTAAGAGGAACATGGATGAGAAAATGGAAGATCTGATATGTGTCGGGAAATAAGGTAGTATGGCGAGTAATGTTACGCAATCAGAGTGTCATCATCTTTATTATTTGGCGGTTTTTAAGATCAGAAGGCAGTTATCACCGAGTCCTCATCACCCTGACTCTTCTGAAATTCTTCTGAACGGTTACATAATCTTTTCAAGTGTCGTTGGTAAAGTAATTATATTCCGAAATGTGGCTCGTGAAGCTAAGTCCGTGTGAAGAAAAACCATGGGAAAAAAAATTATATTTAAGACCATTTTACAAATTTTATGATTAATTTGATGTTTGTTTATTATCGTTACTTGTTCTTTATTCATTCATGTGTTTATATTTTTGATTCATCATAATTTGTTGTTTTTTAAATCTCGCATTCATACACAAATAAATCTCTACATTCTTCGGAATGGGTAATGCTGCGTACATCGATTACAAGAAACTGTATATACGGGGTATGTTTGCTTTGATATATGTATAAATATGATTTCCACAGTATTTTAGTCTTACATTTTTTAATTTGATTATTAAATCAAAATTATTCAAAATAAAGATATGTGTTTATATTATTGACATGGGCTGGAAAATAACTCTAAAGATATGATAAATAAAATGTTAATTAGACCTGAATTGATCCAAGAATTAAGCCCAATTAATGAGGCCCCGAAACTCTAATTATTTATTAATTTCATAATTAATAAAAGGGGAAAATGTGCAGCTCATAAAAAGAGCCCAAAGTGTGCCAACTCCTTCAAAGATTTGCCACCAAGGTATACAAACCTAATAGGAGTCAGCCTCCTACAAAGAAGGATGTACAATCATGATCTAAGAAGCTGACTTGACTTCCAAGTCCCCTAATTCTACCCTAAACCTAAGGCTCTCCACGCCTACCTCAACTCAGAATTACGTTTTTTGGCTTGATTCTCAATTACGAATTGAGATACGTAGGCATCTCGTGAGGACCGATTTAGTCACGAAACACGAGAACAATCATTAACGATCAAAAGCTCTCAAACCCTAAGTATTAATTACACCCTAGTTTTTATTACACAACAATTATAATATGCTTTAAAATTACTAGGCAGTTAAATTTACAGATGCGTTTAGTTAAAAATAGGTTACATGTGTTTAGTTAAATCAAATTATTAAGAACAATTATTTTAGAGTTTTAAAAATGTATTTTAGTTAGAAACTCTTTTTATAAATGGATTGAAGTTGCCAATAAACTGACTAAATTTTAGTATTTTGACTTTAATAAGATAATATAGTAAATACCATCTCTTCTCCTTCATAGACCTACAATCTTTTTCCTCCAATAATTTTAATGGTCGAAATGAACTTTTTAGGCCCAAGTTCAAAAATTAGGGATCATCTGAATACTATTGCCAACGGGGTACTTGAGTTGCAAAGAAATCCCCAAGGAGGTGCCCAAGCTTTCTCAAATTCAATTCTTGGACGGGTTAGCGTGTTGGTTTGGAAAATATTAGGCTCAGTCTACAATAAGTATGAGAATAACCGCAAAGCGGTAAATGTTTGTCATTTTAAACACATTTTTTTATAGTTAGTATACGTAATTGTCAAAAGTTAATAAAATATGTATTTAAAGCAATAAGGATAGGGCAATCGAGCTCTAACAGCTCTAAAGCAATATAAGGCCGATTGTTTGTTTCTATATGTTAGGCAAGTTTGAACACTTGGTTTTGTAGGATTAAACATTTGGTTATGTAGGTTTGAACAATTGGTTTGGTACTTTTGTAAATATTGGTAGTGTACTTCATGTTTGGTATTTATGGCATATGTTTATGGATTTTTTTCGATCTGTTTATACCGATGTTGGTCCGATGATATGAACATTTGGTATTGAAATCGTACATTGAAATCGTCAAACTATATAAACTAGTCCTGTATACTATAGATAGCAGTCACTTTCTTTCTACAAGAGAACTTAGGTTGTTGTATTGAATGTTCCAGTACGTTTACTATGTATTTGATCAACAAGGACTGACTAAACACCAAGTTATTGATCAAAGTGTTACTGTAATCCATTCAAAAAAACTAGAAGAAGATACATGGAACAGTAACAGCAGCTACCTTAAGCCAGAAATACATAAGTTACATTTACAGATTGTAAAAACTTTATTTTCCTTATCAGTTTTTATACCCAAGAACTTTCACAGGGAATTTGCAAATTTGCAATTACAAATGAATTTCACCCGCGACTTCTCTTTACATACTTTGAAGCCAAGAAACGCTTGCCATTAATTGAGTATTTAGTTTTTCTATTAGGAGGAGCAATGCTGGAAATGATGGCAGATGAACGGCAAACCATTCGAGCATGCAATGGTTGTTCATTAACAGACGCATCTTGCATATATATCCCTTCTATGAAATTACCAAATATCCTGACACAAAAAGAAAACAATGTAAATATAATATTCACCACATTGATAATTATTTAATCACTATTAAATTGTAGATATGGATTTATATTCATGTTTCTAAATGTAGAAAAATACCTTGTGAAGAATTCTCGAATTTCCACTTCAGGGATGTAGTGTCCCTTGGAGAATGTCAAGAATAAAGTTCTATCATCTGGTTCCACGTCATGTTCCTCCTTGCAGCTATTCCCCAACTGCATACCTCCAAATATGTCACTCACAACAGTGTTCGTCTCTTCCAATACTTTTTGGACATTACTGACGGGTGCCATATTATTGCCGGAACCCAAATTTGCTCGAAACCCTAGTTGAGGAAACCCACCTCCAATATAATGGTAAAAAGGAGGGGGCAAAATAACTGGATTATAATGTGCATACCACATTCTCTCTCCTTCAACATCTACAAACTCACTACCACATATTAGTATGTCTTTGAAAGCCCTTAGACAAACTTCACAGATGATTTTCTTGACACTCTCAAGAATTTCAATCCTTTTCGAGTGAAACTCGAACAAATCAACGTGGAGAGAGCATAACTTTCGAACTGAATGCAGACAAATGTACTCTCTACCTATTTCCGTTCTCTCCAGGCACCTTAAAAATCCAGCAATTTCATTGGCCAGTTGATCAACCAAATGAAACGGCCATGCAATCACTTTGTAGACAGCATTGTGGCTGAAACGGATTTTTTCCAGCCAGATGAGGAATGCCACTACATGCACAGACTCAATAATATTGCGACCAAGTTTATGGACTAGTCTGTGGAATAGCGTCCGGTCAATTGTATAATAAAGATTAAAATCTTGGTCGCTAATTTCTTCCACGAAATCGGCTGGATCATACAAAGCAAACCTCTCCTCATAGTCATAGCAATAAAACTCTGTATCCATTGCTCTTTGACTGAATTACGGGTATATGTATGCGAAGGAGAATACTGAGGATCGATCTGAGATGAAACAAAACCAAAACTTTTTGAGAAATATTTGAAGAGGAATTGAAGGGTGTTTGTGGTTGTCTGAATAGAAGCGGGTTTATTAGAAATGAAGGAAACCAAAATATTTCAAGATATATTTGAAGAGGAAATGAAGGGGATATAAATAGTGTACTTGGTGTGAAGATAGGGTTTTTTCGGTGGGGTGGGAAGGGGCGGGGGAGACGCATCCTTTAGAAGAGCTGTGCCGTCTAATCAAAACTTAGGGTTTTGTTGATATGGTGTTCCAATGACCAACGGATATGTCTGGATATCTCGAAATCTTACCGTTAGTTGGGAAGATACGGTCTAAAATGTACATTTTAAGAAATTTCTTTAAAAATTGATTAGACCAAGAATATGACTTTTTTTTTTTTTTTACAAATTTAAAGCAAATTTCATTAACTTGAAAATAATTCGATCTAGACAAATCTCCAACCGGCTATCCAATTAGGTTGAAAAACAAATAAACGAGATAAACAATTAGCTGCTTTGTTTCCAGATCGCGAATACAAATATTCTTGAAGTTAAAAATGAATACAATGATCTCCCCGACAATCCAACCTACACCGACTTTCGATGTCTTCCTGAAAACGATAACATCACAATTGACCTTCACACAATTAAATCTACATGTAGTCCAGTGTTCGGATATTTCAATCGCACTAACTAAAATCGGAGGTACAGATGCTCCCATAATACGAACAATCTGTTGTGAAATGTGAGTTTTTGCGATTTACACCACCGTTCCATTCCACACCACTTCGATGCGAACATTCCACATCTCCCAGTATACCATATTCATCATTCTCAACAAAACAACCACCATAAAATAACTTAAAATATACAAAAACATACTAAACTCTTACAAGGAAAGACAACAAACAACCCAAAAAAGTGGGTACAAATCTCACCTAAGGATGAGTATTATTGAAAGAAAAACAAGATTAAAGTAAGAAAGAAGGCCTCCGGCCGATGGGCCGGAGTAGGATTAACAAATATGGCTAACGAATAAGAGAGAAGATAGGGTTTTTACGGTTTAGTAGAGTATTTGATATATGCCTTCTTTTAAAGAAAACAAAGAAAATAATAAGGTATCATTTCAAAAAGAAAAATGTTAGAGGTCCTGGAAATTTTTTTTGGTACCTAGCATTTTATTCTTTCAGAAAAATCATAATATGTTTAAAAAAAAAAAACCCTTTTCAGAAGATTTCATGGATAAATTCATAAATGGGCTTTGCATTCGTCATTTTTCTGTTCTCATTTTTATAAATAACTTACCAAATTCTTTTCAATTCATTGAATTCTCATGTAATATGCATGTACATTATTTTTATGTACTTGAAAGACATGTATACGTTATAATTGAAATATATGTACACCTTACTTGAAATTAAGCATTTGTAAATCCTGAATAAAACCATGGTCATAGAAATAATTTTATATTTTAATGGGGTGCTCGTAACAATTTAATGTTTCATTTTGGAAATATCGTTTCTGTTTTGAGATACAGTTTTGCCGATGCAGCACGAAATTATGCTATTAATCTTATTATTTTATAGTAGAAGATAACCCGTGCACGAGCCTAGTTAATTTGTTTAAAATTTTAAATTATTTATTTAATATAAATAAGGTTATAATAATAGAATTAGAATTACAATATAAATTTTAGAAGGGTAAGAATAAATTTTTTTTATTTAGTTTGCTTATAATAACACAATATTATTTACCCCTTCTAATACTGCAAAATTCTACCTGAATTGATGTGAAGCTAAGCATAAATTATAGCATTCAAGCTCCATTAGTCAAGCAAATAAGGGAATTGTTGTGGAAGCAAATTATTGTGGGAGTAGAAAAGGAATTTAAAAAAATTGCACATGTTTTGAGCTTGACATAAAACTAATAATTATACTCAAAATATACTAATATACTAAGAGAGTTAGAAGAATAATACCTAGAAATTAGAGTGTTGGTAGATGTTTGGTACAAATGTATATTAAGATAACAAATTGAGGATATAAAATATATTGAGATTAGTATCTTGATTCAACAACTAAGTGAATATAATGGGGTAGATAACAAATTAAGGGGTATAAAATATATTGAGATTAGTATCTTGATTCAACAACTAAGTGAATATAATGCCGTCTGATTCAACAACTAAGTGATTATAATCGAGTCTGATCGCTGATTGTGATTGTGCCTCTGGATATAATAATAATATAATATATTTGGTAGAATAATAATACTATAATATATTTTAAATTAATATTATTCACTGGTAGATTGAAATTAATATCTTGATTTAATAATTAAGTGATTATAATATATTTTAGATTAATATTTTTTTGAAAACATAGAATTTTATGTAACATAGAACTTTTACGTGAGATAGAAATTTATTTATTTTAAAAAATAATATAGAACTCTACGTGAGATAAAATTTCTATGTGATACAGAATTTTAAGGTGGAACCAAAAAAAGGCGTGAACCAAATTTGGTACCATAATAAAATAATATAATTTAGTACTGATATGGGCTAAAAATAACCTTAGATATGTAATTAATGATGTATTAATTAGACCTAGATTGGTCCAAGAATACGGCCCAATAAACAAGGCCCGAAACCCTGATTATTTATTAATTTCGTAATTAATAAATAAAGGAAATATACAGCTCATGAAAAGAGTCCGAAATATGGCAAATTTATCAAAGAAGGATCCAGAATCCCAATTAATGAGTCATAGCCTTTATCAAAAAGGAAAAGACTTATTCAGCAAGAAATACAATGTTTATCCAATATCAAAAAGGAGACTTATTCGCTAAGACTCCCAAACATACCATAAATAATAGGCTCCAGACGCCTATATAAGGTCCCTGATCCTACAATCAGAACTACGTCTTTGGCTTGATTCTCAATAACGAATTGAGATACGTAGGCATCTTGTGAGGACCGATTTAGTCTCGAAACACAAGTGCAGCCATTAAAGCTCGAAGCTCTCTAACCCTAGCATTAAATTCGCAAGCTCAGTTTTTATTCCACAACATTTGGCGCCGTCTGTGGGAAGACAACATCAACCATGGCAAACACACGAAGAACAGCTCGGGATACTCAAACTCCCGATGATCGCCCTATCACTTCTGAGGCTGATCAGCCACCACCGACTACTGGCACACAAGGGGCGAATATCCCCACCAACACTCAAGGACCGGAAATCCCGATTTCGGTTGAAGGGACGAATCCCCTGCAGATGGTCATTCATGGATCTAATCCACAAGAGACTGTTCACCAACAACCAATCACGACCTCCCCGCTGCTCATGAGTGCACCAAGGAGCCTTCAACTCCATACTACTGATCTCCCTCAATACGCGAATCAGACTTTGGGGATGCCAAGCTATGGCATGCCCCCTTGACCCATGGCGGGCGGTAGTGGAACTAATCCAATCTACCATGAGGCATATGTGCCCCCTTATATTCAAGGTCTGGGACCCCAAAATCAACAAACTCGTCAGACCCCTCTCATTCAAGATTACTCTGGCCCATACACCGAGGATGAAGGTTATACAACTGGGGAGGATGTCGCCCCAAGAAGGAGACGTTCATCCCAGACAAATCGGGAGCCACCCCAAACTACTAGGGAGAAACTTGCAGCCCACGAGGCAGAGACTGCAAGGCTCAAAAAACTCCTTGCTGAAGAAGAGGCCGCTCAATCTCGGGGCCGAATGACTGAAGGAATCCCGATAATCAACTTGGATCCACCAAGAAGGACCAAGAGGGCTGAAGCCCCAAGGGGTGATCCTAATATTCTGTTGCCCCTAGGAGATCCTGATGATCCTACACCACCGTTTACTCAAGACATCATGAAAACGACTATATCCAGAAAGATTAAGATGCCTTCGATCAAAGCCTATGATGGAACGGGAGATCCCGCAAATCATGTAAGGACCTTCTCCAATGCACTGCTGTTGCAGCCAGCCAACGATGCGGTCAAGTGTAGGGCGTTTCCACAAACCTTGGCAGGCATGGCCCAACGTTGGTATAGCCGTCTACCTCCCAATTCTATTGGATCCTTCAAAGAGTTGAGTAAGGCGTTCATCAACCAATTTGTAAGTGGGAGGGTGCATGAGAAAAGTTCTGCATCCCTCATGGGAATCAGGCAAGGTGAGAATGAATCCTTGAGGGAATACATAAATCGATTCACTAAGGAGGCTCTGAAAGTCCCGGACTTGGAGGACAAAGTAGCTATGATAGCCCTACAACAAGGAACTACTGATGATCACTTCAAAAGGTCGTTAGCAAAGCATCCACCCGAAAACATGTTGAAGCTCCAAGATAGAGCCGGAAAGTATATCAAGGCCGAGGAAAGTATGAAGAAATATGAACCCACTGTTGAGGGAAGTGAAAACGGAAAAAAGAGAAAGGAGACTCAAGAGTATGACGCTAGGGACAAATATCCCAGGACAGCGAAGGATTCTGACTCTCCACCTAAAAGGAACAACTTTGGACCCAGGTTCAATGAGTATGCAAGATTGAACACTCCCAGGAGTCAAATTCTGATGGATATTGAGAAGGAAGAAGATCTTCGATGGCCAAAGCCACTAAGATCCGACTTGGAGAAACGAAACAAGAATCAATTCTGTCGATTCCATAAAGAAGTTGGTCATGACACCGACGATTGTAGACAACTGAAAGATGAAATCGAGTTCTTAATCCAAAGAGGAAAACTCGATAAGTTCACTAAGGATGGGAATCGAGGAAATCAACAAGGAAACTATGAAAGGAAAGACTATGATAGGAGGGACAACGACCAAGATCGTAATCCTAAGCCCCGAGGGCCTGTCATCAACATGATATTTGGAGGACCGACTGCTGTTGGGTCCTCCCGAAACTCAAGGAAAGCTTATGCTCGAGAGGTAATGACTGTTGTAGGAGAAGCACCGAAACGTGCCAAGACAGAAGTGGCTATTAGCTTTGATGATTCTGATCTTGAAGGGGTGAAATTCCCCCATGACGACCCGTTGGTCATTATACCTGTAATAGGAAACTCTAAAACTAAGAGGGTTCTAGTAGATAATGGAGCTTCCGTGGACATCCTGTTCCATGACGCCTTCATCAAGATGGGATATACCGATTCACAACTGACTCCTTCAAACATGCCCATATATGGGTTCAATGGGGTTGAATCCAAAGTAGAGGGAACTATTCAGCTCCCTATGACAATAGGGCAAGGTTCACAAACAGCAACTCAAATGCTGAACTTTGTGGTGATAAAGGCAACCTCGACTTATAATGCAATCCTCGGTAGGACAGGCCTTCATGCATTCAAGGCTGTTGCCTCAACTTACCATTTGAAAATCAAGTTCCCAACAAGGAACGGGGTTGGTGAAGAACAAGGAGATCAAAAGATGGCTAGGAATTGCTATGTAGCCGCGTTAAGGCCTGATGGAGTCGGGGGGCAGGTTCTCCCAATCAAGGTTATGAATTCAAAAGATGATGAAGAAAGAAGGGGAAAGCCAGCCGAGGATCTAAATCCTATTCCCCTAATCCCGGAAGAACCAGACAAAGTCACTTACATTGGAGCATTGTTGCCTGAACCCTTGAAGGGCTGAGGTGCCAAAAACTTGGCATGCCTCAAATTTAAAAAGTTTATTATGTTTAAAGTGATTCCTTAAGGGATCCACTAATAGGACAAGTAGCAATAAGGACGACGAAACCATTCTGAGCTCTTAAGCTCTTAGTAGGAAGTAAAGCACTATGTAAGGGTCGAACCCTCTTTTTCAAAGGAAATATTTCAAGTTCTCATTCACTATTTTATTACTTATCTTTGTTTGAGTATTTCCTTATTGTTCTACTAAAGAACAAGTTGTACCAATAACACTTGATCAAGGTGCCAGCCCATTCAAGAGGCCAAGTACTAGGAATTGCCTTACAAAAGAAAAGCTAAATAAATATAAGTGAATGCAAGAACGAAGAAACATAATATGCATAAATAACATGCATGGATAGAAGATCCCGAAGGATCAAAGAGTTATGTTACAAGCTCAACTAAAAGCCTAAAGAGGCCTATTGGAAGAAGGTTAATATAAGGGTTGAAACCCCTGAAAATTCGAGGAAGTAGAGCTCAGAACGAGCTTCGATTCGATATACTGGAAGCTCAAATTAAAGAAACAAGTGAAACATTATGTCTATCTTCGTTCATGAAGACCTCTCGATGTGAAAATTAAGATGTTGAACCTCAAAATTAGGTCCTCTACCTATAAGCCACGTTTGGCGTTGTTGAAACCTCAAATGAGGTCTAAGGTGTTAGAACTCAAGTTAGTTCTTGTATCTGTAAGCCACGTTTGGCGTTGTTGAAACCTCAAATGAGGTCTAAGGTGTTAGAACTCAAGTTAGTTCTTGTATCTGTAAGCCACGTTTGGCGTTGTTGAAACCTCAAATGAGGTCTAAGGTGTTAGAACTCAAGTTAGTTCTTGTATCTGTAAGCCACGTTTGGCGTTGTTGAAACCTCAAATGAGGTCTAAGGTGTTAGAACTCAAGTTAGTTCTTGTATCTGTAAGCCACGTTTGGCGTTGTTGAAACCTCAAATGAGGTCTAAGGTGTTAGAACTCAAGTTAGTTCTTGTATCTATAAGCCACGTTTGGCGTTGTTGGAGCCAACCGAGGTCGAAGAAACTCTAGACTGAGATCGAAAAACCGAGGTCGAAAAAACACGAAAAACGAGGTCAAATTGCTCGACCTGGGACCAAATTGAGGTCTAAAATACCTCAAAAATGAGGTCTAAAATACCTCAAAATGAGGTCTACAATACCTCAAAAATGAGGTCGAAGGAGACTGGGTTTGAGATCGAACGACCGAGGTCGAAAAAGCACGGAAAAACGAGGTCGAAGACTTCGACCTGGGACCTTTCGAGGTCGAAAATGAGGTCTAAAAAGACTGGGTTCGAGGTCGAAAATGAGGTCGACAATACCTCAAAAAATTGAGGTCGAAAATACCTCAAAATGAGGTCTAGAATGCCTCAAAAATGAGGTCTAAAATACCTCAAAATGAGGTCTAAAATACGTCAAAATGAGGTCGGAAGTACCCTTAAAAAAATTCGGGTAAAATAAATATTATTATTCAATAATATTTGAAAAAAAAAAAAAAAAAACTATTTTAGTCGACCTCAAATGAGGTCGTGAGTGAGACCCCTCAAATGAGGTCGATTGCTTCGACCTGGCTACCAAATGGACTAAACTGCCAAAGTGCAGTTTAGTACCCCAAGTTCTGAGTGGTTCACAAATTCTTCCCTGAAGTTTAGAAATGGACAGATTCTCCACTGAAGTTTCAAATATGAAAAATTCATCCCTGGGCTTTGAAAAATTACGAATCAAACCCTAAAAAATTATTAAAAATACCTGTGGGTACATGGAAATTCCTAAAATATTAGGAATAATTATTAAAAATACCTGTGAGTACATGAAAATTCCTAAAATATTAGGAATAATTATTAAAAATACCTGTGGGTACATGGAAATTCCTAAAATATTAGGAATAATTATTAAAAATACCTGTGGGTACATGGAAATTCCTAAAATATTAGGAATATTTATTAAAAATACCTGTGGGTACGTGGAAATTCCTAAAATATTAGGAATAATTATTAAAAATACCTGTGGGTACATGGAAATTCCTAAAATATTAGGAATATTTATTAAAAATATCTGTGGGTACATGAAAATTCCTAAAATATTAGGAATAATTATTAAAAATACCTGTGGGTACATGGAAATTCCTAAAATATTAGGAATAATTATTAAAAATACCTGTGGGTACATGGAAATTCCTAAAATATTAGGAATATTTATTAAAAATACCTGTGGGTACATGAAAATTCCTAAAATATTAGGAATATTTATTAAAAATACGTGTGGGTACATGAAAATTCCTAAAATATTAGGAATAATTATTAAAAATACCCGTGGGTACGTGGAAATTCCTAAAATATTAGGAATATTTATTAAAAATACCTGTGGGTACATGAAAATTCCTAAAATATTAGGAATAATTATTAAAAATACCTGTGGGTACATGAAAATTCCTAAAATATTAGGAATAATTATTAAAAATACCTGTAGGTACGTGAAAATTCCTAAAATATTAGGAATATTTCATATAAATGTCAAATTAGCCTCGAATAAGGCAACAATCGTCGTAAATGTGTAGGTCGCTCCACACTTTGCAATAAGGCGATACTTGTGAAACACTGGTGTAAATAAAGTCCTAGGTAAATGATAAAAAGACCCCGAATCTCGAAAAAGGTCAATATAATTTCTACGAAAACTTGAAAAGTTTTCCTAGATATTGGGGGGCAAATGATATGGGCTAAAAATAACCTTAGATATGTAATTAATGATGTATTAATTAGACCTAGATTGGTCCAAGAATACGGCCCAATAAACAAGGCCCGAAACCCTGATTATTTATTAATTTCGTAATTAATAAATAAAGGAAATATACAGCTCATGAAAAGAGTCCGAAATATGGCAAATTTATCAAAGAAGGATCCAGAATCCCAATTAATGAGTCATAGCCTTTATCAAAAAGGAAAAGACTTATTCAGCAAGAAATACAATGTTTATCCAATATCAAAAAGGAGACTTATTCACTAAGACTCCCAAACATACCATAAATACTAGGCTCCAGACGCCTATATAAGGTCCCTGATCCTACAATCAGAACTACGTCTTTGGCTTGATTCTCAATAACGAATTGAGATACGTAGGCATCTTGTGAGGACCGATTTAGTCTCGAAACACAAGTGCAGCCATTAAAGCTCGAAGCTCTCTAACCCTAGCATTAAATTCGCAATCTCAGTTTTTATTCCACAACAAGTACCATAATAATATTTTAATATATTTTAGATTAATATTTTTTTTAAAAATCTAGAATTTTATGTGAGATATGATTTTTTCGTGGGATGCAATTTTATTTTTTAAAAAACAACATAGAACTCTACGCGAGATATGATTTCTACCTAAGATGAACCAAAAAAAGGTGTGAACCAAATTTGGTACCATTAAAAAGGGTTTCACTTATTAATAAAGGTTATAGATTTTTTGAAGTATAGAGTATTTGTAATTATTTTAATTGAATTACTTGCGTTTTACCACCAAAAATACAATCTTTAAAATTTTAAAAAAATTATAAATTTGTTATAACATAACTCATATTAATTTTTCCCCACATAATTTTACTAAATATACGCATGCATATATTAATAAATATAAATTATGTTATTGTTGCAAAAAAAATAAATATTTATAATTAAAAGTTAAATATTCAATGCATAAAATATTGATTGAACAAATATATAAAATGCTACAATCATAACAAAATAACATAAAATACGATATTAGAATTTGTTTGAAATGTACCATCAAATTTTAAATTAATAAGAATGTTGAACGTTCTAATCCATTTTAGAATTATACTTTTTTTAACTCCATACGTGTATATGCGTTTATTTGTTCTGGACTTTGACTCTAGGTTATTATCAATAAAATTGTCATTATTACTTGAATCATGGGTCTGCTTCAAAAGAAACAAAATGGTTGAGTTATTAAGAATGAAGAAGACAAATTTGATGGTGGACAAATATCACAATTAATTGTTTTAATTAAAAAATTTATGCTCACCACAACTGTATGATGTGATTTTAGATTCTTTTGAGGACGTTGATCGTATTGTTATAGACTAAGTTTCAGTCATTCAAAAATATATTGATATTAGAATTTTTCCTGTGATGATTTTCAATTTTACAGGATATTGGTTTTTATTTTCTTCGAATGTTTTAAATTTTCCAGAATAAATTTTAATTACATATGCTATATTTTTAGGATTTTGTATTTACTTTGTCATTACCTTTAGATTCCAACCACAAAGGTTGTCGTCAACATTTGCTGATATTAACCTCATCACTTCACAATCTTTGAACCACTCCACTTCATTTAATAATGTAGATGACACCCTAAATCTAATATAATTATATATAATTATTGTAAAGAGAATAAGAAGATTTTTTGTTGAAGAATTTGATTTATTGAATATGATGCCTCGTGTTCGGGTTTGAAACGATTTTACCACATTTGCATTTGTATGTATGGTTAATGATATAGAGTTTAATTATTTCAAGAATGTTGCACAACATTCCACTCTTCATAGAAAATTCTCTAATTTTCTATTCCAGATACCCCCACAATTTTAGTATTTCTAAGAATGTTTCACTACATTCCAGAATAATAGGAAGTTCAATTATTTTCTTCCATGGTATCTAGTTTGAACATAATTAGTCTCTTCATGACTAATATCCTCATAGTCAGTGATAGTCTGAACTGATCAAAATTGTTTTTTTTCCCATCAACATTAGAGAGAAATTCAAACCTCCAACTACTCCTTTTATATAAAGCGAGTAAGATGCAATGACCTCGTGAATATTCTCGTTCTGAACCAAATTCACCCAGTGATTATTCACTACCAAAGTCATCATTTACCATCTTATTTCCGTATTAAGTGGTTTTTCGATCTAGAGCTTATAGATATAATCTTCTTTATACAACTTCATTTTTACTCTTTAACGAGTATACACAATCAATGTATTACCATCACTTCAGAAAGTAATCACATTTTTATCACCATCTCTCACCAGAGCTGGTTTCGTCATCAATCGTTAAAAAACTTTTCAGTGATACAATAAGAAAAGGCCAAGGAAGAACATAAACTTCCAACAAAACTCACATTCAATGATTCTTGATCAACCGATGCATTAGGGTTAACAAAATTTTGGATTTCTCCAAATTTCAGCATGAGCTGACCGCAATGCCTTATTAAGTATCATAACGATCACCTCAATAGACTCGTGTGTCACTGCCGCAGCAGACCGACACCAACAAGAAAAATATATCTAATTTAATTGGAGAAATGAATTCAACCGAAAATTATAAATCTCATGTCGACCTATAACCTATACGAAGTATGAGGCCCGTTAGGATTTAAACTTCTCAAATATCCACAAAGGATTTCAGTTCAGATGAACATTCTCCACAAAAACAAACAGCCAATTAAACAGTTGGTACTTAAATATAATAAAAAATTATTTAAATCCGAAATAAAATCCACCAACAAATACATAGGTGAAGAAAGTGGCAGGAGGAACTTCAATATATCGAAGCTATAACACTCAACATGTTAGCAAGAAAATTCAGTATTCCAATAAGATCAAAGAAGTTATCACAACTCAGATTATTATAGACGAGTTAATTATCCACTCTTTCAAATATTTAAATTAAAAACTCATATTCCCTGATAGATGAGCTAAAATTTAAACAAATTTCCTGTGCATACTTGTCATGTAACCGGTAATGGCAACATACAATTTTCTCTGTCCTAATGATCACTTGAAATAAACAAGTTTTACAAGCTCTTGGCACTATGTAAGCTTAGCCCTTTGTCTTAACAAGCTTAATAAACATATTAACCAGCCATGCAAATTATATATCACCATTACTGAGAACAATCCGTGAATGCATTGTTATTAACAAAATCATGTTATTAAACATATATAAGGCCAATAAAATGCATAAATTAATCAATCTAAATTAATAAGTTACCCATGCATCACGAATATTATAAAAATAACACAAACTCTGGCCAACACAATCATGTAATGTACATGATTAGATCACATGTACAAACCACAAGCTTAATAGCTGGACCATATTAAATAATACATATATGATTTTTGCGATGTATTAAAAGACAAAAAGATAATCAAAATTTGTGTACCAGGCATGCAAGACATTCACATTAGTTCGAACAGATTAACGCATAACCAAAGCGATCATAAACATATTGTTACACAGAATTATGCAAATTCATACCCAAATCCCTTTTTCTGTTCGTCATAACAATTAAATATAAACAAATTGCTTTAAGATTGTTTACATTTTCAATAATCTTCATAGATCTCCTACTCAAAACCAAACAGAGTCAGATGTATTAGTCAAAGACTTAAACATGTAATACGCTTTAAGATTGTTAGACAATATGTGATATTAGTACATAAAACAACGCCGGCATGCTTGAATAACAGATAAGGTGTATATAAATAGTAAACAAATTAACTGAATAAAAGAAGGAGACAAGGAACAAAACCGAGTCTAGTGCGTGACTGTCTCCTTAACACTACAACACATAAGGCCTTTTACGACAGAATTTTTACACTAGATCCGTCGTAAATGCCCCCTTTTACGACGAACATGTTCTGTCGTTTATAGTCGAGTTGAAAGTTCGAAAATACGGTCACAAGTATGGAATCTTGTCACAAGTTTGAAATCTTGTCATAAGTTTAACTTTTTGTCACAAATTGAAATTTATGTCGCAAGCTCAATTTCTAGTGACAAGTTAAAATTCAGTCATAAATTATAATTCAGTCACAAGTTCTTATTTTAGTGACAAGTAAAACTATATCACAAGTTGAACTTTTGACGAAAGTTCCGTCGTAAATATATTTTTAACATTTTATTTAATTTAAATAAAAGAAAATCAAAATTAAATAAATCCAATACAAATTCTATATTGCGCAATTATAAGAAACAAAATATAAAAATATCTTTTTACATAAAACCATACTCTTATTGTACATAAAATAATTTACATTATCCTACTACCCAAACTTAGATCAACTTACATCCACAATCCAAATTAAATTCACAAATATTAAAATTTATATGGACCGCCTCTAGAACTCATATCATGGTCATTATCGTCGGACTTAGTACTCTCACCACCGTTCAGTATTTTCACCACTGTCCAGCCACCGTCAACATCATCATCCACGAAGGCGAAGTCCTACAATATATACATAACAATTAGCTATAAAGATATGTTTAAAGATATTAGCCTATGGACCTAGTACAGATATATGAATATACCATCATTTCATGATCACCCATGATCTCTTCCATTACTTCTTTTAAAGATTTTTCAGCACTATTGGGAACAAGTGCTGCAAATACAGGAGGTTCTATTCCTGCATACCATGCAAAATTATAGTTAAAATCTTCAACATTGTTTAAAAAAATGGTATAAAGATTATCAGCATTTAGTGACACAAGGTAATGAAAGAAACTTATGGTTCAATAGTCCGGACAATAAAATCAGCACTTAAATATGTATACTCCTACATATGGGAAATCAATTATATGACTGAATCAACTCAGAGCTTGTTGTTACTAAGATAGGGAGTAGAGCTAACTGAGTAGTGATAAAAACAAGTTGACATGCAGTCAGATGGTTAACCAGTATCATATGTAACATATCACTGGTTCAGAATTTCTTTATGCTATTTACTTGGAAGGAGTGTTATAAATTTATTACCTTAAAAGTTTTAATCCATCAGAGTTAATTCATTATAACATGCATTAACCACAAGACCTTGCCATCAAAGGTCACAACATAATACTTCCAATGAAGAGAACCAGATGAACAAAATGCAAAAATAAACAAGCAAGTGTTGCAAAAAAGGCAAATATATATAGACAGAAATAGGATAATGTCAAATAGATTTGGAAATGGCCATGATGAAAGTGAATTTCATGAGGAAATTCTGATTATAAAATCTAACCCTAGGCCTCGATTTCACAGAATTAAGCACAGTAGTGTTAGCATAGAGCACAGTAGAGGGTGATTAAAAAATTACCAACTAAAACAGATACAACAAGTATAAGTACAGCCAATATTTATCGACGATCCAACCGTACGGATGTGATGATCTATCTATCTTAATGATATTTCAAATTTTTTGGAAAATAATAAATTTATTTGGTTTGAGATTTTAAGAGTGAGTTAATACTTTGACTTCTACTTCTAACTAGTGTTTCCTCCCGAATTGGTGTTTCAATTTTTTTAAAAATATTTCTCGACTATCCAACCATACAGATGTGATGATCTATCTATTTTAATGATATTTCAAATTTTTTGGAAAATAATAAATTTATTTGGTTTGAGATTTTAAGAGTCAATTAGTACTTTGACTTGTACTTCTAGCTAGTGTTTCCTCCCGAATTGGTATTTCGATTATTTTAAAAATATTTATCGACGATCCAACCGTACAGATGTGATGATCTATCTATTTTAATGATATTTCAAAATTTTTGGAAAATAATAAATTTATTTGGTTTGAGATTTTAAGAGTCAATTAGTACTTTGACTTGTACTTCTAGCTAGTGTTTCCTCCCGAATTGGTGTTTCGATTATTTTAAAAATATTTATCGACGATCCAACCGTACGGATGTGACGATCTATCTATTTTAATGCTATTTCAAAATTTTTGGAAAATAATAAAGTTATTTGGTTTGAGATTTTAAGAGTCAATTAGTAATTTGACTTGTACTTCTAGCTAGTGTTTCCTCCCGAATTGGTGTTTCGATTATTTTAAAAATATTTATCGACGATCCAACCGTACGGATGTGACGATCTATCTATTTTAATGCTATTTCAAAATTTTTGGAAAATAATAAATTTATTTGGTTTGAGATTTTAAGAGTCAATTAGTAATTTGACTTGTACTTCTAGCTAGTGTTTCCTCCCGAATTGGTGTTTCGATTATTTTAAAAATATTTATCGACGATCCAACCGTACGGATGTGACGATCTATCTATTTTAATGCTATTTCAAAATTTTTGGAAAATAATAAATTTATTTGGTTTGAGATTTTAAGAGTCAATTAGTACTTTGACTTGTACTTCTAACTAGCGTTCCCTCCCGAATTGGTTTTTCGGTTTTTTTAAAAATATTTATCGACGATTTAATCCTACGGATGTTTAAATCTATCTATTTAGTGATATTTCAAAAAAAAAAATCAAAAAATAATAAGTTTTATTTTAGTGATATTTTTAAATTCATTAAGTTAGCCAAATATTATATATATATATATATGTTAAAATATTCAATTTACGACCGAAAAACGTTGTTGTCGTAAGTTCCGACCTTGTAAGTTTGTTTTAAAACGGTGTCGTCTTCGGCCCATACTAACAATCTTCATTTTGTATTTATATTTAATCACAAATATATAGTAAAATACCCATTTTACGACAGAATACATGTTGTCGTAAGTTTCGAACTTGTAACAAATCTAATTTTTGTCGTAAGTAGCTTCCCAAACGACGTCGTTAAAATATTTAAATACAGATATTTAATAAAATAATGATCTTACGACAGAGTTATGATCCGTCGTAAGTGTGAAACGATATCGTTTTGCTCAGAGGGGTGATTTTGTGGCATATTATATTATTTAAATAATGACCTTACGACGGATTGTTGTGTCCGTCGTAAGTATTTGCGACAGATTGAACTATCCGTCGTAAGATAGGCGCTCCAGACATTCTGTCGTAAGTATTCTGTCACAAAAGCCCATATTTGTTGTAGTGTAAAGCGTATTAGCCCTCACCGTATGTGCGAGCGAATTGCTTCACAGGATATAACGATTTGCAGTGAGGCTGTTGAATAGTGTCACTCTCAGCGAGCTTGAGACGAACAAGAAACTATCACTGGAGGAAGAGAATAGAGATGTGTATGAGAAAAAGATGTGTTTCGAATTAATAATCCTAATGATCTACACGAGTATATATAGGATATGAAAACTTGTGCGCTACACAATTGCCATAATTAATTAACCGTGTTAATCAATTATATGGGTGGAAATTTCCTTAATTAATTAGTCAAGCTAATTAATTGCATCGATGACAATTATGTTGGTGACAATTTTATTAATTAATTAGTCAAGCTAATTAATCGCGTTGGTGGCAAAAAATCCGAATTTAAAACCCGAATTGATTTTACCGAATCAATTAATTCACCCATACTATAATTCACCCATATTTTTCAACAAGAATAACCACAAAGCGGTAAATGTTTGTCATTTTAAACACATTTTTTTATAGTTAGTATACGTAATTGTCAAAAGTTAATAAAATATGTATTTTAAGCAATAAGGATAGGGCAATCGAGCTCTAACAACTACGAGGACGACAGCAATATAAGGCCGATTGTTTGTTTCTATATGTTAGGCAAGTTTGAACACTTGGTTTTGTAGGATTAAACATTTGGTTATGTAGGTTTGAACAATTGGTTTGGTACTTTTGTAAATATTGGTAGTTGTTATGGAATAAAATCGAGGGTGTATTTAATACATACATTTATTATTAGGGTTTGGGAACTTCGAGCTTTAATGGCTGCTCTTGTTGTCGGGGACTAACTCGGTCCTAACAAGATGTCTACGTATCTCTAGTGTTTAGAGAATTAAGCCAATAAAACGTAGTTCTTGGTGTTGCCATCGGGGCTATGGTGGCAGGGGCACACCAAGGACGTACTGACTTGTATGTCCTTATTCGAGGATGAAGTCTAAAATGTAGTTCTGAGATGAGGGGTCAGACCCTTTATATAGGCGTTTAGAAGTCTAGTGCATAAGTATTGATTTCCTTGAAGGATAAATCTTATCCTTGACGATGGATAAGTATTATCACTTCCTTGAAGGATAAATCTTATCATTGACGGTGGATAAGTATTATCACTTCCTTGAAGGATAAGTCTTATCATTGACGGTGGATAAGTATTATCACTTCCTTGAAGGATAAATCTTATCCTTGACGGTGGATAAGGATAAATTCTAGATCATTCCTTGTAGGAGTTGTTTCCATATCATAACGGACTTGTATTGAAACAAGCCCACTTGTATTAGAACAAGTCTGTATTGGACGTCTCCTAATACAGGTTGTACTTCTAGCCCAAATATTAATTACGAAATTAATATTTAATTAGAGTTTCGGGCCTTATTAATGGGCCTTATTTATGGACCAGCTAGGTTTAATTAATGCAATATTAATTATGTCTTTAGGGTTATTTTTAACCCATATCATTTGCCCCCCCAACTTCTATGATAATGCACTAGGATTTCATAGAAGTTATACCGGTCTTTTCGAGACTTGGGGTCTTTTTATCCCTTACCTGGGACTTACTACCATTTTTTGGGGATTTTAATATACACTAGTGTTTCACGAGTATCGTCTTGGTATAAAGTGTGGAGCGACCTACACATTTATGACGATTTTGCCTTATTCGAGGTTAACTTGACATTTACATAAGCCTTTTATGTCTTATACCGTCTTGTTTTGGCTTCAAGCCTTTCATTGAGCATATCGAATGATGGGGTTTGGACTGAATGTCTTAGGTTTCTGGGGTTTCAACCCTTCACCCTTACGAGTTCTTACTGATGGCTCCACTCGTAGTGATTCATTCTCAAGTCTATCAAATCAAACTTCTCCTGAGCTTGAAATTTTCGCTAATTAACAATAGGCATCTTAGGCTTTCTTTTGTATGTTTATTAGCAACATTCACCCTTCGGGTTCGTTGTATTCAACTCTATTTGTGTAGTTGACATGCATATTTTTGTATGCTTTCCTATGCATTCATTTGTAGTTTGTCTTGGCAAAGCTTTGATGATGTTTCTACCAATCAAAACGGGTTCAACCGTTCATCTGCTTTCTAGGAAGCTCATGATTTCATCGAACTTTATTTCTACTTGTCCTACTAGCGGATCCTTTTAGGATGCACTAAACATAATAAACTTTTAAGTTTGAGGCATGCCAAGTCCTTGGCACCTCATGCCCTTCGAGGGTTTCTAGCTTATACAAGCCTCGTCCAAACACATTCTTGACTTTGTAGGGCCCTTCCTAATTAGGGGCTAATTTTCCTTTTTGTCCAACCCCGGATGCTTCAATCTTTCTAAGAACCAAGTCTCCTTGACGAAAGAACCTTTCTTTAACCCTAAGGTTGTAGTAGAAAGATGTTTGCTTCTGATGTTCCACGATCTTGGCATTTGCCTCATCTCTGACTTCATCAATTAGATCAAGAGCCAACCTCATACCTTCTTCGTTCGATTCAGGCTCAAAGGCCCCTACTCTTGGGGAGGTATGATTAATCTCCACTGGCACCACGGCTTCTGCCCCATAGGCTAACAGGAATTAAGTTGCTTCATTAGTAACCTTGCAAGTGGTACGATATGCCTAAATTATAGGGAACAACTTGTCCACCCAAGTGTTCCTTGAGCGTTCAACTCTCTTCTTGAGTCCATCTAGGATGATTCGGTTGGCCACCTCGGCTTGTCCGTTTGCTTAAGGATGAGCAACTGATGTAAACCACAACTCAATGTTGTTCTCCTCGCAGTACTTCTTGAAATCTTCATTGTCAAACTGCTTCCTATTTTCCGTGACCAGGATTCGTGGGATTCCATATCGACCATTACACTTTCCCATAGAAATTGAAATACTTGTTTGGTGGTTATCTTGGCTAGAGGTTTAGCCTCAATCCACTTAGTGAAGTAGTCAATTGCCACTATCAAGAACTTCCTTTGTGCACTTGCCACTGAAAATGACCCAAGTATGTACATGCCCCACATGGCAAACGGGATTGGTGAGTTAACTGATGTTAACATCTCGGGTGGTTGCCTAACCACAGGTGGATGCTTTTGACACCGTTCGCACTTCTTCACATAATCTTTCGTATTAGCATGCATATCTGGCCAGTAGAAGCCTAGACGGGTGATTTTATGAGCAAGGGCCCTGCCCCCCAAGTGCTGCCCACAAATTCCCTCATGAACTTCTTTCAAGGCTAACTCCGCCTCCTGGGGTCGTAGACACTTCAAGTAAGGAATGACAAAAGACTTCTTGTATAAGATCCCTTCGATCAAGACGTACCTCAATGCTCTCACTGTCCACTTTCGTTCCTCCAAGGAATTATTTCGTAACCAACCGGTTTCAAGATGAGCCTTAATGGGGTTATCCAACAACCACCTATGTCAATAGGTGCTATTAGTTTTCCATTGATGCTCGGGGTCTTCAAGACTTTAAAGTATACACTTCCGGCATAGTTCTCTATCTCAGAAGAAGCAAATTTAGACAAGGCATCAACCTTCATGTTTTCTTCTCTAGGGATGTGTTCCATATAACATTTCCATAACATTCATCAAACTGGGTCATAATGGCTTTCACAAGCTTCAGATATTTGGCCATGGTTTCATCCTTAGCCTCAAATTCTTCATTTACTTGTGAGACTACCAATCTCGAGTATCCACAGACTTTGAGAGTATTAACTCTCAAGGACCCAACCAAACCTAAGCCGGCTATCAGGTCTTCGTACTCAGCTTCATTGTTTGTTGTCGGAAAGTCCAACTTTAGTGCATACTCAATGAGAAATCCATCGGGACTTTGTAGCACTAAACCTGCTCCGCTTGATTTTTTTTTTTGATGCCCCGTCATAATAGAGCACCCAGTATTCCTTAAATACCATCTCTTCGTCTTGTTTTTCAACTTCTTTGTCCTCCAAGGGTACTACTTCCTGCCCCCCCCCCCCAACTTATTGGTTGTCGATGGTACATTCAACCATGAAGTCAGCAAGTGCTTGTGCTTTAATGGTCGTTCGGGGCTTATACTTGATGTCGAACTCTCCCAACTCAATCGCCAATTTGATCAGTCTTCCGCTGACCTTAGGACTATGCAGGATGTTTCTTAATGGTTGGTCAGTCAAGACTTCTATCTTATGCGCCTGAAAGTACAGACGTAATTTTCTTGAGGCCATGATCAAGGCTAAAGCAAACTTTTCTATCATTAAGTAGTTTACTTCTACTCCGTGCAGAATTTTTCTCACATAGTAGATGGGTTTATGAACCTTTGATTTTTCCTTCACCAAAACAGCTCCCAAGGCGGTGTTTGAAACTGCCAAGTATAGATAGAGCGTTTTTCCAGGTTTTGGTTTTGCCAACAATGGTGCTTCAGTCATGTATTTTTTCAAGTCCTCAAAGGCTTCTTGGCTTTCTGTTGTTCACTCAAAATTTTTCATGTTCTTCAATACTTTGAAGAAGGGTAGACACTTTTCCCCTAACTTGGAGATGAACCTTACCAATGTTGCCACTCTCCCAGTGAGTTTCTGAACATCTTTAAGAGAGTGCGGTGGTTCCATATCCATAATTGCTTTAATTTTGTCGGGGTTGGCTTCAATTCCTCGTTTAGAGACCATCAGACCCAAAAACTTGTCTGACCCTATACCAAAGGCGCACTTGGTAGGATTCAACATCATTTTATGGTGCCTCGGTACTTCAAATGCCTCTCGGAGGTGCTCTCTGTGATCGTCCTTATCGAGGCTTTTGACTAACATGTCATCTACGTAAACCTCCATGGTCTTGCCAATGAGATGTTTGAAAATTTTGTTCACTAACCTTTGGTATGTGGCACCTGCATTCTTGAGTCCAAAGGCCATAACTAAGTAGCAGTAAACACCAAAATCAGTAATGAATGATACCTTGCGAATGTCATCCTTATGCATCTTGATTTGGTTGTATCCGCTGAAGCCATCCATGAAGCTTAGCATTTTGTGCCCTGCAGTGGCATCTATTACGTAGGCATCTATTGAAGTGTAATTGCTAGGGTTTGGGAGCTTCGAGCTTTAATGGTTGCTCTTGTTGTCGGGGACTAACTCGGTCCTAACAAGATGCCTACGTATGTGTTTAGAGAATCAAGCCAATAAAACGTAGTTCTTGGTGTTACCCTCGGGACTATGGTGGCAGGGGCACACCAAGGACGTAGTGACTTGTATGTCCTTATTCGAGGATGAAGTCTAAAATGTAGTTCTGAGATGAGGGGTCAGACCCTTTATATAGGCGTTTAGAAGTCTAGTGCATAAGTATTGATTTCCTTGAAGGATAAATCTTATCCTTGACGATGGATAAGTATTATAACTTCCTTGAAGGATAAGTCTTATCCTTGACGGTGGATAAGTATTATCACTTCCTTGAAGGATACGTCTTATCCTTGACGGTGGATAAGTATTATCACTTCTTTGAAGGATAAGTTTTATCCTTGATGGTGGATAAAGATTAATTCTAGATCCTTCCTTGTAGAAGTTGTTTACATATCATAACGGACTTGTATTGAAACTAGCACACTTATATTTGAACAAGTCTGTATTGGACGTCTCCTAATACATGTTGTACTTCTAACCCAAATATTAATTATGAAATTAATATTTAATTAGAGTTTCGGGCCTTATTAATGGGCCTTATTTATGGACAAGCTAGGTTTAATTAATGTAATATTAATTATGTCTTTAGGTTATTTTTAACCCATATTAGTAGTGTACTTCATGTTTGGTATTTATGGCATATGTTTATGGATTTTTTTCGATCTGTTTATACCGATGTTGGTCCGATGATATGAACATTTGGTATTGAAATCGTACATTGAAATCGTCAAACTATATAACTAGTCCTGTATACTATAGATAGCAGTCACTTTCTTTCTACAAGAGAACTTAGGTTGTTGTATTGAATGTTCCAGTACGTTTACTATGTATTTGATCAACAAGGACTGACTAAACACCAAGTTATTGATCAAAGTGTTACTGTAATCCATTCAAAAAAACTAGAAGAAGATACATGGAACAGTAACAACAGCTACCTTAAGACAGAAATACATAAGTTACATTTACAGATTGTAAAAACTTTATTTTCCTTATCAGTTTTTATACCCAAGAACTTTCACAGGGAATTTGCAAATTTGCAATTACAAATGAATTTCACCCGCGACTTCTCTTTACATACTTTGAAGCCAAGAAACGCTTGCCATTAATTGAGTATTTGGTTTTTCTATTAGGAGGAGCAATGCTGGAAATGATGGCAGATGAACGGCAAACCATTCGAGCATGCAATTGTTGTTCATTAACAGACGCATCTTGCATATATATCCCTTCTATGAAATTACCAAATATCCTGACAGAAAAAGAAAACAATGTAAATATAATATTCACCACATTGATAATTATTTAATCACTATTAAATTGTAGATATGGATTTATATTCATGTTTCTAAATGTAGAAAAATACCTTGTGAAGAATTCTCGAATTTCCACTTCAGGGATGTAGTGTCCCTTGGAGAATGTCAAGAATAAAGTTCTATCATCTGGTTCCACGTCATGTTCCTCCTTGCAGCTATTCTCCAGCTGCATACCTCCAAATACGTCACTCACAACAGCGTTAGTCTCTTCCAATACTTGTTGGACATTACTGACGGGTGCCATATTATTGCCGGAACCCAAATTTGCTCGAAACCCTAGTTGAGGAAACCCACCTCCAATATAATGGTAAAAAGGAGGGGGCACAATAACTGGATTATAATGTGCATACCACATTCTCTCTCCTTCAACATATTTCAAGATATATTTGAAGAGGAAATGAAGGGTGTTATGCCATATTTTGGCATGGTCCAAATTTCTCCGTTTAATAATTATTAATTCAGATTAATAATTAATTGCTTAACCAATAAGCAATATCCTCTCTCTGAAACGAGGAAAGAATCAATCTCAATCGACGAATAACGGAAAATATCTCCAAACGATATTCTTCAAATCATGGAAAGAAATGCGGAGATGTCGCAAGATTGTAGGAAAACATGTGAAGACCGGACTATTTATGGGAACGTGAGGTGGAGTGATAATCCTTGAACTATTTATGGGAACATTGGATTGATAATCCTTGGACTATTTATGGGAACATGATGTGGATTGATAATCCTTGAGCTGTTTATGGGAACATAAATCTTGGCTATTTTATGGACTTGGACTGAATGACTTATCTAATGACTTGTTTTCCAAGAACTACGTGAGGCTTGATCCCTATATAAGGGTACGTAGGCACCTTGTATGGTACAGTGGTACAGTGGTACAGTGGTACACGGCAATTGACACTCGGCAAAGTGCAAGAGAAAAAACCCATTCTCTAATCAATTTTCTGAGGAGTCATCATACAAGTCCAGCCACAACTTTCCATAAACCTCCAACACACTGTTGTACGAAATTCTCCTAACAACAAAGGGGATATAAATAGTGTACTTGGTGTGAAGATAGGGTTTTTTCGGTGGGGTGGGAAGGGGCAGGGGAGACGCATCCTTTAGAAGAGCTGTGCCGTCTAATCAAAACTTAGGGTTTTGTTGATATGGTTTTCCAATGACCAACGGATATGTCTAGATATCTCGAAATCTTACCGTTAGTTGGGAAGATACGGTCTAAAATGTACATTTTAAGAAATTTCTTTAAAAATTGATTAGACCAAGAATATGACTTTTGTTTTTTTTTAAACAAATTTAAAGCAAATTTCGTTAACTTAAAAATAACTCGATCGAGACAAATCTCCAACCGGCTACCCAATTAAGTTGAAAAACAAATAAACGAGATAAACAATTCGCCCATTTGTTTCCTGATTGCGAATACAAATATTCTTGATGTTAAAAATGAATACAATGATCTCCCAAACAATCCAACCTGCATCGACTTTCGATGTCTTCCTGAAAACGATGAAAACGATAACATCACAATTGACCTTCACACAATTAAATCTAGATGTAGTCCAGTGTTCAGATATTTCACTTGCACTAACTAAAATCAGAGATACAGATGCCCCCATAATACGAACAATCTTCTGTTGTGAAATGTGAGGTTTTGCGATTTACACCACCGTTCCATTCCACACCACTTCGATGCGAACATTCCACATCTCCCAGTACACCATATTCATCATTCTCAACAAAACAACCACCACAAAATAACTTAAAATATACAAAAACATACTAAACTCTTACAAGGAGAGACAACAAACAACCCAAAAAATTGGGTACAGATCTCACCTAAGGATGAGAATTATTAATAATACCTCATTTAACTTCCTCAGCCCCATCTGTATTTTTTTATATTTTTTTTATGTTTAAATTAATATTTAAGTTTCTCATTTTATAATTTATCATATTAATTTTTACTTTTATTTTAATATTTTCCGTTCACATTAAATTTTTTAGTTTATTATTTTTTAAGGCCCGTGCCTTGCACGGGTTATAGGCTAGTAATAACATAATAATATTTACTCACTTCTAATAGTGCAAATTCTGCGTGAATTGATGTGAAGCTAAACATAAATTATAGCATTCAAGCTCCATTAGTCAAGCAAATAAGGGAATTCATTACTAGAAAAACGTTAATAGACAACGGCTAAATACCGATGTCCGGAAAAAATTGGGCCATGTGTATGTAAGTGTAGAGAAAGGTCATGACAGTAGACATCGGTTTTAAACCGACGTTTTAGATGACTTTAGACATTAGTTCCTGCCAAATTTATGATGTCTATAAATGACTTGCACATCAGTTCACTTTAAAGACCGGTGTATATTTATTAATCAGACTTCGGTTCCTCCTCTCTCTACTAGAAAAAGAGTTCAAATTCAACCGGAGATAAATTCAATCGAATCCTGTTAAATATGTAGTCAATGTCGTCTAAGCTTTGACCGAGACCCATTTTCAACCGAATAAATTCAACCAGGATTAAATTCAACCGAACAAATTCAATCGGCATTAAATTCAACCGAACAAAATCAACCGAAAATAAATTCAACCATATCCAGTTGGATTTCAATATGCTTAAATTTCGCCGGGCGCCAAAATTCCCGCTAAAAATTTAAATACAACTGGATAATTTCAACCGTTGTTAAATTCAACCATATTCGGTTGAATAATACAGTTTAATTATATATATATATATATATAATATAACAAATAACTAAATATTTATTTAATAAAATTGGTATAAAGGCATCCATGATGTATACTTTAAATTTTATATCAACCAATGCTAAATATTTTAGAAAAACATTATAAATTTTTTTAAAACAATATATATATTGATTTTACTATTTCAATTTTTACTTTTACTTTTATTTCAACAAATATTAGTAAAAGTTGTCACTACAAGGATTTTTGCTATAGACAACAGGCAAAACGTGTTGTCTGAACATACCAAAAACTGTTGACTATTGAGAAGTCGTCTGATACACACCTCAGACAATACACGGCAAACTGTTGTGTGAAAGTTGAAAGACAAGTAAAAGTCACCTGAAAACTGTTGTCTGATACCCAGAAACAACAACACTTCTTTGAAAACCTGTTGTCAAAACTCCAATAACGCAACACTTTTTAACGAATATATTGCTGTTATTAAGCAGAAAGACAATGGTTTTTGAAAAAAAACCTATTGTTTAAGTGGAAAAGATACAATCTTTTACTTGATCAAGGATGTTGTTGTATGTCACTACAGACAATGGTTTCTTAGCAAAAAACCATTTGTTTTATGGTTAGATGTACAACATGTTATCTCATATGGCATGTTGTTGTACGGTAGGAAGGATAACACTTTCTTAGTATATAACTCTTGTTTGAAATTATTTCAAACAATGGTTTTGCAGAGTATAACATGTTGTTATTTGTTCATGAAGACAATGGTTATAGACATTAAGTGTTTGTTCTTTGTTAAAAGAGACAACAGTTTTGTGGTTGTAACCTGCAGTGTGTATTCTTCTCCCACATTACTTTGTTAAATGGTACATGTTGTTTGTTTGTATTTTTTACAACT
The DNA here is from genome assembly GCA_030848705.1 of Heracleum sosnowskyi. NCBI lineage: Eukaryota > Viridiplantae > Streptophyta > Magnoliopsida > Apiales > Apiaceae > Heracleum > Heracleum sosnowskyi. The sequence goes on from CM061239.1 coordinate 14,708,118, forward strand.
GTTAACATTAAGTAATTTTTATTTTCCTGTTGTGTGAGTCATTTTCTCACAAGAGATTTTAATAAAAGCATTGCTTGATAAACAACTTAAACAATGGTTCTGGACAGAAAACCAAACTACACTATAAAATGAAAATGCAAGAAACAAACAATAGAAACCAATTCAATCCATCCATTACGACCAATATTCACCATACCATCAACCAAAACTACACAAGCATTTTTTCACCTTATAACGCCAACACCACCAACAAACGTACACAACCAACCAAGTACATAATTAAAGTCTATCCACATCCAAAACAACTAATACATAAGTCATATTTTTACGGAACACATCCACAAAAGAGACGGACTAAAAGTTTAATTTCCGCTACTACCAAGAACATGTTCAGGTCAAAATACCAAGTTCAATAAAAGACGACAGTTCAAGGAGCCAGGTGCTTCAACATATAATTCGCCAAGTCAGTCCTTATATCATTAAGCTCAGGCATGCCATAGTGCAAGTTGTTTCTGCGTCGCCACTGCAAAATGGAACATGTATTGGAAGTCATATATCTTCACCACAAAACACAAGGATATCAGAAAAAAAAATGCATTGTTACCTTCTTAGCAAATTTCAATTCCTTATCAAGACATATCTCCTTCATATAACGCATCACAAACACGCCACAGTCCTTGGACCCAGGTTGAAGAGGAATTCCCTGAAGAACATGTAGAATTAATTATATGTCTACACTGTCCTTGTGGAATTCAGAGATAGAAAAAAAATTAATTAAGGAAAGGATAATACCGCCAGGTTCTCCCATGTAATTTTGTTTTTGGTAAACTTCTTCGCATCGTCATTATAGAGATTGATGGCACTACGAAATATAATGTAAATCAAATTTATGACATTTAACTTAAGAAGTGCTCTCAAATGAAATTAAGTTAATATAAAATACTCACTTGTCGACCACTTCCGTCCATTCTTCACTTGTAATTCGGCGCTTCAAAGGATCCATCTGGTAAACGATTTGAGCATCTGGATTTACAGCGGTGAGTGTCCAATGGTTCCTAATAATTCATGAAATTAAACTATATTAAAGTGTGCATTTAAAAAACATTAACACTAGCACCACACATTAAATAAAATAAAATTATAAATAAAATCATAAAAAAAAAAATTAAACGAACTGTGTTCAATTATATATACCCCGACTGTTCTTGTGTCCGATCTAAATTCATAATGAATTTTCTAATTATGAATATTAATAAATCAGATCACATGGTCACTCCTATAAAATTAATAGACTTGATAGCATATAAGTGTTAAAAAAAAAAAGAACTGACCCGGAGTTATATGGTAAGAGAAAATACTGGCCAGGCTGAGCATTCTTGAACCTGAGAGATAGGGATCGCGACCTCTCTGCTGGATTACCACAACCGAGGGCACCAATCTTATCAGGATCAACAAACGCTATCATATCAGTCATCTTGTGTTTTTTCAAATATACCTGCAGAAAACTGTATAAAAAAAGTCATTACACAAGCAGTCCATTTTCATTTAAGAACTATTTACAAAGTCAAATAAATTTTTGAACGTCGATACTTACTTAATGTATAAGCAAATGATGCCCCCTGACATCTCACCCCCACAGCTCAAAGCATGAATATCCGACAAAAAAAGAGCCTTCTTAGCAGTTGATCCGAAAGCTTCTTCGGATATCAGAAAAGTAGATGCTCGGCCGTCCGCCAAGGCATCCTTTGCCCAAAGCCACAAACGCTTCATGGTAGGGGGAAAGTCAGGACCAATGTCCACCCAATACTCTGGGACTAATCCCAGATCTTCCACCTTCTTCCACTTCTTTTGTCCATTTTTCTTGCTTCCCTGAAATATGACATTAAAAAACAATTGTGAATGAAAACTGCCTAATATATTAGGTTCGTTAAAGTAAACTGCCTAATATGTTTATTTTAATTATGATTTAATAGATTACAACGAATTTAACCTTTGTACTTCCATTCTGTCTGGCAGTGGTTGTCTTCAATTCCGTTATGAGATCTTTTGGCCATGCAATATAAGTCCCGACAGCTTGCTCCACAGTTATGATCTCATCTTGGATTGGAAAAGGAATCTTTTCAGATCCTTGAATTACACGAGTGATAGAGACTCGGGCATTCTCTTTTGTCAAAGGTTTCCCATGAAGAATCTGACTCTTTGTATCAACAGCAGCGTGTGCAACAATATTATTTGGGGAGTTAATTGCCAGTCCCCACTCTGTATCATTATCATCTTCCACACACAAATTTACAACCAGCTCCTGATCATCCTCCAAATGAACCCCCTCAACAGCCTCCTCAATTTTTTCTAGCACGTCAACAATCTTCTCAGTCCTTTCTCCACCCTCCACAACCTTCTCATTCTTTTCTTCCACATCAACCTTCCCATTCTCTTGATCCCCTTCAGGAAGATTATAATCACCTTCGAGGAGATTGAGTCTCTTCTTTGCACCTGCCAACTCCAACTCCTTGATACCCTTAGAACAACTTGCTTGCTGAGATCCAATATTTGGACTACCTTCAGAATCAATTTTCTCACATAAAGCACTTTTCAGCTTTTCAACCTCAGCAGACCAAAAGGAATCTCGCTCTCGGACTATCCTCTCTGATTCCTCTCTCATATACTTCTTAATGCCCTCCTGAATCCTCTCATCCATTGACTTGCCGGTCTTCTTCTTCCGTGGAAGATTAAAGTATGTAGACTGTGTGACATAAGTACCTTGTCCACGTACCCTTCCTTTCTTCTCAGGGTTACCGAGAACCTTGGTCAAGACATCGCTTGTGCCTTCCACGGAAACTTCTCCATCCCTAACCCTCTTCTTCATTATCTCCTACAAAAGTGACATAAAAAATATAAGTACGTTAACTAAAAAAATAGATATCACATTGAAAGAACTCAAAATATAAAATAAATGAAAAACTTACAATATCTTTTGCAATTTCTGCAACTTTTACAGACTTATAATTCCCATTTTCATCCTGCCGCGCACGGAGCCACGTATCCGCTCGATCTATGTCAAATTCCTCAGGATCACCAAGAGCGAGAATCTGTAAAACAAAGTATTATTGTATTGTTTAACATACAAGTCATCGTAAAATTAAACACAATTATCATGCATGTTTGAAAGGGATATATGTATGATTACTAACCATTTCCTGTTCTAGGTTAGCATAACCTTTTCTTGACATGTTATGAGGATATTCGCTCAACTTCCTCCTTTTTGTGAGTTCTTCGTGGATCACCTTAAGGAACAATGATCAAAATGTTAGTAACAAAGCTGTTCAACTATATATTTTTGTAATCTCAGAAATTCAAAAACAAATATGGTAAGAAAACTTACACCAAATTTTTTTGACAGACGGTCAACAACGAACATGTCCCAATGATCCTTCTCAATAAAGGTGTAGTCAGCAGGAGGAAACTGTAGCAAATCAAGCTGGTCATGGTGTGGCAGGACGTATTTGGTTGACAAGCGGCTCTTGAACTCTCGCCATTTTTTGCCCGCAGATTTGAAAACCACCTTCTTGGCGGTTGGTGGTACATCAAACGCCATCTACGTAGATAAGTATTTTAATTAGCATACATGTATTAACTAAATAGGTGGTCATGAATGAAAAGTTACTTCATAAGATGTAATTTGTTTTACCTCCACACATTTCCAAATCTTGTTTTTCCTTTCAGTCGGAACAATTAGCCAGGAAGCATAGCAGATTGGGACTTTACTTCTCGCAAGAACACCAATATAAGATTCCATTTCCGTGGCTGCTTTACCGTAAGGCTGACCCTTTTCATTGAAACTCACCAAATGCTTTTCTCCCAACATCTTACGCCTAATAATCTTGTGCATCGTTACAGGTCCGCGCTTTAAAAGCTTCAGTCCAGTTTCCTTTTTCGTAGCCAACGGTTGCTCCATTCGTTTCCTTTTCTTAGATAAAGTGGCTTGTAGGTTCTTTGAAATAGACTTCTTCACAGATACAGGGGATGCTGAAAGAGCCCGTGTCACCGGTCGATTAGGGGAAAACTGCACCACCTTATTCTTCAGGTCAGGGCATGACTCCGTCGGCTTTTTCTTTATTTTCTTCACTGCAGGGGTAGACTGAACCGGTGAGTTCTTTTTTAGTGCCTTCATAATGGTTGTCGTACTTGCTTTGGGAGCGGATTTTCTCTTCGGCTTCATGATCAATCTACAACACCACATGTTAAGTGAATTATTTATATAAATGTAAGCATATTACACTAAGCATATTACATTCCACAAGATTGCTTATGCCGTTGTAAAATCATCATCTATTGCACCTGATGTGAAGTCGAATAGATGATGATTTTACGACGGCAAAAAAAATCTTTGAGGGAGCTTAATTCAGTAAATCAATCCCAACAATACATAACCAAAACAAAACAAAACTAATTAAGCTAAACATAATGAGAGAGAGAGAGGGACAGAGGGAGAGAGGGAGGCAGGGAGAGATATAGAGAGAGAGAGGGATGGAGAGAGAGAGGGATAGACAGAGAGAGAGAGACATAGAGGGAGAGACAGAGAGAGGGGGAGGGAGAGATAGAGAGAGAGAGAGGTAGAGATCGATTTAAGAGCATGCATAACCATATATCATAGTATCCATAAGCATATAACAGAAAGAGAGATGGAGAGAGAGAGGGAGAGAGAGAGAGAGAGAGAGAGAGAGAGAGAGAGAGCGACGATCTAGGGAGGGAGAGGGGGATGAGTTGTGGAATACCTGAGTGAGCTCTCGATTTTGGGGGAGTGATTTAGGGGGAGCTCTCGATTTTGGGGGGAGGGATATTAGGTCAATTGGGGGGGAAAATTTGGGGAAAAGAGGGGGAATGAAAATTTGGGGAAACGATTTTGGGGGGAGTGATTCTGGGGGGAGGGAGATGTTGTAATTATGTAAGTATTGTAACGTATATTAAGATATAATATTTATTTTTAATTAGTAAATTTTAGAAATAAATATTTATGTGTAATATTTTATGTGGGCTGATATAAAATATTAATATAAAATATTAAAATATTCTAAAATATTAATAAAAAATATGAAAATATTAATGTAAAATAACTGTACCCATATTCTTCAACCGGGATTTCGAAGCCCGGGTCGTACGATCTCAAAGATCCATAGTCCGGTATGTCCATAGGGTTTAGGGTTTAGGGTTTAGGGTTTGACCGTTAACCCCTAAACAGGTACGGTTGACCAGGTGAATGTACGGTCAAACCCAGGTTTGACCGTTTAGTACTAAAAAGGTATGGTTGACCAGGTGAATGTACGGTCAAACACAGGTTTGACCGTTTAGTCCTAAACAGGACTACGCCCCTCTTAACTGTACCCATATTCTCCAACCGGGATTTCGAAGCCCGTGCCATACGGTCTCAAAGATCCATAGTCCGGTATGTCCATAGGGTTTAGGGTTTAGGGTTTGGGGTTTAGGGTTAAGGGTTTGGGGTTTAGGGTTAAGGGTTTAGGGTTTAGGGTTAAGGGTTTAGGGTTAAGGGTTTAGGGTTAAGGGTTTAGGGTTTAGGGTTTAGGGTTAAGGGTTTAGGGTTTGACCGTTAACCCCTAAACAAGTACGGTTGACCAAGTGAATGTACGGTCAAACCCAGGTTTGACCGTTAACCCCTAAACAGGTACGGTTGACCAGGTGAATGTACGGTCAAACCCAGGTTTGACCGTTTAGTCCTAAACAGGTATGGTTGACCAGGTGAATGTACGGTCAAACCCAGGTTTGACCGTTTAGTACCAAAAAGGTACGGTTGACCAGGTGAATGTACGGTCAAACCCAGGTTTGACCGTTAACCCCTAAACAGGTACGGTTGACCAGGTGAATGTACGGTCAAACCCAGGTTTGACCGTTTAGTCCTAAACAGGTACGGTTGACCAGGTGAATGTACGGTCAAACCCAGGTTTGACCGTTTAGTACTAAAAAGGTACGGTTGACCAGGTGAATGTACGGTCAAATCCAGGTTTGACCGTTTAGTCCTAAACAGGTACGGTTGACCAGGTGAATATACGGTCAAACCCAGGTTTGACCGTTTAGTTCTAAAAAGGTACGGTTGACCAGGTGAATGTACGGTCAAACCCAGGTTTGAACGTTAACCCCTAAACAGGTACGGTTGACCAGGTGAATGTACGGTCAAACCCAGGTTTGACCGTTAACCCCTAAACAGGTACGGTTGACCAGGTGAATGTACGGTCAAACCCAGGTTTGACCGTTTAGTCCTAAACAGGTATGGTTGACCAGGTGAATGTACGGTCAAACCCAGGTTTGACCGTTTAGTACCAAAAAGGTACGGTTGACCAGGTGAATGTACGGTCAAACCCAGGTTTGACCGTTAACCCCTAAACAGGTACGGTTGACCAGGTGAATGTACGGTCAAACCCAGGTTTGACCGTTTAGTCCTAAACAGGTACGGTTGACCAGGTGAATGTACGGTCAAACCCAGGTTTGACCGTTTAGTACTAAAAAGGTACGGTTGACCAGGTGAATGTACGGTCAAATCCAGGTTTGACCGTTTAGTCCTAAACAGGTACGGTTGACCAGGTGAATATACGGTCAAACCCAGGTTTGACCGTTTAGTTCTAAAAAGGTACGGTTGACCAGGTGAATGTACGGTCAAACCCAGGTTTGACCGTTAACCCCTAAACAGGTACGGTTGACCAGGTGAATGTACGGTCAAACCCAGGTTTGACCGTTAACCCCTAAACAGGTACGGTTGACCAGGTGAATGTATGGTCAAACCCAGGTTTGACCGTTAATCCCTAAACAGGTACGGTTGACCAGGTGAATGTACGGTCAAACCCAGGTTTGACCGTTAACCCCTAAACAGGTACGGTTGACCAGGTGAATGTATGGTCAAACCCAGGTTTGACCGTTAACCCCTAAACAGGTACGGTTGACCAGGTTAATGTACGGTCAAACCCAGGTTTGACCGTTTTGATAAATATTTCAAAATTAAAAAAATAAAATAAATAATTATATTTAAATCGATTAGGAAAATGAGTTTAATTTTATATATGATCAAACAATTATATTTTTAAAAGTTATTAAAACTAATTTAGCTCGACAAAATGACACATTAATATATGTCATCGAGATATTTGTCTGAACATCTGAACTTAAGTTTTACACCCACTTTTCAATCACCTCCACCTCTGTCCTCCTTCGTCCTCCTCCGTCAATTCACCTCCACCTCCGTCGTCCTCCGTCCACCTCCACCTCCGTCCACCTGTGCTCTGTGCTCCACCTCTGTCCTCTGTGCTCCACCTCTGTACCATCTTCACTCCACTACCCTGCGACACCTCCGTCCTTGCATCTCATCTTCGTAGTTTTGAAGCAGCTCCATCTTCGTAGTTTCAACGAGCTCCATCGACATCTCCATTAAGGTATTTTTGATGAAATTTGTTTCAAAAATTTGAAATTAGGGTTCATACTTGTATTTGGGGATCTGAGAAATTGTGTTAGTGTTAGTTTGAAATTGTGTTTGTTTGTCTTAGAAATTAGTCTATTATATATGCTCCAACTCTGTCTTCCTTGATTGACTTCAAAATCAAAGCTTACCAGTTTTCATTAATCATCAATTTTCACCTTTAGTGCTATCTTTAAACAGGAATAGGATAATGGTCAAAAATCCACATAATAGAAATTAGCTTCTATTATGCTAAACTAAATGTATGTGTTAGTGTTTGTTGATTTTAACAAGTAAATTGTGTTAGTGTTACGTTAGTTTGAAATTGTGTTTGTTAGTGTTACTATGTGCTGATTACATTTGTTTTTTTTATTTTAAAAGATGGACAAGTCTTGGATGAATGCTGATAGAAGAACAAAAGAGTTCCAAAGAGGAGTGGACGGATTGTTGATGTTTGCACTGGAGAATGGACAGGATGGAAATAAAATCAGTTGCCCCTGTCTAAAATGTGCACATAGTAAATCATGGAAAGCTCGAATTGTGAGGGGCCATCTTTTCCAGAATGGCATCGATCAGAGCTACACATGTTGGATTTGGCACGGGGAGGTAAGTACGGGAGAAAGTCAGCATGCCGCTGAAGATACTTCTAGTTCTTCACAATCTGTAGATCAAAACCCGATGAAAACAGAGAATGCCGGTGATACCGATGACAATGCAGATGACGTTTCCCTAGATTCCTCGGATGTATTTAACCATATACAATCTGAACATGAACCCCTCTATCCGGGATGCGAAGGATTTACAAAGATGAAGGCTTTAGTAAAATTATATAACTTGAAAGCAAAATATCAAATCTCTGATTCTGGCTTCTCAGAAATTCTTCTTTTGGTTGGGTCTATGCTTCCAAAAGGCAACAACTTCCCTTCTTCTTTCAGTGAAGCTAAAAAAAGCTTGTGTGCTTTGGGAATGGAGTATGAAAAAATACACGTTTGCCCAAATGATTGTTTAATATACCGTGGAGATAGAGATGAAGATGCGACCAGGTGCCGCATTTGTGAGGCCTCTAGATGGAAGTTGAATAAAAATGGGGATGAATTGGAAGGGGTTCCTGCCAAGGTTCTCTGGTATTTTCCGTTAATACCACGTTTGAGGAATTTGTTCAGTTCACCTCAAACAGCCAAGGAGTTGATTTGGCATGACACGGAGAGATTGAAGGATGGTAAAATGAGACATCCTGCAGATGCACAGACATGGAAGGAAGTTGACGCTAAGTGGCCTGAGTTTTCTTCGGATCCTAGAAACCTCCGGTTAGCTTTATCGTCCGATGGATTTAATCCGTTCTATAACACAAATGTTGATTACTCATGTTGGCCAGTTTTGTTGACAATTTACAATCTTCCACCATGGCTTTCTATGAAGAGGAAATATATTATGCTATGTTTGTTAATATCTGGACCAACTCAGCCCGGCAATGATATCGATGTGTTCCTTCAACCACTTATGGAAGATTTAAAAAAGTTGTGGCATGGGAAACAAGTGTACGACGCATACAAGAAGGAGTATTTTTTGCTTAGAGGCATTTTGTTATGGACAATCAGCGATTATCCAGCCTATGGCAATTTGTCGGGCAACATTATCAAGGGTTATAACGGGTGTCCTGTATGCGTTGATAACACAAAAGCTACAAGGCTAGTTAATTGTCGTAAGTGTGTGGTCATGAGGCATCGGAGGTGGCTGCCCCGTCATCATCCATATCGCCGACAGAAACAAGATTTTGATAACACCGTGGAAAAGGAAACTGCTCCAATTCCCCTAACCGGAGAGGAGGTGCTTCAAAGAGTACAACATTTGAAGGGCCATGTCTATGGTAAGACACAATGCCAACCTCGATTAAAGAAAGGTGATGTTCGACCTATTTGGAAAAAGGTATCTATATTCTTTGAGCTTCAGTACTGGAAGTTTCTACCGGTTAGACATGTTCTCGATGTGATGCACATTGAGAAAAATATATGCGAAGCTTTACTTGGCACCATGCTTAATATACCAAAGAAAACAAAAGACAAAGAATCTGTCCGTATTGACATGGCTGAAATGGGAATAAAAACCGAGTTGAGGCCAAAAAATCCAGGGAAAAAGGAGAAGTTACCATTAGCATCTTGGAATTTGACTCATTCCGAAAAAAAGGTTGTCTGCTCTTCCTTTCTTAACATGAAGTTGCCTGATGGTTTTTGTTCTAATGTTAGGAGTCTAGTTTCAATGGAAACTCTTAGACTTACTGGAATGAAATCTCATGACTGCCATATGATATTGCATCATTTGCTCCCAATTGCAATTCGGTCGTCATTGCAAAAAAGAGTCAGGAACACAATTATCAGGTTCTGCCTCTTCTTTAAGGCAATTTGTAGTAAAGTTATTGAGCCTGATAAGTTGGAGAAAATGCAATCGGAATTGGTAATTACTTTATGCCAGCTTGAAAAACACTTCCCCCCTTCCTTGTTTGATCTAATGTTTCATATATCGGTGCATCTTGTACGAGAAGTTGAGCTCTGTGGACCAATTTTCCTTAGGTGGATGTATCCTTTTGAGAGATACATGAAGACATTCAAGGGATATATAAAGAATCGGGCTCGTGCAGAAGGTTGTATTGCGGAGGCCTATATAGCAGAAGAGGCGGTGGAATGTTTGGTGGACCATGACGAAGGAACAACTATCGGGGTACCGAAAGCTGGTAGACATACTAAGGATGCCATCTACAGGCCATTATCGGGTGCAACCATAATAACCCCGAGTAGGACTGATTTGCACGTAGCACATTTGTGTGTTCTCCAGAATACTACTGCAGTTATACCATTTTTCAAGTAAGCCATGAATTTAATTTCTTTATTTTATTTATTTGCATGCATTTCTTATGTCATTTTTAATGACTCCAGTGAACACATGGCATTTTTAATGACCAAATATCCGGAACATGAAAATGATGAAATGTGGTTAAAGAACAAGCAGAATGAGACATTCCCTAAATGGTTTAAAGAAAAGGTATTATGTGAGTTTAATAATACTTTTGTGATTTTTTTACAACAACCTAGCTCACATGAATCATTTTACAATTTGTTTATTTTTTTTCAGATTGCATCAGATTTGGAAGACAAAAAAGAGTTATCAAACGAGATAATATGGATCGCAGACGAACCCAACAAAGATGTTCCTACATTCAGCGGATACAGAATGGATGGGGTTACCTTTCGTACCAGGGAACGTGATGACATGCGTCAGGTTCAGTGCAGTGGTGTGTGTGTAGAAGCCGATACAATGGTTGTGCACGGTAAGGATAAAAACATTGAGCACACATCACATACATATTACGGAGTTATAACAAGTATATGGGAGTTGGACTATAATTACCTTAGGGTCCCTATTTTTCATTGTAAGTGGGTAGATATGAACATAGGCACGAAGGTAGACGACTTGGGATATACATTAGTAAATTTGAATAGGTTGGGCTTTTTAGATGATCCATTTGTATTGGCAAAACATGTTAAACAAGTTTGTTACATTGATGATCCTCTTGATAAATCATGGTCCGTTGTCTTGAAGTTACCGGAGAAAAATTACTATGAAGACAATGTGTATGAAAATGAGGCATCTGTAGAAGTAGAACTTGAGAATGACTTCTATATGCCCAATTTTCCGGATGTTGATGAGGAAGACATGCCTACTAGTTACATTCGAGATGATGTTGATGAACTAATACAACTTTCGTAATGTAATAAATTAATTTGTGCTCTGTAATTTGTAACTATAACTCTTGATAGATTGTTGGTTGGTTTGTTCAGAAGTTCTTCTGTTTGGCCTTTGTTGATTTGTTGGATGCCAATTTGGTAGGTTAGTCATCTTTTAAATATATTTTTTTTTCATGTACAGTTCATCAGACAACATTTTTAAACAGAAGACACTTGTATGAGGTGAAACACACAATAGGCCAGAACCTGTTGTGTGTTGGATTAAGATCATACAACACTATGTAAAGCACTTGTGTTAAATATCATTACACAATACCACATTGGAAACCACTTGTCTCATTCTAACAATACTTTTTACGAAGTATTGTCTATGCTTCATTCACATAATATTTCTAAAAAATGTTGTGTGTTGGTTCACTGTCACACAACACTGTGAATAACATATTGTATGACTTATAATTAGACAACATACCTAAAAACACTTGTCTGAATACAACAACGGTTTTCCTGGATATTGTGTTGCAGGCATTTACACAACACTTATTTTCTAAGGCTTGTCTGATCTTAAAAATACTTATGCATTTACACAACACCCCTGTTTTGGCCCATTGTGTGAATGTTGGATTACACAATACGATTTTTTGCAGGAAAATGACAGTTGTCTGATCATTTCGGGCAACACTTTTTTCCATGGGTGTTGTCTGATAGGTGTCGTCTATTGCCAGATTTCTTGTAGTGTGTGCTTTATCAACAGGCAGTGACGTGGCATGAGTTAAATTCCATCAAATATGGTTGAAAATATAAACACAGTCTCAACTGTTTATGGTTGTTTTATTTGTCAGGTAACCTTTCCTTTTCAACCATATCCGGTTGAATTTGGCCGATACAATTGTAAACCCTTCTGTCCAGTACCCTTTTCTTTTCGTCGCCTCCATTTCCCTTTTTACTCTTTCACCATTTTCTCTCTACCTTGAGCTTCAATTTTACAAGTTTTCATGTCCAAGTAAGTATTCAAAATATTCATTTTAGATCTTATTGTTACAATTTGTATTATTTATGTTAATTATGTCAATATTGTATGTTTTTTTTGAATAAAATGATGTTTTATTGTGCTAATTAAACTAACAAAATTAGTGTAATTACTACTTGTTCTTAAGAGTGTTAAGATAATAGAGAGATAATTAGCTACAAATTGATAATACTAACGATATGTTTGTATATTTTTATTGATATTATTAGTTATCTAGTTTGGTTTTTAACTATAAAAATTAATTAAATTATATGTGATATTTGTAGATGGCATCCGATCGAAGTTGGATGTATCGTAGGTTCGATTCGAGAAATAATATAACGGAGGAATACAAGCTTGGTGTACAAGATTTTATTAAAGTTTCTTTGAAAGGGAATGTTGATTCAAAGGGGAGGATAAAATGTCCATGTAAGGAATGTGGAAATACATGGACTAAGTTACCCGAAAATGTAACTTATGATTTGTATCGGTATGGAATTATGGAGTCATACACTAAATGGATTTTTCATGGTGAGAAGCGTGGGTCGCGAGTTGAAGCCGAGACTAGTTCAGGTAATATTGATCTTAGAGATGATGATATGTATGATGCACGTGAAATGCTTAGTGATTTTGCAAATGCACATGGATATTTTGAGGGTGGTGAGGAGGAACCGACTGCAACAACAAATTTTTTTTATGAGATGTTGGATGGTGATTTTGAACCACTTTATCCGGATTGTTCCAGTTCTACCACTTTATCATTCGTAAACAAGTTGTTGTATTTCAAGAACAAACATGGTTGTAGTAACAAGGGATTTGATGAGCTACTTCAACTTTTTGGATCAGTGCTGCCAAAGAAACATAACCTACCTGAGACATATTATGATGTTAAAAAAATGATAAGTGGACTGAATATGAGATACTAAAAGATTGATGCTTGTGAGAATGATTGCATGCTATTTTACAAGAAAAACAGTTAGAAGATATATTGCGATATATGTCATACAAGCCGATATAAGAATCAAAAGGATGATGGAAAGAAGTTGATTCCAATAAAGATCTTGCGATACTTTCCACTTATACCAAGACTACAACGTTTATACATGTCTGAGCAAACTGCTAAGTGTATGACTTGGCACCATGATAGAGTTGTAGTTGAAGGTCAATTATCTCACCCAGCAGATGGAGATGAATGGAAAGATTTTGATGCTAGATTTCCAAGATTTGCAAAAGAGGCACGAAATATCATACTTGGCCTTTCTAGTGATGGGTTTGACCCATTTCGTGATCCCCTAACAAGGGATGACACTGTATGGCCTGTTGTGGTGGTTGTTTATAACCTTCCACCATCTATGTGCATGAAAGCTCCATACATGTTCATGCCTCTCATTGTTCCTGGTCCCGACGATCCTACAAAAGACCTACATGTTTATCTCCGACCGTTAATTAATGAACTGAAAACGTTATGGACAGGGGTGGAGACATATGATAGGTCATCACGCACAAATTTTCAGATGAGGGCAGCACTACTATGGACAATTAGTGACTTTCCAGCACTTGCTATGTTAAGTGGGTGGTCGACTAAGGGTAAATTGGCATGTAATGTATGTAGTGGAGATATTAAAGGCTTTCAACTCAAGAATGGTGGTAAAACTTCTTTAGGACCAATCAGATGTCAATCCTAAATTTTAGACCAATCACAAGAACCTAAAAACTTTCCTCATATAATTTTATTAACCAAGGGTGGTTAAACTATCCATACAACGCAATTAACCAATCAAATTCAAAATTTATTTTTTTAATTAGAATTTAAATCCATTAAAACTTTCCTCATTTGATTTTATTAACCAATTATTAACTAAATGTGGTTAGACTATCCATACAATGCGATAACCAATCAAAATTCAAAAATTATTTTGTTTTAGATTAGAACCAATCCAAAAATTTTGAATTATTTTAGGACCAATCAGATGTCAATCCTAAATTTTAGACTAATCACAAAAACCTAAAAACTTTCCTCATGTAATTTAATAATGGTAGTTAAACTATCCAGACAACGCGATTAACCAATCAAAATCCAAAAAATATTTTTTTAATTAGAATTTAAATCCATTAAAACTTTCCTCATTTAATGTTATTAACTAAGTGTTGGTCAATCCTAAATTTTAGACCAATCACAAGAGTCTAAAAACTTTTCTCATATAATTTTAAACTAGATAATGTTTGATTAACCAACATATAATTAAATTTTAAATTAATTATAAATTTTCTCATAATTAGATTTTAGATTAATTATAACTTTCCTCATTTAATATTATTAACAGTTAGACGATCCATACAAAATCATAACTTTCCTCATAATTAGATTTTAGATAAATTATAACTTTTCTCATATAATTTTACTAACCCTGCAACCCGATTAACCAATCAACATACAATAATTTATTTTATTTTATTTTTAATTTAATTTAAATTTAAATCTATTAAAACTTTTCTCCTATAATTTTATCAACCAATGACGGTTAGACTATCCATAAAATACGATTAACCAATCAAAATTCAAAAAAATCTTTTATTATAATACTTGAGTCTACCACATATCAGTTAACCAATAAGAAAACTTTGAATTATTTTAGGATCAATCATATCCAAACAATGCGATTAACCAATCAAAATTGAATTTTTTTTATTTTTAATTAAAATTTAAATTCATTAAAACTTTACTCATATAATTTTATTAATTAAGGGTGGTTAGACTATCCATATAACGCGATTAACCAATGAACATTCAAAAATTATTTTGTTTTTAATTAGAATTTAAATTCATTAAAACTTTACTCATAAAATTTTATTAGGTTATACCATCTATACTACACGATGAACCAAGCAAAATTCAAAAATTATTTTATTTTTATTAGCATTTAAATCATATCCATAAAACACGATTAACCAATCGAACATTTAAGTATTATTTTGTTTTTAGTTAGAATTTAAATCCATTAAAATTTTCCTCATATAATTTTATTAATCAAATGTAGTTAGACTATCCATACAACACCAATCAAAATTCAAAAAATATTTTATTATAAATTAAAATTTAAATCCATTAACTATTATATTTATATATTTAAAAATTTTGGTTATCAATTAAAATTATTTTATTTTTAATTAGAGTTTAAAGCCTTTATTATATTTATATATTTCGAGATTTTGATCATCAATTGTATTATATGCGTAATATAAAATCATTTATTATAATACCAACCCAACAGACATAATAAGGAAGCATTATGAGTATAAGATTAAATCTGTTATCTATTATATTTATATATTTCAAAATTTTGGTTATCAATTAAAAGTATTTTATTTCTAATTATAATTAAATTCTTTATTGTATTTATCTAATTCGAGATTTTGATCACAGATTATACTATGCATTTAATATAGAATTATTTATTTATATATATAAACTTCTAATACCACTCCACGATCTAACACATTTAATAAGGAAGCATTACGAGTATATGTTTTACAAGTTGAATCTAAAGTTTATATTTTTGATTATTAATTGTTAAAGACCGTAACTTATTGTACCATGTGTTTAATATAAATCGTCTATTTTAAAACCATACCATTAACCAACACACTTAATGAGGAAACATTACGAGTATATGTGATATGGGCCGAAATATAACCCTAGATATAATTAATGATATATTAATTAGACCTAGTTTGGTCCAAGAATTAGGCCTGACAAAAGGCCCGAAACCCTAATTATTTATTAATTTCGTAATTAATAAATAAAGGAAAATACGCAGCTCATAAAAGAGTCCAAATATGATAATATCTTCATAGAAGGATCCAAAATCCCAATCAAATATTACGATGAGTCACAACACTTATCAGATGAGGATAATACTTGCCTGCCAAGCAAAACACTCCTTATCAGTTATCAATAACGAGACTTATCCATTAAAGTCTCCTAAACATACTCTAAATACAAGGCTCCTGACGCCTATATAAGGACCCTCGTCCTTCATTCTAGAACTACGTTTTATTGGCTTGATTCTCTATACAGCAGAGATACCTAGGCATCTTGTGAGGACCGATTTAGTCTCGAAACACAAGAGCAGCCATTAAAGCTTGAACGCTCACAAACCCTAGCATTTAATTCACAAAGCACGTGTTTTAATCCATAACATTTGGCGCCATCTGTGGGAATTCGAACATCAACCATGGCAGTCACACGAAGAACAAATCAAACTTCTGAAGGAACTCCTGTTGCCTCCGAGGCCGGTGCTCAAGGAGCTCAACCACCACCAATTACCAGCACTGAAGGGGCGAATATCCCCACCAACACTCAAGGACCGGAGATCCCAATTTCAGTTGAAGGGACGAATCCCCTGCAGGTGGTCATTCATGGATCTAATCCACAAGAGACCACTCACCAGCAACCGATCACCACCTCCCCACTGCTCATGAATGCCCCGAGGAGCCTTCATCTCCATACTACTGATCTCCCTCAATATGTGAATCAGACCCTTGGGATGCCTACCCATAGCAGGCCCCCTCGACCCCCGGTGGGCGGTAGTGGTACCAATCTGGTACACCATGAGGCATATTTGCCCCATTACGTCCAAGGTTTGGAACCCCTGAACCAACAAACCCAAACTCATCAGATGTTTCGAGACGATTTCTCTGGTCCTCACACTGAGGATGAAAATTACAATACTGATGATGACTATCCCCCACGAAGGAGGCGTTCTGCAAACAAGGAGCAAACCATTCAGGAAAGGATTGCAGCCCATGAGGCAGAGGTTGCAAAACTCAAAAAGAAGTTAGAGGAAGAAGAGGCTGCAAGAGCAGCCGGGAAGACTCCGGTAATTAATTTGGATCCTACTCCTCCGAGATCCAGAAGGGTTGAAACCCCAAGAGGAGATCCTACTGTATTGTTGCCCCTAGGAGATCCTGACGATCCTACACCACCCTTTACTCAAGAGATAATGAAGGCCACCATATCCAGAAAGTTTAAAATGCCAACCATCAAAGCTTATGATGGAACGGGAGATCCCGCAAATCATGTAAGAACCTTCTCAAATGCACTGCTATTGCAGCCTGCCAATGACGCTGCAAAGTGTAGGGCGTTTCCACAAACCTTGGCAGGCATGGCTCAACGTTGGTATAGTCGCCTTCCGCCCAATTCTATTGGATCCTTTAAAGAGCTGAGTAAGGCATTCATCAATCAATTTGTTAGTGGGAAGATACATGAGAAAAGTTCCGCCTCTCTTATGGGGATTCGACAAGGCAAGAATGAAACATTGAGAGAATACTTGAGTAGATTCACTAAGGAGGCTATAAAAGTCCCAGATTTGGAAGATAAAGTGGCTATGATAGCCCTACATCAAGGAACTACCGATGACCACTTCAGGAGGTCTTTGGCTAAGCATCCCCCCGAAAACATGTTGTCACTACAAGATAGAGCTGGGAAATACATCAAAGCTGAGGAGAGCATGAGAAAGTATGAACCCGTTGCTACTGGCAATGGAAATTCAAAGAAGAGAAAGGATACTCCAGAGTATGATGCAAGAGAGAAGTATCCTAGGACATCAAAGGATTCTGATTCACCACCCAAGAAGAACAATTTTGGGCCTAAGTTTACGGAGTATGCAAGATTGAATGCTCCTAGGAGCCAAATTCTGATGGAGATAGCAAAGGAAGAAGACCTTAAATGGCCAAAGCCTATGAGGGCCGATGTGTCAAAAAGAAATCAAAACCAATACTTCCGGTTTCACAAAGAAGTTGGCCACGAGACAGATGACTGCAGGCAACTAAAAGATGAAATTGAGTTCTTGATTCGAAGAGGAAAGCTTGGTAAGTACACCAAAGATGGAAACTAGGGAAGTCAGAGAGGAAATTATGAAAGGAAAGACTATGATAGACGGGACAATGATCAAGACCGAAATCCCAAGCCCCGAGGGCCTGTCATCAATATGATATTTGGAGGGCCAACTGCTGCCGGACCTTCCAGAAACTCAAGAAAAACTTATGCCCGTGAGGTAATGACTGTGGTTGGGGAAGCACCAAAGCATGCCAAGACTGAAGTATCTTTAAATTTTGATGATTCTGATCTTGAAGGAGTGAAATTTCCCCATGATGACCCTCTGGTCATAGTACCTGTGATAGCTAACTCTGAAACAAAGAAAGTTCTTGTTGACAATGGAGCTTCAGTGGACATCTTGTTCCATGATGCTTTCATCAAGATGGGTTACACTGATTCTCAGCTAACACCCTCAAACATGCCCATATATGGGTTCAATGGAGTGGAATCGAAGGTAGAAGGCACGATTCAACTCCCCATGACAATGGGACAAGGTTCAAAGACGTCTACTCAAATGCTGAACTTCATAGTTATTAAAGCAACTTCAACCTACAATGCAATTCTGGGAAGAACGGGTCTTCATGCATTCAAGGCTGTTGCCTCATCTTATCATTTGAAAATCAAGTTCCCTACCAGGAATGGAATTGGCGAAGAGAAAGGCGATCAGAAAATGGCTAGAAGCTGTTATGTAGCCGCGTTGAGGCCTGATGGAGTTGGGGGGCAGGTTCTCCCAATTGAAGACATGGACGTCAGAAACGATGAAGAAAGAAGAGGAAAGCTAGCTGAGGATCTTGTTCCCATCCCCCTGGTCCCAGGGGAACCAGACAAGGTCACCTACATTGGAGCTCTACTACCTGAATCTATGAAAAGCAAGTTGACATCCTTTCTTCAAGAAAACAGTGATGTATTTGCTTGGACAGCAGCTGATATGCCAGGGATTGATCCCTAATTGATAACCCACAAATTGAATGTGGATCCTGAAAGAAAGACAGTGAAACAAAAGAAAAGAAAGTTTGCTCCAGAAAGGCAAGAAGCCATCAAGCAGGAGGTAGAAAAACTATTGAAAGCAGGCTTCATTGAAGAAATTCAGTTCCCTGAATGGTTGGCTAACCCAGTGATGGTCAAGAAGGCTAATGGAAAGTGGAGAATGTGTGTGGACTTCACCGACTTGAATGATGCATGTCCTAAGGATTGTTTTCCCTTATCAAGGATTGATGCTTTGATAGATGCCACTGCTGGGCACGAGATGCTAAGTTTCATGGATGGCTTCAGTGGATATAATCAAATCAAAATGCACAAGAACGACATCTCCAAGGTATCATTCATCACCGACTTTGGTGTCTTCTGTTATTTAGTCATGGCATTTGGACTTAAGAATGCAGGGGCAACATACCAAAGATTGGTGAACAAGATTTTTGAACCACTGATTGGTAAAACAATGGAAGTTTATGTGGATGACATGCTAGTCAAGAGCCTCGACAAGGCAGACCATATAAAACATCTTCACGAAGCGTTTGAAGTGCTGAGGCAGCACAAGATGATGTTAAATCCAGCAAAATGTGCCTTCGGGGTAGGCTCAGGAAAGTTTTTAGGCCTGATGGTCTCCAAGAGAGGAATCGAAGCTAACCCCGACAAGATCAAGGCAATCCTAGACATGGAACCACCCAAGTCTGTTAAGGATGTGCAAAAATTGACAGGAAGAGTTGCAGCATTGGGAAGGTTCATCTCCAAGTCAGGAGAAAAGTGCTTACCTTTCTTCAAGGCACTCAAAAATGTGAAAAATTTCGAGTGGACACCTGAAAGTCAAGAAGCCTTTGAGGCCCTGAAGAAATACATGGCTGAAGCACCGATGTTGGCAAAACCAAAGCCAGGAGAGATTCTCTATCTGTACTTGGCGGTCTCAAACACTGCCCTTGGAGCTGTTTTGGTAAAAGACGAATTGAAGGTTCAGAAACCCATCTACTATGTTAGTAAGATTCTGCATGGGGCAGAAATAAACTACTCTACCATAGAGAAGTTTGCCTTAGCCTTGATAATGGCCTCAAGAAAGCTGCGTCCATACTTCCAGGCGCACAAGATAGAAGTTTTGACTTATCAACCTCTAAGGAACATTCTGCACAGCCCTCAATTTAGTGGAAGATTGATCAAATGGGCTATTGAGTTGGGGGAATTTGATATCAAGTATAAGCCTCACACGGCCATAAAAGCTCAAGCACTCGCTGACTTCATGGTTGAATGTACCATTGACAACCAAGAAGTCGGGGGGCAGGAAGTAGTAGTGGAAGACAACAAAGATGAAGACACGGTGTCCAAAGAATGCTGGGTGCTCTATTTTGATGGAGCATCAAAAACAAAATCAAGTGGAGCTGGTTTAGTGCTACAAAGTCCTGATGGATTCATAATAGAGTATGCACTAAAACTTGACTTCCCAACAACAAACAATGAAGCTGAGTACGAAGCTCTGATAGCTGGTTTGGGCCTAGTTGGGGCCCTGAGAGTTAAGACTCTCAAGGTATGTGGAGACTCGAGGTTAGTCGTTTCTCAAGTAAATGGAGAGTTCGAAGCCAGAGATGAAGTCATGGCTAAGTATCTGAAACTTGTCAAAGCCATCATGACTCAGTTCGAAGAATGCTATGTGGAGCACGTTCCGAGGGAGGAAAATGTGAAGGCTGATGCCTTGTCTAAGTTTGCCTCTTCTGAAATTGAAAACTATGCAGGAAGTGTATACTTCCAAGTCTTGAAGACCCCAAGCATCAACGGAAAGTTGGTAGCACCCATTGGTATTACCAGTTGTTGGATTGATCCAATCAAAGCTCATCTGGAAACTGGGTGGCTGCCCAAAGACACTTCAGAAGCACGAAAGCTATACGTCAGAGCACTAAGGTATGCCCTAATTGAGGGAATCCTATACAAGAAGTCTTTCATCATTCCATATCTGAAGTGTTTGAGACCTCAAGAGGCAGAATTGGCCCTGAAGGAAGTACATGAAGGGATTTGTGGGCAACACTTGGGGGGCAGAGCCCTTGCCCATAAAATCACTCGCCTAGGTTTCTATTGGCCAAGAATGCTTGCTGATGCTAAAAGCTATGTGAGAAAATATGAACGGTGCCAGAAACATGCACCAGTGGTTAGACAACCACCTGAGATGATGACATCTATTAACTCTCCTATCCCTTTTGCTATGTGGGGAATGGATATACTTGGGCCATTTCCAATGGCAAGTGCTCAAAGAAAGTTCTTGATAGTGGCAATTGACTACTTCACCAAGTGGATTGAGGCTAAGCCATTAGCCAAGATAACCACCAAGCAAGTGATGCAATTTTTCTGGGAGAATGTGATATGCAGGTATGGAATTCCACGGGTCCTGGTTACAGACAATGGAACTCAATTCAACAATGATGAGTTCAAGAAATATTGTGATGAGAATGATATCAAGTTGCGCTTCACTTCTGTTGCCCATCCTCAAGCAAATGGGCAAGCTGAGGTTGCAAATCGAATTATCCTAGATGGGCTGAAGAAAAGAGTTGAACGCTCCAGAAATACTTGGGTAGATGAGTTGCTCCCCATACTATGGGCATATCGTACTACTTGTAAAGTCACCACTGGAGCTACCCCCTTCTTGCTGGCATACGGGGCTGAGGCAGTGGTTCCAGTGGAGATTACACACACGTCTCCAAGAATTGAAGCTTATGAACCAGAAACAAATGAAGAAGGCTTGAGGCTGGCTTTAGATCTAATTGATGAGGTTAGAGATGAGGCAAACGCCAAGATAGTTGAACATCAAAAGAAAGCGTCTTTTTACTATAACCTAAGGGTTAAAGAAAGGTTCTTTCGTCAAGGAGACCTGGTTCTCAGAAAGATTGAAGCATCCGGAGTTGGACAAAAAGGCAAGTTGGCCCCCAATTGGGAAGGACCATATCGCGTCAAAAATGTATTTGGTCGTGGCTCGTACAAGCTAGAAACCCTTGAAGGGCATGAGGTGCCAATGACTTGGCATGCTACAAATTTGAAAGTTTATTATGTTTAAGTGTGTCCTAACTGGACTCACTATTAGGGCAAGTAGAAATAAGGTCGACGAAACCAATCCAAGTTTTTAAACTTGAGGTAGAAGTAGTATACTATGTAAGGGTTGAACCCATTTCTTCAAGTTATGAATTCATTCAGCAATATTCTTCAAAGCATTGCATATTGATGTTTATATGATTCAAAGTACTAATTAAGTACGCAAACACGAAGAACTATAAGGCATAAAGGAAATAAGTTAAATAACTTACAATAAAGTTAAGTTATGCCCGAAGGCAGAGTTACAGAAAATAAATAAAAATCTACAACTAGCTACGACTAAGCATCACCTCCTCCATGCTCTTCCTCAGAGCCAGACTCCTCCCCAGGCTCCTCTCCAGACTCTTCTTCCTCACCGGAGCTGGATTCCTCAAACTCTTCACCAGGATGAGAGGCATGCTCGGGATTGAGAATCCTGTCATCCTCATCCATATCACCCTCCCCCGCCAAAGCCATCTCCAAACGAGTGGGAGCGTGGGGACTGGAAAAATCAGATATAGTGAGGGATCCAGGAAGTCTCCTCGAAACCTCAGCCAAAGCATCATCCCATCCTTTTGTATACTGGACAGGGAAGAGGAGGTCATCGTGTTGACTGATTAAGTCCTTGTACTCGTTAGAGTCAAGGTACTCATCAATATAGCTCTCCTTCTCCTTCCTGAGCTCTACCAGCTCCGCTTGAGCATCAATCAGCTCCTTCTCCCTTTGGTCCAAGGAAGCCCTAAGAGAACCCACCTCCAGCTGAGCCTTATCAAACTTAGCCTTGTTGGCCTCCGAGGATGCACACCAAGCTTTGGCTTGGAATAAAGCCCCTTGAAAGCTGGCATTAGCCTACAAACAGATCACAAGTTAGAATGATAACTTAAAATATACTAAGGACTACAAATAAAAAGGGAATAATGACTTACAGCAGCAAAGGCTTGAGAGCCCGCACTTTCTGCCCCCTCGATGGTGGAGTTGGCCACAAAATCCTTGTAGTCACAAGGAGTTAAGGAATGATGTGACCACTCAACAGCGTGCTTGGCCACCCCTACTATGGTGTCCTTCTTTCTAATCCCCCAGTTGGGGCGCCAGACTGAGCTCTTAGCTGAGGAAGAGCCCTCGACCTCTTCAACCTCAGCTACATGAGGCCTCAGAATAGAAGGGCCTTTAGCAGCCAGCCTGGGGTCCTTCAAACAAGCCCTCTTGATTCTGTCTGTTTCCCCATCTTCCGGCTCATTTTGCTTGTTAATAAACTCCGCGGCTGCAAAACAAAAATCAAGGAAAACAAAATTGGTATAAGGCAATCTTAATACAAATACAAGAAAACAGAAGAAAAGGAATTACCCTGATCAGAAACTTTTGAAAGTTTCAAAGACTTAAGTACAAACTCGTCCAGGAGCTCCCAAGACTTGGTGGCATAATCATCCTTGACGAGTTCAGCATAAGCATGAGCCTCCTCTTCAGTCAGGACTATGTCATCTGGGCTACCATTTGACACTCTACTAAACGAGCTCTGAAAAATGGTGCCCCAATCCCCTTCATCCCACATCAAGTACATAAACTCATCCTTCCACTTGGGGTTATTATCAGGAATGGATTTTGGATGGAAAATGGGGGGTGTCGAAGAACGGTGGCTAATGTACACCCAACCCAAGGTGTTGGAAGAACTATTCTTAAATTGAAAGACCTTTCTAAAAAGAGCAACGGAAAGGGGGAATTTGTTTTTTAAACACAAAACAATAAAACACATAATCAACCTCCAGGCATTTGGAGGTAGCTGACAAGGGTTAATTCCTACGTCGGCTAAAAGTTGGGGAATGAAAGGATGAAATGGGAATCGAACTCCTGCAGCAAGGACCCCCTTATAAATGCAAAGAGCATTCGGGCGCCAATGGTAGGAACGATCCCCAGGACCAGCTGGGACTAACCTATAAGGTGGCCTAATTTTATACATGTTTTTATAGTCAGCAATTTTATCAGCATCATGAAATCTATTGCTATGATTGAAGGAATCTAAATGTGATATAGAGGGATACTCATCACTACGTTCTAGAATCATATCTTGTAAAGACATAGTAGGAGAACGGATAGTGATACCTCTTTTCGACGCTTGATTCATTTTCTGCAAACGTTGAGCAGAACGATCAGCCATCTTCAAATCTTCAAAGAATATGCAGAAAATCTCCAAAACTCAGAAAACCTTCAAGGGATGAAGGTGAAAGCCCAGAAATTCAAAGAAGTTCCAGAAAAACTTCAACAATTGAAGATAAAACCCAGAAATCTTCAAGTCTTCAAAAAGAAATTCCCAGAAACCTTCAAGGGATGAAGGTGAAAGCCCAGAAACCTTCAAGGGATGAAGATCAATCCCAGAAAATCAAGAACACCACCGTACAAGAACTCGCCGGGAATCGCCTTACCACGGAATAAAAGAGAGAAAAAATAAGACACTAGAGAGAAATTTTCGGAAAGAAAGAAGTATGAAGTGAGAGTGAAATGAGAAATCTCACTCTTTTATAATGAAAATGACTGGAAGCTCAACCGGTTAAGGGATGGCAACCGTTTATAGCCAGTAAGGCCCATAAATCCATTTATGGATTACAAAGGCAAAAGCCCAAATAAATTAAGATTAAGGCAAACTCAAAGCCCAAAAATTACTAAAGGCCCATTAAGGCCCAAGGCTTGAAAAATTTAAAGCCCAATTAGGCTAATTAAAGCCCAAGAATGAATCTTGGAATAAAACCAAGGCAAAAAATTAAAAATCTAGGTCGAAAAGACCCTAAAATGAAGTCAATTAAACGAGATCAAAAATACACTGTAAAACGAGTTCATACCCCTCGACCTTACACTGAAGCGAGGTCGAAAAGTAAAAGGGAATGAGGTCGAAAGTAAAGCCAGAAAATCAGAGGTTAAAATGACATTGGGAATCCTGGACAAAAATATATGTAATTCCTGGTCGACCAATCGAGGTCGAAAATAGCTTTTGAATCGAAGTCGACAGCTTCGACCTCGCAACCAATCGAGGTCGAAGGTATATTAGAGGTCGACATATGAGGTCGACAATAGCCTTTGGATCGAAATTTCAGGTCGAAGTTACATGGTTTCCTGGTCGATCATGTGAGGTCGAAAAAGAACTGAAATTTCTGGTCGACAGCCTCGACCTCACATTCATTTGAGCTCGAATTCCTAATCGAAATTCCTGGTCGAATTTATACTGGATTCCTGGTCGAAAATTCCTAGTCGAAAAAGGCTTGAATTTCCTGGTCGACAGCTTTGACCTCACAGCTATTCCTGGTCGAATTTACACTGAAATTCCTAGTCGAAAAAGTACTAGATCCTGGTCGAAAATTCCTAGTCGAAAAAGGCTTGAATTTTCTGGTCGACAGCTTCGACCTCGACACAGTCCTGGTCGAAAAAGACTTGGAATCCTGGTCGAAAATGACCTGGATTCCTGGTCGAAAAATACCTAATTCTTGGCCATTTTTGGGCTGAAAATGCTTTGAAAAAATGGAAAATTCCGGGAAAAATATGAAATAATTTCTACAAAAATCTTGAAGGGTTTTTCCAGAAATTGGGGGGCAAATGATATGGGCCGAAATATAACCCTAGATATAATTAATGATATATTAATTAGACCTAGTTTGGTCCAAGAATTAGGCCCGACAAAAATTCCCGAAACCCTAATTATTTATTAATTTCGTAATTAATAAATAAAGGAAAATACGCAGCTCATAAAAGAGTCCAAATATGATAATATCTTCATAGAAGGATCCAGAATCTCAATCAAATATTACGATGAGTCACAACACTTATCAGACGAGGATAATACTTGCCTGCCAAGCAAAACACTCCTTATCAGTTATCAATAACGAGACTTATCCATTAAAGTCTCCTAAACATACTCTAAATACAAGGCTCCTGACGCCTATATAAGGACCCTCGTCCTTCATTCTAGAACTACGTTTTATTGGCTTGATTCTCTATACAGCAGAGATACATAGGCATCTTGTGAGGACCGATTTAGTCTCGAAACACAAGAGCAGCCATTAAAGCTTGAACGCTCACAAACCCTAGCATTTAATTCACAAAGCACGTGTTTTAATCCATAACAATATGTATAATTTTTACGAATTAAATCAATAATTTATATTTTTGATTATTTAATTGTTAAAGGTCGTAAATTAAGTTATATTTCTATACTTTGATATTTGGTCACCGATTATACTATGCCTTTAATATAAAGTCATCTATTTCATAGATAAACTTTTAATACAATTCTACGATCTAACACATTTAAAGAGAAAGCATTTTGAGTATATGTATAATATTTACAACTTGAATCTATAATTTATATTTTTGATTATTTAATTGTTAAAGGCTGCAATTTACTGTACTATGTGTTTAATATAAATCGTGTATTTTAATACCATCCCACTACCCAACATACTTGATGAGGAAGCATTACGAGTATATATATATTTTTTTACTAAATTAATTCCACTACCTATTATATTATTTTTCAAGAATTTGGTTATAAGTTGAAAATATTTTATTTTTAACTATAATTAAATCATTTATATATTTATATACTTCGAGATTTTAATCATCAATTGTCATATGCGTTTAATAAAAACTGGATTTCAATTAAATTAATTTAAAATAATAAGCAATTTGAATTCAATTAAATTTAAAATTTTGAATTATTATAATATATAAGTAATTTTAAAAATAAAACGAACACATCATTTTCGTAAGTATAAATCTTTTGAATTTAAATGAAATTATATTTTTAAATTAAAAGAAATAAATTTTAGTGCAATAATTGTTAGCGGAATATTAAAAATCCAATTTACCAGTGTAAAAATACTTTAAATCTATCATACTCAAATTACATGCAGGCACGGTGGATTGGTAACCAAAAATGTTACCCATGTACACGGGAAATCTATATCATTAACCATATCTACAAATGCAAATGTGACAAAATCGTGTCAAACCCAAAATGGGACATCATGTTCAATAAATTAAATGCTTCGAAAATATTGTTCTTCTTAATCTCTTTATTATAATCATATATAATTTTATTAGGTTTATGGTGTCCATCTACATTATTAATTCAAGTGAAGTAATTCAAAGATTGTGAAGTAAGGCGGTCAATATCAGCATATGTTGATAACGACCTCAGTGGTCAGAATCTAAAGACAGTGACGTAATAAATACAAAATCCTAAAAAAAGAGCATACTAAATGTAACTTTAAAATTTATTTCTAACAAATTTAAAATCTCCGTTATATGAAGAAAATGAAAATCAATATCCTGCAAAATTGGATATTATCACAGAAAAAAAATTGACATTCACTATATCTTTGAATGTTTGAAACTTCATCCATAGAAAAATAGTATATTTCGGCTCGAATGTGATAAAATTAGTTCAAAATCTAGAGTTTCAACACCCTCACAAAAATCTAACATCACATCATACAATGTTGATTCTTTCCTGGCGAGCGTAAAATTTTCAATTAAAATAATTAATTGTGATATTTGTCCAACATCAAATTTATCTTTCTCGTTATTAATAACTCAACCATTATTTTTTTTCGAACCATGTGCATGACTAAGCTAATATCGAACTTTATTAATGCTAATCTTGAGTCAAAATTGGGAACGAATAAATGTATATTCACGTCAATGATAATGGAGTTAATATGAAGTATAAATCTAAAATGTTTTAGGACATTCAACAATATTCTTATTATTTTAAAAATTGATGTTACATTTCAAATAAATTCTAATATCGTATATTTATGTTATTTTGTTATAATGGTAACATTTTATTTATATGTTCAATCAATATTTTATGAATTGTATATTTAATTATAAATATTTATTTTCTTAGCAACCAATAACATAATTTATATTTCTTAATACATGACTGCTTATTTGGATAAATAACACTTTAACTACACTTTTTGTCATAACAACATGAAATGTTAGTAAAAAATGTGAAAAAAAATTTAATATGAGTTTTGTTATATAACATGTTTATACATATTTGAAAAAATTTAAGATCGGTGCATTCGGTGCGTAGCACGGTAAAACGCTACTTATAATCAATTTTCTTTGGGGCAATTTATCAAACACCTGAATTACAGCTAAAAGTTCTTATTTGCATGTCCATTTGCTACTATGAATTAGGGAGATGTGGAAAAGAACAAGCCTGGCACCCATTTCAGCAGCTTTCACAGTCGCTTAACGAGTTTGAAAAATGTTTATCTCCTTGTTCGCAGTCATTTACACTATGCTCGCTCAGGCTTGCAGGTAGAAGTTAGAACTCATTCATATTACACACCCATAAATTACTTAGATTTTTCTTTGATTCAAAAGGCTTATGTTCGATTTTTCTTTTTATAGGCATTGTGCTCTTAGAGCATCTCCAATGCATGTTTACCCTTAGTTAAAAAATTGATGTGTCAGTTCATTTTACATAATATGTATATTTTTCTCGCTCCAACCATACTTTACCCTTAGGCAAATATTTAGCCAACCACTTCATCATTGGTTATATTTGGCCAACATCTATAAATTTTACATAAGCTGTAAATTTGACACGTTCTCAATCTTTTGTATTTTGAACTATATCCAATCATTTTACATAACCCGGAGTACCCCCTTATACAGGTTCAACAAATTTTATTTTACATAACCAATTTACATAATGCCGTTGGAGATGCTCTTAAACATCT
The DNA here is from genome assembly GCA_030848705.1 of Heracleum sosnowskyi. NCBI lineage: Eukaryota > Viridiplantae > Streptophyta > Magnoliopsida > Apiales > Apiaceae > Heracleum > Heracleum sosnowskyi. The sequence goes on from CM061239.1 coordinate 14,736,985, forward strand.
TTTAAAAATAGTTTAGGATCAAAAAAATTATTGAATTTATAATTTTATCGGAAACTTACTGTATTATTATGTCGATACCGAAAGAATATTATTTAAATAAGGTTTCCATTTTAGAGAAATCGTCAAAAATGCTAATTTTTTAAGTTTTTTCTTTCGATTTATCATCTTCCGAAAATAATCAACTGCAACCTGTTTTTATATTTTTCTAAGAAAATAATTGAAATTATTTTTTGTTGCATTTGGGGTTGATTTTAGTTGCATACGGGCGGGGTTATATTTAATTTAACCGGTGCAACTTGTTAAGCAACCTAATATGGAACCAAAAATTATTTCAATTATTTCTTTTTTATAAGTTGTAATTATGGTAGTCAGTTGCAAAAGTTGTAGACCGTATTTTTACAAATATTTTCAAAAAATTGATATTTTCACAAAATATTTTGAAAAAATCAGTATTTTTTCAAAAGAATTTCTAAATTTAAGTATTTCTTAAAAAACCTTTCATTTTATTAATTATTATTTAACCAAAATTGTAAGTGTAATATGTATGGTGATTCCGCAAATGGAAAATATTAACCAACATATATATAATCATTAATATTTGGCGGTGAGTTGACGACCCATCCCTTTCAATTTAATTTTGAAATGTTTTAAATTAATAAATATTGAAAATAATAGAGAAGTCTAATAAATTCCTATTTTCATAAACTTTCTTCTCAAATTAAATTATCATCTCCTCTCAAAATTTTCTTCAAAACCATAAACATCATCTTGATAATAACTACACAATCTATTCAAGTTAAATGTCAAAAGTTATCATCTTAATATTCATCAACACTTTTGAGTTATCGGAGACCTATCCTTACTTTTCAGTTGTTCCATGAGCATCTATTCCTTTGGAGGAAAACAAGCAATTTCACTAGCCAGAAAATTCCTCCCTGTACTAGTAAGTTTATTAATGCTTTCGACCTTCTTTGCTGCCTCCTCACCTAGTCTGTAATCGGAGAAAGGTTCAGAAATAGGGAGACAGGGAATGCAATTCAGTGACAATCGGTTTTCGTATCTTCTTAAGACATCAGTTGCACTCTCCTGGATATTTCCCACGTTATTCAGCCACTTCACTACATCATCCTTGAGTAGTTCACCGTTACTTCTTTCATCTTCAGCTTTTTCAACCATCTTCTTTTGCTCAACTTTGAGTTCCTCGATTTTGGAATCGAGTTCTTTAAGAAGACTCTTGTGACAAAACATATATTTGAATCTCTTAACAGTTTCATCGACTATCCAGTTGTTTACCCTGCCCATAATTATTCCCACGCATGGAATGGCTGAGAAACTGGCAAATAAACAGGCCATGGTTTTTTTGTTTTGTTTGAGTTGTGAAAAGAAAACAAAGATGAGGATCTAATTGGCAAGACTGGTGCAATAAACGAATGACAGAAACGAAGGCAAAAACTGCAGGGAGAGCAACGATAAAAGAGTGAAGGAAGCTAGAAGCAAGTAGCCGAATACAATTAGTTGGATGGTAGAAGATTGAGAATGATGAATTAGTTGCAAGTGCAACATGTATTATATAGTAGTAACTAGGGAGTGTTAAGAATATCTAACTCATCTAAACCTAATAATCTGTACTTAAGGGTGGAGTTTAACAAATAATTGGCTGGTTAATTAGTTATTACATAACAATGTAAAACATAATTAAAACGCAATTATGCACAGGCTTGTCATCAAGTATATTTAACAAACCTAAGCAGGTAAGTTGATACCTCGATGGGTTTAAGAATCTCTATCAACAACTGCTAATCATTAAAGGTATTTAAGAAGCAAGTTTCTTGCAGAAATTGGTTCCACAAATTATACATAGTTAGACTAAATTGCACATTACATTGCTGAAATTTAATTATTTTACACTTTGATGGCCGAAACAAAAAAGTAGCTAATTGCCGTTAAATTGTAAACAAACAGTTAACTTTTTTTAGGCTAAAATGGTCACTGCAGGTTCCATATATACTAGACCCTATACATGATGTCAAGGTTTGAACCCTAATTTTAAAACAACCCATCCATTTGAAATCCTAATTACATTGCATTATTAAGAAATTATGATCAATTTTCTTTGGGGCAATTTATCGAACAGCTGTATTACAACTATGAAAGTATTCATTTGTATGTCTACTTTCTTCTATGAATAATGGGTATGTGTGAATTAGGGAGATATGGAAAAGAACAAGCCTGGCACCCATTTCAGTAGATTTCACAATGTTCATCTCCTTGTTCGCTGTCATTTACACTATGCTTGCTCACCCTGCAAGTAGAACTCATTCTTATTACACAATACACCCCCAACTTTGATTTTTTTTTTTCTAATTCAAAATGCTCATTTTCGATTTTTTTTATTAGTTTCTTTTTTTTTGACAAAATTTTTTAAACATCTTTAAAATAATAGTTTTAGGGTCCGAAAAATATTTTTTATCAATTTTTTGGGGCCTTTATATGGACAAATTTATCATATTGCTAGTTTTAACGGAACATTAAGTTCGATATGTATTCGACTGTGAGTTTGGATCGTTGGGTTCGGTATGCATCGGATTGTGGGTTTGAATGTTATATTTATGGTATTGAAAAATATTATTTAAAGGGGATTTTCATTTTATTAACTACTATTTAATCAAGATTTGGTTATAATATGTGTTTTTCTGCTATAAGCCGGTTATAATATGTGTTTTGATTTCACAAATGATAAAATATTAACATATATATTTTAAATAATAAAAGGTCAACAAAATTATTTCTAAATCCATGGTTCAATATTTTCTTTACAATAAAATATGATGTTAGAATGTTAGTCAATTTTTAATTGCAATTCTTCGGAACTCCTAAAATACTTTAAAAAGTTAAATTAACCGTGCAATTGACTTATTGTTTGTTTTGGCTAGTGAAGTACAAAAAAATTAGTTTACAAGTACATAAAAGTAATTTAGTCTAAACTAGAAAATAACCCGTGCGAAGCACGGACCGTGTGATTTTTTTTTGAAAATTTATTTTATTTATAGTATTTTTTAATTAATATTATCAATTATGTTATTTTCAATTTTAACTTAAAATTGTTTACAATTACATTATTTTTTCATGAAATTAGTTACTGAATTTTACAAATATTTTGCTCATGAAAATATTATTATTATTAAGTTAATTATAAAAACTTTATATGTTATCCCTTTACAACATAACGGAATCTCAATAAACTATAGAGCAGTATCAACTCAAATGTTAATGAAAGATTATTTATATTTCAGTATCGAAAGCAAAATCATTTTAAAATCTAAAACACCAACTTGTGTATAGATTCCAAAGATTCTCATCCAAATGAATTTCTTTATTTTCAGCAACAACTTTCTATTATATAAAAAACGTAAGAGATTAATAGTTGTAATTTTTAAATAATTATATATATATATAGAGAAAGTCTCAGTAAGGAACTCTTGAGTAACTTAGGAACTTTTGTTTTCAGCCGTTTGGATCAATCTTATTTAACATGTCAGTGAACGTGGGGTTAACACCTCTGTCAAAACAAACCTACATTACACGTACAGGTACATGTTTAACTACTTTTTCAATCAATATTTTTATTAAATCTATTATATATATTAATTTTGTAAATATTAACATACAAAATTTTTACTATTTTTATAATAATGTTCAAAAGACACATCAATTACTATATAATTATATTTTGATTTTTTTACCGAACACATAATTACCTGTAAATAGTAATATTTTTACAAAATATATTAAAAAAATATTGTGTTTTTACAGTACATAAAATTAATTTATAAAACAAAAATACAGAATATAAAAAAATTAGAAACACAAAATACTACAAATTTACATAACACAAAAATACAGAATATAAAAAATATACAGAACAAAACAAACCTACATTACACGTTTTTTTTTTACAGGTAGAGTACACGTGTTTAGCTACTTTTTCAATCAATATTTTTATTAAATCTATTATATATATTAATTTTTTAAATATTAACATACAAAATTTTTACTATTTTAATTATTTTTATAATAATGTTCAAAAGACACATCAATTATTATATAATTATAATTTGATTTTTTTACCGAACACATAATTACCTGTAAATAGTAATATTTTTACAAAATACATTAAAAAATATTATGTTTTTACAGTACATAAAATTAATTTATAAAACAAAAATACAGAATATAAAAAAATTAGAAACACAAAATACTACAAATTTACAGAACACAAAAATACAGAATATAAAAAATGTACAGAAGATGAGAATTATATACTTTTTATACACAATATAATCTAGTTATTGTACAGAATATTTTATCGTTTTACACAATTATTTTATGATGAAATACTGAAAAAAGAAGAAAAGAAAAGACATGAGACATGACAATAGACACACACGGAAGTTTTGACGTGTGTGTTAGTTCCTAGGTTACTCATTTAAGTGGTTCCTCACTGAGACCTTCCCTATATATATATATATATATATATATATATATATATATATATATATTATATATATATATTTATATATAAGATCGTGCTTGATGTCATCTTTTTATTCCAGCAGATCTTTTAACTTTCAATTTTGAAAGTGTAACTATAAGGGATAATTATAAGAGCAATAAAAAATTAGACAAATGTATATACACTATGTATGTATACATATAATTACAATTTTGTTTATTCAACTTCGGATAAGATTTAGAAGATTACCATCCGGTTGATTTTCTTTATTTTTAGAAATAACTTTTTTTATTATATAGAAAACGTAATTAAAATCAAATTAATTTTAAAACTGAAACACCAACCTGTATATAGATCCAAAAGATTCTCATTCAATTTAATTTTTTTAATTTCCATAAACAACTTTCTGTTATATAAAAACGTAAAAGGTCATTAGTTGAATTGAAAATTTATATAAAACTAGCTTCAATACCCGTGCAAGGCACGGAATCGCTTTAACCGACATAACTTGATGTTATTTTGTAACAATATTTTCTAATTCGCGTCAGTTTAATTTTGCGATGATAAGTATTTTTCAGTTTGCTGTGGTGATCCCGCCACCAGTTTGAACTTGTTGGTGGCACTATGTGCCATGATTCAGAAGATTTGCAAGGAAGATCGGTTTAGTATTAGTCCGAAGAAAATTTTGTTATTAGTTGAATGTATTTGATGATTAGTTTTATAAGCTAATTAATAATCAGATAAGAATTACTTGAAGGTGTCAAATAAAGGTTTCATTTCGAATGTATCAATACTCTCCATAATTCTCTATATGCGGTCGGATTAGTATACTTGTCCTTAATGCATGAGGTGACGGGATTGAGATGCACATAAATTCGTATTCGAAAAAACTGTTAGATTTGGTTAAAAAAATCGGAAAAAATCTGATTAAAAAAAAGTCCAGCTCAATTGGATCCAGCTCGCAGGCTTAAACGGATCACATATTTTTCACAAAATCCCGGTCCAGTTCGAGCCGAATAAACCCAAATTTAATTTTGATTTGGATGTAGGGCTGTCAAACGGATAATTCGGATACGGATCTGCCTGTATCCGAATCCGAATCCGAAAATTTGAATTCGTATCCGGATCCGTATCCGAATCCGAAAATATTTAAATAAATATATCTGAATCCGAATCCGCCGGATACTATCCGGATACGGATAATATCCGAATCCGAATTTCAGTCAGAATTTTTTAGTTTTTATATTAAATTTTAATTCAAAAAAATTGAAAAAAATTAAAAAAATTAATAAAAAACTAAACAACTTAAATTTATTTAAGTCTATTTTTTTTTTCAAAAAATTACTTTTTTAGTATAATTTTTTTTATTTCAAAATATTAAATTTGTAATATATATGTGTGTGTGTGTGTGTGTCTATAATATGTTTACAATTATCTACAATTTATATAAATATATTGTTTAATGATTAAATTATATGTGTGTATATATATTCTGTAAACTTAAAAAATAAATTCTAAATTATATGTAATTATATATATATATATATATATATATATATATATATATTATTTATTTATCATATTTATTTAATTTCGGATTCGGATATTATCGAATACGGATGCGCCTATATCCATATTCGTATCCGCAACTACCGGATTCGAATACGAATAATATCCGCTTTATTTTGAATACGGATAAAATCCGCTTTATTCCGAATACGAATATAGATATTTCGGACGGATATCGGATTTTTCGAATTTTTTTGACAGCCCTATTTGGATGTAGTCTTGATCGGTATAAAAGTCCAATCCAAAAAGTTAGAATTTTCAATTAAATCTCAGATTAAAGTTTAAAATTTTCAATTAAATCCGAAAAAATAAAAATAAAAAAAGTTAAAGTTATCAATATCTAGAAGAATTTGTAAAAATCCGATTTGCCCCCTCCTGATCCGACCCTATCTACGGGTATAAATATTTTAGAGGAAATTTGTCTCGGTTTAAAAAAGCCCGACCCTATCGGATATCGAAAAATCCGACCTGAATCCGGATTACGTTCATCTCTAGTCAGGGTAACAACTATAGAGGTGCTTAGATTATTACTTATATTATCTGATATGTATGAACCTAGTTGAGACAAAATGATTACTATTTTGTATTATTTGAGCTAGTCGTTAATATGAAAGCCCGTAGTTTTAATTCCCTACCCCATATAAATATTTTTGCAGTAGAATTAACATCCTGATAAGTATTGGATGCTCAGACTAAAAAGTGATATTATGTGACTAAAAATGCATTTGTATTTTGTCTTAAAATTGGGAATACAACGGAAAAAACATAATTGAATTTACTTAAAGGGATACGTGTCAATTGGATATACTTTATAACAATAACCACTTTTATTAATAATTAGACGAATGAAATTATCATGAAAGAATCTTGAATAAAAACTAAAGTGTAAAATAATATATGTGAAATGCATAACCACACTAATGGGTTTTATAGAACAACAAAAAAGTCCAAGTAGCTCAATGGTTAAATTGGTGACTTGTAATTCTTAGTAGTTAGTATTGAAGTGTCTTAGGTTCGATTCTCATCAAGATGAAGATTTTCTTATATTTTTATAACATTTGACTTTGGAGGGACATTAAAATAAAATTATGACGCATTGAATAAAATGAGACATGTTGTGCTATTATATATATAATAGATTAAACAAAAAAAACTTCGCTACCAATACATGTGTCATATATTTTTTGCAATGTTTCTCATTATGTTTATTCTAGTGCTTAAACTAAATCTCTTGTTTGACGATATCTTTCTCTTTCGACAGATCTTTACAATTCCAAAAAATACAATGTAAACTATGTATATATAATTAAAATTTTGTATATATAATATGGGCTAAAATTTAGAAGATTGTCATCCAGTTGAATTTCGTTATTTCTGTAAACAACTTTTTATTTATACATAAAACACAAGAGATCATTATCTGAATCGAATAATTCTAAAAATTAAGGAAAAAGAAACTTTTGATAGTACTGCCTGGGACACAATTTTTTTTGTGAATTTAATCATTACGTTCATCTCACTGCTCAATAGTTTCAGAATCTCTTGTTTGACGATATCTTTTTTTGTATGGATACCTTTTCTCTTCCAATTATAAAGGCATAGCTAGAAGGAAAAATTATAGGGGACTAATTAATTAGCTCAATATCGTACAAAGTATGGATGATTTAAATATTGTAAGCCTATTCATGAATTAACTAACCGTACAGGAGATAAATAGTTAAATTCATTTGGGACTATTTAAATATAATAAGGCTAGTCATGAATAAAGAATAAATGTAACATGGCAAATATAATTGAATTCAATTTATGCCCTTGTGATTGGTGATGTTAATATTTGAACATTTTATATGAAATTGATTCACATGCAGATGGGAACAACTTGGAATACTCAAAAGTGAATTTACCTCTACACAACTTGTACTAACAAAAACTTGGCATGCTGAAAAGTAAATTTACCTGTCCACAACTTGTATTCCATTAGTAACTTTTTTTTGTACTTTGGTGATGGACAATGATCACTTCATCGGTAATAACGACGTACAATCATATTTCTTGGTGTTTTATATTTTAAATTCAATTCATCAAGATACTAAGTTTGTAAAAGAATTAGAACTACAATAAAAATAAAAATTTCAAATTACACGTACTATAATTTGCTTATATTGTGATCTTATTTTAACTCCTCCGGCATGGGATATCTATTACATGATATAATATAATAATATAATATATTTGGTACAATAGTAATGTAATTTAATAACAATGTAATATATTCGTACAATAACAATATAATTTATTGTAGATTTAGATTAGATTATTATTAAAAACAACATAGAATTTTTACGTGAAATACGTGTTTTAGGGTACAATAACAATATAATCTATTTTAGATTAGATAATTTTTTTTTTAATTTCAAAACAACATAGAATTAGTTTCTTTATTGTTCTATATCAGGTGTTCTTCCTAGAGTACAACTATATATATATATATATATATATATATATATATATATATATATATATATATATATATATATATGCTAGTGATCAAATACAAACCTTTTTTAAAATACAAACTAAGAACCAATCTAAACCCTTAGATTAATCTAATCTAATGACCCCCTATATGTACAACACACAACTAAAATACACTCTCCCACACACAATCACACCTATTCCCCTCCGTTTTTAATTTAACTTCTCCCGTTAATCGGAGAGCTTTTTTTTGAAATCCGACTTCACCGTATTTTTCTCCATCTCCTCAACGATCAATTTGCATACCATATTTGATATATTCCGACGATAAATCACTATTTATGCTTGCGAGAATCACTAAAATGTTGGTGATTCCTATAAGAATAAATAGTGATTTCTGCGTAAATGTAGTGATTTTTTTCTCCAAATCTATACGTAAATTACAGATTTTGTACCGTAAAATCACTAAATTTATACGTATATAAAAAATAAATAGCTAGATCTATACTGAAATCACTATTTATTCTTAAAGAAATCACTAAAATTATTTAGTTTGTAGTTTGTAGTCTAAGAGTGGTTTGTATTGGAGTAAACCCCTATATATATATATATATATATATATATATATATATATATATATATATATATATATATATATATATATATATATATATCTTGAGATCCTGAATTTCAATTCAATAAAATTAAATTTCTTTATTTCAATTCGATTTTATAGAACAGAAAAAATATCAACTGCCTTTTAAATATTTACTAATGGAGGACACTAAATCTGCTTCTTTATATGCAAAAAGGAAAAATCCTTACTGGAAAATACTTATTCCTTTTTTAGAGATTCTCAATTTTAATTCAATAAAATTAAATTTCTTTATTTACATTCCAATTTATAGGGAAGACAATAAATATATAAAATACAATCCATTTTAAAATTTAATTAAATATAAAAAAGGAATTTATCTAATTTTCTAGAGGTCCTCAATTTTAATTCAATAAAATTAAATTTCCTTATTTACATTCAAATTTTTAGGAAAAACATTCCTTATTTACACTCGAATTTTCAGTAAAGACAATAAATATATAAAAGTCTATCCTATTTAAAATTTAATTAAACAAATATTACCTTTTTTCTCAACTAACTTAAATCCTATTTAAGTTTTAATCTATTTTTCTTGAGTTTCACTATATTAATTCAATTCGAATTTTTAGGGAAAACAATAAATATATAAAATTCAATCCTATTTAAAATTTAATTAAACAAAAATAACTTCTTTTCTCAACTAAATTAAATCATATTTAAGTTTAATATATTTTTCTAGAGTTTCTCTATTTTTATTTAATAAAAATTAAATTATCTTACTTAGATTCGAATTTATAGGGAAGAAAATAAATATATAAAAATCAATATTTTTTAGAATTAAATATTTGTTTTAACGTTATATTACAATCCTATTTGAGATTTAATCTTTCTAAATCTTTATATTATAATCTTATTTAGAATTTAATCTTTATTTTATCTTTATATTATATTTTAAATTGCTTATAAAAGTATGACATACTAATTAGTTCTCCTAGTGTCAAAAATTTGAGGATTTTATGATCATTCGTGTGCATTAATAACATTGCATATTGATGATAATTGTTTGCATATTTTAATTTATTTTCTTCTTTCTAACATCTGTAACTTGAGGTTTTGCAGGTTATATATGTGCATACTTAAAGACTATTGTTAATCAGTTTTTTGATTTGTGTAAAGAGAATCTACCTGGCACGGTAGAAAAATTCTCTACCTAAGCGGCTTAAAATCATGTATTTATCAATTTTTACGTAAATCTAACCATACCGATGAAAAATTTATGCAAAAATAAGTAGGTGTGCAAAATTTTATAAATTTTATCCTTTAAGAATATATTTAATTTAACATGGTATTTTATATATTATTTACAATATGAATGTAACGGCTCATATTTTGTATCATTTTTTGATTTAAAATTGTATCATATACAAAATCAATTTCTATGTAAGTTTTTATACCCACTAATTTTTGCGTAATCTTTGAATCCGTACGGTTGGATTTTCGAAAAAAAACTATTGAAAATATGAATTTGAAAACGCTTAGGTAAAGAATTTTTCTACCGTTGGATATGTTGGAACACAAATAGAGACCTATTGTATATTGTAATAGGCTGCACAAGAAGAGTTTGTTGATATAATTTTTTCTAATTTGTTTTAGTTGATTTCTATATTTAATAATTATTATATTGAATGTTATCTTTTTATGTAGTTTTTGATATATTATTTTTGTGATTTTGGAAATTAATTAGTTATTCAATACTATTATCTCATAATTTTTTAATTAATCATATTTAGAGAATTGAATTTCTTTATTTACATTCAAATTTATAGTAAAAACAATAAATATATAAAAATCAATCATGTTCACAATTCAATTAAACAAATGTTATGTTTTTTTTCTTAACTAAACTAAAATTGAAATCCCTTGCTTACATTCAAATTCACAGGAAAGACAATTATTATATAAAAATCGATTATGTTTCCATGATTAACCTTTTATATTATAACATGTACACACTAAAAAAGTTTTATTATGACGTATAATAATATTTAAAAAATTTGTAATTTTTGCGATAATACAAATAATTGAAGTTTGAAGCGGTGGTTAATAATTAAAATTTTATTATTGCTTAATTTTATTATTTTTAAATTATATGTATTTAGTGCAATGTGCATCGACTGAAAAAAGTATGACACAAAATCATCTTATAAAGTCTAGGGATATTTAAGAAATATATAATTTTTGTTATGATACTAATAGTTGAAGTTTGAAGCAGTGGTTAACACTTTAATTTTATTGTTGCATTTTTTAGTATTTTTTTATTTGTATGTACATATGTAACGGACGTTGGCTCAAAAAACATGACACAAAATCGGCATATAAAGTCCAGAGATATTTACGAAATTTGTAATTTTTGTGATAATACGAATGGCTGAACTTTGAAGTGGTGATTAATACTGAAATTTTATTATTTGTATTTGATAAAAAATAGGTTGACATCTTAAAATAGGTTAACTTTTTTAAATAATTAAAAGAATAAAAATTAGTTTTAAAATAAAGAATATTTAAACTTATTTTAATTATTATAATTTTTTAAAATAATTAGGACATTAAAATAGGTTTAAAAATAAATATGTCTGTTACTTGAACCAAGTATATGGTATTAACTGAATTTTGTTAAGAAAAAATAAGTTCATTTAGAAATTTTATTTATATATCCATCTATCTATCTATACTATAAAAGACGAAACATTAAAAGTTTTGACCGTACCGTACCAAAAACAGGTACCAAAATTTTTAATGTTTCATCGTTTACCGTATAGATAGATAGATAGTATAGATTGATTGATTTTATATTTTTTTCTTAAATAGTTAATATTTAAAATTTTACAAAAATATTATAGGGCCTCTGCGAAGCGCGGCTTAGTCAACTAGTTCAAAGAAATTTTGAGTTTTTTTTAACGGGAAACGAGGAATACTAGCCATAAGGATTTGGCGGAAGAGGGATTACAGTTAAACCTCTTTAAAGTAATACCCTTGGGACCGGAAAAAAATATTACTTCACCGAATTTATTACTTTATCGATATAATAATATTTTATTACTTTATCGATAAAGTAATATTTTATTACTTTACCGAATTTTTAAGTTTACGCATTACAATATATTATGTTTAAAAACAAGAATCAGTCACGTGCAATGTATTTTGAATGCTATTAGTATTGCTAACATGGCTTGGAATATTGATATGAAAACAACCACAATTGCAAATTGTTTTCGGCATTGCAAAATTCGTTCAGAAGAAAATGATGAACAAGAACTTGGTGAAATAAATAAAGGTATCGAAGGATTAAATGAAGCTATCTCTAATTTACGATATAGAAATGTGATGGCTGTTAAGCATCTCTTAAATTATCCAAGCGAGAATGATGCAGTTATGGAATCACCTACGGTTGAAGAAATCATTGAGTCGGTAATGAACACTGATGAAGGAATTGATCCTGAACCGGACGATAGCAATGTCATCCCAAGTGTGTCATCAAATAAAGCATTTCAAGCAATCAACACTTTGAACAATTACTTGTTACAACACGAGCAAAACATACCAGGAGTTATTTATGTTTTACATAAAGTCAAGGATGAGGTTAATTTTGGCTTTGGTGGAAAGAAGAAACAAGCTACTATAGATTCATATTTTAAAAAGAATTGAATTTTGTAACTCATATATATTATATATATATATATATATATATATATATATATATATATATATATAATTTTGGAATTATTACTTTACATATTAGTTGGGCCTTTAATGACTTTCTAATTTTTTATTATCTTATGCTTTTAGCGAGAATATTACTTTACAACATTGGCCCAAGTTGGGACCGACGAAATTTATTACTTAAGCGAGATTATTACTTTATCGGATATTACTTAATCGAGGTTTAACTGTATTACGAGTCTAGGTAAGTCCCCTGTGAAGAAAACTACGGGCTAAGGTATGTCTTAATAACTTTTTAATAACTTTTCAAATTATATGTTCGAATTTTTGTTTGTCGTTTGTCTGAAATTGCTTTGCTACTTTACCTTTTTTGTGTATTGTTAGTTTTCACTTTTTATATATGAACGCATCTATACTCTTTATTAATAAGCAAAACAATGTGAAAATGGCGCGCGGTACTAAAATGTACCAAATTACCAAAGTACCAAATTTGGTTATCACTTGACCCGGGTTCGATTCCTCGCAACTACATAATTATATAAGATTTATTTATTTTAAATTCTTTAGCTTCATCCAGGGTTCGATTCCTTACAACTACGTAATTATACAAGATTTATTTATTTACTTTAAATTCAATAGTTTCATGAAGCGTTAGATTCTTTACCGTTACGTAATAATACAAGATTTATTTATTTATTTAATTTCTTTAGCTTTATGCACGGTTCGATTGTCTATAACTACATAATTAAATAGTTATTTATTTATTATATATTTTTATCATTCAATTCTCGAAAAATACATTTTTAAATAATATTCATTAATAATTTATTAATACTGATATTTGTCGATCCGTGCTTGGCACGGGTTATAAGCTAGTTCACATAAATTGGGGTTTTTTTTGAAAACAATCTCTTCATTCTTTTGAATGAGGGTAAAGCTGGTTATATCTTACCCTCCTCAGATCCTGCGATAAGCCGGGTATGTTTGGTTTGGTTTGATAAAAGTAATTTCTTTCAACAAAAAATAATTGAAAAGGATAAATTTAAATCAAAATTAAATGCTGAAGTTCACATCAAGGCTGAGGACTAAGGTCGGAAAGGTCAGCAAGTTTTCATTAAGAACATGATAAATTTCAAAGTTATGACCTAAATCCACAAACTTTGGCCTATTAGCTCAGCTGTTTAGAGCGTTGTGCTAATAACGCGGATGTCGCAGGTTCAAGACCTGCATGGGCCATTTTGGTTTTTTTTTATTAGAGTTTCCCTTAATTTCCATAAAAAAGTTCACATGAATTTGCTTTACTGTTTTATCTCCAGAAGGATTATTGGACCTGATTACCTTCTCAACTTCTAAATATATTCCAGGCAGATAAGTACTGGAGTCGATGTGTACAGATATACTGCCTTTAGATGTCTGACTTTGAAGATCTTGAAAGGTGAATGCGCCGTTTAGGAATGCTTTCGAAGTTTTTTTTTTGTTCAAGAATCTGTACTGCAATTACGTTTACAGAGTAACCAAACCACAAGGTAGTTAATGTAGCACAGATGAATCTTTTCCCGAACATTTCTGAAATGGTCACAGACTTCAAATTTTGATAAATGATAGCAATTTCCTACCAATATTATACCTACTAAATTTTTATTAATAGTGTGTGACGAAAATACTGATATTGTTTTTGATGGTTTCATATTACAACTTCTACATACTCCGCTTCTAAAGGCAAACAACAGCATCATCAACTCCAAAACAAGATTATAGTGCAGATAGATCATAGGCGGAAAGCGCATTAGGGAGCTTAACATTATAAACCGTGATGCATTCCGGAAGCTTTCATATATGTGAAGTGTATAACTAAATTTAATGTTTACAGATAGAATGAGCAAACGTTTCAGCTTTTGACAGTTGACACTGGAGAATTTTGGCTCGTCCAAATTCCAAAATGTATAACATGATGCAGATTTTGGCTACATCCTTATCCTGTAACATATATCATATATCGTTCTGACTTGCTAAATATCGATTTGGGGTGCGCTAATATGCAAATCATAGTACCCAGATAATGGAGTGCAGCATCTTTACCTTTCGATACCAGGTATTCACTGTAAACAAAAGCAGTGATTTTAAGCCTACAAAATCTTCAAGCTACTTAATCTTCTAAACTGCATCAAATAAATATAAATCGATAGGAGTCCTTAAATGATTACTGTGCCATGTCACTGAGCGAAGACTAACAAACTATATCAACACAGATAATGGAAAGAACAATTAGAAAAAGATCGTGACAATTCAAGATGCAACAAACAAGTACATTATATATAAGTTGTAGAAAATAACTAGAAGAATCATACACGTTATTTGTGTGCATAATAGAACGAAGAACAAGTGCTTCGCATGGGAGAAAACCAGGAGATAAGCTGGTATATATTGTAAATTTCGATCTTCTGGTTTGTACGATGCTGGCATGTGACTGTTCCCATTCAAATTATGAATTGCTCTCAGCTTCCGCTAGACCATTCGAAACTCCATTCACAAAGTTCGCAAAAAAAATTCGAGTCACACAAGTCCTATTAACAAGCTCAGTTTTTGTTGCATCAAATTCATGTGCAAGCCCATCAAGCTTTAAGTATTTTTCAAGTGTATTCTCTGCACAATCATGAAGCCTTTCTAAAGCCACCTCAGCTTCACCTTGTAAGTACTCGAATAGTTTTGTCTTTAAAGATGCTTCCTCTGGCATGTAGTATCCATAGACATACGACCACTTTAACACTCGCCTACATTCAGCAATTTGCTCCCAAGCTTCTGCAAGGAATCCGAATTTTCGTGCCTTCAGACCATGCTCTTCCACAAGTTCCCGAAGTTGCTCAAGTTTCTCAGTTTTTATCACATTTAGAAATGCTAATGCGTTCTCTCTTGACTTGTGATTGGCAACCCACCTCTCGTAATAATGAAAATATCTCCTGTAGGATCTCTTAGCGCTCTTTGTAACCCTCTCCTCGACATCTACTTCTCCCTCAACATTTTCTCTATAACTATTGCACGCAGCATAATCATGATCTTTAAAATGGGCCGAGGCATATCCAACAAAACTCGTGCTTACATTGACAAGTCATGTGCATAGTAACCTTGTCGTTCTCAATTGTTTGTTCTCTGCAGCCAGGACAGAGCTTACTAACAGCAAGTATAGTGTTCCCTCACTTGGAACCAGGGGCGGAACTAAGGCCGGACCAAAGTGAGCCCCAGCCAACTTTCCAAAATCGCAGAAAATTTAAGGTAAAACTGTGAAAATTTTTCCCTAAATATAATCTGGACCCTCTCAAATCAAAATCCTGGTTCCGGCCTTCGGACCTATTCTCCAACACCCAATTTGCCACAGTCTCGCATTTTACTGGACGATGAGATTCCTCAAGACAATTCCAATAAAAACTGAACGAACAATCACAAGTAACATCAAATCTCTCACTAACATCATAACTCGCACTCTTAAGATTATACTCAATAGCATATTCGAAACCCAGGGCAGGACACCATTTAATTCCTCTGTTATTTTCCCATTTAATTTCATATCTCCTGGCAAAAGAATATCCCCTCAAGATCGGCCATAGAATCGAAGAAAGGTTATTATTTTCAACATAAGCCCTAATCGAAAACTCCTTGTACTTCATCTTACCTTCATCAGACACCACTAAATCAACCATATCTTGTCCAATAACAGCACCACAATACCGATCTGGACACCGTAAAAACAAACATGCAGGACCATCATCAATTGCTCTACTAACATAAGCCCCTAAACATGATGTACAAAATCTATGACCACAAAAACCAACCGTACTTTCAAACCTTATATCAAAATTATGAGTTCGAAAACAAATACCACATACCAGTACTTCTCCTGATCTTGGAAATCCCTTAGTAGGCCTATTATTTTTCGGTAAACCAACGGATTCTCGTACTCCATCTTCATCATCAAACCATGCACGTAGCAACTTATCGACTTGCCACGTATAATTGTGTAGCAAAATAGCAGCAGCAGGTCTTGGTACAGATAGAACACAAGAAAGTCTTGTAACATGATCTTCAAGATTCTTGTGTATGTCATCTTTATTCAGAACTCTGTAGCTCCTCTCCATGTTTTTTGAGCACAACATAGAAAACCACCAGTAGCAAATAGTTGCTTTAAGAGAAAGCACCTATTAAGAAAGGAGTCAACAGAGAAAGGTTGATGTGAAAAATAACTCTGCAGAGAAAGGAGTCTTCTGGAAGATATTAAGAAAGGTTTAATAACAGATTGATAATCAGGGAATTTCTGGAAGATATTAAGATGAGTAGGGCTAGAGGCACAAAATTTGGTACAAAAATTTGTTACCAAATGACATGGCACAGGTGATGTGGCAATTTGAAATGTTTTCATTGGTCTTGTTGGTATGAATACAGGGGGTCCACTTATTATTACAATGAATCAGGAATTGCCACGTATATTTAGGAAGAATTTTGGGAACAAATTTTGTGCCTCTAATATTTTCCTATTAAGATACCACCGGGGCCTGAAAACTTGGGCTGAATTATATTATGATAGTCTCATCTACATATCTAGTCCACCCAAATTACTTGCTCTTTTAAAATAGTTCCGTTTTTCTTATCCATTATCGTTTGTACCAAAAATATTGTCAATTTTCATATTTATGATAAATTGATAAACTACATTCTTCTTCTTATCCTTGCTATTCAAATTAGGGGCAAAAAGAGTAGTTTAAAAAGGGTAATTTTGAAAATTAAATAGGAGTAGTATTTTAGAAAATTATCTTACTAGTTAATTTGACTGGTCAATGTACAAGAAAAATAGGAAGGAAGAAGTATAAAGTTGCATGTATATTTATATCCGATTTAAATCTCTAAAAAATCTCTGCAGTATCGATTCTAATCTCTAAAAAGTTTGTCTTCAAGAACTTTCTGGTGTTTCCATATTGGAGATAGTCTGGTTTAACGTTAACATAATTTCAAATCTTATCGGAACTGAAAAACAGACAAACTACTGATAAAAAATCATATTGGCACTTGCAAACGATAATTTGAGGATACTTTCTGATTTTCTCTTTGTTTCCCTGATTCTTGTTCCTTTTCTCTTATAAATAAACTCTGCCATGACCCTGCATTACTCACACAGAAGAACCCTAAACCATTAGCTTTTGAAAACAATAGTTAAGTTATACTCACATGGATTGCATGCAGAAGAACTTGAAAGTTTTGATGTTCCCATGGCTAGGCCACGGTCACTTATCACCATACTATGAGTTAGCAAAAAAACTTAGCCAGAGGAATTTCACTGTTTATCTTTGTTCCACACCTGTTAATCTCAAATCCATCGAAAAAAAGGTTGGTTTCGAGGACAGTTTGATTCAACTCATTGAACTCCATCTCCCAAATTTACCAGATCTTCCTCCGTGTTACCATACCACAAATGGACTTCCTTCACACCTCATGCCTACTCTGAAAAAGGCCTTTGACATGTCGAAGAATAGCTTTTTCGACATTCTCACCAAATACAAACCTGATTTGCTCATTTATGATTTTCTTCAGCCTTGGGCTCCGGAGGCTGCTTTCAAGCTTGATATACCTGCTGTTCAATTCATAACCAGCAGCACTACACAAACCGCGCTTTTGTTTCATGCATACAAGAAGCCGGATGTTGAGTTCCCTTACAAGAAGCAGATTTATTATCGAGATTATGAGACTGCTAATATTGCCGAGATGAAAAAATCTGTCGATGATCATAAGAGAGATCGGTCAAATCTGGTTATTGATTGCATTGAAAAATCTAGTAAGATCGTTTTGATCAAGGGGTTTAAAGAGATTGATGAAAAATACATCAAGTATCTGACTACATTGTGTGGGAAAAAAATTGTTCCTGTTGGGCCTTTAGTTCAAGAACCTAGCAACAATGTTGAAGTCGAGAATTCAGAGACTATTACATGGCTTGAGAAGAAGGAGAAGGCGTCCACCGTGTTTGTTTCATTCGGGAGTGAATACTTTCTGTCCAATGAGGATTTTGAAGCAATCGCGGAGGGCTTGTTGCTGAGTAACGTCAACTTCATATGGGTCGTGAGATTTCCTCCTGGAGAGAAGATCAGTCTTGAAGATAAACTACAGCAAATTGGGTACTATGATAGGGTAGAGGACCGGGGAATGGTTGTGGAGGGTTGGGTTCCACAGGCAAAGATTTTGGGACACCCGAACACTGGTGGCTTTGTTAGTCACTGTGGGTGGAACTCTGTGATTGAAAGCATGAAGTTTGGTGTCCCAATCATTGCAATGCCCATGCATATTGATCAGCCCATCAATGCAAGACTTGTTGAGGAAGTTGGTGCGGGCATTGAAGTCTTGAGAAGCCATGACTTGAAGCTCCACCCGAAGGAGGTTGCAAGTGTGATTCAACGAGTGGTAAAGGATGAGTTTGTGAGGGAGAAAGTTACTAAGTTGAGTTATCAGATTAAGATGAAAAAGGATGAAGAAATTGATCAAGTTGTCAAAGAGTTGAAGAAGCTATGTGTAAAAACGAAACTTGTAGTGGAAGTAGAACCGGGATACATGCACTTATTCAAGTTCATAGGTCGACCCAACGGGTGGTTCACCAAGTTTGTGAAGCGATTACTGAATTTATCCTCATAGGATTACTAGTACAATTTATTAAGTTAGTATATCAGGTTTTAGTTAATAAAAGTTGCAACTAATATAGTTCCAAAGACTAGTACATGCTTGATGTTTATACTTCTGATATCGACATGTATAAGTTAAGTCGACTAGTAGGTATGTAACTTTGACACTCTTAATGTATTAGTTCTTGTTTGGCATCCATGTTTTGTTATTCTTTTTTGGTTTGCAATCTGCATATTAGAATATATTGAGCTAATATTTCAGGTTTCATTCTGTTATGCTTACACATTTGTCCAGAGGCATAATGTTTTTGTTTTAAATCTGGTTAAATAATAAATAGTACAGGCTTTGTGTTACCTGGTTCTGTTGTTCTGCTTTCTGTCAAATGTCAAACGCGGTATGCACCTCAAATTCGGTTATAGACGAATTTGATAGAAATTTGCTTAGAGAATTCTAGTGTCGGTAATTAGATAATCAAATCAGCTCTACTAATGATTTTGGGACCTGATTAACTTCTGAACTTCTAAATATATTCCAGGCAGATAAGTACTGGCGTCGATGTGTACAGATATACTGCATTTAGATGCCTGGCTTCGAAGATCTTGAAATGCGAGTCCCTCATTTAGGAATGCTTTCGAGTATTTTTTTTCTTCAGGTATCTTTACTGCAATTACATTTACATAGTAACCAAACCACAAGGTACATAATGTAGCACAGATGAATCCTTTTCGGAAATAAGAACATAGCTCTTCATGTTTCGTGGTTCTCCATCGATAGATATCTACTGCCTGCCTAATGCTATTAATTCTGAAATGTTCACAGACTTTAAATTTTTATGGATGATTGCAATTTCCTACCATATACCTACTGAATGATCATTAATAGTGTATGATAAATATATTGATCTTGTTTTGATGGTTTCACATAACATCTTTTATATACTCTGCTTAGAAAGGCAAACAACAGCATCATTAACCCTTCCATGAAACCGCAAAACAAGATTATAGAGCACTTCAGAGACCAGTAAAGCACATTAGCAAGCTAAACATCATAACCGTAATGCATTCCAAAAGCTATCATATATGTGAAGTGAATTTCCAAGGTGCATCTGTGTAGTATGAAAACAAACACATTTAACTATCCGCAATGGCGTCTGCTGCTGCTGCAAACCAACACACACTAGAATCAAAGGTGATGCATGTCAGCTTTTGTCCGTCTCCATCAGTCATAGTCATTTTAAGAGTGCAACAAATGTCAAACGCAATAAGCACCACAAATCCGGTTATATACGAGTTTGATAGAAATTTGCTTAGAGAATTCAAGTGTCGGGGTAATTAGCTAATCATATCAGCTCTACTAATGCTTCCCAATATTGTAGCCATAATCATACACCTGAATGATTCCTTAGAGAATACATAACAATATATCTAACACCTTGCAAGAACATGACATGTATTTAGCACTGTATCTGCATTGCATGTGGCTTTTAAGAAGGCACAAGGAATAGTATACCAAAGGGATAGCATTTCAAGTATCTTAGCACAACTTATAATTTGTCCGTCCAGGTGGCCATCAGGATAAGAAGACAGTGTTACATGCATTTTCATATATCTATCCTTCGGTCTATGATGAACTCCAACAAAAATGACAGGCAATCTTTATGTATACAAGCATCAGGTTCAGTGTAAATAGGTTCTATGATACCCAGAAACTTAGATATGCGCAGTGCAATTTATATGATTCTCCTATTTTTCTGAGTGCCTATATGTTTTCTACCTTGTGAGGCCGTTTCTTCTAAATTTAATATTCCGGAAATAGGTAGTTTTTCAATGTTAGAAAATGATATTAAAAACTATATCAGTTAAAGATCATGCCACTGGAGATGAGACGACAGCACGATACCGAGTGCTCATTGAGTCATCATTTAGACCAGGAACAATTGTACATAGATTTAATGGCATAAGGAAATACCACGGGTTAAGATCCTCAATCTTCGTTTTCTTCTGCACACCAACAGCAAATGATCAGCTCAAGTTATATTAAATAAGCCAACATTAAAAGATCAAAATTTCAATAATTCTGTTTATGAATTTAAAGAAAAGGAGAAAGAGGGTACAGTAACAGAACTACATGGGTACATGACAGGTATGATTTAGGGTGATACATTATGCAGTTCTCTTAATCTGATACATACTTTCCAAATTATTGTTAATAGGAGAAATATATATTGTGACTAAAATTTATCTTCAAATCACAAATCGATAATGCACATATTGAAAATGTAGATACTATACCTTGAAACTTCCATCAATTGGCAATTAGTTAATACTAATTTTTTACCATTTTGTTTAAGGTCTAGGACCATATGTTCAGTAAAAATTGTTGCTTGTTGGAAACGTGAATGGGCTTTATTAATTTTTTAAACCAATACAATATACGTGTGTGTATCTATGTGTACTGTGTTTATGACTTCGGTATGTGAAAGAAAAAACACACGCTTTATATATAAATGAAAAGCTACAGCTTTTTCAGAATACAATCAAGGCTATGAGCTTCAGCTCTTTTCTTTCTACAACTACAGTGTAGATTATTTTCACTCCATGTATATATATTGATACAATAACATGCTGGTTCTATTTATACTAGTTAAGAAATGCGTGAACAGTAAATACATGCAACACACTTGAAAGTCTTTCCTTGAAACCCAGCTAGCCACCTTATTTTAGGGTTTGAATAAAGACCACCTTGTACGTGTATGCTGAACATGAGAGAGTTGCTGCCACGATATCTATTTTCATGCATGTGTCACCAGCTGCACATTACACTTATTCTTGTTTTCTTTAGTTTACATTTGAGCCGTGTATTGTGATTTGCATAGCCCACCTTATTTCTAGGAATGTATATCTGCTGCATGATATTTTCAGAATTGATGTTTCTGCTTGAATTCTGCCACCTTTATTTCAGCCTACCATATTTCATGGGTTTACTGATTTTATTTTCTTCCATTCATATTACTCTATCTATATCCAGCTGTGTTTTTTTAATTCTTCTGGAAGAGTTTGAATTTCTAACACTCCCCCTCAAACTCGACTTCGCATTCCGAGCTTCTCCTTCATTTTCTGAAACGTATCCGGCTTCAATGGCTTCGTAAAAATATCCGCTAAATTTTCTTCCGTCCTGCAGTGCACCAGTTCCACGATTTTATCGTTCACCTGTTCTCGAATAAAATGATATTTAATATTGATGTGCTTGCTCCGACTGTGCGACACTGG
The DNA here is from genome assembly GCA_030848705.1 of Heracleum sosnowskyi. Lineage (NCBI taxonomy): Eukaryota > Viridiplantae > Streptophyta > Magnoliopsida > Apiales > Apiaceae > Heracleum > Heracleum sosnowskyi. Next base: position 14,759,780 of record CM061239.1, read on the forward strand.
ATTTTTCGCTAGTGAAATAGCGGATTTATTATCCACGTAAATTTTAACCGGATCTTCCTTGGCGAGATTTAATTCGCCCAATATATAGCCTAGCCACATAGCTTGACACGCGCACGCTGCTGCTGCGATGTATTCTGCCTCACATGTTGAGAGAGCAACTGTTTGCTGTTTCTTCGATGACCACGAAAAATATCGCCGAACCGATATGAAAAGCATATCCGGAAGTGCTTTTCCCGTCATCCAGGTCACCACCATAATCACTGTCTGAGTAGCCAACTAATTTTGAATCCTGAGAGTGTGTATAAAATAGACCATGATCAAGTGTTCCTTTTATGTACCTCAAAATTCTTTTAGCTGCCATGAAGTGATCTTGCTTCGGCTTCTCCATGTACCTACTAACCAGTCCAACTGCATACATGATATCTGGACGAGTGAAAGTTAGGTACCTCAGACTTCCAACCAAACTTTTGAACAAAGTCGGATTTACCGACTCCCTCGTTGAATCAATTCTAAGCTTTATGCTTGCTTCTGCTGGTGTGCTCACCGACTTGCATTCCTCCATTCTGAATTTCTTTAAAATCTGCTCTGCATATTTTTTCTGTGACATAAAAATTCCGTCTTTGCTTTGCTTCACCTCGACTCCAAGAAAGTACGACATTTGACCAATATCTGTCATCTCAAATTCGTTAGTCATAACTTTCTTAAAATCATCAAACATACCAGGGTTGTTTCCAGTAAAAATCATGTCGTCCACGTATAAGCACACGATCATAATATCTCCCCCTGAATTTGTTTTGGTGTAAAGTGCATGCTCATATGGACTTTTCACAAAACCATTTTTCTGGAAATATTCATCAACCCTTGTGTTCCATGCTCGCGGAGCTTGCTTCAAACCATATAAGGCTTTCTTCAATTTGTAGACTTTGTTTTCCCGGCCTTTCTGAACATATCCGAGAGGTTGCTCAATGTAGACTTCTTCTTCGAGATAACCATTCAGAAATGCTGACTTGACATCCATCTGATAAATCTTCCACTGATTCTGAGCTGCAATTGCTGTAAGAAGTCTTATGGTATCAACTCTTGCAACTGGAGCAAATACCTCATCATAGTCAATTCCATATCTCTGCTTGTAGCCTTTAGCCACTAGCCTCGCCTTGTATTTTTCCACTTCACCATCCTGATTTGTCTTTGTCTTGTAGACCCATTTGACACCAATTGCTTTGTGTCCTTCTGGAAGATCTGTGAGCTCCCAAGTATCATTCTTCTTAATTGCACCAATTTCCTCATCCATGGCTTTGTTCCATTTGCTTTCTTCAGAAGCTTCTTCAAATGTCACTGGATCACATTCAGCCATTAAACAAAACAATGAATAATCAAAGGTAGTTTGTACCGGACTTGTTGCATCATAAATGTCATCCAGACTCCGCATTTTTCTCGGTGCTCCCCCTGAACTGTTGTTGCTACTGCTTCCTGAACTCGATGGTGTCGAGGCAGGAGTTTGTTGATTTGGACTTTGGGGAGGAGTTGGATCATCATCTCCATCATCCTCAATGTTGGAGTCATCACCGTCATCATCATCATCATTAAAGAACAGACCTGCAACTTTTCTTTCTTCGTCGCTCCATTTCCAGTAGTCTGATTCATCGAACTCAACATCTCGAGAAATAATTAATTTCTTCGTGAGGGGATTGTAGAATCTGTACGCCTTGCTTCTTTTGTCATATCCGGTAAAAATGCACTTCTCGCCTTTATCATCCAGCTTCTTCCTTTTCTGATCGGGAACATGTGCATATGCAATGCACCCAAAAATTCTGAGATGTCCAACATATGGTTTGCTACCACTCCATGCTTCATTTGGAGTTTTGTTTCTGACACTTTTAGTTGGACAGCGATTCAACAAATAAACTGCACATAGAACGGCTTCAGCCCAGAAAGTCCTCGGCATATGCTTTGCTTTGACCATGCTCCTTGCCATGTCAAGAATAGTGCGATTCTTCCTCTCTGCAACGCCATTTTGTTGAGGAGTATATGCCGTTGTCAACTGATGATTGATTCCATGTGCTCTGCAGAAGCTTTTAAACAAATTTGAAGTATACTCGCCTCCTCTGTCTGATCGGAGTACCTTCAAATAATGACCACTTTGTTTTTCTGCCAAAGCTTTGAACTCCTTGAATTTATCAAGAGCCTCCGCTTTTTCTTTGAGGATATACACCCAACTTTTCCTGCTAAAATCATCAATAAATGTTAGGTAATACCTGTTACCTCCAAGTGATGGAATATCAAATGGACCAGCAATATCTGTGTGAACAATCTCCAAAGGCCTCCTGGCTCTCCATGATTTTCCAACGGGAAAACTTTGTCTGTGTTGCTTCCCCTTAACACATGCTTCACACAAATTTTCTGGTTCATTGATTTCTGGCAAGCCGTCCACCATCTTTGTCTTTGACAATAATTTTAAGCCAGAAAATCCAAGATGACCAAATCTTAAATGCCATAACCACGAGTCATTTTTAATGACAGACTTTAAGCACTTCTGCACCTTCGTCTGCATATCAAGTGTGAACAAACGATTCTTTGACATCTCCACATTTGCAATTAATTCTCGAACTTGATTTCTGATGGTAAGAGAATTATCCTGCATCTGAATATTATATCCCTTCTCCACAAGTTGGCCAAGACTGATGATATTACTTTTCAAAGCAGGTATATAATAAACATCATTTATATACTTTTTATCACCTTTCTTTGACACAATCGTAACAGTACCTTTCCCTTTGACTGGAATCTTTGATGAGTCACCAAAAGTAACTTCTCCACTGATGGTGTCGTCTATCTCCGTAAATAATTCCTTATGACCGCACATGTGATTGCTGGCGCCCGAATCAAGATACCAAGTATTTTTCTTGCCTTCTTCATCTCCTTTGTAAGTGAGAAACATCGCGGAACCCACATTTTTGTCTTCTTTTGCTGCTGCAAAATGACTTCGTTCTTCCACCTTCGGTGTTCTACACTCATAACTGAAGTGACCATATTTGTTACAATTGTAGCATTGAAATTGAGACTTGTCACCTCGTTGAAATCCGCCTCTTCCTCGGCCTCTAAAATTCTGACCACGGCCAGATGGACGATAACCTTCAGTGTTCTGGCTTCTGTTGAAGGACTGCCTTCCACGTCCTCGTCCACCTCGGTAGCCATCTCTAAAGCCACCTCTACCACGACCAGAATTGCTATTGCTTGAACTTTCACCAATGGACACCTTACTTTGCAACGCCTTTTCCAAATGGCTTGTATCATCATACTGGTTCATCCGCTGCTCATGCGCTTGAAGTGAACCAACTAGCTCATCAATGGAAATTGTGGACAAATCTTTTGACTCCTCGATAGAAGTAACGACATAGTCAAATTTTCTTATCAATGAACGGAGTAATTTTTCCATGACCCGAACATCATCGAGACTTTCTCCGTTTCTCTTCATCTCATTTGTCACCGTTTTCAAACGCGTAACATATTCACCAATATTTTCTGAGGCCTTCATTTTTATATTTTCGAACTCCCCGCGTAGAACTTGGAGCCGCACCTTTTTAACTTTCTCAACGCCTTGGAATGATTTTTGCAAAATCTCCCATGCCTCTTTCGCCGTTTTTGCATCTGAAATTTTTTCAAAGGTAGATTCGTCAACACCTTGAAAAATTGTATATAGCGCCTTCTTGTCTTTTTTCCGGGATTCCTTTAATGCCGTCTTCTCGGCATTTGGTAGTGCTGCTTCAGCGGCTGCATCTGCGGGCTCAATAAACCCACTTTCGACAATATCCCAATTGTCGTAGGAACCGAGTAACACCTTCATCTGGATACTCCAATTCCCGTAATTTGTCGCCGTCAATTTTGGAATGTTGGGTTGCACCATATTCGCCATTTTTCTTGAACGGAACGCTGGCTCGGATACCACTTGTTGCTTGTTGGAAACGTGAATGGGCTTTATTAATTTTTTAAACCAATACAATATACGTGTGTGTATCTATGTGTACTGTGTTTATGACTTCGGTATGTGAAAGAAAAAACACACGCTTTATATATAAATGAAAAGCTACAGCTTTTTCAGAATACAATCAAGGCTATGAGCTTCAGCTCTTTTCTTTCTACAACTACAGTGTAGATTATTTTCACTCCATGTATATATATTGATACAATAACATGCTGGTTCTATTTATACTAGTTAAGAAATGCGTGAACAGTAAATACATGCAACACACTTGAAAGTCTTTCCTTGAAACCCAGCTAGCCACCTTATTTTAGGGTTTGAATAAAGACCACCTTGTACGTGTATGCTGAACATGAGAGAGTTGCTGCCACGATATCTATTTTCATGCATGTGTCACCAGCTGCACATTACACTTATTCTTGTTTTCTTTAGTTTACATTTGAGCCGTGTATTGTGATTTGCATAGCCCACCTTATTTCTAGGAATGTATATCTGCTGCATGATATTTTCAGAATTGATGTTTCTGCTTGAATTCTGCCACCTTTATTTCAGCCTACCATATTTCATGGGTTTACTGATTTTATTTTCTTCCATTCATATTACTCTATCTATATCCAGCTGTGTTTTTTTAATTCTTCTGGAAGAGTTTGAATTTCTAACAAAAATGTCATTGTCCTCTATGCTGATATCTTCACCTGGTAAAAGACAGTCTAACAGGAAAAAAAGCCACAAATAGAAGCAATTGAATATAAGGAGCCTATGAACATATTCCTCAAAAACATGTGACTAGGAAGAAAATCCAAGCATTTCAACGCAGTAGCTCAGTTCCTTCTTGCGCAGCAGCGCTGGAGAAGATAGGAAAGTCCGGAGGTAGTACTTAATCCGTAATTTTGTAGAAAAAAAGGAGCAGGCCATGTGCCAGGACATCTGAACTGACCTAAGCTTAAAAGGTAGTTTACTTCCAGCAGCAGTCATATTTCCTGACACCTAATAATCAGATAAATAACAACAACCGATGTCTACATTAATTAAGTTCGTAAGATTTTCCGGAACTTAATTCATATATGGGAATTGAGATTAAATTTCTGAGGTTTTCCTTAAAATATTTGCTTTATTCTGTTCTTGAGTTCAGGGTAACAAGTGAGTTATCTTTTAATGAAATAGCAAGGTTTTGGATTCAGATTATCTAACTTAAATCATCACCTCCTTAGAAATTACTAACTTTTTTGAAGTTAACTCAATCAAGGAAAACAGCTCAAGATAGAATGAATTAACTATACGAAGAGTTCCCGTCCTTGCCAACTTTAGTCGAGGTCTACAACTTAAAATAATAATATCAAACAAAAGCAGAGGAAAGAAGAAAGTGCTTTAGTAGTATAAAACAGAAAATTTTGATCATCAAGAGTTTTTATGCAGAATATAAGTAATCAAAGAAGTTTTCGAAGAAGTTGAAATTATGAAAATACTTAATTAGGTAGTAATATTTTTCCTCCCATCTAGTTTCATGTACATTCTGCACTGGGCATCTATCTACATAACACTTTCCAAGTTGACAAGAACTCAACCCCAGAACATAGACAAAGCCATGATGATGATGATGTTCCATGTGCACCAGGATGCGCTTTTGAGTTCTATTCAAACCACTTCGGAAGTTGTTTGCATCTATGACATAAACCTGAAGTAAAACTACATAAATTGTAGTAAAAGACGCCATTCAAACACATCTCCTACACATAAAAAGGGGGCGGGGGACTAAGTGGAGGGATTTTATTTTAGACCTCTGATGAATTCACAATAATATAACTTTTCTGTATATATTATTTAATTATTGATAGGATCTTGTTCCGGTGTACAACATTGCACCCTGTCCAACTACCAATTAGTTGGATCAATGAAAATACCCATACTGAAGACTTGATAAATTGATTAAAGAATTTGCTTGTAATCAAATATGGAATAAAACAGAAAGCAATTATCTTGAGCACACCAAGTTATCAGCATCATCATGAACTCTGAAGTTCTCGAGAATACGAATGTTGAGGTTCTTCACTTGAAGCATGAACCTTTCAGCTCCAGTTATATCAAGTGTATAAGCAAGATAATTATGGTTTCGTGACACTTGAAGTGTACCAACATGAACATATATACCTGTCATGGAAGAGATTCAGTAGACCTAGTATAAGAAACATGATATTGAAATCACAAGTAATTATAAATGTTACCTTGCGGCTAAGAAAACTATAGCTCAGCATACGAGTCAACATGAACACAAGGCCAAAAGCCAAAACTAAGTAAAGACCTACATTATCTACTCTAAAGTTTTTGATTACGGTAGTTTTGTATTGAAAGTTTTAAGTGATAGAAAAGCTGATAAATTAGACTATGTCTGTGAGAACAACTTGAAGTCTTTAGTCAATTGTGATAAGGCAAATGGTTTTATAGGCAATGTCTTTATTCCTGATGAAGTCAGGTTTTTCTTACATCAGAAAATGCCTACTTGTTATGGTTTACTCTCTGATGCTATGGGGCAAGGCCAATCACACCTTGTTCCTGACCCAAGCATCCATCCCAAACAGTCAAAACAATCAACTGGCACCTCTATTGTCTCCCAAAAGACTTTAGTTGTAAAATCTAAGAAATCAGCTAGATCTGTTGTGTCTGGAAGACAATCAGGATCAAAGGATTTCTCCTCTACATCACTCACCAAAAAGAAGAAACAAGGGGGTGTACAAGGGGTCCTGGTAAAGAAGGATGCTGAGATTGTTACTGTCAAGAGAGTTAAGGAAGTTCAAGTAAAAAGAAAGTTGATTTTAAGAGATGAAACTGATTCTGAGGATGATATGCCCATCTCCTCTAAATTTAAGATAATCAAGGAAGTTGCTGATACTGCTATTGAAGCTGTGGCACCATCATCTAAGCCACAGAAGAAAAAGAAATTATCTAAAAGCAGGTATCATATCACTACAAGAAAAGGGTCAATAGACATCGGTTTCTGGCCGATGTCTATGTTTTTTGCCAACCGATGTCTTAGTCGGTGATGTCTATCTTAGACATCGGCCAGAAACCGATGTCTGTACTTACTTAAACATCAGTTTTTACAGAAAAAAGTGATTTATATTCTTCTCTTAGACATCACTTTGGTCCGATGTCTATTTTAGTTCTAGACATCAGATTTTATAAATATAAAGTGATTTATATTTGTTTCTTAGACATCAGATATTGTAGAAACAATGTGATGTATATCCTTGTGTTAGACATCAGTTTTACCACATTAATATTGATGTAAATTTAAATCTTAGACATCAGTATTTGTTAAAAATTTCGATGTATTTGTTCTTATTAGACATTAGTTTCCGAGCCTATATTAAATAAATCGTTGCCTTTCCAAGCATAAAAAAATTATTAAAATATGGACCATTCACAATATATTACACCATTCAGAAAATACATCCAACCACCAACACATCAATCCGCAAAACACTTCAGGCAATAGGAATCGCACGAAAAATTATTCAAGGGATCGCACGAAAAATAACTGGTATTTAGGCACTAGGACATTATCTTCTTAAGAGCTACACGTAAATCCTTTGCTAGATCTTTTGCTGTCATAGTGAACTTTTCATCCATCTGCAATTTCTGGTAGTGACTCTTCAACAGGAATGCTAGCTGAGCGATCATCTGATGATGACTTGTTGGCTAAAGCCACTGATTCTGTGGACTTCCTGCGAGTTTGCTCCTCAAGGGTCTTCACTTTTTCTTGAAATTGTTTCAAGTACTTGATAGCATCTCCTAGAACAGAAGCCTTGTCCATCTGTCATGGGGTACGAACAACATCAGAATCTTGAATTGAAGTTCACAGAAGAAAAAAAGAAAGGAAGATCACAATAGAAACAATATATAATTATTTTGAAGACAATGTGTGCTAGACATTCTAACCTAACAATTATACCAAATATAGTAAAGAATAGTACTAAAATGTAGATATATGAGATACACGGACTTAAAATTAAGTTACGCTTGATATAAGGCTAAGGCGTACCTTGTCCATTCCATTAATTATACTGGTAACCACTGGAATAATTTTGCTACTTCCATCTACATCATATCCCAGGAAATATTTCGCTTGAGATAGAGCAATTACAATAGCTGAAGAAGTTGTAAAACCAGAAATCACAGAGTGGCTGATGAAGCGGATAAGCCATCCAAGCCTAAAGAAAGAATTTTTAGGTTCATATATAAGTACAAGTACAGAACAAATAAAATTTTACTAAATTGATAATCTTGCTTGTTTCCGGATACAAGACATTGGCTTGCATGGTCTTTTGGAGATTGTTCCACAGCCATAAGAGATACAGAAATGAACAGATATGGGCTACAAAGCTTTTAAGTTCGCAACCAAAAAACACATAGGATAATTCTACATTATAGTATTAAGGTAAACAAGTAAACATCAAGCGTTTCATGCTCCAACAAAGAGACAAACTCGAAATTTACTGCTGAGAACTGATCCATGAAAATGGTGCAGCCAGTTGAAATGAAGTGCATCAGCCTTCTATAGTGTCAAGTACTTACAGATTACGGATGTTTCAGAATTCAGCCTATATATATACCACTAATAACGATGCTCACAAGAACCTTCATCTCTATGGCTGACAGAGATTATAAATGCCCTTTATATAATTGTTACGTACATATAATTGTTACGGATGTAGAATGATTATAAGGATTGGATCACTGAAATCCAATCCATGAGAAAGAAAGGTTAAATCTGAAAGTAGACAAGACAACATAAATAAGTTCCGGTACCTCAACAGCCCCATTACACACTCCATAATTCCCACCATGAGCGCCAATAAAATAGCAAGTTCAGTGTATAAGTCATCCGAAGGATCAACTATACGTCCTAATACATTTGATACCAGCAGTGAAACCAATGCTACAGGACCAATTGCGAGCTGACGTGATGACCCAAATATGGCATACACAAATATAGGCACAAATCCAGAATCTGTAAAGTATATCCAAATGCACAAATAAGTTGCAATCACAAGAATAAAGGTGAAACGTCAGTAATTCTAAGAATTTAATCATCAATGACCAGTGCTGTAGTGTAACTGTCAAGCATGAAGCATCATAATACAAGAAAATAGACATCAATATTTAATGACACAAACAATAATATCAAAAATAAAAAATGATCATGTCCCCAAGTGTGAAGATGAGGGTGCAGAATAGTGAAACAAAATTGCTTATCAATATAATAATTAACTTACAGAGTCCATAGATTGGTTGAAGCCCGGCTAGCTTTGCATAAGACATTGACTGGTCACGAAAGAAACTGGTCAAAAATACTGAGTACCAAATAAAAACAATCTAATAGTCTAATAAAAAAAATCAGCCGCTAACCTACATCATTATATCATCTTGAAATGATCCACCAAAGTACCACAAAGGAATTACATACAAATATATATTCACAAAAAATGTCATTTACAAAGCAGATGTTTGATTTGATACAACTATTAACTATACAGGGACGGAAGAGTGCAATCAGAATTAGAATACTGATAATGCACAATTATAGAATATTCTATTTTTTCTTTAATATATTTTTATTATTTTAAAAAAACTATAAAACCAAAAAACTATTGGGGGAACAAAAAGAAATACTTAATTATATAAGAGTATTTGATTGCAAGTGATATCAGTACAAAACATGTACCCCGCATCATTGGCATCTCCTGTGTCAATTAGAGGAGCACCCACAGCTCCTGCATCTGAATTTCCATCCCAAAGTTCTTCATGCTTAGCGAGCAATCGCTGCAAGTCATCATTCAGTGCTAACCCCTGACATAGTAGTGACTCATCCCTGCAATAATCACCACAACCCATAAGTTCAGAGCATTAACAGCAACAATGAAAAACAAATTATAACTAAAAACATTAAATAATTTCTTTTCTCTCACAACAATGCTAATATGTTTAAGAACATATAACCTCTTCTTTAAGTTTCTGTTACATGACATCCAATAGATTGCACAAAATATCAGTAAGTTGTTGAAATCTTGAGAAGTAAAAATACTTCAGGTGCCGTGATATATGAAAACACACATATATTCATCATTTAAGCCAGAATACAATCCAATTATTACATGCAGTGTTGTCAGCAAAAATCTTGTATACAAAATAGTTCCACACAAGTAAACATAATGAAATAATTATAGTTTTACTTCCAGGGCCTGATGGACAAAACAACAGCAGCAATAATAATAAGCAACAAAAGAATTGCAAAACAATACCAAATGCCTCGTCCCTCCTCTCACATACGAACTCGCTCTTTCCACATGACTCTCGATATTATCCAACTGTTTTCCCTGCGCTTCCACCAGCACCGACATGTCTAAGAAAACCTGATGCAGTGCCATCAAATTCTTCTCTATTGCTTGCACAGCGTCGTGCCGTTCCTGTATCTCGTTTATTGTATCCATCGCCTGTCCTCTGCCTTGCACTTGAATCGCTTTCTGCAAAAACGTTTCAGTAAATCACTCAAACAACTAAAAACATCACTCTGCGTGTGTGAACACGCATCAATTAAAAAAACTCCCCTTGAATTAAATTCGAAAATTATGAGATGAAGATTAATAGATCCGAATTGAGATCTCAGTGAATTGAATTGAACGAAGTAGAGCAGGATGGAGGTGAATGGTGGTGGTGGAGGTGAGTGGTGGTGGAGACGAGAGAGAGAGAGATTGAGTGAGGTGAGACGAGAGAGAGAGAGAGAGAGATTGAGTGAGGTGAGAGACGAGAGAGAGAGTCCGAAAGGGGGAAAAGAGAATTTAGTTTTTAGTCGGGGGGAAAAGTATTTGGCAAGAGGGGGAAAAATAATTGGTATAAAGGGGGGAAAATAATTGATGTAAAGGGGGGAATTGCGAAATTTTTACCAAGGGGGGAAAACAAATTTTTTTTAGTTGAACTTTAGACATCGGTTCTAAAATAAGCGATGTCTTTAAACAACAAAGACATCAGATTACCGCGGGGTGATGTTATTATATCTTTTAACATCAGTGGTATTAGTAACCGATGTCTAATGTGTGATGTCTATTGAACATTTTCTTGTAGTGTATTCCTTTGGAGACACATACTACTGATGGTCAGGATCTATCAATTCCTGACGAGCAGTCAAATCCTGATGCTCAAGCTAATCCTGACGTTGGTACTCCTGATGTCACTCCAACAAAAGTAATCTCTATTTCAGACTCTCCAGCCAACTCCTCTCCCACTACAAGACATGTTGATATTTCATGGGAGACGTATGGTGCTGCTGCTTCCAATCTTGGGTTTCTACATCCATTGGAGAAGAAAAGGAAAGCAGAGGAAAAGGTCTTTCAGAGACAGAAGAAGCTGAAAGGATCAAGCCCACAAGAACCTGAATCTCAATGTGATTCAGCAGCTACTGAAGATCCCGCCCCACAAGAACCACTCAATCAAAGTTTGAGTGAAAGCTTAGCTATTGGAATAGTCCCACAAGAACCATTTTCTCAAAGGGAGAATGTATGACCCTTAATTAACATAACTCACCAACTAACTTGGGATTATAGCAAGTCCAACAGCATTCTAGTGCATTCCATATAATTTCTATAAAATAAGGAATCCTAATAGTTTAGGGATATCATTTTTAATATTTACTCCAACAACAATTCCTATTTACCTTTCTCATTATTATTAAATTATCACCAAACTATGATAATCAGCTATACACTCCTTCACTAAAATTGTTATAACTTTTTATACAAAATTTCTTTTTACGAACCGTTTTTTGCTTTAAAAAGTAGACTCCAAGATCTTTCTTATGGTATATGATTTACTATATTTTAAATAGTGATTTTGACAAGAAAGTGTAAGGGATTTCTAGTATTTCAGTGGTAAAAACAAGAGGGAACGGAGGAAAAATAAGAAAAAAATTCAGCGGTAAAACTAAAAGGAGGGAAGGGAGAAAAAAAGAGGGGAAAATGGGGGGAAATGAATATTTTATTTATAAAAATAAAATAGGGGATGACTAGAGGATACCTATAAATAGGGAATTGCTAGTAAATTTGAGGTTGTGCTAGTGGTTTAGGGGATCACTAAGATACTGTGGAGTCCCATTTTGTGTCATATTCCTTATATTTGAAGTTAGGATATCTTTAGGGATACTATTGGACTTGCTCTTACTTAACTAGTAATATACATAAAGAAGTTGATTAGTCAAGTTATAAATATAATTAAAACTCTATAAAACTCTACATATCCCTTAATTATATATGAGGTACACATGATTCATGTTAAAAGAGAGCATGACATTTTCGATTCTGTTTTTGGAAAACAAGAAACTAACAAACTAGTTTCATAAATAAAACGCATGTTATATGTAAAGGATTAAATTCATAAACTAATTGAAATAAATATTTTTGATCTACGTTGGTACATATATAATGTTAATAATTAGAACTTATTCGTGGGTTTAAGCAACTACGCACATGCACATCAAAGTATAACAAGTTAATAATTAAATTAATGAATTCAGTATTTGTTAAAAAGGACCAGCATATTGTTGGATTATTTCTAATCTAAACTTGTCTATTTTATTATTTTATTCAGTATTTGAATAAGTCAGTTGTGCAAGCGAGTTTGTAGCAGTTTGATCAGGTCATAGAAGTAGTCGTTAGTATGGAGTCTGTGGGAATAAGTCGTGGAGAGAAAACAGGTTATACTCCTGTGTTTTCGCCAGTAGTTAGTAGAGCATATGCTTATTTAAAATGTTTTGTAATTTCCTTTGTAAGTTATCTCTTAAGTTTTAGAAGCTTTAATACAGTAATCATAAAACACTTGTGTGAATTTCTGTTTTAAATCCTACATTTGGTATCAGAGCATTCTCCTAGTGAATGCCCAAATACATGCCAAAGGTGACAAGTATGGAGACAAACAAGAACAAAGAACACTCACTCAGCCTTAGCTATCCAATGTTGTCAAAGACTAACTATACCGCCTGGGCGTTGAAGATGAAAGTTTATATGCAGGCTCACGGTGTGTGGCAGGCAATCGAACAAGATGACCCCAAAGTCACTGTTGAAACCAGGACTGACAAGATTGCACTCGCTGCAATCTATCAAGGGATTCCCGAAGATATGCTACTAGCCTTGGCGGAGAAGAAGACAGCAAGTGATGCATGGAAGACAATTAAGACACAGTGCTTCGGTGCAGATAAAGTAAAGAAGGCACGAGCACAAACTCTTAAGGCCGAGTTTGAGTCGTTAATGATGAAAGAAACAGATTTGTTAGATGATTTCTGCACAAAACTGAATAGCCTGGTAACAAATATACAGGCTTTAGGAGAGACCATCGAGGAGGCGTATGTCGTCAAAAAGTTGCTAAGAGCTGTGCCTACAAAATTCTTGCAAATTGCTTCAGCCATTGAGCAATTTAGGAATTTAGAGACAATGTCGGTTGAAGAAATTGTAGGGTCTCTCAAGGCTCACGAGGAGAGGCTACGCGGGCAAGCTGATACGAATGGAGGGCAACAACTCTTGCTCACAGAAGAGGAGTGGGCGAAGCGTGAAGGAAGTGAAACAAAACTTCTTCTCACAAGAGAGGAATGGCTGAAGAAAAAGGGAAGAGCTAGTGGGAGTGGAGATAATCGTAGCAAAGATACTCACATGGTTCGTGACAGAAGCAAAATCAAATGTTTCAATTGTCATAACTATGGGCATTTTGCTGCAGAGTGCCGTAAGCCTAAACGAGACAGAGAACAACGGGCAGAGGAAAACCTGGCTCAAATCAATGACGATGAACCTGCGTTACTAGTGGCAGAGTATTAGATGAAAGCAGAGAACAAGGTAATGCTGCACGATGCTGAAAGTGCAACAAAGACAATTGATGAATCTGAAGTGAACGAGTCTGATATGTGGTATCTTGATAACGGAGCCAGCAACCACATGACTGGCTATCGGAAAAAATTCAGTCAGTTGGATGAAACAATCACGGGTCAAGTAAAGTTTGGAGATGGTTCACTGGTGCATATCAAGGGAAGAGGTTCGATCAACATGGTGTGCAAAGACGGGGTCAAGCGAGAACTCAAAGATGTATATTTTATTCCAACACTCCGAAGCAACATTATCAGCTTAGGACAACTCTCTGAGGAAGGAAACAAAGTCGTTCTTGAAGGTGACTTGCTATGGGTATATGACACAAGTGGGAGATTATTAATCAGAGTACAAAGGGCCCCCAACAGGTTGTATAAATTGCTGTTACAAGATTGCCGAGGAGTGTGTTTACTGACCAAGAAAGAAGAGGCATCCTGGTTATGGCATATTAGACTTGGACACATCAACTTTCAGGCAATGCAACAATTGATAAAACAACAGATGGTTCACGGGTTGCCGAGTCTTACACTACCCAAGGAAGTGTGCAGTGGGTGCCTCTTATCTAAACAAGCACGTAAGCCTTTCCCTCTGCATTCAAATTTTACTGCTACTATTGCTTTAGAATTAATCCACGGGGATCTTTGTGGTCCAATCTCCCCAGAAACCCCGGCTGGGAATAAGTATTTCATGTTATTGGTTGATGACTTTACACGTATGATGTGGGTTTATATGATTAAATCTAAAGATGAAGCGTTGTCAATTTTTAAAAAATTCAAGAAGTTGGTCGAAAATGGGTCTAAGCAGGGTATACAGGTGTTACGGACGGACCGTGGTGGCGAGTTCTGTTCAAGCGATTTTAACAAGTTTTGTGAAGAAACAGGAGTACAACGGCACTATACAGCCCCCTACTCACCCCAACAAAATGGGCTAGTCAAACGCCGGAATAGAACAGTGGTGGCCATGAGTAGAAGCATGCTGAAAGAACGAAATGTGCCGGCACATATGTGGGGGGAAGCAACTAGACACGCTGTGTATGTGTTGAACAGAATGCCAACTCGTTCTCTGTCTGGAATGACTCCCTATGAGGCTTGGTTTGGTAAGAAGCCTTATGTTGATTACTTGCGTGTGTTTGGTTGTATTGCTAATATGAAATTGCCCAGTGTTCATGTTACAAAGCTTGGTGACAGAAGCAAAAAGGTGGTTCACTTTGGACGTGAACCAGGCACCAAAGCCTATAGACTCTACGATCCACTCACCAGAACTGTTCATGTGAGTCGAGATGTCGTTTTCGAAGAAACAAAAGAATGGAATTAGAAGTCTGTAGAAACAGGAAATGATGGCTCATGGAATTTTGTCTTAGAAGGTGTACCATTCGATACGCAGATTCCTAATGATCAGTTCGACGACAGCACTGGATCAAGTCAAGAAATGGTGTCAGATAGTGAAGCCAGTGGGGCAGATAGTGAAGCCAGTGGAGAGACTCGTTCAGAAACAACAAGTCACAGCAGTGAGCCACAAAGATACAGATCCCTCCTCGACATATACGACAACACTGAGGAAATTGAATCAACAGAAGAGCTCTTACTACTGGGTATAGATGAACCAGTTGTGTATGATCAAGC
Organism: Heracleum sosnowskyi; assembly: GCA_030848705.1. NCBI lineage: Eukaryota > Viridiplantae > Streptophyta > Magnoliopsida > Apiales > Apiaceae > Heracleum > Heracleum sosnowskyi. Next base: position 14,775,280 of record CM061239.1, read on the forward strand.
AATTAAAAGTAAGGTCTGGAAAGCGGCAATGCAGACTGAGATCGATGCTATAGAACACAACAAGACTTGGGTGCTAACTGACTTGCCAAAGGGACACAAATCAATTGATTTAAAGTGGGTGTTTAAAGAAAAGAAGGACACCAGTGGAAATATAATTAAGCACAAAGCTCGTCTGGTTGCAAAAGGGTACGTCCAGAAGCATGTCATCGATTTCGAGGAAGTCTTTGCTCCAGTTACGAGATTGGAAACTGTACGTCTGCTATTAGCACTTGCTGCCAAAAATAGTTGGGAGGTTCATCACCTCGATGTGAAGTCAGCATTTTTAAACGGGGAATTGCTCGAGGAGGTCTATGTTTCTCAGCCTAAGGGATATGTTAAGAAGGGACAGGAATCAAAAGTTTATAGACTTTTGAAGGCACTTTACGGTTTACGCCAAGCACCAAGGGCTTGGTACGCTCAACTGAATAAGTGTCTAACTCGATTAGGATTTGTGAAATGCCCCTACGAGCATGCTGTGTACACTCGAAGGAATGGTGATGAGTCTCTTGTCTTAGGAGTGTATGTTGATGATTTACTAATCTCTGGCAACAGCGTGCAAGGCATAGTCAAGTTTAAAGAACAAATGAGTGGGGAATTCGACATGTCAGACCTCGGGAAACTTTCTTACTATCTTGGGTTGGAGGTAGATCAGTGTGAGGGCTATGTTGAGCTAAAACAAAGTGCGTATGCAAAAAAGATCCTTGAGAAGGCGGGAATGAGTGATTGCAATCCTGTCAAATTCCCAATGGAACATAAAATCCAGCTGCATAAGGACGAAGGTGGTGAGCCTGTCAATTCAACTGAGTTCAAATCAATGGTGGGTGGCCTGCGTTATTTGGTACATACCAGGCCTGATATAGCGTATTCTGTGGGAGTGGTGAGCCGTTTCATGGAACGGCCGACAGTGCTTCATTTGAACGCAACAAAGAGGATTCTCCGGTATATAAAGGGAACTCTTAATTTTGGTTTGGTATACACTGCAGGAAAGGGAAATTATTTACTTTCAGGTTTTTCGGACAGCGATCTGGCAGGGAATGTGGACGATCGAAGGAGTACAGGTGGCATGGCTTTTTACTTGGATGATAGTTTAATTACATGGATTTCTCAAAAACAGCGCTGTGTTGCTTTGTCTTCTTGTGAGGCTGAATTTATGGCTGCCACAGCCGCGACATGTCAAGGGATATGGTTGCAGAGGGTACTTAGCCAAATTGCAGATGTCAAAACAGGACCTGTCATCTTGTATATTGATAATAGGTCTGCGGTTGATCTAGCGAAGAACCCGGTGTTTCATGGACGAAGCAAACACATCGATGTTCGTTATCACTTCATCAGGGAGTGCGTGGAGCAAGGCTTGATAATTATCAAACATGTAAGTACTAATGAGCAGCGTGCGGACATCCTGACTAAGGCATTGGCTGCTGTGAAATTTGAGAAAATGCGAAAGCTGCTGGGAGTTAAGGATATCTGTCGAGTTTAGATTAAGGGGGAATATTTCGAATTATTTCTAATCTAAACTTGTCTGTTTTATTATTTTATTCAGTATTTGAATAAGTCAGTTGTGCAAGCGAGTTTGTAGCAGTTTGATCAGGTCATAGAAGTAGTCGTTAGTATGGAGTCTGTGGGAATAAGTCGTGGAGAGAAAACAGGTTATACTCCTGTGTTTTCGCCAGTAGTTAGTAGAGCATATGCTTATTTAAAATGTTTTGTAATTTCCTTTGTAAGTTATCTCTTAAGTTTTAGAAGCTTTAATACAGTAATCATAAAACACTTGTGTGAATTTCTGTTTTAAATCCTACACATATGTACCTTTTGTGTTTATAACTTGCCACACTCTCTAGCTTCGGTGTATAATTATTTATTTGTAGGGATAAGTGGTCTCTAGAATTATTAAGCATTTTTATTCTTCTCCAATTAGTAATTTAATTTAGTAGCCAATTCTTTTCTAAATCTGATTTTATTATTTTTATTATTATTATTTAAAATATCTAAAAATTCCTCTATATTACATATATACTTTTAGGATTCCATCGGCGAAATCCTGAATAGCCACTCGTTTAATGATTCTTTCCTAACCAAAACTTTGACAAAATAAAATGATTTTCTGCCTTGCTCCTTTCAAGCTAAGGTGATTTTGACTTCCTTCCTCACAAATTAATTTTAAAAAAAACTCATATAACAAACATTAAGAATGTGTCAAAAAACAAAACAAAAAAAAATTTAATTCCATAAAACTGAATTATAGAACATAAATGCATTTGATATAACTTTGATCATGATATTAATCTACCAGCAATTTTCGTCGTTCCCTCTACTAAAGTATCAACATATATCAAGAGTATTTTTTTTCTTTTTTACTATATTTCTTTCTTGCATTCAAGATTATTATTGCATATAAATACAACTAGCATAAACAATTTTATATGAGCCATGTCTTTAAGACAAATTATCAAAAATTTATTTTAATCCTTTTCTATTTCTAATAGAGAAATACATGTTGACAAATTTATATAAAAATTGAACGCCACAACAAATACACAAATAACAAAAATAAAATAAAATACTTGCATACCAATTTCCTAATTTGATAGTCACATACGTTTTTTTTTATATATGTATAAATGCCTTAAACCCATACCTTTTCTTATGTGCTCAACCCCTCAATAAGCATTGCCTACAATATTAACTAGTATAACATTTTTTTTATCATAATCAATGACACCACTATAACTAACACAATTAAGGCTGTCGGATTGCTGTTAAAAATTGCTGTGTTGTTGAAAAAAGTGCTGTTAAAATAAGTGCTATTGTGAAAATCAGATAACTGTTTGGTAATATTTTTGATATGTGCATGTTTTGGTGTATAATATAAAAAATTGATTTTTTTGGTGAGTTTTGATATTGAAACCAGTAGCTGTTTCCGCAAAAGCTGAAAAGCAGCTTTTTTTCAAAAGTATGGGGGACCTGCTTTCTCTAAAAGTAGCTTTTCAGCCAAAAGCGCTTTTCAGAAAAACAGTTTTTAAATTTTACCAAACACTTTTTTTGCTAAAATGAAATATATATTTAATCCAATTAGGCAACAACCACAACACGCATGAAACAATAGCAAAACTAGGAATAAAGTAAATAATTTAATCCTATTAAGTTCATTTGTAATTCACTAATAATTGTATTGTAACCTAGCATCCAAGTACAAGAATGAAGTCGTCACATAAGTAAATCAACTATTACTCAGGTTCCTTTTTTTTTTTTGCCAAAAGTAAATACAAATTCACAATTGTTGGGTACTCACATAAATTTATGCTTGCATTCACATTATAAACAATTAAGAAATTATTTAAATAACATCTTAGACATATAGTCATAATTCAAATAATTTTACAAAATAACTCGTGGTACAAGTATACCATTTTAATTAAATTAGCCACAATATACTATTCAAATAAATCAGGTAACATTGCACACATCAATGAATATAATAGTAACTTAATATGCATGCATAAAAACTACTAATATATGGTCGACTAGAAAATAATTAAGTAACTCAGTTAAGCATAACACACTGGCAAATTGTAACTTTATTTGTAACTGACAAAAATTATGGAATATTTATGATTTTTTTGTTCTTTCTTATCACTAGCTCGCACGACAAACATACAATACAACTTCTAATTCTAGGGTTTACTAATAATATATATTTATTTATAAATCTTTATTCGATTCATTCGAATTATTTCACCAAGCATGTGCACGAATTAGCTAACCCAAATCATAAAACAATATATGCCAAATACATATTTAAAGTGAAACAAATTTAATTCACACGCATTGTAAATAAAATATTAAATAATCTTTAACTCATATTAAAGGAATCAATACGTGTATATAATTTAAAAACACCTAAAGTAAAATAAAAAAAAATGGAATATTACATTCTCTCTCACTTTTAAAAGTTTCATCCTCGAAATTAAAAATTTATTGAGAGATTTCAATTTCTTGACCAAGCATATACTAGCTAATTCTCAAAATTACTTTCTAGATACTGAAATTCTTAAGTAGGATTTTGGTAACTAAAATTGTTTCACCATGCATAAGTTGTTCTAAAGAAATTAAGTAAATCAAAATACAGATTAATGCCCTTTTTTTTCTTTTTTTTTTCACTAAAATATCACGTGTAAACTATTTGAGTTAAAATCGCAAGTGTCTAAAATAAAACAAACTTACAAGAAAAATACAAAGTAGTAATCTTCATAAAATTATAAAATTATATTCTATAGCACAAAATTGAATATGACATAACGGTAAATAGTACAGATTATAATAAATTATATAACCATCTCAGTCTCATTGAACTTGTTAAATCATAACACTTAAATATTTTAGTAGATATATACAATTAGAACATTAACAACAAGAAAAGAAATTTGGTTATCATGGAGCTAAGCTATAAATCTTTGATAAAAACTTTTGATGTGGGATAAAAGATTAAAATTTAAAAAAATAAAAGAGATATGCATGATTTTTAGAACCTATGTGAGATACTAAATAATGTGTGTTAGATAGTGTACAACAGATTAAAACCAAATACTATATAGATGATACTAAATACCTTGAAACTTATCGAAAAATAATAATAAAATAAAAGATCTTAGAATACAAAGAACTTATATTCCGTTATTGAATTATTAATTTCAACCATCCCTAAAATTAATTATATCATATCATCTAATTATTTATTTTGAGCGTCCCCAAAATGTTTGGAACATGAGTGATTTAGCCATTGTTAGCATAAAATTGAGGGGGAAAATCTATTATTATTATCTTAAAATAAATTGAGACAATCAATATGAAACAATGTGAATATCTTATAATCTTATAAGTAAACTAGTCAAACATATATGAGTATGCGAAAATTATAAATAAAAAGAATAAAGCACTAAGGATTTGTATTCTATAAGACTAATTTTATTTCGAATACGCGGACAAAGATGCATAGTAAACCATTTTCTATTATATAATTCATAATATGATAATGGCTTGTGAATATGAAACAAGTAATAATGTTATTCAAAATTTAAAATAATATGCAAAAATAAATAAGAATATAATATTAGTACTCCTGAGATAATTTATAATCATATATATAACAAAATACATGAACATAGTATTACAAATTCAAAATCAAAATGCTTAAAACTATTTATACGAATCCAACCTACAACTCACACGTATAGCCTAGCTACGGGTCTAAGCTGATGTCATCTTGTCCTTAGGTAAATCTAAAGTTAACAAATTTTTTATCTAAAACTTTTCTCTCTTTTGAAGCTAACAAAATTTTCAAGATTCTTATAAGTTGTTGATCTTATTAAACATATTCTTATATACTCGCATCTTTAAAAATATTAACTTTACTCTTGCAGAATGTTAACTTAACTAATTCATGCCAATGTTAATATCAAGGGGATGCATCACTATCGAAATCAAGTTATCTTATGTTATATAATTCCTCGAATTTCTAAGCACTCTCGATACTAAACAAACATATAACATGATTTTAATTATGAGTAGGAAGACACATAAAAAGGATATGATCACGAAGACAAAATCCAAAATTTTAAACAAATGACAAAGAAATGACAGACTATGTCAAGGCAAAGTCTAGTTAACACCATATAACTTCATGTCTAAAAATGATCCACAATATCAGTCATGTACGAACGGAGTTCACAAGAAAAAAAAAATCAGCCAAAATAGTTTTTTTTGTTTTTTTTTAATGTCATAAAAAATATGAGGTGTCAAATAATCATGACTAAATGAAATTCTAAAGCATGATACCCATCCTAACGCCTACCCACTCTCACAGGTCAACCAAATTAGGTTTTCTACAAGAAAGAACCTATAGCTCTGATACCATCTTTGTAACACCCCATTCATAATTAAATGAGGGGCTACTTATTAAACCATAAACCTGTATACAGAGCACTAAAATCTCTAAAATAACAATTAAACAATCTAACTAATTCCAGAAATCCATAATCTTAATCAATGAAATAGAGTGTAGCTCTCCTTCACATAGTCCCAGATCCCCCCTAAGCACCTGCCAGAAAAAAAGAATACGGCATGAGCCAAACGCCCAGTACGGATTTGGAATACAGTTCATAAAACAGAAAACACATATACATATTCGACAATTTATAATAAAATAGTTATTTTAAACATAAGCATGGCTGAAGAAGCAACGAAAGAGTAGGATATTTCATACCGAGATCAGAACAGATACAAATACAGATACATATGTCATAGGGTACCGTAACGTATGCAACAAACCGGATAACATGTACGGCATATACATCGTCACCGCCAAATCAAATCATAAATCAAATCAAACTCTGGGTGCACCCACGTATCCTGAAACAAATATCAAAATGTGCAAAAGCTCGCCTTCTGAGCTATCAGAAGGATACACCATGACCAATCACACTGCCATGGAAGTGTCATGTCACTGGTGCCGCAATGACATGGCTGTAGTACCCCTACAGCTGGTTAACTCGGTATACCCCTATATCACTAACGGTTCAAATAAAATATTTCACACAAGCTAAAAGTATATTTATTTTAGAGAGACAAATACTCAAAGCAGATATTTAATATTCACAATTTTCTAAAAATCACTGATACAAATATTGAGATATTTCGTAACAGAACTGAGACAAATATATAAATATTTCGAAACAGAACTAAAACAAATATTTTAATATTTTGGAATGGAAATGAGCGAGATGTTCAGATATTGTAAAAGGATAATTTAAGATGCATATTTTCTTAGAAAACCCCAAAAACAGATTTTTCTAAATATTGCAAAATAGTTTTTGAAATAACTTTAAAGAGTCAAAACGGATAATATTAGAATCGATTTGAGAACTGAATAAAACAAATATACTAGTTCTTAACATGAGTAGCGCTGAATGAAAGGGAGAGAATCTGTACCTTAAAATAGCGAGCATAACTAACTATATCCGCAAATGATCCCGCTAAACTCCCAATCTAATTATTTATAAAAAAATATTATTTATTAGGAAATTGTACTAGTGTTACTTCATCCGTTTTAGTCACACTAGTTATATTATATTTTAATATAACTTTTTATCACAACAGACACGTGTAAGATATTAATGAATTAATGTTTATTACTAATCTATTAGCACCACTGAAGTTCAAGTATACCCAACTGATTTCATAAGTTCTGTTTGTTTACACTACTAGAAAAACTAGATTAGACATCACACTTTAGACATCAGTTAGAAAAACCACCGATGTTAAAAAAAGTGGTTTTGCATGGGCTCTAGACCGCAGCAATGGTGAACTTGTTTGGTTCAAAGTAAGTATCTCATAATACCTAGACTTGCATGCCCTGTTGCTTATTAGCGATGCTTCACTTCAAATCCAAAATTTCTACAGCAAGCAGGACCAGGAGGCAATGAAGGAGGAGGGATATGGGGAGCAGCTACGGATGGGAAAACGGTGTTCACAAACATAGCGAATGGTGACAGAATCCGTTTCAGGCTTGCACCCACTAGTACAGAATGGGCCTATAGCGTCGGTCAAAAAGAGCTATAGCGTCGGTTAAGAGGCGTAGTATATGTAGGGGACGCTATAGGTATATGCCTATAGCGTCGGTCAAAACAGCGTCGCTAAAACCTCTTTGGCGTCAGTTAAATAACCAACGCAGAATGTACAATAACCGACGCTATTGGTAAGGACATTAGCGTCTGTTGTCTGGAATGCCGACGCTATTGGTACTAATATTAGTGTCGACAGTCAAAAAACCGACGCTGAAAGTGTAACTATATGCGTCGATCAGTTAAAAAACTGACGCTAAAAGTATAACTATTGGCGTCGGTCAGTTAAAAAACCGACGCTAAAAGTATAACTATTGGCGTCGGTCAGTTAAAAAACCGACGCTAAAAGTTATCTACAGGCGTCGGTCAGTTAAAACACTGTCGCCTATAGTCAGTTTTAGGCGTTGCATTTAAAGAACGACACATATAGTCAATTTTACTATAAAAAAGTAGAAATACAATTTAGATTATATAAAAAAAGCTGGATAAAAACAATACAAGATTAATAATCAACAATGAGATCTTATTAATATTAATATTACAAATATTACACAACTCTATAATACATCGATTTACAAAAAGTGATTTAATTTCACAAACAAAAATGACTATCCAAAAACTTATGGGCAATATACCATTACAGATATAAAAAAGTCTAACAAACTGTTCCCTAACCTCTTTAATGAACTCTGCAGGTTCCCTAGTTCCCTAGTACGAGTTTTTACCAACATTCAGGAAAACTCTCCACCAAAGGTTGTTATGCATACCCTGTTATCTTGTTCTTTTCGAGAAGTAAATCATTCAAGAGTTTGACATCTTCGAATTCACCATTGAGGGTTGAGCCTAAGATAGCAGCAACACAAATTGTGTTCTCATCAACTAATTCCACAGCTTTCACAGGGTCCATTACATAGTAACCTTCCCTCAGCTTCACTTCCTTCAACTCTACCTCAAAATAATTTGCAAACTTCTCCCAACATACCTATACATAAAAAAAAAAAATCTACCAGATCATTCATCAATGTCACACATTTCCTACGCTAAAATCAAAGAGTCTAAATCGACATTCCAATAAGTTGGAGTAACGGGTGAACCTGAACATTAGCTCCAGTGACAATGTTAGGCTTGTCGAAAGGCTTCCCCTCAACTCTGCGCTTGTTTTACCATTTTCTTTTAAAAGCAAGGCATGCCTGCATTATTGCCTCTGATGAACCTACTGTCCCAACTCCAACACCAGCTGCATCCTTCTCAAGTGGAGCATTAAACAAATTTGCTATTATGTTTACACAACGATTCTGCATTTATTCACATTAGCAAAATTGTAAGCCAACATTTAAAAAAAAAATCTGAAATGAATTTGCATAACAAAATCTGTGCCAACATTGTTGGAGATGTTAAAATGCTGTATATATTTATTATCATATTCAGTTCAAACAAGAAATTATAGATAAGCTACATGGGCTATAGTAATATAGGAATATATAAATTACTATAGTAATCTGTGCCAACTAGAGTTTATAGGAATGTCAGTGATAACAAAAAAAAACAGTCACAGCTGGTACTGATTATACAATTGTACGAAGCTAGAGAAAGAGTGTCGGTGATAACAAACAAAAATTTGCAACATTTTGGTCAAACAAATATAACTTCAAATAACATACCAGTATCACATCAAACGTAATGAATATAATTTATTCTAGAACTTGGACCGTATACTGGAGACTACCCTCCTGTCCACCTGGAATGCCTTGGCAAGTATATCACTTGATATAGCTGGTTCTGAACCAAACACAGCATTCGCAATTGTAATGACACCTGGATTTTGGCTGCCAGTAATTATTCATATCTCATAGGTGTAGTGCTACTACTGCAATACAAGCGGCTTCAAACTGTAAATTTAACATACATAATTACTTCTAGTACTTTTATACCTTGGCTGTTTGATTGAGCGACGCAAAAATCTTGAAGTGGACTATGGTCAGCTTCCATCGCAACGCAGAAATAAAGAGATAATATGCCTAGAAAGACAATCATTTTCACCATCTCTTTTCAAATTTATGAGCAGTTTGTGTAAAGAGAGAGATGAATGTGTTAGATTAAGATCTTAACAAAGATCTAATATGAATCAAAGTTACGACTAGTCTCACTCAGGGCAGGAAATAGTTAGGAACATCCATTAAAATTTTGACTATGAACTAGAGTTCAACCAACGAATATCAACCAAACGTTAGATAACATATAGTAATATTAAAATGTAGTACATTTTTAATTAATCTGTGACTCAAACATCATGTTCAAGCAGTGGAGCAGGTCCAACCTCTACAACTAAAATATGATTAATACTTAAATAGGCATTTTATCTGCATTAAAATATACTAATAAATATATATAAGAAGGATTAATTATATGTAAGGACCTGAAGATCGGTAGTGACAGGGTATTCATCCATGTCAACGTAGTTCTTGTTAATGGAATCCATCATGAGCTTATTACATTCTGGCTCCATCCATGTTTTCACAAACGATGCCAAGTTGAGCCTTGGATTTCCATATAGCATCAGCTCGTCATTTATTATTTGTTTATGCTCGAAAAAGTAAGCGAAAAAGAGTGAGCAGAGTGTTTTAAAAAACTTTTAAAGAGGCATGATACACAATTCACTTGCAGAATCAGTACGTTTCTTAAAACATAGAACCGGAAATTGCAGGCAAGATCTAGCCCCATTTAAAACTTCATAGAACTCAGAACAATTGGATGTCTGCAGAAAAAGGATTATAAAGACACAAGCAGTAACATTTTTTTTAATAAAAATGAACTGTCATGATCATTTATGATTTTTTTAAATAGAACATATATGCATATAGATTCAAACCCCTAAATCAAAAATGTTACATATATATATATATATATATATATATATATATATATATATATATATATATATATATATGGTTTTGGTCCACAGCCCCCGTTGGTTAGCAAATGCTACACAACCAACCCATCACAGCCGTTCAAAAACGATCATACGGCTAAGGAAACACACTGGAGCAATGTTTCATTGCACCCCCGCAATGTTTCATTGCACCCCAGCAATGATACATTGCTGGACCTCTTATATTTTTTTTACCAAAACTACCCTTTTTGCTACACAACCAACCTATCACAGCCCTTTAAAAAACACAGCAATGTTTCATTGCACCCCCGCAATGATACATTGCTGGACCTCTTATATTTTTTTTTTATCAAAACTACCTTTTTGGTTTAAAGTCATATCCAAGGATCGAACCAATGACCTCTCCTAAAGATGTATGAAATATTAACACTGCACCAACACAAGTAACTTGTTTAAAGATGATTCGTACCAAATATATCCAAAAACAAGAATTTATTTATTATTTGTAAATTGAAAATTAATTGAATATCAACCTAAATAAAATGTAACTTTAGTCGTAAAAGTGTGTTGGATGTTAAAAGTAAATGAGCTAATGGACCCGGAGTCACAGATTTCGAACTCGTCAAGTTTAATTTCATAAATAATAATATTTTTTAAGGTAAAATAAAAATAAGAATATAAGAATATAAGGTAAAATAAAAATAAGAATAGTTAAAATATTATTTTTTTAAGTTTAAAATTGAAATATAACATAGCTAGTAATTTTAAACATAGTATTTTATTTTTTTACAATCATAAATAACAAATATATCCAAAAACAAGAATTTATTTATTATTTGTAAGTTAAAAATTAATTGAATATCAACCTAAATAAAATGTAACTTTAGTCGTAAAGGTGTGTTGGATGTTAAACGTAAAAGAGCTAATGGACCCGGAGTCACGGATTTCGAACTCGTCAAGTTTAATTTCATAAATAATAATATTTTTTAAGGTAAAATAAAAATAAGAATATAAGAATATAAGGTAAAATAAAAATAAGAATAGTTAAAATATTATTTTTTTAAGTTTAAAATTGAAATATAATATAGCTAGTAATTTTAAACATAGTATTTTATTTTTTTACAATCATAAATAACAAATATATCCAAAAACAAGAATTTATTTATTATTTGTAAGTTAAAAATTAATTGAATATCAACCTAAATAAAATGTAACTTTAGTCGTAAAGGTGTGTTGGATGTTAAACGTAAAAGAGCTAATGGACCCGGAGTCACAGATTTCGAACTCGACAAGTTTAATTTCATAAATAATATTATTTTTTAATGTAAAATAATATAAGGTAATATAAAAATAAGAATATAATAATATAAGGTAAAATAAAAATAAGAATAGTTAAAATATTATTTTTTAAGTTTAAAATTGAAATATAACATTGCTAGTAATTGTAAACATAGTATTTTATTTTTTTACAACCATAAATAACAATTGAGAAAGTATATACATATTTAGGTCAATAGTGAGTATGAAAACGATTGTTTCACATATTTTTGAGTATATTTCGATTAAATAACTTAAATTAAATACATATGATGGGAAAAAATATCCACAAATAAGCATCTAAGATATTTTGAAATTTAAATGAATGTAATTTAATTTTTATATACATATTTAAAGATTAAAAGATAAAAAAAAATTAAAAAAAAACACACCACTGGAGCAATGAAACATTGCGGGGTACTTTACTGGAGCAATGAAACATTGCTGGAGCAATGAAACATTGCTGGAGCAATGAAACATTGCTGCTACCGCAATGTTATAGTCCCACAATTATTTACAATTTTTTTGCTAGCCAACATTAATTAAGGTAGTTGGGGTGGTTGGTTAGCATTAAATTCACCAACCACTACTGGAGCAATGATTCATTGCAGGGAACTTTACTAGAGTAATGTATCATTGCGGTAGCAATTAATATTTTTGCTAGAAATATGAAAAATAATAATTTAAGAATAAAAAAAACTGATATTAAAATAATAATAAACAATTAAAATTATTTCGGTTGTTATGGTATTTTGCATTTTTAAAAAATGAAATAATATTTTTATCATTTTCTCCTATTTTTACTTCACTTCGAATTTTTCCTCTTTTTTCTACGATTTCTTTAATAAATTTAATACTAATATTTTTGCAATTAGAAAAATGAAAAATAATATTTTAAGAATAATAAAAAAAACTGATATTAAAATAATTAAAATTATTTCGGTTGTCATGGTATTTTTCATTTTTGAAAAATGAAATAATATTTTTATCTTTTTCTCCTTTTTTTTTACTTCACTTCGAATTTTTCCTCTTTTTTATACGATATCTTTAATAAATTTAATACTAATATTTTTGCAATTAAAAAAATGAAAAATAATATTTTAAGAATAATAAAAAAACTGATATTAAAATAATAAAAAAAATTAAAATTATTTCGGTTGTCATGGTATTTTTCATTTTTGAAAAATGAAATAAGTTTTTTATCATTTTCCCCTTTTTTTTACTTCACTTCGAATTTTACCTATTTCTTCTATGATTTCTTTAATAAATTTAATACTAATATTTTTGCAATTAAAAAAATTAAAAATAATATTTTAAGAATAATAAAAAAACTGATATTAAAATATTAAAATAATAATAATGGTATTTTTGCATTTAGATTTAAACAAAAAAGAAAAAAACAAACTAGTAGAGGTGTGCACCTTTACCTGAATCCTCAAAAAACAAACTAGTAGAGGTGTGTACCCCTACCTGAATGAAATACTATTTTTTTCATTTTATCCTTTTTTACTTAACTTCGAATTTTCCCTATTTTTTCTACGATTTCTTTAATAAATGTAATACTAATATTTTTGCAATTAGAAAAATGCAAAATATTATCTTAACAATAATAAAAAAAATTGATATTAAAATAACAAAACTGGTATTAAAATAAACTAGAAAATTAATATTTTGCATTTTTAAAAAATGAAATACTATTTTTTTCATTTTATCCTTTTTTACTTCACTTCGAATTTTCCCTATTTTCTATGATTTCTTTAATAAATGTAAGACTAATATTTTTGCAATTAGAAAAATGCAAAATATTATTTTAACAATAATAAAAAAATTGATATTAAAATAACAAAACTGGTATTAAAATAAACTAGAAAAATAATATTTTGCATTTTAAAAAAATGAAATACTATTTTTTTTTCATTTTATCCTTTTTTTTACTTCACTTCGAATTTTCTCTATTTTTTCTACGATTTCTTTAATAAATGTAATACTAATATTTTTGCAATTAGAAAAATGCAAAATATTATTTTAAAAATAATAAAAAAATTGATATTAAAATAAAAAAACTGGTATTAAAATAAACTAGAAAAATAATATTTTGCATTTTTAAAAAATGAAATACTATTTTTTTTATTGTATCCTTTTTTTACTTCACTTCGAAACAATGAAAAATGAAAAATAATATTTTAACAATACAAACCCCGCAATGAAACAATGCACCCCCGCAATGAAACAATGCACCCCCCGTAATGAAACATTGCACCCCCGCAATGAAACATTGCACCCCCTATTAGTTTTGGGTTTGATCCTTGGATATGACTTTGAACCCAAAAGGGTAATTTTGGTAAAAAAAATATAAGAGGTCCAGCAATGTATCATTGCGGGGGGTGCAATGATACATTGCTGCAGTGTGTTTTTTAAAGGGCTGTGATAGGTTGGTTGTGTAGCAAAAATGGTAGTTTTGGTAAAAAAAATATAAGAGGTCCAGTAATGTATCATTGCGAGGGGTGCAATGAAACATTGCGGGGGGTGCAATGAAACATTGCGGGGGTGTGTTTCCTTAGCCGTATGATCGTTTTTAAACGGCTGTGATGGGTTGGTTGTACAACATTTCATAACCAACGGGGGCTGTGGAAGGGCACCTATATATATATATATATATATATATATATATCAAAACATAAGCATAGGTTTCTTAATAAACTCTTAAGAAATCTAACCCAAAGAATCATGAACTCCTTTCTCTTTTTAATCAGCACCAGTAGCAGCAGCAGTCGCGGCAGCCTCAACTTTCTTAGCCGAAGCAGCTATCTTATTAACTTTCTTCTTCTGCATAATCCAATCGGCAAAACTCAGTTTAGTCGGAAGAACTCGGTCTAGATTGAAATCGATTGAAAAATTAGGGCTATACGGATGAGGTAGTTAGTCAGTCGGGTGAAATTGGGGATCCTGCTGCTTATATTGGACTCTTAACTCTTGAGTAACAATATGTTATATTTTCAAAAAAAAATCAAAGAAAAATAATATTGAACTTATATTAAAGAAAATTAAAATTTGTGGCATGTGAGAAATCAACAAAGCAAATTAGAATGATTTTAATAATTAAAAATACTATTTTTTACATAAACTAGAATGATTTTATTGAACTTAAGTCATTTTTTATATGACATTATTTTAATAATTAAAAATACTATTTTTTTAATTATAAATTTTTAAATTTTGTTTTCTTTTGAAAATATTTGTAAGATTACGATTTGCAAACAAATGCAACTTCTTTTAACATTTTACAACTAATTGAAGTCATTCTTTGTTATATTTAGTTTAATCTAGTTGCTTTTGGTTATTTTTGTAAAAAAATTAAATAGACATATTTTTCAAAAACAATATGAAGAAAATCATATTTATGAAAATACCTATATCATCATATATTTTATTAAATAGAACTGTCCGTGATATTTTTGGAAAATTAGAGGTTTTAGTTATGCAAATTAGAAAATTAGAATTTTAAAATATATTTTTAATATTTTTGTAACATGTTTTTACTTTGTTTAAACAAAATATCTTAATAAAATAACTAATAAAAAATATAATCATGAACAAAATAAATAATAAAATTAAAAAATTTCAATTATTAAATTAAAAAATGAAATTAAAATATTAAATTTTTAATATAGTTTGTAAATGATAATATTGTACATATATCAGATTCTATAATTTGTGAAAAAAAAATTTAATTTAATTATGAGATTATAGTATGATTTTCCGGATTCTCTGTATTAGAGAATTTTACCTGAAATAGTGGTCACTTTATCATAAATAATGACTCAAGATATCAATATTTGGGGTTGTATTTAAAATTTACAGAATTGTTAGGAAAAAGCGTTGTTTCAAACATCATATTACTGTTTGCTATTTTTTTAACTTGTACATGTTTTTATGCAGAATATAAAAAAATAATGATTTCGGTGAAGTTTGATGGTAAAACTAACGGACTAACGGCTAATCCCACAAAATCTGAAAATCATCTTTTTAAAAAAAATAAAATAATAGGAGGCCTGCTTTTTCTAAAATTAAGTAACTTTTAAGCCAAATTTATTTTCAGGAAAGTGTAGAATTTACTAAACAGTTTTTTGGCCCTTTTTTAGCAAAAAGTGGTAATGTCAAACGTATCTTTAAGAAAAAATTCAATGCACATTATTTATTATTGTGTAATGAGAATATTAAAATATTATTTATTATCGTGTAATGAGAATATTAAAATAGGTCACTCAAAGTCCAAAAATCTCATACCAATTTCTTACTACATAAATAATTCAATCAACAAAATACACCAAAACAAACCCAGCACAATTGGTTAAGGAGAGGGAAATATAGATATTGGCTTGTAGATTATCAGGGGTTCGAAACTGTACTCAAGTGATTAATTTTTTGTAAAGAACATAGTCTATAGCGTCGGTTTCACCAGACCGACACCAAAAATGCACTCTACAGCGTCGGTTCCCCAAAAGCCGACACTAAAAATTCACTCTATAGCGTCGGTTTCAAAACAGCGACACTAAAAAGTGCACTTAATGCGTCGGTGTTACAATGACCGATGCTAGAAGTCCTCTATTGCGTCGGCATTCGTAGAACCGACGCATAAAAGTGTTAAAAGCGTCGGTTAATGTGGACAACCGACGCCTTAGCTCAAGGAAAACTGACAATAAGCGTAGGTTATGCTAGCAACCGACGCATAAAACATGTAAAGGCGTCGCTTGCCCCTAGAACCGACGCTAAAAGTGTGACGCTGTAGGTGCAATCTGTACTAGTGACCTTCCAACATGACTACAACAGTTGGGGCATGGGTAATACATTCTATTAATCTGTTGCATAATATAAAATTACATTGGTATTCATTCTTTGAGTATGTATTTTTTGTAGTTATCTGAGGATTTTCAGATTTTGTTTTTTCACTATGATGGCCGAACTAGTGAATGGGATCAGTTTGAATGGTCAAAGCATAGCTTGGAGCTTGGAGCGTAGCTCGGAGCTTGGAGCTTGGAGCGTGGAGCGTGGAGCTTGTTCCATTTGTCCATCTTTATACACAAAGCATCTTCGGCCTCCGGAGCCCTCTTCTCAATTTCATTGTATCAATGTAGTTTCAATATTATATCAATGTAGTTTCGATATTTAGATGGTTTGTATTATGTAGTTAGTTTTGATATGAATTGGATAACGTAGTTGGCCGAATGAATTTTAGGTTTGGCTTTGGTATATATTGACTTTTTGATATTTGGTTTTGGTTTGGCTTTTTGATTTTGGTCATTATATATATCACAAGTAACACACTGATCAACAATGATGTTTAAAATAGACATCAGTTCCTTATTAAGAAACCGATGTTAAAAAGGCATATAGACATCTGTTGCTTATTAAAAACCGATGTTAAAGATTAACATAGACATCGGCTAAAAACCGATGTCTAATACCCCTACCTTTCTCTACACATGCAAAGACATCGCTTCTCTTCTTCAATAGACATCGGTTTTTAGCCGATGTCTAATGCAGTTTTTCTAGTAGTGTTAACGCACACACACAAGGAATCCAAAAGGGCTTTAAAAACATTACACAAATACATGACTTTATTACTATTATAAATTTGTATGGCCCTTAATTAGCATAACTCACCAACTACCTTGGCGATTAGTTAACTAGTAATATACATAAACAAGTTGATTAGCCAAGTTATAAATATAATTAAAACTCTATAAAACTCTACATATCCCTTAATTATATATGAGGTACACATGATTCATGTTAAAAGAGAACATGACTTTTTCGATTCTGTTTTTGGAAAACAAGAAACTAACCAACTAGTTTCATAAATAAAACACATGTCATATGTAAAGGATTAAATTCATAAACTAATTGAAAAAAAAAAATTGATCGGAACATACGTGGTACATATATAATGTTAATAATTAGGACTTGATTCGTGGGTTTAAGCAACTACGCACATGCACATCAAAGTATAACTAGTTAATAATTAAATTAATGAATTCAATATTTGTTAAAAAGGACCGGCATATGTACCTTTTTTTTATAACTTGCGACACTCTCTAGCTTTTCTTTTCTCCAGTTATGGCTCCTCTTTCACAATTGTTTTTAGGTTTTGATTTAACATAAGAGAGACGGTGTATAATTATTTATTTGTAGGGATAAGTGGTCTCTAGAATTATTAAGCATTTTTATTCTTCTCCAATTAGTAATTTAATTTAATAGCCAATTCTTTTCTAAATCTAATTTTATTATTATTATTATTTAAAATATCTAAAAATTCCTCTATATTACAAATAGCGTCCGGTCAATTGTATAATAAAGATTAAAATCTTGGTCGCTAATTTCTTCCAGGAAATCGGCTGGATCATACAAAGCAAACCTCTCCTCATAGTCATAGCAATAGAACTCTGTATCCATTGCTCTTTGACTGAATTACTGGTATATGTATGCGAAGGAGAATACCGAGGATCGATCTGAGATGAAACAAAACCAAAACTTTTTGAGAAATATTTGAAGAGGAATTGAAGGGTTGTGGTTGTGTGAATAGAAGCGGGTTTATTAGAAATGAAGGAAACCAAAATATTTCAAGATATATTTGAAGAGGAAATGAAGGGGATATAAATAATGTGAAGATAGGGTTTTTTCGGTGGGGTGGGAAGGGGCGGGGGAGACACATCCTTTAGAAGAGCTGTGCCGTCTAATCAAAACTTAGGGTTTTGTTGATATGGTTTTCCAATGACCAACGGATATGTCTAGATATCTCGGAATCTTACCGTTAGTTGGGAATATATGATCTAAAATGTACATTTTAAGAATTTTCTTTAAAAATTGATTAGACCAAGAATATGACCTTTTTTGTTTTTACAAATTTAAAGCAAATTTCAATAACTTGAAAATAACTCGATCCCGACAAATCTCCAACCGGCTACGCAATTACGTTGAAAAACAAATAAACGACATAAAAAATTAGCCGCTTTATTTCCGGATCGCGAATACAAACAACCCAAAAAATTGGGTACATATCTCACTCACCTAAGGATGAGTATTATATATTGAAAGAAAAACAAGATTAAAGTAAGAAAGAAGGTCTGGCTAACCGATAAGAGAGAGAAGATAGGGTTTTTTAGGGTTTAGTAGAATATTTGATCTATGCCTTATTTTAAAGAAAACAATGAAAATAATAAGGTATCATTTCAAAAAGAAAAATGCTAGAGGCTCTCGGAATTTTTTTCACTACAAACAATTCGGCTAATTTCAACTATAAAAAAACGGTCGAAATTAGCTAATTTCCAGCGTAAACGGTCGAATTTAATTAATTTCGACCAAAAATAAAAATGTCATTTTTAGCTTGGTCGAAATTGCTCAAAACGGTCGAAATTAGCTAATTTTGACTGTCTATTTTCTACCATATAAATTCGACCCACTAAATTCGACCAAATATTTCAAAATTTTCAAATTTTCAAATTTTGGTAAAAATTTCAAAATTTCGAATTTTGGCGCCCAAAGTGGATTTAATTCGACCAAATATGGTTGAATTTAGTATGCTAAATTCGACCGAATATAGTCGAAATTATTTGTTAAATTCGACCAAATTCGGTCGAATTTAACGAACACCGGTTTTAAAAAAAAGCAGCAGAATCTGCTGCCCAAGAAATGCACAAATTTTCTACAATTTTTCACTAGTTTCTACATATCAAGAAGGATGATTACATTAAACAATAATGAATATAATAGTTATTTTTCTACTAATCCTAAAATAATATACATCAATAATGTTGAACTAAAAATACAATAATTTTTCATTCCTTTTGAAACACATAGTTAAAAATCAAACACTATAAAAATTACTCTACCCCAATAATATCCGAATGTGAATTTTTTTTAAAAAAAATTACCTTAGTGTGTGTATAATTATAATGACTTATGTTATTTCGCTTTTAAGTTACCGGAAATGAACTCATCGGAGGTCGTAGAGGCCGGAAGTGGTGAAGATGAACTCGTCGGAATTAATTGGGATGAACTCGCCAAATGTTAAAAATGTAATTAAAGGATGTGCTAATATAAAGGATGTATATATATATTGTTTGAAATGTATGAAACATGTGTTAGTATTTATGTATATAAATTGATATGTATGTTTGTTAGAGAAAAAGAATGGAGTATGAGTACAGAAGAATGTTTATGAGAGAATATGAATGGATGAAATATATAAAAGAGAAAAAGATGAATGTAATTGAATTAATGGTTAGGATGAAATATTTTAGGAAAGAAATGAATGGTCTAGATTGAATGTAAAAGAGCAATCCATGTGCTTGTTTTTCAGCCACTACATGTGGCATGAATAAATTGGCTTATTCTGAATTTTACTAAATTCAACCAAATTTGGTCGAAAACAAAACACGGGTAAATTCGACTGATATCGGTAGAATTTAGCTAAATTCGACCGAAACTTAAGTTGATGTGCAAATTATTTACCCCCTTCTAATAGTGCAAATTCTGTGTGAATTGATGTGAAGCTAAACATAAATTATAGCATTCAAGCTCCATTAGTCAAGCAAATAAGGGAATTGTTGTGGAAGCAAATTATTATGGGAGTAGAAAAAGAATTTAAAAAATTTACACATGTTTTCAGCTAGAAAGAGAATGATACCTAGAGATTAGAGTGTTGATAGATGTTTCGTACAAGGTATATTAAGATAACAAATTCGGGTATAAAATATATTGAGATTAGTATGTGATTCAACAAGTGATTATAATCGGGTCCGGTGAATCTTGATTCAACAACTAAGTGATTATAATCGAGTATGATGGTTGATTTGATTGTGATTGTGACGTTGATGGATATAATAATATAATATATTTGGTACAATAATACTATAATATATTTTAAATTAATATTATTCACGCGTAGATTGAAATTAATATCTTGATTTAATAATTAAGTGATTATAATATATTTTAGATTAATTTTTTTTTGAAAACATAGAATTTTATGTGACATAGAACTTTTACGCACTACTAGAAAAAGTAGATATAACATAGTTATTTTAACATCGGTTGCAAAAGCCACCCATGTTAAAGGGCGTTTCAACATCGGTATTTTTTAAAGCAATGTTAAAACTCATTTTAGACATCGGTTCAAAAAATAACTGTTGTGAATTCTCATTTTTAAAAAATTTATAAAATCCCGTATACCACACTTTCCCCCTTATTACACCGGATATTTCTCAAAATATTTCCCCCTTGTTATGCCAAATATTTCTCAAAATATTCCCCCCTTGCTGAAATTTCTATTCCCCGTTTCCCCCATTTCCCACACACTCACCCTCCCGATGGCTCTCTCTCCATCGCTCACTAACCCTAATTTCAGCATATTACATCTCACCATCTCAAGGCTAATTGAAACTCTAATTTCACAAATTGAAACCTAATTGAAGAAACCCAACCGAGCTAAAAGAAATCAACCTAATTGGGTTTCTTTTTCTTTCAATTGTTCTTTTAATTATGATACTACTACCAGGGCAAAGGTATCATGATCTCCTAAATAAACTCAAAAGCCTTTGTTTGGATGTACAACTTTAATTCGGTCAAAAAAAAATGAACGCCAAACTTTCTCTACACGATTCTTCCTGGCCAGTGTCCAATCTTCTAACAAGCTGTTTAATGTTGTGCAATGCTATTTTTGTTCTCGTTGTTTTAAGTGTTTCTTGATTTATTGTATTTTAGAAAACAAAATGCCATCTAATGCCTTTGAGAAAGGTTAGTTCTAAACTGATTGTAGAAACTATAAGTAATTGCTTCTTGTTGTTTATTGAATCTCAATGTCTTCAATTAATTGCTGCTGCTCTATTTCGTCCCCCGCTTTTACCTAGCTGCTGCTGTGTATCTTGTATTACTTTGTTTTGTATTGTTATAATCGTTCAATTGCTAGTTATATACTGGTTGATTACTTTGTTTTAAGTTTAAGAATTACGGGTTTTAAATTTCCACTTTTAAAAGGTTATGCACAATGGTTGATATTCAGTCTCTTGGTTCTGGAAGCTCCACCGAAAGGATTAAGGTTAGTAAAATTACACTTCACGATACCCACTTTTAGTTTTTTTTTTATATATTTTTCCATCTTAACATATTATTCGGAGACGTATTCTGCAACAATATATGTACCTATCTTCTGCATTCTTCGATCAATAATAATGAAACCTATGTCTTGGCAGAAGAAAAAGATATTCCTGCAGAGTGCTAATGGGTATGATTTTGTGGTTGAAGTTGTAGTGGCTTCACAGATGTACCTACAATACAACCAGCATTCACAATAATGAACCCTTTGACTGTCTTCTCCGGATCACAAAGGAGACTTTGGTCAAGGTCATCGTACGTGACATAGAAATTTATTTATTTAAAAAAATAATATATTACTCTACGTGAGATAAAATTTCTACGTGAGACAGAATTTTAAGGGTGGAACCAAAAAAAGGCGTGAACCAAATTTGGTACTATAATAATATAATATAATTTAGTATCATAATAATATTTTAATATATTTTAGATTAATATTTTTTATTAAAAAATCTAGACATAAACAAATTCCAAGTATCATCTCTCTCTGTTCTGTTTTAAGAACCAACTGCACCAGCTTTTATTTGAAGCTAGTGAATTCAATTCTAGTCTTTATTGTAAAATCCAAACCACTGGAGTTAGTTTACTTTCTACTTAAAGACTATCTAGCGGATCAAAATCCCTAGTAATTATCTCTGACTATTTTAAGCATTCGATCGTTTTATTACAAAAATAGATAAGTTCATGTCGAATTTATTCTAAATTTGTTTTAATTAGTTTGATAATCATTCCCCGTAATTTGTACTGTAATTGTAACACCTTTTCAGTTTAATATATGTTATATTTAACTTGAATCTTGTTTCATTTTATTCTGCTTAAATTTGTTCTTAAATTATTATTTCACAAACCGAACAAATTTTATTAAACAATATAGTTTGTATTCAACCCTCCTTCTACAAACATATCAGGACCTAAAAATAAGAGATCAAGCTCTACAGAGCTCTTCCATGTACTTTCTTTCAATTACAAACATTATTTTTTACATTCACATAAGAAACTGGTGCAAACTATAACAAGTTGCTAATGTGCAGTGAGAAAACACCAGTGTGATAGGTTCTAGTGTGCAACATGAATCCAAAATCAATCAAATGATAGTTGAACGGGGCACAAATATATTCAGCTATATAAAAAAATCCAACAAACTCGCAATTACCTGCGGCATAACAATTTAGTCTTCCACATAGTTGTCATATCTACGTATTCATGAATTACAGTGTCTAAATAAATTTAAACTTTAATACTAAAGAGCAACCCTATATCGCATGAATATTCTGCATTGACAATATGTTTCTCCTTATTGTAGTTAGTTCAATATTTGTGATTCTATCCATTTTGTATTCTTCTAGCTAGTTTATATGTAATTGCAATTTGGTTTTTTAATTTATCAAACATATATTGGCTAAAAAAACATTTTACAAATCATGCGATCGACGTGCCATAATATTTGTTTACCTATATATGGATATCGTGGATAAGAATCAAAAGTGGATTATAAATGTCATTATTGAATTCAAAGTATGTGAACACACACAGTAGTCAACACATTAAAGAATCAAAAGTGGATTATAATTGTCGATTTATCAATTCTTGTAACATTCTATATTTGTTCCAGGTACCTAGTACTTGAATTACATAAATGTTTGTTGAAAGTCATACATTTAAAAAAAATACTCTACTACACATTTTGTGACAACCCCGGTCAAATCCCGAGTCATTTTTCGAAAATCGGGTCATGTCTCGATTCCGAATCCGAAATAAGTCGAAGCCTACTGACCCAAATGCATCCAACTTGGGTAACGACAAGCCCACGATAGGCCCCCAAAAGATCATGATTTGTTGGCGCTAATTAGTAGTAGTACTCTGCCTTATAAACTGAACAGAAGTCTAAAATCTACTCGATGTGGGTCTGGGGTGTTACAAACTCCCCCACTTAAACTCTTGACGTCCTCGTCAAGCCTGATCGGATATCCATAGGTTCCAAGATCGTTCCTCTCTAGCCATTGTGGGATAATTACCGGCTGGCTTCGTGTCCCCACCTCCGGATCTTTGTCCATTGTCGGATAATACCACCAGCCTTCATGTCCCCACCTTCGTCAACTTGAAGAATCAAGCTTTCGAGAGTCGGCTCTGACACCATTTGTGACAACCCGGATCAAATCCTGAGCCTTTTTTCGAAAATCGGGTCAAGTCTTGATTCCGAATCCCAAATAAGCCGAAGCCTACTGGCCCAAATGCAGCCAACTTGGGTAATGACAAGCCCACCACAAGCCCCCAAAAGATCATGATTTGTTGGTGCTAATTAGTAGTAGTACTCTGCCTTATAAACTCAACAGAAGTCTCAAATCTAATTGATGTGGGACTGGGGTGTTACATATTTCAAAGAAAAAAACAATTTGAATAGAGATCAACCAAAACCGAATGACATATATAATGTATAGTACAAGAAATTAGAATTTCAAAATTCTCGACCATCGTGATTAGACCTGGTAATAGACCAAGATCAAATTCGATATGATTTGATCTGAGTTTTTCTAATCAGATATAAATATATATATTAGAAAATATAAAATTGAGACCATAATCATCATTTTAGATGAATAGTTATACTTTTTAGATTGGTTAAGTCTCTTTTTTTCTAATTTTAATTATGAGTTAGTTTTTGATGGTTTAGTTTTTGATAGGTGTATAAATGAATTAATCTATGCATATGTAGCTAATATTTTCTTGACATGGAGTTGTTAGTGGTGGGTTGTGTTAACAGACGAATTTGGTGAAAACAAATTTGGGGAGGAGTGCTGGAATTGTGGTGGTGGTTGATGACGGCGGACGACGTGGGATGTGAGGATTAGGGTTTTTGATTTGGGGAAGGCTGAGATTGTATGTGAGATTTTGTTTGAAATTAAGATCAAATATTGAATTCTCTCTTTTTCGCAAACTTGGATCATATCATACAATGTGCCTACGTACCCTATTTATAGAGATCAAGCCAAACGTAGTTCTTGGGAACAACAAGTAATCGACATGGGCTAAGTTTCCTTATTTAGGCTAGCCCATGAAATTGGGGCCACCGCCCTTAGTGAATCAATATGAGTTTATTGACCCAACTATTTTCTCGGTGTGTGGTGGTCAAGTCATTGAAATGAAGTTATCGGAGTCAGCGCTTTCCTAGATCTACAGAGAAATATAGTTAATCAGAGGGCTAGCCTTTTGATCACTAAGGGGTGACTCCCTTTGACCCCCTTAGTGGGGGATGCCCACTACCCTGGGTGGGGTCGAATCCTGATCCATAGCTGTGATAATTGATGTAAAAATAGATGACTTAGGCATGACCCTTAAACTTCCATGATTCTCTAAATAGCTGCATGGGGAGGTTCCCCCTCTTTTTCCGGATATAGAGGCGAGGCTCTTCAAGGAGGAGAGGCGGTTTTGCTTATGAGAAAACAATATCCATTAGTTATGCTCTAGAACGATCGTTGCAAATAACAAAATAGGCGAGGAATAGAAATAAGGCTACCCCTCTTCTATAGGCTAGCCCATATAGGCGTGCACAGAAATGAGGCTTCCTTCATCCGAAGGCTATCCTAAATAGGCAAGGTGCAGAAAGGAGGTCCCTTCATTTGTAGGTTGAGCCCACATAGACGAGGCACATAAATTTCCACACGCTAGGTTCTTTTTCAGAAATGGGTGAGGCTAAAGAGAACAAAGGGTGACACTTCAGTGTAAGGGGAGGCTAATTTTTGGGTGTAACAACTACCCCCTAGTTTCTTGAAACACGTATTTGTAAAAGAAACTAAGTCTTGATCTGTAGAAAAAAAATTCAAAGATGAGCCTTACCCAAGGTATCGCTTCCAGATGCTAATGTATTTCTTCCTTACCTTGTGATATCATGAAGTGCTAAATCTTGAAGTTGTTCTTCCAATTTCTCCAATTTATGTTTGTAGTTGTTCCTCCAATTTCTCCTTGTATTTGTTCTTCAATGTAATTCTGTATATTTCTTCTTTGCCTCGAGAGGGCGACGTCCAACCACAAGCTACTAATATTCATGGGCTTCTATAGTCTGGCGAGGTCCTTTTGAATAGGCAATGTCCTTCACTCTATAAGTCTGAAAAATTTCTAATGTTGGGGTAGAAATAGGTGAGGCCTCGTATGAGGGTGACACTGATAAGGATGAGAGACTGTCACATTATCCTTTTGTCTTGTTCATCGCTTTGGTAGACGCTAATTTGGAGAGTCTTTAAGTAATAGGTGATGCATGTAATGAAGATAAACCTATCCCAATAAGATTGATTCATGTGAAACCTTTGGCGAGAGAGGGGGATGCCGTTGATATGGGAGACATTGTTGGCAAGGGAGACCCTCCTGAAGTTGAGACTCTTGATATCTCCATTCTTCTATTGGCGAGCACTCTTCCATAGGCGATCACACAGTAGATGCTTCACAATTTTCTTCCTCTATTAGTAAGCTTTTGGACTGTATCCTAATCCTTTAGGTGAGATGCCTCCTTGCGAGATCCTAGGGGGAGAGGACACAAAGAGAAGGAGAGGACTTTCGTAGAGCGTGAAGTTTCATAGTGACGTAGGCTGTTGATAAGTAGAAGATACCTTTAGTTGATAAAGAGGCACAAGCCATCATCTTCAATCTCTCACTATAGTCTTCAATTAACAATTCTAACATATATTCTAAACTACGCCCTAGGAGGGCGAGGCTGTTTCAGTAAAAGATGAAGACCTTAGGGCGAGGCTGTTTCAGTAGACACTACAAGAAAACAAGGGTAAATTTGACCGACTAAAAATGACTGCGGCTAAATCTGACCGCCAGCGGTCATATTTAAGGTCAACCTCAATTGATTACCAGTCAGTCTTAAATTTGACCGCCGTCGGTCATATTTAATGTCGGTCATATTTAGTCGGTCATTTTTAGTACTCGAGACCCACAAAAAATTGGTGGGAAAATTCCCGCCAAGGACAAAAATTTGCTTGAGATTAATTTGACCAACAGCGGTCACATTTAATGTCGGTCATATTTAGTCAGTCATTTTTACTACATAGTGCCCCCCCAAAAAAAAGGGAAATTTCCCGCCAAGTAGCCAAAATTTGCTAAAGTATAAATTTGACCGTCGGCGGTCAAATTTAAAGCCGGGTTTTGGCGCCAAAACTCCCTCCAATTCTCAACCAAAATAATTGGAAAATAAATTTAATCGATTTTTTTTTAAAATTTAACATAAATACTTAAACAATTTTTTTAATTCCAAAAAAAATAATGGAGTACCCCAATGACAAAAACTACGTGTAAAAAATTATTTTGTGCACTAAACATATATATATTTGGGAAGAGATCAATAAACGTTGATGCTATATTTATTCAAGAAATTTTCAAAAAATAAATAAATAGTTACTAACTTTTAAAATTCACAATTAATTTATATATTTAGAGTGACAACATAGTCTACACATTAAAAATTGATAGATATTAAAATAATTATCATTTCAAAATAATCTCGGCAATACGTTATATTGTTCAAATTTTTTGATGAAATACGTGGTTTGAGATTTGGATTTAGGGGTTAGGCGGTTAACGTCTAGGGTTACTAGTTTCGTAATATTTAATTAATAATTTGAACGATCTACCGTACGGATGTTTACCTTTTTACTTTTGAAGAGCCTATGCAAAAATTTATTTCATAATAAACATTGCATCCTAATTATTATAATGAAAGAAAATTTTATCAACTTCATCAATTTGACCAGTATCAGTCATATTTAGTATTTTTGACCACTTTTGTTCAAATTTATATAAATTCAAAATTTTCAAAAATATAAAATAAATACTTGATCATTTTTTAAAATTATGAAAAAAATATTAGAGTATTCACAATAATAAAAAAATACATGTTAAAAATTATATGTGGCACTTAACAAATTTTTAAATTTGAAAATGGTAAAAAATTATTGATTTTCCATAGATTCAAAAAGTTTGAATATTGTTAATAAATGCTCACTAATTTTTAAAAATTACAAATATTTTTATGGGCGTATTGTGACAACATTTTATGTACATTAAAAAATGTAAGAGATAATAATAATGTTTGAGTAACAATATGATTCATAATTCAAATTATTCCTTGAAATATGCATGGTTTAGGATCTGAATTTAGGGGTTAAGCATTTACTGACTAGGGTTAGTAATTTTGTGTTATTCAAATTAAAATTTGAACGATCCAACCGTATGGATGTTAACTTTCTTAAATTTCAAGAGTTCATGTAAAAAATCAAATTATTATAAGTTTTGCATAATAATTATTATAACAAATTGAATTTTTATCATCTTTATAAAATTGACCATTTTCAGTCACATTTATAAATTTGACCAACGGTAGTCAAATTTAATTACAAATTTGACCGCAAACCCTAATCAGTCAAATTTACTAAATTGACTGAAACCAGTCAAATTTATAAATTTGACCGAAGGTAGTCACATTTAAGTTTAGGCGGTAAATTTCCCGCCAAAACTACCCTAAAATATTTAAATGTAATTTTGACCAAAAACAGTTAAATATATATATTTGACCGCCCTCGGTCAAATTTATATAAATTCAAAATTTTCAAAAATATAAAATAAATAATTTATCATTTTTTAAAATTATGAAAAAATATTAGAGTATTCAAAATAACAAGAACTACATGTTAAAAATTATACGAGGCACTTGAAAAAAAATTAAATTTGAAAATGGTCAAAATTTGTTAATTTTTCGTATATTCAAGAAGTTTGAATATTGTTAATAATTGCTCACTAATTTTTAAAAATTACAAATAATTTTTGGGCGTAGTGTTACAACATTTTATGTACATTAAAAAATTAAGAGATAATAATGGTGTTTGAGTAACAATGTGATACATAGTTCAAATTATTTATTTAAATATGCATGGTTTAGGATTGAATTTAGGGGCTAAGCATTTAGTGACTAGGGTTAGTAATTTTGTGTTATTTAAATTATAATTTAAACGATCCAACCGTATGGATGTTAACTTTCTTAGATTGAAAGAGTTCATGCAAACAATCAAATGATTATAAGTTTTGCATAATAATTATTATAACAAATTGAAATTTTATCATCTTCATAAAATTGACCAGTTTCGGTCATATTTATAAATTTGACCGACGATAGTCAAATTTAAATACAAATTTGACCGCAAACCCTAATCAGTCAAATTTACTAAATTGACTGAAACCGGTCAAATTTATAAATTTGACCGAAGGTAGTCAAATTTATAAATTTGACCGAATGCAGTCAAATTTAATGCCATGTCAGCAATCCGCGTGAAACACATTAAATGGTCCAGATTAGTAAACCAAAATTGCAATCCAATGGTCCAGATTTATTACAGCAAACCCATCTCCTATATATATATACACTCCTTCTTTCCACCCACACATACAAAAATATAAACACACACATCTATATGTATACACCCATATATTTATACTTACTTATTTATCTATTTTTTACAAATCAACTTGTGGAATGATATTTCCGGTGATAAAAAGAATTTCGGCAATAAAAAGAATTCCGGCAATAAAACAACTCCGGCGGTCAAAGTGTCAAGCAAAATATCTCCGATGTCCATTTTCATCAAACTAACTAACAAAAATAGTTTCGTAAAATCCAATTTTGAACCTTTAGTTGAATTTAGATAACCACATTCGTAAAGAAATCATCATTAATAAATATTATATATGATATGAAATTATTTTGATTCTTGAACTATTTATTTAAGATAAAATATGGTGATGTTTGTGTTAATAAGGGACACCAAATCAACAAGATATAATGTAGTATTTATCAGAATATTTTTCAAAAATCTAGCAGAATGGAGTAGAAAGCTGCTGGGTTTGTTGAATATGTGTTATAGTTAAATTTCACCGCTTTCGGTCAAATTTATAAATGTGACCGTTTTCGGTCAAATTTATAAATTTGACCAACGGCGGTCAAATTCGATGGATGTTAGGCGCCAAATTCAAAAAATTTCAAATTTCAAAATTTTGAAAATTTCGGTCAAATGTAATCGGTCAAATTTAAGCGGTCAATTTTAGTCGGTCAAATTTAACATAAATATGACCGATTTTGCTAAATTTGACTAGCTTAAAAATGACCGACACAATTCGGTCAAATTTTACCAAATATGACCGATGGCGGTCAAATTTAGCTAAATATGACCGAAATTTTTCGGTCAAATTTAGTCGTTTTTCTTGTAGTGAGAAGGTGAGGACGTTAGGGCGAGGCTGTTTCAGTAGAAGGCGAGGACGTTCGTTGACAAATAAATATAAGCACATCTTCTGAATCTTTCAAATTGGAGTCTGCACATTATCTTCGAAATATGTTCCTCTTTAAAACCTCTGATAAGCAATTTAAGCCCTATATTATCTCAATTATTCTTTGCAGTTGTGCTATGAATATTTGACTGAACAAGGAAGGAACTTTAATAACATCATTTTTTTTCTTGAATAGGTAACAAGTAAAAAAACTCACTTGATCTTTCTGCTGTCTTCTAGTAGCAATTCACAAGACTTGAAGAGTTGATACTTGTATCAATGTAAATACAGTAGTGTATATATTTGGTGGTTATGATTATTAATTTTCACGTGTTGTACTTTTTAGTGGACGACCAAGACTCGGATTTCTTACAAAATAGAGGAGCTTGATGAGGTGCGTGAGGAGGCTGCAGTATTTATCTAAAACAAAATGCAATTTGGCTGCTTTTTAATTTCACCGAACATTGGGCATTTCCTTTTGGAAGCTAAAATGTTTGAGTTTATATTGTCATTTTTAGCTTGGGGTGGATTATGTTAGGATGTTTAGAATGGACATATTTGATTTGGTTTAATTAGAAGTTTGGATGTTGGATGTTTAGAAGTAACTGATGTTGGAATTTGTTGGATGTGTTGGGTTTTATACTGAACTATTCGTTTGAAGTATATAAACATTGACCATTTTATTGAGAATCTTGATTGCATATTATTACATTGTTTGTTTATTATATATTATGGATAATCTAGTATCAAATAGGATAACAGAAAATTAGATTATCAGTGTCTATATATAATATAATAAAGTTTCACAGTCTAAGTGGTGTTAGACAACCCACTGGAATGACTGAAGTATTATTTGGGAATAGTTTATCTTGACTATTGAATAATACTTGTATACTTTGTGTATATTGAACATGATCAAAATATTAGAATTGTTCTTTTATTCTAACAGTTAAGAAGAACTAAGATTCTATGATATTATAATTTCTTAGGTTCTTAATCTGGATGTAGTGATTGACACTTGTATGCAATGCACATGCTTTGATTCATATAAGATGTAATTAATTATTAATTACAATATTATGTGTTGAGCAATGACATTGCATGCAGAGTGGGATATTAATTACAGAAGGAATTCATGTCCTGATAATATTCGGGTTGATGATGTTTTCTTGAAAGCTCATAAAGATAATTATGTGAAGCTCTTCAGGCAGATTAATTTCTCACATAATTATAAGGTTGAGTGGATGATCAAGGATAAATAAGATATTAATTAAATTAATTGTCAATGATTAATTTAATTAATGGACATATGATATCTTAAAAGAATTGCGGTATTAGGAACGGTAGTGCAAATATTAATTCTTTAGTGGATTGAATTAATATTTAATGACATTGTCCTTGATCCCTATTGAAGCCTATATATATTCTTGTTCTCCTTAAAGCTGAAAAAAAAATACACAACAGAAATTGAAATTGAGACCTAGGGGCAGCCGCACGCAGCTAGGATTTTGGAATTTCGAGGCTTTGAGAAG
Source organism: Heracleum sosnowskyi (assembly GCA_030848705.1). NCBI lineage: Eukaryota > Viridiplantae > Streptophyta > Magnoliopsida > Apiales > Apiaceae > Heracleum > Heracleum sosnowskyi. Next base: position 14,807,136 of record CM061239.1, read on the forward strand.
AGGAAACTTTGGGAGATCGATTGACACACTTCGCTCAAAGGGAATCAAGGAATTCAGTAGAAGACGTGGAATTGAATCGCTTGCGCGTAGTGATTAAGGTTAATCTTGTTTTCGAACTCTTTAATTTATATCATAAAACACAGTCCTATATATCATACGTTCCAACAATTGGTATCAGATCCTGGTTCTAGGGTTCTGCGTTTTATGATATGATGTTCATGTCGTAATTATATATGCATGTATATAGTGGTTGCTCGTATGTATTTTATGATGTTGGTTGTTATCCACTATTATGGCCATGTTTTATAATTATGTGATTGGATCCCACGTGGTTTATCGTGGTTACTGTTTATGCGATTGGATCCCACTTGGTTTATCGCGGTTATTGTATTTGCGATTGTTAATCACGAAGGTTGATCGTGTATTTTTTCTTGATTTCTGTTATAAGATTGTAATCAAGTACAACATGAAAACAACTATTTATTGTTCTTAGAAATTCAAGTTCGATCTGCACTGCTGTGTTTTGGATCAAAGTTTGGATGCGGCTATAATAGTGGATGGTTATTAATATGTTTTACATATTGATTATCCATTTGTTTTTATTATTGCTATTATATGTGCCTTATATGTGTTTCATGCCATGTGATACTAAACTTAGTATTCTGGAACGACATGGACATATAGTTATGTTTATTATGCTTAATCATGATGTGTATTTTGCTATGTTATACATGATTTGTATTGTTCTTTCTGATACATGTGGACTTTGAAGAAATAACATAGGACGATACATCTAGATTAAAATTCTCACAAGTAAAATACTAAGTGTGAGAGGGGTTTAATTTGATATTAAGTCTCGTGGTCATCCATTATTGTTTGTATGTAATTTAACACTCAGACAATTATGAATTGTATATATGTCACCCATTGTGTCGTATGATTTATGGTGCCTGGTAGTGTTAAGGATATTACTAGAACAAACTTCTTAAATTAATCACGAATATTGAAAGGTAAGATCACCCCAACGTGACATACCAAGTTTCATAGAATTCGAGAAACTAATTGGACACTCTTTGATTGATGTTGATAATGGGTATTTCTGACTAGGTTGTTGGGTATTAAGAAAGACCGATGTGACTTCTCCAAAAATATCTGGGATTTATCCATTGATACATCAAACGGAAAGGTCTGATTTAAGGGATCAATTTAAGATTTAAATAATGGTATACACTTAGCTATGAAAGGTAGTAAGAGACCACCCTAACGTGGCATACTATTTAGTAATAGGACCGAAGTAACATTTAAACAAATATAGGTGGAAATTATGTTACCCATCGTGGCGTACCAGATACTTATGGTGTTTAAGTGTTAGTATATTAATCTTAATTAATAGTTAGAGGAGCCTATAGGTATTAAGTTTTTATGTGCGACATTCTAATTATGTGTTATATGTATGATTCTCAGGATAGAATGAGCTTTAATCCACTTTTCACCATACTTAAGGATAAAAAACTTACCGGACCTAACTATATTGAATGGAAACGCAATTTGGACATAGTGTTGACTGCTGAGGAGTACAAATTTTGTACTATTGAACCCAAACTGGATCAGCCTGCTGCTGATGCTCCGGATGAGGATAAGGAGTATTATAAGAAGTGGATTAAGGCAGATGAGATGTCGCAATGTTACATTCTGGCAGCAATGTCGGGTGTTTTGCAGCATCAGAATCAGGCCATGACCACTGCTCGGGATATGTTTTTTAATCTCAAGGAACTTTTTGGAGATCGGAATAGGGTTGCTAGGCAAGTAGCAATGAAATCTCTAATGAACACTCAGATGGCTGAAGGAACACCTATAAAAGACCATGTTCTTTTAATGATGTCTCATATAAATGAACTAGAGGTCTTTGGTACTGAGATTGATTCGGAAACGCAAATCGATATCATCCTTATGAGTTTGCCCAAAGGTTTTGAGCAGTTCCGCTTGAATTACAACATGAACAAGAGGTCGTACAGTCTTGCGGAACTTCCGACAGAGCTTCAGGCAGCTGAAGGATTGTTTCATTAAAAATATTCAAGTGAATGTGGCTGAGAAAGTTTCTTCTTCTAAACCGAAAGGCAAGAAGAAGAAGAAAAAGGCTCATGAACAGAAAGTTGTGAAACCATTGGGAGTTCAGAATGCTGTGAAGAAGCCTAAGGGCAAGTGCTTTAGCTGCAAGCAGTCGTGTCACTGGAAAAAAGATTGACCTCTTTCTAAGAAGAAGAAAACTGGTATGTCTCTTTCTCTAGTTACGGAAACATATATAGCGGCTATATCTACGAGCACTTGGTGTGTAGATACAGGAGCCACTGACCATGTTTATATTTCTATGCAGGGGTTCCAGCAATCCAGAATGCTTAGAGATGGCGAGATATATGTGTTCATGGGTGATGCTATGAAAGTAGCAGTGGGAGACGTTACTTTATCTTTTCATTGTAATAAGATTTTTGTTTTGAACAATTGTCTTTATGTACCTTGTTTTAGAAGGAATTTGATTTTGGTTTCTAAACTTGCTTTGGATGGTTATAATGTTTGTTTGGATCGTAATGTTTCTATTATGATGAATAAACAAGTTATATGTTCTGGTACATTGCAAGACAATTTGTACATTATTAATCCTAGACAACCTGCACTGCAACTGCAACATAGGGTATTAAATAACACATCGTTTATCACTAATAAAAGAAAGGAACCTTCTAGTTTGAACCAAACACTTCTTTGGCAATTAAGATTAGGTCATATTAACTTGAGGAGAATTCAAAGACTGGTAGTAGACGGGCCTTTAAGCTCATTGACAATGGAGCTATTTCCAGTATGTGAATCCTGCTTGGAAGGTAAAATGAGTAACAAGCCTTTTAAGGCAAAGGGGAATATAGCTAAAGAAGTGTTAGAGTTGGTTCATACTGATTTATGTGGACCTATGAATATCCAAGCAAGAGGTGGTTATGAGTATTTCGACATTTTCATTGACGGTTATTCAAGATATGGGTACATTTACTTGTTGCGCCGTAAGTCTGAGTGCTTTGATAAATTCAAGGAGTACAAAGCTAAAACGGAGAAACGACTTGGTAAAAGTATTAAGTCACTACGATCAGATCGTGGTGGCGAACACCTGCTTGGAGAATTTAGGGAATATTTATCAGACCATAGGATCACATCCCAGTTGTCTGCACCTGGCACACCCCAGCAGAACGGTGTAGCAGAGAGAAGGAACCAGACTCTGTTGGAGAGTGTTAGATCGATGATGAGTTATTCGAATTTACCCAAGTCGTTTTGGGGACATGCTTTAGAAACAGCGGCTTACCTTCTGAACCTAGTACCTTATAAGTCGGTTCTTAAGACTCCGATAGAATTATGGACTGGTGACAAGCCAAGTCGAAGACACATTCGGATTTGGGGTTGTCCAGCACATGTGCTGAACAAGAACGCGACTAAGTTAGATTCTCGTACAGAAGTGAGGCTATTTGTGGGCTATCCCATGGGAACGAAAGGCAATTTGTTTTATAGTCCTAAGGATCGGGATGCCATTGTTAGCACCAATGCTAGATTCTTTGAGGAAGACTATATATGGAAACACAAACCCATGAGTACTGTTGTTTCAGAGGAATTAGTGGGAGGAACATGTAATCCTAATGTGCCAATAGTACAAGTAGAACAACCACAAGTAAATGCACAGCCTATCATTAATACCGCACCAGTGCTTCATCGTAGTGGGGGTTGTTCAACAACTTGAGATATTCATGTTTTTGGGAGAGTCTTCGGACTTAGTATCTGGTAAACATGATGATCCCAGGACATACCAAGAAGCACTACAAGATAAGGCTGCAGATCTATGGCATAAGGCTATGCAATCTGAGATGGAATCTATGTATTCTAATCAAGTCTGGGAGCTCGTGAAACCACCCAAAGGTGTAAAACCCATTGGATGTAAGTGGATCTATAAGAGAAAAAGAGGATCTAATAAAAAGGTGAAAGCCTGGAAGGCAAGACTTGTTGTGAAAGGGTATACTCAGAAAGAAGGGATCATTTATGAGGAAACCTTTTCGCCGGTAGTTAGGCTTTAGTCAATCCGGATTCTTTTGTCTATAACAGCTCATCTTGACTATGGGATTTGGGAAATGGATGTCAAGACAACTTTCCTTAATGGAAGTCTTGAGGAAACCATCTACATACAGCAACCAGAGGGATTCATTAAGGAAGGCCAAGAGCATACAGTGTGTAAGCTTAAGAAGTCTATTTATGGACTGAAACAAGCTTCCCGGTATTGGAACATTCGTTTTGATCAGGCAGTCCAGTCATATGGATGTGATCAGAGTCCAAGCGAAGCGTGTCTGTATAGGAAGAGTGAGGGAAATGTAGTGGTTTTTCTAGTGCTATATGTAGATGACATTTTACTCATTGGAAACAATGTAGAGATGTTGTCATCAATTAAGGCATGGTTGTTCAAACAATTTGAAATGAAGGACTTAGGTGAAGCCTCATGCATCCTTGGGATCAAAGTAATAAGAGATCGCAAGAAAAAGATGTTGGCTTTATCTCAAGAACCTTACATTGATGAGGTACTGGCTCGTTTTAACATGCAGGACACTTAGAAGGGTAATTTACCTTTCAGACATGGAGTTTCTCTATCGAATGAGCATTGTCCTACGACACTTAGAAGCTTAATGTATGCTATGTTATGTACGAGGCCTGATATTTGTTTTGTCGTGGACATGGTCGGTAGATATCAGTCTAATCTAGGGCATGGTTAGTAGTTATTTAAATTGGTAGTGGATTGCTTGTAATAAACACTGATATACTCAAAGAATAGCTTGAGTATAAGTGGGAGATTGTTGGGTTTTATACTGAACTATTCGTTTGAAGTATATAAACATTGACCATTTAATTGAGAATCTTAATCCGGATGTAGTGATTGACACTTGTATGCAATGCACATGCTTTGATTCATATAAGATGTAATTAATTATTTATTACAATATTATGTATTGAGCAATGACATTGCATGCAGAGTGGGATATTAATTATAGAAGGAATCCATGTCCTGATAATATTCGGGTTGATGATGTCCTCTTGAAAGATCATAAAGATAATTATGTGAAGCCCTGCAGGCAGATTAGTTTCTCACATAATTATAAGGCTGAGTGGATGATCAAGGATAAATAAGATATTAATTAAATTAATTTTCAATGATTAATTTAATTAATGGACATACGATATCTTAAATGTGGAGAATTTAATAAGCAAATAATATAGGAGCCGAATTAAATAATAAAAGAATTGTAGTATTAGGAACGTTAGTGCAAATATTAATTTTTTAGTGGATTGAATTAATATTTAATGACATTGGGCTTGACCCGGAATGTCATTGGAAGGCCCGACCTAATTGTCCATGATCCCTACTGAAGCCTATATATATTCTCGTTCTCCTTAAAACTGAAAAAAAAACACAACAGAAATTGAAATTGAGACCTAGGGGCAGCCACACGTAGCTTGGATTTTGGAATTTTGAGGCTTTGAGAAGAGTAAACTTTGGGAGATCAAAGGCCACACTTCGCTCAAAGGGAATCAAGGAATTCAGTAGAAGACATGGAATTGAATCGCTTGCGCCGTAGCGATTAAGGTTAATCTTTTTTTCGAACTCTTTAATTTATATCATAAAACGCAGTCCTATATATTATACATTCCAACAGGATGTTTGTTTTCGACTTGTTGGATGTTGAAATTTAAGTAATAGCTATATGCTATTTGGAAGAATATATGTTTTTTGGTATCTTTTGGCTGTAGATTTGAATTGTTGGTTTTATGCACAAATGAGAAGATATATTGGTAAAAAAAATATTAAATTTAACATCGCATAATTGTAGGGAAAACTGATGTAAAATAGGTAAAATGCACATCACTATGTTATTGTAAACCTGGTGTGTAAATATAGATTTAACAACAGTTACAACAGTGTCTTACCAGAACAATGATGTGAAACAGAACTAATAACATCGAACACTAAATAAATAACCGATGTCTATTCACGCTAATAACATCGATTCCTGACGAAATGACCGATGTCTATTTTTATATTTAACATCATGTGGTTAAAACGACCGATGTCTATCTATGAGCTTGGCATTGGTGCTTTTAACATAACTGATGTCTATCCTCGGATTATACATCGGTTTAAAAACAAATTGATGTTATAAGAGACATAAGACATCAATTTTATTAAAAAATGTGATGTATATGGTTCTTTTGTTCTCATTTGTTATATGTTTATAACGATATAAGCCTGCTAATATCGTAATGTTCATATTGTAGTCATACAATATTAATACAAATATTGGTGAAAGACATCAGTTTATTAGTTAAAAACGTTGTGTATAGTACTCTTTGACATCGGATATTGGCCGATGTTATAGTTACCGACCTACAGCTACACATGCGAAAACATCGGTTTAAAAAAACTTTGACATCGGCCAGTCACTGATGTTGTATCTTGTTTTTCCAATAGTGTGATTCTCTTTTAATTAATTAAATCAGTTAGTTAATTTATTCAATAACCTTAATTTAATTAATAGGTTAATTAAATTAGAATTAATATTGTACTAGAAAGACTTTCAAAAATGAACTTGTAAGACTATCCAGGATAGTCCTACCAATAGATTACAGTTCAAAATGGTAGTCGTGCCAAAAGTCCTACTAGTTCATTTGATAGTCATACCGAATGTAATGCTAGGCTAATGGTAGTCATACCGATAGTCATTAGTGTTGGGAACCACGGACTTGGGGTTCTACTACATTTTATGATACACAATTAAGGAGTGCGAAAAGAAAATCACCTTGTTAACGGTTGATTCCACGCTCTTCTATTGTATTCCCAAATTCCCTTGAGCGAAGTGTGGCCTCCGTCTTCTCAAGTTAACCTCTCTTCTTGCTCCTAGGTGGCTACAATATTTTTCTTAACCAACCCTAGCAAGAAGAGAATAAGAATATATATAGGGCTACAATAGGGATCATGGATAATTAGGTTGGGCCTTTTAATTACATCCTGGGCCTAGCCCAATGTAATTAAATATTAATTCAATCCACTAAAGAATTAATATTTGCACTACATTTCCTAATACCGCAACTTAATTAATTAATTCGGTTCCAATATTATTTGCTTATTAAATTCCCCATGTTTAAAATAGCGCATGCCCATTAATTAAATAAATTATTGATAATTCATTTAATTAACATCTTATATCCTTGATCATCCACTCTACCTTTATTTAATTATGCCGGAATAAATCCACCTGCAGGGTTTCACATAATTAAATCCTTTTGAGCTTTCAAAGGGACATCATTAACCCGAATATTATCAGGACACGGATTCCTTCAATAAATAATATTCACCATATATATTATTCCATCACCCAAAATATAATGATATAATTCAAAAGAATTATTTCATATATAAATCAAAGCATGTAAATAATATACACGTGTCAATTACTATATCCGGATTAAGAACCTAAGCATTAATAATAACATAGAATCTTAGTTCACGTTCTTAATCAGTTTAAGGGAACAATTCTAAATTTGATCCTGTTCAATATACACAAAGTATACAAGTATTATTTAATAGTCAAGATAAACTATTCCCAAATAATACTTCAGTTATTCCAGTGGTTTGTCTAATTCCACTTAAACTGAGAACCCTTTATATTATATATAGACACTGATAATTTAATCTTCTGTTATCCCATTTGATACTAAATTATCCACAATATATAATAAATAGACAATGTAAAAATATGCAATCAAGATTCTCAATAAAATGGACAATGTTTATATACTACTAATGAATAGTTTAGTATAAAACCCAACAATCTCCCACTTATACTCAAGCTATTCTTTGAGTATATTAGTGTTTATTAATATAATCTGCTACCAGTTTAAATAACTATTCCGTGACCAGACATCTGACTCCTATCTCCTCCATGTGTTCTTCAAAAACCTTAGCTGGTAAACTCTTCGTGAAAGGATCAGCCCGGTTGTCCTTTGATGCTATATCAGTCACAATAATATCTCCTCGCTTAACGAACTGTCGTATGAGGTGATACTTACGCTCAATGTGTTTTGCTGCTTTATGTTCTCGTGGTTCCTTTGTATTTGCAACAGCACCAGTATTATCACAATAAATTGTGATTTGCCGTGGCAAATTAGGAACTACATTCAAATCCAGCAGGAAATTTCGGAACCATATAGCCTCCTTGGCTGCCTCAGAGGCTGCCACATATTCAGCTTCCATGGTTGAGTCTGCGATGCATTTCTGCTTCACACTCCTCCATATTACAGCTCCACCTCCTAAAGTAAAAACACACCCCGAGGTTGACTTCCTCTTATCCCTATCTGTCTGGAAATCTGAATCGGTATAACCCACAGGAAACAAGTCTGAAGCCTTGTAAATTAACATATACTTCTTAGTCCTTCGCAAGTACTTAAGTATCGTTTTTACTGCACTCCAATGTTCCTGACCTGGATTGGACTGATATCTACTGACCATGCCTACGGCAAAGCAAATATCAGGTCTCGTGCATAACATGACATACATTAAGCTTCCACATGCTGAAGCATAAGGAACTGCTTTCATGTTCTCTATCTCCTTAGGTGTCTTAGGACACTGCTCCTTTGATAGAGAGACTCCATGTCTAAAAGGTAAATTACCATTCTTAGAGTCCTGCATGTTAAAACGAGCCAATACCTCATCAATGTACGGTTCTTGAGATAAAGCCAACGTTCTTTTCTTGCGATCTCTTATAACTTTGATCCCAAGAATGTATGCGGCTTCACCTAAGTCTTTCATTTCAAATTGTTTGAACAACCATGCCTTAATAGATGACAACATCTCTACATTGTTTCCAATGAGCAAAATGTCATCTACATATAGTACTAGAAAAACCACTGCATTTCCTTCACTTTTCCTATACACACATGCTTCGCTTGGACTCTGATCATAACCATTTGTCTGGACGGCCTGATCAAAACGAATGTTCCACTCCCTAGAAGCTTGTTTCAGTCCATAAATGGACTTCTTAAGCTTACACACTAGATGCTCTTGGCCCTCTTTGATGAATCCCTCTGGTTGCTGCATATGGATGTTTTCATCAAGACTTCCATTTAGGAAAGCTGTCTTGACATCCATTTGCCAAATCTCATAATCGAGATGAGCTGCTATAGATAAAAGAATCCAGATTAACTTAAGCATGACTACCGGAGAAAAGGTTTCCTCATAATCAATTCCTTGTTTCTGAGTATACCCTTTCGCAACAAGTCTTGCTTTCCAGGCTTTCACCTTTTTGTCAGATCCTCTTTTTCTTTTGTAGATCCACTTGCATCCAATGGGTTTTACACCACTGGGTGGTTCCACGAGATCCCAGACTTTATTGGAATACATAGATTCCATCTCAGATTGCATAGCCTTTTGCCAAAGATCTGCATCCTTATCTTGCATTGCTTCTTCGTATGTCCTGGGATCCTCATCATGTTCACCAGAGACTAAGTCCGAAGACTCTCCCAAAAACATGAACCTCTCAGGGTGTTTAACAACCCTCCCACTACGACGAAGCATTGGAGTGGTATTAGTGATAGGTTGTTCATTTACTTGTGGTTGTTCTACTTGTACCGGTGGCATATTAGAATTATCTTGTCCTCCCACTAGTTCCTCTAAAACAACAGTACTCATGGGTTTGTGATTCATTATATAGTCTTCCTCTAAGAATCTAGCATTGGTGCTTACAATGATATCCCGATCCTTAGGACTATAAAACAAATACCCTTTTGTTCCCTTGGGATAACCCACAAACAGCCTCACTTCTGTACGAGAATCTAACTTAGTCACGTTCTTGTTCAGCACATGTGCTGGACAACCCCAAATCCGAATGTGTTTCAAACTAGGTTTGGTACTAGTCCACAATTCTTTTGGAGTTTTTGGAACTGACTTAGAAGGTACCAAGTTTAGAAGATAAGCCGCTGTTTCTAGAGCATGCCCCCAAAACGACTTGGGTAAATTCGAATAACTCATCATCGATCTAACACTCTCTAAAAGAGTCCGGTTCCTTCTTTCTGCTACACCATTCTGCTGAGGTGTGCCAGGTGCAGTCAACTGGGATGAAATCCCATGTTCTGATAAATATTCTCTAAATTCTCCAAGCTGGTATTCGCCCCCACGATCTGATCGTAGTGACTTGATACATTTTCCTGAATGTCGCTTTTCCGCACTTGCTTTGTACTCTTTGAATTTTTCAAAGCACTCAGACTTGCGGTGCAACAGATAAATGTATCCATATCTCGAATAATCATCAATGAAAGTGACAAAATATTCATACCCACCTCTCGCTTGGATATTCATAGGTCCACATAAATCAGTATGAACCAATTCTAACACATCTTTGGCTCTATTTCCTTTTGCCTTAAAAGGTCTACTGGTCATTTTTCCTTCCAAGCAAGATTCACAGACTGGAAATGGCTCCACTGCCAACGAGCCTAAAGGCCCATCTACTACCAATCTTTGAATCCTCCTTAAGTTAATATGACCTAATCTCAAGTGCCAAAGATATGTTTGGTTCAATCCAGAAGGTTCCTTTCTTTTACTAGAGGTAGAAAGTGTATTATTAATTTCACTTGGTTGCAACATTGGTTCTATTGGATTAATAATATATAAATTGTCTTGCAATGTACCAGAACATATAACTTGTTTATTCATCATAATGGAAACATTACGATCCAAACAAACATTATAACCATCCATAGCAAGTTTAGAAACCGAAATTAAATTCCTTCTAAATGAAGGTACATAAAGACAATTATTCAAAACCAAAATCCTATCATAACCAAAAGATAAAGAAATAACTCCAACTGCAACCACTGCTACTTTCGTAGCATCTCCCATGAACACATATATCTCGCCATCTCTAAGCAGCCTGGTTTTCTGGAACCCCTGCATGGAATTACAAACATGATCAGTGGCTCCTGTGTCTACACACCAAGTGCTCGTAGACATAGCCTCTATATATGTTTCCGTAACAAGAGAAAGAGACATACCAGCATTGTTCTTCTTAGACAGAGGACAATCCTTTTTCCAGTGACCCGACTGCTTGCACTTGAAGCACTTGCCCTTAGGCTTCTTCACTGAATTCTGAACTCCCAATGGTTTCACAACTTTCTGTGTCTGAACCTTCTTCTTCTTCTTTCCTTTCGGCTTTGAAGAAGAAACTTTCTCAGCCACATTTACCTGAACATGCTGCTGAAATAATGATTCCGCTGCCTGAAGCTCTGTCAGAAGTTCTGCAAGACTATACAACTTCTTGTTCATGTTGTAATTCAAGCGAAACGGCTCAAAGCTTTTTGGCAAACTCATAAGTATGATATCGACCTGCGTTTCCGCATCAATATCAGCACCAAGGACCTCTAGTTCATTTATATGAGACATCATCAGAAGAACATGGTCCCTTACAGGTGTTTTTTCAGCCATCTGAGTGTTCATTAGAGACTTCATTGCTACTTGCCTAGCAGCCCTATTCTGATCTCCGAAAAGCTCCTTGAGATTATAGAGCATATCTGCAGCAGTGGTCATGGCCTGATGCTGATGTTTCAAAACACCCGACATTGCTGCCAGAATGTAACATCGCGACATCTCATCTGCCTTAGTCCACTTCTTAAAATACTCTTTATCCTCATCTGGAGCATCGGCAGCAGGCTGGTCCGGTTTGGGTTCAACAGTACAAAATTTAAACTCTTCAGCAGTCAACACTATGTCCAAATTGCGTTTCCATTCAATATAGTTAGGTCCGGTAAGTTTGTTATCCTTAAGTATGGTGAAAAGTGGATTAAAGCCCATTCTATCCTGAGAATCATGCATATAACACTTAATCAGAAAATTGCATATATCTTAAAACCTATTTGTTTCCTCTAACAATTAATTAAAATTAATGCACTAATATTTAAATTCCATAAATATCTAGTACGCCATGATGGATGACATATATACCATTTAAATTTAAATATTACTTCGGTCCTACTACTAAATAATACGCCACGTTAGGGTGGACTATATATTATCTTTCATAGCTAAGTGTATACCATTATTTAGATCTTAAGTTGCCTTTAGTCAGACCCATCCGTTCGATGTATCAATGGATAAATCCCAGGTGTTTTCGGTGAAGTCACAGACGGACTCGCTTAAAAACACAACCCCTAAGACAGAAATATCCATTATCAACATCAATCAAGGAATGTCCAACTTTTTTCTCGAATTCTATGAAACTTGGTATGTCACGATGGGGTGAGCTTACCTTTCATTATTCGTGATTAACTTAAGAAGATTGTCCTAGTAATATCCTTAACACTATCCAGACGTCATAAATCATACGCCACGATGGGTGACATATATCCAATTCATAATCGTCCTAGTGTTAAATTACATACAACCAATAATGGATGACCATGGGATCTAATATCAAATTAATTCCCTCTCCCACTTAGTATTTTAACATGAGTAATTTTATCTAGATGCATCGCCCTATGTTATTTCTTCGAGGTCCACATGTTATCAAAATAACAATACAAAGAACACATAACATAGCATAGCATGCATCTCTACATAATTAAATGGGGCCTATGTCATTATAATTATGTCTAACATGCATTCCAAATACACACATAATTTAATAACATAAAACATTTAATTAAAGCAATAAATGAAAATTTATGTCCATGTCGTCCTATTTATGTTAACCATGCAATTAAAATTACACACATAATTAACAACACACATAATAATTATTTAATGCAATAATTAAAATTAAATAGCAGAAAAATTAAAATAAAAAATAAATCCACTATTATGGCCAAAAAAAAATTTCATCCGAAAATCCTGCAAAAACTTCAACTCGCTGTTTGAGGGTCTAAACGAGCTCAGACGCGCATAAACTTTGACAACGTCACTTTTCAATCGTGTAGAAAATCGAAATCCCTTTCCGAAAAGGTATTACTCATCGAAATCCGACACCGTATACAAAAGTTACAACAGTTTGAAGTTGCATAGGCGAAATCTTGTAGCATCAGCGGAAGAACTTTGTTTTCTTGCAACTCCGTCGATCAAATAGTTACATACAACATAACATACCTATTCTATTACATCAGATCATAATCTAACATGAATACAAATCATGATTACAAAATTACAAAATCATAATAGAAAACAAAACTAGCACGATCAACCCTCGTGATTTACAACCACGATAAACCACGTGGAAACCAAAACAAAAAATAACCACGATTAAACCACGTGGGATCCAAACACAAAATAAAACGAGGCCATAATAGTGGATACTAAACAACCTGCAAAAGATTATTATCCAAGCATACCGCACTATACATACATAACCAATTTTAATTACGACATGGACATCATATCATAAAACATAGAACCCATAACCAGGCTCTCTGATACCAATTGTTGGGAACCACGGACTTGGGGTTCTACTACATTTTATGATACACAATTAAGGAGTGCGAAAAGAAAATCACCTTGTTAACGGTTGATTCCACGCTCTTCTATTGTATTCCCAAATTCCCTTGAGCGAAGTGTGGCCTCCGTCTTCTCAAGTTAACCTCTCTTCTTGCTCCTAGGTGGCTACAATATTTTTCTTAACCAACCCTAGCAAGAAGAGAATAAGAATATATATAGGGCTACAATAGGGATCATGGATAATTAGGTTGGGCCTTTTAATTACATCCTGGGCCTAGCCCAATGTAATTAAATATTAATTCAATCCACTAAAGAATTAATATTTGCACTACCTTTCCTAATACCGCAACTTAATTAATTAATTCGGTTCCAATATTATTTGCTTATTAAATTCCCCATGTTTAAAATAGCGCATGCCCATTAATTAAATAAATTACTGATAATTCATTTAATTAACATCTTATATCCTTGATCATCCACTCTACCTTTATTTAATTATGCCGGAATAAATCCACCTGCAGGGTTTCACATAATTAAATCCTTTTGAGCTTTCAAGGGGACATCATTAACCCGAATATTATCAGGACACGGATTCCTTCAATAAATAATATTCACCATATATATTATTCCATCACCCAAAATATAATGATATAATTCAAAAGAATTATTTCATATATAAATCAAAGCATGTAAATAATATACACGTGTCAATTACTATATCCGGATTAAGAACCTAAGCATTAATAGTCAAGTATTATTTAATAGTCAAGATAAACTATTCCCAAATAATACTTCAGTTATTCCAGTGGTTTATCTAATTCCACTTAAACTGTGAACCCTTTATATTATATATAGACACTGATAATTTAATCTTCTGTTATCCCATTTGATACTAAATTATCCACAATATATAATAAATAGACAATGTAAAAATATGCAATCAAGATTCTCAATAAAATGGACAATGTTTATATACTACTAATGAATAGTTTAGTATAAAACCCAACAATTAGAGAAGGAAATGATAGTCATTGCAGTTCAAAGGATTGTCCTACAGAAAGTCATGCCAAGCAAAAGGGATAGTCATTCCAATTCTAAAAGATTTGCGTACAAATATCTAAAAAGAAGGCAGTATACAGGGTACAAAAAAAATCAAGACAGAAACAAATTCCAAGTATCATCTCTCTCTCTCTGTTTTAAGAACCAACTGCACGAGCTTTTATTTGAAGCTAGTGAATTCAATTCTAGTATTTATTGTAACATTCAAACCACTAGAGTTAGTTTACTTGCTACTTAAAGACTATCTAGCGGATCAAAATCCCTAGTAATTATCTCTGACTTTTTTTTAGCCTTCGATCTTTTTATTACAAAAATAGATAAGTTCATGTCGAATTTATTCTAAATTTGTTTTAATTATTTTGATAATCATTCCCTGTAATCTGTATTGTAATTGTAACACCTTTCAAGTTTAATATATGTTATATTTAACTTGAATCTTGTTTCATTTTATTCTGCTTCAATTTGTTCTTAAATTATTATTTCACGAACCGACCAAATTCGATTAAACAGTAAAGTTTGTATTCAACCCCCCTTCTACAAATATATCAGGACCTAAAAATAAGAAATCAAGCTCTATAGAGCTCTTCCATGTACTTTCTTTCAATTAACAACATTATTTTTTACATTCACATAAGAAACATAAGAAACTGGTGCAAACTATAACAACTTGCTAATTTGCAGTGAGAAAACACCAGTATGCTAGGTTATAGTGTGCAACATGAATCCAAAATCAATCAAAAGATTATTGAACGGGGCACAAATATATTCAGCTATATAAAAAAATCCAACAAACTCGCATTTACATGCGCCATAACAATTTAGTCTTCCACATAGTTGTCATATCTACATATTCATGAATTACAGTGTCTAAATAAATTTAAACTTTAATACTATAGAGCAACCCTACATCGCATGAATATTCTGCATTGATAGTATGTTTCTCCTTATTGTAGTTAGTTTAATATTTGTGATTCTACCCATTTTGTATTCTTCTAGCTAGTTTATAATTGCAATTTGGTTTTTTAAGTATCAAACATATAGTGGCTAAAAAAAACATTTTACAAATCATGTGATCGACGTGCCATTATATTTGTTTACCTATATGGATATCGTGGATACGAATCAAAAGTGGATTATAAATATCATTATTGAATTCAAAGTATGTGAACTATTTTAATTATTTGTTGGATTAGTTAAAAGTTTCTATTTTTGTTTTCGTACTGAACTTAAGCATGCTTTAAATGAGCAAAAAAGAAGACAATTGCATATGCAAAAAGGTTAAACAAAATCTTTCATAAATTTAACCCGACTTTTTTGTGATGAGTTTTGGAAGGAGTTTGTGGAGCATTGTAATATCGTATCCCATACTCATCGCTTTCAAGTTGGTGCCGGTAATCGAAAAAAATTAAAGACTTTGCAGAGTGCAGGTGCAAAGTCCTTTGCGGAGATGAAAGATGTAACAAATTTTATATGTGGGAGCGTGAATGTGTATATATGATGATCATTCTATATTTTTTGGTTTTTTATTTAACTCTTGATGATTTGATGTCATTTTGATTAATTGTGATTTATTAGAATTTTTGGACAATGCTAATATGTGGACAATGCGGAAAAGCCTTGGTGGTACAACGGACTCATATGAAGAAAAAAATAATATTGCGATAAACAAATTTTCATGGGATTCAAATTTCTTAACCGAGGAAAGCCGATTAATTATGCCAAAGGCCACGTGAATCAAAGTATTGATTCGCGCATATAAATTTAAACTTTTCTTTCTGAATGTTCATCTAACTAGTTTATATGCTTTATATAATGATATTAAATAAGCCAGATGCACGGATATAGTCGATCGAAATAAGTATTGGTTTGCGAGTCAACCCGGTGGAGGAGGAAGCACCTATTCATCCTATAGATTGGTGTTTTCAAGCAACGGCTTGGGGAAGTAGAAGACCCCTGAAAAACCAGCTTAATGGTTATCCAAGAATTCGGTGTCCAACCACTTCCCATAACACTACGCCATAAGTGCTCATATGCAATGCTTTTTTACTATGGCTGTAGACCAAAAAAGCGTTGCATTCAGCTTCATTTTCAAAAATGCAACACGAAATGGGCGTTGCATCCGCGGGCGTGGCCTTTGATATGTAATGCAACACTTTTGGTCATCTACTCCAACGGAGAGAAAGTATTGCATTATAAGTATACTGCAACACCAAACTCAAGGAAATGCAACACCAATGAGTGTTGCCTTAAACACAAGGCCCATTATCATGCCACGTCAATAGTGGGGCCCAGTAAAATGCCACATTAGTAGTGGGGCATGCGTGCTAGGTCAGTAGTGGGGCCCACATGCCATAATGCAACGTTTTTCATTGTCTTCTGAAACAATAATTTTATTAATGCAACCGTATATTTACTAATGCAACACCATTAGATTCTATAATTCAATACCATTTTCTTGAAATACAACATTAAATAAGGAAATACAACACTTTACTAATAAAATTTGCAATATTAGTTTTGTACATACATAAATACCATTCAAAACATTCAACATTCAATCCAAAACATCCTAAAACCAATCCAAAACAACCAAGGCATCTAACAACATACTAAATACCTAACTTAATCACAAAAAAAAAAAATAATACAAATAATCTCGTCCCCAAAATCCCATCATCCAAAATCTCAGCATCGTGAAATGTGTAGTATCGCAATATCGTGAAATGACCAATCCAGTCGAGAAGCACTGGGATGCCAACCTGAAACACATAGCGATATGTTGAGAAGTTGGTATAAGCATAATATTGCACTCCCTCGTTAAGCATTGGAGTTTATGCTAGACACTGAGAAAGACAAAGATATTACATTCTCCAACTCAGTTCTGTCTCAACTTTTCATCTTCTATACATTATCTTCGTATGTTTGTTTTATAGGCGCTAAAATAAATTCTCTGAGCAAGATTCTGCAGATCACAGTATCTTGAAATATGGAGTCCTTAAATAAAGATAAATGCACTCATCAACCAAATTTTTACTTACAAAAAACAGCATGCAGTACCTTGTATTTTTTCAAGGTAGATACTTCCTTGGATCATAAATTATGCATTATAGTTGAAAAGATTTTGAAGATAGTATGCAAATATGAGAGCCAAAGCAGGATTTGATTTCACTATAAAACTATTTAACACAAGGATCCAGCACTATAACATTAGACCTTGTATCCTCAGACAATATACAGGGTACGTTCTGCAAATCCGACGAACCTGTAGACAACCCTAACATCAAATATAACATCTACTATATATGTTTCTTTATAGGGATACGAAGTGAATGAATTATTAGTTTTGTAGTAAAGTCCCTATAAGAAGTGGTTCAATCTTACTTGCAACAATTTTTTGTTATTAGTCTTTTTCCCAAAAGAAAAACTTTGATTTTCATACTTGTATCATGATATCTGTTTTATTAAAAACAATATTAGATGCAGAACGAGTGGCATTAGTCACCTTATATAGATCATTTCACTTAAGCCTGGATATTTTACCTCCTAACTGTCTCTTTTTTCTCGCCATCCCTTTCACAACTCCTTAAATGCGTACAGTGTTATCGGAAGATAGTTAACTACTCGGATCCATATTCATATTAACTACCTTTACCTGTAATAGTTCGGGTTCTTTGGATGCTGCTTAGCATCAATCAGTTCAGCCACTTCCTCCAGGAGAGCTTCTATTTCTGCCATCTCGTTTCCAATCTCTTCTATAACACCAGCAGTTGCATGGCCCCTTGCTTTCTTTTTCTCACTATAAAATATATATGATCTTGTAAGAATACGGTGGTTCTTATCCTTGTCTTTGTATATACACAGTCCAAGTCTGTGATAAACATGATTCCAGTCAAACAAGATAAACATGCCCATTCATGAGAAAATGTAAATACTACATCTCCTAACATTAGTCCAGAGTATCTGATTCCATAAGTCATATGAAAGCAACAACAAATTTTAAAGGTAACAAAACATTGACTCAACAAGGCATTATACATGAAAGAGTTTAAAGGGCAACTTGGATCATAATATGTAGTCTGGATACTCTAGGAAAATCTGGGGTAGCTCAACCTCAAACTCAGCGCCTTTTGGATTCGTCAATCTGGAAAGCACAAGACAGAAGATGAAGACGTCAGAACTCGAAGATACATATTTACTGCAAAAACTTCAAGACACAGAACGTACACCATTAGGAACACTATTTTACCACCTTTTGTTCCAGATGTGCAGGGAGATGTAAGTTGAAAAGAATCTTACAAATGGATCTACGTAGATTATTAAATTTAAATTGCGGAGTGAATCAACTATTCCCATTAAGACATTATCTATCCAATCAAAACATGAACCATATTAACGAAATTTACAAGTTCAAGAGAGGTAATCTACCCTTTTGTTTTAACAGCAACTCACAGGAATATCCCTCATCAAATTTTAAAAACTATCCAATTTACTATGATTTATCAGCAATATTTTACGAATGACATAAATAAATACCGGACCTTACAACAACTATTGTCCTTGAACCCATTACGCACCATGATGGATGGACCTCCTATCTGGAAATATAGACTAGAATTGGAACTAATAACTTTCTGTAACTACATTTATGATTATCAATTTTCCCATGCTATTTACAATCTCAGATGCTGGGCCAGGTCGGAAGCATTCACCATTTGCAATCTCAGATGCTGGGCCAGGTACCATACTAAATAGCAACAAAAAATCTCAGCATTTCTACTGGTAATCAGCACCAATGATAATCTCATCTCTAACTTTGACTAGTATCATGAATGAAAAAGAACTTTTAAGTGTAACGGAGTGTGTGCGTACGTTCGCCTGTACTGTGTGTGCATTTATTACTTATATGTGGGTAAGTAAAGTAGGGATGTTCGATAATCAAGCAGCAGCTCATATTCAAAATCACGTATCAATGAGCTAATCTTAAAATTTTTGTCTACATTTGGAATCACAGTATAAATACAAATATGAGCCCCAAACATACAAACACAAAACTTTAATTATGAAATAACTCTTAACATTTGAATACAAAACCTTGAATTACAAATCGAATTCAAACCTGAGAATGGAAACCCCAAAGTTGGAGCCCTAAGTAAACCGGAGAATGAAATCCCCAAAATTGAAGCCCTAATTGAAGGCGAGAACTAAATCCCCAAAGTTGAAACCCTAAATAAACCCGAGAATGAGAGCCCTAATTACCTGCAATTTCAAAACAAATTGAAATGAGTCAAATTAAAAAAAACTAATTAGATTAGCCCTAATCCAAGAATTCAAACAATAGCTTTAAACTCGAGAATGAAAGCCGTAATCCGAAAGGAGAAATGTAATGTTCAACTACCAGTTTGTAGAGGTGTGACGAGAGAGAAAGTGAGTTTGACGGGAGAGAGAGAGAGAGAGACAAAGTGTAAGGTTGATAAAGAGAGAGAGAGATGGGTTTTGAGGGGCGGGGGGGGGGGGGGGGGGGAATGTAGTGATTTGGGGGAGGTATGTTTTTTTATCTAAATTTTGTTAAGGAGGGAAAATATCCGCCAAAATTTTCACTCTGGGACTGTTTATGTTATATATAAATTTCAAAATAAAAAAAGATTAAAATTTAAAGTCATTGTATATATTTTAATAATATGTATATTTTTCATAATTGTAAAAATAGTGTATGATAATGCAACGCTTTTTAATGGTGTTGCACGACACAACACTAACCTTCACTCTGCAACACAATGCATTCACATGAAATGCAATGCTTTTTGAGTAGTGTTGCAGAAGACCAAAACTAAGCATAGCTTTTGCAACGATTTGCTTGCAACCCTCATAAAAAGCATTGCATATGAGCACTTATGGCGTAGTGATATCTTGCGGAAAAGTTTTGGACCCCATGTGCCGGTGGTGCAGGATCTTAGAGCCAGGCTAATCAAGGCAATGCATCGATTATTCCAGTTCTTGTCTTTGTTAATGTAGTGTGCAATCTCTTAAATGATGCACGAGAAAATCTAGGCGCCTATCATACTCCGCCAACTTACACATAAGTGCTGAATATTGCATATGTCGCTCTTCAAATGCAAAGGAACCTGAAAAGTTGTTCGCAAGAATTTTTCAGTGATGTTGTTGGTGAGGTAACTCAGTTATTTGGGGAAATCCTCCAATCGATATATAACAAATATGAAATTGAAAGTGCAAAGGTAACATGAAAATTTCTTATTCGTTAGTCAGTTTTTAGGTATGATGCTATTTTTATTGTAAATGTTAGTATTCTTTCATTTCATTTTTAGTTAGGAATACATATTCAATCTCAACTATTGGTGTATGTAGGCTATTAATAGGGTACAACATCACGCTAATGATAGGGAGGCGACGATCATGAGGAGGATGATGGTGGAGTGGATGAGTAATCGAGTTTAAGTTATTAGTCATAGGTGGATGAACCCTTTAGTAGCTTGTTGGCTGTGATTTTATGTTGGAACAGTATTATTATGCTATGTTTATTGTGTTGGTTTTGGATATTCGGATATATCAGATTATTGAATGTCATTGAAATTATTGATATTGCTTATTGCTTTATAACTTTCAATGTTTGGTTTTGCCGATTGGGTTTCCTTTCTATTTTTAGCAGTAATTGTGGTATGTGTGTATATATATATATATATATATATATATATATATATATATATTTGTGTGTGTGTGTGTTTGTTGATATGATTGGTTGCATACGTACAAGAAGGACAAAATGCAGCTGTAGAAGATAAAATTGTAGAAAAATCTTAGCGTTTAAACCAACCATATATATTTATATATATGATCAAAATTGACCACTTATGTGCCAAGTCAATAGAAATAATCTAAGCGTGTAATGTAACCATATATATATAAATGATTGAAATTGACCACTTATGTGCCCACAAACCTGATAAATAAATTCACCATTTTCATATAATCAGGACCATACTGATAAATAAAAAAGTTGATTTAAAATTGGTCGAGTTTGTAAAAGAAAATCTCACTGCTAGAAAATCGACCATTTTCTACCATTTAGTTGAGCTAAGGAAATCCTACTTTGTGTAGTTGGTTATGGCGGTCGGGTTTAGGTAGCCCTATCAAGTGATGTGGGACTGAAATGTGGAACTGGACCAGCCACGTGTCAGTGACACGTCATTAAGGTGGTTCCGACAAGCAGGATCCAGACACATTTCTGTGGATTTGTGCATGAACGTCAATTAACCTAATTTCGATCATTTTGATTCAAGATCGATTACTTTTACCCGACCACGATTGTCAGTCAGTTTGCCTTAAAAGGTAGTTTTTAGTAATTTCTGACCGTATTTTGGTCAGAATTGACTCTATTTCTTGTAGTCATTAGTTTAACAAAAAAAAACGGGATAAAATTCATGTGAGAAATTAAACACTTGAAAAATGATTACAAGGAAGAATATTCTAATATTTTTGATTTTAATTGAAAACAATGTGATAACTTAGAATTATTAATTAAAAATGTAATTAGAGTATACATATTCATCACATGTCTTTAAATTATTTATTAAGAGCTTAATTAGACTATACATATCCAAAACGGGTCTTTAATGTAACGCCTTAGAATTTTTGACGTGTAAATTATTACCCGTATGTGAATACGATTAATTTTATTTTATATATGTGCGTGGTAATTGTTTAATAGGTTCTTTGTGCTAATTAGATTAGCCTTAAATTTATTTTGTTAATAAGAATTGTTTAAAATTATTTTACATTTATTGCTAGTAATAACGAGTGAGATTTTATTCTTGACATTTTATTTAGCAGTATGATCTTGGTAGAATGTGATTTATGTGTAATCTCATATTTAGTTATAATTATTTAAGATAAAAATATTTCTTTGATATAGTCCTATAATCTTGAAATTTCTTTATGTGCAATAATTGTTACGTGCTTAAAATGTGAATTATGTGCCCGGTGAATAATTAGTTAATTGTGAAGGTGGTTTCTAAATTTTATTTAAGTGCTTTGAGAATTTACTTGAGTCATAAAATATTTATATTAAATTTGGAGTATGCTTGAATTATTTATTTAGCAGCATAAAATATTTCTTAGCATTATTTTATTTTATTTTAGTTTTAAAACTCATGATTTAAATTTTATAGATCATTCATTTTTTAATTATTTATTTTGAGAGATGCTACACCTTCTAGATTATTTATTTTAAATGGTAAAATTTTATTTAATATTGTTTTGGGATAAAAAGGCATTTTTTTTATTATTTCTTGGTAAATGCAATTTTATTTATTTAATCTACAAAAGTTATTTGTAGAATAATATTTCTATTTAATCTAGAGTGGGGATTATGAATTTACATCACAAGCCCTTGTTTTTATTAATTGGGCAATGGAGTTAGTTGGGCAATTTTGTAATTTATAATTTATTTCTAAACTATTTAAGAGATAACATTACTTTTACATTACTTTTCATTCATTTTATTTTACACTCACCAAACCCACCCCCACCCCTGTCTTTCTCTCTCGCTCTCTACCCTCTCTCCCGTGCTATCTCTCTCTCCAACCCTCTTGTTCTTCATCTTTTAAAAATTAAAACCTCTAATTTCCCTTGTTTCTCTTCACCAAATCGTAAGTATGAGTAACCAAACTAAACCTCTTTCAATCCTCTACAACCCTATGTGCTTAATTTCAAGTTTCATTACAATTTGTGATTCGGGTCTTTTTCAAAATTGGGGATTTCGGTTCCTTTTCTTACATGCAAGTTTTAAGTATGAGTTTGGGGGTTCATTCTCAATGAGACCCATGAATTTCGGGCTCATCCGAGAAGAATCCGACCATTGGCAATGATCTTAGTGAGCCAATGATCTTGTTTAGTTACATGCATGCTTTAATCTTATATATTTTGCTTATTTTGGGTGTTAATAGTGATTGCATGTAATGGATTCTTGTTTTACTTTGTGATTTTAGAGTTAAAGTTTGATGGGTTCTAGTTATTTTTAGTGTATGAGTTATGTGTTATGTTGGGTAGTTAAAAATCTTAAGTTTTATTAGTTGCATGTCGATTCTTGTTAGAAAGATTGAAGTTTTATATGATGAGTAGTTTTAAATTGCAATTTTTTTTTATGTTAATTAGAGATTAATTGATGTAGTTTGGTGATTGTAAATTTATGTTGGATTGCATGTGGGAGTTAAGGTGGAAGTGTGTTGGTGGAGATAGGATCGAGAGAAAGAGAGAGTGAGGGGGGAGCCGAGAGATGAGAGATTGAGGGAGAAAAGAGAAAGGAGATGTATGAGAGTGTATAGATTGTTGAAGATGTGTATGTACTTGTGTTAGTGTGTGCATGTTTTGTGAGATGAGTCTTGTGGAATGAGAGTGAGAGTGTGTGAGTATGTGTTCTTGGGTTATTATGTTTTTGGTGTGTGTGTTTTCTTTCAAAAATGTGTGTGTGTGTGTGTTTTTGACTATGAGTAGTATATACGCGTGTGGGTGTGTAAGAGAGTTATGAGTGTTTGGTGTTGGTCAAGGCAATAAGGTCGAGAGAGGAAAGAGATAGAGAGAGAAGGCCGAGAGCCGAGAGAAAGAGAGAAGAGAGGAGAGAAAAGAGAGAGAGAGCCAAGAGGAGGAAGAGAGAAAAAGAAAAGAGAGAAAAGACCGAGAGGAGAGAAAAGAGAAAGAAGAGAGAAAAGGAGATAGGAGAGAAAAAGAGAAAGAAAGGGAGTAAGGAGAAAGGAAGGAAAATAATTGAGAGTTGAAGAGGTGATGATGAAAACTTGTGTGAGATATGTGTTTGTGTGATTAATGTGTGAATTGTATAGGATGGGTAAAGTATTGTTGTAATTACGTAAGTCCATAGTCGCTCAAATTTCTGCAGCAGCACTGCTCTGTTGGAGCTCTGTTTCGAGCAGCTCAAGGTCACCCTTGGGTTGAAATTCTCTGAGATTCATGAGCTCCTCAGAATATAGTGTAAGCACGCGAAAATTTGGAAGCAATCCGATATTTGAGCTATTTACTATGATTATTTTGGTAAGTGTACGCGCAGAGTATAAAACTGATACGGTTTCTGATTTTCTAATTAGCTACGATTTAATTGCTTAATCTTTGAATTTAAAGTTGAAACTTTTTCTGTAGCAAGTCATTAGGTTTATGAAGGTCTCATTAAAATTTCAAACAGATATCATGAATATTTGATTTATTAAAAATGTTTGTGTGTTGGTAACGTAGTTTTATAAAAATTCTGTTTTGATATTTGATTGGTAAATTGGGATTTTTCAAGTCTAACCCGCTAGAGTGGACTTTAAAACTCGTATGGAGGTTAAGTATATAGATTGTACGAGTTATATCGGTCTTTATATTAAGGGTAGAGTAACTAATTATTAAAGGTATTCTTTTCTGTGATCGTACTAACTAGAACTTTGTGTCGAATCTGAGAACGATTATGTGTTAGTTGCATCAAGAACACACACTAATGTTTCACCTTAGCCATTTGAGATTATGTTATATGTTGACAAAATATTATGTGTTATGTGGCAACGTGCTATATTATAATGTGGTAATATGCGTGTAAATAAATATCGTTGGGGTAGAATATGGGTTAATAGGCTAATGTAAACAAGCTAAGGTACTAATAGGGTATTATACCTTTGTATATAGGTACAAGTAGGAGGCAAGAAAAGGATCCCGTGTACGTAAAGTTGGAGTTGTGAGATACAAGTTATTGAGTTAGTTTATCGGCTTTTGAGGCAAGTGTCTATTCCCTCCACTTATTGTTCAAGTGGTAGTTTCTCTTAAACTTTGATGCCATTGTTTTCCCTAACCAGAATTCTTTCTTTTACCTTTCTTTTCATATAATACCTTTGAACATTTTTTTTTCCATCTTGCAACTATATCTTTGTATACCTATCCTGTTTTGTCTTAAACCCATTTATTGCCATGCTTACTTGTAGCGTGATTATTGTCTAATACCTTTGCTTGACCCTATAGCATGATCTTTCTACTTTTCATTATCATTTGAATCCCTGAAGCGTTATCATGAATTGAAATCTATAAAACTGAAACAAGTTGTTCATATAGACTTGATTTATAATTGAAATCTTGACACCCTTATTCGTTGTGATTAATCTGAAATTTTATTCAACCCTGGAATTGGAAATTTGTTTTTGACCGTTACGCCGGTCTGGTTTATGAATTATTTAAGGCCAATATGTTGCCTATGGATCCAATGTGTGTTTGGAGTCACATTAAATATGTGACCCGGAGCTAATGCGTTGGCTGATCACCTAGCTTAGCTCGTAGCGTGTGGTTCCAATTCCAATCTGTTTATTTATTGATTCTTGTTATGAAACCCTGTTACACATCAGATACTTTGATTCATTTCTTTTATCCTGTTTGAAGTTGTTGGCTATTATTATGCACTTGCTGAGCATTGTTGGCTCACTCTTGCTATTTTTCCCTAACCTTTCAGTTGAGAACGAAGTTAGCTACCTTCGAGTAACCGCTAAGGAGACCGTGAGGAGGCCTGATTCAAGAAGTAGGTTCTAGTTGGCAGGCAGATAGAGTTCATTTTAGATCTCACCTATGGTTAGTTGATGGAAAACAGTTTGTGATAAAACTGAAGTAGATGTTGTAATAACTTTAATATTTTAGTTTCTTGTTTCATACCATAACCTGTGATCGATCCTTAGCTGAGGGGTCGTTTGTTTAATTATGTTTTATTCAGAGTGGTAGTGGCACCAAATCCTGACCCCGAATTTGGGGGCGTCACATTTAAATTATTAATTAAGAGTTCAATAATTAGTGTATATATATTTAGCACAACTGCACAGGTCTCTAAAATTTTTGGGAGCGTGTTGGAATAGGATTGGGGCCTTCTATAAAATTCTACTTTTAGCTGTAAATACACCCCAAATCATATTATTTAGTTATATAGGAAAATTTCTTTATTGATTTTAAAACGTATTTGCGCAAAAGATAGTATTTTAATCACTAGTGATTTTTTTTGTTGACAAGAATTACCAGATATATTCAAACACAAAGAAAAATATTTCTTATTTTCTTTTAAGTTAAGACATAAATGTAAATTCAAAATTCTACGCCTTATGATAATAGTTCTATGCCTTGATGATATGATAATAGCAAATGAATGTGACAAATAATCGATGACCGACCAAGATATCTGTTAGAATATAGCATCCGTATATATTCTGTTTAATAGATTTATTCTATTTTTAGTTAGTACATATTTAGTTTCCATAGTTTAAATAGTAAAGGCTGATCTGCCTGATTTGTAGCCTAGCTGTTAGCGTTTAGTTAGCCGAAACATTATCTTGTAAGATGTATATATCTTTTGACATTGGAATGAAACAGACACGGATTGATTTCCTTCATGGTATCAGAGCGAGGTTACAATCCTCTCTTGATTTAATCTTCGTCTTCTCCTTGTTTCTTCTTCTTTCTTCAATCTGTCATTCATGGCGGCTTCTGCATCTGCCTCACCCAAGTTTCACTCCGCCCTTACCATCACAAATGTGAAATCTCTTGTTCCTATAACACTAGACAATGAGCAGGGCTTGTACCATTCTTGGGCTACTTTATTTACCAATCTTGCTAAGGTTCATGATCTTTACGATCATTTGGTTCCACCAACTGAAGCGAAGGCTAAGGCAGCTTACGAGGCCTCTAAGTCTGAAGATCTGAACCTTTGGACACGTTTGGATGTTGTTATATTACAATAGATTTATGGCACCATCTCGAACGATCTTCTTCATGCCATCCTCAAACACAATGACACAGCGGAAGGGGCGTGAAATCGTCTTGAAGCACTATTTCAGGACAACAAAGCCTCTCGGGCTACTCATCTGGAGGAGGAATTTACTAATTCTGTTTTTGAGAATTTCACCTCAATGGATAATTATTGTAATCATCTACAATCTCTAGCAGACAGGTTGGCTGATGTTGATGCTCATGTGAACAATGGTCGTCTAGTTTTACGTCTCATTGGATCTTTACCAGAGGCATATAGTGGTACGGTGGATTTTATTCAAAATCAGGAGCCTCTGCCATCCTTTGAAAGTTGTCGTTCGAGGTTGAAAATGGCAGAACGTACTATCAAGGCTCGTCACGTTCGTGAAACAGGTGGTTCTGGAAGTAAGTCAAGTGATGGTGCTATGGTTGCGGCTGATTCTTCTTTGTCGTCTGACTCATCTGCCAGAAACAAGCGCAACAACAATAATAAAGGGAAGAATGTGAAAAATAATGGCATAAAAAAGGCTCAACAGCAATTTAATGGAGTCGGGCCTGGTAAGACACCATATCAGCCCCAACAATACCAACCAAGGCAACAGTCAGTCCCTCAACAATGGCCTAGTTGGGGTGGGTGGACTATGCCGCCTTGTCCTTTTCCAGCATACTCCTGGCAGCCAAGACCCAATGCAGCGGCCAACCGTCCTCCTTCTTCTAAGTCCGGTTTACTTGGACCTCGACCTCAAGCTTTTAATGTTGCTGCTTCTCCTGCTCCAAACTACATGCCTACTACTCCGAGTTACACTCCTATTGATATTGAGGCTGCTATGCATGCTCTTTCCGTCTCTCAAACTGAAGGTAACTACTATATGGATACTGGTGCTACATCTCACATGACAGCAGATGCAGGTATTTTCTCATCTTATTTCAATTCTAGCAATAAGCATCATAACATTGTTGTTGGTAGTGGTGATTTAATTCCAGTTGTTGGTCACGGATGCACTACATTGCCTCCCTCATATCCACCATTTACTCTAAACCATATGTTACATGCTCCTAAACTCATTAAAAATCTGATTTCTATTCGTAAGTTTACATCTGATAACAAGGTGTCTATCTCTTTTGACCCTTTTGGTTTCTCTGTGAATGACTTACAGACGGGGAACATACTTATGAGATGTAATAGCACTGGGGAATTATATCCACTTGTTTCCACCACTCAAGCCATTTCTTCTAACAATCATCCTGCTTTTACTGCTTTGCCATCGGACATTTGGCACAACCGATTAGGTCATCCGGGAAATGCTATTGTTAAGTCTCTTTGCAGCAAAAATTTGATTAATTGTAATAAGGCTCGTAAAACTTTTTGTTCTTCTTGTTCTCTTGGGAAACAGACTAAACTTCCATTTTCTGATTCTATGTCATATACTTTTCTACCGTTTGATATTATTCATAGTGATTTATGGACTTCTCCTATTGTTAGTAGTTCTGGCCATTCCTATTATGTTTTGTTTCTTGATGATTACAGCAAATTTTTAAGGACTGTTCCAATTGCAAACAAATCTCAAGTTAAACAACATTTCTTCACCTTTCATGCTTTAGTCAAAACTCAATTTGAAAGAAATATTAAAACTTTCCAATGTGATAATGGAACAGAATACGTCAATGGTTCATTTCACAAGTTTTTTGAGCAACATGGCATGCTTTTCCGTCTCTCTTGTCCTCATACCTCTCCTCAAAACGGCAAGGCCGAAAGACATATCAAATCCATAAATAATATCATTCAAACACTACTCTCTCATGCCTCTATGCCACCTTCTTTTTGGCATCATGCCTTAGCCATGGCTACATATCTTCTCAATATTCTCCCTTCTAAGGTATTGAATAATCAATCACCTACTCAAATACTATATCAAAGTGATCCTGATTACTCGGGTTTGCGCACTTTTGGTTGTTTATGTTTCCCGTTATTTCCATCTGCTACCATTCATAAATTACAAGAAAGGTCGACTCCGTGTGCTTATTTAGGTCCAGCTCCAAATCGTCGTGGCTCAAAATGCTATGACATGTCTAGTGGAAAAATCATAATTTGTCGCCATGTTCGTTTCGTTGAAACTGAATTCCCATTTTCCAAAATACACAAACCACAACCACCAAATTATGAGTTCTTGAGTGATGATGTTAATCCTCAAGTATTACATTATATCACTCAGAACACCACACACCATGTCATGCAGCCTGACCCAAATGCACCGCCCGACTCGTCCACTCTCCCTCATTCTAGGTCGCAGTCTCACACGGACCCAGAACCTATTCCTCCTACTCCTTCCGTGCAACCTCCCCGAGCTCCTCCTCCAAGGTCCACTAATCCCACAACCACCCGCATGAGTACTCGTGCTTCTCATGGCATTGTTAAACCCAACCCCAAATACTCTTCCAATTACCACAAGTCCACCACTACAGAGATATCTCCTCTTCCAAAAAATCCTGTTAGTGCACTTCGTGATCATAATTGGAACAATGCAATGTTAGATGAGTTTAATGCTTTAATTGATAATGAGACTTGGGATTTAGTGCCTCGGCCACCGAATGTAAATGTAATTCGGTCTATGTGGATTTTTCGCCACAAACATAAGTCTAACGGTTCTTTTGAGCGATATAAGGCTCGTCTTGTAGGTGATGGAAGCACTCAGCTAAAGGGTGTTGATTGTGATGAGACCTTTAGTCCTGTTGTTAAACCAGCCACCATTAGAACGGTTCTCAGCATTGCTCTCTCTCAGTCTTGGTCCATTCATCAACTGGACGTAAAGAATGCGTTTTTACACGGTCATCTCAACGAAACAGTTTATATGCATCAACCCATGGGTTTTCGTGACAAAAATTATCCAGATTATGTTTGTCGTCTGAAGAAATCTATATATGGATTACAACAATCTCCTCGTACGTGGTACCAACGATTTGCTGATTTTGTTGCTACCATTGGGTTCTCTCACAGTAAGTCAGATCACTCCCTGTTTATCTACAAGAACGGGTCTAATGTTGCTTATATTCTGTTATATGTCGATGACATTATAATTACAGCTTCTTCAACTAGTCTTCGTAAGTCTATTATGAGCATCTTAGCTTCAGAGTTTGCTATGAAGGATCTTGGTCATTTGAGTTTTTTCTTGGGCATTGCTGTTACTCGTCATGCTCATGGTCTTTTCTTATCCCAGAAGCAGTATGCTACTAAAATTATAGAGCGTGCTGGCATGTCTAACTGCAGTGCTTGTCCAACTCCTGTTGATACTAAGTCCAAACTTAGTGCTACTGCAGACACTCCCTATGATGACCCAACTAAGTACCGTAGTCTTGCAGGTGCTCTTCAGTATCTCACATTCACTCGCCCTGACATATCCTACGCTGTACAACAAATCTGTCTTCATATGCATGCTCCGACTAACGAGCATATGAGTGCTTTAAAGCGCATCATACGATATGTTCAGGGTACTCTGTGCTTTGGCCTCCATTTGTATAAGTCATATATGACTCGTATTGTCTCATATACTGATGCCGATTGGGGTGGGTGTCCCGACACCCGTCGTTCTACCTCTGGTTATTGTGTTTTCATCGGAGATAACTTAGTATCTTGGTCCTCGAAACGTCAACCAACTCTCTCACGCAGCAGTGCTGAGGCAGAGTACAGGGGTGTTGCTAATGTGGTGTCTGATTCATGTTGGATCAGGAATTTGCTTTTAGAATTGCATTGTCCGGTTCAGAAGGCTACACTGGTTTATTGCGATAATGTTAGTGCCATATACTTATCTGGAAATCCTGTTCAACATCAACGCACCAAACATATTGAGATGGTTATTCACTTCGTCCGTGAAAAAGTGGCTCGTGGCGAAGTTCGAGTGCTTCATGTACCGTCTCGTTACCAAATTGCAGATATTTTTACAAAAGGGCTTCCGTGCATCTTATTTACTGATTTCAGAGACAGTTTAAGCATACGAGAACCTCCTGCTTCAACTGAGGGGGTGTGTTAGAATATAGCATCCGTATATATTCTGTTTAATAGATTTATTCTATTTTTAGTTAGTACATATTTAGTTTCCATAGTTTAAATAGTAAAGGCTGATCTGCCTGATTTGTAGCCTAGCTGTTAGCGTTTAGTTAGCCGAAACATTATCTTGTAAGATGTATATATCTTTTGACATTGGAATGAAACAGACACGGATTGATTTCCTTCAATATCAAATTAAGCTTTAAATTTTTTAAGATTAATGACAACAACATCGCGTACATGCTTGCACCCGAAACCGACCGGACTTATCCCAGCCATGATTGTCCGTCATGATTGCCTTAAAACGGTTTAGTGATTTTCGATCATTTATAGGTCAAAACTAACTCTATTTTTCTATTTTTGTAGTGATTATGTTAGGGAAAGAACTTGATAAATCTCGTGTGAAAAGTCTCGTGTGAAAAGTTACACACTTCAAAAAAATTACATGGAAGATTATTCCAATATTTTTTCTAATAATAATCTAGTAAATTAAATTTAAAATTGTATGATTAATGTATGTAACTTAAAATCTATAACCTTTATTAATAAGTGAAACCCCTTTTAACATTGTACCATATTTGGTTCGAACTTTTTTTTTGTTCCATCTTTTTTTTTGGTTTCACCCCTAATTTATTTATATTTTCAATTATCTAATTTAAAATAGAATATATAATACCCTAACTTTAACTCAAAGTGAAATCCTCTTTTAACATTTTACCTATATTTTAAATTATCTAATTTAAAATATAGAATATATATTACCTTAACTTTAACTCAAAGGAAACCCCTTTCAACATCTATCAAATTTGGTTCGCACTTTCATATAACCTTTATTAATAAGCGAATCCCTTTCAAATAGTACAAGGTTCACACTTTTTTTTGTTTCACCCATAAAATCTTATCTCACGTAAAATTCTTATCTCACATAGAATATTCTATGTGTTAAACGAAAATTAATCTAAAATATATTATAATATTTTTATTGTACTAAAATATATTATTTTATTTTTATACCCATCAGCATCACATCACATCACCCAACAGACCCAATTTGAACAAAGATTCTAATCTCAATCTACTTTATACAATTTAATAATATTAATCATATATATATATATATATGTTAGCTGTAGCGGTTGGCTTATTGAGTTAGCTGTTTTGACTAGCGAATTCAATTAGTTGTTTTATATAAAACTGTTTGGTAATTAGTTGTTTGAGTTAATTATTTGTATGTAACTAGACACACCAGAACCATATAATTGCAAAAAAAAGTAGCTTTTTGAAAAATTAGCTTTTTGAGTACAAAAAGCTATTTCAATCTTTTAACTACCAAACACTAATATTAGAGGTTTCAAATGGTCAAATATCTATTTTGGCTCAAACCTCTAATTTTCTCTCAAATCTCTAACTTTCAAACATGTCTATATATATTGAAAATAAAAGATTTCCATTATTCAACTAGAGTCTGCAGATAATACAAATAATACATCAGAAATGAAATCAGGAGAGTCAAACAACCACTTCTACAACAAATCTGGCACCGAACGGTTGGCCTTTAAATATATTTTAGTATTATTATTGTACCAAATATATTATATTATTATTGTACCCATCAACATTA
The DNA here is from genome assembly GCA_030848705.1 of Heracleum sosnowskyi. NCBI lineage: Eukaryota > Viridiplantae > Streptophyta > Magnoliopsida > Apiales > Apiaceae > Heracleum > Heracleum sosnowskyi. The sequence continues at coordinate 14,840,175 of CM061239.1, forward strand.
CAATCAGATCAAACACCAGACCCGATTATAATTACTTAAATCACAAGATACAAATATCAATCTATTTTATACCCCTAAATTGGTTATTTTAATCTATCTTTGTACGAAGCATGTACCCATCCTCAAAACTCTAGATGTCGTTTTGTTCCTAACTCTCCCCAATATATTTTGAGTATAATACTTAGTTTCATGTTTGATCAAGCTAAAATATGTGCAATTTTAATAAAATACAGTTAAAAAGGAATTTTCGCTTATTAATAAAGGTTATAGATTTATATTATATAAATAATTTAAATTTTATTATAAATTAAGTAGGCTTGTGCTTCGCACTAATTATGGTCTAGTAATTAATTAAGAGCGTAACTACGGTATACATATCCGGTCCCCTAAAATTGTTGGGGTTGTGTTTGTATAGGATGGGGCATCTCAGATTTTACTGTTTAGCAGTAAACATCCCCAAAAATTATATAATTTAGCTATATAGGCAAATCTCTTTGATGATTTTAAAACGTTTTTCAAAATTATATTTTAATTACTAGAGTTATTTTAATTCACACACTGATTAGTAATATATATCTTATTTTCTTGTAAGTAGGGACATTAATGTAACTGCAAAATTCAATGATGATATGATAATAGCAAATGAATGTCACAAATAATCGAGGACCGGCCAAGATAACAACTTAAGCTTTAAAATTTTCAAGATTAATGACCTGAACAACATTAGTATACATGCATGTTTGGAATGGAAAAGAAGTATGCATTAATTTAACAGTTGTTGTGAAGCAGTAACCACTCGCTACCCATAATACAATCAAGAAAACTGATTTGCTTATAAAAAAATTTATTCGGAGGTGGAGGTGGAGGTGTAAGTACTTTGTTTTTTTTATTCCAGGAGGAGCAATGTTTGGAATGATGGAAGATGAACGGCAAACCATTCGAGCATATAATGGTTGTTCATCACTCACTACTAGAAAAACGTTAATAGACAACGGCTAAAAACCGATGTCTGGAAAAAAATCGGCCGATGTGTATGTGGGTGTAGAGAAAGGTCATGACTATAGACATCGATTTTTAGCCGATGTATTAGAAGTCTCCAGACATCAATTTCTACCAAATTTACGATGTCTTTACCCCTCTTTTACATCGGTTTTGTATAAAAAGATAACATCATTTCCCCTCTTTTACATCGATTTTTTAATATTTTCATTGTAATTGCCCATCAAATGACATCAGTTTCTTTTTAATATTTGATGTCTCATGTTCATGTTTTAGCATACAGTATTCTTTATATATGCAAACAAAACTCAAATCAAACTAAAACACCAACATAAGAAAAAATTTAAGCACTTGCATAATCAAAATAATACATCAAACAATGTACCAAACTAGCTTACAAACCAACTGTACTCCGACGAGAAAACTAATTGTTAGACAATCTCATTAAGTACAAACTACAAACAGACTTGCATATTACATCCTCCTGATTAGCTGCATCACCTTGTATTTCATGATGAATTACTCCATCTACATCAGACTTGTATATTACACCCTTCCTAGCCGCATCACCTTGTATTCCATGATGAATGTGCAGTGTTTCCTATTACAACCCATGATATAAACGAGCATCTTTAATATGTGATGTACGTGACTCAATGCTATAATTTTCTGTCATAACCACCAGAATAAGTTTGTAACCCTTTGATGCAGCAATGAATGCCAATCCTATACCAGTATTACCGTCGGTGACCTCGATAAGCACCGTCTTTGGAAACACATAATTGGAGCAGATTAAGAAAATAACAAAAAAATCAGCTAACTGAACAAAAATATTATATTACTCATAAATCATATCTCTTTGATAAAATCATTAGTTTTTATTGACCACTTCGAATGGTCCAAAATTTGATCAATCACAGTACTGCATTATATACTTGGTTCGGCCAAATAGAACATAAATAAAACAATATATCAGAGCATGTATACTATATTATTGCAAAATATAACAAACTTTAAATTGTGACAACTAAGGTTAGCCGTATGTTTTTTAACGGACCTTTCCAGGGATGATTAGGCCTTTCTCCTCTGCATCTTTAATCATACTATACCCAATCCTGCAGGTTTAAGATATGCAAAGTTACATTAAATAATGGTCAGATTAATATCAATCCCATAGAAAACAACATACAGACCTGTCTTTTACACTAGAACAGGGTTCCATCATCTCTACCTTAGCAGCAACACATGGTATCCTAACAGCATCTAAACTTTAAATCTACACTTTTGGAGCAGGTTCTAGTTCTATTAATTTAAATTTATAAAAGACAATAGGTGAATGTATGTATGCCCTTGATTTTCTAAAACCTTACTTGAGTAAATTATGCAAATTATCCTGATTATGCGCAGCAAGCTGTTGCTAATGACATCTATTCAAAATTGTGTTGCCCCTCTTTTCAGCGCAATTATACTTGAACATATCCTATTCGTACTCAGATCTCAACGTATAGTGCCAATGATATTTTACCAACATATAATCAAAACAAAGAACCACACTACATGATTCACATGGTTCTCAAAAAATCACACTAATGTGTTCTGACCTTGACTCAATTAAACATTGATAACCACCAAAAGGCAGAACTCAAAATTTAGAAGTTCATGTCAGTACCAAGACATTCATTCTCGCTGACATTTCCTATTACATCCAAAATTTAAAAAACAAAACGCAAAACTTTCGAAATCCAAGAATTTATTAACATGGATATAAGAAAACAGTATAACACTATTGTAAACAGGTTTCAAGTTTGTCACATGGTCAGATTAATGGGGTCCAAAAACATACATGATTAACTTAACAATCATCAACTTGTGTATATAAATTTGGAGACACATAACAGAGGGTAAGTACCTGATGAAGCACAAACAAGACAATGAGTTTTAGCACCAATTCTTTAAGCTTGATTTTCTTGCTTCTGTACTGCCGTCTTTGACCAACCACAGTAAATCACTGTCTGTAAGTTGGATGAAATGATTCAATTGTATACTATACATATAGTATATTATACAAACATTTATCATGTATAAAACAGTGTGTGTTTACATATATGCTATATATATAACACAAAGAACAATAACTTACTTTGCAGATGACCAACTCAAGAATCCACCCAATCTATAAAAAGAAAACCTAATTAAAACATAAAAACTGAAATTTGAACAAAAAATTGAAACCCACTTACAAATTCGAGCTAGTAATTGGAGAGAATGATTGATTTGAGCTTCTCCTTCACCGATTTAGGGTTCTTGAGCTTCTCCTACGCCGATTTAGGGTTCTTTAGCTTTTCCACCGATTGGAGAGAGATATGAGAAGACATGTTCGGGTTTTGATTTAGGGTTCTAAGAGGTATGAGAGAGAGTAGAGTGAGAGAGATGTGAGAAGAAAGAGTAGAGCGACAGAGATGTGAAAAGGGGGTTAGAGAGGGGAGGGAGAGAGAGAGAGAGAGAGAGAGTCGGGTTAGGTTGTGACAGAGAGGTAAATTAATTTGGGGGGAAATAATATTTGGGGAGAGGGCGGCTAAAAAAAATTCTGGGTGGGGGAATTATGTTTTATTTCAAAGAGGGAAACTAAGCAGCGTGTTTTGATTTTTTTTAAAAACTAAAAAAGACATCGGTTGTTTTAAGATCTGATGTCTGAGAAAGTAATTAACATCGTTTTTTTAAAAATTGATGTTAAAATTATCTTTAACATCGGTGGTTTTTCCTACCGATGTTAAAAGCGTGATGTCTATTCCATTAATCCTAGTAGTGACTCGACACATCTTGCATTTAGATCCCTTCTATGAAATCACCAAAAATCATGTACCGAAAGGAAAACCATGTCAACATCTACTTAGTCACCAGTCACCGCATAGATAAATATTTAATTTCTATTTCATAATTTAATTATGCATTTATATACATCTTTATGAATATTAAATAATCTTATACCTTGTAAAGAATTCTCGAATTTCCGATTCAGGGTAGTACCCTTTGGAGAATGTCAAAAAGATAGTTCGATCATCTGGTGCGATGTGTGTGGTTCGTCCTCACAGCCATCCACCAACTGCATTCCTCCAAAAAGTTCGCTTAGATCACCAACAGGATTTGCCAATACATTTCCGACATTATACATGGGACCCATAAAATGTCACCCAAGCTTCCTGGTAACTCTGGTTGAGGAATTCCACCTACAACATTGTGGTACAAAGGAGGACGTGGCAGATTTGTGTTATAAGCAAACCGCATCCTATATCCGTGAACATCTACAAACTGACTATCACTTGTCAGTATGTCCCTAAAGGCCCTCATGCAAACTTCGGAAATGATGTTCCTAACACTCTCATTAATCTTACTCCGTTTCTCACGGAAAGTAAAGTAAGTCGATTTCACGAGAGCATAACATCTGAAGCAAACGTGGATCCATGAACTCTTGACCCAAGTCGTCGTTGTCCATCCAAATAAAAAATGTTGGGATTTTAATTAATCTAAACATATTTTATTTTAGTAAAATAAAGTTGATTTAGTCTGAAGTGAAGTGGCGTAGTTGTAGGAGTTGAATTAGTAGTAGAGCAGCATTAGGAGTTTGTTTCAGTAGTTGTTTAGTGGCTCCTATTTTGTAGCTCTGTTTTAACTAGACTTTATTTAAATCCTTGTACGCTTGTTTTAAAATAATAAGAAGTGTTTATCTTTTTACCAGTTTATATACATACAAGTGTGTGCGTGTGTATTGTAATTCTACACCTGGTATCAGAGCTTTCATTCAAACATACTGTCCTCTACAAGCCTACAATGGAAACAAGTAAAGCAAAAGAGAGCTCTTTCGGGTTGAGCTATCCAATGCTAACCAAAACCAACTACACGGCATGGGATTTGAAAATGAAGGTGTTCATGCAAGCCCATGGTGTGTGGGAGGCCATAGAACCAAAAGATGCTGCCACTGCTGTTGAGGACAAGGCTGATAAACGAGCACTAGCTGTTATTTATCAAGGAATTCCAGAAGAACTGCTGTTATCCCTCGCGGATAAGAAGACGTCCAAGGAGGCTTGGAACGCTGTCAAAACGATGTGCCTGAGAGCCGACAAAGTAAAGAAAGCAAGAGCTCAGACCTTGAAGGGCGAATTCGAAGCACTGGTTATGAAGGATACCGACCAGCTCCACGAGTTCTATCTAAAACTGAATGGATTGGTTACTAATATCAGAGCTTTGGGGGAAAAAATGGAGGAATCCTACGTGGTCAAAAAGTACTCAGAGCTGTTCCTTCTAACTTCTTGCAGATTGCATCCGCGATCGAACAATTTGGAAATCTTGAAGAGATGTCCGTGGAAGAAGTGATGCCAACTGAATCAAGCCAAGGACAAGGACAACTCCTATTGACCGAGGAATTGTAGAGAAAGAGAGAGTGCAACGAGGGACAGTTGCTGCTCACCCGTGAGGAATGGATAAAGAAGAGAAGTGGCGGTGAATATCGAAGAAAGGATGAATCCCAAGGAGGACGGGACAGGAGCAAAGTAAGATGTTTTAACTGCCAAGCCTATGGACATTATGCCGCTGAATGCCGCAAACCGCGAAAGGAAAGGGACATACAAAAGGAGGTGAATTTCTCGGTGATCCAGGAAGACGAACCAACCCTGTTAATTGCTGAAGTGGAGAAAACTAAAGCTGAGTCACTACTGTTAAATGAAGAAGCTGTGGTGCCCAAAATACGAGCAAATTCTGAGAAACAAAGGGAATCACAAATCTGGTATTTAGACAATGGTGCCAGTAATCACATGACTGGCCAACGTGGAAAATTCAGAGAATTGGATGAGAGTGTGACTGGGCATGTGAAATTCGGAGATGGATCCACTGTAAGCATCAAAGGGAAGGCAAGCGTTTCATTCAAGTGTAAAAATGGGGAAGAAATTTTTTTCAAGGAGGTGTATTATATTCCCACCCTATGCAACAATATCATAAGTTTAGGGCAACTATCTGAGGCCGGAAATAAAGTCATTCTCGATGGAGACTATCTATGGGTTTATGAAGAACGTGGACGACTGTTAATGAAAGTAAAAAGGTCTGAAAACCGCCTATACAAAGTCAGCCTCGAAGAGAGTGGATCTACCTATTTGCTTACAAAAATAGAAGAGGACACATGGCTGTGGCATGCAATACTCGGCCACGTAAATTTTCAAGCACTAGAGCTTATGTCAAGAGAGGAAATGGCACACGGAATTCCAAAGCTAATGCAACCATCTAAAAGGTGTGAAGGGTGCCTAATGTCCAAACAACCTAGGAAGCCATTCTGTTCCCGTGGGAGTTTTGACGCAAAGCAGGCTCTAGAGGTAATCCATGCAGACATTTGTGGTCCAATCATGCCAACGACTCCTGGAGGTAATCGATATTTTCTTTTACTTGTTGATGATTTTAGTCGAAAAATGTGGGTATATATGCTAAAGGAAAAAGGTGAAGCATTCGGAACATTCACAAAGTTTAAGGCCCTGGTGGAAAACGGAACCGAGAAAAGGATCAAAATTCTGAGGACTGACAGGGGTGGAGGGGTTTGCTCAAAGGAGTTCACATTATTTTGTGAAAACGCAGGTATTCTAAGGAATTATACGGCACCATACACCCCGCAACAAAACAGGGTGGTTGAACGCCGAAATCGTACCGTTGTTGCAATGACAAGGAGCTTCTTGAAAGGCTCAAAGCTTCCGTCGTTCTTATGGGGTGAGGCAGTACATCACTCGGTCTATGTCTTAAACCGATTACCAACTCGCATTCTAAAGAAACCTGATTTGTCACATATAAAGGTGTTTGAAAGCGTTGCATACATGAAGGTGCCAGCGGTAAAGGTGACAAAGCTAGATGACCGGAGTAAAGTTGTTGTGTACCTCGGAAAAGAACCAGGAACAAAGGGGAACAGGTTATATGATCGAAAGACTGGCGCAGTGCATGTGAGCAAATATGTGACTACCCAAGAAAACGAATCTTGGCCCTGGGATAGTAACAAGGAGAGTGAAGCGACATTTCCAGGGGGCGTTTATGTGGTCAGTGACACTATAGAAGACAACAATTCAGAGGAAGAGCATGGGCATGAACAAGCAACACCACCACATACTCCAACACAGTCAACATCACCACAGACGCCAACACAGTCAATCGCTGACAACGATAGTACATCATCCACAAGCAGCAGGGAACCAAGGTAGTTCAGAAGTTTAAAAGATTTGTAAGAAAACACTGAGGCATTCGAAATTCTAGACGAGCTTATGTTATTGAAAGTGGAAGGGCCTGAATCATTCAGTGAGGCAACAAAAGAAAATGAATGGCAAGAGGCTATGGCCTCGGAGCTGGAAACAATCGAAAAAATAACACCTGGACACTCACAGACCTTCCACCAGGCCACAAGCCCATTGGGTTGAAGTGGGTATACAAACAAAAGAAAGACGCTGAAGGAAACGTGATAAAATACAAGGCTCGCCTAGTCGCGAAGGGCTATGTCCAAACAAAAGGTATTGATTACGAAGAGGTATTCGCTCTGGTGGCTCGTCTTGAGACAATACGACTGTTGTTGGCACTCTCAGCTAAAGAGGGATGGGAAGTACACCATCTAGACGTAAAATCGGCATTTTTAAACGGTGTTCTCCTAGAAGAAGTATACGTCACTCAACCTGAAGGATTCGTGAAGGAAGGAGAGGAAAAAAAAGTGTACAGGTTGTTAAAGGCTTTATATGGGCTACGAAAAACCCCTAGAGCCTGGAATACACGACTCGGCAAGTGCCTGAAGGAACTGGGTTTTAAAAAATGTCTACACGAACAGGCTATCTACACAAAATGCAGAAATGGAAAAATGCTGATAGTGGGAGTATATGTCGATGATCTGCTAGTGGCTGGTTCAGATAAGCTCGAGATTGAGGAGTTTAAAAGCCAAATGAAAAAACAGTTCGAGATGAGTGATCTCGGTTTGCTATCTTATTACCTCAGTATCGAAGTGAATCAGGGCATGATGTCCACTACATTGAAACAAACTGCATACACAAAGAAAGTATTAGAGAAAGCTGGTATGTTGAACTGCAATGCGTCTAAGTATCCAATGGAACAAAAACTCCAGCTCGACAAAGACGAAGGAGGACAGGTGGTGGACGCTACAAAATACTGGTGCATTGTAGGAAGTCTAAGGTATCTGACACACACGAGACCAGACATTTCCTACGCCGTTAGAGTAGTAAGCAGATTTACGGAGAATCCGACTATGAAACATCAGCAAACAATGAAGCATATACTGAGATATGTGAAAGGTACGATTGATTACGACCTGGTGTACGCGAAGGGAGAATGTGACAGAGCTTTAACTGGTTTTTCCGACAGTGATCTAGCTGGGGACGTTGTAGACAGACGAAGTATTAGAGGTATATGTTTTTATCTCAATGGAAGCTTAATTTCTTGGGCCTCACAAAAACATAGGGTGATTGCACTCTCCTCGTGCGAGGTAGAGTATATGGCAACCACTTTTGCAGCATGTCAAAGCATATGGCTTCGTGGGTTATTAAAGGAAATTTATGGGCAGAAAATCGGGCCTGTAACACTTTATGTAAACAACAGGTCTGCTATAGAATTGATGAAGAATCCTGTTCTGCACAGAAGAAGTAAACACATAGATGTCCATTTTCATTTTATTCGAGAATGCATAGAGCGTGGTGAATTTGTGATCAAGAATGTGAATACACGAGAGCAACGGGCGGACATTCTAACCAAGGCATTGGGAAGGATCAAATTCGAGATTATGAGGAAGTTGATAGGTGTCGTGGATTTGTCTGCAGCAAAGTCGAACACAGAGTAGTAGAGAAGCATGTTTAGATTAATGGGGAATGTGTTGGGATTTTAATTAATCTAAACATATTTTATTTTAGTAAAATAAAGTTGATTTAGTCTGAAGTGAAGTGGCGTAGTTGTAGGAGTTGAATTAGTAGTATAGCAGCATTAGGAGTTTGTTTCAGTAGTTGTTTAGTGGCTCCTATTTTGTAGCTCTGTTTAGCTAGTCTTTATTTAAATCCTTGTACGCTTGTTTTAAAATAATAAGAAGTGTTTATCTTTTTCCCAGTTTATATACATACAAGTGTCTGCGTGTGTATTGTACTTCTACAAAAAAGGCAGCAATTTCATTAGCAAGTTGATCAATGAAATGAAATGGCCAAGAAATCACTTTGTGGACAGCATTCTTGCTGTATCGGATTCTTTCTAGCCAAATTAAGAATGCCACAACAAACATAGACTCATCAACGTTATGACCAAGTTTACGGACCAGCCTATAAAACAGTGTACGATCAATTGTATGGTAAAGATTAAAATGTTGGTCCCTAACGTTTTCATTATCGAAAAATGAGGTTGGATCGTACAAAGTAGACCTATGTTTGAATTCATAGCAATCGAACTCCATCTCCATTGCCATGACTTAAAAAAAACACGGGTGTGTATGAGTGTGAGGAGAGAATAGAGAGGAAGTTGAGACGAACAGAAACAAAGAGTTTTTGAGATTTAATTCAAGAGGTAATGCGAAAGGTTTGTAGTGGTATGGATTAAACTTAGACTAGGGGCATATATATAGTAGAGACTTGGTGTGAAGATAGGGTTTATTTGAGCCGCGAGTCGCATCCTTTGGTAGACGCGGTATCTTTCAGTTTTCCAATTATTAAATGTTTGTCATACAATTGTCTTATTTCACAATAACAATCAAAATATAAAATAATTGTCGATTTATCAATTCTTGTAACATTCTATATTTGTTCCAGGTACTTAGTACTTGAATTACATAAATGTTTGTTGAAAGTCTACATTTAAAAAAAAATACTCTGCTACACATTTGGTGACAACCCGGGTCAAATCCTGAGCCTTTTTTCGAAAATCGGGTCAAGTCTCGATTCCAAATCCGAAATAAGTCGAAGCCTACTGGCCCAAATGAAGTCAACTTGGGTAACGACAAGCCCACCACAGGCCCCCAAAAGATCATGATTTGTTGGTGCTAATTAGTAGTAGTACTCTGCCTTATAAACTGAACAAAAGTCTCAAATCTACTCGATGTGGGACTGGGGTGTTACAAACTCCCCCACTTAAACTCTTGTCATCCTCGTCAAGCGTGATCGGATATCCATAGGTTCCAAGATCGTTAATCTGTAGCCATTGTGGGATAATTACCGGCTGCCTTTGTGTCCCCACCTTCGGACATTTGTCCATTATGGGATAATACATCCAGTCTTCGTGTCCCCACCTTCGACAACTTGACGAATCAAGCTTTCGACAGTCGGCTCTGATACCATATGTGACAACCCGGGTCAAATCCCGAGCCTTTTTTCAAAAATTGGGTCAAGTATCGATTCCGAATCTGAAATAAGGTGAAGCCTAGTGGCCCAAATGCAGCCAACTTGGGTAACGCCAGGCCCACCACAGGCCCCCAAAAGATCATGATTTGTTGGTGCTAATTACTAGTAGTACTCTGCCTTATAAACTCAACAGAAGTCTCAAATCTACTCGATGTGGGACTGGGTTTTACACATTTCAAAGAAAAAAACAATTTGAATAGAGATCAACCAAAACCAAATGACATATATAATGTATAGTACAAGAAATTAGAATTTCAAAATTCTCGACCATCGTGATTAGACCTGGTAATAGACCAAGATCAAATTCGATATGATTTGATCTGAGTTTTTGTAATCAGATATGGATGTATCTAAAATAAATTCAAATTCGATAATCATGTGATCCAATAAAAATCCGATATGATAGATATGGATATGAATTTTATATGATCCGAGCCGCTAAGAACATGATCCGAAATTATAAAATTATATATAAATAATATAAATATTTATATTATATATATATATATTAGAAAATTTTAATTTAGACCATAATCACCATTTTTGATGAATAGTTATACTTTTTAGATTGGCTAAGTCTTTTTTTTCTAATTTTAATTATGAGTTAGTTTTTTTATGGTTTAGTTTTTGATGGGTGTATAAATAAATTAATTTATGCATATATAGCTAATATTTTCTTGAGATGCAGTTGTTAGTGGTGGGTTGTGTTAACGGACGAATTTGGTGAAAACAAATTTGGGGAGGATCGCTGGAATTGTGGTGGTGGTTGATGACGGCGGACGACGTGGGATGTGAGAATTAGGGTTTTTGATTTGGGGAAGGCTGAGATTGTATATGAGATTTTGTTCGCAATTAAGATCAAATATTGAATTCTCTCTTTTTCGCAAACTTGCATCATACCATACAATGTGCCTATGTACCCTATTTATAGGGATCAAGCCAAACGTAGTTCTTGGGACCAACAAGTAATCGACATGGGCTAAGTTTCCTTATTTAGGCTAGCCCATGAAATTGGGGCCACCGCCTTTAGTGAATCATTATGATTTTATTGACCCAACTATTTTCTCGGTGTGTGGTGGTCAAGTCATTGACCCGATGTTATCGGAGTCAGCGTTTTCCTGGATCTACGGGGAAATATAGTTAATCAGAGGGCTAGCCTTTTGATCACTAAGGGGTGACTCCCTTTGAACCCCATAGTGGGGGATGCCCACTAGCCTGGGTGGAGTCGAATCCTCATCCATAGCTGCGATAATTGATGTAAAAATAGATGACTTAGGCATGACCCTTAAACTTCCATGATTCTCCAAATAGCTACAAGAGGAGATTCCCAAACTTTTTCCGGAAATATAGGCGAGGCTCTTCAAGGAGGCGAGGCGGTTTTGCTTATAAGAAAACATTATCCATCAGTTATGCTCTAGAACGATCGTTGCAAATAACAAAATAGGCGAGGAATAGAAATAAGGCTTCCCATCTTCTGTAGGCTAGACCATATAGGCGATGCACAGAAATGAAGCTCCCCTCATCCGAAGAGTAGCCTAAATAGGCAAGGTACAGAAAAGAGGTCCCCTCTTTTGTAGGTTGAGCCCACATAGACGAGGCACATAAATTTCCACACGCTAGGTTCTTTTTCAGAAATGGGTGAGGCTAAAGAGAACAAAGGGTGACACCTCCGTGTAAGGGGAGGCTAATTTTTGGGCGTAACAACTACCCCCCAGTTTCTTGAAACAAGTATTTTTAAAAGAAACTAAGTCCTGATTTGTAGAAAAAAATTCAAAGACGAGCCTTACCCAAGGTGTCGCTTCCAGATGTTAATGTATTTCTTCCTTACCTCGTGATATCATGAAGTGCTAAATCTTGAGGCTGTTCTTCCAATTTCTCCAATTTATGTTTGTAGTTGTTCCTCCAATTTCTCCTTGTGTTTGTTCTTCAATGTAATTCTGTATATTTCTTCTTTGCCTCGAGAGGGCGACGTCCAACCACAAGCTACTAATATTCCAGGGCTTCTATAGTCAGGCGAGGTCCTTTTGAATAGGCAATGTCCTACACTCTATAAGCCTGAAAAATTTCTAATGTTGGGATAGAAATAGGCGACGCCTCATATGAGGGTGACGCTGATAAGGATGAGAGACTGTCACATTATCCTTTTGTCTTGGTCATCGCTTTGGTAGACGCTAATTTGGAGAGTCTTTAAGTAATAGGTGATGCATGTAATGAAGATAAGCCTAACCCAATAAGATTGCTTCATGTGCTGATATTCTTCATTGCCCAGACCCAAGAAGGCGACGCTGAAACCTTTGGAGAGAGAAGGTGATGTCGTTGATATGGGAGACATTGTTGTCACGGGAGACCCTGCTGAAGTTGAGACTCTTGATATCTCTATTCTTCCATAGGCGAGCACTCTTCCATAGGCGATCACACAGTAGATGCTTCACAATTTTCTTCCTCTATTAGTAAGCTTTCTGAATGTATCCTAATCCTTTAGGTGAGATGCCTCCTTGCGAGATCCTAGGGGGATAGGACACAAAGAGAAGGAGAGGACTTTCTTAGAGCATGAGGTTTCACTAGTGACGTAGGCTGTTGATAGGTAGAAGATACCTTTAGTTGATAAAGAGGCACAAGCCATCATCTTCAATCTCTCACTGTAGTCTTCAATTAACAATTCTAACATATATTCTAAACTACGCCCTAGGAGGGCGAGGCTGTTTCAGTAAAAGATGAAGACCTTAGGGCGAGGCTGTTTCAGTAGAAGGCGAGGATGTTAGGGCGAGGCTGTTTCAGTATAAGGCGAGGACGTTCGTTGATAAATAAATATAATCACATCTTCTGAATCTTTCAAATTGGAGTCTGCACATTATCTTCGAAATATGTTCCTCTATAAAACCTCTTATAAGCAATTTAAGCCCTATATTATCTCAATTATTCTTTGCAGTTGTGCTATGAATATGTGACTGAACAAGGAAGGAACTTTAATAAAATCATTTTTTTTCTTGAATAGGTAACAAGTAAAAAAAACTCACTTGATCTTTTTGTTGTCTTCTAGTAGCAATTCACAAGACTTGAAGAGTTAATACATGTATCAATGTAAATACAGTAGTGTATATATTTGGTGGTTATGCTTATTAATTTTCACGTGTTGTACTTTTTAGTGGGCGACCGAGACTCGGATTTCTTACAAAATAGAGGAGCTTGATGAGGTGCGTGAGGAGGCTGTAGTATTTATCCAAGACAAAATGCTATGAGGCTGCTTTTTAATTTCACCGAACATTGGTCATTTCCTTTTGGAAGATAAAATGTTTGACTTTATATTGTCATTTTTAGCTTGGAGTGGATTTTGTTAGGCTGTTTAGAATGGACATATTTGATTTGGTTTAATTAGAAGTTTGGATGTTGGATGTTTAGAAGTAACTGATGTTGGAATTTGTTAGATGTGTTGGGTTTTATACTGACCTATTCGTTTGAAGTATATAAACATTGACCATTTTATTCAGAATCTTGATTGCATATTATTACATTGTCTATTTATTATATATTATGGATAATCTAGTATCAAATGGGATAACAGAAGATTAGATTATCAGTGTCTATAGATAATATAATAAAGGTTCATAGTCTAAGTGGTGTTAGACAACCCACTGGAATGACTAAAGTATTATTTGGGAATAGTTTATCTTGACTATTGAATAATACTTGTAAACTTTGTGTATATTGAACAAGATCAAAATATTAGAATTGTTCTTTTATTCTGACAGTTAAGAAGAACTACGATTCTATGATATTATTATTGCTTAGGTTCTTAATCCGGATGTAGTGATTGACACTTGTATGCAATGCACATGCTTTGATTCATATAAGATGTAATTAATTATTAATTACAATATTATGTATTGAGCAATGACATTTCATACAGAGTAGGATATTAATTACAGAAGGAATCTATGTCCTGATAATATTCGGGTTGATGATGTCCTCTTGAAAGCTCATAAAGATAATTATGTGAAACCCTGCAGGCAGATTAATTTCTCACATAATTATAAGGTTGAGTGGATGGTAAAGGATAAATAAGATATTAATTAAAATAATTGTCAATGATTAATTTAATTAATGGACATGTGATATCTTAAATGTTGAGAATTTAATAAGCATATAATATAGGGGTCGAATTAAATAATAAAAGAATTGCGGTATTAGGAATGGTAGTGAAAATATTAATTCTTTAGTGGATTGAATTAATATTTAATGACATTGAGCTTGACCCGGAATGATATTGGAAAGCCCGACCTAATTGTCCATGATCCCTACTGAAGCCTATATATATTCTTGTTCTCCTTAAAGCTAAAAACAAATACACAACAGAAATCGAAATTGAGACCTAGGGGCAGCCGCACGCAGCTAGGATTTTTGAATTTCGAGGCTTTGAGAAGAGGAAACTTTGGGAGATCTAAGGACACACTTCGCTCAAAGGGAATCAAGGAATTCAGTAGAAGACGTGGAATTGAATCACTTGCGCCGTAGTGATTAAGGTTAATCTTCTTTTCAAACTCTTTAATTTATATCATAAAACACAGTCCTATATATCATACGTTCCAACAATTGGTATCAGATCCTGGTTTTAGGGTTCTGCGTTTTATGATATGATGTTCATGTCGTAATTATATATGCATGTATATAGTGGTTGCTCGTATGTATTTTGTGATGTAGGTTGTTATCCACTATTATGGCCATGTTTTATAATTATGTGATTGGATCCCACGTGGTTTATCGTGGTTACTATTTATGTGATTGGATCCCACGTTGTTTATCGTGGTTATTGTATTTGCGATTGTTAATCACGAGGGTTGATCGTGTATGTTTTCTTGATTTCTGTTATAAGATTGTAATCAAGTAATCTGATTTGTATTCGAGTTAGATTATGATATATTGCTATGTTATACTTGATTTGTATTGTTCTTTCTGATACATGTGGACTTCGAAGAAATAACATAGGACGATGCATCAAGATTAAAATCCTCACAAGTAAAATACTAAGTGGGAGAGGGGTTTAATTTGATATTAAGTCCCATGGTCATTCATTATTATTTGTATGTAATTTAACACTAAGACAATTATGAACTGTATATATGTCACCCATCGTGGCGTATGATTTATGGTGTCTGGTAGTGTTAAGGATATTACTAGAACAAACTTCTTAAAGGTAAGATCACCCCAACGTGACATACCAAGTTTCATAGAATTCGAGAAACTAATTGGACACTCCTTGATTGATGTTGATGATGGATATTTCTGACTAGGTTGTTGGGTATTAAGCAAGACCGATGTGAATTCTCCAAAAATATCTGGGATTTATCCATTGATACATCAAACGGAAAGGTCTGATTTAAGGGATCAATTTAAGATTTAAATAATGGTATACACTTAGCTATGAAAAGTAAGAGACCACCCTAACGTGGCATACTATTTAGTAATAGGACCGAAGTAACATTTAAACAAATATAGGTGATATATATGTCACCCATCGTGGCGTACCATATACTTATGGTGTTTAAGTGTTAGTATATTAATCTTAATTAATAGTTAGAGGAGTCTATAGGTATTAAGTTTTTATGTGCGAAATTCTAATTATGTGTTATATGTATGATTCTCAGGATATAATGGGCTTTAATCCACTTTTCATCATACTTAAGGATAAAAAACTTACCGGACCTAACTATATTGAATGGAAACGCAATATGGACATAGTGTTGACTGTTGAGGAGTACAAATTTTGTACTATTGAACCCAAACTGGATCAGCCTGCTGCCGATGCTCCGGATGTGGATAAGGAGTATTATAAGAAGTGGATTAAGGCAGATGAGATGTCGCAATGTTACGTTCTGGAAGCAATGTCGGGTGTTTTGTAGCATCAGCATCAGGCCATGGCCAGTGCTGGGGATATGCTTTTTAATCTCAAGGAACTTTTCGAAGATCGGAATAGGGCCGCTAGGAAAGTAGTAATGAAATCTCTAATGAACACTCAGATGGCTGAAGGAACACCTATAAGGGACCATGTTCTTTTAATGATGTCTCGTATAAATGAACTGGAGGTCTTTCGTGCTGAGGTTGATGCGGAAACACAAATCGATATCATCCCTATGAGTTTGCCCAAAGGTTTTGAGTGTTTCCGCTTGAATTACAACATGAACAAGAGGTTGTATAGTCTTGCGGAACTTCTGACAGAGCTTCAGGCAGCTGAAGGATTGTTTCAGCAGAATATTCAAGTGAATGTGGTTGAGAAAGGTTCTTCTTCTAAACCGAAAGGCAAGAAGAAGAAGAAAAAGGCTCAGGAACAGAAAGTTGTGAAACCATTGGGAGTTCAGAATGATGTAAAGAAGCCTAAGGTCAAGTGCTTCAGCTGCAAGCAGTCGGGTCACTGGAAACAGGATTGTCCTCTTTCTAAGAAGAACAAAACTGGTATGTCTCTTTCTCTAGTTACGGAAATATGTATAGCGGCTATATCTACGAGCACTTGGTGTGTAGATACAGGAGCCACTGACCATGTTTGTAATTCTATGTAGGGGTTCCAGCAATCCAGAATGCTTAGAGATGGCGAGATATATGTGTTCATGGGTGATGCTATGAAAGTAGCAGTGGGAGACGTTACTTTATCTTTTCGTTGTAATATGATTTTGGTTTTGAACAATTGTCTTTATGTACCTTATTTTAGAAGTAATTTGATTTTGGTTTCTAAACTTGCTTTGGATGGTTATAATGTTTGTTTGGATCGTAATGTTTCTATTATGATGAATAAACAAGTTATATGTTCTGGTACATTGCAAGACAATTTGTACATTATTAATCCTAGACAACCTGCACTGCAACTACAACTACAACATTGGGTATTAAATAACACATCTTTTATCACTAATAAAAGAAAGGAACCTTCTAGTTTGAACCAAACATTTCTTTGATACTTAAGATTAGGTCATATTAACTTGAGGAGGATTCAAAGACTGGTAGTAGACGGGCCTTTAAGCTCATTGACAGTGGAGCTATTTCCAGTATGTGAATCCTGCTTGGAAGGTAAAATGATTAACAGGCCTTTTAAGGCAAAGGGGAATAGAGCTAAAGAAGTGTTAGAGTTGGTTTATACTGATTTATGTGGACCTATAAATATCCTAGCAAGAGGTGGTTATGAGTATTTCGTCACTTTCATTGACGATTATTCAAGATATGGGTACATTTACTTGTTGCGCCGTAAGTCTGAGTGCTTTGATAAATTCAAGGAGTATAAAGCTAAAACGGAGAAACGACTTGGTAAAAGTATTAAGTCACTACGATCAGATCGTGGTGGCGAATACCTGCTTGGAGAATTTAGGGAATATTTATCAGAACATGGGATCACATCCCAGTTGTCTGCACCTGGCACACCCCAACAGAACGGTGTAGCAGAGAGAAGGAACCGAACTCTGTTGGAGAGTGTTAGATCGATGATGAGTTATTCGGATTTACCCAAGTCGTTTTGGGGACATGCTTTAGAAACAACGGCTTACCTTCTAAACCTAGTACCTTCTAAGTCGGTTCCTAAGACTCCGATAGAATTGTGGACTGGTGACAAGCCAAGTCTAAGACACATTCAGATTTGGGGTTGTCCAGCACATGTGCTGAACAAGAACGCGACTAAGTTAGATTCTCGTACATAAGTAAGGTTGTTTGTGGGCTATCCCATGGGAACGAAAGGCTATTTGTTTTATAGTCCTGAGGATCTGGATGTCATTGTTAGCACCAATGCTAGATTCTTAGAGGAAGACTATATATAGAACAGATAATCCTAATGTGCCGATAGTACAAGTAGAACAACCACAAGTAAATGCACATCTTATCACTAATACCGCACCAGTGCTTCATCGTAGTGGGAGGGTTGTTCAACAACTTGAGAGATTCATGTTTTTGGGAGAGTCTTCGGACTTAGTCTCTGGTGAACATGATGAGGATCCTAGGACATACGAAGAAGCACTACAAGATAAGGATGCAGATCTATGGCATAAGGCCATGCAATCTGAGATGGAATCTATGTATTCTAATCAAGTCTGGGAGCTCGTGGAACCACCCAAAGGTGTAAAACCCATTGGATGTAAGTGGATCTACAAGAGAAAAAGAGGATCTGATAAAAAGGTGAAACCCTGAAAGGCAAGACTTGTTGCGAAAGGGTATACTCAAAAAGAAGGGATCGATTATGAGGAAACTTTTCGTCGGTAGTTATGCTTAAGTAAATCCGGATTCTTTTGTCTATAGCAGCTTATCTCGATTATGAGATTTGGAAAATGGATGTCAAGACAACTTTCCCTAATGGAAGTCTTGAGGAAACCATCTATATGCAGCAACCAGAGGGATTCATTAAGGAATGCCAAGAGAATCTAGTGTGTAAGCTTAAGAAGTCTATTTATGGACTGAAAAAATCTTCCAGGTATTGGAACATTCGTTTTGTTCTGGCAGTCCAGTCATATGGATATGATCAGAGTCCAAGCGAAGCGTGTGTGTATAGGAAAAGTGAGGGAAATGCAGTGGTTTTTCTAGTGCTATATGTAGATGACATTTTACTCATTGGAAACAATGTAGAGATGTTGTCATCAATTAAGGCATAGTTGTTCAAACAATTTGAAATGAAGGACTTAGGTGAAGCCGCATGCATCCTTGGGATCAAAGTAATAAGAGATCGCAAGAAAAAGATGTTGGCTTTATCTCAAGAACCTTACATTGATGAGGTATTGGCTCGTTTTAACATGCAGGACACTAAGAAGGGTAATTTACCTTTCAGACATGGAGTTTCTCTATCGAAGGAGCATTGTCCTACGACACCTAAAGAGGTAGAGAACATTAAAGCAGTTTCTTGTGCTTCAGCATGTGGAAGCTTAATGTGTTCTATGTTATGTACGAGGCCTGATATTTGTTTTGTCGTGGGCATAGTCAGTAGATATCAGTCTAATCCAGGGCATGGATAGTAATTATTTAAATTGGTAGTGGATTGCTTATAATAAACACTAATATACTCAAAGAATAGCTTGAGTATAAGTGGAAGATTGTTGGGTTTTATACTGAACTATTCGTTTGAAGTATATAAACATTGACCATTTTATTGAGAATCTTGATTACATTGTCTGTTTATTATATATTATGGATAATCTAGTATCAAATGGGATAACAGAAGATTATATTATCAGTGTCAATATATAATATAAGAAAGGTTCACAGTCTAAGTGGTGTTAGACAATCCACTGGAATGACTGAAGTATTATTTGGGAATAGTTTATCTTGACTATTGAATAATACTTGTATACTTTGTGTATATTGAACAGGATCAAAATATTAGAATTGTTCTTTTATTCTGACAGTTAAGAAGAACTAAGATTCTATGATATTATTATTGCTTAGGTTCTTAATCCGGATGTAGTGATTGACACTTGTATGCAATGCACATGCTTTGATTCATATAAGATGTAATTAATTATTAATTACAATATTATGTATTGAGCAATGACATTGCATACAGAGTGGGATATTAATTACAGAAGGAATCCATGTCCTGATAATATTCGAGTTGATGATGCCCTCTTGAATGCTCATAAAGATAATTATGTGAAGCCCTGCAGGCAGATTAATTTCTCACATAATTATAAGGTTAAGTGGATGATCAAGGATAAATAAGATATTAATTAAATTAATTGTTAGTGATTAATTTAATTAATGGACATACGATATCTTAAATGTGGAGAATTTTATAAGCAAATAATATAGGAGCCGAATTAAATAATAAAAGAATTGCGGTATTAGGAATGGTAGTGCAAATATTAATTCTTTAGTGGATTGAATTAATATTTAATGACATTGAACTTGACCCGGAATGTCATTGGAAGGCCCGACCTAATTATCCATGATCCCTACTGAATCCTATATATATTCTCGTTCTCCGTAAAGCTGAAAAAACAAATTCACAACAGAAATCAAAATTGAGACCTAGGGGCAGCCGCACGCAGCTAGGATTTTGGAATTTTGAGGCTTTGAGAAGAGGAAACTTTGGGAGATCGAAGGCTACACTTCGCTCAAAGGGAATCAAGAAATTCAGTAGAAGACGTGGAATTGAATTGCTTGTGCCAGCGATTAAGTTTAATCTTTTTTTTCGAACTCTTTAATTTATATAATAAAACATAGTCCTATATAATATACGTTCCAACAGGATGTTTGTTTACGACTTGTTGGATGTTGAAATTTAAGTAATAGCTATATGCTATTTGGAAGAATGTATGTTTTTTTGGTATCTTTTGAATTTAGATTTGTATTGTTAGTTTTATGCAAAAATGAGCAGATTTATTGGTAAAAAATATTAAATTTAACATCGCATAATTGTAGGGAAAACTGATGTAAAAGAGGTAAAATGCACATCACAATGTTATTGTAAACCTGGTGTGTAAATATAGATTTAACAACAGTTAGAATAGTGTCTTACCAGAACAATGATGTGAAACAGAACTAATAACATCGAACACTAAATAAATAACCGATGTCTATTCACGCTAATAACATTGATTCCTGACCAAATGACCGATGTCTATTTTTAAATTTAACATCATGTGGTTAAAACGACCGATGTCTATCTGTGGGTTTGGCATTGGTGCTTTTAACACAACTGATGTATATCCTCGGATTATACATCGGTTTAAAAACATGTTGATGTTACAAGAGACATAAGACATCAATTTTATTAGAAAACGTGATGTATATGGTTCTTTTGTTCTCATTTGTTATATGTTTATAACGATATAAGCCTGATAATATCGCAATGTTCATATTGTAGTCATACAATATTAATACAAATATTGGTGAAAGACATCAGTTTATTAGTTAAAAATGTTGTGTATAGTACTGTTTGACATCGGCTATTGGCCGATGTTATAGTTACCGACCTACAACTACACATGCGAAAACATCGGTTTAAAAAAACTTTGACATCGGCCAGTCACCGATGTTGTATCCTCTTTTTCCAATAGTGTGATTCTCTTTTAATTAATTAAATAAGTTAGTTAATTTATTCAATAACCTTAAATTAATTAATAGGTTAATTAAATTAGAATTAATATTATACTAGAAAGACTTTCAAAAATGAACTTGTAAGACTATCCAGGATAGTCCTACCGATAGATTACAGTTCAAAATGTTAGTCATGCCAAAAGTCCTCCTAGTTCATCTGATAGTCATACGGAATGTCATGCTAGGCTAATGGTAGTCATACTGATAGTCATTGGAGAAGAAAATGATAGTCATTGCAGTTCAAAGGATTGTCCTACAGAAAGTCATGCCAAGCAAAAAGGATAGTCATTCCAATTCTAAAAGATTTGCATACAAATATCTAAAAAGAAGGCAGTAGACAGGGTACAAAAAAAATCAAGACACAAACAAATTCCAAGTAATATCTCTCTCCCTCTCTGTTTTAAGAACCAACTGCATGAGCTTTTATTTGGAGCTAGTGAATTCAATTCTAGTATTTATTGTAACATCCAAACCACTAGAGTTAGTTTACTTGCTACTTAAAGACTATCTAGTGGATCAAAATCCCTAGTAATTATCTCTGACTGTTTTTAAGCATTCGATCTTTTTATTACAAAAATAGATAAGTTCATGTCGAATTTATTCTAAATTTGTTTTTATTATTTTGATAATCATTCCCTGTAATCTGTATTGTAATTGTAACACCTCTTTCAAGTTTACTTGAATCTTGTTTCATTTTATTCTGCTTAAATTTGTTCTTAAATTATTATTTCACCAACCGAACATATCACGACCTAAAAATAAGAGATCAAGCTCTACAGAGCTCTTCTAAGTACTTTCTTTCAATTACCAGCATTATTTTTTACATTCACATAAGAAACTGTTGCAAACTATAACAACTTGCTAATGTGCAGTGAGAAAACACCAGTATGCTAGGTTCTATTGTGCAACATGAATCCAAAATCAATCAAAAGACAAGCTCTACAGAGCTCTTCCATGTACTTTCTTTCAATTACCAACATTATTTTTTACATTCACATAAGAAACTGTTGCAAACTATAACAACTTGCTAATGTGCAGTGAGAAAACACCAGTATGCTAGCTAGGTTCTAGTGTGCAACATGAATCCAAAATCAATCAAAAGACAAGCTCTACACAACTCTTCCATGTACTTTCTTTCAATTACCAGCATTATTTTTTACATTCACATAAGAAACTGTTGCAAACTATAACAACTTGCTAATGTGCAGTGAGAAAACACCAGTATGCTAGGTTCTAGTGTGCAATATGAATCCAAAATCAATCAAAAGATTGTTGAACGAGGCACAAATATATTCATCCATATAAAAAAATCCAACAAACTCGCATTTACATGCGCCATAACAATTTAGTCTTCCACATAGTTGTCATATCTACATATTCATGAATTATAGTGTCTAAATAAATTTAAACTTTAATACTAAAGAGCAACCCTACATCGCATGAATATTCTGCATTAACAGTATATTTCTGCTTATTATAGTTAGTTCAATATTTGTGATTCTATCCATTTTGTATTCTTCTAGCTAGTTTATATTTAATTGCAATTTGGTTTTTTAAGTATCAAACATATAGTGGCTAAAAAACCATTTTACAAATCATGTGATCGACGTGCCATAATATTTGTTTACCTATATGGATATCGTGGATAAGAATCAAAAGTGGATTATAAATGTCATTATTGAATTCAAAGTATGTGAACTATTTTAATTATTTGTTGGATTAGTTAAAAGTTTCTATTTTTGTTTTGGTAGAATTATCACACACACAGTAGTCAGCACATTGAATATGAGGCTTGTGATATTATTTATAACCATGTTTAAACTGAACTTAAGCATGCTTTAAATGAGCAAAAAATAAGACAATTGTATATGCAAAAAGGTTAAACAAAATCTTTCATAAAGTTAACCCGACTTTTTTTGTGATGAGTTTTGGAAGGAGTTTGTGGAGCATTGGAATATCGTATCCCATACTCATCGCTTTTAAGTTGGTGCTTTCAAGCAACGGCTTTGGGAAGTAGAAGACCCCGGAAAAACCATCTTAAAGGTTATCCAAGTATTCGGCTCCCTCGCTTTTCTGGTACAGTTATGTACAAGAATTGCGGAAATGGTACAGCTGCGTACGAGTTTGCAGAAATGGTATAGGGCGCCACAGCCCATGGCGACCTAGGAGGGGTGCGCCATAGCCCGTGGCGACCCTGGGTTTTTCATTTTTTTGGTTGGTTTGCCGTTGGTAAAATATTTTGTTTGACATCATATTCAAGTTTTAAACATCCATTTTCAAGATTGGAAAACTGAAATAATAAAAGAAAAAATTTGGTTTTTTATTTTGGCATATTACAGTTGAACGGTCAAATTTTGTTAAAATTTAAAAATTGAGTTACAAAAATTGGATAAGTTATGAATTTGTATTAGCGGAACATAAGATCCTGAAAATGCAAAAATTATTGGTCCGAAAGCGACAAGAAGACACAACTTTCAAGTTTTGTAAAAGTGTCCCGTGAATACACAGGGAAATGTAATGATAGTGCGTATGCAGTTTTGAATTTATTTTGGCATAGTATGAACCCGTGAATACATAGGAAAATGGTCGCGTGATCTAAACTATTGTCTTTACGTGTTAAAGAATTTGAATTATGACTATAAATACCCTATGCTCATTCTCATCATCTTTGAAAAATGGCAAATGGTTATACTAGTGGTGATATTTTCAGAGCCATGGGTAGAAAATGGCTATGTGACGATGATTTTGTGTACTCAATGAACCCTAATCATCGTTACTCAAGTCAGGCAATAACAACAATGCAGAGGGAGTGGGAGTGGCGTACGCAATGTCTTTCTTGTTGTGTTGAACAATGTCGCTCGAATGGACTTAGAATTCCGAAACAACGCGCTATACTGATGCAACGCAATACTCTACAACAACTTGAAGTTGCATTGTTTCGTGCACGAGAGGAAGAGAACCGAATGCGTTTGCGCGTACATCGACATAGTCTAGCAGCAGATGCAAGGATGTTTGCAGAGGATAGAGACATGCTACGTGCAAGACAGTATCACCAATGGAGCGTCAGTGTTGATAATGACTCAGACAGCTTCATGTCCGACGAGGACTAAACTATTGTACTTTTTAATATTCAAGTACGAGTAATTGTTCAATTTATGACTATGTTAACTAAAGACATGCTAGTTTTGCATTGTTAACTAAATTTGCATGCCATGGGAAATGAAATAAAATAAGTACATGTAGGAAATGAAAGCACACAAAGCAAATACTACAAATTCATACGAAAACTAAGTGGAGCAACGTCAAACTGCACTGGAACTTAGTGGACAAAGTTTGCTCCGTTTTGTATGTCCTTCTTGGTTACAGCGGCTACATTTTATCCGCGAACGCGATTGGTCCATCTCAGTACGAATTCTTACAGACTCCCCCTTGTCGCCACGTTTTTTCTTTATCTTTTTGCAGGCTTCATCCGGTACCAACTTACCATACCTCTGCCACTGTACCGGTAAGACGTAGTTCCAGCACTCAGTAGGATCCAATGGATATATGATAGGCTCCCATAACTTATGCAATTTGGAAGTGTAGTGGTAAGGTTCAATCCATTTTTTCCAATCAAGATTCTCTGCCAAACAACCAGCCAATACATGAGAACAAGGCAAATGATAGCACATCCATTTTCCACAAGTGCAACTCTGTTTACTCATGTCCACATTTTGGGTGCGCCCCCCCTTTGTGCCTCCTTTAACCCGATAGCGTTGCGTAACAACTTTGAAAATCCCTAGTTGTTTACTGAATGTATGCACCGTATGTGATTTAGCCTTTTCCATATATCTGCTTATCATACTCTCCGTACTTTGGCATAAATGTTGACCCCGCTGCATAGCATCGACAGTTTGGTTGCG
This sequence comes from Heracleum sosnowskyi, assembly GCA_030848705.1. Taxonomy (NCBI): domain Eukaryota; kingdom Viridiplantae; phylum Streptophyta; class Magnoliopsida; order Apiales; family Apiaceae; genus Heracleum; species Heracleum sosnowskyi. The sequence goes on from CM061239.1 coordinate 14,865,529, forward strand.
CTGTGTGTTGACAATTCTAACAGTCTTGTAGAAGATATACTCCATCATTGCCGTTGCAGGAAGGAAACGAGCCATTCTTATGCTACCATTGAAGCCTTCCATCACGTTTGTTGTGGCTTGTCCATAACGAGCACCACCAATATCGTAACATATGGTCCACAATTCTGGATTAATGTCTGCTAGGTATTGCAAAGCAGGGGGTGATATCGCGCCTATTCTCTTCATGTATGCCTGGTGTTTGCTGATTTGGGGGGTAGTTCCGGCTTTCCACATCAATAGTTTTAACTCTCCACCGGCATGTTTACTTGAGAAGTTACTTCTGACATGAAATAAACAAAACCTATGAATCCCGTAAGGTGCTGTGAATCCACTTGCCGGGTTCCTCATCGCTGCTAGGATGCCAGCAGCACGGTCTGAAATTATGCAGACATTTAACCTGTCTCTGCATACATGTTGACGTAGCAACTTCAGAAACCAAGACCAGTTTCTCTCCGATTCTTCGTCAACCAAGGCATAACAAACTGGATATTGATGATTATTGGAATCCACCCCCATTGCAACCAATAATTTCCCATTATATTTTCCCTTCAGAAAGGTACCATCAATCGAAAGTACTGGACGGGCATGTTGCCAACCATCCATAATTGCGCGAAGGCACCAGAAAATCCTTTTGCAAACAGAACTGCTTCTATCAGTCTCATGAGGAACAACATCGATTACAGCGACAGTGCCAGGATTGGCATGTACCATGGCCATGAAAAACTGTGGCAGTGCATCATATGTGGTAGTCCAGTTACCGTAGACCTCCTCAACAGCCAACTGCTTGCCCCTCCATGCTTTACAGTAACTGACACGGTGGTTGAATTCGTCATTAACCATTGTCATGATGGTACTGACTCGGAGATTGGGTGATTCTGTAACCTGCGAAACATTCCCAAGAAAGAAGTCAATAAATAAAAGTGTCTTAACATATGTCAGCTATGGTTGAGAATAGATATCTTACATGTGGTTTGACAATATTTGCAATAAATCTTGCAGAGATTTTTTTATGATCCTGCGTTAGTAGATCAACTAAACAAGTGTGCTCCGTGCACTTTGTGATTTCAAACAATCCATGGCTCTTTTTCTTCGCGGCTCTCATTCTCTAATGGCAATGTTCCACCACACACGTTGCAATAAACTGATTTGGATTGCTCCTCTCCACGACATATGTCCGGTTGCTAGTAATGTGCATTTGTCGCACGGCATGAATTAACATTTGTTTGTCATTAAAAAGTTGACCAACGGAAAGATCTTCCGTATCTCGAGATAAAGCAAGGTAGTTTCCAGCTTGGTTGTTTAATACCACCGGTGAATATTCCTCAGTCTGAAACCAAGTTGCCATCGGAACATGGTGCCTCAATACCAAGTCATCCTCCTCAGATGATACATCCTCGTCGTCATCAGTGTTGAAATCTTCAGACTCATCACTGCTTGAGCTATTCAAATTAAATTCCAGAGGATTATCATCTATGCATGCCAACTCTCTTCCCGTCATTGTATCTCGTGGTGGAGACCGTTGTACACAATCTGTTTGGTTATAGTATTCATGCATGTCAAGATCCTCGTCATGATGTGTTTGTTGCACTGCTTGGCTACTAGAACCCCCCCCCCCATATCCGTGAAATACTTCATTCACGTTTTCACCTTCACCGAAAAAAGAGCTTGACCATCCCGTGGTTCCGAAATCAGGAAATTGGTTGCTCATCCCATGGTTGTGTTGGTAACTTGGTTGGGTAGGCTCATAATGCGTACCGTAAGCATTACAGTATGGATCCTGAACTTCAATCTGTTCGGCCTTGATGAACATAGACACATCACCCCAACCCATCTGCATGGTCCTTGGGATACTCAACAACCTACCAACATCCATGTTCGAAGTAATATTACCTAAGTAATATCGCTTAACCACATTACCGATACCCATTTCTGGATGTTTGTAGCTTATGTTCAAATTCCAATGGTTGGAACTTATGTTCATGACCTCATAAACAATTGCCTTGAATTCTTCAAAAGTGGTTCCAAACATTACATAACGCATACATTTTGGATCCAGGGAATATGTTATATCATCATCTTGCCTAATTATTTTCCCACCCCAAAAGAAGTTCACATTCACACAACCTTCCATTATGTTGCTGTAAAAACATATAGAACATATAAATATGTGAAAATCAACTAACCACTAACATATAGAACATGTAATATGAAATGTTATTTCTCAAACTTTAGAACATTTATATATATAAACTAACAAGCTGTTTGCTACCAAAAGAAGGAACGTAATGCTCTATTAAAATAACTTAACAAAAAGGAAGATTACATACCCTTGTGGAGAGGATTTTCGTAACTTCAGTTAGTGGAATGTTGAGGATGTATGGATTGCAGTATGAAGCTGGCTAAGATTTGTATACCCTTGTCAATGCAAATGTGTAACAAGCATTTATGATATTTGAAAAGTTAAGATAACATGAATAAAGGATTGAAAGGAAATGAAATTTCCAACAGTTACACATGAAATGAAATTGCAAACGGTTACAGAGGAAATGAAATTGCAAACGGTTAAAAAGGAAATGAAAAAACACAAGTAAGCAAAAAATGATAAAGGACACAGATACATAAAATTTCAATGCAGACATTTCCTTAACAGGAAACAGAAAGGTTATTCCAACTGGTAAATACTAAACATCATCATCTCGAGCATATTCAGCATCCTCGAGATCCTCAAGCTCTTTAACTTTAGCGGTGTACTCGTCCTCAGCTTTTTCAATTGCAGCTCGGCAGTCGCTTTCCGTGATCTCATTCCAACGAACCCTTTGTTTTAGGAGCTTGCAGTGATCGTAATGTGCACCAAGCAATTCATGGTTAATTCCATAAATATCCAAGTATTCCTCCTTAGTTTCAACCCAATCTTTGCCCTTTCTATCCTCCTTGTTCTTCCTTCTACGCATCTTGCCCACAAATACCTCGTTCTCATATTGCTTCTCTTCCTCTCTTTTCTCAGCTTCAGAAAATACTTTCTTCCAAGGCCTCCTCCCCGTGAATAGCTGGTTACTAGGTGAACTCGAACTAACTGGCCTCTTTCCCTTATCCATTTGATGCAAACTCACTTGAACAAGAGAGATATCCTGCAACTATGATTATGCATAAGAGATAAGAAGTATTTATAGGGGAAAAAATTGGATCTATAGTACACAAAAGTAATAAAAGTGCATTATTTTGGCCTGCACATTATGAGATGTAAGGAGACAACTCAACTTTATTGTTGATGTGATAACTCAACTTTATTGCTAATGTGATAAGCACAGAAAAGCTCTGAAAAACCAAAAAAACGGGTTTGCAGTGCATCCAGCTTTGCTTTATTACTGAAAAGATCACTGATGGCACTCCACAAGTCACGAAATGAATTCTACAACAAATAATTCAAAGAAAAACCACAGACAATCTCTGCAAAACCAAAAAAACAGGTTTGCAGTCCTGCCAGCTTTGCTTTTCCACTGAAAGGCTTACTTAAAACCTCTGAAAAGTAAAAACATGCTTACTGATTAGTTCACGAGATGAATTCCCCAACAAATAATTGTCACGGTTATAAAGCAGAATATCTACGATTAGTTTTTCAAAAAAATCCTTTCAATTTATCTACTGCATATTTGTTCAAATTAAGATGTCTAACAATTCGGATGTGGATGTTTGCATTTGCAACAAGGTCATGGTTGAGAGGATGTGGTGGTACGGGGCCAATGCAGGAAGGAGGTACTTGAACTGTCCTAAAGGATCCAGAGGATGTGGATACATTGAGTGGATTGAAGAACCACTGGAGGAGCGTGCAGCAATTATCATTGAAGATCTTAAAAAGCAGATGACAAGGCAAGCAGATCAGCACTCCCTTGAGATGGAAAACCTTATGCACACTTACAACATACCTATTCCCCCGACCCCGGGAATGACGATACGGATGATGATGATGATGATGATGAGGATGATCATGAAGATTAGGTTGTTCATGATGTATGAGTTTTTAGAGTTCTGCTCATTTAATTTCCAAGAATGTACATTCTTTCTCGTAAAGAATGTCAGTTATGTTGTTTTCATGCATTGTAATGTTGTTCTGATGTGGATGTTCTTATTATACTCCCTATTATGGTCATAAATACCAAATCCATACATTAATAGGGCACTCAGAATACAATAATACAAAGGAAAAACATCTGGTCATAATAAAAAACAACAATATAACAACACATAAACGGCCATCACTCTTCTTCCGTTTCGTCGGAAATGGCTCCATCAGAGACATAGTTTGTATTATGTTCAAGATGATATTGTTCGCGTTCTGTGAGGTCTCTTCCCATAGCACGGACGGAATCTGTGGCAAGTTGATACATATATTGACGACCTCTACGCACCAGCATTAAATTATTTTCAAACCGTATCTGTGCCACAGCACCAATCACTCTTTTCCGATACTTATTCCAGTTGCCACATTCCCCGGGGTCGGGAAACATGATAAGCGAATCATGAGTGGGAACCCTTGCACCAATACGAATGAGGTCATTTCTCAATCGTTTCGATTCCTGACACCTATAGGCCCATTCTCGACGAACGCCTGCAAAGTACTCTTTCGGATCGCTTCGTCTTAACCTACGGTAATCATCATCTCTCTCAACAAGCAACCAAACACGACACTCGTGCTCAGCCATTTTTGGTATTCGAAAGTGAACAATAATTTACAAAATAATTTTCAAGGGACGGAATGAACCTACAATCATGAAGTATTTAACATACTTGAAAGTGGAGTTGTCATGTCATACTGCTTCATATTTTGGAGAGTATTAATAAAGGTCTTCAAATTACCACTCATATTTTGCAGAAATTTAATGCTTCTGTTTTCTTCTCATCTTTTCCACTCAAATGTATAGGAAAACATTGTCTAGTCACGTCAAAATAATAATTCTGCTATCAAAAAACAACTGTTAACCCATTATTATTGCTCTGAACATGTAAAAGTTGTGTAGTCACGTCAACAGTAACATAAAACTTGCATTATTACCAGGTTTCTAGATGTGGAGTACTTTAAAAGTTTTGATAGAGTCGTTTCCGGGCTCTGTGATGTCGTTATTCAGGAACTACAATTTTGTGTAGGTATCATTTTTGGACCTAAATTTTACATAGTTACGTGTAATATTATTTTTAAATTTTTGGATTGTACCAAAGTAAAACATTTCATGTTTAATATTAAACAAAGAAAATGCGAATATAAGTTTTCCAAGTATAATCTATAAACCTACAAAAGTGAGAGTTACAAAACAAATTTTACTAAGTTAACTATCTTTTTTACTAAGTAACCACAAGAAAACAGTCGTGAAAATAATAATAAAACCAAGGGTCGCCACGGGCTGTGGCGCACCCCTCCTTGGTCGCCATGGGCTGTGGCGCCCTGTACCAGTTTTGCAAAGTTGAACCTGGGTGTACCAGTTCCGCAATTCTGGTACATAACTGTACCAGAAAAGCGAGGGAGCCCAAGTATTCGGTGTCCAACCACTTCCCATATCTTGCGGAAAATTATTGGACCCCGTGTGCCGGTGGTGCGGGATCTTAGAGCCAGGCTAATCAAGGCAATGCATCGATTATTCCAGTTCTTGTCTTTGTTAATGTAGTGTGCAATCTCTTAAATGATACACGAGAATATTCAGGCGCCTATCATACTCCACCAACCTACACATAAGTGTTGAATATTGCATATGTCACTCTTCAAATGCAAAGGAACCTGAAAAGTTGTTCGCAAGCATTTTTCAGTGCTGTTGTTGGTGAGGTAACTATGTTATTTGGGGAAATCCTCCAATCGATATAAAACAAATATGAAATTGAAAGTGCAAAGGAAACATGAAAATTTCTTATTCGTTAGTCAGTTTTTAGGTATGATGCTATTTTTATTGTAAATGTTAGTATTCTTTCGGTTCATTTTTAGTTAGGAATACATATTCAATCTCAACTATTGGTGTATGTAGGCTATTAATAGGGCACAACATCACGCTGATGATGGGGAGGCGACGATCATGAGGAGGATGATGGTGGAGTGGATGAGTAATCAGGTTTAAGTTATTAGTCATAGGTGGATGAACCCTTTAGTAGCTTGTTGGCTGTGATTTTATGTTGGAAATGTATTGTTATGCTATGTTTATTGTGTTGGTTTTGGATATTCGGATATATCAGATTATGGAATGTCATTGAAATTATTGATATTGCTTATTGCTTTATAACTTTCAATGTTTGGTTTTGTCGATTGGGTTTCTTTTCTATTTTTAGCAGTAATTGTGGTATGTGTGTGTGTATATATATATATATGTGTGTGTGTTTGTGTGTGTGTGTTTGTTGATATGATTGGTTGCATACGTAGGGTACAAGGAGGACAAAATGCAGCTGTAAAAGAAAAAATTGTAGAAAAATCTTAGCGTTTAAACCAACCATATATATTTATATATATGATCAAAATTGACCACTTACGTGCCAAGTAAATAGCAGAAAAAATCTAAGCGTGTAATGTAACCATATATATATATATATATAAATGATTGAAATTGACCACTTGTGTGCGCCCAGAAACCTGATAAATAAATCGACCATTTTCATACAATCAGGACCGTACTGATAAATAAAAAAAGTTGATTTAAAATTGGTCGAGTTTGTAAAAGACAAATCTTACTGCTAGAAAATCGACCATTTTCTACCATTTAGTTGAACTAAGGAAATCCTACTTTGTGTAATTGGTTATGGCGGTCGCGTTTAGGTAGCCCTATCAAGTGATGTGGCACTGAAATGTGGAACTGGACCAGCCACGTGTCAATGACACGTCATTAAGGTGGTTCCGAAAAGTAAGCAGGATTCGGACACATTTCTACACACGTGGATTTGTGCATCAACGTCAATTAACCGAATTCTGATCATTTTGATTCAAGATCGATTACTTTTACCCGACCAAGATTGTCGCTCAGTTTGCCTTAAACGGGTAGTTTTTAGTAATTTCCGACCGTATTTCTGGTCAGAATTGACTCTATTTCTTGTAGTCATTAGTTTAACAAAAAAACGTGATAAAATTCATGTGAGAAGTTAAACACTTGAAAAATGATTACGAAATTTGTGGAAGGTCTGAAGTTCAATCTTCTCAGCATCAGTCATTTCTGTGACAGAGGATATGTTGTTTCCTTTGAAAGAGAGAAGTGTCAGATCCTTCACAAGAAGAATGGAAAGCCTGCTCTTCAAGGAGTAAGGAAAGGTGACTTGTTCATAGCTGATCTGAACTCGGGATTCAAAGATGAAGTTAATTGTTTTTATGCTAAATCTTCATCAGATGATAGTTGGCTATGGCACAAGAAGATGTCTCACCTTAACTTCAAAACCATGAACTCTTTAGTCAAGAGGGAATTGGTTAGAGGTTTTCCTCAGATCGAATTTACACAGGAAGGACTGTGTGAGGCATGTCAGAAAGGAAAGTCAAAGAAAGCTTCTCACAAGGGCACTGACACATCATCAATAACTGAACCACTTCAGCTACTGCACATGGATTTGTTTGGTCCAGTTAATGTGATGTCCATGTCAAAGAAACAATATGCACTTGTGATTGTTGATGACTTTTCTAAATATACATGGGTTTTATTCCTACATTCCAAGGATGAGACCCCACACCTGGTGATTGACCATATAAAGTTGATTGAGCTGGATTCTAGATTCCGTGTTAGAGCCATAAGGTCAGATAATTGTACTGAATTCAAGAATGCCATTCTAAATGACTTTTGTGCTGATAAAGGAATAACAAGACAGTATTCTGCCCCTAGAACTCCTCAACAAAATGGAGTAGTGGAAAGAAAGAATCGTACATTGATTGAAGCTGCTAGGACTATGTTAAGTGAGTCCAAACTTGCAACGTACTTTTGGGCTGAAGCAGCGAATACAACTTGTTATACTCAGAATCGAACTTTAATCAACAAGGACTTAATGAAGACTCCGTATGAGATCATGAACAACAAGAAACCAACTGTCAAATACTTTCATGTATTCGGAGCAAAATGCTTTGTGCTTTTAGATGACAATGTGAAACGTGGCAAGTTTGATGCAAAGGCACAAGAAGCTATTTTTGTTGGTTATTCCGGAAGATCTTACAGGGTCTACTTGGTTGGCAGTCACACAGTAAAGGAAAGTGTCAATGTTACTTTTGATGACACTAAATTCCCTAATATCCAAACAGCAGATTCATCTGAGAAAATGAAGTTTGATAACTTGCCAGACTCAGATTCAGATGATGAAGCCACACCTGAAGATACCACCAACACTGGAGAAGAATCATCAAGGCAATCAAGCAACAACTCAAGGGGAGCAAATGAAGGATCAACTAGTCACTCACAACATCAAAGTGAAATTCAAGGTGAATCATCAAGATCAAATCTTCCAAGACAGACTGTATGGAATAGAGCTCATCCTTTTGAGCTGATCATTGGTGATCCAGATGTTGGAGTTAAAACTAGAAGTGCAACTCAGAATGAATGTCATTATTCAGAATTTCTATCTGAAATGGAGCCAAAGAAAACTGAGGAAGCACTGACTGATCCAGATTGGGTGATTGCTATGCAAGATGAACTCAATCAGTTTGAACAACAGCAAGTCTGGAAACTGGTACCCAGGCCAAAGAACAAGAAAGTAGTTGGTACAAGATGGGTATACAGGAACAAGCTAGATGAGGATGGCATTGTTACAAGGAACAAGGCAAGACTGGTTGCACAAGGGTATTCACAAGCTGAAGGCATTGATTATGATGAAACCTATGCACCAGTGGCTAGACTTGAGGCCATCAGGATGTTCTTAGCATTTGCGGCTTATTCCAATTTTAAAGTCTATCAAATGGATGTTAAGAGTGCATTCCTGAATGGTGAGCTTGATGAAGAAGTTTATGTGGAACAGCCCCCTGGCTTTGAAAATCAGGAGCTGCTGGACTTTGTGTACTTTCTCTTCAAGGCTATCTATGGTCTCAAACAAGCCCCAAGAAAATGGTATGACACTCTCTCTGGTTTTCTTTTAGAAAATGGTTTTGTTAGAGGTATCATAGACAAAACTCTTTTTTCAAAGAAACACAAAAGTGATATGATATTAGTCCAAGTCTATGTGGATGACATCATATTTGGGTCTACTAATGATAATCTATGTAAGAGATTTGCTGAGCTAATGCAGAGTAAGTTTGAAATGAGTATGATGGGTGAGCTGAAGTTCTTTCTTGGATTGCAAGTAAGTCAAAGGTCAAATGGTATATTTATTTGTCAATCCAAGTATCTCAAAGAACTCCTCAAGAAGTATCACATGGAGGATTCAGCATCAGCAAGGACTCCATCTTCAACAGCCATCAAACTTGGAGCCTCTGACAACTCTATCAAGGTAGATGTTACAAGCTACAGAGGTATGATTGGCTCCTTACTCTACCTTACTGCAAGTAGACCAGATATTATGTATGCTACATGCTTGTGTGCAAGGTTCCAAGCGGACCCTAGAGATGTACATCTAGTTGCTGTGAAAAGAATCTTGAGATATCTTAAGGGTACACCTAATCTAGGTATCTGGTATCCTAAAGATTCTGATTTTAATCTTATTGGATATACAGATTCTGACTATGCAGGTAGTGTTGTTGATAGAAAGAGCACCTCCGGGAGTTGTCAATTCCTAGGAGGTAGGTTGATTTCCTGGTATAGCAAGAAACAGCAAACAGTTTCCAATTCAACAGCAGAAGCTGAATATATTGCTGCTGGAAGCTGTTGTGCTCAGATCCTATGGATAAGGAATCAATTGAAGGACTATGGTTGTGTATTAAACAAAATCCCTATCTTATGTGATAATACAAGTGCCATAGCAATCTCCAACAACCCTGTACAGCACTCGAGAACAAAGGACATTGATATCAGGTATCATTTCATCAGAGAACATGTCATGAATGGAACTGTGGAGTTACACTTTGTACCCACAGAAGAACAGACTGCAGATATATTCACTAAATCTGTTGACGAATCCACATTTATCAAGTTAGTTGGTAAATTGGGTATGTTAAACAGTCTTAGTGATTAACATTATCTCTTTCATGTTTGTTCTTTCAATAAATTCATTTTCTCTTGTCATTTAACTGATATTTACTGCCAATTCTCATTTAATATTACATACTTGTAAATTTAAATAGCTCTGAATATTTTATTTTCTTTAAAAATATTTTTCTCATATTTTTTTTAAGTGGAGAAATGTATTTTTATTGAAAATATATTTATTTAGAATTATTTAGGTGTTTTTCAGATTGTAAATATTGTTGTTTAAATTTTTCTGCAAGTTTATATTATTTTTATGCACTTCTATAATATTCTGCATTTTTCTAATGTTTGTGCATAATTTCATGTAAATAGTTTCATGTAAATATTTTTTTCATTTTATTTTAATTCATTTTCTTTCTTTAGTTTTCTACTAATAGTTTTTTTTATATTATTTTATTTTCTATTTGTCTTAGTTGTTTTTGTAAATAGATTGTTTATATTATTTCTGATCTTGCTCTTGCTTAGCTGGAACTTCAGTGCCAAATCCAATTCAGGTATTACTTTCTATCTCTCAATCCACTTCTTTTACTGTTGCTGAACCCAAGTGGTTGTTAGGGCTGACCAAGGGATTGTAGATCCACAATCTCTATCCCAGGTCTTAGAGCCAAACAATGAGTCTACAACTTAATTACTTGACCTCTCAGCTTGAACAGAAATCAAATATTAAATAAAGAAGTATTTTGATTGAAATAGTGAGTGATCCCATAGCTCTGCCTCCTCTAAAAGAATTTCAACATATACCGAGGCATCTGTCAGCCCATATGTATCCTCTCAATAGGATATGGACTTTGAAATGGCCAATGAACTGTTTCTAGAGACATTCTCTCAACAGGATGAATCTATTGAAATTCGCCATAGGGCCATGGCACTTTGTACTGAGTCAAGCACACTCTCATTACTCACAACGGGAGAAGACAATTTCATTAGATGAAACTCAGGACACAGTGAAAGCAGAGCACCTGCAACTGGTTATAGTGCCTACCATTGTTACGGTAGAAGTGCCTTCATAGGCATCTGAGGGAAAATTTGATTCTTTGCCAAATTTAAATAGAATCATTTTCTCCCCTCCCAGAGTGAACATCTCTGGCTCCCCAAAGGGATTTTCCATTCGTAGATTTATCTGGAGAAAGTGGAAGGCAACTTGGTCAGTCTATCACTGAAGCAATTCAGATTTCAAATCCAAGTGATTTGATAGACATGATTGAGGATCAGGATTTGCGAACTCCCATTGCACCACCACTGACCTCTCTTGAAGAGGCTAGGGTGAGTTTCAATGCAGGTACTGAACAAAAAGGAGCAAACAGACATCTAATGTTGAGTGATAAGAGTCAAACACTGAGTGAAACACATGCACGTGAGATGAGTGATACGCTTACAAGAGAAATTCAAGTGAGTGCACACACAGACACATACACTGCAATGTAGTTAGCTCACATAGCTGATCTACAGGAACATCTATTCAAAACCCAGTCTGATAAAGAAATTTTGCAAGCACAAGTGGTTGAACGGTCTTCTTCTTCCACCTCTGTCAACAATCAGCTGGGACTGCTCAAGGAAATATTGAAGAGAAATTTACTTCCAAGATCAACTCCATCAACTATCTCAACTCCTACTAGCTTCAGATACTCATAAAGTTAAAACTGTAGAGAATTCCTCAACTAAGGGGGAGAAGTTTCTAGAGAAGTTTATAGAGAAATTTGGAGAAGCTAGGAAGAGGGAGCTGAAAAAGATATAAAAGGTAAATGAGGAGTTTCCGGGGAGTAAAGGTAATTAGCTCTGTTTTGTAAATGTTATATGTATAGAGCTTAGATAAATTAAGACAGGTTAAATGTTATCATTTGTTTAGTCTAGAGGAACACCTGTCTCGCATTTATCTTTACTGGTGAAATCTGGAAATGTCATATTTGATCCAGAACTTTCTAGTATTTACTTAGGCTTAAGAGTCCTATCTTTTTATTGGTTTTAGTTGAGTGATCCTCTAGGTATTTGGTTGTTATTCTCTAACAAACAAATAGGGGGAGATTGAAAGGCATATGAATTAGCCTATTTGTAATTCGAGGATTCTACTCAACTTAAACAAGAATGTAATAAGTAAATATTAGATCAGATGTCACAGGAATCTCAGAAGATTATATCTGTCAAGGAATGAAGATTAAAGTCATCTACAGACTTGAAGTTAGTCTACATTGAAAGAAGCTCAATTTATTGATCAAGCCTGAATGAAGTATTCAAGCTCAGTGGATTTATTAAAGTGACGGAGATTTCAAGTGGTGACAGCAAAAGATACTGATTACGGAGTTCTTGAATGAGAAGGAAGTGAATCACTGCTTAAAGTCAAATAGATAAAGAACAAACATTGTCGTTAGTCACTCATGAACCAGACAGTGCATCGAATGTCAATGTACTATTGTGTTTGTTATTTATCTAAGTTTTTAGTGATTCTGGAATTAATTGGGAAGTCAATTAATTCTATTTATTCTCTTATAAATAATTAATACTATTGAGTAAATTATTTATTAAATTAATTCTGTAAAGAATTAATTTAATACATAATTTATTTAGTTAATTATTTAAATTAGAATAAAAAGAAATTAATTGAGAAGTCACCTAATTCTATTTATTCTCTTATAAATAATTAATACTATTGAGTAAATTATTTATTAAATTAATTCTGTAAAGAATTAATTTAATACATAATTTATTTAGTTAATTATTTAAATTAGAATAAAAAGAAATTAATTGAGAAGTCAACTAATTCTATTTATTCTCTTATAAATAATTAATACTATCAAGTATATTATTTATTAAATTAATTCTGTAAAGAATTAATTTAATACATAATTTATTTAGTTAATTATTTAAATTAGAATAAAAATGAACTAGGAAGACTTAGGTTTGAACTAGGAAGACTTAGAAAAATGAACTAGGAAGACTCACAAGTGAGTCTTCCCGATTGTCTTCCTAGAGTAAACTCTAGTCTTCCCTCAAGCCTTCCCAAGCCTTATCTCAGTCTTCCCGAGAGTTTTCCATATACAAAATAAAGGAAATGCATTGGCGCGTGGAATTCATGACAAGGAAGTTGTATTTAATCAAAATATGGACAGTTGACAATTGACACACAAGACATTACAAAAAGACACAGAAGAACAAAACATTACACTCTTTCACTGTCTTAACTATCTCAACTGTCCGAGCAATTCAAATTCTGCAAGTGAATTAATTCTTGATTTGTTCTTAACATTAAATCCATAAGAATCATTTCACTTGTACTGCTTTAGCTTTCTAGCGGATCATAATCCCTAGATTTTATATCGAACTACTTTTTAGTATTCGACCCTTTTTATTACAAAAATAGATAAATTCATGTCGAATTTATTCTAGATTTGTTTTATCAAGTTCTTTGTAATCAGTGATCAGAATTGTAACACCTTTCAAGTTTAATAGAGTTTCTATTTAACTTGAATATTGTTTCCGTTTTTATTCCGCATTAATTTGTTCTAAATTGTTAAATCTTAAAAGGACAAATTCGATAAAACGGTATAGTTTGTATTCAACCCCCCTTCTACAAACTTATCAGGACCTAACAATATCTTATTTTCTTGTAAGTAGGGACATTAATGTAACTGCAAAATTCAATGATGATCTGATAATATATAGCAAATGAATGTCACAGATAATCGAGGACCGGCCAAGATAACAACTTAAGCTTTAAATTTTTCAAGATTAATGACCTGAACAACATATTGGATGTAATCAAAACGTATAAGCACAAAGTAAGCAAACTCACTTAACTGATATTACTAAATGGAAATTCAAATTGAAGAGATAAGTGTTTCTGGTACATGTAAACACATATAACTAAGGTGATGAGAAAAACTAGGAACTGTATGCCTGATATATCTCCACTACTTTCCTAAACAAACTAAACAACCACGACTTATTCTAGATGTATACAAACACGTACATACACAGCTGACTTATTCAATTACAAGAAGTAAATAACTACTTAAAATTAATTAAACACATTTAGATTAAATAAATAATCTAACAAACTCCCCCTTAATCTAAATGTGATTAAGATCTTTTACTCCCAGTAAGCCACGCATCTTCTCAAACTTTATAACAGACATGGGCTTTGTTAACACATCGGCCCGCTGCATTTCAGTACTCACATGGTTGATGACAATCGTTCCTTTCTCCACGCACTCTCGGATAAAATGGTAACGTACATCTATATGCTTACTACGACCATGGAACACTGGATTTCTCGCTAGATCAATGGCTAACTTATTATCAATATAGAGTAGGACTGGACCAGTTTTAGCATCTGTAATCTGACTAAGTAGACTCTACAACCATATTCCTTGACATGTTACTACAGTGGCAGCCATAAACTCAGCCTCACATGAGGATAACGCCACTCAGCCTCACTGTTGTGTGGTCTCTGTTTCATCGTTCCAATTCCATCCCTTTCCTTCATCAAAAAACACATCCCTGCTTATATGTACGATCCTTGCTTCAGGGTCGTATAACCTGTAAGCTTTAGTCCCAGCCTCTCTTCCAAGATGTACAACACGCTTACTCCTATCGTCCAACTTCTTGGTGTGCACACTGGGCATCTTCATGTAAGCAATACAACCAAACACCCTCAAGTAATCCAGCCTTGGTTTTTTTCTGTGACCATGCTTCATAGGGCGTTGCTCCTAGCACTGCCTTGGTTGGCAGTCTGTTTAGCAAATACACCGCATGTCTAATAGCTTCTCCCCACATGTATGCAGACATATTTCTTTCTTTTAGTAAGCTTCTGCCCATTGCTACTACAGTCCTGTTACGACGCTCCATAACTCCGTTTTGTTGTGGAGTATATAGGGTCGTAAAGTGTCGAACAATACCAGTATCTTCGCAGAATTTTGAGAAGTCATTTGAACAAAACTCTCCACCCCTGTCTATCCTTAGAACTTTAATCACTTGGCTTGACTCCTTTTCAACTAAAGTCTTAAATTTCTTAAAACAAATAAATGCTTCACTTTTACTCTTAAGCATATATACCCACATAGCACGACTGAAATCATCAACAAATAACAGAAAGTACTTGTTACCAGATGGAGTTGAAGGCGTGATGGGTCCAAAAATATCTCCATGAATTAATTCAAGCCGTTCCTTGGCAGCGAAGCTAGTGACAGATGGGAATGAACATCTCGCTTGATTTGACATCAGACATCCCTTGCACATGTCCTTTGGATGTAAAAACTCTGGTAGTCCACTTGTCATCCCGTGTTTTGTCATGAGAATCATGGAGTCAAAATTCACATGGCCTAGACGTGCATGCCACAACAAAGAATTCTCCTCTGTCTTCGTTAATAAGCATGTATCCCTGGCATCCTTAGTGATTAACTTATACAATCTGTTCATGGACCTGTGCACTTTTATGATTGATGCACCATTCTTTGTATACACCCACAGGTACTCTCCTTTGATTACAACCGAGTTTCCATTCTCAGAGAGTTGGCCCAAGCTAACAATGTTACTGCATAAACTTGGAATAAAATAAACTGCCCTGAGAACGATTTGTTTGTCATCGTGGGTTGTGAGCTGCACTGATCCTTTTCCTTGTATGGCCACCTTAGACCCATCACCAAATTTCACCTCTCCTGTAATACCCTCATCAAGATCCACGAACTTCGATCGCTGGCCAGTCATATGATTACTGGCCCCGTTGTCAAGATACCTTATGCTAGAGTCACCACCTTTTTTATTCCTCCCCGCGTTTTTAAGTGCTGGACTTACTGTTCCTTCATTTAACAGAATTATTTCACTCCTGGGCTCCTTGCATTTTTCCAACAACAGGGTGGGCTCATCGTCATCGATCTGGGCCAAATGGGCTTCGTTATTTTGCTCTCTATCACGCTTGGGTTTATGACATTCTGCAGCATAATGTCCATAAGCACTGCAGTTAAAACATCGTATCTTTCCTCTGTCACGTCCTCCTTTGGAATAATCTCGTCCCCTTGCTTCAGTATTCCCGCGTGTGCCTCCTTTACTTGCTCTTTTTAACCATTCTTCACGTGTAAAGAGCAGCTGACCATCTTTAGTCTCCCTCTTTTCCCACTCTTCTTCTGTAAGAAGTAATTGCTGTTCACCACTCTCCGTTTTCCCACGTAACCTTTCTTCATGGGCTTTAAGAGATCCAACCGTTTCCTCCACAGACATTGTTTCTAAATTGCCAAATTGTTCAAAGGCTGATGTTATCTGCAGGAACTTCGTGGGTACAGCTCGAAGGAGTTTTTTCACCACATAAGCTTCTTCAACCTTCTCACCCAGGGCTCGGATGTTAGTTACCAAGCCGTTCAATCTCATACAGAAATCATCGAGTTGCTCAGTTTCTTTCATAGCAAGAGACTCGAACTCCGCTTTAAGCGTCTGAGCCTTTGCTTTTTTCACTTTGTCTACACCCAAATGAACAGTTTTGATCGCCTCCCACACTTCTTTTGACGTATTTTTCTCCGCGATAGACAACAATAGATCCTCGGGAATTCCTTGGTAAATGACCGCCATTGCTCGCTTATCTACCTTATCATCAACGACTGCTTTAGGATCCTTAATCGATGACCTCCCACACGTCATGGGCTTGCATGAACACCTTCATTTTTAGTGCCCATGCCGTGTAGTTTGATTTTGTCAACATTGGATAACTGAGACCAAACGACCCTTCTTTGCTTTTGCTGCCTTCCATGAATGTTCAGGTTGACAAGTGTTTGAGTGTAGGTTTGAGCTCTGATACCAGATATTGGATGTAATCAAAACGTATAAGCACAAAGTAAGCAAACTCACTTAACTGATATTACTGAATGGAAATTCAAATTGAAGAGATAAGTGTTTCCAGTACATGCGAACACATATAACTAAGGTGATGAGAAAAACCAGGAACTGTATACCTGATATATCTCCACTACTTTCCTAAACAACCACGACTTATGGGTCATTTGTTAATCGATGATTGGTAGGATATGAACTGGACCGTTCATATGATTGGTATTCAGGTTGTTTGCTTGTTTCTTTTTAATCTGGACGACTCCTAAATTCTTCTGGACCAGTGGACCTTCATTTTTTGGCTAACCATTCAAATAACGTGTATCCACTACTCACTGCCCCAGGTTCTATTTATTATTATTATTATTATTATTATTATTATTATTATTATTATTATTACATAATTCAAAATTTAGTTATTTTTTCTAACAAAATTCCCTCAGTTTCTAAAAATAATACGAGTAATTATTTTTTTCAACTAAAACGTGTTATTTTTTCTATTTTTTTCTTACTAAAACCTCTACTTTTCCAAAAATATCATGGACAACACTTACTTATTTATTTTAAAATCTATTTTAATATTTTTAATTATTTAATTTTTTTTACTTATTTTAACATGCCTACTTATTCTTTTTAACAAATGCAAATAGTAAAATATCAAAACGTAAATAATAAAGTATCAAAACGTAAATAATAAAGTAACAAGTATTAAAACATTAATAATAACGTAACAAGTATTAAATAATTTTAAGTTTGAAATTTGTCATTCAGAAAATTACATCTAAAATTTATCAAACAACATCATTCATTCATATTCAGATTATTCACTCCTCCAGATATTTTAATCTTAAGAAATACGGTTCAGATTTGACAAATGACCCTTATTCTAGCTGTATACAAACACGTACATACACAGCTGACTTATTCAATTACAAAAAGTAAATAACTAATTAAAATTAATTAAACACATTTAGATTAAATAAATAATCTAACACAACATTAGTATACATGCATGCTTGGAATGGAAAAGAAGTATGCATTCATTTAACAGTTGTTGTGAAGCAGTAACCACTCGCTACCCATAATACAATCAAGAAAACTCTGATTTGCTTATAAAAAAAATTTACTCGGAGGTGGAGCTGCGACTTCTCTTGACATACTTTTTGGCCCAGACTTGCTTCCCATAAATAGAGTACTTTGTTTTTATTCCAGGAGGAGCAATGTTTGGAATGATGGAAGATGAACGGCAAACCATTCGAGCATATAATGGTTGTTCATCAGACACATCTTGCATGTAGATCCCTTCTATGAAATCACCAAAAATCCTGTACCGAAAGGAAAACCATGTCAACATCTACTTACTCACCAGTCACCGTATTTAATTTCTATTTCATAATTTAATTATGCATTTATATACAGCTGTATGAATATTAAATAATCTTATACCTTGTAAAGAATTCTCGAATTTCCGATTCAGGGATGTAGTACCCTTTGGAGAATGTCAAAAAGATAGTTCGATCATCTGGTGCGACGTGTGGTTCGTCCTCGCAGCCATCCACCAGCTGCATTCCTCCAAAAAGTTCACTTAGATCAGCATCCGGATTTGCCAATACATTTCCGACATTATACATGGGACCCATAAAATGTCCAGAACCCAAGCTTCCTGGTAACTCTGGTTGAGGAATTCCACCTACAACATTGTGGTACAAAGGAGGACGTGGCAGATTGGTGTTATAAGCAAACCACATCCTATCTCCGTGAGCATCTACAAACTGACTATCACTTGTCAGTATGTCCCTAAAGGCCCTCATGCAAACTTCGGAAATGATGTTCCTAACACTCTCAGTAATCTTACTCCGTTTCTCACGAAAGTAAAGCAAGTTGATTTCACGAGAGCATAACATCTGAAGCAAACGTGGATCCATGAACTCTTGACCCAAGTCGTCGTTGTCCATCCAAATAAAAAAGACAGCAATTTCATTAGCAAGTTGATCAATGAAATGAAATGGCCAAGAAATCACTTTGTGGACAGCATTCTTGCTGTATCGGATTCTTTCTAGCCAGATTAAGAATGCCACAACAAACATAGACTCATCAACGTTATGACCAAGTTTACGGACCAGCCTATAAAATAGTGTACGATCAATTGTATGGTAAAGATTAAAATGTTGGTCGCTAACGTTTTCATCATCGAAAAACGAGGCTGGATCGTACAAAGCAAACCTATGTTTGAATTCATAGCAATCGAACTCCATCTCCATTGCCATGACTTAAAAAAAACACGGGTGTGTATGTGTGTGAATAGAGAGGAACTTGAGACGAACAGAAACAAAGAGTTTTTGAGATTTACTTCAAGAGGAAATGCGAAAGGTTTGTAGTGGTATGGATTAAACTTAGACTAGGGGCATATATAGTAGAGACTTGGTGTGAAGATAGGGTTTATTTGAGCCGCGAGTCGCATCCTTTGGTAGACGCGGCATCTATTCAAAATTTAGGGCTTTTTTGGTATGGAATTCTAGACAAACGGCTATGTCTAAAATTGTGACAGTGGTCACGACTGTTCGCTTGGCATATGTTACTAGCGGGGCATTTTAAGAAATTTTTTTAAATATTTCAAAAAAAAATATGCATTGTTTCTATTTTTCTTTTTTTGAAGAAAAAAATAAGCATCATGAGGAATAAATTATTCTTATTATATTTTCAAAAAAATCCATTTATAAATGATTTCACTGATGAATATTTATTCTATGATTGCAATAGTTTTATTGGTACTAGAAGATAACCCGTGATAAGCACGGGCCGAGGGATTTTTTTTGAAAATTTATTTTATTTATAATATTTTTAATTAATATTATCAATTATGTTATTTTAAATTTTGACTTAAATTGTTTACAATTACATTATTTTTTCATGAAATTAGTTACTGAATTTTACAAATATTTTGCTCATGAAGATATTATTATTATTCAGTTAATTATTAAAACTTTATATGTTATCCCTTTACAACATAACAGAATCTCAATGAACTGTGTATCAACTGAAATGTTAATGGTAGATTATTTATATTTAAATATCGAAAGCAAAATCATTTTAAAATCTAAAACATCAACTTGTGTTTAGATCCAAAAGATTCTCATCCAAATGAATTTATTTATTTTCAGCAACAACTTTCTATTATATAAAAAACGTAAGAGATTAATAGTTGTAATTTTTAAATATATATATATGTATATATATATATATATATATATATATATATATATATATATATATATATATATACACTAGTTTAAAACTCGTGCGATGCACGGATTGTTAATTGTTATTTTATTATTATTTTTTTAATTGTATTTGTTAAAAAAATTAGTAGGCATGTTAAAATAGCTAAACACTTTTTATTAATTAAAAATATTAAAACATATTTTAAAATAAATAAGTAAGGGTTTGCTCATTATATTTTTGGAAAATGAGGGATTTTAGTATGGAAAAATAAAAAATGTAACATATATTTAGTTTAAAAAGGTAAATGTCCGTGATATTTTTGGAAAATGAGGTTTTAAAATTTAATAATTTAAATTATTTAAATACTTTTTAAAATAAATAAGTAAAGGGTTTGTCGGTGATAGTTTTAGAAAAAGAATGAATTTGAGTGAGAAAAATAGAAAAAATAAATTGAAAAAGACAATTTCCTGTGATATATTTAGAAAATGAAGGACTTTGTTAGAAAAAATCTATAATGTGTTTTAGCCGAAAAGGTAATTGGTTATAATAGGTATTTGATTATTTATATTTTAATATTTTTAGTAATTGCATTTGTTAAGAAAAATAAGCAGGCATGTTAAAATATGTAAACTTTAAAACAAATTATAATATTAGATTTAAAAATAAATAACTAAATGTTTGTCCATGATATTTTTGAAAAATGAGGGGTTTTAGTAAGAAAAAATAGAAAAACTAACATGTTTTAGTTAAAAAGTTAATTGCCCGTGGTACATTTGAAAAAGTAGGAGAATTTGTTAGAAGAAATAATGTATTTTAGATAAAAAAAAGTAATTGGTTATAAATAGATAATATTATTATTTGATAATATATTTCTATAAATAAGTAAGGTTAATTAAGTAAAAATACGAATTTAAGAAAGGGCAATTAAGTAAAATCACAATGTACCATACCGACCGACCAAACTTTTAATGTTTCGTCTATTATATAATAGTATTGATATATATATATATATATATATATATATATAAAATAGTATTGATATTATGTTAATTCCGCTCCTCATTAATTCAGAATTTCTTGTTTTGATATCTTTTTATTCCAGCAAATCTTTTAACTTCAAGGGTAATAACAAATTAGACAAATGTAGTAGACACTATGTATGTATACATATAATTAAAAAAAAAAATTATTCAACATGGAATAAGATCTTGAAGATTTCCATCCAGTTGATTTTATTTATTTCTAGAAATAGTTTTTTTTAGTATATAGAAAACGTAATTAAAATCAAATTAATTTTAAAATTGAAACACCAACCTGTATATGGATCCAAAAGATTCTCAATCAATTGAATTTTTTTTATTTTCATAAATAACTTTATCTTATATAGAAACGTAAAAGGTTTTAATTGAAAAGTTATATAAAATTAAACAAAAAAAACTTCGTTACCAATACATGTGTTATATATTTTTTGCGATATTTCTCATTATGTTTATTCTACTGCTCAATAGTTTAAGAATCTTTTGTTTGACGATATCTTTCTCTTCCGGCAGATCTTTACAATTTCAATTTTGAAGACGTAACTACAAGGGAACTAAGAAATCGGTCAAATACAATGTAAACTATGTATATATAATTAAAATTTTGTATATACAACATGGGTTAAAATTTAGAAGATTGACATCCAGTTGAGTTTCTTTATTTCTATAAACAAGTTTTTTTTTATACATAAAACACAAGAGATCATTATCTGAAACGAATAATTCTAAAAATTTAAAAAAAAAGAAACTTTTGATAGTAATACATAGGACATAATTTAATTTGTGAATTTAATCATTACGTTCATCTCACTACTCAATAGTTTCACAATCTCTTGTTTGACGATATCTTTTTTTTGTATGCATACCTTTCTTTTGTCTTCCAATTATAAAGGTATAGCTAGAAGGAAAAAATATAGGGGACTAAGAAATTAGCTCAATATCGTACAAAGTATGGATGATTTAAATATTGTAAGCCTATTCATGAATTAACTAACCGTACAGGATATATATAGTTAAATTCATTTGACACTATTTTGATATATAATGGCTAGTCATGAATAAAAATAAATATATTAGGACAAATATAATTAAATTTAACTTATGCACTTGTAATTGGTGATGTAAATATTCAAACCTTTTCTATGAAATTGATTCGCATGCAGATGGGAACAACTTGGAATGCTGAAAAGTGAATTTACTTCTACAAAACTTGTATTAACAAAAACTTGTCATGCTGAAAAGTAAATTTATCTGTCCACAACTTGTATTCAATTAATAACTTTTTTTGTACTTTGGTGATGGACAATGATCACTTCATCAATAATAACGACGTACAATCATATTCGTTGGTGTTTCCTATTTTAAGTTCAATTTACCAAGACACTAATGTTATAAAAGAATTAGAACTACAGTAAGAATAAAAAATTTAGATGGCCTAAACTACAAATTACACGTACTATAATTTTCTTATGTTGTGATCTTATTGTAACTCGTACAACATGGGAAATCTATGACATGATATAATATAATAATATAATATATTTTAGTACAATAGTAATGTAATTTAATAACAATGTAATATATTCGTACAATAACAATATAATTTATTGTAGATTTAGATTAGATTATTATTATTATTAAAAATAACATAGAATTTTACGTGAAATAAGAGTTTAGGGTACAATAACAATATAATCTATTTTAGATTAGATAATTTTTTTTTTAATTTCAAAACAACATAGAATTAGTTTTTTCTTAAAAAAATTAGAATTTTACATGAAATAGGAGTTTAGAGTACAATAATAATATAATCTATTTAGATTAGATAGTTATAATTTTTTTTATTTAAAAACAACATAAAATTCT
Organism: Heracleum sosnowskyi; assembly: GCA_030848705.1. Lineage (NCBI taxonomy): Eukaryota > Viridiplantae > Streptophyta > Magnoliopsida > Apiales > Apiaceae > Heracleum > Heracleum sosnowskyi. The sequence continues at coordinate 14,888,618 of CM061239.1, forward strand.
AAAATAATATATAATATATGAGTCGAACATTGAAGTAGCAAGTGTGTAGTAAATTTATACTTCCAAAAAAAAACTTTATACGAATGTTTAAATTTTATGTCCTAACTATCCATTGTATGTGATCACAGATAATATTGACATATGTATAACAATGTTATGACAATGGCAAAGAAGTGACAAAGAAGAAATGTAACCTTTTATCATGCAGATTTTTAATTACTTGTATGTGTAAGATGAAAAGTCAAAAATAAAATATTATTTTTTGTAAGACGAAAAAGTCGAAATAATAATAGAATTGTGAGAAGATTGGTGAAAGTATATCATTGAATAAAACAAAAATAATTTAAAAACAACATAAAGTTCTACTAAGTGAAATAGGAGTTTATGATATAATAATTGTACTACATGAAATAGGAGTTTAGGGGTATAATATAATCTATTTTAAATTAGATAATTATATATATTTTTAAAGATAAATTAGGGGTGAAACCAAAAAAAAAGTGTGAACCAAAAAAAGTGCAAACCAAATTTGGTACCAAGGGCGTTTCGCTTATTAATAAAGGTTATAGATGCACGGAAACTCTTTTTATTTTTCAGTTTTCTAATTATTAAATGTTTGTCATACAATTTTCTCATTTCACAATAACAATCAAAATATAAAATAATTGTCGATTTATCAATTCTTGTAACATCTCCAACGCTATAGAACGGTAAATATCTACCTGGCACACCATAATTAGAGTTATAGAGAATTTGTAAAACAAAGAGCCAACATTACTTACACGTTCAGCAAATTTTACATAATCACTATATTATATTATTTTAGCAAACCAATCACTACAAGGAAAACGGCTAAATTCGACCAGAAAAATTCTGTCGAATTTAACTAAATTCGACGGAATTTTGTCGAATTTAACTAAATTCGACAGAAAATGTGTTTGTCGAAAATGCTCGCGTCGAATTTATGTAAATTCGACGGATTATTTTCGAGATATTAAATTCGACAGATTTTTGTCGAATTTAGCCGAATATTTCAAAATTTTGAAATTTTCAAATTCCGCTAAAAAAATTTAAATTTTCAAATTGTGGCGCCCGTAGTGCATTAAATTCGACCAAATGTGGTCGAATTTAGTATGCTAAATGTGACGGAACACAGTCGAAATTACATATTAAATTCGACCAAATTCGGTCGAATTTAATGAACACTAGTTTTTTAAAAAATAAGCAGCAGAATCTGCTGCTCAAGAATTGATCCAATTTTCTGTGATTTTTCACTAACGTTTACATATCAAGAAGGTAATTACATTAAACAATAATGGATACATGTAGTTAATTTAAAAATACAACAATTTCTAAAAATGTAATAAAAATACAACAATTTCTAAATGTTGAACTAAAAATATAACAATTTCTAAAAATGTAATAAACAAACTAAGCTTGAATGAGTTAGAGGGGAACGACATAGTGGACATTCTGGCTTCTCATTACACCACTCCGTAATGCAGTTCCTGCAAAGGGTCAAATAGATAACCAAGATTTAATCCTGAAATTGTCAAGGAGAAAGTTTAACACAACAAGAAAACTGAATAAGATGCAAGGGAATACCACCAAAACACATATACCGCAAGGTGTGGCTGTTGGGTCTTGGCAATTACTAAGACAAAGTGTGCACTTGCTGACTGAATTTGGTTGGGACTGAAGTAAAGAAAATCAAAAAATAACCTGTTGAATATTTGATATACTGCTCCTATAATGACAGAATTTATTTTCAAAAGAGATGAATGAAATATATAAAAGAGAAAGAGATGAGTATAATTAAATTAATGGTTAGGATGAAATATTTTAGGAAAGAAATGGATGGTCTAGATTCAATGTAAAAGAGCAATCCATGTGCTTGTTTTTCAACCATTACAAGCGTGACACGTGGCATGAATCTGCTCGAAAATAAAACACGGGTAAATTCGACAGAAATCGGTTGAATTTAGCTAAATTCGACAGATTAGTGGTCGAAATAAAATACGAGTAAATTCGACAGAAGTCGGTTGAATTTAGCTAAATTCGACTGATATCGGTTGAATTTAGCTAAATTCGATCGATATCAGTCGAACTAAAGCTTAAATTCGACCAATTAGCGTTTATAGTCGAATTTAGTGTAAGTGGCATATACATATTTGTTAAAATGTTTAAGATATATATTTTTTAATTAATTAATTTTTTGCACACACTATATTCTTTTGATAATCTTCACATCCGTACGGTTGGATTACTCAAAATAATTTTTAAATAAACTAAAAACTCTAACCCTAGTCCAACCCCTAAATCTAAACCCTAAACCCTAAACCCCCATATTCAACTCAACTATGTCGTTTATGTACAAAACTATAATTTTTTTTTCTACCCACTATTATTTATTAAAAAACAATTATTGAATGTAACATGTTGTATAAATACATTCATATTTTTTTTGTATTTTTTAAAATTAATTAGATATTTTATTTAATTTTTCTAAAAGTATCAAAAAATGACAGTTCAACATTATCTAATCATATAAAAAAAATTATGTAAAATTTTTGTACAACTAAATTCTTAAATGTAATGAATGTTATCCTAGTATTTTTATTTATTTTTCATGATGTGTACAAACATTTATAAAATTAATAACATATTTTTAAAATTCTGAAAATAATAAATTCAACCCAATTTGGTCACATTTATTAAATTCGACTAAATTCGGTGGAAAATATTTTTGAAACTTTTGGGCGGCAAATTTCCTGTTTTTTACCAAAATTGAAATTTTTTAGGCGGCAAAATTCCCGCCAACCTTAGTTTCAAATTCGACCGAATTCGGTCAAATTTAGTTTTCTAAATTTAATATTTTGATGGGACTTTTCCCTCTGTTTTTAAGGGATTTTCATTTGGACTGCACAAATTTTCAACCGCGGCTAAATTCGACCGTTTTTTGTCGAATTTAGGAGTTGGTACTAAATTCGACCGTTTTTTGTCGAATTTAGGAGCTAGTACTAAATTCCCACATTTTACTAAATTCGACAACATAAAAATATCTGTCGAATTTAGTATTGAATTCGACAACATAAAACTAAATTCGACAGATCAATTTCGACAGAATGCATTTTCGGCCAAAAACTGTCGAATTTAGCCGTAATATATAATTTCGACGGAGTTCTGTCGAATTTAGTTTCTGTCGAATTTGATTTGTCGAAATTAGCCTTATTTTCTTGTAGTGAATTTAACTAAGATACCTTAACATTCTATATTTGTTCCGGGTACCTGGTACTTGAATTACATAAATGTTTGTTGAAAGTCACACATTTAAAAAAAATACTCTACTGGACATTTCAAAGAAAAAACAATTTGAATAGAGATCAACCAAAACTAAATGACATATATAATGTGTAGTACAAGAAATTAGAATTTCAAAATTCTCGACCACCGTGATTTAGACCTGGTAATAGACCAAGATCAAATTCGATATGATTTGATCCGAGTTTTTGTAATCAGATATGGATGTCTCTAAAATAAATTCAAATACGATAATCATGTGATCCAATAAAAATCGGACATGATAGATATGGATATGAATTTTATATGATCGGCCAACCTGATCCGAAATTATAAAATTATATATAAATAATATAAATATTTATATTATATATATATATATATCAATAAATACTATTATATAATAGACGAAACATTAAAAGTTTGGTTGGTCCGTATGGTACGTTGTGATTTTACTTAATTGCCCTTTCTTAAATTCGTATTTTTACTTAATTAACCTTACTTATTTATAGAAATATATAATTAAATAATAATATTACTTATTTATAATCAATTACTTTTTCACCTAAAATACATTTTTTTTTTATTTTTCTAACAAATTCTCATACTTTTTCAAATATATCACGGACAATTACCCTTTTTAACTAAAACATGTTAGTTTTTCTATTTTTCCCTACTAAAACCCCTTATTTTCCAAAAATATCACGGACAAATCTTTAGTTATTTATTTTTAAACCTAACATTATAATTATTTTTTTAAAAGTTTACTTATTTTAACATGCCTACTTATTTTTCTTAATGATATGGATAGAAAAGTAATTATAGAAATATAATTGCTGATTCTTTGGAAAGACCAAGTATTTAAGGCCCAAAACCCAGATTATTTATTAATTTCGTAATTAATAAATAGGAAAAATATACAACTCATAAAAAGAGTCCAAAATATGGTAAATTTATCAAAGAAGGATCCGAAATCCCAATTAAAGGCAATTAATGAGTCATAGCCTTTATCAACAAGGAAAAGACTTATCTTGCAAGAAATACAATGTTTATCCAATATCAAAAAGGAGACTTATTCGCTAAGACTCCTAAACATACCATGAATACTAGGCTCCAGACGCCTATATAAGGACCCTGATCCTACAATCAGAACTACGTTTTGGGCACAGCTCCATACGTCACAACGCCTCGAAGGCGCAACAAGCCACAAAGACACCCCTAGAACTACGTTTTAGACTTCATCCTTGAATAAGGACATACAAGTCACTACGTCATTGGTGTGCCCCTGCCGCCATAGCCCCGACGGTAACACCAAGAACTACGTCTTTGACTTGATTCTCAATAACGAATTGAGATACGTAGGCATCTTGTGAGGACCGATTTAGTCTCGAAACACAAGTGCAGCCAAAAAAACTCGAAGCTCATTAAACCCTCGCATTAAATTTGTAAGCTCAGATTTTATTCCACAACATTTGGCGCCGTCTGTGGGAAAACAACATCAACCATGGCAAACACACGAAGAACAGCTCGGGATACTCAAACTCCTGAGGATCGCCCTATCACCTCTGAGGCTGATACTCATGGAAATCAACCACCGCCGACTACTGGCACTCAAGGGGCGAATATCCCCACCAACACTCAAGGACCGAAAATCCCAATTTCGGTTGAAGGGACGAATCCCCTGCAGATGGTCATTCATGGATCTAATCCACAAGAGACCGTTCACCAGCAACCAATCTCGACTTCTCCACTCATCATGAATGCACCGAGAAGCCTTCAACTTCATACTACTGATCTCCCTCAATACGCAAATCAGACTTTGGGGATGCCAAGCTAATGGCATGCCCCCTCGACCTATGGCGGGCGGTAGTGGAACTAATCCAATCTACCATGAGGCATATGTGCCCCCTTATATTCAAGGTCTAAGACCCCAAAATCAAACTCGCCAGACCCCTTTCGTTAAAGATTACTCGGGCCCATACACCGAGGATGAGGATTATACAACTGGGGAGGATGTCGCCCCAAGAAGGAGACGTTCTTCCCAGACAAATCGGGATCAACCCCAAACTACTATGGAGAAAATTGCAGCCCATGAGGCAGAGACTGCAAGACTCAAGAAACTCCTTGCTGAGGAGGAGGCCGCTCAATCTCAAGGCCGAACGACTGAAGGGATCCCGATAATCAACTTGGATCCACCGGCAAGAAGAACCAAGAGGGCCGAAGCCCCAATGGGTGATCCTAGTATTCTGTTGCCCTTAGGAGATCCTGATGATCCTACACCACCGTTTACTCAAGACATCATGAAAACGGCTATATCCAGAAAATTCAAGATGCCTTCGATTAAAGCCTATGATGGAACGGGAGATCCCGCAAATCATGTAAGGACCTTCTCCAATGCACTGCTGTTGCAGCCAACCAACGATGCAGTCAAGTGTAGGGCGTTTCCACAAACCTTGGCAGGCATGGCCCAACGCTGGTATAGCCGTCTTCCTCCCAACTCAATTGGGTCTTTCAAGGAACTAAGCAAAGCTTTTATCAATCAGTTCATTAGTGGAAGGGTGCATGAGAAAAGCTCTGCATCACTCATGGCAATCCAGCAAGGAAAGAATGAAGACCTAAGGGACTACATCAATCGATTCACCCAGGAGGCTCTGAAAGTCCCGAACTTAGAGGACAGAGTGGCTATGATAGCCCTGCAACAAGGAACTACTGATGACCACTTCAAAAGGTCATTAGCTAAACATCCACCCGAGAGCATGCTGAAGCTCCAAGATAGAGCCGGAAAGTATATCAAGGCTGAACAAAGCATGAGAAAGTATGAACCCACTGTTGGCGGTAGTTGAAACTCAAAGAAAAGAAAAGAAACTCAGGAGTACGACGTCAAGGAAAAGTTTCCCAGAACGTCAAAGGACTCTGATTCTCCACCCAAGAGAAACAATTTTGGGCCAAAGTTTACAGAGTATGCAAGATTGAACACTCCCAGGAGTCAAATTCTGATGGAGATAGCTAAGGAAGGAGATCTCAAATGGCCGAAGCCAATGAGGGCTGACATGTCCAAACGGAACCAAAATCAGTTCTGTCGGTTCCATAAAGAAGTCGGTCACGACACTGACGATTGTAGGCAATTGAAAGATGAGATCGAATTTCTGATACGAAGAGGAAAACTCAGCAAATTCACCAAGGATGGAAATCAAGGGAGTCAAAGAGGAAACTATGAAAGGAAGGATTACGACAGAAGGGACAACGACCAAGATCGTAACCCTAAGCCCCGAGGGCCAGTCATCATCATGATATTCGGAGGGCCAACTGCTGCTGGGTCCTCCCGAAACTCAAGAAAGGCTTATGCTCGAGAGGTAATGACTGTGGTTGGAGAAGCACCGAAGCGTGCCAGAACAGAAATGTCAATAGGTTTTGATGATTCAGACTTGGAAGGGGTGAAGTTCCCCCATGATGACCCTCTAGTCATCATACCTGTGATTGGCAATTCCGAAACAAAGAGAGTCCTAGTCGATAATGGATCTTCAGTGGATATCTTGTTCCACGATGCTTTTATCAAGATGGGTTACACTGATTCTCAGTTAACACCCTCAAATATGCCCATATACGGATTCAATGGGGTGGAATCAAAAGTGGAAGGCACTATCCAACTCCCAATGACCATGGGTCAAGGGATGAATACGTCTACTCAAATGCTGAACTTCATAGTTATAAAGGCAACTTCAACCTACAATGCAATCCTGGGAAGGACTGGTCTTCATGCGTTCAAGGCCGTTGCCTCATCTTATCATCTGAAAATCAAGTTCCCAACGAGGAATGGGATTGGTGAAGAACGAAGAGACCAAAAGATGGCTAGAAGTTATTATGTAGCCGCGTTAAGGCCTGATGGAATCGGGGGGCAAGTTCTCCCAATTGAAGACATGGATACTAGTGACAATGAGGACCGAAGAGGGAAACCAGCTGAGGATTTAATCCCAATTCCCTTAGTCCCTGGTGAACCGGAGAAGGTGACTTATGTCGGGGCACTACTACCTGAGCCATTGAAAAGCAAGCTTATATCTTTTCTTCAAGAGAACAATGACGTTTTTTCTTGGACAACGGCTGACATGCCAGGGATTGATCCCCAATTGATAACTCACAAGTTGAATGTGGATCCTGAAAGAAAGACGGTGAAACAAAAGAAGAGAAATTTTGCTCGAGAAAGGCAAGAGGCCATTAAAAAAGAAGTTGAAAAACTTCTAGAGGCCGAATTCATTGAAGAGATACAATTCCCGGAATGGTTGGCTAACCCCGTAATGGTCAAAAAGGCCAATGGAAAATGGAGGATGTGTGTAGACTTCACTGACTTGAATGATGCATGTCCTAAGGATTGTTTTCCCTTACCAAGGATTGATGCATTAGTAGATGCTACAGCTGGACACTAGATGCTCAGCTTCATGGATGGCTTCAGTGGATACAACCAAATCAAAATGCATAAGGATGACATCTCCAAGGTATCATTCATCACTGACTTTGGTGTTTTCTGTTATCTAGTCATGGCATTTGGACTTAAGAATGCAGGGGCAACCTACCAAAGGTTGGTGAACAAAATTTTTGGACACCTAATTGGAAAAACCATGGAGGTCTACGTAGATGACATGTTAGTCAAGAGCCTCGATAAGGCCGATCACATTGAGCACCTCCGAGAGGCATTTGAAGTGCTAAGGCACCACAAGATGATGTTGAATCCAGCTAAGTGTGCCTTTGGTGTGGGCTCGGGAAAGTTTTTAGGACTAATGGTTTCCAAGAGAGGAATCGAGGCAAATCCCGACAAAATCAAAGCAATTCTAGACATGGAACCACCAAAGACTGTCAAGGATGTCCAAAAACTAACGGGAAGAGTGGCAGCATTGGGAAGATTTATCTCCAAGTCAGGAGAGAAGTGCTTATCTTTCTTTAAAGTACTCAAGAACGTGAAAAATTTTGAATGGACAACGGAGAGCCAAGAGGCCTTTGAGGCCCTAAAGAAATACATGGCTGAGGCACCACTGTTGGCAAAGCCCAAGCCAGGGGAAATTCTCTATTTGTACTTAGCGGTCTCTAGCACAGCCCTTGGAGCCGTTTTGGTAAAAGAAGAATTGAAGGTTCAGAAACCCATCTACTATGTGAGTAAGATTCTACATGGGGCAGAAATAAACTACTCAATGATTGAGAAGTTTGCCTTAGCCTTGATAATGGCCTCAAGAAAGCTACGCCCGTACTTCCAGGCTCACAAGATAGAGGTCTTGACTGATCAACCTCTAAGAAACATCTTGCATAGCCCTCAAGTTAGTGGAAGGTTGATCAAATGGGTCATTGAATTGGGCAAATTCGACATCAAGAATAAGCCTCGAACGGCCATAAAAGCTCAAGCACTTGGTGACTTCATGGTTGAATGTACCATTGACAACCAAGAAGTCGGGGGGGGGGGGGGGGGCAGGAAGTAATAGTGGAGGATGAGAAAGATCAAGAGATGGATTTCAAAGAATATTGGGTGCTCTATTTTGATGGAGCATCAAAAACAAAATCAAGTGGAGCCGGTTTAGTGCTACAAAGTCCTGATGGATTCCTCATAGAGTATGCACTAAAACTTGACTTCCCAACGACAAACAATGAGGCTGAGTATGAAGCTCTGATAGCTGGTTTAGGGTTGGCTGGAGCCTTGAGGGTCAAAACTCTGAAAGTATGTGGAGATTCAAGGCTAGTGGTCTCCCAAGTAAATGGGGAGTTTGAAGCCAGAGATGAAGTCATGGCCAAGTACTTGAAACTTGTCAAGGCCATTATGACTCAGTTTGACGAATGCTATGTGGAACATATTCCAAGGGAAGAGAACGTGAAGGCTGATGCCTTGTCTAAGTTTGCCTCTTCTGAAATTGAAAACCATGCAGGGAGTGTATAATTCCAAGTCTTGAAGACCCCAAGCATTAACGGAAAGTTGGTAGCACCCATTGATGTTGGCAGTTGTTGGATGGATCCCATTAAATCTCATCTAGAAACTGGGTGGTTACCCAACGACACTTCAGAAGCACGAAAGCTATACGTCAGAGCACTAAGGTATACCCTGATTGAGGGAATCCTATACAAGAAGTCTTTCATCATTCCATATCTGAAATATTTGAGAGCTCAAGAGGCAGAATTGGCCCTGAAGGAAGTACATGAAGGAATTTGTGGGCAGCACTTGGGAGGGAGAGCCATTGCTCATAAAATCACTCGTCTAGGTTTCTATTGACCAAACATACTTGTTGGTGCTAAAAGCTACGTGAAGAAATGTGAACGGTGCCAAAAGCATGCACCAGTGGTTAGACAACCACCAGAAATGATGACATCCATTAACTCACCTATCCCCTTTGCCATGTGGGGAATGGATATACTCGGGCCATTTCCAATGGCAAGTGCTCAACGAAAGTTCTTGATAGTAGCAATCGACTACTTCACCAAGTGGATTGAGGCTAAGCCATTAGCCAAGAATAACCACCAAGCAAGTGATGCGTTTCTTCTGGGAAAATGTGATATGCAGATATGGCATTCCACGAATCCTGGTCACGGACAATGGAACTCAGTTTAACAACGATGAGTTCAAGAAGTATTGCGATGAGAATGATATCAAGTTGCGCTTCACTTCTGTTGCCCATCCACAAGCAAATAGGCAAGCTGAGGTTGCAAATCGAATTATCCTAGATGGACTGAAGAAAAGAGTTGAACGCTCCAGAAACACTTGGGTAGACGAATTGCTCCCCATACTTTGGGCATATCGTACTACCTGCAAAGTCACCACCAGAGCAACTCCATTTCTATTGGCTTATGGAGCAGAGGCAGTGGTTCCGGTGGAAATTACTCACACGTCTCCAAGAGTTGAGGCTTATGAACCAGAAACAAATGAAGAAGGCTTGAGGCTAGCTTTAGATCTAATTGCCGAAGTTAGAGATGAGACAAACGCCAAGATAGTTGAACATCAAAAGAAGGCATCTTTCTACTACAACCTAAGGGCTAAAGAAAGGTTCTTTCGGAAAGGAGACTTGGTTCTACGAAAGATTGAGGCATCCGGAGTTGGACAAAAAGGCAAGCTGGCCCCAAATTGGGAAGGACCATATCGCGTTAAGAACGTATTTGGTCGAGGCTCCTACAAATTGGAAACCCTCGAAGGGCATGAGGTGCCAAGGACTTGGCATGCCTCAAATTTGAAAGTCTATTATGTTTAAAGTGTGTCCTGATTGGACTCACTACTAGGACAAATAGAAATAAGGTTCGATGAAATCATGAGCTTCCTAGAAAGCAAATGAAGGGTTGAAACCCCAGAAACCTAAGACATTCAGTCCAAACCCCATCATTCGATATGCTCAATGAAAGGCTTGAAGCCAAAACAAGACGGTATAAGACATAAAAGGCTTATGCAAATGTCAAGTTAGCCTCGAATAAGGCAAAATCGTCGTAAATGTGTAGGTCGCTCCACACTTTACACCAAGACGATACTCGTGAAACACTAGTGTATATTAAAATCCCCAAAAAAGGGTAGTAAGTCCCAAGTAAGGGATAAAAAGACCCCAAGTCTCGAAAAAGACCGGTATAACTTCTATGAAATCCTAGTGCATTATCATAGACATTGGGAAGCGCGATCAGCCATTTTAAACCCAGAATCTTCAAAGAAAGCCCAGAATCTTCAAAGAATTCTTCAAAACTTCAAGTAAGAAACCCAGAAAACGATGAGATTCAACAGAAAATCTTGCCAGGAATCGCCTAGTGACTGGAAACCCAACCGGTTAAGGAAGGGCAACCGTCTATAGCCAGTTAAGGACCACAAATCCATTTATGGATTATAGAGATTAAAACCCAAATAATTTGGGTCTCAGGCACATTCGAAGCCCAAACAATAAAGGCCCAATAAGGCCCAAGGCTGGAATAATTTAAGTCCAATTAAAAATCGGGCTAGTTAAGGCCCAAGAAAAGAATGAAATTTGAAATATAGCCAAGGCAAAATCAAAGATTTAAGGTCGAAAAGACATTAAATCGAAATCGTACGACCGAGGTCGAAAACATATGGGAAAACGAGGTCGATTCCAACGACCTCGCTCCCAAATAAAGTCGAAAAATAATGAAATTGAGGTCGAAAAAACCTTAGAACGACATCGAAGGCTCGAAGTCGAAAATATACGAGGAATTGAGGTCGTTTCCATCGACTTCGCACCAAAAATCCAGTCAAAAAATTGAAAATTCGAGGTCGAAAAGACCCTAGATCGAAGTCGATTGATTGAGATCGAAAATACACTATAAATCGAGCTCAAACCCCTCGACCTCACACCCAAGTGAGGTCGAAAACAGAAGGATTCAGGGTCGAAAGAATGAGGTCGAATATGACCTAGAAAACGAGGTCTAAGCGTTCGACCTCACGCCAAAATGAGGTCGAAAACGACCTAGAGATCGAGGTCGATATTGACCTAGAAATCATGGTTGAAAAAGGCTGGAACGAGGTCGAATGACCCAGGTCGAAAATGACCTGCAAAATGAGGTCGAAAGTATGAGGAATCGAGGTCGAATGACCCAGGTCGAAAATGACCTTTAAATCGAGGTCAAAAGTATAAGGGATCGAGGTCGAAAATGATTGGGAAGTCGAGGTCGAAGCCATCGACCTGGGACCAATTTGAGGTCGAAAATCCTGGTTGAAAAAGGCTGGATCGAGGTCAAACGACCGAGGTCGAAAATGACTGGTAAATCGAGGTCGAAACCATCGACCTGGGACCAATCGAGGTCGAAAAAAGGCTGGATCGAGGTCGAAAAAAGGCTGGATCGAGGTCGAAGGCTCGAGGTCGAAAAAGACTTAAAAATCGAGGTCGAAACCTTCGACCTCACTCCAGTCGAGGTCGAAATCAGGTCGAATTTCAGGTCGAAAATGACCTGTTTCCTGGTCGAATTTGAGGTCGAAAATGACCTAATTTGAGGTCGAAAATGCCCTTAAAATGGAAAATTTTGAGGAAAAACACGTTATAACTTCTACGAAAACCCCAAGGAGATTTTCCCAAAAGTTGAGGGGCAAATGATATGGATAGAAAAGTAATAATAGAAATATAATTGCTGATTCTTTGGAAAGACCAAGTATTTAAGGCCCAAAACCCAGATTATTTATTAATTTCGTAATTAATAAATAGGGAAAATATACAACTCATAAAAAGAGTCCAAAATATGGTAAATTTATCAAAGAAGGATCCGGAATCCCAATTAAAGGCAATTAATGAGTCATAGCCTTTATCAACAAGGAAAAGACTTATACTGCAAGAAATACAATGTTTATCCAATATCAAAAAGGAGACTTATTCGCTAAGACTCCTAAACATACCATAAATACTAGGCTCCAGACGCCTATAAAAGGACCCTGATCCTACAATCAGAACTACGTTTTGGGCACAGCTCCATACGTCACAACGCCTCGAAGGCGCAACAAGCCACAAAGACACTCCTAGAACTACGTTTTAGACTTCATCCTTGAATAAGGACATACAAGTCACTACGTCATTGGTGTGCCCCTGCCGCCATAGCCCCGACGGCAACACCAAGAACTACGTCTTTGGCTTGATTCTCAATAACGAATTGAGATACGTAGGCATCTTGTGAGGACCGATTTAGTCTCGAAACACAAGTGCAGCCATAAAAGTTCGAAGCTCATTAAATTCGTAAGCTCAGATTTTATTCCACAACACTTAACAAATGCAATTACTAAAAATATTAAAATATAAATAACCAAATACCTATTTATAACCAATTACCTTTTCAGCTAAAACACATTATAGATTTTTTCTAACAAAGTCCCTCATTTTCTAAATATATCACGGGAACTTGCCTTTTTCAATTTACTTTTTATATTTTTCTCATTAAAATCCATTCTTTTTCTAAAAATATCACGGACAAACCCTTTACTTATTTATTTTAAAACGTATTTAAATAATTTAAATTATTAAATTTTAAAACCTCATTTTCCAAAAATATCATGGACATTTACCTTTTTAAACTAAAGATATGTTACATTTTTTATTTTTCCATACTAAAACCCCTATTTTTTCAAAAATATAACGAGCAAACCCTTACTTATTTATTTTAAAATCTGTTTTAATGTTTTTAATTAATTAAAAGTGTTTAGCTATTTTTACATGTCTACTTATTTTTTTAACAAATATAATTAAAAAAATAATAATAAAATAATAATTAACAATCCGTGCATCGCACAGGTTTTAAGCTAGTACTGTTATATAATAGACTAAACATTAAAAGTTTGGTTGGTCGGTATGGTACGTTGTGATTTTACTTAATTGCCCTTTCTTAAATTCGTGTTTTTACTTAATTAACCTTACTTATTTATAGAAATATATTATTAAATAATAATATTACCTATTTATAACCAATTACCTTTTTCACTTAAAATACATTTTTTTTTCTAAAAAATTCTCCTACTTTTTCAAATATATCACGGGTAATTACCTTTTTTTAACTAAAACATGTTAGTTTTTCAATTTTTCTTTACTAAAACCCCTCATTTTCCAAAAATATCACGGACAAACATTTAGTTATTTATTTTTAAACCTAATATTATAATTATTTTTTTAAAAGTTTACATGTTTTAACATATCTACTTATTTTTCTTAACAAATGCAATTACTAAAAATATTATAATATAAATAATCAAATATCTATTTATAACCAATTATCTTTTCAGCTAAAACACATTTTAGATTTTTTCTAACAAAATCCCTCATTTTCTAAATATATCACGGGAAATTGCCTTTTTCTATTTTTCTCATTAAAATCCATTTTTTCTAAAAATATCACGGACAAACCCTTTACTTATTTATTTTAAAAGTTATTTAAATAATTTAAATCATTAAATTTTAAAACCTCATTTTCCAAAAATATCACGGACATTTACCTTTTTAAACTAAATATATGTTACTTTTTTTATTTTTCCATACTAAAACCCCTCCTTTTCCAAAAATATAATGAGTAAACCCTTACTTATTTATTTTAAAATCTGTTTTAATGTTTTTAATTAATTAAAAGTGTTTAGCTATTTTAACATGCCTACTTATTTTTTTAACAAATACAATTTAAAAAATAATAATAAAATAACAATTAACAATCCGTGCATCGCACTGGTTTTAAGCTAATATATATATATATATGTTGTTAGGAGAATTTAGTACAACAGTGTGTTGGAGGTTTATGGAAAGTGGTGGCTGGACTTGTATGATGACTCCTCAGAAAATTGAATAGAGATTGGGTTTTTTCTCTTGCTCTTTGCCGAGTGTCAATTGTGTATCATACAAGGTGCCTACGTACCCCTTTATATAGGGATCAAGCCTCACGTAGTTCTTGGACAACAAGTTATTGAATAAGCCCATTCAGTCCAAGCCCATTCAATAGTCAAGATTTATGTTCCCATAAATAGCTCAAGGATTATCAATCCTCCTCATGTTCCCATAAATAGTCCAAGGATTATCAATCCACCTCATGTTCCCATAAATAACTTGGTCTTCACACGTTTTCCTACAATCTTGCGGCATCTCCACATTTCTTTCCATGATTGCAGGTCTATCCCGTGTGAACCAAGAAACATCCCATAACTGGGAATTTCCATATGTTGGGCTTCACCCACGATGCGAGCTGGCCAGGCTCGCATCGCACAAAACATATGAAAATTACCCTTTCATAGTTCAAGTGGTGCGAGCTCACCTATGTTCAAATATTCTTATTTCTGATAAGTAGCACGAGCCCATTACTTCATAATGGTGAGAGCCCAAACTCAACATGGTTAGGGCTTATAATACTTGACCCTAACCTAAAAAATCAACCCATTTTATTTCCCAAGTACCATAGGCTAATCAGTACCTAAACATCATAAATAGGAACTCGTGCGAGCCTAAAATGATAAACGCTCGTTCGAGCCAGTTATACTTGGTCATTCCAGTTCATCCAAAACACTTGGTGCGAGCCGAAGCCTGAATTATACCAACATAACTTCCTCTCAAGCCCAAATCACTTATGGACCTACTTAAGGCCCATTATCGAAAATCTTGTATAACAACTACCCCCCAAAATTCCTTAACAGAATAAGGAATTTTCATTAATCATCACGGTTCGAGCCCTCTTCCCGGCTCGCACATCATAATTAGGTGTGTGACTATTCATAATGGCTTACAGCTGTTCGTGGGAATACGTGTCATCCATTCACATGGTGACACGCGTCCCCCACATTCTCTCTCCTCACCTCTATAAATACCTCAAAACTTCTTACCATATTTTCATTCCATCAAAAACAGTAACAAAACTCTGTCAATTTTTCTCAAGGATCAAACACGGCGAGAATTATCATCACTTCCCGGCAAGTTTCCAGTAGTTCTTCGAGTTCATCATCCAGTTCTTCACAAAGTAAGTTTTATTTCTCTAAACATCCTTTGATTCATATGTTTTGCTGTTTATATTATACTGTTTGTTCGAGGTAATTTGTGCGAACCGGGCCCTCTTATCGAGGAGAGCCCAACTCACGGTTCGAGCCGAACCTGAGTTTATTAATACAATTTGTGTTCGTATCGAACACAGTAGTATGATTCTTTAACGCGATGTGAGGACACTTAGGAATTTTTACTTCTTTTTTTCTCTTAGGGGCACACACTAACCTTCACCATCTTTTTTCAGATATCGAGTGCGACCCCATCCATCTCCATGGGCTCACCTGGTGACACACCGGGCTCGTTTCATTCTTCAGCCACTCCTTCCCCTTTGAACCAGTACCCCCCTGAACTTAGAGGCTCAAAGGAATTCCAACGGGAATTGACCTCCATCTCAGGTCGCTTAAGCCAGCCTATTTCCCCAAATTCGGCCATCACACCTGAAGGGGCGGCCAACATAGCTAAGATTGAAAATGCGATGCGAGCCAGTGGGTCTAGTTCACTTGGACTTCAACTCGACCCAAATTCTGCCCCAGAAAATTACACTAGAGAGAAGGACTTATACTCGTGGAGGGACAAGAAAATAGGGCCAAGTATTTCCAGTTCACTTGGTCTTGATTCCCTATTCAATCGTCCTGTACTACCTTTTAGTCAAGAGGAAGCAGATGCTCGCGTCGCACAGCTTTTACAAGAAAGAGAGAACAAGCTTCGCTTCACATCGTGCTCAGCAAACAACCCAGTAAATATATCTGACTCAGAGTCCACAGATAACTCTTTGGGAAGCGCTTTTTACGAAAAACGTAAGGGAAAAAGGGTGGCTCACACCGTTGCTCCTGAAGAAGGGCTCGAACAGAATGAGGATGATGACATTAGTTCAACTTGGTCATATGACAGCCCTGCTAGCGAGGAGGTAGAAGATGTGTCAAAAGAAACAGATTTTTGTAACTATGCTTATGTGCCCGAACCGTCCCCAATTCCATATGATCCCATCAAATAGCCCGAGCTTGAAGGGGTGGTATTTCTTAAAAAACGCTTAATTCCAGATGGCGACGAGAACTCGACCCCTAATCAAGAGGAGGGAAAAATTCTAGCCTGTCGAGACATGTCCACTTCATTAACCGAGGACAATCTTTGTGACCTAGTGAATTAGTTTAGGCCAGCGGGCCGTATAATTCTCCCCGCACCGCACATGAGGTGTTACCGATTTGATCATGAAGAAAATGGAGGTCGAGCGCCCCGTATGGTTCTTTCTACTTTTCTATTGAAGTTAGGAATAAGTGCACCCCTCCATCCTTTTATTCAAGAGGGTTTGGAGTACTATGGGCTCGCACCGCTGCAAATCAATCCCAATGGCTACAGATCTGCCATAGCACTGTATATACTTTACAAAAAATAAGGGTACCCTACTCTCACGGCTCGTCAACTTGGATATTGACCCTCAAGCACTCGTCTGATTTTGGGTACTTTTATTTTTCTGTGTGGGCATGCTATAATAAAAAGAAGTTAATTCATGGAGGGCCCAGCAATTCTGGTCGCTGGAAAAATCCTTTCTTCTACATTCATGAAGTCCCTAGAGTTCAAACTCACTTCTATTACGACCCTGGTAAGTAAAAATTGATTTTAGGCTCGCACCGTTCCTTTAAGGCTCGCACCGTTATTGTATTCTAACACCTGTTTTACCTTTCTAACAGAGCCCCCTGTTAGAACGAAACTAACCGGCCAAGACAAAATTAACGCCGTCAATCTTCTGAACACTCCTGTTACTGATCGAAATATTAAAAAATTAATCACAACGGCCAACCTTATCGAGTACGGTTTTCTGAAAGAGGGAACTCGATTAACCCCCAATAAGGTGTCCAAAAGAAAAAGAAAAAGTAAGTTCCATACTTGGTGCGAGCCGTCGGCTCGCACCGTTGTTTATTGAAATACTCGCATCCTGTTATATTATTTATTCTTTTGACTAACTCTTTTGTCCTCATTTTATCGCAGGAATGGCTATTTCTCCACCCCCTTCTTGGCTGAACAGGAAACTCATGTTCAAGCCGCCCCTACTGCCAGCCAAACCGGCTCGCACGCCGAGGGCTCGAACCGGGTGTTAAAACCAAAAGAGATCCCTTCTCAATTCAAAACTACTCTTACTGAGTATCTCAAGTCTGGGGGGGTCTCTCCACTTAAGAAAAGAACAAAGCACTCCAAAGATATCCCCGTGGAAATCGAGCCGTCCAAGCGGCCTCGCAAGGAACTCCCTCCTGTTCCCCAAGGGAATGTCGTGGCTAGTACCCTGGTTCGACTCGCTGGGCCACACATTTCTGAGGGTGATTTGAGGGAGTGGACTACTGGCTCGTTCGAGGCCAACAATGATGCTCTCACCAAGGCCACAGCCGAGGTGTTCATAAGGCAGATGAACAGGAACAAAGAGCTTCGCTCCATGGGTCAAGCCAGTGCTCGCCTTGACAAGGATAACAAAGTTTTAAAATTCAAGCTGGACGAAGCGAGACGGGCGAATGTGAAGTTGGCTGAGGAAGCAAAGCAAAGTGTCCTTGATGCGACCACAAGTCTTGAAAAAGACTTGCGCGAGTCCCGAGCACTTGTGGGAAAAATGAAAGAGGAGCATTCTACTTCCCTAGCTGTCGCTGTTTCTGAAAACGAATCTCTAAAGACCCAAGTTGCTGGGTTCGAGGCTAAACTGGCAGCCCAAGGCATTGAGTTCGAGGCCAAGCTCTCAGCGCTCGAGGCGAGCCGGGACGCAGATGTTAGGGATGCAAAGGCCCTAGGTTCCAAAAATTTTATGAAGGGCTTTATGGTGAAGTGCCCTGACTTTGATTGGAGTCCTCTAGGCGCCGCCACTGTGAGCTATGCTGCGAAGCTTCGTCTTGAAATGGAAGAAGAGGCTCGGCTCGCAGAGGAGGCTCGGCTCGCAGAGGAGGTTCGCACCGCACAAGGGGGCAATGATGAAACTCCTCAATCTTGAACATCTATTTTGGGGATGCGGGCACCCCGTTTGCCTCGCAGTTTGTAAAACTCTACAGCCATGGCCAGTTAATATTTTAACAATTTCCAAGTACTTTGTGGTCGCACACTGTTTATATTTATCATTCATATCTTGCATCTTTCTATTGTTATTGTTTTTGTATGCTCCCAATTTTCAACAGGTTCACATCGTACAAAGTTTCCATACTGTAATTTTCCAACTTGTTAGGGTTCGCATCTATAGGCCTCGCACAGAGTTCTACCCCGCTCAAGTTGATCAGCTTCTCATTAAATTCACACAAATACTCCATAAGCTTATGAGACTCTCCTCCTACAGATGCCTCGCTTCGCACAAACTTGTCATATAAAGAGGCCTCGCCTCGCAAAAAATTTCTTTTCTGACTGATGGGCCGAGGCCTAATCAAAAATATTTTTTTCTGCCAACTTTCTTGAGCTCGTTTCTAGAGAGGACTCGCCTCGCACAAGCACTTTTTGCATAGTTGATGGGCCGAGGCCCAATCCAAAATAAAAAGAAAGTAAAATTTTCTGAATGCTTAATAAACTTCAACTTTATTTAGATAATAAAAACCTCCATCTGCTTAAATAATAACAGACCTAGACTTATTACATTGTATGCCAAGGGAAGGTGCCTATATGACACTACCCCCCGAGACTTAGGATAAATATCAATGCATGCTAAGTCTTTAATAGATAGAAACTACTGATAATATTTCCTCAAGTGCTCAGCATTCCAAGCCCTTGGTATGAGCTTTCCTCGTATGTCATTGAGATGATAAGTTCCCTCCCATAGAACTGATTTGATCTGATATGGGCCTTCCCAATTTGCACCAAACACTCCATGATTGACTACCTTGGTGTTAGGCATGACTCGACGGAGAACCAAGTCCCCTACCCGGAAAGGTCGGGCTCTCACCTTCCGGTTATAATGCCTGGCAGTTCTCTGGTGATATGCTAGCAGCCTTGCTTGAGAATCAACCCGTGTTTCTTCAATCATGTCTAAGTAAAGACGATGATTCTTCTCACTATTCTCTGGGTCATAATGAGCTCTCCTAAAAGATCCAGCTCCCACTTCCATCGGGACCATAGCCTCACATCCATACACCAAGGAGAATGGGGTCTCACCCGTTGTGGTTCGGGGAGTGGTGTTATAAGACCATAAGACTTGTGGGAGCTCCTCTGGCCAATTTCCCTTCGCATCCTCTAACTTTGCCTTCAGTGTGTGCTTCAAAATTTTGTTGATTGCCTCGGTCTGACCATTCGTCTGTGGATGGCTCACTGCACTGAAACTCTTCAGAATTCCTAACCGATCACAAAATTCTCTCATCTTCTTACTGTCAAACTGTTTACCATTATCTGAGATCAACTTGTAGGGTACTCCAAATCGACAAACAATAGCCCTATACACAAAATCAATGAGCTTCTTTGCGGTTATTGTGGCTAAGGGCTCGGCCTCTGCCCACTTAGTGAAATAATCCACCGCAACCACAGCGTACTTCACACTTCCTTTAGCCTTAGGCAGTTCTCCAATCAAATCTATCCCCCACATGGCAAAGGGCCAAGGGCTCATGAGTGAGGTTAAAGGTGCCACCGGGCTGTTATGAAAATTTGCATACCTTTGGCACTTGTCACAAGCTCTAGCAAACTCGAAAGCATCTTTCTTGAGATACGGCCAGTAGTATCCTTGACGGAGTATCTTTTGTGCCAATGAGCTACCCCCCGAGTGATTACCACAGATACCTTCATGAACTTCCCTTAGTATATAGTTGCACTCGTCTCCATCAACACACTTGAGTAGGGGCACATTGAAGCCTCTCCTATATAAGTCTCCATCATATATTGCATATCTTGCAGCCATATATCGCATCCGCCGCGCTTCATTCTTGTTATCTGGTAACACACCATCTTTGATATAAGCTAAGAGTGGAGACATCCATGTAGCCTGTTCAACCACAACCATGAGCTCTACCTCTGGCACGCTAGGCCTCCTCTGTATTTCCAAGGGTGTTGACCCTAACAGAGTGGTCTCACGACGTGAACCGAACTTAGCAAGCTCGTCCGCTGTCTCATTCTGGCCTCGAGGGATGAGCTCTAGGCTGACTTCATTAAATAACTTGATTAACCTCTCTGCACAATGCAAATACAACTCCGTTCTAGGCCCTCGTGCCTGATACCCTCCATTTATCTGGTATACCACAATCATGGAGTCACTAAAAGCGTTAAGGTTTTCCACCTTCAGCTCCAATGCCAACTTGAATCCATTGATCAAGGCCTCATACTCAACGTCATTGTTTGTTGCATGAAAAGTGAAGTGAACAGCCCTCTTCACCCTAAATCCTTCTGGGCTTACTAATTCGAATCCAGCTCCGGCTCCATCTCCATTAGATGCCCCATCAACATACAAGCTCCACCACGGGGCACTATTCTGATTTTCCTCTATTGGCACCTCTGGATAGATTTGCAAGGCCCTAGAGTCCTCTTCTACTTGAGATGGGAATTCCAACACAAAATCTGCCAGAGCTTGTCCTTTAATTGCGACCCGAGGCTTATACTCCACATCAAACTGCCCTAGCTCGACAGCCCACTTCAACATCCTTCCTGAAGTTTCTGGCTTGTGTAACACTTGCCTAAGAGGATATGCTGTTCTTACCTCGATCTTATGAGCTTGGAAGTAGGGACGGAGCTTCCTTGAGGCGAGGATTAGAGCATACACCAGTTTTTCCATGTTCAAGTACCGAGTCTCTACACCGACTAGCCTTTTGCTCATATAATATATAGGGAGCTGAGTATCGTCTTCCTCTCGAACTAGCACCGCACTCACCGCATACTCAGACACAGCCAAATAAAGCACCAGTACCTCCCCTTGTTGTGGGTTAGACAGTAAGGGTGGTGTGCTCAGATGCTTCTTGATATTCTGAAAGGCCTCTTCACATTCCTCTGTCCATTGAAAATTCTTGCCCACCTTTTTAATGGCTTTAAAGAACTCATGGCACTTGTCAGAAGATTTGGAGACGAATATGTTCAATGCCGCGATCCTCCCTGTGAGACTCTGCACATCTTTTATCTTTCGAGGTGACTTCATTTCCAATAGAGCCTTGATTTTGGCCGGGTTAGCTTCAATTCCCCGGTGGTTGACAATGAATCCCAGAAACTTTCCCGACTCTACCCCAAACACGCATTTTTGGGGATTGAGCTTCATTCTGTAGGTACGCAAAATAATGAACATTTCTGCCAAGTGCCGGATGTGGTCCTTGGCCTCCTTCGATTTAACGAGCATGTCATCAACATACACCTCCATTGTCTTCCCAATGTGATCTTTAAACATCTTGTTCACCAATCTCTGATAAGTTGCTCCCGCATTCAGTAGCCCGAAAGGCATCCCAATATAACAGTATAGGCCTCGATCAGTGATGAACGAAGTGTGTTCTTGATCTGGCCCATACATAGGAATTTGATTATAGCCTGAGTAGGCATCCATGAAGCTTAACAATGCATGTCCTGCTGTAGCATCCACGAGCTGATCGATACGAGGAAGAGGGAAGCTATCTTTCGGACAAGCTTTGTTTAAGTCGGTGAAGTCCACACAAGTTCTCCATTTTCCATTTGGCTTCTTCACCAGCACAGGATAGCCAACCAAGTCGGGTAGAATGACTCCTTGATGAGCCCGACTTCCATCAACCTGTCCACCTCTTCCCTGAGGGCCTCTGCCCTCTCTCCACTAACAGGTCTCCTCTTCTGCCTTATTCCTTTCTTGCTAGGATCTAAGTTTAGCCTATGGCACATCACCTCTGGGTCGATCCCTATCATGTCGGCGTGAGACCATGCAAACACATCCAGGTTCTCTTTGAGGAATGAGACGAGACTATTCCTTATGTTGGGGCCGAGATTTGCTCCAATTCTCAAAACTTTAGCCGAGTCATTTGGATCCACCAAGATAGGAATGATATCCTCAAATGTTCCAGCTCCGTCTAGTAGGGGAGGCATTCTTGGGTCCAAATCTTCATCGAAACTTATATCCCTGCTAGGCTCTCCTATCTCAGTGATGCTAGGATGACCCCCATTTGTGATGGATTCCTTTGGTTCTTCCTGTGGGAGGTTCCCTTCTATTGTGATAGTGACTTCTCGGGAGACCCCAGTTGGTAGGTTTATTAAGATTGAAGTTTCCTTCTTCACCCATTTGCCTTTATTCAACCTAGCGGCCATCTGTTCTGGGCTCTCCTCATCATCACTAGCCTCCTCTACTATCCCTTCCTGCAGTGTCATTATGGGTTGAGAGGGTTCCATCATTAAGGCCCCGGGCCGAGGCTCCACTTCAATTCCCAAATTTTCAAAGTAGTTTTCCGGGAGCTCCTCTATAGATATCATGTTACACACATTTGACATGAGAGTGTCCACACGCTTCCTTTTCTTCTCCTCACCATCTTCCACAGGCTCTTGCTCTCTAAGGTCTGCCACTTCTCGTAGAACATCTAACTTCTCTGCCCCTTTTATTGCTTGGTTGTAGCATACCCTTGAGTCATATTGACATCCCATCACTCGACCGATGCCCGTGGGAGTTGGAAATTTCATGGTTAAGTGATAGATAGAGGTGACTACCTTCATCTCCTTAAGGATTGGCCTCCCAATGATGGCATTATAAGCACATGGCTGGTCCACCACAGTAAAAGTAGCAATTTGTGTGGCCACATGGGGGTTGTCTCCTAAACTGACCGGGAGCTGGATTGTGCCTCGAATCCCTATAGAAGCCCCTGTGAACCCGTATAGTTGATTTCCGCTTGAGACCAATTCTCTGTCCAGGAATCCAAGCCTTTTGTATGTGTCGTAAGTCAAAACATTTACTGCACTTCCATTGTCCACCAATACCCGATGTACATTGGTAGATCCAATTTTCATCCTCACGACAAGAGCATCAGCATGAGGGTGGTGCACCCATTTGGCATCTTCTTCACTAAACATAATGTCATCCCTCTCTTTTGTGAACAGATGGGGAGGCCTTTGTTCAAGATGATGAACGTTGGTTAGAGGACGGTCCTTTGCCTCTCGGGCATATCTCTCCATGGATTTCTTGCTATCTCCTCCCACATGGGATCCTCCAATAATGACGTGAATGCTATCAGCCCTAGCAGCCCTCTCTGTGTCATCATCCTTAGTTATCGGAGGTGGAGGGGGCACCTGACGGTACTCAGACTTATGTTTCCGTACTTCCTTCACGACCCATTCCGTTAGCTTTCCCTGTCGAATCAGACTTTCAATCTCATCCTTCAACTATCGGCAATCGGCCGTATGATGTCCTGTGGATTCGTGGTAGGCACAGTATTTAGAGGTGTCCCTTTTACTATATTCTGTCATAGGGGTGGCCTTTTTGAATATCCCCTTTCCAGCATAAGTGGCATATATATGATCAATAGATGCGACCAAAGGAGTATGATTCTGCCATTTGGTTGTATAAGGCTTTCCCGTCTCTTTGTCTTTGGTCTTGTTAAACTTCTTTGGGCTAGGGCTCCTTCTATAAGTTTTTCTCCTTTCTTCTGGACTAGAAGATCTTCCCCTCTTCTCCATCCTTCGGCCACTGCTTCTTAAATCCCTCATAGATTTCTCGACCCTCTTGTGAGGCTCTGCCTGTTCATAAAATTCAGCCAAAGTTTCTGGTTCCCTAGCCTGTAGAGTCTTCCAGAATTTAGAGCCCTCCCTCAATCCAGCGATTAAGAAGTTCTTCTGGGCTTCTTCAGTTGCTCCTCGGACCCTAGGAACTTCAGCATTAAATCACATGAAATAATCCTGCAGGGACTCTGTTTCTCCCTGTTTAATGTTTGCAAGGGTAGCCACTGGGGGGCATAATGAAGAGTGGACTGAAATTGCCTTAAGAATAGATCTCCCAACTGTCTCCACGTGCTTATGCTAGCTGGTCCTAACTTAGTAAACCACTGTTGGGCACTCCCCCTTAACGAGGCAGCGAATAACCGGCAACGAGTTAGGTCAGGCACCTGGTAGACCTCCATCTCGGTATTGAAACGGGCCAAGTATTCAGCAGGATCCGCATCTCCAATGAAGGCAAGCTCGAGGTTGCTTCTAAATGACGGGGGTAGAGGGGACATCCTTATTGCTGTAGTGAAAGGAGATGGGGCCGTTGCAGGGGGTGGGGCTCTCTTCTCATGTTCCATCTGTGTCAACAGGCGTCTCAAATCACCAACCCTTAGGTCTCCAATCCTCTCGTCAGACCTCTCCCCGCTAGAATGGTGGGGGGAAGCTCTCTCCCTTCGCTCCCTTCTATGAGTTCGAGGCGGAGTCCTCTCTCTTCTTTCTGTTCTAGGTGGGGTCCTCTCCCTTCGCTCTGTTCTAGGCGGAGTCCTCTCCCTTCGCTCTGTTCTAGGCGGAGTCCTCTCCCTTCGCTCTGTTCTAGGAGGAGTCCTCTCCCTTCGCTCTGTTCTAGGCGGAGTCCTCTCCCTTCGCTCTGTTCTAGGCGGAGTCCTCTCTGGCGCCTCCTTCCGTATCTTAGATTTTTCCAATCTAAGCCTTAAATCATGCTCAGTTAGCTTCTTCCCAATTCGATCGAGAACACTAGTGGATCTAGCCTCGGACGAAGCTGGCTCATGCCGCGGCTCGCTCGGAGCCTGGCTGCCTCGCTCGGAGCCTGGCTGCCTCGCTCCTCCTGGCTTGGAGATATCTCATCTGTCTCAAGAGACCCGGCTTTCTTTAGCCCATCAGCTACCTCGTCGAACTCGTGTATGCATTTTTTAGAGGTTTTATCCTTCTTGTCCCTAACGCCCTTGAGCCTTCGAGCCTTCCTTTTTGCATTCTTGATCGAGTTTTGCTCGACTTTAGCTAGCCGGGCGTTCATAGTTTTGAATTGGAGCTCGATCCCCTCGAGGTAGCCTAAGATCTTCTGGCCATCTAGTGTAACTGGTGCGACTTGAGGCATGACCGGGGTGGTTTTGCGAGGTGAGCCCTCTCCCTGGGGTGTGGTATCCTTCTTATGCTCCATCCCTTTGTCACCGTCCTTGTTGTTCTTCGACATCCTTCTCCTTATGATGACTCCTCAGAAAATTGAATAGAGATTGGGTTTTTTCTCTTGCTCTTTGCCGAGTGTCAATTGTGTATCATACAAGGTGCCTACGTACCCCTTTATATAGGGATCAAGCCTCACGTAGTTCTTGGACAACAAGTTATTGAATAAGCCCATTCAGTCCAAGCCCATTCAATAGTCAAGATTTATGTTCCCATAAATAGCTCAAGGATTATCAATCCTCCTCATGTTCCCATAAATAGTCCAAGGATTATCAATCCACCTCATGTTCCCATAAATAACTTGGTCTTCACACGTTTTCCTACAATCTTGCGGCATCTCCACATTTCTTTCCATGATTGCAGGTCTATCCCGTGTGAACCAAGAAACATCCCATAACTGGGAATTTCCATATGTTGGGCTTCACCCACGATGCGAGCTGGCCAGGCTCGCATCGCACAAAACATATGAAAATTACCCTTTCGTAGTTCAAGTGGTGCGAGCTCACCTATGTTCAAATATTCTTATTTCTGATAAGTAGCACGAGCCCATTACTTCATAATGGTGAGAGCCCAAACTCAACATGGTTAGGGCTTATAATACTTGACCCTAACCTAACAAATCAACCCATTTTATTTCCCAAGTACCATAGGCTAATCAGTACCTAAACATCATAAATAGGAACTCGTGCGAGCCCAAAATGATAAACGCTCGTTCGAGCCCGTTATACTTGGTCATTCCAGTTCATCCAAAACACTTGGTGCGAGCCGAAGCCTGAATTATACCAACATAACTTCCTCTCAAGCCCAAATCACTTATGGACCTGCTTAGGGCCCATTATCGAAAATCTTGTATAACAATATATATGATAAATTAATGGGAACATAAAATATTAAATAAAGAATAAAAATCAATATGATAAATTATAAAATGAGAAACTTAAATATAAATTGAAACATCGAAAAAAATAAATAAATAATACAAATGGGCCATTATTAATATTACTTTATTATTCATTAAAATAATATTAGTGAGAACAAATATAAAAGGTAATATATTTTGATTTAAAGATTATTGCCCGTAAAATTTTTGGAAGGAATAGATTTTGTTAGAAAAAAGTGTTTTAATTGTAAAAGGCAATCATTTAGTTACTATTTTTATATCATTTTATTATTTATTAAATACAATAAATGACCAAAAACCGAAAATCGAAAAACAAAACTTTCAGTATTTCGGCTTTAATAATATTGTATATATATATAATTAGAAAATATTAAATTTAGACCATGATCATCATTTTTGTTGAATAGTTATACTTTTTAGATTGGCTAAGTCTCTTTTTTTTCCTAATTTTAATTATGAGTTAGTTTTTGATGGTTTAGTTTTTGATGGGTGTATAAATGAATTAATTTATGCATAGCTAATATTTTCTTGAGATGGAGTTGTCAGTGGTGGGTTGTGTTAACGGACGCATTTGGTGAAAACAAATTTGGAGAGGGGTGCTGGAATTGTGGTGGTGTTGATGACGGCGGACGACGTGGGATGTGAGGATTAGGGTTTCTGATTTGGGGAAGGCTGAGATTGTATATAGGATTTTGTTCGCAATTAAGATCAAATATTGAATTCTCTCTTTTTCGCAAACTTGCATCATACCATACAATGTGCCTATGTACCCTATTTATAGAGATCAAGCCAAACGTAGTTCTTTGGAACAACAAGTAATTGACATGGGCTAAGTTTCCTTATTTAGGCTAGCCCATGAAATTAGGGCCACCGCCTTTAGTGAATCATTATGAGTTTCTTGACCCAACTATTTTCTCGGTGTGTGGCGTTCAAGTCATTGACCCGATGTTATCGGAGTCAGTGCTTTCCTGGATCTACGGAGAAATATAGTTAATTAGAGGGCTAGGCTTTTGATCACTAAGGGGTGACTCCCTTTGACCCCCTAGTGGGGGATGCCCACTAGCCTGGGTGGGGTCGAATCCTCCTCCATAGCTGCGATAATTGATATAAATATAGATGACTTAGGCATGACCCTTAAACTTCCATGATTCTCCAAATAGCTACAAGGGGAGGTTCGCCCTCTTTTTCCGGAAATATAGGTGAGGCTCTTCAAGGAGGCGAGGCGGTTTTTCTTATGAGAAAACATTATCCATCAGTTATGCTCTAGAACGATCGTGGCAAATAACAAAATATGCGAGGAATAGAAATAAGGCTTCCCCTCTTCTGTAGGCTAGCCCATATAGGTGATGCACAGAAATGAGGCTCCCCTCATCCGAAGGCTAGCCTAAATAGGCAAGGTGCAAAAAGGAGGTTCCCCTCATTTGTAGGTTGAGCCCACATAGACGAGGCACATAACTTTCCACATGCTAGGTTCTTTTTCAGAAATGGGTGAGGCTAAAGTGAACAAAGGGTGACACCTCCGTGTAAGGGGAGGCTAATTTTTGGGTGTAACAACTACCCCCAGTTTCTTGAAACAAGTATTTGTAAAAGTAACTAAGTCTTGATCTGTAGAAAAAAAATTCAAAGATGAGCCTTACCCAAGGTGTCGCTTCCAGCTGCTAATGTATTTCTTCCTTTCCTCGTGATATCATGAAGTGCTAAATCTTGAGGTTCTTCTTCCAATTTCTCCAATTTATGTTTGTAGTTGTTCCTCCAATTTCTCCTTGTATTTGTTCTTCAATGTATTTCTGTATATTTCTTCTTTGCCTCAAGAGGGCGACGTAAAACCACAAGCTACTTATATTCTTGGGCTTCTATAGTCAGGTGAGGTCCTTTTGAATAGGCAATGTCCTTCAGTCTATAAGTCTGAAAATTTTCTAATGTTGGGGGTAGAAATAGGCGAGGCCTCGTATGAGGGTGACGCTGATAAGGATGAGAGACTGTCACATTATCCTTTTGTCTTGGTCATCGCTTTGGTAGACGCTAATTTGGAGAGTCTTTAAGTAATAGGTGATGCATGTAATGAAGATAAGCCTATCCCAATAAGATTGCTTCATGTGTTGATATTCTTCATTGCCCAGACCCAAGAAGGCGACGCTGAAACCTTTGGCGAGAGAGGGCGATGTCGTTGATATGGGAGACATTGTTGGCACGGGAGACCCTGCTGAAGTTGAGACTCTTGATATCTCCATTCTTCCATAGGCGAGCACTCTTCCATAGGTGATCACATAGTAGATGCTTCACAATTTTCTTCCTCTATTAGTAAGCTTTCTGAATGTATCCTAATCCTTTAGGTGAGATGCCTCCTTGTGAGATCCTAGGGGGAGAGGACACAAAGAGAAGGAGAGGACTTTCGTAGAGCGTTAGGTTTCACTAGTGACGTAGGCTGTTGATAAGTAGAAGATACCTTTAGTTGATAAAGAGGCACAGGCCATCATCTTCCATCTCTCACTGTAGTCTTCAATTAACAATTCTAACATATTTTCTTAACTACGCCCTAGGAGGGCGAGGCTGTTTCAGTAAAAGATGAAGACCTTAGGGCGAGGCTATTTCAGTAGAAGGCGAGGACGTTAGGGCGAGGCTGTTTCAGTAGAAGGCGAGGACGTTCATTGACAAATAAATATAAGCACATCTTGTGAATCTTTCAAATTAGAGTCTGCACATTATCTTCGAAATATGTTCCTCTTTAAAATCTCTGATAATTTGGTGAAGCCATCGATAAACTAAATGTAGTCACAATCTCGTGATCCTCTGTTATAGACCTTTCTCTGAACAAGTTTAACTGGTAGTTGGTATCCCTTCGATTTTCCTCTGATATAGGACACCTTGAGAGTGTTTGGAACAATGTTATGCCTGAGAGACTTGAAAAGAGAATCAACATGATGAGCCTTCAGAGCGACATTACCCTCTGAGGGTTTTTTAAGAAAACCACCCCCGAAGGGCCTTCAAAGAGAACCACCCCTGAGGGGATGGGGGCCTTCCAAGAGAACCTCCCATGAGGGCCTTCTTACTACAACCATTGTCTTCATACTAGAAAGATGTTGCCTACCCCTAACTTAAAAAATTTCAAAATTGATGAAACTGGTTTTCACGCATTTATACATTTAGAATATGCTTCTACACAAAATAGTGTCATCTTCCTATTGTAGAGGCGATGCCTCCATGTAGAACGAAGCTTGTTTGGGTATATTAGATACCCCTAGTTTCTTGCAACAAATTATTTTTTGTAAAGGAAACTAATTCTTCTTCTTTTAAAAATAACATCACTCCTGAGGGTCTTCAAACCATATTGCCCTGAAGGGCTTTAAAAACAAAATCACCCTGAAGGATCTTCAAAAGACGATTATCCGGAACTTATTAGTCTTCAAAATAGATGAAACCGGTCTTTATGCATTCACGCTTATAAAATACGCATACCCTGATGTTTTTATTGTTCATTTATAAAATATTTCTGATCATTCCAAGCAATATTCATTCCAAGGAAAGTATGTTTTCCACAAGGAAGTCATATTTGTATGCACCTTCTCAATAAGAGGGAGGACTCTTCTCTCCATAAGAGGGAGGACTATCTTCAACTTAAGAGGGTGCACTCTTTTCACCTTTAAGAGGGTGGACTCTCTTCACCTTTAATAGGGTGGACTCTCTTCACCTTAAGAGGGTGGACTCTCTTCTCTCCATAAGAGGGAGGACTCTTCTCTCCATAAGAGAGAGGACTCTGTTCACCTTAAGAGGGTGGACTCTCTTAACCTATAAGATGGTGGACTCTCTTCACCTTAAGAGGGTGTGCTCTCTTCAACTATAAGAGGGTGGACTCTCTTCACCTATAAGATCCAAGAGCGGACCCCCATAATAGGAGGACATCCGTAAAAGCAATCCACGCATATAATATTTTGCAAATCCAAATTACAAGCAAATACAATCATAAATCTAAGAACTTGAAATACGAATGAATATCTGATGCAAATAAATACAAGATCAGAAAGAACCTGGAGTAAGCATCTCACACAGAGACATCACACTTAGAGACATATGTTGAAGAGGTGCATGTTGTCGACGATTCCTAGCAGGCGATGTTGCTTGAAGGACGATTAGCCAACGACTCTCCTTAAAGGGGAGCATTACCTAATAGGGCTTTCAAAATAAGACTACCCTTAAAAAGAATAGACATCTTCCAAAGCAATTCACACAGGCCCTCCTAACTAGGAGGACATCCACCAAAGCAATTCAACACGACCCTCCTAACCAGGGGGACATCCACTAAAGCAATCCAAGCATGTAATATTTTTGAAAAACCAAATTTCAAGAAGATACAATCACAAATCTAAGAACGTGCAATGCTATGAATGAAAATAAATTCAAGATCAGAAAGAACCTGGATGGAGTATCCCACATAAAGGTATCTAACTTAGAGGAAGATGTTGAAGATGCTGTTGACTTTCCCAGCGAATGACGCATGTTGTCAATACCAAGCCGAGGCTTCTCTCTGATGGGTAGATGATGATGTTCTTCAATCTTCAACCAAATTCTCTAATCTTTTCTTGACAATGTTCCATTCACTTCTCTCTCTTAACTGTGTCCACAGGAATAGCCATGTTTTTTATCATGTCTTCAATACATGAGATCTAGTTCAAAAGCCTCATGTTTCTCTTGATTGAGCGTGGTAGCCATCCTTTGATTTGGATTTCTTGGTGGAAAAAATGACCGGCGGATCCCTAGAGTGTCCCATTTTATGGTGGCTAGCCCTTATCCATGGTTGGGGCCCTCTTCTAGATCTCCATTGAACTGTTTCTTGATAAGTATCCATTTTTTTTTGCGAGGGCCTTCCCTGTCTCACCGGCATAGAGCGTCGCCCGCCTTGATCTCCTCCAAGCTGTGGAGTTGGGTTTGCCTGATTTGGCGTGGTAGCCTCCCTCAGATCTGGTTGTCTTGGTGGTGGTGGAGGCATATCCGTCGTGGGAACGAAAACCTCCTCCAAACGATTACCATCATCAGCTTGTTGTTCAGTATGTTGCGACATCCTTCCTCCAGAGATGTCAAAAAGCCCTCATTTTAGCGTCAATTTTTAACGGAGGAATTTGGTGAAAACAAATTCGGGGAGGGGTGCTGGAATTGTGGTGGTGGTTGATGACGGTGGACGACGTAGGATGTGAGGGTTAATGTTTTTGATTTAGGGAAGGCTGAGATTATATGTGAGATTTTGTTCTCAATTAAGATCGAATATTCAATTCTCTCTTTTTCGCAAGCTTGCATCATACCATACAATGTGCCTACGTACCCTATTTATAGGGAACAAGCCAAACGTAGTTCTTGGGGAACAAGTAACCGACATGGGCTAAGTTTCTTTATTTAGGCTAGCCCATGAAATTGGGGTGACCGCTTTAGTGAATCATTATGGGCTTATTGACCCAACTATTTTCTCGGTGTGTGGAGGTCAAGTCATTGACCCGAGGTTATCGGAGTCAGGGCTTTCCTGGATCCACGGAGAAATATAGTTAATCAGAGGGCTAGACTTTTGATCACTAAGGGGTGACTCCCTTTGACCCCCCTAGTGGGGGATGCCCACTAGCCTGGGTGGGGTCGAATCCTCCTCCATAGCTGCAATAATTGATGTAAAAATAGATGACTTAGGCACGACCCTTAAACTTCCATGATTCTCCAAATAGTTGCAAGGGGAGGTTCCCCCTCTTTTTCCGAAAATATAGGCGAGGCTCCTCAAGGAGGCGAGGCGGTTTTTCTTATGAGAAAACATCATCCATCAGTTATGTTGTAGAACGATCGTTGCAAATAACAAAATAGGCGAGGAATAGAAATAAGGCTTCCCCTCTTCTGTAGGCTAGCCCATATAGGTGATGCACAGAAATGAGGCTCCCCTCATCTGGAGGCTAGCTTAAATAGGCGAGGTGCAGAAAGGAGGTCCCCCTCATTTGTAGGTTGAGCCCACATAGACGAGGCACATAAATTTATTAAAATGTGTGGATAGTGCTAATATGTGGACAATGTTGAAAAGCCTTGGTGGTACAACGGACTCATATGAAGAAAAAAACATATTGCGATAAACAAATTTTCATGGGATTCAAATTTCTTAACCGAGGAAAGCCGATTAATTATGCCAAAGGCCACATGAATGAAAGTATTGATTCGCGCGTATAAATTTAAACTTTTCCTTCCGAATGTTCATCTAACTAGTTTATATGCTTGATATAATGATATTAAATAAGCCCGATGCACAGATATATTCAATCGAAATAAGTATTGGTTTTGCGAGTCAACCCGGTGGAGGAGGAAGAAGCTATTCATCCTATAGATTGGTGCTTTCAAGCAACGGCCTCGGGAAGTAGAAGACCCCTGAAAAACCAGCTTAATGGTTATCCAAGAATTCGGCGTCCAACCACTTCCCATATCTTGCAGAAAATTATTGGACCCCGTGTGTCGGTGGTGCAGGATCTTAGAGCCAAGCTAATCAAGGAAATGCATCGATTATTCCAGTTCTTGTCTTTGTTAATGTAGTGTGCAATCTCTTAAATGATGCACGAGAAAATTCAGGCGCCTATCATACTCCACCAACCTACACATAAGTGTTGAATATTGCATATGTCACTTTTCAAATGCAAAGGAACCTGAAAAGTTGTTCGCAAGCATTTTTCAGTGCTGTTGTTGGTGAGGTAACTACGTTATTTGGGGAAATCCTCCAATCAATATAAAACAAATATTTAATTGAAAGTGCAAAGGTAACATGAAAATTTCTTATTCGTTAGTCAGTTTTTAGGTATGATGCTATTTTTATTGTAAATGTTAGTATTCTTTCGGTTCATTTTTAGTTAGGAATACATATTCAATCTCAACTATTGGTGTATATAGGCTATTAATAGGGCTCAACATCACGCTGATGATGGGGAGGCGATTCATTTTTAGTTAGGAATACATATTCAATCTCAACTATTGGTGTATATAGGCTATTAATAGGGCTCAACATCACGCTGATGATGGGGAGGCGACGATCATGAGGAGGATGATGGTGGAGTGGATGAGTAATCGGGTTTAAGTTATTACTCATAGGTGGATGAACCCTTTAATAGCTTGTTGGCTGTGATTTTATGTTGGAACTCTATTTTTATGCTATGTTAATTGTGTTGATTTTGGATATTCGGATATATCAGATTATTGAATGTCATTGTAATTATTGATATTTCTTATTTCTTTATAACTTTCAATGTTTGGTTTTGTCTATTGGGTTTCTTTTCTATATTTAGCAGTAATTGTGGTATGTGTGTGTGTGTTTGTTGATATGATTGGTTGCATACGTAGGGTACAAGCAGGACAAAATGCAGTTGTAGAAGAAAAATTTGTAGAAAAATCTTAGCGTTTAAACCAACCATATATATTTATATATATGATCAAAATTGACCAGTTATGTGCCAAGTAAATAGCACAAAAAATCTAAGCGTGTAATGTAACAATATATATATTAATGATTGAAATTGACCACTTATGTGCCCAGAAACCTCATAAATAAATCGACCGTTTTCATACAATCAGGACCGGACCGTACTGATAAATAAAAAAGTTGATTTAAAATTGGTCGAGTTTGTAAAAGACAAAACTTACTCCTAGAAAATCGACCATTTTCTACCATTTAGTTGAGCTGAGGAAATCCTACTTTATGTAGTTGGTTATGGCGCTCGCGTTTAGGTAGCCTTATCAACTGATGTGGCACTGAAATGTGAAACTGGACCAGCCACCTAGCCACCTGTCAGAGACACGTCATTAAGGTGGTTCCGACAAGTAAGCAGGATCCGGACACATTGCTACACACGTGGATTTGTGCATCAATGTCGATTAACCTAATTCCGATCATTTTGATCCAAGATCGATTACTTTTATCCAACCACGATTGTCAGTCAGTTTGCCTTAAACGGATAGTTTTTAGTAATTTTCGGCCGTATTTTTGGTCAGAATTGACTCTATTTCTTGTAGTCATTAGTTTAACAATAAAACGTGATAAAATTCATGTGAGAAGTTAAACACTTGAAAAATGATTACAAGGAAGACTATTCTAATATTTTTGATTTTAATTTAAAACAATGTGATCGATGTTTGTAACTTAGAATTATTAATTAAAAATGTAATTAGAGTATACATATTCATCACATGTTTTTAAATTATTTATTAAGAGCTTAATTAGACTATACATATCCAAAACCGGTCTTTAAATTATTAATTAAGAGTTCAATAATTAGTGTATATATATTTAGCACAACTGCACATGTCTCTAATATATTTCGGAGCCTGTTTGCATAGGATTGGGCCCTTCTATAAAATTCTACTTTTAGCTCTATATAGGAAAATTTCTTTATTGATTTTAAAACGTATTTGCGCAAAAGATAGTATTTTAATTACTAGTGATTTTTTTTGTTGACAAGAATTACCAGATATATTCAAACAAAAAGAAAAATATTTCTTATTTTCTTTTAAGTTAAGACATAAATGTAACTACAAAATTCTACGCGTTAATGATGATAGTTCTATGCCTTGATGATATGATAATAGCAAATGAATGTGACAAATAATCGATGACCGACCAAGATATCAAATTAAGCTTTAAATTTTTTAAGATTAATGACAACACCATCGCGTATATGATTGGATCCGAAACCGACCGGACTTATCCCGGCCATGATTGTCAGTCATGATTGCCTTAAATCGACAGTTGTTTCGGGATTTTCGATCATTTATAGGTCAAAACTGACCCTATTTTTGTAGTGATTATGTTAGGGAAAGAACTTGATAAATCTGGTGTGAAAAGTCTTGTGTGAAAAGTTAAACACTTAGAAAAAATTACAAGGAAGATTATTCCAATATTTTTTCTATTAATAATCTAGTAAATTAAATTTAAAATTGTATGATCAATGTATGTAACTTAAAATAATAAATTAAGAGCGTAAATAGGTATACATATCCAATCCCCTAAAATTGTTGGGGTTGTGTTTGTATAGGATGGGGCATCTAAGATTTTACTCAGTAAACATCCCCAAAAATTATATAATTTAGCTATATAGGCAAATCTCTTTGATGATTTTAAAACGTTTTTCAAAATTATATTTGAATTACTAGAGTTATTTTAATTCACACACTAAGCAATATATATCTTATTTTCTTGTAAGTAGGGACATTAATGTAACTGCAAAATTCAATGATGATCTGATAATAGCAAATGAATGCCACAAATAATCGAGGACCGGCCAAGATAACAACTTAAGCTTTAAATTTTTCAAGATTAATGACCTGAACAACATTAGTGTGCATGCATGCTTGGAATGGAAAAGAAGTATTCATTCATTAAACAGTTGTTGTGAAGCCGTAACCAGTGGCTACCCATAATACAATCAAGAAAACTCCGATTTGCTTATAAAAAAAATTTAATCCGAGGTGGAGGCGCGACTTCTCTTGACATACTTTTTCGCCCAGACTTGCTTCCCATAAATAGAATACTTGGTTTTTATTCCAGGAGGAGCAATGTTTGGAATGATGGATGATGAACGGCAAACCATTCGAGCATATAATGGTTGTTCATCACTCGACACATCTTGCATGTAGATCCCCTCTATGAAATCACCAAAAATCCTGTACCGAAAGGAAAACCATGTCAACATCTACTTACTCACCAGTCACCTCATAGATAAATATTTAATTTCTATTTCACAATTTAATTATGCATTTATATACATCTGTATGAATATTAAATAATTTTATACCTTGTAAAGAATTCTCGAATTTCCGATTCAGGGATGTAGTACCCTTTGGAGAATGTCAAAAAGATAGTTCGATCATCTGGTGCGACGTGTGGTTCGTCCTCGCAGCCATCCACCAGCTGCATTCCTCCAAAAAGTTCACTTAGATCAGCATCAGGATTTGCCAATACATTTCCGACATTATACATGGGACCCATAAAATGTCCAGAACCCAAGCTTCCTGGTAACTCTGGTTGAGGAATTCCACCTACAACATTGTGGTACAAAGGAGGACGTGGCAGATTGGTGTTATAAGCAAACCACATCCTATCTCCGTGAACATCTACAAACTGACTATCACTTGTCAGTATGTCCCTAAAGGCCCTCATGCAAACTTCGGAAATGATGTTCCTAACACTCTCAGTAATCTTACTCCGTTTCTCACGAAAGTAAAGCAAGTTGATTTCACGAGAGCATAACATCTGAAGCAAACGTGGATCCATGAACTCTTGACCCAAGTCGTCGTTGTCCATCCAAATAAAAAAGGCAGCAATTTCATTAGCAAGTTGATCAATGAAATGAAATGGCCAAGAAATCACTTTGTGGACAGCATTCTTGCTGTATCGGATTCTTTCTAGCCAGATTAAGAATGCCACAATAAACATAGACTCATCAACGTTATGACCAAGTTTACGGACCAGCCTATAAAATAGTGTACGATCAATTGTATGGTAAAGATTAAAATGTTGGTCGCTAACGTTTTCATCATCGAAAAACGAGGCTGGATCGTACAAAGCAAACCTATGTTTGAATTCATAGCAATCGAACTCCATCTCCATTGCCATGACTTAAAAAAAACACGGGTGTGTATGTGTGTGAATAGAGAGGAACTTGAGACGAACAGAAACAAAGAGTTTTTGAGATTTACTTCAAGAGGAAATGCGAAAGGTTTCTAGTGGTATGGATTAAACTTAGACTAGGGGCATATATAGTAGAGACTTGGTGTGAAGATAGGGTTTATTTGAGCCGCGAGTCGCATCCTTTGGTAGACGCGGCATCTATTCAAAATTTAGGGCTTTTTTGGTATGGTATTGTAGACAAACGGCTATGTCTAAAATTGTGACAGTGGTCACGACTGTTCGCTTGGCATATGTTACTAGCTGGGCATTTTAAATATTTCAAAAAAAAAAATATGCATTGTTTCTATTTTTCTTTTTTTGAAGAAAAAAATAAGCATCATGAGGAATAAATTATTCTTATTATATTTTCAAAAAAATCCATTTATAAAAGATTTCACTGATGAATATTCTACGATTGCAATAGTTTTATTGGTATGCATGGAAACTCTTTTTATTTTTCAGTTTTCTAATTATTAAATGTTTGTCATACAATTGTCTTATTTCACAATAACAATCAAAATATAAAATAATTGTCGATTTATCAATTCTTGTAACATTCTATATTTGTTCCAGGTACGTACTATACTTGAATTACATAAATGTTTGTTGAAAGTCATACATTTAAAAAAATACTCTACGAGACATTTCAAAGAAAAAAACAATTTGAATAGAGATCAACCAAAACTAAATGACATATATCAATACTATTATATAATAGACGAAACATTAAAAGTTTGTTCTGTCGGTATGGTACGTTGTGATTATTGAAGATATTATTGCCCCACTTACGTTGTGTTGGGTTGCAGCAATATCACTATCAGGATAAAACAGCACAGATCAATCCACTCACAGAAATGGCAATGATCAACAGCGAGCTGCACCTCAGTTCGCCCAAAAACCTATGTATATTCTGTATGTGTTGTGAGAGAGAGAAGAATATCTTTGCTAGGGTCTTTCACAGTTACGTCTATCCTTCTGTTAGCACAAAATCACGCAAGCGCACGTGGTCACAAGTAATATACGAATAAGTCAAGTTCGTTCCCACAGAGATCTAATGAGGTGTTCAATTCAATTAATGTACCTATGCAACAATGTATGATTTTTACCCACTGCTAAGACAATTAACAATTTGGGTTTGATTATCTAAAATTAACTAGAGAACAAATTATTAAACTAAGAATTAACTAACTAAGAGGATTAAAATCGATTTATGTATATGAGAATAAAACATGGGATCCTAACTTCATTAAGTACTTCATTCAGAGTCTTTTGTCTTTATTCAATGCATGTGACGGTTGTGAAAACTAATCGGATAACACGAAATCAGTACACGCTACCTTTCAGTATACGTATACCAAACCACTTAAACATCCACAAAATAGATAGAAGTTAAGCAGACACCAATTATGCTTAGACCCTATATGTATATAAGATTTGAAAACATAACGGTTTAACGAGCAAGTTATCCATTCAGATTACATAGGGCAGGTAAGATGGTTAAAATCACCTACGAATCATGCATGACAAACATACATAAACCTATGCTAGCATGGCAAGTTCCAAACCTCTATATCCACTTTCGCATTCAATAGAAATTAACAAACAATCTTAGATGTTAGCTACGCATCCAAGAAGAATAAGCACAACCAAACTAGGATATCAATTAGCCATCACACACACATCTTTAAAACAATTAACTACTAAAATCCATAAATAAATCCGTTAGAATCCCACGACAATGATTAGTTCATAATAGAACAGTTCATCATCGTGGGTTCTGATGAAAGCATGATGAAAAACAAGAAATCAATGATGTAAATATGAATAAGAGTTAAAGGTTTAGAGGACAAATCCGGAAGCATCCAAAAGTTGCACCAAAATTGAAGAATACAAGAAAAAACTATGTCTAGATCTCCTCGTAGTCACGTTTTTCGTTCTTGGCTCCTCGATCTTGTGCATATTGAATCTGATTTCTGGTGTGTTGTGATGTATTGTGATGTGTTGATTATGTCCCCCCAAGGTGTGTATTTATAGCTCCAAGTTGTCCCTCTTCCAAGCAATTGCCGTTTTTGAGTTAGAATAGAATTACGGCAATTTCCATCTTTGAATGCAATAAGAATTGCATATTCCATGTTAACAACTGATTCTGGAAGTTTCTGGCCGTCCCAAGCAATTACCATAATGATTAGAAGTCGAATTTGTGAAAATTTCCTTATTAAAATCGAATTCTGGCAATTTCTGGCGATTCTGACTTCCTGGGAGGCCGCACAGAATTCCAGTACAATTCCTGGGCGCCCGTGCAGAAACTTCTGTCTAGAATTATAGAAAATGTTGTCCTCTTCGCGTGAGCTGTAAGATCGTCAGAATCGGACTTGTAGAACTCCAGATATGGCCAAAACAGTGAATTATGTGCAGGTAGCCCAACAAATCCGAATTTCCTTCTAATAAATCTCCAAATTGAGCTCTTTATTCTCCAATCCTTCCAAGTTTAGGATTTCCTTGCGCTCTCTCGCTCCGCAACCACTTGGCCTTCACAAACATGCTCAAAACACTTCTGCAAACCACAAGAACTCCACATCTCTGCTGACAACTCAACTCTGCAATTACTAACACCAAACATATCACAAATACCACAAACTTGAGAACAAAACAACCAATTTAAGCCAATTTAGGACGATCCTAGTGGATATGAAATCCACTTATCACACCCCCAAACTTAAACCGATGCTTGTCCTCAAGCATAAACAGACTCTACTAACTATAATGCAATGCATGAATGCAACTAATATGATAATGCAAACGATCCCCTCAAACTAACCATAACCAATCAACAAGCCAATATCTCAAGGAATGCAATCTTTCAAACAGAGTTCAACCAAATCCCCTTATACTAACCATACAAACACAGAAACGTGCGTGTGTGCATTGCTCATCAATATACTCCCAAACTAAACCAAGATCATATCCTATTCTTCATCAAAACAACCACAAGCTTATAAACAGAATGAACTCTAGATACAAGAAACCACTTAAAGACACCTCAACCTCAACTTGAGTTAGACAGGAAATCATGCTTTATTACTACACACATGCTTATTTGACCGTGCAATGGCTGAGACCCCAAAAGGCTTATACAATAATACCCATGTAGCGAGCGTTAGGTTAGTGGATCCCAGACCGTAAAAATCTTAGGTCACTAGGCACAAAGTCCCCTAGAACTTAATTGCTCGAGTATTAAAGAGCTCAACCTGATCAATTCTGCATAATAACACTAAAACAACTTCTTTTTCTTTTCTTTTTTTTTTCTTTTTTTTTCTATATTTTTTTTTAATTTCGGAATGAGTGCGTTTTGCTCTTTCTCATCCCACCCTAGACTACTCATCTTTTCAATGAGCCAGCTACTAGCCATTTGACACCTAGCCTTATTGACAACTAGCATGAAATCCCTGTTTTCCCCCAAACTTAGACTTAAGTGCTTCTTTCAATTTCAAGAGAATAGAAGACATTCTAAATATAAGCAAAAGGTTAAATTCTAACATCCAAACAAACATGGTCTGATCAAATCCAAAAGCAACCAATGAGACTTATGAAATTATTTTGTTTCTGTCATGCAAGTCAATTCAAAGAAACTTAATCAGCCCTCTATCTATCACTATCACACTCCCATCAACATCAACTCACTAACGGAAATAGTCAAATCCTAAGGGATCATGAAATATGCATGCTATGCAAATGCAACTAAATGGACTCACATAATAG
Organism: Heracleum sosnowskyi; assembly: GCA_030848705.1. Taxonomy (NCBI): domain Eukaryota; kingdom Viridiplantae; phylum Streptophyta; class Magnoliopsida; order Apiales; family Apiaceae; genus Heracleum; species Heracleum sosnowskyi. The sequence continues at coordinate 14,929,680 of CM061239.1, forward strand.
ATATAAACACATATGCAAAACAGAATGCTCTATATGACCATTATGCAAAGATATGAATGAACTAACTACATATGCAATATGAATCTATATGACACACACACTAACATTCCTAAATTATCACCCCCAAACTTACAATATTCAATGTCCTCATTGAAGGTAATAAAAAGGAAAGATGCAGAGAATACCTAATCATCAGCAGGACCACCCTCCTCAGGTGGTGTATCAAGAGGTGGATAAACAGAATCCTTACCAAAGGTAGGCCAAGCAATACCAACTCCAAAAGCTCTGAATACAGTACTCAAAACTGCAAATAAAGAAATAAAAATAATACTAACTAATAGGACCACCACTTTCGTAGATGACACGATTGCATTGAGCATATGCAACAAGCCGTTAAACCCCTAGGCAACCCTAGTAGGACGAGTTTTGTCTCGTGAGGGTTTATAGATGATATACCCACAAAATCAAATATTTTCAACCACCAAGTCTCTCAAACATGCAACATGTCATAATAATGCATATTCGCGTGGGTTGCCTCCCACGAAGCGCTTGTTTTACGTCAATAGCTTGACGTGAATCTTTTTTCATCCAGTCGCAAGAACGGTGAATGTCGACTCACGGTTCACCATATTACCAACATCATAATTCAACCACTGACCATTAACCTTGAACGCTTCGTCCGGAAACTTATGGAAAATCTCTACTGCATCATGCGGACATGCTGATTTCACCGTGATAGGCACCGACCACCTTGACTTACGCTTTCCTGGAAAAATCTGAAGCGAGACTTGAAACGCAGAACTGGCCGACCAGGTACAAATGAATGTTTCACCACCCCTCTTTCATGCCAGTCCTTAACCTTCTCCTTATATAGCCTGTTGCTCTCGTATACTTTACCATACCTCAATTTATCCTGCAGTGGTTGGAGTTCAAGTGTAGGAGCTTCTTCCATAGATGGTTTAAGTCGCTCCTGAGAATTGTTCAGCTCTGCTAATCCAAGAGATTGGAATGGCGCATCAAATTTTCTTTTCCATGGAGGCGCATTCAACAACTGAAGTTGCTCTGCTCTTTCTTCGTCTTCGATATCAAAATCCCCTATCAAGACTCTCTCCACTGTATCTGACTTCAGCGGTTGTTCAATCTCTGTATTGACGACAGAATCGACCATCTCCAAATTAAAGCACTCTTCTTCCTCAGTTGGAAATTTCATTGCCTTGAACACGTTAAAAGTGACCTTCTGATTTTGAACCCTCATTGTAAGCTCTCATTTCTGCACATCGATCAAAGTTCGGCCTGTAGCCAAGAACGGTCTTCCCAAGATAATCGGAATCTTCTTGTCTTCCTCATAGTCCAGAATCACAAAATCAGCAGGAAAAATGAGCTTATCCACTTTAACCAAAACATCCTCCACTATACCCCTTGGATATGTGATCGACCTGTCAGTCAACTGTAAAGACATGTTTGTAGGTTTAGGCTCTGGCAATCCAAGTTGCATGAAAACAGACAACGGCATCAGATTAATACTAGCTCCCAAGTCACACAAGCACTTGTTGAAAGATAGATTGCCGATTGTGCATGGTATGGTGAAACTCCCTGGATCCTTCAGTTTAGGAGGTAACTTCTGTTGTAGAATAGCACTGCACTCTTCTGTAAGAGCGACGGTCTCCAACTCCTCGAGTTTCAACTTCCGAGATAGAATACCCTTCATGAACTTTGCATAGCTCGGCATTTGTTCTAGAGCTTCCGCAAAAGGTATGTTGATGTGTAACTTCTTGAAAACCTCGAGAAATTTGGCGAATTTTGTGTCAAGATTCTGCTTCTGTAGCCTCTTTGGATATGGAGGAGGAGGATAGATCTGGTTACTCTCTGTAGTCTTCTTCTGGAGCCTCTTTGGGTATGGAGGAGGTGGGTAAATAGTCTGCTCCGAAGTAGACTTGTCAGCAGAATTTTTGCTCTTTTCAGCCTCACCGTCCAACTGCTTAGCTGCCAAATCAAAAATTGGCTTTTCCTTAGAAGGTTCCACCTGATGCTGCTGAATTTTTTCCTCTTTTTCAACTGCTGATTTTTGATTGCCCGTGACCTTTCCCGATCTCAAGGTAACTGCTTTCACATGTTCTTGGACAACTGTCTTTCCTGGATTAGGCTCCGTATCGCTAGGAAGAGTTCCCTGAGCTCTACTGAGTAAGGCACTTGCCAACTGCCCCATCTGATTCTCCAAAGTTTTGAGCGATGCCGCCTGGCTTTTAACTATCATTCTCAACTCATCCAATTCAGATTTTTCATTCGAAGACTGCCCCGCACTAGCATGAGGTTGTTGCGGAAATCCTGGTGGCTGAAATTGTTGCCTAGGAGCATACTGTGGCTGAAAATTCTGCCCTTGCTGCTGCTGAAAATTCTGAGGATTGTAAGGCTTTGCTCCAAATTGCTGACCTTGGAATGGCTGATAAGGCTGCTGAGATTGTTGATTGTCGCTCCAGCTGAAATTAGGATGATTCCGGCTATTGGGATGATAGGTGGCTGGAACTGGCTGTGATGGTCTCTGAAAGTTGCTCACAAACTGCGCCGACTCACTAGATATGGCACAATTATTCGTCTCATGTGCGCCCGCACAAAGCTCACAAACACTAGCCACCTGCTGAACTCCATAATTCGTCAAAGAATCCACCTTCATTGTCAAAGCCTTCAACTGGGCTGCTATAGCTGTAGCTGCATCAACTTCAAGAACTCCTGCTACTTTGCCTTGTGATAATCTCTGAGTAGGATTCTGATATTCATTCGCAGCCATCATCTCAATTAACTCATAAGCTTCCTCGTAGCTCTTAGCCCATAGAGCTCCACCTGATGCTGCATCTAACATTGGTCTTGATTGTGCTCCCAGGCCATTATAAAAACAATTAATCACCATCCAGTCGGGCAATCCATGATGTGGACATCTCCTAAGCATCTCCTTGTATCTCTCCCAAGCGTCACATAAAGTTTCTCCAGAATGCTGAGAAAACTGAGTAAGAGCATTCCTGATCGCAGCAGTTTTAGCCATGGGGAAGAATTTAGTAAGAAATTTCTGAGCAAGATCCTCCCATGTAGTAATAGAACCTGCTGGTAGAGAGTGCAACCAGCCCTTAGCCTTATCCCTCAGAGAAAATGGGAAAAGTCTCAGCTTCACGGAATCTTCCGACACTCCATTGGTCTTGAAGGTGTCACAAATCTCGATGAAATCCCTAATATGAATATTAGGATCTTCCGTTGGAGCACCCCCAAACTGCACTGAATTCTGCACCATCTGAATCGTGCCAGGCTTGATTTCAAAGGTATTAGCTGCAATAGCCGGCCTGACAATACTCGACTGAATATCATTGATCTTTGGCTGAGAATAGTCCTTCAAAGCCTTAGCTGCAGGTGCTACTCCTTCTGGAACCTCCCATCTTTACTAACTTTAATCTTTCTTCTTCCAATTTACGAGTCTGAGAACGTGTTCGCATACACGTTCAAGTACCTGAAACACACAGAACAAACAACTACAATCCGAGTCAGTGAACTCTAACGACCACTGATGACAAGCACATAAACTAAAATAAAACACCGATGATCCCCGGCAGCGGCGCCAAAAACTTGTTAGCACAAAATCACGCAAGCGCACGTGGTCACAAGTAATATACGAATAAGTCAAGTTTGTAAGACCCCAGATTTTGGGTAGAATTAAAACTTTTATTATATGTTGATGTAAATATGGATAGTGGCAATGACTTTGAGAATCAAGTTATGAAATGAATATGAATTTCGGTTTTCAAACATTTTGAGAATAGTAAGAATGGACTGAACATATAAATAAGAACAATCAATCTGGAAGATAAGAATACAATACTCCAGGGAAGGAAAGTATTTTTATGTCATCCAAATCAATATCTGGAATACATCCGACAACTCCGTAAACAAGATAGCGTACGCCCGAGAAAGCACTAGAACGTTTTCTAAGTGCAAAGAGTAGAGAGAAAATAGATCAGGAATATTGGAACGGATTTTGATCCAAAGGATTATAGAAAAACCACTGATGAATAGTAACTCTTCATTTAAAAGTTTTTCAGACCACCCTATATGCGGGACGATATAATAAACTTTCAAAGTCGCATTAGTGATCTACGATGGAAATAAAAGAATGCAGAAGCTGTCAAAATCGGAAAAATAGCATTTTTCGTTTTCTCCGAAATTTCACCAAAAACGGACTAAATAATTATTATTTGAGGATATTTAAGGATTTAAATTATTAATTCCATGGATATGGATTTGATAAATGAATTAGAAGTATCGAGAACAATTTCGGTAAAATACCTCGATAGAACCCTCGAGAAACCTTGCGAGCGTTCTACGAAATTAAACGAACCAGAAAAGCTACTTTATTCCAAGCCAATGCATGCTTGCCAAGTGTCAAGACAAGAAGAGACCAAGGGTGATGACTCACCACATTGGATAAATATCAAGTAATTAAACAAGATAAGAAGAAAAAGAAAAAGGAAGAGAAATTTCGGGAGAGAAGAAGAAAGAAAAATGGGAGAGAAAGAAATGATCATAACTTGAGATTCCGTTGTCCGTTTTTGGCGTTCCACCACTCAAATCGAAGCTCTCGAGAAGCCCGACGTAACCATGGTAAGCAATCGCCTCACCTCTGTCATTTACCCTTCGATTTCAGTGAGTAACAGTTGGAGAAGATGATGAATAGTAACTTGTATTTTGCTTTGTTGCTTTTGATATTGAGTTTGTGGCTTCCAAAGGTTGTATTAAGCAAGGATCTAAGGTTACATAAGGAATATAGCAGCAAGCAAGCTTGGAGGAAGGTATAAACCTCTGCCCCTTTGAGTTTTATATGAGTTTTAAAGTGGTTTTGATGTTCATGTAAAGTTAAGATCATGATTAAGTGATTTAGTGATTATTTGGATTTGTTTGAATGTGTAAAATGATGGGTGTTGGATTTGAGCCTCCCCACTGATCTTAGAGGTGTATGATGGTTGTTTGTTGAGGTTGTAGATGTATGGTATGCCCGGTGTGGCTTGGTTATGTTGTGACAAAATAGGATTATTCGATTTTAAGCCGTCGTAATGCCCGATTTTCGGTAACTCTATAAACTGCCTAGAATCAGAAAACCTAACTGCCTCTTTTGGTTCAGTTATAAACATGAGTGTGTAGAGCTTTGTTTCTAGTTTACGTGAGCGCAAGAATCATGTCATTACGATTTACGGTTTATGAGATATGACCATTTTAGTGAAAGTGGTTCAAGGAATGAGATTGCAGAAATGTACCAACTTTGTGGCTATGTTTGAGACCCTTAAGAGTTGTTTTAAAATATGGAATTTTGTATTGAAGTGTCAAGGGCAGTTACGAAGGTTTCGAGTCCAAAAGATTATTTTCCGATTTTATAAAAATGTGTTAGCCGAGGTTGCGCAAGTGAAAACCACTAAGAACATGACTTAGAAACCAATGTTGTAAATGGTTAAGTATAACTTGTATTCGAGGATCGATTTCGGACTAAACCTACGACTGAAGTAATTGTCGACTAAACATGGACTTAGTATGAGCCTATAACGAGCTAGTAGTGCCTTGGTTGTGTTTCGCTTACGTGTTTAAGCATTGTGTACAAGTGGATTATCCAGGGGATTAATCGTGCGTTTTCTTTGACTTTGTCTAGATTGTCCGACATCGTCGCGAACCCCTATCACTTCTTGAGCATCAGGCAAGTTTTCTAAATCTATACTTTGAAGTATTGATTATATATTACTGCTGTTGCCATGTGTGGAGTTATACAGTTGTGCGATACATGTTATATATTGTATAAAAATAGAGTTTGACTTGGGTTTATATACGAGCTGTGAGATAATGTACTTATGAACCGGGATACCTTGTAGCTCTATAGATAAGAGCATGTTTATTGTTTCGACTCTAGACCGGGAGTCGATATTTGTGTTATATAGATAGTCGTGGAAACCCGGAGGGATTCCAGCGGCAGAGTACTATTCATCTTGACGAATATTATTATTAAATATTAACTATATTTCTAGAAAGTATTAATTACCTGGAAATGATTTGAGGAATGTTATTTGAATATTACCTCATTCGAATGTTATTACTTGGAAATGATTTGGTAATTGGCTTATAAGCTAGATATGGGATATCAGTTATAAGCCAGGTTTTTATAAATGCCCTAGGTAAAGGGCGTATGATTTTATTCTTTAGACCGGAAGTAGATATATTTTCGGTATATTTTAAATGATTATTTTTTCGATAAAGATATCGGGTAACCGTTATTCGAGGATTAATTATTTTTATTTAAGAATATTATTTATTAATATTCATTTGAGGATTATCGACTTACAGAATATTATTTATATACATTTGAGGATTATCGACTTACAGAATATTGTTTATATTCATTTGAGATTTATTTAATTAATGAATATTACTTTTGAATATTCATTTGAGATTTAATTATTTAAAGGATATTATTTTCGAATATTCATTGGAGGTTCACTTATTTGAGAAATATTATTTTTAATATTCATTTGAGGATTATTTATTAATGAATATTATTTTTGAATATTCATTTGAGGATTATTTATTAATGAATATTATTTTTTAATATTCATTTGAGGATTATTTATTAATGAATATTATTTTTGAATATTCATTTGAGGATTATTTATTAAGGAATATTATTTTTTTAATATTCATTTGATGATTATTTATTAATGAATATTATTTTTGAATATTCATTTGAGGATTATTTATTAATGAATATTATTTTTGAATATTCATTTGAGGATTAATTATTAATGAATATTATTTTTGAATATTCATTTGAGGATTATTTATTAATGAATATTATTTTTGAATATTCATTTGAGGATTATTTATTAATGAATATTATTTCTAAATATTCATTCGAGGTTTGTTTATTTGATGAATATTATTTTCGAATATTCATTTGAAGGTTTACTTGTTTAATAAATGTTATTAATTGTTTTCCAATCAAAAAGAGGTTCCCAAAATGATGTTTTTTCCGTTTAAATCTGTCTTTTAAAGAGGATTTAAATGCTCGCTCAACTATAAAAAATATGGGAAACCTGATTTAAGTGACTACTACTCTTTTTAAACTCTCAATTCAAAAACTGTCAAGGGACAGATATTTTCTTGGAGCAATTTAATTGCTGCCAGTCTAATGTTGTGTTACCACCTCAATAATCGAGGGGTAAATTCATGGAACAAGTCGATATCCATTAACAAGCATAGCTTGGGAAATATTGGAGAATCTTCCTTTCCAACCTAGATATAACTACTTAGTGGAGTCGTATCAACAAGTGTTACACTTGGGGAAAGGAGGACGATCTTTACGTTTCAGAGTCATGGATTTCATCTGAACTAGGAGTGGTGTAAGTGGTCAAGTTGCGTGGGCCCATCCAACTTTTATATTGCCCCAAATGGGCCGGGAGGTCATAGTAAGGCGGTAGACAATGTCAAGCCGTCGTGATACTTCCATCTACATGTAGAAAACTATTTGAGCGGTGCGACCTGCTACTGATCATAGTAAGGTTAGGCACAGCGGACGCGGTAGCAACTCCAATATTAGTTCATCATCCAATTTGGATATTTCCTGCAACATGTATTGGGGTGAAGAACCAATCGTGTTGGCAGGGGGTCGAGAAATGTTTGGAATTGAACTGACAATAAATCCATGCAACTTCATCTTTTATTTTATGAGTTATGACTCTGTGAATACCTTACATAACATGAGTTATGGTAAGGGAGTTGTTTATACTGAATCACCTTATAACTTCATCTTTTAAGTTATGTGTTGATATTCTGCTTACATAGCAGATATTTTTGGAAAGGTTATATTGGTTTACTTTGAAACCTCATCTTTTATATTATACTAGAACTTTGTTCATAATATAGCAAAAGTTTGCAGAAATATTATGGAAATGATATTTGAAGTACAATAATGGTACTGTTTTTGGGAATACATTCCGATAAGGATATAATTTCAGTATCGAGATATTTTGACAAGTTATTGTCTTATACCCGCTTTATTCTGGGTTGAGTTAAAGGCAGAATCATGCCATACTTTCATTACCTTGCTGAGCTATCGCTCACTCTTGCTATTGTTTTATATATATTATATAGCAGCGAAGCAGGATGCCAATGGGTCGGCACATACCTCGCAAGGCGTTTCCGTAAACAGTTTCTAGCAGTGATCTCGAGAGTAGTACGAACCAGTCGAATCAGGCTACAGCTTTTGGTATTCAACTTATGGATAGATATGAATGGTATGAGAGGATTGGGAGCATCAGAAGGCTAAGTTGGTAATGTAACATTACTTAGAAATTGTATCAGTGACAGATTCAAAAGACATTTGGGTATTGTAATAAAAGTTATTTATTCCGTAGTTGTTGTAATGTGTCGTTTCTGAGACTCTAACCTGTGTGTGTGTGTGTGTGTGTGACATATGTTGTGGGGTCATGAGCAGGTGAATTATGAATGGTGTGAGTAATACAGGTAAGGCAAGGAATACATGGATTGTGACAACCCTAGATCCCTGACCCCGGATTTGGGGCTGTTACAAAGTTCGTTCCCACAGAGATCTAATGAGGTGTTCAATTCAATTAATGTACCTATGCAACAATGTATGATTTTTATCCACTGCTAAGACAATTAACAATTTGGGTTTGATTATCTAAAATTAACTAGAGAACAAATTATTAAACTAAGAATTAACTAACTAAGAGGATTAAAATCGATTTATGTATATGAGAATAAAACATGGGATCCTAACTTCATTAAGTACTTCATTCAGAGTCTTTTGTCTTTAATCAATGCATGTGACGGTTGTGAAAACTAATCGGATAACACGAAATCAGTACACGCTACCTTTCAGTATACGTATACCAAACCACTTAAACATCCACAAAATAGATAGAAGTTAAGCAGACACCAATTATGCTTAGACCCTATATGTCTATAAGATTTGAAAACATAACGGTTTAACGAGCAAGTTATCCATTCAGATTACATAGGGCAGGTAAGATGGTTAAAATCACCTACGAATCATGCATGACAAACATACATAAACTTATGCTAGCATGGCAAGTTCCAAACCTCTATATCCACTTTCGCATTCAATAGAAATTAACAAACAATCTTAGATGTTAGCTACGCATCCAAGAAGAATAAGCACAACCAAACTAGGATATCAATTAGCCATCACACACACATCTTTAAAACAATTAACTACTAAAATCCATAAATAAATCCGTTAGAATCCCACGACAATGATTAGTTCATAATAGAACCGTTCATCATCGTGGGTTCTGATGAAAGCATGATGAAAAACAAGAAATCAATGATGTAAATATGAATAAGAGTTAAAGGTTTAGAGGACAAATCCGGAAGCATCCAAAAGTTGCACCAAAATTGAAGAATACAAGAAAAAACTATGTCTAGATCTCCTCGTAGTCACGTTCTTCGTTCTTGGCTCCTCGATCTTGTGCTCCAATATTGAATCTGATCTCTGGTGTGTTGTGATGTATTGTGATGTGTTGATTATGTCCCCCCCAAGGTGTGTATTTATAGCTCCAAGTTGTCCCTCTTCCAAGCAATTGCCGTTTTTGAGTTAGAATAGAATTACGGCAATTTCCATCTTTGAATGCAATAAGAATTGCATATTCCATGTTAACAACTGATTCTGGAAGTTTCTGGCTGTCCCAAGCAATTACCATAATGATTAGAAGTCGAATTTGTGAAAATTTCCTTATTAAAATCGAATTCTGGCAATTTCTGGCGATTCTGACTTCCTGGGAGGCCGCGCAGAATTCCAGTACAATTCCTGGGCGCCCGTGCAGAACCTTCTGCCTAGAATTATAGAAAATGTTGTCCTCTTCGCGTGAGCTATAAGATCGTCAGAATCGGACTTGTAGAACTCCAGATATGGCCAAAACAGTGAATTATGTGCAGGTAGCCCAACAAATCCGAATTTCCTTCTAATAAATCTCCAAATTGAGCTCTTTATTCTCCAATCCTTCCGAGTTTAGGATTTCCTTGCGCTCTCTCGCTCCGCAACCACTTGGCCTTCACAAACATGCTCAAAACACTTCTGCAAACCACAAGAACTCCACATCTCTGCTGACAACTCAACTCTGCAATTACTAACACCAAACATATCACAAATACCACAAACTTGAGAACAAAACAACCAATTTAGGACCATCCTAGTGGATATGAAATCCACTTATCACCTTCTTTGTCAAAACATTATATTTTTATATATATAATACAAAAATAAAACATAACATATCAAATATTGTAACTGAAGATAAGACATTTAATACTAAATATTCTGATTTAATTATCATAACAGTTGTCATCAGGATTTAATAACAGTTACAGCTCAGTCAGGATTTCCTGGTCCATCAGGATTTGATCATCATCAGTACTTACTCAAGCCATCAGGACTTGTTGTCCGTGGCATCAGTACTTGACCAACCATCAGGATTTCGTCAGGACTGGACCATCATCAGGATCCAAGTACTGACCCAGGCCATCAGGATCAGTAGTCATCAGGATTTAACTCCAAATACTGACATTGGCCATCAGGATTTGATCCAAAAACTGGTCCATCAGGATTTAATATAAATCCTGACCCAGTTTCTTGAGCTGTTACAAATAAATACTGATACTGTTAAATTAAATCAATAAATAATATTAATTAAACAGGTAATAAAATTCCTCGCTCAGGTCACCTCGCGTACGCGAGATGCCGAGACATTCGCCCAAATCGCTCTTCGACCCGAGTCGAGTCGTGTCGTGGCGGGCGGTGGCGGCGGCACGCGTGTGTGTGCGCGCGTGAGGCACATAATAACACCATGCACACCAACATGCTTTAGTAGTTGTACACTACTCTTGCACATGGTTTTATATAAACCCACCAACCTCTCATTACCATTTCTATGTGGGATACAAGTTATTTCAATATAACCAACTCACATAACTCATTTCAAGCAACCTATTTCAACTCAATTTATTTATGGATTACACTAAGAAAAATGTCTTAGATCCAAACATGAAAGTTTAAAAATAACCTACAATTGTTAGTTTCCGAAAATTTCATCAAGAACATATTTAAAATATGCCTCAAACTTTCCATTTTCTAACAATTAGACCCGGTAATAGACCAAGATCAAATTCGATATGATTTGATCCGAGTTTTTGTAATCAGATATTGATGTCTCTAAACTAAATTCAAATTTGATAATCATCTAATCCAATAAAAATTCGACATGATAGATATCGATATAAATATTACCTATTTATAACCAATATCTTTTTCACCTAAAATACATTATTTTTTCTATTTTTTCTAACAAATTCCCCTACTTTTTCAAATATATCACGGGTAATTACTTTTTTTTTTAACTAAAACATGTTAGTTTTTCTATTTTTCCTTACTAAAACCCCTCCTTTTCCAAAAATATCACGGACAAACATTTAGTTATTTATTTTTAAACCTATTTTACTAGTATAATTATTTTTTAAAAGTTTACCTATTTTAATATGTCTACTTATTTTTCTTAACAAATGCAATTACTAAAAATATTAAAATATAAATAATCAAATACCTATTTATAACCAATTACATTTTCAGCTAAAACACATTATATATTTTTTCTAACAAAGTCCCTCCTTTTCTAAATATATCAGGGCAAATTGTCTTTTACAATTTACTTTTTCTATTTTTCTCACTAAAATCCATTCTTTTTCCAAAAATATCACAGAAACCCTTTACTTATTTATTTTAAAACGTATTTAAATACTTTTAATTATTAAATTTTAACACCTCATTTTCCAAAAATATCACGGGCATTTACCTTTTTAAACTAAATATATGTTACATTTTTTATTTTATTTTACTAAAACCCCTCATTTCCAAAAATATAACGGGCACACCCATACTTTTTTATTTTAAAATCTGTTATTTTTTACACAATTACAATTAAAAAAATATTAAAAAAATAACAATTAACAATACGTGCATCGCAAGGGTTTTAAGCTATATTATTAAAGACGACACATTAAAAGTTTTGGTCGGTCGGTCGGTATTTGGGCCGGACCTATCTATAATCAATTTATTTATAACCAATTATTTTTTTCAGCTAAAACACATTACCTATTTTATATATTTTTCTAACAAAAAAAATAACTCATATTCTAAAAATAAAATAGGTAACATATATAAAATGGTAATATTATTACATATTTATAACTGATTACTTTTTTGAGCAAAAACACAGTTCTACATTTTCTAACTAAAACAACTCATCTTCTAAACATAACACATGAAAAATAAATATGTAATGGTAATATTGTTATATATAATTATTAATAAATAACCACTTACCTTTTTCAGCTTAACACATAACCTTTTTTATTTTTTTCTAACTTAAACAACTAATTTTCTAAAAGTAACACGAGCAACATAAATATAAAAAGAGAATATAGTTTTATATTTTTCAGCTAAAACACATTACATATTTTATATATTTTTCTAACCAAAACAACTAATCTTCTGAAATTAAAATAGGTAATATATATATATATATATATATATATAATACATTATTTGTTCTACATTTTCTAACTAAAACAACTTATATTCTAAACATAATACATAGAAAATAAATATGTAATGGTAATATTGTTATATATAATTATTAATAAATAACCACTTACCCTTTTTAGCTAAACACATAATCTTTTTTTATTTGTTTTCTAACTTAAACAACTAATTTTTTAAAAGTAACACAAGCAACATAAACATAAAAAGGTAATATAATTTATATTTTCTAATTTAAACAACTAATTTTCTAAAAGTAACATGGACAACATATATATAAATGTAATATAATTTTATGTAATTATTAATAATTAACTAACTATCTTTTTAAGGACATTGTCTGTTTTGATATTTTTTAAGTAAAACAACTCATATTCGAATTTAAAAAAACACGGGAAAAATATAGATATAATGACAATATTATTATATTAAACTTATAAAATCCGGATTTAATATAATTTTTTATAACATACAATTTAAATAAGATAATTAATAAAAAAAATAAAAGTAATAGCATATGTTAGAAGAAACTCGATACATTACAGAGCACATATTTTGTTATTTGCACTTTAGTCATATTTAGATTTTTTAAGAGCAAATAAATACAGACCGTTAGATCTGTTATTTAAAAATATTTTATATTTTAATATGTAAAATACTACTAAAGATTAAGTCAACAATTTATTAAATTAAATTATTTATATTATTAGATATATAAATCCAATTTATTATATACACACATAAACATATATTAAAATTTTATAAAATAATATATAATTACAAAAATCTAAATAAAAAATAATAAAATATTAAAGAAAACTGTGCATCGTACGCGATATCTATAATTTGGGTCGGGCCTATCTATAATCGATTTATTTATAACTAATTATTTTTTTCAGCAAAAACACATTACCTATTTTATATATTTTTCTAACCAAAACAACTAACTAGGTAATATATATATATAAAATGGTAATATTATTACATATTTATAACTGATTACCTTTTTTCACCAAAAACACATTATATGTTCTACATTTTCTAAGTAAAACAACTCATCTTCTAAACATAACACATGAAAAATAAATATGTAATATTAATATTTTTATATATAATTATTAATAAATAACAACTTACCATTTTCATATAAACACATAACCTTTTTTATTTTTTTCTAACTTAAACAACTAATTTTCTAAAAGTAACACGAGCAATATATATATATATATATATACAAGCATATTACCCGTGCAAAGCACGGACGACTTTAATATTAATTTTGAAATTTCTTTTAAATTTTTTGAGATTTTAATACTTCTGAAAATGCTAACTTTTTAAAAAGAATTAAAAGTACTACTTTACTACTTTAAATCTAAAAAAACTTATAGATTTTATAAAAGTTTATTAGCTTAGTAAGCATGTCAGTCAAGATAACCGTCAAAATTATCAATATATTTTGTTGTAATATATATAAATATAAATATAAATATTTTCTAAAAAAAAAGTCGTGTTTTTGAATTCTAAGTAAAGTATAATTAAAAGAGTTTGTAGTTATGTTATATATGTGAGAAAATCGAATATCAAAATTTTTAATGTTTTGGCTATTATATAATAGTACAAATAGATAGATTAAATAGAATAAATTACCGAAAATCGAAATCAAAATTTTCAATGTTTCGGCTATTATATAATAGTATAGTATAGATAGATGTCGTCTACGATAATTTTAGAAAAGGAGAAATTTTAGTTAAAAAATATATAAAAGAATATACGATTTGGCTAACAAAGTAATCAGTTAATTATTACTCCATCCGTCCCCCTCCATTCTTTGACGACACGGAGAAAAAGTGTAAATTAATAGGGAAAAGTAAAAAAAAATGAGTAAAGTGGTGGGACCAATCAATATTTAATGTATAAAGTGAGTATATAGTAGGTACATTTGAGGAAAACAGTGAATGTGATTGGATTTTATATTATAAAATATTACTATTTTAGGTATGAGAGGGACATACCAAAAAGAAAAGTGTAAAGAAATGAGAGCGACATAGGGAGTAGTATTTATAATATTACTATTTTATGTTACTAAATGAAATTCCATGTGATATTTTTGAAAAATGTGAGATTTTATTTAGGAAAAAATTTAGTTAGAAAAGATAAAAAAGAATATACGCTTTGAAAAAAAAAAGTCAATCGGTTAGTTATTAGTAATTATAAATATTTTTAATTTTATTTAATTAAAAAGAACTGCCCGTGATATTTTTAGAAAAAGAGAGGTTTTAGTTAAAAAAATAGAAAAGTAAAAATTTTAGTTTGAAAATATAAAAAAGAATATACACTTTGACTAAAAATGGTAATGAGTTAGTTATTAGCAATTATAACCTTGCTATGTTATTTTATTAAATGAAACTGTCTGCGATATTTCTGGAAGATGAGATATTTTAGTTAGGAAAAATAGAAAAAATATTCTATATAATAATTTTAATATTTATCTCACTGTTGTCATCGATTTGATCAGAAATATCTAACGGCTATGAATGAAGTGACCAGACTACAAAACTTTTGAGGACCAGACTACAAAACTTTCAATGTTTCGTCTTTAATATAATAGTATAGATATATATATATATATATATATATATAGTTACGGGAGACCATCTTTTTTGTGGAGACCTGGAGACCACATACGTTCTGCATCTAAATTTAGCAAAATATAATATTTTATAAATTATGTTCTATGAAAATAACTATTTTCATTTAAAATCTTTAAAATAATATATGTTTTGCAACTAAAACATAGCAAAACATATTGTACTGCAAAACATGTTCGGTTTGTAGAACATTCATGTTTAGTTTGCAGAACTTACTTGATTTTCAAGATTTTCAATGAAATAGTGATTTTCATAGAATATAGTTTGCAAAACAGTACGTTTTGCAAATTTTTGATTACAAAATATGATCTATTTTACCAAATTTAGATTGCAGAAGCGATCTCCAAGTCTCCACAAAAAAGGCGGTCTCCTTAGAACTTAACTATTATAATATTACAAAAAAGTTCTATGGAGAGCACTTTTTTTGTGGAGACCTGGAGACCACATATGTTCTGCAATTTAAATTTAGCAAAATATAATATTTTATAAATTATGTTGTATGAAAATAACTATTTTCATTTAAAATCTTTAAAATTATATATGTTTTGCATCTAAAACATAGTAAAACATATTGTTCTTTAGTTCACAGAACTTACATGCTTTTCAAGATTTTCAATGAAATAGTGATTTTCATAGAATATACTTTGCAAAACAGTACGTTTCGCAAATTTTTTTATTACAAAATAGGATCTATTTTGCCAAATTTAGATTACAGAACATACGTGGTCTCTTACCGTTGTCCCCAGACTTCACTCTTTCAACACACCTCCGCTAGTAGTTCTTGGAAGAACTTCCTGGTTTCCATAAAACTTAACTCTATATATATATAGGGGCAGTCTCAGTGAGGAACTCATTAGATGGGTAACTAGTAACTCCGTCAAGTCACTTGAAGTCACGTTAACTTTCAAAAAAATCTGAGCACGTCCTTAATTTGACTTGTCAGTTTTATTCTTTTGTACTGTAAATTTTTATGTTATGTTCTGTATTGTAATTTAGTTTTCATGTTTCTGTCAAAAAAAAAAATAGTTTTTCATGCTATTTTTGTACTGTAGTTTTAATTGTGTTCTTTGTTTTTCTTTTACATTTTCTTTTGTTATGTAATTTTTATATTCTTCCGTTATTCTTTTTCATATTCATTTTGTATTATACCTTTTTATTAGGTTCTGTAAATTTTTATATTGTGTACTGTTGTGTTTGGTATTTAATTTATGTTTCATGTTCTTTTTGTACAGTAATTTTAATTTTATTTTTCTTTACATTTTATTTTATTCTGTATATAGTTTTATGTTATGTAGATTTAATGTCCTGTATTTTGTAATTTATTATTGTATCGTGATTTCTATGCAAATTAATAATTCATAAATCACTTTTTATAGATGAATTATTTACTATATGTACTGTATATTTTTTATATGTTCACTAAATTTTATTTATATTTATTATATTCAATTTTATATTTTCCATATGCAATTTTTTGTTGTACCCTAATATTGTTATATTGTTATATTAATACATAACTCAAAAAAATACAGAATTCTTAAAATACAAAACATAAAAAAGTATACAAAACATTAATATTTGATATGAATAAAATTAAAAGAATTTTTAGTAACTACATATAAAAGAATAATTAGACATAAAAAATTATAATGTACACTCAGAGGTAGAAAACACACAGTAAAAAATTATAAAATAATTATTAAAATTGCATAACATAAAATAGGGAAAAAATAGTGTTAATGTTTACACAATTAAAAAAAATATTAAAATATAAAGAAACTAGCAAAATTAGTAAACCTAGTTACGTAGTGCATGTATTGATGATAACGATAACTCCACGTTTGATACAACATTTGTAATCTTACTATCCTCTAATCCAACGGCTGAAAGTAAAAGTTACCTAGTTACCCAAATAATAGAGTTCCTTACTGAACCTTCCTCTATATATATATATATATAGGCATGTCTATGTGAGGAACTCACTATAATATAATATATGAGTAACTAATAACTCTTCATCCTGATCGTTAGATCATAAACAAATATAACGTTTACCATCACATATTACATTATTACATTACTTAACACTGGATAAAACACAAACAATACTCAAACATAAAATATTTTTGGATTGCAAAATATATTTATTTAATGATATTGAAAATAATTTCATGAATAAAAAATACATTTATGTAATTATGAGAAATGATAGTTTTTTTAATAAAAATTTATATTATATGTCAATAAATATGTTCTACAAATAAATTATGAAAACTACACTTTAAAAAATTAAACAATTTTTGTAAAATACTAAAATAAAAAATAAAAAATATTATTTTGTGATATAAAAATATAAGACACATATAAAGGATTAAAAATTTAAAATTAAAAAGTACATAACATAATTAAGAAAGAGTGTTCTGTATTAAGTAAAGAAAATATTGTTCAGTATTTTTTTTCTTTCAGAAAATAATAGTGTTCTGTAAATTTAAAAGAATAAAAAATGGGTTATGTAAAAAATAAAAACTATTATTTATATGTTATGTAAATTTATTGTGTTCCACAAAAATAATACTTTTTAATAGTTTTATGTTACGAACATAGTGTTCTGTATTATTTTTCTTTCACGAAATAATAGTGTTCTATAAATTTAAAAGAATAAAAAATGGGTTATGTAAAAGATAAACCCTATTATTTATATGTCCTGTAAATTTATTGTGTTCCACAAAAATAACATTTTTTAATAACAATATTTTTTAAAAATATAATATGATTTAATTAATATTATCTTATGTTTATAAATTGTGATTATTTATAAATGGAAAAAATGTGTATATGATGATTATGATAAAACATCTCTCCTATATGGATACTAGGTTAAATTTATTCGACAAGTTAAAATATGTACATGTGTCACCATGTAGTTGAGTTCATGGGTTACTCAACAAATAGCATATGTCACAAAAGAAACTCGGTACAGAGCACATATTTTGTTATTTATACTTTAGTCACATTTAGATTTTTTAAGAGCAAATAAATACAGACCGTTAGATAAATCCAAAATATAAATACTATTAAAAATATTATTAAAGATTAAAACATACTATTAAAGATTACGTCAATAATTTATTAAATTAAATTATTTATATTATTAGATATATAAATCCAATTTATTATATACACATATAAATATATATATTAAAATTTCATAAAATAATATATAATTACAAAAATCAAAATAAAAATTAATGGGAACAGAAAATATTAAATAAAGAATAAAAATGAATATGAGAAATTATAAAATGAGAAACTTAAAAATAAATTGGAACATAGAAAAAAAAATACAAATGGGCCATTATTAATATTATTTTATTATTCATTAAAATAATATTAATAATAAGGATAAATAGAAAAACTAACATGTTTTAATTAAAAAAAAAAGTACCTGCCCGTGATATTTATAGAAGTATTTTAATTATATTAATTGTAATTGTTAAAAAATTCGTTGGCGTGTTAAAATAGGTAAGCTTTTTTTAATAATTAAAAGCATTAAAATATATTTTAAAATAAATAAGTAAGGGTTGCACATTTGGGAAAGAGATGTTTTAGTGAGAGCAAATATAAAATGTAATATGTTTTAATTTAAAGGTAATTGTCCATGATATTTTTGGAAAAAGAGTATATTTTATTAGAAAAAAGTGTTTTATTTATAAAAGGCAAATAATAAGGACAAATAGAAAACCTAACATATTTTAATTAAAAAAAAAAGTAAATACCCGTGATTTTTAGAAGTGTTTTAATTATATTAATTGTATTTGTTAAAATAATACGTTGGCATGTTAAAATAGGTAAGCTTTTTTAAATAATTAAAAGCATTAAAATAAGTTTTAAAATAAATAAGTAACGGTTGCACCTGATATTTTTGGAAAATAGAGATTTTAGTGAGAACAAATATAAAAGGTAATATATTTTGATTTAAAGATTATTGCCCGTAATATTTTTGGAAGTAATATATTTTGTTAGAAAAAAGTGTTTTAATTGTAAAAGGCAATCATTTAGTTACCATTTTTATATTATTTTATTATTTATTAAATAGAATAAATGACCGAAAACCGAAAATCGAAAACCAAAACTTTCAATGTTTCGGCTTTAATAATATAGTATAGATATATAATTAGAAAATATTAAATTTAGACCATAATCATCATTTTTGATGAATAGTTATACTTTTTAGATTGGCTAAGTCTCTTTTTTTCTAATTTTAATTATGAGTTAGTTTTTGATGGTTTAGTTTTTTATGGGTGTATAAATGAATTAATTTATGCATAGCTAATATTTTCTTGAGATGGAGTTATCAGTGGTGGGTTGTGTTAACGGACGCATTTGGTGAAACCAAATTTGGGGAGGGGTGCTGGAATTGTGGTGGTGGTTGTTGACGGCGGACGACGTGGGATGTGAGGATTAGGGTTTTTGATTTCGGAAAGGCTGAAATTGTATATGAGATTTTGTTCGCAATTAAGATAAAATATTGAATTCTCTTTTTTTCGCAAACTTACATCATACCATACAATGTGCCTATGTACCCTATTTATAGGGATCAAGCCAAATGTAGTTCTTTGGAACAACAAGTAATCGACATGGGCTAAGTTTCCTTATTTAGGCTAGTCGATGAAATTGGGGCCACCGCCTTTAGTGAATCATTATGATTTTATTGACCCAACTATTTTCTCGGTGTGTGGCGGTCAAGTCATTGCCCCAATGTTATATATCGGAGTCAGCGCTTTCCTGGATCTACGGAGAAATATAGTTAATCAGAGGGCTAGCCTTTTGATCACTAAGGGGTGACTCCCTTTGACCCCCTAGTGGGGGATGCCCACTAGCCTGGGTGGGGTCAAATCCTCCTCCATAGCTGTGATAATTGATGTAAAAATAGATGACTTAGGCATGACCCTTAAACTTCCATGATTCTCCAAATAGCTGCAATGGGAGGTTCCCCCTCTTCTTCCGGAAATATAGGCGAGGCTCTTGAAGCAGGCGATGCGGTTTTGCTTATGAGAAAACATTATCCATCAGTTATGCTCTAGAACGATCATTGCAAATAACAAAATAGGCGAGGAATAGAAATAAGGCTTCCCCTCTTCTGTAGGCTAGCCCATATAGGCGATGCACAGAAATGAGGCTCCCCTCATCCGGAGGCTAGCCTAAATAGGCAAGGTGCAGAAAGGAGGTCCCCCTCATCTGTAGGTTGAGCCCACATAGACGAGGCACATAAATTTCCACACGCTAGGTTCTTTTTCAGAAATGGGTGAGGCTAAAGTGAACAAAGGGTGACACCTCTGTGTAAGGGGAGGCAAATTTTTGGGTGTAACAACTACCCCCCCCCCCCCCCCCAGTTTCTTGAAACAAGTATTTGTAAAAGAAACTAAGTCTTGATCTGTAGAAAAAAAATTCAAAGATGAGCCTTACCCAAGGTGTCGCTTCCAGCTGCTAATGTATTTCTTCCTTACCTCGTGATATTATGAAGTGCTAAATCTTGAGGTTGTTCTTCCAATTTCTCCAATTTATGTTTGTAGTTGTTCCTCCAATTTCTCCTTGTATTTGTTCTTCAATGTAATTCTGTATATTTCTTCTTTGCCTCCAGAGGGCGACGTCAAACCACAAGTTACTAATATTCCTGGGCTTCTATAGTCAGGCGAGGTCCTTTTGAATAGGCAATGTCCTTCACTCTATAAGTCTAAAAAATTTCTAATGTTGGGGTAGAAATAGGTGAGGCCTCGTATGAGGGTGACGCTGATAAGGATGAGAGACCGTCACATTATCCTTTTTTCTTGGTCATCGCTTTGGTAGACGCCAATTTGGAGAGTCTTTAAGTAATGGATGATGCATGTAATGAAGATAAGCCTATCCCAATAAGATTGTTTCATGTGTTGATATTCTTCATTGCCCAGACACAAGAAGACGACGCTGAAACATTTGGCGAGAGAGGGCGATGTCGTTGATATGGGAGACATTGTTGGCACGGGAGACCCTGCTGAAGTTGAGACTCTTGATATCTCCATTCTTCCATAGGCGAGCACTCTTCCATAAGCGATCACATAGTAGATGCTTCACAATTTTCTTCCTCTATTAGTAAGATTTCTGAATGTATCCTAATCCTTTAGGTGAGATGCCTCCTTGCGATATCCTAGAGGGAGAGGACACAAAGAGAAGGAGAGGACTTTCGTAGAGCGTGAGGTTTCACTAGTGACGTAGGCTGTTGATAAGTAGAAGATACCTTTAGTTGATAAAGAGGCACATGCCATCATCTTCAATCTCTCACTGTAGTCTTCAATTAACAATTCTAACATATTTTCTAAACTACGCCCTAGGAGGGCGAGGCTGTTTCAGTAAAAGATGAAGACCTTAGTGCGAGGTTGTTTCAGTAGAAAGCGAGGACGTTAGGGCGAGGCTGTTTCAGTAGAAGACGAGGACGTTCGTTGACAAATAAATATAAGCACATCTTCTTAATCTTTCAAATTAGAGTCTGCACATTATCTTTGAAATATGTTCCTCTTTAAAACCTCTGATAATTTGGTGAAGCCATCGATAAACTAAGTGTAGTCACAATATCGTGATCCTCTGTTATAGACCTTTCTCTGAACAAGTTTAACTGGTAGTTGGTATCCCGTCGATTTTCCTCTGATATAGGACACCTTGAGAGTGTTTGGAACAATGTTACGCCTGAGAGACTTGAAAAAAGAATCAACATGATGAGCCTTCATAGCTACATTACCCTCTGAGGGTTTTTTAAGAAAACCACCCTCGAAGGGCCTTCAAAGAGAACCACCCCTGAGGGGATGGGGGCCTTCCAAGAGAACCTCCCATGAGGGCCTTCTTACTACAACCATTGTCTTCATACTAGAAAGATGTTGCCTACCCCCAGCTTAAAAATTTTCAAAATTGATGAAACTGGTCTTCACGCATTTATACATTTAGAATTTGCTTCTACACAAAATAGTGTCATCTTCCTATTGTAGAGGCGACGCCTCCAAGTAGAGCGAAGCTTGTTTGGGTATACTAGCTACCCCCAGTTTCTTGCAACAAATTATTTTTGTAAAGGAAACTAATTCTTCTTCTTTTAAATATAACATCACTCCTGAGGGACTTCAAACCATATTGCCCTGAAGGGCCTTAAAAACAAAATCACCCTGAAGGATCTTCAGAAGACGATTATCCTGAACTTATTAGTCTTCAAAATAGATGAAACCGGTCTTTATGCATTCACGCTTATAAAATACGCATACCCTTATGTTTTTATTGTTCGTTTATAAAATATTTCTGAGCATTCCAACCAATATGCATTCCAAGGAAAGTATGTTTTCCACAAGGAAGTCATATTCCTATGCACCTTCTCAATAAGAGGGAGGACTCTTCTCTCCATAAGAGAGAGGACTCTCTTAAACTTAAGAGGGTGCACTCTTTTCACCTTTAAGAGGGTGGACTCTCTTCACCTTTAAGAGGGTGGACTCTCTTCACCTTAAGAGGGTGGACTCTATTCTCTCCATAAGAGGGAGGACTCTTCTCTCCATAAGAGGGAGGACTCTCTTCTCCATAAGAGGGAGGACTCTTCTCTCCATAAGAGGGAGGACTCTCTTCTCCATAAGAGGAAGGACTCTTCTCTCATAAGAGGGAGGACTCTTCTCTCCATAAGAGGGAGGACTCTCTTCTTGGTGAGCTTCCGGAAGTACAGGTAAGCACCCCGGAAGTACAGGTTTACTAAGGTTCTCTCCTTAAGAAGGAGGACTCTTTACTCCATAAGAGGGAGGACTCTTCTCCCAATAAGAGGGAGGAATCTTCTCGCCTATAAGAGGGTGGACTCTTCTCTCCATAAGAGGGAGGACTCTTCTCTCCATAAGAGGGAGGACTCTCTTCACCTTAAGAGGGTGGACTCTCTTAACCTATAAAAGGGTGGACTCTCTTCACCTATAAGAGGGTCTACTCTCTTCACCTTAAGAGGGTGGACTCTTTTCACCTATAAGAGGGTGTACTATCTTCACCTTAAGAGGGTGGACTCTCTTCAACTATAAGAGGGTGGACTCTCTTCACCTATAAGAGGGTGGACTCTCTTCACCTATAAGATCCAAGAGCGGACCCCCATAATAGGAAGACATCCGTAAAAGCAATCCACGCATAAAATATTTTGCAAATCCAAATTACGAGCAAATACAATCATAAATCTAAGAACTTGAAATACGAATGAATATATGATGCAAATAAATAAAAGATCATAAAGAACCTCGAGTAAGCATCTCACACAGAGACATCACACTTAGAGACATATGTTGAAGAGGTGCATGTTGTTGATGATTCCTAGCAGGCGATGTTGCTTGAAGGACGATTAGCCAGCGACTCTCCTTAAAGGGGAGCATTACCTAATAGGGCTTTCAAAATAAGACTACCCTTAAAAATAATAGACATCTTCCAAAGCAATTCACACGGCCCTCCTAACTAGGAGGACATCCACCAAAGCAATTCAACACGACCCTCCTAACCAGGAGGACATCCACTAAAGCAATCCATGCATTTAATATTTTTGAAAAACCAAATTTCAAGAAGGTACAATCACAGATCTAAGAACGTGCAATGCTACGAATGAAAATAAATTCAAGATCAGAAAGAACCTGGATGAAGTATCCCACATAAAGGTATCTAACTTAGAGGAAGATGTTGAAGATGCTGTTGACTTTCCCAGCGAATGATGCATGTTGTCAATACCAAGCTGAGGCTTCTCTCTGATGGGTAGATGATGTTCTTCAATCTTCAACCAAATCCGCTAATCTTTTCTTGACAATGTTCCATTCACTTCTCCCTCTTAACTGTGTCCACGCGAATAGCCATGTTTTTTATCATGTCTTCAATACAGGAGATCTTGTTCAAAAGCCTCGTGTTGCTCTTGATTGAGCGTGGTAGCCATCCTTCGATTTAGATTTCTTGGTGGAAGAAACGACCGGCTGATCCATGGAGTGTCCCATTTTATGGTGGCTAGCCCTTATCCATGGTTGGGGGCGTCGCCCTCTTCTAGATCTCCATTGATCTGTTTCTTGATATGTCTCCATTTTTTTTGCGACGGCCTTCTTGTCTCACCGGCATAGAGTGTCGCCCTCCTTGATCTCCTCCAAGTTGTGGAGTTGGGTAAGCCTGATTTGGCGTAGTAGCCTCCCTCAGATCTGGTTGTCTTAGTGTTGGTGGAGGCAGATCTGTCGTGGGAACGAAAACCTCCTCCAAACAATTACATATCAACAGCTTGTTGTTCAGTATGTTGCGACATCCTTCCTCTAGAGATGTCAAAAAGCCCTCATTTTAGCGTCAATTGTTAACGGAGGAATTTGGTGAAAACAAATTCGGGGAGGAGTGCTGGAATTATGGTGGTGGTTGATGACGGTGGACGGCGTAGGATGTGAGGGTTAGGGTTTTTGATTTAGGGAAGGCTGAGATTATATGTGAGATTTTGTTCGCAATTAAGATCGAATATGTGAGATGTGAGTGCTGGAATAATAAGGACCGAGTCACTTGGTGATACTGGCAGGTTTCTCAAAATTTAGAACCGGTCACCGGGTTGTAGTGATCGTGGTATGAATTATTGGTTTCAAGTTATTGTTGTTTATATGATGATGTATCGTATGTATCGAATAAGAAGATTATTGTGTATCGAAAGTGTTTGTTTCATATATCGTTATCATTATCCTATAGAATTTCGTATTATCTTATATGTATACATGTTACTTGGCCCGACTGGTTAGATCGATTAGTTACTTGTTGGGCTGAATGGATCTGCTTTCAAGTTCGAGGACCTTAGGTTTAGAGTAGATTGACTTTTGGATTATCTGTTAGCTACGCTTTTGTAATAGTTATCTTTGTAACAAACTTTTGGATTAATAAACTATATTTTAATTTTATTTTTGGATTTAGAAGTAGTAGTCTGGAAAGTTGAACTGTTATATTTCGTATCAGAGCAGGTTGTTCTTTGGAGTGTATTAGGTAGGGGACTTTTACATTCTCTAGAATATGATCATGTAGACAATTGTTTAGGACTGTACTTTTGGAATAGACGTGGCATGAACTCTTGAACTCTATTAGCTCTATCTTTACCAAAAACTTGAGATAACTCGTCATAAAATGGGAAATATTTATTTCTTAACCCCTTAGCATTTGGATGACTCTGTAGAAAAGATACAAGTCATACAGTTAAGCATATATCATAAGAGATCAAGCTCTACAGAGCTCTTCCATGTACTTCATGTCAATTACCAGCATTATTTTTTACATTCACATAAGAAACTGGTGCAAACTATAACAAGTTGCTAATGTGCAGTGGGAAAACACCAGTATGCTAGGTTCTAGTGTGCAACATGAATCCACAAAATCAATCAAAAGATAGCTGAACGGGGCACAGATATATTCAGCTATTTAAAAAAATCCAACATACTCGCATTTACATGCGCCATAAAAATTTAGTTTTACACATAGTTGTCATATCTACATATTCATGAATTATAGTGTCTAAATAAATTTAAACTTTTATACTAAAGAGCACATGTTATGCGTTAATTATAAATGTTAGTTACTAGTTATGGCATTTTGGAGTCTACACAAAAATTATTAACAAAAAATACACAAAAATCAATTTTTTGTACTTAAAGAATTAAGTGTTTATAGATATAACGGTTAAATTTATATTTTATTCTTTTAAAGTACACATAAATCACTTTAAATACAAAAAAAAAAATTGGTTAACGAGTTGAGCATTTATAAAAATAATTTATATAGTTTACATTGAATATATATATTAAAAAATACATACGAAACACTAAAATTATTATAAAAATCACCTTTTTTATACTTAAAAAGGTAAACATTTATAAAAATAATATTCATTATTTATATTCAATACTTACTAAAACAATTGCACAAAAATTACCAAAAATAAACACATTATAACATTTAATTATTTTAATTTCATATTTATAACAAATACGCACAAAGTACCTTTTTAATATACCAAAATGACAATGAGATATATCCAAGTACATGGTCGGAGTTATGTAGCAAAGTTTGTCACTTGCCTAACAAAGATGATATGTTCTCTTATGATAACATATTCTCAATTGGATGAGAACATAATAGCTTGCTTAAATGAATCATTTGATTCAAAATCGATCCTTCACTTTTTATTTTAAATTTTCATTGATCAGTTACCTTTTGTTTTGATTATTGTAGCATTTTGGAGTACCCTTATTTAAATTTTTTCCTTTCCATGTCCAGGAAAGACAAATGAAGAACAACCAAGAACCAAGACAACCAAACTAAACCTTAATAGTGACCGATTATAAAAGTACGTCAATTTAAACACTTACCAAGTTACGTTAATATTAAGATATTGATATAAGTAAGACTAAACAAAACATTCAAAACATAACCATATCAAATGCCTAAGTTGTAAAGAAGACATGATGTCAATCAAAACAATAAGAGGCATCAAAAACTCTCAACATGTTCTTGCACGTTAACTCGAGTTGCACCACTCTAAAAAGAGGCTTGCAGAATTTTTAAATCGTCACATTGAAATCTAAAATTACAAAAAGTTAAGGTGCCACATTTTCGCATACCCACCACCACCTCTTTGCTCCCACAATATCACCATGTAATCAAAAAAAATTATCTAAAATCACCAAAATCATTAACGTAAATTTTTCTTAAACCAACAAAATTATAAACGCAATCACTAAAAAATTTGAATGAAAATCACAAAAGGGAAAAAAATCAGATCATCAATCTCATAAGTCTATCTTTAATTAGTATCAAAAATCTCCACCATCATTCCTCTATTATGACCATCGATTCAAAACACTTTCACGACATCTACAACCACCATCACCACCACTACCACCACCTCCTCCCTCGTAATCATCACTTTCATCTACATAATCGAGTCTTTTAGATGTACAATAAAAACATGATGTCGTTCTAAGTAAATGTCATTGAAAACTAAATAATATCACCGAAATATGTCATCATCAGTGACACGTACATGGTTGAAGATTTCAAATCTGGAGGAAAAGAATAGTGAATATCGTGGGAATAATGCTGACGACTCAATTTTGAGAGAGAGAGAGAGAGAGAGAGGTATGTGGGATTATGGTCAAAATCATGATGGGAGTTAAACTTGGAAGATAATGGGTGAGCAAAATGGGGGTTGTGGGAAACTGGGGACGGAGAAAATTTTAGAGGGCTGAGATTAAAAGTTTTAATATAAAATGGAGGTTTAAGATTAGATCTCAGTTCTCATTTTAAGATGGGTTTCAAATGAGACCCTATATTAGAATGACAACTGAGACCAAATCTGAGTCATTCAATTTTTGTAACAACTTTAGATCTGAACCGCACATTCCTTATCTAACTTTATACATATATCTCCATAAATTTCTTTCTCATCCCAACCACTCATCCACGAATCCATCCATTGCTTCACGATCTAATTTTTTATGTCATCCATTTCTGAATTAGTTGTTTCTCTCTATTCTTTCCACACATCTACTCTTTCTCTCTCTTCTTTTGAGTCAAAAATCTCTATTTTCTTATCTTCTTCTAATCTAATGTTTACTTTTTATTTAATGATCTTCTCTTGAAATTCATCCAAACACTATTCCGGTGATATCACCTAAATTTGAAAGTGAAATAATGGTTCTAAAATTCGAACAACTCGCGATTTTGGTTAAGGGTGACAAAACGAATGCATAAACAGATGGATGGTATAAATGGTACTATCGAAGATGTAAGAGATAAAGGCATTGAAAGATGGTGTGGTGATCGGAGCTTGTGGCTCATTAATGGTTCGTGATTTGTTTTTAGAGAATTGATGAATAAAAATTTCAGAGTGTATATATGTGAAACTTTTTGGTGATTTGCCTTTAAGAAACTGGCTTTACATTGAAATTTTAGTGATTCGCGTTGAAATTTTGGTGATTTGCGTCAAACTTCAGTGATTGATAATGAAATTTTGGTGATTCTGTTAATTTTGGTAGTGGTGGTGCATTGTGACAGTAGAGGCTCAAATTTTGGTAAATTTGGATTTAAATATAGTGATTTTGTAGGTAACGGTGATGGTGGAAGTGTAGTGATAATGTGATAGTGGTTGTGGTGGTCGTTGTTGTGATTGTGGTGGCGGCAATAACGATGGCAGTGAGTCAGTGACATTGATGATTGGTGTGCTGGCAACTTGCAATACAATGGTTTAAATATATTGTATATTAAAGTTTTGAATTATAAAAGTAATTAAAATTATAAAATTAAAGTAGGTTCTTAGTTCTCATTATATGAAGGGTCTCATTAGAGTACCTCCCAATTTATATATATAAAAAGAACTAAACTTTGATATAGAATAGGATTTAAAATCTAATTAGATCAATGGAACTTCGGATAACTTGTATGTATAGAGTTAGGGTTTTAAAACGCTATATCTAACTCTTATTCTCCTCTTTCTTTCCTAATCCTGTAATCTTGTAGAGACACCAATACACTAGAGTCGTTCTAAATCTCTCCTGACTTCCTCGTATTTGTTTTTTCTTTTCTTTATTGTTTATACCAAAATTAGAAGGGTTTTGTTACACACAAGTCAGTTGTCTTGTAAAATTTGTAATAAATTCATCGTAAGTCGGAATTTGATGATTCTGGATTTTTCTCATAAACATTTTTTCGTTCTCTACAATTTTCATGATTTATGTGTTTCAAGAAAACATTGTTGGGAGGCTCAAAAAGGCTAAAAACAAATCTGATCAGGATTGAATATATGATCTAGGATGATTTGGATTCTTATTTTTTGTTGTCGAGGTAAGTTTTCGATCGATTTATCTAGTGTTCTCGAAATTATATGTTATTATAATTTTTTGTTGTGCGTATATTTTATTATACAACTTGGGGTAAGTGATGTTATATTGTGAAGTTATATGTATTTGTGTATCTACGTGGTGCGTAAATGATAATTTTGGAACTCTAACTTATGCCATGGTTTATAAAAATAATAATAAGGACCGAGTCACTTGGTGGTACTGGCAGGTTTCTCAAAATTTAGAACCGGTCACCGGGTTGTAGTGATCGTGGTATGAATTATTGGTTTCAAGTTATTGTTGTTTATATGGTGATGTATCGTATGTATCGAATAAGAAGATTATTGTGTATCGAAAGTGTTTGTTTCATATATCGTTATCATTATCCTATAGAATATCGTATTCTCTTATATGTATACATGTTACTTGGCCCGACTGGTTAGATCGATTAGTTACTTGTTGGGTTGAATGGATCTACTTTCAAGTTCGAGGACCTTAGGTTTAGAGTAGATTGACTTTTGGATTATCTGTTAGCTACGCTTTTGTAATAGTTATCTTTGTAACAAACTTTTGGATTAATAAACTATATTTTAATTTTATTTTTGGATTTAGAAGTAGTAGTCTGGAAAGTTGAACTGTTATATTTTGTATCAGAGCAGGTTGTTCTTTGGAGTGTATTAGTTAGGGGACTTTTACATTCTCTAGAATATGATCATGTAGACAATTGTTTAGGACTGTACTTTTGGAATAGACGTGAACTCTATTAGCTCTCTATCTTTACCAAAAACTTGAGATAACTCGTCATAAAATGGGAAATATTTATTTCTTAACCCCTTAGCATTTGGATGACTCTGTAGAAAAGATACAAGTTATACAGTTAAGCATATATCATAAGAGATCAAGCTCTACAGAGCTCTTCCATGTACTTCATGTCAATTACCAGCATTATTTTTTACATTCACATAAGAAACTGGTGCAAACTATAACAAGTTGCTAATGTGCAGTGGGAAAACACCAGTATGCTAGGTTCTAGTGTGCAACATGAATCCACAAAATCAATCAAAAGATAGCTGAACGGGGCACAGATATATTCAGCTATATAAAAAAATCCAACATACTCGCATGTACATGCGCCATAACAATTTAGTTTTACACATAGTTGTCATATCTACATATTCATGAATTATAGTGTCTAAATAAATTTAAACTTTTATACTAAAGAGCACATGTTATGCGTAAATTATAAATGTTAGTTACTAGTTATGGCATTTTGGAGTCTACACAAAAATTATTACCAAAAAATACACAAAAATCAATTTTTTGTACTTAAAGAATTAAGTGTTTATAGATATAACGGTTAAATTTATATTTTATTCTTTTAAGGCTTAATGACCTTTTAGCCCCTGAGGTTTACTCCCATATACCCATCAGCCCCTGTCTTTCAAAAGTGTACCTTTTAGCCCCCGAGGTATGAAATTCGTACCTTTCGACCCTTAAACCCAGTTCAGTTAAAAAAGTCGGGTTTTAACTGAGGGGCAAAACTGTCTTAGGGGCTAAAAGGTACACTTTTAAAAGACAGGGGCTAAAAGGTACACTTTTAGGGGCTAAAACTGTCTTCATTTTGTTACCCTGTCTTCAGTTTTTTAGCAAATTTGAACACAAGGAACTATGCTACTCGGCTCCACAACTATGATTTGTTGAATCATTCCTTGCCAAGTTCAATTACATCGCAGTTATCAAAGATGGATGACTTGCGTAAGCAAGTCGCAATGCTGCCTCAACTTCATGCTTCGAGTCCTCTGGATTGGGCGAATTAACACCCTGTAATTAATTCATCCTTCATCGTAGATGAAGACTTCCATGACTTGGCTGCTCACAGAGTAAAGAAGCAAGTCCACCGAGACCACTCTGTTGCTTCATATAAAAGTCTTGTTACTTCCTCTGTTGCCTAGCAATTGCTTGGATTCTAAATTCTGAAATCAAGTTACAGATGGTTCCATCCTTCATATCACAGTATTGAACCTGGACTTTTGAAACTATTCCTGTTTTTTGTTTGAAATAACACTTGTTTCTGCATCCTCTTTGAATTTCTTTTTATAACTTATGTTGGGGACTTTGCTCCAGATGTGCTCCACTTATACAATGATGCTTCAATTATTTCTTTTTACTCCGCACATGAATTTCTTAAAAGTTATCTGTTTGTAGAGCTCCTCATACTTCTAGCAATCGGCTTCTGATTTTTTTTAATATTTAGGGAAAAGATTAAATTTGTCTGAGAATCTCACAGGTCTCTTTCTTCTTTAATTTTTTTCCTTGCTGTTTGTGATCTACCCCTGCAATCTCTCCAACAGTAATCATAGTCCTGAAATCTTTTATAGAATAGGACTTGATTTAATATTCACGAACACCGATCGAGAAGCATAGTTGGACTCGAGTTCAGCTCGAGGGAGTGCTTGAGAACACCGATAATTAAAGTTGAGCTAACAATTTGCAGAAAGGTTTGTAGCAATAACTAAAGTGGAGCTAACAATTTGCATAAAAGTTTACATATCAAAACAACTGATTTGAAATAAACCTCAAGTTGAGTGGCCAGAGCTTCATGACATTGTGCCCCTAGAGAATCCTTGAATCTTCTTCAAACTTTTCAAATCTGTGTACACAACAATAATGAAATCATCAAAGCATATATAAAACAAGCATGCTACTAGTGTTAATAATATAGATTAAAAACTAAACATACTACATACAGAACACCGGTCCATATTTTTAGTTTCTAATTTCTAATGTGACGTGAATGCTATAATTTCTAACGCGATGATCAGTTTTCCAACTGCCAAAGGTGCAATGGAACTGCAACAATATTGGATAAATGACAAGCAATGTCAGTCCTTAACCGTGTGATTGTACAGCCCTAGTAAATATCATGGACCCAAAGAAAACGACAAACCCTACCAAATCCAGCATTCGGTAAGAGTCGAAACGATGAGAGTTGCTTGGGTACTATGTCTTCTTCTGTCAGGATGATGGGATTTGGCACAAGCTGCCTTATAGATCGACTTTCAGCCAATCAAAATGTTCAAGACATTCTCTTGATATGTTTCAGCCTAATGATTGTGTCGTGAAGTTCTGGATCTTCTGAGTTGACTCCAGGTTTTGTCGGGCAAATCAACAGGTATATTGCTACATGTATTAATCCCATCTCTGAGCATTTTTAGAAATATTAGTATGTTTTAGCTTTATCATAGCTAAACTGTGTCGTGAAGTTCTGGATCCTCTGAGTTGAGTAGTTGACTCCAGGTTTTGTCAGGTTGTATGAAATCCATTTAAAGGGTATGAATTTGGGCTGTGTTATTCAGGACCATCGGCCAGTTGGTCAGCTGGATTCTGTATCGGGATGACACTGACAAGAACATGAATGAGAGGAAGAAAATCGTATATTCTATTAAATCAGGTAACATGCAAGTCTATGAAACATGGGAATCATCTAAAACAAACTAGCATAATTCAAAATGAAGACAGTTTTAGCCCCTAAAAGTGTACCTTTTAGCCCCTGTCTTTTAAAAGTGTACCTTTTAGCCCCTAAGACAGTTTTGCCCCTCAGTTAAAACCCGACTTTTTTAACTGAACTGGGTTTAAGGGTCGAAAGGTACGAATTTCATACCTCGGGGGCTAAAAGGTACACTTTTGAAAGACAGGGGCTGATGGGTACATGGGAGTAAACCTCAGGGGCTAAAAGGTCATTAAGCCTTCTTTTAAAGTACACATAAATCACTTAAAATACAAAAAAAAAATTGGTTAACGAGTTGAGCATTTATAAAAATAATTTATATAGTTTACATTGAATATATATATTAAAAAATACATACGAAACACTAAAATTAGTATACAAATCACCTTTTTTATACTTAAAAAGGTAAACATTTATAAAAATAATATTCATTATTTATATTCAATACTTACAAAAACAATTGCACAAAAATCACCAAAAATAAACACATTATAACATTTAATTATTTTAATTTCATATTTATAACAAATACGCACAAAGTACCTTTTTAATATACCAAAATGACAATGTTATCCAAGTACATGGTCAGAGTTATGTAGCAAAGTTTGTCACTTGTGTAACAGAGATGATATGTTCTCTTATGATAACATATTCTCAATTGGATGAGAACATAATAGATTGCTTAAATGAATCATTTGATTCCAAATCGATCCTTCACTTTTTATTTTAAATTTTCATTGATCAGTTACCTTTTGTTTTGATTATTGTAGCATTTTGGAGTACCCTTATTTAAATTTTTTCCTTTCCATGTCCAGGAAAGACAAATGAAAAACAACCAAGAACCAAGACAACCAAACTAAACCTTAATAGTGACCGATTATAAAAGTACGTCAATTTAAACACTTACCAAGTTACGTTAATATTAAGATATTGATATAAGTAAGACTAAACAAAACATTCAAAACATAACCATATCAAATGCCTAAGTTGTAAAAAAGACATGATGTCAATCAAAACAATAAGAGGCATCAGAAACTCTCAACATGTTCTTGCACGTTAACTCGAGTTGCACCACTCTAAAAGGAGGCTTGCAGAATTGTAAAATCATCACATTGAAATCTAAAATTACAAAAAGTTAAGGTGCCACATTTTCGCATACCCACCACCACCTCTTTGCTCCCACAATATCACCATGTAATCACAAAGGTTTTTCTAAAATCACCAAAATCATTAACGTAAATTTTTCTTAAACCAACAAAATTATAAACGCAAATCACTAAAAAATTTGAATGAAAATCACAAAAGGGAAAAAAATCATCATCAATCTCATCAGTCTATCTTTAATTAGTATCAAAAATCTCCACCATCATTCCTCTATTATGACCATCGATTCAAAACACTTTCACGACATCTACAACCACCATCACCACCACTACCACCACCTCCTCCCTCGTAATCATCACTTTCATCTACATAATCGAGTCTTTTAGATGTACAATAAAAACATGATGTCGTTCTAAGTAAATGTCATTGAAAACTAAATAATATCACCGAAATATGTCATCATTATTAACACGTACATGGTTGAAGATTTCAAATCTGGAGGAAAAGAATAGTGAATATCGTGGGAATAATGTCGACGACTCAATTTTGAGAGAGAGAGAGAGAGGTATGTGGGATTATGGTCAAAATCATGATCGGAGTTAAACTTGGAAGATAATGGGTGAGCAAAATGGGGGTTGTGGGAAACTGGGGACGGAGAAAATTTTAGAGGGCCGAGATTAAAAGTTTTAATATAAAATGGAGGTTTAAGATTAGATCTCAATTCTCATTTTAAGATGGGTCTCAAATGAGACCCTATATTAGAATGAGAACTGAGACCAAATCTGAGCCATTCAATTTTTGTAACAACTTAAGATCTGAACTGCACATTCCTTATCTAACTTTATACATATATCTCCATAAATTTCTCTCTCATCCCAACCACTCATCCACGAATCCATCCATTGCTTCACGATCTAATTTTTTATGTCATCCATTTCTGAATTAGTTGTTTCTCTCTATTCTTTCCACACATCTTCTCTTTCTCTCTCTTCTTTTGAGTCAAAAATCTCTATTTTCTTATCTTCTTCTAATCTAATGTTTACTTTTTATTTAATGATCTTCTCTTGAAATTCATCCAAACACTATTCCGGTGATATCACCTAAATTTGAAAGTGAAATAATGGTTCTAAAATTCGAACAACTCGCGATTTTGGTTAAGGGTGACAAAACGAATGCATAAAAGATGGATGGTATAAATGGTACTATCGAAGATGTAAGAGATAAAGGCATTGAAAGATGGTGTGGTGATCGGAGTTTGTGGCTCATTAATGGTTGGTGATTTGTTTTTAGAGAATTGATGAATAAAAATTTCAGAGTGTATATATGTGAAACTTTTTGGTGATTTGCCTTTAAGAAACTGATTTTACATTGAAATTTTAGTGATTCGCGTTGAAATTTTGGTGATTTGCGTCAAACTTCAGTGATTGATAATGAAATTTTGGTGATTCTGTTAATTTTGGTAGTGGTGGTGCATTGTGACAGTAGAGGCTCAAATTTTGGTAAATTTGGATTTAAATATAGTGATTTTGTAGGTAATGGTGATGGTGGAATTGTAGTGATAATGTGACAGTGGTTGTGGTGGTCGTTGTTGTGATTATGGTGGCGGCAATAACGATGGCAGTGAGTTAGTGACATTGATGATTGGTGTGCTAGCGACTTGCAATACAATGGTTTAAATATACTGTGTATTAAAGTTTTGAATTATAAAAGTAATTAAAATTATAAAATTAAAGTAGGTTCTTAGTTCTCATTATAAGAAGGGTCTCATTAGATTACCTCCCAATTTATATATATAAAACATATATTCGACAAACGCAACTTTCTTCTAATGCTCTAGTACTAACTTATTCTTAATTGATTAATTTGCATATTATATTAGTTTGCATCATGTTTTTTTAACATTTACAAATGTTTTTTCTTAATATATATCTATAAAACTAATATTTAATATTGATTGTTGACTTATTGACTTATTGATTTACTACTTTGCCTTTATATGGATCTACTTGATTTTTTTGCGTATTTGTGATCATGTTTTATAAAAATCACTCATATTTTTCTACTTTTTTTTACAAAAAAATCGGTTCTCAAGAAACGAACTTGACCGAATCGAAATAACTCATTTCGGTCTGATTCAGTCCATGATATAAATTTCGTTCGATTCAATTTCAAAAATATTAACAATTCTATTTTCGGTCTATTTGATTTGGTCTGCACCGAACGCAGACGGAATTGACTAAATGCTTATTGCTAATGTCGATTGTGTTCGGAGGATGGGAGAGTGACTGGAAGTTGATGTTATCTGAAATGACGCCTTTCATCGATTATAATTTTTATTAAACAATTTCTTAAAGTTAATTTAGATCACACTTAATTTCCTCTAACTTGTCATTTAGGACATAGAATTAATGTTACCTAAAATAATTTCAATAACATCTTCATAATTGAATGATGACAAAAGATCTACAGACCTATAGCATATTTAAAAGGACTAATAAATTATTAGGCAGCATGCACTTGACCGAATATGTATATTTGAGACAATATTTGATCTGTCTATGAAGTCTTGCAACAAAGTCGAAGTTTAAATATTTGAGTCCGTTAAGTAACCAGTCTCTCTAAAACCTCGAGGTGTTAGGAAAGCGGGCTTACCAGGATCATATCATATATTCAACATCATCCCTCACTCGCGCGAAAATCCATTATTTGGGTCAAAGAGTGGATCACTAGGTTTTTCATGCCTTTTTTTCTCTAGCGTCCGATCCGATTTTCAATACTAGGTGGAGATCTCGTCCTTTTTTGGGGCCACCATAGCACACAAATTCAATATTTCAATAAATGAGAATATTGGGGGTAGGAAGGACTCGAACCTGAAACCTCCCACGTATGCATCCAGAGCTCTGATACCATGTTAAGTAACTAGTCGCTCTAAAACCTTGAGGTGTGAGGGAAGCGAGCTTATCAGGATCATATCATATACTCCCTTCGTCCCACTAGATTGTATACATTAGAATAGATGAGTTCGTTACGCATTTTAAGGCCCCTATAAAGTATAGTTTTAGAAATTATTTTAAAATAAAATTTCTTCTAAATAAAAATTTAACGTTTAAATTTTTATTCAAGAAAAAAAGATTTCAAAAATAAGTTATAGAACTATATTTTATAGGAGTCTTAAAATGCGTGTCAAGTAGTGTAAAAAACTGTATAGAAACTGTATATATGTAAATTGTCCTAATATTCAATTAATTAGATCAACGTTTGCGTTTATGATTCTTAATCATCCGGCTAAAGCTAAATATGAGTACAAGGGAATGGCTTTCGAGTTTGAACTGAGATTAGGGTTTATGTTTGTGGCTATTATTTCTTTTTATCAATTATATTTATCCTTGTAATTAGTTGTCTATCTATGTATGGCAAAAGATTTTTAAAATCAAGTTTCACACATAGTTCTTTGCATAGGATAGGCCTTATTATATATAGCAAAAAAGAAAAAATCTGCGAAAGCCCGAGAGGTTCATCGATAGCTCCGCGAC
Organism: Heracleum sosnowskyi; assembly: GCA_030848705.1. Classification (NCBI taxonomy): domain Eukaryota; kingdom Viridiplantae; phylum Streptophyta; class Magnoliopsida; order Apiales; family Apiaceae; genus Heracleum; species Heracleum sosnowskyi. The sequence goes on from CM061239.1 coordinate 14,966,984, forward strand.
GAACAGTACATGTTCTTTGCGTTCCAAACCTTGTAATCTAAACAATTTTGTTAACATTAGGGATGGACATTTCACGAGCCCTGCCCGACCCCAATCCGATCCCCATCTCGTTTGGGTCAGGGATTCAGAGATTTTTTCGGGTTTGGGGCGGGGAACGGGAAATATTTTCAAAAACAATCGGGGATTGGGGCGGGATCGGGGATTAGGGTATCCCCGCCCCGATCCTAGGCCCCGATCCCCGATTTTCATATTTTAAAAATATAAACATATATTTTTAAATGTATATAATTAAATTATTATAAATTAGTATATTTTATATGTTGTATTTTTATTTTAAGTTTTAATTCCTCTAATAAATTCAAAATTTTAATAATATAATATAATTTAATTATATCTTTTATTTATTATTCTAAATATATTTTAATTCGAGTCAATTTTTAAAATGTAAGATTAAAATTAAAACATGTACTATATATCATTATTTAACAAATTAAATTTGTTACTAAATATATACAAAAAATAATAAATTCTATTTTTTTTTATAAAAATCCCGGATTACCCGCCAGAATCCCCGTTCGGGGCATGGATCGGGGAAAAAACTACTCCCCGTTGGGGGATCGGGGCGGGGTCGGGGAATCGGGATGGGGTCGGGGAATGGGGCGGGATAGCACTCCCCAGTCCCGAGTGACCCGATGCCCATCCCTAGTTAAAACATCAATTATATTTTCATGGCTATAAGATTTCATTGCATGTTTTTCTCGGATTATATATTTAACTAGCTACATAAATAATCAAATTAATGTATTTATAAAACTTTCAAATTTTCACTCGAAAGTGTAAGGATGTGAGTCATATGAGTCGGCTAGCTAGTTTTCCTAATTCCTTCCTTCTTGATATTTGTATGGAACTTTTGACATCCACCTTTAACGTTAGTTTATGTAATATTGAGTATGATTATTTGGATAAAACTTTGTTTACATTTATAAGGTCTGGGTTTGTGATCATGTATAAAACATGTGAGATTTTATTTATTTTTGCTAAATATACATGTGAGATTTTCTAATTGTATTATAAGTAGCTTAATAGCTCGTGCGAGGCACGGGCATGTTATAGAATATTGTGTAACTTTCATTAATTTCAACGTATTTTATGAGTTACAGATATATGTTGATATGAGATAATTATAATATAGATTAAAATGTCATTTCGAAATTTGAGAGTATAATTATCATTTCGCATTGAATAAATTGACTCATTGAAATTCTTAGTTCATTGAAAAATTATTGCGTTCTCCATTCCACCCCGAAATCTCCCCCCCCCCCCCCCCCCACTCTCCCATACCCCCTCCTACGGTGGTCTCTCTATCTCTCATTCCCCCTCCTACGGTGGTGGTTGCCTTCTATTTTCGATATCACTCTTTGAAGACCCCTCTCTTATCTTCTTATCCCTCTTTTACTGTCTCTTTGACTTTTATTTCCTTTATCTCCGTCTCCTTCATTTTTTCTTCTCAACTTTTGTTTAGGATCTGTATTTTGATCTCTCTCTCTCTTTTCATGACCCCTCCAATGGTGGTTGCCTTCTATTTTCGGTGTCACTCTCTAGAGACGCCTCTCTTATGTGATGATCCTCGGGAAGACATAATATATTCCGACACATTTACTGAAATGCATGTTATGTTTTGTTTATTTAGGGTGCGTCATAATTTACTCAAATGCATTCTTTGACTGTTTAGTTTGTGTTTATTCAGAGTGTATATTATGTGTTTGATGGAATGCTTGAACCAAATTTGTAGGCTTTGTGCATGTAAATGCCCTTGGGGTTGGTCTGCTCATTAAAGTAAATATTTGTCATGGGTTGTTGTTTGAGCTGGCAGTGAAAAATTGTTCTTTATCGATATTGTCGAGTTTGTGCTTTTATTGGGGTTAATTTATTTATGTCATTTGCCTCTTTCTCTCATGTCTTCTCTTACGGTGGTGGTTGCCTTCTATTTTCGGCGTCACTCTTTGGAGACCCCTCTCTTATCCTTCTTATCCCTCTTTTACTGTCTTTTTGGCTTTTCTTTCCTTTTTCCCCGTCTCCTCCACTTTTTCTTCTCAACTTTTGTTTTGGATCTGTATTTTGATCGATGTCTCTCATGCCCGCTCCTACGATAGCTGTCTTATATTTTCGGTGTCAATCTCTAGAGACCCTCTCTTATCCTTCTTATCCCTCTTTTATTGTCTCTTTGACTGTACATTGAGCCAATTTGTTCACCGTTAAAAGATAATTATATCCTTCAAAATGTAAAATGACGTTTCAACTCTTTACTCTATTTACTTCATATTAATATCTTCGTTATTAATACATTTTAATGTCTCTAATCATTAATAACTAATTTTCATTAACTATACTAATTATTTTGTACTCAATGCTTGCATAATAATGAATTAGATATAATTATAGATATTAATTATCTAATCATTTAAGTATTTGTAGATAGATAAATATAATTATAAATTATTATATTTAATAATGATGGATTAATAAATATAGAAGTGTTAATGATGATTAATGAATTAGATGTAATTAATATATGCATTCATTACAAAATTATTATTATATAATAAGTAGAGGTATTTTATTAGATTTTAGACGCTCAATTAACTATTCAGTTATAAAAATTAGATTTGAACGTTTTAAGATCGAAACTCACAAAATAATCTTTAATTTTGTGATGGTTTAATAAAAAAAATTCCAATTAAAAATATCCTGAAACTGAAGTGAAAAAAAAGTGATAAATTTTTACATTAATAATTTTTATTCAACTTAAGAAATTTATTAATTATTGTCAAAGGAAAAAGAAAGAGCTACCAAGTACTGTTACAAAATTCAACAATTACATATGAGATAAGCAAATAAACCTGTTGTTGTAAGTGTAATCACATGTATCATATTTTTGTATACTTCACACGTATGTCAAGTTTTAAAATGATTGGACATTGACATGGTTATGTCTTACAAATTTGTAAGGTCTGTCTTGTTCTAGTAACAAGTTATCTTTTTTCAATTCTTTATCAAATCAAATCTTGTACGTAAATCTCTATTCATAGTATGGCAACAGGAGGGTCTAATTTGGAGGAACTATATGCACGATTGGCCTTGGAGGATGGGGAGGATGGGGATGATGGAGGAGTTGTGGTGAGAGCAAAGGAGGTGAGTCAGAATCGACCAAAGTATGTGCTAATTGGACGTTTTCTTACGGATAGAAATATAAATTTCAATGCAATGCAAAATGTCCTTGCATCTTTATGGCGTCCAAAGGAAGGAGTGGAGATTCATGATATTGGGGGGAATCGCTATTCTTTTGTGTTTCATCATGTTTTGGATATTCAAAAAGTTCTGGAGGGAGGTCCGTGGACTTTTGAACAAAGTCTGCTGGTTTATCATCAATTGAAAGAGGGAGAGGATCCACTCTCAGTCCGGTTACATGAAATAGACATCTGGCTACAAGCATATGATATTCCGAATGGAATGATGTCAGAAAACATAATACAGAGTATTGGGAATTTTGTTGGTAAGTTTGTCAAAACAGACCCAACAAATGTTAATGGTCTGTGGAAGATGTACGCTCGTATTAGAGTCACACTGGACGTTGAAAAACCCCTGAAAAGGAAAATGAAAATCAAGCGAGAAGGAGGCGTATGGAATTGGGTTAATTTTAAGTATGAAAGATTGAGCACTTTTTGCTTCGTATGTGGTATGCTAGGCCATTCAGAGAGGGACTGTGAGATTGTGTATGCACATCCAGATAAAGAAATTATTAGAGCTTATGGCACTTGGTTGAGAGCACCAGGAAAAGGGGCGAAAAGTCAGAATATGGGGGAGAAATGGTTGAGAAATAGTGCAACAGGACAGAGTTCATGGAGCAAACCGGAAATGAATTCAGTACTGTTAGGAATATGTTGTTCTTGATGATAATTGTAAAAACACTTAGTAGATTTTGTATTAAGTTATTTTGTAACTGTCAACGAAATGGCATGCTTTGCAGTGTTTCGTTGACAGGAAGCTCATCAACGGAATGAGTGTTGTAGCAATTGCACTGTACAATACTTCACAGTTTGATATGCATTTGATGTATGTATTAGATAGGTTTCCTAAGTCATGTTGACTAAGTACTAGATAGGCAAAATAGGTTGGTTAATTGTAAGTATATCATGCCTTGTAATTTTGCCTAAGTGAAGACATGTCAACGGTATGAGGATTACTCTATCAACGAAACAAGAGAAACATCATCAACGAAATGAAGAATAAAGCTATCAACGAAACACATCTCCCTGCTATCAACGAATCATTATTGCTTTTCTGAATAGTTGACAAAGTGATAGTGACAGGTTTCTGAACAGATCTAAAGGTGATGTGGAAGTGTACTTTGCATTGGAAACCATTAAAATGGACATGGGGAATAAGGAAACATCCCAGTTTCCAATTGGGCTCTTGGGAGTGATCATAATAAGCATGAAGACAAAAGCAAGGATCTCCAAGGACCACTGGACAAAGGGATGAAAAGCAAACTATTGGCGGTTATCTTTAGTGTACTTTAGTGTAGGCAAAAATAGTATTGTAAACTTGGGAATATATAACCAAGTGTAGCAGTTAGAAAGAAGTAAGAGAAGAAAAACAAATAGTTTGTATTAGCTATCTTTGAGAGCATTCTTCTCTATAACTCTGTAACTGAGCAGCTGTGTACTTTTGTATCACAGATTATTTCCGCAATAAAAACACTTCAGTTGGATCATCAAACAATCCAACTGAATTATTTATATCTTGTGTTTTTGTTTATTCAGTTCAGTTTTATTTTATCAGTGTTTTAAGGTTAAGAAAATATCAAGAATTGTATTCAACCCCCCCCCCCCCTTCTACAATTCTGTTAGGTCATTTGGGAATAACAATTGGTATCAGAGCGAGCTTCTAACATACAAGAAGTTTAAAGATCAAGACCAAAACAGAAACCATGGTGAAGAAGGATGCAGGTGTGAAGATACCAGTTCTTGATAAGGACAATTACTTTCACTGGAAAGTAAAGATGCATTTACATCTCATGTCTATGGATGAGAGATATGTAGACTGCATTGAGAAAGGTCCACACGTTCCCATGAAGTTTGCATCTAGAATTGGAGTGCCAGATGATGCTCCTGACGTAGAAATTCCAAAACTTGTCTCAGAATGGACTATTGAAGATCTTGCAGAAATCCATAAAGATAAGAGAACCATGAACATTCTGTTTAATGGTTTGGAGCAAGAGATGTTTGATAATGTCATAAACTGTACAACCTCCAAAGAAGTATGGGACACTGTCAGAACACTATGTGAAGGAACTGAGCAAGTAAGGGAGAACAAAATGCAACTCCTTATACAACAATATGAGCACTTTCACTTTAAAGCTGGTGAAACCCTAAATGACACGTTTAGTAGGTTTCAAAAGCTTCTGAATGGATTAAAGTTGTATGGGAGAATCTACCAAACTAAGGACTCAAACCTTAAATTTCTAAGAGCTCTTCCAAAAGAATGGAAGCCTATGACTGTTTCTCTAAGAAACACTCAAGAGTACAAAGATTACACTCTTGAAAGGCTGTATGGAACATTGAAGACTTATGAGCTGGAAATGGAGCAAGATGAGGAAATTGAAAAGGTACAGAAGAAGGGTGGATCCATTGCATTGATTGCATCTGTGAACCAACTGGAAGATGACACTGAAGAAGCTGCAAAGGCCACAACTAGTCGAGCTAGTTGTAGAAGTGATGTCAGCAAGGGTAAAGGTAAGATGACAGAAGAAGAAGAACCAGAACCAGCCAACTTGGATGACTTAGATGAGATTGATGAACACATTGCTTTTCTGTCAAGAAAATTCTCTAAGTTCAAGTTCAAGAGAAACTCAGAAGCAAGGCCACCAAGGAGAGACTTTCAACCTAACAAAAGTAACTGGATTGAAAAGTCTAAATCTAAATGTTTCAATTGTGGAATGCTTGGTCACTTTGCTGGAGACTGCAGAAAACCCAAGATTGAGAAGAGCAACAGGAAATTTGAGCCTGTTGATTATAAAAAGAAATACTTTGAACTTCTCAAGCAAAAGGAAAAGGCTTTCATGACTCAGGAGTATGATTGGGCTGGTAATGGTGAAGATTCTGATGATGATGTTGAATATGTCAACTTGGCTCTTATGGCTAACAATCATGAGCAGGAAGCAAGCTCCTCAAGCAACCAGGTAACAATTACTAATCTTTCTGAGCTTTCTAAAGAGGAATGCGATAGTGCAGTAAATGAAATGTCTACTGTATTATATAATTTGCGTGTTACTCTTAAATCACTTACCAAAGAGAATTCAAGAATTAAAGAGACTAATTTGCTCTTAAGTGATAGGAATGCAATGTTAGAAGCACAGCTCATTGAATTTGAGAAAATGAGATGTGTTAGTAGGGATGCTAAGAAGGAACTTGAGAACGTGTTACAAAGGGAAGAAATTCTTAAGACACAACTAGAAATAGAACAGAGTGTGATTGCTAAATGGAAAGATGCCAGGAATGTTGCTACCAACATCATTAATGTTCAAGGTATGGAATCTTTCTGTGAACAATCATGGAAAAAGAACAAAGAGAAACTAGGGTATGCTTGTGAAGCCTTAGATTCAGAAACAGAGTCAACAAACAACAATGATCATTTGTTGAAGGTTGATATGTCAACGGAATGCGATGTTCCGTTGACACATGAACCATCAACCGATCAGGGTGTTTCGTTGACAGAGAAAAGAAAAGATGAACTCACTAGACTTAATAATAAGTATGGTCCTGTCACCAAGAACTTTGTTCAAGGTGAGTCTAGTAAATCAAAGAAAGTTGAGAAGCCTATTGAGAGAGCTAATGTAGGTCACTTGTCCAACAAGCAATTGAAAGATAAAATAGAGAATGTTCAAATTGAGGCTAAGGGAAATAAAAGGAATAACAGGAATGGCAAAGTAGGAATTAACAAACACAACAATTACACACCTGATAAATATGCTCCTAGAAAGACTTGTGTCAATTGTGGAAGTGTTAGTCATCTATCTACTAACTGCAAATCTGTTAAGAAAACTGCTAATGTGAAAATTCCCAAGCCTGCAATGAATAATCTTATGCCTACAATGCCTGTTATGCCTAACATGTTTGCTCCATGTGCACAATTTCAGAATCCATATGCTAACATATCATTTGTGCCTAATCCATACATGAATATGTTTAGTATGCCACAAATGCCATGGAATATGAATAATATGTGTGCTCCTTCAAATATGCATGCTGTAAATGAAAATGTGAGCAACAATCAGAAATCAACACCAAGAGTAAAAGTTGATTTAAATCAATTTGAGCCCAAGGTGAAAAATGATATAAAAGGAAAAGCAAAGGCTAACAAAACAGGACCCAAGGAAACTTGGGTACCAAAATCAACTTGATTTGGTTTCATTGTGTGCAGGGAGACAAAAGGAATCTTTGGTACTTGGATAGTGGTTGTTCAAGACACATGACTGGTGATTCTACCCTGCTCACAGAGTTTCAGGAAAGAGCTGGCCCTTGTATTGCTTTTGGAGATGACAGCAAAGGCTACACAAAGGGATATGGCTTGATTTCGAAAGAGAATGTCATCATAGATGAGGTTGCATTGGTGGATGGTCTTAAGCACAATTTGCTTAGTATCAGTCAACTTTGTGACAAAGGATTTTTAGTTACTTTTTCAAAAGAAGCCTGTGTTGTTTCTAAAGGAGGAAACAACAATGTGGTAATGACTGGATTCAGAAGAGGGAATGTGTACATTGCTGACTTTAGTAGCACAATTCCAGACACCATCACTTGTCTTTTCAGCAAAGCAAGCAAGGATGAAAGTTGGCTATGGCACAAGAAATTATCTCATCTGAATTTCAAGGTTATGAATGATTTGGTAAGGAAGGATCTTGCTAGAGGAATTCCACAGGTGGAGTTTTCCAAGGATGGTTTGTGTGATGCCTGTCAAAAAGGGAAACAAAAGAAGGCATCATTCAAAAGCAAGACAGAGTCATCAATTGTCCATCAGCTTGAGTTACTTCATATGGATCTGTTTGGCCCTGTAAATGTCATGTCTATTTCAAAGAAGAAATATTGTCTTGTGATTGTTGATGATTTTTCTAGATTTACTTGGACCTTCTTTTTACATTCTAAAGATGAGGCAAGTGAAATCATTATCAATCACATCAAGATGGTAAACAATCATCCTGACTTGAAAGTAAGAAGGATCAGGAGTGACAATGGGACAGAATTCAAGAATTCAAGCATGAAGATGTTCTGTGAAGAAAATGGTATTATGCATGAGTTTTCAGCAGCAAGGACACCACAGCAAAATGGTGTAGTTGAAAGGAAAAACAGAACACTTATTGAAGCTGCCAGGACAATGCTAGATGAATCAAAGTTACCAACCTATTTTTGGGCTGAGGCAGTTAACACAGCTTGCTTCACTCAGAATATTTCTTTGATTAATCAGGCCAAGGGAATGACCCCTTATCAACTACTCAAAAGAAAGAAGCCACTATTGGATTTTCTTCATGTCTTTGGATGCAAGTGCTTTGTTCTGAGAAATCAAGCTGAGCATTTGGGGAAATTTGAAGCAAAGGCAGATGAAGCAATATTTGTGGGATATGCAGCAGGGAAAGCTTACAGAGTCTATAATCTCAGAACCAACATTGTTATGGAATCTGTACATGTTGTTTTTGATGATCTCAAAATTCAAGGTCTCTGTGATGAAGGTTTCCATGAAAGTCTCTCTTTTGAGAATGAGGAAGGAGATCGAATGAATCATGTTAAGACTACTGAGAAACAGTCTAAAGTTGTTGTATCTAGCACAGATGAGAGCAGCAGTGAAGATGAAATTGCTGCATTAAGATTGAAAAGAATAGCTGCTAGTAGACCAAATGGTCATTTCGTTGACAGTCAAGATGGTGGTTTCGTTGACAGTCAAAATGAGCGTTTCGTTGACAGCCAAAACAGTCATACCGTTGAAGGTCATAGAAATGTCTCAAGAAGTGATCATTTAGGGACAACAAACTCAGGGGGAGTTTCTCAAGGACAAATATCCAATCAAGGCAATCATGATCATGAAGCTACCTCGTCTAGAGCAAATCTACCTCCCTCAAGAAAATGGACTAAAGATCATCCCTTTGAACTTATTATAGGTGATGTTTCTTCAAAAGTCCAAACTAGAAGAGCAACTCAAGAAGAATGTCTATATAGCAGCTTTCTGTCTCAAGATGAGCCAAAGAAAGTTGAGGATGCACTTCTAGATCCAGATTGGGTTTTGGCTATGCAAGAAGAGCTAAACCAATTTGAAAGGAACAATGTTTGGAAGCTGGTGCCCAAGCCTAAGGACAGGAGTGTAATAGGCACAAAATGGGTGTTCAGAAACAAGATGGATGAAAATGGCATAGTCACAAGGAACAAAGCAAGACTAGTTGCAAAAGGCTACTCACAGGAAGAAGGAATTGATTTTGATGAAACATTTGCTCCTGTTGCAAGACTAGAAGCAATAAGGATTTTCCTAGCCTATGCAGCCCATACCAATTTCAAAGTCTATCAAATGGATGTGAAAAGTGCTTTTCTGAATGGGGAATTGGAAGAGGAGGTCTATGTAAGTCAACCTCCTGGTTTTGAAGATGATGATTTTCCAGAATATGTATACTTCCTCCTCAAAGCACTCTATGGTTTGAAACAAGCACCTAGAGCCTGGTATGACACACTCTCACAGTTTCTTCTTGAGAATCATTTCACTAGAGGTACTGTAGATAAAACTCTTTTTCACAGGATTGTGAATGGCTCTACTATACTTGTTCAAATTTATGTAGATGACATAATCTTTGGGTCTACAGATGTGAAACTTTGTCAAAAGTTTGCCAAGCTTATGCAAAGTAAATATGAAATGAGCATGATGGGAGAATTAACTTACTTTCTTGGTCTTCAAGTGAAGCAAGTTAATGAAGGCATCTTCATTAGTCAAACAAAATATATTCATGATTTATTAAAGAAATTTAACTTAATGGAATGCTCTCCTGCCAAAACTCCCATGCCCACTGCCACCAAACTTGAATTGAATACTAAGGAAAAATCTGTGGACATTTCAAGTTACAGAGGCATGGTAGGCTCACTTTTGTATTTAACAGCTAGTAGACCTGATATTATGTTTGCTACATGTCTATGTGCTAGATTTCAGGCTGATCCCAGAGAATCCCATTTAGTTGCTATTAAAAGGATTTTCAGATATCTCAAGGGAACACCAAACCTTGGCATTTGGTATCCTAGAGAATCTGGTTTTGAACTAATTGGTTATTCAGATGCAGATTATGCAGGATGTAAAATTGACAGGAAAAGCACAACAGGCACCTGTCAATTCTTAGGAAACAAGCTTGTGTCATGGTTCAGCAAGAAACAAAACTCAGTTTCCACCTCCACAGCTGAGGCTGAGTATATTGCAGCTGGAAGTTGTTGTACACAGATTTTATGGATGAAAAATCAATTACTTGATTATGGATTAAGAGTTGAGAAAATTCCTATTTTCTGTGACAACACTAGTGCCATTGCCATTACTGAGAATCCAGTGCAGCATTCAAGAACCAAGCACATTGACATCAAGTACCATTTCATTAGAGAACATGTTATGAATGGTACTGTGGAGTTACATTTTGTTCCAAGTGAACAACAACTTGCAGACATCTTTACCAAGCCACTTGATGAATCAACATTCTCAAGATTAGTAAGTGAGCTAGTCAAGCTTATGTCTGCTGGAGGGTTCATCTATGAGAAGAACAACTCCATCCCTTTTGTTGCAAAGGAAAACCCGAACAGACTTTTCTTCAAAATGATGGATTTCATGAAGAATTGCAAGTTGAGCTATGCAATGTTCCACTCTACACCAATCTACAATGAAATAATTGAGGAAATTTGGACCTCATGTGAATATAGTGGAACAAATTGCACTCTGCAATTCACTCTCCAAGGTAATGAGTACATAGTTAATTCTGATGTTTTGCAAGCATGTTTACATATTCCTGATAATAACTGTGATGCTTTGCCTACTAACACTGAAATAACTACCATGCTAAATTCTATAAACTACTCTTTGCCTACTGATAATCTGGGTAGAATAATTAGGAGAGGTTTGGTTAGGGAATACAGTTATTTAGCTGATGCATTCATTAAGGTCTTTTCTGGAAATATTAGTAATTTTGATGCATTAACTAACTCTATGTTAATTCTCCTAACCATGCTTCTAAATGATAGATATTACAACTTTAGCACCCAACTTATGTATGAAATTGGTGCTAAGTTGGGTGATAAGGCAAATAGGAAGAAAAATATCTATTATGCAAGGTTTCTGATGATGCTGGCTAATCATGTTAGTCCAGCACCATTAGTTTTCTCTAACCCTAATGCCAGGTTTGAGTGCTTTGTACAAGAAAAGAGAGTATTGACAGATATACTGAGGCTGAACTACAATGGTGATGTTCCAGTGGTGTATCTGCCAATCATTGAGGTAACTACTACTATCCCTGTTAGTATAGTTGTTACTTCTATTGTCTCCTCCAACCTTGTTGCTATGGAGTCTGTAGCTGTGACCCAACAGGCTCCTGCCCCAGCAACTAAATCAAAATCAAAGAAATCCTCCAAGCCAACCTCAGGTGCTTCTCAAAAGGCACCTATTGTAAAAACTACCACACAACCTAAGGGGAGTGAGTCTGGAGTTGTGAGAGGTGAGGGAAGGGGTGAAAATCAAAGAAACCCCAAGAATAAGGAAGGTGAGGTAAGTGTTTCCCAGCCTAGCCCCATTGTGTCTTCCCAACAAGGCACAATGAGTAAAATGGATTTAAACACAAGTCTAATTGCATCCTCCCAAAAGGATGTGATTATTGAAACAAGCTCTCCACCTAGAGCACAGTCCAAAAGGGTAAGGGACACTTCAAGCCCACAGTCTACATTTTCCCAATACCAAAAGAGAGTGAAGCAAAAGACCAAGGGTTCACAGGGTGCACACACACTGGAAGCAACACTTCCAGTTTCTCAAATTCCGTTTGATGTAACCCCTATTATTACTCTGGGGTTACAGTCCCACTCTCTAAACATTAATCTTGATTTATCTCCATCCAATTCACCAACTCAATCTTTAGATGTGGACATGATCCATACATATTTTCCTGATTCTCCAACTCTAATCTTGGAGAAGCCCCACTCTGAAGCTGATGGTCATCACTTATAATTAAGTGATTTGTTGGGCCATCAACCAAGTTTTTCTGAAACTGCAAGAGAATCTGTGGACCCCAATCTCAAATCAATCACCACAGATTCTACTGTAATTTCACTTTCTCAACATGCTTTATTGACTTCATCAACGAAACAGCCTCTTTCGTTGACAAGTGTTTCTCCATCAACGGTACCTATACCGTTGACAGTTCAAACTACCATTTCGTTGATAGGTCATTCTACACCTTTTACTGAAAATCAAGTTGTTTCCACAACTAGTGTAGATGACCTGGTGGTAGTTGAGACACTTTTAGGTTTGAAAGGGAGTGAAATTGAGAGGCTGGCTTGCAGCCAGGCAAAAGGAGAGAATGAGAGTGAGAGGCTGGCTATTTCTTCCAGCCAGGCAAAAGGAGAGTTTGAGAGTACCACCTTAGTAGGTGAAGGTGAGGGTGTGAGAGGTGTGAGCCATGGGGAGCCCATGATGCAAGAAAAGAGTGGAGAGAGAGAAGGGACTACAGGAGCAATAAGGGTGGAAGCAGTCATTGCTAATGAGTTAATGGAGGTCAGTGAGGGAGAAAGGGAACTTACTTTCCAAGAGCATTATCAACAAACTCTGGATAGTATTTCCCTGGATCCTGAGACCTTTACTCATCCTGTGCCAGCCTATCAAGTTATGGCTCAACAGGGCAATGTGGAGGCAGAAAGGTCACTCAACTTAATTCATACTACTGCATCAATGCAAAGAGCAAAGGATGCCTTGACCAATCTACCTCCAGGAGCTGCAGCAAGTGGAGACTTTGAGTTTTCTGATGATGAGGACAGCTATGGTGATAATCTACAGGTGACCACCACTTCACAGACTGGGACTTCTGTGGTGCCTCCTACACCAGGCTGGCTTTCTCAGGGTATGCATGGAAGAGTCACTCTAGATGCTGCTATCTCAAGGCAGTACAATGAGGCCTATCTAGCTCATGAGTCTGCAAATGCAAGGGACAAGAAATTCTACAAGGCCATCATGGATTCTCTGGAAATTCAAAGGCTACAAATGATGCAGACAAGGATTGAGGCTACAGAAATCAAGGACTCCATTAGCAATCTCAGGGATGCTAACTACAGGATGATCGATGAAAAGCTCCCTCTTCTCACTGTGTCCAAGATGACCAGGTTTTTCTCTAAGGAACCTGAGGTGGCTACATCCTTGAAAACTCTCTCTACAAGAGTGGACAAGGTGGAAGCTACACTTTCTCAAATGCAGAAGGAACAGGAGAAGCAAACTCAGCTACTCACTCAGCTAGTGGCAGCTCAAGGACTCCCAGTCATCTCTCTTGATGCTAACAAAAAGGGGGAGAAATCTAAGGAGCTAAACATTCAAATCACAAAGGTGTTGGTCCCAGCCATTTCACTGCCACAGGAGCCACTAGCAATGGGGGAGTTTGGAAAGAAGAATAAGGATAGTATTGACCTGATCCAGGAAGCTTCTATGAGGATGAAACTTGCAGAACAAATCAAAGATCACTGGTCCAACATAGAAGCAAGGTTCAAGAACATTACTGAATCTTCAAAGACAGATCAGCCATCAACAAATGCAATGGTGATTGTACAAATGGAGCCACAGTTCAAGAGCTCTTATGCTATAGAGCCCCTTCAGCATGGAATCTTTCAAGATTCAAGAAATGAGAAGGGTCAATCTTCATGCTTTAAGAATGTGGATGCAAGAGGGATGTCTCCAATATCACCTGCCAAACCCAAAGGCAAGAACATTGAAAGGATATTTTATCCTGCTCCAAAGCCAGATGAGTTCAAAGTCCTAGGGAAGCTGATCATTGAGAGCAAGGAAAGCAATCATCCAAGCATAAGGAATCAAAGGGCCATCATCTACAGGGACAGCAAGGAAATCTGCATTTGGGTTGGTCACCCAAATTTTGCAAAGGCCAAGGCTGAAGAATCTGAAAGGGCAGCAATGCAAGCATTGGCAGTTGCTCAAGCACTTGAAGATGAAGAGACCTTTCAGGAAGAAAAAGCCAAGGATGGAGCTAATGAAGCTGAACCAGCAAGGAAAAGTGTAAGGCAACCAAAGGCTAGAGCTAAGAGGAATCTGAACTTTGAAAAAGAGGACTCTCTGGACACTGCTCAAGCCCCTTCCACAACAAGTGCACATCAAATTCCTATTGACCTACCTATTGGAGGAAAGTTGGCCTGTGACCCTGCACACCCTGTCAACTTTCATGATCAACCAATCATGCCAAAGGAGGAGCCTATTGAATTTGATGAAGCCTATTTTCCAAAGTTCCTATTTGAAAAGGATCAACCAATGAAGACAAAGAAAAGGGCTGTCAAGGCAAAGCCAGTATTTGTGAGGAAGCCACAATCTCAGAAACCCCCTACAAATCCAGAGGACTGCATGTACATTGCTGACATCAGGGAAGAATCCAGCTTACATCTTGATTTAGACAACCTGGTGGAAGTAAGGGGCATTGCAGCTTCTCAAAAGTTACCTGAAAGATTGGTTTTCACATACAAGGGTGGTAGAGAACAAATATGGCCTCTCTACAGAATTTTAGGAGAAGACTACCAAACACTACTCACAGTGTTTAGATGCTTGAAGAAAGACTTTGGCTTCACCAAAACAGCCAAGTCTGAGGTGGTCTCCAAGATATGTCAAATAAAGGCTAGCTGGAACAAGCCTGAGGCTCTTCCCAGGATGCTAAGAGTGCCCTCAACAGGAAAGAAGATCCATCTTCAACCTTACTGGATGATGGAATTTAAGGACAAGGACAACTGCAGAAGGTTCTTCAGGATGGAAGACCAGCTGGATAAGGCATCTAATCAAACTCTAAGGTTCATGCAATCCAAGCTTGGTGATCAAGATGAAGAAGAGAAGATCTTTTACAGAAGGCTACAGGTCCAGATTGAGGAGAACAACTCTAGGAGAGGGAAGAAGACTATGCCTCAAAGAAGACCAAGATGAATCATTTGCTCAGTCTAGAGGAGCATATTTGGGCATTAGTCTTGTAAGTCTTGTTTTATGTCTAAAACTTTATGAAGCTCAATGCAATTTTTACTTTTATCATGGGTAATATGTCTGAGTGTTTTTGTTATCATCAAGGCTCTTGATTTATGGCTGTTATTCTATCAGTCATAAATTGGGGGAGATTGTTAGGAATATGTTGTTCTTGATGATAATTGTAAAAACACTTAGTAGATTTTGTATTAAGTTATTTTGTAACTGTCAACGAAATGGCATGCTTTGCAGTGTTTCGTTGACAGGAAGCTCATCAACGGAATGAGTGTTGTAGCAATTGCACTGTACAATACTTCACAGTTTGATATGCATTTGATGTATGTATTAGATAGGTTTCCTAAGTCATGTTGACTAAGTACTAGATAGGCAAAATAGGTTGGTTAATTGTAAGTATATCATGCCTTGTAATTTTGCCTAAGTGAAGACATGTCAACGGTATGAGGATTACTCTATCAACGAAACAAGAGAAACACCATCAACGAAATGAAGAATAAAGCTATCAACAAAACACATCTCCCTGCTATCAACGAATCATTATTGCTTTTCTGAATAGTTGACAAAGTGATAGTGACAGGTTTCTGAACAGATCTAAAGGTGATGTGGAAGTGTACTTTGCATTGGAAACCATTAAAATGGACATGGGGAATAAGGAAACATCCCAGTTTCCAATTGGGCTCTTGGGAGTGATCATAATAAGCATGAAGATAAAAGCAAGGATCTCCAAGGACCACTGGACAAAGGGATGAAAAGCAAACTATTGGCGGTTATCTTTAGTGTACTTTAGTGTAGCCAAAAATAGTATTGTAAACTTGGGAATATATAACCAAGTGTAGCAGTTAGAAAGAAGTAAGAGAAGAAAAACAAATAGTTTGTATTAGCTATCTTTGAGAGCATTCTTCTCTACAACTCTGTAACTGAGCAGCTGTGTACTTTTGTATCACAGATTATTTCCGCAATAAAAACACTTCAGTTGGATCATCAAACAATCCAACTGAATTATTTATATCTTGTGTTTTTGTTTATTCAGTTCAGTTTTATTTTATCAGTGTTTTAAGTTTAAGAAAATATCAAGAATTTTATTCAACCCCCCCCCCCCCCTTCTACAATTCTGTTAGGTCATTTGGGAATAACAAGTACCGACCGGAAATGGAGACGGTAAAGGGGATGCAAAATTTATGGAAGTGGATGGGATTGTGCGCGAAATGGAAGGAGAGATTGGTGGGATTCGGGTGTTACAGCGAGATCAGGGGAATATTAATTCAAATCAAATGATTTTGAATAATGAGGAGGATAGGGTGGGAGATAATGGTGGAGAAAATGAAATAGTTGTTATTGATCCTAAGCGTAGACGTATGTCAAGTGAGGGGAATACGGAGGTAACTAAACAAAGTGAGACAGCTGGCTTTAATTCAAATGATGGGCCAAAAAACTTGATAGAGGCGGGTTCTGTTGTACAGGCCCGCCTAGAGCAATGAGTCTTTTGGCGTGGAATTGTCGTGGTTTGGGTAGGCCACGTACAATTCGTTTTATTAAGGAAATTACCCAAGATAAAAAACCTAGTATAATTTTTCTTTCAGAGACTTTAGCAAAACAAAATAAAATAAAAGAGTTATGTCAGAGTATCCATTTTTCAGGGTATGTCGCTGTGGATGTTCAGGGGCGTAGTGGTGGATTAGCATTAATTTGGAAAAATGAGGGTGGAGTTAGAGTATTGGATGTTAGTAGGAATTTTATCGATTTCGAAGTAGAAAACGATCAGGTAGGAAGGTGGCGGTACACGGGTTTTTATGGTTGTCCAGAACGTGGTCGAAGACGGGAATCGTGGAATATGTTGAAGATGTTGGCTGGAAGATCAGGGTTACCATGGTGCGTAGTTGGGGACTTTAATGATATGCTACATACTCATGAGAAAAAGGGGAGGGAGAAGGCAGCCAGTTAGTTTGCTAAATGGATTTGCAGATACTTTACATGAATGTGGGCTTATGGATCTTGGGTTCGTTGGGGAGAAGTTCACTTGGGAAAAATCTAGAGGGAGTCATAATTGGGTACAAGAGAGGTTAGATAGAGGAGTAGCTAATCATGAATGGAAGGAGTTGTTTCCCCTAGCAGAGGTTCGTGTGTTGGACGTATCTACATCGGATCACTTGGCATTACATGTTGAATTAAACAGGCGAATATATGTGCCCAGGAGTTACCGGTTTAGATTTGAGAATGTGTGGTTACGGGAGCAAGAATGTCGTAATATTGTCAAGAACGAATGGGAGAGGGCTTGGGGACTTGATATTGTGGATAAGATTATGGTTTGTGGTGACAGGCTGAAGGAGTGGGGGGGTGGTGAGAGTATGAAGTATAAACAGCAAATTCAGAATTGTATGAGCTGGTTGAGGCAACTTAGATCGCGAAGGGATGATAATGGTATTCGGAGGTATAACAAGGTTAGGTGGGAATATTTGAATTTGTTAGAAAAGCAAGAAGTGTATTGGAAGCAGAGGGCCAAGCAGCATTGGTTGCGAGAAGGTGATAGAAATACGCGTTTTTTTCATCGATATGCATCTATGAGAAGAAAGAACAATAGGTTGGAGCGAATAAAGAATGCAGATGGGGAGTGGCAGGAAACAACAGCTGGGGTACAAAGTGCCATTGAGGAGTATTTCACTAATTTGTTCAAAACAGTGAATACGGATGGCAGGTTATCAGAATATGAGCAAGTGAATCGAATTTATGATGCTGATAATGAAGAGCTTATGTCAGGTATTACAGTGGAAGAGGTGAAGAAGGCAGTATTTTAAATGCATGCTGATAAGGCGGGTGGACCGGATGGATTCAATCCTGCGTTTTATCAAGCCTTCTGGGATATAATACAGGTTGACGTAGTGGAATTTTGTAGGAAGTTTATGCAGACGGGTTGTCTCCCTGAGGGAGTAAATGATGCACTGGTTTGCTTAATTCCTAAAATCAAAAAACCCCAAACTATGGGAGATTTGTGGCCTATATCTTTATGCAATGTTTTAGTTCGAGTTTTGTCAAAAGTGCTATCAAATAGATTAAAGAGCTGCTTAGGAGGTATCATATCGGATAAGCAAAGTGCGTTTATTGAAGGTAGACTATTGACGGATAATGCGATTATAGCATTTGAAATTAATCATTTTATGAAGAGGAAAACTCAAGGGAAAAATGGCATTGCGGGTCTCAAAATTGATGTGGCTAAGGCGTATGATAGATTGGAATGGGGATTCATTAAGAATATGATGCATAGATTCGGGTTTAATCAAATGTGGATCGACAGGGTGATGTCTTTTATTCAATCAGCGAGATATAGTTTCTTACATAATGGGGAAGTGTTTGGAAGGGTGACACCTGAGCGAGGTATACGCCAAGGAGATCCGATATCTCCTTATATCTATATAATGTGTGCAGAGGGGCTTAGTGCTATCATTCGGAGGCATGAGGAAAATGGTTTGTTGCATGGATGTAAAATTGCTAGAGATGCACCGAGGGTATCACATCTTTTGTTTGCGGATGACTGCTACCTGTTTTTTAAAGCTACGAAGTTGGAGGCACAAACAATGAAGCGAGTGTTGCAGAGATATGCTCATATTTCTGGACAGGTAATTAACTTTGAAAAGTCAGCTATCACGTTTTCAACGAATACATCGGTTGAGGCGAGGCAGGAGGTATGTGCTCAGTTAGCAGTAGTGGAGAAACAGGACCCGGGTAAATATCTGGGTTTGCCTATGAAAATAGGTCGGAATAGAAATGAGGTGTTTGAATTTCTGGTTGATAGGGTGGATCAAAAGCTACAATCGTGGAGTATGCAGAATATTTCAAAGGCAGGGAAAGTGCTTCTACTCAAAACTGCTGCTCAATCTATACCTACGTTCTGGATGAATTTGTTGTTGTTACCTCGTGAGATATGTGATAAGATTGAAAGAATTATGAATGCGTATTGGTGGGGGGGGGGAAGAGATGGTAAGGGTATTAGGTGGATGAGGTGGGATAGGTTGTGTGAGGTAAAAGAGATGGGGGGTTGGGGTTTCGAAAGATCAGTGATTTTAATGTTGCTATGTTAGCCAAACAAGCTTGGAGGTTGATTAATAATTCTAATCCATTGGTTACAAGTTTGATGAAGGCCAGGTACTATGCTCAGACAAGTTTCTTGGAAGCAGAGTTAGGATCAAACCCATCGTACATGTGGCGGAGTATTATGGCGTCTCAGGAAGTAATCAAACAAGGATGTAGAAGGAGGATTGGGGATGGTAAAATGACTAGGGTGTGGGAGGTTCCTTGGTTACCTTGTGCTGAAAATGGATGTCTTACTAGTGAGTTTCATGCTGAACTCAAAGATGCAGTGGTACATAATCTTATGGAGGAGGAGCGTAATGTTTGGGATGAGGAAATTTTGCATGACCTCTGTAATGAACGGGATAGGCTATTAATACAGAGAGTTCCTATACCTGGACGAAGTCGACCCGATTCCTGGTACTGGTTGTTGGAGGAGAAAGGTGAGTTTTCTGTTAAAAGTTGTTATCGAAAAATTAGAGGTGAAAGTACAAGTGGTGAGGGAGGATTTTGGAAAGTATTGTGGGGGCTTAAGCTTCCTGGCAAGGTTATTAACCTGGTGTGGAGGGCCTGTAAAGAAGTGTTGCCTACAGCCATGGAGTTAGTGAAAAGAAGAGTGAATATGGATCGAGTCTGTGCATGGTGTCATGTGTGTGAAGAGACAGCAGTTCATTCTTTGTTTACTTGTAGTTTTGCACGGGAAT
This sequence comes from Heracleum sosnowskyi, assembly GCA_030848705.1. Lineage (NCBI taxonomy): Eukaryota > Viridiplantae > Streptophyta > Magnoliopsida > Apiales > Apiaceae > Heracleum > Heracleum sosnowskyi. The sequence goes on from CM061239.1 coordinate 14,987,032, forward strand.
TATGGAATAGTGTGGGATTGCAGGGTGTTGTGCCAGGACAAGATGACATGACTGTTCTTCAGGTACTGAAAGATTACTTTAGCAGAAGTACGCGCCAGGAGTGTGCTATAGTGAGTTTGTACTGTTGGAGTATTTGGTGGAGACGAAATCAGTGGATATGGGACAGAAAAAATGTATCAGTGTTTGGGGTTCGGTCTATGGCGTTGAACATGCTGCAGGAATGGCAATGTAGTCAAGACACGGGAGGAGGGGGTCACAGGCAGAGTGCAGGTGGAAATCATCGATGGAGTAAGCCTCAGGAGGGGTGGATTAAGGTTAATATCGATGCTGCGTGTTGTAATCAGTTGGAGTTCATAAGGATGGGATGTATTGTTCGAAATGATCAAGGCCAGTTTCGTAAAGCTCGTAGTGCTCGGATAACAGGGGGTGGCAAGCTAGGGAGGCAGAAGCGTTGTGCTTCAAGGAAGCGTTGCTGTGGGTTCGAGAATGGCGGACCACCAAATGTATCTTTGAGCTTGATGCAAAAGTTGTGGTCGATGCGTTGCATAGCAATGGCGGCAAGTCTATTTTTCACACAATCATTGATGATTGTGTAGAGATTCTTAAACACTTTCAAGAGGTGGTAGTAGTGTTTGAACGTAGATCTGCGAATAAGGTAGCGCATATGTTGGCACAAGCTGCTTATTCTATGACAGATCCTAGGGAGTGGGTAGATATTGCTCCTGAGTTTATTTTATGTAACCTTATTTCTGATGAAGATTAATATATGCAAGTGCAATTTTTCAAAAAAAAAAAAAACCTGTAAACAGGTACCTAAAAACAATGCTGTTGTAAACAGGTTTACCTAAAAACAAACAAAGATATTAAAGTATAAAAACTTTTCATATGTTATCTAAATATTCCAAGGTGAAAAACTTTTTAATTAAACAATTTAAAAAAATTACAAAGATATAAAATTTCATCAATAATATTCAATATATATAAATTAAATTAATGAAAAGTAGTACTAAATCAACTTAATTATTAATATTTTAAAGTACCATATATCTCATCTTAAAACATATACAATTATAAAGGATTTTATATTTAAAGTAAAAAAATTAAAATTTCATATTAAAAAAATACATAAAATATTGATATTAAAATATAGATAGTACTTTTGAGGATATATTAAAAAAAATACATAAAATAAATGGTATCCTGAGAAAATATATTATTCATTCTATTACACTTTTCAAAATAACCAACAAATTAAATAGATTATGTAATAAAATTTATATATTAAAAAAATATTATAATAAAGTTTAAATATTTTGTATGAATCAATTTGTAAATTTGTAAAATTATAAATGAATATTTTTAAATGATTAGTCAAAGTAGATAAATTTAACTTTGAAAATCGAAATAAGATAAGAATTATGACCAAAAAAACATAGAAAATAAATAAACTTATGTTAAAAATATTACATTGCACAAGTATAAAACTAATACGTGCATATTTGTATATTGAATTATCGGTTATATATATGGGCAATGTATACAAATTGGCTAGCTAAGAATAAAAGTCTGAACACAACTCTACTTGCTTCAAATATTACGTAGTAGATAAGTCCGTGGATTCATATTTAGCTTAGCTTTTGTATATCAGAGTCAGCCGCCGACGTATCCAAGGCATTTTCTAGACCACACACTGAAAGTACAATATTCGCCAAATACTTTGACTATTAAAGAAACTAAACATCTTATCCGATTTTTCTTATCCATTTATTCAACTACGATATGCTGCTATTTATAGACTCTCTAAAATTCCGTGCTAAGATCTAACACAATTTCTGCACTAAAAACATGGTGCTATCTGCATTACTGAGATTTGTTTACCCACCACCGGCATCATTGTTTTTAACGGCCATGTCAATCATGAGTTGCGCATCTTTAGTAATTGCTGGACTAATGGAGATAACCGGGAAGAGCATGATACACTATTCGAAGATGTTCAACACTAGCAATACGAAGGTCGAAGGTTCTAAACGTAAGATGATCGAGTTTTCGGGTAGAAATGGAATGCTCTTAGCTTATTTCCCAGCTTTTGTAGCTGGTGTCGCCTCTTTAACGTTTATGCAAGATGAGGGTCGTAGGTTTACTTTGGTTACTTCTGCTATTGCCGTCCATTTCTTCAAGAGGCTTTTTGAGGTATGTAATTAATCTGTATTCTGTACCCCTGTTTTATTGTTATTTGCTGGTTTAGATTAGACCGGGCGATTCGGATAATCGGTTCAGTTTCAGATCGGATTAGTCTCAGATCAGATCAACTTTCGGTTATGATATACTTGAGTCTAGTTCGGATCGGATATGATTCGGTTCGGGTCTATTTCGGATTAAAATCAGATAAAATTTGAATTATAATCGGATGAATTTGGTTCGGATCAAATTCGGTTCCATTTTTTTAATTTGAAAGACTTTAAAAAAATATATTATTATCAAATATATTATTTTTAGTATAAAATAAAGTACTTTTCCAAAAGTATTGATTAAAGAGTAAAGTACAGAACTGTGGCCATCTTTTACACCAATTTTCAAAAAAGTGGCTGAATTTTCGAGTTCGCAAATTAATGGCCAGATTTTATTTCCGTTTTTTAAAAGAATCGTTCACGCTAATTGTGAACATGAAAATGAGTCATTTTCTTAAAAATTTGAAACATAATATGACCATCCTTTTGAAAAAAAGTTAGCAAGAGCCACTTTTTTAAAATGCGGGAACTAAAACTGACCATTAATTTGAAAGTTTGGCCACATTTTTGAAATTCGGTGTAAAATACGGCCACCACTCTGTACTTTACTCTTGATTAAATATCTATGTTATTTTTGACATGAAATTGTTCTAAATATGAATTTTGTTTATAAATATATTAATTTATTGAATTAAAAGTGGCTTAATATATGTATATTATGATATCTAAAATTTAGAACTCAACTAAAATAAATTCATCATTTTTTTTTAGTTCGGATATAAATTGAATCACGTATTTGGAATCATATTCGGTTCAGATAATTTATTATTCAGTTATAATCGGTTCCGGATCATAATCGGATCGGATCATTTTCGATTGAATTTTTATTCGGATAATTTTTAGATCGGTTCAAATCGGTTTTCGGATTATTGTCAGATTTACTAATTCCGATACAAAATCGGATTCAGTTCTATGAATTTCGGTTCGATTCTTCGGATCTGGACCCATTTTTGTCATGTCTAGTTTAGATTAATCTCCCATGGACAAAGATCTTTTATCTGTAATATCTAAGCGAATACATTAAGAACCTACTAATTATTTGCATTCATAGAAACAATTGAGCTCAGAGAAATTAAGTCTGCATGCTGAAACACTGTGCAGTGTATCTATATTAATCAAATTTTAACTGTTCATCAGTAGAATCAATCTTGTAATTTTTTGAAATTGATATGTTATGTCAATTTCTATAGAAATAATCACGAAGAGAATTGGAGATCTAGAAACGTAAAGACGTCGATTTTCATAGACAAAGTTTAGGTAGAGAATTGGAGATCCAGAGAACAGAAAGTGCACAAAACAAACTAGGGAAAATATGCAAGAGATAACGAAACTAATCCTTAGATCTGATTAAACTATTAACCGATGGTTCTGTAAATAAGTTAGCAAACAATATTATATGTAATAAGAACTAATATTCAATCTTTGATCCAAGCAAATCAAATGTGAACTTGTGAACTCAAGAAAATTGGGTGTAGTTTAAGATATATAGAGCACTGCCAAGTATAAGGTTTATAAAGCCATGGCCGAAATCGAGATAATAGCATCAAAGTGAGGAAGAGGGAGGTGGGAAAAGAGGAAGAGAGGGAATTAAGGGAGGAGAAGGATTAAAAAACAAGATAAAATTGAGGGAACGTGCACGATTCTAACAAACATAACGCGCACATATTTGTCACCATTGATACTCGAACTCTCGGCCTCAGGAAGAGGTAACCACTATAGAGAACGTAGTTGTCAGGTCTTATAATGAAAGTATTTGTTTCAAATATTAAACCATGTTAGCTATACAGATTTATTAGATTTATGAAAGAACGACTCATGATTCTTGTTTTTGTTTGTTGCTAAATCTCAAGTTTCTTGTTTTTCGTTCCATATTCCTCGTGAAGAATGATTAACCGAAAGCTAAACATTTTCATGTACAGGTGTTATTCATCCACAAATACAGTGGAAGCATGCCCATAGATACCGTCATTATCATCTCCGGCAGTTACTTTTTATATGCCGCTTGTGTGGCCTACTCTCAGCATTTAACAGCAGGATTTCCCGAGCCAATGATTGATCTGAAATACGCTGGAACAGCAATGTTCTTAGTAGGAATTATTGGGAATTTTTATCACCACTATCTCCTATCTAAACTAAGAAAAGAGGGGGAGAAACAGTACAAGATTCCTCACGGTGGTTTGTTTAATTTAGTTATATGCCCCCATTATTTATTTGAGATTTTAGAATTTATAGGAATCTCCTGTATTTCCCAAACTGTATTTCCATCATCTTTCACCGTTGGTTCAACTAGTTACTTGATTGGGAGAAGCTACGCAACGAGAAAATGGTACCTCTCAAAGTTCGAAGACTTCCCAAAAGATGTAAAGGCTATTCTTCCGTATGTTTTCTAGATAGAGGTGGTAACCAACCAAAGTAATGTAATTTCGAAGTTGACGAGACAAAACTGTGTTCTCTCCAAGTATCACAACTTTAATAGTAAGATTTAGAGTCCTGCCGGAAGGAGGCGACCCCCACCTGTTGGACATATTACTTGAATTGTTATTTCTGTCATTTGTAATTTATATTTTGTAAATAAAGTAAAACAATTTGTAACTGTTTTCCTTCCTATTAGAATGATAGCTTAGTTTCAGATTTGTATATAAGTCTTGTACTCTCTTCATTTTAGTTTGTAACAAACAATTCAATGAATGTAACATACTTTCTTTCCTGTAAATCAATATATAGTTTAACATGGTATCAGAGCATGGTTGATTCTTCTTCCGCATTCATCATCTCCCATCAATTCTTTGATCATCTCCGATTAATTCTTTGATCATCTCCGGTCAATTCCATTTATCTCCGGCTGATTCTCATTTTCTATGATGAATTTTACTTTGCTTGATTGTCATCTGATGTCATAGCTTTTGGTTATCATCTCCGAACATCATCTCCGATTATCATTTCATATAAGGTTTCTTTTTAGTAATTCACTTGATCTATAACAAATAGATACATGTTTTCATATATCTTGTTGATTACTTTATTCGATTAACTAATTCTAGCATCATACTTGTTCATATCTCTCTTAATCGTCTCTCTCAAGTGTTTCTCGATTATCTCTCTCGATTATCTCTCTCGATTATCCCTCTTAGCTTATTCGATTTGTATATCTCTTTTTTGTTACAAATCTGTTCCAACCTATTACAACCTGTTACGAAATGGCATCTTCCAGTACTATAGCTAGTCCGCTTGTAAATACAACTCCAATCACTGAACATACTGTTAAACACAAATTAGATCAAGATAATCCTCTCTTTCTTCAAACATCTAACAGTCCATGAATGAAATTAGTAAGTGATCCGTTTGACGGAACCGGTTTTGGTAATTGGAAACGATCCATGAAAATTGCATTGTCAGCCCGTAATAAGTCAGGATTTATTGATGGCACAATACCAGAACCTTCTCCTACATCTGATTCATATAATAGTCGGATTCGTTGTAATGATATGGTCATCTCCTGGAAACTTGGTGCATTATCAAAGTCAATTGGTCGTAGTGTAATATACTCTAATTTTGCCTATCAAATGTGGATGAAATTGGAAGAGAGGTATGGAACTTCTAATGGAGCTCAGCTGTTTGGCCTTCAAAAAGAACTGAATGCCATTTCTCAGGGTAATGGCAATATTGCTGATTACTTCACAAAAATGAAAATGTTTTGGGATGATCTTGATGCACTATGCTTGATTCATGTTTGCAAAATTGGATGCACATATGGTGCTTCTCAAAAGTTATCTAACTTTCAACATGACCAAAGGATGATTCAGTTTTTAATGGGTTTGAATGACTCATATAATGCAATCCGGGGTTCAATTCTCGTGTCTTCCCCACTGCCATCAGTTGGGCATGTCTACAACTTACTTCTTCAAGAGGAAATTCAGAGGGAAATTCACTCCTCAAGCCATTTCCTGACTGATTCTGCTTCTTTGAATGTCCAATCCAATAGGTCTTATAATACTAGTTCCAAAAAACGTTTTGTTTCTGACAACAAGAAGTCTCAGTTGCACAGCAACTACTGTAAAAAGCCAGGGCACACAGTGGAAAAATGTTACAGGATTCATTGCTTCCCATCTGATTTTAAATTCACTAAAACCAAGAGATTTGCAGCTCTAGTTGATGGACCTGTGGAACTCACAGTCCCACCTTCTACATCTCACAATTCATCAGGATCTTTATCTGCAACTCTGAATGAAACTGTTCAACAATCTATTGGCATCACACCTGAAATGTATTCTCAATTGGTGACTTTGCTTAAGAACACTCAAAATTCTGATCCAGGCCATTCTGTTAATTTTGCTGGTAATATTACTTCCAATCAGTCATGTACTACTACTATTTCTTGTCATAAGTGGATTATTGATAGCGGAGCTAGCAATCATATGTGTTATCATAAACCTTCTTTTGTCACACTTGACTTACTCCCAAATCCATTAACCGTTTCTCTTCCTAATGGGCAAGTGTTATATATCTCTCACATAGGCACTGTTCTATTATCTCCCGAAATACTTCTTAAGGATGTACTCTATGTCCCTTCTTTTAAATATAATCTGTTATCTGTTAATAGATTATCTCAACAACTTGAGGAAGCCACTGGCTCTTGGTGATACTCAGAAGGGTCTTTATGTCTTTTCTCCTCCTACAGCAGCTTCTCCCATGTCAGCTAATCTTTCAAATCATTCTTCTGTTGTTGTCTCTTCTAATGTTGCTCTACATACCTCTTTTAACAATAATGCCTTATTGTGGCACTATAGACTTGGACACTTACCTTTATCCAAGTTGAAACCTATGAACCTATGTGTTAATGATAATACTCTTGCAACTCAATTTTCTGCATGTGAAATATGTTTTAAAGCTAAACAACACGATTGTCTTTTCCTCATAGTCAAATTCATAGTACAAAATGTTTTCAACTCAGACATGTCGACATTTGGGGTCCATATCGGGTACCTACTTACAACAAATATAGGTATTTTTTGACTATTCTCGTGCTACTTGGACTCACATGCTTACTTGTAAGAGTAGTGCATTTGATTTTATTAAGACTTTCATCTCTGTAGTCCGCACACAATTTAATCTACCAGTTCAAAGCATACGTAGTGATAATGCTTTAGAACTTGGATTAAGTACTGCTGCTACTGTCTTTTTCTTATCCAAGGGAATTTTACATCAAACATCATGTGCATACACTCCACAACAAAACGGTGTTGTGGAGAGAAAGCACAAGCATTTATTGGAAACTTCCCGTGCATTGCTTTTTCAATCAAATCTTCCTATTAAATTTTGGGGAGACTGTGTTTTAACATCAACATATCTCATTTATCGTTTTCCTTCTAAAGTCCTTGATGGTGCTTCTCCTTACGAATTATTATTTGGTAAGAAACCATCTCTCATTCACTTGAGGCCTTTTGGCTGTCTCAGTTATGTCACCACTGTTCCTCATAATAGGGATAAATTATCTCCTAGAGCTATACCTTGCGTTTTTATTGGTTATCCGTACTGGAAAAAGGCTTACAAATTTCTTAGACTTGATAATAATACCATTTACATCTCCATAGATGTTGTGTTCTATGAGCAAATCTTTCCTTTTATCAAGTCTGCACCTTCTTTTTGCCTACCTTTATCTACTCCTGACTTCATTTCCACCACACAATTTCCACTTACTACACAGTCAACTACACAGCCTACGGCACAGTCTTCTACACATACTTTCCAAAATCATGTCCCTGTCTCACCTACACACCATATTTCACCTGTTTATGTTATGGATCCATCTCCATCACTACATGACCATGTCAGGACTAGTGGTACTGATACTGATGTTGATACTGATGTTGATGTCAGGACTAGTGGTACTGATGTTGATGCTGATACTGATGCTGATGCTGATACTGATGTTGATCATGTTCATGTTCCTGTTCAAAAATCATCAAGAATCTCTAAGCTTCCCACTTATCTACAAGACTATATTCATCCTGCATCCCATTCTTTATGTGTATCCACTTCAGATTCCATCTGTGCTTGTACAGTCACAGAATTATGTACTGCTCCTTCTCAACACTTCTCTTCTTCTATTTGATGTAACGCTTCCAGTACCAATCTTCCACCTACTTGTTAGAAATGAATACCACTAGAAACTAGACAGAGGGGGCGTGAATGGATAGTTTGATGTCTTTCGATTCTTGAAACACAAGATAAACTGTATATGATTATGCTATGTAATATGCGGAATATAAACAACACACACAATCACTTTAATCTACTTTGTATTGAGTAAATTAAATACTACAGCTTTCCGGAAATTCACAACGGAATTTTTGGCTTCTAAACAAGAACAGTTTGTAACTTGTTTTTGCTTACAGAGAAAAGAGTGCTTAAGATAAAACTATGTGTATCTCTCTTTTTCGCTTACAGTGGTGTGTGCTTGATATATATATTCACCTATACAAAATGTGCACACCACTATTTACACAGTTAACCCTAGCTGAAAGTCCAACTTGTCCTGCCATAATAGGTTAACTGTGTCAGGAAGGACCACCTGCTTTTCGGAGTCTTTCCCGTTTTTGTAGCTGCTTGTCTCTTATCTTTCTCTCCAAGTTTAGCTGTAGATTTGCCATCTGTTCTTTGGACCACCTTTCCAGAACAAATGCTTCAGTATTTGTCTCTTTTGATTCTTGATTCTGTACCTTGATTTGTCTTGTTGTAAACGGCTAAGTGTTGATATCGTGAACTCCTCTTCATTCCAGACTTCGCGATGTCCCTTGTGAAGACTATGCGGTATGACCTTTGAGGACATTGCGACATAGGTCATTTTAGGACTATGCGACATAAGTCATTTGAGGACTACGCGACATAAGTCATTAGAGGACTACGCGACATAAGTCATTAGAGGACTACGCGACATAAGTCATTTGAGGACTACGTGATATAAGTCATTTGAGGACTATGCGACATAAGTCATTTTGAGGACTTCACGATCTAGGCATCTTTGACTTTGCTGACTTCAACACTTCACGATATGAGTCTTGAGGACTTCACGACATAGTACAAAATGGACTATGCGATCTAGCACTTCTCGACATGGACATTGGTGACTTCACGACATAGCTTTATTCTGACTTTGCTATATAATGCCTTAGACAAATTTCTGCAACTTATTTCTTCAGGGTCTTATTCATCTCTATCCTGCTGCATGAACAAATCTGAACTTCTACCAGGGCAATTATTTAATGGCATATATACATTCTAGTTGCAAGAAGCTTACTAAGCTCATTATACTTCTGAGCATACATGACCAAGCAGATGTTCATGAGAACAAAGACAAGTACATAGAGAGACCTATACTATATCCCAGTGATAGAATTCACTAGGTCATGTAGTGTGACATAGTCACATAGCTTAGGCTTGTTAATGGTGGTATTCAGACATGTCTTGAGCCTAACAATCTCCCCCAAATTGTGAGTAAGACCCTTAGGCACAATTTCATGTCTGATAACAAGCCTAACTAACATAAAAGAAACAGATATAAAGAAGATAGAAACATGAACAGAGTTTGATAACAACTTGAAAACTTAGCCTTATAGAGTTTCTCCTTGTGCTACATAGCTTTAGTTCCCTATTGTTTCTCTAGGAAATCATCATAGACTTTCTTCTTCCTTATTTCTTCATTCTTCTTCATATCAGAGATGGCTCTTAGAATTTCATCTCTTGCAATCAACTCTTCTATGAGAGGAGAGCCTTCTAAATCTTCAGCTGCTGTTCTCAGGGCACTTTCCACATATGAATCTATAAACTCCATCCTTATCTTGCTTTTTCCTCCATAATGATTTTTGTACTCCACAATATAAGGATTTTGCTTTACCCTGCACAGCTCTTTCTTCCTCAGCTCCTTTGCTTTTTCTTCCATCTCAGCCATCTCCTTTTCTTTCTGACACATATTCTCTTCATTTAGCTTCTTTAGATTTTCTTCATAGTCAGAGTGCATCTTCATGAATCTAGAAATCTCTATTTTCCACATCCTCTCTTCCTTTTCTTCAAAGTTTAATAAGGCAATTATTCTTTCAAGTTCATAGATTGGAAAATATTGCCAGCTACCTTGCTTCATCTCTTTCTCCCTTCCATCAGTGTATTTGATCTCAAGATGATTGTTCTTCACTTTGACTTCAAAGATTCTTTGAGCCCTCAAAAATGCTAGGGCATCTTCATCATAGTCTTCATCCAGAGGAAGCACTTTGATCCCTACTACATTAGTGATTACTCCATTCTTCTTTGTTATCCTTTTCCTTCTGGCTACACTCTTGATCTTCAAATGTTTCACTTGAGGTAGCTTACTGGAGCAGGGAGAATTAGTCTTCAGTGCCACATCATTTGGAAGCAGCTTCATTTCTTTGCCCTTGATCCACTACAACACTCCATTAGCTGTGACCTTGTGGAAGTGTCTTTTTAGAGTTGTTGTGGCTTTATCTGTCTTCTGTGACAATTCAGGTTCAGAAGTCTTGGATAAGGATTTAGGAGGATCATTACTAACAGTACCCACCCTAGACATAGAGTCTTGTGTTGTGGTTAAGGCACTGCTAGCAATGTCCCTGACTTGCTGAATTTCACTTCTTGTTCTCTTGACAGTTTCCTTCGTTCCCTTGGAGTCCCTCTTGTCATCATCGGCATCTTTGGATTTCTTGGATGATTTGCTCTTGATGTTCTCACTACCTCCATCCTTATTGCTCCTAGATTGGTTCCTCCTTCTATACCTCTTATCCTCATCATCTCTATCATCTTTTCTTTCTTCCTTCTCTTTTTGAGTTTGAGGAATTCTGCCAGACTCCATAAATGTTTGTAGAATTTGAATGGTCTCCTTTTCCTCCTCACTTCTTTGTCCTCTCTTGGCCTTGAGCATTGAAATGATCTGAGCTATCTTGCCTCTGTTCCTTACCTCCAGGTGATTTGGAATTATGAGTTGTTCAATTTTACTTGATTCAGGATTGCATTGATAGATAATTGTTCTTGGTTCCTTGATTACCTCAGGCAGCCTCAACATTTGATCTTTTAGAAGTTCATTTTGCAGTCTTTTATTGTTAGCTCCCTTATCCTCTGTCAAAGTCACAAGCACATCAACCTCAGTGTATCTCAGCTGTGACAGGGATTGAAATGATAAGTGCCACAAGTGGTTGTCTTTGGAAATCATGATGATCTCACTTATGTATGCTACATTTCTTCTGCATACAACCACTGTGAAGCAATGTATTATACTCTTTAATTTTCTCCTATACTCCAGAGTATTGTATTCAACACTTGCCTCACTAGCCTTTAGAAGTTCCAAGAAGGCTTGATCATGAAAGATACTTGATTGTGCAACTTCCATCAGTTTGGCCTCTGTAACACAGTTTACTTTGACAGGTTGAGCTGCTGTTGATATCTGAGAAGATGTACTATTTACGTTCATTGTACTTGGATAGACAGTGGAAGTAACTGACATCTTTTGCCCTGCTGAGTTGATTACATCCACAGTGGTAAGAGTGATAGGTTTCAAAGTTGATTCTTCTTCAGTTGCTTTTCCCTTGCCCTTGCCCTTTTTCTTTTCATGCACAACCTCCTTTCATGTCTCCCCCTTAGGCTTGGTATCAGACAAAATGGCTTGAGCCTCACCAGGAATAGGAAGATTCATACTTCTGAGCATAGTTGTCATCATTTGCTGTTGCACCAGTAAGATGTTAGAAGTGTTGTTGCCTTGGTCATCCAGCTTGTCATTGAGCTTGTTTAAGGATTGAGAAAGCATCCTGTTTTCATCCTTCAGAGAGGCCACTTCTCTTTCTAGACCATCCACTTTAGAGAATAGTTGCTGAGATTTGAAAGAATTGAGAGATTGATCCTTGATCTTGGCAAAATCAAATTTGGAGATGTTTGACATAGGGACTTCATCCACCAATTTGTCACCATACTGATTCTTCCATATCACATTCAACAGAGCATTAGAGGTTATGTTGACAAGAACTCCACATCTCTGCTGACAACTCAACTCTGCAATTACTAACACCAAACATATCACAAATACCACAAACTTGAGAACAAAACAACCAATTTAAGCCAATTTAGGACGATCCTAGTGGATATGAAATCCACTTATCACCTTCTTTGTCAAAACGTTATATTTTTATATATATAATACAAAAATAAAACATAACATATCAAATATTGTAACTGAAGATAAGACATTTAATACTAAATATTCTGATTTAATTATCATAACAGTTGTCATCAGGATTTAATAACAGTTATAGCTCAGTCAGGATTTCCTGGTCCATCAGGATTTGATCATCATCAGTACTTACTCAAGCCATCAGGACTTGTTGTCCGTGGCATCAGTACTTGACCAACCATCAGGATTTCGTCAGGACTGGACCATCATCAGGATCCAAGTACTGACCCAGGCCATCAGGATCAGTAGTCATCAGGATTTAACTCCAAATACTGACATTGGCCATCAGGATTTGATCCAAAAACTGGTCCATCAGGATTTAATATAAATCCTGACCCAGTTCCTTGAGCTGTTACAAATAAATACTGATACTGTTAAATTAAATCAATAAATAATATTAATTAAACAGGTAATAAAATTCCTCGCTCAGGTCACCTCGCGTACGCGAGATGCCGAGACATTCGCCCAAATCGCCCTTCGACCCGAGTCGAGTCGTGTCGTGGCGGGCGGTGGCGGCGGCACGCGTGTGTGTGCGCGCGTGAGGCACATAATAACACCATGCACACCAACATGCCTTAGTAGTTGTACACTACTCTTGCACATGGTTCTATATAAACCCACCAACCTCTCATTACCATTTCTATGTGGGATACAAGTTATTTCAATATAACCAACTCACATAACTCATTTCAAGCAACCTATTTCAACTCAATTTATTTATGGATTACACTAAGAAAAATGTCTTAGATCCAAACATGAAAGTTTAAAAATAACCTCCAATTGTTAGTTTCCGAAAATTTCATCAAGAACATATTTAAAATATGCCTCAAACTTTCCATTTTCTAACAATTAGACCCGGTAATAGACCAAGATAAAATTCGATATGATTTGATCCGAGTTTTTGTAATCAGATATTGATGTCTCTAAACTAAATTCAAATTTGATAATCATCTAATCCAATAAAAATTCGACATGATAGATATCGATATAAATATTACCTATTTATAACCAATATCTTTTTCACCTAAAATACATTATTTTTTCTATTTTTTCTAACAAATTCCCCTACTTTTTCAAATATATCACGGGTAATTACTTTTTTTTTAACTAAAACATGTTAGTTTTTCTATTTTTCCTTACTAAAACCCCTCCTTTTCCAAAAATATCACGGACAAACATTTAGTTATTTATTTTTAAACCTATTTTAATAGTATAATTATTTTTTAAAAATTTACCTATTTTAACATGTCTACTTATTTTTCTTAACAAATGCAATTACTAAAAATATTAAAATATAAATAATCAAATACCTATTTATAACCAATTACATTTTCAGCTAAAACATATTATATATTTTTTCTAACAAAGTCCCTCCTTTTCTAAATATATCAGGGCAAATTGTCTTTTACAATTTACTTTTTCTATTTTTCTCACTAAAATCCATTCTTTTTCCAAAAATATCACAGGAAACCCTTTACTTATTTATTTTAAAACGTATTTAAATACTTTTAATTATTAAATTTTAACACCTCATTTTCCAAAAATATCACGGGCATTTACCTTTTTAAACTAAATATATGTTACATTTTTTATTTTATTTTATTAAAACCCCTCATTTCCAAAAATATAACGTGCACACCCATACTTTTTTATTTTAAAATCTGTTATTTTTTACACAATTACAATTAAAAAAATATTAAAAAAATAACAATTAACAATACGTGCATCGCAACGGTTATAAGCTATATTATTAAAGACGACACATTAAAAGTTTTGGTCGGTCGGTCGGTATTTGGGCCGAACCTATCTATAATCAATTTATTTATAACCTAATACATGGAAAATAAATATGTAATGGTAATATTGTTATATATAATTATTAATAAATAACCACTTACCCTTTTTAGCTAAACACATAATCTTTTTTTATTTTTTTTCTAATTTAAACAACTAATTTTCTAAAAGTAACATGGACAACATATATATAAATGTAATATAATTTTATGTAATTATTAATAATTAACTAACTATCTTTTTAAGGACATTGTCTGTTTTGATATTTTTTAAGTAAAACAACTCATATTCGAATTTAAAAAAACACGGGAAAAATATAGATATAATGACAATATTATTATATTAAACTTATAAAATCCGGATTTAATATAATTTTTTATAACATACAATTTAAATAAGATAATTAATAAAAAAAATAAAAGTAATAGCATATGTTAGAAGAAACTCGGTACATTACAGAGCACATATTTTGTTATTTGCACTTTAGTCATATTTAGATTTTTTAAGAGCAAATAAATACAAACCGTTAGATCTATTATTTAAAAATATTTTATATTTTAATATGTAAAATACTACTAAAGATTAGGTCAACAATTTATTAAATTAAATTATTTATATTATTAGATATATAAATCCAATTTATTATATACACATATAAACATATATTAAAATTTTATAAAATAATATATAATTACAAAAATCTAAATAAAAAATAATAAAATATTAAAGAAAACCGTGCATCGTACGCGATATCTATAATTTGGGTCGGGCCTATCTATAATCGATTTATTTATAACCAATTATTTTTTTCAGCTAAAACACATTACCTATTTTATATATTTTTCTAACCAAAACAACTAACTAGGTAATATATATATAAAATGGTAATATTATTACATATTTATAACTGATTACCTTTTTTCAACAAAAACACATTATATGTTCTACATTTTCTAAGTAAAACAACTCATCTTCTAAACATAACACATGAAAAATAAATATGTAATATTAATATTTTTATATATAATTATTAATAAATAACAACTTACCATTTTCATATAAACACATAACCTTTTTTATTTTTTTCTAACTTAAACAACTAATTTTCTAAAAGTAACATGAGCAATATATATATATATATATATATATATATATATATATATATATATATATATATATATATATATATACAAGCATATTACCCGTGCAAAGCACGGACTACTTTAATATTAATTTTGAAATTTCTTTTAAATTTTTTGAGATTTTAATACTTCTGAAAATGCTAACTTTTTAAAAAGAATTAAAAGTACTACTTTACTACTTTAAATCTAAAAAAACTTATAGATTTTATAAAAGTTTATTAGCTTAGTAAGCATGTCAGTCAAGATAACCGTCAAAATTATCAATATATTTTGTTGTAATATATATAAATATAAATATAAATATTTTCTAAAAAAAAAAGTCGTGTTTTTGAATTCTAAGTAAAGTATAATTAAAAGAGTTTGTAGTTATGTTATATATGTGAGAAAATCGAATATCAAAATTTTTAATGTTTTGGCTATTATATAATAGTACAAATAGATAGATTAAATAGAATAAATTACCGAAACTCGAAATCAAAATTTTCAATGTTTCGGCTATTATATAATAGTATAGTATAGATAGATGTCGTCTACGATAATTTTAGAAAAGGAGAAATTTTAGTTAAAAAATATATAAAAGAATATACGATTTGGCTAACAAAGGTAATCAGTTAATTATTACTCCATCCGTCCCCCTCCATTCTTTGACGACACGGAGAAAAAGTGTAAATTAATAGGGAAAAGTTAAAAAAAAATGAGTAAAGTGGTGGGACCAATCAATATTTAATGTATAAAATGACTATATAGTAGGTACATTTGAGGAAAACAGTGAATGTGATTGGATTTTATATTATAAAATGTTACTATTTTAGGTATGAGAGGGACATACCAAAAAAAAAAGTGTAAAGAAATGAGAGGGACATAGGGAGTAGTATTTATAATATTACTATTTTATGTTACTAAATGAAATTCCATGTGATATTTTTGAAAAATGTGAGATTTTATTTAGGAAAAAATTTAGTTAGAAAAGATAAAAAAGAATATACGCTTTGAAAAAAAAAAGTCAATCGGTTAGTTATTAGTAATTATAAATATTTTTAATTTTATTTAATTAAAAAGAACTGCCCGTGATATTTTTAGAAAAAGAGATGTTTTAGTTAAAAAAATAGAAAAGTAAAAATTTTAGTTTGAAAATATAAAAAAGAATATACACTTTGACTAAAAATGGTAATGAGTTAGTTATTAGCAATTATAACCTTGTTATGTTATTTTATTAAATGAAACTGTCTGCGATATTTCTGGAAAATGAGATATTTTAGTTAGGAAAAATAGAAAAAATATTCTATATAATAATTTTAATATTTATCTCACTGTTGTCATCGATTTGATCAGAAATATCTAACGGCTATGAATGAAGTGACCAGACTACAAAAATTTTGAGGACCAGACTACAAAACTTTCAATGTTTCGTCTTTAATATAATAGTATAGATATATATATATAGTTACAGGAGACCATCTTTTTTGTGGAGACCTGGAGACCACATACGTTCTGCAATCTAAATTTAGCAAAATATAATATTTTATAAATTATGTTCTATGAAAATAACTATTTTCATTTAAAATCTTTAAAATAATATATGTTTTGCAACTAAAACATAGCAAAACATATTGTACTGCAAAACATATTCGGTTTGTAGAACATTCATGTTTAGTTTACAGAACTTACTTGATTTTCAAGATTTTCAATGAAATAGTGATTTTCATAGAATATAGTTTGCAAAACAGTACGTTTTGCAAATTTTTGATTACAAAATATGATCTATTTTGCCAAATTTAGATTGCAGAACGTATGCGATCTCCAAGTCTCCACAAAAAAGGTGGTCTCCTTAGAACTTAACTATTATAATATTACAAAAAAGTTCTATGGAGAGCACTTTTTTTGTGGAGACCTGGAGACCACATATGTTCTGCAATTTAAATTTAGCAAAATATAATATTTTATAAATTATGTTGTATGAAAATAACTATTTTCATTTAAAATCTTTAAAATTATATATGTTTTGCAACTAAAACATAGCAAAACATATTGTTCTTTAGTTCACAGAACTTACATGCTTTTCAAGATTTTCAATGAAATAGTGATTTTCATATAACATACTTTGCAAAACAGTATGTTTCGCAAATTTTTGATTACAAAATAGGATGCCAAATTTAGATTACAGAACATAGGTGATCTCTCTGCTGGTTTCCATAGAACTTAACTCTCTCTATATATATATATATATATAGGCATGTCTATGTGAGGAACTCACTATAATATAATATATGAGTAACTAATAACTCTTCATCCTGATTCGTTAGATCATAAACAAATATAACGTTTACCATCACATATTACATTATTACATTACTTAACACTGGATAAAACACAAACAATACTCAAACATAAAATATTTTTGGATTGCAAAATATATTTATTTAATGATATTGAAAATAATTTCATGAATAAAAAATACATTTATGTAATTATGAGAAATGATAGTTTTTTTAATAAAAATTTATATTATATGTCAATAAATATGTTCTACAAATAAATTATGAAAACTACACTTTAAAAAATAAACAATTTTTGTAAAATAATAAAATAAAAAATAAAAAATATTATTTTGTGATATAAAAATATAAGACACATATAAAGGATTAAAAATTTAAAATTAAAAAGTACATAACATAATTAAGAAAGAGTGTTCTGTATTAAGTAAAGAAAATAGTGTTCAGTATTTTTTTTCTTTCAGAAAATAATAGTGTTCCGTAAATTTAAAAGAATAAAAAATGGGTTATGTAAAAAATAAAAACTATTATTTATATGTTATGTAAATTTATTGTGTTCCACAAAAATAACACTTTTTAATAGTTTTATGTTACGAACATAGTGTTCTGTATTATTTTTCTTTCACGAAATAATAGTGTTCTGTAAATTTAAAAGAATAAAAAATGGGTTATGTAAAAGATAAAACCTATTATTTATATGTCCTGTAAATTTATTGTGTTCCACAAAAATAACATTTTTTAATAACAATATTTTTTAAAAATATAATATGATTTAATTAATATTATCTTATGTTTATAATTTGTGATTATTTATAAATGGAAAAAATGTGTATATGATGATTATGATAAAACATCTCTCCTGTATGGATACTAGGTTAAGTTTATTAGACAAGTTAAAATATGTACATGTGTCACAATGTAGTTGAGTTCCTGGGTTACTCAACAAATAGCATATGTCAGAAAAGAAACTCGATACAGAGCACATATTTTGTTATTTATACTTTAGTCACATTTAGATTTTTTAAGAGCAAATAAATACAGACCGTTAGATTAATCCAAAATATAAATACTATTAAAAATATTATTAAAGATTAAAACATACTATTAAAGATTACGTCAATAATTTATTAAATTAAATTATTTATATTATTAGATATATAAATCCAATTTATTATATACACATATAAATATATATTAAAATTTCATAAAATAATATATAATTACAAAAATCAAAATAAAAATTAATGGGAACAGAAAATATTAAATAAAGAATAAAAATGAATATGAGAAATTATAAAATGAGAAACTTAAATATAAATTGGAACATAGAAAAAAAATACAAATGGGCCATTATTAATATTATTTTATTATTCATTAAAATAATATTAATAATAAGGATAAATAGAAAAGCTAACATGTTTTAATTAAAAAAAAAAGTAACTTCCCGTGATATTTATAGAAGTATTTTAATTATATTAATTGTAATTGTTAAAAAATTCGTTGGCGTGTTAAAATAGGTAAGCTTTTTTAAATAATTAAAAGTATTAAAATATATTTTAAAATAAATAAGTAAGGGTTGCACATTTGGGAAAGAGATGTTTTAGTGAGAGCAAATATAAAATGTAATATGTTTTAATTTAAAGGTAATTGTCCATGATATTTTTGGAAAAAGAGTATATTTTATTAGAAAAAAGTGTTTTATTTATAAAAGGCAAATAATAAGGACAAATAGAAAACCTAACATATTTTAATTAAAAAAAAGTAAATACCCGTGATTTTTAGAAGTGTTTTAATTATATTAATTGTATTTGTTAAAACAATACGTTGGCATGTTAAAATAGGTAAGCTTTTTAAATAATTAAAAGCATTAAAATAAGTTTTAAAATAAATAAGTAACGGTTGCACCTGATATTTTTGGAAAATAGAGATTTTAGTGAGAACAAATATAAAAGGTAATATATTTTGATTTAAAGATTATTGCCCTTAATATTTTTGGAAGTAATATATTTTGTTAGAAAAAAGTGTTTTAATCGTAAAAGGCAATCATTTAGTTACCATTTTTATATTATTTTATTATTTATTAAATAGAATAAATGACCGAAAACCGAAAATCGAAAACCAAAACTTTCAATGTTTCGGCTTTAATAATATAGTATAGATATATAATTAGAAAATATTAAATTTAGACCATAATCATCATTTTTGATGAATAGTTATACTTTTTAGATTGGCTAAGTCTCTTTTTTTCTAATTTTAATTATGAGTTAGTTTTTGATGGTTTAGTTTTTTATGGGTGTATAAATGAATTAATTTATGCATAGCTAATATTTTCTTGAGATGGAGTTGTCAGTGGTGGGTTGTGTTAACGGACGCATTTGGTGAAACCAAATTTGGGGAGAGGTGCTGGAATTGTGGTGGTGGTTGTTGACGGCGGACGACGTGGGATGTGAGGATTAGGGTTTTTGATTTCGGAAAGGCTGAGATTGTATATGAGATTTTGTTCGCAATTAAGATAAAATATTGAATTCTCTTTTTTTCGCAAACTTGAAATTGGGGCCACCGCCTTTAGTGAATCATTATGATTTTATTGACCCAACTATTTTCTCGGTGTGTGGCGGTCAAGTCATTGCCCCAATGTTATATATCGGAGTCAGCGCTTTCCTGGATCTACGGAGAAATATAGTTAATCAGAGGGCTAGCCTTTTGATCACTAAGGGGTGACTCCCTTTGACCCCCTAGTGGGGGATGCCCACTAGCCTGGGTGGGGTCAAATCCTCCTCCATAGTTATGATAATTGATGTAAAAATAGATGACTTAGGCATGACCCTTAAACTTCCATGATTCTCCAAATAGCTGCAATGGGAGGTTTCCCCTCTTCTTCCGGAAATATAGGCGAGGCTCTTGAAGCAGGCGATGCGGTTTTGCTTATGAGAAAGCATTACCCATCAGTTATGCTCTAGAACGATCATTGCAAATAACAAAATAGGCGAGGAATAGAAATAAGGCTTCCCCTCTTCTGTAGGCTAGCCCATATAGGCGATGCACAGAAATGAGGCTCCCCTCATCCGGAGGCTAGCCTAAATAGGCAAGGTGCAGAAAGGAGGTCCCCCTCATCTGTAGGTTGAGCCCACATAGACGAGGCACATAAATTTCCACACGCTAGGTTCTTTTTCAGAAATGGGTGAGGCTAAAGTGAACAAAGGGTGACACCTCTGTGTAAGGGGAGGCAAATTTTTGGGTGTAACAACTACCCCCCCCCCCCCAGTTTCTTGAAACAAGTATTTGTAAAAGAAACTAAGTCTTGATCTGTAGAAAAAAAATTCAAAGATGAGCCTTACCCAAGGTGTCGCTTCCAGCTGCTAATGTATTTCTTCCTTACCTCGTGATATTATGAAGTGCTAAATCTTGAGGTTGTTCTTCCAATTTCTCCAATTTATGTTTGTAGTTGTTCCTCCAATTTCTCCTTGTATTTGTTCTTCAATGTAATTCTGTATATTTCTTCTTTGCCTCCAGAGGGCGACGTCAAACCACAAGCTACTAATATTCCTGGGCTTCTATAGTCAGGCGAGGTCCTTTTGAATAGGCAATGTCCTTCACTCTATAAGTCTAAAAAATTTCTAATGTTGGGGTAGAAATAGGCGAGGCCTCGTATGAGGGTGACGCTGATAAGGATGAGAGACCGTCACATTATCCTTTTTTCTTGGTCATCGCTTTGGTAGACGCTAATTTGGAGAGTCTTTAAGTAATGGATGATGCATGTAATGAAGATAAGCCTATCCCAATAAGATTGTTTCATGTGTTGATATTCTTCATTGCCCAGACACAAGAAGGCGACGCTGAAACCTTTGGCGAGAGAGGGCGATGTCGTTGATATGGGAGACATTGTTGGCACGGGAGACCCTGCTGAAGTTGAGACTCTTGATATCTCCATTCTTCCATAGGCGAGCACTCTTCCATAAGCGATCACATAGTAGATGCTTCACAATTTTCTTCCTCTATTAGTAAGATTTCTGAATGTATCCTAATCCTTTAGGTGAGATGCCTCCTTGCGATATCCTAGAGGGAGAGGACACAAAGAGAAGGAGAGGACTTTCGTAGAGCGTGAGGTTTCACTAGTGACGTAGGCTGTTGATAAGTAGAAGATACCTTTAGTTGATAAAGAGGCACATGCCATAATCTTCAATCTCTCACTGTAGTCTTCAATTAACAATTCTAACATATTTTCTAAACTACGCCCTAGGAGGGCGAGGCTGTTTCAGTAAAAGATGAAGACCTTAGTGCGAGGCTGTTTCAGTAGAAAGCGAGGACGTTAGGGCGAGGCTGTTTCAGTAGAAGACGAGGACGTTCGTTGACAAATAAATATAAGCACATCTTCTGAATCTTTCAAATTAGAGTCTGCACATTATCTTTGAAATATGTTCCTCTTTAAAACCTCTGATAATTTGGTGAAGCCATCGATAAACTAAGTGTAGTCACAATATCGTGATCCTCTGTTATAGACCTTTCTCTGAACAAGTTTAACTGGTAGTTGGTATCCCGTCGATTTTCCTCTGATATAGGACACCTTGAGAGTGTTTGGAACAATGTTACGCCTGAGAGACTTGAAAAAAGAATCAACATGATGAGCCTTCATAGCTACATTACCCTCTGAGGGTTTTTTAAGAAAACCACCCTCGAAGGGCCTTCAAAGAGAACCACCCCTGAGGGGATGGGGGCCTTCCAAGAGAACCTCCCATGAGGGCCTTCTTACTACAACCATTGTCTTCATACTAGAAAGATGTTGCCTACCCCCAGCCTAAAAATTTTCAAAATTGATGAAACTGGTCTTCACGCATTTATACATTTAGAATATGCTTCTACACAAAATAGTGTCATCTTCCTATTGTAGAGGCGACGCCTCCAAGTAGAGCGAAGCTTGTTTGGGTATACTAGATACCCCCAGTTTCTTACAACAAATTATTTTTGTAAAGGAAACTAATTCTTCTTCTTTTAAATATAACATCACTCCTGAGGGACTTCAAACCATATTGCCCTGAAGGGCCTTAAAAACAAAATCACCCTGAAGGATCTTCAGAAGACGATTATCCTGAACTTATTAGTCTTCAAAATAGATGAAACCGGTCTTTATGCATTTACGCTTATAAAATACGCATACCCTTATGTTTTTATTGTTCGTTTATAAAATATTTCTGAGCATTCCAAGCAATATGCATTCCAAGGAAAGTATGTTTTCCACAAGGAAGTCATATTCCTATGCACCTTCTCAATAAGAGGGAGGACTCTTCTCTCCATAAGAGAGAGGACTCTCTTAAACTTAAGAGGGTGCACTCTTTTCACCTTTAAGAGGGTGGACTCTCTTCACCTTAAGAGGGTGGACTCTATTCTCTCCATAAGAGGGAGGACTCTTCTCTCCATAAGAGGGAGGACTCTCTTCTCCATAAGAGGGAGGACTATTCTCTCCATAAGAGGGAGGACTCTCTTCTCCATAAGAGGAAGGACTCTTCTCTCATAAGAGGGAGGACTCTTCTCTCCATAAGAGGGAGGACTCTCTTCTTGGTGAGCTTCCGGAAGTACAGGTAAGCACCCCGGAAGTACAGGTTTACTAAGGTTCTCTCCTTAAGAAGGAGGACTCTTTACTCCATAAGAGGGAAGACTCTTCTCCCCATAAGAGGGAGGAATCTTCTCGCCTATAAGAGGGTGGACTCTTCTCTCCATAAGAGGGAGGACTCTCTTCACCTTAAGAGGGTGGACTCTCTTAACCTATAAAAGGGTGGACTCTCTTCACCTATAAGAGGGTCTACTCTCTTCACCTTAAGAGGGTGGACTCTTTTCACCTATAAGAGGGTGTACTATCTTCACCTTAAGAGGGTGGACTCTCTTCAACTATAAGAGGGTGGACTCTCTTCACCTATAAGAGGGTGGACTCTCTTCACCTATAAGATCCAAGAGCGGACCCCCATAATAGGAGGACATCCGTAAAAGCAATCCACGCATATAATATTTTGCAAATCCAAATTACGAGCAAATACAATCATAAATCTAAGAACTTGAAATACGAATGAATATATGATGCAAATAAATAAAAGATCATAAAGAACCTCGAGTAAGCATCTCACACAGAGACATCACACTTAGAGACATATGTTGAAGAGGTGCATGTTGTTGATGATTCCTAGCAGGCGATGTTGCTTGAAGGACGATTAGCCAGCGACTCTCCTTAAAGGGGAGCATTACCTAATAGGGCTTTCAAAATAAGACTACCCTTAAAAAGAATAGACATCTTCCAAAGCAATTCACACGGCCCTCCTAACTAGGAGGACATCCACCAAAGCAATTCAACACGACCCTCCTAACCAGGAGGACATCCACTAAAGCAATCCATGCATTTAATATTTTTGAAAAACCAAATTTCAAGAAGGTACAATCACAGATCTAAGAACGTGCAATGCTACGAATGAAAATAAATTCAAGATCAGAAAGAACCTGGATGGAGTATCCCACATAAAGGTATCTAACTTAGAGGAAGATGTTGAAGATGTTGTTGACTTTCCCAGCGAATGATGCATGTTGTCAATACCAAGCTGAGGCTTCTCTCTGATGGGTAGATGATGTTCTTCAATCTTCAACCAAATCCGCTAATCTTTTCTTGACAATGTTCCATTCACTTCTCCCTCTTAACTGTGTCCACGCGAATAGCCATGTTTTTTATCATGTCTTCAATACAGGAGATCTTGTTCAAAAGCCTCGTGTTGCTCTTGATTGAGCGTGGTAGCCATCCTTCAATTTAGATTTCTTGGTGGAAGCAACGACCGGCTGATCCATGGAGTGTCCCATTTTATGGTGGCTAGCCCTTATCCATGGTTGGGGGCGTCGCCCTCTTCTAGATCTCCATTGATTTGTTTCTTGATATGTCTCCATTTTTTTTTGCGACGGCCTTCTTGTCTCACCGGCATAGAGCGTCGCCCTCCTTGATCTCCTCCAAGTTGTGGAGTTGGGTTAGCCTGATTTGGCGTAGTAGCCTCCCTCAGATCTGGTTGTCTTAGTGGTGGTGGAGGCAGATCTGTCGTGGGAACGAAAACCTCCTCCAAACAATTACATATCAACAGCTTGTTGTTCAGTATGTTGCGACATCCTTCCTCCAGAGATGTCAAAAAGCCCTCATTTTAGCGTCAATTGTTAACGGAGGAATTTGGTGAAAACAAATTCGGGGAGGAGTGCTGGAATTGTGGTGGTGGTTGATGACGGTGGACGGCGTAGGATGTGAGGGTTAGGGTTTTTGATTTAGGGAAGGCTGAGATTATATGTGAGATTTTGTTGGCAATTAAGATCGAATATGTGAGATGTGAGTGCTGGAATAATAAGGACCGAGTCACTTGGTGGTACTGGCAGGTTTCTCAAAATTTAGAACAGGTCACCGGGTTGTAGTGATCGTGGTATGAATTATTGGTTTCAAGTTATTGTTGTTTATATGATGATGTATCGTATGTATCGAATAAGAAGATTATTGTGTATCGAAAGTGTTTGTTTCATATATCGTTATCATTATCCTATAGAATATCGTATTCTCTTATATGTATACATGTTACTTGGCCCGACTGGTTAGATCGATTAGTTACTTGTTGGGCTGAATGGATCTGCTTTCAAGTTCGAGGACCTTAGGTTTAGAGTAGATTGACTTTTGGATTATCTGTTAGCTACGCTTTTGTAATAGTTATCTTTGTAACAAACTTTTGGATTAATAAACTATATTTTAATTTTATTTTTGGATTTAGAAGTAGTAGTCTGGAAAGTTGAACTGTTATATTTTGTATCAGAGCAGGTTGTTCTTTGGAGTGTATTAGGTAGGGGACTTTTACATTCTCTAGAATATGATCATGTAGACAATTGTTTAGGACTGTACTTTTGGAATAGACGTGGCATGAACTCTTGAACTCTATTAGCTCTATCTTTACCAAAAACTTGAGATAACTCGTCATAAAATGGGAAATATTTATTTCTTAACCCCTTAGCATTTGGATGACTCTGTAGAAAAGATACAAGTTATACAGTTAAGCATATATCATAAGAGATCAAGCTCTACAGAGCTCTTCCATGTACTTCATGTCAATTACCAGCATTATTTTTTACATTCACATAAGAAACTGGTGCAAACTATAACAAGTTGCTAATGTGGAGTGGGAAAACACCAGTATGCTAGGTTCTAGTGTGCAACATGAATCCAAAATCAATCAAAAGATAGCTGAACGGGGCACAGATATATTCAGCTATATAAAAAAATCCAACATACTCGCATGTACATGCGCCATAACAATTTAGTTTTACACATAGTTGTCATATCTACATATTCATGAATTATAGTGTCTAAATAAATTTAAACTTTTATACTAAAGAGCACATGTTATGCGTTAATTATAAATGTTAGTTACTAGTTATGGTATTTTGGAGTCTACACAAAAATTATTACCAAAAAATACACAAAAATCAATTTTTTGTACTTAAAGAATTAAGTGTTTATAGATATAACGGTTAAATTTATATTTTATTCTTTTAAAGTACACATAAATCACTTAAAATACAAAAAAAAAATTGGTTAACGAGTTGAGCATTTATAAAAATAATTTATATAGTTTACATTGAATATATATTAAAAAATACATACGAAACACTAAAATTAGTATACAAATCACCTTTTTTATACTTAAAAAGGTAAACATTTATAAAAATAATATTCATTATTTATATTCAACACTTACTAAAACAATTGCACAAAAATTACCAAAAATAAACACATTATAACATTTAATTATTTTAATTTCATATTTATAACAAATACGCACAAAGTACCTTTTTAATATACCAAAATGACAATGAGATATATCCAAGTACATGGTCGGAGTTATGTAGCAAAGTTTGTCACTTGCGTAACAGAGATGATATGTTCTCTTATGATAACATATTCTCAATTGGATGAGAACATAATAGATTGCTTAAATGAATCATTTGATTCCAAATCGATCCTTCACTTTTTATTTTAAATTTTCATTGATCAGTTACCTTTTGTTTTGATTATTGTAGCATTTTGGAGTACCCTTATTTAAATTTTTTCATTTCCATGTCCAGGAAAGACAAATGAAGAACAACCAAGAACCAAGACAACCAAACTAAACCTTAATAGTGACCGATTATAAAAGTACGTCAATTTAAACACTTACCAAGTTACGTTAATATTAAGATATTGATATAAGTAAGACTAAACAAAACATTCAAAACATAACCATATCAAATGCCTAAGTTGTAAAAAAGACATGATGTCAATCAAAACAATAAGAGGCATCAAAAACTCTCAACATGTTCTTGCACGTTAACTTGAGTTGCACCACTCTAAAAGGAGGCTTGCAGAATTGTAAAATCATCACATTGAAATCTAAAATTACAAAAGTTAAGGTGCCACATTTTCGCATACCCATCACCACCTCTTTACTCCCACAATATCACCATGTAATCACAAAAATTTATCTAAAATCACCAAAATCATTAACGTAAATTTTTCTTAAACCAACAAAATTATAAACGCAAATCACTAAAAAATTTGAATGAAAATCACAAAAGGGAAAAAAATCATCATCAATCTCATCAGTCTATCTTTAATTAGTATCAAAAATCTCCACCATCATTCCTCTATTATGACCATCGATTCAAAACACTTTCACGACATCTACAACCACCATCACCACCACTACCACCACCTCCTCCCTCGTAATCATCACTTTCATCTACATAATCGAGTCTTTTAGATGTACAATAAAAACATGATGTCGTTCTAAGTAAATGTCATTGAAAACTAAATAATATCACCGAAATATGTCATCATTATTAACACGTACATGGTTGAAGATTTCAAATCTGGAGGAAAAGAATAGTGAATATCGTGGGAATAATGTCGACGACTCAATTTTGAGAGAGAGAGAGAGGTATGTGGGATTATGGTCAAAATCATGATCGGAGTTAAACTTGGAAGATAATGGGTGAGCAAAATGGGGGTTGTGGGAAACTGGGGACGGAGAAAATTTTAGAGGGCTGAGATTAAAAGTTTTAATATAAAATGGAGGTTTAAGATTAGATCTCAATTCTCATTTTAAGATGGGTCTCAAATGTGACCCTATATTAGAATGAGAACTGAGACCAAATCTGAGCCATTCAATTTTTGTAACAACTTAAGATCTGAACTGCACATTCCTTATCTAACTTTATACATATATCTCCATAAATTTCTCTCTCATCCCAACCACTCATCCACGAATCCATCCATTGCTTCACGATCTAATTTTTTATGTCATCCATTTCTGAATTAGTTGTTTCTCTCTATTCTTTCCACACATCTTCTCTTTCTCTCTCTTCTTTTGAGTCAAAAATCTCTATTTTCTTATCTTCTTCTAATCTAATGTTTACTTTTTATTTAATGATCTTCTCTTGAAATTCATCCAAACACTATTCCGGTGATATCACCTAAATTTGAAAGTGAAATAATGGTTCTAAAATTCGAACAACTCGCGATTTTGGTTAAGGGTGACAAAACGAATGCATAAACAGATGGATGGTATAAATGGTACTATCGAAGATGTAAGAGATAAAGGCATTGAAAGATGGTGTGGTGATCGGAGCTTGTGGCTCATTAATGGTTGGTGATTTGTTTTTAGAGAATTGATGAATAAAAATTTCAGAGTGTATATATGTGAAACTTTTTGGTGATTTGCCTTTAAGAAACTGACTTTACATTGAAATTTTAGTGATTCGCGTTGAAATTTTGGTGATTTGCGTCAAACTTCAGTGATTGATAATGAAATTTTGGTGATTCTGTTAATTTTGGTAGTGGTGGTGCATTGTGACAGTAAAGGCTCAAATTTTGGTAAATTTGGATTTAAATATAGTGATTTTGTAGGTAATGGTGATGGTGGAATTGTAGTGATAATGTGACAGTGGTTGTGGTGGTCGTTGTTGTGATTATGGTGGCGGCAATAACGATGGCAGTGAGTTAGTGACATTGATGATTGGTGTGCTAGCGACTTGCAATACAATGGTTTAAATATACTGTGTATTAAAGTTTTGAATTATAAAAGTAATTAAAATTATAAAATTAAAGTAGGTTCTTAGTTCTCATTATAAGAAGGGTCTCATTAGAGTACCTCCCAATTTATATATATATAACATATATTCGACAAACGCAACTTTCTTCTAATGCTCTAGTACTAACTTATTCTTAATTGATTAATTTGCATATTATATTAGTTTGCATCATGCTTTTTTAACATTTACAAATGTTTTTTCTTAATATATATCTATAAAACTAATATTTAATATTGATTGTTGACTTATTGACTTATTGATTTACTACTTTGCCTTTATATGGATCTACTTGATTTTTTTGCGTATTTGTGATCATGTTTTATAAAAATCACTCATATTTTTCTACTTTTTTTTACAAAAAAATCGGTTCTCAAGAAACGAACTTGACCGAATCGAAATAACTCATTTCGGTCTGATTCAGTCCATGATATAAATTTCGTTCGATTCAATTTCAAAAATATTAACAATTCTATTTTCGGTCTATTTGATTTGGTCTGCACCGAACGCAGACGGAATTGACTAAATGCTTATAACTAATGTCGATTGTGTTCGGAGGATGGGAGAGTGACTGGAAGTTGATGTTATCTGAAATGACGCCTTTCATCGATTATAATTTTTATTAAACAATTTCTTAAAGTTAATTTAGATCACACTTAATTTCCTCTAACTTGTCATTTAGGACATAGAATTAATGTTACCTAAAATAATTTCAATAACATCTTCATAATTGAATGATGACAAAAGATCTACAGACCTATAGCATATTTAAAAGGACTAATAAATTATTAGGCAGCATGCACTTGACCGAATATGTATATTTGAGACAATATTTGATCTGTCTATGAAGTCTTGCAACAAAGTCGAAGTTTAAATATTTGAGTCCGTTAAGTAACCAGTCTCTCTAAAACCTCGAGGTGTTAGGAAAGCGGGCTTACCAGGATCATATCATATATTCAACATCATCCCTCACTCGCGCGAAAATCCATTATTTGGGTCAAAGAGTGGATCACTAGGTTTTTCATGCCTTTTTTTCTCTAGCGTCCGATCCGATTTTCAATACTAGGTGGAGATCTCGTCCTTTTTTGGGGCCACCATAGCACACAAATTCAATATTTCAATAAATGAGAATATTGGGGGTAGGAAGGACTCGAACCTGAAACCTCCCACGTATGCATCCAGAGCTCTGATACCATGTTAAGTAACTAGTCGCTCTAAAACCTCGAGGTGTGAGGGAAGCGAGCTTATCAGGATCATATCATATACTCCCTTCGTCCCACTAGATTGTATACATTAGAATAGATGAGTTCGTTACGCATTTTAAGGCCCCTATAAAGTATAGTTTTAGAAATTATTTTAAAATAAAATTTCTTCTAAATAAAAATTTAACGTTTAAATTTTTATTCAAGAAAAAAAGATTTCAAAAATAAGTTATAGAACTATATTTTATAGGAGTCTTAAAATGTGTGTCAAGTAGTGTAAAAAACTGTATAGAAACTGTATATATGTAAATTGTCCTAATATTCAATTAATTAGATCAACGTTTGCGTTTACGATTCTTAATCATCCGGCTAAAGCTAAATATGAGTACAAGGGAATGGCTTTCGAGTTTGAACTGAGATTAGGGTTTATGTTTGTGGCTATATTTTCTTTTTATCAATTATATTTATCCTTGTAATTAGTTGTCTATCTATGTATGGCAAAAGATTTTTAAAATCAAGTTTCACACATAGTTCTTTGCATAGGATAGGCCTTATTATATATAGCAAAAAAGAAAAAATCTGCGAAAGCCCGAGAGGTTCATCGATAGCTCCGCGACGAACAGTACATGTTCTTTGCGTTCCAAACCTTGTAATCTAAACAATTTTGTTAACATTAGGGATGGACATTTCACGAGCCCTGCCCGACCCCAATCCGATCCCCATCTCGTTTGGGTCAGGGATTCAGATATTTTTTCGGGTTTGGGGCGGGGAATGGGAAATATTTTCAAAAACAATCGGGGATTGGGGCGGGATCGGGGATTAGGGTATCCCCGCCCCGATCCTAGGCCCCGATCCCCGATTTTCATATTTTAAAAATATAAACATATATTTTTAAATGTATATAATTAAATTATTATAAATTAGTATATTTTATATGTTGTATTTTTATTTTAAGTTTTAATTCCTCTAATAAATTCAAAATTTTAATAATATAATATAATTTAATTATATCTTTTATTTATTATTCTAAATATATTTTAATTCGAGTCAATTTTTAAAATGTAAGATTAAAATTAAAACATGTACTATATATCATTATTTAACAAATTAAATTTGTTATTAAATATATACAAAAAATAATAAATTCTATTTTTTTTTTATAAAAATCCCTGATTACCCGCCAGAATCCCCGTTCGGGGCATGGATCGGGGAAAAAACTACTCCCCGTTGGGGGATCGGGGCGGGGTCGGGGAATCGGGATGGGGTCGGGGAATGGGGCGGGATAGCACTCCCCAGTCCCGAGTGACCCGATGCCCATCCCTAGTTAAAACATCAATTATATTTTCATGGCTATAAGATTTCATTGCATGTTTTTCTCGGATTATATATTTAACTAGCTACATAAATAATCAAATTAATGTATTTATAAAACTTTCAAATTTTCACTCGAAAGTGTAAGGATGTGAGTCATATGAGTCGGCCAGCTAGTTTTCCTAATTCCTTCCTTCTTGATATTTGTATGGAACTTTTGACATCCACCTTTAACGTTAGTTTATGTAATATTGAGTATGATTATTTGGATAAAACTTTGTTTACATTTATAAGGTCTGGGTTTGTGATCATGTATAAAACATGTGAGATTTTATTTATTTTTGCTAAATATACATGTGAGATTTTCTAATTGTATTATAAGTAGCTTAATAGCTCGTGCGAGGCACGGGCATGTTCTAGAATATTGTGTAACTTTCATTAATTTCAACGTATTTTATGAGTTACAGATATATATTGATATGAGATAATTATAATATAGATTAAAATGTCATTTCGAAATTTGAGAGTATAATTATCATTTCGCATTGAATAAATTGACTCATTGAAATTCTTAGTTCATTGAAAAATTATTGCGTTCTCCATTCCACCCCGAAATCTCCCCCCCCCCCCCCCCCACTCTCCCATACCCCCTCCTACGGTGGTCTCTCTATCTCTCATTCCCCCTCCTACGGTGGTGGTTGCCTTCTATTTTCGATATCACTCTTTGAAGACCCCTCTCTTATCTTCTTATCCCTCTTTTACTGTCTCTTTGACTTTTATTTCCTTTATCTCCGTCTCCTTCATTTTTTCTTCTCAACTTTTGTTTAAGATCTGTATTTTGATCTCTCTCTCTTTTCATGACCCCTCCAATGGTGGTTGCCTTCTATTTTCGGTGTCACTCTCTAGAGACGCCTCTCTTATGTGATGATCCTCGGGAAGACATGATATATTCCGACACATTTACTGAAATGCATGTTATGTTTTGTTTATTTAGGGTGCGTCATAATTTACTCAAATGCATTCTTTGACTGTTTAGTTTGTGTTTATTCAGAGTGTATATTATGTGTTTGATGGAATGCTTGCACCAAATTTGTAGGCTTTGTGCATGTAAATTCCCTTGGGGTTGGTCTGCTCATTAAAGTAAATATTTGTCATGGGTTGTTGTTTGAGCTGGCAGTGAAAAATTGTTCTTTATCGATATTGTCGAGTTTGTGCTTTTATTGGGGTTAATTTATTTATGTCATTTGCCTCTTTCTCTCATGTCTTCTCTTACGGTGGTGGTTGCCTTCTATTTTCGGCGTCATTCTTTGGAGACCCCTCTCTTATCCTTCTTATCCCTCTTTTACTGTCTTTTTGGCTTTTCTTTCCTTTTTCCCCGTCTCCTCCACTTTTTCTTCTCAACTTTTGTTTTGGATCTGTATTTTGATCGATGTCTCTCATGCCCGCTCCTACGATAGTTGTCTTATATTTTCGGTGTCAATCTAGAGACCCTCTCTTATCCTTCTTATCCCTCTTTTATTGTCTCTTTGACTGTACATTGAGCCAATTTGTTCACCGTTAAAAGATAATTATATCCTTCAAAATGTAAAATGACGTTTCAACTCTTTACTCTATTTACTTCATATTAATATTTTCGTTATTAATACATTTTAATGTCTCTAATCATTAATAACTAATTTTCATTAACTATACTAATTATTTTGTACTCAATACTTGCATAATAATGAATTAGATATAATTATAGATATTAATTATCTAATCATTTAAGTATTTGTAGATAGATAAATATAATTATAAATTATTATATTTAATAATGATGGATTAATAAATATAGAAGTGTTAATGATGATTAATGAATTAGATGTAATTAATATATGCATTCATTACAAAATTATTATTATATAATAAGTAGAGGTATTTTATTAGATTTTAGACGCTCAATTAACTATTCAGTTATAAAAATTAGATTTGAACGTTTTAAGATCGAAACTCACAAAATAATCTTTAATTTTGTGATGGTTTAATAAAAAAAATTCCAATTAAAAATACCCTGAAACTGAAGTGAAAAAAAAGTGATAAATTTTTACATTAATAATTTTTATTCAACTTAAGAAATTTATTAATTATTGTCAAAGGAAAAAGAAAGAGCTACCAAGTACTGTTACAAAATTCAACAATTACATATGAGATAAGCAAATAAACCTGTTGTTGTAAACAGGTACCTAAAAACAATGTTGCTGTAAACAGGTTTACCTAAAACAAACAAAGATATTAAAGTATAAAAACTTTTCATATGTTATCTAAATATTCCAAGGTGAAAAACTTTTTAATTAAACAATTTAAAAAAATTACAAAGATATAAAATTTCATCAATAATATTCAATATATATAAATTAAATTAATGAAAAGTAGTACTAAATCAACTTAATTATTAAACATTTTAAAGTACCATATATCTCATCTTAAAACATATACAATTATAAAGGATTTTATATTTAAAGTAAAAAAATTAAAATTTCATATTAAAAAAATACATAAAATATTGATATTAAAATATAGATAGTACTTTTGAGGATATATTAAAAAAAATACATAAAATAAATGGTATCCTGAGAAAATATATTATTCATTCTATTACACTTTTCAAAATAACCAACAAATTAAATAGATTATGTAATAAAATTTATATATTGAAAAAATATTATAATAAAGTTTAAATATTTTGTATGAATCAATTTGTAAAATTATAAATGAATATTTTTAAATGATTAGTCGAAGTAGATAAATTTAACTTTGAAAATCGAAATAAGATAAGAATTATGACCAAAAAAACATAGAAAATAAATAAACTTATGTTAAAAATATTACATTACACAAGTATAAAACTAATACGTGCATATTTGTATATTGAATTATCGGTTATATATATGGGCAATGTATACAAATTGGCTAGCTAAGAATAAAAGTCTGAACACAACTCTACTTGCTTCAAATATTACGCAGTAGATAAGTCTGTGGATTCATATTTAGCTTAGCTTTTGTATATCAGAGTCGGCCGCCGACGTATCCAACGCATTTTCTAGACCACACACTGAAAGTACAATATTCGCCAAATACTTTGACTATTAAAGAAACTAAACATCTTATCCGATTTTTCTTATCCATTTATTCAACTACGGTATGCTACTATTTATAGACTTTCTAAAATTCCGTGCTAAGATCTAACACAATTTCTGCACTAAAAACATGGTGCTATCTGCATTACTGAGATTTGTTTACCCACCACCGGCATCATTGTTTTTAACGGCCATGTCAATCATGAGTTGCGCATCTTTAGTAATTGCTGGACTAATGGAGATAACCGGGAAGAGCATGATACACTATTCGAAGATGTTCAACACTAGCAATACGAAGGTCGAAGGTTCTAAACGTAAGATGATCGAGTTTTCGGGTAGAAATGGAATGCTCTTAGCTTATTTCCCAGCTTTTGTAGCTGGTGTCGCCTCTTTAACGTTTATGCAAGATGAGGGTCGTAGGTTTACTTTGGTTACTTCTGCTATTGCCGTCCATTTCTTCAAGAGGCTTTTTGAGGTATGTAATTAATCTGTATTCTGTACCCCTGTTTTATTGTTATTTGTTGGTTTAGATCAGACCGGGCGATTCGGATAATCGGTTCAGTTTCAGATCGAATTAGTCTCAGATCAGATCAACTTTCGGTTATGATATACTTGAGTCTAGTTCGGATCGGATATGATTCGGTTCGGGTCTATTTCGGATTAAAATCGGATAAAATTTGAATTAAAATCGGATGAATTTGGTTCGGATCAAATTCGGTTCCATTTTTTTAATTTGTAAGACTTTAAAAAAATATATTATTATCAAATATATTATTTTTAGTATAAAATAAAGTACTTTTTCAAAAGTATTGATTAAAGAGTAAAGTACAGAACTGTGGCCATCTTTTACACCAATTTTCAAAAAAGTAGCTGAATTTTCGAGTTCGCAAATTAATGACCAGATTTTATTTCCGTTTTTTAAAAGAATCGTTCACGCTAATTGTGAACATGAAAATGAGTCATTTTCTTAAAAATTTGAAACAAAATATGACCATCCTTTTAAAAAAAAGTTAGCAGGAGCCACTTTTTTAAAACGCGGAAACTAAAACACCATTAATTTGAAAGTTTGGCCACATTTTTGAAATTCGGTGTAAAATACGGCCACCACTCTGGACTTTACTCTTGATTAAATATCTATGTTATTTTTGACATGAAATTGTTCTAAATATGAATTTTGCTTATAAATATATTAATTTATTGAATTAAAAGTGGCTTAATATATGTATATTATGATATCTAAAATTTAGAACTCAACTAAAATAAATTCATCATTTTTTTTTAGTTCGGATATAAATTGAATCACGTATTTGGAATCATATTCGGTTCAGATAATTTATTATTCGGTTATAATCGGTTCTGGATCATAATCGGATGGGATCATTTTCGATTAAATTTTTGATTCGGATAATTTTTAGATCGGTTCAAATCGGTTTTCGGATCATTGTCGGATTTACTAATTCGGATACAAAATCGGATTCAGTTCTATGAATTTCGGTTCGGTTATTCGGATCTGGACCCATTTTGCCGGGTCTAGTTTAGATTAATCTCCCATGGACAAAGATCTTTTATCTGTAATATCTAAGCGAATACAGTAAGAACCTACTAATTATTTGCATTCATAGAAACAATTGAGCTCAGAGAAATTAAGTCTGCATGCTGAAACACTGTGCAGTGTATCTATATTAATCAAATTTTAACTGTTCATCAATAGAATCAATCTTGTAATTTTTTGAAATTGATATGTTATGTCAATTTCTGTAGAAATAATCATGAAGAGAATTGGAGATCTAGAAACGTAAAGATGTCGATTTCCATGGACAAAGTTTAGGTAGAGAATTGGAGATCCAGAGAGCAGAAAATGCACAAAACAAACTAGGGAAAATATGCAAGAGATAACAAAACTAATCCTTAGATCTGATTAAACTATTAACCGATGGTTCTGTAAATAAGTTAGCAAACATTATATGTAATAAGAACTAATATTCAATCTTTGATCCAAGCAAATCAAATGTGAACTTGTGAACTCAAGAAAATTGGGTGTAGTTTAAGATATATAGAGCACTGCCAAGTATAAGGTTTATAAAGCCATGGCCGAAATCGAGATAATAGCATCAAAGTGAGGAAGAGGGAGGTGGGAAAAGAGGAAGAGAGGGAATTAAGGGAGGAGAAGGATTAAAAAACAAGATAAAATTGAGGGAACGTGCACGATTCTAACAAACATAACGCGCACATATTTGTCACCATTGATACTCGAACTCTCGGCCTCAGGAAGAGGTAACCACTATAGAGAACGTAGTTGTCAGGTCTTATAATGAAAGTATTTGTTTCAAATATTAAACCATGTTAGCTATACAGATTTATTAGATTTATGAAAGAACGACTCATGATTCTTGTTTTTGTTTGTTGCTAAATCTCAAGTTTCTTGTTTTTCGTTCCATATTCCTCGTGAAGAATGATTAACCGAAAGCTAAACATTTTCATGTACAGGTGTTATTCATCCACAAATACAGTGGAAGCATGCCCATAGATACCGTCATTATCATCTCCGGCAGTTACTTTTTATATGCCGCTTGTGTGGCCTACTCTCAGCATTTAACAGCAGGATTTCCCGAGCCAATGATTGATCTGAAATACGCTGGAACAGCAATGTTCTTAGTAGGAATTATTGGGAATTTTTATCACCACTATCTCCTATCTAAACTAAGAAAAGGGGGGGAGAAACAGTACAAGATTCCTCACGGTGGTTTGTTTAATTTAGTTATATGCCCCCATTATTTATTTGAGATTTTAGAATTTATAGGAATCTCCTGTATTTCCCAAACTGTATTTCCATTATCTTTCACCGTTGGTTCAACTAGTTACTTGATTGGGAGAAGCTACGCAACGAGAAAATGGTACCTCTCAAAGTTCGAAGACTTCCCAAAAGATGTAAAGGCTATTCTTCCGTATGTTTTCTAGATAGAGGTGGTAACCAACCAAAGTAATGTAATTTCGAAGTTGACGAGACAAAACTGTGTTCTCTCCAAGTATCACAACTTTAATAGTAAGATTTAGAGTCCTGCCGGAAGGAGGCGACCCCCACCTGTTGGACATATTACTTGAATTGTTATTTCTGTCATTTGTAATTTATATTTTGTAAATAAAGTAAAACAATTTGTAACTGTTTTCCTTCCTATTAGAATGATAGCTTAGTTTCAGATTTGTATATAAGTCTTGTACTCTCTTCATTTTAGTTTGTAACAAACAATTCAATGAATGTAACATACTTTCTTTCCTGTAAATCAATATATAGTTTAACATGGTATCAGAGCATGGTTGATTCTTCTTCCGCATTCATCATCTCCGATCAATTCTTTGATCATCTCCGGTCAATTCCATTTATCTCCGGCTGATTCTCATTTTCTATGATGAATTTTACTTTGCTTGATTGTCATCTGATGTCATAGCTTTTGGTTATCATCTCCGAACATCATCTCCGATTATCATTTCCTATAAGGTTTCTTTTTAGTAATTCACTTGATCTATAACAAATAGATACATGTTTTCATATATCTTGTTGATTACTTTATTCGATTAACTAATTCTAGCATCATACTTGTTCATATCTCTCTTAATCGTCTCTCTCAAGTGTTTCTCGATTATCTCTCTCGATTATCCCTCCTAGCTTATTCGATTTGTATATCTCTTTTTTGTTACAAATCTGTTCCAACCTATTACAACCTGTTACGAAATGGCATCTTCCAGTACTATAGCTAGTCCGCTTGTAAATACAACTCCAATCACTGAACATACTGTTAAACACAAATTAGATCAAGATAATCCTCTCTTTCTTCAAACATCTAACAGTCCATGAATGAAATTAGTAAGTGATCCGTTTGACGGAACCGGTTTTGGTAATTGGAAACGATCCATGAAAATTGCATTGTCAGCCCGTAATAAGTCAGGATTTATTGATGGCACAATACCAGAACCTTCTCCTACATCTGATTCATATAATAGTCGGATTCGTTGTAATGATATGGTCATCTCCTGGAAACTTGGTGCATTATCAAAGTCAATTGGTCGTAGTGTAATATACTCTAATTCTGCCTATCAAATGTGGATGAAATTGGAAGAGAGGTATGGAACTTCTAATGGAGCTCAGCTGTTTGGCCTTCAAAAAGAACTGAATGCCATTTCTCAGGGTAATGGCAATATTGCTGATTACTTCACAAAAATGAAAATGTTTTGGGATGATCTTGATGCACTATGCTTGATTCATGTTTGCAAAATTGGATGCACATATGGTGCTTCTCAAAAGTTATCTAACTTTCAACATGACCAAAGGATGATTCAGTTTTTAATGGGTTTGAATGACTCATATAATGCAATCCGGGGTTCAATTATCGTGTCTTCCCCACTGCCATCAGTTGGGCATGTCTACAACTTACTTCTTCAAGAGGAAATTCAGAGGGAAATTCACTCCTCAAGCCATTTCCTGACTGATTCTGCTTCTTTGAATGTCCAATCCAATAGGTCTTATAATACTAGTTCCAAAAAACGTTTTGTTTCTGACAACAAGAAGTCTCAGTTGCACAGCAACTACTGTAAAAAGCCAGGGCACACAGTGGAAAAATGTTACAGGATTCATTGCTTCCCGTCTGATTTTAAATTCACTAAAACCAAGAGATTTGCAGCTCAAGTTGATGGACCTGTGGAACTCACAGTCCCACCTTCTACATCTCACAATTCATCAGGATCTTTATCTGCAACTCTGAATGAAACTGTTCAACAATCTATTGGCATCACACCTGAAATGTATTCTCAGTTGGTGACTTTGCTTAAGAACACTCAAAATTCTGATCCAGGCCATTCTGTTAATTTTGCTGGTAATATTACTTCCAATCAGTCATGTACTACTACTATTTCTTGTCATAAGTGGATTATTGATAGCGGAGCTAGCAATCATATGTGTTATCATAAACCTTCTTTTGTCACACTTGACTTACTCCCAAATCCATTAACCGTTTCTCTTCCTAATGGGCAAGTGTTATATATCTCTCACATAGGCACTGTTCTATTATCTCCCGAAATACTTCTTAAGGATGTACTCTATGTCCCTTCTTTTAAATATAATCTGTTATCTATTAATAGATTATCTCAACAACTTGAGGAAGCCACTGGCTCTTGGTGATACTCAGAAGGGTCTTTATGTCTTTTCTCCTCCTACAGCAGCTTCTCCCATGTCAGCTAATCTTTCAAATCATTCTTCTGTTGTTGTCTCTTCTAATGTTGCTCTACATACCTCTTGTAACAATAATGCCTTATTGTGGCACTATAGACTTGGACACTTACCTTTATCCAAGTTGAAACCTATGAACCTATGTGTTAATGATAATACTCTTGCAACTCAATTTTCTGCATGTGAAATATGTTTTAAAGCTAAACAACACGATTGTCTTTTCCTCATAGTCAAATTCATAGTACAAAATGTTATCAACTCAGACATGTCGACATTTGGGGTCCATATCGGGTACCTACTTACAACAAATATAGGTATTTTTTGACTATTCTCGTGCTACTTGGACTCACATGCTTACTTGTAAGAGTAGTGCATTTGATTTTATTAAGACTTTCATCTCTGTAGTCCGCACACAATTTAATCTACCAGTTCAAAGCATACGTAGTGATAATGCTTTAGTTAAGTACTGCTGCTGCTGTCTTTTTCTTATCCAAGGGAATTTTACATCAAACATCATGTGCATACACTCCACAACAAAACGGTGTTGTGGAGAGAAAGCACAAGCATTTATTGGAAACTTCCCGTGCATTGCTTTTTCAATCAAATCTTCCTATTAAATTTTGGGGAGACTGTGTTTTAACATCAACATATCTCATTTATCGTTTTCCTTCTAAAGTCCTTGATGGTGCTTCTCCTTACGAATTATTATTTGGTAAGAAACCATCTCTCATTCACTTGAGGCCTTTTGGCTGTCTCAGTTATGTCACCACTGTTCCTCAT
The DNA here is from genome assembly GCA_030848705.1 of Heracleum sosnowskyi. Classification (NCBI taxonomy): domain Eukaryota; kingdom Viridiplantae; phylum Streptophyta; class Magnoliopsida; order Apiales; family Apiaceae; genus Heracleum; species Heracleum sosnowskyi. Next base: position 15,027,505 of record CM061239.1, read on the forward strand.
AATAGGGATAAATTATCTCCTAGAGCTATACCTTGCGTTTTTATTGGTTATCCGTATGGGAAAAAGGCTTACAAATTTCTTAGACTTGATAATAATACCATTTACATCTCCATAGATGTTGTGTTCTATGAGCAAATCTTTCCTTTTATCAAGTCTGCACCTTCTTTTTGCCTACCTTTATCTACTCCTGACTTCATTTCCACTTACTACACAGTCAACTACACAGCCTACGGCACAGTCTTCTACACATACTTTCCAAAATCATGTCCCTGTCTCACCTACACACCATATTTCACCTGTTTATGTTATGGATCCATCTCCATCACTACATGACCATGTCAGGACTAGTGGTACTGATACTGATGTTGATACTGATGTTGATGTCAGGACTAGTGGTACTGATGTTGATGCTGATACTGATGCTGATGCTGATACTGATGTTGATCATGTTCATGTTCCTGTTCAAAAATCATCAAGAATCTCTAAGCTTCCCACTTATCTACAAGACTATATTCATCCTGTATCCCATTCTTTATGTGTATCCACTTCAGATTCCATCTGTGCTTGTACAGTCACAGAATTATGTACTGCTCCTTCTCAACACTTCTCTTCTTCTATTTGATGTAACGCTTCCAGTACCAATCTTCCACCTACTTGTTAGAAATGAATACCACTAGAAACTAGACAGAGGGGGGGTGAATGGATAGTTTGATGTTTTTCGATTCTTGAAACACAAGATAAACTGTATATGATTATGCTATGTAATATGCGGAATATAAACAACACACACAATCACTTTAATCTACTTTGTATTGAGTAAATTAAATACTACAGCTTTCCAGAAATTCACAACGGAATTTTTGGCTTCTAAACAAGAACAGTTTGTAACTTGTTTTTGCTTACAGAGAAAAGAGTGCTTAAGATAAAACTATGTGTATCTCTCTTTTTCGCTTACAGTGGTGTGTGCTTGATATATATATTCACCTATACAAACTGTGCACACCACTATTCACACAGTTAACCCTAGCTGAAAGTCCAACTTGTCCTGCCATAAGAGGTTAACTGTGTCAGGAAGGACCACCTGCTTTTCGGAGTCTTTCCCGTTTTTGTAGCTGCTTGTCTCTTATCTTTCTCTCCAAGTTTAGCTGTAGATTTGCCATCTGTTCTTTGGACCACCTTGCCAGAACAAATGCTTCAGTATTTGTCTCTTTTGATTCTTGATTATGTACCTTGATTTGTCTTGTTGTAAACGGCTAAGTGTTGATATTGTGAACTCCTCTTCATTCCAGACTTCGCGATGTCCCTTGTGAAGACTATGCGGTATGACCTTTGAGGACATTGCGACATAGGTCATTTTAGGACTATGCGACATAAGTCATTTGAGGACTACGCGACATAAGTCATTAGAGGACTACGCGACATAAGTCAGTAGAGGACTACGCGACATAAGTCATTTGAGGACTACGCGACATAAGTCATTTGAGGACTATGCGACATAAGTCATTTTGAGGACTTCACGATCTAGGCATCTTTGACTTTGCTGACTTCAACACTTCACGATATGAGTCTTGAGGACTTCACGACATAGTACAAAATGGACTATGCGATCTAGCACTTCTCGACATGGACATTGGTGACTTCACGACATAGCTTTATTCTGACTTTGCTATATAATGCCTTAGACAAATTTCTGCAACTTATTTCTTCAGGGTCTTATTCATCTCTATCCTGCTGCATGAACAAATCTGAACTTCTACCAGGGCAATTATTTAATGGCATATATACATTCTAGTTGCAAGAAGCTTACTAAGCTCATTATACTTCTAAGCATACATGACCAAGCAGATGTTCATGAGAACAAAGACAAGTACATAGAGAGACCTATACTATATCTCAGTGATAGAATTCACTAGGTCATGTAGTGTGACATAGTCACATAGCTTAGGCTTGTTAATGGTGGTATTCAGACATGTCTTGAGCCTAACAATCTCCCCCAAATTGTGAGTAAGACCCTTAGGCACAATTTCATGTCTGATAACAAGCCTAACTAACATAAAAGAAACAGATATAAAGAAGATAGAAACATGAACAGAGTTTGATAACAACTTGAAAACTTAGCCTTATAGAGTTTCTCCTTGTGCTACATAGCTTTAGTTCCCTATTGTTTCTCTAGGAAATCATCATAGACTTTCTTCTTCCTTATTTCTTCATTCTTCTTCATATCAGAGATGGCTCTTAGAATTTCATCTCTTGCAATCAACTCTTCTATGAGAGGAGAGCCTTCTAAATCTTCAGCTGCTGTTCTCAGGGCACTTTCCACATATGAATCTATAAACTCCATCCTTATCTTGCTTTTTCCTCCATAATGATTTTTGTACTCCACAATATAAGGATTTTGCTTTACCCTGCACAGCTCTTTCTTCCTCAGCTCCTTTGCTTTTTCTTCCATCTCAGCCATCTCCTTTTCTTTCTGACACCTATTCTCTTCATTTAGCTTCTTTAGATTTTCTTCATAGTCAGAGTGCATCTTCATGAATCTAGAAATCTCTATTTTCCACATCCTCTCTTCCTTTTCTTCAAAGTTTAATAAGGCAATTATTCTTTCAAGTTCATAGATTGGAAAATATTGCCAGCTACCTTGCTTCATCTCTTTCCCCCTTCCATCAGTGTATTTGATCTCAAGATGATTGTTCTTCACTTTGACTTCAAAGATTCTTTGAGCCCTCAAAAATGCTAGGGCATCTTCATCATAGTCTTCATCCAGAGGAAACACTTTGATCCCTACTACATTAGTGATTACTCCATTCTTCTTTGTTATCCTTTTCCTTCTAGCTACACTCTTGATCTTCAAATGTTTCACTTGAGGTAGCTTGCTGGAGCAGGGAGAATTAGTCTTCAGTGCCACATCATTTGGAAGCAGCTTCATTTCTTTGCCCTTGATCCACTGCAACACTCCATTAGCTGTGACCTTGTGGAAGTGTCTTTTTAGAGTTGTTGTGGCTTTATCTGTCTTCTGTGACAATTCAGGTTCAGAAGTCTTGGATAAGGATTTAGGAGGATCATTACTAACAGTACCCACCCTAGACATAGAGTCTTGTGTTGTGGTTAAGGCACTGCTAGCAATGTCCCTGACTTGCTGAATTCCACTTCTTGTTCTCTTGACAGTTTCCTTTGTTCCCTTGGAGTCCCTCTTGTCATCATCGGCATCTTTGGATTTCTTGGATGATTTGCTCTTGCTGTTCTCACTACCTCCATCCTTATTGCTCCTAGATTGGTTCCTCCTTCTATACCTCTTATCCTCATCATCTCTATCATCTTTTCTTTCTTCCTTCTCTTTTTGAGTTTGAGGAATTCTGCCAGACTCCATAAATGTTTGTAGAATTTGAATGGTCTCCTTTTCCTCCTCACTTCTTTGTCCTCTCTTGGCCTTGAGCATTGAAATGATCTGAGCTATCTTGCCTCTGTTCCTTACCTCCAGGTGATTTGGAATTATGAGTTGTTCAATTTTACTTGATTCGGGATTGCATTGATAGATAATTGTTCTTGGTTCCTTGATTACCTCAGGCAGCCTCAACATTTGATCTTTTAGAAATTCATTTTGCAGTCTTTGATTGTTAGCTCCCTTATCCTCTGTCAGAGTCACAAGCACATCAACCTCAGTGTATCTCAGCTGTGACAGGGATTGAAATGATAAGTGCCACAATTGGTTGTCTTTGGAAATCATGATGATCTCACTTATGTATGCTGCATTTCTTCTGCATACAACCACTGTGAAGCAATGTATTATACTCTTTAATTTTCTCCTATACTCCAGAGTATTGTATTCAACACTTGCCTCACTAGCCTTTAGAAGTTCCAAGAAGGCTTGATCATGAAAGATACTTGATTGTGCAACTTCCATCAGTTTGGCCTCTATAACACAGTTTACTTTGACAGGTTGAGCTGCTGTTGATATCTGAGAAGATGTACTATTTACGTTCATTGTACTTGGATAGACAGTGGAAGTAACTGACATCTTTTGCCCTGCTGAGTTGATTACATCCACAGTGGTAAGAGTGATAGGTTTCAAAGTTGATTCTTCTTCAGTTGCTTTTCCCTTGCCCTTGCCCTTTTTCTTTTCATGCACAACCTCCTTTCCTGTCTCCCCCTTAGGATTGGTATCAGACAAAATGGCTTGAGCCTCACCAGGAATAGGAAGATTCATACTTCTGAGCATAGTTGTCATCATTTGCTGTTGCACCAGTAAGATGTTAGAAGTGTTGTTGCCTTGGTCATCCAGCTTGTCATTGAGCTTGTTTAAGGATTGAGAAAGCATCCTGTTTTCATCCTTTAGAGAGGCCACTTCTCTTTCTAGACCATCCACTTTAGAGAATAGTTGCTGAGATTTGAAAGAATTGAGAGATTGATCCTTGATCTTGGCAAAATCAAATTTGGAGATGTTTGACATAGGGACTTCATCCACCAATTTGTCACCATACTGATTCTTCCCTATCACATTCAGCAGAGCATTAGAGGTTATGTTGGCTTTGACTTGATTGTCCAGTGTGGTAGCCAGTTTCTTGATGTTGTCTGTGACCATGGAAAGAGTAAGATCCATCATGTTGACATTGGAAGAGGTTTTCTGGACTTCTTTGAGGATGTCATCCACCTTGGGAAAGTCAGTGAGATAGGAGTTTCTTAGTTGAGTGAGGGATCTATCTGTCTCCTCCTTTATAGAATAGATCTCTGATTGAAGCCCTTTCCCAAGATAGTGCAGAGCCTTCAACTGATTCTTGTAAACATCATTAACAGCATCATAAATTGCAGCAGGAGAGAGATCCTTTGCATTGGAGCCCAGAGAAGAGGTATTCTTCTCTTAGAAAAGCCAGGGCATCCTTGAGTTTGAGAGTTCTCTTAGCATCCAACCAGGCATCCACATTTCCCTCTGGTTCAGCTTCATCCACTATCTTCTCCTGCTGAGCTTCAACATCCTCCTTGTGGCAAAGTAAAATAGCTTCATAATCAGCATTTTGTAGATTTGAGGTGAGGAGATGTTGAGCTATCTTTGAGAACTCATCAATCTGTGCCACATTAAGATGTAGAATGTCTTCTTCTGTCAATTTGGAAGGCACAGATGATGATCCTGAAGGCCTGTCATTTTGCACAGGCTTCAGCCATTCTGACATGGTGGCCTGAGCCAAGTAAGAGCTAGTTCTAGGCACTTCATGAGATGTAAGATTTTGAGTCTCCTCCAGCCTTGGAATGGCTGTAGAGTCTGATGTTGTCTCTATTGAAATGGGATGTGTTAAAACATCAACCATATTTGTCTGTGAAGACAGTTCCACACCCTTAAGGATGGGAGAATTTGGCACGGAGTCTCCAGTTAGAACTGGTGAAGCCTCTGTGTTTGTGTTGGTGTCATTAGAATATGCCCCAACATGCATTTCCTGACCAACCAAATGTGGGTCCTGGGTGGTGAGCAAAGTGTCAAGCACCATGTCACTTGAAAGGGGCTCACTCACAGAATCAGGAAGTGAGTGATCAAGTTCAAGATTGTCATAAGAATGACTTTCTTGATTTGAAGAAATTTGAGATGCAGATTCTGGAAGAAAAGATGTGTTTAGAGTAGATTTTAGCAACTCCCCTGAGAAATAGGAGGAGTTTCAACAGTGATGTGCTCTCCACTCTTTGTAGTACCACCCTTATTACCACTGGGGTCAAGAGTGAGTTCTTGACCCTGTGCAGACTCTGTACAGGTTGCAGTGGGGAGGCTGCTTTTTTCAATGCCAATGACCTGTTGAGAGGCCATTGACAGTAACAGGTGTACCCCTTTTGCCACATCTGAATCCTGTTTGGAGGATTCAGTGGTAGGTTTGGATTTTGATTTCTTACTGTGTCTGGTGAGAGGTGACTCAGGATTCTCACTTTCTATCTCTACAGATTCTTGTATCACTTCTAGGGCTCTCTTCTGTGTCTTCTTTTTAGTAACACCAATCTTTTGAGAGACTGATGCACTTGGCTCCCTAATTTCTATAGTTGTGTTTGCAGTAGGGTTACTGGATGGGATAGGGAGGCTAGGGTTAGACTGTGTAGCTCCTTCAGTCTCAGCCTCCCCTGTCCAGGAAAGAGCTTGGTATATTGGCTTAGCAAGTTGATATGATTCAAATGTGTCCTGCATATGCTTGGTCACACTTAGAATTACATCAACTTGATTCCTTGTGTCCAATGACCCAAATAGTATCTTGGACATGGACTTGGAATAAGACATTTTATTTTTATCTATACCATCTAGTTCATGTATATTAGAATCGAGATAATTTAAAATACACTGAATAAAGCGAGGATAAAAGATATCATTACCTCTACCACGAACTGTCCTGCCTAGCCTCTGAGCCAATTCCTTGAGAATTATGGCTCCCACATTGATCTCCTGGTTGTTGGCCAGGGAGTAGGCTAGCTTCACAGCAATGTGACTGATATGGTCCAATCTTGTCTTCCTGCATAGAAACACCTTCTGGAGTGCGTCAAACAGAAATGACAACTCCATCCTCACAAACTTCTTATTGAGCTTTCCAGTATCTATCTCATCAGCATACAGAATGAAGGTCATGAAGTCTACAATTTGAGCATCAGTAGCTTCTTGGTCATGACCCTCCACCTTGAACCCCAAGGCTTCATTGATTTCCTTTTCCCCAAACTGGAAGTGTTTGCCTCCAATTGAATAATTAACCTCTTGGAATGAGGTTCCATCTTCCCTAGCCATTGTTGATACCAACGCCGTTCTCCAGAATCATTCCAACACATCGACATACAAGGTAGGGTTCAGGGTTAGGGCTTGGCGTAGGTAGGAAGTGTTCAAGAACCGTACAAAACACTTGTACCTTGGGTTAGCCTCAGCCTTAGAGGGAATGGTGAGAAGATTTGTTTCTTTGGGAATGGTTAAAGGGTTTGAAGAGGAAGCTGTTTGAGATTTGGGTGCCATTGAAATTGAGATTGAGATTGAAGAAGAGAGAGAAGAGTTTAGGTTTTAGAAATTGAGAGCAATAGACAGAGTGAGAAGTTGTGAACGGTCGACAAAAAGTATTTATATGATAGAGACACTGCGATATAGAGTTATGAATATGTACAGACTAATTGTATGTCGCGAAGTCTCAAAATGGCCTGTACCGCAAAGTCTTGCAAAGTATATCACAGAGTCCTGAATTGAACTATGTCGCAAAGTCTTGAAGATAAAGGAATTTGGATGACTTTGTGATATAGTGAAAATACCCTGTCTAAAACTCACATTTTGGAATTTCAAGCATTTTTGTCAGACTTAAATCAAGAATTGAGATAAAATTAATTTAAATCAAAATTCTGTCAAATATAGAGACTTGTCGATATAGTTATTCTAGATCACGAAGTCATAAAATGAACTATGTCGCAAACTCATGAAATGAACTATATCGCGAAGTCTCACAATTTCAACAGTTTGCGATATAAGTCTGTTTGATTTGAACTAAGTCGTGAACTCTCAAGATCACCTATGTAGAGATGTCTTAAAAACTCATAACTTCTCATAAAAGTATGATTTGAAAAATATGCATTAAAATACTGAAATATTTATAAATCATATCTCAGCTAATTTTCACTCCAATTGAATAGAGCATTTAAATACAGTGAAAATTTACTGCTGCAACAATTAACTAGCATACTTGCTTGGAACAACTAAATAAAGGATTAAGCATTCCAATTTCACTCACAAGTCTGTTGAAGACAGCTTCATTTAGAGGTTTAGTAAATATGTCAGCTAATTGTTTCTCAGTTGGAACATAAGAGACTTCTATGGTACCATTTGCAGCATGTTCCCTAATGAAGTGGTACCTGATCTCAATGTGCTTTGTAGTAGAATGATTTACAGGATTGGCAACTATGGATATTGCACTAGTGTTGTCACACATCAGAGGTATGTGTTCCAATACCAGTCCATAATCCATAAGTTGATTTCTAATCCAAAGCAATTGAGCACAGCAACTTCCAGCAGCAATATATTCAGCCTCAGCTGTGGATGTTGCTGTGGATTGTTGTTTCTTACTGAACCAGGACACTAACCTTTGACCTAAGAATTGGCAGCTTCCAGAGGGGCTCTTCCTGTTAATTCTGCATCCAGCATAATCAGAGTCTGTGTAGCCAACCAGGTTGAACCCAGTGCCTTTCGGATACCATAGCCCAAGATTAGGAGTCCCTTTCAAATACCTGAAGATTCTTTTGATAGCCATCATGTGAGATTCCTTGGGATCAGATTGGAACCTTGCACATAAGCATGTGGCAAACATAATATCAGGCCTGCTAGCTGTGAGATAGAGTAATGATCCAACCATGCCTCTGTAAACCTTGATGTCTACTCTTTTGCCTTTCTTGTCTTCATCAAGCTTGATAGCAGTGGACATGGGAGTTTTGCAGGGGATGAGTCTTCTAAACCATATTTCTTCAAAAGATCTTTGACATACTTAGATTGGTTTATAAAGATGCCATCTTCCCTTTGATGTACTTGCAGGCCTAGGAAGTAGGTTAACTCTCCCATCATACTCATCTCATATTTGCTTTGCATCAACCTAGAGAACCTTTCACAGAGTTTTTCATTTGAAGAGCCAAAGATGATATCATCCACATAGATTTGAACCAGAATGATATCATTTCCATGCTTATTGAAGAATAGAGTTTTATCAATTGTACCCCTGATAAATTGATGCTCAAGAAGAAATTGGGATAGAGTTTCATACCAGGCTCTAGGTGCCTGTTTGAGTCCATAGAGTGCCTTGAGCAGTCTATATACAAAATCTGGGAAATCTTCATTCTCAAAACCAGGAGGTTGGGATACATAAACTTCTTCAGCTAGATCACCATTTAGGAAGGCACTTTTCACATCCATTTGATACACCTTGAAATCTGAGTGAGCTGCAAAAGCCAAGAATATTCTGATGGCTTCCAGTCTTGCTACAGGTGCAAATGTCTCATCATAATCAATACCTTCTTGCTGACAGTATCCTTTGGCAACCAGCCTTGCTTTGTTTCTAATCACCACTCCTTCTTCATCCATCTTGTTTCTGAACACCCATTTGGTGTCAATAACATTCTTTCCTTCTGAAGGTGGCACTAGCTCCCAAACTTTGTTTTTCTCAAATTGATTCAACTCTTCTTGCATGGCAACAATCCAATCAGAATTCTTCAAAGCTTCTTCAATTACTTTAGGTTCCTCTTGTGACAGAAAGCAGCTATACAGACATGTATTCAGTGTTGCCCTTTTTGTTCTAACTCCCTCACCAGGATCTCCAATGATTTGATCCCTAGTGTGGGCTCTGTCCCATTTCCTTGTGTGACCCTGTTCATTTCCTTGACCTATTCCAGGCTCATTTTGATTGACAGTTCCATTCTCTTCTTCTCCCCCTGTGTTTGTGAACCCTTGCACAGGTGTTTGAAGAAGATCATCAACTTCAAGAATTTCATTTTCTGGAACAGTTTGAACAGGTGGTTCATCCTCACTTTCAGAATCCTCAAGATATCCTTGATTTTCAAATTTTAATGGCACACTGTCTTGATCACTTGTTTTAAGTCCAGGAGTTTTCTTGTCATCAAAGGTAACATCCATGCTTTCCATGACTTTGTGTTGCTCAGGTACAAACACCCTGTATGTTGTACTTTCCAGAGAGTATCCAATGAAAATACCTTCAAATGCCTTAGCATCAAATTTTCCAACATGCTCAGAGGTATCTTTCTTCACAAAGCACTTGCTTCCAAACACATGAAGATGTTTGAAGGATGCTCTTTTGCCAGTCATTAATGAATAAGGAGTTTTTCCAGACTTCTTATTGATCAATGTTCTATTTTGCACATAGCATGTTGTGTTAACAGTATCAGCCCAAAAGCTAGTAGGTAACTTCGCATCCAACAGCATTGTCCTTGCAGCTTCAATGAGAGTTCTATTCTTTCTCTCAACTACTCCATTTTGTTGATGAGTTCTAGGAGCTAAAAATTGTTGAGAAATTCCTTTATCTTTGCAAAACTCATACAATGTTGAATTTCTGAACGCAGTCCCATTATCACTTCTCAAAGTTACTACAGAGGAACCAGTACTTTGTGCTTCTCTATCAACTCTCTTGATATGCTCTATAATAACTTGAGGTGCTTCATCCTTGGAGAATAGGAATTCCACCCAAGTGTATCTTGAATAATCATCAACCATCACTAGAGCATACTTCTTCTTTGAAAGAGACATTACATTCATAGGGCCAAACAGATCCATGTGAATTAACTGCAGAGGCTTTGAGTTTGTATTGAGCAATTTGTTCTTATGACTTGATCTTTTAATCTTCCCTTTCTGACAAGCTTCACAAGCTCCATCTTGCACAAACTCCAAGGCAGGCATGTCTCTTATGAGTTCTCTCTTTGTCAGAGAGTTCATTGCCTGAACATTCAAGTGAGACAGTTTCTTGTGCCATAGCCAGAATTCTTCATTTGTGGCCTTAGTGTAGAAACAACAAATTTCTCCCTTGTCTGCAGCCTTGAGATTAGCTACAAACAAGCTTCCTTTCTTCACACCAGTTAGAACAACTTCACCACTTCCTCTTTTTGAGATTAGACAATGATCTTCATCAAATTCCACTTTGAAACCCTTGTTGGTGAATTGTCCAATACTCAAGAGGTTATGCTTCAATCCTTCAACAAATGCTACATCTTCAATAATGACATTTCCAGATTTGACACTGCCATATCCCATGGTATAACCAATGTTGTCATTTCCAAAGGTTACTGATGGGCCAGCCTTTTCCTCAAACTGTGATAGCAGGGCTATATCACCAGTCATGTGACTTGAGCATCCATTGTCCAAGATCCATATGACTCTTTTATTCTTGTTGCCCTGCATTCACAAAGTAACTAAGTTGTTTTTGGTACCCACACTTGGTAGGGTCCAGTTGATTTAGAAACATTTTTGTTAACAATTCTTCTGTCATAAATTGCATTCTTCACAGTAGGAGACTTCACTTTTTCTGTGGCCTTGGAGTTTACACTCTTAGGCTCACATGAAGTTTTCACCCTCTCAACCCTGATTGGGGATCCTGTCCTGTGAGTGTGCATATGTGTGTGTGTTTCACAAGATTGTGCAGAATCCAGTTTATGCTTAAGAGATAAACAATTAGCAATCACAGTCACATAGCATGTCATGCAGTTTGAATTACCACAGAAAGAATCATGAATAGAATTTAAACCTTTAGAATGGTTACTTAGGTTATCAGCTTCAACATTTACTTGTTTGTTACACTTATGAGTCAAATGATTAACAGATAGGCATTTCTGACACTGTTTCCTAGGAGCATTTGGCACATAAGCATAGTTGTTACTCTTGTTGACACCTATTTTACCATTTCTGTTTTGTTTCTTTTTCTTAACAACTTCTTTCTTGACTTTAGGACTCTTGACAAGGTTGTCTTTGGTCTCTTTCTGATCAACAGATTTAAGAGAGGAAGAAGTGTCTTTAGCAGCCTCATCTTCTTCAAGAAGTTGTTGTTTGATGATCAAAAGTTCTTCATCAAACTCAACAACACTCTTTTTGAAAATGGGCTTTTCAACACTTGATAGAATGGTTGGGGCATTTTTGTTTGTAAAAGATTCTTTTCCTTTGCCCTTTGCCTTCTTCCTTCCTTTATCATTCTCATAGTCAAAACCAACTCCAACCTTGCAGTCTTCAGTGTGTTCCTTGTGATATGTTTGAATAAGCTCAGATGAGTTTTTGAAACTTCTTAGCTTTAATTCATTTTCAGCAATTTGCTCTCTAAGAGCTTTTTCTATTTGTTCAGCACAAATTACTTTGTTTTTGAGATACTCAATCTCCTTATTCAAACCATCAAGGCTTACAACCATTAACTCAAGCTCCTCATTATTTTCTGTAAGCTCAAGATTTCTAGAAGTTAGTCTATCAATTTCTTCATTTGCTACTAACATGCTAGTATGAATATTGAACATTTCAGTGCTCATATCTTCAACAGTTTGCTTATATTGAAAGGGAGTCATATCAAGAGAAGTAAAAGAATAGGTACCTGACTTGAGGAATCACCATCATCAGAAAATGCCATCAAGGCATAGTTTGAGTACTCTTGTTCTTCTTCTTCATCAGAGTCATCCCAGCATTTTCCCTCAGCAATAAAAGCTTTACCCTGTTGTTTCTTGAGTAGAGCTTCATACTTGGCTTCAAGCTCTAAGTATGCTTTGTCCTTTTTGACTTGTTTAGGCTTCTTGCACTCTGTGGAAAAATGCCCAAGTTCATTACAGTTATAGCACCTTATCTTGGTTCTATCCACACTTCCAAACTTGTATCCTCCTTTAGCAGCACCAGCAATCCCTTTCCCTTTATTGAAGGTGTTTGAGCCACTAGATCCACCAGCATTTCCAGCATTGTACTTGGACCTAAATGGATGCTTCCTTTTAAACCTTATGTTAGGATACCTCCTAGCCATATATGCAAAAGATTTGTTTTCCATTTTGTCCAGTTCATCTAAGCTGTAAAACTCATCATCCTCAGGCAAATCATAGACAACTTGAGTCTCATCACCAGTGTCTTCAACTTCCAGTTCCTCAATCTTAACCTGACTGACTTTAAGAGACTTCATTCTTTGACCTAGATTGTCAGCAATAAGGGCACGGGAAGTGTTTGCCATTAATTCTTTCTTAGCTTGAATAGATCTCTTTTGAAACAGCTCTAGCTCATATGTCTTCAAAACACCATACAACACATCAAAACCAATCTTTGTTAGATCTCTTTCTTTAAGGGAAGAGATTCTTGGTTCCAAGTGATCTGGAAGAGTTAGTAAGAACTTCATGTTGAGCTCTTCTGTCTCATAGTGTTTGTCATAGAGTTTGAGTTCATTTATCAGCTTGTTGAACCTCTCAAACACTTCTGTGATTCCCTCCTTTGGTTGAGCCATGAATGCTTCATACTGTGAGACCAGAATCTGCTTCTTGTTCTTCCTTACCTCAGGAGTTCCTTCACATAGCACTTCTATGAGATCCCACATTTTCTTTGCACTACTACAGTGAGCAAAAGTGCCATACATGTTGAAATCCATAGATTCACATATGATAAGTTGGAGATGTCCATCCAGTGCTATTTTCTCCTTTTCAGGATCAGTGTATTTTGAGGGGTCTTTAGGAACATGCCTTGCTGGTATTATCTCAGTGCCTACTGTAGTTTCAGCAATCTCAATCATTGGAATAAAGGGACCATGCTTTAGAATGTCTAAATACATGGGATTGGCAGCTTTGATGAAAAGTAACATCTTCTTCTTCCATAAGCTGTAGTGCTCCCTGTTGAAGGGAGGAATCTTGATACTGCTTAGTTTCTGTGAACTCATTCTTGATCTTTTCCTGTTTATACGTTAACAGCCTACGCTCTGACACCACTTGTTAGAAATGAATACCACTAGAAACTAGACAGAGGGGGGTGAATGGATAGTTTGATGTTTTTCGATTCTTGAAACACAAGATAAACTGTATATGATTATGCTATGTAATATGCGGAATATAAACAACACACACAATCACTTTAATCTACTTTGTATTGAGTAAATTAAATACTACAGCTTTCCGGAAATTCACAACGGAATTTCTGGCTTCAAGAACAGTTTGTAACTTGTTTTTGCTTACAGAGAAAAGAGTGCTTAAGATAAAACTATGTGTATCTCTCTTTTTCGCTTACAGTGGTGTGTGCTTGATATATATATTCACCTATACAAAATGTGCACACCACTATTTACACAGTTAACCCTAGCTGAAAGTCCAACTTGTCCTGCCATAAGAGGTTAACTGTGTCAGGAAGGACCACCTGCTTTTCGGAGTCTTTCCCGTTTTTGTAGCTGCTTATCTCTTATCTTTCTCTCCAAGTTTAGCTGTAGATTTGCCATCTGTTCTTTGGACCACCTTGCCATAACAAATGCTTCAGTATTTGTCTTTTTTGATTCTTGATTATGTACCTTGATTTGTCTTGTTGTAAACGGCTAAGTGTTGATATCGTGAACTCCTCTTCATTCCAGACTTCGCGATGTCCCTTGTGAAGACTATGCGGTATGACCTTTGAGGACTTTGTGACATAGGTCATTTTAGGACTATGCGACATAAGTCATTTGAGGACTACGCGACATAAGTCATTAGAGGACTACGCGACATAAGTCATTTGAGGACTATGCGACATAAGTCATTTGAGGACTACGCGACATAAGTCATTTGAGGACTATGCAACATAAGTCATTTTGAGGACTTCACGATCTAGGCATCTTTGACTTTGCTGACTTCAACACTTCATGACATGAGTCTTGAGGACTTCACGACATAGTACAAAATGGACTATGCGATCTAGCATTTCTCGACATGGACATTGGTGACTTCACGACATAGCTTTATTCTGACTTTGCTATATAATGCCTTAGACAAATTTCTGCAACTTATTTCTTCAGGGCCTTATTCATCTCTATCCTGCTGCATGAACAAATCTGAACTTCTACCAGGACAATTATTTAATGGTCTATATACATTCTAGTTGCAAGAAGCTTACTAAGCTCATTATACTTCTGAGCATACATGACCAAGCTGATGTTCATGAGAACAAAGACATGTACATAGAGAGACCTATACTATATCCCAGTGATAGAATTCACTAGGTCATGTAGTGTGACATAGTCACATAGCTTAGGCTTGTTAATGGTGATATTCAGACATGTCTTGAGCCTAACACTACTGAACCTCTTACATATTAACATGTTTCTCAGTATTCTGAATGGCAAGCTGCCATTGCTAATGAATTATCTGCTCTTCAGTCAAACAATACTTGGAGTTTGGTTCCATTGCCACCTGGTAAGAAACCTATTTCTTCTAAATGGGTCTTCAAAGTCAAGCATCATGCTGACGATTCAATAGAGAGATATAAATCCCGTCTTGTAGTAAAAGATTTTACACAAAAAGAGGGCATTGATTATACAGAAACGTTTTCTCCGGTGGTCAAAATGACTACCATTCGTAGTCTTATAGCTGTAGCAGTCAAAAAGGGTTGGGAAATTTCTCAACTAAATGTTAATAATGCCTTTCTACATGGCGATCTTCATGAGGACATATATATATATATATATATATATATATATATATATATATATATATATATATATATATATATATATATATGAAACCACCTCCCGGTCTTGCGTTTTCTGATCCTTTTCTTGTTTGCAAATTGAATAAGTCATTATATGGTTTAAAACAGGCATCTCGTGAATGGAATTCAAAGCTAAGTACTGTATTGATCTCTCGATGATATACTGTTTCTAAAAATGATTATTCCTTATTTCACAAAAAGTTTGGTACTTCTGTCGTTTTCTTGGTTGTTTACGTCGATGATATCTTAGTGGTTGGTAATGATTCTATTGAAATTTCTGCAATCAAACAACATCTTGATTCTATTTTCAAGATCAAGGATCTTGGTCCTCTACATTATTTTCTGGGTTTGGAGTTTCAACGAACAGCGAATGGTATGATTGTTTGTCAAAAAAAATTCCTTTCTGACCTTCTCACTGAGTTTGATTGTATTGGTGGTCCGACTGTTAGTCCTTTGGACTTGAATACCAAATTATTTCATGATAAAAGTGACTTGATTGATGATTCCTCGCGGTATAGGACACTTGTTGGTAAACTGAATTTCTTAACGCACACTCGTCCTGATCTTTCTTTTGTCGTACAACATTTAAGCCAATTCATGGCACATCCTCGACAGCCCCACTGGGATGCAGCTTGCCGTGTTTTACGATACCTATGTAACACTGTTGATCAAGGTTTGTTCTTCTCTTCTGCTCCTAATTACAAACTGGAAGCTTTCTGCGATGCCGATTGGGCTGCTTGCCCCCATACCATAAAATCAGTAAGTGGTTTTGCCGTTATGATTGGTGATAGCTTGATTTCATGGAAATCAAAGAAATAACATATTGTCTCTCTTTCTTCTGCTGAAGCAGAATACCGTTCCTTACGAAGAATTACGGCTGAACTTGCTTGGCTATCTTGTTTACTATCTGAATTAGAAGTCCCGGATGTTGTCCCTATTGTTGTTAAATGTGATAGTATGACTGCTATTTAAATAGCCAAAAACCCAGTTTTTCACGAACGAACTAAACATATTGACTTGGATTGCCATTTCGTTCGGGAAAAATTGAATTCGGGTCTCATTTCTCTATCATTCACTACACGCCTACAACTTCCCAGCTAGTTGACATAATGACGAAGCCTCTCGTAGGTCTTCATCATCACACTATTCTTGGCAAGTTGGGTGTTATTTCACCCTCCAACTTGAGTGGGGTGTTGGACATATTACATGAATGGTTATTTCTGTTATTTGTAATTTATATTTTGTAAATAAAGTAAAACAGTTTGTAACTGTTTTCCTTCCCATTAGAATGATGGATTAGTTTCAGATTTGTATATAAGCTTGTACTCTCTTTGTTTTAGTTTGTAACAAACAATTCAATGAATGTAACAAACTTTCTTTGCTGTAAATCAATATCTAGTTTAACACCACCCACTCAAACGTGCTCCGAATGCCCATCTCATGCACATAACATTATATGATTTGGACGAACACTTGTACATCAACTTGTCTGAGGCTAACTCACAAGAACACTGTCTCTTTTCGCGCTCTGCAGGTACATCTCTTGCATGGCTCGGACGAAAACTAGTAACATATAACGCAACCAAAACTTGGGATTTGAGGTCAATTTTCCAGCATTGATTCAAAAATCGTAGAAATACTTCAATTTTTTCGAATTTTTATCTGCAATATTTGGCATCATCCGTAGGAACAAATTAAAAGATTCCAGATCCGCAACATTCCATCGTTTTTTTAGAATCGAGTCCGCTATTTCTCATGATCTTGAAATAGAATGCTTTGTCTTGAGTCCAAATTATGCTTTATGCTCATTTTAGTGTAAATCTATTCTTTTTATATCTAATACTGGAACCTGGAACATGATATTTTTGGGGAGTGATTTTATTCGCGTGAGATTACATTCTTACCCCTCTAACCCTTTAGTTAAGTCTAAAAATATTATGACATAGCAAAGAATCGAACCAATGACCTTCTACACAATTGAACTCATGTCATGGCCAATTGTGCTACACCTTGTTTTGAGATTACTTTCAAACCTCTTATTACATAAACCACATTTTCTCCCATTTTTTCTGATTTTTATTTTTGAGTAAATAAATATTGGTTTATATCGTTTCCAGAATATTGAATAGTATATAGTTACTCTAATACTCCAACATACACTTTTTGGGGAAATATTTTATTCCACGGTTCAACCACGTTAGTATATTTATGCAAAAACTAGATTTAATTATGCTAGATTTGGGAATCGAACCAATGAATTTCTACAATTGTACTCATGTCCTACACGAAAATTTTGAACACTTTCTTTAAGCGCATAGCTGACTTCAATTTGAGTTTTCACTTATGCTCAAAATATTTTGTTGTTCTTACTTTGCAAGCGAGTTAGAGGTTTGTTAACATTATACATGTGTCAAAATACATGTGTCTAAAATTATAATAAACCTTGATAAACATAAAACAATAAAATGCATGATTGATTGTGATAACCATATTTAATTAATAACATTAATGATTAGATTTATAACAATGTTGACGTGGCTATTTTTGAAAGTGAAATTACCTTCTTACCCCTTTAAAATTGTTCGGAAATTATTATATACATAGATTACAATCAAGGAAGCAAAATACCACAAATAATATATCAATGAAACCTATTATTTAAAGCAAACCCGTGCCCTGCACGGGTCAGGGAGCTAGTTATTTTAAATACAGCACCAAACAAATAAAAAAAATAGTAACGATATTATTTCTAAATATTGTGATAAATAAATCTAATTATCACAAAACAAAAGGTGATGTGGATGTGCTTCATCCTCCACTTGACCACTTCTCATCTTTGGATGCAGTACGATTCCAGAACCGTGAATATCTACTTTCGTGGCATTTTGTAGACCATATCACTCAACACTACACATACCATGTATATTTTTATGACAATATCTGGCAATAATTTCAAAACAAGAAGCTCTCCTAAACTCTCGGGTTCAATCTGATTAATAGATCATAGTTACAAGGTACTTGAAATTTCTGCTTACGAAAATGGTGTTGTCTACATTACTGAAATTTATCTACCCACCGCCAGCATCGTGGTTCGTAACAGCCATGACAGTAATCAATGGTGCATCATTAGTCAATGCTGGATTTAAGGAAATAAAAGGACAGAGCATGCAGTACTCAAAGTTTTTCAACACCAACAATAAGAATGTCGAAGCTTCTAGTAGTAAGATGGTCAAGTTTTCGGGTAGAGGCGGAATGCTCTTAGCTTATTCACCAGCTTTTTTTGCTAGTGTTGCCTCTTTGGCCTTTATGCAAGATGAGGGTCTTAGGTTTACTTTGGTTGCTTCTGCTCTTGCTGTCCATTACTTCAAGAGGCTTTTTGAGGTGCGTAATCTACGACTCTTCCTAGTAACTAAATATAAGTTTCGATTTCTTAATTATTTTTGAAGTGGAGTTTGATTCTCTTGTTAGAGATAGAGATGCTCTTACACTATGCACAATATCTCTTGTTCTGTGGTCTGCACCTGTTACCTAGTCCACATCAGCTACTTCTGTAAAAAAAGAATTAGAAGCCAATACTGCAGCTGTTGTGTTTTATGATAAAACTGTTTGGACTTTGAAGCACGTTGAAAGATGTTAGGGAACTCGATAATTTATTAAAGAAACGCCTCAATTCTTGTTTTGATTTGCTAATTACTAGAATTATATTGAACTCTCTAGCTTGCATATCTTTCATTAAGATTGATTTATCAAAGTACTAATAATTTCTATATATGTAGACTTTATTCATTCACAAATACAGTGGAAGCATGCCGATGGACTCCGCCATTGTCATCTCCACAAGTTATTTTCTTTCTTCAGTCAGCACGATCTACTCTCAGCATTTGTGTGGAGCATTTGCCGAGCCAGTAATTGATTTAAAATACGCTGGAGTCGCAATTTTCTTAGTTGGTATTGCCGGGAATTTTTATCACCACTACATCCTATCTAAGCTAAGAAAAGAGGGGGAGAAAGAGTACAAGATTCCTCAAGGAGGTTTGTTTAATTTAGTTATATGCCCACACTATTTATTTGAAATACTGGGATTTATCGGAATCTCCTGCATTTCACAAACTGTGTATGCGTTATCTTTCACTGTTGGTACAATCGGTTACTTGACGGGGAGAAGTTATGCCACAAGAAAATGGTACCTCTCCAAGTTTGAGGACTTCCCGAAAGATGTAAAGGCTCTCGTTCCATACATTTTTTAGATTATTTGTGGAATATACCGGACTGTAAGTTCTGAAATCAGAACGAAATACTATCGGGAAAATATGAGCTTCATTAAGATACAAATTAAGTACCATTTTGAAGCAGTGTTCACGTTCCGGTCGTATGGGCGTAATTGGCTGGTAAGATAAGTTACAAGCTTTTTAGAGAATGTAGCATGGCTTCTTAGAACTGCAGACAACAGAACGTTTATCTTGTATGCTCTGAATTTAATAAATTCTGATCAAGTTCAAAATGATTTTCGTTCATTTCTACAACCTTGAATCAAAATGTTATGCAACGTATTATCCCTGGCTAGCATAGATTTAATCAATGTTTATATCAAACAACCCTTTCTAAAATCCAACTGAGTTCTGGAAGAAACTAGGGGAGCAACCTAGACTGAACTCTCGGCTAACCTTCAAAAATCATTAGCAATATTTACAATCATTATTAAATTGCGAGAATTGATATCAGGAGATAAGGTTCGACTTTCTTCTAAAGATTTTGGATAATTTGGTTACTTAAACTTTGGCGGTAATTTTAAATTCAACTTCCTGTAACCCTCGATATTCTTCTCACAATTTCGATACAAATATGTGTTTTCTGAGCAAGGGGGATTGTTAGAATATACTTCCTCCGTCCCCCACAATTATTTACATTGACGTTGGGCACGGAGGTTAAGAAAAAGTGTAATTTAGTGAAAAAAAGTAAGAAAAGTGAGTAAAGTGGTGGGATCAATCAATATTTAATGTATAAAGTGGAGATAGTGGAGAAAAGTAGTGGATGTAGTTAATTTTTATATTATAAAACTTTACTATTTTAGAAAACTTTTGGAATGTAAAAAATTGAGAAGGACATCCCAACAAAGAAATGATAAAAAAATGAGATGGACAAATGAGAGGGACAGGGGTAATATAAAATATAATCTCAACTGGGACTTTCTTTGGGCCTTTTAGAATATAATATAAGATCTTTTTTTTTTTGACGAAATGCAAATTCATTACTCGACTAAATCGTCCAAAATACACTTCTTGACCTTAACCGGAACAGACCTCCAGTCAAAGTCACGATCAGGATACATATGGGACACTTGAGCAAGTTCATGTGCCGGCATATTCGCAGATCGCTTAATAAAATACAACTCTAAGCTGTTTAACTCACTAATCATACTCCTGCAGTCTTCGATTATTTTTCCAAACCTTGAACGCATAGGTGTCAAGCTTCGAATCATCTGCACTACCAGAAGACAGTCTAATTCAATGATGATGGAGTTCCACGTCGTCTCCTTAACCCAACTCAACGCCTCCTTGACAGCAATAGCCTCCACCATAGAAGGGTTCATCACTTCTGCAAAGCATCGCGTTCTAGCCCCCAGCATACCACCTGCATGATCTCGAGCAATAATACCAATTCCACTAGCACCCTGTTCAGTAAAAATTGATGCATCCACTGTGATCTTCACAACATCTTGTCGAGGTCTTGCCCAGTACATAGCACCATCCCCTTTAAGCATAGGCTGGATTAGTACTTTGAAATTCCGAGTATGGGCATCTTTCCACTGTGATAGAAACTCCCAAGCTTTAGCAACAATTCTCACTGGTGTCCATCTCTTCCTATTCCATACAAGATCATTCCTGGCACGCCATATCGACCAACATAATGTGATAATCTTAGCTTTCTTTATACTCGATTGACCAGCCACGTTACTCTCCATCCAATGAGCAAAGTCTATGCCCATTTGTGTGTCAATGTTTGGACTGAAAATGTTCCAGCAACCGGCTGCCACTTCACACTGGACTAAAGCATGGTAAATTGATTCCACCCCATTGTCACAAACTGGGCAAGAGCTATCAATTTGAACATGTTTCAGTCTAAGTTGAGATTTAGTTGGAAGGCAAGCTGTTGCAGCTCTCCAGATTAAACTGAGCACCTTTGGAGGGGATTTGATACTCCAAATAGTTTTCCAGAATTTAGTATTGGCATTATCATTCCACTCTCCTTTCTGAGACTGTAGAAGCTTGTAAGCGCTTCTAACAGAATAGTTGTCAGACTGCTCTAGCTTCCAGTATATAGTGCCCTTTCTAAATCTTGCTCAATCCTGGTGTTGATGATGTGATATTGATCTCTGTCATTAAAGATATCCCTTATAACCTCCAGGTCCCAATCTTTAGTCTTCGTTTGCAACAGCGAATCCACGTTTTCGTTCTCAATTGACGGAGATTCAGTAGTAATGTAGGGATTATCCAAGTCCCTGAGCCAAGGCTGATTCCTAATTTTGATATCTTTCCCCGTGCCTATTCGCCAACAAGAACCCGCCGAAATTACATGTTTTGCCTCGAGGATGCTTCTCCAAATAAAACTTGGACTACCCCCCAGCTTTGCATTCATAAAATCTTCATGTGCATAGTATTTGGCTTTGTACACACGAGCAACCAGACTATCTGGGTTTGTGATCAATCTCCAACATTGTTTGCCCAGCATAGCCATATTAAAGTCACGTAAATTTTTAAAGCCCAAGCCTCCTACATGTTTGTGTTTTGACATATTATCCCAAGACATCCAGCTTATACGGGAGTTGTTCTTGTTAGATGAGCTCCAAAAAAACTTCGACATTTCCCTTTCTACTTCTCTGATCAGCTCAAGAGGAAGCAAGAAAACATTCATTGCAAAAGTTGGCAATGATTGTGCCACCGTTTTGATTAGCAGCTCTTTTGAAGGTTTGGAGATATTTTTCTCGTTCCAACTCTTAATGTTGGCCTTCACCTTTTCCTTTAGGTACCCCAGAACCACAGATTTATTTCTCCCCAAAATATTTGGCAGTCCCAAGTACTTGGTGAACTCATCTGCTTATTGAACTTGAAACTCTTGACAAATCAAGTCCCTGTTATAGTCAATGACGTTGGCACTGAAGAAAACATAGGATTTATTCTTGTTGATTTTCTGACCCGAGGCATGCTCATAACTAGCTAGTAACTCCATAACTTTAGAAGCCTGGTGCACTTCAGCCTTGAAAAATAAATAGCTATCGTCTGCGAATAGCATATGGCTAATCGTAGGCGCTCTCCTGCAGATTTTTACCCCTTGTAACCAGTTCTTCATTTCATAGTACCTGATCAATGATGATAGCCCTTCAGCACAAATGAGGAAGAGGTAAGGAGACAACGGGTCTCCTTGTCTCAACCCCCGACTAGGCTTAATAGGACCTATCTCGTAAACACCATGATTGATGGTATATTCCACTGAAGAAACGCATTGCATAATCAAATACGTCCACCAATTACTAAATCCCATTTTTAGCATGATTTCTTGTAAAAATTTCCACTTAATACGGTCATAAGCTTTCGACATGTCCAACTTTAAGGCCATAAAACCATCTTTTCCAAGCTTTTTACGTTTCAAATAATGCATGATCTCAAAGGAGACCATTATATTATCAGAGATAAGACGGCCTAGCAAGAATGCACTTTGGGAATCTGAGATTACCACCTCCAATACTTTCTTCAATCGATTGGCAAGAACCTTCGTGATAATTTTCATCACCACGTTACATAAGGCAATGGGCCTCAATTCTGTCAACAAGGTTGGGTTCTTCGTTTTAGGAATGAGAACAATGTTGGTTGCGTTCATTTTCTCCACTAACTCACCAGTTGAAAAGAAATCTCAAACTAATTGAATCACTTCATTCCTTACCAATGACCAGTGTTTTTGAAAAAAAGTCGGGGTCATGCCATCAGGCCCCGGTGCTTTGTCAGGGTGCATGCTAAAAATAGCTTGCTTGACTTCATCATCAGTCACTGGCTCTAGAAGAATATTATTATGATCTGCCGTGATGTTGGTCGATACACAATTCACCACTTCATCTCCTTGATTCAGACCTTCCGTGAATAGTTGTTGATAGTTGTCTTTAATTAATTCTTGCAACCCTCCATCCCAACTAATCCATTCTCCATTATCGTTCTTTAACCTCTGGATATGATTTACTCGCCTCCTCCTGTTACAAGAGGCATGAAAGTACTTTGTATTTTTTTTCCCCCGCCTGCAACCACAATTGTTTCGATCTCTGTCTCCAGAAAATCTCTTTTTGATCCAGCACTAAGAATAACTGCTTCTTTGTAGCCTCATACTCTTCTACAGACTGAGTATCTCTCTTATTTCTCAACAATTTAAGTTTGCATTTACAATCTTTGATGTGCTTCTGAAAACACCCTGTAATTTCACGACCCCATACCTGTAGACTTTTAGCACAATTACTCAGTTTATGCATAACATTATGAGTACCTTGGTCGTCCCAACAGTCCTTGACAATTTGAAAGCATGCGGGTTCCAGGAGCCACGCATTCTCGAACCGAAATTTGTGTTTTTTAACCCCTTTATGCTGCGATTCTGGAACTAATAACAAGGGACTATGATCAGATGGCGACCCCTCAAGGTTATAGACTTTCGTCGTTGGAAATAGCTCTAACCATTGTGCATTGACTAGAACTATGTCTAACTTTATCTCAATTCAATGATCTGTGTTTCTTCCCCTTTCCCAAGTATACTGGTGACCCAAAATGTCCATGTCGCATAGACCTGTGTCATGCAAACAATCATTAAAGCCACTGATTAGGTTGTTTGGATACAGAATGCCTCCCTTCTTATCCTGTTGAGAAGTAATATTATTAAGATCCCCCGTCACACACCAAGGGAGGTTAGCATCACGAGCCAGATTCCTGAGAAGCTCCCAAGTTTTGTGTCTTTCTGATCTAGCAGGATCACCATACAGACCCGTTAAATGCCAGCAACTATCATTATTCGCAACAACTGAAACATCAATATGAAATCGAGACATACTCATCAGTTTGACATCTCCTAGATTCTTCCAAAACAACGCTACCCCTCCACTCTTACCCATAGGCTCTACTGCAATAAAACCATCATAACCTAACTTACTGCACAAACGTTCCATCTTCAAATAACTACTAATGGTCTCGCTAATAAAAATAAATGTAGGTCTCTCTGAACGGGTTACATCTTGAAGGAACTAAACTTTTCCAGGTGAACCCATGCCCTGGCAGTTCCATGCTAAAGCATTCATAATGACTGGCGGGACTGCAAAGCAGCACCCGCCATTAGTTCGTTTTTTGATTCCATTGTGTTGTTATACTGTGTCTCCATCTCCGTGTCCTGTTCCTGGGTTATGTTCGTATTATTCTCTAAGTCCAAACCCACCCTGCGTCTTTTAGGGTCCACTATAATTAAATCAGTTGAGTCCGGCCCAAACTCATTTGCCTCCAAAAGAAATTTTGAATTTTGGATATGTATCTGCTGTGACCCCTTTTGGTTGATTCCCTCTATCTTTCCACCAATATCGCCTGCCAAATCTCCTTTATTAATTACCAGCAAATTAGCTCCTAGATTATCGTTATTTTGTTTCCCCTGAGCACCATTAACGGGATTACCCTTATCTCCTTCCGACTTTCCTCCATCGCCGGAAAAATGTCCCTGAGAACTTCCTCCGTTACGTAGCCACTTCGAACCCATAGTGTGAGACCTTCGTTTTGGCTCTGCACGCAACCAAGCACCATAAGGCTTCTCAATGCTTTCAACTGGAGATTCGAAGATCCTATCACAGAAATGTTCACCATGACCAATTAAACCGCATATAAAACAGAATGTAGGAATTGCTTCATATTGGAAATTAACCCAACACCACTCTTTTGCAGACTTCTTAAGCTTCATTCTCCTTTTGATAGGAATGTTCAGAGGTATCGACACCCTTATACGTAAATATTCTCTCCATACTCCAACAAAGTTATTTGGATCCCCCTCCACATATGTGC
Organism: Heracleum sosnowskyi; assembly: GCA_030848705.1. Classification (NCBI taxonomy): domain Eukaryota; kingdom Viridiplantae; phylum Streptophyta; class Magnoliopsida; order Apiales; family Apiaceae; genus Heracleum; species Heracleum sosnowskyi. The sequence continues at coordinate 15,052,729 of CM061239.1, forward strand.
CAATATAATTTCTGATGTCCGTTGCTACCCTCTGAGACATGAAACCAGTACTCATTCCATGCAGTTGCACCCACAAATCTATCTTGTTAATCTCAATAGTTCTAGGATTATACCCATCTTTGAGGCGTTCCATCACCAAATGAAACGACCAAAGGTCCATGGGCTACCATCAATGACTCTCTTGATATCAATTTCATGGTAAAATTGGAAGATAAACCTATTACTATCTAGTTGTTTAACGTAAAGACCTCTACCTGGCCTCCAAAGAGAAGCCATCTTATGTTGCATGGCCTGAAAATCAATATGCGAATCAGTAAGAAACCTTCCTATTAGGCACCATCGCATTTCCATCTCACTAAGATCTTCATTGTCATTCTCATAACTTAGACCCCCATACACCTCATCTTCAATTTGTATTGCAGCAAAGGCCTCCTCCATCTCATGTATGTGCGATTTTTTCTTATCCATAAAAGACCAACGAAGACGAAACAGAGAATAAAACTTGAGTTAGAAAACTGTAGAAACGAATAAGGTTTGACGAAGAAGTGACTATCACTTCACAGACTCCTACATGTCAGATGACAAGACGGTTCTTAAGATCTTTCCTTCCATCTTCTTTATTACATAGAACTCGTATAGCTATCGCCTAATATAATATAAGATTTAGTTAAAGAAGTTCACTCATTTAGAACCGGTTACTTAACAATTAATGTTGCCTGTTCTTCCCATTTTTACCTTCCATTCTTTACCTTATAATACGAACTGTGAATCTGTATCCAGTAGTCAAGTATTTCTGTATTTATAAAAAGAAAAAAAAAAAGAAACAGAACTTATCTACTCAATAACTTATCGATTTTCATTTTTCATATTTGCAGTTTACCATTAAAATTCGGTCTTATTATTTTATAGAAAAGAGAATATGTCTAGAAACAATGCAATGACATGGTATCCAGCTATTCAAAAGGAAGAAAACGGAATAAGCGATTTGGTATTATGGACTATGTATCTGCTAAGTTGTTGTCATGTATGTGATGATAGATGCTGGAAAGTGGAAAGACAGCTTAAGGGTATGTTTGGCAACCGGTTTATAAGCCGACTTATGTTTTATAAATCCTTATTAATAATGGGGTACATTTCAGTGAACTTATTGATTTATTACTTAATTTTTTTGTTTTTTAATACTATATATTTTTACATTTGTATTTTTAAATATTTTTTTAATTTAAAATGCAAGTGTTGAAATCATTGTATTTAATAATTATTTTTTCAAATTTAATTTAGCAAACTTTTAACTAACTTATAAATAAATTTATCCAAACATTCGTGTAACTTATAAAAATTCATCAACTTATCACTTATATTGCACTTACTCATTTTAAGTTATAAGTCAATTTTTTTGTGATATCTCAAACACACATTATGTCTACTGTACAAATTAATTTATTTTAGAAACTACTGTAACATGTAACACATTATGGGCCTCTTTGGCTGCAACTTTATAAGTTAACTTATACCTTATAAACTCATTTCAGTTTATGAGGGGTGTTTGTGTATTCAGCTTATTTCATTAACTTATAAATTATAACTTATTTTTTTAGCTTATGACTTATGGGGGGTGTTTGTCTACCCAACTTATAATCTAACTTATAACTTATAAATTGATAAGTTGAATGTTAGAAAATAGTAACATTTTGCTCAACTTATTTCATTTTTCATGATTTCTTTATCTATTTAGTAGTTTATATTTTTATATTTATACTTTTAAATGTTTTTTAATCTAAAATGTATTTATCAAGATCATTATATTAATTAATTATTTTTTCAATTTAGTTGTTTATATTTTTATATTTATACTTTTAAATGTTTTTTAATCTAAAATGTATTTATCGAGATCATTATATTAATTAATTATTTTTTCAATTTAATTTAACAAAAAAATTATTAACTTATAAGTAAATTTATCCAAACACTTACGTAACTTATAAATTTGCATCAACTTATCACTTATAAAACTTATAAAGCACTTACTCATTATAATACATAAGTTCACTTTTTTAGTTCTACCAAACACTTATAACAATCCATCAACTTATCACTTATAAACACTTACTCATTTTAAGCTATAAGTCAACTTTTGTTTGATACCTCAAACGCCCACTATAACCGTAAGCCTGAAATATTAAGGGCGTCTAATACATATACTTAATTCTTACGACATAATTCTTTGGCATTTGTTAGGTTACGAATGTGCCAGTTCAACAAGGTTTATGAACACGTTTATATTTTAATAATTGTCATTTTTGTGCATATACTGCGCATAAAACGTTAGAAAAACTGTTTGCCTAGTGAATTATTCAATATTAAATTATATAAAATTAGTTGAGTAAAAATATTGAATATACTCTGTATATATACATATAAAATACAAATGACATTGAGCCCGTGAGAATAATGCACGTTGAGAGCACGGAAGTAAGGATCTGGGGATGGAGACCATCATTTGTTGTTTTGGTGCAAAAATTTTGAATGTATGATCTTACTCTCTCTTCTCTCTAATGAAGCAGCAGTGACCAGACATGCACTTGTTTTTTGATTTGGAAGAATCAAATCCAACAAATGAATGCCGCATTCTAATGTTTCCCTCCCTGCACCTCTCTCTCTCTCTCCCTCTCTCTCTCTATAGTTCTCTCGATCTAGAAAATACTCCAGCCACGACGCATATCATTCGTCCACGAGATGGCCAGCTCGAACCAACTTGTTATAACTTCTTAAGTTTTGTTTATAGAACCACCTTTAATTTCTATGAAACAATGTGAATTCATATGTTGTAAAAAGCGGGAATCGGAATTAATCGGTGAAGTCACCGTCCAGGGATTAATCGGGTATTCGGGATTAATCGGAATGATTAATCGGGTCATTAATCGGAATAAATTTAATAATATTTTTTATATACAATTATATTCATATATATAATTGTTTCGTTATTTCAACTAAACATATGTTATTATCATATATTTATGCAAATATGTTAAAAATATTATATAATTTTAATAAATAAAATTTTGAAGGTTTAACTTTTTAATTAGAGATCAATTTAAGAGGAAAAATTAAGAGAATTTACGATTTTGGCATCTAAAATTATAATTACATGTACAAAAATAATGTTTTTTCCTATCATTTAATCAAATTTCTACATTTTAAATTTTTAATTATTTTTTTAAATTTTAAATATTTTTTAATAATTAGCCCGATTTTATTAATCCGGTTTTTGACCGATTCAACCGATTTTTGACCGTTTTTTCTGAAAAAACGATTAATTGACCGATTTTCGCTTAATCAGTTCGGTGGCCCGCCGTCTAGCGATTAATCGCCGATTTTTAGAACACTGATTCATACACTTAAATGTTGGTAAATAAATATTAATTTCTATATTTATTTATCAAAAATGAAATACAACCCAAAAGTGATATCTTGGGATCGCAAAAAATTATCACCGAGATTATCAAATAAGAGATTTACATTTTTACAACTTTAAATATTTAAATTTATTTTATACATAATAATATATTGAATGTCTATAACTTTTTTGAATTCTATAATATATCACTAATATTATGTACATTAACACTTTTATATCTAAAATTACTTATAATTTCAATAATATCATATATTTTTATGAACATTTTTCACAATGCGAAAATCACATCTACAAATTAAAGACAATAAAATTGAAATGGTTTAAAAGTTATTAGACAAGAAAATCTCTACCAAAATACTATCATGAAATATTTTGTATACTCGTAAAGCATATAAATTATGTATTTTGTTAAAGATATCACTTTATACAAAAGTTGACACCGATATTTAAACTATTGATTTTCTTAAAAAATATTAATTATCACGATAGAGAGATTATTAAATTTTAATATTGGTACCACAATTACTTGGGACATAGACTTTTTATCGATTTAGAGAAATTATCACTTTAAAATATATTAATTTAGAGGGGTGCTGTATTATATTAAGAATGGCACATTTATAATTTATTTATTTCACAAAATTAATAATGTTGATACATCCAACTATTCATTTCTTGATTTTTCACTGTAACAATTGATGGTATAATAACCGGAGAGAGTTTGCTGCCAGCCCAGCCGCATAAAAGCCAACAGCTGGCTCATGTAGTCATGTGGGTCCACGTGTTCACCACCTTTCATTGCCATCGCCTATCTTTTGACTTTGACCACTTCACAGTCTAGTCAAAGTTTTAATTAGGAGTACTGGAGAGCATATTTAAGTAAGTTAACTCTATATTAAAAATTGTAAAAAAAAAACATTATATATATTAGGTATGCTTGTTGAATTGAATAATATTAAAGAAATTACAAGCAAAATTATCAGTTTTTTTTTTATTACAAGCAAAATTATCAGTTAAGTTAAAAGAAGAATATTTGTTTTTTAAAGATGACATTCAAAATATTTAGTGATCATATTTGTAAGAAAATTTCCTAAAAATGCAATATTAAAAAATTATTTCTATTTAAAGAATAAAGGGTTTATTTTCTCAATTTATGTTAATATTTAAGAATTTTCATTACTAATAATATTGATAATATATAAGAGTATAATCGCTAGGGTCAGGGGTGATTTGAGTAATTATGCTAAACCTTTAGATTCTTTTATTTCATAGTTAATAGTATAAAATAATTTAACAAGTGAAAGGCAACAAGGACAAACTAAAAACTGTGAGATCGAAGGGGCAGGCAATGCTTACAGCAAGAAGTGATTAATATAATTACTTGATTAGTACGAAGTTTGTGTTAATTATTTTTCTAAATCACGACTGTATATTCCATTACGGTATGGATCTATATTTTGTACGGTGTTTTTCTAGTCCCTTTATTATCATCCGTTAATCTTGTTACAGCAGTTGAATTATACCAGATTCTCTATTTTCCTTCCATAGTTCCATACCTAGGCACCACGCGCGTCTTGCAAGACAATTCTATGGCTTACAAACTTGTTTACACATAGACCTGACAATTGGACCGTGTCGTATACTTTCGTGTCGTGTATTTTCGTGTTTTCGTGTACTTAATGTAAAATCCATATTCGATCCATTTTGAATTCGTGTACTAAATTTGAAACACGTATCCAATTCAAAACGTGTCGTGTACTTTACGTGTCGTATTCGTGTACATTAAACAAAAATATAAATATAATTTAATTAAAATTTATATATTATAAAACTATTTTAATTATGTAAATTTTTATGAAATGTGTATTAAATATGTAATACATACAATTTTACAAAAATTTGTAAATATAACTTATATATATAAATGTATACTTCTTATATATAAATGTATAACTTACTGCTAATTAGTCGTGAAACTTTTATTTATTGTTCATATGTAATTCTTTATATATTTTCTAAATATGCAATACTATAAATAATATATATTTTTTAAAATTATTTATTTACTTAATTAATTCATGTACTTTCGTTTCGTGTCGTGTACCTATTGTGAAAACTCAAACCCGACACTAATTATATTCGTGTTTTTTCGTGTTCGTGTACTTTCGTGTTCGTGTACCAAATTTTTGCACCCAAACACTAATTATCCGTGTCGTGTTCGTACCGTGTTCACGTGTCGTGTATCAAATTGCCAGCTCTATTTACACATCTTTAAATCAAAACAATTTTGAGCTTAAATTAGAGACTTTGAACTAGAGCGCGTGAGTAAGAAATGAAAGCCCACAGAAAGACACGCAGACATGTATAGAGGGAAAGACAGTGAAATGAGAAAGAAGAAGAGGAGGATACCACGTTGAAGCTCTCACCATATATTATATACACACTCTCCAATCTGTCTACCTGTCTCCCTCAATCTCTCTATACGTATACATACATATATACTCCATAAACCCACTCACTTCCAGCTATCATCTCTCTTTCTTTCCTCCCATTATATACACACACACACACTTTCTCAATTCTTCACACTCCCTTTCATTCATCCATTTCATTGCATGGTTTTGAGTTCCTTAGTTTATATTTACTGATTGAAATTGTAGTGAGAAATGACAATGAGCAATGGTACGGTGATGAATCAATTTGGCGATACCACGTTGACCAAAGTGTTCGTCGGAGGTTTAGCTTGGGAAACTCCAAAAGAAGCAATGAAAGACCATTTTGATAAGTATGGTGACATCTTGGAAGCTGTTATTATCTCCGACAAGCTTTCTGGCCGATCTAAAGGCTACGGATTTGTGAGTTTTTCTCTCTTGCTACTTGTGTTTAATTTAGTACATTGTTCAGATCGTGCTTGCCTCGATAATAACTAAATGTTTTACCAATATTATGTTTGAAGACAATGAAAAACATGAGTAGGAATGTTTGATTAAAAACACCAGAGTATATTTGAATGACGTTTTATGTTGTTTAGTAGGCTTATTAATCAACAAATTAATTTTAGATCGAAAATTTACATCTAATTAATTTACCTTGTGTAATAAATTTTAAATAGGTAACATTTAAGGAGCCTGAGGCAGCTAAGAAGGCTTGTGAAGATGCTACACCGGTGATCAATGGACGGAGAGCCAACTGCAATTTGGCTTCGCTTGGTGCGCGCCGCCCAAGATCAACTTCCACTCCTCCTCCTCCTCAACATGGTATATCAATAACAATAATAATAATATTTACGGATTCATCGAATCAAATCAAATCAAATGAGGAGCTAGTCAATAAACATATATGTCAATCTCTCCTCAATAGGAAAAAATATAATTACATAAATACAATGCTGCTATAATGCTATGTATAGAAATAATTTACTGATTAGAAATCTTCTGGTTATTTAAAATGATGAAGGACCAGTATACAATGTTGCCCCAAGATCTGTTGCAGCAGCACCGGCTAGCAATCATGTGCAATGGTACTACTCACCCGCAGCCGCTGCAGCGACACCCGCATTGCCATATCATCATCCCCCTCAGCAGCACCACCACCACCTTCAGGCAGCAGCAGTACCTTATTATGGCTATTCTCCATCATACATTGCCGCCGATCATGTCAATTACAACCATGTAAGTAAATTCTACTAAATTTTGTTAAATTAACAAATTTACTTAATGCGAATATTAAAATTATTCAATGTATAAGTACCAAATAAATAAATGTATGTCTTAATGTTTATTTTGCTGGACAGTTGAGTTCTAGTTTTCATGCACTTATATTGAAAATTGAAGAGGGTGTACATAAAACACACAGATCTTATTGAAAGTGTGCACAAAAAAGTAGGTGTCTATGAATTCCTACACATCCATCAAATTTTCAATAACTTAGTACGCCACCAATCCATGGTTATTAAAATTACAACTATTACTTCAACTTTAAACAAGTAAACAAAGAATAATGTATTGCATGAATTCAGATGTATAGTAGATATTCTCATATTGATATTAATTTCTTAGAATTCGGATTTGGATTCGGAATCGAGATTCGAGATTAAAAACATTGTTTGATTGATACTACATTTTTCAGGATTTTGACTGGTTTTGTTAACATTGTCTTTTTACTGTTGATATGCAGAAACTAGGTTACACAAGTGGGTCCTACATGAATGGGCACTATTCTCAAGTGTACTTGGGGCAACCTATGATGGGGACAGCAAATGCACTGATGCCAATGTACCCATTTTACCACTTCCAACAGGCTCAAGCTATGGGCCTTCCGGCCCACTATTATTCTCCAACTGCTACTGCCACAATTACAACTGGCCCAGCTCTCATGTCAAAGCCCACCTCGATTCCTCCTAATCCAGGTAATTTATTATAATATTTTCACTTTATATCAATTTAAACGGAATAAAAGCAGCTCAAAGTACATTTTAACAAAAATATTAATCCTTTTAAGTAAGTTACTATAATTTATTATATAAATAAATAAATATATAGGAATTTTAAACTTTAGCATTACACATGAGTACATGATTAAGATTCTTTTTAATCAATTGCCAGAATAAAAGTTAGAAAACATTGTGCCATGAAACAGAGTTTCACGTGACCATGTATATTTCTGGGCCATTGACAGCTGGGCTTCTGCAGACCCACATGATGTTAAAGGCATATTACATTATTCTATCCAACCCATAAGACAGTTGAGACAGTTGTATTGTCCGAGTATATTATTGTGCATGTCGTCAAACTAATTAAACTTCCAAGTTGTAATTAGACTAATGTTTATAACATATAATTACATACTGATCGTTTGAAGTATAGGATTTTCAATCTGATTAATGAGATTGAGATCGAGATTCTAATATAATTTTGTACCCAACAATTTCATTCTTATTCTCATTAACCGTGTCCAACCGACAAATTTCGCGGGTGTATGAAATTATTTGTTGAGACTGATTTGTACTTGTTTCTGTTTTCTGACCATGATTTATATTGCATTGTAGTCTAGTGCCATGTATAGTACTTCACTGAAAATGTAGATTCAGTTTGTTTGACTGCAGAATAGGTGCAGTTGGGAACAGTTGAAAGCATTCAAGGAAAGAGACCTGAAAGCACTTGAAACAGGTAGCTGGAAATAACAAATGCAAGGATATTGGCTGCTCAGAATAATCATATTATACATCATCTGTAGTGGCTCTACTTTCTCATTTTTTCTTTTTTAATTTTTCTAATTCTTATTTTCATCTTGAGCATCTAATTATTCATTCATTCCCTGTCTAACATGTTTCTCAACTTGAGATGCAATCCTATTGTAACTTTGAATTATGGCTCCATTAAAGTTTATCGAACATTTCTTGATTTTATATCTCTATAACATAATCACGATAATATTTTAGCAAATTGACACCATAATTTCATGTTTGATATAGTTTATTCCAAAAAAAGATGTGCTCATTTACGAGATTCAAGAAATAATGTTTAGACAAGTACGTTATTATTTACAACTAGATGACGTTTAAAACCAAACTCAACCATGCTCTTACAACTAAAAAAGCAGAATCTAAACCCAAATCGATAAAAATTAAATTATAAAATATCGATCCGAATCAAAATCGAAAAATTAAAAAGTTGAACTGTTTTTTATATTGTGATTATAATTTTAGGTTATAACCGAATTCAACCGATTGTTAAATTTAATAAATAAATAATATATAGTTTATATATCCTTATTTTAATACCTGAGTCTATCATACTTCAGTTAACCAATCAGAAAATTATGAATTATTTTAGGACCAATCACATGATACTCCTAATTTTTAGACCAATCACACATGTATTCTAATATACTTATATGTTAACCAAGGTTAAACCACTTAACCATTCTATTGTTAACCAAAATTAAAAACTAAAATAAAAAATTTGTCTTGCAATAATTAATGACAATTGTAATAAAGATTGCTAATAAAGTTAAATACCCTACGAATTATATTCAAAGTAGGCTACAAGTTATAATCGAAGTAGAAATATCATTAACTATTACAATCAAAATAGGAAAATCCTTAAAACTATTACAATATGAAATGGAATAGATCGAATGCGATGATGATGACGATTTTTGATGAAGTGGATCTGGTCGGAGTAGTTACGGTGACAAATATTATGGATCGAATTTGGTGGGTGAAGAAGAAGAAGAGAACCAGTGTGTATTTCCGGAATTAATGGCGACAGTATGACTAGAAATTAATGACAGTGGTCGGAGGTTTTGAGGAGGAGGAAGGAGAAGAGTGGGGTTTCAATAGGTTATAACCGATGGTAGAGAAATTCTGAAGTCTGAGATCTCCTTCTAACTCCCCCTGAGAACAACCTATCTTCTCTATTTTCTCCCTCTTTCTGTTATCAGCAAGTTTTATAGAGGATGTATAAACCTAGTTACTGAATAAGATATTTGGGTATAGGAATCCAACACTTCATGAATCGGAAGATTTCTCTCTGTAATCTCTCTATTTTTGCATCAGGATCTCATCCTGGCTCACTTCACACAACTCACCTTCCCTTACTTAAGGGGTACTCAAAAACTCTCATTTTGCCATGCTGGAAGAAATAGCATGCCTCTTATTCTCTCCCTCTCGTTTTGCCTGGTCTCAAGCCAGCCTCTCCACTCGTTCCCTTCCCTCATTCCTATAGATGTCTCAACTATATTGAATTCCTTGATACTCAGTTTTTATGAGCCGATTGATTTTACAAGAAAAATCAGGGAAGTCAATATTGTTTCTCTACGGATAACTGCTGATTAGGCTTATCCGTAGGTTGAGAGACACATGTCTACGGATGAAGGATATCCGTAGAGGATATTGAAGAGTAGACTTGTGAAATAGAAATTGATGTAAGTTCTGTGGAGATTGAATGTTACATTTGAGTGCACAGTGCCTACATCAAGATCATCAAGAAGAGACTAGTGATCCAACGAATTCTCTGAAAGAGAATGATCACCAGGTGAATGGAGCTTCTGTAAGAGTTCATAAAATGGAGAATCAAGTACTCATGAGTTGAATGCTGCTGTCATCACTTAATGAGGTGAATTAGAATAGGGACTGCATCCTCACATTTGAAGAAGATGCATCAAGCTGAGTTTAAGAAAAATGTGTGATCCCCTTGTGTATGTGCATACTTTTCCTTCCTACATCAAGAAATAGAAAAGGTCTTAAGTCACATTTAGTACACAGTGTTCCAAACCCTCATTAGTGCTCCTGGATAAGAGCATTTTTCAATGATCATAATCTTTTGAGAGACTACAACCAGAAAAGAGCTAATCCATTTGTAACCAGTATGCCTTTTTTAGAAGACATAAGGTAGTTTGGCTGGTAATCACACCCTCATAATCCTTCTAGTGGTTTCTTGATGTTCACCACTGCCCTCACCCTCACTTAACTCCTTTATCACTCCCCACTGGTTGAGATTTGCTAGTTTTTGCAACTACAGTTTGTTAAGAAACTGTAGAGGGGGTTAAGAGTTGTTTATTACATTTAGGGTGTAACTGATAGGGTAGAGAACTTGGGGGTCATTCCAACAGTTCTCATCTCAGTTTTTAGAAAAGGCAAAGAACTAGGATTTAGATTAAGCATTTAAGAGTCTGAAAAAGGTTAGAGATATACCTTTATCAGTGGTGTACTTTTAAGAGCCTTCTCTATTAAAGGTTTACTCTCTTAAAGTCCAGGATTACCAGTTTCCCTTTAATTGTGACAACATTCTCACGAAGACCATCAGAAGATTCAAACAGACAACTTGATTAATCTGTCAAATACTTTCAATTTCTTCAAGTATTCTTCTGATTGTTCTTCTTTGAGTTCATGCAAAACAGATGAAACAAGAACTGTGTAGCTCGGAGAGCTCACTAGTCTATTAGTTGTACAATTAGGGTTTCTTGATAAATTGAATCAAAGCTGTAGAACTGATGATCTACTGGTTTTCATATGGCACACTTTGATCAAGTCATCGAAACAAAAAGAAAATTGTTAACAGATCAGATTTTTTTATGTAATTTCTTTTATGAGACGTTTGTTAAATTTCCTTTTTGTTAGAATTAAATCTTGTTAACATGCAATCAAGTTTTAAGTAGTTAGACATGTTATTAGATCTAAATGTGCAGAAGGAAAATAAAACAATCACATCACACAAACAAATTAATAAAACAAGGGGAAAACCCCTAATAATTTTATTAAAAAAACAGAAATTACAAATACATTAATCTGATAAAAAAACAAACTAACTCCCAACCCTCCAAGTCCCTCAGCCCTCTCGACCGGAGAAACAGTCAGTCAACAGCTAAGTTGCTGCTGCTGTTTCCCCAGGAGCTCCATCAGGGCCATCACCGTGGCCTCCCCTCCTATTCCGGGCAACCAGAAGAGCTAGGGCTTCTCTCATCCTTTCCACTTCATTCTGCTCAATTTGTATTAGCTGGTCAATCTTCTCCTGTAGACGAAGAATCTTTTCTACGGTTGACAGCTGGTTGAATTCCTCAGGGGAAATATCAAGAATACCAGGTGCCATTGTCTTAAGAAAATTGAGATGATGATGAGGAGGAGAGCTCAACTTGTGCCTTTAAATAGGCAGGGAGTTTCTAGATAACCCTTGTGCTTAATTAGGGTTAAACATGGGTTAGGAAGACTGAAGAGACATGCATTAAATCGCCCTAGTTTAAATGCACAGACTACTCGAGTTCCTAGGGTGAAATGCGTCTCAACACAGATGAAAAGTTATCATGACAATGGTTTTTGAGTAGAGATAAGAGTAAAATTAATAGTTGGCCATATAAATACGTCCAACTAATTCATTTTAAAAAAATATCTCTAGACAAGTGACATCACAGAAAATCAATATCATTTGAACAATGTGACAAGCAAGTTATTTGAATTTTCAAGACACATATTCAGCTGACATCATTCATTAAATGTATGACATTTGACAAATGATATCCCTGAATATTCATCCATAGGAAAAATCAAAGAACAACAATGCGTTAGCTTGTTAACGTCCAGAGATGATCAACTATTTAATACCAGTGAGAAAAGTAGCATGTTATCTCATTGAATATTACTTAGAGGATCATTTCATAGATAACTTCACTTGATGCATAACATCATTCAACTATATCGATTTGTTATGACAACAAAATAAAACAAATAAGGCACAACAAAATAAAACAAATAAGGCACAACAAAATAAGTAAATAATTCCAGAGATCAAAAATCACTGGCTGCATGCATTTAACACAGATATTCAAGAGAATAAGGAATTATTACCTACCAAACTCATTTGTCAACCTGAGAGAGTTGTTGTATTAAGAGCATTGGTAAGATATTTGTTAAATGTTGTTCCCTAGGAACACAGTGTAGTTCCACTACATCATGCACATCACTCTTCCAATAGCGCAGTGCATGAAGTTTATGTGCTTGACTCTTTTGAGAAATGCATGAATGCTTCAGCAACATCTTTTGGTTTGACATTGAGTTACACATTTCTTCTAAGCCATGACCTAAACTTATTTCCTTGCAGTTGGCATGAGTGTGCTGTGTCTTTTTGGTTAGGAAATTATCCTGCAAGTATCAACATCTTTTTGGCATGAAGTATCTCTTGGGTTATCAAGTACTGAAAGGTTGATAATCCCTTGAGATACAAAAATGATTCCAGGATAAATCTAGGTGCTAGTACATAAACAAGTGGTTAACATAATTTCTGGCATACTATTACTAAGTCATGAGAGAGATCACCAAATATTTTCAAAACATGAATTTTTTACCTTGGTACTCAATTCAGTTTTGTCAATAGCTAGTATGAGAATTTTTAAAAAAAATACTCATTTAGCTCCTCAAATCTACTTTGCATGAGCTTTTCAGCCTTCCAGCAGAGCTACTGATCAATAATGCCAGATATTATGTATACTACAAGTATCTCAGCTAAAGGATATATGACTTACAACGGCTGAGATTTTAGAACTTAATTTTCTACAGATATAGATACTGCCTTTTTGTCGTATCTGTAGAGGAACAAAAGTAGTATCCATAGATGTAGAAAATTACCTACGGATAACAATATCCGTAGACAAAATAAAAGAAAATAATCTCAGTGTTATAAATGACTATCTATGGATAAAGATATCCATAGACAAAGTAAATTTTGACTTAGACAAAATTTTCACTCTTTCTGGAAAACTTAGTTTTCAAGAAAATCATTTGAACACTGGCTGCATACGAGACATCAAAATAAAATAAAATTAAGAGAGTTTATGCATACCTCACTTACCATCCTAGAGAGAATGATTTATCAAGTAGCTTGGTACTGATGTCTGCTATGTTGAGTCACACTTGGATCAAAATGTATTTCCACTGTACTGTTCAACACAGAATCCTTCTAGTAAAAACCCTTGAAGAAACTGGTCTGAGTACAATAGATCTTGAAATTTGAGAGGCAGATGTTCCACTCATTTCTTTAACCGAGACTTTTACTCAAGGAGAAAGACTTGATGTCCAGGAAGTAGACATGGAAGTTTGCAGGAGTTAGAAAATCTTGCCTTGATCCAAGTGATTGTGCTTGTACTGATCACCTTATTCCTTCAACCCATTAGATATCTTCAAGAGGACTTTCTTCTGAATTTTGGAACAAGTTTCTGTGCAAATTGGTTCAACTAGATACTGTTAGGTCCAAAGTATCGTAGAAGGGGGGGGTTGAATACGATACTCACAAATAATTCAATTTCGTTCGCGTATATCATTCAGTTCTATAACGAAATCAAACACACCAAACCAAACCAAGTTTCGGGGAATATATCTTTTTATAAATATAAACCTCGAGGGGTGCTACAATTTCTAATCCGTAGATTAGCTTCAATGAGTTCTAGGTTATTCACAATCAATACATTGATAGAATTCAAGCAGGATTAATTTCTCTAATATTCTCTCTGGCTTGATCTCTCTCTCCGTAATTGCTTCTGTTGTAAATGAACCTGACTGAGGAAGACACTGCCTCTCTCTTAGTAATTGTAGACTTGTTTTAGAAAAACCATCGAACCAATTTTAATAGAATTAACCTTGGTCGTTGGATCTTCATCAACCTGACACAACAAATACTTTTCACCTGCTCTTTTCATTTGAAAACCATCGAATTGAATAAAGGTATTTTCCATTCGATAGTTTTATAAATAAAACTATCGAATGACAAATACTTCATTATGGTTTTCAAAATGGATTTCTTTGATCTCATTCGATGGTTTTTGTAAACAAAAAAACCATCGAACTCTTTTTCCTTATCCTTGATCTTTTAGAAAATACTTTCGAGTTCCTGGGTGTTTAAGTAATAGACTGTATCACTTTCTTCTGAGACGATAAAACAACCTGATCTTTTCAGTGCTGTCACCTAGTGCAACTGGTCTGGTTCACATATGAATAACACTTGATCAATTCTTCGTTTATGTCTTCAATTCAATGTTGCTGATAAGTCCTTTGTCGTTCTGGTTGCTTCGATTAAATCACTGGAATCCTGTGGTACTTAACCCTAAATCATTCACATACTTCTGTCGTCTTGAAAGTCTTGTTTCTTTTGCTGTCACTGAGGCTTGAACATTTTCATGAACTTCTTTTCGTGACCTGTTTACGGACTTCAAGAATACATAACGTATTTTGATTTTTTGTGTTTACCTTTTCTTCTTTGATTCTGGATTCCTGTGCTTCTGTTAATACTATTGTATGTCTTGTCCTTTGTTGAGTTGTAGTTATCTCTTTTACATCTTATGTTACATTATGCTTTACAGATACCAATTTAGCCTTGGATGAGTATACTCAACAGATCTGATTCTTTTGGAGAAGAATGCGTGTTTGACATTCTTCTTGAGTTGCTCTTCTAGTTTGGACATTTGAGGATGTATCACCAATGATCAGTTCAAATGGGTGATCCCTTGTCCATTTTCTTCTTGTAGCAGGTGTAGGTCTTGAAGATGCAACATCATTCTCGTCAACATGATCATGTGAGGTTGATCCTTGACTCAGAGAAACTCCCCCTGAGTTTATTGGGGTGGTAACTCTGTGTTGTGATCCACCTACAGATGCTCCATTCTAGCTTCCTACGGATGCTCCATTTTGGCTTCCTACGGATGCTCCATTTTGGCTTCCTACGGATGCTCCATTTTTGGCTTCCTACGGATGCTCCATTTGTCCCTTCTATAGATGGCTCATTTGAACGTGAGTTATCCATATTCGAGACAATCATTCTTGGAGGTACTGATTCATCCACATAATCATCATCTTCATCATCATAATAGAGACCTTCCACATCATTCTCAAATTTGAGAGTTTCATGAAAACTCTCATCAGTAAGATCTTGTTTTCTGGCATCATCAAAAACAACATGTACATATTCCATAACAATGTTGATTCTGTGATTAAAAACCCTATAGGCTTTTCCAGCTGCATGCACCCTTTTTGAGTTGCTTTCCTAGACTGGACTTCTGAGATTCCATCACCAGACATAAAATCAAGGAAATGATTTATGGTCCAGCTTCTGAGTAGATGAGAGATCTGATCTTTGATAGGATGTCTTCTTGAGGTTGCAGAAGTAGATTAATACTTTCTGAGAGATGCTCCCCCTGAGTAGATGATCCTTACATAAGGACCTTCAGGAATGAACATGTGATTCCATGGTTGGCTGCTCATTATCTTCTACAGATGGTTGTCATTTCTTATGGAAGATAACCAAAAATGCACGTAAAAGAGACCACCATTCTCAGCTTCACCTTTACTTCCGCTAATATAGATCTTTTCTTCCACTCATCAATTCCTTGAGAACTTTTATCCACATGTCTGTTAAACTTAACGTCCAAGAGAGGGTTAAGTCTTTGATCATGGACTAAATGTTCTTCAAGTTTGTTCCCAACGCAAATTCCCTGATCTCCTTTACCTATGCTTCCAAGTTTTCCTTGGCTTGAGAAGGTGATAAGAGAAAATTGTTGGCTTCCTCTATTCACACAGTTTGATGAGTCCTCCTTTTAGTGCTTGTGCGATCAAGAAAACACTCTGGCTGCAATAAGTAGAAAATGCTACAACTTTCCAGAGCTCAATGAGTTATCCTGATTTTCCAAGCATAGTCCCTGCAGAATTTGTCATTTATTTCATGAAACCTCTTCATAATAGACTTTTGAGCTAAATCATTGAGGAGATTTTATGTGCAGTGGCTGAAAGAGTTTATCAAACGTATGATCTATCCTGTTCTTGATAGAGGTCTTCTCTTGCTTCCCTTGATGGCATGCATTCTTTAACCCATCCTTGGCAAAAACTTCGAGTTCCTCTTATCAAGATCCTTCCTTGAGACAGTTTCTGATGCACTGGTTACTATAGAGCTGATTTTGCCTTGTCACATACAAGACAAGACGTACAATCCACCAATGCGGAGTTGTAATCATCTGCATACACTTTTCTATCAAGTGTCCAGTGTTAACCACTTCATTATCTTTCTAGCTTTTGACAATACAGGCTTGAAATAGAAAGTTTCCTTTGTCACATACTTGACTGATACACAGCAAGTTATGATTATATCCATCAACTAGTGCTTCAACCCTAAATGATGACATTGTTTGCCGAAGTCATGATGCATTCCTTAATCATGACTGCAAATATCATCTTTACAGACTAGTGGAAGGGCTACTTTCCTCTAAGCATTCTGTGAGCAAGATAGAAACTCTAGTAGTGAGTCTAGAGCTTCCATAGCCGAGGACCCGTGGCTTCTTTATTTTCTTCCTGCACACTTTCAAAACCGGATCAAGCAGGCTTTGGTACCCAAGTTTCCTTGAGTTTTGACTTTTTAGCTTTTATGACTGTCATCTTCTCTTTCTGAACTTTGGGCTTCAAAGGATTCAAATCAATTTTATCCCTAGGTACTGGCTTTAGAAGATTGGCATCCACATGTTGCTCTGAAACATCAAAGTTTGATGCTCAACAAGGAAATGTTTGAGCATACAGATCATTCAAGTCAGGCATGCTCCATGACATTTGAGACATATTGAATACATACCAATATGGATGAGGAACAAATGGCATGTTGGCATATCTTGGTTGAACAGATTTGCAAGTAGTATACAAGTGATTAACACTACCACATCGAATACATGACCTTCTGGAAGTACTTTCTTCTGATAGGTAGCTGTTAGTACTGTTAATCATTGTTGGTTCATTCTTGCTCTTCTTTGCATCTGCCTTTGACCCTTCTTCCTTGATGGTTTTGCTGCTTATTGATTGAACACAATTTTCGAAACCTGGTTCAAACTTCTTGCTCAATTTCTCTAGAGTCTGATTACTCCTGAATGGTTTTACCATCGTTGGAGCAGTCTCCACATCCTCTAGCTTCTTTTTATTGCAATTCTAGGGCTCCTTGCAAAATGTGTCCATTCCTTGAGTCTTGATAATGTTGGACACAATTTAACTGGAATTATTCCACTTCGCAATAACTTCTTGTTCCATTTTTAGCTGCTCTTTCAGAACCATTTCTCTTCTTACGACAACTTCAAGTTCTTGTTTTGCATTTAGGCAATCAACTTTTGTTTTCTCAAACTCAGAGACTTGAGTTTCCAACATAGCATTTATCTCACTAAGCATAACATTAGTTGCTTTGAGTCTGACATTTTCTTCAATGAGAATGTTAAAAGGAATACGCACATCATGTAATTCATCGATTAAACTCATTACAGTGCTGCAACAAACTTCTTTAACCTGCTTTGTTGGCTTTAAAGGAAATACCTGATTGTTGGTTGAACTTGCTTCTTGATTTTCATTGGCCGTGAGTACAAGGTTGTTAGATTCCTCTGTTGAATTCGAATAACCCTCTTCAGCTGAGACCCTTTCTATAAAAAGGACTTCATCTTCCAGTGCCATTCTTTCCTTGCCCTTGTCTGATGCGGTTCTGATACATTCACAGATCTTCAAGTTGAATGTTGAGCTTGTTGCTTCTATTCTTTCCTCTTCTTTCAAATCTTGGTTAGAGATGACTACATCTCTGGTTTCTTTTTCCCTTTTGTTTCTGATAATCTTTGTGTCTTGCATAGCCTCAAGTTTACTGGCTTCTAGAGTGCTTAACAGATCGCCAAGATTTAGATCTTTGGACGCAAGGGTGTTTTTGATAAACACAGAGATATGCTTCCATTTCCTTTTCTCTTGGACTTGCTCAGTTTCTCCATGATTTGTATGAATGATGTCCCTTCTATCGTTATGAGATTTGAGGCTCAGGAAATCTTCATACATGCCATGTACAAGTTCATTGAGAATAATCTCGCTGCCCTCGTATTTGACTTCTCTGTTGTCTTCGGAACATTTGAGAAGAGCACTCGTAACTGATTCATCTTTCCCAGCTTCTTCGTTGTCACCTCTCTCCATGGTTCTAGTTGCGTTTGATCTTTAAACTTCAGGTTTATTTGAAGCTGGCTCTGATACCAATTGTTATTCCCAGAACAATGCAACCTAGATTATAGAAGGGGGGGTTGAATACAATCTAGTTAATTTACAAAACTTTTTCAAACTTTTTCGAGTATGAACACGTGAGTTTGTAAATTAACTAAAATCCAGTCATGCTTTGAACAAAAATGAATTCTTCAAGTTAAAAAGAAATGCAGGAGACAAGCAAACTTTTTAAACTTTTCAGGTGGGTTTATCGGAAAAAGCCCGCCTGAGATATATATTGAAGAATTCTCTGGGTTTGTATAAACAAACTCAGCTGCTTACACAGATGATACAAGAGAGCCTAAGTGTTTTTCTTCTAGCTCGGTGCTCTCTTGATATTTTCTATGCTACACCATACAGTCTTATATACATCAACTGTATGTTACAATCAAAACCTACAACATAATAAAATATTACATTTTTGGTTCTGTTTGTTCACATGCTTAACTCTGAAGCTCTTCTATTCGGAAAATGCCTTGGCTGGCATCACAGATAAACTTGGATAGTCCCAAAGAGTGCTTTCTGGTTAAGTGTGTTTCTGTCTTCAAGAATTACTAAGTTCATGCAATTTTACTTAGCTTCCAAGCCCACGTGACATCTGCATGAAAGAGACATTTCCTTAGATACACGACTGTCAAGTCACTATCAGCTGAGATACGTGAACATGTAGTTTTGCATATTGGTCCTCATGCTTGTCAAGCTTTTCATTTGCGTCCATTTAGAAGATAAACTTCTAGGTAGCTGTTGTAACTCTTATTTGTCCTTCGAGACATTGAAGATAATGTATGACTTCACATTTCATTTGTAGGAATTTGAGTCTTCGAATATTTACAGTTTGACTCCCTATTCCATACATCTTTTACGTCGTTATCCACCATCTTTTAGTCACAGGTGTGTAATAGTGATCTCTAAGACTGTCATCCATTCAACCTGTTAATTATAGAAAACTTCAAAAGATTTCTTTATATAGATTTGTTTTTACTTGTTGAATGAGATGGATATCAATAGCCGTGTTAATTTTTTATCCGTAGACTACTATTCTACTTCATTTATCCGTAGAATAGTAATCTCAGAATATCAGTAGAAGTAATATCCTAAACTGTATCCATAGATAGAACATGACATCCTTAACTGCATCCATAGATAGAACATGACATCCTTAGCTGTATCTGTAGATCAACTATCTTCAGCTTTATCCGTAAATGGATATGATGTCCTAAGCTTTTATCCTTAGATGAGATAAGATGTTCTCAGCTTTTATCCGTAGATGAGATAAGACTTCCATAGCTTTATCCGTAGAACAGATATATTTGGCTTCATCCTTAGATAAAACATCTCTCATCCTTATTGACCCGCCACTACTGAGTTGTTTTGGCAGACTCGCCATTGAAACACTTGTTGCTCGATTAGACGTTTGTTGGCCTGCTACTGAATTGCTTCCTAACTTGATGACAGAGTATCTTCCATAATTTTGATGTGGTTTTTAGTACTTGGATAGATAAAGTGCCTTCTAGTTAGCTTCCTGATTATCAGCTGCTGTTATTTAGCTTTTTGACTCTCAGCTTTGACACCATGATCAAATTCTTGTCTTGAGTATTTTGTTATCATCATTCCAAACATATCAACCCTAACAGTTATTTTTTCAATAAATGACTCATTTGATATATTTGGATTGAGCGAGTGATTGTTTTTTATCTCACTTGAAATATGTTAAATTTCTTTTAATTATTCAATTTTGAATTATATGTTGCATATATATATGTTTATTTTTCGCTTATCTAATAAATTTATAAAGAAACCACGTTGAGAGACGGGTATACACAATGTAAACATAGAGTAAGAGACAATATTTAGTACTAATTTTCTCGAATGCTTAATTACACATCAGATTCATTAAAAAATACTACATAAAGTACTAATCGTTTTTTAACTCCAATGTTGTTGTTGTTGTTGTTGTTGTTGTTGTTGTTGTTGTTGTTGTTGCTGCTGCTACTTCATGTAGGGTTCCTTCTGACCACCACCTGATTCCTTAGAAGCTAGATCCATTGACATCATCCTCACAAATCCAAGAACCAACCATCTTCCTAGGAGTGTGGATCATCAATATATTTCAGTCCGTCAAACAAAATTAAATAAGAATAGCCCAAGGAGGTTGAAGACTTGAGATGCATTTTGTCATGTTTTTTAGGCAGTGTCATGTCATTAGTCTCAACCTGCTAGGAATCTCATGATAGATTATATGTACTATCATAGTAACAATATTAGTCTGGAGATCATCCTCCATGAACTGAACCCATATTCGAAAAGATCTAGTATTTTTATCCTCAATGTGAGATTAGCATTCTCTTAACACCCTTTTCTTCTAGTTCTAGAATTGGTTGTTCAAATAATATAACTTTTCCAGTAACACTAATAACATAATTCAAACTCTTCGCATTTCTAAGAAATGTGGGAATAAGACATAATACGACACCATATCCGAGTGCGAGTAAGCCACACCCTCCGATCACTGACGTAAGATGAGAACACTGTCCATAAGGACAAGTTTCTCCACACTTAAAGGCGCATTTTTGTCTTTTACATTCCCAAACACAAAATTTAAAAAATCCCAATTTATTTGAAGTAACATCAACCAAGACAGTACGATTTTTAAGGGTAAAAACACAGACAAATTGGTAGAGAGATTTTTTCGAATTAAAAAACAATCATAGAAATCGAATTCAAATTCAAATCAATGGCACGAATATTGATATCATTATCACCAACATTCACATTAGCATTAGCGTTATCATTAGCAATTTTAACATTATTCACATTCGAGACAGAGCATTCAGAATGTTTGTCTAAGGGAATATTTCTAGCATTTTTATACTCATTTGGATCAAATAAAATATAGTCAAATGAGTTGTGAGTTATTACCTCATTATGGAAGTAAACAAATCCATTATCATCCTGATGGATGAAAAGCTAATGTTTGATTGGTCATGTGCATGGAATACTTGTCGCGATAGAACTCCCAACAAAGTTTCGGATAGACTTCCCACTAGAGTTCCCAACCAAGTTTCCAAAATAGCACCCACCTGGTTTCACATCAAATTTTTGTTTGTTTCAAACATCCTAGGGAAATAGACTGTAACATCTTTGAATATATGCATTTACAAAATCATTGCATTTTTAGTTTTATAGATTTAATTCATCATTAGTCTATGTTTGTTCTTTATTTCCCAATTACATGTCTTTGTGTAAAAAATCATGTTATTATTTATTTATATGATTTGAAAAGGAATAATATATGTTTTTATACATTTAATGGTTATAGATTAATTAAGTGAAAGAGGGTGACTAGATTAAAAAGAAGATACGAGTTCGAGGACCTATAAGCAATTTAGACTCAATTAATTGAGTCAAACACTTACCGATATAAAGAATGTAATATGTATTCACTGGGGAAGGTTTAGAATAGAGAGATAGAAGCATAAGATAGCAAGAGAAGGAGAGAAAAACAATTAGGGCAAGATGTCACAAACTGAAATTTGCAATTGGAGGGTAAATCCCAAATTGGTGTGCTTGGAAGCTAGGAATCCATCATATTTTCTTCTTAACCAAGTATGTAGTATAGAATCTATGTGTATCTCATATGATTTAACAATTTTAACTCATCAAATATGAGCATATATAATTCTTGGAATGAGGATTATTAATTAATCAAAGTTATATGATATTTGAACCAAAAATCTGATCAGTTTTGTGGAATTGTTTTGATAGCTTTGGATAATGATTTTCGCCAGGTGATTAATATGAGACGCTAGTAATATAACTGTTAGGCCGAATACACAATATATAATCAAGTATGTATTAGAATAACAATCAAGAACACAAGTTTGTAAATCAACAAACTGAATTATATTAAATAATTCTCTCTTAGTGATGTTAATGAATCACAAAGAGCTACTAGGTTACAAGAATAATAATATATCAATAATCGCATCCCTTCTAGGGATAACCTATCTGTGTTTATATAGTACACAGCTACATACAATCCATCTCTAATTGATATTCCTATAAGTTCGCTATACAATTCATATCAATCAAGGATTGCTTCTTATCTTCTATTCCGTTTCCTTAGCTGTATCAATATATTCTGCTTCTTTTCATCTTCAGAATATATTGCTTCTAGAATATTCAATTCAGCACCGACAGCTAATTCAACTATCATCACGTCAGACTTTAACAAACTCTGACTGGCTTCAATGTAAACTCTGATGATCACCTGTTGCTTAAACACTGATGAACAAACGTCAGCAATTATATCTAACAATCTCCCCCAACTTGTGCATAATAAAAATGTACAAGTTAAACAGATAATTGATGATGTCAAAACATATAACAAATGCAGTGTTTAATATATCAGAGTTTAACTTTAACTTAGAATAGAAAACTTTAAAAAAAAAAAACTTACAGTCAGACTTTATTTGATTTCTTGAATATCAGGAACAGTTCTGAGATAATCCATGAGAAGTCTTCTTTCAGCCCTTTCCAGCTCTTCAACCATAACTTTCTTCAACTCTCTTAACTCTGGATCAGATTCTCCAGTCTGATAAATTGCAGCTCTCAAAGAATAGATGGAATTTTTCCTCATCTCATTCCCTAGCCTAATAAAATATGATTTATCAGATTCTAGATTGAATTCTAAGACTTTAACTCCCAGATCAGTCCTTAGTCTTGCACTGTTTCTTTTCATTTCTACAATCTTTCCATAAGCATCTCTGTACTTAGGAATATATGCACTCGAGACTCCTCCTCCAAGCATTATCTTTGATTTCAGCATCCTTTCTCTGATAACTAAAGCAGCATCATGAGTACTTCTATTTTTGACTTTTAACAAATACAAAACATACTCCAATTCTTCATAAGATTTGAGATTGATGTCAGACTCTGCAACCTTGTAAACTCTTCCATCAGCCATAAAATACAACAAAAACTCTTTCTTTAACACTTTATGAAATATCATCTGAACAGATTCTAGCATATCAAGACTCTCTTGAGTAAAAATACCAGATACTGCCAGTGATGATTGATCTCCAGGCCTGTTGTTTATTCTCTTCTCTCTGTGTGAACCTAATCCAGATTTATCATAAGATTCTTTACCCAATACAGTTCTGGTTTCTGAGAAGTTAACAATTTCTGGCTTCAGAGTTTCAGGAAGTATAGGTCTTCTAAAAGTATCTTGGAGTTGAGGTGCTAGTTGATTTTGCACAACATGAGCATTGTCAGAGGTTGTTACAACTTTAGTAGAAACATCAACTTGAGCAGCGTCAGAGGTTGATTTAATAAATTTTGATTCAACTTGAGCAATGTCAGAGGTTGAATAATTTTTCCTTGGTAACTGTCTTTCTTCTATCAGTTTACCCTTGCCCTTATCAGCGTTTGCTATTACAGGCCTCCTGGTGTATTGTATACTCTGTTGAGTATTTTCCTTGATAGAAATTCCAGTTTCTTTCTTTCTAGGAGCCTTGATAGCTTTCTTTTTGTAAGTACCATCTTTCAATTTCTTCTCATGCTCTTCAGCAAGACTCAGCATTTCAGCTTCCATGTCTTCAACTGTAGCTTCATTACCGTGTTCTTCTAGAAACATTTTTGTAGCAATTTCTTCATCAGTAGATGGATTGGCTGAAATAATTAAACTCTTAAGTCTTGAACCACTGGCAGAGTTTGAGATTCCTTTACCAGAGTTTGTCAACCTATCAGAATTTAATCTTGATCTTCTTTGCCCTTGAGCAGAAATTTGCTTCCTCTCAGTTTCCTTGCTTCCACCATCAGTAGAATCATCCCTCCGTCTCAGAGTTTGAGTGTCTTTGCATTTGTCATTAGGTACACTCTCCCCCTTTTTGACATCATCAGAAAGTAGTATTGATGTCAGCAATTCTATAGCAGTAGAAATAGAATTCAATTGTGCAGACATTGCAATCTGATTCTCCTCAACTTTCCCAAGCCTCTTCTTAAGTTCATCAGAATCCTTGGCTTGCTGCTTGAACATGGCAGAATAATAAGACCTATCAGTCTTTAAGGTAAGATCCCTTAGACCAACTTCATTCCTAAGATTTGTAACCACTGTATGTGTTTCATCAAACCTATTGTTTAAGGCTTTGACTTGAACCACAGTGGCCTTCAGACTTGTAAGAACATCAGAGTTTGAAATTTGCTTCACAGAATCATTAAGAAAATCAGCAGCCCTCTGTGCAGAAAAGATACAATCTGCAGCAACTCATCTATTGTAGTACATATCCTGAAAATGCTCAGCAGTAGCTCGATTGACCTCTCTTTCCTCATCAGAGTTTAATCGAATATCAGATAACTCTGGTATATCAGGATGTGAATGAGCAGAACTATCTTCAACATTGTCATCCTCTGCTGTATTCTCTGCAGAAACATTCTCGACCATTCTTTCTGGATTATCAGAGTGGGCATTAGTATCAAACTCTGCTTCTTTTTGAACAATCTCAACAACAGATTGTTGCAAAGCTTCAAGAAAAATAATATCCTCAGAGTTTAGCTTATCAGTAGCCTCTTGTACATTCTCTGCTACAGCTTCATCAAGAATTGGCTCTGTAGCAACTTCTATCCTCTGATCAACCTCCTCACCTTGGTCAGAATGTAAATTGTGAACTGAAAGATTCTCTGTGTGAGAAGCAACAGAGTCTTCAATGACCAAGGTGGCTTGATCAGCTGCTACATCCTCAGTATCACAAGTACTGATAGTAGGATGTGCATCTAGAATATATTCATCAACAAAGAAATCCATTTTCTCAAAAACTCTGCTGTCAGAATGATCAGCAGCTTCCTCAACTACATCATCAGCCTTTGATGTAGGAGCTTCTATATCAGCACTTACCATTTCAGGCATAGGTGCTGCTTCAGCATTTACATTTGATGCACCAAACAGATGTGCAGCCACCAGTCTTCTCTTCCTTTGATGAAGAGTTTCATCATCAGTTTCACTCTTCTCATTAGCATCATCAGACTTTGACCTGTTGGCCCTTCTTTTCTTTAACTTTTTCTTCTGAGGCATATCATCATTGTTTGATACCCCAGCTTCAGTATTTGATGGATTCACTCTAGCAGACTTAACAACTCTTAACTTGGTCTTCTTTGACCTCTGTGATTGAGACACGGAAGGTCCAGCTTCAGCATTTGCAAGTTGTTGTTGTTGTGAATTTTCTTGAAATTGTCGCACAAACTCAGGTAGCAACAAGACACCAACATCCCCTTTCTTGTTATCCTTATTAGTTAGATCAGAGAATATGCGTTTATGTAATTTAAAACATGGAATCACATCATTCTCAGCTATCTCTACTTCAGAAACACATTCAGAGAATATCAATTGACAGAATCTTGCAAAATAAACTACACCTCTGTTTTCAGTCATTTTCTCACCTATATTATTTAGAACTAGCCTAGCAACATCAAAATTACCTCCATAAAGAAGAGAATACCCGATTTGCAGACTATCAGTGGGAATTGCATCCCAGTTTGTGCACTTCTTTCCAAAAGCCCTGGTGATGCAATCGAAAAAGAAACTCCATTCCTTGCGCAAAAACGGCCTTTTCAGTTGACCAATCTTTGTCAATGGTCCAGAGTAGCCTATTTATCTCATCATTTTAACCAACTCAGAATCGCCAACAGAGATTATGAAAGCATTGAAATCCTCAAGACCCAAAGCATCACGAACAGTTGTTGGAGTAACTGTAAATTCTTCGTCTTGAAATTCAAAAATTATGGACGGAGACCCAGACTCTCCTCCATTATCATAAGTGCCTGTCTGCCAAAGAGTCCTGATTTGAGATGCAGACAGCTTCAACGGTGCGGTGAGAGCAGTACCAATATCAGAGTTTGACAAGAAATTCTGAATCAAATGAAACGCCTCCGGTGCGTTCTCATTTGCCAAAGGAGCTGAATAGTTATTTGGGACAAATTCTAACCCAGAAGCAGTAAACATTGTAGTAGCCATTAGAAAAGTTTAGAAGTAAGCAAGGAATAAGACAGAGAAAAGTGTAGAATGTATGCAGTGAAAGTGTTTGAGACAGTGTTTGTGAGTAAAAACTTATGAAACGATGAATTGTGTAAAAGAATGAACCGTTTATGTGTAGTAAGTTTAAATAATAACTGTGAAAATTAAAACCCAATCGTTTTAATCATTACTACACACAGCAGGCGTCTTTGAAAAGTGTGTGAGTGGGACAGATGTCAAACATGCATACGATAACAGCTGTATGTAACAACTTCCAATACACACGCGCAGTAAAAATAGCCAAAATTACCTCTTTTCACATTGTTCAAAACACTCAACCTCTCTCTCTTCTGTTTAATACAAATATGAACCGTTTGTAATCATACTCTTTCGAATTTCTAAACAAATGTCTAATCTCAAAATTATAAAATGTCTGAAACAAAGAAATCATTTTAACCATCAGAGATCAAAACAAAGTTACCTCGGCGTATTTCACACAATACATCAGTGTTTACCATTTGTCCTTCTTTGTCAATAAACTCTTTTCTCAAACTGTACAGGTGTGAATAATTGTGTGTGCAATAACAGAGTTTACAGAAATCAATATTTAGATCATCTCAAAGTGCATAAAATCCACAAACTAAAACAGTAAAAACTGATTGCTCAAACTCTCATCTAACATAAAATCTGATTTTTATATCTAAACTCTGTATTCTGATATCCTTTCATTTGGATATATCTTTTATTTTTCACCCCATTTATATATATATATATATATATATATATATATATATATATATATATATATATATATATATATTTCCAGTAATCAGTGGTTGGCACTAGTCACCAAAAATCAAAGATTTTAGCCCTTATTTCATACAATAAGTTCATGGATCTTCCTAGGCTCAACATGATCTCAAAGGAATTTGTGCTCTTTTTGGCATCTTTTAATATGAGGGTGAAATATTTGCTATTAATTAGCAGAGTTTAGACTTTTCATCAGTTAATACAATTAATTTATGAGAGAAAGTGCAAACAGCTAATACAGACTCAGTGTATAGGATTAATAAACTAAGAGATGCTATAAATACAGAGACAGTATCATGCTGTGTTAACTTACTGCACATATTTGAGATCAGAATCTATACAACTCTTAAGGATTCATAATTACTTACTGAGAATTATGCTTCATACAAATTTCTTCATTGGTCCATATGTTTCAGACAAAATTACAATCAGAGTATAGCATTAGACTGTAACTATCAGAGTATGACCATCACTTTATGACTAACAGAGTTTAGCATCAGAGTTTACTTTCAGAGTTTATGACACTGGTACTCATAACAGTTAACACATGCAAGGAATCATGAGCATAAAAATCAAACATGTATAGTTTTTGAGTCTAACCCGTATCTCTAGTCAAAACCAGAGATCATTCCAAGTTCATTTACCAATCTTGTAAAGGTAGCTTCACTCAAAGGTTTGGTGAAGATATCTGCAAGTTGTTGGTCTGTAGACACAAAATGAAGCTCAATGTTCCCTTCTTCCACATGTTCCCTGATAAAATGATACCTTATTCTGATGTGCTTGGTCATGGAATACTGTACTGGGTTACCTGTCATAGCAATAGCACTTTGGTTATCACAGTAAATAGGTATTTTAGAGTACCTTAACCCATAATCCAGCAACTGATTCTTCATCCACAGAATCTGTGCACAACAGCTACCAGCAGCTATATACTCTGCTTCTGCAGTGGATGTGGAAATTGACTTATGTTTCTTGCTATACCAAGAAACCAATCTGTCACCTAAGAATTGACAGCTTCCACTTGTACTTTTTCTGTCTATCTTACAGCCTGCAAAATCTGCATCAGAGTAACCAATTAGCTTAAACTCTGATTCTCTAGGATACCACAAACCCAAGGTTATGGTTCCTTTGAGATATTTGAAAATCCTTTTTACAGCTGTTAGATGAGGCTCTCTGGGATCTGCTTGAAATCTTGCACAAAGACACGTGGCATACATGATATCAGGTCTACTTGCAATGAGATACAGTAAAGACCCAATCATGCCTCTGTAGGTTGTCATATCCACTGTAGCACCTGTGTCTTTGTCTAGCTTTGTTGCAGTAGTCATGGGAGTTGGAGCAGATGAGCTATCAAGCATACCAAATTTCTTTAGAAGATTTCTGGTATACTTTGCTTGATTGATAAAAATCCCATCATCTGTTTGCTTGACCTGTAAGCCTAGAAAATAACTAAGCTCTCCCATCATGCTCATTTGGTACCTGGACTGCATAAGCTTTGCAAACTTCTTACAAAGTTTGTCATTAGTAGATCCAAAAATAATATCATCTACATAAATTTGAACTAAAAGCAAATTATCACCAGAATTAAAATAAAACAAAGTTTTATCAATTGTACCTCTTGTGAACCCACTTTCTAAAAGAAATTGAGCAAGAGTTTCATACCATGCTCTTGGTGCTTGCTTTAGTCCATATAATGCCTTGTCAAGCCTGTAGACATAATCTGGATGCTTGGAATCTACAAATCCTGGTGGTTGTTCAACAAACACTTCTTCTTCAAGCTTCCCATTGAGAAAAGCACTTTTCACATCCATCTGAAAGACTTTAAACTTCTTGTGTGCAGCATAGGCCAGAAACATTCTTATGGCCTCCAATCTTGCAACTGGAGCAAAGGTTTCATCATAGTCAATTCCTTCCTGTTGTGAATAACCTTTAGCCACAAGTCTAGCCTTGTTTCTTGTAATCACACCTTCACTGTCAGTCTTGTTTCTGAAAACCCACTTTGTACCTACAATTGATCTATTCTTTGGTCTAGGTACAAGTGTCCAGACTTCATTTCTTTCAAATTCATTTAACTCTTCTTGCATTGCTGTTATCCAGTTAGCATCTTGAAGAGCTTCTTCCACTTTCTTTGGTTCTGTTTGAGACAAGAAAGCATGATACAGGCATTCATTTGTAGTAGCACTTCTAGTTCTTACACTAGCATCAGGATCTCCAATTATAAGATCAGGTGTATGTGCCTGTGTCCACTTTCTTGTTGTTGGTAAGTGGTTTCTTGCATCATTATTAAATCCTCCCCTTGATCCATGCTCTCTTGATTCATATGTTGACTTTCTGCAGCATCTGAAGCTCCCCCTGAATTGGATGGCTCAGAGTTTGAACTGTCAGAGTTTGAATCAGTTTCCTCAACTGACTCACTTGTTGTGTCTTGTTGAGCTTCTTCACGCTCCCCCTCAACTGGTTTTCTATTTTGTTCAATTTGAGAATTTCCAGTTTCTCCAGTATTTACCAGTAGAGGTTCAGAGTATGCTTCGTCAGAGTTTGTCAGTCCAGCTTCATCAGAGTTTACATCATCAGAGAATAAAGCTTCATTTTCAAAACGTAGTTGATCATATTCATTTTCATCTTCAAGTCCAGTTATTTTCTTGTCATCAAATGACACATGTATGGATTCCATGATCACTTTAGTTCTCAGATTGTAGACTCTGAATGCTTTTGTTGACAATGGATAGCCAACAAAGATTCCTTCATCAGCTTTTAACTCGAACTTGGTCAACTGTTCAGGATGAGTCTTCAACACAAAGCATTTGCATCCAAATATATGAAAATATTTCAGATTTGGCTTCTTATTTTTCACCATCTCATATGGTGGTTTCCCATGCTTGTTGATCAGTGTAGCATTTTGAGTAAAACAAGCAGTTTGAACAGCTTCTGCCCAGAAATAGGTTGGTAACTTTGCTTCATCAAGCATTGTTCTGGCAGCTTCAATTAGAGTTCTGTTCTTTCTTTCAACTACACCATTTTGCTGTGGAGTTCCAGGTGCAGAAAATTCTTGTTTCACTCCTCTTTCCTTGCAGAAAGCTTCCATGATTGAGTTTCTGAATTCAGTTCCATTATCACTCCTTATAATTTTGACTTTGTGCTTTGATCCTTTGTCCAGTAGATTTACATGATCCATCAGAGTTTGAGCAGTTCCTTCCTTCTTTGATAAAAAATACACCCATGTATATCTAGTATATTCATCAACAATTACTAGAGCATATTTCTTTCTGCCCATAGACATCACATTCACTGGTCCAAAGAGATCAACATGTAGAAGATGATAAGGTTCCACTACTGAAGATTCAGATTTGCTCTTGAAAGATGACTTCCTTTGCTTGGCCTTTTGACAAGAATCACATAGGCCATCTAGACTGAGTATTGATTTTGGAAGTCCCCTTACAAGATCCTTTCTTATTAGCTCATTGATGTTGTTCAAATTGAGATGAGAGAGCTTCTTATGCCAATTCCAACTCTCTTCATTTGACATTCTTGCAGTCAGACACACTGTTTTTCCATCAAAGTTTGTTACCAAACTTGCTTCATAAATGTTGTTGCGCCTGTGTCCAACTAGAACAACTTTTCCAGTAGATTTACTGATAACTTCACAGTGTTCAGTATGAAAATCTACATGGTTTCCTCTGTCACAGATTTGACTCACAGATAGCAGATTATGCTTGAGTCCTGAGACTAGAGCTACATCTGTGATGATGACACTTCCAAGATTGATATTGCCATATCCCATAGTACGTCCTATGTTGCCATCTCCATAGGAAACCTTTGGGCCAGCCTTCTCCTCAAAATCTGATAGCAGGGCTTTATTTCCAGTCATGTGTCCTGAGCATCCACTGTCCAAGATAAGGGTGCTCTCTTTTATGCCCTGCAATCACAACCAATTACAAAGAGTTAGTTTTAAGGATCCAGACTTGCTTGGATCCTTTGCCTTTCTTAACATTGTTAGCTTTTACAGCGGAATCACTATCAACAGAGTTTAAACTAACATTGTCAGACTTTACACTTGCAGAGTTTGCTCTAACCCACTTTAGATTGGGTTTTAGCTCATAGTAGTTGTGATAAATAGCATGATAACTCTTACAAGTATAAATAGAATGCCAAGTGCTCCCACAGTGTGTGCATAAAGTCTGTGGTTTAACCCTTACATCATCATTCTTTACTCCTGATGTAGAAGGTAAAGAATTAATATCTTTGTTCTTATTGCAAAATCTAGCAAGATGGTTAGTACTACCACAATTATAACATGTTTTCCTTGGAGCGGCAGCAGTAGGCAAATGATTATTTCTTTTATTTATGCCTATCTTTCCATTCCTATTCTTCTTGGACCCTTTTGGTTTCAAGGCAGACTTTACTTCTTTGAGCTTATGATTGAACTGTTTTCCTGTCATCAAGCCAACATTAACCTGTTTTTCACAAGTTTTTACTGGCTTTCTAACGGCTTCTATTTCCATAAGATTTTATGTTATAATATTTTCCTGTCTTTCACAGGTTTCATCTGATTCCATATCAGCTTCTCTTACTACAACAGATTTTAACTTAGTGGACTCTGGAACAAATTTCACAGGTTTAAGTTGTGGTTTAACCTTAACCTTGTCTTTAAACCTTAGTTCATCATTTTCACAATAGCCTAAACCTACAGAATCTGTCTGAAACACTTGATGAGTGTCTCTTCCAGAGTTTGTCCAAGTCTTGATTATTTTTCTTTCTTTTTCTAGATCAGATTCTAGCTGTTTATATCTCTTAGTCAACTCATGTTCAATATAAACAACATCATCTCTTTCTTTTTGAATCTGCTTCATTTTTTCAAGTTCTCCTTCAAGAAACTTGTTTCTATCTTTAAGGCTAAGATTCTCAGATTTAATTCTCTCATTCTCTAAAGTCTGATCCCTATAACTAACATGAACGCTTTTCAGATATACTCTTAACTCAGATATATTATTAGTATCATAAGCATAAGTAGTTAGGGGTACCTTATTTTCAGATGATTCAGTCTCATCTTTGACAGTTGCCATAAGAGCATAGTTTACTCCATCATCAGAGTCTGAAGTATCTGCCCAGTCTCTGCCTTTAGAGATGAGTGCTTTCTCAGATTTTCCTTTCTTGCACTCTGGGGCATAGTGACCCATCTCCTTACACTTGTAGCACTGGATTTCAGATTTATCCTTCTTGCCAGACTTGGTCTCCCTTCCATCAGACTTTCTAAAACTTTTCCTTTCAGAGTTTGAATCTTTCCTTGAGAATCTCTTTGCTTTCTTGAAGTTCTTGAATCCCATCTTCTTGAAGGTCTTCACCATCAATGCAGCCATTTGCATCATCTGTTCTTCATCATCCTCAGAGTCAGAAGCTTCATCAGAGTTTGAGTCATCATCAGAGTTTGATGACTCACTTTCAGATTTAATGACTAAACCCTTTCCTTTGGCTTTCTTCCTTGATGATTCCTTCTTGATGGGCTTCTCCTCAACTTTGAGAGCAACAGATTTTGTCTTCTTGCTGGATCTCCTGTTTCTTTGTTCTATCTCAAGTTCATGAGTCTTTAACAATCCATAGATCTCATCAAGATCTGTATCTGCAAGATCATAATTATCTCTGATTGTTGTCGCCTTTAAATCCCATCTTTCAGGTAGGGATAAGAGAAATTTGAGATTTGACTCTTCAAGCTCATATTCTTTATCAACCAGAGACAGATCATTCAATAGTTTGCAAAATCTGTCATAAGTCTCAGTCAAGGTTTCATTAGGTCTTGAATCAAAGTGCTCATACTCCTGTGTGAGTATTGTTTTCCTGTTTTTCTTTATAGCAGTGGTTCCTTGACACCTGACTTATAAAGCATCCCAGATTTCTTTTGCAGTTTTGCAACCAATTACTCTGTTAGACATAACATTATCTAAAGCACTGTGGAGAAGATGTCTAACCTTTGCATCTTTTGCAATTGATGAGATATCCTCAGGAGTCATATCTTTCTTTTCCTTTGGAACAGTCTTTTGTTCTTGACCATCAACAACAGGAGACAATTTAGTCGGCATATGAGGACCATCATTGATTCTGTCAAGATATTCTGGATCTGTAGCTTCCAGAAACATTGTCATCTTCACCTTCCAAATTGGATACTCCACTGGCCTGAGAATTGGAACCCTGATTGTTTCATACCGACTCACAGAATTAGGTTTAACCTGTTCAACCTTGGGAGGAGCTTGATTTTCTTCAGACATGATTATTACTGTGTTTGAATCGAAAAACTGTATATATTAAACAGCTTTGGCTCTGATACCAATTGTTAGGCTGAATACACAATATATAATCAAGTATGTATTAGAATAACAATCAAGAACACAAGTTTGTAAATCAACAAACTGAATTATATTAAATAATTCTCTCTTAGTGATGTTAATGAATCACAAAGAGCTACTAGGTTACAAGAATAATAATATATCAATAATCGCATCCCTTCTAGGGATAACCTATCTGTGTTTATATAGTACACAGCTACATACAATCCATCTCTAATTGATATTCCTATAAGTTAGCTATACAATTCATATCAATCAAGGATTGCTTCTTATCTTCTATTCTGTTTCCTTAGCTGTATCAATATATTCTGCTTCTTTTCATCTTCAGAATATATTGCTTCTAGAATATTCAATTCAGCACCGACAGCTAATTCAACTATCACCACGTCAGACTTTAACAAACTCTGACTGGCTTCAATGTAAACTCTGATGATCACCTGTTGCTTAAACACTGATGAACAAACGTCAACAATTATATCTAACAATAACTGAATAATATCTTCGCTAAATTTTGTGAGATTTGAATATGTATATAGGAAGTTATTAAGGTTTCATTGAACTCTAGCGCATCAGAATTTTAAAAGCAGAAAATCTGCCTTGTTTCATATTTAGTCTTTGGAAACTTTACGGACCAAGTTAGTTGTAATATAAACTATGAAAGTATTCATATACCTATGTACTAAAGTTCTGTGAAGTTTGGTGGTTTTGAACTTGATTAGAAAGAGTTAGGGATTTATTAGTGAGAGACGTCTCTGAAAATTCTGCAGATTTCAGAATCTGGACTTTGGATTGTATTAGCGTTTTGATAATCGTAAATGCAAAATTTGTCATTTTACAAAAGATAAAAGTTGTAGATATGTATGTTCAAAACATGTCTAGAAAATTTCAGCATAAGGAGACTTGTAGAATTTCAGTTAAAGCCGAATTAGTAGCGGTGAGTTGACACGTATTTCTGCAGAAAATAGGGCATACTTTAAGTAAATATTCTGAATTGTGTAGATCTGATTTAGCATTGAATTTTGGATATATTGTAGCCTTATCCATTTACATGTATATTATTTTATTCATATTTCATTGGTAAAAGTCTTATACACGCTAAGAGTAATGGTCAATTATTTTTGTTGTTACTTATAGTTTATATCAATTTAGGCTCTCGGAATGGTATCAAGTTCTATGACAAAATATAATTCATTTTTAAGTCATCGGACAAACAAGGGGAGTAAAAACTTGAGGCAAGTTCATTTATGTTTTTAACTCCTGATTGTACTTGAATACTTATAATTTCAGCGGTCATTTGTGTTAAAGGTGATACATTACATTAATAAAATTTTGATATAACCTGATGTGCTTTTAGGAATAGACTTGTATTTTGTTACAAGTTGATTATTTGATTGCGTATAAGGTGATAGATGGATGATTGCATAAGCATGAAATCAATATCGAATGTCAAGGACACACTTGTCCAAACATGTATACCTGGATTATGAGTTTTAGGTACATGAACAATACATTTATAAATATTGGAGCAAAGTGCTACACGTAAAAATAACATACGTGCGAGCCACCTCTTGAGTCCACTATAAAAACATTAAGTAAAGGAGCAAAGTGCTACACATGGTCAATACTTGTGTGAGCCACCTCTTGAATCCAATATACGAATATGATATAAAGGAACAAAGTGCTACACGTGGTCAATACTCGTGTGAGCCACCTCTTGAATCCAATAATATGTGAATAATCAGTTGCAGGCTATAATGTAGAATATGTGCGGGATGTGATCCTTAATAGTTCACTGTTGGCGGAAGCCAATGTCCCGGGGTCTCTTTCTCTCAACTCCCCCTCCCTTCCGTCCTGTCAAATAATATCCCTGACTTTGACATAGAAGGGAATCTCAAACATGTATACAAGAGCAGAGCGAAGTACGAGGGTTGATGCAATTTAAGCGTGTGAGGTAAATGTGAGGGAAAGAAAGAAGTTCAAAGGTAAGTTAGTTCACAGTGAAACTCCCAGAGGAGAGTCTTCATAAAGGAAAAAAGTGCTATACATGGTCAATATTCGTGTGAGCCACCTCTTGAGTCCATTTATGAATGAACATAGCATAAAAGAGCAAAGTACTACACAATGTTGTTACTTGTGGGAGCCACCTCTTGAATCTATTTATGTAGATACAGTGTAAGGGATCAAAGTGCTACACGTGTATTATACTCGTGGGATGTTAGGTCCTGAAATGTTTGTAGAATGGGCGGTTGAATACAAACTATACCGTTTTATCGAATTTGTTCGGTTCGTGATTTAACAATCCAAGAACAAATAAGTGCGGAAAGAAATGAAACAAGATTCAAGTTAAATATAACTGATATTAAACTTGAAAGGTGTTACAAATACAGTACAGATTATAGTGAATGATTATCAAACTAATTAAAACAAATTAGAATAAATTTGACATGAATTTATCTATATTTGTAATAAAAAGATCGAATACTAAAAAGTAATTCGAGATAAATACTAGGGATTATGATCCGCTAGATAGTCTTTAAATAGTAAGTAAAGTAATTCTAGTGGCTTGAATGTTACAATAAAAACTAGAATTAAATTCACTGACTTCAACTTTAAAGCTCGAGAGATTTGGCAGTTGAACAAGATGAAGAGATAATAACTTTGTTTTTCTGTCTTGTTTTTGTGTACATCTATCTATTGCCTACTTTTTGATATTTGTAGGCTTAATTACTTGATCTAGAAAGACTTTCCAGAAAGACCTGGAAAGACAATCGGAAAGACAAACAATTGATCTAGAAAGACTCTCGGCAAGACTCTGAAATGACTTGGAAAGACTATCGGCAAGACTTAGAAATGGCTTGGAAAGACTATTGGCAAGACTTAGAAATGACTCGGAAAGACTATCAGATAGTCTTTCCAGTTCATTTTGTAAGTCTTTTTACTATTATATTAATTCTAATCTAATTAAACTTTTAATTAATTTAAGGAATAAATTAATTCTGAATTAATTAATTTATTGAATAAATTAATTAACTGATTTAATTAATTAGAAGAGAATTAATACAACTTCTTGATAGCAGAATCATTCATTGAACCACTGAAATTAGTGACGAACTTCCACTGTATGATGTTGACACTCGATGTATTGTATGGTTCATGAGTGACTAACTACAATGTATGTTCTTCATCTTTTGACTTTAAGATGTGGTCCTTTTTCTTTTCCCTTTATCAAACTCTGTAACATGTACACTTCTTGTCACACTGTTGAAATCTCTGTCATTTTAAATAGATCCACTTTCTTGAATACTTCACTGAGGCTTGATCAAAAAAATGAACTTCTTTCAATGTAGAATTACTTCAAGTCTGTAGATTGACTTTAATCTTCATTCTCTTGACTGATACTATCTTCTGATATTCTTGTGACAGTTTAATTATTATTTACTTATTACATTCTTGTTTTAGTTGAGTCGAATCCTCGGTGTTTACAAATAGGCTAATGCATATGCCTTTCATGGGAGCCACCTCTTGAGTTCATTATTACATGAAAAGAGAAAAGTACTACAAATGTTGAATACTTGTAAAAGTGTCAATTCTAGGATTTAATCCTACGTTATTGTCAATCTCCAATCTACAGGTATAGCCGGTGTAGCAGTGTAAAATTGTGAATTTGTAAAGTGTATATAGGCGTATAGTGAGTCTTGGCTAGTATATGGTGATAATGAATAAAAAAAAAGGTATTGAGTAATTGTAGACATGAATAATCATTGGATATACTGATCAATTATTTAGTTTAGTACAAGTTATTTTCATTTATATTGATATATATTCACTGAGTTGCGACTCATTAAAATTGCTCATGTTTTTTTAGGAAGAATTACAGTCGGCCATCTGGTGTTCCAGTCTCCCTCCTCCACAGCATTTGCATATAATTAAAAGTTGAGTCTTGTAGCTTCCGTGAGTAAATATTTATGAAGATATATTTTTTTACATGTAACAGATATTATAAGTTAATTCCTGTAAAGGTTTTACAGATTTTATATATCGAATTATAAATATGGTAAAGTATAAGGGTGTCATATTTAGTTGGTATCAGAGTAGGGATATGACCTCTAGGGCATACTTGCATCCATGTGTATTGTAATGCATATAGTTAAATGGTGTTCGACATATATTTGTATATACGATGAGAATATAAATATGCATAGTCATGATTAGAGGTGACCAAACGGGCAGGTCGGGCGAGCCGTGCTGAGTTTGAGGAGTGTCGGGTTGGTGGAGAAAGGGGTCAGGACCGGCACGTCCCCGGTGGTGAGCCGTGCCGGTGTGTGGGGATGGTAGGCTCGTGACGCCTGGGCGAGTTGGCGAGCCGGGTTGGGCGAGTTGGCGGTGCGGGTTGGCGGGCGTGGTTCATATATATATTTTTTTATCTTTTAATTCGATTAGATATTATTTAAAATAGCAGTGCTTTGACAGTGTTTTCTGTAACTTAGTACTACTAATACTAAACAAATTTGTATTGTAAGGTTTATAAAGTAATTTTAATAACTTGGTTGATTCTTTCATTTAAGTAATTAGTAACAATGACTAATCTCCTTGTTGTGCAGGACACCAGTGCCTTAGACACTGTGAGCGAACAACTGGTTCAGGGTGCTACGTGTCGTGTACGTGTCGTGCCGCACGTACGTGATGGGCCGGTTCAACCTTTGACGAGTCGACGAGCCGTGCCAAGCGGTTCGATAGTGGTGAGCTGAGTCGTGCCGGTTTCGGTTCAAGAAAAAGGAACTCGTGAACGCCCCGTTTATTCCAACCGGTTTGTGCCGATTCAACTCGCCCCGTTACGAGCCGAGTTAAACGGTTTATTTCGGTGAGCCGGTTACGGGTTAGCCGGTCAAACCCGCCCGTTTGGCCACCTCTAGTCATGATCATATTGCATGAATGAGGCAAGGGAGGAGCAGCTAGCCAAAGTCAAATTAATAGTCAAATTTATAGTGCATTACATTTTTAAGCATATATTTGCATAACATGACATACATAGAAATAAAATAAAAAGTTTAAAACAGCACAATGGTTAACATGTGATAAAGGCATAAAGAATCGGAGATGCAAATCATAGTAGCACATGGAATTGAAGTTACTTGAGGTATTTTCTTCCTAATATAGTTTAGTTTATCCATTTTAGTTATATTGAAATCATAGGTTGGTCAAAGGAGTAGAGTACTAAAGTTAGTATTGGTTCTTTAACGTGTATGGTCTTGGATAGTACGATAATATGTCTATAGGGATAATAACATCTGAGTTGTGATCAGAATAAGATATTGAAGTGTTATTTTCATACAAGGTGTTTACTTAATGATTTCTTTGCCATAATTGGGATAGTTTAGTACTTACAAAAGTGGTGGGAATGAATTTTGATAGAGTTTTAGTTTATTGGAGTATATTCTTTTGACTGCAAGTTTTTTTGGCTAGACGTTTGAAATATGAATGATTTGTTATACGATAACTGAATATATGTAAATTGATCTGGAAATGATATTGGTGGCATTGGTATTATAGAACTCGAATTGAAAAAAAAATGATTGAAGTGGTTGTTTTTGTAAGTTGTTAGAATGTGAAAGGGTAATGGGATACGGTTTTTGAAATGATAACAAATTGATCAGATTGTATGGGTTCAATGTGAATTTGTTAAAAGATGTGATTGTTATGTGAAATATTTTCATGCTTAAGTTGAACTGAACAACGATGTACTTTTCTTAGTTGCTTGATCGAATGGTAATCTTCTTGATGTCGAATCTCTTGGTTATGATATCCATAAATATAGAAAGGACAAGTTCTTATCATTAATGGATAAATTATTATATAGAACATGGTTTGTGAAAGCTGGGTGATGTAGTCGAATATATTTTAGAAATGATTTCTCTTTGGTATTTCTTAGAATATTTTTTCAAAAAGGTACATTCTTAGAAATGATTTCTCTTTGATATTGGGGACTGTTATTTTGACATTCTTGAAATCCTAAATCTATCGTGTGACTCTAAAACCTTTATTACACACAATATGATATCTGAAAATGCATCATGACAAGGACAAGGGCTCTGAATGAACATAGCATAAAAGAGCAAAGTGCTACACAATGTTGTTACTTGTGGGAGCCACCTCTTGAATCTGTTTATGTAGATACAGTGTAAGGGAGCAAAGTGCTACACGTGTATTATACTCGTGGGAGCCACCTCTTGAGTCCATTATTACATGAAAAGAGGAAAGTACTACAAATGTCGAATACTTGTAAAAGTGTCAATTCTAGGATTTAATCCTACGTTATTGTCAATCTCTAATCTACAGGTGTAGCAGGTGTAGCAGTATAAAATTGTGAATTTGTAAAGTGTATACAAGTGTATAGTGAGTCTTGGCTACTATGTGGTGATTATGAATAACAAAAAGAAAAGGTATTGAGTAATTGTAGACATGAATAATCATTGGATATACTGATCAATTATTTAATTTAATACAAGTTATTTTCATTTATATTGATATATATTTACTGAGTTACGACTCATTAAAATTGTTCATGTTTTTTAGGATGAATTACAGTCGGCTAGTTGGTGCTCCAGTCTCCCTCTTCCACAACATTTGCATATAATTAAAAGTTGAGTCTTGTAGCTTCCGCGAGTAAATATTTATGAAGATATATTTTGTTACATGTAACAGATATTATAAGTTAATTCCTGTAAATGTTTTACAGATTTTACATATCGAATTCTAAATATGGTAAAGTATAAGGGTGTCACATAGACTAGCTCTAGTCACTAGTTGTAATCGTGCATGAAGATAAATATTATATGAATGATTTGGATTTTCAATATTTTAATATCAATCATGAATCTATATTAATATAGAGAAAGATTAAACAAAATTTAAAAAATGATAAACTAAAATAAGTTTATAATAATTTAGTAAGAACAATTTGGATATCCTTAAATTTAAATTTGTTAAACTAAATAATAATTTAAAAGACAAATTAAATCATAATTACAAAAAGATGGACAACATTAAAAAACAATAAAACTTAGCAAAAGTCAATAAATGTGGCCTAAATTGTCATTAACGGCACATAAACCATCATATATGGTCAAAAAATATCATAAAACACTATCTAGGCTCATGAATCCACCATGTGTGGCACAAAATCAATACTTTGTATGTTGTGTATCAGTTAATGCTATGCTGTAATTTTGTATGTTGATATATGATGTAATTATGATTTCGTGCCTAAATTTGTTCATTACATTTTATTGTGTTATGTATAATCAATCAAACCGAGTTGTCATGTTTGCCTTGGTTGGTTTAATTAGGAGGGGGCTATATATGATTCCTTAATTTGTGCCTCAAAGAGATAATATGATTTCATAATGTGAGCAAAAGAGTGATTATTTCATTTTCGATTTCAAAAATCATAGTTCTAATGCACAAATTTATTACCTAAATTTCATCCATGTGTTTAATGTCCATTAATGTGGTTTTAAATGTTTAATAATGAATATAAGTTATATGCTTTCATTTTATTTATTGTGCTTTTTCTTTTCAGTTTCTTATTTTAAATATGTTACTTTGGATTTTATTTATTTTTCTTGAATGTGGCATTGCAGTTTTATAAAATACTAGCATAAAAACCCGTGCAAGGCACGGGCCGCTGGCTTAGATTGTGATTTTAAACTAAACTACGCATTATCAATGTCATTTAACATATATGATTGTATATTTTTGATGTTCATAGAGTTTTTATTGTTTATGACTATGCTGTACTTGCTTAAATATGTTGAAGTTTATAATGTGAAAACTAATACGAGTAGTTTTGATAAATCATGTCTGTTTTTAATTTTGTTGTGGATCATAGAATAGAATTAGAGTGTTCTATGAATGTTTTCTAATTAAGAAGACATTTTTAAAATTATAATCCTAAAATTTTTCCAGTTCTTCAAAAATGATGCATTCATTTAGTTCATCTCCGACAATATTCAAGGTAGAAACTAAATAGCCTTCAAGATGATGCAGTATGAGATTGTAGGTTTTAGTACTGATTTTACTCAAAAGCTTTCCTAAATCTTCTAATACTCTACTTAGGCCTTGTGTTTTCGGTTCTTAAAACTTTCTTTGTAATTCTTTTATATCTTTTATTCTGACCTCTTGATTTTATGAATTTTTTATCTTTATTTCTCTTCCTCTGTCTACCTAACTTTCAGAACATAGGACAATGTAGCTAATTGACTTAAGTGGAACTACCTTGTGCCAAATCATTCTATTATTAAGTACGTTTGGTATCATTTCGATGTGTTTCAATTCTTTCAAACAAACAAACCTTTTTTTAACTCTGAACTTGAGAATTGATCAATTATGGATGGATAAATATTTTTTGCTTATATCATCGTAAGTTAAAATTGCTCATATGCCTTATGAGTTTTGTCCGTGTTTTGACAATGAATTCATCCTTTATTTTTTTTTCAAAATACACATATTTAATAATTAAAACACGGGTCATTTTTCTAGCAATTAACATAAATTTCTATTTTTTGCGGTTAATTTTTTTTTTCTAGGTATGGTTGCACATTTTTTTTGTCTGTTACAATGTACTTACTTTAATTTATATAGATAATTTGATTGATCGGGGACTATAATTTTAAATAACTCGGGTTGTATAATGTGATTTGATCTGATCATAATGCACGATATGCAATATCATGTTTTTTTAAATTTTTTATGGACTATATATTTTAATCTGTTTATTGTTTACACAAGGGACATCTATTGAAACTGACTTGTCTCCCAAGGCACCTTGTACAAAGTCTGCACAACCTCATGTTTCACCTCATGAGGAACCCCCACTTGCAGAAACACACATGGAGTCCGGACACAGTGAGGATATCTCTTCCCATATTGATGCTTCACAAATTCCATCTATGGATCAGCCAATATTCTCTTCTCCACCTTCACCTTCTTCCTTCCCTACTCATTCATTTGTTTCTTCTCCACAACCTAGAAAGGGGGACAGTCCCAACCCTTCAGGTTTTGATCATCCATCTCCAATCATGGATGAGCCCCATCTAGTGGTCCACAAGAACCCATTTCTCAAAGTGATATGGAAACCACTCCTTCAGTGCCTTGTTCAACTCTGCTAGAAAGTGAAACAGTCAGTGTCTTGTTCAATCTCCAAGGAGCATCTTACCTTAAGGAAGATGTTGTCACAGTCTCAGTTGTTGTCAAAGACATTGTGAATGTTGCTGTCAAAGACAACCCTGCTGTCAAGGATGCAGACAAAGTTGTTGTCCCAACAGAACCCGTTGTCTCGGCTGCAGTGGAACCTACTGTCAACCCATTAGCTGACAGTAACATTCATGGACAAGCTGTTGTCACCTCTACACAGCCCAACTATGATGAAGTACTCATTGAGGATGCCTCTGATGATGATGTGCCACTCTCTCAGCTTCTTAAGGTACATTCTAAACCATCTCTTTCAATGCATGTAAGTACTGCTCATACCCATGCATCTAGGTTAAGTGAGGGTGTGCAAAAGAAAAGAGAGATAAAAGAAAAGAGAGGTGAGTCTAAAAATGAGAGGCAACCAAATGAGCTGGCAAAAGGAGAGGGACTTGAGCATGTCCAGAGTGAACTTGAGGGAGCCCACAATGTTCAGGCACTAGGCCTTGAGAGTTCTTCTGTGAGGAGTGATGAGATCACTCAGAAAAACCCTGAGAGTGTGAGAACCCCCACAGCCTCCAAGCCCCTTTCTTTTCCTTCCCCTCCAAGAAGGTTAAGAACTGGTGGCCCCTCTATTCAAACTGCTTTTAGATTGTAGGCCCTGGAGAACAAATGTCTATCCATAGACACCAAGCTTGACAGTGTGTCTACCATGGTGGCCAATGGATTTGCTAGCGTTCAGCAGTCCCTTCAACTTTTAACTGCAAGTCTTGATGCTGCCAACTTACCTAAGGGGGAGAAAAGTATAAGATCAAAATCTTCCCAAGAGCAAGGTATTAGAGCAAAAGAAGTACCTGCAACTCAGGGGGAGCCTGCATCTAAGGGGGAGTCAAGGAGTAAGGGGGAGCCTACAAGTA
Organism: Heracleum sosnowskyi; assembly: GCA_030848705.1. Taxonomy (NCBI): domain Eukaryota; kingdom Viridiplantae; phylum Streptophyta; class Magnoliopsida; order Apiales; family Apiaceae; genus Heracleum; species Heracleum sosnowskyi. The sequence goes on from CM061239.1 coordinate 15,096,923, forward strand.
AGGGAGAGTCAGGAGGAAAGGGTGAGAAATCAGTAGAACACCAAGGAAGTGAAGCTGAAAATCTATTTGAATATGAAATTGATGGGGAGACAGTATTGATGTCCAAAGAAGTATTGGAGGAACTGCAAGGAAAGTCAAAATCAAAGAGGCCAATACTCCCTCCTGTATCAATTTGAGAACCAACTTCACAGCCTCAGGAAACTGCTTTATAGAAGAAGTGGAGAGAAAAGGAGGAGCAGAATAAGTTGGGGAAAGGCAAAAGGAAGTTTCCTGAATACTGCAATGCACCATCCCTTTGGACTGAAGGAACTGAAATTGATCAGGAAGAGGCAAATACTCTAATGGTGGATTACAGAGAAAGTACACTGCACAATCAGGATGAGCAACTCAATAGAATAATTGAGGAGGCTATGAGGAAGCCAAGCTTAACTCCAACTCAAGTCTCAACATCCCTGGTGGAAATGATTGTGAGTGTATGTGTGAAGATTAATGAGGAAAGAAGATGGGCAGTTGATGTGTACTTGAACACAGGGATTTCAATGTTCATCACCATGTAGTTATTATAGAACCTACAAGCAAGAGTGTTGAGTGTGATGAAAGCTAAGATTAAGGCAAATCACTCAAGCTTCAATGAGATATTAGAAGTGCAACTTCAGAATCTAATAACAGAGAGACTTCCAGAGGTTTACCTTGATCCATTATGTGTCTGTTATGGAGTAATCTCAAGAGAAGGTGTCAGGAGATGTGCATATCTAGATCTGCAAGGCACTTCAAGAATGGAGACAAAGACAGTAATGAAAGTGCTGAATGTAATTCTCAAATCCAAAATCAACAAGGAAAGAGTCCTAGTTGTCAAAGCAATTCACAAGCTACTGTCAAGGAGAAATGTTAAACTAAGCTCTAAAGTGAAGAAGTTAATTTCTAAAGCTAATGCTAACAGAGCTGAGCAAGGTGAGAGATGTGCATTTGATGACTCTCTTGATGATGATGAATTGGATGGAAGTGGAGGTTCTGGTGTTGTTAAGGATGTTGGTGGATCAACTGCTGGGAACAATGAAAATCAAGCCCAGGATACAAGCAAGCAAGAAGCCCCTGAACAAGGAAAACAAGATGCTGGTGTTACAGAAGAAGGGGAAAGTGAGATATTTGAAGCTTTGGAGGCAAGCATCCTTAGGTGTGTTATTGACAGTATCAATGGTGAGAAGGATGTTGTCACCAAAGATGTTGTCAAAGAAAATGAAGACATTGTCATGAAAGACCCTGTGAAAGAAGACACTGTCATGGAAGATACTGTCAAGGAATAAACCAAGAAAGTAGTCAAGCCTAAAAGGACAAAATCCTTAGCCATAACTTGGTTTTCTAGACAGGAACCTGAAACTGAGAAGACTTCTAAGCCAAAGAAAGGAAAAACAAAGTACTCAGGGAAGGAGAAAGCTACAGGGCTTGGCAGAAAACTGAAGAAGCCAATCCAGACAAGATTATACAGCTCTTTTGATCTTCTGGAAAAATAAGCTCAAGAAATCAAGAATGTTGAGGTAAAGTTGGATGACAACAAAGAAGCAACCAAGTATGTTCTTTGGTTTGATCAGTCAAGGTCAGTAATTGTTCATAAAGACTTTACCATGGAGGTGATTTCACATGAGGTAACAGAAGATCTTAAACGCAAAAAGAGGATGGTCACAAGAAGAATAAAGTACTTCTACTTAGAGAGAATGGTTAATCTAATGCAAGGTTATGACAATGTATCTGATAAAGTCATGGAACATGTTCTGGCATACAAGGCTGAAAGAGATGAAGAATTTTACCAGAAACATGGGGATTGGTCATTACATGATGATGTTGACATTGCTCATCTATTGGAGTATTCTTATGAAGAATTTGCTGACTATGAGGATGATTTTCCTGAAGTAGAAGTGCAAGCCATGCCTAGTCAGGAGAAAACATCTAAAGCTACAAATGATGAAAATGTTGAGAAAATGGAAGCTGGGCTTTTGAGCAAGTACCAGAGTAAGAACAAGGAGCGATGCAAAGAACCAAACTTTCAACCTTGGTTGTTGGAAAACCCTTTCAGGATCAAGCATGGAAATGAAGAAATCTACTTGGATAGTTTTCACAAGCTCAAGACCAGTGTACTGAAAGAATTAAATTACTCAGTGGTTGGATCAACTCACCATCTGGAGATGTTGTGTTCCTTTGAGCTTGAAGAAATTATTCATAAGAGAAAGGGTGAAGATCCAAAGCTGGACAAGGCAAGAAGGAAAACTCTCAATGCATTTACTGGCAGAAGATTCAAGCTTGACAAAGACAGTGTAAAATTCAGAGTCTATATCTTTGGTCAAGAGAAGTGGATGGATCTCCAGGATGCTCAACAGGCTGGTCCTAAAGCAGCTTAACAGTACATTGATGAGATTAAAGAAGATGCAATTTCCCCCATGGAAATATCACTTTTGCAAGGTCTCAGAAACTTTTTAGCAGAATCTCTCAAACGAGAGGAAGAAAGCAGGAAGAAAAGAAAGTCTGAAGCTCAAACCTAGGTAAACATTTCATATTTGCTCATTCATTAAGGAGCACCTATGTTTGTATTCATTCTGATCTTTGTTAGTTAAGTTGTCAGCATGTATAGTTTGTAAATTTGTAGTTATTATCCATAAAAACAAATTGGGGGAGATTGTTAAGATTTATGGGTGATAGCTTAGAAGACAACTTAACTTTATGTTTTGTAATACTTAATTTGATTAAGTAGAACATACTGTCACAGCCAGAGTATGTTCTTGTAGCCATTTCAATTGCTGTAATAAACTTGTTTATAAATCTTGGAAGAAGTTCATTCGTTTGTTCAAGCCTCAAGGAGTATATCAGGATGACAACAAGAATAAATATTACTGTCATAGCACTGACAATAAGGTTACAAGAAGACAACATGTTGCAAGTCAAGACAACATATTTTCTCTGACAACAACATTGGCGGAAGCCTTGAGACAGAAACTCTATATTCTCCTGACAACAAGTTTGGAACTCCTGACAACATCTATTGCGGGGATTTCTTACTGCCACCAAAAGCGCATTCTTGTGACAGCAAGCTTGGGGATCAGGATACTGTCTCAGAGGGATAAACTTTGAATTGGGGATCTACCCAGTCAAACATGTGACAGTTTGGATGTTCAAGAAACAGGCGTGTTACGGTATCCCAACACTGCATCAGGTCTGCAAGACTACGACAGAAGCTTGAGAAATCACATGACAAAGCTCACCAATTCAAGAGTATGACAAATCAACATCTACTGGAATTGTGTTAGCTAAAAATATAGAATGTGTTTAGATTGCTTTTTCTGTAATGATAAATCTGTTTGTATAGCAATTTAGGTAAGACACACAGGTAGGCAAATTGTAAGAAGTTGTCACATGAAAATGACAGCAGCTTCACAAACCCGTGATGATAGAGATAGGAATAGTTTACTTAGACTGTCTCTAATTCTATACTGTGAACTTGAGAAACCGAAGCTTGAGAAAAATACATTTTCTCTCAAGGTTGTAGCAACACTTTCGCAAGATAAATAAAATATTTATTTTGTGAGAAAACTACTTGTGATTGCATTTCTTCTACTGATAGGATTTAATCTTAGATTTAGTTGTTGAAGTATAGATTGAATTTTATCAGTATTGCATTCAACCCCCCTTCTGCAATACTCAAGGACCAACAATATGTATATATATATTATAAAATTCATATGAATTTTAAATATTAATAATACATATATATTTCATAAAAATAGCAGTAAAATGAAATTTGTTTTAGGTCTGATCAAAGTGAATGATTGGGCTCCAGTGAGTAATATAGCGGACATCCAAACTTTAGACATTAGACTCACATAACTCAAGACACAACCGTCTATTACTAAGACTATACATAGTACAAACCGCAAGCCACCTACTCGTAATCACTGAAACTGCAAATTGTCTGTCCCGTGCAAGGCACGGGATTGCTCTAGTTTACAAATTTTGTTATTATTTTTCTCATTGCGTGTTGATGTTAATGTAAGTTGATCCTATTATGATGATAAACATTCTTTTAATTATGCATAAAAAATTAAATAAAATGTACTTATATATGCAATTATTTTGTATCTCGGTCTCTTGGTTGTTGGCCGCTTAAACAGTTTCAATAAGCTTTTTAGGATGATCATCCCATAATCTATTAAAAGTGTTATATTTGTATAGATTAAAGTTCGCCTTTCGATATGTTAATGTGAAATTTGACTTAATACTGCTTTAAATCTATTATGACATGGGACACTTCAAATGTGAGAATTATTGTGTTACAGGGTTTATATATTCTTTGTTACATAGTTTGTTACCGGGCAACAGGCTAATTATATTATATAAGTATTATTTATTGTTTTCAAAATTAATTTGAAGGTATAAATGTTTTAATATATTCAAAAACTCCAAGTTGATCCTTGTGTATTTTCTATTTCACCATATAATGACAAACTCGTCTTTCTTATAGATGTTATTTATATCATTAACATCAAATAATAAAATTAATATTAAAACAAAAAAATAGCTCGAAGTATAATCTTTTCAGGAATGTATATAAATATACAAGCTCAAACATCAGATTTAGATTCTATTTGGAACTTTTACATGAAATAAAATAACATAGGTATCACTAATAAAATAGATATAAAGATTCCGTGTGTATTTAGAGATCATAAAAGAACAAAAAATATTAATCAAAAGATATATAGTATGTAAATAATATAATTCAGAGGGCATCATGGTAAATTCATAGAAAGTTGAGGTACAGAATTGTAAATTTTGATGGATTAAAATGTGGCATGTTACCTATCATAGTTTGTGATTTCATTTCCGTGACTTATAAAAAGTCGAACCATATACACATACATGATTTATAAACATGTACATACATATTTTATAAACATTTTACGCATCTGATTCCCCCAAAACACAATTAACATGTATCCACTCAGTAGATGAATTTGGGAAGGTGGTTTGGGAATGTTGTATAATATAGTTTTTTTTTAAAAACTAACAGTAATAAAAAAAAAGATCATCCGAAAGTTTAAGGAGTATACGAATTTTATTATAAATAATATAAATAAATATTATTTGTAATACTTTTTACTCCACTTTCATAATTTTTTCACTTTAGATATTATTAATTTTGGTAATACATATTATATATATATATATATATTCAAAATATGACTCAAATACAACTAAATCTTTCATATTCGATCGTAAATTTAAATCATAATGTTATTATGATTTTAAGTTTTAAAATAATTAAAAATTGAGTGAAGTCGACTTTTATAAATGTGTATCATAGTTTTAACTTGATCACTGTGTTTGTGAAATATATAAATTTATTTGAATACAAGTTTTTGCATCAGGCATGTTCTATAAATGCTATTATTTAAAAATGTATCAATCAATACTATTATATAATAGACGAAACATTAAAAGTTTGGTTGGTCGGTATGGTACGTTGTGATTTTACTTAATTTTCCTTAATTAACTATACTTCGTGTTTTTACTTAATTAACCTTACTTATTTATAGAAATATATTATTAAATAATAATATTACCTATTTATAACCAATTACCTTTTTTCACCTAAAATACATTATTTTTTCTAACAAATTCCCCTATTTTTTCAAATATATCACAGGCAATTACCTTTTTTAACTAAAACATGTTAGTTTTTCTATTTTTCCTTACTAAAACCTTCCTTTTCCAAAAATATCACGGACAAATATTTAGTTATTTAATTTTAAACCTATTTTAATATTATAATTATTTTTTAAAAGTTTACTTATTTTAACATGTCTACTTATTTTTCTTAACAAATGCAATTACTAAAAATATTAAAATATAAATAATCAAATACCTATTTATAACCAATTACCTTTTCAGCTAAAACACATTATATATTTTTTCTAACAAAGTCACTCATTTTCTAAATATATGACGGGAAATTTAATTTTTCTATTTTTCTCACTAAAATCCATTCTTTTTCCAAAAATATCACAGGAAACCTTTACTTATTTATTTTAAAACGTATTTAAATACTTTTAATTATTAAATTTTAAAACCTCATTGTCCAAAAATATCACGGACATTTACCTTTTTAAACTAAATATATGTTACATTTTTTATTTTTTCTTACTAAAACACTCATTTCCAAAAGTATAACGGGCAAATCCGTACTTATTTATTTTAAAATATGTTTTAATGTTTTTAATTAATTAAAAGTGTTTAGCTATTTTAAGCTACTAATTATATTAATACTAATATACTAAATAATCTTAATCATTAGCCCTTGTTGTTAACAAGACCTGTCAAATAAAGCCGGGCCAATAACTTAAGTTTCCCAATTGTAAAAAAAAGAACCTGGAAGAAAGTACTAAGTAGAGTAGAAATGCACTGTACTTCCCTAATTCTACCGCCTAACACGTGTGCATATTCTTTTTCACTTCCCCCTTTAGATCTCCCAAACAATTTCCCCAAAATTCTTTCCTTGCGATACCCAACTCACCACTTACTGTTCTTCCCTTTAAACCCCTAAAAATCCCATCTTTCATCTCTATAACTCATTAATCTTCACCAGGTACACTAAAGTTCCAATCTTTACTTCACTTTTTATGTTCTTGCACTTTATTAGCTCACTTTTCTTGATTTTCTTGAATTTTTAAGTTGGTATTGTAATTGGGTTTGTATGAATTGTTGTAGTGTAATTGGATTTTTATGAATTGGGTTTTGTTCAGATTTTGAGTATGGATAAGCATGATGATGATTTGGGTGTTTCTAGTTCTAGGGTTAGTGAATTAAGTGGAAATGTTAGTGATATTGTAGCTGGTGAACCCCTAGTTGAGAAATTGGGTGATGAGTTGATGGTGGAGGTTGTTGGGTCTGATGTGTTTTTTGATGGTGTTAGTGGAGTTGGGATGGGTGGGAATGGTGAATTGGGGGTTAGGGGAGATGGGGTTGAGGTTGCGGGATCATCGAGTGATAAGGTTGCGGTGAGTGAGGGTGGTGTTGTGGAGGAAGTTGTGAAAGAGGGTGGTGTTGAGGTGGATGTGAAGGTTGCGGTGAGTGAGGGTGTTGGGTTGGGAGAAATTGCGGGATCATTGAGTGATGAGGTTGTTGTTAGGGATGTTGTTATGGAGGAAGTTGGTATTGTGGGGAAAGAGGGTGTTGTTGAGGAGGACGTGAAGGTTGCGGTGAGTGAAGGTGGTTTAGAGAAAGGTGAAGAAGTGAATGAAAGGGATGGTGTGAGCTGCGAATTGGTTATTCCGTCTGCTTGTGAAGATAGTGATATGCACGAGGATAATATGAATTGTGATACTAAAGTTGTTGAAGAGGATGTGAAAGTTGTGGTGGATGAGGATTCTAAGAATTGTGAAGAAGTGACTGAAAGGGATGGTGTGCGCTGCGAAATTGCCGCTCTGTCGACTGGTGTAGATATTGATATGCACGGGGATGCTACAAATTGTGCTAGTGAAGTTGTCAAAGAGGATGTGAAGGTTGCGGCTAATGAGGATGCTCTAGGAAGAGGTGAGAATGTGGCTGAAAGGGATGATATGAGCTGTGAATTGGTTTCTACATCTGCTCAGGAAGATAGTGGTATGCCTGGGGAAGCTGTAAATGGTGCAGGAGAAACTTTGGTGGTTACTGAATTCTCCAGTAAAATGACCCTTGTTGCAGGGAAACTGGATTCTGTAGTAAGTGAGGATGGTGCCGAAGCTGTAAGATCTTCGGGTGAAGCTCTTGAGAAACAAAAACAAATGACGCTAAAGATTGGTGGTTTGGGTGATCAAGCACCAGATGCACATGTTTTTGATGATATGGGTTTTGCAGATAGAAGTGTTGATACTGCCAATAGAACAGGGTTGATTGAGGGTGTTATCGAGGAGGATGTGAAGGTTGCAGTGAGCGAGGGTGATGAAAGAGGTGAAGAAGTGACTGTAAGGGATGATGTGAGCTGTGTGTTGGCAACTCCATCTGCTTGTGAAGATAGTGAATTGCACAGGGATGCTATGAATTTTGATACTAAAGCTGCCAAAGAGGATTTGAAAGTTGTGGCGAATGAGGATTTTAGAAAATGTGAAGAAGTGACTGAAAGAAATGGTGGGAGCTGTAAATTGACTGTCACATCTGCCTGCGAAGATACTGACATGCGGATGGATACTATGAATTCTGCCAGTGAAGTCGTTAAAGAGGATTTAAAGATTGCACCTATTGAGAATGCTTTCGGAAGAGGTGAAAATGTGATTGAAAGGGATGATGTGAGATGTGGATTGGCTACCACATCTGTTCATGAGTTGAGTGGTATACACGTGGTTGCTATAAATGGTACTGATGAGGTTAGTGCAGGAGATAAATTGGTTGGTTCTGAGTCCTACAATAAAGATACCAGTGATGTTGCAGAAAACCTTACTTCTGTAGATACCGAGGATGGTGCAGAAGAAGCTGTTAAGCCATTGGGTGAAGTTCTTGAGAATCAGATGATGGCAGAGATTGGTTTGTTGGGCACTGAAGCATCCGATGCACATGTTTTAGATGATATGGATACTTCAGATAAAAGTGTCGAGACTGCCAAGAGAACAAGGTTGATTGAGGGTGACTGTGACATTGATAAAGGCACTCAAACTTCTAAAGACTTGGTATCCACTATTGAACATTCTGGAATAGTTGCAGGTTTTACTGAAGCTATTGATAGCAAGGTTATAAATTCTGACAGAGATATCAAATCTGGAGATCACAACATTTTGACAACTGGAAGTGAGGGCATGTTAGTTGAGAATGCTGACTCTTCTGGAGAGAAAGAGCTAAAGGTGGAGGCTTTGCAGGGAAGCTCCAGAAATGATATTGCTCTATGCTCAGATCCGGGATCAGGTGGTAAGCAAATCCTAGATGACAGAAAAGTTATTTTGAATGATATCTTGTTAGCAAATTCTCTAACAAATATTGACAGCCGCGAAACTATTTGTCCAGATACTGGGAAAAATGTTGAACAAGTTAATGCCCCCGAAACAGATGTTTCTGGGGTGCGCTTTAAGGAGGCAATTGATTCTAAAGATAATGGATCAGTGGCTGATGCTTTGAACCACACCTTAAGCAGCTGTGTTGAGAGAGTGACTGTTGGTAATAACTCAGAAATTGAGGTTGATAAATGCACATATCCAGCATCTTCAAGCCAACAAAACCACCATACTGATGCGAATGTTGCAGATTCAAATACGGAAGTTTCAACAACTGTAATGGATGTCATTTCTAGTTCAGAAGATAATCAAGGTGTAAAATGCGATCCTTCGGAAAAGGATGGTGATGTACCTAAGAATGAAGAAAATTTTGACAAACAAGCTGTGGACTATATAGACTCCAAGGTTCAAGAAACTGAAGGAGATTTTGATATGCCAATTTCAGAGTGCTTGGATTCAACTTCAACCGTCAATTTTGTTAGGGCTACTTCAGATCAAGATAAAATTTTGGAAGTTGAAGAAGAATATAATGACGAAAGGCAGGTCGATTTACGTAAATTGCAAGAAACAGATGTTCTAGACAAGGCTATGGATATTGAACAGTCAGATGATTATGATGAGAAAATTTCGGAACAGATGTCTCCTAGTGATGAGTGCTTATTTAGTGATTTCCACTCTCGTTATTTGCTGCCACCAAAAAATGAAGGTGAGTTTGCTGCTTCTGATTTAGTCTGGGGAAAAGTTAGGAGCCATCCTTGGTGGCCTGGGCAAATATGCGATCCTTCTGATGCATCAGAGACGGCGATGAAATATCATAAAAAGGACTGCTTCTTGGTGTCATACTTCGGAGATCGGACTTTTGCATGGAATGATGCATCTTGGCTAAGGCCATTCAGGACACATTTTTCTCAGATAAAGGAGCAAAGCAATTCTGAAGCATTTCATCATGCAGTGAGCTGTGCGCTAGCAGAAGTTTCTCGTCGGGTGGAGTTGGGCCTTGCCTGCTCTTGCATATCGAAAGATTCTTTTGCCGAGATTGAATCTCAGATTCTGGAGAACGTTGGGATTCGTCAAGAAGCTGGTATAAGATACGGTGTAGATGAATCTTCTGCGGCTTCTTGTTTTGAGCCTGGGGAACTTTTGGGGCATATAAGATCATTAGCTGTCTTCCCGTCTGCTGACAGTGATGTCCTATTACAGCTTGTTATATTAAAGGGTCAATTATCAGCCTTGTCTCGTTTCAAGGGACAGGGTCCCCTGCCCAAGTTCCAGTTATGTGGGGGTTTGCTGGAGAAGGATGCAAATACAGATGGAATTCAGCAGCATGGTGAACAAATTAAAGGTGAAAACAACTTCAGTAGCAAACGTAGTCATGATTTTGCTGATAGTCTACCCCCAAGAAAGAAAGAGAGAAGCATGTCTGATTTGATGGACGATAAGCCACATTCCTCAGATAGTGACGATGAGCTTGACAGCAATGTGAAAGACAAGTCTTTTGCATCATCTGCTGGCATTAAGAGAAAGGCCCTAGATTCTCTCACTGATGGGTCAGATAAGAGACAAAGTTATTATGCTGCAAAAGTGTCTACCACAGCATCTCAAACTCCTAAGCCATCATTTAAGATTGGTGAGTGCATTCGCAGGGTGGCAAGTCAATTGACTGCATCTCCATCACTTGTGAAGTCTAACAGTGAAAAGTTTCTCAAGGTTGATGATAGTGTTGAGCAACATTTAGGGTTTGAAGACGCTTCGCAGACTCCTGTGAACTCCCAAAAAGAGACGATGATGCTTTCACCAGAGCACTCTTCTTTAGCTGAGATTCTTTCACAACTTCACTTGGCAGCACAGGATCCTATGAACAGCTACAGCTTCTTGAAAAACATTGCTAGTTTTTTTACTGGTTTTCGACATTCAGTTGCTTCGGGCCAGAGCTCTAGAACGAGGAACTCATCTACAGGAAGAGGTGGTAGAAAGAAAAAAGCACCTCAGTCAAGTATGAACTCTCCTGAAGATTTTGAATTTGACGACGTGAATGATTCATACTGGACAGATAGAATAGTACAAAATTATGGTGAGGACGAACTGCTAAATAATGCGCAGAATGGAGAAGCTGAACATCATTTAGTGCTTCACCAGGCTGATAAACCCGTAAAATCCAGTCGTAGATCGCGAAAGCAGTTTTCTAATGGGGAGAATTTAATTGTAGCAGAGGAACCCATTACTGAACCTATTGATAGGAAGCAAGATTGTTCACCGACAGAACTTATACTCAATTTCTCCGAGGGACATTCTCTTCCTACGGAACTGAATCTTAATAAAATATTCAGGCGCTTCGGCCCATTGCGGGAATGTGAAACGGAAGTCGACAGGGAATCCAGACGTGCGAGGGTCGTTTATAAGAGGTGTTCTGACGCAGAAGTTGCTTTAAGTAGTGCTGGGAATTTTAATATTTTTGGGCCAATGCATGTTAGTTACGAGCTGAGCTATGTGCCGTCAGCACCATATAAACCTTTGCCAGTTGCAGCATTGGCAGGCGAGCTTAATACAAGTTCATTTATTTAGGTAAGTTCTCGTATTTTCAAAGAGAATTTTTTTCGTTGGTATTCAGACTTTGGGCTGCTCCTTCAATCCCAAATTTCTCTTTTGTTCTGGCATACTACATAACAAGAAACGTACCCCTTGAGTGATTTGTTGAAAGGAGATCTTACGTTTACATGATTATCTGATTACAAATTGCTATCAAGATTCAGTATAAGCTATTGAGTCACTGTAATTAGTTCAATAAAACCTACAGAGAGTCACCAAGTAGTGGTGAAAGTTAAATCGAATTTGAGACATCCTGAGTAGGAACTCAAACATTTGTTCTGGTATCCTTCGTTTTGTTTGATGTGTAGCAAAGAGATAGTTGGCCTGGTCTGGACATGTAACATAATGTTGTTAGAATTCAATATCTTCCCTGTTCTTCTCCTCCTTTATCTTTTTTTTTCTCTAGGGAAATGTGTACCGTCCCTTGCGCCAATATTACATTAATTCAGAATTTACTATTTACTCGTTGGGCCAAAGTGAATTTGTTCAGATGTCATATAATGAACTTGGTCAGTTCTACTAAATAACCTGTATCATTGTAGTACATGCTAGCGATATCGGTTGGTTTGAGTGAAGTGTTTTGTTAAATTCCTCTTTTCCTTGATCTCACATTCGCTGTCGTAATCGATTGCAAATTTGCCATTCCTGATGATTCAACATAAACTTATCATTTAAATCTGTTTCTTTTATCACCAGAACAACAATATATCTTAGTTCTCATGATTTTAAATTGTACTTATGCTGTTTCAATATTTTATAATTATAGGTCTTTTTATTGTTGAGAGGAGGCAGAGGGACTATTGAGTGTGAGCTGCACAACTGCTCAGACTGGAAGAAGATGGAGGTAACCAGTCTATTTGTTAATCTGTCTCTAAAGAAGATGTTAGCGATGTTGTCTAGTGATATTAGTGCTCTATTGTATCATGGCCATAATGTAATTTTATCACTTATCATAACTACAAATGTCACATATTTTATTTAGGACTCGCTTGACTTCAGTATTGATAGCCAGGTACCGAAGTTTTTGTCCTTGTAAGATTTAATTTCTCATTTCATGATGAAATATGATGTGCTGATATGTTATATATTTTAATCAAAGGATGCTGCTTATATTAATCTGTCTAACCCTTAAAAAAAATCATATTTTGTATTCTGCTGAATTAATTTCTTAGTTCCTTTGTATGTGCGCAGATATAGTGATTTCTTGTTATTATTTTATTTTTTTTATAATGTTATATAGTAATATTTGGGTGGGGAAAACAAGGGAAGTAATGAAATTTGAAGGAATTATGGGCTCATTTATGCTTTTCAACTAGATAAAGTGTTGACAAATTTAAAATAACTATACTATTATTTTAATTTTTTAGCTCACATATCTTTTGGCTGTTTTTTCAATTTTAATTTTTTTTCTTAAAAATGATTTATTTGTTTTATTCAAAATTTTATACACGAAAAAATTTATCAGGATTCTACTGCAGGACCTATTTTGTTTCGTAATACAGTGTTCTGCCACTAAATTTTAATAGTTATACACATGAACTTCAAAGTTCAACAACTGAACCTATTTTTTTTTCACGAAATTTTCTACAAGTGAACTTGATTTTTTTTACAATGTTCAGCTGTTGAACAATGTTATTCATATTATTTTTATACCATAACTTTCGTGTTCTACCGTTGAACATAAAAGTCATGCAATCCAATTTGAAATCAAGCACATAAATTTTAAAGTTCTACAACTGAACTTACTTGTATTTAAATGTTCAACGGTTGAACACTGTTTCATACCAAAACTTGAATATTTTCACAGAAGTTGATAAAAATAATGGGGGAATTTTATGATGATGTCGATATTGATGTATGATTATAATTGTTAATCAAATATTAATTAGCTCTAAATTGTGAATTTTGTGTTTATGGACAACTTTATACATATAATAAATATATATTTAGAGTTCTAAGGGTTGGGGACCCTTTATATCTATTATCTAGTCATTGCATATATATTTGCTGGTTCATTTTATCTAGTGTCCTTCCCATCGATGAAACTTTCCTGTGAAGCATTAGAAGTCTCTGTTGGATAAACTAATCTCATGGAATTTGAGGAGTGCATTAAATAAGATTCATAGAATTAAGGAGATGTATCTGTGATGGTTTATAAAACTTAAAAGAATGTATTTGTGAATGTATCTATTATTATTCATGTATGTTGGTTTGTATTCTCATATTATATAAGAAGGAGAAAGCTAGAATCATTAAAGAGACATAAATAACATACAGAAAACAATTCAGTTTATGTTCCTTGTTTTTGTTCTAAATCTCTTATACTGAAACTCATACAGAAACCTTATACTATTAAACCCAACAAATTGGTATCAGAGCCTATATCGCTTACAAAGATGAATAATCTTCTCACTGTTCCAAAGCTTACCAAGGAAAACTATGGACACTGGTGTATTCGCATGAAAACCTTACTCGACTCACAAGGAGCATGGGAAATTGTAGAAAAGGGATACGAAGAACCGGAGAATGAAGGAGCCTTGAATCAGACTCAGAAAAACGATCTTGTAAAGGCTTGAAAACAAGATCAACAAGCTTTGTCTTTTATACACATGGGCTTAGAAGAAGCTATGTTTGAAAAGGTGGCGTCTGCAACAAAAGCAAAGGAAGCCTGGGAGATTCTGCAGAACAATTTTAAAGGAGTTGACAAAGTAAAAAAGGTACGATTACAAACTTTACGAGGAGAATTTGAAGCATTGCATATGAAAGAAACGGAGTCAGTCCCAGATTATTTTATAAGGGTTTCATCGGTTGTAAACCAAATGAAGAATTATGGAGAAACAATTGAGGATACTCGTATCAATGAGAAAATATTAAGATCTTTGAATACAAAATTGCAACTTGTTGGCATTTCCATTGAAGAATCAAATGACACAGAAACCATGTTCGTGGATCAACTTATGGGATCATTGCAAGCATATTCAGAAAGATTGTCAAAGAAGGAGGAAACAGAATCTCAGGTGCTGAAATCTGATGTTTCTGTTGAAGACAAAGAAAAGGTGTTGTACACACAATATTCCAGAGGAAGAGGACGTGGACGTGCAAATCAGAATCTTTATCAAGGCCGAGGACGTGGGCCTGTAACCAACAGATTTGAAGAAAAGGTGCAGACAAATCAACAAAATTGGTGCGGACAAGGAAGAAGTCGCGGCAGAGGAGGAAGATCAAATTCTGGCAGAGGTAGCAGATCTGTTGAATGTTACAATTGCGGAAAATATGGACACTTTGCAAAAAAATTGTTGGTCTAACAAGAAGGTTGATGAGAAAGCAAATATAGCAGAAACAGAGGAGCGACCAGATAAAGGTATTGTTCTAATGGCATACAAAAATGATATTCTAGAAGATGATATTATTTGGTATCTTTATAGCGGAGCTAGAAACCATATGTCTGGACTCAAGCATCTTTTTACCAATTTAAAGGAAATAAATTCTGGTTTTGTATCTTTTGGAGATGCATCAAAAATTGAAGTTAAAGGAAAGTGTGAAATATGTTATTCCAGAAAGGATGGCAGACAAGGAAGAATCGAGGATGCCTATTATGTTCCAGGCATGAAGAATAATATTCTTAGCCTTGGACAATTGCTTGAAAAAGGGTTCTCCATTTTCATGGAAGATAAAGCTATGTTTCTGAAGGACAAAAAGGACAAGATGTTGGCGCATGTAGAGATGGCTCAAAATCGGATGTTCAAAATAAATTTGAGAAATATACAGGAAACATGTATGCAAGTGAAGTCAGAGGACAAAGAATCTTTATGGCACAAGCGATTTGGACATTTACACTATGGAGGTTTGAAGGAGCTGACTACTAAAGAAATGGTTCATGGAATACCAAACATGCTTTATACAAGAAGTTTTTGTGAAGAATGCGTGATGGGAAAACAAACAAGGAATTCTTTCCAGAAGAAGGCAACATATCGTGCTACAAAGCCTCTCGAGTTGGTGCATACGGACATATGTGGTCTTATCACACCCAAGTCATATAGTTCCAAGAGATATTTCATTACGTTCATTGATGATTATTCTCGAAGGACATGGGTTTATTTTTTGAATGAAAAATCTGAGGCATTGAAAGTATTCAAGAAGTTCAAACTTTTGGTGGAAAAGAAGGCTGGAATGCATATTGAGGCATTGCGTTCAGATAGAGGCGGAGAATATACATCAAATGCTTTCACGGAGTACTGCGAAGAACATGGTATTAGAAGATTCTTAACAGCCCCTTATTCACCACAGCAGAATGGCGTGGCTGAAAGAAAAAATCGGACAATCTTAGACATGGTTCGATCGATGTTAAAGAGCAAAGAATTGCCAAAAGAATTTTGGGCAGAAGCTGTACAATGTGCAGTTTACATTCAGAATCGATGTCCACATTCAAACTTGGGAAATAAAACACCTCAGGAATTATGGAGTGGAAGGAAGCCTACTATATCACACCTAAAAGTTTTTGGGAGTATGGCATATTCACATATTCCAGATCAAAGAAGGAAAAAGTTGGACGACAAGAGCAAGAAGTATGTTTTTATCGGATATGATGAGAAAACAAAAGCATACAGACTTCTTGATCCAATCACTATGAAGATGGATGTAAGTCGAGATGTACAAATACAAGAAGATGATGCATGGAACTGGAATAAAACACCAGAAAAAGAAGCAAAGGAAGGTGGTTTTTCAATTTCACAAGACTCACCAACAACAGATGACGTACTGGAAGATAATGAAGAAGATGAGGATGAGCCCCGGAATCCTAGAATGAGAAGATTACGGGACATATATCAAACAACAGAAGAGGTGCACCTGGTGTGTTTGGTGGCAGATACAGAAAATATAAATTTTGAAGAAGCAGTAAAAGAAAAAAGGTGGCAAGCTGCAATGGATGAGGAAATTAAGGCTATTGAAAAGAACAAAACCTGGGAACTAGTAGAACCACCAGAAGGTTGTAAGCCCATCGATGTTAAATGGGTTTATAAGAAGAAAATGAATGCTCAAGGAGAAATAGAGAGATACAAGGCACGGTTAGTTGCAAAGGGTTACCGACAAAAGGCTGGAATAGACTATGATGGAGTTTTTGCACCCGTTGCTAGAATGGAGACAATACGACTTCTAATTTCTCAAGCAGCTCAATATAAGTGGCCTATTTATCAAATGGACGTGAAATCTGCGTTTTTGAATGGCATGCTCGAAGAGGAGGTATGCGTGAATCAACCTCCTGGATGCATACAAGAAGGCAAAGAAAAAATGGTGTTAAAATTATACAAGGCGTTATATGGCTTAAAACAGGCGCCTCGTGCATGGAACACTCGTATTGACGCCTACTTAAAGAAGAATGGGTTCATACAATGTCTGTTTGAACCTGCTGTGTATGTCAAAGTAAGGCAAGGTAATTTATTACTTGTTGCACTCTATGTCGATGACCTTATTTTTATGGGGAACAATGAGGATATGATAAAAGATTTCAAAAAGGAGATGACTGATATGGGCTTAATGAGATATTTTCTTGGCATAGAGGTGAAGCAAGAGAAATCAGGAATTTTTATATCTCAAGAAGCATATGCTAATACTATCCTAAAGAAGTTCAGAATGGAGCAATGTAATCCAGTAGTAACACCCATGGAACTGGGCACAAAACTTTCTAAATTTGAGGGAGGAAATTCGGTGGAAGCAAATTTATATCAAAGTTTGGTTGGGAGCTTGAGATATCTTACTTGCACAAGACCTGACATTGCTTATAGTGTTGGGATTGTAATTAGATTCATGGAGGATCCAAAACAGTAACACTGGAAAGCAATAAAGAGGATTATGCGGTATATTCAAGGAACAAGGTCTTTGGGATTGTTTTATTCAGGAACAGAGGATTACAAATTGTTGGGATATCCTGATAGTGATTGGTGTGGAGACATGGATGACCGCAAAAGCACGTCTGGATACTTGTTTTTTATGGGAGACACTGCTTTTACATGGTACTCTAAAAAACAGCTGATAGTTTCATTATCAACCTGTGAGGCGGAATATGTGGCAGCTTCTTACTGTGTTTGTCATGTTATATGGTTAAGGAGGTTACTTAGTGAATTAAGGATTCTGCAGAAGAGATCAACTGAAATTTGTATTGATAACAAATCTGCAATTGAGCTTACCAAGAATCCAGTTCATCATGAAAGGAGCAAACACATTGATGTTCGATTTCATTTTATTCAGGAGCATGTAAAGGAGAAGAATGTGCAGTTACGTCATGTTGTTAGTCGTGACCAGATAGCAGATGTGCTCACTAAACCACTATCCAAAACATTGTTTGATACTTACAAAAGGTTGATGGGCATGAAGGACCGAAAGGAATTAGTTTAAGGGAGGAATATGTTGGATAAACTAATCTCATGGAATTTGAGGAGTGCATTAAATAAGATTCATAGAATTAAGGAGATGTATCTGTGATGGTTCATAGAACTTAAAAGAATGTATCTGTGAATGTATCTATTGTTATGCCACATTTTGGCATAGTCCAAATTTCTCCGTTTAATAATTATTAATTCAGATTAATAATTAATTGCTTAACCAATAAGCAATATCCTCTCTCTGAAACGAGAAAAGAATCAATCTCAATCGACGAATAACGAAAAATATCTCCAAACGATATTCTTCAAATTATGGAAAGAAATGCGGAGATGCCGCAAGATTGTAGGAAAATATGTGAAGACCGGACTATTTATGGGAACGTGAGGTGGATTGATAATCCTTGAACTATTTATGGGAATTTGAAGAGGATTGATAATCCCTGAACTATTTATGGGAACTTGTAGAGGATTGATAATCCTTGAACTATTTATGGGAACTTGAAGAGGATTGATAATCCTTGGACTATTTATGGGAACTTGAGGTGGATTGATAATCCTTGAGCTGTTTATGGGAACATAAATCTTGACTATCTTATGGGATTGGACTGAATGAACTTATCCAATGACTTGTTTTCCAAGAACTACGTGAGGCTTGATCCCTATATAAATGGGTACGTAGGCACCTTGTATGGTACAGTGGTACACGGCAATTGACACTCGGGAAAGAGGAAGAGAAAGAACTCATTCTCTATTCAATTTCTGAGGAGTCATCATACGAGTTCAGCCCCCAAACATCCAAAAATCCTAAATCCCCCTATTTTCATAATTCGTTAATCCAGCAAACTCCGATTCGGGTTGTTACGAAATTCCTCCAACAACAATTGGCGCTAGAAGGAGGGGATTATTTTTTGATTGTGGAGGACAATCAAATCATCTACATCATACGCAAGGGGGGTTATTATGGATCTGGAGTGGCTTTAATGGAGGAGCAGAACGATGGAGGCGGTGATTCACGATTCTTTTCAAAATTAAGATAAGTTTTCTTATGCTTTTGTCCATATACATAAGTTATCTTATAAAATTCATAGTAAATTTAGTACATGTCGGATTTTAATGATTTTTTATGATCCGGAGAGCTTTTACGATTTTCTGCAACTTTTGTTCTTGGTGTTTTCTCGGATTATGTTTCGATCTATTCTCGAAATCACAAAACATAATCAGATCCCGTTTTTCAGTATTGAGAAGTTAATCAGCAGACGTTTTATTTGATTCCTGATTCGTTATAAGTCCATTTCTGACGAGCCATATATCATAGGAAAGCTCTTTTCGTTTTCTACAACTTTCATGTTTTGTGTTTTCCAAGAAAACATCGTTTACAGGGTCAGAAAGGTAAAAAACAGATCTGGACAGAATCTGAATCATGGAGATGTTAAAGAATTGTGTTGCAATATTCGTAGCGCGTGATTTGATTACTTCACTAGCTTGTGCATGGACAAAAATAAGTGTGGAAGGTCCTTATCTGATAAGGGTAATGTTTTCGAAAGCTCTCTTTTCCAAGGAGGATTAATATTGAAGACCCTACTCTCAGAGGAGAGTCCATGAATAAAATTACATTATTGAAGGTCCATTGGTAGATGGATATTTCTTGGTTGGCACAAGACATTCCTACAATCACGGGAAGAAATGCGGATATGCTGCGAGATTGCAGAAAAACGTGTGGGACCGGATGTGATATGGGCTGAAAGCCTGACATTTGAAATTGGGTATCTTATTAAAGTCTCGGCTCGGGGGCTCGCGGATGATCGAAAACACATACTTATGTGGGCAATAACACTTGAAAAGCGTGTATGCCAATTCGGATTATATACAAAACTCTAAGCGACCGAAGAAATTTGGAAGCTCGAAGATTTTTAGTTCTCCACTGCAGCAAGCTACACTGAAGAACTGGGGGCTTGTTATTATGCCACGTTTTGGCATAGTCCAAATTTCTCCGTTTAATAATTATTAATTCAGATTAATAATTAATTGCTTAACCAATAAGCAATATCCTCTCTCTGGAACGAGAAAAAAATCAATCTCAATCGATGAATAACGGAAAATATCTCCAAACGATATTCTTCAAATCATGAAAAGAAATGCGGAGATGCCGCAAGATTGTAGGAAAATATGTGAAGACCGGACTATTTATGGGAACGTGAGGTGGATTGATAATCCTTGAACTATTTATGGGAACTTGGATAGGATTGATAATCCTTGAACTATTTATGGGAACTTGAAGAGGATTGATAATCCTTGGACTATTTATGGGAACTTGAGGTGGATTGATAATCCTTGAGCTGTTTATGGGAACATAAATCTTGACTATCTTATGGGATTGGACTGAATGAACTTATCCAATGACTTGTTTTCCAAGAACTGCGTGAGGCTTGATCCCTATGTTAGATCAGAATTCAATGATTGTCAGGAGCTAGACTCAACTGATCAGGATTACTGACGTCATCAGTATTGCATGGTCATCAGTATTTGACTAAGCGTCAGTTGTTTATCATCAGGATTCCTACTCAGACTATGATCAGGTTTGATCATCAGGACTTGAAGCTGATCAGGATTCCTACTTCGAGTTATATATGGGGTCTAGTTAAACATGGAAGTTTATTTCTGTTGGTTCCTGTTTTGTAGAATGCAGCTATCGATTAAAGATATGTTTCTATCTTTGTTATTGATTAGGACTTATCTTGTAATTGATAGAGAAGCTGTGTAGTATATAAACACAGTCTTGGTTTCGATTTATGAAGAGAACATAATCGAATAGAAGCTCTTGAGAACATAGAATTTCTTGAGAGAGTTTTTGTAAGCTAGCAGCTCTTAAGAACATCAGAATTTCTTGAGAGAGTTTGTAACAGTTTTATATCAGAGTTAATAAAGCTGTTATTGTTATTATTATTGATCTTTCATATTTGTGTTATATAAAGTCGAGAATCTTAAACAATTGTATTCAACCCCCTTCTACAATTGTTATTTACTGGGCAACACCCTACATAAATGGGTACGTAGGCACCTTGTATGGTACAGTGGTACACGACAATTGACACTCGGGAAAGAGGAAGAGAAAGAACCCATTCTCTATTCAATTTCTGAGAAGTCATCATACGAGTTCAGCCCCCAAACATCCAAAAATCCTAAATCCCCCTATTTTCATAATTCGTTAATCCAACAAACTCCGATTCGGGTTGTTACAAAATTCCTCCAACAACATCTATTATTATTCATGTATATTGGTTTGTATTCTCATATTATATAAGAATGAGAAAGCTAGAATCATTAAAGAGACAGAAATAACATACAGAAAACAATTCAGTTTATGTTCCTTGTTTTTGTTCTAAATCTCTTATACTGAAACTCATATAGAAACCTTATACTAATAAACCCAACAGTCTTGTTGCCTTTGACGACACATATGTATATGTATGTATATATATGTATATGTATATATATATATTTATATATATATATTACTTGGGGTATATTTGCACTGACTTGTAGCAGTAGCTGCTGCTGCAGATAGATGATCAATGTTTCACCGCATCTGGTACCCCTCCATTTGTAGCTAAATAAACTAGCACAATTATGCACCAGTAGGCTGTAGACTCTTTCATTCTTAGAATGACTAACATAATCTGATACTTTACCAGTAACATTTGTATCATACAATCAACTAGGTGATATTACCCTCCACCTCTAGAAAAATGGATTAGGGAGTGCAATGCGGAGTCTATTTCAAATTGCCTTTAGATTTGGCAGGAAATATGTTAAAAGCTCCGTATCATATATGTTTACTTGGATATTTTTTGGTGCTTTCTGTATATCTGATGATCATATCACTACTAGAAAAACTGCATTAGACATCGGCTAAAAACCGATGTCTATTGAAAAAGAGAAGCGATGTCTTTGCATGTGTAGAGAAAGGTAGGGGTATTAGACATCGGTTTTTAGCCGATGTCTATGTTAATCTTTAACATCGGTTTTTTAAAAAGCAACAGATGTCTATGTTCCTTTTTAACATCGGTTTCTTAATAAGGAACTAATGTCTATGTTCATTTTTAACATCGGTTTCTTAATAAGGAACTGATGATTATGTTTCTCTTTTACATCGGTTTCTATTCTTTAGACATTAGTGTTCTTGTGATATTTAACATCGGTTTTTTGCGAAAATAATGTAAGTTCTGTATTTTTTTAATACATGGATGCCCTATTTGACATGGCCAAAAACCAAAACCAAATGACCAAATTCAAAAAGCCAAACCAAAACCAAATATCGAAATCAAAAGGCCAATATATACTAAAACCAAATATAAAATTCAAAAGGCCAACTACATTATCCAATTCATATCGAAACTAACTACATAATCCAAACCATCCAAATATCAAAACTACATTCATATAGGCACATTTCCTAGTTTTGCAGGCACATTTCCTAAGAGTGATGCCTTCTCTTTTATCTCTTTTTGATTCGGATAAGTTCTTGAGCAATGCCATATCCGCTCTTGATGTCGAGACCATTGGGAGTTCTCGGAGCCTGAATAACACATTTAAGCACACAATGCTGACCTGGAGGTAGAGTGCTAATTATATATGATCAATACTTGTAAAAAATAATAGAAGTAAAAAGGAACTAACTGTATAATTTTTCATCCTCTGGAAGATAGTTCTACTAGTAAACACTACACTTGTTATAACACTAAGCCCGTGATTTTTAAGAACAATGTCAGAAGCACTTTGTGCAGCATCAGTAGCATCAACCACTGTAATTCCAATGTCTGCCTTCTTCAAAGCAGGGCCATCATTGACACCAACTCCAGTCATACCACAAATATGCTTCCTCTCCTGCAACTTCTTGACGATTTCATACTTGTGCTCTATACATTTTTAAGAATCGAGAATCAGAACAATCTCAAAACTTTAAAAGTAGAAACAGAACTAACGTGTTCAAAAACAACCTACCTGGAAAAACTCCAGCAAATCCATCTGCCTTATCCTGACCAAGTAAAGACGCGGAAGGATACATATTTGTTCCCATTCCCAGTCTTCGCCCAGTCTCATTTACAATAAATTAAGGAAACAAAAGGATACAATTTTGGCAGAGACATAAAGGATTATTTATTTAATTACCAGTAATCATCTTTACATTTACACCAAGATGGAGAGCCCTGCGAATAGTCTCGGCACTGTCATGCCTTAGAGGATCAAACAGGGAGAGTAATCCAACAAATTGCCAGGGACCACCAGCACTATCTTTTGAATTCTCAGACACTACCTGCAATATTTTCAGAACATCAATATTAGGAGAAATTAGTTTATCAATCTGGAGAGATTCAAATGAAATAAATAGATTCAGAACAAGCAAAGAGAGAAAAATGAGTGTAATGAAAAAATTCAGAATAGAATCATATCAGACTTGGCTTGCAACACCCAATGATCTTAATCCACACTCCGCAAACTTATCAATCATGGCATGAACCTTCTTCTTCGTATCTTCTTTGAAATTGCAGAGAGTAAGGATCTGAAATAAGATTCTAGCATACAACCCAAGTAAGCAATCAAATACATATATTATTATATTCTGATGCTAAAGGTAGGAAAAGTAAGAAGATTTGAGTATTGAAGTACCTGTTCTGGAGCAACCTTGCTGGCCCTATGCCAATTTCCATCGGAATCAATGTAAGTCAATGCACTCCTCTTGTCCACAGGATTGAACGGAAGAAAGTGTACATTTCAAATATACCTGCAATCTGCACACATCTAAAAGGGATAAAAGTCTAAATCTCATTCACAAAATCTAGAACACTAATACTTAAACAAATGAGATCATACAGGAAAATCTATATACCGAGCTTACCTCTATTCTGATAGTGTTAATGCTTCTAAACCTTTCGCTGATGTCGGTCTTTACATTAGGCCAAATGCCTAGAAACTGGAGAAACAGTTGTTATAAAGAAGGTCCTGCAAGACATGAGATATAAAAATCGTGAATTGCAGTTGATGCGCACAATGAATCATCCAAATGTAGTTGGTCTTAGGCACTGCTTCTTTTCAACTACCAGCAGTAACGAGCTATTTCTTAACTTAGTAATGGAATATGTGCCTGAGACCATGTATAGAGTATTGAAGCACTACAGCAATGCAAACCAGTAATGGAGTATGCCATTTGACTCTTGCTTTTTTCCACAGGTTGATCCTCTTACCCACCAGGTCAAAATTTGTGACTTTGGAAGTGCCAAAATGCTGGTATGCCTTACTTCTGTTTGTTTTAGTAGCCAAAAACTGGATGACCAGCTATATCGTGCCAAATATATTACAGTATATTATGGTTGCACATATCTATGTCATTCATGTTTTTAAGTAATCAGTTACTGTGACAAGTAATTAAAAGAATGTCTTGTTGTAATTAATTTTCATTCTTAGCAACTCGATTCTTTTTATCGATGAATTGTACGTTTGTTCGTGATCCACTTCAGCTATAAGTTGCCCAGATACAATAAGCGGTAAAGAACATAATACCACCAAAAGGATTCTTGTCGACTAAACTAATAGACATCTAGAACATCTAACAATATCACAAGGTCCACAACATACAGAACACAATACACTCCTAAACCAAATATCTTTAGCAGACACTTACTAACCAAAACCTGTAGATTCAAAGCACAAAAGGCACAAGAACACTAATCATTATTTATAAGCTCATATTAAACCAAAAACCATAATAAAAATTTCTCTCATCCTGCGGCCACTACAAATAAAAATCAATATGCCTATCTTTCCAAAACTAATAGACATTCAGTACAACAAAAGAATACAGCTGTGTTGTAAAATAAAAACCAAAGCTACGACGTCAACTCCTCTAACTTCCATAGCAAACAAGAAACACAATTACACATATATAAGTATGTATCGGTGTACATGTAGTGTACATACCTCAGCCTTGAACATGAATAGATATTTTTTAGCCAAAGAAGATCCCGACACATCCTCGAACTCCACGCTTTAAGCTCCGGATCTGTTTTATTCGAAAAATTGAAGAAAAGAAAAAACAATTGCAAGGTGCAGTGAAGTGTAATCGGAGCTTGAAAAAAACAGGGAAGAAGGCTAGGGTTACGTTTGACAAAGGGGGTGGATAAAATTGAACTAATATTGAAAGGGGGTTGATAAATTGAAAGGAAATGAGAGAATGGAACAATTTCAAAGGGTAATTGAAGCCTTTTGGTTGAAAGGAGCGGGTTAGGGTTCTGGAAGAAAAGAGGGATAGAGCGGTGGGTGTGTGATTTTATGTTTTTGTTTTGGGGGGTGGGTTTATGTTTTTTTATTTTATGTTTTCAGTTTAAGGGGGAAAAGAGGGACAAGCGGGAGCTGAATTTAGTTAAGGGGGGAATTTTTTGTGAAGGGGGAAATGAAAAAGAGGGAAGGCGATTATCATTAGACATCAGTTTTTGTTATAATTCCTAATATGCAGCGGATTGATGTGAAGAATACAAAATAAGAACAAGTAAAGAAGAGATTCGTTTGTGGAGAAAGCTCCGTTTTCTATATTGATCAAGCTGTAAAATGTATATACAAGAACTGGAAAGAGAACTGAATTGACTACATTGTGACATAATTTCTAACTACTTGAATACTGAGAAGTATATGTCTATATATAGACTAAGAATGGAATAACAAACTTAACAGACTTGTTGATATGCCAGCCTGGATATGCCAGCCTGGATAATACTTGATAGCAACTATATATTCCAACATCCCCCCTCAAGTTGGAGGTGGGAGAGGAAGCGAAAACCTGCAACTTGGACAATCTGGAAGAACAGAAAAATTGACTGCACTTTGAAGAGCTCAACCAACAGCAGCAAATTTGAATTTGAATGCAACTTAGCATGATGAGCTTGGTAGGTGATTGATGAACTTTGATGCAGATGCATCCAACTTGAAACTGGAATGCACAGTAAACAACACGTAGCTTGACAGTAAACTTGTTGACAGCAACTTCTTGACAGCAAGTTCTTGACAAGAAGTTCTTGACAGCAACTTTCAGTACAGCAGGACTTAGATAAAGTCATAAAGAGGCATACACCACAAAGTCATTTGGGAAATTGCTAGCTCACAAAGGAGACAAGCCAAATAAACCCACAGTGGGAGAAATTGCCACTAAAAGGGCACAAATTCAGAAATGGTGAAGACCTCACAGAGTCGTAAAACGAGCTCGAACGGCCAAAAAAAAACATATCATAAATTCTGACCTTGCAGAGTCACAAGATTGACTCGAACGGCCATATCAGAAAAATGATCACAAAGCAATCATCAATTTCAGAATTCAGTTTAGGAACCTAACAAAGTAGGCTTAGAACTCACCATGGAGCTTAGAATCAAAACTCTCTAAGGAGTTTTAGGAAAAGAAATCAATCATAAAAAGAATGATTATAACAAAGAGAAAATGATGATGAACTTCATTCACAACAGCGGTTGGATGCAGGGTGAATAACAATCTAAACAAACTCCACCACCTATAGCTAATTCACAAATCGAATGATGTTGTAGTGTTAAAAACACTCAAGAAACTGATAAATTGTAACAAACTCTAGTGTTTTCGTCAGAATACACTAGGTTTCAGGAATATCGCAAGATAGAATAAAAAAAACTCATTGAGGAATTTTGTCGAACAGATAGAGTGCATCAAGAGAGATGATCAGGTTTTGATAGAATCAACACTAAAACGTGCTCAAATTTCAGAGATTATACGCAATATATTCCAACAATGATCGAAACAAGATCAACAACAAAAATTCAGCAAGATTTGCAGAATTCAGGAAAATTCAGAGAAAATTTCATGATGAATGTCATGATTTCAGTAAGAATTATTCGTCGAATAACGAGTCAATCAATCGAACAAATAGAGATCAACAAAGAAGTAAGAACAAAACAAACAAGTAAGAATTGATATGAAATGAACGAGAAGATGATATGATGATGATTTTAACAAACACAGAACAGATATAAGTGTTTTATGAGTAAATTTGATAACAAAAACAACAAATCTTGATTGATGTGATGTACAAATCAATCAAACAAAGAAAGTACAGATTTATTGAGAGAAATGAATAGAAATTAGCTTACGAACGAAGCAAAAGAAGCTCTCAAACGAAGCTTAAATGGCGGAAACGATCGAAGATTGAAGACGAACAGTAGCGCCTATACAACACACCAGAAATTGCGGAATGAACAAGCAAACGATGGAGAATCGTCACCGGATGCTCTGATACCATGTTATAATTCCTAATATGCAGCGGATTGATGTGAAGAATACAAAATAAGAACAAGTAAAGAAGAGATTCGTTTGTGGAGAAAGCTCCGTTTTCTATATTGATCAAGCTGTAAAATGTATATACAAGAACTGGAAAGAGAACTGAATTGACTACATTGTGACATAATTTCTAACTACTTGAATACTGAGAAGTATATGTCTATATATAGACTAAGAATGGAATAACAAACTTAACAGACTTGTTGATATGCCAGCCTGGATAATACTTGATAGCAACTATATATTCCAACAGTTTTCTAAATTCCGATGTAAGAAATACTTTTAACATCAGTGGCTTTTCTAACCGATGTCTAAAGTGGGATGTCTAATCTAGTTTTTTTAGTAGTGTATGGTTCTAGTAATTATATCTTTACTTTTTCTCTTTCGTGTTTGGCTGTGGTGGGTATGGAAAGCTTCTGGATGAGCTACATTGTTGAAGTAAAACTTTCTGTTTAAATTTTAGTGAAAAAGTTATTATTCTTGGTAAGTAAAGGAACCCATATGGTTCAAGTAGAGTTGTCTACTGGGTCCGGAATCTAGTAACAAATAGTAATAACATTGTTGTTCTGTCATGTATTGAGGAACCTACTTGTCTAAGGACATTAATAGGGTGGGAGATGTTTCATTTTATGTATAGCATTCAACGTATATTATTATTCAACTTGCGGTTGGCTATGGAAGTGATCAGCTACTATGGCCAGTTTTTAAGCAATTGCAAACAGTCCCGTATCGGTAAATGTGAGTCTATATCAGTAGAATCTGTGAGCAGTGGAATTTGCAGCCAAAGAACTTTGCAATTGCCTCTTGTGCAGTTGTGTACGTGAGCTGCATGTGATGGACATTCTTTATAAATAAAACATGCATTTGGAAAACATAGATAATAGATTATCCTTTTGTTGTTCACATTTGGGGTGTGTTTCAATTTAGATTTTGGATTGATAATAATTATGGATTTTGAAAGATTATTGATGATTTTAATTCAATCTTGAGTTTGACAGTGTCACAGAGTCGTTGGAAAATCACATTCTAATATATTTTAACCCGATTTTAGAATATATAAAATACATTAGCAAATTATAAAATTTTGTAATTTTATAAACTCTTAAATATCATCGTATTTTAATGTATTTTAAAACCAGGTCGTATGTTGACACGGATATGGTTGTGTCCTCACTGTTCTTACAGAATGCACGGCAATGGGATGCTAACAAGATTTATCAAGTTTTTTCTAGAGAGGATGCTGAGTGTATTTTGGCAACTCGTATACCTGAACATCATGTGGGAGATCATCTGGCATGGACAAGAACTTCTAATGGAAAATATTCTGTTAAAACAGGATATCAACTGTGGCACAATCGGAATGTGGGTGTGGGATCAGTTTTGCAGTCGAAAGGGTGGAGCAGGTTGTGGAGTTTGGATTTGCCCCACAAGATTAAGGTCTTCCTTTGGCGTTTCTGCAGGAATAACATCCCAGTAAAGAGCAGATTGAGTATGAAGGGAGTGCATCTTCCTCTTAACTGTCCTATGTGTAACTCTGATCTTGAAGACATTTTTCATGTTTTCTTCGAGTGTCCTTTTGCAACTGCCTGTTGGTCTATCTTTGGTTTTCATCATGATTTAACAAATGCAGACAATGCAGCTTCCTGGTTGCTAGCAAAGCTGGATACAGGAACGGAGGATGAAGTGTTGACAATGGTTAAAGTCTTATGGGGGGTGTGGTTCTTCAGGAATCAGAAAGTCTGGGAAGGTAAAGTGGTAACTGCAGATATTGCTATGGGGTGGAGTACGAAGAATATCTCAGATTGGAAAGAAGCTAGAGAGATGAGACCATCTAAATCGTTTGGTAGCCCGACTATCAGCAATCCTGTTAGAGCGAAATGGCAGAAACCAGAAATGGGTTCTCTTAAGTTGAATGTTGACGCAGCAGTGAAAGTGGGAGACACAAAGTTCAGCATGGGATTGGTACTGAGAGATCACAATGGCAGTCTAATGGGTGGAAAAACAATTTGCAAAGCAATGACAACAACTGTTTTTGAAGCCGAAGCTTTAGCAGTTCTGGAAGGTTTACAGTGGCTGCTCACAATGTCTTATGAAAGGGTAATTGTTGAATCTGACTCTCTTCTCACCGTTCGAGCTCTTCAAGGTCCTGATGATAATATTCTAGAAGTTGGTAATGTGTTGAGTGCCTGCCATTCTGTATTGAATTCTCGAACAGGTTTCTCAGTTTCTTTCGTTAAAAGACAAGCGAATGGGGTTGCTCATTTGGTAGCTAAACTGCCCTGTTCCCTGAATTGTCAAAACGTGTTTACGTCTCCTCCGATTTCTTTGGTGGAGTCCCTCTTGTATGACGTTTCTTATTAATGATATTTGTCTTTTATTTCAAAAAAAAAAAAAAAAAAAAATGTATTTTAAAATTTTAAATTAAATATCATCATAATGGACCTTTTAGAAGTTCAAACTGAATGTGCACAGATTTTAAAAGGTATTTTAAATTCTCATTAAATATCACAAGGTTGTAAAGATTTTCCAGATTTCAGATAAAATAGACTTAAATTCTTAAAATCCAAATTTTCTTGTTAAATCGGGACTGAATATTTTCTTGCTGATTTATGCAGGGGATGTATTAAACTGAGAGGAAGGATATTTTGGATTCTAAAACTTCTGTTGTATATATTATAAAATTTAAAAAAATATTAATAAAATTTGAGAAAAAATTACTTTTTTTATTGAAAATTTGGAGATTATATATGTTCTGCAATCAAAATATCGTACAATATATTGTATTTTGTAATCAAAATATAGCAAAATATTATTTTCTAAACAATGTTCTATTTACAGTAGAACCTCGATAAATGAATACACTTGGGAATAAAAAAATATATTCGTTTAACGAGATTATTTATTTATCGATAAATGAATATTTTATTCAATTATCGATAAATGAATATTTATTCATTTAGATAATAATTTTACTTTTTTTATTATGATAATGATATTTTAAAATTTAATATTTCAATATATCTAGAAGATGATAGTTAAAAATTTAAAATTCTTACCATATATTTTGTTCACTCTCAATAATATGCATACATTAATTATACGTATAAATTAAGTATAGTGTGTTTATACTATTTTAATATACTTGAGAGTGTTCATAAGATTGTATTAGTAATATACTTAGAGTCTATTAAATTATATATAAATTTATAAAAAAAATTGACTAAATGACATATATCATAAAAATATATATTATTTTAATTTTAGTGAATATTCATTTATGTTTAAAGAATTCAATACAATTTATTCATTAATGCATTTCGCGAGATTATTCATTTACTCCGTTATCCCAAATTGGGACCGAAAAAATATATTCATTTGACGAGTTTATTCATTTATCGAGGTTCTACTATAAGTCATTATTTCATTAAAAATCCGGAAAATCATGTTTTTTTTCAAACTAAGTATGATGTTCTACCAACTCAATATGTTTTGTATAAAATATATTTGAAATGTATAATTTGCAAAATATTTTTAATTTTAAATATTTTTAATGAAATATTAATTTCTATATAATATAATTGACAAAATATTACATATCACAAGATTTTGCTTTCTAAACATTTTCATGCCATGATTTTACATAATTCAATACAATTTGATGATATTCAAAAATTTATGAAATGTTTTAGAATTTACTAAATGAGGAATTTTGGTGAATTTTAAGATATTTTTTAATGATTTTAGAAATTTGATCAAAATTTATGAGATTTTAAAATTTTTATCAAAAATGTTACTTGATTTATTAAAATTAACAAGAATCCCCAAGATTAAATTAACGACAATTTTTAAAAATTCATGTAATATGTTAGATATACTACATATAGTTGGAAAATGCTACGTACCCTAATTGTTTTCCAAAAAATTTATCAAATACTTATATGTTAGTGTAAAATTGATAATTGCGTGCATATGTCACAAATAAATATATGCAATGTCAATTTGGTAAAAAATTTGGGGTATTCTTTAATCAAACTGGCTTAAAACCCGTGCATATTATTTTTAATAATTATTATTGTATTAATTGCATTTGTTAAAAAAGTAAATAGTCGTGTTAAACTTTTTTAAATAATTATAAGTATAAAAATATGTTTTAAAATAAATAAGTAATGGTTTGATAGTGATATTTTTCGAAAAAAGGGGTTCTAATAAATAAAAATAGAAAAAATAACATGTTTGAGTTGAAAATGGTAATTGCATGTAATTAAAAGTATTAAAATAAGATTTAAAACAAATAAGTAAGGATTTGTTCATGATATTTTTGAAAAATAAGGTATTTTAGTAAAAAACAAATTATAAAAGTAATATGTTTTAGTTGAAAAGGAAATTGTCCTTGATATTTTTGATAAAAATGGGATTTTGTTAAAAGAAAATAAAAAAGAATAATATGTTTTAGCTGAAAAGAGTAATTGTTATAAATAGGTAATGTTATTATTTAATAACATTTTTTATAGCTAAATAAGGATAATTAAGTAAAACAATTCAAAAAACACGTATCAAAATTTTAATGTTTCGTATCTAATAATAATATAGTACGGATAGATAGCAAATTCTGATGAATTTGCTAGTATCTTAAATCTTTTATTATCTCGTTAAAATCTATGAGAATGGAAGGATTTCATAAAAACTATACGAAATAATGATAGACGTTATAGATTTCAAATTTTTGTTCCAAAGGTAAAAATTTTGATAAAAACTTTTAGAAGTGAGAGCCTTTGTTTTTTTTCTCTCCTATGAAGTGAGAGCCTTTGTTTTTCTCTCCTCTTTTGATTGAAAGTGTGAGAGTTTGTGATGGATAACGTTGAAGATATAAATGAGAGGATGGCAGGTATGGGTATTGATGATCAAGAGAATACAGAACTCTTGTTTGATGAGGAAGCGGAAGACCTATCAAACAAGTTTGAGTTATGTCTTGTTGGCCGGTTTTTATCAGAGAAAGGGCTCAATGTCCGAGCGATGAAGTCTAAAATGGCGGATATATGGCGTCCGGCAAGAGGGCTGAACATCAAGGATCTCAAACCAGGTGTGTTTTTGTTTCAATTTTATCATGTTGATGATTTGGAGTGGGTGCTTAATGGTGGACCTTGGAACTTTGATGGTGCAATGCTTATTCTGAGTAGAATTGATTCTGGTAAAGATCCTTTGGAGGTACCATTGTTTTATTTACAATTTTGGATCCAGTTACATGGTGTTCCATCTGGCTTAATGACGGAAATGGCAGGGAAACAATTAGGGAACTTTTTTGGTTCGTACATTGCTTATGATCCTAATAATAATTCTAGCATATGGCGGGAGTGTATGCGTATCAGGATCAATGTTGATGTTAGACTACCATTGAAGCGCAAAAAGAAAATATGTAGGAAGAATGGTTCGGAAAATATTGTTAATTGTAAGTACGAGAGGTTGGGGGACTTCTGCTTTGTCTGTGGGTTAGTATCTCACACTGAGCGTTTTTGTGAGAAGAAGTTAAGCATGAGTTCCAGTGATGAAGGAAGGGAATGGGGTACTTGGCTGCGTGCTCCGGCGAGGCGACAGTCAGGGCAGGATCGGAGTAAGTTTCTCAGGGATGAGAGAGATGTGGATTGGGTCGCAAATCACGGGAATTCAAATTCTCATCAGCATTTTTCGGGGGGATCTGGCAAAGAGATTATGCAAATTGGTAGTCAAGGGCGTAAATTTAGCAATATTATCCCATCTGTTAAGGAGACTCATAAAGAGGGGATTTTAAATAATAAGGATAAGGGAACTTCGGCGGCAAATTTTAAAAACCAAGTTGGGCCAACAGAAGAGGAGTTAACTGGGCTTAATGTGGAGGACAGCAATAAACGTAGGAGAGGCCCAGAGAGTAATAGTTACATGGAAATAGAAAATGGCAACACTGGAGTACTACCTGAAGCTGGTCTTTCTATTATTGATTGTCCAGGTTCTGTTACTAATGATTCGGCTACGCTTGCAAGGCAAGCTAGCCGGTTGCAATGATTATCTTAAGTTGGAACTGTCGAGGGTTGGGTTCCCCTCGAACAGTTCGAGCACTAGGTGACCTTTTAAAAGTGCACAAGCCTGAGTTTCTTTTCTTATCTGAAACAATCTCTTTTGCTAATAAAATCGAAGTTCTTCGTGTCAAGTTTGATTTTGCTCACTGTTTCTCAGTAGATAGAGTCGGTCGTAGTGGTGGGTTAGCTATTTTCTGGAAAAACAATGTGAGCTGCGAGGTCACTGGTTATTCTCGCAATCATATTAATGTAAATTTTCTTAATAATAGTGTTGCTGTGTGGTCTTTGTCTTGTTTCTATGGCTACCCAGAAAGTACTCGTAGGAGGAATTCGTGGAATCTCATTCGTTGTCTGGCAAGCATGACTCAGCTCCCTTGGTCTATCATTGGGGATTTTAATGATTTGTTAATGCCCGCAGACAAATGGGGAGGTTCACCCCATGCTCCTTCTTTAATGGCTGGTTTTCAATCAGCTATCGATGACTCTCATCTGGTGGATATTGATTTACAAGGGGGACATTTTACCTGGGAAAAGTCTCGAGGTACAAGTGATTGGGTAAAAGAACGGTTGGACAGGGCTTTTGCTTCTAGAGATTGGTTGCATATGTTCCCGTTGTGTAAGTTGTCGGTTGTTCACTCTATTGCTTCAGACCATGATCCTTTAGTATTGGATTTGCTCAATGTCTCGTTCACTCTTAAACAGTTCCGGTTTCGTTTTGAAAATACTTGGCTCCAGGAGCCCAATTTTTATAAGGAAACGTCTGAGTTTTGGTTAGCTCTGCCTCCATCTAATATTATCCCGAAGCTGTTGTCTGTATCTAGCTTTATGGCTCGTTGGGGGAGGATCTTTTTTCACAAATTTCGGGATAAAGTCAAAAAACAAAAGGAATTGTTATCCAGGTTAGTTAATAGAGTTGACAGTGATGGAATCAAAATGTATTTTGACGAGAAGGAGAGATTACATGAGTTGCTTCTCCATGAAGAATTGTATTGGAAACAAAGGGCTAAGGTCTTTTGGTTAACGGAAGGAGATGCTAACACGAGATTTTTTCATGCTTCTGCTTCTTCTCGGAGGAAAACAAATCGGATTCCGTTTCTAGAGTCTGACGATGGAGCTCGAATAAGTGACATGGATGGCATGTGCAGGGTGGTGAGGGAGTATTATAGTGAAATTTTTAGGGGGGATCAGCAAAGTTCGAATCACATTGAGGAGGTGGTTAGTCGTGTGTCTGATGCTCAGAATAGGTTCTTGGAGGCAGAATTATCCTTTACAGAATTTACTAAAGCTGTGAAACAAATGCACCCTGATAAAGCTAGTGGACCGGATGGTTTGAATCCTGCGTTTTTTCAGAATTTTTGGCCAGTGTTGGGGAAGGAAGTTTTTACCTGCTGCAAGGAGTGGTTGAAGAATAACTATTTTCCGGCAAATCTTAATGACACAAATGTGGTGCTCATCCCGAAGAAAGAGAATGCTTGTAGTATGAAAGACCTTCGCCCCATCGCGTTATGTAATGTCCTGTACAAGATTATATCAAAAGTTTTAGCTAATAGGCTTAAGCTGATCTTGCCTCACATTATTTCTGAAAACCAGGCTGCGTTTGTGCCGGGGAGAAGCATCAATGACAATGTGCTCATTGCTTTCGAGCTCATCCATCACATGAAACAGCCAGCTAGGGGTGGTGAAGGTAATGTGGCCCTAAAATTAGATATCTCAAAGGCGTATGACAGAGTTGATTGGGGTTACCTGAGAAGGAGGATGCAGGCCATGGGTTTTTGTGATCAATGGATGAAATGGATGATGATGTGTGTCACTTCAGTGTCGTACCAGTTCTGTTTCAATGGTGCGAGTATTGGTCCTATTACGCCGTCAAGAGGTATTAGACAGGGAGATCCGCTATCTCCTTACCTGTTTCTGTTTTGTGTCGAAGGCCTCTCTATGGCTTTATCTAAAGCTGTGTCAGAAGGGAATATCAGTGGTATTAAAGTCAGTGATTCTGCTCCAATTATCTCTCACCTTTTGTTTGCAGACGACTCGTTTCTCTTTTTTCGAGCAAACAATAGTGAAGCTGTGGCTGTCAAAAACATTTTGGATGAGTATGCAGTGTCTTCAGGGCAGTCAATCAATTTTTTGAAGTCAGGCATTACTTTCAGCTCCAATATTAAGCAAGATATGCAAGCTGCGATTTCAGCTGTTCTGGGAGTTACCAATGATCTGCAAAATAGTATGTACCTAGGTCTGCCATCTTTGGTAGGGAGGTCAAAAAAACGAGTTTTTGGATTCATTAAAGATAGATTATGGAAGAGAATACAAGGGTGGAAGGCGAAAAAGATATCTCGTGCAGGTAAGACAGTTCTTATTAAGAATGTAGCCACGACAATTCCCTCATATTGCATGTCGTCTTTCCTCCTCCCGAAATCTATGTGCAATGAAATGGAAGTCATGATGAATAAATATTGGTGGCAGTCAGGTTCATCGGATAGAAGAGGGATAAATTGGATAAATTGGAATGGTCTGAGTATGTCGAAATGTCATGGAGGTCTTGCATTTAGGAACCTGTATGGTTATAATATTGCACTGGTGGCAAAGAATGTTTGGAAGTTTATTAGTGAGCCTCAATCTCTGGTGTCCAGATTTTTTAAGGCAAAATATTTTGCTAACTCTCATGTCTTACAAGCAAAAGCTCACTCAGGCTCGAGCTTTATTTGGCAAGGTATTGTTACTGCAAAGAACGAAGTAATGCAAGGGTACAGGTGGGTGTTGGGAGGTGGTGATGTTATTAAGTGTACTCGAGATCCTTGGCTCCAGGGGAAGAATGACTTCAAAGTAGATCAAACCAGGTCGTATGTTGACACGGATATGGTTGTGTCCTCACTGTTCTTACAGAATGCACGGCAATGGGATGCTAACAAGATTTATCAAGTTTTTTCTAGAGAGGATGCTGAGTGTATTTTGGCAACTCGTATACCTGAACATCATGTGGGAGATCATCTGGCATGGACAAGAACTTCTAATGGAAAATATTCTGTTAAAACAGGATATCAACTGTGGCACAATCGGAATGTGGGTGTGGGATCAGTTTTGCAGTCGAAAGGGTGGAGCAGGTTGTGGAGTTTGGATTTGCCCCACAAGATTAAGGTCTTCCTTTGGCGTTTCTGCAGGAATAACATCCCAGTAAAGAGCAGATTGAGTATGAAGGGAGTGCATCTTCCTCTTAACTGTCCTATGTGTAACTCTGATCTTGAAGACATTTTTCATGTTTTCTTCGAGTGTCCTTTTGCAACTGCCTGTTGGTCTATCTTTGGTTTTCATCATGATTTAACAAATGCAGACAATGCAGCTTCCTGGTTGCTAGCAAAGCTGGATACAGGAACGGAGGATGAAGTGTTGACAATGGTTAAAGTCTTATGGGGGGTGTGGTTCTTCAGGAATCAGAAAGTCTGGGAAGGTAAAGTGGTAACTGCAGATATTGCTATGGGGTGGAGTACGAAGAATATCTCAGATTGGAAAGAAGCTAGAGAGATGAGACCATCTAAATCGTTTGGTAGCCCGACTATCAGCAATCCTGTTAGAGCGAAATGGCAGAAACCAGAAATGGGTTCTCTTAAGTTGAATGTTGACGCAGCAGTGAAAGTGGGAGACACAAAGTTCAGCATGGGATTGGTACTGAGAGATCACAATGGCAGTCTAATGGGTGGAAAAACAATTTGCAAAGCAATGACAACAACTGTTTTTGAAGCCGAAGCTTTAGCAGTTCTGGAAGGTTTACAGTGGCTGCTCACAATGTCTTATGAAAGGGTAATTGTTGAATCTGACTCTCTTCTCACCGTTCGAGCTCTTCAAGGTCCTGATGATAATATTCTAGAAGTTGGTAATGTGTTGAGTGCCTGCCATTCTGTATTGAATTCTCG
Source organism: Heracleum sosnowskyi (assembly GCA_030848705.1). NCBI lineage: Eukaryota > Viridiplantae > Streptophyta > Magnoliopsida > Apiales > Apiaceae > Heracleum > Heracleum sosnowskyi. Next base: position 15,134,201 of record CM061239.1, read on the forward strand.
AACAGGTTTCTCAGTTTCTTTCGTTAAAAGACAAGCGAATGGGGTTGCTCATTTGGTAGCTAAACTGCCCTGTTCCCTGAATTGTCAAAACGTGTTTACGTCTCCTCCGATTTCTTTGGTGGAGTCCCTCTTGTATGACGTTTCTTATTAATGATATTTGTCTTTTATTTCAAAAAAAAAAAAAAAAAAAAAAAAAAAAAATTTTAGAATATCTAGCATTGCATTAAATTCAACAAAATTCAAGAATTTTTCAATAACGTCTTTGAATATTATTGAATTGTAATGAGTTTCTAAAAATCAAATTATATATATTCATATTATAATGAACTTTTTAAATTCAAATTAAATAAACCTATCAAAATTTTAGTAAACATTTTTTAAGGGCTTTTTTCGTAAATACCTAACCCAAAAAACTTTTTTGCAAAAATACTATGTCTTTTTTAAATTTTTTGCAAAAATACCAAAATATTTGCAAAAATACCAATCTTTTGAAAATATTTGCAAAAATACGACAACAACCAAAATCAACGGCACAATGGTACAATGGTGTTTATTGTGTTTTTCCGGCGTCAGGTACAACCTAAAATTATTTCTAAAACATTGAACCCAAATGTTAACTAAAACTTAAAATAGAAACATTGAACCCGTTAACAAGTCTTACCTCTCTTACTAACAATTTTTTTGAATTCTCAATTGTTTTTCAATTATTTTTTAAAAAATTGCATCTAGTTGCACACCGTATTTTTGCAAATATTTTTGGAAGACAGTAAAATTGTAAAAAAAAATTAGAAAAAAAAAATATTTTTGATAAGAGTAATGCTAGAGGTACCGAATTGGGTACCGAATTATGGTACCAATGGCATTGATGATGTGAAAGTTTAGAATGATTTTATTGGGGGAATTAATGTGAATATAGGGGTCACTATTCATTTTGGGATCCAATTTGATACCCCTGACATTATATTTTTGATAATTTCTCTTTTTTTAATTCAAATTAAATATACGAGATTTTCAAAATTCAAAAAGATACCGGATAGCCTCTCACTAATTTTGGTATATATGTTTACAGCTGTATTTAAACTGTTTAATACAGCCGGATCTCTGTCCTTTTTCATTTTAGTAAATGTTTCTTTGTTTGGTATTCTCACTGTGTTGTTTTCCTTCTCTTTTCTTAGCACATTTTCGAATCAGGAGTTTCAAATTGAAACCGAACTCTTTTGGTTGCCGGTGCAGTTTACTAATCTACGAAGTGGTTAACATTTGCTTTCATATCAAATCGACAAGAATAAGAGCTAGTTTTATTTATATATGTCAGTTAAAATAATATTAAGTAAGTGAAAAATAAAAATTAATAATTAATAATTAATTTATGAATTATTAAAATATAAAATTAAATTTCAGAAAAATGTAAAATTAAAATTAAAATCGATATTTTGTTTATTTGAATAATGACAATAGCAACTTCTAACCTTTTTCTAAACTTTATGTAAATTTTAAATGACTTATTACATGAACATATATCTTTCAATCACATATATTTTCAATAAAAAGTATATGAATATTATAACATGTTTATAATAACTCTAAAATTCTTTTTTATTTATATAATTAAAATATGTACACAAGAATATCTCAATTTTATATATTATCATTAAAAAGATTACACGAATTCTAATTGAATATAGTTAGTAATTTAAAATTTTAGTTGAATATTCCAAAATTTGAATATTTTTAAAAAAAAAATTGAACTGACATCTACCTTGACTTTTAAAAACCTAAAAAAAATAATTAAAACCCAAAATTAATACCCCCAAATCTAGTGATCAGTTGCCCACCACTTTAAAAAAATAGAGCAAATAACATAAGACTTAATTACGCCGTTTTCAAATTTTAGTTACAATCTTTGTTTAAAAGGTGTAAATGAGTTCTTTTGAAACAATTATAAAAAAATAATGCTGAACAAAAAGTATATAATAACACATTCCTGATTCACTTATTTTTCTAAATTTGCTAATGTAATTGTTTTGTCAAAGTTTATAAAGTTTCAATATTTAGATATTAACATTTATAAAGCTTATAGATCTTAAATATTTATATTTAAATATCTTCAAATTAAAATTATATGAATAACATACTTAAATTATTTATTTTTATTATCACCGCTAAATGTACAAAATCATCATGTATTATTCAATCCAATTTAATTAATTTTGAATTCAACACTCTTAAGAAATTATAATTATAAGCTATTTTTAATATTTAATTTCTCACCCAAATTATAATTTATTTATTTAAAATAAACCAAAACTTTGAAGTTATTATTATATTGTAAATTATTCATTATATGCATTAAATTTTAAAATTATTTATTTATTATTAAAATATAAGAATGTTGGGTGTTGACATGACTAAAAACCTTTAAATGTAAGAGGGTTGAGTAGGAGAGAGCATAGTTCTATGATTAGGCGGGAAAACATACACAGGGTCTCGTAACAGGTGTTAGTGTTGATTAAGATTAGCGCGCTTAAAACGAACTTTAAGTGGGGAGTTAGTTAACTCCAACTATCTCTTTTTTCACTTACATTAATATAATTACTTTAAACTTTTTTTATTATTCACAATTTCATCTTTTGAATTTATGTAAGTAAAAAAAAAGGTATTTTCAAATTGTTCAATTTCTTAGTTATAAAATATGAATTTACTATTTCAACTACATAAGCATTTGAAACTCCAAATTTCAAGGTACGATAATGAATTAAGAAATTATATAATATGATTTTTAAGAATTTTCCACAGTTTAAAAAACTGAAAAATACAATTTTACTGGGACCCATTAAATAAACCTGCATAATATTATGAAGGAGGTATAAAAAAGCTCGTAGTCCAATGCAATTCCAAAACCTTCACCTGGTTGAAAAACACTCGCCTCTCAACCGCCTTGTCACTCGCTAAAACCCCCTTCCATTAATTCTCCTCTTTCATGCTCACAAGGTACGCTCACATATACATACACATATCCTGATTATTTTTATATCTTCATTTCCTCTTCCAACTTACACCACCCTTATTATTTTGTTTTTTCGACAAGATTCGAACCCTCGATATCTGGTAAAGGCAGCGATAGTAATAACGATATCACCCTGATTATTTCATATATCTTTATATGTCATTTTATTTTACTAGAGCTTTTTGTAATCTGATTATATCTCGGTGTCTGTGTGTGTGTTTGTGTGTTTTAATGATTGTGTTTGATTTTTTTTTATTTTTTTAGGTGTTGTGAGGATGAATGAGAATGGCGATTTTTTAGCTAGGGTTTTAGATGAGGGTAAAAATGGTGGTGGTGATTATGAGGGGGGTAAACTAGGTGGGGAATTAGGGTTTGGTGAAGATGAGATTATGGTGGAGATTGTGGGTTGTGATGTGTTTGTTGATGGTGTTAGTGGAAATGAAACTAACGGAAATGTTGGAAATGGGAATTGTGGGGGTTTTATGGAAGAGGAAGTTGGTGTTGAGGATTACGGAGTTACGGAGGATGTTGTGTTTTTGGAGAGTGGTGATTCGGGGTTTGGAAGGTATTCGGGGAATGTGAAGGCTGAGGAAGTTTCGGAGGAGGTGAAAGAAAGAGGTTTAGATGATGAGGATCGAGTTGTGGTTGATATTGTTGTGGATGTAGAGTCGCGTTGTTTGGAAAGTGTTCGAAGCATGGTTAAAAGAGTTTATGTCGAAACTGATGCTAGTACAGCTTCTGTAAATGCTGAACCTGTTGACCAACAAACTGAAGGTGTTGGGGAGGTGAGCGAGATGGTGAATAAGAAAGAAGAGAGTTTGTGTTTAGGTAATAAGATTGTTGAAAGTGATGTGGATGATGGAAATTTGAAGTGTTTAGAAGGGGAAGGGCTTGTGGAGAACAATCTGGTTACCGAAAGGTCTGGTGATCGTGTCAATGTGAGTGTTGATTCTGTATCCTCACAGAAGCCAGCAGAACTTGTGGTTGACAGTCAAGTTGCAGATGATGACGATAAGGTTTCTTGTAAAGGTGTCGAGACTTCCAAGGGTGTTGATTTCGGTGAGGGTAAAGGGGATTGTGGTGAAGGTATTCAGACTTCTTTAGACTTGGTATCTACTATCGAGCACACTCAGGTTGTGGCAGATTATGATGAAGCTTTATATAACAAAGTCTCAACTGTCAATGATATCGAAATATCTACGAATGAAAGCTTCTTATCGAATCCTATGTCAGAAGTCTCAGAAATTAAATCTGTACAATGTGAACAAAAGTACGCAGATGCAGAAAAAGATTGTGAACGAGCTCTCATTTCAGAAAGGAACTTTGAGGAGGCTACAGACTATAAGGCGTCAAAGGCTGATGCTTCCGGTGTCAGTATAGGAGTTTGTGGTGGAGATAACGGCAGTGTTGAGGCGACAGAGGTCCTGGATTTAAAGGCAGATCCAACAGCTCGTGTCAATCGTGTTTCAGGTTGCTCAAAAGAAGTACAGAATACAAACCGTGATCCTGGTGCCGAAAGAAGTGATTTACCCACACTTGAAGAGAACTCACAAAGACAAGGTCTGGTTTCTGAAACAGGGCTGGTTGAACATATGAAAGTTGTTGAGAGCTTGGAAAATTATGTTGGACAGGAACAACATGACATAGGAATAGTATCAGAAGGCATTGTGGAAGCAAGTGTGGAAACAATATCTGATGAAAAAATGGATTACAACTCCAAACCAAGGGTCGTAGATGGGGATATGAATCTGGTGAAAGATACAAATTTGAGCGGACTGGATTCGAGAGGCAGCGATGCAGTGAATGAAGAGAAAAGAGATGACATGCTGAAGCCAGATATAAAACTAAGGGGATCGCTTGGTAGTGAGGATGATGAGAATAAGATTTTGGACGAACCATTTACTGGTGAGATATTAAATAAAGGTGATACAGATTCGGCTATTCCACATAGAGTCGGTGATGTTACTTATGGATCTGAAGCTGTCCTTAGTTCTGCTATGTTGCATAGGGAGGGTAAAGCTGTCCATTACTTCAGGAAAGATGTTCCCATTCACTTGCCAGATTGCAATTGGAATTCAATTGTTAATGTGATGTCTGATGGGGTAACTTCCGATGAACTTTTGCATCTGACCTTCCAAAAAGGGAAAAATGAAGCTATTACGGGCAGCCTGGTTGATCGTAGGAGTGCCCTTTGCAATGAAGAAGAAAAGAAGGTACAAGGTTCACATTTGGACGGAAATTTAACTTTAAGTTATGAGCTTAATTGTGTAGACTCCAATGTTCAAGGGACTGAAAAGAATCATAACTTGCAAGATTCAGAGTGCTTAGATGCAAGTTCAACCAGCAACCACACTGGGGTTAGTTCAGATAAAAATCACATTTTGGAAGTTAAATATGATGAAGAACAGGTTGATGTACGTACTGATCAAGAATTGGAGATTCAAGACAAGACTAAAAATATTGAAGAGTCGGAGGTTGTTGATGAGAAAATTGCTGAACAGGTGTCACCTAGGTCTGCAAGCTCTATTAGTGAGTTTCACTCTTGTTATCTGCTACCACCAAAAAATGAAGGTGAGTTTTCTGTTGGTGATTTAGTTTGGAGTAAAGACAGGAACCTTCCTTGGTGGCCTGGTCAGATATTCGACCCTGCTGATGCGTCAGAAAAGGCCATGAAACATCGTAAAAATGACTGCTTCTTGGTAGCATACTTTGGCATTCGGACTTTTTCATGGAATGACAAATCCCAGATAAGGCCATTTAAAACGCATTTTTCTCATATTGAAGAGCAAGGCAATTCAGAAGCATATCATGAAGCAATAAATTGTGCTCTAGTAGAGGTTACCCGCAGGGTGCAGTTGGGCCTAGCCTGCTCATGCTTACCAAAAAATTATGTGGCTGAGATTGAATCGCAGACCGTCGAGAATATCGGGATTCACCACGAAGCGGGTAGAAGATTTCGTGTGGATGAATCTACCGCGGCTTTTTGTTTCGAGCCTCGGGAACTTTTGGAACACATAAGATCGTTAGCACTTTTACCATCTGCCGGCTGTGACAATCAGTTACAGCTTACTATATCTAAGGCTCAGGTAGCAGCCTTCTCTCGTTTTAAGGGACAGCATCCTCTGCCTGAATTTCATTTTTGCGATGGTTTGTTGGAGACTGATGCAAATACCTCAATATTAAGTGATGCGATTCAGGAGCATAGTGCTCAAGTGAAAGGTGAACATAACACAAGCAGCAAACGCAAACATGATTTGGAAGACGATCTACCCCCAAGAAAGAAAGGCAGTAGAATGTCTGAGTTCATTAGTGATTTGCTAGAGTCAGATGGTGAAGAAGAAGATAGGGACATCAGGGTTTCATCTGTTGCCAGAAAGAAAAAGGCTTTTAAATCTCTTATTGATGGTTCAGGTAAAATACAAACTTATTATGCTGCAAAAGTGTCTACTACTGCATCTCATACACCTAAGAAGTCCTTCAAGGTTGGCGATAGCATTCTTAAGGTAGCAAGTCAGTTAACTGAGTCTCCATCACATGTGAAATGTAACAGCGAAAAGTTTGTAGAGACTGATGATAGTGTTGATCAGCACCATGGGTTTGACTGCCTTTCGCAGACTTCTGTGAACTCCCAACAGGGAATGATGCTTTTGCTAAAGAACTCATCTATAAATGAGATGCTTTCACAACTTCACTTGGTAGCACAGGATCCTATGAATAGGTATAGCTTCCTGAATGAAATTACTTCTTTCTTCTCTGGTTTTCGACAATCGGTTATAGGTCAAAACTCTAGAAAAAGGAATCAGCGGATAGGGCAAGGTAGTGGGAAGAAGAAGGCACCTCAAACAATTATAAACCCCCCTGAAGACTTTGAATTTGATGATGTCAATGATTCATACTGGGCAGACATGAAAGTACAGAACTATGATGAAGAGCAAATACTTGATAGAGGTGAGAATGGAGAAGCTGAAAATCTGCTAGTGCCTACTGAGGCCGATATAGAGCAAATACTTGTTAGAGGTCAGAATGAAGAAGCTGAAAATCAGCTAGTGCCCAATGAGGCAGATAAAGAGCAAATACTTGATACTGCTCAGTATGGAGAAGCAACAAGTCAGCTAGTGCCTTCTGAGGCAGATAAACCCGTAAGATCTGGCCAGAGATCTCGGAAGCGGTTTTCTAGTGGGAAGCAAGTAATGGTAGCAGAGGAACCAGTAGTAGACCATACGGATATCAGAAGGCCAGATTGCTCACCAACAGATCTTATTCTAAAATTTACCGAGGGAAAATTTGTTCCGTCTGAACTGGATCTAAATAAAATATTCAGACGTTTCGGCCCAATAAGGGAACTTGAAACAGAGATTGATAGAGAAAGTAGCAGTGCCAAGGTTGTTTACAAGAGGTGTTCTGATGCAAAAGTTGCCTTGAGTAGTGCTGGGGTATTCAATATATTTGGGCCAATGCTTGTTAGTTATGAACTCAGCTCTAGTCGATCTGCCCCATTTAAAACTTTGCCAGCTGCAACAGTACAAGACCAGGAAGATGCAAGTTAATAGCTTGAGGTACATACGAACTTCCAGTTTGCGGAATCAACAATCTTTATTGTTCAAATCTGCTAATTTGAAGGTTCACAGTTCTTAGTTACTATAAACTTTTCTGTCTTAATTAGTTAGGAGCATCCGTATTTGTGATTTGAGGTGACAGCCCCCCCCCCCCCCCCCCTCGTTTCTTCTTTTCCCCCAGTCTTTTTAGTTCAAGGAGATTGTACCTTTTACCCCCTTTGGAGGTCTTAGTCTTTGATATCAAGTTACTTAGATATTGGTATTTCATGCTTTGCTTTTGCCACAACTTGTGCAATTGATGATGTCAGTGGCTTGCTAGCTTCTTCATTACTAGAAAATAAAGTGCCTTTGTTTTACTATATGCTTAGCCAAATTTGGATTTCTTATAGGAAATGTATAAAATCTATAGCTGTTAGTGACTACCCTGCTAGAGGGACTGGTTAAATTGCAAAAAAAAAAAAAACTGTAAGATTTTTTTGGTTCTGGAATCCCGAACTAAATAACATTCTTTTCTTTCTGCACTTTAGTTATCCTAGTTCTTGTATCGCTACTATAAGTTTGAAACCGCATGCTAGTCGTATACTTGTATTAAACTTATCTGATCATATATTTGGTTGTAGGTGAAAGGAACCGAAGAGACTTCTGAACATTAGTCGTAATGGATCTTTGGAGGTGGTGGAACTAGCGGGTCTGATAAGTAATCTGGTTATAGGCGCGTTGTGATTGGTGCTTTTAGGTTTTCACTTTTTGACCAAGACGCAAAGTATTACTTTTTCGCCTATTATCAGTATATTTAGAATTTTATTCTCAGTATTTATAGCAAATTACAGCAAAGTTCTGTTATATGAATCAACTGTTTATAAATTATAAAACATGATGCTTCTTATGGATTTATTTTTGCATGCTGTTTAGTGTTTATAGTATCAACTGTTAGCATTGACATCAACTGTTTGTATGATGCTGTTTATTCTCATAAGTTCTGTTTATTGTATTCTGTGATTTTGAACAACGTGCTTTGTTGTTTCCTCCCCCTGGACTCAAATTTATTGTTTATATAATACTGCAACATAGGGTTATGCTGATCCATTTTAATCTACGTCATCAGCCATGTCAGCTCTACTTAAAATGATAATATTGGCTCTACAGTCTGTCCATTTTAGGGCAATATATTTTCCTCTTCTTTCAAGCCCAACTCTTCTTCCTCTTCCACGATCCATTAAAATTTATCTAGCAGAACAAACATTTACGAGCAGGAGATCCTGCACGGGGTCCTACAAACTGTTTTCATACAAACCATTTACGCCTGTGGTGAACCCAATGGTAATATTACTTGTTCTTTTATGACTTTCTTTATCCCGAATAATGTAATTTATTTTGTATCCATCATGCATGTATAGATGCAAACACGTGATGTGCTTAACATTTTGTCGGCCCTTCCACATCACTCATCGGCGAATTAAGCTGTTTGCTTGAGCTTGTATTTAATGTAAAGTTATATCTAGAGGTTTTTCGTAATTATAATTGGCATATTTTATTTATATTGCTGGTACATTGTTGTGTTGTAGATTTTTTCATAATAAACCTTTGATGATGCCATGCGCCATGTAGTAACTATTCGTCTGCTTTGGTTCGAATGTCATTAGACCAAAATGTTGTGACCAGGAACTGGAGAGAAACGATGATCTGGTTATGCAACACATTATCGGGGCACATGTGTAGTACCGAAGTACCCTTGTTGTCTGTGTTATATACTTGGCCTATGTATACTATTTCAAACCTGCTCAACCTATTACATTATCTATGTAGATTCTTCCATCGAAACCTTGTGTTACTCTTACCTTTTCACATATGGCATCTTTAGAGCTTTTTTTACTAAATTACCTTCAGAGCTGTCAATAAGCAGTGCGGGTTCTTTGCTGTCAATAAGAAGTGCAGGTTCCTACGGACCGGACCTGGACATTTAAAAAAATGAAATTTTTATTACCTTTTTGTTTCTAATGACACATGAGTTTTGAAATCTTTAAACCATAGGCAGCCTTAAGGCTCAATTGTGTGCCCTCTGACAACCAATAGTTACTTCAACTGACTTGCGGATTTGTTGGAGCACATTCAATGACCATGTTCATTTTAACCTTTAAAATAACTCATTTTATGATTATGTATAAGGGTATTTATTACGGCCAGCGACATGGTAGAATGCATGTATATTAGGAAGCATCAAACTGAGGCATGGTCCTTTCATGTAGTAGATTGTATTTGTGTGGTCGTATTTGCACATCGTTTTCCTTTACCCGTCAATGCATTCATAAATTTCAAGTACTAATAGACCTTTGTTTGGATTTCCATTGAAATCTAATACTTACTTCACACACACATCAAATCTTACTAATTTGGTAGCTTAGGTTGCAATAATGTGTCTGATCTAATTTGTTTTAATTATTTGCAGAAAGTTTGGCCAGCGGCGGAGAAATATTTTAGTGTTGTGCAACATGCTAGCAAATTAATTAAGAAGAAGATAGCATGTATTGTTTTTCGCATAGTTGGTCGAGTATGGTCGGTACAATGTGCCTCCGCCCCTATTTAGTATAGAAAAAATTCAATGATATTTACACGCAGAAACATAAAATTGTTTTATTTTGATCTATTGAAAAAAATTATGTTTTCTTAGCTTTCTATCCGTTAAAAAAAATTAAGGATTGTGAATCAAATAATGAAGTTTGTGAAATAGCTGAACAACGTTGTTTGCCATTTGGAAAAGAATTTCATATAAATAATAAATAGCTGATTTATGCATATGGTTCAACATTTGCAGTCTACGATTGTTGCCAAGTAATATTATCATTATCTGGAAAGTATCTGTGAGTATAGTGGGGGTTAAGTATTGCGCTTGAAGTGTCAGGCTTAAATTTGTATTCATTTTATTGTTTCACCAATTAGTAATGCTTTTCTGAATGTCGCATTTTCTTTATGAAGATTTATTTAGATGCCGCATCCATATGAGATGTGCTTGAATTTATCATACTTTCTTTATATTTTGCAGTTCCTCTGTCAATTGATGACATTATGCAAGAAGTGATAAAGAGCGAAGAAGGTCGTACTATGAACTCAGATCGAGTCAGAGCAGCCTCCAGCTCAATTGGGATGTGATGTGATATGGCCAGTGTAACATGAATGGATGAAACTTATAGTATTGTTATTATAACGCATTCCATCTTATAAAGTTATATCATTTGAACAATATCAAGCTTAATTTCCGTTAAGTGCTACATTGATTACTTGAGCATAGTTTAACCTGAATTGAGTAATATTGTCATTGCAGATCTGAAGAGAATCCTTGAGCTGGCTGAAATTCAGGAGGTTTTATTATATGTTTTTCTTTCAGATTTATAGAAAGAACTAACATGAGCCAATGCAAATCTTATTATATATGTTATGCTGCAGGTGGAATCTATCGTGCTGAAAAGATATGGAAGGGAAGCCTCTAGGATTTTCAAATTACTTCTACAAGCGGATTGCATTGTTGAGACTGGAATGGTAATAAATATCAATCTTGGCACTATAAAGTATAAATTGAATGAAGAGACAAGTGTAGCATCTCAATTAGCAATTTCACTAGCAATGTTATATCATTACTGCAACTATTAGCAGTAGGTTCACATGCTGGAAGCATTTCAATCTACTGGGGTCAAAATGGGGAAGAAGGAACTTTAGCAGAGACATGTGCCACAGGGAACTATGAATACGTAAACTTAGCGTTTCTGGCTACCTTTGGCAATGGCCAAATACCCATGATAAATCTTGCTGGTCATTGTGATCCGAACAGCAATGACTGCACTAGCCTTAGTTCCGACCATGGTTGAAGAAAAAGACGCAAAGAAAATTACCACCAGGACCATAGGGACTGCCATTATCGGACACCTTCATTTATTAGGTAAAAACCCTCATCAGAATTTGCAAAAACTAAATGAGGAACAGGAGCAGCCAAGCAGTTTCTCAAGACCCATGACCTTAATTTTGCTAGCAGGCCGTCTCTCGAAGTTTCTAAACACATGATTTATGAGCAAAAAGGTTTGTCATTCGCAAGATATGGTCCTTATTACCGAAACATGTGCAAATTATGCACCGTGGGATTGCTCAATAACTCAAAATCAACTCTTTTGAAGCCATGAGAAAAAAAGAGCTTAGCGAATTACTAAATTTTCTTGAGCATGCAGCTCAAGAACAGGTTGATGCTAACATTAGTGCCAGAATAGTATGCATGAGCTCATATGTCAGCTGCCAGATGGTGTTTGGGAAGAAGTTTGAGGATAAGGAGTCCGTTCTTGGTGTTTGGGAAGAAGTTTGAGGATAAGGAGTTCGTTCTTGGTGTTGAAGAAGTTTGAGGATAAGGAGTTCGTTCTCGACAAGCATGGCACCTAGGAATTTGTTGATACCATGTTGGGCATCATAAAATCTGGAGATTCAGAATTTCAGATTGAACGCTCACACATCAAAGCTATTCTAATGGTAGCCACTTCATAAAACCGTGGATGGATCATATATCTTTACCACTCCACGGAAGACAAGACTATTGCCAAATGCCAACTGATGCTGATTAAATCCTATTCGGCTGTATAAAGCTACAAGAGCTCTGCAAAACAAGGTACACACATCTTCAATGGGTCTTCCTCCTAAATTACAAGCTTCCAAGCACTCCAAAGATACATGTCGTACACTTAGGATTTTGTTTAGCTTTAATATTTGCTCTACAGGTACAGTCTAGGTAGATTGCAGGCAAGAATATGAGAATGACCTATAGGATTTTGTTTAGCTTTAATATTTGCTCTACAGGTTTTGTTTCAATTGCAATAAATATTACTGAACTAAAACATAGAAAATGTTCAATAACTGTTGGTAAATAAACTCATCACTGTAGCCGACCTAATACTTGAGCTCCAAAAACTCCTTATCTACAACTCATGTCTATGGAGAAAATTAAATCGCTATACTAACTCATTTAATTAACAATTGATTGTTGCGTAACCATCTGAATAGAAAGTGCATTCACCTCTCACTCGGCTACATATACTTGTTATGTATATCCTGTAACACCTTTAGAAATAGGGTTGCTAGCTTCAACATGGGCGGAGAAGGCTTAACAGAAAAATTAAAATTGTAAAAAGAAAGAAACAGTATAAAATGGATTATTTGATTTATAGTATCTTGATACAACTGAAAACTGATAGATAATGAAATAAAGAAGCTATAAATGGATGTTATATTTAATCTGTGCGTCTCAAACTTGTTTGTATCTATGAATAATATGAATAATAATCATTTCAACCCCAAAAGCTTGTTATATGGCTTCCTTTGTTGAAATATAATAGCTAAAATAAAATATGATGTATCTGACTGCATCATTTTAAGCAACATGGTGTTTTTTCCAGATTTTGATGAATACATTATCATCTAGGGGTGCACTTGCGCAAGGAGTATGCTAGATGCTCTGGTATCAATTTTGATAAATTGTTCATCTAATTAAACGGGTGCTGCTTCAGGTCGTTTCATCTTCTTAGAAAATGTGAAAACTATTTTCATATGCTCTCGTATCACAAGTAATATGTAATATGGTTGAGAATTGTAGAGTTAAGATAATAGAGAAATCAGTATAGTAGCAAAGGATTGTTCCTATGCCAGTTGAATCTCTTTGCTGCACTAGAATTGTAATGCGGTAGTTACTAGGTTCCTACATCTCGGTTTGTTACTTTTTGATTACTTCCTGAAGTTGTGTAGATTTTTCTTCTTTTTTCCTTTTGAGCCTCCTTTCCACAGTTTTTGTTTTGTATAAAATTTATAATTATTAAAGTAGGTTCATCACTCTCATTCTGCCTTTTAAAGCAGATTATAGTGATAGCTAGTGGCAAATATTATAGTGATAGGAACAGATTGCTTACGAGCGAAGAGTTGTAATCATTGTAATCGGGCTGCGAGGCCTAAGATCTTTCGGTTGTAGTTGAGGCAATAAAAGATAGGGATTATTCCCAAACGTTTGTGTGTGTGTGTTTATATCCAATTATCTGCATATAAACATATTCTGTCCATTGTAGATCTAACCTTTGCGCAGAGCGACGATCGGGCGGAACGGAGTGCTGACTAGTTTGGGGGGAAACTAGGCATCACAAGGGCGAAATTCAGAAACGAAAAATTAGCCTTGTGACAGTTACTATGAAGCACATGTGATATACGTGCAAGTCAGGGAATTTTCAGGTTTATGAAGGTGGAAGGGATTTAGGGACATATCATAGGGAGCCACATGTTGGCATGTTAAACTCAGAGTCTGCCCTGTAACCACCTGCCTATTAACGAAACCTTAAGGAGGAAGATATATATACACAATTCAGTACAAACGTAAAGCATTTGATATATATTTCAAATAGTTGTACAGAGCTTGATGTTCATATCTCTATAGATAGCATAGACAATTAGCTCTGAATGTATTATGTCTAGAGAGAATTCGTGGATGAATTATGCCTAGCTTAACGTTCCTTTAGGCTTTGCCCAACAGTAATCATATGCTAATTCTTTACTTCTACTTTATTTTTCTTTGCTCAAAAGAACAGATAAAATTAACTACTCATGCAATTTTAATATCCACGATACAATTGTCGATGGGCTTGGACATATAATGTGTCCTGATATTCCTCCAAATGAAAGTTTAGGAATATTGAACGGTCTGATTGGACTCTAAGGTCCACTGCTTGATGCTTTTAAGGTCTGACAATATTTCTGAACCCAATGAACTGACCCATGGGCCCATCTTCTTAAGCTGCTGCACATCAATATAAGTGTCTTAGTTTTGTTTCTTATGGTTATGCATAAGTAATGTGTTGCATGTATTAGTTAGAGTGATTTTACATGGTTTATGTATATGTATTAAATTTTAAGTACCTAAAGTTTGCAGTGAAGGTTGGAACTCTGTCAACATTATCTTTGCTTGTAGTTACGATGCTCTTTTGGGATCTCTCGCCAAATGTCGTGATATTAGCAATATTTTTGGTTACTAGCATATTCTCTTCGTATGCCCCGTACTTGATATAGATGACATGCCTAAATAACTATGTAACATGACAAAATCGTAAAATGTAAGAATATCAGTGTAAGATATATGGATGGGAAAACTATTCTACATGTATGTAATTACTAAAGAAAAATTATGTGGCGAGGGATGAAGCTCACAAATTTTACAGGTGAGACTACCAAGCATCCAGATCTGATTATGATTTAAAATGGTTTTCATGTAAGCAGTTAGATGAAGATATTTCTCAATTTTATCTTTGAGGAACAACTCATAAGTCTAATATGGAACATTGATAGGTGCTGCAGAGCTCGAAAGGCTAAAGTTAAAGCGGGAACCTGGTCTGAGTGGATACCAGACTATAAATAGAGTTTTGACTGAAGGTGTGCATTGTCCAGCTCTGATGAGGTCTTGTATGCTGTATATGCTTAGCTCCTAACATGATTATAGAACATGGATGAGTTATTTGCAAGTAGTAATCGCTGTGAACTATTTTTAAGTTTAGCCTAATTGATTAAAGTAAAGGTTAAAGTTCTCCATTAATGTAATATTCTTCTTTGTAAAGAAAAATTTTAAGTTGAATTTGTTTAAGTGGTTGACAAATTTCTACAAGTATGTTATAGTTTGCGTATTTCTAAATACCAAGAAGGGAGAGGGAAATGTCTGAAGTCTGAACTCTAATAAGGAGTATTTGACCTCGGCAACCAGAAAAACAAGCATTTTGACAAGGTATAAGGTATATTTCATGTTGAAACACTTGTTTCCTTATGACTTGTACTTTGTTTTTGTTTTATAAAATTTAGTTTGCAAAGGATGTGCATGCATATTACAATTACACTGCAATTGATCTAAAATATTAATTTAGCCTCATTTGTGTACAACTTAAAGCAAGTCCAATGTTTGATGCGAAATTGTTATAGTCATTTTTATAATTTGGCACCAAAAAATATTTTTTGGTGTTAAAATAGAAATTTAACTCCAATGCTAGTTGAATTTTGCATTTAAATAATTATAAATTTATCTATTTTTTTGTTTCTCTCTCCTATTAACTTTCATGTAAAATATACTAACATACAATTCATATATGATTAAATGATGATGTGGCATGGATGCATAAATAGATCATTGGTTTCAATTTTAGAACCAAGTATGTATTTATGTATATTTGCATCCAAATATAAAACCCTTTTAGAGCAAGTTTAATGCAATGTTAAAAGAGGCGCTATTTGTACATGAGGCCTGATGTTAGAACAAAATACATACAATAATAAGGCTATTTTTGTAAATATAGAGTGATGTTATTTTATTACAAAACTAGCTTTATAGCCCGTGCAAGGCACGGGCATGTTCTAGAATATTGCGTAAGTTTCATTAATTTCAACGTATTTTATGAGTTACAGATATATTGATATGAGATAATTATAATATAGATTAAAATGTCATTTCGAAATTTGAGAGTATAATTATCATTTCGCATTGAATAAATTGACTCATTGAAATTCTTAGTTCATTGAAAAATTATTGCATTCTCCACCCCATCCTGAAATCTTCTCCCCTTCTCTGCCTTCTATTTTCGACGTCACTCTTTGGAGACCCCACTTATCCTTCTTATCCCTCTTTTACTGTCTCTTTGGCTTTTATTTCCTTTCTCTCCGTTTCCTCCACTTTTTCTTCTCAACTTTTGTTTAGGATTTGTATTTTGATCGCTCTCTCTCTCCTTTCATGCCCCTCCAATGGTGGCTGTCTTCTATTTTCGGTGTCACTCTCTATAGACCCCTCTCTTATGTGATGATCTTCAGGAAGACGTAATATATTACAACACATTTACTGAAATGCATGTTATGCTTTGTTTATTTAGTGTGCGTCATAATTGTTTACTCAAATGCATTATTTGACTGTTTAGTTTGTGTTTATTTAAAGTGTGTATTATGTGTTTGATGGAATGCTTGAACCAAATTTGTAGGCTGTGTGCATGTAAATGCACTTGGGGTTGGTATGCTCATAAAGTAAATATTTGTCATGGGTTGTTGTTTGAGCTGGCAGTGACAAATTATTCTTTATCGATATTGTCGAGTTTGTGCTTTTTTTTGGGTTAATTTATTTATGTTATTTGTCTCTCTCTCTCTCATGTCTCCTCCTACGGTGTTGGTTGCCTTCTGTTTTCGGCGTCACTCTTTGGAGATCCCTCTCTTATCCTTCTTATCCCTCTTTTACTGTCTCTTTGGCTTTTCTTTCCTTTTTCCCCGTCTCCTCCACTTTTTTTCTCAACTTTTGTTTTGAATCTGTATTTTGATCTCTCTCTCTCTCGACTGGGGGAACATTGGCACCCCATTTACCTGTTTGTAGTTCATGGGGTAGCCGTTAAGTGGATGTTGTAATATTTGATCGGTGTGTATAATAGAGTAAAAGTGTAGAAATATAAGTTGTATTAGTACGCGTGGATATATCATTTAAACGAATGCATACCACTTTGCCCGTTTTAAGAAGGGTGCAATAATTGTACAGTTGTGAATATACTTTATTTCAGAAAACTATTACTTATACCTCTCAAGAAGCATTCATGATAAGTTACTCGTTTCACCTTACAATTGACACTTGACACAAATAATTTAACATTCAATACTTTTAATATTTTATCATAGATATTCAAAAAATTCAAAGCGATATTAGTTTATATTTGATTTAGTTGTACGATGACAACTTCAACTTCCTTGTAAAAATCACCAACACAAAATTTTTTATTAGTATAGAAAGAGAAAACCCTTTGCATTTTTCGGGTTCGATACTTTATATACTAATAGTATATTTTTTGAAAATGATCAACGTATAAAATTTATCTATTGAGGACGAGACTTATAATATATTGGACCATAATAAAACTACAGTTTTAATCTATATTAGTAACTAAAATTTTAAAAATGCTTATATAATTATAAGTTGTTAAAATCTTATAATGAAGCAGTAATAAATGTTAAATAATGAATAAAAATCCGTTTTACGCTTATTATAGATAAGGATATAATTGAAAAGGAGTAAATATGTTGATAGTTTTAAATTTTAAAATAAATATTAAAACAGAATATAATAGTTGGTATTGGCTATAGATGTCAACATTTGTCACATTATGACCTAGGTCATTGTTCAATTCCTATTAAAAAAAAAAATTATCATCAATATACAATTTGGAGGAGTAATTTAGTAATATAATATCATCAATATAATATTGAAAGGGTAATTTAGTAATCTAATATATATATATATATAATCTGATAATATAAATAAATATATATATATATATATATATATATATATTTGTAATCTAACAGTATATATAATATGAGCCATTATGTACTTAATGCAAATAAACAAGCAATATACAAATATTAATATAATTCTTTTTTAATGGATCAAATCCAATTTTATAACATTTTGTATATCTATTTTTGCGTGAGTTTTTCCCTGAAATATAATTTTGAGACACTTGTGAAAATAAATTATCTATCTTTCCAAGTAGATTACAAGAACAGACCAAAATAGAGGATAACATATTGAGTATTTACGGATATTAATAAAGAGTTTCATATTTTATGGATCAATTACAGTTTATAACATTTTGTATATTTATTTTGCGCGAGTTTTTCTCTAACATGGTCTGATATATGATTTTAAGACACTTGTGAAAATAAATTATCTACCTTACCAAGTAGATTACAAGAAGAGACCGAATATAACATATTGAGTATTTGTGCATATTATAAAAGAGTTTCATAATATAATCAAAATAGAGGTCTAGCATAGTGGTAAGGAATGTCACTTCTAATTTAGAGGTCAAGGGTTCAATTCCCATTAAAAACAATTTTTTTGTCATCCTAATATATGATAGGGGTAATTTAGTAATTTCACATCGATTAAATTGTCTCAAGTAAACCCCTAGTTGTTCTATTATATATATAACTAGCGTAACAGCCCGTGCAAGGCACGGGCCTGCATAGAAATGTCAATAATTTTTTTACGAGTAGGTCGATTTATTAACGTGACGTTTGTGTAATCGTAAGTTTGATTGTGTAAGATGAAAAGTGTGAGTTGTGTAGAGTAGTAAGAAATTTTGTTGGCAAATAATGTATCTACTTTGAATGATGAACGTACCCTTGTCAGGTTTTGAGACTTGTTCATATATTAATTAAATAATTTCTCACTAAATTTGTTCATATATCGAAATAATTTTATAATTAAAAATACATTAGATGATAATATTTGCAATTTATCGTAAATTTGTAATATTGCGTACCATTTTCATGAATCAAATACTTGTAAATCTGATTGGATTTCGTAATATTCAACTAATATATATGTATATGATAAAAGGCACATGATTATTTTTATCGATGTAAGAATGATTAGACAACATTAATGACTTGTGCATATATATAATTTCCAAACAACTATTTTTCGATTCCATCTTTTCCCCCCCTTCGTATAGAGTGGGTTCATGTTATAATGTCGTAAGTAAATGTTTCAACTCAATCATCATAAATAATTGAAATCCTAAATTTTAAAAATTCATATATAACTCAAATTGAATTATCTTATATATATTTCTCAAAATTCATGTATTTTGCTCAGTTGTATAATTTTATAAATATATGGTACAAATTAATGAATTCTGAATTAACTATAATCTATACTAAACTATTAACTCCTTATATATAATAAGCGTAAGGGAGATCTTATCCAAAACTTTGGTCGGTCACTGTACTACCAAAAGTATATGATCCGTTGGATTATAAAACTATAAATATTCAAATAGATGAGGACCGTTAGATATAATATTGAAAATTGTATTTGATTAATAATAGGATAGTATTTAAATACTAAAAGGTGTATTTTGATAATTTAAACCAATTATAAATAGGTTTTCTATATTGAATAAAAATCTTTATGTAAAAATTCGTAATTATCTTTTCTCTTTAGTTTATGGATAGTTCCAGTTAGATAAAAATTATTAAACCATCATTAAATTAAAGATAATTTTGTTAGTTTCGCATGGGCTGTAAAATCGTTAAAATCTGTTGTCTAAAACTCAAGATAGAGCTCAAACAATAAAGTGATTATCTAAATTTTAATAAATATTTTTTTTTATTGTAGCACCAATTTAAATTTTTTCCTAATTCTTTTAAATTTATAAATTCTATTTTTATTTCAATAAAATATTAAAATCAATTTAAGAAAAAATTAAAATCGATCTGCTCCGTGTACGATCACTATACGACCAAATTAATAATTACAGTTAGATCTTAAATAGATCGATGAGAATTGTTAGATCTAATATTAAAACGTGTATCTGATTAATAATAGAATTATATTTAAATACTAAACAGTGTATTTTGATAATTTAAAAGTTTTATATGTAAAAATTCTTAAATATCTTTTGTCTTGAATTTATGTATAGTTCCAATTAGATAATAATTGTTAAACCAAATATCAAGATAACAATTCATATTGATTACAATATTAAAAATTGTCAATATAAAGCTTATGTATATCATACTAACAATGATACACGTGAACCTACATAGACTTACGAGAACTCCTGTACATAAATAAATTTAAACACTTTTTTTACTAAAGGAACATAACAATTTGATTAATCCAAATTATAATTATATTATTTTACATATAACAAACAAAAAAAGGATAATATCAAAATATTATTAAAATATTGAGGGTTTCATATTCATAAACGATAATTTTGAATATAATACTTATATTAAAATGTGTATTTGATTAAAAGTATGATTATATTTAAATACTAAGAAGTGTGTTTTGATAATTTAAACCAATTTTAAATTGGTTTTTTATATTGAATTGAATTATTTATGTAAAAATTCTTAACTATCTTTTCTTTTCGGTTTATGGGTAGGTCAACTGGTCAAGTTAGTTAATAATTATTAAACCATCATTAAATTAAAGATAATTTCGTTAGTTTCACATGGGTTGTAAAATTGTCAAAATTAAATTTATAAAACTCAGGATAGAACCTAAATAGTAAAGTGAGTATCTAAATTTTAATAAATATATATTTTTATTTTTGTAGCACCAATTTATTTATTTTTCCACTAATTGTTTTAAATATAGAAATTTTATGTTTCTTTCAATAAAGTATTAAAATTAATTAAGAACAAATTCAAATCGATAAAGAATATAATAATATGAGAATAAAATTTTATATAATCATAACATAATTTTTATTCTGTTTAATAATTTTTAAGTAATAATGTATTTTAAAATTTTATATACACTGTAAATAAAACCGAAACATTAAAAGTAAAAGCAGTTAGTAAGATAATTATATCAGTATATACTTGATATCCTTATTATATTAAATCCTTATAGAAAAGTTCTATGGAGAACTAAACTTAACTGGAGACCCCTGGAGACCACGTCTTACACCATCCGTTTCTATCTAATCCAAGGGTACATATTATTTTGTTTTACACACTTATAAATTGGTTGTATGTAGGCATATACAGCTTATACGTTACCAACAACGTTAACTACAATATACATTACATTCATTCTCACGTCTTCCATTTTTTTTATTCAAAAAATTTGCACAATTTTAATATTCTATGTTATTTTGTTTGCAAAACTTTTTACTTTCAATTATTGTATTCATAATTTTTTAGTGCAATATATTATTATTTTAATTTAGTGCATTACTTTAGTTGCAAAACATTATTATTTTACTATTTTATTCTTTATTTTTGCATAATTTAATTTTTTTACACATTTTTTTCATTGTTATGCAGTAAGTATTGGTTTTTTTTTATTTGTAAAACATATTTTTTATATGCAGAATTTTTTGTTTATAATATTTGCAGTACGATGTTTAGTAATATATATCCTCCCAAATCCTTCCAACTTGCTAAATAAAATGTCGGATGTTGTAGGTTTTAAGAACATGGATGGTTAAAAAGAACAACCTGTGTAATTGTGTATAATAATATAATTTTGTTATGTTTAATTTTATGAAGTATAATAAAAAATGATGACCATTGAATTCAAGTTAATCTAAGCGTGTAGAATTGGTCTCCACGTCTCCACCTTTTTGTTAGTCTCCGACTCTCCGCTGAACCCATAATAAACATAATAGAGATCTTATCCAAAAATTTGATCGTACGGTCTTGGACAACCAAACTAATAAGGACCATTAGATCTTAACTAGATAAATGAAAATCGTTAGATCAAATATTAAAAAAGTGTATTTTATTAATAATAGGATTATATTTAAATTCTAAAAAGTGTATTTTGATAATTTAAACCAAATATACCAAATATAAATAAGTTTTCTATACTGAATAGAATTCTCCATGTAAAAAATTCGTGACTTTCTTTTCTCTTTCATGGACAATTCCAGTTAGATAAAAATTGTTAAACCATCTTTTAATTAAAGATAATTTAGTTATCTTCATGTGGGGTGTAAAATCGTTAAAATCTAATTTTTAAAACACAAGATAAAGCCCAAATTAGTAAAGTGGGTATTTAAATTCTAATAATAATTATTATGTCATCATTATTTTAATGCCAATTTAATTACTTTTTTCTAACTATTTTAAATTTAGAAATCTATGTTCAAAAATTCAAATCAATCTAAGAAAAATTCAAATCAACAAAGAATATAATAATACGAGGATAAAATTTTATAAATTTGTGCATATTTTTAATCCTATTTTATTAAATTTTATATCATAACTTATTAAATATTATTTATTATTAAATAATAAATTATACGCAAATGGTGATTTTGTTTTATAAGAACTCATAGAGACCTAATTTCATTGTTAGCAAGACTATATTCATATTTAAAAATACCGTATTTTGAAATTTTAGACTCAGCTACAGGATAGGCCTAACTTTTAACCTATATACATTGTAAATTATTAAATTCGAAAATTTAAAAGTTTGTTAATCAATTAGTATAGTACTTTTTTTAAAAATCATACTTTATAAAAAGTATTATCAAATAACCCATGTCTGCAAGAAAAAAAATGAAAAAAATTCTTATTTTTCAAAAAAACCTGTAAATTTTAATATGTTGTTGGTAGATTCAAACCTTAGATCATTCTACGTGATAATTTTACGGTTATATCTAACGTTTCTCAACAATTTAATTTCAAAGATCCAACGATTATGGATTGAGTGATCAAGCGACCAGACTTATAAGAAAGCTTTCATTATTTAGTCTTTAATATAATAACATAGATATTTACGGGATATACTATAAAAAATGAATTTTATACAAAATTTTGATCGTCACGGTGTACTACTTTAAAAGAAGAACTATTACAAAAAAATTATATTTTAATTGATAATTTATTTTCTCAAAAGTTCAAAGTTCCCGCATCATTAACATATTACAAAAAAGAGTATATTATATTTTAGCAATAAATATTTAAAGATATATATATATATATTAAAAAAATTAATGATGTTATCCCGGTAGTTTGGTCCTAAATACCGCCAAAACATTCTCAACCGTTAGATCCAATACTTTTAAAAATAGACGATCAAGATTATATCATATAAAAAGAAGTTATTATCTAAAAATGATATAAGTTAAAAGATATTATATTATGATTGGATTTTCCAAAAAGTTAAAACATAAAAATAGTTGTAATTAAATAAGGAAATCCATTTAATATCAAAATAATAAAAATCGTTTAATCTTAAATATATAGGTGAAAACCGTTAAATTTAACATTAAAAACTGTATTTTGTTAATAAATGGTATTCTAATAATCTAAACTAAATATAAGTAGATTTCCTAAATCGAAAAGAAGTCTCAATATTAAATTTCGTCACTTTATTCTCTTTTTAGTTTTAGAATAGTTTTTAATTGAAAAAGAACTATTAAACCACAACTAAATTAAAGTTTATTTTGTGAATTTCATGTGTATCGTAAAATTGGCCAAATCTAACTTTTATAACTCAATATAAACAAATATTAATTTGAGCGTGTAAAATATAAAAAATATCAAATTTTTAAATATAATATTTTTTGGCTAAATCTTTTTTAACAATAATTTAATCATGTAAACTAATAACTTTTAAATATTAAAATATTCATAAATAAATATAATTATAAATATTAAAAAAACAATCGTGTGTTCCATGGATAATTAAAATATAATTATAAATAAAATAATTATAAATAAAATTTAAGTAACCGTGCATCGCACGGGCTATAAGCTAGTAATAAACAAAATGAGGTATAATTTATCATTTGGTTCACAACTCATATTGGTTATCCTTTTCAATCACAATCGATACTGATGGGTCTTTGAAGTCAAATTGATTGGAACATCTAGATGTATTACTAAAAGTTATGCTACATAGAAGTTTAATGTTCGAATCTCATCAACAACATATTAAAATAAGCATTTATTACAAATATGTTAAAATTAAAATTTACTCTGCAGAACAACTCAAAAATTAAAAACATAAATAAAGGTAAAATACGTGAACCACTCGTTACTATATTTAATTTGATTATAATAATTTAAATAAAAAAGTAAAATAATACAAAAAATAACTCGTGCTTTGCACATGTTATAAATAAATATATACTTATAAATATATCATTTTTAAGTCTAATTTTTTATTTTAAAAAAAGTAAGGTAAATGTGATAACTTTATAAATGTCCAGGATTATTCATCTATTTAAAAGTGAAAAATAACCATGATTTTGACTTGAAAACTTATACGAGGTTATACTGTTTTTTCAATACAAATATTGAATGACATTTTTGTAATAATAAACTCAACCTTTTCATATACAAAAAATAAACTTTACTTGTATTTATTGTGCATTATCTTCAGTGTTGTAATTCGACGATGTCCTCAAAGCCCACAAATCCTATTTAGAATTTCATTTATCAGAATGATTTTATGATATTACACATCCAATTAATATATTATATAAAATTCTATTATTATTAAAAACTTATCCTTTTTTTTTAATATCATTCATTAATTTTTTACATACAATTTGAATTTTAATTTTTAAAACTTATAGTCTAACTGGTCGTCATTAATAGTTAGACAATTTTATAATTCTTATGATCGAGAGAAATCATATCTTATTTTCATCTATTGCATATAAATCATGTTGATTTTTTATTTAAAATATAGACCATGTTTTTGAGTTATCGTCTTTTTGAAATCAATTCAATTGTATCTTCTACATTTTCAAATATTTATCTTTTTAGTCGAATTATACATTTAAACCCCTCAAAGTCTAAATGTTTGATCAATAAAACATTTCTAATTTAACTCTAATATTTGATATTTTATATACTTAAAAATTATGATATATAGTTCATATTTGATATAGTTATATATTATGTATGATTTTATAGATAGAATTTATATATTTTTATTTAAATAGTATAATACATTTATATATATATCCAAAGAGAAAAATGAAAATGAAAATATTTTTTTTATCCGGAATAATTTACATTCATGTGTAACATGTGAAATTATATTATATAAATTTTATTTTCCATACTCATCATTTATCATGACAAAGAGAGTGTAGATATTTTATTTTTTACATTTATCATTTATAATGAAAAAAATCTTTTTTTTGTAATTATATACTCCGTAATATTCTACATTTTAAATCATCACCCCGATTTTTGACTCGGACATCAACCGGGGGATTAAAATGGTGGAAAAGTGAAAAAATTGACGAAACAAATGAGTAAATTAGAGATATGTCGAAGTTAATAAAGAATGACATGTGGTATTAGAAAATATCAACAAATGAAGTGTTCATTTTGAAAAGAAATTTGTTAAGAAATGAATGTGACGAACATAGTGTATAAGCATTAGCATTACATAATTTTGATGCTAATTTTCTTAATTTTAAATTATAGACTTAACAAACAATGAGATACATAACATATACAATAGTTCTTATATTAGATCAAGTTCATTACTATATTTTATGTATAATTAATTAATTCTAATAATGTAAAATAGTGATATATAATATGATATAAAAATATGAATTATCAACAACATAACTAAAGTATATTTAATCAAAAATATACAACTATAATAAAAATTTAAAACCATGATTGATCATTTACCTATATATATATAATAACGTAAATAAAAAATACAGATTTATATAAATAATATGGACCAATATTTTCTTTACTCAAAGGTTCAAAATAAAAAAAAATATAGAATTAGAGGAAATAATGTGACTTATCTAATAAAATCTTTAAAATAAACTCAAAAAACAACTTAGCATAGTGGTTAGGCTTTGGACTTCTTAGAAGGAGGTTGGTGGTTCGATTCTCTACAGTAACAAATATTAACATATTTTTGCATAATAATATAACAATGGTATTTTTGTTATTTTTCAAAAAATAGGGACAAAATCGTAACTTCACAAGCATTAAAATGACAAACTTTGCCCTTTGTTGGCTTTTAATATATAGAGAAAGATTGTCATCCATTTTTGTATTTAAAATACACCTAATCTTAGATAAAAACTCGGGAGACAACCTCAAGGCCATTATTCTCATTTCTATAATATAGCATTAATTATAAAACTGCCCTCCAATGTAATGTTATAATTGATTCTAAAATAGAAAAATGCTATCATTGGTTCTAAATATATAATCAAATATATATGTAGTTATAATTGTCACATAGAAATGCAAGTGGTTAGATAAAGGGAAATGAATAATTAAAGCAATGGTCATAATCATAATTTTAAATTTAAAGATTAGCGGTTTGGAATATAGCTAAATTTTGATCTAGTATGTGCTACATGCATTGGACTATAAATTCTATTTTAACATCAAAAACCACTTTTTAATTTTATATTTTAGCAATAGTTATATCTATTTTGAAATTAGCATGGAACATGCTTTTAGAATTGAATTTTTTGACATTTTAGTTTCAAATTATAAAAATGAAAGTAATTTTAGCAAATGAAATAGCTCGACTGGAAAGGAAAGGATTGCGTTGGACTTGATCTTAGGATCACACTACATCAATAGATAGATGTGATTGTACTGGTTCAATTGATCTATGAACTTTAAACGTCTTGAGAAGAGACAAGATAAAATTTTAGCTTGCTCAACTCTTAATTACCGGAGAAATGACCCCATATGACACAATTATAAGACAAATGGATCAAAATGGCACTATTGAAAAAAATGACCCAAAATAGCACATTAAAACGCTACATCGTCTAGCGTTCTGAAATAGCGTGAAAACACAATTTAAAGTTGCGTTTTGACCCGAAAACACCACTTAAAGTAGCGTTTTGACCCGAAAACACCACTTGAAGTAGCGTTTTTAATATAAAACCCAACTTAAATCAGCGTTTTCAGTGTCAAAACACCACTTCATCTAGCGTTTTATTGAAAACAATACTTAAAGTTGCGTTTTGTGAAAATAATACTTTATCTTGTGTTTTACTGTGCTATTTGGGGCCATTTTTTCCAATTGTCCTATTTGGGACATTAAACTTATAATATGTGTCATTAAGGGCCAACACCTTGGCTCCTAGATTTTTTTTGTTTTGTTTTGTTTTTTGAATTTTAATGTCTTAACTGTCTAATAGCGTAAGTGGTTATTACAATCATCTGGTACAAACTCTACATATGTCTCCCATCATTCTTTTAAAAAATGTTTTTAGCTTGTGACGAAAATTTCGTTAATGTACATTTCAACATTATTGTGCATGGATTTCACTTAATCTATACTATATTATTAAAGACGAAACATTAAAAGTTTTGGTCGGTCGGTCGGTCGGTATTTGGGCCGATTCACGGGCCTATCTATAATCAATTTATTAGTAACCAATTACCTTTTTTCACTACATTACCTATTTTATATTTATTTTTTAAACCAAACCAACTCATCTTCTAAAAATAAAACGAGCAACATATATATAATATGGTAATATTATTATATATTTATAACTGATTACCTTTTTCAGCTAAAACACATTATTTTTATATTTTTTTACCTAAAACAACTCATCTTATAAATATGACACATATATGGAAACCAAATTATTGATAACCAATTACCTTTTTCACCTAAATTATATTACCTATTTCATATATCTATTTAACTAAAACAAATCATTTTCTAAAAATAAGATGGACAATATATATATATAAAATGGTAATATTATTATATATTTATAACCGACAGCTAAAACACATTATGTGTTTTATATTTTCTAACTAAAACAACTTATCTTCTAAATATAATACATGCAAAATAAATAATACAATGGTAATATTGTTTTATATAAATATTAATAAATAACAAGTTATTCTTTTCGGCTAAAACAAATTACCTCTTTTATATTTTCTAACTTAAACAACTAATTTTCTAAAAGTAATGCAGACGTATATATATAAAAAATAATATAATTTTATATAATTGTTAATAAGTAACTAATTGTCTTTTTAAGGATATTACCTGTTTATATTTTTTAACTGAAACAACTCATGTTCAAATTAAAAATAACACGGACAAAAGATAGATATATTGATAATATTATTATATTAAACTTATGAAATTCATGTTTATTATAATTTTTTTAACATTCAATTTAAACGAGATAATTAATTAAAATAAAAGTAATAGTATATTCAAATAAACTCGGTATATTGAACAAACACATATTTTGATATTTGCACTTTAGTCCCTTTTTAGATTTTTAAGAGTAAAAAAATACGAATCATTAGATATGTTATTTTAAAATATTTTATATTTTAATATCTAAAATACTACTATTGATTACGTCAATAATATATTAAATTTAAATATTATATTGTTAGATTTATAAATCCAATATATATATATATATATATATATATATATATATTAAAATTTAATCAAATTATATATAATAACTAAAATCTAAATAAAAAATAAGAAAATATTAAAGACGACCGTGCATCGCACGGGATATAAGCTTGTATTAATTAATTTTGTAACTGCAATTGAACCGAATGCAACAGAATTGAGAAATTTTAAATCGAAATCGACAATTACAATTTTTGATTTTATAAACCAAAACATATAATTCTGATTCCAATCAATACTATTATATAAAGGAGAAGACGGGGCGGTGAGGTGGCGCTCTCAGATCGCTTCGTTCTATTTTTCTAATTTTCTCAATTTTTTGAATTAATAATATTAGAAATTCGAAAAAATCTCAATTACCTTTTAAATGCTTACTAATAGAGGAAACATATAATATTCTTACATTTAAAATCTCTACTAATGGAAAAAGTAAAAATACAATAGATCTTTACTAATGGAGGAAACTAAATATCACTAATGGAAGAAACTAAATATTCAATTATAATAGAAAACATAATATTACCATCTTAACATTCTGCTCTCCTAAACTTTCTTTTTAATGTAATATAATAGAAAATACAAAAACATATTGGTAAATAAGAAGTTAAGAAATTAGATCGGTCTTGCATAAGAAATTAAGTAATTACTTGGTAAATAATTAATTATCTTTAATACTTTCATACAAACAGCTAATTAATAGTATAAATATACACCTAAACTCTGTTAATTGTCTACTGCAGTTTTTGTTGTCAACAGTGTTCTTCTTTACTTTTTTGTTTGTTCATGTTAAATGTGTGTATGTGAGTACATGAGTATGAGACTTTTTCCTTTATGTTTTTTATCTTATTACGTTTATTTGTATCCTAATGCACGACCATATTAAAATCTTTGACAAGACAAGTTATTTGCTATTAGTGTTGATTGAGTTAAGACATGGATTAATAAGGAGGGGATTCATCGGTTAATCAGTTAAAATAATAGGCCGAGCAAGGTGATTTTCATGTACATTCAGTTGTGAATTGATTTATATGTTTATGTGTGTATGTTATTAGTTTTGAATTTATAGTTAAAAGTTGATATACTTGTATACAAGGTAACTCGAAAGTGGAGAATTCATCATGTCTTAAAAAACAAATTTTATCATTGTTTTTAAACGTTTAGATAGTTATTGCTCTAATTTTTATGAGAAAAATATTATATCTTTTAGTAAAATATTTTCTCTAATTCATACACGAAAATTAAAAGATAAAAATTGTATATTAAGAAATTTATAGTGTATAAATTTTGAAAATATCATGTTAAGATTTATTCGACTGAAGAATTTATTTAGTGTGTGCATTTTTAACAAAATTCAATAAATCGGTGCATCTATAACAAAAGTCATACAAGAATAAGAAATATTGAGAAAAGGTCATTAATATTTTTTTTTTAAAGAAAGAGGTTGTGTTTGTTTTTGTTGTTATTTGTTTCGACAAAAAGAGATCATTATTAATAAAAAATTCTCCTTGCAACAAAAAGGATGTTTGTTCATATTTTTTGATTTTTTTTTTACTGTGAGTAGATTTGGAGGTAGTGAAAATTTTAATAGTTGTGAAGGTATAATTATAGTTTTTGATTGAACGATCTAGAACTCTATATATATATATATATTTAAAAACGTATTTTGTAGAATATTTTTTGAGAAAATTTAGAGATATTATTATAAAGCCGTTGCAAAGCGCGGCTTAGTAAACTAGTTTTATCCATAATCGACCCGAATCAATATTTTAAAAATCATTTAACAATATAAATTATCAAATTCTAAATTTTTATAAAATCCAAATTAAATATCTCTAAAATTTTAAAAATCCGAAAAAATCTTTAAAATCCCATATAAATACAGCCCCAAACTATTTGTTTTTCCGGTCCCAACTAGCACAACATCCCTGCAGAAAAAGCCGCAGTCATTTCATTTCCATGGCTACATACAGTGGAGCTTCACTGAGTTCCCACTCTCAGTTACGGTCACCTACATCAATCTCCCTCACTGTCCAATCAGGAATCAGATTTTACGGAATAACAAAATTGCGCCGCAAAGCTCAGAAGTTATCAATTAGGGTTTCAATTCAAGATGATAATAATCGCGGAGACGATAAAATGCCCTCTTCTTTGGCTGAGCTCGCTTCTCGTGATTCCAGAACACATCCAAGTAATTTACATTTGTTATGAATTTAATTTTATTATTTAGTGTTTTTGCTTTTATTTAATGTTCATGTTTGAACTAGTGTATTGTTACCATCACTTAAGAACGTTATCGTAAATGTCGTAAACTGATGTTTGTTGACAAGTATCTGGGAATGAAAACGGTGCCCGATCGTAATGGAACTGAAGAATTTTCGTATAATGTTATTAATCTATGTGAGTCTAGTACATTATTAAATAAAATGGGTCCTGGTCCAGGACCATTTATTTAACAATATGTTCCTGAACCGTTGGATCAACATTTCGACGATCAGGATTAAAAAAAAAAATTATGTCACTCCGCGTATTTTTTTCGCGGAGCACTATTCCTCCGCGAAAATTTATCGCAGTACCAGCTCCGCGATTATTTTCCGCGGAGCTTATGTAGTATAGCAAATTCTGGACATTGATTCGTGGAAAACCAGACACATAATGCACTTGTATCATTTATTGTTTGCTTGTAACTTTTATATTGATAAGCATATACTCTGTGGATATCCAGTTGCTATTCAAGGTTTTATGCACCACATACAGATCATATTAACTCTGTTGATTGCCCCACAGATCTAAATAGGTGTCTTCACCACATAGGGCCTGTTTGGCTTATCTTTTAAACTGTAACTTATGCATTATAAGTTGATAAGAGCTTATGAAGGGTGTTTGTGTACTCGGCTTATTTGATAACTTATAAATTGATAAGTTGAATGTTAGAAATAACTAACATTTTACTTAACTTATCAACTTATTCTTTGATTTCTTTATTTTTCTAATATTTTATATTTTTACATTTGTGTTTTTAAATATTTTTTTAATTTAAAATACAAGTGTTGAAATCACTGTTGTCTTGGTCACTCACAGCCAAAATGTCAAGGGGTCCTGGTCCCGGACAATTGATTGTCAGGACCATCTATTTAACAATAAGTTCCTGAACCATTTATTTAATCAGTTCCTTACATTTGTGATTTCAACACTTGTATTTTAAATTAAAAAAATATTTAAAAACACAAATGTAAAAATATAAAATATTAGAAAAATAAAGAAATCAAAGAATAATTTGATAAGTTAAGTAAAATGTTAGTGATTTCTAACATTCAACTTATCAATTTATAAGTTATCAAATAAGCTGAGTACACAAACACCCCTCATAAGCTCTTATCAACTTATAATGCATAAGTTACAACTTAAAAGATAAGCCAAACATGCCCTATGTGGTGAAGACACCTATTTAGATCTGTGGGGCAATCAACAGAGTCAGTATTAACTAATATGATCTGTATTAACTAATATGATCTGTATTAACTAATATGATCTGTATTAACTAATATGATCTGTATGTGGTGCATAAAACCTTGAATAGCACCTGGATATCCACGTAGTATATGCTTATCAATATAAAAGTTACAAGCAAACAATAAATGATACAAGTGCATTCTGTGTCTGGTTTTCCACGAATCAATGTCCAGAATTTGCTATACTACATAAGCTCCGCGGAAACTCCGCGGTAAATTTTCGCGGAGGAATAGTGTTCCGCGAAAAAAATACGCGGAGTGACATTTTTTTTTTTAATCCTGATCGTCGAAATGTTGATCCAACGGTTCAGGAACAGATTGTTAAATAAATGGTCCCTGACAATTGGACCCAAATAAAATTAGTAGTTGATTGAAAATGAGCTCAATTGTGTACACTTTGACGGTTGGGTTTGATTAATAGGGTTTTTGTTCTTTATATAAGTGATGTGATCCCTCGTATATGATCTAAGACTCGGTTAATATGCAGTGTTTTTCGTATCAATGTTGAATTTAGTCTTTTCTTAGATTGTGATCCGTAGATTTTTCCAACATAAACGAGGTCAGGTGTCATCTATTTGTTCAAATTTTCTAAAACTTAGTTTTCTGTGTTAATCCAACCAGTTTATCATTGTTTTAATTTTATCTCGTGACCGTTTTTTACATCTGTCCAGCATTATCTGTTTCTTAACGATTGTTCCTTGTTCAATTTGGTAGCACCTAGATGAATATGTATGTGTTTTGATATATCATTAGTGGCGGTCCTGGCGGATCGTTTAATATAAAAGAAAACAAGAAGAATTCAAGAGGGGCGCCATATAGAGTGACGGGGTTAGTGGTAGGCTGGTAGCTCACAGGATCAGCTGCCTCAGAAACTAGGAACATTCATAAAGCCAGATTTTAAATGTCGTAATATTTTTTTTGTTTCATTAATTTTTGCATTTTAATGGTATAAAGTAGTAATATTTTTTACTGTATGAATCGTCTCCCCAAAACTACATATACATACATGTATAATTTGTGTTTAGTTTGATAGAATTAATGTCCTACATGGTTATGATTCCTTGCCACCCAACTCTTTATCTTGGCTCTGTCTCTAACCATATGATAACAAAAACTAAAATTAAAATCATTTAATACTACTAGATACAGGAAATCGATTGTATTCTAGGTTCTCTACTAGTTATCATCATTCAAAAACAATATCACAATATTATTCTATACTATTCTAGGTATTAAGGATAATTTTGAGTTGGTCCGTATGGGGGCACTAAAGTAATTATAGTGCGGGGACCGATTAAAAATATATACATATAAATATATATTTATTAATGTTCAAATTTGACTGGGGGCCTTTTCCCCCTCTACTTTATACATGGATCCACACATGTACATCATAGCATGTGAATCACATTTACATTTGTTTTTTGGTATATATAGTGGCTTGTTGCATAATCGTAATCAGCTCTCCCCCAATTAACATTCATGGATCATGTGAAAAACCCCAATGTGCAAGTAAGATGTATAAAAAAATGAGTACCTGCTCACTGTCCTTTAATTTGTACCGTAGAGAGCACAAAGAGAAATCTAGATAGATCCTAAGAATTTCTTTTCTATTTCGGGAGACAAGAGAATAGAAAAGAATGTCTTATAATTTTCTTTCTACTTTTAGTATGCAACTTAGAGAAAATTTCTCACATAAAATTCTCATAATTCCTAAGCTGCTCTTTCCTTTATTTTAACAAGCATGTATGTCTTTCATGTCCATACCTTTTCTCCCTCTTTACAATAACTAGGGAGCACTAATTGAAATTCATTGCATTCCTTTTTACCCCTTCCCTTCTCGTAGGTTGCTATCACAGTACTGTATGCTTGGATCCTTAGATAAAGATCCAGATGGAATGTAGATGAATATTTATATCTGAAACTAAAAAGAATTGTGTTTTAACTTTGGAGGTGTTTATTTTGGAGTAGGGGTTCAATTGCATAAAACAGATTAAATGCAAATTGAAGGGAGCGATCTGTTTCTTAGTACTGTGGTCATACTCTAATTTTTCAGGCCCTTCTCATGTCTTATCATTGTATTAAAATATGCTGTTGTGAAATGTAGGACCTTTATCATCAAATGATCTGTCAAAATCAATCAGGGATCGTTCTAGACTTCGAGTTGCTTACCAGGCATGGATTAATTTTTATTACAATTTGATTTACGTACTTATATGGAGATTAATCTTTGTTATTATTTTAAATGAGGTTAATTTCATAGGTGTATATTTTATTAATCTGTATTTTTTTGTTTAATCAAGGGAGTTAGTGGTGCATACAGCGAATCTGCAGCTCAGAAAGCATACCCTGACTGTGAAGCTGTCCCTTGTGAACAGTTTGACGTCGCTTTTCAGGTAATTGGACGTTCCATCTTGTTCTTAATTATTCAAATGTTTACATCATTTTGCAGTTTCCTGCTAAAATGTATATGAATCAGTTTCTATTAGGAAGTATTTTCGGGCTTCTTGGCCAATAGGATTTATATGGGCGATAAAATGGGGGTATATCAGTTGTCTTTTAATTTCTTGGCATTAGGAGGTGCACCGCTCTTGTCAATTTTGGTTTAATATAGTTTGTAATGTACTTGAAGATATATTTCGTCTCATGATATCACATCATCAGATAATCGATTAAGAATGTTTAATGCGCTTGTTTCTTTTTATTTGGATTTGAGGATACTTAAGCTGTCTAGAAACTGTTTGAAAATTTTATAATCATCTAAATCAGAGTTCTACATGAAGTAGTGACTGAGTAGGTTTATTGCCAAGTAGATACTAGTCATACTTATCCTCTTTTTTGTTTTCTTGGTGTAGGCCGTAGAGCAATGGGTTGTAGACAGGGCTGTTTTACCTATTGAAAATTCCCTCGGGGGAAGCATCCATCGCAACTATGACCTTTTGCTTCGTCACAGTTTACACATTGTTGGGGAGGTGAAATTTGCAGTTCGGCATTGCTTGTTAGCCAATCATGGTGTGCAAGTGGAAGATCTTAGAAGGGTTCTCAGCCATCCACAGGTACTAATTGGGCACACACATATATATATTTGGTTCACA
Organism: Heracleum sosnowskyi; assembly: GCA_030848705.1. NCBI lineage: Eukaryota > Viridiplantae > Streptophyta > Magnoliopsida > Apiales > Apiaceae > Heracleum > Heracleum sosnowskyi. The sequence continues at coordinate 15,169,333 of CM061239.1, forward strand.
TGGTGGGAAATAACATGTGGTGTTTCAGGCTCTTTCTCAGTGTGAACTTACATTAACAAAGTTGGGGGTGGTCAGAGAAGCCGTTGATGACACAGCTGGTGCTGCACAGGTATGGTTTTTTGTGATGCTATAATGAGAATAAATGGGTGCTTTAATGTGGAACTAGAAAGTTCTTACAAAATGTGTTTCACTGAAAAAGTTGATAAAGCAGAAGCATTACAGAGTCAACAAGGACTGATTTATCTACCATCATTGTCAAATTAGTATTACATATCTGATTGAGTGGTTTGAAAAGCTCGAAGCAATTGAGGAAACTTCTAAATGTGTGCTAGTATTTAGTTTTAAAAATGTGTTCATTATTTCTGAAAATTGACCTATTGTTTTAATTGTTCTGCATGTCAGTTTGTTTCTTTGCATAAACTTAAAGACACGGGTGCAGTTGCTAGTGTGGGTGCAGCAAAGATCTACGATATGAATGTTCTCGCGAAAGATATTCAGGTTTGTAATGTTATGTTACAGGATAGTAGCTTCTGATTATCGGTAACAATTAAGCAACTGTGCAGGATGATTCAGATAACATCACCCGTTTTCTGATACTGGCAAGGGAACCAATTATTCCAGGCACTGATCGGCCATTTAAGGTAATTTCACTAAGATAATTACATGATGTGAATGAATGAGAGTAAGTTAAAAAAGCTACATTTGCACTACTGCTTTTTGCTATCCTCAAATTGGTAATACTTATTAATTCCAGACAAGCATTGTATTCTCCCTGGAGGAAGGGCCAGGAGTGCTTTTTAAGGCTCTAGCTGTTTTTGCTATGAGAAATATCAATCTTACAAAGGTGAAATATCTTCTCCTTTAAATTCTTGAACTCTTGTTGTTTTGGGGGAGTCCTTCATGGTTTACTTAGGCCTTTCATGGGATTTCTCTGTGACCAGATTGAAAGTCGTCCACGACGTTGGCAGCCTCTTCGACAATCTGTTGAGAATAGTAATGGATCATTAAAGTATGTGGTAAACCAACATGAGATCTGCCTATTTGTTTCCTTTTCAAGTGTCTCTTGTGGTCCGCATGACTGTTAATATTTCTGTCATATGTTCACCTAGTTGTATTTCGTTTTTATGCCATACATGCTATAGTCTGGTGATTCAGAAAGACTCGAACACTAATGTGATTATTTACATGCAATGAGCAGGTACTTTGATTACCTATTCTATGTTGATTTTGAAGCTTCGATGGCAGACCCTAATTCCCAAAATGCCCTAAAGCATTTAAAGGTTTCATTTGTTTTTTGTCCCTACGCATTACTGTTTCTTAGAATTAGAATTCAAAGTGTAAAATGATCTTGTTAAATCTGCAGGAGTTCGCAACATTCTTGAGAGTGCTTGGGAGTTACCCGATGGACACTGACTAGCTTGGCATAAGTAAATCACCTATGTGTGTGGGGTGAGTATTCTCTTGAATCCATTGAAAATTAAAAATATATAGATCCTTTTATAGCATGGACTACTTCTTTTTTTTTTGGGGGGGGGATGGCTCCGAAGCCCAGCAGACAGGCTGTAAAATTCTGATAGGTCTGGGCTAAAGAACCTACATCAACTCCTGTGTGGCTAATGATTATGTTTTTGGACTAATTTAGTCAAGGCTAGAAAAGGTTTTCTACTTTCTGGTCTTCTGATTTTTATTTACTAATTCAAGTCAAGGTAGTAATTGGGGATGCATGTTTCTGTAAAGTTGTCTCTTATTTTGACTGTCACATCACAAGGTTTTGAGGATGGTGGATCTAGCTATTATAGTACAAATAGAAAATCATTTTTTTAAATGTTGATATGCCATCTGCTATCTTGTCCTATTTTGAGTACTCAAAATTATGAACTATGCTAGTGTAAAGAATTCAAGTGGCAGGCGAAGAAGATGCTAATGAGCATAAGATATAAATTATGAACGGAATTCTTTCTTCTTCTTTTTTTTTTTATTCATTTTCTTATGGGTGAGATATGAGCTGGAATTACAATTAGTAAGTTTAGCAACTTAATTGGTAGTATATATATAGGGCAGATGAAATTAAATTATTACTTCCTATTGGCAACACAGTATGATACAATTTACTCAGATGCTTCAAACAAACACCCCCACCCTGCGCCATCCACAAATTGTGGCTCATTCTTTAATTAAAGCATAATCCTTGTTCAGTTGTTCTGTAGCCCCAGTAATCCAATTGTAATTGGCAGGTGTTTTGGGTTTCAGCTTAAGATATGGACTTCGGGGCAACAGTGTTAAAGGGAGCAAACTGGAACCCTAATTTTTGAAATTGGCGGGCATGTACATATCAAGCTGTTTTCAGCAGTAAGAAAAGAGCCTGGCTTCTTAGCTTTATGTACCTGTGCAAGTGATTATCCTCCTCATCAGTGTTCATTCTGAAGTTTAGTATATGTACTGGATATATGTTTTTGGGGGCCAAGGCGAAATCTTTTGCCAAATTTTGTACTGTTAATGAACTTTGTTATTATCGGAAATTGGAGTCGAAATATTATTATCGGAGATTGGTGTCGAAATAAGTCTTTGATAAGAAAATTTTTGATCCAATATTAATTGCAAATTTTCAAGTACTTTGGCTTCAGTGCATTTGAAAAACTAATAACCAAACAGTTATTGGTACTCAGTCATTAGTTAAAGCAACATAATTAGTTATTCTGGCTAATTTGAGACCTTACAGAAAGACAGATATGTAATAAACTGACGTAATTCACTAGTGTATATCTGAAGTGGATCATTCCAATTCAAGAAAGATAACAATTCCGTTATTTTTTAAGAATTTGGAAGGTGCCCTGGCTACCTTGCCCCTTAAATGGATACCTCACAGCTGATATGCCTGCTGAGTTGTAGGACACAACGGCAGAGAATTTGATGGATGAGAGTAAGAGATCGTGGGATGAAGATGTGCTGCAGGATATTTGTAATGAATGAGACCGTGAGCTGATAAAGAAGATCCCAATAACAAAAACTAGCAAAGATGATTCTTGGTTTTGGTTGTTTGATGAGAAAGGGGAATTTTCGGTTAAAACATGCTATAGGCATATACGAGGAGAGCGTGAGTGTTTAGAGAAGTTTTTCTGGAAAAAGCTATGGGGCCTTAAGCTACCACCAAAGGTTGCAAAGAGAACTGTGGGACAAAGTTGGACTTGCAGAGTTAGTAACTGTATTACCAAATGATACTGTTATGACACTCTTAAATCGAGTGTTTCAGAATGGTGGACAACAGCAGAATGGCATAGTTGGATTACTGTGTTGGAATATATGGTATAGAAGAATAAACAATTGGGTTTGGAACCGTATAGATACCTCAAGTTTTGGAGTTAAGTCCAGGATGGTTAGCATGCTAGCAGAGTGGAACCGTGCTAGGGAGGATCTGTAGAAAAGAACAGTTCAAAACCAAGGGAGTAATCGAGCATGGCGTAAACCTCCTGAAGGGTGGGTTAAAATCAATGTAGATGCTGCGTGTATGCCGAGGACTAGTCAGATGGGAGTGGGATGTGTTATTCGAGATGAATGGGGACATTTTATGCGAGCTAGAAGTCGGGTGGTGCAGGGGTGTTTACATCCAAGGGAGGTTGAGGCAATAGGATTACGGGAAGCTTTATCATGGACCAAGAGTTGGAGGCGAAGCAAGTGTATTTTTGAATGTGACGCTGAAGGCTTGGTGGATGCTGTTAACGAAGATGGTGGTCAATCTTATTTTCATACGATTGTTGATGATTGTAGAGATATTCTTAAACACTTTGATGAAGTGTTAGTGACGTTTGTGCCTAGGTCTGCGAATACGGTAGCACACTTGTTAGCAAAAACTACGTATTCTATGTCAGGTCTTCAGGAGTGATTATCTACTGCTCCAGATTTTATCATATGTAATATTGCTTCCGAGGAAGTTTAAAGTAATGCAAGTACGTTTTGTTTCAAAAAAAAAAAAGAATTTGAAATAATTGTCCTTTTAATATCGTATTAATCCTGTCATTTGAATCTATTTAATTAAATTTTTGATGTAATTATTTTATCATGGTTAAAAGTTGGTTTTATCGGTGAACCAAAAAAGAAGAAAAAGAAAAAATTCACTATTAACAAGTTTATCTCAAATACTCGTACGCCTTAATTTTTCTATTTTATTTATATAAATTTAAATTTAATCTGAAAAAAACTAAATACACCTTAAATTTATATTTTTTACTATTTGAAATTTTTAATTTGAAATTTTAATATTTACTTATTATTATTAGGAGAGTTCTTTCTTTTTGGTAATTTATTAATTTAAATAGGGATAAAATTACTTCATCGAGGAGTAAAAGAGGAAGCATAAACAGAAATTATATGATCGTAGATACAAATACATTCTCCGTTTGGTTTTAAAAGCTTGAGAGAGAGAGAGAGAGAGCGAGAGAGAGATCTGGTCGATGTCGAGAGCTAGGCGAGCAACACTTCCTCCCGCACAAGAGGTATATACATATATCTTTCTATATATAATTACATCAATTTTGTTTATTCACCTTGATCTATATCCTAATTTAATTAATTGTATCCTTTCTTATTCGTCAATTTGCTATCCTTATGCTTAATTTGATGAGAAATTGTTACGAATTATCGAAATTCAATACGAATTATGCATTCTGCACTGTTATCGATTAATTCGATTAGTATGATATTAAGAATTGAGGTTATTATTTGCAGAATATTGACAAGCTAGAGAATGTTGTCAAACAAGGCAATTTTTACGGAGCTCAACAAATGTACAAATCTATAACCGCAAGGTATATTCATATATGCACGCGTAATTTTTGTTGTTATTTTGATAATCGTGTTCGTATAAAGTTAGTTTCGACTTGATTTGAAATTTATATTTTATGCAAATGATTGTAGTGCTTGATAAGTGTTTGTTTAATTGTAGATATGCGGCGGCCGAGAGGTATTCCGAAGCGCTGGAACTTTATCAGGCTGGTGCTCTCATCCAGTTAGAACACGAACAGGTGATGCTTCTATTTATGCAGAGTCAATTATTAGTAATGTGTGAAGTCGTGTCAGAAATCAATAAGAAGTTGTAATTGTAATAGCAATTTAAGTCGAATTGTTGAATATAACTTATTTCAGGATATGTGAACCTAGGTTTGCTTGTGCTCGGTTTAGTCTTGAACCTTGGTGCAGAGTGTTTGCCTTTTTAGTAGCCAATGTGCTTCTCTTTGTACCTCAAGTAGGGAGGGAACAAATCTATTATATTCTCTCCCTAAAATAGATAAATAGATAAAAAAACAAGAGATAGGGTTTGAAGTCATGTTTCCTTCTCTAATTTACGATGGAAATTTTTTGCATAGCATTCTCTTTTCCTTATTGGAATTTAGCACCTTAACGTACTATGTATTTTACATATCCTGTGCTCCAGGTCACTTGTGGGGCTGAGCTTGCAGTGCTTTTCGTGGAAACCCTTGTTAAAGGGAAGTTTCCTTACGACGAAGATACTCTAGGTCAGTTCAATAATTTGCTCTTTCTTTCTGGTGTTATTTCGAGTTAGCACTTTATCTCAATTTTGGACTTCACAAATGTAGTTCACATGTGAAATAAATTATGTTAGATACTAATAGTGCAAAGACATGGATTAGGCATACAAGGTGCTGATGTAGCATCTAAATGCAAATGCATCTACTAAATGTGTGTTAGGGACGGATTTACAGCTAGGAATGGTTATGCTGTTATGCTTCAACATAAACCACTTGCATGCTCTCAAGTTGGGGGATTGAATGCCACTAAATCTAAAATATTAACTCTTACTATCTGCAATTCCATTGGGCATAAGGACTAGGGAGGTCTTTATTTCTTGGTGTGAACTCCATATAGGTTTAGTACAATTGTTGTATAAATAAATTTTTGTAATGACTAATAATCATTTGGGGTCACTCTCTAATTAATGATCTTTTAAAAATCTAGTAGGGACTAGGAAGTACTGAATTCTTGTTGTAGTTTCTTGACCTATAACTTCTGAAATGGCATGCATATGAATATGGTACAATGGTAGATTATGAAAATATAATTAATTGATGGCACATGGTGATATTTTTATATAAATACTAGATTTATTCTTGTACTGAATTCATATTGAATTCATATTGATGGCATATGACTTCTTGTTATCTAGAAAGATCTATTGGTAGTGAGAAGGCAGGAGCTTAGAGTAAAGTAGGACTAGATGTGATTGATGACTTCACAAATTTTACATTTGACCAATAAGCTGGGAAAAAAAAGCATTTTTAATGTACTCAATTTGGACACCAGGCTAATTTTGAGGGGGTGAACTAACACCCACTTCATTAGACCTGGCTTCATCTGGCAACACGTGAGACTATTATATTAATAGGTGCTTTTATACGCTTTTGAGGATCCATTTAGGGCCTCTTCATTTGATGGCATCATTTGATGGCATCAGAGGAAACTTTGGAATTAATGTTGAAATATATTTATATTGATTATTGGGAATATGAATTAATTAGATTGCTCAGTGTAGGGTTGTTTTTCCATATATGCTCTTTGGTAAATATTGTTTGGCACTCACTTGCAATACATTAGCGTATAGTATTCGAGAACTTTTATTGAGAAACTTAAAATTCCCCACTGACAGCGGAGATTATGAGTCCTCTAAAGTGTAAGATTTTGGGTAAACTTATGTTCGAAGACCTAAATATTTGTTTAGTTATGGTTAATTTATACTCCCTCTGTCCCTTTCATTTCTATACAGTTTCCTTTCTGGGATGTCCCTCTCATTTTTATACATTTCAAAAATAGTAACTTTTAATAATATAAAACACATTACACCCACTACTTTTTTCCACTATCTCTATTCTATAATAATTTAAAACACTATTACACCCACTATTTTCCTCCACTATCTCAAATCTATTATTAAATATTGATAGGTCCCACCACTTTACCCACTTTTCATCTAACTTTACTCATTTTTTATACATTTTCTTGGTCTCCGTGTCCGAACCCAATGTATATTAATCAACGGGACAGAGGGAGTATATTTTAAGTCTTTCCTGACTTGTTTGTTTTGTGACGACACAAACTTCATCTTAGACCGTGTTAGAAGAATCTATGAAAAGTTTCCTCGAATCCCTGTACCACATAATCTGGATATGGCTGATGATGACATGCAACGAATTCATGAAGCTCTTGGGGCAGCAAAAACACGTGTTGATTGCTGCTCATCATTTCTCAAAGCTGCTATTAAGTGAGTTTTCTCATCTATTGGATAATGAAAATATTTTATTATTTAGTGTATATCTCATCTGTTTAAAGTTATTCGGAACGAAATATCCTTTATTTAGAATTATGTTTTGAACAATTGTTAATGCATGCTCAAAAGATTCTCTAGAATTTAAAATTTTAAGAGATCAAAGGAACCTGACAACTACAAGAAATGACATAATATTTACTTATCGTCAACAGTGGAGAGAACTACAAGAAATAACATGTTTTTTTTTAATTTTTGAGAGTATATATGTTGTGTATTTGTGAGAGTAAATATGGTTCCATTCAAAAAATAACATGATAATTTTATCTTAATAATGGAGGAGATCAAGGTTCTAATACATAATTTTGTCTCTTATATAATAATAAAAGAGGATATTAACGTTCGATTCTTAACAACTATGAAAAAGAATATAAGAAATATTCATTATTAAGGGACTATTAACTTTCGTGCTTAAGAACATGTCCAATGGTTGTGCTAAAATAGATGGAGCTATTGTTATAATTTAGCATCAAAAAGTGGTTTTTGGTGCTAAAATAGCACCATGTCTCCAATACATTTCTAAATCTTGTTCTAAAATAGATATACACTCATGTTTTTTATTAGGTAGAAAAAAATGATGTCCCTACTTTATCTATTTCCCTCACAATTTTCACTTTTAGATGAGGTGGCAATTATAGCTCCATCTATCTTTTGTTCTATATATAGAACAAATTATAGCATTGTGCTATTTTAGCACAATGTTTAGCACACCATTAGAGTGGTAAATTTTAGTTTTCGTTCTATAATATAAATACAGAACAAGATATAGCACACCATTGGACTTGCTCTAACTAGGTAAAAAAGAATGTGTCTAATATGTATAATAAAAAAATGCTATATGCTAGGAAGCACGGACACGCCTAAAAGGATGTCGTACGCGTGTCGGACACGGCCGACACGACACCGACACGGCGACACGGCGACACGGCTGAGTACGTGTCCGACACGCCATGTGGCGTGTCGAAACGCAGACGCAGCCGACACGCGACCGACACGCGACCGACACGGCCCAGCCCACCAAAAAAAGCCCAGTCCACCTAAAAAAGCCCGGTCCAATTCTTTTACCCTAATATCAGTTGGCAGTCGTGTTTTTATATAACTGTTCTTCTTTCTTTTTCTCTGTAACCGTATTATATATACACAAGCCAATATATACATACATATATATATATACACATCTGTGATTACATATATATATCTCTCATATATATCTCACATATATATCTCTCACATATATATCACATATATCTCACATATACAATGAGTAGGTCAATGAGTTCAAGTGGGAATAGTAACACTGCTACAGGTGCAGAATAAATTGATGTGAATTATCCATTGTGGAGGTATGTAACTGTGATAGAGAAAGGGGGAAAGAAGGGTGGGAATGGAAGCTGTTCTTTTTAGACAAGATGATCATTCGAATGAAAATGTAGAATGAATCTCATATTAGTTTATCACTTATTGTGAAAGAAACTTTATTATTATTAGAGTAAAGTGCACTTTGTGTACTCGTACTTTAGTCAAGACACCACTTGCAATACTATAGTTTAAAATCGAGCAGTTGCAATATCAATGTTTGTATTTCACTGCACTTTGTTGCATTCCGTTAATTAAGGTTAACTCCGTTATTCATTTAGGTATAAAGTGCACTTTGTGTACTCGCACTTTAGTCTATAGTGCATTTTGTGTACTCGCACTTCACTCTAAATTTTGAACTAAAGTATTTCAAGTGATGTATTGAGCAAAGTGCGGGTACACAAAACGCACTTTAGAGTAAAGTGCGAGTACACAAAGTGCACTTTACTCCCTAAATTAATAACGGAGTTAACCTCAGTTAACGGAATGCAACAAAGTGCATTGAAATACAAACATTGATATTGCAACTGCTCGATTTTGAACTATAGTATTGCAAGTGGTGTCTTGACTAAAGTGCGAGTACACAAGATGCACTTTACTCTTATTATTATGAATGAAATTGTCCAATATTTGACATATACAAATCATAAAATAAAAAAAAATTGCCGTGTCCCGTATCCAGGACTCTTTGATGATTGGCGAATCCCCGTGTCCCGTGTCGCCGTATCCGAGTCGGTGCTTCCTAGGCTATATGTAATGTTACATATCTGCAACATAAGTTTTTTAATAATTACAATGTCAGAGCTTATCAAAAGACATAAGTTTTAAAAGCATATAACTAAATAAATTGGATATAAAAAAAATGAAGATTCAACTATTTTGTTGAATGAGTTGTAAAAATTTTAATGCCTATTGTCGAAGCTCCTAAAGTAAAGTCCCACCTATTTTCATCAATATCTTTGTTGTTACCAAGAATATAGAAGTATTTATTGACCTCTACTAATATAAATTAGTTAAAAATCTTGTTAATCAAAAAATTAGAAACTTTGAAAAAAATTAAGAATTCTAATATTTCACATTTAAAATATGATGTTTACTTCTAAGTCGGTATGCCCTTCATGTTTGGTTGTAGTCTTGTAGAAACTCTCTCTGGAAATGTACATTAAATTAAGACTATATACTCCCTATGTGCCATAGCTTTTGTCGTAGTTGACTTTTTCACGCATTTTAAGACATGCAAAATATTAAGTAGCAACTAATATTTTTGAAATTATTTTTTTTGTATAAAAGTTTAAAACTCAATATTTTTACAAAATAAGTTATGTGCAGAAGTCAGTGACAAAATTTTACGTGTTAAATTACATGCCTGAGTCCCTGCACAGGTGTCTAATTTCGGATCCATATTCAAGAATTCCAGTTTTTCTAATAATAAAATTTTGACACTGTATCCGCACTCTTTTCTGACACTCGTACACAAGTTCAACTAACATAGTTTACAAGTAAGAAGTTGACATTGACATTGCGATTTGAAATATATAAATTAAAAATTGATAATAAGTAAAATTTTATTGATTAAATTCCAATATATAATATTTATACACGATATATTACAACTGAATTTTGTTTAGACGAAGTTCAGTGGATAAAATTTAGAGGCATGATGATCTATATATCTTTCAATACTTTATGATTAATCTTCTAAAATTTTGAATGAATGATATAGATAGCCTAACATTCCAGAATTTAAAATTTTATTGTGTTGTAATATTACAATTCATTCACATTACTATAATGTGTGTACATTTAAACCTATAAAACAAATGATAATCTTATTGAAACACATCGTCTCTGGATACAAGCTAACATAAATGTTATAGTGGAACACATCGTCTCTGGATACAAGCCAGTATTCTATAAATATCCCATCATTCCATAATCCCTTAATGTTCTGCCAGCTTCGACTAATGAGTGTTATGCATACTCCGGCTGCTCGAGGCTCCAAGTCTAGTGCAGATCATGCTTTAATGATTTGTTTATATGTAACCTTAACTTTAAATGCATGGTACTCAAATATAAGGAGTACTACTATATTGTTGATAAATGTATGCAGAATTTTAAAATTGAGTCGGACCGATTCACAGAAATTAATAAGAAAAAGAAAACATCTGTAGCATTCCCCCAATACAAATAACTATTAGTAGAGATACAATATTCAGTTGAAGTCTATATAATATCTGCCTATGTTTGAACTCATAATAGGGTACTTCTGTTGTGATGTACCAACTATGAAGTTACTAGCAATTTTGATTTCTAAAGGTAAACAGATATCTAATATAATGCTGGATGGCATCCTTATAGTTGAAAACTTGAAATGAGTAGGACCCGAGTGCTTCTGTATTTCCATCCCTTGGATATGTTCAAACTTTTCATGGTAGGTTGAGGGTTGGATTGGGTGTGTCCTACACTGGTTGGGGTTATATTTATTTTCCTTTTAGGACCAACGGTTTGGAGGGAGGACTAAGGCTAGCTAATCTGGAAATGTGTAATTTTATTACTGTTGTATGGAATATGGGACAAATTCTTTACTTTTGTAGATCATTTATATGTTAATTTTGTGTGAGTAAATTATTGTCCGACTTACTTTTAACTGTGCCTTAATCTTTGAACATCTTCAAAATTTGATAAGCCACACTTGCTAAAACATGTTCTTTCAACTTGTTTTAGGCTGGTTAGACTCCGTTCCTCTCCTTAAGTACTTTTTTCTTTTGTCCTCCTAAGAAAGGTTTCCATCAGTGAAGTTGGCAAGTACATGCTGACTGGACCTGAACTAAATCTCATGGGTGTATTTTCAACATTGCATATACTTTGTCAATTTTGTACAGGGTGTGGTTTAGGAGGATGAAACAACTCTGCACGTGAGTTGATTATATTATTGGCCCTGACTTGTCTTTATTTTTGTATTTAGGTGGTCCACCGAATTTGGAGCTCAGAGATATGGATCTCCAGAGATACACGACATGCTAGCTGAATACATATACTCTGAATCCCCTGAGGTGGTAAGTTTGGCAGCATACTTTCGGTGCAACATTGTTCAACCTTTTAGTCATTTACTCTTCATCATCTTTTGGCACCCTTTTTATGTGTGTAACACCAATCTAGTACAACTACATAAATGAAGTGTATACAGATAATTCTTTTTTTTAATGAGTGGGCACTAGGAGTACACAGAGATAATGCTCCTTCTGCTCAATGACCCCCTTCATGGTAAATGTGGCTCAGTAATAAAGTTATAGCCATCAGTTATGTCTTATGTGAAACAAATTATTCATGATGTCTACATCATGGTCTTTGGAAAAAGATCATTTTGCACTCACTACGGAGTTTATATACAACATAATATGATGTAGTGAGGTAGTCAAATACAAATACAATTCTGTTAGTTTTGAAAGGATATAAAATTATGCAGTAGCAATTACTAGTATTGATACTGTTATTTATATATTATATACCATATTTTAGTAGATACTGATGATCAAAAGAAATTACGACTGTTACCAAACTGCAAAACAAATCAACTGACGGGATATAACTAAATTTCCGTCTCTTTAAGAACAAAACAAGTAAATAAACTAAAAATTAAAATATGGTGAGTTAGTTAATAACAGCCAAGTAACCTTATATTAAGCTCACAATGAAGGCAATATAAAGAAGTTGGAAGCAGAGCAACACATAATTAATAGACATGCCAAATGTATTCAACTACATTCATGTAATAAACACAGACATTAGACGGGGATGTCCAGTTAATGTTCAAACTATCAAACAAACAGAACTGCTGAGATAATATATACACAGAATTATAAAAACCTTAAGATCATACTGTGTAGGAATTAGTCAAGTCCTGATCTAATAGTTGACCTCAGCAATAGCAAACAAGTAATGTGGATGCCATATGCCTAACTAGTTCTATAGTACTTTTTCCTCGTGTTTACTAAATTTCAGAGGTGTTAGTTCTTTTCATTAATGGTCAAATGCATCTTCAAGGTTTTCACCTTGGATTGTCATTTATGGTGATATTTTTATGTGGTCAGATTTGCAAAATATCTGGTAGATATGGTTGTCCAGTGTGTGAAATTGTACTCTATTAGATCTGTCACAGTCAGTAATTTTATATCTTTGGCACAATCATCAATTAGTGTTGATATGCAGGATATGACAAAAGTTTCTTTCCATTTTGTTCGAGGGAAAGATCCGAAGAAGTTTGCTTCGACTCTTGTAAATTTTATGGGCAAGGTTAGCTGTTTTATTAATTCATGTTGTTTCTCCTAAGTTCGAATTATGAACTGCCGAAACTTATAATGGCTTCCTGTTTCTATGCTTTAAGTTCCCTATATGCTAGTTCTAATTAAATTATCACTGTCAGAGAAAAGCGGATGACCTGTGAAGTATGTATTAGGAATTTATATGCATAGTAATGTTGTTTTTCTGATCTGTCCCACCTGACCATTTTCCTGTGAAGTTTACTTGCCATCAGATATTAGTGCATTGCGTGGCCAGCCTAGAACTGCAATGGTTTTGTATTTTGTCTATTTGTATAATTTTATATTTTTTCTTTACCATGTTATATATATCAATGCTGATCCGTAGTGTTTTCCTTTAAAGTTGTCTTAACTAGGTAACTTGGTTTTCTTTGATGAGGATAATTGTTGTTTAATTGTTAACTTCTATAATGTTTAAGTATGCAGTGCTACCCTGGTGAAGATGATATGGCAATTGCACGGGCGGTTTTAATGTAAGTTAGTTTGAAAGAATATATTAGAAGTTTTAGGTTGTCATGGGTTCATTACTTTGTTTAGATCATGTTGCTTTTGAAAGATGCTTTTATTTCGAAAACATCAAGTTGATGTTTAAGTGCCAGTATGTCTTGTATTTCAATTTAAGTAGATAATCTGTTCTCAGTTTTTGAAAATTGCATTTAGAAAACTGATGATGTTGTGGTGCGAAGGGAATATCATATATTTTTCTCGCTAATAACTCTGATTAGTAATATTGAGTGGAATATATATCCTATATTATTAAAGTGAGGAGTTTTATTGAATTTTAATTTGCACGTTTATCTTTAGTTCTTTATGAATTCAGGATCATAGGACCATAAATAAGCAAAGCACAAAGTCAAGTAAATAAGTGCGACATTAGTGATAGTATACCATCACAATTTTAAGCAAGATAGGAGTACGGTAAATTCAAAACAAGTTTTAAACAAAGAAACATTAGAAGCCTCAAAAGCTACTTTTAATCCCAGCACACATAGGCAACTATACTGTTGCTCCCGAGCATCCTGCAGTTGTTGAACCTCACCCACCATTCCCTTGCCTAAGAATACACCAGTTTTCACTGTTACGAGAAGAGCTTGCAGTTGCGGAGGAGCCTCAAAAGAACTCTTGAGAGGAATCATTACATATTTAGTTGATGTCCAGGAGTTTCTTAGTGCATTCCTCAGCACTAAAAAAAAGTGTCTTGTGAGGGCAGTTTCTCTCAAGGCGGCCTGGGACAGAGCGGACATGAGATGCAATCATTAAGGTACCGAATGTGGACTCTGTCATGAGTAAAAGATCCATCCAAAGCAAGAGCTAGGGCAAGGAGAAATTGTGCCTAGAGTGTGTAGTATAAGACGCATGCAAAGCTTAGCATGCAACTCAAATTGTCTGGCCTTTGCAACCTTTCAAGTGTGTGAGTCAAACTCCAAAGAGATAGCAAAGTACCCTAGTCCTTCAGTGGACCAGTAGATGTGAGGGATATTATGTTTGGTTCAATCCATTGTATGGGCCTTTGGTGATCACAAAGTTTGGTGGACCAGTACATGTGAGGGATATTATGTTTGGTTCAATCCGTTGTATGAGCCTTTGGTGATCATAAAGTTTGGTAATTAGACACAGGAAAGGTAAGAGTTGTATAACAAATATGGCAAGACTTGTAAAACAAGTTTGGTATAAGACTTAAAACAAGTTTGGTAAGTTTGATAAATATGCTTAATATGTAGCCTTAGGTATCGTTTGAGAGAAACACCCGTTGAGGTGAGATTTATTGAATTGTTAATAACGGGTCTGATTCAATTATGGGTATCAAGAGCCAAGGTTGATGATGGATATGGGTGGTCGAAAGTTCGAGACACGATTATTTAGGTAGAGTATGATAAAGATTTGTTGAAAAGAAGCCTACTAAAGTGGGAAGAAATGTGTGCAGTATGGTATGGACCATACGGTTGGCCCTTGGCCCTTATACTGGATATTATGTTCGGGATCAAGATGGAATAAGTGGAAGGGATCAATAGAATTGTTTCAATGGCTTGATCAACCAACCAAATAATTTGGATGGAACTATTGTTGTTCTTCCGGAAGATTGATAAAGCGAAGATTGGGTGAATTATCAGATTGAAGGGAACTCATGGTAAATGACCGTGATTTTGGATCGATATATGTCGTTATGATAAAGAACGTTGGTTTAGAGTTAACTAAATGGAATTTAGCAATACTCAAAGGTTGGACGAACAAGATGGATAGGTTTTTGTTTAAAAGGAGGCATTGGAAGGTGGATGTTGATGGCTTGACGATGACTTTTGAATCGGTTATGAAATTGTATTGGGTTGAAGGTGAGAATTGTTGGGTTCAACCCAGTATGGTTGTATGGGCCTTTGGTGATCCAAGACATATACGAGATAGGGTAATAATTATATGTTTACATAATTATTATATTTGGTATGTCTTGATTACGAAGCTTGGTAATTAGACAATAAGAAAGGTAAGACTTGTATAACAAGTATGATAAGTCTTGGTGGCTATATATACATAGTCTTATTAATTTTTATTGGTATGCTTAAGATTTAGCCTTGGGTATCGTTTGAGAGAAACATGTTGTAAGGTGAGATTGATTGTATTGTTTTTAATAACGAGCAAAATTAACAATACAGAGGTCTAGAAGCACCGTTAGGGATTCATTGATTGTATTATTGATTACTTATTTGATTACCTATACTAGTTGGGACATAATTCTTTTCACGTTTAATTTGGTGTTCTTATCTTGCTTTTACTTGGTGATTTAAGAAGTATAAATGATATTTGAATAAAGTGTGACCACGCCTTAGTGGAACTTGTGAACTAAATGTTTGGTTTTGTGTGTGCTCTACATTGGTTGTGAATCTCGTATTGTAGTTCCTAACATATAAAATAGTTCAAACCGCCATCAATCAATTCTCTCAAAGTAGTCTTAATTATAGAAGAAATTTGTTGACATTTGGTGTACCACAAACATAACCCTATTAAAGTTCACAGGACTTGTGGTTGCGCAAATAATATCTAGATTCAACAAAGGTAATGAACTCCAAAACCCACCATTTTAGTCTATCAATTTTAAAATCCCTAACATCTCAAGGTATGACCAATAGTTCAAGGAGGACTGAGTTAAATAACCAATACAACAAAATTTTCATTCATGGTGAGCACTAATAAAGAAATTCAAGGGAGATGCACAATAGAGCAATCAATGGGGTTATGCACTATTATATCTTTTGGAAGCCGTCTCCCTTAACTCACATTGGTCACATAAAAGTGGAGGAATTCCTTTATTGTGAAAACTTGATGAAAGCCTTCCATTTCCCGAGCTAGAGATGAAACTTGATTCTTATGATCTATATGCTTCTTGTTGACCCGATTTCATGCAGATTCTTATGTATCAAGATTAGATCTAGGATTAACCATCCCCAAAGACATCCTAGTAGATTTAGGCAAATGTGAGTGAAGATGTACAAAGAATAAAAAGTGACTACACTAATTATATATGCATGTTTACTTTGTCTGTATCGACTTTCTGTCAACTCCAACCATTTGTGAACTTCATCTTGATAGCAACATTTTCTTTCACATATTTTCACTGTTAATATATAGATAATTAACATTTTTGACTGGTGCAACCTTTATAATTTAATTTATCTTTCTTCTACATTGCATCAATCTGCTTCAAATTCACATAATTATACATGTAATGGTGTGTGTGTTAACTTCCAAATTTCATAATTGTGAATGTAAACCCATTAAAATTATGGGAGCATGTAATTGCCTAATATATCATTTATATGTTAAAATTACTTGATAGAGGTGTTAGACTTCTCAAATGAAAATAATATTAACGGAGAGTCGAAGACAACAAATTGATAACACTTTGAATATATCATATATTAAGATCATGTAACATATATGTCTTGAAACTAATGTGTCCTTTTTTTGTAGGTATTTATCATTAGGTAATCTTGGAGATGCTAATAATCTTGTGGATGAAATCCAGAACCAAGTGCAAGCTAAGGAGCTCGACTATCCCCATTCAGAGTTGATTCAGTTTATAAATTACCTTTTAGAAACGTAAGCTTGTTTTTATTGTTTTGATATCTATGTAGTATATTTAGTTGTATGATAGTTGGTTTAAGTGTTGCATGATTCACGTGTCATTCGGGTATGATAGTTGGTTTAAGTGTTGCATGATTCACGGGTCATTCGGGTACGGGTACGTAAAACGTTAGTTTTTACGAATTGGTTTTTACGAATTGGGACGCTAATCTGCGTTGATATGAGGATTCAGTTTAAAAAGAAACATTATGTATATATTTGTTATTGTACTTATGGTGTAGTTTAAGCAAAAAAATAGAAGGTAAGTTAACAGGAAAACGTAAAATCTTAATATTAAAGTGGTGAGGACTTTCAGTTACGTATTTAAGGGGATTCGGATCATTTCCAGCAATCAAGGCATGTCTCCTATGTCTTCTCTTACATCTGCATCATCTTCCCAACTCCTTACTTTTCTTATTCCTTTTACAAATTTACAATTCAACTATAATTTCGATCTTGATGGTATCAAGTTTAGTTTCCTCCTTTTCACATTCTCCTTCCTACAGTATGATCACCGGGGTTGGCGAACTGGAGCGTGACGTTCAATCCGCTCAACCGCATCAACCGCGATAACCGTCAGCAACCGACCCGCACATTGCGAATAACCGCGAAACACAAACGAACGCGAATGAAGTTTTAGATAACCGCTAATTTGCGGTTTGGTTGCGGATTTGACATCTTAAAAATCGCAGAAGTCAAACCGCAACCGCCAACCGCACATTATATAAATTAATATATTTTTATTTAATATATACACAAATATATATCTTATATGCATATATATATACATAGATTATGTATGTATTAAAATTCATGGTCAAGGCCTAAAGGCTCTAAACTTGAACAAAATGAATTAAAATCGTAATACAGTTGATGTAGTCCTTCTTTCTAGCCGAGCTCATATAATTACAGAGTTTGTTCATTTTTGTGAGTTCATATATTAAGTATTAAAGTTATTTTTTTGTGCAACTACTTTCGCGGTTGAACCGCAAATTTCAACCGCAAAAACTGCAATTACGTGGATGGATATGGTTGATTTTCTTACATTAGCGGTTTGGTTGTGGATGAAGATTTTGAATAACCGCAAGTTGCGGTTTGGTTCGACTTTTACTCTCCAACCGAACCATATCCACCTGCGTACACCCTTACCTTGAGCAATGTGTGTCGAAGAGGAACCGTAATCTGGAACGAGCGAATTGGACCGGGTTCCATTGGATGACCCACGAACCATGCAACACTTGTTGGTTTTTATACTTATATTGGTTTTTTGTTATTAGTTGGTTATACATGGTGCCATGTTGGGTACCATTTCTTTGTTTGATTTATGGTTAGATTACATACTTTTGTGTTTGTCTTTGGTGGAGAATTAAGTTCTAGTATACCAGTTCTAGATTAATATGCTGAGATGCTCATATCCCTTCGCTATTTTCCAAATTAATAATTAGTGGTTGTTCTCTCTCTCTCCCTCCTTCTATCGTATATCTTATGTGTACGGGACAACCACACACGGCTCCGACTTCAATGTTTAAGTTATGTTTAGATTGTTCTCATTTGTTAGGACTGTCTTGTTTCAGGATATCTAGTAGACTAGTACTGTAATTGGTAGTCAAGGTTTATAATTGGTATGCCATCAAAGAGAAGGTGAACTAAAATTAGCGTGTTAATTCACATTATTGTGTCAAATGCAGGTTGGAGAGAGATGCTTTGCCACTATTTAATAGGTTGAGACAGAGTTATGCATCCAGTATAGATCGAGATCCTGCATTGAATGAGGTGCCTACTTTTTATAGTCAATATATTGAATTAATGATTTATGTATGAACTTGGCATTTAGAATTGTCCCTGAACTCAATATTTTTAGCACCGTGTGTATTTTTGTATAGTTAAAAAGACTTCCGGATGGCCCTAATTCTTTACTCATCTGTTTCTTTAGCTCACAATGATTTTAATATATTCCTAACTTATGCGCTTTTGTTGGTTTAGTTGCTTGATGTTGTTGCAGAGAAGTTTTATGGAGTACAACGTAGAAACCCAATGCAGGATATGTTCGGGGATTTCTTTAAGGTATTATTAATAAAAACATCAGTCTCGATAATGTTGGTTACCGACTAAAAACCAAACCCCGCGTATTTGTGTGTGTGCACGCACTCGCTGATTAACTTAGGGGTATTATTCATGAAAACAACAGTCTTCATAACGTACTATAACCAAAGTGTGTATTTGTGTGTGCGCGCTTGCTGGTTAACTCAATTGGGGCGGGAAGGCTCTGAACTTAAATTGGGGCAAAAAAATATGAAATCAAAATAAAATGTGGGGAGGGTGGTTGAATGGACCCTCCTGGTCTGCCCCCAGATTGACTTTCTTGTGACAATTTGTACTCTGAAAATGACATTTAATATTGCCTTTGTGGCTACTTATTGCAGATGATGGGAGGTGATATCATGTGACCTACCAATTCAAATTGTCCAGCCAAAATATTTCATGTTGCTATTTCGAACTATGCGGAAGCATTTTCAGAAGGGGGACGTACATGAACAAAAGCAGACCACCTGTTGTAATATTGGAATTGCTACATTAATTATATGATATACTAAATGACTTGTTATTGACATTATAACCAAATTTTGCTAGCAAGATGCATTTTAGTGACGAAATAGTACAGTACATGTAGTTGGAAATTTTAATTCACCGTTAATTTAGAGCATTGGACAAGTTTCTCGCATTGTTTGTGGATTTAACAGAAAATATGTCAAGTATGTTCTGGTTGAGCTTTTTCACTCTTCCAGATTGCAGTCTGTCCTGAAAGTTGGATATTTTTTTAAAAATTTTGGTGAGCTATATTTCTTGGAAAAAATCTACACTGCAGTACACTAACATACGTATTGTGGTCATGAATGTTGATTTCAATCACAAATCTAGTTGACAAACATCTTTTTTTTTTCCTGATATTGGGTCGTTACTCCTTAATTTAATTTGAACTCCTAACATTTTCTTTAAGCTCGGATTTTCCTTTTCTACATTTGCTTTTTGGTAGGGAACATTTTCTTCATTTACTTCAGCTGCTATAAGTGTGCAAATCCTGTATTTATAGGTGCACATTCAAAGTTGTGAAAGACCAAATACCATCAAATCTCTCTTTTGATGTGCAGTCCAGTTCCAAAAATATCACTGCATAGGGGTTCTAGAGCAGGGTGTAATCGAGTCGAGCCGAGTCGAACACTGCCAGGCTCGAGTTCGAGCTCGACTAAAAAGTTCGGGCTCGAGCTAGACCGAGCCTTAAATTTCAAGCTCGAAGCTCGGCTCGTAAAAAGTTCGATATGTTCGAGTTCGGCTCGAAAGCTCGAATCAACTTCACTAAATATTAACAAAAGCTCGAATATGATTGGTTCGGCTCGAGTTTGACCCGAGTATATGGCTCAAGTTCGACTCGATTATATATAAAAATTATATCTGGATACTAAATATTTATATAAATATATATTTATAATATATAAAAATTAAAAATGATAGAGGATCGATTAGGCTCGCGAGCCTTACGAGCCGAGTAATTTGAAGCTCGAGCTCGGAAATTCGAATAGCTCGAGCTCGGCTCGATTATTACCGAGTCGAATTCGAATATTTTACGAGCCGAGCTCGAGTAGCTCACGAACTGTTTGACTCGTTTACATCCCTAGAGTATCAAACTCTTTCTTCAGGAACTCAAAATTCCATATTCTGAGTTTTTCTTGCATAACAGTAATACTGTATACAACTCCACGGGTAAAAAAAATAAATCAAAGTAAATTCATCCTTTTCATATTTTAAAAAGTTGTGCATTATTCTTTTGTACAACATATTCAGGGAATCAAGAAGAGCCGGTCAATATAATGAAACAAATGTATCCTCGGATCAAGGCTACATATTCAGGATACGTTTGTTTCATTATATAAATGTGGGTATGCACGTATCAGCTTTCGAATATCAAACAATGGTATAATATTTTTAAAATATTTTATAATTTTGTGTACTAGTCTCTACAAGTTCTAAAAATGTTACAACTATAAATTGAGGCTGAAAATTGTTTGACTTGACCAGAAGTCTGCCCTGAAAACATCTTATGCTAAAACGGAGAAAGAACATCAATTTGCTCAAAACGAGGTCAACTAAAAGATATAAACTAGAATCATTTTAGTGAAAACAATTTTGAAATTATACCAGTCGGTTAGTCAGCAGTGCATACTGACCAATCATAAAACAAGGGCAAAATTAAATCAAAATAGGAGAGAGATGTCTTTACAATTTCCAAGGCGGATAAATATCGTAAAAGATCTAAATTGTTAGCAAGAGGTCAAGTATAGAAAACCTTTGTTCAAAAGCGCATATCTAGGTGAGAGTAAATATCACCTAATATGCACGTTGAAAATGTTTATCTACCATGCACAAATTGCTCGATGCAGGTGTTACAAGATGTACGTGTCCTGGTAAGATTGTTTTACAAGATGTATGCGCTCACAAGATGCAGTCACCAACACATCAGCCAACATTAGCAAAAGTGATTATCCTAGTCAAAAGATGCAAGTTTACAAAAGATGTACAAAATGTATTATGAAACAACGGATATGTGCAATGTCACGGCCTACAATGGCAAAACAAAATTCTGACAACAGAGGTCTAAAAGTGCATAGCGGATACAACATCCACATGAAAAAGGAAAGACATTTCGACAAATTAAACTTTCACTTTGATACTACCTAATCCGAAAAGAACTAAAATCTTTCTGACAGCATTCACATGCCATATGATTACCAAGAAAAAATCCCCCTTGAAGTAGATTTACCCATTAGATATGTTCTGCTCTTCAGATTTGTCCATAGCCTTCTTTGCAAGCTCATATCCAGCAAAGTTCATAGCACCTAATGGAGCAATCCAAAAGAACCTAGGCACAGCTCCTTTAAATAAGCCAATGGGTCCTTCGTGACGGAGGATAGAATAGGCTACCAGTGACATTGATACAGGTCGCCCTTGTGGAGCAGTCATCGTTCTAGTTTTCATCACATCAAAAGGTGTCGTCGCGACTGCAGCTAGTCCGCCAGATAAAGCCCCGACTAAAATAGTTTCCCATGGTTCTAATTCCCGACCCAGAAGTTGTTGGAAAGCCTGAGAATGAATATGTGATCTTAGTATACGATACTCACAGATTTCCAGAACATGGCAAGGAAGTAAAAATGATAATTACTTTACAGGCCTTTCTTTCTTATATCGACCTAACACAAAAGTATACAATTTAACTTGCTAAAACCACTTGATACAACTTTCATCACAAGTTGGATATCATGGGCCAAATCAAGCCAAGTAGTGATAGCTTGCAAGTAGAATTGATGTCATAAAAGTACCGAGTATTCATCTCAGCATGTACTTCGATAAAAATCAAGTCTACGGACTCCATACTTATTTTGAGGTACCAAATCATTGTAACTTAAAAGTGTGCAAACCATCAAACATGACATACAGATAGCGCATCCTTACATGAGGTAGATATCATGGGCCTTATACGTAATTTATACATTATTGTTCACTTTCCTAGCCTACTTGAGTTTCACATTGTCTATACTCGCCACTCGGTAGTAGAGACTTGGTCCACTATTTGAAATCAAGTTTGACGCTCTCTCTCTCTCTCTCTCTCTCTCTCTCTCTATATATATATATATATATATATATATATATATATATATATATATATATGTCCCTTTATCTCCTAGCAAGTATCTCCCCAGAAAAATATATATTTTTGCTGTGGAAAACCAATTATGAACTTAAGATGTAATGAGGATATAAGTAAATGCAAGATGGAGAAGAAGCTACATCTATATCTACAGGCAAAACACTTTATACCTTTTTGGATTCAGCATAAAGTCCCATTCCAGCAACATAGAAAGGCACCTCACGGCATAGAGTGGCACCAGTCCCACGGAAAAAACCCTTTAGACCATCTTGCTGCCAAGTGCCAACGATTGCCTCTCCTACATTGTCAAATATTCCAGCCTGCAACCGTTGTTTAAGAACCTCACACGGTATCCGCACTGCTGTCCCCAGGACAGTGCTACAAAATGATGCTGCAGATTGAACCTAAATAGGATGCCAAACATAATTAGATCTCTAAGCACATCTTATTTTTTGACAAAGCTAAAATTAATGTGAAAAGAAAATACAGAACACAGACACTAATGTGACAGTGACAGCAACATGTAAGAGTCTACATCGCTATGCAAATGATAGCATGAACATTTTTCACCATCATCAAATATTGTATACATTCAGGTTCTATAGTATTGAAACGTGTGATATTTAAAGTATAAGTACTAAGCAAGATTCTATAGAAAAATGATTGTGAAATCTATTGAACCACCTTAATTAAGGAATTATATTCTCTATCCCTCCCCAAATGAGGGATCAAGTATTTTTTTAGTAATCCAGATTGATAGACATTCCTTAGTTATGTGGACAGACGATTTATCTCCCATATTTCAGGTGGATGTGAAAAGTCTTAAGAGTGAACACACACACAATGAAATTAAATTCATTGAACACACTACAAGCAATCAATCATGAATCAAAATGAGGGATAATTTGATATTTTAAGCTTTGGAACATGCTTGATAGTTGGTTAAGAGAACTTTAATATTTCAGACTATCTTGGATTAAAATAATAAATCTGAACCACGCTGTAAATGGCCTAACGTTCCACAATTGATATATTCCTATATACTATAATATTAATTCCATAGAGAATGAAAGGAACATATTTTTGAGTTAAAAAATTCTTAAATCTAACTGACATTATATAGTTAGAATTTATAAGTAATCGAGGGGATCATGTCATCATATACATCATAGAATGTCCCAAGAGCAAACCCACGATCCTTTTAAGAAATTTAAAATTAAACATCTTATACAAAATATGAACTTTAAATACTTCTTTCAACTAAAACCAATGAATATTAGATTAATTTTGAAGATTCAAACAGCATTGTAACCTTTTATAACCAGGAAACGTTTTGTAAACAAAGCAAGTAAACAATATCTGATTGTTCTTGTATGCAAGTACTACACAGTCAAGGATCTTAAATATGATATGAAACCCTTTTTCAGTGTACGGCACCATGTAAGACTTACTTGTATGTCAGGAAGTGTTGGAGCAAATTTTATCAACACGAGCTTACTTGCTTCAAATATCCCAGTTCGCAGTCCATGGCTGCAAATATCAAACAAAAAAAATAATTTAAAAAGGATAAAAGTTAGACAACCGAAAACTAATTAAGTAGATATGCTGTAGATAGCAAGAGATGATAGAAATCAACCTTGAAAACTGACCAAGAACTGCTGGAATAGAGCCTCTATATAATCCCTGGACTCCAATTTGTGGAAGTTTTGCAATTACTTCTGGAAAATTAAGTGTGGATGCTTGTACCTGAGTCTGATAAGCATATCGAATACTGTTAGTTGACCATTTGGAGTTAGAACTTAAGCAGGACTTCATTATAATCAAAATATACATATATAGTATATACAGTATTTACTATTGTTTACTATTTTTTTCCAATAAAACTGACAGTAGCACAAGCAAGACCGGGATTTAGATAACACCACAAGCTAATTTATATTTTAGCAGAAAAGCAATTTTTAAACAATGTGTTCCCTGCTCGAGGATATTATAAATTTTACATTTAGCTTTGAGTATCTAGATATTTAAAAAGAACTGACAAGCCTTCTAGAATAAGATAAGAACAACTCTATTTTTAAACAGTGTGTATATACCATGAACAAGGTTAAAAGGTTTGATGCTAAGCCAGTTTACAAGCAAAACACTAACACATTATACATGAAAGAAGGCAAATCTAGATCAAGGACTTTCTAACAACAAATTGTTATCGGTGCAATTTAACAATGCTCTACTGATGGAAACTTGGGACTTGAACCTAAGTGGTAATATAGGACATGTAATACTAAGATATAAAGAAGAAATATTTGCCTTTATAGTATCCATTGGGTACAATATAGATGTAGATAGCGCAGAAGAAAGTCCTCCGGCCAAAGCAGATTTCAGAACATTTCCGGTGGGTAATCCAACAGGTGGTGCAACAGCAACAACCGTAGCAGCTTCAAACCAGATATTCCTGTATATAATATAATAGAAACTGCTTCGTAAATAGGAGCCTGGTTAATAAAAAAATCTATGACATAGGCAGTGATTGCAAATTATAAAATTTTATCCACCACGTCATGGAAATATATATATCACAGGTGCAAGTAAAAGAACATGCAACTTTGAATACACAGAATTCATATACAAGCTTCCTCTTTCAAATTCGCAATAATAATCATTGACATAATATTAAACAACCAATATGCTTTATATGTCTTAAGCCGTGAATAGTTACTTAGAAAGTGTGAACACGAACACAAAGACTAGTATCTAGATACAGATATGGATTGACACACAGTATATGTACAATAAACCTTTGCAGCTTGTTAAAACATGGTACTCCTTCAAAACGCAATATACTAGGAATAAACATTATCAGGAAGATATCACTTAAAACTCCCTTGGTTTAAAAATAATAGCCTTCTGACCTTTTGACTAGTATAAAAAATAGTCTAGATTTTTATTTGATATAAAAATTGAATAATTAGCCTAGTTTTTTATTTGATATAAAAATTTATAACTAATATTTTATATACCTATTTACGTTTTACTTCTGGACATGAGTGACAAAAAAGTCAAAAGGCTATCAATTTGAAACACATGCAGTATAAAGCTATTTTTTGTTCGGTCCTTTGCGGCCAATTTGTTCTCTCCCACGTCTTCTTCCCCTCATTTTCATTATTCACCAAATCTTACCATGTGCGCATAAAACCAACACACCAGTCTACGGTGGCCAGTTATCCTGACGTGGATACTTAACCCATTTGGAAGTATCCGTGTCACACATGATATATACACCAATCACCTAAGCCAAAACTGCAGTTACCAAACAGAAAAACAGTTCTAAATTCTCACAAACAATTCCAAACACGTGTTAACTATATCCCATTTGAAATTAGAAAGCACGGATAGGACTTTTTATATACCCTTTCCACGTATGCAAAATATTTACTTTGAGTCAGAGAGACGTGGACTTTTAGGTTTGTATTATGCAACATTACTCGAAAAGACAAGCTTGCATACCGAGGATCTTCTTGAAGTCGGTCAGATGGAAGCAGAAGCAAAAAGTTCCTGAAATGCCCATAAGAAATAAATTCTTCGGCGTCTGCATTCAAAAACCGCATCATTGCTACAGCATTGTCTTCATTTGCCGGGAGTCCAGCATTTTTCAATGATGCTAATATTTCACTTTTTTGTAAAGTGCCAGACTTGCTCAGACAAAGACTAGTATAAGCTCGTAGTATGGTTGGTTCCTTCTGTTCCATCAAGGACAAAAATTGTTTCCAGCCAAATGATTTTGAAAACAAATGACTCCGGGTTCGACGCATGAGGTCATGAGCATATCTCCGAGGCAATTTTCTCTTTCTCATTGCAATTTCGAGATCTTCCAGATTGACTTTGCCATCTCTGTCCCTATCTAATTCATCAAAGAACCTCCTTCCTGTAAGATTAAATATTAATACAGGATTAACAATAAAAATGATTTGAGAACTAATATCAAAAGTCCCTATGCAAATAATCATTTACTATTATCATCTAGGTGGAGATTATAATTCTAATTACTGTGTATCAGGCAAAATACAAAGAGGATAGCGATTAGAATAAACATATAGCAATTCACATTCAAAACAACACAAAAGGAGACTGCATCGCACCTTAAACTCAAACTCATATAATGAGAAGGAAATATTGTTGGTATTCAGTAGTCTGACATTCGCAATATATTTGTCATGTCTACTTCAACATACCACTTAGTGTATCAAGTATCAAGCTTTACCTAACATTTGTATTTTTGTGAACCGCAAAGCAGTATCCAATTAACTTTATCTCTCAAAGATTAGTTAGTTTGACTTATTCGGGAAACAAATTTCCAAATGAAGTTAACATCATTTTCTTATGACATTTAAGGGAAATAAAGCCATAAAGTCAAAGCATCAAATTTGTTACCAGGTCCAACCCTAGTGCAACATAATCACCCGGATGCAAATCACATAATTTATGATCCATCCTGCATTGCACTAAACTTTGAAAGATGTGGGGGTGGGAGGAGGAGGTTGGTTGAGGGTCCATTAACATAATGCACATCAGTCAGGGCATCAACAACAAAAATGCAAGACAAGAGAAATCATTGAAGAAAATAATTTCAGATTCTTGGGTTTTTAAACTGATATCTATTACTCATAAAATGGACTAGGGTAGTGGTAGCGGGCCTACAAGACATGGACAACACTTGGACAGTTTTCTTCACATGTTCACACAAATCGCAACATAAGACCTATATCAACACTAACAAAGCATACCTTCTGCCTCAGTGTATCTGAAGAAGTCCTGGACTGAGAATAACTTCTTCTTGTCCGGATGGTCTTTGGATGCTCGCCCTGCCAACTGCGGTATAAGTTCAATTAGTTCTGTCAACGACACGGTCGACAGGGTTGATCTCAGACGCTCAACATTTGATAACGGAATACTCAGTAACCCATTCACCATCCTTTGTGGTTGTTTCTCTTCAATCTGCTCCTGGCTTCCACTGTTAACTCCACCATCAGTCTCTTCCTTTTCTTGTTCATTCACTCCGATAATACTTGAGGGAACACCTCCGACTCTAGCAAACTTCAAATTTCCCAAAAAGCCGCTGACATCTGCCCGTTTACCCTCCAATATACCAGTAATGGCTTTTAGATGATCAAACTTATTCTCAGGTGGCGTAACGGGAGTTGTGTCACAACTGCTACATTGAATTTCTTGAACCCCGAGATCAAACTTCTGAAGGTTCTGAACTAACATATCAAAAAGTAAACCTATGCAACACTCAAGTGACATTTTCTTTTCTTCATTTTCAAAACCCGCATCTTGGAATTCCATCATTAACTGACCTTTTGTCTCCTTCTGCTTAATTCCAAAAAATACCCTCTTTGATTTATTCGTCATAAAATCAGGACACTCCTTATTTCCATCACTTAATTTCTGAGATCGCTTCTTACCCATCTTAAAAAGAGCCGGAAAAGCCTGAGCAAAGCCAGTAAACAACAAAGACCAATTAACCGCAATCTGCAAACAATTTACACAACTCCCATCCTTCTTACCACCATCCCTCTCCACCACCTCTTTTCTCCTCACATCATGTCTTTCCGTAAACATACCCAAAAAAGACTGTTTTTTCCTATCATCACTAACCACACATTGCCCCACCTTCTTCTTCCTATCATCCACCATCACATTAACTTCCCCACCACCAAATTCAACATTCTCACCACCCTTATTCTTACTACCAGGCCAACAATGCTCTAAATCCTTAGCTGCCTTTCTAAAACTCGATTCAAGCGGAGCAATAACATTCTTAACCAACTCAACAGAATTAAAAAAAGACTCCACAGGATCATTCCCAGACACCATTTCTAAAACCCCACCTCAAATTCACTCAAATCAACACAGTCCTAAAATTTAAAATCAACCCACTTATCAGATTCACAAGATTAACAAAACCCACATACAATAACAAGATTAGAGCAAACCCTTTTTGTATTTACACTTTTACACAACAAAGATTGAAGCTTTACACTATTAGTACATATGTGTGTATATATTATATGCACATACAAACATTTACATATGGATAAAATATATGTAATAAAAGAGTACCTGGTGAAATTAAGTGGATAATATTTTAGACAAAATCTGATACATCCGAGGAGATAATTGTGGAGACTGAAACAACAACCAGAACAACAACAAGAGCTTCCTCTCCTTTCAGTTTTGTATTTTTTGTAAACTCATTTTTATTTCTTATTATTTCTTATTTTTACTGATTTTCCCTTGTCCTTAGATTTTATGTTTTTGTTGTGTTTATATACTTACATACATATGAATACACATGTGTGTGACTAGACAAGTTATTTGGATAAGTATAAAGTGTTTTTACATGTAATTTTTGCATTTCCATTGTGGATTGTCTTGCTATTTAATCTTTTTTAATTATATTATGTTAGTTGGTAGATATTTTTAATATATTAGATATTTAGATGTGTTGAAACGGGAATAAATAGGCAAGTGAGACATTCGAATTTAGATTGTAATTTTGATTTGTAAGGAAATGTGAGTGAGTATTTGAGAATAAAAATAATTTTGATTTGTGAAAAATTCGAGTGAATATATGAAAGAAGAACGATTTTGATTAAATGAAATAGTTCATAAACAAATCCGATAAATTTCGAAAGGTCGATATGAACATTGTTATTTTACGGAAAATGTTTTGATTTTCAAATTAGTACATTTTCTGCTCCTTAGCTATTTGGGTTACTAGGCTATATATAGAAATCAGGGTTCATCTTTGTTTTTCTTTCTTTTGTCACCACTTATGTGCATACATCATATAGTCCTCATTTTAGTGGCAGTTACATGCATTCACAATTGTGTTTATCAAAACTCTAAATTGATCTCATTTTTTCAAAATTTGTTTGATTTTATCGCCTCCAATTTTCACCATTGCGTATATACAAACAAGTTATGGATAAGGATAATGAGGAAGTGAGCGTTGGGGATAAGATGAAGGAGTAAATGTATTTTGCATTTAAATTTGTATATTGTTTGTTCTAGTATATATTTAAGAAAAATTATCTAACATTGAATCAATTAGAATTGTTAGGATTAACTTTATCATTGATGGTAGTAGTGATAAGAACTGTACATTGAAAAAAAATGCAAAAATACATTCACAAAAACATTAAATAATATTTCTTATCTACTAAATTTACTAACAAATGATAAGCAAAGAATAAATATATTTTTATTAAATTCGACGATACGTAATA
Source organism: Heracleum sosnowskyi (assembly GCA_030848705.1). Taxonomy (NCBI): domain Eukaryota; kingdom Viridiplantae; phylum Streptophyta; class Magnoliopsida; order Apiales; family Apiaceae; genus Heracleum; species Heracleum sosnowskyi. Next base: position 15,199,447 of record CM061239.1, read on the forward strand.
CATATTTTTTTTAACTTTGTTGTTTTAAAATTTAATTACCATGCATAAATAATATAGTTGTTTATAATCTCACGTCACAAAATCTATTTTACGCTTCAGTCCAATTCAAAATAACTGAAGAATATTTATATTTTATCGATATATACTGACAAATAATATGACTATCATATATCTTTCATTCCGTACTTCGATAATATTACCGTTTGTGATATAGTAACCTCACGTCACAGAATCTTGATTGAATTTTAAAAAATGACAAATCGATATCTATTTTCATTAATTTTTAATGATAGTAAAGTACGTAAATGATGAAAATATAGTAGACAACACAAATTGCTTATAATTTGTGTCACAAAATCTATTTCACGCTTCCGTCCAATTCAGAATAACCAATCAACATTAACTTTTATATCGATATATATTGACAAATAAGATAACTATCATGTACCCTTCATTTTGTACTTAAACGATATTATCGTTTGCGCTATTATAATCTTACGTCACAAAATCTTGGAATTTTCGTCAATTTTTTTTTAAAAAATAACTAATCATTGTTATCGTACATCAATATTTTAGTGATAAATGGACGGGGTACTTGAATATAAATTATTTACATTCGTCATTTCACAATCTAAACTTATATAATATAATAGACGAAACATTAAAAAAATTGGTTTTTCTTTCTTTTGTCACCACTTATGTACATACATCATATAGCCCTCACTTTAGTGGCAGTTACATGCATTCACAGTTGTGTTTATCAAAACTCTGAACTGATCTCATTTTTTCCAAAATTTGTTTGATTTTATCACCTCCAATTTTCACCATTGCGTATATACAAACAAGTTATGGATAAGGATAATGAGGAAGTGAGCGTTGGGGATAAGATGAAGGAGTAAATGTATTTTGCATTCAAATTTGTATATTGTTTGTTCTAGTATATATTTAAGAAAAATTATCTAACATTGAATCAACTAGAATTGTTAGGATTAACTTTATCATTGATGGTAGTAGTGATAAGAACTGCACATTGAAAAAAAATGCAAAAATACATTCACAAAAACATTAAATAATATTTCTTATCTACTAAATTTACTGACAAATGATAAGCAAAGAATAAAATATATTTTTATTAAATTCGACGATACGTAATACATATTTTTTTTAACTTTGTTGTTTTAAAATTTAATAACCATGCATAAATAATATAGTTGTTTATAATCTCACGTCACAAAATCTATTTTACGCTTCAGTCCAATTCAAAATAACTGAAGAATATTTATATTTTATCGATATATGACGACAAATAAGATGACTATCATATATCTTTCATTCCGTACTTCGATAATATTACTGTTTCTGATATAGTAATCTCACGTCACAGAATCTTGATTGAATTTTAAAAAACGACAAATCGATATCTATTTTCATCAATTTTTAATGATAGTAAAGTACGTAAATGATGAAAAAATAGTCAACAACACAAATTGCTTATAATTTGCGTCACAAAATCTATTTCACGCTTCCGTCCAATTCAGAATAACCAATCAACATTAACATTTATATCGATATATATTGACAAATAAGATAACTATCATGTACCCTTCATTTTGTACTTCAACGATATTATCGTTTGCGCTATTTTAATCTTACGTCACAAAATCTTGGCATTTTCGTCAATTTTTTTTAAAAAATAACTAATCATTGTTATCATACATTAATATTTTAGTGATAAATGGACGGGGTACTTGAATAGAAATTATTTACATTCGTCATTTCACAATCTAAACTTATATAATATAATAGACGAAACATTAAAAATTTTGGTTTTTCTTTCTTTTGTCACCACTTATGTACATACATCATATAGTCCTAACTTTAGTGGCAGTTACATGCATTCACAGTTGTGTTTATCAAAACTCTGAACTGATCTCATTTTTTCCAAAATTTGTTTGATTTTATCACCTCCAATTTTCACCATTGCGTATATACAAACAAGTTATGGATAAGGATAATGAGGAAGTGAGCGTTGGGGATAAGATGAAGGAGTAAATGTATTTTGCATTCAAATTTGTATATTGTTTGTTCTAGTATATATTTAAGAAAAATTATCTAACATTGAATCAACTAGAATTGTTAGGATTAACTTTATCATTGATGGTAGTAGTGATAAGAACTGTACATTGAAAAAATATGCAAAAAAACATTCATAAAAACATTAAATAATATTTCTTATCTACTAAATTTACTGACAAATGATAAGCAAAGAATAAAATATATTTTTATTAAATTCGACGATACGTAATACATATTTTTTTTAACTTTGTTGTTTTAAAATTTAATAACCATGCATAAATAATATAGTTGTTTATAATCTCACGTCACAAAATCTATTTTACGCTTCAGTCCAATTCAAAATAACTGAAGAATATTTATATTTTCTCGATATATACTGACAAATAAGATGACTATCATACATCTTTCATTCCGTACTTCGATAATATTACTGTTTCTGATATAGTAATCTCACGTCACAGAATCTTGATTGAATTTTAAAAAATGACAAATCGATATCTATTTTCATCAATTTTTAATGATAGTAAAGTACGTAAATAATGAAAAAATAGTCGACAACACAAATTGCTTATAATTTGCGTCACAAAATTTATTTCACGCTTCCGTCCAATTCAGAATAACCAATCAACATTAACATTTATATCGATATATATTGACAAATAAGATAACTATCATGTACCCTTTATTTTTGTACTTCAAAGATATTATCGTTTGCGCTATTATAATCTTACGTCACAAAATCTTGGAATTTTTGTCAATTTTTTTAAAAAAATAACTAATCATTGTTATCCTACATCAATATTTTAGTGATAAATGGACGGGGTAATTGAATATAAATTATTTACATTCGTCATTTCACAATCTAAACTTATATAATATAATAGACGAAACATTAAAAATTTTGGTGTTTCTTTCTTTTGTCACCACTTATGTACATACATCATATAGTCCTAACTTTAGTGGCAGTTACATGCATTCACAGTTGTGTTTATCAAAACTCTGAACTGATCTCATTTTTTCCAAAATTTGTTTGATTTTATCACCTCAAATTTTCACCATTGCGTATATACAAACAAGTTGTGGATAAGAATAATAAAGAAGTGAGCGTTGGGGATAAGATGAAGGAGTAAATTTATTTTGCATTCAAATTTGTATATTGTTTGTTCTGGTATATATTTAAGAAAAATTATCTAACATTGAATCAACTAGGATTGTTAGGATTAACTTTATCATTGATGGTAGTAGTGATAAGAACTGCACATTAAAAAAAAATGCAACAATACATTCACAAAAACATTAAATAAAATTTCTTATCAACTAAATTTACTGATAAATGATGAGCAAAGAATAAAATTTATTTTTATGAAATTCGACAATACATAATACATATATTTTTTTAACTTTGTTGTTTTAAAATTTAATTACCATGCATAAATAATATAGTTGCTTATAATCTCACGTCACAAAATCTACTTACGCTTCCGTCCAATTCAAAATAACTGAACAACATTTATATTTTATCGATATATACTGACAAATAAGATGACTATCATATATCTTTCATTCCGTACTTCGACAATATTACCATTTGTGATATAGTAATCTCACGTCACAGAATCTTGATTGAATTTTAAAAAACGACAAATCGATATTTCTTTTCATCAATTTTTAGTGACAGTAAAGTACGTAGATGATGAAAAAAGAGTCGACGACACAAATTGCTTATAATTTGCGTCACAATACGTAGATGATGAAAAAAGAGTCGAGAACACAAATTGCTTATAATTTGCGTCACAAAATCTATTTCACGCTTCCGTCCAATTCAGAATAACCAATCAACATTAGCATTTATATCGATATATATTGACAAATAAGATAACTATCATGTACCCTTCATTTTGTATTTCAACGATATTATCGTTTGCAATATTATAATCTTACGTCACAAAATCTTAGAATTTTTGTCAATTTTTTTTAAAAAAAATAACTAATCATTATTATCCTACATCAATATTTTAGTGATAGATGGACGAAGTAGTTAAATATAAATTATTTACATTCGTCATTTCATAATCTAAACTATAGTATAATAGACGAAACATTAAAAAATTTCGGTTTTCGCTTATTTATTTTATTTAATAATCTATGAAATAATATAGAAAATAGTAATTAGTCCATTATCTTTTATAATTAAAACACATTACCTTTTAATGAAAAATATATTATCTTTTATAAACACACTTAAAAATAAATATTAGCACGGATTATAAATTAGTAGTATGTTATATATAATATAGATATCAAACACCAAGTCCCCTATGATATCATCAACTGTAATATCATGTTATAAAATATAATTTAAACGTCCGTACAATTTCAAAACGTCTAATCAATTTTTAATGAGCTTAATACTCCTAAGTACGTACTCACGTAAATTAGGTGAGTACAACGTGTTTTCTCATATGAATGCACGCCAGATATTTTTGTAATTACAGGATTTGACCATGTAATTACAATTATGTCATTAAAAATATATTACGTACTAATGTAAATCCTCTAAATACATACTTAGGAGCATTTTTCTCATATTTAATTTCGCCAACAAATAAAAAAGATATATATTTCCAATCAAACATGTACCTAATCTAATTTTAGCAACACCGTCTTTTATGATTTACACGACTGTATCAGAAAATCCAATCTAAGCTTTTGCACAACTCCAATAAAATCTCTTTCTATTATAGTTCCTACTGCCTCTTATGACCAGTAAAATTCGTTGCCAACTCTTCACTCTTACAGTTGCAAAGATTTACATTCCATGCCACCGTCTAAAACCCAGTTGCTAACTTATGAACACGTGTGGCATGTGCTGAAATGATCCACTTGATTATGTTTTACTGAGGTCTTTGTCCCCTGTTAATACATTTAATAAGTGATTATGTGCAAACTTCCCCCATAAGATCAAATTATCTAACTGTGAGAACTTTTCAATTGTATTAATTTCATTCGCTGGACAAACCCATCGCCTCATATTTAAAATTATCTAACTGTGAGAACTTTTCAATTGTATTAATTTCAAATTTGGATTCAAAATTCAAATTTCATTGTGTCGAACTCTCATATACTTTCATATATATATATATGTAAACTTTACTTCTCATCTTCCATCTCCTTCATAAATATCAAAATAGTCGAATACAGAATCTCTTTTACGTTTTTTTTTCTTTGATTATGCTTTGAAATTTTCTGTTTTTTCCCATATTGTAATCTTAATCTTTCTAAAAACTCAATTTCATGTACTTTGTGTCAAGGCTTACTATTATTTTGAAGATTGTAGTCACTAAACTTTTTTATTATTTCGTGCAGGTGTGATTCTAATGTATAACTCACCAGATGTTCGATACAACGCAACAATGAGGTGATTTATGTTTTTGTTTTTCAATGCACTTTTATGTGTAACAGAATTGATATATAAATATGTTAATGATACACTACTTGCAAACTGCGTATATAAAATGGATGATTTAATAAGAGAACGTTTTGGTATGTTTTTATGTTTTATGACTTGATGACAAAATCAGGTTTTGCTTTCTATGATTGTTACTTCTTCTTTTTTCCTTTCAGGTTAGCAATATTGTTTATGTATGCTACTGGTAAAGCTCTTCTTGATTTATTTGTAAATTCCTCAGTACTTAAAGTTAGTGACCACAGTATATTTAATGTTGATTCAAGTTCTTTCAATGTATTTCTTTGTGTTTGAATTTCGTTTTATTTTAATATTGTTGCAGGTATCCGCCACCAAAATTTTACATTTGACCGCAAGATTCACTTCATAAGGTAATGTCTGGACAAATTTAATCTTAACGGAACTTTACATTTGTCAAATGAGTTTTATTATGCTTGCATCTGCTTTTAGATCCATTTGTTTCTGATGAACATCTATTGATATATGTAGATTTTAACTGTATATATCTTAGAAGTGTGTTCAAATTTGACAATCTGTTTTCTTGGAAAGCAGTAATGTACAAAAAAATTTATGTTTAGGGAGATAGATCTTATTAGGAAAGTCTTTGTCCTTCCCAAATGTTTTTATGCTCTTGAATCATTGTCCAAGTTCAGTTCGTTGTCTAATTGGCAATGCACGTATTAATGTGCATGCAATCGTGTTATTATGTACAAAATATGAATCATTTTAAGTGTTATGTTCTAAATTACTCATTAATGAAATTAATATAATAGTAGTTATTATTAAATTAAAAATAAATTGCTAACAATAATGAAATTGTATAGTGGGACTCTATCAACTACTAGGATTCTTCCTATTAAAAAAAGCAATATCCTTCAATAATGAAATAATAATGATTTTTATGAGAATATTATATTTTTATTTTAAATTTGTAAAAACTTACATATTAAATGTCCGATCTCACTTAGTTCTCCACCCCATTCGAGTCAGGAATTTGGGAATTTTTCGGGTTCGTGACGGAAATAAAAAGAAGTTTAAAAAATAATTCGGGTATTGAGATTTTATTTCTAAAGGAAACTTATTTTCGTAAGAACATAATAGTATTAAAGTCAAATTTTGTTATTAAAATATAATTAAATTAATTGATTTAACTCCAAACTCGGGAATTAAATTAATTGGTTTCATTCGAAACTCGGGTTCGATTCGCAGCAAGTACATAATTATACAAGTTATTTATTCTTACACCCGCGATTCAATTCTCTGTCACTACTAAACAAGATAATTAAATAGTATTTGTTTATTATATACTTTCATCTTCATTTAATGTTGAATTCTCTTCAATTACCTAAATATAATTATTAATTATTTTTATTATCAGTTTTAAGTTTTGATCTAAAAAATTTATTTATTTTTCTCCGTGCTTTGCGTAGATTATCAGTTAATATTAAATAAAACCTTACCCAGCCCTGCGCAGCGGGCATTAATCCTAGTTCTAATTTATTTAACTGCGTCCACCTGAATTGCAGACGGCCCAACACGGCTACATTTACTAACCATGTTCTAATTTTCCCTTGTTCTTAAATTTTTGTTCCCTGCGAACCTGACTTTTTAGATTGAAAGCCTTAAATAGCTGTTCTGTTAGGTTTAAGCCCGGATATAACATTTACAACAAATTATGATACCCAAAAGTGAGGTGAAGTGCATCAATCCAGTCCATGACTAAAACTCTAAAACCAAAGCCTGTTTTGATATACTTTCCCATAGGCCGGCAATAGAAAATGAACAAAGAACAAACCCGGCCCGTTTGGTTTACAATAGTAATGATAATTTTATGAAGACGAATGAGGGTAGAGAGAGAAACTTGGAAAATGAAATCAATAGTAATAATAATTATATATATATATATTAGAGCATCTCCAACTGTGTTTATGTAAAATTTGTTGAACTCGTAAAATACTGTATTTCAATGAAGTTGACTATACGATTTGGATATATTTTAAAATAGAATGTTATTATTATTTTAAATTGTTAAAAATATAATATATAATTTGAATATGATAATAGATAATGTGGAGTTATACTATAGGGTCTCTTGGAGTTCGACAAAAATAGTCAATATGAAGAAGGAGTTGGCTAAAATGTTAGCCACTATGAATGAATTGGCTAAAATTTTGGCTAACAGTAATGTCCCGAATTTTTTTTTTACATATTCTCTAATTTTTTTATTATGGCACTTCACCTATACTTTTAGCTAAATGTTCTAAATCATTAAAAATGCTCTTAGAATACATAATATATAATCCTGGAAAATGCATATTTCAAAAATGAGTGTTTATGACTCACTTTTTAATCCAAAAATATGCTTTCAAATAAAAAATATGTTAAAATACACAATATATGATCATAAAAAATACATTCCTTTAAAATTTTAAATGAGTCACTTGCTGAACAACATACTACACTAAAATCAAGATGACACTACTAACTAGCGAGCACCAGAAAGAAAGAAAAAGTGAAGCTTTTAAACTATGTTGGAGTAATTTGAAAGATCAGATTCGAGTTTGGACTAAAGAGCGGATAATAATCATTTGATAAGTCACTTTCTGTGAGGGATTAAAAAACAATTTACTATAATGCAGGTAGTTAAGCCAAAAGCCAGGGAAGAATAAAATATTAATTTATTTAGATTGCTTTTGTTTGCGTCTGTTTGTAAATGATTCAGCATCTTGACTGTAAATTCTTTTACTGACTCACATCACAGAGTCTGAGTCTTCGAGTACAGGCATGTGGTTTCACGTGATTCTCATCAATCTTATAAAGTTTTGACCGACCATCCAGAGGTTTGGTAATTGGTACCACAAGTCCTTCATGAATCCCAAGCGATTTTTTATTATTTTTCTTAATACTTTTTCATTATTTTTTATAAGAAGAGGAGATCAAACCAGGACTTTTGTCTGAGGACTGAAGAGGAAATGTTTCTAACACTGGATTAAATCTCGTATCTCGAAATTTTATTGGGTTAAATCTCGTATCTCGAAAGTTTATTGTTAATGGTACCACGGACTTTTGTCATTACTAAAATTCGTTTTTGCATTAGTGTATAAGGAAGCAATTTCGAATTTCAGGTCGTATATTGATGTTAAACGTTAAACAACAAAACATCGAAAGGAATGTTGAATAGACAAAAAAATCTCCAAAGTTGGAGTTCCATTTCAGTTAAACGATGGACACAGTCAAATGCGAGCAGAGTGGCCGTAAAGATCTGCTATAAATGAAGTTCTGCACTGTTAATTATAGATCATTAGTCACATATGCATACACTCTTGTTACACCTATGAACATTACACATACAACACATATTAGCAAAAATCACGGAGAAGCAAGACGAAGATAGAGAAAAGTGTTACCAAAGATATTCGAAACAGAGACGCTCTGCATCTACTAGACAAACAAACTTCCAAGTCATCCAATCAAAGCATATTGGGAAAAAGAAAAACCAAAGAAGGATAAGAAAATAACATGATCGTATAAATGCTTGAAATGCTTACACAAGACTAATTCCACCCCAAACCAGTACCTCTACAAGAAACATTCAAATAAATACTAACATTTGCTATGGACAAAGAGGTTAAACAAGAAAAGAAAAACAATACCATACATAATTTACTCCATTTGCACCACAATCAAGAGTAGTTTTGAAGCGAAATGATTTAATTTCAGGCCATTTGTTTTTGTTCACGCATTGTTCGTCACCCTTGATGTCTAACTAAATTTGTTTTTTTTATGCCGTAAGGTCCACCGTGATGTCCTTGACAGAGCTTGAATCAATCCTAGGAGGGCCAGAATGTCTCCTGGGACCAACTGTAGAAGATGAGAAGGAGAGGCGCTTCTTTGCAGTACCCGCTGGTGATTGCTTCTCTGGTGTTCTATTCTTCTCCATTCCCAGGGGGCTTGGTAGTCTATACCTAGCTTTGGCTGATTGTGTCGGTTCCATGTAACTTGGAACAGCAGGTGAGCTAGCAAGGCTTTCATCATCTCCCACTGATGAACCACCAGCAATACTATGCCTACGCCATCTTTCTGATTGAACACTACGGAAGCTCCTCGAGTCGTCTTCAGTGCCACAATTACTTCCCCTTGGGCTTGGGGGCCTCATTTTCCCACCTACTGATGATGAGGAAGGTGCCTTGGAGGGGGGAGTGGATGGTGATTGGCGACTGGGAGGACGACTCAACTTTTGACCTGCTGGCGAGAGTAGCTTATTACCAAAGTTAAGATCACGACGAGCTCCAACAGAAATGGCATGGCTTGTTGCACTGTTTACAGATGCACGGTCGCTGTTAAGTTCTCTATCAGTTGCACTTCTACTTTCCCATGGTCGAGATGCCATCCATCTCTCTAACCAACTCCATCCCCAGTGAGGATTATTTGGATCCATAAATGTCAGATTTGAAGATTTGGAAGAGTTCCTCAACAGTCGCTGTTAAGTGATACCTTACGCAATTAGTTATAAGAATGTAATAATTGCCATATCCAAAATAATGTCCAGAAGATTTCCATCATATTCAAGATCTTATATGGAGGAATAACATGATATGATTAATTAGAAGCGTAAGACAACGTAAGTGAGAATCACATTTTTTTTTTTTTTTTAAGTATCTTTTCCACTAGTACATACATATTTGATATTTGCAAGAAAAGGGCTCATATCTATGATTAACATAAAGGCAAAATCCAACAGAATTTCAAATAAAATGTCAAAAAAATAAACATATTCCCACCATGACTTAGAAAGTTTCAAAGTTTCTAGCTTCCACGAATATATGTAAAATTATTTAAAATTTCAAACACAAAACTAGTCAAAGAAGGCTCTTATTTACATCAAGAACAGTAATATTTTAAGTCTGACACTATGTAAACTACTGGCCAACAGAAACAAATTACCTGATGGGAGTATGCATAAGCTAATGCTCTTTCCCTTCTAATAGCAGCCTCCTGCTTGTGCTGTAGGTTTGCATCTACTTGCTCCTTAGATTGTGCACTATCATTCCAGTCCTCTCCAATCTGTTTGTCAGAATGATATAACTTAGATGGTAACATATTAACATGTTTAGAAAAAGCAGGGGGCCTCAAACAAAACTCAGTTAATAAATGTATAATTGTCTATAGGAAAGCTTGCAAAGTTTTGTTATCTCATCTTTCCTCTAACATGCAGATTAGAGATAGAGACTCCGAGCCGTGGAAGCTCATGAGACGTTTTTGTACAGAAAACATCACGGTGGAAGCAGAACTAAAGGATTTTCTGATCTTGTTTATCAATCTAACTTTCTGATACAGAAGTGCAAACAATTTCTCTAAGAGGCCAAGATCATCTTTCCTCTAACATGCAGATTAGAGATAGAGACTCCGAGCCGTGGAAGCTCATGAGAAGTTTTTGTACAGAAAACATCACGGTGGAAGCAGAACTAAAGGATTTTCTGATCTTGTTTATCAATCTAACTTTCTGATACAGAAGTGCAAACAATTTCTCTAAGAGGCCAAGACTTGAGACATTTCTAGTAAGATTTTCAGTGAAATAACATGATTGACGCATTTATTATTTCGGAAAAAAACCAGGAAGAAATGGAAGTGAAAAGAAAAGGAAGCAAAATAACAGGCAAAACAAACCGTAATTGTGACCCCAGGAGACCCAAACATACGTAAACCTAAAGAAAGTGGACTGTGAGGGAACTCACAGAAGATCTCAATCTGTCAGCTTCCTTTTCATGTTTCTGTAGCAGCTGCCTCTGCAGAGCCTGGTTCTCCTCTGACATTCTGAGTCTCCTTGTTCGAATCTGAGACTGCACCCGAGCTAAAGTCTGCATGCATCTTAAGGTAGTTGCAGCTTGCCGTTTGACAGATTGCCCTTGAATTAATGTTTTCAACCTTACTAGACCTCGTAATGCCCGCAGTGCCCTTCTCGCCTGAGAATAAATCAACCCAATTAGACCATCTCATATGAGTCATAACAGATACACATTTCATTGTAATATAATGCCTAAAATGGTAACTTTTTAACAAAATAACCCTTTTTGTCTGCTGGAATAGATTAATAACATGAACATCACAGCAAAAATGATTAAGGGATTAACTTACAAATAATAAGGCTATAATTCTCAAGATTAAACACTTGATATTTATAATATGTAATGTATAAAAGCCTGCCAAATAATTCAAGTTCTTACCAAGTGTCCCCGGAATGCTGTTTGGATTTTGATAGCAGCGGTTTCTTCGTTAGATTTACCACAGTAGCGAGCTGTACTTGTGAGCCGCACTACTTCTGCGGCAGCCTGGGCAGACGCTACTGCTGCTTCTGCAGCCACAGCAGTTGCTAGGGCAACAGAATAAGCATGCTTGCTTTGCTCATTCTCGGCTTCTGTCAACTTAACCTCCTCTGCCGAAGGAGAAGGGTCAGGGATTGCCGCTACAGTTTCTGTTGGCTGTGGGAATCCTGCATCCAAACTCTTATTTTTCCCAAACCATTTTTTCTTCGATTTATGCTGTTTCTGTCAAAACACAGAAGAAAACATGTTAAATTTCAGTTTCAACTTAATGCTACTGTATAGTACTACAAAGATTGTTATAATAAAACAGTAACATTTTTTCAGACCTTATCTTTCTTTTCCTTGGGTTCAGGACTCAAAACCTTCTTCACTGCAGAAAGCCAACTCCCTTTCTTCCCCATTTCCTTATCAATTCATCTGAAGATAGAAGCAGAAGGACCATTATTAAATTAGATGCCCAGATCACAGCAATGCAGCAATAAATTCAGTAAAAATGTTATGGACCATTGCACTTATTTCGATCGATATAAACAATAAATTCCATTTATTGCTCCACAGTCCACAGTCCACAGAGACTATATCTATTACCTTCAAGGTAAGTTTCACAAATTGTAAAACACAGATCTACAATCAAAAAAAAAAAAATTATCTTTCTATAGCATGTCCTGTCAATACTAGTTAAAATGTCAAATACATAAGTAATAACTGAACATCATGGTGTCAATCCAATCCAATAAAGCATCAAACTTTACATCCATTCTCTTATTCTTCACACTTTTCATAAATGTTGCAACAAGATCTTCACAATAAACATGTTCCCAACTACCATATTAACAATTCTCACAAACAAAAACACATCAATGTTGAAACTTCAATTGTCATAGATACAATTATACATTACTACTATAGAAAACATAGATCAAGTTTAAACACATCCATTTATGAAAGCAAAACAAAAGCATTACTCAACCAACCACAAATTGCAAAAAGTTTCGAACTTTCATATACCCATATGGTAAAAACTCAACATCATCACAAGAAAATCAAAACCCATCTAGATTATCCTAAATAAAAAAACACCCAGATCACAAAAATCAAAATTTTCAAAACCAAGTTCCAACATTTTCTTGCACACACACATTAACCTATTAACCTATAATGATAAAGTTTCAAACTTTCACATACCCAGATGTTAAAAACTCAATATCTTGCGAATAAAATCAAAACCCATGAACAAAATTCAAACTTTAACATAACCAACACACTTACACACACAAAGTTTCAGCCTTTCTTGCAAAAACACACAAAAAAATATACATACATTATACATACATATACATAACATTACCTGCAAAATGATAAACTAAGAGATCTTTAAAAAAGTGGGATCTTTGTTAAGAATGAGGATAAACAAAGGAATATCAAAGGACAATGGGAGAAAGAAAGAGGACAAAGAAGAGTTCAATGAAGAATGAATAGGAAGGGTAAAATTGGAATAAAATTTTATAGAATTTATGGGTAACGGCAACTTTAGAAGTACGGCAACTTTAGAGGTGGGGGTAGGGTGGGGTCCATAAGGTGTGATTGTCCCTATCCGTTTTAAGTGTGAGAAGGTAAAGGACAACTAACAACCTTGCTGTCTTTCTGATTTATAAATTATAGGATTTGTTTATTAACTGAAAATTGGTCATTGGTGCATGCTGTTATGTGTCGTTAATTACTTTCTTAATTACGGTTGTAATGGCCTAATGGGTGAGGGTATTGTCAATTTCTATAACATAATCTTTTTACTTTGTATCAATAATTAACATCAATATGACTTGAGATATTACTAGTTGAGAATAACAGTTTTTTTTTTTTGAAAGGAATTGAGAATAACAGTTTGCGTCCATGTTTCGAAAGAGTGGGGGAGTTATTATTTTTGTGAAGGGTCGTGATTTTGTAAATAAAATGGATGGCAATACAATATTCGGGCAATTATTTGGAAATGATCTTTCATATATAATATATTTGATCAATGTAATGTGTCTCAATATGTGGACGAAAACTGTATCGTAAAATAGCGTTATATTTATAATTAGTTGAAAAAACCGCGCTTCGCGACGGCGTAATAATTTTTTTAAAAAACTCTATCAATTAAATTACGAAAATTACTCGGTTATCGCTAATAAGCCGTCCTCTCGTGAAAAACGCTTTCTTTTTTAATATCAAAATCTCAAATTTAATATGTTATGCCACATTTTGGCATAATCCAAATTTCTCCGTTTAATAATTATTAATTCATATTAATAATTAATTGCTTAACCACTAAGTAATATCCTCTCCCTGAAACGAGGAAATAATCAATCTCAATCAACGAATAACGGAAAATATCCCCAAACGATATCCTTCAAATCAGAAAAATATCACAACACCAAGATAATTCAAGATAAAATCTGTAATTTACCACATTAACAAAGTTTATCCCTAAAGTCTCTCAGGTATAAACACAATTGCACATAACTGTGTGGACTTGATCTAATATAAATTGATACGTAGGCATCTTGACAAAAGGGGTCCGATATATGAGACAAATCGAGACACCTCCCAAGTCCAGCCCTCAAACATCCAAAAATCTCAAATCCCCCTTTTTTCATAATTCGTTATTCCAGCAACCTCCGATTTCGTGTTGTTACGAAATTCCTCCAACAACAATTGACGCTAGAAGGATGAGATTATTTTTTGATTGTGGAGGACAATCAAATCATCTACATCATGCACAAGGGGGGTTTTATTGGATCTGGAGCGGTTTTAATGGAGGAGAAGAACGGTGAAAGCGGTGGTTCGTGGTTCTATTCAAAATTAAGATAAGTTTTCTTATGATTTTGTCCGTACAAATAACTTATCTTATAAAATTCGTAGTAAATTTAATACACGTCAGATTTTAATGATTTTTTATGATCCAGAAAGCTTTTGCGATATCCTACAACTTTCGTTTTTGGTGTTTTCTGAGATTATGTTTCGATCTATTTTCGAAATCACAAAACATAATCATATCTCGTTTTTCAGTATTGAGAAGTTAATCAACATACATTTTATTTGATTCCTGATTCGTTATAAGTCCGTTTCTGACGAGTCATATATCATCAGAAAGATCTTTTTCGTTTTATACAACTTTCATGTTTTGTGTTTTCCAAGCAAATATCGTTTACAAGGCCAAAAAGGTAAAAAAAAACAGATATGGGCAGAATCTGAATCATGGAGATGTTAAAGAATTGTGATGCAATATTCGTAGCACATGATTTGATTACTTCACTAGCTCATGCATGGACAAAAATAAGTGTGGAAGGTCCTTTTCTGAGAAGGGTAATGTTTTCGAAAGCTCTATTTTTCGAGTAAGATAATATTTTTGAAGACCTTACTCTCAGAGGAGAGTTCATGGATAAAATTACATTATTGAAGGCCCGTTGGTAGATGGATATTTCTTGGTTGGCACGGGACATTCCTATAATCACAGGAAGAAATGCGGAGATGTCGCGAGATTGCAGGAAAACGTGTGGGACCGGACGTGATATGGTTGGCACGAGACATTCCTACAATCACGAGAAGAAATGCGGATATGCCGCGAGATTGTAGGAAAACGTGTAGGACCGGACGTGATATGGTTGGCACGAGACATTCCTACAATCACGGGAAGAAATACGGAGATGCCGCGAGATTGTAAAAAAATATGTGTGGCCGAACGTGATATGGGCTGAAAGCCTAACATTTGAAATTGGGTAACTTATTAAAGCCTCAGCTCGGGGGCTCGTGGATGAACAAATACACATTCTTACGTGGACAATGACACTTGTTAGTCCTTGTGTATTGCAGAAGGGGGGGGATGAATGCAATACTGATAAAATTCAATCTAAATTTCAACAACTAAAATCAAGATTAAACGTTATCAGCAATATATGCAATCACGAACAGTATTTAGTAAGAACAAGATTCACAAAATAAATGTTTTATTTATTTTGCAAAGTGTTGCTACAACCTCAAGAAAAAGATCTCGAGCTTCGGGTTTTCTTCTAAGACACTTGCTTCTCTTTGTTACCATTCTAGAATGAGTTGATAGTAGGTATATGACTAACCCTATCACTATCAGTCACGGGTTTGTAAAGCTGCTGTCACTGTCAAGTGGCAGCTTCTTACAGATTGTCTTACCCATGTGACTTTCCTAAATTGCTAACATGTCAGATATACATTACAAAGAAAGCAACCTAGATTCATTCTATTTCCAGCTAAACCAATTCAGCAGATAAAGACTTGACCTTGCTCTTGAATTGATTCGCTTTTGATTTGTAGTGCCTTGAAGCTTCTGTCGTAGTCTTGCAGACTTGGTGCAGCTTAGGGATGCTGCATCACGCCTGTTTCTTGAACATTTAAACTGTCACGGGATTTGACTGAGAAAGATACCTAGCATAAGGATCTTTATTGAGACAGTTACTTTTGCCGCAAAGCTTGCTGTCACAGGAATGATCTTTTGGTGACAGTATGAGTTCCCCGCATAGAGTGCTGTCGAGGATCCCAAACTTGCTGTCGAGGGCAATAGTTGCTGTCGCGTAGTCTTCCGCCAATGTTGCTGTCAGAGTGAATATGCTGTCGTGACTTGCAACATTCTGTCTTCTTGTAATCTTACTGTCACAGCTTTAGGACAGTAACCTTTATTCATGTTGTCATCCAAAAAGCATTCTTTGAGGCTTGAACACACAAGTGAACTTCTTTCAAATAATACAACTAGAATAACATTACATACTGATTACAAGAACATACTTTGGCTATGACAGTATGTTCTACTTAATTTAAAAAATTAAGTACAATCAAAGTTAAGTTGTTTCTATGCTATCACCCATAAATCCCAACAATCTCCCCCAATTTGTTTTTATGGAAAATAACAGCAAATTTACAATATGTGCTGACAACTTAACTAACAAGATCAGAATTCAAGAATTTTCACTTAGCTTGAGATTTCCTCTTCTGTCTTGCTGCATCCTCTCTTTTGAGAGCTTCTGCCAAGCAGCTTCTTAGACTTTCTACAAGAGAAATTTCAGCAGCAGACACTGCATCATCCTCTACTTCATCAATGATCTTCTTTATGGAAGGAGATATGAGAGAGCTAACATCCCTGAGATTCAGCCATTGCTCTATATCATATGGATAAGTTCTGAAATGAAGTTCTTCATTAATGAGCTTGAATCTTCTTCCAGGATAAGCATTGAGAGACTTCCTTCTTTGCTTGTCCAGCTTTGAGTCTTCTCCTTTTCTCCCTTCCAATAACTTCTCTATCTCATAAGAACAAATCTGTTCCAAGGGGTGAATTGAACCAGCTACCATATACTGTAAATCCTTCAGAGTGGATGTTTTAAGCTTATGCAAGCTGCAAACATAGATTTCTTCTTTTAGGAACTTGACTCTTAGGGGATTTTCCAGCATATATGGTTGATAATTTGGAGCTTCACTTTCTGCCTTGTTAGAGGCCTTGTGAATTTCTAGTAATTCAGCTTCCTTCTTATCAAGTTCTGTCTGAGCTTGAGAATATGCAGAAGATTCAGGTCCTTTGCTTGGCTTGGGTTGCCCTTCCTGAGTTGGTTGGGCTTGCCCTTCTTCTGTGGGTAAGTCATCAAACTCATAGTACCAGTGGTATGGTATAGGAGAGGCTGGGAGATCAGTAAGAATATCAGCATCATCAAAATCTGCAAAGTTATAGCCAAATTTCTGATAAAATGCAGCATCCCTATCTGCCTGATATTTTAGAACATGTTCCATGACAGCCTCTGAAACATTATCATAGCTCTCCAGCAACTCTACCATTCTTTCCAGGTAGAAGAAATCAATTCTTCTTTTATCTATGGTTGATGTGCTGTTCTTGGTTGATGTGGCTACCAGATTGAAGTCCTTGTCAATCTTGGCAGACCTTGATTCTTCCCACCACAGAATATACTCAGTGGCCTCTTGATTTGCATCCAGCTTAACCTCAACACTCTTAATTTCTTTTGATTTCATTTGTTGAATCTTAAGACTGTTGGGAGGAATTGATTGAATTGGCTTCCTTAGATTTCTGCCAAATCCAGTGGCCTTTTCCTTTCCTGAGTATTTGTGCTTTCCTGCAGGTTTCTGTCTAGAAAACCATGCCTTAGCATTAGCTTTCAGTCTCTTGGGCTTGACAGCAGCTTTGGTTTCATCCTTGACAGTACCTCTGTCGACAGCATCTTTCAAGACAGCATCTTCTATGACAGTATCCTTGTCGACAGTACCTTTGATGACAGCATCTTTTTCAGCATTTATGCAGTCAATAGCACATCTAAGAATGCTTGCCTCCAAAGCTTCCAGTATTCTTGACTCCTCTTCATCTGTTGCACCAGCATCTTTCTTTTCCTGGCTAGGAGTTTCTTCATTGCCTTCATTCTGAGATTGAATACCAGTATTCCCAGAATTACTTCCACCAGCATTTCCAGCATTTCCAGAAGCTTCACCACCTCCATCCTCACCATCTTCATCATCATCATCATCATTATCATCATGGGGAGGAATGTTATAGAAGCAGCTTCCACCTTGATCATTTCTTTTGGCATTGGCTCTAGTGATTAGCTCCTTTATTCTAGCTCCCAGTGCCTTGTCTCTCAACACCAGCATTTTGTAGATTTCTTGAACAGCATGAACTCTTCCTGGATTGGCATTTGAACTGAGTATTCCATCTAGTACCTTCAGAATTGACTTGGTTTCCATTTTGGATGGGCTACCAATATTCATGTAGCTGTTCCTTCTAATGCCATCCTTAGATTTAGATCTGTAGAAAACACATGATGGATTTGAGTAGACTTCAGGTAGCTTCTGTATGATCAGGTTCTGGATTTGCATATCCAATATTTCATTGAATGGTGTTTGAGTTGCCCTGATCTTTCCCTTCAAAGCACACAACACCTTTGCTGGCAGACTCTGCAATAGCTGCATTGTGATGAAATAAGATATGCCAGAAGTTAGATAAATACTTACAGCCCATCTTTTCTCATCATTCACCATTACACTGACACTGGTAATTTGTTCCTTTAACAGTTTTGTGGTGTTGGTTGGACGGTTGCTAGGAGCATTCATTGCTTCTTCCACCAAACTGCTAAACTTACTGTCATGGTTGTGTAATGTGCTCTCCCTGTAATCCACCATCAAGACATTGGCTTCCTCTTGATCATACTCAGTACCATTGGACCAAGTAGTTCCTTTATAGATGGATTCAGGCAGTTTCCCTTTACCTTTCCCAAGTTTGTTTTGTTCCTCCATTTCTCTCCATTTCTTCTGTAGAGCAGTTTCTTGAGTTTCTTGAATAGGTTCTCTAATCACCACAGGAGGCAAGATTGGATGTCTAGATGCAGGTCTTCTTTGCAATGCATCTTGAGTTTCCTTTGACATTAACACCCTTTCTCCATCCATTTCCACTTCAATAGTCCTTTCAGCTTTATCCTGTGGTTTTGCACTGCTTGGTTTGACTTGCTCCCCCTGAGACATTGCTTTCCTTTTAGCTCCCCCTCTGGTCTTCACAGCTACAGGCTCCCCCTGAGTTCCACCTGATTCTTGAATAGGCATTGATTCTGATCTTGCTACCTTCTCCCCCTTAGTTGAGTTGGCAGCTACCAGGTCAGTAAGGAACTGAATAGAAAGTTGAGTAGCAGCAAAACCATCAACCACCAGTTGAGAGAGAGAGTCCAGCTTGGAGTCCAAAGTAGCACACTGTCCTTCAAGAGCTGCAATCCTGTTACCAAAAGTAGCAGAGGGGCCACCAGACCTTAACCTTCTTGGAGGGGAAGGAAAAGACAGGGGCTTGGAGGCTATGGGGGTTCTCACACTCTCAGGGTGTTTTTGAGTGATCTCATCACCCCTCACAGTTTGACTCTCAAGGCCTAGTGCCTGAATAGTGTGGGCTCCCTCAATATCTCTCTGGACATGCTCAAGTCCCTCTCCTTTTGCCAGCTCATTTGGCTGCCTCTCATTTTTATGCTCACCTCTCTTTTCTTTTATCTCTCTTTTCTTTTGCACACCCTCACTCAACCTAGATGCATGGGTATGAGCAGTACTAACATGCATGGAAGGAGAAGATTTAGAATGTACCTTTAGGAGTTTGGCAAGAGGTAGGTCATCATCAGAGGCATCCTCAACAAGTACAACATCAAAATTAGGCTGGGAGGACTTGACAGCATCTTTGGGAGGAATGTTACTGTCAGTTGTAGTCTGGACAGCAGGTTCTGGCATGACAGCATCTTTGGGAGGTGGAGTGACAGTATGTTCTGTAGTGACAGCATCTTTCTCTCCACCTTTGACAGTAGCTGTGCCCAGGACAGTAGCATCCCCAGTGTCTTTGACAGCAACAGAGGCTGTGACAGCATCTTCCTGAAGGTAAGATGCTCCTTGGAGGTCAGACAAAGTGTTGGCTGTTTCAGTTTCTGACAAAATACCACTTTGCCCTAGCTCAGTGTTTGGAGGAGTGGTGTCCATCTCACTTTGAGAAATGGGTTCTTGTGGACCACTAGAGGGGGGCTCATCCATGATTGGAGATGGATGATCAAAACCTGAAGGGTTGGGACTGTCCCCTTCTCTAGGTTGTGGAGAAGAAACAAAAGAATGTGTAGGGAAGGAAGAAGGTGAAAGTGTAGTAGAGAGTGGGGGCTGATTCACAGATGAAACATGTGAACCATCAATAGGAGTAGAGAAATCCTCACTGTGCCCTAACTCACTGTGTGTTTCTTCAAGTGGGGGTATCTCAGGTTGGGAACCAGGAGTTTGTGCAGACTCTGTACAGGGTGCCTTGGGAGACAGGCCAAATTCAATAGAAGCACCTTGTTGAGAAGGCACATCTAGGGAGGAGTTTATTTCCCTGGTTTCCTCCACAGTCTTTTGGGAGACTGCAGGGTGGCTGACAGTGGTTTTGGTCCTCCTAGCTCTCTTCTTCTTAGGCTCAGGGGGAACCACTGTGGGTTCTGCTTGACTACCTTCCTTATTTGCTGCACTAGGTGCAGTGTCTCCCTCTTGACTAACAGAGCTACCACCAACATCAGCTTCTAAGGATCTTTTTCTGGATTCTTGCAAGGCTTCTCTTTGGGCTTTGGGAAGTCTAGAGGGCCTAGGCTGAGTGTATGGTGTTGAATGGGGGTTAACTGAATTTGGGTCTAATCCAGCTTCAGCCTCAAGAGAAAAAGAATCATAACCAGTAGGTAATGGATAATCAAGGTTGGTCACTTGATCAACCATGTGCTGAGTGAAGCAAAGTGGAATATGTGCATTTAGATCTTGTGAAGATAACAGTGTGTGTGTGTTCTTTTTCAAGACAGAACAAACCTCTAGACGAGGGGCATCATTATTAAAGTCACAGAAAGTATTGATACACATCATAAGAAAGCGAGGGTAGTGTGATACCTTCTTACCTATGGCAGCTTTGAGTTGTGCCATGAGGAGAGCACCAACATTCACCTTGTATCCATGGACAAGAGAATGTGTCAGTTTCTTGATGTAAGAGGGTATCCCATTCCAGCCTGTGGACTTGGTAGAGAACACCTTGACCATTGCATCAAATATCATGCTCCACTCCTTCCTTAGATACTTCCTGTCCATTTCACCAGACGGGTACCACTTGGTTGTCCCCTCTTCGAGAATAGGGCCTGCATACCCAATCTTCAAGAAGAGCTTCTTCAGAGTGTCATCATTAGCAAGTGGAGCAAAGTTTTGGCCTGCTTCCAGTGTAATTCCAAGAGCAGTATTGATGACCTCAGCTGTGAGAATGTATTGTTGCCCATTAATCGTGAATTGAATAGCTGGGTTTTCACCCTCAGTTTGAGCAACAGCAGTGCGCCAAAATTCCTCAAGTTTGTCTAGGTCGAGAATTGGAGTTGAGGTAATGGCTGAACGAAGATAGGACTTGTTCAAGAAAAACACCAGTCCTTTGAAATCCTCACCAGCATCATTTGGGGAAAAGATGCCAGCAAAGTTTGTTTGAGAGAGAGTCTGTTTGGGGGCCATGGAGATTTCAAGAAAAGAAGAAAGTGAGAAAGTAGCTTTTTGCTTGAAGAAAAGTATTTTGCCTTGAGTTTTGTGAGAGTGATATGTCTGAGTAACTGGAGAATAAATATGGGTTTCTCAAACGTTTGCTCAAAAAGTGGAGTTAAAGGACGTGTCTTAATCCACTCTCTTAACACGTGAGTTACTGCCCGTTATTCACTGTCAATCGTGGGGTGAATGTCCAATTACAACGGTCCACTATTGTTGACAGTAACCTGTGCGCTAGAAACAATCTGTCAGTAAGAGGAGGTGGTGACAGTAGGTTTTGCGCGACAGCAACTATTGCGTAAAAACTTGCTGTCACCGTTAAGCATATGAATGACAGTATCCTTTACAAGTCTTGACAGAAAGTCTTTTCCTGCTGTCAAGAAGGTTGCTGTCAAGAAACACATGACAGTATCCTTCTTAACGACAGTAACTTCGATTAGGAAATGGTTATGTCATGAACTTATTAGAATGCTTGATTCATACACTGAACTTAATATTGACAAATTATGGATTTAGCAATGTAATTTTTTGAACACAGATATTAAGCAATTAACACAGACAAATCATAAACTCAATAACCACATAAACAGGAACTTTTATTATTATTAATAAAATCATTAAAATTGAACATTGAGTACATTATTCTATGATTTTATTAACTAGTTCTAAGACTTCTTCCTTAATCTCTTCTTCAGAGCGGCCTTCTTTTTCAAGAAGGGCCTGCAGCTCCTTTTCTTCTTCAACAGCCTTGGCTTCTTCTTCCTTAGCCTTGGCCTCCTTTTCCTCATCAATCTCATCCATGGCGTCCAACAACATTTCAAAGAGCTCGTCGATCTCTTCATTGTCGGGTTCACTATCACACTTCTTTAGACCAACTTCAATTCCTACTTTGTTTTCCATTATTTACTTTAAAACTGAGAGCAGACTGGTGAAACCTAAGGTTAATTTATAGGCAAAACCGTCTAAGGATTAAAGTCTAATGGTCAACAGTTAGAGTACCCATACAACTACCACAAAAGTAAATAATGGTCGTGTCCTCCTTTAATCCTACAGATTAATGCAAAAGAGTGTGAAAGTCCAATGGAACAGATTTTTAACTCTCAAACTTAACAGATAACCACATTAAAGTCATACACGGTTTAAAAATATGAGACTGGCACAAAAATACTGACATGAGTAGTCAAATCAACACATGCTGTCACATAACAGACATAAACCAAGTAGACAGTAACTTCTCTTGACAGCAGGTTTGAAATTGCTGTCATGAGCTTCATAAAAAAAATTGAAAATTTAGAAACCTTAGTAAATTAACATACCAGATTCAGCATTCCCAATTCACTTTCCAACCTGTTGAAGGTTGCTTCATCCAATGGCTTAGTGAAGATGTCAGCAAGTTGCTTGTCAGTTGGGACATAAATCAGCTTCACAGTTCCTTGTTCAACATGCTCTCTGATAAAGTGATGTCTTATATCAATGTGCTTTGTCCTAGAGTGTTGAACTGGATTGTCTGAGATGGCTATGGCACTAGTGTTGTCACAGTAAATAGGAATATCTCTTAACACTAGACCATAATCTAGAAGTTGACTTTTCATCCATAGAATTTGTGCACAGCAACTGCCTGCAGCAATGTACTCAGCTTCTGCAGTTGAGGTAGAAACTGAATGCTGCTTCTTGCTAAACCATGATACCAATCTTCCACCAAGAAATTGACAGCTACCAGTAGTACTTTTTCTGTCAATCTTGCATCCAGCATAGTCTGAGTCTGAGTAACCAATTAGATCAAATCCAGTATTCTTAGGATACCAAAGGCCTAGGTTAGGAGTGCCTTTTAAGTATCTAAAGATTCTCTTGATGGCTACCAAGTGTGACTCCTTTGGATCACTTTGAAACCTTGCACAAAGACATGTAGCAAACATGATGTCAGGTCTGCTAGCTGTTAGGTATAGGAGGGATCCTACCATGCCTCTATAAGTGCTTGAGTCAACTTTCTTTCCTTTAGGATCAAGATCCAGACTAGTTGCTGTGGACATTGGTGTCCTTGCAGGAGATGAATCTTCCAAGTTGAACTTTTTGAGAAGTTCCTTGATATACTTAGCTTGACTTATGAAGATTCCATCAGTTTGTTGAAGAATTTGTAACCCTAGAAAGAATGACAATTCTCCCATCATGCTCATCTCATATTTGTTACTCATGAGATGGGAAAACTTCTCACACAGCTTCTCATTTGTAGAACCAAAAATGATATCATCCACATAGATTTGTACCAGAATGATGTCCTTGCCATGATGCTTGTAGAAAAGTGTCTTGTCCACAACTCCTCTGGTAAACTGGTTTTCCAGAAGAAAGGTGGAAAGTGTGTCATACCATGCCCTGGGTGCTTGCTTTAGTCCATACAAAGCTTTGAAGAGTTTGTACACAAAGTTATGCATGTCAGCATCCTCAAACCCTGGTGGCTGTTCCACATACACTTCTTCTTCCAGCTCTCCATTTAGAAAGGCACTTTTGACATCCATCTGAAATACTTTGAAGTTGCAGTGTGCAGCATAAGCTAGAAAGATTCTTATAGCTTCAAGTCTGGCAACAGGAGCAAATGTCTCATCATAATCTATTCCCTCCTGTTGACAGTAACCTTTAGCCACTAGCCTTGCTTTGTTCCTTGTCACCAATCCATTTTCATCAAGTTTGTTTCTGAAAACCCACTTGGTCTCAATAACTGACTTTCCCTTAGGTCTTGGAACCAATCTCCATACATTGTTTCTTTCAAACTGATTTAGCTCTTCTTGCATGGCTATCACCCAGTCAGAATCCAACAATGCTTCATCAATTGTCTTGGGTTCCATTTGTGACAGGAAGCATGAGAACATGCTGTCAGCAGAGACTTTGTTCCTTGTCCTCACACCAGAATTGGGATCACCAATTATAAGGTCATTTGTGTGGTCCTTGGTCCACCTGGTGATTCTGGGCAAGCTACTTGATTGAACAGGAACATTTGCTTCAGCTTGTTGAGTTGAATGCTCATCAATTTCATTGTCTCCACCATGTTCTTCATTGTCTCCAGAGTCAACACTGTTCTGAATGTTAGATGTTATGGTGTGTGATTGAGCTGGAGTTTGAATGACAGTAGTGGTGTTGACAGCATCTTTGTCAACTTCAACAATTTGAGTGAAGCTAGGTTCTTCATCTACAATCTCCTCAGCTTCCAGGTATCCTTGATTCTCAAATCTGAATGTCTGCATCTTTCCTTCTTCATGCAGTCCTGGAAACTTGGTTTCATCAAATGTGACATTAACACTTTCTTCAATAATCCTGTGTTCCATGACATAAACTCTGTAGGCAGTCCTTTCTGTGCTGTAACCCATGAATAATCCTTCAAAAGCCTTGGTGTCAAATTTTCCTTTCTTCTCATGGTTGTCTTTCATCATAAAGCATTTGCTCCCAAACACATGAAAATATTTGACAATAGGTTTCTTTCCAGTTAGCAGACAGTAAGGAGTACTTGCATGAGTTTTGTTGATCATGGTTCTGTTCTGAGTATAACAGGCTGTGTTGATAGCTTCAGCCCAGAAATATGTTGGCAACTTAGCATCATGCAACATAGTTCTAGCTGCTTCAATGAGAGTCCTGTTCTTTCTTTCTACAACTCCATTCTGCTGTGGAGTTCTTGCAGCAGAGAATTGTTGTACAATTCCTTCATCTTTACAGAAATTTCCAAGAGTGACATTTCTGAATTCTGTACCATTGTCACTCCTCAAGATTTGAACTTTTGAGTTTGGGGTTCTATCAAGAACTCTGACTTGATCAATAATCACTTGAGCAGCTTCATCTTTGGATTCAAGAAATTTCACCCAAGTGTACCTTGAGTAATCATCCACCATTACCAAGGCATACCTCTTTCTGGCCATAGATGGTACATTGACTGGTCCAAAGAGGTCCATGTGAATTAACTTGAGTGCTTCTGTGTTGGTGTTTACTTGTTTGGACTTGTGCACAGCTCTTCTCAGTTTGCCCATTTGACAATCTTCACACAGTCCTTCTTGACAGAATTCCTGTTGGGGCAAACCTCTCACTAACTCCTTCTTCATCAGAATATTCATTGTCTTGAAGTTGAGATGTGAGAGCTTCCTGTGCCAAAGCATACTGTCACCAACAGTAGCTTTACTGTAAAAACAGTAAACTTTATCCTTCTTTGTTGAGCTTAGATCAGCAACAAACAAGCTTCCTTTTCTGACCCCTTTTAGAGAGAGGCTTCCATCCTTCTTGTGATAGATGTTGCAAACCATCATGTCAAAGTCAACCTTAAATCCTCTGTCACTGAATTGGCTGACACTGAGTAGGTTGTGCTTCAATCCATCCACAAGAGCAATATCTTCAATGACAACATTTCCAATTTCCAGACAACCATATCCCACTGTGTAACCCTTGCTGTTGTCTCCAAAGGTTATGATTGGGCCAGCTTTCTCTACATAATGTGATAGCAGGGCTTTATCACCTGTCATGTGTCTTGAGCAACCACTGTCAATTATCCACATGACCTGATTTTTCTTCTTACCCTGCAAAACAGAATGTTTCTAAGTTGCATATGGTACCCAATCTTTGTTGGGTCCTGCAGTTTCAGTGTTCCCTGAGTTTCTTCCAGTCACAACATCACAAGCATTATCAAAGACTTCCTGTTTGACTTCTCTTTTCACCCACTTAGGTTTAGAATTGGACTTGGTCCTTTTCTTAGTGGATGAAGCCTTTTTGCTGTTGCCAGCAGGCTCAGAAGTCTCAACAGTGTTTAGGTATGAGCATTTTTCAGTAGAGAGAACAGGTAAGTTAAAGCATGTACTCATGGCAGTGATTTTGCATGGCATACAATCAATGTTATTACAGACACTCATAGTTCTATGCATAAGGGGGGTTCTGTGTAAGTTACCATTGAGTTCAGTTGCATTGATCTTATCCTCAATTGGTTTCTTACAAACATGTGTTAAGTGATGTGTAGATCCACAGTTATTGCATAGTTTCCTAGAAGCACCTCCAACATTAGTGTATCCATTTCCTTTGTTGACACCTACCTTACCATTCCTGTTCCTAGACTTGGGAGTCACTGGATTGACAGTATGTTCAGAAGTTGCTGTCGAACTATCCTTGACAGTATCTTTTAATCCTACTGTCTTGACAGAAGGTTTGAGAGTTACTGTCTTGGAATCATTCTTGACAGTATCTTTGAAAGATTCTGTCTTGCCAATCGTGACAACATCCTTTGAACTTACTGTCTGATTGCTTGGTAAGTTTACTGTCTTGGGGATTGTGACAGTATCCTTTCCTTCCTTGAATGTGCTGTCAACACCTTCATCCTCATCAAGAATTTCTTGTTTAATGAGCATGGCTTCTTCATCAAACTCAATTTCAGCAGCTTTGAAAATAGGAGTTTTAACTTTCTTGAGAATGGTGGGTTTGACAGCAGCTATTCCAGGACAATCTTGAATCACAGTTTCCTTTCCAGGTCTTCTACCATAAGAAAAACCTATACCAACAGACTGATTTTCTGTATGCTTATCATTGTAATCCTGAAGTATCTTTGATGAGTTTCTATAGGCCTTAATCTTAAATTCATTTTCAGCAATCTCATTCCTCAGGAATTCCTCAACCTCCTTAGCACATTTTAATTCATTTTTAAGTTTGGCATTCTCTTGAGCTAAAGAGCCTAGAGAACTGGTTTTGAGAAAAAGAGAATCATTTTCAGACTGAAGTGTTTCATTTAGCTTACTTAGTCTAGAGATTTCCTCATTAGCAGCAGATAAGCTAGTATAGACATTGAACATTTCAGCACTTAAGTCTTTAATGGTTTTCTTATACTCATCAGTAGACATATCAAGTAAGACAAGTGAAGGTACCTGACTTGAAGGAGTTGATGCTACCTCATCAGTGCTAGCCATGAGAGCTAGGTTAACATATTCTTCCTCTTCTTCATCATCAGAATCATCCCAACACTTTCCTTCAGCCACATAGGCTCTACCTTGATTTTTCTTAGAGTATCCACCAGTTCCTTTCTCATATCTTTGAACCTGTTTGGGTCTTTTGCATTCAGTAGCAAAATGACCAGGTTCTCCACAGTTGTAACATTTGAACTTTGATCTATCCACAAATCCAGTTTTGTATCCTCCTTTGGTTGAACTTCCCACAGCAGCCTTTGATGAGCTTCCTTTGCTGAACTTGGATGCTTGGCCTTGAGGCTTGTATGACCTATCCTTCTTGAACCTAAAGTTCTTGAACTTCTTGGCCATGTAAGCCATAGTAGGGTTGTCCATGCTTTCCAGTTCCTCCATTGTGTAGAAGTCTTCATCTTCCACATCTTTAATCTGTAGTACCACTTTCTCATCATCTTCAACCACCTCTTCTATCTTCAAGGTCTGTGTTGGGGTTGATTGTGTGATCTGTGGTACTTCACTTGGCTGTGTGATCCTTGGCACATGTGCTGCTAGGGCACTTGACATATTAGCCATCTTGTTCCTTGTTCCACTTTGTATGGCTCTCTTTTGAAAGAGTTCGAGTTCATAGGATTTCAGAATACCATAAAGTGTCTCAAAGGTTATAGTGTTGAGATCTCTTCCTTCTCGTATGGCTGTTGTCTTGTGTTCAAGGTGATCAGGCAGTGTGAGCAGGAACTTGACGTTTAATTCTTTTCTGTCATAGTACTTGCCATGTATCTGTAATTCAGTTAAGAGCTTACTGAACCTTTCGAACATGGAGGTTAAGTCTTCACCAGACTTGGCCATGAATGCCTCATATTGAGATATTAGAATTTGCCTTTGGTTGCCCTTAACCTCTTCACTTCCTTCACAGAGTAAGGCTAACCTGATCCACATCTCCTTGGCTGATGTGCAGCTTATTACACTTCCACACATGGCTTTATCCAGCGTGAGAGAATCGAGCAAGATAAGTTGCAAATGATCATCTAGCACCATTTTCTCCTTTTCAGGTTCCAAGATTTCTGAGGGATCTTTGGGAACCCAATGTGCAGGAATAATCTCACCATTCACTGTTGTGGCTTCAATTTCCTTTCTTGGAATGAAAGGACCATTCTCGAGTATACCTGGGTATAGTGGATTTGCAGCTTTGATAAACAACAAGATTTTTCTTTTCCAAATGCTGTAGTTCTCTTTATCAAAAGCTGGGATCTTGATACTGTTTGATTTCTGCATTTTCTCCGGGATCTCAGATATGTATGTTAATCTGAAGGCTTTGATACCAGTTGTTAGTCCTTGTGTATTGCAGAAGGGGGGGGGGATGAATGCAATACTGATAAAATTCAATCTAAATTTCAACAACTAAAATCAAGATTAAACGTTATCAGCAATATATGCAATCACGAACAGTATTTAGTAAGAACAAGATTCACAAAATAAATGTTTTATTTATTTTGCAAAGTGTTGCTACAACCTCAAGAAAAAGATCTCGAGCTTCGGGTTTTCTTCTAAGACACTTGCTTCTCTTTGTTACCATTCTAGAATGAGTTGATAGTAGGTATATGACTAACCCTATCACTATCAGTCACGGGTTTGTAAAGCTGCTGTCACTGTCAAGTGGCAGCTTCTTACAGATTGTCTTACCCATGTGACTTTCCTAAATTGCTAACATGTCAGATATACATTACAAAGAAAGCAACCTAGATTCATTCTATTTCCAGCTAAACCAATTCAGCAGATAAAGACTTGACCTTGCTCTTGAATTGATTCGCTTTTGATTTGTAGTGCCTTGAAGCTTCTGTCGTAGTCTTGCAGACTTGGTGCAGCTTAGGGATGCTGCATCACGCCTGTTTCTTGAACATTTAAACTGTCACGGGATTTGACTGAGAAAGATACCTAGCATAAGGATCTTTATTGAGACAGTTACTTTTGCCGCAAAGCTTGCTGTCACAGGAATGATCTTTTGGTGACAGTATGAGTTCCCCGCATAGAGTGCTGTCGAGGATCCCAAACTTGCTGTCGAGGGCAATAGTTGCTGTCGCGTAGTCTTCCGCCAATGTTGCTGTCAGAGTGAATATGCTGTCGTGACTTGCAACATTCTGTCTTCTTGTAATCTTACTGTCACAGCTTTAGGACAGTAACCTTTATTCATGTTGTCATCCAAAAAGCATTCTTTGAGGCTTGAACACACAAGTGAACTTCTTTCAAATAATACAACTAGAATAACATTACATACTGATTACAAGAACATACTTTGGCTATGACAGTATGTTCTACTTAATTTAAAAAATTAAGTACAATCAAAGTTAAGTTGTTTCTATGCTATCACCCATAAATCCCAACAACACTTGAAAAGCGTGTACGCCAATTCGGGCTATATACAAAACGACAATGTCCTAAATTGACAATGAGACCTTAACGGATTTCGAAATGATATTACATATACTCGCACTTTTGAAACCTTGGCAAAAATATATATCCTATTTTGGTCATCGCATGGTCTATTACTTATATCTAGGGTTGAGTATTCGGTTAAAACCGAACCGAACTTTTTTTCGGTTAACCGAAACCGAAATTATGAAAAATTCCTACCGAAAACCGAACCGAACTACTTTCGGTTTTAAAACCGAGTTTACCGAAAACCGAAGTTAATAACCGAAAATTGATAAAAATTGCTAGAAATTAGTGTAGTTAATTAAACTATCTAATCGACTAATCAAGCAGTATAATCTTAACTTAAGGTGTTAAAATGGTGGTAAATTGGTAACAACCTGCTACTAACAGAAACAAAAATAGAGGTCATGCATTGCAGGGCAGGCTACAGGACAGAGAGCATCAGAGCAGGGGCTAACTTACTGTGGTTGTGGCTGACTGGTGGTGGTTCCGGTGGCTGACTGGTGGTGGTTCTCCCTATCAGGCTATCAGATATGTATTATGTTATACATATACTTATAATATTTACTGGATATAAATATATGTTATTATGTTAAAATAATATAAATGTTTTAAAAATTATAGTAAATTCGGTTATTTATTCGGTTTTTCGGTTAACCGCGGTTAAAAACCGAAATACCGAAATACCGAAAAACCGAATTGTAGAAATTTTCCTACCGAAAACCGAACCGAAATATGAATATTGGTTAACCGAACCGAAATTATTTCGGTTATTCGGTTCGGTTTTCGGTTAACCGAACCGAATGCACACCCCTACTTATATCATCGTACAGATTATGGGCACCTAGTGCTCTGTATTGTTTATTGACCTATTACTTTCAGCTTTTTCAGCGACTCAAGAAATTTGGAAGCTCGAAGATTTTTAGTTCTCCACTGCAGCAAGCTACACTGAAGAACTGAGAGCTTGTTGTTTTGCCACATTTTGGCATAGTCCAAATTTCTCCGTTTAATAATTAATAATTCAGATTAATAATTAATTGTTTAACCACCAAGTAATATCCTCTCCCTGAAATGAGGAAAAAATCAAACTCAATCAACGAATAACGGAAAATATCCCCAAACGATATTCTTCAAACCAGGAAGATATCACCACGCCAAGATAATGCAAGATAAAATCTGTAATTTACCACATTAACAAAGTTTATCCCTAAAGTCTCTCGGGGATAAACACAATTGCACAGAACTGCGTGGGCTTGATCCAATATAAATTGGTACGCAGACATCTTGGCAAAAGGGATCCGATATATATATATATGAGACAAATCGAGACAACTCCCAAGTCTAGCCCCCAAACTTCCAAAAATCCCAAATCCCCCTATTTTCATAATTCGTTATTCCAACAACCTTCGATTTCATGTTGTTACGAAATTCCTCCAACAACATAATATATTAAATATATACTTGTCTTGTATATTAATTTTTATGTTACCATACTACTTTCTAATGAGCCACTCTTTCGTTGAAAGAACACCTATATAATTTCACATATTCTACTTCAAATATTACTTTTAGTTATGTATTACAAACGCTTATTCTACTTCCAATAGAACTTTTATTGCAAGTACTTTCTTTATATCTGAACTCTTCTCCTCTATAAATTGAAACACCTATTCTATTTCAAATAAAACTTTGCAAGTACTTCTTTTATATTTGAACTCTTCCCCTCTTAAAATTCAAACACCTTTTCTATTTCAAATAGAACTTTTAATTATATGTCTTCGCTATAAATTCGAACTCTTCTCCTCAATAAATTCGAACACATATTCTACTTCTAATATGTTAAATGATATGTTTTGATTTATTAGTATCTAAAATTCAAAAATTCTAGAAAATTAGAAAAATAGATTGAGACAATCTTAGGGTTTTAATATCAAAATCTTAAATTTAATATATTGAATATATACTTGTCTTATATATTAATTTTTATGTTACCATACGCCTTTCTAATGAGCCACTCTTTCGTTGAAAAAACACCTATATAATTTCACATATTCTACTTCAAATAGAACTTTTAGTTATGTATTACAAACGCTTATTCTACTTCCAATAAAACTTTTATTGCAAGTACTTCTATATCCGAACTATTCTCCTCTATAAATTGAAACACCATTTCTATTTCAAATAAAACTTTGCAAGTACTTCTTTTATATTTGAACTCTTCCCCTCTACAAATTCAAACGCCTATTCTATTTCAAATAGAACTTTTAATTATATGTCTTCGCTATAAATTCGAACTTTTCTCCTCAATAAATTCGAACACCTGTTCTACTTCTAATATATTAAATTATATTTTTTGATTTATTAGTATCTAAAATTCAAAAATTCTATAAAATTAGAAAAATAGATTGAGACAATCTTAGGGCGCCACAACATCCAACGGCTGATATGTTTTAAAATTTTTATATTATACTTTTATTAGTATTTTAAGATTCTTTTAAGTGTTTTAATAATTTTATAAGATTCTTTTAAGTGTTTTAATAATTATATTAAAATTAGGATCTTGTTAAGTATTCTATAAAGTGTTTTATAATATATTTCAACATAAAATTTATTTATAATAAATTTAATTGATAATTAAGATTCTTTTTAGTGTTTTATTAAGATTCATTAATTATATTATAGTATATCAACGGTCTTAGAAGGGTTCTTTCGGTTCTCTTGATATAATGGTTATATATATATATATATATATATATATATTGATTTAAATGAGTTAATTATATAATAAGTGTATACTATATTATTATATTATAATATAATAGACAAAACATTGAAAGTTTGTGTGGTCGGTCCAAAGTAATTTTACTTAAATACACCTACTTTTTAGTTAATTTTAATGTATATTTATGTATTTACTTATCTATATCTATACTATTATATTAAAAACGAAACTTTAATAGTTTTTGTAGTCGGTTTGTAGTCTGGTCCTTCAAAGTTTGGTCATGCAATCTCTAACCGTTAGATTTTTTAAATTAAATTAATGAGAGCCATTGGATATAATACTAAATATTTTTTGGTATGTTGTGATTTTACTTAATTGTCCATACTTAATTGTACTTCGTGTTTTTACTTAATAACCCTTACTTATATATAAAAAATATTATTAAATAATAATATTACCTATTTATAACCAATTACCTTTTACACCTAAAATATATTACTCTTTTTTTTATTTTTTCTGAAAAATTCTCTTACTTTTTCAAAAATATCACGGGGAATTACTTTTTTTAACTAAAAAAATATAAGTTTTTTTTATTTTTGTTTACTAAAACCTCTCATTTTCCAAAAATATCAAAGACAGTTTCATTTATTAAAATAAAATAATAAAATAATAATTGTTAATAACTAACCAATTACCTATTTTAGCCAAAGTGTATATTCTTTTTTATATTTTCTAACTAAAATTTTTACTTTTATATTTTTTCTAACTAAAACCTCACATTTTTCAAAAATATCACGGGCAGTTCTTTTTAATGAAATAAAATAATAATATTTATAATTACTAATAACTAACTGATTAGCTTTTTGTTCCTAAAACGTATATTCTTTTTTATATTTTCTAACTAAAAATTTTCCTAAGTAAAATCTCTCATTTTTCAAAAACAACACATACAATTTCATTTAGTAACATAAAAAAGTAATATTATAAATACTAATAATTAACCGATTACCTTTGTTAGCCAAAGCGTATATTTTTTTTTATATTTTTTAACTAAAATTTCTCTTTTTCTAAAATTATCGCAAACGATATCTATATATATTATATTATTATATAATAGCCGAAACATTGAAAGTTTTGATTTCAATTTTCGGTAATTTATTCTATTTAATCTATCTATCTGTACCATTATATAATAGCTGAAACATTAAAAATTTTGATTTTCGATTTTCTCATATATATAACATAACTATAAACTCTTTTAATTATACTTTACTTAAAATTCAAAAACACGACCTTTTTTTAGAAAATATTTATATTTAATGAAATAATAATATTTACAATTGTTAATAACTAATTGATTAGCTTTTTTCCCCAAAGCGTATATTTTTTTTTATATTTTCCAACTAAAATTTTTCCTAAGTAAAATCTCACATTTTTGAAAAATATCACATGCAATTTCATTTAGTAACATAAAATAGTAATATTATAAATACTAATAATTAACCGATTTCCTTTGTTAGCCAATGCATATATTCTTTTTTATATTTTTAACTAAAATTTCTCTTTTTCTAAAATTATCGCGGACGATAATTATCTATACTATACTATTATATAATAGCCGAAACATTGAAGGTTTTGATTTCAATTTTCGGTAATTTTTTTCTTTTTAATCTATCTATCTGTACTATTATATAATAGCCGAAAATTGAAAATTTTGATTTTCAATTTTATCACATATATAACATAACTACAAACTCTTTTAATTATACTTTACTTAGAATTCAAAAACATGACTTTTTTTAGAAAATATTTATATTTATTTATATTACAACAAAATATATTGATAATTTTGACGGTTATCTTTACTAACATGCTTACTAAGTTAATACACTATTATAAAATCTATAATTTTTTTAAGATTTAAAGTATTAAAGTAGTACTTTTAATTCTTTTTAAAAAGGTAGCATTTTCAGAAGTATTAAAATCTCAAAAAATTTAAAAGTAAATTTCAAAATTAATATTAAAGTCATTTGTGCATTGCACAGGTTATAGGCTTGTTATTATAAACCAGACGAAACATTAAAATACATTACTTTTCTATTTTTTCTAACAAATCCTCTCTTTTTGTTAAAAAAATCACGAGCAATTACCTTTTCATGCCACTGTTTCTATTTTTTCTTAAAAAAACTCCTCCTTTTCCAAAAATATCACGGACAACCCTTATTTATTTATTTTAAAACCTATTTTAATAATTTTAATTATGAGAAATTACCTTATTCAACTAAAACATGTTACTTTTTCTATTTTTCCTTGCTAAAACCCCTATAATAGACGAAACATTAAAAGTTTGGTTAGTTCTAAGTGATTTTATTTAAAAACCCTTACTTATTTTTAAAAACATATTAGTAATTAATAACATTATTTTTAACTAATTACCTTTTCGGCTAAAATACATTAGTTTTCTATTTTTTCTAACAAATCCTCTATTTTTGTTAAAAAAATCACGAGCAATTACCTCTTTATGCTATTTGTTATACTGGATTTTCGGTAATGGGCCCTAGACAGGTCCCTAAGTGATTTGGGCCTAGGGAATGAATTATATTTTGGGAAGATTGATGTAGGCTGAAATTAGGGCTCGCACCGTGAGCTATGTTGAGCCCAAAATCCTTCCAAGTATGATGGGCTCGCTTCGTTAGCATATGGTGAGCCCCTCTCCTTATGAGCCCCCACCTTAACTAGGGCTCACATCATAATTGGGCTCGCTTCGCTAAAATGAATGTTGGGCTCTCTTCTTTATGAGTTCACTTTGGTGGGCTCACGTCTTTATTTATGAATCCTCACCAAAAGCTTATGGGCTCTCACCATTATGAAGTAATGGGCTCGTGTTACTTATCAGAAATAAGAATAGTTGAACATAGGTGAGCTCGCACCACTTACACTACGATAGGGTAATTTTCATATGTTTTTGTGATGCGAGCCTGGCCAGCTCGCATCGCGGGTGAAGCCCAAAATATGGAAATTCCTGTTTATGGAATGTTTCTTGGTTGACACGGGACAGACCTACAATCATGGGAAGAAATGCGGAGATGCCGCGAGATTGTAGGAAAACGTGTGAAGACCGGACTATTTATGGGAACTTGAAGAGGATTGATAATCCTTGGACTATTTATGGGAACTTGAAGAGGATTGATAATCCTTGGACTATTTATGGGAACTTGAGGTGGGTTGATAATCCTTGAGCTGTTTATGGGAACATAAATCTTGACTATTCTATGGGCTTGGACTGAATGGGCTTGTCCAATGACTTGTTTTCCAAGAACTACGTGAGGCTTGATCCCTATATAAAGGGGGTACGTAGGCACCTTGTATGATACACAATTGACACTCGGCAAGAACAACAGAAAAAACTCATTCTCTAATCAATTTTCTGAGGAGTCATCATACAAGCCCAACCACAACTTTCCATAAACCCCCAACACACTGTTGTACGAAATTCTCCTTACAACACTACTGTTTCTATTTTTTCTTACTAAAACTTCTACTTTTCAAAAAATATGACGGACAACCCTTACTTATTTGTTTTAAAATCTATTTTAATAATTTTAATTATGGACAATTATTTTTTTAACTAAAACATATTACTTTTTCTATTTTTTCTTACTAAAACCTCTCCTTTTCCAAAAGTTTCACGGGTAAACCTTTACTTATTTATTTTATTACTTTTAATTATGGGCAATTAACTTTTTAAGCTATAATATTAAAGACGAAACATTAAAAAAAATTATTTTACTAATAATTTTAATTTACTTAATTGTCCTTCCTTATTTATTAAAAAAATATTATTAAATAATAACAATATCTTTTATAACCAATTGTCTTTTAAACTAAAACACATTAATTTTCCAATTTTTCCAACAAAATCTTCTCCTTTTCCAAAAATTTCACAAGCAATTACGTTTTACAATTTCTATCTTTTCTAACAAAATCCCCTGTTTTTCCCTATTTTAACCTACTTTTCACGGGCAATATCTTAATGTGTTTAATTATTTAATTTTTTTTACCTATTTTAAATTGTCAACTTATTTATTTAACAAATACAATTATTAAAATATTAGACATAATTAAAAATTCATATAATTCAATCGAAAATCACATATATTACATAACTACAAACTTTTTCAGTTATACTTTAATTAGAATTCAAAAACTCATCTTTAAAAAAAATGTTTATATTTATATTTATATTATTACAACAAAATATATTGATAATTTGGACGGTTACATGTTTACTAAGCTAATAAACTTTTATAAAATTTATAATTTTTTTAGATTTGAAGTATTAAAGTAGTACTCTCAAAACTTTTAAAAACAAATTTCAAAATTAATGTTAAAGTCGCCCGTGCTTTGCACGGGTTATTGGCCAATACTATTATATAATAGACGAAACATTAAAAGTTTGGTCGGTACCAAAGTGTTTTTACTTAATTGTCCTTACTTATTTATGAAAAATATTAAATAATAACATTACCTGTTTATAACCAATTACATTTTCAGCTAAAACACATTATAGATTTTTCTAACAAAATCTCTTATTTTCTAAAAATATCACGAGCAATTCCCTGTTTCAACTTACTTTTTCTATTTTTTTTACTAAAATCTCTTCTTTTTCTAATAATATCACGAGCAATTTCTTTTTAAAACATATTTTAATACTTTTAATTACTAAATTTTAAAACCTCATTTTCCAAAAATATCACGGGCAATTACCTTTTTAAAATAAACATGTTACATTTTCTATTTTTCCTTGCTAAAATCCTTCTTTTCCAAAAATATAACGGACAAACCCTTACTTATTTATTTTAAAATCTATTTTAATGTTTTTAATTATTTAAAAGAATTTAACTATTTTAACATGCCTACTAATTTTTTTAACCGATACAAATAATATATTAAAAAGTAAATAATTAAACAACAATTAACAATTCGTATATCACGGGTTTTAAACTAGTATGATATTAAAATTTTAGCATGTAAATGTCTTAAGTTCGAGTCGGTGTTACTCATTTGACATAAACACGAAAGCAAATTATTATCTTAAAGATGATTTTTGATAAAAAATAGACTTTATTCCAAAAAATAGTGTTAAGATAACAAAATACTACGTTAAGATTTTCTATAACATCTTAATATTTTGGATAAGTTTTGTACTTAACAAACAGATAATTATCATTACTTATATGAAAACCTTTTTCTTTTAATCGACAAGATAATGGAATACTCGATGTTACAGAGTAATAAGCTTTACGAAATGAAATTAATTTATAATATATGGTGTTCAAAAGTTATTTCGATTTTAATTAGTAAGTATGAAACCAAACATAAAATTTAAGAGTTCAAAAACCCATTTAAAAATTTGAAATAATATGAGTTGATATAATGTAATACAACCAAATAATTTAGGATTATACGATTCAAATTCAAAATAACGTAAGGATTAATAATATGAGTTGTTCTTCATTGATAATCCACATTATTATGAGATATGAGATACAATATTAATCATTTAATAAATTTTAGCCAGTCATTTTAATTTTTTTTATCATCCATTAATTTTTCACACCATTACTTTATCCGATCACAATCAGTGACTACTTCTTGCCATTATTTTCGGCCATCACTTTCGGCCACCATCTCCGGTTACCTCCAGAAAATCACCGCAATCGACCAGAAAATCACCATTAATTCCGGTCACTATCAGAAAATCACAACAATCGCAAGAAAATCATCAATAATTACGATCACCATCTCCGATCATTACCAAAAAATCACCGCAATCACAAAAAAAAACACCACAATTAAACAAAAATCATCATAAATTACCACAACAATCCTGATCCCCACCACTAATTTCAACAGTCACCGACTAAATAATACCAACATCCTACTGAAAATTACTAAATTTAAACAGAAATCACAACCACCACTACACCGCCGTACTAATCACTACCTTTGTCCCACCGCCACCGCCACAAATATAATCAACACAATTCATACTAAAATCAAAAAAAAAAAATAGAATCACCACAAACAAACCACCATAACCTTCTAACCATTATTATAATCTACCATTGCAACCTCCATAATACATAGTATCACCATAATTGTCATCTCCACCATAACTTCTGGTATCCCACAATCTCCAACATAGATTCACCATTTTGTAGATGTATCAGCATCTAAGATTGGAGTTAAATCAACGTCGTGGTGGTTGATCGGAGCTCGACAGTGATAAAAGAATTAGCACAGTGACTGAGAAGATCGGTGACTGTGGTAGAAGATCAGAAGCGATCGGAAATTAAGAAAAGAGGTGGAAAATAGACAGAGATGTAGAAAGAAGGAATGAACAATAACGAAGAAGTCACCGGTGATTGTGGTTGATTCTGACGATTATGTTGAATTTCGATGAACAAACAATGCGATGTTATAGATCTGTAAATATCAATTTGTTTTGATGTGATTCTTTAAATTAAATAAATGCGTGGTTGTAATTCAAAGTAATTAAAAAAATGTATGAGATAGATTAAATCTCATATTTCGTGATAGTATGCGTTCTCAAGTTTATATAGTAGTATTAATAACAAAATACAAATCATTAAAATTAATACAAAATCAAACTTAAAAAATAGAAAATTGCTAGAGGTCCCAAATTGGGTATCAATTTTTTTTTACCAAATGACACATATTATACTCTGATTAGTTATATAGGGTCGCGCTCCATTGAGAACCTCCTTATTGTCGTGAGAGATATGAGATTTAATCCTAGTCATTTATTTATAAAGTTTATATTCATCTCCCACCACTCATTAATTTTTATTAATATTTTTAATATTCCATCACCAACCTCACCCATCCACCACCTCCAGTCACCGGCAACCACCAACTTCGGTCACCGGCGACCACCAACTCCGACGACTAACAATAATCACCAACGCCATTACAAAAATCATCACCGTCAAACAAAAATCACCACCATCTCCGGTCAGTAACTCTAAATCCTCTTTTTCCACCATCATCTCACTCATACTTCTTGTTCCAACTCCGATCACCACCAATCTCCGATTTTCACCCAACTTCGACCATCAGTTTCCAGTCACCTACAAATCACCAACATCTTAACAAAAATCACCAAAACAAAACGTAAATCACCAGTATTACCTCCGATCACCATTTTCGGCAACCTTTAAATCACCACAATTTTAACAAAATCACCACATCGAACATAAATTACCAGATTTAAACTACCTGCATCATTATAATCACCACAACATCGCTATTAATCACCACACCGTCACGCAGCCGCTACCACTGAACCACCACCGCCATCAACACCATCATTAAATTGATCGTCAAAACAAAATTTAAACATAAACGATCAAATGTTCAAAAATCATAAAAAAATTGAATGAAACCCACCAGAATTTTAATACTAGACAATCTCTATATTCATCGTCACCACACCTCTACCAACCACATAATCACCGATCACCGTCGTATTCATCAATGATTTCATATTTGGCAACAAAATCGAAGATGATGAATATGTTAAAAAGTCACTTAAAGATAAAATTGTGTATAAATATATGTATGTGTATATACATGCGGGATAAAGATTGAGATTATAGAATGTTTGTGAAATAGATCGGAAAATGACAATGAAATAGTGGTGGCTGGAATAAACGTGAAGAGAGGTGAATAAATGAATGATATAGATTAAAAAAATACTATGAATTGAATAGGTGACATGTGGTTCTCATTTAAACAATTGTCTATATAAGAGTAGGCTCACGTATATTTACACCAATATCTTCAATAAAATTATTCTTTATTGCCACATCACCGCTACCACATTATTTTGTAACAATATTTAGTACCTAATTTAGTAGGTTATCATCTTGGAAATATACGAAGTCGATTATGGGTTGACTATTACCAAACTTACAAATAGGGTTAAAAAAGGTTCTATATGGGATCGGGCCCATTGAATTCCGACCCATTATAATCCTATTAATGGCCCAAGTTATAGAAATAAAGAAAGTACAGTCCTAAGCCCAATGAACTCTAATCAGAGCCCAATACAGGTTCGTAATTAGGTTAATTGTCTGAATACACTACGTTGTTGAGTTTGCTTCTCCATAGCTCTGTAAGCAAAACCACTTCAAGGTATGTTTTGCACTTTGTATCTATATATGAACATAATATTAAGAAATATAAATGGAAGAATTCATGATTATTTATCTGTTTGTGTGTGTATGCTAATGATAGTTTTGTTGTTGTTGTGGTAGGCTTAATTGTGTGAAAATGGGGAAGCTGGGAAAGAAAGCCAGGAAGTTTGCAAAGAAGAATCTTCAATCTGTTCTTCGTAAACAGAGAAAGACCAAAACTTTCTTCAAGAAGAGACCCTCTAGTCAGCTCTCTCTCTCTCTCTCTCTCTCTCTCTCTCTCTCTCCCCCTCCCTCTCTCTCTCTCGCTCTCTCTCTCTCTCTCTCTCTCTCTCTCTCTCTCTCTCCCCCCTTCTCTCTCTCTCTCTCTCTCTCTCTCCCGCTCCCCCTCTCTCTGAATATATGTCATATGTGTGTTATGTAAAGTATATACATTAGCTATGCATTCTTTGATAACAAAACAAAATTAGTGACAATTATAA
Source organism: Heracleum sosnowskyi (assembly GCA_030848705.1). Taxonomy (NCBI): domain Eukaryota; kingdom Viridiplantae; phylum Streptophyta; class Magnoliopsida; order Apiales; family Apiaceae; genus Heracleum; species Heracleum sosnowskyi. The sequence continues at coordinate 15,241,130 of CM061239.1, forward strand.
TGATGATAAAATTCATCACCATTAGTTGAAGTGTAACAGCATATGAGTGAAAATCTTAGGGAGAAATCGTAAAGAGTAGAGTATATAATAGGATAGATGATAGTGGTATGTACTAGGGAAATGTAGTGAGGAAAAAAAAGTACAAATGGTACATTTTATTTGTTTTTTTTTGAGGGAAGAAGGGGTAATATTTCATGTTTACTGCAACATTTAAGAAATATATTTACCCTTTGTATTTTACTAAGCTCCCAGACTGGCAAAGTTTATAAAATGTTGATATAGTTAATTCTATAGGTAAAGAATCAATTGGTGAGTTATTGTTTTCGTGTACTATTCTAAATGTTACCATGTCTTTGGTAATTATTACCGAAGCAGTAAACAAGGTGTTGTATTATGCTTTGTAGTCATATCTTTTAATTACATGTCTCTCCACATGCTTGTCAGTGTATGTAGAGATGAGTTTAGTGTACGCTATCATAATGTGGTATTGCAACATTTTTCAAGAAGATTTTTAACTGGATATATTTTGTTAATTATATTGCCATATTATTTACTGCAGAAGGTGGAAAGGATAAGGGCGAGAAGGAGGTGGAGAAGACAGCTATTGTTGACAATGGAAGGTAAATGGCGAAAGTTGTGCACTCCAACTTGTGCTTTTCTTATTTAGATAGGATCACCCATATTACAAATTTTCTTGTAATCATTTATCTCTAAGCCAGTTTTTCTTCTCTAGCATGTTATTCAAATAAATTATCTACTACGGGCTACTGCTAAGGCCTAAGAGATTATACTTCAATTTCAAATTTGAAAAAAAAGAGGTTCTTTATGTTATCATTGTAATTTTAGCTTATCGATTACTTAAGAAATTAAATAAATATACAAGGAAGCACTAAAGTTGGAGAACCAGAGTAAATAAATAAACAAATTTTTTATATGTTCCTGGGAAATATTTTATTAGGTGTAAACTTGCTAACATTCTTTTAAACTAATTTTTTTTATAAATATAAAACTCTATTTAACACGATCATCTTATATGACAAATGACCATATATTTAATTTTAATTGAACTTCTAGCAATTATTTTCTCCAGTGTTGATGACGGAGCCATTGAAGTCACCTCCCTTGATGCATTATTGGCAGACACTGATGTGGATATGGAAGCTTCAGATAGTGATGGATATCTATCAGAGGTCAAACATTTGTGTACAATATATTATATAATTAGTTTAGCGGCACGATTTTTTAATTTTCCTTGGCTAAAACACAACTAGATAAAATGTTTACAACTAGATAATCAGCTTGATTCTGCTGTTTTTCTCTATTAAAATGTTTACATGGTAACTTTCACAGGACAGCAGCTGTTCACATGTCACTGATTGTGACACTCTAAATGTGTTTGAAGGTGAGATCATTTTCTGTGGCCTTTATTGTTTCTTTGAGGGTTTGTTCTTATTGTTTCTTTTACAATATACACAATTCTGAACAAAGTAAATTATGCAGGAAACAATTTTATCGGAGCTTTGTCGTTGAATAATGAAAAGATGCAGGAGGAACTTGTTTTACAAAAAAAGAAGTTGGATAGGTTGAAGAAGAAGGTAATTTTCTATTATTAATATCAAAACAACTCATGATTCTTTTCTATCTAGTCGAGTAACCCTTACATTGTTTACAAACTAAGAACTTTTTAAATGAAAATTGAATCCTAGTTGAACTTGATTCATTGATTCTACTGTGCTTTTTTCTGTTAAGAGAAAAGAAGAGTCTTTGAGGATTGAGGTGTCCGTAGGAATAATGAGGGAGAAAATAATTGGAGTGGGGATTAGTTTCTTCCAGTAGTTTTAAGTAAAAGTTTGACATGGAAATTGTAGTAGTTAAAATGGTTGATTAGTAAAAGTGACTAGTTCTTCCAGGAGCCTCTGCTGCTATCGTCTTTCTCGCGAGTAGTCGAGACTCTAGGTTTAAGTCTAGTAATGGGAGGATTGTAAGTGAGACTCAGTTCAATTGTTTGTTCGTTATATAAAGAAGCATTGCGTCTTCTGGTGTGTTATCTCAATCATGGACTGGTTACTCCGTTGCTGGAAGGTTTTATGAAAACATTAGCTGCTGAAGCATGGAAAGTTTGATTTGAAGATTTTAACAAGTTCGGCATTTTTTTAATATAGGGGTGGATATGGAACGTTGGACCCACAGGATTATAATATAGCAATTTGGTCGAATAGATTAAGCCTGAGGAATGATCAAATCGATTATAAATTAGTCAAATAGCCTAACAACTTCATTACATTATGGGCAATCTGAGTGAATATAATAAGCTAAGAAATCATAAGAATAACAGGTTCTTCACTGTTTTTCAGCTGTAGGTGGATATAGCTTTGTGTTAGGATCTGGTGGGAGTTTGTCCGGTACTTTATTACATTTTTTCTGAAAGCCGGTGCTTTATTACATTATTATTGTTATTATTATAAACATTTTTTTTTAGTGTTGATGGTAGACTGGTAGCAGAATAACAACTAAAGTTGTGGTAAGCAAGAGAGCTTTTGGGGTGTTTAGGACTGTAAAGAAGCTGAGTTGCTCATAATCATAAATTAATTTAAGTCTTAGTGTTGTTCAAATCCGTTTAGCAAGCCAAGATTGTACCAGATTTCTTGCTTATAACCAAACCAAAGCAACACCTTAATATTTTAAACGTTGACTTGCCTGGGCTTGAGTTGTTTATAATACATATATATATATTTGATTTTAAAATTGACACAATTCCTTACATTTCTATGGCCGTGAATCCTAATTGTAAACTTAAATTAAATTACTTATGTTCGACATGGGCCTTTCTGATACTAAGTTTGTTAACTCTTAAATCTTTCATCAAGCGGTTGGTCTTCTTTTTCTGTAGTTGGATAATTGCTTGTTTACACATGTACAACCCTAGATTTCATTTTATTTTACAAACAATCTTGTCTCCACACACACACACACACACACACATATATATATATATATGTTATTAACCAATTACAAAACAAAATTTCAGGATCCAGAATTTGTAAAATTTTTACGAAGCTACAAAAAGAAAGAAGCATCGAGAATGGAAGACATGGTAAGTTCTTTTTTAAGTATAAGATGACCTATACAGTGATGAGTGATCACAACTATATCAAAGAAAATTAGTGATGTTATAATTCATTTGCTTAATTAGCAATTAGTAATTGTATAGCATTCTCATCTATCTGTAGCTTCTTCTATTTGAGGATAACGTTGATTACTATTTTTGATCATATCTTGTTGTCTGTTTTCTATTGGTAGTAGACCAATTAGTCTTATCAAGATGCTGTAGTATATGTTGCAATTATATGTTGCAAATTCATAAATCGGGGTAGGCGTCTAGACGGCCTTGATTGTAATGGGGTCAGCTGACCTTGGCTCAAGACAGTTCGCTGGAACCTTGGCGCACCTTTACACTTTCACAAATATGATTTACCTTCTGGAGACTCCATATGTATAATGCTTCAAAGACACACGAAACCATTTGAATAAATTTTTTAACTGAAAGGATATATGTGTAAAATATATTAATATTTCTTTGATAGAACCTCACAAGTGTAAATGACTGTTCTGACCGATGGATCACTGTACGTCCTTGTGCCAACGATGTAATGATGAGACCTGAGGGATGTAGGGGCGGTCTATCCTATATTAAGTAATAATTTTTTTATTGCACCGAGCGTTGTAATGCTTTTTGGGAAGTCTCTGAAAGTGTGGAAGATACTTGTAATTTGAGCTTTTCATGTCTGTTGTCAAAGGTACCTGAGGTTACTTTTGTGACCAAAGCAGTCTATTTGATGTTTTGAAAGCCAGCCTTTGAAGTACAAGTGCTGTTCTGGTTTACTGTTATAGTTTACCAGATTTTTCCAACACCAAGTAAATTAACAATTTTTTTCTATGTGAAGTACTTGTTTAAATCTGTTAATCAGTTGTGTTTTACATTTCAGAAGGAATTATAATGCCACTTTTAGCTTTCTGGAGTGCAGTACCGTATGTTAGACCATGAGTTTTTAAAGCAACATCTGTGTGTTATGTGTAACAGTACTCTGATGAAGATGAGAAAAGTGATCATGCATTGCAGCTAGCGGATGAAGATGATTCTAACAACAAAAAGAGCAAAGTCTTGAGTACCTCATTAGTACGTTCTTGGTCTGAACGCATTAAAGAAGACCATAGCGATTCTGCTCTCAGTAGTTTATTAAATGCATATCGAGATGCATGCCATTTTGGAACTGAATTAAATGGGCTCGCAGATGATGACCTGTGCTATAGAATTCAAAACAGTGAAGCATTCTGTAATGTAATATTTTTTATGCTTCAAGAGGCAGATAATATATTCCGCGGGTTGTTGAAGATATCACCGACAACTATTAAGAAAGAGACGATACTGGAGCTGAAGAATACATCAAAATGGAAAAAGATGAAGCCATTTGTGAAGTCTTATTTGAGGAGCACACTGTTTTTGTTGAATCAGGTTACCGATTCTCGGATATTGGCTTTGTCCTTAACCCGACTCAGAGCTTCTATAATATTCTTTGCCGCCTTTCCATCTTTGCTGCAAAGACTTATCAAGGTAATTTATATTGTAATCATATATTCACACATAGTTGCATGTATAGTTGAAGATAATGCTTGTTTTGTTGATAATAAATGCATTGAATATCTGTAGAGAATTAGAATGTCCAGGTCGACATGAGTGTTAGATTATTGACCTAAGTCTTATTGATAATTGCACATTCTGGACAGAAGGTATTTATATTCCAATGGTAATCCCCAATTCTTAAACATTTTAGTCACGTGCTTGTTGTAAACTCTCAGACTCAATATTGTTGCCATCTTTGTAAGTTGAATAGCTAAAACATATTGTTTTGGATGCAATATATTAAATCTGTGCAATGCTCTTCAGTAAAAATGTTGTTTTTATGCAGATTTCAGTCCACTTCTGGGCAACAGGAAACGGAGATCTATCATCATGTTCTTTCCATATCATTAAGGATGTAGCTGCTGTGTTTAGCTCTAGTTGTCTGGATACCTGCTTAACAAGAACATACAAAGCCTACATTGCTCGCTGCAAAGTTGTAGAGATTGCTGACATTCAACATATAGAGTTTCTAAAGAATTCTTTCATCGAGCTTTGCTCGGTAGATGTGCAGAAATCGTGTGGCATGGCAATATTGTCTGTTCAGCAGCTTGCCAAAATATTGCAACAGGGTCTAAAAACAAAAAGTGAGGTAAATAGTTGAGCTATTTACTTTCCTTAATTGGTTACAGGAAATGTTTGTATAGATAATTATGAAATTATATCTGACCCTTTACCTTATCAATTTATTTCCCTGTGTCTGTATGTTGTGCACAGGAAGCTATACAAAGTATATGCAGTTGGCAGTATGCGAACTGCATCGATATCTGGGTATCATTTATAACTGCATACGTCGAGGATTATAATCTTCAGTCGTTGCTGTATACAACTATTCAGCTTGTCAATGGAGTGGCTTACCTCTTTCCTGGTCCAAGATATTTCCCCTTGAGGCTCAAGTGCGTTAAGTGGTTAAATAGCCTGTCCTGTTCTAGTGGAGTATTTATACCCATTGCATCATTCCTTTTAGATACACTGGAACATATTACTGGCAAGGAAGGTGGTAAAAATGTTAAAGCAATCAATCTTACATCATCATTGAAGGTCAGAAGTGATCAAGTTATTATCATATCGTCTCTCCTATTCTCAGGGACTATTGCTGTTTTTCCAACCTTTGTCGATTAATTTTACTGAAGTCTAAATTTACTGTGCTACAGCTGCCAAAACAGTGGCTAAAGTCTCATAGCTTTCAAGTAGAGTGTGTTTTCATAGTGATTGAGATGCTTTCAGTACACTTTGCACAATGGAGCTACCATATTTCCTTCCCAGATCTAGCAACTATTCCTCTTATCCGGCTTCGAAAGTTCTACGAGTTAACAAATGTTGAAAGTCTTAAGCGTGCCGTAAAGCGCTTGATTGATCAGGTATGTCTTCAAACTCTAATAACGGTCAAAGTTCTTGCAATTTACTCTATCCGAGGCAGCCTGATTATATTAGAGGAAATTCATACAAAGTGCAATGAGCTGGAAATCTATTAAATAATTTTGTATGACCAGAATCCCTTTGGTCATGAAAAAACTTGCTCATATCAGACCGCAGTTGGAAACACAGGGCTATTAGACATCTATATCTTGAACAATTAGATTCAGTTCAAGTCTCTAGATTTCACTTAAGCTGTTACTTATAGTATATATTTTGTTATATATATTGAAAAAGTGCAAGGTTCAAGTCATATATGTGATGTAACATTGAAGAACTCTGATTTGCGGTACAGGTTGAGCAAAATGTTGAGTTCGTGCAAAAGAAAAGAGATGAAGTTTCCTACTCACCTAATGATCAGCAAAACGTTGATTCATTTCTTCAGGTTCGGTTTCTAACCCCTAGCCTTTGTCTTGGCCTTTTTTTTTTCCTTCTCTGGTAGCTTCTGATAACCTAAGGTGCAGATCTAACTTTTCTAAGTTATTACGTGCTTGTTGTGCAGCTGGAAAAGGGAACTCTCAACAGTCCATTTACTCAATATTACAGAAGTGTCATGGAAAAGGCTGCATCGAGGAATTTACATATGATTCAAGAGATAAGGTGTGCATTACGTGTGTAAGATATTTGACGTGGTTCACAATTTATTTATTTATTCAGTAAGATAAAGTTGCAGCTTGAATGAGTGTTTTAGAGGTATCACAAACTTCTAAAACCTGTATATGAAGCCTGACACTATATAATATGCGACACTTCTCCCAATTATAGATTACCATCTGGTACAGCATATATGGAACTATGAATTTAGTTTTTAAATATAAATGCATGTATTGTCGAATATCGTATTTATTTGATGAAATATTATAAAATTTTGTTTATAAACACCGCCAGCATTTGATGCAAGTAAAATACAACATACATATGGATTTGCAAATTTGCATTGTGAATTAATATAAGATTCAACAATAATAAAATTGAAGTGCTTGAGAAGCAATATCTTTCGTCTAACCCTTACAGGTAAAAACTTGTCTAACCCTTACAGGTAAAAACTTACACCTAGAAGCAACATGTTGTCTAAGAACTTACCCCCAGTACGGATACTCATTTGTAAGGCATATAAGCCTAAATATTCAGAATAAATAAATAAAAAAATCAACCGGTCATAGATGTGAGTGTTTTTAAAACTTTGGTTATATAGCAAACTATTGACGGTAAAACAGTTTGAGTAGTTTTGTCTGCCACAGATGAAATATATTGGCATTTTTGTATGGCAGTTCATCTAAGTGATGGTCATGATTTCTTTGTGCAGTTTCCCAAAGCGGAAAAGGTTGGAGAAAGGACAAGTTAGTAATGATGTGAAGGTGGAATCAGAGAAAAAAATTCTGTCTGGAAGTATTCCAATCGACTCTAAAAGGAAACGACAGAGAGTCCTCAATGTGTAATGCTGCCAAACATGTATTTGTGACCTCCATATATCAGAGCGAGATGACATTTTAATCGGAAATTTCTATTTGTGATACACAATTAGGTTTGTATTAGTTGTATGTACACATGATTAAGATATCTCACTATCTCAGTAATCTATGTATTCTGTTATTCTTTTGCATCTCAGTTCAATTGTGCATGGGTATATTAAATCGGTCAAGGCCTCACAGATTTTACATCAGTTTAGTTATGGCACATTTAGCAACTAAAGACCCGTTAGGGCTAGTGTAGGTGTGCTTCTAATATAATTGACAATTGGCAAACATCAAAGGGCGACAGAGTCGTTGCATAGTATATAACATACCCTTCGTTTCTAAGCACATTTCTTTTAGGGGTGAGGAAAGTGATGGTTATGTGCTATTACTGTCATTAAATTTTATTTTAGTTGCCAAAAAAAAAAGATTTCTAATTTTTGTCATCTTTGTGATTTTAAGGACCAAACTAACAAGTAACGTCTGAATCTATTAGCATAATCAGGGGCAATGTGTGGGACTTGGTAGATATCTTGAGCTGCCAACTAATAAAATACATTACACATGACTTCATAATGTTTTCTAGCATTTTGAATATATTAGCATTTTCAGAGGGGCAATGTGTAGGACTTTTATACAGTTGCTAGAGTTTTTTTTATTGCTAAACAATATTATATCGAAAGGAAAATGTAGGACATAACAATGACCTAACCATGATCCATTCATAATCCGTTCTCCCGAGTTTATTAGATCAGCAACTAAACAACAAACAAGGAATCTCAAAGCTTGCAACCTAACCATGATCCGTTCATAATCCATTCTCCCGAGTTGATTATATCAGATAGTACAATTTAACCTCGATTAAGTAATAATCGATAAAGTAATAATTTCGTTAAAATAATATTTTTTCATGGTCTCAACATAATGGAGACAGTGTAATTTTACTCTCGATAAAACAATAAATTCGATAAAATAGTATTTTCTCCCGATCACAAAACTATTACTTTAAAGAGGTTTAACTGTACTAAACAACACGGGTCCAGGGATCTCAAAGCTAGCAATGCTAAAAAATTGATTCTTCAAGTGTCATGTTTTTATTCGTGAAAAGCATTTAAATTTTTCTCATTTTTGAAATATTCTTTCAATTAAATTATGCCAAAAATTATTTTATACTAAATTTGGAAATGTTTTTGGAATGAGTAATGCTAAATGTATCGAATTAAGTACCAAAATTTGGTATCGAAAGAGGTGAAATTGATGACGTGCCAATTTAGAATAATTTTATTGATGAAATTAGTGTGAATGTAGGGGGGTCTATTATTACTAATTGAGTTGTAGCCGATCAAACACCTATATTTTGGGAACCAATACGATACATCTAGTATTATTCATTTGGAATTCGAGCATTATACTTTAATGATGCTATATACCATCTCTATTTTTTTTATGAGTAATGCTTGAGGTACCGAATTGGGTACCGAATTTTGGTACCAAATGATGTGACATTGGTGATGTGGAAGTTTGAGATGATTTTATTGGGGGAATTAATGTGAATGCAGGGGGTCCACTATTATTAATTAAGTTGTAGCCAATAAGAACATGCCATGTGGCATTTGGGATCCATTTTGGGATCCAATTTGGTACCCCTAGCATTATTCTTTTTTTATATATGTGGACTTACAACTAAAATCTATCTATTTCTATATCTAATACTGGAACATGATGTTTTTAGGGAGTGATTTTATTCGCGTGAGATTACATTCTTATCTCTCTAACCCTTTAGTTAAGTCTAAAAAAATATTATGACATAGCACAGAATCGAACCAATGACCTTCTACACAATTGAACTCATGTCATTGCCAATTGTGCTACACCTTGTTTTGAAATAACTTTCAAACCTCTTATTATATAAACCACATTTTCTCCCATTTTTTCTGATTTTTATTTTTGAGTAAATAAATATTGGTTTATATCATTTCTAGAATATTGAATAGTATATAGTTACTCTAATACTCCAACATACACTTTTTGGGGAAATATTTTATTCCACGGTTCAGCCACGTTACTATATTTATGCAAAAACTAGATTTAATTATGCTAGATTTGGGAATCGAACCAATGACCTTCTACAATTGTACTCATGTCCTACACGAAAATTTTGAACACTTCTTTAAACGCATAGCTGACTTCAATTTGAGTTTTCACTTATGCTCAAAATATTTTGTTGTTCTTCCAGAGTTAGAGGTTTGTTAGCATTATACATGTGTCGAAATACATGTGTCTAAAATTATAATAAACCTTGATAAACATATAATAACAACTGTTTTATAATTTTTCTTCCACTATAAACAACTAGTGTTTTCTTGCCCGCGTTCCGCGCACGGGCTTCCAATTTTATTTATTTATTAACTATATCACATCCTTTTGATTTATTTAATGATAAAACCTATAATTATAATTTATAGGTAGAAATTCGTTTTGTAATTGTTTTTTTTTTAACGATAAATTAATCTTTTTGCTTGCAACATTTGACCTTGAGTTTACTTGCTGTTAGGAGAAGGTGGATTTGATGTTGATAAAAGTATTAAAATATTTATAATGTTTTTTTATAAAATATATTTAAGATTTTGAATTTGAATTTGGATTTGAAGGTGTCTTTCGAGATATGGTGGTAGCTCATAAGGAGCTATGAAGATATAAGACGTGTTTGAAAGATATTTGAGAAATTTTTAACTTTGTAAATCTTGATTCAAATTGTCTGACTCAATTAAGTCAATGATTATTTTTATTTTAGAGAAAACAAAAGTGATTTATTAGTAGATGTATAGGACCGTTAATATAAAATTTGATTTGATAAATTATGTACATTTTATTTTTTATTTTAGAGAAAACAAGTTATACTTATAAGTAAATATAATTATTTTCAAAACTCACCATTTAAGTTTCAAAAAATCTTGGTCAATCTGATAAATTATTCAAAATTTAAATTTAAATTTAAATTTTTTTATCAAAAAAAGATCCAAGATGATTTTTTTTTTTAACATAATTTTGCACGGACTTCCAATTTTATTTATTTATTAACTATATCACATCCTTTTGATTTATTTAATGATAAAACCTATAATTATAATTTATAGGTAGAAATTCGTTTTGTAATTGTTTTTTTTTACGATAAATTAATCTTTTTGCTTGCAACATTTGACCTTGAGTTTACTTGCTGTTAGGAGAAGGTGGGTTTGATGTTGATAAAAGTATTAAAATATTTATAAATTTTTTTATAAAATATATTTAAGATTTTGAATTTGGATTTGAAGGTGTCTTTCGAGATATGGTGGTAGCTCATAAGGAGCTATGAAGATATAAGACATGTTTGAAAGATATTTGAGAAATTTTTAACTTTGTAAATCTTGATTCAAATTGTTTGACTCAATTAAGTCAATGATTATCTTTATTTTAGAGAAAACAAAAGTGATTTATTAGTAGATGTATAGGACCGTTAATATAAAATTTGATTTGATAAATTATGTACATTTTATTTTATATTTTAGAGAAAACAAGTTATACTTATAAGTAAATATAATTATTTTCAAAACTCACCATTTAAGTTTCAAAAAATCTTGGTCAATCTGATAAATTATTCAAAATTTAGATTTAAATTAAAATTTTTTTTATCAAAAAAAGATCCAAGATGATTTATTTTCTTTTTTAACATAATTTTGTGATGATTAGATAACTTAAGTGATAAATATTTATATCATGTCGTCTGATTGATGTACCAATTAAATAATAAGAAATAATATATGATTAAGCATTAAGAAATTAAAACTAAGAAATTTTCATCGTATAGTAGAATCTTACACATGCATATATCATTGATTTATAGAAGAAAAAAAAACGTATATTGAGATTAAAAAAATTAAATTAAGTTAATTAATTTTGAATTATATTAAAATCAAAATTGAATATTGATTTGATAGTGTTCAAGGAAAAGAAAATAAATTGAGAGGATCAAAGAAAGGAATAGAATTTTTTTGAAGATCTAATTTTTGGATATACCAAATGTAAAGATGCTAATGTGCATAACTTAATTTATTTGTAGTAATCTAAAATTTGATTTCAAAACTTACCATAATTAGTGAAAAAAACAATAAAATGCATGATTGATTGTGATAACCATATTTAATTAATAATATTAATGATTAAATTTATAACAATGCTGACGTGGCTATTTTTAAAATTATTTTTGAAAGTGAAATTACCTTCTTAGAGCATCTCCAATGGTACCAACCTCTTAGCTAAATCAATCTACATGGCATCTATGTGTCATTATTTGGAGAATATGTAAAAAATTTAACACTCCAACCATGTAACCCCTTAGCAATAAATATAGATAATCATATTTGGTTGGCTATATTTGTCGAACCAGCAAAACCCTTAGGTATAATTTACATTATCATAATTATACACAACACCATTGGAGTACTAATCACACCCCTTAGCTAAAATTTTACATTATTCCTATTTTATCAAATTTTAGCCAACCATTTTACATATCACCATTGGAGATGCTCTTACTCCTTTAAAATTGTTCGGAAATTATTATATACATAGATAGATTACAATCAAGGAAGCAAAATATCACAAATAATATACCAATGAAACCTATTATTTAAAGCAAACCCGTGCCTTGCACGGGTTAGGGAGCTAGTTGTTAGAAGAATGAAACAACAAACAAATTAAAATTGTAAACTCTTAGCCATTGCATAATATCTCTTCACAAAATTACATGCATATGCCACTCACTTATTTAATTTGAAAAAAAGAAGTTAATATTGTTTAAGTGGTGATTTGAACCACTAACCTTCTCTAAACAATTCATCCTTCCAACCATTATGCTACATTGTCATTTTGTTTCTATTTTAAAATCCTTTTAGATAAACCCGACCTCTTATTTGTCCTATACTTTAAAGTAAAAATAATGGTGATTCACATTATTTTTAAAATTTTGTATATTAGTTTTCTAATATGGTACGTAAAACCAATTTCGAAAACAAATTGTCACTCCCTTATTTAATGAAAAAATGAGTTAATTTACTTCTTGTGGTGAACTAAACCGCTAATCTCATTTAAATAATTCATCCTTCTAATTATTGTGTTACATAATTTTCTAATTTTGAATTAAAAATTCTTTTACATATATCATGTTTTTACTATTACTTTAACATTTGAGTAAAATGATGTTATGTTTAAAATTTTCTATTTTTAAAAGAAATATGGTACATGATTATGTATTCTACCAATTTCAAAAATATTGATAATAATATCACGTAATGTAAATTTGTCTTACCATATTTTTAGTTAATATTAATATGAATTTATATAGTAATTTTATCAAAGAAAAATAGATTGATTAGTCAGAATCAAATTAATCAATAAATGTAACTTTGTTTGAAAAAGTTATTTAGTCATGAGGTAAAATAATTGAAAGATGGGATTCTTAAAAATATTAGATAGTAACAAAAAAAGGTCGTTAAATGAATCTTATATAAATCAAAAAAGGATCATATATAATATATAATAGGACAAAATATAAAAATTAATCTATATATACATCGATTATAATGTCAGATAATATGCACTTAGAAATTTCGGTTGGAAATTAAAGATAATAAACTTTGAAAAAATTGGATTAAAATAGTCAAGTTAACAAGAATCAATACATTTTAGAAAATAGGATAACGCATGACAGACGCGTACACAAAATATTATGGTTGATCAACCACATTATACCTATGCGTAAGTTAAATTATTAATAATTTAAAAAATATTATTAATTTTTCACATTTTGATTGAAAGACATCTCAACCGCTTCTCAACATTATGTTGATAATTAGTCTGTTTCTTGAGATGTCAAAATTATAACTGATATAAGATCAAAATATGTCATCCTTGTAGTACAACTCATTTATATTGTAACTGTGTTTTCAGATATACCTTGGAAAAGAAAGAAATTAAAATATTAAACAATTTCATTCCAAAATTTAATTTTTGTCGGTGAAAAACTCTAAGAAGAACAAAAAAAAAACACTCTTATTTTTAAACTTTATGTTCTCTTGCCCAGAGTTCAGAGTTATTATAAGATCAAATTACTAGATGTTTTCTACTTATGACGTAAATTCGAACATATTAAAAGAATCGGTCTATTTGTGTTAGTTTGTACAATAAGCTATAAAATATCTTATTTTTAATGCTTATATGAACAAGTAAGTCAAATTATATGTAAATTAAAACAAGGACATTATAACTAAACATGTATAAACGAAAAATATATAATTACACTCAAATATATCTTTTAAGTCGCAAAAGTAAACGAATTATGTCAATTGCTACTGTTCCCTATAGAAGAGATGGGTATCAAACTAATATCAAACACCGTGATGTGGAAAGTTCACAACATCGGAGGAATAGTACAATTAGTATTCATGAATTTTATACAGTTAAGACACACTACTGCGTCGAGGGACATGCTTTATTGCTTGGGGCATACTATTTCTACATATGTGGTTGACGCTTGGTGCTTTATAAAGCGCACCAGGTTACTCTGGGTTGAAAAATATCGGTCTTTAATTATGTCAGATCTTTATAACAATATTATTGATAACCTCAAGCTTTATTATGTAATTGTTAGATGTTGGTCGACGTGTGATCTTGCACTTGAGTTTAATTAGGGAATATAAGTACATACAACAAAATTTTCAGGATATTATCTCATTCAAACCGTTTAGAGAATGCACGTGCCTCGCACGGGCTATTATGCTAGTTGTAGTGATAGGCCAAATATAAACGAGAAAGCAGGGTTACTCCAGGTAAGTAGTGACAAACACACAACTTATTTTTTTCACACTCAACATCCGAGCAGGAACAATTATTAGAAGCTGTAACTTGCTTCCCTTCAGTGTTCTGAGTAACTATCAAGAATTTAGAAAGAAGCCGAAGCTTAATAAAGATGAGAAGGAAGTCTAGGCTCAGCAACAACAATAAGAGGGACTTTTCTTTGGACAGAGAGCCAAAAACTTTCCTCCATATTCATCTCCTCAATCTTCATGCATGTTCTCCGGCAGTTTCCATGCAAACCCATGCAGAAGATTTGCCAAGTTGAGTTGTATCAACTTAAGTCCTAGATTATAACCTGGGCACTTCCTCCGTCCCAACCCAAATGGAAGAATACGAAAATCGCTTCCCTTAATATCAATGTCAGCACTCGTGAACCTCTCGGGTCGAAACTCGTTCGGGTCACTCCAAACTTCCGGGTCCCTTGAGATGGCCCATGCATTGATCAACACTGTGGTTCCCTTCAGAATATCATAACCAGAAACTTTACAATCTTGGCTAGCCATATGGGGTTCTAACAATGGTCCCACTGGATGCAAACGCAAGATTTCTTTTGAAAGTGCTTCAATGTAAGGTAAATATTGAATATCTTTTTCTTCAACCCATCTTTCTCTTCCTATAATTTTGTCCAATTCTTCGGCTGCAATTTTAAATGTTTCTGGACTTCTCAACATTTCTGATAGTCCCCATTCTATAGTTGTTACAGAGGCTTCAGTTCCACCGGCTAACATGTCCTGTAATGTCAAATAACTTTTGTTGGAGATGTTACTTGACATTGGTTAGCTTAGCTTAGCCTTGTAAATATTAAGTCAAACTGGTCAAAGAGAAGTTAGTCAAGTTAGTCTCATAACTAACTTTCCCGCCAAACTCTATTTATATAAGATAGCTTAGCTTTCATTTTCTTGTAACAACTTTGTAACAAACTATTCTATCAAGTATGATTTTACTTTTGTTAGAAAATGGAAAGTTTGAGACATATTTTATATATGTTCTTGATGGAATTTCTGGAAACTAACAAGTGGAGGTTGTTCCTTGTAATGAGGACTTAAACTTTCATGTTTGGATCTAAGACATTTTCTTAGTGTAATCCATAAATAAATTGAGTTGAAATAGGTTGCTTGAAATGGGTTATGTGGGTTGGTTATATTGAAATAACTTGTATCCCACATAGCATTGGTAATGAGAGGTTGGTGGGTTTATATAGAAACATGTGCAAGAGTAGTGTACAACTACTAAGGCATGTGGGTGTGCATGGTGTTAGTATGTGCCTCACGCGCGCACACACACACACACGCGCGCCGCCGCCGCTCACCTCGCCCCGCCACGTCACGACTCGACTCGACTCGACTCGAAGGGCGATTTGGGCGAATGTCTCGGCGTCTCGCGTACGCGAGGCGACCTGGGCGAGGAATTTTATTACCTGTTTATTTAATATTATTTATTGATTTAATTTAACAGTATCAGTATTTATTTGTAACAGCTATACGAACTGGGTCAGGATTTATATTAAATCCTGATGGACCAGTTCTTGGATCAAATCCTGATGGTCTGGTCAGTGCTTGGAGTGAAATCCTGATGACTACTGATCCTGATGGCCTGTGTCAGTATTTGAATCCTGATGATGGTCCAGTCCTGACGAAATCCTGATGGTCGATCAAGTACTGATGCCACTCCTGACGGACAGCAAGTCCTGATGGCTTGGAGTACTGATGATGATCAAATCCTGATGGACCAGGAAATCCTGACTGAGCTGTTAAATCCTGATGACTACTGTTATGGTAATTAAATCAGAATAATTAGTATTAAATGTCATATCTTCAGTTTACAATATTTTGTCTGTTTACGTTTTATTTTGTATTTTATATAGATACAAAACATGACGTTTGAAAAAAGGGACATATACGTAACTCTGAAAACCCTAGCAACTATCATCTTCTCTGTTTTCTCTCAACACATACAGAATACATAGTTCTTGGGCGAAGTGAGGTGCAGGTCGCTGTTGATCATTGCCATATCTGTGAGTGGATTGATCTGTGCTGTTTTATCCTAGGAGTGATATTGCTGCAACCCAACACAGCGTAAGTGGGGCAATAATCTCTTCAAGAACAGTCAAGACTTCTCGAAGGCTTGGCGACTCAGCTGTTTTATTTATCTATCAGTATTTGCTAAAGCTTCTGAGAGATAAGTGTTCTTTCTTATCTTATTATTTACAGTCTCTGATTATACTTTTATTTCGACCTTTGTGTTTGTTTCGTTTATTGGTTATTTGCCTGTTCTTGTTAATTCGATATATATATAACTGCCCTATTGTTGCTGTGTAGTTTGTAATTATACCCGACAACTTTCCCTTTCCAGTTCTTCTTCTTCTCCAAATATTCATTGTTCAGAGCTTCACGGTTACGATCACTACTGGTTGAAGTTTAATGGTGTTCTCGAGCTTTCGTTAATGGTATTCTGATCAAAACCTTCGTCTCATCTTGAAGGTTATGCTTTTAGGCCTAATTCTGCTATTTCTGCACTTTTTTAATCTTCGTAATAATCTTGTTACTACGATTGTGATCTTCAATTGTTAATTTGCATTGTATCTTGAGTCAACATCAAAACGTGATATCTTGATCAATATCTAAGTTTTTTTTTCGGAAAACTCTGGTTTCGTGTGTCTCTGTGCGTTTCTTTCGATCTTGACACAAAATCTACATTGATTCACTCATAGATTTGTCTTAGCTGCCAAATTCACTATCAATTCATCTTGTTTTCTTTCCGGATATTCATCAAACACTTTTTGTGCATTCATAAGCATCTTGTTATTAGATATGGCGACGTCAAATTCACATCCTGATTCTTCCGATAACATTGAAACACGTGACACTACATTTCGATATGAAACTTTCAATTTACAAAACTCTCAACAAGACAATCCTTTATATCTTCAAAATTCTGATAGTCCTGGTATGAAACTAGTCAGTGAAACGTTTGATGGTACTGGATATGGAAATTGGAAACGTTCCATAACCATTGCACTTTCGGCCAGAAACAAACTAGGTTTTGTTGATGGTTCGCTTCCAAAACCAGAGGTTAATTCTCCTTCTTTTAAGAGTTGGTCAAGGTGTAATGATATGGTTATTTCCTGGCTTCTTGGTGCCTTATCTAAATCAATTGGTCGTAGTGTGATATATGCTAGCACTACACATCAAATCTGGTCAGAATTGGAAGAGAGATATGGTGTATCAAATGGAACACAAATGTTTGGCCTACATAAGGAAATTAATGAACTATCTCAAGGAAATAAGAATATTGCTGATTATTTCACTAAACTCAAGATGCTCTGGGATGATGCTGATTCTTTATGCTTGGTTCCTATATGTACTTGTGGATGTTCATGTGGAGCGTCACAAAAGAATCAAATTTCAGCAAGATCAGAAAGTAATTCAGCTACTCATGGGTCTCAATGACAGTTATGTTGTGATGAGAGGGTCTATTTTGATGAGATCTCCTTTGCCTACAATCAGCCAAGTCTATAATATTCTTCTTCAGGAAGAATCTCAAAGGGAGATACATTCAGGAGCTCATTTTCTCTCTGACTCAGCTTCTTTAGTTGCTAACTCAAGGTTCCAGAATTCTCAGCCTACTGGTGCTCACTTTCCAAAGAAATTTGGTCCTGATTCAAGAAAAACTAATCTCCATTGCAATTATTGCAAGAAAGCTGGACATACAGTTGACAAATGCTACAAGATCCATGGCTTTCCTGCAGACTTCAAATTCACAAATAATAAGAGATTTGCCAATGCTGTTTCTTCACCACAACTTGATTCATCAGAAACTGGAAACTCAAATACTAATGCTCATACTTCTTCTGTTGGAAATGATCAAAATCAAGGCACTAGTTCTTTTACAAATGCTCCATCTATGGTTAATGGTTTGTCACCAGAGTTATGCTCTCAGTTAGTTCAACTGCTTAAATCAGCACAAACTTCAGACTCAACATCTACATCCACTGCAAACTTTGCTGGTAACAATTTACATACTGCTTGTCTATCAACACCTACATGTGTAACTTGGATTATTGATAGTGGTGCTAGTGACCATATGTGCACTCACAAATCTTTATTTTCCTCACTCAATTCCTTATCTACTGGTATTACTATCTCCATACCTAATGGAGATATTGTTGAAATATCTCAAAGTGGTACAATCCCTTTAACAAAACATATTATTCTTCAGAATGTGTTGTATGTTCCTCTTTTTAAATTCAACTTACTCTCTGTTCACAAACTCACAGAACAATTAAATTGTCAAATTAGTTTTACTCATGAAAATTGCTATCTGCAGGCCTCTTCTCTTAAGATGCCACAGGTTCTTGGTAAACTTCACAGAGGCATCTATCTCTTCTCACATCCTATTCATGCTGTCTCTACTCAATTCACTCCATCTGCTGCATCTATTTCCAAAGATTCGTATATTGATTCATGTAACAGTGTTCAGTCTCTTTGTAATGTTCCTATCTCAACCTGGCATTCCAGACTAGGTCACCTTCCTTTGTATAAACTGAAAAGTTTAGCTTTATGTAATAAATGTGATGATGATTCCATTCTTTCTTGTGCAATTTGTGCTAAAGCCAGGCAACATAAATTGCCTTTTCCCCATAGTTCTATTCATTCTAGTAAATGTTTTGATCTTGTTCATATAGACATATGGGGACCTTATCCTGTTCAAACATATAATAAATATAAATACTTTTTAACAATTGTAGATGATTTTTCCAGAACTACCTGGACTCATCTTCTCAGTTGTAAAAGTAATGCCTTCAATTTCATTAAAAACTTCATTGCCCTAATAGAAACTCAGTTTTCCACCACTGTTAAAACAGTCAGATCTGACAATGCTTTGGAACTAGGTTCCAGTAATGATGCTTCTGCATTTTTTCTTTCAAAAGGAATTATTCACCAGACCTCTTGTGCCTATACTCCACAACAAAATGGTGTTGTGGAGAGGAAGCATAAACACTTACTTGAAACTTCCAGATCTTTACTTTTTCAATCTAATCTTCCTATACAATACTGGGGAGACTGTATCCTCACTTCCACTTATTTGATTAATAGAGTTCCATCTAAATTGCTTTATGGTGTATCCCCATATGAAATTTTGTTTGGACATAAACCTTCTTACCATCATTTAAGAGCTTTTGGTTGCTTAAGCTATATTTCCACTTCCTCTATTCACAGATCAACATTTTCTGCTAGAGCTACTCCTTGTATTTTTCTAGGTTACCCTTATGGCAAGAAAGCTTACAAAATTTTGAATTTAGAAACCAAAGCTATACAAATTTCCAGAGATGCAAAATTTCATGAAAATATATTTCCCTATGTTCAAAATGCATCACCACATTGTTTGCCACTTCCAACACCAGATATTTCTACATATGTTTCAAATAATGACTTTCCTCCAAATGAAACAAATCATTTTCACACTTGGGGTTCTACTGGTTCTTTTCCTGATAATTCCTGTCCTAATTCTACCTCTTCTATTAATCCTGTAAATACACCTGTTGAGCATCCTACCAGAAAGTCCACTAGGGCTAGCAAGCTTCCTTCCTATCTTCAGGATTATGTTCACACTTATCAATCTTCATATTGTGCTACATCTACTTGTGCATGTACACTTTCTAGTCTTTGTCAAAATGATACAACAAACATTATTCCTTCTGTTACTTGTTGTTCTGCTACTTCTTTTACTGCTCCACCTATCACTGAACCAAGTTCATATGAAGAAGCTATTCAGTTTCCTGAATGGAGACAAGCTATTGCTGCAGAATTTTCTGCTCTTGAAACCAATAATACTTGGGAGCTAATGCCATTACCCCCTGGTAAGAAGCCAATTTCCTGTAAATGGGTCTTCAAAGTCAAACATCATGCAGATGGGTCAATTGAAAGATACAAGGCTCGTTTGGTTGTTAAGGGGTTCACACAAAAACAAGGTATTGACTACACTGAGGCTTTTTCACCAGTTGTCAAAATGACTACAATTAGGGCTCTTGTTGCTGTGAGCATTAAAAAGGGTTGGCATATGTCCCAACTAGATGTCAACAATGTTTTTCTACATGGTGATTTAAATGAAGATGTATATATGAAGCCTCCACCTGGTCTTGTTCTATCAGATTCAACACTTGTATGTAAACTGATCAAGTCCCTATATGGTCTCAAGCAAGCTTCTAGAGAATGGCACTCCAAACTTCATGCTACTCTTCTGTCCAGAGGCTATTGTACTTCTAAAAATGATTCTTGTTTATTCTACAAGAAATCAGGTTCTTCTGTGGTTTTCCTAGCTGTCTATGTTGATGATATATTAGTTGCTGGGAATGATCAAAGACTTAGGCAAGCTTCATTATTTCTTGGGGATTGAATTTAATCATCTTCCTTCTGGAATTGTTCTATCTAAGAGAAAATTTGCTTTGGACTTACTCAAAGAATTTGATACATCTCAGTCTACACCTGTAGTTAGTCCATTAGATCTCAACATTAAACTGGTGCATGTACAGGGTACACTCCTTTCTGATTCTTCTCAATACAGGAAATTGGTTGGTAAGCTAAATTTTCTTACTCATACAAGACCTGATCTCTCATTCTGTGTGCAACATCTTAGCCAGTACATGTCTGATCCTCGACAACCACACTGGGATGCTGCATTACATGTTCTCAGATATATTAAAAATAATCCTTCTCAAGGACTTTTCTTTAGCAATTCTTCATCTTTTACCATTGAAGGATACTGTGATGCAGATTGGGCTTCTTGCCCTCATACCAGAAAGTCTGTAAGTGATTTTGTTGTGTTGCTTGGTGGTAGCATTATCTCTTGGAAATCTAAGAAGCAGCATACAGTTTCTTTGTCTTCAGCAGAAGCAGAATACAGATCTTTGCGCAGGATAACATCAGAATTGGCTTGGTTGTCTCGTTTGTTGACTGACATGGATGTTCCAGACATAATACCAATTCCTGTCAAATGTGATAACCAAGCAGCAATTTACATAGCTAAGAATCCTGTTTTTCACGAACGAACTAAACACATTGACATTGATTGTCATTTCGTTCGGGAAAAACTTGCTTCTGGGTTAATAACTCTCAGCTCCACACCTACCTCCACACAACTTGCTGATGTGTTTACTAAACCCTTGACAGGAATACAACATAACTTGCTTCTATCCAAGTTGGGTGTTAATTTCTTACCCTCCAACTTCCGGAGGGGGGGGGGGGGGGGGGTGGAGATGTTACTTGACATTGGTTAGCTTAGCTTAGCCTGGTAAATATTAAGTCAAACTGGTCAAAGAGAAGTTAGTCAAGTTAGTCTCATAACTAACTTTCCCGCCAAACTCTATTTATATAAGATAGTTTAGCTTTCATTTTCTTGTAACAACTTTGTAACAAACTATTCTATCAAGTATGATTTTACTTTCCCTTTCCAGTTCTTCTTCTTCTCCAAATATTCATTGTTAACAACTTTCGAATTTAACATATCCGATTACCGATTCTCAGCTACTATTGAGATTATAAGGATTTTTAGTAAATAAGTTGAGCTCGCATATGCCAAATATGCATATGCAAGAATTAATATACAATCTTACTGTTAAAATAAGCTAATTGGCTTTTATTATTCAGAGGGTTCTCTGTTACCAGACTAGTATGTGATCTTGAAGTAATACAAAGAACAGTCCTTGCGTAAAAAAATTACAAGTTGATTGCTAACCTCGTTACCTTATATAGTAGTCTCTTTAAGAGCTTTGGGTAGAGTGGGTCAACCCAAATCCAACATCGATAAAATAAAGAAAAATTATCTTGAATATAAACAGTAAAAAACAATTCCATTAGTATGAGACCTTTTGAGAGAAGCTCAAAAACAAATCCGTGCGGGCTTGACCACGGTCCAGAGCGGACAATATCATACTAATATGGAGTTAACCGGTGTTGCGCGGCCCAACAAGTGATATCAGAACCGATGACTAAGAATTGATCCTGGGTTGCGGGCTGCAAGTTGCGTGATGTGAAGGAGGCTCTCTAGAACTACGGTCGAAGATCTAATTTCATATTAATGAAGATGCGAAGATAATGGAGTAGAGGAGACTAATTTAATTTGATATTTGTCATTTTAAAAGGGAAATACGAATATAGATGCTTGATGTTAATAATATTATCACACAGGACTAATTTAATTTGATTGTCCTTAAAGATGTGCAACTAATTTTAAATTCAAAATGGAAACCTCACTAGCCCAAGATATTGTAAACCACTGCTAAATTTTTATAAAAATTATATGGAACTAAAGAATTTAGTAAAACCATTATGGTTATCTATCCTTACGTGCCTACAATAATTGATATATGTGAAAAATCATTTTTCCCAACCCATTTTATGTTCCGTCACTTCTGCCTAATTAATTTCTCAGTTTGATATGTTTTAAGGTGTTTTAAATCTCTTTTAAGAATTTATTTATTCTATCAATTTGAACTTATTAGCTTTTCTGTATATAAGGGCAAAAAAAAACATTGGTCTGCGGAATACTTAGAACTGGCCCTCACTTGTAACTTCTAAGTAATTTATGAATTATTAAAAATATAATAATAAAAATAAGTTTGATAAATAATACATTTGAATGATGATATTAACTTTTATCGAATAAAATTATAAAAAAAGAATTATTCAAAAAAATACATCCAACCAACTTCTGATTTTAAATTATTTTTTTTAACTTTAAATTATTTTTTAACTTATTACATAAATATATATTTTTCAATTTAAAGTATTATTTTTCCAGCTCTGTAGCCAAACGAGGTGATGCAAAGATTCCTAAAGTTTCAGGACACGATCTAGTTGACCTCTGGGCATCTCTTTATTGAATTACTAGGTGAAACAACCGCGCTTCACACGATTTGTAAAAAATGATTAAACGATCTGATAGTTAGAAATTTAGAACACTTTATTTTTATCAAATAACTTAGTGTTTTACAATTGTCTAGTAGTATATTATTTAACAAAAGTGTTATTTTATTTTGAAAAGGTTTTTAGTTCTATGTGGCTCACTAAATATAATTAGCTCATTTAAATTCTAAGGGCAAAATCATTAAAGATCATGGTACTAAAAATACAAGCAGTTTAGGAGAAAAAGTTCAAAAATGAGTAGTGTATTATCTTTGACAAAGAAACGAGTAATATTTCCAATATCTTTTGACATCCTACATTTGGTTTTTCTTTTCTTTCAATTGTTTAATACAATCTGAATAAACCATGCGAAATTATAAAAATTTATTATACGAAGAAGATAATGGGCACAATGCAACTTAAAAACTTTACAAGGCACTGCAGAGCTGAATACCAATGAATTGAATCACAAAAAATATATACGCATTAGTAGAAGAATAGATTCCATTGTTATCACTCTACTCTGTGCCATCAATAACAATACAAATGATCTTCAAATGTATACCTCCTTCAGTCCTATACTTCCTGTTTCGCCAGTCTGAGATGCACTTGTATAATGGTTGACATACCAGCAAAAAACAATCAATCCTGCAGCAGGAATGGAATGATGTTCCAGGAAAAGATTGTTTGAAGCACTTTTAAGTTATAAGAGGTGATGCAAATTTCAGAAAAAGTGTATATAGTTTGACTTCTATTCAACCAATGATATATTCAATCTCCAACATTGTTTTATGTACATTTGTATCTAAAATCAACACCTCAGATTGTTCAGCAACAAATGTAAAAGAGCATAAGAGATATAGTAGTCGGAGTGAGGTTATGAGTTATGACTATTGTAACTTGTTCCTTCAATTCTAACTATGTGCAACCCATAAAATGGAAGCTTAGGGAGTCTAATCTATTTAAATATTTTAAAGTTACTTTAATCTGGAAGGGCGGAAAGATACCAGACATCAAATTTCTATCATACATAATCTTCTCAGGATCCAAACCTATCACTATTTTGTTCAATAAAATTCTAATTTTGCAACATGGTTGAACTTCAATAATTAACCAAAACATGTGATATGCAAGGTTTTTGAGTTTTGACTCATCCAGCTAGCCTAGAATCTTGTAGGAAAATATCATATAAATAGGCAATTAATTTATTTGATGAACCAAGTACATTAGTACTACAGTAGTTGTGATAAGCACTTAAAATATAGGAAAAATATGTTTTCAGTGTAAAAAAGATATAAACTGCATATACCTTTGCCAAAATTTATTCGTGGGATGCCTATTTGTGCAGCAACAGAAAGTATTCCAAAACTTATCTAGGGTTTATACTTTCAATATATCCTTTTAAACCGACACCTTCAGTTAAACCAAAGAAGTCCTTTGCTGCTATTACAAATCTCATTCAGTAATACAAAACACATAAACCAAAGACAGCTGCATATAATCAATAGAGAGAATGATACTAAGAGCTGCTAAGCTATTTTTTAGAAATAGAGAGAATGATACTGAGAGCTGCTAAGCTATTTTTTAAGAAATTCTGCTATCTTAGAATGGCTTATACATGAGTTAACATTTAAATTTGAAAAGTTCGTAGGCAAGTAATACAATTTACGTCAATTAATTCTTTTGCTCCTTTATCCCGATTCCTTCTCAGAATTGTTTAGCTTACATCTCATTTTCCTGGATAAAGATAAAAAGATTATTAATAAACTAAACCCATCTGGAATAATTGTACTTTGTACTCTTATAAACCAAATGACTAACACATGCACTGATTCTCGCAAACATAAAATAAGTTATTTTTTCGTATGAATGAGGCCAGTTACTTAGTTCACTTTGCACTTGTTTCCCCAATAAACTATTGTTTGAGAGAATATCAAATTCATTAACTCTCAGAATCTCAAATGCTAATTAACTAAAACATATAATAACACTTAAATCTAGTGATACCAGTAAAAAATAAATAGAATAATTTCGGGGATTCATGGGTGTTCCTCACCAGTTCCCCTATGCATTCAGGCATTATTCAATTAAATGAATATATATGAAGAATACTTAGAGGTACTTTCCCCTATGCATACAATAGTTGAAATTGTCTATTTCTTTTTGTCAATTGTCAAAGTAGCAAAAGGAATAATCTAGAAATAATTGCAAAAATGGAGTCGTACGATGCACAGAAACAACATTCTTAAACCAAAGCACAAGACCAAACAACCCATGATAAGATAGTCGCCCACAAGACCAAACAACCCATGATAACATATTCGCCCATGTTAACATATTGCTAGGGCCGAATTCCCTGTTTCATGAGTGGAATAATTTCATCACATGACAACATTATATGCTGAGAACATACCATATAAAAATCATACCCTACACCGAGATTGACAACATTAATCACATAGAGAATAGGAGAGTTTTTAGCCTCACATTATCAAAATCACGGCAGAGCAAGTTTTTGCGATGAAAGCATCAGCACACTGGTTCTGTTTCTTACCTGTAAGAAAGTAGAGAGAGCTAATTTCTGATTTGATAACTATTATCACAACATACAACTTAATTGTAGTTTTAGAAAACACTTATCATTGTAGCACTTTCAATGAGGCCAGAATGAATTAATGGATTGGTAATCATCATTCACTGAAAGCAACTAAAAATCAGACACGGTGCAGGTATATATGGCCTACCTATCTGCAAAAGAATACAAAGAAAAACCCAAACATAATATAAGAAAAAATAAAGCTAGTAATAGTACCTTGCACAAATGATTTATATACATTTGATTGGATCATCTAGGAGATAAAAAGACGAAAGCTCAATATAACAGAGTGTCTCTTGACATTTCATAACTGGTGTGCAATTATGAGAGAGGAAGAGTCGTGTTGACAGTAAAATTAGCAAATGCCTGATAATAGAGGAAAATTGAGATTAGGGTGTTTTTGGGAAGCCACTTAAACCGCCCGAGATTTTACTTTATATAGATCCTTTATCACCCAGTTCTCTGCGTCGCCCTTCAAGTCGGAAAGGTAATTGTATGCCATAGCTGCACCTGGAGAAAAAAAGGCAGTTACAAGCAACCACATATTCAGAGCGCCAACACACACAGAACCCAACCCAAGGAAACACACGAAATGAGTATTAAATCAACAATTGACCAGAACAATCCACCAAAATTCCCAAATGGGGACATCAAAACAATATATAACATGAGACAAACTCAAACTACCACATAAATAAAAACAAACGAATTCACCAAAATTGCTAATGAAGAACGAAATTGGAAAATACAACTAAATGAATTCACCGAAAATGTTGAGATGAACATACCTGGATCTAGAACAAACAATAAAGTTGAAGCACACATTTATTACTAACCTGTAATCTGCTTCGTGGAACAATTCCGTGACTTTGGATCATTATCATATAGCTGTATTTATAAGGCAATCGCTAAGCAGCCGATGGGTCTTCAGTTACTAAATTATGTAACCGGGCGAGATCTCTGAGCTTCTCACAACCGAAAGTAAGTTAGAAAGCCGCATAGATTTATTACACAGATGAATATATGTCTCTATGTATCACACGTGTGCACACAAAACATGAGAAATCGTAGGAAAAAAGAGAATGGTGATCAGGACACCGAGACAACGCCTTTTATTTTATATAGATATATAGATATATAGATTAGCCGCCTCTAGTTTGTTATATAATCATCAAAGCACAAGAAAATATCTACTTTCAAATTAAAAAATTACATACTCCATATACAACTAATTTAAACACAATTTGTTTTGACAAAAAAAAATTGAACATAATTTGTTATATAATAAAATCTCGATAAATTAATAACCTCGGGATCGGTAAATTTTATTAATTTATCAAGAAAAAATATACACTAATTCTCATGTCATGATAAGTAGCACTTATACACTAATCTCTACAAAAACTGATTAGTTAGTAGAGACTACCTACATAGTGGTTAATTATATCTCATTTAGCTTGATTATATAAATTGTAAACATGCAAAAGAACAATTCAGAAGAAATCTAACTAAATTAAATCTAAAATTATAGTGTGCCTGAATGGTAGATAAGCAACGCGGACGCATCAAGCTAGGCAAGAACCTTTTATCATGAAATGATTTTTTACAGATCTTAAAAGAAACTTCACACTTTTTTCCCTGCATTGTAGCAAGTAAAATTCAAGTAAACAAGACCAAACTTAATTAACAAAGATAAGACGAACACACTTTCTCCCTTCTTGCTCCAAGTAACTTTTAAACATAAAGATGAGGCGGAAGTCTAGGCTCAACAACAGCAACAAGGGGGACCTTTCTTGGAACAGAGAGTCCAAAAGTTTCCTCCATATTCAACTCCTCCAACTTCATACTCTCGGGCAATTTCCATACAAACCCATGCAGAAGATTGGCTAAGTTAAGTTGTATCAACTTAAGCCCTAGACTATAACCCGGGCACCTCCTCCGGCCTGATCCAAATGGAAGAATACGAAAATCTCCTCCCTTAACATCAATATCAGCACACATGAACCTCTCAGGACGAAACTCATACGGGTCACTCCAAACTTTCGGGTCTCTTGCAATGGTCCATGTATTGACCAACACTATGGTTCCTTCAAGAATGTCATAACCAGAAATTTTGCAATCCTGACTAGCCATATGGGGTGCTAAGAGTGGTGCCACAGGGTGCAAACGTAAGATTTCTTTTGAAATCGCTTCAATGTAGGGAAGATTTTGAATATCTTTTTCCTCAACCCATCTTTCTTTTCCAATAACTCTGTCGAGTTCTTCAGTTGCATATTTAAATTTTTTTGGATTTTTTAACATTTCCGAAAGTCCCCATTCTAAAGTTGTTGCAGCGCTTTCAGTTCCACCTGCTAATAGGTCCTGTAAATAAATTAACTTGTTAATTAAGTCTATATGATCTGATTACCAATTAAATAGTACTAGTTTAATCATGTATGCAGTATTAATTAGTACTAATATATGCAATGATTAATGTGGCAATTTCTACTGCGATAACACATTTAGTATATTACAATCATGCATGCAATATAACCTATTGCTTAATTTTATTAGTTCAAGACTTCAAATAATATAAAGATTCCTGAATTCAAATAAATAATTATCTATACTAGTCTATAACCCGTGCGAAGCACGGATCGAGAATAAAAATTAAATTATTAAAATAAAATTTGAATATTGAGTATAAAAATAATTAATAAATATTAATTTAAATATGTTGATTTGTAGAATTCAATGTGAAATTTAAATGAAAGTCTATAATAAATAAAGACTATTTAATTAAATAATTATGATAATCGAATCCCGGTGAAATCAAAGAAGTTAAATTTAATAAACAAATAACTTGTATAATTATGTAGTAGCAACATCAAATCGAACCTGAGTTTTAGTACTATTGTGTTTCAATGAAAAGAAGTTTCCAAATTATTTCTATATATCTTCCATTCCTGCTCGAACCCGTACAATTCCCCAAATTCCTGACCCGATTGAGGTGGGAAACATATCGAGATCGAGCAGATGAAATACACATCCGTAATAGTAAGAGAGATAGTAATTACATTATTAATTTAAATATGTTGATTTGTAGAATTCAATGTGAAATTTAAATGAAAGTCTTTAATAAATAAAGACTATTTAATTAAAAAGTTATGATAATCGAATCCCGATGAAATCAGAGAAATTAAATTTAATAAATAAATAACTTGTATAATTATGTAGTAGCAACAACAAATCAAACCTGAGTTTTAGTACTATTGTATTTAAATGAAAAGAAGTTTCCAAATTATTTCTATATATCTGGCCATTCCCGCTCGAACCCGAACAATTCCCCAAATTCCCGACCCGATTGAGGTGGGGAACATATCGAGATCGAACGGATGAAATACGCATCCGTAATAGTATCTTAATAGTAATAAAGATAGTAATTACATTAATACAGAGTTATTGTATAACTTATAATATAAAAGATAATAGTTATAAATATAGTGTATATATTAATTGTATTATTATGCAATTTTATATTAATTGTAGTAATCAATTTTTTTATTAATTGTATTATAAATTTTTATTATGCAATTTTTTACAAATTTGAAAATAGAAATTAATTATTCTTATTAAAATAATTATTATTTTACTAATAAAGAAATGCTTCTTGTGTGTTGGTGGGTGTTCATGGTCTAGTGTATAGATAATATTAATGGATGATGTTTAAATTCCATTTTTTACTCTCACGTTATTTTTTTTATAATTTTATCTGTTACCAACTTAACATATGCGTATTAAAACTTTTTAGTAGCAAAAAAGCATTATATGAGACCACTGTAATATTTGTGATTGAGTTTCCTTTTAGTACATAATGTTTTAAGTGTTTAAGTATGATATTTACCCCTCCCGATATCAGTTCAAACAATCCTCCGATATCAATTCAAACACCAAGTTATTTGTAGATTTCTAGTATACAACTTTGCTATTGTTGACAATTAATTTAATCTTATAATGATAATTATATTTATTTTGAATTAAACTAATTACGCATTAAACTAATAATTATACGTGTATACCGCGGTATACATAACATATCATACCTTTAAGAGGGGGTTATGTTTTTAAAAAGTATAGATTAGTTTATATTTTAATAACAATAATTAAATAAATTTGGAATTAAGCTAACAATATTTTTAAAAATAATTAAGTTAATAATTATGTGTATATCGCGGTATATATGTCATACCATACTATTAAGAGGGGGTTTCTGCTTTAAATTCAGAGATTAATTTTTAATTAAATAATAATTAATATGAAATTAAATCAATTATATTAAGCTAATTAAACTAATAATTATATGTACATTGCGGTATACATGGCATACCATACCATTAAGAGGGGGTTTCTGCTTTTAATATAGAGTATAGATTTCTTAAGTTTATTGGTTACCAACTTATCATTATGCGTATTAAATTTTTGTATGAGCAAAAAAGCATTGCATGGAAACAATGTACTCCCTCCGTCCCACCCATTTGTTTACATTTGGGTTGAACATGTAAGTTAAGAAAAAATAATTAAGTAGTGGAAAAAGTAGAAACAATGGGTAAAGTGGTGAGACCAATCAATATTTAATGTATAAAGTGAGGATAGTGGTGGAAAATAGTGGAAGTAGTTGATTTTTATATTATAAATGTTTACTAATTTTGGAAAGTTTAGAAATGTAAAGAATTGAGAGGGACATCCCAAAAAGGAAAGTGTAAAGAAATGGTTGGCACAGAGGAAATAGTATTTTTGTTGAAGTTTACTTTTAGTACATAAGTGTGATACTTCAGGATTTACCCCTCCCCATGTCAATTCAAAAGCGTTGCTGATAGATTTCCAGTATGTAACTTGACTATTTTTGACAATTAATTTAATTTAATAGTAATAATTATATTAATTTGAATTAAACTAATAATTATATGTGTATATCGTAGTATACATGACATATCATAGGGAGTTATGATTTTAAAAAGTATATATTAGTTTTTATATTAACAATATTTTTAAAACTAATTAAGCATATCTACATGACATACCACACAATTAACAGGGGTTTCTAGTTTTAGTAAAGAGATTAATTTTTAATTTAATAATAGTCAATTTGATGTAAAGAATTGAGAGTGACATCCCAAAAAGAAAAGTGTAAAGAAATGGTTGAGACAGAGGGAGTAGTATTTTTGTTGGAGTTTACTTTTAGTACATAAGTATGATACTTTAGGATTTACCTCTCCCGATATCAATTCAAAACCGATGCTGGTAGATTTCTAGTATGTAACTTGACTATTGTTGGCAATTAATTTAATTTAATAGTAATAATTATATTAATTTTTAATTAAACTAATTATGTATTAAACTAATAATTATATGTGTATATCGTAGTATACATGACATATCATACCGGGAGTTATGATTTTAAAAAGTATAGATTTGTTTTTATATTAACAATATTTTTAAAACTAATTAAGCATATTTACATGACATACCACATCATTAATAGGGGTTTCTAGTTTTAGTAAAGAGATTAATTTTTAATTTAAAAATAGTCAATTTGAAATTAAATCAATTATATTAAATTAATAAGTATATGTATATCGCGGTATACATGACATAACACATCATTAAGAAGAGATTTCTGCTTATTTTTAAAACTAATTAAGTATATCTACATGACATACCACACCATTAATAGAGATTTTTAGTTTTAGTAAAGAGATTAATTTTTAATTTAATAATAGTTAATTTGAAATTAAATCAATTATATTAAACTAATTAAATTAATAATTATATGTATACCGCGGTATACATGACATACCATTAATAAGGGGTTTCTGCTAGTAAGTATAAGTTTTTAATTTAATAATAAATCTTATTATATTTATATAGAAGGTATACATGGCATAGGCTTTCTGCTTTTAATAAAGAATTATATTAATAATATTAAGATAATTAAAATAAAAATAATGTGTATACCGCGGTATACATGGCATATCATTTAGAGGGGCTTTCTGCTTTTAATAAAGAGTATTATATTAATAATATTAAGATAATTAAAATAAAAATAATGTGTATACCGGTATACATGGCATACGGCTTTTTGCTTTTAATAAAGAGTATAGATTTCTTTAAAAAAGAGAGAAGAAAAACAGTATAGTTGTAAAACTGTACCTGAGTAAAAGCTTTAATACCATCTCTATGAAGCTTAACTTGAACATCTTGATTTTCAGCCAATTGCAATAACACATCCACCATATCCTTAGCAACATAATTCTTGCCACTCTTCTTTCTAACTTCATTGTGCTCATTAATCACAATCTCCAAAAACTTATCCAACTTTTTGCTTACATCCTTCATTCTCTTCACATAACCTTGCAGATCAAAAACTCCTAACCATGCAATAAAATCACCAATATTGTACACTCCATTAAGAACGAAAAGCTCTTCGAACATAAACTTGAACTCCTCCGGCTTGATCACCTGATCATCCACTTCACCATCCAAGTAACTTTTCCCCAATACTATCCGTCCAATAACATTAAAACTAAGCTTCACGACATAATCTTTCAACACTATAGGTTTACCTGATGAGTTGTAAAGAGATTTCATAAGTTTTTTCATTTCTTCAACGCGAATATATTGAAATGAATCTAATCTCTTTCCACTGAAAATCTCCATTAGACATATTTTGCGAAGTTGTTTCCAGTAAGTACCATACGATGACCATGTCATGTCGCAGTAATTGTAGGTTGTGTACTTTCCAGCAGCCGTTTTAGGCCTTGAGGCGAACAACACGTCATTTTCTTTAAGAATAATCTCGGCCATGTTTGGAGTGGAGAGAATGACTACAGATGAGGAACCAAAATGTAGTTGCATTATCTCACCATATTTTCGGGACAATTCGTGGAAAGAGCAGTGAGGTAGAGATCCTATTAAATTTAGGTTTCCGATGATCGGCCATGGTTTCGGTCCCGGAGGCAACTTATGTTTCCAGTGCCGGAGATAGTTTGGCAGTAGGAAGAAAGCTAAGGTTGCTAAGAAAAATGCTAGCAAAAGAATGGCCTCCATATATTAGTTATGAAGGTGTTGTGCAGGGAACTGATGTTTATTTCTGTAGTGAAAGACCACTTAATTATATATAGGAGTAAGATTTCATAGATACAGTCAAGTGATTAGAATTTTATTATATACATCTGTGACGTGTACAGTTTAAAATATAAGTAAATGGTTGTTAGAAAAATTAAGTATTGTCAATCTATAACCAGTGTTGTTGCGTGCAAATTATTTACTAGAATTAAGTAGTGCTACTGCAATTGAAATATCCTACCATTCTAGAAGTGGAATAGTAGGATTGAACAACTTCCATGTATCATAAAGATGCGGACAAAGGCCGTCTCAGATTACTGTTAAAAATTGTTGTTCTATTGAAAAAAGTGCGAAAATCAGATATCTGTTTGATAATATTTTTGATATGTGCATGTTTTGGTGTATAATATAAAAAATTAATGTTTTTGGTGAGTTTTGATGTTGAAATCAGTAGTTGCTTTCCGCAAAAGATGAAAAACAGTTTTTTTTTAAAACATGGGGACCTCCTTTCTCTAAAAACAGCTTTTCAACGCTTTTCAGAAAAACAGCTTTTAAATTTTACCAAACACTTTTTTAACTGGTTTTCAGAAAAAAACTGTTATTGCTGTCTGTAACAACAATGCCAAATGAAGCCTAAACCCGAAAAATGGCCATTTTCACAGATTTTTTTTGAATGATTTGTGCAAAAAAGTCAATGCAGTGGCCCTCTGTAAATATATTTATGCATTTTGTCTGCATCTACTGATGTCAACTTCAGAGAATGGGCTTATAAACCAATTAGCAAACTGAAAATGGGCTTTTTTTATCAGCCAGGCTTTAATTAAAATCGGGTCATCAAGCCGGACTTGAGAGAAAAATATGAGTTGCTTTTCGACCGCGGACCAAATGAGGCGGGAAGAGATTTATTTGGACCGGATTAATTTTTAATTTTTCTAAAATTTAAATGATCAATAATCTATTCAGATTAACAAGATACAATCCATTGTAATTTTTAAGTCTAGTCTGAGTTTTGTGGGACTGATCAGCCACGCGAACGTTTCTTGTTTTAATACATCATACAGTAAAGTCCAGCTCGGTGCACAAATCCTCCGCACAGCAAATTGCGAGGAAAAAAATATATTTCTGCGGGCTAACTTGATATAAAAATTATTATATCAAATTTTATTCCTTAACATCATCATCCATATTGTGCATTCATGGAGGATTATAATCTTGTTGAGGTGGTAATACTTGGCAAGTGGCAAGGAAGTAAAATGTTAAAGCAGTCAATCTTCCGTTATCCTTGAGGGTTAGAAGTGAGATCAGGTCTTTAAATTTCAGTTTAGCTGTTGATCAAAGTAAGTATGTTGTTATGCAGATAATGAGATATTGCAAAATCCATTCAAGTAATATATGTTAGGGGTGATCATGGTCCGGGTTAAACCGATGAACCCGCCCAAATCGGACCGATTTTTAACCGAACCAAACCGAAACCGAAATATGGGTTATGGTCTGGGTTAAGTTATTATATAAACCGGTCGGTTTGGGTTGGTCGCGGTTTGAGCCTAGACCAAACCGATTTTAACCCGAACCGTATATATATATATATATAATTAATTATATATATATATATATATATATATATATATATTATACAATAATAATGAATAAGTATAACGTCCAGTGTTTGGGCCAATAACAGTCCATAGAGTACACAACACAGTCCAGTTTCCAGTCCACAGTCCATTATAAAGTATAAACCCTTAGTCCCTTATATCATTATCTTGATCAAAACTCAAAAGTCAGTCTACACTCTACAGAGCCGCCTCTCTCGTTCTAAGAAGTAAAAACCCCAATTCTAAGACGGAGCCGATTTCTTCTGAATCTTCTTGTTCGGTGAGTCTACTCTATAGTCTATACTTAAAACTTGTACATATATGATATATCTGTGTGTGTATTACACTTAATCATGATTTTAAGTTTTTAACACTTTTCAAATTGGTGTGTACTGTGTAGATGTCAAGTGTACAAGTATTCACCGCGAATAATGATTCCACCGCGAATGATCCTTCTCAAACTCAAACTCAAACCGGTGATCCTGATTCCACCGCGAATGCTCCTGATTCAGCTGCTCCTGATTCAGCCGGCACCACTTCGGCTACTCCTATTATTGTGGCTCCTGATAAAACAGATTCAAAGGTCAGTAATTCCAAAGCTAAAGCTACCTCTGATGTTTGGAATTATTTTGAAAAGAGAAAGGTTAAGAATGATATCAAGGCAAAATGTGTTTTTTGTGGAAAAGAGTATTTGGCTAATAGTAAAAATGGAACAAGTACGTTATGGACTCATTTCAACTCATGTCCAAAAAATACTGAAAAGGCAAAAAATAAGAAACAAAAGACTTTGGCCTTTCAGAAGGGAAATGAGAATATGGATGCTCTTTTGAATGTCAAATTTGATCCAGAGGTTTTAAAAAAAGGATTGTGTAGGATGATTATTACTGATGAATTGCCTTTTAAGTTTGTAGAAAAGGAGGGTTTTCGTAATTTTATACGACTGTGTGAACCTCGATTTCAGATGCCTTCTCGTCATACAGTAGCTAGGGGTTGTATGCAACTTTATATTGATGAAAAAAAGAAATTGGCTAGTTTTATGCGAAAAAGCTCTCAAAGAATTTGCTTTACCACAGACACATGGACTTCTGTGCAAAACATTAATTATATGTGTCTCACGGGTCATTTTATTGATGATGATTGGAAATTAAAGAAGAGGATTCTAAACTTCTGCCCAATATCAAGTCACAGGGGAGATGGGGAGTTAACCGGTGGAACTCCCCATCTCCCCTGTGACTTGATATTGGGCAGAAGTTTAGAATCCTCTTCTTTAATTTCCAATCATCATCAATAAAATGACCCGTGAGACACATATAATTAATGTTTTGCACAGAAGTCCATGTGTCTGTGGTAAAGCAAATTCTTTGAGAGCTTTTTCGCATAAAACTAGCCAATTTCTTTTTTTCATCAATATAAAGTTGCATACAACCCCTAGCTACTGTATGACGAGAAGGCATCTGAAATCGAGGTTCACACAGTCGTATAAAATTACGAAAACCCTCCTTTTCTACAAACTTAAAAGGCAATTCATCAGTAATAATCATCCTACACAATCCTTTTTTTAAAACCTCTGGATCAAATTTGACATTCAAAAGAGCATCCATATTCTCATTTCCCTTCTGAAAGGCCAAAGTCTTTTGTTTCTTATTTTTTGCCTTTTCAGTATTTTTTGGACATGAGTTGAAATGAGTCCATAACGTACTTGTTCCATTTTTACTATTAGCCAAATACTCTTTTCCACAAAAAACACATTTTGCCTTGATATCATTCTTAACCTTTCTCTTTTCAAAATAATTCCAAACATCAGAGGTAGCTTTAGCTTTGGAATTACTGACCTTTGAATCTGTTTTATCAGGAGCCACAATAATAGGAGTAGCCGAAGTGGTGCCGGCTGAATCAGGAGCAGCTGAATCAGGAGTATTCGCGGTGGAATCAGGATCACCGGTTTGAGTTTGAGTTTGAGAAGGATCATTCGCGGTGGAATCATTATTCGCGGTGAATACTTGTACACTTGACATCTACACAGTACACACCAATTTGAAAAGTGTTAAAAACTTAAAATCATGATTAAGTGTAATACACACACAGATATATCATATATGTACAAGTTTTAAGTATAGACTATAGAGTAGACTCACCGAACAAGAAGATTCAGAAGAAATCGGCTCCGTCTTAGAATTGGGGTTTTTACTTCTTAGAACGAGAGAGGCGGCTCTGTAGAGTGTAGACTGACTTTTGAGTTTTGATCAAGATAATGATATAAGGGACTAAGGGTTTATACTTTATAATGGACTGTGGACTGGAAACTGGACTGTGTTGTGTACTCTATGGACTGTTATTGGCCCAAACACTGGACGTTATACTTATTCATTATTATTGTATAATATATATATATATATATATATAATTAATTATATATATATATATACGGTTCGGGTTAAAATCGGTTTGGTCTAGGCTCAAACCGCGACCAACCCAAACCGACCGGTTTATATAATAACTTAACCCAGACCATAACCCATATTTCGGTTTCGGTTTGGTTCGGTTAAAAATCGGTCCGATTTGGGCGGGTTCATCGGTTTAACCCGGACCATGATCACCCCTATTTTTGAGCCTACATTTTATCACCAAGCTGTTACAAATCCTCAATGGATACATGCTATGCAAAAAGAGCTTGATGCTCTTGAGTCTAATAATACCTGGTCCTTGGTACCTTTGCCACCTGGTAAACGTACAATTGGGTGCAAATGGGTCTTTAAGGTTAAGTATCTGGCCAATGGTGATGTAGATCGATTTAAGGCCCGTTTGGTTGCAAAGGGATATACTCAATCTGTTGGTATTGATTACCATGATACCTATGCTCCGGTTGTTAAAATGGTTACTGTTCGCACATTGTTAACAGTTGCAGCAGCAAAAGGGTGGTTCATTGAACAACTGGATGTCAACAACGCATTCTTACATGGGGACCTAACTGAAGAGGTGGATCATCAGAAGAACTTGAACAAACAGGATCATTAGAAACACTTGAAGGTAAGTTCTTCTGCAACATAGAAATGAGTTGCCTACACTGTCCTTCAGATAAATCAAGAGACCCTGTAGCCATAGACAAAGGGCGTTCAGAACTGTTCACAGACTGTGTGGAATTTGTCATGACATTCGCCACCACTGAACTTCTAGAATTCAGAAGTCTTGGTTTTGGCTTTGGTTTTCCAAACAACTTGTGCCAACTTGGATATCCATGAATACAGTAACACCTTTCTCTTAGATGCCCTGTCATGTGACAATAATCACACACAACATTGGAATCAACAGGTCGTTTAGAACTTGACTGTACATTCTTGGACTGTGATCTACCAGAATAACTAGCCTTCACTGCCATAGCCATATTATCAGAATTAACACTCACAGAGCTATGCACCTCCCTTTGACTCTCTTCTTGAAGTAAGACAGCATAACATTGACTCAAGGAGGGAGTAGGTTTCATCATCAATATTTGACCACGAATTGCAGTAAATGACTCATTCAACCCCATCAAAAACTGCGTAATCTGAATACTCTGATCTTGCTCATTTAACTTGCCATTTACATTACAAGTGCAATGAGTACAGGTACAGCGAGGTTTAGAGTTCAAACATTCCAATTCATCATGAATAGTCCGAAACTTAGTAAAGTAGCTTGAAATAGACAATGAACCTTGAGAAAGATGAGCAATTTCTCGTCTTAAATGAAACAACTTAGGTATGTTACTTTGTGCATACCGAACCTCTAAATCCAGCCAAATATCACGAGCAGAAGGCATATAAACAATACTATTTCTGACCTCAATCGAAACAGAATTCAGAAGCCAGGATGTAACCATATTGTTACATCTGGTCCAATGAACTAATAATGGTGCTAGAACAGCTGATTTAACATGAGTACCATCAACAAAACCTAATTTCAACTTAGATGACAACGCAATTTCCATAGAACGTTGCCACTGATTGTAATTCACATCAGACAGAATTACAGTAGTAATTTGCATACCCGGACTATCAGAAGGATGAAGATAGTACGGATGATTACAGTCAATAACAGACGACATACTAGTGGAACCTATTGTTGCAGATGCATATGACGCAGATGTAGACATTCAACACACGTAGATGAAAAACAGTCAACAATCGTAAAACAACTTACAGATCTTTGAAGTAATTGATCAAACAGATGATGTACAAATCGACACAATCACAGCTTTGTTCATCCAACAATGAAGATGATGATGCGGAATCAATGATTTAAGCTTTCAAGGCTCTGATACCATGTTACAACTTAAAACTATGTATTCATTCAAGTGTATAGAATACAAAGATAAACATTTCATAGAGGAGAAGAGAGAAAAGTACAGAGTGAATGTATATCAGCAAAAGTAATGTCTCCTAACTTGTATCCTCACTTATATCTATTACTGATGAAGACGACAACTTCTAAATCGCAAGAATCGATCACACAGCAAACAGAAAAGTATAACTTCGAACAAAAACACAGAATCCAACTGAAAACTACAAGAAAGATCAAAGAAGATCTTACTTTATTAGGAACAGATAGATCAAATTGAGGTGAATCGCAAGAAAGAGAACGCGTCGCAAGAAAGAGATCGCGTCGCAAGAAAGAACGTATTGACCTAATCACTCATCAGGAAGCTGTTGATGATCTTGAAGAAGCTGCAACAGTAGAGAATTTAAGTTGATTTGCGGAAATGTCTAACTTGATCTTACTCTCTGATACCATGAAGACTTCCATGAATCCATGGAGGAAAAGAAATGAAGAAGAAATGTAAACTGCATTATATGAAAAATGAATTTAAAGACTTTACAATTAGTTTGATGTACTTATACTAGTTCTACTCACTAATGCATACAGCAAGATGTATCTAACAATCTAACTGATTCTGTTACAAGCATAAGGTGTTGTTTGGCTATAAGGAACTAGCAGCTTATGCTTAGTTGGCAGAATCATAAACTCATTAGTTAACATATTCAAATAATTGTAAGACAAAATAGTTGGGTAAGTGTACCTGAGTCGAGGCTTTAACACCATCTCTATAGAGCTTAAC
Source organism: Heracleum sosnowskyi (assembly GCA_030848705.1). NCBI lineage: Eukaryota > Viridiplantae > Streptophyta > Magnoliopsida > Apiales > Apiaceae > Heracleum > Heracleum sosnowskyi. The sequence continues at coordinate 15,280,862 of CM061239.1, forward strand.
TTGAACATCTTGATCTTGATCATCAGCCAATTACAATAACACATCCAACATGTCCTTAGCAACATAATCCTTGCCATTAACATTACTCTTCTTTTTAACTTCATTATGCTCATTAATCACAGTCTCCAAAAACTTATCCATCTTTTTGCTAACATTTTTCATTCTCTTCACATAACCTTGCAGATCAAAAACCCCCAACCATGGGATAAAATCGCCAATATTGTACACTCCGTTAAGAACGAAAAGCTCTTCAATCATAGACTTGAACTCCTCCGGCTTGATCACCTGATTATCCGCTTCACCATCCAAGTAAATTTTCCCCAATACCATCCGTCCGATCACATTAAAAGTAAGCTTCATGAGATTATCTTTCAATAGTAAAGGTTTGCCCGATGAATTGTAAAGAGATTTCATAAGGCTTTTCATTTCTTCAACGCGAACATATTGAAATTCGTCTAATCTCTTTCCACTAAATATTTCCATTAGACATATTTTACGAAGTTTTACCCAGTAAGGACCATACGATGACCATGTCATGTCACCGTAATTGTAGGTTGTGTACTTTCCAGCAGCGATTTTAGGCCTTGAGGCGAACAACATGTCATTTTCTTTAAGAATAACCTCGGCCATGTTCGGAGAGGAGACAATGAGTACAGGTGATCAGGAACCAAAATATAGTTGCATTATGGGACCATATTTCTGGGACAATTCGTGGAAAGAGCAGTGAGGTAGGGATCCTATTAAATTTAGGCTTCCAATGATCGGCCATGGTTTTGGTCCCGGAGGCAACTTAAGTTTCAAGCGTCGGAGATAGTTTGGCAATAGGAAAAAAGCTAAGGTTGCTAAGAAAAAGGCTAGAAAAATGGAGGCCTCTATTGGTTACAATACTGTAGACTCTGTAGTACTGGTGTGCAGGGGACTGATATGTATATTTTTGTTATGGCGAAGGATTAATAAAGAGAGGACGTTTATTTATAGGTGAAGTTATACGAATTGTAACATGCATCTGGGATTAACTATTTCTAATTTTACAATGTCTTAAAACTGATCATTTAAATTAACATATAACTTTATCTACCCCCTTTGGAAAAAACAATTGACTTCATAATAAATAAATATAGCTAGTCAAGTATTCCATGTTTTGTCAAGAAAAAAAGAAGTAAAAAATGTAATTTTCAATTCCTGCTCCGTATTCGGACTGGAATCCCCAACTGGGTATCCTTTGAAAACTGATTTCCACATCATAGAGGAATACTTACACACACACAAGCACCTTATTAAATTTGTCACTTGTGTGCTACCTTTGGACAATGTTGATTATAATGTGAAACATGTGGATGACCAAGAGCTAGTCTGCAGTATTATTGCTGTTAATTCTGGTAGCTCTGACAGGTTCGAATGTTGAGGATGAAGCTACTATTGACAACGAAGGCTCTAGTGTGTGTAAGGATTGGAGCTGCTCAAGGTGCCGTTTGAATGGCTAAAGAGGGCACTCTATACAAGAGTTTGGTTTGTGGTTTGCATGCACAAACACTCCTCCCCTTGGAGTTCAAGTGCAAGAGCAAGAGTGTAAGCTAGCAAGACTGTTGTTAAACTTGATCTCGTTGATGAAATTTGTTCAATGTTGGTTGAGGCCGGTAAACTTGGTTTATGTTTAATGTTGTAGCATCAATACCATTCTGCACGTAGCTTAGTTGACTATGGTTTGCGTTTTGTATGATCAATGTGGTTCTACGTGATCGTTTCTCTATAATTGGTTCTAATTGTTCTATTTTTCTGTAATTTGGGTAGATTTGGGCACTATCCTTTCCTTAATATATTCCTTTTTGCATGATAGTTTTGGGTTTATTGTTCTAATTTGCGTTTTATTTAGATTTGAAAATTGATGATTTTTTGTGATTGCATTCATGCACTTTACTGCCTGAATGGTTCACACTAATAATTTCACTGTAACAGTTCTGCAATCTCTCAATCATTCAGCATATACAATGAATAATAAGCAACGCCCATGCATAAAGATCTTAGAAAGAAACTTCACACTTTATTTCTTCCCTTTATTCAACCTTACTTTAGTAATTAAACAAGACAAAGCCTAATAAAGATGAGATGAAGACCCTTTATTCCCTTCATTTCTCTAAGTAACATTCAGGTTTAGCCTACAAGACGAAGCAACTTTTAAGCATAAAGATGAGACGGAAGCCTCGGCTCAGCAACTGCAACGAGGGGAACCTTTCTTGGAACAGAGAGTCCATAGGTTTCCTCCATATTCAGCTCCTCCGCCTTCATATTCTCGGGCAATTTCCATGAAAATCCGTGCAGAATATTTGCCAAGTTAAGTTGTATCAACTTCAGTCCTAGACTATAACCCGGGCACCTCCTCCGACCTGATCCAAATGGAAGAATTCGGAAATCTCTCCCCGTAACATCAATATCAACACCCATGAACCTCTCAGGACGAAACTCATACGGGTCAGGCCAAATGTTCGGGTCTCTTTCAATGGTCCATGTATTGATCAACACTATTGTTCCTTTAAGGATGTCATAATCAGATATTTTACAATCTTCCATAGCCATGTGGGGTGCTAATAGTGGTGCCACAGGGTGCACACGAAAGATTTCTTTTGAAATTGCTTCGATGTAGGGTAAGTTTTGAATATCTTTTTCCTCAACCCATCTTTCTTGTCCAATAACTCTGTCTAGTTCTTCAGTTGCAGTTTCAAATATTTTTGGATTTTTCAACATTTCCGAAAGTCCCCATTCTAAACTTGTTGCAGCACTTTCAATTCCCCCGGCTATTAGGTCCTGTAATAAAAATTGACTTCTTAATTAATTCGACATAATCCGATTACCAACTTTTTTTTAAGTAAATTTCTAGCTAGGGCATGCAAACACTTAATAAGGAAAATACAGAATTGTTGTAAAACCGTACCTGAGTAAAACCTTTAACACCGTCTCTTTGAAGCTTAACCTGAACATCTTGATCATCAGCCAAATTCAATAACACGTCCACCATGTCCTTGGCAACGTAATCCTCGCCATTAACACTACTCTTGTTTCGAGCTTCTATATGCTCATTAATCACAATCTCCATAAACCTATCCAACTTTTTGCTAACATCTTTCATTCTCTTCACATAACCTTGAAGATCTAAAGCCCCTAACCATGGAATATAATCACCAATATTGTACACCCCGTTAAGAACAAAAAGCTCATCGAACATAAACTTGAACTCCTCCGGCTTGATCACTTGATTATCCACATCATCCAAGTAACTTTTTCCCAATACAATCCGATTAATCACATTAAAAGTAAGATTCAAAAGATTATCTTTCAACGGTAAAGGTTTACCTGATGAGGCATAAAGAGATCTCATAAATTTTTTCATTTCTTCAACGCGAACATATTGAAATGAATCTATCCTCTTTCCGCTAAAAATCTCCATTAGACATATTTTACGAAGTTGTGCCCAGTAAGGACCGTATTCTGACCAAGTCATGTCGCTGTAATTGTAGGTTGTGTACTTTCCAGCAGCGGTTTTAGGCCTTGAGGCCAGCACCATGTCTTTTTCCTTAAGAACAATCTCAGCCATTTTCGGGGAGGAGACAACGATTACAGGTGAGTTACCAAAATAAAGTTGCATTATGGGACCATATTTCTGGGCCAATTCGTGGATAGAGTAGTGAGGTAAGGATCCTAGTAAATTTAGGTTTCCGATAATAGGCCATGGTTTTGGTCCCGGAGGCAACTTAAGTTTCCAGCGTCGGAGATAGATTGGCAGTAGGAAAAAAGCTAAGGCTGCTAAGAAAAATGCTAAGACAACGGAGACATCCATTGGTTTTTACAAAACTGTAGTAGGGTGCAGGGGACTGATGTTTATTTTTGTTGTGGTACTGAAAGATTAAGGAGAAGCAGTTTATTTATAGGTGAAGTGAAGAAGCTGGAGAAAAAAATCTTCTCTTACATGTCACAAAATTGAAAATTCAAATTAAGTTAGCTTCAGTGATAATCTGGAAAAGGAAATACAAGTGACTTCATAGTCAAGTAATATGTATTTCGATGACATGTACAGATTAAAATATCTATTCTATATATATATCTCTACTAAAATATTAGTATATTTAATTAAATTGAGAATACAGTTTGTGTTACCTAATTTTCGATTCACGTAACCAATTTTTTTTTCATATTATATTATATTTAAACTACGTTTTGAAAATAATACAGGATATAATACTCCTAAATACTACTAATTAACTCATGAGACACAAAAACGTTTTAAATTTGAATATATCGGAAGCATTTTCGAAATTACAGAATTTGATAACATATTGATAATTTTGTCATTAAGATGCTGTACCTGTTCTTCTTAGATTAATATTTAATTGGTCTTTTATTTATAGTACATTAGATCTTATTAAAAAATGGATTATCAAAGTCGAGTTTTGGATATGCACTTTTAAGACCTACAAATATTTGTATAATCTCTCTCATTTTTTTACACTTTTTTTTGCCTCTCAATTCTTTACATTTCAAAAGTTTCTTAAAATAATAAAATTTTATAATATAAAAATTAAGTACATCCGCTACTTTCTCCCGCACTTTATACACGATTAATGCTACAACTTTTCTTACTTTTCTTCATTAAATTATATTTTTTCTTAATCTTTGTTTCCAACCTCTGTAAAAAATTGAGGGGACTCAGAGAGTAAGAATTAAGAAACCCAAGGAGTCGGTTGGCAGGAAATAATTCACAGTCAACAAATATATTTCTTGCTCAAAAGAGACTCAGGTAAGTTTTCAGAAATAATAATTATGCAAGTCTCCTTTCCTTTTTTGTTTTTTAAAAGCCTGTATGATAAGGGAGGAAACAAGGCCCCAAACCTAGGATGAAGCCCTGCTATATATGCCAAAAATTTTAAGAGTAATTCTTTCATAAAATCATGATATTGAATTAAAATCATAATAAATTTCACATTAAGCCTTCCAAGCTAGACTCAAAAAATTAGTCATGATTTATTTTAGTCTTCATTATTTTGTGATCCTTAATTCCGTCACTGTATACAGAGAAAAAAGAACAGTGCAGACTATGGATGTCACATATGCATTTCCGAGGATAGTGGTGAGCAAAGCGATGGCTTAATTTGACGAGGTGGTTATGATAAGGAAAATGAAGATGCATGCATGCATGCGTAGTCTTTCGCCATTTTCTTTGTTCATCTATGTTTTATTGTGTAGTATATCATAGTATTATATGTAGGCTAATATGGTGGTATCTGTGGCTTGTGGTTTCTGTGACCAAAGCGATGACCGACGGTTGGTGTGCATGTACATTTTTGTTATTGTGAAAGATTAAAAAGAGGCGTTTATTTATAGGTGAGGCGAAGTAGAAAAGGAAAAAAAAAAAAAAAAATCTTACATGTCACAGAATTGAATATTCAAATTAAGTTTACTTCATCGATGTACTCTCCGGGAAAAAAAACATCGACTTCAGTGACTCGGTCTTCATAATTGATATAGGTAGTCGAGCAATATACATCGATGCATGCACAAATTAATTTATACTATTAAATATTAAAAAAAATTAATATTTGATTTTCGGTTCACGTTTTAATTAATTGATAATAAAATAATAATAAAACTAATAATAAATTAATTTTTGTAATTAAAACATGTTAGTTTTTAGTTAAAATATATTACATTTTATAAAAACACTTAAAAATATCAATTATACGATAGCTTAGTATTACCTTTTTAATTAAAATACATAACCTTTTCATATAAAAGTATGTCTTGCTTAAATATTATAAATGACTTACTAAATTATCATAAATATTAAATATAAAAATTATATCTTGCTAGATTATCATAAGTAACTTTATAATTTTGAAGAATTAAAAATTTATAAAATAGTTAAGAGAGCTATATATTCATACAGAGATATATCAAAGTTATCATTTTATGTAAAATAATAATATTTTAGAGGATCTGTTATAAGTAACCGATTGAAATAATGGAGTCAAAATTTAAAATTAATTGTTGAATATATTCAGAATGAGTAATGACAGAGAACCCAACAAAATATTTCAATATTTGTACACTTGGCTGATATATGGCAGTTTTAATTTATGGACTCATATCATCATATGTATTGGCGAATTCCATATTTTTATAAAAAATATTACCATTAAATTTGGAATATGTTTTGAGACATTTTTTTTGGAATTTCTAGCATTTTTTATTTAGAATTCATAAATTAATTTATTGTTAAATTTGGCTCAACTATATGCAACGGGCCCACCGGCCTGGCAAGAAAATTAAAAGGAACAACTGTAGTCCGCTTAGCCCATTAAAGGTCAGGGCCACAGGCTAAGTATATTTTGGATCTGTCTTGCCAAATGTAATGGGCTAGCCCTAAATTATGAAGAGTAGAGGATATAGTTGGGCTCACCAAATTATTACAATACAAGTATGATGCCTTAGTTTTTGCCTAGTATCAAGAGTCAAGACTGGGATTAGCAGTGAAGTGGCTTGCTCGATATAGATGATAAGACCCAAGTGTATCCACGTAGCCCAGTGCCGAATAATGCCTACCTAAGCCTGTCCAATGAAGATCAGGCCTATAATTATTGGAGCAGTTTTACATTCTTTAGAAGACCAAGTTAATGGGCTAGGCCCATACTGCAGGAGAAGACGCTTATAAGCTTGGGTGCCCAGTTGGGCCTAGCTTAGGGAAACCATCAGAATTATTTGAAGAACACCGTCGAATAAAAAAATTAGGGTTTTATTATTTGCCATGAATTCCTTGTATATTTTTGATAGATTATCAGAGTCATGTACGTGTATTAAAATTAGTTCCAAATTGCCATGGATGTGTAGTAACTTTTAAAAATGTTCCCAGTCGTCTCTCCGATGAACAATTATTAACCCATATTAGTAAATCAAAGCTTTGGCAATTGCGAGAACATTTATGTGACTCTCCACTTAATTAAAAGCTTCTACTTATTTATTTTTTAAAGTAGGACTCAGAAAAAAAAAATTGTACTAAAATTTGTGCTGCATTAGCTATTATAGCATCCATTAATCCCCGAAAGGAGATTTGATCTAACAATATTGATTATAAAAATGAGATGAACACACTTTATTCCCTTCATTTCTCTAAGCAAATTTCCGCTTTAGCATTCAAGACGAAGCTACTTTCAAAGCATAAAGATGAGACAGAAGTCTAGGGGACCTTTCTTGGGACAGAAAGTCCAAAATTAAGTTTCCTCCATATTCAACTCCTCTACCTTCATATTCTCGGGCAATTTTCCATGCAAACCCCATGCAGAAGATTGGCCAAGTTGAGTTGTATCAGCTTATAAAGGCCTAGACTATAACCGGGGCACCTCCTCCAACCTGATCCAAATGAAAGAATCCGAAAATCTCTTCCCTTAAACTTCAATATCAACACCCATGAACCTCTCAGGACGAAAATCATACGGGTCACTCCAAATTTTCGGGTCTTTTGCACTGGTCGTGGTCCATGTATTGACCAAGACTATGGTTCCTTTGAGAGTGTCAACCAGAAATTTTACAATCCTGGCTAGCCACATGGGGTTACTATTAGACCTGACAAAATGAGTCCAGATCCGAAAAATCAAACCAAAATTCATAAAATTAAATTCGATTTTGTATCCGAATTAGTTAAATCGATAATAATATGAAAACCAATTTGAACCGATGCAAAAATTATCCGATCCGATTATGATCCGAATCGATCATAACCGAATAATAAATTATCCAAACCGAATATGATTCGAAATACGAGATCCGATTTAAATCAAAACTAAAAAAAATGGTGAATTCAGTTTTAGTTGAGTTATGATATTTACAGATCATAATCCACATATATTAGGCTCTTTTAATTCAATAAATTAATCTATTTATAAGCAAAATTCATAATTAGAATAATTTCATGTCAAAAATATCTATAATATTTAATCAATACTTTTGAAAAAGTACTTTATTTTATATAAAAAAACAATATATTTAATAATAAGATATTTTTAAAATCTTACAAATTTAATAACAATGAATGAGTAAAGATTCGAACCGAATTTGATCCGAACCAAATTCATCCAATTTTAATCCGAATTAGACCCGAACCGAATCTGATTCGAACTATTCCAAAAATATATCATAACCGAACATTAATCCGATCCGAGATTGATCCAATCCAAAACCGAACTGATTATCCGATTTTTCAGGTCTAGTTACTATAATAGTGGGATTACAGGGTGCAAGCCTAATATTTCTTTTGAAAGTGCGTCAACATAGGGTAGATTTTGATTATATTTTTCTTCAACCCATCTTTCTTTCCCAATAATTCTCTCCCGTTCTTCAGTCGCAGTTTAAGCGTTTTGGGATTTTTTGAAACATTTCTGAAAGTCCCCATTCTATGGTTGTTGCAGAGCTTTCAGTTCCACCGGCTAATGTGGTATGTTAATATAGATGGGGTGCCTAGCTGTGGGTTGTGATTATAATCACAAGTGTTATCCACCAAAGAATGGGTTGATGAAAAAAAATAGGTTAATAGTACATACTACAAATTACATTACCAACTCCAAAATTAAAGGGGATAGCAATTTATTAGCATATGTTAATAATAGGTGTAAAGTGTAATATATATGCTGCACAAAATGTGCACACACTGTACGTCCAATAGAGGGAAAATTTGACTGTTGTAGCTGCGCATGCGCCGAGGATACCAACCCATTCACACACCGGTAAATGATTACAATAATATAAAACACTACTATGTCTATGTGTTTTGGCATAAATAGGTGCCTATCACTCTTCATTCAACCATGTTGCAATTACACCTAGGATTTGGCATAATACAGGGGTGTGTATATTTAATTTTCTTAGTTAGTAAATATTTTAAAGGTAAGAATATTTATATTTAGTTTTCTATTTTAGTAAAGATTTGGAAGATAATTGAGATATTGTCTAACAAAAAAATTTAGGAAAATATTAAAATTGTATATTTAGTTTCCTTCATTAGTAAAAATTTTAAAGTCAATTGATATATTTTAGTTTCCTCCATTAGTGAATATTTTAAAGGTAATTGAGATATTCTATTTTAAAGGCAAGAATATTTATATTTAGTTTTCTGCTTTAGTAAAGATTTGGAAGTCAAATGAGATATTTTCTAACAAAATAGTTTAGGAAATTATTAAAATTGTATATTTAGTTTTCCAATTAATTTATTTTAGTTTCCTCCATTAGTGAATAATATTTTAAAGGCAATTGAGATATTCTATTTTAAAGGCAAGAAAATTTATATCTAGTTTCTTCTTTTTGTAAATATTTGGAAGACAATTGAGATATTGTCTAACAAAAAAATTTAGGAAAATATTAAAATTGTATTTAGTTTCCTCCATTAATAAAGATTTTAAAGTCATAGATATATTTTAGTTTCCTCCATTAATGAATATTTTAAAGACAATTGAGATATTTTCGAATTAGAAAAATAGATTGAAACGAGAGGCCTCGTCCTTTATATAAACACAAGCGTTTCTTCTTCATGATAATACATTGATACAAACCTCTTTAGTTTGTTTGATCATCAACAATGGACTACTTACATGAAGATATCTTAAAACAAATTCTTGTTAAGGTGCAATGCTGTAAGTCTATTCTGCGATGCACCTCAGTTTGTAAGCCGTGGTATTCTTTAATAAAATCCCCTGCATTCATCGACTTTCATCTACATTGTCCAGACAAACCCAAGTACCTTTTATGTGACTACAATACACGTGACTTGAGTTATACTAATTTTAGACGACGCTATCTATCAATACACCACGACACTGAAACATTGGCTAAACATAAAACATTGCTGTCTTCGAACAAGGACAGATTTGGAATGTCGGAATTGTCGATACACGGGTGTTGTAATGGACTAATTTTTTACACCTCAAGGGGTTTTGTTTTTCTTTGGAACCCCACCATTAAAAAGCTAAAAGCTCTTCCATCTAGGATACATTACGGTGATGCATACGGGTTTTGGTTTGACAAACGGGTGAATGATTACATGGTCGCTAAGATATACGGGGAATTTTGTGATGTTTATAGTTTGAGCACTAATTCTTGGAGAAACGTAAGTGCAGAAGTTCCGGATCATATAATTGGCGAAGTAGCGTATGTAGATGGAACATTGCATTGGCTAGCAAATAATAGAAGTGGTTGGATGATATGTTCTTTGAATATTGAAAGTGGAATGTTGAGAAAGACAATGATAACAGAGCGTTGGTATAAATTTTTCAACTTGGAACCTCTTGGTGAACACTCTTTTGCTGTTGTTGAATCCACAAATGATGCAAGGCGCTGTTGCAAGGTACAGGTATATGATGAGAATGTGAACAACTTATATACAGTTGATTTGGAGAAAGAAACACAGCATAAACTTCATTATACGGCAGGTTTGAGAAACAATGGAGAAGCTCTTTTTACCAAGTTCGACCTTGCTGATTCAGGGATAATCTCCTGGAATACTAAAACTAAGGATATTAAGGAGTTCATCCCAGGGGTGACAGTAACTGAAGCACTCGATGGCTCTCACCCCCTTGCTAACCATATGCTCTCCCGTGCAAGACCATTTGTTGAGACTCTAGTCCTGCTTAATGATGGGTATAAAGAAAGTGATCATTCAACATATAAACAAGTTATTTGGTTTATAATAATTTGTCTAGTTTTTCTCGGTATTGTTCTCTTATAAGCTTGGTATTGCTCTCTTAAGCTTGATCATTGCTATCAAATCTCGTGTTCCAAATAATTTAATCCATTATTATTCCTTTAAAGAGCAGTTTATGCTTGTTGTATAGCATTCATATTTCATGACAATAATGTTTTTCAAGTGTGAGCTTAAATAACAATGTGTTTTAATTGTTTTTTTTCCATGTTATGATTTTGCAATAAACTCTATGTTTGAGGGGTTGGAACAACTCGTTTCTCTCTTATTTGAGGCAATCAACACACAAAGCTATCTAGTCAATAACCTTTGTATGTTTTTTACCACCACATCCCATTCTCACCTGACCTCCTCCGCACCGTGAAAAGGGTTGTCGGAGCATGGCGACTATGTCGGTTCCGAAGATCGGACAAAATTTCCGTTTGATCCCTCGGAACCTAGGTGGCAATTACCAAACAAAACAAATACTGTAACAATTTAGATTTCAAAGGAACCGTATAAACGGACACTTTCGGCACCACAACTTGCTTACTTCACAACATTTTTACTTGACGAGCTAGAAACATTTACACTATTTTCCGGCCTTGTTACTCAAACTATTCGAGTTTTTCATAATATTCCGTTCATCGCTAAAAAACTTGAACAAACTATCTTGATCTTCGTTTGACGATGATTTAGAATCACAACTTTCTTTGAAAGAATCATGAGCAGCACTGTTGTTGTACTATTGAAGATAGTAATGCTTCTCAGATTGCCACATCACTGTAATGTCCATGTCAGCATATGTATAGACTTGTTAGTTAGAGATAGTTAGTTATACTTTCAAATCAAAATTAGTTTTAGAAAATCCTGTATATATTACTATCTTTCCATTCTTTGTAACTAACTTTGCAAACAATCAATACAGCTTCTTCTTCATTTTCCAGAAATAACATGGTATCAGAGCTACAAAACAAGCTTTAATGGCGATTCTTGAAGATTCGGTTGTTGTTCTATCATCTAAACTTTTGTGATCATCCTAAACTCATAAAATAACTATTCTGGTATTTTTTGTCTAAATCTCAAACTTAATTCTCGATTTACATATACGAATTACTATAGTCTTTCATAACTATAGATAGTTTGTTGTTTGTTATCGATTTCTGGTTCATTAATTGCTTCATATCTTCTTCTTTGCGACTACGATCCAAAAGTGATAGAGTTTTTTTTTTGTTTCTTTCGTCACAGTTGAAATTGAGATCTGTTAATTGTTTGTTCTTGACAATTCTGTTGAATCCTGATAATTCCAGGCATCAATCTTCATAAATCTCTTATAATCTTGACAATTTGCTTTGTGCGCACAATCTATTTGAGTTTTTGTCTAAACCAAATCTTCATAAATCTTCAATCATTTTCTTCTTGAATTGAGTTGTTGAATCGAACAATGGCTACATCATCAACACAAAGTAATATTGATCATTTGAGTATCTACTATATTCACCCATCAGATGCTTCTAATATGCAATTAGTATCCGTGAAATTCAATGGTAATGGTTTTCATAATTGGAAGTGATCTATGATTCTTACTTTATCAGCTAAGAACAAACTAGGGTTTGTTAATGGAACAATTGTTGCTCCAATTTCTACATCTGGTGACTACAAGTACTGGGAACGTTGTAACAGTTTGGTTATCTCTTGGCTTCTGTTTAATCTTGATGAAAGTATAGCAAAAAGTGTTCTGTTTATGCAAACGGCACAAGAGATTTGGAATGATCTTGAAGAACGTTTTGGTTATGCATCTATGACTCAGATTTACTCACTAGAACAACAGTTGTTAGAGACAAAACAAGGAGCTGATTCTATATCAGATTTTTTTACTAAGATGAAAACTGTGTGGGATGGTCTTGTTTATGCAAATCCATTGTCATATTGTACTTGCAATAATTGTACCTGCAATCTTACACAAAGGATTCAAGCAAAGCAACAGGAACAGAGATTGTTACAATTTATGATGAAACTCAATGAAGAGTTTGCAGCTGTGAGAAGACATATACTTATGATGCAACCACTACCAAATGTTTCTCAAGCCTATAGGCTCTTTGCTCAGGAAGAAAGACACAAGAAAATCTCTCAGTTATCTTCCCATACTGAGGCAATGGCTTTTTATGCAGACAAAAGAAGATTTTCTACTCAATGACAGAATAGCTATTCATCTCAGAAGAATGCATCTGGAAACTCAAATCAGAATGCTTATGTGAACAACAGATATGTTAAACCTGCTTCTAATAAGTATTTTTGTACTCGTTGTAAGATAGAAGGACATAGTATAGAGAGATGTTTTAAGATTCATGGATATCCTCCTGGATTTTAGTTTAAATAGGATAGAAAGGTAGCTGCATTTTCTCATCAATTTGCATAAAATAATACTGGAGAATAGCAATCTAAAGACAATACTGGTGAAACACATAGTTTCACTATAGCACAATACAATCAACTGATGGCTTTGCTTAATCAACAGAATTCTGATTCTCAAGTTGGACATGAACCTCCTACCAATGGTGCTTCTTATTCCTCTTCTTCAAAACATGCTTTACTGGCAGGTAAAGTGTGTCTCTTCTCTTCATTCCATAATGAATGGTTAATAGATAGTGGATCAACAGATCACATATGTCCTCATATTGATCAGTTTCTTACTTATGATACTGTCAAAGATAATGATAATTTTATAACTGTACCTGATGGCAGAAAGGTTAAAATCTTACATACTGGTTCCATCAAGCTCAATGATGATATAACTTTACACAAAGTTTTACATGTGCCTGTGTTTCACTTCAAACTGATTTCTGTAGCAAAGTTGTGTACATAATTGAAATGTCAAGTTACTTTCACTGACAAACATTGTTTTGTTCAGGGCCTTTCTCAGAACATGTCTCAGATTCTTCTTGGTAACTTCACTAATGGTCTTTATAGTATGAAAAGTACAACAGTTCTAAATTCATCTCAGTCAGATTCTCCAAATACTCTCAAGGTTTGTAATGCAGCACAGCTCACTACTGTTGATAGTCTAAAACTCTGGCATCTAAGGATGGGACACTTACCTTTAAGTCAACTGCCACTAATTCTACCTGATTCTCCCAGAACAAGTGTGGATTCTACTATAGTTTGTCAAGTGTGCCCTGCAGCCAAACAAGCAAGGAGGTCTTTTACTTCTAGTCACATTAAGTCTTCTGCTATTTTTCAATTGTTGCACATTGACATATGGGGCCATATCAGGTTAAATCTACATCTGGTTGTACTTTGTTTCTCACTATTGTTGATGACTACAGTCGTTTTACTTGGGTACATTTGATGAAGTATAAATCTGAAGTTGGGATTATTCTTGAGAATTTTTTTGAATATGTGACAATGCATTTTCATACTCATGTATAGTGCATTAGGTCTGATAATGCATTGGAACTTACAGAAGGATTTACTAAGGAGTTGTTTCTGAAAAGAGGTATTTTCCATCAAACTTCTTGTGCTTATATTCCACAACAGAATGGTGTTGTGGAGAGAAAGCATAGACATTTACTGAAAACTGCAAGAGCTCTTAATTTTCAAGCCAATCTTCCTAAAAGTCTCTGGGGTGAATATGTTTTGTGTGCAACCTATTTGATAAATAGAATGCCCTTACAGTCCATTAATAATCAAACTCTTTATTTCAAGTTATATCAGTTAGATGCTTCTTTAGAGAATCTCAGAATCTTTGGATGTTTGGTTTATTTTTCAACCAGTAAAGTCAATAGGTCCAAGTTTGACTCTAAAGCCGATATAGGTGTCTTTGTTGGATATTCAACTTCCCAGAAAGGATACAAAGTTTTTAACCTAAAAAACAATTCTATGACTGTAACAAGGGATGTGGTATTCCATGAAACTATTTTCCCCTACAAGATCTTTTCTTCTGGTAATTGTTCTAAATCTCAATTCTTAAGTGATGTATTTGTTCCAGTCTTGCCACCATCTGTTCACATTGATGATCATTTACATATTCATTCTCATTCTTCTTCTAATGCTGGTGATATTCCATTTCACTCTGATTCTCAGACTTCTACTAGTCCTATTTCTGATCATAGTAATTCTATACCTAGTCATAGTGATCAGAATTCTTCTTCTACTACTATTGTTCCTACTCCACCTAGACAATCTACTAGAATTAGATCAACTCCAGCTTATCTACAAGATTATAAATGCAATTTTGTACAATCTTCTTCTCACTGGTGTAATCTGATTTCTAGCACTTCTTTGCCATCTTCACACCATGCCTTGTTATCTACACAGTCTGCTATTACTGAACCTGCAAATTATCAAGAAGCAGCATCACATCCTTTATGGGTTGCTGCAATGAATAAAGAAATTCAAGCACTTACTGATAACAATACATGGGAGTTGGTACCTTTGCCTAAAGAGAAGAAACCAATTGGTTCAAAGTGGGTATACAAGGTCAAGTTGAATGCAGATGGCAGTTTAGAAAGATGTAAGGCAAGATTAGTTGCCAAAGGATACAATCAGAAGTATGGGATAGACTTTGAGGAAACCTTTTCTCCTGTTGTTAAAATGAGTACAATAAGATGTCTCATTGCTTTGGTTGCTAGCAGAAAATGGAAATTGTTTCAATTGGATGTTAATAATGCTTTCCTCCATGGAGATCTAAATGAGGAAGTATATATGCAAGTTCCTGAAGGTATTGCAAATCCTCTTAATTTGGTTTGTAAACTTGTTAAATCAATCTATGGACTCAGGCAAGCTTCCAGACAGTGGTTCTCCAAACTAGCAACAGAACTCTTGGATCAAGGTTTTACACAATCAAAAAATGATTATAGTTTATTTATCCACAAAACTTCTACTGATATTACTATCATAGCAGTTTATGTGGATGATATAATCATCACAGGTAGTACTATTCCTCATATACAATCCTTGAAATTTCATTTGCATCAAGTATTTGGTATCAATGACCTTGGTGAATTGCATTTTTTCTTAGGTATTGAAGTATCATATATACCTGAAGGAATAGTACTTAGTCTAAAAAAGATTCACCAAGGAGTTATTGGATTATTGTGATCTTGATGTGCCAAAGAAGGCAGTTACTCCTCTTCCTTTACATCAGAAGTTGAGAGCAGATGAAGGAGACTTATTTTCTAATCCTGAAATATATAGATCATTGGTTGGAAAACTTAATTTCCTTACAAATACTAGACCTGATCTTTGCTACACAGTTCAAGCCTTAAGTCAATTCATGCATCAGCCTAGGACTTCAAATTTTGAAGCTTTGCA
This sequence comes from Heracleum sosnowskyi, assembly GCA_030848705.1. Lineage (NCBI taxonomy): Eukaryota > Viridiplantae > Streptophyta > Magnoliopsida > Apiales > Apiaceae > Heracleum > Heracleum sosnowskyi. The sequence continues at coordinate 15,296,886 of CM061239.1, forward strand.
TCATACTCTCGGATATGTAGCTACTACTATTGGTCAAAGTATCATTCTCAAAGGAAGTGATAGTTTAATTTTACAAGCATTCTCATATTCGGATTGGGCATCTTGTTCTGATACTCGAAGATCAGTGACTAGTTATGTTTTGTTGTTTGGAAATTCACCTGTTTCTTGGAAATCAAAGAAACAATCTACTGTCTCAAGGTCCAGTTCTGAAGCCGAATATAGAGCTATGGCAGCTGCAGCATCAGAGATTACTTGGATGGTTCGACTGTTAAAGGAATTGGGTGTTGAAAATCTTACTCCAGTGACACTTCATTGTGACAATCAGTCAGCAATTCATATAGCTAAAAACCCTGTTTTTCATGATAGAACCAAACACATTGAAGTTGACTGTCATTTCACTCGAGATAAAGTATTGGAGGGCTTGATCCAGTTAACATACCTTCCTACCACACATCAATTGGCAGACATCTTAACCAAATCTGTACCTTCACCACAATTTGCCAGACTTGCTTCCAAGTTAGGACTATCTGATTTATCACATCATATAGATCCTAACTTGAGGGAGGCTATTGAAGATAATAATGCTTCTCAGATTGCCACATCACTATAGTGTCCATGTCTGCATATGTATAGACTTGTTAGTCAGAGATAGTTAGTTATACTTTCCCGCCAAAATTAGTTTTAGAAAATCCTGTATATATTACTATCTTTCCATTCTTTGTAACTAACTTTGCAAACAATCAATACAGCTTTCTTCATTTTCCAGAAATAACATGTACATTGGAAGATCACAAAATGTGAAAACATCTTCATTTAATTTTCATCATCCATCGTAGGGTTCGAGTTTTCGTAACATTTTCAGTATAATTTGGCCATTATAAAAAATAAATGTCGCTTTTGGTTACACGTAAGAAAAGTTAGCAAGGTGAGAGGTTGGCACGTAGATGTATTTGAGAGATGTGTACACATCAATACTATATCATTAAAAGAACCTGTTTTTTTACTTCATACTTTTACTTAATTACCCTTACTTATCTATAAAAGATTATTAAATAATAATATAATATATTAATAACCAATTATCTTTTTCACCTAAAATAAATTTCAAAAATATCACGGAAAATTACATTTTCCAAAAATATCACAGGCAATTACCTTTTTCGATTAAAACATGTTATTTTTTCTATTTTTTCTTACTAAAACTCATTCTTCTTCCAAAAAAATATCATGGTCAAAGTCTTACCTTTTTTCAATTAAAAATGTTGTCTTTTCTATTTTTTCTTACTAAAATTCTATTTTTTCTAACAAAATCCTTTCATTTTCCAAAAATATCACCGGCAATTACTTTTTTCGATTAAAAACACGTTACATTTTCTATTTTTTATTACTAAAACCCCTCATTTTTCCAAAAAAAATATGATGATCAAAGTCTTACCTTTTTCAATTAAAACATGGTGTCTTTTCTATTTTTTTCTTACTAAAATCCCTATTTTTTCAAAAATATCTCGGTCTATAAAAAGATCATTAAATAATAATATAATCTATTTATTTATAATCTTCATGGTATTCCTCGCTCTATTGTAAGTGATAGGAATAAGTTATTTGTTAGCACATTTTGGAAGGACCTCTTTCGCCTACAAGGAACCACCCTCAAATTTAGTACCGCATACCATTCTCAAACGGACGGTCAATCTGAGGTATTAAATCGTTGTCTGGAAACTTATTTAAGGAGTTTCATTTCTGATAACCCAAAATAATGGGTTCAGTTGCTTTCATGGGCTGAATTATGGTACAATTCATCTTATCATAATTTCATTGGTATGACACCGAGGCATTATATGGCCGACCTCCACCGTCAATTCCAGTTTATGATCCAACATCAACTAAAATTGATGCTCTTGATTCAACATTTACTACAAAGGACCAACTGATTCATCAATTGAAGGCCAATTTAGAGAGAGCTCGATTAAGAATGAAAAATCAAGCTGATAAACATCGAATTGACAAGGAGTTTCAGGTTAATGATTGGGTTTATGTCAAGTTGCAGCCATATAGACAACATTATGTAGTTAATCGTGCTTCTCAGAAACTAGCCAAAAGGTACTTCAGACCTTTTCAAATCATTCAACGTGTTGGTCCTGTAGCTTATAGACTAGACCTTCCATCCCATAGTCGCATCCACCCCGTGTTCCACATCTCGGTTCTTAAGTTCTGCCCCAACCATTCACATGCACTTCCAGCAGCACTTCCTCCGGAAGCATCGGATGAGCATTTGTCTCTTGTCCCAGCTCAAGTCTTGGATTATCGCTCTATTAAGCTTAATCATCGTCTTTTACCCCAAGCACTAATTCAGTGGACACATCAGACGCCACAGGAAGCTACTTGGGAGACTATTGCTGACCCTAAATCCAAATTTCCGAACTTAGACCTTGAGGACAAGGTTGTTCCTGCAGCGGGGAATAATGATACAAGTAACAGGTCCACACAAGATTCACGCGACAAGAGAATCATTTCTAAACCAAACTGGATGGAAGATTACACTCTCTAGTATCTTTTCTTGATTTCTTTCTATTCTTAGTGCAGATTACAATTGATATATTTCCAATAATTAAAATTTTATTTAGGAAATATGTTAGATTAGTTCTGATTTGTAGCCTTAAACACCTATTGAAGGAGTTGATTGATGTTGCTGTGGAACAGAATACAGAACTTTAATAAAATTATTCTCCCTTCTTAATTTTCTGGAGCTGCTCACGCTCGAAGTGAGTATTCTGTATCAGATGGCTAACTGCAGAAAGCAAATTTACGACTCCTAACATTCTTTGGATACTAATTTTTATTTTAATATGCAAAATGAAGCTTCTTATATATACATGATCCTGTAACGAGAAAAAGAGATCAGGGTAGGTGATGAAGGCTAGTCTCTAATATAATGAAGATATTTGATTGAGCCTGTTCCATAATATGCTCGGCAAAATTATCTGTCCACTTATAAATTCTTGTCAAACAATTCGATGTTAAGATCAGTTAGAATTATTAGTAATTTGTAATTACTACCACGTTTATGATATGTCCTCTCTTTAAGCTTAGATTAACTATGCCACATGTTTTTGGAGGAATTTCGTAACAACACAAATCGGAGGTTGCTGAAATAACGAATTATGAAAATAGGGAGATTTGGGATTTTTGGATGTTTGGGGCTGAGCTCGTATGATGACTCCTCAGAAATTGAATAGAGAATGGGTTATTTCTCTTCCTCTTTCCCGAGTGTCAATTGTTGTATCATACAAGGTGCCTACGTACCCTTTTATATAGGGATCAAGCCTCACGTAGTTCTTGGAAAACAAGTCATTGGATAAGCTCATTCAGTCAAATCCCATAAATAGTCAGGCTTTATACATCCACATCACGTTCCCATAAATAGTCCGGATTTATCCATCCACATCACATTCTCATAAATAGTCCGGTCTTCACACGTTTTCCTACAATCTCGCGGCATCTCCGCATTTCTTTCCATGATTTGAAGAATATCGTTTGGAGATATTTTCCGTTATTCGTTGATTGAGATTGATTCTTTCCTCGTTTCTGAGAGAGGATAAAACTTAGTGTTCAAGTAATTAATTATTAATCTGAATTAATAATTATTAAACGGAGAAATTTGGACTATGCCAAAATATGGCATAACAACAAGCCTCCAGTTCTTCAGTGTAGCTTGCTGCAGTGGAGAACTGAAAATCTTCGAGCTTCCAAATTTCTTCGATCGCTTGGCGTTTTGTATATAGTCCGAATTGGCGTACACGCTTTTCAAGTGTCATTATCCACATAAAGATGTGTCTCCGTTCATCCGCGAGCCCCTGAGTCGAGGCTTTAATAAGTTACCCAATTTTAAATGTCAGGCTTTCAGCCCATATCACGTCCGTTCCAGACGTTTTCCTACAATCTCGCGGCATCTCCGCATTTCTTCCCGTGATTGTAGGAATGTCCCGTGCCAACCAAGAAATATCCATCTACCAATGGGCCTTCAATAATGTAATTTTATCCATGGACTCTCCTCTGAGAGTATGGGTCTTCAATATTAATCATCCTTGGAAAAGAGAGCTTTCGAAAACATTACCTTTCTCAGATAAGGACCTTCCACACTTATTTTTGTTCATGCACAAGCTAGTGAAGTAATCAAATCATGTGCTACGAATATTGCATCACAATTTTTTAAATCTCCATGATTCAGATTCTGTCCAGATCTGTTTGTTTTTACATTTCTGACCCTGTAAACGATGTTTTCTTGGAAAACATAAAACATGAAAGTTGTAGAAAACGAAAAGAGCTTTCCGATGATATATGGCTCGTTAGAAACAGACTTATAAAGAATCATGAATCAAATAAAACGTCTGCTGATTAACTTTTCAATACTGAAAAACGGGATCTGATTATGTTTTGTGATTTCGAGAATAGATCGAAACATAATCTCAGAAAACACCAAAAACGAAAGTTGTAGGAAATCGCAAAAGCTTTTCGGATCATAAAAAATCATCAAAATCTGACATGTGTTAAATTTACAACGAATTTTATAAGATAACTTATTTGTACGAACAAAATCATAAGAAAACTTATCTTAATTTTGAATAGAACCACGAACCACCGCTTCCACCGTTCTTCTCCTCCATTAAAGCCGCTCCAGATACGATAAACCCCCCCTTGTGCATGATGTAGATAATTTGATTGTCCTCCACAATCAAAAAATAATCCCCTCCTTCTAGCGCCAATTATTGTTGGAGGAATTTCGTAACAACACAAATCGGAGGTTGCTGAAATAACGAATTATGAAAATAGGGGGATTTGGGATTTTTGGATGTTTGGGGCTGAGCTCGTATGATGACTCCTCAGAAATTGAATAGAGAATGGGTTCTTTCTCTTCCTCTTTCCCAAGTGTCAATTGTTGTATCATACAAGGTGCCTACGTACCCTTTTATATAGGGATCAAGCCTCACATAGTTCCTGGAAAACAAGTCATTGGATAAGCTCATTCAGTCCAATCCCATAAATAGTCAGGATTTATCCATCCACATCATGTTCCCATAAATAGTCCGGATTTATCCATCCACATCACATTCCCATAAATAGTCCGGTCTTCACACGTTTTTCTACAATCTCGCGGCATCTCCGCATTTCTTTCCATGATTTGAAGAATATCGTTTGGAGATATTTTCCGTTATTCGTTGATTGAGATTGATTCTTTCCTCGTTTCTGAGAGAGGATAAAACTTAGTGTTCAAGTAATTAATTATTAATCTGAATTAATAATTATTAAACGAAGAAATTTGGACCTGGCCAAAATATGGACATGATAAAATTTAGGAAACTAGAACTTGATAAAATTAAACCAACTAGATTAAAAGTAACAATTAAAATCTAACTTTCGAGTAAAGTCAAAACTGGCATACAATTCAACGTGGCAACATCCTATTAGCTACTATCAATTATCATACACACAAAGCTACCTATCTAGTCAAAAACCTTTGTTTGTTTTTGACCCCCAAAACAAGTAGCTGCCTTAATGAACCTCCACATCCCATTCTCACCTGACCTCCTCCGCACCGGAACCACCGCTTCACACCCACCTTTCGCCGGAAAGAAGGTTGTCGGAGCATGGCGGCTGTGTCTGTTCCGAAGATCGGACAAAATCTCCGTTTGATCCTTGGGAACCTTAGGTGGCAAACCAAACAAAACAAGAAACAATTTAGATTTCACAGGAACCGTATAAACGGACACTTTCGGCAACCCAACTTGTTCACTTGTCTTGGCAACATTTTTCCTTGACCTAGAAACAATTAAACTATTTTTCCCCACTTCATCACTCTTTTGTATAATTTTACCGAAAAACATAATGTTTCCGTTACTTGGATTGGAAGCAACCTTTTTACTACCACTATTCGAGGTTTTAGTAACATTCCATTCGTCGCTAAAAAACTCGAACAAGCTATCTTGATCTTCAAGGGACGATGATTTAGAACCGCAGCTTTCTTTGAAAGAATCTTCGTGGTGATCCATACTCGAATCATGAGCAGTGCTGCTGTTGTACATTGGAAGATCACAAAATGAGATGACATCTTCATTTTCATAATCTCCATCATTTAACGTAGGGTTTGAGTTTTGGCAACATTTTTCGGTATAATTGGCCATCATAAAAAATAAATGTAGCTTTTGGTTACGAGTAGAAGAGTTAGTAAGTTGGCAAGTGGATGAATTTTGGAGATGTGTAAACACATGTATATATATATATGTGGCTGGTTTAATGAACATGTTACGAATGGAGTGATGCAGTTGGGGCTTCTAGATGTACGTGTTGAGATTGAGTACTTGGTAGTTACTGTATGGAACTAATTGTGTTAATTTCTACTATGTCAGACTAGCGTTTCTAGAAGAGGCTTAATTTTCTTGGGCAGCCTAACTGTTTAAGAAGCTTCAGTTATTAATATTAATAGCTGTAATAATTTAAGTAAAAGTCGGTTAGTAGTAAATGATTTCATTTACTTGATGCTCAGAATTTATAGTATCAACTTTTTTTTAAAATTAGTGGATAATGGAATTGGATAGGTCACATGCTATGTATATGCACAGTTTCTAGAATGATACGTATACAGAAGAGTAGTCAATTGCATGAATGTTTTTGGTTTCTGGGAGGTAGCTTTTAAGACGGCTAACTACAGGCAAGCAAATCTATGATTAATTCTACATTCTTTGGCTAGCAGCTGATAATTTTTTAATATACAAATGAAGATCCTGTCATGAGAAAAAGTGATAGGAGTTGAAGGCTAGTCTTTGATATACTTTTAGGCTATTCTAGATTAATTAATCATCAAATTAATTACTCTGTTGTCTTTATGTTTACTGTAACTAAAGTATAGGAGGAAATGAACTCGAAAGTGCAAGGATTACTCAATCCAAGTCTAATAACCAAGAATTGAAATAATCAACACCTAACACCGTCGAATTAATTGGTTTCTTAATTAATATATTAGGGTAAATCACTACAATGTTCATATAATAAAATTTTATTTCAAAATTCAAATAGTGGATTTGATCTAATATTCTAAGTAAATAAATGATATGTTTGATTAAAATTCAATTGCTCAAATTTTTCTTTATTCTACAGTAATTATCATAAATATAAATCTAAAACCGAAACTTCAAAACTGTTACGCCATAATTTCGGTTGCCTCAATTATCTCCTAATTTCCCAATATTGATCTAATAATAATTATTGCTTAACCACTAAGTAATATCCTCTCTCTGAAACGAGGAAACAATCAATCTAAATCAATCAATTACTAAAAAATATCTCCAAACGATTCTTTCAAATCAGGAAAGAATCACAACTCTAATATAACTCTAAAAAGATAAAATCAACTTATCTCAACATATCCCTTAACAATCACGGGGATTAAAAATATTATCCTATCACAGAACTGCGTTGGCTTGATCCCTATATATAAACAGGGTACGCAGGCATCTTGGAATAGGATCCGACACATCTAACAAGTCGAGACACCTTTCAAGTCCAGCCCCAAACATCCAAAAATCTCAAATTCCCCTATTTTCATAATTCGTTATTCCAGCAATCCCCGAAATTTGTTATCACCAAATTCCTCCGTTAACAATTGGCGCTAGAAGGAGGGGATACTTTTTGATTGTGGAGGACAATCAATCTATACAATACGCATGGGGGTTATTATGGATCTGGAGCGGCTTTAATGGAGGAGCTAAACGGTGGAAGCGGTGGTTCGTGGTTCTATTCAAAATAAAGATAAGTTTTCTTATGATTTTGTCCATACAAATAAGCTATCTTATAAAATTCGTAGTAAATTTATTACATGTTAGATTTTGATGATTTTTTATGATCCGGAAAGCTTTTGTGATTTCCTACAACTTTCGTTCTTGGTGTTTTCTGAGATTATGTTTCGATCTATTCTCGAAATCACAAAACATAATCAGGTCCCGTTTTTCAGTATTGAGAAGTTAATCAGCAGATGTTTTATTCGATTCCCGATTCGTTATAAGTCCGTTTCTGACGGTCCATATATCATCGGAAAGCTCTTTTCGTTTCCTGCAACTTTCATGTCTTGTGTTTTCCAAGAAAATATCGTTTACGGGGACAAAAAGGTAAAAAACGGATCTGGACAGAATCTGAATAATGGAGATGTGAAAGAATTGTGATGCAATATTCGTAGCACATAATTTGATTACTTCACTAGCTCGTGCATGGACAAGGGTAATGTTTTTGAAAGCTCTCTTTTTCAAGGAGGATAATATTTTTGAAGAACCTATTTCGAGTAGGATAATATTTTTGAAGACCTTCTTTCGAAGAAGGATAATATTTTTGATGACCCTAGTTCGAGTAGGATAATATTTTTGAAGACCCTCTTTCGAAGAGGAAATTATTTTTGAAGACCCTCTTTTGAAGATGATAATCTTGTTTGAAGTCCCTAAGTGGTGATCGTTTTTTGAAGACCCTTCGGGGTAATCTTGTTTTGAAGGCCATGCATCATTCGCATCATGCATTTATTAATATCATCATGTGCATCATTCGCATCATGCATTCATTCATATCATCATGTGCATCATACATTTACTCGTAAACATTGGACATTCTTAGATTTTGTGGTTGTCTCTGTGTGATATTTTCGAAGACCCTTATTTGCGGAGGGTATTGCTTGAATTATTTTTGAAGGCCCTTTTTTAAGGTGTTGCTTTGGAATTATTTTGAAGGCCCTTCTTTATGGAAGGTGTTGCTTGGAGTACCTTGGTAAACCCGTACTTCCGGGGTGCTTATCCGTACTTCCGGAAAGCTCACCAAGAATATAGTTCTTCCCTTTTCTTAAACTCTGCTTAGCATAGAGTGTATAAGAAGGCGATGTTACTCTTCCCTTTTCTTAAACTCTGCTTTGCATAGAGTGTATAAGAAGGCGAGGTTACACTTCCCTTTTCTTAAACTCTGCTTAGCATAGAGTGTATAAGAAGGCGAGGTTACTCTTCCCTTTTCTTAAACTCTGTTTTGCATAGAGTGTATAAGAAGGCGATGTTACTCTTCCCTTTTCTTAATCTCTGTTTTGCATAGAGTGTATAAGAAGGCGAGGTTACTCTTCCCTTTTCTTAAACTCTGTTTTGCATAGAGTGTATAAGAAGGCGAGGTAATTATCTAATTCTCATTCTCCTATACTTACAAAGTTACTCGTACATATGTTCTTCTCACATCTCGCATGTTGTCTCTCTCGCAAGCACAGACATATTACGGGCACATCATGTTGTCTCTCTCGATTTTACAGGCATATTACGGGTAATTATCTTCTTCATATTATCTGCTAATCTTCTACTCCTAGTTGTTTCATTGACTCAGGAAATTCGGAAGATGAAAGCACGCTTAGTTCTCCAGTCCATCAAGCTGCACTGAAGAACTGGGGGTAGTTGTTACGTCATAATTTCGGTTGCCTCAATTATCTCCTAATTTCCCAATATTGATCTAATAATAATTATTGCTTAACCACTAAGTAATATCCTCTCTCTGAAACGAGGAAACAATCAATCTAAATCAATCAATTACTAAAAAATATCTCCAAACGATTCTTTCAAATCAGGAAAGAATCACAACTCTAATATAACTCTAAAAAGATAAAATCAACTTATCTCAACATATCCCTTAACAATCACGGGGATTAAAAATATTATCCTATCACAGAACTGCGTTGGCTTGATCCCTATATATAAACAGGGTACGCAGGCATCTTGGAATAGGATCCGACACATCTAACAAGTCGAGACACCTTTCAAGTCCAGCCCCAAACATCCAAAAATCCCAAATTCCCCTATTTTCATAATTCGTTATTCCAGCAATCCCCGAAATTTGTTATCACCAAATTCCTCCGTTAACAAAAACAATAACTTAAATTCATTTCATGTGATATTCATTGCTTAATTTAAACAATCCTATATCTCAATGGTGTGATAAGGCTGCAAAGGAGATAAATGGTTTAGGATTTTGTCAGGGAGTTTGGAGTCTAAAATTATAATCCAAATTCGAACGAAGATTTATTTTCCAGAAAGAAAGAAACATTCGAGACCGTAACTGGAAAGAATCATTTAAAGGTATCGTCTCGTTGTTGAATAACCAGTACCTCTAAAATTTTAAGATGGATTACGGGCGTCCATTTTTTAGGCATATTATCCGACAGAGCCATAATATCATGTTGAGTAATTAGTCGTTCTAAAAGTTCAAAATGTTAGAGAAATGCCCCAAATAAATATTATGCTATATTTTAACACTCGTCGACTAAATGACCGAGGTACATAATGTTAGAAAATGGAAAGTTTGAGGCATATTTTATATATGTTCTTGATGAAATTTCCGGAAATTAACAATTGGAGGTTGTTCCTTGATATGAGGACTTAAACTTTCATGTTTGGATCTAAGACATTTTTTTAGTGGAATCCATAAATAAATTGAGTTGAAATGGGTTATGTGGGTTGTTTAAGTTAAAATAACTTGTATCCCACATAGAAATGGTAATGAGAGGTTGATGGATTTATATAGAACCATGTGCAAGAGTAGTTGTTGGTCCTTGAGTATTGCAGAAGGGGGATTGAATGCAATACTGATAAATTACAATCTCTGTTTCAACAAACAAAAACTAAGATTAAGATTTGTCAGTAGAAGAAATGCAAACGTAAGTAGATTACTCAAGCTATTCTCACAAAATAAATATTTAATTTATTTTACAAAGTGTTGCTACAACCTTGAGAAAAATGGGTTTTTCTCAAGCTTCAATTTCTCAAGTTCTACAAGACTTGGAATGAGAGATAGTCTATGTATCTTACTTCTATCTCTTTCATCACGGGTTTATGGAGCTACTGTCATTTTCTTGTGGCAGCTCCTTACAATTTGCATACCCACGTGACTTTCCTAAATTGCTATACAATCAGAGTTATCAGTACACAAAAAACAATCTAGATACATTCTAAATTAAGCTAACACAATCCCAGTAGATGTTGATTTGTTATACTCTCCAATTGGTAAGTTGTGTCTTGTTATCTCTCAAGCTTCTGTCGTAGTCTTTGCAGGTCTGATACAGTATTGGAATACTGCAGCACGCCTGTTTCTTAAACATCTAATCTGTCACATGTTTGACTGGGTAGATCCCCAATTCAAAATGACTCCCTTTGAGACAGTGACCTAAACTGCCAAGTTTGTTGTCACAAGAATGTGCTTTTGGTGACAGTATGAACTTCCCGCCAATGTTGCTGTTAGGAGTTCCAAACTTGCTGTCAGGGTAGAAGAATGTTGATGTCTCTAGGCTTCCGCCAATGTTGCTGTCAAAGAGGATATGATGTCATGACTTGCAACATGCTGTCTTTTTGTAATCTTACTGTCAATGACATGACATTAAATTTTATTCTTGATGTCGACCTGATGTACTCCTTGAGGCTTGAACAAATGAATGAACTTCTTCCAAGATATACAAACAATTTATGACAGTAAATTAATTGGTTACAAGAACATACTATGGCTGTGACAGTATGTTCTACTTAATAAAATTAAGCATTGCTAAACACAAAGTTAAGTTGTTTCTAAGCTATCACCCATAAATCCTAACAGTAGTGTGCAACTACTAAGGCATGTGGATGTGCATGGTGTTATTGTGTGCCTCACGCGCGCGCCGCCGCCGCCCACCTCGCCTCGCCACACCACGTCACGACTCAACTCAGGTCGAAGGGCGATTTGGGCGAATGTCTCATGTACGCGAGGCGACCTGGGCGAGAAATTTTATTACCTGTTTATTTAATATTATTTATTGATTTAATTTAACAATATCAGTATTTATTTGAAACAGCTCAACGAACTGGGTCAGGATTTATATTAAATCCTGATGGACCAGTTCCTGGATACTGTTGGGTCAGTACTTGGAGTTAAATCCTGATGGCCGGACCAGTACTGATGCCACTCCTGACGGACAATAAGTCTTGATGGCTTGGACCAGTTGACTACTGATCCTGATGGTTTGGACCAGTTGACTACTGATCCTGATGGTTTGGACCAGTTGACTACTGATCCTGATGGGATTAAATCCTGATGGAAGCTGTAACTGATATTAAATCATGATGACAGCTGTTAATGAAATTAAATCAGAATATTTAGTATTAAATGTCATATCTTCAGTTACAATTTTATTATTGGTCTGTTACGTTTTATGTTGTATGATATATATATACAAAACAAAACGTTTTGACACATGAGAGAATTATCGTACTAAGAATACTCAGAAAACCCTAGCAACTATTTTTTTTTCTCTGCTCTCTCTCAACACATACAGATTATAATACATAGTTCTTGGGCGAACTGAGGTGCTGGTCGCTATTGATCATTGCCATTACTGTGAGTGGATTGATCTGAGCTGTTTTATCCTGTAAGTGATATTGCTGCAACTCAACACATCGTAAGTGGGGCAATAATCTCTTCAAGAACAGTCAAGACTTCTCTAAGGTTTGGCGACTCAGCTGTTCTTTATCTATTAGTACTTGTTAAAAGCTACAGAGAGATAAGTAATTTTTTCTTGTCTTGTTATTTACAGTCTCTTATTATTTTCTTGTTTCGACATTCGTGTTTGTTTTGTTACTTGTTATATTTATTTGTTCTTGTTAATATAAATATATATAACTGTCCTATTATTGTAGTTCAATGAATTATACCCGACACGGAATAGATATTACATAGTTATATATCCTGTATTATCATGACAAGTTAAAAATGATAAAATTGCATTCGTAACTATTGAAAGTCAAACATCTTGTTTCTTTTGAATTTTGATATAATAAAATTGTTTGACTGAAAAATAAGTAATGACTCCTTAAGCTGCTGCATCTTTACTCAATGCTACGTATGAGATCGAGCAATAAAGAATGAAACATCCAAGATATATGAGTCATGGGTGAGAGATACTGCGGCTCATCATACTTTGATTTTCAGGATTCTGGACGAAGAAGATTCATCAAATCAAGGCAGTATAGTAGTGATAATTGATAAGGTATTCTTTTCGGTTAGAAAAATGCTAGAGATCCCGAATTATATATAAAAATTAGTTAAATGACATTATCACTTTGTCAATATTATTTTGTAATAATATTTGATACCTAATTCAGTATCACTATCGTTATTACTCTTCCTAGATGTACGTACCAGGTATCAATTTTTTCATATACATTTTAAGATGCAAAGAGAAATATTATAGTAGATTAAATAATTTCATTTTAAACTAAACTCTGGAATTCATTGATATGAAAGTTATAAATTAATATCTTAAGTAAATTGCATTTTAAACTAAACTTTAGAATTCATTGATATGGAAGGAGCATTGTGTAAGTAAATTCAAAAACCATAGCAATAGCTTTTGTTCTTGGAAAGAGCATTGTAATTGAGGACATTTAATGAACAAAAGTCTAAAACATACAGCTGATATTAATCGGCATTAATGCCAACTTAAATAGGCTACAGAAATTTGTACATCGACTTAAAATCAATATATACAATTAACGTAACAGTACTTCCTATTCGCTGCAATTTAATGAAAATCTACAAATTACAAAATAAATCAGTTTTACATATCTCTCTATTGACGAGAGAGAAAAAACACAAAAATAAACAAATCACATGTTCCTAACAAATTCATTTTCATGAAATTATGAAAGTTGTTGTATTTGTGCGTAATCAATTCCCTTCTTGCACACTTGATATTAAATTGTTTAGTTTTGCTTATATTTGAACTGGACCAACACTACCAAAACATGAACCCAACCTGCTCTTCTTTCTTTTCTGATCACTTGCTTTTGGTCTCGGAGAATCCTCAGGCACCACCACTTCGCAACCACCACCACCACCAACGTTGATCGGAAAAAAGGTCGACGGAGCATGGCGGCTCTGTCGATTTTTAATATCAGTCTTGAGCTCTACCGCATCTGTTGGAATTTTCGGAGGCAACCCTAGTAACACAAATAACCATTTGGCTTTTAACGTCGGAGAAGTAAATATCGAGACTTTCTCCTCGTATTCTTGTTCAAGACCACCTTTTGTGCTCTTCTTCGATCTTGAATACAAGGATGTGCTTCTGGATTTTTGATATACATAATCTTCTGATTTCTTCACGCCACGTCTACCGGGAGTACTAGTCTTACTAGAGCTTTTCGAGAGCATGGGATAATGCACAGGACTTGCTTGCGTCACAAGATATCTACTGTGTTCAGGTGACTTGACTGCGAAACGAGTAGGCTTGATAACGTTTCTTTGTTGATTATTCGGACTGGAAAACTGAAACATGTCGTGGATCTTCTGGGGTGATGGTGTTTGATCACGATCTGCAGCTGATTCGTCGTTTTTTTCAATAGGAAGATGACTAAGAGAAAGTGTATCTTGTTCATCATAATCTTCCTCATTAGAAATGTTTTCCATTGGTTTAGAGTTGTGTAGATGAGATTCTTTAGAAATAATATAAGCCATTTTTGTAATATGAGCTAAAAATAGAGGGAGCTTGTTTGGTTGGAAAGTAGTTATGACCTATAAATGAAGAGAAGGTGTGCTAGCTATGTGTATAATAGTATTATTATATATTTGGTTGGAGTATGTTCTAGTATCAAGAAAGATTCAAGAGAGTTGACACTGTTATTTGTGGATAAATTATAGGGAAACAAAGAAAATGGAAGGAAGTAGCCAAGTCCCAAGTAGTTGTATATGACCAGTTCTATTACCAAACGCACTAGATATCTAGAATGCGTGTTGAAAATGTAGCCCACTCTGTTGTTCATTTCTCAGTTTTGAGGTTTGAAATTCTCTATGTTTCTTATAAAATCACATTTATTCATTTATTTGTCTTTTAATCTCTTTTCTTCTTCATCTGGTTGATCTTTTTTAAAGAATGAATGTTACACAAATAATTTACCAAAAGAAAGTTACAAAAAGACTTAATTGCAGTTTGATGAACTCAACTATTATTTTTTTACACAAAAATGATTATTTTATAATTGTTGTTATTTTAATGACTAAACTATTATTTTTTTTTAACAGATAATTGCATTCCGTCAATTTTTTTTAATGAACGTTAATGAATTCACTTTTTCATTTTTATTATTACACTTTGATGGCTCAATTATTATTTTTTTACACAAAAATGACTCTTTTTTATATATATCGACGTTTTTTTAACTAAATTATTATTTAAAAATAATTTAACTAAATTATACTTTTAGAATGCCCAAATGACTTTAAGATTCTTTATCATAAAACTATTGTAGACGATTTTTAGACTCTAGTACTGTAACAACAAGATAAAATAAAAAAATGTAAAAGTAAATTCTTGAGTCACGCTTCTAATTTGAATATCTCTAATAATTTCTATATATGTTTCTTTAATTGAGTTTTTCATCTGAGTGTCTTTAATTTTCTTAGATTTTAGCGTAATTTTTAACGTAATCTGAATTAAAGACATTGTTAAAAAAGTCATGTGCTAAGTTCTAAAAACCATGTCTTTAATTCAGATTACGTTAAAGATTTACTAATGTTTGCATCACCTTTTTCAAACATCTTAAAATTTTAATTTGATTTTTGATCATTCACTAACAAAAAGATATCATAATTAGTTTTAAAAAAATGCATTTGAACATCACTCAAATGTTAGATCATTGTAAAAGATTGAAAAATATAGGATCAATTAATTTATGTTGGAAGCAACACGAGTTTACTTTCTGATAATTGATGACAAAGTCATTCGATTTTTACATTTTTCAGTTTATCTTATCCTTTTAGTACTATTGCCTAAAAATCATGTAGAATAATTTTACAATAAAGAATCTTAAGGTCGGTAGAGCATTTTAAAAGTATAATTTAGTTAAATTATTTTTAAATAAAAATTTTGGTTAAAAATGTCAAAAAAATATTTAAAAAAAGTCCATTTTGTGCAAAACAATAATACTTGAGGCATCAAAGTGCAATTACAAAAATTAAAAAATGAAACCATTAACGACCGTTAAAAAAAATTATGGAATGCAATCATCTGCTAAAAAAATAATAGTTTGGTATATAAAATAGCAACAATTATAAAATAGTCATTTTTGTGCAAAAAAATAATAATTCAGATCATCAAACTGTAATTAAGTCTTACAAAAACAATCGATTTTCTGTATTGTTGAATATCTTTAATAACTTTCGAATTTTGTCGTGCCTTACTAGGGATACTCTTTTTCTCTTCTTAAAAAGTATCAACATTTTTTTGTATTTTTTTGCCAAGTTGAGTATCAAATTTTTGCAGTTAATAGAAGAGATTTTCTTCTCGTTGTGTGGAAAGTTGATGGGATATCGTTGCTGTAGACTTGTAGCAACAATCCAGATATTTCCTAACCTGTTTTTGAGCTGGACGTCTAATATCTTTGAATTCAGTCTCAGCTTCCTTATTTAGGCCCATCTTGGCAGTTCTGCTTCGGCCCGTAAGAAATACTCCATTATCAAAAGCCCACTCTTCCCTGGTCAGATTTATTATAATCAAAACTGGGCTTGTTACTTTTAATATTCAGAAAATGTGCCTATGGACTATGGAGTATGGAATTGACTCATGTATAGTTTCTTTTTCTATAAATTTTTGTCAGTTGATCAAATAAAAATATATAAATTTTGTCATTTTAATGACTTAGGTAACATATTTGAATTCAGAGCGAGCGAGTTGTCCCAGTTGTAAGCTGTCAATGTGTTGATTCAAGGATCATGAATTCGACCCCATCTTAACTATAAAAAAATATATATTTGAATTCAATCTCATCTTTCTTATTTAAGTCCCGTAAAAAATAGTTGATTATCAAAAATCTATTGTTCTGGTCAGACTAGACTCGGATATATTACAATCATTACTGGGCTTGTTACTCATAATTTTCAGACAAGTATTCGTATGGAAATGATTTATTTATTTTTGCTAAGCGGAAATGACTTATATTTAGTTTTGTTATATCAATTTTGTGACTAGCAACTTGTAATCTTCATTTGATCATCTAAAACTAGCTTCAATTCCTCCCTGCGAAGCCACAACTCATGAGACTTCGCTTATCAAATCAGCGAAAGTTGCAAACTCCGTAATTTCAATGCCATAATACTTGAGACTGCAATTTGTAAAAATCTGCCTAGTCTGATTTAAATATTGTAAAAAAATCACTATGATATTCGAGTTAAATATCTTCCCTTCTAAACGACATGCAAGCAAAGACACCATTCTTGTCATATTACTACTTGCTAGTCAAAGATAGCTCTTCCGCCGTCTCCACTATTCATTACTACATCATTTTATCCGCTACGAAATCTCCAAATGCATGTGTATAAATAGTTCAATAATAATTCTACTTCCACACCAAGCAATTTTCAAAAACATTCTAATGGAAGCCAACAAAGTAATCATCCCTGTTAATGAGTTAGACTTGCAGATTGAAGGTTCCGATGACGATCTCTCCCTTTGCGATCTCCAAATCACCAATAACTCCAACGCTGCCAGCCCCAGGACTTCCTCTGTTTCGGCTCCTGATATTTTCGAGTTCTTCTCCAGCATTGTCTCAGGCGATGAAACCTCCCAGGCTACAAATGATATCATCTTCTGTGGGAAACTAATTCCTTATAATAATGAAACGGAGATGGTTACATCGTCTGCACGAACATTTAATTATCTGATTGACAACGAGAAAGAGCGCTTCTCCAGGGGCAACCGATCAGAGAATCTACAAACACGGAGCGAGTATTCAATTCATAAGGTGAATCTCTCTTCTCTGACTACAATGTCCCCAAAAGCAAGACGGAGAATGTTTATGTTTGGCCCGGTGAAGTTTAAGCCGGAGATGGAACTTAGCGCTATAAGGGAGAGGCAGAGTCGACGTGCTCCGGCACTGATGTTTCCGATAAAAGAAGAAAAACTGGAGGTAGGGCCTGTGAAGAGTAAGGTCCACTTGACAGATATATTGGCCAAGTCGCTCTGTTACCGTTAACTTGATACAATTATCTGCCATAGAATTGCACCTGTCTGCGTCAATTTGTATGCACATAGTGATGCTTTGTAAAAGTTAAAGTGTTATTACCATTGCTGGACTTTCACCATTTCAAGTGAATTAAAAAAAAAAATTGTTTGTCTAAATGAAAATACTCATAAACTGCGCTCATTAAAAAATAAGTGTCATATAACAATCCACATTAATATTCAGTAACTTGCCAACAGGCACAAATAGTTATTACAGTACCATGCAGGCACCAGAAGCAAAAACATTCGTTCATTTGTTTATATAGCTAAAAGCCTGTATCTTCGAACTATATTACATGGCCAAAATCTTACCCAGCCTCCACAGGTTGTCTAGAATTCAGGGGTTTCTGATACGCCCTTACTATTGCCATTCCGTCCTCTCCGTTGTCTTTAACCCGCCATGACCGATTCTTATTTCTTTGCGGCTTCTTGTGTTGTTTATGAGATGGACCTGATGGCTTCTTCTTAGTTAGGGCCTTGGTGGAAGCTAGTCCATTATCAATGTCAAATGTACTAAGATCATTCAGCACATGCTCCAGAGTCGGTCCTTCATCCTCACCCGTCTGATTATGATTGCTCTCATCATCTGATGAATCTTCTTCACGTTCCTCGTACGTGGGATCCTCCGGGACAGCTTCCTCGTTTGACATTCCTGGAGGCAATTCATAGTGAGGTAGCTTCCCGTCAATGTAATCCTTCAAAATTATCCGAGCAGCTTTAGTTTCATCTGGTAGTCCACTTGAGGCAACATATCCACGAGAGGTACAATAGGCCCGTAGAAATTCTGATGCCAGCGGGGGTCGATTTTGAGGTTCATATGTCTTTGGTCTTGGCAAAGATATTTTGTAGACATTCTCGATCACATGTCGGGGAACTCGATTTGCTGCAACCTGTATAGCCTCGCGATGCTCGGTCATACGGTCAATTGGCAAAACCCCAGAAGCAATCATCTCATATCTCGAGCTAGTAAAGGATGGAAACACTAGCCCTGGGCAATCACATAACATTAACTCATCAGATATAATTATTGTTTGGAAATGCTTGGTCTTTCCCGGGGTGTGAGTAACACCAGTCTTCTTCTCACCCACCAATGCATTAATTGTTGAGCTTTTCCCGACATTTGGATACCCCACAAATCCAACTGTTACGCCCTTAAACTTTCCTTTTTTATGAGAATCTTCACCATCTAGAGTACCTTCACCATCTGGAGAACCTTCACCATCTGGATCACTTGACCTCGATTTCTTCATTGCAGCTATCTCCTCCGCTTCAGACTGTAAACGTGCCAATAGCTCCTCACGGCCATATACTCTTGTATCACCATCAACAGATTCTTCCTGACCATTTAGCATTTCTGATGTGAGTTCCTTCCCATCTACGGCTGCAGAAGCAGCCTTGGCTGACCAAAATACAAAAAGGATCCCATGCAGGCGGAAGTATTTTGCCCACTTGTCTCTGCAGTTATATAAAAGCTACATAAGTTCTACAATACGAAAAAGTTACTTTTCAGTATAAAGATCAACATATAGGATACCTGATGGAAAATGGTAAAAGATCTGCCTTGTTAATAAGTAGTAGTGTTCTTTTATCCTCATCAATTTCTTTCGCATATGCCTGCATTTCACCAACAGTACGCTTATACTATCAGCTGGCTAAGAAAAACAATACTGATTTATGTACCGACAAAAATGATCATTCAACATAGCATAAAATGAATTTAATGCAAGCTAGATAACCGAACATGGCATAAATCCAGAAAACTTCTTTTTTCCCCTCCCGAAAGGATATATATGTAGGTGTATGGATAGCTTTGTCTCCGAAAGTCCGCAGATAGCTAGCTTTATGACAGGCTCTCCGAAGAGTATTACAACTGGTTTCTGTATGACCATCCATAAACATTTGAAATTTTTTAATTTTCACTTTTTCGCTAGATTTATTTATGTATTCTCTCTGATTAAAGACTTAAAATAGCAGGTGAGTAACTCAATTGATTCTTTGAGCTGTAAAATATTGTTATGGTTTTTCTAGCAGCAACTCCACGTTTAGAAGGCATATCATACCCCTGTAGGAAGCACCCCTCCCTCTTACTCCCCTTCGCTATAATTCCCCTATATTTCTATCCCTTCCCTGTCTAATTCAATTTATACTTTGTTAAATTTAAATCCTGGCAGTGATAGCACCTAGCAGAGCCACATAATTAACAGCTTCAATCACTCAAATAGTGTCGTATTATTCAAACATGCACACAGTCTCTGCCATGAACAATTATCATTCCAGATTGGAATATCAAAGCTCTGGTACTGCCAACACATATATATAATAAAGTAGGCAATAAAAAATTCAAAGAATTTGTGATTAAGAGTTAGATTTATTAGTAATCAGTATTTACTAGCACGTTTAATTGGACCTCTTTTCAAGCTAGATTAAATGCCACTGTGCTCTGTACATGAGATTCTACGCATGCCACTAAGGATTTTTGATAAAAAAAAATTTAAGGATGCTGAAATCAAACCAATTAGATTAAAACTAACAAAAACAAAAATTAACAATTAAAATCTCATTTTGCAGCGAAGTCAAATCTAGCATACAATTCCACGTGGCGACATCCTATTAGCTATCATACACACAAAGCTACCTAGTCAATACCCTTTGTATGCTTTTAACCACCAAAACAAGTAGCTGCCTTAATGAACCTCCACATCCCGTTCTCACCTGACCTCCTCACCGGAACCACCGCTTCATACCCACCTTCCGCCGGAAAGAAGGTTGTCAGAGCATGGCGGCTCTGTCTGTTCCGAAGATCGGACATAATATCTGTTTGATCCTTCGGAACCTTCGGTGGCAAACCAAACAAAACAAGTAACAATTTGGATTTCACGGGAACCGTATAAACAGACACTTTCTGCACCATAACTTGTTCACTTCTCTTCGCAACATTTTTCCTTGACCTAGAAACAATTAAACTATTCTTTCCCACTTCATTACTCTTTTGTATAATTTTACCGAAAAACGTAATGTTTTCGTTACTTGGATACAAAGCAGCCTTGTAACTAACACTATTCGAGTTTTTCATAATATTCCATTCATCAATAAAAAACTCGAACATTCCAGTTTCACCCGAACATTTTGATACATCATGCTACAATGGCTTTACATGATACACTGAAGTAGTATTTGGGTTCAACTCAGAAATTGCTCATTTTTGCAGTGATTTGTATACTTGAATTACTATAATTCTATCTGAGCAAGTAAACATCACAGGTTTGAACTCCTTAAAAATTGTAGTCAAAATTCGTCCGAGGAAACTATTCAAGCTTAAGCTATCTTTAAAAACTATTAAGTTGTTAATGATTTTCAATTTCCTTGGTAGGAAAAAATTCCTACAAAAACTAATTTTCTTTTTCCATATCAGTATGGTGTGGGTTCGATTCGATTAATTAGTTAATTTACCCTGTCCCATGCTAAGTTGTTGTTAGCATCTACAATTACAACTCAGGTTTCAACTTTCAAAAATTGAACACCCCTTCAGCTTGTTTTGGCAATGTGCAAGTACTGTTTCCATGTTTTTTATTTGCTGACTACTCTATTGAAATGTGTCTTAGTGCAGTCCTAACGATTAGAGCATTTGTTAACATATCATGGCTAATCAGAGTTCTGAACTTGATGAAAGAGAAGCCCCACTTCAGTATTTTTGATGTAAATGAGGGGAAAAAACATGTAAATGATGAGCTATCATTAAATACTCCCAAATGATTTTGTACAAAGAAATGGAGCTGTTATATAGCAGTGTTATGTAAGCAAATTACATGCTATAATTCAGGTAATACCTCAAGATCGGGGCACCTATAAAATAATGGATCTCGTGCATCAACCACCATAACCATCTGCACAGATAGACAGAGTTTATTTATACATCCAAGGAGTATAGTTACTATTCTATCATCAACTAGTTGCATGGGCATTTTAAAACTTGTGGCATGTTGCTTTACAGGAACAAGTTGACAAATTAAGTGATTTGGAGATCACTGGTATCAAGGAAATACTAAATCTAATTAAAAAACAGAACATATCGTACGGAAGACTGAAGGAGTACTATGTCATAATTAAATTAACAACATCAGGAAGCATCTAAAACTAAAAAAACAATCAAGAAAAACCCAGTTTGCTTGAGTAAATTTAGCACTAATTTTCTTCATGTATTACAAGTTGAAGCTAATTTATAACTAGATGCCAAATAAAAACTATAAGAACCAAGGAAACTATAATTTCTAACACAATTCGTGTGCACAATAAGTAAAATCTTTTATTTTAAGACATGTCTAACTTTACCAGCATGTCCAATCCAAACCTTAGACATATCTCAATAGTGTCCATGGCTTAAAGCCTTAAACAAATTAATCAACACTGCATTAAATTTACATGTAGGCACCTGTCACCCCCCACCCAAGTATGTGATACGTAGACTAAAGGTAAGCATCTGCTAGACGACATACAAAGGCGAGAAGCTCATAAAACATTTATGCGTTAGTTCTGTGCAAACTGATCAACTATATCCACCATTATCTCACCAGATCACTGCGTTCAAGTACCCTCCAAAGCTGTCTCCAAATGTCCAAATTTTTCTCAAATGGAGTTAGAACAAGCTTCTCATTCTCCTCAAGTCTGCAGGATGAAAGTAAAGAAATTATATTACTCCGACAGTAAGAACCAACTAAAGAAGACATTTATGAGATATCAAAGTATATCATAGTTTTATGTGTCGGGGTAAAAAGAAACTGCTTTGTTAATGATTAAAGGGAGCAACAATAATAATACAGTCCGATGCACTTGCTTGACTATACATGGAACAAGAATCTCATAATTTAGATCATCACTTAACAGCATACATCTAAAATTTCATGAACCTAGCAATAGCTTACAACTAACAAATATAACATTTACTCAAGTCTGAACTTTGTTCTTTAACCCAAAAAAAAAAGATATAAATATATAGCTTGGGTAAGATATTTATCTATAGTTAACTGCAGTAAGTTGTAACTCAACTAGATAAATGTGCCATCAAATTTAAATTTTGATTAGAAGATAAACTTGCTTAAGAACAGGGGTGGTACTGACTAATAAGAGTACAAAATAAGATGCAAGTAACAATTCAAAGCAACAGCACGAGAAACAGGTAGTGAGGATACACACATGACAAGAAACCATGACATAATAATCTTGCTACTACAAGATACATGATATATAAATACTGATGAGGCTCACAAGTATACTGCTATGTCGATGTAAGAAGGCTTAAAGTGTCAGAAATCAGACCTCGCAAGGTCTCGTCGCCAAATTAAAAATGATTGTCTCTCAGTAGTATCAAGCTCTTCAGCGGTCGTTTTTGAATTCCATGGTGGCCTGAAGAGAAGTCACATACAGTATGTAAGTAATAAATAAGACAAACATGTTGGTAATTAACAACATAAATAATAAAACACATGCCTGCGTGGAACACGGAGACTGCTGGCATGCAATTCCTGTTCTCTTTCCTGTTGCTCCTTCTTCTGGTCAGGGGTCATTTCAATAGTATTAGAGGTCGAGTCCCTGTACCCATCCAGTGAAATACAAAGTCATTGCAGATAAAAGAAAATAAACAGACTTGTGATATGACATAATTCCTGATGAAGTCGATCCTTAAAACAAGGACCCCAGAAGAATATTAAAACCTAAAGAAAATCAAAACAGAGTTCACGCTATTACTTCAGTGCACCAGTGCTTGACAAATAAAAGATCCTAGTCGAGACTGAATCAGAACAACAAAGTATATTGAGCAAAGAGACCAAACAGTATTAGAATTGCCAAATTGCATTATCAGACTACTAAAAACGTCATACCCAAATTAATCCTTCCTTCATTAAATTCATTGTATTCAATTACGATTTGAAGCATACCAGAACAAATACCAAAAAGAGACAGTGTAAGTGTGTCCTGTGCAAATCATATCCTGTGCAGAACAAAACCATCAAAAGCTCAAACGTATGCACCATAGCCACTCTCCATCTATTGTAACATTCAACCCATCATCCATGTTTTACACTTACATAAACAGAATCACCAATTCAATCAGCTTATATTTAAAACTCTCGTACAACTTCTCAACTCAACAAAACACGAAGACACACCTAACATATCAGCCAAAAACACAAAAAACCGACAAAATCAATACACAACAGAAAAACCATCACCTCGCCTAACCTGTCCGTCATAGCCATAGTATCCCAAAACATACATAATCGACCAAATCAATATACAACACTCCATACATTCATACATAATACGAGAACATAACCGAACTCCAAACCAACACACTCAACTATAACCTCCTATATTTTGAAATAATTCACCAAAACTATAACCTCCTAACCAGTCAAATCAAACAAAAACAACCATACCACACACAATAACAAACATTTTCTAATAACTCAATCAACAAACTAATTCTAATAACTGAATCTGTTACACAACTTAACAAACATTTTCTAATAACAGATTCTGTTACGCAACTTAACAAACTTATTCTAATAACTAAATCTGTTACACAACCTAACAAACATATTCTAATAACTAATTCTGTTAATCGAACACACACAATCAACAAAATTACGCAAAACAAACACAATAAACAATCAGCAAAACAAAATTAATCCATACATATCAATTTTAACATTAAGAGAGGCTTTCTCAGTAGAATAAAGAAGCTCAGCTTCATCAGCCTGCTCAATAACCGCCTCGATATCCGTAACTTCAGTAACAGATTCCAGAACCTTCTTCTGAAGAGTTTTGTACACTTTGCCCTTATCTTTAGATTGTTGTATCATATTGTTATGGTGCTTCACCAGGCTCCTTCCCAGCCCTGTTTTCTCGCTCTTCCCCATCTGTTGATGTGTTGAATTTGATTTTTTGGGGATTTATTTGGTTTTTGATTCAACGGCGGTGAGGGTTTGGGAAAGAGGGGAAATGTGAAACCTAAGAAAAGGGAAAGGAGAGAATGCGAAAATGAATTGTGGTTCTGGGTTGAGTTGAATACGTGTGATAATTCGGTAGGGTTTAACAAAGCTTCTAAATTATAAATTAAATACATATTTTCACTAAATTATCTTATATTTGTTGTCGTAATTTTGTTATATTTTTTGCGTCCAATTTATTTACTTAAATAATACAGTAAATAGGAAAAACTTACTTATATTTAATTATCCTGATTGGTAATTGATAAATTAAAATAATTAATATATTTATTATTTGATTGTTTGGGTGATAAGTAGAATAGACCGGAATATTTTTTGGTGTAGATTTTTTCAATAATTGATATTTTAGACATATATAATATAATTAATATTTTTAGGCGTGTGATAGTATGTAATTTGTAAAGGGTCAATTCACCTATTAAAATCAAGCCCAAGTCTAATACAGTGCTTGCAAGTTCCACAATGTCGGCAAGGTCCACAAAGTCTGCAATGTCCACCAAACCCATAAGGATTGGACATGACATGTTGCACAACATACAAGTACGAACAAGACAAAGCTAACAGGGACAAGACACTGACATCTGCAGCAAAGCTGGCACAAGTACAACTGACATCTGCAACAAAGCTGGCACAAGTACATGGTCCCAACGTCAGGACAACATGCAACTGACACAAGGTGGACACTGACACCCGACCAAGACCCTAATTTGCAGCTCATGTCCCCCACGTGGACACTCAGTCATGTGCATTGCACATGACATGAGCCTATATATACCCCTAGTCACTTCAATGTGGGGGGTTCACAACATTCATCACACTTTCATTATATTGAATTTCTGATAGGTTTTGCTCTACCTTCTCTCTACTTTCTCTCTCTCTAGAAATTAATACTTATCTACATATTTGTAGTATGTTTTCCGTCCACTGGATACTTATTCTCACGTCGGAGGTGCTTACGGGGACATAACCCCCCGCGGGCATTTCCATTTCAGGGAGCTCGGAGGCAATTCTGGTGGAGCTCAAACAAGACACGTAAAGCTCAGCAGGGCCAACATAGTTCAGCAAGCCGGACAAGCCCAACAAGGTCGACAAAGCCAAACAAGCATTACAAGTCCAACAAGCCAAACAAGCACCCGTTCCAGCATAATACTAAGGAAGTAGAGCCCGACGGTAGAACGACTTATCAGCGTGTTTATTAAAAATGATACTTAATGAAAAGATAATGTGTATTAATTAAGTTTTTTTCCCTGAGTATATTATTAATTAAGTTTACTTTCAATATAGTATAATTTATAGATTTATGTATTACTTTCAATATAGTATAATTAAGTATTTTTAGATATGCTCATAAAAGTAATATGTTTTTAACTAAAAAGTAATGTACTATATTTTAGTTACAAACATGGTTGTAGATTTCGGAAATTAGAACAAATCGGTTGAGGCACCATATAGCGATTTATCGGAAATCGGGGATTTATCGAAATGATAAATCGAAAATTAATCGGATATAATTTAATAATAAATTCAATAATAAATTCAATAATATTTAGTAAAAAAAGATTATGAGGTAGAACTTTAGTTATATGTGAAATAGGACTTTAGGAGTGGAACAAAAAAAAGATGGAACCAAATTTTGGTACAAAAAATATCATTAAAAAGGTGTTTCACTTGTATTTAAAGGTTATAGATACTACATACTAGCAGTACGAATACTCTGCTTCATTTATAAATAGTAGTATAGTACTTTAGTCTTGTACAGAAATCAGGGTGGTTAAAGACTTAATGCATCAAAGCACGTAGTTATTTGTGCCTCTTTTGGAACTGATGAGTTTTGAACCTTTTGGCTTCGTCATCGTCTTCTCTCCTTTTTTCAGTAAATTCTATTGTTTTGCGGCTCATGCATGTACCAATTCCTTCTCCCCTTCTTAATCATTTTGTCAAACTAAACTCCAAAATCACGATACTCTTCTCCGATTTCTTCGAATATTGACCCGATTCTTGCTGATTTTGACCATTTGACCGAAAAATCGATTTTCTAGGCGATTTCATCTTATCAGATCGGAAGGTTACCGATTGTCGATAAACCGACCGATTTATCGAAAAAATCGCTGATTTCTGGAACCATGGTTACAAAAGACAATTGGCTAGTTATTATTAATTATATTAAGTTATATTATTTCATTATTTACCGAATAAATTGAACAATAGAAAATTAATCTGATAAGCGTTCAATGTTTCATTTTTGACATAATAGTGTAGATATTATTTTACACTAATAGTAAAATACTTTTATAAATAATTAGATTTACATTAAAAACAAATGTTATTCCCAAAATCAACAATAATATGCTAGGTGGTTTGTAGAAATGAGGCTTTAATCCAAACTATAATTTTTCTTGAAATTTAAATCTATTATGTAATGAACTTAAAAATGTAAAAACTAGAAATAAAATCAAAATAACAATATTTAAAATTTCGAATGGTCTTGTGTAGATCAATCTAAGAATTTTTATATTATCTCTTGAAGAATTTGTGCAAGAATTACATAATTACCAACTTTTCAGTATTTTACTCTTTGTAGATTTTTTAAGTACTAGAAAGCAAATATACTTGCTTAAATGATATATGGTTAAATACTTCTACCACTACTCTTGTCATATACTCAAGAGTTTACAAGCTGTCATTTTCTACAAATTAAACAATGAAATAAATTATACATATTTGTCACATGCATTTATATCCTAAATGCATGTTCGATTAAATCTGGAAGCTTCTAGTCTTCATTTTCAATTTTAGACCTCTCCAAATATATTTTATGTCTATGCACAATCCATTCTTTAAAAAATTACCAAGTCAGATATTTTTTCACTTAGTATTCCAGATGCATGTGAATTCTATAATAAATGCTCTGTTACATTGTCTTATCATTCATGATAAGTTAATGTCAACTTGTTAACTGTATTAGTAGACTGGTATGACATTCATTGATTTTTGAATACTTATTGACAGTTGAGACTTCTTTTATTTTTTCATCTGTTGAGTCTTTAACATAGCAGTTGAGTCTTCATTTCAATTGTGAAAAATACAAGTGTTCAAATATTTATACTTTAACTTCTTTTTCTTTACATTCGTTGATAAACTGTATTTGCGATGATGAATTGTGGTTCTGAGTTGAATATGCGTGATACCTATATGGGTTTAACTGAACTTTTAAATTAATAAATTTAATATGTACACATTACCTTCATCCCCTTTATATATATTTATTATAACTTTTATTAAATGTTTTATTTTTTATATTGTAATATTTACTTTCTTTAGTTTGTTGATTAATATTTTTATAATTCTTATATAAAATCTTAATTATTTATATTTTCATAATTTTGTTGATTATTTTCATAATACCTATTTTTTAGCATATGGTAATTCGTTGACGATCAAACCATCTTAAATCACTTAATGGCTTGTTTAGATACTTGCATTTCATTTGAAATGTTGGATTTGGATCAAATTCCTTGTTTGGATAGATCAAGAATTTGGATTTGGATTTGGCCAAAATCCTACCTTTTTTAAAATAAGGCTTATAGGTGAAAATTTGAAATTACAAATTTATTGTTGTCATTGAAATTACAATCAATACAAATATTATAACAGCGGACTATCTCCTCTCGTATTTCTCGATCTACTCTCTCTACTCCATCCTTCTATCCACTCTTCCTTTTTTTTTTTTCCCTCCATCACGATGAGGTATGCTAAATGTGAGGAGCTACGCCATAGGGAATGGGGATAGGACGCCGCCAACTATAAACCCCGACGAGTCACGCGGAGTTGGTTATATAAAATAGAGGTGAGTGTGTGTATGAGGAAGTATGTATATGTTTAAGTATGTTATCGTGATTGTGTCATTGAGAGAGAGACTGAAAGAGAGACAGATTGAGATAGAAGAGGAAGATAGAGGGTGGGGATAGATTGAGATTCATGAAGATGGTGTTGTCGTTGTCGTATATGTTTGTGGATTGTACTGGAGTGGTGTGTGTTTCTTTTGTTTTTCTTTTCTTTTTTTTTTTTTGGAAATTTTGTTAAAAATAAAAAAATGAAAATTTAATAACTAGATGCTATAAAAATAAGTGGGGTCATTAAAGTAAATCTTAAAAGATGGATAATTATGTAATTAGTTGATATAGAAAAAAAAATTAAAATGGATGTCGAAAATATTTGTTGAATATTTGAATTAAAATTTCATATGAAGTTCTATTCGTTGACAAACAATGTTGGAAATTGAAATTCAGCATTTGAAATTCTATCGATTACCAAACAATACAGTAGAATTTAAAATTTTGAATTTTAATTATAGAATTGAATTCTCATATTTCAAATGAATTCCATGTATCCAAACACAATCTAAGTCAATTAGGCATAAAATATAATGTACAATACATGTACGTAATGAACAACAACACAGTAATACCTCAAAATATGAATTATAAAATATATAATTAAGAAACCCTACATGGCTAATAATCTAGAGGCGAAGCATTCAAAAATATAAGTGTGTCATTGACTTTGGAAAATAGAGTTGAAAAGATTGCTGTCAGTTTATGATAAATAAAGGATTAATGCACACAGGGAATACTCGTTTGGATTTTCAATATTGATAAGTTTGTAATTGCATTTATGCCTATGATTAGATTCCATAGTTACTCGACAAATACTTTAGGATCATTTGAATAATGAGGTATTATTCGACTGGTGTTGATGAAAACACAATAAAAAGGTCATCCCTCCATGGTTACAATTTGAACCCAATATACAACTTCTTTGAAATTAGTGAAAGCATTACAGTTCTAATTAGGCATAGTAAAATATTCTCTGGTATGAAATAAACATCAGTATATTTGATTAATAAGTCATTTCTTTTGTTTTCAATTGATAAAGCGTGAGTGAGACTCAAGCTATACACCACCAAGATCCTACGAGCGAGATGTACTCCCTTAAGGCTGTCAATATTTTGAAAAACACAATACTCACTATTAGTTATTTGATAAATGTAACCCAATGAACAAGTAAACAAATGTACATGAAAAAACTTACTTGTTAATACCGATTATTGTTTTTTGCAAAAATAAAGACCAAACCCTTCACTACATATCTACACATCATGAAAGTCTCGTCATTTCTGTTTTTGACGCATACATACAGGGGGGTAGCCAGAATTTGGAATCAACGGGGTCAAAAAAATTTCTAAGCTCAACTAGGAGTATAGAAATTTTGTGAGGATAAATTTATATAAACGAATGAGGTCAAATTCAGATTTATTACTACAAAAATAATTTTTTAGTGGGGTCAAATTTGAATTTCTCTACTATAAATATTTTTTATAAAATATTTATACATATAAAAATTCATTTTTTAAAATTTTAGTAGGGTCGATTGCATCCGCTGGTGATACATTGGCTACGCCCCTACATACATACATGAGAGCGTATGTGAGGGTTGATAAAGGTAGAAGCATATCATCTATGTGTTTGTACTGTAAAAATCGAACTTACACTCCTTCCGAGTTCCTTCATTTGAAGTGATACCTGGCGCTAGCTTGCACCATTTAAGATCATATATATGGTTGATGCCAAGTTCAAGACACTAAAAACAAATAGAATGAATTGCATAGTTATATATTCAACATCTCCTAAAGTCATGAGAATGAGCGGTGCTAACATCGATAGAAATGTGATGAACGTCACTTCCAGAAATTAGCCAAGTTTATAACTAGGACTTAGTGTTTTATTGTTCCAGAAGATTAGAATATTATTGAAAAGCATAATGACAAAT
This sequence comes from Heracleum sosnowskyi, assembly GCA_030848705.1. Taxonomy (NCBI): domain Eukaryota; kingdom Viridiplantae; phylum Streptophyta; class Magnoliopsida; order Apiales; family Apiaceae; genus Heracleum; species Heracleum sosnowskyi. The sequence continues at coordinate 15,327,801 of CM061239.1, forward strand.
GTTATGATAATGAAACAGAATGCCAAGTCTTCTTTAATATCTGATTTTTCTTTTGATAGTGGTGATGAAAGTGTAACAAGGAGTGATGCCTCTGGTGGATATGGTTCGTGTAAGTATGAGTATGGTGATGGCGGCCATGGTGATTACTTATCACAATTTCCACAACCATTAACAAAGGTTTTTACAAAAAGTTAAGGTCATTAATCCTAAAGTAACCCAAAAAGAAATTGTATTTATCATGAATGAGAATTAGAAAATGTCACAACATAACTAATGTTAAGTCGACGTTTTACCTAAAAAAGATTCAATTTTTTTTAGATAATTGATATTTTATATTGAAATATTAATTTAAATGCATAATGGCATGTTTGATAATTTAGAATACATTAACTTTTAATAAACCGAAGAGAACATATAAAATGGTTTGACAAACCATGTCGATCAAATACGTTGACCAATATTGTATAGGTTATAACTGAAATTAACATTGTAAAGTATTACTAATGACAAGTAGACACAATTCATAACTCTTATATGATAATATCTAAAATACAGATCTACCATCCCGGAATAACACGATAGCTTTTAAGAATATAAAAATGACTAATTAGAGGAAATAGAATGCAACTCATGTCTTACAAGACTCCTTAATTATTTTATTACAATTTTCCACAAAGAAAAAATAAAATTACTTTGTAACAATCATTTGATATTTTATAAGTACAAATCTACATAATTTGCTAAATGCTGGTCCATAGTTTATGGTTGAAAAATGTGAATCGATAAACATCTAAACTAAATATAGATCAGAATTTTTTAGTATAAATTATGATAAAAATGCACATCGCTTGATATATTTATACCATAGTCCGATTATTTTTTAATTATAAATTGTACTTGAAAAATTATTTGTCATGTCGTTTCTTTAATGTTTATATGTTTCTCTTCCCTTTCATCTTACTTAAATAACATCTAACATCTAAGTGCATATATATATTGTGTATCACCATAGAGCGTAACTTCATACTATGCTATATGATTTACTTAAATAGATTGTTATCAATGTTGGGGCCATGGTCAGAATATTAGAGTAAGAAAAAAGAGTTACGGAAGAAAACAAAGTAGTTGTATATCTAAAAAGACATTAACTCATAGAAAATCAAGACTAGTAGTTTATTAGCAATTACTTGTCTGAAACAACGCAACAATTATAGGTGTAAGTATAAAAATAGTGAAAAATCACATGCAATTACCTTTTTCAACTAAAACATATTATTTTTTCTATTTTTCCTTAGTAAAACCCCTATTTTTCCAAACATATCACGGACAAATCCTTACATATTTAATTTAAAACTTATTTTAGTACTTTTAATTACGGGCAATTATCTTTTCAGCTAAAACATGTTATATTTTCTATTTTTCCTTACTGAAACCCCGCGTTTTCCAAAAATATCACGAGCAAACAGTTACTTATTTATTTAAAACCTATTTTAATACTTATAATTATTTAAAAAATTCACCACGCCTACTTATTTTGTTTAGCAAATGCAATTAATAAAATATTAAAACATAAATAATAAAAAAAACCATTTTAAATAACATTTCGTGCATCGCACAAGTTTTAAGCTAGTATGTATATACAATAGAGCAACTAGGGGGTTGCTTGAGACAATTTAATCGGTTTGAAATTACTAAATTACCCCTAATTATTATATAATAATAATTTTGTACTTAATGCATATATTAATTACATCTAATTCATTAATCAACATTGATACCTCTATATTTATTACTCTGTTAGTATTAAATATAGTAAATTATAATTATATTTATTTATTTACTAATGCTTAAATGATTAAATAATTAATATCTAACTCATTATCACTTAATAATATTTTAAAATTAACATGTCAATACATACATGTGTATATATATACATATAATGTATATATTAAAGTATATTGTTAAGCCTGAAATATTAAAAAATTATTGATCATGTCGGACTTTTAGTTTTCGAATGTATCGTCTATCAAACTTTTAATATTACATTTATAATAAAAATGGGTTTAGATTTACATATAAATAGATAAAATCGAATATTTACTTAAATTATAACACTTAGACAAATTAACTGACGACAACACATATTTTTTTAAATATTCATTTGTCACACCTTTAACATGCAAGACAATAAAATCTAATAAATTTTGTAAATTTAGAGTATGTCCGTGATTTTGGTTACTAAAATTAACATATTTTTTAATGAGCTAAATGAATATAAGGATCGGAGTGTAAATTTGATAAAATGATGTTGAAATGAGTAGTATGTTATTGTGCGAAAATAAAGAAAAAGACACTTCAGATATCTGAGTGCATGTCGGATGACCTAAATATATTAGGTATTTAAAAATGAAGTAAAAATGAAACAAAGTACAAACATTATATTCGGCATACATACGTATTTTAAGTAGAACAACTGTAGGCATGAAAAATGCTTAAATAACCGCTTTCACTCTGAACAGTGCATGTAGTTGACTCTCACACATTTGATAAAATTAATGAAAGAGATAGCTGCTAGCGTGTATATTACAGATACAACATATAAAATCAAGATAACTGGTGCAAATCAACTCATTTTTTTTTTAATCCATTAAATATCTCTTCCAAACCAATGAACTTTCATACTCAATCACGACTACTGCAAAATTCAAAATTTCAAGATTCTTCCATTTTACATTTTTTATGAACAAGGGTAGGTCCTATTACATAAAATAACAAATATTTTATTTCTTAAACATGTAAGAAGTCCATCAAAATGTGAATTTAGATCATATCCGTGTCTCGCACGAGTTATAAAGCTAGTTTAGTTAATATGATAAATTATGTTTTAATTATGAAAAATAATACAATTATTTGATAACTATCAATTTATATAATATAATTGAATAAAATGTGAATTTTTAATTGCGGACAAAATAAGTAAGACGAAGGAGTATTAAATATTGGGTACCCAAGTGGTTTATCCCGTGTTGTACTAGAACCTTAATTGGCTCGTACAATTTATAAAGTATATAAGCTCAATTATTTGAATTTATTAAAAAATAAAAGCTCAATTATTCAAAACAAAAAATATTTACTTATCATACATTTCGCTTCTATATAAAATTATAAATTAGAAAAGTAAATAATTAATTATTAATTATTTTTTCTTAGCCAGGAGTTGTAGCCAGAAATAGTATATTTTCCCACAATTTATACACCTATGGAATGTGGAATATAAAAAGGAAGGAAAGGTTGTTGAAATTGGGTCCTCAATCATATTATTACATTTTTCGTCCCCTTTCTTCTCCGGTGGACGATCATTTTGACTCGCCGGCGTCAACGATTTTCTTCAACCTCCATCGGTATTCATCTCTCTCTCTCTCTCTCTCTCTCTCTCTCTCTCTCTCTCTCTCTCTCTCTCTCTCTCTCTCTCTCTCTCTCTCTCTCTCTCTCTCTCTCTCTCTCTCTCCCTCCCTCTCTCTCTCTCGTATCGATTTTATTATTATATATCTCTGTTTTGTATATGTATCATTTTGTGTCTCAACTGTATTGCGTAATTGTGATGTATCATTCTGTTTGTTGATATTGCATGATGATATTGATTTTCGTGATCGAAAAGCTTTGTATGATTATGTTTATCTTTCGTTTCGATTAAAAATATGATCAAATAATTTAAGTCCGACTGCGTTTAATCTGTTGAATTTTGTTTTCGGTTTACGATGCGGTGTTATTGTAATGGATTGCTTTTATTTGTTTGATCACGTGGTTTATCGAAGAGGATTTAGAAGTTATGATTCTCGATGATTGTATAAGTCTAAATGTGATTACGTTGTTTGGTTGATCTGTCAATTTTGTCCATTTGTAAATAGTTTTGATCCTCCTAAAGAGCCTTACGAATTTTAGTGAAATCGGAGGGATTCTACCTAAATGTTTTTGTTACTTCTATAATTAAATTCATGTTTTCTAATATATTTTAGAATTTGAAGGTTGACTTAGCAGTCAAGAAACATTTGTAGTGCGTGATTTTTTTTATTTTTTTCTATCTTTTATCACTCGCACTTTGGCATAGAGTTTGTGATCATGACTTATTGACGTGTTTATACCTATAACTGATTTTGCGCTCCAGATAAAATAATGGGACTAGGGTCAAGTATATACCGCGCTCCAGATAAAATAATGGGACTAGGGTCAAGTATATACCTCTTCATTTGTTGGACACTTGGACCCCAATACTTTAACTAGGTAACTGGTTGAAAAATGATCTAAAGGCTCTCTTAACTCGCTGGTTGTATTATTCTGTTAGGTTAAATGGATTTCAGTGTTATCCTGGCATGTGTCCTGGTCTGAAAACAATATATAATAATTGACAAGTATGATTTTCTTGATATTATGCACCTTAGTTGATTAATTTATACTTTCATATTACACACCAATTATTTAACTATTTAATTTGTGTCAAAAATTGCAGGCCTTGGACTAGATGGATGTTGGGAAATCTTATATATCATTCACATTAAATTGAAGTCGGCATTCTTATTTTGATTTATACGTGCTGCGTAAGCTATTATGCTTAGGCGGTGAAGCGAAACTGCAAAATTATTTGGAATAAGTAACCATTTTGGTACAAGAACGTGAATGCGTCATACAATAAAAAGTGGTATGGCAGGGTATACTCAGTTAATCTGTAAAACATGTTATCTGTATTATATGTGTTTTAATATTCTTCTAACTAGTACACATTCTCATTAAGATTAGAATATTGTCGATTGCTTTGAAATTTAGTGTCCTAGTTAGTTGATAATATAGAGTACTCTCCTGTCTTTCACTCGGCAACAGGAAGGACAAGTCAGTGAGTTGTTTTAACAGTGGGAAGGACATCAAAAATAGCTTGTTCCATCTGATTTGGATACATTTCTTTTTAATAGACAATAACCTAGAAAATTTAATGTGCGTATATCTTACAGAAAATTCTTCGTACTCTTTTGATGTGGTGCTTCATAGTTATTCTTTTTCTTTTCATTTGATCAGAAGTTTATAGTTAATCTGGAATTTGTTAAATATTAGCAATGATTAGTCCAGGAAACATTTTCCTTGGAGTTACAAAAGTAAACATAAGGAACACATTGATGTTAGTATCTTCTTTATTAGGTTCATTTTGGGAAACATTCACTTGAAGTTATAATCTACTTTTCCGATTCCAACTTCTTGAAAATTTGGACATTCTCAATCAGCTTTCCTGCATTGTCACATCTATTTAGATATTTGATCCTTTAGCCTTCCTATAGCGATGTTGACCTAGTATCAAAATTATTTTGCTTCAAACAATACAACATCTCTTCATGGTGGGCTTCTATAGTGAATTTAGTTTTATAATCTGAAGGGATATCTAGACTTTAGCAATCTGTAGGAGACTCTGGTGGGCTTCTATTTGGTCAGTTACATATGTTAATCATAAATGATATTGCATTGCAGGCACTTATTAATCTACGTGAGCTACGGAAGGAGGAGTTTTGCTTTTGAACAAATTCCATAAGTCTATCATGATTCATATACATATGAACAGCTCTAATCTGTAAAATTGTCAATGTCTATGCTGGGAAAGCATAACGTATATATCTCATACCCAATTCGATAAGTGATGTAGGCTGATATATGTCTTATTCCATTCGACTTCATAGTGATGATATTCCAATTCTTTCCTAAACCGGGGATTTTATATGTGAATCGTCATTTCCATAGATTCTGATGATGGATATATCAATATTGTAATCCAATTAAGGTGCGAAAAACTGGGACTTCTCCATTCTGACATGCAGTGATTAAATATCACCACAAGGCCATGTAATTTTTTAAGTACCCTGTTTGCGATGATGCTTTTAGCCACTCGCTTAAGCAGATGCATGGTCTTCTCTCATACAGTATTTAGTCATCTTGGACTTTGTCCAGAGTCCAAGTGGTTCATGTAATCGTGGAAGTTGACACGTGGCTCTCTTTTTATCTGTATAAGCTTTTATAAAGCTTTATTGCCACACATTATGTGGAAAAGGAATCAGTCAAGTTTTAGTGCTTTTAAAATTATCTATGGCTGCAGCAGCAATTTTTACAGTAAGCACGTATCAATCATTGGAGATCTCCCCTATATCTTAAGTTCTAACTAGTGAAGCCTATGAGAAGGTGCCGAAATGCAGAGGTGAAATTCTGCAACCAGAAATGAATGATAGATTGCTGAAGTACAGAGGGCACCACGAGTAAAAAAATATATCCGGGTCCTGAAAATGAATATTAAACGAGGAAGCTTGATATGTCGAAGGTGTCTACATGGATGACTAAGGAATAAGTGCACTATTGTGTATAAAGAACAATGTTTGGGCCAAGGATTATTTGTTCTGTTTGTACAGAAATTTTGTGGATCCAGCAGCTTGTCTCCTCTACTGGTTAAATCCATTGATCTTTAAAGCATTGCGTGTATCAGGGGTCTAATGGCATGTGAACTGACTTTGTTTTCTCTTGTCTTGGATAAGAAGTCCTATGAAGGAGTGTATAGAAATATTTCGGGACAGTTTTCCTTGAATATCTGTTTCTGTTCAATGGAAGACTGTTTAGATGTGATAATTGATTCTGAAATGCAGGCAGAATACAGAGTGATGTATAGGACTATATATTGTATATAGGGCACTGCAGAAATCTTGAACGGGTAGCAGGAATGAGTTATATTTGTAGTCTCCAATTAACCCCGGATCAGTTTTACATTTTGGGATCATAAAGTTCATCAAGAATAGATTGACCACGTATGTATACAGGCCATAAAATTTGAACCCTGTTGGAGAGAGAATAATTTTTTTGATACAAATGTCTACTCGTAGTTTAGTAATAGTATGGAGTAATTGTTGCATCATTTCACATCCTTGTTATAATGCAGATAGTCATTGTTCTTTCTCTATGATTTAAATCTTCACGCACTCTGGTCTCTCTATTCCATGTTGGTTTTCAGATCTCAACTTTTGTCTCAGTAAGTCTATCTGTTTGAAAACCTTGTAGTGATCTCTTACTTATCAATGATTGATTGGTACATCCAGTACCTATAAATATCAGTGTTCTCTCAATTCCATGATTTCCAAGTGTTAGCATTTGGAACATGTTAAGTTTGTGTTTTCATCATCTTGTCCTTGAACAAGGGGTAGTCTCTCTTTTCACCAACTTATCCTATAGTGAAATATTTCAGAAATTAGTTTGAATTGTTATTATTCTCTCAGGAATTATGTATTCTTAAAATCCACCTTCGTTGACAATATTGGTAGAGTATGTAGTTAGAATTGGGGCATATTGTAGTCAATGTCAACATGTAGCTAACAACAAAAGTTTGTTGTTGGACTGAAGTTGATTGGAAAATTTTGAGGTATCCATACTCATTTATGATGACTTCCAATTTATTTTCCCCCAGAAAATTATGTAGTCCTTGTAAGGATTATACAGATCAGGTAAGTTGCTATTTTGGAGATTCAGAAATTGTTTAGCAAATTTTAAGCTAATAGTTTTTTCTTCAGGTTCTGTATATGGTTAGAAAGTTCGAGGATAATTTACGTCTATAAACTATTTTTTAAGTTAAGAAAATTAGGAATATTGATTGAGATATGTATTTGTTCTTGATTGTTGCCAATGATGGGAATTTTTTTTGTTGCAATGATCCTGATTTTTCAGTTGGATTATATATAATTTTATGGAAGTATTCATTTCTAGTAAACTTAGAGGCCCAAATTTAGAAATGCTTTGGTGTTTTTATAGTTTAGAATTTCTACTTATATGGACTGCTGAGATTCTGGAGAACTACTCTTGTATCTGCAGGTTGGAGCTAGTATTGTGACCGACTGCTGCAATCTATTTTTGCATTTACTCGAACAGATGGGGCATAGACAATTTCCAAACTCTTTCAAATTGTTTAGAGACGATCAGAGTCAGAATCAAAGTCATCAGTTAGGGCTCCCTTACAATCCAATCGGTAATGAAATACATTCCCTTTTACCTTGTTATTAAGTATATCAAATTTGCAGAAGAAAAGAAAGTAAGAATGGGCACAGTGTTCTGGTATCTCCTTTGTATACTAAAAACAGTACTTTCCTATGGAGAAGACTGAACTGCCAAAAGTTGGTTGAATTAATCTTCTTTCAGTAATTGTATTGTTACTTAGATCTTTATAAGTTGTCTGTTAAGTATATCACACATTTATGTTTTATATTTTAGTCATTGAAAAGATCATCTCAGACACTTATAGTATTCAATAATAATTGGTCATTAATTGAGGCGTGGATCTCTTACAGTTCTATAATGTAAATTCCTTTTATCAGGAGGGCCTGTTACCTCAGAAAGTGGCTTGTTTGTGTTGCCGCCAAATAATATGTCAAGTGGAGTACATTGTGATCCTCGGTGGAACTTGAGAGGCAGGGAAAATAATCAGTATGCTTCCTCGAGTCTTAACAGGGAAATACGATATTTCTCACCAGCATCTCAGTTTCAGTCTTATTATCCTTTTCCACACTCCGCAAGTGCCGCAAATTTATGCATGCAGCCAAATAATGATATCAGCCGCATGCACCCAAGTTGCTATAACAGACATCTTGGCGATGGTGGCATGGCAGACCCTGTAGTAGGAAATGAGATGGGGCCACATAAAAGGAAAAGCTCAGCAGGCCCAGCCTACACTGGTAACTTTGAAATAGGTAGTTCAAGCAGATCATATGAAGCAGGGAGCTCTTCCAGCTCTTATCAGATGCCACAACAAAATCCAATTGCAAATTACCAAGGCTTATCTTTGGGGCCTGCCAGCATACCAGAATACAGAGGTGATGGCCTAGCAATTGGTCGTGAAACCTCAGTAAGGAATGTTAGAAGCCGATCTACATTCAATGCTGACCAGGCAAATCTTCCTAGCTATCCGTCTCAGCTTTACAATCCAACAACCTTTCCAAGAAATCCTTCTGTCCAGGTGAAAAATAATGATTCAACTGATCAATGGACTCATGGACCTAGTTCTGCTCTTGGAAGACCCTCAATAACTCCACCTGGTGATTATTGATCTAGTTATTGTTGATATCTTTGTCATTAGCACATCATATTCACCACTTTGTTGTTACAAATATGCAGCTCTTAGTGGCATCCATGGAATGAATCAGTTTACAAATGGTGGGAGTACTGTGAATACTGTTGTCGGAAATCCTTATAATGTTTCAAGTGGATATCCTGTTTCTTCTTCATACAATTCTAGTGGTACCTCCACCCAGGTTCCCAGGGAAAGCAACAGTACTCATTTTCGAAGGGCTAGAGCTGTTACGTCAGAGAGTCTGCGTTCACAACGGCCAAGTTCAAATTCTAGATATTCAAGACCATTCATGACAAGAGGATGGCACAACAATTACAGGAATGGAAGGTCGAGAACAGCTACCCCGAGACTTCAATCAACTTCGACTGTAATGGATGCCCGAAATAGAATGGGTACTCAGGTCTGTAATTTTATAATTTAACATATCTCTTTTGTGTTAAAATAAAGTATTTGAGAGGATTCAGTTTTTCTTTCATTAGTTTATTTTTTAAAAAAACTCCAACATTGGTACAGTGTTGTTAAATAGTTTGAGGATGAATTTTGTTATTTGGATTTCATATTAGTTGATACATATCTGTCTTGTTACTTTGTACTGACTAGGTTGGATGAGTATGGACAAACAATGTTTGTGGTGTTTCCCACTAGGAAATTTGCTTGTTGGATATCAAAAGATCTTGTTAGTGGGTTATATTGTAATTGGTTCTTATATTTTTCCTTTTATGCAAAATTATCATTAAATATATGTTGTTTTCGTGCTATTTTGATTCTAACTTGTTACTATTCTGCCTCTATAATATTGCTTAAGGCTTCTGTAAGCTCCCCAGTTCCTGGTCTCAACAACTTCTGATAGGCAGAATGAAGTTGTTAAATGATTTTGAAGCTGCAATTGATCTTTAGTCAGCTGATAATAATATTTTGTTCAATCTGGCAGCTTTCAGACCATGCATCAATTTATAGTGGTTCAAGAGGTTCGTTTGATCGGTATAGAGACATGAGGCTTGACACCGACAACATGACTTATGAGGTTGGTGCCGATTGTTAGTTCTTGCTTGTCTGTTTTACTTTCTTGTCTTGTTTTGATGCTTACAACTTGTTCTGAGCAGGAACTTCTTGCTCTTGGGGAAAGGATTGGGAGTGTCAACACTGGTTTGTCTGAAGATAAGGTCTTTAAGCGTTTAACAGAAAAAGTTTACTGTTCGGGAGAACAGAACCAGGACGAACAGTGTACTATCTGCCTTGTAAGAATCATATGCACATGCTTTGCTTTACCAGTATAGCAAACAATTTGCTTTTATTATAGTTATAGTGTAGTAATACTGGCCTCGTGTAATTTCATATCTTTTTAGCACCTTCAGAACATTAGCTGCTCGGTTAAGTTGATCCAACATATAGTGAATTAGTTCATTTCAACTTAAAACACACATAAATTGACATCTATAATTTCTCAAGTAAATTTGCATAATTGTTTTACTCAAATGGACAGGACGAGTACAGGAACAATGTAGATACTATTGGGACACTGAAGAGCTGTGGACACGAATACCATGTAGATTGCATTAAGAAATGGTTAGGGCTGAAGAAGTTCTGCCCCATCTGCAAAGTTGCTGCTTAACATAAATTAATTATTTAAAAGCTCCGGTTCTGTATGTTTTTTAATTCACCCTCCAACTCCCTCAATTCAATTTGTACATATAAAATGTGGGCAAAGTTGGAGACGTTATCTGTAAATAAGTCTCAGTTCTATTAAATGTCATTTCATTTTTTCATGTTTATTTGAGAGTCCGTGGCTGCCTTTATTTATATCTTTGCTTGTCTTGTTTAGAATTTAGTGCATTTAAGACCCTTTGGGATATCGCGAGTTTTCTCTCCTCCACAACATCACAAGAAAACTTCAGTCCCATAACTTTAGCTTTAAGTATAAATCTATTAATTCATTTTTGAAAAGATTGGAACGCAATCCAGGATGTATATTCATATTACTATCAATCAATCAAGTACTATCAACTCAAGTACTATAAAAGAGGGCAAGATATGTAGAAATTATTTAAATTAATATTATATATGTGGGCAAAACAACTTTAAAAGAGATTAGAGAGAGAGAGAGAAATTATGAAGAGAGATAAAGAAAAATTACCACGAGAGAACTTACGGAGAGAGATAGAGGGAAATTAGAGAGAGGGATTGAGAAATTACAGAGAGCCTACGGAGAGAGAAATTATATAGATTTAGCTGGAGCTGGGAAATAATCCAGATCCAACTAGGTTGTAGCCCCCACACGAAATTTTAAAAATTATTTTATAAATATTATAATAAATAATAATAAAAATAAATCAAACAAATCAAATAATTGTAAAATTTTAATCAAAAAATACAATGTGAAAAAAATCATTTTAATACAATAAAACATTACTTTTATCTGTTGTAATAGATAATTCAAAAATTAATCCAATTTAAATAATTTATTGTATATATTATATATAATAATATGCATTAATTAATACCACCCGAACTATGCAATGAATCAAAATGAAGTTAAAAATTCCACCCGAACCTAAATATGAATACCAAAACTAAAAAATGAGCTATTTATCACATTGTATTAGCTTTTCTTTTGAACTTCTTACCTTTGTTTTGTTACTTTCTCTTCTTTTTTTGTGAAACAGTGTCGTTCTTTCCTTGTGATGAGCAACCAACCAAATATTCTTCGCCCTCTACGTATTTATATGTACGTGTAAAGGTGGAGAAAAGCGGGTTTGGGCCTTGAATTAAAGGTAAATGTTTCTTTACACACAAAAAGAAGAAGATAAAGTTGAAATTTATGTCCATACAATTTGTCATACGATAAACTAAAATAAAAGATGTTCCCTCCTTTTACAAAACAAGACCATAATATTAGAATTTTACCGGAGAAAGAACCTATTTTCTTCTAGTAAAGCTGCCGTCTTCTATCATGCCACCATCTCCACCTGCAAAACAAACAAGCAAACAACCTGAGTTAAACACCCCCTCCTCCCTCCTGTAATGTAAACTTGACACTATACTTACCAGTGAAAATCCCATCTGGGGTGGACTTTAGACATCCGGTTTTCGCCATATGGGTAATCGCTTTCAGCCCTTTTGGTGTTTTGGAATGCGCAGCATCCAATTGAATAGATGCCAATCAGGAGGACAATCATGACAATATTGAGGACTGAGAGCTTGTGCCAGTCTAGTTTTACACTCTCAAGAACTCCAGCTTTGCATGAATCACAATCGTAGCACAACAAGTTTTGTGCATTATTCCAGTGGTAACAATCTGCATCCTGGGCCAACATTGTCCCTGCATAACTGCATGTAGTTGGTGGCTTGCAACAACCCGACTGCAAAAACATTCACATGATCAACACCACAATTTTTATAACTACTCTCAAAACGAAAGATTTCCCCAAGAAGTTATGAGATATCATTAAATGATTTCAACGAATATTTTATGTAGTTAATTGGATGGATGAAATGATCACCTGAACCGGAGACATATCTCTGGTAAGATAGTCGACGGGAGTCCAGTAAGCAATTTGTGCACATGTTTTCGAACCCAAAAGGCAATTTTTGATGGTCATCCAGTACTGAGGATCCTTGATTCTTTTCTTAAACCATGGAGAGTAATCTTCAAGATGATACTCCTTATAAACCCTACCAGGAACTTCCACTCCTCCGCCGCGGCTGGTGACCACAAAACCAAAAAGAGTTATGCCTAACAAAGTCCCTATAAGGAACAACATGACAACTAAATACACCCAAAGTGCCCATGCAACATTAAAGCAAGCTCCAATGAATCCAGCAAGAGAAATAATAAGAATTACAAAGCCAATCACTAGAAGCGGTGTTTGAAGAAAACTTTCACATGTTGTTTTGCTCCTAGCCATCCATAAACCTCCTCCGATGATAGGTATGGATGCTAACAGAGTGAACAGGTTCAAGAACCCTATCACTGTATTACTAAACCTATACATGCTTCTGTTTCTTTTGTATGTGAGAATTGGGAGGGGATTATATTGGATTTGTGATATTTTCTACAGCTTTCTCCATAATGGTGAGATGAGATGGTGGTATTTTTGTTGTTGTTTATTCTAAAGATTGAAGAATTAATTCTATATTTCACTCACCTTTTATTGCTTTTCCTTAGAATAGGGTATCAAGAACTTTTATTCTGCAGGGTGTGAAAATGACACTAGTGTACTTCTTAGCTATTAAGGAACTTCTCATTTCAAATTTTATTCACATTACCCCTCTGGATGTAACAGTTAAATCAGAGACAAATCTGTGGCACTGGCCACACCATACATTTTACTTTTCAGTGCAAAAGTAAAGAGAGATTTTGTAATCTGTATATCCATGCTTGATCTAGAAGGACAATCAACATGTATTTCCAAATCTTGTATGATAACAGAGCATCTTCTCATAAATTTCCAAGGCATCTGTGAAGACCTGCAAGCAAAGAATATGCATGTAATGGGGCAGTTTGGTAAAAGCATCAAACTAATGCTGCAACTTTTTCTGGGATTGGAGCCAAGTGTGCCTTTTTTTCTTAAGCGTGATCAAAGCAAGAGTTAGGATCACTTTGAGTGGTGCCGGAAAAATGGAATACTTTGATCTTTATTAATTTCTTATCTTTATCTCTTTGCTTCTCTAGTTCTTTATTCCTTTAATTAATTTATTCTCTTTACAGTGGCTACTAGTCTGCTGGTACACAGATTGACCGACCACCCTCTTTCTGATAACCCATAAACCTATACAATAGAACTATACACAATGCATAATGTCAAATATATCCCCTTCTGTTATGTCCACACAGAACTGCGTGAGTTTGATCCGATATAAATTGGTACGCAGATATCTTGGCAAAGAGATCCGATATACGAGACAAATCGAGACACCTCCCAAGTCCAGCCCCAAACATCCAAAAATCTCAAATCCCCCTATTTTCATAATTCGTTATTCCAGCAACCTCCGATTTGTGTTGTTACAAAATTCCTTCAACAACAATTGACGCTAGAAGAAGGGCTAATTTTTTGATTGTGGAGGATAATCAAATCTTCTACATCATGCAAAGGGGTTATTATGGATCTGGAGCGGCTTTAATGGAGGAGCTGAACGGTGGAGGCGGTGATTCGTTCGTGGTTCGTTCATGATTCTTTTCAAAATTAAGATAAGTTTTCTTATGATTTTGTTTGTATACATAAGTTATTTTATAAAATTCGTAGTAAATTTAATACATGTCAGATTTTGATGATTTTTTATGATCCGAAAAGTTTTTACGATTTCCTGCAATTTTCGTTCTCGGTGTTTTCTCGGATTATGTTTCGATCTATTCTCGAAATCACAAAACATAATCAGATCTCGTTTTTCAGTATTGAGAAGTTAATCAACAGATGTTTTATTTGATTCCTGATTCATTATAAGTCCGTTTCTGACGAGCCATATATCATCGGAAAGCTCTTTTCGTTTCCTACAACTTTCATGTTTTGTGTTTTCCAAGAAAATATCGTTTACAGGGCCAAAAAGGTAAAAAACAGATCTGGACAGAATCTGAATCATGGATATGTTAAAGAATTGTGATGCAATATTCGTAGCACATGATTTGATTACTTCACTAGCTCATGCATGGACAAAAATAAGTGTGGAAGGTCCTTTTCTGAGAAGGGTAATGTTTTCGAAAGCTCTATTTTTCGAGTAAGATAATATTTTTGAAGACCCTACTCTCAGGAGAGTTCATGGATAAAATTACATTATTGAAGGCCCATTGGTAGATGGATATTTCTTGGTTGGCACGAGACATTCCTACAATCACGGGAAGAAATGCGGAGATGCCGCGAGATTGCAGGAAAACGTGTGGGACCAGACGTGATATGGTTGACACGAGACATTCCTATAATCACGGGAAGAAATGCGGAGATGCCGCGAGATTGCAGGAAAATGTGTGGGACCGGACGTGATATGGTTGGCACGAGACATTCCTACAATCACGGGAAGAAATGCGGATATGCCGCGAGATTGTAGGAAAATGTGTGGGACCGGACGTGATATGGTTGGCACGAGACAACCCTACAATCACGGGAAGAAATACGGAGATGCCGCGAGATTGTAGGAAAATGTGTGTGACTGGACGTGATATTGGCTGAAAGCCTGACATTTGAAATTTGGTAACTTATTAAAGCCTCAGCTCGGGGGCTCGTGGATGAACGAATACACATCCTTATGTGGACAATGACACTTGAAAAGCGTGTACGCCAATTCGGACTATATACAAAACGCCAAGGTCCTAACTTGACAATGAGACCGCAACGGATTTCGAAATGATATTACATATACTCGCACTTTTGAAACCTTGGCAAAAATATATATCCTATTTTGGTCATCGCATCCTCTCCTACTTGTAACCTCGTACGATTTACGGGCACCTAGTGCTCTGTATGATTTACTGACCTTCTATTTTCAGCTGTTTCAGCGATCGAAGAAATTTGGAAGCTCGAAATTTTTTAGTTCTCCACTGCAGCAAGCTACACTAAAGAACTAGGGGTTTGCTGTTATGCCACATTTTGGCATAGTCCAAATTTATCCGTTTAATAATTATTAATTCAGATTAATAATTAATTACTTGACCACTAAGTTTCCTCTCCCTGAAATGAGGAAAAAATCAATCTCAATCAACGAATAACAGAAAATATCTCCAAACGATATTCTTCAAATCAGGAAGATATCACAACGCCAAGATAATGCAAGATAAATTTTGTAATTTCCCACATTAACAAAGTTTATCCCAAAAGTCTCTCAGGGATAAACACAATTGCACAGAACTGTGTGGGCTTGATCCAATATAAATTGGTACGCAGACATCTTGGCAAAGAGATCCGATATACGAGACAAATCGAGACACCTCCCAAGTTCAGCCCCCAAACATCCAAAAATTCCAAATCCCCCTATTTTCATAATTCGTTATTCGAGTAACCTCCGATTTGTGTTTGTTACGAAATCCTCCCACAACAATAGAACTATACACAATGCATAATGTCAAATATATCCCCTTCTAACTAGTTGTGAGAATGTCCTATGTGAATGTGATCATTTTTTTAGGGAAAAGAATCACTTAAAGGAAA
This sequence comes from Heracleum sosnowskyi, assembly GCA_030848705.1. Classification (NCBI taxonomy): domain Eukaryota; kingdom Viridiplantae; phylum Streptophyta; class Magnoliopsida; order Apiales; family Apiaceae; genus Heracleum; species Heracleum sosnowskyi. Next base: position 15,344,073 of record CM061239.1, read on the forward strand.
ACTAAAGAAGCTTGTGACTTTAATCATACAGTTATGTATGCTTTCTCATTTTAGATGTTAACTTTATTTCAGGCAAGGTTAGGATTCCATTATACATTTGTTAGACTCTTTTATGCAACTTGATTTTTTTTATTTTTTTTATGTAGATTCAGTTGTACCCAAATTAACTATCTTGTTTAAGAAGCTCTAATAAAACCAGGAACTCGATAAGGAAATGAGTGTGGAAGCTTGCTACTTAGAGATATAAATTCTGATACAAATGTAAATCTCTGTTATTGCAATCATGTCTGCAAGCTCCTTAGAGAGGTACTGAATTTGGAATGTCTAGTCACCTTCAAAAGATGTTTGATGTTTGTAGTGAGGAGAACAATTGTTGTCTCAGTTTGTGCATCAGTAACATGAAGAGGAATTAAAAATTAGAGTGTAAAAGTGAGGAGAAGACCAGTTTATTACATAGGTAGCAATCAACCTACAGAATTTACGATAAATGGAACAACAGTTAAGCATAAATGTCAAAATTTGAAGCTTTATGCATAGTCCATGGGCAGAATTTTCTGGGTAGGCTTTCGATAGAGCAATAATTTGATAATTTTGTTTTCTTATGATCAACTTCTAAATTCTAATAGTCAAAAATACATACACATATATCAATCATTTAAACCCTTCCAAGTTGTTGCCATCCTGAAGTGGATAATTAATTTTCGAAGAATCTGGAGTTTCTTGTCCATACAACTTTTAGAAATAGAAAGTGGTGTAGCAGAAGAATCAGGATGAAAGCCATATATCAAATTTAGTTGACATGCAATCATACTAATCATATCCACGAGTCCATATCATCCATTATACTCTGAAAGTATTTACTATGCAGACATAATCTAAAGGAAAGAACCAATTAAGCTAGGAAGCAGGGACACTTGGGTAGGGTGCCGAGTCCCCGTGTCGGATTCTTGGATACGCGTGTCTCCGTATCGTATACGCCTATACGGGGATTCTTTCACAATCTTACTTTCGATTTTTATTTTCAAAAATTATAGTCAAAAGTTGTTTTAACTAACTATTTAAAAAAAAAAACAAGTATCAATGTCTGTAAACAAATACAAAAGATTGATGATCATTTTCATTTTTGCATAAATTACAAGATTAAACTCATACTTTAGTATTTTGAATGAACAAATCATGCATTTCATTTAGTTGACATACATATTTTGGTTCTAGCAATTGGTTTTAATATGCAGAACATGAAATATATATGAAAATTTATATCCACACTCATATCCTCGTAATTTTAAATTTGTCGAATGCGTGTCCCAGTATTACACATCTGCACTCTCGCACCCTCTCTTTGCTTCTTAGCAATTAAGTGTAGAGTCTATGAAATTTCAAGAGTATATTTAAGAATGGGCGAAGGAAGTGAAAGACTAACCATGAAAAGACGTCCTTCATTCCTTGTAGAAACTGCATATACAAAGAGGGCATCCTATAGAGTCTGAGCGCTACTGAAGATCAAACAACCCAAACACTAATGGTGCCTTCTTGGAGCCTAATTCACGTAAGTGGTCGAGAATGGAAAAATCATGTTACTGATGTTATCGACAAAAAGTGAAAGGATCCGGTGCTTGCAAAACTTGGTTGCTGGTGGTAAGGGAGTGAAGCTCGTCACGAGGCACAAGGTGACACTTGACATGCGATGAGGCACTCGAAGACAGACATCTGGGAGATGTGCTTGTCAGTGAGGACTGAGGAGGATTGGAAATAGAGTCGCCACCAACGAAGTAGAGTTCGGATTCAATGCGGACACAGACTATGCCAAATGATTAACCTTGTTTACAGGTAAAAGTGCATACAGGCTTAATTAGAATCTGCTCTGATATACACAGCATATCTTGAAAGTCAGCACTACCAGTGATGAGAGATTGATATAATAGTTTGATATGCTGGAATCCATCTCTATCTTATGCAGCCTCGATGTGTCCTCGTACCTGGAGTCACCATTCCCTAGCGCATGCACAGAGATGGCAATTTTGTTTTATCCTCCTTCAGTCTCTTTACATATTGTCCTGTTTAATAACGCATCTCCATCAAAATGCTCATCTTGCACTCCAGTATCTTCAATTTTCTTCCATGACAATCATTCTAGAATCTCTGATTCAGTATCATCACTAGTCTTTTGCTCTGTATACACATCTAATCTCATGTTTTTAGACGGGGAAAAATACGATGTGAGCTGTGGAATGTGTCTTGTGTCATGGGCTCATGGAAGTTACAATAACATTAAAGAAAACTCCTAATATCGCAAAACTATGAATGCTCAAAAAAGCGTAAAACAGAATAAGTTTACAATTTTACAATCCCATGACTTTGGTGTGTTCTGCCAATAATGGCACAACTAAATGGAAGGATCGGAATACCTGATGGGTGTATTACACTAGTCATGCCGCTTCCTCTCTCACAGAGGCCTCTTTCTGGTTATGTATATTTGCTTCTATACGTTCCTTAGATTCTGCACTACCATTCCAAACCTTTCTAGTCAGTCGTAAGATTTGTAGCAAGTTAGAACAGAAAGGACTTGAAACTTTTCTTGTCCCGAAGCCGCGTGTGACTGTGAGTGTCTATGATCTGAGGTGTTTACATAAAATCTAAGGCATGAAAAATACTAAAACTTGCTAACAACAAGATCCCCTCAAGTCTCAAGATAATTAAGGAAAAAAAGAAAAAAAAATGCCTGCCTTCAAGATATCAAGATTTTGGGTCAGCTACTTATGACCCATAGTACAGTTAAACCTTCATAAATAAATACCCTTCGAACATAAGAATTTCATTCAAAGCTATTTATTTACCGAGATTAAAAATACATCAATTCTATTATGTTGAGACGGCAAAAAATTACTAAACCGGCAAAGTTATTCAACATTTATTTATCGAGGTTGTAGTGTTTGTACAGAAGTAGACAATACCTACACTAGAAACATGGCATTAAAAACTTGACATTCACATCTCATTTAAAAAAAGACAGCAGCTGCTATATATAGTGGCAGTCCTGTGAATGTGACTAGTGCGGTGAATTAAAGCTTGAGCTGCCATAAACACCATCAGCTGAAGCTTGTGAACATGATGAAGATGCTGAGAGGAACTCTGTAATATAAAAAAGAAAGAAAAAGAAAAGTCTACATCACAAATACACCAAACGAAAACATGTCAAGGACTGGATAAGCATGTAACCTCTGTGGATTGGATGGGTTCCTAAATTCCTGCCCTGCAAGTTGCAGTACGTAAAATGTGATAATACTAACATGAAAAGATGCAAAATCTGTTTCCTGGGTCAAATTTTACACTCATGATGATTGAATGATTGATTACCCTGATTTATTTTAGGAATTTTATCCAAAAATTAAGGGCCGCTCGTGTGAAATATTGTCTTGCTTAAGACCAGATTTATGTTTTCTAGTACTTGGATTTGCATGTCTTGACCACTGATCATTGTACATTAGAATCTAAGAAAATTTGAGGATTAGCCCAATTATATTGGATAATTGCAATATTGGGAGACAACATATTTTACATTTGAAGAATAATTTGATTTTAATTGTAATAATTAATCAAAATTATAATCGAGTAATAATCAAATACATGAAAGTGATAAATTAATATTTAATTTATTAATCTTAACGTAGTAGTTTACAAAAAAACATGTAGCAATTATTCGAATTTTAAAAACTGAATCGACTAAACATAACGTAAAAATTAATCGAAAATTAACCGATCAAATCAGAAAATTTTCGAACTATATCCATGTAATATAAATTATATGTACTTGTAGTTTGCATGTAATGTAAATACACAAGCAATATAAGATTTTTCAGTTTTTATATAAAACATAAATTTACAAACAAAAAGTAAAAAGATTTTGTTAATAATAAAAATAAAATTATCAAGTCTGTGAAACTCAAAGAGAGAACAATTGAAAACGTCATGGACAGTTCAAGGTCACGTGATGGGGTTAGGCAAAAGTAGATGAAGGTGGGCCCAGGCAGTTTAGGAGAAGTTTGACTTTCTCAGCAGAAAACTGTGAGCTTCGCACGTGCCGGAACAGTCTCTGACACGCACACGAGATGAACTCAAAACCTATGACGTGTTCTTTTATTTTAAAGTACTTACCGCGTATCCAATCACAAAAAATCCTTAATTAAAAATGGATAAAATATGTTAAAAATAAAAATTATAGCTAATATGTAAAATTTTGCAATCTTCACTGGGACATTTTTGTTAGCTATAAATTTAGTCAACCTCAACATATTGACTATATTTGTCGAACCTCTAGGGATCTGTAGTGAAACTCCACATCATCTATTACCATATTAAAATAATACATTCTATCCATAATAACTTAAAATATTAATAACATACTATTTTTAAAATATAGCTAATTATTATAACTAACTTCATTGTAGCACAATCTCTTACAGGTTGAACAAATTTTACATAATCAACATTTTATATGATTTTAGCTAACCAATTTAGTCAACCCCGTTGGATATGCTCTTACTCCAATATTGTACATGGACTGTTACTGTTTGCAAATCAATTTTTATCGTAAAACTAGGGCTGAGTAGATTATTCGATAATCGAAAATTCGATTATAAGAGCAAAATTAATAATCGAATTAAGAATTGAAATAATTTTGATTATTTATCAAACTGAATTATTTTGATTAAAATCAAATACATAATTATAAAATAAAATAAGAACCAAATTATTTTGGTTCGGTTAACCGAACCGAATTATTTCAATTATTTCGGTTCGATATTTAATTAACCGAACCAAATGTTCAGCCATGCGTAAAACAACGCGGGGTTGACCAGTTTATGTCTGATTTTGGCGGGATTTATTTACCCTCGATTTCCGTAAAAGATTTTATGTAAAATCTGAATGTTAGATGGAGCCACTTTATCTCTTTTAACTGTTCAAAGGTTATCAATTATGGCCCGCCCGCCAGTCAGCCACTTTGAATTATCTTAAATAACTTGTTAATTTTTTTAAAAAAATAAGTAAAAAAATTAAGATTTAAGTTATATATTTTTTATTTTATGATACACCAATTTTTATTTATTTATTTTAATGGTGCTTTTTAAAACATGAATATCTTTATTTGCAATTTCTTTTTTTGACAATATCTCCATTTCCAAATCTGTTCATACTCAAACACAAGCATTTTTTTCCCATCGAATATACTGTTCATTTGGGATTTTTGATAGGTTTTAGATCCCAGATATTTTGAAAAGATTTAGCAATAACTTAATATCACAACTCAATCTTCCTGCATTTTTGGAAAAATTTAATTAGTAATTTTGCAGAAGTCCTAGAATTTATGATTATATTTTTTTTTATTATCACCGTAATTACATTTCACTACTTCAAAAGGCCGTATATATAATTTATCAAAAATATTTTAATAACTTTTTTTCGAGAAAAATAAGCTAAATCATTGATTACCTAAGAGATTCTCTCTCGTTTAATGAAAGCAGGAACAAAAAATAATATTCTTTTTTTTAATTGAATAAATCTTATACTAAAAAGTAAGAGATCTCAATATATTCATGGAAGGGAATTTACATGAAATAAAAAGATAAATTGAAAAAGAAATAGTTATGAATTTAAAATTAGGAAACAAACTGAGGGTATAACAGTCAAATTAAAACATGAGAAAACCCTAGAAACACGTCAGTAACAGTAAATATAATCATCATTCATCACCATAAAAAAACCCCGAATATAATAGAAAAGATTACGTGAAGTAATTAAATGTGGGAATCGATGGCATGCAATAAAAGTCAAAAAGCAATGTGATAATATAAATTAAAGTATTATTTCCACTAAAGCAGAGTGCAAAAAATAAAAAATATAATTTACCTATCATATCTCTAAATTTTAATTGAGATAATAATTTTATTTATATTTTCTCGAAGATACTCTTATTTTTATATTATAGTCTTACCTTTTTTATTACTTTTTTATCTTTTCCTAAATTTGTCATACATTTTAACTAGTATATTAGATTTCCATTTCTTCAATTTCTACTTTTTACTATTTTAAATTTAAAATATTTGAGCAACGGACGTGAAAGACAAAATCAAATGTGGTTTAACATCACCATAGAAGTACACTACAACTTACAATAAAAAATATATATATACACACACACCTATACATACAAAATCCTATCTCTATACTCCATATATCACTCACTATCTAATACAGTAAATTATATCTAGAAATAAATAATAATAAAATACATTTCCATCATTTCTCTCTCTAGAAAATGAAGAAAGAAGTATACTAGCCCTATATTCTCTCTCTCTCCTCTTCCCTTCCCTTCCTTTCTCTCTTGTCCCTTATCAACTCCCCCCTCATTTCTCAATCTTTTTCTCTTCAAAACCCTAATTTTTATCCCCGATTCACTCTTTATTTTCACAAACTAATCACAACCCATCTCAATTCACGTCAATTCTCGATCTGGGTATCAAAGATTTCAGCTTGAATTTCAAGATTTGGTTCATTTTCAGCCCTAGGAATCATAAAGGTGCGATCTTTAGCTTGGATTTGGGGCTTTTGGGCTTGGAATTGATTGTTTGTGTAAAAAGATACATATATTTGTGTGTTTTTGTGTGCTTTTGTGGTTGATGCCGCCGGAGTTATTGCCCCGGGATCGGAAAGAGTTGTTTAGGGAGAGGAAGAACGAGAGGTCTTTATCCGAAGGTGGTGGTTCTAATAGATGGAGAGATGTGAGAAGACCTAGTGGTTAGTATTTTTTAATTTTTGTATCTATATGTTTATGTTTGTATCTCTAGGTGTGTGTAAAGGTGTGATTTTTTGGTATAAAGATTGGATTTTTAACTGTGTTCTTGAATTACTTTAGTTTTTTTTAGTTTTTGATTTTACCCTTGTTGGATTTTTTAATTTTGAATTGATTGGATGAATAAAGTTTGAATCTTGAGACTTTTTATGTGTTTGGAAATGAATAGGTTTTTTGTGAAGTTGTGTGTAGGTAGGTGTGTGTAGGGAAGTGGTAGATCTAATGTTGACTTTGGGTGATTTGTGGATCTGGGTTGTTTAGGTTGGTTTTGTTGATTTGAGGATGTTTTTAATGCGTGAGTTGTGTTTTGTTGAATTTATGAGATGTTTTTACACCCCTTGCTGAGTAATTTAACTTTTTGTAATTTTTTGTGATTTTGTGATTTATAGGTTATGGTAGAAGTTCTCCTATGTTATCTGAAGAATCATTTCGTGGGTCTGGACCTTCGAGGTCTAATGATAAGATGCTGGATGATGAGAACGGTCGGTCATTTGGGAAGTATGGGAGAAGTGGGAGGGAGACCAGGGGTGGGCCTTTTAGTCAGAGAGGTTTGATTAGACACTCCTCTGATGCTGCTGCTGCCGCTATTGCCAATTCATCTTTGACTGGCCCTGCTAGTATGCAGCTTGATGTAAATGACCAGAGGTTAGTGGATGACGTACTAACATGTAATCAAATTGACTTGAAAGACACACATGATAAGAGTGGTGGTGTCAGTGGCTCGTGCACAGGTCAGAAAGTAGATGGAGAAAATTCATTGAGCTCTATAGATTGGAAGACTCTTAAATGGACACGTTCCGGAAGCATGTCTTCACGGGGTTCTGGTTTGAGCCATTCAAGTAGCTCCAAGAGCATGGGAGTAGATTCTACTGAAACTAAGTCTAATTTTCAGCCTCAAAATGTATCACCATTGCAGTCCCCTTCATGTGATGGTGCTGCTTGTGCAAGTCCTGCTGCTGGTGCTGGTGCAAGTCTCGCTGCTCCTACTGAAGAGACAAGTTCGCGGAAGAAGCCACGCCTTGGATGGGGTGAGGGGCTTGCAAAGTTTGAGAAGAAAAAGGTTGACAGTCCTAGTGACACAGCAGTGAAAAATGGAATGCTATTATCTGAAAAAATAGTTGACAGCCCTAGTGACACTGCAGTGAAAAATGGAATGCTCTTATCTGAAAACAACACAGACCATGGACGTTCTCATGTCATCAATGTCCCAGATAGAAGTCCTAGATTAGCAGGTCTCTTGAGCTGTACATCTCCTACAACTCCCTCCTCTGTTGCTTGCAGTTCCTCACTTGGTAAGTAAAGTGTTCAATTATCATCTTGTTGCCACTTCTTTTTTGTTTCATTCAGAGTAATTCCAGCACAATTCGTTATGTGTTCATTGTATGTTAAGATGATGTTGATGGTCTCTAGGTTTTGAGTTAAAACCAAGACATTACTTGTGCGCTGCATTTCTTTTCTGAAAGTGAACTGTGTTTTTTAGTTTCTTTAATTCTGCATTCATATGATATATGGGACCATTGATGTTAAACTAAGAAGACATCTGTAGATTTAGACCCTCAACATTGCATAGGAGAATATTGTTGTATGTGGCATTTATAAAGTAAAATATCAACCCACTGGAGATTATCAGCTAATATACTGAATATAGACACACTGCTTGCATTGCTGCTTTTCTATTTTTCCTCTGATCCAACAATGACCATTATTTCATGTTCTCCGGTCAGTAAATTGTCATGTCACATAATTCTTTTGAGCTTATTATGTTTCTGCAAATTGCATTCTATACTGCCTCTTTCTTATCAGTATTCAGTTAAAATGAGGGATTCAGCATGGTTCTAGTCTGTAGTATAAACTTCAGCTATGTAAGTAGCATGTTTAGAGTTTCCTGCAAATACAATAATTACAAGATTTACGTGGGCTGCTAATGATCTTATTAAAAAGCAGCCTCAGTAATTTGGCAGTGACATTTTAGAATACTATGTCTCTACATTCGATACCTTGGCGATGTTTAACCAAAATTTAAATTTGCGCTGCCAAGTATCTCGATGTCACAGATGAGTGGATTCTCATTTGTTGGAGTACCATGATATAGTGAAGTGGCTAACAAAGTGGAAGCAAGTTGTAATGGGGGTTCTGGGTAGGAAGTATACAACCCTGTGGTACTCGTGCTGGTAATGTCTAATAGGCAAACCTGGTATCTTTGAGTATACATAATATATGTGAATTTATGAAATCAGTGGGAATTCTTAATAATTGGATATATAACTTTTCAGTTTTGATATGCTCACAAATGCGAAGTTATCAGAAGTTTTTTATTTGAAATAACTATTCACAAATCGGTGCAAAAATGTATATATTTTAATGAGTTAAACTCAGAAAACTTGTTGAAGGAAAATCTTTTTTTTTTTGCTAAATTGAAGGAAAATCTTGCGACAAATTGATGTGTAAATATATATAAGTGAGAGGTAAGGGCAAACAATTTTTCTAAATTTCAAATATGTTTGACATTATTAGAAAGGGATTTGTTGCTGATGGAACAAGGTAGATAGTTTTTTTTTTCTTTTCTTGTGGGAGGTTTAATTTGTTAAAAATGCAGAATAAGAACTACAGACCATTAAACATGTTTTCGTAACCTCTTATTTTCCTGCACTATCTGGAATCTATCATAGTTGGTGCATCCTGTGTTGGGACTCCTGTATCTATTACTCGACTGTAACCAGCATCTAGTTTGACTTAAGCTTGATAAGCTGACACGGAACTTGTGAACCCTGGAGTGTGGGAGTATATATATCGTAATCAACTTGCATAATGTTTTCCTTCTTCCCGTGAGCCCCTCCCGCCAGCCTGTCTTCCCAAGTCACTTGGATCTTAGGAGTATGGTGTTAACTATACTTCATCACCTGATCTAGTTTTATCACCTTTTAATGTTAATACCCAGGAGGAAACTATAATTCTTTTTGTCGTCCCGCTTTGTATGTGTTAAAAGAGATCTTGCTTGGATACTTAGTAATGATCTCTTCAACGGTTGTGCTTTACCTATATTCATTTGCATATATTTATAACTAATGATATGCTTCTATTTTCATGGAAAACACCATCTTCTATATTGTGCCATATTCGTTTTACGTTAATGGGCATATGATGCATGATTTCTGATTTTCAAATCTTCTATCTTGCAACAGGTGTAGAAGACAAATCTTTGGGCAAGGCGGTGAATGTTGAAACTGCTAATTTATGTGGATCTCCTTCGGAGTCTTTGAATCAATGGGAAGATTTATCTTGCAATCCGGTGACCTTGGAGGAGACACCAATTGCTAATTTATACCCTTCAATTAACGAATTGGTTCAATGTAATTATCAAGGTTTGACGGACTCTGATTTTGTGAAGTCTACTGCTATGAACAAGTTGCTGGTATTGAAAGCTGATGTCTCAAAAAGAATAGAAGCTGCCGAGTCTGAGATTGATTCGCTTGAAACTGAATTGAAGTTACTGATATCTGACACTGGAAGTGTCCATCCACATCCAGCTTCTTCTAGTTCTCTGCCAGTGGTGTGTTTAAACAAGCAGTCAGCAGTAGGTACCACATCTAATATAATTCCTAGACCAGATCCTTTGCAAACTTCTGGAGATTTGATGGGCAGGACTTGTGGTGCTTCTGCAGGGGAACTTGCAGAAGGTAAAGATGAGGATATTGATAGTCCAGGCACCGCAACATCCAAGTTTTCTGAACCTATATACTCGGGGAAGCCGATTTGTCAGGCTGATGTACCGAATCCTGTCGAAAGTTCATGGAAAGTAGGTGCTGGTAGAAATGACAGTGAAGTTAAGTCCTTTGTATTTGCTGTTGAAGAGGAGGGAACAGAATCTGGACCTAGTCAGGGTAATTGTCATATGCTTCCAAAAAATGTTGGTGTACAGACGGAAAATGTAAATGATCTAATAGTGGCTTCTAACAAAGAGTTTGCACATGAAGCTTCTGAAGTATTTAGCAAGTTAGTGGCAGCCAAATCATCCTCTTTTCATATTCCAATAGTTGATAATAGCCAGGACTTGAAAGTTGATCCTTTAGTAGAGGAGAAATTTGCAATGAGGAAGCGTTTCATGAAGTTTAAGGAAAGAGCAATCACTCTAAAGTTCAGAGTATTTCAGCACCTCTGGAAGGAAGATCTGCGCTTGCTATCCATAAAGAGAAGCCGAGCAAAGCCTCAGAAGAAGTTTGAATTTGGCACCCGAATGCTTCCCTGTGGCTACCAAAAGCATCGTGCATCTATTCGTTCACGATTCTCATCTCCTGGTTAGTAACTTTTCTGATTTTATCCTCTTGTATTTGTATAATTTTTAAGTTATGGCATCTACTTTTCACTAGGTAAAAATCTGTTGCATTTTGCTCCTCTTTCTTGCTTGTTGCCTATAGAAAAGAGCCGGAAATTGGAAGTATTGATTTGTTTTAGTGTTCTTATATTGGTATGTTAATGTGTTGTAGTATTGAATACCATGCCATCCTTATTCTGGATCTTCTTGCTGTGCCAAACTATATGATTTACATTAAGCTTTTCAAATTGATCTAAAATGTTTTTTCTCCATGAATTTCAGTTACTTTTACAATCACTATCTTGTTTACGGGCCAGATTTTTTTTTTCCAGAGTTTGAACTTATTATCTTGCTTTTGTATCATGTTTCTTATTTATACATTCCTATGGTAAGACATATACTATATTGTCTTGCAAGCTCTTTAGGTATAAGCAAGTTTTTAAAGTTTATCTGAAATAAACATTTTGACTATTAGCTATCACTTTAGAATAGTTTAGTAAATTTAATACCTTCAGTATGTGTTATCTATGGCAATTAATCTCCTTGTGTATAGATGTACTTGTCTTCTTCTAGAAAGTAGGACTCTTTCAAGGAATTGCCATACTAGATTACAGGTCTAGCAATAAACTGCCAATGCCATTGATGATGCACTTGATGACTTGTTTTTAGTCTCACGTACATGCCAAGTTACTCAGACTCAGCACAGATCCGAGTGTCGGATTCGCATTTTCAAAAAAATTAGGACACTGGGACACTGTCCAAATTTTGGAAATTTTGGACACAGGTACGAGGTTACAGTATTTTTTAATATATTGGCCATTTTTCCAGGGAGAACCCTCTTATATAGAGAATCGTGGAGAACCATCTATTCTACAATAGAATCTCATAAATAATTTTAAAATTCTTTTTCACAAAATATAGAATCTAATTTTAATGTTGAACATTATCATATACAAACTTCATAAAAAATTTGACATTTAAAATTTGAACAAAAGCATTGATTCTAAATTTGATTCTATTGCAGAATCATTTTGGATAAATTTGATTCTACTGTAGAATCACTTTGAACTATTTGATTAATTTTTAATTATTCTTTAGAAAAAAGTTGTGTAATTTCGTTTTTTGATTTAATAATTGGTATTTTTTATTATATTTAATAAAAAATGTGATAAAAATATGTATTATGGATTTTTTTGTAATGCTCTCCCGGACTCTATAGAAGGAGTTCTCTCTTGAGTGCCAGCCTCCCCCCTTTGTCTTCCCCACCCCATCCCACCTTGTCTTCCTTCTATTTTCACCAGACCTCCATGTTTTTCTGGCAACATACAAATTTTTTCCCGGAAACCTGCAATTTGTTTTTCTTTCGTTAACACGAAGGATCCGATTTGACATACACGTATCCCACGTCCGACACTTTATGGCCGCCGGAATAGGCCAGTTAGAGTAACATAGCGTACATGTGCTAGGTATATACTTCATGGAAGCAAATTTATGTAGTTGCTACTAGGGTATGAGAGCCCAAAAACGTTATGAGTTATACCCAAAATTTTGGCAAAATTATATATCTAATGGTGCAATGTTGAGCCTGTAAGCATTGCTTATCTTAAAAAAATTATTCGTCACCAAAAATGTTGAGTGAGTGTATAATATCATAAGTTTATATCCCCGCATGCACAGTTCTTTTTATCTCAGTTCGTCCAATCCCTAGAGCCCAGCTATATAATTATAGGAGGTACCTGGTTCTTCACAGATGAATGCTAGCTTAAATGATAGCAATGCATAATGTTCATGTTTGTAGGAGAGCTAACTTAAGACTTTTCTTTATTTCCTTATCCCCACTTCCCCATCCCGCCAGGAATTGAAGTGTGGGGGTAAAATCTCAGACATGCTGCGGTATTTATGTACATATATTTTAGTGGGTGTGCTGACCCTTGTATATATGAATAACTTATCTAAACTTTAAGAGCAGCGGCATCTTGCATCTCTGGCTTGTGTTGCATCGCTGTTTATAACTCTGCATTTGGAGATGGAACTTTTACAGAAAAACTTTTATTCTATCTGCTTGATATAGATCTGTGTGCTCTAGGTGCATTATCTTCGCAGAATTTTAGGCTAAATTTTTTTTATTACTTTAAACTTAATTATCTGCTGAGATTTAGCATTTTCATGCATCGTACATTTGTCTGAATTCAGGACCTGATTACTGCCAATGCTCCAGTTCTCAAGTTTCTGGATCTGGGAAGTTTAGTAATAGACTTGTTCTACATTTTTCTCAATCTTCGTTGTAAAATGTATCTTATGTCGTTTGCAGCGGGGAATCTGAGCTTAGTCCCCACCACACAGGTGATTAATTTTGCAAGCAAATTGCTCGAGGATTCCCATACAAAGATCTACAGAAGTACTCTGAATATGCCATCTTTAATTTTGAACAACAGGGAAAAGATAATGTCAAGGTTCATTTCAAGTAATGGGTTAGTAGAGGATCCTTGCTCTCTTGAGACAGAAAAACGTATGATCAATCCATGGACATCTGAAGAGAAAGATATCTTCTTAGATAAGCTTTCTATATTTGGGAAAGACTTCAGAAAAATATCTTCCTTTCTTGATAACAAAACAACTGCAGATTGTGTTGAGTTCTATTACAAGAATCACAAATCAGATTGTTTTCAGAAAGCGAAGAAGAAGCCGGAGTTTGCAGAAAAAGGGAAGTCCTATTCTAAAAGCACCTACTTGGTTACATCTGGTAAGAGATGGAATCGTGACAACAATGCAGCTTCTCTTGATTTGCTGGGTGCAGCCTCAGCAATAGCTGCTAACGATGACGATGGCTTAGAAAATCAGAAGTGTGCACCAAGATTGATTTTTGGTTCTTGCAACTCTAGAACGGCACGGGGTGATGATGTTATGCCAAAGAGGTCCAGTGCTATTAACATCTTGGGGAGCGAAAGAGAAAATGTAGCTGCTGATGTGTTGGCTGGTATATGTGGTTCCCTGTCTTCAGAAGCTATGAGTTCTTGCATTACCAGTTCGATTGATATTGGAGAGGGATATCAAGAGAGAAAGTGCCAACCAATGCGATTAAAGAAAAGGCGATCAGTGACACCTGAGGTTGCACAGGATGTTGATGAAGATACATGTTCAGATGAGAGTTGTGGAGAGGTAGACCAGGCAGATTGGACCGACGAGGAAAGGTCTGTTTTCATTCAGGCTGTGTCATCCTATGGCAAGGATTTTGCAATGATTTCCCGGTGTGTTAGGACGAAGTCCAGTAATCAGTGCAAAGTCTTCTTCAGTAAGGCTCGGAAGTGCCTTGGGCTGGATATGATGCATCGTGGTTCTTGCAGTGGGGGAGCATCATTGAGTGACAACGGTGATGGAGATGGTGGAGCTGACATGGAGGATGCTTCTCTTGTGGAGAACGGCTCAGGTGTTAAATCAGGCTGCAAGACTGATGATGATCTGTCCTTGTCTAGTTCGAAAGCAGTTCAGACAGAAACATCTCCTTTAGGGACTATAAATATTCATCCTGACGTTGGCAAGTCAAACAAAATAAACAATGCAGGAGAATTAGATGTTATAGCTGACGAGCCAGACGATGACGTTTCTGCTGGAAGTAAATACAATTCTGATGGTAGTGAGTCTCTTGCTGTGAAGATTCTTGAAAATGGATTTGGGACTCGTTTTAAAAGACAAAACGAAGCTGCAGAAAGTGGTGGTTGGGAGAAACCAGAAGTTGTCCAGGAGGTTAGTGACATTGTGAAACCTTCTTGTACAGAAGTACAGAGTGGTATTAATGTTGATAGTTCTCGAGCAGAAGAAGCGGGAACAGAGTTTTCATTACTTAGAAATAGCTTTAATGGGAAAGATCTTGAAGCTATTCCCCCATCTGATGGAAATGTTACCGTGTCAGATGGTACAGATTTATCAGCAACTGGCACTCTGCCTGGGCGTGAGCACATAAATCCAGTCAATTTGGTTACTGCTCCCTTTTCTGTACTGCAAACTCCTGTTATCCAAGATCCTGACGTTCTGCAGACTGAGAAGAGTCTTAAGCTGACATCTAATTTACTTTCAGGGAACTCCAGTAATACACATCTAAATATTTCTGTGAGCGCAGAAGATGGTTATAACAAGCCTCCATGTCAACAGTCCTCAAGGGATCATATTAGTCCGTTGAATAGTCTTCAAGCTTATCCACCATCGATACCAACCAAGAAAGCGTTGAACGGGGATATTGGTAACTATAAACCAACACCGAGTCAAAGTATCTCAAAAGTTGATGAAAAATCTTATTCTGATCACCTTCTACATCAGGATACTTATCTCCCGAAGTCTAATGGTCATGGTCCAAAACATAATGATATGAGGTCTGAACTTCACTTACTGTCCCAAGACCATCTGAAGGAAAATTCAAGAAGACCTAGGCCGCGGTGTTTATCAGATTCAGATCAACCAACCCGTAAAGGTGATGTAAAGCTCTTTGGTCAGATTTTAAGTCACCCTTCAGCTCAGCAAAAGCCAAATTCTAGAGCAGAGGAGAAAGAAGATAGGGAGGCCAAACATGCCAAGTCATCTGAAAATTCCTACAACTTGAAAATCACTCCTAGTCCGAATTTAGATGGAATTTTAGCTTCTACCAAGTTTGATCATAACAGTTACCTGGGCCTTAGAGATATGGGACTTCCTGTGAGAAGTTTTGGTTTTTGGGATGGTAACCGAATACAAACTGGCTTTCCCTCATTGCCTGATTCTGCAATCTTGCTTGCTAGGTATCCTGCCGCCTTTGGTAATTACCCACCTTCCTCTTCTAACGTAGAGCAGCAGCAATTACATAGAATTAGTGATTGTAATTTAAATGGTGCATCAGTTATGCCAGCAAGAGAATTAGGTAGCAGCAAAGGGGTTGCTGACTATCAGGCTTACATGAATTGTGATGGTGCCAAAGTTCAGCCATTTGCAGTCGATTTGAAGCAGCAACAAAATAGATTCTACTCAGAGATGCAGAGACAGAGACGAGGAAGTGAATTTGATGGTGTGTCAAGTGTACAACAGCAAAGGGGTATGGTAGGACTTGATGTTCTGGGCAGAGGGGGGATCCTTAATGGTGGAGGTGGGCCGCGCAATACTGTTTCGGATCCTGTGGCAGCAATCAGAAGGCATTACGCAGGTGAACAGTACAATGGGCAAATTGGAAGCATCATCAGGGAGGAAGCATGGAGAAGTAATGGGAATGTAGGCAGGTAGTAGAAGTGCAGTGAGGGCTTCCAAGAGAAGGTCCTCAGGCGGCAAGTAATCTCAACTTGTTTGTTGCCCCTGTATAATAGTTAGTCGTCACAACTTTAGTTCTGTTATTTAATAACTTTAGTTCTGTTATTTAATAGTTCAGGTGTTTTTTCTTTTGATCGGCAATATTTTAGATGTTTGTAATATTTAGCAATTTGATTTTGTTGTATTCAATGGATGAAACAAAATAATCTGTCAAATGTTTGGAGGTGACAGCAGTTGTCAGCTTCTTGTGCATTCAATCCATTTCCGGCTAGCCGTCCCTTTTCATCCGTGTTTTCACTGTTATTTCTGGATTATGCAAGGGTGCAAAAGATTGCAGGATTGTTATTTCCCTTGGTAGTTATATTTATCAGTTTTTCATTGATGCATTACATATTTAACCTGGTGTTCACTGTTCTGTTGTTAGCTGAATCATGTAAATGGAATATAATGTAATGTACCTGCAACATGGTGTGGCCGTGTGGGTATGATAATGTTATCATCTAAATTGGAAGTGATTATTGTGGCTTACCAAGGGTCAGGTTTGGTATGCTTACATTATATTTGTTAATTTGGTATGCCCACTTTCTTTTTGTTCACCAAACCCAAGTTAAGTTTACAGTCTATGATTTAAGACAAAAAATAATGGCAAACCAGAAGTCAATATATAATTTGCTTTGCTTTTCTTTGTAGACTGTAAAGCAGAGCAGTTGCATTCACTAAATTGGTATGTTGGCCTTGGAATAAAGATGCTATGGCATTTCTGGCCTTTTCATTAGCAAATGTAGGCCCTATTATTGTGCAATTGAAGGGCTCCGTTTCGACTTGGGAATCTCAGTTCCAAACCAAACCATATGAAGCTTACTAACTTCTAAACATATTAAGAAGATGCATAGATGAGGGGAAAGAGTCTGAGTGTTCAACAAGTGCAATCAGTAGAAAATATTATTATAATTCTTAGAAGCAAACAGAAAATGAAACCTTATTGTATTTAGATGACATTATTCCCTCAAATTAGTATAATAGTATTATAGTCTGAGGCCAAACTCAAATGTATAAAGTAAATAAATCACAAGGCTGATACATAGCAGAACTTTATAATGGCTTCACAAGGCACAAACATCAGTACAAGGCTTTAGCTGATGAAGCTATTCCAGCCTGCAGAGGTACAGTTTTCCACTCGACCATCTCTCCACAACGTCCATCAACTCGAACGAAACCAGACTCGCTGACACAAGATTCTGAAAGTGTGGCCTTCTCCCCACTATCAACTCCAACAGAACCAGACTCATGGACAGAAGATTCTGAAAGTGCTGACTTCTTTTCCTCCAGTGCTTTCAGTCTATAACGTTCTGCCCTAGAGCCAATAACTTGTCCTAGAATTGAAGCTGCTATTGTAAATGCCATTGCTGCTTTTGGCATCAGAATTGACTTCCTAAGCATGCCTATGAATGGAACTGCTGCATGGACTGCCACAAACCAACTGGGCGAGAATTTCTCCGTGTGTTCCCTCCATATTCCTAAAGGTACATTCGCTGCCATGCCCAGTGCACCAATTGCAAGTACTTTTGCCGGCAGAGGTTGTGGTCTAAGATTCTTAGCGAAGGCAGTTCGTGAAATAGCAGCTCTTGCTGCAATTATTACAGGGGGGCACTTCAAATTCATGCCAGAAGGCGGCTGAAGGGCTTTTGCTACAAGTGGCAGGATATTATTTACTGCCCTATATGACTTGGCCATTGGACAATTTCCAGTTTGTAACCACTCATTGCTCACTGCTTCATGCTTTGAACCTCCTCCCTAAAGAATCAAAACATGAAACGTTAGATAATGCACTGAATAAATTAGTCAATCAATATTGTTACGAGTATTATACGCAACAATTGTGAAACAGATTCCCTTGACGTCAGAGGGTTATATTAATACCCAACAAGATACGATAATAATTTACAGACAAAATTGTACGATAGTCATTTTTCATGTCATGTACCTTGGAAGAGGATTGTTTTTTCGATGACTTAGAATTAAATTTCTGTTTTTTCCACATCTCAGAAAATCCATCAAACCCAAAGGGACCTCCGGGTCCAAATGCTGAAAAACTGATTGTAGCTGCTTTGGCTGCTAAAGGGTTAAACCGAGGTTGTACACTTTCAGATTCTGACTTCACAGATTCGAAGGTTGACCTCTCAGAAAGAGGGACAACACCATTTTGTCCGTGAAAAAGCCTGAAGGCCATATCAAAATTGGGACCATCCTCAAATATAGGACCTTTTGCTCCGCGTACCTGAAAAGAACATTTAACATTATAAGGAAATGTTCTGCTTTAATTTGGCTTAATGGAAGGACGGTAAAAAAATTAGTTAAAACATTTGCAACATATCGTGTTTCAACTTACAGGCAGTGAAAAAGCCATGGATGTGGAGAAGGAAAAATTAGTTGGCTCATTGATATTTTGCAAAAATGGGCACCTAACAATTTGTAGGTGGTTTGGTGAAGACTCCTCACCAACGCCTCTAAAGAATTTATCCATTTGTTTTGCTTCGTGAAATAGCCTGAAAAAGGAAAGAATTGTAAGCGACGACATTGGTACAAACACGGCGACTCAATGTTGAAATCTTAAAAACATTAACTCACGATATCTAGAAGTAAAAAGTCAGAGAAGAACAAGGTAAGTGTAATGATAAGTACAGAAGTAATGTAAGGTAGATACTATAACCGCAAATATTTTAAAACTCATCAATCTACAATAAAAGTGATGCAGAACCAACATAGAATGTGAACGATAAATAATCTTATCTGACTTGTATAAGTTCACATGGTGATTAAACAGCAGTCCTATATTTTACTTATAAGAGATCAGTTTATAGTAACATGGCAACGGATCCTGTCTTAACAAGAACCATAAATTCAAACCGGGCAAACCGGGCATAGGAGAATACTTCACATTATTTCCAAGCATAAATGGGGCTTCACATGACTTTTAATTTCCCGAAATGAGCAACAAAAGACCAAAAAAATCTGTTGATACAAGCAACTATCCATACCGTGTCTCAAAGAAATCGAAGTACATGAATTGGAGAGAAACAAGTCAAAAATTCATGAGGTTTCGGTTACTATATATGTATACATCTAACGAAAGCGATAGAGAAATTCCACATAACAAAAATTGAGCTAAATTAACATCATTTAACATGTAGAGTTGACTAAATCAACAAATCCCTCAACCAGTAACTCATACATCATTTACTAATAACATTTCTGACAATAAATCATCCAGACATGAAGATACAAGTAATCATCACCAGCCCTTAACTCTCTCTCTCTCTCTCTCTCTCTCTCTCTCTCTCTCTCTCTCATCTATCTATCTATCTATCTATCTATCTGTGTGTGTGTGTGTGTCCCTCCCCCTCCCTCCATAAATGATAAAAATTTAATTGTACAGATCCTAATCACTTACCTCAGCCAACAAAGCAAAATTCAAACATTTACACTAACAAAAAATTAACTAAACACAAATAAAACTTAACAACACCCAACAACAAAAAAACCCACAATTCACATCACATGTCAAAATCTTCAAATCATCACAAACAAGTAATGAACAAAAAGCAGAGAGTAAAAAATAAAAATGGTACCTTTTTTCGATGGAAACCAAGAAAATGATGAAGAAATGGGAATCTAAAGAGAGAAAGAGTAGAGATAAATGAAAGAATCAAAGAGGAGACAAAGTAGTTGGTTGGACAATTGGGTTGAAGAAGAATAATAAAGAATATGAAATGTGAATAAAATGCAAGAATGGAAATACAGGAAAACGACGTCGTGGTGGACACACGCCTATATTGAACTTTGACTTTTCAATGCATAATGATTCATGACATTATAAAGTCAAAAGAGTTGGGTTTGGTTGGTAGTCAGTTGGTTGCTTAGTTTACCAAACATTTTATACATGTGTGACATCTATAAAAATAAATATATATATAAACATTTTATAAGTATTTCAAATGCTCAACAACTTTTTCCGAAATTCGGAATTCAAAAATAACTTAATTTTGTGTATATTTATTTAATAATATTAATTTTGGCTTCTGAAAGGCAAACAAAGCTAAAATTTTCATTTGAGAAGCCAAATAAAA
Source organism: Heracleum sosnowskyi (assembly GCA_030848705.1). Taxonomy (NCBI): domain Eukaryota; kingdom Viridiplantae; phylum Streptophyta; class Magnoliopsida; order Apiales; family Apiaceae; genus Heracleum; species Heracleum sosnowskyi. The sequence goes on from CM061239.1 coordinate 15,364,630, forward strand.
GTTGGATATTTTTAGAAAATATTTTTCATCGAAAAATGATAAATCATCGTCAAAATTAGAAAGATAACTATTTTGGTTACATTAATAAAAGTAGTTAATTAATGGTAATTTAGTATTACTAGTCCATAACACGTGTCAAGCACGAATCGAAAATAAAAATAAAAATATTTAAAATTAAACTTAAAATATTGAGAAAAAAAATAACTAATAAATAAAAATGTTGTTGTAGAAAGTTAAAACATGAAATTAAGATGAAATTTTATAATAAATACAAACTTATTTTATTTTATAGTTATATAGAATTGAGTGGAATTTAAATAAATAAATAAATAACTTGGGTAATTATGTAAAAGATATTTCATGTGGTATCATTGTATAATTGAATTTTTTTTATTTAGTATCGCCGGAAGTTTTTGACATTCAAGTAGCACCGTTATACTTTTGACTTCATCTATATAATACCATACTGTTAACCAAACATTAATCGAATGCTATAAAATTATGAAAAATTTTATTCGATACCACTCGAAATTTTTTACTTTCAAATGACATCATTTGACTTTGGGTTTCAAGTCCAAAATACCACTATATTAATGAATCTGATAAATTTGATGAATTTGATAATTCTGATTAAACTCCTTACTTTTGGTAGGCAAAATAAATGTTCAACAATGTTTTAAGGGGAATAATTCAAGGAGTTTGAACGGATTCATCATATTCATTAAAAAAAAATGATATTTTGGAGCTGAAACACAAATTAGAATAATGTCACTTCAAATTCAAAAATTCATTAGTGGTATCAAATAAAAAATTCCATAATCTTATAACTACCAATTATCATTTGGCTAACGAATTGGTATAATGTGAATTAAATCAAAAGTATAATTGGTGTCACTTCGAAGTTGAATTTGATGGGTACCAAATAAAAAAGTCAATTGTACAATGGTATTAAATAGAATATCCCATCACGTAATTGCACCAAATTGAACCAGACTTTGAAATGAAATCAATTAATTTAATTATTTTATATAACCAAAATTTGTCTTTGATACTATTGTGTTCCAACGAAAAGCGCAAATTCACTTCTTAATAAAATTCTCGATCCGTGATTTGTCTTTAAACTTCTCCTCATTCCTGCCCGAACATGAAAAATTCCCCAAATTCTCTATCTGAATGAGACAGGAAACAGATCAAGATTAGGCGGAGTGGACGAAATGCTCATCCACAGTAGCTAGTAAGAGAGATATTAATTGTATTAATACAGAGAGTTCTTAGATGAGATAATAAAAAGATTTTTTTTTTAATAAAGAGTATAGATTTAATGATAATAATAATTATATTAATTTAAAATTAAGTTAATTTTATTAAGCTAATTAACCTAATATCGGGGGTTTCTAGTTTTTATAAGAGTATTGATTTAGTAATAATTATTATATTAATGTTGACTTAAAATAATTATATTAAGTTAATTAAGCTATATTAGTTTGAAATTAAGCGAATTATATCAAGCTAATAATTATATGTATACCGCAGTATACATGGCAAACAATACAATTAAGAGGAGATTTCTACTTTTATTATGATTATTTTTAATTTGTTAGTAATTATTATATTAATTTGGAATTAATCTAATTAAACTAATAATTTTTTAGTTGGAAAACTTCCGGGTAAACTACTTGTATACATCTAAATTATTATTGACAAATAATTTATAATTTAATTATAATAATTATATATATTAATTTGACATTAAAATTATATTAAGCTAATTAAGCTAATAAATATAAGTATATCACGATATACAATATATCATATCATTAAAAGGATATTTGTTTTTAATAAAGCATATAATTTTAATTTAACATTAATAATTATATAAATTAATTTGAAATTAAGCTAATAATTAAATGTATATATACATGTCATACCATACCATTAAAATGAGTTTCTGATTTTAATAAAGAGTATAGATTCTAAAAACTCACAATAAAAAAATGGAGGTATCGGGACAACGGTGTCCATTTATATGCTTCTTTGTTGTCACATGTGTAGTAACAATTTGTGTGTGTCAAATTTGTAGTGGCAACTAATTGTTAGGTGCCAAAAATTTGTTTGCATTTTGTTTTGGGTTTTAGTACCGGTTAACGGGGGATTATTCTAGAAACAGCAGCAGACGGCTGAGGAACGGAATCAATCAGCCAAGCCAAGGGCTGCTATACTTGACTATTGTACTTATATGCAAATATGTATACACATGTAAAAGCAAGGTGGTGATCCAAACACATAGGATAAATATTTAGACTAGGATTTTTTGATTTCATTTAATTTAAATAGGTTTCTTATAATAAATTTTGAAAAATGGCTTTTTGTTGTCTTTTATTTTTGTTACTGGTTTTGTGAAAATAGTTTTTGGAAATAATTTAATGATTAGCAATTATGAATGTTAAATTTGAAAATGTAGGTATTTTTGGTTACTTTTTAATATTTATACGTGAATGTTAGAAATAATGTATATAATTCAATAAAAGACTATGGATATTGTTCAATGTTTGTAAGTGATTAAGTAATTTTTTAGGTTTGAATTCCATAAATAACAAAATTTGTCATTATGTTTTATAGTTTATATATTTATAACAAATATAAAACATGATTATTTTTTAAAATGTATGTATTTATTATGAATACGTACAATAATTTAAAATAATATATTAACATATATGATGACCGTAAATTTTTTATTTTTAAAGATTCACTTGTGTAGCAAATTTCAACTTTTTATAATTAAAAATCAATTTTTCCCAAAAATATCTCTCCATATGATGACTAATAATTAAAATAATATTTTATATGAAATTAAAATAATTCGGATGCAACATAAATTAAGCAACTAATTTTTTTTCTATAAGTCCAAACAAATATTTATTACTTAAACTTTGTAGAAAAACTCAAGCACAATTTTAAAAAGAATATTTTAACTTGGACTCATATATTATTTGTGACAATTACTCAACTGTCAACAAAGAAAAGTAAAAGCAACTCATAGCTAAAAAACTTTTGTTTTTCTTTGACCAAGCATTGCTAACCAAAACTTACTATATGCACTGAAATACATCATTTTCTCCTCAAGCCATGCGACACCTCTTTCACAGGTCCATGTGCTAGATACTCTTGAGTACCATTTCAGGAGTTAGACATGCAAAGGCAGTAGGCACATAAACTTCCAAATTGAGCTATTCAATGTACCATTTGAGACTTAAGTAAAAGAGACACCATTGACCAACTTCTCTTCCAAATTACCAACACTCATACCAAAAAAATTGGATGAATTTAAGACTTTCACCATGCAGAATATGGATTTTATTGCATCCAAACTTAGAAGGACAACAATATCATTATAAAAACTAAACCTCTTCATTAGTTTGGCATTTCCTTTATTAGATGGAGGCCCCGTCAACTCTAACTTATTCAACATGTACTTACAAAACATGAAATCAGAGAAAACATTCTCATTGAAACCAAAAGAATTCTTCAATTTGAGGAAATGGAGAAAGAGTTGGAAATCAGTACCTTTTAACCTTTTAAAGTGATGTATTTTGAATACATGTATAAAGTACTTACTAATATAAAATGGAGAGTAAGAGAAAAGGGTTCCGATAATAGTTAGAACAAGCAACTTCAAGTGTACTTTTTCATTGAAATGCACATCACTATTTATAGGCATTCTTAGTATCATCTACACCCTTTACAATATGTAACCGCCCCTTGATTATATCTATATCTTAAGTGAATAAGATATGTAACTCCCACAATAAATATTGTAACTCCAATATTTGTAACTCACACATTTAACTCCAATATTTGTAACTCACACATTTACCATGCCATCTATTACTGTTGCCTTTCAGATTTTGTATTTGTTTTAAGATTTTAACCTTAGCCATTTTTACATGCTGACATGCATGATACGTGTCGTTTATTGTTTTTCTTTTCACCTAACTAGTAACTTTCTTGGATGTTGTCTGGTGGCATGCTTGTTTTGAAGTGAATTGCATGCTTATTATTTTTTATTTTTTTTGTTTTTGATTTTATCTACCTCAGGACAATCTAATTTTTGTTAAAAGTCGTAGATAATTTTTTTAAAGTTTAATCCTTTGTGTCACTAGTATATTTTTTTTGCCATGATCTGACTCTTCTTTGATAGCGTCAATCTTTTCTCTGGCAGATATCTGATCGGCTCTTAGTCGATTATTTTATTTTTTACATAATCTTTGCACTACTTGTCATATTCATTAACATTTTCTGATTATAAATTTTCTGAAAATGTGATTAATAATTTTATTAATTCTTTCTAGAATCAAGAAAGATGGCAAGCAAATTGATTGCTTCGGAATTGGCAAAGATCGAAAGATTGAACGGCGTCAACTATGATATGTGGAGTCGGAAAATCAGATATGGGTTGATTCATGATAATTTGGAGAGTGCCATTGAAAAGGATGGCCCAATTTTGGGAGATAAACCCACTGATGTTGAAAAATAGGAGCACGGGGAGTGGAAAATTTGCGACAATAAGGCTAAGAGTCTTATGTTAATGTTTATGGAAGACAATCTGATCAAGGTCTTCGAAACTTATGAAAGTGCCAAGAAGCTTTGGGATGCGCTCAAAGAGAAGTATGATGCAATTTCTGATGTGAATGTGCAACTTTTGTTACACAAGTACAACACCTGCAAGATGAGTGAAAGTGACAATGTAATTGATCATTGTAACAAGATGTTGGTGATGGCCAAAGATTTGGCGGCGGCAGGAAATGAGCTTTCCGAGAATATGCAAATTGCGGGGATCTTGAATAGCCTACCAAGATCATTAAACATGGCTGCTACAACTCTAAGGTTGAATGGAACGATCAAGAGTGCATCTCAGCTCTCGGCAGCTTTAGCTATGGAACATGATTTGGTGAATAGCCGTAAACGTTTGGAGTTGAACTTGGCTCAAGAAGAGGAGTTCAACTTGGCTCAGACAAAGTTTAGATCAAGTTTTCAGAATAAGGGGCAAGGAAGGCTAGGTCCTTCAAAAGGAAGAGTTTTCAAGCCACATCAACAAAAGAAGAAGTTTCCACAAGGAAGTTGTTATGCTTGTGGAAAGTATGGACATTTTAAGAATGATTGTCCTGAGAATCAAGAAGAAGGTGAAGGCAAGGTCCAAGAACAAAGAGGATCAAGTAAACGTGAGTTTGTGGGAGTTATAGAGTGTAATGCCGGCCATGTTGCTACAGACGTTGATGGATGGTGGATTGACTCTGGTGCAACCCGTCATATTGCGAAAACTAAGAATAACTTGATTGAATATCAAGAGTTGAAGAAGGGATAACAAAGAATCTTCACGGGAAATAATACCTACTTGGATGTGGTGGGTATTGGTACCTATAGGCTAGATCTTGAGGACAATGTGATGGTCCTGAAAAATGTGATGTTTGCTCCAGGCATGAGACGTAACCTTGTTTCGATTCCCGCACTACTTAAGAATGGGTTGGAAGTGCGTTTCTATAATAACAGGGTTTCAATTGGGAAGGACAAGAAGGTATATGCCATGTGAAAGTATGAGCCCGATCATGAGCTATTTAAGCTTTAAACTGAATGTGAAAGTTTATTAATAATGGTCATGTATGGCCTAGTCATTGATTATTTTGAATTTCAAATTTCAAGTTTTTTTTAATGGGCAATAGTGAGCCCAATATGAGATGTTTGAGTATTGATCAATAAATAAATTGCAATATAAAAATCATAATTTCTTTTCATTCTCGGTTTTTGTTGTGTGTTAATATGTGCATGTGAATGACATAAAAAGAATGATTTAATTTCGTGTACTCGAAAGTTTAATGCATATGAATGATATGTGTCATCACTAGTGATGTGGTTTTTGATAGATTGAATATATTGGACTTATAATTCTTAAGTATTATGTTATTAAAGAATTAGTGAGAGTTTAAAATAATATTTTTACTCTATGAGAAAAGTGGGAGTTATATAGATATTTATCAAATAAGTCAAGTGGGAGATGTTGTATTATGTGACTTATTTGTTAAATATAAAATGAATTAAAATAGATTGAGTTACAAATATAATAATATATTTGATTTAGTGTGTAAGTAAATATGGGAGTTACAAATGTTGGAGTTAAATGTGTGAGTTACAAATATTGGAGTTAAATGGGTGAGTTACAAATATTGGAGTTACAATATTTATTGTGGGAGTTACATATCTTATTCACTTATGATATAGAGATAATCAAGGGGCGGTTACATATTGTAAAGGGTGTAGATGATACTAAGAATGCCTATAAATAGTGATGTGCATTTCAATGAAAAAGTACACTTGAAGTTGCTTGTTCTAGCTATTATCATCTCTACTTTCAATTATTCCCAATTCTTTGTTATGAAATTTATAACCCTTAGAATTTTCAGGATAATCGATAAAATTGCACTTCACTGTTCTGAAGTCTAATTTATCTCTATTCTGAAACGGGATCATTACATGTGCATTACATCCCCATTTTCTCATAAGACTTAAATCTGGTTTCCGTCCAGTCTATATCTCATAGGGTGTTGATTCAACTGACTTTGTGGGAATTCTATTCAATATATAATTTGCAGCAATTAATGCATCTCCCCAATTTTTTTTAGAAAATCCAGAATGTGACAACAAACATCTCACAACATTTAATAATGTTCTATTTTTTCTTTCCGCCACACCATTTTGTTGCGGCGTATAAGACATAGTCATGTGTCTAATTATTCCTTTTTCTTTGCAATAATTTTCAAATTCTATGGATCTATATTCACCACCTCTATCGGTTCTCAACACCTTTATATCTCTTCCAAGTTGTTTCTCAACTTCTATCTTATATCGCCTAAAACATTCAAACGCTTCAGATTTTCTTGATATAAGATACACTTGAGCATACTTGGAGTAATCATCAATAAATGTAATAAAATATTCTTTATTACAGTAGGTTTTACAACTCAACGGACCACATATGTTCGAGTGTACCAAACTCAAAAGCTCTTTAGCTCTTTCCTCTTCTTTAAAAGGTTTTCTCGTCATTTTTCCTTTTACACAATGTTCACAAACTGATTTGCTAATAACCATTCGAGGCAACAAATTATCTTTAATAATGCGTTCCATCTTGTTAATTCCCGGATGTCCTGATCTTTGATGCCACATGTCATACATAGATGTATTATCAGACAAAATTTGAGTGGAAGTGCCAACATCATTATTCTCAATATTTTTTACAGTCGAAAGTTTAAACAATCCATGTTCGTGTTCATATATGCCCATAGCAAATATTTCATTATCCTTTTCGATTGAAAATTTATCATCATAAAACTGCACTTCCAAACCATTTCTAGCAAGATGGGCCAAGCTAGAAAACTGGTGGACTGATGAATGAGAGTGTATTAGCTCTGATACCAATGATGTATTTTGAATACATGTATAAAGTACTTACTAATATAAAATGGAGAGTAAGAGAAAAGGGTTCCGATAATAGCTAGAACAAGCAACTTCAAGTGTACTTTTTCATTGAAATGCACAACACTATTTATAGGCATTCTTAGTATCATCTACACCCTTTACAATATGTAACCGCCCCTTGATTATCTCTATATCATAAGTGAATAAGATATGTAACTCCCACAATAAATATTGTAACTCCAATATTTGTAACTCACACATTTAACTCCAATATTTGTAACTCACACATTTAACTCCAACATTTGTAACTCCCATATTTACTTACACACTAAATCAAATATATTATTATATTTGTAACTCAATCTATTTTAATTCATTTTATATTTAACAAATAAGTCACATAATACAACATAAAGTAGAATCTTTTCCTTTGTGGCAAACAACACTTTTGTATGCATGATCGAAATTCTCTAGATTTTTACCTGATAGATTAATGATATATCTGAACAATATATTTGGACCCAGCCTAAAATGAACGTATATATATACACATATATAATCTCTTAAAAAGAAATGATGATGAGGTAGAAAACCACTAACTAATAACCATGACACCATATACTTTTGGAATGCTAAAAAGTTCATTGTTAGGTTGTAGTTAGTTATTCGAACAAAATAAAAGAGAATAGTTGAGTTAAAATATTAATAATGAAATGAAATCAATGGTTTGTCTAATAACTCATTTCAGACCTCCTAAATAAATTATAAATTGTATAATAGTAGTGTGTAAAAATCTTTGTCATCTAAATATCTCACTAAAATTTGAACATGCAGTAGTTTAATAATGAAAGCCTGAGAGGAATCTAAGGATCAATTGGTACTTGTTTTCCAATCGTCTCATTCATTGCAAATATTTATTTTCCAAATCCTCCTATACAAATATAAATATAATTCACTGCTGTAAACTATATAAACAAATTGATATTAACACAATTGAAGAGATGAAATTGTCACACCATTAGCTAGTTGAATTTTACCTTTCAACATAAGAATATATCTTTAAAAAGTACCATCGGCGGAATTGGGTTCATAAGTTCATCAACCTGTAAATGTCTTTCGTGCACAAGGCTGTAAATACACCATATATGAAGTTTACTTTTGCTAATTATCCTTACTGAGTATAAAGAATTTAATAAATATTTTTAAAAACCAACCTCAAACAGTTTCATGATTAATAATTACACAAATAGAATTAATAATGACAAGGATAATAATCATGTATCACATAAATATATGTTTACGGAAAAACTGATAATAACTGAGTCTATTATACAAACATTCATCAATTGAATAAAAAATTGTACACCAAAAGTCACCTTGGATCAATAACTTGAAACACCTTACTCGTGGATTTGTTTCAAAATACCTACACTTGTCAAGAACTTCTTATTAGTCGAAAAACAAATGCACAAACAATAATGTGAAATTCTAAAAGTGATTTTTTTAAAAAAAAAATTGTAATATTTAAGTGTCACTTGTGAATTATAATAAAACAAACATCCTACTCAACTAAATATAGGAAAACACACACCTTCAAACTGAATTTTAGAACTTAAGCATCTTCCAAGTCATATGATCATCTAATTGACCAAATACATAATTTATGTTGACAATGATTTTGAGAGGCACAAACTTGTGACAAAACTAAAACAATGAAACTTATACTTCTCATGACCTTATCTTTAATTTCACAGGGGACGAACACCAATGTTAAAAGACAAAACAATAAATTCATTGGAGCAATTTATCAAATAGGTGGTATGAAATATATTATAACTAAATGAGAAGATAATTAAAAGATATGAGCAAAACGAAAAACACTGATTATGTATTTACATAATAATAAAATAACTTCACTCATCTTTGTCATTTCTTCTCCATTGATTACCACATCAATTCTCTAATATCGGCACACACAAACATCATCTTGAAACAATCAAAAACATCATTAACGAATATAGGGTTGAACAAACTGAGATAGATATAGAAGATAAAAAAATATGATAATAGATACAATCAAATGATAGAAACAGAGTAGAGAAACGTAATTAAAACTAAAACATTATTTAGAGAAATGACGAAAAAAGTAAGAAGAATGATAAGATTTTAATATTTGAAAGTTTTATACAGTATGATTAGGGCTGAGCAACGGTAGGTTTGGTCGGTTTTTATCGATCAAATCAGACCGGACCATATATGACGGTTTTATTGGAAATCAGACCAGACCAGACCGTTTGGAGATTGTGACCAGATCGAACCAACCCGTAATTAAACGGTTCGGTTCGGTCGGTTTCGGTTTTAAACCTAACTAGACACCTAAATATTTAAAATAAATTGACTGAAAAATATCGACAATGTTACAAACTCAGTTGCAAACTTGCTGCTACTAACATCCTTGTAGTTCACAAAAAAAAATATTGTTCTTGAATCAAATTACAAAATATACTACTGGTGTCCATCTAATATAACAAGCGATATGTGTTAGTGCGGCTATAGACTAGGATTTTAACTTCTAAGATAAAAATTAGAAATATCTTAAAGAAAGTCTAAGAAATATGTGAGGTATAAAATTAAATGATTAAATATAATATATTATATTAATAAAAACTGAAACTGTCCGGTTCGACCTAAACGGTCGGTCTAGATATGAAAACCGAACCGGACCAGAAAATAACGGTTTATTGTTTTACCAAACCTAAACCAAACCAAACCGTCCAAAAAACCGAAAATGCGATTTGGTCGGTTCGGTCCAGTTCGGTTCGGGCGGTTTGATTTTTTTTGCTCAGCCCTAAGTATGATGTATAAGCAGAAGAGATGGAAGAAAATCATTTGAAATTTGAACAATATGGGGGATTACATACATTTTCAAAATTATGTACTACTCAATTCTTTCTTGTTGCAGGAATGCACGTGCATTTTTGTATAAAAAATGTGTATTGGTATATAAATAAGTATTCCCTCAGTCCCAATCATTTGTTTACCCTTTTTTGGGATGTCTCATCCAATTCTTTACATTCCAAAACTTTCCCAAAATAGTAAACTTTTATAATATAAAAATTAACCACTTCCACTACTTTCTTCCACTTTACTTACTTTATACCTATATTGATAGGTCCCACCACTTTACTTATTCTTCTTACTTTTTCCACTACTTTACTTATTTTACTTAACCTCCGTGTCCAAACCAAACGTAAACAATTGGCCGGGACGGAGGGAATATGTTTTAGTATAAGTCAAGTGGCAATTTTTTGTAAATACATAAAAAGTTGGAGGGTAAAATAGTAAACAGCAGTGTATAAATTCTTCGGACTTTATACTTTTAAGTAGATACTAGCCTATAACTCGTGCAAGACACGTGCCTTAAAAATTAATAAACTAAAAAATTTAATGTGAACGAAAAATATTAAAATAAAATTAAAAATTAATATGATAAATTATAAAATGAGAAACTTAAATATTAATTGGAACGTAAAAAATATATTAAAAATACAGATGGGGCTGATGAAGATAAATGAGGTGTTATTAATATATTATTTTATAATAAAATAATATTAATAACAAGGACAAATAGAAAATATAACATGTTTTAATTAAAAAAAGTAATTGTCCATGATATTTTTAGAAGTGTTTTAATTATATTAATTGTATTTATTAAAAAAAATCGTTGACATGTTAAAATAAGTAATTTTTTTTAATAAGGACAAATAGGAAAGCTAACATGTTTTAATTAAAAAAAGTAACTACCTATAATATTTTTAGATGTGTTTTAATTATATTAATTGTATTTGTTAAAAAAATATGTTTACTTGTTAAAATGGGTAACTTTTTTTAAATAATTAAAAGTATTAAAATAAGTTTTAAAATATATAAGTAAGGGTTGCACTTAATATTTTTGGAAAAAAGAGATTTTAGTGATAACAAATATAAAAGGTAATATATTTTAATTTAAAGGTAATTGGCCGTGATATATTTGGAAAAGAAATAGATTTTGTTAGAAAAAAAAATGTTTTAATTATAAAAGGCAATCAGCTAGTTAATATTTTAATATTATTTTATTATTTATTAAAAAGAGTATTAAAATAGATTTTAAAATAAATAAGTAAGGATTGACCTCATATTTTTGGAAAATAGAGATTTTAGTGATAACAAATATAAAATATATTATGTTTTAATTTAAAGGTAATTGTCGTGATATTTTTGGAAAATGAGTAGATTTTGTTAGATTTTTTTTTTAATTATAAAAGACAATCAGTTAGTTACTATTTCTATATTATTTTATTATTTATTAAATAGAGTATTAAAATAGGTTTTAAAATAAATAATTAAGGATTGCACCTCATATTTTTGGAAAACGTAGATTTTAGTAATAACAAATATAAAAGGTAATGTGTTTTAATTTAAAGATAATTGTAATGATATTTTTGGAAAAGTAGTAGATTTTGTTAGAAAAAAAATATTTTAATTATAAAAACCAATCATCTATTTACTATTTTGGTAACTTGACAATAATACAATTCCATAAAAAATTTGATTTGTAGTAGCTTTCGTTATCCTAAAAAGAAAGAAGTATATTTGTAGTAGTGTATCCTAAATTTAAACAAATTAGATCCCACATTTCCATTTTTTTGATTAGATTTCAATATTATTTGATTTTTATGTAGTAAAATATAGTGAAATATTAATAGAGAATAAACTTTCCCGAATTTTGATTTTATTATTAATTTATTAATTATAAAAAGTACCGAAAATCAAAAATTAACCGAAAACCGAAAACCAAAACTTTCAATGTTTCCACATCATTTTTTTAGTTTTCTATAAAAATGAATCTCATATGTTTACACTAATAACAGTATATAAATATATTGTTTGTCATGGACAAATACCTGTAAATTACAATCATTACACCCAAACAAATGGAGCATCACTAATTTTATTTTTTTGCATTTTCGGCATTTTGACAGGTTGTTTTGGATCCAATTACTCTTAGTTCTTTCTTCTTTTTTTTTTTTGAAATAAAAGCAAATTTCAATAAAAAGATGAATCATACATCAACGTCTCCAACAAAGTATCCGGAGGAGACAAATAAATGCTATGGCTTTCTAACAAACAAGGTACTCTAGCCATCAAATGGGCTACTTTGTTTGCTTGCCTGTTAGCGAAAGAGATCGACAATCCTGGTCTAGACTTTAATATAGTTTGACATTCATCCAAGACATAACCAACTTCTAGACAATTGCCATTATTACGCTTGAGAGCTTGCACTGTGAGCAGCGAGTCTGATTCAACGACGACCATCTGATAAGGGAGAGTAGCTAACCAATGTAAACCTTCTCTAACTGCAACAACCTCTGCTTCAAACACAGAACTCACACTCTTCAAACGCATAACTTTTCCAGCGATAAACGAACCCAGGTGGTCGCGTAACACCAAGCCAACAGAAAAGGAATCATCTCCCACCCTAATTGCAGCATCTGTGTTGAGCTTTACTGTCCCTGCATCTGGAGGCATCCATCTACAGGGCACAACCCTGCAAACCTGATTCCCTGTGTGCGAAGATGCAGCCTTCTTATCTTTTGCAGTTTTCCAGTCAGCAAAATTCCTGGCACTCCAATCCATAGCTACAACATTATTGACTACCTTATTATCCCATACCTTCTTATTCCGGAAGAACCATATCCCCCAAAGGACCCTTGCTATCAGAATAATTTCCTCATGACCTGCCGTACTGCCGTACTGAGCTTCTGCAAAAGCCACTCAGGTGTATACTCTATCATGCTCATATCATAATTCATTCCCACATATTCCCAACAACTGGTGGCAAATGGACATTCAAAAAATAAATGCAATTTATTTTCAATATGCACATCGCACATTGGACAGTTGATAGGGATTGACACACCTTTAGAACTCAGCCTGTCCTTTACTGGCACATTGTTCCTGCAAAACCTCCACAAGAAAACCTTCACTTTATGAGGGATATTCAATCTCCACAGCTTACTCCAGCCACTGCCTTGCATAACGTTTGTACCAGTTAATTTCTCCGTTGATTTGTTTCTTTCTTTTATTTTTAATTTCTCCGTTGATTTGTTTGATATGTGTCATATTTTAATTGAATTAATACATGTGTCACTTATTCCTAAATCTATACTATTATTTAATAACGTTTTCATTGAAAGTTTTGGTTTTCAATTTTTTTGGTTTTTTGGTTTTCGGTTAAATTAATAATAATAAAATAATATAAATAATAGTAACTAGCCAATTACATGTTTTAATTAAAATACGATAGTAACTAGCCAATTGCATGTTTTAATTTAAAATAGATTACCTTTTAATTAAAAATATATTACCTTCTATAAACACACATAAAATATCGATTATACTATATCTTAATATAGTTTTTTCTAAACAAAACATGTTATCTTTTAATCAAATCATATTACTTTTTTTAATAAACACACCTAAAAATATTACCCAAAACCTATTACTTTCTATAAACACACCTAAAATATAAATTATACAATATCTCAATATTGTTTTTTCAAAATAAATCACGTTACCTTTTAATCAAATCATATTACTTTTTTAAATAAACACGCTGAAAAATATTATCCTTTTCCAATTTTTTCTAACTAAATCCTCTCATGTTTACCAAATATCACGGATGGTTCTATTTAATTAAATAAAATAATAATATTGTAATTAATGATAACTAAGTGATTGCCTTTTTCAGTTAAAATATAATATCTTTATTTTATTAAAAATTATGTATATTAAAAAAATATATGCATCGAACGGGTTCTAAGCTAGTGTATTATAATTTGTTTGTTAAATAAAGATGACATAATCTATGCTTTCGTTGTTTCATATACGAGTTTGGATTGAACATTATATTTTTATGAATGTAATTTTCTTTATTTAATTTCCCTTTTATATTTATGATTTTTGTGGTTCATGAGACATCTTTTCAATAATATTTTTTTTTTCGAATTTTATGAAAGTAGTGTTCATAATAGTATTTTGGAAATAAATAATCTTGTGGATGTTAATGAAAATAATTGTATAACAAGGATGATTTGGTCTAAAATAAAAGTAGGGTGTACATGAATAAATTTAGAGTATGAATATATCATTATCCTTTTGATAATCTTGTTTCCTCGTTATACATGTTTATTTCACTTGTTACAAATTCTCATTCTCGTAAGAGTTAAGTTTTGTTTGTTTCTCGTGGTAAGAATTTGGTGTGTTTTATATTCGAGATCATATTAATTCATTGATAAAGATTTACATGATATTACATTTTTACATGTACTAGCTTATAGCCTGTGCGATGCACGATTACTTAAATTTTATTTATAATTATTCTGTTTATAATTATATTTTTATTACGATGCAACACACGATTGTTTTTTAATATTTATAATTATATTTATTTATGAATATTTTAATATTTAAAAGTTATTAGTTTACATGATTAAATTATTGTTAAAAAAGATTTAGCCAAAAAACAAATTATAGTTAAAAATTTGATATTTATTATATTTTACACGCTCAATTTAATATTTGTTTATATTGAGTTATAAAAGTTCGATTTGACCAATTTTACGGTTCACATGAAATTCAAAAAATAATCTTTAATTTAGTTGTGGTTTAATAGTTCTTTTTCAATTAAAAACTATTCTAAAACTAAAAAGAGAATAAAGTGACGAAATATAATGTTGAGAATTCTATTCGATTTAGGAAATTTACTTAACTTATATATAGTTTAGATTATTAGAATAACCTTTATAAACCAACTACAGGTTTTAATGTTAAATCTAACGGTTTTCACCTATCTATTTAAGATTAAACGATTTTTATTATTTTGGTTATAAATGGGTTTCCTTATTTAATTACAACTATTTTTATGTTTTAACTTTTTGGAAAATCCAATCCTAATATAATATCTTTTAACTTATATCATTTTTAGCTAATAATTTCTTTTTATATGATATAATCTTGATCATCTATTTTTAAAAGTATTGGATCTAACGGTTGAGAATGTTTTGGCGGTATTTATGACCAAACTACCAGGATAACATCATTAATTTTTCTTAATATTTATAATTTTTTTAATTTATAATTTTTTTAAATATTTATTGCTAAAATATAAGATACTCTTTTTTGTAATATGTTAATGATGCGGGAACTTTGAACTTTTGAGAAAATAAATTATCAATTAAAATATATTTTTTTGTAATAGTTCTTCTTTTAAAGTAGTACACCGTGACGATCAAAATTCTGTATAAAATTCATTTTTTTATAGTATATCCCGTAAATATCTATGTTATTATATTAAAGACTAAATAATGAAAGCTTTCTTATAAGTGTGGTCGCTTTGTTTGATCACTCAATCCATAATCGTTGGATCTTTCAAATTAAATTGTTGAGAAACGTTACATATAACAGTAAAATTATCATGTAGAATGATCTAATATTTGAATCTACCAACAACATATTAAAATTTATAGGTTTTTTTTTTGAAAAAAAAGAATTGTTTTTCATTTTTTTTCTTTCAGACATAGGTTATTTGATAATATTTTTTGTAAAGTACGATTTTTCAGAAAAGTACTATACTAATTGATTAACAAACTTTTAAAGTTTCGAATTTAATAATTTACAATGTATATAGGTTAAAAAAGTTAGGTCTGTTCTGTAGCTCTGTAGCTGAGTCTACAATTTCAAAATACGGTTTTTTTTAATATGAATATAGTCCTGCTAACAATAAAATTAGGTCTCTATGAGTGCTTATAAAACAAAATCACCATTTGCGTATAATTTATTATTTAATAATAAATTATATTTGATTAGTTATGATCTATAACTTAATAAAATAGGATAAAAAATATGCACAATTTTATAAAATTTTATCCTCTTATTATTATATTCTTTGTTGATTTGAATTTTTCTTAGATTGATTTTAATTTTTGAACATAGATTTATAAATTTAAAATAGTTAGAAAAAAGTAATTAAATTGGCGTTAAAATAATGATGACATAATAATCATTATTAGAATTTAAATACTCACTTTACTGATTTGGGCTTTATATTGTGTTTTAAAAATCAGATTTTGACGATTTTACACCCCACATGAAGATAATTAAATTATTTTTAATTAAAAGATGGTTTAACAATTTTTATCTAACTGGAATTGTTCAAATCGATGAGGACCGTCGGATATAATATTAAAAATTGTATTTGATTATTAATATGATAGTATTTAAATACTAAAAGGTGTATTTTGATAATTTAAACCTATTATAAATGGGTTTTCTATATTGAATAGAAATCTTTATGTAAAAATTCGTAATTATCTTTTCTCTTTATTTTATGGATAGTTCCAGTTAGATAATAATTATTAAACTATCATTAAATTAAAGATAATTTTGTAAGCTTTGCGTGGGCTGTAAAATCGTTAAAATCTGTTGTCTAAAACTCAAGATAGAGCCCAAGAGCCCAAACTGTAAAGTTATTATCTAAATTTTAATAAATATTTTTTTATTATTGTAGCACCAATTTAATTGTTTTTTTCCTAATTCTTTTAAATTTATAAATTCTTTGTTTATTTCAATAAAATATTAAAATCAATTTAAGAAAAAATTAAAATCGATATGGTCCGTGTACAATCAGTATACGACCAAATTAATAATTATAGATCGATGAGAATTGTTAGATCTAATATTAAAAAGTGTATCTGATTAATAATATAATTATATTTAAATACTAAAAAGTGTATTTTTATAATTTAAAATTTTTCTATGTAAAAATTCTTAAATATCTTTTCTCTTGAATTTATGTATAGTTTCAGTTAGATAATAATTGTTAAACCAAATATCAAGATAACAATTCATATCGATTACAATGATACCCTACGTTATAAGAGACTTAGGAGAACTCATGTACATGAATAAATTTAAACACTTTTTTTCTGAAGGAACATAACAATTCGATTAATCCTAATCCAAATTATAATTATATTATTTTACGTATAACAAACATAAAAGGATAATATCAAAATATTATTAAAATGTTGAGGGTTTCATATTCATAAACGATAATTTTGAATATAATACTTATATTAAAATGTGTATTTGATTAAATGTAGGATTATATTTAAATACTAAGAAGTGTGCTTTGATAATTTAAACCAATTATAAATTGGTTTTCGATATTGAATTGAATTCTTTGTGTAAAACTTCTTAACCATCTTTCCTTTTCAGTTTATTTTATAGGTAGGTCAACTGGTCAAGTTAGATAATAATTATTAAACCATCATTAAATTAAAAATAATTTTGTTAGTTTCGCATGAGTTGTAAAATCGTCAAAATTCAATTTCTAAAACTCATGATAGAACCCAAATATTAAAGTGAGTATCTAAATTTTAATATTTTTTTTTATTATTGTAGCACCAATTTATTTATTTTTCCACTAATTCTTTTAAATATAGAAATTTTATGTTTCTTTCAATAAAATATCAAAATTAATTAAGAACAAATTCAAATCGATAAAGAATATAATAATATGAGAATAAAATTTTATATAATCATAACATAATTTTTATTCTATTTCATAATTTTTAAGTAATAATGTATTTTAAAATTTTATTTACACCGTAAATAAAATCGAAACATTAAAAGTAAAAGTAGTTAGTAAGATACTTATATCAGTATATACTTGATATCCTTATTATATTAAATCCTTATATATAATAATCATAATAGGGATCTTATTCCAAATTTTGGTCGTAGACAACCAAATTAATAAGGACCAATAGATCTTAACTAGATAAATGAAAATCGTTAGATCAAATATTAAAAAAGTTTATTTTATTAATAATAGGATTATATTTAAATTCTAAAAGGTGTATTTTGATAATTTAAACCAAATATACCAAATATAAATAAGTTTCTATATTGAATAGAATTCTCCATATAAAAAATTCGTGACTTTCTTTTCTCTTCCATGGACAATTCCACCTAGATAAAAATTGTTAAACCATCTTTTAATTAAAGATAATTTAGTTATCTTCATGTGGGGTGTAAAATCGTCAAAATCTGATTTTTAAAACACAAGATAAAGCCCAAATTAATAAAATGAATATTTAAATTCTAATAATAATTATTATGTCATCATTATTTTAACACTAATTTAATTACTTTTTTCTAACTATTTTAAATTTAGAAATCTATGTTCAAAAATTAAAATCAATTTAAGAAAAATTCAAATCAACAAAGAATATAATAATAAGAGGATAAAATTTTATAAATTTGTGCATATTTTTAATCCTATTTTATTAAGTTTTATATCATAACTAATCAAATATTATTTATTATTAAATAATAAATTATACGTAAATGGTGATTTTGTTTTATAAGAACTCATACAGACCTAATTTAATTGTTAGCAGAACTATATTCATATTAAAAAAAACCTTATTTTGATATTTTAGACTCAGCTACAGAAGAGGCCAAACTTTTTAAACCTATATACATTGTAATTTATTAAATTCGAAACTTTAAAAATTTGTTAATCAATTAGTATAGTACTTTTGTGAAAAATCGTACTTTACAAAAAATATTATCAAATAACATATGTCTGCAAGAAAAAATGAAAAAATTCTTATTTTTCAAAAAAAGGTAGATTCAAACCTTAGATCATTCTACATGATAATTTTATTGTTATATCTAACGTTTTTCAACAATTTAATTTGAAAGATTCAACGATTATGGATTGAGTGATCAAACAAGCGACCAAACTTAACTTATAAGGAAGCTTTCATTATTTAGTCTTTAATGTAATAACATAGATATTTACCGGATATACTATAAAAAAATGAAATTTAAACAGAATTTTGATCACGGTGTACTACTTTAAAAGAAGAACTATTACAAAAAAAAATTATATTTTAATTTCTCAAAAGTTCAAAGTTCCCGCATCTTTAACATATTACAAAAAAGAGTATATTATATTTTAGCAATAAATATTTAAAAAATTATAAATTAAAAAAATTATAAATTAAAAAAATTATAAATATTAAGAAAAATTAATGATGTTATCATGGTAGTTTGGTCCTAAATACCGCCAAAACATTCTCAATCGTTAGATCCAATACTTTTAAAAATACATGATCAAGATTATATCATATAAAAAGAAGTTATTATCTAAAAATGATATAAGTTAAAAGATATTATATTATGATTGGATTTTCTAAAAAGTCAAAACATAAAAATAGTTGTAATTAAATAAGGAAACTCATTTAATACCAAAATAATAAAAATCGTTTAATGTTAAATAGATAGGTGAAAACCGTTAGATTTAACATTAAAAACTGTATTTGGTTAATAAAGGGTATTCTAATAATCTAAACTACATATAAGTAGATTTCCTAAATTGAATAGAATTTTCAACATTAAATTTCGTCACTTTATTCTCTTTTTAGTTTTAGAATAGTTTTTAATTGAAAAAGAACTATTAAACCACAACTAAATTAAAGATTATTTTGTGAATTTCATGTGGACTATAAAATTGGCAAAATCTAATTTTTATAACTCAATATAAACAAATATTAAATTGAGCGTGTAAAATATAATAAATATCAAATTTTTAACTATAATATTTTTGGCTAAATCTTTTTTAACAATAATTTAATCATGTAAACTAATAACTTTTAAATATTAAAATATTCATAAATAAATATAATTATAAATATTAAAAAAAACAATCGTGTGTTGCATGGGTAATAAAAATATATTTATAAATAAAATTTAAGTAACTGTGCATTGCACGGGCTATAAGCTAGTATATATATAATAAGCGTAAGGGAGATCTTATCCAAAACTTTGATCGGTCACTGTACTACCAAAATTATATGATCCGTTGGATTATAAAACTATAACTATTCAAATAGATTAGGACCGTTAGATATAATATTAAAAATTGTATTTGATTAATAATAGGATAGTATTTAAATACTAAAAGATGTATTTTGATAATTTAAACCAATTATAAATGAGTTTTCTATATTGAATAAAAATCTTTATGTAAAAATTCGTAATTATCTTTCCTCTTTAGTTTATGGATAGTTCCAGTTAAATAAAAATTATAAAACCATCATTAAATTAAAGATAATTTTGTTAGCTTCGCATAAGCTGTAAAATCGTTAAAATCTGTTGTCTAAAACTCAAGATAGAGCCCTAAAGTGATTATCTAAATTTTAATAAATATTTTTTTTATTGTAGCACCAATTTAATTTTTTTTCCTAATTCTTTTAAATTTATAAATTCTATTTTTATTTCAATAAAATATTAAAATCAATTTAAGAAAATATTAAAATCGATCTGGTCCGTGTACGATCACTATACGACCAAATTAATAATTACAATTAGATCTTAAATAGATTGATGAGAATTGTTAGATGTAATATTAAAAAGTGAATCTGATTAATAATATGATAATATTTAAATACTAAAAAGTGTATTTTGATAATTTAAAAGTTTTCTATGTAAAAATTCTTAAATATCTTTTCTCTTAAATTTATGTATAGTTCCAATTAGAGAATAATTTTTAAACCAAATATCAAGATAACAATTCATATTGATTACAATATTAAAAATTATCAATATAATGTTGATGTATATCATACTAAGTTACTAACAATGATACACGTGAACCTACATAAACTTACCAGAACTCATGTACATAAATAAATTTAAACATTTTTTTTCTGAAGGAACATAACATTTTGATTAATCCAAATTAAAATTATATTATTTTACATATAATAAACATAAAAGGATAATATCAAAATATTATTAAAATATTGAGGGTTTCATATTCATAAACGATAATTTTGAATATAATACTTATATTAAAATGTGTATTTGATTAAAGATGGATTATATTTAAATACTAAGGAATGTGTTTTGATAATTTAAACCAATTATAAATTGATTTTCTATATTGAATTGAATTCTTTATGTAAAAATTCTTAACTATCTTTTCTTTTTGGTTTATGGGTAGGTCAACAGGTCAAGTTAAATAATAATTATTAAACCATCATTAAATTAAAAATAATTTTGTTAGTTTCGCATGGGTTGTAAAATCGTCACAATTCAATTTTTAAAACTCATGATAGAACCCAAATAGTAAATTGAGTATCTAAATTTTAATAAATATTTTTTTTTCGTAGCACCAATTTATTTATTTTTTCACTAATTGTTTTAAATATAGAAATTTTATGTTTCTTTCAATAAAGTATTAAAATTAATTAAGAACAAATTCAAATCGATAAAGAATATAATAATGTGAGAATTAAATTTTATATAATCATAACATAATTTTTATTCTATTTCATAATTTTTAAGTAATAATGTATTTTAAAATTTTATATACACTGTAAATAAAACCGAAACATTAAAAGTTAAAAGCAGTAAGTATATACTTATATCAGTATATACTTGATATCCTTATTATATTAAATCCTTATATATAATAAGTATAATAGGGATCTTATCCAAAATTTTGATCGTACGGTCTTGCACAACCGGATAATTAGATCTTAACTAGATAAATGAAAATCGTTAGATCAAATATTAAAAAAGTGTATTTTATTAATAATAAGATTATATTTAAATTCTAAAAAGTGTATTTTGATAATTTAAACCAAATATACCAAATATAAATAAGTTTTCTACATTGAATAGAATTCTCCATATTGAATAGAATTCTCCATGTAAAAAATTCGTGACTTTCTTTTCTGTTTCATGATCCAGTTAGATAAAAAATTTTAAGCCATCTTTTAATTAAAGATAATTTAGTTATTTTCATGTGGGGTGTAAAATCGTCAAAATCTAATTTTTAAAACACAACATAAAGCCCAAATTAGTAAAGTGGGTATTTAAATTCTAATAATAATTATTACGTCATCATTATTTTAATGCCAATTTAATTACTTTTTTTTAACTATTTTAAATTTAGAAATCTATTTTCAAAAATTCAAATCAATCTAAGAAAAATTCAAATCAACAAAAAATATAATAATACGAGGATAAAATTTTATAAAATTGTGCATATTTTTTATCTTATTTTATTAAATTTTATATCATAACTAATTAAATATTATTTATTATTAAATAATAAATTATACGCAAATGGTGATTTTGTTTTATAAGAACTCATATAGACCTAATTTCATTGTTAGCAGGACTATATTCATATTTAAAAAAAAACCGTATTTTGAAATTTTAGACTCAACTACAGAAGCGGCCTAATTTTTTTAACCTATATACATTGTAAATTATTAAATTCGAAACTTTAAAAGTTTGTTAATCAATTAGTATAGTATTTTTTTGAAAAATCGTACTTTATAAAAAATATTATCAAATAACCCATGTCTACAAGAAAAAAAAATGAAACAATTCTTATTTTTCAAAAAATATTTTGTTGGTAGATTCAAACCTTAGATCATTCTACTTGATAATTTTACTGTTATATTTAACGTTCCTCAACAATTTAATTTGAAAGATCCAACGATTATGAATTTAGTGATCAAACGACCAGACTTATAAGAAAGCTTTTAGTATTTACTCTTTAATATAATAACATAGATATTTACGGGATATACTATAAAAAAATGGATTTTATACAGAATTTTGATCGTCACAGTGTACTACTTTAAAAGATGAACTATTACAAAAAAATTATATTTTAATTGATAATTTATTTTCTCAAAAGTTCAAAGTTCCCGCATCATTAACATATTACAAAAAATAGTATATTATATTTTAGCAATAAATATTTAAAAAAATAAAAAATATTAAAAAAATTAATGATGTTATCGTGGTAGTTTGGTCCTAAATACCGCCAAAACATTCTCAACCGTTAGATCCAATACTTTTAAAAATAGACGATCAAGATTATATCATATAAAAAGAAGTTATTATCTAAAAATGATATAATTTAAAAGATATTATATTAGGATTGGATTTTCCAAAAAGTTAAAACATAAAAATAGTTGTAATTAAATAAGGAAACCCGTTTAATATCAAAATAATAAAAATCGTTTAATCTTAAATAGATAGGTGAAAATCGTTAGATTTAACATTAAAAACTGTATTTGGTTAATTAAGGGTATTCTAATAATCTAAACTACATATAAGTATATTTCCTAAATCGAATAGAATTCTCAATATTAAATTTCGTCACTTTATTATCTTTTAGTTTTAGAATATTTTTTAATTGAAAAAGAACTATTAAACCACAACTAAAGATTATTTTGTGAATTTCATGTGGACCGTAAAAATTGGTCAAATCTAACTTTTATAACTTAATATAAACAAATATTAAATTGAGCGTGTAAAATATAATAAATATCAAATTTTTAACTATAATTTTTTTTGGCAAAATCTTTTTTAACAATAATTTAATCATGTAAACTAATAACTTTTAAATATTAAAATATTCATAAATAAATATAATTATATATATTAAAAAAACAATCGTGTGTTCCATGTGTAATTAAAATATAATTATACACAAAATAATTATAAATAAAATTTAAGTAACTGTGCATCGCACGTGCTATAAGCTAGTATATATAAAAAGAAGGATACGCGGGAGGTTAGGTGGTGCCCCTAAGATCATCTCAATCTATTTTTCTGATTTTCTAGAATTTTAGAATTTTAAATACCGATAAATAAAAAAATATCCTTTTACATATTAGAAGTAGAATAGATGTTCGGATTTATTGAGTAGAAGAGTTCAAATTTATAGCGAAGACATATAATTAAAAGTTCTATTTAAAGTACAATAGGTGTTTGAATTTGTAGAGGGTAATAGTTCAAATATAAAAGAAGTACTTGCAAAGTTCTATTTGAAGTAGAATAGGTGTTTCGATTTATAGAGGAGAAGAGTTCGGATATAAAAGAAGTACTTGCAATTAAAAATTCTATTGAAAGTAGAATAAACGTTTGTAATACATAACTAAAAGTTCTATTTGAAGTATAATATGTAAAGTTATATCTGTGTTTTTTCAACGAAAGAGTGTCTCATTAGAAAAGAGTATGGTAACAAAAAAATTAATATATAAGACAAATATATATTCAATATATTAAATTTGAGATTTTGATATTAAAAAGGAAAGCGTGTTTCACGGGAGGACGGCTTATTAGAGAGGACCGAGTAATTTATTTGATAGAGTTTTTAAAAAAAATTATTACGCCGCCGCGAAACACGGCTTTTTCAACTAGTTTAATTATAGAATAAAAAAAAGTGAACTAAGTGGATACCGTAGATGTTATTAGAATTTAAAATGCTTTATACCCGTGCAATGCATGATAAGTTTTATAAATTATTTAAATTTATTTTTTTTAATATTTTTTAATTGCAGTTCTTTAAATTTGTATATCATAATAATCATTCTATTTTGATTTCAGTTTTATAAATTTTCAGTGATAAACAAAACTAAACACGTGTATTTTCTTTTGCATGTATATGTTATTTAAGTTTATGTTATATTTTTAAAATGATATATTCATGATTTTTTATATTTTTTTAATCAATATGAAATTTGTGATCACTTGTTTAATTATTCATAATTTTTCTAAATTTATTTTTTTAATTTTATTATTTATTTGTATTATATCAAACAATTTGTTGACAATTTTTTAAAAAATTTCAAACATGTTAGCCAAACTTTTTTCATCTCTATTTTTTATATTTTTATATTAATTTTAGATTCATTAATTTTTAATCAAAATATGTTTATTTTTCTAATTTTATATATTTTGTTACAATTTTATTTTTTCTAAAATTATTGTATTTTGAAATTTAATTTTATTAATTTTTGAATAATTGAAATTAATGATCTTTATTAATATATAAAACTTGTTTCACTATGTTAAATATTACTTTAAAAAAAGAGTATTTTTAAATTATGAAATTTTTTTATATGGAAAACTTTTTTACTTTCTTAGTTATTAATTAACCATTTTTTTACTTGGATCCTAAAATTATTTTAGTAATTAAATTTATAATTTCTTAGTAATTAAGTAATCATTTTTTTTTGAAAATTTATGATTTTTTATATAAATATGAAATTATTTTCTTATTAATATTTAGTTATAGTTTTTCATTTATATTGTATATTTAATTTGTAATTTTTCAATTATGTTAATAACTATGTTAGATCTATCTTTTTTTCGAAAAGCATCAAGCTGCATTAATAGGGAAAATTTGGGCTAGGCCCGGAACAAACTACCAACCATTAGATGGAATGCATTGGTAGAAGCAACAACAGTAACCCAAAAACTTAAACCACAAACTTAACCCACAAACTTAGAGCCCGATGACAGCTATGGGCTACCAGCAAACCCAACAAAACAAGGGACTAAGCCCAGACCACAGTTCGAGACTGTGCAGTAATAACAAAGCAAAATAAGTAATGCAGAAATAAATTAATAGATAAACTAAGGAAGCTTAAACGACGTTAGAACTTCCCGCCCAAGAACTTGCAATCAGACCCCCATGACAGCAGCAATGGCATCGTCGTCTTCAACACCAGCTTGAACTTGTTCCACCAGCATCTCGTTTTCATCCAGCTCCTCTTCAAAGCCTGTTATAGCAACAATCGGTTCAAATTCAGGTTCTACCACCTCTGGTAGCAAATCTTCCTCTCTAACAGCTAGAAACTGAGGATCAACTGGACCCAGCCCCATAGTTAGATCTATCTAACTGTTATCTTAATTAAGAATTTTTTTTTATTATCTTTCAACTAAATATCTACCATAATTTGTTATTTTAAAATCAACGTTAAGATTAATCTCTCACCATCAATACTATTATATAAAGGAGAAGACGGGGCGGTGAGGTGGCGCTCTCAGATCGCTTCGTTCTATATTTCTAATTTTCTCAATTTTTTGAATTAATAATACTAAAAATTCGATAAAATTTCAATTACCTTTTAAATATTTACTAATAGAGGAAACATATAATATTTTTACATTTAAAATCCCTACTAATGGAGAAAGTAAATATACAATAGATATTTACTAATGGAGGAAACTAAATATCACTAATGGAAAAAACTAAATATTCAATTATAATATTATTGCCTTCAAAATATCTAAATTAGGAAAAAAGTGTATTACCTTACATTATTTTGAACTTTCCTCTATTATTATCTATATATTCTCATAATATTGTTTTTAATGAAATTATTATCTTAACATACTGCTCTCCTAAACTTTCTTTTTTTATGTAATATATTAGAAAATACAGGAACGTTTTGGTAAATAAGAAGTTAATAAATTAGATCGGTCTTGCATAAGAAATTAAGTAATTAATACCAAAAACTAGAAAAAAATCTCAATTGCCTTTTAAATATTTACTAATAGAGAAAACTAAATACAAAATTTCAATTTTCTTGCATTTAAAATCTTGAGGAAATTAAATATAATATTCTTGCATTTAAAATCTCTACTAATAGAGAAAGTAAATATACAATAGATCTTTACTGATGGAGGAAACTAAATATCACTAATGGAGTAAACTAAATATTCAATTATAATATTATTGCCTTCAAAATATCTAAATTATAAAAAAAAGTGTATTACCTTACATTATTTTAAACTTTCCTATATTATTATCTATATATTCTCATAATATTTCTTTTCAAATGAAATTAACATCTTAACATTCTCTTATCCTAAACTTTTTTTTTATGTGATATAATAGAAAATACAGGAACATTTTGGTAAATAAGAAGTTAAGAAATTAGATCGGTCTTGCATAAAAAATCAATACTATTATATAAAGGATAAGACGGGGGCGGTGATGTATTTTATATTATATATAAACTTAATTTATATATTAGAAATATTATTATATATAATTCAAAACAAAACTTAATTTTAAATTAGAAATATTATTTTATTTAAAAACGTATTTTGTAGAATATTTTTTGAGAAAATTTAGAGATATTATTATAAAGCCGCTGCGAAGCGCGGCTTAATAAACTAGTTAGAGATATATCATTATGTAATTTTTAGATAAGATGGTTATTTGACCTGCATCATAAATTGTATAATTTTGCTATTTATTTTATTAATATTATCTCTAAAAAATGTTTAAATAAATAATATTTTGTTTCTTTGTCGTGATGCAGGGTTTATGATGGTGATTGTGCATGACTTGCTTTCACCTATGTTGAGTTATAGTTATTGCTTGAATAATACCAAACCATCAAAACATCAAAAACCCCTCATGCCGATTACATATATAGTATATTATTAAAGCCGAAACATTAAAAATTTTGATTTTCGGTTTTCAGTTAGTTTTTGGTTTTCGGTACTTTTTCGAATTAATAAATTAATAATATAATCAAAATTAGGGAAAGTTTTATCCTACATTAATATTTCACTATATTTTAGTACATAAAAATCAAATAATATTGAAATCTAATAAAAAAATGGAAATGTGAGATCTAATTTGTTTAAATTTAGGATACACTGCTACAAATATACTTTTTTCTTTTTAGGATAACGAAAGCTACTACAAATCAAATCTTTTATGGAATTGTATTATTGTCAAGTTACCAAAAATAGTAACTAGATAGTTGGCTTTTATAATTAAAATATTTTTTTTTCTAACAAAATCTACTTCTTTTCCAAAACAATCATTACAATTATCTTTAAATTAAAACATATTACCTTTTATATTTGTTATTACTAAAATCTATGTTTTCCAAAAATATGAGGTGCAATCCTTACTTATTTATTTTAAAACCTATTGTAATACTCTATTTAATAAATAATTAATAAATAATATAAAAATAGTAACTAACTGATTGCCTTTTATAATTAAAAAAAAATATAACAAAATCTACTCCTTTTCCAAAAATATCACGACAATTATCTTTAAATTAAAACATAATATCTTTTATATTTGTTATCACTAAAATCTCTATTTTCAAAAAATATGAGGTGCAATCCTTACTTATTTATTTTAAAATCTATTTTAATATTCTATTTAATAAATAATAAAATAATATAAAAATATTAACTAGCTGATTGCCTTTTATAATTAAAATATTTTTTTTTCTAACAATATCTAATTCTTTTCCAAAAATATCACGGACAATTACATTTAAATTAAAATATATTATCTTTTATATTTGTTATCACTAAAATTTCTATTTTCCAAAAATATTAAGTACAACCCTTACTTATATATTTTAAAACTTATTTTAATACTTTTAATTATTAAAAAAAACTTACCTATTTTAACAAGTGAACATATTTTTTTAACAAATACAATTAATATAATTAAAACATATCTAAAAATATTATAGGTAGTTACTTTATTTTAATTAAAACATGTTAGCTTTTCTATTTGTCCTTATTAAAAAAACTTACTTATTTTAACATGTCAACGTATTTTTTTTAATAAATACAAGTAATATAATTAAAACACTTCTAAAAATATAACGGGTAATTACTTTTTTTAATTAAAACATGTTAGATTTTCTATATTTTCTTATTATTAATATTATTTTATTATAAATTAATATTAATAATACCTCATTTATCTTCATCAGCCCCAACTGTATTTTTTAATATTTTTTTTTACGTTCCAATTAATATTTAAGTTTCTTATTTTATAATTTATCATATTAATTTATATTTAAATTTTAATATTTTTCGTTCACATTAAATGTTTTAGTTTATTATTTTATAAGGTCCGCGGGTTATAGGCTAATTAGGATATAATTTAAAACCCTGACATTCATGGAGTACTTCATATTTGGGCTTTCCAGTTGGATTAAACCGGGTCCGAATAACTCAAGTCCAGTTCAATTCTAAAACCCAATTTAAATTTCCTAATTTATCACCGAACCCTAATCTTCCTCGTCATTCAACAAACTGTTTCGGATCCGACCCGCAAATTTCAACCCGCAAAATTGGGGTTCTAAATTTTGGGGGCACAAACAAGATTTGAAGAATTAAACTGGGATTGATTTAGTTTTCTTCATTTGAAAGTAAGATTTTCACTAATTATATTTCAGTTATATGATCATATTAATGTAACTGTGTACAATATTAAATGTTATTTTAGTAGCCCAGAAAATGATTGATCAAATGCTGTTGTATGTGTATTTATATGTGTTGTAATGATATTATATTAGTAGCCCATGAGCTGTTTGATGAAATGCTTCTTTATTGTACAGGAACTGCTCATAATTGTTAATATATATGTGAATCTTGTAAGTAAGTTGTTGAAATTTTGTTTCTTAAATGTTATTTTTGAAGCTTTTCGGGTTTCTGAAAGAAAAAGGAACAATTTTTTGCTTTTCTTGGGCTACTTGTTGAATTCTTGAGATACAGTTGAAGAACCGAAAATTAACTTTAAAGGCTTCCTTTTTTAATACAGGTGTGGTTTTGGTATTAAAGAAAATGCAGAGTCTCCAAGTAAACTCTAGGTTGGTCAGTTCACCTCATTCAAATTTCGGATATTCTATTTTCAGTTGTAAGAGAATGCAGAAATCGAGTGTAACATCTTCATCTGTTTCTGGTATGCTTACTCACATTTTAGTGTATTCATTATGTCTGTGATCATTCTTTCTGTTGTACGCAGTTGCACAATTCTAACAAAAAGCATGCAAGTTTGATTTTTTATAGATAAATAATAGTTGAAGTGTTAACAGGGCATCAAAAGCTATCAGTAACATGCGGAGTTCGTTTTCGTCCTTGTATAGACATACATAAGGTTTGGCAATCTTTCTTCGGAAAGCTTCTGAATTCTCATATAGCAAAATAATGCTTTGGAGTGTAAATTGTTTGTCAATTCTTCAGCAGTTTGGTGTTTTTACTTGTTACTTTTATAGTTGTTAGATCTGTTTGCCAAGATACGATGCTTTAATTATTATGTGTATAGTGAATATTATGTACATCTGTGAACTTGACCAAGATATTTTAGAAAACACATTTCAAATCTTGGTCACCTCTGCGTATGCCAATCTAGGACTTTGGGAAAAAAGTTATGAAAAAGAAACTCAAAAGGTGCTTGACCTTACCCAAAAAAGTATGAGTTGTATATATCATTCTGCAAAGTGACACCTATATAGTGACTCAAACACAAAGAACCAACGTCATGCATATTTACACCCGAACACAAAGAACTATACCATCATTCATATTACATTTTCAATAACTTAAGTGACAAATTAAGCATTTTAGATAACCTGAAACTGTAAAATTTGGTCTGAACATAGTTTACTGTAATTTAATTAAACAGCGATATTTTAACTGAAGTTAATAAGTATTAATTAATTGTTCTTGTTTCTTTCACTATTCTCACTAAATGCAAGTATTTTGCGGGACAATGTCCAATTATTATATTATACATAAAGTTAACACCAGTTCGGCATGGTGTTGTCACTGTAGTGAAAAGTGTAATTACTCGCGCTTTGCAAGTAGGCACAAGATAAGGCTCTAAGATTTATGGAGTGTTGAGTTGTCAAAATTTCTGGAGCCAATTTGTATAATGTTTGAGACTGTGCCACGTCATT
Organism: Heracleum sosnowskyi; assembly: GCA_030848705.1. Classification (NCBI taxonomy): domain Eukaryota; kingdom Viridiplantae; phylum Streptophyta; class Magnoliopsida; order Apiales; family Apiaceae; genus Heracleum; species Heracleum sosnowskyi. The sequence continues at coordinate 15,395,760 of CM061239.1, forward strand.
ATATATTGTTAATTATTTGGATTTCGAACCAGCACAAATGTGTTCAGCCATAAAATTAGCTGGTATGTTGTCATTTAATTAAGAACATTTATGATTCCGTGGCAGACCAGGAATACATAGGTATTTTAACAATTCTATGATAAGGTTTCGTTTTTGATGATGTTAATTTAAATGCAGGGATTGCGTATCTTAGGTAATATGCTTCGTATTATTTGTCTGAAATATGTAATTATGTACGCAATTCAGGGTAAGGTGAAGCAAATAGTAGGGTCCACTCTCTGTGATTCGAAGGATGGAGACACAACTCTTATAACTAATTTTGAATCGGATAAGTCAGCAGCAGAATTTGCTTCTCTATACAAAGAAGATGGGCTCAGAGGTGGTCATGTAATTATGCTTGGATCTGATCCTTTGAGCAACTCAGCAGCCATGGAAGCTTTACATGCTTATCCTGGTAGAGTAGATACTATAATATGGCATTGTTTCTTTTCTTATCTTATATATGCTTATGCAATTACATCGTATGTGTGCTCTTAATTATGGATGACTTTTTCTTTTTGGGGGTGATACGTGCAGTGTACTTGACCATTGTGTTAAAGATTGAAAGATACCCATCTTTACTAAGTTATCAGTAAATTAATAAGTTTGCTAAACATTGATTATCGAGATGAGTATCGATTTGTTTTCCTTGTTGTAACTTTAGTCTTTAGAAACAGAATATATTGATAAATATATACTGTATCTGTATTCTGTACATAATTACTCAATTTTCGTAACATAAAAATGAAAGATGCACTTTATTAAAAGAATAAAATTTTAAAACTTATGGTTAATGGAAACTATTGAAATCTTTAGGTCAATTCTATATCTGCAAATCAAGTTAGTAACATTCTCAAATGCATTCATGTTTTTGGTTCTGGATTATATAAAATCTTATCAAGCTGAGTAATCCAACAAAAGGAGGGTTACTGTAATTTTCCAAGAGTGTATCCTATTTTTTGGCCCAATTCTTCTTCTAATGATTGATTTAACCTCTAATAAAAAGATACTTGATCCCCTGTAGAAATAAACTTCAATTTTCAAATACATCATCAGATTAGATTTGGTTACTATCACCAGTACAAGGCAATGAGACTTGATATGTTCAAGTATACCTTTTGTAGACTATTCATTATTCTAGAGAACTTGACTTTTCCATTCTCTTCCATCGATGTATCATGCGTGGACCACTTTCACTTCCACGTGGTACTTATATGTGCAGTTTTTGATATTTGAATTATCCCACCTAAATCTTAATGTCTAACATGCTGCTTTTCTATTAAGCAAGTTATAAATAAACAGAATGGATATCACAATTGTTCATCCAAGCATCTTATTAGAGTTCGAATTATATGTTACTTCATAATTCTAGACTAGAAGAGCTTATGAGGTGGATTAATACAAGCTATTCTCCAGGAGTTTCCTTCGTCTCATATTATATCTCTTAAAATTGCTCGTGGAAATCACCGAGTGCAACCACTGTACATCGTGTAACCTTGGATCTTTAGGTTGATAGCATGTCTTGAACTTACAGAATTTTCCTCTGAACTTGCTGCGAGGACTATAACATCTAGGTGGTTTGCAAGTTGGAGGTGGTATCAATTCCAGCAATGCTATGAACTACATTGACGAAGGAGCGAGCCATGTTATAATTACATCAGTATGTTTCAACTCTTATATACTAAACAAATGCACAATCTCGTTTTGAAGAGGAAATTAAGGTGATAAGATCTGGTGCTCGGAGAAAATGAAATCAGTAACATTTCTCATAATTGTTAAATAAAAGTTTGAAATTTAATGATTTTGGTATTTGAATTTTATTTACATACTTCTTAATTAGGTGATATGAAGACATGACCCTGAATTGAACCAAGGCATTTCAACTGAAATTATACCAAATTTTACTATATTCTGTAGATGTATGATCAGTATTTTTGTTATTTACTTTTGCAGTATGTATTTAATAATGGACAAATGGAACTTGGGAGGCTTGAAGAACTTGTTCATCTTGTTGGGAAAGAGAGGCTTGTATTGGACCTTAGTTGCAGGAAGAAGGTGATGTTACAGTTATTTACAGGAAAAAAAGATTTAAATTCTGCTGAAAACTAATCGTCACGTTTAAATATCTTCTTTAAGTGAGAACAAGGGCATGTATTAGCAGCATTCATTTTTTAAAATTAGGGTTTTGAAGATATGACATACAGACTTTTTTCCTCACAGAACCAAAGTTATGATGACAATATGCTTCTTTAATTTACAAATTAACATCATTTTGTTGACTCAAATATTTGATGGCAGGATGGTAAATATGCTGTTGTCACTGATAGGTGGCAGAAGTTTAGTGATGTCTATGTGAGCGAGGAAGTATTAGATTTTCTTTCCACTTATGCTGATGAGTTTCTGGTTCACGGAGTCGATGTGGAAGGGAAAAAGTATATTCCTATATATCTTTGTGTTCTCTTTTTAGTTTTGTTAACTTCCTTCTCTTCTAATCGATGCAATTATTGAACACTGTTTCTACCATACTCTATATTATCCACATGTGTAATTTAATGTGCATGCTTTAGAATGTTTTCCGGTATTTTTGATACTCCTTTTGTAAAGATTTGTTTGTCTTGACCCTTGTACATCTAACCTCCAACTTAATTTGTTATTTGAGACTAGGGTCCTGGTTCTAGACAATCGATTGTCAGGGACCAGTTAACGAACAATCAGTATTTCAGTCGTTGGATTAAACACTGAACGGTCCAGATTATAACCTGATTTCAGGAAACTCCTCAGAAAATTTCCGCGGAGCGTAAACAACCATCCGCGAAATTTTTTCGAGGAACGAATTGAACATTTACAAACCTTTTCTTTCTCTTCTTCCTCTTTCTTCACTGCGATTTGTACTGCGCTACAAGTGCAATATGCAAGGACGACTCACCGTGAGCACAAATCACTGCAATTCCAACGAATTCAGTCCAGAGTATAACCATTACTAATAGGTAACCTCTCGATTTAGGGTTTTAAATTGGGGCTTAGGGTTCATAGGGGGTTTGTTTTGAGGTACATGATGATGATGATTTAGCAGATGTGAATAGATTAGGGGCTGTGCAGATGGGTGGGGGATCAATAATAATAATGATGATCAAGGAGATTGTCTTTCAGGCTGCTTATTGGCAGATTTCTCAGACGAAGATTTCTGAAGCTTTTGAGAAGCAACCCTAATTTGGCTCCTCCGCGAAACATAACAGCGGAGTCCATTAAGTATATTTTTGGTCATTCGTCTCATCCGCGATAATTTATAGCGGATAGTTGAGGCTCCGCGGAAAATTATAGCGGAGTGACTAATTTTTTTTTATAATCTTAGATGTTGAAAATTTTATCCAACGATCAGAAAACCAATAGTTCATTAATTGGTCCCTGACAAACAATCTCAGGGACCAGGACCCTTGAGACTATAACGATTTGTAGTCAATAAAGTTTGTAAAACCTTTTTTCATGTAACTTGAGTATTGCATTATGAATTGTCACCATATGCCACTATTTTTGTCATACAGTCTTATCATTATGTGAAACATTTACATTTTGGTCGGACATATCTAGGAGCTACATTCACCAGATTCCTGGTTGATACATTTTGAAGGGGTTGGGACGATGCTCAATAAGAATAGGATATCTTTACTAGTTTCATGTAATGTACTATAGCTGTTATCAGTAAATTTTGTACTAGCTAAGGAAAACATTGGTTACAATGTTGCTAGTTGAAGCTATAGGTAAACACTAAGGGTCAGCTTGAACAGTGCCAATCTGACAGGCAAACCGAGGGGCTTCCGATTAGGTCTTGATTATGCATGATGTTTGTATATCAATTGCACGAAAATTGTGGTTTTATGACAGAAATAGATGTCCTATTTAGATGTGCGTCTGAATTCTAGAGGGCTGTTTTCATACATATAACTAACCAGAGCTGCTCAGTATTTGATGCTAACATCTACTGTTGTATCTATAAGGTATTGATTACTACTTTGTTGTAGGCTGGGAATCGACGAAGAACTTGTGGCGCTACTTGGCAAACACTCGCCGGTGTGTAATATATGATTTTGCTTCTACAAATTCATTTCTGTTGTTTTTCTCTTTTAATAGTAAGCAATAAAGTTGCTTAGACTTGCGATAGATTCCAGAGTTACATGATTTTGCTGGTTTCTGATTTTACAAGTCTACCAATTTTCATTTAAAATTTCACCCACTGCTGAACCCTGCCTCTTTATTGGCTGTTGGAAGCACATCACATTGGTACAACTGTAGCAGCCATAAAGACTCCTAGATAGCTTCATTTGTCCTGTCCGATCATATGCTAATTGGTGTAGTAGGTCTCATATGCGAAGGCACTTTGAAAATTTCTCGAGGGTCCCATGATTTTAAGCTCTAATCATCTTTAATTTTCATTTTCATGCATTGTGTTGGTTTAGATAGATGTTTAGGGTTTTTTCCCCTTGTTTTGTCAAATGAACTTTATGCATGTAACAACCTGATCTGGCAGTTTTTATGAAAGTAAATTTGTGCAGGAAAATTAGTGAGCTATGAGTGTCTTCATACTAATCTGCAATGATGAAGTTTGTATCAAGCATTGCTACTAACACCAAGCTATGAGCATGTTAATACTAATCTGAAATGACGAAGTCTGTATCAAGCATTACTACTATCACATGCTAATAATTAATTTTGTGTTTTGCATGACAGATACCGGTTACATATGCTGGCGGTGTGACTGTAATGGATGATCTGGAGAGGATAAAAGTTGCAGGAATGGGAAATGTAGATGTAACCGTGGGTAGTGCTTTAGATATTTTTGGTGGCAACTTACGCTACAAAGATGTTGTAATTTGGCATGACAAGCAAGCTGCTGTAGCAGTTTAGTTTATTTTATTTTCCAATTGGTGTACTTTTTTTAAAAAAATTTTATGGATGACAAATTATTATGATTGATGTAGTGGGAAAATAAAAAGCAAAATTGTGGTACGTCAAGTAAAAGTAGAATCATGGATGTATGGGTTGATTAGTTGTAGACTTTTGCATGCTAAATTAAGTTTCGCAAAATATACATTCTTCAGCATCAGTGATTTTATTTTAAAATGATTTTATTCTAAAATGATTTTATTCTAGTACATATCCGCATCGAAATGTCGAATTCTTTTAAGAATAATGTCAGGGTACCGAATTTGATAAAAAAAATGTATCAAATTACATGTGTTAGAATTTGATTGACTCTATATTAGTGGACCTACATGCATTCACATTAATAGCACCAATAAAATTTTTTTCAAATGACACATCATCATTATCACATCATTTTGTATTAATTTTTAGTACCTAATTTGACACCTCTAACCCTACCCTTCTTTTAATACGGGAGAGTATGTATTCGCCTCCCCCTAAATTGTTTTCTTGGCTATGCACCTACGTCACTGGCACTACCAATATTTTATTATGACATGTAAGTTCTTGTACACCTGTTTGTCACACGTACCACTAGAGTTGCACAAAAAGTCGGGCCGGGTTTTATCCGGATTTTAAAAAATTTGGGTTTTTTAATAATCGGATCGGGTCGGGTTTTTCAAAAATTGGACCGGACTTTTTCTAAAATATTAGACCCGTTTTAGGTCCTCGGCCGGGCCGGATCGGATCGGACCGGACTTTTTTTCATATATATATATATATATATATATATATATATATATATATATATATATATATATATGGGTTTTGGTACGTTAGATGAGGCGGAAAAGTTATATATATATTGCAAAGTTAAAATATTAGTATACAGAAAAAACAAAGTTTTACAAAAAAAACAACCCCTAAAGAGTTACGCCCCTCAACTATTAGAATCCAAAATATATAATAAAAGACACCACGATACCTAATACTAAAAAAGTATTAGCCTAATGTTTTATCATAAAACATCAGTGCAACTCAAGAACTTTCTACTCATAATGTGCGTTATTGAACTTAACCTGACAGTGAGCCATATAAATCTTCTCGTACATGACCATTTCAAGAAGCACATACACTACACTCAATAAATCTTTTGGAAAGAAGGGTTTGTCCAACATATTGTTGATTCTTCTTATGCTCGTGATTCTTCACATTCACTCAATTGTTAAATTTAATATTCTTGAAATTTATTTAAAATATTATAAATTTTCAGATTTTATCTATAAAAAATTGGGTTTTTATTCGGATCTCTCAAAAACTCCGGGTTTTTATCCGGGCCGAACCAGGCTTTTTGAAAGCTCGAGCTTTTAACCGGGCTTTTCGGGTTTCGGGTCGGGCTTGATAAAAAATAGTAGGCCCTAGCATAGGCATATTGGGTACATGCATTGACATAGAAACAGATGAATTCTTAACAGTTTTGCAATTGGTAAATAAATGATTAACACTACCACACTTTACACAAGTTTTCCTAGGAGCATACTTGTCAGGAGTGTAGTTGTTGTTTTTGTTAATTCCTACCTTATCATTTCTGTTCTTTTTCTTTTTCACCTCAACCTTGACCTCTATATTTTCTAACTTGCCCTTCAATTTCTTGTTGGACAAGTGACCTATGTTGACATCCTTAGCTTTGGTTTTGCTACATTCTTCCTGAACAAATTTTTTGCTGGTTGGACCATACTTTTTGTTCAGCTTCTCAAGTTTTTCTTTACTAATACTGGATGTACACTTCTTGGGACAAGTCACATCCGTAGAGGTGTTACCCATTGTTAGGTCCCGATAAGTTTGTAGGGGGGGGGGTTGAATATAAACTATACCGTTTTATCGAATTTGTTCGTTTTAGGATTAAACAATTTAAGAACAAATTATGGCGGAATTAAATGAAACAGAATTCAAGTTAAATATAACTTATATTAAACTCGAAAGGTGTTACAAATTTGGTACTGATTACAAGATTGAATCTCAAACTAATATTAACATTTGGTTGGTTAACCACCTTTGGTTGATAAAATGATATGAGGAAAGTTTTTAGACTCTTGTGATTGGTATAAAATTAAATGTGGAAAGTTTTAATGGATTTAAATTCTAATTAAAAATAAATAATTTTTAAATTTTGATTGGTTAATCGTGTTGTATGGATAGTCTAACCACCATTGGTTAATAAAATTATACGAGGAATTTTTTAATGGATTTAAAACTTTCCTCATATTAACATCTGATTGGTTAACCATCTTTGGTTAATAAAATTATATGAGAAAAGTTTTTAGACTCTGTTAACGGAGGAATTTGGTATTAACAAAGTTTGGGGTTATTCGCCGGAATCAAGATCTACAACGGTGGTCCTTAGGTGGTAAATTCGCCGGAGTATGGTGGTTGTGTTTAATTTTTGGCTGAGATTGCTTAGGGTTTATGTTGGCTGCCTCAGAGTTCTCAACATTCGACCCCTTACAATTTGCCTACGTATCCCTTTTATAGGGAATCAAGCCAACGTAGTTCTTGGGGAGGAAGTTTCCTCCATGGGCTTGGTCTTTGATCTTCGGAGCCCATCCGAAGTCTTCTACTGCCTTTCCATGCTTAGACGTAAGACTCTTCCACCGCCTTCCATGTATAGGATTCTTTCCATACTTAAACATATGTCTTGCTTATCTTTCCTTACTTGAACATAGGACTTCCATCTGTTTCCTTACTTAGAGTTTCAGCTCACTTTAGGAATGTCTAACGATAAGGCCTATCCACAAAGGCCCAAGGCTCGTCTATGACGTCAGGACTTCATGGATAAGGAAACTTCCCCCGTCGAGGACTAGTCCTATCCATTACCAGCTATTTCCTTAATTCATAGACGCATGTATAGCCATGACTTACCTTAAATGCTAGACGCATCCTTGTCCCCCGAATGAGAAGCACCCACCAGATAGCAGGACAAGTGATCCCAAGTGTTTTGGTGCAAAGTGCAGGATTACTCCAAAGTTCCCCAATGAGGACGCGCCCATTGAGTACAGGAACAGAGCTCCCAAAGCACACACCAAGATTAACCCCACATCCCCAATGAGGGCGCGCCCATTGAATGCAGGAGGAGGCCTTCAACCACGAACATCCCCCTCCTAGGGCACATCCTAGGAGGGAATTCTTCAATATTTTGCTAATACCAAGCCAAGGGAACCATCTTTCATCATCAAGTTGCCGCTTCAAACCACGAGGACGCGCCCTCAAGGGGTGGACGGCCTAAAGGGCGCGTCCTTATCCTCATGAGGACAAGCCCTAAGTCTTCCTTGTGTCAAATGAAGTTATTATTCTCCATTAAGTCTTCAATTCATGTAGAGTTGTCAGTTCACACCGAGAGGACGCGCCCTTAGGGGTTAGATGGCCAAAGGGGCACACCTACTCCCCTAAGAGGACCAATCCTGAATCTTTCTCATGTCATGCCATGTCAATATAGTGGTTATCCTTTGTCAAACCATCCATCAAGCTGTCATTACCATGAGGGCGCGCCCTCAAGGGGCGGACGACCCAAAAGGACACGCCCTTACCCTTATGAGGGCAAGTCCTATCTATCTCTTACATTAGACCTAGCCTTAATTACAACTTAAATATCCTAATTGAATCCATACTCGACCCGATCCTAACCTAAAAACCCGTTATCGAATTTTGGCTATAACAACTACCCCCCAATTCAATGTGAAGTTAAAAACAATACACTGAATTGCTTACAGCTTTTCCCAAAATTTCACAGTTCCTTAACGAATAGGACGCGTCCTGCACGAGCATGCGTTCTTCCTTGATCATAATATCGCACGTGTTTGACAGCTGTCTCCCATTAGGCGTGGCTGTGTCTATAAATACCTAAAATCGTTTTCTTTTCTCTTTTTACTTTACTCTTTTTCCAGAAAAAACCCTAGTCGCCGCACTTCATCTTTTTGAGCAAAAATCCGGCCAAATCGTTGCTTTTTAACGTTTCTCTTCTCAGATCTTTACTCAGCAACTTACAAGGTACGATTTTAGACCTTCATTTCTTGTTTTTACCATGTATTTCGCCTGAACGAGCAATATGACCGTTGAACTTTTTATGTGTTCTTGAATTTTGAGATGTGTATATATATGTATCTATCTGTGTTTGATCTGTATTTAGTATAATCTTGATTTTGAATTTTGTTTTTTGTGCCATGAATAACTTACATGAAAATAAGGGCGCGCCATCTCTTGAATACGCATCTTTTATGATATTTGCCTTGTAATTTTTTTTTACAACTCTCAATTTGAGGCGTAACCGATAATTAGGACGCGTTCTTAGCATGGTACTACCAGGAATTTGCCGTTAGATTTCCTTTAGGTGATGATTAGGTTATATTTCAACCAGAACCCGTTTCCTTGCAATATTTTCTTCAACTTGACTTTCCGTTCAGGACGCGTCCTTACCATTTTCCTTTCTCTTTTCAGCTGGAGGGTAAGGACGCATCTTCCCCATTTCATCCTTTTAAGGACTTCAACAAACGTTTGGGGATTTACTCCCCACCTTCACTTTCCTTTCCAGCACAAAGCTCTTCTTCAATTAAATCATTCCATACTCAAGCCATAGAAAATCTTCAAGGGACTTCCCCGTTCAAGAATACCACTGAAATAATGTCTTCACCAATTCTCTCGAACTCATCCCTTCCTCAAATTAAAGATCTTAATCCTGAGGTGACAAGCCAACGCAATAGGGCGCGTCCTCAAGAATTCAGACCAGTCACGGATATAGAAGAAAATATTATGGAAGATGCAGAAGCTAATATTTCTCGGAAAAGGACAAGAAAACGAGTAGAATCTTCAGATTCTGAAGGCGCGTCCAATTCTGATATCGAAGAATCTGACGCAGAGGACGCGTCTCCAGTCAATCCATATCACGAAGTTGATGAAGATGACCGCCTTCCTCCTCCTGAACCTTCACCTAATCCATACGTTCATCCAGAAATTTCTGAAGAAGAAACTGACTTCGATTGGGGACAATATCAAGACATGATCACAGAAGCAGAAAAAAGAAGGATGAGAAAGCAACACAAAAAACTTTTCTGTGTCGGTATGTCATCAACAGTATCTGCGGCTGAGATAACTTGGTGCATGACATATTATGGCATGGAGGGTCAATGGGCGCGTCCTCCCTCCATGATGAGACCCCATGTCTTCAAGTGGCCAGAACCTTTTAAGGTACCAAGAATGGTTACCTCTCCAAAACTAATGTCTCTAGGAGTGGGCGCGCCTTTACACCCTTTCCTCAGAACTGTACTAGAATGGTATGACATAGCTCCCATCCAACTCTCTCCAAATTCGTACAAGCTAGCTCTTGCCTTGTTTATACTTTACCAGGATGAAGGAATATCAACTTCTCCAACGATGGAAGAGTTTAGCTATTTCTTTGCAATCAGAAAATCCTCCAAAGGATATTACTTCTTGACTCCCCAACATAAGCATAACAAAATGGGCTTCTCTAGCGGTAAAATAAGCAACGAGAAGAATTGGAAAGAACCATTCTTCTACCTTTGGAATGTTGATAGGATCAGAGTTGTTTTCAACTGCAATTATAGTAAGCACGCGTCCTTTCTTTCTTTTTTATTTCTTTAGGGCGCGTCTTGAGAAGTCTCTATTATTAATCCTTGCATTATAAATTTTCAATTTTAGATAACAGAAACATAAAAGAGCTGTTTGGGGAAGCCAAAAAATGGGCTGATAAAATCATATCCCTCCCACCTTCACGGTTCAATCTGAAAACTTTAATCACAGAAGACAACCTAAAAAGGGTTGGAATTTTTAGGAAGGAAGTGGGATCCATTATTCCCTTCCAACGATTTAGAAAAGGTATTCCCATCAAAGGTTCCAAAGATTGTGATTCCGATGATGAGGAAGAAGCTGAGAATGAAGAGAGTTCTCATGTTGAAGAGGGCGCGTCCTCTCAACCTGGTATATAGTCACATTAGCGTTCATATTTTTTGCTTTACTTATCATTTGTTAGTATAATCGTACTTAATTTTTAAGGACGCGTTCTAACATTTTATTAATTTTAACCAGGTATGGACGGTCTACCATCAGGCTGGGGTCTTGAAATGGGCGTTGCCCCCTCTGTACAAACTGGAAAAACTCCAAGGGCGCGTCCTCAAAGAAAAGATGCAAAGAAAAAACAAGCTGAGGTGAAGAAAACTCAAGTCATAATTGACTTAGAGAAGAATAAAGAGAGGAAGAGGAAAGAAGTTCCTGAAGCTGTTGATACCTTGGAGGACGCGTCCTCTAAGAAAAATAAATCTACCTCATTCTCCCTGGTCTCAGCTGCCTTGAGTCCATTGGCAATTCCCTATATCAACGATGAAGATATAGTAAAGTGGAGAAATAGGGACCCTTCTGCTGAAAACGAAGCCATAATCAGGGCGTCCTCTGAAATTCTGATTTCTGCCCTTCACAGGCAATCAGTCTTACAAAAAGAAGAAACGCGCCTTGAGGCTCTGGAAAAAGATAGAAGAAGACTATCCAAGAAGGTCGAAGACCGTGATAGGGTAATTGACAAACTTCAAAAGGAACTTAATCAACAAAAGAGTTTCTATGAGAGCAATCTTAAAACCCAAGAGGAGGTGTCCTATGAGTTAAACTCTGCTGTTAACACTTTGAAAGATGAAAAACGCGAGCTATTGGAGCAAGTTGCTGAACTGAAGAATGACCAGCAGGATGGTTGGGCCAAAGAAAAGAAAAAGATTGAGGGCGCGTCCTTTATGAAGGGTTTTAGAAACTACGCCTCAGGCTTCTTGGCTCAAGACCCCAATTATGATTTCTCAAAGTTTGGTGATGAAACCGTGCAGTGGATCTCCAAATTTAAAATTGACGAAGCTGCCGAGATTAAAGCAAAAAAGGTGTTCCTTGGTCTTGAGAAGGCGTCGCCTGTGCTAGGTGAGGAAGGAGAGGACGCGTCCTCTGATGGTGTGTCTCCTGAAAAGGAGCAAGAAAAAATGTCTCAAAACCCAGGGGATGATAACTCAAAGGCTGATGATGCTGTAGAGAACACCCATTCTCCTGTCCCTGATCAAGCTCATGACGCGTCTTGAAGCTTATGTAATCTTTATATTAACATTATGAGGTGCAAGCCCTCCTTTACTGCTTTGCAAGTTGTAAGATAACTTAGGCTCTCTGTTGTTAACAATGGTTGGTTCCCAACTTTAATTATTCGTATGCTTGCCTTACTTAACTACCTTGATTGTTTACATCACTGTTAATTTGTTGAAGATATATCCTGTACCCACAAAACCCATTCCATAATGTTGAATGTTATTCTTGCAAACATAAAGGACGTGTTTAGAATTTTTAAAGAATCATTTAAGACGCGTCCCTTCAGCATATTTCCACGACGTTCTTTAACTGTATTAATTATCATAGGGTGCGTCTTAACATTATACATCTCAGGGCGCGTCCTTATTAAGCAGTCAAAATATTCCTTAAACATAAAAACTTAATATTCTGAAAATTCTTGATGAGATCTTTATAAATAACGCGCTCCGGTGTGAAAGCCACACTGGTCCCAAGGCTAATGCTCTTTGGGGAAATAAAAACTTGAAAATCTCAACTATTCAAGGTGGGATGTACATGCACTACCCCCCTAGACTAGGAGGAAATTTATTTCTTCTAGTTTATTTAGATAGATAACATAGGGGGTACAAAACCACTCCCTATTGGTAGTATTTCTTCAAATGTTCCACGTTCCAAGCTCTTGGTATAGGATTACCACCCAAATCTTCCAAGTGAAAAGTTCCTTCCCAAAGCACATACTTGATCCTGTAAGGTCCTTCCCAATTGGCACCAAAAACCCCATGACTGGCAATTCTGGTATGAGGCATCACCCTTCGTAGCACCAAATCACCAACCTTGAGACGACGTACCCTTACTCTTCGATCATAAAACCTTGCCACTCTTTTCTGATATGCAGCTAATCTTAGTGATGATATTGCACGTGTTTCTTCTAGAAAATCAAGATGAAGCCGTTGGTTGACCTCATTAGATTTATTGTCATAGTGATCCCTCCTGAATGATCCAGATCCAACCTCCACAGGAACCATTTCTTCAAAGCCATAAGACAACATGAATGGAGACTCTCCAGTAGTAGATCTTGGTGTGGTATTGTAGGACCATAGTACCATAAGTAGTTCCTCAGGCCAGTTACCTTTACTTTCTTCCAACTTGGTCTTCAGTGTGTGCTTGATTATCTTGTTGATAGCTTCAGTCTGCCCATTGCTCTGAGGATGATAGACTGCTGCAAAATCTTTCTTAATCTTCAAATCTTCACACAACTTCTTTAACTCCTTGCTGTCAAATTGCTTCCCATTATCAGATATGAGTTTGTAAGGAATCCCAAACCTGCACACAATGGAATTAAAAACAAAATCTTTGATTTTCTTGGCCGTTATCTTTGCCAAGGGCATAGCTTCTGCCCACTTAGTAAAATAATCCACAGCCACAACAGCATACTTGACACCCCCCTTAGCCATAGGAAGCTCTCCAATAAGATCAATCCCCCACATAGAAAAAGGCCAAGGACTTATCATTGAAGTCAATGTCGTAACAGGAATAGATGAGTAGTTCGCAAAGCGTTGGCACTGATCACATGCTCTTGTAAACTTCATAGCATCATCCTTCAAGGTTGGCCAGTAATATCCTTGTCGTAACACTTTCATAGCAAGGGAACTACCCCCCGAGTGATTACCACATATTCCTTCATGAACCTCTCTCAAGACATAGTTGCACTCGTCTCCATCAACACACCTTAGTAAGGGTTGATTAAAACCCCTTCGGTACAAAACCGCATCATATTCCACATACCTTGTTGCTTGGTATTTCAAACGTCTGGCCTCCCCCTTATCATCAGGTAAAATTCCTTTTTGTACATACTCTTGGATAGGAGTCATCCAAGTCTTCATTGGTACTTCATCTACAACCATTAGCTCCATCTCGGGGATACTAGGAATTTCTTGAATTTCCAATGGAATGTCTCCCATCAACACCGTGTCTCTTTGGGAACCCAACCTGGCCTGAGTATCGGCCTTGGAATTTTCTTCACGAGGAACTCCTTCAAGTCTGACTATGTTGAACTGTTGAATCAAGCGACGTACACTCATCATGTATGCCTCTGTCTTTGGTCCTCTAGTCTGGAACCCTCCTTCAACCTGCTGAACAACCAATTTCGAATCACTGAACACCACCAAATTCTTCACATTCATTTCCAAAGCCAACTTCAAGCCATTAATCAATGCCTCGTACTCAGCTTCATTATTAGTTACCGCAAATTTGAAATTGATAGCACTCATAAGAAGGTGACCTTCAGGAGAAGTCAAGACAACTCCAGCACCTGCCCCATCATTGTTAACTGCTCCATCGACATACATGGTCCACCAAGGAAAAGGATACTCTTCTCTCAAAGGGCTTGCCTCCTGAGCAAGAGGGCTAGGGTTCACCAGAATGATTTCTCGTCCCACACTCTCATCATCAAATTCCAGGATAAAGTCAGCTAAGGCTTGTCCCTTAATTGCCGTCCGAGAAACATATTCCAAATCATACTGTCCCAACTCAATTGCCCATTTCAACATCCTTCCTGAAGCTTCAGGCTTGTGTAGAATGTGTCTCATGGGATAAGAAGTTCACACTTCGATTTTATGAGCTTGAAAGTAGGGACGTAGCTTTCGTGCAGCCAGCACCAAGGCGTATACCAACTTCTCCATGCTAGAATATCGGGTTTCTGCATCCAACAACCTCTTACTTACATAGTAAACTGGTGACTGCAAACTATCCTCTTCTCGAACTAACACAGCACTAATGGAGTAAATAGAGATGGCCAAGTAAAGAATCAATACTTCACCATCCATAGGCTTAGCCAAGAGTGGGGGCTTACCTAACTGCTCCTTGATTTTCTGAAAAGCATCTTCACAAGCAGGAGTCCACACAAAATCCTTATCAACCCCCCTAATGGCTTTGAAAAATTCTTTGCAACGGTCAGAAGACTTTGAGACAAAACGATTTAAAGCCGCAATCCGTCCACAAAGGCTTTGAACCTGCTTCACACTAGTAGGGGACTTCATTTCAAGGAGTGCTTTAATCTTTTCCGGGTTAGCCTCAATCCCTCTATGATTCACAATAAAACCTAAAACTTTCCCGACTCAACCCCAAAGACACACTTTTGAGGGTTTAACTTCATTCTGTACTTGCGTAGAATTCCAAACATTTCTTCCAAGTGCCTCATGTGGTCTACTGCTTCCTTGGACTTGACAAGCATATCGTCTACATATACCTCCATGGTTTTGCCAATCTTCTCTTTGAACATCATATTCACCAATCTTTGATATGTTGCCCCTGCATTGATAAGACCAAAAGGCATTCCAATATAGCAATACAAACCTCTGTCAGTGATAAAGGATGTATGTTCTTGATCAGGTCCATACATGGGAATTTGATTATACCCTGAGTAAGCGTCCATGAAACTCAAGAGAGCATGCCCGGCCGTAGCATCCACCAACTGATCAATCCGGGGGAGTGGGAAACTATCCTTTGGGCAAGCTTTGTTCAAATCTGTGAAGTTCACACAAGTTCTCCATTTCCCATTAGGCTTTTTCACCAACACCGGGTTTGCCAACCACTCGGGATAGAATGATTCTTTGATCAAACCCACATCCAAGAGTCTGTCTACTTCTTCCTTTAAAGCTACTGCCCTTTCTCCACTGATTGCACGCCGCTTCTGACACATTCCCTTCTTATTAGGATATATGTTTAGGCGATGGCACATGATATTAGGATCAATCCCTATCATATCGGCATGACTCCAAGCGAACACATCCAGGTTGGTCATAAGAAAATTAGTCAAGCCTGTTCTCAACTCATTGCTCAGCTGTGATCCAATTTTGAGAACCTTACTGAGATCTACTGCGTCTACCGGTATCGAGATCGTGTCTTCCGCCGAACCTGTCTTCTCATGTGGGATGGAGATTCTTGGATCAAGATCAAGGTCAAAAAGGCGAGGATCTTCAACAGGCATCTCATTCCTTGAGGGCGCGTCCTCCACAAATTCTCTTGAGGGCGCGTCCTCCACATACCTTTCTTCCCTTGGGAAGATGTCAGTAAATTCCTCCCTCCTCGAGGGTGCATCTTCAACAAGCCCTTCCTTCTTTGAGGGCGCGTCCTGTAGGATATAGGTGTTTTCAAAAAGCTGCTGCCGCTTTCCTTGCATAGAAATTGACTCTTCTTTATCCTCTGTGAACGTCTCCTCAACAATTCCTTCTTGATGTTCATCAATTAGAGGGGGCGCCTCCAATAGTAACATCTTAGGGCGCGCCCTCGACTGAGGAACATCATCTTCTGGCTCTTGAACTGTGTAATGAACATGAATCTCTCCCTTAGAATTTTTGAGCAATCCCTGAGCATCTTCTTGGGGAAGGGCGCGTCCTCCTAGTCCATTACGACGAAAACCCTTGACAGTTCTATGGTAGCATTCCCTCGAATCATATTGTGACCCTCGAACTGAACCAACCCCATTTGGAGTAGGGAATTTCATTATTAAATGATAAATGGAAGTAACTACCTTCATCTCTTTCAGCAAAGGTCTTCCTACCAAGGCAATGTGGGCAGATTCTTGATCCAATACCATAAATTCTATCATTTGAGTCACAGATAGAGGACCTACACCAAGTGTAACCGGAAGCTTAATTGCACCCATAACTCTGACAGCTTCTCCCGTGAAACCATAAATCCAAGCATCCTCTCTGACAATATCTTTATCAGGCAAACCCAACTTCTTATAAGTGCTGTAGTAGAGAATATTCACCGAACTTCCATTGTCTACAAACACTCGATGTACATTCATAGGACCAATCTGTATGGCAACAACTAGGGCGTCACTGTGAGGGTGATGTACCCATCTTGCCTCTTCCTCAGTGAATGTAATGTCTACTGATTCCCCCCTGAACAACTTGGGAGGTTTAAGTTCCAAGCTGTTCACATTAGTTAAGGGCTTATGACGTGCTTCCCTGGCATACCTTTCCAGTGCGTTGTTACTGTCACCACCAAAATGGCGTCCTCCAAAGATAGTATGAATGCTTCCAGCCCGGGCAAACTGAACGTCCTTAGATCTGTCATCATCCCTTTCAGGAGCATGTTTTCTTTCCATCCTCCTGTCAGTGTCGTCTTTATGCTTTTTCACTTCTCTAACAATCCAGTCAGTTAGGTATCCAGCCTTGATCAATTCTTCAATTTCTTCCTTGAGCTGTCGACACTCGTGGGTATTATGTCCAGTAGATTCATGATATGAGCAATACCTCTTTTTGTCCTTGCTCTGCCACGAGGATAACGGTGCTGGCTTCTTGAATAAACCCTTGTCCTTATTTACTTCAAAGATATGCTCAACGGAAGCAGCTAGTGTATAACTCCCTGTTTGATATCTATTCAATCTGTCATAGTCTGGTGGAGTCCAACCTCTCCTTGCATTAGTGACATTCACCCTGTTCGGACTATACCCTCTCCTCCAGTAGTCAGGGCTTGGAGACCTATCCTTCCTCTTAGAACCTTTCCCCTTCCCTTGGGAGTCGGACTTTTTATTATCAGCAAGAGATTGCTCAACGATCTTAAAGTATTCAGCTTGGGCAAAGAGGTCTGCTAAGGTTGCTGGGTCCTTCCCCTGCAAGTGCTTCCAGAAGTCAGTTCCGACTTGGAGTCCCGCAATCAAGAAACTTTTTAGTGACTCATCGGTTGCCCCTCTGACCATGGTAGACTCAGCATTGAACCTTTTGAAGTACGACTGCAAGCTTTCTCCTTCCTTTTGTTTGATATTGGCCAAAGTAGTCACTGGGGGGGCATACTTCACAGTAGCTTGGAATTTTGTCAGGAACAAAGTTTTCATAATTTCCCATGAAGTAATCACACCTGGTCCAAGCTTTTGAAACCACTGTTGCGCACTCTCTCTAAAAGTTGCTGCCAGAAGACGACATCTAGCTAAGTCAGGCACTTGATATACATCCATCTCTATATTGAATCTTCCCAAGAACTCAACAAGGTCGGCATTCCCATGGAAGCGTAAGTCGTTGGTTGTATTCCTGTATCCTGTTGGAAGTTGTGCCTCCCTTACTGCTGCAGAGAATGGAGAAGGAGCTTGAGCCGTTGAAGTGACTCTTCCTCCCTCAAGATGTGTGAGGAGTTTTTTCAGGTCATCCACATTGAAGCTTCCCACACCTGGGATAGTTTGGACATTAGTCTGAGCATTACCAGTAGGCGGAGGTTGAGGTGGTGGTTGAGGAGGCTGGGTCTCTACTTGGGTTGCAGGAGTCTCTTGCATCCTTGGATTGGGACTTGGAGGGCGCGTCCTTCCCTCATGACTATTAGGGCGCGTCCTTACTTCATGGCTATGAGGATGTGTCCTATCCTCCTGATTGTGAGGGCGCGTCCTCTCCTCCTGACTATGAGGGCGCGTCCCTAGCTCTTCCTGTCGTCCTCCTGACCTACTTTGGGACGAGACAGGTGTTATGTGCGGAGCCCTTCCTCCAGAGGGTCCTCCATGGTAAGGGGCATCATATCTATTCCTTCGATCGCTATCCCTACTCCTATAATCCAGCTCCATATCCCTTCTCCTTCCTGACCCTCCTGATCGGGGGGCTCGCTCATGATCACGGGGCCTCAACCTGAGATCAGGGGGCGCTCGCTGTGAATCACGGGGCCTCGCATCTTGATCATTACGTGGGTCATCTCGTGAAGGTGCTCACTCATGTCCATGGGGCCTCGACCTGTTTACAGGGGGCTCTCGCTGTGGATTACGAGGTTGCACTTCTAAGTTACGTCTTGAATTATTGCGAGGTTGAGTATGATCTTGTCCATGGGGCCTCGACCTGTCAACAGGGGGCTCACGCTGTGGATCAAGAGGTTGTTCTCCTCTTACTTCTCTGTCCCTTTGCCATTCGACCAACAACAACCGGAGATCATCGTTGTTAAGCCTTATACCAAGACGATCCTTCAACCTGTTCAATCGTCGTTCTTGATCTCGGTGGAGTTCATCAGCCCTTCGAATCTCACTCTCAGATCGCCCTGACCTATGAGGGTGTGGGGATGGACGTTGGTCTCCCCTAGGTCGATCCTGACTGTCTGTCTCATCATCAGGAAGTTCAACGATAGGAACTCCATCTTCTTGATACTCTAACCTTCTTGGGGTAACATTCTGAAACCTCCTCTGACCTGTGGTGCCTCTACCTGTACGATGGTGATTATGGGGTTGTCGCCTGACCCGACCCCCTCCTTCGCTTCTCTCGACCGTATCCAGCCTTGCTTCGAAGCCATTCAAGGCATCTCCCATGCGATAGAGTTGTTCCATCAAGTCTGAATTACTTATGAGCACCGGTGGTTGTCCTCCTACGATAGGCGTTCCATAAGATGGATTTGGAACACTTTGGGGAACGTACTCCTCATGACGGGCATGGTTGCTTTCTTCACTGTCTTCTGATAAGACTTCATCCCTAAGACGTTCGTTGCGATTTTGTGACATCTTCTCCTCCAAAGATTTAGATCTTAATTAGCACCCCTCCTTCTAGCGCCAATTTGTTAACGGAGGAATTTGGTATTAACAAAGTTTGGGGTTCTTCGCCGGAATCAAGATCTACAACGGTGGTCCTTAGGTGGTAAATTCGTCGGAGTATGGTGGTTGTGTTTAATTGGTGGCTGAGATTGCTTAGGGTTTATGTTGGCTGCCTCAGAGTTCTCAACATTCGACCCCTTACAATTTGCCTACGTATCCCTTTTATAGGGAATCAAGCCAATGTAGTTCTTGGGGAGGAAGTTTCCTCCACGGGCTTGGTCTTTGATCTTCAGAGCCCATCCGAAGTCTTCTACTGCCTTTCCATGCTTAGACGTAAGACTCTTCCAACGCCTTCCATGTATAGGATTCTTTCCATACTTAAACATATGTCTTCCTTATCTTTCCTTACTTGAACGTAGGACTTCCATCTGTTTCCTGTTCTCAGTTTGATTGGAAGTTGATGTCTGAAATTCTTTGTAGATTGCAGTTTGATGTTGTTACCTGTTGTACATATTTGAACACATTGTTAAATATACTTGTAAAATTCCAATTATCAAGCTTGGAATTTGTGAAATGGGAACATGTATAGCTTACTTGGGAAGTTGTTTCTTTGGTATTGACAGTGTTGTCATTTGTATCATCCTTTGGCATTATAAATTTGTTGCAAATGTATGTTGCCCAGTAGACAGTGATATGATAAACTACATTCATTTCCTTAAACATATTTGCACTGTGTACTTATTCTCCTCAATATCTTGTAAGGATTTAGGGTAAAGATCAAGTTTGTTTTCCTTTTTTTGCTACAAAAAAAATTGTATGTTAGCTATTAAACCAAACATTATTATTGAGCTAAAAATTTTAAATTACCTCATCATAAACCTGTCTTGCTCTTTTTCCAATCAAGTAGCGCATTTCCCTATCTTCCAAAACCAAATCAAATACACCACTTTGATCTTTAGCAACCATTGTCAAATTTGTACATGTACATAGTAAATATAGTTCATATATCTTGTTGTTAACGGAGGAATTTGGTGATAACCAATTTGGGGAGGGTTGCTGGAATTGTGGTAGAAACCGATGATAATACGTAACGTAGGTTATGGGGATTAGGGTTTGTGATTTGGGGATGGCTGAGATTGTATGTGAGAATAGGTCACAATTAAGATCGAATATTGAATTCTCTCTTTGTTTGCAAGTTGCATCGTACCATACAATGTGCCTACGTACCCTATTTATAGGGATCAAGCCAGACGTAGTTCTTGGGGAACAAGTAACCCATGGGCCAGGTTTCCTTTTTTAACAATGGAAAAGCCAAGATTGCCGCCTTTGATATGTCATTATGAGCTGTCATGGTCTTGCTATTATCTCGGGATTAGATAAGATAATGATTGACCCGAGATTATCGGGGTCAATGCTTATCTAATAAGAGATAACGAAAGACCAGCTCCATGCGTAATAAAAGCGGAAATATCCCACAACTTTCCTTGTAAAGTTCACCGACCTGGATGTCATTAATTAAATGTCTTATTTATTCTAAGTAAGACTCTCCACCTTTCTAGGCGAAATTGTCTTCAAACCATTTTTAGGCGAAGTTACTTTCAAGCCTAAGGAGGGCGAGATTGCCTGTGGGCGAGGCCACCTTAGGGCGAAGCCACCTTAGGGCGAGGCCACCTTAGGGCGAGACCACATTAGGGCTTAGGCCGAAGCCACCTTAGGGCGAGTCCACATTAGGATGAAGTTGGCTAGCAATCCCTAAGTAAATCCGCCATCTGATGAGTGGGCGAGAATATGTGCTATACAAGCATAATTAAATTAAGTCCAAATTATATGTAATCCATATCCTAATTAGAGGGAAGTTTGTAAATAATCGGGTCAGGCCCATCAAGAATTCTTTACTACCTCAAAGGTTTACTAACCCAGGCCTTTTCTCGACCTAATAGAGGGCGAGGCCGCATTAAAAGACGAGTTTGTCATTTTGGTAATAACAACTACCCCCCAATTTCTTATAACGAGAATCCGTAAAAAGAAAATTTATCAGACGAGTCTTTTATAAATGTTGCCTTTTCCTGGAATATTTTCTCCTTTGAAGTGCGAGATCGATTTGTAACTCTTTCCCCCGCCAGTATACACCTATACATACACATAAATTATTTTTCTTGATAAATCGCAATTTTTCTCACCAACGGTAACAAAAATCCAACAACCAATCAGAGATGGACACGTGGTAACTTTTTCATTTGCCTATAAAAACCCAAAAAATTTCCTTCATTTTATTTTAACTTGGTAAAATTTATCAAAGTGCTGTCAAAATTTTCTCTGTACGAAGAAGGCGAGGCTCTGATTTTTTGAAAGGCGAGATTTCACAAATCACCAGGCGACTCCTACTTTTCGAAAAGGCGATCCTTCTTACTTCACTAAGGTACATGATTATTGTTTTATTTATCGCAAAATAGGCGAGATCCCTTTAGATCGAACTTAGAATAGGGTGTAAATAATTTTAGGACGCCTTCTTCATCTGATAGGGCGAGGACACAAAAAACTTTCTTCTTTACCCGTTCCAAACAAAACAAACTTCCCTATAATTCTTCCTTCTATTCTTCTTTCTATTCTTCTTTCTAATTATGTCCTCGCCCCTTATTTCAGATGTCGAACGAAAACTCGCTCGCCGGAAATCATTCATCGTCGTCATCGAAAGCATCATTGCCTTTTCGAGAGGAAACGAAGCTTCAACAATACCTAAATCCCCAATGGTTACGAGCCCATCAGAGAAATAACAATTCTACAAAGATTCAATTCCATGATACCGAGATCATAGAGCTGTCCGAGGATGTAAACACAGGCGAGGGCATTGAAGATCTATCAAGCACATTCTATGCAGGAGAAATGGGGGAGGGCAATGATGATGACCTCCACGATTTATTTGCAGACCTCGACGAACCACAAATTGGTCCTTCAAGATTAGGGAAAGGGCGAGGGAAGGATTTGGCCAAATATGAGGCACTTATCCGTGACCAACCTAATCCAGAAGGCGAGGATGACAATAGCGAAGGCGAAGAATATGAATCATCTGAGGGCGAGATCGAAGATGAGGACGAAATTCTTTCTGTTTCTCTAATTCGATATGCCATGGAATGTCCTTCTCCTCCACATAATTATTATAAGGCCCCAGTATTCGAACATGAACTGGATCTAGATTTCGGGGAAGAATTCTCAGAAAAAGAAAAGGCCGATGCTCGTTATGAAAGAAAAATCATCTCATGTGCGGGTCTCAGGTCAAAAAACTCGTCCGAGGAGATCATGTATTTAATTGAATACTACAACTTAGCAGGAAAATGGCTAAGGCCTCGCTCATTTATGAGAATGCACATTTTTGACACAGTAGGACTCCCTACTCCAAGAATGGTTCTGACAAACAAATTGGTCGAACTAGGTCTAGGATGGCCTATGCATCCCTTCCTTCAGAATTTAATAGATTATTACAGCATCGCCCCAATTCAACTGTCGCCCAACAGTTATAGAGCGGCCATTGGACTATACATGATGTATAAGAATATCGGGTACGAAGCTCCATCTATGGGCGAGGTTAGTCACTTCCTATCTTTGAGGAACAGTGGCAAAGACCTAGGCTTCTACTACCTCGCTTTCTAGGCGAAGCACAACAAAAAGGGGTTTGCTACTGGAAATCCGAGCAACATGAAGGTCTGGAAAGACGTATTCTTTTATTTGTACGATGTTCCAAGGACGAGAACTCAATTTAATTTGAAAGCTTGTAAGTATCTTTTGATCCTCTTCCTCAAATGAGTCTTCGCCTTCCTTCTACCTATTTATTTACTATTTTATTGTCAATCTCGCCATCTTTTAGTTAAACCTTCCCAAGTGGAGCTCAAGGGCGAGGCCTTCCTAAGAGCTCAAATAGTTGGCAACCTTTCTCGAGATGAGAAAGACTTAAACCTGTTAGTCACGCCCGAAAACCTTCTCGCCCATGGATTTTATAACGCGGGGTATGGACAACTCGCACCAATCAAATTCGTAAGGAATTCATCAAGAAAAATTCGCAAAAAACAAACTGAAAACTTAACTGGAAAAGGTAACAGAGTCGCCTTCCTGTAATCATAATTTATCTCGCCTGTTTACTAGAATTCGCAGTGGTTTTCCCATTCCATGTTACATATTGCTTTGACACATTTTTTTTTATTATTTCCAGGACTGATGGCCGCCCTTCCTTTTGGCAAGAACCCTTTTTCAAAGCCAACTGCTACGCCAGCCACGACCACAGCTAGCCAGTCTCGCCCTCCTAATTCGAACTTAGCAAAATTTCCACCTCCTCATGTCCATAATGTTGAGAAGCAGAAGAAATGAGGAGGGGGGGAAATGTTCAAAATCCTCAAAAGAAGCTCAAAAATATTGCTACAGAGGACGCGCCCGTTGACTCGGTGGCCTCACTTTTTGGCTCTATTGCTTCTGACAATTATTCTGACCAAGATGCACAGACATGGCTCACCCAGAAAGAGGAGGACGATGAACTGAGCTTCAAAATTGATCTGGGCGACGCTTTTGTTCACGGGCTGTCTGTTCTCGCCCAGAAGAATGCTCGTATCAAGGAGCAAGATAGAACCTTGAAGAAGATGAAAGGCGAGGCTTCCTCTTTTAATGCCAAGCTATCTGAAGTGCAAAGAAAATGTAACGACGAGGTCAAAGCCAAAGGAGACGAGGTTGAGAGGCTACAAGTTTCCTTAAATCAGGTAACTTCAGAGGCAAAAGGAATGGGCGAGGCCTTGGAGAAAGAGATTGTCGTCTTGAAGGATGAATTGCGGGATGCCAAGGAAAGCAAGGATAAAGAGCTTAGCGAGGCCTACAACATGGGATTCCTCGGCTATCTTCGAAATTTCTTAGCAGCTGATCCTGAATACGACTGGTCTGTACATTTTGCTCCCTCTACCTCTGCCTATATGACCAAATTCAAGGCCGAGAATGTCACAGCTATTAAGGAGGCCGAGGAAGACCTTCAAAAGAATATAAGAGCCGAGTTATCTGCAGCTGAGGAGAAAAGGAGGACTAACGAGGTTGATCAGGTAAACAGGACCTTGGCATCACCTTCTGAAACTGTGGGTTCCAGACTATGTGATCTATTTATTATTGCAAGAACAATCGGAGTACGAATTCTCCCTTAACATTCCTTAACAATTGGGGAAGCGCGCCCCCCCTTTATAGGCGTCACACTTGTATTTGAATTTCTAATTTATCAAACGTATTCTGATATCTTACTTGTAGTCTCGCCCATGTATAAAACAAACAATGACTAATCTGCAATGCCGGCTTTGTATAAACAAAAAATCTTTTACATAAACAATTTCGACTACTTATTTACTTAGCCAAATATTCAGAAAAAAGAGGGTAATCTCGCCCACCTTTTTATTCTATGCCTTAGCAGAATTTTAAGGGGGGTGAAGGTAATCTCGCCCACCTTTTTATTCTATGCCTTAGCAGAATTTTAGGGAGGATGAAGGTAATCTCGCCCACCTTTTTATTCTATGCCTTAGCAGAATTTTAGGGGGGAGAAGGTAATCTCGCCCACCTTTTTATTCTATGCCTTAGCAGAATTTTAGGGAGGATGAAGGTAATCTCGCCCACCTTTTTATTCTATGCCTTAGCAGAATTTTAGGGGGGAGAAGGTAATCTCGCCCACCTTTTTATTCTATGCCTTAGCAGAATTTTAGGGAGGATGAAGGTAATCTCGCCCACCTTTTTATTCTATGCCTTAGCAGAATTTTAGGGGGGAGAAGGTAATCTCGCCCACCTTTTTATTCTATGCCTTAGCAGAATTTTAGGGGGGAGAAGGTAATCTTCTTGGTGAGCTTTCCGGAAGTACGGATAAGCACCCCGGGAGTACGGGTTTACCAAGGTTTTTGTAAGGCATAACAGATAGGTTTCGTCAAGAATTATAAATCAAGAAAAGAATTCTGTGAAAGGATAAATGCATGTTTTATTCATAAATATAAGATAGATCTTGTCAAAGGAGGAGTACATGCACTACCCCTAGACTTTATTGCCATTTTAATTAAGAAAAAGTCTACATGATATAGTTAGAATAGCGTACACTACTGATAGTACTTCTTGAGGTGCTCCATATTCCAGGCACGAGGGATATCTTTTCCATTCAGATCGGCAAGATAGTAAGTTCCACTCCATAACACGGCTCGGACTCGGTAAGGTCCTTCCCAGTTTGCTCCAAAAACTCCATGATTGTGAACTTTGGTGTTAGGCATAACCCGTCGCAGGACATAATCACCGATCTTAAGAGGCCTCGCCTTTACTTTGGTATTGTAATGCCTAGCCACCCTTCGATGATAAGCTGCCAACCTAGTCTGAGAGGTAGTCCTGAGTTCTTCCACCATATCTAGATAGAGACGATGATTTACCTCATTAACTTCTGGCTGAAAATGATCCCTTCTAAACGATCCTGCTCCAAGCTCGACCGGTACCATAGCCTCGCACCCATAAGTCAAAACAAAAGGGGTTTCTCCTGTTGTTGTTCTGGGAGTGGTATTATAACTCCAAAGTACATTAGGCAATTCCTCAGGCCAACTACCCTTGTTATCCTCTAACTTCGCCTTCAGAGTATGTTTGATGATCTTATTGACCGCTTCTGTTTGACCATTAGTCTGAGGATGACTAACAGCAGAGAAACTCTTCACAATGCCAAGGTTATCACATAGCTCACGCATCTCTTTATTATCAAATTGCTTCCCATTGTCAGATATGAGCTTATAAGGAATTCCAAACCGACAAACAATTGAACGATACACAAAATCTACCAACTTCTTGGCAGTAATCGTAGCCAAAGGCTCGGCCTCTGCCCACTTGGTAAAGTAATCCACGGCAACCACATCATACTTAACACCTCCATTCCCTTTAGGTAACTCTCCAATCAAATCAATCCCCCACATTGAGAAAGGCCAAAGACTAGTGATAGAAGTAAGTGGAGCAGCAGGGTTATGAATGTAATTATCGTACCTTTGGCATTTGTCACAAGCCCGGACAAACTGAGATGCATCATCCTTTAATGTAGGCCAGAAGTACCCTTGCCGCAATACCTTCTGAGCTAAGGATCCACCCCCCGAGTGATTGCCACAAATACCTTCATGGACCTCTCGAAGAACGTAGGTACATTCATCACCATCCAGACACTTAAGAAGAGGTTGATTGAAGCCTCGCCTATAAAGAACCCCTTCATAGTTGACATATCGGGCTGCTTTGTACCGTACCCTTCGAGCCTCTCCCTTATCTTCAGGAAGAGTTCCCTTCGTTAGATATTCCAAAATCGGAGTTTTCCAGGTGAGGAGGACAGGTTCCTCCACCTGCATCAAATCAGCTTCTGGCACACTTGGTTGCCTTCTTATTTCCAAAGGGATGACCCCCAAGAGCGCAACACCTTTTTGAGATCCTAGCTTAGCCAAAGTGTCCGCCTCTGCATTAGCGTCTCTAGGAAGCTGTTCCAACCTAACCTCCTTAAACAAGTTCATCAACCGTTGAGTGCATCTCATGTATAACTCCGTACGGGGTCCTCTTGCCTGAAACCCCCCATTGACCTGATGTACGACTAACATAGAATCACTCCAGACATTGATATTCTCCACTTTCATCTCAAGGGCAAGTTTCAAGCCAGAAATTAGAGCTTCATACTCTGCATCGTTGTTTGTAGCATAGAAGGTGAAGTGGATGGCGCTTTGTAAATGATGCCCTTCAGGAGTAACCAAGACTATTCCTCCTCCAGCTCCTTCATTATTGACAGCACCATCAACATACAGAGTCCACCATGGGGACGAGTTATCCTGTTCAATCTCGGCCTCGGGTAAAGGAATTGAGACCATCACGAGGCTGTCGCCTTCTCGTTCAAGAGGGAACTCTAGAATGAAAGCAGCCAAGGCATGGCCCTTGATAGAATTCCGAGGTTTATACTCCACATCAAATTGCCCCAACTCAATAGCCCACCGGAGCATACGTCCAGAAGTTTCTGGCTTATGCAACACTTGCCTCAAAGGATACGCTGTTCGGACCTCTACCTTGTGTGCCTGGAAATAAGGTCTCAACTTTCTGGAAGCTAAGATCAATGCATAAACAAGCTTCTCCATGTTGTTATATCTGGTCTCTGCATCCAATAACCTTTTGCTCACGTAGTAGACTGGGAACTGAACCTCGCCTTCTTCTCTAACCAAGGCTCCACTTACTGAATATTCCAAAACAGCCAGATACAAGATAAGAGTCTCGCCTTCCAGAGGCTTAGATAAGAGGGGAGGCGACCCTATGTGGTCCTTTAGCTGTTGAAAGGCCTCTTCACATTCAACTGTCCATTCGAACCTCTTTCCTGCACCTTTTATAACTTTGAAGAATTCTCGGCACTTATCAGAAGATTTGGATACGAAACGATTCAAGGCTGCCACCCTACCAGTCAAACTTTGAACCTCCTTCACCGTCCTGGGTGACTTCATATCAAGAAGAGCTTGTATCTTTGCTGGGTTTGCCTCTATTCCTCGATGATTCACCATAAATCCTAAAAAATTTCCAGATTCGACCCCAAACACGCATTTCTGAGGGTTGAGCTTCATTCTATACTTTCTCAATATCTGAAACGTTTCATCCAAGTGAACTATGTGATCCTCTGCTCGTTTGGATTTTACAAGCATATCATCTACATAAACCTCCATTGTCTTTCCAATCTGCTCTTTGAACATCATGTTAACCAGTCTCTGGTACGTAGCCCCTGCATTAATCAAGCCAAAAGGCATTCCCATGTAACAGTACAACCCCCTATCTGTGATAAAAGAGGTATCCTCCTGATCTGGTTCATACATAGGAATCTGATTGTACCCTGAATAAGCATCCATAAAACTAAGAAGAGCATGCCCAGCCGTGGCATCTACCATTTGATCTATCCTGGGCAAGGGGAAGCTATCCTTTGGGCATGCTTTGTTTAGATCTGTGAAATCTATGCAAACTCTCCACTTTCCATTAGGTTTCTTTACCAAAACTGGGTTGGCAAGCCAATTGGGATAGAAAGACTCCTTAACCAGGCCGACTTGCATAAGTCGATCAACCTCTTCTTTCAAAGCTGTTGATCTTTCTCCACTGATTGGACGTCTCTTTTGTCTGAAGCCTTTCTTCCGTAGGGGGTCAATGTTAAGATGATGACACATGACGTCTGGATCAATTCCTACCATGTCGGCATGACTCCATGCGAAAACATCCAAATTTTTCTTCAAGAACTCAATCAACCTCGCCCTCAAGCCAGGTTCGAGCCTAGCCCCTATCTGAAGCACCTTGGGAGAGTCTGTTTCCCCCATCAAAATTGAGAGGGTATCTTCTGCTGGTGCTAGCTTTTTGTCATTCTCAGGTAGACGGGGATCTAGATCAACCTCGACATCTGTTGTGCTACTTGATTCTCCTATTTCTTGTACGGACACTACCTTACCCCGCGTAGGTACCTTGAAGGGTGATGCTCCTGAAAACTCTACATGAAATTCTTCCTCCATGATCATTTTGCCTTTCTTTGCCCGTAGACTACGCTGATCTGCTTCATCCTCACTAGCCTCTTCCACAATTCCTTCGTAGAAAGGATTTGGTGGGGGAGTTTCAATCATCAGCACCCCATGCTTCTGGTCCAAAGGAGTCTTATCTTCATGAAGAACCTCTTCTGCCTTTATCATGTCAAAAGTTCTATCCACAGATGTTGGGGCTTCCAAAAAGAAAATTGGAGTTCCATTCCTGGAGTTTTTCATCCTCTGGGAACTCGATTATATAAACCATATTAGTGCTAGCATTCGGGGGTTTGAAAGATGCTTGAGTTTCCTGCGTATTTTCTTGATCGAAGTTAGGCATATCGGAGTCCTGCCCTACATCTTTACTTCCTTTGCGAGATGACCTGATCATTCCGTTGTAACAGTCGCGAGAATCATATTGACATCCCTTAATGCAACCTACGCCATTTGGGGTTGGGAACTTCATGGACAGATGATAAATTGAGGTAACAATCCGCATTTATTTCAGAACTGGTCGTCCTAGCAAGGCATTATAGTGCGTAGGTTGATCGACTACCAAAAAATCGAAGACTTGTGTGGCAGAGAGAGAACCTTCCCCTAGGGTAAGTGGTAGCCTGATTGTTCCTTTCACTCGAACAGAGTCCCCTGTAAAACCATAAATATGGGCCGTTCCTTGAGTTAACTCTTTATCCAACATGCCCATTTTCTTAAACGTCCCATAGTAGAGGATATTCACTGAACTCCCCGTATCGACAAACACGCGATGGACATTCCTAGTCCCAATCCGAACATTGACTACCAGAGCGTCACTGTGAGGATGATGTACCCATCTAGCATCTTCTTCAGAGAAAATTATCTGGATGTCTTCTCCTTTAAATAACTTGGGAGGTCTTTCTGACAGATGGTTCACATTGGTCAGAGGTGGATGTTGAGCTTCCCGAACGTATCTCTCCATTGCATTCCTCCCATCTCCCCCAATATGAGGTCCCCCAAAGATCGTATGTATGATTTCTTCTCTCACGAACACAGGTTTCTCAAGTTCTTTTTCTTCCGTAGAACCTTCAACAACCTCGGTCGCCTTAATTGGAACCTCTTCTTTATATTTCTTCACTTCCTTGACTACCCAGTCAGTAAGCTTTCCTTCCTTTATTAATTTTTCAATTTCCTCTTTCAGCTGTCTGCAAGCAAAAGTGTGATGTCCATGAGACTCATGATATGCACAATACCTGCCTTTATCTTTCATAGCGAATCTCGACAACGGTGCGGGTTTCTTGTATAGGCCTTGACTCTTGGTAATCTCATAGATGTAGTCAATATATGTTGTGAGAGGAGTGTAATACTTGCGGGGCACAGTCTGATTTTCTCGTCGATTCGGAGGCGGAGGTGGACAACTTGGAGGGCTAGGTGATCGAGATCTGATGAATCTATCTCTTCCTTTGTTCCCCTTCGGACTGAGGGACTTCAAACGAGTTGGCTCGCCATCCTCAACTAAATTCACATCCCCCCTACCGTTCTTTTTTTCTGTTTTGGGGCTAGGTGATCTCTCTTTCCGTTTATTCCGCCGAGGTGCATCTCCATAGTCACTCCTCTTCAAAGCCTCTTCCTCTCGTTTCAAAGGCTCGGACTGTAAGTACAAGGCTGCCAACGTTGAAGGTTCTTCTCTTTGCATATTTTTCCAAAAATCAGTTCCCACACGAACCCCAGCAATCAAAAAGTTCTTAATGGTTTCCTCGGATGCCCCTCGCACAGTAGGGACCTCTGCATTGAAACGTTTAAAGTATTCTTGGAGAGTCTCTCTATCTCGTTGTTTGATGTTAGCTAGAGTTGTGACAGGTGGAGGATAATGAATTGAAGACTGAAATTGGATTAAAAACATCTTACGCATTTGTTCCCAGGATGTGATTGATGAAGGTCCTAGCTTTTGAAACCATTGGTGAGCATTTTCTCTCAATGTTGAGGCAAGGAGTCTACACTTCGTTAAGTCCTCCACTTGATAGAGTTCCATCTCTGTATTAAACCTACCTATATACTCTGCGGGGTCTGTGCTTCCATTAAAGCGAAGATCTCCTGTACCTCTAAATGCCAGTGGAAGAGGAGCCTCTCGTACAGCAGCAGAAAAAGGAGAAGGTGATGCATCAGGTATCGCCCCTCCTTGACCTTCTGACTGAGCAATAAGCCTTCGCAGTGCATTCACATTGATGCCTTCCAAGCCTGGGATTGTTTGAGTTCTACATCCTAGTTCCGCATGAGGTGTAGGTTCCCATTGCAAGACACTGGGCACTGGTAAGTAAAGGTTCTGTACTTGCTGAGGTATAGGTCTTCGGGGTGTAGGTTCCCTCTGATGATAGGTTGGCTCTCGGGGTGTAGGTTCCCTCTGATGATAGGTTGGCTCTTGGGGTGTAGGTTCCCTCTGATGATAGGTTGGCTCTTGGGGTGTAGGTTCCCTCTGATGTCGCGGGCCACCGCCATGATTAACGTGACGTCCGCCATGGTTGTGCTGAGAAAAGATTATACCTCTGTCTCCCATTCTTTCATACGAGGGACCACGCTCACCTACTCTCCTTTGATTTAGAGCTTGATCTTCCTGAGGGCGAGGTCTCTTGGAATCCTGTGTTCCCTGATTTGCACGTTCGCCCCTATAGATAGTTTGAATCGGATCTATTATCATAACATCGTCATCAGACTGGGAATTTCTAGGACGATCTCTCACTTGATTGTCTGTTCTCACCCACGGCGGGGAGTGTCGCTCTCCACCATATCTTGCTCGGTAGATCTCTATCCTTCTATGTGGGTCATCAGGTGAAACCGGTCTAGAGCGTCGCATGTACGGTTCGATTCTCAGTTCACCTGGATCTTGACTTCTTGGGGTAGGAGGTCTTGAAGGGTTTCTGGGACGATCAGGGGGGAACTCCACGTACGGGGTGAGATGATCTTCATAGGTCAATTCCCTTGGGGTCACAGCTTGAAATCTTCGGTTCTGACGGGTTTCCTCAACTGTGCGGATTTCTCTCTCGGGAGGAGTATCCTTCCTTGAAGATCGTCTATGGTCGGTGATAGGTTCTTTTCCGGGGCGATGAAGTCTTCTGGCTGTATACTGATGTCGGCTGTTGGTACGTGGGGGACGCCTGTCTCTAACAGAGGTACGTCGTCTATCTGGGCTTCGACGGGCCCGCTCAGGTAACCTTATTTCTCTTTCCAGTGACTCCATACGCTCTGCCATTCTGTTTATCGTGTTTCCCATGTAAGCAATCTGACTCAACAGCTCAGTATTGCTCATCAAGACAGGAGGATCCCCTCCAAGGCGAGGAGTCGAGTTTGCCTGGTTCGGTGTGGAAGCCTCTCTCTGATTTGATGGTCGTGGTGGTGGTGGTGGTAGATCTGTTGTATGGATCTCAACCTCTCTTGCGTCGTTGCCTACATTAGCTGGTTCTTCGGTATGATGCGACATCCTTCCTCCAGAGATGTCAAGTCCCCTCCTTCTAGCGCCAATTGTTAACGGAGGAATTTGGTGATAACCAATTTGGGGAGGGTTGCTGGAATTGTGGTAGAAACCGATGATAATACGTAACGTAGGTTATGGGGATTAGGGTTTGTGATTTGGGGATGGCTGAGATTGTATGTGAGAATATGTCACAATTAAGATCGAATATTGAATTCTCTCTTTGTTTGCAAGTTGCATCATACCATACAATGTGCCTACGTACCCTATTTATAGGGATCAAGCCAGACGTAGTTCTTGGGGAACAAGTAACCCATGGGCCAGGTTTCCTTTTTTAACAATGGAAAAGCCAAGATTGCCACCTTTGATATGTCATTATGAGCTGTCATGGTCTTGCTATTATCTCGGGATTAGATAAGATAATGATTGACCCGAGATTATCGGGGTCAATGCTTATCTAATAAGAGATAACGAAAGACCAGCTCCATGCGTAATAAAAGCGGAAATATCCCACAACTTTCCTTGTAAAGTTCACCGACCTGGATGTCATTAATTAAATGTCTTATTTATTCTAAGTAAGACTCTCCACCTTTCTAGGCGAAATTGTCTTCAAACCATTTTTAGGCGAAGTTACTTTCAAGCCTAAGGAGGGCGAGATTGCTTGTGGGCGAGGCCACCTTAGGGCGAGGCCACCTTAGGGCGAGACCACATTAGGGCGAGACCACATTAGGCCGAAGTTAGCTTAGGCCGAAACCACCTTAGGGCGAGTCCACATTAGGACGAAGTTGGCTAGCAATCCCTAAGTAAAGCCGCCATCTGATGAGTGGGCGAGAATATGTGCTATACAAGCATAATTAAATTAAGTCCAAATTATATGTAATCCATATCCTAATTAGAGGGAAGTTTGTAAATAATCGGGTCAGGCCCATCAAGAATTCTTTACTACCTCAAAGGTTTACTAACCCAGGCCTTTTCTCGACCTAACAGAGGGCGATGCCACATTAAAAGACGAGTTTGTCATTTTGGTAATAACACTTGTAAAAACGTAACTTATGTAAACTTTCATTTTACCGTATGTCTGGATGTGGAACTATTCTGTTGCAGTCATTGTAAAGTTTATGACTATTGTAAGTATTTTTTTACCCTGTTTTTGTTGCTTCTATTTCTCTTTTTCAATTTTTTTCATTTTTTTACTTTTGTAGAAATCTGTTGAATTTCATTTTCATTCGTAATTAACAAAATCTGAATTCTTTATACTGAAGATCTAGTTTTTGTTGATATTTTAATTTTTTATTGTGATTTTACAGATTCTGGTGAGCTCTTAAAAATTCCCATGTTCAATCTTCTTCAGAAGAAATAATGATGTGAGGTTGAAGCTTCCCTGGTTCTTTTGGTAATTTTGTGCTAATAACTTTGTTTTGTTTGTTTGTGCTTTTAATTTTTTTAACTTTTACCTTAATGTAAAAAAGTTTTAACAATTCGGTTTTTTAAACCCCTGTTTTTTTTGTACTTCTTTTTTTGTTTTTGTGTCGTTTTATCTGAGTTAAAGTTCAGTTGTAGTAAAAATTGTTTGCAGTTGCTGTTAAATACTTTTCACTGCGTTTGTAAAATTTAAGGGTTCCCCGTGTTTGAATGCTGACTTTCCTGGGTCTGTTGACAGTTGGGGGGGGGGGAGTTGGAGTTTAAGATAGATTTTTCGTGTTGTTATTTGTTGGTTGACAAGTTTAACTTGCAACCTGTGTTTGTTAGGTCTGGGAATGTAATGTGGTGTGTTGATACATCATACAAGGCTCTTTGAGAAGGTGAAGTTAGGATACCATTACTATGCCGATTCTGTTAACAATCGAAATCACTCTTTTGATTATTGTAAGTTTTTTTTACCCTGTTTTTGTTGCTTCTATTTCTCTTTTTCAAATTTTTTTCATCTTGTTACTATTGTAGAAATCTGTTGTGTTGTTTGTTGGTTAAGGTTTTAGGCTGAATGTCTTGCACATTTTGTAGATTTTGTAGCATCCCTGTTCTAAGTTTGATTGGAAGTTGATGTCTGAAATTCCTTGTAGATTGCAGTTTGATGTTGTTACCTGTTGTACATATTTGAACACATTGTTAAATATACTTGTAAAATTACAATTATATATCAAGCTTGGAATTTGTGAAATGTGAACTATATTTACATAGTAAATATAGTTCATATATCTTGTAAAAACGTAACTTATGTAAACTTTCATTTTACCGTATGTCTGGATGTGGAACTATTCTGTTGCAGTCATTGTAAAGTTTATGACTATTATAAGTATTTTTTTACCCTGTTTTTGTTGCTTCTATTTCTCTTTTTCAATTTTTTTCATTTTTTTACTTTTGTAGAAATCTGTTGAATTTCATTTTCATTCGTAATTAACAAAATCTGCATTCTTTATGCTGAAGATCTAGTTTTTGTTGATATTTTAATTTTTTATTGTGATCTTACAGATTCTGGTGAGCTCTTAAAAATTCCCATGTTCAATCTTCTTCAGAAGAAATAATGATGTGAGGTTGAAGCTTCCCTGGTTCTTTTGGTAATTTTGTGCTAATAACTTTGTTTTGTTTGTTTGTGCTTTTAATTTTGTGCTTCCCTGGTTGAAGCTTCCTCTTGTTACTATTTATTATTATAGAAATCTGGTGGGTTATTTGTTGGTTAATATGAATTTTTTTTGGTATGGCGGTTGAAACCAATATCACATTCCTCTTGTTACTATTTATTATTGTTGAAATCTGGTGGGTTGTTTGTTGGTTAATATGAATTTTTTTTGGTATGGCAGTTGAAACCAATATCACATTCCAGAGGATTGTGAAGGCTATTGATATTGTTGCAGCCGGTAAATGCAACAATGCTGAGATGTCAATGAAGTCTGCCATACCCTATTTAAGCATCTTCCTCTTTCAAGCAGGTGCTGAGGTAATAATGAGTGGTTTGAGGTAATAGCGGAATTTTGTTCCAATTTGTAACAGTACAATATGTGCGATAAGATTACTAACAATTAACTACTTCCAATTTGTAGTGGTACGAAATGTATGAATAAGATTTTTAACAATTTACCCTCTCGAGTATAATAGCAGGTTCTAAAGTGCTCCACTGACCTCAGGAAGAAAGCTACTCAATTACACACATACAATGTTAAAGGAACAGATTCTGCTCTACTCGATTACTTACAATATGTTTGCTATGAATTAAAAAAACAAACCTCAATATAGTCTTTTCCAACATTCTTAATTTCTGCAACTTTGAGGAGCTCAACTTTTTTTTTTCTTATGATTTTCCATTACATTTTTGGCAAATTCCGGTATTTTTAATCTGCATATTGTGATGTTAATTTTATCGCGACATATAGCATTTACAAAAACGAATCAAAATTTGGACCGTACATTTTTCTCAATTGCAAAACACTGTGATACTTGTAGTTGAGGTAGTATTTTGTTGTTCCTACATTCGTGATATCGACTTCACCTGAGAAATGATAAGATGAATGAATACAAAATTTTAAAATCTAGACAACGAAATGCAAATATAGTTACGTATACCATTCCACTTTCCAATCCTGCAACATGACAGAATAATAATAACAGGTTTTTCCACTTGCTGCATCATGTCTTCTTCAAATTTTTCACCAAATTTGTCCCAGAAGGTTACTTTGATGCTTGACTTGTACTATTAAGTTTCATTCATAATATATAATATTTGTTCAAGTTTATTAAAATGTTACACATGTTTAACAATCGACCTTCCATCCGTCAATGTGAACTTTGCTTGTTTTTGTTTCGTTCCTCTTTTTGTATCCACATCTCTGAAATCCTCATGTTTTTTATGATACCTACCACATCTAATAATGGAAACATTTCATGAGACAATTAGTTCTTTTAGAAATTGTAAAAAACAAAATTTTAAAGTTTAATAAAATATTGTCAACCCGCTAGGTAAACTTTTTGTTCACACAAACTCTTAAGTTCACTATGATCATAAAACTCAAAGACATCTTCGGGGATCTGTTTTGTATCTTTCATATCTTGTATTTTTATGTCTTTTGAGAAGATCAACTGTTTTTCATTTCTTACACATCTGAAAATTTCTGCAGGGTTGTAAAGCTGACTTGTATTTTTTTAATGTTATAAACCTTTCCCACTGTGATTTTTGAGTAATTTTTTTCAGCACAGGAACCTGGAACTAAAGCATGGATCATATTCTTCTATAAATGGAAAGTATAGTTTTTCACGTTATGTTTGACAAAAAACAATATTTTTGCATTATAGTTTTAGTATATCACCTCTTCATTAAGCAGTAGAATGTTGAAGCTTTTAAATTATTCTCCTTCTATTGTGGAACCTCTCCAGAAACGAATAAGTCGGACTTTGATTTTGTAGTCGTATTTTCCAGAGTTCAGATTTGATATTGAATCAAACTTTGTATTTGACACTTTGCAAATTTAGGTATCTGAATGCAATATGATTCTCTTTTATTAGGTGTACTTATTTTGAAACTATTTTTATATTAATTTCTTCACCTAATTGTACACTCTTTTATTAATGATTTTAAATGTCCCTTAAAAGTTAGATTTATAGAGTATCTATTGGTTCATGTATTTAAGCATGTCATTGAAGATTTGAAATGTTGATAACTTAGTTGAAAGGGAAGTGGTACTTAGGTCATCATTCAGATTACAACCATATGCCTCATAGGCCGAATAAAGATTCAATAAAAGGAAGTTTGTTGAAATTAGAATTCTTCTCAAAAACCCGGTTTTTTGTCAACATATCTTCTTGGTCTCGCACATCATTTCTGTTAGATGAACGTATATTAGAAATAGTCATACAATTGGAGTATTGTTAACTTTATGAAAGTAGCTTACTTTCTCTTTTTTGATACTCCTCAGGTGGTGTAACTTGTTGTTATCATTTCGATCATATTCAATTGGTTTCACATTTTTCCTTGCTTTACTTTTCACATTTGATGAATTTCCAGTCTGAGGAGTTTGAATCTGTAAATCCTTTGTCTGGGATTCCTAAAATGCATTTTAAAAGATCAAATATGTATATTTTTTAGTTATGTCGTATTAAAAATGTATAATATATTTACTTTCAATATGGAGTTGTCAATATCCATCAACATTTGTTTGTTTGGATCAAAACTGTTCTCTTTTTGTAGTTATGATATAGGTTTTGGCGAGCATTAAATATTTTAAGTTTATTGTGATTGGTTTCTGTAATTATAAATGCAATTATAATTATACAATGTTCTAGTGAAAAGTTTCTCAGTTGATAAAATTGTGAAGTGATGTTCATTAGCTCTTTCATTTTTCACCATTTTCGGACAGCACAACACTAATGCTAGAAATTCCTTTGTAGTCATGCAATATATATATATATATATATATATATATATATATATAGTTGAGTTGTATGGAGATCACATTTCATTGGAGATCTTGGAGACCATATATGTTCTCTAAGCAAAATCGTGTAAAATGTAATTTTTTTTTATCAAATATGTTAAATGAAAATTACTATTTCATTGAAATTTTTTAAAAGAATATATGTTTTGCAAGAAAAACATTGCAAAACGTATTGTTCTGCAAAACATACAAGTTTAGTTTGAAAAACATACACGATTTTCAAGATTTTCAATGAAATGATGATTTTAACAAACATTCTTTGCAAAATAATACATTTTGCAATTTTTTGATTACAAATTATAATCTATTTTGCAATATTTTGATTGTAGAATATATATGATCTTCAGGTCTCCAATGAAATAATGATCTTCATAGAACTTATATATATATATATATATATATATATATATATATATATATATATATATATATATATATATATATATATATAATCCTTAGTTCACTTAGAAAACAAAAATCAAAATTAAGTATTTATTTACTTAAGTAAATTTAAAGTACTTGAAATAACTTCAACTCTTCTGATCTGCTTTATGCTAATGGAATGCGAGTACAAGTCGACACCTAAAATGTTAAAAACACTTCATCCCAATTAAGCATCTTCCTCTTTTTAAGTAGGTGCTGCGTCAACTTCATGTTAGTCCAATGCATATGCATGAGAAAGGGGGCTCGGCGGGAAGAGGATTGTACCGTGAGAGAAGCAAGAAGGTCAACCTCTTTCAAATATACAACATGGATTCCGGCAATGCAATGTAGTTGGACTCTCATGTCTATCTGAATGAATCATTCTTTCCACGGTGGTAAATCTTTGTCTACTAGGCAGGAGGGTAGCAAGTTACAAATTTGTCCTCTACTCGTCTTGCATTTTTCCTTTTCTATTAAGTTTTGAATATAGAGCATCACTATTGTAATTTATTAGATTCAAATGCTCGAACCCGCAAAAATCAAGACTTATTGATAATTTGGTTATAAAAGTTTTTCCAAATATAGGCAGAACTTCTCATTACTGTATAAAAAATCATTGACGTTTGGATTTTGTACAATCCGACATGTTGTGTTACAAGAATGAGTGGTTTGAGGTAATAGTGGAATTTTGTTCCAATTTGTAACAGTACAATATGTGCAATAAGATTACTAACAATTAACTACTTCCAATTTGTAGTGGTACGAAATGTATGAATAAGATTTTTAACAATTTACCCTCTCGAGTATAATAGCAAGTCAAAAGTGCTCCACTGGCCTCAGGAAGAAAGCAACTCAATTACATACAATGTTAAGGAACAGATTCTGCTCTACATCCGATTTAGAATAAGATCAGTTGGCCAGTATATGACATTTCTCACTTCTCAAAGCACAACTCTGCATGGCTGTATATTTTTTTGGAAATCGATGGCATAAACGCGCAAGTACAAAAAATAAACATATATATTGTTTTTGTTCTCTTCTGAACCAGTATGGAAAAACAAGGTCATAAAGCATTATAAATTTGCCTTTATGATCTGTGTTCAAAAGTCCGAAGTTCATCTCTGCTCTAAACATTATCAGTGGCATCTCTTTGCTTTTCTTCAGTGCTCACTCCAGAGGCCAACCTCTCAGCTGCCAACCGCTCTTCCAATGCTCTAGCACCCCTTTCCCTGCAGTTTAGAGAGGAACAACTAAATTATGCTATAATGGTGGTGAGTACAAATCTATCATGGCGAATTAGATGTTCAGATCAATTAGCAAAAAAAAAAGTTTAACAAGAAAGTAACAGCTTGCTACCATATTCTAGTTAAACTGTTGCTAGTAAGCATGCACACTCAAATAGGCAATAACCTTGAATATTGTAAAAAAAAGGTTAAATTAAATAAAACATTCCTCCTAAATAGTGGGAGCAAAATGACTTGCAAATATATCTGTAAAGGAAGTGAGAAACTACAAGTAAACAAGCAAAAGTCCGGAGAATGATACTTCGTTACATACTTAGATATATTTAGGCAACCAACTTAATCAAATGCAACGCTTAGCCTAACCCTAGCGGAAATTCCTCTCCTCTTGGTAATAAGAGG
This sequence comes from Heracleum sosnowskyi, assembly GCA_030848705.1. Classification (NCBI taxonomy): domain Eukaryota; kingdom Viridiplantae; phylum Streptophyta; class Magnoliopsida; order Apiales; family Apiaceae; genus Heracleum; species Heracleum sosnowskyi. The sequence goes on from CM061239.1 coordinate 15,435,785, forward strand.
CTGGGGCTTTAAGCTTCTATGTAGGGAGGGGTGTCGGTATTTAAATTTATGTAATTGACCTTTACCAAAAAAAAATTATAAAAGCAAAAGAATACAGTATATTATTATTTCTTAAAGGTGCTACGATTAGAATATCTGTCTATCATATACTCTGTACTACTACACTAATAAGTTAGCTGTTTGTGGGAAGCAATTTAACTCGTGTGCTTATATTAAGGCAAATTAAGATTTTTCACTTGAGCAGTTCATTTGGCAATAGCTTGATTAGTTATGCTTAAGCTTCAGTTCAGATATCACACAATTAAAATGATTGCAAAATATTTCGAATGGCTTTGCAGCACAGGACCAACACATTACCTTCTTCTAGATGCCTCAATGGGATCAGAACCAGGCAGAGAGGAACTGCCCAGTGTATAGCCACTGTCTTCATCAGAAGTTGCAGATCTACTGCAGAGCATCCGATCAAATATTGAAGCAACGGGATCAATCACTGGTCTGCATTTGAGCCAGAATAATGAACTCTTAAGTAGGAAGTAGGGACTTTTAGCGGGAGGAGGGAATTGGAAGAAGGTCAAAATTAAACAAGATTGAAACTCACCTCAGAGGTTCAGGAAAGAAAGTGGAGAACGCAAATTCATCACTTGGATCACCTCTAAGTTTTGTTTCTGGTTTCTTCTGCCAGTATCTGAGGTAGATCCAGCTTATGTAGGTACCAAATATCAGGGTCGGCAAGTAAATTGCTGACTCCGCTGTAAAGAAGCTTACCGCAGTAGATAGCACTAGGGCAAGTGATGGCAACCACTGCATAGAGCCCAAACAGTGTACAGGAGATGTAAGGAATATACTTTTCAAACTGTTAAATGCCAGTCACAATGGTGTAAGGGAGTAAAACATCAGATGAAGACTTTCAGCAGGTTCATACCTTTGCTTTAATTTTTAACAAAGACAGTTCTTGATCAGGAATAATCTGCTTCAAGCCAACTAAGAAACCTAATAGAACCCCATGGAAACCCGAAATAGGCAGGTAACTGTCAAAATATGAATATAGAATCAGACTTAAATATATGGAAGTATACCAGCAACAGCTCAAAGGCATAGGCAAAGTAATAATATAGAGAAAATGAAAGACACTGAGGTGGTAGACAGAAAATGATGAACTAATGGTAGCCACTTGTTTTGAAAAAATAATATATCAGCAGACCAAATGAAAGTCAGATATTTTGACATAGTTCGTCAAGTAACTTGAGTTATACTTAAAAAAATGCATTACTTACAGGTAAGTCTCCTCCATCGACACGTAGTACAAAAATACAGCAGTGACAAAAACACATACGGATGTCAAGAAGTTAACTACAAAGATGAACTTCAAGAACTCCCTGGTACCCCATATAGGTTCGAGAACTTTCCCCATTAAAAGAAGCCCAAGTGCGCTAATGACAACCTGAAAACATATTCACTATATTTATTTGACAGAAAAGTCAAACACCAACAATAACATGTAAAATTGTAAAAAGGATATGAAACTATGATATTAATTGATTGACTGACAACTGCAGCAACAGGTACCAAAAACGGTGCATACCCCATATACTGATTGTTCAATGTAACCAGCTGTTATGAGGTTCCAACCAAAAGGTATAGTCCTACAATACATCAGAAATTGAATTTTGTAAGTATGTTAATTATTATATCTACAACTGATATTCTGTTGCCCCATTCAAGGGAGAAACAAATAAATGATGGTGAATAACCAGAAGACAGTCAATTACCCAATACAAATATTCCATTGATTACAGACATAAGATTATATGTTAAATTTAGATGAGTAGTAGTGAACTCTTTTCAAAATATTAGTACAGCCAGTTGCATCAATCGTCTAAACTAGTATCTACTACAATTTGATTGGTTAGAATTAAGGGATCTAAGACTAGGCCATGAATTCAAAAACTAGAAGTGCTTGGTTATAGTCATATATTCAAGACTAGGCATGAGCTTTAAATTTTGGAATAGGTAAAATGGCTTCTTACAGTATATTATATCAATTCTCTTTCTTCTATTTACCTATTTGTTATTGTTTAACCAATTGATATACAAAAAACCAAGAAAGACAAATTAGCCTGCAGAGACAAGGGAAGTTTCTAAAGGTGGTTGCTCCTCTCTAAACCCACAACCTATGATTTCGATTTTTCAAATCAACAACCGTTTTTTATACACAAGTGCATATCTCTGTATGTAACTATGGATGCTGATTCTTGCATAAATCAGCACTTTCAACTCTAAACCACATACATAACTACAAAAAAAACCTGGATGAATGAATAACTTCATTATTTTTTCTCGGTTCCAACATAACAAACGGTGTATTTTTAACCTCAATATATTAATAAACTTTTCCAGTTCCAAGGGCATTATAAAATCACCTCACTCAAAACCAAAATTCACATTGTTAACAACCTCACTAGTCACTACCTCAAACACAATATTACTCTCCAATGCTAAATTTAATTCACTAACACGACCGTCAACACGATCTTCATTACATCACCAAATCACAAACCGATCCGAAACAATTCCACTGTACAATCACAAGAACAAATCAAATCTAATCATCAAACCACAAAAACCTCGAAACATAAAAATACCTGGCAGGAATGAGTGCGAGATACGTAACGGAATACGGAAAAATCTGAACAACAATGTGACCAGCAACAAGTACTACAGCAAGGCCTTTACACAGCCTTGTAAATCCAGTGAACATATTTGTGCCCTAATTTCACCATAAAATATAAATCACTCAACAATTTCCAACAGTCCGTACACATATATTATCCAAATCAAAACATATATAAATGATCAGATCTAATCTAATCTAATTGTGTTAAAACATATAAATAAAATTGATTAACATCAATAATTGAATATATAAATGAATAAAACACGCATTATATATAATAAAGTAGAGAGAGAGAGAAAGAGATTGAGGGGGAGAGAGGGAGGGCGGGAGAGAGAGAGAGAGAGAGAGAGAGAGAGAGGGAGAGGGAGAGAGAGAGAGAGAGGGCGGGAGAGAGGGAGGGCGGGAGAGAGGGAGGGAGGGAGGGAGAGATTGAGAGAGAGAGAGAGGGAGGGCGGGAGAGAGAGAGAGAGAGGGAGGGCGGGAGAGAGAGAGGCTTACTCCTAAAAGGGCCGGAGAACTCATGACGGTAGATCCCCCACTCAGTACGATCTGAGGTGTGTGTGATATAAATTGGAGTGGTATTGTAATTGTTATTACATTTGACTTCAATAATAAAACTACTTGCGAATGTGGTAACAAGTTAACTCATAAATTGAGAAAAGGACCCAAATGTCATTTTTTACAGTAAATGGCCCCAAATGACACAATTTAAAATTATGGTCCTAAATGGCACACATAAACGAAACTTCGTGTTGCGTTTACATGTTTATTACTTTTTAATTCGAAAATTACTTATAATTTCCATATTATTCACTCAGCTGCTTTCAGAAATAGACAGAGAAAGAGTGCCATGTTTGTATCAATTTCTGTGCGTATGTATCATTATTCTCTAATTTGAACACTTTGAGTTTAGTGAACTATGTTAGTTTATGCAGATATTCTTGAATTTTAAAGGGTTTTATTTTTGATTTTTGCTAGTCTCGTTTTTTGGAAATTTGGGTTGTGAATTGGATATAGATATAGATTATTTACAAGAAAGATGGTCCATTTCTTGAATTTTACTAGATAGTTCATTGACGAAAGGTTGAATGCATCTGTATGTATATGTGAAGTTGTGTGTGTGTATATGTGAAGATGCAGGGGAGAGGTAACTTAAAAAATGTGTATAAACGTTACACGCACTGCCGTTTCCAACCGTAACGTAAGTTTATGTAGCGTTTTCAATGGAACGGAGCTTTTAGTAGCATTTTCATTTTCATTTCTTATTTTATTTTTGCAGAAAAACTGAAGTTATTCCAAGAAACGTGAGACGACTTCACCTTTTTTGTAAACGTTAATTAGAGTAACGTTTTTAGGTGATATTTAGGGTCATTTTTCTATAAAGTGTTGTTTGAGGCATTATTTTTTAAAATTATGTCATTTGAGGCCAACACCCTATAAATTCAATATTTTGTATAACTATTTGAATTATGACACCAAAATAAAGGAAAGAAGATTGCATTTAATTAATTACTTTTGTTACATAATGATAAATTAATTTAAACAATTTAATAGTTCATTAGATGTATTATTTTTTATTTTTTTTAATAAAAATTCTGTACCATGTCATTGATATGATTCTGTTATTTTTTTTTTTGGTTGTTTGAAGTTTGAACTGTATTTGATTTTATTGTTGCTAATTTCAACCACATATATTTACGAGTACAAAAGCTAAATAAGACAACCAAAAAAATTAAACATTTCACTAATTTTGATATCGAATTTACTGGAGGGTTAATCTTAAAACTTGTTAAAATTGTTGCTTTTGGATACCAACAAGGGTCGTTTGGTTGGAGTAATTCTGGTATCATGAGTTTCGTTCATTCCAACCCGATATCTAGTGTTTGGTTGAGAAAATTTTAATTTAAAACTCATTCCTCAAACCCCCAAGGTATGAATTTTTGATACCCTAATGGAGAGGTGGGTTTGAGGGAGGGGTATGATGTATCATTTTATTTCAACTATTTTCATCTATATTGAAGTCATTAAATGTAATTTTTTAATACAAAATAAATCAATGATGCAAAAATATATTAAATCAATAATTAATTTAATATTTAAAATTATTTAAAATTAGTAACTCAAAAATATTTTAAATCAAACATATTGATTCGAGCACGCGATATCAAAAATGATACATCAACCTCATAACAGCTCAACCCGATTTTTGATTCCAACCCAATATCACTTCCCGAACCAAACGACCCCAAAAGGATATATTTAATTTAGATTTTAAGTCCATTACCTTCGCCTCAATAGACTCTAATTTAAATTCCTAGAGACTACATAAGTATTTTTATAGTAGAAATGAAGTGTTTATTTTTTAGCTAATCGGAAATGAAGTGTTTTTCTTTGTCAAAAAAGAAGTGTTCTTAAATATATCGGGCCAGTTATTGGGCTAATCCAAAGAATCAAAACTGAAAAACAAAATTATTTGTTTACTGGGTTGCCCTTGGACTATCAAAGTCCAAAAGTTTAAAGTCTACTGGCCTGACCCATGACTAGTTTATTTAGATATGAACAAAATATATATTGAGGAAACGAGACAATAATTATGTAATGAAATGACGTGAAGCTTTTGAAATTTTTAACTCAATCTTTCTTCAATATAAAAATTAATTTAACTTTGAACATTTCTTCAAGAAGTTATTAATAGATAAGAAGATCTAGAAAGGAGACATAAATAAGCTTCATAGGTTTATAGTTCAATTCATAAGGAAAAAAGAGAGAAGTAATAAACAATTTTTCTGAAATTCCCTCGTACAGTATTTTCATTTTGTTATAAGAAGATGCTTTAATTTATTTATTTTTTTGGTCAGGAAGATACTTTCATTTTATATTATTGAAATTAAATAAGTTATATCTAAACAATTTTGAAATTAATAACTCAGAAATTTAATCCTCAGTCAACAAATTTCATATGTTGCATTTAATCTTTTTGAATGAATGCATGTATCTTTCAAAAATTTCGTAATTGAAGGAAACAAAATTGCTATGATAATTAATCCATGTCGTTGTGGAAGAATTTTGTAGTTGAAGGAAACATAATTTTGTGTTGTACATTATTTATCCATTTTAAGACAAACATTTGAAATATAAGCATACGTGTGTATTTAAAAATGTTAGCTAGAGCATCATTGTCGAGATAAAGCTGTGTAGTATTTGCACAAGTAACTAGCATAATTTTGAAGGTAAAAATAGTGTTGTACTAGCGCACACAGGAGTATGGAGGGCAATCTGACCCAACTTGATGGATACTCGACTCGTTTCAATTTAATTGGATTCAAAATTTTGAATTTGGATTCGGGACTGGGACTTATTTCTAGATCTGAATATATTTTGGGTCGGGTTTTGTTTTTTATCCGAACCGAACCGAATCAGACTCGAAACTCAAAAATACAACCAAACTCATATAAATCCGAACTCGATCCGAAATCCAATATATATTTTAAATTATTAATTTTTGTAATAGTCTAATATAATATAATAATTGTATGTTATTACTCAAAATCTCATTTAACTTGAAGTCATTTGTAGTTTCTTGTATTCTCATCAACACTATTTTTTTTTATCGTTATTCGTTGATAAATTATAAAAGACTCATCTTATAGGACATTCAACTCAAATTTTGAGGTATAAATGTTGCATACTTATAGAATTTTAGTTAATATTCATCTTTTAATTATAATTTGGATGATGTTTGGGCTTATTTAGAATTTATATTGCGTATGTATTGAATTTTGTTTGATATTTAATTGAATGAACTGTTGTAGTTGATAAATAATTGTATAAATAAATTCAAACTCGATTAAAATTCGAACCAAACCAAAATTTGACGGGTCGAGCCTAGATTTAGGAGTTTGAGTTTCAATCGGGTCCAGGTCCAGATCCAGGTCCTACATATATGTTTGGATCCGAGTCTGGTTTTCATAAAATTCGAACCGACCGACCCGATTACTATCCAAGTATCAATTTTTTAAAATTAATTCTAATATTATATTTACGTAAAGGGGATTAGGTTGAGAATAGCTCAGTGATAAAGCTATTCATTAGTCTTATCCAAAATTTTAGCTTTGATTCTCACTTTACCTACATCAAAATGAGAATTTGATGTTAAAACTGTGTTGCAAACTTGCACTAGCCAGGTCAAGGCTCCATAACATAAATTATTAGGAGAGAATTTGCTCTTAAAGGGTGGTGTTCACGAGACCTGTGAAGATAGTTGCAAGTCATGACATGACGGTTCCCATGCAAAGGCGTTGCAAAGCTAATAAGATGATTTATATGTAACCTATGTGGGGTGTCAACTGATTGAAAAAAATATATGGTCCTAAACATGTGCGATTTGTCCTGTTAGATCAAAAATCTTGTACTAAAAAAGATTATTGACCTTTTCACCAAGAATTAATGGAGTGGTAATGCGGTAAATATTACATTTAATCCCGCCCTTTATCTTTATAAATACCTATAGTTTGAACATTTTGGCACCAATGGCTGTGGCACGAAATGAACACAATCAGTTACTTATCCTAGTCCTCCGGCTCTTTTTATGTTTACTTGTAAATTTTTCAAAGGCACAGGTATTTCTGCAACACTATTTGTCTTTTTTCTTTATGAAGTTTTGGAAGTAAACTAAGAAAGAACACTGATAATTGAATTGCTAGAACATTCAATATTGTAAAATTAATCCCCGGAAGGTAAGAACATAGTCCAAATTTACAGATATCGTACTCTTATCAAATTTATTATTTGTGGATTTACAGTGGCTAACTCATGGAGGTGACATTACTAATTCACGGTATGCCAGACGAGAAGTGCTGATCAACCCAAAAAATATACGGAGTAATAGGCTGTAGTTAAGATTGAGATTCTTTACAGGGATCAGCGATGTCACGGCTACGCCAACAATTGCTAATGGAATGGTCTATTTTCCTGCTTGGAATGGTAATTTGTATGCTGTGAATGCCTTCACCGGTGCTCTGGTTTGGTCACAAAATCTTACCCAGCTGACTAATATGACCGGGACCAGAAATATTCTAAATGTTACATTTTCAAGAACCACCCCAGCTATTGCTGGCGACCTACTTATTCTAGGAATTTATGGGCATGTAGTTGTCATTGCTGTTAAACGTTCTAGTGGAGAACTGGTGTGGTTGAGGATGATTGATGGACGTCCCCTTACTCGTATTACTTCATCTGGAATAGTTTATGCGGGATTAGTATCAAAGGAGCACTGCTCTAGCAGTGTTAATATTTCAGATATTACTATGAGTGTGTGTAGAACAAGAAAACTACTCGTATTTGTTTTTTATATGAGTCACCGGTAACTAGAGCTTGATAAGATAGAATACGAATCAGGCAGGTGATAATAGACCGATTCTATATTGATGAAAGACTACTCAAATAATATATTTTGACAATGATATATATGGATTACTATTAAAACTTGTTAGAACTCGAGTCTGTTTCTTAAAATTTGTAATTCTTCACAAACAACTGGACTTGAATTGAAAATTAGAAGAGTACTAATTGATGCCTATGAAATGGTGATCATCATGACCACCTTAGCCACTGCATTAGAAGTTTTGATTAATATAAGATCCATTTAGGGTCTTCCCTATAATACCTTTATAAGGTCTAGCTTCAGTTTGTTTGGTCAATCACATGAAACGTTGAATAATATAAGATCTAGCTAGAGCTTGGTTACTTTACAAGAACTAGTACACTTCTACATCTAATGTGCTAAAAATCTCTAAACAGTACATATATGTGCGATTTGCTTATTTAGGGCATTTTATGTGGGAGTGTCATCCTTAGAAGAATCATTGTCGGCACAACTTTGTTGCACATTTCGCGGGAGCCTAGTAAAGCTAGATGTTCGAACAGGAGTAGTTCTATGTCAGACATATACACTTCCAGATAATGGTGGCAGATTAAGAGGATATTCTGGAGCCGCTATATGGGGAAGTAGTCCTTCCATTGATGTTGTTCAGGGACTTGTTTTTGCTGCGACAAGCAACCTCTACAATGCTCCTTTGGAGGTGCAGAGATGTCAACAACAACAAAATAATCAAACTACACCAACTGGCCCTGATAGGTGCATAGGACTAGATGTTAACTTCAACTCTATGCTAGCATTTGATATTAAAACTGGCAACATCAGATGGTCAAGACAACTTGGAGGCTATGATGTTTTTTTTCTTGTTTGTTTAATTCCTAATAATCCCGAGTGTCCAGTTGGACCTAATGTGGATTCCGACTTTGGAGAGGCACCCAGGTTACTCACCATTACAAGAAACAGAAGGCTGCTTGATGTGGTTGTCGCGGTGCAAAAGAGTGGCTTTGTGTGGACTCTTAACCGTGAAAATGGCGATATTATATGGTTCAAGGTACGCTCTTCTGAGACTTGTTTAATTTGCTAAAGTACTGTTTCATCATAGGGTAATAAGTAATATATAATTCATTACTATAATGGTTCATTAACCTATAAAATAAGTTCATATGAATTAACTTATATGTTAGAAACAAATTAACTGAAATTAAGTTACTTCGAGATATTTAATTCATTTAGAATTTGATATTTCAAATATGTAATACCAACAGCAAGCAGGACCGGGGGGCTTTGGGTGGAGGCACATGGGGAGCAGCCACAGACGGACAAACGATTTATACAAATATAGTGAATAATAACAGGGTGAGGTTTCGGCTAGCTCCGTCTAACCAAACAACAACAGCAGGTGCATGGGTGGCTTTGGATGCTGAGACAAGGGACATTCTGTGGACCATAGCTAACCCAAACAACAAGGGGAGTCCTGTTTGCAGGATCTGTTGCTCCTAATGGACCATTTTATGCCATTGATGCTAGAAATGGGACTATATTATGAACATATAACACCAGTGGTACAATATATGGGGGGAGCATCAACATGTTATGGATGTGTTTATGTTGGCAATGGACTCGCGTGACTACTGTACATGCTTTCTGCATTGTTTAGATTGCTTGAACAATTTAAACTTACTAAATAAAACTGGAAAAGTAATGGAATGGATGCATGAATTAATGTTTAATAGTATCACATTTTAATGTTATATACGTAAGTTCGTGAATATGAAGAAATAAAAACGCTAGCACTAAAATTCAAAGGTCTTATGTATGACTGAATTGGATTTATAAGAAAATTGAAATAGTTGACATACTAGGCCAGGCCACGTTCAAGACTTGAGTAAACCTTTTTACTCAATACAGGTAATTATTGGAGGCAATTCTGTTTGGTGATTTCAGATATATAATGCCTCACTTGGCAGCAAACAATTATATAAGAAAAAACCAGGAGTATACATTGTTATGATGAACCTAGACAAGATTGTGTTGTAGGGGTATGAATGTAGAATATATGCACTCAGATTTTTGATTCCTGTATGTGATCACCATCACCAACTTGTTTTCACACACACACACACACACACACACACACACACAAAAGGATGATCACCTACTATGATAGATTTTGATGAGGAGAATTGAATCAGATTAGAGGGGATATCAGGGTAGAATAAAGTACATGAACTAGTAGTACAGTATATACCATATTGGCAATAGCCTTATAGTGGTTTTCCAAGGTTCACCTAGTAGTAAATGTGACTAGGTTCAGTACTTTTTTATGTCATCACAAATGATCCTCCGCTCAAATCGAAGACTATGACCAGATACCATATGACGAGATACATTCGTCGTTGATCGACATTCGAGTAGTAGTGACAATGTACCAGCCTCTCATGCACCAAAAGTTTGCATCATGAAAACAAGAGGCATAAGAAATGAAAACAAGTTAAACAATAGACATGTTCATGTACTTGAGAATCATACTCATCAGATTACCCCTAGATCGAGGTTCCTCAAACACTTCATTGGGAATGTTAATTCTGCCTACTGAAGTGTTTGGGGGAACTCCTGAGGTCATTTGATTAACTCTATGCTGAATGGATTTCATAAAACCTACCACATATGAAGCAAAAGTAAATATTTACGTATACAAATATTATCAAATTATCAAAAATATACCCCACTTTCAACTTTCATCTTGTTGTCAACTGTCAAATTACCAAAGTTTAGAGTTTAAATATTATCTTGTTGGACTAATAAAGGAACAATAATCAAAATATATAAATGAAATGAAACTTTTGGAAACTTTTAAATTGTAATTATTAATTAATTGTGAACATTATAAGAGAAAATAATGAAAATTATTTTTAAGAAGTTAAAATAAGATACAGTAGAACCTCGATATATAAATTAATACTCGATAAATTAATAAAAAAATTTAGTCCCGATATAATAGAGTTAGTGTATATTTTACCTCGATAAATTAATTCGATAAATTAATAAAATTTACCAGTCCCAAGGCTATTAATTTATCAAGGTTTTACTGTAAGCAGATCTTGGAAAACTATAATAAAATATGACTACATAGGAATAAAAAGGCTTGATAGGTTCCATTATTCAGTTTATAAGGAAAAAAAAAAGAGAAGTAAATTACTATTATGTTAATTTAAATTTATATATTCAAATTCAAAAATTTAATCCTCATTCACCAGAGTTCACTTGTATGTTTGCTGTTTGCATCTAATCTTTTAATTAATTTGAACGAATAATGGCATGACTGACGTAGTAATTTGAGAGATTTTAATTGGTGAAATTTATGTGAATGCACGTCATCATAATTAATTGAATTAGTACCAATAAGATTCTGACACTTACATTTGGGAACGGATTTGGAGACTCTAACATTTTCCTTAAAACAAACATTTCAAATTTAAGTATACGTGTGTGTTTGTTCAGCAGCTTGAGTAAAAATATCAAGATAAAGTTGTGTTGTATTAGCACAAGCAACTAGCATGAATTTGTATAAAGTTGTTGTGTACTTGCACGTATAATTATTTCCCGTTTCGGCTTATCACTCAATTTTTCTTTGGTTTACTGGATCACCAAGCCCAACTTAGGCACTGCATTAGAAGTAGTATATTTCTACATCTTCAGTGCTAAAAAAACTATACACGGCATCCTTTAAATTATAAATCCTGAGTCCCTTTTTATGGACATTTTACACCCCCTACCCCAAGAGTTCATATATTATTACATAAAATGCCACTCTCCCTCAAATTATGGTAACATTTTCTATTATTTAGTTGACAGCTGTCTTTGGTGGTTCTCATTCAAACAAATTCTCAAACCCTATACCTGCATTTCACTTTACTGTTCTGTTTCCTTTGTCTCCTTCCTTTTTTGGCGTTAAAATCCTTTATGGAATGCATACAAATTGGAAGCTGTTTGAGAAATTTGAAAACTTTCTTAAATGGGTAAAGTAATTTGTTTTTTCTCCAGCTGCTCCTTACAATTCTCAACAATAATTCAAATTGTAGATCGGAGCTTCAATTTGAAATTTGAATTATTTTGTTTAAGGGTTTAAGTTAGTTTTTAAACCGCCTATTTGAATTTCATCATCTTCTCAATACTATACTGTGGGGTTTATATCTTCTTTTTTGTCCAAAAAATTGTGGTTTATATCTTCTTCTTTTTTTGGCCAAGAAATTGTGCTTTATATCTAAGATAATGAAAGAGGAATTGAATTGTTTAAATGTTTGTATGCCTAAATGTTGAGTTTTGCTTACTGATTATGTGTGTATCTTTTTTATTTCTTCTGTTTTTATAGGCAAACTATCATCATTTGCGACTTCAGTATATAATTTCTTTCGTTCTGATTTTGGTATGTATTTTGATACTATTGTTCTTTAATTTCTTTTTCCACTATGTTCTCTCTAGAACAAGCTTTTATTGTGAAATCTTCAGTATCATTATCATTCATGTTTATGTTTATAATTTACTTTTTGTTATCTATTTTGTACTTAACCAGAAATTTTTGAACTTTTATAGCCACTAATGATATATGTTTTTGATTGTTTCAGATTGATGTTCTTATGGGTTGCAAGAAAGATAAGGTTATTCATATCTATAGTATAATGTTTCATATGGTGAGACCTTAAGGTATTATTTGTTTGCTTTTGTTTCTTTGACATGTGTTTTTAATTGTTGTTTACAAGGTGTTTGATACAATGCACCATTGATGAATTGCTTAACATATATTTGTGATCTTAAATGACATTATGCGCATTACTTTTTTAATTAAGTTAGCTCATTTCCTTTACCATGTATTAATGAAATATAATTTTGCAGGTCTATATATTTTAAGCAAAAAATAACATACATCTTCGTATTAATCTCGCGAGGTTATCAAGGTGAGTTTTGACTTTTCAAACTAATTATTATCTATATTTTTTTGTAACTTTTTGTATTTCGTATCTAAATTTTGATTAGTTCACAGCGAATTTGTAACTGAAATTTCTTTTCTTGATGCACTTAAAATGCTACTTTATGATTTCTTTGGTTTGATGGGGAGTTCTTTGATCTTAAAAAATGTATGTGTATAATGTACGTGAAAGGAAATGAAACACTTTTTATAATTTATGAGGACTACCATGGAATGACATCAAGTTGAATGAAAAAAATGATAGTATAAACATAGTTCACTAACCTTTTGGAATTTATCTTGCAGGTTAAGTAATTGGTTAATAGTCTGAATTATGATTTCAGTAATTAGTAGTAATGTAAGTGGTCACTTTTTGACTTAATTATTATAGGGTATCAATTTCTTCCTCTTTCTTTTGCAAAGTCTACAGGTGACTCCTAGGTGGTTGACATGTTGATTATTGAAAAACCTAATTTTTGGTTTCTGGAATACAGTTTAACACTCATTACTTCTATAAACATGATCTGATGTTTCCTGTACTTTTGGCATCTTAGTCAGTTGCTAGCTAACTTTAAATTTTGGGTGATCTTTCTAGCTCCATGTACAATTTCAATTCAGTCATATGATAATACAATTTATTGATCTCTATGATTATACAACTTATGTGATACATTAGCATATAGAACACACACATTGCTGCTTCAAAATTATCTTAACTATGGGTGTTATTCCTTCTCATATATACTATAAATGTTTTTATTTGTTTGACTGTATACAACATTTGCTCAGATAGTGGCACCATATCTGTAGGTTCGTCACTCACATTTATACTATTCACCTTCTAGTGATTTTGCATTCAGGTTTCAGAAAGTTCAAGAAAATATCAGTTTTTGTTGTCCATCTGGTATGACAGAATACCTGACAAAACCATGGTGTGGTTTGTTAATGATGCTAGAACGGGGTACTATTGTCCCTGCTGGATCTAAAGTGCAGCTCTCTGCCGATCACCAATTAGTCCTCAGCGATTCTCAAGGAAAGACTTATGATGGTCAGACTCATTTTATGGAACAACTTCTAATGTTGTTCTTAATGATATAGAAAATTTGATAATTCTCGGTAGTGATTCAACAAAGGTACGGGATAGTTTCAGCAATCCAAGTGATACCCTTTCGACTACACAGATTATGGACAATGACAGTTTGCTTTACTCAAAGCATAGCGAGTCAAACTTTTTTAGTGGAAGGTTTCAGCTACGGATTAACTTATTGCATAAGATGGCTACTATGTCAGTGTGACTTATGATCCTTCAAACGCCAGTAATTCCGGTGTGCAGGTGAGGTTCAATCAGACAGGGAATATGTATATTATGCGAAGAAATGGGAGGATAATTTGATCTCAATACAAAATTAGCTCCAGGGGTTTCACTATTGCCTATTTCATAATCTTCCTAATATATATCCACCCTACATGTATTGAATAGTATGCTCAAACAAATCAACATATCACAAGTCATTACGTTACAAAAGGTATTGTTCAAGGACTAATATTGCCAGTTAACCACAGTCATGTAATTTTCTGAGTTGCAGAGAAGTGTACTGCTTACCCAGTCATGTCTTTGGATTTTGCATTGCTCACAAAATTGACTTTGCGCCTAAGATTGTAAAGGCACAATTGAACCAACTATTTAACATTTTGGAGTCACTACTTTGTTTAAAGTATCTCATTAAGATGTTCTGAGCAAATTATTAAATAATCTCTTGATGGTATGCTATTAAAATATCCTCTCAAACCGGCCAGTAGTGTCTTATAGATTGGTGGATTGGTGTCCAAAAAAGAAGAGAAAATGATTAAAGCTTGGGGCGTGTGTTTATGTTGTGATTTACGTGGCTTCGGACGTGTGTTTCTAATTACAGCTTATGACCCATGGAACACACAGTTGTTATTTTAATATCTATAATTATATTAAATTGCATTTTTTAATAATTCTATTCAACTTAAGAAATTTATTTATATTTGGTTTAAATTATTAAAAAAAATACTCTTTTTATTATTTGAACATAGTTCTACTAACAACCCAATACACTTTATTGTATTAGATCAAATAGCTTTCATCTATTTGATTTTAAGATCTAATAAAATAATCTTCAATTTAGTGATGATTTAACAATTTTTTTTACAATTAAAACTATCCCAAAACTAAAGAGAGAAAAACGTGACAAATTTTTACATTGCGAATTCTATTCGATTTAGAAAGTTTTCACATATTTAATTTAAATGATCAAAATACCCTTTTTGGTATTTTTAATTCTAGCTTATAGCCCGTGCACTGCACAAATATTTTTTATTATATTAATTCACAATTATATTTTAAGTACTTATATTTGTTTTAGTTTTTTAGTTTTTAATTTTATTAATATTTATAATTCTAAAATAATTTTTTAATGTATTGTTGACGAATTCCGAACCTTGAACTTTTGATAAAATAATTTATCGATTAAAATATAAAATATTACTTGACATTATATTCAAAGGTTCTCATGTATTTTTTTTAAGATCCACTGGTTTTTACTTTTTGGTAATAGTATCATTCCTTAACGATCAAAACTCTGATTTTTAAAAAAAAATATTATAATAGATTAAAATGTTGATTTTTATATTTTATACGTTGTTGATGGAGTTCGAAAATCTCACGATTCTCATTTATTTATTTTAAAGTTTAATAATTTTTTTATGGTATTATACCGTGACGACAGAATTTATGGGTAAAATATATAAGTATATATTTTTGGATAAATTATTTCGTATTGCGTTTATCCTGTTCAAAACATATATATTTTATTTAGATTTATTCAAATTTATATGATTCAATATTAAAGTTCTTTGTTAATTTTTGAAATAGGTAATATTAATATGTTATTGTGGTGATTCAAAATTTAAATTTTTTAGTTTGTGATAAGTATGAGAATAAAGATCACGCCTGAGATAACCTCATGAGTTCTCTGTAAGTATTATATTCAAAATTATCATTAATAAATATGAAACTCTCAATTTTTAATAATATTTTGATATTATCCTTTTACGTTTGTTATATGTAAAATAATATAATATATTTTGGATGAATCAAAGTGTTATGTCCCGTAAAAAAAGTGTTGTAATTTAATACAAATATATTTATTATAAATAATTAATATTCTTAATATCCTCAATTTAACAAAAAATTAAATTTTAATATGTTTATATTAAAAAATCGAGGTATCGCCGCAAGGCGATACCGAGGAACATTTAATACAAAAATTTGAAGCACAACTCTTTTTTTTTTGTTTTATTTTATTCTCTAATGTGGGGAGAAGAAATTCATTTTCATTGAAGACATACATTTTACTACTTATAAATGACACCTTCAAAAATAAATGTGAATGAGAAAAATGAATTATATATCCGAAGATTAAAATACACAATGGTTGATATTTTTGTATTTCAATTCTAATTTTGGAAAAAAGAAAAAGAAAAAAAAAAGATTAAGAATTTCTTATGGCTAATAATTGGATAACAATAAACCTTAGTTTATTGTTTTGGGACATTTAAAAAAATAAAAAGCCCATGCGTAGCGGGCATAAATACTAGTTTATATAAATGAATGATCTTTGTGATTTGCTTATGTAGGGCGTTCTATGTGGGAGTGTCATCACTAGAAGAAACATTGTCAGCACAGCTTTGTTGCACCTTTCGCGGAAGCCTAGTAAAGCTAGATGTTCGAACATGAGTAATTTTATGGCAGACGTATACACTTTCGGATAATGGTGGCAGATTAGGAGGATACTCTGGAGCCGCTATATGGGGAAGTAGTCCTTCCATTGATGTTGTTCGGGGACTTGTTTTTGCTGCGACAGGCAACCTCTACAATGCTCCTCTGGAGGTGCAGAGATGTCAAGAACAACAAAACAGTCAATCAACACCAACTGGCCCTGATAGGTGCATAGGACCAGATGTTAACTTCAACTCTATGCTAGCATTTGATATTAAAACTGGCAACATCAGATGGTCAACGCAACTCGGAGGGTACGATGTTTTTTCTGTTGTTTGTTTTATTCCTAATAATCCCGAATGTCCAGTTGGACCAAATGTGGATGCTGACTTTGGAGAGGCACCCATGTTGCTCACCATAAAACGAAACAGAAGACTGCTTCATGTGGTTGTCGCGGTGCAAAATAGTGGCTTCGTTTGGACTCTCAACCGTGAAAATGGTGATATTGTTTGGTTCACGGTATGTTCTTCCGAGACTTGTTTAATTTGCCAAAGTAACATATAATTCAATACTGTATGGTTTCACTAACCTATAAAATAAGTTAATTTTCGATTGAAGAGTATATACCGGTAAATAAAGTAACTTATAAGTTAAATACAATTACCTAAAAATTAAGTTACTTGATATTTAATTTATGGCTTAATGATCTTTTAGCCCCTATTCAGTTAAAAAAGTCGGGTTTTAGCTGATGGGCAAAACTGTCTTCAGGGGCTAAAATGTACACTTTTAGCTGATGTATATTGTCTAGATTATTGTCTGTATTTAGTGTAACAAAATTTCTCGCGTTGTGCTGGGCTATAACCTGTAAAATTCATTTTTAAGAATTCCTACAACAAAACATCCATTTTACAAAGAAATGCTGAAAAATTAAGGATACAGGTACTAAGATTTATGTACCGTCTGAGTATTGAAAACAATAGTCTTGCAATCAGGCAAAATGCTAATGGATTTAGGCGGAAGGTAAACATCCACACCCCTGAAATTTACTATGGTTGGAATCTTGATTTTATTGTTTATTATAAAAGCAGCACACATGCTTGTATCTCCTGGCTGCTCATATACAATTATCTGCATAATTTATCCGTAAAATCTTAATTACCATGGGTTGTTCATTTATTTCTTTTTCTTGCACAAGCAAGCAAAACAAAAGGAATCAATCAAGAAGCAGAAATATTTATATGCACATCTATCTATATACTCACTGATCAGTCCAATTCTCCGTCCACATCATAGGTTTGTTGGGACCATTAGGCCCAGTAAATGTATCTGCGCGCGCAGTGCCTTCCACTGCATGTTTCTATCTAAAACTCAAAAAATTCAAGGACCGAAACTATAAAATATGCATATAGCCATGTCCATGTATACATATGAAGACACCAAAACTATAAAAGAGAATTCAAAAGGTCAAGTATTATAAATTAAATTCTGTATATCATACCACTTCACGCGGAGCATTTGGTTGTTTGCACATAACCCAGGGGACTCCATACTCACAGCCATCTGAGCTGCCCATTGAACATATTTAACACCATTTTCTCGATAACTAGCCTGAATTGATCCGTACTCATTCTCTATATGCAACATGTCAAATCAATTCATAGAAATTTCTTGATTGAATGCAAGCCAATTAGGAAATTAAGATTATCAAAATCATTAATTTCTTGACAGAAGAGAGGAGAGTATATACAGCTACTACCTACTAAGGAAGTTTAGAACTAGTTAATGCAGCAGAACAAAGATAACCAACCTGTAACAGAATAATGGGACCTCCTTGAGGTAAGAATAACTTCTCTTTTTTCATCCTGTTTATGGTCATCTCGCAAAATCTTTTCATGTGGTACTGCATAAATGATTACAGCTAAAAATAGTTGTGATTATTATTATTTTAGTGTTCATACAACTTGAGAGCATAGCTGATAAAGAAATAATTTCATTCAAACAGTTGAACTCGGGGCTAATTATAAGCATCTTCGCCATCTGTTGATCTAGCGCAAATTTGCTCATTATCTCTCCCAACTTAGCTAAGTCACCATAATCATCTAAAGCTCCAAGGCATAAAATGCAGGTCCTCCAATGCTCTCATTATTGTCTCTGGAGCAGGGGGGATAAAGTCAAAATGAATTAGATCATCAATACCTAACCTTTTCAGAGTGAGGACTGTGAATGAAATTACCTCCTTCTTTGGCAATTCGGTGACATACACATCTTCAATTTCTTGCTCATCAGTTAGAAAGAGAAGTATATCACCAAAAGGTTCACAAACATGTATCTGCAGAACTGTACAAATTTGACATGGATGTAGGCAGACCAATTTTAGTTGATGATTAATAAAGGCGGATAAGATATCATTTTCGAACAAGCAACCATAATTTCATGATCTGAAATGGATGATGCAGAATGCACCAGGTTTACTCCCATATACCTATCAGCCCCTATCTTTTAAAAGTGTACCTTTTAGCCCCTGTTTTTTAAAAGTGTACCTTTTAGCCCCTGAAGACAGTTTTGCCCCTCAGCTAAAACCCGACTTTTTTAACTGCACTGGGTTTAAGGGTCGAAAGGTACAAATTTCATACCTCGGGGGCTAAAAAGTACACTTTTGAAAGACAGGGGCCGATGGGTATATGAGAGTAAACCTCAGGGGCTAAAAGGTCATTAAGCCTTAATTTATTTAGAATTTGTTATTTTAAATATATAATAAAAACAGCAAGCAGGACCAGGGGGTGCTTTGGGTGGAGGCACATGTGGCGCAGCTACAGACGGACAAACGATTTATACAAATATAGTAAACAGTAACATGGTGAGGTTTCGGCTAGCACCTTCTAACCAAACAACAACAGTAGGTGCGTGGGTGGCTTTGGATGCTGACACAGGGGACATTCTTTAGTCCACAGCTAACCCGAGCAACGATTTTGCTGCTGGACCAGTTACACTAACAAGGGGAGTCCTGTTTGCAGGATCTGTGGCTCCTTATGGACCATTTTATGCCATGGATGCTAGGAATGGGACTATATTGTGGACGTATAACACGGGTGGTACAATATATGGGGGAGCATCAGCAGGTTATGGATGTGTTTATATTGGCAATGGATATGCAGTTGGTCAGGCAATTCTTCCTACATGGACTCCCGGTACTGCAGTCCATGCCTTCTGCATTGCTTGAATTACCTGAACAATTTGAACTTCTAAATAAGACTAGTAAATTATGGAATTTTATATTAGGATTTTTATATTGTCACCTTATTTTTATATTATGGAGAACGCTGGCATTAAACCTACCCTGTTTAATAATAAGTACAATTTCTTAATTGGACTTGAAAATCAGTGCATGTCATAGCAGTAGTATTGTAGTCAAGGTACATAGAACAAATAAAGCACCAAGATAGATGAAGGCATGATTACTTACGGTATAATGTAGATATAACTTTAAAAGGAAGACTGTATCTCCGATTTTGCAATATAGGAGCTGGATGGAGTAAATGATGATGTCGATCAAGTAGTTAGTGATCAGGTCGGCCTGAGAGTTCCCCCAAACACTTCAGTGGCCCGAAATTCACTTATGCAGCTCTTATTAATATATAGATAGATGAGCTAGGCATCTCTAGAGTTTGCTAGCCAATGAAGTGTTCAAGGGAACTCCAAGGTAAACCTGACATGTACAAGATGTAACACTTTTTACAGACAAATTTATGCGGTGATTTCATATACAAATTTATAGACATCAATAATAAAAAGGAGGAGTATACATTGCTATGATGAACCTAGACATGATTGTGTTGTAGGGGTATGAATGTAGAATATATGCACTCAGATTTTTAATCCCAACTTGTTTTCAAACACAAAAAAAGAAGATGAATATAATGGGGGAACCTTGATACTTGCCATTAGCCTTTGAATAACAGCTGATCAGGCGCAAAGAACTAATACACAACTTGGCTGCAGATCAATGGTTATAATTAGTAAGATGATAGATACAGTTAATTACTAAAATCTTTTGTAATTTTAAAAGTGCTATTTAGTAAATGAAAAGGCTATAAGCTGATGAAACTTACATTGATAGATGTTGATGATGAGAAAGGAATCAGATTAGAGGGCACATCAGGGTAGAATAAAGTACAGGTACCAGTAGTAGTAGTAGAGTATATACAATATTGGCACCAGCCTTACAATGGTTTTTCAATGTCAACGGTTAACCTAGTCGTAAATGTGACTAGGTTCAGTATTCTATGTCATCACAGATGATCCTCTGCTCAAATCCAAGACTAAGACTAGATACAGAACGACAAGATACATTCTTTTTTATTGACAACGTACCGGCTTCTCATTCACCAAACATTTGCTAGATATACTAGTTCAAGAAGAAAACAAGAGGCATAAGAAATATAAAACAAGTTAAACGACATGTTCATCCTTGAGGATCATACTCATCAGATTACCTCTAGAGGTTCCTCAAACACTTCATTGGGAATGTTGATTCTGCCTACTGAAGTGTTTGGGGGAACTCCTGAGGTCATTTGCTATACTTTTTTTAGTTTCTTAAAATTTTAGGTGCATCATGTTTTAAGTACATGCGTAGGGAACTGAGGATTCCAACATTTCTCAACTCTACGCACATATGTATTAATATTCATATGTAGTAATAGTAATATATGCTTCCTCGCTTTCATCTTTCATCATGTTGTCAACTATCAAATTATGCTTCTGTCAACTTTCATCTTTTTGTCGAAAAACAGCACACTGTGTTCTTCGCCACCATTCATCACTCCATACTAACTTTCCACCTTACATTGACCTACATTGCGAGTTTGCCCAAAAATGACGACATTACTCGCTTATCCAATTCGTTTGCTTTACCTCACCTCATTGGGGACAAGATATTTGGGTTCTTAAACAATCTTAGTTTTGAATTTTACTATCAGTTTCCAACCATCGTTGCTTCTCCAAATGCCCTTCCCTTCTCTCATGATTGTCCCTGGCCTGCCTATAAACTTGTCCATTCTATAATCGAGGTATAACTTTACCAACAATGCCTTAACCCAGAGCTCGTGCAAACCAAGCACACTGTACATTTCATCACCAAGACACTGGAGCGTCCTATTGCCCCCAGAAGAATAATTAAATAAATCAATGTCCAGATTGATCTAAGAAGCAACAAGTACTTCTGCACTTCAGGTCCCGAAATTATTTAAAGTAATTATCGATCCTAAGAAAGCTCATAATTTTTTAATTCTGTTAAACACATCAAATGCAACAGGCCAACAGCTGAAGAAGTCTGTGAAGCCGCCACCCAGGAAAGGAACGAACTTCCAGCAGTGCCCATCGAAACTTCTTTTAATATGGCACCAATATTACAATAAGAGCTAAAGCTTAGGTTATATAGCAAAGAGACAATCCTAAACATGGTCCTACTGACTGGTTCATCAAAATCTGGGTTAACATCCCATTTTCAAAATAAGAATGGAGTAAATGCCTTTGCACAATGAGGTAATCATATACCAAAGGTAAGTGCTTGCACGATGAACAAGGGTTGTGTCAGTTCACAGTGATGACAACCTCTGCCACCTTCCAGATATGTAAGGAATCACAATCGATAAGGATTCTAAAGAGGAAGGAATTATCAAACAAAGACACATTCTTGATAAGATACTAGTTGAATAGTACATACAATATCAGAAAAATTCTAGTTGTCACGAAGGTAAGTGACTATATGTTGGTATGTTGTTTTACAGAAAGTCAGTAGGCTCTATACACATGTGAGATGCTTTGTATCAAAAACTATTCAGCTGAATTCTGAATCTCCCGAATCACTTACTGGTTGAAGAATTTAGCACTGATCTGTGAACTACTTCCGCTAGTTTTTCTACTTACAAGAATATCGTAAGTTGTGTCATCAGGTGTAACACCTTTCTCAAGCATCTCATCATGCAATTTAAATCCCTCCACCAAATTCCCCTCCCTGAAGTATCCAGCAATTATTGAATTATAAATGAGAACGTTCGGAACTGTATTCTTACTCTCCATCTCTTGTACGACCTTTCTTGCATTTTCTACTTGCCCTTTATTACAAAGACCACTTATAAGAACACTGTACACAATGACATCTGGCTTGATACCATCAGCAAGCATCTGTGTGTAGAGATCTGTAGCCTCAAGTACTTTTCCTACCTTTAGTAAGCCATCAATCAAAGTTGTGTACGTTGCCAAGTCACACGGGATTCCATCTTCAATCATTTGATTATGTAAGCTAAGTGCAGTATCCATATCATTTAAACTTTTGAAGCCACTAATCATACTATTATAAACAACTGTGTTAGGGAATAACCCAACTACATAAAGTTCATCAAAAAGTTCCCGTGCACTTTCCATGTCTCCACGTTTGCAATATCCATCTATGAAGACACCATATGCAGTAACGTCCAATTTTAAGCCCCTCTTCTTCATTTCGTTCTTCAGTTTGATAGCCAGATCGTAGTTGTTGCTTTTAAGAAGCCCATCAACTAAAGTAGTGTAAGTAATGACATTAGGGGAGAATCCGCTTTCGCACATTTCAGTATAAACATCCAATGCAGAATTGATGGCATTTTCCTTGACAAAACCATTTATAATGCTATTGTACGTCATGCAGTCAGGAATAAAGCCATTTCCCAACAACTTCTTAAGTCTATCTCTAGCCTCAGATGTTCGGCGAACTATGCACAAACCATTTACAAGTTTATTGTATGTGAAATTTGTAGGGGCGAGTCCTAGAGACAACATTTGGTCAAAATACTTAAAGGCTTCTTCAACCTCCCGTTTTTTAAAATGCCCGTCAATCAGTATACTGTATGTGATTACATCAGGCTTCAGACCTTTTCCCAGCATATCAGCAAACATATTTGATGCCGAGTCCATATTACCTTGTCTGCAGTACCCAAGTATCAGGTTATTATAGGAAACCACACTTGGTACCAGCCCCTTACTTAACATATCATCCCATAAATTGCAAGCTTCACTCATCTTGCCCGCTTTACACAGCGAGGACATAAGAACATTGTATGTAAAACCATTAAAGACACCACACTCAACCGCATCATGAAACTGAACTAGTGCCTCTTCCCACGACTTAGCTTCTAGAAACCCTCGTATCAAAGAATTAACATGATAGACAGTTGGTTCTATACCTATGAGTTTCATTCGGCTGTACAGCTCCTTCGCCTTCTGCATATTTCCATGCCTACAGCACCCTTCAATTAGAACAGAGTAGGTAACCTTATTTGGAGCAGGACCATCTCTTTCAATTTCCTCAAATAAGCCCAACGCCTTACCCAAATTACCCTCCAAACAATATCCCTTCATCAAGCTTGTTGCAACTACCAAATTTATCGGAATTCCATCAGCAACCATCTCATCCCTAACCTTTAACATCAATTTGTTGATGCACTTCTCATCAACATCAATTTGTTGATGCACTTCTCATCAACACCAATTTGTTGATGCACTTCTCATCAACACCAAATTCACTGGAGCACTTCTCTCCCGGTGCACATAATCACCCATAATTCTAGAATTAATTTTCTTCAATGGCCACTCTATCTCGTTTTCTGCCTTCAGTGGTCTTTTCCGGCATTGCCTCATCTTTCTCGGCAGCTCCATACTACACATGCATCCCATACTACACATGCAGCTTTGCCACCGGCGTCCGTGCCGCCACCACCCAGCGACAACCCAAGGACCGGAGGGAAGGCTGTTAAGCCTTGAACCCCCTCCTCTAGCTCTGATACCACTGTTGTAATATAAGAACAGATATGATAGATATATTTATATAACTGTATACACACACAATGAACACTTGTATTTTGAAGAACTGGAGTTTACCAAAATGTATTTGTTATTCAACAGTCTTAAAAAAAATACAACGTACATGAACATATATATATGCAAACCTATCAGACTAAAGTAATGGCTACAAACCAGGAGCACTTACCTGGTATATCCCCACGACTTTCAACCTCTATTGACCTATTCTTATGCAACTAAACATTAGACACAGCTGACTTATTCAAATAAAACATAAACTAAAATAAAACTAAATAAGTTTAAATTAATTCCAACACAAACAGCATGAATAACACTACAATAAACCGACACATCAACTTTAACACCACTACCCTTCGCTTCCCCTAAAATACTTCTCTACCTCATCATACTTCCCTTCTTTCATACACGCACGCAAGATCACATCTACTGTCGCACAATCATACGTCCCTCTAACAACCAACCCCTTGTACAAATCCTTAGCTTCTTCAATCAAATTATTCTTAACAAGTCTACTCACAAGAAAATTTATACACGAAACAGGCAAACTAATCTTGCATTCAACAATTCTACGAAAA
This sequence comes from Heracleum sosnowskyi, assembly GCA_030848705.1. NCBI lineage: Eukaryota > Viridiplantae > Streptophyta > Magnoliopsida > Apiales > Apiaceae > Heracleum > Heracleum sosnowskyi. Next base: position 15,460,976 of record CM061239.1, read on the forward strand.
CAATCAATGGCATCAACAAACCTACCAGCCCTAACAAAACCATTCAACAAATAATCAAACACAACATAATTCAAAAATGTCGCATTGTTCTGAAGATCATTTTGGTCAAAAATGGTATTCTTAATTTCTTCCAAACTTTTGACATCTAAAGATGCGTTATTTTATCCAGGATAATCTAACAAGCTATTATCATTCAATTTATGTTGATAACGTAGATCGTTAATCATGACCTCAAGTTCATGATTATCTTTTTCGAAAGTTGTATGTTCATTTGGTAATTTTCATTTGATTGCTAAATAAGTGGATTTTGTCTCTCGACGAGATAAATGGGACAAAGGTGTGTAGGTGTGTGTCTGTGTGTGCAGACTAAGGCTGGACGATGAGTTTATAATAACATGTAGATGATATGTATGCTTTGTTTCATTATAATGCTTGTATAACATTCAAGCCTGGTGTGCTTTTTCTTTTTAAACTTTCTGTTATGAGTGTAAATTTCAGCAATATTTCTGACCTCGCTTTCTTACCAAGCTTATAAATATATAAGTATCATGAAAATTATGAGTTAAAATGGAGGTCTGTGCCTTGAACCGGCTTTTATGCTAGTACATAGTTAAATACGAACATCTTTATAACTTTTTACATCGCAATCAACATTCCTTGCACCTACTCGAATAGGATGCCAAACTCTCACCAGAAAAACCATTGGAATCAACATTGCCTTGCACCACTCTAGTTAAATAAGACTCCAAGTTACGTCTTCTTTACTTTGTTCAACCACATTGTCTGAAAATTCGGAAAAAAAAATGGTATTACACTGGTAGAATGCTAACATCTACATTCAGCTGATATTTGTGAACCAAAACTGGCCGCAATAGCTTGAGTTATTCTTACCGGAACCAAGATATGGGTCCTCGTACTCTTACATGGAAGATGCAGCTGCAAGAACACTTGCAAGAGCAAAAAAGAAATGCTCGGAGCTACTTGTCCGTATAGAAATCTGGCCACTAAGTTTCTTGGTTGTTCCAGCTCCTACAGCCACTTTGGAGTTACGTCCGATAGATAACTGAGGAAGAGTGCAGAACCCCAATGATAAGTCCCCTCTCCACTGCCCTATGTCGCTGCCTTGTTCAGTAGCGAATTTTGGGAGCACAAGTGACCGCAACACTGAGGACAACATGCATGGAAGAAAGCGTACACGGGTAAGGAACCCAAAGATCGTACGGGGGTTCACTGAATCTTGAGGCTTTGAGAAAGAAATTGCATCTGACAATAATTTCATTGAGTGACACAATATCATCAGTTGAGCTCTCCAACTTTTACCATTAGGTAAGACCTTCTCCCCATGACTATCCCTTGGGCATAACCAGTGGTTCTCAACCGGACAAACAGGTAAATATAAGAGGCGGCCCATCATGGATTGATAACCAGCAGCTTGCCCTATATGCTCTTTCAGGACACGAGATTGTTGAGTAACAATCATATCAAAACTTGACGAAGAATCAAATGGTCCTTCTAGAGGTACAGAAGCAGCATGCGTCAGAGTTACTATGGTACGATGCCATATAGAAAATCCAAGAGAGTTAGTAATCGTATGCAATAAGGGTCTATCATTACGACCTTGAGTTTGGGCATCCAAACGATCCACATACAAGACAATATCAACAGGGTATTTCCTTGTTAACTTCTTGACAGATTTCAAGATGTTTCGATTGAAAGACTGCTCCAATACCGTAGTCTTGAGGCCAGGTGTGTCAAAGACCCGAACCTTAACCCCGTCAATCACTCCAATAATCTCCGTAACAGTAGTAGTGCCAGGCTGAAATGTATCGACCTGAGCTTTCTTTTCGCCAAAAATAGCATTTATGGTGGTAGTCTTTCCAACTCCGGATTTCCCAAGCATGAGTATATTCAGCGAGCAGTCCAAATTCTCTTTCCCATCTTTTTCAAGCTGCAAAGCAGTGTTCTTTGCAGTATCAGGGACAAAAGGGTGACCAATTTGCCTCTCTGCAACAATCATCAGCCCACGCAAAACCTTGGCAACAACTGACGATTCATCTGACATCCCTAATCTCCGAACAAGTCTAAAGAACGTTACACCCATTGACTCTAACTGTTTCAGCTTCCTCTTTTGCTCGTCAATGTTGTTCAACAAAACATCCTGACATTTCAACTCACTCTCTTCAATTACCAATGGTCGGACTTGTCCTGCTGACTTCAACACGCTAGATCTCTGTGTCAACCTGTCTGCTAGAAATTTGTCAACATCAAAATTAGGGTCCTCATCTGACAGGTTAAATAGTGTAGGAGTGCTTTTACCTGCAAATATACAAAACTAAAAATGAGGACACACAAAAGAGAATTACAATATAATAATAATAATTGCTTGCGCAATCAAAGGTTGCCATGCTAAAGCTTTGATGATGCCCATTGTTTATATATATTTCTCTCTCAGACTATTTTAAAATCAAATTCACTACACTAAAAACCTCCATAAATTAATAATCTCTCTACAAAAATATTTTAATTTTGTTAAAATATGATTATGCTGTTATATTGTTTTTTTATCAAAGTTTAAATCTACTTGTCACTCATCTTTAACCTTTCTTATTGCATTCAAAAATTCACGTGTGCTAGTGCTTTTGAACTGCATCAGAAAGTTGCTAAAAACTTCATCAGTCGAAAACTTTTAATATATTAAAAATTTATAAATTTATAATACCTCTCTAAATTATTAAAATTCTTCGATCCAAACAATATTAATTTATAGAGATTTTAGTGTATAAACAAAATGCTATGTATTTATCAACAATGTTTAACGCAACATGCTAAAGTTGGGACTTACGGATGTCAGTTAACCATTGTGGGATTTCTTTTTTGAGGCATGACTTGATAGTTGAATATCTTATCCTTTCTGGCTGAAATTTGCTCAAATCAGGCCCCGAACTTTCACCAGAAATACCCTCCTTCTCAACTGACAGTTTAGGTTGTTTATCATAACTTTTTTCACCTGGAATAAAGAAAAACAAAAATGAGGACCCAGTAAAGGGAAACTAACTATTGATACAGTTTCTTCCACCAAAATTAGTCATGCTTACCTTAAAAATACTTATCCACGTCCTAATTTATTAGGAGTCAATTTTTGATATTATATTCAAAAATTGAGCGTGATGAAATAGTTTAGGTATTAAAATCTTATATCTTATCGTCTATGTTTGATTCTTCTTCACCCAAAATATTTGAAAACAAAAAAGGCGTATAGGCCTAAATATTCTTATATATATAGTCATGTTTCTTGTAGAACCCTTAACCTAAAAACTCTTAGAACTCTATCTTATTTTTTAAAATGATATATATTTATTATATGAAGGTCATGGATAAAGTTGTCCAAAAACACAAAATACATAATTTAGAGCTATTTAATATTCGATTAACGACAATAATCATACATCGATATCGATCACAAAATTCTCCATCATCATCATAAAATTTTCCCAATTATTTTTATCAATTTTTGTGAAAATATTGAAGTTATTGTATAAACACAATATCAGATAACAGTGTTCAGCAGCTGAACATTAAAATACAAGTAAGTTCAGTTGAAGAACTTTTAAATTTATGTGTTTGATTTCAAATTCGATTGCATGACTTTTATGTTCAGCGGTAGAACACGAAAGTTATGGTATGAAAATAATGTGAATAACATTGTTCAACAGCTGAACATTATAAAAATAATCAAGTTCACTTGTAGAACTTCGTGGAAAAAAGTAAGTTCAGTTATAGAACTTTGAAGTCCATATGCATAACTTTTAAAATTCAGTTGTAGAACACTGTATTTATACTATGAAACAAAATAGGTTTGACAGTAGAATTATTTTATTCCAACAATACCCTTATAAGATTTTGTATATAAAAATGAGTTGAATCTGAACAGTTGATCTAGTAATAATCCAACGGCTTATAACAGTTCTAAAGTTCTTTTTTAGTGATTGGTTCTCTCTTGAGCCTAACCTTATATTATATATATATATGGGATTTGGTCCCCAGCCATCGATGAATGTCAACCACCTGCCGCTATGTTTCATTGTGGGAGGTGAAAAATAATGACTCCCGCTATGTTTTATTGCGGGAGGTGGTTGCCATCCACGGTGGCTGTGGATACCAACCACCTCCCGCAATGAAACATAGCAGGAGTAATCACCCCCACAATAAAATATAGCGGAAGTCACATCACCCACCTCCCGTAATGAAACATAGCGGCAGTTGATTGACATTCATAGATGCTTGAGGACCAAATCCTATATATATATATATATATATATATATGGGGTAAAGTTATATATGAGTAAATTTCAAGCTGGTGGCTAAACTTTACCCCAATTTTCAAAACATTGATCGGTCTTTCAGATTTTCAATTTTTTGGCTGGTGTTTTGTTCCGCCTTTCAAAAAGGTGACTCTCGTCAAATACCCCTAACGGGCCTAACAGAGCAAGGGGTAAAGTTGGGTTTTTATAAAAATACAACGGTCACTGTATGTAGGATAATGTTTTAAAAATTAGGATAAAGTTTATCCATCACCTGAAATTTACTCTATATATTATAAAGACTAGTTAAGAGATCTTTGGACTTGCTCTAAGGATACTGTATAATTATGTAGAGTAATACTTTTTGGTTTACGGTTCTATAACCATAATTTTTCGTCAGAAATCCACTGAGTACCTAATTAAACAATAAGAAGTTGGTACATAAATTTATATATAACAAGAAGTCGGTACAGCACCTGTAGATGGGTGGACGGAAAGTGATGATTTTGATGAACATGCAGCTTCTTCCATTGACGTAGTCAGCAGTTTATTGAATCGGATTGATTTTAGGGTTTATCAAAATTTCAAAGAGTTTTTGTTTGCCGTGGAGGGGATGATATATATAGCAAACGAAAAAACAATACGCCTTTGAAGTTAAATTCACAAATCCAATTCGTAATCGATGATAAAATCAAATTCTGTAACATACATCGATGATCCGATCCCATTTTTAATGGATATTGATAAAATAATTATTAGATCGATGTATACATTTTTAATTATTAGATAATAATAATAATTTAATATTTTTGGATTTAAGATTGAATATTATAATTCTAAAAGAATTAAAATTACCACGATCAATACGTTGCTTTTAAATAATAATAAATTGGTTTAAAAACTATTTTATTTATATAATTGTTGTATATGTTACATTTAATATGAAATAATTTACATCATTTGCTTACCAATATACAAAAGATTATTTTAAAATTTAATTAATGAACTTAATTATCGTAAATAATATTGTTGTATTAATGATATTTAAAATTGAAATACTTGTAAAAAATGGTTTGAGCAGCAAAGGAGCAGTGCTCTGGCAGTATTAATATTCAGAATACTAATATGCGCGTGAGCATAAGGTATTCAAGAGGAACACATACCTAAAACTATTCGATCTCTGGCTGAGTCCAGCAGAGCAATTTATTAGTCAAAGACGAGTGGAGAAGAATGATAGCTGTTAATTTGAAATTACAAAGTACCTGAGTACTGATTGATGCTTATGAAAAGGTGATCACCAAGCCCATCTTAGGCCACTGCATTAGCGAAGTAGCACACTTTTACATCTTCCATGCTAACCCGAGCAACGATTTTGCTGCTGGACCAGTTACATTAACAAGGGGAGTCCTGTTTGCAGGATCTGTGGCTGGCTCCTGATGGACCATTTTATGCCATGGATGCTAGGAATGTGACTATATTATAACACCGGTGGTACAATATATGGGGGAGCATCAGCAGATTATAGATGTGTTTATATTGGCAATGGATATGCAGTTGGTCAGGTAAATCTTCCTACATGAACTCCCTGGACTGCAGTCCATGCCTTCTGCATTACTTGAATTACCTGAACATCTAAATAAGACTAGTAAATTATGGAATTTTATATTAGGATTTTTATGTTGTCACCTTATTTGCACTTCATGTTTGGGATTGCCAAAATGAAATTATTTGAACTCAGAAACATATCAAAGATGAGAAATGATGCAGTGAGTTCAAACCTCCCAGTGCCTGCATTAAAGTTTGCTGGGATCACATGTTAATGTTGTACACGTAAATTAGTAAGATGAAGAAATATAAACATTCACAGACCTTATGAATGGAATGGATTGATAGGAAAATTGCAACAGTTGAAGTACTAAGCTAGGTTCATGCTTCATGCATGGAGAACGCTGGCATTAAACCTACCCTGTTTAATAATAAGTACAATTTCTTAATTGGACTTGAAAATCAGTGCATAGAACAAGTAAAGCACCAAGATAGATGAAGGCATGATTACTTACAGTATAATGTCTATATAACTTTAAAAGGAAGACTGCATCTCCGATTTTGCAATATAGGAGCTGGATGGAGTAAATGATGATGTCAATCAAGTAGTTAGTGATCAGGTCGGCCTGAGAGTTCCCCCAAACACTTCAGTGGCCCGAAATTCACTTATGCAGCTCTTATTAATATATAGATAGATGAGCTAGGCATCTCTAGAGTTTGCTAGCCAATGAAGTGTTCAAGGGAACTCCAAGGTAAACCTGACATGTACAAGATGTAACACTTTTTACAGACAAATTTATGTGGTGATTTCATATACAAATTTATAGACATCAATAATAAAAAGGAGGAGTATACATTGCTATGATGAACCTTGATACTTGCCATTAGCCTTTGAATAACAGCTGATCAGGCGCAAAGAACTAATACACAACTTTGCTGCAGATCAATGGTTATTAGTAAGATGATAGATACAGTTAATTACTAAAATCTTTTGTAATTTTAAAAGTGCTATTTAGTAGTAGTAGTAGAGTATATACAATATTGGCAACAGCCTTACAGTGGTTTTTCAATGTCAACGGTTAACCTAGTCGTAAATGTGACTAGGTTCAGTATTCTATGTCATCACAAATGATCCTCTGCTCAAATCGAAGACTAAGACTAGATACAGAACGACAAGATACATTCTTTTTTATTGACAACGTACCGGCTTCTCATTCACCAAACATTTGCTAGATATACTAGTTCAAGAAGAAAACAAGAGGCATAAGAAATATAAAACAAGTTAAACGACATGTTCATGCTTGAGGATCATACTCATCAGATTACCCCTAGAGGTTCCTCAAACACTTCATTGGGAATGTTGATTCTGCCTACTGAAGTGTTTGGGGGAACTCCTGAGGTCATTTGCTATACTCTTTTTAGTTTCTTAAAATTTTAGGTGCATCATGTTTTAAGTACATGCGTAGGGAACTGAGGATTCCAACATTTCTCAACTCTACGCACATATGTATTAATATTCATATGTAGTAATAGTAATATATGCTTCCTCGCTTTCATCTTTCATCATGTTGTCAACTATCAAATTATGCTTCTGTCAACTTTCATCTTTTTGTCGAAAAACAGCACACTGTGTTCTTCGCCACCATTCATCACTCCATACTAACTTTCCACCTTACAATGACCTACATTGCGAGTTTGCCCAAAAATGACGACATTACTCGCTTATCCAATTCGTTTGCTTTACCTCACCTCATTGGGGACAAGATATTTAGGTTCTTATACAATCTTAGTTTTGAATTTTACTATCAGTTTCCAACCATCGCTGCTTCTCCAAATGCCCTTCCCTTCTCTCATGATTGTCCCTGGCCTGCCTATAAACTTGTCCATTCTATAATCGAGGTATAACTTTACCAACAATGCCTTAACCCAGAGCTCGTGCAAACCAAGCACACTGTACATTTCATCACCAAGACACTGGAGCGTCCTATTGCCCCCAGAAGAATAATTAAATAAATCAATGTCCAGATTGATCTAAGAAGCAACAAGTACTTCTGCACTTCAGGTCCCGAAATTATTTAAAGTAATTATCGATCCTAAGAAAGCTCATAATTTTTTAATTCTGTTAAACACATCAAATGCAACAGACCAACAGCTGAAGAAGTCTGTGAAGCCGCCACCCAGGAAAGGAACGAACTTCCAGCAGTGCCCATCGAAACTTCTTTTAATATGGCACCAATATTACAATAAGAGCTAAAGCTTAGGTTATATAGCAAAGAGACAATCCTAAACATGGTCCTACTGACTGGTTCATCAAAATCTGGGTTAACATCCCATTTTCAAAATAAGAATGGAGTAAATGCCTTTGCACAATGAGGTAATCATATACCAAAGGTAAGTGCTTGCACGATGAACAAGGGTTGTGTCAGTTCACAGTGATGACAACCTCTGCCACCTTCCAGATATGTAAGGAATCACAATCGATAAGGATTCTAAAGAGGAAGGAATTATCAAACAAAGACACATTCTTGATAAGATACTAGTTGAATAGTACATACAATATCAGAAAAATTATAGTTGTCACGAAGGCAAGTGACTATATGTTGGTATGTTGTTTTACAGAAAGTCAGTAGGCTCTATACACATGTGAGATGCTTTGTATCAAAAACTATTCAGCTGAATTCTGAATCTCCCGAATCACTTACTGGTTAAAGAATTTAGCACTGATCTGTGAACTACTTCCGCTAGTTTTTCTACTTACAAGAATATCGTAAGTTGTGTCATCAGGTGTAACACCTTTCTCAAGCATCTCATCATGCAATTTAAATCCCTCCACCAAATTCCCCTCCCTGAAGTATCCAGCAATTATTGAATTATAAATGAGAACGTTCGGAACTGTATTCTTACTCTCCATCTCTTGTACGACCTTTCTTGCATTTTCTACTTGCCCTTTATTACAAAGACCACTTATAAGAACACTGTAGACAATGACATCTGGCTTGATACCATCAGCAAGCATCTGTGTGTAGAGATCTGTAGCCTCAAGTACTTTTCCTACCTTTAGTAAGCCATCAATCAAAGTTGTGTACGTTGCCAAGTCACACGGGATTCCATCTTCAATCATTTGATTATGTAAGCTAAGTGCAGTATCCATATCATTTAAACTTTTGAAGCCACTAATCATACTATTATAAACAACTGTGTTAGGGAATAACCCAACTACATAAAGTTCATCAAAAAGTTCCCGTGCACTTTCCATGTCTCCACGTTTGCAATATCCATCTATGAAGACACCATATGCAGTAACGTCCAATTTTAAGCCCCTGTTCTTCATTTCGTTCTTCAGTTTGATAGCCAGATCGTAGTTGTTGCTTTTAAGAAGCCCATCAACTAAAGTAGTGTAAGTAATGACATTAGGGGAGAATCCGCTTTCGCACATTTCAGTATAAACATCCAATGCAGAATTGATGGCATTTTCCTTGACAAAACCATTTATAATGCTATTGTACGTCATGCAGTCAGGAATAAAGCCATTTCCCAACAACTTCTTAAGTCTATCTCTAGCCTCAGATGTTCGGCGAACTATGCACAAACCATTTACAAGTTTATTGTATGTGAAATTTGTAGGGGCGAGTCCTAGAGACAACATTTGGTCAAAATACTTAAAGGCTTCTTCAACCTCCCGTTTTTTAAAATGCCCGTCAATCAGTATACTGTATGTGATTACATCAGGCTTCAGACCTTTTCCCAGCATATCAGCAAACATATTTGATGCCGAGTCCATATTCCCTTGTCTGCAGTACCCAAGTATCAGGTTATTATAGGAAACCACACTTGGTACCAGCCCCTTACTTAACATATCATCCCATAAATTGCAAGCTTCACTCATCTTGCCCGCTTTACACAGCGAGGACATAAGAACATTGTATGTAAAACCATTAAAGACACCACACTCAACCGCATCATGAAACTGAACGAGTGCCTCTTCCCACGACTTAGCTTCTAGAAACCCTCGTATCAAAGAATTAACATGATAGACAGTTGGTTCTATACCTATGAGTTTCATTCGGCTGTACAGCTCCTTCGCCTTCTGCATATTTCCATGCCTACAGCACCCTTCAATTAGAACAGAGTAGGTAACCTTATTTGGAGCAGGACCATCTCTTTCAATTTCCTCAAATAAGCCCAACGCCTTACCCAAATTACCCTCCAAACAATATCCCTTCATCAAGCTTGTTGCAACTACCAAATTTATCGGAATTCCATCAGCAACCATCTCATCCCTAACCTTTAACGCACCAACCATATTTTTCTGATTCACATACGCTCCAACCACACACGTACGCGTTCCCTCTGCAGGTACCCAACCCATTCCCTTCATTTCCTTCAATAACTCATACGCATAATCAGCATCCGGTATCTTGCAAACAGCATGAATAACACTACAATAAACCGACACATCAACTTTAACACCACTACCCTTCGCTTCCCTAAAATACTTCCCTACCTCATCATACTTCCCTTCTTTCATACACGCACGCACGATCACATCTACTGTCGCACAATCATACGTCCCTCTAACAACCAACCCCTTGTACAAATCCTCAGCTTCTTCAATCAAATTATTCTTAACAAGTCTACTCACAAGAAAATTTATACACGAAAGAGGCAAACTAATCTTGCATTCAACAATTCTACGAAAACAACCAATGGCATCAACAAACCTACCAGCCCTAACAAAACCATTCAACAAATAATCAAACACAACATAATTCAACTCAAAATCAAACCTTTTTGCACAATCAACCAACTGATCAACCACATTTGAACCAACATCACCTGAAAACCCCGAAACTATTCGATTAAACATATTCCGAATAACCGGATAAAAATCCTCACAACCTGCCAATATATGAATCAAAACAAGAAAAGGGTCAGTACTAGAACCCACATTACACTTTTTTTCAGCCCATTCGAAGTAATTTAAAGCAGAACCAGGGTCATTTTTATGACTTAAAAGAACTTCAATCACATGGGCAGGGCTTAAAAGTTGAGATTTTGAGATGGGCTGAGAGAAGATTTGAGATAATCTAGTTTTTTTATCTGGGGTTTTGGTGAAACTAAAGGTTTGATTTTTAGTTTGTGAAGAAACTTGAGAAGAGTATGAAGTTTGAGCTAAAAGATTGAAACTTTGGGGTTGTAAGTAATGGGGAAGAAGACTCCGGCACCGGAATAGCGCCGGAGAAAAAAGGAGGCGCCGCCGAGTGGTCATTTTTTGGTGTATGTGAACAGTGTAACACAATTGATTTGGTTATAGATACATTGAAAATAGATACTACAGTATATGCTTAAATAAAATATTATATTAAATATTTTTATCTTTAAGTTGGAAATGATGACTTGATGTTTAAAACTGGGGTCCTTTGGTTGCAGTTATTCTGGTATCATCCGGTATGATTTTTGTTTATTAGTGTTTGATTCAGAAAAAAACGATTTTAAAACTCATTTATCAAACCTTCAAGGTATGAGTTTTTGATACCCAGGAAGGTGAGTATGAAAGAGTGGTACGAAAAATTAATGTTGTTTATCCTATTTTTATATCTATTTAAGCAATTAAATGTAAATTTTAATACAAAAATAAATCAATAACTCCAAAATATTTTTAGAAATATAATTAAATTAATATTTTAAATTAAATGAAATTAGTCAATTGAAAATATCATAAATAAAATATATTAATTTCAGCACTGAACCAAACACATGATATCAGAAATGATACCTCAATCACATACCACATCAACTCGATTCCTAATTACAACATCATAGCACTTTACGAAACAATTAACAATTATACAATTTTAGTTATTTAAAATATTTCTAAAGTATTTTTCAAAACTTTTAACAATTATACATTTTTAGTTAAATACATACTCAATACACATTTTAATAATTTTAGCCCAAATTATTTTTATATTTGATATACTTTAATACACATTTTTAGTTAAAACACATTTTTTTTGCCTCATAGTTAAGGAATCAATACTATTATATAATAGACGAAACATTAAAAGTTTGGTTGGTCGGTATGGTACGTTGTGATTTTACTTAATTGCCCTTAATTTGGTTGGTCGATATGGTACGTTATGATTTTACTTAATTGCCCTTAATTAGTTTTTACTTAATTAACCTTACTTATTTGTAGAAATATATTATTAAATAATAATATTACCTATTTATAACCAATTACCTTTTTCACCTAAAATACATTACTTTTTCTATTTTTCTAACAAATTCCCCTACTTTTTCAAATATATCACGACAATTACCTTTTTTAACTAAAACATGTTAGTTTTTCTATTTTTCCTTACTAAAATCCCTCTTTTTCCAAAAATATCACGGACAAACATTTAGTTATTTATTTTTAAACCTATTTTAATATTATAATTATTTTTAAAAGTTTACCTATTTTAACATATCTACTTATTTTTCTTAACAAATGCAATTACTAAAACTATTAAAATATAAATAATCAAATACCTATTTATAACCAATTACTTTTTCAGCTAAAACACATTATATATTTTTTCAAACAAAGTCACTCATTTTCTAAATATATCACGGGAAATTGCCTTTTACAATTTACTTTTTCTATTTTTCTCACTAAAATTCATTCTTTTTCCAAAAATATCACAGGAAACCTTTTACTTATTTATTTTAAAACGTATTTAAATACTTTTAATTATTAAATTTTAAAACCTCATTTTTCAAAAATATCACAGGCATTGACCTTTTTAAACTAAATATATGTTACATTTTTTACTTTTTCTTACTAAAACCCCTCATTTCCAAAAATATAACGGGCAAACACATACTTATTTATTTTAAAATCTGTTTTAATGTTTTTAATTAATTAAAAATGTTTAGCTATTTTAAGATGCCTACTTATTTTTTGCACAATTACAATTAATAAAAAATTAAAATAATAATAAAATAACAATTAACAATCCGTGCATCGCACGGGTTTTAAGCTAGTTGAAATAAATAAGCATTTAATTAAAAAGATTTTTTAGTACTATTTTTTGTAAAAGAAAATATATTTAGGATGTATATCACATATTCACACATTTGGATTGTGCATCTCAATTCTCAAATTGTGTTACTTGACCAATTCGAACCCTGAGGTCATATTGAGAATATCATATATGATTTTTGCATCATGATAATGTGACCAAGTTTATCACACTTTGAAAGTCAGTAAATTCGAGTGATGATCCAGAAAGAACCATTTGCACATATTGGAAAGCTAAAGCTCCTTTCTAATCACAACAAATATAAAAAGGGGAGCCTCTTATTCTGTTAGTTGAAAATTGCATGCAGCATGCTTTTCTGTATTCATCTGTCATCAGAGAGTCGGAGGGGAATCTGAGATCCACTAGCAAATTTATACCCTGCAGATATTCAAATTCAATCATCTGAAGATAAACCATAGCTGATGCTGAAAGAAACTTGACAAGTGTAGCCTGGAAGAATGAAAAACCATAGCTGCTGTTGAAGAAACTTGAAGAGAACTTTGATATCATTGTCCCTTCTTCCCTATCTCAGATACAACCTTTAACCAGGAATTCCTCGAGATGTATTTAGAACAAGAGATGGGAGTGCATAATCTGGAGGAAGGGACTTTGTGTATGTTCTTCATGCTACTACATAATCTCACTCTGGAACCCAATGGTCGGACAATGAAACTTTTTTCAATAAAACCACTTCCTTGATACCACAGCTTTAGTTACTTAGCGTCCACCCTGCAAAGGGAGACATCTGATTTTAGTCTCTATTTTAAGAATGTGAAACTTTTGTGCCAGAGATGCAACATACTAACCTTCTGTCCCCTTTTTCCCTATTCTTTTTTCTTTTAAGGAGTAACAATATACATGCAGAATATATTATGTTGACGTGTTTATATAATAGATTATATAATAAACAAGGAAGACCATTACTTAAGATATTTATTCCAGAAGTTGACAAATATAAGTCCCCTCTACTCCACTTCCCTTCTTCACCCCAATCGCACAGAGAGATACGTTGACCACTACAAATTCAATAATGATTGTGTACAGTAATATACAAGGAGAGGTACTCACTAGGCCTTTCAAAATCAATGAAACAAGTGTCCTATGTCACGGACCCAACCTTGGGCATAGGTGGTGGACCAGGTCCATGCCCAGAGCCTTCCAATTTTAAAGGGCCCCCTAAAGTCTTTTCGAAATGCATAAATATTTAATACAATAATATGATACTTAAAGCCGGACTTAGAATTTGAATAAGCACATGTATGTTTCGAACTTTACATGCTTCATTTTATTAGATGCAATATCAGAATTATTATCTTAAAAAAGATATCAGGATTCAAGGCCTCATTATTTTATGATCACCCAGGACCGGCCCTGCCATGTCACCATGTTTCAAAATAATGTTTTGCCATGATGTAGTTAACCTGATTATTTCGAAGTAAATGCAAGCAGCTAATGTTCATATTTACTTTAGCTTCAGTGTCGAAATACACAAAGAGGTAAATACATCTAACATGTATTCTTTTTTCCCCAATACATGTGGGTTGCTCAAAATACGAAAACATGATAAATTGCATATAAAATAGTGGTAGAAGAAGATAGAAAGAAGATATGAATGAAACAGATATGACACTCCAGGAAACTGAGCATTTTCCGTTCCAGCTAATAATCTGGTTTTCACCAAATAAAAGACACTACATATAAATTAGCAAAAATAAAAAAAGGCACTACATATAAATTAGCCAAAACAAAGAATACATACATGTATATGCATAAATCTACTGATAAGGCAGAAAACCAAATCTTTAAGCTCTTCCCATGAACTAATAACCATAAAAAATATACTTTTAACAATAGATTCGGTATTCTCTCACAACAGACAACATTCTTACCAGTCACTCTCTCTCTCTCTCTCTCTCTCTCTCTCTCTCTCTCTCTCTCTCTCTCTCTCTCTCTCTTCTCTTACGTAGGTTTTAAGCTCACAAACCGCTATCCTGTGTAATTCATTTTAATTAACTAGAGTTCCAGATAACAGCTACGATAAAGTCAATTAAAGAAAATGGTAAATAAATAATTCAAAACTGTAGGATGTAGTACGATGTGGTGCAAACGAAGATTGAGAAAACATATAGCTCATAGTATCGTATTATTGCATACAAATTAACAAACAGTATCAAGTTGGAATGAATGTGCAAGAGCCACAAAATAGTAAACACTTACTGGTCTAGAGGAACGTAGCCATCGGCCAGGGAAACATTCCCCCTAACTTTTCCTTGTACAAGAATATCATATGTTGTGTCATAAGGTGAAAGACCACTGTCTAGCATCTCATCATGCAAATCAAAAGCCTCTTGCATATTCCCCTCCCTGAAGTATCCAGCAATTAATGTGTAATATATAAGTACAGTTGGAACAATACTAGTACTCTTCATCTCTTGTAACACTTGTCTTGCATTATCTAGCTGTTTTTTGCTACATAAACTATTTACAAGAACAGTATGGGTTTTCTCATCTGGCTTGATCCCATTTCCAAGCATCTCTGTATAAAGATTTGATGCAGGGAGTAATTTTCCTTCTTTGAGTAATCCATCGAGCAAAATGGTGTATGTTTCCAAGTCGCATGGAATCCCATCATCAATCATTCTCTTATGGAAGGTAACTGCGGCATCAAGGTTATCTACATGTATGAATCCCTTGACCATTCTATTATAAACAACTGTATTCGGTGATAATCCAACTCGAAGAAGTTCATCAAAAAGTTCTCGTGCACTTCCCATGTCATTACATTTGCAGAATCCATCTATGAGGACACCATACAAATTAACATCCAATTTTAGACTGTTGTTTCTCATATCGTTCATCAGTTTTATAGCTAGATTTACGCTGTTGCATTCAATAAGCCCATCAAGTAAAGTTTTGCAAGTACTGATTTCGGGATAGAACCCGCTTTCACGCATTTCAGTATAGACAGCAAATGCAGAATCAAAGGTATTTCCCTTGAGTAAACCAATTAGAACATTATTGTACATCTTCCTGTTGGAGGCAAATCCGTCCTTCACTAACTTCTTCAGTGTATCCCAGGCCTCAGATATTCGGCCAACTTTGCACAAGCCACGTACCATATTCCTACAAGCTACTTCACTCGGTGCAAAACCCTTAATTAACATCTCCTCCCTCAAATTGCAAGCTTTATTCATCTGGCCCTCTTTACACAGCCAGGATATAAGAAGACTGTATGAAAGAACATTGATGACATCAGACTCAACACGAAACACTTTGACTGCATCTTCCCACAAGTTAGCTTTTAGAAACCCCCGAATCAAAGTATTAACATCAACGACAGTTGGTTTCATACCTAAGAGCTTCATTCTGTTGTACAACTCCTTCGCCTTTTTCATATTTCCAAGCTCACAACACCCTCTAATAAGAATCGAGTAAGTGCGTCCTTTTGGAGCAAGGCCGTCTCTAACAATCGCTTCTAACAAGCCTAAAGCACTATCCAGGTCACCGGTCAAAATACAACCCTTCATTAATCTTTCTGCAACTCCCAGCTTCAAGGGAACCCCGTTAGCAACCATATCATCCTTAACCTTTAATGCACCTACCATGTCTCTGTGATTCACATAAGCACCAAGCAAATGCATATATATTTTCTTCGAAGGAGCTAATCCTACCTCCTTCATCTTATTACACAACTCATAAGCACAATTCACATCAGATCCCTTGCAAACAAGAAAAATAACCCTAGTATAAAATTCCATATCAGGTTTAAGTCCATTATAAACCGCTTCCTTCAAATACTTCCCCGCATCCCTAAACTTCATTTCATTCTCACACGCACGGACAACATGACCTAACATTTCACAATCATAAGTTCCTCTCCCAACTAACCCATCATACAAACCGCGAGCTACACTAAACCTTTCATTATCAACAAGTCTACTCAAAAGCAAATTAACATCTCGAATCGAATATGCAATATCATTCTCTACCATTCTATTAAAACACTTAACAGCATCACCAAATCTACAAGCATTAACAAAACTAACCAACAATTCACTAAAAACAACATAATTCAACTCAAAATCGAACCTTTTCGCAACACCAACCAGCTGATCAACAAAGCCTGGACCTACAAACCCGCGTCTTCGACAAACTAAACCATTAATCTTTCTTCCAAGAACATGATTATGAGCCTCTGAACTTGCTAAAATGTAAATCAAAACACAAAAAGGGTCATTCCTATTAACAGACTTACACGTCATTTCAACTAATTTGAAGTACTTCAAAGCTGAATCAGGGTCATTTCTGTAGTTTAACAGAGCATCAGCAATCCGAGTCGGGTCAGTGAGTGTTTGAGATAAAGTAGGGATCTTTGAAATGGGTTTTTCGAGGTGATGTTGTGAAATGTGAGAATTTGAAGTGGTGGTGGGTATTGTTTTAATATCTGTTTTTGAAGTTTCTTGATTTTGTGTATGTATAATAACATTAGAGGTGTGAGATACAGATGAAAATGAATGGTGGGGTTCTCTAAAAGAAGGAAAGAGACGCGCCCAGATGGTCGGAGAAGAAAGTAGCCGCCGGCGAGCTATCATCATTTTTGACCTGAAGATTGAGTGCGAAGACAACAGTATGGAGTTTTAATGGGCCGGATAGCGGTTCAGTTGTTGAACCGGGAAATTAGCAAATGAGAGACCGGACAGCAACACGGTCAAATTTAGGGATTTGGAAATTTGAAAAAATATATAGAAATGAAAATATTTATTTACTAATTAAAAAATATTTATGTATATAATTTTTGGCAAAATTGTGCGAGAAATATAGAAATGAAATATTATATTTTTCATACAAGTGCTTTTAGGGAAGTTATGATAAATATAGTTATTGTTTATGACTAATTGGTTGGCAAAAAAAACCTTAGACGAGCTCAATTGAATCTTTAAAATTATAATCACAGAATCCTATCAAGCTATCAAGTTCACCATGTAAAATGAGATAGGCTTATATACAGAATGAAGCTGTCTGATTAAAAGTAAAAGGAAATATCGTTATAATGTACTTTAAAGCAATTATAACTACACAAGCATACAGAATGACAAAAACCTTTGAAGCCATATATATAGTTCATCATTTAAAATGTGTAGAGAATGAGAGACGCTAATACAGAATGAAGCTGTCTGACTTATAGGAAATAAGGACCTGCATATCTTGTATATAAGTATAAAACTATACACTATTCACAATATTACAGACTGCTTGCAGATGCACCGAGATGCAGAACTATATTGAATTAATAGCCGGGTCACTAAGATGGATGCAAACACCTTGGCTCTTGCCTTGCTACTGCCTTTCCAAGCACTGAAACGTACTTTTAGTGTAACCAAACCTGTCAAAATTACGACTGAAACAGTAATCTAAAAAGGTAACCTCTTGTCTCCTGCTAATATATTTCCATGCTGCAATGCTAATGTAACCATTATTGAAGGTCTACTGGCTTTACTTATGAGCTGAAGGCAAGTTCCCTATGAGGAAGCGAGATAGGACCTATGTAAGCTTCAGATAAGGATACAACCACCCGGTGACAAGCTAAAGCTGACGCTGAAAGAAGCATGATTAACGATGCCCAGCAGAACTTCAGCATCAGTAAGCGGTCTTTCCTTGCAGATTCTAGGATCTTGAAGAAAATAACCTTCAGCCTGCGATCTCTCATGATGGACTTATAACCAGAGTTGGGCGTGGATAATCTGGAAAATTTCTCGGCCCCACTTGCCATTGTTTCTCTAGAACCATATTGGCGTGTAGCACGACGTCCTTCAACAACATCATAGATAGATTCATACAATACATTCGAAGTAATCCTGCTAAGACTTTGGCGAAAAATGCCCGCCTCCTTGGAAACCATGGCTCTAACTAGCGAGGCTCCATCCTGTATATCAATGCACATACACATCTTTAGTTTCTAGGTGCAGAATGTGACATGTTCTTGTGCCAGAGTTGTTACAGATTATTGTGTCCTAAAAAACTCTAATTAATCACAAAATTTTAAAAAAAAATTGTTTGTAAAATGAGATATTTGTCTATCATTATTTCAAAATAATCTAAACTTCCAACAATAATTTAGAAAGATTATTAGATGATGCGATCTTCAGCAAAGGGTACTCACTACTGTCATCAGAAGTCGTCTCAGAACAGCACCATCTTTGGATTGCAGAAGTCTCAAAACCAAGTTTGTGACGCCAAATATACTGGTTGGTACAGTTGGAGAGCGACCAATAAAAGTTTCATCAACTGATTTAATCCCTTTTCTGAAGACATACATCATAATCAAATTCTTACAAAATTTTGCTTGGAAAAAAAAACTGCGTAAATGTTGCATCAATATTTGGTAGAACAGGTGTCGGTACTATAAGGAGCTGTCAAACAGTATGTGATAGTACTAGCCTTGTAGCCCCACAAGCAACCGTACAATCCTATGGAATCTACATACATATCATCAATCATCATGCTTGATGTTGATGAATGATAAAAGGACTACAACCTCAGTAATGAACAAACTATATGGGAACCTGAGCATTTGCATACAACTATACAAGTATTAAAAGGTTAAATCCATTAAACTTACGTAGTTGCACCTATTCTTAGGAAAAGAGCAAGCTTCTTCCATTGAAATTCTTTCTTTTTGTTCAATACAACCTGAGCAGGAATATACAAATTATTCATAATACATGATCAGAACAGAATTCAATAGGTGTTGTCAATTGGCATCTTTCTGAGCATTTACTTAATAATTACAAGAGTCAGTTGTTATGATAATCTTACGCCAAGACAAATCAAGATTATATATAGGAAGCGCATGCTTTGTCTGGAAACCAATCTCTGTCATTCATTCAGTCTTCTAACTTACTTCATACTATCATATGCACCAATAAGAAGGTATTATTTCCATCCTAATATCGAGATCTGGTCACAGGTCGATGAACTGGAGTTTCCTTGAGATTTCATTTGTTTTTGAGTTCCTACTTTTACAGTTTTACTTAAGGCTCCTTGATGAGTCTATAAACATAGACATCTGTTCCTAAGAGACCTCCTAACTCTTCTTAATTATTTTTATTTTGATTTTTTATAATCTTTAATTCCATTAGTAATTTCCCCCTTTATAGGCAAATGAACTGCCAATGAAATTAATCATTTAGAATCCTATATTAAGGAGGTGTGGCCATTAAGAAACAATAAAATTAGTAATAAGACTCTCACAACCTAACAAATTGTTAATAAAATAAAGAATATCCTGAAGATCTCTTAGCAACTACAGCATTGGCTTCTCTCCGTTGTCCACTGCCTTCTAGAACACCTTCCTTCCAAAGAGAATGCATTATGCATCATCAGAAATTTGGAAAATCACATGTATAAACGTTTCCAACTCTTAGAGGCAGTTGTACATGTTTATGCCTAGAATTTGCCAGTACACCGGTAGTTTTAAATGTATGACTAAGCAAAGAGGCGCAGTTAGGCGCGCTAACCTTGCCTCACTTGCCCGAGGCCAAGCCTGAGGCACAGGCAGACACTCCAAACACGGAAAAATAAATATTTTTTATAACCTTCTGATTCTACAAGAATCAAGGAAAAAACAATTTCTAGAATTTTGGCACTATCATTATTTTTATGGCAAATGTATGACAACATCCTGTTGTGTTCAAAAGCAACGAATACCGAGTGAAGAATCCTCCTCATGTCCAATGAGTTATCTGTGAGAAGTTTGCGAACAACATGGGGGTATGCAGCTTCAAAAGTCTTAAATTTTGGATCTCCAGCTACTGCTAGTCCTGTAAAGTTGAAAAAGACAGTATACTGATCATTTAGTAGGAAGTAAAATCATGTCAAGGCTGACAGGATTCCAACACAAAAAATTTCTAAGTTGAATGTGCAATCGAAACACTACATCAATATAAAAAGAAATATAATTAAAATTAATAATAAATAACATAGCAAATAATAAGGCAAAAGAGGCAAACTTGTAAATTTTGGATATAAAAGAGAAGCTTTTGTACTCTGTGTTCACAACCAATTTGTCCCTCGCCTTTCCCTACTGGTCAAGCATAACCCTACTGCTCAATGCAGTAAATTATGCTTGACCAGTTGACCCACCTTCTGTAAACTAGACCCTAAAACAGAGCCACTACCAGATTCAGACTACAATTGTTACCTACCTTCATGCATGCACTATGCATCACTTCAGTCCTTTTTTTTTTTAGGAAGATAATTACTTTGTTTAAAAGATATTTTGAAATAGTTTTTTAGGTATTAAAAACATTTGCTTGGGAAAATGGATTTGGTTCTGAAAATTATGGCCTGATGTAACATTCATTGCAAAACTGAGGGGATCACAATTGTACGCATTAAGAAAAACTTATATAAAGGGCCATTAGTTACTACGTAAAATCCAACTGATTGCAATTACTACAAAATCACTCTGGCTATTTATTAACATCTTGCTGATTGCTGATCACAACATCAAGGTCCAAACCATGTCTGACTTTCTCACAGGAAAATCTTGTCCAAAAATGCTCGCATCTGCTATTTAATTGTTTGAAGCATATCATTTAAGGTAAATTAATGCACTAGACCAGTCACAAGTTCATTCTTAAAAACATAAGTGCATACATATATATATAATTATATATCTGCCAATTTTTTTTCTAAAATTAGGAAAACTTTTACAAAAAATAAACCTCTTCCTCCCTTTCAAAAAGATCTGCTACAAAAAATAGCTATGACTAGTTTCTTCTCTCAATAGTGCTAATATGTCTGTCTCATTCTTCCCAACTCTGTACTTATACTATTGAGCCAGAGAATATAGATTAGCTTAAATGATGTGAATTTTAATTGTCTCCATCCTTAACCTCCACATTATATCGGATAACAAGTTCGCAATAAAGAGAACACAAAGTACAGCATAACAGATTAACAATGCAATAAGAGATAAAGTGAGTACCACGGCATATACTGCCTTACTATGCTAATCTAATTCAGATCATCGATTCCAAATTGATCATAAACACTGTATACATGGTACAAACAAATGTGACTTCAATAATCTACCTTCAAATGAAGCAAGAGAGCGTAGCAGAAGTGTGTAGTACGGTGGCATCCGGAAGTGATACTTAAAGGCTACAGCCCAAATCTTACCCAGCACCTTCAGAGAAATTAATGCAGCAATATGTCAGGTGATTGTAGATATAAAGCTGTACCGTAATTGTTAAATATCAGTAATAATATAATTAATTTTATAATAAAATAAGCACCCAAGTGCAACTGATGTATAAGGCATCTTAATGTGACTGATGTATAAGGCCTCTATCTTTCTATTCTAGTAATAGTCTTACTCAAATAGAAACCCCTCTTAGAATAGAAACTAGAAACTAAATAAAAAATTTCTTAAATCGTGTCGAAATATATCACATATGGTATGCAAATCGATCGTTGGGAGATGGAGAAAAATACAGTGAAGTCAGATTTCAAAAAAAAAAATCACCGATTAACGGGAAAAATTAAATTAAAAATGGAGGGGATTTGGTGGGATAGTGTATGGGAGGGTGTATCTTAGTTCTGTGTTGTGCTTCTAGGGGGCCATTAGATTAGATTGATCTAAGGGCTTAGATTAGTTTCTAGTTTCTATTTTAATTTTAGTTTCTATTTGATCACTAGCCTTATATTATATAGGCTAGTGATCAAATAGAAACCAAAATTAAATCAATAATATACATTCAGTTCTCTGCCCTCTCTTCTTCTCCTTATTTCATTGATCCCAAATATTATAAACTCATAATCGTGGAGAGTAATCTTATTCACATCACCCCTTATTAGTCAATGAGCATTCATAGTCTGATACTTCGATCTGCAGTCAGAGGGTCACACTACTAAGTTTCCTAACTTCAGAGGTGTATTTTAAATCTTCCATCCTGTAGCCCTTATATTGGTCGTAACAAGAAATATCATACATCACCTGAACTCAACAGTTTTTAATCTTGTTTTCAAAGTACTTCACTGCTGATATATGTAAATTTTACTATGCCATAAGCTGATTAATCACTGCAGGATTTTACGAGCTTGGATTTGGTTTTGGTTTAGAAAATTCATATATAGCAAACAGAGGTTTCACCACACAAGTTTAGATTCTGGCCTAGCATGTGCAATGTTAAACTTGTGTATTTGTTGCATTTACCTTGCTAGCAACAGTCAACAACCAAAAGGAGAATTCTAACTTTAAAAATGCATCTAATTAAGGCTTTAGTTCTTAAATAGAAGAAAGTAGATAAATAATCAATCTACAGGATCTGCTGAGAAAGGTACAACATATGATATAATAAGAGAGATTCTCACCCGGCTAAACTTTACATCAGGGATTCCATCTTTAAATTCTACCTCTCCCAATGAATCCTCCAGATCCTAAATCATTAATTACAAAGGAAGCGAAAAAGTGTTAAAGAAAATTTGTAGAGGGTGCATCTAAATGAAGAATACATGTCACCACAGTAATTAGTATTTAGTATCTTTAATGGTCAATTGGAAAAATGAAAGTTTCTGCTCCATTATGCCTATTTCACATGTAACTAAACTTTCAAGAAGCAAACTATAAATTTGAACAACTTAAAGTGAGAGATAATAACCGTAATAAAATATAATATACCATTGTAACACGGCGCATGTTAGTTCCGGGTCTCACAACATCCATGTCAGTGAGAGCATGAACGAGAGAGGCCCAATCGCCATTCACTATATGCACTATGGACGCAAGCATTGCATGCTGATGCTTCTTTTCCATCCGACAGAGTAAACCAAAGTCCAGAAACCTAGGCATAGATTATTATTAGAAGACGCCAGCAAGAAGTACTAGAGAAAGGAGAAAAAAATTCTCTACAAAGCTGAAGAACACAAGTCTGAAACAAAAACAATGGAACTACATACAGAGAGAGAGTTTTAGAAAGTTTTGCAAGCAACAGGAACTAGGAAGAAAAGAAAATAATGGAGTACCCTATTTGTCCTGATGATGTATAACGCAAGTTTCCAGGATGTGGATCAGCATGCAGTAAGCCAGTTTCAATGAGCTGAACTAATGTTGCCTGCACTCCTTTATTAACCTAAGACAGTTATAGTCAAATCTGTATTAGCATAAGAACTTATATAACACTTAGGAAAAAGCAGAGTAGAGTTACAATTCTAAATTCTTAGATAAATGATAAAATAAGAAGACCCCTAGACAATAATGGAATAATATTGAAACCCCTAAATTACTAGATATATGTAGGTAAACAAGTTCATTATATCTTAATTTAGGGCCAGCCACCATTTAATACTTATGATAATAAAACCCCATCATATTCCATCATTTTCTTTTCAAAAACGGGAAAGAAGTTGATATTTATCATTGAAAAAATATAATTTCATAAAAAAAATAATACTGACATTCATCTTCTGTACCTGCCTCTTAGAATTAAATAATTATTTATCTTATCTGAATTTTCATTCTTAAAACGAAAGACGGAACATGATGCTGCAGTAAACTACTTGTACTTACTAACCAGATCGAGAAGACGTCGTCTAGCATCACTTTGCTCCCTGTCTAAAAAATTTGCTCCCTTAGGAGCTGGATTTTTGCTTGACAAAGATATAAGATCACTTGGACTCTCACCAACCATCCACTCCATAGTCAAGACCCTCTTCTGGGTCAAGTGTGGAAGAACTTTTGGAACACTCATGAATGGAAAAGGAGAATGAGCATCCTGCATAAATATGAAGATTGTTTTTGAGGAATAATTTTTTGTCTCTGGAAACTGACTAGGAAACCTTATCAGATAATACGAGTACATAGAAACTTGATGGCCAGAAACAAGTAACCACAACAATCTTGCTTTGAAACATTTTCATAAAGTGAATGATATGCTTTAGTATTCCTACAAAATATTAGCAAGTAAATAGATAATAAATGAGTAATAGGCGACATTTAATATTTTATATAAAAAGAGATATCATATAATAAGAAAAAGAGAAAAAGTACAATGAGAGTCGAGACTACATCTACTCTATAACAAAAAAAAGGACATTGCGGCTACATTTTGCTCTTTAACAAATGATGTATCATTATACGTTTACTCGCTCTTATGTTCAAAAGTTCTACACTCTACATCATGTGTAATACTAGTTTTTGCTTTATTATTATACAATTAATAACATCTTTACACATAGAAGATATAAATCATACGAAACAAATACTAAAGGATTAAGGAATACTTGTCTATAACCTCGTTTGGTACAGACATTATCCAGCAGGTAAGAAATTATGATTTACTAAGATCATTCATGTGAAACCTTAAAAACAGGAAAAAAAAAATCCAGAGCATTAAACATGATACTTTGATTACTGTGTGTGATATTTGTTTTCTTTGATAAGCTATAGTATATATAGTATAATTTGTATTGGGGAGAGGGGAGAGGGGAGAGGGGAGAGAGTATTTCAACCTAGTCATGGAAAGGGCCACCTTACCACTAGGCTAAACCCTTAATTAATACTAACTGAATGATTCTAGAATAAGAACATAATACTTCAGGCCTTCCATGGTGGTTTATAACAATTGTTATCTGTTAGTAAGAGACTATTATTGAAGAAGATAAAAGGTAGATGATCATGAGATAGTGGAAGCAGATGATATATACAGAGAGAGAAATAGGAGATTTAAAATATGTAAACTGCCAAATTATCTATCAGAAACAAAGATTTGCTGGCTGCTTGCTGGAAAAAATCCAGCAACATCTACAAAACAACCAACGGTCGAAATAGGACGACTGCTAACATACAAATTTAGGAACAAACCTGCATTTACAGATCCAGACTTCTAAGCTGCTAAACCTGACATTTCTTTCCATTTCCACTGCAATTTTCTGTCCATGTAGATCTAACAGAGTACTTACTCTCAAACACACTGGAGCATCAACCATTATATTTTGACCTCCAGCATTGAAATGATAGTGCAGCTGAATCCTACAAGCTTACTTAGCCACTTTGCCGAAAGAGGTTACTATCTGCTTGGTCTAAAAATAAATGCCTGTTGATGTCTTATGATGATTAAGGAGAGATAATGTGACTTCTCAGACCTGAGGCATTGTTTGGTATGCTAGGGGTCTGTCCTCTTGAATCAGGATAACTTAAATCGACTACATTTCCTATTAAAACCTCTGGGAGCTAATCTGGGGTTTGACTTGATGATTCTTGGGTTTGTTTTAGGCTTCTATAGCATTCTCATTTGATTGGAACCATTCTTCTTTAACAAATTTTGAGGAGGCTAAATGATGCTGCAATGTAGTTTAATAAAGATCTTGTAGTAACAAGCCAATACTTGGAACCATCTTAATCCTTTCACTCAGTACTCTGGCATCTAGGTCGAGGCCAACTGTAAATCCAATTGGACTTCCTATAGAAATTAACTGGCAACTCCCTCTTGACGCTATATGTGCTCGGAAAAGAAACTATGATTTAGCACAAGCGCACTTGTTAAACAACATCGCTTCCCATGACTTGTAAAAATTTATTGCATATCAAATTTGAGTCTTTCTCCTCCTAAGAATGCAAAAGAATGTCAACACTGCTGACAAGGGCAAACTTCTTTGTAAAGACCGATCTTCTCAATTTCCCTACATTCATGCTCACTTGATGTGAACACCACTAACCCTATTTGGATAATACTTTGCTCCATAAGCTCATCCAATAGCTCTGTAACCAAAGGTATCAGAATCTTTTCCCTGCTGTTCAAGGAGAATATGTATAATGCACATAAATCTCCGATTTTTGCCTGTTTTCCACAAAAAGAACAAGCAAGGCAGCATGAGAACTGTTGGTTCTGACTGTATGGCTGTGTCATTTTCTATCACCATCTACAAAGCTAGCATTTTTCTTTCGATCCAATATATCTAAAGCCTCACTAAAAAGTCCCATTCTCTTCATTCTGGACGATTGTAGACGCTCAAAGGAACTTTCTCAAAGGTATCTACTCAAGTGTGTTGAGATGACCTGCTTAAGTGTCTCGACGAATCAGGTCATCACAACATTCCAAATTAAGATTTGTCTAAAATATTAAAAGGGGGTTCTAAAGATTATTATATTAATTTACTGCTAACTTAAATATTCTGTACATATAACATTTGTAAAATGATGTAGGCTTGTATTACAACTTTCCTATGACTAACATATTCAATAAAACGAGAAGTTCACTTTAGTTTACAACCAAACAATCAGCAAAATACTAAGCATTATATCAGATTCTATTGATAGTGAGTTGGAGTACCATAAATTCTGAGGCATTTGTAGCCTCTAGTGTGTAATCCAACTCCCCAACCAAGCCTTTCCCGAGCTCGTCAGCATATAGGCTAAGTTCACTTTTCCTTTTGGCTACCCTTTGCAAAATCCCCAACTGAAGCAGTTTATTAGTTATTTATGAACCTCATATGTTCATGCATTTGTAAGTTACAGCAGAGTTTAAGGTTGATACGAACCCCGACGCGAAGGATATAGATATCACGAATCACTACATGCCGCAGATTTGGACGTTGAACTTTCACAGCAACAGTCAAACCATCAGTGGTACGTCCCTTGTACACCTGCAATGCACAGTAGGCCAAAGAATTAGTTTAGGAGAGAATAGAATAGTCATATTTTATGGCTTTTCTAACCCCTAGTTTATGTCTTTAAAATTGGTGCATTAATATTGCAACATATAACATCGCAGGAGGCACCTGACCAAATGAAGCTGCAGCTACAGGTTCTGGAGAAATGTAGCTGAAAATTTTTTCTGCAGGAGATCCTAATTCTTCTTCTATTATTTTCATAGCCAGATTTCTAGGAAAAGGGGGAACTTGATCATGCAACCCTGAAAATGCCTGCAATCATAATTAAAAGTGTGAAATGAAAAATAAAGCACATTCCAGGTTAACATCTTGTTAACTAAAACAATATCCTGCAAGGAGATAACAGGTATGTACTTGATCATGAAAGAAGTGAGATATAAACATCTAGACACAAATAAAGCAGCACTGTTTTTTATGCTAAAAAAAGAAAAATACCATAAACATAATAATATACAGCAAAAGGACACCTATTCTGACATTTCGACACATAAGAAGACATGTATGTCATCTCACCTTTGTAATTTCAGAACCAATTATGTCTGGTCTCGTGGAAAGAGATTGACCAACTGCATAAGCATGTGCGAACAGTCAGTCCAAATGTATAAATGCCGAATCATAAACATGACAAATTAAAGGATAAGATATAATTTCAAAGTCTAAACATTTATTTATGATTTTCCAATATTACCTTTAATAAAAGTTGGTCCTAGATTCAGCATTGTTTCTTTTAGCACCAGACCATATTTGTACTGGGAAATGCTCTGGTCATGATCTTTATCCCCACTTGAGGTATATGTACCTCTGATGGTCGAAGTTCGAATTTTAATTGCAGCAGCAGTAAAGGAGGAAACCACCTTCACATTTAAAAATTAATAATTGAAAATTATAATTAGGCAACACAGATGCATTTAAAGAAAATAACTCAATCTACAGCTCGCACATTGTCAAAAAGATTGATCTAAAATGGTACTAGTTCCAATAAATGTAAAACTTCTAATGAATGAACGGTCCACTGCACGAAGATATTAGGGTTCTATTCCTAAGCCTACTACATTCAAAAACATAATTGTCCTTTTAATGGTATATGCAGAATGTTGAATACTAGTGTGAACCTAAAGATAAATCAAGATTGAGGCACAAAAAGCGAACAATGCAGCATGTCATCATGTGCAGCTATGGCCATGCGGAATCCTCATAGATGGACAAGATTGTAATGCAAAAAAGGTTAACATTTAACCAAAGTCATAATCACAGGATATATCAATTGAAGTTTAACAACCTCGAGGAGTCGGAGGGCCACTAAATGAGGTCTGCAATTAAAATAATCCGCAACTTCTTGCGGATCATAGACATCAGGAAGTGGCTTCGTCCACATCTTGGAGAGATAGTAAAAATAGTTAACATATGCCTCCAAGGCTTTTAGATCAGCAACAAGCAGATCAACACCGGTGAGTCCTGTAAAAACGTGTCATGCTTTGGTGTAAAAACAGGCAAAGGAAGATGGAATGTGATGATGATATACAGTAAATGGTTCCTCCATCACATATAGGGTGTATGAGCAGAAATGCAGTGTCACCCCAAAACATAGATAGCATCACAAATATGTAATAAATAGGATATATATATATACACATACACACACACACACACACACATATATATATATATATATATATATATATCAGACCAATCTACATGTTTCCATAAGACGATACCCTGATCACTATTGTGTCTTGACTTTAAATTGGACGTATCAACTTTATTAAGCAAAACGTAAAATATCTGTAACTAAACTTGAAAAAGCTTTAAAGTAGATACAGATTGCCATGAATAGGATCATCTTTGTCTCTGTATCACATCAAGGCAAACCTACATAAAACTCGATATGACAATTATATCCAACAAGTAAATTAGAACAACCCTATTTAAAAAGGATATATATAACAGCCTCCCTGCTAAAGCTGTGGGAGTATTTAATCAGAACTCCACTCCTTTCCGTTATTTCTTTATGAATTTACTGAAGCTAGTCACAAGGTTAGCAAATGAAATTACTAGTAGGGAAGCATCTGGGAGTGTTAAGGGCGACAATGCTACATGTAAAAAACATAATTTTCATTAACAAAACGAGGAAAAAAGACCAAACCTAAGCCAAGAGCAGCTAACTTGGGCATCTTCTTCAAAAAGGAATGTCACATCTAATATATAAGTTTTTAACTTCCTTGAACTTTCTTTGAAATGATCTTATGCTTAGTAATAAATTAAGAATTTTGACACATTGAGGCTCTTAGTGCAATCTACCGTCATTTTAACATAACAAATAAATTGTTTAGATCAAAATATTACACTTAAGACTTAACTATATACAAGTATGTATTGAAGTGTAGGTACTAGGTCAAGGTGACCCCTTTACGATTGTGCTAGTTTAGAATTACTGGTATAGACTAGAGTGTCAAAACAATTTAGGTCTAGGGTTTATCTCCATTTTGCTACAATGATTATCTTAATATTAACATGTGTGAGAGTATATATATTGATACCTAAGCATGTAAATCATATCCCAAGCAAAAGGTTCAACATTTATCATCGGAGGTCCCTTCAAACCACTTGTGCTTTCTTAGTTTAAAGAATTGGAGTGCACACGGACTTGTATCAATCCACCAAGGCCTACATGTGTATTCCAGCTTATAGTTTTACTTACAATTTACAGCTCAACTTTTAAGTAATTTGTAATTTGAAGCATACAAGTCATTTAAAACAAAAGAGGTTACATCAATTTGAATTGCACGTAGATAATTAATAAATCAGATGGTTACATGTAAGTTATAGTAATTGTTAGACCTGGCAAATCGGATAATCGGTTCGGTTTCGGATCGGATCAATCTCGGATCGGATTAATGTTCGGTTATGATATATATTTGGTATAGTTCGGATCGGATCGGATTTGATTCGGTTCGGATTTAATTCGGATTAAAATCGGATGAAATTTGGATTAAAATCAGATGAATTTGGTTCAGATCAAATTCGGTTCGGATCTTTTCGGATCATTACTCATTCATTTTTTTTTAATTTGTAATACTTTAAAAATATCTTATTATTAAATATATTATTTTTTATATAAAATAAAGTACTTTTTCAAAAGTATTGATTAAATATCTATGTTATTTTTTATATGAAATTATTCTAATTAAGAATTTTGCTTATAAATAGATTACTTTATTGAATTAAAAGTGGCCTAATATATGTGGATTATGATCTGTAAATATCATAACTCAACTAAAACTGAATTCACCATTTTTTTAGTTCGGATTTAAATCGGATCTTGTATTTCGAATCATATTCGGTTCGGATAATTTATTATTCGATTATGATTGGTTCGAATCATAATCGGATCGGATAATTTTCGGTTAAATTTTCGGTTCGGATAATTTTCGGATCGGTTCAAATCGGTTTTCGGATAATTATCGGTTTAACTAATTCGGATACAAAATCGGATTCGGTTCTATGAATTTCGGTTCGGTTATTCGGATCCGGACCCATTTTGCCAGGTCTAGTAATTGTAAAGATTCAAAATGGAAGATTACATCTTCGGGAAAATAAAAGAAATATTAACTTGCAACACTAAATCAAATTAACTTCCTCTAAAATGACTTGCATTCCTGAAGAGGCAACGGTGCAACTTTAATAGGAGCAAATTATAAGTTCAGAAATATGTTTCAAACAAGCATGCATTTTGAAAGATATATTGAATATGTAATAATGTGGAGTCTGGAGATACTTAAAAAAAGGTTAAAACTAAAAGTATCCATAAATATTGAGAAGAAAATATGAATGGAGTTCTTTCTCAACAGAAAGTTATACAGCCTTCCTACCAGGGAAGCACACAGGTAACGTTGGTCGGGCGGAGAGCATTTAAATGAACCAACCAATTAGTTCGGTCCAAAGAATTTTATTTCATTCTAAGGAGACGGATATTCGGATAGTATGCATGTCATGATTCTAGTTTAAGTTTATGTTATTTTCATTAAATTTTATATATAATAACATATCAAGTGACATGTTGGATTGGTTAAGGCTTTACTCTGTATGAGAGATGTGATCATTTTACATCTATCAAACTTGACTATTTGGAATTGAAGAATATTTGAAAAATCAAAGAATGTGTTCGTGTATCTACTGATTTCCTGCCAATAAAATTTTATCCATGTCGTCTACCTATTTATTAACCTTGTCTTACATCAATTTGGTTGGTGCAAGTGTTCGGTTGTTAAACCCACCCTATCCGCCATAAAAATATGTAGCCCTACTTCCTACACAGCCTTTTACTTTTACTTTTTTTAATTTCAAATAGCATTTATATATCTCTGGGAATACCATATTGTACTATACTAGAATCTAAATTAGTTACTATATTATATTTGTAACCAAAATGATTGAATACCGGAAACAAAATGAATACTTAATACGGTACAACCTACTCGACCATCATCGAAAACTATGTTGAATTACAAAAGAACTCTCAGTTATAAGCTCAAGTAACTGGAGTTATACTTATACATGCATTGCACTTTAATTCTCCTATAACATCCAAAATTGTCATACCGAAACATCTAAAATACACCTTATACAAAATATACTACTCAACTTAATCAAACAGTATAATCATAATTCATACATTTACACACACACATTGATCAACACACACACACACACAAATACGCAACAACCTGGATAATCCGGAACAGGCCAAGAAGGAAACTGAAACGGAGGAGCATCAGCATCTTCAAGCGGCCTCATCCAAATAAAATCCTCAACCGTTTTCGATATTTTCGGAACACGAAAAGCTTCATTCGCCCATTCTAAACCTCTACTCACTTTACTCTTTATAAACTCCACATCTTTGCTCACTACTTGTCCAAAATGCCCAAAATTACTCTTCACTACTCTAATTTGATTACGCTGATTGTAATTACTATCATTACTATCACTATTTCTATTATTCTTTTTGTTTGTTTTCCAATCAGCTCCGGTTACACAGAGCACCGGCAGCGACGCCGTCGCCACGGCCGTCATTTCCACCGGCGCTGAGCGTGTGTGTGTGTGTTAATTAGGTGAATTGATGAGTAGAAAATGAAGGGTGGACATTACAGGAGAGTGGAGCTGTGTTTCTTCTGTTTTGTTCTATGTTTTTTTGTGGTTACAATTTGTTGGTTTTCAATCATCAACAAACCGGTTTGAACCGGGCCTTTTTTTTTGGTTTTTTTGGTCTTTATGTTTTTATGTTTTTAATATTTATTTATTTTTATTTTAAAATTAACACTTCCAAAAATGTTCATTTGATGCCATAAAATTTTTATCGTCTTTTGAAATTTTTAATTTAGTACCTCTCAACTTTTAAATTCAAAATATTGAAACTGATAAATATTGCATCAATTGTGAAACCAAGGGGTCAATGACTCGATACATACAGATCCTATCGATGAGAACTTTTGTAGATTATATAAACTCTTATAGTACAATGGAAACATAGATAAACGGAAGTCCTCAAGTTATTAAAGTCAATAGTCATACATATTGTGTCTTATGTCTTGTTTAGATTTAATGAAATTTTCTTCTTCACTACAGTCTAGCTCACTCGTTTTTACTCCCGGCCAGCGGCACCGGATAGAAAGTACAACCCGACGTGGGGTCTTGGTGATGAGCAGACATATCATTGTGTGAGCAGCTTGGAGTCACATGCCACTATCTTAACCCGGCTGACTGTTTCTGAGGAATCCTCATTCTTAAAGGTTGCATCTTGTAGGATGAAAGTCCAGACATTGTCGCAGAACCTGTAGGTGTGCAGATGTCCCTGATACATACATTGGCAAGAAGGTTTCTTAGAAAATTGTAAAAACAAAATCAGAATTTAAACACTTATCATTTGAGACATGAAATTCGAAGTGAATTGAGATTATCAAGGAGGATTCAACTAACAAACTAACAGCAGTTGTGGCACAAAACAAGCTAAAAGCAGACCTCTAACCAACCCGATTTAAAATCTGATTCAAGACAAACGATATATTTGATAAGCGGATGGTTGACACAAACACGATCATTTTCCAGGTCAATAGTTCTCACAATTTTCAACAGTCATCATCAGATACTGGCTGACTGATACAAAGCATACACACTATAAAACTTTTAAATACAAGTCCGCAAGTAATAGCTTTTATTGCCAGCTAATAAACCAACAGAAACTTACTATAATCCTTCCAAAAAAGAATAGACAATAAGCAGGGGACTAATAGACTAACAATATAAGCTGAAAATAGAAGACAACATATATGTATGCACATCATTGGTTGATATCTATAGACTATACCACTAATATCTATAGACTATATAACGCACATCAATTAAGAAAGTGGAACAATTAGATTTTGTAGAAATTAGATATGTAGAAACTTAAATTACAATAAATCCTGATAAATACACTGACCCTTTGAAATGTAAATTTTGTATTAGCTAACTATTCAGCATTTAGCAACACTACTTGCAAAGCAATTCTGGTATATTTGCTTCGCATGATAGCAAATGTAACTTTTATACGAAATAACTTAGACAACATATACCAGCTTCTAAACAATGGCTGCAACTATTCAACCAAAAAAATTTATCTAGATGCCGATTCAACATGCACATCAAACAAAAGATGCATAGATATACACACTACCAGGCATGCATTTATTAGTGACCCTGAACCTTAATTGTAACCCTCCCCAATTTGCATCTATGGATTGTTATTCGTGTATGACACTATCACTAAAATGCTAATTTCGCAGAATACTCGGTATATGGGAAGTCATCTAAATGTTTTAATATAGGTAACTTGCATATTTTACAGAATATGTTTACCTATATCATCCAATATTCAACATATCTTACAGAGAAACGGGCTATTAAGTCTAAGACTCTAAGCAACATTAGTTACATCTCTCCATTTACCTTGATAGTCACTTTGCTCTTGACTTGGCTTTCCAGAGCTTCAGTCATTGACTGCACATCCAACACAACATTAATCCTAAGCAGAAAGTGGTAACATAATTTACAAAGAAAACAAACAAAGTGTGTATTTGTAAGTGCAAACACATTTAAATATATATATATATATATAGGAATATCATATTATAAGATACTAAGCCTGCCAATCATTGTTATTGAAGGCGATAAGCGAGAAGAGGAGACAAAGGGTATCTATTTATAAATCGCGAGGCGAGAGGCCGTCGCTTTATTATATATGTGTTTCAAACCACAAATATATATGTATTTGGACACATATTCAAGAACACCAATAGCAATATTTCTATTACATTTAATAATATCATGACAACTATATGATTCTAAGTTCATAAGTTCTTCGTTCGTATTACAGGAGTAATATGCAGTAGAATAGCTATGTTAGCATATAACCAAAAAAATAAATTGAACATAAAATCAAGAAAAAGAAAATATAAAAATCGAGAAAAGAGAAAAGATCTTTTTATCTATTTTATAATAAGAAAATTTAACTTACTTAGATTCTTTATTTACATTTTTTTAATAAATAGCATAACTAATTAATCTCCTCGACTTATCGCCTAAGCGAGGTAATGCCACTAAAGTGACCGCTTTATTGAAATAGCATTGCCTCGTCAATATAAAGCAATATTGCCTCAAATCGCTTCTCGATTAATCGTCGCTTTTTCTCGCTTATAATAACATTGCGAGAATACACGACCTAAGGCTGCACTTTTTGTGTGTGCATATAAAACACTTTTTGTGTGTGCATATAAAATTGGTAAAACAAGAGATACAAGACCTTATCGAACTGAACAAGGACTTGAATTGCAAGCTCCGGACTAAGAACTCCATTATCAACCATCTCATCCAATGTTTCAGTCAAACACATACCGATTGTTGACCTCCGGTACAGCTCAAAAGTCGCCATTCTTCTTCCTTATTAAGGATCTGCTAAAACAAATAAACAATACTCCCATCAATATCTCAAAATAACAAATAAACACAAACGACAAAACTCACAGCCTTAATCGGGGCATCGTGCAATTACAATTTTGTATGTAATCACATTTCAATTAAAAACATATACACATACATAGCTGCTAAGATTTACAAGACTGCATCCTTTAAACTTTAATACCTAGACATGTAAGATAAAAAGTTAAGTACACTACTGACACAGATTAACCTGGCTTGTTAACAACATAAAGAAGGATATAAATGGTCCATTAATTATTGACTGAGGTGGCTATAGTCTTACTTATCAAATATTGGACTTATTCATAGGCGAAGCTTTTATCAAATGACAATTTCATCACTTCGTTGAAGCTTTTTGAAATGCATTATCATATAGAGTTATTGTAATTTCGAGAGATCAGGCCTTCCTAATAACGATACTTGAAGATTACCTGATAAACATTTGACAGGTCTTGTAGAACTTCACAAATTAGGGTTAGACCAGTTATAGGAATTTTAACAAGATGAACCAAATAGGAGGGAAACGTCACAGTGATACTTATTTTTTAGGAGTCTTAGCCAGTTATAGACATGTTATAGACAGTAGTCAGTAGATCATGTAGTTTGTAGCCAGGGAGGGAGCTTAAAGAACCCATAATGGCATGTACGCCATCACCATATTCAAACAGGCAGCCGTGGTAGATAGGGTAAACTTCTTCCGAATATCTCCAAATAGCCACATTCCTTGAAAACAAAACCGTTACAAAGCATCTGCTGAAATAACTCACACCAAATGTTTCTGATTGCTACAAATTAAAGGATCCTTTTTAAGCGAACAAGGAAAAACATTAAAGTGTTATTATAAAGTAAGTAGCCATATGTTATTCATCTCATAAATGTAAATCAGAGATGTATGGATATATCAATATGGAAAGATTTCGTTGAAATTGTTCGTTTGAAAAATTCCCAAAAATTAAGGGCAGAACTAGTTTCATAACAACTGTTGCGTCTCCTACAGCTATTTTTACAGCCTTTTAGTGTGAATGCATGTCAACGGCCACACCAAAAATACCAGGATCAACTTCAAATGAGAATTAAAAACTTCAAATGAACAGCATATCAACCATCAGCTAAGAATATCATTTATACAGGCGAGCATGCTAATTCTCTATACACCCGTTATGATTGAGATTCTAACAATCACAAGTACATATCACAAAGCTCATGACAATGTTTGCATGAAATGTCTTTCCGAGTTTTCCGTCTTACACAAAACTTAAAACAGGATATTATGCAAAAGAGCATTATCACCAAAAAAAAAAAGTGCCAACTAAAAATATCAATGTAGGGGTCACTTAACAATAGAACTTACGGAACACGAAGAAGTTCAATTCATTTGAATCTAACATTAATTATATGTCACTTGCTCATCTTAGATCTTATCCATTAACTTGACAAATTAAAAATAGTTACGCAAATTTACCAATAAGCCACTAGCTCATCTTTTCTAGAGTACTCTAAAACAAATTGTTCTCACTATACGAGTAAACACTACTACTTGCACACAACAGACTTTCAATAATTACTCATAGTACTATAAGTCTATACCACTACTTCTTTCGTAATTGCATACACACCGCGGAATTTTCGATAGTTAATCGTAGTACTATAACACTACTACTTTCGTAATTGCACACACAACAGAATTTCGATAATCGTAGTACTATAACACTACTACTTTCGTAATTGCATACACACAACAGAATTTAGATAATTAATCACTACGCCTTTCCTAATTGCATACACAGCACAGAGCTTCGGCCTTCGATAGTTGATTGTAGATTCGTAGTACTATAACACTACTACTTTCGTAATTGTAAACACATAACATTTTCATAGTGTCTATTTTTATATATAACAAATCAAGATCATCACAAAAATGTAATCACCAACATATACATACAAATCTAAGATTCCAGATTGTTCTATAACTCAATTAAAACACTTACGTGTGTGTGTGTGTGATTCTATACAAAATATATACACAATTATACAAATTTAACGAAAATTATAAGAGAAGGGACTGAAAATTACGGTTGAGAGCTCAGCGAGATACGAGAGAGATAGAGAGAGAGGGAGGGAGAAAATATTGGGGCTTTTATACCCTAGTTTTGTAGCCAGTGCTTTATATATCGGTGGGATTAATAAGGGAACATTAGTGTGAAAAGACTTAATTAACCTTATTCGTTATGTTGCTGTTTAGGACAAAAGAGAAATTTTATATGTTGCTGTTACAATAAGTAACTAATTATAGATAATTTGATTACAAAATATAAAATCACATATAATTGGTTAAAAATATAAAATTAATATCAACATATATAATTACATTATTTTTTAATTTCAACTTTTTGTTAATTTCATACAAGATTTTATTTTTATTTATAAAAAAAATTAAAACTAAAATCTAAATAAAACTTTATGTTATATTATGTTGTTAGGAGAATTTCGTACAACAGTGTGTTGGAGGTTTATAGAAAGTTGTGGCTGGACTTGTATGATGACTCCTCAGAAAATTGATTAGAGAATGGGTTTTTTCTCTTGCACTTTGCCGAGTGTCAATTGCGTATCATACAAGGTGCCTACGTACCCCTTTATATAGGGATCAAGCCTCACGTAGTTCTTGAAGAACAAGTCATTGAATAAGCCCATTCAGTCCAAGCCTATAAAATAGTCAGGATTTATGTTCCCATAAATAGTTCAAGGATTATCAATCCACTTCATATTCCCATAAATAGTCCCAAGGATTATCAATCCTCTTCATGTTCCCATAAATAGTCTAAGGATTATCAATCCTCTTCATGTTTCCATAAATAGTCCGGTCGTCACACATTTTCCTACAATCTCGCGGCATCTCCGCATTTCTTCCCGTGATTGCAGGTCTGTCCCGTGTCAACCAAATTACATTCCATAAACAGGAATTTCCATATTTTGGGCTTCACCCACGATGCGAGCTGGCCAGGCTCGCATCGCATAAAACATATGAAAATTACCCTTTCGTAGTTTAAGTGGTGTGAGCTCACCTATGTTCAATTATTCTTATCCCTGATAAGTAACACGAGCCCATTACTTCATAATGGTGAGAGTCCATAAGCTTATAGTGAGAGTCTATTTAATGGAGATGCGAGCTCATCATGGTGAACTCAAAAGAAAGAGAGCCCAACATTCATTTTAGCGAAGCGAGCCCGATTATGATGCGAGCCCTCGCTAAGGTGGGGAATTGACAGCTCACCATATGTTAACGAAGCGAGCCCACCATACTTAGAAGGATTTTGGGCTCGACATAGCTTCATGATGCGAGCCCTAATTCCAGTCCTCACCAATCTCCAAAATATAATTCATTCTCTAGGCCCAAATCACTTAGGGACCTGTCTAGGGCCCATTACCGAAAATCCAGTATAACAACTACCCCCCAAAATTCCTTAGTAATCTTAGATAAGGAATTTTTCATTTACTTCAAATAGTACGATGCGAACTCGATTTCCAGCTCGCATAGCATCCAGTTCGCATGGCATCCAATTTTGCTCACTACTGTCAGGCGTGTTCACCCAACCGTTTGACAGCTGTTCATAAAAAGACGTGTCATCCATTCAAATTCAGACACGTGTCTCTTGTTTTCTCTCTCTTATCCCCTATAAATACCTCAAAATTTCCTTTCATAAACTCATTCTATCAAAAACAATAAGGAAACTCTGCCCAATTTTTCTCAAGGATCAAACACGGCGAGAATTATCATAACTTCCCGGCGTTCGTCCGCATCCTCCTCAAATTCTTCAAGTTCATCCACCAATTCTTCACAAAGTAAGTATTTTAATCTTCAGGATTACTTTCCTTTATGTTTTTCTGTGTTTGGATAATATATGTTTGTTCGAACCTATAAAGTTGCGAGCTGAATTCCCTTATCGAGATGAACTCATAACCACGGTTCGAGCTGAACCTGATATTACTCGAAAACGAGTCATGTGTTCGCATCGAACAATAGTCCCAATTGTCCATGCGAGGCGAGAACACTTAGGACTTTTTTCTTTTATTTTTAGAGACACACACTAATTTTCACCATCTTTTTCAGATGTCGAGTGCGACCCCATCTCCATCTGCCGGTTCGCTCAATAACACCCCGAGCCCAGCTCGCTCTTCTGCCACTCCTTCACCCCTGAATCAGTATCCTCCTGAGCTTAGGGGTTCCAAGGAATTCCAGCGTGAATTAACATCCATCTCGGGTCGTTTAAGCCAGCCTATCTCTCCCAACTCAGCCATTACTCCTGAAGGGGCTGCCAACATCGCAAGGGTAGAGAGTGCGATGCGAGCTAGCGGTTCCAGCTCGTTGGGACTT
Source organism: Heracleum sosnowskyi (assembly GCA_030848705.1). Taxonomy (NCBI): domain Eukaryota; kingdom Viridiplantae; phylum Streptophyta; class Magnoliopsida; order Apiales; family Apiaceae; genus Heracleum; species Heracleum sosnowskyi. The sequence goes on from CM061239.1 coordinate 15,500,947, forward strand.
CAACTCGATCCCAATTCCACCCCTGAAAACTATACTAGGGAGAAAGACCTGTATTCATGGAGAAATAAGAAAACAGGACCAAGTGTCCCTAGTTCGTTCGATTTGGAGGACCTCTTTAGTCGTCCGTTGCCACCCATGAGTGAAGAGGAGGCTAATGCTCGTATAAAGCAACTTCTTCAAGAAAGGGAAGCAAGGCTTCGCCTCGCACCAGATGCGGCTCATGTTCCTATTGAAATTTCAGGATCGTCCACTGACAGTTCCCTAGGAAGCGCTTTCTATGCTAGAAACAAAGGTAAGGCTGTGGCTCGCATCGCATCTCCTCAGGATGAATTTGAACACGATGAGGGCGAGGAAACTAGCTCACATTGGTCATATGACAGCCCTGCTAGCGAGGAAGTGGCAGATGTATCCAAAGAAGTGGATTTCTGTAATTACTCTTATGTTCCCGAACCGTCTCCTGTGCCATATGAACCTATCCCACAGCCCGAGCTTGAAGGAGTAGTTTTCCTTAAGAAACGAATAATTCCAGATGGCGATGAGAGCTCATCTTCCTTTCATGAGGATGGGAAGATTCTAGCTTGCCGAGACATGTCCACCTCGCTGACCGAGGACAATCTTCGTGACCTAGTGAATCAATTTAGGCCAGAGGGCCGTATAATTCTCCCCGCACCGCACATAAGGTGTTACCAATTCAATCATCAAGAAAATGGAGGTCGGGCTCCTCGAATGGTTCTTTCTTCTTTTCTGTTGAAGTTAGGCATTAGTGCACCCCTCCATCCTTTCATTCAAGAGGTTTTAGAGTATTATGGGCTCGCATCGTTACAGATCAACCCTAACGGCTATAGGTCTGCCATTGCTTTGTACATTCTCTACAAAAAACAAGGCTACCCTACTCTCACCGCCAGGCAGCTGGGATATTTCTTAAATTTGAAGCACTCGGCCGAGTTTGGTTACTTCTACCTTTCAGTATGGCCCTATTACAACAAGAAAAAATTAATCTTTGGGGGCCCAAGCAACTCGGGAAAATGGAAAGATCCCTTTTTCTATGTACATGAAGTTCCTCGAGTCCAGACTCATTTCTATTATGATCCTGGTAAGCATTTCATTTCGAACTCGCATCGTTTCCTTTCCACTTCGCATCGACTTTTTTTGAGCTCGCATCGTACTCACAGTTTATTTCCATTCATTCAGAACCTCCCGTGAGAACTTCTTTGCAAGGCCAAGAGAAGTTAAATGCTGATAATCTTTTAAGGATTCCCGTTTCAGAACGAAATATCAGAAAATTGATCACCACTGCCAATCTCGTCGAATACGGTTTTCTAAAAGAAGGGACTAGACTAACCCCTAGTAAGAAATCTAAGAAAAAAGGAAAAGGTAAGTGTTACTCGATGCGAGCCTTCAGCTCGCGTCGCTTTACTTTTTTTTTCGGCACCTTTATTTAATTGTATACTAACTCTTTTGTCCTCATTGTTTTTCAGGAATGGCAATTTCTCCTCCTCCCTTTTTGGATGACCCAGAGGTCCAGATTCGCACCGTTCCTTCTTGCAGCCAGGCCGGCTCGCACGCGGAGGGCTCTACTAAGGTTAAAACCAAAGAGATCCCTCCTCGATTTAAGACTACCCTTACTGAGCACCTGGCCACTGGGGGGGCCTCTCCACTCAAAAGGAAAGCCAAGCAAACCAAGGACAATGCTCCTGAAATTGATGCTGCGAAACGGGCTCGCAAGGATCTTCCCCCAAATCCTCAAGGAAACGTTGTGGCCAGTACTCTTGTTCGACTTGGAGCCCCACACGTTTCTGAGAGTGACCTAAGGGCATGGACCTCGAGTTCGTTTGAGGCAAATAATGATGCCCTCTCCAAAGCCACAGCTGAGGTGTTCATAAGGCAAATCCACAGACATAGAGAGCTTCGCTCTATGGGTCAGGCTTCTGCTCGTCTAGATAAAGACAACAGGATTCTAAAGGCTAAGCTAGACGAGGCGAGGAAGGCTAATGTGGCCCTGGTGGAAGAGTCCAAACAAAGCATTCTCGATGCGACCACCAGTCTGGAAAAGGATCTTCGCGAATCCAAAGCACTTGTGGAAAAGATGAAAGAGGAACATTCCAACGTCCTATCTGATGCCACCTCTGAGATTAACTCTTTGAAAGCCCAAGTTGCTGAGGCCGAAGCTAAGATGGCTGCCCAAAATACTGAATTCGAAGCCAAACTTTCAATGCTGGAGGCGAGCCGGGCTGAAGAGGTCAGGGATGCAAAGGCCCTTGGGTCCAAGAACTTCATGAAGGGATTTATGTCAAAGGTTCCTGAGTTCGATTGGAGTCCTTTGGGTGCAGCCACTGTCACCTATGCTGAAAAGCTGCGAAGAGAGATGGAGGAGGAGGCTATAGAGAGGGCTCGCATCGCAGACGAGGCCCAGCCCAAACCGGAAGCTCAACCTATCCAAGAAACCAATGAGGAGACTCCTCAAACTTAAGTTCATTTCAATTACTTTCTTTTGGGGATGTGGGCACCCCGTTTGCCTCGCAATCTGTAAACATTTGATAACCTTGGTCCCATAACACTTAACATTTTATCAAGTATTTTTGTGTTCGCTCCTGATTTTGCATATTTTCCTGTTTGTCTTTGCTTTCCTTTACATTATAACTATATTCAACTCCTACCAGGTTTACTTCGCATGGGACTACTATGCCTTGTTCACGCGAGGTCCCGCTTCGCCTCATTTTAGTTCCGCTTCGCACCAAGGTCCACCTCGCACAGGTGTTCACCTCGCACAGAGTTCCATCTCAGTTTTTTATTTTCCAAACTTTCTTGAGCTCGTTTTTAAAGAGGGCTCGCCTCGCACGAGCTATTTTTGCATAACTGATGGGCTGAGGCCCAATCCAATGTTCTAAAAACGAAAGTAAAATTTACTTAATGCTCAATAAACTTCAACTTTATTTAGATAATAAAACTTCCATAATAGCAGACCTAGACTTATTACATTGTATGCCAAGGGAAGGTGCCTATATGACACTACCCCCCAAGACTTAGGATAAATATCAATGCATGCTAAGTCTTAAATAGATAGAAACTACTGATAATATCTCCTCAAGTGCTCAGCATTCCAGGCCCTTGGTATAAGCTTTCCCCGTATGTCATTGAGATGATAGGTTCCTTCCCATAGAACTGATTTGATCTGATATGGTCCTTCCCAATTTGCACCAAACACTCCATGATTAACTACCTTGGTATTGGGCATGACTCGTCGGAGAACCAAGTCCCCTACCCGAAAAGGTCGGGCTCTCACCTTGCGGTTATAATGCCTTGCGGTTCTCTGGTGATATGCTAGCAGTCTTGCTTGGGAATCAACCCGTGTTTCTTCAATCATGTCCAAGTAAAGACGGTGATTCTTCTCACTATTCTCTGGGTCATAATGAGCTCTCCTAAAAGATCCGGCTCCTACCTCCACCGGGACCATAGCCTCACATCCATACACCAAGGAGAATGGGGTCTCGCCCGTTGTGGTTCGGGGAGTGGTGTTATAAGACCATAAGACTTGTGGAAGTTCTTCTGGCCAACTTCCTTTAGCATCCTCTAGCTTCGCCTTCAACGTGTGCTTCAAGATTTTGTTGATTGCCTCAGTCTGACCATTCGTTTGTGGATGGCTCACTGCACTGAAACTCTTCAGAATCCCTAACCGATCACAAAATTCTCTCATCTCTTTACTGTCAAACTGTTTACCATTATCTGAGATCAACTTGTAGGGTACTCCAAATCGACAAACAATAGCCCGATACACAAAATCAATGAGCTTCTTTGCAGTTATTGTGGCTAAGGGCTCGGCCTCTGCCCACTTAGTGAAATAATCCACCGCAACCACAGCATACTTCACACTTCCTTTAGCCTTATGCAGTTCTCCAATCAAATCTATTCCCCACATGGTAAAGGGCCAAGGGCTCATGAGTGAGGTTAAAGGTGCCACTGGGCTGTTATGAAAATTTGCATACCTTTGGCACTTGTCACAAGCTCTAGCAAACTCGAAAGCATCTTTCTTGAGAGACGACCAGTAGTATCCTTGATGAAGTATCTTTTGTGCCAATGAGCTACCCCCCGAGTGATTACCACAGATGCCTTCATGAACCTCCCTTAGTATATAGTTGCATTCATCTCCATCGACACACTTTATTAGGGGCACATTGAAGCCTCTCCTATACAAGTCTCCATCATATATTGCATACCTTGCAGCCATATATCGCATCCGCCGTGCTTCATTCTTGTCATTTGGTAAAATACCATCTTTGATATAGGCCAAGAGTGGGGACATCCATGTTGCTTCATCCTCTACCACCATAAGCTCTACCTCTGGCACGCTAGGCCTCCTCTGTATTTCCAAGGGTGTTGACCCTAACAGAGTGGTCTCACGACGTGACCCGAACTTAGCAAGCTCGTCTGCCGTCTCATTCTGGCCCCGAGGGATGAGCTCCAGGCTGACTTCATTAAATAACTTGATTAACCTTTCTGCACAACGCAAATATAACTCCGTTCTAGGCCCTCGTGCCTGATACCCCCATTTATCTGGTATACTACAATCATGGAGTCACTGAAAGCGTTAAGGTTTTCCACCTTTAATTCCAATGCCAACTTAAATCCGTTGATCAAGGCCTCATACTCAGCATCATTGTTTGTTGCGTGGAAAGTGAAGTGAACAGCCCTCTTCACCCTACATCCTTCTGGGCTCACTAACTCGAATCCTGCTCCAGCTCCATCTCCATTAGATGCCCCATCAACATATAAGCTCCACCAGGGGGCGCTATTCTGATTTTCCTCTGTTGGCACCTCTGGATAAATTTGCAAGGCCCTAGAGTCCTCTTCTAATTGAGATGAGAATTCCAACACAAAGTCTGCCAGGGCTTGTCCTTTAATTGCGACCCGAGGCTTGTACTCCACATCAAACTGACCTAGCTCGACCGCCCATTTCAACATTCTTCCTGAGGTTTCTGGTTTGTGCAACACTTGCCTAAGAGGATAGACAGTTCTCACCTCGATCTTATGAGCTTGGAAGTAGGGACGAAGCTTTCTTGAGGCGAGGATTAGAGCATACACCAGTTTTTCCATGTTCAAGTACCGAGTCTCTGCACCGACTAGCCTTTTGCTCATATAGTATATAGGGAGCTGAGCATCGCCTTCCTCTCGGACTAACACCGCACTTACTGCATATTCAGACACAGCCAAGTAGAGCACCAGTACCTCCCCCTGTTGTGGATTAGACAATAAGGGTGGTGTGCTCAGATGCTTCTTGATATTCTGAAAGGCCTCTTCACATTCGTCTGTCCATTGAAAATTCTTGCCCACCTTTTTAATGGCTTTAAAGAACTCATGGCACTTGTCAGAAGATTTGGAGACAAATCTGTTCAATGCCGCGATCCTCCCTGTGAGGCTCTGCACATCTTTCACCTTTCGAGGTGACTTCATCTCTAATAAAGCCTTGATTTTGGTCGGGTTAGCCTCAATTCCCCGGTGGTTGACAATGAATCCAAGAAACTTCCCTGACTCTACCCCAAACACACATTTCTGGGGGTTGAGCTTCATTCTATAAATACGCAAAATGGTAAACATCTCTGCCAAATGCCGGATGTGGTCTTTGGCTTCCTTCGATTTAACGAGCATGTCATCAACATACACCTTCATTGTCTTCCCAATGTGATCTTTAAACATCTTGTTCACCAATCTCTGATAAGTTGCTCCCGCATTCACTAGCCCGAAAGGCATCCCAATGTAACAGTATAGGCCTCGATGAACTCACTAGACTTAATAACAAGTATGGTCCTGTCACCAAGAACTTTGTTCAAGGTGAGTCTAGTAAGTTAAAGAAAGTTGAGAAGCCTGTTGAGAGAGCTAAAGTAGGTCACTTGTCTAACAAGCAATTGAAAGACAAGCTGGAGGAAGTTCAAGTTGAGGCTAAGGGAAATAAAAAGAATAACAGGAATGGCAAAGTAGGGATTAACAAACACAACAATTACAGACCTGATAAATATGCTCCTAGAAAGACATGTGTCAATTGTGGAAGTGTTAGTCATTTATCTACTAACTGCAAATCTGTTAAGAAGACCGCTAATGTGAAAATTCCCAAGTCTGCAATGAATAGTTCTATGCCTACAATGCCTGTTATGCCTAACATGTTTGCTCCATATGCACAATTTCAAAATCCATATGCCAGCATGCCATTTGTGCCTAATCCATACATGAATATGTTTAATGTGCCACAAATGCCATGGAATGTGAATAACATGTTTGTTCCACCAACTATGCATGCTATGAATGAAAATGTGAGCAACTCTCAGAAATCAACACCAAGGGTAAAGATTGATTTAAATCAATCTGAGCCCAAGGTGAAAAATGATATTAAAGGAAAAGCAAAGGCTAACAAAACAGGACCCAAGGGAACTTGGGTACCAAAATCAACTTGATTTGGTTTTATTGTGTGCAGGGAGACAAAAGGAATCTTTGGTACTTGGATAGTGGTTGTTCAAGACACATGACTAGTGATTCTACCCTGCTCACAGAGTTTCAGGAAAGAGCTGGCCCTTGTATTGCTTTTGGAGATGACAACAAAGGCTACACTAAGGGATATGGCTTGATTTCAAAAGAGAATGTCATCATAGATGAGGTTGCATTGGTGGATGGTCTTAAGCACAATTTGCTTAGTATCAGCCAACTTTGTGACAAAGGATTTTTAGTTACTTTTTCTAAAGAAGCCTGTGTTGTTTCTAAAGGAGGAAACAACAATGTGGTAATGACTGGATTCAAAAGAGGGAATGTGTACATTACTGACTTTAGTAGCACAAGTCCAGACACCATCACTTGTCTTTTCAACAAGGCAAGCAAGGATGAAAGTTGGCTATGGCACAAGAAATTATCTCATCTGAATTTTAAAGTTATGAATGATTTGGTGAGGAAGGATCTTGCTAGAGGAATTCCACAGGTGGAGTTTTCCAAGGATGATTTGTGTGATGCCTATCAAAAAGGGAAACAAAAAAAAGGCATCATTCAAAAGCAAGACAGAGTCATCAATTGTCCATCAGCTTGAGTTGCTTCATATGGATTTGTTTGGCCCTGTAAATGTCATGTCTATTTCAAAGAAGAAATATTGTCTTGTGATTGTTGATAATTTTTCTAGATTTACATGGACTTTCTTTTTGCACTCCAAAGATGAGGCAAGTGAAATCATTATCAATCACATCAAGATGGTAAACAATCATCCTGACTTGAAAGTAAGAAGGATTAGGAGTGACAATGGGACAGAATTCAAGAATTCAAGCATGAAGGTGTTCTGTGAAGAAAATGGTATTTTGCATGAGTTTTCAGCAGCAAGGACACCACAGCAAAATGGTGTAGTTGAAAGGAAAAATAGAACACTTATTGAAGCTGCAAGGACAATGCTAGATGAATCAAAGTTACCAACTTATTTTTGGGCTGAGGTAGTTAATACAACTTGCTTCACTCAAAATATTTCTTTGATGAATCAGGCCAAAGGAATGACCCCTTATCAACTACTCAAAAGAAAGAAGCCACTATTGGATTTTCTTCATGTCTTTGGATGCAAGTGCTTTGTTCTGAGAAATCAAGCTGAGCATTTTGGGAAATTTGAAGCAAAGGCAGATGAAGCAATATTTGTGGGATATGTAGCAGGGAAAGCCTACAGAGTCTATAATCTCAGAACCAACATTGTTATGGAATCTGTACATGTTGTTTTTGATGATCTCAAAATTCAAGGTCTCTGTGATAAAGGTTTCCATGAAAGTCTTTCTTTTGAGAATGAGGAAGGAGATCAAGTGAATCATGTTAAGGCTACTGAGAAACAGCCTAAAGTTGTTGTATCTAGCACAAATGAAAGCAGCAGTGAAGATGAAATTGCTGCATTAAGGTTGAAAAGAATAGCTGCTAACAGACCAAATGGTCATTTCATTGACAGTCATGATGGTGGATTCGTTGACAGTCAAAATGAGCGTTTCATTGACAGCCAAAATGGTCATACCGTTGACAGTCATAGAAATGCTTCTAGAAGTGATCATTTAGGGACAACAAACTCAGGGGGAGTTTCTCAAGGACAAATATCCAATCAAGGCAATCATGATCATGAAGCTACCTCTTCAAGAGCAAATCTACCTCCCTCAAGGAAATGGACTAAAGATCATCCCTTTGAACTTATTATAGGTGATGTTTCTTCAAAAGTCCAAACTAGAAGAGCAACTCAAGAAGAATGTCTATATAGTAGCTTTCTGTCTCAAGATGAGCCAAAGAAAGTTGAGGATGCACTTCTAGATCCAGATTGGGTTTTGGCTATGCAAGAGGAGCTAAACCAATTTGAGAGGAACAATGTTTGGAAACTGGTGCCCAAGCCTAAGGACAGGAGTGTCATAGGCACAAAATGGGTGTTCAGAAACAAGATGGATGAAAATGGCATAGTCACAAGGAACAAAGCTAGATTGATTGCAAAAGGCTATTCACAGGAAGAAGGAATTGATTTTGATGAAACCTTTGCTCCTGTTTCAAGACTAGAAGCAATAAGGATTTTCCTAGCCTATGCAGCCCATGCCAATTTCAAAGTCTATCAAATGGATGTGAAGAGTGCTTTTCTGAATGGGGAATCAGAAGAGGAGGTGTATGTAAGTCAACCTCCTGGTTTTGAAGATGATGACTTTCCAGAATATGTATACTTCCTCCTCAAAGCACTCCATGGTTTGAAATAAGCACCTAGAGCCTGGTATGACACACTTTCACAGTTCCTCCTTAAGAATCACTTCACTAGAGGTACTGTAGATAAAACTCTTTTTCACAGGGTTGTGAATGGCTCTACTATACTTGTTCAAATTTATGTAGATGACATAATCTTTGGGTCTACAGATGTGAAACTTTGTCAAAAGTTTGCCAAACTTATGCAAAGTAAATATGAAATGAGCATGATGGGAGAATTAACTTACTTTCTTGGTCTTCAAGTGAAGCAAGTTAATGAAGGCATTTTCATTAGTCAAACAAAATACATTCATGATTTATTAAAGAAGTTTAACTTAATGGAATGCTCTCCTGCCAAAACTCACAAGCCTACTGCCACCAAACTTGAATTGAATACTAAGGAAAAATCTGTGGACATTTCAGGTTACAGAGGCATGGTAGGCTCACTTTTATATTTAACAGCTAGTAGACCTGATATTATGTTTGCTACATGTCTATGTGCTAGATTTCAGGCTGATCCTAGGGAATCCCATTTAGTTGCTATTAAAAGAATTTTCAGATATCTCAAAGGAACACCAAACCTTGGCATTTGGTATCCTAGAGAATCTGGCTTTGAACTAATTGGTTATTCAGATGTAGATTTTGCAGGATGTAAAATTGACAGGAAAAGCACAACAGGCACCTGTCAATTCTTAGGAAACAAGCTTGTCTCATGGTTCAGCAAGAAACAAAACTCAGTTTCTACCTCCACAGCTGAGGCTGAGTATATTGCAGCTGGAAGTTGTTGTGCACATATTTTATGGATGAAAAATCAACTACTTGATTATGGAATAAGAGTTGAGAAAATTCCTATTTTCTGTGACAACACTAGTGCCATTGCCATTACTGAAAATCCAGTGCAGCATTCAAGGACCAAGCACATTGACATCAAGTACCATTTCATTAGAGAACATGTTATGAATGGTACTGTGGAGTTACATTTTGTTCCAAGTGAACAACAACTTGCAGACATCTTTACCAAGCCACTTGATGAATCCTCATTCTCAAGATTAGTAAGTGAGCTAGGTATGCTAAATTTCTCTTAATTATTTTGAGATTTATGCAAGTTAAAATGCAGCCAGAAATTTGCTATGTTTTTCTGTGAATTAATTTTCTCAGGAAAAAGTAAAATTTTCTCTAAGTCAAAATTACTATGTCAATGAAACGAACCATTTCGTTGACAGTCTTAGCATTTTTCTGGGTGTTTCGTTGATAGCTCTTTTATATCAACGAAACGCAGCTTTATCAACGAAATAAGACGGGACTTTAACCGCCCAATCCTGATTCGTTGATTTAGCGCAATTAATCTGAACCGTTGAAATTTGACACGTCCGTTACCACGATCTATGCATACACCCCTGTAAGTATAAATCATGGTAATTCTTTAAAAGTTACGGTTATATTTTTTAAGCCAATCCAGTAATTTACATTTATTATTGGACTCTTTTTCTGAGAATTTTTGGGGGAGTATTTAAGAAATTCTAATTTCTTTAATTTCTTTTTACATGTTCTCAAAAATTCCAAAGGCTTTTCTCTCTTCTTCTCTCTAACAAGCAATTTAGTTCGAAGCTTTTCTTCATACACCAATGGCACCCATAGTCAAGCTTATGTCAGCAGGAGGGTTCATTTATGAAAAGAACAACTCAATTCCATTTGTTGTCAAGAAAAGTCCAAACAGTATCTTTTTCAAGATGATGGACTTCATGAAGAACTGCAAGTTGAGCTATGCAATGTTTCACTCAACTCCTCTCTATAATGAGATAATCGAGGAGATTTGGACCTCGTGTGAGTATAGTGGAACAAACTGCACACTACAATTCACCATCCAAGGTAAAGAGTACATAGTTAATTCTGATGTATTGCAAGCATGTCTACATATTCCTGAAAATAACTGTAATGCTTTGCCTACAAATACTGAAATGGTTAACTTGCTAAACTCCATAAACTACTCTTTGCCTACTGATAATCTGGGTAGAATAATTAGGAGAGGATTGGTGAGAGAATATAGTTATTTAGCTGATGCATTTATCAAGGTATTTTCTGGTAAGATTAGAAATTTTGATGCATTGACCAATTCTATGTTAATTCTATTTACCATGCTCCTAACTGATAGATATTACAACTTTAGCACCCAACTTATGTATGAAATTGGTGCTAAGTTGGGTGATAAGGCTAATAGGAAAAAGAATATCTATTATGCTAGGTTTCTGATGATGTTGGCTAATCATGTTAGTCCAACACCATTAGTTATCTCTAACCCTGTTTCCAAGTTTGAGTGTTTTGTGCAAGAGAAGAGAGTATTGACAGACATACTGAGGCTGAACCACAATGGTGATGTTCCAGTGGTGTATCTGCCAGTAATTGAGGTAACTACTGCTATCCCTTCTAGTATAGTTGTTACTTCAACTGTATCACCCAGTCCTGTTGCTGTGGTGTCTGTAGTTGTGACCCAACAGGCTCCTGCCCCAGCAACAAAACCAAAATCAAAGAAATCCTCCAAGCCAACCTCAGGTGCTTCCCAAAAGGCACCTGTTGTAAAATCCACTACACAACCTAAGGGGAGTGTTGTAGGTGCTGTGAGAGGTGAGGGAAGGGGTGAACATAAAAGAAACCCTAAGGATAAGGAAGGAAAGATGAGTGAGATCCAGCCAAACCCCATTGTGTCTTCCCAACAAGGCACAATGAGTAATATGGATTTAAGCACAAGTCTAATTGCATCCTCCCAAAAGGATGTAATTATTGAAACAAGCTCTCCTCCAAGAGCACACTCCAAGAGGGTAAGGGACACTTCAAGCCCACAGTCTACATTTTCCCAATACCAAAGGAGAGTGAAACAAAAATCCAAGGGTACACAGGGTGCACACACTCTGGAAGCTACACTTCCAGTTTCACAAATTCAGTTTGATGTAACCCCTATCATTACTCTGGGGTTACAGTCCCATTCTCTAAACATCAACCTTGAACTATCTCCATCAAATTCACCAACTCAATCTTTAGATGTGGACATGATCCATTCATCTATTCCTGATTCTCCAACTCTAATCTTGGAGAAGCCCCACTCTGAAGCTGGTGGTCATCACTTGTTAAGTGATTTGTTGGGCCATCAACCAACTTTTTCTGAAATTGCAAGAGGATCTGTGGACCAATCTCTAAAATCAATCACCACAGATTCTACTGTAATTTCACTTTCTCAAAGTGCTTTATTGACTTCATCAACGAAACAACCTCTTTCGTTGACAAGTGTTTCTCCATCAACGGTATCCATACTGTTGACAGTTCAAACTACCATTCCGTTGATAGGTCATTCTACACCCCTTATTGAAAATCAAGTTGTTTACACAACTAGTGTAGATGACCTGGTGGTAGTTGAGACACTTTTAGGTTTGAGAGGGAGTGAAATTGAGAGGCTGGCTTGCAGCCAGGCAAAAGGAGAGACTGAGAGTGAGAGGCTGGCTATTTCTTCCAGCCAGGCAAAAGGAGAGATTGAGAGTACCACCTTAGTAGGTGAAGGTGAGGGTGTGAGAGGTGTGAGCCATGGGGAGCCCATGATGCAAGAAAAGAGTGGAGAGAGAAAAGGGACTACAGGAGTGATAAGGGAGGAAGCAGCCATTGCTAGTGAGTTAATGGGGGTCAGTGAGGGAGAAAGGGAACTTACCTTCCAAGAGCATTATCAACAAACTCTGGATAGTATTTCCCTGGATCCTGAGACCTTTACTCATCTTGTGCCAGCCTATCAAGTTATGGCTCAACAGGGCAATGTGGAGGCAGAAAGGTCACTCAACTTAATTCATACAACTGCATTAATGCAAAGAGCAAAGGATGCCTTGACCAATCTACCTCCAGGAGCTGCAGCAAGTGGAGACTTTGACTTTTCTGATGATGAGGACAACTATGGTGACAATCTACAGGTGGCCACTACTTCACAGACTGGGACTTCTGTGGTGCCTCCTACACCAAACTGGCTTTCTCAGGATATGCATGGTAGATGCAACTTGGATGCTGCTATCACAAGGTAGTACAATGAGGCATATCTAGCTCATGAGTCTGCAGAAGCAAGGGACAAGAAATTCTACAAGGCCATAATGGATTCTCTGGAAATTCAAAGGCTACAAATGTTGCAGACAAGGATTGAGGCTACAGAAATCAAGGATTCAATTAGCAACCTTAGGGATGCTACTGACAGGAGGCTAGATGAAAAGCTTCCTCTTCACACTGTCTCCAAGATGTCAAGGTTCTTCACCAAGGAACCTGAAGTGTCCTCATCTTTGAAAACTCTCTCCTCTAGAGTGGACAAAGTTGAGGCTACACTTTCTCACATGCAGAAGGAACAGGAGAAGCAAACTCAGCTACTCACCCAGCTTCTGGCAGCTCAAGGAATCCCTATCATCTCACTTGATGATAACAAAAAGGGGGAGAAAACTAAGGAGCTAGAGAAATCTAGAGAGCTTGATATACAAATCACAAAGGTTTTGGTCCCAGCCATCTCCTTACCAGAAGAGCCATTAACAATGAGGGAGTTTGGAAAGAAGAAAAAGGATGGTATTGACCTGATCCAGGAAGCCTCTATGAGGATGAAACTTGCAGAACAGATTAAGGATCACTGGTCAAATATAGAAGCAAGAGTCAAGAAGTTAGCTGACACTGCAAAGGCATCAACGGTTCAAGCTACTTCAATACCTCCATCAACGGATCAACCATCAACGAATGCCATGGTTCTAGTGTCAACAGAATGGGAGCCACAGACCAATTCTTTCTATCAGGTAGAGCCCCTTCTACATGGAGTCACTCAAGGTCCAAGGAAGGAAAAAGGACAAACTTCATGCATTAGGGATGTGGAACAAGCTACACTCCAAAGAAGCTTATCTCCCAAGTCCCCTGCTAAACCAAAAGGCAAAAATATAGCAAGGATTCTCTATCCTACACCTTATCCAGATGAGCTCAATCTTCTTGGTCTACTTATCACAAAAAGCAAGAAAAGCAATGATCCTGAGATAAGGAAGCAAAGGGCAATTGTCTATAGGAATGGACAAGAAATCTGTGTTTGGGTTGGTCACCCAAACTTTGCTGAAGCTAAAGCTGAAGAGTCAGAAAGAGCAGCAATGCAAGCACTTGCAGTTGCTCAATCTCTTGATGAAGAAGAAAGACAGCTAGAAGAAAAAGCAAGAGAGGAAAGGAGTGCAAAGAAGAGCACAAAGCAACCAAAGGCTAGAGCTAAAAGGAATCTAGACTTTGATAAAGAGGATTCTCAGGACACTGCTCAAGCCTCTTCCACAACAAGTGCACATCAAATTCCTGTTGATCTACCTCATGAAGGAAAATTGGCATGTGATCCTGCACATCCTGTCAACTTTCATGATCAACCAATCATGCCAAAAGAGGAGCCTATTGAATTTGATGAAGCCTATTTTCCAAGGTTCCTATTTGAAAAGGATCAGCCAATAAAGTCAAAGAAAAGGGCTGTCAAGGCAAAGCCAGTATTTGTGAGAAAGCCACAACCTCAGAAACCCCCTACAAATCCAGAGGAGTGCATGTACATTGCTGACATCAGGGAAGAATCTAGCTTACATCTTGATTTAGACAACCTGGTGGAAGTAAGGGGCATTGCAGCTTCTCAAAAGTTGCCTGAAAGATTAGTTTTCACATTCAAGGGTGGTAGAGAACAAGTGTGGCCTCTCTACAGAATTTTAGGAGAAGACTACCAAACACTACTCACAGTGTTTAGATGCTTGAAGAAGGACTTTGGCTTCACCAAAACAGCCAAGTCTGAGGTGGTCTCCAAAATATGTCAGATAAAGGCTAGCTGGAACAAACCTGAGGCTCTTTCCAGGATGCTTAGAGTGCCCTCAACAGGAAAGAAGATCCATCTTCAACCTTACTGGATGATGGAATTTAAGGACAAGGACAACTGCAGAAGATTCTTCAGGATGGAAGACCAGCTGGATAAGGCATCTAATCAAACTCTAAAGTTTATGCAATCCATGCTTGGTGATCAAGATGAGGAAGAGAAGATCTTTTACAGAAGGCTACAGGTCCAAATTGAGGAAAACAACTCTAAGAGAGGGAAGAAGACTATGCCACAAAGAAGACCAAGATGAATCATTTGCTCAGTCTAGAGGAGCACTTTTGGGCATTAGTCTTGTAAGTCTTGTATTTTGTTCAAAATATTATGAAGCTTAATGCATTTTCTACTTTTGTAATTTATAATGTATCTGAGTGTTTTTGTTATCATCAAGCCTCTTGATTTATGGCTGTTATTCTATCAGTCATAAATTGGGGGAGATTGTTAGGAATATGTTGTTCTTGATGATAAACATAAAATACTTAGTAGAATTTGTGTAAAGTCATTTTGTAGCTATCAACGAAATGGCATGCTTTGCAGCATTCCGTTGACAGGAAGCTCATCAACGAAATGAGTGATGTAACAATTGCACTGTACAACACTTCACAGTTTGATATGCATTTTGTTGTATGTATTAGATAGGTTTTCTAAGTCATGTTGACTAAATGCTAGATAGGCAAAATAGGTTGGTTAATTGTAAATATCTTGTGCCTTGTAATTTTGCCTATGTGAAGACATGTCAGCGGAATGAAGTTTACTCATCAACGAAATGAAGTTTACTCATCAACGAAATGGAGAATAAAGCTATCAACGAAACACATCTCCCTGCTATCAACGAATCATTATTGCTTTTTTGAATAGTTGACAAAGTGATAGTGACAGTTTACTGAACAGATCTAAAGGTGATGTGGAAGTGTACTTTGCATTGGAAACCATTAAAATGGACATGGGGAATAAGGAAACATCCCAGTTTCCAATTGGGCTCTTGGGAGTGATCATAATAAGCATGAAGACAAAAGCAAGGATCTCCAAGGACCACTGGACAAAGGGATGAAAAACAAACTATTGGCGGTTACCTTTAGTGTACTTTAGTGTAGCCAAATATAGCTTTGTAAACTTGGGAATATATAACCAAGTGTAGCAGTTAAAAATAATAGTGAGAGAAGAAAAACAAATAGATTGTATTAGCTATCTTTGAGAGCATACTTCTCTACATTCTTGTAACTGAGCAGCTGTGTACTTTTTGTATCACAGATTATTTCCGCAATAAAAATCACTTCAGTTGGATCATCAAACAATCCAACTGAAATTATTTATGTGCTTGTGATTTTTACTTTAAGTTCAGTTTTTATTTGTAAGTTGTTTTAAGTTTAAGAAATATCAAGAATTGTATTCAACCCCCCCTTCTACAATTCTGTTAGGTCATTTGGGATTAACAACCACAGAGCTGGTTTCTCAACCACAAGGGACGAATCCCCAAGCTTCCATGCCTCAGAACGAGACAAACCCTCTTCAGATGATTGTCTCACCTCTCGATCACAACCTCCCCCGTGGAGCACAGATCTCCACAACCGTGCTCCCTATAAGCACCAATCCTGCCTACGGACTACCTAACTTTCCCCCTGAAACAGGAGGAAGTGGCCATGCCCCCATGATCCATGAATCATACGAACCACCCTATATTCGAGGGTTGGGACCTGTCTTTGAACAAAGGTACTTGGATTATTCAGGGCCCTATTCTGACGATTACTCGTCTGATGAAGGTCGAGATCGAGCACCCAGGAGAAGAAGAGCCAGTAAAGAGTCCTTTGAAAGAAGGACTCGGGGGGCAATTGAAAGGGCACCCATGACTGCCATGGAGAGAATAAGGGCCCATGAGGCTGAGATTCAAAAACTAAAGAAAGACATGGAGATAGGACAACAAAGAAAGCAAACTCAGCCTTTGAACCAAGGGGCAAGAGATGTTCCTGTAATTGATTTAGAAGGACCTTCGAGGAGGCAAGAAAAAGCTAGGACTCCGAGAATGGAGATTCCCAGGTCAGATCCCCGTGTTTTAACACAACTGGGTGACCCAGACGATCCTATTCCACCCTTCACTGAAGAGGTAATGGACGCTCATGTATCAAGGAAATTCAAGATGCCTACTATCAAGGCATATGATGGTACGGGTGATCCCGCAATACATGTAAGGACTTTTTCAAATGCACTGTTGCTGCAACCAGTCACCGATGCTCTTAAGTGTAGGGCGTTTCCTCAAACCCTGGCTGGCATGGCCCAAATATGGTATAGTCGTTTGCCGCCCAACTCTATCAGTTGTTTTAGAGATCTGAGCACGACTTTCATCAACCAATTCATCAGTGGACGAGTACATGAGAAAAGCTCTGCTTCACTCATGAATCTCACCCAAGGAAAGAATGAGACGTTGAGAGATTATCTCAAGCGTTTCACCAAGGAGACATTGTATATACCTGATCTAGATAACAAGGTAGCTATGACAGCCCTTCAACAAGGAACCACGAATGTCTTTTTCAAGATGTCATTGGCCAAACACCCCCCTGAGAGCATGGCTGAGCTCCAATAAAGTGCTGGAAAGTACATCAAAGCTGAGGAAAGCATGAAGAAGACTGACACCCCCGCTGCAGGTGGTGGAAATAATGATGGCTCGAAGAAGCGAAAGACGGAGCAAGAGTATGATGTCAAGGACAAATATCCTCATACGACTAGAGACTCTGATTCAGCTCCAGGCACGAAATTTACTGAATATGCAAGGTTGAATGCTCCAAGGAGTCAAATCCTTTATGACATTGAGAAAGATAGAGACTTCCGATGGCCGAAGCCACTAAGGGGAGATCCTGAGAAGAGAGACAAGAACAAGTATTGTAGGTACCATAAAGACTCGGGCCATGATACTGATGATTGTAGACAACTCAAGGACGAAATTGAGTTTCTGATCCGGAAAGGGAAGTTGAACAAATTCACCAAGATGAGGACATGAACCCCCCTAGGAGAGACTATGATCGAAGGGATGGGGACCGAGATCAAGGTCGTAACCCGCAACCCCGAGGTCCAGTGATCAACATGATTTCAGGAGGGCCAACCGCGACCGGAACCACTAGGAACTCTCGGAAGGCTTATGCCCGAGAAGTAATGCATATTGTTGGAGAAGCACCCAAGCGTGTAAAAACTGAGATGTCGATTGGATTCGATGACTCGGACCTTGAAGGGGTGAAGTTCCCCCATGACGACCCTTTAGTGATAGCCCCCGTGATTGGAAACAATGAGGTAAAACGAGTCCTGGTGGATAATGGAGCCTCTGTTGATGTCCTTTTCCATGACACGTTCTTGAAGATGGGGTATAATGATTCCCAACTGATCCCCTCGAACATGCCCATATACGGGTTTAACGGGGTGGAATCTAAAGTTGAAGGCACAATTCAGTTGCCTATGACTATTGGTAAGGAACCAAAAGAAGTAACTCAAATGTTGAATTTTGTGGTAATCAAAGCATCCTTGACCTACAATGCCATGCTCGGAAGAACTGGACTTCATGCTTTTAAGGCTGTGGCCTCAACCTACCATTTAAAAATCAAGTTCCCAACCAGGAATGGTGTTGGAGAAGAAAGGGGCGATCAAAAGACGGCTAGGAGCTGTTATATAGCCGCGTTAAGGCCAGATGGAGTCGGGGGGAAGGTTCTCCCTATCGAAGACATGGATGTTAGAGAAGATGAGGACCATAGAGGGAAGCCAGCTGAGGATTTGGTTCCTATTCCATTGGATCCCCTCGAACCTGAAAAGGTGACTTACATTGGAGCACTACTAAAAGAACCTTTGAAGGGCGAATTGATCACGTTCCTACAAGAGAATGGTGATGTATTTGCATGGACGGCTGCCGACATGCCAGGGATTGATCCCCAACTGATAACTCACAAGCTCAATGTCGATCCAAAAAGAAAGACGATACAGCAGAAGAAGAGGAACTTTGCACCAGAGAGGCAAGAGGCCATAAAACAAGAAGTTGAAAAGCTCCTAGAAGCTGGATTCATTGAAGAAATCCAATTTCCAGAATGGTTGGCAAACCCGGTTATGGTTAAGAAAGCCAATGGGCATGAAATGCTGAGCTTCATGGACGGTTTCAGTGGTTACAACCAAATCAAGATGCACAAGGATGACACAGCCAAGGTATCATTCATTACTGATTTTGGGGTCTTTTGCTACCTTGTCATGGCTTTTGGACTAAAGAATACAGGGGCGACTTATCAACGCCTAGTTTACAAGATATTTGCCCATTTGATTGGGAAAACCATGGAGGTCTACGTTGATGACATGCTCGTTAAGAGTTTGTTTAAAGACGACCACATCCAGCATATGAAGGAAGCATTTGAAGTGCTGAGGCACCATAAGATGATGCTAAATCCTGCCAAGTGTGCTTTTGGAGTAGGATCGGGAAAAGTCTTGGGTCTCATGGTCTCCAAAAGAGGCATTGAAGCTAACGCCGACAAGATTAAAGCTATCATCGACATGGAACCACCTCGTTCCGTTAAGGACGTTCAGAGGATGACTGGAAGAGTTGCAACCTTAGGAAGGTTTATCTCAAAGTCTGGGGACAAATGCTTATCGTTTTTCAAAGCCCTGAAAAAGGTCAAGGATTTTGAGTGGACAACAGAGAGCCAAGAGGCTTCTGAAAAACTCAAGAAGTACATGGCTAAGGCCCCGTTGCTGGCCAAACCAAGCCCAGAAGATACTCTTTATCTCTACTTGGCAGCCTCTGATCAAGCTCTCGGTGCTGTCCTTGTAAGAGAGGAACGAAAGGTTCAGAAACCCGTCTATTATGCACACAAAATTGAAGTCCTGACGGACCAACCCTTGAGAAGCATTCTACATAGTCCAAAGGCCAGTGGAAAGCTAATTAAATGGGTAGTTGAGCTAGGAGAGTTCGACATCAAATATAAGCCTCGAACGGCCATTAAGGCTCAGGCATTGGCTGACTTCGTGGTTGAATGTACCATTGACAACCAAGAAGTCGGGGGGCAAGAGGTAGTACCCCATGAGGCACTTGAAGTTGAAAATAAGGATGAAGAGCTTGATCTGAAAGAGCGTTGGATACTCTATTTTGATGGAGTATCAAAAACAAAGTCAAGTGGTGCAGGCTTAGTTTTGCAAAGCCCCGGTGGGTTTACAATTGTGTACGCTTTGAAGTTGGACTTCCCTACAACCAACAATGAAGCTGAGTATGAGGCCTTGATAGCTGGTCTAGGCTTGGCTAGAATTCTGAGGGTCAAGAACCTGAAGGTATGTGGAGATTCAAGGTTGGTTATCTCACAAGTTAATGGTGAGTTTGAAACCAGGGATGAAACTATGGCTAAATATCGAAGAGTTGTGAACGCTGTTATGACTCAATTTGACGAGTGCTATGTGCAACACATCCCCAGAGAGGAGAATGTGAAGGCCGATGCCTTGTCCAAGTTTGCTTCTTCTGAAATTGAGAATTACTCGGGAAGTGTTTACTTTCAGGTCTTGAAGGCCCCTACTATTGATTCAAAACTTGTGGCTCCCATTGATATAGGAGGCTGTTGGATGGATCCAATCAAGGCTCACCTTGAAACTGGATGGCTCCCTGATAACACCCAAGAGGCACGCAAGTTGTCTGTGAGAGCATTGAGGTATACTTTGATCGAAGGGCTGCTTTATAAAAGGTCTTTTGTGATCCCCTACCTAAAATGTCTAAGGCCCCAAGAGGCACGAGAAGCACTTGAAGAAGTCCATGGAGGGATTTATGGACAACACTTGGGGGGCAGAGCCCTTGCTCATAAGATAACCAGGCTAGGCTTTTATTGGCCCGAAATGCTGAACGACGCCGAGGATTTTGTTAAGAAGTCTGATCGTTGCCAGAAACATGCACCAGTGGTTAGGCAACCGCCTGAGATGCTGACTTCAATCAATTCTCCAATTCCGTTTGCTATGTGGGGAATGGACATACTTGGTCCCTTTCCAATGGCTACGGCACAAAGGAAGTTTCTGATAGTGGTGATTGATTACTTCACTAAGTGGATTGAGGCAAAACCCTTGGCCAAGATAACCACCAAGCAAGTTGCTCAGTTCCTGTGGGAAAGCATCATGTGTAGATACGGGATACCTCGCATCTTTGTTACGGATAATGGAACACAGTTCAACAATGAAGAATTGAGGAAGTATTGCGAAGAAAACGCAATTGAGCTCAGTTTCACCTCGGTTGCCCACCCCCAAGAAAATGGGCAAACAAAGGTCGCGAATCGAATCATACTGGATGGATTGAAGAAAAGGGTCGAACATTCCTGGAACACTTGGGTGGACGAGATACTGCCTATACTTTGGGCTTATCGTACCACTTGCAAAGTCACCACTGTAACAACCCCGTTCATGCTTGCATATGAAGCATACGCTCGAAATGTAGAAAATCAGAAACGAACCTCCTTCCATTAAAACCGAAGGGTTAAGGAGAGGTTCTTTCGACATGGAGACTTGGTTCTCAGAAAGATAGAGGCATCGGGAGTAGGAGAGAAAGGAAAGCTGGCACCCAACTGGGAAGGGCCGTATCGAGTTAAAAAGACCCTCGGGCGAGGAGCTTACAAGCTCGAAACTTTGAATGAGACAGAGGTGCCTCACAATTGGCACGCCTCGAATCTCAAGATCTATTATGTGTAACTATCCTTTCAGGATACCATCTGATACTTAGAAGGAAGAATAGACCTAACGTTCATTTGAAACCATTTCAGGGCATGTAGCTCATATTTACAGTTCTTTATCTATAAAAGGGTTGAACCCATCCTTGTTTCGTTTTCAAAGCATGTTTAGCTTCTTATATCTTGTTTTATGTACCAACACTCGATATGTGCAATCATAAGTACCGAAAACAAGTAAACAAGATAAGAAATAAACCATGAACACATTACAAAGGATTGAGATAATGAAGGACCCAAAGGATCCTCGAGTTAAGTTTACAAATGGTCGAATAAAAGACAAGTTAGAAAGACCAAGCATAGCCAAGAAGGCCAACTAAATGAACATCTTGAATTTTAAACCAAGAATCAAGAATGAAAAACCTGGTTTGGATCTTGAATCCTATACTAAGGGATCAATATCCAAGGTTGAGTCTCGGGGGGACAAATAAGCCAAGAAGGCTGTCTAAATTATGGATCAAGAAATTGATCCAAAAGTATGGATCAAGAAATTGAGAATCAAATTTAGATTCATGATTGAGGATCCAAGAATAAGGAAATTAATGTGATGACCTTGATGGGAAACACACCCTTGGATACAAACAAGTGCCTTGTTTACAACCAAGAGGTCAAGAAAACCAAGGCTTTCACCAAGCTGAAATTTTTTCAAAACATTATGGGACCATGGCCGACCAGGGGTGGCCGACCACACCCTAAGAAAGGCCTTAGGCCGACTAGGGGTGGCCTACCACGCCCTCGAGGAGGCCTTAGGCTGACCAGAGGTGACCGACCACACCCTCAAACAGGCTCTGGACCGAATAGTGGTAGCAAACTATCCTTGATCAGAAACCACCCCTTGTTTCCAAACAAGAGAACAAGGATTGAAGGTGAGAAACCACTTAAACCTTGATTCCAAGCCACCGAGTACAAGGCACAAGCCTTGATCTGAAACAAGCCCTAGGTACTTTGAAACCAAAGATGGGACTCCATCATACATCCTTGAATGGAAACAAGGATGAGCTTGGAATAATGCTTACATCCTTGAAAAAAAAAATGAGCAAAAGGGAGAATTCTCATCCTTGAATGAAGGACAAAGAATAAGTTCGAGATAGTAATTACGTCCTTGAATGAAAATAAGGACGACCTCAAGGTAATGGATCCTGGTTGGAAGATACCAGATCAAGTTGAGACCACGAATTCAAGGTCCTTGAATGAAATCAAGCTTTGATGGCCAACGCGGATGTGAAAACTAATTAAAAATATGACTTGAACTTTAGATCTATGATCAAGAGTCGAGGATCAAGAACCAAGTTGAAATCAGTCATCTCGGACCAAGAAACCATGAAACGAGTTGAGGTCGTGAAGGACAAATCAAGTCTTGAGTGAGCCTTGATTTCAAATAAGAAGACGGATGAAATTATGACCTGGGGCAACATGAAGCTACCAGTTAAAGAATTAAGACTAATTAAGATTGGTTTGCATAACAAAGTTAAGTTTAGTCCTAATCAAGGATTAGTACATTAATTCGATTAACCTAAAGTGGATTAAGTTGGTAACTTGGTTTGAAAACCAAGAGTTTAATCCTTTGGTTTGAAGACAACATGTTGGTTTCAAAACACCCATGTTGGTTTCAAATAAGGAATCCGGAGTCGGGGGGGCAACCACAATCCATTCGGATGACTAGCCCCGGATGACTAGAGCCTCCGTGGGAAGCTTTTGGATGACTAGCCCCGGATGACTAGAGCCTCCGTGGGAAGCTTTCGATGATCAACCCTGGATGACTAGAAATGTTATCACGATTGAAACCACTCTTTCATCAAAGTAAGCCAAAATGGCCAACGTATTTTTAAACACCAACCAAAAACCATGTTTAAATCTTGGTTTCAAGCTTGGATGGTTGAAATCACGCACGATGGTTGAAATCACGCATCACGCCCGATGGCTCTTTTCTAAGTAAGCCAACATGGCCAACATATTGGTAAACACCAACCAAAAACCATGTTTAAATCTTGGTTTCATGCTTGGTTGGTTGAAATCACTCACGATGGTTGAAATCACGCATGATGGTTGAAATCGCGCCAAAACAACCAAAAAATATCATGATGGGAAACAAGAGCCACGGACGACTAGGACCACGGCCGACCAGACCACGGACCAAAAAAAAAAAAAACAATCCGGCCGACCAGGACCACGGCCGACCAGGACATGGACCAGCCAAAAAAAAAAAAATCGTTTTCTTTGTTTTTTGACGTTTAACGTCGTTTTTCACCATTTAGCACCGTTTAGTGCCGTTTAGCACCATTTTAGTGTCTTTTAACACCATTTAACGCCGTTTAGCATCGTTTAGTGTCGTTTAACACCGTTTTAGTGTCGTTTAGCACCGTTTTAGTGTCTTTTAACACCATTTAACGTCGTTTAACGTCGTTTTTCATCATTTAGCACAATTTAGTGCCGTTTAGCACCATTTAGTGCCGTTTTGATGCCGTTTAGCGTCGTTTAACGCTCTTTAGTGTCGTTTAACACCGTTTAACGTCATTTAACACCATTTAACGTCGTTTACCATCGAATGGTGCCATATAGCACCATTTAGGGCTCGTTGCCCACCAAATATAACCCGTTTAGGGCAATATTCAGTGATTGTCCTTCGGAGTTAGCCAGATTTTAGCAAAACTCAAACTTTCGCTGACAAAATTGGCTATACTTGATAACTTAGTTATCAGGTATTCTCAGCCAATAGAAATGAAGCCTCGAATAGGGCTAAATCGTAGTGAATGTGTAGGTCGCTCCACACTTCACGCTAAAAGACGATACTCGTGAAACACTAGTGTACCCTAAGCCGCAAAAGGCCATACCCAAGGGGGGCCATTGAAAATTGGTCAACTTAACTTCAAGAAAACCTGAGTTTTCTCGAAGTTAGGGGGGCAAATGATATGGGTTAAAATAAAGCCCTAAGGACACATTTAATGATGCATTAAATGTACTTGAAATGGTCCAAATACGAGGCCCATTAATGAGGCCTGGAACCATGACTATAATGATAAATTCGTAGTCAACAATTGGGCCAAGGTCCAACCCTTGTTTTAAACCACTAAGGCATGGGCTTGGTTCATATGCAGTCCAGTGGTTGGAAACCACTAGGAAGCTTCCAATACAACGTCCAACATGGAAACCAACTCCAGCATGGAAACTAATTCTGATAAGAGTTATCCACTATTCAAAGGCGGTTACTTGGCCACCAAGTAACCTAATTCTACAACGATTTTAGGGCTCCAGACGCCTATAGAAAAGGCCTAACCCCTCAACATTAGAACTACATTTTCTTGGCTTGATTCTCAGTGATAATTGAGATACGTAGGCATCTTGTGAGGACCTGTGCAGTCACGAACCACGAGAGCAGCCATTAAGACACGCTTGTCCACTACCTTACATTAAATACCGCCGTCAATATCTAAACCTACTTTTCGTTCCACAACAACTGGCCTATTTGTAAACACCGAGGAGTCGACTCAACTTAAACAAGAATGTAATAAGTAAATAATATACAATTGTCACAGGAATCTTAGAGGTTAATATATGTCAAGAGATTGAAGATTAAAGTCAATCTACAGACTTGAAGTAATTCTACATTGAAAAAAGGTCATTTATTTGATCAAGCCTCGGTGAAGTATTCAAGAAAGTGGATCTATTTAAGTGACATAGATTTCAACAGTGTGACACGAAGTGTACAAGTTACAGAGTTTGATAAAGGAAAAAGATAAAAAAAACCACAACTTAAAGTCAAAAGATGAAGAACAGACATTGCAGTTAGTCACTCATGAACCAGACAGTACATCGAGTGTCAACATCATACAGTGGAAGTTCGTCATTTATTTCAGTGGTTCAAAGAATGGTTTTGCTATCAAGAAGTTGTATTAATTCTATTTTAATTAATTAAATCATTTAGTTAATTTATTCAATAAATTAATTCAACAAGAATTAATTTATTCCTTAAAATAATTATAAGATTAATTAAATTAGAATTAGTATTATTCTAGAATGACTTTAAAATGAACTGGAATGACTTTGAAAAATGAACTGGTATGACTATCCTTGATAGTCATACCGATAGTCATGGTAGTTCATTTAACAGTCATACCGAAAGTCATATTGGTTCAAGTGTTTGTCATACTGAAAGTCATGCCAATCCAAGTGATAGTCATGCCAGTTCAAAAAGTAAAGTGCGTTCAAATATCAAATAAAAGGGCAATTGAAAAAGATATCAAGACAAAAAAAACAAAAGTGATATCTCTCTCTGCCATTAACAACCAAACTGCCTGATCTTTCATTGCAATTCAGTGAATTAATTGTTAGAATCTAATAATTCTATAAACACAAAGTTCTCTAAAATAGAGACAAGGATCGAAACTTCATATCTAATTATCGAGATTCAAACCGTAAGCGGAAGCGTACTTGTATCCATGAATTCGTAATGCTAGAGTAATCCTTAGATGGTGTTAAGCCTTCCTCAACCAAGTACTCCTTAGTTCCAAAGTAGTTTATTTTTCTGATGGGGAGAAAAAGTGACTGTCCGTGTACTTCATATATTAGGGACTATAACCTTATGTATTCTACCTGCTCAATAAATCTCCCATTATAATTAAATTGGGCCAAGTAGTGGGTATTCACTCATTTAATCCATACAAATAATAAAAATCACATTGAGCTCTTTATTTGATCAATGTTAAACCACAACAAGAAAATTGAACAAAATCAAAGCGTCATTTAATAAAATAAAATTCCATCAACTGTATTCTGCAGAACATAAACAACTCAATGTTTATAACATAAAACACCAAAATACAAACTCCCATTAAACCAAAGTGTCACATAAGACAACACCCATATGTGTAATGTGCCCGTGAAAAACTTTAGGTGCTAAAGCCTTAGTGAGCGGATCCGCAATCATGGAGTTAATCCCAATGTGTTCTATAGAAATATGTCCACTCTGTATCTTTTCTTTAACAATTAGGAACTTTATATCTATATGTTTTGTTTTTGTAGTGCTCCTATTGTTGTTTGAATATTCCACTGTCGATTTATTATCACAGAATATCTTTAATGGTATTTCAACACCATCAAGAATACGCAAACCAGTGACAAAGTTTCGCAACCATAATGCTTGATTGGATGCCTCAAAACATGCTATATATTCTGCAGCCATGGTGGATGAAGCTATGAGCGTCTATTTGGCAGACCTCAACGAAATTGATCCACCAGCTAGTAGATAAACATAGCCCGAAGTAGATTTCCTTTCATCGATGCATCCTCCAAAATCAGAATCTGAATATCCAATGACTTTAAGATTATCTGACTTCCTATATGTGAGTATATAATCTTTTGTTTTCTTCAAATACCGTAGGACTCGTTTGACTGCTTTCCATTGTTCCATTCCCGGATTACTCAAGTATCTTCCCAACATTCCAACAATGAATGTTATGTCAGGACGAGTACAAACTTGAGCATATATTAGACTTCCCACTGCCGAGGCATATGGTATCTTTTGCATTTCCTTTATCTCAAGTTCATTCTCAGGACATTGTTTGAGACTAAATTTGTCTCCCTTAGACACGGGTGTATCCATTGATGCACAATCTTTCATGCCATATCTTTCCGGAATCCTTTCGATATAGATCTTTTGTGACAATCCAATAATACCTCGAGAACGGTCTCGATGTATCTGAATTCCTAATAAAAAAGAGGCATTACCAAGGTCCTTCATCTCAAACTGACTAGTGAGAAATTTCTTGGTATCGTGCAATAAGCCCATATCATTAGTGGCAAGTAAAAATGTCATCAATGTATAAGAGAAGAAAGATATATTTGCTCCCACTGAACTTGTGATATACACAATGTTCCACCAAGTTCACTTCGAAACCATATTATGTGATAACATGATGAAACTTGTGATACCATTCACGAGAAGCTTGTCTGAGACCGTAGATGGACATCTTTAAAACCTCTCATTTTCGAACAAATTCGAGAAAATAGTATAGTTTGTATTCAACCCCTCTTCTACAAACTTATCAGGACTTAACAATTGGTATCAGAGCCTAGTGATTGACGCACAAATCAAGATCCATACTTTTGTGACTTATCAGGAACAAGTGAATTTTTTTTTCTTAAAAATTCAAGATGTCTACTCAAAAAGTTGGAGCCGTCAAAATTCCTATATTTAGTAGAGAGCACTATGGGATGTAGAAGAAGAAGATGCTTTTATTTCTTCAAGTGGCCAATCCAAAGTACCTTGGTGTATTGAAGAAAGGCCCAAAAATTCGAATAGTTATTGAAGAGGAGCATATTGAGAATGACCTTGTTGTTCAAGCTGCAAGAACTTATCCTAAAGATCCAAAAGATTTTACAGCTGATGAAAAGGAAGATGTTTCTCTGGATGCTAACTTGCAATTAATTCTGGTTGATTGTTTGGATCCCATTATGCACAATCAATCATGTGTTGAATTGTAAAGATGCTAAACATATTTGGGAGACGATTGAGATAATCAATGAAGGGACATAAGAAGTTAGAGAGAATAAAATGAAAATTCTTATCTCTGAGTATGAGCACTTCAAATCAAATCTAGGTGAAGGTATCTCTGAAGTTTTTGAGAGATACAACAAATTGATCAACGATCTAAACCTTCATGGAAAGTACTACACTATCAGAGAGATTAACAAGAAATTTCTCCTGACACTTCCTACCCATCTAGAGCATAGGATTTCAACCATTAGAGAAGCAAGGGATCTGAGTGAGATTTCACTGGAAAGACTCTATGGTGTTCTGAAAACCTATGAACTGGAATAGATTCAGCAAAAGGAAAGCTACGGTAAATGAAAAGTGGTCAGTATGCCTACTGCACTAGTAGTTGAAGTCCCACAAAAACAAGAAGCGAAGGTTGTTCTACCTTCCAGTCCTGACAAGGATGTAATTGTAGATGAGTATGGTGTTACATCTGCAAGTCAATCTGATGGTGATTTCTATTCTATGGAAGAGCTTGAATAGTTGGAAGATGAATCAATGGCTTTGATAGCAAGGAAGTTTGGAAACTTCAGATTCAGAAGAAATCCCAATTTCAAATTTAAGTCCAATGCTAACAGATTCCAGAGAGGTGAATTGTTAATCAAGACAAACTTAAAAAGGAAGTAGTTTTTCTTGAGAACAAGGTGAATTGTTACAAACAGTTAGAAACTATTCTTAAAGAAAAGATTATTGAACTTGAGACTAAGGTTAGGGCTTACTATAATTCTTGGAAAACAGCTAAAGAGATCTTCAATAAGCAAGTTATTAGTCAAACTGTGGGAATATGTTATCACTATAACGAGGCTATTGGAGAATTTGGCATTAATACCCCTAATAGAGTTAGTGCTGAAGAAAGGGGTATACCATATGTGCTTAAGGGTATTGACAAACCTCTCTTTAAAGAATCTATAGCAGAACCTCTAAATGAATCTTCCATCATTATTCAAGAAGAGATGTGTACTGAGGACATTACCAATGGGATTGTCCATTCCAACAAATGTGTGTCTAAGGGTTCTGTCAAATTTGTTCTAACAATGGAGACCAAATTAGATACTCATAAGTTGAAACAGAACAACAACATGTCTACCATGCATAACTTTCCTAGTGTAGATTTATCGCATAAAGCTTGTGGTGTTGCGAATTGCATGTCTTGTGTTTTTAATGTTATGTATGATTATTTTAATAGTAAGTATGTGTCGAATGATAAAACTGTTCCCCGTCAACATGTGAATAACAAAATGCATGCCAGATCCATGACCGTTAGTCCTCCTAAAGCTAGGAAGGAGACATTTGTACCTAAGCCTAAATAGAAGTTTGTTAAGGTTATTTATAAGGTGAAATGTTCAGTCACTGAGAAAGTTGATGATGTTAAAATCAAGAATGTTGTTTTGTCTAACAAAGGCCAGTTCTTTAAGTATGTCGGACCCAATCAGATTAGGGTTCCAAAGAAGGTCTAATCAGTTTGATATTGCAGGGTGTGGAACAAGTAAATCGAGTTGTGTGGATTCTGGATAGTGGATGTTCAAGGCATATGACCGGAGATAGAGCCCTGCTATCAAATGTGGTTGAGAAAGCCGGTCCAGTGGTTACCTTTGGAGATAACAACAAAGGTATAACTGAAGGATATGGTTGTTTGGAAGCTGGAAATGTTATCATTGAAGATGTATTTGTTGTGGAAGGCCTTAAGCACAATCTTCTCAGCATCAGTCAATTCTGTGACAGAGGATATGTTGTTCAGTTTGATAAGGAGAAGTGTCAGATCTTACACAAGAAGAATCTAAAGCCTGCTCTTCAAGGAGTAAGGAAATGAAACTTGTTCATAGCTGACTTGTATTCTAGATGCAAGGATGAAGTCAATTGTTTTTATGCTAAAACTTCATCAGATGATAGTTGGTTATGGCACAAGAAGTTGTCTCACCTTAACTTCAAAACAATGAACTCCCTAGTCAAGAGGAAATTGGAGAGAAGGTTACCTCAAATAGAATTTACACAGGAAGGACTATTTGAGGCATGTCAGAAAGGAAAATCAAAGAAAACATCTCACAAGGGCACTGACACATCTACAATAACTGAACCTCTTCAGTTACTTCATATGGATTTGTTTGGTCCAGTTAATGTAATGTCTATGTCAAAGAAACAATATGCTCTTGTGATTGTCGATGACTACTCCAAATACACATGGGTTTTATTCCTACATTCCAAGGATGAAACTCCACAGATGGTGATTGATCATGTGAAGTTGATTGAGCTGGATTCTAAGTTTCCAGTTAGACAATGGAACTGAATTCAAGAATGCAGTTCTAAATGACTTTTGTGCAGACAAATGGATAACAAGACTATACTCAGCCCCTAAAACTCCTCAACAGAATGGAGTGGTAGAAAGGAAGAATCGTACATTGATTGAAGCTGCAATGACAATGCTAAGTGAATCAAGACTTCCTATGTACTTCTGGGTTGAAGCTGTCAATACTGCATGTTATACCCAAAATCGAATCTTAATCAACAAGGACTTAATGAAGACACCGTATGAGATTATGAATGACAAGAAACCAACACTTAAATATTTTCATGTATTTGGTGCCAAATGTTTTGTGCTTAAAGATGGAGATGTTCGACGTAGCAAGTTCGAGGCTAAAGCACATGAAGCAATCTTTGTTGGTTACTCCAGAAGATCTTACAGGGTGTATATAATTGATCAACACCGAGTGAAAGAAAGTGTCAATGTTACTTTTGATGACACTAAACTTCCAAGTCTCCAAACAGAAAATCCATCTGAGAAATTGAAGTTTGATGACATGTCAGATTCAGAATCAGATGATGAAAATCCACCTGAGATTGTTGTTGATGATAACAATGACAATGATGATAATGATCATGGTGGTGGTGATGGAAACATTGGTAACAATGGAGATACCACTAACATAGGAGAAGAATCACCAAGACAATTTGGCAACAACTCATGGGGAGATAATGAAGGGTCATCTAGTCATTCACAACACCATAATGAAGAACAAGGTGAATCATCAAGATCAAATCTTCCAAGACAAACAGTTTGGAATAGAGCTCATCCTTTTGAGCTGATTATTGGTGATCCGGGTGTTGGAGTCAGAACTAGAAATGCTACTCAAAATGAATGTCATTATTCAGGGTTTCTTTCTGAAATGGAACCAAATAAAATTGAGGAAGCACTGACTGATCCTGATTGGGTGATTGCTATGCAAGATGAACTCAATCAATTTGAAAAACAGCAAGTTTGGAAGCTGGTACCTAGACCAAAGAACAAGAAAGTAGTTGGTACACGGTGGGTATTCAGAAATAAATTAGATGAAGATGGAATAGTAACAAGAAACAAAGCAAGACTGGTTGCTCAAGGGTATTCACAAGCTGAAGGTATTGATTATGATGAAACCTATGCACCAGTGGCTAGGCTTGAGGCCATCAGGATGTTCTTAGCATTTGCAGCATACTCCAATTTCAAAGTATATCAAATGGATGTTTAGAGTGCATTCCTAAATGGTGAGCTGGATGAAGAAGAGTATGTAGAACAACCCCCTGGTTTTGAAAATCAATATTTGCTGGACTTTGTCTACTTCCTCTTCAAGGCCATCTAAGGTCTCAAACATGCCCCGAGAAAATGGTATGACACTCTTTCTGGTTTTCTTATTGAAAATGGTTTTGTTAGAGGTATCATAGACAAAATTCTTTTTTCTAAGAAGCATAAAAATGATATGATATTAGTCCAAGTCTATGTGGATGACATCATATTTGGGTCTACTAATGATAATCTCTGCAAGAGATTTGCTAAGCTTATGCAGAGTAAGTTTGAAATGAGTCTGATGGGTGAGCTAAAATTCTTTCTTGGATTATAAGTAAATCAAAGGTTAGATGATTTATTTATTTTTCAATCCAAGTATTTCAAAGAACTCCTCAAGAAATATCACATGGAGGATTCAACATCAGCAAGAACTCCATCATCTACGGCTGTCAAGCTTGGAGCTTGTGAAAATTCTATCAAGGTAGATGTTACAAGCTACAGATTTATGATTGGCTCATTAATTTATCTTATTGCAAGTAGACCTGATATTATGTATGCTACATGCTTGTGTGCAAGGTTCCAAGCGGATCCTAGAGATTTACATCTCGTTGTTGTGAAAAGAATCTTGAGATATCTTAAGGGTACACCTAATCTAGGTATCTGGTACCCTAAAGAATCTGGTTTTAACTTTGTTGGATATACAGATTCAGATTATGCAGGTAGTGTTGTTGATAGGAAAAGCACCTCTGGAGCTGTCAATTCCTAGGTAGCATATTGGTTTCCTGTTATAGCAAGAAACAACAAACAGTTTCCAATTCCATAGCTGAAGCTGAATATATTGCTATTGGAAGCTATTGTGCTTAGATCTTATGGATAAGGAATCAACTACGAGATTATGGCTTTGTATTGAACAAAATTCCAATTCTGTGTGACAATATAAGTGACATAGCAATCTCCAACAACCATGTACAACACACGTGACATCAAGTATCATTTTATCTGAGAGCATGTCATGAATGGTATTGTGGAGTTGCATTTTGTACCCACAGAGGAACAAACAGCAGATATCTTTACTAAATCTCTTGATGAATTCACATTTACTAGGTTAGTTGGTAAATTGGGTATGTTAAATAGTTTTAGTGATTAATCATGTTTATAGTTGATGTTTGTTCTTGATTAAATTTACAAGTGTTTATGTGTTGTATATATTTTAAAATTCACTTGTAAATTTATTTTATCAAAACATTTTCTCCTGTGTATATTTTATCAAAACATTTTCTGAGAAATTTAAGATTTGAATCTTTGATTTGATACACCCTCCCATACAACTTCAATCCATTCAGCAATTTTTTGAAATCTACTAAAAGTATCATTCAAAGATTCTCCACTCTTGAAGTGAAAGTGCCCATACTGTTGTATGAGGAGCTGCATCTTGTTTTCCCTGACTTGCTCAGTCCCTTCACTAATGGTTTGGACAGTGTCCCAAATCTCTTTGGCTGTAGAACAATTAATAACATTGTCAAACATGTCAGAATCAAGACCATTGAACAGAATATTCATGGCCTTTTTATCTTTATGAACTACAATGTTGTCCTTATGAGTCTATTCTGAAGGTAACCTTGGAATGGTGCTTGGAGATCCTACAGTTGCTTGAACTATTGAGGTGTTTGGCTTCATTGGAACATGAGGGCCATGATCTATGCATTCTACATATCCTTCATCCATAGACATTAGGTGTAGACGCATCTTTACTTTTCAGTGAAAGTAATTTTCTCTATCAAGAACTGGTATTTTAACTCCATAATCCTTCTGGCCCATGATTTTGATGTCTTTAGATCTTTAAACTTCTTGTTTGTTAGAAGCTCGTTCTGATACCAATTGTTATTCCCAGAAAATGAACCAAGATTGTAGAAGGGGGGGGGGGTTGAATACAATCCTTAAAAAAATTCTTTAGTTCTTGACAGAAAAGATATGAAAGTAAATTCAAGAACAAAAAAAACAAGATAAGATAACACAAGAATTAAAAATTCAGGTGGATGGATTTATCTACCTGAGAGAATTTTATTAGAAGAAATCTCTGTGATGTTTATGAATAAACACACAGCTGCATACACACTATTCTAGCTTCAACAATTTACAAAGGATATTGCTTTTAGCTCTCTAAATTGCCTAACTGATTTCTTGAGTTCTAGAATAATGCTACACTTGGTTATATATCCCAAGTTTACAAGATATTTCGAACATCTAATAATACAAAAAGTAAATCTCTTCAAAATCCTTGTTTCTCCATTCTGAGTAGTGGTCCATGTGTTTGTAGCTTGCCCTTCTTGACTGATTGTCTTTTATAGAAATGCTACTTTTGACCAGACAAAACAGAATGCTTCTTCTTCTTGTGAGTTTACCAGAAATGGTGGTTTTCATGCTCTGTGAAAATTGTCAACCCATGTGCTCTGTCTGAACTGTCCCTTTCACAAAGTACAGTGTGTATCCGTAGAAGCTATTTGAATTGTATCCGTTGAGAGTATCTTGATCACATCCGTAGACAGCTAGTACTGCTATCCGTAGACAGTACTTTGTCCACATCCGTAGAAGGCTAATATAGCTATCCGTAGACAGTCAATTTCACTTATGTAAAATTACAAGGCATAGACTATTTACAATTTGCCTCCCTATTCTACATATCCATTAATAGTCAACAAGACTTATTCAGCCTAAAAACTAATACTTCAACTTCTACATCAGGATTTACAAAACAGTATTACACATCAGGATTGTTCATCAGGATTGCATATCAGGATTGTACATCATGATTGTACATCAGGATTGCATCTCAGGATTATTCATCAGGATTCCACAAGCATGTTACATTGAGTCTTATCCGTAGATAAGCTACCGTTCTACGATACTGCAAAAACATGTTATCAGTTGAAACCTACATTTTTACTTATACAATTTTTACTAAGTTAATCTAGTTATCATCAAGAAACAACATAGTTCCTAACACTTTCCTATTTTTTCTAACAATATCATCTTTTTTTCTGAAAAAATCACGGGCAATTACCTTTTTCAACTAAAACATGTTACTCTTTCTATTTTGTTTTTTCAATGTTTATTTTTACTACTTTGGCCAAAAATATAATATAAACACATCTACAAGGCCTTATTCAAAACCTTTAAGGGAACTAACTTTTTTACAAACTATTCTATTTAAATTGTATATAACTATTTAATTTAACTTATTATAAAAATCTATTTTAAAAAGAAGATTTATTAAAAAAATCCATTATAATTAAAAAATCTATAACAAAAATATATATAAAAAATGTTAAAGTTCAGAAAAAAAATATAATAAAAGTAACTTATAACTATTATAATTAAACACTTCTTTAGAGGCTACTAACTATAAGCTTAAGTTTATGGGACTATTTATTAAAACACATCTTTAGAACTCCAAAATAGTAACGGGACTAATTATTAAAACACGTCTTTAGAACTCCAAAATAGTGTTTCTAATTAATCTATTCTAACTAAATTACTTACAAGTTACAACTATCATAATTTAAAATCACCTATAAGTTTAACGTGACTAATTATTTTTAAAATCTATTGTAATTTAAACACATGAATTTATTTTGAAATCTATTGTTATTAAATCACATATATCTTTAGGTTAATTAGTCACCAAAATCCAAATTAACAAATATGCTTGTTAAATATTAAAAAATAGTTATCATATAGTTATAATCTTATTTTAGGAGTATTTAATTTCTAACTAAAATAAATTAGAACATAATTAAATGTGGTTGATGGGATTTGAACTCTATACCTTTGTTTGTTTCTTTACAACTAATATTATAAATGTCTAGTTTTGATATGTTGTTGATAGGATTCAAATCTTAGACTTTTTGTTAGTAATAGCTTTTTAGCCCGTGCAATGCACGAGCATACTTTAAATATGAGTAAATTATTTATTTTTTCGGCAAATTTTTGTACGTCCTCGTATTAGAGTAGCAATTGATGAGTTATACGACATTAAAATTAGTACAAGTTTGTATTACACTTATATACATGAAAGTTTTTTTTTGTTAGCTTGTACTGATTTGGACCGTATTGGTATGGTAACAAATATAATACTTAAGGCATGTCAGAAATTATGTATAGTTTGATTTAATAGAGATAAATAATTACAATTCACAGACATGCTTTAATTTATAAATTTTCTTAATTCATAAATTTACAATAAATCTAAATGATACTATTGTTGTGGAATAAAAAACGTGCTTTGTGAATTTAATGAGCTTCGAGCTTTAATGGCTGCACTCGTGTTTCCGGACTAAATTGGTCCTCACAAGATGCCTACGTATCTCAATTCGTTATTGAGAATCAAGCCAAGACGTAGTTCTTGGTGTTGCCCTCGGGGCTATGGCGGCAGGGGCACACCAAGGACGTAGTGACTTGTATGTCCTTATTCGAGGATGAAGTCTAAAACGTAGTTCTAGGGGTGCCTTCGTGGCTTGTTGCGCCTTTGAGGCGTTGTGACGTATGGAGCTCTGCCCAAAACGTAGTTCTGATTGTAGGATCATGGTCCTTATATAGGCGTCTGAAGGCTGGTATTTATGGTATGTTTAGGAGACTTAGCGAATAAGTCTCCTTATTGATAATGGATAAACATCGTATTTCTTGCTGGAGAAGTCTTTTCCTTGTTGATAAAGGCTGTGACTCATTAATTGGGATTCTGGATCCTTCTTTGAGAAATTTACCATATTTTGGACTCTTTTCATGAGCTGTACATTTTCCTTATTTATTAATTTCGTAATTAATAAATAATCAGGATTTTAGGCCTTAAATATTTGGCCTTTCCAAAGAATCAGCAATTATATTTCTATAATTACTTTTCTGTCCATATCATTTGCCCCCCAACTTCTGGGAAAATCTCCTTGGGGTTTTCGTAGAAGTTATAGCGTGTTTTTCCTCAAAATTTTCTATTTTAAGTGTATTTTCGACCTCAAAATAGGTCATTTTCGACCTCATTTTCGACCAGGATTTAGGTCATTTTCGACCTCATTTTCGACCAGGATTTCGATCATTTTCGACCAGGATTTCGGTCATTTTCGACCTCGATTTCCCAGTCTTTTTCGACCTCGATCGTTCGACCTCGATCACATATACTTTCGACCTCGTTTTGGTGCGAGGTCGAATGCTTCGACCTCAATTCTTAGTATGTTTTCGACCTCAGGTCTTCGACCTCGAACCTATACATTTTCGACCTCAATTTGGTGTTAGGTCGAAGGGTTCGAGCTCAATTCTCAGGTGTTTTTCGACTTCGAGTCTTCGAACTCGATCTAAGGTCTTTTCGACCTCAAAATTTTAATTTTTCGATTTTATTTGGGAGCGAGGTCGATGGATTCGACCTTGATTTCTCGTGTATTTTCGACTTCGAGCCTTCGATATCGATCTAAGGTGTTTTCGACCTTAATTTCATTATTTTTCGTTCTTTCTTGGGCCTTAACTAGCCCAAATTTTAATTGGATTTCAATTTATTCCAGCCTTATTGGGCCTTAAATGGTTCAAGCTTTGAATTCGCCTGAGTTTCATTTTGTTTGGGCTTTGATTTTTGTAATCCATAAATGGATTTATGGGCCTTAACTGGCCATAGACGGTTGCCCTTCCCTTAACCGGTTGGGTGACCGGTTGTCTCGATTATAAAAGAGTGGGATTTCCACTATCACTCTTCATTTCATACTTTCACTTTCTAAAAATTTCTCTCTTCTTATTCCGTAGTAAGGCGATTTCCGGCGAAGTTTCCGCGGTTGTATTCTTTGATTTTCTGGGTTCAATCTTCATCCTTTGAAGATTTTCGGGGTACAATCTTCATCCTTTGAAGATTTCATAGAAGTTATACCGGTCTTTTTCGAGACTTAGGGTCTTTTTATCCCTTACCTGGGACTTACTACCCTTTTTGGGGATTTTAATATACACTAGTGTTTCACGAGTATCGTCTAGGTGTAAAGTGTGGAGCGACCTACACATTTACGACGATTTTGCCTTATTCGAGGCTAACTTGACATTTGCATAAGCCGTTTATGTCTTATACCGTCTTGTTTTGGCTTCAAGCCTTTCATTGAGCATATCGAATGATGGGGTTTGGACTGAATGTCTTAGGTTTCTGGGGTTTCAACCCTTCACCCTTACGAGTTCTTACTGATGGCTCCACTCGTAGTGATTCATTCTCAAGTCTATCATATCAAACTTCTCTTGAGCTTCAAATTTTTGCTAATTAACAATAAGCATCTTAGGCTTTCTTTTGTATGTTTATTAGCAACATTCACCCATCGGGGTTCGTTGTATTCAGCTCTATTTGTGCAGTTGACATGCATATTTTGTATGCTTTCCTTTGCATTCATTTGTAGTTTGTCTTGGAAATGCTTTGAGGATGTTTCTACCAATCAAAACAGGTTCAACCCTTCATCTTCTTTCCAGGAAGCTCATGATTTCATCGAACCATACTTCTACTTGTCCTACTAGCGGATCCTTTTAGGATGCACTAAACATAATAGACTTTCAAATTTGAGGCATGCCAAGTCCTTGGCACCTCATGCCCTTCGAAGGTTTCCAATTTGTAGGAGCCTCGACCAAATACGTTCTTAACGCGATATGGTCCTTCCCAATTTGGGGCCAGCTTGCCTTTTTGTCCAACTCCGGATGCCTCAATCTTTCGTAGAACCAAGTCTTCTTGTCGAAAGAACCTTTCTTTAACCCTTAGGTTGTAGTAGAAAGATGCCTTCTTTTGATGTTCAACTATCTTGGAGTTTGCCTCATCTCTAACTTCGTCAATTAGATCTAAGGCTAGCCTCAAGCCTTCTTCATTTGTTTTTGGCTCATAGGCCTCAATTCTTGGAGACGTGTGAGTAATCTCTACTGGAACCACTGCCTCTGCCCCATATGCCAACAGGAATGGGGTTGCTCTAGTGGTGACTTTACAAGTAGTACGATATGCCCAAAGTATGGGGAGCAATTCGTCTACCCAAGTGTTTCTGGAGCGTTCAACTCTTTTCTTTAGTCCATCTAGGATAATTCGATTCGCAACTTCAGCTTGCCCATTTGCTTGAGGATGGGCAACAGAAGTGAAGCGTAGTTGGATATCATTATCTTCACAATACTTCTTGAACTCATCATTGTTGAATTGAGTTCCATTGTCCGTAACCAGGATTCGGGGGATGCCATATCTACATATTACACTTTCCCAGAAGAAGTGCATCACTTGTTTGGTGGTTATCTTGGCTAAGGGTTTAGCCTCAATCCACTTGGTGAAGTAGTCGATTGCTACTATCAAGAATTTTCTTTGCGCACTTGCCATTGGAAATGGCCCAAGTATATCCATTCCCCACATTGCAAATGGGATTGGCGAGTTTATGGATGTCAACATCTCTGGTGGTTGCCTAACCACTGGTGCGTGCTTCTGGCATCGTTCACATTTCTTCACATAGCTTTTAGCATCAGCTAATATGTTGGGCCAATAGAAACCTAGACGGGTGATTTTATGAGCAAGGGCTCTGCCCCCCAAGTGTTGCTCACAAATTTCTTCATGTACTTCCTTTAGGGCCAATTCTGCCTCTTGGGGTCTCAAGCATTTCAGATAAGGAATGATGAAAGACTTCTTGTATAGATTCAATCAGGACATACCTTAGTGCTCTCACATATAGCTTTCTTGCTTCTGAAGTATCGTTGGGTAGCCACCCATTTTCCAGATGAGCTTTGATGGGATCCATCCAACAACTAGCAACATCAATGGGTGCTACCAACTTTCTGTTGATGCTTGGGGTCTTCAAGACTTGGAAGTATACACTTCCTGCATAGTTTTCAATTTTTGAAGAAGCAAACTTAGACAAGGCAACGGCCTTCATGTTTTCTTCCCTAGGAATGTGCTCAACATAACATTCATCAAACTGAGTCATAATGGCCTTGACAAGCTTTAAGTGCTTGGCCATGACTTAATCTCTGGCCTCAAACTCCCCATTTACTTGGGAGACCACCAGCCTCGAATCTCCACATATTTTTAGAGTTTTGACTCTTAAGGCTCCAGCCAGCTATCAGGGCTTCATATTCAGCTTCGTTGTTTGTCGTTGGGAAGTCCAGTTTTAGTGCATACTCTATGAGGAATCCATCAGGACTTTGTAGCACTAAACCGGCTCCACTTGATTTTGTTTTTGATCCTCCATCAAAATAGAGCACCCAACATTCTTTGGAGACCATTTCTTCATCTTCCTTGTCTTCCACTGATACTTCCTGCCCCCCGACTTCTTGGTTGTCAATGGTGCATTCAACCATGAAGTCAGCGAGTGATTGAGCTTTGATGGCCGTTCGAGGCTTGTACATGATGTCAAATTCCCCTAGTTCAATGGCCCATTTGATCAACCTTCCACTAACTTGAGGGCTGTGCAAGATGTTTCTTAGAGGTTGATTGGTCAAAACCTCTATCTTGTGTGCCTGGAAGTATGGGTGTAGCTTTCTTGAGGCCATTATCAAGGCTAAGGCAAACTTCTCAATCATAGAGTAGTTTATTTCTGCTCCATGTAGGATCTTGCTCACATAGTAGATGGGTTTCTGAACCTTCAATTCTTCTTTTACCAAAACAGCTCCGAGGGCAGTGTTGGATACTGCCAAGTATAGATAAAGAACCTCTCCTGGTTTTGGTTTGGCCAATAGTGGTGGCTCAGCCATGTACTTCTTCAAGGCTTCAAAGGCCTCTTGGCTTTCAGCTGTCCATTCAAAAATTTTCACATTCTTAAGTTCTTTGAAGAAAGGTAAGCACTTCTCTCCTGACTTGGAGATGAATCTTCCCAATGCTGCCACTCTTCCAGTTAGCTTCTGGACTTCCTTAATAGTCTGTGGTGGTTCCATGTCTAGAATTACTTTGATTTTGTCGGGATTAGCCTTGATTCCTCTCTTGGAAACCATTAGGCCTAAAAACTTTCCCGAGCCTACACCAAAGGCACACTTAGCTGGATTCAACATCATTTTGTGGTGCCTTAGCACTTCAAATGCCTCTCGGAGGTGCTCAATGTGGTTGGCCTTATCGAGGCTCTTG
The DNA here is from genome assembly GCA_030848705.1 of Heracleum sosnowskyi. Taxonomy (NCBI): domain Eukaryota; kingdom Viridiplantae; phylum Streptophyta; class Magnoliopsida; order Apiales; family Apiaceae; genus Heracleum; species Heracleum sosnowskyi. Next base: position 15,541,405 of record CM061239.1, read on the forward strand.
ACTAGCATGTCATCTACGTAGACCTCCATGGTTTTTCTAATTAGGTGTTCAAAAATTTTGTTCACCAACCTTTGGTATGTTGACCTTGCATTCTTAAGTCCAAATGCCATGACTAGATAACAGAAAACACCAAAGTCAGTGATGAATGATACCTTGGAGGTGTCATCTTTGTGCATCTTGATTTGGTTGTATCTGTTGAAGCCATCCATGAAACTTAGCATCTCGTGCCCAGCTGTTGCATCTATTAGAGCATCAATCCTTGGTAAGGGAAAACAATCCTTAGGACATGCATCGTTCAAGTCGGTGAAGTCGACGCACATCCTCCATTTTCCGTTGGCCTTTTTGACCATCACTGGGTTAGCCAACCATTCTGGGAATTGAATTTCCTCTATGAACCCGGCTTCTAAAAGCTTTTCAACCTCTTGTTTTATGGCTTCAAGCCTCTCTGGAGCAAAACTTCTCTTCTTTTGTTTCACCGTCTTCCTTTCAGGATCCACATTTAATTTGTGAGTTATCAATTGGGGATCAATCCCTGGCATGTCGGTCGTTGTCCAAGCAAAAACGTCATTGTTCTCTTGAAGAAAAGATATGAGTTTGCTTTTCAATGGTTCAGGTAACAAAGCCCCAACGTAGGTCACCTTCTCTGGCTCACCTAGGACTAAGAGAATGGGGATCAAATCCTCGGTTGGTTTCCCTCTTCTGTCCTCATTGTCGTTTGTATTCATGTCCCCAATTGGGAGAACCTGCCCCCCGATTCCATCAGGTCTTAAAGCGGCTACATAACAGCTTCTAGCCATCTTTTGGTCTCCCCGCTCTTCTCCAATCCCATTCCTCGTTGGGAACTTGTTTTTCAGATGATAAGATGAGGCAACGACCTTAAATGCATGAAGTCTAGTCCTTCCAAGGATCGCGTTGTAGGTTGAATTTGCCTTTATAACTACAAAGTTCAACATTTGAGTAGATGTATTATTTCCTTGCCCCATGGTCATTGGGAGTTGGATAGTTCCTTCCACCTTTGACTCCACTCCATTGAACCCATATATGGGCATATTCGAGGGTGTCAACTGAGAATCAGTGTAACCCATCTTGATAAAAGCATCGTGGAACAAGATATCCACTGAAGCTCCATTGTCAACTAGGACTCTTTTTGTTTCAGAATTGCCTATCACAGGTACGATGACAAGAGGATCATCGTGGGGGAACTTCACCCCTTCCAAGTCGGAATCATCAAAACCTATCGACACTTCTGTTCTGGCACGCTTTGGTGCTTCTCCAACCACAGTCATTACCTCTCGGGCATAAGCTTTTCTTGAGTTCCGGGAGGACCCAGCAGCAGTTGGTCCTCCAAATATCATGTTGATGACTGGCCTTCGGAGCTTAGGGTTACGATCTTGGTCGTTGTCCCTTCTGTCGTAATCCTTTCTTTCATAATTTCCCCTATGACTTCCTTGATTTCCATCCTTGGTAAATTTGCTGAGTTTTCCTCTTCGTATCAGAAACTCAATCTCATCTTTCAGTTGCCTACAATCGTCGGTGTCATGACCAACTTCTTTGTGGAACCGACAAAATTGGTTTTGATTTCGCTTGGACAGGTCAGCCCTCATTGGCTTTGGCCATTTGAGATCCTCTTCCTTTGCTATCTCCATCAGAATTTGACTCATGGGAGTATTCAATCTTGCATACTCTGTAAACTTTGGCCCAAAATTGCTTCTCTTAGGTGGAGAATCAGAGCCCTTTGACGATCTAGGAAATTTCTCCTTAACATCATATTCCTGGGTTTCCTTCCTCTTCTTTGAGTTTCCATTACCACCAGTAGTGGGTTCATGATTTCTCATGCTTTATTCAGCCTTGATGTATTTGTCGGCTCTATCTTGGAGCTTTAACATGCTCTCGGGTGGATGTTTTACCAATGATCTTTTGAAGTGATCATCAGTAGTTCCTTGTTGTAGGGCTATCATAGCCACTTTGTCTTCCAAGTCTGGGACTTTTAGAGCCTCTCTAGTAAATCGATTAATGTAATCTCTCAAGGCTTCATTCTTTCCTTGCTAAATTCCCATGAGGGATGCAGAGCTTTTCTCGTGCACCCTCCCACTTACGAATTGGTTGATGAACGCCTTGCTCAACTCCTTGAAGGATCCAATAGAATTGTGAGGCAAACGGCTGTACCAACGTTGTGCCATGCCCGCCAGGGTTTGTGGAAACGCTCGGCACTTAACCGCATCATTGGTTGGCTGCAACAGCAGTGCGTTGGAGAAGGTTCTCACATGGTTAACGGGATCTCCCGTTCCATCATAAGCCTTGATTGTCGGCATCTTGAATTTTCTAGAGATGTTGGCTTTCATGATGTCTTGAGTGAAGGGCGGTGTTGGATCATCAGGATCTCCTAGGGGCAACAAAACGGTGGGATCACCTCTTGGGGCCTCAGCCCTTTTACTTCTTCTAGGTGCTGGATCCAAGTTGATTATCGGGACTCCTCCCGTTCCTTGGTTTTGTGTCCTTATGGCTTTTTCTTCGGCCAGTAGCTTTTTGAGCCTTGCAGTCTCGGCTTCAAGGGCCGCAAGTTTTTCCTTAGTAGTTTGGTGTTGTTCCCGATTGGTTTGGGAGGAGCGTCTCCTTCTTGGGGCAACGTCCCTCTCATCTCCTGTTGAGTAATTCTCATCCTCGGTGTAGGGACCTGAGTAGTCTTGAAAAGGGGTTCGCTGATTTTGGGGTCCCAGACCTTAAATATATGGGGGCACATATGCCTCATGATAGATGGGGTTTGCACCGCTACTGCCCACCGGGGGTCGAGGAGGCATACCATAAGTTGGCATACCGAGAGTTTGAGTCGTGTATTAGAGAAGATCCGTGGTATGAAGTTGGAGGCCACGTGGGGCGTTTGCGAGCAGTGAAGAGGTTGTGATTGGTTGCTGGTGAACGATCTCTTGTGGATTTGGCCCATGAACAACCATTTGTAGGGGATTCGTCCCTTCAGCAGTAATTGGGACTTCCGGTCCTTGAGTGGTAGTGATGGGCATATATGTCCCTTCAGCGCCAGTGATTGGCGGTGGTTGGCTTCCATGAGTCTCTGTTGCAGAGGTAAGAGGAAGTCCATCAGAAGTATGAGGATCACGAATTGTTCTTCGTGTGTTTGCCATGGTTGATGTTGTTTTCCCACAGACGGCGCCAAATGTTGTGGAATAAAAAACGTGCTTTGTGAATTTAATGAGCTTCGAGCTTTAATGGCTGCACTCGTGTTTCCGGACTAAATTGGTCCTCACAAGATGCCTACGTATCTCAATTCGTTATTGAGAATCAAGCCAAGACGTAGTTCTTGGTGTTGCCCTCGGGGCTATGGCGGCAGGGGCACACCAAGGACGTAGTGACTTGTATGTCCTTATTCGAGGATGAAGTCTAAAACGTAGTTCTAGGGGTGCCTTCGTGGCTTGTTGCGCCTTTGAGGCGTTGTGACGTATGGAGCTCTGCCCAAAACGTAGTTCTGATTGTAGGATCAGGGTCCTTATATAGGCGTCTGGAGGCTGGTATTTATGGTATGTTTAGGAGACTTAGCGAATAAGTCTCCTTATTGATAATGGATAAACATCGTATTTCTTGCTGGAGAAGTCTTTTCCTTGTTGATAAAGGCTATGACTCATTAATTGGGATTCTGGATCCTTCTTTGAGAAATTTACCATATTTTGGACTCTTTTCATGAGCTGTATATTTTCCTTATTTATTAATTTCGTAATTAATAAATAATCAGGATTTTAGGCCTTAAATATTTGGCCTTTCCAAAAAATCAGCAATTATATTTCTATAATTACTTTTATGTCCATATCAACTATAATAGTATGAGATATATAATAAGTAAGTGTATATGGTCATATATTATCATAAATTTACATAAATATAAGTATTTATATGTATACATACGTGTGTATATGTAAATGTTGTATGTATATATAAGTATGCATATTAATTTGCAGCATTTAATAATATGTAATAAATATATATGTATAAGTTTGGAGCATTTAATAATATGTAATAAATATATGTATAAGTATGCATATTAATTTTGTAGCATTTAATAGTAATATGTAATAAATTTATTGATGTTAAAAGACCAAAATAACCCTAAAATGTATAGTATAAGTAAGGGTAAAATGGTCCATTTGATTTAAATTGCTTATACCAAACCCCTTGTTGTGGTATTATATATACTAGCATAAAAACCCGTGTGAGGCACGGGCCGCTAGCTTAAATTGTGTATATAAATTATTCTATGCATGATCATTATCGTTTCAAGTATATGATTGATATATATAGAGTTTTTCTTATTGATGGTATATGTAGCTATTGGGTGCTTACTTAAGTATGTTCAAGTTTTAAATTTAGAAATTAATACAAGTATTACGAATAGCTGTCATGTTAGTTTACAATTTTTTGCGGGATAATATAGATACCGGGTGTTCTAGATGAGTTTTAGAACATTGCAATCCTAAATTTTCTTCCAATTCTTCAAGATGTTACATTCTGGAGAGTAGGTTTTATTACTGATTTTGATCAAAAGCCTTCGTAAATCTTCGAATACTCTACTTAGGTCTTGTGCGCTTTCAATTCTTAAAACTTTCTTTTTAACTCGTTCATATCTTTTCTTTCAATTTGTTAATTTTAAGCATTCTTTTCCTTTGTTTCGCTTCATCTATCTTTCAGACTTTTAAAACATCGAATAATTCAGTGCCAAGTAATTAGCCCAAATGCAACAACTTGGGTAATCCACAAACCCACTCCAAGTTCCCAAAAGATCATGATTTGTTGGTGCAATTTGTAGTAATACTTTGTGTTATAAACTGAACTAAAGTTCCAACTCTTCTCAATTTTGAGACTCGAGTGGTATAAACTCCCTCACTTAAACTCTTGACGGCATCGTTAGATCTGAACGGATAGCTCATAGGTCCAAGATCATACATCTCTAGCGATTGTGAGATAATACTGGCTAGTTTATGTCCCCACCTCTGGACCTCAGTCCACTATGAAATAATACCACCAGTCTCCGTGTCCCCACCTCCAGCAACTTCACGAATCAACTGCCGATCAATTGGCCCAAATGCAATAACGTGGGTAATCCACAAACCCACCACAGGTGTCCAAAAGATCATGATTGTTGGTGCACTTAGTAGTTGTATTTTGTTTTATAAACTGTACTAAAACCCCCACATTTCTCGATTTGAGACTAAGGTGTTACAATATGTTTTAATTTAATAATATTTCAATCTATTGTCAATATTAGTTGTTTATATATATATATATTAAAATAATTTTCAAATACAATAATTTTTTTTATTTTACTACTAAAATTTTAAAACATAATTATGTTGAAATGACCTGGGTATGTCTAACTGATAATAATATTAACATTCGTGAAATATTATTTGCTATTATAACTTCAATTCTCATATTTTGTTGCATGAACCCGTGCAAGGCACGATCATTTTCTAGTGATTAAAATAAAATTTTATTCTTTGCTGTTTAAATATTATATTTAGTTATATTTGTACATATTTTGTTCGTCTCGTTATAATATACTTACTTTAATTTATATAGATAATTTGATTGATCGGGGCCTATGATTTTAAATAACTTGGGGTGTATAATGTGATCGATCTGATCATAATATTTTTGTATGCTATATAATATCTTGTTTTCTAAAATTTGTTAACTGGACTATATATTTTTATCTATTTATTTTTTACACAAATTAGTATCACCAAGTATTTCTCCAACCCAAATTTATGTGTTTATATTGTCTAACCTTTTCAACATGACCATATAATTCATTTAATTTTTTTTGTTGTACTATCTATTTATTTTTATTATCTCATCTTTTAAATTGTTTGAATTCAAAACAAATAGTTTTCATATGTTATATATATGTATATATTAATTCAATTCCAAATAACTAATTATTTTCTTCCATAAAATGACATTAAAATTCATGTAATAATAATTAAAAATGTCTCATATACACAATGCATCCAATCTAATTATAAATCTACTCACTTTTATTATATCTATCTATTTATATTGTATTATTAAAATCGAAACATTGAAAGTTTTGTAGTGAGTCGGTACGGTACTCGTATTTTGGTATTTGCACTTTAGTTCTTTTGTTTTTACAACTTAATCTTAATTTATTAAAAACAACGATTTTGATCAAAATATAATGTAGTCGGTCGGTTAGAATGATACTCGTATTTTGATATTTGCACTTTAATCCATTTACTTTTGCAACTTGACCTTGATTTATTAAAAATAACAATTTTAATTAAAAAATATTTTTTAAATACTGTTAAACACAAAATTCTTGAAACATAATTTAATTACGCTCAAACACAAACACATACGTCAATTTAAAATCGAGTTCAACAATCACATAAAACTATTTAGATTTAAGTTCATCTTCGTTAAAAAAAGTATAAATACAAAATAAATTATTAAAATACATATAAAATAACAAATTTAAAAAGACATCTTTGCATTGCACCGGCCCTATGCTTGTATACATAAGAAGAATATTCATAAATATCATATATACATTTTATCGATATGTGCTATATAATAATGCTTATTGTAGAGATAGACATTCACCCCTTCCAGCCCAACCCCGATCCATTCTCTGTCCCGTTTCGGACTGAGAATTGAGAACTTTTCTGGCGATCGGAAAAAAATATGTAAAAATTTCGGGGATCGTGACGGGGTCAGGGATTAGTGTCTCCCTGCCACGCTTCCCGGTCCCCAATTTCTATATTTAACAAATATTATATATTTTCATGTATATTAAATAAATTATTGTGAATAAATATGATTTGTATATATTCTTATAGTTTAAACTTTTAATCCATTTTTCTAATTCAAAGTTTTCACTTGTAGAATATAATTAAATTACAATAATATTTATTTTACCTCTTATTTTAAATAAATATTAATTTGAATTATTATTTAAAATATTAATTAAATTTAAAATATAAATTATATATCATGATTTATCAAACTAATTTTATTATAAAATTTTAAAAAGATTTTATAGAAATTAATAAGTATGATTTAATAATTTAAATATATTGTATAATACAAAAAAAGTTAGATCCTTATATAATAAAATAGAATATATTATAGTTAAAGTTACACAACCGAAATATTTATTTTAAACTGAAGGAAAGATAAAAATACACCACACTTAATATTGTTTTTGAAACTTAATATAAAATTTTTATAAGATTAGTAGTATATAGTTTGCTATGATATTTTAATAATTAAAAAATAAATATTATAAATATCCTTTGCAAACATACTCTAAAAAAAGAATTTAATAAATATTATAAATCACCTTGATTTTTACTTAAAAGTTTAAATAATAATTAATATAGGATTAAGAATGATATGAGGTTTATGTAATGTGATTTTTCACTCAAAACCAAAATGAGACATGTAGCTCAATGGTAATAAGAATGATTTCCTTAGGGAAGGTCAGGAGTTCGATTCTGCACAAAAACAAATTGTAATTTCACAGGGATTTAATTTGCTCTTTTTACGTGTTCTCCTATTATATATAGAAGAGATAATAGATAGATTTAGATATTAAATATAGAATACTCTTAAGTATTAGCTGTAACGGTTCTCCAGCAACAGTTGTTATCGGAAAAACCAAGGATTAACCAAATTAAATCTGATTAATGAGTCCTTTTAGCTCCCTCAATGGTTACATGATCTACTCATACTGTCTAAAATATGTGTCTAGCCAAGAGTTCTGAAAACTAGCCCCTTGACATTTCCCTCCTAGAAACTGAAATGCCAACAAGTTTGATTGGTTCATCTTATTAACATTCCCATAACTGATCCGTGCCCTCCTGGATTCCTGTGTTCTGGGAATATTTTAGATTTCGAAATACTAGAAGCTGTGTTGGATCAACTCCATGCATGCTTTTATGTGGGGTTTTAGGACTTCAATCAACACTAGTGTATCTAGCATTAGGTGCAAAATTAGTTATGCTTGCTGAACGCAGGTTGAAAGCAGCAAGTTTTGACCTTGTGAAAAGTTGACGTTGGGCTGGTGTGTCGAATATACATGTTAGTGAGATATACCTGGTAAAAGTAGTGAGATTATATTGTTCTCGCAGAGATGTTCAGTCTAAAGTTCAAGTGTACCAAACTCCTAATATTTGGTCCATGGTCCATGTGTACTTTGTTTTTTTATCACGAAAAGAAATTCAGTAAAACATCAAATCCTTTAACATTACATCCATGAACTCCGAATGGGCATTATCCATTAGCCACACATGATCAGCTATAGAACAATTGTACCTCGCAAGATATATAGTGAGCTACTTTGTTCGCAGGCCGTTTTACAAACTTTAAAGATACATTACGATCTTTTAACTCATTCAAAACCTGTTTGCACTCATCAACGACTCTACCGAAATATGATAGCATCACAGTCGAGCTTCTTGCTGCTTGAATGACCAGGAGACAATCAGCTTCAACATCGACGCTGGACCAACCCTTCTTCTTGATCCAACTAAGCGCCTCTGAAATTCCAATGGCCTCTGCCACCTCTGGAGCTATACTACCCTGCATACACCGAGAGACTGCTTCCACCGGTTCACCCATGTGATTCCGAGCCACCACAGAATAGCCGAAGCAGTGGGAGCTTTCAAATAATGCAGCGTCTGCGTTTACCTTAGTCGTATTAATATTTGGGACCCTCCAATGCTCTGCACCATCGTTTTGAGTCATAAACCCAAGTGATGTATCAAAAAACTTATCTTGAGCATTTTTCCATTGACTAAGGAGTGATTTTGGCCGACTCCACAACATCTGTAGCTTCCTTCCCTCTTTGATTCCAGACGAGCTCGTTTCTGCAATTCCACAGTGACCAACTCAGCACAGCAACTATACCCAGTTCATCCTTTTTGCTACGTTCAAAAATCAGGTTTAACCATTCTGAAAAGGTGCTGCATTCTGTCAATGTCAGCATGATTCGAAAAGGAGCAAGTAGTAATAGAATGGATAACTGTTTCCATCTCAGTATTGCAAGTCCGACACTAGAAGGTCCATGTGTACTTCAGATTTAGGTTCATGGTAGATTTAGTTACCATTTCGCGTTACACTAGTCAAAACCAATAAACTCTATTTTTTTTAATATTTGTTTGTGTTTATTAAACCAAATACAAATATTATTAAACCTTGTGCAGCCTAGTGTTGGACCCTTGTGCAGCCTAGTGGTCTATTTAAGGTAGTGGGGCAAATGTCAAACCTTCAGTTATCCTGTTGATCTTGTGGAACAAAGTTATGGGTTCATGCGTGTGAAATTGTTAAAATTCAACCCTAGGAAAACTCAGAAGCTATATGTCTGTATCTTGTTTCATAGTGTGGTTTGTGCTACAATTTATCGTAAATACGTTGTGAAAAATTAATTATTAAGACTTTTTTTGTGTAGAACCTAGACTATTTGTGCAACCAGGCTGTGGAAGTAGTTTGGGATCCCTTGGAACAACATGTGTTTCTCTGTTGCAAACAAGGTGCAGATTATAGTAATTCGTTTTCTTTTGGTTGATTGAAATTTCTTTGTTAAGGTCCTTGTCGTTGATACTAATCTTATTGTTTGACTTTTCAGAATTCAAGTTCAGCGTTCTAGTGCAACATATGCTTCATTTTCTGGAGTGCCTTTGTCTAGGAGACACTACAAGATTTTCGGTTAAATTCGACCGAAAAAAAATCGGTCATAAATAAGGGCGTCGAAATTATAAAATCGGTCGAATTTAAATAAATTCGACCGCGTAAATACGACCGGCTAAATTCGACCGATTAAATTCGACCGCAATCAGTTGTATTGTAATTGCTGGATTTTTTGACTTCAAAATTCAAATTTTTGATAAAAATTCAAATCAGTTCTCTTGTTTAAGATTTCACTTTTCAGTTTACCCCCTGCAGATTCTCCAAATCAGTTTAAGGAATCATCGATGATCTTTTTTTTTTCTTCATATATCCACCTTATGTCTAATTTTGTTATTTTTCATATCTATACACAAAACAAGCTGATGCATAATCTTAATTAATATAAGAAATAGTGTCAATGTAAACTTGTGGTGCCACTATATGTACATTTACATTGACGGTTTAAGTGATAACCTTGCAATAGTTGGTTGAAAGTTGCTTTGTGACAAATTTGATTATTGTTAATCTGATAACTTCATTTATCTTTTTTATTGTCAATTAACTCATCCTTTTCTTGCAGGTTCTACTCAAACAGAAGACAAATACATACCCTATTCAGCAGGCAAAACCCTTGCTCAAATAAAAAAAGAACAGAATTGGTTCTACGACCCCACCATTAAGTACGAATCCCTTAGACAATGTACTGTCCCCAGGTTTGCCTACTGTGATGACTCTGCTACCGACTGGTCAGACTCCTCTGCCTCCTCTGATTCTGAAATTGAGCCTGTAATCATGACAGTAGAAGAAGCTCAAACTCGTAAAGACAAAATTCTTGCTGAAGCCAGAAAGGAAAAGCCCTTTCCAGACCACCCCCGGGTCAGTTACCAAGTACTCAAACAGTTCGAATATGTAGACCCTGAATTTGTGAATATGTACCAGTGATTGTTAGTATCTCAATCAAAAGGGTTTTATAGAGGATTAGCATTAGCCCGCCTGTATGAATGATATTCTTAGCTGATGGTTGATATGCAGTTTATATGAAGTTTTATATTCTTATATGAAGTTGATACCGGGATGTTCAGTGTGGCATTTTACAAGCATTCACATAAATAATCTGTACAAATAGCTATATCACCCTCATAAATCTGTCCCCCAGAAATAACTTGCAATGACTGCCATAACGAATGGTATGCACAATTGTTTCATACTGTATTGGTACATTCTCAGATAAAGCTTGTACTAGCCTTCCATTTCCTCCGGATGAAAAGCAATGGTCATTTTTGCTGAAGTCTTAAGTTCGTATTTTCGTCACAAATGTCATTCTCGTCACTGTATGTTTTTCGTCATAAGTATCCCTTTCGTCACAAGTATAATTTTCGTCATAAATATAATTTTCGTCACAAGTATACATTTTCGTCATAAGTTCCATCGTGGTATCCACCTTTTTCAATAAATTAATAAATGAACTTACTACGAAATACTGTCATAAATTTATATTTTACGACGAAAAATCTGTTGGAAGTTGAAGAATGAGGCCCACCTACTACCAATATTTTATTCGTGAAAAAACTAAAAATTAATATAAAAAAGATGAACACCCGTCGGAAGTTACCCAAAATTCGTCATAAGTTGGACAGGTTCCAGCAATTTTTGGCTTCCAAATTAAATGCCAAATCATTTCAGCCATTTTCAAATTTTGATGAAAATTTGAATTTCCCACTTGAATTTAAATTCCACTGACTTTGGTCGATTTTATAAATTTATCGATATATTAAATTCACTAAAACCAGTGGAATTTAGCATACTAATCCACGGAAAAAAATATTAGGCAATGTGAGTCTCTTGCATATGAGATTCATATACTCATCACTCATCGATCAATTGAATAAACATATGCTACACCAAAATTTGCTAACGAACCAAAAATAACAATCACAAATTCAAAGATGACCAAACTTAATTTTTTTCCCATGCTAATTATGTATTTCTATTTTGGGCTATATAATACTATCTATCTATAATTATATCCTTGTATATAATATTAGCGTAAAAGAGATTTTATCCACAATTTTGGTTGTCTGTTCCAAAACATGACCAAACAAATAAAAAAGTGTTAGATCTTAAAATAAATAGATGAGAATAGTTAGATCTTATATAAAAGAATATTTTATATCTTAGTATGTAATCTAAAAAGTGTATTTATATTGAAGCACTAGAAAGTCTATTTCAATGATTTAAACCGAATGTAAGTAGATTTTCTATATTGAATAGAATTTGTAATCACATTTTTTCTTCAATTTATGGGCGTTTCTATTTTGATAACAATGGTTAAACCATCACAACAATAAAGATTTATTTTGTGAGTTCGCATAGGTTGTAAAATTGTTCAAATCTGATTTTTAAATATATGATAAATATATGAAAACCATTTGATATAATATTAAAAAATGTATTTTGTTATTAAAACTATTCAAATACTATTCTAATAATTTAAACCAATTCTCAGTAGATCTAAATTAGATATATTTTTTAATGTAAAAATTCAAATTTTTCTTTTCGATTTCGCAATAGTTCCGATTGGATAATATTTGTTAAATTTATCTCTGAATTAAAAATTATTTTATAAATTTTGTATGGGCTGTAAAATCTGATTTTTAAAACTCAAGATTTAGACAATTACAAAAGTGTAAGTTTAATAAATATTAATTTTTAATTTATTTGAGCTTCGATTTGAGGGTGAAAACGAATAATACCCATTTTTTTTATCCGGGTAAATCAAAATACCCATCTTCAGTTCTGTTGGTTAATTTTACCCATTGGGATACCGGATACCAACTATAACTTGGGTATTCATATTACGCACACATGATTGGGGTATTAAGATATTTTAATATATTTTTAACATGATACACATTTGTCACTTGAGTATCACACATGTAATACCTAACTCAGAGTTGGGTAACATAAAAAAAAAATTAAAAAAATATTTTTTTGTTTTGTGATACGCATATCCCAATCGTGAAAAACAACCATCTCCTCCAACAATTGGTATTTTCGTTAATTTTGACTAAAAATATGTTATTTTTAACATTCTTTCTCGATTTGATCATTTTTTTGATATAAATGAATGTTATTCTCTCTGTCCCATCCATTTATTTACACTTTCATTTTATGGATGTCCCTCTCAATTCTTTATATTCCAAAACTTTCCAAAAATAGTAAAGTTTTATAATATAAAAATTAACTTCACCCACTACTTTCCTCCACTACCCCCACTTTATACATTAAATATTGATTGCTCTCACTACTTTACTCACTTTTTTTTACTTTTGCCTATTAATTTATACTTTTTCTTAACCTCCGTACCCAAACCCAAAATGTAAAGAATTGGGAGGGACGGAGGGAGTATATATTTTGATGGATAAATTATTTTTTAGGAGTCCAAAACCCTAACAACATATTAAAAATAAATAGTGATAGTGATAGAATTAAAATATTAATAATATTTAAAAATTAAGAAAATTATAAATACTAAGAAAAATTCGTGAACTAATATAACTAAATATATTTAAAAAAAATTGTGCATTGCACAGGTTTTAAGCTAATTTATCTATACTATTTTATTAAAGACGAAACATTAAAAGTTTGGTTGGTTGGTGGGTTGATACAGTAGTTTGGTACTTCGTGTTTTTTACCTAATCACCCTTACTTATCAATAAAAGAATATATATATATATATATATATACTTACCTTTTTGAATTAAAGCATGTTAGTTTTTTCTATTTTTCCTTACTAAAATCCCTCATTTTCCAAATTATCACTGGCAAACCCTTACTTATTTATTTTAAAACATATTTTAATAATTTTAATTATTTAAATATTTTTTACCTATTTTAACATGTGTACTTATTTTTTTAACAAATGCAACTAATAAAATATTATAATGTAAATAATAAGAAAACAACTATTAAAAACAATTTTTGCGTCGTACTAGTTTTTTTTTAAGATAGTACTAAACATTAAAGATTTGATTTTGGTTAGTCGGTATTCGCGGCTCATGGAAAAGTTATGTAGTGGATATTTCGATACTTGGGCTTGGGCTTTAGGTGGTCGGTATTTGGCGGATTAACCTAATAACTATAACACTTTTTTAGAACTCCAAAATAGTTTTTCTAATTAATATATTCTAACTAAAACACTTGGGACTCTTATAATTTGAAATCACCTATAAGCTTAATGGAACTAATTTCGTTTTAGAATCTATTATAATTTAAACATATGTATTTATTTTAAAATTCTATTGTAATTAAATCACATATATTTTTATTTTTATTTCTTAACCAAATTAACAAATATACGTATAATTAAAATATATGTGCTTTGCACGGTTTATATGCTAGTTAATATTAAAAATTAGTTATCATATAGTTATAATCTTATTTTAGGATTATTTAATTTCTAACTATTAAATACTCCTAAAATAAATAGAATATAATAATATGTGGTTGATGGGATTTGAACCCTATACATGTTTGTACCTTTAAAACTAATATTATAAATATCTAGTTTTGATATGTTGTTGACAAGATTCAAATCTTAGACCTTTTGTTAGTAATTTAGAATTTTCTTTAATATTAGCTCTAACGGTTCTCATCTATTTGCTTTGGAAGAATTAACAGTTGTTATTAAAGAAAAAAAGGATTAACCAAAATAAAACTTCCAATACAAATTATACATATACATATGTCTGTTGTAATAGTATAGCATAGATTGTTTTCGAGGAACGTGGCTCGTTGGAGATATTCTTAAAAAAGTTTTTAAGTGTACTCTATTCACTGTTGCTGCCTGTTTACGCAGGGTACTGATGAATATGCCATCGACTCAAGAAATTGATTATTGAGTCCTTTTAGCTCTCTCAATGAATATGTCATAGTAAAAGTACTGATGAGTACTTTTACTGTCTAAAATATGTGTCTTGCCAAGACTTCTGAAAAGTAGCCCCTTGATGTTTCCCTCCTAAAAACTGAAATACCAACGAGTTTGATTGGTTCATCTTATTAACATTCCCATAATTGATCTGTGCCCTCCTAGCTTTCTGCGTTCTAGGAAGATTTTGGATTTCAAAATAGTAGCAGCTGTTTTTTATCAACTCCATACATGCTTTTATGTGGGGTTTTAAGGACTTGGATCGACACTAGTATATCTAGCATTAGGTGCAAAATTAGTTATGTTTTCTGAACTCAGGTTGAAAGCAGCAAGTTTTTGAACTTGTGAAAAGTCGACCTTGGGCTAGTCATGTGTTGTATATATATGTCAGTGTAACATGCAAAATGATGAAACTAGATTTTTGAATGTGTATATTTTGTAATTTCCTGGTGGAAACAAATGAAACCTAATGCCTGTATGGTGAAGATAAATTGCTTATCTTCTTCCACTATTTTCATATTGTTTCTTGCAGCAATACGAGCAGCTCATAGGGCAAGTCACAATTGCAAGCAACCTCTGTTTTCTGGAGCAGCATTTTATTTGTGTGCAAAACAGAACAAGGTATGTCAATTCACACTTTCTGATGTGCATCTAAGCACATTTTTGCGTCAGTAGTGAGGTTATGGGGAGTACAGAATAGGGAACAGCTAAAATATTGATTGCATTATTGCACTTTTGTTTGACAGCTCAAGGTTGACAAAATTAAGCCGAAGTCCGATTCAAATAACAATATTGTGGGCGTTTGGGAAATGTTGACTTATATCTTAAAATGAGTAAATGCTTTATAAGTTGATGGATTCTTATAAGTTATACGGGTGTTTGGATAAATTTATAAGATAGTGAAGAATTTGCTAAATTAAATTTGAAAAAATAATTATTAAATACAATGATTTCAACACTTGCATTTTAAATTAAAAAAATATTTAAAAACACTAAGGTAAAAATTTAAAGTATTAAAAAAATAAAGAAATCAAAGAATAAGTTGATAAGTTAAGTAAAACTAGCTTTATAGCCCGTGCGAGGCACGGGCATGCTCTAGTTATTTTCGGTTATGTTGGTCTCATCGTTTGGTGGAATGCATGTAGAAGAAAAGACATAAGCATGTAACGGTATATCAGTAGGAAATATGTCGAAGGTTTGATGATACATGTTTTACAAAATCCCAGTCTATAAGGTTGTTATTATGACCTGAGTAGGCGCAAATATTTTGACTAATTAACATGTTTTGTTAGCACACACGATCCTTCTGTACTGCAAGATTTCGTCGGTTATAATTTTGCCAATCGTATTTGAATGAGAAGATGGATTTAGTGTCACTTTGAAAGAATATCGAGCATCTTTTATCATTTCCATTGCCTGGGGAACGTTGGCACTCCATTTACTTGTTTGTAGTTCATGGGGTAGTCGTGACCTTGTGTACTGCAAGATTTCGGCGATTATAATTTTTCCAATTGTATTTGAATGAGAAGATGGTTTTAGTGTCACTTTGAAAGAGAATTCGGCGCCTTTTATCATTTTCATTGCAGAGGGAACGTTAGCACTCCATTTACCTGTTTGTAGTTCATGGGGTAGTCGTTAAGTGGGTGTTTTAAAATTTGATCGGTGTGCATAATAGAGTAAAAATGTAGAAGTACAAGTTGTATTAGTATGTGTGGATACACTATTTAAACGAATGCATACCACTTTGCCCGTTTTAAGAAGGGTCTCCTTGCAGACACGTTGAATACAATAATTGTACAGGTGTGGATATAATTTATTTTAGAAAACTATTACTTATACCTTTCAAGATAATGCTAAACTGATTCGTGATAAGTTACTCGTTTCACCTTACAATTGCCACTTGACACAAATAATTTAACATTTAGTACTTTTAATATTTTATCATAGATATTCAAAAAAATTAAACCAATTTAGTTTAGATTTGATTTAGTCGTACGATGACAACTTCAACTTTCTTGTAAAAATCTCCAACACAAACGTTTTTATTTATATACAAATATAAAACTTTTTTGCATTTTTCGGGTTCAATACTTTATATACTATAGTGGATTTTTCGAAAATGACCAACGTATAAAATTTATCTATTGAAGACGAAATTTATAATATATTGGATCATAATAAAACTACAGTTTTAATCTTATTAGTAGCTAAAATTTCCAAAATGCATATATAATTATAAGTTGTTAATATCTTATAATTAAACAATAATAAATGTAAAATAATGATAAAATCCATTTTTACGCTTATTATATATAAGGATATAATTGAAAAGAAGTAAATATGTTGATAGTTTTAAATTTAAAAAAAATATTAAAAAAAAATATAATGAGTGATATTGGATATAGATGTCAATATTTGTCACACTATCACCTAGGTCATGGTTCAATTCACATTAAAAAGAAATTTTTTTATCATCAATATACAATTGGAGGGATAATTTATTAATCTAATATCATCAATATAATACTGAAAGGGTAATTTAGTAATCTAATATATATATAATCTGATAGTATATAGAATTTGTAATCTAATAGTATATATAATATGAGCCATTATGTACTTAATGCAAATAAACATGATTTATAATATAAGAATATTAATATAATCCTTTTTTATGGATCAATTCCAATTTTATAACATTTTTTTAAAATACAATTTTATAACATTTTGCGCGAGTTTTTCTCAAATATGGTTAGAAATATTTATTTAAGGCACTTGCAAAAATAAATTATCTACCTTACCAAGTAGATTACAAAAAGAGACCAAAATAGAGTATAACATATTGAGTGTTTGCGCAGATTAATAAAAAACTTCATAATATAATCTAAATAGATGTCTATCATAGTGGTAAGGAATGTTACTTTTAATTTAGAGATTAAGGGTTCAATTCCCATCAGAAACAATTTTTTTGTACTAAAATAGAGTATAACATATTGAGTATTTGTGCATATTAATAAAAAGTTTCAAAATACAATTAAAATAGATGTCTAAAATAGTGGTAAGGTATGTTACTTCTAATTTAGAGGTCAAGGGTTTAATTTCCATCAGAAACAATTTTTTTGTTGTGCTATTATATAGGGGTAATTTAGTAATTTTATGATGAATAAATTGTCTCACGAACCCCCCGTGCAAGGCACGGGATCGCTCTAACCGACAGAACTTGATGTTATTTTGTGACGATATTTTCTAGTTCACGTCAGTTTAATTTTGTGATGATAAGTATTCTTCAGTTTGTTGTGGTGATCCTGCCACCGATTTGAACTTGTTGGTGACACTATGTGACATGGTTGAGAAGATTTGCAAGGAAGATCGGTTTGGTATTAGTCCGAAGAAGATTTTGTTCTTAGTTGAATGTATTTGATGATTAGTTTTATAAGCTAATTAATAATCAGATATGAATTAGTTAAAGGTGTCAAATAAATGCTCCATTTCGAAAGTACCAATACTCTCCGGGCTCCATAATTCTCTATAAGCGGCCGGAGTAGTATACATGTCCTTAATGCATGAGGTGGCGGGATTGAGATGCACAAAAATTCGTATTCGAAAAAAAAACTGTTCGAACTGGTTAAAAAAATCGGAAAAAATCTGATTAAAAAAAAGTCCACCTCAATTGGATCCAGCCCGCAGGCTTAAACGAATCACATATTTTTCACAAAACCCAGATCCGGTTCGAGCCGAATAAACCCAAATAATATCTCGATTTGGACGTAGTCTTGATCAGGATAAAAGTCCAATCCAAAAAGCTAGAATTTTCAATTAAATATCAGATAAAAGCTTAATTTTTTTAATTAAATCCGAAAAAATAAAAAAAGGTAAAGTTAAAGTTAAAGTTATCAATATCTAAAATAATTTGTAAAAATCCGATTTGCCCCCTCCTGACCCGACCCTATCTACATGTATAAATATTTTAGAGAAAATTTGTCTCGATTTAAAAAAGCCCGGCCCTATCGGTTATCGAAAAATCCGACCTGAATCCGGATTACTTATCTCTATTCAGGGTAACAACTATAGAGGTGCTTATATTATTACTTATATTATCTGATATGTATGAATATAGTTGAGACAAAATGATTATTATTTTGTATTATTTTATATTATTGGATGCTCGGACTAAAAAGTGATATTATGTGACTAAAAATGCATTTGTACTTTGTCTTAAAATTGTGAATACAAAGGAAGAAACATAATTAAATTTAATTAAAGAGATACGAGTCTATTGGATATACTTTATACCAATAACCACTTTTATCAATAATCAGACAAATGAAATTATCATGAAAGAATCTTGAATAAAAACTAAAGTGTAAAATAATATTTGTGAAAGATATTACCACACTAATGGGTTCTATACCACAACAAAAAAGCCCAAGTAGCTCAATGGTTAAATTGGTGACTTGAAATTCTTAGTAATTAGTATTGAAGTGTCTTAGGTTCGATTCCCATCAAGATCAAAATTTTCTTACATTTTTATAACATTTGACTTTGGAGGGGCAGTTATGTAATTTCAAGTGTTGAATAAAATGGTTCACAAAGTGATAAGCTGACTAAACAACTTTATAAGCCATAAATCAGCTTAATTTGGCATTGCCAAACATGCCCATTATGTTATTGGCTCTAGTGCTTATGATTATGGCATAGCGCCTTTCCTATACAATTCTCACAATTTTCTTGGAAACGGTATTCTAGGTCTCAACCTTCATGCAAGATCTCTGCTTTTATCACTTTAGAATTCCAAAGGAGGAAATAGATCCAATAAGGTGAAACGGAACCGAGGTAATTACTTTACTGTGTATATACGTATATGTGTTTTTATTATTAAATGGGATCTTGCGATTTGTGTGTTTCTATTACCAAATCAATCCATACCCCATGCTTTCAAGTGAGTGGAGTCATTTTCAGGACCGAAAATAACGGGTTCAGATGTTCAGTCTAAAGTTCAAATGTACCAAACTCCTAAAATTTGGACCATGGTCCATGTGTACCTAAGATTTTGGTTAATTTAAATCTAGTAACGGTTTCGTGTAACACTACTCAAAACCAATACACAACTCTATTTTTTTAATATTTGTTTGCATCACTTATAATATAATCCAAATACAAATATTATTAAAAATTATCTCTTCTAGTATTATAATATCGTATGATTTTATTTTTATCATACTCGTGTTTTCATGTTTCGTGCAAGATTTTTCAAACTCAAAACACTATATTTACATTTCATGTACAAAATTATCAGGTCTAGAGCCCGTTTAGTTATGACTTAAAGTTGCTTAAAGTGATAAGTAAAAATTATTTGTTTGGGTAATTTTGTATTATAAGTAACTTATGAGTTATTAAAAATGTGAAAATAAAAATAAATTTGATAAATAGTACATTTGAATGATAATATTAACTTTCATTAAATAAAATCACAAAAATAAATTAAGTTGTTCAAAAAAGTAACCTCATACCCAAATTCTGATTTTAAACTATTTTTTAAACTTTTAAGTTATTTTTTGACTTATTACACAAATAGACATTTTTCAACTTAAAGTCAAAAATCACTTTACACCCATCTAGTTATATTGAAATATAACAACCGATAAAATTCATGGTAACGTTACTCAAGATTCGGGTCCCATCCAGTGTTGGACCCTTGTGCCGCCTAGTGGTCGATTTGAGGCAGTGGATTAGACCTTCATTTATCGTATTGATCTTGTGGAACAAGGTTACAGGTTCATGTATGTGAAATTGTTGAAATCCAACCCTAGGAAAACTAGGAAGGTATATGTCTGTATCTTGTTTCATAATGTTGTTTGTGCTAGAATTTATTAGAAGTACATTGTGAAAAATAAATTATTAAGACTTTTTTTTCTGTAGAACCTAGACTATTTGTGCAACCAGGCTGTGGAAGTATTTTGGGAGCCCTTGGAGCAACATGTGTTTATCCGTTGCTTCATGTTTGTGAAATTGTTGAAATCCAACCCTAGGAAAACTAGGAAGCTGTATGTCTGAATCTTGTTTCATAGAGTTGTTTGTGCTAGATTTCATCAGAAATACATTGTGAAAAATAAATCTTTGTGTAGAACCTAGACTATTTGTGCAACTGGGCTGTGGAAGTATTTTGGGAGCCCTTGGAGCAACATGTGTTTATCCATTGCAGACAAGGTGCAGATTAAAGTATTTTATTTTTCTTTTGGTTGATAATTTCTTTGTTAAGGTCCTTGTCTTTGAGACTAACCTTATTGTTTGACTTTTCAGAATCCGAGTTCAACATTCTGATGCAACATATGCTCCATTTTCTGAAGTGCCTTTATTTAGGAGAAGTCTTCAGCATCATCACGAGGGTTTAAAAGGTTTCTATATGACTGCACTGTCAGATTCACAACTTATGAATCATATTGAATGAAATTATGTTTGTTACAGAGAGAATAACAAGATGGATATAAGAAGAAGAAGAAGTAAGTAGACTGTATTACAGCTTGAACCATTTATACTACTTCTATCTCTATATTTCCTAACTAACTAACAACCTCCAGCTGTCTCCAGCTGTGTAACAGAATTGGTAGCTTCTAGATCATGATTCTGTTTCCTGAGTTGCCTTTGTAGGCTGAGAGGTTTCTATATAGTCATCATCCCCCCTCAAGCTTGGAGTCGAAAATAGGTTGAGAACACCAAGCTTGGACAACAGATAACTCAAAGACCCGGAAGAGAGAGCTTTAGTTAGGAGATCAGCATGTTGTTCTTGAGATGCAATGTATGCAGTAGAAATAACCCCACGCTGAAGCTTTTCACGAACCAAATGACAATCGATTTCTATGTGCTTTGTACGTTCATGGAATACTGGATTGGCAGCAATATACATTGCTGAGCGATTATCACAAAAAAGAGTAACTGGTTGTAAACAATCAACACCAAGTTCAGAAAACAGACTAAGTAACCAAGTCAATTCACAACAAACATCGGCTAATGCCCGATACTCAGCCTCTGCAGATGAATGAGAGACAGTGTGCTGTTTTTTCGACTTCCATGATATTAAAGACGAACCCAATGTAACACAATAACCTGTTAAAGACTGGCGAGTGAGGGGGCATCCTCCCCAATCAGCATCAGCATAAGCAGTAAGTTGTAAAGAACTGTTTGCAGATAGTAACAAACCCTGACCCAACGTGCGTTTGAGATAGCGAACCACTTTGAATGCAGCATCAAGATGACATTGACGAGGAGAAGCTATAAATTGGGACAGAACATGTACAACATATGATATGTCAGGACGAGTTATTGTTAAATAGATCAAACGACCCACTAGACGACGATAAGGCGCAGGATTGAAAAGAAACGGAGAAGTTGTGTTACTTAAAAGAGTATGATTTTGATCCATAGGGATAGAAGCCACCCGGGCATTCTCAAAACCAATATCATAGATAATATCCTGAGTGTATTTACGTTGATTCAAGTAAATGCCACTAGTTGAGCGAGCAGCCTCAATTCCCAAGAAGTATTTTACCGGACCTAAATCTTTAATTTTGAAATGAAGTGCCAAATGAGATTTAATAGCTGTAATAGCATCCTGAGCACTACCAACCACCAAAATGTCATCAACATACACGAGTATAACAAGAAAAATAGGAGTCGTAGAGAAAACAAACAAGCTATGATCAGAACTAGCCTGCTTGAAACCATAACCCAGAAGAACAGACCGAAATTTAATAAACCATTTTCTGGGAGATTGTTTAAGCCCATAGAGCGATTTAATTAATCTGCAGACAAGAGGAATTTTAGACGAATAGGAAGCAAACTCAACTGGTAAGCAATAACCTGGAGGAATGCTCATGTAAAGCTCCTCCTCTAAATCGCCATATAAGAATGCATTAGTAACGTCCATTTGCGTAACAGACCAGCGACTAACAGCAGCAAGAGACAATAACACACGCACAGTAGACATTTTAGCCACTGGAGCGAATGTTTCAAAGTAATCAAGACCCTCTGTTTGAGTAAAACCACGAGCCACCAGTCGAGCTTTATAATGCTCAACTGAGCCATCTTGATTAAACTTAACTTTATATAGCCATTTGCAACTCACAACACGTTTACCAGAAGGAAGAGGAACAATTTTCCATGTGTGATTAGCTTCAAGAGCAGCTAATTCAACTGCCATGGCTTCACACCATACAGAATGCTGACACGCAATTTTATAAGACGTTGGTTCAGGAACATGACTTACATTAGCTATAAACGCCTGATATGGTTTTGAAAAACAAGAAGCAGCGGAGACAGAAAGGGCATTTACTTTGGAATGAAATGTAGTGGGAAGTCCAGTGAAATCCTGAAATTTTGTGGGAATAGTACGAGTTCTAGTGCTTTGATGAACTGGAAGTTGAGAAGAAACATCTGTGCCCCCAGACGAATCAATAGTAAGCTCATTATTGGGAGAGACCGAAGCATCAGTATTCTGTGTTGACTCTTGTCTAGAAGAACCAAGTGAAACACTATTATCCAAATCATAGAAAGGATCAGACATCCAAGTAGAGGAGTTTGAAAATAAATGAGCAGGTGTAGAGGAACAAGAAATAGACTGAAATGGAAAAACATTTTCAACAAACTGAACATCGCGAGACAGAAACACTTTTCTGGTCTCTAAATCCATGACCTTGTATGCTTTTTGAGCGAAGGGATAGCCAAGAAATAAGCATTTGAAAGCTCTATTACTAAATTTGTCTTTATGTGGTAGCACATTGGTGGCATAACACAACGACCCAAACACTCGAAGATGATTATACGAAGGAGGTTTGTTAAACAGAATTTGATAGGGAGACAATCCGTTCAGCTGTTGAACAGGAGTTCTATTAAGAAGATAGGTAGCAACAAGAATGCAGTCCCCCCCAAAATGTAAGAGGAAGAGATGCCTGAAGACGTAATGCTCTAGCAGTATTGAGTAACGTCTTATGTTTACGCTCCACAACTCCATTCTGTTGTGGAGTGTAGACACAACTTTTGTGATGAACAATTCCCATAGCAGCTAGTTGAGTTTGAAATTGATTGCTCATAAACTCAGACCCATTATCTGACCGTAGCAGTTTGACATCACAACTAAATTGTTTAGTAACATAGGCAAAATACTGCAACAAAATCGTAGACACCTGAGATTTATCTGCAAACAAGAACACCCAAGTTGCTCTTGGTTTATCTTCCACTATAGTGAGAAAGTAAGTACAATTTCCATGAGTTTTATGCCGATATGGCCCCCAAACATCTACATGAAGTAATTCAAACAAAGCAGAACTAGTAGAAGTACTTTCTGAGAAAGCTAGTCGAGTCTGCTTGGACAAATGACATGTGTCACAGTTTCCTAAAGGAACTGACAATTTGCACATAAACTCTGGTAAAAACTTCATAGAAGATGCTGAAGGATGTCCTAAACGCAGATGCCACAGTGTTGTATCTGCCTTTATAGTAGAATTGCTTATAGCAGAAATAGACGGACTGAGAGATGGTATGAGCTCAGTGGTAGTCACAGGATGATGAAGTAGGTACAGTCCCTCTTGTAGTTCACCAATCTCGATAGTCTTCTTCAAAACAAGGTCCTGAAGATAACAGGCATCCTTAGTGAAGAAAGCATGACAATGAGAGCTATTAGTGATTTTTGGTATGGACAACAAATTGTAGCTGAAACTAGGCACATATAAGACATCAGTTAACACTATGTTTGCATGTAGAATAATTTTTCCAGTATGAGTGACCACTGTAGTCTGACCATTTGGTAAGTGCAAAGTAGAATTAATTGTTTGAACATCTGTAAGTAAATTCAAATGAGGTGTTATATGATCTGTCGCCCCACTGTCAAGTATCCAAACATCAGCTCCCATAGAATGTTTAGTATTAGAATGACACACAAAGTGTAGTACATTACCAGCCATATGTGTAGGTTGAGTGTTGTTGGAACCATATATATTGCCAGTACTAGCAGCAGCTGCAGTCAATTCTTTAAAACCAGATTGTATCATGGTCATTAACTGTTGACATTGAGTAGAAGTAAAACCACCATTTGTTTCTCCAGGGTTAGATGAGCCAACAGTAATAGAAGAACCACCAGCATCTGCAGTGACATTATACACCTATGCAGCATGCCCAAGAGTCTTTGGTCGTGGTTTAGGTTTACCATAAAGCCTATGCCATGATGGATAGCCATGCACACAAAAACATTTCTCCCTGGTATGCCCTGTCATATGACACACCTCACAAACCATTGACGTATCAGTCACACTCTTTTTATTACTGTGAAACTTTGGCTTGGACTGAGATGCATAGTTTGCAGATCCTGAGTTCTCAAAATTTCGAATTGACAAAGCAACATTATCACTAGTCACCACTGACCTAGTTTGACATTCTCTCTGATTTTCCTCTTGTAACAATATACTATAAGCTGTGCTGAGACTAGGAACGAGATTCATGAGTAATAAATGTCCTCTAATTGCTGTGAATTGCTCACTCAATCCCATAAGAAAATGCGACAATTTCAGACTCTTATTAAAAATCTCCAGCTTAGCATTGTTATCACAAGTGCAGTGTCCACAATTACAATGAGGAATTTCAGCAAGATCATCAAGTTCATCATACAAGGACCTGAATTTAGTAAAATACGCAGAAATTGACATAGTTCCTTGACTCAATGATGCAAGTTCCTTTCTCAAGTTGAACATTTTAGGCACATTTGTTTGAGCAAATCGAAGAGCAAGATCATCCCAAATATCTTTTGCAACAGTCATATACATCACACTCAAGCGAATTTCAGGAGAAACAGTATTTAATATCCATGAAATCACAATATCATTACATCGAGACCACAGCATTAACTGATTTCCAGGAGTAACAGGTTTAACACAAGTACCGTCAATGAAACCAAGTTTAAGCTTTGAAGATAAAGCAATACGCATCGCACGATGCCATTGATTGTAATTCTGCTCCGTAAGCGTAACAGTAAGCAAGATCATACCTGGATGATCAGAAGGATGGAGATAGAATGGATGATTTGAATCAATGTTGTTACCAGTTGTTGCATTGAGATAAGAACTTGAGGACGCCATTAGAGAGATCACAACTCACAGTGAAGATTACAGAGAGATTTGAGGATAAGTTTGCATCAATTGACGTAATTAACAAAGACGCATAGTAGAATTAAACTTTCCATGGATCTTTAGCTCTGATACCATGTCAGATTCACAACTTATGAATCATATTGAATGAAATTATGTTTGTTACAGAGAGAATAACAAGATGGATATAAGAAGAAGAAGTAAGTAGACTGTATTACAGCTTGAACCATTTATACTACTTCTATCTCTATATTTCCTAACTAACTAACAACCTCCAGCTGTCTCCAGCTGTGTAACAGAATTGGTAGCTTCTAGATCATGATTCTGTTTCCTGAGTTGCCTTTATAGGCTGAGAGGTTTCTATATAGTCATCATGCACTGAATAAATGGGGAAAATGTTTATTAATTAAGAAATGATGTCACAGTCCCGCTTGGATTTTGGTTACCTAAGAGAGCATTTTGAATTTTGATCATTCTAGTTTTGTTCTTACCGAGGATTTAGGGTATACATGATATAACTATATATGTGTAATGTGCATCGAGTGCATTTGATAGTTTGATCTTATATGATATCCCCGTAGATGTTCCCAGGCACCTTAATAGCTTAGTATTGGTTAGTGTATTTGCTAGTGAAGGGTTACTTTTAATATTTAACATTATCTTGATTTTAATATTTAATTCTTATTTTAATTTTGTAGTTTACTATTTAGTTTCTTTTGATAAATTTTCAATTCTGTTTAATATCATATTTGGATATACTATCACAAACGCCAAACACATAATAAGAACACGGGAAGTACCTAAAAATGTACATTATGTTTTAATCAAAAGTAGTATACATCTTGGCGAGTTCATGCATTTCTCAGAAATGCGACATAAAATTTGAGTATTTCATCCATTCATAGCTCCTACACTTCGTAATTGGTTGTATTTGTCTTCCTGGAAACAAGCAACAACCTTCGTCATAACAGAAAAGCAAAAGAAAACATCAACAGTTAAACATTTTGAAAGATCAGGTGACACGAATATGCACACCCTCGAACCTCGAATCCTCGATCAACAACATAATTGCTTTAGGGTGCTGATATATGCACACCAAAAATTTATTCATGCACATCCTACGCATATTTTGGATTATAATGTCCCTGACTTCTCTTTTGGCAACTGGGGATAAAACTTTGTTGAGTTTTATTAATAATGTTGATACTGCCAAAATGCAACAACTCATGTTAGAGAGATTCCAATTAATAATCAACTCAGATAAGCTTATCAAATGAAGAATTAGACCAGAAAAAAGAAAGCAAACCACGTTGAAATGAATAATTTGAGCTCTCTCTCGCAAGTCTTTTATGTTTACAATCGAAATTTATCATGTAAAGGATACATAGTTAATAGATAGCATCTGTAAATTCTCAGAGCAGCTGACAAGTACAAAGTTAACATAGAAGTATAAAACAATTCCAGAAAATAGTAATATGTAAGGTACTACTTCAAACTAATAGAAAAAGATAAGTTCTCGCTCTTTTTTGTATTCCCTCACAAAAAATATTAACATGGCTGCTCCTAAATAGTAGTGAAGTCACGATCTCGCAGAGTTGCAGTAGAGGGCATGTTAATCAACAATTCACATGCTAATCAAATTAGCCATACTCATTAAACTGAGATATGGAACTCGACTTCTGAACTCTCAAATTTAAGCTTACAAAATACAGTAAAAAAAAAGTATGTGCGTGTTTGGGATATCACAAAAAAGTTGATTTATAGTTTAAAATGAGTAATTAAGAGTATGCATTTACTATTCTATTAGGAGTTAAAAGGCTATTTCATCATTCAAGCAAGGCCCAAGTTGCAGGAGGGTCATTGAACTGAAAAAGTTCATACTTAGAACTCAATGAGGCAAGATGCCGATAAACGTTTCTACTGGAGAAGTACTGGACACAGGTTTGACTCATTTGTTAATGAGCGAGTTTCAACATAGTTGTAGGCTCGATTTATGAACGAGCTGAGCTTGATCAAGACAAAACAAGACTGAAAACTCGATTATAGGTTCATGAACAGGCTTGTGATCAAGCTTTCAAACAGGCTCAAATGCTCAAAGGAAATGTCAATAAACAATCTCGTGAATATAGGCTCATAAACATTCTTTATTTTTAAAAAGATAAGAATAGATTAGGTAAATTAAAAATGTTGCTGTACTATATATATAGCACACACATTAAATACTATGTTATATAACATAATACTTCCAAAAAAAATTGACATACTTATTATAATATTCATGAACAGGCTTGTGAACGGGCTCGCAGGCAGGCTGGCAAGCTGTTCGCTCTAATCTTCATGAACCTATAAACAGATATTTGAGCTCAAAGTAAGCTCGAGTTTGACTACTTTTAAATGAACCAAACTTGACCAATTATTCGGCTTCTCCTGCAACTAAAGCAATCAAGAGTGGACCACCAGCTACAGTAGCTGTAGCATAGTTGTAGAACTCCCCCGGGCTGCTTTGATCATCAGTAAGATGACCAAATGTGTTGAGATCAGTACCCCAAAACACATATGGAAAAAGCATGGCAACTTTGTTTAATAAACCAAATCCTAATCGTTTTATTCCTTCCAGCTTTCTTTGAGGTAACTCGGGAGTAAATTTAATAGACCCACTTTTCAGAACCCCTAGAGGAACAGCGCAAAGAGCCATATCACCCTCATAAATCTGTCCCCCAGAAATAACTTGCAATGACTGCCATAACGAATGGTATGCACAATTGTTTCATACTGTATTGGTACATTCTCAGATAAAGCTTGTACTAGCCTTCCATTTCCTCCAGATGAAAAGCAATGGTCCCCTCCCATATCAAACGGATCATCTTCATCCCAGAATGCAAGAGAAAGTTTAAAAACCAGGCCAGCATTGGCAATTAATAAAATGGCAGAAACTTTTCTTCAATTTTTATGTATTTCCAACTGCTTTCATGGTACAAACAACAGTTTAATAGAAAAATCGTTACTCTTTTAACATTTTTTAAAGTAAATTCACCTTAATCGGAACACAATATTTCACTCACATATAGCTTACACAGAATATAATTCAGTAAATAGATGTTCACTTGGTCATAATTACTGCAACAATCAGTGCGATGCTATTTTGCAATAATCAGTGAAAATCAGTTATATACAAAAAATTGGTCATTAGGAGGAAATATATTTAAGAGAGAGCGATTCATAAGATGGAGCATATTATATGCTAGAATTTAATATTAATATTATATTATTATATATTTTAAAATAGAATTTGGAATATGAATTTTGAGAAAAATAAAAATAATAATAAATATACTAAATTAAAATAATAAAAAATATTAAATAATTTTTTTTTATTTATTCAAAATTTCGGAGAATTGAAAAGAATTATTAGTACATGGTTTAAATGAGACAGTCGGGCTATAGTTTGAGTGTGTGGGCTCCCAGGACTGGTTTTGAACCAAGGTGACACGGTCTAAATCAGAGTAACTGGACCGGGTATCATACATGTAATCATACATATATACATACATGTATTCACATATATATACATATTAAATTTGAAGTTTACAGAAGGGAAGCCTTGATCATGGTAGGATACTGGGAAGGAAGTAGACTTGTCACAAACTGTTGTGAGAGAAATTTGGTACAACACAATTGAGAGAATCTCGCTGGAATATTCGTAAGAAACGCCCTTGAGTATCGGACGGAGCTGCAGGCTTACAGCTAGAAACCCGTAGCTCACGGTATGAACAGAATGATGGAAGTATGTTTCCGGGGGCTGAGTTGACAAAACCACCGGTCGAAATAAGTAGTGTAAATCCTACACCACCCGTAAATTCGCCGGAATATGTATCACTGAGGTGCACGTGCCTTATGCTTCTCGAGAGTGAAAATCCGAATCCTTTAGTCAAGTGCCTACATATCCTATTTATAGGAATCAAGCCCCATGTAGTTCTATTAGGTTTATACTTCTCCATCCTTGCAAATTCGGCCTCCCTAAGATCATCCATCTTAGAGTTTCAGTCGAATAAGGCAGCTCTTGCCGAGCTTTCCAGTGTCCTAATCCATATCCAACTCTAAGTCCTAGAGGTCTTCATGCAGGTAAAGTATATCCGAATAATCAATATGAGCCCCATACTGATTGCAATTGTTCCATCCAACCTGTTTAGCTAAGCCTTGAAGTTCTTTTACGAGTACGATTCCGTGACCCTAAAGTATAGGCAGCTGCATCCGTGTCCTACTAGTACTCTGCCTTCCAGGGGTCACGATCACTCGTCACCTTAGACCAGTATCGAGGTTCATACCACCTAAACCTTGTTGCTCTTTACCTGAACCCCGATACCTTGATCCTGTCTAAGCAACCTGTACCTGTCCTCTGGCGCCTTGAATCTATATCCCAATTCGCACCAACCCTACTCAATACACCCCTACTGGACTTTCAATACCTATGAGCCTTAAATTGAGCCCATATGAGATTTTGGGCACAACAACTACCCCCCGGTTCCTTGTAGTATTAAATACAAAAGGAACCAAAGCCTATTTCGTTCTCCGATGATCAACCCTTAACCTCATAACCAGCCGCAATCCCATATCCGAACACTCAATACCTAATCGAAATCCTCGACATCTATACCTCCGTATCTCGGCAAATTAATTCCACATTATAATTAACTCTCAAAGATATATTTATCCACACATTATCCTTTGTCTATTGAAAAGAATTCAAATTTCAAAACCTGCAACAAACCTCTCATATTCCTCCTAGAAAATTGAACCACGCATTAATCCTTCACATTTTTCATAGCCGTTTTGCTTTTTTCTTTTTTCTAAGAAAAACGAGACCTATCCGGGTATGCCACCTGGCACAGCTGCTCCTCTTCCGTGTGTACTTAAACACACATTCACCCCTCTTTCTCTCTTTTTATCTCACTTTTCCACACAAACTGTTCATTCTCTCTACCTTCTCTCCGGCGAAAGGCTTCCAGACGGCTCCGGGTTTCAGCGATACTTCAATCTTTGATCATCCTCAATCTGCATCACTTCGCAAGGTATGAATCTGTCCTTATCTTTCGTTTTTATTCCCTATTTGCCGGTGCATGCCGTTCTTGAATATACTCGACTCGTATATATATGCACATGTATACATACATACACAATCATATATGCACGCCCACACATTCGTATCATCTGTGTAATCAAATAGAAGATCGAGAGGTCGCATGTACCTTCCCTTTGTGACCTGTAATTGCTCGATATTGCTGCCATATAATCAAGTAAAACCCATGAAACTCATTTAACTCTTGTCTTTCTTGGTGTTACGAATTGCATACAACGCTGCGTCTCCTCATCTTCCCGGTTGTTCTTGCTTGCATGCATAATCGGCTGTATGTACCACATATGCCCCGGCAGGTTAACATTGACAAGCTGTCTCTTAAAGACTTAAGTTAACAATTGAAAAATTTTTCTGTAGTTTTAAGGCTAAATTTCTATATGCTACGACCTCTCCCGAGGTGAAGACCTATGTGAACCTTTATCTATCCTTCATATGTAGAAGCAACCTTATAGTTTATAATTTACGAACCTTGGGAGCTACTCTGACCTTCACCTGTTCGACCTATGTCCTCAATAACAATCCTCACAAAAAGCCCCAACCGAAAATTTTCGTAAGCCTTTTGGTTTACTCGTCCCTTTGCTTGCCTGATTGCGAGAAACCTGGTTGCTTGTTATCTTACCCTGAATCATCTTTTGCAGATGTCAGGGAATTCAACCCCTACAAGCTCCCAGCAATCGACGGCCCATGGGGTGCAGACTCCCGTGGACTCTGATCCTCTATTTGCCAGAACCCTTCCATTGAATCCACTCGCTATCAAACCAGTCAGTACCAGGACTCGCTCCAAAGTTAAGGTTCTGGTTCCCGAACAAGCCATTGTATATGTTCGAACAAATCTCTTTTCCCATAAAATTAAAGATTCTCAACTCCTTACCATTCGTCATGCATCCTCCGACAATTATCCACTCCCCGATTCAGAAGTTGAAGTCGAGGTTTCCTTAGAAGATGACACTCCCAACGAATCTCAAGGCATAATCCCTGCTTGTGAAGAGCTAGATACCTCAATGAACGCTAACCGAGTAAAAATTCTTCTCCAAAAACACCGTCCCAAGTGCCGCCTGGTGGTACCTTCCCCTGGGGAAAGATGTCACCGTTTTGACAACTTTGAACCTGACCAACAGATTCCCTGTGCTGTGTTTTCTGCCATATTTTTTAGAATGGGTTTGTCCATCCCTTTACATCCTTTTATCTATGATATCATTACCTATTATGACATTGCTCCTCTTCAAATGACCCCAAACGCCTACAGAATGGCCATGTGTATGTATGTCCTTTATGACCAGCAGTTCGAAAAGAAGATGTCTTCCCGTGAGCTGGGTTTCTTTTACCAGCTCAAACAAACGGGAAAGAATTCCGGTTTCTTTTACTTGTCCGCCTGGAATGTCCATGATGGACAATGCATCAAAGGAAACAGGAAGGGGATGACCGATTGGTTACCCCAATTTCTCTATTGCTATGATTGTCCCGTTTATAGAACAGAATTCAACAGAAATCCCAGTAAGTATTGTCTTTATATTTTCCTTATTCCTTCCATAATAATTTAGGCATCGCACTTTAACCCACACCTAATCCTTATATAGAGATTCCAAGTAAGACAACACTTAAGGGCCATTCCCTGGAAAGGGCTCTTGAGGCCTTGAAGCTGTCAGCGGAGCTAGGAGATGGTGCTAGTCTGCTGACAGAGCAAAACCTTAGAAGATGTGGTTTTTTGCCAAATAAGAAATCTTTAAACCTGGTTTCAACAGAGGACTCTGAAGCTGAAACCTCAAGTAAAATAAGTTTCCTATTATGTCTTTGTGCTTTACTTTATCATTTGTGCATTCTTAACGCGCTATTATCCTTGTTTTCATACCTTATTGTTCATATAATAATCTTTGATTTCCCTTGTAGATATGGCTTCTGGTGTGCCATCCTTTGTCAACAAATCCGCCAGCTACGATGACCTCTTTGGAGATGAGGGGAAAGACCTTGTTCCTATTGATGCTACCCCTATATCAAGGATGAAATCGACCACTGCTTCTCATGACAAATCCACTACTTCTTCCAAAAGGAAACTGCCGCCGTCTGCCACTGTTGACTCTGCTAAGGGCCCGGGATCTCGTTTTAGCAAAAAGTCCAAGCCATCACCCCCCAGCACCCCAGGTGAAGGTTCCAGCTCCTTAATCCGCAAGTTTTTTACTATGGCAGGGAACCAGATTCCCGAGGAAGCTATCGCTGAGTGGGATAGGATGAGCTTGTCTGAAGCTGCGAAGGCCACTGCTTGGTGTGAGGCTCAGAGTCTTTTTCATACTTTAAAGCGTAACGAAGAAATGGTGGCAGCAGCCCGCAGCGATCAGAAGCTACTTGAAGAAATTAGGCAGTTAAAAACCCTCCTTAAGACAAGTGAAGATGAGAAGAAAAAGTTAGCTGATGCCAGCAAGAAGCTTAAGGCTTCCGAGGCTAAGCTGTTAAAAGAGCGTGAACAGTTGAACACCTCCATCGTGAACCTTGACTCTGAAAAGGACGCCCTACAAGCTTCCTATACCAGGAAAGTTGGTGAGTTTAAGAAGAAGCTGGATTCTCTCAATACCACCATCGCCCTGGAGAGATCTACCCGGGAAGCCGCCAAACGGGAAAAGTTCGAAGCCGGGTATAGCCGTGGGGTGAACGATTACATTGAATCTACATACGACCACTTCCCCACTTTGGACTGGACTCTGCTGGGTGATGACGCCGTGAAGCTGGTGGAGGAGATCAAGAAGAAAGAAGTTGCCGCAGCGGGGGAGCAGGAGAAGGTCGTTCCGTCTGAACCTGCGGCTGAGGCACAGGTCGTGGTGGAGAGCTCCAACCCAGATGCTCAGATGGAAGATGTGGAGACAGCCGACCCTGTTCCTGACCAGGATGCTCCTGCGGCGTCTCCTGACAATCCTGCTTCATGAGTGCCGCCCCTTAATTATAAGTTCGTTTTTCCTTTTGAAACATTCATACCCTCAAACGGGTTAACTTTTATGGTCTCTGTTTTGATAACATTCCTGGCGTTCGTGCCCTAAGTTTCAAACTTGTGGATGAGGGTGCAGGTACCTCGGAATACCTCGCAAGATGTAACCTTTTAACTTTGGTTTTCATCTTTTATCTTATCGTACTTTTATTTTTCCTACGCCCAAAATCCATGCTTAGATTTGCCATGCTGTTCCTTCCGGATAATTACTAGATTTGTCATGTCAAGTTCACACGTAGGTAGCTGTAGCTTTATGTAAAATTCCAAATGCATAAGACCAACCTGTCCTGCACCATTAAATAACTAACATACCTGTATTTATAAATAATTATGTGCCAATCCAAGAATATCCATGATATGTACCATACAGGTAACCAATAGGATCTATACCATAAGGTCACATTTTAAACAAAGTTCACCAACACGCATATTTGCGTTATTGCAACCATAAACCTGAAGCTCACCCGAGCTTTTTCGTACCTCTTGACCGGAGATACAAACCGTATATGATAAAGGTCATTCACGACCACATTACTCCAATAATCTGATGTATAAATAATCCATTCTTGCACCTAATTTCCTTAAGTACATATTCTATTTTCCATAGATTAGATCATCCATAAGCCATTTTATCCACTGCATTCGAGAAAACCCGATCACGCATATACATCCTTGCCTAGGGCAATGTGCCATTAAATTCCATGTACTTCACAATCCTGTAT
Organism: Heracleum sosnowskyi; assembly: GCA_030848705.1. Classification (NCBI taxonomy): domain Eukaryota; kingdom Viridiplantae; phylum Streptophyta; class Magnoliopsida; order Apiales; family Apiaceae; genus Heracleum; species Heracleum sosnowskyi. Next base: position 15,575,987 of record CM061239.1, read on the forward strand.
GAAGTTTAATCCGTGCCACAGCTTCAGGGATCATTAGCCTTGAACCTCCCAACTGTGGTGTCAATCCGTCCAGTGTTTCAGCTTGCATTCGTGCAAGGAAGCTTGAACCAGAGTATGGCCCATGAGTGGTTTCCACACTTTACCATGATACTCATGCCTAGTGTCCCTGGGGCTTATATGAGTTGATACATTTGAATATTTATCCATGAATATTAACCTTTACCTCATAATCCATGAGTATTAACCTTTACCTCATAATCCATGAGTATTAGCCTTTACCTCATAATCCATGAGTATTAGCCTCCAATCCAATCCAATTCCGTTAAATTTAATCCAAATCATATTAAATCCAATCCAATAATATTAAATCCAATCCAAATAACATTAAATCCACTCCAAATAATATTAAATCCACTCCAAATAATATTAAATCCGATCCAAATAACATTATTTCGAAATTTAACCCTTTAAACCTGTATAGAGTATATCCACTACCCCCCAGTTCTTTATCATATAATCATTTATGGTGAAGAACTAAACAAAGGCAATCATACAACGAACTTTTAATCCACATGTAATCCTTACAGCAAAAACATAAAGAGTGATAAAGCATTCAAACAAGAAGAGCCATATGAATCAAAAATAGAGGTTTCATTAATATTGTAAAATTTATCGAAAGACATCCAATAGGTAGGGTGTGCATACACTACCCCCCGAGTGCTTAAAGAACAAATGAAAATGTCTTATTATGGACCTGAAACAAAGTGCTTCGAAGCTGATCCAAACAGCTATGAAGCTGAGGCTCACAACCACGAAGCTATACCTAAGCATGGCAGTTACAACTAATAAACTGCCTTTATTATTCCTATGCCTGAAAGAGGCCTACAGAAATAGTACCTGATGATTTACTGGTAGTATTTCTTGAGGTGCTCACCATTCCATGCCCTTGGAATGAGCTTTCCATCCAAATCCGTGAGATGGTAGGTACCTTCCCATAAGACAGTCTTTATGAGGTACAGACCTTCCCAATTTGCTCCAAACACGCCATGCCCATGAACCTTCATGTTGGGCATCATTTTCCTTAGGACCAAATCGCCAACCTTCAATGGGCGAGCACGGACCTTGCTGTCAAAGTACTTCCGAGTACGTTGTTGATAAGCAGCTAGCTTCAGCTGTGCAGTAGTTCGAACCTCTTCCACGAGATCTAGGTACAATCGATGATTCACCTCGTTGTTTTCAGGATCGTAGTTATCCCTTCTGAACGATCCAGCCCCAATTTCCACGGGCACCATAGCTTCACAGCCATAGGTTAAGGTGAAAGGTGACTCTCCTGTAGTGGTCCGCGGTGTTGTGTTGTATGACCATAAAACCATAGGGAGCTCCTCGGGCCAACACCCCTTGCTTTCTTCCAATTTAGTTTTCAAAGTGTGCTTGATGATCTTGTTGACAGCTTCCGTTTGTCCATTACTTTGAGGGTGATAGACTGCCGTGAAGCCTTTCTGAATCCCGAGGTCGTCACACAGCTTTCGCAACTCTTTGCTATCAAACTGCTTTCCATTATCTGAGATCAATTTATATGGAACCCCGAATCTGCACACGATTGCCCGAAAAACGAATTCCTTTATTTTTGCTGCGGTTATTGTAGCTAAAGGTTCAGCTTCAGCCCATTTGGTAAAGTAATCTACCGCCACAACAGCATATTTCACTCCTCCTTTACCTTTAGGGAGCTCCCCAATCAGGTCGATTCCCCACACAGCGAAAGGCCAAGGGCTAGTGAGTGGTTTCAAGGGAACAGCTGGATTGCTATTGAAGTTTGCGAACCTTTGGCAACGATCGCATGCCCGAGTGAACCTGTGAGTATCTTTCTGGATTGTCGGCCAATAGTATACTTGGCGTAGTATTTTGTGTGCCAGAGAGGTTCCCCCTGAATGATTGCCACAAATTCCCTCATGGACTTCCCGCATAATATACTCGCATTCGTCTCCTGAGATGCACTTCAAAAGCGGTTTGTTAAATCCTCTTTTGTATAAACAACCATCATAGATGACATACCTTGCAGCCTGGTATTTTATTCTTCTTGCTTCCTCCTTTCTTTCTGGAACAATCCCTTTTGTGATGTAATTCATAATAGGTGTTGTCCACAATGCCTCAGTTGCAGGTTCCAAGTTCATGACCTCAAGTCTAGGAATGCTAGGCTGAAGTTGAATCTCCAAAGGTATTACCCCTAGCATAGTAGCTTCCCTTTGTGAACCCAGTTTTGCAAGTGCATCCGCGTCAGTGTTTTGTGTTCTTGGGATTTGCTCGAGGTTCACTTCTTTGAACCTGCTAATCAGCTCTTGGGCGTACCTCATGTAAAGGTCAGTACGAGGACCTCTAGCCTGGAATCCTCCTCGAATATGCCACACCATCAGCATAGAATCACTGAAAACGGTCATGTTTTCTACCCTCATTTCCAAAGCAAGCTTCAAGCCAGCTATTAGAGCTTCATACTCTGCATCATTGTTTGTTGCATTAAAAGCGAAGTGAATGGAGCTTTGAAGCTTGTGGCCTTCCGGGCTAATGAGAATGATACCAGCTCCTGCCCCATTTCCATTTACCGCTCCATCTACATAGAGTGTCCACCACGGTGAACAGTTTTCGACCGTCTCTTCGGGGGCTGTAGGTTTAGCTATACACTCATCGCCCTTAACTTCAAATGATGGGGGGAATTCCAACAAGAAGTCTGCCAGCACTTGCCCTTTTATAGCCGTTCTTGGCTTGAAGTCAATATCGAATTGCCCCAACTCCACAGCCCATTTCATAAGCCTTCCCGAAGCTTCAGGTTTGTGCAAAACCTGCCTTAGCGGGAATGAAGTACGTACCTCGATTCGGTGTGCCTGAAAATAAGGCCGAAGCTTCCTCGAAGCCAAGATTAGGGCATAAGACAACTTTTCCATGTTAGAATACCGTGTTTCGGCGTCCAGCAACCTTTTACTTACGTAATAACCGGGTGTTGAACCTGTAGCTCCTCCCGGACTAGTACAGCACTGATAGAATATTCTGAAACTGCCAAGTACAAGATGAGAACCTCTCCATCTAGAGGTTTAGACAGCAATGGAGGACTGCCCAACTGTTCCTTTATCTTTGTAAAAGCAGCCTCACATTCCGGGTTCCATTCGAAGTTCTTTCCTTTCTTGATTGCTGCAAAGAATTCTCTACATTTATCTGAGGATTTGGAGACAAACCTGTTTAGAGCTGCAATCCTACCAGTAAGACTCTGAACCTCCTTTATGTTTCGAGGAGATCGCATCTCGACTAAAGCTTTAATCTTGGCAGGGTTTGCCTCAATTCCCCGATGATTGACAATGAAGCCTAGAAACTTTCCTGATTCCACGCCGAAAACACATTTCTGAGGGTTGAGCTTCATTCTGAACCTACGTAGTATGTTGAACATTTCTGATAGATGTATCACATGGTCAGCTGCAGCTTTAGATTTGACCAGCATGTCATCAACATAAACTTCCATAGTTTTCCCTATCTGATCTTTGAACATCTTATTAACCAGCCTTTGGTAGGTAGCTCCAGCGTTCAACAATCCGAAAGGCATGCCAATATAACAGTAGAGACCTCTATCTGTGATGAAGGATGTATGCTCCTGATCAGGTTCATACATGGGAATCTGATTATATCCCGAGTAGGCGTCCATGAAGCTTAAGAGAGCATGCCCAGCTGTAGCATCCACCAATTGATCAATCCGTGGGAGTGGAAAGCTATCTTTAGGGCATGCCTTGTTCAAATCCGTAAAATCCACACATGTTCGCCATTTTCCATTAGGCTTCTTGACAAGAACTGGATTTGCCAACCAATCCGGGTAGAATGATTCTCTTACCAGCCTAGCTTCTAGTAATCTGTCAACTTCTTCTTTGAGGGCTAAAGCTCTCTCACCACTTATCGCCCTTCGTTTTTGTCTCACAGCAACCTTTTCGGGGTCAATGTTAAGGTGATGACACATCACCCTGGGATCTATCCCCACCATGTCAGAGTGACACCAAGCGAAAACATCCAAGTTATTTTTTAAGAAACGAATCAATGCTTCCCTAGCTTCAGGTTCCAACTGCTTCCCAATTTTTAGTTCCTTGGAGGGGTCGGTTGGATCCACTAGGATTGACAAAGTGTCACCAGCAGCCCCTGTTGTTTCCCTAGCTTCAGGCATCCGTGGATCTAGATCAATTTTCACCTGAACCTCTGTGTCCCTTCTTCTAGATTGTGAAGGAACCTTGGGGGAGCTTTCCGTCTGGGCATCCTCAAAGTCACTATCATTTACCTCTTCAACAATACCTTCGCTAAGAGGTTCACTGTCTTCTTTGAGTTTTGGTGGGGGTGCCTCCAGCATCCGTACCTCATTCTGGGTATCTACCCCCGAAGAAAAGACAATATCCCTGGAGCTTTCTTCACCTGGATGTTGGATAATCATAATTACATTGCACAAATTATGTACCTGCTGTGAAGGTTCATTCTTCGTTGATGCCTCCTGGTACCTATAGCAATTATCCGTGGTACCTCCATCAACCAACAACAAATGCTTTGAAGCTTGCTCAGCGGTGCGCAGGGCCTTACTATAGCATTCCCTTGAATCTACTTGACAACCCTTTAGACATCCAATCCCGTTAGGAGTAGGAAACTTCATAGAGAGATGGTAGATAGAGGTTACTACTCTCATTTCCTTCAAGAGGGGTCTGCCCACGATACAATTATATGATATGTCTTCGTTTACTACCATGAATTCTGTCACCTGCGTAGCTCTCATAGGTTCAGCTCCCAACACAACATGAAGCTTTACCCTACCCACAACTTGCACTGGTCCGCCAGTAAATCCGTATAAGTCATTGTAAGCAGGGGACATTTCCTTGTCCGCGAGTCCCATCTTTTGATAAGTGTCATAAGCCAATATGTTGCAAGAACTTCCATTATCCACCAAGACTCGATGCACATTGAGCCCTCCAATTGTGATAGTCACCACCAATGCATCGTTGTGGGGGTGATGCACATGCCTTGCGTCGTCTTTAGTGAAGGTGATGTCCGCAGCTTCACCTCTAAACAGCTTTGGGGGTCTATCTGCCAAATGATAAACATTTGTGAGAGGGTTTCCTCTAGCCTCACGTGCATAATTCTTCATTGCATTCCTGCTGAAACCTCCAATGTATGGTCCGCCTATGATTGTGTGAATACTACCAGCCCTGGTAGCTCGATCAGGTGCAGACTTTTCTTCATCTCTCTTGGATCTGTCATCCTTGTACTTTTTCGCCTCCTGGGCCACAAATTCTGTGAGGAAACCTTTCCTGATCAAGTCCTCAATATGATCTTTGAGGTGTCGGCAGTCGGCTGTTTCATGCCCATTAGCATCATGGAAAGCACAATATCTAGCCAAATCCTTCCTTCCGGGAGGTCCCGTCCTGGAGGGTTTTCTGAACATCCCCGACTTATCACCAATTTCAAAGATATGTTCCACAGGTGCTGCCAAAGGGGTGTATTCCGAGTACCTTCTACTACCCTTAGATGACGGATATTTGTACTCAACTGTTCTTTTTGAACCTGTGGTGTTCACTGACAGAGGTGCAGTCTTTGCCTCCTTGCTTACATCCCGGCCATCACCTGAAGCCGTGTTATAGGTTGTCCGCTTGCTATAATTCCTTTCCTTCGGGCTGTAAGACCTATTCCTCTTATTCCTGTTCCAATCTCGTAAAGCATTATCCTTTTTCAAATTCTCCAAGGACTGTTCCACGACTTTGTGTCTTTCTGCCTTAGCGTAGAAGTCAGCCAAAGTGGTAGGTTCCCTACTCTGCAGCTCTTTCCAGAATTCGGTCCCAGGCTTAACCCCAGCTATCAGAAAATTTTTATAAGTTTCGTCTGTGGTTTTCCTCACCCTTGGAACCTCAGCATTGAACCTCTTGAAATAGTCGTTAAGTGATTCATTGTCACGTTGCTTAATATTTGCTAGGGTATTGGCCGGAGGTGCAAACGTGACTGAAGCTCTAAACTGAGTTACAAACATCTCACCCATCTGTCTCCATGACTTAACAGAATTGGAGGGGAGCCTCTTGAACCACTGATGAGCACTATCCCTTAGAGTTGCAGCCAGCAACCGACATTTTGTGCGATCCTTGATTTGATAGACTTCCATCTCCGTGTTGAAACGACTGAGAAACTCTACGGGGTCTGTGGTCCCGTTGAATTTCAAGTCTCCCACTCCCCTGTAGCTACGGGGTAAGGGCGAATCCCGCACCTTCTTAGTGAAAGGTGATCCCACCGTCAATCCTGATTGGGGGCCCCTCTCTGCCATAATCTTCTCGAGGACTTTCCTGAGGTCCTCCTCCTTGTATTTTCCACCACCTTCGGCTGACCTAGAGGTGTCGTCAGTGTCACTTCCACCGTTGGAGCTCTCATCAGAACTGTCATCAGCTTTATAGGACGAGCCTGAGCTATGCTCATCTTCAGGTTTAGAGTGGGACTTATCCTTATGACTCCCTGATGCTTTAGACAGTGATTTCTCACTTTGTACCTTCTTGGGGCCCTTCTGTTTTGCTTCCAATAGCTTAAGCCTCAAATCCTTACTCGTTAGCTTCTTTCCCATTCGGTCGAATACAGTAACACTCCTTGTAACCGAAGGTTCAGGATCCTCCTTATCCTTGGGCTCAGCTTCAGAGTTCCAGTCAGGATTACTCTGATCGGTTTCAACATCAGAAAAAGTCTTCTTAGTTTTCTCCTTCTCAGGTCCTTCCTCCTCGCTGCCAAAATCCAGCCGAGTAGGCGTAACCTTAGGAGCCTTAGGCCGTTTTTGCTTCTTTCGCCATCTCTTCATCTTTTCAGATCTTTTCTCCAAGGAATCCACTCTTTCACCAATTTTCTTGAGGTGATCGAAAATGTCCTTGTTCGTAACCTCGCCATGAGGACCTGTTCCACGGCCTTCTTCATTGTTAGTTGGTGTTTGCGTTTTTCCGGAATCATCCGACATCTTTTCTCTCTTAAGATTTCTGATGGAGTTCCCCTCCTTCTAGCGCCACTTATGTTGTGAGAGAAATTTGGTACAACACAATTGAGAGAATCTCGCTGGAATATTCGTAAGAAACGCCCTTGAGTATCGGACGGAGCTGCAGGCTTACAGCTAGAAACCCGTAGCTCACGGTATGAACAGAATGATGGAAGTATGTTTCCGGGGGCTGAGTTGACAAAACCACCGGTCGAAATAAGTAGTGTAAATCCTACACCACCCGTAAATTCGCCGGAATATGTATCACTGAGGTGCACGTGCCTTATGCTTCTCGAGAGTGAAAATCTGAATCCTTTAGTCAAGTGCCTACATATCCTATTTATAGGAATCAAGCCCCATATAGTTCTATTAGGTTTATACTTCTCCATCCTTGCAAATTCGGCCTCCCTAAGATCATCCATCTTAGAGTTTCAGTCGAATAAGGCAGCTCTTGCCGAGCTTTCCAGTGTCCTAATCCATATCCAACTCTAAGTCCTAGAGGTCTTCATGCAGGTAAAGTATATCCGAATAATCAATATGAGTCCCATACTGATTGCAATTGTTCCATCCAACCTGTTTAGCTAAGCCTTGAAGTTCTTTTACGAGTACGATTCCGTGACCCTAAAGTATAGGCAGCTGCATCCGTGTCCTACTAGTACTCTGCCTTCCAGGGGTCACGATCACTCGTCACCTTAGACCAGTATCGAGGTTCATACCACCTAAACCTTGTTGCTCTTTACCTGAACCCCGATACCTTGATCCTGTCTAAGCAACCTGTACCTGTCCTCTGGCGCCTTGAATCTATATCCCAATTCGCACCAACCCTACTCAATACACCCCTACTGGACTTTCAATACCTATGGGCCTTAAATTGAGCCCATATGAGATTTTGGGCACAACACAAACCAATCAGTGAATCTTCCATTGGATCATTTATATATATAAAAGTACTTCACAAGTTCTGCTTTGACTGTTTTTCATATCTATACACAAAACAAGCTGATGCATAATCTTAATTAATATAAGAAATAGTGTCAATGTAAACTTGTGGTGCCACTATATGTACATTTACATTGACGGTTTAAGTGATAACCTTGCAATAGTTGGTTGAAAGTTGCTTTGTGACAAATTTGATTATTGTTAATCTGATAACTTCATTTATCTTTTTTATTGTCAATTAATTCATCCTTTTCTTGCAGGTTCTACTCAAACAGAAGACAAATACATACCCTATTCAATAGGCAAAACCCTTGCTCAAATAAAAAAAGAACAGAATTGGTTCTACGACCCCACCATTAAGTACGAATCCCTTAGACAATGTACTGTCCCCAGGTTTGCCTACTGTGATGACTCTGCTACCGACTGGTCAGACTCCTCTGCCTCCTCTGTAATCATGACAGTAGAAGAAGCTCAAACTCGTAAAGACAAAATTCTTGCTGAAGCCAGAAAGGAAAAGCCCTTTCCAGACCACCCCCGGGTCAGTTACCAAGTACTCAAACAGTTCGAATATGTAGACCCTGAATTTGTGAATATGTACCAGTGATTGTTAGTATCTCAATCAAAAGGGTTTTATAGAGGATTAGCATTAGCCCGCCTGTATGAATGATATTCTTAGCTGATGGTTGATATGCAGTTTATATGAAGTTTTATATTCTTATATGAAGTTGATACCGGGATGTTCAGTGTGGCATTTTACAAGCATTCACATAAATAATGTGTACAAATAGCTATATCACCCTCATAAATCTGTCCCCCAGAAATAACTTGCAATGACTGCCATAACGAATGGTATGCACAATTGTTTCATACTGTATTGGTACATTCTCAGATAAAGCTTGTACTAGCCTTCCATTTCCTCCGGATGAAAAGCAATGGTCATTTTTGCTGAAGTCTTAAGTTCGTATTTTCGTCACAAATGTCATTCTCGTCACTGTATGTTTTTCGTCATAAGTATCCCTTTCGTCACAAGTATAATTTTCGTCATAAATATAATTTTATCTGCAAACAAGAACACCCAAGTTGCTCTTGGTTTATCTTCCACTATAGTGAGAAAGTAAGTACAATTTCCATGAGTTTTATGCCGATATGGCCCCCAAACATCTACATGAAGTAATTCAAACAAAGCAGAACTAGTAGAAGTACTTTCTGAGAAAGCTAGTCAAGTCTGCTTGGACAAATGACATGTGTCACAGTTTCCTAAAGGAACTGACAATTTGCACATAAACTCTGGTAAAAACTTCATAGAAGATGCTGAAGGATGTCCTAAACGCAGATGCCACAGTGTTGTATCTGCCTTTATAGTAGAATTGCTTATAGCAGAAATAGACGGACTGAGAGATGGTATGAGCTCAGTGGTAGTCACAGGATGATGAAGTAGGTACAGTCCCTCTTGTAGTTCACCAATCTCGATAGTCTTCTTCAAAACAAGGTCCTGAAGATAACAGGCATCCTTAGTGAAGAAAGCATGACAATGAGAGCTATTAGTGATTTTTGGTATGGACAACAAATTGTAGCTGAAACTAGGCACATATAAGACATCAGTTAACACTATGTTTGCATGTAGAATAATTTTTCCAGTATGAGTGACCACTGTAGTCTGACCATTTGGTAAGTGCAGAGTAGAATTAATTGTTTGAACATCTGTAAGTAAATTCAAATGAGGTGTTATATGATCTGTCGCCCCACTGTCAAGTATCCAAACATCAGCTCCCATAGAATGTTTAGTATTAGAATGACACACAAAGTGTAGTACATTACCAGCCATATGTGTAGGTTGAGTGTTGTTGGAACCAGATATATTGCCAGTACTAGCAGCAGCTGCAGTCAATTCTTTAAAACTAGATTGTATCATGGTCATTAACTGTTGACATTGAGTAGAAGTAAAACCACCATTTGTTTCTCCAGGGTTAGATGAGCCAACAGTAATAGAAGAACCACCAGCATCTGCAGTGACATTATACACCTATGCAGCATGCCCAAGAGTCTTTGGCCGTGGTTTAGGTTTACCATAAAGCCTATGCCATGATGGATAGCCATGCACACAAAAACATTTCTCCCTGGTATGCCCTGTCATATGACACACCTCACAAACCATTGACGCATCAGTCACACTCTTTTTATTACTGTGAAACTTTGGCTTGGACTGAGATGCATAGTTTGCAGATCCTGAGTTCTCAAAATTTCGAATTGACAAAGCAACATTATCACTAGTCACCACTGACCTAGTTTGACATTCTCTCTTATTTTCCTCTTGTAACAATATACTATAAGCTGTGCTGAGACTAGGAACGGGATTCATGAGTAATAAATGTCCTCTAATTGCTGTGAATTGCTCACTCAATCCCATAAGAAAATGCGACAATTTCAGACTCTTATTAAAAATCTCCAGCTTAGCATTGTTATCACAAGTGCAGTGTCCACAATTACAATGAGGAATTTCAGCAAGATCATCAAGTTCATCATACAAGGACCTGAATTTAGTAAAATACGCAGAAATTGACATAGTTCCTTGACTCAATGATGCAAGTTCCTTTCTCAAGTTGAACATTTTAGGCACATTTGTTTGAGCAAATCGAAGAGCAAGATCATCCCAAATATCTTTTGCAACAGTCATATACATCACACTCAAGCGAATTTCAGGAGAAACAGTATTTAATATCCATGAAATCACAATATCATTACATCGAGACCACAGCATTAACTGATTTCCAGGAGTAACAGGTTTAACACAAGTACCGTCAATGAAACCAAGTTTAAGCTTTGAAGATAAAGCAATACGCATCGCACAATGCCATTGATTGTAATTCTGCTCAGTAAGCGTAACAGTAAGCAAGATCATACCTGGATGATCAGAAGGATGGAGATAGAATGGATGATTTGAATCAATGTTGTTACCAGTTGTTGCATTGAGATAAGAACTTGAGGACGCCATTAGAGAGATCACAACTCACAGCGAAGATTACAGAGAGATTTGAGGATAAGTTTGCATCAATTGACGTAATTAACAAAGACGCATAGTAGAATTAAACTTTCCATGGATCTTTAGCTCTGATACCATATCAGATTCACAACTTATGAATCATATTGAATGAAATTATGTTTGTTACAGAGAGAATAACAAGATGGATATAAGAAGAAGAAGTAAGTAGGCTGTATTACAGCTTGAACCATTTATACTACTTCTATCTCTATATTTCCTAACTAACTAACAACCTCCAGCTGTCTCCAGCTGTGTAACAGAATTGGTAGCTTCTAGATCATGATTCTGTTTCCTGAGTTGCCTTTGTAGGCTGAGAGGTTTCTATATAGTCATCATGCACTGAATAAATGGGGAAAATGTTTATTAATTAAGAAATGATGTCATAGTCCCGCTTGGATTTTGGTTACCTAAGAGAGCATTTTGAATTTTGATCATTCTAGTTTTGTTCTTACCGAGGATTTAGGGTATACATGATATAACTATATATGTGTAATGTGCATCGAGTGCATTTGATAGTTTGATCTTATATGATATCCCCGTAGATGTTCCCAGGCACCTTAATAGCTTAGTATTGGTTAGTGTATTTGCTAGTGAAGGGTTACTTTTAATATTTAACATTATCTTGATTTTAATATTTAATTCTTATTTTAATTTTGTAGTTTACTATTTAGTTTCTTTTGATAAATTTTCAATTCTGTTTAATATCATATTTGGATATACTATCACAAACGCCAAACACATAATAAGAACACGGGAAGTACCTAAAAATGTACATTATGTTTTAATCAAAAGTAGTATACATCTTGGCGAGTTCATGCATTTCTCAGAAATGCGACATAAAATTTGAGTATTTCATCCATTCATAGCTCCTACACTTCGTAATTGGTTGTATTTGTCTTCCTGGAAACAAGCAACAACCTTCGTCATAACAGAAAAGCAAAAGAAAACATCAACAGTTAAACATTTTGAAAGATCAGGTGACACGAATATGCACACCCTCGAACCTCGAATCCTCGATCAACAACATAATTGCTTTAGGGTGCTGATATATGCACACCAAAAATTTATTCATGCACATCCTACGCATATTTTGGATTATAATGTCCCTGACTTCTCTTTTGGCAACTGGGGATAAAACTTTGTTGAGTTTTATTAATAATGTTGATACTGCCAAAATGCAACAACTCATGTTAGAGAGATTCCAATTAATAATCAACTCAGATAAGCTTATCAAATGAAGAATTAGACCAGAAAAAAGAAAGCAAACCACGTTGAAATGAATAATTTGAGCTCTCTCTCGCAAGTCTTTTATGTTTACAATCGAAATTTATCATGTAAAGGATACATAGTTAATAGATAGCATCTGTAAATTCTCAGAGCAGCTGACAAGTACAAAGTTAACATAGAAGTATAAAACAATTCCAGAAAATAGTAATATGTAAGGTACTACTTCAAACTAATAGAAAAAGATAAGTTCTCGCTCTTTTTTGTATTCCCTCACAAAAAATATTAACATGGCTGCTCCTAAATAGTAGTGAAGTCACGATCTCGCAGAGTTGCAGTAGAGGGCATGTTAATCAACAATTCACATGCTAATCAAATTAGCCATACTCATTAAACTGAGATATGGAACTCGACTTCTGAACTCTCAAATTTAAGCTTACAAAATACAGTAAAAAAAAAGTATGTGCGTGTTTGGGATATCACAAAAAAGTTGATTTATAGTTTAAAATGAGTAATTAAGAGTATGCATTTACTATTCTATTAGGAGTTAAAAGGCTATTTCATCATTCAAGCAAGGCCCAAGTTGCAGGAGGGTCATTGAACTGAAAAAGTTCATACTTAGAACTCAATGAGGCAAGATGCCGATAAACGTTTCTACTGGAGAAGTACTGGACACAGGTTTGACTCATTTGTTAATGAGCGAGTTTCAACATAGTTGTAGGCTCGATTTATGAACGAGCTGAGCTTGATCAAGACAAAACAAGACTGAAAACTCGATTATAGGTTCATGAACAGGCTTGTGATCAAGCTTTCAAACAGGCTCAAATGCTCAAAGGAAATGTCAATAAACAATCTCGTGAATATAGGCTCATAAACATTCTTTATTTTTAAAAAGATAAGAATAGATTAGGTAAATTAAAAATGTTGCTGTACTATATATATAGCACACACATTAAATACTATGTTATATAACATAATACTTCCAAAAAAAATTGACATACTTATTATAATATTCATGAACAGGCTTGTGAACGGGCTCGCAGGCAGGCTGGCAAGCTGTTCGCTCTAATCTTCATGAACCTATAAACAGATATTTGAGCTCAAAGTAAGCTCGAGTTTGACTACTTTTAAATGAACCAAACTTGACCAATTATTCGGCTTCTCCTGCAACTAAAGCAATCAAGAGTGGACCACCAGCTACAGTAGCTGTAGCATAGTTGTAGAACTCCCCCGGGCTGCTTTGATCATCAGTAAGATGACCAAATGTGTTGAGATCAGTACCCCAAAACACATATGGAAAAAGCATGGCAACTTTGTTTAATAAACCAAATCCTAATCGTTTTATTCCTTCCAGCTTTCTTTGAGGTAACTCGGGAGTAAATTTAATAGACCCACTTTTCAGAACCCCTAGAGGAACAGCGCAAAGAGCCATATCACCCTCATAAATCTGTCCCCCAGAAATAACTTGCAATGACTGCCATAACGAATGGTATGCACAATTGTTTCATACTGTATTGGTACATTCTCAGATAAAGCTTGTACTAGCCTTCCATTTCCTCCAGATGAAAAGCAATGGTCCCCTCCCATATCAAACGGATCATCTTCATCCCAGAATGCAAGAGAAAGTTTAAAAACCAGGCCAGCATTGGCAATTAATAAAATGGCAGAAACTTTTCTTCAATTTTTATGTATTTCCAACTGCTTTCATGGTACAAACAACAGTTTAATAGAAAAATCGTACTCTTTTAACATTTTTTAAAGTAAATTCACCTTAATCGGAACACAATATTTCACTCACATATAGCTTACACAGAATATAATTCAGTAAATAGATGTTCACTTGGTCATAATTACTGCAACAATCAGTGCGATGCTATTTTGCAATAATCAGTGAAAATCAGTTATATACAAAAAATTGGTCATTAGGAGGAAATATATTTAAGAGAGAGCGATTCATAAGATGGAGCATATTATATGCTAGAATTTAATATTAATATTATATTATTATATATTTTAAAATAGAATTTGGAATATGAATTTTGAGAAAAATAAAAATAATAATAAATATACTAAATTAAAATAATAAAAAATATTAAATAATTTTTTTTTATTTATTCAAAATTTCGGAGAATTGAAAAGAATTATTAGTACATGGTTTAAATGAGACAGTCGGGCTATAGTTTGAGTGTGTGGGCTCCCAGGACTGGTTTTGAACCAAGGTGACACGGTCTAAATCAGAGTAACTGGACCGGGTATCATACATGTAATCATACATATATACATACATGTATTCACATATATATACATATTAAATTTGAAGTTTACAGAAGGGAAGCCTTGATCATGGTAGGATACTGGGAAGGAAGTAGACTTGTCACAAACTGTTGTGAGAGAAATTTGGTACAACACAATTGAGAGAATCTCGCTGGAATATTCGTAAGAAACGCCCTTGAGTATCGGACGGAGCTGCAGGCTTACAGCTAGAAACCCGTAGCTCACGGTATGAACAGAATGATGGAAGTATGTTTCCGGGGGCTGAGTTGACAAAACCACCGGTCGAAATAAGTAGTGTAAATCCTACACCACCCGTAAATTCGCCGGAATATGTATCACTGAGGTGCACGTGCCTTATGCTTCTCGAGAGTGAAAATCCGAATCCTTTAGTCAAGTGCCTACATATCCTATTTATAGGAATCAAGCCCCATGTAGTTCTATTAGGTTTATACTTCTCCATCCTTGCAAATTCGGCCTCCCTAAGATCATCCATCTTAGAGTTTCAGTCGAATAAGGCAGCTCTTGCCGAGCTTTCCAGTGTCCTAATCCATATCCAACTCTAAGTCCTAGAGGTCTTCATGCAGGTAAAGTATATCCGAATAATCAATATGAGCCCCATACTGATTGCAATTGTTCCATCCAACCTGTTTAGCTAAGCCTTGAAGTTCTTTTACGAGTACGATTCCGTGACCCTAAAGTATAGGCAGCTGCATCCGTGTCCTACTAGTACTCTGCCTTCCAGGGGTCACGATCACTCGTCACCTTAGACCAGTATCGAGGTTCATACCACCTAAACCTTGTTGCTCTTTACCTGAACCCCGATACCTTGATCCTGTCTAAGCAACCTGTACCTGTCCTCTGGCGCCTTGAATCTATATCCCAATTCGCACCAACCCTACTCAATACACCCCTACTGGACTTTCAATACCTATGAGCCTTAAATTGAGCCCATATGAGATTTTGGGCACAACAACTACCCCCCGGTTCCTTGTAGTATTAAATACAAAAGGAACCAAAGCCTATTTCGTTCTCCGATGATCAACCCTTAACCTCATAACCAGCCGCAATCCCATATCCGAACACTCAATACCTAATCGAAATCCTCGACATCTATACCTCCGTATCTCGGCAAATTAATTCCACATTATAATTAACTCTCAAAGATATATTTATCCACACATTATCCTTTGTCTATTGAAAAGAATTCAAATTTCAAAACCTGCAACAAACCTCTCATATTCCTCCTAGAAAATTGAACCACGCATTAATCCTTCACATTTTTCATAGCCGTTTTGCTTTTTTCTTTTTTCTAAGAAAAACGAGACCTATCCGGGTATGCCACCTGGCACAGCTGCTCCTCTTCCGTGTGTACTTAAACACACATTCACCCCTCTTTCTCTCTTTTTATCTCACTTTTCCACACAAACTGTTCATTCTCTCTACCTTCTCTCCGGCGAAAGGCTTCCAGACGGCTCCGGGTTTCAGCGATACTTCAATCTTTGATCATCCTCAATCTGCATCACTTCGCAAGGTATGAATCTGTCCTTATCTTTCGTTTTTATTCCCTATTTGCCGGTGCATGCCGTTCTTGAATATACTCGACTCGTATATATATGCACATGTATACATACATACACAATCATATATGCACGCCCACACATTCGTATCATCTGTGTAATCAAATAGAAGATCGAGAGGTCGCATGTACCTTCCCTTTGTGACCTGTAATTGCTCGATATTGCTGCCATATAATCAAGTAAAACCCATGAAACTCATTTAACTCTTGTCTTTCTTGGTGTTACGAATTGCATACAACGCTGCGTCTCCTCATCTTCCCGGTTGTTCTTGCTTGCATGCATAATCGGCTGTATGTACCACATATGCCCCGGCAGGTTAACATTGACAAGCTGTCTCTTAAAGACTTAAGTTAACAATTGAAAAATTTTTCTGTAGTTTTAAGGCTAAATTTCTATATGCTACGACCTCTCCCGAGGTGAAGACCTATGTGAACCTTTATCTATCCTTCATATGTAGAAGCAACCTTATAGTTTATAATTTACGAACCTTGGGAGCTACTCTGACCTTCACCTGTTCGACCTATGTCCTCAATAACAATCCTCACAAAAAGCCCCAACCGAAAATTTTCGTAAGCCTTTTGGTTTACTCGTCCCTTTGCTTGCCTGATTGCGAGAAACCTGGTTGCTTGTTATCTTACCCTGAATCATCTTTTGCAGATGTCAGGGAATTCAACCCCTACAAGCTCCCAGCAATCGACGGCCCATGGGGTGCAGACTCCCGTGGACTCTGATCCTCTATTTGCCAGAACCCTTCCATTGAATCCACTCGCTATCAAACCAGTCAGTACCAGGACTCGCTCCAAAGTTAAGGTTCTGGTTCCCGAACAAGCCATTGTATATGTTCGAACAAATCTCTTTTCCCATAAAATTAAAGATTCTCAACTCCTTACCATTCGTCATGCATCCTCCGACAATTATCCACTCCCCGATTCAGAAGTTGAAGTCGAGGTTTCCTTAGAAGATGACACTCCCAACGAATCTCAAGGCATAATCCCTGCTTGTGAAGAGCTAGATACCTCAATGAACGCTAACCGAGTAAAAATTCTTCTCCAAAAACACCGTCCCAAGTGCCGCCTGGTGGTACCTTCCCCTGGGGAAAGATGTCACCGTTTTGACAACTTTGAACCTGACCAACAGATTCCCTGTGCTGTGTTTTCTGCCATATTTTTTAGAATGGGTTTGTCCATCCCTTTACATCCTTTTATCTATGATATCATTACCTATTATGACATTGCTCCTCTTCAAATGACCCCAAACGCCTACAGAATGGCCATGTGTATGTATGTCCTTTATGACCAGCAGTTCGAAAAGAAGATGTCTTCCCGTGAGCTGGGTTTCTTTTACCAGCTCAAACAAACGGGAAAGAATTCCGGTTTCTTTTACTTGTCCGCCTGGAATGTCCATGATGGACAATGCATCAAAGGAAACAGGAAGGGGATGACCGATTGGTTACCCCAATTTCTCTATTGCTATGATTGTCCCGTTTATAGAACAGAATTCAACAGAAATCCCAGTAAGTATTGTCTTTATATTTTCCTTATTCCTTCCATAATAATTTAGGCATCGCACTTTAACCCACACCTAATCCTTATATAGAGATTCCAAGTAAGACAACACTTAAGGGCCATTCCCTGGAAAGGGCTCTTGAGGCCTTGAAGCTGTCAGCGGAGCTAGGAGATGGTGCTAGTCTGCTGACAGAGCAAAACCTTAGAAGATGTGGTTTTTTGCCAAATAAGAAATCTTTAAACCTGGTTTCAACAGAGGACTCTGAAGCTGAAACCTCAAGTAAAATAAGTTTCCTATTATGTCTTTGTGCTTTACTTTATCATTTGTGCATTCTTAACGCGCTATTATCCTTGTTTTCATACCTTATTGTTCATATAATAATCTTTGATTTCCCTTGTAGATATGGCTTCTGGTGTGCCATCCTTTGTCAACAAATCCGCCAGCTACGATGACCTCTTTGGAGATGAGGGGAAAGACCTTGTTCCTATTGATGCTACCCCTATATCAAGGATGAAATCGACCACTGCTTCTCATGACAAATCCACTACTTCTTCCAAAAGGAAACTGCCGCCGTCTGCCACTGTTGACTCTGCTAAGGGCCCGGGATCTCGTTTTAGCAAAAAGTCCAAGCCATCACCCCCCAGCACCCCAGGTGAAGGTTCCAGCTCCTTAATCCGCAAGTTTTTTACTATGGCAGGGAACCAGATTCCCGAGGAAGCTATCGCTGAGTGGGATAGGATGAGCTTGTCTGAAGCTGCGAAGGCCACTGCTTGGTGTGAGGCTCAAAGTCTTTTTCATACTTTAAAGCGTAACGAAGAAATGGTGGCAGCAGCCCGCAGCGATCAGAAGCTACTTGAAGAAATTAGGCAGTTAAAAACCCTCCTTAAGACAAGTGAAGATGAGAAGAAAAAGTTAGCTGATGCCAGCAAGAAGCTTAAGGCTTCCGAGGCTAAGCTGTTAAAAGAGCGTGAACAGTTGAACACCTCCATCGTGAACCTTGACTCTGAAAAGGACGCCCTACAAGCTTCCTATACCAGGAAAGTTGGTGAGTTTAAGAAGAAGCTGGATTCTCTCAATACCACCATCGCCCTGGAGAGATCTACCCGGGAAGCCGCCAAACGGGAAAAGTTCGAAGCCGGGTATAGCCGTGGGGTGAACGATTACATTGAATCTACATACGACCACTTCCCCACTTTGGACTGGACTCTGCTGGGTGATGACGCCGTGAAGCTGGTGGAGGAGATCAAGAAGAAAGAAGTTGCCGCAGCGGGGGAGCAGGAGAAGGTCGTTCCGTCTGAACCTGCGGCTGAGGCACAGGTCGTGGTGGAGAGCTCCAACCCAGATGCTCAGATGGAAGATGTGGAGACAGCCGACCCTGTTCCTGACCAGGATGCTCCTGCGGCGTCTCCTGACAATCCTGCTTCATGAGTGCCGCCCCTTAATTATAAGTTCGTTTTTCCTTTTGAAACATTCATACCCTCAAACGGGTTAACTTTTATGGTCTCTGTTTTGATAACATTCCTGGCGTTCGTGCCCTAAGTTTCAAACTTGTGGATGAGGGTGCGGGTACCTCGGAATACCTCGCAAGATGTAACCTTTTAACTTTGGTTTTCATCTTTTATCTTATCGTACTTTTATTTTTCCTACGCCCAAAATCCATGCTTAGATTTGCCATGCTGTTCCTTCCGGATAATTACTAGATTTGTCATGTCAAGTTCACACGTAGGTAGCTGTAGCTTTATGTAAAATTCCAAATGCATAAGACCAACCTGTCATGCACCATTAAATAACTAACATACCTGTATTTATAAATAATTATGTGCCAATCCAAGAATATCCATGATATGTACCATACAGGTAACCAATAGGATCTATACCATAAGGTCACATTTTAAACAAAGTTCACCAACACGCATATTTGCGTTATTGCAACCATAAACCTGAAGCTCACCCGAGCTTTTTCGTACCTCTTGACCGGAGATACAAACCGTATATGATAAAGGTCATTCACGACCACATTACTCCAATAATCTGATGTATAAATAATCCATTCTTGCACCTAATTTCCTTAAGTACATATTCTATTTTCCATAGATTAGATCATCCATAAGCCATTTTATCCACTGCATTCGAGAAAACCCGATCACGCATATACATCCTTGCCTAGGGCAATGTGCCATTAAATTCCATGTACTTCACAATCCTGTATGAAGTTTAATCCGTGCCACAGCTTCAGGGATCATTAGCCTTGAACCTCCCAACTGTGGTGTCAATCCGTCCAGTGTTTCAGCTTGCATTCGTGCAAGGAAGCTTGAACCAGAGTATGGCCCATGAGTGGTTTCCACACTTTACCATGATACTCATGCCTAGTGTCCCTGGGGCTTATATGAGTTGATACATTTGAATATTTATCCATGAATATTAACCTTTACCTCATAATCCATGAGTATTAACCTTTACCTCATAATCCATGAGTATTAGCCTTTACCTCATAATCCATGAGTATTAGCCTCCAATCCAATCCAATTCCGTTAAATTTAATCCAAATCATATTAAATCCAATCCAATAATATTAAATCCAATCCAAATAACATTAAATCCACTCCAAATAATATTAAATCCACTCCAAATAATATTAAATCCGATCCAAATAACATTATTTCGAAATTTAACCCTTTAAACCTGTATAGAGTATATCCACTACCCCCCAGTTCTTTATCATATAATCATTTATGGTGAAGAACTAAACAAAGGCAATCATACAACGAACTTTTAATCCACATGTAATCCTTACAGCAAAAACATAAAGAGTGATAAAGCATTCAAACAAGAAGAGCCATATGAATCAAAAATAGAGGTTTCATTAATATTGTAAAATTTATCGAAAGACATCCAATAGGTAGGGTGTGCATACACTACCCCCCGAGTGCTTAAAGAACAAATGAAAATGTCTTATTATGGACCTGAAACAAAGTGCTTCGAAGCTGATCCAAACAGCTATGAAGCTGAGGCTCACAACCACGAAGCTATACCTAAGCATGGCAGTTACAACTAATAAACTGCCTTTATTATTCCTATGCCTGAAAGAGGCCTACAGAAATAGTACCTGATGATTTACTGGTAGTATTTCTTGAGGTGCTCACCATTCCATGCCCTTGGAATGAGCTTTCCATCCAAATCCGTGAGATGGTAGGTACCTTCCCATAAGACAGTCTTTATGAGGTACAGACCTTCCCAATTTGCTCCAAACACGCCATGCCCATGAACCTTCATGTTGGGCATCATTTTCCTTAGGACCAAATCGCCAACCTTCAATGGGCGAGCACGGACCTTGCTGTCAAAGTACTTCCGAGTACGTTGTTGATAAGCAGCTAGCTTCAGCTGTGCAGTAGTTCGAACCTCTTCCACGAGATCTAGGTACAATCGATGATTCACCTCGTTGTTTTCAGGATCGTAGTTATCCCTTCTGAACGATCCAGCCCCAATTTCCACGGGCACCATAGCTTCACAGCCATAGGTTAAGGTGAAAGGTGACTCTCCTGTAGTGGTCCGCGGTGTTGTGTTGTATGACCATAAAACCATAGGGAGCTCCTCGGGCCAACACCCCTTGCTTTCTTCCAATTTAGTTTTCAAAGTGTGCTTGATGATCTTGTTGACAGCTTCCGTTTGTCCATTACTTTGAGGGTGATAGACTGCCGTGAAGCCTTTCTGAATCCCGAGGTCGTCACACAGCTTTCGCAACTCTTTGCTATCAAACTGCTTTCCATTATCTGAGATCAATTTATATGGAACCCCGAATCTGCACACGATTGCCCGAAAAACGAATTCCTTTATTTTTGCTGCGGTTATTGTAGCTAAAGGTTCAGCTTCAGCCCATTTGGTAAAGTAATCTACCGCCACAACAGCATATTTCACTCCTCCTTTACCTTTAGGGAGCTCCCCAATCAGGTCGATTCCCCACACAGCGAAAGGCCAAGGGCTAGTGAGTGGTTTCAAGGGAACAGCTGGATTGCTATTGAAGTTTGCGAACCTTTGGCAACGATCGCATGCCCGAGTGAACCTGTGAGTATCTTTCTGGATTGTCGGCCAATAGTATACTTGGCGTAGTATTTTGTGTGCCAGAGAGGTTCCCCCTGAATGATTGCCACAAATTCCCTCATGGACTTCCCGCATAATATACTCGCATTCGTCTCCTGAGATGCACTTCAAAAGCGGTTTGTTAAATCCTCTTTTGTATAAACAACCATCATAGATGACATACCTTGCAGCCTGGTATTTTATTCTTCTTGCTTCCTCCTTTCTTTCTGGAACAATCCCTTTTGTGATGTAATTCATAATAGGTGTTGTCCACAATGCCTCAGTTGCAGGTTCCAAGTTCATGACCTCAAGTCTAGGAATGCTAGGCTGAAGTTGAATCTCCAAAGGTATTACCCCTAGCATAGTAGCTTCCCTTTGTGAACCCAGTTTTGCAAGTGCATCCGCGTCAGTGTTTTGTGTTCTTGGGATTTGCTCGAGGTTCACTTCTTTGAACCTGCTAATCAGCTCTTGGGCGTACCTCATGTAAAGGTCAGTACGAGGACCTCTAGCCTGGAATCCTCCTCGAATATGCCACACCATCAGCATAGAATCACTGAAAACGGTCATGTTTTCTACCCTCATTTCCAAAGCAAGCTTCAAGCCAGCTATTAGAGCTTCATACTCTGCATCATTGTTTGTTGCATTAAAAGCGAAGTGAATGGAGCTTTGAAGCTTGTGGCCTTCCGGGCTAATGAGAATGATACCAGCTCCTGCCCCATTTCCATTTACCGCTCCATCTACATAGAGTGTCCACCACGGTGAACAGTTTTCGACCGTCTCTTCGGGGGCTGTAGGTTTAGCTATACACTCATCGCCCTTAACTTCAAATGATGGGGGGAATTCCAACAAGAAGTCTGCCAGCACTTGCCCTTTTATAGCCGTTCTTGGCTTGAAGTCAATATCGAATTGCCCCAACTCCACAGCCCATTTCATAAGCCTTCCCGAAGCTTCAGGTTTGTGCAAAACCTGCCTTAGCGGGAATGAAGTACGTACCTCGATTCGGTGTGCCTGAAAATAAGGCCGAAGCTTCCTCGAAGCCAAGATTAGGGCATAAGACAACTTTTCCATGTTAGAATACCGTGTTTCGGCGTCCAGCAACCTTTTACTTACGTAATAACCGGGTGTTGAACCTGTAGCTCCTCCCGGACTAGTACAGCACTGATAGAATATTCTGAAACTGCCAAGTACAAGATGAGAACCTCTCCATCTAGAGGTTTAGACAGCAATGGAGGACTGCCCAACTGTTCCTTTATCTTTGTAAAAGCAGCCTCACATTCCGGGTTCCATTCGAAGTTCTTTCCTTTCTTGATTGCTGCAAAGAATTCTCTACATTTATCTGAGGATTTGGAGACAAACCTGTTTAGAGCTGCAATCCTACCAGTAAGACTCTGAACCTCCTTTATGTTTCGAGGAGATCGCATCTCGACTAAAGCTTTAATCTTGGCAGGGTTTGCCTCAATTCCCCGATGATTGACAATGAAGCCTAGAAACTTTCCTGATTCCACGCCGAAAACACATTTCTGAGGGTTGAGCTTCATTCTGAACCTACGTAGTATGTTGAACATTTCTGATAGATGTATCACATGGTCAGCTGCAGCTTTAGATTTGACCAGCATGTCATCAACATAAACTTCCATAGTTTTCCCTATCTGATCTTTGAACATCTTATTAACCAGCCTTTGGTAGGTAGCTCCAGCGTTCAACAATCCGAAAGGCATGCCAATATAACAGTAGAGACCTCTATCTGTGATGAAGGATGTATGCTCCTGATCAGGTTCATACATGGGAATCTGATTATATCCCGAGTAGGCGTCCATGAAGCTTAAGAGAGCATGCCCAGCTGTAGCATCCACCAATTGATCAATCCGTGGGAGTGGAAAGCTATCTTTAGGGCATGCCTTGTTCAAATCCGTAAAATCCACACATGTTCGCCATTTTCCATTAGGCTTCTTGACAAGAACTGGATTTGCCAACCAATCCGGGTAGAATGATTCTCTTACCAGCCTAGCTTCTAGTAATCTGTCAACTTCTTCTTTGAGGGCTAAAGCTCTCTCACCACTTATCGCCCTTCGTTTTTGTCTCACAGCAACCTTTTCGGGGTCAATGTTAAGGTGATGACACATCACCCTGGGATCTATCCCCACCATGTCAGAGTGACACCAAGCGAAAACATCCAAGTTATTTTTTAAGAAACGAATCAATGCTTCCCTAGCTTCAGGTTCCAACTGCTTCCCAATTTTTAGTTCCTTGGAGGGGTCGGTTGGATCCACTAGGATTGACAAAGTGTCACCAGCAGCCCCTGTTGTTTCCCTAGCTTCAGGCATCCGTGGATCTAGATCAATTTTCACCTGAACCTCTGTGTCCCTTCTTCTAGATTGTGAAGGAACCTTGGGGGAGCTTTCCGTCTGGGCATCCTCAAAGTCACTATCATTTACCTCTTCAACAATACCTTCGCTAAGAGGTTCACTGTCTTCTTTGAGTTTTGGTGGGGGTGCCTCCAGCATCCGTACCTCATTCTGGGTATCTACCCCCGAAGAAAAGACAATATCCCTGGAGCTTTCTTCACCTGGATGTTGGATAATCATAATTACATTGCACAAATTATGTACCTGCTGTGAAGGTTCATTCTTCGTTGATGCCTCCTGGTACCTATAGCAATTATCCGTGGTACCTCCATCAACCAACAACAAATGCTTTGAAGCTTGCTCAGCGGTGCGCAGGGCCTTACTATAGCATTCCCTTGAATCTACTTGACAACCCTTTAGACATCCAATCCCGTTAGGAGTAGGAAACTTCATAGAGAGATGGTAGATAGAGGTTACTACTCTCATTTCCTTCAAGAGGGGTCTGCCCACGATACAATTATATGATATGTCTTCGTTTACTACCATGAATTCTGTCACCTGCGTAGCTCTCATAGGTTCAGCTCCCAACACAACATGAAGCTTTACCCTACCCACAACTTGCACTGGTCCGCCAGTAAATCCGTATAAGTCATTGTAAGCAGGGGACATTTCCTTGTCCGCGAGTCCCATCTTTTGATAAGTGTCATAAGCCAATATGTTGCAAGAACTTCCATTATCCACCAAGACTCGATGCACATTGAGCCCTCCAATTGTGATAGTCACCACCAATGCATCGTTGTGGGGGTGATGCACATGCCTTGCGTCGTCTTTAGTGAAGGTGATGTCCGCAGCTTCACCTCTAAACAGCTTTGGGGGTCTATCTGCCAAATGATAAACATTTGTGAGAGGGTTTCCTCTAGCCTCACGTGCATAATTCTTCATTGCATTCCTGCTGAAACCTCCAATGTATGGTCCGCCTATGATTGTGTGAATACTACCAGCCCTGGTAGCTCGATCAGGTGCAGACTTTTCTTCATCTCTCTTGGATCTGTCATCCTTGTACTTTTTCGCCTCCTGGGCCACAAATTCTGTGAGGAAACCTTTCCTGATCAAGTCCTCAATATGATCTTTGAGGTGTCGGCAGTCGGCTGTTTCATGCCCATTAGCATCATGGAAAGCACAATATCTAGCCAAATCCTTCCTTCCGGGAGGTCCCGTCCTGGAGGGTTTTCTGAACATCCCCGACTTATCACCAATTTCAAAGATATGTTCCACAGGTGCTGCCAAAGGGGTGTATTCCGAGTACCTTCTACTACCCTTAGATGACGGATATTTGTACTCAACTGTTCTTTTTGAACCTGTGGTGTTCACTGACAGAGGTGCAGTCTTTGCCTCCTTGCTTACATCCCGGCCATCACCTGAAGCCGTGTTATAGGTTGTCCGCTTGCTATAATTCCTTTCCTTCGGGCTGTAAGACCTATTCCTCTTATTCCTGTTCCAATCTCGTAAAGCATTATCCTTTTTCAAATTCTCCAAGGACTGTTCCACGACTTTGTGTCTTTCTGCCTTAGCGTAGAAGTCAGCCAAAGTGGTAGGTTCCCTACTCTGCAGCTCTTTCCAGAATTCGGTCCCAGGCTTAACCCCAGCTATCAGAAAATTTTTATAAGTTTCGTCTGTGGTTTTCCTCACCCTTGGAACCTCAGCATTGAACCTCTTGAAATAGTCGTTAAGTGATTCATTGTCACGTTGCTTAATATTTGCTAGGGTATTGGCCGGAGGTGCAAACGTGACTGAAGCTCTAAACTGAGTTACAAACATCTCACCCATCTGTCTCCATGACTTAACAGAATTGGAGGGGAGCCTCTTGAACCACTGATGAGCACTATCCCTTAGAGTTGCAGCCAGCAACCGACATTTTGTGCGATCCTTGATTTGATAGACTTCCATCTCCGTGTTGAAACGACTGAGAAACTCTACGGGGTCTGTGGTCCCGTTGAATTTCAAGTCTCCCACTCCCCTGTAGCTACGGGGTAAGGGCGAATCCCGCACCTTCTTAGTGAAAGGTGATCCCACCGTCAATCCTGATTGGGGGCCCCTCTCTGCCATAATCTTCTCGAGGACTTTCCTGAGGTCCTCCTCCTTGTATTTTCCACCACCTTCGGCTGACCTAGAGGTGTCGTCAGTGTCACTTCCACCGTTGGAGCTCTCATCAGAACTGTCATCAGCTTTATAGGACGAGCCTGAGCTATGCTCATCTTCAGGTTTAGAGTGGGACTTATCCTTATGACTCCCTGATGCTTTAGACAGTGATTTCTCACTTTGTACCTTCTTGGGGCCCTTCTGTTTTGCTTCCAATAGCTTAAGCCTCAAATCCTTACTCGTTAGCTTCTTTCCCATTCGGTCGAATACAGTAACACTCCTTGTAACCGAAGGTTCAGGATCCTCCTTATCCTTGGGCTCAGCTTCAGAGTTCCAGTCAGGATTACTCTGATCGGTTTCAACATCAGAAAAAGTCTTCTTAGTTTTCTCCTTCTCAGGTCCTTCCTCCTCGCTGCCAAAATCCAGCCGAGTAGGCGTAACCTTAGGAGCCTTAGGCCGTTTTTGCTTCTTTCGCCATCTCTTCATCTTTTCAGATCTTTTCTCCAAGGAATCCACTCTTTCACCAATTTTCTTGAGGTGATCGAAAATGTCCTTGTTCGTAACCTCGCCATGAGGACCTGTTCCACGGCCTTCTTCATTGTTAGTTGGTGTTTGCGTTTTTCCGGAATCATCCGACATCTTTTCTCTCTTAAGATTTCTGATGGAGTTCCCCTCCTTCTAGCGCCACTTATGTTGTGAGAGAAATTTGGTACAACACAATTGAGAGAATCTCGCTGGAATATTCGTAAGAAACGCCCTTGAGTATCGGACGGAGCTGCAGGCTTACAGCTAGAAACCCGTAGCTCACGGTATGAACAGAATGATGGAAGTATGTTTCCGGGGGCTGAGTTGACAAAACCACCGGTCGAAATAAGTAGTGTAAATCCTACACCACCCGTAAATTCGCCGGAATATGTATCACTGAGGTGCACGTGCCTTATGCTTCTCGAGAGTGAAAATCTGAATCCTTTAGTCAAGTGCCTACATATCCTATTTATAGGAATCAAGCCCCATATAGTTCTATTAGGTTTATACTTCTCCATCCTTGCAAATTCGGCCTCCCTAAGATCATCCATCTTAGAGTTTCAGTCGAATAAGGCAGCTCTTGCCGAGCTTTCCAGTGTCCTAATCCATATCCAACTCTAAGTCCTAGAGGTCTTCATGCAGGTAAAGTATATCCGAATAATCAATATGAGTCCCATACTGATTGCAATTGTTCCATCCAACCTGTTTAGCTAAGCCTTGAAGTTCTTTTACGAGTACGATTCCGTGACCCTAAAGTATAGGCAGCTGCATCCGTGTCCTACTAGTACTCTGCCTTCCAGGGGTCACGATCACTCGTCACCTTAGACCAGTATCGAGGTTCATACCACCTAAACCTTGTTGCTCTTTACCTGAACCCCGATACCTTGATCCTGTCTAAGCAACCTGTACCTGTCCTCTGGCGCCTTGAATCTATATCCCAATTCGCACCAACCCTACTCAATACACCCCTACTGGACTTTCAATACCTATGGGCCTTAAATTGAGCCCATATGAGATTTTGGGCACAACACAAACCAATCAGTGAATCTTCCATTGGATCATTTATATATATAAAAGTACTTCACAAGTTCTGCTTTGACTGTTTTTCATATCTATACACAAAACAAGCTGATGCATAATCTTAATTAATATAAGAAATAGTGTCAATGTAAACTTGTGGTGCCACTATATGTACATTTACATTGACGGTTTAAGTGATAACCTTGCAATAGTTGGTTGAAAGTTGCTTTGTGACAAATTTGATTATTGTTAATCTGATAACTTCATTTATCTTTTTTATTGTCAATTAATTCATCCTTTTCTTGCAGGTTCTACTCAAACAGAAGACAAATACATACCCTATTCAATAGGCAAAACCCTTGCTCAAATAAAAAAAGAACAGAATTGGTTCTACGACCCCACCATTAAGTACGAATCCCTTAGACAATGTACTGTCCCCAGGTTTGCCTACTGTGATGACTCTGCTACCGAATGGTCAGACTCCTCTGCCTCCTCTGTAATCATGACAGTAGAAGAAGCTCAAACTCGTAAAGACAAAATTCTTGCTGAAGCCAGAAAGGAAAAGCCCTTTCCAGACCACCCCCGGGTCAGTTACCAAGTACTCAAACAGTTCGAATATGTAGACCCTGAATTTGTGAATATGTACCAGTGATTGTTAGTATCTCAATCAAAAGGGTTTTATAGAGGATTAGCATTAGCCCGCCTGTATGAATGATATTCTTAGCTGATGGTTGATATGCAGTTTATATGAAGTTTTATATTCTTATATGAAGTTGATACCGGGATGTTCAGTGTGGCATTTTACAAGCATTCACATAAATAATGTGTACAAATAGCTATATCACCCTCATAAATCTGTCCCCCAGAAATAACTTGCAATGACTGCCATAACGAATGGTATGCACAATTGTTTCATACTGTATTGGTACATTCTCAGATAAAGCTTGTACTAGCCTTCCATTTCCTCCGGATGAAAAGCAATGGTCATTTTTGCTGAAGTCTTAAGTTCGTATTTTCGTCACAAATGTCATTCTCGTCACTGTATGTTTTTCGTCATAAGTATCCCTTTCGTCACAAGTATAATTTTCGTCATAAATATAATTTTATCTGCAAACAAGAACACCCAAGTTGCTCTTGGTTTATCTTCCACTATAGTGAGAAAGTAAGTACAATTTCCATGAGTTTTATGCCGATATGGCCCCCAAACATCTACATGAAGTAATTCAAACAAAGCAGAACTAGTAGAAGTACTTTCTGAGAAAGCTAGTCAAGTCTGCTTGGACAAATGACATGTGTCACAGTTTCCTAAAGGAACTGACAATTTGCACATAAACTCTGGTAAAAACTTCATAGAAGATGCTGAAGGATGTCCTAAACGCAGATGCCACAGTGTTGTATCTGCCTTTATAGTAGAATTGCTTATAGCAGAAATAGACGGACTGAGAGATGGTATGAGCTCAGTGGTAGTCACAGGATGATGAAGTAGGTACAGTCCCTCTTGTAGTTCACCAATCTCGATAGTCTTCTTCAAAACAAGGTCCTGAAGATAACAGGCATCCTTAGTGAAGAAAGCATGACAATGAGAGCTATTAGTGATTTTTGGTATGGACAACAAATTGTAGCTGAAACTAGGCACATATAAGACATCAGTTAACACTATGTTTGCATGTAGAATAATTTTTCCAGTATGAGTGACCACTGTAGTCTGACCATTTGGTAAGTGCAGAGTAGAATTAATTGTTTGAACATCTGTAAGTAAATTCAAATGAGGTGTTATATGATCTGTCGCCCCACTGTCAAGTATCCAAACATCAGCTCCCATAGAATGTTTAGTATTAGAATGACACACAAAGTGTAGTACATTACCAGCCATATGTGTAGGTTGAGTGTTGTTGGAACCAGATATATTGCCAGTACTAGCAGCAGCTGCAGTCAATTCTTTAAAACTAGATTGTATCATGGTCATTAACTGTTGACATTGAGTAGAAGTAAAACCACCATTTGTTTCTCCAGGGTTAGATGAGCCAACAGTAATAGAAGAACCACCAGCATCTGCAGTGACATTATACACCTATGCAGCATGCCCAAGAGTCTTTGGCCGTGGTTTAGGTTTACCATAAAGCCTATGCCATGATGGATAGCCATGCACACAAAAACATTTCTCCCTGGTATGCCCTGTCATATGACACACCTCACAAACCATTGACGCATCAGTCACACTCTTTTTATTACTGTGAAACTTTGGCTTGGACTGAGATGCATAGTTTGCAGATCCTGAGTTCTCAAAATTTCGAATTGACAAAGCAACATTATCACTAGTCACCACTGACCTAGTTTGACATTCTCTCTTATTTTCCTCTTGTAACAATATACTATAAGCTGTGCTGAGACTAGGAACGGGATTCATGAGTAATAAATGTCCTCTAATTGCTGTGAATTGCTCACTCAATCCCATAAGAAAATGCGACAATTTCAGACTCTTATTAAAAATCTCCAGCTTAGCATTGTTATCACAAGTGCAGTGTCCACAATTACAATGAGGAATTTCAGCAAGATCATCAAGTTCATCATACAAGGACCTGAATTTAGTAAAATACGCAGAAATTGACATAGTTCCTTGACTCAATGATGCAAGTTCCTTTCTCAAGTTGAACATTTTAGGCACATTTGTTTGAGCAAATCGAAGAGCAAGATCATCCCAAATATCTTTTGCAACAGTCATATACATCACACTCAAGCGAATTTCAGGAGAAACAGTATTTAATATCCATGAAATCACAATATCATTACATCGAGACCACAGCATTAACTGATTTCCAGGAGTAACAGGTTTAACACAAGTACCGTCAATGAAACCAAGTTTAAGCTTTGAAGATAAAGCAATACGCATCGCACAATGCCATTGATTGTAATTCTGCTCAGTAAGCGTAACAGTAAGCAAGATCATACCTGGATGATCAGAAGGATGGAGATAGAATGGATGATTTGAATCAATGTTGTTACCAGTTGTTGCATTGAGATAAGAACTTGAGGACGCCATTAGAGAGATCACAACTCACAGCGAAGATTACAGAGAGATTTGAGGATAAGTTTGCATCAATTGACGTAATTAACAAAGACGCATAGTAGAATTAAACTTTCCATGGATCTTTAGCTCTGATACCATATCAGATTCACAACTTATGAATCATATTGAATGAAATTATGTTTGTTACAGAGAGAATAACAAGATGGATATAAGAAGAAGAAGTAAGTAGGCTGTATTACAGCTTGAACCATTTATACTACTTCTATCTCTATATTTCCTAACTAACTAACAACCTCCAGCTGTCTCCAGCTGTGTAACAGAATTGGTAGCTTCTAGATCATGATTCTGTTTCCTGAGTTGCCTTTGTAGGCTGAGAGGTTTCTATATAGTCATCATGCACTGAATAAATGGGGAAAATGTTTATTAATTAAGAAATGATGTCATAGTCCCGCTTGGATTTTGGTTACCTAAGAGAGCATTTTGAATTTTGATCATTCTAGTTTTGTTCTTACCGAGGATTTAGGGTATACATGATATAACTATATATGTGTAATGTGCATCGAGTGCATTTGATAGTTTGATCTTATATGATATCCCCGTAGATGTTCCCAGGCACCTTAATAGCTTAGTATTGGTTAGTGTATTTGCTAGTGAAGGGTTACTTTTAATATTTAACATTATCTTGATTTTAATATTTAATTCTTATTTTAATTTTGTAGTTTACTATTTAGTTTCTTTTGATAAATTTTCAATTCTGTTTAATATCATATTTGGATATACTATCACAAACGCCAAACACATAATAAGAACACGGGAAGTACCTAAAAATGTACATTATGTTTTAATCAAAAGTAGTATACATCTTGGCGAGTTCATGCATTTCTCAGAAATGCGACATAAAATTTGAGTATTTCATCCATTCATAGCTCCTACACTTCGTAATTGGTTGTATTTGTCTTCCTGGAAACAAGCAACAACCTTCGTCATAACAGAAAAGCAAAAGAAAACATCAACAGTTAAACATTTTGAAAGATCAGGTGACACGAATATGCACACCCTCGAACCTCGAATCCTCGATCAACAACATAATTGCTTTAGGGTGCTGATATATGCACACCAAAAATTTATTCATGCACATCCTACGCATATTTTGGATTATAATGTCCCTGACTTCTCTTTTGGCAACTGGGGATAAAACTTTGTTGAGTTTTATTAATAATGTTGATACTGCCAAAATGCAACAACTCATGTTAGAGAGATTCCAATTAATAATCAACTCAGATAAGCTTATCAAATGAAGAATTAGACCAGAAAAAAGAAAGCAAACCACGTTGAAATGAATAATTTGAGCTCTCTCTCGCAAGTCTTTTATGTTTACAATCGAAATTTATCATGTAAAGGATACATAGTTAATAGATAGCATCTGTAAATTCTCAGAGCAGCTGACAAGTACAAAGTTAACATAGAAGTATAAAACAATTCCAGAAAATAGTAATATGTAAGGTACTACTTCAAACTAATAGAAAAAGATAAGTTCTCGCTCTTTTTTGTATTCCCTCACAAAAAATATTAACATGGCTGCTCCTAAATAGTAGTGAAGTCACGATCTCGCAGAGTTGCAGTAGAGGGCATGTTAATCAACAATTCACATGCTAATCAAATTAGCCATACTCATTAAACTGAGATATGGAACTCGACTTCTGAACTCTCAAATTTAAGCTTACAAAATACAGTAAAAAAAAAGTATGTGCGTGTTTGGGATATCACAAAAAAGTTGATTTATAGTTTAAAATGAGTAATTAAGAGTATGCATTTACTATTCTATTAGGAGTTAAAAGGCTATTTCATCATTCAAGCAAGGCCCAAGTTGCAGGAGGGTCATTGAACTGAAAAAGTTCATACTTAGAACTCAATGAGGCAAGATGCCGATAAACGTTTCTACTGGAGAAGTACTGGACACAGGTTTGACTCATTTGTTAATGAGCGAGTTTCAACATAGTTGTAGGCTCGATTTATGAACGAGCTGAGCTTGATCAAGACAAAACAAGACTGAAAACTCGATTATAGGTTCATGAACAGGCTTGTGATCAAGCTTTCAAACAGGCTCAAATGCTCAAAGGAAATGTCAATAAACAATCTCGTGAATATAGGCTCATAAACATTCTTTATTTTTAAAAAGATAAGAATAGATTAGGTAAATTAAAAATGTTGCTGTACTATATATATAGCACACACATTAAATACTATGTTATATAACATAATACTTCCAAAAAAAATTGACATACTTATTATAATATTCATGAACAGGCTTGTGAACGGGCTCGCAGGCAGGCTGGCAAGCTGTTCGCTCTAATCTTCATGAACCTATAAACAGATATTTGAGCTCAAAGTAAGCTCGAGTTTGACTACTTTTAAATGAACCAAACTTGACCAATTATTCGGCTTCTCCTGCAACTAAAGCAATCAAGAGTGGACCACCAGCTACAGTAGCTGTAGCATAGTTGTAGAACTCCCCCGGGCTGCTTTGATCATCAGTAAGATGACCAAATGTGTTGAGATCAGTACCCCAAAACACATATGGAAAAAGCATGGCAACTTTGTTTAATAAACCAAATCCTAATCGTTTTATTCCTTCCAGCTTTCTTTGAGGTAACTCGGGAGTAAATTTAATAGACCCACTTTTCAGAACCCCTAGAGGAACAGCGCAAAGAGCCATATCACCCTCATAAATCTGTCCCCCAGAAATAACTTGCAATGACTGCCATAACGAATGGTATGCACAATTGTTTCATACTGTATTGGTACATTCTCAGATAAAGCTTGTACTAGCCTTCCATTTCCTCCAGATGAAAAGCAATGGTCCCCTCCCATATCAAACGGATCATCTTCATCCCAGAATGCAAGAGAAAGTTTAAAAACCAGGCCAGCATTGGCAATTAATAAAATGGCAGAAACTTTTCTTCAATTTTTATGTATTTCCAACTGCTTTCATGGTACAAACAACAGTTTAATAGAAAAATCGTTACTCTTTTAACATTTTTTAAAGTAAATTCACCTTAATCGGAACACAATATTTCACTCACATATAGCTTACACAGAATATAATTCAGTAAATAGATGTTCACTTGGTCATAATTACTGCAACAATCAGTGCGATGCTATTTTGCAATAATCAGTGAAAATCAGTTATATACAAAAAATTGGTCACAAAAGCTACCTTGCCCAAATATAGCTGAAGGCCAAGGATTGTAGCTAACAAAAAATAAAAATAAAGCAAATTTCTTTTACACCATAACAATGCAATATTGATAATTATACTGACCGCGAGAACAAGCAACATGAAGGGTGTTGATTTATCCCTCTTGACTGAGCCTACAAGTGGTTAGCTGAGGTGTCAAAAATGACAACTAGTGCCAGCTAAGCAAGCATGATTCTGTTACAAGTTTGTTACAATAGTAGTAGTATATAGTTAGCATTCCTTTCTTCTGTAATAGTTAGTTTTATTCTCCATAATGTTCTTTCTTGCTCTGAGCTAGCTTTCTCAGCAATACAATCAATTCATATGTTCGTTAAACAAACTGAGTTCATCTTCTTCTTGTGTCAAATAATTTGATCAATTTACAGTCTTTAACATGGTATCAGAGCGAATCTGCGATTCTGCAACTCTACAATTGTTTTCTCGTTGCAAGATTTGTGTTCGATCGTGTTTTTCGTGATAGATCGTGGTTGAATCACGTTGAAAATGCAACAAAAAGCGAAGATTATAGGTGTTTCGTTCGATTTTTCATTCATATTTCTGCAATTTATCACCAGTTTTGTAGCTACAATAGTTCATATGATGTGTTGAATCTGTTGAGGTGTTCATATGATGTGTTGATGTGTTGATATTTCTGCAATCTCTCTGCGATTGAGTAATCTCTATGATATTTCTTGAACAGTTTGTTCATATCTTTCTGGTGAAATAGTAGTGAACTTAGGTCAATTTCGTTCTAATTTGTTATAGATATGGCTGAATCTAGTAGTACTGGTATTCCAAATCCATGGAATAGAAATACTCTGCAACCGGGACAAGATCTGACTAGTGTATATTACATACATCCATCTGATGCTAATACATCTCAATTAGTCTCCGTAAAGTTCAATGGTAGTGGTTTTAGTAACGGGAAACGATCTATTATGCTAAGTCTCTCAGCTAAAAATAAGTTGGGATTCATTGATGGGACTGTTGTGAAGCCTATTTCTACTACACCTTAGTACAAAGCCTGGGAAAGGTGCAATGACCTAGTTTGTTCTTGGTTGTTATGTAATTTGGATGACACTATCTCTAGGAGTGTTTTGTTTTTGAAAACTGCAAGAGAGATATGGATTGATTTAGAGGATAGGTTTGGATATGCCTCTATGACACAGGTTTTTTCATTAGAACAACAATTGTTTGATTTACAGCAAGGATCTAAGAATATTTCATATTTTTCACTGAGATGAAGATTTTATGGGATGCAATGAGTGATGTTAATCCTCTTGCTGCACATGTAATAACTTCACTTGTAATCTTACTCAGAGAGTACATCAAATGCAACAAGATCATAGGTTGTTACAGTTTATGATGAAACTGAGTGATAAATATGCTACTATCAGGGGTAATATCTTAATGCAACAACCTTTGCCAAGCATTTCTAATGTGTTCATATTGTTTTCTCAAGAAGAGAGGCATCAGGAATTGTCTAGTCTAAATGCTAATGCTGAGTCTTTGGCTTTCATAGCTGATAACAAGAAACAACAGGATAGTTATCCTAGAAATTTTCAGAGATCTTATGAAACTAATAGTTTTCATAAAGGAAATTTTGGGCCCAAAAGTACTGCTAATACTACACCTAGTTTCAAGAAAGGAAACAATTATTTTTGCACACATTGCAAAATTTCTGGTCACAGTAATGAGAGGTGCTTCAAGCTCCATGGGTATCCTCCTAACTTCAAGAACTTTAAGGATAAGAAGATGGCTGCAGTTTCTATGAATTCTACTGCTGATTCTATTCCTAATGACTCTACTACTGCAATCTATGTACATCAGTACAATCAACTGATGGAGTTACTGAACAAATCTCAAATGGTGGGTGACACTCCAATTTCTTCTCAACCATCTGAACATGCCATGTTGGCTAGTAAGGTTTGCTTATTAGCAAATACTATTACAAAATCAAGTTGGCTTCTGGACAGTGGAGCAACTGATCACATTTGTTCTGATTTGAGTGCTTTTATCACTTATGTACCAGTTACTGAACCAGATGATTATATTGTGGTTCCTGATGGCAGACATATTAAAATCATGCATATTGGTTCTATACATCTTCACAAAGACATGGTCTTGCATAATGTTCTTCATATACCTGATTTTTAGTATAATCTGATTTTTGTGCACAAACTTTGTAAAGATACCAATTGTTAAGTGACTTTTACTGCTGCTGATTGTTTGCTACGGGACCCTTTACAGAAAGGGCATCAAATGCTTCTTGGTAAAATCAATGGAGGCTTTACAATACATCAGGAGTCATGACTGATTTGGTTGGTAAAAGGAGTTTTCTCAGCATCAAGGATGATCTTAGTGTCTGGCATTTACGACTTGGACATGTACCATTTCCAAGATTGAAGTTGTTCCCAGAACTTTCAGCAGTATCACACTCCACTCAATAGCTCATTTGTCAAGTTTGTCCATTAGCTAAACAGTCTAGAACAGCTTTTCCTCACAGTAGTATCAAATATGTTTCTCCTTTTCAGTTGATTCACATTGATGTATGGGTCCTTACAAAGTCAAAGCTCATAATGGTTGTACACAGTTTATGACTATTGTTGATGATTTTAGTCGGTTTACCTGGATTCATTTGTTCAAACACAGAACTGAGTGTGTTAAAATCATGATTGATTTTTTGGTTCATGTTGAAACACAATTTCAAACCAAAGTTATTGGTGTTCGATCTGATAATGCCCCAGAACTTTATGAAGGCTGTATGAAAGATTTATTTTTAAGTCGAGGCATTGTACATCAAACAAGTTGCAGTCACACTCCACAACAAAATGGTGTTGTGGAGAGGAAGCATCGTCACTTGTTAGAATCTGCTCGATCTTTGTCTTTCCAATCCAAGGTACCTGCTCAGTTTTGGAATGAATGCATACTGTGTGCTTGTTATCTAATTAATCGTACTCTTTTGCAAAGCATCAGTAATGATTCTCCATATTTTCGCTTACATGGTTCTCAACCATCTTTAGATCATTTAAAGGTATTTGGCTGCCTTTGTTTTGTTTCTTCTTCTATTTCAAATAGAAGTAAGTTTGACTCTAGATCCATGGCTTGTGTTTTTATGGGATATTCTGTATCTCAGAAAGGTTATAAAGTCATGAATCTTACAAATAATCATATGTTTGTTTCCAGAGATGTGGTTTTCCATGAATCACATTTTCCATTTCATGCTCATTCTAAACCTACTTTGTTTCCTACTGCCATTTACTTGCCTTCTGTTACTTCTTTTCCTTCTTCTGAAGATGTTACTACAGAGCAGTCATTTTTTCCTACTCCAAATCTTAGTTCTATACCTGCTTCTGTCACTAATAGTGACATTTTCTCAAATACTTCTGTTTCACAACCTACTGCTACTGATAATGTTCTCGATGTCAGTTCTTATATACCTACTGAATATGTTCCTATTTCTACTCGGAAATCTACTCGGGTTCATAAACCCCCTAGTTATCTTTCTTCTTTTCAATGTCACGTTGCTTTAACAAATACTCATTGGTGTAATTTGGTGCAAAGTCCTTCTTTCGTTATTCCAGTTTGTACAATTACTGAACAAAAGTCCTACAATGAGGCTATTTCTGATCCTCTGTGGGCTAAGGCAATGCAAACTGAGATTGCAGCACTTCATGCTAACAATACTTGGGAATTAGTTTCACTTCCTCCCGGTAAGAAACCGATTGGTTCTAAATGGGTTTATAAGGTCAAGCTTAAGTCTGATGGTTCTCTTGAACGTTGTAAGGCTCGTCTTGTGGCTGAGGGATATAATCAACGGTTTGGCATTGACTATGAGGAGACGTTTTCACCTGTTATTAAAATGGGAACAGTTCGCATACTTTTATCTCTTGCTGCTAGTAGGAAGTGGCCTCTTTTTCAGCTTGATGTTAACAATACATTTTTGCATGGTTCTTTAAAGGAGGAAGTATACATGAAGGTCCCCGAAGGTATCCCTAACCCGTTCAATTTGGTTTGTTTACTTAAGAAGCCCATTTATGGTCTTAAACAGGCATCTCGAGAGTGGCATGCTAAACTAGTTAAGGAGTTAAGGAGTTAAGGAGTTATTATGTTCAAAGTCAGATGAATCCATTACAAAATTCATTAGAAAGTCTAATAATATATAGCAAATAAATCCATTACAAAATCCATTAGATTAATATTAAGAAAACTTCTTTGAAACACAAGTAATTATGGAATTAAGTACAAAACATTCCTATAGAGAGAGGTCTTTAAACTTCACTTCAATTTTTTCCTCATTTACTTTATCTTCATCTGCAGAAAAGATTGAGAGAAACAATAAGTACAAAACCAAAAAAAAAATTCAATCTGATAAGAACCAAAGAAAAAATGTAATAATTCATTACCGCAGAAGTTGAACAATCAACGTAGACCTTAACCCTCTCTATAACGGCCCAACAAACCCCAAAAAAAATCCACAAAGCGGCCAAACAGTACAGTACCAAACGGTGCCTAAAAACATTAAAATATTAAGCATGGACAAGAAAAAAAAATTGCAAAAAACAATAAAGATGAAGTTATACCTTGACAGGATCAGGATCACTACTCTGCATTGGATGTTTTTTCGGAGGAGCAACTTCAATAATCTTCCTACCTTCCTTGCGAGGGCTTAGGAGTGTCATAAGTTTTTGCATCTAGGCAAACCCCACAACACACCCATCAACAGTAAACTCCTCATTACCGCTATTCACCTCCTTAGAGTACGCAAGCCATTTTTTCACAAATTCAAGAACAGTATCAGGCATATAAATTTTAGCCCTACTACGGTCTGAAATTACATCCTCAAAAAAGTTCCTGACACGTAAAGCTTTTGCACTATACGTGGTCATAAAAACTAAAGTATAAATGAAGGATCTCTTAGACACATCATTTTCATTCTCAAGACCAGCAGCAACTGTATCGATTGCATTAATCAACCTCTCAATAGAGTAACAACGCTCATCTTCAAAAAACATATATATTACTACAAAATATAAGAACCCTAGAAATTCACATGAAGATTTATTTAACAGCAATAAACAAAATAGAACAAAAAATATCATAATAATGGTCAAACAGAAAAAAAAAACGAAAAGAAAACTTACAATACGCAAAATCATGGTGAAAGGTGTCTACACCACCTAGTTTCTCAATTCTCCTAGAATAACCTGGCTTGACCTCCTTTAAAACATCGGATTTCAAAATCATAATTGATTTTTCTGTCCGAACAGCAACCGGAAATAAATCCCACCTACCACAAAGCAAATACAAACTACTCATGTCAGTGTGAAGGCCCATTTCACCAAACCTGTCAACAGACCCAAGACCACCAGAATATAGAAGAGGGATGCCCCTGTTTTTCTGGTGCTCAAATTTTGAGATAACTTGAGTAATCCCAGAAACATACGAGGAGAGATTAACTTCTTCTAAGGTTTTAGTATCTCTATCAAAGCTAAAATCAGATGTTTTGAGATGCTTCAAAGTGTGCTCCTATCCGATTATTTCTAAGATTTGCGGCTGCATATAATAGCACGGGCACATTAGGTGCAAAATGAAGCTATATTAGTCAAGGGGATTTCGTGCTCCATTCCAAATGCAAATTGTAGGCTATGCATCACTTGGTACAGGATAAAAATAATCTTCAAAACCATAGCTACGTATACATATGCTTTAATAATAATTTAATAATAAATGAACAAATTTTTCATCCTAGAGCAATAATAAGAAATTTTGAAGTTGTAGAAAGAAAAACTAAAACTCAGAGACAGTCAGTCAACAAACTAGACACCTAAGTTGTTGTAATAAATATTAAATTAATCGACGAACTATACCCAACCTCTTTAGAAACGGTAATCTGTTTGCAATTGGTGTATTTCAACTCTGACGAGTTTATATTAAATTTGTCGAAATACTACATAAATAATTGTTCACAGGTTTAGCTCTTACTATGAAATTTAGCCTAATGATAAAGACACCAGAAGGTCACAGGTATTGATCATTTTCCATCCTCTTTACTTATAAACTGATGTAAGTTATGAAATTTTTTTATTGTTATGCAATGATCAAGTTTAAGCCAACTAGCAACCTGTTTGTAAGTAGATAGAACGTGCTTAGTCTTTTTTTCCTACACTAATAATAATGATTGATCTAAACCACATGTGTACCAGAAGATTAGATGACAAAACTTATAACAAAAAGACGAGAATTTTCATTTTACCAAGTCTTCTCCATCCATGTGATCCATGTGAATAAATTTAGATAAAAAGAAACCACATTTTGTTTTGACATATCTAACAGGTGTCAATAAGGGTACTCACCACCAACAGTAGATAACAACATATCAAACAAAAACCTAGAACTTCCCAGCACCATTTAACACAAGAAAATATTTTTAAAAACCTTGCACTATGCTACCTTGTCACATTTCATATTTGCAGTTTAAATACACAAAATTCATCTAGTATTCACATGACTTTTAGAAAAGAAAACAAGCACTACATCAAAATCATATGAATGAAAAATAATCTGCAATAATTTATAGGCCAAGGTCCAACAGGTTTTAAATGGCAATATGAATAGGTTTACAAATTTTAAAAATGTTAGGAAAAAGTAGTACTCAGTAGGTACTAATTGTCTATTTTTAAAATGAAAATAGAATTTGTTAAAGCCTTAAACTTCAAATTTCAACGATCATATATTTTCAGCTAATGTGCCTTGTTGAATCAACCCTGGCCTCTACTTAAGATCATATTGTTACTGTTGTTGCAACTGGAAAACTGCATGTTTTCCCTCAGAAGCACCAAGGGCAGATCATGAATTATAAAAAGTAACCAACACTTGAACCCTATAATTACAAACTAAAGGGCAGATTATGCACAAATACCTCACTAGCAGATTGTAACCATACCTCACTAACAGTAGCAGTTGAAACTACTTGAAGGACATGAACTTACCTGGTCCTAACAAACAAGCCCCAAAGTAGGTCAATAAATCCATCAAACAAGCCCCCACCAAACATATTCTGCAAAAAACCAAAAGAAAATAATTAAAATAAATCTAAAACCAAAACACTAAAAAATTATCAAATTCAACACAAACTTACCGATCCATCTTTTTAACCTTCTTTTTGGGCTTCTCAGCATATGGATGTATTTTCTCCTCCTCGAAAACCAAAAAACGCTTTTCTTTGCTAAAATTCATGATGGTGATGTTCTTTTTCATCCAATCAAAACCCATAACAAATTCATCAGCTCCAAGATAGATCTCCTTGGAGTAGTCTCCCCACTGCTTCATTAATGTTAAAGTATCATCCGGAACGTAATGCTCTTGCTCCGGATGGTTCAAAACAGACTTAAAGAACTACCTCACCAGCAGTACCTTTGAGCTGTAGCAACACAACATAACCACAGTAGAAAGAGCAGAATCCAGTCCAAACCTTTTTTGTATAACGCTACCCTTGACAAGAGTATCAACAACAAAATTAATTCTTTCCATAGAATGGTTCATCTCAACTGAAAAGAAAAAGTTTCAGAAAATCAGACATAAATATATATGAAATTCAATTCAACAATCTTATAAAAACAAGCACTTCAAAACTGAACACAACGATGACTTAAAAACTAGACCAGACCATAAGAAAAAGAAAGAGGAAGTCCAAACAATTCATGGACATGCCATTTGTTTCAACAGAATTACTTTCCACGTATTTTTGGACCACTAAATATACAATTCAACAACAAAAATCAATTTTAAGACCTTATATAGTTAACAAAATAAAGAAAAGGAATCAAATTAAAAAAAAAACAGTACACAACATCTATAAAAAATATGAAATCACAACTGGATAGAAATTAATATGAAACTTACAAAAGCTAAAATTATGTTTTATGGGCTTTAAACCTCCCGCCTCCTTGATCTTGCAATAATATCCATATTTTATTTTCTTCCAAAGGTCTTGATTAAAAATAAAAATATATCTATTAGTTCTAACTGCTACCGGTAACAAATCAAATTTGCCACAAAGTAGAAAACAATTAGAATGTTTAGCATTGATCGCAATCTCTCCCCAACAACTAATACTATGTTCATTTTCAAGTCGACCTGGGTTGAGAAATGGAATTGATCTAAATGTCTGATGTTCAAACTTCGATATGACCTTACTAATACTCTCAACATAAGAAACACATTGATTGTTTACAACAGTTTTTTGAAAAACGTTGAACTCAAACAACACATTATATTTAATTGGGGCTCAATTCCAAAAGTCTTTCTCAGCAGCTTTAGAAGCTTTAGAGAAACTTCTTACTTGCCTTAGGTTTGAAAGAGGAGTTTTTATGATGGATAAAACATATAATTTTTTATACGGTTTGAGTTCAACATGTAAAAACGGAGGTTGCTTTAGGGTTAAAATGCTTAAAATAGATGCAGATCTATTTCTTATGAAAAAAGAAACAGTGACCATTGTAATTGAAAAAAAAGTAGAGTTTTGAAATGAGAGTATAACAGAA
Organism: Heracleum sosnowskyi; assembly: GCA_030848705.1. NCBI lineage: Eukaryota > Viridiplantae > Streptophyta > Magnoliopsida > Apiales > Apiaceae > Heracleum > Heracleum sosnowskyi. Next base: position 15,618,471 of record CM061239.1, read on the forward strand.
GTTATAAAATGCTAGTATTTATAGTGGTACAGTAGGGTTTCCTCTAAAATGAATTCTAAAAGAGAAGGCTTCTAACAGCCCAAAACACAAATAACAGAACGAGAAAACACATAATTTGACTGTTAAAGCCTAGCAAGAAAAGTCAAATTGGGCTTACAAAGCCCAAAACTCAAAAAAAAAAAAAAAAAAAAGTAAACGCCAAAATAACAAAGTCAAACTGCATACAAAAATTCGAACCGGAAAAAAACCCGACCCAAATAAATACATAACCCGAAAGAAGAAAACCGACCCGGGGAAAAAGTACCTTGTTATTTCCACTACAAGGAAAATCGAATGACACAGCAGTTTATCACCGTTGTCTAACACCCAAAATTTCCATTGAGTATGGCGATGTCGTCTGATGAGCGTATCAGACAACGGTTAGCGATCGTTGTCTGAGGCTCTAAAGACAACGGAATTATCGAATAAATTGTTTTAGCATATCTAGAAACAACAACGGTTTATATAGAAGCCATTGTTAGAGAATGTATAACTCAAGTATTTCCTGAACACAGGAAAGACTTGTCATATAATGTCATAAAGACTATAACTTTAAAATGAAACATACAACCCGTTGAAACAGATTGTCATTGTTGTATATGTTAATAAACAACATTTTCAAGTCTAAAGAATTATTGTGGTAATGTTGTACAGACAACAGTGGATACAAAACTAAGAGTTGTTCTCCTTCCCTTTAGTCAACGATTTCTAAAAGCATATACACTGTCTAAAAAGGATGTATAGACAATGTTTTTTTTATGATGTATGATTTTTCTTGTCACAAAGTTTTGTTGATAGAAACCGTTGGTTTGGTATTAAAGACTTGATGCTTTTTAGGAAGGTCATGTATTCAAAGTGTTGTCTCATATAGCAATTATGTATAGACAGTGGTTTTGTTTTTCACATAGGTTGTATGAGTTTTATTTTCACAAAGGTTAGTTGTTAAAAACAATGTTTTAGTGTTAAAGACTTAATACCTTTTTATGTATTGAAAGTATTGTGTGATACACAATATAACAAGCATTCCAATAAGTGCCCTCATTGCTTAAAAACAGCTTAGACAATGGTTTTTTATATCCATACAATAGTAGGTTATAATATAAAATGAACATGCCAAAAATTAGAAAACTAATCCATCATTCCATTACAAACTACTATCATCCATTACTAGCAACCAACTAATTCATCCAAACAACCAGTTCATCATTACAAGCAACCAACCAATTCATCCAAACAACAAATTCACCATTACAAGCAACTAACATTAAGTTCCAACCAACGATTAACATTCACAAAATAAGACTCTGTTCAAGAGGCGGACACCAAATATTCACTTAAGTTTATACTATTTGTGCCAAATGTACATTAAACTACCAGTGAAATTCCCAAAAGTTTATGATATGTTCAACCCAAAATATCCAATTATATATGCCAGAGTTCACGTAGCATGCTTCTTCATGAAATACTTTGCCCACTCGATCCTTATTGCATTGAGCTCAGTGATGCCATAAGCATGGTTACTTCTGCGTAGCCACTGAAAATAACAACAATAGTGAAAGTCGGATATATATTCTCCAACAATACACTTGGACATTGCAAAAAAAAATGAAAATTGCAATCTTACCTTCTCAGGAAATTTGAGTTCCTTATCTTCACATATTTCTTTCATGTAACCCATGACAAACAAACCGCAGCCTTTGCTCCCATTTTGGAGAGGAACTCCCTAAAGAACATTAAAAAAATATATAAAAATATATCCATACAAAAAAAGAGAAAAAGGTAAGATATACGTTATGAAAAAGATATTACCGCCAGATTCTCCCACATTATTTTCTTCTTTAGAAACTTCTTTGCTTTGTCCTTGTAGAGTTTAATGGCACTATAACAATATAATATAAATTAATTTTAAGACATATCTATTATCTCTTCTATATATAATAGGAGAACAATGGGATAATTTAAGGGCATTTTGAGCCAATAAACCCCATGTGTAGTTACCATTTTACCCTTATATATTACGAAATTACATGTCATGCCACTAAAAAATGAGAAAATTATTTTTTTTGTCAGGGATCGAACCTCTGACATTCGCTAAAGAAGTCATCCTTATAACCATTGTGCTACATGATTCTTTTTGATTTTGAGCTGAAAATCATATGACATAAACCTCACATCTTTCTTATCCTATATTTATTATTATTTAAATTTTTGAGTAAAAACTAAGGCGATTTATAATATTTATTAAACTTTATTTTTTAAATACTTAAAATATCATACAGAATCATATATACTACCAGTCTTATAAAATGTTAATATTAAGTTTTAAAAACAATATTATGTGTGGTGTTTTTTATCTTTCTTTAAACTAAACAAATATTTTGTAAATATATCGATAATTATAAAATATTCTATTTTCTTGCATCAGAGTCGAACTTTTCTTGTACTACGCAATATATTTGAATTATTCAAATATTTAATATATAAAATATATTATTAAACGTTGATATAACATAAATAACATATTACAAGCAGTTTATTTACATATTTATGAATTATTTATTTTTAAATTAATGAAATTAGTGTTAAAATATATATAAAAACTATACAATAATTTAGGTATGGGCGATCGGTCACTTCGAGGTCGGGATACTCCGAACATGAACTCATTCGTAGATCCCGCCTCAATTCTCGAATGAGAATTAATTTATTTATCGCACAATAATCATTGTTAAATAGCACATATTGATAACATGTATACATGATATTTATAATTATTTGTTCTTATCTATACTACAAGTATAGAGTCAGTGTGATGCATACGACATTCATATTCTTCTTATTTTACATTTATATTTACTTTGTTTGAAGTTCATCTTAAATTTGAATAGTTTTATGTGATTGTTGAACTTAATGTTGAATTGACGTGTGTGTTTCTGTTTGAGGGTGATTAAATTGTGTTTTAAGAGTTTTGTGTTTAACAATATTTTAAAAATATATTTAATTAAAATTGTTGTTTTTAATAAATTAAGGTCAAGTTGCAAAAGAAAAGGGACTAAAGTGCAAATATCAGAATATGAATGTCGTATTGACCGACCGACTACCAAACTATATTTTGAATAAAATTGTTGTTTTTAATAAATTAAATAAAGTAGTAAAAATAAAAGAACTAAAGTACAAATATCAAAATATGAGAACCGTACCGACCGACTATCAAACTATCAATGTTTCGATTTTAATAATACAATATATATATATATATATATATATATATATATATATATATATATATATATATATATATAATATAAACGAATAGATTTATAATTAGATTGGATGCATTATATATATGCCACATTTTTTGTTATTATCAAATGAATTTTAAATTAATTTTATGAAAGAAAATAATTAGTTATTTAGAATTGAATTAATATATATATATATATATGAAAAATAACTAAAAAACATAAATAAAACATACAAAAAACTATTTGTTTTTAGTTAAAATATTGTAAAAGATGAGATAATAAAAATAAATAGATAGTACAACAAAACAATTAAATGAATTATAAATTCTAAAATTTTGATAATAATTTGTGTAAACAATAAACAAATTAAAATATATAGTCTATAACAAATTTAAAAAAACATGATATTGCATATCATACATTATGATCAGATCAATCACATTATATAGCCCGAGTTATTTAAAATTATAGTCCGCGATCAATCAAATTATCTATATAATTAAAGTAAGTACATTGTAACAGACGAAAAAAAAATGTGCAACCATACCTAGAAAAAAAAATTAAACCGCAAAGAATAGAAATTTATGTTAATTGCTAGAAAAATGACTCGTGTTTTAATTAGTAAAGATATTTCCCTGGATGAAGTTGTATTTTGAAAAAAAATAAAGGATGAATTCATTGTCAAAACACGGACAGAACTGAGAAGGCATATGCGCAATTTTAACTTACGATGATATAAGCAAAAAATATTTATCCAGCCACAATTGATCAATTCTCAAGTTCAGAGTTAAAAAAAAGTCTGTTTGTTTGGAAGAATTGAAACACATCGAAATGTGGTACCAAACATACTTAATAATAGAATGATTTGGCACAAGGTAGTTCCACTTCAGTCAATTAGCTACAATGTCCTATGTCCTGAAAGTTATATAGATAGGGGAAGAGATATAAAGGTAAAAACTGCTTAAAATCAAGAGGTCGGAAGAAAAGAAATAAAATAGTTACAAAGAAAATTTTAAGAACTGAAAACGCAAGGCCTGAATAGAGTATTAGAAGATTTAGGAAGGCTTTTGAGTAAATTCAGTACTAAAACCTACAATCTCATACTACAGCATTTTGAAGGCTATTTAGTTTCTACCTTGAATATTGTCGGAGATGAACTAAATGAATGCATCATTTTTGAAGAACTGAAAAAATTTTAGGATTGTAAATTTTAAAAATGCCGTCTTAATTAGAAAACATCCAGAGAACACTCTAATTCTATTATATGATCCAAAACAAAATTAAAAACAGACATGATTTTTCAAAACTACTCGTATTAGTTTTCAAATTATTAAGTTCAACATATTTAAGCAAGTACAGTATACTCATAACATTAACAATAAAAACTCTATGAACATCAAAAATATACAATCATATATGTCAAATGACATTGATAATGCGTAGTTTAGTTTAAAAACACAATCTAAGCTAGCGGTTCGTGCCTTGCACGGGTTTTTATGCTAGTATATATAATAGCACAACATGTTCTATTTTATTCATGTAATATTACAGTTATTCCCCTTCAGAACTAAGAAAGTTTTAAAAAAATGAAACCTTGTTGGGAATTGAACCTATGACCTCTCAATCACAACCGTAAACATATAAGTCACCTCTACAACCATTGAACTAAGCACACAATTGAGTAAATATTAGAACTCTTTAAATAGATGCATGGTCAATGATTTTCTTTTTCTTTTTTGTCTCTTACATATCATTGAGTAAATATTAGAACTCTTTAAATAGATGCATGGTCTATTGATTTATTGGGAAACTTTTTATATCTTCATGTACACACAAGCATTCATGTATCTACTTAATTAAATTAACGGTACATGTATTATTAATTTTCATAAAAAAGTTAAAAATCGAAATCTTTATAGAGTCGTTTATTGGACAATTTTTTTTTTCAATTATTCTAATCTTTTATCTATCTATTATTTTATTTTATATATAATACATCTATATATCGCATTTATTTCAATATAAAAATGTTCCTACTATTTAAAATCAAATTTCTACGTTTCTGAACATACAAATGTATATAAATTAAGCTGCACGCAAGTAAAAATTCAAATTTAATTTTAAAATAAGTTCATATCATCACAGCAACACCGATAAAATCAAATTCAAATTATAGATTTACTAATTTTTCAGATTTGTTCAGTGGTTACTAATCAAATAAGTTCAACCAATCAATAGACCATATGGCCTTAAGATGTGGGGGTTAGTCAAAAGCCTGAAAAATAGGAGAATAACGGAAAATAAAAATAAAGTGGCCATAGGAATATTTTAGATATCATTTTCTTAGTGAAAATATGAGGAGTTTTAAAAATTAAATGAGAAGGGGATAGAGTAAGTCTCAGTGAACTCGGGTAGTTTAAAACAATAGTAATTATTGCAATGAGTTTGTTTAAGATGTACAATCTATATTAACCAATGCATGCAAAGAGTTATCTCACCATTTTCTTTTCTCAAAACTCTTTCATCAAAAGCAGAAATATGTAGAGGAGTGGAGAGTTTCTAGATGTGGGTTTTGTTAAGGTTTATGTACATGCATTTACCCTTAACGAACATTTGTCTGATGGAAAAGACTCTGGTATATGGATTGTAATAAGAGGCAAATCAGGGGGGTCATAGTGATAGTGATTTTTGTGACGAAAAGGAACTTGACTATTAGGGAAAATGAATTGTGGGCTTTACTTGTTGGGTTGACGAGTGCGTTTTATGAGACAAAAAAATAATATTCATCTTAAATCGGACAATGTAACAGCCGTTAGGGAGCGGGAGTACTGGCGTTGATTTATTGGCCCAAATCATGAAAGGGTGATTCAACAACTTGAGCAGAGAAAGAAAGAACCAAGCTAACGTTGAGGGTGAGGGCGGTGGAAGGGAGTCAAGATAGACTCGCTAGGTTTCAGGAAGTGGATGGAGCAAGAAGCAGAACAAGGTTGGTATTAATCATTTGGTCAAGTTAGGGCATAATGGAGGCTAGACATAGGTTTGGACAGAGGAGTGAGTTGTTTGAAGAAATTATGAGGAAGAATATGTGTATTTAGAACATCTAGACATGGATGTTAGGTCCAAAGTATCGTAGAAGGGGGGGTTGAATACTATACTCACAAATTATTCAATTTTGCTCGTGGATAATTATTTATTTTCTAGTCCGAAATCAAATATACCAAATCAAAACATGAGTCGAGGAATATATCATTTTATAAATATAAACCACGAAGGGTGCTATAATTCTAATCTGTATGATTAGCTTCAATGAGTTCGGGTTACACAAAATCAATACAATGATAGAATTCAAAGCACTATTAATTTCACTGTCAATCTCAAGCTCAAACTCTCTCTTCGTAAATGTTTTTGTAAAAATCCTTAACTGAAGAAGACATTGCCTTCTCTCATCAATTGTAGTCTTGAAAAACTATCGAAGGCTTTTTGGAAGAATCCTGGTCGTCCAAGTTTTTCATCAACCTGACAAAGAGTACAAAACTTCACCTGCTCCTTATTTAAAAAACTATCGAATGAACTAATTTTCTTTCCTTCGATAGATTTTAATAAAATCTATCGAATGGAAAACTAGTTACTTTTCAGAGTCCTTCGATGGTTTTTCATTCAAATCTCCTTGATCATTTTCGATAGTTTTTCTTAAAAGAAAACTATCGAAGTCTTATAATTGCATTTTGATCCTTGAAGGTTCTCTCTTTTTGCAGCAAGCAAATTGTACTTCCAATTAAACCTAAACATACCTTAAAATATCCTTTTCACTTTCATGATGTTTCAGGTTAGACTTAAATCAATTTTTTCCGAGACGATAAACATCTTGATCTATTTAGTGCTGACAACTAGTACAACTGGTCTGGTTCACAGATGACTAACACTTGATCAATACCTCTATGTCTTCAATTCAATGTTGTTGATAAGTCATTTGTCGTTATAGTTGCTTTTAAAATCATTGAAATCCTATGGTACTAACTTTTAATCATTCTAATACTTATGTAGTCTTGAAAGTCTTGTTTCTTTATTTGTCACTGAGGCTTGAACATATTAATGAACTTCTTTCCGTGACCTGTTTACGGACTTCAAGAATACATACCATATTTTGATTTTTTGAGTTTACCTTTTCTTATTTACTTCTGGATTCCTGTACTTCTGTTAATATTATAGTCTGTCTTGTTCTTTGTTGAGTTGTAGTTATCTCTGTTACATCTTATGTTACATTTTGCTTTACAATGGAAGAGGCCAATCAGGAGCAGTTATAACATGGAAGCTGATGAGAAGGAGAGAACATGTTGATTGTGGACATCAACATGGGGGACACGGAAGCAAGTGATGAAACTTTCAGCAACTAGACATGGAAGGGGTCGATCCGGAGCAGTTAGATAGTTGATTTATCTAAAACAAATACAGTTTCATGCACATAAAAAAATATTAAGATACATGGTTTAATGGTAACTTAATACAAAATTATTAATATAGTATTAAATCTGAATATTTTATATCCTCAAAATCAGAAAAATTAACTTATTTATCTAGTTATCATTTTATTTAAGTTAAAGATACATTGTCTCTGTTTTATTGGGATAAAAAATTATTCGTTTAACAAGTTTATTTATTTATTGAATATTTGTTTGTCGAGGTTAAATATATATTTGAATGGTGATTGAATCGTGGGATGATTAAATCTTTTTATAACATGACCAAATCTTTTGTAGCCCTTCTGTTTTTATTTAAGCGGGTGCAAATGCATCAACATTTGTATTCTCATATCTATCAAAATAAGTTTGAGTTAATCATAATTACAATCAAAATATTACAGGGAAATCTTTCAATATCTTTCGAAATGTTTTTGTACTATGATCATAGGATCTGAGCTAATGTGAACCTTAAAATTCCGCAATGAAAAGAAAATCACATTTTGTAGACTAGAGTAACCCCGTGCCTTGCACGAGTATTGAAGCTAGTTCCTTAATAACTGTTAAAAGTGATTCCAAAAGATATATCATTCTGATGTGGTACTCACTTATCAACCACTTCTATCCATTCTTCTGCTGCGATTCGGCGCTTCAAAGGGTCCATGTGATAAACCATTTGTGAATCTGGATTTACAGATGTCAGCGTTCAATGATTCCTAAAAATCATGAACACGATGAATGAGAACATAAAAATCATGACTATATCATGACATTACATGCAAGATAGATGTCAATAAGCACAAAATAATACTAAAATGAGGCACATATATAATAGCAATACTAACACAGAGTTATATGGTAGCAGAAATATTTGGCCTGGCTGAGCATTCTTGAATCTGATAGATAGGGCTCGCGACCTATCTCCTACAGTACCACACCCAATGGTGCCTATTATCGCAGGATCGACAAACGCTGCCACGTTAGACATCTTGTGCTTTTTCAGATATTCTTGGAGTACACTGTATAAGAAGTAGAAATACATCATCACAAATTCTAAATTTTATTCAACAAGTACTCATGAAGTCAAAAAAATTTTATGAACTTCTACACTTACTTAATAAACATGTAGATGATGGAACCTGATATTTCATCCCCATAGCACAAAACATGCACATTCGATAAAAAGATAGCCTTTTTGTTGGTTGATCCAAAAGCTTCTTGGGAGAGAAGAAAAGTGCTTACTTGCCCATCGGTCAAGGCATTTTTGGCCCAAAGCCACAAACGCTTCAACACCTGGGGGTAATCGACACCCATGTCCAACACATACTCTTCCTGTAAGACAAAATATGTTACCTTTTTCTACTTCTTTTCCACAATTTTCTTAACTCTCTGAAACGGAAAAATTAAAAGAAAATTGAGAATGCAAACTGTTAAAGAAGGTAGACATGTTAAGTAAATGAAATTTTAAATTATGATTTTACCCTGTACATTTAAAAAACAACGAAAGTTTCAAAAAAATGTAACATATTTTATCGTCAATTAATAATTATAAACAATTGTACCTTTGTTGTTCCTTTTATTGCTACCCTGTCTCTCTTGACTTCCATTATTAGGTCTCTCGGCCATGCAATATACGTTCCGACAGCTTGTTCCACAGTCACTATCTCATCTTGGATTGGGAAAACAATCTTTACAGATCCTTGGATAACACGAGTGATAGAGACTCGTGCATTTTCTTTTTTGAGTGGTTTCCCATGAAGAACGTCACAAACAGTATCTATTGTTGCATAGGCAACAACATTTGTTGGGGAGTCAATTGCCAATTCCCATTCTGTAGAACCCTCAACTTCTAATTCATCACCTTCCTTACACACCTTGTCAACCGCCACTTGATGATCATCCTCAATTTGTACAATCTCAGCCTCCTCATTCTTTTCTTCCACCTCACTCTTCTTCTCAATGTGTGTTTCTCCTCCAACATCCTCAACTTCTGCATCTTCAATGAGGTCCAATTTTTTCTTTACACCTTGCAAGTCCAACTCCTTCATAATATCATGTGCACCCTTCGAACAACTTCCTTGTTGTGATCCAATATCTGGACTTAAATTAAACTGAATATTTTTTCCACAGAAAGCTGCTTTCAGCTTATCCATCTCTCCAGCCCAAAAGGCATCTCGCTGTTCAATTATCCTCTCACTCTCTTCTTTCATGTATCTTTGAACACCATCTTGAATTCTCTATTCTATTGTCTTGCCTTTTTTCTTGTGCTTTGGAAGATTAAAGTATGTAAACTGCTTCACATATGCCCCTTGGCCACGTACCCTTCCTCCGTGTTCAGAGATACCGAGCACCTTGGTCAAGATATCATCAGTGCCTTCCAACGTCACTTCCCCTTCAGCAACTTTCTTTTTCATAATCTCCTAAAAATTGACTCTATCAATTTGCACATTTGCCATTGATGATTCACCAACTGCTGAATTTTCACATTTTCAGCAACTTTCAGATATTACGCCTTAAATCATCCATTCGAGCAGTCATTGTTGATTTTCGATCCTCAATTTCACCAACCTTGATTATCCAGTCGCTTATCCTTTTAATCCATTCCGCTTCAAACTTTTTAAAACCTGCCAACATTTCTTCCAATTGATCTTTGCACTGCTTCACGTGACCATTCAGAGAAGTTGAAGTATCTTCCAGAAATCTTCTTTCACTTCTTGCATAGTCTCTATCAATTTGTACATTTGCCGTTGATGATTCACCAATTGCTGCATCTGGATTTCCTTTCAACATTTTGTTAAGGTTCATGCAATTTAAAAAATTCACAGTATATCAACAGAAAAATTAATAAACAGTCGAGCAAAACATTTTTGAATAACTATAATTAAAATTAGAAATACGTATGTGTACATGTATTTTTCCTCCAGTCCAATAGTGCGAGCAAATAATTATGTTTGTCTATCTTCCATACTTTTGAAAAAGAAATAGAAATCTTCATTTGATATACGTATATCTTCATTTAACTCTGCAGATGAAATGTTGATGTTATTCAAGTCATTCACCACCAAATTCTTCATGTTAGAATACGTTCTCCTCTTTGCAGATGGTGAACTCATTTTTGTAAATACAGATATGATATTAGTGATGATTGTTATTGTAATCTAAAAGCTAAAAAATAGTATTTATAATAATGTTTAAAGAGTAATCCAATAGTCATCAGTTATAAAACTGCTATAACATGTACATGTAACTGCACATAAGTTATTTTTGAGTGGTAACTGCTCAATAGTTAATTTATAGAATATAAGATCATATTTTATATTTTGACCAAATTAATTTTAAAGACGTAATATATTTATAGAATATAAGATCTGGTCACAATATATCAGTTGCTTCTACAATCCAAAACCAAAAACTCAAACTAATAGAAGGAAGTTCAAATATACGCAAATATCTGAAAATTGTACTTAAGTTTTCCAAACGATTCATAACCAGATTTAAAGCATCCTTCTCCAATATTTAACACCCACTACTAAGAAGCACCATGCTTCTAAAAGTTATGTTACAAGTACCAAATTGTTTATAGCATCTCAATCTATTGGATTAACTTCGACATCAAATACAACAGTGTTTGCTTCCTCGCGCAAAGTGAAACGCATGTTATCATTCAAATTCAAATTATTATCTCTGACAAATCTGCTCCATCCACCGAAAAATCTAGCACTCCCATTATTTAAAACAATAGTTATATTCCAACTTCCTTCTTCAGTCCTGAGGACGACACGGTCTCTTCTTTCCCAATCTCGGTCACCGATTTTAATGTCAGCGGGCATATGCTACACATAAAATATTTACATACATTTTAGAAATAAATTGAGATGACATTAAACAATGTATTATACTATATGATCATAAAAAATTGCCAATATACCATTCCATGATATCTTCCGTTCATGTTGCAGGGAATCAATCTCTTCGAGAACTGCAGAGCTGTTAGGCTCAAGGCATGTCTGAATACCACTATTAACAAGCCTACATACTGTGACTATGTCACACTACATGACCCAGTGAATTCTATCACTGGGATATAGTATAGGTCTCTACTGTACTTGTCTTGTTTTCATGTACTTAGCTTTATCTTGTATGCTCAGAGTTATAATGAGCTTAGTAAGTTTCTTGCATCTAGAATGTACATAGGCCATGGAATAATTATCCTGGTAGAAGTTCAAAATTGTTCATGCAGCAGGATGAGGCCCTGAAGAAATAAGTTGCAGAAATTTGTCTAAGTCCCTATACCGTGAAGTCAAACTAAAGCTATGTCGTGAAGTCCTCAAAATCCATGTCGTGAAGTACTGAGATCGCATAGTCCTAAATGAACTATGTCGTGAAGTCTTCAAGGCTCATATCGTGAAGTGTTGATTCAGCAAAGTCAAAATGTACTAGATCGTGAAGTCCTCAAAAAGCCTATATCGCGAAGTCCTCAAATAGGCTATGTCGCGAAGTCCTCAAATAAGCCTATCTCGCGAAGTCCTCAAATAGGCTATGTCGCGAAGTCCTCAAATAGCCTATGTCGTGAAGTCGTCAAAGGATACATCGCGAAGTCAGGAACATACTGGAGTTCACGATATCAACACTTAGACGTTTACAACAAGACAAATGAAGGTACAAGCTCAAAGTCAATGGAGACAAATACTGAAGCATCTGTGTTGGTCAGGTGGTCCAAAGACAGATGGCAAATCTACAGCAAAACTTGGAGAGAAAGAAGAAAGACAAGCAGCTACAGATAAGGGAAAGGACGACAGAAAGCAAGTGGTCATCCCTAACACAGCCAACCTTTTATGGAACGACAAAATGGAGTTGCAGTGAGGGTAGCTATGTAATTAGGTGTGTGCACTAGTTTTGTATAGGACAATATATATATTGTGCACACCCTACTGTTAGCTAGAAGTGAGCATAATACAGAAATATCTTGAAGCACTTCTTTTCTCTGTAAGCAAAGCAAGAAAACAGTGTTCTTGTTTAGAAGCCAGAATTTCTCTTGTGAAATTTTGGAGGCTGTAGTATTTAATTTACTTAATACAAAGTAGATTAAAGTGATTGTGTGTGTGTTCTGTTTGTTTAATTCCACATTTACATACACTACAATCTTTCATAGCTTTTTGTTTTCAAGAAACCGAAAATCATTTAAACTATCCATTCACCCCCCTCTGTCTAGTTTCTTAGTGTCATTCATAACTAACAAGAGCGTCAACATCTTCTGCATTTTCTACCACATCAGGTTCCACAATATCTACTGCTTCATCAACAACTACCTGACCTATATTATCAGGTACCACATTAGCCATCACAACAGGTATGTTAACAGTATATCTCTGAACTTTGCCTGCAGTAACTACATCCATAAGTTTTGTATCACCTTCAAAAGTTACATACAAATAATTATAATGTTGTTCTGGTAGATATATTAGTTCGAAATGAAATACAAAGAAGTATACTACGGGACATACCCATATCCAAACGAGAATCAGAAATGTTTTCCTCAAAAATAAAACAATCTTCACATTTTTGCACGCTACAAATGCTTCCCGGTGTATAGTATATGATTTCCATTCCATTACTCTTAAAAACCCTTGCACAAAGCTCTCCACACATATCAAAACTAAAAACAGTAGCGTCAAACTCCACCAGACTAAAGTGTTGAACAACCTTTTCCAAACCATAAATAATTCTTAATTTTTCATGATATCTTATCTGCCACTCCATCCCATATATTCTAATTTGAGAAACACTACACAGAGATTTTTCTGTCTCCACTCCAATCAAAGCCGGCAATACCTAATTGACGGTTAAAACATATATACTTAATTATGCATACTACTAATTATTAAATAAAAACCATAGAGTATTATATATATATATATATATATACATGCTTAAATAGGACTATTCACCATAAACAAAATCTAATGTACTTACGATATATCCATGTTTTAGTGTTGTTTCAAGTATAATTTTGAAGAATGATCTCCTTCCATCCCTCACTCCTGTTTTACATTGTAAAAAGACATAATTTATATAAAGAAATGCAGAGGAGATTTAAAATCTATTATGTATACAGATATAAATATTTAGAATTATACCTGCTTCTTTCTCAAATATTAGCTCTTCCTTTTTAAAAATGCATGTAAGAACAATATCGGGAGATTCTGCTATATTCATAGCTATAACATCCCCGGTTGAAATGTTCAAGTCTTTGAGAAACTTATACCAACCATAACCGAACGTGAATGATTCAACATCGCAACGAACCTCTATTTCCCACATCCTCATCCCAAGAGTAAGGTAAATCTTATCCATTTCTTTCCAGTTTTTGTAAAGGTCCTCTAAATCTTTCTCCAATTCCTGTTAAAATAAATGTTAGTATAAGATTAAAAAAAATGTAAATGTAGCATTTGTCAGATATAAGTAACTCTGATGAAATAATGAAGTCTTTACCAAATATTGCATTTCTTGCATGTTGTCGACTCTTTTGACCTCAAGTTTGAATTCCTTTGTACTTTCCCTAATCGAATTATATGATGATATTGCTATAAGTTTTTCAATTTCTAGATGATTATGACTATAGACAAACCGATCCATCATCAAATATCTTGATTTTTCATTTTTGAAAAACTCAACAGGCTCAATAGTTGGATTAACCACTGCAATCGCATTATGTGTGTAAGATTTTACAGCAAACTTACCACATCCAAAATAGTCAAAAATCACCACCGAGTACATTCGCAGGTCATAGAATCTTAGAAAGTCATATAGACCACGAATTTTTTTCTTATCGTTATCGTAAATGGCATGCCACATTATATTGTTACACTTAATTTGTAAATGGTAGTTTAGGGAACTTCCAAATTTGTCAAGAAAAGAAGATTGAATCCTCTGCATAGAAAAAAACATAATCTGTCATACTATGCAGTAGCATATGCATGATTATTCTATTTTTAATCAAGATTATGGGACTATTTTACTTACAAATGACCCGTCTTCATCTCTTTCGACATTTGACGCAATAAAGCTGGATAATGGTTTGCGAGTTTCTCCTAAACAGACCATAATTCAATTAAACAAGACAAAGACAACTAATGTGATTTTTTTACAAAGTACAACTTAAATCAATAATTTTTACATGTTATACAATCAGCTCTCAATTTCCTATAAGTTGGAAGTAATCTTCTCTGCATTTAAAACAGAATTATCTTAGTACAATACATTATAATTCTGATTCACCCAAAAACAGAAGAACGCCGACATTAGGGATGATCTTGCTGATTTATATATGAATAGGGAAATCAAGTACTAATCTCCCAACACTTATTTGGAAAATCAATGTTTGAGTTTAACTAACACATATATTTCCATTAAACATCTTTTCTACTTAGTGCCTATAAATCTAAATATGACCAATTACAGTAAGTATTTCATATTTTTGTACTTTTGGTATAGAGTGATGATATGAGTCATGTACTGAAACAAAATCCATTGATATATTACCCGATTCTCTAACTTCACTCAATTAATTTTAGTTGATACATGTTAGAATATAGATCATTTGAGTAAATTGTTATATCTTAGGAGCATTGCAAACTTTAATTCATTGTACTCTTCTTTTGACAAGAACCATAAAGATCAAAGAATATCGACCTAATCTATAACGTCTTATGCATACAATACATATAACCAGGCAAGTACTAATCTCTAATAACTTATTTGGAACATAGTTTAACTAAGAAATTCAAACTACAGTGTACGTATTCTTGAAGAGGAACAATATTTAACAAGAATTTAATATCAACTTCGATCATTGTAACTTTGCTCAATCAATCATCAATCAATACACAAAACCTAAAAACATAATGCTAAAGAAACTGAAAAATCATGTTGCTAACCTCCTTTCGATAGTTCGTGAAGTTGTAGTCGATTGAAAACCTGAAATCCCCAATTTGCAGATGATGTATACCGCAGCTGAAGAGTGTGTTTGATATCGTTGCAAGACATAGTAAATTGGGACTTAATTAGGAGTTAATTAGGATAGATACACCTGTCTCCAAATTTTACTAATTTTCAATTTAGATTGGGAATTTTTTTTTTACCAAATAAGTATATTTAGATTTTGATTGAAAATAATAATTTAATTATGTTTATTAAGTAATTGTAGTTTATCTCTTCCAGAATACTATTAATGACAAAAGAAATTAAAAAATACTAATAAAACTTATGAAGTTATGTTACAATATGCAATTTTTTAATTAATATTTACAAGTAAATCACATTTTACCTTTGTATTCTTAGAAATTTAAATAAATACAAATTAATTTTATTAAGTTCATAATAAAAAGACATATGTGTTGACAATTATCATAAAAATAAATATTTTAAATATCGTTAACTCTATTGTTAAAAGTGCAATATTTTATGTGCAATGACCTTTTATAAATAAAAACTTTCCTTTAGTAAAAAAATATCCGCGTTGACAATTTTTAAAAATATCACCAAACTCATTGTCATAAACACAAATACTTATAAACACAATTCTTAACATTTATAAATAAAATCCGGACTAAAAATCCCTAGTTTTAATAATATTTGTGGAATTTGAATAGGCCAAATTGTATCATTTGCTTGAAACATGCACAAGTACAAGTGTACTATTAAATCTGCATTGGTAAAATAAACCTTGGATTACCATAAAAAGTACTTACACCATACCGCCCCTCCCCTGGATAACACCTTGGAAACAACTCTAAAAAAATGAGTCTCTTCGATTTTACTTTATTCGAATTGATGCGCCAGCTCACCTTTGATGCTTGCATTCAAGTGTACATCTGTCCCATGTGCATTTCACCTTCCCCATATAACACCCGTTATATTTCACTATTTGAAATTTACTTTTTACTCGAGTATTTCACTTGTAACTGTATTAATGTTTGAATATCATGCACCTATCGGATATATCCATCGAATCGTATTTTGTTCGAGTTTTAAAGAATTTGGGTAATTTCTAGATAACCGCCCTCTTTTAAAATGGACGACCACATTTTATACTAGACGAGCAACGGGATTGGTTCACCGGCACCCAACAAACACACGGTATCAAGAATTCGTGGTGAAAACTGAAAATTATACAAATAATTAGCTTGCAAATTATGATTTGTCTTTCAATTTTTTCCCAAGGCAAGTCTATATTGTGATTTTTTGAATTTAGAATCACGTCAAACTTTATGTAAAGTTCGAAACTCTATCATGTTGTAGTCCAAAATTTTTGAAATACAAAGTTTTTGAGTTTAACTTTTTACGGATCATTGAAATATTGAACAAAATTTCTCCTTTGTTGCTTGGTTTCAAGTGCCTGACTTAATTCATATAGTAGCTTTTCTTACAACTAAACCTAACCCTAGTGCATATAACCTCCCCAAGATAACACCCGACCATAAATCCTACTTACTCACCTTACATAAATTAATCATATTTAAATCTACTTTAAATAGAGTATATAGGAGGGCGAGCTACCCTTTTTCTCCTAAAACTCTACTTTTGCATAGAGTATATAGGGCGGGGTTACCCTCTTTTTCCCTGAATATTTGGCTAAGTAAAGAAGCAGGCGAAATCGTTTATATAAGTTTGTTTATACAAAGGTGGCTTTGTAGGTTAGTTATTATTTACTTTATATTAGGACGAGGTTATAAGAAGAATAGCAGAATATGTTTGATAAAATAAATATTCAAATAAATAAAGCATTTGTACTCCAATTGTTCGTGCAATCACTAGTACAAAAATGATCTTTTACGTCGCCTATTATACGTCGGTTCTATCCAAAGGCGACGTATAAAATACTTATATACGTCGGTTCCGCCTAAAGGCGACGTATATAAGTGTTTTATACGTCGGTTGAGGAAAAGGCGACGTATATAATTCTACTATATACGTCGGTTGAGTAAAAGACGACGTATATAATGACATTATACGTCGGTTGAGGAAAAGGCGACGTATATAATGCTACTATATACGTCGGTTGAGGAAAAGACGGTGTATATAATGCTATATATACGTCGGTTGAGCAAAAAGGCGACGTATATAGATTTTTTTTACATCAGCCATCTTAAACTCCGACGTATAAAATTGTCTCTTTTTATCAACAGACGTGTAAAATATTTGAACCCAAATGTACTCACTCTTTTATTTCCCCAATGCTCTCCACTATCCCCAAATTCAACCCGCTCTCAGTCTCAGTCTCTCTCTCTCGCTTAGGGTTTCATATTCTCTCAATCACACACATTCAATTTCTAACTTCAATTTCATTTAGGTAAATTCTCAATCCTATCAATTTAGATCTCACTGTATATGTATATCTGTATACTAACTGATTTTGGTTCTAAATCGTGATTTACAGGAAGGCGTGGGTGATTGGGAATCGATAATAGAGAAGCTATTGAATGAAGAGTAAGTTGATCTGCTCTCTCTCTCTCTCTCTCTCTCTCTCTCTCTCTCTCTCTCTCTCTCTCCTTTTATGTCTCTCGCCCTCTCCCTCTCCATCTTTCTGTCTCGCCCTCTCTTAAACTTTCAGGAGTTGTAATACAATTTTTGCAATTTTTGGTGTTACTCTTAAACTTTATCATTTTATTTTCTTCTATATCCTTATTGACAATTATGTAACTTTCAGGAGTTGTAATACAATTTTTTTCCTTTTTATATTTAGGCATCAAATGAAGAAAAGTATGACTTGGTGCGTGAGGGTGTGGTTATCTTTACCGGTGCTTTGGCTAAACATTTGGGCAAGGTGATGTTTTTCCTGTCCATTTTATCACACAAACTCACAATGATAGTTGAATTTAGTATTTACACATATTTCGTTGAACAGGATGACCCAAAAGTGCATGTTGTTGTAGAAAAATTGCTGGATGTGATTAACACTCCTTCCGAAGCTGTTCAAAGAGCAGTTTCAGCATGCCTATCTCCACTAATGCAATCAAAACAAGTATGTGTAGGCGGTGCACTCAAAATGTTACTGAAATATAGAAGATATCTTGTTTACCTTGATGAATGTGTTTATTTTGGACATAATGTCTATAATAACATCCATCGTCTTCTAAGATTATGGACGCGTTCCTTTTGTGTTTTACTGCATGCCATGTTAAGGTGTTTTTTAACTGACCTGCACAGTAGTATAATTTGATGCATTATTCTCATGCATTTTAAAGAACATAAAGTTTTAAATGATATGATTGTATATATGGTATCTGCCCTTGTTTATTGGTGTTAATTTTTTTTTTATTGTCTCTCGGTTGCTATCCGTTGTTTGATTGTTATTAATGAGTCATGTAACTATTGGCCAATGCATCACGAATGCATAGAACTTGCATTCCAGAAGCCCAGTAGTTAATGACTTGCTGTTGATTCTTTTAATCATATGAGAGGGGCCTAATAAGTCATTAACTACTAATATATGAATAGTGATTTTAAAGAAATTTTGAATCCGTGGAAGAACTTGTGTTCTTATACCAATTTGATAATAGGATCATAAAATTTATCCGAGTAGGTGATTAAACCGCAAAGCAATTCAATCAATATCCCTAGAGGTTTTTTAACTTCCGAAGAGAGAAATGCGAGCTGACCATAAGTAATATTAAGACAATCTTGATTGCTGTATCAGTCAAACTCTAATTTACATACGAGGGAGTTACAGGAGCATTATGCTTCTCAGTGGGGCAGCCCAAATGGGTAACCTGCTACCAAGCTTTCCCATATGGGGCAGGCTCTGCCCCGCTAATACCTGGAAGGGAACAGGGCAAAACTGATTTTTCAGAGTCAATAAAATATCTTGTTTCAGTTTTCCTCTCATTGTTGCCAGATGAAGATGCATTGAATCTTTCTATAATAAATACAATAAAAACTTGATGCTCTACCTGCAATGAAACATGGTCTACCTGTTCATGATCTACTCAGATTTTAAATAATTTGCATCAAGTTTTAGCTGTCATGTTCATTCCAAACCTAATGAAACATGCTACACCTGTTCGTTCTTATCTACAGGGTTTCCGAGTAGATCGTATACAAAATTTGTCTAACTTTAACAGAAAGTTGGCTGATTATTATAACATGTTATTTATCACATGTGTCATACATAACTGCAGCTGGGCAGATTATTCAGTTAACAATGTTGAGTGTGTCTCAGGAGGATGCACCAGCGCTTGTATCTAAGCTTTTGGATCAGCTGATGAAGAGTGACAAATATGGGGAGCGCCGTGGAGCAGCATTTGGACTTGCTGGATTAGTCAAGGGATTTAGAATTTCTTGTTTGAAGAAGTATGGTATAGCAGTTGTTCTACGTGAAGGTCTCGCTGACAGGTTCCTTCTCGACAAGTATCTTAAGTCCTGTTCTTTTTGTAATTGTGTCAAGCAAGATGTAAATGATGTCTGAGATTGAGAACCGGAGAGAGAGTATATTCTTGCAGAAAACTATGCCATCTCAGAACCATTTTTTGCTGTCTTCATATTGAACTTTTCAAAATGATGATTGATGGCAAAAAATTTTGCAACTGTTTTGTTTTGCAAGAACCCTTAACATCTGATCCCTAGTGTATTACATACTTGTCAGGACAATGCTTGACGTGTTGCCTTGCAGCAACATCTAGTAAGCCAGAGTTTGACCAAATTTATCTCAAATAAATCGTTTGTATATATTTCAAAAGTTTATTTTAGAAAGATGGTGTAATTACAAATACAAACTAACTAATTAGAATCTTTACATATAGAGAAATTTTTAAATGTGTGAAACAGCATATTGGTGAGCCAAGCATGATTTAACTAATGTGGGACTCTGCTAACGTAGAACTAATATAAGGTAAGTGAGCTCTGGCGTCAATAAGCGAAAAGAACCATAATCTGTTCTCAAATAAATCTTTTATTCAAATTTTAGAAGTATGTCAGGCATAGATGATGTGGTGTGTTGAGTCTGTCTGAACCTATTAATGCCATTAGAGTTTTGCCGTTTTCATTCTAGTTTGTTTGTGTTGTTTATTTATTATATATATAAATTCATCAATTAAAGTAAATTACTTAACAATTATAAATAGGATATATAATTCTACATATTTCTTATCTTTACATGCACTTCTTCTTTTCTAATCAAGTCTATTAGTTAAATATTGACCTTTAAGGTACAATTTTTATGAACCTATCTGATACCTAATTCATTTGCTGACGCTGAAGCCAAGCTTTTGATTCTCATGGTTTACCAAACTTTTCTGTAAAATTTGTACTTGTGTTTGTTTCTATAATGTAGAATAGGCATGATCCAGCTGTATACTCTCTTTTGACATGTAAATGTAGATCTTTCCTCTATTTTTAAGAATGTTGTTGAACTGTGTAATTAGATCATCCACCTCTCTGAGGAATTTTATATGTGTTATGCATTTTATTTTTGTCTTGCTGAGCTTAATAAAAAAAACTTAATGTCCTACAGGTTGCTTCTTATTATACAAGGCAGCCTGTTATGCCCTTTCAGAACGGATGGAACAGCTTGTCTCTACTACAAAACAAGCAGTCTCCAAGCAACTTAGTTTTAAATTTCATCATTGAATTATCATTCAATCTCAGTGTAACTTGTACAATCTTAATTACATGACATGGTTGACCCATTAGATCGGGAATTTGTAAACATTTTGGTTATTGTAGTTTTTTTTTTCCCCAAAGGTTATTGTAGTTTTTGGTTGTACAAAATTTTGTTAATGTATGTTTTTTTTATTATTGCACAGGTTTCTAGGTATGATTAGATTACAAAGGAACAAAATATTTTTTTTTAAATTTTTTGGACAATATACTTCGGTTGTTTAGAAGAACCGACGTAAAAAGATAACAATATACGTCGCCTTTTTGTTTTATACGTCGGTTACTCAGACTTTTATACGTCGGTTATTTTGGTCTTTTACGTCGGCTTAATAACCGACGTATATTCTACCTATTACGTCGCCTTTTTAACCGACGTAAAAGACTGTGACTTTATACGTCGCCTCTCTATACGTCGCCATTTAACCGACGTATAAGGTCGATTTAACCGACGTAAAAGGCCTGTTTTTTACTAGTGAATAATAAATAAATCATATAGTCAGGAACCAACAGTTTCGTAAGGCGACGCCATGGTCTTGTTCTCCTGCTCAACCTCGCATGCCGCCTTCTTCTTTTCCTCAATGGCAGCTAATTCAGCCCTTATTTTCTTTCGGAGGTCTTCCTCGGCCTCTTTGATAGCCGTGGCATTATCTGCTTTGAACTTGGCCATGTAAGCGGGAGTAGAAGGAGCAAAGTGCGCAGACCAATCATACTCGGGGTCGGCCGCCAAGAAATTCTGGAGATAACCAAGGAACCCCAAGCTGTAGGCGTCGCTGAGTTCTTTATCCCTGCCTAACTTGACGTTAGTCAGCTCCTCCTTCAAAGCGGCATTCTCTTTTTCCAAGGCCCCACCCATGGTTTTCGCCTCTGAAGATACCTGATTTAGAGAAGCCTGATGTCTCTCAACCTCGCCCTCTCTAGCCCTGGCTTCGTCGCTGAATTTTTTCTGCGCCTCAGAAAATTTGGTATTGAAAGAAGAAGCCTCGCCTCTTAGCTTTTTTAGAGCCTTGTCCTGCTCTTTTATACGAGCATTCTTCTGGGCGAGAACAGATAGCCCATGAACGAATGCGTCGCCCAAGCCAACTTTGAAGCTTAGCTCCTCGTCCTCCTCTTTGCGGGTGAGCCATGCTTGTGTATCTTGATCAGAGTAGTTATCTGATGCAATAGAACCAAATAGCGAGGCCACCGAATCAACAGGCGCGTCCTCTGTTGCGGTAGCCTTGAGTTTCTTCTGGGGATTCTGGGCATTTTCTACCCCTCCTCGTTTTTTGTGTTTTTCAACGTTATGGACAGGAGGAGGAGGTGGAAAATTCGCCAAGTTCGCGGCAGATGGGCGAGACTGGTTGGCAGTGGTCGCAGCTGGCGTAGCAGTTGGCTTTGAGAAAGGATTCTTTCCAAAGGGAAGGGCGGCCATTAGTCCTGAAAATAAAGACAAAAAATATGTTAAGGCATAGACAATATAGAATGGATGAGTCACTGCAAATTCAAGAAAAATAGGCGAAGTAGATAATACTAACAGGAGGGCGACTCTGTCTAAGTTACCTTTGCCAGTTAGGTTTTCAGTTTGTTTTTTGTGAATTCTTTTTTATGAATTCCTTACGAATTTGATTGGTGCGAGTTGTCCAAACCCCGCATTATAGAAACCATGGGCGAGAAGATTGTCAGGCGTAACTAACAGGTTCAAGTCCTTCTCGTCTCGAGAGAGGTTACCTATTTCCTGAGCTCTTACGAAGGCCTCGCCTTCGAGCTCTACTTGGGAAGGCTTAACTAGAATGTGGAAAGATTGGCAATAAAGTAGTAAATAAATGAGTAATAAAAGAAAGAAGGTGAAGTACTCATAAAAAGGGCGAGGATCGGAAGATACTTACAAGCTTCTAAATTGAATTGAGTTCTCGTCCTTGGAACATCGTCTAGATAGAAGAATCCGTCTTTCCAGACCTTCATGTTGCTTGGATTTCCAGTGGCGAAACCCTTTTTATTATGTTTCGCCTAGAAGGCGAGGTAGTAGAAGCCGAGGTCTTTACCACTGTTCCTCAGAGATAGAAAGTGACTAACCTCGCCTATTGATGGAGCCTCGTATCCCTTGTTTTTATACATCATATATAATCCAATGACTGCTCTATAGCTCTATAGCTGTTGAAAAGGCAAGTCTATATTGTGATTTTTTGAATTTAGAATCACGTCAAACTTTATGTAAAGTTCGAAACTCGATCATGTTGTAGTCCAAAATTTTCGAAATACAAAGTTTTTCAGTTTAACTTTTTACGGATCATTGAAATATTGAACAAAATTTCTCCTTTGTTGCTTGGTTTCAAGTGCCTGACTTAATTCATACAGTAGCTTTTCTTACAACTAAACCTAACCCTAGTGCATATAACCTCCCTAAGATAACACTCGATCATAAAGTTATTCGGCACTGAATAATTAAAATTTCTGAATCTATACTCTTTATTAATAAGCAAAACAATGTGAAAATGGCGCGCGGTACTAAAGTACCAAAGTACCAAATTTGGTTACCAAAGTACCAAATTTGGTTATCACTTAACCCGGGTTCGATTCCTCGCAACTACATAATTATACAAGATTTATTTACTTTAAATTCTTTAGTTTCATCCAGGGTTCCAATCCTTACAACTACGGAATTATACAAGATTTATTTATTTACTTTAAATTCAATAGTTTCATCGAGCGTTAGATCAATTGTCTATAACTACATAATTAAATAGTTATTTATTTATTATATATTTTTATCATTCAATTCTCGAGAAATACATTTTTAAATAATACTTATTAATAATTTATTAATACTAATATTTTAATGTCGACTTATGCTCGGTCCGTGCTTGGCACGGGTTATAAGCTAGTAATATTAATAATTAAGAAATCTGAATTCTGAATGAATAATATTGTTTGTCAAATCAATTTTTTTAGAACATCTGAATCATCTTTTCTAATAATTTAATGTATAAAATATATATTTGGTTTTTTAAATTTAAGTTATGCTTTATATAATGATCTCATATAACAATAATCTATATTTTATTATAATGAAATTATAAAAGAAAAAGAAAAATATCATAACAAAATTGTAAAAATCAACTTAGAAAAACTTATAACATAATGTTGCATAAGCGAAAAATATTTTTGAATGTGAGACATCAATAAAAAAATGAATGATACATGCGAGTGGTAAGAGATGAAACAGTACTTTAGGTATGTGCATGTGTTTCAAGACATTCTGAATGGTTAGGCTAGCATTTCATTTCTCAGCGATTAAGAGAGATTTGAATGATTAAGTTAGAATATTTTACCAACCAAACAATCTTAAGCGCTAAAATTTATGTCATTAAGATGCATTAAGCTTTAAACAAATGACCCCTTACTCACCTTACATAAATTAATCGTACTAGCTTTATACCCGTGCGATGCACGGGATGATTTATTAATATTTTTTATATAATTTATATATTTTATATTATTATTATTATTATGTTACATAATATTTATCTCAATTTAGTTTTTCAAAGTAAAATTTATCTGCTAACTAATAATTTAAAAATATTCATTTACAATCTTACAATGTTACTAATTATATATAATATTCAACCTCTATTAAGATATTTTAAAAATATAAATTTTATAATATATAATATGTTTAATTTGTTACTTAAATTGGTGAATTTTACGGTGAAATGTCAAATTATAGAAAGGAGAGTTTTACTTTATAATATTTAGATACCATACCAATTAAACAATTTTTACAAACTTGTTCAGGAGTGTTACATAACAATTTTTTTGATATATTTTCTACAAACTTGTTTCCTTTCCCTTTCACGTGTGTGTAGTCTTTTGCTACCACCATGCATTTTACATATAATATTTTTCCTTTTTAATTATAATAATAATTATAAATTTACTAATTTAGCCCTGACAACCAAACCATCTAAACTCTCTTATGCCAATTATATATATGATATAATTTAAATCTATTTATAAATTCTAAATAAGCACTTGGAGGTCTGTACCAACTGCCTGTCCAAATGTATCGAACACGAGTTTTCAAAATATTGGGTTTTTTTACAACTACTTTTTATTTAAATATTAATATCTGAAATCTATTATTATATATTCCTTTTGGATTTTTCAGAAAAGAGAAAATAAATATCGATTTTGTTTACATGTGATGACACCGTTCTTTTTTTATTGATGAATACATCTTCAATTCATTCTCAAAAATTAATTTCGGTATGGATCGAGAGGAAGTTCCAAATTGAAAACGTACCGAATATGCGTGAATGGTAGTATAATCAAGTCCGGCACCAATTTAGATTTACTTGTTCGCATTTGGTTCTGATTCAAATTAATATTTTAATATTTTGTTCAAGTTTACCTCGAGTTGAAACATGAATGTTTGTATTTGATTTGGCTCGACTTGGTGAGTATCGAACTACTCATTTTTTGTATCTTTGAATTTCAGCTCATCCAAACTTATTTTAAAAAATTAAGAATACTCGAATAACTATTTAGAAAAAAGCTTATATATGCTCATTTGTTAAATATTACTTTAACAAAGTGCGAACTCTAGTAGAATACATATGATAAAAGTATTCTAATACTCTGAAATTATTTAAACTACATTTCATATATAAGATCGAATATTAGAGTGGTCACAGGTTTTAAATAAAATTCAATATATGTCGAGGTACAGTTTCACTGGTCGCAGCAAGTTCAAAACAAGTCACATTTTATACGAGGCGAGCAACGGGATCATTGGTTCACCGGCGCCCATAGACACAAAATATTATGAATTCGAGGTGAAAATACATACATATGCATTGGCTTGCAAATTTTGAATTCTCTATCAATTTTTTCTAAGTCATTCTCTATTAAGAATTCAATAAACCATTTTTTTCTTCCTGAATTCAATAAATCAGTTTTTTTACCGAGCCGAACTTGAGTTTCAAATTACTCGACTCGTAGGGTTCACAAGTCTAATCGAGCCTTTATAATTTTATATATTATAAAAATATTTTATATAAATATTAAATCCAAGTAATTATGTAGGTACTGTTACTTTTATTAAATATAATATTATTATTTATTATTACTTTTATAAAGCACAAAATGAATCAAAGTCACTGAAGAGAAACGAAATCATATACTATATCATAACAACTCGCAAAGGTAAAAAGGGAAAAAGGATAAAGAAGCAAGGATATTTTGGTCAACTAACACATTTAGGGTGTGCATATATCACTATCCTCTTATTTTTTATTAAATTTAATTTGTTTTCTATATGTTTCTTTTATTTCTTTTTTTATTATTTATAAAATTAAACAAATTTGTAATTAATTATAACCCACGAATACTTTTGTCTATTCAATTAAATGTAATTTTAATTCAATTATGGCTTATTTTAATATTACATTGTACTTTTAATAGGAGTATATATTTACATAATTAAGGTAAACATTCAAATTATAACTTTATTTTGTGATAATTAAATAAATATAAATGAAATTTTGTATACTTATATTGAAACTTTCACTAATATATTATAATTTCCATATATATTTTTATAATCATATTTTGTTTTCCCTTTTTCAATTTATTGTGAGTTTTGATATAAAATTTCATTAAATTAAATGACTTGGTTTCACGTTACTAAAAGATTCTAAAAACAAGTCGCGCGGGTTGTTGAATTCTAATTAAAGTATAATCGAAAAGACATTATAATTATGTAATATACGTGATTTAATTTAAATTTTGTATATAGAATTACATAATTTTAAATTTATTTTTTAATTTTTTGGTTTTTCGAAAAGTGTTAATAAATGTATTGATAATTTGTTAATCAATATCAAACCAACCAAATAAACCCCATTTAACTTATAAGTTGCTCAATAAAGGTCACCCTGAATTATGAAGACCTTCTCTTATATTATTATAAGTCCTATTTTTCTTAATAGGAATTGGGTAAAACTTATTGAAGACCGCAATTGATTTCAAAGTGACATTACTTTTATGTATATTTTATTTCAACTATTTCATCGATCGAAGAAATTTTAAAACTCGAAAATTTTTTAGTTCTCCATTATAACAAGCTATAATGAAAAATTGAGAACTAGTTGCTAAGCCACATTTTTGGCATGGTCTCATAATCACCAAAAAAATTTATTTGTGTAGATTAATAATTGTCGCTCAAACATCAAATTTTATCCATATTTTGAAAATAAGAAAAGACTTAGGGGGTGGTATTGTATTACAATTTTAAATAATTTTATTAACTTTTAAAAAGTTAATGACTTTTGTTGATTTGATAAACTTTTAATGATTTTTATGGAGTTTGTATATTTCATCATTACTTTTACAGACTTTTTTATATTGATTTTTGAAAATTTTACTTACATCTAACGAATTTTGATCGATAACTTATATTAATATGAATATAAAATTATAAATACGTAACATACTGAAAAAAATAATAAATGATAAGTTTACATTAAAAATTATATAACAAGAAGATCGAATTATTGATATTTCACCAATAATTTTTTTATATACAATTGTAATATATATTATTATTAAATTATTGATTTTTAATCTAGGATATACTTATATATAGGTAAAAAGATGAATTTTTTTACATGAACGTACAAGAATATATTCCATGCAGAGGAATTTTAAACTTTCAAAGGATTATAATCTAACTGAAGGATATATAATGTGTACCGGAAGCTTTAGACCATAAGACTTTAATGTCTGATAATAAAAATCCTGAATTTCAAGCGCAGTGAGAGAAAAGACGACATTAAAACTCATAAAATATAGTTCTTTACGTAAAATATCTTACAACAAAATCTAAATGAAAAAAAAATTATATAATTAATAATTAATACAAATAGAAATCCAACCAAATGAGATCCCTTTGGTTAGACTCGTCAAATAATCAAATTTTTTTGCAGATGAATATGTGTAAATATGAACATTAACAATCTTAACATTCAAAATAACTACACAATAATTAAACTTAAATCAAAACTAAAAAGATAGTAGAAGCCAAAAACTTTTAAGTTAAAAAGTAAATCAGTTAAATCAAATAGATAATATTCGACAAAAAAAATAATCAAATGGATTATAACCGTCCTTCATAATTTAAGAGAGAAGATATTCTATTTGTGAAAGAGAAATGACAAAATTATGAAATAAATGAAATTGAAGAAAATAAAATAATAATTTAAAAATCATGTGAAATCTTACCCCAAAACTCAAGACTTTTCAAATTAGATCTCTAGTTATATTTTAAGTTAAAAGTCATTAAAAGTAATTGTCATTTCAAATTCACGATTTTTTGAATAACATCATACTTTTAAGAGTTGTTAAAAGTTTAAATCGAATAACCCATTACTTTTAATGACGTTTTAAAAGTTGTTAAAAGTCTTAATTCAATAACACCATATTTTTAGATGCTCTTTAAAAGTTAGAATTGAATAACACGTGACTTTTTAAATTCTTAAAAATCATTAAAAATTGATATTGAATACCACACCTTGTAAATAACGAAAAATATCTTTAAACGTTTTCAAATCATGAAAACATCACAACGCCAAATCAAGATAATATCAATAATTACCCATATTAACACAATTTATCCCTAAAATCTCATATAGATAGACACAATTTCAGTGTGAAATGGATTTGATATAAATTAGTATGCATGCATTTTGACAAAACAAATCCGTCAGTAAAATCAAAACACCTCCCATGTCCTGTTACTCTAATTTTCATAAACCCCCATCCCAAAAAGTAGCCATATTCGTTCAAAATCACTTTAATATTTAAGCAACCTCCAATTCGCACTATTACGAATTTCCTCCTCTACCCGTTGCGCGGGTCATGGGTCTTTTTTCCGAGACTCATTTCCACAATTGTTGAAGATTTTGAGGAATTCAAATTTGAATATATTATTCATTTATGAACAACATGAAGCCAATTAAAGTGTAACAATTCATTTTTTTTTTGTTGAAGGTAAAGAGTATCATTTTTTTTATTTTTATATTTTGAAATTAATAAAGTTAATACTATCACTTAATAGTTAATTTAATTTACATATTTCATTTTTACAATGTTATAAGTAAAAAATTATTCATAAAAAAATAAATTATTCCAACAGATATAAATTAAAATTTTAATTATAAATACTATTTAAAATAATTTTTATTTTTAAAAGTTTATCCCTCCAAAACAACGTATCTTGCCACTGATTACTGTTAGCAGTCTAGCACACAACAAGGACTTAACCAAGAACTGACGCGCCACATCCAAACACGGTTTTATTATACACAGTCTCATTTTTAGTGTAAGCAGACAATTCTGTAATAAAAAATTGAAATTGTCTTGAATAACAGTGGTTTCAGTACATGTGTTATGTTAATTACTTTTAAACTGATAAATTTATGGTTGCGTGCAGTAATTTAGTTTAATTATGGTTGTGCCTATTTGCTTTTGTTAATTCGGCCTGATAATCGTTGAGTAAATTTCACTTGTTACTTCTGAAATTGACTTGTATGTTAAAATTTGGGGTTTGAATTATGAGTTGTGAGTGTTTAGATACAATTTGTGTTTTTTAGATATTCATTCAGTAGGTTTGTGATCTTATATAACAGAATATAATCAGTAAATTGTGATTTGTATTTGAATTTTTGCTATAGCAGATATTCGATTTCTTATCCATCTAAAAAGTTTGAGGTTTTTGTTAGTGTCTATTTAGTACAAACTTCAGGCTTCCTGTCGAAAGCTTGTGGCACCTCAACGATTGAGTATTGTCTTTTCTGTTTTTTTTGACAGTTGAGGTAATTTTTCTCCAGGATTGTTATTGAACTAATGCTAAGTTACTTGGTACAAGTACAGTTTTTTTGGATTTAGGATTTGACTGACATGGTATCAGGTGTTCCTAGTAAGTCATGATCTTTGGGGTATGATTATCAGCAATCGAATGGTTGAGATCGTACCATTATTCTTCTTTATGCGTTGATTCGCCTATAAAGCTAAAATTTGATGTAGAATAATTAAAATAACCCTTTTCGAATGTTGGAATATATCTGGCATCATTGCTTAGCATCTCTTTATTATCTACAAAGATGAATTTCCGCAAAAAAAAGATAGATTATTGTCAAGATCAAAGCCATCCATTTTTATTAGGAAATTTCATGTATACAACTTTCAACACAAGTATTGTCTTAAACTTGTACAAACTTCAATGTTTCAAGGGAAAGGCCTTCCATATATATTATTTGTATGTACACTTAAGATCAAGTTACTTTTAAATAAAATGATGTAAGCTTACCTTACAGTTAATTCTGCTAGTAGCATGTTAGCATAAGAAACATATAATACTTGATTAGACTCCTCAGATTTCTGTAATATCGAAAATATATAAATTTGGGTCCATAATCATTTCTAATATGTTGTTTCTTAATGAGAAGGCTCAGTCCTTTTCTTTCTCTATCATCCCCCACACACTTCTCCAATCTCGATGATAGGATTTTTAGTTTCAGAAACAACAGAGCTTAATGCTTTGATAAATGGCAACAAGAAAGCTTACAAGGAGAGAGGCTCTGGTCATATTGCAACAACAGAGCTTAATGCTTTAATATGTAACGATCGTTTGGAGAGCACCAATCAGGTAAATAGGTCTCTTGGTCTTTCAGTTTTGGACAAGTAGGTTTCTTGATGTATTACTGCTATAGCAATTGAAGTTATCTATTTTGGTAGGATGTTATCAACTCGTGAAGTATGTATTACCTTTTAAAGTATGTAGATTATAACATTATTAGCTATTAATAAATAAAGTAAAATTGTTACCAGTCATTAGTTTTAAATTGTTATTACATTTTGATGCTGCTACCAGTCATTAGTTTTAAATACTTGAATGCAGAGTAGGTAGAAGAATCATAGTAGAGATTTGGCCACTACCTACGTTATCTGACCTCTCTTTCCTAGATTTGGTATTAAAACAAATTTTTATTTCTGTGCTTCCAATATAGATGATCTATCTTGACAAGTAACTTTAATTTGTGTTTAAACACAAGTTCTTATGTATGTTAATTTAGCATTGCTTTGGATTTTCATATAGGCATGACCAATATAGTCCAGTGTCCTGTTATGTTCTTAGCTATTATTGTCAGTACTCAGTGCTGTTATGAAATTATTTGCAGACCTGGCCACGAAGCAACTTAATCGTAACGGTTTGTGAGGAAAACAAGGAATTCCTTGTTGAGGTAATAATATTGGGCCTACTTCATCACTCTAACTTGGTGAATTTGATCGGATACTATGCCGATGGAGATCAGAGACTTCTGGGTTACAAGTACATGACAATAGGGTCACTGGTAATTTCATCAATTAGTACACAAGATTTTTTATGATCCAAATGTTTGGCCTTTACTCACTAAAGTCATATTTAGAATCTGAGACTCCCATATATGTTTAGGTATTCAGATCTCCTTTCTAATAAAAGACAAGGTGCTGCAAAATGCTGGGAATATATGCATGGTTAAGCGAGAATCCCCAGTTATGTATTGTGATTCAAAATATTCCAACATCTTACACAATGAAGATATAATGCCAAGTTATTAGATTTTGCTTGGCCAAATTAGGTGATGGGGAAGAAGACTAATGTATGATGTATCCACTAGAGTGATGAGAACTTACAGATATTGTGCACCGGAGTATGCAATGACAAGTCAGCCTTAACTGAAGTCGGATGTTTATAGTTTTGGGGTAGCTCTTTTGGGAATCATCACATGCAAAAAAGCAAATGACAATTCAGAAGCTGGTGGAGAGCACAACTTGGTCAACTGGGTAATTAATCCAGTTTCCTACTATATTATATTGATTTATTTGTCGTTGTTGTTATGTGTAATAGTCGTAAGCCATGTGAGGAACATGGGCATTGGGCTAATGGTAGTTCATTAGTCTCCCACAAACAAATAAAGTTTTCTAACCATGCACAAAAGGTTACTTGATTTTTTGAGTTTGTTGTGTAGGATACTAGAATATAGCACAGGAAAATTTTGTAGAATGAAAGCCTTACCAAGGCCAATTACTGCAGGTTGAACAATTAACAACACGTTAAATTTGGGCTTAGGACATCACATGTTGGGTTATTGTACATTGACCATGTAAATATGTACAACTTGTGATTTTGGTAAATAATAGATGCCACCCATCATAATGACCATGTATTTTTTGACATCTAACTTATTCACCGGCACCTTGTACATTGTTGCAACTACATGTGTAAGATGTTTTTTGCTTGCAGCAGTTCCTAAAGAATATTATAATGTTTCTTTTGTATTGTAGGTTGATCCAGTGCTCCAAGATTGTAGGAAGTTTTCCCAGATGGCTGATCCAGTGCTCCAAGGTCAATATTCAGTTAGGGGCTCGTACCAAGCTCTTGATCTTACTGCAATATTTCAGGAAGGGCCTACCCTGCATCCTCTTATATCGGAAGTAATTACAGCTCTTTCTTATCTTGCTTCACAAAAAGCAATCAACTTGTTTTGACTGCTTGCATGGGCTATCGAAACGTGAATGAATTCTTCTTTTTAATCCTTGAGAAATGAACATAGACCTGCTGTAGTGGCTGCAATCTAAGAGAGATCAAGTGGACTTTGATCATTTACGGATTCATAAAGCCTGTATTCCAAGCTATTAAATTTTGAGCAACATCCCGTATTCTTGATTTTTGGTACCAAGAAGACAGATCAAGTTGCAGATGAACACACAACTGGTGATATTTCTTATCAAAGTTCATGTGTATATAATTACGATGATTTGTCTTTAAAGGTTGCTGGGGTTACCAAGTTAGATTCCATCCCTGATCTTCAAGAGCGGTAAATTTCTATTCCCTCTTTCCATACTTCTGACTCTAATTCTAAGTTCTTATTGGTTTTAAGCCCCCTCTTTCATATGTGTAAATCTGTAGTTGGATTGTAATCACAGTCGTTAGTTTCAATATAGGTTTAATATGCATAACTTTCACTTCATAGTTTAATTACAAAAATTTCCTGCCAGACCCTTAAAGTAACATTGCATTTTACTTGCTAATCAAGGACGTTTTTGCATTTTGAGATAGTCATACTACAACTAATAATTAACATTTTAAGTTCAAATTCTCAGTTTCTTGAATTTATTGATAATTTAAGCATTTAAACATTACCCGGATTTAAGTTAATGTACGCCTCACCGTAAACAAATGAAGCTTGAGTAATGTCCGCTTTATTATGGAGATTGGATAAGTTGTAGATAAACTAAGCAGAAGTCACATGGGATGTTCGACTTTTGCCTGTCTAAGTTGCAAGAACAAGCACATTTGAATAACTGAAATGTATTTTCTTTGGATAAATAGTAATAGTCTTTAATATATATTGTTTTGGAAGATATTGTTCAATCTCTGCAGGTTAAGTCTTAAGTGATATTTCATTAACCGTTAAATTTTTACCTTTTAAGCAAGTTGTTACAACTAGAATTCAGTTCTGAAAGTTCGGTGTTATTTGCCTATGGTGGATAATTCATTATCAGTTGAAATTAACATGGCTCTGGGTGTTGTAAATATGAAACTGTGTTAGGGTCAAAGGTTTTGGAATGTGAAGTAGGTTAAAGGTCTATACTAAGTGGTGGTACTAGCATTATTGAGTAAGAGCCTAATCACAAATGAGTGAATCTTATACTAGTAGGATACACTGTCATGGAGAGTGTTGTGAAATGTTTGATTACTTGTGCTTCAAGAGTAGGCGCTAGATCTGTGAGGCGAGAAGATGTATGGGATAGATCTTTTTTTTTTTTGCTAATTGAACACACACAAATCCACCCACCTTGTCTTTGACAAGGTTCGAACCCTCGACACACACAAATCCACCCACCTTGTCTTTGACAAGGTTCGAACCCTCGACATCCCGTAAAGGGAGCGAGGGAGATACCACTACACCAAGAGGTGTTGGGTGGATAAATATCTTGACTCTTCTATTGCTCTCTTTTTATAATACATTCTGGATTTCTGGGTGATGGGAGTTTCAAATATGGTAATAAAGCATGAGTCAAACTAATAACCCTCTATCACTTGCAAATCTTGTGAAATCATGCTTAAAGTTCAACGGACCTTAGAAAATTAACACCAAAACAAATAACAGAACCGTGATCTTGTAGATGATAAATCATGAAGAGAAAGAGAAGAATTTGAGGGCTCGAGCCAAACAATTTAGGGAATTAAACTCTATTATCCGCATGTAGTTCTATATCTTTGATGAAATAGACTACTTTTGGTAATTTTGTTTTTTTTAACAACTTAGGGAAGTATTTTACAGTAGGTTGTTTCTCTTAGATATGGAAAAGAATCTATATAATTTTTGCTTCCAGGCACATATTTAGTGCTTTAAACATACATGTTATATAATAAGAAAGTTAAAGTGCCTCTTTCTCTATACTTAGCCCATCAAGTTTCGAAGAGGTCTAGGAAGAACAGAACACTTATATCATAAACTCAACCATTGATGTTTATACAGTTCATACCACAGTTACATACCTTAGCATGAGAAAATGGATTCAGTAGTAATATCAAGTGACCATTAATTGCCT
Source organism: Heracleum sosnowskyi (assembly GCA_030848705.1). Lineage (NCBI taxonomy): Eukaryota > Viridiplantae > Streptophyta > Magnoliopsida > Apiales > Apiaceae > Heracleum > Heracleum sosnowskyi. The sequence goes on from CM061239.1 coordinate 15,653,503, forward strand.
ATCTGCCTTAGCCTACTAAATTGAAATGCACCTTGACTACTTATTCTTAAATTTATATACCATAGCTCGACGTCTCTGCTTCAGGAAACTATATTTTCAATACACACTTTCTCTTGTCCAGGGTACTTTAATTCTAATTTCCCCAATTCCAGATTAGATCAGTAAAATATCATAACTTCCAGGCAAGTACGTTTTCCTCATGCTGGCAAAACTAACCAGAACGCCAATAAGAACTGGCAAAAGTTCCTGGTGCCTACCTTTCGCATAACTGTACTAAGAAATGTATTGTGTAGAAAAGAACAGGAGTAGCAGGTCAATAATGTATGAGAGCTTAACGCCACCAAACAAATTTGTTTTTGGAATAACCGCCCCAACTGACTCTAACCAGCATGACGTCACTGTCTTAAAGCGTCTTCTTTCTGGTTTTCTTGTAAACCTCCAGATAGTCACTTCAGTTACAACATATCAGAAAACTGAAGTTCACAGTCTATTATTGCTGACCTTCTTTGTTAGTTTCCACTTATTTTCTTTATCATCAGCGATAAGTTACTACCTATGTTTTCGACTTAGCAAGGATTGTGGATGTCAGGAATATATTACAGTGATGTTTTTATTTTTTAGCGACAAGACATCCTTAATACTATACTCAGCTAATATACTGTTAAATAAAATCCTGATGAAATGATTTCTTTTCAGAGCGGATGTTAGTCATGGTATTAGTATTACTCAGCAAATTAGCTTATATAACGAAAAGGTATAAGAGATAGTTTAGAGAATTTAAAAGGGGCATGTCTAGGCTAGGATATTGGGTGTATGTTACGAACACCTCATGTATCTTCATAATTTATATATGACATGTTTTACGTGTGATATTCCTGAGTATTTCCACTGGCTCCAGTATGTCTTCATTAATCAAGGATTTAGAAAGTTACAAGTTAAGTTCTTAAGTTTTACAAAATTTCATAATATCTATCCCTGTGAGTTGCTACCAACTTCTTTTCTGTTCGTAATTTTTTTTCAGTTTGTATATAGCTGCTATTGACCGTATAGGTTCTAAAAGAGTTTCTCTTAATAAGTGGTTTTTAAGTAGCAGGTTGCTGTCCACACAAAGACTTGCCTACAACATGAATGGGAATGAAGACCAGGAAAACAACAATAACAACCAGAACATGAACGCGAATGCAAATCAGGAAGACAACGATAACAATCCTCAACCTCCGCCTTTAGAAAATCCCCTGCAGCAGCTTCTCCACCTGGTAATCCTACGGAGAAAAGCCCTTTCAAAGCTTTTAAGGATGTACACCCTCCTGAATTCAAAGGTACTACAGACCCGACAGAAGCTCAGATTTGGATAAAAGAGATTGAAAAAGCTTTTAAAGTAGCTCAAACTGCTGAAAACATGAAAACAACATTCGCTGCATATATGTTGAAAGGAGAGGCGAATTTCTGGTGGGAAACTATTGAAGCTAGGGAAGAAAACAAGAATTTGGAGTTGAATCGTTTCAAAGAGTTATTTCTAGAAAAGTATATCCCGCCTTGTTTAGAGAGCCAAATGGAAATCAACTTTTTAGAACTCAAACAAGGAGATATGTCGATTGCGGAGTATGTGAACAAATTTAACGAGCTCGCTAGATTCGCACCTCACCAAGTCGCCGCTGAAGCAACGAAAGCTAGACGTTTTGAACAAGGGCTAAACAAATGGATCAGGAGCAAGGTGTCCGTTCTCGAACTTAAGGAATTCTCGACTCTTGTGCAGAAAGCATTAATTGTGGAGTCAACTAGAGATAATACATACAGGTTTGAGCAAAACAAGAAAAGAAGATATGAAGGAGGAAGTGACATTGCAGACAAGAAAACAAAGCTGGTTGGGAATCAAGTTAGGGAATTCGGAAGCAAAGGAAGCAAAAACGACACTAATCAAAATGGAACTCGAAATAATAAAGGAACCAATCTCCCAAGGGACTGTAAAAATTGTGGAAAAAGGCACGGAGGTTCAACATGTTTAAAAGGTAAAGGCGTGTGCTATAATTGCGGTGAATCTGGGCATATGGCACCGGTCACCGGAATGCCCAAATCCTCGAATTGTTAGGTGTTATGGTTGCGGTGCTCAAGGACAGGACATATGGCGCGAGATTGTCCTCGTAAAGAAGATACAAATCGCAAAACCAGGTCTACTTCTGGAATGGCAGGACCTCCACATCGTGCAACAGCAAGAACATTTAATATGACCGTAAAGGACGCAATTGCATCTGATGAAGTGGTGAAAGGTAATTTATTACTAAAAATGCGGAATTCTTTTATATTCATGTGAACCTAATGAGTTCTGGTAACTTTCTTATTTCTAAATACGCTTTATAGAGTTTAAGGTATGATAGAATTTTGGATAGATGAGTAAATTTCAGATACCTAGATTAATGTTGATAGTTATTAGAAGATAAGAAAATCTCTTTTATGCCATAAACGATTTCGAGGACGAAATCTTTATAAGGGCGGGAGAATGTAACATACAGCACTACACGGGAAAAAAAATGGAAGCCAAGGGATATCAGTAGAAGGCTACTTAGGCTAGACATATGACATCCATTGCGTACCCAAACCAACCAAAAATTTGAATCATTACTAAAAATCTCTTCTGACCCCTGTTTGTGTAAAGATTAAGAAAAGATTTCTCAAACGGAGAGATTAATCATTAACTTTGACTGATTGAATGAAGGAGACTATATATACGTATCTATTGTTGCTGGTTCTCCATTGCATTAGAAGTAAACTTAGAAGGTAGACTTTTCTCTCTTAAATAGGTTAAGTATAATTCTTTTAATTTATTCATATCATCATTTTGAATGGTCTCAATAGATTTTGGAGGGACTTTGTATTATTTTATGAGTTAATTTGCAGGCTAATTAGAATAGCAGTTAGATTTGGTTAGTTCATGTTAATCTAGCACTCTTGCACATAGTGGGTAATTTTATATAGTGCACATAAGGTATTTGATGTAATGCATGTTAAATTTAGTACCTTATGTAGTTGGTTTAGAAACTTATGAAGCATTGTAATTAAATTTTTTAAACCTGATGGGAGTCGAGTTAAAGAAAAAATGGGTTCTTATGCTAAGAAAGGGCCTGAAATGTTTGACAAATGAATCTATATAGAAGTTTTTATCGAATTTCTTTTGGAAGGTGTAAAATAATAGTACTCATATAAATTATCATATGTCTAAGTATGGTATAGAATTCTACTTAATTTAATTTAATTTAATTTAGTATCCTAAACTAAATTAGTTATTAATTTGTTTTTTTTGCATATTAAATTACCTTTCTAATGTTATGCTTCTTTGTTTTATATAGACTCAAATAGGCATTTCCAATAAATAGCTATAACCAAGGATCGAGGCAAGTTTCTCATCTTTGTTTTGTTATTTTGCATGCATGAACATGTCTCACAAATCTCAATCGTGATAAATCTTTTACATCAAACTAGCTCTACTTTGTATTATTGTTGTACTCAAAATCAATCTTAGTTATACCCGTTTCATATAGAAATTAAATGTTTGCTTATGCTGTTCTGGAAACTCCTCGTGTATCATATCCCCTGTACTAACCAGGTATAAATCTTTTAGTTGACTGATATCCTTGCCTTCATTTGATTTAACATGTGTTGTAGATAATTTATTTGCGTAAATTCGTTGGAAGTTCAGATTCTTTTGTAAAAACACTCGATCAAATTGAACAACCTCTTATATTGAGGGTATTAGGGCCACCATATGATGTGGTTATGAGGTACCACGAGACAATTTGGTCTTTCAAATAGTATTTTCTTCTTCTTCCTTGTAAGTAGGTTTCAGACCTGTTTTCTTTTTAATTCTTCTTGAATTATTTGGTTTATTAATTCTATCCTTCTTATATAAAATTTCCAAGTACCTAACTTGCTGAGCTTATTAGCTCATTATTTAAATTCTATCTACTTCCAGCTAAGCATGGGTACGATGATGTTAAAGGGAAGACCAAAGTTTGAAGTGCTTCTGCAAGTAGAAAACTTTTGCTTGGGAATTATAGATCAGCCTAAACAAACTAGATGTAGACAAGATATGTAATCGGGGTAGCTAGCTTTATAACATATGAAAATTTTAATTAGTTACAGAATGTATCCTGGGTTGGAATTGGCTATCCTTGTGAACTGTTAAATATATAAATGTCCCCATCCTGTTTAGCAGGTTATTGTTTGGTCAGATGGTAGCACTCCAATTTAGTGAGTTTATTTTTGGGGTGTTACATATGTTGTCGGAAACCCTTGACGTACTGAGCTTTTTTCTATGGTTAATCTGCATAAGCTTATGGTTTAAGTGTTTCTATTACATTAATAATTGTCCATACAGCTTGTCTTGCATTAGTAGACCTCGCAAACATTTCGTATAACACATGTCAAAAACCCGTATGCAACACTATTATTTTTATAGTATGTGTTTTTGTGTCATGTTTAAAACAATAACAAATATTATAAAAAAAATACTTTTTCTTATTTTTAGTAAAGAGAGAATCACTTTCGATCTTGACATTCTTGATAGAGAGTGTTATCCAAGATAAGGCTTCAAGTACACACATAAAATGACTCTAAATTTGATGAAGGAGCAGCGACAGAATGAAGATTTGTTGACGGGGACCTAATTACGTCGTCCCTACCATGGTTTCAGTTTCGCATTCAGAGTCCGAAGAGGCGGACCAGTCAGTAGAGGAGGAGTCAAAAAAGGAAAATCTGGGAAAAGCTGTCATTATTTGTTCCAGCAAGGAATTTGTCTTGGCTAGCTTGAACTTCTTCGTCTTCTTCTGTTTCTATTTCAGTTTCAGATTGAGAGGTGCAAGGCAAGCCCATTTCATTTACTTTGATTTTAAAATGATAGGGAGTAATGATCTGATTCTGAAAGGATGCATCAGAATATCTTTTTTTCCTAGCTTCAATTTCTTCCGGGGTATCGTCAGAGTCTGAGGGTGGAGAAGCGAAGGAGTCTGGGGAGTCTACATATTTAAGTTGTTTGAGTACTTGGTAACTGACCCGGGGGTGGTCTGGAAACGGCTTTTCCTTTCTGGCTTCAGCAAGAATTTTGTCTTTACGAGTTTGAGCTTCTTCTACTGTCATGGTTTCAGGCTCAATTTCAGAATCTGAGGAGGCAAAGGAGTCTGTCCAGTCGGTAGTGGAGTCATCACAATAGGCATACCTGGGGACAGTACATTGTCTAAGTGATTCCTACTTAATGGTGGGGTCGTAGCACCAATTTTGGTCTGAGCAAGGGTTTTGCCTGTTGAATAGGGTATGTTATTGTCTTCTGTTTGAGTAGAACCTGCAAGAATAGGACGAGTTCAACAATAATCAGACTAGTCACAAAGCAACCTACAACCAACTATTGCAATGTTATCACTCAACCCGTCAACGTTAATTTACAATGACCAAATGGAAGATTCACTGATCGGTTCCTGACAAGTCTACTTCCCTTCTGTAAAACAGAACGTATAGCATGCATAAAAATATAACAAAATTAGCCATACGGTGGATATATAAAAATAAGATCCTACGGTGGTTTCTTAATAGTAAATTAGAAACTTTTGGAGAATCTGAAGGGGGTAAACTGAAAAGTGAATTCTTAAACAAGAGAACTCATTCAAATGACTTGTTCCATATATAAAATTAATATATATAAATTTATAATTGAGAGATTACATAGACGGCGTGAAGAGTTATCCAGTGGCGACTGACACCATTTCAAAATATCATCTTGAAGGTCCACCAGTGATGTGGCTCGATGTACTGTTGTTATAACACTGGGTAGGACATTGCACGTCCTGATTAGTGGTTCCTAACAAAATAAATGCCAAAAATCTTAGTTTAGAATACACAAACACCTGAGCTAATTTGATTAAGAAATACAACTACAAATTGCACACGCATTATAGGGATAAACCAGAGAATTTTTGACAGATGAAGGATTTTCAAATACTCCCTCCTATTCTAAATAGTAGTCCACTTGGAAAAATATTTGTTTCAATTTAGTTGTCTAGTTTAAAACATCAGAAACGCACAATCAATTGGGATTCAAAGTTTAAAAAATTAAGAGTTCTAAAACACAAAGCAAGCACTTAATCTACGAAATGCACAACAGCACAAGATGCCTACCCAACACGATCCCTATGTCTGCAGCTGAGTGTTATTTGAGAAGCTCTAAATTGTATACTAGGATGTACAGCTACCTCATATACAACTCTAGGCGGGAAAGTCTGTAAGGGTAACTAACTAACTGTTGGACTGGACTATTACTAATATGGGCTTGTGAGCCCAATCTGTTTCAATATGTACTGCAGCAGCCTATTCCAATACTGAGAACATTAATAATTTGTCAGTTACCAAATACTCTTTTTTAGTATTACTAGCTTTTTAATAAGTTATTTTATTTTAGTGTTTTTATAATTTTATTTATTTATTAATATCTTTGTGTATTTTCATAAAAATATAAATTCATTAAGTTAATAATATGTTTTTTCATATGCATATATTATTTCGGTTTATGTTGTAATTCTTGAAATGATAAAAATTACGAATTTTTTATATACACAAATTCACTAAAAGAATGATTATTTAAATGTTTATTCATTGTTTTTATAAATTCAATTTTAATAAATTTTAGTGTAAATATTTAAAATATTAAAATTATACTAATATTATTATTTACTTTTATAGAAATATTACTTTTTCTCCAAAGTAGAGCATTATTAATAACTCTAATTACTCTAATTGTATAATTGTTTTATAGTAGAGAGTTTTTAGCTTATAGTAGAGAGTTTTTAGCTATGTAGGACCCGTTTTATTTTATAAATTCAATTTTAATAAATTTTAGTGTAAATATTTAAAATATTAAAATTATACTACTTCTATTATTATTTACTTTTATAGAAATATTAATTTTTCTCGCATTATTAATAACTCTAATTACTCTAATTGTGTAACGGTTTTATAGTACAGAGTTTTTAGCTTATTAGAGAGTTTTTAGCTATGCATGACCCGTTTTATATTAGAGAGTTTTTAGTTATGCTATGTAGGACCCGCTGACGACCAAACCAAACCATACTTTACACTAATCTATATATATATATATATATATATATATATATATATAAAGGAGGATACGCGGGAGGTTAGGTGGCGCCCCTAATATCGTCTCAATCTATTTTTCTAATTTTTCTAGAGGTTTACAATTTTAAATACTGATAAATCAAAAAATATTGTTTAGCATATTAGAAGTAGAATAGGTATTCGAAGTTATAGAGGAGAAGACTTCGAATTTACAGTGAAGACATATAATTAAAAGTTCTATTTGAAGTAGAATAGGTGTTTGAATTTGTAGAGGGGAAGAGTTCAAATATAAAAGAAGTACTTGCAAAGTTTTATTTGAAGTAGAATAGGTGTTTCGATTTATAGAGGAGAAGAGTTCGGATATAAAAAAAATACTTACAATTAAAAGTTCTATTGGAAGTAGAATAAGCGTTTGTAATACATAACTAAAAGTTTTATTTGAATTAGAATATGTAAAGTTATATAGGTGTTTTTTCAACGAAAGAGTGTCTCATTGAAAAATAGTATGGTAACATAAAAATTAATATATAAGATAAGTATATATTCAATATATTAAATTTGAGATTTTGATATTAAAAAGGAAAGCGTGTTTCACGGGAGGATGGCTTATTAGCGAGGACCGAGTAATTTTCGTAATTTATTTAATAGAGTTTTTTTTTTAAATTATTACGCCGCCGCGAAGCGCGGCTTTTTCAACTAGTTATATATAAAGATATAATTTCGCTCCGAGGTAAAATCTTGTCCAAGGTAAGGCGGGTGTGTGAACGTGTTAAATCATAACACAAGAGTTTCTCAAATTTATTCAAAAAAATTAAAACCAAACTGATTGTACAAGTAATCGTGGGCAGAAAATTAAAGGATTATTGGAAAAGAAAAAGACAAAATATATGAAAATTTAGAGTAGACATACTCATCATATACATGGAGAGCTTTCTTCTTCTTTGTTTAATCAGCTGATTGCTCATACTAGAAAACCCTCAATACTGATACGTGAATCCAATATCAGTTTTTTCCAAACAAAGTAATAATCATTTTTTTATATATTAGGTTTAATCCTTTTTTCATATAGTGCAAAACATGGTTCTGTATATATATATATATATATATATATATAGGCAAGTGATCAAATGAGACCCTATGTTAAAATGAGAACTGAGACTAAATCTCAGCCCCTCAATTTTAAAACTACTTTTAATCTGGATCACAAATAAACACACATATCTTTAAATTAGAATAATTATTTCTCTCTCCTCACATCTCTCTCTCTCTCTCTCTCTCTCTCTCTCTCTCTCTCTCTCTCTCTCTCTCTCTCTCTCTCTCTCTCTCTCTCTCTCTCTCTCTCTCTCTCTCTCTCTCCACCGTATTGATTCACGATGCCGAACCGCCCTCTGGAAACAAACAACGCAAACACCAAGAAAACAATCGAAGAAACCTACCAGAAGAAAACACAACTCGAACACATCCTCCCCCGTCCCGACACTTACATCGGCTCAATCGAAAAACACACAACCTCCTATGGGTTTACGAGGACTCCGAAATGAAGCTCCGCTCCATCTCCTACGTTCCTGGCCTTTACAAGATCTTCGACGAGATTCTCGTAAACGCAACTGATAATAAACAGAGAGATCCTAAAATGGACTGTTTGAGAGTTGATATTGATGTCGACAGCAATTTAATTAGCGTGTTTAATAATGGCGATGGCGTTCCGGTGGAGATTCATAAGGAGGAAGGTGTCTATGTGCCTGAATTGATTTTCGGACATTTGTTGACTAGTAGTAATTATGATGATGATCTAAAGAAGACAACTGGTGGACAGAACGGTTATGGAGCCAAGCTTGCCAATATTTTTTCGACTGAGTTTGTCATTGAGATTGTGGATGGGAAGAGGCTGAAGAAGTATAAGCAGGTAAAATGAATCTCAATCGGAGTGGGATCCGCACACAATCGCTTAAATTAGTGATTTATATTTGAAAGAAGATGATTTACATTCTGAAAGTTTGGTGATTTGCGTTGAAAATTAGTGATTTTTGTTGAAATTTTGATGATTTGTATTAAATTTTTGGTGATTCTGTAGTTATGATGGCAGTATACTGGTGGTGGTTTATAATTTAGTATACTGGTGGTGGTATACATGGTATAAGCAGCGATTTTTGGTGATTTGTTTTAAAATTGTTAATGATTTGTTTCAAAAACATTTAGTGATTTTGATTGAAATTCGGTGATTTGTGTTGAATTTTCTGTTGATTCTAGCTTAAATTTGGTGATTTTGATATGGTGGTGATTTTACATGAGACATAAATAGTGAAAACGACAGTTAAGGTGGTGGTGCTAGGTGCATCAGATGGGATGATGATGTTGATTTTGCTAATATAATGGTGTAGTGGAGATGGTGGTTGTGGAGTAGGAGAAATGATGACGGTAGTGGTAAAACAGATGAAAGGGACAGTGGTGGTAGAGTAATAAGAAGATGATATATGTATAAATATTGATGTATGTATATGAATGGTGATATTTGTTTTTAGTGATTTGGTGATTTGGACTCAGTTCTCATTATAAGAGGGGTCTCACTAGAGTAGATCTATATATATATATATTTATTAATTTAATATAATTCTTCAATTAGTATTTATTAATTTTTGAGATATATAATATTATATAACACTTTTTTTTTGAAGAATATTATATAACACTTTAATATTTATTGATGTGATTTGAATTTTAAAACTTTGTTAATAATTTGGTGTTACAAATATTAAATTTAAAAATTTTGTTGATAAGTATCGAAATCTTGGTATATGATAATATTCCTAATTATCTCTTTTACAGTTTTACTTTTATTATATAATCGGAAATAATTTGGAATAAGTGAGTAAAATATTGATAGTAAAAAAATGAATAAAATTGTTTGAGCGTGATTTATAATTTTTATGATTCAATTGTGTTTTTCAAATAATTTGATGATTTTCCTTATCCGGATCCTAGGGCGAGCCTAATTTCTAATAAGCGTCTTCAACTGCAGTATGGGCCTAGCCTATACTCTCGATCATCTTAAAAATATAAAATTGCTCCAATAATTATAGGCCTAATCTATATCTATATCTATATAATCTTAATTCATGAACACAAAAAACTGGAAAATGACCTTTTCTACCCTTTCCAATTTTAAATTAACATTACCCATCACGTTCTTTTTTGTCCATAATTTTACAGTTGCGTCGCTCCATTTACATTCGACTCTGATCCATCACTAAAATCATTAACACATCAGTACAAATCAAATTGACCCGGATACAGATGGGTAATACCCATGTATGTTTACATCAACTGCATTTGGTTAGTCCTTGATTGTAGGCTTTGACACGTAAAAATTTGTTGTGGATCAATCAGTTACTCCTAATTTCAAATTCAAGTTTATGCATCATCTTCTTTGTACACAATTTTCTTATCTTTTACCATCGTCAGATCATGGACAAAATAGGTTGCTATATTCTTCATCTATGTTTGCTTATGTTTTTCGGACTAAAACTTATTGTATGTATTGTTTTATTGTCTATCAGGTTGCCAGATCATTTGACGGTGCTTTTTCATGTCATTTTTGTGATTTAGGATTTCGAATAGTGAAGGAAATAAACTACCTCCCATTGCCGGATCATGGATAAATCAGGTTTGTATACTCTATCAATCATCATTGATAAATTTAGGATGTCATTTTTTAGGATGTCTTTATATTTTGAGTTTAGTTTAGTTTAAGTATGATCAGTTTAATTTCGCTGGAAAGTGACGAACAGGTTTGGTTTTCTGTTTTCTCAATGATGATCAGTTTGTGTTTGAATTTTCTCGATCATCTACTCTAATTCTCAATTTGTGTTACATCTATGTGTGAAAGACAGTTGATTTTGGCCATGATTGTAGCCTTGACATTGCTCCCATATTTTTCCCATGATTGTGTATATGACAGTTGATTTCATCCTTCAAATTCCCATTTGCTATGCCGCTTTATTATAGTCTCTGATTGTCTTCTTCGTTGCTTGGTTATGAACAAAACTGGTCGTAAACGCCTACCTTTGGGTCCGGTTTCTCCTTCTTCTGTACCAACCGGTGAGTACAAGATGTTGAAGTATTACTCTTTGTACAAACCTTGAGTTTTTTTTGACATTATATATCCAGGTCAGAGAAGAAGGCCTCCGCCAACAATAACCAGTGGCAGTCATCGAAATGTTTCTCACAACACAAATTGTTCCAATAATGAAAATAAGGATCCCAATTCTCAGCCATCATATATCAGTCAAACTGGTAATTGTAAATGTTTGTTGAGTGCATGTTTTTAATTGTTTTCTTATATGTATTTGGGAATTTATTTACATCGGAATGCTCTTCGTGTTTTTCATAATGCATACTATTATTTTGATCTTATTATAGGTTCTAATAATAATTTTGGGTTTTACTCAAATTCATAAATTAATCCAAACAAACATGTAGCTTCTTCTCAAGTATCAGGTGATACCATTTGTTTAACAGATGAATCGTATACATTGTTAATCTGTAAATTATTGAGATCTAATATACGTTACTTATTGTATGTCAGTAGGTACTTCCAACGTAATTGAAAATAGCCAGGGTTATCTTACTCCATCTCAGAGGAGGCTATCTTTTGTCAACCTGAATGGTAATTTATACAGTCAATCTATTTTTTTGTCCAGAACCTCATATCCGGATTGCATATTTTTAGACTGTTATGTACTTTTATTGTAGGGAATCATGATCCTTTTGTTTCACATACAACCTCACAGATTACACAAAAGAATCACGGAGTTGCTTCAAATTCTTCAGGTTATACCATCTATATATGTAATTTAAATTTGATTGCTAAGTTTCGCGTTGAATCATCAAACCTCACATTGAAGCATCCAACCGTATTTTAATTATCAATTAAATTACAGGAAGTGCCAACATAAGTGGGAATGGACAGGGTTATCTTACCCCGTCCCAAAGGAGGCTACACAATGTCAATCTGCCTGGTACAAATTATTTCACATATGTGTAAATTTAAATAAAATGTTTGTATTTTTTGACTGATAAAGAATATAGTTTACAGGTATAACTACTTCAGGTCCAGTTTCACATGCTATACAGCGGAAACCAACAACTACCACGAATGTGACTCCTTTTCAATTACCTGCGTCGAGAATATCTCCTACACAGAATTTGTATAACAAAATACCTAATCCATCTATGACGGACTACTGCAAGTATGGAGGGTCTGGATTTAAGGATACTAAAATGGTGAATTTGTTGAATCGTCATTCAATGGATAGAACTCATTGTATTACGTCAATTTCCAATGTTGGGAATGGCTCTCTTTCAGACATCACTGTTCTTACTCCAGAATTAGAACAACTTGGTGTACGTAGACCAGGTTAATCAAGTTTTTTTACTGGACAAAATGATGTGTATTAATTTATTCTATATTTTCAACTTTAATCATCCATTTTTCAGGTTGGTTCCCAGCGCAAAAGGGAACTGGTGTCAAAAACTTGATGAATCATTTAACGTTGTCGGTTGTTCTAATTCTTCCTCAAATCCCAAAGACGCAGGTATTTCCCACAACATTTCTTTTGTATATTATTTATGTCATTTATTCAATCATGCAAGAACAACTATTTCAATGAGGGAGTATTATGCCTACAAACTAATGATACGACCTGATCAAGGTTTTCTTTGTTTCTCATACTACTTTCTCCGTAATGATATAATTTTTTGCTACCTATTGGGTTACCTTAATGTTAGGTCCTGATAAGTTTGTAGAAGGGGGGTTGAATACAAACTATACCGTTTTATCGAAATTTGTCCTTTGAATAATTTAACAATTAAGAACAAATTAATGCGGAATATAAATGAAACAATATTCAAGTTAAATATAAACTATATTAAACTTGAAGGGTGTTGCAAATACAGTACGGATTACAAAGTATTTATCTCAAACTAATTAATACAAATTTAGAATAAATTCGACATGAACTTTTCTAATATTTGTAATAAAAAGATCGAATGCTAGAAGCAAGTTCGAGATAAATTCTAGGGATAAAAATCCGCTAGTTAATCAAAGCAATACAAGTAATTAACTTCTAGCGGTTTGGATTTAACAATACAAACTAGAATTAATTGCTTGAGAAGAAATGAGATCAAATGCTTTTCTTGTTCTTGCTGAGAGAAATGTTCTGTGTTTGATAATTCTGTTTTCTTTTCTTCTGTAACAGCCCCGGGTTGATACAATTGCATTTGCCTTGTATGACCTTTTAATTAGATCAAAATGACCTAATTAAACTGAGAAGAACCTGTTTTAAACTGTGCACAATACTTGTATGACCATTCAGTAGAACCATGGTTCATCAGTATGACCTGCAGAAAGTGCTCGGTATGACCTAGCATACTTCTACCAACTCTCGGTAGAACCTTAGAAAAGCAACTTGTATGACCTCAAGTAATGTCCCTGTATGACCTTAGATCATTCAGTAGAACCTAGCAAACTGTCCTTGTATGACCTGAGAGGAAATTCGGTATGACCTGTAAGTACTTGATTAAATTCGGTATGACCTGCCTTAAATAAAGCTGTGGTCATACCGAGAATAATATAGGTCATACTAGGTACTTAAGTTAATTTCTTTTAATTAAATTTAGTTAAGTTAAATTCTAAATTAAATTAATTCTTTTCTGGAATTAATTTAATAAATAATTTAAACAACTAAATTAATTAATTAAAAGAAGATAACTTAAAATCATTGCATTCCTTTATCTTCTCAAAACCACTGAATATAGATGATTTAATTCCACTGATTGATGTCGTCATTCGATGCACTGTCTGGTTCATGAATAACTGACTTCAATGATAATTCTTCATCTTTAAAACATTTAAAGCTGTGGCTTCTTTTCTTTAGCTCTGAATAAACTTTGTATCATGTACTTCTTCTGTCACCAACTGGAAATCTCTGTCAATGTAGTAAATCCACTTTCTTGAATACTTCACTGAGGCTTGAACAATAAATTGAACTTCTTTCAATGTAGAATAACTTCAAGTCTGTAGATGACTTTAATACTCCATTCTCTTGACATATAAAACTCTCTAAAATTCCTGTGACCTTTAATCTAATATTTACTTATTACATTCTTGTTTAAGTTGAGTAGAATCCTCGAATTACAAATAGGCTATTGCATATGCCTTTCAATCTCCCCCTATTTGTTTGTTAGAGAATAACAACCAAATACCTAGAGGATCACTCAACTAAAACCAAGAAAAAGATAAGACTCTTAAGCCTAAGTAAATACTAGAAAGTTCTGGATCAAATATGACATTTCCAGATTTCACCAGTAAAGATAAATACAAGACAGATGTTCCTCTAGACTGAACATACGATAACATTGAACCTGTCTTGATTTACCTAAGCTCTATACATATAACATTTACAAAACAGAGCTAACTTTCCTTTACTCCCCTGAAACTCCTCATTTACCTTTTATATCTTTTTCAGCTCCCTCTTCCTAGCTTCTCCAAATTTCTCTATAAACTTCTCTAGAAACTTCTCCCCCTTAGTTGAGGAATTCTCTATAGATATAACATTTTGAGTTTCTGAAGCCAGTAGGAGTTGAGATAGTTGATGGAGTTGATCTTGGGTAGTAAATTTGTCTTCAATATTTCCTTGAGCAGTCCCAGCTGATTGTTGACAGAGGTGGAAGAAGAAGACCGTTCAACCACTTGTGCTTGCAAAATTTCTTTATCAGCCTGGGTTTTGAATAGATGTTCCTGTAGATCAGCTATGTGAGCTAACTACATTGCAGTGTATGTGTCTGTGTGTGCACTCACTTGAATTTCTCTTGTAAGTGTGTCACTCATCTCACGTGCAAGTGTTTCACTCAGTGTTTGACTCTTATCACTCAACATTAGCTGTCTGTTTGCTCCTTTTTGATCAGTACCTGCATTGAAACTCACCTTAGCCTCTTCAAGAGAGGTCAGTGGTGGTGCAATGGGAGTTCGCAAATCCCAATCCTCAATCATGTCTATCAAATCACTTGGATTTGAAATCTGAATTGCTTCAGTGATAGACTGACCAAGTTGCCTTCCACTTTCTCCAGATAAATCTGCGAGTGGAAAATCCCTTAGGGAGCCAGAGATGTTCACTCTGGGAGGGGAGAAAATGATTCTATTAAATGTGGCAAGAATCAGATTTTCCCTCTGATGCCTGTGAAGGCACTTCTACCGTAACAATGGTAGGCACTGTAACCAGTTGCAGGTGCTCTGCTTTCACTGTGTCCTGAGTTTCATCTAATGAAATTGTTTTCTCCCATTGTGAGTAATGAGAGTGTGCTTGACTCAGTACAAAGTTTCATGGCCCTATGGCGAATTTCAATAGATTCATCCTGTTGAGAGAATGTCTCTAGAAACAGTTCATTGGCCATTTCAAAGTCCATATCCTATTGAGAGGATACAGATGGGCTGACAGATGCCTCAGTATATGTTGAATTTCTTTAGAGGAGGCAGAGCTGTGGGATCACTCACTGTTTCAATCAAAATACTTCTTTGTTAAACAGTTGATTTCTGTTTAGGCTGAGAGGTCAAGTAATTAAGTTGTAGACTCATTGTTTGGCTCTAAGACCTGGGATAAAGATTGTGGATCTACAATCCCTTGGTCAGCCCTAACAACCACTTGGGTTCAGAAACAGTAAAAGAAGTGGATTGAGAGATAGAAAGTAATACCTGAATTGGATTTGGCACTGAATTTCCAGCTAAGCAAGAGCTAGATCAGAAATAATATATACAATATATTTACAAAAACATCTAAGACAAATAGAAAATAAAAGATAATAAATAATAAGCAATAAAAATAAAATACAATAATATATATATAAAAAATATTTACAGGAACTATTTACATGAAACTTATGCACAAACATTAGAAAACTGCAGAATATTATAGAAGTGCATAAAAATAATATAAACTTGCAGAAATATTTAAACAGCAATATTTACAATCTGAAACTAACTTAAATGATTCTTAAATAAATAAAGTTTCAATAAAAATAAGTTTCTCCACTTAAAAAATATGAGAAAAGTATTTTTAAAGAAAATAAATTATTCAGAATATTTAAATTAACAAGCTTTATACTCTAAACAAGAATTGGCAAAATATATCATTCAATATCAGCAAGAGAAAATGATTTTGAAAGAACAAACATGACAGAGATATTGTTAATCACTAAGACTGTTTAACATACCCAATTTACCAACTAACTTGATAAATGTGGATTCGTCAACAGATTTAGTGAATATATCTGCAGTCTGTTCTTCTGTGGGTACAAAGTGTAACTCCACAGTTCCATTCATGACATGCTCTCTGATAAAATGATACCTGATATCAATGTGCTTCGTTCTCGAGTGCTGCACATGGTTGTTGGAGATTGCTATGGCACTTGTATTATCACACAAAATAGGAATTTTGTCTAATGAAAAGCCATAGTCCTTTAATTGATTCCTAATCCATAAGATCTGAGCACAACAGCTTCCAGCAGCAATATATTCAGCTTCTGCTGTTGAATTGGAAACTGTTTGCTGTTTCTTGCTATACCAGGAAATCAACCTACCTCCTAGGAATTGACAACTCCCAGAGGTACTCTTTCTATCCACAACACTACCTGCATAATCAGAATCTGTATATCCAACAAGATTAAAACCAGAATCTTTAGGGTACCAGATACCTAAATTAGGTGTACCCTTAAGATATCTCAAGATTCTTTTAACAGCAACGAGATGTACATCTCTAGGGTCCGCTTGGAACCTTGCACACAAGCATGTAGCATACATAATATCTGGTCTACTAGCAGTAAGATAGAGTAAGGAGCCAATCATACCTCTGTAGCTTGTAACATCTACCTTGATAGAATTGTCAGAAGCTCCAAGTTTGATGGCTGTTGAAGATGGAGTCCTTGCTGATGCTGAATCCTCCATGTGATACTTCTTGAGGAGTTCTTTAAGATACTTGGATTGACAAATAAATATACCATTTGTCCTTTGACTTACTTGCAATCCAAGAAAGAACTTCAGCTCACCCATCATACTCATTTCAAACTTACTCTGCATAAGCTCAGCAAATCTCTTACAGAGATTATCATTAGTAGACCCAAATATGATGTCATCCACATAGACTTGGACTAATATCATATCACCTTTGTGTTTCTTTGAAAAAAGAGTTTTGTCTATGATACCTCTAACAAAACCATTTTCTAAAAGAAAACCAGAGAGAGTGTCATACCATTTTCTTGGGGCTTGTTTGAGACCATAGATAGCCTTGAAGAGAAAGTACACAAAGTCCAGCAGCTCCTGATTTTCAAAGCCAAGGGGCTGTTCCACATACACTTCTTCATCCAGCTCACCATTCAGGAATGCACTCTTAACATCCATTTGATAGACTTTAAAATTGGAGTAAGCAGCAAATGCTAAGAACATCCTGATGGCCTCAAGTCTAGCCACTGGTGCATAGGTTTCATCATAATCAATGCCTTCAGCTTGAGAATACCCTTGTGCAACCAGTCTTGCCTTGTTCCTTGTAACAATGCCATCCTCATCTAGCTTGTTCCTGTATACCCATCTTGTACCAACTACTTTCTTGTTCTTTGGCCTGGGTACCAGCTTCCAGACTTGCTGTTGTTCAAACTGATTGAGTTCATCTTGCATAGCAATCACCCAATCTGGATCAGTCAGTGCTTCCTCAGTTTTCTTTGGCTCCATTTAAGATAGAAATGCTGAATAATGACATTCATTCTGAGTTGCACTTCTAGTTTTAACTCCAACATCTGGATCACTAATGATCAGCTCAAAAGGATGAGCTCTATTCCATACAGTCTGTCTTGGAAGATTTGATCTTGATGATTCACCTTGAAATTCACTTTGATGTTGTGAGTGACTAGATGATCCTTCATTTGCTCCCCCTGAGTTGTTGCTTGATTGCCTTGATGATTCTTCTCCAGTGTTGGTGGTATCTCCATTGTTACCAGTGTTTCCACCACCACCACCATGATCATTATCATCATTGTTATTATCATTACCAGCAATAACTTCAGGTGGGGCTCCATCATCTGATTCTGAGTCTGGCAATTTATCAAACTTCAGCTTCTCAGATGAATCTTCTTTTTGGATATTAGGGAACTTAGTGTCATCAAAAGTAACATTGACACTTTCCTTTACTGTGTGACTCCCAACCAAGTAGACTCTGTAAGATCTTCTGGAATAACCAACAAAAATAGCTTTTTGTGCCTTTGCATCAAACTTGCCACGTTTCACATTGTCATCTATAAGCACAAAGCATTTTGCTCCAAATACATGAAAGTACTTGACAGTTGGTTTCTTGTTGTTCATGATCTCATACGGAGTCTTCATTAAGTCCTTGTTGATTAAAGTTCGATTCTGAGTATAACAAGCTGTATTCGCTGCTTCAGCCCAAAAGTACGTTGGAAGTTTAGACTCACTTAACATAGTCCTTGCAGCTTCAATCAATGTACGATTCTTTCTTTCCACTACTCCATTTTGTTGAGGAGTTCTAGGGGCAGAATACTGTCTTGTTATTCCTTTATCAGCACAAAAGTCATTTAGGATAGCATTCTTGAATTCAGTACCATTATCTGACCTTATGGCTCTAACAGGGAATCTAGAATCCAGCTCAATCAACTTTATATGGCCAATCACCAGGTATGGGGTCTCATCCTTGGAATGTAGGAATAAAACCCATGTATATTTTGAAAAGTCATCAACAATCACAAGTGCATATTGTTTCTTTGACATGGACATCACATTAACTGGACCAAACAAATCCATGTGCAGTAGCTGAAGTGGTTCAGTTATTGATGATGTGTCAGTGCCCTTGTGAGAAGCTTTCTTTGACTTTCCTTTCTGACATGCCTCACACAGTCCTTCTTGTGTAAATTCCATCTGAGGCAAACCTCTAACCAATTCCCTCTTGACTATAGAGTTCATGGTTTTGAAGTTAAGGTGAGACATCTTCTTGTGTCATAGCCAACTATCATCTGATGAAGCTTTAGCATAAAAACAATTAACTTCATCTTTGAATCCCGAGTTCAGATTAGCTATGAACAAGTCACCTTTCCTTACTCCTTGAAGAGCAGGCTTTCCATTCTTCTTGTGAAGGATATGACACTTCTCTCTTTAAAAGGAAACAGCATATCATCTGTCACAGAAATGACTGATGCTGAGAAGATTGAACTTCAGACCTTCCACAAATGATACATCTTCAATGATAACATTTCCGTACTTCAAACAGCCATATCCTTTCATAATACCCTTGCTGTTATCTCCAAAGGTAACTACTGGGCCAGCTTTCTTAACCAAATCTGATAGAAGGGCTCTATCTCCGGTCATATGCCTTGAACAGCCACTGTCAAGAATCCACATAACACGGTTTACCTGTTTACCTCCCTGCAATATCAAATTGATTAGTCCTTCCTCGGAACCCAAACTTGATTGGGTCCGGCATACTTAAAGAACTGGCCTTTTGTCAGGAAAAACAACATTTTTAACTACAACTACCTCAACCTCTTTCATAAAAGAACGTTTCCATTTATAACCAGCCTTAACACATTTCTGAGTAGGCTTAGGAATAAATGAATCCACTCTAGTCTTAGGAGGACTAGTAGTTTTATCTCTAATATGCTTCTTATTATTAACATGTTGACGTGGAGCAGTCTTATCTTTAGATACATGCTTTTTATTAAAATAAGCATACATAACATTAAAAGCACAAGACGTGCAGTTTAACACACCACATGCTTTATGAGAAGAATTAACAACATGCATGTTATTTCTACAGTTGTTTTGATCCAACTTATGGATATCTGATTTAGTCTTTTTAGTTGTAGCAACTTTGACTGGAATATCAGATATACACTTTTTGGACTGTGCAACTTCCAAAGCAATATCTTCTTCACGAATCTCCTCAGCAATAATGATAGAGTATTCATTCAGAGGATCTGCCTCGGACTCCTTACAGAAGGGTGTTTCAATACCCTTAAGCACATATGGAACACCCCTTCCTTCAGTTCTGACTCTACAAGGGGAATTAATTCCAAGCAATCCAATAGCCTCATTATAATCATAACCTATACTGACATGATTACCAATAGCTTGTTTATTGAGAATCTCTTTAGCCGTCTTACAAGAGTTGAAATAGGCATTAGCTTTAGTCTTAAGCTCATTATTCTCTTTCTTGAGAATGGTTTCCAGTTGAATATAACATTTAACCCTATTCTCAAGAAATGCTATTTTTTCAGTAAGTTCATCCTGATTAACATGCACTAGTTTTAATTCTTTTATCTCATTTTCAAGATTTGTGTTTAAAAGAATTATTATATCATTTTCAGTGCGTGCACAATCTAAGGTGCCAGCAAGATGACGAATCATTTCAGTGTCAGTAAACTTTACCTCTGACATGTATCTAGATGAAGTGCTTTCCTCTTTAGCCATTAAAGCAAGGTTCCCAATCTCACCTGCTTCTTCATCACTGTCAGTGTCATCCCAACTCTTTCCTTCAGCAACATAATCTTTCCCAATCTTATTCTTCTTGCTAGAATCAAATGAGTTCTTTGTCACTTGCTTTGGCTTTTTACATTCAGTAGCAAAATGACTCAACTCATTGCAATTGTAGCATCTGATTGTGCTCCTTTCCACAGTTCCAGTTTTATAGCCACCCCTTGTGCTATTTGTAGATGAGGAACCACCTCTCTGAAACCTGGGCTTAAATTTAAGATTGGAATTTCTCCTGAATCTAAACTTGCCAAATTTGCTCACTATCATTGCCAAATCACCATCTTCCAGCTGATCAAGTTCCTCTAAAGAATAGAAGTCACCACCAGATTGATCAATGGATGTTAATCCATATTCAGCATCAATAACATTCATGTTAGAACTGGAAGGTTGAACAGCCTTCACTTCCAGTTTCCGTGGGACTTCAGCAACCAATGCAGTAGAAGTACTCACTATCCTCCCAGTTCCATATAACTCATCCTGTTGAATCTGCTCCAGCTCATAGGTCTTCATAACACCATACAGTCTTTCCAAAGAAACCTCTGTAAGATCTCTTGCTTCTCTAATGGCAGATATTCTGTGCTCCAAATGACGTGGAAGTGTAAGTAGGAACTTCTTGTTAATTTCCTTGATAGTGTAGCGCTTCCCATTAAGATTCAGATCATTGATTAATTTGTTGTATCTCTCAAAAATCTCAGAGATACCTTCACCAGGGTTTGATCTGAAATGCTCATATTGAGATGTGAGAATTTCCAGCTTATTCTCTCTAACTTCCTCTGTCCCCTCATTGATTATCTCTATAGTTTCCCAAATGTGTTTGGCAGTATCACAGTTTAGGACATGATTATGTATGATAGGATCAAGACAATCAACAAGGATCAGCTGTAGACAAGCATCCAAGGTAACATCCTCTTTTTCACCAGGAGTGAAATCCTTGGGATCCTTAGGGTACATCCTAGCAGCCCTAGTAACAATGTTATTCTCTATAAGCTCTACCTCAATAATCATAGGGACTTTGGGACCACTCTTCAGCACATCCAAGTATTTAGGATTAGCAACTTTAAGAAATAGGAGCATTTTCTTCTTCCACATAGGATAATGCTCCTTGCTGAACATGGGGATTTTGACTGTACCCACTTTCTGTGTAGTAGACATCTTTTGAGATTTTTAGGAATAATAAAAATTTCAGAGTTTAAGAAAAAATCTCAAAACAATTGGATCTTTGATTTGTATATCAATCAAAAGGCGCTGATGCCAATTGTTAGGTCCTGATAAGTTTGTAGAAGGGGGGTTGAATACAAACTATACCGTTTTATCGAAATTTGTCCTTTGAATAATTTAACAATTAAGAACAAATTAATGCGGAATATAAATGAAACAATATTCAAGTTAAATATAAACTATATTAAACTTGAAGGGTGTTGCAAATACAGTACGGATTACAAAGTATTTATCTCAAACTAATTAATACAAATTTAGAATAAATTCGACATGAACTTTTCTAATATTTGTAATAAAAAGATCGAATGCTAGAAGCAAGTTCGAGATAAATTCTAGGGATAAAAATCCGCTAGTTAATCAAAGCAATACAAGTAATCAACTTCTAGTGGTTTGGATTTAACAATACAAACTAGAATTAATTGCTTAAGAAGAAATGAGATCAAATTCTTTTCTTGTTCTTGCTGAGAGAAATGTTTAGTGTTTGATAATTCTGTTTTCTTTTCTTCTGTAACAGCCCCGGGTTGATACAATTGCATTTGCCTTGTATGACCTTTTAATTAGATCAAAATGACCTAATTAAATTGAGAAGAACCTGTTTTAAACTGTGCACAATACTTGTATGACCATTCAGTAGAACCATGGTTCATCAGTATGACCTGCAGAAAGTGCTCGGTATGACCTAGCATACTTCTACCAACTCTCGGTAGAACCTTAGAAAAGCAACTTGTATGACCTCAAGTAATGTCCCTGTATGACCTTAGATCATTCGGTAGAACCTAGCAAACTGTCCTTGTATGACCTGAGAGGAAATTCGGTATGACCTGTAAGTACTTGATTAAATTCGGTATGACCTGCCTTAAATAAAGCTGTGGTCATACCGAGAATAATATAGGTCATACTAGTACTTAAGTTAATTTCTTTTAATTAAATTTAGTTAAGTTAAATTCTAAATTAAATTAATTCTTTTCTGGAATTAATTTAATAAATAATTTAAACAACTAAATTAATTAATTTAATAAATAAATTAATTCTGAAAGAATTAATTTCTTAATTAAATTGATTAATCATTTAATTAATTAAAAGAAGATAACTTAAAATCATTGCATTCCTTTATCTTCTCAAAACCACTGAATATAGATGATATAATTCCACTGATTGATGTCGTCATTCGATGCACTGTCTGGTTCATGAATAACTGACTTCAATGATAATTCTTCATCTTTAAAACATTTAAAGCTGTGGCTTCTTTTCTTTAGCTCTGAATAAACTTTGTATCATGTACTTCTTCTGTCACCAACTGGAAATCTCTGTCACTGTAGTAAATCCACTTTCTTGAATACTTCACTGAGGCTTGAACAATAAATTGAACTTCTTTCAATGTAGAATAACTTCAAGTCTGTAGATGACTTTAATACTCCATTCTCTTGACATATAAAACTCTCTGAGATTCCTGTGACCTTTAATCTAATATTTACTTATTACATTCTTGTTTAAGTTGAGTAGAATCCTCGAATTACAAATAGGCTATTGCATATGCCTTTCACTTAATTTTATTTTAATTTTGGAATACAAGAATGACAATTCACCTAGGTGGCAGGCTTTGGCAACAATTTGTTGTTGATGCTTTTGCTGCTGTAGAGTAATATAGACTTGTCTGGATAAAGACACATCAACATATCATTCGCTCTAATTTGTATAGGTCCATTCGTGATCGTATACACAGGGGTGATACAGATTCATCCAATGTTTGTCAGAATTTTATTCTCCCTACTACTTTTACAGGCTCACAACAATATATGAATCAGTATTTTAAGGATTCGCTTGCTATTTGTCGTGGCATTGGACACCCTTCTTTGTTTTTAACAATGACATGCAACACGCAATGGCCAGAGATTCAAGAGATGCTTAAGCACAAACCTGGAGTCGATGTCAGTAATGCTCCAGATATTATTGCACGAGTTTTCAAGTTGAAGCTTGATCAACTCATTGATTTAATAAAGAAGAAAAAAATACTTTGGCAGATGCATTGGAAGTAAGAATTTTACCACAATCTCATAAATTTACGCTCATTTTTTTCTAGATTAATGTTTTTTGACAAATGATAATCCTCTTACATTTTTTCTTACATTTAAAAAAATAGTTATGCATGTGATTGAGTTCCAAAAGCGAGGCCTTCCCCATACACATATGCTTATTTGGCTCTGTAACACCCCGGTCCCACATCGAGTATATTTGGGACTTCTGTTCAGTTTATAAGACAAAGTACTACTACTAATTAGCACCAACAAATCGTGATCTTTTTGGGGCCTGTGGTGGGCTTGTCGTTACCCAAGTTAACTGCAGTTGGGCCAGTAGGCTTCGACTTATTTCGGACTCGGAACCAGGACTTGACCCGGTTTTCGAAAAAGACTCAGGATTTGACCCGGGTCGTCACATATGGTATCAGAGCCGACTCTCGAAAGCTTGTCGAGGCAAGTTGCCGGAGGTGGGGACACGAAAGCTGGTGGTATTATTCCACAATGGACAGAGATCCGGAGGTGGGGACACGAAGCCAGCCGGTATTATCCCACAATGGCTAGGGAGGAACGATCTTGGACCTATGGGATATCCGTTCAGGCCTGACGAAGACGTCAGGAGTTTAAGTGGGGGAGTTTGTAACACCCCAGTCCCACGTCGAGTATATTTGGGACTTCTGTTCAGTTTATAAGGCAAAGTACTACTACTTATAATTAGCACCAACAAATCGTTATCTTTTTGGGGCCTGTGGTGGGCTTGTCGTTACCCAAGTTGGTTGCAGTTGGGCCAGTAGGCTTCGGCTTATTTCGGACTCGGAATCAGGACTTGACCCGATTTTCAAAAAAGACTCAGGATTTGACCCGGGTCGTCACAGGCTCCATCCGAATGATAGACCAAAACGAATAGATCAAATTGATGATCTGATATCGGCTGAAATACGAGATGAGAAGGCTGATCCCATTGGATATCATATTGTTAAAAAATTCATGATCCATGGACCATGCGGTAATGACAATATGGGATCTTCATTTTTTTTTGTTCAGATCAAATGACTTGTTCAAATATCTTCTAGACGACTCCACCTCTAAATCTCAATTGAATGGTTCGAGCGATAATTGTATTGTGTTATTTTTTTCTATTTTTTGAAAGTATGTATTGTGTTACTTTGCTTCTCTGTTTCGTATCCCATTCACCAATTTTGCAATATCTATCATCTACTGGCATTTCTTTTTATTTTTATAAAATCTACGTTCTCCTACATAAACATGTACTAGTTTTAATTGTATAAATAATATTTATTCGACTAACATTATATAAATTTAATTTCTAAATTTTTTATTTTTACAACAATGTTAAAATTTTAGATAAAATTTATCGTCATTTACGATATGGTAATTGTTTATTAATTAATAATAAACATACAAAATTTTCTTTTATAGACGTTTAATCTATTGAGAATAGCAATAACTATATATATATAAATTTATGTATTTTTTTATGGTCTGTTTAAAATCATAGATATTAATAATATAAGTTTTACTTGGAAATATGTAATAATTTTTTAATATTATTGAGCCATCCTGTATAAATTATTTTATTTTTCATTTAATGACAAAAAGATAAATATAATATCATTCAGAAAAAATAGTTTTTTTTAACTAACAACATCATTTGTTCAACATTTCGATTTTTAATAGTTCAAAAATTTTAATGATTCAGAAAAACTGTTCAGATTTAACAAATGGTACCTAAGTTGGAGGTTAAATATACAAGGTTAAAGTAAACAAATCTTCACAAAGGAGTATTAAAAATACCGGAAAAATTTCTAAAGCATGCAAATTAAATTTCACATGTGGATAATATGAGAGTACGACAACAACATCATCCCATAATTGAATTAATTAGAAGAGAAGGAAGTTGAAAAAACTGAAAAGAGAACACAAAGATGTATAGGAATAGGACAATGCTATGTATTCCAAAAAATTTATCAAAATTTTCACTGAACGACATGACATACTATGTGACAAATTTTAATTGAAAACGCATATGAATGCACGCGAAATTATTTTTTATTATTAAAAAAATTATCAAATTTACTAGTGATATCTACGTCCACTTTCCATACGTTGCCATTTAGCTTACGTCCACTGTACTAATAATATTAAAATCATTTGAAGATAATTAAATATCGAGATAAAGTTGTGTTGTATTTACACAAACAACTAGCACGAATTATTTCCTGTTTCGGCTTACTAAGTTTTCTTTGGTTTACCGGGTGTTCATGCCAACGCGCAACTCTGTGCACCTCGACTAATCCAAGAGAATACTTAACTGGCACAACATTTCAAGAATTTTAGATTGACCACGCACATGAATTACATACTGAATTAGAATATCCTGGGAAGCCACCAGCAAGTAACAATACACGAGTCCATACTTACTTTCCAGGGACCAAACTAGTTTCACCTTTTACTATGCAATAGTACACTTTGATTTTTCAGTTTCGAATAAATAATTGTGTTAATGTTACAATGATTTTAGATCGCTTAAAAAATGACGCAGATATAAACCTCTAATGTGAGAATTTGATTTCATTATTTCCCTACATTTGCAATATTACTGGCAAACATGAAACTATATGGAGTGGTAATATGGTAAATATTACATTTAATCATGCCTTTAATCTTTATATATGTACCTATAATTTGATCATTTCAATTAGCACCAATGGCTTTGGCACAAAATGAACATAATCAGTTACTTATCCTGCTCCTCCAGCTCTTTTTATGTTTACTCTATGTTTACTGATTATTGTATTGCTAGAACATTCAATATTGTAAAATTCATTCCCAGAAGGCAATAAGAACATAGGAGAAATTAGGACTTCAGTAAGATTGGAGAATTAAGTCTATGGTGACAATCTCCAATGCAATATTCTTATATTCAAGTTACTTGAAACAAGGTTTACAAACTTTATTGACTACAAATCCTTATAGTCTCAAATAACATATTAAGTTGGAGATTAGATGTACAAGGGTCAAAGCAAAAAAATCTTCAAAAAAGAGTAATAAAAATACCGGAAAACATTCTAAAGTATGCACATTAAATTCCACATGTGGATAATATGAGAGTACGGTAGCAACAGCATCCCATAATTGAATCAATTAGAAGAGAATGAAGTTAACAAAACTGAAAAAAGAACACAAAGATGTATATGAATATAATTTTTCCCTTCAACATCGAGACTCCGTGAACCAGCAACTCATCAGCATAAGTAAAATCAATATCTCTTTTGTTAACGGTAAATGCAGTTGTATCTATGATTATCAAAAGACAATGTGGATGACAATTGCAGTAGTAGAATATATTTGCAGATGATATTTAAAAATGCCATATATGTTGTGAGTAATAAAATTGGAACCATAAAAATTGCATAATGAAATTGCAGTGTCTCGAACATTATTACATACCAGTCCAGAAATTCTGACAAAAGAAAAGAGCTTTGACAAAATCCAAGAGCCATTTCACATAGCAATATTCATTTCACAAAGCAATATAGTCATTTCAAAACTTAAACAATAAATTATGAACTCTCACTTTATCTTGAACTCTTCATCGAATCATCACGAACAGTCTCTGATTCATCACCAACAGCTTCCTCAATAGCTTTCTCAACTTCCACAACAGCTTCCTCAACTTCCCTCCAACGAGCTAAAAGACCCCAGAAATAATCAACAACACTGATTATTCCACCCTAAAAAAGATCACAATAAAAATTAGTTCAAATAACTAACAAAATACAACAAATGTTAACCAGAAACAATAAAATCAGTAAAAGATATAACCTGATTCTCTTTTTTTGACATCGAATGGGGCTTTTCAGGATCCTCCAAAATCTTCGTCCTATTCTCCTTCTTGGAATGTAATAGGGTAATCAAGATGAACATTTCTTCGAAACCAATCTCATCTCCATCCACCAAAAAACACTTTACCACCTTCATGTATTTTCTTGGAGTAATCAGCATAGTTCTTCACGAAATTAACAACATTCAAAGGCATATAATTTTCTGTCTTAGGGCCTAGAAATAAACACTCAAAAAACTTTTTCATTGACGAAGACTTAGCAGTATAACCAACTAAAAGAGCCAAAACTAAAATAGTAGATTTCAATGACATTTGAGAGTCATCTGAACCTTGGGCAACGACATGTATGGCAAGAATAATCTGCTCAAAAGGATGATGCAACTCAACTGAAAAAATCAAATTTAATAACATCACAAATCCATAAACTGTAATCTAATAGAAATGCAAGCATTGCCAAAGCTAAAATCAAATGTAATAACATCACAAAACTATAAACTCTAATCTAACATAAATGCAACTCATATCTATTAACTCTAAACTTAACAGAAAAGTAAATATACATAAACACTACTAACACACTACCATGAATTTAGGAGTAATAATTTAGGAAATCAAGACTGTGTGTGTTAGTGTATAAGTGTGTTAGTAGTGTATAAGTATGTGTGTGAAGATTTACTCTTGTTTTAAAGGATTTGGGTAATTTCTAGCTGACCACCCTCCTTTCAAATGGAATCAGACTGAAAATTTTCTCAAAACATACAAATAAATGGATCGGATTACATAATAACTTAATCATTACTTTTTTTATTTAAACATCAAATACTCTGAATTTTAGTAATATTTTACATAGGCCCTATTTGAATCCGCTAGTCAAAACAACTAACTCAATCAACTAACCGCTATCAGCTAGGTTCCAAGGAAAATAAAGTTCGGAGCTCGATCATGTTGCAGTCCAATATTTGTGAATTAGAATGTTTTTTAGTTTAACTTTTTACGGACCATATAAAATTTGAACTAAATATTTAAGTTAAATGAGACCGTTGCTTTGAAAATAATTGTTGTGTATCAATTGTGTATCAATATATAGGGGTGTGCAGGTTGCGGTTTTTAGGATTAACCGTTATCAAATCAATACAATCGATTCGGTTCGGTTAATAGCTATTAATCGCTACCAAATCATGTTGAACGATTTTTTCGGTTTCGGTAAACAATTTACCGATTTCGGTTTTTTTCGATTTTTAATATTATTTTTTTCCTAATACTTGTACAAAATTTTCGTTGTCGGTAAATGATAATGTATTAGATAAAATAAATAGAGTCAAAGTTTAATAATTATATTACATTAAAAGTTAAGGTAAGAACTTTTAATTTGTGAACCAAACTAAATTTATTTCATAAAATTATTTTCTATATGTATTCATATTATCATAAATAAAAATAACAAATACGACAAATATATATGTCCATAATAATAGAAATCAAGACTATAGCATGTCCGTATATACAAATTTATTATACAAAAATTTAAAAATAATGATTGAAAACTAATACAATATTAATCTTATAGAGTTTATGGAAATATGTTATATAATTTATTTTTACTAATATAAAGTATATATTTATGTAATGAATACTAATACCAATATATATATATATATATATATATATAATATAGCGGTTCAGTTAATCTCGGTTCGGTTTTGACTAAAAACCGGAACCAAACCACTAGTTTCGGTTTTTCATTTCGATTTTTTCTTCAATTTGATTTTTTTTCGATGTGCTTTATCGATTTTTTTTCAATTTTGATTTTTTCTGCTCACCCTATCAATATATATATATATATATATATATATATATATATTAAATATTAAATCTATGTGCATGAGAATTGATGTGACCCTATGGGCTACGGGCCTATGACACACTACTCAACTTTGTTGTTTGGTTTCAAGTGCCTGACTTTAGTGAGTGTTTGGGTATCACAAAAAAGTTCTTATACCTTAAAAGGGTTAAATATCAAATTGGTCACTGAATTGGAGGCCATATATCAATTTCTTCATCAATTTTAACGGGGTCTGATTTCAATCACTTAAGTCATAATAAATATCAAACAGATACCTCTAAATGTGTGATCGAGAAGTAAAATAAATTTTTGTTGAGTTCTATACATTTTTCTTCAATGTAATCATAATCAAATGAAAAGTCATGAACTCTAGTATTTTAGATAATATATTTAGATTTTTTTAAATTAATTTACAATTTATTTTTAATTAAATCAAAGAAAATAACTATAAAATCAAAAATAAAATTTTAAATAAAATTTTAAAAATATGAATATATTATCTAAAATACCAGAATACATAACTTTTCATTTGGTTATGGTGGCATTGAAGAAAAATGTATAGAACTTAATAAAAAATTATTTTACTTCTTGATCACATATTTAGAGGTATCTGTTTGATATTTATTATGACTTAAGTGATTTAATTGAGACCCCGTTAAAATTGATGAAGAAATTGATATATGACCTCCACTTTAGTGACCAATTTGATATTCAACCCAACCTTAAAATGAGTAAGTGTCATATATGATAAGTTAATGAATTCTTATAAGTTATACGGAGCTAAACCTGTGAACAATTATTTATGTAGTATTTCGACAAATTTAATATAAAGTCGTCAGAGTTGAAATACACCAATTGCAAACAGATTACCGTTTCTAAAGAGGTTGGGTATAGTTCGTCGATTAATTTAATATTTACTACAGCAACTTAAGTGTCTAGTTTGTTGACCGACTGTCTCTGAGTTTTAGTTTTTCTTTCTACAACTTCAAAATTTCTTATTATTGCTCTAGGATGAAAATTTTGTTCATTTATTATTAAATTATTAAAGCATATGTCTACGTAGATATGGTTTTGAAGATTGTTTTTATCCTGTACCAAGTGATACATAGCCTACAGTTTGCATTTAGAATGGAGCAAGAAATCCATTTGACTTATATAGCTGCATTTTGTACCTAATGTGCCCGTGCTATTATATGCAGCCGAAAATCTTAAAAATAATCGGACTGGAGCACACTTTGAAGCACCCCTAGGAAAGAGTGAGAAATAGTATATTTTACTATTTCTCAGGTCCTTGAAGTTGAACCTTGAATCTGAAGCTTGATTTGAGTCTGTAATGCTTTTCCCAACTCGTTCAGTTGTAATCTATGCTCTGAGACGTTTGTTTACAAAATGTTGTTTAAGATATCTGTCATCGTGTTGAATTAAAGGTTGTAAATGGTCAGTTTTGATCAATTCTACTTGCTACCTGTAACAATAAATTGTGGGGTAATAAAATTTATTGCTAAAAAGAGGAAGAACTTTTTTTTTTGGTTGCCATTTTCAACCGTGATGAAGAAAAACAAGAACAATAAAAGTGTATTCAGTGATGAAGTTTAGTGATTCATTTTATTTTAACTGCGTTAAAGAACACCTTAAACTTTCTAAAATTTAATTTAGAAACTAAGGTACATGAGATGCATGAGTGCTATTAATTAGATGAGGGATTATGGAAGTTGCATATACTCAAAAACACACATAAATAAGAGCTAAATCTATAGATCTAGATCTCAAATGTTCATTCTTAAGTCTCATTTTGCTGCAACTGTTTTCCTGTTTTCGAAATCGACATTTTAACAGTGGACCCAAAGTACACACAATGAGACTTGTTTTAAACAAAATGCATTTTATTAAATTTTAGAAGAGTTATACATGAACGTCTGCAACAACTATTTAAAGAGTAGACTGGGGCGGACCATGGGCTGGGCTAAGGTTGGCTCCAGCCCAGGTCAGATTTTAGCAGCCCATTTAACATTAAAACTGCAACAAAGTTTAGCCCTGGTGGGATCAGCTCAGTCTATATATATCTAGCCCAATAGCCCAATCAATTAGTCCAGCTCTCATTTTGATTTCAGATCACCGGTGTTTCGAGGACATCTACTTGTTACGATCTGATTTTTAGTTTTAATAGTTAAAAAACCCAATTCTTTATTAGACATAAAGAAACAAAAAAACAAAACAAAATCAGACAATAGCAAAATCGAGTGTTACGCTGCTGCTGAATATACAAAACAAAAAATCGAAATTGAAAATTAGGTCATACTAGCTTCAGAAAATGTGATCTTTTTGATAAAAATATATTATTTTAATACTTAAATTTTTTAAAAAAACTTATAAATTTTATAAAAGTTTGTTAGCTTAGTAGCATGTTAGTTAATGTAATCGTCAAATGATTGATATATTATATGATAATAATTTAAATATAAATAAAAGCCTTTCTATAATCGGGTTTTTGAATTCTATAAATTTAAAGAGTTTGTAGTTATGCAATATTTATGATTTAATTTAATTTTTAATTAAATTATATGAATTTTTCAAATTTTGAAGAACTTTTTTGGAAGGTGTTAATAACTTTTTACGAAGGTGTTAACCAACAAACCAAATTATACCTTGTTTCTCATATAAAAATAATATATATTATAGATGTAATATATTTGATTGAGTTTAGTTGTTTTAATTAAATTACATGAATTTTATTTTATTTTTTATTTTTTTGGAAGGTGTTAATCAAACAACCAAAAGCGAAAAAGGATATAATTTATTTATTATTAATTTTTATTTTATTTAAATTTGATGAATATTAAAGAATACTCAAAATGAAAGGTGTTAACTACAATGAAAGGTTCTAACCAAAATATAATTATTTCCTAGTTTGCTTATTATATTTTAGTATAGATTCTTAAAATCTCTCTTTCAAGTTTCAAATTTCATCTTCATTAATAAACAAAATCTTCCACTTTCTCGAATTTTTGCTGCTTAAATAACAGATATAATGTTAATCTTTTTACACTAGTTTGCTCATTTATCTTTCTAATTGAGTTAGTGAAAAAAAAATTACTGCAGCCCAGGTACGTTTGAAATCCTGGGTCCGTCCCATAAACACTTTATAGCTATTCGGCAAACACGGGATTCGAGCCCTCATATGGGCTGCTCGGTTAGCCATCATGCGAAATGTAGAATTATTTTTGGAATCAAATTATTCAAATTCGATTGCATGATTAATTACCAGAATTGACGACATGAATATAAAACAACCAGTATTGATGAATAATGAGTAACTAGAATTTTTGCCCGCGCATGGCCGTTGAAATTTGTTTTTTTATATAAAAAAAATGCGGTCGTAAACTTCATTGTTGCCAAATGCCACTATATACCAAATTAAAATGGTCTTTTGATTTTCAATTTTTCCATTATGAATTTTATTTTTCTAATAAAAACTAAACTATTTAACAAAAGAAAGGAATAATCATGTTTAGAGCCAATAAACATCTAAAACACTACTTAAAATAAGTATATACTTGTCCGTAGGCCTGGGCCGGATTCGGATCGGATTACCCTAAATTCATATCCTAAATCCATATCTGAATCCGTTAAAAAATTTCGGGTTCGGATCGGATCAGATCAGGAGTCAAAAAAATTTTAGGTCGATCCGATAACCCGAAACGGATTTCGGGTTATCGGATGGGAGGTCCGACCCGTTTAATATATTAAAAAAAATTGTTCATTTTTTTAATTCAAAAAATAATATTTTTTAAATTTTTTTACGAAATTAAATTAAATTATGACATATACATTGACAAATTCAAATTTAAATTTCAAAATAATATTATGTATATAAAATATAAAATATTATATATGTTTTACATATAATATATTCGGATTGGATCATACTAAATCCATATCTGCTCGTTAGCGGATCGGACCTTTATCGGATCGGATCATTAATGAATCCGATTTTTTTTTACAGGATCCATACCCGTTAATTTAGCTACGGATCAGATCGAATCGGGTCATATGTCCGATCCATTGACAAGCCTACTTGACTGCTTGCACAAATTAGAAATTTTTTGCTAAACTCGGCCATATATTTATAACATTAGAAATTAATTTTTTGCTAAACTCAGCCATATATTAGAAATTACAAATTAGAAATTCTCTTTTTTAATTGAATATTTGAAAGAATTAATTTTGATCTTATAACATTTGCAACTTGCACTCCAAAGCAGTTACAATGTTGAGATCCTGACTCGCTACTTTTCACCTGATATATAATTCTCCATGTCTGGTTCTGCAGCATTGGAACAGAGCTCGTAATTATATAAGAAGAGCGGAACATCCAGTGAGACCACATGATGCCTTCGCTAATCGGGGTGTTCTCGAGTTTCTAGTAAAATTGTTCTATCTTACATCTATACTCTTTATTAAAAGCAGAAAGCCCCTCTAAATGGTATGCCATGTATACCGCGGTATACACATTATTTTTATTTTAATTATCTTAATATTATTAATATAATTCTTTATTAAAAGCAGAAAGCCTATGCCATGTATACCTTCTATATAAATATAATAAGATTTATTATTAAATTAAAAACTTATACTTACTCTTTATTATATATATACTCTTTATTAAAAGCAGGAAGCCCTCTATATCACGGTATACATATTATTTTTATCTTAATTATCTTAATATTATTAATATAATTCTAAATAAATATAATAAGATTTATTATTAAATTAAAAACTTATACTTACTCGCAGAAATCCCTTATTAATGGTATGTCATGTATACCGCGGTATACATATAATTATTAATTTAATTAGTTTAATATAATTGATTTAATTTCAAATTAACTATTATTAAATTAAAAATTAATCTCTTTACTAAAACTAAAAATCTCTATTAATGGTGTGGTATGTCCTGTAGATATACTTAATTAGTTTTAAAAATAAGCAGAAATCTCTTCTTAATGGTATGTTATGTCATGTATACCGCGATATACATATAATTATTAATTTAATATAATTAATTTAATTTCAAATTGACTATTTTTAAATTAAAAATTAATCTCTTTACTAAAACTAGAAACCCCTATTAATGATGTGGTATGTCATGTAAATATGCTTAATTAGTTTTAAAAATATTGTTAATATAAAAACAAATCTATACTTTTTAAAATCATAACTCCCGGTATGATATGTCATGTATACTACGATATACACATATAATTATTAGTTTAATACATAATTAGTTTAATTAAAAATTAATATAATTATTACTATTAAATTAAATTAATTGCCAACAATAGTCAAGTTACATACTAGAAATCTACCGGCATCGGTTTTGAATTGATATCGGGAGAGGTAAATCCTAAAGTATCATACTTATGTACTAAAAGTAAACTCCAACAAAAATACTACTCCCTCTGTCTCAACCATTTCTTTACACTTTTCTTTTTGGGATGTCACTCTCAATTCTTTACATCAAATTGACTATTATTAAATTAAAAATTAATCTCTTTACTAAAACTAGAAACCCCTGTTAATGGTGTGGTATGTCATGTAGATATGCTTAATTAGTTTTAAAAATATTGTTAATATAAAAACTAATCTATACTTTTTAAAATCATAACTCCCTATGATATGTCATGTATACTACGATATACACATATAATTATTAGTTTAATTCAAAATTAATATAATTATTACTATTAAATTAAATTAATTGTCAAAAATAGTCAAGTTACATACTGGAAATCTATCAGCAACGTTTTTGAATTGACATGGGGAGGGGTAAATCCTGAAGTATCACACTTATGTACTAAAAGTAAACTTCAACAAAAATACTATTTCCTCTGTGCCA
Source organism: Heracleum sosnowskyi (assembly GCA_030848705.1). Taxonomy (NCBI): domain Eukaryota; kingdom Viridiplantae; phylum Streptophyta; class Magnoliopsida; order Apiales; family Apiaceae; genus Heracleum; species Heracleum sosnowskyi. The sequence continues at coordinate 15,689,041 of CM061239.1, forward strand.
ACCATTTCTTTACACTTTCCTTTTTGGGATGTCCCTCTCAATTCTTTACATTTCTAAACTTTCCAAAATTAATAAACATTTATAATATAAAAATCAACTACTTCCACTATTTTCCACCAATATCCTCACTTTATACATTAAATATTGATTGGTCCCACCACTTTACCCATTGTTTCTACTTTTTCCACTACTTAATTATTTTTTCTTAACTTACATGTTCAACCCAAATGTAAACAAATGGGTGGGACGGAGGGAGTACATTGTTTCCATGCAATGCTTTTTTGCTCATACAAAAATTTAATACGCATAATGATAAGTTGGTAACCAATAAACTTAAGAAATCTATACTCTATATTAAAAGCAGAAACCCCCTCTTAATGGTATGGTATGCCATGTATACCGCAATGTACATATAATTATTAGTTTAATTAGCTTAATATAATTGATTTAATTTCATATTAATTATTATTTAATTAAAAATTAATCTCTGAATTTAAAGCAGAAACCCCCTCTTAATAGTATGGTATGACATATATACCGCGATATACACATAATTATTAACTTAATTATTTTTAAAAATATTGTTAGCTTAATTCCAAATTTATTTAATTATTGTTATTAAAATATAAACTAATCTATACTTTTTAAAAACATAACCCCCTCTTAAAGGTATGATATGTTATGTATACCGCGGTATACACGTATAATTATTAGTTTAATGCGTAATTAGTTTAATTCAAAATAAATATAATTATCATTATAAGATTAAATTAATTGTCAACAATAGCAAAGTTGTATACTAGAAATCTACAAACAACTTGGTGTTTGAATTGATATCGGAGGATTGTTTGAACTGACATCGGGAGGGGTAAATATCATAGTTAAACACTTAAAACATTATGTACTAAAAGGAAACTCAATCACAAATATTACAGTGGTCTCATATAATGCTTTTTTGCTACTAAAAAGTTTTAATACGCATAATGTTAAGTTGGTAACAGATAAAATTATAAAAAAAATTACGTGAGAGTAAAAAATGGAATTTAAACATCATCCATTAATATTATCTATACACTAGACCATGAACACCCACCAACACACAAGAAACATTTCTTTATTAGTAAAATAATAATTATTTTAATAAGAATAATTAATTTCTATTTTCAAATTTGTAAAAAATTGCATAATAAAAATTTATAATACAATTAATAAAAAAATTGATTACTACAATTAATATAAAATTGCATAATAATACAATTAATATATACACTATATTTATAACTATTATCTTTTATATTATAAGTTATACAATAACTCTGTATTAATGTAATTACTATCTTTATTACTATTAAGATACTATTACGGATGCGTATTTCATCCGTTCGATCTCGATATGTTCCCCACCTCAATCGGGTCGGGAATTTGGGGAATTGTTCGGGTTCGAGCGGGAATGGCCAGATATATAGAAATAATTTGGAAACTTCTTTTCATTTAAACACAATAGTACTAAAACTCAGGTTTGATTTGTTGTTGCTACTACATAATTATACAAGTTATTTATTTATTTAATTTAATTTCTTTGATTTCATCGGGATTCGATTATCATAACTTTTTAATTAAATAGTCTTTATTTATTAAAGACTTTCATTTAAATTTCACATTGAATTCTACAAATCAACATATTTAAATTAATAATGTAATTACTATCTCTCTTACTATTACGGATGTGTATTTCATCTGCTCGATCTCGATATGTTTCCCAACTCAATCGGGTCAGGAATTTGGGGAATTGTACGGGTTCGAGCAGGAATGAAAGATATATAGAAATAATTTGGAAACTTCTTTTCATTGAAACACAATAGTACTAAAACTCGGGTTCGATTTGATGTTGCTACTATATAATTATACAAGTTATTTATTTATTAAATTTAACTTCTTTGATTTCACCGGGATTTGATTATCATAATTATTTAATTAAATTATCTTTATTTATTATAGACTTTCATTTAAATTTCACATTGAATTCTACAAATCAACATATTTAAATTAATATTTATTAATTATTTTTATACTCAATATTCAAATTTTATTTTAATAATTTAATTTTTATTCTCGATCCGTGCTTCGCACGGGTTATAGGCTAGTATTTATTAACCCTGTTTCACAAGTAATATACTACTTAATGCCTACTACAGAAGAACGTAACCCATCATCATACACAAACAACAACAGACTTTGCGGACTCAATTGCAGTAGGGCTGGCAATTTCGGGATGCGGGTCGGGTTCGGGTCGGGTTGACAGACTCGGGTCATAAATTTGACCCAACCCGAACCCGATCCGAAATTTTAATAGGTCAGAATACTCAACCCGAACCCAACCCAAAAATTTATGAGTAACCCGAACCCAACCCGAAATAATAATTATTTATTTAATAAATATAAATTATATATTATAAATAATAAATTAATTATATTTTGATAATATAAATTAATTTTAATATTATTGAATTAGAATATGTATTAATTTAAATAACAAATAATACAAAATTAATATAAAATATAGGTATTTTCATAATATATTTCATTTTATATTATATAAATATTATTTCGGGTAATTTCGGGTAACCCAAAATTAACCCGAAAATGACCCGAATTTTTTGGGTCAGTTTTGGGTCAACCCGAAATCAACCCGAACCCGAAAAACTCCAACCCGAATTCGTACTCTTCGGGTCAAATTCGTGTCGGGTTGTCGGGTCGTGTCTGATTTTGCCACCTCTAAATTGCAGTCACCATGCTACTAATAATACCTTTGTCGAAGAGATCGCGTTTCCTTGCAAACTTTATATCCATATTATCTTGTCACAAGGTAAGCTCATATATAAGTTGAGTATCAGTTTCCAGTTTCTTTCCTCATTAATTCTAAATCAAGCACCAAAAGACACTCATGATGGAATCATCAAGACCAAAGTGCAGCTAGCTTGGGAAAGAAAATTATATACAGGAAATATATTACTACTATATTAGGAGACCACAAATGCACAAACACACTATAAGAACATAGTAAAGTTTGCTTAGCAAAGGAAAACAGCATGGAAAGTCCCTAAAAATTCACATAATGTGGTAGTCAATTCTTAAGTGGCATACATTAGCCAATATAACAAAACAAAATATACAAGCATATACTCTGAATGCTTGGTGACAGCCAAAATAGATTATCACAAGGCTCTCAAGGGTAACTAAAATTAAAGTCAGACTAAGATATCAGGTCTTAATCAATAAACAATCTGTCCATATCTTCGGTGCTGTCATATAGAAATCTCTTGAACCCTCATGTGGACGCCGAAGACTTCTCCTAAATAAAGACACTCCAGAATATGGGGCATATGTTGTTGCATTAGGATGTTGAACTTGCATTCTGAAAGTCAAACAATAAGATTAGTATCAAAGACAAGGACCTTAACAAAGAAATTTCAATCAGCATGGAGAAAACAAAATACTATAATCTGCACCTTGTTTGCAAAGGATAAAGACATGCATGTTGATCCAAAATCTCCCAAAATACTTCCAACAACCCAGTTGCATCATTAGTCTAGGATAATTTAACTATCGCAATGTTTTTTATGTGCATAAATTCAAACACAAACAACATAACACAAGATATCGACATGTAGCCTCATAGTTTTCCTAGGGTTAGGACTTTTGACAATTTCACAAACATGAATATTCCCAGGACATATGAAGGTCTGTGCCACTGCCTCGATCCCGACCATTAAGTTGCAGTTTGCACAAGAACAAAAGGTTACATGAAAGCACAGCCAACTATTACCTTCCACAGGGGTATATAACCAGGCTGGACCTAATTAAGTTGCACCATGCTTTATGTGTTCTTCAAATAATTTGATGATTTTCCTTATCTGGATCCTACTGGGCGAGCATAATTTCTAATAAGCGTCTTCAACTGCAGTATGGGCCTAGCCCATAATCTCGATCGTCTTAAAAATGTAAAATTGCTCCAATAATTATAGGCCTAATTTACAATGTAAAATCTCAACATTCACATGGTGAGCAGTTTATTCAAAGAAGGGTCAAAGGAGTGGGATAGTGACGTGGTGAGGGATTTATTTGATATTGAGGAGGCTGAAATTAATATTACTATTCCATCAAGTATTAACACTGTTGAAGATATATGGCTTCGGAATACAGAAAATCTTGCGTACACTCTGTTAATAGTGCTGTTGGAACTCCGTTCGAAGAGGTTTTTGGATTAATCTGTATAGAGAAGAATGGGGACATATAAAGGAGTTAATTTTTATTCATACTTATTTTGTTAGACAATCAGCAAATTTATCATTTCATAGAGGAGCCATTTTTCTATGTGCTTGTGAGAAATGATGTAATACAACTTTGGTATCGTATCGTTGTATTTGTCTGTGCAATAAAAATTCATTTTTTTCCAAAATAAATGTAAACAAGTTTTTCTCTTTAAGTTTATATAAAAAAATTAAAACATGTATGTACTATATATTTTTATTATACATAATATTCTTTTCATGTAGGTTAACTTAAATTTCCATACATACTTTTTCTTCTTTCTCAGTGAAAAAATTAAAATATTAAACTATTCAAAATAATTTGTAAAAAAAAATTAAATCAAGACTCATATAACATATAAAACTAATTAAATTTATGAAAGAAACAATTGTATAACAACACTACAAACAAATATTTTATATTAATTAACAATTTGGAAAAATTGAACCTAATTTATTTAGTACTAGAAGTCGCTATCTAAAAAAATACTAATTGTTAATGATAAGGTAAATATTAAACATTTTGTTTATTATTATTGTTTTCATGTCGTGTATAAGTAGTGGTTAGATTATTATAATTAGAAAATTTATTAACTAAGTAAGAAAATATAAAATTTAGGAACCCTTAAAAGTCAATTACAAGCTAATAAGTCAAATTATTTATAATTAATACTCTTTAAGTAACTGGTATTTGTTGTTTTTTGTTTAATTTTTTTTATTCTTTCCGTACTAGAGAGGGGCAGAGCCCCGTTTTATTTATTTATTATTAACATATTAGTAGTGTTTTTTATCCCCAAACTATGGAAAAAAACAAAGAACAAGGGCTGATTACTTTTTTTCACCCAGATTAAGCTTGATATAACGATCAATTATAATGGTAAAATTTTAAAAAGTGAAACGATGACCCGGGCTTTTGCCCACCCTAGCCTATGTATAGGTCCGCCCTGGATGCAGCAATCTTTGAAGATGATGGGTTGTACAGTTTTAGTGGGGTGGCTCGGGACAGGAACAGAGAGCTGATGGTAGCTATCTCGAACTGAGAGAGGTCACATACAACCTGATATTGCAGAAGCTACTGGAATTGGGGAGATTCTAAGCTGGATCACAACACAACCATGGACAACAGTGGTTTAGGAAACTGATTGCTTGGTGCTTGTGCAAGCATGCAATCCGAAGTAAAATGAAGTTGTGTTCTTACTTTAGCCAGAATATTTATTGATTGATTGAGTTAGCTCTTGTATTGCCTATTGCAACCGCCACTGTTGAGATAGTGTTGTGAAATCTTATTTGCGTAATCGGACGGGATGAGTGGCTGAATGATAATATGATGGTATACATCAAAAAGGGTATATTTTTAAGCGTGGATGATGAATCTATTTTACAATGTTATCAACATATGCAAACTCGGAGGATTCAGTTATCATCTATTCTTCAATTAAGGGTAGCACAAGTGGCAGCACATGAGTAACGGTACGCTTACTTTTCTCAAATATTAACATAAATTTTTGTTGTAATATATTTGAGCCCCGAGTAAAATTTACTCCTGGTTCCGCCACTGTTTCTCGTCGATGATATTAAACAGTTGCTTGATGAGATGAGATATGTTTCGTTAATCTTTGCTAAGCGTTATGCAAACAAGGTGGCTCACCAGAGCCTCGTGTTTTGATCACATTTTTACATTCTTTATGCTCTGAGTTTAGCCATGTACTGCTAAATGACTTGAATTTATAATGATGTTTCTTTCCTATTTAAAAAATATATATACTGTAAATCATGTATTAGTCCACCGCTACAATTACAAACATCGGATATGTTGCCTTGTGGATATCAGGGGGCTTTGCAAGATTGTTAGCATTCTCTGCTGTCGTCGCGGAACAGGACTGTTATGGCTAATCCAGGGTACTGTGACATTGTAGTCTGGAGATCTTTGCTAATTTTCATTCTGGAGTTGTGCACTGCACAAAGATGGTAAGAATCATATAAGGCTAGTATTCTAAATATTTTGTCCAAGTTATCTATATGATATTATTACTATATATAGGAGTATTATAGTTCACCTACTGAATTTGAACTTTTCAATGCTCAGATTCTACACGTAAATTTAACCATTTTTCTAGTAATAGAGCACATAGATATTACATATTGTTGGCTCCCAGCTGCTGAACCTTTATTACATCATTCCAATTAGATTAATGCATTTTGTGTCAAAGTCATCACAGTAGCTCTCACTAAAATAAACACTATTTTTGAATAAAATTAAATTATACATTCGATAAAACGACTTTGGGTTTTATATATTCTAATAACAGAATTTATGCAGTACTCATGAACTATTTTCTAGAAGCGGTAAAAGAAAACTGGAAACAAAAGTACCACTTGTAAAGATCTAATGAAGGCAGTAAAAAAAATTACAAAGATGATAAAAGGGACCAAAAGGCTGTTTATAGAATCTACTTTTGAATGTAAAAGTAACTTTTATGTTCTGGACAAGCATGCATAATATAAACACACACATAAGAAATGCCCGGTTCACAAACTTTAGAGTTTTGCCTTTTTTCTTTCATTTTCTAGTTATAATTTAAACAAAGGCTGGCAGCTTCATCACTTATTCAACCAGGGAATGTTCTCCAACACACCTTCCACATGCACTCACTCTGATTCACACCCTTATTTCATACGATATCTAATTATCTATACACAAGCATCTCGCAAGACACCATATATTATATATACCGTTGTTAACAACTAGTCGTTGCAGCATACCTTCTCGTGCTTATTATCAGCGATTTTAACTTTATCGAACTCATGCAAATTCTAAATTTCTCTATCTTTTAATACAATTATACTAACAAAGGAAAGAAAAGTAAAAGATGAGGAGGGGAGAAAAGAAGAAGATGGAAAAATGGAATTGGATGTTGGGGGTAGATCTTGAAGGTGGTCCATGGACATAGCTAGGTTAAAAAATAGTTCACGAATACCCATGGAAGCAAGCATATTACATACTCCTAGATGACTGTACAAAATTGACGTACATTTGACCGTATTGTATATTCTCTTGTACCAAACCCAGTGACATAATATAGACAGAAGAAAGGGGCTAGTATATGCACCCCTAGACCTATCATAATATATGAAGGTGGTCCAGTCTCAGTCTTCTCTTGTAGATATGAGATTCTGCAGCTGAAGCAGAGCCTCCCCCCTCATCATGATCCCTAAGTAAATACTACTACATGAATACTATTCTTCCTACTGCATTTTTTACTTTTTCCACAATCAATGTCTTTTTTCTACCAGTTCTTCCTCTTTTAGGGTTTCTTAACTCTTTTTTCCCAAAATTTTAAACAGTGCATTAAACATATTATATTTTTCTAAAACCATAAGTATAATTCTTGCTATTAATAAAGTCTACACCTACATATATTAATAAAGCTTAAAATATTAATAAAGCTACACCTACATGTACCAGATGATGCTATGAACAGCTGCTTCATGTTCCTTTTTGCTGTCAATTTATATAGCTAGTTTCGACCTATATAATTTATGTTTATTTTAATTCCTCTACCACTTGTATATAATAATACTATGAAATCAGAAATCACTATGAAATTAACAAATAAAGCTTACAGATTGACATCACTCTATGTAGAAAAACATATTTCAAAGAAAGGGGGATGAATCTCTATACAGACCTTCCACACACTGCTTTGTAAAGTACACATATTAAAATTAATTTCCAAGTGATTCAGTACAATTACATTAGTACATGATGATTCTGTGGATATTAGTTAAGTGCCCTTTTAAATAATATGGATAATTGTTAAAGATATACAAACTCCAGCAACTTCATTCTGGAAATTTGGCGACCTGATTAAAAGGTATTAGATCGAAAGGTCTTGTACAAGTCTCAAATTCAAAGTCTAACATGCAGCTACCAATAATTTTTCGGGATAAATTTTGGTGATACAATCTTAATCGGAGGACATCACTAATAAGCTTATGGCTTACCATAAAACATTATAGAATATTACACTGGATAGTGGATACATTTCTGCAAATATAAGTCGTTTCAAATTAACTTATACGGGTTGATTAGTTGTTAGTTTGTTACTTGTGAAATGATCATGAATATATAAAGAGATACGGAGTCAAGGTGAATTTTATGCAGTGTACCTTGTAGGAGAAAAGGACACAGGCAAATGGCTATCCCTATGCATAACCCTATTCCCTAGAACTCTATAAAAGGCTATTATATATCATTTCTGAACTTGTAGTTGTACATGACATTAACACAACTCCAATTTACCTACATAAAACTTGATAATTAATAAGCTCATACTCCTATATTACTACACAAATTCTTCTTAATGTTCATTTTAATTGTTCACAAAGTACTATAATAACCATCATAGATTAATGTTTAAACTAATATTTAATCTTATGCAAATAGTTAGCAAATACTATAGGTTTACATAGATCAACTTTTGGTTGAAATTCATACAATTGGCTTCTATTAACCCGTACCTGCAGCTAGACACAATGATTAGAGAAGGCCATATCTAATGTTTTTGCTCATAGAAATCAAGAAAAATCAGAGGCAAAACTCATCAAAAATCCAAGTGTTAACAATATGTATGTGATAGATATCACATGTTCAATAATGTCATCTTTCTTTTGTGACATTACAAAGATAGCCTTAGGTAGCTTCATTAAACATCAACATAGGCTTCAAACTCTACACAATCTGCATTTCTTTCTTTCCCATGGTACCCCTCATGATATCAAATATACTACACAACAAAGCTTTCATTGATATAAAGAAGCAAAGAAAAGGACCCATGCAGTTACCCATTTATTAGTACTATATATCAAGCACAAAATCTTTTGCTTGGCCTGTGAAAACAAATTTTAACTAGCTACCAGTTGCAGATAGGGTTTTAAATTTCATCTCACATTCCTTACCCAACACTCATCATAATAAATAGCTAGGTTTTTCTGAATATTATGTATATCTTGATAGGGTAAAAAGGGAAGACAAGTTTAGCAAAAAAGAAGAAGGGAAGACAAGTCACAAGTAGACATTTTACACAAGAAAATCAAATTATTAATTCATGTATCGTTTAGTAAATCTAACAAAATGTAGTGATAGACAAAACGGAATTGTAATTACTGAAGTTAGTTGGGAAAATGAGTAAATTTCCCTAGGCTAGCTAACTATATGTACTATGTAGGCATGTAAGTAAAATTTATGTTGTTGAGAAGCTTTTCATACAGGTAACATTGGGAATACGAGGAGTTTTCAAGTTGACACACCATGTTCAGTTCATTATTACAAGATGTGATATAACAGTCTTACATGTAGTATCATTTCCCAGGATAAATCATGATGAAATATATGTCATTTCCAAGAAGAAGATGCAGAGCTAATAGTATTACTAGTCACTTCTATATCACTGTGAATATATATATATATATCCTCTGTTAACATAAACATTAAACATCGCATCACTCAAATAAAAACCCTAGCTAACTAAAAGGAACAAGCTATAATTATATAATGTTGCCCCTCATGGCATGTATTTTGATTGTTGTAAATTAAAATTATTCAATGTAACATAAAATATTAAAATTTGCAAAATGTATAAATATTTTGACATGAGTAAAGATATATACGATATGAAGATTATGCTTGGCTCCTCATACGCCATTCACGGAGACACCGATTTGTTCGATGAGATCTGCAAGTGGCATACAGGGAGCCAGGCATATGTATATGTATATATCTCTATGACTGCATTTTATATATATCATGCCATGAAATTAGTAGTAACGAAATTACCTTACTGGGGATATTACTTTCAGCAAGATGAAGAAAGAGTATCAAAGGCCTAGCTTAATTGAGAGAGAGATTAAACAACTAGGGTCTTATTCAGAAAGAGAGACCTAGGTGTGTCTTTATATACAAAGATGAATAAGATGAACAAGGATGAATTGGCATGGCCAAAGTGCAACAAGAAAGGGAAGCAGATGAACTAAAGAGGGTTTGATTCTGGTTATCTATGTGGGGTTTTAACAAATTTTTGAAGAGGGAATGAAGGAAGATGTGGGGTTGGAGTTGCACCCTCTTAGTCTACCCACTAAATATAGACACAGAGAGAGAGAGAGAGAGGGGGGGAGAGAGTTTTAGTAAAGAGAGGAAAGAATGTTTGTAAGGAGAGAGAGGGAGGGAGAGGAGGATATAAAATGTATATATGCAGTAACCATGCAATTTCCCAAGCTGTGCATCATTGTTTATGGTGTTTTGAATTCTCTTCTTTTTCTGGGGTCAGTAAAAGCAAATGCTGCTTTTTTCTCTTCAGAAGTGCATTTGTCTGGGAGTGCTTGGATTACATGGATTCCTCTCCTTCCCTACTTACTCTCTTTCCTTTAAATAAACATAAAGTGAAAAAGATAGACCATAACCATTTTTTGTTATCTTCCTTTCTCCTTCCACCCCAATATGTTATGTGTGTGTCTTATTCTTGACCCTTTTGCTGCTTCTTTTTTTTTAATTTCTTTTGATTTTAGTTTACACCCTTTTTACACAGTTTACATTCATTCTTGTTCAACCCATGTTCTTTATTTTTTCTATTTTTTTTTTAAGTCGAGAAATTAGTAGGCAAACTGGACCACCGAATTTTTTATTTTTTATTTTACTAAAACCACCTAACTGGTTTCTTGTCTAAACGGTAGTTAAAATAAAACTTAAAACTTCTTATAACCTTGGTCAATGTTACACAAGTCGTTCTCACTATTTAGTGGTTACTAGTGATACTTAAACTAAGATTTTGGTCTTATGTAAACACTACTCTACATTTAACCGTTACTTAAATAACAGATTCCATGATATAAAAAATGGGTTGCATAGCCAACCCTCAAGTTGCAAATAGTGCGACATCAAATTGCGGATGAAATTTCTTAATACATTTCCGTGGAACATTAAAGTGTTAATCTGGGTTGGGACTTAACACGGGTTATCAATTGATTATATAATAATTCGATATATGTTATCTAATTTAAAGACTTGAAATAATTTATAATGTTTAAACTTGAAATCCTTCGCTTATTCAAAATGCGGATTACCTTTTTTCCTTGCACGACAAATGCACCCTACTTCTACTCTGTATGACATTGACAACGTAGTGTAATAGTCATTGTAGAAAAAATGACACACATGCATCAATTACAAAATAGACGTTTGTTACAGTCTTACAGAAAATATTTTCCCGCTGGTTGTGATTTTTTTGTTAAACCGTTACTTTTACTTAGATATTTAAATAATATTAAATCTGTATGCATGCACATGTGTTTCACAAGGTCATGTTCATGCGTTTCACGACGTCGTGTGTTGATTTCCTTCCGCACATAAATTTTTAGGTGGAATTATCTTTTAGTAGTGGTACGTATTTTAAAAATCATGCAGGTCATGGGTATAAGAAAATGATTTACTAACCTGCTGGGAACAAAATGGTGCAATCCTGAATTTCTTATCGTAATATTTAAGTTGTTAGAATATAATATATGATTCTCGTAAGTTACTTTCTAACATTTTAAAGTTTTAATCAACTTATAATTTGATATGGTATTTGAGCATGGGTTGACAGAGAACTCGAGTTCCAACTTTTTATATGAGTTCGATATTATTCTGATAAATCTTACTTTAACATCTAAGATTTTAGTTGTTTTCAAGTTTGACTCCATGTTCTCTTTGATTATAATTTTAATAAGGTCACACAAAATATATTATACTGTTAATCTCTTGATACAGTTATTTGTCATTTCGTCTTTAAATTTTTTTATAATTCTTTCTCTAAACCAAATAAAAATACATAGAAATTAAAGCTCTTGTTTTATTTAAATAAAATATAGCTGTCAAGGTTCTTCAAAGTTCAAGCACCTTCGTTGGTCAAACTAAAGTAAAAACACAACAGTATCAAGATTGGAAGGAGATGAATGATTACAATTTATACACATAATGAAGGGTCCTCTCTGTCGTACCTTAAATCCGGAGAATTTACATTGTCCCCGTATTGTCAATCAAAAGTTACACTAACACCAATCTGCCCCCCCTTCCCCTCAAAAGATTCAGATCACTTGTTTCCCTCTGCTCTTTACTAGCACATTCAATGGCCAGAAATCAAGTTTACAAACATCCCTCACCCTACAAGAAAAATGAGCTTTTCCTATCAATTAATTCCTACCAAAACATTTTTTATCCGACATTTTCTACCGATTTTCAGGTCAAAGGTAGGAAATGCTCTCCATTTGCGGTATTCCTACCGCAACTGTCTCCCGATCTACTGTCGAGGCTGAATACCGGAGTATGGCTGATGTCTGTTATGAGATCACTTGGTTAGTGTCTTTGTTAACTGAAATGCAGAGTTCCAATCTTACTCTGATTCCTCTATTCTATGACTACTAGTCAGCTCTTTACATTGTCTCCAACCCCGTGCTCCGTGAACGAACCAAACACATAAAAATTGATTGTCATTTGGTTCGTCAAAAGTTCAAGATTGGGTTGATTTCTCCTCAACATATTGCTTTTACACATCGACCAGCGGACCTGTTTACCAAAGCCTTGTCCTATGCTCAGCTAAGGTTTTTACTCTCCAAGTTAGGTGTTTCTGCTGCTTCTCCAACACCTAACGTGAGGGGGGTTGTTGGTCAATATATTTGACGTTTGCTCAGCTAAGGTTTTTACTCTCCAAGTTAGGTGTTTCTGCTGCTTCTCCAACACCTAACGTGAGGGGGGTTGTTGGTCAATATATTTGACGTTTGCTGACTGGATATGACAGTTGTGTCTCACATGGCATATCTAACAGAATTTCCCTCCTTCAAAGTTAGAAATTTAGTTTATAGATATAGGAAGTCTAAGGAAATGAGAGAGTTGGTTATAGGAAATACAAAAATAACAAACTCTCCCTCTCTCTTTCTCGCTCTCTCTCTGCCCCTCTCTATTCTCTGGTGTTAATCTCTCTTTGATTGATGAAAACAAGATTCATCTTCTTTGTATGTACTAATGTTTGAAGATTGTATAAAATAGTTTGTATGTTTCTTCATTAATGGAGAGCTAAAAGCTTCATTTCACTATTGATTAAGTGTATTGCTGATTGAGTAGAGTATAATTGAGTTTGTAACATGGACTAAAAAAATTTGGCAAAAAAAGTTTTAAAAAATAACTTTTTGCAAAGTTAAAAAGGAGATGTTTAAGGTTTTGTGGTTGAAATTTAGGGGTTAGATTAGGGTTATATCAAAAAATTTATTTGTTTTCGATGATCCGACCGTACGGATTTCAAGATCATCATCAAATTATCATGTATGCAAAAAATTAGAATTTTTCAACTTCGTTTGCAGTGATTTTTTTAATAAAAATCATTTTCTAATGATCTAGAGTATTTATTGTGGTTAGATTTATTTTAGATAATAATTTACATGAGAAACAACTTTGTGTAGTGGTATGAGAGCGCACTTTTCTCGTGGAGGTTTAAAGTTTGATTCTTGTGAAATACTACATTTTTTGGATAAAACTCAAAATCTACCGCATATTGGTAGGAAATAGGTCACTTTTTTAAGAAAAATTCAAAACCAACTGTCATTCCGAAATTTCAAAAAGTGGCACTCAAATTAAAAATTCAAAATGTTCACCAAAACTCAAAATCTACCGTGTATTGGTAGAAAATAGGTCACGATTTTACGAAAAATTCAAAACTAACCGTTTTTCCAAAATTTCAAAAAATGGCGCCCAAAATAAAAATTCAAAATTTTCGTTCAGCCACATAACCTACCACATATCGGTAGGAAATAAGCCTTGTTTCACAAAAAATTCAAAAATGGAGCCCAAATCAAAAAAATTGATTTATTTGCCTAAATTCATCTCTATATCTCTAACTACTTCACCATTATATCTTTCATTTTTATCTTTATCTCTCCATCTACTTCACCAATTTTATTTTCATATACATTTACTTCCTTAAGTATAATCTCCTTATATATAATCATCTCAATTATTTGGATACAAATATATTTCTTATTATATATTTGTGAGTTTGATTTACATGTAATATATGTGTATATTTATATAGTTTCATACATGTTTACTAGTAGTACATGTTTATGTTTTCAATAGTTCTTGATTAATTGTTCTTGTTTGTGTTTGATACTAAATGTCTTTGTGCATTTCTTATGTAGATTGTTGTCACTTGAAGACGATTATATTGATGTCGATGTCAAGAAAAGGAAGAAAATCATGACGAAGGCCAAGAAAAAGAAGAAAATCATGACGAAGAAAAATTTACAAAAAATATTGTGTTGAATGAAGGTGAATGATTCAAAGATGATGGAAAATTTAAGGGTAAAACTTGTAAAAATATTCTTGATTTGTTGTCATGATTGTCATTTTTAAATGTAAACAATTATTTTGGAGATGTAAATTTTAACTTTTGAATATTATGTTTTATGATGAATGTTTGGCTTTTTATTCATTTTGTGTATGTTTATAAATTATATATTGATTTTATTGTGCAATTTGTTGTACATAGATATCAATGAAACGCTTTTTTTTAAAAAAACTCCCAAGTAATTCCTATCGATTTTAGGCTATTTGTTCGCACAAAATCACGAAAGTGTACGCGGTCACAAGTAATATATGAATAAGTTAAGTTCGTTCCCACAGAGACTGTTTTAGGTTACTACAGTTATGCACTTATGCAACAATGTATGACTATTGTTCAATGCTAAGACAAGTATCAAGGTTGTGTTTTTATCAACTAAATTAACTAAGCAACTTATCAAGACTATATTTAACTAAGGAAATTTCTGTCGAATTACTTATGAGAATAAAACATGGGATCCTAACTTCATTAAATACTTCATTCAGAGTTTATGCCTTTAATCAATGTATGTGACGGTTATGACAACTAATCGGATAACACGAAATAAGTTTACGCTACCTTTCAGTATACGTATACCAAACCACTCAAACATCCACAAAAGAGATAGAAGTTTGGTAGACACCAATTATGCTTAGATCCTATATGTCTATAAGATTTGAAAACATAACGGTTTAACGAGCAAGTTATCCATTCAAATTACATAGGGCAGGTAAGATGGTTAAAATTACCTACGAATCATGCATGATAAACATACATAAACCTATGCTAGCATGGCTAGTTCTAAACCTCTATATCCACTTTCGCAATCAATAGAGATTAACACACAACTGAGATGTTAGCTACGCATCACAGAAGAATAAGTGTAACCATACTAGGAAGCCAATAATTCATTACACACAAATCTTTAAAACAATCAACTACTAAAATCCATAGATAAATCCGTTAGAATCCCATGATAACGATTAGTTCATAATCGAACCGTTCGTCATCATGGGTTCTGATGAAAACATGATAGTCATAAAGTCTGGAATACTAATAAAGAGTAATATGTAATAAGGTTTATAAAACAACTCAAAACAAAGATCCAAAATTTCGCCTAAAGAAGAATACAAAAGATGTAATAAACAAGAACTTTGTTGCTTGTCACGAGCGTTGGAATTTTGCCTCCACGTTGTATCATCTGGCTCTCCCTGCTGATAGATAGGTAGGTATATCACCCTAAAATCGTCCCCAAGTGTATATATATCCTCGCGGTTGACTGGTCTCTACCTCTTTCCAAAATAGAACAGAATCAGGATTTTCAGCATTCGAGGCCGCGAGGATATATATACACTTGGGGACGATTTTAGGGTGATATCTTCATCAAGAATGGTAGAAAATGCTTGGTAGAAAATGCTTGGTAGAAAATGTGTGGTAGGAAATACCATTTACCTAGCCTACTGGTATATTTCCTACCAAAACGTAATGGTAGGAAATGCATTTTCCAACCAGGTACGCTGGTAGGAAATGCTCCACCAACGTCATCATTTTTGTTGACATGACATCTGAAGTGGTCCGGACCCGCGCCACGTAGGCTGCCATGTTGGCGGGTGGGACCAAGCCAGGTGGCTGTACATGTCACCACATGGGTGCCCCGTTGACCACCACGTAGTATTTCCCACCACGAGTCATTTCTGAGTCAAGTATTTCTCAGAGGGGGACAATAGAAAATGAGGCATTTCCTACCAAAAAATGACATTTTTCTACCGATTTGGTGGTAGAAAAAGCCCATTTTTCTTGTAGTGCCACCATGTGCATTTGTAGCCTAGGATAACCTAAGGTGTACAGTAATTCTGTTGAACTTCAAAATTTAATTAAAATCTTTTTCTTCAAACCTCGATCTTTTAATATAAAATCAGTACGACGAGTACTTTAAATTCATTCATCCTAATATTTAAATCCTGGTTCTAACACTAAACACTCCGTGCATACATACCAAAATTATCAGATTTCAAATATACAATATTTTGAATATCTGGCTTACTGTTTTTAAAGGACAATAATGTAACGAAAGAGGTCTATCATTGATATATAATAATATTTGTGTAAATAATTGTACGATGTTATCGTACAGTCAAAATATAAGTAACAATGAACCTATTGCTGTGAATGTAAGGACACCAATCGAATATTAGGGTTTGACATAGAGACAACAAAGCAGTCAGAATTTTTGCACTATACTTGTCTATGCTATATTTACCTTTGTGCTTGTTTTTATTCCTGTAAAAATATATACTTCGATCTAGTGCTTAGAATTTAGGTCATGAGTAGTTATTTCTTTTTTCTATGGTTTTTTGTGATTAATATATAAATGGCACTATGTAAGATTTGACAGGAACCTAAGTAAGATACTTGTTCTCAGTGTCATAACATTTGAAATGTTTTTTTTAAACCACAAAACTTAGATCCTTTATTTCTTCGAATGTTCACTCTTACAGGGAAACAGATTCTTAAAAAAAATTCTATATATTAATGTTCGCGTAATCCGTAATTTTTCTAATAATAATAAGAGATTCTATATGAATACGAAATATGCGTTTATAAAGCAAAATCTGTTATGTCAATGTGTAACATATTATGACATATTTTTCAGAATAAATTTTGATAATTTTTTTGGAATGTCTATCGCTATTCCATTCCATCACATTAGGTGTGTACGAATTGAGGACTTCTGTATTCAACTAAATTTATGTAAACCTTTTAATGGGCGTATTTAGAATATTTGATGAATTATTTAAATCAGCTCGTTGTCTTTGTGATGAATTTGAATGTTTAGATCAATTTATCTGCAAGCGTGTGGTAATTCCTCAATTTATGCATATTAGGCTGGTCGTGGAAACGATACTCTGATTTAGAAGTTATAGAGGTTTTTCATGATCAGCCAGTCAGCCAGTCAGGTATGTTCTCAAAATTACCACTTTATTAATTAGTAGTAATTTTTATAAGTGAGTAGGTTAATAACATCCAATAGACTGTCACAAGAACTTCTGGACTCTCTCACACGAGATTCAGAATTTATATTTTATCTTGGTCTATTAGATACCATCACACAATTAATTAATCCATCCTCGTTACCTGATAATTTAAAGTTTTTTTTTGGTAATTGAAACACTCCCGTACTCTTTTTATTTTTGACAAGATCAAACTCTCAACATTTTATAAAGTGAGCGAGAGAAAAATACCACTACACTAAAAGATATTGGATGATAATTTAAAGTTTGCTGTAAGAGCATCTCCAACCCTCTCCCCCCTTAGAGCAAGTCTAACAATGTGTTACTTATAAATATGATATAATAATGTGTCCTATTGATTTAGGAACTTGATTTCTTGTAGGAACTCCAACAACATTACTTGTATCCATTCCATATTATTATAATAATAATATATTTGAAAAGAGAGAGAAAAAGAGTGGAAAAAAGAGAGAGAAAAGAAATGTAAAAAAAGAGCTAAGTGAATTTTTTATTCATGGAAATTAAATAGGTAATGGTTAGTGATTACCTATTAATAGGTAATGAGATGGATGTCCTAGTGATTTAGGTAACCACTAGGACATTGTTGGAGCACTATTTTTTGCTAGATTACTTATATTTGAGCTTAGGACATGATATAAGTAAGCTGTTGGACTTGCTCTTACCTTACCTATATTTTTGACACATATACAATTATAGGGAACTAAATCAAATTCAAGCACTCCAACCATTTGCCCCCTTACCTAACTCCATCTTTGCTCCCCTATATTTGCCACATCATCACCCAACTCCATCTTTATTAATTAAATATTGAATACTACTTTTATCATCCTCCATTCCTACTATTTAAATACTATTTTAAAATATAGGGAGCCAATATAGGTAATATCATTAGAGTGAAATAGTTTTTTTATCCCCTATATTTTAGCTATTCACTAATTTAATATATTTTAGGGGTTCAAAATAGAGAACCCCATTGAGATTGCTCTAAAGAAAAAGTAGAAGATATCCGCGTTACAAAAAAAGGGAAAACAAGTTTAATCATGTGCATGATTTAGTATAAACACTGTACTTAACTTAATAGAAGTTGCATCACCTTAATCATATAATATCAAGACTAATCTTAAGCTCTAGATGTATCATGTATAATCAAAAAAACACTTCGATCATCAAAGTCAAAGAAGATCACAGAAAAAGCCAGACAAGATTTGAAAAAAAAAATTAAAGAAAGTGTAAAGTTGAAATGTGTAGAAGTAGCCAAGTAGGCTCATGAGTTCTTTGAATAAAATTTAAAAAAAAGTTTACAAGTCAAGTCAATAAAATCACTTCCCACTAGAATAAAAAGAAGAAGAAATGAGTATTCAACAAATTGAAACAAAAAGATGATGAAACTGTGAACATGGTTTGTCCAACTTGATTAGACAAATCATTCAAAAAGGTAAACGGCTACTAGATCATATTTACAGAGTCAAATTAGGGTCCATTTCACGTGTAAAAACTTAATTTATGAGTTTAAATTAATTTAATATATTGTCTATTTGTCATTAAAGAAACAATTTAAAATTTGTTTGCAGGATTCTAAAGTCTTAACAAAAAGGAGTTATTAGAGCAGTCTTTGATTGTGTAGTTTGACTACTGATAGACTGATAGTCATTTAATTATTATAATAATAATGCATACTAGCTTTATACCCGTGCAATGCACGGGATACTTTATAAATATTATTTACAAATTTTATATTTTAATTTTAATTATTTTTTTTTTGAAAAATTATAGACTAATGTTTGCAAATCATATTTAGTGGATGATACTTATTTTATTAATATTAATCTTTATTATTTCCATTTTTTATTTTTCTTTTCATGAAATTCCTTGTTTTCTTTAATTTTAAAATTATTAAATTTCATATTTTTTATATTTTTAGATTCCATAACTTTATTTTACTATATTTAGTTAATTTATGATTTTTTTAAAAGAAAAATCAAAATAACATTTACAAATTCCGGTCACAATTTGTTCACAATCTAATAATATTTTTAATTTTTATTCCACATAATTTCAAAACTATGATTACAACAATACTTATAAAATGACAAATACTCCCTTGACCAAAATGTTTGCAAATCATATTTAGTGGATGATACTTATTTTAAATAAAATTTAAGTAACCGTGCATCGCACAGACTATAAGCTAGTATACTATAATAACTATACTTAGTGTAAATTTTGTTATTAAAATATTACAAACCAAAACCGAACCTCCGGTATATAAGTTAGTACGTGTTTGGGATATTTTAAATAAGATAACTTTTATCTTAAAATAGAAAAGTATTATATAAGTGATAAATAAATAAAGTTTTATAAGTTATCTAAGTTTTTGGATAAATTTACCTATAAGTTACTGAAATATTTGTTAAATTAATTTTAAAAAATAATTATTTAATACAATGATCTCAATACATACATTTTAAATTAAACAAACATTTAAAAACACTAATGTGTAAAAATATAAAATTTTAAAAAAACAAAAAAATCAAATAATAAGTTAGAAAAAAAGTAAGTCGTTACTAACATTCAACTTTTCATTATATAAGTTATAAGTTGAGTTAATAAGTTGAATACACAAATATTCCTCATAAATTCTTATGAATATGTGCGTGTTTGAGTTATTACAAAAAAATTGACTTATTTCAAAACTATGATTACAACAATACTTATAAAATGACAAATACTCCTTGATCAAAATGTCTAAACCCCCTAATTATATAGTTATATATAGGATAACTATATAATTTTTAGTTTGTATTTAATATTAACAAAAATTATAATTACTAATAATGTTATGAAAAGACAAACATGTCCCTGACGACCATACCATCTAAACCCCTTAGGCTAATTATATATAGGATATAATAGATTCTCCCTAGGCCCAAATTATTTTCTAAAATAAAAAATAATTAGCAAAAAACGAGTGCCTTTGTTGTTTCGTTTAGAAGAGTTCTTTTAATCTTACGGGGAATTTATATTTGTTCAATATAATTTCATATAAGAGAAGAAAAAAATCCATTCATTTTAAGAACTGTACTATTAATTTTTATAATAAAATACTCAAAAAATATTAGTTATGGATACCGGTGTTCTAAAAGTCAACGATTAATCGCTAATTAATCGTTAGACGGCGGGTCATCGAACTGATTAAGCAAAAATTGGTCAATAAATCGTTTTTTCAGAAAAATGGTCAAAAATCGGCTGAATCGGTCAAAAACCGGGCTAATTATTTAAAAATAGTAAACAATAGTTAAAATTAAAAAAAATTAAAAATTTGAAAGGTAGAAACTTGATTAAACAATAGGAAAAATAATTATTTTTGTACATATCATTATAATTTTAGATGCCTAAATCATAAATTCTCTTTATTTTTCCTCTTAAATTGATCTCTAATTGAAAAGTTAAACTTTCAAAATTTTATTTATTACAATTATTTATACATTGAGGGAACGACACGGGGGTTAAGAAAAAGTGTAAATTAATAGAGAAAAGTAAGAAAAATGAGTAAAGTGGTGGGACCAATCAATATTTAATGTATAAAGTGGGTATAAAATAGATAAAGTGGAGGAAAGTAGTGAATGTGATTGGATTTTATATTATAAAATGTTACTATTTTTGGTATGTAAATAAAGGAGAGAGACGCACCAAAAAGGAAAGTGTAAAGAAATGAGAGGGACAAATGGAGTAACATTTTTAACATGGGGTTGATAATCAAGTGAGTCACTAAAGTGGGCTCAATATATCAAGTTGGTCACTGAACTGAAAATGATATCAATAAGGTCATTAAAGTGGGTTACGGGTACATTTGATTAATTCTGCTAATTTTTTGTTAAAGTAAACTAAAGTGAAGCGACTATAGAAAAAGCAGCCCAAATCCACATAAGATCATTTTCTTCTTCTTTTCATTTTTCGTGGCAAATCCTCGTGAGATTTGATCATACACTCATACACCAAACCGAAACCATAAACAAAATGATTGGGCTATTATTGGCACAATCCAGATCCCAATCCTGAAAACATGTTGGGCCAGCTTCCTGGTACAGACTGGAACTTTAGCATTAAAACCATTGGGCTTGTCGTAGTGGCCCCTGGAACCAAGTTCAGCCCATTTATTATTATCAATATATCAGACATTTTGGAAAAAACACTAAGCAATCAACATGTTGATCTAATCAAACAAAACAACAATTATTCAGTGCTATCACCTATCAAGTCTAAATTTAGTGATAATGACTCATTTTCAAGTATAATAATTGTTAGTTTATGAATAGATTGATTGCAAACACCAAGCCCAAGTGTGTGGCTTACCATATTTCTCAGAGTCTTTCAATCCTTTCCTCTCAATTCTTGTATGGTATTGTATCTCTATTGTTGTTGGGTTAATAATTCATGTCAGCAAGACAGTTCCAAAATAACAGGATTAGCATTCATGTACCATTCTTGAGGATTATTGTTTTTAGCATCCACGCAGTATAATTAGTTTTTTTCTTGAATCGCCGGTTCCATATGTTAGATTACCAACATATATTGGGGCAGCGTTATCTCAATCGCTTCTTGGACATCAAAAAAATAATTCGTTAAAGTTGGTATATATAATCAAGTGCCAAAAAAGTAACACATTATTGTAATTTATTATTCGATCTTCCTTAAATTGTGCAAAAAGAGGTCATTGCTCTTGGATTAACTACTCCAATTAAATGTATTTGTTTAGAACAAATAAACAACTTCGAAGATAATCAAAATAATCCATAGTCATAATCATCATTATCCCCGTCATTATATTAAAGCACAAGTTGGGTTGAAAGCTTTTGCGTACACTCAATTATAATTATAAAAAGATATAGTATATGTTATGTACCTATCCATATAAAGTCAAGAATGGAGTGTGAATGAGAATAAGGATTAGTTCACTTTCAATTGGGTATAGACTTAAAGTAGATTCCATTGCAAAGTTAGGGCTTTGTTTATTGATTAAGAACAAAATCATGCTTAAAAAGATACTTAACTGTCTACACATAAACAAAGTAGATTGTGTTATGTATCTACAGTGTGAAATAGTACAAGTTAAGGAACTCAAAATAGTACAAATTTCGTTCCATCCTCTTATTTTGTAGCTTCCGATAAAAGATTTAAAGAAAGACTAGTCCGCAAATAATAGTTTATAAAATTAAAATTCGACTAACTGTGTGGAGAAGTATGTAGTGCAGAAAATTGTCGACAAGAAAAGATTATACAACACCCGGGCAAACGGGGAACACAAGGATGGGAAGGGAAGGGAAGGGAAAAAGAAGAAGAGGAACAGTTTCCCAGCATTGATACAAGTCCTCATAATTGAATATGAATTCATTCAAATGTTACATGATGCATTTTCATTGCTTTTGACCTTGAATTAATATTCACCATATCTCAATCTATCTTTAATTTTTTTCCCCCATCCTCTTGGATGTATTAGGAACATGGTGAAAAAGTGGAGTGGACATTACAATTGCCTGTACTCTGATAGGCAAAAGAATCCCACCAAGATCATCCATTAACATCACATCCCATCTTTCTATTTTTACAATTGCAGTTGAGTGTACCTCCACCTAATATGCCCCTCCATCTCAGTACATTTGTATTTTCTTTCACTAATTCCTGTCTTTTCTTCTCCATTTTTACAATATTTTGTGTCCCTCGCCTGCAACATTACAAAACCTCTTTTTAGCAAGCATGGTAAGGGAGCAGCAACTTTTCAAAACAGTAACATTTGGTACAAGAATAAACATTATTCTCCAAAGCCAAGCATGCTTCCGCTGAGTGTCTCGCATCTCCGGATTGTTAATAGACGGAACAAATTCACTTGGCTACAATGCTAGAGATCCGGTCTCTAAATTAAAATTACATCCGAACCTTTAGTTTAATCACCACTATAATGGATTCAACACTTCTAACTATAGACTATTAGACTTTCACCTAGTTCAGTAGTACTTACAAGTGATTAAAGTGAACTTAGCCAAGGTAAATTCACTGCCAAAAGGAGCAAAGCTAAAAATTTTGAAGTTGGCGTCACGACATAATGTTTTTACTTTCTCTTCTTTTAAATAAAATCACTGGTATAATTTTTTGTCTTTTGACCAACCATGTCTTTGTTGACTTTGGTAGGTAAATGGTACAGGTGAATTTTATCCAGAATCTTCAATGAAATCAAACATTAGCAATCATTCACCCATGCACCAACTCACTATCTACCCTAAATAAATATATTTCACTATGAGAAAACAAAATGATAAGAAAGAGAAGTAATCAAAGGCCTTCCGTTCTTTATCAGAGACTGATACACTAATTTATTCCATATTTATTTTTAATTGGCCACTGGTACTTATTATTAGGCAATCCTTGCGTCTCTGGACACCTGATATAAATTTTAGACTTCACAAGCTGCAACAATAACTTCAAGAGTTTAAATTTCATTTAGTTAAATTTATTAAAGCTACCTAATCTTGAATTTATCAGTGGCAGATTAAATTGATAAAGTAAAAGCTAAACCAGGTATATTAATCAGGACACAAAGCTGGAAGCTTGAATAGGAAAGTAATGAACTTTATTTGAAAAGTCACAAGAGGCATTATTGAGGAGGCAAAAGTAAGTCTGTGTCTTGTCTCCTGGGCACCACAAAGATATGATTCTCTCAGTAAGTGTAAACAAGGCTCCCTTGCCATTACTTTTAAATTGTGGTATCGTAAGGGAACTCAATATGTGTGGTAATGGTAAATGCACATATTGATCATCCTCTAGAATCTTAAGCGAACACTTACTAGTTTTTACTAACTTGACACATTGAAACCCATAGAGGGAGAGGGAATATCCTTTAATCACTCTCCCGGGATAGCTTATTCCTTTCAATCAGGTCCTCTTTATATCCCCTACTATCAGGTAACTTTAGCTTATGCCCTTTCTGTTAAATACGACATGTGGATGTTATTTCTTATGACCTATGAAAACGGAAAAGAAAATGACAATAGAATGAAGGAGCCCACCAGGCACAATTAGACAATAAAAATTTCCCTAGTGATTTAAAAAAACATGGAAAACATATATCTGAAGTCGGTCCGTCTCCTTGATAAGGATGTTAGCCATTAAGATCATACTACGTGAACATATGATATTGTAACATTGTGTATGAAAAGTTAAGTAGATACAGAAAATTTACCGTAATGGAATGGTTTTGAGAATTTCGCTAAGTAGGTTTTTGATTTGCTTGTTTAAAAGCAACAGTGGGAGCTATCCTGCAACTCCTCTTCTGATGCTCTGATACAAGCTCTCTTGCAAACCAATCCAGCTTCTCGAAATTGCTCTGCTCCGCAATCCTCTTACCCTCGAACAGTGAAGATTCAACGTTTTTCTGTCTCAGCATTTCATCCCCTATTTCTGAGAGAATTTTTAAGTTTTTAGGACTAGGATCACACTCTACATTTGCCCTGCAACGACTTAAACTAGATCCATTTGCCTGCCATACAAGTCTTCATATCAGTCTTCCACACACATTATCAGAATTATAAATATGTCAAGACCCAATGCACATCCAAGAAATTCAAAGCTCGACTAACAAAAAAGTTGGTAATCATGAATTAAAGTTAACAGAATGAAAAGAGTATGAATAATGAGCCATGCCTAAAGCCAACAAAATTCAACATATTGATTACTTCTACAGAATCTTTGTTAAGTCCTCAAAGCTTCTCATACTCTTTATATAGCATGTCTTATAAAAAAAAGGCATGGCGCCTTTCATGCACAAGTTTTGGACACAAGAACAGTACTCTAAGTTCTAGTAATAGATTAGGAAAAAAAAATAAAAAACACTCAAATAGTAAAACATATAAGAAACAATTATTGGTCCAAATTGCCATCATGATTGTGTATGGTAACATGACCATACTACCATAGTAGTACCATATTTCTTGTGCATCATCATATAAAAACAGTTGGCTAATTATGGAAACTCCGTCTTTCCTAAACTTATCCATAACACAATAAAACACTGGCACTTGTGGTAAAGTTTAACCACACATCTAGCACTATCACCATGTTCTGTTTTAGGTGAAAGAAGTTGAAAATGACAAGGTACCTCATGCTCACTTAAACACAAAATAATTATCTTCCACCTTGATATTTTATGTAAAGAAGAAAGACAATAAGAAGCTTAGTCAATATTTTTAATTCGAAGGAGTAAACTAAACAAATTGCCAGATTAAAAAATTATAAAGAGGTGTGTTTCTTAAACTAGCAACAAAAGGGGGGAGGGGGTCGAACTATACAAGGCCGTCAATCCGAAGTAATCTGCTATTATTTTTGTTGCTTGCAGGGTGGTCTCGTAATATCCGGAAAGAGAACCCTTTTGATACATTAAAAGCAACTATTTTTTTAGTGGGTTTCTTAGTTCTTGCTGCATTCTGTTTCAAAACATTCTATCATATGTATGTTTAAAGACAATGCAGATACTGGGGATAAAAATCATGTTCTCTTGGGATAAAAATTTAACAATCGAATCTTCTAACTACCTAGCATTCATGCAGCACAAGACAAATCTACTACAAGTCTAAAAACAATGAACAACTTACGCGTTTTAATTTTATTGAGCTAACCGATGTGACTGTTGTTGGTGCAAGAAGAAAGGCAGGGACAAAGGAGCCGAGAAAACAATAATTTTGATTACTGTGGGCTATTTTGTCTCCACAAATTCCTTCACACAACTCAAAAACCCAAGAATGCACGGACAAATTAAATTTATACAAACATTCCCATCCTACTAAGCAAAGACCCATAAACCCTTTCTCTCTCCTGTCAAGCACCAGCCTGTTTTATGTAATCCAAGTGGCAAAATGTGACAAACCCCAAAAACGTCCAAATCAATTAAAGACAATCTCATTATTAACTTAATATAGTACTAAAATCTTGAGCAAATAATTCGGTCTTTTAACCAAAGTCATAATCTGACTGCCCCAACCTCCATAGCTGTAACAAGTACTCGTGTACTTATCCCAGTAACACACTCTTACAGCATTACAAGTGCATAAACAGTCACGCACTTTGAGTTTGGTTCCCAAAATCATCATAATTGGACTCCGCAAGTTCAAACTTTTTTGGTTGAAATCAACACACTATTCGACTCCATTTTGCCTTTCTACGAACAAATAGTCTAATATAGGTGCATCTAGCGTTTAAAATCTCAAGCGGAAATATTCAAATAACAATCAAAAATACAATGAACATAAAATGTACGCAAAATTTACCTGTATCCGGACGTAATTTCGGCTATGACCACTCCCAAACGCCATCGCAACCGAATGATCAACCAAATCAGCCGAAGCATCACTCGAAATCCTCGCCATCGGCCTCGCCCAATCCTTCGCCTTCCACTTTCTCACTTGCTCAAACTCGAAATTCTCCTGAACCACACCACTCCCAACCGAAAGCACCAAAATATCCTCAACTCCCCTAACAAACGGAAACTCCTGTTTATTATGCAACACGTGCGTAATCGCCGCAGCTGTCGGATTCGTCATCGCTAAACCTCCATCCACCGCAACACACCGTGTCGCGCCATCAACAGACCTCATCTCGACCGGTTCAAACAATCCCGGTTCAGCTGACGTGGCACGGCACACTTCCCAAAGACGAAAATCAAAGCTGTCCGACTCTATCGCATCAGCTCTCGAAAACAGAAACGGTGCTGAGCTGGACAAATCGTAACACGGGATTAAAATCGGCTTTAACGTGTTCCGTAACGTTAAACACTTTCCGTTGTCAATAAACGCCGATTTAACAACTTTCTCCATCGCCGCCGTGCTGTTAACAACTTTACCGTTACCGTTAAAAAACCGACTCAGCAATTTACCTTCCGGTTTACCTCTACCGTAAATACTTTTACCGTGCTCCGTCATCATCCGCCACGTGTCATCCGCCGAAAAAATCGGACGCTTATCATCCTTCGTTCCAAACAACATCGCCGTGAAAATCCCTCCGACGCCGGTTCCGGCAGCAACATCGAAAAAATCAGCAATTCTCGCGTCAGAATCGCCGGAAACTCTCCGTAACGCATCTTCAAGACACGCCAAAGCTTTTCCAGCAATAATATTCCTCAATCCACCTCCATCAACGCTCAAAATACAAACCTTACCTCTCTGATTCTTAAAACTCGCCGCAGCGTCGCTAATTACCGCCGGAGCAACCTCCGATGACTTAACATCATCATTCGCCGGCGAAATCTTCGGAATCCATAACTTGCGATCATCGTAACCGAACAAAAACTTGCTTTCGAGAATAGAGAAGATTTCGTAGCTGAGCTTATCGGTATCTATACTCGGCTCGTGCATTTCTGATGGAGCTGTAGCCATTGATGATGATGATGATATATATATATATATATGTATGTATAGGTGCGTTTGTGTATGTATATATATATATATCAAGTCATGTAAAAGAGAATGGAAGGCGAAGTTTGTTATGACTTATGAGGATGAATGTAAGTATAGGTTCAGAAATTGGTGGCTAAATTTGGGGTATGTAAATGTTGAGTTGAGCGAAGTCCAAAGCTAATATTTGGGTCTGCATATATACAACTATCTGTGTGTAATTTTTAGAAGAGGAGGTGTTTGAAATGGCCCCAGTCTTTTCAGCTCTTTTATAATGCATTTTTAAATCATGTTTTAAGTAAAATGTGACTTTTTTTCTTATTGGAATTTTCTAGTTAGGTTTGTCATTTTTCGGTTCCAATTTTTAATTTTTTATAAACATTTTTGTATTTAAGATATTTGCAAAATTAATTTGATGCAAGTAACATTGTGAGATATATATTTCTTATTATTTATAAATGTGTTTTAGAAATTATTTTGAATATGTTAATCGAGTCGGGTTATCAAAGTCTATTGAGATAACTTAATAAGATCAATTTAAAAATATTTTCAAAAACATTTCACTTATTTGAACAAGATTAGTTGATAAGATTTGATTAAATAAAAATAGGTTCTCAAAACTCTACTTTCTATTTCTCATTCATTTTTATACAATTTCTATATTGGGATGTCTCTCTCATTTTTATACATTTCAAAAATAATAATTTTTAATAATATAAAATATTATTATATTCAATACTTTTCTCTACTATTAGAGCATCTCCAATGGTATAAAACCCTTAGCTAAATAATCTATGTGGCATCTATGTGTCACTTTTTAGATAATATGTAAAAGGTATAACACTCCAACCATATGCCCTTAGCAAAAAAATATAGACAACCATTTTTTGGTTGGCTATATTTGTTGAACCAATAAAGCCCTTGTGTATAATTTTACCTAACAAGAAATATAGATAAGACCATTGGAGTATATGTCCTTACCCTTAGCAAAAATATTTCATAATCATTATAACCAACAAGATAGCCAACCATTTTTACCTATATAAAGGTGGGATAGAGAGAGTAAAAATTAAAAGATAACATTTGATAAATAATTTGAGATTCATACCAGAGTAACAGCGCTCAATATCAAACTTAATTCCATCAAGTTGTATTCGATATTTCATAAATTTTACTTAATTCCCTTTTATTTATCTATATTTTTGTATACTTCATTTTCATTCCCGATTTACGTTATCGTCTAAGAGCATATTCAATAAAAGTTGTCAAAATAGTTGTCAACCTCTACTACATCATCGTATATATTAATTTTCTATCTTCTCTTTCATCCATCTCACTATTGACAATTTTTGTTAAAAATTTATTCCAATAATTGGTAACTTTAAAAATTGTCAATGTAGTCCCATTTATAAATTATAATAATAGAAAAGATAGAAAATTGGATAAAAATAAATACATTTTTGAGAAAATGTATGTGATTTTACGAGAAAGTTGTCAACTTTTAACAATTTTGATTGACAACTATACAACTCCAAGAGATGAACAATCAAGATTGTCATGACACGTAGGATTTGACAAGCTCTCGTCGACTCTAATTAAAAATGCTCTAAAAGCCTCTAAATTTTGTAGGTCTAAAGTGCAAAGCCCCCTAATCTGTACGTATAGAATATAGGCGTGAGGGGTTGGGAGAATTTGAAGGACTCCTGGGAGGTTATTTTGTATATATAGAATATAGTTACGAGGGGTTGGGAGAATTTGGGTGACTCCTGGAAGGTGTTGTTTGTTTACCAATTCGTTTGTGAAGAGTCAAAACAAGGTTGGAGGCACGCTAACACATACATTGTATACGTATGTGTGGATGTGTAAAGCACTCACCCCAGTTTTAATTATTTTATTGTAATTATCGTTTATGATAAGATTATTACTAATAAAGTACAGGTTCAGGTGAATAAAACAAAGTTTGGGCCCAAGTTAATTGTATTTCATGCTTTCACAATTCAAGCTGGCCCAGTTCATAAGACTTTAGATGAGGGTAATAAATTAAAGCCGTAGAAGAAATTCTTTGGATTTGAGCGGCCCAATCAGAAGTAAAAGTAAAGACAGTGAATTTTATATACCAAGTAATAAAAGTCATCCTTGTGACCTTCTTGTTAGAAAATGTTGCGAGTTTAAATTTTAGTTGCATCACTAATTTTCAAATCTCTTGCCGCCCTTTATTATATCTTTATATATAATTAGTGTAAAGCACTTAAATGGTATGATTTGATTTGATCGGGTCCTACATAGCTAAAAATTCTCTACTATAAAACGGGTCTTACATAGCTAAAAACTCTGTACTATAAAACAATTACACAATTAGAGTAATTAGAGTTATTAATAATGCGAGAAAAAGTAATATTTCTATAAAATTAAATAATAATAGAAGTAGTATAATTTTAATATTTTAAATATTTACACTAAAATTTATTAAAATTGAATTTATAAAATAAAACGGGTCCTACATAGGTAAAAATTGTCTACTATAAACTAAAAACTCTCTACTATAAAACAATTACACAATTAGAGTAATTAGAGTTATTAATAATGCTCTAATTTGGAGAAAAAGTAATATTTCTATAAAAGTAAATAATAATAGAAGTAGTATAATTTTAATATTTTAAATATTTACACTAAAATTTATTAAAATTGAATTTATAAAAACAATGAATAAACATATAAATAATCATTATTTTAGTGAATTTGTATATATAAAAAATTCGTAATTTTTATCATATTACAACATAAACCGAAATAATATATACATATGAAAAAACATATTATTAACTTAATGAATTTATATTTTTATGAAAATACACAAATATATTAATAAATAAATAAAATTATAAAAACACTAAAATAAAATAACTTATTAATCGTCTCGTGCATTGCACGGGCTAATTTTATATAAATTATTGTACAACATTTGAGGTCACGGGAGGTCGGTCATGATTTAGTTCGGCTAATGAGAATCGAAATCATAATTTACATATTATTAATGTTTGAATTAGTAATTTGATAATTTATAATTTTTCGTACCTTCTTTTTCGCTCTCGTTTTTCCCGATTTTCATTTCTAGGGTTCGTCTCCTTGGTGTCACCATATATTATCTGAATACCTAGGGTTCTTTTGTAGATGAGTCATGATTAAGTGTATCTATAAGTTGGTCTAAGAACTAAACGATAAGTTTGGAATACATTGTTGCATAAACGAGTCATTATTATTTGGAATGATCTTCTAATAATTGTGAAGAAAAAAAAGGTTTTGGATAATTGATAAGAGTTATCAATTATAACAAGTCTAAGCATGAACAATAATTAAATGTAGTACCAAAAAGTAGTACTAATTATGAGCCATTTTTTTTAAACGACCCATAATTATAGTTTGTCAAAACACAAAAATAAGTTAAATGTTGGAATATAGAATAATATTCATTTGGGACCTTCTTTAACACTTTAAGATTTTAAATGAGTTGGTTACTTAACATGGTATTAGAGTCGTGAATGCATTTGTTCTGTTTGATTATTTGTTTAGGAGAGAATCAAGATCCACTTTTTCTTGTTGCTTACACTTACAAAGTAATGGCTGTTGGAGGACGATATACGTTTGTAGATATGCAAAATCCTCTTTTCCTTCATCCTTCAGATGGTTACAGAAGGGGCTGGAGATTATAGAAGCCGGAAAAGATTGTTCGAGATTCAACTCTCATAAAAAAGGAAGCTTGGATTTCTAAATGGGACAGTCACTAGAAGCTCCACTGATGAGGCTCAAGCTACACAATGGGATACTTGCAACGATTTGGTAATATTTTGGCTTCATGCTAATGTTTCTGATAGCATTAAACAATATATCCTGTTTAATACTTCTGCTCGTGAAATTTGGATTCAATTAGACAAACGTTTTCAACTTAGTAATGGTTCGCGGAAGTATAAGCTTAATAACGATTTGTTTAGTGTGTCACAAAACAAGATGTCAGTCAATGATTATTTTACTAAGTTCAACAGTTTGTGGGAAGAAATTGACTCTATGAACACCTTACCCTTTGTACCCAGTCCAACTGTTGAAGTACAAGCCTTGTTAAAAGTCATAGTCACACAAAAGGAAGAATTCAAACTCTTTGTCTTTCTTAATGGTCTAGATGATACTTATAGCCCTCTTAGGAGCCAATTGTTGATGCAACAACCCTTGTCTTATGTTCACTCTGCATATTCTGTAATATTGCAAGAAGAGCCTCAAAGAGCAGTTTTATAAGTACCCGATGTAGAGTTTTCTGCTATGTTTAATAAGAGAGTTGTGGATTCAAAAGTAGTTGTTTGTAGTGATTCTGAAGGTAAAGGTCATACAGGTGAAAGATAATGGACTGTCATAGGCTATCCTCCTTGGCATCTCAAACACAAGAAACCAGTTCAGAAAAATGTTGTCTCAGCCAAAAAACCAAGTGGTAAGTTCCCTCGAATGACCAATAATGTTATTCAAGGCTATAGTGTTGTTGGTGGGGAGGAGGAGATAAAGTTCACCTCACAACAGTTACATCAGCTTCTGAAACTCATACCCAACCAGTCTTTACAATCCCTGAAAGGCATATGCACTAGCCTATTTGTAAACATCGAGGATCTGACTCAACTTAAACAAGAATGTATTAAGTAAATATTAGAGTAGAGGTCACAAGAATCTCAGAGGGTATTATCAGTCAAGTGAATGAAGATTTAAAGTCATCTACTGACTTGAAGTAATTCTACACTGGAAGAAGTTCATGTTAGGATTAGGGACTACACACTTTCGAGATTCACAATACACCAATGCAAAGCACACACACAACCACACGATTAGTTGACAAGTAACACACACAAAACATATATGACGTGGAAACAACCACGTCCTAACTTGTATTATTAATCAAAACAGTTATCAATAATACAATCAATCTCACCAACAGTGTATCACTCACACGATACTTAAGCCAAACAATGCTCAAGCATCTCCCAAACAATACCTAAGACGATTACATCTCTTAAGCACTCATATCAAACAAATACAATATGACTATGTTTATATAGTCATCCAAAACTTAGTCACCAAGACTTGCCATACTTGTTTTACAAGACTTACCATACTTGTTATACAAGACTTTTTATTCTTGGTACCTAATTCCCTAATTTAATCATGACCAAGACATACCATATATAATAATTGTCTATCCATACAATTATTACCATATATAATAATTGTTTACCCATACAATTATTACCAAAACAGTCTTAATCACCCAAACTCATATTACCATATTGGGTTGAACAACCAGTCAAACCCAACAATCCTCCCCTTCAACCCAATACCCATATCAGATTGAACGGTATCCAACAACGACATCGACGTCCCTCCGCCATGCCTCCCCTCGAACAAGAATCATCTTGCTCCTCCAAACCTTCAGTAACCATTAGAGACATCAACGTCCATCTGCTATGCCTCCCCTCGAACAAGAATCTCCTGCCCTTGCTCTTCCAATCTTTAGAATCACTGAAACCCGTATAGTGACCTCCAAACCATCGTTCTTCAACATAACGATGTATCCATCTACAAAATCACGTGCATCATCCACCACGAGTGCCCTTCCATCAGTTGAGTCACCCGATCCTTGCTTCCTCAATCTTTCGACCAGTAGAAGAACACTAATATCATCCAACTCGTTCACCTGGTTGATCAAGCCATTGAAACTATTGCGATGATCTCTTCCATCTTCTTCCATCTCGAGCCCAAACAAATTGAACCACGGTGCAAGTCAACCGCCATACTGCACGTAACTTTGTCTCCTCCCACGTTAGTAGGCTTCTTGTCAGCGAATCATTCATTGTGCTCCGCCATATCAATTGAATCTTGAACTTTCCCTCTAACCCCATCATTCTCGAATCACGAACCTTGGCTCTTGATACCACTTGTTAGGATTAGGGACTACACACTTTCGAGATTCACAACACACCAATGCAAAGCACACACACAACCACACGATTAGTTGACAAGTAACACACACAAAACATATATGACGTGGAAACAACCACATCCCAACTTGTATTATTAATCAAAACAGTTATCAATAATACAATCAATCTCACCAACAGTGTATCACTCACACGATACTTAAGCCAAACAATGCTCAAGCATCTCCCAAACAATACCTAAGACGATTACATCTTTTAAGCACTCATATCAAACAAATACAATATGACTATGTTTATATAGCCATCCAAAACTTAGTCACCAAGACTTGCCATACTTTTTTTACAAGACTTACCATACTTGTTATACAAGACTTTTTATTCTTGGTACCTAATTCCCTAATTTAATCATGACCAAGACATACCATATATAATAATTGTCTATCCATACAATTATTACCATATATAATAATTGTTTACCCATACAATTATTACCAAAACAGTCTTAATCACCCAAACTCATATTACCATATTGGGTTGAACAACCAGTCAAACCCAACAGTTCAGTTATTTGATCAAGCCTCTGTGAATTATTCAAGAAAGTAAATCTATTTAAAGTGATAGAGATTTCAAAAGTGTGACAAAAGTTTACAGGTTACAGAGTTTGATAAAGGGAATAGAAAAGGACCATGGCTTAAAGTCAAAAGATAAAGAACAGTCATTGCAGTTAGTCACTCATGAACCAGACAGTACATCGAGTGTCAACAACATTACAGTGGAAGTTCGTCATTAATTTCAGTGGTTTAAAGGATGATTCTACTATCAAGAAGTTGTATTAATTCTCTTTTAATTAACTAAATCAATTAGTTAATTTATTCAATAAATTAATTCAAGAAGAATTAATTTATTCCTTAAATTAATTGATAAGTTAATTAAATTAGAATTAAATATTATACTAGAATAACTTTGATTTGTACTAGTATGACTCTAAAAATGACTTTGTATGACTATCAATGATAGTCATACCGATTGTCATTGTAATACAATGATAGTCATACCGATTGTCATTATAGTACAATGACAGTCATACTGATTGTCATTGTAGTATAATAATAGTCATACCGAAAGTCATCCTAGTTCAGTGGATATTCATGTCGATACTCATTATGCTAGTCATTGCAATTCAAATTAGAAATGCGTACAAATATCTTGGATAAGAGGCAGTTGACTTCAGTTTTTAAAAAGACAGTACACACAAAAACTAAAGCAGAAGAACATCTACATTTCTCTTCTTCTCTCTCTGCTTTACTCCACAACTGTTCGATCTAAAATAATCATAGTGAATTAATTCTTGACATTATTGTAAAATCTAAATCACTAGAATTAGTTTACTTGTTGTTGTGTGACTATCTAGCGGATCATTATCCCTAGAATTTATCTCGAACTACTTTTTAGTATTCGATCTTTTTATTACAAAAACAGATAAGTTCATGTCGAATTTATTCTAGATTTGTTTTAATTAGTTTGATAATCAAACCTTGTAATCTGTATTGTACTTGTAACACCTTTCAAGTTTAATATAAGTTATATTTAACTTGAATCTTGTTTCATTTTATTCTGCTTAAATTTGTTCTTGAATTATTATATCACGAACCGAACAAATTCAAAAAAACAATATAGTTTGTATTCACCCCCCCCCCCCTTCTACTAATATATCAGGACCCTAAAATCCCTAAAGGGTTCTGATACTGATGAGGAACTAGATGTGGATTTATCTGGAATGGTTGTTTGCAACATGGCCTCTTGCAATACTAATGATTGGATAACGGATTCAGGGGCCAGTGATCACATCATAGGGTCCCTTGACAAATTGGTTAATGTGCAACCAGCAGGTGACAATCTCACAATCACTCTCCTAACAGGGGATGTATCCAAAATTACTCATGTTGGAGATGTGAAAATGTTGAATGGACTGATTCTGTGTAATGTTTTGGTTGTTCCACAATTTAAGCATAACCTACTTTCAATACACAAATTGGCCAGAGATAATAAGTGTGAAATTCAATTTACACCTCAGTGTTACAAAATAATCAAGTCTGCAACTCAGATGACAAAAGCTATTAGAAAAATGTGTGAAGGTCTATATTATCTAGTGGATGACGTACAAGCAAATGACCAAGGTTCCTCTGCAAACAAGTGTCTTCAAAATCAAGTTGTGTGCAATACTGTTGTGGTTGATTACTCTGTGTGGTACCTGAGGCTTGGACATGCTGCAGAATCAAAGATTAAAAAGTATACTTCACCTCAAACATATGGCAAGGTATGTTTAACATGTCATATGGCTAAGTTTGCTAAGTTACTTTATACTCTTAGTGATTCACATGCTGGTGAACCATTTGCCTTAGTTCATATGGATACATGGGGACTATATAAGGTCCCAACAAGGGGTAAATTTAGGTACTTCTTAACTGTGGTGGATGATAATTCAAGGGCTACATGGTTATACTTGATGGAGTATAAATCTGATTTTCTGCATTGTTTTAAAACATTTTACAACTGTGTCAAAACTCATTTTGGAGCAAATATTGGATGCATAAGAACTGACAATGCACCTGAGTTTTCAGACCCTAGTTGTGTTGCTTTTTATTCTGCTAATGGTGTAGTTCAGTAGAGGTCATGTGTTAACAGGCCTCAACAAAATGCTTGTGCTGAAAGAAAGCACATACATGTTTTGGAAGTGGTAAGATGCTTGAAATTTTAGTCTGGTCTTCATTTATCTTATTGGGGTGATTTTGTGATGACAACAGTACACTTAATAAATAAACTGCCTACTTTGGTGTTACACAACAAGGCTCCCTATGAAATCACTTTTTTGCCTCCAAATAAGAAATCCATTGGTCGTAAATGGATTTTCAAGACAAAGTTCAATCCTAATGGCACTGTGGAAAGATACAAAGCTAGATTGGTGATACTAGTTTGCAGATAAGTATATGGCATTGATTATCTCGACACTTTTGCACCAGTGGCAAAGCTCACTACTGTTAGAACAATTCTGGTTGTTGCTTCTGTACAAGATTGGATTGTAATTCAGATGGATGTCACCAATGATTTCTTGCATGGTGACCTCCAAGAGTCAGTATTGATGAAATTCCTACATGGATATGCATGCATGGGCTCTAGAATACTCTGGCAAGGACCTACTTACACCAATCCTCCTTCTACATCTTTGGTGTGCAGATTACTAAAGTCCTTGTATGGGCTCAAACAAGCCCCAAGAAACTGGTTTACCAAGTTGTCCAAGTAATTACTTGATCACTCTGATTAACAACATCATCTTCAATCACTCTGATTCTGGTGTATGTAGATGAATTGTTAATTGCTGGGAATTCAAGAACTGTCATTGATTCTTTGAAAAACTACTTATCTGGTGCATTTCACATGAAAGACTTGGGAGATGTCAGCTACTTTCTAGGGCTTGAGGTGGACAGACCCATACCAGGTTTCTTCATTTCTCAAAGAAAATATACTGTTGATTTGCTTACTGAAATTAACACCTACATCAGGAAAGCCATTACTTGATCCTCATCCTTATCAAAGGTTGCTTGGGAAACTGATTTATTTAACAGTCACAAGACTTGATATCACTTTCTCTGTTCATGTTCTAATTCAATACATGCAGCATCCTACAACAACTCATATGCAAGCAGCTACAAGGGTGTTAAGGTACCTAGCAAGCAATCCAGGTCAAGGAATACTTCTCACTACTGATTCTGCAGAGCAGATTCATGCCTACTGTGACAGTGATTGGGCTAGTTGCCCAGTCACAAGGAGATCCACTACAGGTTTCTACATTTTACTAGGTAACTCTCCAATATCATGGAAATTCGAAAAGCAAACTGTGCTTGCAAGGTCTAGTTTTGAAGCCGAATACAGGGCTATGGCCCTAACCACTTGTGAGATTACATGGATCACTGCTCTGTTAAAGGATATGGGTATCACTGACCTTCCCCCAACTCTTCTCAAGTGTGATAACAAAGTAGCCATTGCTATAGCTGTTAATCCAGTTCTCCATGAGAGAACTAAACATATAGAAGTGGACTGTCACTTCATAAGAGACAAGATAGCCTCAAGATCAGTGGTCACTCAGTTTGTTCCCTCTCATTCTCAAGTTGCAGATGTCCTTACCAAACAGTTACCAGTCAAACGTCACTATTACCTTCTTCACAAGCTTGGAGCAATTGCTTCTCCCCCTGCTCAGCTTGAAGGGGAGTGATGAAGTGTGCACATCAAGGATAGGCTCATTTGGTCCAGCTGTCACAACATTATCTTTATTTTGTCTGTTCTATTTCTATGTTTTGTCTGTTAGTACTATCTTAATAATACTCAAAGGTATATTTGATAATCTTCCTGTAAGGTTGTTAGAATATTCCTCAATGATCGGAATATAATGAGGGTGTGAACTTTTGTGTTGATTTGAAATGAATGAAGAATGTTAGTGTGTTAAAAGTTGTGATATCTCTATATTCACATTTTCACATTTCATGTGTTCTTGTTTCATTTGCATTGATTCTTCAACTCTTATTCATAAAAGCTCTGGTCGGTAGGGGTCACAAGTTCGACTCCTTGTCACCCCCAATATTCTCACAATTTATGAGGGACATGAAGGCAAAATAATGCCCCAAAAATGAGCGCCTGTGATCCACTCTTCAATCCAAAAATGGGATTTTGAGTGAGAGGGAGTGTTGGAATATAACATAAGATTCATCTGGGACCTTTTTCTAACACCTTAAGGTTTTAGATAGACCCGGTAATTCGTTCGTGTCGTGTACTTTCGTGTTTCGTGTACCAAAATGCTAAACCCAAAATCACTCGTTTAGGGTTCGTGTGATTTCGTGTTCGTGTACCTTCGTGTCGTGTACTTTTCGTGTCGTATTTTCGTGTAATTTTAATTAATAGTAAAAATAAAAATAAATAAATAAATAAATAAATGTATTGAAATATTAAAATTTTCGGTAATATTTTTATAAATATGTATTAAAAATATATATTTATATAGTATTTACCAATAGAGTCAAGTTCTACGGAGATCATGATTTAGTTGGAGACTTGGAGACCATTTACGTTCTGCAACTTAAATAACCTGTAGAACATACTTTACATAACAAAAATCATTATCAAATTAGATATCTTACAGTATAAAATCATCAGCAATTAAATATTTTTGTAAATCATGCATGTTATACTTGCAGTTTCCAAATAAGATATGTGCATAATATCTTTGTAGAATTAAAATTATCATCAAATTTGATGTTTTATAGACCACATATGTTAAATTTACAAAATATTACTCAATATATTATTTTATAGAGCATTTTATGAATGTATTTTACTTGCAGAACATATATGGTCTCCAAGTCTCCAACTAAATAGTGGTCTGTTAGGTCCTGATAAGTTTGTAGAAGGGGGGTTGAATACAAACTATACCGTTTTATCGAAATTTGTTCGTTTAAGATTAAACAATTTAGAACAAATTAATGCGGAATAAAAACTGAAACAATATTCAAGTTAAATAGAAACTCTATTAAACTTGAGGGGTGTTACAATTTTGATCACTGATTACAAAGAACTTAATAAAACAAATCTAGAATAAATTCGACATGAATTTATCTATTTTTGTAATAAAAAGGATCGAATACTAAAAAGTAGTTCGATATAAAATCTAGGGATTATGATCCGCTAGAAAGCTAAAGCAGTACAAGAGAATCAGTTCTTATGAATTAAATGTTATGAACTAATCAAGATTTAATTCTCCTGCAAAAATTTAGAGCTTTGCAGTTGAAGAAATAAAGACAGAGCTTTTAATGGAATGTCTGTTTGCTTTTGTCTTCTGTTTTAAATCTGTGTGGAATGTCAACTGCCTAGCTTTGCATTTATACAATTTACTTGTATATCTTTCCACGCGCCAAACCACTTGCAGAATGTTTATGGAAGACTTGCTGGAAAACATTTCTTTATGCCTTGGAAGACAATCGGGAAAACAAGCATTGTATTAAGAAGACATTCGGGAAAACTTAACTTTGGCTTAGGAAGACAATCGGGAAGACTCACTTGTGAGTCTTCCTAGTTTAAAAACTAAGTCTTCCTAGTGCAACATCTAAGTCTTCCTAGTTCAAAAATATTCTAATTTAAATAATTAACTAAATAAATTATGTATTAATTTAATTCTTTGCAGAATTAAATTAATAAATAATATACTTAATAATATTAATTATTTATAAGAGAATAAATAGAATTAGTTGACTTCTCAATTAATTCCAGAATCACTTAAATATTAGATAAATAACAAACACAATAGTGCGTTGACACTCGATGTACTGTCTGGTTCATGAGTGACTAACGACAATGTCTGTTCTTTATCTATTTAACTTTGAGCAGTGATTCACTTCCTTCTTATTCAAGAACTCCGTAATCAGTATCTTTTTCTGTCACCACTTGAAATCTCTGTCACTTTAATAAATCCACTGAGCTTGAATACTTCATTGAGGCTTGATCAATAAATTGAGCTTCTTTCAATGTAGAATCACTTCAAGTCTGTAGATGACTTTAATCTTCATTCTTTGACAGATATAACCTTCTGAGATTCCTGTGACAATTGATTTTTATTATTTACTTATTACATCTTAATTAAAGTTGAGTAGAATCCTCGGTGTTTACAAATAGGACTAGACATATGCCTTTCAATCTCCCCCTATTTGTTTGTTAGACAATAACAACCAAATACCTCTAGAGGATAACTCAACTAAAACAAGAAAAGATAAGACTTTTAAGAGCCAAACAAATAATAAAAGGTTCTGGATTAAATATAACAATTTCCAGATTCAAACAGTAAAGATAAATACAAGATAGATGTTCCTCTAGACTGAACATATGAATACATTTCCCTATCTTGATTTACCTAGCTCTAAACATATAATATTTACAAATGATCTAAACCTATCATGCCTTTAGTCTCTAATTTCACCTTCTTCAGCTTCTTGTAAGGTGACTAGAAGATCTTTGTCAAGGACACGATCACTTTCAGAAACCACACCACTTGGCATTACTGGTTGATTGGTGATCTTCTTCAATCTATTCTTCATCTGAGCATATCTTGGAATTTTCTCCGTGCAGTAGTCTGAAATCATATCAGCAACTTCAGACTTCTCTACAGAAGCAAACCCAGAAGTTCTAAGAAGATTCTCCAACTTCACCAGTTGCATAGCAGTCTGTAGCTTCATGGAATCAGGATCCAGCCTCACAGTTTCTAAAGTTGTACCTCTATAGATTTTGACTTCATAAGGAAAATGTACAACTTGAGGACTGGCCTTCATAGCAGAATCTCTAAGCCGGTCATATAGAAGCTCATTCAAGCAAGAAGATCTCTTTACTTTACTCATCAGAATCCACAATTCAGATAGAGATCTTCTTTGTAGGAGGTCAAGAGAAATGGTGAATGACCCTTCAAGAGCACTTGAGACATAAATGAACAGTTCTTGCCTCACTTGATCAAATACAGACGTAATCCTTAGGATATCTTCCTTCAATGCCTTCATATATAATGAGTTGTCTGGATTAACCGTTCTGATCTTCTCAAGCAGCTTCAGAAAAGTAGCATCATTGTTTGTGCCTCCCTAAGGGATATCAAACATCTCCCTTGCCTTATCCCACTTGCTTCCTTGCTTCATCCTCACATCCAATCTCCTTTCTTTGACATGAATACTATGAAGACGTTGTTTGTCTTCATGTTCAGCCTTTTGAATTTTCAGCTTCTGAGATATGATGTCTGAGACCTTGGCATTCTCATCCTCCTTTCTCCTTAGCTCTGCTTGCTGTTTCTTCAACTCCTTCTGAAACAAAGGGTCAGGTGTATATAGATCAGCTTCATCCTCCCAATCCTCAAAGTTTGCTGCCTCCTCAACCTCCTCCTCACCAAAAGCTTCTTCAGGTATGGTCTTCTCCAGATCACCAGATGTGTCATAATGGAAGTCATCCTGTTCACCATGGTAGTAGTAGGCATCATC
This sequence comes from Heracleum sosnowskyi, assembly GCA_030848705.1. NCBI lineage: Eukaryota > Viridiplantae > Streptophyta > Magnoliopsida > Apiales > Apiaceae > Heracleum > Heracleum sosnowskyi. The sequence continues at coordinate 15,731,254 of CM061239.1, forward strand.
AAAGACAGTATCCTCCAGTGATTGTTTACCTTTTCCCTTATCTTTTCCAGAAGCTCCTCCAGCTTCTCTGTTTCCTCCTTCTTTCTCCTTCTCCCCCTTAGTTGAGGAATCCTCTACAGTTTGAGTTGTGGAAGCCCTAGGATTCACCTCAGATGTTCTCCTTATCTCTCCTCTTTCTCTCCCATCTCCTCCTTCATCAGCATCATCATCCTCATCATCATCTCCCTCAAAGAATGTTCTTTGCTCTTCAGTAGGTTGATGTGAATTCTTGATCATATTGTATAGGTGCTTCATCCCTTCATTGAGATGCTCCATTCCTCCTTCTAACTTAGACATCCTTTCTTCATTAAACCTCTGGTTTTCATCAGATGTTTGCAGAATAAAGTCCACCTTGGTAGAAATAGCAGCAATCTCCTTGACACTCTCCGATATCTGAGCATTTGACGTTGTAAGATCAGAGATGTCTGAAGCCACCAGTACTTGAGATTGTTGGATTGAATTCAGCTTTGGGAGTAAATTATTCTTCAATCCTTCCAGGTCATCTTTCACAGTACCCAGCTGATTTGATACAGAGGTGGTAGATTGAGCAACCACTTGTGCTTTAAGAAGATTGTTCTCAGCCTGGGTTTCTTGTAACTTCCTTTGTAGATCAGCTAGCTGGTTCAACAAAGCAGTGTTTGTGTCAGTGTGTGCACTCACCTCAATTGCTCTCAGTGGTGTTTCACTCAACTCACGTGCTTGTGTTTCACTCGGTGTTTGATTCATATCTCTCACCACTAACTGTCTGTCAAGATTCTCAGTAGATGTACCTGCAGGAAAAATCACCCTAGCCCCTTCAAGAGAGGTCAGTGGTGGTGCAATGGGAGTTCGCAATTCCCGATCCTTGAATGAGTCTGTCAAAATATTTGACATTGTATACTGAATTTCTTCAGGGACAGACTCATCAAGTTGCCTTTCACTTTCTCCAGTATAAACTGCGAGTGAAAAATCCCTTAGGGGAGCCAGAGATGTTCCCTTTGGGAGGGGAGAAAATGATTTTATTATTGGTGGCGAAGAATCAGATTTTCCCTCTGATGCCTGTGAAGGCACTTCTACCGTAACTATGGTAGGTTCTGTTTCAAAGTCAAAAGTAAAGTGCTCTCCTGGTATGGTGTCCTGAGTGTCATCTATATGGATATCTTCTCCCATTGTGAGTAATGGGAGTGTGCTTGACTCAGTACAAGATGCCATGGCCCTATGGCGAATTTCAATAGATTCATCCTGTTGAGAGGATGTCTCCAGAGACTGTGTAGTGGCCATATCAATGTCCATATCCTTTTGAGAGGATACAGATGGGCTTACAGTTGTCTCCCTATAGGTTTTTCTTTTCTTTAAGGGTGGAGACAGAGCTGTGGGAACACTCATTTCAGGTATATCACTAACCTTTCTTGAACTGGTTTGAACATTAGGCTCAGATTGTGTTTCAGGAGTGTTTGACTCTCTGTTTGGCTCTATGACCTGGGTCAGAGACTGTGGTTCTACAATCTCTGGGTCAGCCCTAACAACCACTTGGGTTTCAATTGAAGTACCAGAAGAAGAACCAAAGTTAGGAATAACTACCTGCAGTGGTACTGGATGTGGTTCGGGAACTTGTTCACCAAAGATAGGAAGATTAATGAATTGACTCATCAATGGTGAAACAAGAACAGGTATATTGAGGAATTTGGATGAGACGTCAAGTCTGGTGTAGAATTTGGTGTCTGTGGTTGGAGAGGTTTCAAATCTAGCTTCTCGAAACAGTTCTACCTGCTCAGCAGAGAGAAGATGATTAATGATAAGAGTTAGAAAGCGAGGGTACCAACACCTTACTTTCACACCATTATCAGAATCTCTCCTAGAGTGAGCAAGCCTGTTGAGCAATAGGTTCCACAGAATCTCAGCAAAGATCAATCTACGACCAAATACTATAGCATAGGCAATATATTGATTAAGACTGGTAATGCAATGAAAGTTTGTTTTTGTGCAATTACCAAATACCCTAGCTATAGTATCAAAGAACAGATCCCATTCCCTTACAACAAAAGTTTTTGACAATTTCACCATTTGAAAGGGACCCTGATAATGAATATTCACAAAGAACTGTGTTAACTCATCATCAGTGGGTAATGGATCAAACCTGTCCTTTGGAAAATGCAACACATCACAAAATAAATCAAAAGTAACTGTATATTGCTGGTTTAAGATATTGAAAGTAAAATATTTTGAATCTTCAGCAATAACAGCACTTGAACACAACATCCTTAATGGATCAATTTTCAGAAGTGCATTGGCACAAATAGCATAACTAACACATGTATTGATATTTAAAAATTGAATCCACGGTCTAAAACGTTCCACTTTACACCTAGCCGGATCAAAATACCCAACAAAATTATTTAACACTAATTCAAAATTATTAGGATCCATTTTAAATAAAACACTTAAAAATTTAATTAATTTAAAATAAAAATAAAATTTTAGGGATTTTTAGAATTAATTAAAATTACAAAAATCCACAAAATTAAATTTTACCAAAATTAATTAATTTGCAAATTTTAGATCCTAAAAATTCGAATTACACTTGAAGAACAGAAATGAATTGGGCAAATGAATCTCAAGAACACACACAACGTTTAAAAAACACAGAAACAACTAAGATCATACACGAAAAGAATTACTTAGCAAAAGCAAGAACACCAAAGTCGAATGGTTTTTTTTTTTTAAAGAAAATGGACAGCAATTCGACTTATTTGTGTGATTTTGAGAGAACTAAATACTTTGCTAAGTAAAAACTTGAGCAATCAAGAACAGGATCAAAGCTTTTCTGCAGAAATGAATGGAATTCGAAAGGGGAGAGTTTGAAAAACTGATAAGGCAAATAAAATGCAGTGTATGTACGAGTGTATCTATATATATGAATTAAAACTGTTAAAATTAATAAAGAAGACAGTCAAACGTTTTTATTTGAATTTGTACTGGGAAGACAATCGGGAAGACTTAGGATAGTCTTCCCGGTAGTCTTCCTAGTACAAACTAGAAAGTCTTCCGAATTAAATTAAAACAGAAAAACAGAAAATTAAAACAAATAAAGCTAAGTTTACCCGGTAGTCTTCCTAGTATTAAACTGGGAAGACTTAGAATAAACTTTGAATAAACTAGAAAAATATTTACAGAAAATTAAAATGAAGAATTCCTTGTTTTCCCGGTAGTCTTCCGAGTACAAAACTGGGAAGACTTAAAGAAAACTCAGAATTACTTCGAATATTTACAGAAAATGCTGAAAAACTTAGAAAAATGCATGAAAAATATATAAAATTCTAGAAAAATTCACAGAAAATTCCATAAATCCTAGAAAAATATGCAAAATATTAGAAATGCATAAAATTAATATAAACTTGCAGAAAAATTCAAACAACAATATTTACAATCTGAAAAATACCTAAATAATTCTAAATAAATATATTTTCAATAAAAATACATTTCTCTACTTAAAAAATATGAGAAAAATATTTTTAAAGAAAATAAAATATGTAGAGCTATTTAAATACACAAGCATGTACTATTAAATGAGAAATGGCAGTAAATATCAGTTAAATGACAAGTGAAAATGAATTTTAAAAGAACAAACATGACAGAGATATTGTTAATCACTAAGACTGTTTAACATACCCAATTTACCAACTAACTTGATAAATGTGGATTCGTCAACAGATTTAGTGAATATATCTGCAGTCTGTTCTTCTGTGGGTACAAAATGTAACTCCACAGTTCCATTCATGACATGCTCTCTGATAAAATGATACCTGATATCAATGTGCTTCGTTCTCGAGTGCTGCACAGGGTTGTTGGAGATTGCTATGGCACTTGTATTATCACAAAATATGGGAATTTTGTCTAAGGCAAAGCCATAGTCCTTTAATTGATTCCGTATCCATAAGATCTGAGCACAACAGCTTCCAGCAGCAATATATTCAGCTTCTGCTGTTGAATTGGAAATTGTTTGCTGTTTCTTGCTATACCAGGAAATCAACCTACCTCCTAGGAATTGACAACTCCCAGAGGTGCTTTTTCTATCCACAACACTACCTGCATAATCAGAATCCGTATATCCAACAAGATTAAAACCAGAATCTTTAGGGTACCAGATACCTAGATTAGGTGTACCCTTAAGATATCTCAAGATTCTTTTCACAGCAACGAGATGAACATCTCTAGGGTCCGCTTGGAACCTTGCACACAAGCATGTAGCATACATAATATCTGGTCTACTAGCAGTAAGATAGAGTAAGGAGCCAATCATACCTCTGTAGCTTGTAACATCTACCTTGATAGATTTGTCAGAAGCTCCAAGTTTGATTGCTGTTGAAGATGGAGTCCTTGCTGATGCTGAATCCTCCATGTGATACTTCTTGAGGAGTTCTTTGAGATACTTGGATTGACAAATAAATATACCATTTGACCTTTGACTTACTTGTAATCCAAGAAAGAACTTCAGCTCACCCATCATACTCATTTCAAACTTACTCTGCATAAGCTCAGCAAATCTCTTACAGAGATTATCATTAGTAGACCCAAATATGATGTCATCCACATAGACTTGGACTAATATCATATCACTTTTGTGTTTCTTTGAAAAAAGAGTTTTGTCTATGATACCTCTAACAAAACCATTTTCTAAAAGAAAACCAGAGAGAGTGTCATACCATTTTCTTGGGGCTTGTTTGAGACCATAGATAGCCTTGAAGAGAAAGTACACAAAGTCCAGCAGCTCCTGATTTTCAAAGCCAGGGGGCTGTTCCACATACACTTCTTCATCAAGTTCACCATTCAGGAATGCACTCTTAACATCCATTTGATAGACTTTAAAATTGGAATAAGCAGCAAATGCTAAGAACATCCTGATGGCCTCAAGTCTAGCCACTGGTGCATAGGTTTCATCATAGTCAATGCCTTCAGCTTGAGAATACCCTTGTGCAACCAGTCTTGCCTTGTTCCTTGTAACAATGCCATCCTCATCTAGCTTGTTTCTGTATACCCATCTTGTACCAACTACTTTCTTGTTCTTTGGCCTGGGTACCAGCTTCCAGACTTGTTGTTGTTCAAATTGATTGAGTTCATCTTGCATAGCAATCACCCAATCTGGATCAGTCAGTGTTTCCTCAGTTTTCTTTGGCTCCATTTTAGATAGAAATGCTGAGAAAAGACATTCATTCTGAGAAGCTCTTCTAGTTTTAACTCCAACATCTGGATCACCAATGATCAGCTCAAAAGGATGAGCTCTATTCCAAACAGTCTGTCTTGGAAGATTTGATCTTGATGATTCACCTTGAAATTCACTTTGATGTTGTGAGTGACTAGCTGATCCTTCATTTGCTCCCCCTGAGTTGTTGCTTGATTGCCTTGATGATTCTTCTCCAGTGTTGGTGGTATCTCCATTGTTACCAGTGTTTCCACCACCATCACCATGATCATTATCATCATTATTATTATCATCACCAGCAATAACTTCAGGTGGGGCTTCATCATCTGATTCTGAGTCTGGCAAGTTATCAAACTTCAGCTTTTCAGATGAGTCTTCTTTTTGGATACTGGGGAACTTAGTGTCATCAAAAGTAACATTGACACTTTCCTTTACTGTGTGACTGCCAACCACATAGACCCTGTAAGATCTTCTGGAATATCCAACAAAAATAGCTTCTTGTGCCTTTGCATCAAACTTGCCACGTTTAACATTGTCATCTATAAGCACAAAGCATTTTGCTCCAAATACATGAAAGTACTTGATAGTTGGTTTCTTGTTGTTCATGATCTCATACGGAGTCTTCATTAAGTCCTTGTTGATTAAAGTTCGATTCTGAGTATAACAAGCTGTATTCGCTGCTTCAGCCCAAAAGTACGTTGGAAGTTTGGACTCACTTAGCATAGTCCTAGCTGCTTCAATCAATGTACGATTCTTTCTTTCCACTACTCCATTTTGTTGAGGAGTTCTAGGGGCAGAATACTGTCTTGTTATTCCTTTATCAGCACAAAAATCAGTTAGAATGGCATTCTTGAATTCCGTACCATTATCTGACCTTATGGCTCTAACAGGGAATCTAGAATCTAGCTCAATCAACTTTATGTGGCCAATCACCAGGAATGGGGTCTCATCCTTGGAATGTAGGAATAAAACCCATGTATATTTTGAATAGTCATCAATAATCACAAGTGCATATTGTTTCTTTGACATGGACATCACATTAACTGGACCAAACAAATCCATGTGCAGTAGCTGAAGAGGTTCAGTTATTGATGATGTATCAATGCCCTTGTGAGAAGCCTTCTTTGACTTTCCTTTCTGGCATGCCTCACACAGTCCTTCCTGTGTAAATTCCATCTGAGGCAAACCTCTAACTAATTCCCTCTTCACTAAAGAGTTCATAGTTTTGAAGTTAAGGTGAGACATCTTCTTGTGCCATAGCCAACTATCATCTGATGAAGCTTTAGCATAAAAACAATTAACTTCATCTTTGAATCCCGAGTTCAGATCAGCTATGAACAAGTCACCTTTCCTCACTCCTTGAAGAGCAGGCTTTCCATTCTTCTTGTGAAGGATCTGGCACTTCTCTCTTTCAAAGGAAACAGAATATCCTCTGTCACAGAACTGACTGATGCTGAGAAGATTGAACGTCAGACCTTCCACAAATGAAACGTCTTCAATGTTAACATTTCCGTACTTCAAACAGCCATATCCTTTCGTAATACCCTTGCTGTTATCTCCAAAGGTTACTACTGGGCCAGCTTTCTCAACCAAATCTGATAGCAGGGCTCTATCTCCGGTCATATGCCTTGAACAGCCACTGTCAAGAACCCATATAACACGGCTTACCTGTTTAACTCCCTGCAATACCAGATTGATTAGTCCTTCCTCGGAACCCACACTTGATTGGGTCCGGCATACTTAAAGAATTGGCCTTTGTCAGGCAAAACAACATTTTTAACTAAAACTACTTCAACCTCTTTCACATAAGAGCGTTTCCATTTATAGCCAGCCTTAACACATTTCTGAGTAGGCTTAGGGATAAATGAATCCACTCTAGTCTGAGGAGGACTAGTAGTCTTTGCTTTAACATGCTTCTTATTATTAACATGTTGACGTGGAGCAGTCTTATCACTAGATACATGCTTTTTATTAAAGAAAGCATACATAACATTAAAAGCACAAGACATGCAATTACTCACACCACATGCTTTATGAGAAGAATTAACAGCAGGCATGTTAGTTCTACAGTTGTTTTGATCCAACTTATGGATATCTGATCTAGTCTTTTTAGTTGTGGCAACTTTGACTGGATTATCAGATATACACTTTTTGGATTGTTCAACTTCCAAAGCAATATCTTCTTCACGAATCTCCTCTGCAATGATGATAGAGTCTTCATTCAGAGGTTCTGCTTCGGACTCCTTACAGAAGGGTGTTTCAATACCCTTAAGCACATATGGAACAACCTTTCCTTCAGATTTGAATCTACAAGGGAAGTTAATTCCAAGCAATCCAATGGCCTCATTATAACCATAACCTATACTGACATGATTACCAATAGCTTGTTTATTGAGAATCTCTTTAGTCATCTTACAAGAGCTAAAATAGGCATTAGCTTTAGTCTTGAGCTCACTAATCTCTTTCTTAAGAATGGTTTCCAGTTGAATATAACATTTAACCCTATTCTCAAGAAAAGCTATTTTCTCAACAAGTTCATCCTGATTAACATGCACTAGTTTTAATTCTTTTATCTCATTTTCAAGATTTGTGTTCAAAAGAATTATTCTATCATTTTCAGTGCGAGCACATTCTAAGGTGCCACCAAGATGACGAATCATTTCAGTATCAGTAAACATTACCTCTGACATGTGTACAGATGAAGTGCTTGCCTCTTTAGCCACTAAAGCAAGGTTCTCAATCTCACCTGCTTCTTCATCACTGTCAGTGTCATCCCAACTCTTTCCTTCAGCAACATAAGCTTTCCCAATCTTGTTCTTCTTGCTAGAATCAAATGTGTTTCTAGTCACTTGCTTTGGCTTTCTGCACTCAGTAGCAAAGTGACCCAACTCATTACAATTGTAGCATTTGATTGTGCTCCTTTCCACAGTTCCAGTTTTGTAGCCACCCCTTGAGCCACTTGAAGAGGAAGATCCACCTCTCTGAAATCTGGGTCTGAACTTAAGATTGGGATTCCTCTTGAATCTGAACTTCCCAAACTTTCTGACTATCAAAGCCAAATCATCATCCTCCAGCTGATCAAGTTCTTCTAAAGAATAGAAGTCACCACCAGATTGATCAATGGATGTTAATCCATATTCAGCATCAATAACATTCATGTTAGAACTGGAAGGTTGAACATGCTTCACTTCCAGTTTCTGTGGGACTTCAGCAGCCAGTGCAGTAGAAGTACTAACAATCTTCCCAGTTCCATACAGCTCCCTTTGTTGAATCTGCTCCAACTCATAGGTCTTCAGAACACCATACAATCTCTCCAAAGCAATTTCATTCATATCTCTTGCTTCTCTAATGGCAGAAATTTTGTGCTCCAAATGAGGTGGGAGTGTAAGAAGGAACTTCTTGTTAATCTCCTTGTTGGTGTAGTGCTTCCCATTGAGATTCAGATCATTGATTAATTTGTTATATCTCTCAAAAACCTGAGAGATACCTTCACCAGGGTTTGATCTGAAATGCTCATATTGTGAAGTGAGAATCTCCAGCATATTCTCCCTAACTTCCTCTGTCCCCTCATTGATTATCTCTATAGTTGCCCAAATGTGTTTAGCAGTATCACAGTTGAGAACATGATTATGCATGATTGGATCAAGACAATCAATAAGGATCAACTGAAGACAGGAATCCAAGGTAACATCCTCTTTCTCATCAGGAGTGTAATCCTTGACATCTTTAGGGTACATTCTGGCAGCCCTAGTCACAACATTATTCTCAATGAGTTCTCCCTCAATAATCATAGGGACTTTGGGACCGTTCTTCAGCACATCAATGTATTTAGGATTTGCAACCTTAAGAAATAGAAGCATTTTCTTCTTCCACATTGGATAATGCTCCTTGCTGAACATAGGGATTTTGACAGTACCAACTTTCTGTGTAGTAGACATCTTTTGAGATTTTTAGGAATAAGATAAAAAATCAGAGTTTAAAAGAAAAATCTCAAAACAATTGGATCTTTGATTTGTATATCAATCAAAAGGCTCTGATGCCAATTGTTAGGTCCTGATAAGTTTGTAGAAGGGGGGTTGAATACAAACTATACCGTTTTATCGAAATTTGTTCGTTTAAGATTAAACAATTTAGAACAAATTAATGCGGAATAAAAACTGAAACAATATTCAAGTTAAATAGAAACTCTATTAAACTTGAGGGGTGTTACAATTTTGATCACTGATTACAAAGAACTTAATAAAACAAATCTAGAATAAATTCGACATGAATTTATCTATTTTTGTAATAAAAAGGATCGAATACTAAAAAGTAGTTCGATATAAAATCTAGGGATTATGATCCGCTAGAAAGCTAAAGCAGTACAAGAGAATCAGTTCTTATGAATTAAATGTTATGAACTAATCAAGATTTAATTCTTCTGCAGAAATTTAGAGCTTTGCAGTTGAAGAAATAAAGACAGAGCTTTTAATGGAATGTCTGTTTGCTTTTGTCTTCTGTTTTAAATCTGTGTGGAATGTCAACTGCCTAGCTTTGCATTTATACAATTTACTTGTATATCTTTCCACGCGCCAAACCACTTGCAGAATGTTTATGGAAGACTTGCTGGAAAACATTTCTTTATGCCTTGGAAGACAATCGGGAAAACAAGCATTGTATTAAGAAGACATTCGGGAAAACTTAACTTTGGCTTAGGAAGACAATCGGGAAGACTCACTTGTGAGTCTTCCTAGTTTAAAAACTAAGTCTTCCTAGTGCAACATCTAAGTCTTCCTAGTTCAAAAATATTCTAATTTAAATAATTAACTAAATAAATTATGTATTAATTTAATTCTTTACAGAATTAAATTAATAAATAATATACTTAATATTATTTATAAGAGAATAAATAGAATTAGTTGACTTCTCAATTAATTCCAGAATCACTTAAATATTAGATAAATAACAAACACAATAGTACGTTGACACTCGATGTACTGTCTGGTTCATGAGTGACTAACGACAATGTCTGTTCTTTATCTATTTAACTTTGAGCAGTGATTCACTTCCTTCTTATTCAAGATCTCCGTAATCAGTATCTTTTTCTGTCACCACTTGAAATCTCTGTCACTTTAATAAATCCACTGAGCTTGAATACTTCATTGAGGCTTGATCAATAAATTGAGCTTCTTTCAATGTAGAATCACTTCAAGTCTGTAGATGACTTTAATCTTCATTCTTTGACAGATATAACCTTCTGAGATTCTTGTGACAATTGATTTTTATTATTTACTTATTACATCTTAATTAAAGTTGAGTAGAATCCTCGGTGTTTACAAATAGGACTAGACATATGCCTTTCATGGTCTCCATAGAACTTTACTCTTTACGAATAATATTATAAATTTATGCTTAATCACATAAATAAATATTAAATATCTAATAAAAATATAAAAATATCTAATAAAAATATAAAAATATCTAATATAAATATTAATTTCTAAATATTAATTTATTTATTTCGTGTAATTCGTGTCGTGTCGTGTACTTGAAAGGTAAACCCAAACCCGACACTAAATCTCGATCGTGTACTTTCGTGTTCGTGTACTTTCGTTTCGTGTACTAAAAATACAAACCCAAACACTAAATTTTCGTATTATTTCGTGTCGTGTCGAAAATTACCGAGTCTAATTTTAAATGAACCGGTTACTCAACGTTAAACATGGAGTTCAAACCTATGTTGACCAAGTTAACTAAAGGTACCCAAACGGGGACTAGCTTTCTCCATCAAACTGGCTGTCAACAAGTTTTCTTGAGAAACCAGCTCAAAATTCAACACACCCCTACCCTTATTAAGGTTCATAACGGTGGTCCATGTTTTATGTACACTGTCAACCCTATTCTTACCTTACTGGATTTTGACATTTGCCCATGTCGCCTGTCCCTTCCAAGCCATATGCACAAATTTAGATTTCTAAACATATACGACATTTCTAAAATTAGTGTTTATTGAATGTGGAGCGTCGGCCGGTGATAATGAAAATGTGAAAATGTGGCTGAACGCGTACCTTAGCATTCTTCTCTTGTTACTTATTATGACCGTCCACTATGTCCAATACTAGGAATTATAGACTTGATTCCGTTACGATATAATGCATGTGCTCCTGTTACGATAACGATACAAATCTTTAAGCTACTTCTATCACTGTTGAAGTGTCTGATTTTGTTATCGGATCTGCTTCTCTTTATTAAAAGCACTTGATCTTGTTCATTTGTTTTAAAAAAAGGTGATTCCACAATTTAATCTGAACGAAATTTGAGGAATAATGCATCGAGGTATACATGACAATGAACGATTGAACTGCCAATGTAGTTTGAAAAACATGGCAACTTGTTTCACTGCAGGCCACCTCTCCATGATCTCATCCTGTTTGACGATTAATGTCCTTCTCCTCAGGTTGCTTGCGCAGGCCCCTTGTTAACGAAGTGAGGTCCATAATGTCTGTAATGTGTAATGGTTTTGTTTTATTATATGAACCTCATTACTGTTTGTAACCCCTCCCCTCCCCTGTGTCACATATTTCCGTTGGGGGGGTTTAAAAACAGGGGACCAACGCCAGCTACTTTGGTAACAAAATCTCATTATTGTTTTGGCCATTCTGCAAGAAGAATGTGCCAGTAGTTGATAGCTACTCTCACTGTTCAGTTGATGATGGGATCCAATGTTCCACAGTCTCCCAGTTCTCCTCCCTCTTAGAAGCACTCTTAAGAATCTTGGAGCAATGGCTTCAATTCCAGAACTCCTTAAACACTCTTCCATGTTAAATAAGCAACCAAGTTTCGCAAAGCTAAGAGGGCTTAAGATGTACATATCATACTTGAGTGTTAACAAAATTCTCACTGAAAGGCTTATTTCAACAAATTATAAGATACATATTTATTATATATATATATATATATATATATTTATTGGGAATTTATTTATTGGGAATTTTAATTGCATTAAAGAGAAAATCAATGTACAAAAGGGGAGGAAAAGCTCGAGAGAAGAGACAAACCTTTAACTCAGACCTGAAAACTACTACAATAGCAACAACACAAGAAACAAGAAACAAGGATCATCCTATCCAAACTAACAGGCATTGATTTTTTTCCCACTTTCATGCTCAAACCAACTGGAGGATGATGGCTTACATTTAATGATTTGAAGACAACGAACAGCTAAGAAGCCTGGACTTGTAATCTCCCCTCAATGAAACCTGTGGTTTCCGAAAAAAACAATATTTTACTAATGTAACTACTGTAAACACATGTTTGAACAAGTTTTCATCCCTACTAATTTATTATCAATAATAGATAAGGTTTAAGGCAACAGTGTCGGTCTCCTGTTCATTACATCTCCAACTTTCAATGTATCAGATTTCAGGAGCTTATTTGAATTTAACTCGACACACACAATAGTACGACAAAAATAAATACATCCATGAGGGCTTAGGCTTAAGTGTTAGCATCAATCAAGCACTTAAACAGATGCAAATATCAGAAAATAGACCCAGCAAACATCAGCAAAGATGAATGAAATAACAAGAAAGAAACAATGAAGCAGCCATGTACATGGGCTGTTATTCTGTCTCACATAAATATTAAGAACATGGGGTTTCTACTGGTACATTTCTCAATAGATACAAAGTTGATATTACTCTTAAAACAATCATGGTCAACCACATGAAGGTAATAAAATAATAAGATACAACTCGCCAATTCTTCACCAGTCTACAAATTTATAGAGAAACAGGAAACTGGGGAGATTTAGGACTTCCTGCCTCGGATCCTTGAAAAGGATTTAGTTCTTTATGGTTGTCACATGCTTCAAAAGCATGTGGACAACATCCTGTGAAATTCGTGAAGCTTCAGCCTTTAAGTTATCAATCTTTGCAGCAGTTTCCTTCTCTAGACGCTTCACATTTGCACCTGAATCTCCACTACTCTGTTTATCAAAAGATAGACGAGACATACCACAGTCAATATGAAGACCTCAAGCATCTTGACTTTTCCTTAAAAAACTAATAACACATTTTCTGTGGGTGTGTATGAGATTGCATGCGAGTGTGTGTGTATCCATATATTTTAAAAGTGTAGTTAATATTAGTATTTTAAAGCACATAACTATCTGCACCAGGACTTATAATGAATACATATCAATTAACGATCATTTTTTTAAACATCTTCAAACACAGACATCTACTTCAACTATAATTCAAGGATTTTTTAAAATTATTTGTAGATTTTAAATATATGGCTCACATTTTATTGTTTTTTGTGTCAATTATATTGGTAAAAGAGAGGTCCGGTAGCCATTTTATGTAACAGGAACAGGACCATCACTAGAAAAGTTAAAAAAGAGAAATGAATCCGTATATTTTTTTTATTTGGCTCTTGACTGTGACTTAATTGCTTAAAAAATATGATATATTTAATTTATAACATATTTTATATGATATGTAATATGTAATATATATATATACTAGCTTATATCCCGTGCGACGCACGGTCTTCTTTAATATTTTCTTATTTTTTATTTAGATTTTAGTTATTATATATAATTTGATAAAATTCTAATATATATATATACCGGATTTATAAATCTAACAATTTAATATCTAAATTTAATATATTCTTGACGTAATCTGTAGTAGTATTTTAGATATTAAAATATAAAATATTTTAAAATAACAGATCTAATGATTCGTATTTTTTTACTCTTAAAAATCTAAAAAGGGACTCAAATGTAAATATCAAAATATGTGCTCGTGCAATATACCGAGTTTATTTGAATATACTATTACTTTTATTTTCATTAATTATCTCGTTTAAATTGAATGTTAAAAAAATTATAATAAACATGAATTTCATAAGTTTAATATAATAATATTACCAATATATCTGTCTTTTGCCGTGTTATTTTTAATTTGAACATGAGTTGTTTCAGTTAAAAAATATAAAACAGGTAATATTCTTAAAAAGACAATTAGTTACTTATTCACAATTATATAAATTATATTAATTTTTTTTATATATGTCGTCTGCATTATTTTTAGAAAATTAGTTGTTTAAGTTAGAAAATATAAAAGAGGTAATGTGTTTTAGCTGAAAAGAATAAATAGTTATTTATTAATATTTATATAAAACAATATTACCATTGTATATTTATTTTGCATGTATTATATTTAGAAGATAAGTTGTTTTAGTTAGAAAATATAAAATAAATAATGTGTTTTAGTTGTCGGTTATAAATATATAATAATATTACCATTTTATATATATGTTGCCCGTCTTATTTTTAGAAAATGATTTGTTTTAGTTAAATAGATATATGAAATAGGTAATATGTTTTAGCTGAAAAAGGTAATTGGTTTCCATATATGTGTATTTAGAAGATGAGTTGTTTTATTTAAAAATATAAAAATAATATGTTTTAGCTGAAAAAGGTAATCGTTTATAAATATATAATAATATTACCATATTATATATATGTTGCCCGTTTTATTTTTAGAAGATGAGTTGGTTTAGTTTAAAAATAATATAAAATAGGTAATGTACTGAAAAAGGTAATTGATTATTAATAAATTGGTTATAGATAGGCCCGTGAATCGGCCCAAATACCGACCGACCGACCGACTGACCGACCGACCAAAACTTTTAATGTTTCGTCTTTAATAATATAGTATAGATATATAGTCGGATCGGATCGTATTAAATCCATATCCTATACTTATCGGATCGGATTTTATTTTTTAATGATCCATATCCGCTCCATTAGGCTTCGGATCGGATCGGACCGGATTTCCGATCCATTGACAGCCTAGACAGAGATACTACTTAACTACTGGATGTTGTAGGGTCCCTTCTAACACCATATATTCTAGAATTTTAAGTTGCAACAAAACTAACTAAAATTTGCCGAGTGTGTAGATTTCAATTCACAAGTTAATACAGAGAACTAGAAACAGTTAAAGAAATTGATAAACATACTACTTTATTACTCGATTTTTAAGGTTTGATCCCTTTCTATTAGCTAACAAGGTTTCTGAAAGAAAAACAGATGCATCTATGTTATGATATAGCATATATCTGTATTCTAAGTTACTTCAAACCAACTAAAACTTGCCGCATGTAGACTGCAATCCACAAATTAACATACCAAGAACAGAGAAGTAGAAGCTAATAGTTTCCCCTCCCCCTCACCCACCCAAAAAAAACAAGAAGAAGTAGAATAGTTGATCAAATCACCTCTGTAACCTTCTGCTGAAATTCAAGTTCCATCTGAGCACGAAATGCAGCTACCTCCTTCTCAGCCTCATCTTTGGCTTGTTTAAGCCTAGCCATTTTCTCTGAAATTGAAGCCAAGATAGCAATTCTGGATCAATTTGAGGAATTACCAACAAGGCAACAATGCATACAATATCTAGTACATTTATAAGCCATAGCATACTTATTCTTCTTGTTCATAATCATAATGTACAATCCTAGTATTGACATCGGCAATTCATTCATATGGATATATATTTCATTGTCTATTTATAATTCATAATATTCAAGTTCAAAAGTCAAACAAGATTTTGTAAGCATGCAGCATAAACTACACCAAAAAACATTAAAAAAGAATCCCCGTCAAATTAGCAAACAAAATTAAAACATAAGATGTTTCATATTGAGCAAATAATCAAATTTCAAATCCATCTATTACACCCTTAAACGTAATGGAAAGGAATTTTAATATTCTAACTTAGTATTCATATCATCATTATCAATATCATATGTAATAATATACTAATATTTACTAAAATCTACAAGCCAATCCATAACCAAGAAGATCATGTAAAGAGAAAGTAAACACTGATAATGCATACCAAAGCTCAAAACTAAGTAGAGGGGTGGAAAGTAGCTTTGCTATGTACAGATAATTCTTAGTAGCAAAGGCTGCATAGGAGTACCATTTGATAAGTGGTGAACTGGAGATTCTGCAGATAGGATTATTTTAGGTGCTACCAGACATGTGGGATAAAATTCATGTACATCATATGCTGATAGAAGAAACTTACTCTTTGGAAAACTATAAGTAGTGCAGAAACCAATAATGCATAAAATCTTAACTAAGTTGCAAAACTTAGTCCCACAAAGATCTCCTTATTTTACTCAAAACACAGGATAATTTCCATGGGAGCATATGCCTGGATAAGAAAAGGCTAATTTTCTATTGACTGGCATTATATACTTGAACATAATTCTGTTATTAAAATCTTTAGTTAGCAGTATACAGGACGATTGCCATGGAAATGGTCAGATATGAAAAAAGTAATTTTATGGTAAATGATCCTAATATGACCACAAAATTCATGTCAGGCAGGCAAGCATTAAACTCACAGTGCCATCACACTTGCTTATGCATATTTTTTGAATCGTCAGAAATATCAGCACAATGAGTACTAATTCAATCGCACCAACACAGTCTACAATTAATACGTAAAAAAACGAAAATCAATGCAAAACACCAAATTTCAACTCTACCTCTAAAAAATATTTGTAATTCAAACAAGAACTCAATGTAAAACATCTATAAGGATATAAAATTTGGAAAAGCAATTGACAACTAAAAATCACAACTACCATTTCTGGCTGCATTAACAATGCTTTGAGCCTCTTGTTCTGCAGCTAGCAAGAGTTGGATTCCATTTTGCCCCCTGTTGGAGTCCATTTGTGCACTAAATTATCTACAAAAAGTACATAATTGTTATTGGTAACATAAAATTTCATAGGTGCAAACATTAAAGTAGATGATACAGTTTCAGTATACACATGACTATTAAGACATGTGATGCACCAAAGAGCTGCAACAAAACACTATAGATGATTACTATGTTCCCAAAACATTAAAAAGGTTGGGACCAGATGGAGGACACTACAAACATGGGAAGTAGACCGTCAGATAATTGTTGCAGAATGTATATTCTATCGGCATATATCAACAAATATTGGCACTGCCTTAATCACCATGATCCCAATAATGAGAAAAAAATATATGTTATAAGAAGCGACATACGTAAAAAACGAGCTTCAAGTGAATTAGTGAGCCAACAAAAGTCAATAAAGGAGGCACTTACACATAACATTAAGTCATTTAGTGCGCATTCGGCTTCTAAAATAAACTTGATAATCATTTAATAGTTAAAAACCGCATAATGACAAAAAAAGAACAAAGTTGGTCAAAGTTTCTGGAAAAACTTTCATTATTGTAAGAAATATTAGCAACTGTTTTATTTTAGTTTGTCACATGGTAGAGTTGTTGATACGAAATTGAACTTTTATTACAACATTCACATACTTCCGCTCGTTTAACATTTCTATTTATAACCAATTCATCCATTCCCGTCCAAGGAGACGCAACCTAATATCTTAACCCAATCCCCAAATATACAAAAAAAACGCCAACCAATAAAACCGACACTATGCTCGACAATCCTAACATAACCGAGTCAATACAGAATTATAGATCCAATAAACCAATCAAATCAACCTATAGGCTAGCCTCCACTATCAAATCCTTATCAACAAATAAATTACACTAATCTAACTTAAAATAACAAAATCGATAAATTACACTTCGTTAACAAAAGAAAAATCTTACTACTCATGTCGTACGAGTAAACATTGTAACGAGTTGAAAATATGTGGGCCAAATGGACTAGCTCTATCATCAATTGGGCCCTTCACTAAATTTAAATTACAAGCCCAAGTCAAGTGAAGCCCAAACGAGCCTGGCTATATAGACTGACCTCGTCTACTTCAGGAATTATCGAAGAAGAATCAGTTGTCTTTTATACTTCTTTTCATTTCTTGTATTTCGAATTCAGTACTTCATTCCTGTCAATTTTGTTTATGAACTTTCAAATTCAGAGAAACCCCGCAGTTAGTAATTCCTATATTTCAAGTCCTTTTACTGAACTTGGAGAAGTGACCAACCCCCAGGTTGGTTACAATTGGTATCAGAGCCAATGTTCCTCGAATATAGCGAAGATGAATTTGGGGGCTGCTACACCATGTTATTCAGATGTGCACTATTATCTTCCCCAAATTCAGGTCAGTAACCCTAGCCTGTACTATTCACACGAGTATGAACCACCTCTCCCACAGATATGTCAAAACCATACGCTTCTGATTTATGTGCATATAAGATGTTTGATACAAGTTCTGAAAGAGAATATGTTATTGCTGATGAAAATTTTGGCACCACTCGTTCAATTACTTTGCCATATACTCTCACACGTCATACAACTCTTTCTACTGGCCAACTTTATTACGCTCTTGAACCAACAAGCCCGTTAACAACTCCTTATTCTACTATTGCATCTAGCACTGCATTGATTTCAATTCTCAGTAATCATGAGGGGGGGGGGGGGAAGAATTTACGAATATAAATGAAGTCGTCAATGGTGTTTCTGTACTCGTGGAAACTGATGGTTATAAGGAATGTGGATATAGAAGTATCAACATAGGTATGGGTGGACAGGAAGAAGGCCAAGGATTAAGAGGAAAGATTTTAGAAACCAATATCACTTTAGAAGAGGTGGTTAAAGATGATGATATCGAAAAGAAAGGAGGGAGAAGTGGTGTTGAAGAAATTGAAAATGATATTGATGATGCTATTGGTTATGGTAGTTTAACAGATTTGACTGGTAGTTCAGACAGATTGACCAGTAATTTTGATGATTCAGTTGTGATGGATAGCTTACTAATTCATCAGAATTCAAGCTCTCTTATGGAATATGTGGAGGATTTTATGCACGTTAAAAACAGGGCTGAGTTCATTTTTAAGTGTGATTTTAATGTTAATCTTCTTGTTTATTGTTTCGTTTATGGGTTGAAAGACGAAATTCGAGGGGCTTTGGAATTATGGGCACCTAAAACTCTACAAGAGGCCATTTATTTGGCTACATTTCAGGATTTATTGCTTGAAGGGAGTGGGTTGGTCGAAGCAGTGGAGATGAAAGCTGATGAGGTGCAAAAGGAGCTGGAATTACAGGTTGAAACAAGAACTCATACACGTAATTGTATTAATGAGTTGTCTGGTGAAATTATAGGAGATAAAAATGGCATCACAGTACTTGCTAGTGTTAATGATTCACAGAAGCGAATTGCAAAGGATGTCGGTGTTATTTCTAGCCTTGATGTGACACAAACAGTTGCAATTTCAAATGATTTGGGTAAGAGGTCTAGATGTGCTCAGATAACAAAATTGCGTAACTTTGATCCTGGTGGAGGCATTGAAGAGAAAATTTTAGAGTTTAATTTCAAACGTCATATTTTGTCTTTTAGTTATCATGAAACTGCTATTCATTGCTACCAGAAAGTAATGGAGATTGATTCATATGCTTCTGCTGTCTACAATCAGGGAGGCACGTTGTCATGCTCCCTAAGATTATTGAGCATATTTGGATGGGCTTTTAGGCATTGGCTTTTCAGTAGGCTTAACCACTGGAATTACGGGTGGAAACTTCCGAAAGTTTTTAGTAATATTAGCCCTAGATTTATTTGTCATTCAGTTGTGGAGTTCATTTTGATGCGGTTGGCATCGCATTCTACTGATTTGAATAATAAAAGCGCAAGTGACTCCATTATGAGGTTTACAAGAACCGGAAAAGCACAACAGGAGAGGCCTCCAGTGAGTGGTAGAAAGATGTTGCAATCTGCTAAAATGATTAACGAGATTACAATGACCGAGAGTGTGAAGTTTGGTGTTTATCCAAGTATATGTGTTTGGTGTTTCTTTTGGGTAGTTCGGAGGATGCAATGGGGACTTGGAAGTTCCTTTCAGAACCAAAACGGATTGGAAAAATTGCATGGAAAAACTGAAATTGGGAGCGTTCATAAGGAGAAACTTTTACAGTATTCTGAACAATATCAAACTATCATGTTTTGCATACTTACTGCCAGTGAAGAAAAACACTATAGAGTTTTGCCTCAACAATGTAAACAGCTCATACAGCAGTTCAGTTCTCAGAGTTCAGTGGCTTTACCTCAAGTTGTGTTCAAGGTTAGAGGTCAAACACTTGGTTATCACGTTGTCATATCAGCGGTCTACTTTCAACAACTGTTCAATGTCTCATATGAAAGCATTTGTTTCAGGGAGGACGAAAGTGACAGTATCAAGTTACAGATTCAAAAAGTTGTCTATGGATATCTTTATATAAGCCTTGAGAGTTGTGACCGCTTTGTAGATGAAAGTTTAAATACTTTGGAGAAAAGTGAAAGTTGCAAGAGTTATGGCAAAGGAGATATAGAAAACACTGATCAAATTATCTTCCTTATTGGTTCACACTTTAATGCATTCTCGAATTGGATTCTCAATGTGACGGCATCTGGTGATCTCAAAGCCAATTTTCCAGCAATAGTAGTTGAAGAAATATTAAAAAATGAAGGCTTACATGCCACGTACAACGGGAGAAGTCAACTAGAAATGCTTCCGAGTATACCTTGTTATTTGGTAAGAAAGGTTTTTGATATATTGTCAATAGAGCATATACCTTCAAGTATGGGTATTTTATATGCTGCGAATGTGATGCCTGTTAATTTTAAAATACTCCATGACCCTCTTAGAATTATCAACACTTTGATGGATGATATTGGCGGAAGTACAATCGGAAAGGCCGCACCTATGGGTCCTGAATTTGGGTGGGTCGTTTTACTTGGAGCTTACAAAAAGTTCAGAGGATGTGGTGATAATTTGGAGAAGCTTGTGGCCGTTACAATGACGAAGCAGAGCGAAACAATTATTGATACCATTAGTGTTCCAGGTAAGTTGCACCAGTCTGTGCAATTGGAAGGGCTTGTTATGTACCATAATCCCAACCACCTCTCTTGGAGCTTGGAGAAGAAATGGGAAGATCATACTCCTAAGATATGGACTGAGATCTTTGAAAATAGTATCAATGAGTCTGGCGAACATAAGGAAAGATTACCTAAGTGGGCTCAGGATCACAACTACTTAGTTCCATCTAGTGCGAAGAGAAGTGTCATTGCTTGGTATTGGAGTGTCATTATTTTGGTATTTGATCCTGGAAAGTTTTGTTGCTACCTATGTACTCTCCATAATTCAATTATCCTCGAGGACAAGGATATTTTAAGGGGGCGGAATTGTAACGAGTTGAAAATATGTGGGCCAAATGGGCTAGCTCTATCATCAATTGGGCCCTTCACTAAATTTAAATTACAAGCCCAAGTCAAGTGAAGCCCAAAGGAGCCTGGCTATATAGACTGACCTCGTCTACTTGAGGAATTATCGAAGAAGAATCAGTTGTCTTTTATACTTCTTTTAATTTCTTGTATTTCGAATTCAGTACTTCATTCCTGTCAATTTTGTTTATGTGTTGTATTTCATTTCTGTCATTTCCAATTCCTTGTTGAGTTTATTTTGAGTTCCTGGTCCTTGGTTTATCAGTTATCAAACATATATAACTATACGAGTTTTCATGATTTCTATCAAGCAGTTAGTAATTCCTATATTTCAAGTCCTTTTACTGAACTTGGAGAAGTGACCAACCCCCGGGTTGGTTACAACCGTAACAATTCGACAAACTAAACACAAACACACGAGATAGAATTAATCAGATCGAGTAACTGTAAGTGATCAACAACTAAACCAGAGCAATCAACAAATTAAACACACTCACAGTCTCACACCACAAAAAATCAACTTATAAATGAGATCAAGTGAATTTAAATTGCTAATCAATAATAGATCTAATCTACTGATGCAAAATAAAATAGATTAGAATCAAAACAATCTGTAAATCAATAGAAACAACAGAACAGTGATAATCCGTGTGCGTGTTATAAAAGTGAACAGATTAATCAAAATAGTGAGATTAAATAAAAGAAAAGAGAGGAAAATGCCTGGGGAAGAGAGGGGTGTGTCGTAAACTGCTACTCGAGAAGACACTGATTTGAAGAGATCTTGTCCAGCTTCATTTTTCACCCACGCATCTCGCCCTTTTATATATTCACCTATATCTCAGGCTGACCTGGCCTTTTCTTTTTCTGTTTCTACTTTGGCAATTTTGTTGGCATTCACTAATTTTAATAACTAGTTTACTGAGCCGCGCTTCGCAGCGGCTTTATAATAATATCTCTAAATTTTCTCAAAAAATATTCTACAAAATATGTTTTTAAATAAAATAATATTTCTAATATAAAATTAAGTTTTTTTTGAATATATATATATATATATAGTTCTATATCGTTCAATCAAAAACTACAATTATACCTTCACAATTATTAAAATTTTCACTACCTCCAAATCTACTCCTAGTAAGAAAAAAATCAAAAAATATGAACAAACATCATTTTTGTTGCTGGGAGAATTTTTTATTAATAATGATATCTTTTTAATTTTTTTGCCAATGTAATCATACAGATGAGAAAATGACATAAAATAAATGTAATAAATTTTATTTACCATTCATATATTATTATTTTTTTTTAATAATTAAATTTGTATGTTTTACAAACGAGTTTTTATTTAAAAAAATGATAATTTGTTCTTACTCAATTTAAAAATGTGGTTTTAGGAAAAAAATTAAGTGTTGTAATTTGGTAACATTTTTTACATTTTTAGTGAAGCAAAATTTAAACTAGTCAATATTAGAACATAGTTAACTTTTTTTATGTTAAAATACAAAATTAAAACATGAATGGACCGCTGAACCCACTTTGAAGAAGCCCATTAACTACTTTGGGTTTACATCATAGTGGCCTGGAAAACAGAATTTCCAAACTAGGCCCTTTTATTTCTAGATAAAACACTTGTCAGTCATCAGGGTTTGTTTTAGTTGTCTTTATGGCAAAAAAGATTTGAAACTTTTTTTATTATCAGTGTAGCGGGAATCGAAGTTAATCGATGAAGGCACTGTTTAGAGATCATTAATTGGATCATTAATCGGAATAAATTTAATAATATTTTTTATATACAATTATATTCATATATATAATTGTTTCGTTATTTCAACTAACCATATGTTATTATCATATATTTATGTAAATATGTTAAAAATGTTATATAATTGTAATAAATAAAATTTTGAAGGTTTAACTTTTCAATTAGATATCAACTAGGTTACTTAGTCGCGCTTCGCAGCGGCATTATAATATATTTGTTAAGAAAAAGAATATTAGAATAAAAATTGTGAAATTAATATCTACAAAATTATTTAAATTATCAAATAAAATATATTGTATAAAATAGAGGTATTAGAATATATTTATTAAGAAAAAGAATCAATACTATTATATAATATACGAAACATTAAAAGTTTGGTTGGTCGGTATGGTACGTTGTGATTTTACTTAATTGTCATTAACTATATTTTGTGTTTTTACTTAATTAACCTTACTTATTTATAGAAATATTTTATTAAATAATAATATTACCTATTTTTAACCAATTACCTTTTTTCCTTAAAATACATTATTTTTTCTAACAAATTCCCCTACTTTTTCAAACATGGCAATTACCTTTTTTAACTAAAACATGTTAGTTTTTATATTTTTCCTTACTAAAATCCCTCATTTTCCAAAAATATAATGAACAAACCTTTAGTTATTTATTTTTAAACCTATAATATTATAATTATTTTTTAAAAGTTTACCTATTTTAACATATCTACTTATTTTTCTTAACAAATGCAATCACTAAAAATATTAAAATATAAATAATCAAATCTATACTATTATATTAAAGACGAAACATTGAAAGTTTTGTAGTCTGGTCATGAAAGTTTTTGTAGTCTGGTCATAACCGTTAGATATTTCTGATCAAATCGATTAGAACCGTTGGATAAAATATTAAAATTATTATATAGAATATCTATTCTATTTTTCCTAACTAAAACATCTCATTTTCCAAAAATATCGCAGGCAGTTTCATTTAATAAAATAACATAATAAGGTTATAATTGCTAATAACTAACCCATCATCATTTTTAGCCAAAGTGTATATTCTTTTTTATATTTTCTAACTAAAATTTTTATTTTTCTATTTTTCCTAAATAAAACCTCTAATTTTTCAAAAATATCACGAACATTTCTATTTAATAAAATAAAATAATATTATTATAATTATTAATGACTAACCGATTAGTTTTTTTTTCCAAAACGTATATTCTTTTTTATATTTTCTAACTAATATTTCTCCTAACTAAAACCTCAAAAATATCACGGGCTATTCCATTAATTAGCATAAAATACTAATATTATAAATCTATCTCTCTGTCTATACTATATTATTAAAGACGAAATATTGAAAGTTTTGGTACCTGTTTTTTGATACGGTACTTACCTTATTTAATTATTTATTTAATTATTATAAAAATTATTATAATCATTTACCCTTTCAGTTAAAATACATTACCATTTTTTTGTAAAAAATCACGGGTAATTTCCTTTTTAGCTAAAACATGTTACTTTTTCTATTTCACTTGCTAAAATCACTCATTTTTCAAATATATCACGAGCAAACCCTTACTTATTTATTTTAAAATCTATTTTAATATTTTTAATTGACAATTACCTTTCCCCTCCTTTTCTAGAAAAATCACAGGCAATTATCTTTTTTAGCTAAAACATGTTATATTTTCAATTTTCCTTGCTAAAATCCTCCTTTTTCCAAATATATCACGCGCAAACCCTTACTTATTTACTTTAAAATCTATTTTAATACTTTTAATTGACAAAAAAACACTAAAACATGTCACCTTTTCTATTTTTCTTATTAAAACACCTCTTTTTTCAAAAATATCACGGACAAATCGTTACTTTTATATTTTAAAATTCAACGAAAACATGTTACTTTCTATTTTTCTTACAAAAACCCCTCTTTTTCCAAAATATCACGGGCAAACCACCGTTACTTATTTATTTTAAAATCCATTTTAATACTTTTAATTATTTAAAAATGTGTGCCAACTTATTTTTTAATAAATGCAATTAATAAAATATAAAATATAAATAATAAAATTAACAATTATTAAAAACAATCCGTGCATCGCACAGGTTTTAAGCTATCTATACTATAATATTACAAGCAAACCACCCTTTATTTGGTCGGTAGTTTGGTCATTTAGTTTGGTCCTCTAAATAATAACCGTTAGATGTAAATATAGATAAATGAGAACCGTTGGATGTAATATTAAAAGAATATTATTTTTTTGATATCTAAAATGCTCAAACGGGTTCAAGGTTCGAATCCCGTCAAAAATATATTAAAAAATTTTAAGATCAAAATACAAATAAATGCTAATAAAATAAGATAAAAAATAATAAAAAATCATATAAAAAATACTATTATAAGCAAACTACCATATATTTGGTTGGTTGGTAGTTTGGTTCTCTAAATAATAATCGTTAGATATAAATATAGATAAATGAGAACCGTTTAATGTAATATTAAAAGAATATTATTTTCTTGGTATCTAAAATACTCCCACGGGTTCAAGATTCGAATCCCGTCAACAACATATTAATATTATTATTAAATATTTATATCATCTATTTTTCTAAGCTACATTCAAAAGTTCAAAATATTATTCCGTCGACGATATATTAAAAATTTTTAAGATCAAAATACAAATAAATGATAATAAAATAAGATAAAAAATAATAATAAATCATGTAAAAATACTAAAATAATAAATTCAAAATACTAAAATTCATCCGTGCATCGCACGGGTTATAGGCTTGTACCTATTTATAACCAATTACTCTAAAACACATTATAGATTTTTTCTTACAAATTCCCTTCTTTTCTAAATATATCACGAAAATTTGTCTTTTTCAATTTACTTTTTCTATTTTTCTCACTAAAATTCATTTTTTCCAAAAATATCATAGCAAACCCTTTATTTATTTATTTTAAAACGAATTTAAATACTTTTAATTATTAAATTTTAAAACCTCATTTTCCAAAAATATCACGGGCATTTACCTTTTTAAACTAAATATATATTACATTTTTTATTTTTTTTTCTTACTAAAACCTCTCATTTTCCAAAAATATAACGGGCAAACCCTTACTTATTTATTTTAAAATCTGTTTTAATGTTTTTAATTAATTAAAAGTATTTAGCTATTTTAATATGCCTACTTATTTTTTTAACAAATACAATTAATAAAATAATAATAATTAACAATAAATATCTACAAAATTATTTAAATTATCAAATAAAATATATTCTATAAATTTGTATTTGGGTAGGTAATATTATAAAGTATTTACATATTCCTTTTGTTTTATATGTGCAATTTCTAAAACTATATATTATAAAAACATTAATGAAGATATTACTTTTAAATTTTTTAATTTGGGTAGATGTGACAATTATTATATAGGGTCCACCATCCTCCTTGTATAAATTTGTATCAACCAGCTCGGCCAACTTTTCCCACAAAGTTATGGTACTGGTGATGGAGCTGTTTAAGAAAAACATTAGAACAAATTAAATAAGTAAAACAAATAAATTTGGGTAACCAAAGAAGTAATATAAAATTACAAAAACAATAAAAAGCAATTAACAATTATATTAAAAGTAATATAATGCATAACTTACTAATTTCTGACAATTTTCAGATCTTTTTTTTTCCAACCGCCTTTACAACTTCAATGTCACCCAAGTAAGTCAAGCAGACCACAACATCTAAATAAACATAGAAAAAATAATATTAGAACATGATAGTTTGAATTATAACTTATATAATAGTATTACTTATATTACTGCATCAAAAACCTGAGAGAGTATATTGGTGTCATTAATACGTGCATCAATCATATCCGGGCATATGAACTGAAATCCATGCAGTGATATGTTGACGATGTCTTCTTCCAATCTCTTAGGCAACGTTATGCGTATGAAGAGCAATTTAGACTCATGCGATGAATATTGAGAATATGATGAATAACCAAATTACACCTATCATTTGAGATCATTTTTAGAATTAATTTGGGATTTTATTTAAGTATTTAACCTCCGTAACGGAGAGAGTAATACTTTAGAGCTAGATA
Source organism: Heracleum sosnowskyi (assembly GCA_030848705.1). Classification (NCBI taxonomy): domain Eukaryota; kingdom Viridiplantae; phylum Streptophyta; class Magnoliopsida; order Apiales; family Apiaceae; genus Heracleum; species Heracleum sosnowskyi. Next base: position 15,758,559 of record CM061239.1, read on the forward strand.
TATCAAAATAAATCCCGTTCCTAAATTACAGCCGCACATATTAGTGCAGACAGAATCTATATTATTTGTAAGAGAATGATTAACAATTAAATGATACATCGTCATTTGAAAACTGTCCTGAAACATACAGTATATAGGAAGCTCAAACATTTCTCAACCATGTAACCCCCCATCTCTTAAGAAGGAATAAGAAAAATTTAACTACAAGAATAATGCAGGACTCGGACAATTTTATTACCAAAAAAAGAATGAACAGAAAGTGGAAGTAAAAATGATGAAGCAAATCACATCCTTCATGGAGATGGTCTCCTCACAAATGCAGTGCCAAGTTGCACAGAAGCAATATTTCGTGATCGTTGAATATTGTTACGACGTTTAGCATAAACCATTCCTGCAAATCCCAACAGAGCAGCACCAGCAATGACTCCAAATGCAAGGCCAGCCTTTTGCCCGCCACTCATTCCTTTCGAACTTCCTTTAGACTTTGCTGGTTGCGGTGCTGGTGATGGTGGTGACGGTGGTGAGCCTCCTGTATTATGGTGAGACGGGCTAGGCGTGGGCGTGGGTACATATGTTGGAGTCGGCGAGGGTACATATGGATCATATGATGGACCAGGCGTGGGCGCAGGAGATATAGCAAGCAGAATTGTGAAATGCTGAAAGATTAGTGTGACCGAAAGAAGAAAATAGGAAACTCTAGACATTTTTCAGGTATTGATGGTTAGCAACTATAACGATTTTATCTTGTATAAAGTGAATTTATACAAGTCTGGTTTCGATAAGAACGATGTGGATAAAGAAAACAATTGAAACGCGTTGAGGAGATCCCTATGGTTTGCTTACCTGTAAATAAAGTGTTGGCTTCGTTGTTAGGTTCATTGTTTTGTTTCCAGCTATTTATATAAGACAGTTTCACAAGAACTCTTATATAAAATTCAAGGAAACTTAAACAGCATCCCTGTAGTTACACACATCAGACAAATAACAAAGTACAACCTTAAAAAGTTCCTGCAAATCACAACCTCATCATTACCTGGAAAGTTCCTGCATCCCTGTGTTGGCCTAGATTGAAGTACATCAACTTCATACCCTGGCAGACCAACCTATTTTTCATATTGCAGTTAGTTCATTTGGAAGTATTGATCCTTTCATTTTTATTTGTTAGTGTCTGCAAATAGAAACATACACCCATAGTTGCGAGTTTAACTAATTTTTCCAGATATACCTTCTACTTGTAAAGAAAATGATTTTTCCAGACTAATTTTGTAGCTTAAATGATTGGAATAAATGTTTACTTCAGTTTTTCTAGCCTCAGGGGATGTTCTTCTTGAATTCAGAAGTTGGTTCAGATTTATTAAATAAAAAAGAAAACTTATGGAAATGTTGAGTACCTCAGATGATATGTTTGCAGTATCTGTTCTACCATTTTATCGAAATCCACAGATATGTTTGAAGTCCTGTAAGAGGAAAGGGCGCAATTGGATGGATTCTGGTTTCACCAAAGACCTTTCTTTTTTATGTAAACCCTGGGATGATCGACATTTATTTGATGCATATAACCTCTTAAATCATAAAATTTTACTCACTCAACTGAAAGTGGTCTCGTCTCCAGTCAAATAATATGTCACATTCATTTAGCTCTTTGCAATGTGAATTGATACTTTTCTCTATATAATTAGTAGAAAATGCACAAGGATATTGATTCACGGTTTCTATTTTTTTTTTGTCAAAATATATATAAAAAAACATCTTAGGTTCCGAAAACATGCAATATCTTAGGTTCCTAAACTAGTATGTTCTCTGCAGATTATAGTTGAAATATTGTTCACTTGATATATCCAATAATGCCTGTATATTGATGTACATTGTAATACATTGCTAGTTAAAATTATATCGAATGAATCAGGCAACTCGGAGAAGCATGCATATAGTAAAATAACTTTATTCTCACAACAATTTAGTGGTTTCCACCAAAATGAATGAGCAGAAATGGAAGTAGAAATGAAATCGTATTCCTTATGGAGACACTCTTCTGAATGGAGTAGTAAGTTGCACAGAATCAATGAATCGTGATCGTCGAATATTTTTACGACGCTTTGCATACACCATACCTCCAAACCCCACTAGAGCAGCACCAGCAATGACTCCCAATGCAAGGCCAGCCTTTTGTCCACCATTCATTCCTTTCGAACTGCCTTTAGACTTTGCTGATGGAGGTGATGATGGAGGTGTTGGTGGTGAGTCTGCGTTGTTATGGTGAGACGGGCTTGGTGAAGATGGCTTGGGCATGGGCATGGGAGGGAGTGTGGGAGCTAATGTTGGAGTATATGCAGGGGCAATTGTTGGCGTATATGCAGGGCTATATGTTGGAGTATATGCAGGCGCGTATGTTGGAGCCTGCACAGGTGAAGTAGCACATAAAATTGTGAAGTCCTGAAAGATTAGCATAATTAAAAGAATGAAGTAGCAAACTCTAGACATTTTTAGGTATTGGTAGTTAGCAACTACAACTATATCCTCGATATAGAAAGTTTTAACTCTTAAGTGACTATTTATAAGTATATTTTCGGTACAAACTATGATGTGAAGGAAACATTTGAAACTTTGAGGAGATCCCTAGAGTTTGATAACCTTAAGTAAAGTGTTAACTTGGTGATTAAGGTTCAACCTGTTATTTGATAGCTATTTATGTTTGGCATTTTCACAGGAACGCATTTATGAAGTTAAAGGAAAATTAACAGCATCCCAGAAATTACACATACCAGACATATACATAGTACAAGTTTTGCCAGTTCTGCTGAAAAACATGAATCCAGAATACACAATCTTGATATATCAGGAGTGGTTGCATGAGCAGCTATACAATTTGTACTCTTTTCAATCGGCTTAAGACACCGGGCGGGAACCTACTCAAAATCATACCATAACTTGGCAAATTCCACAACAGAAAACAACTGATGTAACAGCAATGATTTTAAGGTTTCTTACCTCAAAGAAGAGTGACAAAATTGGTAAATAAAGATCTAGTATCAGATATATCTTATTTAGTAGGCCTGGAAGTACATCAACTTCCCTGGAAATATTAAGTACCTCAAATGATCTGTTTGTAACATCTATTCTACCATTTTTCAAAATCCAAAAGTGACTTTTAAAATCCTCAGAGAGACAAAAGTACAACATTTAACTAGCTTTGTAGAACTGATTACACTTGGTAAGTCAATAAAAAGTACAAACTTAAAAGCTTCTGCTGAAAATTATGAAACTAAAAAACACAATGTTGACAGTATTATGATATATCAACACAAAACCACAACATCAAATTACCATGACTTGAGAATTTCCGGAACTGAAAAAGTTCGATTCAATAGCATGCATACGGTTTGAGGTTTCCTTACTTCAAGTAGTGCGACTTATTGAATATTCAAGGCTTGTTTTACACTCTGAAGTCTGAAGAATGATATACATTCTTACTGATATTCTTAAACTCATATAACAGCCTCCTTTTTGTACCTCAAGGGCTTCAACCATTTCGTTACACAGCAATATACAAGAGTCCTCTTTCAGTGACATTCAACAATTTGATGTTAACTTATTTTGAAATAAGCTTCACTTTTATAGTTCGTACTTGTTTCCCTCTGTTAATACCCTCCCGGAAGAAAACCACTTTACCTGCAACTTGTCACACTTGATTAAGAAAAATAAGGTAAGGCAATATTTTCCCTTCCGGATCAAAGACATCTCTTTTCTCTAACACCTTCCACCTCTTGGACAAAGGGTGTTTTCCTCCTTCACCACACCTTATCTGTGGACTAAGGCTGCTCCTTTCTCCAATACTCTTAGACAATGAGATGTTCTCACGGAAGCAATCACCTTGACAACAAGAAATAAAAAAGGAGAAGCCATCAACTCACACCAGTCACAAAGAATGAAACATTCTTCCGGACCAAGAGACAAAGGGAGATAACACTAAACACTATAAATACTCAAGTAACCTCACACATGCAGGGGCTCTAATTTTTCTACACATTCACTCTCAAACTCTCACAAAAAGCTCTAAAAATGCTCAGTCACCGGTAGTACATTTTCCGATATTATTTCTTGTATTCTCCACCATCAAGTTACTTACTCTCACGCCGGAGCGGCCACCACCCTCGGTCAGATATTGTTTTGCAGAGTTCCAACCTACAGCACACCACATTTCTGACCAAGTATTGTCGGGAGAGGAAAAAATGTGGTAGAGTGGAGCAAGGGACATTATCACCCTCACTAAGAATCAGGTGTAATTTTTCACTAGCCAAGCTTTCGATGACACGACTTTTCCTAGTTTCTCAAATATCACTAAGTACTATATCTCGCATAGAGAATGTACATACATCCTCCCTCGGTTTGCTCTGCAAGCAAATGCTCTGATGAAATCTTGGGACGCATTTGAACTTCCATTCAGTAACATACTCTAATTCCTACACCATCCTACACCACATCAGCGATCCTTCTCTCAGTTAATTTGAACTTGCTGCAGATGAATAACGCCTCCGTTTCAACTACTTTATTAGGACCCTGCAATTGTCAATAACAACAATGTTCTGTTCTCGCACAAAACAAAATTCTGTTTTTTTCTGGAAAATAGCCATCTTCACACTCATTCAATATTTCTTCATCAATCTAAAAATCAACAACACTGAAATCTGATTTTTTTGCGCATTCATCTTCAGATTTTTGCGTAATATATAAAACTTGTTGATTCATAGTCCTCTTTAACTTAATCACCATCGTTGGCCTGAAAATTCGAATAAAATCCGTAAAACTTTTCAGTTGTAACTCTTAAACCCTCAGTCTTAAAACGTAAAATTTGCAATATTATTTCTTTCACTGTTAATGCATGCCTAAACTTAAACTCATTCATTCATCTTTCCATTATCTCATACTCAATCTCACTGACTGAACTCTTCATTTCTTATATATCAACACGCTTGTAGTAGATCTTGGATATATATCAAGTCTACTAGAACTACAATGTTTGCGTGGTCGCTTTCCGGGACACAACTGTGTGTTTCTTCCCAAATTACAACTTCTGTTAAGCACTCAACTGAAGGTCAATTACTTTTTTTTCATGAAAATAGTCTATTCGACATCGTTTGATTTGGTTTACTCGATTAGTCCATCTCTAGACCACAATTTTTTGTAAGCTTTGTCCATGGCAGAACTTAAAGAGTTCATTAGTACTGAATCCTCCAGCATGTACAAGCCATGACATCGAGATGTTCATCCAGTTTTATACATGTTTAGGTTGCGGTTCAAATGAGGATCGGAGAACCATGAGAATCAGAAGTCATGCACAATAAATTTACAGAATCTTTAATTTTTGTTGTGCAGAACTGTTAGTTCTCCTAGTGCTCTGTTTTTTTTGGTTCTCATTTAGATTTAAGATAAATTTGTATAGATCAGCTACACTAAATAAATTTGTGAGAAAGTTCATGTTAACTTGTTAAGTGGGGCGGAAAGAGTGGCACAGACACTATCATTTCAAAGACGCAATGAGTAACGAAGAGCAAGTGGAGTTTACTTTCCACCCTTTTTCTTCCTTCTAAATCAAGCAATACTGCAATAGTGTATGAATATACTTTAGTCTTTAGTGAATGGTAAGTTTCAGTTTACCAGCCAACCTATTGGAAAGTGAAACCATTAAATTCCAGCTAGTTATGATACTAGGCAGTATACTAGCCATCATTCATTCAAGTGGTTGCCCCAGTTATTGCACAAATACTGCACACACATATAAGGTTCGGATCCTTGATCAATGATTGTTGCAATATACATTTCCGTACTTATTATCGGCGATTAGGAATAACACTTGTTTTTTTACGTGAATACGAGGAGTCATTCATCCTTAATGCGCTTAGGACAAACTTTTAGAATTTTCACATTACTCAGCATTATAATCTCGAGAAAGTATAATGTAACAATCATCTGGCATAGACGTGAGCCCATACACATAGACAAAGTACATTATTTTGATGTATTTGGCTAGAGTCCAATATATGTCCACTCCATGCTGAGTCAGAAATAGAGCAACTGCATATGAACAATGGGGAGGTAGATCTTAAACGGGAAAAGTTGAGATTCTGCAAACATGTACCAAATGTAACAATAATTTTTTCCCTGACAAACTGATGTGAATATAACTCTGAGAGGTATGTGACTTGCAAATTTGCATTTGTCTTTAAAATCTTAAACAAGACAATGCACCAACTCATCCATAAATAACTCAAAGACATGATTCACATGGTCTCACTTGATTTCACAAATCTGAAAGAACAACTGATACTATGAAACATTGAAAAACTACTCCATTAACAAAAACAAACACAAACATTACATGATTATTCTCCTTGAAAATACACTTGTCTTCCATAAATACTTTCTTGCTAATACAGCAAATCAAGAAGATACAAAATATCTCTTTCATATTAAAAATCAAGCATTGCTCCTGAATGATCCAAGGGCTTTCACTGCACCTGCTCTCAGGATGAATTGATGATAAAATGCTGCTATTGCTGCACCAATGAAGGGCCCAACCCAGAATAGCCACTACAGTTACATAACAAAAAAGTCAGAATTACTGTTATTTTCTAAAGGAAACAAAAAAAATAAAAAAGTTGACAGTATTTTCTCAAGAAAAGTATACTGACCTGATCATCCCAAGCCTTGTCCTGGTTGTAAATTACAGCAGCTCCAAGACTCCTGGCAGGGTTGATACCCGTTCCGGTAATCGGAATGGTGGCTAGATGAACCATGAAAACAGCAAATCCAATGGGAAGAGGTGCCAAAACCTACATTTTATTTCACATTCTTAGTTAACTAGTGTTGTAAATAATGCAATATTAGTTTACATTAAAATGGAATTATTTTCAACCGATATTACCTAACAATCCAATACATCTCTTTATCCAATACCAACATGACTACTCACTTGCAAGTTGCAACTTATGAGAGTAGGTAATTTACCACTATAATAATGAGAAGAACAGTGTATAGTGAAAACTAAAAAGGAAGCAAAAATGAATAAATTAATTAATTATTTTAAAGGGTGTTATTTTTTTCAGTGAGATAAAAAAATGAAGGATTAGAAATCAATGGCCAAGAATTTCACAATTTATAAAATTTTAATTTGCACATGCAGGTACAGGAGCAGGACATAAAAGTTGCTGTAAATTTGGCCATTTTTTTCTGTGTCATAAGAAAACAATATTTACCTACAGGCTACAGCATATTGATGCAATAATACAATTAAGTAACTCCAGATTCCAGAGTCTAGGCCAGGAAAACTATGCAAGTAATTTAAGCAAACTCCCCTGAGAGAGCTGAGAACTAATTACTACAGCTTTACACCTCTAAGAGTTTCTTTCGATATTTGTTCGTTCAAATACAAACTAATTTATCACAGAGACTAGCGATATTTGTATTAATGATCGAGGCCGATGATTTATAGTTTTCTTGTTATGTCGCAGGGAAATATTTTTTGCAATTTGTAATAAATGTAGACTTAAATTATTTGTAACCAAACATGACCATATGTTATCAAAAATGAAGTGAGGAAAAAATGGTACATACAGGAACGTGCGAGTCTCTAGCATTTCTCTTGGGGTCAGTGGCTGAGAAAACAGTGTAGACAAGAACAAAAGTTCCGATAATCTCAGCGGCTAATCCAGTGCCTTTGTTGTAGCCGTCGGCTAGTTCATTGGCTCCTCCGCCATACCTCTTGTAGTATGGCTTCTGGAAAGCCTTCACTAAACCAACACCACAAATGGCTCCTAAACACTGAGCCACCATGTACATCAATGCTCGAATTAGAGACACTTTCCGAGCTAAAAATAGCCCGAATGTCACTGCAGGATTAATATGACCCCCTACAACAAATTAAAGAAAATTTAGTTACAAAACGACATAACTGATAAATTATTTATAAGTCCGATAAAACTATAAAATAAATTTATTAAAAAATTTACGAGACTGAATGCAAATTACTTACCAGAGATACCGGCAGTGCAGTAGACAAGAACGAAGATCATGCCACCGAAAGCCCAAGCAATACCAAGAATGCCAACGCCACCACACTGGTCACCACCAGCATCTAAATCTGTCTGGCTTTTGTAGCCAATAACAGTCAAGACAGTTATATAAAGGAAGAGAAGAGTTGCTATGAACTCAGCTATAACTGCCCTGTAAAATGACCATTTAGTGAGTTCATGGGGGTCTACAAGTGGCACTGGTGGTGGCTCGACGTAATCTTTGCCTGCGTATGAACCTTGCTCAGCCACTTCCACGTCTTTTGTCATGATAACAGCTGAGTTTTTATGATCACTGAATAGAATGTGGTGCGTCTAGAGTGAGAGTGAGCAGGGGAGAAAACAGGGATGCTAATGGAATGGATAATTTGTGGGAAATGAAAGGAGGAAAGATGGGGTATATATGGAGGGGAAAAGTGAGGTTATTTTTTAGCATGGCATATTCATTTTAGAAAAGTGCTAGATATTTCAAAAAAAATTAAAATTATTCTCGAATGCTGATGTGTTGTGCATATGTTTGTACTCACAAATAAAAAACTAGCCTACAATATCATTTTAAAAAATTGAGCTTTTTTTTGTTATCTAACATTATTCTTTATATTAATTCTCTTATAAGCAAGAATTGAATCGAATATTCATTTATATTTATACAAAAGAAGTGTTTTGATACGGTACCTTAAAGATATGAATAATATAAACTATATACTTTTGTACACATATTGCAATGTATTACAAATATTATTTACACAATGTTGGAGTATATTCATATATAAATATATTTTTTTGTCATTGATATAAAATTTAAATAGTCCAAAATTAGTCCTAAGATACTAAACTAAACTTTTGTCTAATAAAGAAAAGAGTTTTTTTCGTAAGTACCCAACTTAGAATTTTTTTTTGCAAAAATATATTTTTTAAAAATATTTTATGAAAATATCGTTTTTTAAAAATATTTTGAAAAAATACATGTTGCAACCAAATCAAACAAATGCAAGCAACCATTCGAAAATCACATATGCAAATTCAAATTTAAATTTTCATAATCCACCAAAAGCAACTAATTTTACCAACATGGTGCATTTGGTTCATTTGATTGCAAAATCTATTTTTGTAAAATATTTTCAAAAATTGGTATTTTCATAAAATATTATTTTAAGAATTTTACAGATATTTTGTAAAGATGATAAAATCATAAAAAAAAACTTTAAAGATTGGTATTTTTGATAAATATCCTAAAAAAAATGTTTGTACTAGTTGTCCTTGTCCCCGTCAAGCTATTTATTAGTCTAATGCATGAAATGGGATTTTTGTCTTTTAGAATAAAAAGTCACAATTCACGATCATCATTTTAAAGACGGTAATGGAAAAACAGAGAAGTAACAAACCTTTTGAATAATTAATTGTAAACAACCTTTTAATAGCAAGGTATTAGATAAAAGTCATTTAAGAGTGTGTTTCTGTAAACTTAAAATTATTGTTTATGATTTAAAGTTGATTAAAGTCATAAATAAAAAGTAAAAAATTTAAGTTATTATCTGTTTGAATAATTTTGTATTATGAGTAATCTATGAGTTATTATAATTGTAATAATTAAAATAAATTTGATAAATAATACATTTGATGATGATATTAACTTTTATCAAATAGAATCATTCAAAAAAATACCTCACACCTATTTTTTTTAACTTTAAGCACTTATTACACAAAACATTTTTTTCTGGTTAAAAATCAAAAATCATTTTACCCTCAAGAGCCTCTAAGTCCAAGTGACCTATAATGCAAAACATGTACATTATCATGTCCATCGCGTATAAGGGCTAAGGCTAATCTACATTTTTGACCAGGTTCAACTTAATATTTTAGTGAAAGATTTTTTTTATATAATTTTATTTTTAATATCTAAATGAAATATTTTCACTGAAACTGAAAACCAGAACAAATTCTATCCTCAAGTATTTCAAGGTTCAGATTTCTTGATTCCTGACTGATACTCGATTGGTGATTAAAATGGTGCTCTTTCAACCGACGGATCGGACGTAATACTCTCAATGGGCCACAAATTTTATAATTATTGGATTATGTCTTTTATGTAAAATAGTTAGAATTGCAAATATTTGCTTTTGATTGTGGCTTGTTTATATCTCAGTTGTGAAATCACTTTTTTTATAGAATAATGTTAGAGGTACCGAATTGAGTACTGAAATTTGATACCGAATGTCATGTGTTATATTCTGATTGGCTAATAATAATGGACCACTGCATTCACATTAATTCCACTAATAAAATCATTCTAAATTGTCACGTCATCAATGTCACATCATTCGGTATCAGATTTCGGTACCGAATTCGGTACCTCTAACATTAATCTTTTTTATAATACTTTATAAAAAAAATGTTTTTTTGCAATTTACGTTTTTTGGCAGTACAACCCGGTAGAGAGCTCGTAAAAGATTAATGCTAGAGTTACAAAATTAGCTACAAAATATTGTTACAAAATAATATGACAAGTGTGATATGATAATATGTGATGATTTTTATTGATAATATTAGTTCGAATGAAAAGGATCATTATTATATAGTCAATTAAAACATAATTTATATCATTTTATAAAAACATTTGTGCTCAATTTGGAAACTCTAACATTTTTTCTCGTAAAAATACACCGACCTAAATAATTGAGATTAAGATGCAGTCGTGTCCCTTTGTTACGTTGCATGAAGACTCGAGGTGACTCGCCTTAATTTCACAACGGATAGAGGTAGACACGTGTATAACGCTAGACCCCTTGTCGGTAGAAATTTCGAGATTTCTCGAACTCCGTATTTTTACACTGCACCTTGATTTGAATATGTGGCCTCCAATTATTTGCCGGTTTACATAGATAATAACTCCACGTGACTAAATAGTTGTAATTTTGAAAATTTTAAAAGTATTTATTTTCGTTTTTTAATTATTTGTGATTTATAGATAACTACAATTATTTAGGAAAATAAGCATTCCAGTCTCCAGGTACAAAAATATCTAGATGATTTACATTTTAACGTAAATTTGAAGTGGTAAACAAAAAGAATGATAATTTATTCTGATAAAACTTTATGTTGAATCTCATTTACTAAATATCAAAATTTTAATTTTAAGAGGTAGAGTTCGAACCGCATTTGATGTCAGGTCCAGATATCTTTGAAAAATGGTTTTCGGTCTGGTGGTGCCAACTTGGTAAAATCAAATTGTACAAGTAGTTAAAAAAACATGTGATTTTTGAAATCGAAAAAGTTTATCACTTTAAATAGAATATCATATTGTAGGGATTTTTCTATTATATAACCAATTACCCCACCAACAACTTTTATCATTATAAAGAGACCGTCTCTTTAAAAATTATTATTTTAGAGGAACTTTATTGTATTCGTATTATTTCACAATTTTGGTTATATGATTAAATAGTAAAATGTTAACATCCATCTTACTTTAATAACTTAAATTATTACTCCCTCCCATTCATTTGTTAATGTTTGGGATGAAGGGTTGGACACGGCTCTTATAGAATATAGTTGTATTATTTATTTATTTTTTAAAAAAATTGAATAAAAATTTAAACATTAAATTTTTATTCATTAGGAAAAAAATTAAAAAAAATTAATAAAATTATGCTTTATATGAGTCTTAAAATACGTGTCGAGCACTCCATTCAAAATGTTAACAAATGAGGGACGGAGGGAGCAGATGATTGAGTTTTTCAAATAATAATGATAATTTAATTAGCTAAAAGAAAAAAAATTATGTCAAATCATAGAGAAATGAGGTTGGTACATTTATAAACATTATTATTATTATACAAAAGCTACAAAATTCTTGAATTTTTATTGACTTGCAAGGTATTAAGATAACAAAATGACATTTTCTCTCTATCATATATTATATTTTCAGTGATAAAAATATTTTAATTATACAAAATTAAACTAAAAGTAAATATGAAATTACTATCATGGATGAAAATACGAAATCCTTAAAAATTACTTACTTTAAAATAATGAACCAAGTTGGAACTTGGTATTGCTATTCTATAGGTCCCAAAAATAGCTGGGTCCCGCAGACCATGGACTTGCTCCTTACGTTTAATTTGTTTGTCAAGTGTCTTGCTTGTTACTTGCCAAATGAAAGAGTTTGGTGGAGATTCCATTTGTCGATTTGGTTCACTTAATCGGATCATCAGAAATTTAACTCTATTTCATACTCAAAAATTATGTGGCCTATTTCGATCTAATAGTTATGCTGTCTACGCTGCTAGTTGGATTGTGCCACCAGTTTGAACTCGAATTTGTTTGTAGTTTGATAAATGTTACACTTACTTCGTCGTCAAATACATTGTTCTGGTGGTGGTTCGATATGTGGTGGGAGCCTACAAAACAATATTTTCTCGTTGATGGTGACCGTCAAACATCCCCGACGTGACAATCAATAACGAAATAAAGCAATATGCGAAAATGCAACAAGTATCGAGATGTGTTTTCTGAGTGAGTGTGTGAAGTGTTTGTTGTACCTTTGAGTATGGGTTTGCTTAAAGAATGCTTTTTCTTTCACTTTATCGCCACTTGTCTTTCGATTAAACACTATATCGTTTATGCTTTATTTTACTTATGTATATAATGACTGGTAGTAAAGGGTCAAAGTTTATATCTTAAAACATATATATATTTGTCGTAGCTGAATGTCTGGGAGTTGACGACACCAAAGGAGAGAGGTAAATGACTGTTTAGGGATGAGGCGGGTGACAATGAAAAGGTAAGTGGGCGGCAGCCATCGAGGTGAGTTGGCGGTTTTCTGAAAATGTGGGTACATATCATAGTTGAAACTCATTTAATTAAATGAGTTGAGTCAAATATGCGTTATTTGATTAAAATATAGCTTGAAATTGAAATCAACAACTGTAAATAAATATTCATTAAAATTTACTATATCATTTAGATATTATATTAGTTAATTTTTTATTTTCTTATATTTTAAAGTATGTTACGAACCTGACTCGACTCGATCAATTCACTAAACTAGTCGTATTCAGTTTGATATGGGTTAAAAATAACCCTAAAGTTATAATTAATATTGCATTAATTAAACCTAGCTGGTCCATAAATAAGGCCCATTAATAAGGCCCGAAACTCTAATTAAATATTAATTTCGTAATTAATATTTGGGCTAGAAGTACAACCTGTATTAGGAGACGTCCAATACAGGCTTGTTCTAATACAAGTGGGCTTGTTCCAATAAAAGTCCATTATGATATGGAAACAACTTCTAGAAGAAAGGATCTAGAATTAATCCTTAACCACCGTCAAGGATAAGACTTATCCTTCAAGGAAGTGATAATATTTATCCACCTTCAAGGATAAGATTTATCCTTCAAGAAAATCAATATTTATCCACTAGGCTTCTAAACGCCTATATAAAGGGTCTGACCCCTCATCTCAGAACTACGTTTTAGACTTCATCCTCGAATAAGGACATACAAGTCACTACGTCCTTGCCCATGCCGCCATAGCCCCGAGGGCAACACCAAGAACTACATTTTATTGGCTTGATTCTCTAAATACTAGAGATATGTAGGCATCTTGTTAGGACCGAGTTAGTCCCCGATAACAAGAGCAGCCATTAAAGCTCGAAGCTCTCTAACTCTAGCATTAAATTCGCAAGCACGGTTTTTATTCCACAACATTTGGTGTCGTCTGTGGGAAGACAACATCAACCATGGCAAACACACGAAGAATGACTCGAGAAACTCAGACTTCTGAAGGACTTCCTCTTACCTCTGAAACGGAGACTCGTGGAAGTCAACCACCGCCAACTACTGGCACTCAAGGGGCGAATATCCCCCTCACCACTACTCAAGGACCACAAATCCCAATTTTGGTTGAAGGGACGAATCCCCTGCAAATGGTCGTTCATGGCCCTAATCCTCAAGAGAATACTCTCTAGCAACCAATCACAACCTCTCCACTGCTCATGAACGCACCACGTGGCCTTCAACTTCATACCACGGATCTTCCCCAATACGCGACTCAAACCCTTGGGATGCCAACTTATGGCATGCCACCTCGACCCACGATGGGCAGCAGTGGTATCAATCCAACTTACCACGAAGCATATGTCCCCCCTTACATTCAAGGTCTAAGACCCCAAAACCAACAAACTCAAACTCGACAGACCCCCTTGATTCAAGACTACCCAGGTCCCTATACTGAGGATGAGAATTACTCAACTAGAGAAGAGAGGGATGTTGCCCCAAGGAGAAGACGTTCTTCCCAAACGAATCGGGAACAACCCCAAACTACTAAGGAAAGGATTGCGGCCCATGAGGCAGAGTCTGCAAGACTCAAGAAACTATTGGCGGAAGAAGAGGCTGCAAAAGCTCAAAACCAAGCAACCGGAAGAGTCCTAGTGATCAATTTAGATCATGCACCGAGAAGAACCAAGAGGGCTGAAGCCCCAAAGGGTGATCCTACTGTGTTGTTACCCTTAGGAGATCCTGATGATCCCACACCACATTTCACTCAGGATATTACGAAAGCTAACATATCCAGAAAATTCAAGATGCCAACAATCAAAGCTTATGATGGAACGGGAGATCCCGCAAATCATGTAAGAACTTTCTCTAATGCACTATTGTTGCAGCCTACCAATGATGTGGTCAAATGCAGAGCGTTTCCACAAACCCTGGCAGACATGGCTCAACGTTGATACAATCGTCTCCCTCCCAATTCTATTAGATCCTTTAAGGAACTGAGCAAGGCGTTTATTAATCAATTTGTTAGTGGAAGGGTGCATGAGAAGAGTTTTGTATCTCTTCTGGGAATTCAACAAGGAAAGAATGAATCCTTGAGGGAATACATAAATCGATTCACTAGGGAGGCTCTGAAAGTTCTGGACTTGGAGGACAAAGTAGCTTTGATAGCCCTGCAACAAGGAACCACTGATGATCACTTCAAGAGATCCTTGGCAAAGCATCCACCCGAAAGCATGTTGAAGATCCAAGACAGGGCTGGAAAGTACATTAAAGCTGAGGAGAGCATGAGGAAATATGAACCAAATACTAGGGGTAATGGAAACAGAAAGAAGAGGAAGGAGACTGAAGAGTATGATGCAAGGGACAAGTACCCCAGAACAACAGAGGATTCTCATCCTGCACCAAAAAAGGGTAATCCCGGACAAAGATTCACGGAGTATGAAAGATTGAATGCTCCTAGAAGTCAAATCATTATGGACATTGAGAAAGATGCTGATCTCCGATGGCCGAAGCCACTGAGGACTAATATGGAGAAAAGAAACAAGAACCAATTTTGTCGGTTCCAAAAAGAATTTGGTCAAGACATCGACGATTGTAGACAACTAAATGACGGAATTGAATTCTTGATCCGAAGGGGAAAACTGGATAAGTTCACCAAGAATGGGAATCGAGGAAACTACGAGAAGAAAGACTATGACGGAAATGATAATGATCAAGATCGTAATCCTAGACCTTGAGGTCCAGTTATCAACATGATATTTGGAGGACCGACTACGGCTGGCTCTTCTAGGAATTCACGAAAAACTTATGCTATAGAGGTAATGACTGTTGTTGAAGAAGCACCGAAGCGTGCCAAAACAGAAGTTGCTTCGATGATTCTGACCTGGAAGGGGTACAATTTCCTCATGATGACCCATTGGTCATCACACCTATGATAGGCAATTCTGAAACCAAGAGAGTTTTGGTTGACAATGGAGCTTTTGTGGATATCTTATTCCACGATGTTTTCATCAAGGTAGGATATACTGACTCACAGTTGACACCCTCAAACATGCCTATCTACGGATTCAATGGAGTTGAATCAAAGATAGAAGGCACAATCCAGCTCCCCATGATTATAGGGCAAGGCTCGAAGACAACGACTCAAATGCTGAACTTCTTGGTTATAAAGACAACCTCTACTTATAACGCAATCTTTGGAAGAACTAGCCTTCATGCTTTTAAGGCTGTTGCCTCAACATACCACTTGAAAATAAAGTTTCCTACAAGGAACGGGGTTGGTGAAGAGCGAGGAGATCAGAAAATGGCTAAAAGTTGCTATGTAGCCGCACTAAGACCTGATGGAGTCGGGGGCAGGTTCTCCCAATTGAGGACATGGATTCAAGGGATGATGAAGATAGAAGGGGAAAGCCAACTGAGGATTTGATCCCTATCCCCTTAGTTCCAGGAGAACCAGATAAAGTCACTTACATTGGAGCACTGTTGCATGAACCCTGGAAGGGCAAGATTATATCTTTCCTCCAAGAGAATGCAAATGTTTTTTCTTGAACAACAACCGATATGCCAGGGATTGATCCCCAATTGATAACTCACAAGTTGAACATAGATCCCGAAAGGAAGACGGTGAAGCAAAAGAAGAGGAACTTTGCTCCAGAAAGGAAAGAGGCCATAAATCAAGAGGTGGATAAGCTCTTGCAAGCATGATTCATTGAAGAGATTCAATTCCCTGAATGGTTGGCTAACCCGGTAATGGTCAAGAAAGCCAATGGAAAATGGAAAATGTGTGTAGACTTTACGGACTTGAACGATGCAAGTCTTAAGGACTGTTTTCCCCTACCAAGGATCGACACTTTAATAGATGCCACTGCAGGGCACGAAATGCTAAGCTTCATGGATGGCTTCAGCGGATACAACCAAATCAAGATGCATAAGGATGACATTCACAAGGTATCATTCATTACTGATTTTGGTGTTTACTACTACTTAGTTATGGCCTTTGGATTCAAGAATGCAAGTGCCACATACCAAAGGTTAGTGAACAAAATTTTCAAACATCTCATTGGCAAGACCAAGGAGGTTTACGTGGATGACATGTTAGTCAAAAGCCTCGATAAGGCCGATCACATAGAGCACCTCCGAGAGGCATTTGAAGTGCTGAGACACCATAAAATGATGTTGAATCCTGCCAAGTATGCCTAAATGAGGAATTGAAGCCAACCCCGACAAAATTAAAACAATTGTGGATATGGAACCACCGCACTCTGTTAAAGATGTTCAGAAACTCGTCGGGAAAGTGGCGGCATTGGGAAGGTTCATCTCCAAGTCAGGGGAAAAGTGTATACCCTTCTTCAAAGCATTGAAGAACATGAAAATTTTTGAGTGGACAGCAGAAAGCCAAGAAGCCTTGAAAAAATACATGACCGAAGCACCATTGTTGGCAAAACCAAAACCTGGAGAAACGCTCTATCTATACTTGGCAGTTTCAAACACCGCCTTGGGAGCTATTTTGGTGAAGGAAAAATCAAAGGTTCAGAAACCCATCTACTATGTGAGAAAAATTTTGCACGGAGCAGGAGTAAATTACTCTATGGTAGAAAAGTTTGCTTTAGCCTTGATCATGGCCTCAAGAAAGTTACGCCCGTACTTTCAGGCGCATAAGATAAAAGTCTTGACTGACCAACCATTAAGAAACATCATGCATAGTCCTAAGGTCAGCGGAATACTGATCAAATGGGCGATTGAGTTAGGAGAATTTGACATCAAATATAAGCCTTGAGCGGCCATTAAAGCACAAGAACTTGTTGACTTCATGGTTGAATGTAACATCGATAACCAAGAAGTCGGGGGGAAGGAGATAGTACCCTTTGAGGGAAAAGATACTGAGAAACAAGATGAAGAGATGGTATTCAAAGAGTATTGGGTGCTCTATTTTGATGGGGCGTCAAAAACAAAATCAAGTGGAGCAGGTTTGGTGCTACAAAGTCCCGACGGATTCCTCATTGAGTATGCACTAAAGTTGGATTTTCCAACGACAAACAATAAAGCTGAATATGAAGCCCTGATAGCCGGCTTAGGCTTGGCTGGGGCCTTGAGAGTCAAGACTCTCAAAGTATGTGGAGATTCAAGGTTGGTAGTCTCCCAAGTTAATGAAGAATTCGAGTCCAAAGACGAAACCATGGCCAAATATTTAAAGCTTGTGAAAGCCAACATGAATCAGTTTGATGAATGTTATATGGAGCACATTCTTAGGGAGGAAAATATGAAGGCTGATGCCTTGTCTAAGTTTGCTTCTTCTGAAATAGAAAATTATGCTGGAAGCGTGTACTTCCAAATCTTGAAGACCCCAAGCATCAATGGGAAACTGATAGCACCTATTGACATTGGTGGATGTTGGATAGACCCCATTAAAGCTCATCTGGAGACCGGCTGGTTACCGAATAATGCCTTGGATGCACAAAAGTTGACAGTAAAAGCATTGAGGTACGCCTTGATTGAGGGGATCTTATAAAAAAAAGTCTTTTATCATCCCCTACTTAAAGTGTCCGAGACCCCAAGAGGCAGAGGCAGCCCTGAAATAAGTTCATGAGGGTATTTGTGGGCAACACTTGGGGGGCAGGGGCCTTACTCATAAAATCACCCGTCTAGGCTTCTACTGGCCAGATATGCTTGCTAATGCGAAAAATTATGTCAAGAAGTGCGAACGGTGTCAAAAGCATGCACATGTGGTTAGGAAACTGCCTGAGATGTTAACATCAGTTAACTCACCAATCCCGTTTGACATGTGAGGCATGGACATACTTGGGCCATATCCAGTGGCAAGTGCACAAAGGAAGTTCTTGATAGTGGCAATTGACTACTTCACTACGTGAATTGAGGCTAAACCTCTAGCCAAGATAACCACCAAACAAGTATTACAATTTCTATGGGAAAGTGTAATGTGTCGATATGGAATCCCACGAATCCTGGTCACGGACAATGGGAAGCAGTTTGACAATGAAGATTTCAAAAAGTACTATGAGGAGAACAACATTGAGTTGTGATTCACATCAGTTGCTCATCCTCAAGCAAACGTACAAGACGAGGTGGCCAACCGAATCATCCTAGATGGACTCAAGAAGAGAGTTGAATGCTCAAGGAACACTTGGGTGGACGAGTTGCTCCCTATACTTTGGGCATATCGTACCACTTGCAAGGTTACTACTGAAGCAACTCCATTCCTGTTAGCCTATGGGGCAGAAGCCGTGGTGCCAGTGGATATTACTCATACCTCCCCAAGAGTAGGGGCCTTTGAGCCTGAATCGAACGAAGAAGGTATGAGGTTGGCTATTGATCTAATTGATGAAGTCAGAGATGAGGCAAATGCCAAGATCATAAAACATCGTAAGCGAGCATCTTTCTACTACAATCTGAGGGTTAAAAAAAGGTTCTTTCGTCAAGGAGACTTGGTTCTCAGAAAGATTGAAGCATCCGGGGTTGGACAGAAAGGAAAATTAGCCCCTAATGAGGAAGGGCCCTACAAAGTCAAGAATGTGTTTGGACGAGGCTCGTATAAGCTAGAAACCATCGAAGGGCATGAGGTGCCAAGGACTTGGCATGCCTCAAACTTAAAAGTTTATTATGTTTAGTGCATCCTAAAAGGATCCGCTAGTAGGACAAGTAAAAATAAGGTTCGATCAAATTATGAGCTTCCTAGAAAGCAGATGAAGGGTTGAGCCCATTTTGATTGGTAGAAACATCCTCAAAACTTTGCTAAGACAAACTACAAATGAATGCAAAGGAAAGCATACAAAATATGCATGTCAACTGCACAAATAGAGTTGAATACAACGAACCCCGAATGGTGAATGTTGTTAATAAACATACAAAAGAAAGCCTAAGATGCCTATTGTTAATTAGCGAAAATTTCAAGATCGGGAGAAGTTTGATATGATAGACTTGAGAATGAATCACTACGAGTGGAGCCATCAGTAAGAACTCATAAGGTTGAAGGGATGAAACCCCATAAACCTAAGACATCCAGTCCAAACCCCATCATTCGATATGCTTAATGAAAGGCTTGAAGCCAAAACAAGACAGTATAAGACATAAGAGGCTTATGCAAATGTCAAGTTAGCCTCGAATAAGGCAAAATCGTCGTAAATGTGTAAGTCGCTCCACACTTTACACCAAGACGATACTCGTGAAACACTAGTGTATATTAAAATCCCCAAAAAAGGGTAGTAAGTCCCAGGTAAGGGATAAAAGACCCCAAGTCTCGAAAAAGACTGGTATAACTTCTATGAAATCCTAGTGCATTATCATAGAAGTTGGGGGGCAAATGATATGGGTTAAAAATAACCCTAAAGACATAATTAATATTGCATTAATTAAACCTAGCTGGTCCATAAATAAGGCCCATTAATAAGGCCTGGAACTCTAATTAAATATTAATTTCGTTATTAATATTTGGGCTAGAAGTACAACCTGTATTAGGAGACGTCCAATACATACTTGTTCTAATACAAATGGGCTTGTTCCAATAAAAGTCCATTATGATATGGAAACAACTCCTACAAGGAAGGATCTAGAATTAATCCTTAACCACCGTCAATGATAAGACTTATCCTTCAAGGAAGTGATAATATTTATCAACCGTCAAGGATAAGATTTATCCTTCAAGAAAGTGATAATACTTATCCACCGTCAATGATAAGATTTATCTTTCAAGAAAATCAATATTTATCCACTAGGCTTCTAAACGCCTATATAAAGGGTCCGACCCCTCATCTCAGAACTACGTTTTAGACTTCATCCTCGAATAAGGACATACAAGTCACTACGTCCTTGGTGTGCCCCTGTCGCCATAGCCCCAAGGGCAACACCAAGAACTACGTTTTATTGGCTTGATTTCTAAATACTAGAGATACGTAGGCATCTTGTTAGGACCAAGTTAGTCCCCGATAACAAGAGCAGCCATTAAAGCTCGAAGCTCTCTAACCCTAGCATTAAATTCGCAAGCACAATTTTTATTCCACAACACAGTTAAAAATAAAACTCATCTAACTAACTATGCACATCAAAAATTATATTGACCAAACACGTGTCTAAGATAAATGAGAGTCGTTTCTCTTTTTTTCCTCTTTCTTACTCCGTAAATCCTAGCTTTCATTCTTCCACTAGCTTTAAACTCACTTCCCCTTTGTCTTTCCTACTTCAACACCGTCAATTTTTTCCTTCACTTATCTTTATGCTGAACTTAAACTTTCCTTTTGGACTGTTTTGGCTTGTCCTTATTTTGCTCTTAAGAAGTTTTATTTTAATTACGAAATTTCTTTGAATGTTTGGGTCTACGGGAATCTTGAAATTATTTCTACCCATGAATTTAGTTTTATCACCAATTTTGATTTAAAGATTATTGTGGTTGATTTGGTTATGACTCTTGTTGATGTTTACAAAGTTACGTTGGGTTATTTTGGAATGTGCATTATATTCTATCGTGATTTGAAACTTATAATTTTCCAATTTGGGGGCATGGATAGGGTCCTTATGTTTATGTTTGTCACTACTCATGATCATTTTGGTATGATGGTACAAGCTTATTTATATGCCTTCATTCATCCGAGAGAGAATACATGTTGTCAGTTGTGTGTGATATTGCTAAATCAGTACCTTTGGTTATTGTGAAGAAGACATATAGATGGGTTAATATGAGTTTAGTTAATTTTGATGGCGAGTTAATTCTGAATGGTCATGACTCAACAATACTTAAGAATGTTGTCTTTGAGGATGGCGGTGATGTAGAAGAGTACATTAGTGGGCTGAATGAGGATCTTGTTAGAAAATGAAGTAAATACATTAATTATGCGGATATATATTAAATATACAAGATATATATGTGCATGGGCCATATATATTATTTCATGCATGGAATTGAAAGACTTCTGGTGACATACTAGGAGTAGGACTCTTGAATACATGCTTAATAATTATCATTACAGCTTATTAAGGAGGCAAATACTTATCAAAAACGTGGGAATATCAGCTTAAAGGAGTCCAACATCAAGAGAACTACATATGAACTTGATTCGTATAAATATAGGATATGTAGGTCAGGTCATTTGCAAGGGGACGCACTCACATTCTCTATACTATTCTCGTGTAGGAGATTTTGTGATACTCATTTCCGGAAATTATTCTATCAACATTGCCCGAAAAACCTTGTGAATTCAGTCCAAAACAGTCACAAATCATTCTCGGTTCTAGGCAGTTGAACCCCCTAACAATAGCGTTCGTACCTGTTCTTGTGCCTATTTCTACGCTCTTGTTCCGTTATTTCAATAAACCTCCGCATTTGTGTTGTATCAAATTTCTCTCACAACATGGCCAAAATACAACGATTGCATCACAAGTCACAAGCCATGGCAGCTTGCAAAAAAGCATTCTAATTTTTCATTGTCTTTCATAAATGCATAGATTTCTTGTATACATGTATGATGTATGTCGTAGCAAGCCGTGAACAGTCTATTTCAACCCTACACTAATTGTCTCTATCAACTGCATCTTTCTATATCTATTTCTGTGTTTTGATTTTTAGCTCTTGATGATCCGAGCAATATATATATGATGTCCTCGTCGACATAGGATGTTTTTATAACATAAATTTAATTATTAACGAATGTAAGAAGTTTGTATACATAATTAAATTATTTAACCGACTTTTTGACAGGAAACTGAAGTTTGGGAAAAATCCATAACAAAGATTCATCATGTAAAACAAAATCCTCAATCTTTCATACGCAACTCATAAATACAGATCGATCGCACTAAATCTACGCCTTTGTCAGTCGTGTCAACCATTTGTCTTTTTCCTGATTTTCTCAAGTTGGAAATTTTAATTTAATTTTTTAAGCAGGAAGAAAATCTGTTAAATTAGTAAATAAATCTCTGTAAATAGTAAGTAAAGTGTCAGCTAAACTCATTACAAAATGATTCAAAGATCTTGATTCTGGCATGGTGTTTACTGTGCAGTAGTAGACGATGACAATGACTACTAAGACATTAAGAAAGAGATATATATAAAATTAGATAAAACGTCTGCAAAAGAAACGGAAAATATTGTAAAATTGCAACGTTTTCTTATTATTTTGCATTTTATGTATGTAGTGTTTTTCAGTTTGACAGCTTTTTAAGTCTATAATTTATCTTTGTAAGAACGTCACTTCTACATATGTGCAAGTCTGCGAAACAAAACTTCTACATTTTGATGATCTTGACAAGTCTTTGACCTTGCGTATTACTACTCTACCAGTCTACCTTGAAGCTTTTAAGCTTTACTAAAATTATTTAAACATTTTAGGGATTTCTGCTCCTAATTTGTTTGATGTTAAGTTTTAACCAGTGACATGGGCTATGATATTTAGTTGACCTAGAACTCTGGTTGAGTTTTTTTTTTCCTAAACAACTCCGCTTGAAGTTGTTTAAACTTCCTTTTCACTAACAAAATCCATTGACTTGTACATGATATAATTATTTTAATCCTCCCAACGCTAAGTTCTTGATAATAAAGCATATTAACGTAGTACATTCTCCAAATTCATTATGACATCAACTTAAATGTCGACTAGTTTCTCAAATTTCAGTTCAAGAAGGATCCTGCAGACTATTGTTATAATTAATATATACTCCCTCGGTCCCCCTCAATTCTTTACATTGAGAGGACGACACGAAAGTTAAGAAAAATTGTAAATTAATAGAGAAAAGTAAGAAAAATGAGTAAAGCGGTGGGATCAATCAATATTTAATGTATAAAATGGGTATAAAGTAGATATAGTGGAGGAAAGTAGTGAATGTGATTGAATTTTATATTATAAAATGTTACTATTTTTTATATGTAAAGAAATGAGAGGGACGTAACAAAAAGGAAACTGTAAAAAAATGAAAGGGACAGTTTCACATATTATATGCGCATGCGAATGTTAAAGGAATATATGATTGTTATAAATAGTGTTCTAAAAGTCGGCGATTAATCGCTAGATGGCGGGCCACCGAACTGATTAAGCAAAAATCGGTCAATTAATCATTTTTTCATAAAAAACGGTCAAAAATCGGTTGAATCGATCAAAATCGGATTAATCAGTCAAAAATCGGGCTAATTATTAAAAAATAGTTAAAATTAAAAAAAATAAAAATTAAAAGGTAGAAACTTAATTAAACAATAGGAAAAAACATTATTTTTTACATATAATTATAATTTTAGATGTTTAAATCGTAAATTCTCTTAAATTGATCTCTAATTAAAAAGTTAAACCTTCAAAATTTTATTTATTACAATTATATAACATTTTAAACATATTTGCATAAATATATGATAATAACATATGTTTAGTTGAAATAACGAAACAATTTTATAATTGTAGATAAAAAAATATTATTAAATTTATTCCGATTAATCATTCCAATTAATCCCCGATTACCTGATTAATCCCTAGACGGTGCCTTCACCGATTAACTCTGATTCCCGCTTTTTACAACACTTGTTATAATATACTACTCCCTCCGTCTCCTCCATTTGTTAACATTTGAAATGAAGGGTTCGGCACGCATTTTAAGGCTCTTATAAAATATAGTTCAATTATTTATTTTTAATTTTTTTTCTTTTTTGAATAAAAATCCAAAAATTTAATTTTTATTCAGAAGAAGAAAAAAATTAAAAAAATTAATGAAACTATACTTTAAAGGAGCTTTAAAATGTGTGCGTCTTTCAAATGTTATGGGACGGAAGGAGTAGAATGTTAGTTTAAGCATATCATATGTATTTGGGGAATTAATAAATAAATTCTCATTTTTATTATTTAAACTACAATTTTAATATTTAGATATTTTAATTACCTAATTATCCATGATTTTTGAATGGAGTTCGTTGATTCTATTTTTATTATGAATGTTCAATTGGTTACCTAAAAAAATAATGATTGTTCAATTATTCCACACGTAATAAAGGTGATATTATATAATACTCTCTCCTTTCAAAATTAAGTGGCGGTTTATAATTTTTTTAAGTCAACTTACTATAAGTTTGACGGCAGATTATGTAGTACTAATTTAACATTTTACAAATTTAAAAATTATATTTTATAATAATCAAATATACTTTTTAATGATATTTTTTATAATTCATGAATTTAATATTAAGTTTTAATAAATAGTCAAAATTGATTTAGTTTGAATTTAAAATTTTATAAAAAAAATCAATTTTCGTACGTTACATACATTTATCACTACTCTTAAATATAATCTCTCTAATAAAACTCACGTGTATAGGCTATAGCAACTGACTTCAATTCATTAGATCCGGACACCATTTAATTTAATTAGGTAGTATCCTATGCAGAATTCAAAGAAGTCGGTAGATGATAATCAGAAATTGATTGGCAAATATTATTGGAACTTGGAACTATTGAAACACACAGTACTAGTATAGTCTAGTACTATCGCACAACAAACAAACGAACACATGCAGGAACACAACTAGACCATGCACCTAAGCCATTACCAAATCAGTGTCAATCTCGTCACGTCTCGGCTCGGCGGTGACCCCATTCCTAACTATTCATGCACTTCAACGGCTCTTTCGGTTGTCCACAAAAATTTCCCAACAACATGTAAATAGAGACTTCTGCAGGTCGACTGGTAGAGATTTTTATCAGCTGACTCCTAATATATCTGTACTAGATTACTAGTCTTGTATCCAATATATGAAATGTGCGGCAATCAACCATCTATTCATTACAAAAAGTTAGCTAAACTTGAACCCTACAACATTTTCTTCTTTTGTTAAAACAATCAAACAAAACATATTCGATATATGTCGCTTTAAAATAAAGACGAGTCGTGTGCGATATATTTAAATTATATTTTGTGAATTGTGATGATCCGATCCATATTTGAGAGGATTTTATAATGTACAAAATGAAAAAACATAAGATACGGATGTTAGGATAAAGGCTTTTTGGTCAGGCCATGCAGCTATGTCTTCTTGTTCTAGAAGGGACAAAGGCATGAACTGGAATGTATGATAAATATGAAATGAAGGTCCATATCTGGACTAAATGGCCATTTGACATTAAAGTTGTATTCATGGAGAAAAATACCCCACTATTTATCAATGTAAAAACATGATCATTACTAATTAATAATAATGGGCCACTTAATCACTCTCCTAGGTTTCCAGAGTCATTAATTAATGAAGAAGAATAGAAGTCCATTGAGACAAATTGTAAATATTATTACCAATGTATCCAAACAAACTTCCCTTTTTAAATAAATTATTTTTAGCAACAAGGAGTGATAATTAAAAGTTTGAAACCCTATTTTCATAAATTTTCAGTTCTGAAAAGAGAATCAAGGAAGGCCCAATGGTACAATCAGCTATCAAACAAGGTCAGTAGTGGACCAAACTCTGTTCTGACCCAATCATTCTTGTAAGTACCATATGAAATGGGCCTGTGCCAGTCTGCTAAACAGTTTGTACGCCAGCTGAACAAAACATATCAACTCAGTGAAAGCAATTATACAAAGTAATGAAATAGACTACACAGTGCACATTATTTCTTATTTTAGATTCTAGTATGCTACTGTACCTTTCTCAAGCAAAAATTTTTTATAAACTATAACATTTTTTTTAAAATCTTTAGTGAGTGCTAAGCTAGGACAGAAATTAGTGCTTTTATTCATAAATTACAAAAAGTCTTTTAAAAACAAAAATTTATCAAGATATGAATATTAATAAAAACTAGCTTCTATCCGGTGCGATGCATGATTTTCTTTAATATTTTATTATTTTTATTTAGATTTTTGTAATTATATCTTTTTATGAAATTTTAATATATATTTATATGTGTATTTAATAAATTGGATTTATATATCTAACAATATAAGTATTTTAATTTAATAAATTGCTGACGTAATCTTTAGTATTATTTTAGATATTAAAATAGAAAAATATTTTTAAATAAAAGATCTAACGGTTCGTATTTATTTGCTCTTAAAAAATCTAAGAGTAACTAAAGTGCAAATAACAAAATATGTGTGTGCTGATTTTCTTTTAACATATGCTATTACTTTTATTTTTTATTAATTATTTTATTTAAATTGAATATTATAAAAAAATTATATTAAACATGGATTTTATAAGTTTAATATAATAATATTTTCATTATTTCTATATTTTGCCCGTGTTTTTTTTTTATTCGAATATGAGTTGTTTCAATTAAAAAATATAAAACAAACAATGTCCTTAAAAAGACAGTTAGTTACTTATTAATAATTATATTACATTTATATATATATATATGTTGTCCGTGTTACTTTTAGAAAATTAGTTGTTTAAATTAGAAAATAGAAAATTATATTACCTTTTTATATATATGTTGCTCGTGTTACTTTTAGAAAAATTAGTTGTTTAAGTGAGAAAAAATAAAAAAAAGTTATTTGTTTAGCTGAAAAGGGTAAATGGTTATTTATTAATAAATATATATAACAATATTACCATTACATATTTATTTTGCATGTGTTATGTTTAGAACATAGTTGTTTTAGTTAGAAAATGTAAATGTATTACATTTTAGAACATGAGTTGTTTTAGTTAAAACTCGTGTGATGCATGGATTGTTAATTGTTATTTAATTATTATTTTTTTAATTGTATTTGCTAAAAAAAATAAGTAGGCATGTAAAAATAGCTAAACACTTTTAATTAATTAAAAACATTAAAACATATTTTAAAAAAAATAAGTAAGGGTTTGCTCATTATATTTTTGGAAAAAAGAGGGTTTTAGTATGAAAAAATAAAAAATGTAACATAGTTTAAAAAGCTAAATGCTCGTGATATTTTTGGAAAATGAGGTTTTAAAATTTAATAATTTAAATTATTTAAATATGTTTTAAAATAAATAATTAAAAGGTTTGTTCGTAACATTTTTAGAAAAAAAATGGATTTTAGTGAGAAAAATAGAAAAAGTAAATTGAAAAAGACAATTTTCCGTGATATATTTAGAAAATGAGGGACTTTGTTAAAAAAAAAATATGTAATGTGTTTTAGCTGAAAAGGTAATTGATTATAAATAGGTATTTGATTATTTATATTTTAATATTTTTAGTAATTGTATTTGTTAAGAAAAATAAGTAAGCATGTTAAAATAGGTAAAGTTTTAAATAAATAATTATAATATTAGATTTAAAAATAAATAACTAAATGTTTGTCCGTGATATTTTTGAAAAATGAGAGGTTTTAGTAAGGAAAAATAGAAAAACTAACATGTTTTAGTTATAAAAAAAAAGTAATTGTTCGTGATATATTTGAAAAAGTAGGGGAATTTGTTAGAAAAAATAAAAAAATTAATGTATTTTAGGTGATTAAGTGATATGGGTTAAAAATAACTCTAAAGACATAATTAATATTGCATTAATTAAACCTAGCTGGTCCATAAATAAGGCCCGTTAATAAGGCCCGAAACTCTAATTAAATATTAATTTCGTAATTAATATTTGGGCTAGAAGTACAACCTGTATTAGGAGACGTCCAATACAGACTTGTTCTAATACAATTGGGCTTGTTTCAATACAAGTCCGTTATGATATGGAAACAACTCCTACAAGGAAAGATCTAGAATTAATCATTATCCACCGTCAAGGATAAGACTTATCATTCAAGGAAGTGATAATACTTATCCACTGTCAAGGATAAGATTTATCCTTCAAGAAAGTGATAATACTTATCCATCGTCAAGGATAAGATTTATCCTTCAAGGAAATCAATACTTATCCATTAGGCTTCTAAACGCATATATAAAGGTCTGACCCCTCATCTCAGAACTACGTTTTGGACATAGCTCCATACGTCGTCCACTACGTTTTGGACACAACTCCATACGTCATCTACAACGTTTTAGACTTCATCCTCGAATAAGGACATACAAGTCACTACGTTCTTGGTGTGCCCTTGCCACCATAGCCCCGAGGGCAACACCAAGAACTACGTTTTATTGGCTTGATTCTCAATTACAAATTGAGATACGTAGACATCTTGTGAGGACCGATTTAGTCACGAAACACAAGAGCAGCCATAAAAGCTCGAAACTCTCTTAAACCCTAGCAATTAATTTACAAGTACACTTTTTAATCCATAACATTTGGCGCCGTCTGTGGGAAGACAACATCAACCATGGCAAACACACGAAGATAACTCGAGATACTCAAACTTCTGAGGAGATTCCTATCACCTCTGAGGTTGATGCTCACGGAAATCAACCACCGCCAACTACTGGAATTCAAGGGGCGAATATCCCCCTCACCACCACTCAAGGACCGGAAATCCCAATTTCGGTTGAAGGGATGAATCCCCTACAAATGGTCGTTCATGGACCTAATCCACAAGAGACCATTCACCAGCAACCAATCACGACATCCCCACTGCTAATGAATGCACCAAGTGGTCTTCAACTCAATACAACGGATCTGGCCCAATATGCAACTCAAACTCTTGGGATGCCAAATTATGACATGCCTCCTCGAGCCACGATGGGCAGCAGTGGTCTCAACCCCACTTACCATGAAGCATATGTTCCTCCTTACATACAAGGTCTGGGACCCCAAAATCAACAAACTCAAACTCGACGGACCCCTTTGACTCAAGACTACTCGGTTCCCTATACTGAGGACGAGAATTATTCAACTGAAGAAGAGAGGGATGTTACCCCAAGGAGGAGACGTTTTTCCCAAACAAATCGGGAACAACACCAAACTACTAAGGAAAAGATTGCAGCCCATGAGGCAAAGGCTGCAAGGCTCAAGAAATTACTGGCAGAACAAGAGGCCGCAAAAGCCCAAAGCCAAGAAACTGGAAGAGTCCCGATAATCAACCTGGACCCAACACCAAGAGGGCTGAAGCCCCAAAGGGTGATCCTAGTATTTTGGTGCCCCTAGGATATCTTGATGATCCTACACCACCGTTTACTCAAGATATCATGAAAGCTAACATATCCAGGAAGTTTAAGATGCCAACGATCAAAGCTTATGATGGAACGGGGGATCCCGCAAATCACGTAAGAACCTTCTCTAATGCACTGTTGTTGCAGCCAACCAATGATGCGGTCAAGTGCAGGGCGCTTCCACAAACCTTGGCGGGCATGGCCCAACGTTGGTATAGTCGTCTACCTCCCAATTCCATTGGGTCTTTTAAGGAACTAAGCAAAGCGTTCATCAACCAATTTGTTAGTGGAAGGGTGCACGAGAAAAGTTCTGCATCAGTCATGGGAATCCAGCAAGGAAAGAATGAAGCTTTAATGTATTATATCAACTGATTCACTCGGGAGGCTCTGAAAGTCCCGGACTTGGAGGACAAAGTAGCTATGATAGCCCTGCAGCAAGGAACCACTGATGATCAATTCAAAAGATCATTGGCAAAACATCCACCCGAGAGCATGCTAAAGCTCCAAGACAGAGCCGGAAAGTACATCAAGGCTGAAGAAAGCATGAGAAAGTATGAACCCACTGTTGGTGGCAGTGGAAATTCAAAGAAAAGAAAGAAAACTCAGGAGTACGACGTCAAGGAAAATTTTCCCAGAACGTCAAAGGATTCTGATTCTCCACCCAAGAGAAACAATTTTGGGCCAAAGTTTACGGAGTATGCAAGATTAAACACTCCCAGGAGCCAAATTCTGATGGAAATAGCAAAGGAGGAGGATCTCCGATGGCCGAAGCCACTAAGGACTGATATGTCCAAACGGAATCAAAACCAATTCTGTCGGTTCCACAAGGAAGTCGGTCATGACACGGATGATTGCTGACAATTGAAAGATGAGATCGAGTTTTTGATACGAAGAGGAAAGCTCAATAAATTCACTAAGGATGGAAATCAAGGGAGTCAAAGGGGAAACTATGAAAGGAAGGATTATGACAGAAGGGACAACGATCAAGATCGTAATCCCAAGCCCCGAGGGCCAGTCATCAACATGATATTCGGAGGACCAACTGTTGCTGGGTCCTCCCGAAACTCAAGGAAAGCCTATGCGCGAGAGGTATTGACTGTGGTTGGAGAAGCACCGAAACGTGTCCGAACAGAAATATCAATAGGTTTTGATGATTCTGACTTAGAAGGAGTAAAGTTTCCCCACGATGATCCCTTAGTCATCATACCTGTGATAGGCAATTCTGAAACAAAGAGAGTTTTGGTTGACAATAGAGCGTCAGTGGACATCTTGTTCCATGATGCTTTTATCAAGATGGGCTATACTAACTCTCACTTGACACCCTCGAATATGCCCATATATGGATTCAATGGAGTGGAGTCAAAGGTGGAAGGCACTATCCAACTCCCAATGACAATGGGGTAAGGGTCGAATACGTCTACTCAGATGTTGAACTTCATAGTTATAAAGGCAACTTTGACCTACAATGCAATCCTGGGAAGGACGGGTCTTCATGCGTTCAAGGTCGTTGCCTCATCTTATCATCTGAAAATCAAGTTCCCAACGAGGAATGGAATTGGTGAAGAACGGGGAGACCAAAAGATGGCTAGAAGTTGTTACGTAGCCGCGTTAAGGCCTGATGGAGTCGGGGGGCAGGTTCTCCCCATTGAAGACATGGATACTAGTGATAATGAGGACCGGGGAGGGAAACCAGCAGGGGATTTAATCCCAATTCCCTTAGTCCCTGGTGAACCGGAGAAGGTGACTTATGTTGGAGCACTATTGCCTGAACCATTAAAAAGCAAGCTCATATCTTTTCTTCAAGAGAACAATGACGTTTTTGCTTGGACAACGGCGGACATGCCATGGATTGATCCCCAATTGATAACCCACAAATTAAATCTGAATCCTGAAAGGAAGACGGTGAAACAGAAGAAGAGAAATTTTACTCCAGAAAGGCAAGAGGCCATTAGACAAGAAGTAGAAAAGCTTGTAAAGGCTGGGTTCATTGAAGAGATACAATTCCCAGAATGGTAGGCTAACCCGGTGATGGTCAAAAAAGCCAATGGAAAATGGAGAATGTGTGTAGACTTCACTGATTTGAACGATGTATGTCCTAAGGATTATTTTCCCTTACCAAGGATTGATGCCCTAATAGATGCCACAGTTGGGCACGAGATGCTCAGTTTCATGGATGGCTTCAGTGGATACAACCAAATCAAAATGCACAATGGTGACATCTTCAAAAATGCAGGGGTAACATACCAAAGATTGATGAACAAAATTTTTGAACACCTGATTGGAAAAACCATGGAGGTCTATGTGGATGACATGTTGGTTAAAAGCCTCGATAAGGCCGATCATATAAACCATCTACGAAAAGCGTTTGAAGTGCTGAGGCACCACAAGATGATGTTAAATCCAGCTAAGTGTGCCTTTGGTGTAGGCTCGGGAAAGTTTTTAGGCCTGATGGTTTCCAAGAGAGGAATCGAGGCTAATCCCGACAAAATCAAAGCAATTCTAGACATGGAACCATCACGGACTGTCAAGGATGTCCAAAAACTAACGGGAAGAGTGGCAGCATTGGGAAGATTCATCTCCAAGTCATGAGAAAAGTGCTTACCTTTCTTCAAAGCACTCAAGAACGTGAAATTTTTTGAGTGAACAACTGAAAGCCAGGAGGCCTTTGAGGCCTTGAAGAAGTACATGGCTGATGCACCACTGTTGGCAAATCCAAAGCCAGGAGAAACTCTCTATTTGTACTTGACAGTTTCTAACACAGCCCTTGGAGCTGTTTTGGTAAAAGAAGATTTGAAGGTTCAGAAACCCATTTACTACGTAAGTAAGATTCTACATGGGGCAGAAATAAACTACTCTACGATTGAGAAGTTTGCCTTAACCTTGATAATGGCCTCAAGAAAGCTACGCCCATACTTCCAGGCACACAAGATAGAGGTCTTGACCAATCAGCCTCTAAGAAACATCTTGCATAGCCCTCAAATTAGTGGAAGGTTGATCAAATGGGCTATTGAATTGGGAGAATTTGACATCAAGTATAAGCCTCAAACGGCCATAAAAGCTCAAGCACTCGCTGACTTCATGGTTGAATGCACCATTGACAACCAAAAAGTCGGGGGCAGGAAGTAGTAATGGAAGACAAGAAAGATGAAGACATGGTGTCCAAAGAATGTTGGGTGCTCTATTTTGATGGGGCATCAAAAACAAAATCAAGTGGAGCAGGTTTGGTGCTACAAAGTCCTGATGGATTTCTGATAAAGTACGCACTAAAACTGGACTTCCCAACGACCAACAACGAAGCTGAGTACGAAGCCCTGATAGCTGGCTGGAGCCTTGAGAGTTAAAACTCTGAAAGTATATGGAGACTCGAGACTAGTGGTTTCCCAAGTAAATGGGGAATTTGAGGCCAGAGATGAAGTCATGGCCAAGTACCTAAAACTTGTCAAGGCCATCGTGACCCAGTTTGATGAATGCTATGTGGAACACATTCCAAGGGAAGAGAACATGAAGGTCGATGCCTTGTCTAAATTTGCCTCTTCTGAAATTGAAAACTACGCAGGAAGTGTATACTTCCAAGTCTTGAAGACCCCAAACATTAATGAAAAGTTGATAACACCCATTGATGTGGCTAGTTGTTGGATGGATCCCATCAAATCTCATCTGGAAACTGGGTGGTTACCCAACGACACTTCAGAAGCACGAAAGCTATATGTGAGAGCACTAAGGTATGCCCTGATTGAGGGAACCCTATACAAAAAGTCTTTCATCATCCCATACATAAAATGCTTGAGACCCCAAGAGGCAGAATTGGCCCTAAGGGAAGTACATGAGGGAATTTGTGGGCAGCACTTGGGGGCAGAGCCCTTGCTCATAAAATTACCCGTATGGGTTTTTATTGGCCAAGCATACTTGCAGATGATAAAAGCTACGTAAAGAAATGTGAACGGTGCCAAAAGCATGCACCGGTGGTTAGGCAACCACCAGAGATGATGACATCCATAAGCTCACTTATCCCATTCGCCATGTGGGGAATGGATATACTTGGACCATTTCCACTGGCAAGTGCTCAAAGAAAATTCTTAATAGTGGCAATTGACTACTTCACTAAGTGGATTGAGGCTAAACCTCTAGCCAAGATAACCACCAAACAAGTATTGCAATTTCTATGAGAAAGTGTAATGTGTAGTTGTGGAATCCCACGAATCCTGGTCACGAACAATGGGAAGCAGATTGACAATGAAGATTTCAAAAAGTATTGTGAGGAGAACAACATTGAGTTGCGATTCACATCAGTTGCTCATCCTCAACCAAACGGACAAGCCGAGGTGGCCAACCGAATCATCCTAGATGGACTCAAGAAGAGAGTTGAACGCCCAAGGAACACTTGGGTGGACAAGTTGTTCCCTATACTTTGGGCATATCGTACCATTTGCAAGGTTACTACTGAAGCAACTTCATTCCTATTAGCCTATGGGGCAGAAGCCGTGGTGCCATTGGAGATTACTCATACCTCCCCGAGAGTAGGGGCTTTTGAGCCTGAATCGAACAAAGAAGGTATGAGGTTGGCTCTTGATCTAATTGATGAAGTCAGAGATGAGGCAAATGCCAAGATCGTGGAACATCATAAGCGAGCATCTTTCTACTACAACCTAAGGGTTAAAGAAAGGTTCTTTTGTCAAGCAGACTTGGTTCTCAGAAAGATTGAAGCATCCGGGGTTGGACAGAAAGGAAAATTAACCCCTAATTAGGAAGGGCCCTACAAAGTCAAGAACGTATTTGGTCGAGGCTCATACAAATTAGAAACCCTCGAAGGACATGAGGTGCCAAGGACTTGGCATGCCTCAAACTTAAAAGTTTATTATGTTTAGTGCATCCTAAAAGAATCCGCTAGTAGGACTAGTAGAAATAAGGTTCGATGAAATCACGAGCTTCCTAGAAAGCAGATGAAGGGTTGAGCCCGTTTTGATTGGTAGAAACATCCTCAAAGCATTGCCAAGACAAACTACAAATGAATGCAAATGAATGCAAATGAACGCATACAAAATATGCATGTCAACTGCACAAATAGAGATGAATACAACGAACCCCGAAGGGTGAATGTTGCTAATAAACATACAAAAGAAAGCCTAAGATGCTTATTGTTAGTTAGCGAAAATTTCAAGCTCAAGAGAAGTTTGATATGATAGACTTGAGAAAGAATCGCTACGAGTGGAGCCATCAATAAGAACTCGTAAGAGTGAAGGGTTGAAACCCCAAAAACCTAAGACATTCAGTCCAAACCCCATCATTCGATATGCTCAATGAAAGGCTTGAAGCCAAAACAAGACGGTATAAGACATAAAAGGCTTATGCAAATGTCAAGTTAGCCTCGAATAAGGCAAAATCGTCGTAAATGTGTAGGTCGCTCCACACTTTACACCAAGACGAAATTCGTGAAACACTAGTGTATATTAAAATCCCTAAAAAGGGTAGTAAGTCCCAGGTAAGGGATAAAAAGACCTCAAATCTCGGAAAAGACCGGTATAACTTCTATGAAATCCTAGTGCATTATCATAGAAGTTGGGGGGCAAATGATATGGGTTAAAAATAACCCTAAAGACATAATTAATATTGCATTAATTAAACCTAGCTGGTCCATAAATAAGGCTCATTAATAAGGCCCGAAACTCTAATTAAATATTAATTTCGTAATTAATATTTGGGCTAGAAGTACAACCTGTATTAGGAGACGTCCAATACAGGCTTGTTCTAATACAATTGGGCTTGTTTCAATACAAGTCTGTTATGATATGGAAACAACTCCTACACGGAAAGATCTAGAATTAATCCTTATACATCGTCAAGGATAAGTCTTATCATTCAAGGAAGTGATAATACTTATCCACTATTAAGGATAAGATTTATCCTTCAAGAAAGTGATAATACTTATCCACCGTCAAGGATAAGATTTATCCTTCAAGGAAATCAATACTTATCCATTAGGCTTCTAAACGCCTATATAAAGGGTCTGACCCCTCATCTCAGAACTACGTTTT
Organism: Heracleum sosnowskyi; assembly: GCA_030848705.1. NCBI lineage: Eukaryota > Viridiplantae > Streptophyta > Magnoliopsida > Apiales > Apiaceae > Heracleum > Heracleum sosnowskyi. Next base: position 15,794,401 of record CM061239.1, read on the forward strand.
GGACATAGCTCCATACGTCGTCCACTACGTTTTGGACACAACTCCATACGTCATCTACAACGTTTTAGACTTCATCCTCGAATAACGACATACAAGTCACTACGTCCTTGGTGTGCCATTGCCACCATAGCCCCGAGGGCAACACCAAGAACTACGTTTTATTGGCTTGATTCTCAATTACAAATTGAGATACGTAGGCATCTTGTGAGGACCGATTTAGTCACGAAACACAAGAGCATCCACTAAAGCTCGAAGCTCTCTTAAACCCTAGCAATTAATTTACAAGTACACTTTTTAATCCATAACAAAAAGATAATTGGTTATAAATATGTAATATTATTATTTAATAATATATTTCTATAAATAAGTAAGGTTAATTAAGTAAAAACACGAATTTAAGAAAGGTCAAAATCACAACGTACCATACCGACCGACCAAACTTTTAATGTTTCGTCTATTAAATAATAACTAGCTTAAAACTCGTGCGATGCACGGATTGTTATTAATAATAATAGTTATTATTATTTATGTTTTAATATTCTATTAATTTGCATTTGCTAAAAAAAAAATAAGTAAGCGTGTTAAACTTTTTTAAATAATTAAAAGTATTAAAATAGATTTTTTTAAAAAATAATAACTGTTTACCCGTGATATTTTTGGAAAAGGATGGGCCTTAGTAAGGAAAAATAGAATAAGTAACATGTTTTAGCTGAAAAGGTAAGTGCTCATAATTAAAAGTATTTAAATAAGTTTCAAAATAAATAAGTAAGGATTTGCCCAGGATATTTTTGGAAAATGAGAGGTTTTAGTAAGGAACAATTGAAAGAGTAACATGTTTTAGTTGAAAAAGGTAATTGCCCGTGATTTTTTTAGAAAATGAGAGAATTTTGTTAGAAAAAATAAAAAAAACGTATTTTAGCTGAAAAGATAGTTGGTTATAAAAATGTTATTATTTAATAATAATTTCTTTAGAAAATGAAAAAATAGAAAAAGTAACACGTTTCAGCTGAAAAAATGCTCATAATTAAAAGTATAAAAATAGATTTTAAAAATAAATAAGTAATGGTTTGCCCGTGATATTTTTGGAAAATAAGGGGTTTTAGTAAGGAAAAATAGAAAAATTAACATGTTTTTGTTAAAAAAGATAATCGCTCGTGTTTTTTTTAGAAAAATACAGGATTTTGTTAGAAAAAAGGTAATGTATTTTTAGCTGAAAATTTAATTGGTTATAAATAATGTTATTATTTAGTGATAGTTAAGGAAAATAGAAAATATAACATGTTTTAGCTTAAAAAAGTAATTCCCGTGATTTTTCTAGAAAAAGAGGTGAAAGGTAATTGTCAATTAAAAGTATTAAAATAGGTTTTAAAATAAATAACTAAGGGCTTGCTCGTGATATATTTGGGAAATGAAGGAGTTTAGTTAGGGAAATAGAAAAAGTAACATGTTTTAGATGAAAATGAAATTTCCCGTGATTTTTTTAGAAAAAAATGATAATATATATTAACTGAAATGGTAACTGATTATAATAATTTTTATAATAATTAAATAAACAATTAAATAAGGCAAGTACCGTACCAAAAAATAGGTACCAAAATTTTTAATGTTTCGTCTTTAATAATTTAGTATATATTTTTAGAAAAGGTGACGTTTTAGCTGTAAAACTAGAAAATGTAACATGTTTTAGGTTAAAAAGGTAATTGTTCGTGATATTTTTGGAGAAGAAGGAGATTTTGTTAAAAAAATAAAAAAGATAATGTGTTTTAGTTGAAAAAAGATAATTGGTTATAAATATGTTTTATTATTCAATAATATATTTTTATAGATATGTAAGGACAATTAAGTAAAATCACAAAGTACCAAAAAACAGGTACCGTACCGACCAAAATTTTAATATTTCGTCTTTTATAATATAGTAAGTATATATAGACTAGTGTTGATGCCCGCGATGCTGGGCTTAGCAACATATGAATTTAGAAAAAAAAAATCCAAAATAATTTATGTTTTCTTAAATTTTGGAAAAGTAAATTTTGGAGATCAATTAGTGTAGTTGTTAATTAAAACAAAATATTTTAATGATGTTTTTTTAACAATTCAATTGTGACGAAATAATTGGGATTTTTTTTGGAAGTTGGTGGACATCAAAATATCAGTGTACAATCAATTTTGTTTTAATCTTCATCATTGATTACTAACTTTATAATGATAATGTTAATTTTTACAATATTACATTTTTAATTAAAATAATAAATATTTTAGAGTTACAATAGAAAATTCTTCTAATTTTTTTTCAAGGGAGACTTTTAAATAATACTTCTAAATAATACTTCTCGGCACCGCCTCCGGCGGCACCTCGATTTCTTTTTAAAAGAAATCATGACTACGAATAAATACAATTTTTTCCCAGTTAATTACACAACTATCCACTGTACAAAACAGGCAACAGACACTATTATATAGAAGATTAATTGTAGGCCTTGAAAGTACTACTAATTGAAAAGGACAAAATCTAATGAATTAGCCAAAGTTTTAAATTATAAATGCATGACAACATTAATTTTAAGAATTAGTGTTAAAAAGCTCCTTGACTTTGTCTTTGCAACATTTCTTATTTTATAAGTCCATAAGACAAAATAAGTTTAGAAATTTTAATTTACTACATTATTATCATTTTTATTTTATTTAGAAAATAGCATAAATATAAAGCGTTGGTTAAAGCTTAATTTTATTTAAGTAATTTTGAGATAACGCCTTAAATTTTAAGTATTCATAGATTATTAAAATTAATAAAAATATAATAATGATAATAACAGTTCAACAAAATTTACAAAGTTACAATGGTACAATCAACACCTGCATCTCACAGCCACACAGTACAGTATAGTCTTCAAAACAATCCGTTCTTACTTTCCAAAAGTCCACTGCCGTACTTGTAAGTTGTATCCTCTTAAAGAACTTTGTCCTCTTTTTTTTATATAAATTGGACATTGTATTAAGTCCAAAGGAGGTCATTTTACAATGTTTTAAAAGAGAAAGCACACCACTTAAACAAAAAGCCAATGCCAAAATCCCAGATTACTTGGCCACAGAGTAAGACCAAACCTCGTGCAGAAAAACTATACAAAACAACCCCATTGAAGGCTTTAAACAGCATGCAATACAAATTCACTCAATTGGAGATTATGTCTATTCATCACCAATATCCGGTAGACAGTCATTGTTAATCATTATCGAAGTATCAAATACCTGAGAATGAAACATATAGACTGTAGAAGTTATTCATTGTTGGTAGGCAACCCAAATCCTGCTTGCAATTAATTTCTCAGTCATGCTGTTTAAATAATTTTGTAAAAGATTTGAACATGCTCTCTTCCTAACTGTAATCATGTAAAGTTTGAATTTGCTTAGCTTGGAGCCTTGCAATTTTGGTCTGCTTACCATTAACACATGTGTGATGATATTTGGAATACTATATGTGAAGTAATCACACTGCACCATAAAAGAGTTCTTTTCTTAAATCTATACTCTTTCTCTAGTGCACAGAGTTGGAATTCATACAAAATTAGAACTTGATGTTAGAGATGATGGATATGAACTCCTCTCGACTTAGAACCATTACTCTTACAGAACTTGGTTAAGGATAATCTAAGACACTTGGTAAGTCTACTCTCTTAATGCATTCCTTACTTGAAAATGCAGTCTCTACTAATTTGAAAAAATAGAAAGCAAATAGAAGTAGGAGCAGTGCCCTGCTCATAGGGACTTGGTGATTATTAATTTAACTACCTCAAATGTTTTACAAAAACTATAAAACCAAAATGTTCAATAAATATCCTCAACTTTTATCTACTACTACATTAGATTTTCATACAATATTATCAACTAATGTCTATTTGTCATATGCATGTTTCTTTTCTCACAAAACTGCCTTATTTTTTTGTAGCCATTGTTCCATTTTTACCTTCTCATAGACATGCTAAACCATGCTAGCTGCTTGAGCCAACGATGCAGGCACGAGAATGGAAACTATTAAATATTCTCCACGATTTTCATTACTTCACATCCGTATAGACTTCCAACTTTGGCAAATTGAAAACTGCAAGCATTAGTCCAGGAAATCGTAAATCAATAGATCCTTGTAGTTCAATGATAAGTTGTCAGTTCTTATTGCCAAGTACAAAAAATGCAATTTAGCAAATTCAACAAATTCAGTATTATAGTATATTATTATAACAACAATTAGACTACTACAAATCAAGTGATGATAGAATTTTTTTTCTCTTAAAAACCTAGCAAACATCTACTAATAGCCCTTCACTCCTCTTACTGTCCAAGATCGGAATATACATCCAAGTACTACATATACAGAAAGTCAAAACTACCGAATACTGAATTAAGCAATGGACCAAATTCAGATATCCTCCAGCAATATATTCAATCAAATATTTATAGAAAAAACCACTGCCAAGCAAATATCTTAACAACCTAATTACATGGTGAATCGAATAACTATATAACTTAACAAAATACCAAATATATAAACTAATTACCTATAGAAAAGATTAGCTCAAAGCAATTCACAGTATTGCTTGTAAATGGTTGTCACCCCAAACATCTGCTTACTTCAACTGAAGCAGCCATTTCCAGAACTTCAATTTTTGCAGTTAGCACAAACTGACAGGTAGTATATAAATTAGATTAATAGCCAAAGTTGGGTAGTTCTAGCATATAAAAGTAACAAACTCATTAGTTATAGCTGCGCAAAAGGCATCATAAAACTCTTTGACTACACAAGAAAGAACACTACCTAAAATGTTTAAAATGAATTGCAAGTTTCCATGTTAAACTTTTCTTTTTAATGTCATACAATTGTAATCTATAATCAGGTTGTACTTGATAGTTAGTAGAAATAAGGACATGAAATAAAGCAACAAAGAAACACAATTTTATATAAAAAGTGCAAGGATATATTCAAATATTTAAAAACATACAACATATAAAGGTTTATAACACAATTCTACTTCCCGGAACCTACAATTTAAATGAAACACGAAAACTGAAAACAAAAAAAACCAAAAATAGTATTAGAACTTTCATCATACAGTAAAAAAAACAATCAACTAAAATCCAAACAATACAAACAAATTATAGCTAAGATTATAAGTTTCAAGAGAGGTAAACATACTAATGAGAGTACCAAAAACACCCCCTTGATATAGAAATTCAAACTTACACAAAAATATAAAAGGAATTTAGAAATTAGTTTACACTACTTATTAGAGGATTGACTAACAAAAGAAGAGACCACAGTGTTAGAATAGAAATGACAAAATGGCATTCGAATTTGAAAAAGATTGAAGAAGAGTATAGAGCATGATTTGGTATTTGAGTTATTTGGATTATTACTTGATTTGGGGAAGTGTTCCCTATTTGAATCTAAAATCTCATAAACATAGTTTACTTGGAAAGTTTGATCAGCTTGACATAATAAAAAATTGATATTAATGAATCAAGTTGTCTGATCACACTTGCAGGATATATTGACACAGAAATACGAACCGATATTTTAGTGACAGTGGCTGTAATATCTAACAAAACTAAAGGTAATCTTCTCAAAGTTTTATGCCCAGAAGAGTTTAATTAACATGACACATAGTGCTACTAAATTAATGAGAAAGAACTGAAAACACGCAAGTTGAATTACTTGCAAATCACTGAAAAAGACATATAGTTTTCATTCATATATCTCAAAATAACAAAGAATAATTGAAATCTTGATTTTCTAAGATATAATAAATAATAAAACTCTTTTAAATTTTTAAGATACAGAAATTGTACTAAGAATGCGGGTGTTATATACAAAGATGACCTCCAAATTCAAAACTCTTAAAACGACTACCATTTTGATTATTCAAAAAAAAAACCTTCAAAATCAATACAACCCATGAGTAACATTAAAAATCCAGCTACAACAAACGAATAAATTACCTCAAAGTCATATATTTGAGCAATATTAGCATGAAGACGAAGTCCCTCAAATTGAAAAAACTTTCCTCCATACCCAAAACTTAGAATCTGCAATAATAAAAAGATATGAAATTAAGTTCATGAGAGTATCAAGCAAAATTATGAACAATACACTCATTGAAGCATTAGATCAAACAGTTGGTATAATATGTAATCAAAATCACGTTTATACAAAGTCATAGCGGAAACAAACAATAGCCAACATTCTCTATTAATTATACGACTTAAAACAAAGATAGTAATTAGTAATAACACATCAAAGAAAAAGTTATGAACAATCTGATAGAGATGAAAAGGTAGACATGATAAATAAGATGAAAGGGAAGAGAGAAAGGATAAGAATATTATTTGAATTTTGAAACGAATTTAGAATGAAATAGGCTCAGTAAAAGTACATCCAATTTCAAACTTTGAATTTGAATTCCTGCCAATCTTCTCTTAGAAGCTTCAATTTTAATATATGCGTACTTCGGGCATAAGCTTCAGTGTATGTATATGTTCTAATTTTATTATATTTAATTTAAAATTGTATCCTAACAGCACGTGCAGCAACAGAAGTTTTGAAAATGCAGCATTTTTATTTGTACTTTAAGGCTCGGCAGTTTTGTAATTAATAGCAACTTTAAGGGTAATTTGTCAAATTGAATGGTAACTGTTGCAAACACGCAACAGACACTATATTATACATAGATTTATAAGCAAATGATATTTCTTTTTGCAAGTCAAAACAAAAGTTCAATACTTAACTTTTGAAGCACAACTATAGAAAAGGACGCTTTAACTTAGACACATACATTTAGCATTTACTAAGAATTACCAAATCTTATTACATCATTTTCCTGCTTATGAAATAAATCATCAAACTCGGACATTGCCATCACTACCTCTTTTAGTGTTCCATCATAGGGTTTGTACTGACCAGTTCAGGAGCTAGACATGCAAATATTATCAACTCAATTGATTATACCAAAAGGGCTTTTCCTGAGCAACACTCAGACACTCTTATCAAAAAATTTAGAGAAAAAATTAAGACTTTCACTATGTAGAATATGGATCGCATCCACACTTAGAAGGTCAGGAACATTATAAAAGTTGAACCTTTCCATTGTTTTCATTTTCCTTTATAAGGAGACCTCGTCAACTCTAACTTATTCAACATGACCATACAAAATATGAAGTCAGAGAAAACATTCTCATTTGAAACCAATTTTTTTTGAGAAAGTGGAAAAAGAGTTGGGGAATCAATACCAAAGCCCTAAGTATCCTTCATGATTTTATAGGTTTTTCCAGAGCCTCTACAGGAATATTAGCTTAGTCATTAGGTTCAACATTCGCAAAAGCCACCCTCAGCGACCACAATCTGCCTGCACAGACATGTGAATTTTTCATTTGATGTTCAGAGAATTGTATTGCTTATCTATACCCCGACATTAACATACTTGTAAAATCAAAGTTATCATAATTGATGCATCATACTTGCAAAATATAAACGACGATTAACATATAATATCTATGCCTAATGAAGTAGAAATAAAAGGAATGCAACCCTTTAAACAATTAAAACAACAGTATTAGTACCTTTTTTCCTAAACAACATTAATACCATTTAACCCTTCTAAGTGTATCTTTTCCTTTCTGGCCAACAGCTCTTTTACACACACAATCGAAGTTCTCTAGATTTTAACTTGATAGATCAATTATATCTCACATATTTGAGTCCAAACTAAAATGATCAATGGATTGTATACTACACCCTGCACATGTCTCATTTGCAAGAATTATATTCAAGTTCTCTAGCATTTTGCAACATGCCACTGCATTTGTCACCTATAAAATAAAAAAATTAAGCATGAACCATTAACTATGAGGCTGTATACTTACCGTATGTTAAAAAGTTCAGCGTCATTACCAGAGTCACCATAAGGAAAAGGAAGAGTGTCTCTAGGAAGTCTTTTGCAGCACATTGAGACAATATATCCATCTCACATTGCTTTACCATATAATTTTCAGACAATCTGCACACATTTATTTTCTAGATAACTTGAATTCAAGATTATCAAGAATATTCTTAATCTAGATATTAACAACAACCTCGTAATATATAGACGTCCATTCAAAATTTGATAATTCACTGAAGTTATACTTATCTTAGAGTTCAGTGAAGTTAAACCCATTATAGAGTTCAATGTTGAATGTTAATGCTTGATAGAGTAAGAACCTGCAACAACCATAAACGTAGAAACTTTTAACTTGATAAATAAACTTTTCTATGTCTGTATAATACAATTCATCACTAACTAAATCAATATTACTCATAACTTAATGTGAACATAATTTAATTAAGGATTACAATGTAAAGACGAAAAACACCCTCAATATAATCTCTTGACTGAAAGTACTCCTAATTAAGTCTTAAGTGTACGAAAGAATGCAATATCTTCCAAATGAGCACTTACATCATCGTGTGCTTGAAATCATATCTTCCAAATTGCTAAACTTGAGATAGTAAAAATATCAATATTGTACACACCACCAATTCCACATAATGATATGCACGAAATAGTATACATCCATAATATATAAACATAGGAGAAAAAACTCAATAAAATTGTTTAAACATTAGATTACATGCTACTTATTAGACTAACTATCAGAACTAAAATCAAACAGTTCGAGTGCAAAGTGTAAATTGTAAAATATAAAAAATCTAATGAAAAAGAATGACTCGTACTTGTGAGAAGATATAAAATCAAGAACAAATGGTAATTAGAATAAGAGATTACTTGATTTGTTGCTCTCAATTATCACCATTGTACATCCATTCTAGTGATCCAATATCTTTAAAGTTATCCATCTCCATCTAAAACAATATAAGAACAGATTATAAATATACTTTAGTAGAATCAAAATCAAAGTACATAAAATAATGAATATGTAAACCGTATATCATCTTCCATCAGAAAATGTTTTCACTTGAAACCTGCAAAAGAAGAGAAAATATTGTAAGAATAAAAATAACAAAGTTGAATTTGAATTTGAAAAAAGATAGAAGATAGAAGAAGAGCATAGAGCAATGAATATGTATTTCAATTGTTTGGGTTATTTGATTTCGGGAAATGTTCCTCGTTTGAATTTTAAAATTTGAATATATAGCTTCCTTCAAAAGCTTTCAGTACTCAGCTTGATGTAATAAAAAAATCAAGAAAGTTGTCAGTCACATCACACGTGTTGTATCGGTATTTTAGTGGCATTTGCTGTAATATTTAACAAAACTAAGGGTAATCTTCTAAAAAAAAGGAACACTGTAGAAAACAGGCAGTAGGAACTATATTATACATAGATAGTATTGATAGTATAGATAGATAGATAGATTTATAATATTAGTATTTTATGCTACTAAATGGAATAGCCCGTGATATTTTTGAGATTTTAGTTAGGAGAAATATTAGTTAGAAAATATATAAAAAAAATATGTTTTGGGAAAAAAAGCTAACCGGTTAGTCGTTAATAATTATAATATTATTATTTTATTTTATTAAATAGAACTGTTCGTGATATTTTTGGAAAATGAGAGGTTTTATTTAAGAAAAATAGAAAATTACAAATTTTAGTTATAAAAAAATATATATATATATATATACTTTGGCTAAAAATGGTAATGAGTTTAGTTTTTAGCAATTATAATCTTATTATGTTATTTTATTAAATGAAATTGTCTGTGATATTTTTGGAAAATGAGATGTTTTAGTTAGGAAAAATAGAAAAGATATTCTATATAATAATTTTAATATTTTATCTAACGGTTCTCATCGATTTGATCAGAAATATCTAACGGCTATGAATGGAGTGACCAGACTACAAAAACTTTGACAACCAGACTACAAAACTTTCAATGTTTCGTCTTTAATATAATAGTATATATACATTTTTGGAAAAGGTGACGTTTTAGCTGTAAAAATAGAAAATGTAACATGTTTTAGTTTAAAAAGGTAATTGTTCGTGATATTTTTGGAAAAGAAGGAGATTTTGTTAGAAAAAATAAAAAAGATAATGTGTTTTAGTTGAAAAAAGATAATTGGTTATAAATATGTTTTATTATTCAATAATATATTTTTATAGATATGTAAGGACAATTAAGTAAAATCACAAAGTACCAAAAAACAGGTACCGTACCGACCAAAATTTTAATATTTCGTCTTTTATAAGATAGTAAGTATATATAGATAGTATTGATAGTTGTTATTCCCAAATGACCTAACAGAATTGTAGAAGGGGGGGGTTGAATACAATTCTTGATATTTTCTTGAAACTAAACACTTTATGAAATTAAACTGAACTGAATAAACAAAAACACAAGATATAAATAATTCAGTTGGATTGTTTGATGATCCAACTGAAGTGTTTTTATTGCGGAAATAATCTGTGATACAAATGTTCACAGCTGCTCAGTTACAATGTTGTAGAGAAGAAATGCTCTCAAAAATAGCTAATACAATCTATTTGTTTTTCTTCTCTCTTTCTAAAGTAACTGCTACACTTGGTTATATAATCCCAAGTTTACAATTCTACGTTTGGTTAAACTAAAGAATAATAGTATTAACCATCAGTAGCTTGCTTTTCATTCCTTTTGTCCAATGGTCCTTGGAGATCTTAGCTTTTGTCTTCATGCTCATTATAATCATTCCCAAGAGCCTTATTGAAAATTGGAATGTTTCCTTATTTCCAGTAACCACTTTGATGGCTTCCAATGCAAAGTACACTTCCATATCTCCTTTTAGATCTGTTCAGTAAACTGTCACTATCACTTTGTCAACTGTTCAAAAAGCAACATTGATTCGTTGATAGCAAGGAGATGTGTTTCGTTGATAGCTTCATTCTTCATTCCGTTGATGGTGTTTCCCTCGTTTCGTTGATGGGTAAACTCCATACCGTTGACAGAGTAATCTTCATACCGTTGACATGTCTTCACTTAGGCAGAATTACAAGGCATAACATATTTACAATTAACCAACCTATTTTGCCTATCTAGTACATAGTCAACATGACTTAGAAAACCTATCTAAAACATATAATAGAATGCCTATCATACTGTGAAGTATTGTACAATGCAATTGCTACAACACTCATTTCGTTGATGAGCTTCCTGTCAACGAAACACTGCTAAGCATGCTATTTCGTTGACAGCTACAAAATTGACTTTACACAAATTCTACTAAGTGTTTTATGCTTATCATCAAGAACAACATATTCCTAACAATCTCCCCCAATTTATGACTGATAGAATAACAGCCATAAATCAAGAGACTTGATGATAACAAAAACACTCAGATACATCATAAATTACAAAAGTAGAAAATGTATTAAGCTTCAAAACTTTATAGACAAAATACAAGACTTACAAGACTAATGCCCACAAGTGCTCCTTTAGTCTGAGCAAATGTTTCATCTGTGACTTCTTTGTGGCATAGTCTTCTTCCCTCTCTTGGAGTTGTTTTCCTCAATCTGGACCTGTAGTCTTCTGTAGAAGATTTTCTCCTCTTCATCTTGATCACCAAGCTTGGATTGCATCAGCTTTAGAGTTTGATTAGATGCCTTCTCCAGCTGGTCTTCCATTCTGAAGAATCTTCTGCAATTGTCCTTGTCCTTAAACTCCATCATCCAATAAGGTTGAAGATGGATTTTCTTTCCTGTTGAGGGAACTCTAAGTATCCTGGGAAGAGCCTCAGGCTTGTTCCAGCTAGCCTTTATCTGACAGATTTTGGAGACCACCTCAGACTTGGCTGTTTTGGTGAAACCAAAGTCCTTTTTCAAGCATCTAAACACTGAGAGTAGTGTTTGATAGTCTTCTCCTAAAATTCTGTAGAGAGGCCACACTTGTTCTCTACCTCCCTTGAATATGAACACTAGTCTTTCAGGCAACTTTTGAGAAGCTGCAATTCCCCTTACTTCCACCAGGTTGTCTAAGTCAAGATGTAGACTGGATTCTTCCCTGATGTCAGCAATGTACATGCAGTCCTCTGGGTTTGAAGGGGGTTTTTGAGATTGTGGCTTTCTCACAAGAACAGGCTTTGCTTTGACAGGCCTCTTCTTTGTCTTCATTGGTTGGTCCTTTTCTAACAGGAACTTTGGAAAGTATGCCTCATCAAAATCAATTGGTTCCTCTTTTGGCATGATTGGTTGATCATGAAAATTGACAGGATGTGCAGGATCACAGGCCAACTTTCCCTCAAAAACTGGATTAGCAATTGTTGGAGGTGCAATAGGTATAGAAGAGTCTGATGCAGTACTCTGAGAATCAGCACTCTCAAAGTTTATGTTTCTCCTAGCTCTCTCTTTGGGTTGCCTTGTGCTCTTCTTTGAACTCCTTTCCTCTCTAGTGCTTTCCTCTTGCTTCCTTTCTTCTTCATCTAGAGCCTGAGCTACTGCACGAGCTTGCATAGCTGCTCTTTCTGATTCCTCAGCCTTGGCTTCAGCAAAGTTTGGATGACCAGCCCAAACACAGATTTGTTGTCCATTCCTGTAGACAATTGCCCTTTGCTTCCTTATCTCATAATCATTACTTTCCTTGCTTTTTGTGATGAGTAGACCAAGAAGCTTGTGCTCATCTGGATAAGGTGCAGGATAGAAAGTCCTTGCTATGTTTTTGCCCTTTGGTTTAGCAGGGGACTTGGGAGATAGGCTTCTTTGAATTGTAGCTTGTTCCACATCCCTAATGCATGAAGTTTGTCCTTTTTCCTTCCTTGGTCCTTGAGTGACTCCATGTAGAAGGGGCTCTTGGTGATAGAAAGAATTTGTCTGTGGCTCCCATTCCGTTGATGGATTTGAGTCCTTATCTTCAGTAATCTTCTTGAACTTTGCTTCTATGTTGGACCAATGTTCTTTGATTTGTTCTGCAAGTCTCATCCTCATAGAAGCTTCTTGTATAAGGTCAATACCATCCTTTTTCTGCTTGCCAAGCTCCCCCATTGCTAACGGCTCCTTTGGTAGGGAAATGGCTGGGACCATAACCTTGGTAATCTGAATGTCTAGCTCCTTAGATTTCTCCCCCTTTTTGTTATCATCAAAAGAGATGGCTGGGAGTCCTTGAGCTGCCACTAGCTGGGCCAATAGTTGAGTTTGTTTCTCCTGTTCCTTTTGCATCTGTGATAGAGTGGCTTCCACCTTGTCCACTCTAGAAGAGAGAGTCTTCAAGGAGGAATCCACTTCAGGTTCTTTAGAGAAAAACCTGTTCATCCTGGACACAGTGAGAAGAGGAAGCTTTTCATCTAGCCTCCTATCATTAGCAGCCCTAAGGTTGCTGATTGAATCCTTGATCTCTGTAGCCTCAATCCTTGTCTGCAACATTTGTAGCCTTTGAATTTCCAGAGAATCCATATGGCTTTGTAGAATTTCTTGTCCCTTGCTCCTGCAGACTCATGAGCTAGATATGCTTCTTTGTACTGCCTTGTGATAGCAGCATCCAAATTGCTTCTACCATGCATATCTTGAGAAAGCCAGTTTGGTGTAGGAGGCACCACAGAAGTCCCAGTCTGTGCAGTAGTGGCCACCTGTAAAGTGTCACCAAAGCTATCCTCATTATCAGAAAAATCAAAGTCTTCACTTGCTTCAGCTCCTGGAGGTAGATTGGTCAAGGCATCCTTTGCTCTTTGCATTGATGCAGTTGTGTGAATTAGTTGTAGTGACCTCTCTGCCTCCACATTGCCCTGTTGAGCCAAAATTTGATAGGCTGACACAGGATGAGTAAAGGTCTCAGGATCCAGGGAAATACTATCCAGAGTTTGCTGATAAACCTCTTGGAAAGTAAGTTCCCTTTCTCCCTCACTGACCTCCATTAACTCATTAGCAATGGCTGCTTCCATCCTTATTTCTCCTGTAGTCCCTTCTCTCTCTCCACTCTGTTCTTGCATCATGGGCTCCCCATGGCTCACACCTCTCACACCCTCACCTTCACCTTCTAAGGTGGAACTCTCAATCTCTCCTTTTGCCTGGCTGAAAGAAATAGCCAGCCTCTCACTCACATTCTCTCCTTTTGCCTGGCTGCAAGCCAGCCTCTCAGTTTCACTCCCTCTCAGTCCTAGAAGTGTCTCAACTACCACTAGATCATCTGCACTGGTTGTGGGAACAACTTGATTTTTCATTAAAGGTGCAGAGTGAACTATCAACGGAATGGTAGTTTGAACTGTCAACGGTATGGATACCGTTGATGGAGAAACACTTGTCAACGAAATAGACTGTTTCGTTGATGAAGTCAAGAAAGCACTTTGAGAATGAGAAATTACAGTAGAGTCTGTGGTGATTGATTTTAAAGATTGGTCCACAGATCCCCTTGCAACTTCAGGAAAAATTGGTTGATGGCCCAACAAATCACTTAACAAGTGATGGCCACCAGCTTCAGAGTGGGGCTTCTCCAAGATTAGAGTTGGAGAATCAGGAATAGATGTATGGATCATGTCCACATCTAAAGATTGAGTTGGTGAATTTGATGGAGATAATTCAAGATTGATGTTTAGAGAATGAGACTGTAACCCCATAGTAATGATAGGGGTTACATCAAACTGAATTTGAGAAACTGGAAGTGTTGCTTCCAGTGTGTGTGCACCCTGTGTACCCTTGGACTTTTGCTTCACTCTCCTTTGGTATTGGGAAAATGTAGACTTTGGGCTTGAAGTGTCCCTTACCCTTTTGGACTGTGCTCTAGGAGGAGAGCTTGTTTCAATAATCACATCCTTTTGGGAGGATGCAATTAGACTTGTGCTTAAATCCATGTTACTCATTGTGCCTTGTTGGGAAGACACAATGGGGCTTGGCTGGTACACACTAACCTGTCATTCCTTATCCTTGGGGTTTCTTTGATGTTCACCCCTTCCCTCACCTCTCACAACTCCAGACTCACTCCCCTTAGGTTGTGTGGTAGTTTTTACAACAGGTGCCTTTTGAGAAGCACCCGAGGTTGGCTTGGAGGATTTCTTTGATTTTGGTTTTGTTGCTAGGGCAGGAGCCTGTTGGGTCACAGCTACAGACTCCATAGCAACATTGGAAGATAAAACAGTAGAGGTGTTAGCTACACTAACAGGGATAGTAGTAGTTACCTCAATGATTGGCAGATACACCACTGGAACATCACCATTGTGGTTCAGCCTCAGTATGTCTGTCAATACTCTCTTTTCTTGCACAAAGCACTCGAACCTGGCATTAGGGTTAGAGATAACTAATGGTGCTGGACTAACATGGTTAGCCAACATCATCAGAAACCTAGCATAATAGATATTTTTCTTCCTATTTGCTTTGTCACCCAACTTAGCACCAATTTCATACATAATTTGGGTGCTAAAGTTGTGATATCTATCATTTAGAAGCATGGTTAGGAGAATTAACATAGAGTTAGTTAATGCATCAAAATTACTAATCTTTCCAGAAAAGACCTTAATGAATGCATCAGCTAAATAACTGTATTCCCTAACCAAACCTCTCCTAATTATTCTACCCAGATTATCAGTAGGCAAAGAGTAGTTTAAAGAATTTAACATGGTAGTTATTTCAGTGTTAGTAGGCAAAGCATCACAGTTATTATCAGGAATATGTAAACATGCTTGCAAAACATCAGAATTAACTATGTACTCATTACCTTGAAGAGTGAATTTTAGTGTGCAGTGTGTTCCACTATACTCACATGAGGTCCAAATTTCCTCGATTATCTCATTGTAGAGTGGTGTAGAGTGAAACATTGCATAGCTCAACTTGCAATTCTTCATGAAATCCATCATTTTGAAGAACAGTCTGTTCGGGTTTTCCTTGACAACAAAAGGGATGGAGTTGTTCTTCTCATAGATGAACCCTCCAGCAGACATAAGCTTAACTATAGGTGCCATTGTTGATTAAAGGAAAGCTTCGAACTGAATTGCTTGTTAGAGAGAAGAAGAGAGAAAAAGCCTTTGGAATTTTTGAGAACAGGTAAAAAGAAATAATAAAAATAAAATTTCTTAAATACTCCCCCAAAAATTCTCAGAAAATGAATCCAATAATAAATGTAAATTACTGGATTGGCTTAAAAAATACAACCGTTACTCTTAAAGTATTACCATGATTTATACTTACAGGGGTGTATGCATAGATCGTGGTAAAAGACGTGTCAAATTTCAACGGTTCAGATAAAAAAGCGCTAAATCAACGAATCAGGATTGGGCGGTTAAAGTCCCGTCTTATTTCGTTGATAAAGCTGCGTTTCGTTGATATAAAAGAGCTATCAACGAAACACCCAGAAAACTGCTAAGACTGTCAACGAAATGGTGCATTCCGTTGGCATAGTAATTTTGACTTAGACAAAATTTTACCTTTTCCTGAGAAAATTCATTCACAGAAAAACATAGCAAATTTCTGGCTGCATTTTAACTTGCAAATATCTCAAGGATAATTAAGAGAAATTTAGCATACCTAGCTCACTTACTAATCTTGAGAATGTTGATTCATCAAGTGGCTTGGTAAAGATGTCTGCAAGTTGTTGTTCACTTGGAACAAAATGTAACTCCACAGTACCATTCATAACATGTTCTCTAATGAAATGGTACTTGATGTCAATGTGCTTGGTCCTTGAATGCTGCACTGGATTCTCAGTAATGGCAATGGCACTAGTGTTGTCACAGAAAATAGGAATTTTCTCAACTCTTAATCCATAATCAAGAAGTTGGTTTTTCATCCATAAAATCTGTGCACAACAACTTCCAGCTGCTATATACTCAGCCTCAGCTGTGGAGGTAGAAACTGAGTTTTGTTTCTTGCTGAACCATGACACAAGCTTGTTTCCTAGGAATTGACAGGTTCCAGTTGTACTTTTCCTGTCAATTTTACATCCTGCAAAATCTGCATCTGAATAACCAATTAGTTCAAAACCAGATTCTCTAGGATACCAAATGCCAAGGTTTGGTGTTCCTTTGAGATATCTGAAAATTCTTTTAATAGCAACTAAATGGGATTCTCTAGGATCAGCCTGAAATCTAGCACATAGACATGTAGCAAACATAATATCAGGTCTACTAGCTGTTAAATATAAAAGTGAGCCTACCATGCCTCTGTAACTTGAAATGTCCACAGATTTTTCCTTAGTATTCAATTCAAGTTTGGTGGCAGTAGGCATGGGAGTTTTGGCAGGAGAGCATTCCATTAGGTTAAACTTCTTTAATAAATCATGAATGTATTTTGTTTGACTAATGAAAATGCCTTCATTAACTTGCTTTACTTGAAGACCAAGAAAGTAAGTTAATTCTCCCATCATGCTCATTTCATATTTACTTTGCATAAGCTTGGCGAACTTTTGACAAAGTTTCACATCTATAGACCCAAAGATTATATCATCTACATAAATTTGAACAAGTAAAGTAGAGCCATTTACAACCCTGTGAAAAAGAGTTTTATCTACAGTACCTCTAGTGAAATGATTCTCAAGGAGGAACTGTGAGAGAGTGTCATACCAGGCTCTAGGTGCTTGTTTCAAACCATAGAGTGCTTTGAGAAGGAAGTACACATAGTCTGGAAAATCATCATCTTCAAAACCAGGAGGTTGACTTACATACACCTCCTCTTCCAATTCCCCATTCAGAAAAGCACTCTTCACATCCATTTGATAGACCTTGAAATTGGCATGGGCTGCATAGGCTAGGAAAATCCTTATTGCTTCTAGTCTTGCAACAGGAGCAAAGGTTTCATCAAAATCAATTCCTTCTTCCTGTGAATAGCCTTTTGCAACCAATCTAGCTTTGTTCCTTGTGACTATGCCATTTTCATCCATCTTGTTTCTGAACACCCACTTTGTGACTATAACACTCCTGTCATTAGGCCTGGGCACCAGCTTCCAAACATTGTTTCTCTCAAATTGGTTTACCTCTTCTTGCATGGCTAAAACCCAATCTGGATCTAGAAGTGCATCCTCAACTTTCTTTGGCTCATCTTGAGACAGAAAGCTACTATATAGACATTCTTCTTGAGTTGCTCTTCTAGTTTGGACTTTTGAAGAGACATCACCTATAATAAGTTCAAAGGGATGATCTTTAGTCCATTTCCTTGAGGGAGGTAGATTTGCTCTTGAAGACGTAGCTTCATGATCATGATTGCCTTGATTGGATATTTGTCCTTGAGAAACTCCCCCTGAGTTTGTTGTCCCTAATTGATCACTTCTAGAAGCATTCCTATGACTATCAACGGTATGACCGTTTTGGCTGTCAACGAAACGCTCATTCTGACTGTCAACGAATCCACCATCATGACTATCAACGAAATGACCATTTGGTCTGCTAGCTGCTATCCTTTTTAACCTTAATGCAGCAATTTCATCTTCACTGCTACTTTCATCTGTGCTAGATACAACAACTTTAGGCTGTTTCTCAGTAGCCTTATCATGATTCACTTGTTCTCCTTCCTCATTCTCAAAAGAGAGACTTTCATGGAAACCTTCATCACAGAGACCTTGTATTTTGAGATCATCAAAAACAACATGTACAGATTCCATAACGATGTTGATTCTGAGATTAAAGACTCTGTAAGCTTTCCCTGCTGCATATCCCACAAATATTGCTTCATCTGCCTTTGCTTCAAATTTCCCCAAATGCTCAGCGTGATTTCTCAGAACAAAGCACTTGCATCCAAAGACATGAAGAGAATCTAATAGTGGCTTCTTTCTTTTGAGTAACTGATAAGGGGTCATTCCTTTGGCCTGATTAATCAAAGAAATATTTTGAGTAAAGCAAGCTGTGTTAACTGCCTCAGCCTAAAAATATGTAGGTAACTTTGATTCATCTAGCATTGTCCTTGCAGCTTCAATAAGTGTTCTGTTTTTCCTTTCAACTACACCATTTTGCTGTGGTGTTCTTGCTGCTGAAAACTCATGCAAAATACCATTTTCTTCACAGAACACCTTCATGCTTGAATTCTTGAATTCTGTCCCATTGTCACTCCTAATTCTTCTTACTTTGAAATCAGGATGATTGCTTACCATCTTGATGTGATTGATAATGATTTCACTTGCCTCATCTTTAGAGTGCAAAAAGAAAGTCCATGTAAATCTAGAAAAATCATCAACAATCACAAGACAGTATTTCTTCTTTGAGATGGACATAACATTTACAGGGCCAAATAGGTCCATATGAAGCAATTCAAGCTGCTGGACAATTGATGACTCTGTCTTACTTTTGAATGATGCCTTCTTCTGTTTTCCCTTTTGACAGGCATCACACAAACCATCCTTGGAGAACTCCACCTGTGGAATTCCTCTAGCAAGATCTTTCCTCACCAAATCATTCATAACTTTGAAATTCAGATGGGATAACTTTTTGTGCCATAACCAACTTTCATCCTTGCTTGCCTTGCTGAAAAGACAAGTGATGGTGTCTGAACTTGTGCTACTAAAGTCAGCAATGTACACATTCCCTCTTCTGAATCCAGTCATTACCACATTGTTGTTTCCTCCCTTTAGAAACAACACAGGCTTCTTTTGAAAAAGTAACTAAAAATCCTTTGTCACAAAGTTGGCTGATACTAAGCAAGTTGTGCTTAAGACCATCCACCAATGCAACCTCATCTATGATGACATTCTCTTTTGAAATCAAGCCATATCCCTTTGTGTAGCCTTTGCTGTCATCTCCAAAAGCAATACAAGGGCCAGCTCTTTCCTGAAACTCTGTGAGCAGGGTAGAATCACCAGTCATGTGTCTTGAACAACCACTATCCAAGTACCAAAGATTCCTTTTGTCTCCCTGCACACAATAAAATCAAATCAAGTTGATTTTGGTACCCAAGTTTCCTTGGGTCCTGTCTTGTTAGCCTTTGCATTCCCTTTTGTACCATTTTTCACTTTGGGCTCAGATTGATTCAAATCAATCTTTACCCTTGGTGTTGATTTCTGAGGGTTGCTCATATTTTCATTCATAGCATGCATAGTTGGAGGAACAATCATGTTATTCATGTTCCATGGCATTTGTGGCATGTTAAACATATTCATGTAAGGATTAGACACAAATGGCATACTAGCATATGGATTCTGAAATTGTGCATATGGAGCAAACATGTTAGACATAACAGGCATTGTAGGCATGGAACTGTTCATTGCAGGCTTGGGCATTCTCACATTAGGAGTTTTCTTAACAGATTTGCAGTTAGTAGACAAATGACTAACACTTCCACAATTAACACATGTCTTTCTAGGAGCATATTTATCAGGTGTGTAATTGTTGTGTTTGTTAATTCCTACTTTGCCATTCCTGTTATTCTTTTTATTTCCCTTAGCCTCATTATGAACTTTCTCTACCTTGTCTTTCAATTGCTTGTTAGACAAGTGACCTACATTAGCTCTCTCAACAGGCTTCTCAATTTTCTTTAAAGTACTAGACTCACCTTGAACAAAGTTCTTGGTGACAGGACCATACTTGTCATTAAGTCTAGTGAGTTTATCTTTTCTTTTGTCTGTCAACGAAACAGCCTGATCGGTTGATGGTTCATGTGTCAACGAAACATTGCATTCCGTTGACATATCAACCTTCAACAAATGATCATTGTTGTTTGTTGACTCTGTTTCTGATTCTAAGGTTTCACCAACATACCCTAGCTTCTCTTTGTTCCTTTTCCATGATTGCTCACAGAAGGATTCCACGCCTTGAACATTAATTATGTTGGCAGCAACATTCCTGGCATCCTTCCATTTTGCAATCACACCTTGTTCTATCTCAAGTTGTGTTTTAAGAATTTCTTCCCTTTGTAACACGTTCTCAAGTTCCTTCTTAGCATCCCTACTAACACATCTCATTTTCTCAAATTCAATGAGCTGTGCTTCTAACATTGCATTCCTATCACTTAAGAGCAGATTTGTTTCTTTTATTCTTGAGTTCTCTTTAGTAAGTGATTTAAGAGTAACACGCAAATTATATAATACAGTAGACATTTCATTTACTGCATTGTCGCATTCCTCTTTAGAAAGCTCAGAAAGATTAGTAATTGTTACCTGGTTGCTTGAGGAACTTGCTTCCTGCTCATGATTGTCAGCCATAAGAGCCAAGTTGACATACTCAACATCATCATCAGAATCTTCACCATTACCAGCCCAATCATACTCCTGAGACATGAACGCCTTTTCTTTTTGTTTGAGAAGTTCAAAGTATTTCTTTTTATAATCAACAGGCTCAAATTTCCTGTTGCCCTTCTCAACCTTGGGCTTTCTGCAGTCTCCAGCAAAGTGACCAAGCATTCCACAATTGAAACATTTTGACTTAGACTTTTCAATCCAGTTTGTTTTGCTAGGTTGAAAGTCTCTTCTTGGTGGCCTTGCTTCTGAGTTTCTTTTGAACTTGAACTTAGAGAATTTTCTAGACAGAAAAGCAATGTGTTCATCAATCTCATCTAAGTCCTCCAAGTTGGCTGGTTCTGATTCTTCTTCTTCTGTCATCTTGTCTTTACCCTTGCTAACATCACTCCTACAACTAGATCGACTAGTTGTGGCCTTTGCAGCTTCTTTATTGTCATCTTCAAGTTGGTTCACTGATGCAATCAATGCAATAGATCCACCCTTCTTCTGTACCTTTTCAATTTCCTCATCTTGCTCCATTTCCAGCTCATAAGTCTTCAAGGTTCCATAAAGCCTTTCAAGAGTGTAGTCTTTGTACTCTTGAGTGTTTCTGAGAGAAACAGTCATAGGCTTCCATTCTTTTGGAAGAGCTCTAAGAAATTTAAGGTTTGAATCCTTGGTTTGATAGATCCTCCCATACAACTTTAATCCATTCAAAAGCTTTTGAAACCTACTAAACGTGTCATTTAGGGTTTCACCAGCTTTAAAATGAAAATGCTCATATTGTTGTATAAGGAGTTGCATTTTATTTTCCCTGACTTGCTCAGTTCCTTCACAGAGAGTTCTAACAGTATCCCATACTTCCTTAGAGGTTGTACAGTTGATAACATTGTCAAACATCTCTTGCTCCAAACCATTAAACAGAATGTTCATGGTCCTTTTGTCTTTATGAACTTCTGCAATATCTTCAACAGTCCATTCTGAGACAGTTTTTGGAATCTCTACATCAGGTGCATCATCTGGCAGTCCAACTCTAGAATCAAGCTTCATGGGAACGTGTGGACCTTTCTCAATGCAGTCTACATACCTCTCATCCATAGACATGAGATGTAAATGCATCTTTACTTTCCAGTGAAAGTAATTGTCTTTATCAAGAACTGGTATCTTCACACCTGCATCCTTCTTCACCATGGTTTCTGTTTTTGATCTTTAAACTTCTTGTATGTTAGAAGCTTGCTCTGATACCAATTGTTATTCCCAAATGACCTAACAGAATTGTAGAAGGGGGGGGGTTGAATACAATTCTTGATATTTTCTTGAAACTAAACACTTTATGAAATTAAACTGAACTGAATAAACAAAAACACAAGATATAAATAATTCAGTTGGATTGTTTGATGATCCAACTGAAGTGTTTTTATTGCGGAAATAATCTGTGATACAAATGTTCACAGCTGCTCAGTTACAATGTTGTAGAGAAGAAATGCTCTCAAAAATAGCTAATACAATCTATTTGTTTTTCTTCTCTCTTTCTAAAGTAACTGCTACACTTGGTTATATAATCCCAAGTTTACAATTCTACGTTTGGTTAAACTAAAGAATAATAGTAGTAACCATCAGTAGCTTGCTTTTCATTCCTTTTGTCCAATGGTCCTTGGAGATCTTAGCTTTTGTCTTCATGCTCATTATAATCATTCCCAAGAGCCTTATTGAAAATTGGAATGTTTCCTTATTTCCAGTAACCACTTTGATGGCTTCCAATGCAAAGTACACTTCCATATCTCCTTTTAGATCTGTTCAGTAAACTGTCACTATCACTTTGTCAACTGTTCAAAAAGCAACATTGATTCGTTGATAGCAAGGAGATGTGTTTCGTTGATAGCTTCATTCTTCATTCCGTTGATGGTGTTTCCCTCGTTTCGTTGATGGGTAAACTCCATACCGTTGACAGAGTAATCTTCATACCGTTGACATGTCTTCACTTAGGCAGAATTACAAGGCATAACATATTTACAATTAACCAACCTATTTTGCCTATCTAGTACATAGTCAACATGACTTAGAAAACCTATCTAAAACATATAATAGAATGCCTATCATACTGTGAAGTATTGTACAATGCAATTGCTACAACACTCATTTCGTTGATGAGCTTCCTGTCAACGAAACACTGCTAAGCATGCTATTTCGTTGACATCTACAAAATTGACTTTACACAAATTCTACTAAGTGTTTTATGCTTATCATCAAGAACAACATATTCCTAACAATAGTATAGATAGATAGATAGATTTATAATATTAGTATTTTATGCTACTAAATGGAATAGCCCGTGATATTTTTGAGATTTTAGTTAGGAGAAATATTAGTTATAAAATATAAAAAAGAATATATGTTTTGGGAAAAAAGCTAATCGGTTAGTCGTTAATAATTATAATATTATTATTTTATTTTATTAAATAGAACTGTTCGTGATATTTTTGGAAAATGAGAGGTTTTATTTAAGAAAAATAGAAAAGTAGAAATTTTAGTTAGAAAATATAAAAAAGAATATATACTTTGGCTAAAAATGGTAATGAGTTTAGTTATTAGTAATTATAATCTTATTATGTTATTTATTAAATGAAACTGCAGGTGGTATTTTTGGAAAATGAGATGTTTTAGTTAAGAAAAACAGAAAAGATATTCTATATAATAATTTTAATATTTTATCTAACGGTTCTCATCGATTTGATCAGAAATATCTAACGGTTATGAATGGAGTGACCAGACTACAAAAAAACTTTGACGACCAGACTACAAAACTTTCAATATAGACAGATAGATAGATTTATAATATTAGTATTTTATGCTACTAAATGGAATAGCTCGTGATATTTTTGAGATTTTAGTTAGGAGAAATATTAGTTATAAAATATAAAAAAGAATATATGTTTTGGGAAAAAAAGCTAATTGGTTTGTCGTTAATAATTATAATATTATTATTTTATTTTATTAAATAGAACTGTTCGTGATATTTTTGGAAAATGAGAGGTTTTATTTAAGAAAAATAGAAAAGTAGAAATTTTAGTTAGAAAATATAAAAAAGAATATATACTGTTGGGATTTATGGGTGATAGCATAGAAACAACTTAACTTTGATAGTACTTAATTTTTTAAATTAAGTAGAACATACTGTCATAGCCAAAGTATGTTCTTGTAATCAGTATGTAATGTTATTCTAGTTGTATTATTTGGAAGAAGTTCACTTGTGTGTTCAAGCCTCAAAGAATGCTTTTTGGATGACAACATGAATAAAGGTTACTGTCCTAAAGCTGTGACAGTAAGATTACAAGAAGACAGAATGTTGCAAGTCACGACAGCATATTCACTCTGACAGCAACATTGGCGGAAGACTACGCGACAGCAACTATTGCCCTCGACAGCAAGTTTGGGATCCTCGACAGCACTCTATGCGGGGAACTCATACTGTCACCAAAAGATCATTCCTGTGACAGCAAGCTTTGCGGCAAAAGTAACTGTCTCAATAAAGATCCTTATGCTAGGTATCTTTCTCAGTCAAATCCCGTGACAGTTTAAATGTTCAAGAAACAGGCGTGATGCAGCATCCCTAAGCTGCACCAAGTCTGCAAGACTACGACAGAAGCTTCAAGGCACTACAAATCAAAAGCGAATCAATTCAAGAGCAAGGTCAAGTCTTTATCTGCTGAATTGGTTTAGCTGGAAATAGAATGAATCTAGGTTGCTTTCTTTGTAATGTATATCTGACATGTTAGCAATTTAGGAAAGTCACATGGGTAAGACAATTTGTAAGAAGCTGCCACTTGACAGTGACAGCAGCTTTACAAACCCGTGACTGATAGTGATAGGGTTAGTCATATACCTACTATCAACTCATTCTAGAAAAGAAACGAAGACAAGCAAGTGTCTGTGAAGAAAACCCGAAGCTCGAGAATTTCTTTCTTGAGGTTGTAGCAACACTTTGCAAAATAAATAAAACATTTATTTTGTGAATCTTGTTCTTACTAAATACTGTTCGTGATTGCATATATTGCTGATAACGTTTAATCTTGATTTTAGTTGTTGAAATTTAGATTGAATTTTATCAGTATTGCATTCATCCCCCCCCCCCCTTCTGCAATACACAAGGACTAACAACTGGTATCAGAGCTTTCAGATTAACATACATATCTGAGATCCCGGAGAAAATGCAGAAATCAAACAGTATCAAGATCCCAGCTTTTGATAAAGAGAACTACAGCATTTGGAAAAGAAAAATCTTGTTGTTTATCAAAGCTGCAAATCCACTATACCCAGGTATACTCGAGAATGGTCCTTTCATTCCAAGAAAGGAAATTGAAGCCACAACAGTGAATGGTGAGATTATTCCTGCACATTGGGTTCCCAAAGATCCCTCAGAATTCTTGGAACCTGAAAAGGAGAAAATGGTGCTAGATGATCATTTGCAACTTATCTTGCTCGATTCTCTCACACTGGATAAAGCCATGTGTGGAAGTGTAATAAGCTGCACATCAGCCAAGGAGATGTGGATCAGGTTAGCCTTACTCTGTGAAGGAAGTGAAGAGGTTAAGGGCAACCAAAGGCAAATTCTAATATCTCAATATGAGGCATTCATGGCCAAGCCTGGTGAAGACTTAACCTCCATGTTCGAAAGGTTCAGTAAGCTCTTAACTGAATTACAGATACATGGCAAGTACTATGACAGAAAAGAATTAAACGTCAAGTTCCTGCTCACACTGCCTGATCACCTTGAACACAAGACAACAGCCATACGAGAAGGAAGAGATCTCAACACTATAACCTTTGAGACACTTTATGGTATTCTGAAATCCTATGAACTCGAACTCTTTCAAAAGAGAGCCATACAAAGTGGAACAAGGAACAAGATGGCTAATATGTCAAGTGCCCTAGTAGCACATGTGCCAAGGATCACACAGCCAAGTGAAGTACCACAGATCACACAATCAACCCCAACACAGACCTTGAAGATAGAAGAGGTGGTTGAAGATGATGAGAAAGTGGTACTACAGATTAAAGATGTGGAAGATGAAGACTTCTACACAATGGAGGAACTGGAAAGCATGGACAACCCTACTATGGCTTACATGGCCAAGAAGTTCAAGAACTTTAGGTTCAAGAAGGATAGGTCATACAAGCCTCAAGGCCAAGCATCCAAGTTCAGCAAAGGAAGCTCATCAAAGGCTGCTGTGGGAAGTTCAACCAAAGGAGGATACAAAACTGGATTTGTGGATAGATCAAAGTTCAAATGTTACAACTGTGGAGAACCTGGTCATTTTGCTACTGAATGCAAAAGACCCAAACAGGTTCAAAGATATGAGAAAGGAACTGGTGGATACTCTAAGAAAAATCAAGGTAGAGCCTATGTGGCTGAAGGAAAGTGTTGGGATGATTCTGATGATGAAGAAGAGGAAGAATATGTTAACCTAGCTCTCATGGCTAGCACTGATGAGGTAGCATCAACTCCTTCAAGTCAGGTACCTTCACTTGTCTTACTTGATATGTCTACTGATGAGTATAAGAAAACCATTAAAGACTTAAGTGCTGAAATGTTCAATGTATATACTAGCTTGTCTGCTGCTAATGAGGAAATCTCTAGAGTAAGTAAGCTAAATGAAACACTTCAGTCTGAAAATGATTCTCTTTTTCTCAAAACCAGTTCTCTAGGCTCCTTAGCTCAAGAGAATGCCAAACTTAAAAATGAATTAAAATGTGCTAAGGAGGTTGAGGAATTCCTGAGGAATGAGATTGCTGAAAATGAATTTAAGATTAAGGCCTACAGAAACTCATCAAAGATACTTCAGGATTACAATGATAAGCATACAGAAAATCAGTCTGTTGGTATAGGTTTTTCTTATGGTAGAAGACCTGGAAAGGAAACTGTGATTCAAGATTGTCCTGGAATAGCTGCTGTCAAACCCACCATTCTCAAGAAAGTTAAAACTCCTATTTTCAAAGCTGCTGAAATTGAGTTTGATGAAGAAGCCATGCTCATCAAACAAGAAATTCTTGATGAGGATGAAGGTGTTGACAGCACATTCAAGGAAGGAAAGGATACTGTCACAATCCCCAAGACAGTAAACTTACCAAGCGATCAGACAGTAAGTTCAAAGGATGCTGTCACGATTGGCAAGACAGAATCTTTCAAAGATACTGTCAAGAATGATTCCAAGACAGTAACTCTCAAACCTTCTGTCAAGACAGTAGGATTAAAAGATACTGTCAAGGATAGTTCGACAGCAACTTCTGAACATACTGTCAATCCAGTGACTCCCAAGTCTAGGAACAGGAATGGTAAGGTAGGTGTCAACAAAGGAAATGGATACACTAATGTTGGAGGTGCTTCTAGGAAACTATGCAATAACTGTGGATCTACACATCACTTAACACATGTTTGTAAGAAACCAATTGAGGATAAGATCAATGCAACTGAACTCAATGGTAACTTACACAGAACCCCCCTTATGCATAGAACTATGAGTGTCTGTAATAACATTGATTGTATGCCATGCAAAATCACTGCCATGAGTACATGCTTTAACTTACCTGTTCTCTCTACTGAAAAATGCTCATACCTAAACACTGTTGAGACTTCTGAGCCTGCTGGCAACAGCAAGAAGGCTTCATCCACTAAGAAAAGGACCAAGTCCAATTCTAAACCTAAGTGGGTGAAAAGAGAAGTCAAACAGGAAGCCTTTGATAATGCTTGTGATGTTGTGACTGGAAGAAACTCAGGGAACACTGAAACTGCAGGACCCAACAAAGATTGGGTACCATATGCAACTTAGAAACATTCTGTTTTGCAGGGTAAGAAGAAAATTCAGGTCATGTGGATAATTGACAGTGGTTGCTCAAGACACATGACAGGTGATAAAGCCCTGCTATCACATTATGTAGAGAAAGCTGGCCCAATCATAACCTTTGGAGACAACAGCAAGGGTTACACAGTGGGATATGGCTGTCTGGAAATTGGAAATGTTGTCATTGAAGATATTGCTCTTGTGGATGGATTGAAGCACAACCTACTCAGTGTCAGCCAATTCAGTGACAGAGGATTTAAGGTTGATTTTGACATGATGGTTTGCAACATCTATCACAAGAAGGATGGAAGCCTCTCTCTAAAAGGGGTCAGAAAAGGAAGCTTGTTTGTTGCTGATCTAAGCTCAACAAAGAAGGATAAAGTTTACTGTTTTTACAGTAAAGCTACTGTTGGTGACAGTATGCTTTGGCACAGGAAGCTCTCACATCTCAACTTCAAGACAATGAATATTCTGATGAAGAAGGAGTTAGTGAGAGGTTTGCCCCAACAGGAATTCTGTCAAGAAGGACTGTGTGAAGATTGTCAAATGGGCAAACTGAGAAGAGCTGTGCACAAGTCCAAACAAGTAAACACCAACACAGAAGCACTCAAGTTAATTCACATGGACCTCTTTGGACCAGTCAATGTACCATCTATGGCCAGAAAGAGGTATGCCTTGGTAATGGTGGATGATTACTCAAGGTATACTTGGGTGAAATTTCTTGAATCCAAAGATGAAGCTGCTCAAGTGATTATTGATCAAGTCAGAGTTCTTGATAGAACCCCAAACTCAAAAGTTCAAATATTGAGGAGTGACAATGGTACAGAATTCAGAAATGCCACTCTTGGAAATTTCTGTAAAGATGAAGGAATTGTACAACAATTCTCTGCTGCAAGAACTCCACAGCAGAATGGAGTTGTAGAAAGAAAGAACAGGACTCTCATTGAAGCAGCTAGAACTATGTTGCATGATGCTAAGTTGCCAACATATTTCTGGGCTGAAGCTATCAACACAGCCTGTTATACTCAGAACAGAACCATGATCAACAAAACTCATGCAAGTACTCCTTACTGTCTGCTAACTGGAAAGAAACCTACTGTCAAATATTTTCATGTGTTTGGGAGCAAATGCTTTATGATGAAAGACAACCATGAGAAGAAAGGAAAATTTGACACCAAGGCTTTTGAAGGATTATTCATGGGTTACAGCACAGAAAGGACTGCCTACAGAGTTTATGTCATAGAACACAGGATTATTGAAGAAAGTGTTAATGTCACATTTGATGAAACCAAGTTTCCAGGACTGCATGAAGAAGGAAAGATGCAGACATTTAGATTTGAGAATCAAGGATACCTGGAAGCTGAGGAGATTGTAGATGAAGAACCTAGCTTCACTCAAATTGTTGAAGTTGACAAAGATGCTGTCAACACCACTACTGTCATTCAAACTCCAGCTCAATCACACACCATAACATCTAACATTCAGAACAGTGTTGACTCTGGAGACAATGAAGAACATGGTGGAGACAATGAAATTGATGAGCATTCAACTCAACAAGCTGAAGCAAATGTTCCTGCTCAATCAAGTAGCTTGCCCAGAATCACCAGGTGGACCAAGGACCACACAAATGACCTTATAATTGGTGATCCCAATTCTGGTGTGAGGACAAGGAACAAAGTCTCTGCTGACAGCATGTTCTCATGCTTCCTGTCACAAATGGAACCCAAGACAATTGATGAAGCATTGTTGGATTCTGACTGGGTGATAGCCATGCAAGAAGAGCTAAATCAGTTTGAAAGAAACAATGTATGGAGATTGGTTCCAAGACCTAAGGGAAAGTCAGTTATTGAGACCAAGTGGGTTTTCAGAAACAAACTTGATGAAAATGGATTGGTGACAAGGAACAAAGCAAGGCTAGTGGCTAAAGGTTACTGTCAACAGGAGGGAATAGATTATGATGAGACATTTGCTCCTGTTGCCAGACTTGAAGCTATAAGAATCTTTCTAGCTTATGCTGCACACTGCAACTTCAAAGTATTTCAGATGGATGTCAAAAGTGCCTTTCTAAATGGAGAACTGGAAGAAGAAGTGTATGTGGAACAGCCACCAGGGTTTGAGGATGCTGACATGCATAACTTTGTGTACAAACTCTTCAAAGCTTTGTATGGACTAAAGCAAGCACCCAGGGCATGGTATGACACACTTTCCACCTTTCTTCTGGAAAACCAGTTTACCAGAGGAGTTGTGGACAAGACACTTTTCTACAAGCATCATGGCAAGGACATCATTCTGGTACAAATCTATGTGGATGATATCATTTTTGGTTCTACAAATGAGAAGCTGTGTGAGAAGTTTTCCCATCTCATGAGCAACAAATATGAGATGAGCATGATGGGAGAATTGTCATTCTTTCTAGGGTTACAAATTCTTCAACAAACTGATGGAATCTTCATAAGTCAAGCTAAGTATATCAAGGAACTTCTCAAAAAGTTCAACTTGGAAGATTCATCTCCAGCAAGGACACCAATGTCCACAGCAACTAGTCTGGATCTTGATCCTAAAGGAAAGAAAGTTGACTCAAGCACTTATAGAGGCATGGTAGGATCCCTCCTATACCTAACAGCTAGCAGACCTGACATCATGTTTGCTACATGTCTTTGTGCAAGGTTTCAAAGTGATCCAAAGGAGTCACACTTGGTAGCCATCAAGAGAATCTTTAGATACTTAAAAGGCACTCCTAACCTAGGCCTTTGGTATCCTAAGAATACTGGATTTGATCTAATTGGCTACTCAGACTCAGACTATGCTGGATGCAAGATTGACAGAAAAAGTACTACTGGTAGCTGTCAATTTCTTGGTGGAAGATTGGTATCATGGTTTAGCAAGAAGCAGCATTCAGTTTCTACCTCAACAGCAGAAGCTGAGTACATTGCTGCAGGCAGTTGCTGTGCACAAATTCTATGGATGAAAAGTCAACTTCTAGATTATGGTCTAGTGTTAAGAGATATTCCTATTTACTGTGACAACACTAGTGCCATAGCCATCTCAGACAATCCAGTTCAACACTCTAGGACAAAGCACATTGATATAAGACATCACTTTATCAGAGAGCATGTTGAACAAGGAACTGTGAAGCTGATTTATGTCCCAACTGACAAGCAACTTGCTGACATCTTCACTAAGCCATTGGATGAAGCAACCTTCAACAGGTTGGTAAGTGAATTGGGAATGCTGAATCTGGTATGTTAACTTACTAAGGTTTCTAAATTTTCAATTTTTTTTTGAAGCTCATGACATCAACTTCAAACCTGCTGTCAAGAGAAGTTACTGTCTACTTGGTTATGTCTGTTATGTGACAGCATGTGTTGATTTGACTACTCATGTCAATATTTTTGTGCCAGTCTCATATTTTTAAACCGTGTATGACTTTAATGTGGTTATCTGTTAAGTTTGAGAGTTAAAAATCTGTTCCATTGGACTTTCACACTCTTTTGCATTAATCTGTAGGATTAAAGGAGGACACGACCATTAATTACTTTTGTGGTAGTTGTATGGGTACTCTAACTGTTGACCATTCGACTTTAATCCTTAGACGGTTTTGCCTATAAATTAACCTTAGGTTTCACCAGTCTGCTCTCAGTTTTAAAGTAAATAATGGAAAACAAAGTAGGAATTGAAGTTGGTCTAAAGAAGTGTGATAGTGAACCCGACAATGAAGAGATCGACGAGCTCTTTGAAATGTTGTTGGACGCCATGGATGAGATTGATGAGGAAAAGGAGGCCAAGGCTAAGGAAGAAGAAGCCAAGGCTGTGGAAGAAGAAAAGGAGCTTCAGGCCCTTCTTGAAAAAGAAGGTCGCTCTGAAGAAGAGATTAAGGAAGAAGTCTTAGAACTAGTTAATAAAATCATAGAATAATGTACTCAATGTTCAATTTTAATGATTTTATTAATAATAAAAGTTCCTGTTTATGTGGTTATTGAGTTTATGATTTGTCTGTGTTAATTGCTTAATATCTGTGTTCAAAAGATTACATTGCTAAATCCATAATTTGTCAATATTAAGTTAAGTATATGAATCAAGCATTCTAATAAGTTCATGACAGAACCATTTCCTAATCGAAGTTACTGTCGTTAAGAAGGATACTGTCATGTGTTTCTTAACAGCAACCTTCTTGACAGCAGGAAAAGACTTTCTGTCAAGACTTGTAAAGGATACTGTCATTCATAGGCTTAACGGTGACAGCAAGTTTTTGCGCAATAGTTACTGTCGCGCAAAACCTACTGTCACCACCTCCTCTTACTGACAGATTGTTTCTAGCGCACAGGTTACTGTCAACAATAGTGGACCGTTGTAATTGGACTTTCACCCCACGATTGACAGTGAATAACGGGCAGTAACTCACGTGTTAAGAGAGTGGATTAAGACACGTCCTTTAACTCCACTTTTTGAGCAAACGTTTGAGTAACCCATATTTATTCTCCAGTTACTCAGACATATCACTCTCACAAAACTCAAGGCAAAATACTTTTCTTCAAGCAAAAAGCTACTTTCTCACTTTCTTCTTTTCTTGAAATCTCCATGGCCCCCAAACAGACTCTCTCTCAAACAAACTTTGCTGGCATCTTTTCCCCAAATGATGCTGGCGAAGATTTCAAAGGACTGGTGTTTTTCTTGAACAAGTCCTATCTTCGTTCAGCCATTACCTCCACTCCAATTCTCGACCTAGACAAACTTGAGGAATTTTGGCGCACTGCTGTTGCTCAAACTGAGGGTGAAATCCCAGCTATTCAATTCACAATTAATGGGCAACAATACATTCTCACAGCTGAGGTCATCAATACAGTTCTTGGAATTACACTGGAAGCAGGCCAAAACTATGCTCCACTTGCTAATGATGACACTCTGAAGAAGCTCTTCTTGAAGATTGGGTATGCAGGCCCTATTCTCGAAGAGGGAACAACCAAGTGGTACCCGTCTGGTGAAATGGACAGGAAGTATCTAAGGAAGGAGTGGAGCATGATTTTTGATGCAATGGTCAAGGTGTTCTCTACCAAGTCCACAGGCTGGAATGGGATACCCTCCTACATCAAGAAACTGACACATTCTCTTGTTCATGGATACAAGGTGAATGTTGGAGCTCTCCTCATGGCACATCTCAAAGCTGCCATAGGTAAGAAGGTATCACACTACCCTCGCTTTCTTATGATGTGTATCAATACTTTCTGTGACTTTAATAATGATGCCCCTCGTCTAGAGGTTTGTTCTGTCTTGAAAAAGAACACACACACACTGCTATCTTCACAGGATCTAAATGCACATATTCCACTTTGCTTCACTCAGCACATGGTTGATCAAGTGACCAACCTTGATTATCCATTACCTACTGGTTATGATTCTTTTTCTCTTGCGGATGAAGCTGGATTAGACCCAAATTCAGTTAACCCCCATTCAACACCATACACTCAGCCTAGGCCCTCTAGACTTCCCAAAGCCCAAAGAGAAGCCTTGCAAGAATCCAGAAAAAGATCCTTAGACGCTGATGTTGGTGGTAGCTCTGTTAGTCAAGAGGGAGACACTGCACCTAGTGCAGCAAATAAGGAAGGTAGTCAAGAAGGACCCACAGTGGTTCCCCCTGAGCCTAAGAAGAAGAGAGCTAGGAGGACCAAAACCACTGTCAGCCACCCTGCAGTCTCCCAAAAGACTGTGGAGGAAACCAGGGAAATAAACTCCTCCCTAGATGTGCCTTCTCAACAAGGTGCTTCTATAGAATTTGGCCTGTCTCCCAAGGCACCCTGTACAGAGTCTGCACAAACTCATGGTTCCCAACCTGAGAAACCCCCACTTGAAGAAACACACAGTGAGTTAGGGCACAGTGAGGATTTCTCTACTCCTATTGATGGTTCACATGTTTCATCTGTGAATCAGCCCCCACTCTCTACTACACTTTCACCTTCTTCCTTCCCTACACATTCTTTTGTTTCTTCTCCACAACCTAGAGAAGGGGACAGTCCCAACCCTTCAGGTTTTGATCATCCATCTCCAATCATGGATGAGCCCCCCTCTAGTGGTCCACAAGAACCCATTTCTCAAAGTGAGATGGACACCACTCCTCCAAACACTGAGCTAGGGCAAAGTGGTATTTTGTCAGAAACTGAAACAGCCAACACTTTGTCTGACCTCCAAGGAGCATCTTACCTTCAGGAAGATGCTGTCACAGCCTCTGTTGCTGTCAAAGACACTGGGGATGCTACTGTCCTGGGCACAGCTACTGTCAAAGGTGGAGAGAAAGATGCTGTCACTACAGAACATACTGTCACTCCACCTCCCAAAGATGCTGTCATGCCAGAACCTGCTGTCCAGACTACAACTGACAGTAACATTCCTCCCAAAGATGCTGTCAAGTCCTCCCAGCCTAATTTTGATGCTGTACTTGTTGAGGATGCCTCTGATGATGACCTACCTCTTGCCAAACTCCTAAAGGTACATTCTAAATCTTCTCCTTCCATGCATGTTAGTACTGCTCATACCCATGCATCTAGGTTGAGTGAGGGTGTGCAAAAGAAAAGAGAGGTGAGCATAAAAATGAGGGGCAGCCAAATGAGCTGGCAAAAGGAGAGGGACTTGAGCATGTCCAGAGAGATATTGAGGGAGCCCACACTATTCAGGCACTAGGCCTTGAGAGTCAAACTGTGAGGGGTGATGAGATCACTCAAAAACACCCTGAGAGTGTGAGAACCCCCATAGCCTCCAAGCCCCTGTCTTTTCCTTCCCCTCCAAGAAGGTTAAGGTCTGGTGGCCCCTCTGCTACTTTTGGTAACAGGATTGCAGCTCTTGAAGGACAGTGTGCTACTTTGGACTCCAAGCTGGACTCTCTCTCTCAACTGGTGGTTGATGGTTTTGCTGCTACTCAACTCTCTATTCAGTTCCTTACTGACCTGGTAGCTGCCAACTCAACTAAGGGGGAGAAGGTAGCAAGATCAGAATCAATGCCTATTCAAGAATCAGGTGGAACTCAGGGGGAGCCTGTAGCTGTGAAGACCAGAGGGGGAGCTAAAAGGAAAGCAATGACTCAGGGGGAGCAAGTCAAACCAAGCAGTGCAAAACCACAGGATAAAGCTGAAAGGACTATTGAAGTGGAAATGGATGGAGAAAGGGTGTTAATGTCAAAGGAAACTCAAGATGCATTGCAAAGAAGACCTGCATCTAGACATCCAATCTTGCCTCCTGTGGTGATTAGAGAACCTATTCAAGAAACTCAAGAAACTGCTCTACAGAAGAAATGGAGAGAAATGGAGGAACAAAACAAACTTGGGAAAGGTAAAGGGAAACTGCCTGAATCCATCTATAAAGGAACTACTTGGTCCAATGGTACTGAGTATGGTCAAGAGGAAGCCAATGTCTTGATGGTGGATTACAGGGAGAGTACATTACACAACCATGACAGTAAGTTTAGCAGTTTGGTGGAAGAAGCAATGAATACTCCTAGCAACCGTCCAACCAACACCACAAAACTGTTAAAGGAACAAATTACAAGTGTCAGTGTAATGGTGAATGATGAGAAAAGATGGGCTGTAAGTATTTATCTAACTTCTGGCATATCTTATTTCATCACAATGCAGCTATTGCAGAGTCTGCCAGCAAAGGTGTTGTGTGCTTTGAAGGGAAAGATCAGGGCAACTCAAACACCATTCAATGAAATATTGGATATGCAAATCCAGAACCTGATCATACAGAAGCTACCTGAAGTCTACTCAAATCCATCATGTGTTTTCTACAGATCTAAATCTAAGGATGGCATTAGAAGGAACAGCTACATGAATATTGGTAGCACATCCAAAATGGAAACCAAGTCAATTCTGAAGGTGCTAGATGGAATACTCAGTTCAAATGCCAATCCAGGAAGAGTTCATGCTGTTCAAGAAATCTACAAAATGCTGGTGTTGAGAGACAAGGCACTGGGAGCTAAAATGAAGGAGCTAATCACTAGAGCCAATGCCAAAAGAAATGATCAAGGTGGAAGCTGCTTCTATAACATTCCTCCCCATGATGATGATGATGATGATGATGAAGATGGTGAGGATGGAGGTGGTGAAGCTTCTGGAAATGCTGGAAATGCTGGTGGAAGTAATTCTGGGAATACTGGTATTCAATCTCAGAATGAAGGCAATGAAGAAACTCCTAGCCAGGAAAAGAAAGATGCTGGTGCAACAGATGAAGAGGAGTCAAGAATACTGGAAGCTTTGGAGGCAAGCATTCTTAGATGTGCTATTGACTGCATAAATGCTGAAAAAGATGCTGTCACCAAAGGTACTGTCGACAAAGATACTGTCATAGAAGATGCTATCTTGAAAGATGCTGTCGACAAGGATACTGTCAAGGAAGGTTCTGTCAAGGATGAAACCAAGGCTACTGTCAAGTCCAAAAGACTGAAAGCTAAAGCTAAGGCATGGTTTACTAGACAGAAGCCAACAGGGAAGCACAAGTACTCAGGAAAGGAAAAGGCCACTGGATTTGGCAGGAATCTCAAAAAGCCAATTCAATCAATTCCTCCCAACAGTCTTAAGATTCAACAAATGCAATCAAGAGAAATCAAGAGCGTTGAGGTTAAGCTGGATGCAAATCAAGAGGCCACTGAGTACATTCTGTGGTGGGCAGAATCAAGGTCAGCCAAGATTGACAAGGACTTCAATCTGGTAGCCACATCAACCAAGAACAGCACATCAACCATAGATAAAAGAAGAATTGATTTCTTCTACCTGGAAAGGATGGTAGAGTTGCTGGAGAGCTATGATGATGTTTCAGAGGCTGTCATGGAACATGTTCTAAAATATTAGGCAGATAGGGATGCTGAATTTTATCAGAAATTTGGCTATAACTTTGCAGATTTTGATGATGCTGATATTCTTACTGATCTCCCAGCCTCTCCTATACCATACCACTGGTACTATGAGTTTGATGACTTACCCACAGAAGAAGGGCAAGCCCAACCAACTCAGGAAGGGCAACCCAAGCCAAGCAAAGGACCTGAATCTTCTACTAAATCTCAAGCTCAGACAGAACTTGATAAGAAGGAAGCTGAATTACTAGAAATTCACAAGGCCTCTAACAAGGCAGAAAGTGAAGCTCCAAATTATCAACCATGTATGCTGGAAAATCCCCTAAGAGTCAAGTTCCTAAAAGAAGAAATCTATGTTTGCAGCTTGCATAAGCTCAAAACATCCATTCTGAAGGATTTACAGTATATGGTAGCTGGTTCAGTTCACCCCTTGGAACAGATTTGTTCCTATGAGATAGAGAAGTTATTGGAAGGGAGAAAAGGAGAAGACTCAAAGCTGGACAAGCAAAGAAGGAAGTCTCTCAATGCTTATCCTGGAAGAAGATTCAAGCTCATTAATGAAGAACTTCATTTCAGAACTTATCCATATGATATAGAGCAATGGCTGAATCTCAGGGATGTTAGCTCTCTCATATCTCCTTCCATAAAGAAGATCATTGATGAAGTAGAGGATGATGCAGTGTCTGCTGCTGAAATTTCTCTTGTAGAAAGTCTAAGAAGCTGCTTGGCAGAAGCTCTCAAAAGAGAGGATGCAGCAAGACAGAAGAGGAAATCTCAAGCTAAGTGAAAATTCTTGAATTCTGATCTTGTTAGTTAAGTTGTCAGCACATATTGTAAATTTGCTGTTATTTTCCATAAAAACAAATTGGGGGAGATTGTTGGGATTTATGGGTGATAGCATAGAAACAACTTAACTTTGATAGTACTTAATTTTTTAAATTAAGTAGAACATACTGTCATAGCCAAAGTATGTTCTTGTAATCAGTATGTAATGTTATTCTAGTTGTATTATTTGGAAGAAGTTCACTTGTGTGTTCAAGCCTCAAAGAATGCTTTTTGGATGACAACATGAATAAAGGTTACTGTCCTAAAGCTGTGACAGTAAGATTACAAGAAGACAGAATGTTGCAAGTCACGACAGCATATTCACTCTGACAGCAACATTGGCGGAAGACTACGCGACAGCAACTATTGCCCTCGACAGCAAGTTTGGGATCCTCGACAGCACTCTATGCGGGGAACTCATACTGTCACCAAAAGATCATTCCTGTGACAGCAAGCTTTGCGGCAAAAGTAACTGTCTCAATAAAGATCCTTATGCTAGGTATCTTTCTCAGTCAAATCCCGTGACAGTTTAAATGTTCAAGAAACAGGCGTGATGCAGCATCCCTAAGCTGCACCAAGTCTGCAAGACTACGACAGAAGCTTCAAGGCACTACAAATCAAAAGCGAATCAATTCAAGAGCAAGGTCAAGTCTTTATCTGCTGAATTGGTTTAGCTGGAAATAGAATGAATCTAGGTTGCTTTCTTTGTAATGTATATCTGACATGTTAGCAATTTAGGAAAGTCACATGGGTAAGACAATTTGTAAGAAGCTGCCACTTGACAGTGACAGCAGCTTTACAAACCCGTGACTGATAGTGATAGGGTTAGTCATATACCTACTATCAACTCATTCTAGAAAAGAAACGAAGACAAGCAAGTGTCTGTGAAGAAAACCCGAAGCTCGAGAATTTCTTTCTTGAGGTTGTAGCAACACTTTGCAAAATAAATAAAACATTTATTTTGTGAATCTTGTTCTTACTAAATACTGTTCGTGATTGCATATATTGCTGATAACGTTTAATCTTGATTTTAGTTGTTGAAATTTAGATTGAATTTTATCAGTATTGCATTCATCCCCCCCCCCCCTTCTGCAATACACAAGGACTAACATATACTTTGGCTAAAAATGGTAATGAGTTTAGTTATTAGCAATTATAATCTTATTATGTTATTTATTAAATGAAACTGCCTGTGATATTT
Organism: Heracleum sosnowskyi; assembly: GCA_030848705.1. Taxonomy (NCBI): domain Eukaryota; kingdom Viridiplantae; phylum Streptophyta; class Magnoliopsida; order Apiales; family Apiaceae; genus Heracleum; species Heracleum sosnowskyi. The sequence continues at coordinate 15,833,172 of CM061239.1, forward strand.
TTGGAAAATGAGATGTTTTTGTTAGGAAAAATAGAAAAGATATTCTATATAATAATTTTAATATTTTATCTAACGGTTCTCATCGATTTGATAAGAAATATCTAACGGCTATGAATGGAGTGACCAAACTACAAAAACTTTGACGGTCAGATTACAAAATTTTTAATATTCCGTCTTTAATACAATAGTATAGATAGATATTGATATGTGCACGGCTTAGCATTATAGCATCAGTCTCAGAGTTCATATTTTTTTGTACTGTATAGGGTGAGATGAGCCCATTTATTCCACCAAAACAGGTTTTAGAATCATATACTTTAAAGGAGAAGGCGAGACAGCGGTCGCTTTCATTTATTTTTTCTAATTTTTTTAAAATTTTAAATATTCGAAAATATCTCAATTATCTTTAAAAAGAAAGCTAAATATACAATTTTAATATTTTTGTCTTTAAAATCTTTTTTGGAGGAAACTACATATACAATTTTAATATTTTTAACTTTAAAATCTTTACTACAATTCTGCCTAAATTTTTTATTAGAAAATATCTCAATTGCATTTTAAATCTTCAAAAATTGTGAAAACTAAATATACAATTATTTCATTGAGAGAAAACATGTTTAATGAGAGAGCGATTCATAGAAAATCATATTATATGCTATAATTTAATATTGATATTATATTATGCATTTTAAAATAGAAGTTGGAATATGAATTTTGAGAAAAATGAAAATGGTGATAAATATATTAATATTTGATATAACATTAAAATAAAAAAATATTAAACAATTTCTTTTTTTCTATATTTATTCAGAATTTCAATAATGATCAAGACGAAACGGAAAGTTCAAAATAAATCTTAATTTTATGTTAGAAATATTATTTTATCTAAAAACATATTTTGTAGTATATTTTTAGAAAAATTATTATAAAGCCGTTGCGAAACGCGACTTAATATCTAGTTCAAATCTAAATGAGTATGAATGCAAATTGAATAATAATGATATATTTTTTATATTCGTGTAAATTTTAAAAATTAAATAAAATATACTTTTAAAGATATTATTTTTGTAATTTTTATGTCTAACGTCAATTTTTGATCATTGACTAAACCTGGATCAGTTAATTTTAAATTACTACTACAGTTTTTGAGGGAGTGAATTATTATATGAATCGTCTATTCTTTTCAAAGTGTGAACGAAGGGATTGGAAAGAAAATTAGAAGGTGGTGTATTGGTGCATTGGGCCTCAAAATGAATTTTTAAGTTGTAGACTCAGTCACCAACGACGAGCCCATCATGGAGTTGGACAACAGCTGGACTACAAAGTTCATAAATTATCATTCTTTAAAATAAAAGCATCCTGCCACGTCAAGGGTGCCAAACACTTTACTATACTGTATGCAAGTTTTTTTTAAATATTTTTTCCCCAAAACTTTCGACTCATAGTCATAACTAATACTCCCTCCGTCACCGTTAGGGGATGGACGGCACGAAGATTAAAAAAATATAAATTAATAGATAAAAGTAAAAAAAAATGAGTAAAGTGGTGGATCAATCAATATTTAATATATAAAATGGGTATAAAGTAAGTATAGTGCAGGAATGTAGTGAATGTGGTTGAATTTTATATTATAAAATGTTACTATTTTTGGGGTATGTAAAGAAATAAGAGGGACATGCCAAAAAAATGTGTAAAAAAAATGAGAAGGACAGAGTGATTACAGCCAAAATTAGTTTGTTGTGATTTCATAATTTCCGTGAAATAAGAAATTCGATCAAATATAATCACGTTATTCTTTCAATTTTTCCTGCTTCTTATAACATTTATTCAAAGCATATACAATGATATTAATTAAAATAATTAATCAAAATAATATAAAATAACGATTATAAAAAATTTACTGAATCTATAAAGTGTTATATTACAATGGAATTTGATACATTAATGGACTATATTTAGAAATAATATTTTATTAATATTTCCTCTCGTCATAAATAAATTATTGTATTTTAATTTGACAATATTTAACCTGGAATGTACTACATGTGATTCAGGAAATATAGCCGGTATAAATTTGTTAGCTGAAATCTTTGCTAAGAGCAAGTTACAGAGACAAAATTTTACAAATTATATATAAAATTCAATTTTGGTATATAACATGAAATTAAGAAGTCTATATCAATGTATGATGCTCTGTATCACTGAAGCTAAAAGTTCGAAACATTATTTATCTTTAAAAAAAAGTTCAAAACATATGTGAATTTAAATTCATACACACAATCACATATGAACGAGAATAAATATGCATGCACACAATAATATAATTTTATAATTAATTATATTGAATTTAAATTCATCATTACATACTCTCAGTTATCAGAAATTTCTTTTCAAATTGATATCAAATTTTTTAGGTGTTGAAATATTTAAAAAACTATTCTAATTAAAACAAAGTAATATAATGATGCAATTAGACTAGGTGCTTCTTATAATTTTATAATTAACTAGCTTTATAATCCGCGCGAGACACGGATATGATCTAAATTTATATTTTGTTGGACTTTTTACACGTTTAAAAAATGAATTATTTATCATTTTAGAATTTTATTTTTTTTGCTTTCGATTTGTAGTAGGACATACCCTTATTCTTTAAAAAAAAATTGTAAAATGGAAGAATTTTGATTTTTTGAATTTTGCAGTAGTCGTGATTAATTATGGACGTTGATTGTTTCGGAAAAGATAGTTAATGGATTAAGAAGAAATTGAGTTGATTTACATCAGTTGCCATGATTTTATATGTTGTGTCTATAATATACACGCTAGTAGTTGTCTTTTTCATTAATTTCATCAAATTCGTAAGAGTCAGGTACATTTTTCAGCGGATGTTTTTTGGTTTTGACGTAAATAAGGTGTAACGAAGGACCAAAGTATATACACGACAAGTGTATATAGATGTTGGGCATGAACACATGACCACACGCTTAATTCGATAATCATGGTTACAAACGATGAACCAAAGTTGTTAATTTAGACATTGTCTTAAAAAAAATTTGAGATCAATTTGGTAATTGTTGTCCATTGACTATATTGGTTGCGTGTTACTTTTCGTTTCAAGCGATTTATTGTTTTTTTCTCGAACCTGCCTCATCATTGGGGGCAGAAACTAGCGCTGTAGATGTTCAGTTTATGTGCATTATAGTGTATATATGTCATGTCCATCTTGATTGTATGAGGTGAAGGGTTTCGGGCATGAAAACGCAATGGAAAAACGCGTAAAATAGAAAAATTAACGAAACTCTCTGCAGGATCCATGCGAAAAACGATATTTAATTCGTGAATAGAATCGTTTACCTTTTGAAGCTTTACGAACGGCTAACTAATGGAGGTCCTTTGATATGATCACCATGTATCCCGCCTTGCGATATACGTCTCTAATTAGTCAACACGAACGCCCGATCGTCCAACGATCACCGGAGTTTGGTACTAGCTAAGAAGCAGCCTCGAATCTCTCTCTCTCTCTCTCTCTCTCTCTCTCTCTCTCTCTCCCTCTCTCTCTCTCTCCCTCTCTCTCTCTCTCTCTCTCTCTCTCTCTCTCCCTCCCTCTCCCTCCTTGATGTAGAGCGGTTAAGGGTTTTTTTTTCTAAAAATTATGAATATTAAACCCTAAAAATAATACATCCTTATGTATTTATAGGGAGAGAAGAGTGGGCTGAACCCTAATCTGATTGGGCTCCCAAAACCCAGTATGATTATTGGTTGTATTATTATTAAATTCGAATTATTGTTTAATTAATCATGTCACACTTAATTAATTCAATAATTCAATATAATAATAATAATAATTTATTTAAATTCGTAATTTAAATAAAGCTCCATTTAAAACGTTCTATGTGTGTGACCCTTTAGGTTATTATTACGTTGACAATAATTTTAATATCTAATAATAAAATTATAAACAATGAGCAACATCTAGTAATACATCATTGTTACCCAAGTAATAATAATAATTGGTGATCCAATTAAACCTTTAATGAATAATGTTCCATGTAATATAATCCTTTTAACCTTATATTCTAGATTAAACTCGAGGCACGTTTCATGTCATCATCTTCAACATTTAATCCCGGTTTACTTGATCGATGAGTAGACTATTAAACAAATCACAATTTGAGCATGACCATGCATTTCATAGTCTCACTCAATCAAGAGGCCAATAATATCACTCCTAAAATAGGAGGGTTAAATCCTATATCTATCATTCATATTTCTCATATGATTCATAATATACCCAATGTCCACCTTTATCATTACCCGGTCAAAGGTAACTTTGAGTAGAATCAAAGTATATTAATTCTCATATAGAAATATAATGATTTTAAGTCTAAGGATCATTACACCATTATCACTGTGAGAATTACTTATGACACTTGATAACATTTACCATGAAGAATTCACACGGTGGGTCTATCCAGTGCCATGTTCTGCTAACATGCACTTATGTCTTTGACTTTAGTATCACCATACTTATGACCAATGAGATGTGATCATCAGTCAACAAACATACTAGTCTTAATGAATTATATATTATTGTCCTCTAATAATAATACTCGACTATGGATCTTTTAGGATTATAAACACTACTCATATAATCTCATTTCCAAGTCACATACTTAGAGATATATAATTCATGCTTATATTCCAGGGACATTTATTATTCTAACATTTATATCGCAGTTAATAAATACATAATAAATAATTGAAAGAAAATCCATAGAACATATTTATTAATAATCAAAATGTCTTCCCTAAGAACATTATAGTATTGTCTATAGGGCACAAGCACTAACATGAGGTAATTTATACTTCGAATAATTCTTGTGTACAATGTTATTGACTATTTGAGTAATATCCTCGATGATTTTTTCTTACGTATGGACATGTGTTTATTAGTTTAATCACCATATTCAAAATATTACTGAGTGTAGTATATTATTTGCCTTGAGTGCTAATGCAATTATATAATAGTAAGATCTGACCGACTTAAAATATGATTCTTTCAATTGGGACACATATAATTCGCTCAACTTTCTTTTTGAAAAGAGTGAAAGTTGTTATTTAAGATTTTTTCATGCCTACAGTTATCCTACTTAAGGTACGTATGTAGTTCAGACGGTATGCCGAATATAATGTTTGTACTTTGTTCTATTTTCACTTAATTTTTGAATACCTAATTTATTTAGGTCATCCGACATGCACTCTAGCTGATATATGAAGTGCCTTTTTCTTTCTTTTCACACAATAACATAATACTCTTTTCACCAACAATTAATCAAAGTTATTCGAATGTTGACGAAAGTATGTATGTGTTCTCATTAGTTAATTTGTTGAAATATTATAATTTAGGCAAATGTTTGTTTTTATCTGTTTATGTGCAAATTTAAACCCATTTTTGTTATAAATGTAATATTAAAAGTTTGATAGACGATACATTCGAAAACTAAAAGTCCGAAATGATTGATAATTTTTTAATATTTCTGGAATTAAATATAATTATAGATATTAATTATCTAATCATTTAAGTTGTAGTAGAAATATAATTGTAAATTCCTATATTTAATAACAATGGAGTAATAAATATTGATGTATTAATGATGATTAATGAATTAGATGTATTTAATATATGCATTGATTATAGAATTATTATTATTATACAATAAGTAGGGGAAATATAATAATTTTACACCGATTTATTTGTCTCAAGTAGACCTATAATTCGAGTCGGGTGCTCGCGAGCCCGACCCGACTCGGCTCGTTTAGTAAGGCTCGGTTCGACTCGAACTCGTTAACAAACCGAGCCTGAACATAAGACCGGGCTCGTTTAACTAAACGAGCCGGCTCGACTCGACTCGTGAAATTAAACGAGCCGAGTTCGGGCAGAAAATTAGGCTCGTTTAAGTGTAATTTTACACGAGCCGGCTCGCTCGACTCATTTAAATAGACTCGTTTAACTAAATAAGCCGGCTCGGCTCGACTCGTGAAATTAAACAAGTCGAATTCGGGTAAAAGATTAGACTCGTTTAATTAAACGAGCCGACTCGGCTCGTAAAAAAACCCGACTCAAATTAATAATCAGCTCGAACTCGTCCGACTCTACTCGAATTACTTCTCTCGTCTCGACCAACCCCTATTTGCTCTATTATAGATAAGAGACAGGAGTAAAAGATAGATGTACAGTGGATTTATGTTAGAATCTCTTACACAATCCAACCTCCCTAACACAAATCTTACTAGTATCTCGCAGAGAAAGTACTCTCTCACTAATCACATCACTTTCCAATTTTATATTAATATCAATCAAACGTAAACTACAATCCAACGGTCAATACGCTCACCCCCACTCTATCCTCCATACACTCAGCCACACCCTACTATCTCCCCAACAAACACTAATAAATACTATTAGAAACACTACTTACTGTTATTTTCTCTCTCTCACTCTCACTTCGTTGTTTTCCAAGCTCCACTTTCTCTCTCTAACTTTCCCTCTTTCTCTCTCTCTAAAATACTTACACTATACACACAAACTTCAAAACCCTAGACTCCCGATCTACTTCAATGATCGACATTCACTCCGATTCAACTCGCGATTCTGATCCTAACTCGCGACTCAATTGAGTTCAATTGAAGCTCCGACTTTTTCTAGGGTTTAAGAGGTTAATTTGGGGATTTTTTGATTTTGAGAAGAAAGGATGTATAAGAACCAGCTACAAGAGCTGGCGCAGAGGAGTTGTTTTAATTTACCGGCGTATACGTGTATTCGAGAAGGTCCTGATCACGCGCCGAGGTTTAAAGCTACGGTGAATTTTAATGGAGAGACTTATGAGTGTCCTAATTATTGTACTACGTTGAGACAAGCTGAACATTCAGCTGCTGAAGTTGCGCTTAATGCGCTTGCGAATCGAGGTCCGTCAAACTCGCTTGCGGCTAGGATTCTGGTGAGATTGATTTGGATTCTAGGGTTTTGTTTTTTCGGAAAGTTTGCGTGTTGTTTTGGACTGTTTTTGTGTGGATTTTTGTTGATTTAGGGAAATATGTGAGTGATTGCGGAGATGGAATGTGTGTGTTTGTTTTGAGATGTTTTGAGTTTGTTGGTGTTTTTGAATGTGTTTGTTTAGGGAAAGATGCGATATGGACAAATATGGGAGTAGAGTATGAGGATATTGCAGTTGTGTAGAATCTAGCATATGATTTGTAGAAGTTTGATGATTTTGTGTTTTTATGCCAATGTGTGACGTTGGATTGTTATTAGTTATAAATTTGGCTTTTACGATAGAATTATGAGTAGTAGGCATGTTGATTTGGGTATTCGTGGAAGTAATAGGCTGATTCTTTTGCTGTTGTAGAGATGTATGCTAGTTCCAACTTGTAAGGTATGAAGTAGATACCGACAAGGTCAGGGTATTTAGTGTCTTTGACTTATTCGGGAATTATAGTTGACTTGTTGCCTGCCTTGTGGTTTTTTGTATAGTTAACAAGTAGATTTTTTTCCCTTTTTCTTTTAAGAAAAACTAGAAGTATAGACTAGCAATTACCTGGTAACCATTTGTAGCATGACATAATATCAAAAGACGTAAATGACCTGTTTGCGCCGGTAGGCCGTCATCTCTTGGTTATTGTACATTCATTTTACACTGACACTTCATTATTCTGTTTGTGGTTTTTAGAGGTATTAACGTGGTTGGGGATATTATTTGTTTATCTTTAAAACTTTTATGGTGAGGAAGATCCCAAGTTCCTAACCACTGAAGCATGTTCTGTTATGATATTTACCATACCCTGTCACTAGGATTGAAAGATTTCCTTACCCCTTAAAATATTTTGTTGTTTCGAGATAGTTGACCGGACTGAGAGAGTAAAAGGTTTTAGTAAAAGCATTGCAGGTTATGCAGTTGCTAAATTGTATATTTGTTGTTTTTGTATATTTGTTGTTTAGGTATAGTTAAGCTGGTTTCTGCTGCTTTAGTAATATGTAGATAGTCTAACAGTTATTTTTGTGAAATCCCTATTTAGTTGTACTAAGAAGCTTGTGAGAACTCCTGTTGGAAGTAGATTTCTTTATCCTTATAATAATATGACACATCGAGGTTGTTACTAAATTGATTCAGTTAGTTTCCGCATGTGTTCTTTTTTGTTTGACCAACTGCATCTTTTCCTAATTCATTTCCCAACAATATCAGTTTCCATATATACTGTTTCTTGAATCTATATGTTATGGTTTCTTAATTGCGCCTTTTTGAATTTGCATTCAACATGCATATCAATATATATTTGCGTTATCTTAATAATCAATTTGAATGTCATGCAATTCTGTACTAGTTTGTGCTAGTGTTGATCCAAAAACTACAATGAAGCTTGGAAATTATGAAATATTCAAATATATTTTTTTTACTTACGGGACCAGAATTTCATGCCTTCTATAATCTCTTTGCTGTAGATAAGTTCCTTTTCTAACCTGAAAAAGTTACTCTGAGATTACTATCTTTTAATAATTATGTGTTGCAGAGGCATTCAACAGTAGTTAAACAAAGGTCGACATAATGCTACTTTCCTCGTAAGAAGATTATTTAGTGAATGTTATCTAGAGAAAACTTAATAGAGACATGCATCATCTTCAAAAGAAATAAAGCATTGTAGTTGCGTCGTCCACAATAACTTTGTTAATATAACGTTCTGCAAATTAATAACTTTGTTAATATAACGTTCTGCAAAATTATAGCGGTCACTATATTTGGCTGGTTTATGTACTAAATTCAAATTAACTTTGCAATGTTCAGGATGAAACAGGGGTCTACAAAAATCTCTTGCAAGAAGTTTCACAGAGAGTAGGAGCATCATTGCCGACATACAAAACCTCTAGGTCTGGTCTTGGACATCTGCCTATATTTACATGCACAGTAGAGCTGGCTGGTGTAACATTTACTGGTGAACCAGCAAAGAACAAGAAACAGGCTGAAAAGAATGCAGCCATGGCAGCCTGGTCAGCTCTAAAGCTATGTAAGTCATCTGAATATGTAAATTTGTTGCAGTTGTTGGGAATTTTTTTTGTTCTTGACATTTTTTTATCAGAAATTGATGCTAAATTCTGGATTACAAGGTGGAAACCACGAACTTGTGCAAATAAGGTTTGACAAGGCATATGAGATCGCTTGTGAAAAATTATTTAAAACAGAAATAAAATGATACTGGTAATCCAAATTATAAATACGTTTCCATGTGTGGATGCATACGACATAGCTGTTTTAAAAAATGATTTGAAACGGAAATAAATGGTATGCTGTAATCCTAATTCTAGACCCGTCAACTTTTGGATGCTTCCAGGAAACAGTCCTTATCATACTACTCATCCACCTGATGATGGTATTTTAAGATTTGTTTTCTTTGTCCTATTTCCATCTTATTGCTTTATCTTATCTGCCCCCTAGGAGCATGGTATTCCGCCTCATTTGCCCAATAGAAGGATACCGACTAATGGAAATGAGTATAATAGTATAATTATTAATATTGTTGTGATGAATTAGATTTAGATTAGTTTTCTGACTTATATCGAAGCCTAGTATCGTGAGGTCAGAAGAAGGGTGGATTCAGGATGGGGATCGGGAATATAAGTGTACCGGCAATCCAAATTCTAGAAACCTCTCCACATTTTGATGAATATGACAACTCTTGTCATAAAAATTATTTGAAACGGAAATAAATTGGTAATTCAATTTCTAGATGTATGTTTCAAGTTTGCGATGCTTCATGCTTCCAGGAAACAATTTTCGTCATCCTACTCAATTACCCGATGATAGTATTTCAAGAGTTTTATTCATTGTCCTTTTCCCATATTATTGCTTTATCTTATTTCTCTTATTCTCTTTCTAATTGGACATCCACAATAATCTTGCTTAACTATTTGCTAATTGGTAATTTTCGTTCGCCTCATTTAACTGAGAAGGATTTGCACCACATTTTCCCCATATAAGGATTCCCACTAATGGAAATGAGTATAGTACTATAAATTTTATTGATGTTAATGAAAAAGATTTAGATTAGTTTTCTGACTTATATCGAAGCCTAGTATCGTGAGGTCAGAAGAAGGGTGGATTCAGGATGGGGATCGGGAATATAAGTGTACCGGCAATCCAAATTCTAGAAACATCTCCACATTTTGATGAATATGACAACTCTTGTCATAAAAATTATTTGAAACGGAAATAAATGGGTAATTCAATTTCTAGATGTATGTTTCAAGTTTGCGATGCTTCATGCTTCCAGGAAACAATTTTCGTCATCCTACTCAATTACCTGATGATAGTATTTCAAGAGTTTTATTCATTGTCCTTTTCCCATATTATTGCTTTATCTTATTTCTCTTATTCTCTTTCTAATTGGACATCCACAATAATCTTGCTTAACTATTTGCTAATTGGTAATTTTCGTTCGCCTCATTTAACTGAGAAGGATTTGCACCACTTTTTCCCCATATAAGGATTCCCACTAATGGAAATGAGTATAGTAGTATAAATTTTATTGATGTTAATGAAAAAGATTTAGATAAGTTTATGCTTGAAGCCTAGCATCCTGTGATTGCATACTTGAACAGGGGTGGATTCAGGAAGGGACTTGGGTATAACCCCCCCCCCCCCCCCCGGGTTCATCCCAGACTTGAAGACCACTGAACATGGTAGACAAAACGGAAGTATTGGGTTTGCTTAAAATATGTATGCAGCTTTCTTGAATATTATCCTACACTCTGGACTATAATAATTTAGCAAGTTCATAAACTCCTCAAATGCATTCTTGGTTTGAAGTGAGAATGTGGTGACTGACTGAGACTGAGACATCGTTTAATATGTCATGCCTGACATCTTGTTTTCGGTTGTGCAGTAGCCCAGCAGTCGGAGAATTCATCCCAAAAGGTCAACAATGATGAGCAGGAGCATGTCACTGTAGCACGTGCACTTCAGAAGTATCGTATTAGGGCAAAGATGTCTAATATACCCTTTCCAATTAGATATCCCATGCCAAAACCAAGAGCAGCAAGTACGCAGCAATCTCCAGCTGCAACATCAAAAATCCTTCCTTTAATATGCTCAAAACCAACTCCTTGGAACAGAACTGTTGGAACATCAACAAACAACAGTTCCACATGTCCCAAGACAAGCTCTCAGAGTAGATATATCAACCTGACCAGAAATGACATACTTGGGGGCTCATCTTTACCTGTTAAACCTTCAGGTTCTACTGTAAATGAGTGGTCAACAGATAGCTCTAGGTTCCTGCCTCAGAAATTTCCTGCAGCTGGAGCAGCTCCATACATTCCATTGAGACATTTTAGGCCTCACCATGGGATGGCGCCACCAGTAACTATAAGACATGCAATCCCAGCATACTCTGCACCACCATTCCCTCCTATTCAGCCAGTTAATGCGATGAGGACTCCACACATGGGTATGGCACCTCCTGTTTCTATAAGACAGGTTGTGCCAGCTTTTGCTGCTCCAGTTCGACCAGAGGATTCACTAGCTTTTAGGGCTCCGATCACCCAAGTAGCAGCTCGTGTAGAGGATTCGCTAGCTTTTAAGACCCCAATTACCACGTCATCAGCTCGAGTGGAGGATTCTTTGCCAGCTTCCAAAGTAACTATGACTCCAGTCACTTCACCAAATCACGAGGAGACTTCACAAGCTTTCAAGTCTCATGCTGTTGTTCCTTTACATATTCATTTAGAGAATCCATCAACTGCTAAGGCTCCTTCCCATTCAGTTTCAAATGAAGTGGAGAATGCATCAAATTTGAAGTTTCCTAACAAGACCTCAACTGTTCATGTCGAGATCCAACAAACCTCTGAAACTCCTGTCAATCCACCCCTTGTCTCATCTACAGCAGTGGAGACAGAGATAGCAGTTGAGACCAAGTTGCCAGAGTCTTTGATGATCGAGGAGTTGAATGAGCTGAAGGTCTAATGTGGGGGATGAGGAAGGAGGTAATAGATTGCAAGAACCTTTACTAGGATTTTGTACTTTATTCTTTAATGAGGTTAATGTAGGTTTTTATTTCTTGTTAAAGTTTCTTTAGGACGAGCTAGTGGGCTTGGTATAATAGTAGGCTTGAGCTGTCTTCAATTCTGGAGCAAGTTGTAGCACCTTTAGATCATGGGAAAAATGCGTGTCAACTTGCGCACATCAAATTTATATGGCAGAAGAGAGTTGCAGAAAAGAAGAGTGGAATCTTAAGACATTTTAAAAAAGAGATCTAGGAGGGGATCAACAATGAAAATTACTTAATGCTGTGATCTGTTTATGGTGGCCTAGACACCAGCAGTGAAATGACTCTCATTTAGACCTTTGGCTAAAGTTAAATAGTCGACTAAGTAATGAGTTTTGGTCCAAAGCCTAGTTTCTTTGTAAAATTACATCTTCCTATGCATCTACTTGTACATTTTGGTCCTGGGGTAGTTAATGTGGTGCGAGTACTGTATGTTCCAGAGGTTACATTTGGTTGATTTAAGTGGCAATATATTGTCGCTTCTAAACTTGCCTCGGTGATATTCAATAGTTTTTCCAAATGTCAAGTTTTTATTATTATATATGGTTATATTCACGTAAAAATCTTGTATACTTTCAGGTGCAGCTATATCTAAATATAGTTATGCTTATATCAATATGAGTTTTCAGAAACTTGCTGGAATTATGTTACTTAACTAGTACAATTTTTTGAATTAATCCGAAATATATTATAAGAGAAGAAATACAATGGCCCTATCTAAAGGAACCAAAATCGGTTATTTGTTCCAATTGATAATTATAAGAAAATGAATGAGGCTAATGTAAACTCATCTGTTTTAATATTCAATCAAACTGCATAAAATTTGACTATTATTTTACAATGTATTTATATATTATAGTATCTTTAAAACTTGCAAATGATAATATAGTTATATTTGTACAGATTTATAACTTAATTATTATAAAATATAAGAGCATTTCATAGTCAAAAATTTCTCGAGAAAATAATTTCAGATTTTTAACTTTTAGCCCAATTTATTTTTAGTTCTTTAATGTGGAAAGAGAAAAAAAATACATTTATTCAATTTAATTTTGTGATTTTACAAATTGTAACATCTATATTATATATAATATGATATAAATATTACAATAAATGCCGGTGCAAAATGACAAAAATATGATGCAAAAATGTCACGTTCTCCTTTAATGGCTAACATCATCTTTCACTAACTTAATATATTAATTTATTTTACTTTCTCTTTCTTATTAATTACAACATCCACTTATTCTCTTTCATCTTCATTTCTCATCTAAAGTATTTTTAATCTTGACTTTGTATGATTTAACTTTCATAAATACTAGCTTAAAACTCGTGCGATCCACGGCTTATTTAGTTATTATTTTATTATTTACGTTTTAATATTTAATTAATTATATTCGTTAAAAAAATAAGTACACATGTTAAAATAAGTAATTTTTTTAAATAATAAAAAATATTAAAATATATTTTAAAATAAATAGGTAAGAGATTGTTTGTGATATTTTTGAAAAAAGAGATATTTTAGTAAGAAAAAAAGAAAAAATATAACATAATTTAGTTGAAAAAGGTAATTGTCCGTGATATTTTTGGAAAAGAAAGGAATTTTGTTAGGAAATTAGAAAATTAATGTGTTTTAGCTGAAAAAATGTAATTAATATTTAATGTAAATATTATTTTAAATAATTAAAACCATTGAAAGGGGTTTTAAACTAAATAAGTAAAGTTCGCATGTGATGTGATATTTTTGGAAAATGAGGAATTTAAGTAAAAAGAAATAGAGAAGATAACATTTTTTAATTGAAAAAAATAACTGTTGGTGACATTTTTGAAAATTGAGGGAATTTTATTAGAAAAAATAGGTAATTATTATATAATGTTATTATTATTTAATATTTTTCTTATAAATAAGGATAATTAAGTAAAATCACGAAGTATCAAAAAACAGATCGACCAAACTTTTAATATTTCGTTTTTAATAATATAGTATAGATTTATCAAGATATTTAATATTTAATAAATTATTGTTATTTAGAAATTTTAATTTTAATATTAATAAAAGAATGAACTAAATATTTAATCTACACAGAATTAATTATATAAATACAATTTACAGTAAAAAAATTAATGAAATAAATTTATTTACATATAAATAAGCTCATACAAAATTAATGAAAACTAAACAGAAATTGTCACATGTACAAAAACGAGAAAACAGGGTTTTCGTATCAAATTGCAATTTACTGTCAGCTGAGCTCGTAAGTTTCTACTTCCTCTCCCTCTTGATTTCATCCTTTTTAATAGTAAATGTAGTTGGGGTCTGTTCTATAACTAATTTTCTTTATTTTTGTATATATTAATTGCTTCTTAACTCGTTGCACTCCAACTGTTTGTGTAAATGTCCCAACCATGCAAAACCTCAACTTTGTACTGTCTATCTAATTCGACCCCATTCAGTTACTTCACGTATTGCGTATGATCTAACTTGCAGCTTTTCCAGTGATTATGATTACTCAGTGGTTATTATACATTACGAGTCGATTTCAGTAGAGAATCATATAGATTGAGAACCCGTGAGTGAGCTATTAAAACTGAAAACCAGTTTTTACTTGCAGAAACTAATTTGCATAAATGTGCATGTTAAGAAACAAATGGAATTTAGGGGATTATGTTTTATTGATGATGCATTGATTAGATATTAATATGTAATTTTCTTTAAGGTAGCCTATAGCTCTTTTTAGGGGTTGTGCACGTTACACAGAGAGGGAATTTGCGGAATCATTTTAAGGTGCTCAATTTTGATAGTTTAGCATGAAGTAGTGCACATGGTTTTCGGCTTGTTTTGTATTTTAGAAGATGATCTACCCTTGTCTTTTAAGTAGAATCACCCTCCTTCGCCGGTCACACAATTATCTTGTCTACTATTTGTGTATATAAATTTTGCATGACCCTAGGATGCTTGTATATATGCCATGATATAGTGGTGCCTGAGACGGCTCCGTCCTGCATTTTATCACGCACATATGTTGGAACTAATTTTTACATAACATTGAGTAATTCATGGATGATGATACAGCCTAGGAAAACTAATTATTTTACTATCCCATTTTGTTAGAAGATTATATAAGAGTATTCTTCCCTAAAAGAAAAACGAGTGTTAAGAATTAATACACATTTGCTCTTTTGGCGCAGATTTATGACAAACTGTCTTGCTGGTTAGTGATTGTAATTTTACTAAAATTTATGCTTTCATGGCTTCATGCATAATAATCTGTTCGTATATGTTAATTACGGGAAGGGAAACCACTTATTTAAGTTTGTTACATTCTGGATTATATCGTATCCTTTTCATTCCCTTTTTTTGTTTGGTTGCAGACAAACTCCTTACGTGGGATAATGGAATTAAAAGAAGTAAGACCAATGTCAGAATTGAACAATGTTTGTCAGATATTCTCAGATTTTATGACAAGGTGAATTTATAGGCAGCATTTTTTACATTTCTTTTTCTTCTTTTCTTATTGGATTATTAAACCAACTAATACACAGGCTGCTACATTAGTACAGCTTAGCCGTAGTGTTATGTAAATCGATAAAGTATCTGTTTTGAGTTCTTTCGAGATATAAGGATCTTTTATGCAGTTTGTTGACCTCCTTTATATTAGGGTATCCTTTTGTATATGTTAATGCGGCAGAAATTGCTTTTAATAAAATCAAGATTATTATTTTTATGTTATAAGATGGATGGCACAGTAACTGGCATTATTCTCCAAGCACATTTATATCTTCTAAAAGTAACACATTTATATGACTCATGGACTTGAATATACAGATTCCATTAATTTTACTAGTCCTGATGCTGCTACATGAACTTAATATTGCTGGGTTAACTTAGGCGGCAAAGGGAACCTAACTCCTAGGATGCAGGACACAGGTGAAGAGTTGTGGCAGGATAATGGAATAGGATCTTCTTTCTAGATGCAGAGCATCCATAGAATTCAAATTTGCTACCAAAAATTTATTAAATTGATAAATTTAAATATTATCAGAATTAGAGGATTGCATCTCCTTGTATAGGTGTTCATTAACCTAACTTGGTTCACAGGAAAATAATCAGAATAGTTACCTAGATTTGTAGTACAATGCAAATAGAATATCTAATCACTTGCATTTTATATCCCTAATTAATAGAATTAAATAATATCTTAACAATTTCACAATTCCCTGTTCCATGTTCCTCATCACCAAGTTCGTGCAGCAGAGTTGGCTATCAGTATTTGCAGATAACGAATCTATTTATTCTGACTTTTATATTTTCTTTCATGGTCAGAATTTTTTGCGAAGAAATTATGCAATTTTTAGGCATCTTCTGCTCATTTTAATATGAGTTGCACCATGCCCAAAGTTAAAAGCTCCTATATCTTCTGTTTCAAAGATGGTGTGTTTATTATCTAATGGGAGCCCGTTTGTGTTAGTGTCACAAAGTTTGAGGAGCTAGTGGACGTGGGATGTAGGCTCCTGAATGGTTTCCAACAAGCACTAGGTAGTCTGCTTTATTATGTTTCTACTAATTTATTGTAAATTGATTACTAGTAAAATGAGAACATGAGATTCATTGTTAGTGTTAGTAATGCTTTTGATCTATACAATTGCAGGCTTCCTTCGAAAACCTTCGATTGCTAAATCATCCGAATTGGTTGAGTCCATCATTAAAGCTAATGCTACTAGGAGGGTTTTATCCTATGTAGAAGCCGGGTGTGTTAACACTCATGAGAGAGTACAAAATATGAATAAGTGTAAGCATTACAAATTGTACGTCTTCAAAGCAAATCACGTATCCTGTCCACATACCTATACTGAGTATAATGTTGTTATTTCTGCCCCTTTGGTTTTTATTTGCTTTACTCATCTTTATATTAGCAATTTTGTTACACATTCGCTTGGGTCATTGCTGAAAGCTTCCTATAAAGTTTGGGTTTGGAAAAGTTGTTTGTAAACTAAGCAAATTTTAACTCTAAAAATCTACCTGCATCATTCTTTAGGAATTTAGGGGAACTGCATGCATTCTTCTCAGTCATTGATTAGTTTGGTTTAGTTGAATTCTGAGCTTAAGTTTTCTCTATTGTCTTGGCTCGTTGTTTTGTTGCCGGATGTTTCTCCATTTAGTTCTGTCTCTTTGTTTTCTAGTGGATCCATGTGCAAATTAGTCAATCCTAAGCAGAATTTTCTCTTTTTTTTTCTTCTTCTTTTATTTTTATTGAGACTTGCTTTCATTTTATGATCTGGGACCTGCATACTAGTGCATACTTGCCAAGTTGGACTCCTGAAACATCTAAAAGAAGGTAAAACTTTCCTCTAGTAACTTTTACTATCTATCTATAGGCCTTTCATGTTTCATGCCTTTTAATTGGGGTTTCACTGAACTGGTATAGTTTTATATGCTAATAGCTTCTGTTGATGAGGCTATATGTTTTATCCACCTGGGACGGAGCTCTACAAATTATTCAGATATAAAAGCTAGTGTACAAGTACATTATGGTGTTGCCTGTTGAGCATCAATATGAAGATGGAAAATGGAAATAAAAATACTGATGTAGTTGCTGCTAGTTATTTCATACGAAAATTCAGTCGAGTCATTTGTTTTAACTAAATATATTAGTGAGCCTTTCTAATATATAACTAAATATATTAGTAAATAGTAATTTATAATCTGAACGTAGCTGTGATAATTGCAGCAAAAGATGTGGTCAATGAACTTGAAGGGCTTGTCGAGGATGTAAATGTTGAACTCAGAACTGCTACCAGAAATTTGGCACATTTGCATGATAAGGAGACCAGAAATGTGCTTGATCCGCCAGGAACTACGTCAGACGAGGTAATTTTCCTCAGTTTTTACTATCTATATATCTATACTTCTATTAGCTATTCTTGATTACACATAGATATACACTTTTCTAAAAAAATTAGGAAAGAATTTAAGGAACTGATATGATACATATGGATTTTTCTTGAAATATTAAATAGCACTGTAGCAACAAGAAAATTAAGGAGGACTTGGTTTTCCAATTTTTTTGTTTCTCCTTCTCCTTCTTTAATTTTCCGACACCCACCTTAAGACCCTTCTCCTGGATTACGAGCAGTGGAAGTGCACAGTGATTGTTTGTCTTGGTCAGTCAACTTACCTACCTTATCCAAGTCTGCCTTCTAGTACTGCTTTATGTTTTGGACTCCATCATAGATGTTGTAGGAGGAATATGTGGTAGCTTGCAAATATATGAGTGAACAAATCTATGTAAAGAAAAAAAATATCAAGTGTTCTGAAGTGTAAATCTTTTATACCAAAGTGACGTGGTTTCCTGCTTACAGGATAGTTCTGGAGCATATAAGAAATTTTGAGACTTCTACCATTATAGATGTTTGGTTGATATTTTTTCAGTTCTTTTCAGATATATATCATTTGTTCGCTTCTTTATCTCCACTCTTAGGAACATTTACTTTTAAATCATGACATGTTTGTTCTATGTTTTTTAAATTGAAATTGATTCAAAGCTATGCTGTAAAATCGACTTGTAATTTTGTCATATTAGGCAAACTGATTCGGTGTAATTTCTCTTTCTTAACAGAATGTCTGTTAATGTTAAAATGTAAAATTTTGGTTGATCTTTTCTTTAGGAATTTATGTTGTCATCAGACTCTCAGAAACCTGAAATTACTGATTATGCTACCATGATGGCTGTTATATACAGCATGGTCAAGCAAGATTACTTCATGCAGGTAGTGATTTTTCTCTAGTACATTTACAGTAATAGAAAAGAATTAATAATTCTCCCATCTTTTGACATCCTTTCAAATGTTGCACATTATGTTGACATCTCACAGTAATATGTTTTCTTGCAATCATCTTGTCTCTTCTTTGCAGGAAAAGATTATTTCTGCTCTTAATCTAAACTCTTCATCCGAAGAACTGGAGAGCTATAGTCTGATGTGGTCATTACGTCCATATATCGATGATGAAGTTATGCAGCAAGCATGGAGACTTATTCACTGACTATCATTGCCTGTTTGAGTTTTCAGTTTTGGCTTTTGGTCCAAGGAGCTGCCTTGATCATTTGCAGTACGACGTCGACCTTAAGGAATCCCATGAATTTTGTTTTATAATTATTAACAGAAAGCTTTTGAAAGCTGCTTACGACTGTACTGACATCAAAGAGCTTTATCACATGATTGCGCTCCCATGCATCCAAGTGCTTGACCCGCTCTGCACCATGATGCTAACAAGTACCTGTTTGATTTGTACAATCTTGTCCTTGTTTTAGAATGGCTCTTTTTAATATTTTGCAACACAGATCCAGAAAATTTTGCTACTCCTCCCATAGACTAGGATAATGTTAATTGATAGTTGATATTTATTATCATTCATTTACCATGGTCTAGAGACGGATAAAGAAAGCATTATTATCCTACAGTATGATATCTCCTCCTAAGTAGTTCTAGCACATCTTCTTGCAAACTTTGTATAGTGTTAGTGTGTACTATTCAAATATAGAATGATGTGCAGAGTTTGTTTTGGTAGTCTAGTTCTCAATCTTACACCGGCTCTAATTACAGACTTGGAAGAGCAACTCCAAGAGTCCTGGCATCAAAATATTATAAATAATATGATTTTTGGTAACTTACGATATTATATAGTACTAGCATATAACCCGTGCAAGGGCCTTAAAAATAATAAACTAAAAAATTTAATGTGAACGGAAAATATTAAAATAAAAGTAAAAATTAATATGATAAATTATAAAATGAGAAACTTAAATATGCATTGAAACATAAAAAAATATAAAAAAAATACAAATGAGGCCGAGGAAGATAAATGAGGTACTATTAATATTATTTTATAATAAAATAATATTAATAATAAGGACAGACAGAAAATCTAACATGTTTTAATTAAAAAAAGTAATTGACCGTGATATTTTTAGAAGTGTTTTAATTATATTAATTGTATTTATTAAAATATATGTTGACATGTTAAAATAAGTAAGTTTTTTTAATAAGGACAAATAGAAAAGTTAACATGTTTTAATTAAAAAAAAGTAACTGCACGTAATATTTTTAGATGTGTTTTAATTATATTAATTTTATTTGTTAAAAAAATATGTTCACTTGTTAAAATAGGTAAGTTTTTTTAAATAATTAAAAGTATTAAAATAAGTTTTAAAATATATAAGTTGCACTTGATATTTTTGGAAAAGAGAGATTTTAATGATAACAAATATAAAAGGTAATATATTTTAATTTAAAGGTAATATATTAAATAGAGTATTAAAATATGTTTTAAAATAAATAAGTAAGAATTGCACCTCATATTTTTGGAAAAATAGATTTTAGTAATAACAAATATAAAAGGTAATATGTTTTAATTTAAAGATAATTATAATAATATTTTTGGAAAAGGAGTAGATTTTGTTAGAAAAAAAATATTTTAATTATAAAAGCGAATCATCTAGTTACTATTTTGGTAACTTGACAATAATACAATTCCATTAAAGATTTGATTTGTAATAGCTTTCGTTATCCTAAAAAGAAAGAAGTATATTTGTAGCAGTGTATCCTAAATTTAAACAATTAGATCCCACATTTCCATTTTTTTGATTAGATTTCAATATTACTTGATTTTTATGTAGTAAAATATAGTGAAATATTAATGTAGAATAAAACTTTCCCGAATTTTGATTATATTATTAATTTATTAATTAGAAAAAGTACCGAAAACCAAAAATCGACCGTTAACCGAAAACCAAAACTTTCAATGTTTCGGTTTTAATAATATAGTATAGATGTCAACTACAATAATACTACTTATATTTGCTCCTTGTAAATATAATGATATTGAATTCAAACTTTATCAAGAAAAAGGTGTAGAAAAGACATGTAAAGAGGGGAAGAAGTGAATATTTTATTGATGAAAATTGAATAAGGATGACTAATTGATTATAGCTTCCTTAAATACAAGGCGTGGAGCAAGATATGATAGCTCAAGTGGTAATAACTTATCTTTTGTTGTTTTAGGGTTTTGAGTTGACTTACTCCAAGATATCTAAGTTATTATACTTTGATTTGTGTGTTAACTCCAACAATACTCTCTATGATTGCTTTTATTTTATATTTTATTCATATTTCAACTCCAAATTAAAATATTAATAAAATTGGAATCAGCATTCAAATTCAAATTCAAATGGGAGGGAATCAACATTTTATTAATAAAATATAAGTTATAAGTCATAAGTTGCTGTTAAACTAGAAGGAGAGAAGAGGCACTTAGTTTTTTAAAGAGTGTACGAGAGCATCTCTAAGAGCATCTTTATTTTGGCTCTTAACTCAAAAATTGAGGAGTAAGAAAAAAATGGTGTTCTAAGAGACTCTTAAAATCAATAAAATCACTAAGTGCATCTCCAAAAGTCTCTTAGTTCACTCTTTGTAAATAATATAAAATATAGATTCTTAATGATTTAGTACATGCCCAACAATGCTCTGTATATTCCCTCCTTCATAAATATTTTATTCTTTACTTCATAAGAATTCAAATGAAAGTGTAAGAGAGAGTGTGTAGTTATGAATATATTATATAATAATAATTAAGAGCAAAATTTGGCTTCTAAAATTGAGGTGAGATAAGAGAAAGAGTCTCTTTAAGCAACATTTTTCTTCTTCCTCCTCATTTTTTTAGTTAAGAGCTAAAATAAAGAGTCTTTTGAAGATGATCTAAGAGCAACTCCAACAACTTCTTCGTATACACTCTTTAGTCATTTTTTGAGAAAATTGAAGTTTAAAACATCTCCAACAGACTCTTAACATGTCCTCATATATTTAAGATCTTCAAATCTTTTCTCAAACATGAGGAGTGTACCTTCCCTCTTCCCTGCATTTTTTACTAATATATATGAAATCATCGGCCCTGCTGAAGTGATGCTTCAAGTTCTGTTCCTTGTTATGTAATATCCAAGTAATAAAAGAATAGATAGAGAGCGGGTTTGAAGATGATTGTTGAAGTGAATGAATAATTTTGTATCTTAAATTGTTAAGAGCTTATTTATTTATATTATTTTTGAAGAAAATTTTAAGAGATTGTTGGAGTTGCTCTAAGAGCCTATTTTATTTTCTCAATTCTAATAGTCAAATTTTGCTTTAAACTATTAGAGCGAGTCCAACAACTTTTCAATAATAGTTCCTAAATTAAGATTTAGGGAATTCAACTCAAAATAATACTTTAACAGTGTGCTAGTGGTTCACTAAAACACTAGAAATCTCTAGTCATTCCCTATTAATGAGGAACCACTAGTCATCCTTAACTTGACTTCTATAAAAAAAAAATTATTTCCCTCCATTTCTCCTCTACTTATCCCTATCTTATTTATAGTTAGTTTGAATTTTATTATTATTATAATAATAATTAGGAATTAATATAAGGAACGGTGTTGGAGTTGATACACAAAACAATATCCTTAAAACACTAAAAATCATTATTTTATAATATTTATAAGGAATCAACTAAGACATTGTTGGACTTGCTCTTAGAGCATCTCTAATAGGCTCTTAAACAAGATCCTAAGTCTGAAAAGTAAAGGGTATAACAAAGAAATGACCTCCAATAGACTCTTAGCGACTCTTAAAAAGCTTAACAGTTTATTTTATCTCCTCAATTTTAAGAGCTACTACATGACTATTAACTATTTGTTACTAATAAAATATTCACTTGCACATGGTTGAATTTAAATATTTGTCATAATTAAGTGTGGAATATGATTAAAATATAACTTAAGAGTCAATATAAAAGTATTGTTGGAATTGACACGAATATTTATGTACTAACTTACTAAGAACTTAATATTTATATTATATTTAGAGAATCTCGAAGAACCTCTTTACCGTGACTCTTAACTTGAAATATAAAGAGAGAAGTAAAGAGCACAAAGGAATTGCATTGATGCACTTGTTATGGAAGGCTGCTAGGGCAAGTACTAAATGGGAATGGAACTTGCACATGAACAATATGAAAGAGGTACACCTTCAATAATTGTACCAACCCTAAGTTTTATACCATTAATGCATGTACCAACATTAAGTATTTATAGCATTAAATGTTCATTGTCAGGTATCACCTAAGTGTTATGAATGGCTCATTCAGAAGCCTGTACAGCAGTGGACCAGATCAGCATTCAGGACAACCTCCTCAAGTGATATGTTTGTTAACAATCACTGTGAGGTATTTAATTCAAGCATCAGAAAATTTAGGGATTTACCAATCCTTACAATGTTCAGACAAATACATATTGCTGTGATGAAAAGAATCCAGATAAGAAGGGATAAAATGAAGGAAAAGGAACTTGTCATTTGTCCTAGTGCACAGAAAAAACTGAATAAGTAAGTCAATTTAGGGAATAACTTGTCAATTCATATATTGGTATTTCTTATACATTATATACATTGTTGCAGGGCTATACAATGGGCTGGGAATTGTGTTGTCACATGGTCTGGAGGATCATCATACAGTGTAACAACAACTGATGGAGGGCACGAGCTTGTGGTTGATATAGTGCAGAAAAAATGCACATGTAGGAAATGGGATTTGACTGGAATCTTGCATGTGCATGTATAGCTTTTAGAAATGACCCTTGGGAGATGTACATCAGTGATTGGTACAAGAAAGACATGTACATGAAGGTATACAGTCCTTGTTTATCTTGTATTTTTGGTATTCTGATTCCTTCATTACATTTATCTTGTATTTTTTGAACCATTCCAGCTATACAGTCACACTCTATAACCCATTGTTGGTCCTGAGTTTTGGGAAGATGCAGTGGAGCCAATGCCTTTACCACCCAATATTAAAACTCCAACTGGAAGGCCCAAAAAGAAAAGAAACACCAGGAATGATATCCCTACAGATCCTACCAAGATGAGGAGGCAAAATACCATAGTCAATTGCACTTACTGCAAAGCTGCTGGACATAATTGGAGGAGCTGTGAAACTAGGGTAAAGTCTAAACAAGACTACAGTTTAATTTCTTACCAATACATGAATGTAGACTAATTTATGATAATTTGGTACCATGTAGAAATCTGATGAAGTTCAAAAAGCTGCAAGTGAAGGTATCCAGTTGAAGGTAGGAAAGACTAAAGTTAGCTGTGGAAAATGTGGAAATACAGGACATAATGCTAGGACTTGCAAAGTTCAGGTATTTTGACACATTTGGCATGTGTTTTTTTGCTCCAAAAGTCTGTATCATGAGCATGATATATTGTTTTATTGTACTTCATATATCCAGAAGGCAGTGCCAAATGAAGGTGAGACAAATGATCAGGAGCATGGGCAGGCTCAGGAGCAATCAAATGGTCAGGCCCAAGAGAATCAAAATGGCCAGGACCAGCAAGAAACCCATGCTCAAGGTCAACATGATGGTCAGAACTAGCAAGAAACCCATGCTCAAGGTGAAGCCAGAACAATGTCAAGAGGCACAACAAAAAGAGCTAAAAAGGTTGCGGCTGAGGGTGCTAAGAAGGCACCATGGAAGATTTGAAAGCATTTAGCATTCTGAAATCTTTTGTTATGACCCAAAACATTTGTAATGCTTGGTAATACTGCAAAACTTTTGTTTAGGCATTCAGGGCTTGTATAAACCTACCTTTTGAGTCTTGTAATGACAAATTCTATGACTTTTGGGTACATTTTGAGTCTTGTAATGACAAATTCTATGACTTGATTTATGTATTGAATTATGACTTTGTTTGAATTATGTTTTACTATTGACAATCACATACATGATCAACATACCCATAAACTGATCAACACATTACAAAAGTCCAGCAACTGATCAGTTTATAACAAATTTATACATTACAAAATTTGATAAACAACTCAATAGTACATACATGATCAACTCAATAGCTCATTGCACTTACTGATCAACATACATATAAACTGAAAATCACATACATGATCAAAACATTACAAAAGTTCATCTATATTTCCTGATTGAGGTCCACATGACCATTTTTTGGGAAACAAAACACAAGCAACAACATAACTAGAACTAAACTAATAACCTTCCACTTTCTTGTTTGGTTCTTCCACATTTTTACTTCCTCTTCAGCTAACTTCAACATTTGCTTAAAAGAGCAATCTTCTTCTTCTTTCAGGTGAATCCTCCTTCGCAACCCACTAATTATTCCTGAGCAACGACTGCAAATTGGAGGATCTACTCGCAGCCATTTGAAGCATCTACACACCCTAAGAATCTTCTTCCCGCATTTAATTGAGTCCGAGCAGTCCTTTTCACAACCCATTTACCACAATAACACTTCATAACCATCAATTACTTGAAAGATTTGAGAGTTTTAGGGTTTTCAATCCCTAATTCTGAAAAGGGGGTTATATAGAATATAACAAAGCCGTTGAAATTATATTGGACCGTTTTACCCTCACTCCCGTTAGTTTTAAACGAACCAGCTAACGGAACTGACACGGAGCCACTATTATGGCTACTTTAAAAACATTTAGCCATCACATTGGCACGAATAATAATTTAGCCACTAAAGTGCGAAAATATTATTCTTCGGGTATGAACAATGCAATTTAGTCTCAAAACAATGATGCATTCGTACAAATGTTTTTATTGAACGTATGACTAAAATTTAAGAGTAAGTTCTTATGTTGCGGTAATTACAAACTTCTTGGAACTTGAAATCTCATTCTCCAATCTAAAAAATGATGAACAAAATACTTTGTATCATATCTAATCCAAGTAAAACTTCGGATTACTCTACTTGGTCATATCAAACAAGCAAGACATCGAGTTACAAAAAAAAATTCAAAATATTATGTAGCAAATTTTAACTGGCTGGATAATTACCATGAAGTCCCTTTGGAGAAAAATGTTAAAAGTTAAAAAAGTTGTCCAATTTTTAGGTGTCATATATTTTGTTGGTAATTATTCTAATAACAGGAAGAGTAATGTGACATAATTTAAAAACATTTTTCAAAAACTGTTTCAAATAACGTGATGTAACACATGATGTATATTAATTTGTGAGTATATGTATATATAAGTTTTTTTTTGAAATAAAGGTGTTAATTCAATAATAAAAAGTCATACGACATCTACACCAATGATCGAGTCGAACAAACAGTAATTTGCAATCGCATGTTCTCATGAAGAGATAGTTAAGCGATATTTTGAGGATAAAGTATATACAAATACAAGTACCCACTTTGTGCATCCTCGTTGGATTACTGGTACCCCCTTCATCATGCCCCGATGGAGCTATCGTTTGAGCTATTGACCAAAGCTGCAATCCCATACAAAACTTTATCACTAAATCAAGACCCCCGCTCACAATTAAGAAGCGAATAACAAAATCAAAACCATAAAAATCCATCAAAACCAAAAAAATCCTGCAGATCTGAAATCCCGGATATTAAAACACACCAAACACACAAAGAACACACCAAACTCTCACAAGGAGAGATAAACTAAACCCAAATAAATTGGGAAAACTCTCACCAAGAAGGGAGATTATTGAAAAACAAGAACAAAAACAAAGGAAATTAAAAGATTTGGGGCTTTCCACCGGTGAAAACCGATGGAAGCCCCGACGATTAGGCAAGAAAAGGAGGGGAAAAGTGAGGCGACTGTGGAGAGAAAAAGAGAGAAGATAGGTTTCTACGTGGTATATGCTTTACTTCTTGAATATGTATATATAAGTTATTAATTATATAAATAATATATCAGCATTTTGACATAATATTTAGGTATCTAACCTTTTTCATAATAAAATGAAACAAGTACATGTGCATATACATTCATTTGTTAAAATGTGTCTAATTATATACATACTCCCTCTATGCCCTTTATTTTTATATTTGTTTCATTTTGAGATTTCTCTCTCATTTCTATACATTCCAAAAATAGTAACTTTTAATAATATAAAACACTATTACACCCACTACTTTCTCCACCATCTCTATTATATAATAATATAAAACACTATTACACCCACTACTTTCCTCCACTATTTCAAATCTATTATTAAATATTGATAGGTCCCACCACTTTACCCATTTTTCATCTAATTTTACTTATTTTATATATTTTTTCTTGGTCTCCGTACCCACCCAAATGTATATAATTCAATGGGACGAATGGAGTAACAAATTAAAAATAAGTTACCACGTACGTTTTAAAATCTTAAAACGACGACATAAAGTCAAAATGACACTTATTGAGAGGGGGAAGTAACCTTTTTTCCAAGACCATGGCGATCTACTTTTTCAAAACAATTTTTTGACTAAAATTCTATTTTCGAACCATCGCTAAAAAAATTTGTTATTGTTGTAGGGATATTAGGTGGTGAGGGTTATCAAACGGACCTTAGTTCTTATCTTATAAATGACAAGATATAACTTTTATCACTTGAATAACGGTATTTGTAGCTTCAACAAGAGATAATCTTTATCATTTAAATATTTCAATACTTTGCCCTTGCTTTTAATGTTGTTATTAAGCATATAAATTTGATTTAATCATCTCTTTGTATCGTATACTGTTATAAAATACATGGAATACAAAGAACAATGTCACAGATGACGAAAGTCGAAAAGTTTTATTTTTTATAAATTAAAAAATTAAACCTTATTAAAAAAAGAAAATTGAAAAAATGAGCTAAGGAAGTAAATTTTTTACATCTTTAAATACGTACATAAATTCAAATTGACACTTATTTTTGAACGGATGAAACATTTTTCAAGTTGTGTAAAAATCAATTACTAATTATAACTCAAATCTCATCAAATATATTATTATTATTTTATATCATATCTTTAAAACATTCATATATTACGAAATTATTTTCATGAGTGTTTCACTGTTTTGTTTCACAATACAACAATTTTAAATAACAATATCAAACAATCCCTAATTTTTGAAAAAAGAATATTTGACGTGCGGCAGAGCAAAATCGATCCAAAACGAAAAATCGAATCAAAATATGTTAATAGCACTGCTTAATGAGGACAGTAGAGGAATTACAGCAATAAATAAATACAAATTATGTGGGAAATGAAATTAAACAGAAGATAATGGAGTGCAACGTTCATAATCCACAACAGACGCGTTCTCCAAATTTAAAAACACCCCCTATCCACGCCCAAATTTTTAGGCATTCCCGCTCATCACATCCCGCCTCTCTCTCCACCTATACACACACTTCCCTGTATTTATATTCACACCCACACGTTTCTACCCCTCTCTAAAATCCACCATCTCTCTCCACTATCTCTCTCTCTCTCAACATCTCTCTCTCTCTCTCAACATCTCTCTCTCTCCATCTCTCTCTCTCTCTCCATGGCTCGTAAGCGAAAAGCACCGAAATCATCATCTAACGGCGAAGCTTCAGCAAAAAAACCAGCTAGATCTTCGAAGAGATCTAAAGCCAAGGCAATCGTAGAAGAAGATCACTTTGTGTTAGACCACAGCGATGCTGAGGACGAAAATGTCGTAGAATCGATTGGAGAAGCACGTGTTGCTCGAGTAGCTAAGCGACCTCAGACTGAAGAAGAAAGCGTGTTTATCGGAAAGCCTGTCGATATCGAAGAAGCCAAGCTTCGATGGCCTCATCGATATCTCTCTCAGGTAGCTTCATTTCTTCTTTTTTATTAATTTTAATTGCAACTTATTTCTATTAATTAATAATTTTATAACTTAATTCTTTTAATTAATTTAGTGAGATGATTAGTGTTTTAGAACTGAATTGTTTTAATTCATTTATCGACACGATTAGTATATATTGTTCGGACTTGAAGTATTAATTTGTCGAGGTTATTAATTTATCGAGGTTATAATGTTATGTTTATTGTGAAATGTGATATAATGAGGGTTTTGATGAGGTCAGTGAATTGATTTGCTAATTTGGCGATGTTATGTTTTTGATATGAACAGATTATAGGAACTCCAGAGGCCGAATCATTGAAGAGGTATTATATTTTTTTTGTTGATTGATGTTTTGGAAGTTGATTGGAGTTGTGCTATATTGGGGAATTTGTATTCGATTGTTTAAATTATAACAGGTCTTCAAAGGTTTCTTTTAGGTTGAGTTTGGTATGTATGCAGTAGCTTGGTAATTGAATTCTGCGAGTTGCTAACATTTTCACAATAGGTCTGTTTTTTGCACATGTTTGGATTAGAGTTCACTTCTTCATAGTATATTACTAAAATTGCACTTCGTGTATAAAATTGTGATGACCATGCTACCTGTGAAGACATTCATAATGTATTCTTCACTTTAATGTTTCTTTTTTGTTCTTGAAGTCTTTAATTGGAGGTTATATAACCGAAACATGATATATTTTCCTCTGCAGTCTAGCACTCTGATTTTTACGTAGTCTTTTTAGCACTTTGGTCTTGGTGTCCTTTAGGGAATATCTAATCCCACAACATTCATTGCTTGACTGGAAAATTTAAAATGAGTTTACGTAAACCAGTTTTTGTTCTTGAATCTGACCTCTGCTGGGTTCCAATCTTTTTAGAATGACATGAGCTGTGTCTCACTGCCAATGTATGGAGTACAAAGAAAATGAGATGACCAAGCTTTTGTTGTCTTGTAATCTTTCAGTTCAAAAACATTTTGAGTACAGCTAATACTGATTCTGATCTTTTGGGGACACTTTTAAAATGGTGATGTATGATTGATAAAAAAAGATACAAGAATGTTACAAGCATAACTCATAATTTGATTGGGACCATAAAACGGGATTCAGAGTTGAAATTTATAAAAAGCTTTCTACTGATGCAGATTAGGTTGTTCATCCCATTTCTAATAGCTGGTATTCAAAATTTTGGTTACAATTCTATTTGCTATCATTGTCTTTCATTCTTCTACCTATAACTGTATTTCCTGTTTTCATAAATTTCCTCAGTTGTTATTGTTTAAGTATCTATACTAAATATTAGATATATTTGTATTGTATTCTGATCTAAAGATCGTGGTTTTTGTTCTTTAACACAGCTTCACTTGGCAAGAGACTAAAAATGTACAACTCTTTTTTTGAAACAGTGAAGTCAAAAAATGTCAAGCTCGTAGGCATTATACAGAAGCTAGGGTTGATGGGCGTACATTTGATCTAGGAGATGATGCTCATGTCTTGGTAAAAATCCTGGTTATTGTCGCATTATTTGTCATACTACATTAGGACACTTGGAATCATTGAAAAATAGTTCTATTACAATTATCAAATATTCTCTAAAAGCTAGTTGGAAAATGTCAAATTAGTTCTTAATTCAAGATAACTTGTTTGTGTTTGTGTTTAGAGCTAATTTATTTGTTTGTTTGTGCTATATCTATCTCAGGCAGGTGAGGGGAAAGATAATTATATATGTAGAATTGTTGAAATGTTTGAGGGTGTCGATGGTGAACCCTATATAACTTCTCAGTGGTTTTACAAGGCAAAAGATACGGTAAGCTATTTAAGAAAGTAACCCTCTTTTGTTTAAGTTTGTGCAAATGATTGATAAATTTCTTTTATCCTTTGATTTCAGGTCATAAAAGATTGCTCAGACCTTATTGAGGATAAACGTGTATTTTTGTCCACCATTCAAGATGACAATCATTTGGACTGCCTAATTGCCAAAATTAAAATTCTTCAGCTGCCCCTGAATGTAAGATTAGTGTTCTTTAGGTGATAATTTTTTCCCTAGAATCTGTATGTTTTATATCTAAACTTGAGTTATATTACTATTGTATCAGGCTGATATAAAAACCAAGTCGGCTGCTGTTACAAAATGTGACTACTATTACGATATGTTGTACTATGTCCCCTTCTCCACTTTTTTGAAACCACAACAAGGTAATCCACAACACCTTTTTTCAAAGTATGTTTCTTGAAGATTTCTTCTCTGTCCCCTTGTCTAACCTTTGTTTTTTGTTTGTAGATGACACTGAAGATGGAACTAAATCTGGTTCTACCATCTCAAGTGAGATTGATGTTTGTAAAGATGAAGGGAGCAAAAATCCAAAAGAAATGAAGTTGTTAGACTTATTCTCTGGATGTGGTGCCATGTCGACAGGACTCTGTCTTGGTGCCAATTTGTCAGGTGTTAAACTTGTTACGGTGAGTTGTAATTGAAGCTAGTAAGCTGCCACGAATGTGGAAATTCAATGTTGTTTGTTTGAAGATAATTATTGAATTTGATTACTAATCAAGTTATGATTTTATTATAGAAATGGGCAGTTGACCTAAATAAAAATGCATGCCAAAGTCTAAAATACAACCATCCAGAAACAGAGGTATAATATTTCTAAGTTTATATGGTCATCATTTTTTTGAACATGTTTCGCCAATTACTGTGGATTTTAATCAGGTCAGAAATGAGAAAGTTGAAGAATTTTTAGCTCTTCTAAAGGAGTGGGAGAGACTTTGTGGAAAGTTTTCCTTAACTGGAGATAAGGGATGTCAACAACAAATTTTATCCTCTGAAAATGAGAGCAATCATGAAGATGAGGAGGAGGAGGAGGAAGAAATAGTGGACACTGATGAAATTTTTGAAGTAGACGAGATATTGTCTTTATGCTATGGTCTTCCTGAAGGGCAGAAGGAAGTTGGTCTATATTTTAAGGTACTAGATTTTTATTTTGCTCACATTTGAAAACAATGTATGATATGTTTAGATGTACACAATAATGGTAACTGCTTCCATTCCAAGTTCATTATCTATTGATCTATTGAATGAAAAATCAGCAGAGAGCCACTTTTAGAATCCTACACGCATCTTGCATTGGGAATTGCCAATATGCCTATAATTCTTGTCTCAAGCTTGAAGTTAACTTGATTGACTTGACACATTTCAAAACCTGTAGAATTATTGTTTCACTTGAACAACTGTCAGTTCAAAATCAACAATGTTATTGGGCTGAGCTCCACTTAGTTTAAGAATGAAGGAATGTGTAATGTAGCTAATAACTAAATTAAGAAAAATGTCTTTTGGTTGTTATTACTCTTAAACCATTTTAGATATGTACCAAAGTGCCCAAGTCTGTTTTTTTTTTGTGTTCAGGCCTGTCAGTTGTTTTTAAAGCTTAATGTGCATGGAGTTTGTGAATAATGTTTAGTCTGTCAAACGTAAACTCTCATCTAATAAATGTTGTTTGCCATCTTAATGTACTTATTGTATATGTTGTTTAGATCCGCTGGAAGGGTTACGGAGAGGAGGATGACACTTGGGAGCCAGAGGATGGTTTAAGGTATTAAATTACAGCTATCCAAAATACTACTCTTGGTTTACCTATATTTTCCTGTTCAGTTGTTGATTATTGTATATCTTCACTTATCAGTGGTGCCCAGGATAAGTTGAAGGAGTTCGTCACTAATGGATTTAATTCAAAGATTCTACCTCTTCCTGTAAGTTCAAAGTCAAACAAATGGATTTTTTTTATAGTTTATACTATATCCAACTTATCTGGTGTTGTAGCTCTGAAAATGAATGCATGAGGAAGACCAACTGTCCTATTATTATACATACGGATAATTAATCTAAAGAAATGTTGCCTTTTTTTTTTTACACCTTATATTAGGATGTAGTGCCTAAGCGGGTATATCTCTTTAATGTCTTTGTATTTTACAAAGTACATTAGTGCTAAGCGGGTATATCTCTTTAATGTCTTTGTATATCTCTTAATATTATTAGGGTATATCCCTGTTGCTATTGGATATATGTTAAGTAAGACATACTCATGAATCAAGTAGTGCCTGTAATAGTTCATTCTGCCTCTCTGTATTTAACAAAAATATGTCTTGGCTTCTTGGTACCGTATTTTCCTCTTTTACACTGTAGATGCATTGTAAGAAGAATCATCATGTTTGGATCAAATTAATTTAAATTCTGACAACTTAACAGGGCGATGCTGATATCATATGTGGGGGGCCGCCATGTCAAGGAATCAGCGGTTTCAACCGTTTTCGAGATTCTAAAAATCCTTTAAAAGACCCAAAAAATGAGCAACTTCTTTTTTATATGAAAATCGTTGAGTTCTTGAGGCCAAAATTTGTATTGATGGAGAATGTAGTTGATTTACTCAGATTTTCCGAAGGTTTTCTTGGAAGATATGCATTAGGCCGCCTTGTTGGTATGAACTACCAGGCACGCCTAGGTATGATGGCTGCAGGAGCCTATGGCCTCCCTCAGTTTCGCATGCGTGTATTCTTGTGGGGTGCACATCATACAGTGGTAATACTTAGTGTTGAGGATATTGATACATTTATTCCTCATAGTGATTACATTGTACAATGTATACTTACTAACACTGTGACTTTTATCTTATGCAGAAGTTGCCTCAATTCCCATTACCCACTCACAATGTTGTTGTGAGAGGACATTCACCTGTAGAATTTGAGGTTTGTTTCTATTTTTGTATACTGTTGTACAATTTTAGGCTGCCTTTTAGTTGGTTTTAACTGAATCTTGTCTAACAAATATACAACTCAGTGCTTTTTAAAATAAATAGCTTCAACCATCTTTTTTAAAATGTCATTTCTGTTTATGTGCGTTGTTTAATGTTGTCGCTCCTGTGTTGGGTGTAAACTCACAATTCACAAGATTGTAAAGGTTGATATTGAAGTGCAAATCGTTAGGCCTAATTAACAATCTTTCTTATTTGCAAAAATGATAGTGAATACCTAAAATAGAGGTATAGAATTGGAAACTATCACCTGTCAGAAATGCATGATATAGATAAATTAAAATTTTGTGACCTGTTTGTTTTGTAAAAGTTAAGATTTTTTGTTGGCACCATAAGAGAGAAGAATGTTTGCATGACCATGATGATCATTTGCAATGCACTAAACATAACCTGTAGGTCATTGACACGGGTAAAACAGCGAGGCTGATATTAGATCAAAGAGAAGAATAATGCCTTGACCAAGTAGCCATAACACCATGATGTGGCTTTCTTCCATGATGCAAATGACCTAAATGTTATTTGAGTGGATAAAATGGGCAACTATTACTCGTTTGATGAGATGGGTTGTTTAAATTCTTTATTGTTTTATTTTCTTTGAAGATTTGCACTTTTAAGAGATGTTAAAGCTACCTGTTTTTAGAAGTGTGGCCAAGGTCCCAAGTGGGCCATAGTTGATGTTTTAATGTTCTGTCCTCTATGATTAATTGTGTAGAATCAGTGTAGATTAAATACATGTATGCTTACAAGTAATCGAGTTTTTGCTACTAGGCAGATCTGTTTTCTTTATAATTGCTTTTTTCCTGTGAAGTTCTATTAGCTTTTACTTCCACTTGGTTGATTCTTGGATCCTTTCACAAGCCTAAACCTTGAAATCACTGGTCCTCACTCTACTCCACTCACTCAATGGTCCCCATTTATTTTATCAATGCAGTCGAATGCTGTCACCTACGATGAAGGTAGTGCTCCTAAATTAGAGGACAAGTTGTATTTGCGGGATGCGATTTCTGACCTTCCAGCAGTATGTATATTCTGTATTTTGAGAGTGACAGACTTTAAATTTTAAATATGGCAGATTGGTTACTTGTTTATTATATTTTCATTTCATTTCCATGTATTTTGTAGGTGGAAAATGATGAAGACCGTGATGAAATGCCATATGGCGCTGATCCTATTACAGACTTTCAGAAGTTCATCAGATTAGGGAAAGAAGGTAACTCAAGTAATAATAATCATGAACAAGACTTAATGTTTCATCCTGAACTTTGTGGTTTGCATCTTAAGTTTTTCTTTATAATATATTCAATTTTTTAATTACATGCAGAGATACAAGGTGCTGCACAGTCAAACTGCCTTCTTTATGATCATCGCCCACTTAAGTTAAACATTGAAGATCATCAGCGTGTTTGTCTAATACCAGTTAGAAAGGTTTGAAAAAGGCTTTTCTAATAACAATGTAACTTTGTTAGTAGTTTAAAATTGTTAATGTATCCAATATGCATGCTAACTACTAACGCTTACATGTGAAATGCAGGGTGCCAATTTTCGGGATCTTAAAGGTGTGAAAGTTCGGCCTGATAATAAAGTGGAGTGGGATCCAACCATTGAGCGTGTTCTTTTACCTTCGGGAAAGCCTTTGGTATTGTTAATTTTATTACTTGCAAATTTTTATTATTTCAAATTCCTTTAAATTTGACTGAATTATGTTTAAAATTGCAAGGTTCCTGACTATGCAATGACATATGTGAAAGGAACTTCTTTAAAGTAAGGAATCTTTTATTTTACTTATCTTATTGTTTAATTGGAGAAGTTGGTGGTGTAATGGTTTCATATATATTATATGTTAGGCCATTTGGGAGATTATGGTGGGATGAGACTGTACCTACCGTGGTTACAAGAGCTGAACCACACAATCAAGTATGTTTAATGTGATAAAATGAGTCTCTATTCATGTATGTTAGGTGTGACTTACTTTATAATTTATTTGCTAGATCATTATTCATCCGGGACAAAATAGAGTGCTAACAGTTCGCGAGAATGCTAGACTTCAGGGATTCCCTGATTATTACAAGCTTTTTGGTTCAATCAAGCAAAGGTAATCAGTTTAAAAGTTTTTGTTACTTTCATATAAACAGCCAACAATTTCCATTTCTCTATAACATGACAAAAATAATTATTTGTTATATTTGTATAATACAGATACATTCAAGTGGGCAATGCTGTTGCAGTTCCTGTGGCAAGAGCCCTCGGATATTCATTAGGATTATCTGTCAAAGGCGGTGGTGGCTCTCCATCTCAAGAACCAACATTCACTTTGCCGACCAAATTTCCTAACATTAAGGACTGTCAACCTAGTGCAACTGATTAAGTTTAAAAGGACAATTCCATTATGTTAGTTATTCATGTATTGTTATGTTTAGTAACGGATCTTTCCTCAAACCCAATACAATTGATCTATTTTTTTGGTATGCACATTTACTCAATTCAGGAACATAATTGTTCATCTAGACTCTGGTTGTACAGGGAAAATAATTTAAAAATATCCAACTGCTTGTTATTTGCTGGACAAAAGCCTGAGTGGGATGCCATGATCTTGGCTTGGACAATTTAGACGAGATAGGTCCTGTTTGCTGATTTGCTCGTGAAATTAAGAATAAGATCATCAGTAGTGTGTTACACACTGCTGCAAATGTCAAACAAGTGACATTCTTGAATGGGTACATCTTTCTAAATTGCTTAAGTTTAGCAGCCGAAGGCCAGGACCTCTATTTGATAAAACACTTGTCTTGCTTAGCAAATAAAAAAAGAAAAAATATAGGTCTCGTCTTAGGTCCATATATATTTGATAAAAATATAACTAAAAATAAATTTGAAACTGCAAACTTTTTCCAGTCAACCAACAAAATGTAAAATGACTACGGTCCTTGTTGGCAAGATTATGCTCGTATCAAAGGTTTAATAATTCTTTAAAATTGACATAGAAATGAGCTGCTTGAAGGTTTTTCTCCCACTTCCAGATTACCCCTGTGACCCTGTCTCGTCTCTCCAGATCAGGTCTCTCTCCCACTCTAAATACACAGTTGTATAGTTATTTAGTTCATAACCCATATGATAGATTGGAGAAGAAATGAAATGAAAATTTATGAATAAAATATAAGAAGAAGAAAAGGATTTAGAAATTCTCTATGATGAAATTTGCAAGGGAAATTGAAAAAGGTGGGTAATGAGCATTCATTTCCAAACTGGTGGGCGGATTGAGTTGTACTAAAAATGTTAAGTTAGAGGAGAATGGAAGAAGAAACAAAAATTATAAACACTTGGTGACAAATGTCCTTTTCACTCTCTCGGAATTTCATTTTATCCAAGTGACTAAAATTTTCTGGTTACGTTTGGGTGAATCGCGTTGTGTAATTTCCGGATTTAAATGATTCCTTGGTGATAGTATTTATGTCCCATATCTTTATCAAAAGGCACTCATCTTATTTCAGGAATATGCATGGCTGAACTATCTTCAAATACATTCCCTCAGATTGTTATCTTCCAGAATATACCTTCCCATTAGATCTAGTCATGAAGGTTGATAGTTTGCTTGCTATTATCTGGGGGTTTCCTGTTGTACCTAATGGTTGCCGGATAACTTATTTAGTTGCGGTGAGAGTAGTAAGTGTCCCGTCCTCCTCTCTTCTTAAAGCTTTCTGACATATCTTATCTCTAGTTTACTCGCCTACCCCAGACTCCATTCCAAGTGGTGTTGGACACAAAAATAAGTTCAAATTTTTTACATTTTTTTCTTCCAAAACGGAGTGTTGATTGTTCGTACTCAGAGTGTCCACAGGCGGTTTAAGGTGACCACCTGGGGATTGGTCTTACAATTGTTCTCTAATATTTTTACCTAACAACTTTCATTCCTCTGCTCATACAGAATAAGCAGAGGAGTTTGCAAATTTTTATACATGTATACTACCAAACTTGATTCCTTGAGGGCTAAGAAACTAAGGTAGCTTACTAGCTACATACATAAGCTGTTGTATTTTTATCCGACCTATAGCGTCTTTTAATATACTCCTAGAACCGGAGTTGCATATCTATCAGATATTTTAGTTGCAGAAAACTTTAGAAGAAAGGGCATAGCTAAAGAGCTGATAGTCAAAGCAGAAGCTCACACCAGGAACTGGGGATCTTGTGCCATTGCATTCCACCACGACGTAAGCAACATTGGTGCTATAGAGTTGTATAGGCTCACGGTTTCAAAATCACAAGTCCAGGGAGGCGCAAAATGGCCTTCAACCTAAGACTTCAAAGGATTTGACTCCCACTTCATGAAGCTCCTGTATACCCATAAGGGCAATTAACTAAGATCACAATAAAAACATGTATGCAAAGCCATTTATGGAGTACTAAATATTTATATTATCATTTTTTTAAAATTACAAATGTGTGAAATCTGGTAGTTGATGTAATAGACCCAAGACACAATTTCAATCACACGAAAGTTTTCTGAAATCTACCTCAGGATCCCATTATCTTAACTGTACTATTTTTTTTAGGAATACATAGAGAATGATGCTACATTAATAGCTGGGAAATGAAGGAAGCCTGACATTTGCTGCTTGCATGTTAATTTGTTGGAAATCAAAAATGCAATTGCAGAAAACAAAAGTTAAAACACAAACCAATACTATGTGACCATATTACAACATGTTCCAGATCTGCAACCGCAATAATGGGAAATGTCAGTACATGTACATATCTATTGTAACCTTATGGGCAGACTGCATAAACACCATTTCGTCCAACTTATCACAGACTTGCACCGCACCACCTAAGAAAGTATAGACGACAAAATTTTGATGGAAAGTCAAAGCGCAACCTCGAAAAGCCTCGATCTCATACTTTAACAAAATTTGACAACGAAGCTACATCTAAAGCTGGAAACTCATTTGCGGCAGACAATACAGCAAGTCCAAGTTTTAGAGCATCATCTTTAGTTGACGCCTAGGAAACAATTCCATTGATTTCAGATTTTCAGTTAGCCGTAATACTTCAGAGGAAACACAATATATATGATATATCAGCCAAGACTTGTTTTTCCATACCTCAATGTTGAGAGGCAAAACTGGGTCATGCAGAGAGAGTCTAAGAAGGAACCAGCCGCCATAACCAGAAACTCTGACCTGTTAATATGAAAAGAAAAGTAAGCAAATGATGCTGATGTCAAACTTTTTAAAACTAATTCAGCCTCAAAATAAAAAAAACAAAGATTAATATATGACCTTTAAGTTATGAATTTAAGATGACAAGTATGTTGTTTAAAAATATCTCTACTAACTTGTCTGGACCCAGTCCTGTAAGATCTAAGTAAGGCATCCACTCACCCACACCTCTTCTATTGACACCGATCTCTTGTTAAAAGAAGTGTGATCTTATCCATTAGTCTTTTTGGAGTTTGGAGGGGAATGCGGTTACACAAACTTTAAAGCACTAAATTTGCTGGAATAGTTTGGCGACAATTCAATGATATATATTATATATTGTTTGTGCAAGCAGTATCTTGCAATAGTGAGGAATAATTATTGCCACTAACAAAATTTGAACAAAAGATATCAATCTCAATCCAGATCTTTAGGCTGAAGTAACTAAATCATTGACTGCTAAGATTGTGAGGAAATGATCGATAGGTACAATAGACAATCCCGGTAAGAACAAAACACTGTTTAAAGCATCAAGTTAGGGATCTTACGCCTTCATAGTTAACAGGAGCTTTCTGAAGCTTTGGATCTGAATCACTAATGTTCTCCAAATGTTTTAGAACAGCCTCTCCATACTCCCGGAAAGATCTGAACATTATACTGAATTAGCAATATATACAGAAGCCTTATATACTCATCCAAGCATTACCATGTCCAGTATCATACCTTCCCTTTAAATCTGCATGATTCTGATCAATCTTTATTCTAAGTTCAACAGCCACAGCTGGTTCTTCCAAACCATCCAGCAAATCTGTCAAAACTTGGCTGCCGCCTCCTAGTCCTGAAGCTCTGGCTGATGCAAGTTTATTTAACAGTTTGACCTGCAAGCAGTTCCGAAAGAAAACATATCATGTATATGGTCAAGTTTTAATTGAATTACACCCTCAAATGCCTGCTCAAAATACAAGTAATAGTACGCTCTGTTACCCAGACTCTTCAATTTTGCCCTTATACCCGTGTCTACCGGACATGACATGGGTGTGGGTATGGGATCTGAGTCGGATCCTTCATATGAAAACCGGACACTTCAACTCCAAGCAATCTAGTTCAAAATGATTTAGAAGGCCTTACAACAACTTTTTTCTAGAGAGTAATGCCCATAGATCACCATTTCCATGTAACCCTTTTGATTTATGCTATAAATTTGACATAAACAATTACATATATGTTTTTTTATTGGTAGAAGACACTTATTTACAAATGTAAAATGTATAAAAAGTAGGTATAGTTTCACTTATGTGAAGGTTATATGTTGAATCCCCGTACCCGTGTCCAATTTCGGATCCATATCCATGAATCCTAATTTTTAGAAACTAAGAGTCTGACACTTGGATCCTCACCCGTGTCCGACATCCATACCCGAGTCCGGGTAACTTAGATAGTACGCAAAACTGCAACGTTTTTGTTGGATAATAGAATGCAATGTTGCAGGTGACAGTTTTTGAGACATATACAAACTAATTTAGTATTACAACTTACCATGAGGTACGCACCATCATCGAGCCAATGGTTCTCCTTGAGCGCACCATGACCACTGGTTTCAATGGCCAAATGTGATTCTTCTCCAACTGAGTTCTGTAAAGAAAACTTTTTTTTATCTTAAGTTCTGAAGAAAATTTGTGAATACTTGATAAATAAAAATATTACCATAAACATAATCATGGGAATATTTAAATACTGAAACATATATTTGGTATCCAAATATATATATATATATATGAGTTTTCATGACGTATATATACAACTTCTTTGTTCTGCTCGCAGAGAGAACGTTGAATTGGTAGCTAACTATGGGAAGCAGAATTGTGTTCTCTCGTCTAGGAATAAGAGAAAACACAATGGTAGACAAGCTCCCAGTACCTAAATCTAGAACCACCAAGTTCTGACCCTTGGGTTAAAATTAGTGCTTCATTTAAAACGATCACTTATTTGCTGTAACAAAAAATCATGTGGAAGTCGTGTTTAAAACTGGTATTTCATGCGTAAGTGAATAGTCCAAGGGGATTTATAAAACGGAGGATAATCAGAAAATAAAGACTGATGAGGAAGATGTGTAGACACATTTACAATGTATTAATAATTTCCAAGGTAACTAAACATTTCAAGACACTTCTTTTCCCCTTATACTACTTATAGGAGAACTTCGTCACTTTTAAAAAAAAATACAAAATATAAATTTAACCCTCCGCATCCAGTTTTTTCTTGCTGCATCGCATTCAACAAATTATGGTTTCATTTCTCTATTTCGTCTGTACAAAAAAATGAAGATCACAACATACTGATATAAAAGTAGACAACTGTACACGTGTGCACTCGAAAGTCAATTTGCCCTACTCAACATACTGCCACACAAAGGCATAATAACATTTAAAACTCAACCGAAGAAAACCCCCATCATTTGAATACTAGTCTTACCAAACGAATTGCTTCATCAATGACATTTTTATAGCCTCTCTTGAACCGATGATGCTTTCCTCCTGTGAAATACTAAGACTTATAAACACTTCAAGGTGACAGAAAATATCTGCTAGAATTTCCTCTTACCAAGCTTCTTCTCAATAAATGTAGTTAGTCCATCCGATGTCACACTGTCGGTGACAATAGTTGTTCCTGGATGCTGGAGAAGGAAATGATGAGTATATAGTGTAAACTCAGGTCTGAAATAGAAAACTCAATGACAACTGTGACTAATAGACACTTACTTCCTCTAAAACAATAGCAGACATTAAAGCAATCAGGCGATTCCGATTCAACTCACAACCAGCAAAGTCCACAGCAGCAGATCTGGGATGAACTTGTATCAATAAAAACCCAACATAATTTATGAACATTAAATTTATGAATATAACCTGTCAACGTCTGTATCAAAAATGATCCCCAAATCAGCCTTGTTACTAAGGACTGCTTCTGTGATAGATTTCATTGCTGCCTTATCCTCGGGATTAGGAATATGATTGGGAAATAAACCTAACAGAGATAGTTTGACCTAAAAATGAGTAAGGATATCGAATTTTTTTATTGCGACTCTAGGGTTTAAAACTGTACCATCAGGCTCCAAGAATTGACTGCCAGAAGTAATAGCCCCAAGAGGCTCAAGGACCTTTCCCTGATAATCATTACAAACTCAGTTACCATCTTGTACTGGTACGGCAAAGGAAACATGTTATGTCACAAAAACAATATTTTGTATCTTATGAATACACAACCGGTATTTAGTCAACCGACTGGTGCATAAATCATTCTCTCTGTTCCGCAAAATGATTACCATTTAAAACTAATTTTCAATCCATATTAAGGTCCATATATCATAGGCGATAGTATAAATTGACACCATCTCCGCAAATTGAACGTCAAAATTTCATCAACAGGCCATAGATTACATACAAAGAAACTCACATTCGTAAACTTCAAATTCTGAGGGATCAAAATGAAGCTTTAGTACATCTAAGTTTAACAAATTGGATAGTTTTACGGAATGGAGGGAGTCTGTCTACAAAGAAGAGAAAAAGGCTGGCACATAAGGTTGAAGTTACAAAGAGTTTTAGAATAATTGAATGATGAATCCAATCAATTAAATTATCCTTGTACAGATTTCAATATTTACAAGAGTTGTTGAAGTAATTAAGAACTTATGATCAGCATGAGGGTCTTATAGTTTAAACAGAAAAAAATGGCTTGGCGTATTATATATTTGACCACATCTCAACTCAACAGTGGAAAAAGACAAGT
Source organism: Heracleum sosnowskyi (assembly GCA_030848705.1). Classification (NCBI taxonomy): domain Eukaryota; kingdom Viridiplantae; phylum Streptophyta; class Magnoliopsida; order Apiales; family Apiaceae; genus Heracleum; species Heracleum sosnowskyi. The sequence continues at coordinate 15,875,735 of CM061239.1, forward strand.
TATATAGGTAATGTTACTCACAGCGAAAAAACCTCCCGCTCCATTGCCTGCATCAACAATTATATGGAAACCCTCCAATGGCTTTTCTGAGAATCCAAGAGAATATAATAGGTGAAGTACAGGATTTGACTGTAAAATTCAGATACAAGGAGATAGGGAAGCAACTAGCATACATGAAAGTTAAAGCATGAGAAATCGCAAGTATTAAAAGATTGAACTTGTGTCTCGTGTAAAATTATGAATGACAATACTGAATCAGAATACTGTAAACCGTTACCTACAGAAAGAATTTTAATGCCCCCAAATAACTACAACAATTTCCCTATAAACCTCATCATGTTATTACCAGTATTTCCTGAAGCTTTGCGAACTGCTGCAACAAGATCAGATGAATAGACACTCATGTAGTCGACTCTCTCTACGGATGAAGAAGCTTTTCTCTCGGAATCCATTAAGGATTCTGTTGTGAAGCATTGGTATATATCTGCTGCCCGTTCCAGAATGTCTTTAATGTCAGGTTTCCCAAGCCCACCGGCATTGGTGAAGAACTTAAAGCCATTTCTGTTGTAAGGAAGATGGCTTGCTGCAGCAGATAGCTTAAATGTATTAAACAGGTGATCTCACGATGTAGGCTATTAGAAAGTATGGAACCGCTAATAAATAACAAATAAAGTGCAAATCTTTAATTTATAAAAGTTTAGATTGAACTCTGTAATAATGAAGATTACAAGAATTGTATTATCAAAAGAATGATTTTTACTTGCCAAAAAAACAAGTGAAGATGATAATCATATAATATGTTAAAAACTCATTACACTTGTTTGACAGTTAATATGGGTAATTTACATCCTTTTCCATTCTCATTAAATACTTTTTGTCTTGCGTGACCAAATGCCTTGCAAATTTGGTACTTTTGTTGAATATAAAATTATCGAATCATGGCCTCCTAACACCTCAAGGTTTTAAAAGAGTTGGTTATTTACATGATATTAGAGCACAAATTTTGGGAAGCGGTCGCAGGTTTGAGCCCACCAACCCAACCCCCTATTGTATAAATTTATTTGTTTGTCAATTAGCCTAGCCTGTTGTCCGGAGAATCCAATCCCGGTTATATGTTGTTTGAGTACAACTCTCCTATACTACCTCTTTTCATTCGTTTATTCCCAATCTACCATAGTTTCCAGTTTCTGAGGGGGCCACTCACATTCAAGGTACATTGGTGTATCAGATGGTGTACTAATTTAACACATTGACTAACAGTAGCACATACACACCTCTAATAACATCATTAAGTATAAGTAATATTCTTTTATTATATTTTTATTATTATAGAAATACAAATTTTTAACAAAATGCTTAAAATATGATTTCTACATACGATTTAGTTCGACAAATTTTAATATTTTTATGATAAAAATCTAAATTAAAAATATTGTTCATTATTATTTATATTATTGTTTTTGGTTATGAATAAAATACATTAATTTTTATGAAAAAAAATATTAACGTGGACAGAGGGTCAAAGTCAGCGTATTCAGACAAAAATGGATAACACACGAAGGGTTATAATGTGTAGGAGGTGCGGACAAGAATGTCATACAAGACGTAGTAAACGATGTCCTTGGTGGTTTAAAAAATGATAGACATATCTTAATTTTATTTGTGTTGTGTATTTATCTTAATTATCTTTTTCCAAGGTTTTATGAAATTCTAAGTTTGTGAGTTATGGTGTTATTTATAATTTTTAAAATTAATTAATTATTTAAAATAAATTAAACACATAAAAAGTAAAGTTTTTATAATTTAAAAATGTTCATCAAGTTAAATAAATATCTTTCGCAAACCATGATATTCATAATTACAGTTAAAATCATAAAGATAAATCATGTATAGTTAATCATCTTGACTCGTGAAACAAATATTAATAATTTAAGTGAAACTATAAAGATAACGAGACAAATAAAAAAGCAGCGTATTTTTAACTTTTGATCTTGCGCGTGATCTTGACGTGATGACGTGTACTGGCAGCACGCTGACAAGTTTACTAGCTAATTAAATATTGCATGGATAGTAAGTAATGGGCCCTCAAAGCAGGAAACTACAGTAAATTGGGGAAAATATATATGAAAAGAGGTGTATAGGAAAGTTTTATTCAAACAACGGTAAACCGGATTGGATTCCTATGCGGAGGTAGTGTTGAATATACTATGATCTAAGCAAGGGATCCTTTTAAAACCTTAAGGTTTTAGATGAGTTGTTTACTTAACAACTAGTGATATAGATAGAGAAAAAGAGATGTTGCTGGTCTAACACATAATCCAATCACGGGAAAGAAAGCAATGAAATATGCCATGATATCTAACAGGCGCAAGTCATTCAAAGAACTGACCTGTTATCATAATGGATCCGTCAACAGGACATAGTAAATCATCTTTTTCAGTCAGCGTGCTATTAAACATTGCTGGTGTTGATGCCAGTCTATCAAAAGAAATATAGATATTATCAAAATCATCAATTCAATTCATTTGCAACGAGGAGGAATCTATTACTATGCATCAATTAAAGAATTAGATGATAAATTAGATCCACAGACGTGCTTTCCTTCAAATCAATTTGTACTAAGTTCATCCAAACCAAGTCTCTAACCATGAAACAATTAAATTCTTTGGGCCTTTTAACCACTTGCCCTGTATCATAAATTATATGACTAGGTAGGTTATAGCCTAATCAGAACAAAAAATACTGCTACTTACGTTCTATTTTCTCAATGGTTGGTAATTAATAAGTTTCAACAAAAAAATCGTCTCAGTCTCAGAGTGTTTATCTCGGATTTCGATGAGAAGTTCAGCATAATTAATGGTCAAGATCACAACTCACTTCAAATCAATGGCATCTCGGGCATTAAGTTTGGAACAAGCAATTCTTCACTCAAGAGATTGTTTCTTTAAACTAGTTGACGACCTAATATAACAATCACAGGGTAAGCTGCACACGTTTGCCTCTGTAACGATCATACCCAGTAATTACTAAGGGTAGGCAAAGGCATCACTCAAAATAAGATCATCGAAAGTCAAATTCCCAGGTAATAGAATTGTCATCCATCCACCAAAAAGAAACCACAAAAATAAGAGACTTGTATAGTAGCCTCATATAGTCAGATTCAATCAAGGCAAGACACTGGATACATAAAATTTTGTAAATATCAACGTTGGACTTGTCTTCACTCTTCAGCCCATCTGAATTCGAGAATAGATAGGACAGACAGAGAGCAAAACTACTTTAGACTGGTCTAAAATGGTATCACATCTGCTCTTTACCCCCATTTAAGCCGAACATATATACACACACATTGTAGAATTTAATAAGAAAAACTCCAGATACATATAAATAACGAGAATTATGATTAAACAGCACTAATACATTGTAATGTCATACCCACCCATACTGAACAACATCTAGACCAGCTCCTGCAATTCCTCGAGAAGCTGCATCCTGAAAGTTATAATAAAATCATATTGAAAGGGTAAACTAGTGATTCTTCGTGACTGCAGGCACATGCAATACAAACAATCTCTTTTGAACTGAGCGACTTCTAGTTTAGTCTATGCTTTTAATTCATGAGGAAGAAACCAAGTTTTTTTAATTTATTTAACACAATATAATGATGCATAAAGAATTGCTCACATCTTTAATGAGATAAACATATTAACAATATCCTATAATATGTCAAGCATTAATGTAATGTCTTCCATTTATTATTGCTATCAACAAGTCTAGTTCTCAGAGAATATGAGAAATGCGGAAATCAATTAAAGGGAACGATAGTAGAGAGGAGAGAAAGAGATGGTAGAGACTTTGGTTTATAGATTATAATGTCTACTACAAGTATTGCAAGGAGACTAAGCCTCTATTCATAGAACAGTACGATAAATTTAATGCTTACATTACTACTGTAGTTATGTTAAAACTTGTTAGCCTCCAACAGTAACTACTATGTAATTATGATGGTAAGCTAGTAAGCTCTGACATCATGCTACAGTAAAACTATGACCCATGCTTTGAATCCTGATGATATTTGACACTAGTACTTTCTCTTTAAAGTAAGATTCATCATAAATCACTTATATCACAAACTTCAAGCAACGGGTGTCTTATATTTGAGCATGTCTCAGAATCTACCGTTCAGCAGAAACCTGTGTGTCCTATTCTTAGAGTTATTTAATTTCATTGTCAACATCCAAGTATGATATAAACTCTTACACAGCAAAAAAAGTTAGCATGAACATCTGGGGTTAGCCACAGGCCCACAGCCTGTCTAACAGAAAAAGAAACCAGTTAAACTGAAATAGCCAGCTGGCTTCCATTGGAACCATCTTTTATACCCTTTTATGTATGTGTAGGTACGGAGGGTCTGAGATAAAATATACCAAGAAGGCTCGTCTGAGTCGAAGTGATACAGAACGCCTCTTTCAGGTAACCACCACTCATAAACCTCTATTTCTTTATACTATGGGATTCTCATAACCTATACCCTTACTAGATGATCCAAGGCCAGGTGCGTAGCCTTCAGCTGCCTCTTCATTATTTCTACGGTCGATAATCGATCGAAATCCGTGAATTTCTTTTTGTTTGAGTTATACTTGAGTGATTCAATTCAAAAATGTCAACAAAATATAACAGGAAGAAGAAGAATTGGGCTGCGCCATTATTTTTAAATAAACTTTTCAAAAAGTCTAAATATAAAGGAAGCTGTAATTAAGGAAAACTTCCTTGATCGTGACTTTTTAAAGCACTAAGATGCCGTGACAAAACTAAAACTGAGGAACACATGTTCCCTACTTTTTATCTATTAAGAACCTTTCTTCCCCAATCTAACACCTCTGTCATATCATCCCAAGTCCCAATTTCAGATTTAATAAAGAGTGAAGAGCGAGGCAACAAGACGACAAGCATATGGTAAAGAGATTATATCTGATGCAACCTAATGCCATGATCTCATGTATCATGATCATATTCGGAATTATTCAAACATTGAGTAGCAGCAAGGACATTGGCAGCCATTACCTGTAATTTCTGTGCAGATACACGAGAATCGTGGCCAATGGAAACTCTCAGCCGCCTAGATTCATTAGATTTCTTTTTATTCAAAAGCCATGCGGAAAAGGCAGCTGCTATTGCTTCTGTTACTGGTTCAGTAAGGTTAACAGGTTCCCCCTCTACACCAGAAACAGCAACACCACGAATGTCACTGCACCAAAAATTGTTAGCAAAGGCGGGGGTTTTTCCATATCTGTGTTCAGTATTGCACACTGTTCATATAATGTATTGCTATTCTTATTAGTTGCTGCAAATATATTACTTACACAATTCTTATTTTACCAAAAGGATACACAGTTACACACACTCAATTCTCGATGTCGCCTAACTCGCTAATGATGGATCACAATGACAGAGGCCTCATTCCAAATACATAGAAACACAAACATTTGACAGGACCTAAATATATGTTTCACAAGTTGTCCTACTTCAAGTTCAGAGGTGAGAGTCTAACTATACAAGCTAAGTGGATAACCAAATCACTCCCTATAATTGAATATTAGATACAAAGGAAGCAGAGAAAGTCATGGAAGCCTGTGGAATGTATATACAACATGTTTACGTATTTAAGAAGATAAGTGTGCTGTGTAAGATAATGTTGTACCTGCCATTTTGGAGCTTAAGGAAATCAACCCTTTCAAGAGATGGTATTGCTGTAGCAGATGGAGCAACTGCAAGGAGAGTTCATCTAAAATTGTAACTTCGTAGTTGAATGAGAAAAAAACTCAAGAACAGTAACCACGACAGCATACCATACTCAATGTAATAAAGTAATCAGATGTGATAATGAGTAGGGAGTACAATCTGGAAAAACTACCAGATAACTAAACTATCTCAGGGGTTTCAAAATCTAAGGTTGAATAAAGTCAACCTAAAGAGTGAGAATCTAGAACAGACCGTTGCAGTAAACAATTCCTCGGTTAAGGTTTGAGAATCTATGCGATTGCATGGTGGAGGTTCCATCCCATGACAATTTAACTCCTTGAAAGGAAAGTAATTTGTGTGTGACAAGGGCAAATCTATCCCTTTGACATTGGGGACTGACTTGTATGTTCTGCTTGCAGCACTGTGCAACCAAAACACTTTGTGATATTTTTCCAGATATTGCTGCATAGAAAATTTCAGTTTTATCAGATTCCTCATTAGAAATAGCTTCAACAACAGTTCAAATTATTTTTTATGTTCAATGTCTCTCCGAGAGAGTTTATCTTGAGGAATTCTTGATAGAAGGTAACCTCCCGATGAGTTACACTTAAAAATTCTACTTCAATTCTTTATCATTTATCACCACCCGTTGAAAAAAATCACAGTAGCGTCATGCAAAGTCATTTCCATGCCTAACTATTAAGTAGACTTTCTGAAATTGTAAAAAGCTTCAAGTGGAAACAGCATTCTCATAGCTACATTAACTGTACTTCTAAAGAACGATGGAGAAACACCTAACTGACTACAACACTCTTAACAGTCCTGGTGCCTAACACCTGAATTAGTCCCATTTGAGATGAAACATTAAATACACTAAAATACCATTAGGCAAATATTAAAACAAGCCGACTCGGACAGCCAAAATAACATACACTCAAGAACACAAAAGGGTAACTAGCCCTTGCTTGAGAATGCTATATCAAGGCCACATCCGTCCTGAACTGACATTTGGGCTTCCCACACTAGGTAGGTAACAAGGCTAAGATAGGGAGACTTAAAGAAGAAACGTCAAGGTATTCTTGTATTCTTCCAAACTGTCAAATTTTCAATTCCTACCAATTACCATAGCCATCTAGTTTTCCATTTCATATGGAATACGTTCCCTCCAAAAAAAATACCAATTCCCATTGCTTAGAATAAGAACCGGATCGTTCTACTAGTCAAACATTTCAATAGTAGCTATAATCATCATCACGTCAACCAGTTCCGTAAACAAAATGTCAGTAACTTCTCTATCACTTATTCACAGAAATAGGAAGTCAATTTTCCGAAATGCAAGTCTAATTTCAAACCTGACCAAACACGATATTCCCAGACCTAATCCTAAAGTCCAAACAGTAATTTATCTCTTCTAGCACCACCGGACCAACTAAACGAAACATCAGTTACCTAAACAAAGAATATAATCCTAATCACACCACGAAAAGTCGAAAACACTCTACGAAACAATTTCTAATTCACTTTACGGTATAATCAAACATCGAAAATTTCTCTGTTTAATTCAACATCACAACTCATAAATAACAGAAACGCCTTACTTACAAGCTTCAAACCACACAGAATCAAAATCACACAACAATTAATTACACAAATAAAACATAATTAACAAATTATCTAACTTAAATTATAAAAGCAGAGCGTGAGATTATGAAATTAGAAAATAAAAAAAATAGATTCACAATATAAAATATGTATGTATAATTGAAGCTCACCTGCCATCTGATCGCCGAGAATTGCAGTTATAAATTTGTATGTATATGTGTGTGTATAATTAGGTAGAGTAGAGTTGGTGAAGTACAAGGCAGCGGAGAGTACGAGAGAGACAAATTTGTAGAACAGATTGATTTCATCACCTAGTGAGCTTAGCTGTACTAGGCCCTGTTTGGCTGCAACTTATTAAGTTGACTTATAGCTTAAAATGAGTAAGTAGAGTGTTTGGGTAAATCATAACTTATAAGTTAACTTTTTTTTTTATTTTTAAAATATTTATTTTTTAATATATATAAATGAATATCAATAGATAGATCTCGATGAGTAGAGAAATTTGATATATACATATCAATTTTTTAATGAACGGATCAAAAGATATATGATTTTGAAGATTTGAAGGATATTATATATTGCGTGTATCGAGAATAAGTTATAAGTTATAAGTTGAATGTTAAGGATTCTTAACATTCAACTTATCCATTTTAAGTAGCCATAAGTTGGTTTCACTTATTTTGGCAAACACCCCCTAAGCAATTTTGGATTTATAAGCCATAAGCCGCAACAGGCACATCAGCAGCATATTCTTCAAATGCGATGGGCTTGGTCTTGGGCTTTTCATTGGGCCTATGCACTGGTTTAAAATGTGCCGATCTTAAGGGCTATGTGGATTTGAACATTAAGGTTACTTTTTGTGAGTAGCTTTTGAGTTTGTAATGAAGGAACCGAAGGCCCAGTTAAATAAATTGAAGTTTTGTTAAGGTGGGCTTTTTAGTGATTCGGTAAAGTAGTCCGATAAGGCTGGCCTGATTTAGGCTTGTTTTTATGGAGACCATTAAGAAGAGAACCAAATGAATACTGTTTTTTTTTGTTATGGTATACGTTCCGTATATGACTTGTGTTTATTTTTCAAAAAAAGTTGATTCTTCGCACTCTAATATTCGATCTAATTTTTGTTATCATGATCAATGATCCTGGGCTAAAATTATTAGCTAAAATATTAAAATATAATAATTATGTAAAATTTGTTAAATCTGTAAGATATTATACTACAATTGAGTTAGATTGACTATATTTTAAAAATGGTAGGTTATAATAATTTCAACTTATTATAAATAAAAAATATTGTTTTAATAAGGTAACAAATGATGTGTAATTTCATTGCAGGTGCCTAGAGATTTGACAAATATAACCGATATGAACCGTTTGACTATAATTTTACCTAAAGGTAATGTACCATTGTAGTGCAAGACATTTTACACATTTTTTATAATTCTTATTTACGGCAGATGACTTGAAATTTTAGCTAAAAGGTCTCTCCCATTGGAGATTCTCTAACAAAAGAAGAACAAGATAATTGATTGGAAAAAATATCAGAAAAAAGTTACAATGATTTCTCTTTATCTAAATATTTCCCTACAATAATTATATTATATTTAATAAAGAAGCATAATTTGGTCCCTTTTTAATTTTTATTCATTGTAAAGATAAGATTCAATTTTCCTTTTTAACCGAAAAAATTGCATACACAGACAATCAGACATGCCTAAATGTAGACCATGAGAGTACAAGAGGTGCATGGGGATTATCAAAGTTTAGCAATGTTGTTTGTCAGACTCCTCACATTCAAACGGCATGGGGATGCAAGTATTGTAGAACACAAAGTTGTTTGATGAAGCGAGCGTGCGTGCATTGACCAAACCAAACTCAACTTATTAATCAAATCCCCATGCATTCAACACTCCCCTATTCATTACCACCTTTAATTCCGTTCCCATCTTTAGAGTATCCTATGACATGACATTATAGTATGAATCTGAATAACACAATAGACAATGGTCACTAGCTAGGTTCTTACGTCCACACGACTCTTTTTACGGTACAAACTGTTACTTTGTTTTCAAATTTTATGAAATCAAATCGGATTCGAGTTGTGTTACGATTGATATACTATTAAAAAACGCTATCATAATCTTCGGTTAGTACTTATCTGATAACACAGAATTTTTTGATATTAATCAAAGATTCATAAATTCATGCATGTTGTAAAATACTTTAGATAGCTTTAAAATATTAGACAGCCACCAAGAAAACCGGAGCTCAGCCACCAACACGGCGCAACCGTTGTTCCAAAATGGTTGACCCCTTGGTCACGTGACGCCAATCGCACCGCCTCTCTCTCCTTTTCTTTAGCAAACTCCACACCCTCCTGATGCTTCTCTGTACGAGTTGCAACTTGCAAGTTGTTAACTTTGAAAAAACATCCCCGTATAGTTGGTACTTTAATAATATTTTAGTGATTCCCTAAATTATTAGCAAATCGGATATTTGGATCGGTTTCATATCGGATTAATTTCAATTCGGATTAACTCTAGATTTTGACTTTTTTTTGGGACAACTCGGATCCGATCGGATCTGATTCGGTTCGGGTTTTGTTTCGAATTTGCATAATTTTAATTGTTTTCGGTTCGGATCGGGTTAATTCCGAATTAAATTCGGATGAATTTCGGATTATAATCAGATTGAATTCAGTTCGGATGTTTTTAATTTTTTTCTTATTTCGAATCAAAATTTATTTAGTTCTAAGAAATTTGGTTCTAAAAAATTCGGTTCTAAATGATTGTACTAATTTTGAATCATTATCGAACTTGAATTAATGTTGTTGAAACTTGATAAAATAATACTGAATTAATTAATATATTTAATTAAATAAATATACTTTTTCAATCTCACTTTAACCAATACGATAAAATAATATTTTCGTTAAATATGTAATATTAATTTTAAAAAGTATCTTTTCATTTTGCCAAGAAAGAGAATATATTACTCATTCAAATCGTTCTTTAGTACATCAATGAACTCCAACTGAGCATTACTCAACCGCCAAGTATGATCAGCTAAGGAATAACTAGCTCTTGCTAAGTAATGAGCTACACTATTCGCGGACCGTTTAACAAACACTAAGTACTACCTTCTTACCCTTCAACTCCTCCAATAAGCTATAAAAATAATATCAAATATTTTAAAAAGTATCTTAATACCAAATGAAAGTATAAAAATAATATTTACCAAATTTTATATAGTAACTAGTAATTACTTATTTTTAAAATAAAAATTTGTGTTGACTTCGACTTTACACTTCCACGAAAATAAAAATTAAATCTTAGTTCTTATATTTTTTTTGTCACTACAACGTACACACGATGACTAACTACATCATATATGACATGTCGTAAGATATTACCTTTTTGTCGGGCCAAGATATTACATTAAATAATAACTAAATTATATCCTATCATATATGGCAGTACTATCATAGGTCGAGAATTCGACTCCCATAAACTTTATACTTTAGATTTAAAATAGTATATCATATTATATGATAAGTGTTAGGATTTATGGGTGATAACTATGAGACAACTTAACTAGATATTTTAAATACTTAATTTCATTAAGTATGAACATACTGTCACAGCCAGAGCATGTCTTTGTAACTATTTTGTTTATTGCAAATAAGATTCTAGTACATCTTGGTAGAAGTTCATTTATTTCTTCAAGCATCAAGAAGTGCTCAAGATGGACAACAAGAATAAATATTACTGTCACAACATTGACAGTAAGGTTATAAGAAGACAACATGTTGCAAATAACGATAGTACATTCACTCTAACAACAACATTGGCGGAAGCCCTTAGACAGTAACTTTACCATAGCCTAACAGCAAGCTTGGGAATCCTGACAGCACCTTATGCAGGGATTTCGTACTGTCACCAAAAGCGCATTCATGTGACAGCAAGCTTAGCCATCAGGATACTGTCATGAAGGGATAATATTGATATTGGGATTCTACCCAGTCAAACTTGTGACAGTTTGGATGTTCAAGAAACAGACGTGTTGCAGTATCCCAACACTGCATCAAGTCTACAAGACTACGACCGAAGCTTGAGAGATCACATGACAAAGCTCACCAATTCCAGAGTATGACAAATCTACATCTACTGAATTGTGTTAGCTAAAAATAGAATGTTTCTAGATTGCTTTGTCCAGTACTGATAAGCTGTCTATATAGCAATTTAGGAAAGATTCACGGGTAGGCAATTTGTAAGAAGCTGCCACATGAAAATGACAGCAGCTTCACAAACCCGTATTGATAGTGATAGAATTAGTCTACTTAGACTATCTCTCAATCCATTCTTTGTAAGAACTCGAGAAACCGAAGCTCAAGAAAACGAACATTTTATTGAGGTTGTAGCAACCCATTGCAAAATAAATAAAACATTTATTTTGTGAGAAAAACTCTTGTGTGTACTTGTGTTCGTAATTCATAAACTGATAAACGTTAATCTTAGTCTTTGTTGTTGAAGCGTAGATTGAGATTTATCAGTATTGCATTCAAACCCTCCCCCCCCCCCTTCTGCAATAGTCAAGGACCAACAACTGGTATCAGAGCAGACAGATTGTTCAACAAATCTGAGATCATGACAAGTATGCAGAAGTCAAGTAGCATAAAGATTCCAGCGTTTGATAAGGAGAACTACAACGTATGGAAAAGAAAAATCTTGTTGTTTATCAAAGCTGCAAATCCCTTATACTTGGGAATCCTCCAAAATGGTCCCTTTGTTCCACGAAAATAGATTGAAGCCTCAACTGTGGACGGTGTTCTTGTTCCAGCCTATTGGGTCAACAAATTACCTTCAGAGTTTCTGGAGCCAGAAAAAGAGAAGGTGGCATTGAATGATTACTTGCAACTCATCTTACTGGATGTTCTCACTTTGGATAAAGCCATGTGTGGGAATGTCATTGGGTGCTCATTAGCCAAGGATATGTGGAATACGATCGAGCTGCTATGTGAAGGAAGTGAAGAAGTGAAAGACAATCAAAGACAAATTCTTATCTCACAGTATGAAGCTTTCATGGCAAAGTCAGGAGAAGACCTAACAACAATGTTTGAGAGGTTTAGCAAACTGCTGACTGAGCTACAGATTCATGGCAAGTACTATGATAGGAAGGAGCTAAATGTTAAATTCTTACTCACACTTCCTGAGCATCTAGAGCACATAATCACTGCCATAAGAGAAGGAAGAAATCTAAACAATGTTTCTCTTGAAACACTATATGGTGTGCTTAAGTCATATGAGCTTGAATTTTTCCAGAAAAGAGCTATACAAGCTGGATCCAGAGGAAAGATGGCTAATATGTCTGGTGCTCTTGTGGCTTATGTGCCAAGAATCACTCAACTTATTGAAGAATTCAAATCACCCAACCTGCTCCAGTACCTACTCTTAAGATTGAAGAGGTTGTGGATGATGAGGAGATAATCCAACTATGACTTACATGGCTAAGAAGTTCAAAAACATAAGATTCAAGATAAACAAGCCATTATGCAAGAGCACCAGACATATTACTTGAAATGTCTAAAGAATAACACAAACAAACTGTCGAGGAGTTGAGTGTTGAAATGTATAATGTTCATACTAGTTTAACTTCAACCAATGAAGAAATTGTTAGGTTAACTAAATTGAATGAAACACTCACTTCTGAGAATGACATGCTTTTGTTAAAGACCAGTCAATTAGAATCTCTAGCACAGGAGAATGCTAAACTTAAAAATGAATTAGTCTGTGCCAAAGAAATAGAAAAGTTTCTAAGGAATGAAATCAGTGAAAATGAATTTAAGATCAAGGCCTACAGAAACTCTTCTAAACAACTTCAGGATTACCATGAGAAACACACAGAGGATCAAAAAGTTGGGATAGGTTTTGAGTATGGTAAAAGACCTGGTAAGGAAATTGTGAGTCAGGATTGTTCAACTGATGCTACTGTCAAACCTCATGTCCTCAAAAAGATCAACAAACCAATTTTCAAACTTTCTGAACTTGAGTTTGATGAGGAAGCCATGCTCATAAAACAACAACTTGATGATGAGGATGAGTGCATTGACAGCACAACAGTTGGAGGAAAAGATACTGTCAAAATCCCCAAGACAACAACTTTCCCAAACAATCTGACAGAATGTTCTAAAGATGCTGTCAGAAATGGCAAGACAGAAACTTCCAAAGATACTGTCAAGAGAGTTCCAAAGACAGTAACTTCCAAACCTACTGTCAAGACAGAAGGTGTAAAAGGTACTGTCAAGGAAAACTCGATAGCAACTTCAGAACATCCTGTTGACACAGTTACCTACAAGTCTAGAAATAGGAATGGTAAGTTAGGAAATGGCAATGCTAATGCTGGTAATGCTCCCAGAAAACTATGCAATCATTGTGGCTCTTCACATCACTTAACTCATGTTTGTAAGAAACCAAAAGAGGTCAAAGATAATGTGACCATGATAGATGGTAACTTACACAGAACCCCCATTATGCATAGATCTATGGTAGTTTGCAATAGAGATGTTCAAAAAGCCTGAAGCCCGAAATCCGGCCTGGCCCGATCCGGAAAAAAGCCCGAAAAGCCCGGCCCGGTTCGACCCGGCCCGAGGGCCTTGAACAGGCCTACTATTTTTCGTCAAGCCCGGCCCGGCCCGATGCCCGAAAATCCCGGTTAAAGCCCAGGCTTTTGAAAATCCCGGATAAAGCCCGGGCTTTCAAAAAGCCCGGTTCGGCCCGGATAAAAGCCCGGGCTTTTTGAGAGATCCGGATAAAAATCTGATTTTTTATAGATAAAATTTAAAATTTTATAATATTTTAAATAAATTTCATGAATATTAAACTTAGTAATAGAGGGAATATGAAGAATAATGGGGTTAAGAAAAATCAACAATGTGCAGGACAAACGTTTTTTTCTAGAAGATTTATTGAGTGTAGTGTATGTGATTCTTGAAATGGTCATGTACGAGGAGATTTGTATGGCTTACGGTCAGGTTAAGTTCAATAACGCATATTATGTGTAGAATGTTCTTGAGTTGCCCTCATTTTTATGATAAAATATTATGCTAATAGTTTTTTAGTAATAGATATCGTGGTGTCTCTTGTTATGTTTTCTGAATTTCAATAGTTGAGGAGTGTAGCTCTTTTATGGTCGTTTTTTTGAAAAACTTTGCCTTTCTGTATTTTAATATATTAACTTTGCAAAAAAAGGGGAAAAATTATTTATATATAAATTAAAAAAAAGCCCGGATAAAAGCCCGGCCCGGCCCGATCCGGCCCGGCCTGAGGGCCTAAAATGGGCCTCATATTTTAGAGGAAGCCCGGCCCGGCCCGGCATGGCCCGATTTTTGAAAAAGCACGGCCCGGCCCGATTGTTAAAAGGCCTGGGCTTTTTAAAGCCCGGATAAAGCCCGGCCCGAAGGGCTTTTTGTGCATCTCTAGTTTGCAATAACATTGATTGTATGCCTTGTAAAATAACTGCCATGAGTACTTGTTGTTTCAATTTTCCTATTTCATCTACTGAACAATGTCTCTATATGCAAATTGTTGAGACTTCTGAGCCTACTGGAAACAGTAAGAAGGCTACATCCACTAAGAAGAAGACCAAGTCTAGTTCTAAAGAAAAGTGGGTGAAGAAAGGAGTACAACAGAAGATTTCTGATGTGATGATTAAAGTTGAAAATGATGATTATGCTTGTGATACTGAAGTAACAGGACCCAACAAGGATTGGGTACCATATGCCTCTTAAATACAATTTGTTTTGCAGGGCAAGAATAAAGAGCAGGTCATATGGATCATTGACAGTGGTTGCTCAAGACACATGACTGGTGATAAAGCCCTGCTATCACAATTTGTAGAGAAAGCTGGCCCAATCATAACCTTTGGAGACAACATCAAAGGTTACACAGTGGGATATGGCTGTTTGGAAATTGGGAATGTTGTCATTAATGATATTGCACTTGTTGATGGATTGAAGCACAACCTGCTCAGTGTCAGCCAATTCAGTGACAGGGGATTCAAGGTTGATTTTGACATGATGGTGTGCAATATCTATCACAAGAAGGATGGAAGCCTCTCTCTCAAATGGGTAAGAAAAGGAAGCCTGTTTGTTGCTGACCTAAACTCAACAAAGAAGGACAAAGTCTACTGTTTTTACAGTAAAGCTACTGTTGATGACAGCATGCTTTGGCACAGGAAACTCTCTCACCTAAACTTCAAAACAATGAATATGCTGATGATGAAGGAACTAGTGAGGACTACCTCAACAGGAATTCTGTCAAGAAGGACTGTGTGAGGATTGTCAAATGGGAAAATTGAAGAGAGATGTGCACATGTCAAAGCAAGTCAACACCAACACATAACCACTCAAACTAATTCACATGGATCTCTTTGGACCAGTTAATGTTCCATCATTAGCCAAGAAGAGATATGCATTAGTTATGGTGGATGACTATTCTAGGTATACTTGGGTGAAGTATCTAGAATCAAAAGATGAAGCTGCTCAAGTTATCATTGATCACTTAAGAGTTCTTGACAGAGCTCCGAATGCCAAGGTTCAAATTCTGAGATGTGACAATGGCACTGAGTTCAGAAATGCCACTCTTGGTAATTTCTGCAAAGATGAACGAATTGTACAACAATTTTCTATTGCAAGGACACCACAGCAGAATGGAGTTGTAGAAAGAAAGAACAGAACTCTCATTGAAGCTACCAGAACTATGCTTCATGATGCAAAGTTACCTACATACTTCTAGGCATAAGCTATCAACACAGCCTGTTATACACAGAATAGAACCCTGATCAACAAGACTCATGGAAACACTCCTTACTATCTGCTCAATGAAAAGAAACCTATTGTCAAGTATTTTCATGTGTTTGGAATCAAATGTTTCATGATGAAAGACAACCATGAAAAGAAAGGGAAATTTGACACCAAAGCTTATGAAGGTATTTTCATGGGGTATGCTCTAGAAAGGACTGCCTACAGAGTCTATCTTTTGGAACACAAGATCATAGATGAAAGTGTAAATGTCACATTTGATGAAACCAAGTTTCCCGGACTGCATGAAGAAGGTCAAATGCAGATTCTTAGATTTGAGAATCAAGGATACTTGGAGGAAGAAGAAATTGTTGATGAAGAACCCACATTCACTCAAACTGTTGAACCTGAGAAAGATGCTGTCATTGAAAATGATGCTAACCAAAATCCAGCTCAGTCACAAACTATTTCAGGAAATACTCAAAATGATGGTAACTCTGGAGACACTGAAGAAAATGGTAGAGACAACTGCCCTGGTGAAGACTCAGTTCCCCAAACTGAGGCTACTGTTTCAGATCAAACAAGAAGCTTGTCCAGAACCACAAGGTGGAACATGGATCACACAAATGACTTAATTATTGGAGATCCTTCTTCTGGGGTGAGAACCAGGAATAATGTTTCTGCTGACAGCATGTTTTCCTGTTTTCTGTCTCAAATGGAGCCAAAAGCAATTGATGAAGCATTGTTGGATTCTGATTGGGTGATTTCTATGCAAGAGGAACTCAACCAGTTTGAAAGGAACAATGTATGGAAGTTGGTTCCAAGACCAAAGGGAAAATCAGTTATTGAGACAAAGTGGGTTTTCAGAAACAAGCTGGATGAGAATGGAAATGTGACAAGAAATAAGGCAAGGCTAGTAGCTAAAGGTTACTGTCAACAGGAAGGGATAGATTATGATGAGACATTTGCACATGTTGCCAGACTTGAAGCTATCAGGATTTTTCTAGCCTTTGTTGCACACTGTAACTTCAAGGTGTTCCAAATGGATGTCAAAAGTGCTTTTCTAAATGGAGAGTTGGAGGAAGAAGTGTATGTTAAACAACCACTTGGTTTTGAAGATGCTGAAATGTATGATTTCGTGTACAAGCTGTTCAAGGCACTTTATGGTTTGAAACAAGCTCCAAGAGCCTGGTATGATACCCTCTCTGCCTTTCTATTGGAAAACTAGTTTACAAGAGGTGTAGTAGATAAGACTTTATTCTACAAGCATCATGGCAAAGACATCATTCTGGTTCAAATTTATGTTGATGATATCATCTTTGGTTCATCAAATGAGAAGATGTGTGAGAAGTTTTCATCTCTAATGAGAAACAAATATGAGATGAGCATGATGGGAGAACTGTCATTCTTCCTTGGTTTACAAGTTCTTCAGAAAGATGATGGTATCTTCATTTGTCAAGCAAAGTATGTCAAGGAACTTCTCAAGAAGTTCAACCTAGAAGATTCATCACCTGCCAAGACTCCCATCTCTACTTCAACTAGTTTGGATCTAGACTCCAAAGGGAAGAAAGTGGACTCTAGTGCGTATAGAGGCATGGTTGGATCCCTTCTCTACCTAACTGCTAGCAGACCTGACATAATGTTTTCTACATGTCTCTGTGCAAGGTTTCAGGCTGATCCAAAGGAGTCACACTTGGTAGCTATCAAGAGTATTTTTAGATATCTAAAGGGCACTCCTAATCTAGGCCTTTTGTATCATAAAAATACTGGATTTGAGATAGTGGGGTATTCTGATTCAGACTATGCTGGGTGTAGAATTGACAGAAAGAGTACTACAGGAAGCTAATAATTTCTTGGTGGAAGATTGGTGTCCTGGTTTAGTAAGAAGCAGCATTCAGTTTCTATATCTACTGCAGAAGCTGAATACATCACAGCTGGAAGTTGCTGTGCACAAATTCTTTGGATGAAGAATCAACTGTTGGATTATGGTATAGTGTTAAATAATATCCCTATCTACTGTGACAACACTAGTGCCATAGCCATCTCAGACAATCATGTTAAACACTCTACGACAAAGCACATTGATATCAGACATCATTTCATAAGAGAGCATGTTGAAAGAGGAACTGTGAAGTTGATCTATGTACCTACAGAAAAGCAACTTGCAGACATCTTTACAAAACCACTGGATGAAGCAACCTTTAACAAGTTGGTAAGTGAATTGGGAATGCTGAATCTGGTATTAACTTACTAGTTTTTCCATTCTAATATTCAAATGAAGCTTGTGACAGTAACATCTCAAAAGTTGCTGTCATGAGAAAGTTACTGTCTTCTTTAGTCTCTATCTGTTTTCGAAAGCACGTTTACTTTGACTATGTTAAATTGAATTTTTTGCTAGTCTTAAACTTGATAGTTTGATTCTGTATGACATTAACTTGCATGGTTTTTAATGTTGAAATTGGTCAAGGAATTTCCTTGATTGGTCAGTTTTGCCTTGATTGTTGAATTAGTAGTAGACATCACTTAATTGCAATCTGTGGTAGTTGTATGGGTATTCTAAACTGTTGATCATTTACATCCCTCTTACCTAGTATGCCTATAAAATGAACCTTAGGCCATATTAGTGAATCATTCAGAAAAAGGTAAAATGGAAAACAAAGTAGGAATCGAATACAGGCCAAAGGCAACCTGTGATTCTCCCTATAGGGAAGAAGTTGAAGCGTTGTTCGATGAACTGTTGGATGCCCTCGATGAAGAAGAGGAGAAAGAACTTGCTGTCAAAGCCGTTGAGGAGGCTAAATGGAAAGAACATGAGAAGGAGTTTCAAGCACTCCTCAAGGAAGAAGGAACCACAGAAGAGGAAGTTAGGGCAGAATTTCTAGAATTGGTCAAGAAAAACTCTAATGAATAGTTAATCTTACCAAGTGTAGTAATTTCACCCTCTTCAATTAATAAAATTTATCATTTTCCTTCGGTAGTTTCTTATTGCTTGCTGTATGTGTTGTTAATTTCTTAAATGGTTGAGTTTGTTATACATGAATAATGAATCAGTAATAAATATTGCATATGTTTAACTGGTGTTTCTTCAGTTAAGTTATTTATCATAACAATTTCAATACAAAGTCTCGACAGTTGTTGTTTTCCTGCAAAGGTTGCTGTCAACAAGAAAAGTAGTTGTCACGGTTAATTGACAGTTAGCTTCTCGACAGCAATAAACAACTTTCTGTCACGATTTGTAAAAGATACTGGCATATGAGAACTTAACGATGACAGTAGGTTTTGCGCGAAATGTTTCTGTCACGCAAAACATGATGTCATCACACCAAAGTTACTGACACGGTTGTTTTGAGCGCACAGGTTACTGTCAAAGTAGTGGACCGTTAATATTGGACATTCATCCTCCACGAGGAGAGAGAAATCAGCCAGTAACCCACGTGACTGTTAATTGGGTTAAGACACGATTTTACTTTTCCACTCTGTCAGTTAAACGCTTGAACTTCCCTCTTAATTCATCAAACATTCAACTGCTCCCAAAAAGTAAACACAACACTCACCTTTCTCTTCTCTCCAAGCAATTCATCTTCTACCTTCTTTCTTCTCTCAACAAGCAAAAATGGCCCCCAAACAATCAATTTCACAGACTAACCTTGCTGGCATCTACTCTCCTAGTGATGCTGGAGAAGATTTCAAAGGGCTTGTTTCTTTCATGAATAAGTCCTATCTTGGGTATACAATTACCCCAACTCATGTTCTTGACCTAGACATGATTGAAAATTTCTGGGAATCTGTTGTTGCTCAAGGAGATGGTGACAACTCCACTATTCAGTTCAAAATCAAGGAGCACAGTTACATTCTCACTATCAAGGGCATCAATGCGGCTTTGGGAATTGTGCTAGAACTAGGAAAGACCTATACTGAGTTGGCTAATGATGAGACCTTGAAGAAGCTCTTCTTGAAAATTGGGTATTCTGGACCTATTCTTGAAGAGGGAACAACAAAGTGGTACCCTTCTGGTGAAATGGACAGGAAATATCTCCGAAAGGAGTGGAGCATGGTGTTTGATGCAATGGTGAAGGTGTTTTCTACCAAGAACACCGGCTGGAATGGAATTCCCACCTACATCAAGAAGCTCACCCACTTTCTTGTTCATGGGTACAAAGTGGATGTTGGAAAGCTACTCATGGCACACCTCAAGGCTGCCATAGGTAAGAAGGTAAACATCCATCCTCGCTTTCTAATGTTGTGCATCAATTCTTTATGTGATTTTGATGATAATGCCCCTCGTTTAGAGGTATGCCCTGTACTGAAAAGAAACACTCACACAACTCTCACTTCACAAAATTTAAATGCACATGTTCCACTATGTTTCACCAAACACATGGTTGATCAAGTGCCTAACCTTAATTTTCATTGCCTTCTAGTTTTGACACCTTCTCTCTTGAGAATGAAGGTGAATTAGACCCAAATTCAGCTAACCCCCATTCTACCCCATACACTCAGCCTAGGTTCTCTAGACTTCCCAAAGTACAGAGACAAGCCTTACAAGAAACCATAAAAAAACCCCTAGAGACTGGTGTTGGTGGTAGTGTTGAGAGTCAAGAGGGAGTTCCTGCACCTAGTGCAGCAAATAAGGAAGGTAGTCAAACAGAACCCACAGTGGTTCCTCCTGAGCCTAAGAAGAAGAGAGCTAAGAGGACCAAAACCACTGTCAGCCACCCTACAGTCTCCCAAAAGACTGTAGAGGAAAATAGGGAAATAAACTCCTCCCTAGATGGTCCTTCTCAACAAGGGACGTCTATTGAAATTGGCCTGTCTCCGAACTCATGAGGAGCCTCCACTTGCAGAAACACACATGGAGTCAGGACACAATGAGGATTTCACTTCCCCTATTGATGCTTCACAAGTTCCATCTGTGAAGCAGCCATCATTCTGTTCTCCACTTTCACCTTCTTCCTTCCCTACACATTCATTTGTTTCTTCTCCACAACCTAGAGAGGGGGACAGTCCCAACCCTTCAGGTTTTGATCATCCATCTTCAATCATGGATGAGCCCCCATCAAATGGTCCACAAGAACTCATTTCTCAAAGTGAGATGGACACCACTCCTTCAAACACTGAGAAAGAGCAAGGTACAACTCTGCTAGAAAGTGAAACAACCAGTACCTTGTTCAATCTCCAAGGAGCATCTTACCTTAGGGAAGATGCTGTCACAGCCTCAGTTGTTGTCAAAGACTCTGAGAATGTTGCTGTCATAGGTGTCCCTGCTGTCGAGGACTCAGTTGACATTGCTGTCACAACCAAACCTGTTGTCCAAGATGCAGTGGAACCTACTGTCGATCTTCCAACTGACAGTAAAATTCCTGGCAAAGCTACTGTCACCTTTGCACAGCCTGATTTTGATGTTGTAACTGTTGAGGATGTATCTGATGATGATGTGTCACTATCTCAGTTCTTAAAGGTACATTCTAAACCATCTATTTCATTGCATGTAAGTACTGCTCATACCTATGCATCTAGGGCGAGTGAGGGTGTGCAAAAGAAAAGAGAGATAAAAGAAAAGAGAGGCAACCAAATGAGCTAGCAAAAGGTGAGGGACTTGAGCATGTCCAGAGTGAATTTGAGGGAGCCTTACATTTTCAGGCACTAGGCCTTGAGATTTCTTTTGTGAAGAGTGATGAGATCACTCAGAAAAACACTGAGAGTGTGAGAACCCCCACAGCCTCCATGCCCCAGTCTTTTCCTTCACCCCCAAGAAGGTTAAGATCATGTGGCTCCTCTCCTGCACTCAGGTTGGAAGCTCTAGAGAACATGTGTCTCTTCATGGAATCCAAGCTTGACAGCATGTCTACCATGGTGGCCTCTGGCTTCTCCAGTCTTCAGGAAGCTATTCAGGTTCTATCTGCAAGTCTTGATGCTGCCAACTTACCTAAGGGGGAGAAAAGGGCAAGATCAGAATCACAAAGGGCAAGATCAGAATCAGAAGGTGCCCCCAAGCAGGATGTTGCATCTCAGGGGGAGCCTGTTTCTAAGGAGGAATCAGGAAGTAAGGGGGAGCCTGCAGCTAAAAGGAAATCAGTGTCTGCAAAGAAGAAAAATGGAACAAAAGGAGATTCAGGAAGTAAGGGGGAACAAGAGCTAGAAGCTGAAAATCTCTTTGAATATGAGATGGCTGGGGAAACAGTTCTTATGTCCAAAGAAGCACTGGAAGCAATGCAAGGGAATGTTCCTTCCAAGAAACCAGTACTACCTCATGTGACAATAAGAGAGCCAACTCCAATGCCAAAGGAGAGTGCCCTTGAAAAGCAATGGAGAGAAAAGGAGGAGCAGAATAGGCTGGGAAAAGGGAAAGACAAGATGCCTGAATACATCTTGTCAGGAAACACATGGAGTGAAGGAACATAATTCATCCAGGAAGAAGCTAATGCTTTGATGGTTGACTACAGGGAAAGCACTCTGAAGAATCATGATGAGGACTTCTACATGATAGTTGAGGGAGCTATGTTGGAGCCTAGCAGAAGGTTGAATAACTGCTCAACTTTGCTAAATGAGAAAATCACTAGTGTATGTGTGAAGATCAATGAAGAAAGGAGGTGTGCCATTGATGTGTACCTGAACACTGGAATATCTATATTCATCACTATGCAGCTGTTGCAGAGCCATCCAGCAAAGGTGCTAACTGTGATGAAGAATAAAATCAAGGCAACCCATACATCTTTCAATGAGATTCTGCACCTGCAAATGCTGAACTTAATCTCAGAGAAATTTCCAGAAGTCTACACCAATCCATTTTGTGTCTACTATGAAAGTACCACTAAAAGTGGTAGCAGGAGATATGCATACATGAGTCTAGGAGGCACTTCAACAATGGAGTCAAAGGAAATATTGAAGGTGTTAAACATGATTCTCAACTCTAAAGCCAACAAGGAAAGAGTTCTTGTTGTCAATGCAATCTATGACTTGCTGGTGAAAAGAGACAAGGAACTGAGCTCCACTATAAAGAAGATGATCTCCAAAGCAAACTCCAGCAGAGTTGAACAAGGAGAAAGTTGTTCCTATGATGTTCCTCATGGTGATGATGATGATTTGGATGGTAGTGGAGGAACTGGAGAAGCAGGAAATGCTAGTGGAAGTACTTCTGGGAATGTTGGAACTAAATCCCAGGAGGAAAATAAAGAAGAAGCTCCTGTGTAAGAAAAGAAAGATGCTGGAGTTACAGAAGAAGAGGAGTCTGAATTAATTGAAGCTTTGGAGGCAAATATCTTAAGATGTGCTATAGATAGTATAAATGCTGAAAGACATACTGTCACCAGAAAAGCTGTCACAGAAGACACTGTCCTCAAGGAAGCTGTCATGAAAGAAGTTGTCACAAAAGACACTGTAAAGGAAGATACTGTCATGGAGGACACTGTCAACAAAGATGCTGTCAAGGATGAAATCAAGCCTACTGTCAAACCTAAAAGGACAAAATCCTTAGCAAGGGTTTGGTTTTCTAGACAGGAACCTGAACCTCAGGAGACTGCTAAATCAAGGAGAGGAAAGACCAAGTACTTAGGAATTCTGAAAGCTACTGGGCTATGCAGGAATCTGAAGAAGCCACTTCAATTCAAATATCCAAACTCTCTTGAAGTACAACATGCTAAATCCAAATAAATCGGGAGTGTTGAAGTGAAGTTAGACAACAACAAGGAAGCAAACATGTACACTCTATGGTGGGATTCATCAAGGTCAGCAAAGATGGATGCAAACTTCATCATGGAACTTGAGTCAATTTCTGTGAATGACATCCCTGTGATTGTGAGAACAAAGGTCAGGAGAAAGATTGATTACTTCTTCTTGGACAGAATGGTAGAGTTACTCCAGAGCTATGAAAATGTACCCAACAAGGTCATGGAACATGTTCTGAAGTAAAAGGATGAAAGGGATATGGAATTCTATCAGAAGTTTGGTATGTTTGAAGACCATGATGATTCTGGCATTACTCATTTGTTGGAGTATTCTGATGAAGAGTTAGCTGATTATGAAGAGGATATTCCTGAAGAAGAAGCACAAGCACAACCTGGTCAAGAAGGACCTTCAAATCCTACAGCAAGAAATGCCACTGAAGATATGGAAGATTCATTCTTGGATAAAATTAGAGAAGCCAACAGGGTGAAGAGTGAAGGACCCAACTACCAATCTTGTATTCTTGAGAATCCTCTGAGAATCAAGTTCATATGGGAAGAGATTCCAGTGAGAAGCTTTCATAAACTCAAAACCAGTGCCCTGAAAGACTTACTCTACCTTGTGATTGGATCAATTCATCCATTGGAACAACTATGCTCTTCTGAGATTGAGGGCATTCTTCAAAGGAGAAAGGGTGAAAACTCAAAGCTGGATAAATCAAGGAGAAAAACCCTGAATGCATATCCTGGAAGTAGATTCAAACTTGTTGAAGGCATACTGAAGTTCAGAACTCATGCATTTGGTAAAGACTTATGGATGGATCTTCAGGATGCTAAGGTATGTCTCTCCAAGGTAGTCCAAAAGCACATTGATGAGATTGAAGATGAGGCTATCTCTCCTGAGGAAAAAGCACTGGTGGAAGGACTCAGAGAAGTTTTTAAGGAAGCTCTCAACAGAGAGGATGAAGCAAGACAGAAAAGGAAATCTGAAGCTAAGTAAAAATCCTTTGTCAATTCTGATCTTGTTAGTTAAGTTGTCAGCATGTATTGATTGTAAATTTGTTGTTATTGTCCATAAAAACAAATTGGGAGAGATTGTTAGGATTTATGGGTGATAGCTATGAGACAACTTAACTAGATATTTTAAATACTTAATTTCATTAAGTATGAACATACTGTCACAGCCAGAGTATGTATTTGTAACTATTTTGTTTATTGCAAATAAGATTCTAGTACATCTTGGTAGAAGTTCATTTATTTGTTCAAGCCTCAAGAAGTGCTCAAGATGGACAGCAAGAATAAAGATTACTGTCACAACATTGACTGTAAGGTTACAAGAAGACAACATGTTGCAAGTCACGATAGTACATTCACTCTGACAGGAACATTGGCGGAAGCCCTCAGACAGTAACTTTACCATAGCCTGACAACAAGCTTGGAAATCCTGACAGCACCTTATACGGGGATTTTGTACTGTCACCAAAAGCGCATTCATGTGACAGCAAGCTTAGCCATCAGGATACTGTCATGAAAGGATAATATTGATATTGGGATTCTACCCGGTCAAACTTATGACAGTTTGGATGTTCAAGAAACAGGCGTGTTGCAGTATCCCAACACTGCATCAAGTCTACAAGACTACGACCGAAGCTTGAGAGATCACATGACAAAGCTCACCAATTCCAGAGTATGACAAATCTACATCTACTGAATTGTGTTAGCTAAAAATAGAATGTTTCTAGATTGCTTTGTCCAATACTGATAAGCTGTTTGTATAGCAATTTAGGAAAGATTCATGGGTAGGCAATTTGTAAGAAGTTGTCACATGAAAATGACAGCAGCTTCACAAACCCGTGTTGATAGTGATAGAATTAGTCTACTTAGACTATCTCTCAATCCATTCTTTGTAAGAACTCGAGAAACCGAAGCTCAAGAAAACGAACATTTTCTTGAGGTTGTAGCAACCCACTGCAAAATAAATAAAACATTTATTTTGTGAGAAATACTCTTGTGTCTACCCGTGTTTGTAATTCATAAACTGATAAACGTTAATCTTAGTCTTTGTTGTTGAAGCGTAGAATGAGATTTATCAGTATTGCATTCAACCCCCCCCCCCCCCCCTTCTGCAATAGTCAAGGACCAACAATAAGTGATAACAAGAGAGTGTTGGGTCAATAATTCGACCCTCACAACCAATAATATTATAATATTTATATTTTAGACTTAATAGCAAATTTTAACGAGATAACTAGTTGACTTACAGCTTAAAGTTGGGCAATAATCATTAACATCTTTGAAGAACAATCAATATAACTAGCATAAAATGATTGTTATTAGTTTTCAAAATATTAGTTTAGTTTGAATGGCTTGAAATGCATTTTATCAAATTTAAAAATTGAATGTAATATAAATGAGTATTTTATCATAGTTCTCTGTATATTAAATCAATGTATGTAAACTCATGTGTTGTTCA
The DNA here is from genome assembly GCA_030848705.1 of Heracleum sosnowskyi. NCBI lineage: Eukaryota > Viridiplantae > Streptophyta > Magnoliopsida > Apiales > Apiaceae > Heracleum > Heracleum sosnowskyi. The sequence goes on from CM061239.1 coordinate 15,902,007, forward strand.
CGAAATAATTGTATTTTTGTCAAATATAATATTGGTAAAAAATGTACGAATATACTTTAAATACATCATAAAATTTCTTATTTTTATATTCGTGTATAACATGGACGTATGTAAAGTTATATAATTTTAATGAAATTAAAGCATATTTATAAAATATAAAATTGGTCCTTCTTGTAAGACTATACAGTGAACACGTTATTAAATTTATTCATTTTATGTAAAGGTCAATCTTGAAATTTTCTTACTGTTTCCATCTTATGTACATATTTGTACACTTTTAAACTCAACTGTCTATTTTTCATTTAACATTTATTATAAAATATCTAAGATCGTAGTTTAGAAATTACACAAATTGAAAATTTTTATATAGCAATTTAGAATCATTTTTTAACACAACCATAAACTTTATCCCATGCGGTTTTAATTTTGAATTATAATTGATCTTGTGTTTGATCTTATCTATATTATTATATTATTAAAGACGAGACATTAAAAGTTTGATAGTCGGTATTTCAAGTTGGACTTTATGTATTTTAATAATTTGTGCATGTTCATTTAAATTTTTATAGGGATTTCCTGTTAAAAAGTTATTATACAGTTTTATGTACTATAATGACTTGGATCTACTCCTTTTAATTTTTTAATACGTATTTTTATTAAAAACTTTATATATTTGATCCAGGCTATGTACTTTAATAACTTGAGTCTACTCATTTTAATTTTTTATGAGCTTTTCTATCAAAAACTTATTATATTTGGGCCGGACTTTATGTATTTTAATAATTTGTGTCTACTCATTTTAATTTTTATTGGTCTTTCCCAGGGGCGTAGCCAGGAATACTCCCTTCGTCCCTCTCATTTCTTTATAGTTTTTTACGCTGCTTGACACGTATTTTAATGCTCTTATAAAGTATAGTTCTACAACTTATTTTTAAAACTTTCTTTTTTTAAATAAAAATTTAAACCTTATATTTTTATTTAGAAAAAGAAATAATTTAAAATAATTTATCGAAGTATATATTAAAGGAGTCTTAAAATGGGTGCCGAGCCCCTGTCTCTCAATATAAAGAATTGAGGGGGACGAAAGGAGTATAAGTTACTGGGGTCAAAAAAAAATTCAACGTACAAAATAATCAAGAAATTTTAAATACCTTCATATCCCTGATTACACAATAAAATTAGTGGGGTCAAAATTGAAATATAATACTAAAAAAATATTTTTTTAGTGGGGTCAAAAATAAAATTTAATACTAAAACAAGAAGATTTAGAAAAAATTTACATATTAATTATAAAAAAATTATAATTTTAGTGGGATCAATTGCCCCCGCTGCCAATACACTAACTACGTCCCTGGTCTTTCCTATTAAAAAGTTATTATACAGTTTTATGTACTATAATGACTTGGGTCTAGGCCTGTCAACGGATCGGGTTCGGATCGGATCGGCCTAAATTCATATCCATATCCATTTATTTTATCGGATTCAGATTCGGATCGGATCGGGACCAGATTTTTAATAGGTTGATCCAAATCCGGATCCGTTAGGATCACGGATCACGGATCGGGTATCCGATCCGTTTATATTTTTAAAAAAAACATTCAAATTAAAAGCTTACCCAATATTGAAAAATAGTAAAATGTCTTGAAATGAAAATAGATGAACTAAATAATAATCAAAAGAAATTCAATTTAATTCGATAATTAAAGCAGGAAGTAGCAAAAACTGGAAATAAAATAAAGACTAAACATACCATGACTAAACTTGGAAAAGATTTGATGAAGGAATTTTGAATCGCTGAAATGGGAAGAAAAAAATTGAAAGTGGAAGTGCGGCTATGAAAAGTAAATTAGGGTTTTCAAGTTTAACATTGAAGTTTGACCGAACAAGGTTGTATAGCATTAGATATTTCTAAATTAATATTTTTTTATAATATATCTTATATAATATATTAATTTATTATATATATATATATTAACCGGATCGGGTTATTAACGGATCAGATCGCCCTAAATCCATATCCGCTTCATTTACTACCGGATCTTTCTTATCGGATCAAATTTCGGATCAGAATTTTTTTTACCAAATCCATATCCATTAAGAAGGCCTCGGATCGGATCGGGTCGGATCGGATTTCCGCTCCATTGACAGGCCTACTTGGGTCTACTCCTTTTAATTTTATAGGCATTTTTATCAAAAAAAATTATATATTTGGATCAGACTTTATGTACTTTAACAACTTAGGTCTACTCCTTTTAATGTTTTATGACCTTTTAATGTTTTATGAGTTTTCCTATTAAAAACTTATTATACAGTTTTATGTACTTTAATGACTTAGGTCTACTCTTTTTAATTTTTTATGGGCTTTATTATCAAAAACTCATTATACTATATTATTAAAGCCAAAATATTAAAATTTTAGTAGTCGGACGGTAAATCCCTATGAAATTATTACGGGTAACATATATATAAATATTATTAAGTCCATTTAAAATTTTAGTCGATTTTTCGGATCGAACTTTGTGTATTTTAATATCTTGGACCTAATCCTTTTAATTTTTATGAGCTTTTTTATTTAAAATATTTAAAATATATGATAACGGACCAAACTATTTTTCATATACTTTCAAATTAATAACTAAAACATGTTACTTTTCTATTTTTCATTACTAAAACTTATCTTTTTCAACTAAAACATATTATTTTTTCTATTTTTCATTACTAAAACCCCTCATATCCAAAAATATCACGAACAAATCGTTACTTATTTATTTTAAAATATATTTTAATACTTTTAATTATTTAAAAAAGTTTAATACACCTACTTTTTTTAAAACAAAAATCCCTCCCTTTTCAAAAATATTACGCGCAAATCCTTACTTATTTATTTTAAAATCTACTTTAATACTTTTAATTACGGACAATTACCTTTTTCAACTAAAACAGGTTACTTAATCTATTTTTCCTTACTAAACACCTCATATTTCAAAAATATCACACAAAGTACCATTTAATAAAATAAAATAATAATATCATCATTACTAATAACTAACATATTACCTTTATTGGCCAAAGTGTTTATTTATTTTTATATTTTCAAACTAAAATCTTTCTTTTTCTAAAATTATCACATGCAACATATATATAATTATCACTTATTTCAAATACGACACTATGCATTGAAAATTATACACGAATAGTTCTATAAATTATTAAATCATTTCAAGTCAAATAAATATTCACTTCTAATTTTCTTTAACAATTTAATATATAAAAAATGAATGCATAAGTTAATTATCTATAAATACAAGCAAATAGAACAATATATTAAAAAGAATACTATTTACAATATTAAAAATAACACAAAATACACTAATTCTAATATACTATAACACGATGAACACGAACACACGATACGAATACACGATGCATACACAAAAAAAAAATAGTGTGTAAGCGGTAAAAACACATGGTCGGAAAACAGTTCCCGGTTTTATTCTTATCGGAGCACGATTTACCCACAGAGAATGTAATGTCTCTCTCCTCTTCTTTTGCGTCGTCTAGATTTTATATAAGTTAAAATGCTTAGATAAAGTTAAAAACTTTTATATACAATAAAGTGACTAAACAAAATGTTACATACAAAACTGTAACAACCCGACTTTTCGGACTATTAAATCTAAATACAAAACTTAAATAAAGTACTATACAATAACAATTACAGACGGAAGCGTGACAAAAGTTCTATTACAAACCTAACTATTACAAAAGCACAGCTAACGATAATCCAAAAACCAATCTATTCCGAACCTAAGATCCTCGAACTCGAAAGCACATCCACTTGATCTTAACTCGAACCTCAAAATTGTAAGGAATGAGTTATACAGCCCAACAAGAAACCAATCGATCCAACTAGCAGGGCAAATAACATGTATATACAAAAGACAATACAATATTCGATACGATACAATAACATTATACGATACACAATTTCGATACACATATTCTTATTCTTATTCGATAGATACGATACAATACGACACCACATAGCAACAATAACTCGAAACTCACAATTCATGCCACGACCACTACAACCCGGTGATAACGGTCCTAAATTTTCAGAAAACTATCACTATAACCCGGTGACTCGGTCCTAATTCTTATTCGATATTTTCACAAACCATGGCACAAATCAGAATCTCAAGACTATTATTGCTTACACATAACACATATCAAATAAACACATCACTTCAAAATATAATCTCACTTAGCCCAAGTTGTATAAGCAAATATATACATATAACACATAATTTCGAAAAAACTAGGAAAATCAATCAGAAACTTACCTCAACACGAAAAATCAAGAATCAAATCATCCTAGAGCACGTACCCATTTCTGACCAGAACTGTTTTTAGCCTTTTTGACCCTCTAAATGACGTTTTCATCAAAAACTCAAAGGACGAAAATCGTAGAGAACGAAAAGACCTTTCCGAAAAGTTAAGACTCATCAAAATCGGACTTATAACGAATCGGGAATTGAATAAAACGTTCGCTGAATATGAATAAAAACTGAAAAACAAGATCTGTTTGTGTTTTGTGATTTTAAGAACAGTTAAGAGCTTAATATAGATAAACACTGTGAAATAGAAGTTGTACTGTGAAATAGAAGTTGTAGGAAATTGAAATAGCATTCTGAAAAGTCCAGAATCAACTAATTCTGACTTACAATGAATTAACTACGAATTTTACAAAACTGCTGAATTGTATGTATAAAATCCTACGAATTTTGACAATAAAAACGAAGAAAGAGAATATGATGTTTATATAAAGACTCGGAACCCAAATTCCAAATCTACTATTTACCCGTGTTCAAATCTGATCCAAACTTTAGGCACATTAGTCTAATTTAATTTTAATTCCTATTCTTTTTCAAGTTTTAATCATTTTTTTCTATTTTCTATTATTACTATTAACCTAAAAATTATGGGATATTACAAAAATATTGTAGCCAAGGACAAGGAATCTATGTATAATCTATGATATAATATAATATTAAAGATGAAATGATAAACATTTTGGTAAATGTTTTTTTAACTTTACTTAAATATCTTTACTTATTTATAAAAACTATCATTAAATAATAACATTACCTATTTATAATCAATAATTTTTTTCAGCTAAAACACAATATTTTTTCTATTTTTTCTAACAAAATTCCATACTTTTTGCAAAAATATAACGGGAAATTAATTTTTTCAACTAAAACATGTTACATTTTCTATTTTTCCTTAATAAATCCTCTCTTTTTATAACAAATACCCTTTTCACTCTTTTTACAAAAATATCACGGACAAATCCTTAATTATTCAGTTTCAAACATATTTTAATGTTTTTAATTATTTAAAAAAGTTTACCTCTTTTAACATGTCTACTCATTTTTTTAAACAAATGCAATTAATAATATATTAAAACATAATTAATAAAATAACAATTACAAAAAAGAATATGTGTATTTCACGGGTTTTAATCTGGTATACAACAAATTACAAAATATCAAAATTCACAATACTAAACAAATAAAGGTTATGAAAAAAATTATTTAATCTTTATTCGGTTCTATTACTTTCGGTCTCGGATTTATATCGGATCTAGTATTTCGAGTCTTATTCGGTTCGGATAATTTTTCATTCGTGTGTGGTTGGTTACAAGTCATAATCGGATCCATTTTTCGGTTAAATTGTCGGTTTGTGTAAATTTCGAATCAGATAAAATTGGTTTTCGGATCATTTTCGAATTTGACTAATTGAATCAGATTTCGGTTCGGATCAGATTATTTCAGATTCGGTTAAATTTCAGATTATATAATTCAGATATAAAATCGGATCTCGGTTCCATAAATTTATATAATTTATAAATCATATCTCAGCTAATTTTCACTCTAATCAAATAGAGCATTTAAATACAGTGAAAATTTACTGTTGCAACAATTAACTAGCATAATTACTTAGAACTAGTAATTGAAGGATTGAGAGCATTCCAATTTCACTCACTAGTCTGTTGAAGACAGCTTCATTTAGAGGTTTAGTAAATATGTCAGCTAATTGTTTCTCAGTTGGAACATAAGAGACTGCTATAGTACCATTTGCAGCATGTTCCCTAATGAAATGGTACCTTATCTCAATATGCTTTGTAGTAGAATGATTAACAGGATTGGAAACAATGGATATTGCACTAGTGTTATCACACATCAGAGGAATGTGTTCCAACACTAGTTCATAATCCATGAGTTGATTTCTAATCCAAAGCAATTGAGCAAAGCAGCTTCCAGCAGCAATATATTCAGCCTCAGCTGTAGATGTTGTTGTGGATGGTTGTTTCTTACTGAACCAGGATACTAACCTTTGACCTACGAATTGGCAGCTTCCTAAAGTGTTCTTCCTGTCAATTCTGCATCCAGCATAATCAGAATCTGTGTAACCAACCGAGTTGAACCCAGTGACCTTTGGATATCATAAGCCAAGATTAAGAGTCCATTTCAGATATTTGAAGATTCTTTTGATTGCCATCATGTGAGATTCATTGGGATCAGATTGAAACCTTGCACATAGACATGTGGCAAACATGATGTCTGGCCTGCTAGCTGTGAGATAAAGTAATTATCCAACCATGCCTCTATAAACCTTGATGTCAGCTCTCTTGCCTCTTTTATCTTCATCAAGCTTAATTGCAGTTAACATTGGAGTTTTTGCAGGGGATGATAAACCATATTTCTTCAAAAGATTTTTGACATACTTTGATTGATTTATGAATATGTCATCCTCCCTTTGATTTACTTGCAGACCTAAGAAGTAGGTTAACTCTCCCATCATACTCATCTCATACTTGCTTTGCATCAGCTTGGAAAACCTTTGACACAGTTTTTCATTTGAAGAGCCAAAAATAATATCATCCACATAAATCTGAACTAGAATGATATCATTACCATGCTTCTTGAAGAATGGAGTTTTATCAATTGTCCCTCTTGTGAATTGATGCTCCAGAAGAAATTGAGAAAAGGTTTCATACCAGGCTCTAGGTGCCTGTTTGAGTCCACAGAGTGCCTTGAGCAATCTATACACAAAGTCTGGAAATTCTTCATTCTCAAAGCCAGGAGGTTGGGACACATAAACTTCTTCAGCAAGATCACCATTGAGAAAAGCACTTTTCACATCCATTTAATACACCTTGATGTCTGAATGAGCTGCAAAGGCCAAAAATATTACGATGGCCTCCAGTCTAGCTACAGGTGCAAATGTCTCATCATAATCAATGCCTTCTTGTTGACAGTATCCTTTAGCAACCAACCTTGCTTTGTTTCTCACAACCACACCTTCTTCATCCATTTTGTTCCTGAATACCCATTTGGTTTCAATGACATTTTTATCTTCAGGAGGTGGTACTAATTCCCAAACTTTATTCTTCTCAAATTTGATTCAAAGCTGGACTTGTATGATGACTCCTCAGAAATTGAATAGAGAATGGGTTTTTTCTCTTGCTCTTGCCGAGTGTCAATTGTGTATCATACAAGGTGCCTACGTACCCCTTTATATAGGGATCAAGCCTCACGTAGTTCTTTGGAAAACAAGTCATATGGACAAGCCCATTCAGTCCAAGCCCATAAAATAGTCAAGATTTATGTTCCCATAAACAGCTCAAGGATTATCAATCCACCTCATGTTTCCATAAACAGCTCAAGGATTTATCAATCCTCCTCATGTTCCCATAAATAGTCCAAGGATTATCAATCCTCCTCATGTTCCCATAAATAGTCCAAGGTTTCACACGTTTTCCTACAATCTCGCGGCATCTCCGCATTTCTTCCGGTGATTGCAGGTCTGTCCCGTGTCAACCAAGTCTTACTCATTCCATAGACAGGAATTTCCATATTTTGGGCTTCACCCACGATGCGAGCTGGCCAGGCTCGCATCGCACAAATCATATGAAAATTATCCTTTCGTAGTTTAAGTGGTGCGAGCTCACCTATGTTCAATTATTCTTATTTCTGATAAGTACCACGAGCCCATTACTTCATAATGGCGAGAGCCCATAAGTTTATGGTGAGGGTTCATAAATAAAGACGCGAGCCCACCAAAGTGAACTCATAAGGAAGAGAGCCCAACATTCATTTTAGCGAAGCGAGCCCGATTATGATGTGAGCCCTCATTAAGGTGGGGACTTTATAAGGATAAGTGATCATCATTCGTTAACGAAGCGAGCCCACCATACTTAGAAGGATTTTGGGCTCAACATAGCTCACGGTGCGAGCCCTAATTTCAGCTCACATCAATCTTTCCAAAATATAATTCATTCCCTAGGCCCAAATCACTTAGGGACCTGTCTAGGGCCCATTACCGAAAATCCAGTATAACAATCACCAATGATGTGTTCCCTAGTGTGGGCTCTGTCCCATTTCCTTGTATGACCTTGATCATCTCTTTGGCTTGACTCAGGGTCATTTTGATCACCAACATTGGAATTCTCTTCTTCTCCCCCTGTGTTAGTGTTTCCTTGCACGGGTGTTTGAGGGTGATCATCAACTTCATTTCTTTCATCATGTGGAACAGTTAGAGCAGGGGTCTCATCTTCACTTTCAGAATCTTCAAGATATCCTTGATTTTCAAATCTTAATGGCACACTGTCTTTTTCACTTGTTGCAAGTCCAGGGAATTTCTTGTCATCAAAAGTAACATCCATGCTTTCCATCACTTTGTGTTGCTCAGGTACAAACATTTTGTATGTTTTCCTTTCCAGAGAGTATCCAATAAAAATACCTTCAAATGCCTTTGCATCAAATTTTCTAACATGCTCGGATGTATCTTTCATCACAAAACACTTGCTTCCAAATACATGAAGATGCTTGAAGGATGCTCTTTTTCCAATCATAAAAGAGTAAGAAGTTTTTCCAGACCTCTTATTGATTAATGTTCTATTTTGCACATAACATGTTGTGTTAACAGCATCAGCCCAAAAGCTAGTAGGTAGCTTTGCATCCAGCAACATTGTTCTTGCAGCTTCAATGAAAGTTCTATTATTTCTTTCCACCACTCCATTTTGTTATGGAGTTCTAGGAGCTGAAAATTGTTGAGAGATGCCCTTGTCTTTGCAGAACTCATACAATGTGGCATTTCTAAATTAAGTTCCATTATCACTTCTCAAAGTAACCACAGAGGAACCAGTGTTTTGTGCTTCTCTATCAACTCTCTTGATATGCTCTATGATGACCTGAGGAGATTCATCCTTGGAAAATAGGAATTCCACCCAAGTATATCTTGAATAATCATCAACCATAACTAGAGCATATTTCTTCTTGGAAAGGGACATTACATTTACAGGGCCAAATAGGTCCATGTGAATTAACTGCAGAGGTTTTGAGTTTGAGTTGAGCAGTTTGTTCTTGTGACTTGACCTTTTTATCTTCACTCTTTGACATGCTTCACAAGCTCCATCTTGAACAAATACCAAAGCAGGCATGTCTCTAATGAGTTCTCTCTTTGCTAGAGAATTCATTGCCTTGACATTGAAGTGAGACAGTTTCTTGTGCCACAACCAAAATTCTTCATTTGTGGCTTTTGTGTAGAAACAACAAATTTTACCATTGTCTACAGCCTTTAGATTAACCACAAACAAGCTTCCTTTCTTTACACCAGTTAAAGCAACTTCACCACTTCCACTTTTAGAGATTAGACATTGATCTTCAACAAATTCCATTTTGAATCCCCTATTGGTGAATTGTCCAATACCCAAGAGATTGTGCTTCGGTCCTTCAACAAATGCTACATCTTCAATTATGACATTTCCAGATTCAACACTGCCATATCCCATTGTATAACCAATGTTGTCATTTCCAAAGGTTACTGATGGGTCAGCCTTCTCCTCAAAATGTGATAGCAGGGCTATATCACCAGTCATGTGACTTGAGCATCCACTGTCCAAGATCCATATGACTCTTTTATTCTTGTTGCCCTGCATTCACAAAATGACTACATTGTTTTTGGTACCCACACTTGGTAGGGTCCAGTTGATTTAGAAACATTTTTGTAATTGATTCTTCTATCATAATCAGCATTCTTCACAGTTGGAGACTTCACTGTTTTGGAAGCTTTAGAGTTGACACTCTTAAGCTCACATGAAGTCTTTACCCTATCAACTCTGATTGGGGATCCTGTCCTGTGAGTGTGCATATGTGTGTGTGATTCACATGAGTGTGTAGAGTCAAGATTTTGCTTCAAAGATAAGCAGTTAGCAATCACAGTCATATAACATGTCATGCAGTTAGATTTACCACAGAAAGAATCATGGATATCATTCATGCCAACAAAATGGTTACTCAGATTCTCCACTTCATTGTTAACAGGTTTGGTACACTTGTGAGTCAAATGATTAACAGATGAGCATTTCTGGCATTGTTTCCTAGGAGCATTTGGCACATAAGCATAACTGTTACCCTTGTTAACACCCACTTTCCCAATCCTGTTTTGTTTCTTTTTCTTAACATCCTTAATGATTTTAGAACTCTTGATAAGATTGTCTTTGGTTTCTTTCTGAGTTTTAGATTCAGGGGAGGAAGACATGTCTTTAGCAGCTTCATCTTCTTCAAGTAGCTGTTGTTTGATGACCATTGATTCTTCATCAAACTCAACAACACTCTTTTTGAAGATGGGCTCTTTGACACCAGACAAGATACTTGGGGCATTTTTGTTTACAAAGGATTATTTTTCCTTCACCTTACTCTTCTTCCTTCCCTTGTCATTCTCATAATCAAAACCAATTCCAACCTTAATGTTTTCAGTATGTTCCTCATGATAGGCTTGAACAATCTCAGCAGAGTTTCTATAGCTTCTTATCTTCAATTCATTTTCAGCAATTTGTTCCCTAAGGGCTTTTTCTATTTGTTCAACACAAACTACCTTATTTTTAAGATACTCAACTTCTTTTTTCAAACCATCAAGATTCACAACCATGAACTCAAGTTCATCATTCTTTTCTGTAAGTTCAATATTCTTAGCAGTTAGTCTATCAATTTCTTCATTAGCAACTAACATACTAGTATGAATATTAAACATCTATGTACTCATATATTCAACAATTTGCTTGTATTGAGAGGGAGACATTTCAAGAGAAGTAAGAATAGGTACCTGATTTGAAGAGTTAGAATCACCATCATCAGAATAAGCCATCAAGGTATAGTTTACATATTCATGTTCTTCTTCTTCATCTGAGTCATCCCAGAATTTTCCCTCTGCAATAAAAGTCTTTCCCTGTTGTTTCTTGAGTAGAGCTTCATACTTTGCTTCAAGTTCCAATTATGCTTTGTCCTTCTTGACTTGTTTGGGCTTCTTGCACTCTGTAGCAAAGTACCCAAATTCGTTACAGTTGTAGCATCTTATCTTTGTTCTATCCACACTTTCAGTTTTGTATCCACCCCTTGCAGCACCAACAGTTCATTTCCCTTTGTTGAAGTTGTTTGAGCCACTTGATCCACCAGCTCCACTATCATTAACCTTAGACTTAAATGGCTACTTCCTTTTGAATCTTATGTTAGGATACCTCCTAGCCATGTAAGCAAAAGATTTGTTCTCCATTTTATCCAGTTCATCTATGCTATAGAAGTCATCTTCCTCAGGCAAGTCATAGGTGACTTGAGGTTCTTCAACAGTTTCCTCAACATCCAGCTCTTCAACCTTAGCTTGATTGACTTTCATAACTTCCAACCTTTGCCTTAGATTATTAGCAATGAGGGCACATGATGTGTTGGCCATTATGCCTTGCTTTGCCTGAATGGATCTTTTCTGAAACAGCTCCAGTTCATATGTTTTCAGCACACCATATAACACATCAAAGCCAATCTTAGTTAGATCTCTTTCCATGAGAGAAGAGATCCTTGGCTCCAAATGGTTTGGAATAGTCAATAAGAACTTCTTGTTAAGCTCTTCAGTTTCATAGTGTTTGTCATAGAGCTTAAGATCATTTATCAACCTATTGAACTTTTCAAACACTTCTGTGATGCCCTCTTTTGGTTGAGCCATGAAGGCTTCATATTGAGAAACAAGAATTTGTTTCTTGTTTTTCCTTACTTCAAGAGTTCCTTCACATGGCACTTCAATGAGATCCCACATCTTCTTAGCACTACTACACTGAGCAATAGTGCCATATATGTTAAGATCCATAGATTCACAAATAATGAGTTAGAGATTTCCATCTAGAGCAACTTTCTCTTTTTCAGAATCAGTGTATTTGGAAGGATCTTTAGGCTCACAATGCTGTGGTATTTTCTCCGTACCAATAGTTGTTTCAGCAATCTCAATCATTGGAATGAAGGGACCATGTTTTAGGATGTCTAAATACATGGGGTTTGAAGCTTTGATGAATAACAACATCTTCTTCTTCCATAGATTGTAGTTTTCCTTGTTGAATGGGGGAATCTTGATACTGCTTAGTTTCTGTGAACTCATTCTTGATCTTTTTCTGTTTGTATCTCAACAGCATGCTCTGATACCACTTGTTAGATATGAATATCACTGGGAAACTAGATAGATGGGGGGTGAATGGATAGTTTGAATATTTTTCGAATCTTGAAACTAAAAACTGTATTAGATTGTGTATGTATGAAAATGCGAAAATAAAAAGAACAAGAACACACACAATCAGTTTAATCTACTTTATATAAAGTAAATCAAATACTACAGCTTCCAAAATTTCACAAGTGAAATTCTGGCTTCTAAACAAGAACAGTTCTTTCTTGTTTTTCTTACAGAGAAAAGAGTGCTTGAATAATTCTATGGGTATCTCTCTTACAGCTAACTATAGGGTGTGCACAATATATATATGTCCTATACAAACTGGTGCACACTCCTATTTACACAGCTACCCCTAACTGTAACTCCAACTTGTTTTTCCATAAGAGGTTAACTGTGCAGGAAGGACCACTTGTTTTCTGTAATCCTTTCCCGTATCTGTAGCTTCTTGTCTCTATTCTTTCTCTCCAAGTTTTGCTGTAGATTTGTCATCTGTCTTTGGACCACCTCACCGTAACATATGCTTCAGTATTTGTCTCCATGAACTCTGATATTGTACCTTGATTTGTCTTGTTGTAAATCGTCTAAGTGTTGACATCGTGAACTCCAGCATACTCCTTATCCTGTGACTTGTCGACATAGAGCATTTGTGACTTTGCTCTATGAGGACTTTGCTATATGGGTATTTTAGGAGTATGCGATATGGCATATTTCTGACTTCACAATTTGTCCTTTTGAGGACTTCACGATATAGCCTTTTTTAGGACTTCACGATCTAGTACATTTCAGACTTTGCGATCTCAACACTTCACGACATGTGTCTTGAAGACTTCACGACATAGTTCATTTCAGACTATGCGATCTCAGCACTTCACGACATGGACTTCGAGGACTTCACGACATAGCTCATCCTGAATTCACGATATAGGGACTTAGATAAATTTCTGCAACTAATTTCTTCAAGGCCTTATTCACTTTTATCCTGCTGCATGAACAAACTGAACTTCTTCCAGGACAATTATTTCATGACCTATGTACATTCTAGGTGCAAGAAACTTACTAAGCTCATTATAAACTTGAGCATACAGAATAAAGCTAAGTACATGAAAATAAGACAAGTACAATAGAGACCTATATTATATCCCAGTGATAAACTTCACTAGGTCATGTAGAGTGACATAGTCACAAGGTGTAGGCTTGTTAATAGTGGTATTCAGACATGTCTTGAGCCTAACAGTAAATGATAGTATTTTGAATTTATATTATATATGCATAGTATTTATATATATATATTTTCTAATTGAATAAGATTTCATAAAATTTGGATAAATTTCTATAAGATAAAGATCAAATGATTGTTTTTAATCTTCAAAATATTAGTTTGGTTTTGAATGTCGTGAAGCGAATTTTATCAAATTTAAAAGTTCAAGATAATTTAAATGGTTATTTTTTCAAAGTTTTTCGTATATAAAATGAATGTATTTAAACTCATGTATTGTTAATAAAATAACAGTATATTTGTAATATAATATTAGTCACAAATGTATGAATATACTTTAAATACATCATAAAATTTCTTACTTATAATTTTGTGTATAAGACGTATGTAAAATAATATAATTTTAATGAAATAAAAGTATATTTATAAAATATAAAATTGGTCATTCATGTAAGACTATACAGTGAACACATTATAAAATCTCTTTATTTTATGTTAAAGTCAATCTTGAAGTTGTCTTACTCTTTACTTCGTATGTACATATTTGTACCCTTTTAAACTCAATTGTATATGTTTAGTCTAGTATTAATTATAAAATATCTAAGATCGTAGTTTAAAAATTACACAAATTGAAAATTTTTATATATGTAATTTAGAATCATTTTTTAACACAACCATAAAATTTTATCACATGTGATTTTAATATTTGAATTATAAATGATCTTGTGTTTGATCTTATATGAATCACAATATACCTAAATAATTTAACATTTGTGTAGAGTAATTATTAATTAATTTAATATTTTTTTTGTCCAAACTCAGTTGTATTTATATGTATAATATATGTTCTAAACACTGGCGATTAACCGCTAGACGGTGACTAATCAATCCGAATGTGTTAAAATTGGATCTTGAAAATCAATTTTTATAGAAATCGATATAGAAATCATATAATTTGGATTAACTGGGCACAAATTGGTTTAATCGGTCGAAAATTGGCTTATGAACCGATTAAACCGAACAAAATCTACCCAGTCCCTTTTTCGACCAACCAAGTCGACAAAGAAAACCCGATACTTAATTAGGTCTAAAAAAATTTCAAACCAATTTTAATGGTTGCATATCAGTTTTATAAATTTCGGCCGACCTAACCCAACCCTATTTAAATTACAAATTTTGTTCGATAATTTATATATATATATATATATATATATTATATGTAGCTGTACATTATATAATACAGTATATCATCTAATTTATAGATGTGTACATAACTAAAATTATTAGGTTAATAAAAATTATATTAACACTAAAATCGTATGTTATACGTATTTTAGCTTTACTTGAATTTTTAAAATGAGGAAATTGTGTAATATTTATTTTTGATAAAAATTATTTAACATATTTAAACCAACCCAACCCGGCACAAACTTAAGGACGATAAGTACGACTGGGTCATGAATTAATTTTTTGTGAGTTGGATTAAAAAATTTCAAACTTATTTAATTAGACTTGGTTGCAAAAATGCTTCCAACCCCCGACAACCTATCTATGAACACCCTTAACTATGATTCCCATTTTTTATAATCCCTTGTATAATTTTAAAATATAAAAGTTATGTATAATATTTACTTATTTTAGATCAAATTTTGATTATATATTTATCAATACTTGAATAATTCATATAAAGTTAATAAGTGACATAATATTGTATAAAAATATAAATCGTATAACAATTAACGTTTAATCAAAAAAATTAAGGGTGAAATAATAAAATTTGTAAAGAAATACATAATTATATATTAAAACTCCGAAAACTTAAAAAAAATGGAGTTATATAAATAATATAAACTAACATTTTTTTATTAAAAAAATGAATAAGCATGTTGTATAAATAATATAAAACAACATATTATTACTCAAAAGTTGAAATAATAAAAGATAATATGATGAGCGAATATACTTTATCTAATAATAATTTGAAAATAAACTCAAAATTCAATGTAGCACACTCGATTATAACATAAAACTGTTAAGAGGAGGCCAATATTTCGATTCTCGATGTTTATACACAAATTTGACCTTTTCTATATCTTCAGTAATAAATGGGTGGCATGTTTGTAATTTTAAAAATACAAGGGTAAAGTTGTAATTTCATGAACATTTTTGGGCTCTGTTTGCCTTTGATGATCTTTTAATATATAGAAGTAGATTTTTTTTAAAAATTGGTTATGTATGTAAAATTATACATTTAGACCGTCTTGCTCTTTTTTTCCATGTATATATATATTTCGTATTTATATAATTTTAAATTCAATTATCTATTTTAAGTCTATTATTCATTACACACATTATCTAACAACCTAGTTTAGAAATTAAGTAAATTGAAACATATTTTATATTATAATGCATAATTGTTTTTTTAACTCAACTTTAAATTTATATATCTAAAAATTATATGATGCAATTATATCCACACGTAAATGAAATATTTATCTTTCTTAAAATATTATCCTATTATTATCCAATAATCTAATATATACATAGAGACGAATTTTAACAAATCCATATTTTCCCAATTTGAATTTGATTACATTTATGAATAATTTAGAATTTCTTTTTTTTATAAAAAATATAAACCAACAATATATTTAATCAAAAAGTAAAGTAAAAAGAAGAAACTTGGATTATAAGAGAATATGTAGCTTATTTAATAAGATTTTTAAAGTTAACTCAAAAATTAATATAGCATAATGGTTATGATACTTTATTTTTAAATGGAAGATTTGTGTTCGAATCTTGAAAGCAACAAAATTCCATATAATTTTTGCATAAACTATAGAAGGGTGACATTTTTGTAATTATATGATAAATAAGGATAAAACTATAATTTTACATATATTTATTTTGCTCTTGATTTTTAATATTTAGAAGTAGATGTTCTAAGTTAATAAAAGTCATATTATTTACGATTAAGGAATATGGTACGAGATACATGGAGTTGCTCTAAAACTCAATTGTTTGAATTAGTTTGAGTTTTCATAATATATTAGCGTAAAACCCGTGCGAGGCACGAGCCTGTTTATATACTGAAAAAATAAATTCGCACCAATATATATACATATCAAAATAATTTTGTAAATATGGTAAATGATAGTATTTTGAATTTATATTATATATGCATAGTATTTATATATATATTTTTTCTAATTGAATAAGATTTCATAAAATTTGGATAAATTTCTATAAGATAAAGATCAAATGATTTTTTTTAATCTTCAAAATATTAGTTTAGTTTTGAATGTCGTGAAGTGAATTTTATCAAATTTAAAAATTCATGATAATTTAAATTGTTATTTTATCAGAGTTCTCCGTATATAAAATGAATGTATGTAAACTCATGTATTGTTAATAAAATAACAATACATTTGTAATATAATATTGGTCACAAATGTACGAATATACTTTAAATACATCATAAAATGTCTTACTTTTAATTTCGTGTATAAGACGTATGTAAAGTAATATAATTTTAATGAAATAAAAGTATAATTATAAAATATAAAATTGGTTATTCAGGTAAGACTATAGAGTGAACACATTATAAAATTTCTTTATTTTATGTAAAAGTCTTGAAGTTGTCTTACTCTTTCCTTCATATGTACATATTTGTACCCTTTTAAACTCAATTGTATATGTTTAGTCTAGTATTAATTATAAAATATCTAAGATCGTAGTTTAAAAATTACACAAATTGAATATATATATATATATATTTAATTTAGAATCATTTTTTTAACACAGCCATAAAATTCTATCCCATGCGATTTTAATATTTGAATTATAAATTATCTTGTGTTTGATCTTATATGAATCATAATATACCTAAATAATTTAACATCTGTGTAGACTCAATTGTATTTATATGTATAATATATGATCTAAACACTGGCGATTAACCGCTAGACGGTGACTAATCAATCCGAATGTGTTAAAATCGGATCAGAAAATCAATTTTTATTGAAATCGATCTAGAAATCATATAATTTGGATTAACTGGGCACAAATTGGTTTAATCGGTCAAAAATTGGCTTATGAACCGATTAAAATGAACAAAATATACACATCCTCTTTTTCAACCAACCAAGACGACAAAGAAAACCCGATACTTAATTGGGTCTAAAAAAATTTCAAACCGATTTTAATGGTTGCATATCAGTTTTATATATTTCAGCCGACCTAACCCAACCCTATTTAAATTAAAAATTTGTTCGATAATTTATATATATATATTATTATATGTAACTGTACATTATATAATACAGTATATCATCTTATTTATAGACGTGTACATAACTAAAATTATTATGTTAATAAAAAAAATATTAGCACTAAAATCGTAAGTTATACGTATTTTAGCTTTACTTGAATTTTTGAATTGAGGACATTGTGTAATATTTATTTTTTATAAAAATTATTTAACACATTCAAACCAACCCAACCCGGCGCAAACTTAAGGATGATAAGTACGGTTGGGCCATGAATTAATTTTTTGTGAGTTGGATTAAAAAATTTCAAACTTATTTAATTAGACTGGGTTGCAAAAATGCTTCCAACCCCCGACAACCTAACTCATCAACACCCCTGACTATGATTCTCATTTTTTACGGTCCCTTGTATAATTCTAAAATATAAAAGTTACGTATAATATGTTACTTATTTTAGATCAAATTTTGATTATAGATTTATCAATACTTGAATAATTCGTATAAAGCTAATAAGTGACACAATATTGTATAAAAATATAAATCGTATAACAATTAACATTTAATCAAAAAAATTAAGGGTGAATCGGGAGAAAAAAGCCTAGCGCGCATAAAGTGAAATAATAAAATTTGTAAAGAAATACATAATTATATATTACAACTACGAAAACTTAAAGAAAATGGAGCTATATAATAATATAAACTAACATTTTTTTTATTAAAAAATTGAATAAGCATGTTGTATAAATTATATAAAACAACATATTATTTACTCAAAAGTTGAAATAGTAAAAGATAGTATGATGAGCGAATATACTTTATCTAATAATAATTTTAAAATAAACTCAAAAATCAATGTAGGACACTCGATTATGACATGAAACTGTTACGAGGAGGCCAACATTTCGATTCTCGATGTTTACACACAAATTTGACATTTTCTATCTTCAATAATAAAGGGGTAACATGTTTGTAATTTTAAAAATACAAATGTAAAGTTGTAATTTCATGAACACTTTTTGGGTTCTTTTTGCCTCTGATGATCTTTTAATATATAAAAGTAGATTTTTAAAAAAAATGGTTATGTATGTAAAATTATACATTTAGATTGTTCTGCTCTTTTTTTCCCATGTATATATATATATATATATATATATATATATTCGTATTTATATAATTTTAAATTCAACTATCTATTTTAAGTTTATTATTCATTACACACATTATCTAACAGTCTAGTTTAGAAATTAAGTAAATTGAAACATATTTTATATTATTGTTATGGATTAAAAAACGTGCTTTGTGAATTTAATGCTAGGTTTAATGAGCTTCGAGCTTTTATGGCTGCACTCGTGTATCCGGACTAAATTGGTCTTCACAAGATGCCTACGTATCTCAATTAATGTTGAGAATCAAGCCAAAGACGTAGTTCTGATTGTAGGATCAGGGACCTTATATAGGCGTTTGGAGCCTAGTATTTATGGTATGTTTGGGAGACTTAAAGGATAAGTCTTCTTTTTGATATTGGATAAGTATTGTATTTCTTGCTGAAGAATTCGTTTCCTTGTTGATAAAGGTTATGACTCATTGATTGCCTTTAATTGGGATTCCAGATCCTTCTTTGACTAATTTTCCATAATCAAGGCTCTTTTCATGAGCTGTATATTTTCCCTACTCATTAATTACGAAATTAATGAATAATTAGGGTGTCGGTCCTTAAATACCGGCCTTTTAATTGAATTAGCAATTATATTTCTATAATTACTTTTCTGTCCATATCATTTGCCCCCCAACTTCTAGGAAAATCAATCTCGGATTATCGTAGAAGTTATTTTATTCGGGATTCACGAAATTTTCTTCCGTATTGTGACCTGGTTTGACGAACATATAGTTCTAAATCAATTTTAAAACAGGAATCGGGATTTTTCATCAATTCCATAGGAGATAAATCAATTTTTGGTTTTTCAGTTTATTTTCGACCAGGATCCTGGTCGAATTCGACCTTGATTTTAGCTCCTGGTCGAACTCCTTCGACCAGGATTCTGGTCGAAATTTGCTTCCATTTTGCATCCTGGTCGAATGATTTCGACCAGGTTTCTGGTCGAATACTATTGTCAGTTTGCCTCCTGGTCGAATGCTTACGACCAGGTTTCTAGTCGAAGTAAAGCCTCATTTCCCCTCCTAGTCGAATAATTTCGACCAGGATTGTGGTCGAACAGGACTTTCATTTTGCATCCTGGTCGAATGATTTCGACCAGGTTCAAGGTCGAACATGGCTTTCATTTTGGTGCCTGGTCGAATGATTTCGATCAGGAACATGGTCGAACGTGACTTCAATTTTGGTGCCTGGTCGAATGATTTCGACCAGGAACATGGTCGAACGTGACTTCAATTTTGGTGCCTATTCGAACTCATTCGACTAGGATTCTGGTCGAATACTTGGTTCGTTACAGACTTTTAGGGCCCACATATTTTGGGCCCAAGGATTTTATTTTAGCAATTGGGCCTTCATCTTTTTATTGGGCCTTTAGCCTTTTTTAATAATTGGGCTTTTAGCCTTTCGACGAGATTTTTGGTCGAATACAAGAGCCATTTTGGGCTTTATTCGAACTTATTTGATCAGAACTTTGATCGAAAATGTGGTTTGTTTTTTGTAATGGGCTTAGTTGGGCCCAAGGTTTTTCACTGTTCAAACTCAGTGATTTGGGCCTTTAGCCTTTTATGGGCCGTACCGGCTAATGCCGGTTGCCCTTCCTTCAACCGGCCCATTTACCGGCTGTCATCCTTATATAAGGGTGAGTTCTCATTTGTTTCCATTCATTCCTCACATTTTATTTTCTCAAAGTTACTCTGCTAAATTCTTTCCGAAATTTCTTACAATTTGCTCTGCTAGGGTTCTGTCGCAAGGCGATTTCCGGCGAACTTTTCCGTTTGATTTTCACCGTTTTTCTGGGTTTTCGCTTGAAGATTTGAAGATTTTCTTTGAAGATTCTGAGCAATTTTCTTGAAGATCTAAAGATTTTCTGGGTTAGAAATGGCTGATCGAGCTTCCCAACGCCTTCAAAAGATGAATTCCGCTTCAAAAAGAGGTACCCCCATTCATATTCGTTCAAAATACATGTCTTTGCATGATATGATTAATGAACGTGGGGATGAATATCCGTCAGTGTCTGCTTTAGATTCGTATGATTGTAGTAATAAGTTTCATGAAGTAGATCTAATTAGAAATTATAATAAGATGTATAGGGTAAAGGCCCCTTTAAGGCTAGTTCCCGCAGGTGCCGGTGACCGTTCATGTCACTGGAGGCCAAATGCTTTGTGTATTTATAAAGATGCCATTGTTGCCGGCCTTAGGTTCCCATTCCATGAGTTCATTCCTAGACTCTTGGCAGATGTTCAAATTAATCCTTGCCAATTACCCCCAAATGCTTGGAGGATAATCCATTGTTTTATGGTTTTATGCCTTCGTAAAAACTTTCCTCTTTCTGTACCTTTGTTTAGAAAGATCTTTCAGTTTAAGAATAGCTCAGCCAACAACTTGGGTTGGGTGTATATAAGCCATAGGGTAGGCTTCCCTTTCATTTTTCACCCCAAGTCAATCCCAGATAATAACCCCAAATGGAAAAATGAGTTCTTGTATCTTGTATGGGAAGGAGGGGACTGGGGAACCCTATTCCGTACATCTTTTGGGAGAGTCTCTGATGGTAGTCCCGGTAACATTGTCTTGAATGAGGAGGAACTTCATGCCTACTCAGAGCTCATTAAGGATAATGGGACTACCGTGGCTTGGGAGCTACTGGACGAGTTTGTCCTCAAGTCCGTTGGGCTCTCTACTGTTCATGATAAGGGTATTTTTGCTTATCCCTTTTCATTATGTCTATTTTTCTTTCTTTGTGATTTTCTGTTAACCATTTTCTGGCTTTTCTTGTAGCTGCGGCCTTTATCAACAAGACCAATGAGCCCAAGGATGTAGAGACATCCAGGATGAAAAGGGCTAGGATTGGGGATGATCCAAGGGGGAAAGCCAGTGCTCCCAGCTTCTTGATCCCTTCTGTGGATGAGGTGGACATTCCTGTGTCTGCCAAGTCCTCAGTGTGGCGCCCCAACTGGGGTATCAGAAAGAAGGACACCATTACTGGGGTGTCCAAACATGCTGTGGACTGGTCGTACCACTCTCTTACCCCTTGTGATTGATTACAAGGATTTCGTTGCAGATTCCACCCTTGAGGGTGCTGAGCATCTTGGGGCTCAAGCTATTGCTGCGGTAATTTTCTTTACCTTAGCTATTTCTTTGAAGTTTCTGCTTATATTTTTCTAACTTTTATCTTTTGGCAGACCAATGCCAACTTTCAGGGGGTATTGTTCCAAGCTAAGGCTTAGCGTACCTCCTCTGAGGCCAACAGAGTCAAGCTGGAGAGGTCCGAGGAGGAGGTGAAGTCTCTTAAGGAGACTCTTGCCAGGAGGGAGAAGGAGCTTGCTGACGCTCAGGCTGATATTGTTGAGCTGAGGAAAGGCAAGGATGATTGCATTGATGAGTACCTTGACTCTCAGGAGTACAAGGACTTGATCGAGAAGCATGACGAGGTCCTTTTCCCAGTTCAGCATACTTCAGGATGGGAGGATGCTGTTCAGGCTATCTTGGCCAAGCATCCTGGAGTCTTTGATGCTGCTGACTTTCCTGCTCCTCACCCTCCTACTCCTTTGGAGCGTATCTTGGCTGGAGTAGATGACATGGAGGAGGATGATGCCAGGATTTTAGACCCAGGACATTCATCACCCCTCGGTGATACTTCTGCTGATGACCATGATGCTGATGAGCATTCTTCTGGCTCTAGCTCAGGGGAGGAGACAGATGCGGGAGACAAGAATGGTGAAGCGCAGCCGTAGTTTGTAGTTTACTTATGGCCTTTCATGGCTTTGTATTTTCTTTCTATGTATTTCCAGCCTTTGGGCTTAACTTAAACTTTTGTAAGTTTAGTTTTATTTATATTTTGTGGCCATTCATGGCTTGTGTTGTTTTCTTGCCTCTTGACTTTGCATGTTTAATTAGCATTTTGTACATATCTATCAGTATGTAATGCATTCAAAACATGATGAATAGGAGTATATAATTCATAACTTTGAAGAATGGGCTCAACCCTTACATAATACTCAAGTTTTAAAAACTTGGTTTGGTTTTATCAAACCTTATTTCTAGTAGTGAATCCACTTAGGAAACACCTTAAACATAATAAACTTTCAAGTTGGAGGCATGCCAAGTTCTTGGCACCTCATGCCCTTCAAGGGTTTCTAGCTTGTATGAGCCTCGACCAAATACGTTTTTGACGCTATATGGTCCTTCCCAATTTGGGGCCAACTTCCCTTTTTGTCCAACTCCGGATGCTTCAATCTTTCTGAGAACCAAGTCTCCTTGACGAAAGAACCTTTCTTTAACCCCTAGGTTGTAGTAGAAAGAGGCTTTCTTTTGATGTTCAACTATCTTGGCGTTTGCTCCATCTCTAACTTCATCAATTAGATCCAAAGCTAGCCTCAAGCCTTCTTCATTCTCTTCTGGTTCATAAGCCTCAACTCTTGGGGAGGTGTGAGTAATTTCCACTGGGACCACTGCCTCTGCTCCATAAGCCAATAGGAATGGAGTTGCCCCGGTGGTGACTTTGCAAGTAGTACGATATGCCCAAAGTATAGGGAGTAATTCGTCTACCCAAGTGTTTCTGGAGCGTTCAACTCTTTTCTTTAGTCCATCAAGGATGATTCGATTTGCAACCTCAGCTTGCCCATTTGCTTGAGGATGGGCGACAGAAGTGAAGCGCAACTTGATATCGTTTTCATCACAATACTTCTTGAACTCATCGTTGTTAAACTGGGTTCCATTGTCCGTGACCAGGACTCGTGGACTTCCATATCTGCATATCACATTTTCCCAGAAGAATTGCATCACTTGCTTGGTGGTTATCTTGGCTAATGGCTTAGCCTCAATCCACTTGGTGAAATAATCAATTGCTACTATCAAGAACTTTCTTTGAGCACTTGCCATAGGAAATGGCCCGAGTATATCCATTCCCCACATAGCAAAGGGGATAGGTGAGTTAATGGATGTCATCATCTCTGGTGGTTGCCTAACCACTGGTGCATGTTTCTGGCACCGTTCACATTTCTTGACGTAGCTTTTAGCATCAGCAAGTATGTTTGGCCAATAGAAACCTAGACGAGTGACTTTATGAGCCAGGGCTCTGCCCCCCAAGTGTTGCCCACAAATCCCTTCATGCACTTCCTTTAGGGCCAATTCTGCCTCTTGAGGTCTCAAGCACTTTAAGTACGGAATAACAAAAGATTTCTTGTATAGGATTCCCTCAATTAGGGCATACCTTAGTGCTCTGACGTATAGCTTTCGTGCTTCTGAAGTGTCGTTGGGCAGCCACCCAGTTTCCAGATGAGCTTTGATGGGATCAATCCAACAACTGGTGATACCAATGGGGGCTACCAACTTTCCATTGATGCTTGGGGTCTTCAAGACTTGGAAGTATACACTCCCGGCATAGTTTTCAATTTCAGAAGAGGCAAACTTAGACAAGGCATCAGCCTTCATATTTTCCTCCCTTGGAATGTGCTCCACATAGCATTCATCGAACTGAGTCATAATGGCCTTGACAAGTTTTAAGTACTTGGCCATGACTTCATCTCTGGCCTCAAACTCCCCATTTACTTGGGAAACCACTAGCCTCGAGTCTCCACATACTTTCAGAGTTTTGACTCTCAAGGCTCCAGCCAGCCCTAAGCCAGCTATCAGAGCTTCATACTCAGCCTCGTTGTTTGTCGTCGGGAAGTCAAGTTTTAGTGCATACTCTATTAGGAATCCATCAGGACTTTGTAGCACTAAACCAGCTCCACTTGATTTTGTTTTTGATGCTCCATCAAAATAGAGCACCCAACATTCTTTGAAGGTCATTTCCTCATCTTTCTTATCTTCCATAGTTACTTCCTGCCCCCCGACTTCCTGGTTGTCAATGGTGCATTCAACCATGAAGTCAGCAAGTGCTTGAGCTTTTATGGCCGTCCGAGGCTTATACTTGATATCAAATTCTCCCAATTCAATGGCCCATTTGATCAATCTTCCACTAACTTGAGGGCTATGCAAGATGTTTTTTAGAGGTTGATCAGTCAAGACCTCTATCTTGTGAGCCTGGAAGTAGGGGCGTAGCTTTCTTGAGGCCATTATCAAGGCTAAGGCAAACTTCTCAACCATTGAGTAGTTTATTTCTGCCCCATGTAGAATCTTGCTCACATAGTAGATGGGTTTCTGAACCTTCACTTCTTCCTTTACCAAAACAGCTCCAAGGGCTGTGTTAGAAACCGCCAAGTATAAGTAGAGAGTTTCCCCTGTCTTGGGTTTTGCCAATAGGGGTGCTTCAGCCATGTATTTCTTCAGGGCCTCAAAGGCCTCTTGGCTTTCAGTTGTCCATTCAAAAATTTTCACTTTTTTGAGTGCTTTGAAGAAGGGT
This sequence comes from Heracleum sosnowskyi, assembly GCA_030848705.1. Lineage (NCBI taxonomy): Eukaryota > Viridiplantae > Streptophyta > Magnoliopsida > Apiales > Apiaceae > Heracleum > Heracleum sosnowskyi. The sequence continues at coordinate 15,927,542 of CM061239.1, forward strand.
AAACACTTCTCTCCTGACTTGGAGATGAACCTTCCCAATGCTGCAACTCTTCCTGTCAATTTCTGCACATCCTTAACAGACTTGGGGGGTTCCATGTCTAGGATTGCTTTGATCTTGTCGGGGTTAGCTTCAATTCCTCTCTTGGAGACCATCAGGCCTAAGAACTTTCCCGAGCCTACACCAAAGGCACACTTAGCTGGATTCAACATCATCTTGTGGTGTCTTAGCACTTCAAAAGCCTCTCGGAGGTGCTCAATGTGATTTGGCCTTATCAAGGCTCTTGACTAACATGTCATCTACGTAGATCTCCATGGTTTTTCCAATCAGGTGCTCAAAGATTTTGTTCACCAACCTTTGATAGGTTGCTCCAGCATTCTTAAGCCCAAAAGCCATGACTAAGAAACAGAAGACACCAAAGTCAGTGATGAACGACACTTTGGCGATGTCATCTTTGTGCATTTTGATTTGATTATATCCGCTAAAGCCATCCATGAAACTTAGCATCTCATGCCCAGCAGTGGCATCTATCAAGGCATCAATCCTAGGTAAGGGGAAACAATCCTTAGGACATGCATCATTCAAGTCGGTGAAGTCGACGCACATTCTCCACTTCCCGTTAGCTTTTTTGACCATCACAGGGTTAGCTAACCATTCTGGGAATTGGATTTCTTCAATAAACCCAGCTTCTAAAAGCTTATTTACTTCTTGCTTAATGGCTTCAAGCCTCTCTGGAGCAAGAAATCCTCAGCTGGTTTCCCTCTTCGGTCCTCGTTGTCACTAGTGTCCATATCTTCAATGGGGAGAACCTGCCCCCCAACTCCATCAGGCCTCAACGCGGCTACATAACAGCTTCTAGCCATCTTTTGGTCTCCCCGTTCTTCACCAATCCCATTCCGAGTGGGGAATTTGAGTTTCAGGTGGTAAGATGAGGCAACAGCCTTAAACGCATGAAGACCCGTCCTCCCAAGGATCGCATTGTAGGTTGAGGTTGCCTTTATAACTATGAAGTTCAGCATCTGAGTGGATGTATTCGTTCCTTGCCCCATGGTCATTGGGAGTTGGATAGTGCCTTCCACCTTTGATTCCACTCCATTGAACCCATATATGGGCATATTAGAGGGTGTCAACTGAGAATCAGTGTAACCCATCTTGATGAAAGCATCGTGGAACAATATATCTACTGAGGCTCCATTGTCGACTAGGACTCTCTTTGTTTCGGAGTTGCCTATCACAGGTACTATGACAAGAGGATCATCGTGGGGGAACTTCACCCCTTCCAAGTCTGAATCATCAAAACCTATTGACACTTCTGTTCGTGCACGCTTCGGTGCTTCTCCAACGACGGTCAGTACCTCTCGGGCATAAGCTTTTCTTGAGTTTCGGGAGGACCCAGCAGCAGTTGGTCCTCCAAATATCATGTTGATCACGGGCCCTCGGGGCTTGGGATTTCGATCTTGATCGTTGTCCCTTCTATCATAATCCTTTCTTTCATAGTTCCCCCTTTGGCTCCCTTGGCTTCCGTCCTTAGTGAACTTGCTGAGTTTTCCTCTTCGTATTAGAAACTCGATCTCATCTTTCAGTTGCCTACAATCATCGGTGTCATGACCAACTTCTTTGTGGAACCGACAAAACTGATTTTGGTTCCGTTTGGACAAATCAGCCCTCATTGGCTTTGGCCATTTGATATCTTCTTCCTTGGCTATCTCCATCAGAATTTGACTCCTGGGAGTATTCAATCTTGCATACTCCGTGAAGTTTGGCCCAAAGTTATTTCTCTTGGGTGGAGAGTCAGAATTCTTTGATGTTCGGGGAAACTTTTCCTTGACGTCGTACTCCTGAGTTTCTTTTCTTTTCTTTGAGTTTCCACCGTCGCCAGCGGTGGGTTCATACTTTCTCATGCTTTCCTCAGCCTTGATGTACTTTCCGGCTCTATCTTGGAGCTTCAACATGCTCTCTGGTGGATGTTTAGCCAACGACCTCCTGAAGTGGTCATCAGTGGTTCCTTGTTGCAGGGCTATCATAGCCACTTTGTCGTCTAAGTCCGGGACTTTCAAAGCCTCTCGAGTGAATCGATTAATGTAGTCCCTTAGGGCTTCATTCTTTCATTGCCGTATTGCCATGAGTGATGCAGAACTTTTCTCATGCACCCTTCCACTAATGAACTGATTGATGAAAGCCTTGCTTAGCTCCTTAAAGGACCCAATAGAGTTGGGAGGTAGACGGCTGTACCAACGTTGAGCCATACCTGCAAGAGTTTGGGGAAACGCCTTACACTTGACCGCATCGTTGGCTGGCTGCAACAGCAGTGCATTGGAGAATGTCCTTACATGATTTGCGGGATCTCCCGTTCCATCATAGGCTTTGATCGAAGGCATCTTGAACTTTCTGGATATAGCCGTTTTCATGATGTCTTGAGTAAACGGTGGTGTAGGATCATCAGGATCTCCTAGGGGCAACAGATTACTAGGATCACCCCTTGGGGCTTCAGCCCTCTTGGTCCTTCTTGGTGGATCCAAGTTGATTATCGGGATTCCTTCAGTCGTTCGGCCCCGAGTTTGAGCGGCCTCTTCTTCAGCAAGGAGTTTTTTGAGCCTTGCAGTCTCTGCCTCATGGGCTGCAAGCTTCTCCCTAGTAGTTTGGGGTGGCTCCCGATTCGTCTGTGAAGAACGTCTCCTCCTTGGGGCGACATCCTCCCCAGTTGTATAACCCTCATCCTCAGTGTATGGGCCAGAGTAATCTCGAATGAGAGGAGTCTGACGAGTTTGTTGATTTTGGGGTCCCAGACCTTGAATATAAGGAGGCACATATGCCTCATGGTAGATTGGATTAGTTCCACTACCGCCCGCCATGGGTCGAGGGGGCATGCCATAGCTTGGCATCCCCAAAGTCTGATTCGCGTATTGAGGGAGATCAGTAGTATGGAGTTGAAGGCTCCTTGGTGCACTCATGAGCAGCGGGGAGGTCGTGATTGGTTGCTGGTGAATGGTCTCTTGTGGATTAGATCCATGAATGACCATCTGCAGGGGATTCGTTCCTTCAACCGAAATCGGGATTTCCTGTCCTTGAGTATTGGTGGGGATATTCGCCCCTTGTGTGCCGGTAGTCGGCGGTGGCTGATCAGCCTCAGAGGTGAGGGGGCGATCGTCGGGAGTCTGAGTATCCCGAGCTGTTCTTCGTGTGTTTGCCATGGTTGATGTTGTCTTCCCACAGACGGCGCCAAATGTTATGGATTAAAAAACGTGCTTTGTGAATTTAATGCTAGGTTTAATGAGCTTCGAGCTTTTATGGCTGCACTCGTGTATCCGGACTAAATTGGTCCTCACAAGATGCCTACGTATCTCAATTAATGTTGAGAATCAAGCCAAAGACGTAGTTCTGATTGTAGGATCAGGGACCTTATATAGGCGTTTGGAGCCTAGTATTTATGGTATGTTTGGGAGACTTAAAGGATAAGTCTTCTTTTTGATATTGGATAAGTATTGTATTTCTTGCTGAAGAATTCGTTTCCTTGTTGATAAAGGTTATGACTCATTGATTGCCTTTAATTGGGATTCCAGATCCTTCTTTGACTAATTTTCCATAATCAAGGCTCTTTTCATGAGCTGTATATTTTCCCTACTCATTAATTACGAAATTAATGAATAATTAGGGTGTCGGTCCTTAAATACCGGCCTTTTAATTGAATTAGCAATTATATTTCTATAATTACTTTTCTGTCCATATCAATTATGATGTAGAATTATTTTTTAACTCAACTTTAAATTTATATATCTAAAAATTATATGATATAATTATATCCACACGTAAATGAAATATTTATCTTTCTTAAAATATTATCCTATTATTATCCAATAATCTAATATATACATAGAGACGAATTTTAACAAATTCATATTTTCCCAATTTGAATTTGGTTACATTTATGAATAATTTAGAATTTATTTTTATAAGAAATATAAACCAACAATATATTTAATCAAAAATTAAAGTAAAAAAGAAAAAAGAAAATAGGATTATAAGGGAACTTGTAACTTATCTAATAAGATTTTTGAAGTTAACTCAAAAATTAATGTAACACAATGGTTATAATATTTTATTTGTAAGTGGAGCTGTAATTTCACAAATATTTATTTTGCTCTTGGTTAACTTTTAATATATAGAAGTAGATGTTCTAAGTTAATAAAAGTCATATTATTTAGGAATATGCTACGAGATACATGGAGTTGCTCTAAAACTCAATTGTTTGAATTCGGTTGAGTTTTCATAATACATTCATTGAAAACCATGCTCAATAATCTTATTTAGGAATATGCTACGAGATACATTCATAATACTTTCAAGTCGAGTAATATTTGATTTTCCAGCATTCGAAAGAGTAAACTCTTTTTAATAAAGAAAATAATCTTATGACTACCGTTTAAGACACGGCGATCAGTTATGTACTCAAAAAATCATGCGATCAAGACTTATCATAAACTTGCTCAAACATTAAACGACCAACATTAACCAGACTCAATGCTCTTAAACAAATTTCATTAACCAGCCTGCCAGGCACAAAAGTCATTGAAAAAAGTCAATAGCTAATCCGATCCCATTGACTTTGACCGACAAACTCTTAAATTACCACCCTGGCTAATCCTTGGTTAAGACAGTGTAATTAAGTGTAATTAATAATGTAATCAGTTTTTGCAGAGTTAGAATCCCAAGAGATATCCAGAACACACTTCGCGGCATAGCAGAAGCCTTTTTACACTTGAGGTTTAAATTAAGTACAGGACACTAATTACAGGAGTACTTTAATCAACAACGTGTGGAGTACAGTCCATTTAAGTCGCACAATATTAAAATTTCAGCATGCTCCTTGCAAAACGCAAGTCGTAACCTCTCATATTTCCAATTTAATTTATGAGAAATGTTAACCACAATTTTAAGAACCGTTTTTAAGCATTAAATTTTTTTAACATTTTTATGTATAAGCATTTAATAAAACTTAAACTTTCCAAAAATAAATTAATTGTATTTATGAAAATTCAATTAATATGTTTATGACAACTTAAATATAATTTTGAAAATTTTAATATTTTTAAACATAATCCCAAGGACTGTTGTTAATATTTTATATTCACCTCCGATTGATCTTCAGATCTTAGTGGTAATAATTTTTGGAATGAATTTTTCATAATTTTCATTCTTCAATAACATTTATATATTATAAATAGCGGCGAAATCAGAATTTTGAAATTCTGAATGCTAGTTGATTTTTAAAAAATTCAGATTTTATTCAAATTATTAACTAAAAATAAAGTTTTTTTAAAAAAATTAAATTTTTTGACTGGACGTTCTTCAAAAGACGAGTGAAGGTCACTTGCCAGCAGGGTGGCGTGTGGAAGAGGAACGTTCCAACCGACAAACTCTTTAAATCCCCTTGAATAGCACTTAATTAGCTCAAACATCAACGGGGTTTATAAAATTAAGACACATTTAAGTTAACGATTAAATTAAGACAAAGCTCAAATCCACATGCATTACCCAACCCACATTTGCGGCATTGAAGGACTCGCTTTTCCAGTTGTTGAAAGACATAAGCACTTATGTGGATTATGGGGATCCTGATTCAACGTTCCCATCCCGAGTTTGTTTGGATAACAATGTATTTAAAGAGGGACGATCTACAATAAACGATTGTTCACGTACTGCGGAAACTACAGTTTGTTATTGATCATCTGTCTTATTTAGAATATCCAGTTCTGCTGATGAAAGTCATAAGTGTTCACATGTCAATTTTTAGTTTCACACTTTTACGATTTCACCACATTGCTCAAACGGTGTTTTAAGTGATTTGAGTCGTTTGACCTTTTGAGCAGAGGGTTTACACAGTTAAACTAGTTTGTTAAGTTCACTTGCATGACACCATTGGGAGTTAGGTGTTAAGAAGTGTACACAGATATATAGGGAGTAAAATTCATTGAGCAGTACGATTACAGGATCATATTTAAATTTGCAATATAGCAATAATAAAGCTTCAACATTTAGAAATTAATCATTCAAAGACAATAGAATATCAGATACAAAAGTCTGTAGCAATGTCTGCAGATGTCCGAAACTCCCAAATCCAGGAATACAAATGCGAAATTAAAAAAAAAAACAACGTAGTAGTAATTCACTGTACAATTGATATTGAGTAATAGAGTCTAATCTTTCTCTATCTTCCCATGTTGTTGCTGCTCGAATCCATCAGAATTGTTAGCCTTCTTGCTGTCTTCGAAAAGTTACTAGAAGAGACGAGAAAAGATACAACGTCAGTATCTACTACCTAATGTTATCTAAACATCAAGTGATAATTTGTAATGAAAATATGAATCCATAAAATACCTGAATGGCTCGTCTCCGGTGTGTTTAACTGCACCAGCCTCATCCCGATAAAGAACATTGCTCAACATCTCTGACCTTTCTAAGCTAAACATGTTAAGTAACTTTCCGTACAGCTCTTCGTACGAACCAAGACCTGACAGATCAAGTGTCCGACCCACATCCTCCGACTCCATAAACACCTTACAATGGCCCGTAGTTTCAGTCTCCCCAAACCCCGACTTTTGTTCATCGGATGAACTGTCTAGGGCACCATTCTGAACAACTGCTGATCCTGAACCATCGGAGGGGTTTGCTGTCCCATTCAATGAATTGCTTCCAACAGTGTCACCAGAGCAGCTTTGAGAGAGTTGCTGCTCGGTCAAAATGGGTTGTCCGAACAAAAAGAACGAATGTGTAGGTTTAGAATTACTATTATTGTTTGAACTAGGACTAGAGTTTCCGATTGTCAGCAAGCAAGAAACATTTTCATTGTTTTCGGAGGGTTTATTGAACTCATGCACGGGAATTTTGGAAGGTAAAGCAGCAGCATAATCAAGCTGCTGGAACCCAAATGGAAATAGACCCGACTGCAGTTTGTAAAAATGGGGATCTTGTGTAAACAATCCATATTGAGCATGCCTGGCTCCCTGTATGCCTGCAGGAAAATTAAGGGGGTTGCTAAGAACTGATGGCATTGAAAGCTGCCCCATGAGGGAGCAATCTGGAGGCTGTGGAACCCGCAACTTCTTTCTCGGCGGCGAGAATGGCGACTGATGGATTGCAGGCATATTTGAGACAAGTTCAACCAACCATGGGTTGACTCGCTTCACATTCTGAAGTAAATCTGGCTCATCCCATGCTACCTGTACATGTTTTGGGTTAAAATGTTATAACCTATTTATCATAAGATCCATAAGATCCCTTGTTTATTGCAGTTTCACATTGTTGAACAAACAAAATAATAGCCTCAATTAACCATAGAATAATTGATGTTGTTAAAATATATATTAAGTTTGAATACGAGAAAACTGAAATGTAGATGCTATATTACAACAAAAAGAGGAAGGATATCATATGGTAATACTAAGTACTAACATTGAGCATGAAATCTTTATGCACAATATGACAATATAGTTTGATAGATACTCTTATGAAGTGCAAAATTTAACTTCTATCACTAACAGCGATGTCATTAAATATGTGAACTGCCAAATCACTTAAACATTCTTCACATATTAAGAACCATAGACAGATTTGGATATAATTTACCTGGAGAAGCCTCCATGGAGAGTTGGGCCAGCGAATAGGATCATCAACATGAACAGAAGAGATGGTCCCCATGAACCAGCTTATCCTAGATGAATCTTCCGTCTCAAAAGGCATTTTAAACCTCATTCCAGAGCACCACTGGATTCTCATTGCAGACTTAACAGATGAGGCCTTCACAAAAAACTCTGGTGTGCTTGCTCGGGGGTAATAAACAACCTCAAAGGCCTTCCCCTCAGCCACACGAGTAGCTACTTCAGAAACGGATTCACCACTTACTTTCCTGGTACCATTTTCACTGCCATCAAAAGCTCCACTAGCATGACCAAGAAAACCACCATATCTAGGGGCACAATTAGTGGTATTCCATCCACAAGGCGACTCTAGACCTCCACCAATTCCTCTCTTTGCACGACGAATACCAACACAAAGATCTCCATTGTCTGCCCTCAAAAACACAATTGAATCCCCAGCTACAAGCTTTTTCTGATTTACAAAATTACTCCACCCTGTAGTCAATAAATGCCTTCGCGGAGTCCCTCTATAAATATGCCTAAACTTCCACACCTGACCATGAACATCCTTGGCTAAAATGGTTTGAACAGGAGGCTCAGCCGAGTAATCCAACCTAGGAAAAATCGTCTCAGCACAATACCTAGGCACCGAAAATCCTCCACCATTATTAGCATCAGACTGTGTCAATGTCTTAGCAAAAGAAGCCGACTTTTCCTCACCTTGACTCTTATCAAATCCCACAAAACCCTCTTCATCATATTCAACCTCACTACTCCTCAAAGGCACTAACCTCACTTTCGCATAGACCTCATCGGTCTCAACATCCGCCATAAACTTAATACCAGACACTCTACAAAATACTAGCGGAGGAACTCTAGGGAAGTTCTTAAAATCGACATAATTTTCTTGGGCATGTTCAATGTGACCTTGTGCAAAATAATACACTTTAGAGTTAACTTGTGGCATTTGAACCATACCACCAGCACAAGCATGCCAAAACTGTGAATCCAAGCATTTCTCTTGTTCATTCAAGGGTCTATTCATACTATTAATTAAGGAAATCATTGTTTAACTTAATTAAATCCTTATTTGCTAATAGTTCAAAACCAAGAAATTCAAATCTTTCTTTCCTGCAAACACAAAAAGATTACAAGAGATTCAAACTTTATGCAATAAAATGAAAAAACACAGCTGCAAACACAGTAATATTACAAAAGATCAAAACTTTAGGCAATAAAATGCAGATAAACAAGTAATAAGAAACACGCAAATTTATCTCTACAAATTACTTGGGCATATAAAAAAGAATGAATCACTAATAAGCAATGGGCTTATGAATATAAAAATGGTGAGTATGTACCTTAAAATTGAGATGGGTCAAAACTGAAACATCAAACACTTAGTTTCAAGAACAAAGCTGCACCAAAAGAACAAAAATAAAATGACCCAAATCAAGAAATGGTACAAATCTTCAGATTATTTTTACTCTGAGAAAGAAAAAAGAATATGAAAAGGGTAAAACAGAAGAGAGAAAGAGAGAAAAAGGGGAAGGGTGGAGTGTCTTACAAGTGAATGCAAGTCAGAAAAATAGCAGAGGGGAAAACAGAGATATAAAGAAAGCAAGGAGAGAGAGAGAGAGAGAGAGAGAGAGAGAGAGAAAGTTGAAGTGTGGAAGGGATACGTACAAAATATATATACACACAGTGGAGGGTGGGGAGTGTGTGAAGAGGGAGACACAAAGACTGAAACCAAGACAGAAATAGTCACATCTGAAAGCTTCCTTGCCGACCAGACGGTGACATAATCAGAGACAAACTCATTCTTTTTCTACTTTTTTTTGTGCTTACAATTCTTACGTGTTTTGATGTATTTTTTGTTTGGTTGCATAAATAGTTTCATTACAAAATATATTTTTATTGTTCTTTTTAGTTTTTACCATTGGATTGGGATTTTTGCAAAAACATTATTGTCTTCCGAACATATCTGTATTTGCGATTTACTTTTCTTTTTTTCCTAATTATGTAAGATTTCCGAAATATGTTAGGGTTCATACATTTAGCAAACAAGTCTTGAATTGACAAAAATAATTCATTAATGAGAAGAACTGTAGAGATAATAGACGGTAGAGAGAATATATCAAAAAATTGAAGTAGAAGATGAGCCGGAGAATATACGGGTGTCGATTTTGGTCCCCAAAATAAGGGGATGTATTTTCTCTCTCCTAAAAAATAAAAAGGATGGGGAACCGTGTTGAAATGGTGTTTTTTGATTGAAATTCTTATAATTGTCCACGCAACTCCAATATAAGCAAGGAAAACAGAGTGTTGGAATTGCTCTTACCGTTTAAAATACATACAAAAAATAATAACACTTATTTAAAAATAAAGAAAAAACACTTTAACTAAAATATTATTCAACCTCATTCATACTTTTACGAGCAATCCCGGAAATACATCACATCTAATATCGATATGTTGGAAATTACTATTTCTCTCTCTCTAATAAATAAGAGTAATTAAAGTCTATCTTATACGTACTTACCTGCAGCGTACCATTATCAGTTGATAAATTCAAATAGACATGAAATATAAGTAATAAATAAATTGTATTTAAAGTGTATTAAGACCAGAAATTGATGGTCCATTTGTGTTCCATTTCTGCCAGAACGATCAAACTGAATGGTCCGATCCCGTTTTACGATTATAAAGATAGGCTTTTTCGCTTTCATTATTAGTGTTTTCGCATTTGTATTAAATTTTAAAAATAATTGATGGCAATAATGTATAGCAATCAACCAAATCCATTACTACATGACTGCAAATACTCCATAATTTTACCTGTTATCCAGAGATATGTTCCTGGTATGTTGGCAAGAAGGTTGCAAGATCTGGTCAAGAGCAAAACGTGACACGAGAATTTTGTGGAGAAAAAACATTTTATTATTTTCATTACTATTACATTACTCTCTGCAAAGCTTTCTCTACCCTGTACGATCCAAAATCACTACTGTTTTCATTTTTTTTTACCATTGTTACCACTTTCTTAGTTCCATTTTTCAATATTTTAGAGAATGCGTGTCCGATACTAATGCAAAAACATACTCCCTTCGTCCCAGTGAATTCTATACACTGGGACTGGGCACGTAAACTAAGAAAAAATATAAAAAATGAGTAAAATTAGATGAAAAATGAGTAAAGTGGTGGAATCTATCAATATTTAATAATAGATTTGAGATAGTGGAGAAAGTCGTGGGTGTAATAGTGATTTATATTGTTATAGAATAGAGATAGTGAAGAAAATAGTGGGTGTAATAGTGTTTTATATTATTAAAAGTTACTATTTTTGGAATGTATAGAAATGAATGTGACGTCCCAAAATGGAAAGTGTATAGAAATGAATGGGACGGAGGGAGTAAGTAATATGAAATCAAAAATGGAATTTTGATATTTCATATTTTTTTTATTTATTTTTTTGAATACTTCGTACTTTCATTACTTAAATCAAATCTCTTTCGAGTACATGCGAAATAAAATCTGGGAGGGCATGAACCAATTTCCTTTCTTCTTCTGACATACAATAGGTAGCTTTTGTTAAAAAATGTGAAATATGTTTTAACCACATAATATTTAAATAAAAAATTATATGTGTCATCATTATGATTACACGAATTATTCATTTCTCTTCGCTTTACTACTTTAAAAATAATACTCCTATTTTCACATTGATAATATTCTTTCTTTATATTTAAAAATTGATAATATTCGAACAAATCACCGATCTTGATTAACCGTTTAAGTGACCATAAAATTTTTAAAATTTACACATTGTTTTCCACTCTAGAATATACAGTTGATTTGTTTTTCCTTTTCGGTTGCATAATAAAATATAGAAATGATGCGTGGTGCAATGAGTCAATGATTGATGTGGTAGTTTAAGATTTGCTACCAAGTATATGGATGTTGATCACTAAATTCCTAGCAATACAAACCAAGGTTATATTAATTCTTTCCAAGCTCTTGAGGAAACCCCAATGCTCAATTTTATGGGTTTTTAGCAAACTTCCAACCAGGTAAAATAAAAGTTTAAGGACATTAATTTATGACCAAATCGCCATCATCGAATTCCATTATCTCGTTTGTCATTCCATCTTCTATTCATAATTCTCGAAATTCTTAAGTAAAATAGGAATGGTCGACTAGTCTATGACTCGCCCCGGTCGAACTAAGCCCAAACTGATAATTTTCCGATAGTTAATTTAAATGAATCATTAAAGTTGTGTTCCCGAGTTTTTTAAGGGAAGAAGAGAAAAGAATAGAAGAAAAAATTGATTATTTGATTTCTGTAACTTGCTCCCAAGTTTTTATGAAGAGAAGAGAAATTTTGAATATAAAAGTAATTAATTAAGTTGTTGTGTGAGACAATCTTTTTCAATCATTTCAAAAATGGGGAGAAAGTTTTGAAAAAAAATTGTTAAAAATTTTCTCTTTGTATCATCATTTCCGTTATTTCCTAAAAAAATTCGGGAACACACTTACAAAAAAAAATTCAAAATTTTATTTTCTCTTCTTTTCTCTTCTCTCCCAATCTCAATTCGGGAACACAACGTAAGTTCTACGTAAAAAAATAAACGTTCGTTGTTCATGTCATGTATTAATATTCGAGAACAATATATCGTTTTTATGTTTTATGATAAGCTTAGCCGATTAGCATTAACGCGTTGACATGTACTGCAGTTCTGCAAAGTTAGTAGTTGTTAATAACGAATTTACGTTGATTGGAGGATATCTTAATGTTTTCTTTACGAACTTCTGAAAGTATCATTTTGTCATACTATCTGTATGGCTTATGCACTTATAAAATCGATTTTAATTAAATTAATATTATATTCGTGCGTACTTTTATTTAATTTCTAGAATAAGAACAAAAAGTTGTATTTAGCTCCCATTGAATTTTTTGAATTAGGCGCGCGGCAACCTCAAAACTTAAAGCATTAATGGGGTCTGCAAATTTCAGCTTAGGTCTTACATGCAACTGTTCGCCTGAAAATATATAAATTTATTAATTAAGTTTATAAAAAATATCAATATAATTAAGATATTCAGTTTGTGACGCAAAGCGTATTTGTCTAACGTTTGCATACACTATTCTTGTATATGTTTTCTAGTGATGAAATACATGATAGATAATTCATTTGGCAAAGACCATATATAAATATTAATTAAATAAATAAAGTGTGGTTCCTAGTAATATAAAAAATTCTATATATAGAATGAAATTGTCCTTGACTTGTGTTGCTAGTGAATGGCAGAAAATAATAGAACCTGGTATATACTCCTACTAGAAGCCCAATAACACCATTCACCACGGACCAATTACCGAAAAAATCAGATATTATTATATTCCATCCGTCCCTCTTATTTTTTTATAGTTTTTTTACATTGTTTGACACGTATTTTAAGGTTCATATCTGAAACTTTTTTTTAAAACTTTTTTTTTTGTAAATAAAAATTTAAACATTATCTTTTTATTCAGAAGGAGAACAAATTTAAAATAATTTATCGAAGTATCTATACTCTTATATTAAAGACGAAATATTGAAAGTTTGTAGTCTGGTCATCAAAGTTTTTGTAGTCTGGTCACTACAGTCATAACCGTTAGATATTTCTATCAAATCGATGAGAACCGTTAGATAAACTATTAAAATTATTACGTAGAATATATTTTCTATTTTTTCTAACAAAAACATCTCATTTTCTAAAAATATCACAGGCAGTTTCATTTAATAAAATAACATAATAAGGTTATAATTTCTAATAACTAATCCATTACCATTTTTAGCCAAAGTGTATATTCTTTTTTATATTTTCTAATTGAAATTTCTACTTTTTTATTTTTCCTAAATAAAATCTCTCATTTTCCAAAAATATCACGAACAGTTCTATTTAATAAAATAAAATAATAAAATTATAATTATTAATAACTAACCGATTAGTTTTTTTTCCAAAACGTATATTCTTTTTTATATTTTCTAACTAATATTTCTCCTAAATAAAACCTTAAAAATATCACGGGATATTCCATTTAGTAGCATAAAATACTAATATTATAAATCTATCTATCTATCTAAATTATCTATACTATATTATTAAAAACGAAACATTAAAAGTTTGGTTGGTACGGTACCAGGTTTTTGGTACATCGTGATTTTACTTAATTACTCTTACTTATCAATAAAAAAATATTAAATAATAATATAATCTATTTTATAACCAATTATCTTTTTTAACTAAAATACATTATTTTTTCTAACAAAATATTTTTACTTTTACAAAAATATCACGGACAATTACCTTTTTCAATTAAAAGATGAAACATTTTCAATTTTTTCTTACTAAAACCCCTCTTTTTTCCAAATAGTATCAGGGTCAAAGCCTTACCTTTTGCAATCCTTTTTCCAAAAAATATCACGGTCAAAACCTTACCTTTTTCAATTAAAACAAGTTATCTTTTCTATTTTTTTCTTACTAAAACCCCTCATTTTCCAAAAATATCACGTTAAAAGCCTTACTTATTTATTTAAATCATATTTTAATATTTTTAATTATTTAAAAATGTTTACCTATTTTAACATGCCAACTTATTTGTTTTGACAAATACAATTAATAAAACATGAATAATAAAATAATAATTATTAAAAATAATATAATAGACGAAACATTAAAAGTCTGGTTGGTCGATATCAATCATATTTTTACTTAATTACCTTTACTTATTTATAAAAGATATTATTAAATAATTAAATTACTTATTTATAACCAATTAACTTTTTCAGCTAAACACGTTACTTTTTAGATTTTTTCTAACAAAATTCACTCATTTTCCAAAAAAATCATGAATAATTACTTTTTTTTTTTAAACTAAACATGTTATCTTTTCTATTTTTCATTACTAAAACTCTTACTTACTAAAACCCCTTCTTTTCTAAAAATATAACGGGCAAATCCTTACATATTTAATTTAAAATCTATTTATATGTTTTTAATTATTTAAAAAAAATTAGCTATTTTAACATGTCTACTTATTTTTTTAACAAATATAATTAATAAAATATTAAAAAGTAAGTAATGAAACAACAATTAATAATCCGTGCATCGTACGGTTAGAGACGAAACATTAAAATTTTGATCGGTACGGTACCTGTTTTTTGTTAACTATTTTTTGGTATTTTATGTTTTTTCCTTAATTATCTTTACTTATCTATAAAAAGATATTAAATAATAATAACATTAAATAATAATTATATTTTTATGCTAAAACACATTACTTTTCTATTTTTTTCTAATAAAATCCTCTCATTTTCCAAGAATATCACGGGCAACTACCTTTTCCAACTAAAAAATGTTAAATTTTCTATTTTTCTTACTAAAACTCCCTCTTTTCCAAAAATATAACGGGTAAATCCTTATTTATTTATTTATTTTAGAACCTCTTCTGATGCTTTTAATTATTCAAAATAATAATTACATTAGATATTAATTACCTTTTGCAGCTAAAACACATTACCTTTTTATTTTTCCTAACAAAATACTCTCATTTTCCCAAAACAATATCACGGGTAATTACTTTTTTCAACTAAAATATGTTACCTTTTCTATTTTTTCTTACTAAAACCCCTCCTTTTCCAAAAATATCACGAACAAACCCTTACCTATTTATTTTAAAATCTATTTTAACGCTTTTAATTATTTAAAAAATATACATATTTTAACATGTTTACTTATATTTTTTTAATGAATGCAATTAATCTATATCTATCTATACTATAATATTAAAGACGAAACATTGAAAGTTTTGTAGTCTGACCATCAAAGTTTTTGTAGTCTGGTCACTCTATTCATAGCCGTTAGATATTTTTGATCAAATTATTGAGAACCGTTAGATAAAATATTAAAATTAGTATATAGAATATCTTTTCTATTTTTCCTAACTAAAACATCACATTTTCCAAAAATATCACATGCAGTTTCATTTAATAAAATAACATAATAAGGTTATAATTACTAATAAATAACTCATTACCATTTTTAGCCAAAACGTATATTCTTTTTTATATTTTCTAACTAAAATTTCTACTTTTCTATTTTTCCTAAATAAAACCTCTAATTTTCCAAAAATATCACGAATAACTCTATTTAATAAAATAAAATAATAATATTATAATTATTAATGACTAGCTGATTAGTTTTTTTTCCCAAAACGTATATTCTTTTTTATATTTTTTAACTAATATTTCTCTTAACTAAAACCTCAAAAATATCACGGGTTATTCCATTTAGTAGCATAAAATACTAATACTTTGAATATATCTCTCTATCTATACTATATTATCAAAGACGAAACATTGAAAGTTTTGGTACGTGTTTTTTTGTACCTGTTTTTTGATACAATATTTGTCTTATTTAATTGTTTTTTTAATTATTATAATCAGTTACCCTTTCAATTAAATTATATTACCACTTTTTTCTTAAAAAATCAGGGGCAATTTCCTTCTCAGCTAAAACATGTTATTTTTTCTATTTCCTTTGCTAAAATCCTTTATTTTTCAAATATATCACGAGAAAACCCTTACATATTTACTTTAAAATCTATTTTAATACTTTTAATTGACAATTACCTTTTTCAACTAAAACATGTCACCTTTTCTATTTTTCTTACTAAATCCCCTCTTTTTTCAAAAATATAACGGGCAAATCGTTACTTTTATATTTTAAAATTCAACGAAAACATGTTACTTTCTATTTTTATTACTAAAACCCATCTTTTTCCAAAATATCACGGAAAAACAGTTACTTATTTATTTTAAAATTCATTTTAATACTTTTTAATTATTTTAAAATGTTTAACACGCCTACTTATTTTTTTTAATAAATGCAATTAATAAAATATAAAATATAAATAATAAAATTAACAATTATTAAAAACAACCTGTGCATCATACGGGTTTTAAGCTATATTATTAAAGACAAAACATTAAAAGTTTGGTAGTCAAATAGATGGACGGTCGATACTTAGTGATTTTACTTAATTGCCCTTACTTATTTTTTTAAAAAAACTATCACTAAATAATAACATTATTTATAACCAATTACATTTTCAGCTAAAATACATTACCTTTTTTATTTTTTTTTCTTACGAAATCCTCTCTTTTAAAAAAAAAACACTGACGATTATTTTTTTTAACAAAAACATGCTAATCTTTCTATTTTTCCTTACTAAAACCCTTCATTTTCCAAAAATATCACGGGCAAAGCCTTACTTATTTATTTTAAAATCTATTTTAATACTTTTAATTATGTTACCTTTTCTATTTTTTTCATTTTCTAAAAAAACTATTATTAAATAATAACATTTTTATAACCAACTACCTTTTTAGCTAAAATACATTATCTTTTCTAACTAAATCTTCTTTTTTTCTAAAAAAATCACGGGCAATTACCTTTTTCAACTAAAACATGTTACTCTTTCTGATTTTTCTTTATTAAACCCCTCATTTTCCAAAAATATTCCGGACAAATCCTTACTTATTTATTGTGAAGCATATTTAAATACTTTTAATTACGGGCACTTACCTTTTCAGCTAAAACATGTTACTTTTTCTATTTTTCCTTAGTAAATAAGACCCCTCATTTTCCAAAAATATCACGGGCAAACAATTATTAATTTATTTTAAAATTTTTAATTATTTAAAAAAGTTTAACACGTCTACTTATTTTTTTTAGCAAATGCAGATTAATAGAACATTAAAACATAAATAATAAAAATAATAATTATTAATAATAATCTGTGCATCGCACGTGTTTTAAGCTAGTTATTATATTAAAGACGAAACATTAAAAGTTTTTGTAGTCGGTTTATAATCTGGTCCTCTAAATTAGATCTTTTAAATTAAATTAATGAGAGCCACGGGATATAATACTAAATATTTTTTGATATATTGTGATTTTACTTAATTTCTCTTACTTAATTGTACTTCGTGTTTTTACTTAATTACCCTTACTTATTTATAAAAAAATATTATTAAATAATAATATTACCTATTTATAACCAATTACCTTTTACACCTAAAATATATTACTTTTTTAATTTTTTTGAAAAATTCTCTTACTTTTTCAAAAAAAATCACGGACAATTATCTTTTTTAACTAAAACATATAAGCTTTTTATTTTTACTTACTAAAACCTCTAATTTTCCAAAAATATCACAGACAGTTTCATTTATTAAAATAAAATAATAAAATAATAATTGTTAATAACTAACCAATTACCTATTTTAGCCAAAGTGTATATTCTTTTTTTATATTTTCTAACTAAAATTTTTATTTTCTATTTTTTTCTAACTAAAACATCTCATTTTCCAAAAATATCACGGACAATTCTTTTTAATGAAATAAAATAATAATATTTATAATTACTAATAACTAATTGATTAGTTTTTTCTCCCAAAGCGTATATTTTTTTTATATTTTCTAACTAAATTTTTTCCTAAGTAAAATCTCACATTTTTCAAAAATATCACATGTAATTTCATTTAGTAATATAAAATAATAATATTATAAATACTAATAATTAACCGATTACCTTTGTTAGCCAAAACGTATATTCTTTTTTATATTTTTTAAATAAAATTTTCCTTTTCTAAAATTATCACAGACAATATTTATATATAATATACTATTAAATAATAGCCTAAACATTGGAAGTTTTGATTTCAATTTTCGGTAATTTATTCTCTTTAATCTATCTATCTGTACTATTATATAATATCCAAAATATTGAAAGTTTTGATTTTCGATTTTCTCACATATATAACATAACTACAAACTTTTTTAATTATACTTTACTTAAAATTAAAAAACACGACCTTTTTTTAGAAAATATTTATATTTATATTTATATATATTACAACAAAATATATTGATAATTTTGACGGTTATCTTTACTGACATGCTTATTAAGCTGATAAACTATTATAAAATATATAATTTTTTTTAGATTTAAAGTATTAAAGTAGTACTTTTTTTTTTTAAAGGTAGCATTTTCAGAAGTATTAAAATCTCAAAAAATTTAAAAGTAAATTTTAAAATTAATATTAAAGTCGTCCGTGCGTTGCACGGGTTATATGCTTGTATATATTAAATGAGTAATATCAAAATATATTTACGATCGAAATTTTTTATCAATGATAAATCTACGCTATACTAATATGAAAATATGAAAAGATTATTATTTAGCGATATCATTTTTTGAATATTTACAAATATTTATTTATAGAGGCTTTACTGCTGTATTATACGGAGTAGTAATGTGTCAAAGTAGAACAGAAGGTCTTAGACATAACTCAGTCAAGAAAACAATAAACAAGTAGGCACATTTTCCAGAAGTGAAATGAGCAAAACAATAGCTGTGGTCTGTAGAGTTGTTGGTGTGTTTTCTAGTTACAAGATGGAAACAAATGTCAAACGTTACATAGCTCAACCCAACTCCGATGAATAGGTCTAGTGCTCCAAATGTCTGCTTATAAAATTTAGATCAATGCTTTTATTTTACATGGATGCGAATTCTAGCAGGTTTTTTATTCGATATAGCGTAAATTCGTGACAATTATATATTCTATTAGAAAGTTACATCTTTTCGCATTTTTTGACACAACGAATAATGTTATTTGATTTCACTGCGGTTTTTGTTCACATTCGAAATTTATTTTTCTGGATGCCAAGTAAATAAACTTGGGCAACAAAAATGTAGAAGTTAGAGCCTAAGAAAAAATTTTGGGATTTAAAAGTTAGAACCACCGTTTATTTTAGTGTAGTTAGTACAATGCATGGTCATAGAAGAAGTATAAAATATATGCACGCATGAAGCCATGAACATGTCAATTGCTTAGGGAATTGATTGTCTTCACATGGACGTTGGAGATCCCGGTGGTGATTGCCGGGTACGGTGGCGCCGGCCGTGTGCTTATGAATTACTACACCTAGTGTCAAGTAGCATATGTTTATATATTTTTTTGCAACTGATTTGGTTTGGATGCCTAGTGAATGCCAGCTGATTTTCTTGAATATTGTCCCTTCTCAAACAAGAATATCTTCTTTTGTATTCAAATTTTATTTTGTCAATTAATGTCAACACAGTGTTGTTTAAATTATTGCTTCACACTGTCACTGAATTACACATCAGTTGCTTCAATCTTACAGATCATATGCAGAGGGTGATAATTCACCAGTCTGTATTGTTGGGAAATGGCCAGAAAAGTTTCTGAAACACAATTTTAGTTGGGTTTCTCGGTTAATATTTAGCAAGTTTTTAAAAAATCGGAAATCAGTTCTAGTCGATTTGAGTCAAATCCAGAGTACTCGTTTTCAACATTCGAGTACTCAAATCCGAATCGGTTGGAACAAAATTTTCGACACATATTTATATGCTTGAAATGATTCAATAGTGAACGTCATACGTAAATGAATATGAAAGTACCAAAAAATAATATGAAAGAATCACAGTCAAGACTCAAGACCAAAATTGAGAGAGCACCAAACTGAGATTTTCTAATAATTTCAGGTTAAATGTAGACACAGGCCTAAACTTGCTTAAAATTGAAGGCTTTCAGAATTAGTTTAATGCTTTAAATGTGCATTGTAGTCTATTACAAAACACTCAAAGCAGAGCACTCTACATTTTTGGTTGATGAGCAATCATTGGGCTCGATCGGTCCGGCCCAACCATAATGAACTGTGACTTATTATTGTTAATCATTTCTCTTATCATAACAACTTCGCAAGCTTGCTTGATAGTAACAGGAATTAAACCATTATTATCTGGTGTTTTGGTGCATAAAAATTAATGTAGCTAGAGTTTAAGGTAAGACAACTTTACCTAATTAGTTATGAATAATGCTAGAGGTATCGAATTGGGTACCGAAATCTGGTACCGAATGATGTGGCATTGATGACGTGACAATTTAGAATGATTTTATTGGTGGAATTAACGTGAATACAAGGGGTCCATTATTATTAGCCAGTCAGAATATAACACATGACATTCGGTACCAAATTTTGGTACCTCTAGCATTATTCATTAGTTATTTATCAAAAAAACTTTACCTAATAAGTCTGTTTTAAAAAGAATTAGTTGGCATTTTTGTTTTGCTAATTATTTCGAGTTTTGGTGCAATGTAGGGTAGCACATATTATTATTTGCAATTGTTTTTTGTTGACAAGATAAATTCCAAAGCCTTTTAAAGTTTTTCTTTAAATAAAGTCAATTACTAACCGCACAAAACTATAAATATAATGCAAGGGGGTTACCTTTTGAGAATTACAGAGTAACTTATTTGTTTCAGGTTCAAGTACAATTTGACAAACAGAGCAAGTTAATTTGGACTCCCACTGCAAAACAGGCCCACAATTTGGACTCCCTCTGCAAAACAGGCCCACAAATAGAAGCATCTGTTTGCAAGACTGTAGTTCTGAGAATTTAAAAAAATTGAGTTGGCACCAGTGTTTTGACAATAATGGCAGCAATGTCACCATCCAAGATAGCCTATAATTTTTGTTAGTTAGGAAACATCATTATCAATTTTTAAAAATCTTGTAGGAATGTCACTATCTACAAAAACTTGTGAATTCAAATGAGGTACAGCAAGGCAATTTGACAACCAAGAAGTGCACAGCCTGGAGAAGGCTTTAAAAGTTAAAACTGCTAATTAACATGTAGAATAATACATAAGACAGTAAATAAAGAGAGCTGAAGTTTAAGTAACCAAAGTTCAAACTATCATTCATCTCAAGAGTCTAATAGAAAATAAACTGCAAAAAGACTTCTCATACAAGAAGGGACAAAGAGAACAAGAACAGTACTGACTCGAGACCTAATCAAATACTAGAATCTAGACACTAAAACTCGAAATCCTTTAATGCTTCTACCCTTTCTTCAGTAATCAGTACTCTCTCTCATCTGATTCCTTTCACTAGTAGCTAATATATGCTCCACTATAGATCCTAACCTTATAGCACATCTCTTTATACAAAAGAACAATTGAACAAATGAAATTTAGACGAAACTAGTGAATAAGATGAGAGTAACCAATGCAGACACAACAAATATTAGACTAACCAAAACCCATTGTCTGCATGCATTCCTTCCCTTCTCACATGTACTCGAGTGAAGCATTTGGGATCATTTCTGGCTCGGAACTAATCGGGGGCACGGAAGCATTCATGAACTTTTTCTCACCGCCGCCTTTGATTCTCATCTCAACAACCTTCTTGTGAGAATTGGAGTGCAAAGAAGGAACAAATGTTGGACTGGCAGCAGGGCGGTACTCGGGAAAGAGTCTACCGGATTTGTAACGAACACCGCAAGCATTGCAAAGAGTTTTAGGACCTAATGGACCAGCCCTCCATTGGGGTGTTTTTGTTATCTCGCAATGCAAGCATTTCCTAACTGATGCTTGCTGCTGCGATGGACTGCTGTCCATCTCTGCAGAACCTGATGGAAATGATGGTTTCTGCTTCTGCTTCTTCTTGTTGTTCTCTGACGCAGGCTTTGGTATCTTAATACGAAGAGACTCCACAAAGTTCTCAGATTCAGAAGAAATCATTGGCACATTAACTAGCCGAGAGTTATCAGTAGCAGAAGAAGTTGGAGTTACAAACGGCATTGCTGATCGAGGTTTGAAGTTTGCAGGGCGAGGGCGCTTGCTACGAGCACGCTGAGGGCCGCGATGAGATGGACTGAGGGGAGCAATCTTTCCATCGGAGCAGGAGCTGCTGCTGCTGCTCTCAAGCACTGAAACAGGACTAGAGGTGCGAAACTGATTCTGGGATGCATTATTGTTAACAGGAACATTTTCTTTGTTGAGGGTCATCCCTCCACCAGAAAAAGAATCCTCCACAAAGGTTGAAAGCCACTCAAGTTGCACAATGTCCTCATACTGTAAAAAATAATAGAAGACACTTAGAAGGCCATAATTCAATTAGATAAAGGAGAATATGTCCTCCACTTATTCAGTAAAGTTCAAACAGTTGGAACACTAGAAGTTTCGGATACTAATCTCATAACTAAGTAAAAATGTTTTTGATATGATATGTTACTGAGTTATACCAAAAATGCAGCTGCTTCTGACAGTTGGTTTAACAATTTAGGTGTACAAAGGTGGGGTAAACGACAGTAGCAAGGAACATTATTGCACGGCAACAACTTTAATACCATCCATGGAAATATGATATCTTGCTTCAGTCTTAAACTTAAACAACTACCAGTGGGGGAACCTGATACAGACTTCATACTAAGTTTTAGCCAATGACAATTATTGACACCTTCCAAATTTTACTCAAGTGCTGTTTATGGAGCTGTTCATTAAATACAAAAGTGCTCAATAATCTCAGTCTAGATCACTTGTTAAAAAAATATTTTTATGTGTCCCACATTAAAAAATGTTCTTGTTTCTATTCCAGATGTCTCTCTATAGTACTGACACTATAAATTCCCAATAATGAACTCAGATTAGTTCAAAATCTAGAAACTCTATATCTAGTAATTTTTATCTTCTCCCTTTTACTCCAAATCCAGTAAATTACTATATGCAAAAGCGTAGAAAGGGGTTAACACTTAAAAATATGTAAAGTGGAACTCTGCAAGTAAGTCTAAGGGATAAAAATGTAAGAAAGATTACTTAAAATTTTGCAACATTGCAAATATGCATAGAGAGACAGAGTCCTTCAGAAAAATGGAACTACAAAAAGATATCTCGAAGAAAAAATTTAACTATATCTTTTGAATTAAGGGCAAAGAGAGTAGTTGGGCAAAGAGAGTAGTTTAGTACCAAAAAAGATAACTCTTAATTAATGAAGCAACAATTTATGACGTTAAATGCACAGGAAAACTACAGAGAAATATAAGATTAGATAGTTGCAATTCAACTTATGATCATCAATCAATCAATTTGTTTAGGAGTAATAAAAATATTAGTTTAAAGCAAACCACTTGGCTGGCAGAGTAGCAGTCATGTAGCAAAAAATATCATGCTCGCTCAGAAGTATAACAATCATGAACTTGATAATAGGTGCAAACTCAATTTCTTGTAGTGACAGAATAAGATACAAATTGAATAAACAAAGAACACAAAACTATTTATTCATGTCGCAAGAGACTTACCGGAACAGCAAGTTCAGCTGACAGGTCAGAAGCACTATCATTCTTCAGTCCAGAGAATATTGGGTCTGGACAAGGCAGATCCTCAACATTGTTGGTCCAGATGCTCGGAAAGTCGTTGCCGTTGCTAGAATTAAAGCCAATGTCATTATCAGAAGGAAAATCAATCAGATCATCGATGTGATCAAAGAAGCTGCCGCAGTCCAAATCATCATTGAAATTTGATCCCATCATATATTTCCTTTGAACAGCTGCAAATGAATGAAAAAAGATTAAATTATATAAGGAAAAACACACACCAAACGGTTACTCATTTTTGTTAACTTGCACACGCGTAGCCAGAGTGACGCTGCTAGTGCACTGCGTGTCAAGCGTTTGAGCTGTCATGCAGAACTAGTGGCATGCATCACCCAGATTTACAAAATTCAAATTTTAAACAGCACATAACACCTCACCTCAATTCGGTTACGGCACCGTAACAACGAAAATAATAATGAAAGAGGGAGCTCATAAGCTGATTTTCGAAAAAAGGAAAAATATTTGATGAAATAAAATAGTTCATTATTAATCTCTTTTTTTTTACAGCAAGTTAATTCTTCTAAGAATATTCACTAGTAACATTATCTTAATGTAACATAACACTGTAACATATATTACAAAATAGCTGTAATGGATTAAATCAACAAAATTATGTCCCGTTGTAATTTCCTTAATTCTGCAATAAGATGAAATAGTTTATTATTATTCTTTTCTTTTACATTAAGTTAATTCTTTAAAGAATATTCACTAGTAATAACATTCATTTTCTTCTTAAACCCATTAAAACAATTAAATATCTCACAAACATTTTGCAAGTATCAAGTACAGTATATTTCATTGAAGAAAACATGATGTTAAAGCATAAGTACACACCTTGAAGAAGACAAAAAAATAGGGGTACAATGCAGAAAAAGCTTTGGAGAGAGTGAAATTCTGAAGACTCAAGTTTCACAAGACAAGACTAGTGCCTGCAAGATACAAAGAAAAATTTCAGTATTTTTATTAGTAAAAAATTAATCAAGAAAGCTGGACCTTAATGTAAACATAAGATAGTACTAACATATATTACAAAATAGCTGTAATTTATTAACTCCAAAAAATTATGTCCAATTGTAATTTCTTTAATTCTACATTAACACATTCCCCTGCACCCCCTTGCCCCTCTTTCTTTTGCAAGCCTTCCATTTTTTTGTTAATTGAACACTCATTCTCCTTTCGACAAGGCTTGAACTCTCGACAGCCCCCAAAACTCTCAAGGGAGTGAGGGAAAATAAAGAGTGTGTTTGGGTGAAAAGGTTCAATTTTTCTTGACACTGCTTCATTCTGCTGGCCTAAAACAACATTTTCATCACCAAAATCATCTTCCATGAAACAAAAACCCGAAAAAGATTCAAACTTTAGTCTTCTTAAAGGACCAAATGACACATAATTCACCATTGAGGACTAGAATGCATAGAAAACTGCAACTTCAAGAACTTAAAATGTCTAAAACCACATAAACACATGCAACAATTCAACAAAAACCCACAAAATTCAAAACACAAACCTGAATTTCCAACAAAAACTCAACACTTTCCCGCCAGAAAACCCAAAAAAAAGCTTCAAATATGAATTCAAACACCAGGGGGGCAAGCCAAGAACCCTAAAACCTTTACTTACACACACCTACAACACACACACATAGCATACCATTCCTATAAATCCTCCTCCTACACTCTAAAACTACAAAATGAGTGTTATAAAAAATACCCTTTTCCTCAAAATATATATATCACCACAACCAATGGAATGAAAGTGAATATATATACACAAACATGTACAAGACTTTTTAACAGTGAAAATAAATATATGTGAGTAATAAAAATATACAGGAGAGAGAGAGAGAGAGAGAGAGAGAGAGAGACCCTACCTAAAAGAGGAGAGAGATGGTAGGTAAAGTAAGGTGAGAGGAGGAGGAGGAGGCTTCTTGTTTCATCTTCTTCACCTTCATATTCATTGCAAGCTGTCTCTTACCATACTCACATTCATTTATATTTTTTGTTTATTATGTTGTTGTGGTTGTAAGTATTGTTGTGTGTATATTTATATGTACATGTCAAAGAGAAAAAAGGGGAGTACATGACATGCCTAACATGTTACTAGCACATTGGAATACTTCACTCTTCATTATTACACGGGTCCCACTCCCCCATGCTCTCTCCTCTAATTTTTGACCATTTTCTTTCCATTTACGTTTCCCGTAATAATTTAAATAATAATTTAGGAAATATTAAAATTAATTTAAATTTGTAAATATTAAAATTAATATAAATTTAGGAAATATTAAAATTAATATAAATTTCAAATCACGCGTTTATAAACATCTTATTTCGGTTAAAAGTCATTCATTTGTAATTTTCGCGATTTTTAAAAAGTTTTTGAGAGCGTGTTTATTTTAATTAATAATTATAAGTTTTATGCTTTCAAAGTTTTGAAATTTAATAATTTAATTTCGTATTTGAGAAAGATATTGAGGTCAAAAGGAGGATGATATGATATCTAAGTAGATATTGTTTTATTATAAAGTTTATGGCAATATTT
Source organism: Heracleum sosnowskyi (assembly GCA_030848705.1). Taxonomy (NCBI): domain Eukaryota; kingdom Viridiplantae; phylum Streptophyta; class Magnoliopsida; order Apiales; family Apiaceae; genus Heracleum; species Heracleum sosnowskyi. The sequence continues at coordinate 15,954,002 of CM061239.1, forward strand.
GTAAGATAAAAAGGATTTTACGAAATAATTTGAAATAGATATTTAGAGATAAAGCGCGTGGCAGAGGAGGTGGAAACGCGTGAATTCCCCTGTTTTGAGGCTGTAACAGCAGTAGTTGTAGACTTTTAAGTTGATTTGAAGAATCAACATGGTTAAGGAAAGTTGGACTGGCTGCCTAGTTTAGTCGCGCGTGATATCACGGACCAATCAGGTGGGTTTCTGCACTTGTTTTAGCGTCATTACTGAGTAGCAATTGGATAAAATATTAGAAGCGCGTGGTTATGTACATGAAAGGAAACAGTTGTATTTGGATTGGATTGTACTGAATAAATACGCGTGAATATTTTCACCTGCATGGATCCTGCGTAGTTACTACTTTTATTACCATACCACTATATCTTCATCTTGGGCACATATTTTTTTTACAGCCCTGTATATCTTCAAATAACAATTTTTATTATTATTATAATTACATATCGTATTGAATACGGCTATGGGAGCGCGGGTCGGATCGGTTCGGTTTTAGGTTACTATCCAGATCTAGATAATATCTGAATCCGATTTTCAGTCAAATTTTCTAATATTTAAATTGAATTTTAATTTTAAAAAATTGAAAAAATGTTTAAAAAATAACATATTTTAAACTGAGTAAAAGTTAAATATATTTAACTCTATTTTATCATTTGCAAAAATTACTTTTATATATTTTTAATAATTTTGATTTCTTTAAAATATTAAATTTCTAGTAATATTTTCATATATATGTCTATAATATATTTAAAATTGCATTTAACTTATATAAATATATTATTATATTATATAATATATATATATATACTATAAACCTAATAAATTAAATTCTAATATATATATATATAATTATAAATATTATTTATTTATTATTTTAATTTAATTTCGAATTCAAATATTATCTGATACGGATGAATTTATATCCATATATGTATCCGAAATTGTCGAATACGGATGCGGATAATATCCACTCAATTTCAAATATGAATACATACATTTTGAACGGATAGCAGATTTTCCGAATTTTTTTGACAGTACTACTATTGAATGACATTTTTTCAAAAGATTGAGCTAAATACTTATTACGAAAATATGCCTATGGTAACTCAAAAATAATACAAATGTATAAATAATTTGGGTGTGAATGTGATAGTAGAAAGGACGGATTCAAAGAATTTTTTGGGGGTAAATATAGTAAATTTTGGAAATACATCATCTATTTAAAAAAATTTGTAAGTAAACTCTCGTATATTTTTAAAATTTTAATATAAAAAATATTAAATTTTGTTTATGGACTACACGTGTTCTCCGTAATTTTTATTTGATGCTTCACGAGTAGAGTTCAAAATTACAATCTTAAGTACACAAATTGTTAGTATTTTAAAAAAAATTATTGAATGAAAATCTACATGTACAACTAATATCAACGTATCGCTTTCCAAGTTGTAGGGTTTATATATGTCATCAAGATGTTTACAGAAAAACCATCAAGTTGGTATTTTCGAAATTTGAAAGAGTTGATAAATAATTTAACACAACAAAGAAGAAGGCAAACACAAAGTGAAAAATCTTAACCCCTTTAAAAAAGGTTAATTAAAAAGGGACCCAAAGCTAAACAAAAACTTGCTTGGTTCAACCTTTGCCTTCACAAAAATGATGGATGGCAATGGGTTTCACTATCTTTAAACTGCTCTCTCCTTTTCCATAACTTGGGTTACACTCTTTGAATCACTCTTCCTTCTATTTTACATTTTCTTCTTCCTTCACTAAAGTTGTCTGTAATAGGAGTATATAAATACACACACAACCTAATATGTGTAATGTAATGGAGTAGTAATTATTAATGTTGTTGAAATAAAGGGTCCCCTATGATTTAGGTTACAATATATGTGCTATAATGCACCAATTTGTTTCTTTTTTCCCTAAAAATAAATGCATTTGTAATTTCTATTTAAAACGACAAGAGATAAACGTTTACTATCTCGTTATACCTAATCTGTATTTAGGCACTGGAATTGGAATTGCATTTTTAGTTTGGTGTCAAAGTCTCATTCTAAGTCTCAAGGTCTCAAGTACGGTGTTATAATTTATATGTTTTTGCAAAGATATTATATGATAATCGCTAAGAGCATCTCCAATGGTGTTAGCTAAAATCGTTGGCTAAAATCATATAATATACTGATTATGTAAAATTTATTGAACCTGTAAGGTATTATGCTCCAATGAAGTTCCCTATATGAGTTGGCTATATTTTAAAAATAGAATGTTATTATTATTTTAAGTTGTTAAAAATAGAATATATAATTAGAATATGGTAACAGATGAGGTGGAGTTTTACTACAGGTCCCTCCAGGTTCGACAAGAATAGCCAATATAAAGTGGTTGGCTATATTTTTAGCTAACAGTAATGTTCCATTGGAGTTGAGAGAATTTTACATATTCTCTAAATTTTTTATTTATGGCATCTTATCTATACTTTTAGCTAAGGGTTATAGATCATTAGAAATGCTCACAAGATTAATGATGATAATAATGTACGACCTTTCCTTATAATAGGGGTCTTCCTTGCTTCAAATTCAAGAATTATTTCAGTCAACCCAACATATATAAATTTAAAGTAAATGAAAATTTACTTAACATGCAGAAAAACCTTGTTTCTTAAAAAAAAAATACTAAATACTCCTAATTTTATCTCAAAATTTTTACCAAATACTGATGTGTTACTTATAAATTTGATAACTTTTGAGGTACTTAGCACTTTCCTTTCTAAAAAGTCCAAGTACTTGTAAGTTGTAAGTGAGTTTGCCATTTGATTTTACGCGATTTATTGACAATAATGGAATTAACTGATTGATCAAATCTAAAATTAGATAAACCTAAGAATCAAAAAGATATTCATGTTATTTCTTTTAATAATTAGACATATATTTTATAAATTAGTATTTGTTGTAACAAATTTTGTAAGTGATGATAGAGAATCAAGTAGGATAATTAATAAGTTCTTGTCAGTTGAGATATATGACACGCGCAAAAAAATGAGTAATTCTAAAGAATCATAGAAGTCTTCATAATAATGTAACATATTAACAGTTGTATGAAGTGTTTTAATCGGAAGAATTCATAAATATTCTTGTTACGGAAATTTATGTATACACATCTTTGCAGTCTACAAGTTTCCGAAATTTACATACATAGTACCTGATTTTATTAAGAGAACTGATTTGGAATCCTATTGTTTGATTAAAATTTTGAATTTAGAACTCGCAGCATGAATTTTATATGTGGTCAATTCGTCATGCTTGATGATTGAAATTCAAATTTCAAATAAGAAGTTGTTATTTTTATCGTTTTTATTGGCACATGGTGTACATGGGTCTTAGTTGTGGCTGTATCAATCTGTCGGTAACCAGCAATGTATTGTTATTCCCGCACCATATATACAAGCGTCGGTTTCAAAATGTATGGTCACTTGCGACTTGCGAGTAAATCCAATATACTGGACTTTGAGCGCCAAGTAACAGGTACACCACGGGAATACGCGCGGGATGGAATTTCCCTGCGTGGTATATAGATTTGAGTCAAATAAATTCCAAAAAAAATAGTAATTTTTCTTTTTACTTGTGATATACGTTGGTGTTTGTTATATACTAAAGTCTAATAAGCAGATAGAGGTATAAGAGCAACTCCGAGAGCTACTCAGTATCCTCTTCATAAATAATATTTTTATATGGACTCTTAATTAATTAGGATACAAAAATCTCTTTTTACTTCAACAACCTCCTCAAACTTATCTATTTTTTATTATCAAATACATGTACGTACCGTACTCCAGTAAAAAAGGACGGAAACGGGATAGAAAATGGTGAGAAACCAAAGTTTTATTATATAAAACTAATGAAGAAACTAAACTAGCTCCTCATCCCTGAGGAGAGCTTTAAAACTCTTAAAGTTACAAAGATAGTTTAAAAGTTCGTTGGAGAGTGTTTTTGTTCCAATTTCTTCAAAATTTAACTTAAGAGGTCATATAGAGCACATCTTGGAGTTGCTCTAATCTATGGTTTGATTAACCCCGTTTTGGTTATCATTTTCAATAATAATTAGTTTTCTAAGCTACGCTTCGCAACGGTATTTTTAATATTTTTTTAAAAACATTCTTCTAAATACATATTTAAATAAAATAAATAATAATATTTCTCACATAATTTTAAGGTTTTCTTTGAATTTTTCGTTTCTTCTTTGAACATTCACGAAAATTTTGAATAAATATATAAAAAATTATTATTTGATAGTTTTATTAATTTTAAATTATCTAAAATGTTATTATATCTATCAGCAATATTTATTTTTCTCAAAATTAAAAATTCAACTTAAATTTTAAAATATAAAATATAACATCAACAATAAATTTAAACAGATAACACACTCATCCTATTGAACCGTTCTCTCTTTAAACATGTTTTTTTCTTAGTTGTTCTCTCGTTGTTCACAAATTTAAGAGATAAAACACTCATCTCAGTTAATATTTCTCTTCTATCTTGAATATATTAAAATAAAAATTATATATTTTCGTTATAAATTCAATTTTTTCTTCTATATAAATTTAAATATATTTTCTATTTTGATTATGTAATTTGATTTGAAGAAAATATAAAGATGATAATTTTTAATATGATAATTTGACTTGGAAAAAATATATAAAGATGATAAGTTAGGAGAATATAAAAATGGTAATCTAACTTAAGAAGAAAATACAATAATTTGACTTGAAAAGAAAGTGAGATTTTTTTTATACGGTAACTTGACTTAAAGAATTATTTAAGCAAAAAAGATCGAGGCGATTTGAGAGACGACAGCTCACCGTCATCGTCTTCTCCTTATTATTTTCTAATTTTTAAAAAATTTACTTAAGTAACTTAAGTAGAACCTGATGGTAGCCAAAATAGTATGTATAGACGGTTTAAGGACCACAGAGATGATCGAGGCTATGGCTCAGCTGGATCAAAGATCATAGGTGGCATAATGTTATAATTGAATCGGACAGCTTGATAGTAGTACAGGCAGTTCGGAGCAAAGTGCAGATATCGTCTCATTTTGGTGCTATTGTCATGGATTGTAAAAGTATGCTAGGTGAACAAAACACAAAGTCGGTGTCATTTATTAGACGATCTGTTAATATGGTTGCACACGAATTAGCTCGTGCAGTATATTCATTCTCGGATCGAGTATTCGATAGGAGTTCTGTTCCTATTGATGTAGTTAAAGCTTTGGAAAGTGATTTATATTAATGGAAATTTCCTTGTTCGTCAAAAAAAAGTAGAAAATTTGACTTACTTTTTTATTTTAGAGGCAAGAATATGAAAACTATATATTTAGATTACTTCATTAGTAAAAAATTAAAAGACAACTGAGATATTTTTTAATTTAAAAAAATAGGGGAATATTTAAATTGTTTATTTAGTTTCCTCCGTTAGTATAGATTTTAAAGGCAAAAATATTAAAATTGTATGTTTAGTTTCCTCCATGTTATGGATTAAAAAACGTGCTTGTGTATTTAATGCTAAGGTTTAATGAGCTTCGAGCTTTAATGGTTGCACTTGTGTTTCGAGACTAAATCGGTCCTCACAAGATGCCTACGTATCTCAATTCGTTATTGAGAATCAAGCCAAAGACGTAGTTCTTGGTGTTGCCCTCGGGGCTATGGCGGCAGGGGCACACCAAGGACGTAGTGACTTGTATGTCCTTATTCGAGGATGAAGTCTAAAACGTTGTAGATGACTTGTATGTCCTTATTCGTGGATGAAGTCTAAAACGTAGTTATAGGGGTGCCTTTGTGGTTTGTTGCGCCTTCGAGGCGTAGTGACGTTTGGAGCTGTGCCCAAAACGTAGTTCTGATTGTAGGATCATGGTCCTTATATAGGCGTCTAGAGCCTAGTATTTATGGTATGTTTAGGAGTCTTAGCGAATAAGTCTCCTTTTTGATATTGGATAAACATTGTATTTCTTGCTGGAGAATTCGTTTCCTTGTTGATAAAGGCTATGACTCATTAATTGCCTTTAATTGGGATTCCGGATCCTTCTTTGATGAATTTACCATATTTTGGACTCTTTTTATGAGCTGTATATTTTCCTTATTCATTAATTACGAAATTAATGAATAATTATGGTGTCGGACCTTAAATATCGGCCTTTCCATTGACTTGTCAATTATATTTCTATAATTACTTTTCTGACCATATCATTTGCCCCCCAACTTCTGGGAAAATCTCCTTGGGGTTTTCGTAGAAGTTATAACGTGTTTTTCCTCAAAATTTTCCATTTTAAGGGCATTTTCGACCTCAAATTAGGTCATTTTCGACCTCCTTTTTGACCAGGAAACAAGTCATTTTCGACCTCAAATTCGACCAGGAAACATGTCATTTTTGACCTGAAATTCGATCTAGATTTCGACCTCGACTGGAGTGAGGTCGAAAGTTTCGACCTCGATTTTTAAGTCTTTTTCGACCTCGAGCCTTCGACCTCGATCCAGCCTTTTTTCGACCTTGATTGGTCCCAGGTCCATGGTTTTGACCTCGACTTCCCAGTCATTTTCGACCTCGGTCATTCGACCTCAATCCCTTATACTTTCGACCTCGATTTACAGGTCATTTTCGACCTGGGTCATTCGACCTCGATTCCTCATACTTTCGACCTCATTTTGCAGGTCATTTTTGACCTGGGTCATTCGACCTCGTTCCAGCCTTTTTCGACCATGATTTCTAGGTCAATATCGACCTCGATCTCTATGTCGTTTTCGACCTCACTCCATTAGTAAAGATTTCAAAGACAATTGAGATATTTTCGAATTTGTAATATTAATAATTAAAAAAATTGAGAAAATTATAAAAATAAATCGAAGCGATTTGAGAGCCGACACCTCACCGCTCTCGTCTTATCCTTTATATAAGTATACTAGTTTACTAAGTCGTGATTCGCAACTACTTTATAATAATTTCTCCAAATTTTTCTAAAAACTATTCTACAAAAAATGTTTTTAAACAAAATTATATTATAACATGAAATTAATGTTTTTTTTAATTCTTCTTTTAGTGTTATTCATTACCAAAATTTTGAATAATTATAGAAACTGATAATTGTTTAATATATTTTATTATTTTAATATTAGATCAAATCTTAGTATAGTTATTAATATATTTTTCTAAACCTTTATATAGCAACTTCTATTTTAAAATACATAATTAACATAAATATTAAATTCTAGCATATAATATGCTCCTCCTAATGAATCGATATGTCGTTAAACATATTTTCTCCCAATGACCCGTTTTCTCGTTGTTACCAAATTGAACAGAAAACAAACTAATTTCTTAATCAGTTACATAATCTATTAATCAATTTTATTATATCATAAAATTTAATTCAAATCTTTTTCAACATTTAATTTTTACTGTTTAAAATACAGGTACTCGAGAAAATAAGGCTTCGATATTTTATTTTATAGAAACTTGCATTTTCTATAAGTATTATCTTCAACATAATTAGAAGGTAAAAATTTTAAAAATGAATTTTAATGTAAATGTAAAATATATAGATAAATTAAACATGAGTTTTTTTACAAAAAAATTATGAGCACATAATTTCTAAAATAAATTTAGAAGAAGGTAAAGATGATAATCTGATTTTAAGATAAATTTTAGAACTTCAAAAAAAATATATGAGAATATTAAAATGGTAACTTTAAGTTCAAAAGAAAGTTTAAGAAAAGATCAACATGGTAATTTGACTTGAGGATAAATTTTAGGACAATATTAAAATAGTAATTTGACTTAAGAAAAAAGTTTAAGAAAACATACGATAATTAATATTTCCATTACTAAAGATTTAAAAGACAATTTAGATATTTTCTACTCAAATTGTCTTCTTTATTATTTTCCTCGATTAAAAGATATTAAATAAAAATTAGTAAATAAATTGGACTCGTGAAGTAAGTTTGTGAGATATTAAGATAGTATACTTAGTTTCCTTCGTTTGAAGATAATACGAAGGAATTAATAAATAAAATGGACTTGAAAGTTTAGGAAAATATTAACATAACATATTTAACTTCCTTCCTTGAAGGATAGTATTAAAGAAATGAATAATTATCAAATTCATCTCTCATTTGGTTCAAATGTATCAAATTAGTCACGCATTTCAAAAATAATTCAATTTGATAACTAATTTGAAAACTTGTACTCCCTCTGTCCCATAATGTACGAGTGAGTCAAATTTGCACACTTTTATAATATATGAGCGAGTGGTTGAAATAATCTTAAATTAGTGCTATAAAAGGTAAGTTCATTCTTTTTGGGACATCCCATAGAGGAAAGTGGCTCAAACAAAATGGGATGGAGGGATTATCAATTTAATCATTAAATAAGTAAAAATTTATATCAATTTAGTCATTGGCATATGGTCTTCTTGATACGAAATTTTAAATTATCGACTAAATTAAGGCCTTTTTGAAATGAGTGACTACTTTGATACATTTGAACCAAATGAGTGATGCTTTTGATAATTATCCCATTAAAAAAATTAGTAAATAAATTGGATCAGAAGACGTTTAGGAGAATATTAACATACTATATTTAGTTTTCTCCGTTAGAAAATAGTAAGAAAGAAATTGAGAATTTATCTAATATTATAAAGGCAAGAACATTAAAATTGTATATTTACTTTCCTTCATTAGTAAAAAATTAAAAGACAATTAAGATATTTTCTAATAAAATAAATTAGGAGACTATTAAAATTGTAAATTTAGTTTCTTTCATTAATATAGATTTTGAAGGCAATAATATTAGAATTGTATATTTAGTTTCCTCGATCAATAAATATTCTAAAGGCTAATATATTTAGTTTCCTCTACTAGTAAATATTTTAAAATCAATTGAGATATTTTTGAATCTTTAACATTAATAATTCAAAATTTTGAAAAAATTAGAAAAATAGATCGAAGCGATTTGAGAGGCGTCACCTCACCGCCCTCGTTTTCTTCTTTATATAAGTATACTAGTTACTAAGCCGCTATTTGCAGCGGTCTTATAACATTTTTTCTAAAAATTTGAAAACACTCTACAAAAACTTTATAAATCAAAATAAAAAACTTTTTGATAATAGAACTTTGTCCTCGGTTCTAGTATATTTATAAAAAAAAAATCAAAATCAAGAATAGGTGAGGAAAAGTTCGGATACAAGAATATAAAAATTCTAAAAGTATACACAAATATGAGTTTGATGAAACAATGAGCAAAAACTTTGGACTCTATGAATTTGTTTATATAATCATCTGAATTCGTAAAAAAAGTTGATATCTTCTTGATTTTTTATAATTTATTTATATAGATTAATAAATTTAATAAAGTTTATAATTATAGGATTATAGATATAATCAATTGACCATAGAATTTGATTAGATCCATAATTCTTGAAGAACTTATCTTGTATAAGTTTCCCTTTTTATGAATTATGAGTTAAAAAGAAAATTTTAATTTTTAGTATTTCAATATTTTTGAATTATGAGTTAAAAAAGAAAATTAATGTTTTATTATTTTAAATAGAGGTGCTCTAAAAAAATACAAATAGAATACAGACTATTTGATAGCGCCGAGAGATTTTCCTTTATATAAAGATAAAAGTTAAAGATAATAATAATAATTACGATATTGATATTGATTAGCAAGTATATTAATTAATAAAAAAAATAGGAAAATATTAAAATTGTATATTGAATTTTCTCCATTAAAGCAAAAATATTATAATTGTATATTTAGTTTCCTCTATTATGAAATATTTAAAATAGAATTGAGATATTTTCTAATAGAAAATTAGATCGGATGTTTAAATTGTATATTTACTTTCCTCCATTTGTAAAGATTTTAAAGGCAATAATATTAAAATTGTATATTTAGTTTCCTGAAAAATTTAAAAGATAATTAAAATATTTTTTAATCAAAAAATTAGTAGGATATTTAAATTGTATATTTACTTTCCTCTATTTGTAACGATTTTAAAGACAATAATATTAAAATTATGGGGAAATGAATTTTTTATCACCGAACTTTATATACTTTTAGAAACCAATCACTGAATTATAAATTTTTAAAAACAACCACTAAACTATAAATTTATTTGTTTATATCACTAACGTTACTCTCGAATTTCAAAATTAGCATTCCGTTAAAAAAATCAGTGACAGAATGCTTAATTGATTCTAGATTGGTGCTTGAACCCTAGTTTGTATTAAACCCCAATCTGAACATCCGTTGGCCAATCATTTAACGGAATGCTAATTTTGAAATTCGAGAGTAACGTTAGTGATAAAACAAATAAGTTTATAGTTTAGTGGTTGGTTTCTAAAAGTTTATAGTTCAGTGATTAGTTTCTAAAATTATATAAAGCTTAGTGATAAAAAAAATTATTTTCCCTAAAATTATATATTTAGTTTCATCCATTAATAAAGATTTAAAAGACAAATGATATTTTTTCTAATCTTTGATATTATTAATTCAAAATTTTGAGAAAATTAAAAAAATAGATCGAATCGATATGAGAGTCGGCCGCCACCTCACAACCTCCGTATTCTCCTTTATATAAGTATATATTGATTGATTGTTAAATCTTTCAAATTAAATCGATAATAGTCATTTAATTTAATATTAAAAGTTATTATATTCAGAAGTCTAAAGTTCGAATTACTCAACAACATATTAAATGATAAAGGTAAAATCTCATCTTCACCAATTGCATTTTGGCTATGCTTTATGCATATATAATCTGTACCTGTATATATATTTGTAGTGTTAATCTGGACTCAATCAAGTTTAAATTAATTATTATATTAAACTATTTATTTAAATATCTAAATATAATTTATAAAATATCCCTGGTAGTATATATATAGTGGTATCAAGTAGCAAAGTTTTCCCTTTTAACGTGAAACCTGCCTTAATACTCCACTAGAATCAAATTTAGTCAACCCTAAACTATACAGATCCCAAGTGATTACAGAACAAACGAATGCATAAATAACTAACTAGTGTGCGTCTCAGATCAGATATTTAATTTTTATTAATCATCTTACTTAGCGACAAAACAACAGATCTAATCATAATTGTTTAGTTCGAGTGTCACCAATTTCTCATACCCGCCACGTGTCTGAGATCGAAATCAAACAACAATTATTAATTTTAAGAATTTCTTTGTTTAAATTTTGGACACAATAATTTCTGACATTGTGTTTTTAATATTCAATATGATCGCACGTATTGAGACTTGAATGTTAAGGTCTGCTGTATTAATCTCTTTATTATGGTTTGAAAACATAATTAATTCCTATAAGGAAAAGAGGCATATTTTTAATCAAAATTCACCGAAATGTAGTAATAGTTACTGCAACTTTTTTATTTGCAATAGTATAATTTAAAATAGTTAATTTATCCTACGAATCAATAAATCAATGATTTTTTATCAATGCAACAAGCCTTTTTTTGATTCATCAATAAAACGTATGGTCATCAATCCGATAACAACTCCTTCATTTTTTTGGTGGAGTAGCTAACAAATTGCATATCAATTTTATTGAAGTACAATAAATATTTACTAGATTGTTAAACTCTGCCAATATGTAACAATCAATTATTTGTTATCATGGTGCATATACTCTTATGTTCCATTTATTTTAGAGCAAATAAGTGGAATTTTCAAATTTTAGGTCATTTATATATTTAATATTTAAGTATTATAAGAGGAAAATGTGGCGTAACACTTTTAAAACATTTGAAATTAATAAACATGGTCAACAATCGAAACAGTAGAAGCAAGATATCTATACTTTTTGACTATCTTAACTTTTTCCCTTATTTAAATTTAACAAACTTCGAATGTGGAATAGAAATTTGAAATTGAATTGAGAAGATGGTGGTAGTTTAAATTTTAACTTTCAAACAATTTTTTCGGAAGATTTTTCTATAATTAAAGCGACGGCGACATCTAAACCTTCCACATATTTAAATCCTATGACGAATCTACCCTTATGAAACATCGTAAACTTACGAACTTGTGGCACACACGTGGGTATAAACGTCATTTCAGGCCCAAAATTTGACGGTGCACAGCGCGATGAGCGGAGTAGAAATCCGTTACGGCGTGCTCGCACGCACATACACCACGTTACGGAGAGGGCCCCACAGTCGCACGTTACGGAGTCGACAACATGTCAGCCACGTGGCATGGTGAGATGGTAGGTCCCACACGTTTAAAATGCTGTCGTGCCAGCTGACAAGTGAGAGATTATGCGGTACAGTAGAAGAATCACGTGACTTTGCTTGGGATTTGAGCCTTTTAATTAAATAATATTTCATTATTTTACTATTAAATTTTTAAATATTTAATCGTATAGCAGAGTAACATGTCACTTTGATGTAACTTCAATCAGGCGGAAGGCTTTGGGTTTTTTTGCTCTGACATTCAATCTAAAATTTGGTTCCCGTCTCTTCCGGGCATACATCCAACTTATGATACTCCGATTGTCTCTCTCATTTTTTTTTCATTTTTCTTTTTATTATGTTTATTTCATTTCTTTATATATCAAAAATAGTAACATTTTATAATATATAATTCAATCACATTTACTATTTTCCTCCACTATACCTACTTTATACCCACTTTATACATTAAATATTGATTGTTCCAACCACTTTACTCATTTTTCTTACTTTTCCATATTAATTTACACTTTTTCTTAACCTCCGCGTCATACCCTCAATTCACGGAGGTAGTATAAATTAGTTGAAAAAGTCGTACCCCGCGGCGGCGTAATAATTTTTAAAAAATTAATTTATCAATTAAATTATAAAAATTACTCGATCCTCACTAATAATCCGTCCTCTCGTGAAACATGCTTTCCTTTTTAATATCAAAATCTCAAATTTAATATATTGAATATATATTTGTCTTATATATTAATTTTTATGTTACCATACTCCTTTCTAATGAGCTACTCTTTCGTTAAAAAAACACCTATATAACTCCACATATTTTAGTTCAAATAAATTTTTTGGTTATGGGTGAAAGGACCTTCTAGCACTTAAGCGGCTAAGCGGACGCTTAAGCGAAATTTTAAGCGGGTCACTAATCGGATTAATAATATATATTTTTAAAATTTTAAATATAATATTATTACATGTAAAATTAAAATTATGTAATAATTAAGTAATAAGAATTAAAAGATAAAACATTTTTAATCAAAAAAGATATTTTAAAATTTTATGATAATTATAGTCATATTATAATAAACATTATTATTTTAAAATTAAAAAAATAGCAGGTCAACATCATTTTGACCGCTTAAATCCGCTTAATGACCGCTTACTAGACCGCCTAAACTTCATTAGTCATTTTAAAACCCGATTATCCACTAATCGCAGCGTTTACCTCCCGCATGTCCTTCTTTATATATATATATATATATATATATATATATATATATATATATATATATATAGGGGAAGGCTCTGTGAGGAACTAGTTATATGAGTAACCTAGGAACTGTAGTCTATACACGAGCAGTTCTTGATAACACAACAACCACGTCCTTCTCACAATTTTTCTTTTATATGATTTTTAAATATCAAAATAAAATTTATGTATGAAAACAATATAAATTTAATAAAACAAAATATTTTGCAAAAATTATAGGAATTCAATAAAAGTTAATAAGTAATATGTTCTATAAAAAAATAATGATATTATGTTCTGTAAAAACACTATCATGTTCTGTAAAAACATACAGTGTTGAGTAAATCAATTATTTGAATTCTCATGTTCTGTAAAAACATATCGTGTTCTATAAATCAATTATTTGTGTTCTGTAAAAATGTAATGTGCCTTGTAAATAAATTACTTATGTTCAGTAAAAATGCAATGCATTTTGTAAATAAATTATTTATATTCTGTAAAAATATAGTATATTCTGTAAATAAATTATATATGTTCAATAAAAATAATTCGTGTTCTTTAAACTATAACAAATTATTTCTATAAAAATAATTCATGTTAATATGTTCTGTAAATAAATGAAAAATAGTATTATGTTTTACGTAATGTTGTTATGAATAATATTTTTTATACAAAAATATTTAATCAAATTTATTATATTAGAAATATATTATTATGTGCAAATAATTCAATGTTTAATAAAAGATACTTATGTGTTTATAAGGATTCTTTTTTCTTTTTAAGTGATTAAGTTTATGTTAGGTCTAGATAGTCACGTGTGGGTACTCAACTTTACATGTAATCCAACGATTTGTCTGTGAGTTACCAGGTTACTAGGATAAGAGTGGTTCCTCATTGAACCTTCCTATATATATATATATATATATATATATATATATTGATGATTTTTAAATTTCTGATCAATAATTCGAAATGTTATGTTAAAATAATCCATGCATCCAGTCAGGCTCGTCTCATGCATTTTAAAGGCCCTATTCAAGATAAATATTATGATCCTCTGTGAATTTTATATATAAATTTTGTATTTAGTATAAATAGGTTCTATATTTAGTAATATTTATGATGAAAATTAATTTTAAAATTGACTTTAAAAACTAATTTGTTATTAATACAACTCAAATTTTTTTATTTTTAGTTATATTTTTTTGTGAGTTTTACACATTTGTTTTTTTTGCTGATTTTTACATATTGTTCTGTGCTGTTTATAATACATAATTATTTTATTTGTTTTTGTACTTTGTGTTCTTTGGTAATATATCATAAACATGTAAAATGATTATTTTTTCAACTCAAACAATAAATCATTATTCAAAGATAATTGATTTTAAATAAAATAACAAATTAAATTAGAAATATGAAAACAAAAACATTTTTAATCTTAGCCATTTTGTTAAAACAAGGGATAGAAAATATTAAAAAATAATACAGTTAAACCTCTTTAAAGTAATACTCTTGGGATCGGATAAAAATATTACTTTATCAAGTTTATTACTTTATCGATATAATAATTAAATATTACTTTATTGATAAAGTACTATTTTATTATTTTAAAGAAAATTATGTGCATGGTTCTTATAAATTTTAAATTTGGTAGCAATTTTTATCGTGAATGGAAGTATCTTTATATTATAAAATATTAAAAAATAATAGGTAACATAATCAATATACTAAACTACGGCTGTTTTAAGCATCACTTACCGCATGTATACATTCAACATAAAATATGGGGTCACGTCAAAACGAGGCCCTGTAACACGTATCAAATTATACACATTTGAATTTTTTTTATTACAGAGTTGTCGAAAATTTGCAGAACTTATTTTGGTTTATTACATAATATGTTCTAGAAATTTGCAGAATTTATGTAAATAATGCGAGCGTAATATAGTTAAACATAATGAAGGGTATGTATATATCACTGCCATATGATAAAATATAGTATAGCATAGTTCTTAGAGCATCTCCAATGGGTTAAACCCCCTTAACTAAAAATCTATTTGGCATATCAAAAATAATTTTTTTACATAATTTGTAAAAAATTGAGCACTCCAATGGAACAAAACTCTTATCTATAATTTTAGCAAACCCCTTCTCGTTGACTATATTTGTCGATCCTCTAGTGACCTATAGCATAATTACACCTCATCAGTTATCATATTGAAATAATATATTCTATTTATAATAACTTGAAATAATTATAACATACTATTTTAAGAATATAGCCAATCATTATAGCCAATAACATTGGAGTACATTGTCTTAAGGTTCAACAAATTTTAAGCTATTATCTATTTATTTAAATATAGCTAACCAATTTACATAACGCCGTCGGAGATTCTCTCCGTCTTACTCTGTTTCAAAAAGTTATTGCCTCCATTCTCTTTCGCTTTTGTAGGTATTTGAAATGCATTGATCATGTAGCTCTGTGTATTAATTTTTAAATTCTTTTGTAAATAAATACTATTATATAATAGATGAAACATTAAAAGTTTGGTCGGTCGGTATGGTACGTTGTGATTTTACTTAATTGTGCTTTCTTATTCGTGATTTTACTTAATTAACCTTACTTATTTATAGAAATATATTATTAAATAATAATATTACCTATTTATAACCAATTGTCTTTTTCACCTAAAATACATAATTTTTTTTTATTTTTTCTAACAAATTCCCCTACTTTTTCAAATATATCACGGACAATTACCCTTTTTAACTAAAACATGTTAGTTTTTCTATTTTTCCTTACTAAAACCCCTCATTTTCCAAAATATCACGGACACACCTTTAGTTATTTATTTTTAAACCTAATATTATAATTATTTTTTTAAAAGTTTACATATTTTAACATGTCTGCTTATTTTTCTTAACAAATGCAATTACTAAAAATATTAAAATATAAATAATCAAATACCTATTTATAACCAATTACCTTTTCAGCTAAAACACATTATATATTTTTTTCTAACAAAATCCCTCATTTTCTAAATATATCATAGGAAATTGCATTTTTCAATTTACTTTTTCTATTTTTCTCACTAAAATCCATTCTTTTTCTAAAAAAATCACGGGCAAACCTTTTACTTATTTATTTTAAAACGTATTTAAATAATTTAAATAATTTAAAAAATTATATAAAAAAAACCTCATTTTTCAAAAATATCACGGGCATTTACCTTTTTAAACTAAATATATGTTACATTTTTTTATTTTTCCATACTAAAACTCCTCCTTTTCCAAAAATAAAACGAGCAAACCCTTACTTATTTATTTTAAAATTTGTTTTAATATTTTAAATTAATTAAAAGTGTTTAGCTATTTTAACATGCCTACTTATTTTTTTAACAAATACAATTAAAAAATAATAAAAAAATAACTATTAACAATCCGTGCATCGCACGGGTTGAGTTTTAAGCTGGTAAAAACTAAATTATAAATTTGAGAAAAATATTGCTAAATATGTATTTAGGGGACTCACATGCTTAACTAATACATTTTGAATAATTATTTAATCAATACATAGTAGACTTAATTGCAGTTTGATTACTCAACTATTATCTTTTTGTACAAAAATGATCCTTTTATAATTGTTGTCATTTTATTGACTAAATTATTATTATTTTCAACAGATGATTGTATTCCATCAAATTTTTTTAACGGAAGTTAATGAATTCATTTTTTAATTTTTATTATTGCACTTTGATGGCTCAATTATTAATTTTTTGCACAAGAATGACTCTTTTATATATTTTGACGTTTTTTTAACTAAATTATTATTTAAAAATAATCTAACTAAATTAGATTATTACGTACTTAAATTAGATTAGTACGTACTTAAAAATATTAAAATTTTAAGAGTAATGCTAGAACCCAACAAAATGTCCTAAAATTTGTACATAATGATGTGTCTCATATTTGTCAATTTTTAATTTGTGGGCTCATATGTATGCACACGGAGTAGGGATGACAAAATAATCTGATCAAACGGATACTCGATCCGAAACCCGAAATTTGGATTTACCGAATCCAATTTTTTGAATTTGGATTTGATTTTTAAACCCGGATATATTTGGATATGAATTTGGATTTTAGACATACTGATCCGAAATCCTACCCGAAAATCGAAACACGATCAAAACCCGATCTGAATCTGAAACCCGAAAAATACCCAACATATATAAATATATATTACACTATAATATATATTGTACGTATTTATACAATACTATTATAACAAAACATTGAATAATTAGTCGATTGTAAAATTGGTATGCTATTGTTTTTTTAATATAATTAATAAATTTATCGGATAAAAATAATTTAAACAATTTCGATCCACTGTCTTCTATACTTTGGAGAAGTCTTTCTCCTAATTAAAGTACAAACACATTTTATATAAAATTTATTATAACCAATAAGTTGAAAGATCGTCGATGATGAAATTTAGTATGTTTTACGCTTAAATTATGCTAAATGAAACATATGAAACCCTGTATTTTATTCCTAATTTTGAAAAGAAGTACTATAATTATCATATTTTGGATAGACATATAAATTTATTTATTTTTAATTTATTAGTTTTTAGGTATCTGATTGAAACCCTAATCCGAACCAAAATCCGAAAAAACCCGATGGATGAGGTTTTGATTTGCATTTTACATATCTAAACCCGAACCCAAACCGATCCAAAATATTACGGTCCGGGTTTGGATTTTAAAAAACCCGAAGCGATCCGACCCGATTATCCTCCCTAACGCGGAGTCCCATATTTTTAATTATCAAAAGACATTTTCTAAAAATCATATAATTATCTGTTCAATCTATCTCAATTCTCAATATACGCATAATAATGGAAATAGGCAAGTAATTCAGGAAGGAAAGATTATAATAATACTTATAAATATAAAATTCCATCTACTGAATGTATGGCACTTTATTTATTATGATCAACTTATAAGTTACTAGTTATAGCAGGTGTAATGCACGACTGTTTTTTATTATATTAATTCACAATTTTATTAGTATTCATATATTCTTTTAAATTTATAAATTTTATTAATATTTATAATACTAAAATATAATTCTTTTTAATATATTGTTGGCAAGTTTTGAACCTTGAACTTTTACAAAAATAATTTATCCATTAATGTATAAAACATTACTCGACATTATATTAAACGGTTTTAATCTATTTATTTTATCCAACGATACTTACTTTTTTTGCAGTATTATCGTCCATTAACTATCAAAACTTTGGAATTTCTTTTTTAATATATTTAAAGATAAAAATATTAATTTTTAAATTTTATAAGTCGTTGATGGAGTTCGAACAACTCACGATTATCATCTATTTATTTTAAAGTTGAACTATTCTTATTTTTTTTATGTTATTGTACCGTGACGACCAAAATTATGGATAAAATATATTAAATTTGTCCCAACAGATTGTCAACACTTTCCATTTTAAGATGTCTCATCCAATTATTAATATTTCATAAAATAGAATATTTTTCAACATTAATTCTAGCAAGTCCCACCAACTTACCCACTCTTCTTCCTTTTTCCTTTTGTACCCCCACCAAAATATTAACAATTGAATAGGACGGAGAGAGTGTAAGGATATATTTTTGGATAAATTATTTCGTGTTGCATTTACGTTGTGAAAAAAACATACATTTATGTGTATTTATTCAAATTTATATTATTCAAAATTTTAATTTCTTTGTTATTTTTTGAAATATGTAATTTCAATACGTTATTAAGATGATTTGAAACTTAAATTTTTGTTAGTATGTTATAAATATGAGAGTAAAGATCCTGACTCATGAGATAATAATTGATCATTTGAGTGTATTATATGAACTTTTTAATTACTCCACTTTTCTAATTTATAAATAAATCAAAAAATATGTTAGGTAAATATTTAACAATAGATGATTAGAAAAGTATGTGAGATTAACCTCGTGATCCTTTTTTCTCTATAAGTATTATATCCCGTGCGATGCACGGGCCTGTTCATATAAGAAAATAATTTTCGCACAAATCAGCATATTCGAAATAATTTTATAATTAAATATATGGTAAATTATAGTATTTCAACTTTATTTTATATTTGTAAATTAATTTTATAATATTGTATGTTGTTTTCATGAACCAAATATTTTATAATTTGATCAGGTTTAAAAAGTTGGATCAATATATCTATACGATAATAATTACATGATTATTATTATTATTAATTTCTTAAATAATAATTAAATTTCCAATGTCGTGAAAAGAAATTTATTAAAATGACATGATTATTATTATTATTAATTTCTTAAATAATAATTAAATTTCCAATGTCGTGAAAAGAAATTTATTAAAATGATCAATTAAGTGTAACATAAATAATTATTGTAGCATAATTGTTCGTGTATAACATAGATGTTTGTAAACTCATGTGATTTTAATGTAATAAAAGTATATTTGTAAAAAAGATAATCATGTATTTGAGATTATATATTCAGATATATTACAAATTTTCTTAATTTTTTATATCTTATACATAATATTTTTTTTTTGATAATCAAGTAATTCATTAATAAACGGTCATACGACATCTACAAAAATAATTAAAATAGAACAAACACGTAATAAAATAGATCAAATCCGAATTTTCTTCACCCCGAACTATAATTGTTGAGCAAATCATTCATTGTAGCACATCACTCGTTCATATCGCTGAAGTTTGCAACCTTTTTAGAGAGACAATCTAATAATCTGTTGTAGTCGTGCAATATATATATATATATATATATATATATATATATATATATATATATATATATATATATATATATATATATATATATATATATATATATATATCTAATTCGTCCATATGTATTCGAACAATTAATCGTAATTGCGACTCCATACAATCCAAATCAATGAACGACTATTATAAATCCTACAGATCTACGATCTCGGATACTAAAACAAATCAAACTCTCACAAGGAAAGAGAACAAACCCGAAGAATGGGTACAGAAAATCCACTAAACGGGGTACTAAAACTCTTAATAATGAGAGAGACCTATACAAATCGAAAACAAAATCAAAAGAAAACAGTAAAGAGGGGTCTTATCACCAACTTTTTGGTTAATGACAACCCCTTAAATAAAAATTGTGAGTTAAGATTTTTTTGACGGAAGTATAGATAATATATATGAGCGGTTATTGTATAATCACAAAGTCTACAATACATGTCAATAAGACATTTTATGTTTTTATCATTTATTTTCGTGTTCGTGTAATTTCATGCATCAAAAATTAAATCAAACACTAAATTTTCATGTCATAAATCAAATTTTTGTGAAAGATGTGAACGGTGAAGGAATGATAAAATAAATGGACAAATTAGTGACATGTGAGATTTATTAAAGTTGTAAAGAATAATATGTCTTTTGGAAAGATAAAAATAAAGGAGTGTACATTTCGAAAATAAAACTGTTAACAAATGAATGAGACGAACAAATTGTATAATAATTATTTCATAATTTAATGAAAAATATCAACGCTAACTTTCTTAATTTAAAAAATATTAACTAACGAATAATGAGATCCTTGTATCTAATATGTAATTTATATTAGATCAAATATTATTATTATATTTTATGTATAAATATTTGACCAGTTCAAATAAATATAAATTATATCAATTAACAATATAATTGGTATTTTTTAATTGAAAAGAAACATGTATAATAAAAAATTTACAAACATGATCGAATATGTAGTTATATACAAAGCTACAAAAACAAACATAATGGTATATAAATAATATAAGTCAACGTTCTATATACTTAAAATTTAAATTATGAAAAGAATAAAAGGAGATAATGTAATTTACCTAATAGGAATTCTAAATTACAAATCAAAAGTTAACTTAGCATAGTGGTTAAGACATGAAATTGCTAAAATGAAGTTAAGGGTTCGATTCTTAATGAGAACACAAGTTAATTAATTTTTAGCATAACTTATAGAAAGTGGCATTTTTGTGATTTTTTAACAAATAAGGGTAAAATTGTAATCTCACAGCCATTTTTTGGGCTCAATTTGCCCTAAGACGCCATTTAATATATATATAAGTAGATAGATAGATTTACCTATATATATATATAATAACGTAAATAAAAAATACAAATTTATATAAATAATATGGACCAATATTTTATTTACTCAAAGGTTCAAAATAAAAAAAAAAGAATATAGAATTAGAGAAAATAATGTGACTTATCTAATAAAATCTTTAAAGTAAACTCAAAAAGCAACTTAGCATAGTGGTTAGGCTTTGTACTTCTTAGAAGGAGGTTGAGGGTTCGATTCTCTACAATAACAAATATTAACATATTTTTGCATAATAATATAACAATGGTATTTTTGTTATTTTTCAAAAAATAGGGGTAAAATCGTAACTTCACAAGCATTAAAATGGAAAACTTTGCCCTTATGTTGGCCTATTATATATAGTAATAGATAGAAGTAATAGATTTAAAATTATCATTAATAAATATGAAACTGTCAATTTTTAATAATATTGAATATTGTCCTTTTATATTTGTTATATGTAAAATAATATAATATAATTTAGATAAATTAAATTGTATGTCCCTTAAAAAAGTGTAATGTTAATATTAATTAACTAAGTCGTTTAACTTGTAAGATCTAGAGTAAAATTTGTAACATAAATTCATGTATATCATTTCTCTTACGTCTAACATGGGTGTATATGTATTATTGTTAGTCATGGTATACATAAGTATTATATTGATAATTTTTTAATAACGTAATTGATATAATTTTTTGTCATGGTATACATGAGCATTAAATTGAGAATTTTTTAATAATGTAATTGATATGAATCGATATCTCA
This sequence comes from Heracleum sosnowskyi, assembly GCA_030848705.1. NCBI lineage: Eukaryota > Viridiplantae > Streptophyta > Magnoliopsida > Apiales > Apiaceae > Heracleum > Heracleum sosnowskyi. The sequence goes on from CM061239.1 coordinate 15,976,496, forward strand.
AAATTTAGTTTAACAATTATCATCAAACTAAAACTACTCATAAATTAAAGAGAAAAAAATACCAATTTTTACATATAGAATCATATCGAATAAAAAAACCCAATTATATTTAGTTTAGATTATCAAAATACACTTTTTAGTTTTTAAATATAATTCTACTATTAATCAAATACACTTTTTAGTTTTTAATTATAATCCTACAATTAATCAATTACTTTTTTATATTAGATCTAACTATTCTCATCTATCATTTAAGATCTAACGACCCTTATTATTTAATTATACAATGGTCGTACGGGAACCAGACTACCAAAGTTTTGAATAAGATTATTTTACGATTATTATATATAAGGATATAATTTATTCGACCAAGATTTGACAAATAATATTATTTATAGAAATATTAATAGTTATTGCTTTCACAAAATTATTATATTAATTTTTCATGAACGTACTTTTCAACACACAAATTTCCTCGTTCTTCTCTCCTTCCTCTCATTCCTAGGCAATTTAGAGTAGATTGGTTGCTTAAGGCTTTTAATATTAGTATTTTATAACCCATTCATGATTTTTTTAATATTTATAATTATATTAATTTTTAATTTTTTAGTAATTACATGTTATTAATTTTTACGTTTCATACGCTTAATACATTACTTATGTTGTGTTTTGAGTTCTAAAAATAAGATTTAAACGATTTTACAGCCCACAAAACTCACAAAATAATAGTTGTATTATATTCAATGTATGAATAGAATTAAAATAAAGAAAACCTACTCAACTTAGAACTAAACTAATTCATAAAGCCGCGCTTCGCGGCGGTGTTATAAATTTTTTTAAAAAAAACTTTATCTATAAAATTATAACAATTACGTATTTCTCCCTAATAAGTCGTCCTCCCGTTAAACACATTTTCCTTGTTAAGATCGAACTCCCAAATTTTACACATTAAATACTTGTCTTACATATTAATTTTCATGTTAACATGTTCATTTCTAATGAGTCGTCTTCTCGTTGAAAAAGCACCTATATAAATTCGCACTCCTATTTTACTTTCAATAGAACTTTAATTATGCATGCCTTACAAACACTTATTCTACTTTTGATATAACTTTTTTTTATATGTATTTCTTATAAATTCGAACTCTTTTACTCTATAAATTCGAAAACCTATTCTACCGATATAACATTTAATTATATGTCTAACGTATAAATTGACAAAGTTGAGCTTCGCGACGACGTTATAATTTATTTATTTTTAAAAACTCTATATATAAAATTACAACAATCACTCATTTCTCCCTAATAAACTGTTCTACCGTTAAACACGTTTTCTTACTTGTTAAGATCGAAATCGCAAATTTTATACATTGAATACTTGTCATATATATTAATTTTCTTGTTAACATACTCCTTTCGAATGAGCCGCTCTCTCGTTGAAAAAACACTAATATAAATTCGCACTCCTATTTTATTTTCAATAGAATTTTTAATTATATATGTCTTACAAACACCTATTATACTTCCAATATAACTTTTTTTTATATGTATTTCTTATAAATTTGAATTTTTCTACTCTATAAATTCGAAAATATATTCTACTTCCCACAGAACTTTTAATTATATGTCTAACCTACAAAATCTATATAAATTCAAACTCTTCTCTTCTATAAATTCAAACACCTACGTCCAATAGAACTTTTAATTATGTCTTACAAGCGTCTATTCTACTTTCGATAGAACTTTTAGCAAATATTTCTTATATATTCGAACTATTCTCCTCTATAAATTCGAACACATATTCTACTTTAAATAGAATTTTTAATTCTATGTCTTACCTATAAATTCGAACTATTTTTCTTTATAAATTCGAATACCTATTCTACTTCAAATAAAACTTTATTTATATGTCTTCCCTATAAATTCGAACTCTTCTCCTCTATAAATTCGAACACCTATTCTACTTCTAATATGCTAAAAAATAGTTTTTTGATTTATTAGTATTTAAAATTGTAAAGCTCTAGAAAAATTAGAAAAATAGATTGAGATAATTGTAGAGACGACACCTCATCTCCCGCGTATCCTCCTTTATATATATATATATATATTGATTATAAACTAACAATTAAATAAACCTACTCAACTTGGAATTTGAAGTTACAAATTTTTATATTGAGAATTCTAGTCAACTTAGAAAACATACTCATATTTAATTTATATTATTAATTTTTTTTTAATATTAGATCTAATGGTTCTCATTCATTTATTTTAAGATCAACGATTCTTATTGATTTGATAGTACAAAACCAAAATTTTGGATAAAATATATTTTACACTTACTAGCTTAAAACCCGTGCGATGCCCGGATTGTTATTAATAATTATTATTTTTATTATTTATGTTTTAATATTTTATTAATTTACAATTGCTAAAAAAATAAGTAGGCATGTTAAACTTTTTTAAATAATTAAAAGTATTAAAATAAATTTTAAAATAAATTAATAACTGTTTATCTGTGATATTTTTGGAAAAGTACGGGTGTTAGTAAAGAAAAAAAAAAGAAAAAGTAATATGTTTTATCTGAAAATGTAAGTGCCCGTAATTAAAAGTATTTAAATAGGTTTCAAAATAAATAAGTAGGGATTTACCCGGGATATTTTTGGAAAATGAGGGTTTTTTAGTAAGGAAAAATAGAAAGAGTAACATGTTTTAGTTGAAAATGATAATTGTCGGTGATTGTTTTTAGAAAAATAGAGGATTTTATTAGAAAAAAATAGAAAAAGTAATGTATTTTAGCTGAAAAGGTAGTTGGTTATAAAAATGTTATTATTTAATAATAATTTCTTTAGAAAATAAAAAAATTGAAAAAGTAACATGTTTCAGCGGAAAAACTGCTCATAATTAAAAGTATTAAAATAGATTTTAATACTTTTAATTATTAAAATAAAAGAATAGATTTTTAAAATAAATAAGTAAGGGTTTGCCCGTGATATTTTTAGAAAATGGGGGGTTTTAGTAAAAAAATAATATAAAGAGTAACATGTTTTTGTTAAAAAAGATAACCTCCCGTGTTTTTTTTAGAAAAATAGAAGATTTTGTTAGAAAATAAATAAAAAATGGTAATGTATTTTAGATAAAAAGGTAATTGGTTGTAAATAATGTTATTATTTAGTGATCGTTTTTAAAAAAATAAGTAAGGACAATTAAATAAAATCAGTAAGTACCGACCGTCCGTCCATCCGACTACCAAACTTTTAATGTTTCGTCTTTAATAATATAGCTTAAAATTCGTGCGTTGCACGAATTGTTTTTAATAATTGTTAATTTTATTATTTATATTTTATATTTTATTAATTGCATTTGTTTAAAAAAATTAGTAGGCGTGTTAAATATTTTTAAATAATTAAAAATATTAAAATAGATTTTAAAATAAATAAGTAACGGTTTGCCCATGATATTTTGGAAAAAGAGGGGTTTTAGTAAGAAAAATAGAAACTAACATGTTTTCGTTGAATTTTAAAATATAAAAGTAACGATTTGCCCGTGACATTTTTGAAAAAAAAGAGGGGTTTTAGTAAAAAAAATACAAAAGGTGACATGTTTTAGTTGAAAAAGATAATTGTCAATTAAAATTATTAAAATAAATTTTAAAGTAAATAAGCAAGGGTTTGCCCGTGATTTAATTGGAAAAGTAGAGATTTTAGTAAAGAAAATAGAAAATATAACATGTTTTAGCCGAAAAAGGTAATTGCCCGTGATTTTTTTAGAAAAAGAGGGTAAATGTAATTACCAATTAAAAATATTAAAATATGTTTTAAAATAAATAAGTAAATGTTTGCTCGTGATATATTTGGGAAATGAGGGATTTTAGTAAAGTAAATAGAAAAAGTAACATGTTTTATCTTGAAAAGGAAATTGCTCGTGATTGTTTTAGAAAAAAAATGGTAATGCATTTTAACTGAAAGGGTAACTGATTATAATAATTTTTATAATAATTAAATAAGGCAAGTACCGTACCAGAAAAACAGGTCCCAAAATTTTCAATGTTTCGTCTTTGATAATACTAGCTTAAAACCGTGCGATGCACGGATTATTAATTGTTATTTTATTATTATTATTTTAATATTTTATTAATTTTATTTGTTAAAACAATAAGTAGACATGTTAAAATAGCTAAACACTTTTAATTAATTGAAAACATTAAAGCAAAATTTTAAATAAATAAGTAAGGGTTTGTCCGTTATATTTTTGGAAAAGTAGGGTTTTAGTAAGCAAAAATAAAAAATGTAACATATATATAGTTTAAAAAAGGTAATACCTATGATATTTTTGAAAAATGAGGTTTTAAAATTTAATAATTAAAAGTATTTAAATACATTTTAAAATAAATAAGTAAAGGTTTGATAGTGAAATATTTTAGAAAAATAATAGATTTTAGTGAGAAAAATAGAAAAAGTAAGTTGAAAAAGGTAATTTCCTGTGATATATTTAGAAAAGGAGGGACTTTGTTAGAAAAAATCTATAATGTGTTTTTGCTGAAAAGGTAATTGGTTATAAATAGGTATTTAATTATTTAGATTTTAATATTTTTAGTTATTGCATTTGTTAAGAAAAATAAGTAGACACGTTAAATTAGGTAAACTTTTAAAAAATAATTATAATATTAAAATAGGTTTAAAAATAAATAACTAAAGGTTTTTCCGTGATATTTTTGGAGAATGGGGGAGTTTTAGTAAGGAAAAATAGAAAAAAACTAACATGTTTTAGTTAAAAAAGTTAATTGTCCGTGATATGTTTGGAAAAGTAGGGGAATTTGTTAGAAAAAAATAGAAAAAATAATGCATTTTAGGTGGAAAAAATGTAATTGGTTATAAATATGTAATATTATTATTTAATAATATATTTCTATAAATAAATAAGGTTAATTAAGTAAAAACACGAAATACAGTTAAGTAAGGGCAATTAAGTAAAATCACAACGTACCATACCGACCAACCAAACTTTTAATGTTTCGTCTATTATATAATACTAGCTTATATCCCGTGCGACGCACGGTCTTCTTTAATATTTTCTTATTTTTATTTAGATTTTAGTTATTATATATAATTTGATAAAATTCTAATATATATATACCGGATTTATAAATCTAACAATTTAATATCTAAATTTAATATATTCTTGACGTAATCTGTAGTAGTATTTTAGATATTAAAATATAAAATATTTTAAAATAACAGATCTAATGATTCGTATTTTTTTACTCTTAAAAATCTAAAAAGGGACTCAAATGTAAATATCAAAATATGTGCTCGTGCAATATACCGAGTTTATTTGAATATACTATTACTTTTATTTTCATTAATTATCTCGTTTAAATTGAATGTTAAAAAAATTATAATAAACATGAATTTCATAAGTTTAATATAATAATATTACCAATATATCTGTCTTTTGCCGTGTTATTTTTAATTTGAACATGAGTTGTTTCAGTTAAAAAATATAAAACAGGTAATATTCTTAAAAAGACAGTTAGTTACTTATTCACAATTATATTACTTTTTTTATATATGTCGTCTGCATTATTTTTAGAAAATTAGTTGTTTAAGTTAGAAAATATAAAAGAGGTAATGTGTTTTAGCTGAAAAGAATAAATAGTTATTTATTAATATTTATATAAAACAATATTACCATTGTATATTTATTTTGCATGTATTATATTTAGAAGATAAGTTGTTTTAGTTAGAAAATATAAAACAAATAATGTGTTTTAGCTGTCGGTTATAAATATATAATAATATTACCATTTTATATATACGTTGCCCGTCTTATTTTTAGAAAATAATTTGTTTTAGCTGAAAAAGGTAATTGGTTATTAATAAATTGGTTTCCATATATGTGTATTTAGAAGATGAGTTGTTTTATTTAAAAATATAAAAATAATATGTTTTAGCTGAAAAAGGTAATCGTTCATAAATATATAATAATATTACCATATTATATATATGTTGCCCGTTTTATTTTTAGAAGATGAGTTGGTTTAGTTTAAAAATAATATAAAATAGGTAATGTACTGAAAAAGGTAATTGATTATTAATAAATTGGTTATAGATAGGCCCGTGAATCGGCCCAAATACCGACCGACTGACCGACCGACCAAAACTTTTAATGTTTCGTCTTTAATAATATAGTATAGATTATTGATAGTATAGATAGATAGATAGATTTATAATATTAATATTTTATGCTACTAAATGGAATAGTCCGTGATATTTTTGAGGTTTTAGTTAAGAGAAATATTGGTTATGAAATATAAAAATGAATATACGTTTTGGAAAAAAAAAGCTAATTGGGTAGTCATTAATAATTATAATATTATTACTTTATTTTATTAAATAGATATGTTCGTGATATTTTTGGAAAATGAGATATTTTAGTTAGGAAAAATAGAAAAGTAGAAATTTAAGTTAGAAAATATAAAAAAGAATATACAATTTGGTTAAAAAGGTAATGAGTTAGTTATTAGCAATTATAACTTTATTATGTTATTTTAGTAAATGAAATTGTTTGCAATATTTTTGGAAAATAAGATGTTTTAGTTAGGAAAAATAGAAAAGATATTTTATATAATAATTTTAATATTTTATCTAACGGTTCTCATCGATTTGATCAGAAATATCTAACGGTTATGAATTGAGTGACCAGACTACAAAAACTTTCATGACCAGACTACAAAACTTTCAATGTTTCGTGTTTAATAATATAGTATAGATTATATATAAAGATTTAATAAATTATTTATGTGATTAATTAAAGAAAAAAATATTTTTATGTATACATGGTACACTAATATTTGTTTTTGATAGTTTACATGGTACACTAATTGTTTGTTTGAATATACATACAGGAGTTGGAACAAGTACAAGTACACCCCTAGTTTCCAGTATAAAAAGAAGAAGAAGTTTGTCGTTGAATGGTCAAAATCAAGGGGACGTGACATACCTCTTTAATTGGTTGTAAATCATGTGCGGGCCTTTGTTTAGATACATGACCTACCCATTAAACAAAATTTACATACACACTCCATTTTCTTTTTAACATTTATAAAAAATTTCCTCACTAAGCTTGACTTTATGCAATTTATTTTTGAAAAAAGTGTTTCAAATTATATGTATCTTGTAAAATATACATGGTCATCGACCTAATTTATATCATTTTGTTGTTTTATAAACGATGAATTTTGACTCATTGCCAAAGATAACAAATTTATTTGTGAATGAATTTGCATGTTGCTCGTGTTCATTAGTAAATTGCATTGTATACATAATTGGTATTAATAAGCTAATATGGTGGTTGTCAAGAATAAAATTATCATTTCGGAAATAATTTTATTAAATAATTATAAAATAAACCTTAATTAATTATTTAATAAAATTTTAGATTTTAGATTTTTATTCATAAAAAAAGAAAATTGAAAATTAAGTTATGAAAATATCATTTTTATCGATATTAAAATACGTGTAGAAAATCAAAACGGACTGAGGGAGGATAGATAGATCAATTTATCCATGCATTTTTGTATGAATTTGCTTCACCTCACGGACTGATAATTGAGAATGCATCCTCTTAAAAACTTTAAACAATTTAATGGTATTTCATTTATTCCACTTGTAATTACGAACTATGTGACACAAAAATTTATTCGTATCTTTTTCGGGTGCAATGAGAATTTAGTTCTTACGTTGTGATTTCCATTAACAATGACAAAACGTTGCAATTAAATATTTTTCGTAATAAAAATATTTATTTCAAAAATGTGGGAGCTTGATAGGTATCGAACAATTTATAATGGCATGTGACAAGGAGGCATTAACAAAATCTGGTATGGAGCCTGTCGTCTGTCGGTGGCGTCGTGCCGACAATAATGTCACCGACGGTGTGACCGGAAGTAATAGGTTACAAGCCCATCAAAAGTCTAATCTTAAACAGACAGGTGGAGGTGGAGGTGGTAGGCACGACTTCCCATGCACCACCATATATAAATTTATGCACAGCATCACTCTTGTTTATTGCACCACCGTTTCTCCAACGGTTTCCCGTTTCTCCTCGGTTCTTGCGCATTCGCATTTTTATTTATCTAGGTTTCATTTTCGTTCGAGTTTTTAACAAAGTATTTTAATTTTTAATATAATTGTTAATAACTTAGTGACCCTATGGGCGTTGTTGATTAATTAAAAACTCAATATCAATTATTAATTTTGTTGAGATTAAACTCTTTATAAACCCTCAAACATGTATCAATATATGTATGTCACTAAAGATGAGCGGGATGGAACTTGACATCATAAGTTTTATTCGTTTTTATCTTCATTCACCTTTTTTTATTAACAAATTTTTTGAATTCTTAATTTATTTCAAATTATTTTTAAAAAAATTGCACCTGGTTACTTTTATTTTTGCAAATATTTTTAAGTTGCATCTATTTGCATATCGTATTTTTGCAAATATGATAAAATTGCCACACAAAAAAAAACTTAGAAAAAGTAGTATTTTTAATAATTTCTCAATTTTTATAAAGAAAAAATAAATTATAATAACTTATGAAATTATACGACTTAAAATGCGTGCAAAACCCCTTTATCCCCATGTATATAACCAGTGAGAGGCAGATGGAGAAATATTTTACAAACATACATATATAAGGTTTATAAGATATCCAATTTGATGATAATTTTAGTTCTACAAAATATAGCATTCACAATTTTATTTGTAGAACATTTATAATAATATATCATAATCTACAATTTGATGATGATTGTATCATGCAAAATATTTAATTTGATGATAATTTTTGTTGTATAAAATATGTTATACACGTTATTTAGATTGCAGAACGTAATTGATGGTTTCCATAAAACTTAACTATTTAAACAAAACTAGTTTACTAAGCCCGCGTTTCGCAACAGATTTGTAATTTTTCTAATTTTTTTTAGAAAATATGTTTTTAGATAAAATAGTATTCTAATATTAAATTGAGCGTTTTTTTTGAAATCTTCATTTTATTTTAGTCATTTACCGAATTTTTGAATAAATATAGAAAATGCAATTGTTTAATATTTTTCATTTTTTTTATATTATATCAAATATTACTATATTCATCACCATTTTTATTTTTTTATCAAAATTCATATTTCAACTTCTATTTTAAAATACAAAATATAACATAAATAATAAATTCTAGCATATAACATTCTCCTCCTCAAAATCTAACATAAATAATAAACTGTAGTATATAATTTTTAAACATGTTTACTCCCAATCTCGTTTTTACCAAACCTAAACCGATAACAAACTAATTTACTAAATAAATTACATATTTTATTAATCAAATTTATTTTATCATGAAATTCATTTAAAATATTTTTAAAAATTCTAATTTTTATTGTTTAAAATATAGGTACTCGAGAAAATAAATGAAAAAAAATAAGAATTTTATATTTTATTTTATAGAAACTTGCATTTCCTTTAAGTATTATCTTCTATATAAATTAGAAGGTAAAACTTAAAACAAAAAAAAATTAATATATATGTAAAACATATAAATAAATTAAACGTGAATTTTTTTTACAAAAAATATTATGAGAACATAACTTCTAATAGTTTTTTTTGGATAATATTAAGATGATAATATTATTTCAAGATAAATTTTAGAACTTAAAGAAAAAATATATGAGAATATTAAAATGGTAACTTTGCGTTTAAGAGAATATCAATATGATAATTTGACTTGAATATAAATTTTAGGAAAATATTAAGATAGTAATTTGACTTAAGAAGAAAGTTTAGAAAAATATAAGGTAACTAAATTTTTCATTATTAAAGATTTAAAAGACAATTTAAATATTTAGTAATTTTATAAATAAATAAATAATTTAGGAGAATATTAAAATTGTATATTTAGTTTTCTCTATTAGTAAAGATTCCAAAGACAAGAATTATACAATTGTATATTTAGTTTTCTCCATTAATAAATATTTAAAAAGGTCGAGATATTTTCCAATCGAACATTTGAAGAATATTAAAATTATATATTTAGTTTTCTCTATTAGTAAATATTTTAAAGCAAAAATATTAAAATTATATATTTAGTTTATTCCCTTAGTAAATTTTTGAAAATTGAGATATTTTCGAATTTTTAGTATTAATAATTCAAAATTTTGAAAAAATTAGAAAAATAGATCAAATCGATTTCAGAGGCATCAACTCACCGCATTTGTCTTCTTTTTTATGTAAATATATTGATTTTTCATATTTTTAAGCTTTGACTTAAATAGAAAATTCAGGAGAATATTAAGATAATATATTTAGTTTCATATGTTAGTAAGTATATTCATAAATAATTTTTTTAGAGAATATTAAAATTGTATATCTAATTTCCTCTATTAGTAAAGATTCAAGCAAGATAATTAAAATTTTATATTTAGTTATCTCTATTATTAAAAATTTAAAAGACAATTTAGATATTTTTTAATAAAAAATCTAGAAAAATATTAAACTTGTATATTGAGTTTTTGCATTAGTAAAATTTTTAAAGGTAAACAATGTTAAAATTGTATATTTTATTTCCTTCCTCCATTAGTAAAGATTTTAAAAATAATTAAGATATTTTTGAATATTTAATATTAAGAATTCAAAAATTAGAAAAATAGATGCCACCTAACCGAACTCTCTCATTTTCTCTTTTATATAAGTATATTGATTTATAATAAGTAAAAGGTGTAGAACTGTTTATTTTGAAAAACCAAAGTACTTTCTACATACAATATTTTTAATGTTATATACGTTATGATTGGTAGTCAATATTCGAGAAAATAATATATTTATGTTTAATTTCAAACTGTGAACTGCACTCAGAAACGGAAAGATTTTGGACTTATTTAATTTTAAAAATAATTTTTAAATAAAAATATATTAATAATTTTAGAAAAAAGTGAAAAAATCAATCAACAAGGTGGATACCAACTATAAGTCTAAGACATTATAGTGTTGCACAGTTCGACTAGCTAAGTATAACTACTAACTTCATATTATTTTTTGCTGTTTAAATTCAGGCGATTTTTTCAAAGTAGCACGATATTTATTTGACTGGCATTATACAAGAGAACACTCTTTTACCTTCTTGTGTTAACATCATTCAGCCATACACTCCCCTCAAAATTAAGAACAACAAATCCCTGGTTATAAAACTTGCTATCATAAACATTCTCATATTATAAATGATAAAGTGTGTGATCTAAAAATAGAGAAACTCTTTACTACTATATACAATTTAAATTCCACCCAATCTATCAACAATTTGCATGATCCAATTCAACTTTTCCTTGTATTATGACCTTCACTTGAAGAGTTTAAAGGAGTAATACAATGCATGGAACACCGGAGATGATCTTTGCTTTAATCTGGGCCTTTTTGTCTGGAGTCAAGAACGAATGATGCTATCTTTAACTCTGATCAGGCATAGTTTCGACTGGAACTGATTTTGCGGCATCCAAATGGTTAAGCCGACATGTTCCAAGAAGGAATTCTGGTAGCTCCTCGTATGTGTCGGCCTGCAAATAGTAATTGTTTTTTTGACAGTTGAAATCTAAGCAATCTTCACTATAATACATGAAAGCAATCTTAACAAACCAATGCAATCTTCATCGTAAACTATATAAACCCCTACTTCTGGTCTGGTTATTTAAACAATCATAAAGGATCAACAACTACCGGTTGTAGCAACCACCCTTTCTGCTAAAAAGATGAAAATGATCAGCGTAAATACTTTCAACTAGTCTTTTTTCACGCAACATTTCTATGGTTAATGGTTATTACTTGTCTTAATTTGTATAGGTATTGAATAGCAAGAACCAACTAAAACAATCCATATATCTTCAACATAGTTGCTTGTCTTAAAACATGAACAGGAAACTAGCTATTTCATACAGTGCCAAAGCACTCGGACAATTTCACAGAAGGAAAAAACCTGAGTAAACAGACCAGAAACCTTTATCTTAAATGTGGTAAACACAATTTACAAATTAATACTGCCTCTCTACGGCAACAAGAGCTCATTTCTGATTCTCTAAAGCAAATGATGCCAGCATAAACTTTACGTTGATGCAGATTCTACTAATTTTAGTTGATACAGATATTATATCACATACATTTCTCTAAAGTTCTAATAAACACACAAGTGCTGTAGATCTTGTTCATGTTAAATTCCAACAGTTAGTACGCCATATAAATTGAATGAATTTTTTTATCAATTTAAAGTGGGATTTTCTGCGAAATAAAAAGAGCAGATTTTACCTGTATTAAGAAAGCCATTTCTATCACCAGATTGTTCAGGTATCCAAGAACTAGACTGATTACACCCCTTGCCACGGTTGATGACCCAACATCAACATCAAGCTGAAATTCAATGACAGTTTCAAGATAAAAACAGTAAACACAGTACTCCTAGAACTAGAACTGACCCTAGTTGCATCTATAAAGGGTCTGTTTGTCATGATTTTCGCAAATGAATCCAAGTACTAAAGCTATTTTTGCACACATGATAGACAGAATGAGAGGTTTACTAATACACTATCTCTAAATATTACCTCCAAGTAGTTTTTTCCACGAAAATAATTAACTTGAAGTGCTTGACCCAGCAAACAAGCTTTCTTTCCTACACTCTGCTTTACAATCCATGATCCCTGAGATATCAATTACAACTAGTAATCAGGCCGAGTTTGTTTAAGTATATTAAATAATGTATACTTGGAAAGGATTGACAATAATATTATACAAACACAGCATGTGAAAAAAACAGATATTGTATTTCAACGATGACGGTGTACAAGTTATATCACCCATTTAATTGCTTGCTTCTGGACACTAACCTTAGAAATGTATGGTATGAGTTTGAACCTTGAATTCCTGTAAGCGTCATCTCCATTGACAAATTTCTCTAGCAAAGGACATTCTTCCAAAGGAGTACTCATCATGTAATAAAAGGCCAAACTGTACATAGGTGTACCAGGGACCTAATTTAAGGTGTACTGGATCAGAATATACAGTTCAATAAATCATAACAAAAAACAACACAGGCAACAAACTTACCTGTATATTAATAATGAAGAAGAATTCTGGTCCATCCTCAACAGCATATTTCTGCCAAATTGAACTTTCATGAGGGATTTAGTTGCATCACTATGTGTAGTATGTGACTATGTGTATGGCAATGGCCTTTTATCTTCTCTATATACTGTACACTGACGCTTTACAAATGATTTTCAAAGTTAAAAAATAAAAACATCGCAAACAATGAATTAAACCTGAGAAATGCTACCGGGACGGCCACCAAGATCATCTTCACGCTTGTTTGATTTGATCCAATCTGCACCAATAAATTCCATCAGAGTGCCTTTTGCCTTGCCCTGGTGATGAAAATTTAGATGAAACGTGAGATGCACAGAGGCCACGCTAGTAGGAGAAATCCAAATTTTGAAGACCATTCTTCAAAGAGCAATAACATATCAAAATGCATATAAGCACTCTACAACTATCACAGCATAATGCTGTTTTTTAACTGAATCGTGAAGTCTAATTATTTGGTGCATATTATTATTATATTAACACAAGAATAATACTAAGAAGGATTACATTCTATAAATTTCTACATCTCCCAGACCAGGGCTAGTCACTTACAAACCCACAAGTACGACAACCTTTCCATCAATTGGAAGATATCTCTTTCTTTCTAGCTTATTAAATGAAACACGTTCGTCTTTACAAATTCATAATATCATTAAAGGCTTTTTGATTCGTTGGATGTTACGATCTCAAATTCATAATATCATTAAATTCATAGTATTATAGCATAGCTAATAAAGGCTTTTTGATTCGTTGGATGTTACGATCTCAATATCTCATCTCCTTGAAGAAGAAATTGCCCCCACTGCACTAGGTTCTTTCATCAGCACAATCTCGGGAAAGTCCCAATGCACGTAGCCTTACAACCTTTATTTTCACAAAGAGGCCACTTACTCTCTTGGCTTCTTTATCTCCCTCAATAATTTAAACAATTGTTTTAACAGGCCAAATAGGTCATAAACGGTAAACGCATACCAGTAATGATCATTCCTCACTTATAAGTACAGTAATTCTAATATTTATGGGGTGGTTTTGACTGTCTCATTTAGTTTTTAGGTATCCTAAAAAGAAGCATACCTTTTGGCCATCCTTAAGATAATTCTTTTCTCGGATCAGAAAAGTTGAAGGATCAGCAGCTGCCCAACTGCAGGGAAGAGTACAACTCGAGTCATTTGGAAGAGTTGATCCGTAAATGTGTGAAACATTTTCTTCCCAAGACAACTCTTGCAAGTCCTTGTAACCTTTTTTATGAGCTGCACAAAAAAAACAAATTCCAATCACTTGTAAGTGTATGTAAAAATTACATAGCACCCAATGTGTTCTGTTTAGACTACCACCATTAGCATCTCCTATTTCTTACTTCTGTTCCTGTTCCCATATGCATTCATACTGCTTTTTCACCAGTTTTCGTGAATCTCAACTTAAGATGATGTTACATCCTACACTTTCTATCTGTTTTATCTTAATAGCCAAGACAGACGTAAATGGACTACCTGTACGGTCATGAAACTTTTTCACAAAATTTGCAGCTTTTGAAAATTTAGGCTGGGTAGTCTCCTGTCATATCAGTATTAGAGAACTATGTCAGCAAGCAAATTAACAAAAGAAGAACAACAAAGTACATCATTAATACTGAAGAAACTTTACGATCACATTTAGTTACAGTACTTATAAGACTCTACTTATCTTTAACTACATCTGGCATCACTGCAGGATTACACACAGATGTACTCAAGAACACACACACAAGTAGTAGTTTATATATATATCTTCCCTTTTTGGATTCTACCGGGAAAAATCTGTCAGCCAGTATAATATGCCAAAATCTTCTAAAAGAAGATCAAGGAATGTTCAGTAGGCTGAAATATCTGTCAAAATAGAGTTTACTTGGATATTTATTTTCTTGCACTAATATCCGGTTTACATAAAATAATATTAATCAGTGCTGGAAAATCGAAGTGCTTATCTGTGTGTGTGTGTGTGCATACTTAACATGTGATTGATGTGTGCATTGTTGTATTCCCTCCTTTTGACATAAGTGGCAAACTAAATCCAGGAAAATGCGAACTACTGTTTCGCGCAGATGACAACTTGCAAACTGCAATCAGGCCTTACATATTGGCTGCAGAAGTGGAATTGAACTTACACTGGCTTGACTGATTTGGTAGTGAATTCGGTGGTAGTTGGGCTGTAAATGGGCAGAGAAAAATAGATTGGGTGCAAATATGTGTCACATAGCCAACCTTTATATGTCACTTTAACATGTATTGTTGAATTGTTGTAAATTGCAATATGCTTGTAATAATATTAAGAGACATCTAGCAATAAATAAACAGGAACTAGTAATGCTCTATAAATCTAGGTGTTTTATTCATGTAGTAGATTAGCACTATAACATGGGCTAGTTGATATCATATATCTGTTTTCAGGCCTTCAATGCAAAAGAATTTAGCTTATCACTCAATTTCTAAGTACTACATGAAGCAAATATAATTATTTAAATTAAAAAAAGAATCAGAAATAAATTATAAATTTTCTAGGAGGGGGGAAAGCTTTATAGGAACCAAATACAGTCCATAGTTGAGGGAAATATGAAAAATTAGACGCCCCACCTCAAATTTGTTGTCACAGGCTTATGATATATCGAGTTTTAACTAGACAGATCAAACTAATTAAAAGTTAAATTCGAAGTAACCAAACGATCCATGGCACTTTCTTCAAGACGTACCCGATATTGACTTTCTTGACTCATATCCGAAGTCCAGTCATTGTCCGATTGGTACTCATCAATTGGGTCTGGGACATCATAAAACTCCTCTGACATATTATGCAAATCCAAGAGACTTGAACACCCTGAAAGTTTCTCCCTCTCACTTCCTGCTTTTTCCTCTCCAATCACTACATTGACATCTTTGTTGATAGTCCCCTTTTCTATTTGAGGCAAATCAATATCACTAGCAATCTCTGATGGACATTCATAAGAAGAGTTCCCTGCTTTTATTCTAAACATCTCTCTCAAAGCTGCAAATTAGATAACATATACCGGAATATTTTCAGCACGACTCTAATTAAGATTGTTTTTTTGATTAATTGTGCAGCTCTGATTAAATATTAACTGCACCTGCGACTCTCTCAAGCATACGGACTGTTCTGGATCTTGCATAAGGTTTTGGTAGATAGGGTTTCCACAACTTCCAATCAATAGCCAACATGTGTTTTACTACCGATTCCTTTCCATGATTCACGGGTGATATAACATATCCACCGCCTGCAGATTAATACAGCCGGATCAAAAATTGCTTGATGAAAAACAGTTACACTAAAGCATGCATATCACTAGATGAGACTATACGTTAAAAAGGGAACACTTAGTAATTTCAGAATTTAATTTTAATGTAGGTTCTAAAAACTAGTAATACAATTTCTTTTTTGACGAACTAGTTACTTTTACGCATTTGCAGAATATTCAGTGCTGCATGCATCATCTAGATAGTAGAGTTATAAATCAGCAGAGCGCTTTCAAAAGAAAGAGTTAGAACCTTTGGCGATGATATCTGAGGGGTTCACATGAGTATACAATATGCAGACAACTATAACATGAATTAAATTGCATGCTATACTTTAATTCTCTGGATCTAATGACAGTGTTAGGTTCAATAAATGTATAAGACACTCATCCATCAACACAACATCTTCAAAGAATAGTTAACATCAATAGGAAACTGAAATTTCCTTGCTCAAGAGTCAAGACCCTGTGAGCAAAGGAGTTATACAGTTTTATATGGGTGTGTAATCCATATAGGTTTTAAGTTGACAAGAAAACAGATGACATTAAGATGCATTTTAGAATACTGACAAATTTATTAATGTTCAATTTCATAATTCATGTTTCAAAGAACCAACTTCATGTTTAAACTCATAAATTATAATTTTAAAACTTATTCATTTAGAGGGAGCTCAAGAAACACGAAGAGTAGAAATGCAAACGGGAAGTAGAAAGTGACAAACGAGAATGTTGTAGCACGTTCTTTTTCACATATACACAACAAAAATTCGGAGACATTCTTCAGATGTCAGTCAAACGGCATCAGCTTAATGAAGATTAATCACTACATGATCGGTAATGACAGAATATTATAGTTCCCAATTCAAAGCATACATTACTTTTAAGGCAAGCACGAACATAGCCACGATGTGGAGGACATTTTCTGTGGTATACAGAGTGGTACAGTATAACTGCAGAAGACCATCAGAAGAACGTTAATACATCAGAACTCAGAAGTCATGACACGCATATCAAATTCACAACTTCTCAATAATTAATACCGTAGGTTCCATCATCCTCTCTCCTCCAGTAGCGTCGCAACAGAAAATCTCTTCGATGTGCCCCCCTGAAAAAGTTTTGTGATGTTAAAACAATGGGGCAGATGACGTATTTTATTTTCTTCTAGATGTTGCAAGCCTCACCATGCTCGCCAATCATTATATACTTTCATGTGAATTATATCTGTATGACCATTAAGGTGCTCAATCACACTTCCACCGCAAAAACAGAAGTCCCATCTGCAAAAAATATTATCTTTCAACCTCTACAGGTGCAGTGCCAGTGTAAAGAAAAGTCAAGTAATAGGAAGAAAGGCATTTAGAATAACATTAATCTTTTTGGGTCAATTACAGGAAATTTAAATACTAAGCCACACATGCCTCCACTAATGCTAGAACCCTCGACTCTTGTTATTAAGAGGTGAGGGGTATCGACTAGGCTACAATACTGGTGCTATACTTCAAATCTTCAATAAAGGGACTCTGGATAATAGGAGCTGAGCCAGGATAAACTGCCTCATTATTGTAAACATGTGCAGTCATAGTAGTATATTGTATATTAGACCGACTAATACTTATTTAAATTTAAAACTGCTTTATTGGCAGAAATATTATGTATATATAATTTAGGGGTTATTGGCTATTTCCACGAAATCTAGTGTTAATATACCCAGTGAGCTAGACTTGGGTACACACTTCTAAAAGAATACCATCCTTTTCAACTCACCGGAAGGTTTAAGATGTGACAGGTCTTTGACAAGTCTATATTCGGTTGAACCCATTCTTCCTCTTGAAAGGTTCCATGCATATTACAAGCATACTTAGCTAGAAATCAAAACTCGGCATCAAGATTTAGATGTTTATCACCCATATGGGTAAAGACTAAACCTTATACTAGGATTTCAAATCACGCCAATGAGAGCGGTTAACATTCTTATACATAAAATTAACTTCTAGTAAAATATTTTTTTGTGGGAAACCTGTTCCTCTCAAATATGAATTTCTATATATGTCTGCCATTATCCCACTATTTTCTTCTTTGTTCTAGCCTACACTTGAAATCTACAATGCTTCATTCTTCTCATTAAATGAATGCTGAATCTTATCTTTCCTGCATGGATTCTGTTACCTATATAGAAAATGAAAGATAAGCTGGGTGGAGAAGGTAGAAGCATCAATTTGAGTTAAAAGGGAATCAGAACGTAGAGTGGATATTTACATTAAAAAAAATCTTGTGATTTGTGAGAAAGAGTAGCTCACACAAAAAAATTACAGAAACCATTGGGAATTGGGGAGTTTATTTCTTTTCCTTATTTTTTTCCTTGGGAGGTGGCCACGTATGCGCTGGGGTTATGATTAACATATATTGAGACAGAATAGTTCTAAGTTCTCTTCTCAAGATAGTCAAGGTCAACAAGCCTTTGTTTCATTAATATGCATTACAAAACAGTGCAAAATAATAAATACAGACGACACAACAATTTTCATATTTCAACAAAGATTATTGTGGTCAAACAGGCAACTACAATATTCCGTCTAGATAGGTAGAATCAAACAATTTTAAAGTTTCAATGTAGAAGTTGCAATCTCAACACCAAAAAAAATTGCTTACTCTGCATAAATAAATAAGTTAAAACAGCAGCGTCTGTAAGATAGAACAGTGTGTAATTTGTGAAAGTCGCTACATAGAACAAAGTCCTATAAATTGTTGGTAAAACTGAAGCACTGTGCGGAAATATGTCATCGACTTACTCTGATCTAGAGGAACCAAGAGACATAACAGTTTGAAAAATTGCCTCTGAAGTTCCATCTACCACACCAACGGCCATTAGTGCTGGAGGATCATCCCAACGCTGAGAAAAGTTACATATACACATCAGAGATAAAATGTAAAACCTTTAGATGTTTAAGTTAAGAACATGCATAGACCTACCCTTCTCCCACTGGAATTCCTATCTTTTGATTCTTTAAACAGTCGTAAACCTACATAAGAGAACACACACATTAATACATGTACACCTAAATAAGCTATTCTATCTGAAAACAAAAAAAAAACCTAATCATACCATTTTGACAGCCAAATATTTGCCATGGTGAAGGTCCAATAACATCGGAAGTCATTGCATGTACATGCATGGAAGCTGCAGAAATCCAGTCTATGGATTCTTTATTGGAGGTCCTCTTCAAAACACCATCAAAAGCTCTGTAAATATTTATAGAAACAGCATGATATCAGAGTTATGTTCATATGGACGCCGGAGTCTACTACAAATTGGATGGATACAATTCTTAATCGGTTTCAGAATGGCTAAGTGATAAAACTGCAATGCAATCAGCAGTTATATGTCAAACCATTTTCAGAAGTTTTTAGACTTGCAAGGTATCTTGATTCACTAACAATGATAATGAATGCAGTTTCAAGTTCTTAAGTGACTTAGAACACTTTTTATAGATAATGTATATCAAATTTATATAACAAATACTTATGACATAAATAGATTACTTTGTGTTTGTGGTTAACATCATGTGCAGTGTTTCCATATTACTATGATGAACTATGTTGATTTTACCTAAAAGGTTGCCACTTTCTCTTTGGACAAGACATGAGGTTGGCTTCTGGGGTTAGAGCAACGTCCCGCAAAGAGTGAATCCATCTTGCAGCTTCTTCTGGACTGGTTGCTCCCAACTGTCCAATTTAAAATCTAAAAAATCTAACGTAATAAAAGCTGTAATTTAAAATGTACTAATCTTGGCAAGTAAACTGTTTCACCTTAAGCTGATCCTTGTGATTAGAAGTATTATGCAGGGAGAAGATAAAGAATACCTACAATTTTAAAAGGAAATAATAGGTAAATACAAATATAACAGATCATTAGTCCTTGTGGACCATCAACATAGTGGAACTTCATTTCACGACTATATACTTTTCTGTAAGAACTCTCTCTTCCTTCATCCGTGATCCGAATGCAAGAGTCTATAATAGCACTTCTCACTTGCTCCTAACATAATAAGACGGAAAAAAGACAGAGAATTGAATTAGTTGAAAGTTAGTCAGGAAACATATTAATTAATAAGTAATACAAAACAGAGTTCCTACCAATTCACATGCACTATCAAAGAATTCAGCATAGCTAGAAATTTATTTTATATGTGATGACAAAGGGATATATAGTCAGAATTAAGCAAACAAACAAATACCTTGTGTTGATAGAAATCAATCAACAATATTCCGATTTATTGAACTTCTGCATTAGGAGGCTTCTAGAGTATCTTTCTTGTGCTAGCCAAGTCTAATGCAGAAATCAGATTATGAGTTGTCCACTGAGGATTAAAATACTAAAAGTTTTTTACAATTTGGTTATGT
The DNA here is from genome assembly GCA_030848705.1 of Heracleum sosnowskyi. Classification (NCBI taxonomy): domain Eukaryota; kingdom Viridiplantae; phylum Streptophyta; class Magnoliopsida; order Apiales; family Apiaceae; genus Heracleum; species Heracleum sosnowskyi. The sequence goes on from CM061239.1 coordinate 15,997,359, forward strand.
TATGATTGGTTGATGAAACAGGATGGAGCGGAAGTTATAAAGCAATTAGAGGTCAAAAGGAATAATGAGAGAAAGAAATGTGTGTGAACTGACTCACTGAGACTGGAAGAGACGATGACTGTAAGCTGAAAATGATTACATCGGTGAAGAATATGATTAATATATTGCAATGAGGTAATCACTGTGAAATGGGAAAAATGTATATTACCACAATTTGATGAAGTGGAATGAGATTAGAAATGAAAATTATGACTATGTCAAGAAAATAGCCTAACATTTCATCCAATCCTCACAGCATTCAATTTCGACCAACCAAACAGAAAACAAGATCTTGTAAATTCAGGTATTCTTGGCATTTTTGCCTAAAAATAATCCTAAACAAATCTATAGAAATGCACTTTTTACCGGAAAGTGTCCCATTTTATGGACAACTGGGACAAGAGAAATTTTTCTCATGTATACCAACACTGATAATCATCTACGGCAATTCAACAACTTTGGACTGCTATAAAGAGTTCATCCTAGATCTGGCATCTATGACTTCCCAGATATGAAAAGAAGTCCAACTCGGACATGTCTGCTCACAAAATGAAGCATCCAGTTGATATTTGATTCCCGAGTAATAGTGTCTTTGGTCATCTTACTGAATCAGAAAGATGTAAACTACGCAACATAGTTGATATCAACACCCCACCAACCAAAACAAAGATAACTAAAACCCCAAAAAACCTTAACCAAATACCAAATAAAAGAACACATGTCCACCAAAATACATAACTACCAAACAAGAAAAACAACACCCACAATCACAACTAGATAAAATAATCATCATACATAGACAAGAACCAATATAACAAGTCACCATTATCATGTACTTTACGCAATCCAAATCTTCCCAAAACTAAAGAACACAACATATTCAAATATCAACATCAAAAATCACAAAAAAAACCACAACATCACATTTACAAAATGCAACATTTTTGTATGTGAAAACCCTTAAAGATACAATCTTTTACTCATTAAAAACAAAAACTCTCAAGAACCCTTCAAGAAACAAGAGGGTCGTGTGTGTGTCTATATATATATGCAAAAAAAACCTTAAAGATTCAATCTTTTTCTTACTAAAACAAAAACTCTCAAGAACCCTTTAAGAATCAAAAGGTTTTATACTTATAAAGTTATACATACATGCAAAAAAACCTAAAAGATACAATCTTTAACTTCTCAAAACAAAACCATCAAGAACCCTTCAAGAAACAAGAGGGTTATACTAAAATATATACATACATATACATACACATACCTGTGTATCTGCTTCTGAAGAGGGTATTGATTTGAAGCTCTTGAGACAATTCCCATCAAGAATAAAGTATCTTTTACGTGAATATTGAAGCCCAATTCGATTATAACGTATTATATAAAGCCAACCCTCCATTTCCCCCTCTTCAATTCTTTTATGCACTCATTTGAAAAACCACAATGCAGATAATTTTTTAATTTTTTTTGTATTATATATATGTATGTATGTGCAAGAACCCTTAAAGGTACAAACTTTTTACTTGAAATTTTAAAAAAACTGTCAAGAACCCTTCAAGAAACAAAAGGGTTGTGTAGTATTTAAAAAGATTTATATTTCTTGATGAAAACAACAATGCACATACAAGTATACCAGTATATATTTTGTATGTAATATGTGTATGTATATGTTGAGAAACTTTTAGGGGAAGGAAGAAAAGAATGATCCTCTGACCCCAGAGAAGGGAATCAAAGAATCAATATGAAGAATCCAGGTATTGTTTGGATTTTCCAGAAAAAAATTATTTTTTGTTTTAATTTTGTTTTTTTGGGTTTCTCTGTTTCCTCAGGAAATATAAGAAAAAGTCTTGTTTGGTTTTTGAGTTTGGTATCCAATGGGATTTTTTTTCTTTTTTTGTCATTAATAATTTACAAGCTTATAAACCGTGCAAAGCACGACCGACTTTAATATTAATTTTTAAATTTAATTTTAAATTTTTTGAGATTTTAATATTTCTGAAAATGCTAATTTTTAAAAAGAGTTAAAAATACTACTTTAATATTTTAAATCTAAAAAACTTATAGATTTTATAAAAGCTTATTATCTTAGTAAGAATGTCACTCAAGATAACCGTCAAAATTATCAATATATTTTGTTATAATAAATATAAATATAAATACAAATATTTTCTAAAAAAAGGTCGTGTTTTTGAATTCTAAGTAAATTATAATTAAAAAACTGTGTAGTTATGTTATATGTGAGAAATCGAAAATCAAAACTTTCAATGTTTCGGCTATTATATAATAGTACAAATAGATTGATTAAATAGAATAAATTACCGAAAATCGAAATCAAAACTTTCAATGTTTCAACTATTATATAATACTAACTTAAAACCCGTGCGATGCACGGATTGTTAATTGTTATTTTATTATTATTATTTTTTAATATTTTATTAATTGTAATTTTGCAAAATATAAGTAGGCATGTTAAAATAGCTAAACACTTTTAATTAATCAAAAACATTAAAATATATTTTAAAATAAATAAGTATGGGTTTTCCCGTTATATTTTTGGAAAATGATGGGTTTTAGTAAGAAAAAATAAAAAATGTAAGATATATTTAGTTTAAAAACGTAAATGCCCGTGATATTTTTGGAAAATGAGGTTTTAATATTTAATAATTAAAAGTATTTAAATACTTTTTAAAATAAATAAGTAAAGGTTTCCTGTGATATTTTTGGAAAAGAATGGATTTTAGTGAGAAAAATAGAAAAAGTGAATTATAAAAGGCAATTTCTCATGATATATTTAGAAAATGAAGGACTTTATTAGAAAAAATATATAATGTGTTTTAGCTGAAAAAATAATTGGTTATAAATAGTTATTTGATTATTTATATTTTAATATTTTTAGTAATTGCATTTGTTAAGAAAAATAAGTATACATGTTAAAATAAGTAAATTTTTAAAAAATAATTATAATATTAAAATAGGTTTAAAAATAAATAACTAAATGTTTGTCCGTGATATTTTTGAAAAAGTAGGGGAATTTGTTAGAAAAAATAGAAAAAATAATGTATTTTAGGTGAAAAAATGTAATTGATTATAAATATGTAATATTATTATTTAATAATATATTTATATAAATAAGTAAGGTTAATTAAGTAAAAAACACGAATTACAGTTAATTAAGTAAAATCACAACGTACTATACCGACCAACCAAACTTTTAATGTTTCGTTTATTATATAATAGTATTGATTAGCTTAAACCCCGTGCGATGCACGGATTGTTAATTGTTATTTTATTATTATTTTTTAATTTTATTTGTTAAAAAAAATTAGTAGGCATGTTAAAATAGCTAAACATTTTTAATTAATTAAAAACATTAAAACATATTTTAAAATAATTAAGTAAAGGTTTACTCGTTATATTTTTTGAAAAGGGAAGGTTTTAGTATGAAAAAATAAAAAATATAACATATATTTAGTTTAAAAAGGTAAATGTCTGTTATATTTTTGGAAAATGAGGTTTTAAAATTTAATAATTTAAATTATTTAAATAAGTTTTAAAATAAATAAGTAAAGGGTTTGTCCGTGATATTTTTAGAAAAAGAATAAATTTTAGTGAGAAAAATATAAAAAATAAATTGAAAAAGGCAATTTCCTGTGATATATTTAGAAAATAAGGGATTTTGTTAGAAAAAATCTATAATGTGTTTTAGGTGAAAAGGTAAGCGGTTATAAATAGGTATTTGATTATTTATATTTTAATATTTTTTGTAATTGCATTTGTTAAGAAAAATAAGTAGACATGTTAAAATAGGTAAACTTTTAAAAAAATAATTATAATATTAAGTTTAAAAATAAATAACTAAAGGTTTGTCCGTGATATTTTTGGAAAATGAGGGGTTTTGGTAAGGAAAAATAGAAAAACTAACATGTTTTAGTTAAAAAAAGTAATTACCCGTGATATATTTGAAAAAGTATGGGAATTTGTTAGAGAAAATAATTTATTTTAGGTGAAAAAGGTAATTGGTTATAAATAGGTTATTATTATTTAATAATATATTTCTATAAATAAGTAAGGTTAATTAAATAAAAACACGAATTTAATAAAGGATAATTAACTAAAATCACAACGTATCATACCGACCGATCAAACTTTTTATGTTTCGTTTATTATATAATAGTATTGATTGATAGTATAATATAGATAGATGTCGTATGCGATAATTTTAGAAAAGGAGAAATTTTAGTTAAAAAAAATATAAAAGAATATACGCTCTGGCTAACAAAGGTAATCAGTTAATTATTAATATTTATAATATTACTATTTTATGTTACTAAATGAAATTACATGTGATATTTTTGAAAAATGTGAGATTTTACTTATTAAAAATTTTAGTTAGAAAATATAAAAAAGAATATACATTTTGGGAAAAAAAGCTAATCGGTTAGTTATTAGTAATTATAAATATTATTATTTTATTTCATTAAAAAGAACTTGTCGTGATATTTTTGGAAAATAAGATGTTTTAGTTAGAAAAAATAGAAAAGTAAAAATTTTAGTTTGAAAATATATAAAAAAATATACACTTTGGTTAAAATAGGTAATTGGTTAGTTATTAACAATTATAATTTTATTATTTTATTTTAATAAATGAAATTGTATGTGATATTTTTGAAAAAGGAAAAGTTTTAGTAAGCAAAAATAAAAAGCTTATATGTTTTAGTTAAAAAAGGTAATTGCCCGTGATATTTTTGGAAAAGTAAGAGAATTTTTCAGAAAAAAATAAAAATAAAAATATATTTTACGTGTAAAAGATAATTGGTTATAAATATGTAATATTTATTATTTAATAATAGCTTTTATAAATAAGTAAGGGTAATTAAGTAAAAACACGTAGTACAGTTAAGTAAGGGCGATTACCAAACTATGTATGACCATATTACAAATTGATTACAAAAACTTTTAATGTTTCGTCTTTAATATAATAGTATAGATTATCTGAATTTTCTGAATTTATTGTTTTTATATTTAAGGGTTTACTACTTGATTGTTTTAGATTTCTGGATTTATTAATAAGTTGATGTAATGTCAAAATGTTTATATTAATTTGTGTTTTGGACCAAAATTATGCTTTATTTTTTTGCTATCATTAGTATTGAGTAGTGATTTTATATTAAAATAATTTTTTAAGTATTTATTCTTATATGCAAATAAATATAGGGCTTTTTTCATAAATATCAAATCCAAAATTATTTTTTTTACAAAAATACTATGTGTTTTTTATTTTTTTTACAAAAATACTAAAATATTTGTAAAAATTCCAACTTTTTGAAAATACTATGTGTTTTTTAACTACTGAACCCAAGGTAAATAAAGACCACAAGTTTACCCCTCTTATTAATATTTTTTTTGAATTCTCAGTTGTTTTTCAGTTATTTTTTAAAAAAATAAAAAGTTACATCTGGTTGTTTTGGTTTCAGGCCGTATTTTTGCAAATATTTTTAGGTTGCATCCGTATTTTTGCAAATATTTTTAGAAAATGATAAAATTACAAAACAAATAGAAAAAAATAGTATTTTTAATAATTTCTCATAAATATATGGGTGAGCATTTAAGTTATTTTGTCCCACTCATTAATTATTTTTCTTTTTTTTCTTTTTAAAATAAAAATACTTGCATTAACTGAAACTGCTCAGCAGCCGGACAGGGGCATTAAGATTGGACGTATGAATTTATCTATATTGACGTGAAAGTAGACAAATATCACATATCTATATTGACGCAAGATTAGACATAAATCAAATTAGATTGGCATCTTTCAAAATGTTTTAATTTCAATTTGGTAAGAAGAACTACTCAACTAAAGTAAAATCTCGATTAATTAATATTTAATAAATTAATAATTTTAATTAATTAATATTTTTTGTAGTCCCAATTCCGCCCTTTAATATAAATTAATAATTTGCTAAATTTATAAAATAATAAATTTTTATTGAAGCATATAAATTCTATATAATATATAAATTAATAATTATATATTCCATCAAAATTATAGATAATTATTCTGGGACACACTTCAATATATATATATAAAGGAGGATACGCGAGAGTTTAGGTGGAGCCTCTAAGATTGTCTCAATCTATTTTTCTAATTTTCTAGAATTTTTGAGTTTTAAATAAATAAATATTTTTAAACGTATTATAAGTAGAATAGGTGTTCGAATTTATAGAGGATAAGAGTTCAAATTGAGAGTTAACTTTTCTTAACATTTTTAAAGTAGAAAAAACCTTCAAATATATAGGGAATAAGAACTCGAATTTATACAGAATTCAAATTTTATATATTATATAAAGTTAAATCTCCCGCATCAATTATTTTTGTAGGTCCGTTTTCTTTCTTTAGTTCTTCTCTGTTTTCCAGTTTTCTCATTCCAACATCAGGTACTTAACTTCCACGAACTCACTTGCATAAGCACACTAGCACAATCTTCAAGTGATTTTAATGTAGTCAATATTAATGTATCTAAAATTTTATATGATTTTTTTTACTATTGTAAATGATAGTCATATGTTTATATGTGTTTCTGTATATGAAATTTAATTGTACTAATCTACTTTTATTTTGTCAAGCTTGAGTGAATCGATAATTAAATCGAAGAAAGTTCCAGCCAAGTGCTTGCTTGATCACCAAAGATTAGATATGTTACTGGTATTCATTATACTAACATAACGTATAATATTGAATTATTTTTTAAAAGTTATTCATATGATTATAGGCTAATCGTTGCATGTAATTACAGTTGCATGGGAGGATACGCGGCAGCGACGGTTTAGATAACGCCTCTAAAATTGTCATAATTTATTTTTTTAATTTTCTAGAATTTTTGAATTTAAATATTAAAAAATTAAAAAATATCCTTTAACATATTAAAAGTAGAATAAGTGTTCGAATTTATTACGAAGAAGAGTTCGAATTTGTAGATAAGACGTAGAATTAAAAGTTCTATTTAAAGTATAATATGTGCTCGAATTTATATAGGAGAAGAGTTCGAATATATAAGAAATAAGTGCAAATAAAAGTTATACCGGAAGTAGAATAGGTGTTTGTAAGACATAATTAAAAGTTCTGTTGGAAGTAGAATAGGTGTTCTAATTTAAAGATGAGAAAAGTTCGAATTTATAAGGACTTTATAGGTTAGACATATAATTAAAAGTTCTATGAGAAGTAGAATAAGTTTTCGAATTTATAGAGTAAAAGAGTTCGAATTTATAAGAAATACATATTAAAAAAAAGTTCTATTGTAAGTAGAATAAGTGTTTGTAAGACATATATAATTAAAAGTTCTATTTGAAGTAAAATAGGAGTGCGAATTTATATATATGTTTTTTCAACGAGATAGCAACTCATTAGAAAAAAGTATGTTAACAAGAAAATTAATATATAAAACAAGTATTCAATGTGTAAAATTTGCGATTTCGATCTTAACACGAAAATCGTGTTTAACGTGAGGACGACTTATTAGGGAGTAATGAGTGATTGTTGTAATTTTATAGATAGAGTTTTGTTTTTAAAAATTATAACGCTGCTGAGAAGTACGATTTTATATAGGTGTTTTTTAACGAGAACATGAGTCATTAGAAAGCAGTATGTTAACATGAAAATCAACAGGTAAGACAAGTATATTCAATGTATAAATTTAGGATTTCGATCTTAACAAGGAAAATGTGTTTAACGAGAGGACGTCGTATTAGGGAGAAATGAGAAATTGTTATAATTTTATAAATAAAGTTTTTTTAAAAAAATTATAACGCCGCCGCGAAGCGCGGCTTTATCAACTAGTTTATAATAAGATTGTATTGTTTCAATAGAGTCCAACAAAATAATAATTCCTAGTGATTTAAGAACCTTATTTGTATATGAATTCCAATAATCATCCTTATATTCATTTCTTACTATTATTATAAAAAAAATGAGTGTAAGACAGAAAAGCTGAGTCTACGATTTTAAAGTCGAAATTTAATGTGATTTTTGACTTTAAGCTGAAAAATATTTATTATGTGTATAAGTCAGAAAATAATTTAAAATTAAAAAATTGGTGAGATACATTTTTGAACAATTTATTTTATTTTAGTAATTTTATTCAATAAAACTTAACATCATTATTCAAATGTATTATTTATTAAACTTATTTTTATTTTTTACATTTTTAATAACTCATAAGTTACTCATAATATAAATTACTAATCAAATATTAACTTAAAATTTTCGTTTTTAACTTGTCAATTTAAGCAATTTTAGGTCATTGACAACAATTTTAAGTTTACTCAAACGATCTCTAAATAATAATAAATAAAATAATAACAATACTAATATGCTAAAATAATATTTCCTTCAGATTTCAATATAAAACTATACTAAAATAAAATTTTCTTCAGACCCCAATATAACAAAAATAGTGTATGTTTTAAAATAATAAATTTGATAACATTAATTTTTCCTTAATTTCAAGACTATTAACTGTATCTCGAGTCATTTAAACTTTTATCTGCCTTATTGCTTCATTTTTCATTATCATCAACCAAGGCTCAAACTTGTACGTGTTCTTATTTTGCAAGAAATTTTACCCATAAAATTAATGGTTTACGAATTTTAGAGAATACCAAGTCGCTTGATTTATGATGGTTACCCGAGTTGTTGAGAGACTGGGTTTATTTATTGTTTATCTGCAGGTTCGCCAGAAAGTTGGTTTTAGTATTAAATAGTTTTTCAAGTTGACGAGATGAGATTCTCTTCTCTACATTTTATCCTGAACCACAATTGGCAGAAACAAAATGCTCAAATTTTAATCTGGACTTACAAATTAATTGTGTTTACTTTTCTGGATTTTCTGATTAATGAGAAATCATTACGCTGATTGAGTTGGCAAACTAAAAGTTGAACATCTCAAGTAAAAATTCAATAATCTCTTTCTACCCAGGCAATCACACAACCACGGATTCCAGCACAAAAATGTAAATTGAAGGTATAGTGGGCAGAGGCGTAGACATATATTAAAATTTTCAACAACAGGTACCATATTTTGATGATATCATCTTTTCCTGTTTTCCGTCGTGGCCCTCGACACAAAATTAGTTCCTACAAAAAGCATATCAAAATGTATAGTGCAATATTCCCAGACCAAAGAGTTTTAACTATATTTTAACAGTTACACAGTGACCTTAGGTTATGGTCCTGGAGACATGTAGACAGAAAAAAATCTGTGGATAACTCTGCCGGCTTCAGAAACTTTTACTGCCCTAGCTCTTGCGTATTGAAATATCCATGTGCAGATATGCTAAAGAAGTGAGGAACAGTAGGAAGAATACAGATGTTAACATCAATGGCTCTGCAAGCATGAACATCGGATGGAAATCGTAATAGACCTGCAGAAATTTTTTAAAAAGGAAACAAGTTAATAGCCATAAGTTGGTACACAACTATGAGAAACTGCCAAACTGGTGATATGCATCGAGAGAAGACATATTTACTCAATAGATCTAGCTTCACCAGTACATCGAATTAGCCTTCACGGCTGGGGTATAAAGATATATATATATATATATATATATATATATTGGTGGTGAAAATGAAGGGTAAACAACCCGCAGAACAAAAGAAAGAAGATTAAAAGAAGGCAATTAATGGATGAAAGTCTAGAGCATGTTATAACTATAAAGAGGGAAGAATATTTACAACAAGAGCAGCTTACTGTTGGTGATACAAGTACAAAACATAATTAGAAGACAGATAATACTTGCACGAGTGGGACAAAGGATATACAAAATACCTGGAAAGGAATGTTATGCTCTGGAACTACATTTTTCTTTTTCAAAACCACCACAGTCCTTCCAACAACATCAAGGTATGAGTAACTGGTCTGCAGATTTTTACATGAAAAGGTACCAGTTAAACCATACTTTTAAAATACTGAGGTTATGAACCAATAAAGCATATAAGACAATCAAGGCATAATCAGGGACAAAAAAATTGAATGATGTAAGAAAGGTCATCACCCTATTTCCCAATGAATGGCATATATCTACATCATGGTAGGAGCAATATCCTAGGATAACAAAAACTAGAGACACCCATATATATGGTAACTTTTGTCATTTGCTAAATGTAAAGGACAAAGAAATCACCTCTAGATTCTGTTCCACTGGAAAAGATACCAAAGCAGAAGGATTTTTTGATCCCTCCGGCAACACTACCTGAAGTGAAATAAATCATGTGTCACTATAACTGAGAAAGGTATATTGAAGATGAAAGAAATTACAAGGTAGGTGATGGAATAAAATATCATAAATCTCCAAAGATATAGGCCATCTATAACACAATACTAATAATAGCCTGACATTAGCTCCAAGATAAATATATTAAGCAACACCCCCACAAAAGATCAAAACAATTTTACTCATGGAGTCATGTGTGAGGATTATTTACTGCAACTCAAAATGGAGTCCAATAGCAGGGATCAAACAGTTCAATCAGATATATATACATATATAGATGCAGTATCCCACCTTGACGGTCAAATTATCCACCACCGTCTCAGCTATAGGACATCCAAAACTGATATTCAGGTATCGCCTACCATCATCTGATTCAAAAAGAAAGTCCTGCAACGGTAGCCCATATCCAATAGTAAAGGTCGCTTTCCAGCCTCCAAATAAAGGATACCGTGGCTCAATCTCCAGCTCTGACTGAGAATGATGTAAACACCAAGGGTAAGTAAGAAATAGCCATGCATCATGATCTATAAAAATATGAAAGATCAGCTTCACTTAATCAATCACTAGTGGATGCATCATGATTTAGAAGAATATAAAAGATCAGCTTCACTTAATCGATCACTAGTGAATGCTGAGAAAATGCAATAGGGCCACACAGCAAGTAGGAAAGCATGCTAAATACAAAGAATGCAGACACCCTGGCAGTATTTTGTTCTTTATGGTCAGTTTAAAAGGTGCACAGAAAAAAAAATAATTGAGCCTGCACAGCTGCACTTCACAAGTTTGTCAAGGAGAAAAAAAATTCAGTATGAATTGGGGAAAGAAATGTTGAACTCCACGGAACCCATACAAGGTATGAGAATCATACCTTCTGGTGTACAAGGCCAAACAACTAATGTCTAACCATATGTCATGGAAAAGACACCTATTTATATTATGGCACACAGCTCTATAAAAAGAACCAAAAAAATAGTATATTAGTTTATTGCTTTCTGGACTGTTTTCAAATGTTGGCACTTGGCACCAAAAACTTGCCATGTAATAATGAACTTAATACCTTTGTGGGAAACCATCTTAGCATTCCATATATTTTTTGTCTTAATTTTATATTATTTTCCTGTTGTACATTTTTTTGTAAAATCATGCATCAGGTGTAGTAGAAAAAGAATGGGGATAACAAGCATACCTTAAATAAACTATTAATCATATACTAGTTATCTGTTAGTTTGGCTCAAGTACAGGTACACAGATATTTAAGTAAAAGACAAGTACCTTCCTGAAATCAGAACCTAAATGGGATGACAATATATTCAATATTCCATTATAGCAGGAGAGGAACAAGGAGGATGATAAAATGAATCTTACAAGAATTAATACTTCCAAGTTCAAATCATATCGTTGGTTGTCAATTTAATTTTTTTTGGGTAAGGTCAATCACAAGAAATTAAAATACTCACGCACACATTTGCCTAGACTGAGACTCAAACCCTCAACCTTTGGTTACTAAGGACGATGTATATCCGCTAGGCATGCACAGATAATTAATGACAACATAGGTACCTTCTTGAAATCAGAACGCAAGTGAGAAGTTGAAATATTCCCAATTCCATCACGGTAGTAGACAGAGTGTACCCTTGGCGGTAATTTCGCTAGAAGATTCTTGAATGAAGAGACACCACTACCAGATGGCCTACCCTGATATTCAACTCTGCCAAAGAAAAGCTTTAGAAGGTGAGAAACAAATGCACACACATTTGTGTTTTTGTGTGTCGTCGCCAATAATAAGAGTCTAAACATGCACATGTGCATAAGAGACATATATATAGGGGTTTACTCCAATACAAACCACTCTTAGACTACAAACTACAAACTAAATAATTTTTTTTTCCAAATCGTGTCGAAACATAGCACATATGGTATGCAAATTGATTGTTGGGAGATGGAGAAAAATACGGTGAAGTCGGATTTCAAAAAAAGCTCTCCGATTGACGGGAAAAGTCAAATTAAAAACAGAGGGGAATAGGTGTGATTGTGTGTGGGAGGGTGTATTTTAGTTGTGTGTTGTGCATATAGGGGGGCCATTAGATTAGATTAATCTAAGGGTTTAGATTGGTTCTTAGTTTGTATTTGATCACTAGCCTATATATATATATATACAAGTTTATGCGTTGATAAAAAGAAATGCTAATTAGGCATCAAATCTGTTAATGAAATACCAAGATACCACTTTTTCCTAAGACAGTTCATACGAGCAGGAGCTCAATTGTATACTATTTAATCTACCAAAAGAATGCAAGTAAAAGGGTCTGGAAGTTTCATAAATAACATTTGGGACATACAAGGTTCCTTATCTCACAATCTTATGTTTAATTGAGTCAATCGGCCCTTTTATTTGGTTTTGTAGACACCAGGCCTTTCTCAATCCAGGCCATATATTACTTGTAACTTGTTAAAAAAATTGGAACACTTGGTTCTTGTTAAACTACTTGTACGTTGGCTAAATAGATATGATAAGCTACAATGGCACTCAAAGGTTTCAATTATTTGCAATGCTGGATATATCTATAAGCAAACCTTGAAAATACGCCCTTATGTCGCGCCCCACCATGAGCCAACTTGTAATGTTCTGTAATCTGAAGGTTACCCCAGTGAGAAATTTCAACTTCACGAATGAGTTCCTCAACAACAGCAAAAGGGTTGTTATTCTCAAAATGAATAATGACAGGAGAGTATGAATATGGAGAACGGTCCTCATAAGGCCCATACTTCAGTTCTGTGCCTTTACGGTCAGCAGGTTCCACTCTTGTGAATGATTCCACCTTGTTACTTGGCGTCCGAATCATAGTTTTCTGCCTTTTGATATAATAATGTGACAATATTAAAGCACTGTCATGGTAATACACCAACTGAGGCTCTGACTGGCTGATTTCAACTGGGTAGGGTTGGAGGGAATGAGTCAGTGTATATAACACTTCAATTGTTACAGATTCGCCGGTACTCAAGGGATTTAATAAATATGCAGTAAAGTATTTGGTTCCATTTGGCGAATCAGGAAGGTCAGTTGGATTGACTTGAAGGGGAAGATATGTTTTTTTCCTCTTTTTCCCAATGACAACTGCTGCTTGGAGATTAGCTATATTTTTAGCTTGTTCAGGTGAAAAGGCCAGAAGGATTTCCGAAGCACTAGACTTCCCTGTGTTTTCAACCTAAATAAAAAACACTGATTAAAGAAATTTGAATGTGGAGAAAAGGTTTTTAACATTTTAAAGTTTATCTTGGATTGTCATGTAGAAAGAGTTTTAATTTTCTATTAGTAACTAGTATAGAATATAATCATAAGATAGAGATGCATTATAAATTAAATAATACCATATTATCTCATATCACATAAATAGAATAAAGCTGAGGCTTTACATTGCGTTTCAGCTTCTCTGCATATTATTGGCTTATACACTAGGGCTATCCATTATTCACTGACACACTTTATCTTGCTATACGAGATTTATCAAATTTATTCAGGCAGTGATATGGGTAGCTGCAGCCCTTGGCTTAGTGGTTCTTGCAACAGAATACCAAATTACAAAAACATAACAATAACAATAATAATATAGCACTTCTTTTAAACAAGTGGAAAGACAAGTTCAAGTCGAGCCATACTTGTAATGATTTGTGATTAAAAGACCGAGTTTAATTTAGCAAAAAAAAAACCCGAGTTTAAATTAGGTGCTTTAAAAGTTTGCTTAAATGCAAAACGCAACGGAGAAGAAAATTTGACTAGGCTAAACATTTAAAGAAACTTGCGCCAGCTTAAGGCAAGGCAAGGTAAGGTTTCTTCATATATAAACCATATCTTAAGCCACATGAGACAAAAGCAACCAATTATTTTTTTTTTAAAATATGACTCGCACTACTTTCAGCCTTTCAGATTAACTATGCATTATTAGACTATAACATACTTTAAATACAGACGTGAAATACTCAAGTAGAACAAAGATGAGGAATTAAAAGAGTACCTTCAGCGTCAAATAAACCCTGACAATGTGTGAGATCACATCAATCTGAAACAATGATCAGTATGTCAGTGCCACGCTTTACACCATATTAAAAGCACTAATCAACTTAATTAAAAATTAAAATTCTAAATTAGCATGCATAAGCAACATGTCAATACTTAATTTCGTAGGATAAGGATTTGGGGGGGGGGGGGGGGGGGGGGGAGGTTGTGATGCTGCGGCAGTGAATTTAAATCTGAAGACTGTTATCTAGTGACATTTGTTTTTCAATAGTAAAATCTCACAAAGTAAAATTTAAGCAATTGATTCAGGTATTTGGTTTAATTGCAAAAAATCAGATAAATGGTTTCAATGCAAACTCCACTAATGAAGAAATATGCACTTGTAAAAGTTCAGACAAAACTATTAAACAGAGGGTACTGTTCAGCTAAATATATCAGAATATAGCACTTACTCCATTTTTTGTTAGAAATTAACTGACACCACCAATGTACACCATTAGTGCGCACACATTAATCCATGTTATTTTTGTTAATGTATGTCTGAGGACTTTGCATAGAAGGGCTGAAGGAGTGGTCTAGTGTGCAAAAGACTGTTCTAACATACAGCACTTCTATTCAACACATAGTTATTAGAATTAAAAATTACACCTATGTTTGCATAAAGGCAAACTTCACATTAAATTTCCTAATTCTTGTTGCACACAAAAAGTTCGTTAAGGCACAATTACAATTTAAACTGCAAAAAAAGGAAAAAGAAAACGCATCTTCAATACCAAATAATAATCGTGCAAACTACAAATACACTGCAATCAATTACATTTTAATGCTAAGCAGTTTGAGTTTCTGTATCTGATCGGCTTCTTACATTTCAGCTACAAATTCCTCACAAATTTCAAACACTTTCTCGTGATCAAATACAGCTACCTTGTCACGATAAACCGAACTAAAAGCATTGAACATAACTATTACCCTCAGTTACAGATATTAATACACACATATTACGTATATGTTTAATTTTTCCACAAAAACGAACAGAACAACTCGCAATCCGCCCTGCTATTAAACATTAAGATAAACAATGTCCTGAATCACAACAACAAAACACACACACACACACATAAATTTCAAATGAAAATGTAACTGAAAGTCCGAAGAATGTAGCAGGCAGCAGCATTATGCTAAACAGTAAAGTCAATTTAAACAATCAACACACACACACAGAGAGAGTTGACTTATTTTGACTTTTAAATAAGATAAATAGTGCAATCAATTACAATAATCAAAACATATATATGAAAATGAAAAAAGTGAGTAGATTGAAGGATAAAGGTAGATCTTACTCTGCGTTCAGCGTCAACGATCTGAAGATCAGAAGATGTAACGAGAGAGAGATGGGAGAGAGTGACGAGAGAGATTAGTAATATGTATATTCCATGTTTTCTTATGTTTATTTCCATCGCCTGATTCAATTTCAACTGCCTCTCTCTCCCTCTCTCTTCTCTCTCTATGTGTGTGTGAAGAGTGTGTTTTCAGTTGTGTGTACAAACAAGACGACTACCAAGTCAATACATGACTGGACTGCACACAGACTCCAAATGCCGACCTCTGTTCATTGTTCGGTTGGCCTTTTCTAATGGGCCTTTGATTTTTCAAAGTTACAAACACTTTCATCAACATTACAAATCAAAGGCCCATTAATTTGGAATAAAACCCCAATTAAAATTAGTAGTATATTTAGGCTCTGTTTAGAACTGCTGTTAAAAATTGTTGTACTGTTGAAAAAAGTGTTATTAAAATAAGTGTTGTTGTGAAAATCAGATAATTGTTTGGTAATAGTTTTGATATGTGCATGTTTTGGTGTATAATATAAAAAATTAATGTTTTTGGTGAGTTTTGATGTTGAAACCAGTAGCTGCTTCCGGCAAAAGCTGAAAAGCAGCTTTTTTCAAAAGCATGGGGATCTGCTTTCTCTAAAAGCAGCTTTTTAGCCAAAAGCGTTTTTCAGAAAATCAGCTTTAAAATTTTACCAAACACTTTTTTAGCTGTTTTTCAGAAAAAAACTGTCATTGCTATCTGCAACAGCAATGCCAAACAGAGCCTTAATCTAGAAATTTACCCGACAAACAACCCTAAAAATATCATTTACAATACCTCTTTCAAATACACCTTCAAAATAATCGCATAGCATATCTTTTAATGAAAAAGTTTTCGTGAGATTATCTTAACCGAGAAACAATATTCTCATCTTTTAATCCTAAATAAAACATATGTATATCTATACTTACTATATTATTAAGAGAAAAAAGAATATCGGATAATATGTTTTAGTTGAAAAAGCTAATTACTCGTGATATTTTTGTAAAATAAGAGGATTATTTTTTAAAAATTAGAAAAATTAATGTATTTTAGCTAAAAACTAGTACAAAAAACCGCGCTTCGCGGCGGCGGCGGCATTTTAAAAAAAAAAATATTCTATTAATTAAATTACAAAAATTACTCAATCCTCTCTAATAAGTCGTCCTCCAGTGAAACGAAATTCCTTTTTAATATCAATATCTCAAATTTAATATATTGAATACTTATGTTATATATTAATTTTCATGTTAACATACTCATTTTTTTTAATGAGTCGGTCTCTCGTTAGAAAAAATATATCTATCAATTAAATTACAAAAATTCAATAGAACTTTTAATTCTATAAATTCTCATCTATAAATTCGAACATCCATTCTACTTTCAATAGAACTTTTAATTATATGGCTTACCTATAAATTCAAACTATTATCATTTATAAATTCGAACACCTACTCTACTTCACATAGAACTTTATTTATATGTCTTTTCTATAAATTCGAACTCTTCTCCTCTATAACTTCCAACACATATTCTACTTATAATATGCTAAAAAAATATTTTTTTTGATTTATTAGTATTTAAAACTGTAAAACTCTAGAAAAATTAGAAAAATAGATATAAACGATCTTAGAGACGCCACCTCACCTCCCCTCCCGCCAATTACAGCATGCCTACCTGATGTCAAAATCAAGAGATGAAACAAACATCTAAACAAACAAAAACAAATGAAAATGAAAATATAGACAGTAAAAAAAGCTTTACGATTGGACATACTGGTCACACAGGAGATTATAAAATGATGAGATACATATATACATGTAACATGTGAAAATCGATTTTTATAGAATTACGATTTAGAATATGTTTTTGTTATGGATTAAAAAACGTACTTTGTGAATTTAATGAGCTTCGAGCTTTAATGGCTGCACTCGTGTTTCCGGACTAAATTGGTCCTCACAAGATGCCTACGTATCTCAAATCGTTATTGAGAATCAAGCCAAAGACGTAGTTCTGATTGTAGGATCAGGGACCTTATATAGGCGTCTGGAGCCTAGTATTTATGGTATGTTTGGGAGACTTAGCGGATAAGTCTTCTTTTTGATATTGGATAAGTATTGTATTTCTTGCTGAAGAATTCGTTTCCTTGTTGATAAAGGTTATGACTCATTAATTGCCTTTAATTGGGATTCTGGATCCTTCCTTGACCAATTTGCCATAATTTGGACTCTTTTTATGAGCTGTATATTTTCCCTATTCATTAATTACGAAATTAATGAATAATTAGGGTATTGGGCTTTAAATATCGGCCTTTCGTTTGACCAGTCAATTATATTTCTATAATTACTTTTCTGACCATATCATTTGCCCCCCAACTTCTAGGACAATCTCTCTTGGATTATCGTAGAAGTTATTTCATTCAGGAGTTACGAAATTTTCTTCCATATCGTGGCTTGGTTTGACGAACGTATAGTTCTAAATCAATTTTATAATTCTCCAAAACAGGAATCGGGATTTTTCATCAATTCCTTGGAATATAAATTGATTTTTGAATTTTTCATGTCACTTTCGACCAGGATCCTGGTCGAATTTGACCTTGATTTTAGCTCCTGGTCGAACTCCTTCGACCAGGATTCTGGTCGAAATTTGCTTGCATTTTGCCTCCTGGTCGAATGGTTTCGACCAGGATTGTGGTCGAACATGACTTCAATTTTGATACCTGGTCGAATGATTTCGACCAGGGATGTGGTCGAACATGACTTCAATTTTGATACCTGGTCGAATGATTTCGACCAGGGATGTGGTCGAACATGACTTCAATTTTGGTGCCTATTCGAACTCATTCGACTAGGATTCTGGTCGAATACTTGGTTCGTTACAGACTTTTAGGGCCCACATATATTGGGCTTCATTTGGGCCAGAGGATTTTAGCAACTGGGCCTTTATCTTTTTATTGGGCCTTTAGCCTTTTTTTAATAATTGGGCTTTTATCCTTTCGACGAGATTTTTGGTCGAATACAAGAGCCATTTTGGGCTTTATTCGAATTTATTTGATCAGAACCTTGATCGAAAATGTAGTTTGTTTTTTGTAATGGGCTTAGTTGGGCCCAAGGATCTTCACTGTTCAACTTTATCAATTGGGCTTTTAGCCTTTTATGGGCCGTACCGGCTAATGCCGGTTGCCCTTCCTTCAACCGGCCCATTGACCGGCTGTCATCCCTATATAAGGGTGAGTTCTCATTTGTTTCCATTCATTCTTCACATTTCACTTTCTCAAAGTTACTCTGCTAAATTTTCTCCGAAATTTTCTTTAGATTGCTCTGCTAGGGTTCTGTCGCAAGGCGATTCCCGGCGAGATTTTCTCACCGTTTTCTGGGTTTTCACTTGAAGATTTGAAGATTTTCTTTGAAGATTCTGGGTTTCTTTGAAGGTTCTGGATTTCCTTGAAGATTTCTGGGCAATTTTCTTTGAAGATTTGAAGATTTTCTTTGAAGTTTCTGGGTTTGAAATGGCTGATCGCGCTTCCCAACGTCTTTCGAAGATGAATTCTGCATCAAAACGAGGTACCCCCATTCCTATTCGTTCAAAATACATGTCTTTGCATGATATGATTAATGAACGTGGGGATGAATACCCGTCTGTATCTGCTTTAGATTCGTATGACTGTAGCAATAGATTTCATGAAGTAGATATGATAAAAGATTATAATAAGATGTATAGGGTAAAGGCCCCCTTGAAGCTTGTTCCTGCCGGCCCCGGTGACCGTTCATGTCACTGGCGGTCAAATGCTTTGTGTATTTATAGGGATGCCATAGTTGCTGGCCTTAGGTTCCCTTTTCACGAGTTTGTTCCTAGACTTTTGGCAGATGTCCAAGTCAACCCTTGCCAATTACCTCCAAATGCCTGGAGGATAATTAATTGTTTCATGGTTTTATGCCTTCGTAAAAACTTTCCTCTTTCTGTACCTTTGTTTAGAAAGATCTTTCAGTTTAAGAATAGCTCAGCCAACAACTTGGGTTGGGTGTATATAAGCCATAGGGTAGGCTTCCCTTTCATCTTTCACCCCAAGTCAATCCCAGATAATAACCCCAAATGGAAAAATGAGTTCATGTATCTTGTATGGGAAGGAGGGGACTGGGGAACCCTGTTCCGTACATCTTTTGGGAGAGTTTCTGATGGTAGTCCCGGTAACATTATCTTAAATGAGGAGGAGCTCCATGCCTACTCAGAGCTCATTAAGGATAATGGGACTACCGTGGCTTGGGAGTTACTGGATGAGTTCGTCCTCAAGTCCGTAGGGCTCTCTACTGTTCATGATAAGGGTATTTTTGCTTATCCCTCTTCATTATGCCTATTTTTATTTCTTTGTGATTTTCTGTTAACCATTTTCTGGCTTTTCTTGTAGCTGCGGCCTTTATCAACAAGACCAATGAGCCCAAGGATGTAGAGACATCCAGGATGAAAAGGGCTAGGATCGGGGATGATCCCAGGGGGAAAGCCAGTGCTCCCAGCTTCTTGATCCCTTCTGTGGATGAGGTGGACATTCCTGTGTCTGCCAAGTCCTCAGTGTGGCGCCCCAACTGGGGTATCAGGAAGAAGGATACCATTACTGGGGTGTCCAAACATGCTGTGGACTGGTCGTACCACTCTCTTACCCCTTGTGATTACAAGGACTTCGTTGCAGATTCCACCCTTGAGGGTGCTGAGCATCTTGGGGCTCAAGCTATTGCTGCGGTAATTTTCTTTACCTTAGCTATTTCTTTGAAGTTTCTGCTTATATTTTCCTAACTTTTATTTTTTGGCAGACCAATGCCAACTTTCAGGGGGTATTGTTCCAAGCTAAGGCTTGGCGTACCTCCTCTGAGGCCAACAGAGTCAAGCTGGAGAGGTCCGAGGAGGAGGTGAAGTCTCTTAAGGAGACTCTTGCCAGGAGGGAGAAGGAGCTTGCTGACGCTCAGGCTGATATTGTTGAGCTGAGGAAAGGCAAGGATGATTGCATCGATGAGTACCTTGACTCTCAGGAGTACAAGGACTTGATCGAAAAGCATGACGAGATCCTTTTCCCAGTCCAGCATACTTCAGGATGGGAGGATGCTGTTCAGGCTATCTTGGCCAAGCATCCTGGAGTCTTTGATGCTGCTGACTTTCCTGCTCCTCACCCTCCTACTCCCTTGGAGCGTATTTTGGCTGGAGTTGACGATATGGAGGAAGATGCTAGGATTTTAGTTCCAGAGCATTCATCACCCCTCAGTGACGCTTCTGCTGATGGTGCTGAGGATGCTGGTGAGCATTCTTCCAGCTCTAGTTCAGGGGAGGAGACAGATGCAGGAGTCAAGGATGGTGACGCGCAGCCGTAGTTTGTAGTTTCTTTATGGCCATTCATGGCTTTGTATTTTCTTTCTATGTATTTCCAGCCTTTGGGCTTAACTTAAACTTTTGTAAGTTTAGTTTTATTTATATTTTGTGGCCATTCATGGCTTGTGTTGTTTTCTCGCCTTTTGCACGTTTAGTTAGCATTTTGTACATATCTATCAGTATGTAATGCATTCAAAACATGATGAATAGGAGTATATAATTCATAACTTTGAAGAACGGGCTCAACCCTTACATAATACTCAAGTTTTAGAAACTTGGGTTGGTTTTATCAAACCTTATTTCTAGTAGTGAATCCACTTAGGAAACACCTTAAACATAATAAACTTTCAAGTTGGAGGCATGCCAAGTTCTCGGCACCTCATGCCCTTCAAGGGTTTCTAGCTTGTAAGAGCCTCGACCAAATACGTTCTTGACGCGATATGGTCCTTCCCAATTTGGGGCCAACTTCCCTTTTTGTCCAACTCCGGATGCCTCAATTTTTCTGAGAACCAAGTCTCCTTGTCGAAAGAACCTTTCTTTAACCCTTAGGTTGTAGTAGAAAGATGCCTTCTTTTGATGTTCAACTATCTTGGCGTTTGCCTCATCTCTAACTTCGTCAATTAGATCTAAGGATAGCCTCAAGCCTTCTTCATTTGTTTCTGGTTCATAAGCCTCAACTCTTGGGGAGGTGTGAGTAATTTCCACTGGGACCACTGCCTCTGCTCCATAAGCCAATAGGAATGGAGTTGCCCCGGTGGTGACTTTGCAAGTAGTACGATATGCCCAAAGTATAGGGAGTAATTCGTCTACCCAAGTGTTTCTGGAGCGTTCAACTCTTTTCTTTAGTCCATCAAGGATGATTCGATTTGCAACCTCAGCTTGCCCATTTGCTTGAGGATGGGCGACAGAAGTGAAGCGCAATTGGATATCGTTTTCATCACAATACTTCTTGAACTCATCGTTGTTAAACTGGGTTCCATTGTCCGTGACCAGGACTCGTGGAATTCCATATCTGCATATCACATTTTCCCAGAAGAATTGCATCACTTGCTTGGTGGTTATCTTGGCTAATGGCTTAGCCTCAATCCACTTGGTGAAATAATCAATTGCTACTATCAAGAACTTTCTTTGAGCACTTGTCATAGGAAATGGCCCGAGTATATCCATTCCCCACATAGCAAAGGGGATAGGTGAGTTAATGGATGTCATCATCTCTGGTGGTTGCCTAACCACTGGTGCATGTTTCTGGCACCGTTCACATTTCTTGACGTAGCTTTTAGCATCAGCAAGTATGCTTGGCCAATAGAAACCTAGACGAGTGACTTTATGAGCCAGGGCTCTGCCCCCCAAGTGTTGCCCACAAATCCCTTCATGCACTTCCTTTAGGGCCAATTCTGCCTCTTGAGGTCTCAAGCACTTTAAGTACGGAATAACAAAAGATTTCTTGTATAGGATTCCCTCAATTAGGGCATACCTTAGTGCTCTGACGTATAGCTTTCGTGCTTCTGAAGTGTCGTTGGGCAGCCACCCAGTTTCCAGATGAGCTTTGATGGGATCAATCCAACAACTGGTGATACCAATGGGGGCTACCAACTTTCCATTGATGCTTGGGGTATTCAAGACTTGGAAGTATACACTCCCGGCATAGTTTTCAATTTCAGAAGAGGCAAACTTAGACAAGGCATCAGCCTTCATATTTTCTTCCCTTGGAATGTGTTCCACATAGCATTCATCGAACTGAGTCATAATGGCCTTGACAAGTTTTAAGTACTTGGCCATGACTTCATCTCTGGCCTCAAACTCCCCATTTACTTGGGAAACCACTAGCCTCGAGTCTCCACATACTTTCAGAGTTTTGACCCTCAAGGCTCCAGCCAGCCCTAAGCCAGCTATCAGAGCTTCATACTCAGCCTCATTGTTTGTCGTCGGGAAGTCAAGTTTTAGTGCATACTCTATTAGGAATCCATCAGGACTTTGTAGCACTAAACCAGCTCCACTTGATTTTGTTTTTGATGCTCCATCAAAATAGAGCACCCAACATTCTTTGAAGGTCATTTCCTCATCTTTCTTATCTTCCATACTCACTTCCTGCCCCCCGACTTCTTGGTTGTCAATGGTGCATTCAACCATGAAGTCAGCAAGTGCTTGAGCTTTTATGGCCGTTCGAGGCTTATACTTGATGTCGAATTCGCCCAATTCAATGGCCCATTTGATCAATCTTCCACTAACTTGAGGGCTATGCAAGATGTTTCTTAGAGGTTGATCAGTCAAGACCTCTATCTTGTGAGCCTGGAAGTAGGGGCGTAGCTTTATTGAGGCCATTATCAAGGCTAAGGCAAACTTCTCAACCATTGAGTAGTTTATTTCTGCCCCATGTAGAATCTTGCTCACATAGTAGATGGGTTTCTGAACCTTTACTTCTTCCTTTACCAAAACAGCTCCAAGGGCTGTGTTGGAAACCGCCAAGTATAAATAGAGAATTTCTCCTGGCTTGGGTTTTGCCAACAGTGGTGCTTCAGCCATATATTTCTTCAGGGCCTCAAAGGCCTCTTGACTTTCAGTTGTCCATTCAAAATTCTTCACTTTTTTGAGTGCTTTGAAGAAGGGTAAACACTTCTCTCCAGACTTGGAGATGAATCTTCTCAAAGCAGCCACTCTTCCCGTCAGTTTCTGGACATCCTTGACAGTCTTTGGTGGTTCCATGTCTAGGATTGCTTTGATTTTGTCGGGATTAGCCTCGATTCCTCTCTTGGAAACCATCAGGCCTAAGAACTTTCCCGAGCCTACACCAAAGGCACACTTAGCTGGATTCAACATCATCTTGTGGTGCCTCAACACTTCGAATGCCTCTCGGAGGTGCTTAATGTGATCGGCCTTATCGAGGCTTTTGACTAACATGTCATCTACGTAGACCTCCATGGTTTTTCCAATCAGGTGCTCAAAGATTTTGTTCACCAACCTTTGATAGGTTGCTCCATCATTTTTAAGCCCAAAAGCCATGACTAAGAAACAGAAGACACCAAAGTCAGTGATGAATGACACTTTGGCGATGTCATCTTTGTGCATCTTGATTTGATTATATCCGCTGAAGCCATCCATGAAACTTAGCATCTCATGCCCAGCAGTGGCATCTATCAAGGCATCAATCCTAGGTAAGGGAAAACAATCCTTAGGACATGCATCATTCAAATCGGTGAAGTCGACGCACATTCTCCACTTCCCGTTAGCTTTTTTGACCATCACGGGGTTAGCTAACCATTCTGGGAATTGAATTTCCTCAATGAACCCGGCTTCCAAAAGCTTATTCACTTCTTGCTTAATGGCTTCAAGCCTCTCTGGAGCAAAACTTCTTTTCTTTTGTTTCACTGCCTTTCTTTCTGGATCCACATTCAATTTGTGAGATATTAGTTGGGGATCAATCCCTGGCATGTCAGCCGCTGTCCAAGCAAAAACGTCATTGTTCTCTTGAAGAAAAGATGCGAGTTTGCCTTTCAATGGTTCGGGCAGTAGTGCCCCAACATAAGTCACCTTCTCTGGTTCATCCGGGACTAAGGGAATTGGGATTAAATCCTCAGCTGGTTTCCCTCTTCGGTCCTCATTGTCACTAGTGTCCATATCTTCAATGGGGAGAACCTGCCCCCCAACTCCATCAGGCCTCAACGCGGCTACATAACAGCTTCTAGCCATCTTTTGGTCTCCCCGTTCTTCACCAATCCCATTCCGAGTGGGGAATTTGAGTTTCAGGTGGTAAGATGAGGCAACAGCCTTAAACGCATGAAGACCCGTCCTCCCAAGGATCGCATTGTAGGTTGAGGTTGCCTTTATAACTATGAAGTTCAGCATCTGAGTGGATGTATTCGTTCCTTGTCCCATGGTCATTGGGAGTTGGATAGTGCCTTCCACCTTTGATTCCACTCCATTGAACCCATATATGGGCATATTAGAGGGTGTCAACTGAGAATCAGTGTAACCCATCTTGATAAAGGCATCGTGGAACAATATATCCACTGAGGCTCCATTGTCGACTAGGACTCTCTTTGTTTCGGAGTTACCTATCACAGGTACTATGACAAGAGGATCATCGTGGGGGAACTTCACCCCTTCCAAGTCTGAATCATCAAAACCTATTGACACTTCTGTTCGTGCACGCTTCGGTGCTTCTCCAATGACGGTCAGTACCTCTCGGGCATAAGCTTTTCTTGAGTTTCGGGAGGACCCAGCAGCAGTTGGCCCTCCGAATATCATGTTGATCACTGGCCCTCGGGGCTTGGGATTCCGATCTTGATCGTTGTCCCTTCTATCATAATCCTTCCTTTCATAGTTCCCCCTTTGGCTACCTTGGCTTCCATCCTTAGTGAACTTGCTGAGTTTTCCTCTTCGTATCAGAAACTCAATCTCATCTTTCAATTGCCTACAATCGTCGGTGTCATGACCGACTTCTTTGTGGAATCGACAAAACTGATTTTGGTTCCGTTTGGACAAATCAGCCCTCATTGGCTTTGGCCACTTGATATCTTCTTCCTTGGCTATCTCCATCAGAATTTGACTCCTGGGAGTATTCAATCTTGCATACTCCGTGAACTTCGGCCCAAAATTATTTCTCTTGGGTGGAGAGTCAGAATTCTTTGATGTTCGGGGAAACTTTTCCTTGACGTCGTACTCTTGAGTTTCTTTTCTTTTCTTTGAGTTTCCACCGTCGCCAACGGTGGGTTCATACTTTCTCATGCTTTCCTCAGCCTTGATGTACTTTCCGGCTCTATCTTGGAGCTTCAACATGCTCTCTGGTGGATGTTTGGCCAACGACCTCCTGAAGTGGTCATCAGTGGTTCCTTGTTGCAGGGCTATCATAGCCACTTTGTCGTCTAGATCCGGGACTTTCAAAGCCTCTCGAGTGAATCGATTAATGTAGTCCCTTAGGGCTTCATTCTTTCCTTGACGTATTGCCATGAGTGATGCAGAACTTTTCTCATGCACCCTTCCACTAATGAACTGGTTGATGAAAGCCTTGCTTAGCTCCTTAAAGGACCCAATAGAGTTGGGAGGTAGACGGCTGTACCAACGTTGAGCCATACCAGCAAGAGTTTGGGGAAACGCCCTACACTTGACCGCATCGTTGGCCGGCTGCAACAGCAGTGCATTGGAGAATGTCCTTACATGATTTGCGGGATCTCCCGTTCCATCATAGGCTTTGATCGAAGGCATCTTAAACTTTCTGGATATAGCCGTTTTCATGATGTCTTGAGTAAACGGTGGTGTAGGATCATCAGGATCTCCTAGGGGCAACAGATTACTAGGATCACCCCTTGGGGCTTCAGCCCTCTTGGTCCTTCTTGGTGGATCCAAGTTGATTATCGGGATTCCTTCAGTTGTTCGGCCCCGAGTTTGAGCGGCCTCTTCTTCAGCAAGGAGTTTTTTGAGCCTTGCAGTCTCTGCCTCATGGGCTGCAAGCTTCTCCCTAGTAGTTTGGGGTGGCTCCCGATTTGTTTGTGAAGAACGTCTCCTCCTTGGGGCGACATCCTCCCCAGTTGTATAACCCTCATCCTCAGTGTATGGGCCAGAGTAATCTTGAATGAGAGGGGTCTGACGAGTCTGTTGATTTTGGGGTCCCAGACCTTGAATATAAGGGGGCACGTATGCCTCATGATAGATTGGATTAGTTCCACTACCGCCTGCCATGGGTCGAGGGGGCATGCCATAGCTTGGCATCCCCAAGGTCTGATTTGCGTATTGAGGGAGATCAGTAGTGTGGAGTTGAAGACTGCGAGGTGCGTTTATAAGCAGCGCAGAAGTTGTAATTGGTTGCTGGTGAACGGTTTCTTGTGGATTAGATCCATGAATAACCATTTGTAGGGGATTCGTCCCTTCAGTAGTAATCGGGACTTCTTGTCCTTGAGTGTTGGTGGGGATATTCGCCCCTTGAGTGCCAGTAGTTGGCGGTGGTTGGCTCCCATGAGTATCAGCCCCGGAGGTGATAGGGAGGCCTTCAGAAGTATCAGAATCTCTGGTTGTTCTTCGCGTGTTTGCCATGGTTGATGTTGTTTTCCCACAGACGGCGCCAAATGTTATGGATTAAAAAACGTACTTTGTGAATTTAATGAGCTTCGAGCTTTAATGGCTGCACTCGTGTTTCCGGACTAAATTGGTCCTCACAAGATGCCTACGTATCTCAAATCGTTATTGAGAATCAAGCCAAAGACGTAGTTCTGATTGTAGGATCAGGGACCTTATATAGGCGTCTGGAGCCTAGTATTTATGGTATGTTTGGGAGACTTAGCGGATAAGTCTTCTTTTTGATATTGGATAAGTATTGTATTTCTTGCTGAAGAATTCGTTTCCTTGTTGATAAAGGTTATGACTCATTAATTGCCTTTAATTGGGATTCTGGATCCTTCCTTGACCAATTTGCCATAATTTGGACTCTTTTTATGAGCTGTATATTTTCCCTATTCATTAATTACGAAATTAATGAATAATTAGGGTATTGGGCTTTAAATATCGGCCTTTCGTTTGACCAGTCAATTATATTTCTATAATTACTTTTCTGACCATATCAGTTTTGTATTTAGAATATGTTTTGTAAATCCTAAAACATATTCTAACTATACTATGTTGAAAAATATTTTTTTTATTTATTAGTATTTAAATTATAAAACTCTAAAAAAATTAGAACAATAAATGAAAATATTCTTAAAGACGCCACAAAACATCTCGCATATTATTATTTATATTGATTTTGATTTTAATGTTCATTAACAATACATAGTGATGAAAATTATTTTTATATTTTAGAATTTTATATTATAACATATATTTTAATAATATTATAATTTAAAATGAAAAGGATTACCAATATATTCATGAATGGTGGTCATGGTTACACGTCTGACACCCGTCTGACGGCCTCCTCTTGCAAAATTAAAGAAAATAATAGTAAAATTAAAATAGATACATATTAAATCCAAACAAATCTAAACATATTACATATTCATAATCAAAATAATATATTAATCAATTCATGTTTCATGTAAAAAGACTCGGAACAAAACTTACAAACCGACAACACTCCTTATTATACAATCAAATATAATGAAACCCAAAAAAGAAAACCTCTGTTAATAAAAAAGAAGGCGGAGAGCTATGAGGGGTTGTTATGTTCTCCGGTTAGTACAAACTTCTAGTTACTTACCCTGCACACACAACAAATTTTTAAAAGATATGAGAATTAGTATTCTACAAGAGTTAAGAAAAAGATAATATCAAAAAAAAAAAGCATTTGCTCACCTAATAGAAGCACACTAATTTACTTGAATTCGCGATGTTACTAATCACAAAAGATTGAACATGAAGAAACCTTCATTCTAAGAAAATTATATTAAGCATCAAATTAATGTTCCTCAAAATTTTTAAGTTGAAAAAATAATACGATTTTTTATATATAAATTTTGGTGTTAGTGGTGCGTACGAAATATGATTTCTAACTAATATAGGAGTGCGTGAGTTTTATTAAAGCTGTTAACACGGTAGCAGCAGGCAGGTCTGTCGTAGGTATTTTTGTCCGAATGCTGTTGAATTCGAACTCCTCCCTATAACTTCGAACACCTATTCTACTTCTAATATGTTAAATATATTTTTGATTTAATAATATTTAAAATTCAAAAATTCTAGAAAATTAGAAAAGTATATTGAGCCGATCCTGGATACGCCGCATAAGCTCCCGCGTATCCTCGTTTATATATATACTAGCTTATAGTCCGTGCGATGCACGATTACTTAAATTTTATTTATAATTATTCTGTTTATAATTATATTTTTATTACGATGCAACACACGATTGTTTTTTTAATATTTATAATTATATTTATTTATGAATATTTTAATATTTAAAAGTTATTAGTTTACATGATTAAATTATTGTTAAAAAAGATTTAGTCAAAAAAAATTATAGTTAAAAATTTGATATTTATTATATTTTACACTCTCGGTTTAATATTTGTTTATATTAAGTTATAAAAGTTAGATTTGACCAATTTTACGGTTCATATGAAATTCACAAAATAATCTTTAATTTAGTTGTGGTTTAATAGTTCTTTTTCAATTAAAAACTATTCTAAAACTAAAAAGAGAATGAAGTGACGAAATTTAATGTTGAGAATTCTATTCGATTTAGGAAATATACTTAACTTATATGTAGTTTAGATTATTAGAATAACCTTTATTAACCAAATACAGGTTTTAATGTTAAATCTAACGGTTTTCACCTATCTATTTAAGATTAAACGATTTTTATTATTTTGGTTATAAATGGGTTTCCTTATTTAATTACAACTATTTTTATGTTTTATCTTTTTGGAAAATCCAATCCTAATATAATATCTTTTAACTTATATCATTTTTAGATAATAATTTCTTTTTATATGATATAATCTTGATCAGCTATTTTTAAAAGTATTGGATCTAACGGTTGAGAATGTTTTGACGGTATTTAGGACCAAATTACCAGGATAACATCATTAATTTTTCTTAATATTTATAATTTTTTTAAATATTTATTGCTAAAATATAATATACTCTTTTTTGTAATATGTTAATGATGCGGGAACTTTGAACTTTTGAGAAAATAAATTATCAATTAAAATATATTTTTTTTGTAATAGTTTTTCTTTTAAAGTAGTACACCGTGACGATCAAAATTCTGTATAAAATTCATTTTTTTTTAGTATATCCCGTAAATATCTATGTTATTATATTAAAGACTAAATAATGAAAGTTTTCTTATAAGTGTGGTCGCTTTTTTTGATCACTCAATCCATAATCGTTGGATCTTTCAAATTAAATTGTTGAGAAACGTTATATATAACAGTAAAATTATCATGTAGAATGATCTAAGATTTGAATCTATCAACAACATATTAAAATTTACAGGGTTTTTTTTGAAAAAAATTTTTGAATTTTTTTTTCGTTCAGACATAGGTTATTTGATAATATTTTTTGTAAAGTACGATTTTTCAGAAAAGTACTATACTAATTGATTAACAAATTTTTAAAGTTTCGAATTTAATAATTTATAATGTATATAGGTTAAAAAAGTTAGGTCTGTTCTGTAGCTGAGTCTACAATTTCGAAATACGGTTTTTTTTTAATATGAATATAGTCCTGCTAACAATGAAATTAGGTCTCTCTGCTTATAAAACAAAATCACCATTTGCGTATAATTTATTATTTAATAATAAATTATATTTGATTAGTTATGATCTATTACTTAATAAAATATGATAAAAAAATATGCACAATTTTATAAAATTGTATCCTCGTATTATTATATTCTTTGTTGATTTGAATTTTTCTTAGATTGATTTTAATTTTTGAACATAGATTTCTAAATTTAAAATAGTTAGAAAAAAGTAATTAAATTGGCGTTAAAATAATGATGACATAATAATCATTATTCGAATTTAAATACTCACTTTACTGATTTGGGCTTTTTCTTGTGTTTTAAAAATCAGATTTTGACGATTTTACACCTCACGTGAAGATAATTAAATTATTTTTAATTAAAAGATGGTTTAACAATTTTTATATAACTGGAATTGTCCATGGAAGAGAAAAGAAAGTCACGAATTTTTTACATGGAGAACTCTATTCAATATAGAAAACTTATTTATATTTGGTATATTTGGTTTAAATTATCAAAATACACTTTTTAGAATTTAAATATAATACTAATATAAATAAAATACACTTTTTTAATATTTGATCAAACGATTTTCATTTATGTAGTTAAGATCTAATAGTCCTTATTAATTTGGTTGTCACGATCAAAATTTTGGATAAATCCCTATTATGCTTATTATATTAAAGAGTTTAATATAATAAGGATATCAAGTACATACTGATATAAGTATCATACAAACTGTTTTTACTTTTAATGTTTCGGTTTTATTTATAGTGTATATAAAATTTTAAAATACATTATTACTTTAAAATTATTAAACAGTATAAAAATTATGTTATGATTATATAAAATTTTATTCTCATATTATTATAGTCTTTATCGATTTGAATTTGTTCTTAATTTATTTTAATACTTTATTGAAAGAAAGAAAAAAATTCTATATTTAAAAGAATTAGTGTAAAATAAATAAATTGGTGCTACAATTATAAAAAAATATTTATTAAAATTTAGATACTCACTTTACTATTTGGGTTCTATCCTGAGTTTTAGAAATTGAATTTTGACGATTTTACAACCCATGTGAAACTAACGAAATTATCTTTAATTTAATGATGATTTAATAATTATTATCTAACTTGACCACTGACCTACCCATAAACCGAAAAGAAAAGATGGTTAAGTATTATATTCAAAATTATTGTTTATGAATATGAAACCCTCAATATTTTAATAATATTTTGATATTATCCTTTTATGTTTGTTATATGTAAAATAATATAATTATAATTCAGATTAATCAAATTGTTATGTTCCTTCAGAAAAATTAAATTTATTCATGTATAACTAAGTCTCTTATAACGCAGGGTCCACATGTATCATTGTTATATGATATATATGAGCATTATATTGATAATTTTTAATATTGTAATCGATGTGAATTGTTATCTGATATTTGGTTTAACAGTTATTATCTAACTCGAACTATACATAAATTAAAGAGAAAATATATTTAAGAATTTTTACATAGAAAAATTTTAAATTATCAAAATACACTTTTTAGTATTTAAATATAATTCTATTATTAATCATATACACATTTTAATATTAGATCTAACAATTCTCATCGATCTATTTAAGATCTAACTGTAACAATTAATTTGGTCGTATAGTGGTCGTACACGGACCAGATCGATTTTAATTTTTTTTTAAATTGATTTTAATATTTTATTGAAATAAACATAGAATTTATAAATTTAAAAGAATTGGGAAAAAAATTAAATTGGTGCTACAATAATAATAAAAAAATTATTAAAATTTAGATAATCACTTTACTATTTGGGCTCTATCTTGAGTTTTAGACAACAGATTTTAACAATTTTACAGCCCACGCGAAGCTAACAAAATTATCTTTACTTTAATGATGGTTTAATAATTATTATCTAACTGGAACTATCCATAAACTAAAGAGAAAATATAATTACGATTTTTTGCATAAAGATTTCTATTCAATATAGAAAACCTATTTTTAATTGGTTTAAATTAAAAAAAATATTAAAATTTAGATAATCACTTTACTGTTTGGGCTCTATCTTGAGTTTTAGACAACATATTTTAACAATTTTACGGCCCACGCGAAACTAACAAAATTATCTTTAATTTAATGATGGTTTAATAATTATTATCTAACTGGAACTATCCATAAACTAAATAGAAAAGATAATTACGATTTTTTACATAAAGATTTCTATTCAATATAGAAAACCTATTTATAATTGGTTTAAATTATCAAAATACACCTTTTAGTATTTAAATACTATCCTATTATTAATCAAATACAATTTTTAATATTATATCTAACGG
Source organism: Heracleum sosnowskyi (assembly GCA_030848705.1). Taxonomy (NCBI): domain Eukaryota; kingdom Viridiplantae; phylum Streptophyta; class Magnoliopsida; order Apiales; family Apiaceae; genus Heracleum; species Heracleum sosnowskyi. The sequence goes on from CM061239.1 coordinate 16,029,920, forward strand.
TTCTCATCTATTTGAATATTTATAGTTTTATAATCCAACGGATCATATACTTTTGGTAGTAGAGTGACCGACCAAAGTTTTGGATAAGATCTCCTTTACGCTTATTATATATAAGGAGTTAATATTGATGTAATTGATTATTTATAAATTAGGATAAATGATCGAAAATCGAAAACCAAAACTTTCAATGTAATTTTATATAAAGTTACTTACTTATTTTCAAATCTATTTTATTACTTTTAATCATTTAATAAAGTTTAACACACCTATTTATTTTTTTAAACAAATGCAATTAATAAAATTTTAAAACGTAAATAATAAAAATAACAATTATTAAAAATATTCCGTGCATCGCACGGGTTTTAAGGTAGTGAAAATTAATTAACTCCTTTATATATAATAAGCGTAAGAGAGATCTTATCCAAAACTTTGGTCGGTCACTGTACTACCAAAAGTATACGGTCCGTTGGATTATAAAACTATAAATAATTAAATCGATGAGGACCGTCAGATGTAATATTAAAAATTGTATTTGATTAATAATAGGATAGTATTTAAATACTAAAAGGTGTATTTTGATAATATAAACCTATTATAAATAGGTTTTCTATATTGAATAGAAATCTTTATGTAAAAATCCGTATCATCTTTTCTCTTTATTTTATGGATAGTTCCAGTTAGATAATAATTATTAAACCATCATTAAATTAAAGATAATTTTGTAAGGTTCGCGTGGGCTGTAAAATCATTAAAATCTGTTGTCTAAAACTCAAGATAGAGCCCAATAGCCCAAACAATAAAGTTATTATCTAAATTTTAATAAATAATTTTTTATTATTGTAGGATCAATTTAATTTTTCGATCACGGTTTATCATATATTGTGACACGACTCACATGCTGATGCTACCCTCATCTCTGTGGGCCTTAAAATCATTAATTCCTATTAAATTGTTTTTTTACAACTATTTGGTTCCTTGGCTGAAAAGTAATGACGGATAATTGCCACTATGTCCGGCATTATTGTAAAAGATTTTCAAATTCATGGTCTTCGGGCCTGTTTGGCCGGGGACATTTATACATTATAAGTTGATAAGAACTTATGAGGGGTGTTTGTGTATACAACTTATTTCATAATTTATAACTTATAAATTGATAAGTTGAATGTTAGAAATCACTAACATTTTACTTAACTTATCAACTTATTCTTTGATTTATTTATTTTTCTAATATTTTATATTTTTACATTTATGTTTCTAAATATTTTTTTAATTTAAAATACAAGTGTTGAAATCATTATATTTAAAAATTATTTTTTCAAATTTAAAATCAAATTCACTAACTTATAAGTAAATTTATCCAAACACCCGTATAACTTATAAGAATTAATCAACTTATCACTTATATGACACTTAGGGCCTGTTTGGCGCACGAAAAATAAGTCGACTTATGGCTTATAAAGCCATAAGATCTTATGGGGGTGTTTGTCAACCCAACTTATGACCTCAACTTATAACTTATATGTTTACTAGCTTTATACCCCGTGCAATGCACTGGACGTTTAATAAGTTATTTTATTTAAGTATTTTTATAATTTTATTTATTCATTAATATCTTTGTGTATTTTCATAAAAATATAAATTTATTTTTTATATTACAAAATTTTAATAATAAATTAAGTTAATAATATGTTTTTTTATATGTATATATTATTTCGGTTTATGTTGTACTTCTTGAAATGATAAAAATTGCTGAATTTTTTAAATATATAAAATCACTAAAAGAATGATTATTTATATGTTTACTCATTGTTTTATAAATTTAATTTTAATAAATTTTAGTGTAATTAGTTAAAATATTAAATTTATATTACTTTTATTATTGTTTACTTTAATATAAATATTACTTCTTCTCTAAAGTAAAGTATTATTAATAACTCTAATTATGTGATTGTTTGATATGAGAGATTTTTTAGCTATGACCACGACCACACCAAACCATACCATTTAAGTGATTTACACTAATTATATATAAAGATATAATAAGTTGAATGTTAATAACTACTAACATTTTCCTTAACTTATTGACTTATTGCTTGATTTATTTGATTTTTAATACTTTATATTTTTACATTTGTGTTTTTAAATATTTATTTCAATAAAATATTAAAACCAATTTAAGAAAAAATTAAAATCGATCTGGTCCGTGTACGATCAGTATACGACTAAATTAATAATTATAGTTAGATCTTAAATAGATCGATGAGAATTGTTAGATCTAATATTAAAAAGTGTATCTGATTAATAATAGAATTATATTTAAATACTAAAAAGTGTATTTTGATAATTTAAAATTTTTCTATGTAAAAATTATTAAATATCTTTTCTCTTGAATTTATGTATGGTTCCCGTTAGATAATAATTGTTAAACCAAATATCAAGATGATACCAAATATCAAGATAACAATTCGTATCGATTACAATGATACCCTACGTTATAAGAGACTGAGGAGAACTCCAGTACATGAATAAATTTAAACACTTTTTTTTCTGAAGGAACATAACAATTTGATTAATCCAAATTATAATTATATTATTATACATATAACAAACATAAAAGGATAATATCAAAATATTATTAAAATATTGAGGGTTTCATATTCATAAATGATAATTTTGAATATAATACTTATATTAAAATGTGTATTTGATTAAAGGTAGGATTATATTTAAATACTAAGAAGTGTGTTTTGATAATTTAAACCAATTATAAATTGATTTTCTATATTGAATTGAATTCTTTGTGTAAAACTTCTTAACCATCTTTTCTTTTCAGTTTATTTTATGGGTAGTTCAACTGGTCAAGTTAGATAATAATTATTAAACCATCATTAAATTAAAGATAATTTCGTTAGTTTCACATGAGTTGTAAATTTGTCAAAATTCAATTTCTAAAACTCAGGATAGAACCTAAATATTAAAGTGAGTATCTAAATTTTAATAAATATTTTTTTTATTATTGTAGCACCAATTTATTTATTTTTCCACTAATTCTTTTAAATATAAAATTTTTATGTTTCTTTCAATAAAGTATCAAAATTAATTAAGAACAAATTCAAATCGATAAAAATATAATAATATAAGAATAAATTTTTATATAATCATAACATAATTTTTATTCTGTTTAATAATTTTTAAGCAATAATGTATTTTAAAATTTTATTTACACCGTAAATAAAACTGAAACATTAAAAGTAAAAGCAGTTAGTAAGATACTTATTATATTAAATTCTTATATATATAATAATCATAATAGGGATCTTATCCCAAATTTTGGTTGTAGACAACCAAATTAATAAGAACCATTATATCTTAACTAGATAAATAAAAATCGTTAGATCAAATATTAAAAAAGTTTATTATATTAATAATAGGATTATATTTAAATTCTAAAAAGTGTATTTTGATAATTTAAACCAAATATACCAAATACAAATAAGTTTTGTATATTGAATATAATTCTCCATGTAAAAAATTCGTGACTTTCTTTTCTCTTTCATGGATAATTCCACCTATATAAAAATTGTTAAACCGCCTTTTAATTAAAGATAATTTATTTATCTTCATGTGGGGTGTAAAATCGTCAAAATCTGATTTTTAAAACACAAGATAAAGCCCAAATTAGTAAAGTGAATATTTAAATTCTAATAATAATTATTATGTCATCATTATTTTAACACCAATTTAATTACTTTTTTCTAACTATTTTAAATTTAGAAATCAATGTTCAAAAATTCAAATCAATATAAGAAAATTTCAAATCAACAAAGAATATAATAATACGAGGATAAAATTTTATAAAATTGTGCATATTTTTAATACTATTTTATTAAGTTTTATATCATAATTAATCAAATATTATTTATTATTAAATAATAAATTATACGTAAACAGTGATTTTGTTTTATAAGAACTCATAGAGACCTAATTTCATTGTTAGCAGAACTATATTCATATTTTAAAAAAAAAACCTTATTTTGAAATTTTAGACTCAGCTATAGAAGAGGCCAAACTTTTTAAACCTATATACATTGTAAATTATTAAATTCGAAACTTTAAAAGTTTGTTAATCAATTAGTATAGTACTTTTCTGAAAAATCGTACTTCACAAAAAATATTATCAAATAACATATGTTTGTAAGAAAAAATGAAAAAATTCTTATTTTTCAAAGAAACCTATAAATTTTAATATGTTGTTGGTAAATTCAAATCTTAGATCATTCTACATGATAATTTTACTGTTATATCTAACGTTTTTCAACAATTTAATTTGAAAGATTCACGATTATGGATTGAGTGATCAAACAAAGCGATCAAACTTATAAGGAAACTTTCATTATTTAGTCTTTAATATAATAACATAGATATTTACGGGATATACTATAAAAAAATGAAATTTATACAGAATTTTGATCACGGTGTACTACTTTAAAAGAAGAACTATTACAAAAAAAATTATATTTTAATTGATAATTTAGTTTCTCAAAAGTTCAAAGTTCCCGCATCTTTAACATATTACAAAAAAAAGTATATTATATTTTAGCAATAAAGCTTTAAAAAATTATAAATATTAAGAAAAATTAATGATGTTATCATGGTAGTTTGGTCCTAAATACCGCCAAAACATTCTCAACCGTTAGATCCAATACTTTTAAAAATACATGATCAAGATTATATCATATAAAAAGAAGTTATTATCTAAAAATGATATAAGTTAAAAGATATTATATTAGGATTGGATTTTCTAAAAAGTCAAAACATAAAAATAGTTGTAATTAAATAAGGAAACTCATTTAATACCAAAATAATAAAAATCGTTTAATGTTAAATAGATAGGTGAAAACCGTTAGATTTAACATTAAAAATTGTATTTGGTTAATAAAGGGTATTCTAATAATCTAAATTACGTATAAGTAGATTTCCTAAATCGAATAGAATTCTCAACATTAAATTTCGTCACTATATTCTCTTTTTAGTTTTAGAATAGTTTTTAATTGAAAAAGAACTATTAAACCACAACTAAATTAAAGATTATTTTGTGAATTTCACGTGGACTATAAAATTGGCCAAATCTAATTTTTATAACTCAAAGATCTGGAATTCTGAGAAGGTTCGTGAACTGTTCAGCTCGGAGGATGCACTAGCTATTCTGGCAACGAATGTGCCCCAACATCAAGTTGATGATAGAATAGTTTGGTCCAAGTCTATTGATGGTCAATATAATGTGAAGACTGGATATCGGTTTTGGCATGATCTGTACGCTGGAAGTTCGATTAGTACCCAATCAGGAGGATGGAGTCGAATTTGGAGATTGGCATTGCCCCATAAGGTAAAGATTTTTATATGGCGTTTGTGTCGTAATAATGTACCAGTGCGAGTAAGACTTAAGGATAAGGGTGTGGACCTTCCTTTGGAGTGCCCAATGTGTAATGCGGATGAAGAACATCTATACCATCTGTTTTTTGACTGTCAGTATGCTCGAAGTTGTTGGCTTTCAGTAGGTGTCTCATATGATATGGGAGAGGGTGTTTCGATTCCAGAGTGGCTGTTATGTAAATTGGAGACGGCAAAGCATGAGGAGATTAACAGTGTCTGTATTGTTCTGTGGGGGATATGGTTTTGGCGTAATAAGAGAGTTTGGAATGACCAGAGAATGAATCCAATGATAGCCATGGAAAACAGCTTTAGAGTTATGAAAGAGTGGCGAGATGCTCGGGTTTCTGTGAAGACGAAGAAGGAGGGGAATGTGATTAAAGATGATGACATCAAGAGATGGAAACCTCCTCCACCAGGTGTGCTCAAAGTAAATGTTGATGCATCGTTCTTTGCTGGTGCCGAGACGTTTACAGTAGGAATGGTTGTCCGTGATCATAATGGTGTATTCCTAGAGGGTAAATGTGCAACTTTTCCTTGTCCGACAACAGTGATCGAAGCTGAAGGTATTGGGATTAGGGAAGCTCTCTCGTGGGTGATGAGTTTTTCAAATCAGAGGGTGCTATTGGAATCAGATTCACTTCTCATGGTTCGTGCTTTGTCTGGGAATATAGCGAATCTCCTGGAGGTTGGTCACATTATTATGTGTTGCAAGTTGATGATGCAAAGTCTTCCGTTGGTTAGTGTAAGTCATATTAGAAAGCAAGCAAACAGGGTGGCACATAGTTTAGCTAGAGTCACTTGCTCGTTAAATTGCTTCATTGTTTTTTCATCTCCTCCTACCCATTTGGTGGAGACTATTTCGAGTGATTTCTCGTCTTGAATGAAAGTTATTTGGTTTCAAAAAAAAAAAAAAAAAACAAATATTAAATTGAGCGTGTAAAATATAATAAATATCAAATTTTTAACTATAATTTTTTTGCCTAAATCCTTTTTAACAATAATTTAATCATGTAAACTAATAACTTTTAAATATTAAAATATTCATAAATAAATATAAATATTAAACAGAATAATTATAAATAAAATTTAAGTAAATATAATTATAAACAGAATAATTATAAATAAAATTTAAGTAACCGTGCATCGCACGGGCTATAAGCTAGTATATAAAACAAGTATTTAATGTACTAGCCTATAACCCGTGCAAGGCACGGACCATCAAAAAGAGATTAAAAAAATGACAAATTAAAAAAAATAATGGGAAAAGAAAATATTAAATAAAGAATAAAAATTAATATGATAAATTATAAAATGAGAAACTTAAATATAAATTGGAACATAGAAAAAAAATACAAATGGTCCATTATTAATATTATTTTATTATTCATTAAAATAATATTAATAATAAGGACAAATAGAAAAGCTAGCATGTTTTAATTAAAAAAAAGTAATTGCCCGTAATATTTATGGAAGTGTTTTAATTATATTAATTGTATTTGTTAAAAAAATAGGTTGGCGTGTTAAAATAGGTAAGCTTTTTTAAATAATTAAAAATATTAAAATATATTTTAAAATAAATAAGTAAGGGTTACACCAGTTATTTTTGGGAAATAGAGATTTTAGTGAGAGCAAATATAAAATATAATATGTTTTAATTTAAAGGTAACTAGTTTACTAATCCGTGATTTAGCGGCTTTATAATAACTAGGTTACTAAGCCGCGCTTCGCAGCGGCATTATAATATATTTGTTAAGAAAGAGAATATTAGAATAAAAATTGTGAAATTAATATCTACAAAATTATTTAAATTATCAAATAAAATATATTCTATAAAATCAGCGGCATTAAAATATATTTGTTAAAAAAAGAATATTAGAATAAAAATTGTGAAATAAATATTTACAAAATCATTTAAATTATCAAATAAAATACATTCTATAAAATTTGTATTTGGGTAAGTAATATTATAAAGTATTTACATATTCCTTTTGTTTATATAGTTTGATTTTTTATTTTCTTGGACCGATACCATTGCCATATATATATAAAAGGAAATTTATATTGATAAAAAAATACTAAATTAATAAATTTATAAAATACTAAATTTATATTGATTTATATTTCTGGGTAGATGTTACCATTATTATATATGGTCCACCATCCTTCTTGTATAAATTTGTATCAACCATCTCGACCAACTTTCCCCACAAAGTTATGGTACTGGTGATGGAGCTGTTTAAGAAAAAAATTAGAACAAATGAAATAAGTAAAACAAATAAATTGGGGTAACCAAAGAAGTAATATAAAATTACAAGAACAATAAAAAACAATTAACATTTATATTAAAATTAATATAATGCATAACTTACTAATTTGTGACAATTTTGAGATCTCTTTTTTTCCAACCGCCTTTGACAACTTCAATGCCACCCAAGTAGGTCAAGGAGGCCACAAAATCTAAATCAACATAGAAAAAATAATATTAGAACATGATAGTTTGAATTATAACTTATATAATATTATTACTTATATATTACTCTAATATATTAGAGCATCAAAAACCTGAGAGTATGTTGGTGTCATTAATACGCGCATCAATCATATCCAGACATATGAACTGAAATCCATGCAGTGATATGTTGACGATGCCTTCTTCCAATCTCTTAGGCAACGGTATGCGTATGAAGAACAATTTAGACCCATGTGATAGTGGTATATATTTCCCTGTACTTGAAACAACTTTCAGATTTTTGATGTTGTACAGAGAGCCTTCATCTAAAAAAAATTTAACCGAGAGACCAGTATCTTCGGATCGTAGCATGGATCAAATTTTCATGTTATACAACATCTATACTATTATATTAAAGACGAAATATTGAAAGTTTTGTAGTCTGGTCATGAAATTTTTTGTAGTCTGGTCACTCCATTCATAGCCGTTAGATATTTTTGATCAAATCATTGAGAACCGTTAGATAAAATATTAAAATTAGTATATAGAATATCTTTTATATTTTTCCTAACAAAAACATCTCATTTTCCAAAAATATCACAGACGGTTTCATTTAATAAAATAACATAATAAGGTTATAATTGCTAATAAATAACTCATTACCATTTTTAGCCAAAGTGTATATTCTTTTTTATATTTTCTAACTAAAATTTCTACTTTTCTATTTTTCCTAAATAAAACCTCTAATTTTCCAAAAATATCATGAATAGTTCTATTTAATAAAATAAAGTAATAATATTATAATTATTAATGACTAACCGATTAGTTTTTTTTTCCGAAACGTATTTTTTTTTTAATATTTTCTAACTAATATTTCTCTTAACTAAAACCTCAAAAATATCACGGGCTATTCCATTTAGTAGCATAAAATACTAATATTATGAATATATCTCTCTATCTAAACTATATTATCAAAGACGAAACATTGAAAGTTTTGGTATCTGTTTTTTTTGTACCTATTTTTTGATACGATATTTGCCTTATTTAATTGTTTATTTAATTATTATAATCAGTTACTTTTTCAATTAAATTATATTACCATTTGTTTCTTAAAAAATCAGGGGCAATTTCTTTTTCAGCTAAAACATGTTACTTTTTCTATTTACTTTGCTAAAATCCTTCATTTTCAAATATATCACGAGAAAACCCTTACATATTTACTTTAAAATCTATTTTAATACTTTTATTTGACAATTACATTTTTCAACTAAAGCATGGCACATTTTCTATTTTTCTTACTAAACCCCCTCTTTTTTCAAAAATATGACAGACAAATCGTTACTTTTATATTTTAAAATTCAACGAAAACACGTTACTTTCTATTTTTATTACTAAAACCCCTCTTTTTCCAAAATATCACGGATAAACCGTTACTTATTTATTTTAAAATTCATTTTAATACTTTTAATTATTTTAAAATGTCTAACACGCCTACTCATTTTTTTTTAATAAATGCAATTAATAAAATATAAAATATAAATAATAAAATTAACAATTATTAAAAACAACCCGTGCATCGTACGAGTTTTAAGCTATATTATTAAAAATGCAACATTAAAAGTTTGGTAGTCGGATAGACGGACGGTCGGTAATTAGTGATTTTACTTAATTACCCTTACTTTTTTCTTTTTTTTAAAACTATCACTAAATAATAATATTATTTATAACCAATTACCTTTTCAGCTAAAATACATTACCTTTTTTTATTTTTTTTTCTTACAAAATCCTCTCTTTTTCTAAAAAAAACACGAGCGATTATCTTTTTTAACAAAAACATGCTACTCTTTCTATTTTTTCTTACTAAAATCTCTCATTTTCCAAAAATATCACGGGCAAATCCTTACTTATTTATTTTAAAATCTATTTTAATACTTTTAATTATGTTACTTTTTCTATTTTTAAATTTTCTAAAAAATTTATTATTAAATAATAACATTTTTATAACCAACTACCTTTTTAGCTAAAATACATTATCTTTTCTAAAAAAATCTTCCCTTTTTCTAAAAAAATCATGGGCAATTACCTTTTTCAACTAAAACATGTTACTCTTTCTGATTTTTCTTTACTAAACCCCTCATTTTCCAAAAATATTCTGGACAAATCCTTACTTATCTATTGTGAAGCCTATTTAAATACTTTTAATTACGGACACTTACCTTTTCAGCTAAAACATGTTACTTTTTCTATTTTTCCTTACTAAGACCCCTCTTTTTCCAAAAATATCATGGGCAAACAATTATTAATTTATTTTAAAATCTATTTTAATACTTTTAATTATTTAAAAAAGTTTAACACGTCTACTTATTTTTTTTAGCAAATGCAGATTAATAGAATATTAAAACACAAATAATAAAAATAATAAAAATAATAATTATTAATAATAATCTGTGCATCGCATATCTTAGAAAAGTTAATAACATCATACAATTTGACAAATTAATAAGTTATAAGTATATTGATTTATTAACCTTTTCATCGATCAAAATCATGTCAAGACTGATCAGTTCTTCAGTATTTGGATTGACAGATTCCCACATTCTACACACTCGTACTCTTATCATCCAGGTATAGCTGCTGTCGTTCAAAGCATCCAACATGATGTAGGCCATAGTTGTATTGATTGTAAAAATTTGAAGTTATGTAAAAAAGTTTCGGTGTAATTTTTTTTGTTATGAATGACCTTTAATTTATAGGTGTTTGTAAGGTGAATAATATGGAAATCTGTTATGTTTAAAAGTCAAGAAGTATTATAAAACAAAAGTTCTATAAAGTTTGAAAATAATAAAAGAAAGTTTTATCAAGTTTGAAAATAATAAAAGAATGTTTTATCAAGTTTGAAAATAATAAAAGAAAGTTCTATCAAGATTGAAAATAATAAAAGAGAAAATTGCAATTATTAGCATAAGATCCTAAATATTCGAAAATAATAAGAAAGTTATAATTTCCTAAATAAAAAAAAGTTCTATCAAGTTTGAAAATAATAATAAAAAGTTATATAAGGATTGAAAATAATAAAAAAGAAAATTGCAACTATTAACATAAGAGCCTACAAATTCGAAAATAATAAGGAAGTTATAATTTTCTAAATCAAAGAAACTTCTATCAAGTCCTACAAATTCGAAAATAATAAAGAAGTTTTAATTTTTTAAATCAAAGAAAGTTCTATCAAGTTTGAAAATAATAAAAGAAAGTTCTATCAAGTCTACAAATTCGAAAATAATAAGGAAGTTGTAATTTTCTAAATCAAAGAAAGTTCTATGAAGTTTGAAAATAATAAAAGAAAGTTCTATCAAGCCTACAAATTAAAATAATAAAGAAGTTGTAATTTTTTAAATCAAAAAAAGTTCTATCAAGTTTGAAAATAATAAAAGAAAGTTCTATCAAGCCTACAAATTCGAAAATAATAAGGAAATTGTAATTTTCTAAATCAAAGAAAGTTCTATCAAGTTTGAAAATAATAAAAGAAAGTTCTATCAATTTTGAAAATAATAAAAGTGTAATTTTCAATTTTCCTTCCTACAAAATCGAAAATAATAAAGAAAGTTGTAATTATTAAAATTAAAAATTATGAAAAATTCAGAAAATTAGAAAAACAGAACGGAGCGATTCTAGAGGCGCCACCTCACCGCCTCCGTCTTCTCCTTTATATAAGTATATTGATTGATTTCTCCAATTTTTTCTAAAAATTATTCTTAAAAATATGTTTTTAAACAAAATTATATTTAAAACATGAAATTAAGGTTTCTTTTAAATTATCCATTTAGTGTTGTTCATTACCGAAATTTTGAATAATTATAGAAAAGTACAATTATTTAATATATTTCATTATTTAAATATTATATCAAATATTAGTATGTTAATAACTTTATTTTTATAAAAATTTATATTGCTATTTATATTTAAAAATATATAATACATAAATATTAAATTCTAGCATATAATATACTCCTCCTAATGAATCGTTCTCTCGTTAAACATGTTTTCTCTCACTAACCCGCTTTCTCGTTGTTACCAAATTGAACATAAAACAAACTAATTACTTAATCAATTTCATCATCTATTAATCAATTTTATTATATCATAAAATTTAATTCAAATCTTTTTCAAAATTATAATTTTTATTGTTTAAAATATAGGTACTCGAGAAAAAAATGAAAAGAAAATAAGGCTCCTCTATTTTATTTTATTATATAGAAACTTGCATTTTCTGTAAGTTTTATCTTCTACATAATTAAAAGGTAAAAAAAATAAAAAAAAATTGATTTTTAATGTATATGTAAAACATATAGATAAATTAAACGTGAGTTTTTTTACAAAACAATTATGAGAACATAATTTCTAATAATTTTTTTAGGAGAATGTAAAGATGATAATATGATTTCAAGATAAATTTTAGAACTTCAATAAAAAATATATGAGAATATCAACATGGTAATTTGACTTAAAGATAAATTTTAGGACAATATTAAGATAGTAATTTAACTTAAGAAAAAAATTTAGGAAAATATAAGTTAATTAATATTTTCATTACTAAAGATTTAAAAGTCAATTTAGATATTTTCTACTCAAATCAGCCAAGCAGCCAAAGCATAAGGGCAAGGGCAAACTCATTGAAGAAACCATAAAGCCAATCATTCTTCCCCCTGTAGAGGTCATAAGTGCAGAAGGTCAGAAGAGCACAATCTCATCCACCTACTATCCACCCACAATGCCTAAAGATATCTCAACTCCTCAACCTACTCAACTTACTCCCAATGCTAAACCTGTCAAAGCTGCAATTATCACAGAGGCCAAGCTACAGGAAGTTGCCAATTCAAACATCTATCATGATGAGGTCTTCCTGGAGTTTCTGAAAGCCATCTACAGTAGTGCTCAAGGAGATGCAAGGATGTACAGACAGAAGATCAAGGAAAGCATCAAGTATTTCACAGTGGCAGTAAGAAAAATCAAGGATGTCCATCTAAGAGAGATAATCATGGTGTGCAAGGACAACTACTTGTGGCACCTAGCTTTTCAAACTCTAGAGAAACTGAGATTTACTGAGCTGTCAATCATTCTGGATTTGATTGAAAAGCATGGGATGAACAATGAAAGTCTTTATAATGACTTGAAGATGGACCAGAATAAAAGATTGCCTGAGGTTATATCCAAGCCAAGGACAATAATTTATCAAAGCCTATCTCAAGACAGTAATATTGACCAACTAGTAATTCCCTCAGACCTTTTAATGAAGAACAATGCAAAGATCAACCAGGTGCTGCAAATGCTGAGAGCTAAGAGAGGAGCTAGGACAGCTGAGGAACTAGAGATGATTCACACTCTACAATCTTTTCTGATTCATGGAGTTATTCCTGAATCTGTCAAAGAAAAGAGCAAGAAGAAGGATAGTGAGGATGATGATGAGGAGAAAACCTACAGAAGGAGATCTCTTTCTAGGAGTAATAAGGATGGACCAAGTGACAGCAGCAAAAGCAAATTCTCAAAGAAGACAAAAGATGCTGATGATAGCAAGAGGGATTACAAGGGGACAAAAGAATCAGCAAAGAGAACAAGAAGTGGAATTCAGCAAGTCAAGGACATTTCTAATAGTACTTTAACCAAAACACAAGACTCTAAGTCTAGGGTGGGTACTGTTAGTAATGATCCTCCAAAATCATTATCTAAGACTTCTGAACCTGAATTGCCACAGAAGAAAGATGAAGCCACAAAAGGAATATCAAGAAAACACTATATTTTATAAACACACCTAAAAATACTAATTATATTTTAATTTTCAGTCATTAAAAACATGTTACTTTTTAATTAAAACATATTATCTTTTATTAACAAATCTAAAAATACTAATTATATTATATTTTTCAATCATTAATGTTAACTTTTTAAATTAACATGTTACTTTTTTTATTAAACAATATTACATTTCCAAAACACACCTGAAGATACCAATTGTACAATATATTTCAATCATTAATAAACTGTCATTAATACCTTACGGGAAATCTTTCAATAGTTAATCATATATATAACTTATTGTTAGGCTCAAGACATGTCCGAATACCACTATTAACAAGCCTACACTATGTGACTATGTCACATTACATGACCTAGTGATTTCCATCACTGGGATATAGTATAGGTGTCTATATGTACTTGTCTTGTTCTCATGAACATTAGCTTGATCATGTATGCTCAAAGTTATAATGAGCTTAGTAAGGTTTCTTGCATCTAGATTGTATATAGGCCATTGAATAATTGTCCTGGTAGAAGTTCAGAAATGTTCATGCAGCAGGATAAAGATGAATAAGGCCATGAAGAAATAAGTTGCAGAAATTTGTCTAAGGCATTATATAGCAAAGTTAGAAGAAAGCTATGTCGTGAAGTCACCAATATCTATGTCGTGAAGTACTATATCGCATAGTCCATTTTGTACTATGTCGAGAAGTCCTCAAGACACATGTCGTGAAGTGTTGAAGTCAGCAAAGTCAAAGGAGCCTAGATCGTGAAGTCCTCAGAAGCCTTATGTCGCATAGTCATCAAATGACCTATGTCGCATAGTCATCAAATGACCTATGTCGCATAGTCGTCAAATGACCTATGTCGCAAAGTCTTCAAAGGCTATATCGCGTAGTCCTCACAAGGGAGATCGCGAAGTCAGGAATGAAGTGGAGTTCACGATATCAACACTTAGCCGTTTATAACAAGACAAATCAAGGTACAGAACCAAGAATCAAAGGAGACAAATACTGAAGCATTTGTTCTGGCAAGGTGGTCCAAAGAACAGATGGCAAATCTACAGCTAAACTTGGAGAGAAAGATAAGAGACAAGCAGCTACAGAAACGGGAAAGACTCCGAAAAGCAGGTGGTCCTTCCTGACACAGTTAACTTCTTATGGCAGGACAAGTTGGACTTTCAACAAGGGGTAACTGTGTAAAAATAGGTGTGTGCACTAGTTTTGTATAGGGCTTATATATATATCATGCACATCCTATTGTTAGCTGTAAGAGAGATACACATAGTTTTTATCTTAAGCTCTTTTCTCTGTAAGCAAGCAAGTTCAAACTGTTCTTGTTTAGAAGCCAGAAATTCGATTGTGAATTTCTTGGAAAGCTGTAGTATTTAATTTGCTTATACAAAGTAGATTAAAGTGATTGTGTGTGTTATTTACTTTCTGCATATTACATATCATAATCATATATAGTCTTTTACTTAGTTTTCAAGAATCGAAAAATATATCAAACTATCCATTCACCCCCCCTCTGTCTAGTTTCTAGTAGTATTCATTTCTAACAAGTGGTATCAGAGCGTAGGCTGTTAACGTACAAACAGGAAAAGATCAAGAATGAGTTCACAGAAACTAAGCAGTATCAAGATTCCTCCCTTTAACAAGGAGCACTACAGTTTATGGAAAAAGAAGATGTTGCTTTTCATCAAAGCTTCTAACCCCATGTATTTAGATATTCTAAAGCATGGTTCATTCATTCCAATGATCGAGATTGGTGAAACAACCAATGGCACTGAGATTGTACCAGCAAAACATGTGCCCAAAGATCCCTCAAAATACACTGATCCTGAAAAGGAAAAAGTAGCACTGGATGGACATCTTCAACTTATCATTTGTGAATCTATGGACTTCAACATGTATGGCACTGTTGCTCATTGTACTAGTGCCAAGAAGATGTGGGATCTTATAGAAGTGCTCTGTGAAGGAACTACTGAAGTAAGAAAGAACAAGAAGCAGATTCTTGTTTCACAATATGAAGCCTTCATGGCTCAGCCAAAAGAGGGAATCACAGAAGTGTTTGAGAGATTCAACAAGCTGATAAACGAGCTCAAACTCTATGACAAACACTATGAAACAGAAGAGCTCAATATGAAGTTTCTACTAACTCTTCCAGATCACTTGGAACCAAGAATCTCTTCCCTTAAAGAAAGAGATCTAACAAAGATTGGTTTTGATGTGTTGTATGGTGTTTTGAAGACATATGAGTTAGAGCTGTTTCAAAAGAGATCTATTCAAGCAAAGCAAGGATTAGTGGCTAATACCTCCTGTGCACTTATTGTTGACAACCTAAGTCAAAGAATGGACTCTCTTAAAATCAGTCAGGTCAAGATTGAGGAACTGGAAGTTGAAGACACTGGTGATGAGGCCCAAGTTGTCTATGATTTGCCTGAGGATGATGAGTTTTACAGCATGGAAGAACTGGACAAAATGGAAAACAAATCTTTTGCTTATATGGCTAGGAGGTATCCTAACATAAGGTTTAAAAGAAAGCAGCCATTCAGGTCCAAGTTCAATACTGGAAACACTGGTGGATCTAGTGGCTCAAACACCTTCAATAAAGGAAAAGGGTTTGCTGGTGCTGCTAAAGGTGGATACAAGACATGAAGTGTGGATAGGACCAAAATAAGGTGCTATAACTGCAATGAACTTGGGCATTTTGCCACTGAGTGCAAAAAGCCTAAACAAGTCAAGAAGGACAAAGCATACTTAGAGCTTGAAGCTAAGTATGAGGCTCTACTCAAGAAACAACAGGGCAAAGCTTTTATTGCTGAGGGAAAATGCTGGGATGACTCTGATGAAGAAGAAGAACAAGAGTACTCAAACTATGCCTTGATGGCATTTTCTGATGATGGTGATTCAAGTCAGGTACCTATTCTTACTTCTCTTGATATGACTCCCCTTCAATATAAGCAAACTGTTGAAGATATGAGCACTGAGATGTTTAATATTCATACTAGCATGTTAGTAGCTAATGAAGAAATTGATAGACTAACTGCTAAGAATGTTGAGCTTACAGAAAAGAATGAGAAACTTGAGTTAATGGTTGTGAACCTGGATGGTTTGAAAAAGGAGGTTGAGTATCTTAAAAACAAAGTGACTTGTGCTGAACAGATAGAGAAAGCCCTTAGGGAACAAATTGCTGAAACTGAACTGAAAGTAGGAAGCTTTAAAAACTCCTCTGAACTTATTCAAACCTATCACAAGGAACACACTGGAGACTGCAAGGTTGGAGTTGGTTTTGACTATGAAAATGACAAGGGAAGGAAGAAGGTCAAGGGCAAAGGAAATGAAACTTTTACAAACAAAAATGCCCCAACCATACTGTCAAGTGTTGAACAGCCCATCTTCAGAAAGAGTGTTGTTGAGTTTGATGAGGAACTACTGATCATCAAGCAACAGCTACTTGAAGAAGATGAGGCTGCTAAAAACACTTCTTCTTTTCCTGAACTTGTCAATCAGAAAGAGACCAAAGACAATCTTGTCAAGAGTCCTAAAGCAAAGAAAGAAGCTGTTAAGAAAAAGAAACAAAACAGAAATGGTAAAGTTGGTGTTAGCAAGGGAAACAACTATGCTTATGTGCCAAATGCTCCCAGGAAACAATGTCAAAAATGCCTATCTGTTAATCATTTGACTCATAAGTGTAGTAAGCCTGAAATTGTTGAAGTTGACAACCTGAGTAACCATTCTGCCAGCATAAATTCTAGTCATGATTCTTTCTGTGGTAAGCCAAACTGCATGACATGCTATGTGACTGTGATTGCTAACTGTTTATCTCTTAAACATAAACTTGACTTTGCATAATCTGGTGAATCACACACACATATGCATTCTCACAGGACAGGGTCCCCAATCAAGGTTGAGAGGGTGAAAACTTCATGTGAGCCTAAGAGTGTAAACTCCAAAGCCACAGAAAAAGTGAAGTCTCCTACTATGAGAAATGCAATTTATGACAGAAGAATTGTTAATCAAAATGTTTCTAAATCAACTGGACCCTACCAAGTGTGGGTACCAAAAACAACTTAGTCATTTTGTGAATGCAGGGCAACAGGAATAAAAGAGTCATATGGATCTTGGACAGTGGATGCTCAAGTCACATGACTGGTGATATAGCCCTGCTATCACATTTTGAGGAAAAGGCTGGCCCATCAGTAACCTTTGGAAATGACAACATTGGTTATACAATGGGATATGGCAGTGTTAAATCTGGAAATGTCATTATTGAAGATGTAGCATTTGTTGAAGGACTGAAGCATAATCTCTTGAGTATTGGACAATTTACCAACAGAGGTTTCAAAGTGGAATTTGATGAAGACCTTTGTTCAATCTCAAAAAGGGAAAGTGGTGAAGTTGTTCTAACTGGTGTGAAGAAAGGAAGCTTGTTTGTAGCTAATCTCAAGGCTGCAGATAAAGGAGAAATTTGCTGTTTCTACACTAAAGCCACAAATGAGGAATTCTGGCTATGGCACAAGAAGCTGTCTCACTTGAATGTTCAGGCAATGAACTCTCTAACCAAGAGAGAACTTATCAGGGATTTGCCTGCCTTGGAGTTTGTGCAAGATGGAGCATGTGAAGCTTGTCAGAAAGGAAAAATTAAAAGATCCAGTCACAAGAACAAGTTGCTCAATACAAACTCAAAACCTCTGCAGCTAATTCACATGGACTTATTTGGCCCTGTGAATGTAATGTCCCTCTCCAAAAAGAAATATGCTCTAGTGATGGTATATGACTATTCAAGATATACTTGGGTGGAATTCCTATTCTCCAAGGATGAAGCACCCCAAGTCATAATAGAGCATATCAAGAGAGTTGATAGAGAAGCACAAAGCACTGGTTTCTCTGTAGTTGCCTTGAGAAGTGATAATGGGACTGAGTTCAGAAATTCAACATTGTATGAGTTTTGCAAAGACAAAGGAATTTCTCAACAATTCTCAGCTCCTAGAACACCTCAACAAAATGGAGTAGTTGAGAGAAAGAATAGAACTCTCATTGAAGCTGCAAGGACAATGCTGCTGGATGCAAAGCTGCCTACTAGCTTTTGGGCTGATGCTGTCAACACAGCATGCTATGTGCAAAATAGAACATTAATCAATAAGAAGTCTGGCAAAACTCCTTACTCATTAATGACTGGAAAAAGAGCATCCTTCAAGCACCTGCATGTGTTTGGAAGCAAGTGCTTTGTGATGAAAGATACCTCTGAGCATGTTGGAAAATTTGATGCAAAAGTATTTGAAGGTATCTTCATTGGATACTCTCTGGAAAGGACAGCATACAGAGTATTTGTACCTGAGCAACACAAAGTCATGGAAAGCATGGATGTTACCTTTGATGACAAGAAGACTCCTGGACTTAAAACAAGTGATCAAGACAGTGTGCCATTGAGATTTGAGAATCAAGGTTATCTTGAGGATTCTGAAAGTGAAGATGAACCCCCTGTTCAAACTGTTCTAGAGAATGAAATCCTTGAAGTTGACAATCTTCTTCAAACACCTGTGCAAGGGTTCACAAACACAGGGGGAGAAGAAGTGAATGCACCTGTCAACCAAAATGAGCTTGGAACAGATCAAGGAAATGAACAGGGGCACACAAGGAAATGGGACATAGCCCACACTAGGGATCAAATCATTGGAGATCCTAGTGAGGGAGTTAGAACAAGAAGGGCAACATTAAATACATGTCTGTATAGCTGCTTTCTGTCACAAGAGGAACCTAAATTAATTGAAGAAGCTTTGAAGAATTCTGATTGGATTGTTGCCATGCAAGAAGAGTTGAATCAATTTGAGAAAAACAAAGTATGGGAACTAGTACCTCCTCCAAAAGGAAAGAATGTTATTGACACCAAATGGGTGTTCAGAAACAAGATGGATGAAGAAGGAGTGGTAATTAGAAACAAAGCAAGACTGGTTGCCAAAGGATACTGTCAGCAAGAAGGCATTGACTATGATGAGACATTTGCACCTGTAGCTAGACTGGAAGCCATCAGAATCTTCCTGGCTTTTGCAGCTCACTCAGATTTTAAGGTGTATCAAATGGATATGAAAAGTGCATTTCTCAATGGTGATCTTGCTGAAGAAGTTTATGTGTCTCAACCACCAGGCTTTGAAAGTGAAGACTTCCCAAACTTTGTGTACAGACTGCTTAAGGCACTCTATGGACTCAAACAGGCACCAAGAGCCTGGTATGAGACTCTATCTCAATTCCTTCTTGAGCATCAATTCACCAGGGGTACAATTGACAAAACCCTATTCTTCAAGAAGCATGGAAATGATATCATTCTTGTTCAAATCTATGTGGATGATATCATCTTTGGCTCTTCAAATGAAAAACTCTGTGAAAGGTTCTCTAAGTTGATGCAAAGTAAATATGAGATGAGTATGATGGGAGAGTTAACCTACTTTCTAGGTTTGCAAGTACATCAAAGGGAGGATGGCATCTTCATAAACCAATCAAAGTATGTCAAAGATCTTTTGAAGAAATATGGTTTAGAAGACTCATCCCCTGCAAAAACTCCCATGTCCACTGCAATCAAGCTTGATGAAGACAAGAAAGGCAAAAGAGTAGACATCAAGGTTTTTAGAGGCATGGTTGGATCACTACTCTATCTCACAGCTAGCAGGCCTGATATCATGTTTGCCACATGCCTTTGTGCAAGGTTCCAGTCTGATCCGAAGGAATCTCACATGATGGCTATCAAAAGAATCTTCAAGTATCTGAAGGGGACTCCTAATCTTGGGCTATGGTATCCAAAGGGCACTGGGTTCAACCTGGTTGGTTACACAGATTCTGATTATGCTGGATGCAGAATTGACAGGAAGAGCACCTCTGGAAGCTGTCAATTCCTAGGTCAAAGGTTAGTGTCCTGGTTTAGTAAGAAACAACAGTCCACAACAACATCCACAGCTGAGGCTGAATATATTGCTGCTGGAAGTTGCTGTGCTCAATTGCTTTGGATTAGAAATCAACTTATGGATTATGGACTAGTATTAGAACACATTCCTCTAATGTGTGATAATACTAGTGCAATATCCATAGTTGCCAATCCTGTTAACCATTCCACTACAAAGCACATCGAGATCAGGTACCATTTCATTAGGGAACATACTGCAAATGGTACCATAGAAGTCTCTTATGTTCCAACTGAGAAACAATTAGCTGACATATTTACTAAACCTCTGAATGAAGCAGTCTTCAACAGACTTGTGAGTGAAATTGGAATGCTCAATCCTTCATTTAGTTGCTTTAAGTAAGTATGCCAGTAAATTGTTGCAGCAGTAAATTTTCACTGTATTTAAATGCTCTATTCATATGGAGTGAAAATTAGCTGAGATATGATTTATAAATATTTCAGTACTTTACTGCATATTTCTTAAAATCATTTGGTGATGAAGTTGTGAGCTTTTGAGACATCTCGATATAGATGACTTTCAGAGTTCACGACATAGTTCAAATAAAACAGACTTATATCGCAAACTGTTGAGATTGTGATACTTCGCGACATAGTTCATTTCATGAGTTTGCGACATAGTTCATTTTATGACTTCGCGACTTAGAATAACTATATCGACAAGTCTCCACATTTGATAGAATTTTGATTTAAATTTATTTTATTTCAAAATCTGATAAAAGTATGACAAAGTGCTTATTATTTCCTAAGAGAGTTTTAGACAGGGTATTTCTCCTATATCGCAAAGTCACCTCGACCTGTTCACTTTGGGACTTTGCGACATAGATCATTTCTTGAGACTATGCGATATAATGTGCAAGACTTTGCGGTACAGGCCATTTTTGACTTCGCGACATACAAATAGACTGTACAAATTCATAACTCCATATCGCAGTGTCTCTATCATATAAATACCCTTTTCTAACCGTTCACAACTTTTCATCTTGTCTATTGCTCTCAAACTCTCAAACCTAAGCACAAATTCTCTTCTCTAATTTTCACTCTCTCTTTTGAAATGGCACCCAAATCTCAAACAGTATCATCCTCTATCCCTTTAACCATTCCCAAAGAAACAAATCTTCTCACCATTCCCTCTGAGGCTGAGGCTAACCCAAGGTACAAGTGTTTTGTACGGTTCTTGAACACTTCCTACCTACGCCAAGCCCTAACCCTCAACCCTACCTTGTATGTCGATGTGTTGGAAGGATTCTGGAGAACGGCGTTGGTATCAACAATGGCTAGGGAAGATGGAACCTCATTCCAGGAGGTTAGTTGTTCAATTGGAGGCAAACACTTTCAGTTTGGTGAAAGGGAAATCAATGAAGCTTTGGGGTTCAAGGTGGAGGGTCATGACCAAGAAGCTACAGATGCTCAAATCGTAGATTTCATGACCTTCATTCTGTATGCTGATGAGATAGATACTGGAAAGCTAAATAAGAAGTTTGTGAGAAGGGAGTGGTCATTTCTGTTTGACGCACTCCAGAAGGTGTTTCTCTGCAGGAAGACAGGATGGGACCATATCAGTCACATTGCTGTGAAGCTAGCCTACTCCCTGGCCAACAACCAGGAGATCAATGTGGGAGCCATAATTCTCAAAGAATTGGCTCAGAGGCTAGGCAGGACCATTCGTGGTAGAGGTAATGACATCTTTTACCCTCGTTTCCTTCAAGTTATTTTAAATTTTCTTGATGCAAATATCCATGAATTGGAGGGTATAGATAAAACTAAAATGGCTTATTCCAAGTCCATGTCCAAAGTACTATTTGGTTCATTGGACACAAGGAATCAAGTGGATGTGATTCTAAGTGTGACCAAGCATATGCAGGACACATTTAAGTCTTATCCACTTGATAAGCCCATATACCATGAACTTTCCTGGACAGGGAAGGCTAAGACTGAAGGTGCTACACAGTCTAACCCCAGCCTTCCTATCCCATCCAACAATCCTACTGAAAACACCACTGTAGAGGTTAGGCAGCCAAGTGCATCAATCTCTCAAAAGGTTGATGTTACTAAAAAGAAGACAAAGAAGAGAGCCCTAACAGTGATCAATGAATCTGTAGAGATAGAAAGTGAGAATCCTGAGTCACCTCTCACTAGACAAAAGAAGAAGTCAAAATCTATAGCCACCACTGCATCCTCCCAACAGGATTCAGATGTGGAAAAAGGGGTACACCTGTTACTGTCTATGGCCTCTCAACAGGTCATTGGCATTGAAAAGAGCAGCCTCCCCACTGCACCCTGTACAGAGTCTGCACAGGGTCAAGACCTCACTCTTGACCCTAGGAGTGATAAGGCTGATCATACACAGAGTGGAGAGCACATCACTGTTGAAACTCCTCCTATTTCTCAGGGGGAGTTGCCAAACTCTAATCTAAACCCCACTTCTCTCTCAGATTCTTCCATAAAAATTTCTTCTGAACAAGAGAGTCATTCCAATGACAATCTTGCCTTTGATCAATCACAATTCTCTCCTGTGATTGAGCCAATTTCAAGTGACATGGTGCATGACACTATGCTCACCACCCAGGAACCACATCTAGTTGGTCAGGGAATGCATGCTGGGGCATATCCTAATGACACCACCACAAACATGGAGGATTCACCAGTTTTTACTGGAGACTCTATGCCAAATTCTCCCATCTTTCAGGATGTGGAACTGTCTTCACAGACAAATAGGGCTGATGTTGTAACACATCCCATTTCAATGGAGACAACATCAGACCCTACAGCCATTCCAAGGCTGGAGGAGACTCAAAATCCTACATCTCATGAAGTGTCTAGCACTAGCTCTCACTTGGCTCAGGCCACTATGTCAGAATGGCTGAAGCCTGTGCACCATGACGGGCCTTCAGGATCATCATCTGTGCCTTCCAAAATGACAGAAGAAGCCATACAAGATCTCCATGTGGCACAGATTGATGAGTTCTCAAAGATAGCTCAACATCTCCTCACCTCAAATCTCCCAAATGCTGATTATGAAGCCATTTTACTCTGCCACAAGGAGGATGTTGAAGCTCAGCAGGAGAAGATAGTGGATGCAGCTGAACCAGAGGGAAATGTGGATGCCTGGTTGGATGCTAAGAGGACTCTCAAGCTCAAGGATGCCCTAGCTTTTCTAAGAGAAGAATACCTAACTTCTCTGGGCTCCAATGCAAAGGATCTCTCTCCTGCTGCCATCTATGATGCTGTTAATGATGTCTACAGGAATCAATTAAAGGCTCTGCACTATCTTGGGAAAGGGCTTCAATCAGAGATTTCTTCAATCCAGGAGGAGACAGACAGATCCCTCACTAAGCTCAGAAACTCATATCTCTCTGATTTTCCCAAGGTGGATGGCATCCTTAAAGAAATCCAGAAGACAAACTCTACTGTAAACATGATGGACATCTCTCTGGCCATGGTCACAGACAACATCAGGAAGCTGGCTACAACCCTGGAAAATCAAATCAAGGCCAATATCAACTCAAATGCAATGTTGAATGTCATTTGGAAGAATCAATATGGTGACAAATTGGTGGATGAGGTCCCTCTGTCGAACATCTCCAAATTTGACTTTGCCAAGATCAAGGATCAATCTCTCAATTCTTTCAAGTCTCAACAGCTATTCTCAAAGGTGGATGGTCTTGAAAGAGAAGTGGCCTCTCTGAAAGATGAAAACAGGGTGCTTTCCAATTCTCTAAAACAGCTCAATGACAAGCTGGATGATCAAGGCAACAACACCTCCAATATCCTGCTGGTGCAACAACAGATGCTGCCTTCAATGATGAAACAAATGAACCTGCCTATCCCTGGGGAAGCTCAAGACATCTTGTCTGATCCCAAGCCTAAGGGGGAGAAACAAAAGGAGGTCATTCTGAAACAGAGAGGGGGAGTACCTGCCAAGCAGCCAAAGCATAAGGGCAAGGGCAAACTCATTGAAGAAACCATAAAGCCAATCATTCTTCCCCCTGTAGAGGTCATAAGTGCAGAAGGTCAGAAGAGCACAATCTCATCCACCTACTATCCACCCACAATGCCTAAAGATATCTCAACTCCTCAACCTACTCAACTTACTCCCAATGCTAAACCTGTCAAAGCTGCAATTATCACAGAGGCCAAGCTACAGGAAGTTGCCAATTCAAACATCTATCATGATGAGGTCTTCCTGGAGTTTCTGAAAGCCATCTACAGTAGTGCTCAAAGAGATGCAAGGATGTACAGACAGAAGATCAAGGAAAGCATCAAGTATTTCACAGTGGCAGTAAGAAAAATCAAGGATGTCCATCTAAGAGAGATAATCATGGTGTGCAAGGACAACTACTTGTGGCACCTAGCTTTTCAAACTCTAGAGAAACTGAGATTTACTGAGCTGTCAATCATTCTGGATTTGATTGAAAAGCATGGGATGAACAATGAAAGTCTTTATAATGACTTGAAGATGGACTAGAATAAAAGATTGCCTGAGGTTATATCCAAGCCAAGGACAATAATTTATCAAAGCCTATCTCAAGACAGTAATATTGACCAACTAGTAATTCCCTCAGACCTTTTAATGAAGAACAATGCAAAGATCAACCAGGTGCTGCAAATGCTGAGAGCTAAGAGAGGAGCTAGGACAGCTGAGGAACTAGAGATGATTCACACTCTACAATCTTTTCTGATTCATGGAGTTATTCCTGAATCTGTCAAAGAAAAGAGCAAGAAGAAGGATAGTGAGGATGATGATGAGGAGAAAACCTACAGAAGGAGATCTCTTTCTAGGAGTAATAAGGATGGACCAAGTGACAGCAGCAAAAGCAAATTCTCAAAGAAGACAAAAGATGCTGATGATAGCAAGAGGGATTACAAGGGGACAAAAGAATCAGCAAAGAGAACAAGAAGTGGAATTCAGCAAGTCAAGGACATTTCTAATAGTACTTTAACCAAAACACAAGACTCTAAGTCTAGGGTGGGTACTGTTAGTAATGATCCTCCAAAATCATTATCTAAGACTTCTGAACCTGAATTGCCACAGAAGAAAGATGAAGCCACAAAAGGAATATCAAGAAAACACTATATTTTATAAACACACCTAAAAATACTAATTATATTTTAATTTTCAGTCATTAAAAACATGTTACTTTTTAATTAAAACATATTATCTTTTATTAACAAATCTAAAAATACTAATTATATTATATTTTTCAATCATTAATGTTAACTTTTTAAATTAACATGTTACTTTTTTTATTAAACAATATTACATTTCCAAAACACACCTGAAGATACCAATTGTACAATATATTTCAATCATTAATAAACTGTCATTAATACCTTACGGGAAATCTTTCAATAGTTAATCATATATATAACTTATTGTTAGGCTCAAGACATGTCCGAATACCACTATTAACAAGCCTACACTATGTGACTATGTCACATTACATGACCTAGTGATTTCCATCACTGGGATATAGTATAGGTGTCTATATGTACTTGTCTTGTTCTCATGAACATTAGCTTGATCATGTATGCTCAAAGTTATAATGAGCTTAGTAAGGTTTCTTGCATCTAGATTGTATATAGGCCATTGAATAATTGTCCTGGTAGAAGTTCAGAAATGTTCATGCAGCAGGATAAAGATGAATAAGGCCATGAAGAAATAAGTTGCAGAAATTTGTCTAAGGCATTATATAGCAAAGTTAGAAGAAAGCTATGTCGTGAAGTCACCAATATCTATGTCGTGAAGTACTATATCGCATAGTCCATTTTGTACTATGTCGAGAAGTCCTCAAGACACATGTCGTGAAGTGTTGAAGTCAGCAAAGTCAAAGGAGCCTAGATCGTGAAGTCCTCAGAAGCCTTATGTCGCATAGTCATCAAATGACCTATGTCGCATAGTCATCAAATGACCTATGTCGCATAGTCGTCAAATGACCTATGTCACAAAGTCTTCAAAGGCTATATCGCGTAGTCCTCACAAGGGAGATCGCGAAGTCAGGAATGAAGTGGAGTTCACGATATCAACACTTAGCCGTTTATAACAAGACAAATCAAGGTACAGAACCAAGAATCAAAGGAGACAAATACTGAAGCATTTGTTCTGGCAAGGTGGTCCAAAGAACAGATGGCAAATCTACAGCTAAACTTGGAGAGAAAGATAAGAGACAAGCAACTACAGAAACGGGAAAGACTCCGAAAAGCAGGTGGTCCTTCCTGACACAGTTAACTTCTTATGGCAGGACAAGTTGGACTTTCAACAAGGGGTAACTGTGTAAAAATAGGTGTGTGCACTAGTTTTGTATAGGGCTTATATATATATCATGCACATCCTATTGTTAGCTGTAAGAGAGATACACATAGTTTTTATCTTAAGCTCTTTTCTCTGTAAGCAAGCAAGTTCAAACTGTTCTTGTTTAGAAGCCAGAAATTCGATTGTGAATTTCTTGGAAAGCTGTAGTATTTAATTTGCTTATACAAAGTAGATTAAAGTGATTGTGTGTGTTATTTACTTTCTGCATATTACATATCATAATCATATACAGTATTTTACTTAGTTTTCAAGAATCGAAAAATATATCAAACTATCCATTCACCCCCCCTCTGTCTAGTTTCTAGTAGTATTCATTTCTAACACTTATTAATACATCTAGATACATCTTTTAATTGTTTAATTAATTAATAAAATTTATTAAAAAAACTCGTACATGGTTCAGGCTATAAGTTAGTATATATAAATAGTGAACACAATATTTTACAAAAAAACATACATAAACAATAAAATAAACTACTAACATATTTTTATGCCGATTTTGTATCATATTTTGTTGATGCGGCACCCGTTACTCTAAATAAATATAAAACAAATACTAAAAATATTCGGTAATATAAATTTAAGTATTAACCACCATTTAATTCTTCAACCATTCGTAATATCACAAAAATTATATTTATATCCCCTATACTTTATACGCCGATTTTGTGTTTGAGCCGACGCCCATTGCATAAATACATATAACAAAATATACTAATAATATATGAAATAATAAAATTTAAATATTAACCTTTTTGAAAATTTATATCCCTAAACTTTATATGTCGATTTTGTGTCATATTTTTCTTGAGCCGACGCTCATTGCACTAAATACATATAAATTAAAAATATCAAAATTACGGAATAATAAAACTTGAAGTACTAACCACCGCTTCAAACTCCAACTATTTGTATTATCACAAAATTACAAATTTCTTAAATATTCTTAGATGTCATAATAAAACTTTTTAGAAATTAAAATATACAAACAATTATTATCAATATGCAATGTTATTAATACACACATGTTATCATAAAATCCTCAAATTTGTGACGTGAGGAAAACTGATCAGTATGCCATGATTTTATTGGCAATTTAAGATATAATAAAGATTAAATTTTAAATAGGATTATAATATAAAAATCTAATAAATATTAAATCGTAAACATGATTGTAATATAACGTTATAATGAAGATTAAATTCTAAAAAAATGATTTTTATATATTTATTCTAAATTTGTATATTCAGTTTCCTTCATTAGGAAAGATTTGAAAAAACAAATGAAATATTTTTTAATCAGGGAGAATATTAAATTTGTATATTCAGTTTCCTTATATATACAAAGAAGAAGATAAATAAAAGTAGAGATAAGATAAAGATTGATAAGCTAAAAAGATAAAGATGTTGAATATTAATAAAAAGATAAAGATGTCCAAAAATATCACGACTAGAACCTTACTTATATAGTTTAAAACTATTTTAATACTTTTAATTATTAAAAAAGTTTACCTATTTTAACATGCATACTTAATTTTTTTAATGAATATTGAAATAACAATTATTAAAAACACTCATTTAAGCTAGTATATATAAAGAAGAAGATAAATAAAAGGAGAAAGAATATAAAAATTGATAAGATAAAAAGATAAATATATGGAATATTAAAATAGTATATTTACTTTCCTCCATTATTAAAAATTTTAATGAAAAAATATTAAAATTGTATATTTAGTTTCCTCCATTAACAAAGATTTAAAAGACAGTTGAGATTTTTTCTATCCTGTAAATTAAAATTTAAATAAGAAACTTTAATTTTATTGAATTAAAATTGAGAAATGAAAGAATATTAAAATTGTGTATCTTGTTTCCTCCATTAATAAAGATTTAAAAGACAATTGAGATTTTTTCTATCCTATAAATTCAAATTTATATAAGGAACTTTAATTTTATTGAATAAAAATTGAAATAGGAAAGAATCTTAAAATTGTATATCAGTTTCCTACATTAGTAAAGATTTAAAAGGTATTTCACAATTTTTTATCCTATAAATTCCAATTTAAATAAGGAAATTTAATTTTATTGAATTTAAATTGTATATTTAGTTTCCTCCATTAACAAAGATTTAAAAGACAATTGAGATTTTTTTTGTCATATAAATTCAAATTTAAATAAGGAACTTTCATTTTATTGAATCAAAATTGAGAAATGAAAGAATATTAAAATTGTATATTATATTTCTTTCATTAGTTAAAATTTAAAAGGCAATTGATATTTTATATATCCTATAAATTTGAATTTAAATAAGAAAATTTAATTATATTAAATTAGAATTCAAGAGCTCTAAAAAAATAAATAAATAATTATATTTAATTTCCTTTATTAGTAAGATTTAAAAGTCAATTGAGATATTTTTTTTAAATTGAGACTCCATTAGTAAAGATTTAAAAGGAAATTGAGATTTTTTTCAATCCTATAAATTCAAATATATATAAGGAATTTTCATTTTATTGAATAAAAATTGAGAAAGGGAAGAATCTTGAAATTGTATATCTGTTTCTTCCATTGGTAAAGTTTTAAAAGGTATTTGATATTTTTCTATCCTATAAATTCTAATTTAAATAAGGAAATTTAATTTTATTGAATTAAAATTGTATATTTTGTTTCCTTCATTAACAAAGATTTAAAAGACAATTTAGATTTTTTTTTTCTATCCTATAAATTCAAATTTAAATAAGTAACTTTAATTTTATTGAATTAAAATTGAGAAAGAAAAAAAATATTAAAATTGTATATTATATTTCCTCCATTAGATAAAATTTAAAACGCAATTGATATTTTCTCTATCCTATAAATTTTAATTTAGATAAGGAAATTTAATCATATTAAATTAAAATTCAAGAGCTCTAGAAAAATAAATAAATAGTTATATTTAAATTTTTTTTTTAGTACAGATTTAAAAGGCAATTGAGCTTTTTTCTATCATATAAATTCAACTTTAAATAAGGAACTTTCATTTTATTGAATCAAAATTAAGAAAAGAAAGAATCTTAAAATTGTATATCAGTTTCCTCATTAGTAAAGATTTAGAAGACAATTGATATTTTCCTATCCTATAAATTCGAATTTAAATAAAGAAAATTAATTTTATTGAATTAAAATTCAAGAGCTCTAGAAAAATAGATAAATAGCTTTAGAACGTAGAGAGCTCCTGGGTTTTCCTTTATATATATATAAAGAGATATTGATTTTAAATAGGATTGACTTTTATATATTTATTGTCTTCCCTAAAAATTCGAATTGAATTAAAATAGTTAAACTATAGGAAAATAGATTAAAACTTAAATATGATTTAAGTTAGTTCATAAAAAAAAAGTAATATTTAGATTTAAGTTAGTTGAGAAAAAAAAGGTAATATTTGTTTAATTAAATTTTAAGTAGGATTGACTTTCGTATATTCATTATCTTTCCTAAAAATTTGAGTGTAAATAAGGAATGTCTTTCCTAAAAATTCGAATATAAATGAGGAAATTTAATTTTATTGAATTAAAATTGAGGAGCTCTAAAAAATATGAATCGAGCGATTCTAGAGCTCCTGAGGTTTTCCTTTATATATATAAAAGAAAGACTAGTCAACTAAGCGGCGCTTCGCAGCGGCCCTATAATATTTTTGTAAAATTTTAAATATTAACTATTTAAGAAAAATAAATATAAAATCAATCAATCATCTATCTACACTATAAAAGACGAAACATTAAAAATTTTGGTAGCTGTTTTTGGTACGGTACAATACTTTTCTTAAATATTCTTAGACGTCATAATAAAACTTTTTTAGTGCGTATATGTTATAATATAAAAGGTTAATCATGGAAACATAATCGATTTTTATATAATGATTGTCTTTCTTGTGAATTTGAATGTAAGCAAGGGATTTCAATTTTAGTTTAGTTAAGAAAAAAAACTTAACATTTGTTTAATTGAATTCTCAACATGATTGATTTTTATATATTTATTGTTTTTACTATTAATTTGAATATATATATAAAGAAATTCAATTTTCTAAATATGATTAATTAGAAAAAATTATGAGATAATAGTATTGAATAACTAATTAATTTCCAAAATCACAAAAAGAATATATCAAAAACTACATAAAAAGATAACATTTAATATAATTATTATTAAATATAGAAATCAACTAAAACAAATTAGAAAAAATTGTATCTGCAGTGCAACCGATTACAATATACATTCCAACATATCCAACGATAGAAAAATTCTCTACCTAAGCGTTTTTAAATTCAAATTTTCAATAGTTTTTTTTTCTTTCTAAAATTCAACTGCACAGATTAAAAGATTATGCAAAAATTAACGGGTATACAAAATTACATAGAAATTGATTTTGTACATGATGTAATTGTAAATCAAAAAATGATACAAAATCTGAGCCGTTACATTCATATTGTAAACAATATATAAAATACCATGTTAAATTTAATGTATTCTTAAAGGATAAATTTATAAAATTTTGCACACCTACTTATTTTTGCATAAAATTTTCATCGGTATGGTTAGATTTACGTAAAAATTGATAAATACATGATTTTAAAGCGCTTAGGTAGAGAATTTTTCTATCCAGGTAGATTCTCTTTACACAAATCAAAAAACTGATTAACAATAGTTTTTAAGTATGCACATATATAACCTGCAAAACCTTAAGTTACAGATGTTAGAAAGAAGAAAATAAATTAAAATATACAAACAATTATCATCAATATGCAATGTTATTAATGCACACGAATTATCAGAAAATCCTCAAATTTTTGACATAAAGAGAACTAATTAGTATGTCTTACTTTTATAGGCAATTTAAGATATAATATAAAGATTAAATAAAGATTAAATTCTAAATAGGAATATAAAATATAAAGATTAATCTCAAATAGGATTGTAATATAACGTTAAAATAAAGATTTAATTCTAAAAAATATTGATTTTTATATATTTCTTGTCTTCCCTATAAATTCGAATCTAAGTAAAATAATTTAATTTTTATTAAATAAAAATATATTAAATTTAAGTATGATTTAATTTAGTTGAGAAAAGAAGTTATTTTTGTTTAATTAAATTTTAAATAGGATTGACTTTTATATATTTATTGTCTTCCCTAAAAATTCGAATTGAATTAAAATAGTGAAACTCAAGAAAAATAGATTAAAACTTAAATAGGATTTAAGTTAGTTGAGAAAAAAATGTAATATTTGTTTAATTAAATTTTAAATATGATTGACTTTTATATATTTATTTTATTTTCTGAAAATTCGAGGGTAAATAAGGAATGTTTTCTCTAAAAATTCGAATGTAAATAAGAAAATATAATTTTATTGAAAGTAAGATACCCTTCTACGAATACTGAAAATGCATGTTATTCGTTGAAGGCTATATTTTTACTTACACAATTTTCACTAAGTTAGTTTAGTTATCATCAAAAAACAACATAGTTCCTAACAAACAGTATTGATATAGTATATTTAGTTTCTTCGTTAAAAAATAGTAAAAAATAAATTGAGAATTTATCTAATATTATGAAGGTAAGAATATTAAAATTGTATATTTAGTGTCCTCGATTAGTAAAAGATTTAAAAAACAATTGTAGTATATAAAAAAGAAATTAATAAGTGAACTGGACTGGTAGAGTAAGTTTAGGAGAATATTAATATAGTATATTTAGTTTTCTCTATTAAAAGATAGTATGAATAAATTAGTAAAAAAGTTTGGACTTGAAGCAAGAGTATTAAAATTATATATTGAATTTCCTCTATTAGTAAAGATTTAAAGGACAATTGAGATATTTTTTAACAAAACATTTATGATAATATTAAAATTATATATTTAGTTTCTTTCATTAGTAAAGATTTTAAAGGCACAAATATTAAATTTGTATATTTAGTTTTCTCCATTAGTAAAGATTTTAAAGACAAGAATATTAAAATTATATATTTAGTTTCCTCAATTAATAAAAAATTTAAAGTCAGTTGAGATATTTTTAAATCTTTAATATTAATAATTCAAAAATTTGAGTAAATTAGAAAATTAGATCAAAGTGATTTGAGAGACGACATTCAAATTAGAATTTCGAATTTCCTTTTATAACTCCTAATATTTAGAAAAAGTAATACTTATAAAAGATAAGTCGTCGAGAAATGTGTCTCTCACATCGTCTCGCTCTATTTTTCTTAAAATTTTAGATTAATAAAAAAAATTCTTAATTACCTTATATTCTTTTAAAATTTCTCCTTTGACTTTTCAACTCAAGGTACCATTTTAATATTCTCTAATATGTTCTCACGGACTCTAAAATGTCTCTTAATGTTGTATTATCATGTTAATGGAGTTCTAGAAAAATAGAAAATTTTGATATAATATAAATTGGAGATTATACTTACCTTTTATATTATGCTTTCTAATATTTAATATTAATACCCGTGCAAGGCACGGAACATAAAAAATAATAAACTAAAAAATTTAATGTGAACGAAAAATATTAAAATAAAAGTAAAAATTAATATGATAAATTATAAAATGAGAAATTTAAATATTAATTGGAACGTAAAAAATATATTAAAAAATACAGATGTGGTTGATGAAGATAAATGAGGTATTATTAATATTATTTTATAATAAAATAATATTAATAATAAGGATATATAGAAAATCTAACTTGTTTTAATTAAAAAAAGTAATTGCCCGTGATATTTTTAGAAGTGTTTTAATTATATTACTTGTATTTATTAAAAAAAATACGTTGACATGTTAAACTAAGTAAGTTTTTTTAATAAGGACAAATAGGAAAGCTAACATGTTTTAATTAAAAAAAAGTAACTACCTATAATATTTTTAGATGTGTTTTAATTATATTAATTATATTTGTTAAAAAAATACGTTTGCTTGTTAAAATAGGTAATTGTTTTTAAATAATTAAAAGTATTAAAATAAGTTTTAAAATATATAAGTAAGGGCTGCACTTGATATTTTTGGAAAAGAGATATTTAGTGATAACAAATATAAAAGGTAATATATTTTAATTTAAAGGTAATTGCCCGTGATATTTTTGGAAAATAAGTAGATTTTGTTAGAAAAAAAATGTTTTAATTATAAAAGGCAATCAGATAGTTAATATTTTTATATTATTTTATTATTTATTAATTAGAGTATTAAAATAGATTTTAAAATAAATAAGTAAGGATGACACCTCATATTTTTGGAAAATAGAGATTTTAGTGATAACAAATATAAAAGATATTATGTTTTAATTTAAATGTAATTGTCGTGATAATTTTGGAAAAGGAGTATATTTTGTTAGATTTTTTTTAATTATAAAAGGCAATTAGTTAGTTACTATTTTTATATTATTTTATTATTTATTAAATAGAGTATTTAAAAGATTTGATTTGTAGTAGTTTTCGTTATCCTAAAATATATTTGTAGTAGTGTATCCTAAATGTAAACAAATTAGATCCCAAATTTCCATTTTTTTATTAGATTTCAATATTATTTGATTTTTATGTAGTAAAATATAGTGAAATATTAATGTAGAATAAAACATTCCCGAATTTTGATTATATTCTTAATTTATTAATTAGAAAAGGTACCGAAAACAAAAAACTAACATAAAACCAAAACTTTTAATGTTTCGACTTTAATAATATAAACTAGCTTAAAACCCGTGCGATGCACAAATTGTTAATTGTTATTTTATTATTATTTTTTTAATATTTTATTAATTGTAATTGTGCAAAAAATAAGTAGGCATGTTAAAATAGATAAACACTTTTAATTAATTAAAAACATTAAATTAGATTTTAAAATAAATAAGTATGGTTTGCCCGTTATATTTTTGGAAAATGAGGGGTTTTAGTAAGAAAAAATAAAAAATGTAACATATATTTAGTTTAAAAAGGTAAATGCCCGTGATATTTTTGAAAAATGAGGTTTTAAAATTTAATAATTAAAAGTATTTAAATATGTTTTAAAATAAATAAGTAAAGGGCTTCGTGTGATATTTTTGGAAAAAGAATGAATTTTAGTGAGAAAAATAGAAAAAGTAAATTATAAAAGGCAATTTCCCGTGATATATTTAGAAAAGGTTGAACTTTGTTAGAAAAAATATATAATGTGTTTTAGCTGAAAAAATAATTAGTTATAAATAGGTATTTGATTATTTATATTTTAATTTTTTTAGTATCTGCATTTGTTAAGAAAAATAAGTAGATATGTTAAAATAGGTAAACTTTTTAAAAAATAATTATAATATTAAAATAGGTTTAAAAATAAATAATTAAATGTTTGTCCGTGATATTTTTGGAAAAGGAGGGGTTTTAGTAAAGAAAAATAGAAAAACAAACATGTTTTAGTTAAAAAAGGTAATTGCCGTGATATATTTGAAAAAGTAGGGGAATTTGTTAGAAAAAATAATGTATTTTAGGTGAAAAAGGTAATTGGTTATAAATAGGTAATATTATTATTTAATAATATATTTCTATAAATAAGTAAGATTAATTAAGTAAAAACACGAAGTATAGTTAATTAATGACAATTAAGTAAAATCACAACGTACAATACCGATCAACCAAACTTTTAATGTTTCGTCTATTATATAATACTAGCTTAAAACTCGTGCGATGCACGGATTGTTAATTGTTATTTTATTATTATTTTTTTAATATTTTTCATTAATTGTAATTATGCAAAAAATAAGTAGGTATGTTAAAATAGTTAAACACTTTTAATTAATTAAAAACATTAAAACAAATTTCAAAATAAATAAGTTTGGGTTTACCCGTTATATTTTTGAAAAATGAGGGGTTTTAGTAAGAAAAAATAAAAAATGTAACATATATTTAGTTTAAAAAGGTAAATGCCCGTTATATTTTTGGAAAATGAGGTTTTAAAATTTAATAGTTAAAAGTATTTAAATATGTTTTAAAATAAATAAGTAAAGGGTTTCCGGTGATATTTTTGGAAAAAGAATGGATTTCAGTGAGAAAAATAGAAAAAGTAAATTGTAAAAGACAATTTCCGGTGATATATTTAGAAAAGGAGGGACTTTGTTAGAAAAAATATATAATGTGTTTTAGCTGAAAAGTTAATTGGTTATAAATAGGTATTTGATTATTTATATTTTAATATTTTTAGTAATTGCATTTGTTAAGAAAAAGAAGTAGACATGTTAAAATAGGTAAATTTTTTAAAAATAATTATAATATTAAAATAGGTTTAAAAATAAATAACTAAACGTTTGTCCGTGATATTTTTGGAAAATGAGGGGTTTTAATAAGGAAAAATAGAAAAGCTAACATGTTTTAGTTAAAAAAAAATGCAATTGCTCGTGATATATTTGAAAAAAGTAAGAGAATTTATTAGAAAAAATAATGTATTTTAGATGAAAAAGGTAATTGGTTATAAATAGATAATATTATTATTTAATAATATATTTCTATAAATAAGTAAGGTTAATTAAATAAAAATACAAAATATAGTTAATTAAGGGTAATTAAGTAAAATCACAAGACCGACCAAACTTTGATTATTGATATATTGATGTATGTCTTAGCGTGTGTCTACAACCTTGTTTTGACTCTTCACAAACGAATTGGTAAACAAACAACACCTCCCAGGACTCAGGAGTCACCCAAATTCTCCCAACCCCTCACGCCTATATTCTAAAACACATCAATCAATCATCGATATATATATATATATATATTGAAGCTGGACAAGATATCTTCAACTCGAGTCACTCATCTATCAGTTTACAACACACCCCCTCTCTTCCCCAGGCATTTTCCTCTCTTTTCTTTTATTTAATCTCACTATTTTAATTAATCTGTTCACTTTTATCACTGTTTTGTTCTTTCTATTGGTTTACAGATTGTTTTATTTTAATTCAACTTAGTAGATTAGATCTATAATCGATTAGCAGTTACAATTCACTTGATCTCAGTTTTAAGGTGATTTTATGCGTTGTGCGTGTGTTTTTTTTGTTGATTGCTGTGGTTTAGTTGTTGATCACTTATAGTTACTCCATCTGATTAATTCTATCTCCTGTGTTTGTGTTTAGTTTGTCGAATTGTTACGGTTTACTCGTACCACATCAGTAGTAGTAAGATTTTTCTTTTGTTAACGAAGTGTAATTTATCGATTTTGTTGTTTTAAGTTAGATTAGTGTTTGTTTTTCTGAATCTGGAGAATTTATGTGTTGATAAGGATTTGATAGTGGAGGCTAGCCTATAGGTTGATTTGATTGGTTTATTGGATCTATAATTCTGTGTTGACTCGGTTATGATAGGATTGTGTAGTGTCGGTTTTATTGGTTGGCGTTTTTTTTGTATATTTGGGGATTGAGTTAAGATATTAGGTTGTCTACTTGGACGGGAATGGATGAATTGGTTATAAATAGAAATGTTAAACGAGCGGAAGTGTGTGAATGTTGTAATAAAAGTTCAATTTCGTATCAGCAATAATAACTTCTATGAATTTTATGCAATGGAGCCGTGAGAGAAGAGAGAATAGAGAGAAAATCCGTACTAATATATTTCATTCAAGATGAGATCCTCCAGTACATACACATTTGTTTATATATACTACCAACTACATAACATATGTTTCTAGCATATTACTACTATACCCTTAAAACCCTAACTGGCTTTTTATTCTCCAATACTCCCCCTCAAGCTGAAAGGGAGGCTTTGCTGAACCTCCAAGCTTGAAACAACAATGCACCAAGTAAACAACTGTCATGGCCGATCCAAATCATTGTAATCATCTGCACAGTTGATGTCTATCAAAAATTCTAAAAGAAAGTCAGTGGCTCAGAGTGATGGTGTATGATACTTGAAGCTCAGCACCCTTACAAAACTCTTTCCCTAAAGCCAAATCACAAGTCCATGCTCTCAAACGGAGGTTAATATTATTCTGGCACCACCAAGATGTGTGATTCTGTTACAGAGGTTCCCCCAGGATCAAGAACAAGAATATTTTCAATGTTCTTTCTTACTAGCAAAAGCTCCTCTAGAACCCCAACCATGATACACTTGGTCACCTTTGATTTCAACAACTGTAGGGAAATTAGAGTGGCAAGCTCCAATGCCTGAGCAGCTTCATCAATCACAACAGCGTCAAACAAAGTATGCTTATTTGGGGAGCCAAACTTATGGCTTGAGATAGACTCCGCGCAAACTGCATAGAGATCTTCAAATCCAGCCCGCTTCCTTCCTGCTTCATAATCAAAAGGTTTAAACTGCTGTATAGGTTCTTGAGATTTCCACACTTGTGTTGCTTTTCTTTCTTTCTGTGTTGATTGGAAGCACTTTTTGAAACTGGAAGATAGATCAGACAGCGATACCGTCTCGTCTTCCTCGTCCACTTAGAAAAAAGATGCCGACATGTTGCTTATATTCAGCTCTGGCTTAGGGTCCTCGTGCACTTTTTCCTCGCCTAATTTGTCATTCAAAAATATAGTACCTTGCAAACGAGAATCAGTAGCTACTACAGTATCAGGTTCTTTTATAGCCGGCTGCAGCCCGTTAGCCTTGCCTGAGTGAATGAAAAGGGAGGTTTATAGAAGATTTATTGTTGTCCAACTTGAACTCTTTCATTACTATTTTTTCCGCATCAAATTTCCTCTTAGCAGCTGAATTCCCTAGTAAGGCCCCAAAAGCACCAGTTGGTTTTCTCAGCACTTGAACAGTTACTTCAGCTCCAGATGCCGGATATGGGAACTTCATGTTCCCTGGTATAAACAGTTCATAAGTTCTATAGCACTCTTTTGGCAGTCTAGGTACACAACTATCTTTGTCAGTTTGTTCATCCCTGTAACGTCCAGCACTAACGGAAGGCCCCTCAGGCTGCTCATTAATTACCTCATGAATACTGTTTTTAGGGTCCAAACGCCTCACCTTGAGTTGTGCAGGAGATGGTAGGTTTTTAAACATATTTCTACTTGATGTATAAGTTGCACCCACAAGTGCTGCTCCTATTCTTCCTTTGGCCCTCGCTGGAACATCAGGTGGAGACAACACTTCAGATCCATTAGCAACATTCAAGTTCCCAGCATATATTGCCTCTGTGTATGCCTCCTTTAGTTGTTCAGCAATAGCTTCATAGGCAGAGGCATTTTGAATAGAATGCTTGATGATGCTAACCACAGAATCAAGATGGCGTTCGACATACTGATGCTTTAATTTCACCAATTGGTGTAAGCTAATTGTTGTTAGAGGCATCTGTTTAGCATTTTCAGCTTCGTTCAAAATAGATTTCCTTAGTTTATGTTTAATAGCTCTGCTTTCTTCGTTCAGTTTCTTCTCTCGCACCTGAGCAGCAGCAAGAACTGATTTCTCCGAAGCAATTATCGTGCATACCGCATCATTTGAACCCCACTGTCTCTCACTAAAGACACCATTTCTCTCACCCAATTCATTAGTCACATAAAGTTTCCATAAATAAACCCCTAAAACAAGGGTATCACACTCAACACTTTCGATTAACAGTACATCAGAGATAGTTGAAATTCTTTTATCCTCGGTCGTTTTGCAGACCAAGAAAATGAAACAGCTTAAAGAACAAATTCAAAGATATTGTGTTCCCCTCAACGCTATTGGAAAATGTATTTGGTGTTGGCCGAATCATAAAACTCTCAACTTCTACCAAAAAATAACCACCAGGATCAAATTGAAAGTGGACGTCATTTGCATCATTAGGGGTAAAGCAGAGTAGTTCTCTTACAGACAAACCAACAAACATATAACAAGCACTTTTCACGAACCCAAAATTCGCATAAAATCCAAGAACTACATTATCTAACACAACAATATCTTCATCAAGAATCTTAAATACGAAGACATGTGCAGATTTAACAAATGTAGTAGGACTTGCAATTATGAACGAAAACCTAACATTGGCTTCCATTTGAATCACCATCGATCTCTTCACTCCTTCAACCATGACCATATGCAACGCAACCATGACCATATGCAACGCAAGGCACGTCAGTGATAGCAAACCTCAACAGAATCTGACGGAGTTTTAAACGGGGAATCGAGGCACAAATTTGCCGGGCATAGTTTTGAGTAAACAAGGCTCCACACAATGATTTTCGAGTAATTAAGGTTCCATAACTCACACTTGTGAGCAGTCCAAGTCCCTAACTCAAATCATTTCTCAAGTATGTAATTTTTGCCCAATCTCAAGAGTAATCAAGGTTTGTCAAATCTCAATTAAGAGTAATCAAGACCTACCCAATCTCAAGAGTAAACAAGGCTGCCCAATCTCAACGAGTAAACAAGGTTTGCCCAATCTTAACGAGTAATCAAGGCTTCTCCCAATCTCGATCTATGCAATTTCTGGATTATTTTTTTTTTGATCTTGAATGAATCGGCTACTCACAATATTAACTCACTTCTTTCTCAGTACCGACCCAACAATTGCGGTGCTCTGATACCATAATAACTTCTATGAATTTTATGCAATGGAGCCGTGAGAGAAGAGAGAATAGAGAGAAAATCCGTACTAATATATTTCATTCAAGATGAGATCCTCCAGTACATACACATTTGTTTATATATACTACCAACTACATAACATATGTTTCTAGCATATTACTACTATACCCTTAAAACCCTAACTGGCTTTTTATTCTCCAATAAGCAACTCTACCATGTGACAAACTAAAATAAATCAGTTGCTAATTTTTCTCACGTTAATGAACGTTTTTCCAGAAACTTTGACCAACTTTGTTCATTTTTTGTCATTATGCGGTTTTTAACTATTAAATGATTATCAAGTTTATTTTAGAAGCCGAATGCGCACTAAAGCTGTACAGAAAGCGGTGTATATATAAATGTGGAATGCAGTTAACCTTAATGAGAACTTGATACTTGTGAATACAACATCAATGACTTAATGTTATGTGTAAGTGCCTCCTTTATTGACTTTTGTTGGCTCACTAATGCACTTGAAGCTCATTTTTTACGCATGTTGCTTATTATAACGTATTTTTTTTTCTCATTATTGGGATCATGGTGATTAAGGTAGTGCCAATATTTGTTGACATATGCCGATAGAATATACATTCTGCAACAATTATCTGGTGGTCTACTTCCCATGTTTATAGCGTCCTCCATCTGGTCCCCACCTTTTTAATGTTTTGGGAACATAGCAATCATCTATAGTGTTTTGTTGCAGCTCTTTGGTGCATCACATGTCTTAATAGTCATGTGTATATTGAAACTGTATCATCTACTTTAATGTTTGCACCTATGAAATTTTATGTTACCAATAACAATTATGTACTTTTTGTAGATAATTTAGTGCACAAATGGACTCCAACAGGGGGCAAAATGGAATCCAACTCTTGCTAGCTGCAGAACAAGAGGCTCAAAGCATTGTTAATGCAGCCAGAAATGGTAGTTGTGATTTTTAGTTGTCAATTGCTTTTCCAAATTTTATATCCTTATAGATGTTTTACATTGAGTTCTTGTTTGAATTACAAATATTTTTTGGAAGTAGAGTTGAAATTTGTTGTTTTGCATTGATTTTCGTTTTTTTACATATTAATTGTAGACTGTGTTAGTGCGATTGAATTAGTACTCATTGTGCTGATATTTCTGACGATTCAAAAAATATGCATAAGCAAGTGTGATGGCACTGTGAGTTTAATGCTTGCCTGCCTGACATGAATTATGTGGTCATATTAGGATCATTTACCATAAAATTACTTTTTTCATATCTGACCATTTCCATGGCAATCGTCCTGTATACTGCTAACTAAAGATTTTAATAACAAAATTATGTTCAAGTATATAATGCCAGTCACTAGAAAATTAGCCCTTTCTTATCTAGGCATATGCTCCTATGGAAATTATCCTGTGCTTTGAGTAAAATAAGGAGATCTTGTGGGACTAAGTTTTGCAACTTAGTTAAGATTTTATGCATTATTGGTTTCTGCACTACTTATAGTTTTCCAAAGAGAAAGTTTCTTCTATCAGCATATGATGTACATGAATTTTATCCCACATGTCTGGTAGCACCTAAAATAATCCTATCTGCAGAATCTCCAGTTCACCACTTATCAAATGGTCCTCCTATGCAGCCTTTGTTACTAAGAATTATCTGTACATAGCAAAGCTACTTTCCACCCCTCTACTTAGTTTTGAGCTTTTGTATGCATTATCAGTGTTTACTTTCTCTTTACGTGATCTTCTTGGTTATGGATTGGCTTGTAGATTGTAGTAAATATTAGTATATTATTACATATGATATTGATAATGATGTTATGAATACTAAGTTAGCATATTAAAATCCCTTTAAGTTGTCCATTGCGTTTAAGGGTGTAATAGATGGATTTGATTATTTGCTCAATATGAAACATCTTATGTTTTAATTTTGTTTGCTAATTTGACGGGGATTCTTTTTTAATGTTTTTTGGTTTTGTTTATGCTGCATGCTTACAAAATCTTGTTTGACTTTTGAACTTGAATATTTTGAATTATAAATAGACAATGAAATATATATCCATATGAATGAATTGCCGAAGTCAATACTAGGATTGTACATTATGATTATGAACAAGAAGAATAAGTATGCTATGGCTTATAAATGTACTAGATATTGTATGCATTGTTGCCTTGTTGGTAATTCCTCGAATTGACACAAAATTGCTATCTTGGCTTCAATTTCAGAGAAAATGGCTAGGCTTAAACAAGCCAAAGATGAGGCTGAGAAGGAGGTAGCTGGATTTCGTGCTCAGATGGAACTTGAATTTCAGCAGAAGGTTACAGAGGTGATTTGATCAACTATTTTACTTGTTCTTGTTTTTTTTGGGTGGGTGAGGGGGTGGGGAAACTATTAGCCTCTACTTCTCTGTTCTTGGTTAATTTGTGGATTGCAGTCTACATGAAGTTTTAGTTGGTTTGAAGTAACTTAGAATACAGATATATGCTATATCATAACATAGATGCATCTGTTTTTCTTTCAGAAACCTTGTTAGCTAATAGAAAGGGATCAAACCTTAAAAATCGAGTAATAAAGTAGTATGTTTATAAATTTCTTTAACTGTTTCTAGTTCTCTGTATTAACTTATGAATTGAAATCTACACACTCAGCAAATTTTAGTTAGTTTTGTTGTAACTTAAAATTCTACAATATATGGTGTTAGAAGGGATAAAGCCCTACAACATCCAGTAGTTAAGTAGTATCTCTGTCTAGGGCTGTCAATGGATCGGAAATCCGGTCCGAAACCTAATGGAGCGGATATGGATCATTAAAAAATAAAATCCGATCCGGTAACGATCCGATCCGATAAGTATAGGATATGGATTTAATACGATCCGTTAACGATCCGATCTGACTGTATATATATATATATTGTATACAATA
The DNA here is from genome assembly GCA_030848705.1 of Heracleum sosnowskyi. NCBI lineage: Eukaryota > Viridiplantae > Streptophyta > Magnoliopsida > Apiales > Apiaceae > Heracleum > Heracleum sosnowskyi. The sequence goes on from CM061239.1 coordinate 16,073,292, forward strand.
TGTTGTAAATTAAATATATCATATTTTTTAAGCAATTAAGTCAAACAGTCAAGAGCCAAATAAAAAAGATACTTGATTCATTTCTCTTTTTTAACTTTTCTAGTGATGGTCCTGTTCCTGTTGCATAAAATCGCTACTGGACCTCTCTTTTACCAATATAATTGACACAAAAAACAATAAAATGTGAGCCATATATTTAAAATCTACACATAATTTAAAAAAATCCTTATATAAATCCTTGAATTATAGTTGAAGTAGATGTCTGTGTTTGAAGACGTTTAAAAAAATGATCGTTAAATGACATGTATTCATTATAAGTCCGGGTGCAGATAGTTATGTGCTTTAAAATACTAATATTAACTACACTTTTAAAATATATGGATATTCACACACACATACACACACACACTCGCATGCAATCTCACACACCCACAGAAAATGTGTTATTAGTTTTTTAAGGAAAAGTCAAGATGCTTGAGGTCTTCATATTGACAGTGGTATGTCTCGTCTATCTTTTGATAAACAGAGTAGTGGAGATTCAGGTGCAAATGTGAAGCGTCTGGAGAAGGAAACTGCTGCAAAGATTGATAACTTAAAGGCTGAAGCTTCACGAATTTCACAGGATGTTGTCCACATGCTTTTGAAGCATGTGACAACCGTAAAGAACTAAATCCTTTTCAAGGATCCGAGGCAGGAAGTCCTAAATCTCCCCAGTTTCCTGTTTCTCTATAAATTTGTAGACTGGTGAAGAATTGGCGAGTTGTATCTTATTATTTTATTACCTTCATGTGGTTGACCATGATTGTTTTAAGAGTAATATCAACTTTGTATTTATTGAGAAATGTACTAGTAGAAACCCCATGTTCTTAATATTTATGGTTCTCCGATCCTCATTTGAACCGCAACCTAAACATGTATAAAGCTGGATGAACATCTCGATGTCATGGCTTGTACATGCTGGAGGATTCAGTACTAATGAACTCTTTAAGTTCTGCCATGGACAAAGCTTACAAAAAATTGTGGTCTAGAGATGGACTAATCGAGTAAACCAAATCAAACGATGTCGAATAGACTACTTTCATGAAAAAAAAGTAATTGACCTTCAGTTGAGTGCTTAACAGAAGTTGTAATTGTTAGTGTAGGTGCCCTAGAGGCAATACATTGTCTCTTTTAATAAACCTTTATTTCATTTGATTATTCAATAAACGTATTTATTATGACTTTAATTACTGCGATACATGACTTTAGAATTATGATACACATTATATAGTTTAAGTACATGACTTGAACTTGAGATTATATAATATATCATATTCTTAAAAGGTCCCTAGTCGAGTATTATTAAATATAGGACAATAATAATACATGAATAGACTAATATGTTGATTGACAGATAATCATATCTCATTGGTTATAAGTATGGAGATACTAAAGTCAATGCATAGGTACATGTAGGAGTACATGGTACTGGACAGACCCACAGTGAGATTCTTCATGTTTAATAAAGTCATAAGAAAGACTCACAGTGATAATGGTGTAATGATCCTTAGACTTGAGATCATTATATTTCTATACGAGGATTAATATACTTTGACAACATTAAAAGTTACCTTTGACCGGGTGATGATAAAAGTGGACATCGGGTATATCATGAGTCATATGAGAAATATGAATGATAGATAAAGGATTTAACCCTCCTATTATTATGGGAGATATTATTGGCCTCTTGATTGAGTGAGACTATGAAAAATGCATGACCATGCTCAAATAATGATTTGTTTTAATAGTTTACTCATTGATCAAGGAAACCCGGATTAAGCATTGAAGAGGATGACTAAATACATGCCTCGAGTTTAATCTATAATATTTGGTTAAAGGGATTATATTACACGGAAACATTAATCACGAAAGGTTTAATTGGATCACCAATTATTATTATTACTTGGGTAGCAATGATGTATTACTAGATGCCGCTCATTGTTTATATTTTGTTATTGGATATTAAAATTATTGCCAACGTAATAATAACCTAAAGGGTTACACAATAAGAACGTTTTAAAAGGAGTTTTAATTTAAATATCAGATTTAAATTAAATAATTATAAATTCGAAATTGGTTAATTAATTAAGTTGGACTTAGTTAATTAAATTGTATTTCGAATTTAATTCATTAAAAACCCAAATCAGTTTGGTTTAGTTGAAGCCCAAGCTAATTAGGGTTAGGCCCAATCTCTCTGCCCTATATATACATAATGATGTATAGTTTTAGGGTTGGCTCAGATAATTCGTTTTTAAGAGAGGCTAGAGAGAGAAGGCAGTTTTATTTGGCTAGTACCTGCTCCTTGGATCGTTGGACGATCGGACGCTCTTGTGGACGATTTAGAGACACAGATCTTGACGCAAGGGTTGTGTGGTGATTGCAATCTAGGACCTCCATCTTACAGAATTCGTAAAGTTCTTAACTGGTATGATTTCGTTTCTCCATAATCAGTCACAACTTATACATGGATCCTGCGTTAGGGTTTCGTAAATTTTTATTATTTTACGACTGTTTTTCGCTGCGTTTTTACAATGAAACCCAACAGTACTTTGGGAAGAAACACACAGTTGTGTCCCGGAAAGCGACCACGCAAACATTGTAGTTCTAGTAGACTTGATATATATCCAAGATCTACTACAAGCGTGTTGATAAGAAATGAAGAGTTCAGTCAGTGAGAATGAGTATGAGATAATGGAAAGATGAATGAATGAGTTTAAGTTTAGGCATGCATTGGCAGTGAAAGAAATAATATTGCAAATTTTAAGTTTTACGGATTTTATTCGAATTTTCAGGCCAACGATGGTGATTAGGTTAAAGAGGACTATGAATCAACAAGTTTTATATATTACGCAAAAATCTGAAGATGAATGCGCACGAAAATCAGCTTTCGGTGTGGTTGATTTTTAGATTGATGAAGAAATATTAAATGAGTGTGAAGATGGCTATTTTCCAAAAACAAACAGAAATTTGTTTTCTGCGAAAATAAGCTTGTATAAAATACTAAATATTGTTTTCGAAAGAATGCAAATTGCTGAATTCGAAAGAGAGACAACGACTGTTAGCAATTTTTGGAAGTTTCTAGTGAATTGTGCAGATGTTCATATGTTGCTCAGGAACAGCAATTATGTTGCTATGATGATGCAAAATAACGTTTTTTTTCCAATACAACAGAGACAATTGCAGGGTCCTAATAAAGGAGTTGAAACGGAGGCGTTATTCATCTGCAACAAGTCCAAAATTAACTGAGAGAAGGATCACTGATGCAAGTGTAGGATGGTGTAGGAATCAGGGTATGTTATTGAATGGAAGTTCAAATGTGTACCAAGATTCCATCAGAGCAAACCGAGGGAGGATGTATGTACATTCTCTATGCGAGATATAGTTGGTGATATTTGAGAAACTAGGAAAAGTCGTGTCATCGAAAGCTTGGCTAGCGAAAAATTACACCTGATTGTCTGTGAGGGTGATAATGTTCCTTACTCCATTCTACCGCACTTTTTCCTCTCCCGACAATATTTGATTAGAAATGCGTTGTGCTGTAGGTTGGGACTCTACAAAACAATGTCTTATCGGGGTGGTGGCCGTCAAGCACCTCCGGTGCGAGAGTAAGTAACTTGGTGGCGAAGAATACAAGAAACAATATCGGAAAATGTAATACCGGTGACCAAGAGCAACTCCAATGGGACTCCCTATCACCTAAATTTGTCATAGTTGTACATATTTTAGGGGTTTAGATTTAAAAATCATGTTCCAATTGGACTCTCTATCCCCTAAAATTTTTAGGAGAGAGAAAACCAAACCCCTTATTTAGGGAGAGAAAAGTGAAATGCCACATCAGCTCCCTTATAATAGAATATATATCTACTACAATCCTACCCCTCATTATTTATATTACCTAAAATATTGAATAAATATTACTTTTTAAATTATAGGTAACCAATATAAGTAACACTATTGGAGAAAAACAATTTTTTGAGCCCATGTATTATAGGTAATGATTATTTTATTATATTTTAGGGAGTCAAAATAGGAAATTGCATCGGAGATGCTCTAAGCTTTTTTTAGAGCTTTTTGTGAGAGTGAATGTGTAGAAAAATTAGAGCCCCTGCATGTGAGGTTACTTGAGTATTTATAGTGTTTAGTGTTACCTCATTTTGTTAATACCTTAAAGAAGTAGATTTTGTTAGAAAAAAAAATATTTTAATTATAAAAGTCAATCAGCTAGTTACTATTTTTATATGATTTTATTATTTATTAAATAGAGTATTAAAATAGATTTTAAAATAAATAAGTAAGGATTGCACCTCATAATTTTGGAAAATAGAGATTTTAGTGATAACAAATATAAAAGATATTATGTTTTAATTTAAAGCTAACTGTCATGATATTTTTGGAAAAAGAGTATATTTTGTTTGATTTTTTTTTAATTATAAAAGGCGATCAGCTAGTTACTATTTTTATATTATTTTATTATTTATTAAATAGAGTATTAAAATATGTTTTAAAATAAATAAGTAAGGATTGCACTTCATATTTTTGGAAAACAGAGATTTTAGTGATAACAAATATAAAAGGTAATATGTTTTAATTTAAAGATAATTGTCATGATATTTTTGGAAAATGAGTAAATTTTGTTAGAAAAAAGCTTTCATTATCCTAAAAAGAAAGAAGTATATTTGTAGCAGTATATCCTAAATTTAAACAAATTAAATCTCACATTTCAATTTTTTTGATTAGATTTCAATATTATTTGATTTTTATGTAGTAAAATATAGTGAAATATTAATGTAGAATAAAATTTTCCCGAATTTTGATTATATTATTAATTTATTAATTAGAAAAAGTACCGAAAACCAAAAACTAACCGAAAACCGAAAACCAAAACTTTCAATGTTTCGGATTTTTAATACTTTTAATTATTTAAAAAAACTTACATATTTTAACAAGTGAACGTATCTTTTTAACAAATACAATTAATATAATTAAAATACATCTAAAAATATTATAGGTAGTTACTTTTTTTTTTTAATTAAAACATGTTAGCTTTCCTATTTGGCCTTATTAAAAAAACTTACTTATTTTAACATGTCAACGTATTTTTTTAATAAATACAATTAATATAATTAAAACACTTCTAAAAATATCACGGGCAATTACTTTTTTTAATTAAAACATGTTAGATTTTCTATATGTCCTTATTATTAATATTGTTTTATTAGAAAATAATATTAATAATAACTCATTTATCTTCATCAGCCCCATATGTATTTTTTAATATATTTTTTATGCTCCAATTAATATTTAAGTTTCTCATTTTATAATTTATCATATTAATTTTTACTTTTATTTTAATATTTTCCGTTCACATTAAAATTTTTAGTTTATTATTTTTTAAGACCCGTGCCTTGCACAGGTTATAGGCTAGTATATATATATATATATACTAGCTTATATCCCGTGCGATGCACGGTTTTCTTTAATATTTTATTATTTTTATTTAAATTTTGATAATTTTATCTTTTTTGATGAAATTTTAATGTATATTTATATGTGTATATAATAAATTGGATTTAGATATCTAACAATATAAGTATTTTAATTTAATAAATTGTTGACGTAATCTTTAGTAGTATTTTAGATATTAAAATAGAAAAATATTTTTAAATAATAGATCTAACGATTCCTATTTATTTGCTTTTAAAAAATCTAAAAGTGACTAAAGTGCAAGCCGAAAAGGGTAAGTGGTTATTTATTAATAATTATATATAACAATATTATTAACATTGCATATTTATTTTGCATGTGTTATGTTTAGAACATGAGTTGTTTTAGTTAAAAAATGTAAAACATATAATGTGTTTTAGTTGAAAAAGGTAATCAGTTATAAATATGTAACAATATTACCATTTTATATATATATTACCTAATTTATTTTTATAAGATGAGTTGTCTTAGTTAGAAAAATAGATAAAATAGGTAATGTATTTTAGCTGAAAAAAGCAATTGATTATAAATAAATTGGTTATATATAGGCTCGATCCAACTTATAGATAGGTCCGGCCCAAATACCGACCGACCGACTGACCAAAACTTTTAATGTTTCGTCTTTAATAATATAGTATATATATATATATATATATATATATATATATATATATATATATATATATATATATATATATATATACTAGTCGAGCGATTTTAGAGCTCCTGGGGGTTTTCCTTTATATAAAGATAGATAAAGATAAAGATATTGATTGATGATTGTCCGTGATATTTAGAAGTGTTTTAATTATATTAATTATATTTGTGAAACAAATACGTTGACATGTTAAAATAAGTAAGTTTTTTTAAATAATTAAAAGCATTAAAATAAGTTTTAAAATAAATAAGTAACGGTTGCACATGATATTTTTTTGGAAAATAGAGATTTTAGTGAGAACAAATATAAAAGGTAATATATTTTGATTTAAAGATTATTGCCCCTAATATTTTTGGAAGTAATAGATTTTGTTAGAAAAAAAGTGTTTTAATTGTAAAAGACAATCAGTTAGTTATTATTTTTATATTATTTTATTATTTATTAAATATAAAAAATGACTGAAAACTGAAAACCGAAAACCAAAACTTTCAATGTTTCGGCTTTAATAATATAGTATAGATATAGATTAAATTTGAGATGTTGATCTTAACAAGAAAAACATGTTTAACAGAAGGACGGTTTATCAAGGATGAATGAATAATTATTGTAATTTTATTGATAAAATTTAAAAAAAAAATTAAGCTTTTCAACGTGGCTTTATCAAATAGTTAAAAAGTAAAACTCAATCAAATAAAAAGTAAAACCCACCACTGACCGAGCAGGAACAGAGCACACCAAAATCCCAATAAATAATCCAAAACCATACATCTAAAATAAATTTTATATATATAGAAAAGTGTTTTTACATTATTGGCATGTTTTACTAACAAAAATATCCCCCGGTCAAAGATAACCAGCACTAGCTTTTATACATAAAAAACCTAAAAAAAAACACAAAAACATTAAGACAAATGCCAAACTCATCATAACCGTGCCGGCAACTCTTCACGACGTGTTCTCCTGGGCCCCACTCCCCTATTCTTTCTCTCTCCTATATATTGTCCGAACGATTTAATTTACTTGTCTGAACCTCAAAATTAAAGCAAACATGGAAAAGACAACGACGCAAATCTACTTATCTTACGCCATTGTCATCATCTTCTGCAGCTTGATACAGTTGTCACAGTGCCAAATCGGCACCGGAAACGGCGATATCTCCGGCGATATAAATAATCCGGCGGTGCTTCCGTATCTTACGCAAATTATATACTCTCGTTTATCCAATGCTACTTCTTCAGTACTTACTTCGGAGATTAGTAGTCAATTCAAGTTCTGCATCAAAGATCCGTACGTGTTTATTTATGGACTTGCGAATTTTCTTTGTTTCGGCTTTAATAAATTTAAATATGTCGTTAGTTTGTTGTGTATTTAAATTCATATTTTGTTTGTTGTGTTTAATTATTGATTTTTTGTGTGGTTTATGATACAGGGAAGGTGATTGGGATCGAGCTTTTAATTTTTCGTCGAATTTGGATTTTTTGACTGCCTGCATTAAGAAAACTCAAGGTAGTTTTCGAGTTTCGTACATTGGATGACTTGTTCTAATGCCATGTGTGTGTGTGTGTGTGTTTTAAAGATGTAGTTTGGTTTTTCAGTTATGTTTTTAGTTTCGGCAGGCAGTAGTATACGTTAAGTCAAAACCTAGAACAGGATATCTAGGCTTGAATTTGTAAATTTCTGAAGTCATAAGGAACATAGTAAAGATAGAAAGATATTTATAAATTTTCCGAAGTCATAGTATTACGTTGTGAATTTTCCTTTTGTTGCTGCGTAGAGTAGAAAATTAGGTGGATTAATGTAGGTGTATTTTTAAAAGAGATGTAGAATCTATTTAGGCATGCTAAGTTCGCGATCTTTGAAATTAATCTTTGAGCTGAGTTTTTGTGTATATAACTTTTGAATGCCTTTACCTATTGTACAGGAGAAATTACAAAACGCTTGTGTACAGCAGCGGAATTGAAGTTTTACTTTAATCATTTCTTTGAATCGGGCAGTGTTGATTATTTGAAGCCCAACAAAAACTGCAATTTGACCAACTGGGGAGCTGGTTGCGAGCCAGGATGGGCATCTAGTGTTGGACCGGATCGGGATGTTGACTTGAGAGTTTCTAAAGTTATACCTGCTAGAACATCCGAGCCTCAACCTTGTTGCGAGGGCTTCTTTTGCCCTCGCGGCATGACTTGCATGATTCGTAAGTTTTTAAATTGCTGAAATCTTTCTCTTCCTTCCTAGTAACTATATATCTTTCATTTTTATCAAAGATTCTATCATAATCAAATATGTAATTTTTTGTTGTTGTTGTTGTTGTCATTGTCTTAAAGCTTGCCCCTTGGGATCCTATTGCCCACTTGCTACCCTCAATAAAGATAACGGAGTATGTCAACCGTAAGTTAGAACTTTATGAAATGCTACCTCATTTGGGATCCCTCCCCTACCATTTTTTTTCTGCTTGAGAAATTTGTACTTCATAATAGGTATTCGTTGTATGCAGGTACAATTACCAACTTCCTCCTGCACAGAAAAATCATACTTGTGGTGGTGCAAACATTTGGGCAGATATTCGTACGAGTCGAGACTTGTTTTGTTCAGGAGGATCATATTGTCCAACATCTACACAAAAAACATCTTGCAGCGAAGGGTATTAGTCTTAAATGCTACTTCAAGTTGTCTACTAGATATATCTTCTGCCACTTGAAATTTTATGTCATCAAAGATATCACGTTCAAATAAGTCAATTTCACTTGGGTTGACTAGTAGACCAATCTTAAACTTTCTTTTTTCTCTTAGTAATTTGATCATAATTCCCTACAAATTGCATCATAGTATTGAACAGAACTTAGTACTTCGGAAAAACATCTGATCGTAACACTGGTTATTACTTTTAATAGGCTTCTCTATTTCTCTTCAATGAACATTACGTGCGAGGCAGTAAACCTTTGTTGGTTGAGTATTATGTATCAGTCACTTCTTCATGTTCTGATGCTACTTTTGTTTCAATGGTCTTCTCTTCCAATTTCAGGCACTACTGTCGGATGGGATCTACGTCAGAGAAGCGTAAGTATGATCAAAAAGTTTGTTGCTGTATGCTAAAAAGAATACATCAGTTTTACAGTAGTTCAAAGTGACACAATTTTACTGTATCTGCTTATTTATTTACGTGAAACATTACCATATGCCTGAGTTTTACAGTTTGTTCTACTTACATTGCACTGATGGCTTGCTTCAGTGAGTATTTAACACGATGAAAAACTTGCAGGATGCTTTAAGTTGACATCCTGCGGACCCAACACCGAAAATCAAAATATACATGCATATGGAATACTTTTAATCGTAAGTTCTTATATCATTAACCGATGTTGTCTTGATATAGTTCCCTGCTTATATGACTGCTGTCTGTAAATATTTCGACCCCTATCACTAAATCTTGAATGACAGCAATAGACTTAGATGAATAATAATTGTAATAGTTAAATTATGATCTTAGTTGTAGTGTTCTGATCACTGTTATTCCATATAGTCACTTCTAGCAGCCAGTTTTATTTCTCTCTCCTCTCTCTCTCTATATATATGGTGATCCTTGACGATGCTTGGGTTCTATATATAATGTATTATATTATTTAAGTTTTATAGCCAGCTTTCATGATAGGAATGTGGGTAACATAGTTGACCTTTAAGTTTAGAAAGATAAACATTTGAATTATCAATTTGGATACTGATGCACATTTAGAGCCTACATAAGAATTGAATCATACATACCTAGCAGTGAGCAGTGTATCCCATTCAAAAGCAGCAGAGGTGCAGGCATTGTTTATTGAAAGTTATGGGAATTTTTAAGATTTCGTGGTTATTAAGGCTGCAAAAAAGGGTTACATTTATTGCGTGTAAATATGACACTACTTTACCGCTTATTTAACCAACTTATAGAAATGAAAATGCACTGAATACCTAGCAACATAATCCCATGTTCCTCCTTGCAGGCTGCTTTAAGCACTCTTCTGCTAATTATGTACAACTGTTCTGACCAAGTTCTCATCACTCGAGAAAGGACACTAGCTAAATCTAGAGAAAGGGCAGCAAAAAACGTACATGAGAAAGTGAAGGCACGTGAAAGGTGGAAATCTGCAAAAGATGCTGCCAAGAAACATACTAGTGGATTACAACGTCAAATATCCCGCAAACTCTCTCTCATGAAAAGTGTTAAGCATCCTGAACATTCTAGAATTGAAGTGGATGATGATCAATCACTAGTTCAGCACCATACGACTACAAGTGCCTCTCAGCAACAGGATGTTTTTTTTGATGGAAAGAAAATGAAACCAGATGATATAGTGAAGATGATACATGACTTGGAGGAAGACCCTAATAGTTTCAGTTTGGAGAGTGGACACAATGATATGAAAAAGAAAGTGCCTAAAGACAAGCAAGTTCAAACTCATAGCCAGATATTCAATTATGCTTATTCTCAACTTGAAAAAGAGAGAGCTATTCAGCAGCAAAACAAGAACATGACCTTCTCAGGACTAATTAACATGGCTGGCAATACAGAAACAATAAAACGACTTAAAATTGAGATTTCTTTTAGGGATTTAACTCTAACTTTGAAGGGGACAAGCAAACAAATCTTGAGATGTGTTACTGGGAAAATTATGCCTGGACGCATAACTGCTTTCATGGGGCCATCTGGTGCTGGAAAAACAACATATCTTTCTGCTTTGGCAGGAAAAGCAGTTGGATGCACAATCACTGGTTCAATTCATATCAACGGAAAAGCGGCATCAATCCACTCATACAAGAAGATAACTGGGTTTGTGCCACAGGATGATGTTGTACATGGAAACTTGACAGTTGAAGAGAATATTTGGTTCAGTGCAAGCTGCAGGTATGAAAATACCTTTGGGCTGCACATTTCAATAGTGTTTCATCTAGTGACTAATATTTCATTTGAAAACTTCTATTTTCTATGTAATATAAAATTGCAACTGTGAAGGAAAAAAGTTCATCATATTTAAGAATAAAAATTAGTCATGCTAGGATTTTGTCAAGTGTACAATGTTTGTATCAGAAGACTTTCATCATTTCTCGAATTGAAGCACCACTCATTACGTACACATAATGCAATTAGACTCAAATTGGTTCACCATTTGCTATAGGCAGTTACAGTAACTGTACTTTGGTTCACTCTCTAGATTGTACAATATTTGCACAAAGATCACAGTTTGATCTAATTCTTGCTTTGTTCTAAAGACTATCTGCAGATTTACAAAAGCCAGATAAGGTTCTGATTGTCGAAAGAGTTATCGAGTCTCTGGGGTTGCAGGAAGTGAGGAATTCCGTGGTTGGAACAGTAGAGAAGCGAGGCATCTCAGGAGGCCAGAGGAAGCGAGTGAATGTTGGGCTTGAAATGGTTATGGAACCTTCACTTTTAATCCTAGATGAACCCACGTCTGGTTTGGACAGTTCATCATCCCAGCTACTTCTCAGAGCACTTCGACGGGAAGCCCTTGAAGGGGTGAACATCTGTATGGTTGTACACCAACCGAGGTACTAGTTACATTAAAATAATTTCAGATATTAGCAGTCAAATTCACATTCATTTTTCTTATAGTTTCATTTTAAAAAAAAATGTCCCTCTCTAGGAACAGTGACATTTGAACCAACTCAGAGTCACTGAATGTCATTCTTCTTTTACTTTTTACAAGAGTAGATAGAACTATAGTAGCAGCTTCAAGGTTTCCATCGTTAGTCATCGACCATGTCTTTCGACTACATTCTTTTGGGTCATGAGAACTTAAGGTTCCATATGTAGTTTCACTTTTTGTTTGTGTGGTAGGTCTAGAACTAAGATGGTCTTAGTCTTCAAATGTGACCATATAGAATAGTACATGATGTCGTGGCATGCTTTCTATGTTAGCAGTAATGATTCATCATTAAGTGTTTATGCCAATGTACATTCTTGGTAGACATTTCGACAATAAAAACGATGTATAATCTGCAAGGTCTACTATCTTATTTGACATTTTGACATTTTGGCGTTGTTTAACTCTAACTTGGTGAATTTTATTTTTCAGTTATACCTTGTTCAATATGTTCGATGATTTGGTACTTCTAGCAAAAGGAGGTCTTACTGTCTATCATGGTCCAGTAAGAAGAGTCGAAGAATATTTTTCTATTATTGGAATTGTTGTCCCAGATCGTGTTAATCCTCCAGACTACTTTATTGACGTTTTAGAAGGAATAGTTAAACCAAAATCAGGTGTGAGTTACAAGGAACTTCCGGTCAGATGGATGCTTTATAATGATTATCCAGTGCCTCCTGATATGCAACAAGCTTCTGTTGAAATTGCTATGTCGACACCAGGCTCAGATTTAGGCAACCAAATAGATCTTGCAGATAATGTAACAATTGAACATTCCTTTGCTGGGGAAATGTGGCAGGATGTAAGGTATAATGTGGAGTTAAAGCGAGACATACTACGACACAACCTCTTGAGATCTGAAGATCTGTCTAATCGGAAAACTCCAGGCATTCTCCTTCAGTACAAATACTTCCTTGGAAGGTAAATTTTTCTCTTTCATGTTCCATTTTGATTATTTGTCAGGTTCCTCTGCATGTTGAAAACTTTTTCCTACTTTATTCACTGGTAATTTGTTTAAAAAGTTAAATTCAACAAAAGAAGTACACTATTCTCTTCTGCATACACTAACTATTTAGGGAAAACGGGTTGGCCAACCCCACAATGATCTTTTTAATATGACTTTCTTTGGGATGGGAATTTGACCACTGGGTGGATGTACTTTATTCAAGAAAGTCATACTAGTAGTAGCATTAGTTGATCCAGAAACGTTTGTATCTGTAATCTGTATGAACATGGATGGCGTTAATTTTTTGTTTGCAATTATGACATGTCAACTCTGGCAATATAACCATGTTCAACTTTATGTGCACTGACCTTAGTACGATATGCTTATGTTATCCACTTAATGTTTAATATTTAGTTGAATCAGATGCCAAGGAAGCCTAGTATGATATGCTTCTATTCCGTTACATTCATGTTGACATGATGGAAATATTTTCAGGGTAGGTAAGCAGCGATTGCGGGAAGCTAGAATGCAAGCAATAGATTATCTCATATTATTACTCGCTGGAGCCTGCTTAGGATCTGTTACTAAATTTAGTGATGAAACCTTTGGCGCACCTGGTTATACATACACCATCATCGCTGTGTGTAAGTCAAAAGACCACTCAGCAACCTTTTATAATGATATATATAATTATTTATATCAGGTATATAAAAAAATTGGTTAATTTAAACAGATACTGTCAATCCAAAGACTAACTTTTTGGCAAGTATGCAACATATTACATCTGCTTGTAGTAAAACCGAATGGCTAATACTTACATGTAACTTCCTAGTTCTATAATTTATACTTGTTCTTATCTATTTCAGCTCTTCTAAGCAAAATTGCGGCCTTGAGATCATTTTCGTTAGATAAGTTGCAATATGCAAGAGAAAGTGCTGCTGGCATCAGCAGCTTGGCTCATTTTCTCGCAAAAGATACAATAGACCATTTCAATACAGTGATTAAGCCTGTGGTGTATCTGTCAATGTATTATTTCTTCAGCAACCCTAGATCTTCCTTCACAGATAACTATGTTGTATTGCTCTGCCTTGTGTACTGCGTAACCGGTATGGCATATATCTTAGCTATCTTCCTTGAACCTGGACCGTCTCAGCTGGTAAGGGAACTTTACTATTTATGTTGTGCAAAAATTTTGATTCTTCACATACTCGTCCTGAACCAATTTCACATCTTGCAGCTCTCCGTACTTCTTCCTGTTGTCTTGACACTCGTATCCACTCAGACTAGGACCAGCGATTTTGTTAAGAAACTGGCAAACTTATGCTACACAAAGTGGGCATTAGAAGCATTTGTGATTGCAAATGCAGAAAGGTACCGTGAAATATCTTAATTATAGCTTTTTGCTTATACCTAAAAATTAACGTAGGATGATATTGAACAAAATCCGAATCTCCAGTCAGCATGAAAGAATATAGTTTGTGGATAGATTGGTTTTCTGAAGAGTAATTAGAGTCCTAATGAGTATTCAAGTGTTTTCTTGAGCGTGGATGATGGGAATTCTAAGTGATTGGCAAAAGATATATCATTCATCTCTTTTAGATATAAGGAGCAAGTTGATCATATGCACTTATGCAGACTGCAAGCTGTAATATGTTTTAGGAATTCATATTTAACCAAGTGTTTATTAAAAAGTGTGAAGGAGGATAATCAAGAGTAACTATTATCTAGATGGTGCTTCCGGATAAAATAAAAATGATGCAATAAATATTGTTCATAATAAATGTTCATAGTTTATTTTATTTATACATAAAGAAAAATTCAATTATATCCATTTGCAGGTATGATGGAGTGTGGTTGATAACTCGCTGTGGCGCACTTCAGCAAACTGGTTATAATCTTAATCACTGGGGTCTTCGTATATCCCTTCTCATCCTTGCTGGTGTAATTAGTAGGATCATAGCTTTCATTGGTCTGGTTACCTTCAGAAAGAAATGAATATAAACAACCACTTCATGACATACATAAAGATGAGTATGGTCATAAGACTAGGAGCTTTGCAGCAAGCTAACACGGTTGTATAGTTATATCAAAGAGAATACTGCCAGAAAGTATATGTTGTTTAGATCAGGAGGCTTTCCTCGTATTGAACAGGATGCTTTCCTCGGATTGATCAGGAGTTTGGTTAGTTATTTATTTATCGATCAACCTGTACAGGCATATCTATCTTTCTAGTGAACATCACCCTTGTACATTACAGTAGCATTCATACTTTAATTGTTAATAATTTGGTTTAGTACTACACTGTGTGGCCGATGGCATCCAGTATCGGTTGTGGATGGAGAAAGCATGGTTTTGCCTAGGTTAGAGTTCCATAAAATTTCAGTGTACTTTAGTTTGGTAGATATTTAAGGTGAGCCAAACTTTTGTAGTTTTCTTTCGTCATTTCGATTCATTAATGTTAATGGTTTGCGGTAGCTAGTACCAAATTGGCAGGTTGGACATTTAAATTCAATTTTACATTCATGTAATGGTGGATCATTTCATCTCGCTCTTTGCGGAGATTGAACAGAGGAACAATACATCTGAGCTGCGGTTTACAATTAAAGTGTATACATAGATTCTGTTATACCCATGTGATTGGCTTAGTTTTCACATATGTCTCTCAGTTTGAAATTATTCTACATGTTGTAATGTTTATACATTTGGTTATGTTATGTATTAGCTAAGATCTCACATGATAACATGGTCATGCTTCATCTATTATTTGAAACAAATAACCACATTCGGGCGGAAACATGCAGCATGTCCCCTGTTTAAATTTTTCGGTTGGAAATCAAAAATTTAAATTCAAAAGATGACATTTAAGATCTGTTCTAAATTCGTAACATCACTGAGTCCAGCAATGTTTTCTTTTAACAACTTTAGTAATTCACAAGATGATTTTGTATAAGCTAATTGTCCTGTAAAAAAGTATAAAACTATTGTACATATTTTATATTTCTATGAAACCTTGAAACTGTATTCCATTTTTCTCAATCCTCCTGGCTCATCTTGCCGGATTTTCATGTACTGGTACACATGCTGTGCATGGTCTTTGTAAAGATCACATGGTGAAGCAGCAACGAACACGTGATAGTCGGTATTAACTCTTACATTGTCTCCTTCAACCAAAGTCTGAAACAGCATCCACAATCCTTAAGATGTTAATCGCAGAAACAACAAAACTCACAGTTGAGCAGGACATCTTGTATAATTTGTGTTAATTGAATTTGAACCACCATTATTTTACCGGGCTTCAAAACTTGTCATTGTCAGCTGATAATGGAAGATGGAACATGCACACATATTAACAAATATTACAATTTCTCAAGGACCATTAATCACAACCAATTCCATTTTTCAGTTCCAAAGTGTCAATCAAATTAGACACAATTTTGATTCTAGACGAGAAGGTGATCTGAGGTGCTCAATATATACCTTAATTGAAGAAGTAACCCATGTATTATTGGGCAGGATAAAAGTATACATTAAAATGTCATTTATTGTGTGTAAAAGGGCGAATATGTTTCGTAAAGAGAACAGAATGGTTGAATAGTATTTTTTCATAATGGTCCAATTATCGAATAAAATGGCAAGTTGAGGGTCAATAGAATTACCTGGCATTGGCGGTGTCAGGTCATATCTTCATTTCCATAACATATCCCCTAAAAACTGTAGAGCTGGAATCCCTCTGATTTCTATATCAACAAGTGGAGCTTTCACCACTGTCAAGGCAGATAGTTCAGGATCTGTCTCTATCAAGTCAAGCGCACGTGTCTGGTCCTATTTATGAGAAAAAATATAATGTAATTGTCATTTCAGTCCTCAATCAAATCAAAAGGGCAAACAATAAGCTTTTCCATATGTGTTTTTTAATCATTTAAAGAGACATTCATCAGACTTCTACTCGCATATAAGTATATAACAAGGTGCGAAGATAATAAACCAAGTGATGCATCTAAACCTAAAGTATAGGTTGATCAAACTATTACAGTGTTCTTTATAAAGTTTTCAGTTGACTAGAACAGTCTTCCAGAACCAATATCTCATCTGACCAACAAAAGACTCAAACACTCACATCAAAGGTTACATGCACCCTGAGCTTGCCACCCTCACCTCGTCTCAGAAGATGTGGTGATCCACTGTAGATTTTTAGACTTTTGGTGGTCATCTTTAAAGTTAAGGCGAATCCTATGCAATTATATCATTTGTTATTCAATATCGGGGAAGAGGATCAATATATGACCATCCATTCCACCACCTAGCATCCTGTGCTGAGCCTGTAGGACGAAGAAGTTCCACTTTCCATCCAACCTAGCGATTGCCATCAACATAAAAGTTTTTAATGTTTTAGATTTATTTAAGTGGGCCTAACATTCAACCTACAATAAGTGGGTGCATGCTAGTGGAAATGTCTTTGAGAAGATAAAGTTTTACACTGAACAAGAAACAACTACCATCCGAGCAAGAGCTCGGTAGAAAAGTACAGAACTGATGTCAATGGCTATGGCAATTTGGATCAACCAGAATTAGATCCTCCAAAACCAACATTGGCCTATTTTCACAATCTCATATTATGAGAAGAGACACACCATTACATCCAAGAAGGAAACTCACAGAACTATTTACTCTGTAGCAATCTATTCATACAACACCAATCAACCTCCCAAAAACACAACCTGTGATGTTACTAATTATTAAAAAAGCGAGTCCCACATCTCGTACACCCTGCAGTGTACCAAAGATTGGAAAAGACCCTAACAAGTGCACCATTCAAACAGGTAATGAAGCTCATCGATGCACAATTGCACAAACACAAAACCAAACCTCCCCGACCAAGTCCTTACACCTTTTAAAAAAATATAAACATATAATCGTCTAAAACAACTCCAGATAAGTCATGCCAGGTAGCATTCAGAGAACAATAAAACCTCCAGATTCCTATATGCTAAATTATCTTATATAGGGAACAATAAAGAATCAAACTAGCTGCATGACAATGTATAAAATTTAGTTAATATATATTATATAGATCTAGAACTTCACAAAATACACATATAATACCTTTCTCTTCATTGCACAAAACTTGCAGTCTGAAGCTGATGGTGGAAGAACCTGATTAACAACAAGCCTCTTGACAGGAACATTTTCCTTCTTCAGGGAAGAGCGTAACCTTGATGACTCATTTATTGCCATAACCTCAAGAAGATACATAGGAAGTGACAAATGTGTTAAGATTACAATATAATTTAAAGCAGATAGCTTTTACAACTTGCAAAGCATGGTTGCCTAAAAATCAGCTGTCAGGAGTAAACATGCCTATTCTTGGTAAAAGTGGGTCTATTAGCCAACTCAATCAGCACAAAGAAAAGACATTCTTACTCCATTTGAGATGTATGAACTATTTCGCTTTTGAAATGCTTAATTGATGTGATTCATTTGCAATTTTCTGTAATTAACTTTGTAAGTAACAGTGCTTTATTTATGACCCTACAAAAAATAACTGTATGGACTATGTTAAGATAAACACACTAGTCAAATTAATTATGAATAAACAAAATCAGTCAACGTTTTAGACCAAATCACCAAAGTAAGAGATTACTCTAGCAGAGTAGTAAAAGGGAACATGCAGACTCAGTCTCACTGTTAACGAAGCAGATAAATATTATACTTAAAAGCATAAAATAAAGGCTTTCCCTTGCCCAATTCAAATACCATCATATTGACAACTGACAAGATGTTTCAACCAGTAAGGAGATCTACGTAGGTTTAATTCATGATTAGGATTTCCAACTTGCTTCATTATTTGGTACATATTTATTCTATCTGGAGGAGTGGGAGAAAGAGTCTCTACCGTGGGGATCGTTACAATGACAAATTCTGTCGATTCTGTGTCCCGAAAAAGGTCCCGTACTTTGATCATCCTCTCTCTTAGTTTTTGTAGTTTGTCGGCCTACACAAGAAGTATGAATCAAAGCCTATCCCATAATAGAACTTGAAACAACATGACTAACCACAGGGACTATCGGGCCTTACTGCATCAGGTCGGTTTTCTTCTTGACCAAAGACAGATTTGATGGCTGACGTAGCTGATGAGATCTTCTGCCTAAGCTGCAATAGGCAATGTGGTCAATGAAGGAATTTGAATATAAATCAACAGCAGGGGTAAAAAGCACAAAATTATATACATGAGTGTGCACATACTCTCTCTATAAATGGAAATCCTTGTACAATTTAGTAGGTAGATAAGTTCATAGACAGCTACAACTCTTACAACAGTGCTGATATCAATGATAATGAACAACAAGAAGTAAGAATAAAAATTATTCAGCCAGGAGGTAGTAGTAGAACTCTAAAATATTCGTAGTCAATAACTTCAATGTGTAGTGTGTTTGAGTATGATAAGTGCACAAGGTCCATGAGCTAACCACATTCAGGCTCAGAGAAAATATTGCTGAATATAACATCTTATATTTTATCTTAATGCGTTAGATGTTAATTTGTGTTATCAGGCCACAATTGCCCACTTCAAAAATATAGATGTGTACCGTTGCTCCATCTCTACCCTCATTCTGAATAATGGTCATATCTCAATCAGTTGCCAAGTCTATTCGTTTCAGGTAATATAGAAGCCGTCTGTTAGGGATACTCTAGGATTTCAACAGTGAAAGTCGCAAGAAAATGAGGTTATCTGTTATCATATACAACTTTCACCTACTTGAGAAAGAAGGTTCAAAACTCGGACAGTTATAATTAAGAACCTATAAGAAAGGCATTAGTCACACCCACGATCAACCAAGAAACTACACTAAGGGCTCGGTGTTTAGGACTAAGGAGGCCCTCCATATATATAGTCACTTAATCTCCCATATACTCGTCTGATCAGTTGCAAAAAGACTTCAACTCTATTTAGAACCAACGTCATACCAAGCATTACTTTTAAGCAACCTTATTGTCTTATTACAAAGTGATAACTACTTGGTCACTAGAAAAAATGTGACATATTGGCTTCTAATAATGGACGCCCTCATTTCACTTAAAGATACCTTCAGGATTTTTCCAATAGATGCATCCAAAAAGTCTGGCAAGGACAAAAGCCTCAGTGTATGACCCTGTAATGATAAAAGTTACATTAGAGTAATCTCTTTAAATTAATGACATAAAAAGTTGATAATAATGTGTTACATACCGTGGGGGCAGTATCAAATACTATTCGGGTAAACTTATTGTACTCTTCTAGTTCAAGGAACTGGATGACCTGCCAGGGATTTCAATATTGGCGGTTAGTAGAAGAAAAAATGGGGGGTGGGGGAGGGGGAGCAAATACTTTACAACTGGCGAAATGAACCTTGGAAATTGCAATAGCTTCATCCAAGCCTGGTGGAGGTGTGTCCAAAAGCTCACCTAGTTTCAGCTCTCCTAGCTTTACAATCAAACTTTAAAAGTCAAAGTAAAGACATAAAGAGTGCATGAAATTGCTGGTCAGTCTACAATTCAAGATAACAGAGGGGACACAGAAAGAAAGTGTGCACTGTAAAGTAAGAGCCATGTGAATAGTTTGTGTACTTGAATTCCAGTTTGTCCTAGTGTAGCACTAAAAAAAGTTGTTAGTATCATCACAGAATTCGGGTTACTCCCATTGCCATAACAATCAAATTGTAGGTAACCATCTACAAAGTAACTGTCTTCCTTTTACTTGATTGGCCATTAAATATATTTTTCTGGTCAAGCAGAAATGCATCATATTCGTTGCTACCTAATGCATCACGACAAGAACCCTTCCATATCAAACAAAATCAGACAACTGAATGTTCACCTGTTCTACAATCATTCCCAGTCCCATGCCATCCATAAAGTCCTTCACTCCGGTACCACCATTTTTCTTGCTCGCATTGCGAAATTCTTCTTTAGCCTGATCAGGGTTTATCTGTGATAATTTACCAAATATTACTCAATTGGTATAGGATAGGTTTATGTTGTATACTAAATGCATGTCTAAATAATATCCCTGCATTAGGGTCTTTAAAATACCATAAATAGTTGAAAGATAAAATAAATTAGGAATAGAAGATTGGAGGAAAGAAAAACGAAATAAATTGTTGTGCAAAAAGATTCATAGCAAAATGTGACTACATGATAAAATGAATTTGTACGAGACAATAGTCAAATGGTCAGCACCATAAAATTTAAGGAAGAAAAGGAAGAGTATAGATTTGAACTGTAGACTGATTCATTACATTACCGGGTCTTATTCTGGTTGGCAAAACAGAATAAAATGTTACTAATTGCACATCTAAAAATAGAAGAGAGATGAATTTATACTAAAATAAATCTAAAACACAGAGGAAAAAGAGGGGGACATCCGGACAGTGTTTAACTATGTAAACAAGTCTTTCGTAATAATGGTTTTATTTATATCCAAGTAACTCAAGAATTAGCAATATTTATTGCTAAAATTTCTACACACACCTCAAGGGCGAAAAGTGGAGCAAGAGGTCCCTCAACTGGTACAAGTGTCCCTCCTGTTAAATCCTACAACACGAGAATACACAAAGACTCTGATTTGCCACATGTAATATAACACAATGGAATTTGGAACTGGAGTAAGCAGAGGCATCTAAAACCTGTGCAAAAGAATCACTCAAAGAGTGAGCAGGATCAGTTGAAACCACTAGAGTGGGATGACCATTATTTGCAAACTTCACAGCAAGTGATGCTGCACAGCTTGTTTTTCCAACTCCTCCCTTTCCACCAAGCAAGTAATATTTCCTCTGGGTCCCAGAAACCATTTCATCGAACCCTGCAGTCGTTTCTACAGGAGCGGCTACAGATCTAACTGCAGAGTGTAAACAAGTAATCTCAGACACTGAATACTACCATTGCATTCACAATATGACAATACTGGATCATTATTCTGTACTGCTCTCTTACAAAAGTTTTCCTCTAAACTTCCGAGTTCATCTACTAAAAAAATCTCAAAGTCGAATATATAAGTCAAGCTAAAACAGATTTGACAGCTAGGTTTGATAATAGCTAAGAAGCATGGATACAGGTGCGCATGCGGGGATACAGAGATTCAACAAATTTACAAATACGGGGATTCGGGTGCGTGGGGATAAGCATTTATAATATTTTTAGATAAAAAATATATTTATATATAAAAGTGTGTGATCAAATCTATTAACAAATACGAATTACATTTGAATTTAACTGAATTGTTAAATGCATAAGTGTAATTAATTAATCAAATAATCAGTTGATAATAATTACTAATCAAAATAATCAACTGATAATGCAAGTATATAAAAAACAAAACATATGCTACTGATACTTGAACAAACTCACTACAAAATCACTAAATATTATAAATAGAAGATGTACAGGTGTGGATGATATTTATCTACAGTTATACAATTGCTAATTATACAGCTGACCTATATATATACACATTAGGCGTGTTTAAAATTATATGAAGTAAAAACGTTATTTTACATTTTACTTAAACTAGGGAATCAATTTATAAAACAACTTACAGTTAACATTAGTGATACACACATGACCCGTGTATACAATATATATAACATATATCACTTATATGTCGATGCTGCGAATGAAGAATAGGGCTTATTTCTAGAACTTGACACTGGAGGATGAATCAGAGAGGTCGTCAATGAACATGCCGCTGGAATCGTAGATGCGGGTCAAGTCTCGAAAAGATCAGCTTCGATTGGAAATAGGACATGAATAATAAGTCTTTTATTTACCTTTTGTGCCACATCCGCACCCCTTTCCCCGCACTACCACGGGACTCCTGCCTTGAGATACGGGAATAACCATGCGGCCTCAACCCCCCCCCCCCCCCTCAATCAATACGGGATGGCGAATCCCTGATTTCTAGGATTGTAGTTGCCACTTACCAAAATTGCATAATGATATTCAAGTTAATGAGCGAGTAAACTTTAGAATTACAAAGGACAGCATACGCTATATCAGATTATCAGTATATCACAACAAAACTTGAATCTTCCACATATATGGAATTGTGGATGGGTCAAGAAGGCACTCAACATCGTTAATTACTTAATTGGAGTGTTTCTCCTTTTTTTTAAAACTTACTTGCCATCTAATCAGTCAGCTCTTAGCCTTAGTGTTAGAAACAAAATTTAATATTAAGTAACCAACTCTCCAAAACCTTAAACCTTAAGGTGTTAGGAGGAGGTCTTAATTGGATCATATACTATATTCAACATTAAAAACCAAAAAAAATTATAATCAAATCGGGCAACAATCCATTTCCAAACAATACGTATGTGTTAAGTAACCAGTTCTCCTAAAACCTCAAGTGTTAGGAGGAGGACTTATTAGAATCTTACATTCAATCTTAAAAGTATGCTAACTCCATCGATACAAGATACAAACATGAAGTTCCACATGCAACCATGTCCAAGCCCATATTTTAACTAAATACAATTTATGGGGTGAACATGCCGATAGGATCGTAGATGCGAGCCAAGCCTCTAAAAGATCAGCTTCAATAGGAAATTAGGGCATGAAAAGTAAGTCTTTTATTTGCCCTGTTAGGATCATATTCTACATTCAACATTAAAAACCAAAAAATAATTATAATCAAATCGGGCAACAATCCATTTCAAAACATTGTGTAAGAGTTAATTGTAAAGTAACTAGTTCTCCTATAACCTAACCTCGAGGTGTTAGAAGTAGGGCTTAATAGAATCTCATATTATATCTCGAAAGTATGTTAACTCCATTGAGACAGGAAACGAACACCATGTTCCCCATGCAACCATGTCCAAGCACATATCTAACTAACTACAATTTTTCATTCCATATTCTATAAAAACACCCAAACTCCCACAATCCACAATTACTCCTCTATAAATTAATAAACATTATACACTAAATTAAAATCAAAGCTTAAAACTTTAAAAACCTAAACAGTAAAAACAGTAAAAAGGAAGTAAAATACCACTTACCCATCTGTAAATTAATACTCTAATTAACATTATAACTTAAATCAACAACAGTGCATTAAAACCAAGCAAGAACATAGCAAAAAATCAGACTAAAATATATACACACACATATAAAATTACATACACAAGCAAACACAGTAAAGATTGAAAATTTACAATCAATTAACAAAAGGGCTAGTATAAAATCACCTTGAAATAATCTTACTGGGTGTTTTCTAGTGAGAGCAAGAGAGCAAGAATTGGAGCTGAAATTTGTACTAAATTTAGATAGAGAAAAAGGGTAGGCATTTAATTTAAAGGGGTTATTTAAGGATATACGATTTAGTGAAGCTGAAGAAGAAGAGGGGAAAAAGATGGGTGAAGAAGTGAAAGTAGTCGCCATTTTTGTGTTGCAAAACTCAGAGAGATGGGATGAGAACAGAAGAAGGGGTAAGTTTTCGTACACGCTCCTGGTTTTTGCCTTTTGTAAAATGTCAATAATATCGATATTTTTCTAAAATTGACAAAAATATTTTATATTTTTAAAGGAAAATGTGATATGGATAAATCATTTTCGATTTTTTGATCATTGATATCGATGGTGTAGGCGTGCTCGTAGATTTTGGAAATCGAAACAAATCGGGTATACCGTATAGTGATTTATCGGTAAATCGGGGATTTATCAGAATGTTAAATCGGAAATAAATCGGATGTATTTTAGTATTATATTTTATAATATCTATTAAAATAATTCATCATTATCATATACAAATATATTTTTGAATTTAAATTGAATATAAATTATCATGTGTACAAAATTATCATAATATCGGTTGTCATTTATCTTGTATGTACTCGCTTCTTGTGTCACAATATTAATTAGTTTACTAAGTCGCGCTTTGCAGCGACCTTATAATATTTTACAATTTTTAAAATAAATATATTACAAATTACTGTATGTTTTCAATAAATTAAACAATTATATTTCTAATATTACTCATATTTCTAATATAACATTATAATTCTACCGTTTCTTTGAGATTTTTCTTTCCGTCTTAGTGAAATTCTAAATAAATATAGAAAAAGATAATCGTTTAAGATTTTTATTCTTTTCATATCATCTCAAATATTATTATATTTATAACTAATTTTATCTTTCTCAAAATTTAATTCTTATTTTAAAATACATAATAAAATATCAATATTAAATTCTAGAATATTATACACTCCTCCTATTTGAATACCCGTTTGTTAAATATGTTCACTCCCAATAAGCCGCTCTCTTATTGCTAACAAATCTAACAAATAACCCATTAAATAATTAATTGTAAAAATTATAAACTTCGGTTTAATATTTTTAAAGATTAATTTAATTAATGTAAAAAACTTGTATTTTTTTATAACTATATTATCTTCTATATAATTTAAAAGGTAAAACATAAAAGACTTGATTTTAAATATATAAAATACATAGATAATTTAAAAGCGATTTTTTTACAAAAAATTATGAAACATGATTTCTGATAGTTTATATGTATTGTGAGTTGCTCTCTCATTAAACATAAGTTATTATTATTTTTACAAAAAAATTATAAAAAATAAAATTTTATATTTGTCTATTTGTTAATATTTAAAAGATAATGCGATCAACATAATTATGACCAATTATTATCAATCAATTAACTTTAAAAAATAACAATTTAGAGTTGTGATACTAAAATTAATAACAACTAGTACTTGTTTGCCCCGGCTTCGCCCGGATTTTGTAAATTTTAACATAAAAATGTAAAGTTAATTTTTTCTATATTAACTTTTTCTATATTTTTAATTAGTCTAATACTATATTATAATAAATTAATTGAAAATTAAATGGTAAAAAATTTTAAAAAATATTTAGTATTTATTTTTTTATGAAACATTTTTAATTGGTAAAATAAATGTTTATTTTTGTAAATAAGAATAAAATTGGTTAGAAATAAACATTCATCATCAATTTCGTAAATTTATACTTATGTACGTTTTCTTAAGTTGTTTTGAAAAAATATTTTTAGCTTTTACCTAAATAAATATGTTTGTATAAAATTTTGGAACCCATGAAAATATATTAGTTTTACCAACTTTATATACAAAGTTATAATTTAGATTAGTGAATTAAAGTTGTATGCTTAAATTTAGTTTAACGTTTAATATGTGTAACAATTTTAAGGATAACTATTAAAAGTGAAATGTTATATCTCAAAGTATAACATTTATATTTTATTTTGTACTTATTATAACAATATTTTATTTCTTGTTATTACAAAAGATGATTTTTAAAATTTAGATTACTGTAAAAATATAATATAATTTATACTTTATTATAATACAATATTATATTAAGTTTAGTTGGTCCTATATAATATTTTTGTTTTGAGTGATTTTTTTCAGAAAAAATTATAATTACAATTGTTAAAATTATAAAATTAATTTTGTACACAAAATTGTTATGTAACCGGTTACTGTAGATGTTTGTAATTAGACTTTTCAAAATATGATGTAGTAGTTGGTGTTTAAGATATTTATACATAAACATTTTCATATAAAAAATTGTGGGCAACAAATTATTAAATAATATACTATTTTAATTTATATTATGTTTTAGCACAAAGTTTTTTATGAACTTTGTTCGAGTAAATTTATAAACTCAATCTTTCAAAAAGAGTACATAAATACAAAAAATATATGATATATTTAATTGATAATAATAGTTTATTTTGTTTATTTTGTCTTAAAAAATTAGTAGAATCTATTTAAAATAGAAAGTTCTTAAATTTAAGATGTTAGCATATAAATTTTACAAAATATAAATTGATAATGTTATAGTAGTAAAAGTTAATTTTGTATTACTTAGATTTAGTTTAGAAAAAAAAATTAGTTAATGATAATTATTAAAAACTCACACTAAAAGTGGAATAATGCATATTAAAAATTAATAATTTATGAAGTGGAAGGTGTTAAATAGCTGGAAGTTGTGTAAAGTGTTGATAATTGAGAAAAATAATTGTAGTAAGATAAGAATTGTTTTAAATGAAATTTTGTATTTTAAATTTTAAAAGTGTATTGAGGTGTGAGTAATCAAACCTACTCAAACCATTAAATTATGTAAGATATGATAAGAAATGTTATATCTCAAATTATAACATTTATATTTTATTTTGTACTTTATTGCAATAGTGTTTTTTTTCTTGTCATTACTGTTGAAAATTTAGATCAGTGTAAAAATATAATATAATATACACATTTATTATAATATAATAGTATATTAAGTTTAGTTGGTACTATATAATAATTTCATTTAATTGTTTTTAGAAAAAAACATAATAAGAATTGTTAAAAGTATAAAAATTAATTTTGCACACAAAATTTGTTACGGAATAGTTACACATTTGACTTTTTCAAAATATAATATAGTAGTTGGTGTTTAATTAATACTAGCGCAAGCATGAGTCTTAAAAAATAATAAAATAAAAAATTTAATTTGAACGGAAAATATTAAAATAAGAGTAAAAATTAATATGATAAATTATAAAATGAGAAACTTAAATATTAATTGGAATATAAAAAAAATATTAAAAAATACAGATGGGGCTGAGGAAGATAAATGAGGTATTATAAAATAATATTAATAATAAGGATAGATAGAAAATCTTACATATTTTAATTAAAAAAAGTAATTACCCGTGATATTTTTAGAAGTGTTTTAATTATATTAATTGTATTTATTAAAAAAATATGTTGACATGTTAAAATAAGTAAGTCTTTTTAATAAGGACAAATAGCAAAACTAACATGTTTTAATTAAAAAAAAGTAACTACCTATAATATTTTTAGAAGTGTTTTAATTATATTAATTGTATTTGTTAAAAAAATATGTTAACTTGTTAAAATAGGTAAGTTCTTTTAATTAATTAAAATTATTAAAATAAGTTTTAAAATATATAAGTAAGGGTTTCACTTGATATTTTTGAAAAAGATAGATTTAACAAATATAAAAGGTAATATATTTTAATTTAAAGGTAATTGCCCGTGATATTTTTGGAGATTTTGTTGTAAAAAAATGTTTTAATTATAAAAGACAATCAGCTAGTTACTATTTTTATATTATTTTATTATTTATTAAATAGAGTATTAAAATAGATTTTAAAATAAATAAGGATTGCACCTCATATTTTTGGAAAATAGAGATTTTAGTGATAACAAATATAAAAGATATTATGTTTTAATTTATGTTTTAAAACATAAATTTTAGTAATAACAAATATAAAAGGTAATAGCTTTCGTTATCCCAGTGTATCCTGAATTTAAACAAATTAGACCCCACATTTCTATTTTTTTTATTAGATTTCAATATTATTTGATTTTTATGTAGTAAAATATAGTGAAATATTAATGTAGAATAAAACTTTCCCAAATTTTGATTATATTATTAATTTATTAATTAGAAAAAGTACCGAAAACCAAAAACTAACCGAAAACCAAAAACCAAAACTTTCAATGTTTCGGCTTTAATAATATAGTATAGATATTTATACATAAACTTTTTAATATAAAAAATTGTAATTTAAGGGCAACAAACTATTAAATAATATACTGTTTTAATTTATATTTTAGCACAAAGTTGACATAAATACAAAAAGTTTAAGATATATTTAAATGATAACATTAGTTTATTTTGTTTCATTTATCTTACAAAATTAGTAGAATCTATTTAAAATAGAAATTTTTTAAGTTTAAGATGTTAGTATGTAAATTTTACAAAATATAAAGTGATAATCTTATAGTAGTAAAAGTAAATGTTGTATTACTTAGGTTTAGTTTAGAAAAAAATAATTAGTTAATGATAATTATTAAAAACTCACACTAAAAATGGAATAATTCATATTAAAAAGTTATAATTTATGATGTGAGAATGTGTTAAATAGTTGGAAGGTAGGTAAAGTGTTGATAATTAAGAAAAATAATTGTAGCAAGCCAATAATTGTTTTGAATGAAACTTTGTATTTTAAATTTTAAAGGTGTATTCACGTGTGAATTGTTGAAACTTTAGTGCTAAATATTTTACAGGCAAAAAGGGTGTTGAGTTATTAATAGGTTATGTGTTAATAAGTTTGTATGTGACTGTTTGAAGGATTGTTTGTAATAATTAGTTCGTTGGTGTGTCTGCTTAAGGAGTTATGTAGGTGTCATTTCATTTAGGTTAGAACTATTCAGACTTATGACATCATAAATAGACTTCAGGATTAAGTATACAAATGATATATACAAACCATCATATTCAAGATTTTGCTCCATGTTCGGAGTAGTGAAACCACCTGTCAAAAGTAAATATTAATATATAAGAATGAATAAAGAAATACAAAGTAGTAACACTACAACACAAATGACTTCTAGCAATGCGTGTCAAATTCTACACATACCTTATATTTGAAAATACGATGTATAATTTTTGCGATTCACATAAATACAAAATAAGTTAACGGTGATAAAATTCACGCATATATATATATATATATATATTTGATAGAAGAAAAAGGTAAAGTAAGAGATTAAAGTCGAATCTTCGTGGAGTAAAGTTCCATTGATGTATTCTCTGTGCAGCAAAACATTACAACAAAAGTTACTTTAAAACAAAAATTCTTCAAACAAAATTAATAAAGGGGAGAAAATATAAAGCAAAAAATTCATGAGATGCTAAAGAACCAGAATGAAGAATATATACAATTATTACGTGTCTTTAATTTAGGAGATTTGCCATCAAAAAAAAAAATCAACACTTTCATGTATAGCCTCGTAAACATTAGATTTATGATTTGTACTTTCTTGTTTAAATTGATTATTCTTCTATTTATTCTCTTTTTCTGTTTATTAATTACTAAATAAATTAGTCTTGTAGAGAAAGTTTAGGTAAATATTAACATAATATATTTAATTTTCTCTTTTAAACGATGGAAGCAAAAAAATTAAGATTGAAATTGTATATTTTCTTTCCTCTATTAGTAAAAATTTAGGCAAGGATATGAAAAGTATATATTTAGTTTCCTCAATTTGTAAAGATGTTTAAGGCAATTGAGATATTTTCGAATTTTCAATATTAATAATTCAAAAAATCAAGAAACTATGATAAATAGATCGAGCGGCTTTGTAGCAATTTTTCTAAATTGTTCTAAAAAATATTATACAAAATATGTTTTTATTTAAAATAATCTTTTTAACTTAAAATTAAAGTTTTTTTTAATTCTTTATTTAGTCTTGTTCATTTACCGAAATTTTCAATAAATATAGAAAAGGACAATTGTTCAATATATTTCATTATTTTAACATTCTATCAAATATTAGTATATCTATCACTTTATTTTTCTCAAAATTCATATTGCAACTTCTATTTTAAAATACAAAATATAACATCAATATTAAATTCTACCATATAATATGTTTCTCCTAATGAATCGTTTTCTCGTTAAACATGTTTTGTCTCAATAACCCGCTTTATCGTTGTTACCAAATTTAAAATATAACAAATTAATTACTAAATGTATTACATCATTTTTTAAATTAATTTCCTTATACCATAAAATTTAATTTAAACATTATTCAAAATTCTAATTTTCAAGAAAAAAATATGTGGGAATATTAAGATGGTAACTTTAAGTTTAAAAGAAAGTTTAAGAGAATATCAACATGGTAATTTGACTTGAAGATAAGTTTTATGACAATATTAAGATAATAATTTGACTTAAGAAGAAAGTTTAGGAGATATTTTCTAATAAAATATTTAGGAGAATATTACAAGAATCTTAAAATTATATATTTAGCTTCTTCCATCAGTAAATATTTTAAAGGCAAAAATCTTAAAATTGAGATATTTTCGAATCTTTAATATTAATAAGTCAAGAAATTGAGAAAATTAGAAAAATAGATATGAGCAATTTGAGAGCCGCCACCTCACCGCCCTCGTCTTGTCCTTTGTATAAGTATATTGATTTTCTTTTATTTTCTCAAAAGCAAAAGCAAAAGACAGACTATCAAATAAACAATGGACCGACTTTCATCTAAGTCAACCATCGGACTTTTTCATCTCTCTATTTCAAGACCTTATGTCCCATGTCGCTAAGTAATATGTATTAACAAGTTATTCTTTCTTCTTCTTCCCTTCTTCGGCTTATACTCACTGAGCATTTTCTTCTTCTCTATTTATTGTTTTCTTGTCCAAATCGCATTTTCACTGGGAAATTTTGCTTCCGATTTTTCTGATCTTAATCGGTGATTTTGACCAGATATATTTAAAATCGATTTCTTCTCGGATTTTACCTTATCAGATCGGTAGCATACCGCAAAGCGATTTATCAGAGAAATCGCCGATTTTTAGAACCATGGGTGTAGGCTTGTATTGTGCCTTTTTAATTATTTAAATTTAAATTTGTGAGAAAATACATATTTATTACTGAATTTTAGAAATATTTGATTTAATCGTCGAACTCGATGAAATTAAACGCATCAAACATAAAGTAAAAAGGCAAAATTCTTGAAATTCTTGCGTCAGAAATCGTGATATGGATCCATTTTATAATTTTATTATTATTGAAGCTAAAGTAAAAAGTTGTCTAAACCCACGAATACGGACTCAACTAACTTGTGAAGTTTTTGTCGATATATAATATTTTATTCTTTAATTTATTCTTTTACTTGATTGAAGGGGATGCTAGAAATACATTAAAATATAAAATGGTGAAGGGGATGCTATAATTGCGTTAAAATATAAAAAGATGAGTCTGATAATAATTGAATATGAATTTACTGTTGGAGCAACTTTGGCCAATTCAATCTTTTGCTTAACTGGCTCACGATTAGGACCTATGAAAATAAAAAATGGGCTCTCCCATTGTTGAAGGTCTAAACTCCTTGTTCATCACCTTGATCTTTAAATCATAATCTCCTAAAAAACATGGATTTTGATCGATCAGCCTCATCAACTTTACTATGAATTTTTTTTGTGAAAGTGCAGTTAAAAGATTGAACCCCCTCCTTCATCTATAATGTATCGGAGCATCGATCAGCTTTTGTTAAAAATCGAAGCATTGCATATAATATCCTTATTGATAATGAAGTAATGCACAACATTCTTAGCTAGTGAAGTAGAGGAGTTTATATTCAAAATCAATTTTACAAAAGCAGTTGATTCAGTTAATTGGCACTTTTTGGAAGAATCAATGAGGTGCTTAAATTTTCATGAGAAGTTATTATCATGAAAATCCATCTAGGTTATTTTCTCTTCGACAAATTCATCAATTTTGATAAATGGATCTCCAACGAATGAGTTCAACATGCATCAAGGTCTAAGGCAGACGACCCTCTATACACTCTCCTTTACAATTTAGTAGGTAAAATGCTACACAGACATTTGGATAAAGTATGTTGGTTAGGTATTTTTCATGGCATATCTTTAAATCAGTCAAAGTTGATCTCCCACTTACAATTTGTTAACGGTACCATTTATGTTCATCAAGGACTCTACCCAATCAATCATAAAAATTAAGTTCACTCTTAAACTCTTCGAAGTAGCATCGCGTATCATAAGAGTTTCTTGTATGGCACAAGAGATAATGTGTGACGCCCTCCAAACCCAGGGTACAGATTTGAGGAGTCATCCGACCAACGGAATACTCTTTAACACATGCATAATATATATAAAGACACAAATACCCCTTGACCAAGACCGCATCCAGATTATGGCAATGAACACAAGCTACTACAATCTTTTATTAATACAATACCAGTTTTATCAGAGTTATTACATCACGACTAAAGTTCAAATCTAGATATCTAATCTAGAAAAGCAAAAGAACAACTACCCTGCCAATGACAATGACTCGAGGGGCTCTCCTGGCTGCTGGTGAACTATCGGTCACGCTATGCTGACTCATACTCTCGCTTCACTGAAATAGGGTTAGAAAACAACAAGCAAGAGTGAGCCAAAATTGCTCAGCAAACATCAATGAATCATTTCTATCACAGCTGTAAGGATATGAATTTATGATATCAGAATCAACAATAATTAGCTAACACATGCTTTGTATCAATAATAATTGAAGAAAAGAATTAGAATTTGGCTTAAACATTTTATTCAAATCAAAGGTTGTGTTGCTGGCCAGCCACGCATCAACCCCGGACTAGCTCACAGCATAGTCCTCTACTGGATCCTAGGCCAAACTGGGCCTTAAGTTATTCCGACCAATTACCGGTCCATTTTAAAAACATGCCAAATCTATCATAGGGTATAAACAATAACATGCTCAATAAGATAAACTCAATGTATAGTAATTTCAAAAGAGCTTCAACTGCTCAGTATCAAATGAGGATCGAGAAATAATCATGAAGTAATTTCAACGGTACAGTGTACTCATTCAATAAGGAGATCAATATTGGTAATCGATAATCGATGACCGTAATCAATAGTCAACGATGGAAGTCAAATGATCAATGGTTGTCAATAATAATCAAAGGATGATAATCAATAATCAAATGGTGGTAAACAATAATCAAGTGAGTTGGAAATAAGGGTTTCTGATGCAGATCAAATCAAAGAATCAAGAATCTCTAAGGAACTGGAATCAGTTGTCCAAATGCGGTTAAAAGATTGATAATTTGAATTATTCTGGGGATATTAGTATTCAAGTTATCAAGACAATAATAAATTTTATTATAAGTAAAGGCACAGATACTTGCCTGGTCTACGCTGTTGTCGGATCGACTCTGCTCACTCTACCTTTCCCTTTCCCTTGCTCCGGGAACTCGATTCTATAATTAAACAACTCATCACAATAAGTCTAACTATTCTCGTTCTACTCTCGACACTTATTCAATCAATAATCACATTTAAACAAGTAACCGGTTATGTATCGGACGTCCGGAATGATTTACGATATTTAAAACTCAGATATTTGCCCTAGTACGGGCATATACAAACTATAAAACACAACACACAATTAATATGAACCATATAGCACTTATAAATATTTTTAAAACATCATACGAAACTTATTTGAATTTAAGATAAGTCACGATTAATTTTTAAATCAAAACTCGGATTTTTAAATCCCATATAAACATTTAAATGCAAATAAATCAATTAATAAAATTAATTGACACTTTTTAAATGCTCAAACTATTTTTAAATAAATAAATAGGCTTGAAAATAATTAAACCGAATTTTTAATTAATTAAATCTAATTAATTTTTAATTTTTGAGAATTAATTGATTAAAAGAAATAACCAATTAATTAATAAATTAATTATTAATTAAAAATATTTAAAATAATTAAGTTTAATCAATTTTCGGATTTAAAATAATAAATATAATTTTCCAGAATTTTTCTGATATTTAAATATATTTTTAAAATAAAAATATGAATTTTTAAAGTCTTTAAACTATTTTCGAATTAATTTAAAAAAATAAAATTCAAAAACAGTTTTTAGAAATCGAATTAGGGTTTTGAAGATTGAAACCGGGTCAAAATAACGGGTAAACGGGTCGGGAAGAACACAATCGGGTCACCAAGAACAACCCGTCGGAATCTGGGTTTTCCAGAATCCGGCCGGCGTCCGGTGGCCGGACTTGCCATTTCCGATCAAAACAAAACCAAACCATAGGGCTTTTGTTCGCTTTTTCAAGACAAACATAACCCACATACAAACACATCTGTCTCATGCCGGAATCGTGCCCAGAATTCGTTCAAAGAACTCGCCGGCGATGACTTCGACTGGAAACCCGATCTACTTTAATTCTACATGAAACTCAAAGATTAATATACCAAAATGAAGCTTATAACTCATACAATCAAAGCCCCATATCATAACTAATGTCAGATCAACAGAAAGAATGAACGAAGTAAAAGAAGATTTCGGGTAGAAAACCCGAAAATCAAACCCGACTAAATTGAACTTAAACACGAAATCAAATCATGGATTCTTGCTAATCAGAACCCTAGGAACATGTTAGAAGCAACCAATTGAACGGAGAATCAACAGAATGCAAATCCCCAAATTAATCAAGAACCCTAATTTAATTCGAATATTGAAAAATTCATAATAAATCGAAAAATTACCAGATGATGATGAGGTTGGAAGATTCTGAAACTAGAGATCAAGAGCTTTGATTTGAGTACTTGAACTTTGATTTCTGAAATCAATAACACCTTGAACGAATGGATTGAAGATTCAAGAACACGAAGAACACGTTTCGGGAATTTTTACTTTTTAA
This sequence comes from Heracleum sosnowskyi, assembly GCA_030848705.1. Classification (NCBI taxonomy): domain Eukaryota; kingdom Viridiplantae; phylum Streptophyta; class Magnoliopsida; order Apiales; family Apiaceae; genus Heracleum; species Heracleum sosnowskyi. Next base: position 16,108,363 of record CM061239.1, read on the forward strand.
TAATACGCAATGCAGATTATGAAGGTTATAAGGTTCAATTCGTCTTTTTATATTTTTGGAAAAATAATACCCCAAGGAACACTTTTGGATCGTTATAGATCCAATGGATCGTTTAAAAACCCTAATTAGGTTAAAAATACGTTTTACGAGAAGATAATTATCTATAAGGGTTGATAATTATCCAAATCAATACATATCATTATATAACTAATGCTCAAGAATACTGGGGCTATAACAAAGGTAATATTGATATAAAACGATATATCTGTCCCCTTAAGCAATTAGGGTTCAGAACAATTTTTCCCTTTTTGAACAAAACGAATTATTCTTGCAGAATCAAATAGGTAGGAATGAAATGATACGAATATCTCTCCCGATAATGATTCGAATACGAAAGACGAAGAGATAATAATCAATGTACGAAATTCCAACGGGGCCCTTGAATTATCAAAACGGGGCTCAGATTTGAAGAAAATTCCAAATGACGAAATATTTGAAAGGGGCTTCCGACTCACCAATTAGCACATAATCACACAATAATTATCATTTAATAATATTCCAATACTCCACAATAAATATTTTATATTAAATATATCATTTAATCAAATAATAAAATTCACGGATATTACATAATGCATATCTATATATCTATATATCTATATCTATCTATATATTATAAATTTGTGGATATCCCATACCTTAGGTTCGGGATCCATATTCAGCTTCGGTAATGATCCATGATCAAATATAACATTGAATACTTGAGGTTTGAGATCCGTTTATAACTCCACACCAGGTTGGGGATACTTATATTAATTCATTAGTGGTCCGATTTCTACATTAGTGCAACACGGTTTTAATGTTTCAATTAATGATTCTTTCCAAATTTAAATATGTTACAAATTTCAACTCTTTTCAAATTTGATTGACATATTAAATGAAAATACAGATAAGTTATTTTTTGTCAGGTAAATAAGTTTGCTTCAATTATATACTTGATTTAGTTTAATTTAATTTATTTAATTTTATCAAACATAAAATTTATTTTTATTATTTAATTTATTTTTATTATTAAATCTTATAAAAATATTTAGTTTCAAATAAAATTTTAAAATATTGTATGCGTAGCACGGACAATAATCTAGTTTGATAAATGGGCCTCAATCCTTGGATGTAACATTGGCTCCTAGCCTTTACGATACCTAGGAGTCTCCCCTTCATAAATCTCCTCGTAATATGGTTTTTTGGGAGCCATTAATTCAAAATTTCCACTTGGAAAAACTTGAATTCTTCTATGACGGGAGGGGTGGTTATTTTGAAAGAGAGTGCATATCTTCAATTGGAATAAACCTTGTTCTTCCAAAAATATTGTGGTTTAGGTATTTCCTAACACAAATGAACATAGCCTTACTCACAAGTAGTGTTGTAAAAAGCGGGAATCGGAGTTAATCGGTGAAAGCACCGTTCAGGGATTAATCGGGTAATCGGGTAATCGGGGATTAATCGGGTCATTAATCGGAATAAATTTAATAATATTTTTTATTTATATATATAATTGTTTCGTTATTTCAACTAAACATATGTTATTATCATATATTTATGAAAATATGTTAAAAATATTATATAATTTTAATAAATAAAATTTTGAAGGTTTAACTTTTTAATTAGAGATCAATTTAATAGCAAAAATTACGAGAATTTACGATTTAGGCATCTAAAATTATAATTACATGCACAAAAATAATGTTTGTTACTATCATTTAATCAAGTTTCTACATTTTAAATTTCTAATTATTTTTTTAAAATTTTAAATATTTTTTACTATTTTTTAATAATTAGCCCGATTTTTGACCGATTAATCCGATTTTTGACCGATTCAGCCGATTTTTGACCGTTTTTCTGAAAAAACGATTAATTGACCGATTTTCGCTTAATAAGTTCGGTGGTCCGCCGTCTAGCGATTAATCGGTGATTAATCGGGATTAATCGCCGACTTTTAGAACACTGCTCACAAGATTATATGATCCTTGGTTGTTCAAATGCTCTATGGGTCGACATTGACATCAATGCAAGAATGGTACATTGGGGATGTAGAGGAGACCTCTGAGACAGTGGGAGTTTGAAGATGAGTCACCAGTTCACTTAATCGTATGGAATTCACTCTCAGTCCTGCAAGTGGTTCAGTCTCATGGAAGCTTCACAATGGAGTTAATAGTGCTTCATCAGGCTAAAATCTTCTAAATGCAGAACCTACAGAAGATAATAGTCATTGGCTATGAATTTGGAAGTGAAAAATTTCCCCAGAAGTCAAAAAAATTCTCACAATAATGTTCCAACAAAATCCTTCATTTCCCGTAGAGGATTAAATATTGATCCAACTTGCTCTTAGTGTGGATGTTTTGAAGGTGACTTAAATCATCTTTAATGGGAATGTCATATAGTTTCTACTCATCGGTCTCTTCTTAGTTTTTAACTTGACATAACATGGATAAAATTGTCCAATGATCATTTTAATCTTCTATGCATTTTAAACTTATGGATCAAAGAAAACGAACAATAGAAATTATTGATAAATTTTTGTGTGGGCTACATCAGGATTTTTAAGAATGGAAGTACTTTTCAGAATACAAGAAAAGACAACAAGAACATGGATTTCTTTCTCAAAGCATTGTCATAAATGGCTCAAAACAAGAGGTTGAATTCACACTACCTCTCTAAGCCTGGATAAAGTTTGGGCTTTGAATCACTGAGCTTTCTCAAGATCCAGGTTCTAAAGAACAATAACAACCTTTTGAGCCTTATGCTTTCTAATTATTACTTGGTTTGTTTTATAGATGGTTCCCAGACTCATAATCCACACGGTTTATGTAGTTCATGTTTTGGTGGGATTGTTTCTTATAAATTATGAAAGGTGGTTTATTTGTTCTCAGGTTTTACATACGCTTTATCTCTTTTGGAAGCTGAAAATAACGCTTGTGATTTCTCGATCAATATTCTCAAGAATTTCAAATATGTTGGAGCAAATATAATCATATATGTACGGATTTTTTTTGAACGCAAGAAATTTTCTTAAAAGATAAATCTGAGGACCAATCATTATTTAATTTTTATGTCACACTATGTGATATGGAAATAAAGTAAGAAGCAGATTATCTTGCAAAGAAAGAGGCTAATCTCTCTAATATTGTCTCTGAATGGCGTTAGCTATTTACAATTTATTTTTAGAAGAATAATTATTAATTTTATGCTACTTTATCCATTCCCCAAGAAAATTTCATCTCTATAGGAATCATAATCCTTAATTATATGGAACTCCTCTTTTCTCTCTCCAATATTTGGGCAATCTCCCCACACCCTTCTCGTATTTTGCATAATAAGGTGCATACATGTTAAAAACACATAGAGAACTAAAAAAAAATTAGATTTTTTTTATATTAATAGGGAGTATATGTATTTTTATGATAAAGTTTTCTTTAGAGAACTAAAAACACACAAATATCTTAAATAAATAAGCTCACTCCCACTCTACTTACATGTCATCATTCCAGACAGTTTACTTATTATATTATCAAACACATAGAGTGCGATTACGAACATCATACAAAATTAAAAAATAAGCATATATATATATATCTCCGGTTGATCACACACCTGTAAATCTGTAAGTAACCTTCTCGTCCCTAGTAACAGAATTAATAGCTCTCTCATCGGGTGAATCCAAGTTGAGATTAACACCCTTAAATCAAAATTCTTCAAATCACTTATTCCATTTCTCTCTGCCTTCCTCTTTGCAATAAAAAAAAACAGAAGCAATCATAGACAAAAGCTACAATCGAAGCGGATTGGATATTTTTTGCCCTTTCTTCTAAATCAGTTGGCCCACACGTTGGTCCATTTTTCAGACGAATGTTTATATATCGGGCGACATTTTTGTTATTTCAAGAAATTCAGGCGCATTCCGGTAAATTTGCATGTTTTTTTTTGTCAAACTTAGCCCTTGGTCGAGCTATTATATATAGCAGGAGAGATGAATTCTGTACATTTTAATTAGTTTTAAAATGAAAATAAAAGTAATATAATTATGGGAGTTACATGTCGATGTATTGATTATATTGATTGTATATTACAGTTAAACCTCTTTAAAGTAATAGTTTTGGGACCAAGAAAAAATATTACTATATCAAGTTTATTACTTTATCAAGAGTAAAATTACACTGTCTCCGTTATGTTGGGACCAAAAAAATATATTATTTTAGCGAGGTTATTACTTTATTGATTATTACTTAATCGAGGTTCAACTATAAAACTATAAAAGGGCAGGTACATTGTAAAAAAGTGGATGATGTGCTTGTATGCCCATATATTGTGGTTGAAACTATAAGAAAAAGCACTGAAAAATATTTGTTTGTTCTTGTCATAACTTGGAACCTCATATATTGTGTGTTTCATGAGAATTATTGTGCAATGGATAAAAAAACAACATATAGGTCAGTAATGCTCCCTTTTCAAGAAGTTGAGCAAAAAGACGTTATTCGGATACTACCAAGCTTTTTCTAGAGCTCCGCGTCTCTGATCTTCATATAATGTTTGTTTTAAGCTCTTGTTAATTTAATAGTGTTTGTTTTAGGTTTGTTCTGCGGTAGTATTGTTCCAACGCTAGTTAGTTTCAACAGACTGTTCTAGTATTGCAGTTTGTAGTCTTTCTTTTCTGTAGCTCTTTTGTAAGCATTAAAACTTAGATTTTTCAGTATAAATAAATTGACATTTTCAAAAAACCATAATTTTTTTTAAAAAAAATGAGATTGTAATACACTCACCTTTAATGGCAAGTAGTGTATAACCATAAACAACAAAATTAAACACAAAACATCATTCATCTTTACTTCTTAGTGTCTTGCATCGATATATACTAGTTGGCGACATGTGTGTGTGTGTGTGTGTGTGTGTGTAGCGGTGATGTTGAGATGAGAAGCACAAACAAAAAGAAATGAAAATACGATGATGAAGAAGATATGAAAAAATCATTTCTAATTTTTTTATACAATTTTTGAAACAAAAAATTAGTTTAGGCTTTTGTGTATTGATGAATCTTCTCAATATAATTTTATTTTCTTTACAAAAAAAATTGTAAACCAAGATCAACACATAATAATATACACCTTGCAATGAAATATACTTAAATTGATGTCCTGAAAACATCCTTAAACCTATTGGACTCGTCCATAAGAGTTTTTTTTTAATACGCATGCGTAAGGAGTTGTTAACTTGTATTGCGGTGTAAAACGAGATGGTCATTCTTATTCTAGTTAATGTTGCACCATCGGGCTCAATTAGGACAATAATGTTGGCTCCTTTTGCAGTTTGGAGTACAAAGGAACAGGTAGCCCATTAAAACACATAGTAGATAATTGTGTTTGGAAAAAAAAAATCTTCACCATCCCAAGGACCTCACTCTCCATCTTTTTCGAAAACTCCAACTATATAAAAACTAAGAATTTCATTAAAAAAAAATCAAAAATATGAGTCAAAAGATGCACTAAAATCTTGGTAAGGTTATTACTTCTAACGGTTAATTACAACATCAAACAACTTATATTGGTTAACAACATCAAACAAATAATGTGTCATTTCATTAATTGTATTATTTTGATTATTTAATAAACTATATCAATCAAATCATTAGATCTTTCAACTATCAATTACATGAATCTACAAATACAATTTGCAACCAAAATCAACTACAAATACAATTTTTAGATATTAAAATAATATTTAATGCATTTGATTACCTAACATGTTGCATTGGTTGCATTTAGTAAAATCAACCAAAATATTTAACAAAAAAAAAACACAATCACATACGACTTATTATTTGTAACTAAAATTTAACCAAAATCTTTTGATTCCATAGAAGATTATATTGGTTGTGTAACAAGTTGCAACGGATGTGAATACTACATTCAACTAAACAGTCAAAAGTAGTTTCAGAAATGCGACCAATTTTCAAAATGAATAAACTAAAATGTACTAGAATTGCAATTTTAATTTCAAAAAGAATGAACTAAAACACAACCTGTAATAACTTGTTACAATTTATCACTTGTTAAAATTTTGTAATAAGTCAATTTTAAGTACATATACTTTTTGAATTGGCGTTAGAGTTTAATTACAGCGCTGTTGTATGAACTCAATCATTTTGATCTTATTTTATTTGCACAAAACCCCTAAAACAATTCTTCGTAGAAATATACAATCGAGAATCTCTATTGTAATATATATATATATATATATATATGAAAAAAAATCATGATAAAAGTATTAATAGGGATAAGAAAAATAATCATGACAATGAACGAGCAAAACCAAGATTCAAGAAATTATAGGAATTAAGATGGATCTAGGATAGACACAGTAAGATAATGGAGTAGGGACGAGCATGGTTCGGTTTGGCGCGGTTTTGGCCGAAAACGAAACTATAACTAATATTGTGCGGTTTCTAAAATTAGAAACCAAAACTAAACCAAATACCTTTTGTTCAGTTCGGTTTTTTAAAGTACGGTTTCAGTTTTAAGTGACATGGTTTCGATTTTAGAACCATAAAGTATGTTCCATACTCACCTTCGTTCAATTTGAATTTCAAACGTTTAGCGCCTTTTTTCACTTATAGAAGCAGAAGGTAGAAGCTGGTGACAAATAATTGATTCCACGGGTATACATGGGTATTAGCTCTATATTTTAAATAAGTTATCTAGGCTTACGTTTCTTAAGTTGACTTCCTAATATTTTGGCAGTAGCACTTGTTTTCTTTTACTAAAATATGGTAGTAGTATTCTTGTCATGGTGTGTACAATAAGGGAAGGAAAATTATATCACCTCCCTTCTAAAATCTAGGACAATCTTGATGTAGTTACAGTTACAGACTAGTGCCTACACGATGCAACCTTTATTTCTAAAATAACTTGTAGTTTGTTTCAGTGGGGAAAGCCAAACTAACTATCTTTAGTAATGGCTATATAACTTATTCGAAGTATAGAGCTTATTTGAAATCATATCTATACTATATTATTAAAACTGAAACATTGAAAGTTTTGGTTTTCGATCATTTATTCTATTTAATAAATAATAAAATAATATAAAAATAGTAACTAACTGATTGCCTTTTATAATTAAAACTCTTTTTTCTAACAAAATCTACTTATTTTCCAAAAATATCACGGGCAATTACCTTTAAATTAAAACATATTACCTTTTATATTTGTTCTCACTAAAAACTCTCTTCTCCAAGATATCATGTGCAACCCTTACTTCTTTATTTTAAAACTTATTTTAATACTTTTAATTATTTAAAAAAGCTTACCTATTTTAACATGCCAATATATTTTTATAACAAATATAATTAATATAATTAAAACACTTCTAAAAATATAACGGGCAATTACTTTTTTTAATTAAAACATTTTAGCTTTTCTATTTGTCGTTGTTATTTGTCTTTTATAATTAAAACACTTTTTCCTAATAAAATTTACTCCTTTTTCAAAAATATCACGACAATTACCTTTTTTAACTCCATCATCATTGACGTGAATATGTTTTAGTTGTTCCCGATTTTGACTCTAGATTATCACAATAAAATTATCATTATTAGTTGAATCATGCACCTGATTCAAAATAAACAAAATGGTTGAGTTATTGAGAATGAGAAAGACAAATTTGATGTTGGACAAATATCACAATTAACTATTTGAATTCAAAATTTTATGTTCACCACATCAAAATTAATATTGTATGAAGTGATTTTAAATTTTTGTGAGGGCGTTGAAACTCTAGAATTTGAAATAATTTTACCATATTCGAGGCGAAGTATATTATATTGATATGTACTAACTTTCAATCATTCAAATATATAGTGAATGTCTGAATTTTTCCTGTAATGATTTTCAATTTTCCAGGATACTGGTTTTCATTTTCTTCTTATGATAAAGGTTTTAAATTCATTAGAATAAATTTTAAACTTACATTTAATATGCTATACTTTTAGGATTTTGTATATAGTACGTCATTACCTTTGACCACAAAGTTTCTCGTCAACATTTGATGATATTGACATCACCACTTCACAATCGTTGAACTACTTCACTTCAATTAATAATATAGATGAGTACCCTAAATGTAATATAATTATATATAATTATGGTAAAGAGGATAAGAACAAAATATTTTCGAAAAATAGGTCAATAAAGAAAAAGTAACGTACCGTTTTATTATCTGAACTTCAGAGATCCACAATATGCTTATATAGAATATATTATCAAGCTAATGTGAAGATATGTCTTATTAATAAATTAAAAGTACTTAAAAAGATGATTTATTTGTTCACGTACAATGTTAAAAATTAATTATGAATTAAAATAATTTAAAATTTTATGTTATTAATCGAATTTATATTGCTAATATTATTTTAAAATGGTCTGGAAAACAATTTAGTTGACCCCACATGTAATTTTTGTAAGATAGCTTTAAATTATTTTTACATCGTTAAATTGAATTTTTAATACTTCGTCAACATATTTTGTACTAAAATTAATTTCTTTTATTTTTAAATTTTAATTTTGTTTAAATTCAAAACAATTATACTTACGAAGATGATGTGTTCATTTAAGTATGACTTTATTACAAATGAACTAGTTACCAATCAAATTAGACAAATTTAAAATAGTTATTTATATTGATAAATTGAGACAAATATTGTATTAAAATGGGAGCATTCCAACCATATACCCCTTAGCAAAAGAAAATACATAACCATATTTAATTGGCTATATTTGTTGAACCATCAAACCCCTTGTGTATAATTTTATGTATCAAAAATTTAGATAACACCATTGGAGTACATGTCTTTATCTTTAGCAAAAAAATTACATAATCATTATAGCCAAGATAATCAACCATTTTAGTTTTTGCCGTTGGAAATGCTCTTACATCCCCACTCGAACCTCTATTCTATGACCCTTTCCTTTTAGATCTAATTGTTATTTTACTAATTATTCTTATTGGCTTAGTATTTATCTTGCGCAGAAAGTCTAGGGAGTCGTTTGACACCTCGATGTCCTTTTTCTATAGGTTCTGGAATAATTATGAGAAAATTAAAAATGATGATATATAATAATAATAATATTTGAGATAATATTAAAATAACCAGAATATTGAACAATTTATCTTTCCTATATTTATTTTGCATTTATTTGTTTAACGAGAGCTATTCTTTAGTATGAGCATATTATATGCTAGAATTTAATATTTATGATATATTATATATATTAAAATAGAAGTTCGAATATAAATTTTAAGAAAAAAAAATGATGATAAATATACTAATATTTGATAAAATATTAAAATAATGAATATATTAAACAATTACTCTTTTTTATATATATTCAAATTTTCGGTAAATGACCAGGACGAAACGAAAAATTCAAAATAAACCTTAATTTTATGTAAGAAATATTATTTTATCTAAAAATATTATTTTAGAGAATATTTTTAAGAAAACTTAAGAGAAATTATTACAAAGCCGTTGCGAAGTGCGACTTAGTAAACTAGTTATTTTAAAACGGTCTGGAAAACAATTTAGTTGACCCCACATGTAATTTTTGTAAGATAGCTTTAAATTATTTTTACATCGTTAAATTGAATTTTTAATACTTCGTCAACATATTTTGTACTAAAATTAATTTCTTTTACTTTTAACTTTTAATTTTGTTTAAATTCAAAACAATTATACTTACGAAGATAATGTGTTCATTTAAGTATGACTTTATTACAAATGAATTAGTTACCAATCAAATTAGACAAATTTAAAATAGTTATATATATTGATAAATTGAGACAAATATTGTATTAAAATGGTTTTTGCACTTTTAAAATTTTAAAATTTATGTAAAACATACAATAATGTAAATATTAATCTATGTAATTAATGTAACATGTATGTAAATAAATGAATAACAAATAGTTATTGAAATTGTGTATTATAAATTTTATACTTGAAATTGAATTATTAATATCGTATTTAATGTAAAATAGTAATCAAATTGTTTGATTAATAAATATTTATGAAACTTTGGTTATAAATATGATAATATTATTGTGAATAATTTTAAATAAAAATTGATTTATTAACAAATATTTTTTGCGACTAAAACAAACATGTAATACATGGATATTTTAAATCAAGTATTTACTGGATTTAAACTAGAATTGTCAACTAATCATGATTATTAAAAAAGAATGAGAATGATAATTAAGAAAAAATAAAGTGTCATATATTTGGTCTAAAATTTAGGAGTGGTTTTTGATTGATCTTAAAATAATTAATATTTTCTGATTATTGAAATATATAGCATATGGACTCAAGCATTATAATGAAGGATTACAATAATTTTTATACAAAAAAGATCCACAAAATAAAATCAACCGTTTAAAGTATCTATAAAAACCTGAAATTACGACATTTAACAATTAAATAAACAAAAACATAAATTATAAATTAAAGTTGTAAAAGTTATACATATGCTTAAAATATTTCCTCATTAAGTGTGTTAGATCATATAGTGGTATTAAAAACTTTTCTATAAAATAGATGATTATTTATTGAACGCATAGTACAACAAATGATTATAATCTCGAAATATATAAATATAATAAAATATTAGATTATAATTAAAAATAAAATAATTTTAGTTGATAACCAAATTCTCGAAATACAAAAATATAATAGTGAATGGATTTAAATTTTTTAATATAATCAATTAACATCGGATATTTTTGACTTTACAATAAATAATAGATAACTAGTTAACTACCCTCACATCTATGTGTAAAAACCCTAAATTACGACTTTTAACAATTAAACAATCAAAAATATAAATTATTGATTAAAGTTATAAAAAATATACATATACTCGTACCGTTTTCTCACTGAGTGTGTTGGGTTAGAAGTTAATCTGTAAAATAGAAGATTTTATATTAAATAGATAATACAATTGACGATCAAAATCCCGAAGTATATAATTATCATTAAGGATTTAAATTCTAATTAAAAATTAAATAATGTTAATTGATAATCAAATTCTTGAAATATATAAATATGATAGTCAATAGATTTAAATTTTAATTAAAAACAAAATAATTTTTGAATTTTGATTGGTTATCTGGATAGTCCAACCACCTTTAATTAATAAAATTATATGAGTAAATTTTTAATGAATTTAAATTCTAATTAAAACCAAAATAATTATTGAATGTTGATTGATTAATCAAGTTGTAAGGATAGTCAAACCACCCATGATTGATAAAATTATATGAGAAAAGTTTTAATAGATTTAAATTTTAATTAAAAAAACAAATTTTGAGTTTTGATTGATTAATTGCGTTATTTGGATAGAAATAGCCTGTGATAGAAAATAGAAAATAATAGCCAGTGATATTTTTGGAATATGGGCTTTTAAAATTTAATAATTTAAAATAAAATTTAAAATAAATAAGTAAAGGGTTTGCTCGTGATATTTTTAGAAGAAGAAGATATTTTAGTAAGAAAAATAGAAAAAATAAGTTGAAAAATGTAATTACCCATGATTTTTTTTAGAAAATGAGAGATTTTGTTAGAAAAAATTTATAATATGTTTTAGCTGAAAAAGTAATTGGTTATAAACAGTTAATGTTATTATTTAATATTTTTTCATAAATAAGTAAGGTTAATTAAGTAAAATCACTTTGTACTGACCAACCAACCAAACTTTTAATGTTTTGTCTATTATATTATAGTATAGATAGATAATATATGAGTATAGATAGATATTATATTTTAAAATTATCGAAAAAATAAAATCGACAAATGTTAGTACTTTATATTAGTGACATAATTAAAATACTTATGGGTTTTTTCACGAATACTTAAGTTCATAAACTTTTTTTTTGCAAAAATGTTGTTTTTAAAGTTTATTGCAAAAATAATGAATTTTTGAAAATATGTGCTAAAATACGATTTTCAAGTTTTAGAATCATATTTGGGATTGACATCAACCAAAATCAATCACATAAAAATTTAATAATTAGAATAATATTTGGTTGTCTAATAGGTTGATTAACAAGTTGCACAGTTAAATCAAATGAAACCAAAATCAACCCCAAATGCAACTGATAATAAATTTAATTATTTTTTCAAAAAATCATATAAACAAGTTTCATTTAGTTGCTTTGGTTGCAGACCATATTTTTACAAATATTTTCATAAAACGGTAAAATCACAAAAAAAACTCATAAACATATATATTTTTAATAATTTCTCAAATATTTAAAATTAACTCGTGATTTACACGGGTTATAAGCTAGTATATATAAATAAAATATCTTATGAATATTATTGTAGTTCGGTTTGTATTCGGTTCAGAATTTTGAGAAACCAAAGCCATAACCATATTGATGGTGCCGTTTTTATTCGGCTCGATTTTTAATTGATACGGTTTTCAATGACATAATTTCACGCAGTCATATGATTTCGGTTTTGATTTCTATTTTCGGTTCGATTTTTGCTCATCGTTATAATTATATCTTTATTAACTCCTTATATATAATAAGCGTAAGGGAGATCTTATCCAAAACTTTGGTCGGTCACTGTACTACCAAAAGTATATGATCCGTTGGATTATAAAACTATAAATATTCAAATAGATGAGAACCGTTAGATATAATATTAAAAATTGTATTTGATTAATAATAGGATAGTGTTTAAATACTAAAAGGTGTATTTTGATAATTTAAACCAATTATAAATAGGTTTTCTATATTGAATATAAATCTTTATGTAAAAAATCGTAATTATCTTTTCTCTTTAGTTTATGGATAGTTCCAGTTAGATAATAATTATTAAACCATCATTAAATTAAAGATAATTTTGTTAGCTTCGCGTGGGCTGTAAAATTGTTAAAATATGTTGTCTAAAACTCAAGATAGAGCCCAAACAGTAAAGTGATTATCTAAATTTTAATATTTTTTTTTAATTTAAACCAATTATAAATAGGTTTTCTATATTGAATAGAAATCTTTATGTAAAAAATCGTAATTATCTTTTCTATTTAGTTTATGGATAGTTCCAGTTAGATAATAATTATTAAACCATCATTAAATTAAAGATAATTTTGTTAGCTTCGCGTGGGCTGTAAAATTGTTAAAATCTGTTGTCTAAAACTCAAGATAGAGCTCAAACAGTAAAGTGATTATCTAAATTTTAATATATATTTTTTTATTATTGTAGCACCAATTTAATTTTTTCCCTAATTCTTTTAAATTTATAAATTCTATGTTTATTTCAATAAAAAATTAAAATCAATTTAAGAAAAAATTAAAATCGATCTGGTCCGTGTACGACCACTATACGACCAAATTAATTATTACAGTTAGATCTTAAATAGATCGATGAGAATTGTTAGATCTAATATTAAAAAGTGTATCTGATTAATAATAGAATTATATTTAAATACTAAAAAGTGTATTTTGATAATTTAAAATTTTTCTATGTAAAAATTATTAAATATCTTTTCTCTTTAATTTATGTATAGTTCGAGTTAGATAATAATTGTTAAAATCAAATATCAGATAACAATTCATATCGATTACAATATTAAAAATTATCAATATAATGCTCATGTATATCATATAACAATGATACATGTGGACCATGCGTTATAAGAGACTTAGGAGAACTCCTATATATGAATAAATTTAAACATTTTTTTTCTGAAGGAACATAACAATTTGACTAATCCAAATTATAATTATATTATTTTACATATAACAAACATAAAAGGATAATATCAAAATATTATAAAAATATTGAGGGTTTCATATTCATAAACAATAATTTTGAATATAATACTTAACCATCTTTTCTTTTCGGTTTATGGGTAGGTCACTGGTCAAGTTAGATAATAATTATTAAATCATCATTAAATTAATGATAATTTCGTTAGTTTCACAAGGGTTGTAAAATCGTCAAAATTCAATTTATAAAACTCAGGATAGAACCCAAATAGTAAAGTGAGTATCTAAATTTTAATAAATATTTTTTTATAATTGTAGCACCAATTTATTTATTTTTCCACTAATTCTTTTAAATATAGAAATTTTATCTTTATTTCAATAAAGTATTAAAATAAATTAAGAACAAATTCAAATCGATAAAGACTATAATAATATGAGAATAAAATTTTATATAATCATAACATAATTTTTATACTGTTTAATAATTTTAAAGTAATAATGTATTTTAAAATTTTATATACACTATAAATAAAACCGAAACATTAAAAGTAAAAGCAGTTAGTAAAATAATTATATAAGTATGTACTTGATATCCTTATTATATTAAACTCTTTTATATAATAAGCATAATAGGGATTTATCCAAAATTTTGATCGTGACAACCAAATTAATAAGGACTATTAGATCTTAACTACATAAATGAAAATCGTTTGATCAAATATTAAAAAAGTGTATTTTATTTATAATAGAATTATATTTAAATTCTAAAAAGTGTATTTTGATAATTTAAACCAAATATACCAAATATAAATAAGTTTTCTATATTGAATAGAATTCTACATGTAAAAAATTCATGACTTTCTTTTCTCTTTCATGGACAATTCCAGTTAGATAAAAATTGTTAAACCATCTTTTAATTAAAAATAATTTAATTATCTTCACGTGGGGTGTAAAATCGTCAACATCTGATTTTTAGAACACAAGATAAAGCCCAAATCAGTAAAGTGAGTATTTAAATTCTAATAATGATTATTATGTCATCATTATTTTAACGCCAATTTAATTACTTTTTTCTAACTATTTTAAATTTAGAAATCTATGTTCAAAAATTAAAATCAATCTAAGAAAAATTCAAATCAACAAAGAATATAATAATACGAGGATAAAATTTTATAAAATTGTGCATATTTTTTATCCTATTTTATTAAGTTATAGATCATAACTAATCAAATATAATTTATTATTAAATAATAAATTATACGCAAATGGTGATTTTGTTTTATAAGCACTCATAGAGACCTAATTTCATTGTTATAGAGACCTAATTTCATTGCTAATTAGCAGGACTATATTCATATTAAAAAAACCTTATTTTGAAATTTTAGACTCAGCTACAGAACAGACCTAACTTTTTTAATCTATATACATTGTAAATTATTAAATTTGAAACTTTAAAAGTTTGTTAATCAATAAGTATAGTACTTTTCTGAAAAATCGTACTTTACAAAAAATATTATCAAATAACCTATGTCTGAAAGAAAAAAAATGAAAAAAATTTTTTTTTTTTCAAAAAAAAAAAAACCTATAAATTTTAATATGTTGTTGGTAGATTCAAATCTTAGATCATTCTACATGATAATTTTTACTGTTATATGTAACGTTTATTAGCAATTTAATTTGAAAGATCCAACGATTATGGATTGAGTGATCAAACAAAGCGACCACACTAATAAGAAAACTTTCATTATTTAGTCTTTAATATAATAACATAGATATTTACGGGATATACTAGAAAAAAAAATGAATTTTATACAGAATTTTGATCGTCACGGTGTACTACTTTAAAAGAAGAACTATCACAAAAAATATATATTTTAATTGATAATTTATTTTCTCAAAAGTTCAAAGTTCCCGCATCATTAACATATTACAAAAAAGAGTATATTATATTTTAGCAATAAATATTTAAAAAAAATTAAAAATTAAAAATATTAAAAATATTAAGAAAAATTAATGATGTTATCCTGGTAGTTTGGTCCTAAATAACGCCAAAACATTCTCAACCGTTAGATCCAATACTTTTAAAAATAGATGATCAAGATTATATCATATAAAAAGAAATTATTATCTAAAAATGATATAAGTTAAAAGATATTATATTAGGATTGGATTTTCCAAAAAGCTAAAATATAAAAATAGTTGTAATTAAATAAGGAAACCCATTTATAACCAAAATAATAAAAATCGTTTAATCTTAAATGGATACGTGAAAACCGTTAGATTTAACATTAAAACCTGTATTTGGTTAATAAATGTTATTCTAATAATCTAAACTACATCTAAGTTAAGTAGATTTCCTAAATCGAATAGAATTCTCAACATTAAATTTCGTCACTTTATTCTCTTTTTAGTTTTAGAATAGTTTTTAATTGAAAAAGAACTATTAAACCACAACTAAATTAAAGATTATTTTGTGAATTTCATGTGAACCATAAAATTGGTCAAATCTTACTTTTATAACTCAATATAAACAAATATTAAATTGAGCGTGTAAAATATAATAAATATCAAATTTTTAACCTTAATTTTTTTTGGCTAAATCATTTTTAACAATAATTTAATCATGTAAACTAATAATTTTTAAATATTAAAATATTCATAAATAAATATAATTATAAATATTAAAAAAACAATCGTGGGTTGCATCGTAATAAAAATATAATTATAAACTGAATAATTATAAATAAAATTTAAGTAACCATGCATCGCACGGGCTATAAGCTAGTATATATAATTAGTGTAAAACACTTAAATTGTATGGTTTGGTTTGGTCGTCAGCGGGCCCTACATAGCTAAAAACTCTCTACTATAAAACGGGTCTTACATAGCTAAAAATTCTTTACTATAAGCTAAAAACTCTATACTATAAAACAAAAACAATTACACAATTAGAGTAATTAGAGTTATTAATAATGCTCTACTTTGGAGAAAAAATAATATTTTTATAAAAGTAAATAATAATAGAAGTAGTATAATTTTAATATTTTAAATATTTACACTAAAATTTATTAAAATTGAATTTATAAATTAAAACGGGTCCTATATAGCTAAAAACTCTCTACTACTATAAGCTAAAAACTCTCTACTATAAAACAATTACACAATTAGAATAATTAGAGTTATTAATAATGCTCTAATTTGGAGAAAAATTAATATTTTTATAAAAGTAAATAGTAATATAAGTAGTATAATTTTAATATTTTAAATACTTACACTAAAATTTATTAAAATTGAATTTATAAAAACAATGAATAAACATATAAATAATCATTATTTTAGTGAATTTGTATATATAAAAAATTCGTAATTTTTATCATTTCAAGAAGTACAACATAAACCGAAATAATATATACATATGAAAAAACATATTATTAACTTAATGAATTTATATTTTTATGAAAATACACAAATATATTAATAAATAAATAAAATTATAAAAACACTAAAATAAACCCGTGCAATGCACGGGTATAAAGCTAGTAGTAGTGGAGTATTGCACTGTGCTCCAGAAAAAGAAAAGAAAAGAAAGTGGTGAATTTATTTTCTTGAGCTTGTTCCCAAAAGATTTTTTAGGAGAGAAAAGAATTGATTTCTGAAGATTTGGGAAGAAAATCTTTATAAATTTATCTTCAAAATCTTCTTTCCACTTTTGGAGTGATTTAGAGAGAAAGGAAAAAAAATTCTATTTTCTATTCTTTTTTTTTCTCTCATAAATTCGTGAACACAGTGTAAAAGTCGCTTGCTGAAGTTTTATAATTTACATATCGTATTTATGCAATACATTTTAGAAAATCGTATGTTCACAAAACAAACCGAAAAGTCATGCATTTTGAGTAAATCCTCTAAAAATTAAAATTCATTCATTAAAAGAGAAATAATAATGAAATATCATATATTAAAAAGAAAAAGAAATAGAAGAAGAGAGAGTTTATATAATCCGGAAATTAAACCCGATAACCCGATCTTCTCTTCTCCTCTGTAACTCGCTCCGCAAAACCCTAGAAATTATTTTATTTATCCCTTTCTCGCTGCTTCAATTCACAAGGTTCGTTCCTTTTATATCTACTGTATGTATTTCTTACTCAATTAAACTTTCCACATCAATTCAATCAGCTTCTAGATTTCAATTTCACTTTCTGTTTTAACTGTTTAGCTTAATTGTTTTTTTTGTATTAATTATCAATGTTTGTATGTATATGTATGTGTATATGTTGTGAAATTAGACGCAAAATCTGATATGGATGTGTATTGCGAAAAAGCGTAGTAGTGTACTAGCTGGTATGATGATTGCGTATATGTGTAGCGATTTTGGATTTGGATATGTGTATATGGAAGAGTTTCGGTTAGTTACTTTGCTTACAACAGGCACGTAATGTGTGTAATTTGGATATTGGTAACTAAGATTGACTTGGTTATAGGTAACCGTAGATGTGGATGTGGATAATTCTAGGTGTTTTTTTTGTGATACTGCGTACTAAAGAGTAGTGACGTTAGATTCATATATAATGCTATTGTTATGATTTTATAGACTGTGGACAGTGGAGGCGTTTACGGATTTGATGAGAAGATAAAATTTTTGGTTGATGATAAAATGTTTGACTGCCATTCGTATACAACTGTTATTAATATGAAAGGACAGCTACCAATAAGAAAACAATTTTGGTGCTAGATACATGATTATAATGCTGATTACTATTTAAGTCCAGCTTCCCCTAAATGTTATTTTTGTTCCCCAGTGAAAAGCCACTGACAGTTAATGATGTTTTTTTAGAATTCTTTAATCTATGATTTTGTTAAAAATGTCCGTATCATTTTTGATACAAATTTTTTTCCTCTATGATTTTGCTGATAATTTTTTGTTCTGGGATATTGTTAAAAATATATTTGTGTCGTTTTAGAATGGTTGCCTGATCCGGCTTGCTGTCCAGTGCGTAGGAAGAAATACTATTTCAAGGGGCTTTTGTACAAAGTAAATGGTTTCACCCGGACGAATCCGGCCTTCTGTGAAAAGGGAGGCAGAGGAAAACTTGGATGTGAAGAGTGATAGAATAAAAGAGGAGGAAGATTGGGATGGCGACGATAAGAGGAAACACAGGTCAAGTAGGTCTAAAAGGAGTGGGAATGTAGAGGACAGTGAAGGACTGGACACCAGTGGAAGAAAGAGAAGTAGCGGGGACAGAAATGAAAGTAGTCGGAAAAGGTTAGCTGGCGGCTCAAGCAGAATCGGTGGTAGTGATGAAGATGATTATGAAAGTAAAAAGGAGTTGCGTTCTAAGCAGATGAAGAAGAAACAAGATGAAAGTGCACTGGAGAAACTGAGCAATTGGTATCAGGATGGAGAGGCAGCTGAGAATAAGCACGATGGTGTCAATAAATCTGGTAAAAGAGGACATGGTCGACCTGATGAACATGAGAGAAAAGATTTACCATCAAAATTCGTAGATCATGACAACATCCAGAGCAAAACCAAAGGCAAAAATGAAAGATTAAATGATGAAAGAGTGAAGGATGAAAGAGTGAAGGATGAAAGAGTAAAGGATGAAAGAGTAAAGGATGAAAGAGTGAATGACGTAGAGATGGAAAAGGGAGATAGATCTAAAGGAAGAGATGATAGCTGGAATAACAGGCAAAGGAACAGAGAGGATTCTAGAGACAACTGGAGGAGAAGGCAACCCAGCATTCATGACAAAGATTTCAAAGATGGGGACACAGGTTATGATCATGGCAGAGAAAGGGATTTGCAGAGACGTGGCCGTGACTGGATCGACAATGAAAGGCCTCAAGGTCGATTTGGTGGTAGAAAAGATGGGATCAGAACTGAAGCTGTGAAAACCTCTTCAAATTACGGAATTGAAAATTATGATGTTATAGAGATTCAAACCAAATCCTTTGATTATCCCAGAGAGGAACATATATTCCCCTCTGACAGGAGCAACGAAGCTGGTCAGCAAGCTCATACCAAATTGCCACCCAATGATGAAGATGATGCTTATCCACAGGAGAATAGAGCAGGAAAGGTGGATTTGTATGGGCCTGGACAATCTGTTGAAGATTCTAAGGATAGATTTATCGATGATGGTCCTTCACGGGATCAAAATTCTTGGAGGGGTGAGATCGACTCTCCTTCTGGGAATGCAAGGGGTGAGAGAGGTGGTAGATTTAATGCTGGTAAAGCTAATGGCCAAAATTCAAGTGGTGGTTCACAACCTCGACATGTAAATGAGGAAGCAGGTTCCTTCAATAGAGCTGTTCCGGGAGGAAATAGAGGAAATCGAATTGGTGGGAGAGGAAGGGGCAGGCCTACTGGGCGAGAGAACCAACAGCTTGCAATCCCAGTACCCATGGTGGGATCACCTTTTGGACCAATTGGAATGCCACCTCATGGAGCATTGCAACCACTCACTCATAACATGTCTCCTGGTCCTGGTCCTCCAATCCCCCCAGGTGTCTTTATTCCACCGTTTTCTCCTCCCGTTGTTTGGCCTGGACCTCGTGGTATGGATATGAATATGTTAGGTGTTCCACCAGGTATCTCACCTGTCCCTCCTGGACCATCTGGGCCCAGATTTACTCCAAATATAGGGCCTCCACCAAATCCTGCTATGTTTTTTAATCAACCAGGCTCTGGCAGAGGAGGATCCCCGAACATGTCTGGAGTTAATTTCAACGTTATGGTACCATCTGGGCGTGGACAACCACAAGATAAAACCACCGGGGGTTGGGTTCCTCCTAGAAGTAATGTCCCTCATGGTAAAGCTCCTTCCAGGGGTGAGCAAAATGATTACTCACAAAACTTTGTAGACACTGGTATGCGTCCACAAAATTATATCAGGGAACTAGAACTCACTAGTGTTGTGGAGGACTACCCAAAACTTCGAGAGCTTATACAAAAGAAGGACGAGATCGTTACAAATTCTTCTACTGCTCCTATGTATTACAAGTCTGACCTGCGTGAACAGGTTCTATCGCCAGAGTTTTTCGGGACGAAGTTTGATGTCATTCTTGTGGATCCACCTTGGGAGGAATATGTTCACCGAGCTCCTGGCGTCACCGACCATATGGAGTCTTGGACATTTGAAGAAATCCAGAATCTTAAAATTGAGGTAATACATCTGATGGCCATTTTGCGTGTATTCCACTGCACTAAGAGTGAGTGGAACTACTTATATACTCCCTCTATCCCATTTTACCAGTCTCGCTTGAGAAAAAACATGCATATTAAAAAAAGTTAGTTGCATAGCATCTTTCTATCCTTATCCATATTTATAGTACCAGTTTTATATACAAGTGAAGTGAAGTTTACATTGCAAATGACAAAATAAGATGGTAAATTATAAAATTTGTTCATAAATTTTCATTGGAAGTAGAGATGGACAACTATTATGGGATAAAAAAAAATCTTCAAAAGAGACTAGTATTTTGTGATGGAGGGAATAATACATTACTAAAAGGACCACTGATCATGGGTTGTGGTACTGGCATATATGTAATAACAATAAATATAAACATGTGAAATTTGGTTTGTAAATGAAAGAGAAATGTATCCCGAGGAAGAAAAAGGGAGGTACATTTGTGAATGAACGGATGAATTTGCAATCAAATGGTAGTAAGTATTATGTCTATGGAACTGCCTAGAGAGATTGAAGGACATATACTTTATTTGAGTACTAGTAGTAATTTTTAGTAAATATCCATTTTAGGGTTCAAAAATTTAAAATTTAAGATAATATCGCTGTCATGGTAGTACACACACAAACATACAAACTTACACACATCTTAGTTTCATTGATTAACAAGACAAAATTAACATATGCACGGTATCTCTTTCTTTCTTGTTTTCAGGCAATAGCTGATACACCTTCCTTTATCTTTCTTTGGGTTGGTGATGGTCTTGGCCTGGAGCAGGGAAGGCTATGTCTAAAGAAGGTATTTTTAACTTCTAGTGAGGCTGTCTTCTGGGTCCTAGCATGTTAGTGCACACCCTCTATTTATTTGGCCACTCCCTATGTCCTGAAATAGTGTAAATGGATGACTAATTTGACTTTTGAGAATAAGATTGACTTAACGCCAAGTTCATAATTAGGCATCTGTTTTTTACTATATTGTATATCTCATAATTTTATTGTAGTTTTTTGAGAGATTTTGATATTTTTGCTAATATATATAAGATGATTTACATAACAAATAAACACATTTCTGAATATAAATATTTTATTAATATATTAAGTGATGTTGAACCAAGTAAAATGTAAAAATAGGACTAAGATATGCCATATACAATTCAGCTAATTTTATATTTGTTTTCATTAATATTTTATTTCTTAATTATATTTTTTTATTACAATTGTACTTGTGTAACAATAAAAAGAAATAAGCACAAGTTATTAGTCTATTAAGATATTTTTACAAGGGTACCTGAATTTCACTTACTAGTTACAATTAGGAAGAAATTTTAGTATCTAGTATTAACATATAAGCCTTTCAACGGACCGGAGATCCAATCTGATCCGAGTCTTAAATAGTGGAGATGGATCATATTAAAATAAACAGATTGGACAAGGATCCGATTGAATAAGAAGTGTACATGGATGTTGCCTAAAGACCCGACTGGGTAAAATAAGTACTCCCTCCGTCCCAACCATTTCTATACACTTTCCATTTTGGGATGTCCCTCTCATTTCTATACATTCCAAAAATAATAACCTTTAATAATATAAAACACTACTACATCCAGTACTTTCTCCACTATCTCTATTCTATAATAATATAAAACACTATTACATCCACTACTTTCCTCCACTATCTCAAATCTATTATTAAATATTGATAGGTCCCACCACTTTACCCACTTTTCATCTAACTTCACTCATTTTTTATATTTTTTCTTGGTCTCCGTGTCCAAACCAAACGTATAGAACCTAACGGGACGGAGGGAGTATATATTACTAATATGTTACTAGCAAATGAATAATTCATTTTGCATTAGAAGAGATTGCCAGAGTATAAATAATTTCTCATTTGAGATGGTTGTAACGATTGAATTAATTTTTTATTTGAGAAGGTTGTCACATTTTTATTAATATCGAATCGAACCATTGAACCAAAAATTGTTGTTTGTTTATATTGTAAGGATTTGATCATAGTGGATGCTTTTGTGATTGTTCTAACTTCTAAGCTATATATAAAGCACTACTAGCTGCAAATTTGCTGTTGTGAAATGCATATAGTGTTATCAGTTTTGAATTTGGGAATGGGTCGAATTGACTTTCAGTAATCATATGGATCTACTTCATTTACAGCAATAGCCAGTAGGTTAATTAGGTCAGGTAGTAATGGTGTTTCTTGTTCCCTGCAGTGGGGATTCCGTAGGTGTGAAGACATATGTTGGGTCAAGACAAACAAAACCACTGCAACTCCTGGGTTGCGCCATGATTCACGTACTTTGTTTCAACGCTCAAAGGTTGGCAGTTCACTCTTCTGCTTTGTCACTTTCCTAATACCTGTCACTTTCTTTTTTGTGTATTAATGTAGTTGCCCACTTTATTTTGCTGAAGGAACACTGTTTGATGGGCATAAAAGGAACTGTTCGCCGCAGTACAGATGGTCATATAATACATGCAAACATTGACACTGATGTAATTATAGCCGAGGAGCCTCCTTATGGTCAGTTTTGTATAATTTTGCTCTTGGAGTTTATAGATCATGCACTGTCAATCTGTCATTACTTTATTATATTATACTTGGTTTTCCACTTACAAAGCATTTATGTGGAGTGTCTGCTTTACACAAATCTATGATCATGTCGTGTTGGGACTTTTTTTTTAAAAATGTACTGCAAAGTTTTCTTGTATTTAGAATTTTTTGTTTCATGTTAGACTGGTTACTTAGTCGGTCCCAGTTACGTTAAGATCTCTTCTTGCAAATTACTATGCAGGTTCAACTGCGAAGCCTGAAGACATGTACCGGATTATTGAGCATTTCTGCCTTGGTCGCAGGAGGCTTGAACTATTTGGGGAAGATCACAATATTCGGTCAGGCTGGTTGACTGTTGGTAAAGATCTCTCTTCCTCGAATTTCAACTCCGAGGTAAATGTCCAAGATCCTATTATTATTGTATTAGGAAAAGGTGCATAATATTTTGTATTTCACCTAGCAATATATCTTTTGGAGTGATCATGCATTTAACATATGAGCAAGTACTTATTTGTCCCAGTGGTTTTGCCACCATCAATTAGAAAATGGCCACCCAGTAGAAGTATCAACACTCGTGACCAATTTCCAACTATTAGAAATTAAAACTTCAAAACCAAGAACAGAAGAGTGTAATTATTAAAAGGATTTGTCAGGATCTTTATTAATCTACTCCCACTACTCATAGATATTGGTCCGGTAGAACTGCTACTTGATTCCAGCTGCAAATTTACATCTAAACTTAAGAACATCTCAGGACTTACTTCTGGAAAGAAAAGCAACATTTAAATGTGTCTTAAGCTGTAACATAGTAAATACCATGGCCCTTGGGACCTTATAAGTGGTAAACAGACACACACACACGTATATATGTAGAGTTATCAATTCAAGTTTATGAGACTTTTAGGAACAAAATACAAGATTACTGGTTTGGTTACTTTTAGCAAGGAATTTTAGGCTGGAATCAGTAATAATCTTGCAATTGTTAAGTGTTAACTTATCACTATAACATATTTTGATCGAATTATATCCAAGTTGATGTTTTGAGTTTCAACATTTTTGACACAAGTGTGTGGCAGGTATAAATTTTGGGTTTCTCAGGTGATTAAAAACAGTTGTGTTTATTTATAAATTTAGGACCATATTACATGACTGTTTATAAGGTTTTAAGAAATTGATACATAAAGATATTTTTTACTATTGTTTCTGAATAAATTGACAAGCGAAGATTTATACTGCATGTTCAGGGTTATAGCCCAGTATGAACTGTTAATATTGACATGCTTCATAGATTAAGTATCCGAAAGGGCCAATAGATTTAATCTGCTCTGTTTGCATATCCGTGCAGAGTTTTTTAACTGATATAATTGCATCTTTCAGGCATATACCAAGAATTTTCAGGATAAGGATGGGAAGATTTGGCAAGGAGGTGGCGGACGAAATCCACCACCAGAAGCTGGTCATCTTGTTGTCACAACTCCTGATATTGAGTCTCTTCGTCCCAAGTCACCAATGAAGAACCAGCTTCAAATGCAGCAGCAGCATTCCAACTCTATTACTCTGACGTCAGCCAATTCGGTAAATAAGAGGCCAGGGAATTTGCCGCAAATATATAATGGACCTGGTATGAGTGAAGAAGCATCTAATAGCTTTAATAATCCGCCTCAAATGCCTTGGCCTCCACAAATGGATGGCTTCAGAGGGGATGTAGGGGTTATGGGATCAGAGGATAAAGTTTTTGACATGTATGCATACAATGCACCTTTTGTGCAGCATCCTGGAGATTATCAAGATTACGAATCTCACAGGGCAATGAATATGATGTAATTTTTTTGGCAAAAGATGTGCCATGCGGAAATTTTTCAGTTGATAGTTTATATGTCCCCATTTATTTATAATTGAATACAAAGATAAAGAACTTGTTACATGTTTGTATTTAAATTTACCTCGAGGTTTTTTGTTACTTGGGGGCTGAAGTATGTTGATTCCAGTCACTTATTTACAATATATGTTGCCATGGTAATTACATAATGTAAAGTTTTCACCCTCGTTAGTCCAACTCCAATCTCTGGTGGGAAATATAAAGTCCTTAAAATTTCACATGAAACATGCTGACGTAAGTGTTACGAAAAGGAGATGCACATCCGTGTTCTCAGAATCTTCCAACTTTGTTTCAACACAACTCTTTTCTTCCCAGCAGCAAACAAGTTCCAAATACTTATCTCGTGTAAAAACAGGCATTCACCGAATTAGCACTTTGAATATCAAGGTCTTTTTCAATTTTTCCAAACTTTTGAAGCATGTTACTATCAATTACCAAGAGCTTTACAATGACCCTACTGTCTAAATCTGTTTCTATCATCCAACCTTGGCACCTTCAGTGTCATCAATTCATCACAAACAAAATACGAATTCAACTAAAAGAATCCTACTGAAAATGAAAATCAGAACTACTCTTGTTATTACAGTGTATATACTACATAAGGCTTTGGTTTCTATGGTCACCGTGGAGCGAAAGAAGCAGTGAAGTCGACAGGAATCCCCATTTTCTCAGACCACGTCAAAGACTCCAAAAACAATTTCGATATCCTACCAGCAACCCACCCCATTTCCGGTCTCTTATTCAGATCCTCCTCCACGCATTCCAACCCAATCTTTGTCAACTTATCCGCAACCTCCACTGGATACGAATCCTTAAGCCTCTTATCCATCCACCGTCTCAATGCACCAACTCCCCCATCCACAGCCTCTCTCGCTGTTTCAATCAACGAAACCCTAACATAACCTCCATCACTACCATAACTATACTTCAAAGGCTCCGCACCAGAAAGCAACTCCAAAATCACCACTCCAAATGCGAAAACATCACATTTCTGAGTCGGAACACCAGTAGTCTGAAATTCCGGAGACATATACCCTCTCGTCCCCTCAAATTTCATCACTCTACTATCCGATCTCTTCAAATCCGAACACCTAGCCTCCTCCTCTTCCACATCCACAATCTCACCACAAAGCTCAGAAGTTCCGAAATGACATATTTTTGCATTCAAATCAGGCTCCGTAACGATAATACTCGAACTCTTAATATGATTATGCACAAAACACTGATTGAATCCCGTAGAATGATGAATATAATCCAATCCATGAGCTATATCAGTCGCAATTTGAATCCTACTCATCCAATTCGACAAAACAGTAAAGTTAGGGTTTCGAGAATTTCTCAAACAATTTTCTAAACTCGCGCCCTCCACAAACTCATAAACCAAGTATATATAACTCCCACTCATCGAAGCACCTAACAGCTTAATCACACTCGTGTAATGACTCCTACAAATCAAAACTAACCGTTGAATGAGCTTATCAGAATCAATTTTACGACGAAGCTTGCGCTGAAAAATTATCACATCTTTGCCTCTAAGTCTACACCGCCAGGCAGTAGACGAAGAGGACTTAGAAAATTGCGTCGAACGAAATCTGTTAGTCGCTGAACTAATTTCCGAAAAATCGAAAACATGAGCGTGCTCTGAAGGCAGCGATTCACGGAGACTAGCAAGAGAACCTTTACTCGAGACTGAGGATTGATACGAGTCTTTGATATTGTAACTTGATCCGCCGGAACTGTAGGTTTCGCCGGAGAAGTTGTGTGAAGTTGACGGATTGACTGAGGATGATTGGAGATTGTGTGAGTTTGAGTGGCGTTTTGGTGAAATTACGGCGGCGAGCATTTTTTTCTTCGATGATTTGCACATTTCCGGCGGTGCTAAATTGCGCAGGTGTGTGTAGGATTAGTAAATTTGTGTGTGTGTATTTATAGGGGGAAGTGCGGTCATTTTCTGTGGTTCGGTGAAGTGTAAACTACGCGAAGACATGCGTCACAATCGGGGAAATGTTTTTGTTGAATAAAATAATAGTATATCTATTGTACATGTTGTGTGCGTATCCATCTTGTTTAATTTTTTTTAGCTAGCCTAATTTATTTTTTAATTGTTGGAGAAAAATTCTTAAGATTAATTTATTTCCCTAGTTCAACTTAAAATCATTGACATTTTCCTTATTTTCTCGTTCAAATGATGATTGAATTTTCCTTGCATAACAAAATCACGTCGATTTGGGTCTTTGATTTTGAATGAAAATTGATCCAAATATTTATTCATAATTAAAGAGATTCAAAATGTCAATTGAAAATTACGGAATATTGATTTATAAGTTTTTAATAATAATATAAGATCCACATGTATATTGATAACTCCAAGTCCCGATCTAGTCCTTCCCAGCCGTTCCCCACGCCCGGATGCGGTGTTGCTGCCGTTGGGTGTCTGCAAAACAACACCGGAAGGGGGTTTGGACCCTGGCGGCGCCTCCGACGTGAGAATAAGAGGAGGCTTTGTAAGAGAGAATAAGACTAGAGAGAAATCTAAATATGGAGGGTGTGTGTATAGATTGTGTAGAGAGAGAGAGAGAGTGTAACCCCTAAACCTTTCCTCCTTGGTCTATTTATAGGCCAAGAATTAGGGTTTAGGGGTTGTACATGCAATCATGAGAGTTGAATCTTAGGTAGGTAGGACACCTGGGTGATGTTGATGGATTACACGTGTTCAGGTGAGGAATTGTGGTGGCGTGTGACAGGCTCCTGCTGGCGTGTGGCTTGGATAGGACATAATTGTGCCAATCATTAGGTATCCTTACGTGTCGTCATCAGGTGTGGCAATCAGTGATGACCTAAGCATGTTACGTAACAATGTACAGTTTCCCTCACGTAAGTTATTGCCTTTGTCTCCAGAGGTGGGTTAATCTTTGACTTTGAGCCATGGCCTAACAATGAGTCCGAGCTTTAAGGTGAGCCATGGCCTAAACATGAATCCGAGCTTTGAGGTGAGCCATGGCCTGAATATGAAACCGAGCTTTGAGGTGAGCCATGGCCTAAATATGAATCCGGGTTCTGGCGTGGTCCAGGGCCCAGGATGGGTCCAGGCTATACATAGCCTATCATTTGCCCCCCCACTCCCTTATGCAGATTTTCTGGATGGGGGAGTAGAAACTCTTGAATTGATAACTTACACCAAATTTCTAGCTTTATTGTTGCCCCCAACCTGGATTGGTATCAAAGATGGCAATCCGGGATTAAGAGTGATCCTTTTGTTTTTTCTCAAGTCCAAAGCTGTCGAGCTCTGGGTAACTTAGAAAAATTCCTGGCTTGATTGTTGCCCCCAAACCCGGATTGGTATCAAAGGTGGCAATCCGGGGTTAAGAGTGATCCTTTGTTTTTTCTCAAGTCCAAAGCTGTCGAGCTCTGGGTAACTTAGAAAAATTCCTGGCTTGATTATTGCCCCCCCCAACCCGGATTGGTATCAAAGGTGGCAATCCGGGGTTAAGAGTGATCCTTTGTTTTTTCTCAAGTCCAAAACTGTCAAGCTCTGGGTAACTTAGAAAAATTCCTGGCTTGATTGTTGCCCCCCAACCCGGATTGGTATCAAAGGTGGCAGTCCGGGGTTAAGAGTGGTCCTTTGTTTTTTCTCAAGTCCAAAACTGTCGAGCTCTGGGTAACTTAGAAAAATTACTGGCTTGATTGTTGCCCCCAACCCGGATTGGTATCAAAGGTGGCAATCCGGGGTTAAGAGTGATCCTTTGTTTTTTCTCAAGTCCAAAGCTGTGGAGCTCTGGATAACTTAGAAAAATTCATGGCTTGATTGTTGCCCCCCAACCCGGATTGGTATCAAAGGTGGCAATTCGGGGTTGAAAGTAATCCTTTGCTTTTCCTCAAGTCCAAAGCTGTCGAGCTCTGGGCAACTTAGAAAAATTTCTGGCTTGATAGTTGCCCCCAAACCCGGGTTGTTATAATGATGGCAATTCGGGCTTTAGCGAAAAAATGACCGAGCCCGGACTTTGGCGAAAGAAGGATCGAGCCCGGGCTTTATGACATTTTTGTAGTAGTGGAATACGAAACAATTTCAGATTCCCCCCCCCTTTCCTTTAAAAAGACACAATTCCATTTTACCTTGAAATATGTGTTTAACTACTGTCAACAATAATTGAACTGTACTCCTCATTTACTTTTCCAATTTTTCTTTTTTCTTTTTTCTCCTTACTTTCTTGCTATCCAATCGACGCATGCCACTTGTCCGTATAGGAATTAGTTTTTAACCCTTTATAAAACCATCCTTTCACTTTCATTTCATTTTTACTCCGCCTGAATCATTTTCTCCCGATTTCTCGACTGCCCCCTCCGGCGACTCTTGCGCTCGTCTCGTGAAGCCATCGAATCCTCCTGCTTTTTTGTAAGTCTTTCGAATTCCTTCGCCTTTTACTTCATACTTGCCTTAATCTTTTCTTCTTTGTATTATCACTTGGAATTGTGCTTTACTGTTCATCTTCAAGTTTGAGGGTTTTGGGGGTTTTCTGATTTGTGTGTGACTTTGGTGCTCATTTTGGTTTATGGTAAAACTTTTGTGTTTGGTTTGCTGTAAATGGGTTGCATGTTAATGTTTAAATGGTTTGATAGTTTTGGAAATCTGGGTTTCTAAGTCTGTTCTTGGTGTTCATGATTTGGGGGTTGTGCGAAAATAAGTGTAAGTATCATAGCTTTGATCCTGTATTTGGGTTTTGAGATTTCGTTTTTACGTTTCTGGCGTTACGATTTAGAAACTAGCCCAGGCCGGTTTTTTGTGGCATGTGTTTTGTGCTTAGCCCCGGGTATCTTTTTGATCCCGGGCTAGTTTGTGATTTGTATTGTGATTGTTTAGTATTGGTTCGGGCTGTTGTTTAACAAATACTAACCTGCTAGAAATCATGTAATATTTGAGAGATGGAAATGAATGAACTAACCATAGTTAATCCGGATTCTTAATAGGTGTATGGTTCGGATAAAGAAGCGTGCGAACATAGAGTTTTTTCCACTTTCTGACAGCCATAGTAGTAACTCGTTCTTCTCCTCTTGTTTATCCTCTTCTTCAATCCATAAACAAGTACCCGAACTCATAGATTTAGATTGGTGTATAATGTCTAGTAGTTCAGATTCCCATGTAGTAGTCCAGTTAAATGAGAAAGTATTAGCCCCGGGCCGTGGTCTTCTCACCCCTACTGGCCATTGGCACGACACTAACTTCATGTTTGTTAGAAAGCCTTCTGATTATACCCCATATCTTTGTTATAAAAGTCTTAGGCATGAATATCAATACAGGCATGGTGTAGAAGGTGTTCCCGGGCCAACTAACAAAGTTGAAATGGATAGAATTTTTGGGAAAACCGTAGTAGGTAGACCAACATATCCTCTAAAACCTCCTTTCTCTGACTTGAACAAAGAACAAATGGATGTTGCTATCCGGGCTACTTTCCAGCTCGGGCCAGAGATTGAATGGAGATGGCCCGAGCCTCACGAACGTGTCTATGACCGGACAGATGACAGTTTTTGTCGGGTTTGGCTCGAGCATCTCCGGTCTGGTTGGACGCCAAGATGTCATAATTTTGTAAAACATTTTTTTAAATATATTTATAAGATCTCCATAATGCAAGTAACTCCAAATGGTGTCAAATGGATTAGCTGGTTCCTAGCTTGTTGTGAAAAGTCAAATCTTATGCCCACATTTAAGTTGTTCCATCAATTTTTCCAACTGGCCTGGAGTAATAAGAAACCACTCTATGAGTTGAGATTCCGGGCCAAGGAGTGCGGTTACCCAGTTGGTTCTGCTCAACCCGTTATCCAATAGAGTACCTTGAAGGGTTGGGGTGGTGAAGTTATAATGTTGAGGGGGTAGGATCATGAGGGAATGCCTCATATGGTTGAAGGCAGTGAGAGTAAGAATTTTGAAACATTGGAACTTACGGGTGCAGCCTTGGCGAAGATAAAAAAGTTTTGCGGGAGTCTTGGCTTCCAATGCACCCGTGACACTTTTATGGATAGTAATAAACTTTTTGAATTTGGATGTAAGTGCAGTAGTTTGACCTTCCTTTTGCTTTTTGGTTTGTTTGATTACTATCCGGGCCTTCTATTCCTTGTTTTGACCACTTGTTTTCAGGTTTGCCACATTACAATCCGGATCTTGAATCAGTGATGGCCACTTCATCGTACGCATTATCTTTGAGGAAATTGTCCGGGGTTCACAATGACAAGGCAAAGAAAGTTGGGGATGAATCCGGGTCAAGTGCTGTGAAGGAAGGTGGGGCCGAATCAACCACTCATGTTCATGACCGGACCATTCCAGTTGTTGATGCTATTGATGTTGATGATATGGAAATTCCTGAGCCCATGCCCGACAAGAAAAGGAAAGTTCCTTCTGCTCGAAAACCCCCAAATAGGCCTAAGGTTATTATCGATAAGGTTGCAGTTGATGGAGATGGGAAGGGCCCGAACGGTCAGTCAGCCATGGTTGGCTCTTTTACGCTCAAAAAGCTTGCTGAAATGGCTGTCGAGATTCCCACAGACGAGGAGATGGATAAAATGGAGAAATCCGGGGTTAATACTCTTATGAAGCGCGCTATCGGGCATTGGGGTCATGTGAGCTGTTTCTCTTTTGCCTTCTTTATTTCTTGATTTTATTCTTCCCATCCGTGTTCTTGATTAGTACTTGTTGGTCCTTGACTATTGCAGAAGGGGGGGAGGGGGGGGGGGGGGTTGAATGCAATACTGATAAAGCTCAATCTACGTTTCAACAACTAAAACCAAGATTAAGGATTATCAGTTTAACAATTGAAAACACAAGTAGACACTCAAGTAATTCTCACAAAATAAATGTTTATTTATTTTGCAATGGGTTGCTACAACCTCAAGAAAAAGTGTATCTTTTCTTGAGCTTCAGTTTCTCGAGTGATTACAAGGAATGAATTGAGAGATAGACTAAGTAGGCTAAACCTATCACTTTCAATCACGGGTCTTTGTGAAGCTGCTGTCATTTTCAAGTGGCATCTTCTTACAATTTGCCTGCCTGTGATTCTTTCCTAAATTGCTATATAGACAGCTTATCAATACATTACAAAGCAATCTAGAAACATTCTATTTTAAGCTAACACAATTCAGTAGATGTAGATTTGTCATACTCTGGAATTGGTGAGCTTTGTCATGTGATCTCTCAAACTTCAGTCGTAGTCTTGCAGACCTGTTACAGTGTTGGGATGCTGCAACACGCCTGTTTCTTGAACATCCAAACTGTCACAAGTTTGACTGGATTGTTTACCAATACAAATGTTGTCCCTTCATGACAGTATCCTGATGGCTAAGCTTGCTGTCACAGGAATGCGCTTTTGGTGACAGTAAGAAATCCCCGCTAAAGGTGCTGTCAGGATTTCCAAGCTTGCTGTCAGGCTAAGGTAAAGTTGATGTCAGAAGGCTCCCGCCAATGTTGCTGTCAGAGTGAATGTACTGTCGTGACTCGCAACATGCTGTCTTCAAGTAACCTTACTGTCAGTGCTGTGACAGTAATCTTTATTCTTGCTGTTCATCTTGAGTACTTCTTGAGGCTTGAACAAACTAATGAACTTCTACCAAAATGTACTAGAATCTTATTTGCAGCAAACAAAAACGGTTACAAAGACATACTCTGGCTGTGACAGTATGTTCATACTTAATAAAATTAAGTAAGTAAAATGTCTAGTTAAGTTGTCTCATAGCCATCACCCAAAAATCCTAACAATCTCCCCCAATTTGATTTTATGGATAATAACAACAAATTTACAATTAATACTAGCTGACAACTTAACTAACAAGATCAGAATCTGACAAAAGATTTTTACTTAGCTTCAGATTTCCTTTTCTGTCTTGCTTCATCCTCTCTGTTGAGAGCTTCCTTAAGAACTTCTCTGAGTCCTTCCAGCAGTGCTACTTCATCAGGAGTGATAGCCTCATCTTCAATTTCATCAATGTGTTTCCGGAGTGTCTTGGAGAGACATACTCTAGCATCCTGAAGATCCAACCATAACTCTTTGCCAAAAGCATGAGTTTTGAATTTCAGTGTGCCATTAAAGTCTTTGAATCTGCTTCTAGGGTATGCATTCAGAGTTTTTCTCCTTGACCTATCCATCTTTGAGTCTTCACCCTTTCTTGCTTGAATAATGCTCTCAATCTCAGAGGAGCATTGTTGTTCCAATGGATGAATTGATCCAATCACCAGGAAAAGTAAGTCTTTCATTGCACTGGTTCTAAGTTTGTGAAAGCTTCTTACTGGAATCTCTTCCCATATGAACTTGATTCTCAGAGGATTCTCAAGCATACAAGATTGGTAATTGGGTCCTTCACTTTCCATCATGTTGGCTTCTCTGCTTTTATCCAAGAATGTGTCTTCTGTATCTTCAGTGGTTTCTCTTTCTGTAGGCTCTGAGGATTCTTCTTGACTTGGTTGGGTTTGCACCACTTCTTCAGGAACATCATCTTCATACTCAGCCATTTCTTCATCAGAATATTCAAGTAAGTGAGCAATGTCATTATCATCATATAGTGACCATTCTCCAAACTTCTGATAGAATTCTTCATCCCTCAGGGCTTTGTATGCCAACACATGGTTCATGACACTTTCAGGAACGTTGTCATAACCTTGCATTAGATTGACCATCCTTACCAAGTAGAAGTATTCAACTCTCTTTGTTTCTGTTCTCCTTTCCATTGAAAGAGTTGCTGATACAGTATATGATGACACTTCCATGGAAAAGTCCTTTTTGACCTTCACAAGTCTTGATGCATCAAACCAAAGAATATATTCAGTTGCTTCATTGTTGTTATCCAACTTTACCTCGACGCTCTTGATTTGATCAGCTTCCTTTTCCAAAAGATCCAGAGAGCTGTAGAGTTTTGATTGGATAGGCTTCTTCAAGTTTCTGCCAAGCCCAGTGGCTTTCTCCTTTCCTGAGTACTTGTGTTTTCCTTTTATTGCTTTTGAAATCTCCTCAGGTTCAGGTTCCTGTCTAGAGAACCAGGCCTTTGCCAAGGTTTTTGTTCTCTTTGGCTTGACAGTAGGCTTGATTCCTTCTTTGACAGCATCTTTGTTGACAGTGTCCTCCATGACAGTATCTTTCTTGACAGTTTCTTCTGTGACAGCTTCTTTGTTGACAGCTTCCTTGAGGACAGTGTCTTCTGTGACAGTCTCTTTGGTGACAGTATCTTTTTCAGCATTTATACTGTCAATAGCACATCTTAAGATATTTGCCTCCAAAGCTTCAAAAATTACTGACTCCTCTTCTTCTGTTGCTTCAGCATCTTCCTTGTCTTGTACAGGAGCTTCTTCCTTATTTTCCTCTTGGGACTTTGATCCAACATTGCCAGAGGTGCTTCCACTAGCATTTCCTGCTTCTCCAGTTCCTCCACTACCATCCAACTCATCATCATCATGAGGAACCTCATAGGAGCAGCTTTCTCCTTGTTCAGCTCTGTTGGAGATTGCTTTGGAGATCATCTTCTTCATAGTAGAGCTCGGTTCCTTGTCCCTTTTCACCAGCAAGTCATAAATTGCTTTGACAGCAAGAACTCTTTCCTTGTTAGCTTTGGAGTTGAGAATCATGTTTAA
This sequence comes from Heracleum sosnowskyi, assembly GCA_030848705.1. Taxonomy (NCBI): domain Eukaryota; kingdom Viridiplantae; phylum Streptophyta; class Magnoliopsida; order Apiales; family Apiaceae; genus Heracleum; species Heracleum sosnowskyi. The sequence continues at coordinate 16,143,417 of CM061239.1, forward strand.
CACCTTTAATATTGACTTTGACTCCATTGTTGAAGTGCCTCCTAGACTCATGTATGCACATATCTTGCTACCACTTTTGGTGGTACCTGCATAGTAGACACAAAATGGATTGGTGTAGACTTCTGGGAGTTTTTCTGAAATTAAACTCAGCATTTGCAGATGCAAGATCTCATTGAAGGCTGTATGGTTTGCTGTGATTTTGTTCTTCATTACTGTTAGCACTCTTGCTGGAAGACTCTGCAGCAGCTGCATAGTAATGAACATGGATATTCCAGTGTTTAAGTACACATCAATAGCCCACCTCCTTTCTTCATTGATCTTTACACATACACTGGTGATTTTCTCCTTTAGCAAAGTTGAGCAGTTACTCAATCTTCTGCTAGGCTCCTTCATAGCTTCATAGCTTCATCAACTACCTTGTAGAAGTCTTCATCATGATTCTTCAGAGTACTTTCCCTGTAGTCAACCATTAGAGCATTATCATCTTCTTGGCTGAACTCTGTTCCTTCACTCCAGGTGTTTCCAGACAGGATGTATTCAGGCATCTTGTCTTTCCCTTTTCCCAACTTGTTCTGCTCCTCCTTTTCTCTCCATCGCCTTTCAAGAGCACTCTCCTTTGGAGTTGGAGTTGGCTCTCTTATAGTCACAGGAGGAAGTATTGGGTTCTTGGAATAAACAACCTTTTGCATAGCTTCCAGGATTTCCTTGGACATTAGAACTTTTTCTCCAGCTATCTCATATTCAAAGAGATTTTTAGCTTCTTGCATTTGCCCCCCCTTACTTCCTGAATCTCCTTGAGTTCCCCTTTTTCTCTTAGCAGACACTGACCTTCCTTTAGTTCCAGGCTCCCCCTCACTCCTTGAAGCCTTCTTTGAGCCAGGCTCCCCCTGAGCAACATCCTGTTTGGGGATACCTTTTGTTCCTGATTTTGCCTTTTGAGATTCTGATCTTACCTTTGTCTCCCCCTTAGGTAAGTTGGCAGCACCAAGATTTGCAGATAGAGCTTGAATGGCTTCCTGAATGGTAGAAAAACCAGAGGCCACCATGGTAGACAGGCTGTCAATTTTGAGTTCCATGGACAGACATCTGTTCTCTAGAGCATGCAACCTGGAAGATGTAGAGGGGCCACCTGATCTTAACCTTCTTAGGGGTGAAGGAAAAGAATGGGGCTTGGAGGCTGTGGGGGTTCTCACACTCTCAGTGTTTTTCTGAGTGATCTCATCACTCCTCACAACAGAACTCTCATGGCCTAAGGCCTGGACATGTGTGGCTCCCTCAATTTCACTCTGGACATGCTCAAGTCCCTCACCTTTTGCCAGCTCATTTGGCTGCCTCTCATTTTGATGTTCACCTCTATTTTCTTTTATCTCTCTTTTCTTTTGCACACCCTCACTCATCCTAGATGCATGGGTATGAGCAGTATTGTCATGCAATGAAATAGATGGTTTAGAATGTATCTTTAAGAACTGAGATATTGGCACATCATCATCAGAGACATCCTCAAGAAGTACAACATCAAAGTCAGGATGTGTAGAGGTGACAGGAGCTTTGCCATGAATGTTACTGTCAGTTGGAAGATTGACAGTAGGTTCCACTGCAACGTGGACAACAGGTTTGATTGTGACAACAACTTTAACTGAGTCCTTGACAGCAGAATCACATGTGATTGCAACATCCACAGTGTCTTTGACAACAACTTGGGCTGTGACAGCATCTTCCCTAAGGTAAGATGCTCCTTGGAGATTGAACAAAGTACTGGCTGTTTTATTTTCTAGCAGAGTTGTACTTTGCTCTTTCTCAGTGTTTGAAGGAGTGGTGTCCATCTCACTTTGAGAAATGGGTTCTTGTGGACCACTTGATGGGGGCTCATCCATGAGTGAAGATGGATGATCAAAACCTGAAGGGTTGGGACTGTCCCCCTCTCTAGGTTGTGGAGAAGAAACAAATGAATGTGTAGGGAAGGAAGAAGGTGAAAGTGGAGAAGAGAATAATGGCTGCTTCTCAGATGTAACTTGAGAAGTATGAACGGGGGAAGTGAAATCCTCACAATGTCCTGACTCCATGTGTGTTTCTGCAAGTGGAGGCTCCTCATGAGTTGGAACATGAGGTTGTGCAGACTCTTTACAGGTTGCCTTGGGAGACAGACCAATTTCAATAGATGTCCCTTGTTGAGAAGACACATTTAGGGAGGAGTTTATTTCCCTTGTTTCCTCTACAATCTTTTGGGAGACTGCAGGGTGGCTGACAGTGGTGTTGGTCATCTTAGCTCTCTTTTTCTTAGGCTCGGGAGGAACCACTGTGGGTTCTGTTGGACTACCTTCCTTATTTGCTACACTAGGTGCATGAACTCCTTCTTGACTCTCAACACTACCACTACCACCAGTCTCTAGGGGCCTTTTTCTGGTTTCTTGTAAGGCTAGCCTCTGTACTTTGGGAAGTCTAGAGAACCTAGGCTGAGTGTATGGGGCAGAATGAGGGTTGACTGAATTGGGGTCTAATGCAGTCTCATTCTCAATAGTGAAGGTATCAAAACCAGACGGTAATGGAAAATCAAGGTCAGTCACTTGATCAACCATGTGTTTGGTGAAACATAATGGAATATGTGCATTCAAATTCTGTGAGGTGAGAGTTGTGTGAGTGTTTCTTTTTAGTACAGGGCACACCTCCAAACGAGGGGCATTCTCATCAAAGTCACATAAAGAATTGATGCACAACATTAAAAAGCGAGGATAGATGTTTACCTTCTTACCTATGGCAGCCTTGAAGTGTGCCATGAGCAGCTTTCCAACATCCACTTTGTACCCATGAACAAGAGAGTGAGTGAGCTTCTTGATGTAGGTGGGAATCCCATTCCATCCCGTGGTCTTGGTAGAGAACACTTTCACCATAGCATCAAACACCATACTCCACTCCTTGCGGAGATATTTCCTGTCCATTTCACCAGAAGGGTACCATTTTGTTGTTCCCTCTTCAAGAATAGGGCCAGAGTACCCAATCTTCAAGAAGAGCTTCTTTAGGGCCTCATCACTAGCAAGCTCAACATAATCCTTTCCTGGTTCTAGCACAATTCCCAGAGCTACATTGATGCCCTGAACAGTGAGAGAGTAGCTGTGCTCCTTGATTTTGAACTGAATAGAGGAGATGTCACCATCTTCTTGAGCAACGGCTGTCTCCCAGAAATTTTCAATCATGTCTAGGTCAAGAACAGGAGTGGAGGTAATTGCATACCCAAGATAAGACTTATTCATGAAATAAACAAGCCCTTTGAAACCCTCACCAGCATCACTTGGAGAGTAGATGCCAGCAAAGTTAGTTTGCGAAATTGATTGTTTGGGGGCCATTTGTTTTGCTTGAGAGAAGAAGAAGAGAGAAGGTAAGAGATGAATTGCTTGGAGATAAGAGAAAGGTGAGTATTGTGTTTGATTTTTGAGAACAGTTGAATGTTTGATGAATTTAGAGGGAAGTTCAAGCGTTTAACTAACAAAGTGGAAAGTGAAATCGTGTCTTAACCCACTTAGAAGTCACGTGGGTTACTGGCTAATTTCTCTCTCCTCGTGGAGGATGTGTGTCCAATTTTAACGGTCCACTAATTTGATAGTAACTTGTGCGCTCAAAACAACTGTGTCAGTAACTTTGGTGTGATGACAGCATGTTTTGCGTGACAGAAACATTTCACGCAAAACTTACTGTCATCGTTAAGTTCTCATATGACAGTATCTTTTACGAGTCATGACAGAAGGTTGTTTACTGCTGTCGAGAAGTTAGCTGTCAAAGAATTGTGACAGCAACTTTTCTAGATGACAGCAACCTTTGCGGGAAAACAACAACTGTTAGGACTTAGAATTGAAACTGTAATGATTAAAAACTTTAACTGAGGAGTCACCAGTTAAACATTTACATGGTTTATTACTGATTCATTAGTCATTCATAATAACATTCAACCAGTTAAGCAATTAAGCAATACACATAGGAAGCAAATGGAAACAACAGAAAGAGAAGTTTTATTGATTAAATTAAATGAAGAAAGGAAAAAGCTACAATTGGTGAGATAAACTAATCAGTACAGTCTTTCTTAACCAATTCTAGTACTTCTGCCCTAACTATCTCTTTTGAGGTTCCTTCTCCCTTGAGGAGTGCTTGAAACTCCTTTTCCTCTTCTTGCACCTTAGCCTCCTCAGCGGCCTTGGCTGCAAGTCCTTTTTCCTCTTCCTCATCGAGGATATCCCATAACTCATCAAACAGTGCTTCTACCTCTTCATTGTAGGGTTCACTACCACAAGGCTTAGGCCTGTACTCAATTCCTACTTTGTTTTCCATTTTACCCTTTTTCCAAATGATTCACTAATATGGCCTAAGATTCATTTTATAGGCATACTAGGTTAAGAGGGATGTAAACGGTCAATAGTTTGGAATACCCATACAACTACCTCATATTGCAATTAAGTGATGTCTACCACTAATACAACAATCAAGGCAAAACTGACCAATTAAGGAGAATCCTTGACCAATTTCAATTTTAACAAACATGCAAGTTAGTGTCATACAAAAATCAACTTTCAAGTACAAGACTAGCACAAAGTTCAATTTTAACAAAGTCAAAGTAAATGTGTTGTCGAAAACAGATAGGGACTTAGGTAGAGAGTAACTTTTCTCATGACAGCAACTTCTGAAGATGTTACTGTCACAAGCTTCACTTGAATAATAGAATGAAAAACTAGTAAGTTAACATACCAGATTTAGAATTCCCAATTCACTAACCAACCTGTTGAAGTTTGCTTCATCCAGAGGTTTTGTAAAAATGTCTGCAAGTTGCTTTTCTGTGGGCACATAGATCAACTTCACAGTTCCTCTTTCAACATGCTCTCTTATGAAATGATGTCTGATATCAATGTGCTTAGTTCTAGAGTGTTGATCAGGATTGTCTGAGATGGTTATGGCACTAGTGTTGTCACAGTAGATAGGGATATTATTTAACACTAAGCCATAATCCAACAGTTGATTCTTCATCCACAAGATTTGTGCACAGCAACTTCCAGCAGCAATGTATTCAGCTTCTACAGTAGATGTAGAAACTGAGTGTTGCTTTTTACTGAACCAGGATACCAATCTTCCACCAAGAAATTGACAGCTTCCTGTAGTGCTTTTTCTGTCAATCCTACATCCAGCATAATCTGAATCAGAATACCCACTAGCTCAAATCCAGTGTTTTTAGGATACCAAAGGCCCAGATTAGGAGAGCCCTTAAGGTATCTAAAAATTCTCTTGATTGCTACCAAGTGTGACTCCTTTGGATCAGCTTGAAACCTTGCACAGAGACATGTAGCAAACATTATGTTAGGTATGCTAGCAGTTAGATAAAGAAGGGATCCAACCATGCCTCTGTATGCACTAGAGTCCACTTTCTTTCCTTTGGAATCTAGATCCAGACTAGTTGAGGTATAAATAGGAGTCTTGGCAGGTGATGAATCTTCCAAGTTGAACTTCTTGAGAAGTTCCTTGACATATTTTGCTTGACAAATGAAGATTCCATCATCTTTCTGAAGAACCTGTAAACCCAGGAAGAATGACACCTCTCTCATCATGTTCATCTCATACTTATTTCTCATTAGTGATGAAAACTTCTCACACGGCTTCTCATTTGATGAACCGAAAATAATATCATCAACATAAATTTGAACCAAAATGATGTCTTTTCCATGGTGCTTGTAGAATAAGGTCTTATCTACTACACCTCTTGTAAACTGGTTTTCCAATAGAAAGGCAGAGAGGGTATCATACCATGCTCTTGGAGCTTGTTTCAATCCATAAAGTGCCTTGAACAGCTTATACACAAAATCATACATCTCAGCATCTTCAAAGCCAGGTGGCTGTTCAACATACACTTCTTCCTCCAACTCTCCATTTAGAAAAGCACTTTTGACATCCATTTGGAACACCTTGAAATTACAGTGAGTAGCAAAGGCTAGGAAAATCCTGATAGCTTCAAGTCTGGCAACAGGTGCAAATGTCTCATCATAATCTATCCCTTCCTGTTGACAGTAACCTTTAGCTACTAGCCTTGCCTTGTTTCTAGTCACATTTCCATTTTCATCCAGTTTGTTTCTGAAAACCCACTTTGTCTCAATAACTGACTTTCTTCTTGGTCTTGGAACCAACTTCCAAACATTGTTTCTTTCAAACTAGTTGAGTTCTTCTTGCATAGCAATCACCCAATCAGAATCCAACAATGCTTCATCAATTGCTTTAAGCTCCATTTGAGAAAGAAAACAAGAAAACATGCTGTCAGCAGAAACATTGTTCCTGGTCCTCACCCCAGAAGAGGGATCTCCAATTATTAGATCATTTGAGTGATCCTTGTTCCACCTAATGGTTTTGGGTAAGCACCTTGTTTGATTTGAGACAGTAACTTCAAATTGAGGAACTGAATCTTCACCAGGGCAATTGTCTCCACCATTTTCTTCAATGTCTCCAGAGTCACCATCAATTTGAGTATTTCCTGTGATGGTCTGTGACTGGACTGGAGTTTGATTGACATTCTTTTCAATGACAACATCCTTTTCTGTTTCAACAGTTTGAGTGAAAGTAGGTTCTTCATCAACAATTTCTTCTTCCTCCAAGTATCCTTGATTCTCAAACCTAAGAATCTGCATTTGACCTTCTTCATGCAGTCCAGGAAACTTGGTTTCATCAAATGTAACATTCACACTTTCATCAATGATTCTGTGTTCCAAAAGATAAACTCTGTAGGCAGTCCTCTCTAAAGCATACCCCATGAAAATTCCTTCAAAAGCTTTGGTGTCAAATTTCCCTTTCTTTTCATGGTTGTCTTTCATCATGAAACATTTGCTTCCAAACACATGAAAATACTTGACAGTAGGTTTCTTTTCATTTAGCAGATAGTAAGGAGTGTTCCCATGAGTCTTGTTGATCAAGGTTCTGTTCAGTGTGTAGCAGGCTGTGTTGATAGCTTCTGCCCAGAAGTATGTAGGTAATTTTGCATCATAAAGCATAGTTCTGGCAGCTTCAATGAGAGTCCTATTCTTCCTTTCTACAACTCCATTCTGCTGAGGAGTCCTTGCAGCAGAAAATTGTTGTACAATTCCTTCATCTTTACAGAAATTACCCAGAGTGGCATTTCTGAACTCAGTCCCATTGTCACTCCTTATTATTTGAACTTTGGCATTTGGAGCTCTTTCAAGAACTCTTAAGTGATCAATGATGACTTGAGCTGCTTCATCTTTTGATTCTAGATACTTCACCCAAGTATACCTAGAATAGTCATCCACCATAACTAATGCATATCTTTTCTTGGCTAATGATGGTACATTGACTGGTCCAAAGAGATCCATGTGAATTAGTTTGAGTGGTTCAGTGTTGGTGTTGACTTGCTTTGATCTATGCACAGCTTTCTTCAGTTTTCCCATTTGACAGTCCTCACACAGTCCTTCTTGACAGAATTCCTGTTGAGGTAGTCCTCTCACTAGTTCCTTCTTCATCAGCATATTCATTGTTTTGAAGTTGAGGCGTGAGAGTTTCCTGTGCCAAAGCATACTGTCACCAACAGTAGCTTTACTGTAAAAACAGTAAATCTTGTCCTTCTTTGTTGATCTTAAGTCAGCAACAAACAAGCTTCCTTTTCTTACTCCTTTCAAAGAAAGGCTTCCATCCTTCTTGTGATAAATGTTGCACACCATCATGTCAAAATCAACCTTGAATCCCATGTTACTGAATTGGCTGACACTGAGCAGGTTGTGCTTCAATCCATCAACAAGTGCAATGTCATTTATGACAACATTTCCAATTTCCAAACAGCCATATCCCACTGTGTAACCCTTGCTGTTGTCTCCAACGGTTATGATTGGGCCAGCTTTCTCTACAAATTGTGACAACAAGGTTTTATCACCAGTCACGTGTCTAGAGCAACCACTGTCAATGATCCAAGTGATCTGCTCCTTATTCTTACCCTGCAAGACAAATTGTATTTAAGAGGCATATGGTACCCAATCCTTGTTGGGTCCAGTCACTTCAGTATCACAAGCATAATCATCATTTTCAGCTTTAACCATCACATCAGGAATCTTCTGTTGGACTCCTTTCTTCGCCCACTTATCTTTAGAATTAGACTTGGTCTTCTTCTTAGTGGATGAGGCCTTCTTACTGTTTCTAGTAGGCTCAGAAGTCTCAACAGTTTGCAAGTAGGTACATTGTTCAGAAGATGAAATAGGCAAATTAAAACAAGTACTCATGGCAGTTATCTTGCATGGCATACAATCAATGTTATTACATACTACCATAGGTCTATGCATAATGGGGGTTCTGTGTAAGTTACCATCTAGCATAGTCACATTGTTTTTGACCTCCTTTGGTTTCTTACAAACATGAGTTAGGTGATATGAAGAGCCACAATTATTGCATAGTTTTCTGGGAGCATTTGCATTGCCATTTCCTAACTTACCATTCCTGTTTCTAGACTTGTAGGTTATTGAGTCAACAGGATGTTCTGAAGTTGCTGTCGAGCTTTTCTTGATAGTACCTTTCATGCCTTCTGTCTTGACAGTAGGTTTGGAAGTTGCTGTCTTTGAAGCCCTCTTGACAGTATCTTTAGAGGATACTGTCTTGCCATTATTGACAGCATCTTTGGAACATTCTGTCAGATTGTTTGGCAAAGTTACTGTCTTGGGGATTTTGACAGCATCTTTTCCTTCAACTGTTGTACTGTCATTGCCTTCATCCTCATCATCAAGTTGTTGCTTAATGAGCATGGCTTCCTCATCAAACTCAAGTTCAGAAGGTTTAAAAATTGGTTTGTTGAGTTTCTTAAGGACATGAGGTTTGACAATAGCATCAGTTGAACAATCCTGACTAACAATTTCCTTACCAGGTCTCTTGCCATATTCGAAACCTATTCCTACCTTTTGATCCTCTGTGTGTTTCTCATGATAATCCTGAAGTTGTTTGGATGAGTTTCTATAGGCTTTAATCTTGAATTCATTTTCACTAATTTCTTTCCTTAGAAACTCCTCAATTTCTTTAGCACAGGCGAATTCATTTTTTAGTTTAGCATTCTACTGTGTTAAAGATTCTAATCGATTGGTCTTTAACGAAAGCAAATCATTTTCAGAAGTGAGTTCTTCATTCAATTTAGTTAACCTAGCAATTTCTTCATTAGCTGCAGTTAAACTAGTATGAACATGAAACATCTATGCACTTAATTCCTCAACAGTTTGCTTGTATTCATCTTTAGACATATCAAGTAAGACTAGTGAGGGTACCTGACTTGGAGAGCTAGAGGAGGCCTCTTCAGATTTAGCCATAAGTGCTAAGTTCACATACTCCTCTTCCTCTTCATCATCAGAGTCATCCCAGCACTTTCCTTCAGCCACATAGGCCTTTCCCTGTCCTTTCTTGAAATGTCCACTTGACCCTTTATCCATCCTCTGATTCTGCTTTGGCCTTCTGCATTCAGTAGCAAAATGACCAAGCTCATTGCAGTTGTAACACCTGAACTTGGATCTGTCCACCATCCCTGTTTTGTATCCACCTCTTGTGGCACCACCTTCAACTTTAGAGAAGTTCCCTTTGCTGAACCTTGATGTTTGACCTTAAGACTTATATGGCTTGTTTCTCTTGAATCTTATGTTCTTGAATTTCTTAGCCATGTAAGCCATGGTTGGATTATCCATCTTTTCCATTTCTTCTAAGGAGTAGAAGTCTTCATCCTCAACATCAGTTATCTGCAGTACAAATTTCTCCTCATCATCCACAACCTCTTCGATCTTAAGAGAGGGTGCTGAGGCAGGTTGAGTGATCTGAACTTCTTCACTAGGTTGAGTGATTCTTGGCACATGAGCCACTAAAGCACCTGACATATTAGCCATCTTTCCTCTGGATCCAGCTAGAATAGCTCTTTTCTGGAAAAACTCAAACTCATATGATTTAAGCACACCATCTAGAGTTTCAAGAGAGATATTGTTCAGATTTCTTCCTTCTCTTATGGCAGTGACTTTGTGCTCAAGATGCTCAGGAAGTGTGAGCAAGAATTTGACATTTAATTCCTTTCTATCATAGTACTTGCCATGAATCTGTAGCTCAGTCATAAGTTTACTAAACCTCTCAAACATTGTTGTTAGGTCTTCTCCTGACTTTGCCATGAAGGCTTCATACTGTGAGATAAGGATTTGTCTTTGGCTGTCTTTCACTTCTTCACTTCCTTCACACAGCAGCTCGATCTTATTCCACATATCCTTGGCTGATGAGCACCCAATGACGTTCCCACACATGGTTTTTCCAAAGTGAGAGCATCCAGTAAGATGAGTTGCAAGTAATCATCCAAGGCCATCTTTTCTTTTTCTGGCTCCAGAAACTCCAAAGGTAATTTGTTGACCCAGTAGGTTGGAATAAGAACGCCGTCCACAATTGAGGCTTCAATTTATTTACATGGCATGAAGGGACCATTCTGGAGGATTCCCAAGTATAATGGATTCGCAGCTTTGATAAACAACATGATTTTTCTTTTCCATACATTGTAGTTTTCCTTATCAAAAGCTAGAATCTTTATGTTACTTGACTTCTGTAAACTTGTCATGATCTCAGATTTGTTGAACAATCTGTCAGCTCTGATACCAGTTGTTGGTCCTTGACTATTGCAGAAGGGGGGGGGGGTTGAATGCAATACTGATAAAGCTCAATCTACGTTTCAACAACTAAAACCAAGATTAAGGATTATCAGTTTAACAATTGCAAACACAAGTAGACACTCAAGTAATTCTCACAAAATAAATGTTTTATTTATTTTGCAATGGGTTGCTACAACCTCAAGAAAAAGTTTATCTTTTCTTGAGCTTCAGTTTCTCGAGTGATTACAAGGAATGAATTGAGAGATAGACTAAGTAGGCTAAACCTATCACTTTCAATCACGGGTCTTTGTGAAGCTGCTGTCATTTTCAAGTGGCATCTTCTTACAATTTGCATGCCCGTGATTCTTTCCTAAATTGCTATATAGACAGCTTATCAATACATTAAAAATCAATCTAGAAACATTCTATTTTAAGCTAACACAATTCAGTAGATGTAGATTTGTCATACTCTGGAATTGGTGAGCTTTGTCATGTGATCTCTCAAGCTTCAGTCGTAGTCTTGCAGACCTGTTACAGTGTTGGGATGCTGCAACACGCCTGTTTCTTGAACATCCAAACTGTCACGAGTTTGACTGGATTGTTTACCAATACAAATGTTGTCCCTTCATGACAGTATCCTGATGGCTAAGCTTGCTGTCACAGGAATGCGCTTTTGGTGACAGTAAGAAATCCCCGCTAAAGGTGCTGTCAGGATTTCCAAGCTTGTTGTCAGGCTAAGGTAAAGTTGTTGTCAGAAGGCTCCCTCCAATGTTGCTGTCAGAGTGAATGTACTGTCGTGACTCACAACATGCTGTCTTCAAGTAACCTTACTGTCAGTGCTGTGACAGTAATCTTTATTCTTGATGTTCATCTTGAGTACTTCTTGAGGCTTGAACAAACTAATGAACTTCTACCAAAATGTACTAGAATCTTATTTGCAGCAAACAAAAACGGTTACAAAGACATACTCTGGCTGTGACAATATGTTCATACATAATAAAATTAAGTAAGTAAAATGTCTAGTTAAGTTGTCTCATAGCCATCACCCAAAAATCCTAACAGTACTTTTGCTAATATTTTATTCTTGCAGTTCGGTGCATTGCTTAGTGGGGCAGCCATTGTCTTTCTTCATGAGTTTGAGACTTGGAAAGAGGCCAAGAAGGAGAGAGATTCTCGTATTGAGAATCTAGAAAACGAGTTAACCTCATTGAGGGTGACTTGTGAGAATCGAATTGCTGATCTCAATGCTGAAGTATCCGACCTCAATGCTGAAGTATCTGGTCTAAAGGCAAAAGTTATAGAGTCTGATAAAGAATCTGGAGCCCTCAAGAAGAAGAATGAAGAGTTGAACCTTGAGCTTTTGCAGTCAAAAGAAGATATTATATCTGAATTTAAAAAATCCCAAGAGTATGACCAAGCAATTGCTGATGCTGGTGCTCCCGAGGTCTTGAGGTCCTGGATTGTAGCTGAGAATCACATCAAAACTGATCCCGAAGCTAACTGGGAATCTTTTATAGACCACTTTCTCGCGGCTAAACTTGCAGTTGAAGAGGGCAAAGGGGAACCCAAACCTTTCGGAGGACCAAGCCCGAGCTTTCTCCCTCCTTCATCTGGCCCGGTTCAGAATGCGCATCCCGGAGATAACTAGGTTATATCTTTCTGCAACTGCGATTGCTTTTTGGGGTTTAGTGCCCATGTAACTTTTGACTCTATTCATATAACTGTTCGTGTGCAACATTGGGAGTGTTTCTGGGTTGTATGGACACCCCGGGCTTCCGTTTCTGGTATTTTATGATAACGTACTTTGCCTGTTATTTTATTTGTTGCCCATTCCTTCGATTATTCGATATTTGCGTACATATGGTAAGTCTTGGCCCGGGTTATTCCAAATATTTGATTGCACATTGCTAGGAACCCGGCCTCATGGCTTAGTCCGGGCCGGGCTTATATATTTTTGTACTTAGGAATATTTCCTAAGCTTATGATTGCCCATAGCTGGGAACCCTGGCCACATTATTTGCCTATGGCTCCGAGCCAGGGTTGTTAAATTGCGTATTGCTGGGAGCCCGACCTCATAGCTTAATCCGGGTCGGGCTTATATATTTTTGTACTTAGGAATATTTCCTAAGCTTATGATTGCCTATAGCTGGGAACCCTTGCCACATTATTTGCCTATGGCTCCGAGCCAGGGTTGTTAAATTGCGTGTTGCTGGGAGTTCGGCCTCATAGCTTAGTCCGGGCCGGGCCTATATATTTTTGTACTTAAGAATATTTCATAAGCTTATGATTGCCTATAGCTGGGAACCCTGGCCACATTATTTGCCTATGGCTCCGAGCCAGGGTTACGAGGTTGCTTATTGCTGGGAGCCCGGCCCCATAGTTTAGTCTGGGCCGAGCATATTCCTGGGAACCCTGGCTGCATTATTCGCCTATGGCTCCGAGCCAGGGTTGATAAATTGCGTATTGCTGGGAGTCCGACCTCATAGCTTAGTCCGGGCCGGGCTTATATATTTTTGTACTGAGGAATATTTCCTAAGCTTATGATTGCCTATAGCTGGGAACCCTGGCCACATTATTTGCCGATGGCTCCGAGCCAGGGTTGTTAAATTGCGTATTGCTGGGAGCCCGACCTCATAGCTTAGTCCGGGCCGGGCTTATATATTTTTGTACATAGGAATATTTCCTAAGCTTATGATTGCCTATAGCTGAGAACCCTGGCGACATTATTTGCCTATGGCTCCGAGTCAGGGTTGTTAAATTGCGTATTGCTGGGAACCCGACCTCATGGCTTAGTCCGGGCCGAGCTTATATATTTTTGTACTTAGGAATATTTCCTAAGCTTATGATTGCCCATAGCTGGGAACCCTGGCCACATTATTTGCCTATGGCTCCGAGCCAGGGTTGTTAAATTGCGTGTTGCTGGGAGCCCGACCTCATAGCTTAGTCCGGGCCGGGCTTATATATTTTTGTACTTAGGAATATTTCCTAAGCTTATGATTGCCTATAGCTGGGAACCCTGGCCACATTATTTGCCTATGGCTCCGAGCCAGGGTTGTTAAATTGTGTATTGCTGGGAGCCCGGCCTCATAGCTTAGTTCGGGCCGGGCTTATATATTTTTGTACTTAGGAATATTTCGTAAGCTTATGATTGCCTATAGCTGGGAACCCTGGCCACATTATTTGCCTATGGCTCCGAGCCAGGGTTGTTAAATTGCGTATTGCTGGGAGCCCGGCCCCATAGCTTAGTCCGGGTCGGGCTTATATATTTTTGTACTTAGGAATATTTCCTAAGCTTATGATTGCCTATAGCTGGGAACCGTGGCCACATTATTTGCCTATGGCTCCGAACCAGGTTTGTTAGGTTTTGATTACATATTGTTGGGGACCCTGACTACATTATTTGCCTATGGCTCCGAGCCGGGGTTACTAAGATTTTGATTGCATATTGCTGGGGACCCTGGCTGCATTGTTTGCCTATGGCTCCGAGCCAAGGTTATTTGGGTTGCTTATTGCTGGGGACCCGGGATACATGTTATGCTTATGGCTATGAGTCCGGGCCATTACAAAAATTGAAAAGTACTGGAAATAGGAAATACAGGAAAATATGAAAAAACAACAAGCCCGGTTTTATTTATAGAAAAATCAGGAATACAAAGTTCTTATTCTAACTCCATTAAGAAAAACTGATATTATCTGCTGAAGTTTCTGGGCTGTCGGGAGCTCCTTACTCCTTCTCCGGGCTTTGCATTTCTCTTACTGGTAGAATTTTCTGAGTCTGAGGCCATGCCAGGTGTTTGGGACTTCAGTGTCATCCATATGGGCGAGCTTGTAAGTTCCCGGTCAGAGTACTGCCTTGATTTTGTAAGGCCCTTCCCATTTTGGCATGAGTTTGCCAGTATTGGTTGGGTCGGAAGCCTCAGTGTCCCTAAGCACCAGATCTCCAACTTGAAAGTTTTTTACCCGGGCTTTTTTTTCGAAGTATTCTCGAGTTTTCTCCTTATACTTCTTCATTCTTTCAACAGCTTGGTCCCGAACTTCATCCACTAGGACTAAATTAGTTTGTAGCCCTTCTTCATTTGCAATCTCCTCAAAATTGATGGCCCTGTGGGAAGGGTTTCCCACTTCAATGGGCAATAAGGCTTCAGTACCATAAGCCAGCTTGAATGGGGTTTCGCCAGTGCTAGTTCGGGGACTAGTCCTGTACGCCCATAACACATTAGGTAGCTCCTCTGGCCATTTGTTTTTGCTTTCCTGTAGCCGTTTCTCAATTCCCCTAAGCAAGATACGGTTTGTGACTTCGACTTGGCTGTTTCCTCTAGGGTAAGCAACAGAAGATTTTTTGTGCTTGATTCCTCTTTCTTTCAAATACCTTTCGAATTCGGACCCTACGAACTGTGGACCATTTTCCTAGACTAAAACCATTGGTAGCCCGAACCTCATTAAGATGTTATCCATGAACTTGATGCAGTCCTGTTGATTGATTGTTCTCATTGCCTTTGCCTCTACCCACTTAGTCATGTAGTCGATTGTAACCAACAGGTACCTCAAGTCTCCCTTGGCTCTGGGAAAGGGACCCATGATATCAATACCCCAAACTGAAAACGGGATAGGAGACAGGACTGAGGAGGGTAAGACCGGGCTCTGTCTAGGTACAATGCTGAAAAGTTGGCAATTTTTGCACTTTTTCACAAACTCAACAACATCAATATGGATTGTAGGCCAGTAATAGCCCTGCCTTATAATCTTGTGAGCTAGGGCCTTTGCAGATAGATGATCACCACAAATCCCTTCATGAACTTCTTGCAGACAGTATTGGGCCTCGACCGGACTAATGCACTTCAGAATATGGGAGGAGTAAGTCCGACGGTACAGTAAACCTTCTTCTAGAAAAAATTTGGCAGCTTTGGCCTTCAACCTTTGAGCTTGGTTTTTATCAGAAGGAAGTTCCCCTTTGTCCAGATATAAAACTATTGGAGTCATCCAATTTGGTTGGTCGTCGATCTCCATTATCTCATCCTGCTCCACAGTTGGTTTCTCCAATTCTTCGAAATAAACCGAACTATCCAATTCTGCCGAATTCTGGACCAGCTTGGAAAGGATGTCCGCCTGAGCATTGTCACCTCTGTTCACCTGTGTTACATCAACATTAGCAATTTGGGCCAGGTAACTCTGGACTAGGGCTTGGTACCGGGCCAAAGTTGGGTCCTTTGCGATATATTCTCCACTTGTCTGCTTTACAACGATTTGTGAATCACTAAAAATATTGAGTTTTTTTATTCCGAGGGTCCTGGCGAGACAGAGTCCTGCTAAGAGGGCTTCGTATTCAGCTTGATTGTTTGTTGCCAAAAAATTGAAGGCAATGGCTTGTTTGATCAAGAATCCGTCTGGGCTCTTCAAAATGAGACCAGCCCCGGACCTTTCATTTGTTGAAGACCCATCCACATGTAAGGTCCAAACTTCTGGATCAGGCTTGTTGTCTTCTCCGGGTTCAGTGAGCATGATAGACAGTGTTATTTCTGGGAATGAACATTCTACAATGAAGTCAGCTAGAGCCTGGGCTTTGATGGAGGTTCTTGGCACAAAAGTGAGAGAAAATTGGCTTAGCTCCACAGCCCAATTAACTAATCTTCCTGAGACAAGCAGCGTTCAAGTCGGTGTAATCAACACACATCCGCCATTTGTCATTGGGCTTCTTTACCAATACAACATTGGCCAACCACTCCGGGTACTTTATTTCACAGATGATATCGGCTTTGAGTAGTTTTTCCACCTCTTCATCAATTGCTTTCTGTCTCTCCGGGGCAAAGTTCCTCCTTTTCTGCTTGACTAGTTTCTTTTTTGGATCGACATCCAGGCTATGCATGGCAACAGATTCCTGGAGTCCAGGCATGTCATTCGGGCTCCAAGCGAATACGTCAGCATACTCCCGGAGTAGCTCCGTGAGCTCCTTCTTGAATATTGTCTCCAATCCGGTACCAATTTTAACTTTTCTATCGGGGTTCCCTTCTTCTAGTTCAATGGTTTTGAGCTCAACAGCAGCCTCAACCTTTCCCATTTCTGCCTTAGAGACATACTGTTGAACCCGGGCTTGCACCACTTGGTCAAGGTAGGTCTGGGCTGACGGTTTTTCGATGTTGTGGACCTCCTTGTCGGGCTCCTGTTTTTTGTTGTACCTGTGTTTCTTTCTGCTAATGTTTTTCTGATAAGAATTTGCTTTCCTTTTGTTTTCGGGGTCAGTTTCAGCCATGATTAAAGCCTGCCCATAGCATCGACTTGCCATTTCATAGTCTCCCCGGACTTCACCAATTCCACCGGGGGTAGGGAATTTGAATTTGAGATGTGGGGTAGAGGTTATAGCTTGGAGTTTTGTCAAGGATGGCCTTCCTAGGATAACATTGTAGGAGGATGGGGTGTTGATGATGGGGTGTTCCTGTTGGTGCTCTTACTTCCACGAGCCATGATTCACACAAACAGATGTATATGGTATTCTAAAACAAAATTTGAAGCAAATTCAACAGCAAAGTATCCTGGGTTTTACAACTAGATCTCAGTGTGTATGTGAAGGGGTCAAAATGTATGCACATATTTCTGGGTTTACAATCTCAATAATCAAGAAAGCTGGGTTTTTTAAATAGATCTAAGCATGAGCAATATAGATCTAAACAATAATCAAAGCATACAAACAAGGCTAAACAAGATCTGGGCTAAACAAGGTTAAAAAACATGCATACATTGGAGAAATGGGCTAAAAAGTTCATGTTGGGTGGCTAAAACAAAGGAGTTTGCTTAGATCTTACTGGATTTAACTAGGACTCCTTCAAAGATGAAGGAGCTTGTTGATGATGGTGAGTCTTATGGCACCGTGACCACAAAACAGGGTTCCCCTTCTTCTAGCGCCAAATGATAACTCCAAGTCCCGATCTAGCCCTTCCCAGCCGTTCCCCACGCCCGGATGCGGTGTTGCTGCCGTTGGGTGTCTGCAAAACAACACCGGAAGGGGGTTTGGACCCTGACGGCGCCTCCGGCGTGAGAATAAGAGGAGGCTTTGGAAGAGAGAATAAGACTAGAGAGAAATCTAAATATGCAGGGTGTGTGTATAGATTGTGTAGAGAGAGAGTGTGTAACCCCTAAACCTTTCCTCCTTGGTCTATTTATAGGCCAAGAATTAGGGTTTAGGGGTTGTACCTGCAATCATGAGTGTTGAATCCTAGGTAGGTAGGACACCTGGGTGATGTTGATGGATTACACGTGTTCAGGTGAGGAATTGTGGTGGCGTGTGCCAGGCTCCTGCTGGCGTGTGGCTTGGATAGGACATAATTGTGCCAATCATTAGGTATCCTTACGTGTCGTCATCAGGTGTGACAATCAGTGATGACCTAAGCACGTTACGTAATAATGTACAGTTTCACTCACGTAAGTTATTGCCTTTGTCTCCAGAAGTGGGTTAATCTTTGACTTTGAGTCATGGCCTAACAATGAGTCCGAGCTTTGAGGTGAGCCATGGCCTAAACATGAATCCGAGTTTTGAGGTGAGCCATGACCTGAATATGAAAACGAGCTTTGAGGTGAGTCATGACCTAAATATGAATCCGGGTTCTGGCGTGGTCCAGGGCCCAGGATGGGTCTGGACTATACATAGCCTATCATATATAAACGTTTATAAATCAAATTCCGCATGTCATGTTATTTGGAAACGAGAAATGATAGAATTTTTGAATCTGTTTTTGAATAGACATCAATATATTATTGGATATTTTCTTATAAATGAGAATAATTTATTGTGCATATATATTAATTTTAGAAAATAAAAACACTTCATTATCATTTGAAAACATATCGGAGATCCATTTTGCAACATGTAGCATTGCTTTAAAAAAAAATTGAATTTTTTAAAAATACCCGACATTAGGAAGGAGGGTATAAATAATAAACTGCTTGCCATGCTGCCTGGCTGCTACTTGTCGACAACGTCGACATTCAATATGCTTTAAGAAATAGAAGCACCAATTTTGTTTAGAAAAGAAGTCCCCACTTTATCAAAATAATTGTTATCAATAACTACTTAAGGTTTGATCAAAGTGTTGTTGACATGTTTAATTTGTCTTCATAATCATGACTTTGTATTGCAATTAACAAACTTGTTTGAAGTTTTTGGGGCTGTTTACAGTTAAACCTCGATTAAGTAATATCCGATAAAGTAATAACCCCGCTTAAGTAATAAATTTCATCGGTCCCAACTTGGGCCAATGTTGTAAAGTAATATTCTCGCTAAAAGCATAAGATAATAAAAAATTAGAAAGTCATTAAGGGCCCAACTAATATGTAAAATAATAATTCCAAAATTATAAATATATATCTATACTTCTATACTATATTATTAAAGACGAAACATTAAAAGTTTTGGTCGGTCGGTCGGTCGGTCGGTATTTGGGCCGATTCACGGGCCTATCTATAATCAATTTATTAATAACCAATTACCTTTTTTCACTACATTACCTATTTTATATTTATTTTTTAAACCAAACCAACTCATCTTCTAAAAATAAAACGGGCAACATATATATGATATGGTAATATTATTATACATTTATAATTGATTACCTTTTTCAGCTAAAACACATTATTTTTATATTTTTTACCTAAAACAACTCATCTTATAAACAGGACATATATGGAAACCAAATTATTGATAACCAATTACCTTTTTCAGCTAAATTATATTACCTATTTCATATATCTATTTAACTAAAACAAATCATTTTCTAAAAATAAGACGGGCAATATATATATAAAATGGTAATATTAATATATATTAATAACCGACAGCTAAAACACTGTGTTTTATATTTTCTAACTAAAACAACTTATCTTCTAAATATAATACATGCAAAATAAATATACAATGGTAATATTGTTTTATATAAATATTAATAAATAACAAGTTATTCTTTTCAGCTAAAACAAATTACCTCTTTTATATTTTCTAACTTAAACAACTAATTTTCTAAAAGTAATGCAGACGTATATATAAAAAATTAATATAATTTTATATAATTGTTAATAAGTAACTAATTGTCTTTTTAAGGATATTACCTGTTTATATTTATTAACTGAAACAACTCATGTTCAAATTAAAAATAACACGGGCAAAAGATAGATATATTGGTAATATTATTATATTAAACTTATGAAATTCATGTTTATTATAATTTTTTTAACATTCAATTTAAACGAGATAATTAATTAAAATAAAAGTAATAGTATATTCAAATAAACTCGGTATATTGAACAAGCACATATTTTGATATTTGCACTTGAGTCCCTTTTTAGATTTTTAAGAGTAAAAAAATACGAATCATTAGATATGTTATTTTAAAATATTTTATATTTTAATATCTAAAATACTACTATTGATTACTTCAATAATATATTAAATTTAAATATTATATTGTTAGATTTATAAATCCAATATATATATATATATATATATATATATTAAAATTTTATCAAATTATATATAATAACTAAAATCTAAATAAAAAAATAAGAAAATATTAAAGAAGACCGTGCATCGCACGGGATATAAGCTAGTATATATATAATGTATATAGGTTACAAAATTCAATTCTTTTTAAAATATGAATCTATAATAGCTTGTTTCTTCTTTCCACCAAAGCCAAAATTAACCTCATCATTGACTTTATGTAAAACATAAATAACTTCTGGTATGTTTTGCTTGTGTTGTAACAAGTAATTGTTCAAAGTGTTGATTGCTTCGAATGCTTCCTTTAATGACACGCTTGGAATGACATTGCTATCGTCCGGTTCAGGATCAGTCCCTTCATCAATGTTCATTACCGACTAATGATTTCCGAAGGTGATTCCATAACCGCATAATTCTCGCTTGGATAATTTAAAAGATGCTCAACATCCATCTCATTTCTATATCGTAAATTAGAGATAGCTTCATTTAATCCTTTGATACCTTCATTTATTTCACCAAGTTCTTGTTCACTATTTTCTTCTCATTTTCTTCTGAACGAATCTTGCAATGCCGAAAATAAATTGCAATTGTGGTTGTTTTCACATCAATATTCCAAGCTATGTTAGCAATACTAATAACATTCAAAATACATTGCATGTGATTGATTCTTGTTTTTAAATATAATGTATCGTAATGCGTAAACATAAAAATTCGGTAAAGTAATAAAATATTACTTTATCGATAAAGTAATAAAATATTATTATATCGATAAAGTAATAAATTCGGTAAAGTAATATTTTTCCCGGTTCCAAGAATATTACTTTAAAGAGGTTTAACTGTAATTTAAATGTGGAAAATGGGGGCACCAAAAGTAAAATACAACAAAATTCTAATAAATGAATAATTTCAACCCATAAATAAATAGAATTTTCTTTTAAATGTTTGGACACTGTATCTTTGAACATCTTCGATGAGACTAAACCCTTAACTAAATTATCTAGGTGGCACATGTTATCGTGCGATACACGGTTACTTAAATTTTATTTATAATTATTTTATTTATAATTATATTTTTATTACGATGCAACACACGATTGTTTTTTTAATATTTATAATTATATTTATTTATGAATATTTTAATATTTAAAAGTTATTAGTTTACATGATTAAATTATTGTTAAAAAAGATTTAGCCAAAAAAAATTATACTTAAAAATTTGATATTTTTTATATTTTACACGCTCAATTTAATATTTGTTTATATTGAGTTATAAAAGTTAGATTTGACCAATTTTACGGTTCACATGAAATTCACAAAATAATCTTTAATTTAGTTGTGGTTTAATAGTTCTTTTTCAATTAAAAACTATTTTAAAACTAAAAAGAGAATAAAGTGACGAAATTTAATGTTAAGAATTCTATTCGATTTAGGAAATCTACCTAACTTAACTTATATGTAGTTTAGATTATTAGAATAACCTTTATTAACCAAATACATGTTTTAAAGTTAAATCTAACGATTTTCACCTATCTATTTAAAATTAAACGATTTTTATTATTTTGGTTATAAATGAGTTTCCTTATTTAATTACAACTATTTTTATGTTTTAGCTTTTTGGAAAATTCAATCCTAATATAATATCTTTTAACTTATATCATTTTTAGATAATAATTTCTTTTTATATTATATAATCTTGATCATCTATTTTTAAAAGTATTGGATCTAACGGTTGAGAATGTTTTTGCGGTATTTAGGACCAAACTACCAGGATAACATCATTAATTTTTCTTAATATTTATAATTTTTTTTTTAAATATTTATTTCTAAAATATAATATACTCTTTTTGTAATATGTTAATGATGCGGGAACTTTGAAATTTTGAGAAAATAAATTATCAATTAAAATATATATTTTTTGTAATAGTTCTTCTTTTAAAGTAGTACACTATGCCGATCAAAATTCTGTATAAAATTCATTTTTTTATAATATATCCCGTAAATATCTATGTTATTATATTAAAGACTAAATAATGAAAGCTTTCTTATAAGTGTGGTCGCTTTGTTTGATCACTCAATCCATAATCGTTGGATTTTTCAAATTAAATTGTTGAGAAACGTTACATATAACAGTAAAATTATCATGTAGAATGATTTAAGATTTGAATCTACCAACAAAATATTAAAATTTACAGGTTTTTTTTGAAAAAAAAAGATTTTTTTCATTTTTTTTTCTTTCAGACATAGTTTATTTGATAATATTTTTTGTAAAGTACGGTTTTTCAGAAAATTACTATACTAATTGATTAACAAACTTTTAAAGTTTCGAATTTAATAATTTACAATGTATGTAGGTTAAAAAAGTTAGGTCTGTTATGTAGGAATCTACAATTTCAAAATATTGTTTTTTTAATATGAATATAGTCCTGCTAACAATGAAATTAGGAAACAAAATCACAGTTTACGTATAATTTATTATTTAATAATAAATTATATTTGATTAGTTATGATATATAACTTAATAAAATAGGATAAAAAATATGCACAATTTTATAAAATTTTATCATCGTATTATTATATTCTTTGTTGATTTGAATTTTCTTAGATTGATTTTAATTTTTGAACATAGATTTCTAAATTTAAAATAGTTAGAAAAAGTAATTAAATTGGCGTTAAAATAATGATGACATAATAATCATTATTAGAATTTAAATACTCACTTTACTGATTTGGGCTTTATCTTGTGTTTTAAAAATCAGATTTTGACGATTTTACACCCCACGTGAAGATAATTAAATTATTTTTTAATTAAAAGATGGTTTAACAATTTTTATCTAACTGAAATTGTCCATGAAAGAGAAAAGCAAGTCACGAATTTTTTACATGGAGAATTCTATTCAATATAGAAAACTTGTTTATATTTGGTATATTTGGTTTAAATTATCAAAATACACTTTTTAGAATTTAAATATAATCCTATTATAAATAAAATACGCTTTTTTAATATTTGATCAAACGATTTTTATTTATCTAGTTAAGATCTAATAGTCCTTATTAATTTGGTTGTCACGATCAAAATTTTGGATAAATCCCTATTATGCTGATTATATAAAAGAGTTAATAAAATAAGGATATTAAGTACATACTGATATAAGTATCTTACTAACTGCTTTTACTTTTAATGTTTCGGTTTTATTTATAGTGTATATAAAATTTTAAAATACATTATTACTTTAAAATTATTAAACAGAATAAAAATTATGTTATGATTATATAAAATTTTATTCTCATATTATTATTGTCTTTATCGATTTGAATTTGTTCTTAATTTAATTTAATATTTTATTGAAAAAAAGATAAAATTTCTATATTTAAAAGAATTAGTGGAAAAATAAATAAATTGGTGCTACAATTATAAAAAAATATTTATTAAAATTTAGATACTCACTTTACTATTTGAGTTCTATCCTGAGTTTTAGAAATTGAATTTTGATGATTTTACAACCCATGTGAAACTAACGAAATTATCTATAATTTAATGATGATTTAATAATTATTATCTAACTTGACGAGTTGACCTACCCATAAACCGAAAAGAAAAGATGGTTAAGTATTATATTCAAATTTATTGTTTATGAATATGAAACCCTCAATATTTTAATAATATTTTGATATTATCATTTTATGTTTGTTATATGTAAAATAATATAATTATAATTTGGATTAATCAAATTGATATGTTCCTTCAGGAAAAAAATGTTTAAATTTATTCATGTACAGGAGTTCTCCCAAGTCTCTTATAACTCTCTTATAACGCAAGGTCCACATGTATCATTGTTATATGATATAGATGAGCATTATATTGATAATTTGTAATATTATAATCGATATGAATTGTTATCTGATATTTGATTTAACAATTATTATCTAACTCGAACTATACATAAATTAAAGAGAAAAGATATTTAAGAATTTTTACATAGAAAAATTTTAAATTATCAAAATACACTTTTTAGTATTTAAATATAATTCTATTATTAATCAGATACACTTTTTAATATTAGATCTAACAATTCTCATCGATCTATTTAAGATCTAACTGTAATAATTAATTTGGTCGTATAGTGGTCGTACACGGACCAGATCGATTTTAATTTTTTCTTAAATTGATTTTAATATTTTATTGAAATAGACATAGAATTTATAAATTTAAAAGAATTAGGAAAAAAAATTAAATTGGTGCTACAATAATAATAAAAAATTTATTAAAATTTAGATAATCACTTTACTGTTTGGGCTCTATCTTGAGTTTTAGACAACAAATTTTAACAATTTTACAGCCCACGCGAAACTAACAAAATTATCTTTAATTTAATGATGGTTTAATAATTATTATCTAACTGGAACTATCTATAAACTAAAGAGAAAAGATAATTACGATTTTTTACATAAAGATTTCTATTCAATATAGAAAACCTATTTATAATTGGTTTAAATTAAAAAAAAATTATTAAAATTTAGATAATCACTTTACTGTTTGGGCTCTATCTCTAGTTTTAGACAACATATTTTAACAATTTTACAGCCCACGCGAAGCTAACAAAATTATCTTTAATTTAATGATGGTTTAATAATTATTATCTAACTGGAACTATCCATAAACTAAAGAGAAAAGATAATTACGATTTTTTACATAAAGATTTCTATTCAATATAGAAAACCTATTTATAATTGGTTTAAATTATCAAAATACACTTTTTAGTATTTAAATACTATCCTATTATTAATCAAATACAATTTTTAATATTATATCTAACGGTCCTCATCTATTTGAATATTTATAGTTTTATAATCCAACGGATCATATACTTTTGGTAGTACAGTGACCGACCAAAGTTTTGGATAAGATCTCCCTTACGTTTATTATATATAAGGAGTTAATATGTAAAAATTGTAGAACTCCAACCCATAATTTTATTTAGCAAAAATTTAGATAATTAGATTTTCGTTGGCTATATTTGTTTAACCAACATTTTTCTCGGATATAAATATACATGATTAGTATTATAGCTAATGTAATTGGAGTATGCACAATTCCTTTTAAATACAATTTTAAAAGTTCACTATAATCAATTAATTTAGCCAACCAATTCAGCTATTAGTACCGAAGATGCTCTAATCTCTATAAATTTACAGATTTTTCGGTTTCAAGAAAATTTTTGATTCCGAAATTATATTAGAGATACAAGTTCAATTCTTTGAAATAGAACGTAGAACAAGCGCTATTCCAAAATGTAAGTTTATTGGCAGTGGTATGTATAATTTCAATTTTATGCTAGTAAGTAGTAGTTAAACCTCGATAAAATAATACCCGATAAAGTAATAACCTCGCTAAAATAATATATTTCTCCCGTACCGACTTGGGCCAGTAGGATAAAGTAATATATTCGCTAAAATCATAAGATAATAATTTTTGGAAAAATCCTTAAGGGCCCAATGAAAATATAAAGTAATATTTACTGATATATATATATATATATATGAATTTATATTCATATATTCCAGTTTCCACCAAATTCAAAATAAATTGTGTTCATAATTTTTGTGGAGTATATACAAATTATATCTCATTATACACATTATTCGTAATATAGAAAATAATCGTTTGTACGATATATCTTGATACTTCCTTACCTAACATTAGATGACGAATCGTGATATTAACTCTTATCAATTTCTAATCAATCATTAATTTTGATTAATTTTTACTTTATTAGTGATTTTATAAGAATTATTACGAATGTGATGGATTTAAAATATGTTTATATTTTACCCTTTTTTGATTATAATTTGTTTATATAGTATAAATTTATTATTGCAATACAAATATACTTGAATTCACACTAAAAATCTCTACTACCTTTAAAATTTACAAAAAATATGCACATAATTTTCTTTAAAATAATAAAATATTACTATATCGATAAAGTAATATTTTATTATTATATCGATAAAATAATAAATTCGATAAAGTAATATTTTTCTCCGGTCCCAAGTGTATTACTTTAAAGAGGTTTAACTGTACTAGTATCCAACTAATTCTTTACATTTTTGTTTTTGAAATGTCCCTTTCGATTCTTTATATTTTAAAATTTTTAAAAACAATAAACTTTTACAATATAAAAATAAGTATTTTCACTATTTTCCTACACTACACTCACTTTATTCATTAAATATTATTTAATCCTATCACTAAACTCACTTTTTTTAATTTTTTCATTAAATTTTTTAAACTTCGATGCATAATCCAAATATAAATAAATAGATGAGATGGAAGGAGTAACAACTAACGACTAACAAGCGGTCTAAGACTCTGAGAGAGAAACGACTAACAAACATGTTTCCAACTACTTTCTTAGTCAAACGATTTCATTGACAGAGTAAACTTTGAATCTCACTCCTAAATCTGATACAGTAGGTCTTTGTTAGGCAAGTTTTGAGGTTTAAATCAGTTGTACCAAAAAAGTATTTAAGTTATAAGTAGCGTATTATTTTAAATTTTCAAGTTTAATCATTCAAATTTGGTCTACAAACATTTTGATTCTCCAGTAATATGCAAGTATTTAACTGGGTATTTGGTTTTGGGGTGGTGCATGCAGCCCATATTCTATGAGTTGCGGTAAACGACGCGAAAAGATGCGTCACAACATGATAAACATCTCTATTATTTTAATAATGTTTCAATTGTTTGAAAGAGGTTAAGGGAGGAATTTGGTGAAAACAAATTCGGGGAATGGTTGCTGAAATTGTGGTGGTGGTTGATGACAGTAAATGGCGTAGAACGTAAGGGTTAGGATTTTAGATTTGGGTAATGTTGAGATTGTATGTGAGATTTCGTTCGTAATTAAGATCGAATATTGAATTCTCTCTCGCAAACTTGCATCGTATCATACAATGTGTCTACATACCATATTTTATAGGAATAAAGCCAAATGTAGTTCTTGGGGAACAAGTAATCGATACGAGCTATTGGGGCCACCGCCTCTAGTGAATTATTATGGGCTTAATAACCCAACTATTTTCTCAAAGTATGGTAATCAAGTCATTGATCCGAGATTATCGAAATCAACGCTCTTCTGGATCCACATAGATACATAGTTAATCATAGGCCTAACCTTTTGATCACTAAAGGATGACGCTCTTCGACCCTCCTAGTGGGTGATGCCCACTAACCTGAGTGGGGTCGAGTCCATATCCATAGCTACGTTAATTAATGTAAAATAGATAATATGATTTATGACCCACATGTATACATGACTCTCCAAGTAGCTGAAGGGGGGGCTTTCCTTCGCATGTAGGAGATACATGCGACGCTTCTCTGTTTCACTACAGGTATTGCCCAGTAAGCCTGCTTATTTACTGAAATAATTTTTCGCACGAAAATGTATATATATCGAAACAATTTTGTAATTAAAATTAATTTTGAATTTATCTTATATTTGTATAAAAAAAAATTAATTTTTTTAATATTTAATAAGATTTCACAAAATTTGGAAAAAAAAATCTATAAAATAAAGATCAAATTATTATTTTCATTTGACAAAATATTAATTTAGTTTTAAATGTCGTGAAATGCATTTTATCAAATTCAACAATTAAATATAATCTAAATGATTATTTTAGTATAGTTGTTTATGATATGGATGTATCTAAACTAACGTGTTTTTAACGAAATGACAATATACTTGTAAATAAAAT
Organism: Heracleum sosnowskyi; assembly: GCA_030848705.1. Lineage (NCBI taxonomy): Eukaryota > Viridiplantae > Streptophyta > Magnoliopsida > Apiales > Apiaceae > Heracleum > Heracleum sosnowskyi. The sequence goes on from CM061239.1 coordinate 16,171,272, forward strand.
ATAAAGTTGGTCAGGTACGTAAGACTACACACCGTGATCACATCTTAAAATCTTTTAGTCTAAAGTCCGTATATAACATTAGTGTATGTAAATTAATATGATAACGTAACTGTGCCAAACCCAAGGCTTTAGGACTTGTTCATAGTGAGTATTATTGATATTAAGAACAAATAGAAACAATGTAAAATTTGAAACACGGTCGAACTATTGTTCTTGTTGCAATTATAATCAGGTTTACCGGAGTTTTCTATGTTGGAGAAAGTATAATTTGTAAATAGGTATTTTGCCTTAGTAGTTGTTGTTTGTTTTTCAGCGATCAATTGATTTGTTTTTTTTTTTGTTTTTTTGCAGTCTAGAATATAAATCGTTAAATGCAATGTTGTTGTAATATAATCGAACACATGTGAATGAGATAGAGGATTTTAAAAAGAAGCTGAAGGTTGGTGCATCTTTGCACACTCTCACAAGACTATCTTGCGGTGTAAATTACAAAATTGTCGGTATATAACATAGGCGATGCAGTCTTAACATTGTCAGATATAAACGTAGGGCTGAGACTTATTACAAAATCTATTAATATTATTTAAAAGTCATCCATGCGGCGTCTCACTCAATTTTTTTACTTTTAAAATTTTATAAAAAATTTATACTCTAATCTTATATGTTATCTATAACCTTATTATTATGTAGAAATTATATGTTATCTATAATCTTATACTCTTTTAAAATTTTATTTTTTATATCAATCATTTAAAATAAAAGAAAGAGAATCGTAGAGTATGCTCAATCCATTAAAATATTTTTGGTAATTATATACAATGCAATATTTTATAAATAATATAAACCAACATTTTATTTATTTAAAAATAAAAAATTATAAAAAAGAAGATGAGAGAAGAAGAGAAATTAACATTAATAAGATTTTAAAGAAAACTTAAAACAAAATGTACTATGCTACTTATGCATGAGCTTGATTAGAGAAGATTAATGGTTCAATTTACTACACTAACATAATTTTATCTACTATTTGCATAAATATAAAAAAGTTGACGTTTTTGTAATTTTTTAACATGTAGGGGCAAAATCATAAATTCAAGGTATTAAAATGACATATATCAATAATTTAAATTGATAAAACAGAATTGTAGATTATGTTCAATTGCTAAAAATATTTATTATAACTATGTATTGTGCAATATTCTAAAAATAATATAAATCAATGTTTATTAACTCAAAAAATAAAAAAATTGGAAGAAGAGGTGGTTTATCTAATAAGAGTTTGAATATAAACTCAACACAAAGTGTAGCACAGTTGGTTATGACATGAGTTTGACATGGATATGTTAAGGGTTCGATTCCCATCATTAACATAATTTCACAATTTTTACATTTTCATTAAAGAATGGTATTTTTGTAATTTTAGAAAATATAAGGATAAAATCGTAACTTCACAGCCATTAAAATGGCAAACTTTGCCCTTTGTTGGCTTTTAATATATAGAGAAAGATTCATAGACAAGTTATAGGAAGGCATATTCTTTTTTGTTTTTCTAAAATAGGCGAGGCTTCATGATTGGGCTAGGCAGTTCAGTTTACAAGCTTCCTTTATTCTAAAACGAACAGGCGAGGCGATATTTGGGGGAGGCAGGTTTTGCCTAGAACACTAGAGAATGATTCTTACAAAATAAATAAATAATCTCTATTGTTTATTCTTTTCGTCACTTATATATTTGAATTTGCAGTCTCGGGCAGAACAGGTGATTGCTTAGATTCACACAAGAACATAATAATTTGTATTAAATTTGAGGTTAATTACTATTATATAAACTTAATCAAGTTTAGCATATTATATTTACTTGAGAGTTACAAAGGTTAATATTGGGTCCAAAGTTAACCAATTCGACGAAAAGCAGTATCCAAAAAGATTGTGCATTCGGTTTACTGAAAATAGAATTGAAATTATTGTATAATAATTTTGAAAAATAAGTTGCTCGGTTTTAGAGCTACATAAACATGACTGATAATCTCATAGTTCTCGGTATCGACTTTTCCAGTAAAGGCCTGACCGAGAAATGTGCTGCATTTTTGCACCTCCCCTGGGTGAAGTCTGTGCCCAGGGCCTGCATCCAAGTCGCCAAACCTCAACCAAAGTTCCAACTTTCAGAGTGCATACGATGATGATGTTTTACACACCTGATTTCTGGCGTTCCTATGAACCTCTTCTCTTCTTTTCTTGTTAGGGAACTCCTTCATCATTAGGGAAGCCCCCTTCATCATATTCCCCTAAACTAGTAACTAGATGCTCTACCTTTCATTATTTTCTTTTATACAAGTAACCAAGTAACTAAATAGCTTGTTAATATCAGCTCTTTTGATTTACATGTTTTAAACTTACCATTCATTATCTACAAATCTATTGCCTGTTTTTAGCTACTTATCATCCATGAATTCTAGTATCAATTCCAAGTTCTTCTATTGTAATTCACCCTTGTTCATATATGACTTGTACAAATTTATGATAACTTTTAACATTATCTCATCTACAGGGTGTTGAGTTCGACACAACTCCATAGCTATATATATCAGCCGGTTCACCTTCAAAGAACGACACATTACTTTGTCCCTAGTTCAATTATTAAGATGTTAATTAGGTTCATAAATAATCAACATAGATGAATAGGATTGAACTGGAATTGATTTGTTTGAATTCAATCTTTCTGTGTTCAGCATCAGTTAAATTTCATTTCCCTCTGCTAAACAACTCCTACAAGCTCATATACTCTTTGGCACATACAGCACAAAACTAAAGAAAAACCTAAAACCCTAAACCCTAAACCCTAAACCAGTCTAATTTTTTCAACAATCTTTTGCACCGTCAAAGTCAGAGGTCTTTTCCGAGCTGAACAACCACTGCACTCAGAAGAGTGCAGGGTATGCACATCTACTACGCTGGCTAATCATCTACTAGAAATATACAAACACATTAACTACTAGCACCAAAATAGTAAGTCATTGTTATATAAGTTCAGGTAATAACATAAAACTCTTGCCATGGTTCCACAAAAGAGATAAACCTGGACTGGAACATACTCCATAGATCATAAACGCAAATCAAAAGAACTAACAACCCTCATCCAAGAACAGAACCATAACCATCATTCACTAATTAGTACCGTAAGCTATGACATAAAACTCCTGATAACAAGTAACATTAACATACTACATTACTCAAAAGCGATAATCCAGAAACATAATACGTAGATCATAATACAAATATCAAAAGTACCAACAACCCTCATTCAAGAACACAATCATAACTCATACCAATCATTCAATTAGTATTATACGCTTCGAGAGCCTCACCAGTCAACCTACAAATCCTCCACTCAGGCAAAACCTTAGCTCCCATTCCTTCGTAAAACCTAATAGCATTCACATTCCAATCCAACACAACCCACTCAACTCTCCCATACCCCATTTTCACCGCTTGTTTCGCAACCGCAGACAACAACATTTTCCCTAAACCCTTCCTCCTATAACACTCCCTCACAAACAAATCCTCCACATAAAACCCGGGTTTCGCTAAAAATGTCGAATAATTAGGAAAAAACAACACAAACCCAGAAACCACAACATCATTTCCATAGCTCCAGAACTTTTCTTTTTCCGGGTCGGGTACCGAGTTATCAAGAATTAGGGTTTTTTGAATTGGGGTGAAATTAGGGTTTTGTTGAATTGGGGGAAATGGGTTTGGGGAAGTTTCGAGGATGAAAACAGTGAAAGAGTGAAATGGGGTTGGTGGGTTTGTTGTAGGGAAGAGAGAGGAAGCGAGTGATGACTCAGTAGTGGCGAAAAGGTGAGTCAATTTCTCGAACTCGGCCATTTGGTGAATGAGTTTGTGAATGTAGGGGACATCAGAGATAGTGGCGAGTCGGATCTGGGCGAAAAGTGGGTGGTTCTTGGGTCGGGTATTGGTGGGTGTGGGTGGTTCTGAGGGGTAGTGGGGTCCAGCTGCGGCGGCCATTGTTGAGTTTAGTTGGGGTTTTGTGTGTGTTTTAGTGTGTGAAATGTAGTGGTGATGGTGTGGGTTTATGTGGGTGTATTTATAGGCTATACGACATAGATACGTGGAGAGAAAGTTCACTTTAATATTTAAAAAGAATAATCGGATGTGATCAGTGTCGTAAAAAGCGGGAATTGAAGTTAATCGGTAAAGGCATCGTTCATGGATTATTTGGGTAATCGGGGATTAATCGGAATGATTAATCGGATCATTAATCGAAATAAATTTAATAATATTTTTTATATGCAATTATATTCATATATATAATTGTTTTGTTATTTCAACTAAACATATGTTATTATCATATATTTATGCAAATATGTTAAAAATGTTATATAATTGTAATAAATAAAATTTTGAAGGTTTAACTTTTTAATTAGATATCAATTTAAGAGGAAAAATAAAGAGAATTTAAGATTTAGGCATCTAAAATTATAATTATATGTACAAAAATAATATTTTTTCCTATTGTTTAATCAAGTTTCTACCTTTTAAATTTTTAAATTTTTTTTTAATTTTAACTATTTTTTACTATTTTTAAATAATTAGCCCGATTTTTGACCGATTAATCCGATTTTTGACCGATTCAGCCGATTTTTGACCATTTTTCTCAAAAAACGATTAATTGACCGATTTTCGCTTAATCAATTCGGTGGCCCGTCATCTAGCGATTAATCGACGACTAATCCCGATTAATCACCGACTTTTAGAACACTGGATGTGATATTTTATTTTGTTATCTGAACTGACACGTGGAGAGAAAGTTTGCTCTCTTTGTTGTCAATTTCTTCTTTGTTAATGAAAATATATGAAAAACACCCGGCACATTGGTGTAGCAATATCTCAATTGCTCTTTTTACGGATATTTTTATCATTTGAATCATGTCAAAGATAAAGGAGAGGGTGTGAGTTTACGTGTTTGACTAGCATAAAAGAAAAAGAAAATATGAAAAATAGTTTTTCAATTTTTTTTTACTAATTTAATTTTTGACCGTCGTGTATTGTTTAGTATGACGCTACATTTATATCTCTTGAACCGTAGTTGAGCTTTTGCAGTTAGTTTTTTGGCCGTGAATTGTGAATTGTGGCTCTGAGCTTTTGTCCGTTTATTTGGTGATTTATCTATGTTAATTGTTCTACCTTACTCATGTCCAGAAAACACACACAGACTGGAACTAAATTTGGGTTCATGCAGGTGAGGATGCTTTTTCGGACAGTTGTTCGGGATGATCAACATGAAGTATTACAAACATAGAATTTATTTTTAATAGTTATAACTGTTTCTGGTTTGGAACATAATACATAGTTGTAGATCAATTGAAAGTGTAACCTTATTAGCCAAGAACAACAATCAAACTGATTATATTCAGTAATTATTCATGCATTACCATAAACTTGAAGTTCCTCACCAGCCAATCTACAAGTCCTCCACTCCGGCAATACCTTAGCACCCATTTCTTCGTAAAATTTGATAGCATTCACATTCCAATCCAACACTACCCATTCAACTATCCCATATCCCATTTTCGCCGCTTGTTTTGCAACAGCAGACAACAGCATTTTCCCTAAACCCTTCCTCCTATAACACTCCCTTACACACAAATCCTCCACATAAAACCCGGGTTTCGCTAAAAACGACGAATAGTTCGGAAAAAACAACACAAAGCCAGATACAACGACGTTCTTTCCATGCGAGGAGAACAATTCTCTTTCATAGTCGAGGATAGGCTCACAGAGATTTAAGGTTTTCTGAATAGGGGTGAAATATTTGGAAGTTTCTGATGAAATTATGGGAAAAGGCGTTGGAGAGGTTTCGAGGATGAAGACAGTGGGTGACTGTAATGGAGTTGGTGGATTCGGCGTGGTGGGGAAGAGTGTGGCAGCAAGTGATGACTCAGTGGCGGTAAAGAGGTGAGCTAGTTTCTGAAACATGGCCGTTTGGTGCAGGAGCTTATGAACATTTGGGATATCGGAGATTGTGGCAAGACGGATCTGGGTGAAGAGTTGGTGGGTTTTCGGGAGGGTGTGAGTGGGAATCGGTGCTTCTGACGGTGGTGGTGCAACTGCTGCTGTGGCGGCCTGCATGGTTTTTGTGTGTGAAGTGAAGTAAGAAAGAAAGGGTACGGTGAATGTGTTGAAAGTTTGTTGTGCTATATATATACTTGTGGGAACTACTTTATACCTATATGTTTTCTATTTTAGTAATCAATTTCAAAACTTTTATATTATTCTAAAACTACATATAAGGAAACTTTACTCTATGAAATATCTATTTTGCTAACCGATTTCAAAACTTCTATACTATTCTAATACTACATATAAGGAAACTTATAACTAACATTGAGTAGATCCAAGTATAGTTAATTCTGTTTGTTTGAATGATATATAAATGTAGGAAAATGAAGAAAGGTTGTAGCAGTTTTTAGCAGGTGTATAGCCCTGTAGAAACTGACTTTTCCCCAAGTACTTGCGATTTTTTTTTCTATCATGTGATGAGAAAGTAAAAAAAAAACAAATTCAAAAAAATCAAGTGGTTAAAGCTGAAGCAGCTACTTTAAAGTAACCAAAAGAAAAGCAACTAACAGAGTGGGAGAGTCATAGTAGAAAGTACTCCTCATTTCTGTCTGCCGTTCTCAAAACCATGCATGAGACTTTCATCCACGGCTCATAGTAAGTGATGAAAAAGAAATAAGAACTCATCTTGAATCTAAATTTAAGTTGTGCAATTATATAATTTATTAAGTATTATGGAGGAAAGATATCACCCAAAGTAATTTAAAAGTCTTGAAATTGAGATCTTGAACTATTACACATACAAGGAATTCAGTAGAGCCGTACCTCATGCCTCGTCGCATAGTTATTCCCAATATTTCTCCTTTTCTCCCATCTAAACATAAACCTCAATTGCTTAAGAGTGACTTGGCAATCTTTGTAACATTCTCTTCTGTGAAACCAAATTCCTTGAATGTATCCAAATATGCACCACTCCTTCCGAAATCTCTCACTCCTACCACCACCCCTCTGTCTCCCACATACTCTCTCCAACCAATCGGAGAGCCTGCCTCAACACTCATCCGCTTTGCTACACAAGAAGGCAGCACATTCTCCTTGTATTCCTCCGACTGCATATCAAAAAGCTTCCAACAAACTAAAGATACAACCCTCACTTTTTTCCCTTCACTTCGCAAGACATTGGCGCTCCCTTCACAAAGACATAGTTCTGATCCTGTCCCAATTAGTATAAGCTCAGGAAGTGAATTTCCCGAGTTGTCACTGACTATGTATCCACCTCTTTCAACTTCATCGGCAGATGTTCCTTCTATGTTTGCTGCCACCTTTTGCCTTGACAATGCAATAAGACTAGGTCTGTCACGATTTGCAACTGCTACTTTATAAGCTCCAGCGGTCTCATTGCCATCAGCTGGTCGTAAAACTAGTAGGCGAGGAACTGCTCTTAGGCCAGCCAGCTGCTCCACTGGTTGGTGGGTTGGTCCGTCTTCCCCAAGGCCAATTGAATCATGCGTCATAATGTATATAACTCCAGCATGGCTTAATGCAGAGAGACGGATAGCATTTTTCATGTAATCTGAGAAGGTGAGAAAAGTGGCGGCAAATGGTATCAATCCGCTTCCATGCAATGCAATACCATTTGATATTCCAGCCATTGCATGCTCTCTCACACCATAACGAATGTTGCGGCCCCATGGGGATTTTGGTTGCTGAAAATCTTTGTAACCGTGAAGATAAGCTTTATTAGAGGTTGCAAGGTCCGCACTTCCACCAATTAGTCCCGGAAGCACCTTAGCAAGATAATTCAAACATTTCTCTGAATAACCACGAGTAGCATCTAGTGGATCAGATGTTGACCATTTCTGTCATCATTGAACAACATCATTAATTGACTTAAAAGAAAAGTATAATCTCATAAATGAGAAGTTATTATGATAAGTTCTTGAGAGATCACAGAATATATGATAATTATACAGGCAACGAGTACTCCCAGCCGGGAACCATGCCACCACTAAGTAAGAGTTTGAGTTGTGCTGCATCATCGGGGTATTTGCTTTGGAAATAATCCAGTTTAGATAGCCATTCCTTCTCGAATAATTCTCCACTCTCTGCTTTCACTTGCATTTCTCTGCAAAAGGTAACTTTATCAAGTATGTTCTTGGGAACGTAATATAATAATGTATTGTGTTGTTACCCTACTTATATAACATGGGAATGACATGAAATGGCTCACGATCATCCCAACAGACTTCTCCTCTCATATGCCTTGTATCATCTTCATCAAAAGTACCATGATGAGCTTTTGATGTTCCTTCTTTCTTTGACAATTTTCCGATTACAGTTTTCACCTGGGAAAAAAATAATACAAAAATTGAAAGCTAACTCGTCAACAAAGTAATTTTCAGTGATTAATTAGCTTAGTCAGTGTCATCTAATCTTAAATCATAAGAGAATCTTAGTCTGAGTTAGCAACTAGAGGCAACAAGCATAACAAACACAAACCCAATCTATTCCACATACCCGGATGAATGTTGGTTTTCCGGTTTCACTAAAAGCATCATGGAGTGCATTCTTGAAGGATCTGATGTTTTCGTGAACGTCATTCACCGTGATCGTATTCCAACCAAGAGCCTCAAATCGTGCAGATATATTTTCAGAAAATGCAAGATCAGTGCCTCCATCAATTGTGTTGTGGTTATCATCATAGATTAGTGTAAGCTTGTTGAGTTTCCAATGAGCGGCCAAAGATGCAGCCTCGTGTGCTATACCTTCCATTGCACATCCATCTCCCATTATACAATATCTGCATGAAAATAGACCAACTTTAGTAAAAAAAAAAAAAAAAATCAAAACAATTCTACATATTCTAAGCAAATCAAAAAGTAGTAACTGATAAAGTTGGTGTTATTACGTTCGATGATCTACAATGACAGCATCAGGTTTATTAAACCGAGCTGCTAAATGAGCTTCAGCCAGGGCAAGACCAACAGCATTTGCTACACCTTGTCCAAGGGGTCCTAAACAGAAGGTAAAAACAGTGCTCTATAACCTTGAACAAAACATATAACACTATCTTACCAAATTCACATCAGATCATTTATTTATAGGGTAAACCAAAAATGCTAGAATTATGATTCGGAATTAATCAAAGAAATGTCATACCAGTTGTGACTTCAATTCCGTCTGTCACCACATTCTCTGGGTGTCCGGGGGTGTGACTCCCTAACTTGCATAAGCGTTGGAGATCTTCAATCTGACAGAGATTGGTAATTTCAGAATTGAATAAAAGGATAATCTGATTTACTCCATCGATATAAACCAAACCTCACATAGCAACTCTATCTTGCAGTGACAGTTTATTCAATCTGGAAGGAGAGAAATGGAAGAAAATTTTCAGGAGAAAAACATCTGCCTTCCCGAATCCATAGTAAGATTCTTGAAGAGGTTCGAGGTCGACTTTTCAGCAGAATTTTTTTTCGGAAAAAATTGAAGAAAGATCCTGGTTTAGTTTTATCTCTTTATTAATTTCACTTTCTTTTAAGTCATGCTCAGATTAGTTGCTTGTTGATACTGGATTTGTTTCCAGTTTTTCAAATTGCATGGCCTTCTCCATGCAATCAATATTGATGTTTTTTCTTGGTAAGTTAATAAAATTATTACTTAGCAAAAAAAAAAAAAATTCATCAAGAGCTACAGGTTGATTCTATATATACACGAAGGACATATGGTCCTTGAGTCAGCTGGATTTTTGTGTGCAGCGAGCCTCCATTCATAGTGATTCTTAAGATTTTATAATCTATAGATGCACATGTATATTATCGGAAACAGAAATGACCATGAATCTAACCTCAATTAAATTTCTCTGCGTGCCTAAAGAAAGTTTTAATTATAGAATAAGTAAACTCTAGTAATTGACTCGTTCATGAGAAATCATATATTCATATGCTATGTGTATAACTCATGATCATAACCATTAGGCCCCTCTTTAACAACCTCGCTTGCCTTCGAAACAATTATATACCAAGTAGAGAATTCCAAATGAATTCAAAGTTCGGAAACAAGCCATAAAATTATTGGAAGATTACTTAATCTTGCATACCATTAAATTTACAACAAACCGTGGACACGAAAAGTTAAGCATATTCATATTGCAAGAGCCAATTAACAAGTCACAAAATGTAGAAAAAAAATAACCTGAACAGATTGAAAGCCAGCAAGATGGAGACAAACATACTGAAGCAAACAGCCATGTCCAGCACTCAAAACAAACCTATCTCTATTAAACCACTTAGGATTCTTAGGATTATATGTCATAACATGCCTATACAAATAAAACCCTACTTCAGCCATTCCCAGTGCCATCCCTGGATGCCCTGCTTTTGCATGATTCACAGAGTCTAATATCAACATTCTCACATTATCCACACACCTCTTGTCTACCATTTCTTGAAATTTTTCTTCATCTAATTCCAATGTTTCATCTTTTTTAATGTTGTTTCGATTTTGTGTAGTGAGTTTTTCATGTGGGTATGCTTTTTTGAGCTCTGTTTTCCAGGAGAGTTTGTGGTCTTGATGAAATAGGTTGGTTTGGTTGGAGCAGAGTTTGGGACTTTGGGAGATGTGTTTGTGAGATAGAAGGGTAGTGTATGGGCGGAAGAGGGCGGAAGAATTCGCCATTACGGTGGTGGGGGTGGTCGGAGGGGAAGGAAGTAAATTATTGTATGTAAATAAACTCGTTTTATTTTGTTTGTAGTCCAATGCAACGTGTGTATGGTTTTAGCTTGACACGTGGTAGACATGCAAGAATACAACAGACGATTTTGACTATCTTGGATTTCATGTTTAATGAAGTCGGCAATATGGAATAATTTTTTTTATTAGTGATATTTGTATGAATGCTGGATCCCATTATTATATAATCAATCAGAACATAACATATATCATTATATAAATTTTTTTATGTTCAATTTGTTATTTGTAGCATTATTTTTTTTTAATAATCTACATTCTCACATTTTTCGATCTCATTCTTGAATTCGATATCCATAATACATCTAACGCCCCCTAAATAATAATTTAAACATGTACTATAAAATATTTCTAACTATGTGATTTGTGAATTTTATTTTTTGCCACTCCTTGTTCTTGTACAAAGATGTACTGAAGTACATTAGAAAATAAAAGTTTTAATTTCGGAACCACTTCCGGATACCCCTGGCATTATAGCATTTTTTCCCCCTGGAAAGCCCCTTGATGGTCTCTGTTTTTGTAAGATGATATTGCAGGGGTTGCATTGCCACAATAGGTCAAACATCAGTTTCTTTTGCTATGATTTCTGAGGCAAGTAATATGATTTCTAATACTGCAGCATGAACAAGAGACTGAGAATTATAGTGTGAGCAAACTGGGCAAGGGTGGTCACTGCTAACAACTACTGGCATAAAAAAGAAACAAAAGTTAATCCCATGCACCAGTTTTTATACAGAAAACATGATAATTAGAAAAGGCACCAACTATATATTTGGCATCTTAAAGTCATTACTTACATGTGATCTAGCTTCTATTAGCAGCACTTACTACTTACAGATTGCTTGCAAGCTCAACACCAAGGAACCAAAATTTGATTCAGATTTATTTACAACTTTAAGTACATCTCCACAGGAAAACAACTCTGGATCATTATTCACTCTGTTCATTAGCTGTACAGCAATGCATCTTATTCTCTAGGTTGGAATGCCCCCGGAAGAATTAGATGAAGACAACGCAAGGTGCCTTTCTGTAAATAGAGTAGCATATTTATCAACAATGGAAACCGAGTTGTGGTAATAGCTAAAGTAAGAATGTAAACATGAGCATGAGCTTTTCGTAGACAAAGATTTCTTACCACCAGCGGTTACAAGCTTTTCGACGCGAGAAACTATATGCTTTCCGTAGGTATACCTCTTCAGACCATTTAGATGCACCTTGATGCGAGATAGAATTATTTCACGGCTATGATCATCACAAGTCTCTAAAACTTTTTGCACCACATAGTTGCCAAATTGATCTTTCATCATAGCCTGTGCATAAAATTTTAAAAAGTTTGATTACAGATTACGGTAAGCAAGTATCATGTCAGTATTTCTCTTAATAACTAAGATCAAAAACATAAAACTTGTCATATAAAGAAAAATAAAAAGTCTTTATTGTATCACGATACTAAAATGAATTATCAAAAAATAACGGGGGAGAAAAAAAAATTGTCATTACCTGTAAAGGCTCATTTTCATCTGTGGAACCTAGCATCTCATTCACCAAAAGTTGCCGCTCTTCTGGACCGCCAAATGTCAAGCACTTTTCAACAACATTAGAAGCAAACTTTTGTTGGCTCATCTTTACGATCTGTCCTGCGAGCTTTTCTATTATAATAGATCGTTCATGGGGTTTCCCATGTTGTAGGACATGCTGATCAAGAAAAGCAATTCATTTTGATCAATAAGAAAAGGTGTTAAAAAGACTCTGATCGAGTATAGTAGTATTAAACGGTCAGTATGGTATTAACAAGGTAAGAAGTGAAACACAGTACTTCAAAAAACCACTTCCTTGAGATAGCTACACATATTTTCTAGAAGCTCACTTCATTAATAGAATATAAATTTGCAGAAGCTCTCTATGCATATAAAATCTAAACCTTTAACATCTTCTAAACTTGCGTTATAGGGCTCAATACTCTTTTTTGTGTCTCCCACCACATGCATCGTCATTGCAGTGCATTCAATACTACTTAAATTCATAAAAACTCCTTGTCTTGTAGTATTTAGAGATTTCCTGCTCGCCAGAGCATATCTCCATTTACCACAAGGGCTGCAGAATTGCATAGTATATTAATATACAAGTGTTTCTACACTCAATTTAAAGTGTCAATCCAGAATTACTCTACGAGACTGACAAATTAGAAGCTCTCACAAATGTAACAGTGAGATCCTTGAAGTGCATACCCAAATCTTTATATCATTTATTAAGAACCTTCAAAGGTGTTTTGAAATCAAGCACACATATATAGACAGCATGAGCACCACATAAGCGTAGACGATGTAAGAATATATCATTTTTCTGCAGAGAGACTGTAACATCTCACAATGAGCTTACATCAGCCTAAATGAGTAAATATGCATGCAGAACTACGTCAAGAGAAAAGACCAGATACCTGAATAACATAGTTTCCATACTGATCTTGTGCCAGTGTGCAGACTGAATTCACGATCTCATCCATTATGATTTGTTGTGTCTTAGGATCATCACAATGCTCAAGAACCCTCTAATTCAAATCAAGAAGTCCATTAGACATCCATTAGACATCCATCACACAAAACTTGAGCACAAAACAGAAAATGTAAGAAGTATGGAACCTGTATGACACGGCAGCCATATGGATGAGTGGAAAGAGACACAACTTCCCCAAAGAAAGATGATATTACAAACTGAATTCGGTCTTGAGGAACATATTCAATACACTTTTGGATAACATGATTCCCATTCTGATCACGAACACATTTCATTACCGAACCATCAAGCTCGGCAACCAGTTTGGTTTGTTGATCAACATCAACCACCTCCAGTGCCTTTAATCAGAAACAGAACACCACAACTGAGACTTCTCAAAAATAAATTGTCCTAATAATTATATCAAAACTCCAGTATGACTTTGAGGAACTGGTAACTAAATCATAGCCTGCTTTTAGAAGAGTTAAAAAATGATGAAAGTTTGAGAGGGAACATGTTCGAGGGGGAATGAAAAGAATTTGAAATCTCCTGTACATAATATCAGTTAAATGTGCAACATCTAAGTTATCAAAAAACATAAAAATTAGAATCTCAATACAATCTAAAATGACCAAGCAGGAAGGTACAGTAATCTGTGGGACTGAGAAAGGACCCTAGCTCAATGTATAACATATTCCTCAGGCCTCAGTCCACATTTCATATCACTTTTACTTTACAAATAGTTGAAGATAACTCCAGTGGGTGGCATGGTCGAATTCCTTACATTCCAGTGCTTGCTTAATTAGTACTTGGTAGTAAATATTTAAGATAATTGATTGGAACTTCCAGTTATCTTGGAAGAAACTTGATATCTTTATTTCCGTCTTAGCAATTCCTTTTGAGTCTCTGAATAAATTGTACAGGGACAATATAATTACCAGGTGGCACTAGTTAATGTTTTGATTTGTTAAGGTGGAACTATATTGGCCCATCCAAACAGGAAATATGGAAATGTAATTTAAGAATAGAGGGGTTAGTACTATATAAATCCACAAGCAGATGATATCTGAAATCCGTTCTCCATGTCTTAAAAATTGAATATTTACCTGAAACGTGACAAGCATTATAAAATGTTTGACAACTGCCGCTGCATAATTATGAAAAAACTTAACCTTCAGGATGTTCAAAAGTTTAATAATGTGTATTCAGGTCAGTATATCTTATACATTCTTGTTGTCCAATTGGCTTCTATTTCCCTAGCCTTGCTCAATAATACTCATCTCACATCCTAAAACTATCATATTTTAGCTTGCGGCTAAAAAAACTGCAAGTATTTTACTATTTTAGAGGGACAACATGAAATCAATGGATCTTGTGATCTCAATGTAATCTACAGAAGACCACCTACGAAGAACATGGTATAACATCTTTGCATGACTTGATCAGAAACTAAGAAGGCTTAATATCCATATAATATATAAGATACTGAGATTCAAGGATAACATATCTGAACCAAGCTATCAGAGTAGTGAAAAGTCCACTTGTCCTTTCCAGACATACCAAATCCAAAGACAGATAAGCATAAGTTCTATAGATAACGTGACACTAAGAGTCCACAGTAGTCAAAAAACGAACCTTTTGGATTACTCTGCAACCATATATTTGAAGACTCAGAGGCAAAACATGACCAATAAGTTGATTGGCCAACTCTTTCCTTTCACTTTCAGTGCCATGCTCAAAAAACTGCACATTAACCAAGACCCTTGATTGTAAATAAACTCTAGATGCTTCTTTCAAACAGTGAATAAAACAAATTAACAACATACTTTCTGTATGACATAATTCCCGAAGACATCAGTTATCAAACTACGAGCATGAGGAATAATTTCTGAGAAAATTTTCATCTTCTCTTCGTCTGTGGCAGTTTCAAGTTTCTGCTGAATAAACCGGCTACCGTACTGATCCTTGCTGATTTTAAGGAAAGGGATAATAAGTCAACATATATTTATTAAGTTGCATTTATAAAGTAAAACCTGTACTTAACGATTACAACCACACCTGAACTCAACAACGTGGTCAACAACATCCAAAAGTTCAAAAGACTTGGATTTGTTGTTTTTGACCTCTTCTAGTAGTGATGCAGCAAGACTTCTTTCCACATTAATCCCAGTTTCAGGATGCCAGGACCCTGAAGATCCTCCCATTTGATTTTGCAGCATAGATGTATAACTTGAAATTCTATCATCTTGAAGCATAGGACTTTTGGTTCCAAAGGAAGGTACAGTATTTGGAATTAAGTTTCCTTGGTATGGCATGGGGCCAAATGATGGATTCGCATAGTACTGATGGTTTAAGCGGCCGGTTTTACCCAAGTCATACTGTTGTTTCTGTTGAGCGACCAGTGTGGCAAGATATGCTCTCTGAAGACTTTGCAGATCTCCATGACCAAAAAGACCTGAAGCATTTCCATGCCGAGAAGGATCACTCAGAGATGCAGCATGCATTGCATGATCTGAAGATTGCTGCAAGTACTGAATATAGCGTGGATCCATGACTGGTGAATGAAGGTCAAACCCAGCCTGGTTGACACTTCTTAACTTTCGCCCCATTCCAGTATTACTCAAAGTTGCAGCTAGAAGTACAGTGCAACTCGTTACTAATGCCCCGTGAAAAAATATTTATAAAGATAAAAATATATATATGACAAAGCCATAAAGTATATTAAGCAAATTAAAGAGTGTAAAGTTGTGGAAAGGAGAAAAAAACCTGCATTAAGTTGATTATTGACCACTGCTTTTAGCTCTTGATCAGTAAAATATCCACTCTGCAGATGACCCTGAAAATCCGGATGAGGGTAGCTCTCAGTTAGGTAGCGCATGTTGGGATTTTCAAAATTCACAATGCCGGAAGAGTTCAACTTTGATTGCAGATTGGCAGAGGAAGATGTTCGTCTTGGGAAGTTCGCTTGGTCATTCAATCCTAGCTTCACAGCATTCAGATCTGTCACAAGTCCATTTTCCTTCAGTAAATCAACATAGTTGGTAGCAAGACCTAACTTCTCAGCTCTTGACACTTCATTAAATTGTGGAAAGCTCTGACCGTAACCATTTGACATATTAGACTGTTTCCCGGATTGCTTATCAAATCGCTGCGCGAACTGAGTTTGTAAGGGATCCATATCATGTTTTGAAAGACTTAAGCCAGATAAAGAGGCAGCCACATCAGCAAGTTCAGTCATACTAGACGAATGATTTAGGGAATTTCTGCCAAAATTATCCTCGACAAGGGAATTCCTACTACTAACAGGAGGAATACTAGGGCTCAAAGATCTCCCGACCAGATGCGTCTCGGGTGTTCTATTTCTTGACAAAGATGATCCCACAGCAGATGCAAATGAATTAGGCAGTTGAGAACCATGGTTCTGGACTCTAGGAAGACCTGTAGCAACTGCCCCTGGATGCAACCTCTCAGAGGTTACCGGTCCATTAAGTAACTCTAGTGAATGAGATCTAGAGACACTAGCATCTTCAATTTCACCAAATGAACTATGATTCGAAAGTCGTGAGTGACCTGACAAGGAAGATGGTTGCTCGATTCCTTCCTGCAAAAATTATATACATGTGCTCTTTTAATCAGAAATTCTCGATCATAGTTGTCAAAAGCACAAAAAGACATTCACCTAGGTGCAAGAGACAGGCCTGGAGCCTGGCCTTACCCATGACAAATTCCCTTTAAAAGATCACGTTTCCACGGGCCTAGACGCATGAAACGTATAGCTCTTAAAATTTGAAGCCCTTTGGATCTCAACTATCTATGTCGTACTGTAACTAGATATTGAGCAACCAACTCAAGTTACTCAACCCGGTCGCTAAAACTTTTTTGACCCACAGACACACACGTTATATAGGTATATTCTCATGATTGTCTTAAAAGCCCATATTTCTTTCTACATGCTTTAATTTTCTTTAATCTTGATAAAGAGCTCAAACATTCTACTTCGTTAGTTTATAGACATTCCTGTTTTTAATTTAAAGATTAAGATCACAACTTAAGACCTCTGATAATGTGTTAATTTAAAAGGAAGAATCTTTGAACAAGCAAAGACCCAACTTGTTTTCTTATTTTACCATTTCTTTTCTTAATAGCTGAAATATACTATAAAGTAAAGGATGCATAATTGTTCAACTCAGATAAAATCCATGTAGGAGGTTAAAACTTTGCATACACATGATGACTGTTCCTCAGTTTTATACTGTTTGCCCTAGTCAAATTGTGTTTTGTATCGTGCCAGCACTAAGCAAAGAAATTTATATGCAGAACATTCATAAAAAAGGTCAAGTCTAATACCGAGCATTATAAAGTATACAGCTGATCAATCACCTGAAGTATGTCAGCGAAACTCTTCCTGCGCATACCCATGCCAGCTCTAGGCCCTACAACTACCCCATCAGACCCTCTGTCTGTAAACTCGGAAGAGTTTTTCCTAGACATATTCCTTGCAGCAGTCTTTCTCAATTCCATTAAATCATCTTCAGCACTCTTTACAGGCATACCTGGCTGCATTGAGAACAGTGAACCAACTCCATCATCCACCATATTTTTCCTCAGGTCCCCAATACCACCAAAAGAAGATCCACCTGACTGGAACCTCTGTGCAACTCTCCAATCTTCTTTCGACATCAAAGGTGGTGGTAGTCTAGGATTATGATTTTCATGTGAATAATAGTACGATAAGTAGGCTGGATGCGACCTAATTTCTTCTTCTGTCAAAACACCATTAACTGTACTACCACCACTAATATTATTACTATTATTGTCAACTGGAACAAAATTTTGATTATGAAACAAACTGCCTGCGGCAGTCAAAGACCCTTCCACAGTTGGTGGAGCACTACCACTCCTATACATGTTTACATCCCTCTCCGCTTCAATTGCACCTTGATTATTTCGTCCTCTCAGCAGTAACTCAAGCTCACTCTCCATATTACTATTCTCCAAATTCCTATTTGAACCCCTCGTAATCACACCATTGATATTACTTCCTACATTTGCATTATTAAGCACACCTCTTTGATTCCCATTCACCATCTCCAAGAAAAAACCCTCCTAAATTTAATAAACAAAACAAAAACACAATAAAAAAAGAAAATCAGCAAAATTCAGTAACATCTACCATCAAATAATGCATAAACAAAAATTATACAAACAAACAAACTAGTGGCGGAACCAGAACTCTAAAGAACCCGCGACTAACATATTCCAAACAAGGTCTTGAATAAAAGTTTCACTAATTCTAAATCACACCCAAATCATAACTTTACAAAATTAAATCTCACACACACAAATACTCAAACAATTCACACAATTTCAATCAAAGTATACAATGCATGCACTCAAACTAAATTATTAACTAAAATTTATGCGAATTACAACAAATAAAGACTTACAAATCAACAACAAAATAAAAAAGATAAGATTGATACTTACAGAGATGCAACAAATAAAAGGGTGGTATAAAATCAAGAATCCAGAATCAAGAACCAAGAATGGTGTGAATTGAAGGGCTTGAATATGATCGAAAATATAGGGAAGAAATTAAAATGAAATTCAAGAAAATGGAAAAAAAATAATAAAAGGGATATATAGACGCGAACAAGAAGGAGATTTTTCGAAACAAACTCCTCGAAAACCTTCTTGCTTCAACGTCTTGGCGGTGTTATACAATTATCATACAAAAATAATTGATATATATAAGCGTGTATGGTTTGTGAATGGATATGTGATATGTCATGTGTTTAATGTATTGTTTATATCGTTTCACGTGCATGGCAAGAACAATCCAATTTATTATTTTCCATTATTTTCATTTTTGCTTTTGGCCCGTGTTTTGTGTGCTTCTACGTGAACTTTTTAAATTATAAAATGAGTAACAGTGATACCAGAGAACCTAAAAAGATTTCTCAAAAAAATTCGTAAATGAAATGATAAAAACTTGAGACGCATATGTATGCATGCGAGCTTTCGTATTTTTATTTGGAAAATTGCCAATTAAACATATACTATATAAGCATTTTTCAATGGAAAAACCATTAAAGTTTTATATATAGTATAATATAATTTCTATAGAGATTATATTTCGTTTGTTATTTGATCTAAAAAGAATTGCACATTTCATAAGTGAAATTATTAACTTTCATAATTTGAAAAGAATTGCATATTTTATAAGTGAAATTATTAATTTTGGTAATTTGAATTAGAATTGCACAATTTATAAGTGAAATTAATTACTTGCAAAAAATAATGTAAAATTTAATTATCGTAAAATTTAGTTTTCATTTTTGAATCAAGAGAAACTAACTCAAACAACATCAGATAAGATATCACTTCTTATTAAAGAACATGAGAACTCAAACCTCAAACAACGTCATATAAGATATCACTTCTTATTAAAAGAACACGAGAACTCAAACCCAATTTAAGGGGGCCGGAAAAACATTCCGAAAAAGTCGACTATCAATCCAATGAGTTATTGCGTTAGCAAGATATGGGACGAAGGAGAAAGAAATGTTTAAATATTGTCATTGATTTCATATCGTGAAATAAGAACCACAAAATCTCAAGAAAGAGATATATCTTTTATGAGAGCTGAATAACCATTTTGCTATTAGACTCAATGATGGCATGAGATATATGGCACAAATTGATAATTGCGCAAATTTTATGAATTGCAAAAGATTCATACCGAAGATGAGTCACTCACAACCCTTACTAATAACTCCAGAATTCGATCCAGTCTTTCCTAGCCGTTCCCTGGAAGCGGTGTAGTTGCTGGTGGATGTCTGCAAAACAACACCGGAGGGGGGTTTGGACCCTGGCGGCGTCTCCGGCGTGAAAATAAGTCTGGACTTTGGAAGAGTAGATAAGACTATAGAGATATCTAAGGAGGGTGTATGTATAGTGTGTATAGAGGATGAAAGAGTAACCCCCAAACCTTTTGTCCTTGGACTATTTATAGGCCAAGAATTAGGGCTAAGGGGGTGTACCTGCAATCATGAGCGTTGAATCCTAGGTAGGTAGAACACCTGGGTGATGTTGATGGGTTACACGTGTCCAGGTGGGAATTGTGATGTCGTGTGCCATGCTCCTGCTGGCACGTGGTTTAGGTATGCATAATTGTGCCAATCATTAGCTATTCAGAGGTGTCGTGGCCAAGTGTGATTCCTGACCATGACCTGTATTCCCAACGTCATCGTTGATGATCTTATCTCACGTCATTTGAGCTTACCATTTCTTCAGTGTTGTGGAACTTGATTTGTCTAAGTCGGGATTTGGGAGCGAATCAGGGTAGCTTGAGAGTCAGGGCTCAGGTGACATTGAATATGCCCCAACCAGGAGTCCGAGTTGAGTCTCGAGTCAGGGCTCCCGAGCAACTTTAGGTACCAGCTCTGGGAGTCAGGGCTCTCGTAGCCTATCAATGGGAGTCTGGGCTCTTATAGCCTATCAGGTAGAAAACCTGGGTGATGTTGATGGGTTACACGTGTCCAGGTGGGAGTTGTGATGTCGTGTGCCATGCTCCTGCTGGCACGTGGTTTAGGTAGGCATAATTGTGCCAATCATTGGCTATTCAGAGGTGTCGTGGCCAAGTGTGATTCCTGACCATGACCTGTATTCCATACGTCATAGTTGATGATCTTATCTCACATCATTTGAGCTTACCATTTCTTGAGTGTTGTGGAACTTGATTTGTCTAAGTCAGGATTTGGGAGCGAATCAGGGTGGCTTGAGAGTCAGGGCTCAGGTGCCGTTGAATATGCCCCAACCAGGAGTCCAAGTTGAGTCTCGAGTCAGGGCTCCCGAGAAGCTTTAGGTACCAACTCTGGGAGTCAGGGCTCTCGTAGCTTATCAATGGGAGTCTGGGCTCTTATAGCCTATCATTTGCCCCCCACTCCCTTATTCAGATTTTCTGGATTGGGGAGTAGAATTCTCCACGTAAGACCTTGGATGACTTAAAAAAAATTTGGTTGATATTTGCCCCCCAATCCAGATAGGTGTCAGTGATATGAGTCCGGATTTGAGCGTTGATAGAGTTCTTTCTCAAGTCCAAGGTTGTGAGCCTTGGGTAACTTAAGAGAAATTTTGGTTGATATTTGCCCCCCAATCCGAATAGGTGTCAGCGACATGAGACCGGATTTAAGAGTTTATAGAGTTCTTTCTCAAGTCCAAGGTTGTGAGCCTTGGGTAACTTAGAAGAAATTTTGGTTGATATTTGCCCCCTAATCCGGATAGGTGTCAGCGACATGAGTCCGAATTTGAGATTTGATAAAGTTCTTTCTCAAGTCCAAGGTTATGAGCCTTAGGTAACTTAGAGAAATTTTGGTTGATATTTGCCCCCCCCCCCAACCCGGATATGTGTCAGTGACATGAGTCCGGATTTGAGGGTTGATAGAGTTCTTTCTCAAGTCCAAGGTTGTGAGCCTTGGGTAACTTAAGAGAAATTTTGGTTGATATTTGCCCCCCAATCAGGATAGGTGTCAGTGACATGAGTCCGGATTTGAGAGTTGATAGAGTTCTTTCTCAAGTCCAAGGTTGTGAGCCTTGGGTAAATTAGAAGAAATTCTGGTTGATATTTTCCCCTCAATCCGAATATGTGTCATGAGTCCGGATTTGAGAGTTGATAGGAATCTTGGTTCCAGAATTGTACTCAAACACAGCCAGGGTTGACATGAGTCCTGGATCTAGTCTTGGCCGGATTCATGGTTTTGGAACTTAAGAAATTTTCCCAAGATTTTTTAGATTGCATATAACTGGGGACCCTGGCAACATGTTATGCGTATTGCTCTGAGCCAGAGTTGATTGGGTTGCATATTATTGGGGGCCCTGCCTACATGTTATGCTTATTGCTCCGAGCTAGGGCTGATTAGTTGCATATTGATGGGAGTCTGGTCTCGTGTCTTAGCCGGACTCATGGTTTTGGCACTTAGGAAATTTTCCCAAGATTTTTTAGATTGCATATAGCTGGGGACCTTGGCTACATGTTATGTGTATTGCTCTGAGCCAGGGTTGATTGGGTTGCATATTGCTGGGGGCCCTGGCTACATGTTATGCTTATTGCTCCGAGCCAGGGCTGATTAGTTGCATATTGCTGGGACTCCGGTCTCATGTCTTGGTCGGACTCATAGTTTTGGCACTTAGAAAATTTTCCCAAGATTTTTTAGATTGCATATAGCTGGGGACCCTGACTACATGTTATGCGTATTGCTCTGAGCCAGGGTTGATTGGGTTGCATATTATTGGGGGTCCTGGCTACATGTTATGCTTGCTCCGATCCCAACTTCTAGGTCATCATTTCTACAATTATAGTACAAATTCATGAGATTCAGAACACTAACTCACATATGAAACATAAATGAAACTATGAATCCCACAAAAAAATAGCCCTACCTGATAATTTAGAGTCAAACTGTTAAGTATTACAATGTGAAATTGATGTGATAAATTAAATGTTTGAATATAATTACTTTAAGCACTTGGTAGTATGTGTAGCTTACTACAATTGTATAACCATACCAACTACCCAAACAAAGATCATGTATGTCTATATTAGTTTTAGAATTACAAAACAGAAAAAAATGGATGTAAAATAATAAACTTACTTTTCACATGCCACTAGTAAAATTGAGTATGTAACTATGTTCAGACATAATCCGACTTTCTTAATATCAGATAGAACTTTGACTGCCTTCTGCAGTTGATCGTCATCACCTGCAGTGCAATTGGTCCTGTGATTGCTCAATATAATATGCTATCTTATGTCAATTAACAAAGCAACTATAATATACTTTTATGAGAATGAGATCTTAGAAAACTTCATTGATTATTTGAGAAAAGTAGACGCATTCAACATATTTAGTAACATAATACACAAACTCAAAAGTAAATTATACACATGTATGTATAACTTACACCAGGGAACCAAAATTCATATAGTCCAAAACCAGTCCAAAACTTAGGCATATATCTTTAAAAAAATTAACATACATATACATTTACATAACATTTGTACATACACACAAGACAAATAAGAAAACAGAAAGAGAATAATACCTACAAATCGAAGCCCTCAATACCAAATTTAATTCCAATTTTAAAAAGCCCTAATTTTGAACCCAACTTGAGCGCTAGTTCAAATCAAATAAGCAACCCCACCTAAGTACAGAGAACCCGAATCAGCCCTGAAAGAAACAGAGAGAACCCAAATTAATCAAGTAGCAATTAATAAATTTGATGAGTTCTTAAATTAAAGCCAGTTTAAACCCAAATCAAAAACCCCTAATTCGAAAAGAAGACCCAATTCGAAAAGCAATCAATAGAAGAAGCCTCAAACAAAAGAAACCTTATTCTGAAGAAGGCTTAATTCGTAGTGTTTTGAGAGAGAGAGAGAGTTCATAGTGTTGATATATATATATATATATATATATATATATATATATATATATAGAGAGAGAGAGAGAGGGGGGGGGGGATGAGTGTTTGTGAGTAGATTTATTTGTGAGTGTGAGAGTGTTTTGAAAAAAATTGATAAAGGGAAAAAATTGGAGAAGGCGGTCTTTTTGCCGCTTCCTAATT
The DNA here is from genome assembly GCA_030848705.1 of Heracleum sosnowskyi. Classification (NCBI taxonomy): domain Eukaryota; kingdom Viridiplantae; phylum Streptophyta; class Magnoliopsida; order Apiales; family Apiaceae; genus Heracleum; species Heracleum sosnowskyi. The sequence goes on from CM061239.1 coordinate 16,195,212, forward strand.
TTTTAGTATGTTTCTGTGCTTGTGTGCAAAAGACTGTATTATATACTTAGGCTTATATTTTTATCTTAATTAAATATGAAGTTAAAACTAGTACTAGATTTAACCACAAATAGTGCTTTATTAAACTAAGAAGTTTACCTTGTTTGTATTTCGATTGATAAATCGCAAACTAATTAAATAATAAATCAAATTACTTATAATCATAAATGTACATATTACTAATATTTTTAATTTTATTAAATATCACATGTGAAAATATTTTTACATTATTTATCACATTGAATGATTAATTGTATTTTTTTTTATTTAAAATGCATATTTATGTATAAAAATATCATTTTTTTTAAATCCAAAAGAGAAAATTTTATTAAGAACTCAAGTCCTTTGTAAGTACATCGATGAGAAAAGAGGGTACAGAAGACCACTCTTCATGACCAGACATAGAACTAGCTACTCTAGCTATTGCATGAGCTGATGAATTCGCTGACCTTCTAATAAAATAAACGAAATGGGACCTTAAGTCCTTTAAGATTTCTAAGCAATATGAAATGATGGCTCCAAAATAAGAATCATCTTTTTCCTTGCGTCTCATATCTTCAACCACACAGAGACTGTCAACTTCTACATACACATTCTGCAGAGATAATCTTTTTAACCATGACAAGGCTTCTTTGATGGCCAAAGCTTCAGCAACTTTTGAGTTTAGAGCTCCTTGAAGACGACCTTCGTAACCTGCCAAAAAATTGCCATCAGCATCTCTGAGAAGGCAACCATAAGAGCTCCTATTATCCTTGTCAAAGAAAGTTGCGTCCACATTACAGGATTTCCAGCCTTGAGGAGGAGGTTGCCATACCAACATGCCTTCTCGATCAAAATAGGTTGTCTGTCTATTTTGACAAGCTTGAGCATGTTGCCACTGGAACAAAAATGAGCTTGCTTCATTTATAACATGAGAGCACGTTTATTGTCCTTTGTCTATGTAGCTGGGTTCTGCAAAAGAGAGCGACTGAGACATTGATAGGCACTTTTAACCGTGTATTGTCCTTTGTCATCTTCTAACCAAACCCATTTATCGACCTGAGTTGAGCTGGAAATCGGAATTTTCAAAATTGCTGCAACATCTTCTTGAGTAAAAATATCCCGCAAGAGATCTTGATCCCAAGCCTTGCCATCCATTGTTAGAAGATTACTCACCTTTGCACCTTCTAAGCCTTAGATCCTGGGGGACTGAATCTTGGTGTGACCAATTTCTGGAAGCTAGGGGTCATCCCAAATGTTTATATTAGCTCCATCTCCCACTCTTAAAACACTGCCCAAACCAATGAGATCCTTTGCGCCTAATATACTTCGCCAAACATAGCTTGGGTTGTTTCCCAAACCTGCATTAATAACAGAACAAGAGTGATAGTATCTAGCTTTGAGTAATCTTGCTACGAAGGATTGAGGGACTGTAAGGACTCTCCAAAATTGATTTCCAAGTAATGCTAGATTGAACTCTCTAAGCTTTTTAAAACCCATCCCTCCGAATTTCTTTGGGACGCACATCCGATCCCATGCCATCCACCGAATTCCACCATTCTTCTCCATATCAGAGATCCACCAAAATTTGTTCATAAGTCTTTCTATTTCTTCGCAAAGGGAAAGAGGCAGAAGGAAGATACTAGACACATAGGACGGAATAGTTTGAACAACCGATTTAAGCAAAATTTCTTTACCAGCTCGGGATATGACTTTGCCTTTCCAACTTTGTATACAGTTCCAAACTTTCTCCTTAATGTAACCAAAAACTTCCCTTTTATTACCCCCTACCGAAGTTGGTAATCCCAGATAAGAGTCGTCAGCACGTATATGAACATTTAGAATCTGACTAATCACCTACATATGATCGTCTGATGTATTACGGCTGAAACTTATACTGGATTTCTGGAAATTTACCTGCTGACCTGTAGCACGTTCATACAGCCTCAAACAATCCTTGATGCAGTGGGTTTCAGCTGGAGTTGCCCTGAAGAAAATATAGCAATCGTCTGCAAAAAAATAGGTGAGAAACTATGGGGGCAGAATTCGCTATTTTACAACCGTGGAGAGCTCCACTTGCTATGTTCTTTTGTAACAACGTTGAGAGGCCCTCAGCACAAAGCAGGAATAAATAGGGTGAGATTGGATCGCCCTGTCGCAACCCTCGAGTTGGAACAATCGGACCTATTTCGTGTCCAGACACCAGAAAAGAATATCTCACTGAAGTCATACACAAACGAAGTCATTCGATCCACCTGTTTGAGAAACCCAGTTTTTCCAAGATCGCCAAGATAAACTGCCACTCAACCCTGTCGTAAGCCTTACTCATATCTATTTTCAAGGCTGCATAACCCAACTTTCCCTGAGTCTTTTTCTTCATCCAATGATTGACTTCGTACACTGCAATGACGTTATCTGTAATAAGCCTGCCAGGTATGAAGGCACTTTGCACCTCTGATATGTATAAAAATATCATAATACTATGTCTTCTGGTTAGTTGTTTATTTTTTAACTTATCTATACTAAACTATAATAAGCAAACATAGGTATAATTGTTGGTAGTTTGGTTCAACCATAAAAAGCATATTAACCGTTAGATTTTTTAGCAAATAAATGAGAGTCGTTAGATGTATATTAAAGAATATTCTATATTTAAGTTATTCTACCAAAGGTCTAAGGTTCGAATCCTCACAATAACATATTAAAATTAATAATTTATATTATTAATTCTAAATAATACATGCCATAAATTAAACTATGATTATTATTACTAATATTATGACATAAAACATTTATTAAAAAAACAATTGTATAAACATTATAATAAAAAAAATATGATATCGTGTTTACAAGTAAATATTTACATTAGTAAAATAATGTTAGTCTCTAAAAGAGCATTGCAAAGGGGGGTTGAATGCAATATTATTAATTTGAAATCTTTAAAACTTACAAAAGAAGAGGTTCTAAATATTTGATCTTAATAGTATATTAAAAATAAGAAATCTAAGCAATGTACAAATAATCATAGATTTCTCAAAATAAATTTTTTATTTATTTGAAAAGGATTACTACAACCTGAAAGTGAGTTCCAGCTCAAATGTGCTCGAGAGAAATATTATAAGTATTTTTCAAAAACTTAACTCACGGGAACTAAGACCATGACTTATATACTATCATGACAGTAATATTTTTAAATTGTTTAGTCTCATGTAAACTTCCTAAAATGTATCTACACAAATAAGTGAGACAATGCAAAAGTAATTTGAATACATTCTATTTTTAGTTCACACAATTTGACTTGATATAGATCTAGCATTGGTCTTGAATTGGAAAATTTTGTCTTGATATCTCTTAAGGTCCTGTCATATGCAGGTGTGTAAGATGCAACATGTGACACTTTACACATGTTACTTCAAGAATATTGTCATTATTTGATTGAAAAGTAATGATGTCGAATGCTTATATGCTTGACAGTACATTTTCCGACCAAAACTGCTGTCAAATAGAACATCCGGTCAGAACTCCGTAAACCTTGTTGTCATGCTATAGGGAAAGATGATGTCCTAACTTCCGCCAAATTTACTATTTTTTTTTAACTGACTTGCTATCAACAATCATAGACTTTGAGCCCCAAGATTGTTGTCATACTTCAAGCTTGTTGTCTCTCTTGTAGTCTTTATTTTCAACTCAAAACTTGTTGTCCAACTAACAGTAGATTTATTTTGTAATGTCAATATTGTTAACAGTAAATATTATGAGACATGAACACCACTACGAACTTTTATCAGATTACATACATTTCACTCTGCATATACGACAATATCATTTAATTTTAAATATATTGTCATGACCTAAATACTACATAAAAACACACTTTGATCGTGACGGTATAATTGACTTAATCTTTCTCAGATGGAGTGTAATTAAGTTATCAAGGAATCACCAACATACCTAACAAATATCAAAATTCACCCCCCCCCCCACATATAGACACACACACATATATATATATATATATATATATATATATATATATATATATATATAACTCTTTTTATAATTTATAAACGTGTAAGAATAAATAATAATCAAGAGATCTGAGCATTAGGTCAACACATAAAATATTTCTTATGATCAAATTCTATGAATTTGCACGATGTGTATAAAATAGAAAAACCACTTAACATTATAACAATGATAAATTATCAATTTGTAAAAAACTTGCAGAAGTTCATACATATTTAAATAAGAAATATTTATACATCAACTAATATTCCCTTTCTATTTTAACACCCCCAAACTTTATTATCAGCTTTTTTGGCTTGCGCTTTTCTTCCTTTACAATATTTTGTGTAGAACTACTGGACACATTAGGCTTTGACTTCTCCACCTTCACTTTGTAGTGTTCTTTGATGGATTCCATGCATTTCCATGGTAATTCAGTGGCTACTTGTTGAAAGAATGCTTCAGATGCAATTCCGTCAGATTTAGCCAAAACATCTTCGAAAATCTTATTCTCGTTCAAGGTCCACCCATCACCAGTATCATCCATATCATCAAATTTGATATCAGTAGATGAGTAGTTTAAAAAACACTTTTCATTAGGCGAGTCTTCAAAACGTAACTCCGATAAATCCATTGAGACAATTTTTGGTTTCAAAGATATTAGCACAGTTTTCATCTAATTGGTAGTAACATGTAACTCTATTTATAGAACCTAAACATTTAATACAATGAAGAAATCTAAATCTATGAAAATGTAGATGATATCCTACTTGATTTCGTGCTTTGAATTATGAAAGTTAAACTTTTCATCTGTTTAGAAACTGATCTGTTGTCGTTACATATATCTATAATAATCTCTAGCTGCTTTTTGATTAACAAAGGTACTTTTTCATGGATATACAGATAGAAGTTGACTAAATTAAGTTTCAGTTTTTAAGTAAAAACTAATTCTAGCTAAAAAAATTAGTTGTATAGATTATGATAACATGTGGAAGGATTGCAGCTAAGATGTAACACGTCAACTTTCTCACTCTTTCAACCAACTAATGTATTAGTTTATAAATGGGTTGTGTTAGGATTACTGTAATTGCTCATTTGTTTATTTGTATATGATAACTTTATATATATATATAACATTTATTTAGTCTTATAAAGATTAAGTTAAACATGTTGTCTAAGTCAAACAATATGGTTCTCGTAAAATTAACTTCCATCAAATATTTAGCTTAATAAGTACGGTATACGATAGTAAGTTTCTTCAAATATTATTTTCTAGCACTTTTATAAATTTACTACTAGAAAAAGAAAGTCACTTAGACATCATCTGATACATATTGGTTGGTTAAATTCGCCATGTTAAAACTCGATTAGACTTCATTTTTTTCAACAACAATGTTTACATTTTATTTAGACATCAACCTTTTAAAATAATCGATGTAAAATGTGATGTTTTTTAAGAATATCGCAACCTCAATTTATTTTTCTCATGTAACGAATAAATATCAATTTATTTTAAAAAAATAAAGTAAAAAGTTGTTTACACATTGTGTATGATGTGTTTTTCTAGATCTAGGACTCATAAATAGTTAATATCAAAATTAGAGTAATAACAAGAAATGAAGAATAGACACTGATAAATATTAGAAACTGACGTACAAGTATTTTCAAACATCGACTAAAAATCGATAGTTATGTGCATACCTTCCTCTAGAGCGAAAGACATTAGAATTCCACATATAACTGATTTCCATAACAGTTTTTCGTGTTGTAAAATGGTAACTTGTAAAATTTTATTAACATATTCATGCATAAGCATAATTAAGTTCAAGACATTGCATCTTTAATTTAAATTAACGGAATGTTTGGCGGCAGCTCTGATAGAAACTTTATTAAAGATATGGACCAAAATTTGCGAAAAATTATACAATAAGATTATAAGTTTATCATAGAATGTTTGGCATGATTTTAAAAAATTGTCTTTCAAACTTGGTCATAATGATTGTTCAAGACAAAACAACTAAAACATTGACAACATATTTTAATCAACTATGTGTATCAAAAATAGGTTGAAAAAAGTGAAACATAGTTTGGCAATACTTTTATACATTTGCAACTTGATAGAAAACTAGATAAAGTTAACTTTTGGCTATATTATACTTTAACCATTCAAGTTTACACCATTATACAGATGAACCATCAGAATTTTAAAACGCCCGGTTCAACCAATAAAGTTGACAAAACCGGACACATCAACCATAACTAAATAAAAACCGAGGTTGTAATCCACCCTCCTTCATTTAGAAAGTTGAACATAGTCCATCGTCTCTCTCTCTCTCTCTCTCTCTCTCTCTCTTTCTCTCTCTCCTTTGTATCAACTCACTATCTCTTAAATACTGATATCTACACAAACGTGTTTATCAAAGGGTAGAGTTGCAACAACCACTTAATCAACTTTAAATCACAAATCCACCTCTTAACCAACCATAATCGATCAGTCTTCAACACGAATTTGCCTCAGTGTCAAACATTGATAAATATGTACTTAAGGTTTATAACTTTGTGTTGTGACATACTTGTTTGATTTAATTTCATGTCGGTTAAAGAATATTATTTCTAGCTTAATATCTTAATTTTATGTCTGTCAAATTTTGTGGTCACCGGATACGTATAGTTTGATATAGAGGTTATTGAATAAGATTTGTTCATGTTGTTTCCGGACATCAGTCGAGAGCAGACTTTAAACCTACGCCATAAATTGTATATCTCAAATTATCTAGTAGAGTTTGGATATGTTGTAGCCCATAAAGTCTAGATAACTCAGAAAAATAATAAATGAATTATAACAAGTTGTTGGGAAGTTCTAGACATATAACCAACATTGTTTTCGCCAAATTTTAATCTCGGAAAATCTGTAATGTTTTGTACTCGGTCTTGGGAAGCTTTAAGGACCAACTTAACGATCGAATAAGTTATACAAGTATTCATATATATTTGTACAAAAAGGCTGTGAAATTTTGAAAATTTTAAACTCCAATAGCATGAGTTACAGATTTATTAGTAGTGAGAGTTCTGGAAATTTTGCAGATTTTAGAATTAAAGGCTTGGATTGTTGTTAGGAATTATGTTTATTCTTGATGATAAACAAATTAACTCAATAAAATTTGTACAAGTAAAATGTAGCCTTCAACGGATAACATGTGTATACAGTATTCGTTGAAGGGTAGCTTATCGATTGATAAGACTCATTGTAACATGTTCCTTTAGTTACAATAGCAGTTGAGAGTATAAGTGTTAGGGTTGAATAATTCATGTTGACTGTCAATTGATATGTAGAATAGGAAGGCTAATTGTAAATATTTGATGCCTTGTAATTTTACATAAGTGAAATGTACTTCAACGGATACAATTCAAACTTTAACGGATGCAGCCAAAATACCTTCAATCGATGCAACCAAGATACTTTCAACGGATGCTGGACAAATTAACCTCAACCGATACAAGGCCAATAACTAGCAGTTGAAAGTGTGATAGTGACAATTCTGACAAGTCACATGTGTTGATGGAACAAAAAGAGCATGGAAACCAGCATTTCGGGAAACCCTGAAGAAAAGAAAGCATTCTATTTTCATCTGGTCAATATAGATGATTGAAGAAGGATATTCAGCTAAAAGGCGAATCATTTCAAGGACCATTGTACATTCCAAGTAGTTCAATTTAGCTTGTAAACTTGGGATATATAACCAAGTGTAGCAATGTTTTTGGAGTTAAGAAATCAGTTTAGTTTTCTAGAGCTTAAGCAAATATTCATACTTGTAATTTGCTGAAGCAAAAACATTGTAACTGCAGCTGTGTGTTTGTTTCAAATATCACATATATATCTTCAAATAAAATCTCTCAGGTGGAACAATCAATCCACCTGAATTTTTAATTCTTGTGTTTTTATTTACTGCAATTTTAATTTCTGTTCTTAAGTCCTTTGTCTGCAAAAGAATTGAAAATTTTAAAGAATTGTATTCAACCCCCCCCCCCCCCCCCCCCCCTCCTCCCTCCTCTAACAATCTTGTGCTTACATTGTTTGGGAATAACAATTGTGTTAGCATTTTGATGCCTGTAAGTGGAAAACTTATTATTTCCTAAAAGATAAAAGTTTTAGTTCTATGTACGTGGAGTATCCCTACAAAATTTTGTAGTTATTGAACATCTGAAGCTGGAACTATAATTGATTGATTAGGATATGGTCATGCTATTTTTCAGGCTGATTGCTTGACAAAGTTTAGCATAATGCCATAAATTATAAATCTTGTGTTAGACAACGAATTTTGGATAAAGTATAGGCTGATGTGTCTAAATTACTTAGGAAAAAAGATTATGATATTGAAATAAGTGGGATAAAAAGTTATAGATTTTATAGTAAGACACGTCGGAGTTTCCAAATAACTTGCATGTGGTTAGGTAGTAGTCAAAAGAATGAAATTATCTTATTCAATTGAACATTAAATTGTCATCGTCGATCAACAATCTTTACATATTTAAATAGGATCTCAAAGGAGTTTAGTAAATCATTCTTAAGAAAATTCCACAAACGGGTGAGTATAAATTTGAGATTTATTCTATATTTTATATTTATAATTTGTATGTTAATTACATGAATGTAAGTATAAATCGGAGACCGGCTATTTTAATGTGCTCTGTGATTCGTGTTTTAAGATGTACAGTTGTTGTGGATAAATTCGATGATTGAATATGTGTGATTCAGTTACATACATATGATTTATATGAATATGTTGTTACATGAAATTTGCAATCGAGTACACCGGTATATGTGTAGAGATTTATACATGGATATATATATATATATATATATATATATATATATATATATATATATATACAGACTTGAAAATACTCATATGTTACGTGCATCTCACTCATTTGCATTGGGCTAATTAAAAGGTGTTGTGACAATCATACTTTAGTAATTACAATTACACAGAAAAAATCGTCGGGGTTCTATATGGACCTGACTTTGTGTCAGACATATACGAAGCCGACTAAGTGTCGAACATATACGGAGCCGACTAAATGTCGGAAATATACGAAGCTGACTTTGTATCTGAAATAAACGGTGATGCCTGCTGTCCAGACATACATGAATCCTTCAGGTCATGTACAAACATTAAAAAGTTACTTTTCACAACAAAATAAAAATAAATAGTGTCTTGTGCATAAATTACCCATATCCATAGTATATGTTTACTTGATATGTTGGCGGTAATTGCTTACTTGATTAAATGTATTATAAATGATACCAAATGTTTTAATTCGATGATGATTTATGCTCACTAAGTTGTGGCTCATATAAAATGTAAATGTTATTTAGGATAACTTAAATGTAGATCTTTTGCCTTGTACCAAGTTGGAGTTGGATATAAGGACGTGTTATATGTTGTCCAACCGATGATCCAGCCTCCCTCATCATCATTTGCATACGAGATATAGTATAGTTGTAGACTTTCGCGAGAAAAAATTTTAAGGATGCATTTTATCACATGTATAGATATTATAATTTAATCTATAAATTGAATTACTTATTTTATAAATTTCATTTTAAATATATTAAATTTTAAGGGTGTCACATAGATGATGCCGAAGATTGATTTGTTGGGTACATCATAAAGCATCATATGTCCATGTTTTAGATAATTTGGATGCTCCGGAGACTCACAAAAGGATAGGGTTGATTGTGATATGGAAGGCAACAGAAGTTCTATGGACTTGTATATCGTATTGAGTTTGCAGGTTTTACTAAAGCTATATAGGTAACAAAGGTTTAAAATTTGACTAAGATGTAATTTGGCTTTTGTTCCTAAACAGTGCACTTCATCATTGTTGATTTGCCGCTTGACACAACCGCACATTTTGGTTCGGGTAGATATCAAACCAGAACCAACCCGCAAAAAAGCGGTTTTTAAAAGATTCAAACCAAACCGTGAACCATAAACCAACAAAACCAAATCACCCGGTTCAGTTTAAGTCGGTTCGGATAAAGGAATTTTTGCGGTTCTTAACATAATTTGATTAATAAATTTAAGAAATAATATAATACATTTCTGATTTAAATTTTCCCATATAGCTTGATTAGTAAAATCAGGACATTAAAATATTTCTCATATTTAAATTTTTCTTCTTTAAATGTGCATAAATAATATAAATTATTCCTACATAACAAAGTATTAACCACAAATGACTAACGTTTAATTTACTTAAAACAAAGAAACATCGGAACGAAAAGTAATATAAAAATCTTCAACATTATTTTTAAAGAAGAGTAATACAAAATCGATTGATATTTCAACACTTTCTTGTAAGCCATTATATATCTATACTAGCTTAAAACTCATGCGATGCACAAAGTGTTTATAATAGTTGTCATTCGATGATTTACGTTATAATATTTTATTAATTGCATTTGTTAAAAAAAATAAGTAAACATGTTAAAATAGGTAATTTTTTAAAAAGTTTAAAAGCACTAAAATAGGATTTAAAATAAATAATTAAGGGTTTACCTGTGATATCTTTGGAAAAACAGAGGTTTTAGTAAATAAAAATGAAATTAAAATAGGTTTTAAAATAAATAATTAAGGGTTTAGTCGTGAAATTTTTGGAAAAGTAGGGGTTTAGTAAGTAAAAATAGAAAATGTAACATGTTTTAGTTAAAAAGGTTATTACCCGTGATATTTTTGGAAAAAAAAAGATTTTTTGTTAGAAAAAATAAAAAAAGTAATGTGTTTTAGCCGAAAAAGGTAATCGGTTATAAATATGTCTTATTTTTAATAGTATTTTTGATAGATAAATAAGGGTAATTAAGTAAAATCACGAAGTACCAAAAACCAGGTACCGTGCCGACCAAACTTTTAATGTTTTGTCTTTAATAATATAATATAGTATAGTATATGTATATTATAAAGTTTTGCATAGCCCATACCACATGTATCCATATTTAGGTTTGGATTAAATTTTCAACTTAATTTTGACCCATTGGATAATACATTTAGTGGTTTCACAACCATATATGCGTTTGGATAAGATCCACATCCATTATTTGACTCATTATTAATTATAAAGAATTTGTATACAAATGTAAATATCATTAATATAATTTTTAATATTTATGATAAGTTTTATTAATAAAAATTTGAATTAATCTTTTGATTTGGTAATCTCATTAATGCATATTATCACGATATATAATAGAATATCTAATTACTAATTTTACTTTTACATGTATTTATTAAAATATATAAAAGTAATATTGTATTAAATTTTATATTTTTGAAATCATATTGTTTGATCTTAAATATAAAATATTTTATTTATTAATTTTACCGTTATTAGATTTATCAATACTATATTATTAAATACGAAACATTAAAGGTTTGATCGGTGCGGTACCAGTTTTTTAGTACTTCGTGTTTTTACTTAATTATCCTTACTTATCTATAAAAAGATTATTAAATAATAATATAATCTATTTATAACCAATTATCTTTCTCACCTAAAATAAATTCCAAAAATATCACGGAAAATTACATTTTCCAAAAATACCACGGGCAGTTAACTTTTTTGATTAAAACATGTTACTTTTTCTATTTTTTCTTACTAAAACCCCTTCTTCTTCCAAAAAATATCATGGTCAAAGTCTTATCTTTTTTCAATTAAAACATGTTGTCTTTTATATTTTTTTTTACTAAAATTCTATTTTTCCAACAAAATCCTTTTCATTTTCCAAAAATATCACGGGCAATTACTTTTTTCGATTAAAACATGTTATCTTTTCAATTTTTTCTTACTAAAACCCCTCCTTTTTCCAAAAAATATGATGATCAACGTCTTACCCTTTTCAATTAAAACATAGTGTCTTTTCTATTTTTTTCTTACTAAAACCCCTCTTTTTCCAAAAATATCTCGGTCTATAAAAAGATCATTAAATAATAATATAATCTATTTATTTTCTAACAAAATTCTTTCATTTTCCAAAAATATTATGGGCAATTACTTTTTTTGATTAAAACATGTTACTTTTTCTATTTTTTTTACTAAAACCCCTCTTTTTCCCAAACAATATCATGATCAAAGTCTCACCTTTTTCAATTAAAACATTTTGTCTTTTATATTTTTTTCTTACTAAACCCCCTCATTTTCCAAAAATATCCTTGTCTATAAAAAGATTATAAAATAATAATATAATCTATTTATTACCAATTATTTTTTTCAACTAAAACACATTAATTTTTCTATTTTTTTATAACAAAATCCTTTACTTTTCCAAAAATATCACGGGAAATTACCTTTTTCGATTAAAACACGTTACCTTTTCTATATTTTCTTACTAAAACCCCTCCATTTTCCAAAAAAATATTGTTGTCAAAACCTTACCTTTTTCAATTAAATATGTTACTTTTTCAAATTTTTCTTACCAAAACCCCTCCTTTTCCAAAAATATCACGGTCAAAGCCTTACTCATTTATTTTAAAATATATTTTATTGCTTTTAATTATTTAAAAAAGTTTACCTATTTTAACATGCTAATTGTTTTTAACAAACACAATTAATAAAATATCAAAATATGAATAATTAAATAACAATTATTAAAACAATCTGTGCATCGCACGGATTTTTAAGGGGTAAGAGCCCTAAATAACGATTTTTTATCTAACAATGCCCAAAATAATCATATGTGGGAATGATGTCCAAAATAACCGGAACGATAGGCATTTCACGAATGCGAGGCTAACATGCGCAATATGAAAATGCAGAAACAATGCAACCATGTCTTCCCATATGCTGCACACGCAAGCCAAGGATCCGCACATGGGTACAAGCATACCCCAGATGCGTGTATCATGCCTTAAACTAAACTCATAATTCTCTCTCTTTTGGATCACAAGTCACAATATCCCCCCCCCCCTCTTTTATCCCCCACAAAACTGATATTTTTATCGCTATCATCTAATCATCTTGACAACATACATCAAATGCCAACGAAGCCGCACACGCATCCTTTGAATGCGGAGGCAATCGTACACGCATCGGTAATATGTGTAGCTGCCACTTATCCAAGTAGCCCCAGGCCTCGGTCATCGACATAACAACATATCAAAGTCGAAGACTGTTAAGAAAGGTTGATTCAATTCCGATTAATGTGTTGTCGCCGCGATTTCATTGATGTGTTTTCGCCAGTATTGTACCAAGGACACCAAATGATAAAACAAATTCATCTACCAATTTCTATGTATGTTTATGTATAAGTACACATATGTATTCAATAGTTATATATGTAAACCCAAACAAGATGAGATGTGATAAGTCATTCTACCGTCGGGCTCTACTTTCTTGGTATTACGCTGGAACAGATGCTTGTTTGGCTTGTTGGGCTTGTAATGCTTGTTTGGCTTTGTCGAACTTGTTGGGTTTGTCCGGCTTGCTGAGCTATGTTGGCCTTGCTGAGCTCCACCGGAATTACCTCCGAGCTCCCTGATACGGAAATCCCCGCGGGGGGTTATGTCCCTGTAAGCACCTCCGGCTTGAGAATAAGTATCCGGTGGACGGAAAATATAATACATATATGTAGATAGGTATTAATTTCTAGAGAGAGAAAGTAGAGAGAAGGTAGAGCAAAACCTATCAGAAATTCAATATAGTGAAAGTGTGATGAATCTTGTGAACCCCTTCCACTGAAGTGACTAGGGGGTATTTATAGGCTCATGTCATGTGCAGTGCACATGACTGAGTGTCCATGTGGGGGACAAGTGCTACAAATTAGGATCTTGGTTGGGGGGGTCAACGTCCACCTTGTGTCAGTTGCATTTTGTCCGGACGTTTGGACCATATACTGGTGCAAGATTTGTTGCAGGTATTAGTGTCTTGTCATTGTTAACTTTGTCTTGTGTGTAGCTTTATTGCAGGTATCTGTGTCTTGTCCTCGTTAGCTTTGTCTTGTGTGTACTTGTGCGTTGTGCTACGTGTCATGTCCAATCCTTGTGGGCTCGGTGGACCTTGCAGGCTTTTCGGACCTTGTAGGCATTGTGGACATTGTAGGTTTTGTTTATAACTTGAGCTTGTCAAACATTGGTTTTGTCTTGCACATACCTTGTCCATTGTACAACATGCCATATCCAACCCTTGTCGGCTTTGTGAAGCTTGCGGACAACGTGGACCTTGCAGGCAATACGGATCTTGCAGGCATTGTTGGACCTTGCTGGCAATGTGAACCTTGCATGCATTGTTGGACCTTATAGACATTGTGAACCTTGCACGTACCTTTGTGGGATTTATCGAACTTCCAGGCAATGTGGACCTTGCAGGCATTGTGGACCTTGCAGACATTGTTGGACCTTGTAGGCATCGTGAACATTGCAGGCTTTGTGGACCTTGAGGCATTGTGGACCTTGTAGGCCTTGGGGACCTTGCAGGCCTTGTTCTGAACTTGGGCTTGATTTTAATTGGTAGATTGACCCTATACAAGTCACATACTATCAAGATGTAATGTAATATAGTGGGTTGTTACAGTAAGATAAATTGTTAATGTAAAGAAGAAACTTTGACATTGATACTATTATTGTAGGACTATAAATGCAGATATATGTGTATACTGTATGTACCGAACATAGTGAAAGTATGTCTATTATTGTACCGTATACGCATGCTAGAAATGCGAATATAGTTGGGTAGTTTGGACACTTTAAGCGACAATGGGTATTTTGGGCATATGGCTATTAAAAAAGTGATATAATGGGAATTTTCTCGGTTTTAAGCTAGTGTGTGTATATATATATTATTATTAAATAAAATTTTGAACTACTGTATGAGTAGCAAAGGCTATAATCTAGTATACTATAAATTTTTGCATAACCCGTGCCTAAGGTTTGAAATCTATATTCAGCTTCGGACAAAATTTTGTATTATATTTGACCCACTAGATAATCTGTTTTACAAGTTTTTTTTCTTGATAAATAAAATGTTTTTCAAGTTATGTATCCATATTTAGGTTCGTATATAACTTATACATTTATTTGCCCATATTTAATTATAGTAGATTTGATTTCCTTCTTCAATTATCATTTATGTTATTTAAAAAATTTATGAGAAGTTTATTAAAAATTATTTGAGTAATTTTAATATTTTGGTAAGGTCATTAATGCAATTTATCACACGATATAAAAAATGATATTTAGTAATGAAAAATATTTTAATATTTTGTCGAACTTGACCAAAATATTTTAGAACAAAATTTTCGTTTTCATTTTTAATCCGCATGTAAAATATGTGTGTTAAAAGCATTACTCTAATAAATAAATTCACTGAAATTATTTTTATTTTCAAATATACCAACATTGCTTTTATTAGTAACATTTGCAATTCTAATTATTTGAATCACATCATTTTATATATATATATGAGAAAACGGAACATGGTACTTTCGTGAGATATGAATAAAATCATGTGTTTTTATATACAGAAAGATATGAATAAAATCATATGTTTTTATATACAGAAAATTTACACGAAATGTATCTCAGTTCCCCATTGCTTAAAACTTGAAAAATTAATTGATATACAAAATCATCTTTACTCATTTTTTTATTCGATACATAAATTTTCTCGGATATGTACTTCCACTCAAATAAAAGTCACTTGAAATTTGAAAATTATGATACTATTATTTTAATGCACTTACGGTATTTGTAGGGGAAAATATTAACCATGAGATACAATTTTTCATATGAAAAGTTATATGGAGACCATGGTAACTGAGACATGAATATTATTTTGCAATCAAAATTTTGTAAAATAGATTATATTTTGTATTTAAAAAATTATAAAACGTATTTTTGTAAAACATGTTCTATTAAAATTATTATTTCATTGAAAATCTTAAAGATTGTTTTCTAAACTAAACATGTATGTTTTATAAGAGAACAAATATGTTTTACATTATCAAAATTTATACTCCCTCCCTCCGTCCCATCCATTTGTTTACATTTGGATTGGGCACTGAGATTAAGAAAAAGAAATAGTTGATTTTTATATTATAAAAATGTACTACTTTTGAAAAGTTTAGAAACATAAAAAATTAAGAGTTACATCCAAAAAAAAATGTATAAAAATAATTGGGACATAGAAAATATAACATAATTGACAAAATATTACGTACTTTTACTTCCGCAACAAAGTCTTATAGCGGCCTCCATATACAATATGAAGTGGGATATATAAGTTAAAATATTACGTAATTAATTTTTTGTTGGAACCGATTCCCGATTCCCGATTGAAATGGTATCTTGTATCAATTACAAGCATATAGTTTCCAAGCACAAGTCCATAGTTCTAATCCAAAGCATTTAAGTACATCAACCTCCTGCAGTGCCTCAGGGTAAGTTGACACATTATTGTATATATCATCACAATAAGAGTAAATTACAGAATATTGGCCCGTTAAATAATTGTTTTGCATTTTGTTCGCTCATGTTCGAAATTCGACACTTTAGTGGCTCAATAAAAAAAACTTAGCCACTTAAATAACTTCCGTCAAGTTAACACTAACACCATTAGTCAATCAAGGGTATACTTGTCCAACACTCTCATTTAACAACAATATCAGCCCCATATAAAACCATTTATTTGCTTTCAGATTTAAATTAAATCAAAGTAAATGAATATTAAAAAATGACTAAGTGTTTTAAACTGAAATTGGTCAAAAAATATTGCATAGCAATGCCATTGTTTAAACAAAAAAAAAATTGGCCAAAGATTACAGATTTACAATTCCAAAATAATGGTGGGAAGGTCAATTAAGTTTGCAGAAATTAACGGAAAAGTGGTCTTCAATTCTGAATTGCATTTTAGGTGGGTTTGTTGAACTCATTATCTTTTGTATTTCTAACTTTCGTCACTCTCTTTCTTGTTGTGAATGCATTGCTTGAACCACTTTCCATTGCTCTTTTCTTTTTGGTCTTCCCAACTGCTTAATTATTTTTATCAAGATTCTTGTCAGCTGCTCATTCACTCGCATTATTCCTCACAGGTGCTCTTTCACTTGCATTATTCTCAGCCCATTCGAGTCGAACCGAGCCTTATTAAACGAGCCGAGTCGGGTCGAGCTCGCGAACCGCCCGACTCGAATTACAGCCTTACCTCGCGAACCGCCCGACTCGAATTACAGCCTTACCTCGCTGTATATCTTAGATATGCTCTGAGCTGATAGACATTGACGTACCCTTTTTCTAATGAATCAAGGCATCTCATCGATCTAGTGTTATTTGTGTGTCTACATATCTAAGACCACAAAAGACAAGTGTACCCCTGTGATTGCTGATCAATAATAACGATAGTATGTTTTTATTTAACGGGACTTAAAGAAAGTCACTTAGATTGCTACTTTTTTTTTTTGAGCCACTAAAATGTTGGATTTCAAACATGCGTCCAAAAAGTGCAAAAAATTTATTTTACAAGCCATGGTTCTGCAATTTACTCTCACAATAACCAGGCGTATCTTTTTCAAGTTTCTGACAAATATTTAATGCATGTGAAATGTTCATTGCACTGGATGACAGAACACAGGCATGGTAGGAGAAAAATAATGCACAGTTTCGAGCAGTGTTTTAAAAATCGTTGATTAATCGAGATTAATCTCCGATTAATAACGAAACGACCGGTCACCGAACTAATGAAGCAAAAATTAGTTTAAAAAGGTATAAAATTAAAAAAAATAGTTACAATTAAAAAAGTTAAAATTAATTAAAAAAGGTAGAAACTTGATTAAACAATAGGAAAAAAACATTATATGCTTAAAAACGTAAATTCTCTTAATTTTTCCTATCAAATTGATATATAATTCAAAAATTAAATTTTCAAATTTTTATTTATTACAATTAATAACAAAGTACAGCTTTTTTACACTCCAAATATTCTACATTTAAGGAATGGATGACAATTTCGTTGTTATTTTTAAGAAGGCATTATTCAACGTTGCCAGCAAAATGATTATTTTTTTTTCTGGTAGGTGAGAAATCTGATTGCTTTTATAGTCTATATTGCATATACGCCATTTTCTTTGTTTTTCAAATTTTTGCGAAGAATGTGCCTTTCCTGTACTGACATTTCACACCTACAATTGATTTATGCCAAATGACAGGTCAAATGTAATTTGCAACTCTGCAAATGTAAATGCATAAATGCTACATCATTGTTCCCTGTCTTGAATGACCTTCACAAAAACCTTGTCCAGCACAACAATAGGTTTGCTGTTAGCATATTACATCACAGGCATTGGGACATCTTTAGAATTTTCTGGAGGATTAAATTCTTTTCCTACCAGAGTTTTTAAATAAACATTCCAAACATCTGGGAGGAAAGAAAGGGCAGTTGATGAATAACAATACATGAATAACAGTTAAAATAAAATTGTCCTTCAAACTTCATCAAGGGCATGATATTGACAACCTTAAATTATAGGAAATTTCATTGGCAAAGTATACAAAGGTTCTGATGGAGAGCCGGCGCCTTTTACTGCCAATCCTAACGAGTATCCGAGAGCTCTTGCCACGGGAACAGCAACAGCATTACCCACTTGAATGTACCTGTACATTAATAGAAACAGAATATATTTTTTTTGTCAAGTTATCTAGAAATGGTAATCGTTGCATATGATATTAATATAAAAGAAGCAAAACTTTTTAAACTAATTACCTTTCCTTAATAGGACCAAAGAGCTTGTAATAATCTGGAAAGCCTTGAAGTCTAGCATTCTCACGGATTGTGAGTACTCTGTTTTGCTCCGGATGAATTATGATCTAGCAAATAAATTACATAACCAAATGTCAGCCATCACACCAACACCGCCATCAACCCACCAAACATGCATTTATAGAATATGTACCTGATTATGTGGTTCAGCTCTTGTCACTACAGTAGGCACAGTCTCATCCCACCATAATCTTCCAAAAGGTCTAAGATTTTTTTTAAAAAAAGGAACCATTTAACAACTAACTTTCTAAAATCTAACAAGGAAATTAGTAAAATAAAATTTTCCTTACTTAGAAGAGGTTCCTCGCACGAATGTCATTGCATAGTCAGGAACCTTCAATTTTTTAAACCATTGTTTAGACAAATTCAAAGGAGTTTGAAATAAGAAACAAGAAAACTAGCAAACTATAATGAACAGATCATACCAAAGGCTTTCCAGAAGGCAAATAAACACGGTCAATGTCAGGGTCCCATTCCACTTTATTATCGGATCGAACTTTGACACCTTTAAGATCCCTAAAATTGGCACCCTGTGTTTCACAGGTGAAAGTTAGTAGCTAGCATGCATATTAAATAAATTAACAATCAAAATCTACTCCTGAAGTTTACATCGTTATTAATAAATTGTTTGTCAAAGTTAAGCAGAAGAAGAAAAAAAAAGTTTGTCCAACCTTTTTGACTGGTATATGACAAACACGTTGATAATCTTCAATGTTTAATTTTAATGGACGATGATCAGAGAGAAAACGGCCTGATTCTGCAAACTCTGGTGGTGCAGAACCTAGCATCTCTGCATGTAATTTCAATTGAGTAGAAGATTAAGAAAAGCTCAAAATGCAAACCAGACAAGTGCAAACTCTATAGTTCAGGATAAAACATTAAGTCTTGCTCATGCCCATTATTACTCAGTTTACCTTCTTTTCCTAATCTAATAAACTTCTGAAATTCAGTTTTAGGATCAGCATCATATGGCATCTCATCACGGTGTTCATCATTTCCCACCTATACAGAACAGGGAAATGAGAATATATAAACATAATAACATATAACAAATCTGCTATGTTTATAACTAACAGTCTGTCACTCTAAAGACGCAGAATATACATACTGCTGGAAGGTCAGAAATCGCATCCCCCAAGTACAACTTGTCCTGTAATTTAGCAGCAGCACCTTCATCATAGGTAACAGCATTTGACTGCAGTTAATAAGATAAATGGATCATCATCATGAAGAAACAATGAAATCGGTATTTATGTGGGTGGAGTGAGGACTGGTGAATTCAAGGTTTAGTTTTATGAAAGGAGCTAGGTATAATAGAAGCTAACAGAAATTCACAAAGGAAAAACAGTTAAAAAGAATACAGTTCATTAAAAAGGAAACATTATATCAAAGTTTTATCAACTTCAACAACCTTTAGGTTATGTTTACTGTGTTGCAAAAGATAAAAAGGAAACATTATATCAATGTTTTATCAACTTCAACAACCTTTAGGTTATGTTTACTGTGTTGCAAAAGATCATTATAATGGCAGAAAGCCACATTATGGTGCCATGCCAAGTTGTTAAAGGCAGCATTCTTCTCTTTTATGTACTAATAGTTAAATCTCAACTTCTACAAAATTCTTATTGATCGGCTTCACTTTCTCACTGCAGACTACCATCTTCTAACATGCAGTTCTGACAGGTTATAGTTTGCAACTATCTCCACGACTATGTTTTTCTATCCGGAACGGAACAACTGTGAGCATTTAGGAATTAGGAAGTTAAAATGGTTGTTTGATGTCTTGTGTGTTTCTGACCATAGTGTATATAATGTTGATTATTTGTACCGGATGTTAATATTTTATTAATTATTTATGAGAGTTTGTACAAGTATAATGGAAGAGGGTGAAGTCTTACTCATCTCCGCGCGTCTACCTACTGTGGGGAAATGTGTTTCTACAGAGATAAAAGCTACTAATCCAACAGTTCAAGAAGAGTCTCACCGGCCCGGCCTATGCCGAGAGGGTTACACAGGTAATCATGAATATGCCTTGGGGAGACGGATAAAGAATGTCACTTATTAAAGAATGATTTTACCTCCTTTACTGACTTTATTCTTTAGTATTAAATTTTTAATTTAAAAAACCATGTTGCACTTTATAATTAGCCCTCGAAAAATGCCTGGTTGATGCTTTCCATAATAAACTGCCATGAATTGTAACGTTCTTTGACAAAATTCAGTTGAATTCAACAATAGTATACAGAAATGGAAACATACCTCAAACTCCAAAGGAGAATGTCCTCTCACAACAACATTGTGAGTAGGCAATGGAAACTGAGGCAAGTTCTGAAATAAGAGAAGTCTTAGTGTAAGTACGCATTGTACAGTATAACTACAGTTAGGAAATAATTAACCAGTTTATGAACTTATTACCATAGTGTAATGTGCACCCCACAGGAATACACGCATGCGAAATTGAGGAAGGCCGTAAGCTCCTGCTACCATCATACCCAAGCGGGTCTGATAGTTCATACCAACAAGGCGGCCTACTGCATATCGCCCGAGAAAACCTTTGGAAAATCTGAGTAAATCGACCACATTTTCCATCAACACAAATTTTGGCCTTAAATGCTCCACAATATTCATATAAACTAAAAGTTGTTCATTTTTTGTGTCTTCCAAAGGATTTTTGGAGTTCCGAAAGCGGTTAAATCCACTAATTCCCTGGCATGGAGGGCCTCCACATATCACATCAGCATCGCCCTATTCAGTTGTCACAATGTAATATATCATTTGACATAAACATGATTGATTCTTTTAACAAGCATTTACAGTGTACAAGAGAAAACAAAAGTGTCAAGAAGCCAAGAGATATTTTACTTTTATCCACAGGGGACAAACAGACTGTTGCGGAAGCTACTTGTATACAGGGAGGCACAATAAACTGCTGTGGAGACTACTTGAACTAATGAGTATGTCATACTGTCAGTTATATCCAATAGTAATAGGGTTCCATATCCTTATTTTTTTACCTAATATTAGTACGGCTATGCTGAATACATCTACACATTAGATGCAACATTTTGCAAGATCATAATTTGTATATCTATTATACTAAATGAAAGACAAAGCCATCAATGAAATATACCAGCTTCAGGCACTATACCATAATGTAAGATGTATTTTAAAAAAATTACTAAATAAAATAAAAGATTCAGGATAGGATAGTTGACTCTCATGCATTAAATTGTTGATAGCAAGAACAATAAAGAAATGGAATCTGATATTTTGTGAAAAGAAGTCCATTATTGACTTTAAACTTACAGGCAAAGGTAGAATCTTTGAATTGAAGCCATTTGTGACAAACTCCTTTAGTTTATCCTGAGCACCACTGACAAATGAAATTATACAATAATCAACAACAGAACATGAAGATATAGGTAAAACTGGAGTGGGAATTGCTATAATATCATACCTTAAGCCATCTTCTGGCTCCCACGTGTCTTCATCTTCTCCGTAGCCCTTCCAGCGAATCTAAAAAATCCATTTTGTTAGATGTTCAAAGCACAGCAGCTCTTATCTTATTTATACGTTGTATTTGCACAACTATCCATGGCAAACTACAGTTACTGGACCAGAGCATTACAAAAAGATAACCTTCATACTGGTTTAGAGATATACAAACCTACCAACAATCAGCTGTTTTGATTTTAGTTGTTAGCTACACTTCATTATAATAGCAGTTCTTCCCAAACGACTGTACCATTCTCAAATTAGGGCTGTCATTTGAGTGGAGTAGAACCAAGTTTTAAGTTATCAAACTCATCAAGTCAAGTTCTACACAATTAGGGCTGTACTTGTTTCAGATTGACTCTTATATTGATATACTGAATCAATCCTTGCTCACAATGTTAATATTATTGAGCGTCAGTCAATATCTGAACCTCCGGATACTGAAAACTTTAACTTTAATTTTTAAACCAGATAAAAGGCTTAACCCAACAGTATCAAAGACAACTTCATTTTGATACATTATTGAGTTTAAGCTAACAGCAAGTACGAATTGAAATCATCAAAATCTCAATACAACTCATAATCCTTATGGAGAAAAAATACATGTTCAAGTTTAAAAATAAGTATTAGTCAGTCAAATCATTTCAAGCTTGAGAACAGTTCTAATTATAGCCATATTCAAGTACAAATTGAATTGTCAAAATCTCAATACAACTCATAATCCTTATGGAGAAAAAATATGTGTTCCAAGTTTAAAATAAGTATTAGTCAGTCATCGTTTCAAGCTTGAGAACAGTTCTATTTATAGCCATAATCATTCAGTCAAATCGTTTTAAGCTTGAGAACAGTTCTAATTATCAAAGACAACTTCATTTAAATACATTATTGAGTTTAAGCTAACAACAAGTACAAATTGAATTCATCAAAATCTCAAAACAACTCATAATCCTTATGGAGAAATAATACGTGTTCGAGTTTAAAAATAAGTATTAGTCAGTCAAATCGTTTTAAGCTTGAGAAAAGTTCTAATTATAGCCATATATTCTTGATTTGCAAAGCAGGACGCTAGTAGGATTTTAGATGTGGCAGTTAGGGTTTTCAAGTTAGTAGATCAACAGATAATGAAGTTGGATGCTAGTAGGATTTTAGAAGTGGCAGTTAGGGTTTTCAAGGTAGTAGATCAACAGATAATGGATAAAATCTAAACATATACTACACTGTTTACAAACGTAAAATCTAAACATATACTGCACTGTTTACAAACGTGAGCACATAACTAATACCTTGAAATATAGTCCAAGTTCTTTCTGCCCGGCAGGGAGACCATAGCAAATGGATAAAATCTTCTCCACCTCAAAACATTCCTCATCATCATCTACTTGTGTTTCATCCTCGTCATCTTCATTATTGTCTGCATTCTCAGGTGACGATTTTTTTTGCTGAAATCCGTTATTTTCAATTAACGAAAAAAAGGCACACAGTCTCTGCCACTCCTTTAGAAGAGCTAAAAATTCTTCAGCTTTCTCGTTTCTAACCTGGTTAAGATCCACAATAGTTATCAGAAAATGATGAACATAAAAAAGGACATTTATTATAAACATTATACCTCTGTCTCTGGATGGTTGAACTTTAGGCTTTGGCATGCATATCGGTTGAGGTCTACTGCCCATTTCTATAATAAAATAATAACCTAATTAATAATCAAATACAATTAAAAACCAAACAAAGAGCTTTAAATTTCTGCATTCATGGCAGCTTACTAGCCTCAATTACAACTCACCGTTACAAGTTTAATGCCGGACAAGTTGGCACCAAGACAGAGCCCAGTGGACATGGCACCACATCCTGAGAAGAGGTCCAACAACTTCATTTCTTTTGGGTTATTGCACCCTTCATCTTGACACACATCAGTCTCACTTGAGATGGTAGAACCAGATTTATTTCCATCTTCAGTGTCTTCTACAAACAAAAGAACTAAGGTTAGACACAGGGACGCAGAAGAATCGTCAAGAGAACATACTTAGAAAAAAGGTGTTGGATATTACCTTGTTGTGGCTTTAAAAAAGTGGAGAAGGAGACAGAGTACAACATATCATAATAATAGTCACACACTGCAACAGTAGCCAACTTCGAATTTGTATCAGCCTGATACAATAGTAATATAACTCAAGTTCAGATATAAAACATATAGATATTAGAAAATAATTTATCACCTAAAGAACACTAGTCTTACATTCAGGGGCAGCTGAAGAATTTTTATCTTTGAAAGCAGACAGTCCAAATGATTGTCATCTTGAATGGTGGACAGAAATACACGTTTATCATCAATAAGGTCTGAGCAATTTCCAATGACCTAAAATGAAAGGAGAATATAAATACATCAACCACTAGCACAAACTTACACAAAGCCATGTTACTTTCTTAAATAGCTTACTGTGTCTTTTGCCCTGTAGAACCATTGAGAAGTTACATAGGGTTCACCATCGACACCCTCAAACATTTCAACAATCCGACATATATAATTATCATTCCCATCACCTGCCTGAGATAAAAATAGCACAAATAAATTAGCTCCAAGAACACAAACATTCAAGCTAGACTAAAGTATATTAACCCCTTTACATCAATCTAAACTACTCTCTAATTCATCATATATGAAATAAAATGGCCTTCTTTCTTTGACTGGTTATTTCACACTTCATATTACCTACCAACTTGGATACAATTCTTACATATTTTAATCATTACACATCATTGACAACCTTTTATCTAAGACACGCATTACTTTAATAACTGTTTATCTTGAAATAAGTAATAATTTGTAAACACCAACCAGTTTTGAGAATACTTGGCAATTGTAGCAGAGCTATTATTTCAATTTTTCTAAGAGTCTGCATGAAGAAAAAAAAACGTCATACCATGACATGGGCATCATCTCCAAGAGCAAAAGATATACGCCCATCAACCCTTGCTTGTGTATAATGCCTACGAGCTTGTAGTTTCTCTACTTTACTGTTTCAGAAAATGAATATTACATGTTTAGTCTTTAATCAAGTGAAGCAATGTCCGAGAGCAGAAAATAGCTATCTTAACATCATAATACAGTAGAAATTCATCTTATGTTAAGTCCAAATACGTGAACAGTAACAGCTTTGGAAATGTGTGAAAATGAGGAAAAGGGTACAGGTAAAGCAAACCTGAAAGTATTATAGCAAACAAGTATTAATGTAATTTCACAGTTGCAACCTAAAAGAAATAGTATAAGCAGCCTAATCTGCATAATCAGAGAGCTAAATAAAATTAAGAATTAATACATGTAGCAAATATGTAACTTCTTCTTTTGTCAAATCATAACTTGCCCTTCTTATGGATGTTACCAAAAAATTAGGTTTAGTATTAGCCGAACTCAAAAAGGCTTTCATTTTGAAATCTAAAAGGCAACTACAACTTGATTACCTTATTTTACTTGTTCAACTTTAAAAATTGGTGGTGTAAAACTTCACATATCTTACCAAAAAGATCAAATGCCCAACAAAAGTTAAACTTCAAGAACATAATCTGGTCGGTGTATTATGATTTGAAATTGTTCTGTCAATCAAACAAATTGTGGGTTCATTATATTTTCTGGAGGACAACACCATAATGTTAAAATGTCTTTATGTAATTTATATTGCTGGATTGCAGAGGAGAAAAATGTAACATGTTTTTTGGGAAATATATAACCTCCGTTTACAGACATGAAGAACAAACAAGAAACACAAAAGTAAAACATATCAATATGAATGTTCAAAAAGGTGTTCAATTCAGTACAATGTATGTAGTTAAGAAATTCTGAACAAGTAAACCTTAATGTAGACTTATGCAAAACATAACTGATGCATAACATTAACAACCTTCTAAATTGAATTATTACATTCCACCTCTTTGAAACTAATGCATTATATTAAAAAAATTTCTAAATTTTATAACTAATGCATAATTTTAACAACTCTCAAACTTTGATTACAACAATCCACCTCTTTGACACTAACCAAGGTTGTCAACCTAAATGTCAACTCAACAAGATAGTCCCCAATTATTATTTGGAACATTAATTACACAATCCCAAATATAGTACAATTACCATCAAATTCAAAACCATAATCACAAAAATGAAAAAAGAAATACCTTATAGACCTCTGAGCCTCTGCACCTCCAGTCTGTTCATTTAAATAAACAAAACATCACCACATTAGTAAATCAAACTCAAACTTATTAAGAACAAGTCCATACAGTTCAATTCATAATAAAAATTGATAAATACTTCCTCCGTTTGCATATTAACATCCTTTTTGGATAAATATCATTCAGTCAATTCGACCAATTTGACTTAAATCCTACTCTGTTTCGTTTATAAAACTCATATATATGATAAAATTATGAAATTATGAAACTAGACTTTGTAATTTGTATACTATCAACTACAAGTTTTACAAAAAATCAAACAATAAACATGTAGTTATAAAATTTTAGTCAAAGTCTAATCAGTTCGCCCTAATATTTGTGCAAAACAACATTTAAATAAGAACAGAGAAATCAATTAGATACGGAGAAACCTCAGTGAGAAATTTAAACTATCATCTACACATCTGACTAAATATCAAACAAAAAATCAACAATTGTAAGATTTTAGTCAAACTAGTCAACTTGACCGAATAATAATCTAAAACGACATTTAAATAGAAACGGAGAAAGTAATTAAATACGAAGAAACAAAACCTCGGCGAGATATCGATCAGGCCAACGACGCTTTGCTTCAGCAACATCAACAGGCTTTCCGACAAACAGGCTCTGCTCTTCAGTCGCTAATCGCTTAGGTACTCGAGCGATATTCAACTCCACCGCCTCTTGAGCTTCGTTATTCACTATCTCCTCCTCGTCAATCTCATCGGCGTCGCTGATTTGTAAAACAAAGTCCTCCTCTTCTTCGATTGCCTTGTTTTTCGATCTCTTTGTGGATCTAACTGATTTTTGTGGTTCGGCTGCTTCGCCGTTAGGTTTTGGTGCCTGTCGCTTACGAGCCATAGCAGAGAGAGAAAAAGAGGCGATGGAGAGGGGAGAGTATTTGTGAGAGAGAGAGAGAGAGAGAGAGAGAGCGGGGGGTATTTAAGAGATAGAGAGAGAGATGGGGTGGAGTACAGAAAAGTTGTTATACACAGGATATTTTGTAGGTATTCGAGGAGAGAGAGGCGGGGTGAGATGAGCGGGAAAATCCAAAAATTTTGGGCATGAATTAAGTTGTTTTTGAATTTTGATTTCACGCCCGTTGTAGATTATGAACGTTACAGAGGGATATTTCATTTATTTCGGTGTTACGGGATTTTGATTTTACATGTAACATTAAGCAAGTGATTAATGCAATAAATTTGATTAATTTAAATAAAAATTGATTTCACAGATGGTCATAATTTAAGAAGAATGATTACTTAAACAGGGTTTTTGAAATATACAATTTTGTTTACTCCCTCTGTCTCATTCATTTCTATGCACTTTCCATTTTGGATGTCCCTTTCATTTCTATACATTCCAAAAATAGTAACTTTTAATAATATAAAACACTATTACATACACTACTTTCTCCACTATCTTTATTCTATAATAATGCTAACACATGTATTTGGAGATGAAATTTAAATGTACTACTCTTGAAAAAGAACTTGAGGGTGCTAAAGAGAAAATCAGAACCTGGACAAATTCTGGAAGGAAATTTCATGAAATAAATACTTCTAAGAATTGGAAAGAGTGTCTAGGTTATAAGTCAGATGAGGATAAGAAATTGAAAAAGAAAGTTGTAATAGATGAGATAGTAAGTCCAATGACATATAGACATGTTATAGACAAGACCAAATCAAAGATTAAGCCTGTTAAATTTGTATTTGGTAATGATCCTAATTCTACTTTTGAAAAGGGATCTACCTCTGATAACTCAGTCTCTTATGTGAAGTCTAAACCTGTCAAGAAAACTGAAAAGAAGAATGTAGGTTTGTTGTCTCAGAAACAACTTAGGGAAAAAGTTAGTGATGCAATTGGTAACAAAATATACATACTGTCAAGAGAAACAGGAATGGTAAAGTTGGGATTAATAAAGAGAATAACTATAAGTTCATCTCAAATGCACCTAGAAAATGATGCTGAAAACTCTAATCATCTTGCTATTGATTGCAGGAAGAGTAAAAAGAAAGTTACTAAAATTACTAAGTCTGATGTTAGGAGTAGATCAATATTTTATAAACCACGGAAGTCCTGTTTTCATTGTGGTAGTAAATGGCATTCTATTTATACTTGTGAAGAATACCATAGTTTGTACTATAACTTTTATGATCATTTACCTAAGTTTAATAAAAGTGCAAATTCTGGTATCATTAAGAATGTCAATGTGAAGCATGCATATGTTATTACTGATACTGACAAAGCAAATCCTAATGGATCTCATTCTGTCAGGACTGCTAAAATCAAAAAGTCTTATGCTGCTAAATTTAGTAGAATGAATGGAAAAGGAACCCAACAAGTGTGGGTTCCTAAAAATTCTAACTAGTGAATTGTAATTCTGATTGCAGGGAAAAAGGAAAAATGTGTTAGTCATGGATAGTGGATGTTCTGTGCACATGACTGAAAACAAAGCCCTGTTATCAGAATATGAGGAAAAAGCTGGCCCAACTGTGTCTTATGGAGATGGCAACATTGGACAAACTTTGGGATATGACAATATAATCATTGGCAATGTCATCATTGAAAAAGTAGCTCTAGTGAAAGGACTAAAACACAACCTGTTGAGTATTAGTCAAATCACTGACAGAGGTTATCATGTCAACTTCTATTCTACTCATTGTGAATTAGTCAACAAAGCATCTGGAAAAATTGCACTCACTGGCTACAGGCATGGTAACATTTATGAAGCCAACATTCAAACAAATACTGATGGGTCTCCTACTTGTCTCATCAGTAAAGCATCAGTAGATGAAAGTTGGAATTGGCACAAGAAGCTTTCTCATCTCAACTTCAGCAATATCAATGAGTTGGTTAAGAAAGATTTGGTTAGAGGATTGCCTAAAGCTTTGTATACTCCTGATGGACTATGTGATGCATGTCAAAAAGCTAAACAGAGAAGATCATCATTCAAGAGTAAATCTGAATCCTCTATTGGTGAACCATATCACATGTTACATCTTGATCTATTTAGACCAGTCAACATAATGTCCATCAGTAAGAAAAGGTACACTCTTGTAATTGTTGATGAATACTCTAGATTCACCTGGGTGTATTTCCTGCACAGAAAAGATGAGACTCCAGAAATTAGAGCCGGCAATTTGATACACGACACGTGAACACGGTACGAACACGATACGGATAATTAGTGTTTGGGTGCAAAAATTTGGTACACGAACACGAAAGTACACGAACACGAAAAAACACGAATATAATTAGTGTCGGGTTTGGGTTTTCACAATAGGTACACGACACGAAACGAAAGTACACGAATTAATGAAGTAAATAAATAATTTTAAAAAATATATATTATTTATAGTATTGCATATTTAGAAAATATATAAGGAATTACATATGAACAATAAATAAAAGTTTCACGACTAATTAGCAGTAAGTTATACATTTATATATAAGAAGTATACATTTATATATATAAGTTATATTTACAAATTTTTGTAAAATTGTACGTATTACATATTTAATACACATTTCATAAAAATTTACATAATTAAAATAGTTTTATAATATATAAATTTTAATTAAATTATATTTATATTTTTGTTTAATGTACACGAATACGACACGTAAAGTACACGACACATTTTGAATTGGATATGTGTTTCAAATTTAGTACACGAATCCAAAACGGGTCGGATATGAGTTTTACATTAAGTACATGAAAACACGAAAGTACACGACACGAAAGTACACGACACGGTCCAATTGCCAGGTCTACCAGAAATACTGTTGGATCATGTGAGAATGATTGAGACAAGCTCATAGTACAAAGTCAAGATTCTGAGAAGTGATAATGGAACTGAATTCAGGAATTCAAAGATGGAAGAGTTCTGCAAATACAAATGAATTATTCAACAATTCTCTGCTCCTGGCACACCCCAGCAAAATGTAGTAGTAGAAAGGAAAAATAGAACTCTTATTAAAGCTGGCAAAACTTTGTTGGAAGAAGCTAAATTGCCTACATATTTATGGGCAGAAGCAATCTACACAGCATGTTATACACAAAATCTCACATTGATAAACAGACATGGTGTAACTCCCTATCAAATGCTCAAGGAGAAGAAACCTAGTTTGAAGCATCTGCATGTGTTTGGCTGTTAGTGTTTTGTTCTCAGGACTCATCCTGGACAGCTAGGGAAATTTGAAACAAAGGCTGATGAGGGAATTTTCATTGGCTATCCTACATCAAAAGCCTTTAGAGTTTTCAATTTGAGAACAAGGACTGTCATGGAGTCAATACATGTATCTTTTGATGATAAGAAGATAACATGAATTGATGAAGACTCACATGATAGGTTGATTTTTGAAAATGAAGCTACCAATGAACCTGAAGAAATAGAATCAGATACTGATACACCATCAGATACTGATGGGTCACCAAATCCTGATGATCCATCAAATCCTGATGACTCACCAAATACTGATGGTGCTACTGATGATACTACTGACAGTCCACATGTTGAGGGGGAGCAACAGCAGACTGTTACTGATA
This sequence comes from Heracleum sosnowskyi, assembly GCA_030848705.1. Taxonomy (NCBI): domain Eukaryota; kingdom Viridiplantae; phylum Streptophyta; class Magnoliopsida; order Apiales; family Apiaceae; genus Heracleum; species Heracleum sosnowskyi. The sequence continues at coordinate 16,226,290 of CM061239.1, forward strand.
CTGATACTACTCAATCATTAGGACAAAATTCTTCAGATACTGATTCAAGTGACAATCCTGATAATCCATCAGGAGGTGACAACAACAATTCAGGGGGAGCTTCTACTGAAGCAAATTCTTCTAATCAAGATAACACTAATCCAGGGGGAGCATCTACTTCAAGAAATAATCTACCACCAGCAAGGAAATTGACAAGAGATCATACTCCTGATGAAACTTTTGCAAAGGGGTATTCTCAACAAGAAGGAATTGACTATGATGAAACTTTTGCTCATGTTGCAAGACTAAAAGCCATCAGGATCTTTTTGGCATATGCAGCTCACAAGAAATTCAAGGTTTTCCATATGGATGTTAAAAGTGCTTTCTTAAATGGTGAACTGGAGGAAGAAGTATATGTTGAACAGCCTCCTGATTTCATTGATCCTAAATATCCAAATCATGTCTACAGACTGGATAAGGCACTTTATGGACTAAAGCAAGCTCCAAGAGCATGGTATGAAACCCAAGCTCAATTCTTACTGGAAAGTGGATTCAAAAGAGGTACTATTGATAAAACTCTATTTTACTTGAATCATGGTAAGGATTTGCTTTTAGTTCAGATTTATGTTGACGATATCATTTTTGGGTCAACAAACAATAAGCTGTGTGAAAAGTTTTCTAAGCTTATGCAGTCAAGATATCAAATGAGCATGATGGGAGAAATGAGTTACTTTCTTGGTCTTCAAGTTAAACAGACTGAAGATGGGATTTTTATCAATCAATCAAAGTATACAAGGAATTTATTGAAAAGGTTTAACATGCAAGATAGTGCTACTGCAACAACTCCTATTGCTACAGCTACCAAACTTGATCCTGATCAAGGTACTGAGGTAGATGTAACTCACTATAGAGGAATGATTGGCTCTTTGTTGTATCTCACTGCAAGTAGACCAGATATCATGTTTGCAACCTGTTTGTGTGCAAGATTTCAAGCAAAACCTAGGGAACCTCATCTGATTGCAGTCAAAAGAATTTTTAGATATCTCAAAGGCACTCCTTCACTTGGCCTTTGGTATGCAAGGGAATCAGATTTTGGGTTGTGTGGTTATTCAGATGCTGATTTTGCAGGATGCAAGATAGACAGGAAAAGTACTTCAGGAAGTTGTCAATTTTTGGGTGGTAGACTAGTTTCATGGTTTAGTAAAAAGCAAAAGTCTATCTCTACTTCAACTGCAGAAGCAGAGTACATTGTTGCAGGAAGTTGTTGTGCTCAGATAATGTGGATGAGAAATCAGTTGTTAGATTATGGTCTGTCATATTCAAAAATCCCTATTTATTGTGATAACCAAAGTGCTATTGCAATGACAGGAAATCCAGTTCAGCATTCTCTTACTAAACACATCGGTATTAGATATCACTTTATAAGAGAACAGGTTCTGGAAGGAACAATTGAACTTCATTTTGTTCCTACTGATCAACAACTAGCTGATATATTCACCAATCCACTGCCTGAAGCTACTTTCAACAAGTTGTGAATGAACTTGGAATGATGAATTTTGAGAATTTCTGAGGAAAGCTATAGAGAGGAAATCCTGATGACTATCAAATCCTGATGGTCATTCTGCAAGGTATGTAATTTTGATCAAATCCTGATATGACACAATCCTGACATGAAGTCAATCGGTCAATCCTGATGTACAGGTCAGTATTTCATTGCTTAAATTATGCCTGATTTTTCGTCAATTACTGATGAGAAACGTTTGAGTTTTAGTTGGACAACTGTATGCGCGTGTGTGTCACACTGATAGATATATACATATAGATACACATAAAAAGCGGTGCAATTATGTTTAATTACGCACGTAATTTGTCCACTAATTATTTATGCACGAATCACAGCATGCCACCTGTCACTGAGAGTAATATTTTGTTTTAACAAAATACATTTGATTTTCTAAATTATCGTTTACTCTCTTATCATCAGTTTTTCATCTTCTTTCTCTCTCTCTGTGCTCAAGAACCCTAATTTCTAAATCTCAATTCTCAAGTTCTCAATACTGTTTTAATGGCGTTTTCAACATTCATGAACAAACAAACAGTAGTTAGTGGTGTTACTTTTGCCACTAACAATTTTGTGGCAATTCTAGATCATCAGGATTTGCCCACTGAGTTTCATATAATACAGGATTTCTTAACTTCAAGTCCTTTGAAGTTTGCTCTAACAGAACCTGCAAGTGTTTCGTTTAAGTCAATTATGCAGGTGTGGAACACAGTTACTTTTGACAAAGGGCATTCTGGCTCAATCCTGATGAGTTTTGAATTTGATGGGGTTACTCACTATGTGACTCCTGCAATTGTGGAGGAAGCTCTTCATTTGCCTATTCTGGGTGATAAGGTCCCTGCTACAGTTTCAGACTCCACTCTTTTTAAGGTCCCTGCTAAGTTAGGCTACAATGGGGGAGGTTAAGAGATATGGCAATCTCTTCAGGACAAAGCTCAAGAAGGAATGGAATTATTTCTTTGACACCATAAGTCGATGTTTCCTGAACAAGACTTCAAATTTTGATGTTTTACCATTAGGATCACTCAAAATTGGGTACTCTCTTACATACTCTACTGTTTTTGATTATGGGTCATTTATTCTGAAAGCTTTAAGTGATAGGAAATCAGATAAGTTAGGTTCTGTCTGTTTTCTTAGATTTTTATAGTTAATTTTTAATCATTGTTGTCCTAATGCTGTTTTTGAAGAGGATATAATTCTACCAATTTGTAGAATTACTGAGAATAATGTTAAGTCCTTAGTCAACAGTGATAAGGCAAATGGTTTCACATGCAATGCCTATATTCCTGACGAGGTCAGGCTTTTCTTGAAAGAGAAAATGCCTACTCAATATGGATCAGTTTCTGATGCTATGGGGCAAGACCAATCACACCTTGTTCCTGACACAAGCATCCCTCCTAAACACTCTAAACACTCATCAACCACCTCTAATGTCTCTCAAAAGACTTTAGTTGTAAAATCAAAGAAATCAGCTAGATCTGATGTGTCTGGAAGGCAATCAGGATCAAAGGATTTCTCCTCTACACCACTCACCAAACAGAAGAAACAAGGGGTCCTGATAAAGAAAGCTGATAGGGTTGAGGAGGTTGTTTCTGTGAAGAGAAAGTTGGTTTTAAGAGATGAAACTGATTCTGAGGATGACATGCCCATATCCTCCAAGTTGAAAATAAACAAGGAAGTTGCTGATACTGCTGTTGAAGTTGTGGCACCATCTTCTAAGCCACAGAAGAAAAGAAAATTATCTAAAAGCATGTATCATATTCCTTTGAAGACGCATGTTATTGATGGACAAGACACTTCAATTCCTAATGAGCAGTCAAATCCCGATGCTCAAGCAAATCCCGACGTTGGTAATCCTGATGATACTCCAAGCAAAGTAGTCTCTATTTCGGACTCTCCAGCCAAAGCCTCTCCAACTATAAGACATGTTGATATTTCATGGGAGAAGCTTGGTGCTGCTGCTTCCAAACTTGGGTTTACTCATCCCATGGAAAAGAAAAGGAAGGCAGAAGAGAAAGTCTTTCAGAGACTGAAGAAACTGAAAGGATCTAGCCCACAAGAACTTGAACCTCAAAGTGGTTCAACATCTATTGAAGATCCTGCCCCACAAGAACCACTCACTCAAAGTGTGAGTGAAGGCATAGCTGATTGAATGGTCCCACAAGAACCATTTTCTCAAAGGGAGAATGAAGACATCGGCATTCCAGCCACACAAAAACCATCTTCTCAATGTGAAGATGCAGGCAATACAGCTACAGTTTCTGAGAAGTTTCCTGACAATTTGGTCGAGGACACTGTCATTGAGGGAAGCACACAAGAACCTCTAACTCAAAGTGTTGAAGCAGCTTATGAACCTCATGCCACACAAGAATCATTAGTAGAAAATACTGATGCAAGCTTATCAAATCCTGACAGTGTTGCTCCTGATGCTGAGCCAATTCTGATCCAACCACTGAGCTCAAGACCAATGGTAAATCCTATCTCAGAATTCAAATATAAACTTAAAAGTGTTGTTCATGATGATGCTGGTGATTCTGGATATAGTGATGATAATGATTCTGATGATGAAAATGATGGTGGGAAGGATCAGCTTGCTACATCACTCAAATCTAGTCTTGGAACTAACTTTGGTTCTTCAAGCACTTTCATGGCTGACAAGGCTACTACAGGAAAGGTTCTTATACAAGACTTTTCTGGTCCTTCACCAATTGATCCAGCTGAGCTTCTAAGAAAAGATGAATGGGAAAATGAATGGTACAGATCTTTTAACTCTGTCAGTTTTCCATGTGCTTTGGAACATGCTGCTCATGTTGCCAGAATCATAGAAAATGAAGATTTAAGGAATCACTTGAAGGCTACAACTCTGTTATCCAAGAGCCTCAAGACTGAAATTGATTCTGTGAAGGATGTTACTGAACATGTGAGGACTGATATTTCTCAAAACTTGACAAAGGTTCCAACTGTTTTTCAATTGAGGGTTGTGGAATCTCATGTTAAGACAATTGTTTCAGAACAGTCTCACATTCACAACAGAATTGATTCATTAGAATCCAAGGTAACTGATATTCAAGCCTCTCTTTCTTTAATTTTAAATTTGTTATTCTGATGTCAAAAAGGGGGAGAAGGTAATTCAGACAAAATTTACACCTGAACTAGTATTGAGAAGAAATAATGATGATGACAATACTGGTAATGATGGTGATGATATGGTATTTCAAAGAGAAACCTCTGATGCTGCAATGATGAAGTCTATGATTCAAACTTCTCAAAGTCAATCCACGCAGTCAACTCATGTTTCTAGTTCTGGAGTTAGAATAGTAAGGACACTGGTGAAATCTCAGATCCTGACGGAAGAGCAAATCCTGACAGGTGATCAAATCCTGATGGCTGATCAAATCCTGACACCTGGTCATGGACATACATTCTCTACAATTCCTGAAAGTGATGAAAATGTTCTTATTGATAATCCTGAAGATGCTGCTAATCTATTCCGGAATTTCACAACAAGAGATGGTGATGTTGTTACTCTTTATCACACTGATAAGAGAGTTCAACAGTTATTTGCAAGGAAGACACTTTCTACTGCTAGTGAAGAATATCATGATCTCTCACATAAAGAATTTCTAAATCAACAGAGAGAAATGATGGAGGGTTTTAAGAATCCAGCTCCTGCTAGAGGTAGAGGAGGCAGAGGTAGAAGAGGTGCAAGTAGAGGAAGAAGCTCATCAATTCAAAATATGCCTAGACAAACAAGGTCTAGAAGTCTAAGAATAGAAGAAATTCCTGAGCCTACTCAAATTCCAGTAGTTCATGACAGGTCTACTTTTGGTGATGATGGAATTATTGAAGAAGAACCTGAATTGAAAAGAAAATCAAGACAATCAACACTCATCGGTAATACAGCTCAAATTCCAGATTCTAATCCTGACATTGTTCAAGATCCTGATGAATCTAAAATTCTACAAGAGGTTGATTTGTTAATCTTATCTACTGTGGTTGATTCACATAATGAAGAAGTGGATGAAGAAGAAGAGAAGTAACAAGAACAACAAATAGAGATTTCAATCTCTATGTGCAAAAGCTTAAACGTTCAAATAGAAGGTTGTGGAGAAATTCAAGTAGACAACAACCTCAGTTGGAAAGAAGCTATGTTCTTGAGAAGGAAAAAGACAAGAAGTGGAAACACATTGACACACTTAAGTGTGATAGACCTATCAACTATCAGTCTGGTGGAATTATAACAAGTGTCTCCAGTGTTGCTGATTTTTCTGATTCATTTAGATCCAAAGCACTCTGGTTACATATGTTTTCAAGTCTAAAGCAAATGTCACACAACTCAAGAGGAGGTATTGGACAGAGGGATGCCGAATTTATGAATATACCACATGTTGATCCTCATGCTTTGACTGAAATTGGAGGTATTTTAACTTCTGAACACCTGAACAATTTATTGGTTGTTGATATAGTTATAGATTGTCATGATGGTACTGAAAAGAAGGAAAAGCTTCTGTATTTCATGAAAGATGGTAGTGTGAAGGTGATGACCATTCAAGAGATGTTGGTTAAAACTACAAAGGAACTGAAATATGTTTATTATCTGCTAAGATGCAAAAACAAAGTGTGCAAAGAATTGAGTGATATGATTCTGTCAACAATTAAGAGAAGATTTGAAGGAAGAAATTTCAATGGTGATTATACTCTCATGTACTTAAATCTAAGAGGTCAAGATGTGGAAATGCAAAGGGGTACTGCTGTGAAAGAAATGACCTTTGGCATGACTCAACTTAATCTTAATCCTGATGGGAAGGAAATTGCTTATCTTTTGTTTGAAGAGCACAATCTACAGAGAAACTCTATACAGAATCTCAGAGCAGTTATCTTTCAGATAAATGAGGAAGATGAATAACTCAAAGATCTTAAAGAAAGACTAATTCAAATTCTTGAAGACAAGGAAGAAAGTCTACTGTCAAACTTCTTAAAGATGAATTTGTTCTATCAAAGAATCTGAACAGATAAGTTGATACTGTAAATACTTGTACATTTTGTAAATAAGTTTTTGACATCGTTGAATCTAAGAATTTATACTTTATTTTACAAAGTATGAGATTGTTAGATCAGGATTCAATTATCGTCAGGATCTAGGCTCAACTGGCCAGGATTGCTGACGTCATCAGTATTTGCTCAAGCGTCAGTATCAGGATTGCTATCAAGATTACTATCAGGACTATGATCAGGATTGATCATCAGGACTGGAAGCTGATCAGGATTACAACTTCGAGTTATATATGGAGTCTAGTTAAAGAAGGAAGTTTATTTTGTAGGTTCCTAGTTTATAGGAATGAAGCTGTCGGTTAGGATATGTTTCAATATAGTTAGTAATTGATTTGGACTTATCTTGTAATCGATAGAGAAGTTGTGTAGTATATAAACATAGTTTAGGTTTTGATTTTAAAAAATCAATTGTATACACGAGTATATTGTAACCTAGAAGCTCTAAAGAACATCAGAATTTCTTGAGAGAGTTTGTAACAGTTTTATATCAGATTTAATAAAACTGTTATTAGTCTTTCATATTTGTGATCTATATTTTATTAAGTCGAGAATCTTATACAATTGTATTCAACCCCCCTTCTACAATCTATTATATATCTTATACTGCAACAAGCACTTTGTGAACCATTTTATTCAACACTTGAAATTACATAACTGCCCCTCCAAAGTCAAATGTTATAAAAATGTAAGAAAATTTTGATCTTGATGGGAATCGAACCTAAGACACTTCAATACTAATTACTAAGAATTTCAAGTCACCAATTTAACCATTGAGCTACTTGGGCTTTTTTGTTGTGGTATAGAACCCATTAGTGTGGTAATATCTTTCACAAATATTATTTTACACTTTAGTTTTTATTCAAGATTCTTTCATGATAATTTCATTTGTCTGATTATTGATAAAAGTGGTTATTGGTATAAAGTATATCCAATAGACTCGTATCTCTTTAATTAAATTTAATTATGTTTCTTCCTTTGTATTCACAATTTTAAGACAAAGTACAAATGCATTTTTAGTCACATAATATCACTTTTTAGTCCGAGCATCCAATAATATAAAATAATACAAAATAGTAATCATTTTGTCTCAACTATATTCATACATATCAGATAATATAAGTAATAATATAAGTACCTCTATAGTTGTTACCCTGAATAGAGATACGTAATCCGGATTCAGGTCGGATTTTTCGATAACCGATAGGGCCGGGCTTTTTTAAATCGAGACAAATTTTCTCTAAAATATTTATACATGTAGATAGGGTCGGGTCAGGAGGGTCCAAATCGGATTTTTACAAATTATTTTAGATATTGATAACTTTAACTTTAACTTTACCTTTTTTTTTATTTTTTCGGATTTAATTAAAAAAATTAAGCTTTTATCTGATATTTAAATGAAAATTCTAGCTTTTTGGATTGGACTTTTATCCTGATCAAGACTACGTCCAAATCGAGATATTATTTGGGTTTATTCGGCTCGAACCGGATCTGGGTTTTGTGAAAAATATGCGATTCGTTTAAGCCTGCGGGCTGGATCCAATTGAGGTGGACTTTTTTTTAATCAGATTTTTTCCGATTTTTTTAACCAGTTCGAACAGTTTTTTTCGAATACGAATTTGTGTGCATCTCAATCCCGCCACCTCATGCATTAAGGACATGTATACTACTCCGGCCGCTTATAGAGAATTATGGAGCCCGGAGAGTATTGGTACTTTCGAAATGGAGAATTTATTTGACACCTTTAACTAATTCCTATCTGATTATTAATTAGCTTATAAAACTAATCATCAAATACATTCAACTAAGAACAAAATCTTCTTCGGACTAATACCAAACCGATCTTCCTTGCAAATCTTCTCAACCATGTCACATAGTGTCACCAACAAGTTCAAACCGGTGGCAGGATCACCACAACAAACTGAAGAATACTTATCATCACAAAATTAAACTGACGTGAACTAGAAAATATAGTCACAAAATAACATCAAGTTCTGTCGGTTAGAGCGATCCTGTGCCTTGCACGGGGGGTTCGTGAGACAATTTATTCATCATAAAATTACTAAATTACCCCTACATAATAGCACAACAAAAAAATTGTTTCTGATGGAAATTAAACCCTTGACCTCTAAATTAGAAGTAACATACCTTACCACTATTTTAGACATCTATTTTAATTGTATTTTGAAACTTTTTATTAATATGCACAAATACTCAATATGTTATACTCTATTTTAGTACAAAAAAATTGTTTCTGATGGGAATTGAACCCTTAATCTCTAAATTAAAAGTAACATTCCTTACCACTATGATAGACATCTATTTAGATTATATTATGAAGTTTTTTATTAATCTGCGCAAACACTCAATATGTTATACTCTATTTTGGTCTCTTTTTGTAATCTACTTGGTAAGGTAGATAATTTATTTTCGCAAGTGCCTTAAATAAATATTTCTAACCATATTTGAGAAAAACTCGCGCAAAATGTTATAAAATTGTATTTTAAAAAAATGTTATAAAATTGGAATTGATCCATAAAAAAGGATTATATTAATATTCTTATATTATAAATCATGTTTATTTGCATTAAGTACATAATGACTCATATTATATATACTATTAGATTACAAATTCTATATACTATCAGATTATATATATATTAGATTACTAAATTACCCTTTCAGTATTATATTGATGATATTAGATTAATAAATTATCCCTCCAATTTTATATTGATGATAAAAAAATTTCTTTTTAATGTGAATTGAACCATGACCTAGGTGATATTGTGACAAATATTGACATCTATATCCAATATCACTCATTATATTTTTTTTTTAATATTTTTTTTTAAATTTAAAAATATCAACATATTTACTTCTTTTCAATTATATCCTTATATATAATAAGCGTAAAAATGGATTTTATCATTATTTTACATTTATTATTGTTTAATTATAAGATATTAACAACTTATAATTATATATGCATTTTTGAAATTTTAGCTACTAATAAGATTAAAACTGTAGTTTTATTATGATCCAATATATTATAAATCTCGTCTTCAATAGATAAATTTTATACGTTGGTCATTTTCGAAAAATCCACTATAGTATATAAAGTATTGAACCCGAAAAATGCAAAAAAGTTTTATATTTGTATATAAATAAAAAAGTTTGTGTTGGAGATTTTTACAAGAAAGTTGAAGTTGTCATCGTACGACTAAATCAAATCTAAACTAAATTGGTTTAATTTTTTTGAATATCTATGATAAAATATTAAAAGTACTAAATGTTAAATTATTTGTGTCAAGTGGCAATTGTAAGGTGAAACGAGTAACTTATCACGAATCAGTTTAGCATTATCTTGAAAGGTATAAGTAATAGTTTTCTAAAATAAATTATATCCACACCTGTACAATTATTGTATTCAATGTGTCTGCAAGGAGACCCTTCTTAAAACGGGCAAAGTGGTATGCATTCGTTTAAATAGTGTATCCACACATACTAATACAACTTGTACTTCTACATTTTTACTCTATTATGCACACCGATCAAATTTTACAACACCCACTTAACGACTACCCCATGAACTACAAACAGGTAAATGGAGTGCTAATGTTCCCCCTGCAATGAAAATGATAAAAGGCGCCCAATTCTCTTTCAAAGTGACACTAAAACCATCTTCTCATTCAAATACAATTGGAAAAATTATAATCGCCGAAATCTTGCAGTACACAAGGTCACGACTACCCCATGAACTACAAACAAGTAAATGGAGTGCCAACGTTCCCCATGCAATGGAAATGATAAAAGATGCCCGATATTCTTTCAAAGTGACACTAAAACCATCTTCTCATTCAAATACGATTGGCAAAATTATAACCGACGAAATCTTGCAGTATAGAAGGATCGTGCGTGCTAACAAAACATGTTAATTAGTCAAAATATTTGCGCCTACTCAGGTCATAATAACAACCTTATAGACTGGGATTTTGTAATACATGTATCATCAAACCTTCGACATATTTCCTACTGATATACCGTTACATGCTTATGTCTTTTCTTCTACATGCATTCCACCAAACGATGAGACCAACATAACCGAAAATAACTAGAGCATGCCCGTGCCTCGCACGGGCTATAAAGCTAGTTGTTATTTACTAGGCAACAGTTAACCAATTATATGTTAATACTAAATTTTAGACCAACCAAAAAACCGTCCTCGTATAATTTTATCAACTGGTTAGACTATCCATACAACGCGATTAACCAATCAAAATTCAAAAAATAATTTACTTTTAATTAGAATTTAAATCTATTAAAATTTTCATCATATATGTTAGGCCTGATTACACAATATATAATCAATATAATTATGATAATAACAATAAAGAACATTGTTTATGAATCAACAACTGAATTAAATAACTCTTCTCTTTGTGATGTAAAATATCACAGAGAGCTGCTAGGTTACAAGAATAATGTTTTCAATAATCGCATTCCTTTTAGGGTTAACCTATCCGTGTTTATATAGTACACAACTACATAGAATCAATCTCTAATTGATATTCCTATAAATTAGCTATACAAATTATATCAAATTAGGATTGCTTATGTCTTCTGTTCCGTTTCCTTGTCTGTCTCAATATATCTTGCTTCTTTCCATCTTCAAGATATATTGCTTCTAGAATCTTCAATGTTAGCACCGACAGCTTTAACAAACTCTCACCCCGTCAGACTTTATCAAACTCTGACTGGCTTCTAGTAAACTCTGATGAATACTTGTTGCTTAAACACTGATAAACACTCATCAGCAATTATATCTAACAATCTCCCCCAACTTGTGCATAATAAAAATGTACAAGTTTAAAAGATAATTGATGATGTCAAAACATATAACAAATGCAGTGTTTATAACATATCAGAGTTTAACTTTTACTTAGAACAGAAAACTTTAAAAACTTACAGTCAGACTTTACTTAATCTCTTCAATATCAGGCACTGTCCTGAGATAGTCAATAAGAAGCCTCCTTTCAGCTTTTGCTAGCTCATCCACCATGATTTCTTTTAACTCCTTAAGCTCTGGATCACTTTCTCCAGTCTGGTAGATGGCAGCTCTCAGAGAATAAATGCTGTTCTTCCTCATTTCATTCCCTAGCCGAATATAGTATGATTTGTCTGACTCTAGGTTGAATTCTAAAACCTTTATACCCAGTGCAGTATTGAACTTGGCACTGTTTCTCTTCATTTCAACAATCTTTCCATAAGCATCTCTGTACTTAGGAATATATGCACTAGAAACACCTCCTCCAAGCATAGCTTTTGTTTTCAACATCCTTTCTCTTAGAACTAGAGCAACATTATGAGTACTTTTATTTTTGATTTTGAGAAGATATAGAACATACTCAAGCTCTTCCCATAGTTTCAATTGAACATCAGCTTCTCCTACTCTGTATACTCTTCCATCAGACAAAAAGTATAACAGAACCTCTTTCTTCAATCCTCTATGATAAACCATCTGAACAGACTCTAGTTTATCAAGGCTCTCTTGAGATACCCCAATACCAGGTTCTGCCAGTGATGAATGGTCAAAAGGACTGTTATTTATTCTCTTTTCTCTGTGTGAACCTAATCCAGATTTATCATAAGATTTCTTTCCATGTACTGTTCTGGTTTGAGAAAAGTTCACAGCTTCTAGCTTCAGAGTTTCAGAAAGTACAGGTCTTAAGAAACCTTGGAGTTGTAGAGCTAGCTGAGTTTGTACAACTTGAGCATTGTCAGAGGTTGTCACAACTTTAGTAGAAACATCAACATGAGCAACGTCAGAGATTGATTTATTTGGCCTTGATTCAACTTGAGCAACGTCAGAGGTTGAATAATTCTTCTTTGGTAACTGTCCTTCTTCTACCAGTATACCTTTTCCTTTATCAGACTTTGCAATCATAGGCCTCCTTGTATATTGTAAACTCTGTTGAGAGTTCACATTCTCTTTAATAGAAATTCCCATTTCCTTTTTCCTAGGAGCCTTGGCCTTTTTCTTGTATGTACCAGCTTCAATCTTTTTCTGGTGTTCTTCAGCAAGAAACTTCATCTCAATATCTATATCTTCAACTGTGGCTTTATCACCATGTTCTTCCATAAAAAGCTTAGCAGCAATCTCTTCATCAGTAATTGGATTTGATGAAATCACTAGACTCTTAAGTCTTGAAGAAGATTGTCCACCAGAGTTTACTCTTTCAGAGTATGTCTGTCTAGCAGAGTTTGACCTAAGTCTCCCTTGCTCTTGAGAAGACTTTGACCTTCTTTCAGCGCCCCTGCTTCCACCATCATTAGAATCACCCCTCAGTCTCAAGGTTGAAGTTCTTTTGCATTTGTCTTTATGTATTCTCTCCCCCTTTTTGACATCATCAGGAATAAAAACTGATGTCAACAATTCTAGTGAAGTAGCAATCGAATCAATCTTAGTAGATATTGCAGCTTGATTGCTTTCAACATTGGTTAGCCTCTTCTTGATTTCTTCTTGATCCTTGATCAGAGAAGAAAATCTAGCTCTATCTTGCTTCATTGCTAAATCCTTAAGAGCAATATCATTACTCAATCCAAGAACAACTTTGTTTGTCTCGTCAAAGCGATTGTGCAATGACTTGACTTGAACAATGGTCGCCTTAAAATGAGTTAACAGCTCAGGATTAGAAATCTCTTCAGCTGACTTCTGTATAAAATCTGCAGCCCTTTGTGTAGAGAAGATGCAGTTTGCTCCTGACCAATTTGCATAATGCATTTCTCTGAAATGAGCTTCAGTTGCATTTTGGTTTTCTTTGATAGACTCTGCTGTAGGATCCCTTAGAAAAGATTCTGACTCATGACTATCAGAGTTTGAAAGTCCAGCATTGATCCCAGAGTTTCCATGATCAGAGTTTACAGATGTGTGATCAGCATTATCAAAATCAACTCTAGCTTCATTGACATTTTCTGCTATCGGCTCTGCAATTTCTTCAGCAACATTGTCTGCAGTAGCCTCAGCATTTATCTTTTCAGCTTCAGGAATCTCAGAGTTTGTAGTTACAAAAACCTCTGTTTCAACAGGAACAGACTCTGCAACAATTTCTTCTCTTTGTACAGTAGTCTCTTTCAAAGTCTCTGCCATAGCTACATCCATTTTCTCTATAGCAGCTTCATTTACCTGATCAACCTCCTCACCCATTTCAAGAATTTGATTTGTAACAGAGAGATTCTCTGTGTGAGTAGCAATGGACTCTTCAATAACCAGGGTGGGTTGATCAGTTGCCACTTCCTCAGTATCACAAACACTGATACTAGGATGTGCTTCAATATTTGCATCCATATCAAAATCATCAAATAAAGCTTCTTGCTCAACAATTTCAGCCTCTGTATCAGCTTTTGCCATATCAGGCACAGTGGCTGCTTCATTATCTTCAGTAGCCTCCTGAACAATAACTTCAGGAGCTTCAATATCCACAAAAACCCTGTCCTCATGATCAGTATTTACAGCAGACTCCTGAATAACAATTTCTGGAGCTTCAACCTGGACAGCTGCAGTTGCTGGTGTAGATTCATCCACATTATCAAAAAGATAATTGGCTACTAATCTTCTTTTTCTCTGATGAAGAGATTCATCATCAATATCAGCTTCATCATCAGTTTTTGATCTATTGGCTCTTCTTTTCTTAGAAGGACCAACACCCATTGGCACAGATGTCTTGGACACTCCTACTTCAGTAGCTGGTCTAACAGACTTTGCAGGTTTGGAGCCAACATGCTTAGTCCTACCACTGGATTTATGTGGAACAGATGTAGATGGAGGAAGTTCTGTTTGTAAAGGTTCTGGTTGTGATTCTGATTGAGAAGGAGTTTGTGTTTGTGGATTAAGTTGATCATTTACAAACTGTTGCACAGAAGCAGGTAGCAACAACTCTCCAACAACCCCTTTCTTAACATCCTTGTTGATGAGATCAGAGAATATCCTCTTGTGTAATTTAAAACAAGAAATAACATCTCCATCAACTAGTTCTACCCCTTCAACACAAGCAGAGAATAAAATCTGACAAAATCTAGAAAAGTACACTACCCCTCTATTCTCTGTCATTTTCTCCCCTAAATTATTCAAGACAAGTCGTGCAAAATCAAAATGATTATCAAATAAAAGAGAATACCCGATTTGCAGACTGTCCGTAGGAATAGCATCCCAGTTGGTGCATTTCTTCCCGAACGTTCTTGTAATGCAGTCAAAGAAGAAGCTCCACTCCTTCCGCAAGAACGGTCGCTTCAATTGTCCTACTTTAGTCAAGGGCCCAGAATACCCAATCTCTCTCATCATCCGTAGTAGATCAATATCACCCATTCCAATAGTATATGAAGAATACTCAGGAAACCCCATAGCAGTTCGAATGGTACCAGAAGTAATTACATACTCTGCTTCTTGAAATTCAAAGATGATAGACGGATTGCCAGAGTCACCACCATCATCATAACTACCTGTCTCCCAGAAGGCCTTGATTTGTGAACCATAAAGTGTTGATGGTTCTACCAGAGCACGCCCAATTACTGATTGAGCAAGAAATTCCTGCATCATATGAAACGCCTCTGGTGCATTGGCAGTGTTTAGTGGTGCTGCATAGTTATTAGGGACATACTCTAACCCAGAAGAAACAAACGCAGTAGTCGCCATTAGTAAGATATGAAAGAGGAACAAAGAAACATATGCGAAAGCTTGAAAGAGTTTGAAAGTAGAAAAGTGTTTGTGAATATGTGTGCGTGACAATAGATGTGAATTGGAGTAAGATGTAAAAAGTTTAGACGTATGTGTGTGTATTGTTTAAATATGAAATTCGAAATTAAAAACTGAACAGTTTTTAATCATTAATACACAACTGTCTTACTCCGTGAACTGTGTGAGTGGGACACGTGGCACACATGCAATGACCGACATCAGTAATTGACAGTTTCCAATGCGCATGCGCAGTAAAAACAACAATAATTACCGCCTTTTACACTTTCCTAGACAAGCAAGCTGTTCTCTGTTTAATACTGATGAGAACCGTTACCAATCATACACTTTTGGTTTCAAGAATGTTTTCTCAAAAATTGTTAACTGTCTGAAACAAATAATTAATTTTAATCATCAGAGATTAAAATAAAATTACCTCAGCGTAGAGTACACAGTCCATCAGTGTTTACCAATCCTCCTTCTTTATTCATAATCTCTTTTCTCTCAATGCACAGTTGTGAAAAATTGTGTGCGAAATAACATAGTTTACTGAATATAAATATTTAGAGCATCTTAAAGTGCATAAAATCCACACAATAAATCAGTAAAAACTGGTTGTCCAAACTCTCATGTATAAAATAAAATCTGATTTCATCTAAACTCTGTACTATTAACATTTATTATTTTCACCCCCTTCGAATTTTTGTTTTTTTTGTTTTGTTTTTTTTTATTATTATTATTATTTTTTTCCAGTAATCAGTGGTTGGCACTAGTCACCAAAAATCAAAGATTTTAGCCCTTATTTCATACAATAAGTTCCTGGGTCTTCCTAGGCACAACATGATCTCAAAAGAATTTGTGCACTTTTTGGCATCTTTTGATTGGAGGGTGAAATATTTGCAACTAATTATCAGAGTTTAGACTTTTCATCAGTATATACAATTAATTGATGAGAGAAAGTGCAAACAGCTGATACAGACTCAGTGTATAGGATCAATAAACTAAGAGATGCTATGAATATAGAGACAGTATCATGCTGTGTTAATTTACTGCACATTTTGAGATCAAATCATATATTATTCAGAAAGATTCATGATTACTTACTGAGAATCATGCTTCATACAGGTTTCTTCATCGGTCCAAATGTTTCAGACAATATCACAATCAGAGTATAACATCAGAGATTAACTTCAGACTTTAACCGACAGAGTATGACTAACAGAGTTTACTATCAGAGTTTAACATACTGATACAAATAACAGTTAACACATGCAAAGAATCATGAGCATAAAATCAATCATGTATAGATTTTGAATCTAACCAGTATCTCTAGTCAAAACCAGAGACCATTCCAAGTTCATTTACCAGTCTTGTAAAGGTAGCTTCACTCAAAGGTTTGGTGAAGATATCTGCAAGCTGTTGGTCTGTAGACACAAAATGAAGCTCAATATTTCCTTCTTCCACATGTTCCCTGATAAAATGATACCTTATGCTGATGTGCTTGGTCATGGAATGCTGTACTGGATTACCTGTCATAGCAATAGCACTTTGATTATCACAGTAAATAGGTATTTTAGAGTACCTTAATCCATAGTCCAGCAACTGATTCTTCATCCATAAAATCTGTGCACAACAGCTACCAGCAGCTATATACCCTGCTTCTGCTGTGGATGTGGAAATTGATTTCTGTTTCTTGCTGTACCAAGAAACTATTCTGTCACCAAGAAATTGACAGCTTCCACTTGTACTTTTTATGTCTATCTTACAGCCTGCAAAATCTGCACCAGAGTAACCAATTAATTTAAACTCTGATTCTCTAGGGTACCACAAACCAAGAGTTATGGTTCCTTTGAGATATTTGAAAATTCTCTTCATAGCTGTTAGATGTGGCTCTCTGGGGTCTGCTTGAAATCTTGCACAAAGACATGTTGCATACATGATATCTGGTCTACTTGCAGTGAGATAAAGAAGAGACCCTATCATTCCTCTATAGTTTGTCATATCTACTGAGACTCCTGTGTCTTTGTCTAGCTTTGTTGCAGTAGCCATGGGGGTTGTAGCAGATGAACTATCAAGCATACCAAATTTCTTGAGAAGATTTCTGGTATATTTTGCTTGATTGATAAAAATCCCATCATCTGTTTGCTTTACTTGTAGGCCTAGAAAATAACTAAGCTCTCCCATCATGCTCATTTGATACCTTGACTGCATAAGCTTGGCAAATTTCTTACAGAGTTTGTCTTTAGTAGACCCAAAAATTATGTCATCCACATAGATTTGAACTAACAGCAAATCATCACCAGAATTAAAGTAGAACAAGGTTTTGTCAATTGTACCTCTAGTGAACCCACTTTCTAAAAGAAATTGAGCTAGAGTTTCATACCATGCTCTAGGTGCCTGCTTTAGTCCATATAATGCATTGTCAAGCCTGTAGACATAATCTGGATGTTTGGGATCTACAAACCCTGGTGGTTGTTCAACAAACACTTCTTCTTCAAGTTTCCCATTGAGAAAAGCACTTTTCACATCCATCTGAAAGACTTTAAACTTCTTGTGAGCAGCATAGGCCAGAAAAATCCTTATTGCCTCCAATCTTGCAACTGGAGCAAAGGTTTCATCATAGTCAATTCCTTCCTGCTGTGAATAGCCTTTAGCCACAAGTATAGCCTTATTCCTCGTAATCACTCCATCACTGTCTGTTTTGTTTCTGAAAACCCACTTTGTACCAACAATAGATCTGTTCTTTGGTCTTGGTACAAGTGTCCAGACTTCATTCCTCTCAAATTCATTTAACTCCTCTTGCATAGCTGTTATCCAGTTAGCATCTTGAAGAGCTTCTTCCACTTTCTTGGGCTCTGTTTGAGATAAGAATGCATGAAACAGACATTCATTATTTGTAGCACTCCTAGTTCTTACACTAGCTTTTGGATCTCCAATTATCAAGTCAGGTGTATGAGCTTGTGTCCACCTTCTTGCTGTTGGTAATTGGCTTCTATTATCAGTATTAGATCCTCCCCCTTGATCCATGCTCTCCTGATTTTCTTCTTGACCATTTGCATTCTCTGAGGCTCCCCCTGAATTGGACTGCTCAGAGTTTGGGATAGATCCTTCAGCTGATTCACTTTCAGAATTTGAATTATTATCTTGAGATGTTTCTGAAGTATCTTCACGCTCCCCTCGACTGGTTCTCTATTTTGTTCTGTCAGAGAAATTTCCTCAGTGTTTACCAGTAGAGGTTCAGAGTATGCTTCATCAGAGATTGTTGGATTTGCTTCATCAGAGTTTACGTCATCAGAGTTTAGATCTTCATTTTCAAATCGAAGTTGATCATGATATTCTTCATCTTCTATTCTAGTTATTTTCTTGTCATCAAATGACACATGTATAGATTCCATGATCACTTTAGTTCTCAGATTGTAGACTCTGAAAGCTTTTGTTGATAGTGGGTATCCAACAAAAATTCCTTCATCAGCTTTTAAGTCAAACTTGGTCAATTGTTCAGGATGAGTTTTCAACACAAAACACTTGCATCCAAAAATATGAAAATATTTCAAATTTGGCTTCTTATTTTTCACCATCTCATATGGTGTTTTCCCATGCTTGTTGATTAGTGTAGCATTTTGAGTAAAACAAGCTGTTTGAACAGCTTCTGCCCGGAAATAAGTTGGCAATTTTGCTTCATCCAGCATTGTTCTGGCAGCTTCGATTAAGGTTCTGTTCTTTCTTTCAACTACACCATTTTGCTGTGGAGTTCCAGGTGCAGAGAATTCTTGTTTCACTCCTCTTTCTTTGCAGAAAGCTTCCATTTCAGAATTTCTGAATTCAGTACCATTATCACTCTTGATAATTTTCACTTTGTGCTGTGATCCTTTGTCCAATTGCTTCACATGATCCATCAAAGTTAAGACAGTTTCATCCTTCTTTGCTAAGAAATACACCCATGTGTATCTGGTGTATTCATCAACAATTACCAAAGCATATTTCTTTCTGCCCATTGACATTACATTCACTGGACCAAAGAGATCAACATGTAAAAGATGATAAGGTTCCACAACTGAAGATTCAGATTTACTCTTGAAAGATGACTTCCTTTGCTTGGCCTTTTGACAAGAATCACATAGACCATCTAAGCTGAGTGTTGACTTTGGAAGTCCCCTTACAAGATCTTTTCGAATCAGCTCATTTATGTTGTTCAAGTTTAGATGAGAGAACTTCTTATGCCATTTCCAACTCTCTTCATTTGACATTTTTGCAGATAAACACACAGCTTTTCCTTCAGAGTTTGTTACCAAACTTGCTTCATAAATGTTATTGCGCCTGTGTCCAACTAGAACAACTTTCCCAGTAGATTTGCTGATAACCTCACAATGTTCAGTATGAAAATCTACATGGTATCCTCTGTCACAGATTTGACTCACAGAAAGCAGATCATGCTTGAGTCCTGGGACTAGAGCTACATTTGTGATGATGACACTTCCAAGATTAATATTGCCATATCCCATAGTACGTCCTATGTTGCCATCTCCATAGGAAACTTTTGGGCCAGCTCTCTCCTCATAATCTGATAGCAGGGCTTTATTTCCAGTCATGTGTCCTGAACATCCACTGTCCAAGACTAGGGTACTTTCCCTTATGCCCTGCAATCACAAACAATTACAAAGAGTTAGATTTAAGGATCCAGACTTGCTTGGATCCTTTGGCTTTCTTAACATTGTTAGCTTTTGCAGCGGAATAACTTTCAACAGAGTTTAAGCTAACTGTTTCAGACTTTACACTTGCAGAGTTTGCTTTAACCCATTTTAGGTTGGGTTTTAGCTCATAAAAGTTGTGATAAATAGCATGATAACTCTTACATGTATAAATGGAATGCCAAGTGCTCCCACAGTGTGTGCATAAAGTCTGTGGTCTAACCCTAACATAATCATTCTTTACTCCAGACTTGGAGGGTAAAGAATTAATATTTTTGTTTTTCGTGCAGAAACTTGCAAGATGGTTAGTGCTACCACAACTATGACATGTCTTCCTAGGAGCATCAGAATTAGGCAGATAATCATTTCTTTTATTAATGCCTACTTTTCCATTCCTATTTTTCTTGGACACTTTCTGTTTGTTGACAGACTTTACCTCTTTGAGCTTATGTTTGAATTGTTTTTCTGTCATTGAACCAACATTAATATGCTTATCACAGATTTTTACTGGTTCTTTAACAACTTCTAATTTAACCTTATTCTCTGTTATTGAACCAACATTAACCTGTTTATCACAGGTTTCAGCTGGTTCCATAACAGCTTCTTTTACTACTACAGACTTTAGCTTACTGGATTCAGAAACAAATTTCACAGGTTTAAGTTGTGGTTTCACTTTTACTTTATCTTTAAACCTAAGTTCATCTTTCTCACAGTAACCTAAACCTATAGTGTCTGTCTGAAAAACTTGATGTGTGTCTTTTCCAGAATTAGTCCAAGTTTTAATCACTTTCCTCTCCTTTTCCAACTCAGATTCTATTTGCCTATATCTTTTAAGCAATTCCTGTTCAACATAAACAGCATCATCTCTCTCCTTTTGAACTTGTTGCATGTTAACAAGTCTCTCTTCAAGAAATTTATTCCTTTCTTTAAGACCTAGATTCTCAGATTTGATTCTTTCATTCTCTAAAGTCTGATCCCTATAACTAACATGTATGCTTTTTAGATAAACTCTTAATTCAAATATATTATCAGTATCATAAGCATAAGTAGTTAGGGGTACCTTGTTTTCAGATGACTCAGCTTCATCTTTAACAGTTTCCATGAGGGCATAATTGGCTCCCTCATCTGAGTCTGAAGTGTCTGCCCAGTCCTTGCCTTTAGTGATGAGTGATTTCTCAGATTTTCCTTTCTTGCACTCTGGAGCATAATGACCCATCTCTTTACACTTGTAGCACTGGATCTCAGACTTGTCTTTCTTTCCATACTTGGTATTCCCTCCATCAGACTTTCTGAAATTTCTCTTATCAGAGTTTGAATCTCTCCTAGAAAATCTCTTTCCTTTCTTGAAGTTCTTGAATCCCATTTTCTTGAAGGTCTTTACCATTAAAGCAACCATTTTCATCATCTCTTCATCATCATCCTCAGAATCAGAAGCTTCATCATCAGTGTTTGAGCCATCATCAGAGTTTGATGACTCACTGTCAGATTTTATGACTAAAGCCTTTCATTTGGCTTTCTTTCTTGATGATTCCTTCTTGACAGGCTTTTCTTCAACTTTAAGAGCAACAGATTTTGTCTTCTTTCCAGATCTTTTGTTTCTTTGTTCTATCTCCAGTTCACGAGTTTTGAGCAACCCATAGATTTCATCAAGATCTGTATCTGCAAGATCATAATTGTCTCGAATTGTTGTTGTCTTCAAATCCCATCTTTCAGGTAGAGATAACAGAAACTTGAGATTTGACTCTTCAAGTTCATATTCTTTATCAACCAGGGACAAATCATTCAACAATTTACAAAATCTGTCATAAGTATCTGTCAAAGTTTCATTAGATCTTGAGTCAAAGTGTTCATACTCCTGTGTTAGAATGGTTTTCATATTCTTCTTTATTGCACTTGTTCCTTGACACCTGACTTCTAAAGCATCCCAGATTTCTTTGGCAGTTTTGCAGCCAATAACTTTGTTAGACATGACATTATCTAAGGCACTATGGAGTAAATGTCTAACCTTTGCATCCTTTGCAATTGATGAGATGTCTTCAGGAGTCAAGTCTTTCTTCTCTTTTGGAACAGTCTTTTGTTCTTGACCAGTAATAACGGGAGTCAATTTTGTTGGCATATGAGGACCATCATTGATTCTATCAAGGTATTCTGGATCTGTGGCTTCCAGAAACATGGTCATCTTCACTTTCCATATTGGATATTCAACTGGTCTTAGAATTGGAACCCTTATAGTCTCATATCGACTAACAGAAGTTGGTTGAACCTTCTGAGCATTCGAACCTGCATTAGAACCTTCCTGAGAGTTGTCAGCCATGATTATACTTGTGTTTAGATCGATAAACTGTATATATTAAACAGCCTTGGCTCTGATACCAATTGTTAGGCCTGATTACACAATATATAATCAATATAATTATGATAATAACAATAAAGAACACTGTTTATGAATCAACAACTGAATTAAATAACTCTTCTCTTTGTGATGTAAAATATCACAGAGAGCTGCTAGGTTACAAGAATAATGTTTTCAATAATCGCATTCCTTTTAGGGTTAACCTATCTGTGTTTATATAGTACACAGCTACATAGAATCAATCTCTAATTGATATTCCTATAAATTAGCTATACAAATTATATCAAATTAGGATTGCTTCTGTCTTCTGTTCCGTTTCCTTGTCTGTCTCAATATATCTTGCTTCTTTCCATCTTCAAGATATATTGCTTCTAGAATCTTCAATGTTAGCACCGACAGCTTTAGCAAACTCTCACCCCGTCAGACTTTATCAAACTCTGATTGGCTTCTAGTAAACTCTGATGAATACCTGTTGCTTAAACACTGATAAACACTCATCAGCAATTATATCTAACAATATAATTGTATTAAACAAGGGTGGTTAGTTTATCCATATAACGTGATTAATCAATCAATATTTAACACTTATTTTGATTCTAATTAGAATTTAAATTCATTAAAACTTTACTCATATAATTTTATTAATTGAAGGTGGTTAGACTATCCGTACAATGCGATTAATCAATCAAAATTCAAAAAAAAATGTTTTTAATTATAATTATAATTTATTAAATATTATATTTATATATAATTTTATTAACCAAGGATGGTTAGACTATCTATACAATGTGATTAACCAATTAATGTTCAAAAATTATTTTGGTTTTAATTAGAATTTAAATCCATTAAAACTTTAGTCATATAATTTTATTAACTAAAGGTGATTAGACTATCCATACAATGCGATTAATCAATAAAAATTCAAAAAATATTTTGTTTTTAATTTGAATTTAAATCTATTAAATATATGATCCATACATTATACGATCAAATTAATAAGGACTGTTAGAT
This sequence comes from Heracleum sosnowskyi, assembly GCA_030848705.1. Lineage (NCBI taxonomy): Eukaryota > Viridiplantae > Streptophyta > Magnoliopsida > Apiales > Apiaceae > Heracleum > Heracleum sosnowskyi. The sequence continues at coordinate 16,249,662 of CM061239.1, forward strand.
CTTAAATAGATAAATGAGAATCGTTAGATTTAATATTAAAAAATTTATTTGAGTAATAGTAAAATTATATTTACATACTAAAATGTGTATTTTGATGATTTAAACTTCTATTAAATAAAATTATCTAGGTAAACATTTGTAATTCTATTTTCTTTCAATTTTTGGGTAATTCCAATTAGATAATAATTATTAAAGCAAATATCGAGATATCGATCAATTACAGTATTAAAAAAATTGTCAGTATAATGCTCACATATATCGTCTCTCACATCTAACAATAATGCACGTGAACTCTATGTTATAAGAGATGTAGCAGAAATCATGTACATAACTTTATGTTGCAAATTTTAGTAAAATGATATAGTTAATTAGTACTAACATAACACTTTTTTTGAGTGACATAACATTTTGATTTATCAAAATTATGTTATATTATTTTACATATAACAAATGTAAAAAGATAATATCAAAATATTATTAACACCTTAGAGTTTCATATTCATTAACGATAATTTTTAATATAACACTTATAGAGAATAAGGATCAACATACTTTTTCTAATATCACAACACATGTAAACAAATAAATCTAATAGTCTATTATTAAATATTTACTCAACATGCATTTTGATTTATTTATAAATTAAAAAGTGAGTAATTAGGTAATTAATATAATACACTCAAATAATCTATTACTACATGAGGAATTGAGATATTTATTCTCATATTCATAACTAACTAATAAATTTTTTAAGTTTATATAACGAGTCTTGAGATCGATTTCTAATAAAATAAAATAAAAAATAATTTTAGTAATGAGGGGTCTTAAATTAGACAATTACTAATACAATAACACTTTATGTGTGGTGTTGATATATACATGGATTACACTCTAGAAAGAACATTTTATATAAATAACAATAAAGAACATCATTTTAACACGTTATTTTTCATAAAAATTGATTTGCAATGATTAGAATCACCAAATATAACAACTATAAAGTTTAACATATCGAATTTAACTTAGAATCTCACCCAAATTTAAAAATCAAACATTAAATAGAATCCAGTATAAAATTAAGTACATAATTATATATATATATATGATATGGGCTGGAAAATAACCCTAGAAGTGCAATTAATGACGTATTAATTAGACCCAGATTGGTCCAAAAATACGGCCCATAAACAAGGCCCGAAACCCTAATTATTTATTAATTTCGTAATTAATAAATAGGGAAATATACAGCTCAGGAAAGGAGTCCAAAATATGGTAAATTCATCAAAGAAGGATCCAGAATCCCCAATTAAAAGAAATAATGAGTCATAGTCCTTATCAACAAGGAAAATACTTGTCCATCGAGAAATACAATGTTTATCCATTATCAAAAAGGAGACTTATTCGCTGAGTCTCCTAAACATACTTTAAATACGAGGCTCCAGACGCCTATATAAGAACCCTGATCCTTCACAATAGAACTACATTTTGGACACAGCTTCATACGTTATTGTTATACTGGATTTTCGGTAATGGTCCCTAGACAGGTCCCTAAGTGATTTGGGCCTAGGGAAAGAATTATGTTTTGGGAAAGATTGGTGTGAACTGGGGGCGGGCTCGCACCATGAACTATGTTGAGCCCAAAATCCTTCCAAGTATGGTGGGCTCGCATCATTAACTGGTCTCGCGTCATTAACTTGTGGTGAGCACCTATCCTTATGAGTTCTCATATTAAGCAAGGGGTCTCACAAGGATCTCATCATAATTGGGCTCGCTTCGCTAAAATTAGTATTGGGCTCTCTTTCTTATGAGTTCACCATGATGAGCTCGCATCTCCATTAATAGACTCTCACTATAAGCTTATGGACTCTCACCATTATGAAGTAATGGGCTCGTGTTACTTATCAGAAATAAGAATAATTGAACATAGGTGAGCTCGCACCACTTGAACTACGAAAGGGTAATTTTCATATGTTTTGTGCGATGCGAGCCTGGCCAGCTCGCATCGTGGGTGAAGCCCAAAATATGGAAATTCATGTTCACGAAGTGAGTAAAGCTTGGTTGACACGGGACAAACCTGCAATCACGGGAAGAAATGCGGAGATGCCGCGAGATTGTAGGAAAACGTGTGACGACTAGACTATTTATGGGAACTTGAAGAGGATTGATAATCCTTGAACTATTTATGGGAACTTGAAGAGGATTGATAATCCTTGGACTAGTTATGGGAACTTGAGGTGGATTGATAATCTTTGGACTATTTATGGGAACTTGAGGTGGATTGATAATCCTTGAGCTGTTTATGGGAACATAAATCTTGACTATTCTATGGGCTTAGACTGAATGGGCTTGTCCAATGACTTGTTTTCCAAGAACTACGTGAGGCTTGATCCCTATATAAAGGGGCATGTAGGCACCTTGTATGATACACAATTGACACTCGGCAAAGAGCAAGAGAAAAAACCCAATCTCTATTCAATTTCTGAGGAGTCATCATACAAGTCCAGCCACAACTTTCCATAAAACCTCCAACACACTGTTGTACGAAATTCTCCTAACAACAATTGGCGCTAGAAGGAGGGGACTAAGCATCTTAAGGAGAAGGATGTCGAAGAACAACAAGAACGATGACAAGGGGATTGTGCACAAGAAGGATGCCACGCCACAAGGAGCAAGGACGGATCCACCACCCCACGGTGAGGGAGGACCAAGCAAAATCACCCCTGTCATGCCTCAAGTCGTACCAGTTACACTAGATGGATAGAAGATCCTAGGCTACCTCGAGGGGATCGAGCTCCAATTCAAAACTATGAACGCCCGGCTAGCTAAGGTCGAGTAGAACTCAATTAAGAATGCGAAAAGGAAGGCTCGAAGGCTCAAGGGCACTAGGGACAAGAAGGATAAAACCTCTAAAAAAACTCATACACGAGTTCGACGAGGTAGCTGATGGGCTAAAGAAAACCGGATCTCTTGAGACGGATGAGATATCTCCAAGCCAGGAGGAGCGAGGCAGCCAGGCTCCGAGCGACCCGCGGCATGAGCCAGCTTCGTCCGAGGCTAGATCCACTAGTGTTTTAGATCGAATCGGGAAGAAGCTAACTGAGCACGATCTAAGACTTAGATTGGAAAAGTCCAAAGAACGAAGGGAGATGACTCCACCTAGAACAGAACGAAGGGAGAGGACTCCACCTAGAACAGAACGAAGGGAGAGGACTCCACCTAGAACAGAACGAAGGGAGAGGACTCCACCTAGAAAAGAACGCAGGGAAAAAACTCCACCTCGGACTCATAGAAGGGAGCGAAGGGAGAGGACCTCCTCTCACTATTCAAATGAAGAGAGGTCAGATGAAATAATTGGAGACCTGAGGGTTGGTGATTTAAGGCGCCTACTGGTGCAGATGGAAAACGAAAAAAGAGCGCCACCGACTACTACGACCCCATCTCCCTTTACTCCGGCAATAAGGATGTCTCCTCTGCCCCCGGCCTTTAGGAGCAACCTCGAACTTGCCTTCAATGGAGATGCGGATCCAGCTGAGTACCTGGCCCGTTTCAATACTGAGATGGAGGTCTACCAGGTTCCTGACCTAACCCGATGTCGATTATTCGCTGCCTCGCTAAGAGGGAGTGCCCAACAGTGGTTTACTAAGCTAGGACCAGCTAGCATTAGCACATGGAGACAGTTGGGAGATCTATTCTTAAGGCAGTTTCAGTCCACTCTTCATTATGCCCCCCCCCCCCCCCGGTGGCCACCCTTGCAAACATTAAGCAATGAGAGGTAGAGTCCCTGCAGGATTATTTCATGCGATTTAACGCTGAGGTTCCTAGAGTCCGAGGAGCAACGAAAGAAGCCCAGAAGAATTTCCTAATCATTGGGTTGAGAGAGGGCTCTAAATTCTGGAAGACTCTACAGGCTAGGGAGCCAGAGACTTTGGCTGAATTTTATGAACAGGCAGAGCCCCACAAGAGGGTAGAGAAATCCATGAGGGATCTAAGAAGCAGTGGCCGAAGGATGGAGAAGAGAGGGAGATCTTCTAGCCCCGAGGAAAGGAGAAAGACTTTTAAAAGAAGCCCCAGCCCAAAGAAGTTTAACAAGGCCAAGGAAAATGTCAGCAAAGAGACTGGAAGGCCTTACACAACCAAATGGCAGAATCATACCCCCTTGGTCGCCTCCATTGATCATATATACGCCACTTATGCTGGGAAGGGGGTATTCAAGAAAGCCACCCCTCTGACGGAATATAGCAAAAGGGACACCTCTAAATACTGTGCTTACCATGAATCCACAGGACATCACACGGCTGATTGCCGACAGTTGAAGGATGAGATTGAGAGTCTGATTCGACAGGGAAAGCTAACGGAATGGGTCGTGAAGGAAGTACGAAAACATAAGTCTGAATACCGTCAGGTGCCCCCTCCACCCCCGATAGCTAAGGATGGTGACACAGAGAGGACTGATAGGGCTGATAGCATTCATGTCATTATTGGAGGACCTCATGTGGGAGGAGATAGTAAGAAAGCTATGGAGAGATATGCTCGAGAGGCAAAGGACCGTCCCCTAACCAATGTCCATCGTCTTGAACAAAGGCCTCCTTATCTTTTCACGAAGGAGAGAGATGAAATCATGTTTAGTGAAGAAGATGCCAAATGGGTACACCACCCTCATGCTGATGCTCTTGTAGTAAGGATAAAAATCGGGTCTACTAATGTATATCGGGTGCTGGTGGACAATGGGAGCGCTGTAAACATCTTGACCTACGACACTTACAAAAGACTTGGATTCCTAGACAGAGAGTTGGTCTCAAGCGGGAACCAGCTTTACGGGTTCACTGGGGCTTCAGTAGGAATTCGGGGAACAATCCAGCTACCGGCCAGTTTAGGGGACAACCCCCACGTGGCCACGCAAATTATCACTTTTATTGTGGTGGACCAGCCATGTGCTTATAACGCCATCATTGGGAGACCAATCCTGAAGGAGATGAAGGTAGTTACCTCTGTTTATCACTTAACCATGAAGTTTCCAACTCCCACAGGTGGTGGACAAGTGAAGGGATGCCAATATGACTCAAGAGTATGCTACAACCAAGCCATGAAAGGGGCAGAGAAGTTAGATGTTCTACGAGAGGTGGCAGACCTTAGAGAGCGAGAGCCTGTTGAAGATGGTGAAGAGAAGAAAAGGAAGCGTGTGGACACCCTCATGATGGATGTCTGTAACATGATATCTATAGAGGAACTCCCGGAAGACTACTTCGAAAATTTGGGAATTGAAGTGGAGCCTAGGCCCGGGGCCTTAATGATGGAGCCCTCTCAACCCATAATGACATTGCAGGAAGGCATAGTGGAGGAGGCTAGTGATGATGAGGAGAGCCCAGAACAGGTAGCCGCCAGATTGAATAAAGGAAAGTGGGTGAAGAAAGAGACCTTAATTCTAATAAACTTGCCAACTGGAGTCTCCCGTGAGGTCACCATTACAACAGAAGGAAACATCCAGCAAGAAGCACCGGAGTTGTCCATTAACAATGGGGATCATCTTAGTATCACTGAAGTGGGAGAGCCTAGCATGGATAAAAACACACATGTTGATTTGGACCCAAGAATGCCTCCCCTGCCAGACGGAGCTGGAACATTCGAGGATATCATTCCTATCTTGGTGGACCCAAACGACTCGGCTAAAGTCTTAAGAATTGGAGCCAACCTCGGCCCCGAAATGAGAGACAACCTAGTCTCATTCCTTAAGAAGAACCTGGATGTATTTGCATGGTCTCACGCTGACATGATAGGGATCGACCCAGAAGTGATGTGCCACAGGCTGAACTTAGACCCCAACAAGAAGGGAACAAGGCAGAAGAGGAGACCTGTTAGTGGAGAGAGGGCAGAGGCCCTTAGAGAAGAGGTGGACAGGTTGATGGAAGTCGGACTCATCAAGGAGTCATTTTACCCGACTTGGTTGGCTAATCCTGTGCTGGTGAAAAATCCAAATGGAAAGTGGAGAACCTGTGTCGACTTCACCGACTTGAACAAAGCTTGTCCAAAAGATAGCTTCCCGCTTCCTCGTATCGATCAGCTTGTAGATGCCACTGCAGGACACGCATTGCTAAGCTTCATGGACGCCTACTCAGGCTATAATCAGATTCCTATGTATGGGCCAGATCAAGAACACACTTCGTTCATCACTGATCGAGGCCTATACTGTTATATTGGGATGCCTTTTGGGTTAGTTAATGCGGGTGCAACTTATCAGCGATTGGTGAACAAGATGTTTAAGGATCACATCGGGAAGACAATGGAGGTATATGTTGATGACATGTTTGTTAAATCAAAGGAGGCCAAGGACCACATCCAGCATTTGGCAGAAATGTTCACTATCTTGCGTATCTACAGAATGAAGCTCAACCCCCAAAAATGTGTTTTTGGGGTGGAGTCGGGAAAATTCCTCGGGTTTATTGTCAATCATCGAGGAATTGAGGCTAACCCGACCAAGATCAAGGCCCTAATGGAGATGAGATCACCTCGCAGGGTGAAGGATGTGCAGAGTCTCACAGGGAGAATTGCGGCGTTGAACAGATTTGTTTCAAAATCTTCTGACAAGTGCCAAGAGTTCTTTAAGGCCATTAAGAAGGTGGGCAGGAATTTTCAATGGACAGAGGAATGTGAAGAGGCCTTTCAAAATATCAAGAGACATTTGAGCACACCACCTCTATTGTCTAACCCGCAGCAAGGGGAGGTACTGGTGCTTTATTTGGCCGTGTCGGAATATGCGGTGAGTGCGGTGCTAATTCGAGAGGAAGGCGGAGTTCAGCTCCCGGTTTATTATGTGAGCAAAAGGCTGGTGGGCGCAGAAACTCGATACTTGAACATGGAAAATTTGGTGTATGCTCTGATCCTCGCTTCACGGAAGCTCCGTCCTTATTTTCAGGCTCATAAAGTTGAGGTGAGGACATCTTATCCACTTAGACAAGTGTTGCATAAACCAGAAACTTCAGGAAGAATGTTGAAGTGGGCTGTAGAGCTGGGACAGTTCGATGTGGAATATAAGCCTCGGGTGGCGATTAAAGGACAAGCCCTAGCAGACTTTATGTTAGAGTTCTCATCACAAACAGAAGAGGACTCTAGGGCGTTGCAAATTTTTTCAGAAATACCAGCAGAGGAAAGTCAGAATAGTGCCCCTGGTGGAGCTTGTATGTGGATGGGGCGTCCAATGGAGATGGAGCTGGAGCCGGGTTTGAGTTAGTAAGCCCAGAAGGATGTAAGGTGAAGAGGGCTGTTCACTTCACTTTTTATGCAACAAACAATGATGCTGAGTATGAGGCCTTGATCAACGGATTCAAGTTGGCATTGGAACTAAAGGTGGAAAACCTTAACGCTTTTAGTGATTCTATGATCGTGGTATACTAGATAAATGGGGGGTATCAAGCACGGGGGCCTAAAACGGAGCTGTATTTGCGTTGTGCGGAAAGGTTGATCAAGTTATTTAATGAGGTGAACTTAGAGCTCATCCCTCGGGGCCAGAACGAAACGACAGACGAACTTGCAAAGTTCGGTTCACGTCGTGAGACCACTCTGTTAGGGTCAACGCCCTTGGAAATACAGAGGAGGCCTAGCGTGCCAGAGGTAGAGCTTATGGTGGTGGAAGATGAGGCAACGTTGATGACTCCACTCTTGGCTTACATAAAGAATGGAGCTTTACCAGGTGATAAGAATGAAGCACGACGGGTGCGATATATGGCTGCCAGGTATGCAATATATGATGGAGATTTGTATAGGAGGGGCTTCAATGTGCCCCTACTCAAATGTGTTGATGGAGACGAGTGCAGCTATATACTAAGAGAAGTTCATGAAGGTATCTGTGCTAATCACTCGGGGGGTAGCTCATTGGCACAAAAGATACTTCGTCAAGGATATTATTGGCCAACTCTAAAAAAAGATGCTTTCGAGTTTTCTAGAGCTTGTGACAAGTGCCAAAGGTATGCAAATTTTCATAACAGTCCGGTGGCACCTCTAACCTCACTCATGAGCCCTTGGCCCTTTGCCATGTGGGGGATAGATTTGATTGGAGAACTGCCTAAGGCTAAAGGTAGTGTGAAGTATGTTGTGGTTGCGGTGGATTATTTCATTAAGTGGGCAGAGGCTGAGCCCTTAGCCACAATAACCGCAAAGAAGCTCATTGACTTTGTGTATCGGGCTATTGTTTGTCGATTTGGAATACCCTACAAGTTGATCTCGGACAATGGTAAACAGTTTGACAGTAAGGAGATGAGAGAATTTTGTGATCGGTTGGGGATTCTGAAGAGTTTCAGTGCAGTGAACCATCCACAGACAAATGGTCAGACTGAGGCAATCAACAAAATTCTCAAGCACACACTGAAGGCAAAGCTAGAGGATGCTAATGGAAATTGGCCGGAGGAACTTCCACAAGTCTTATGGTCTTACAATACCACTCCCCGAACCACAACGGGAGAGACCCCTTTCTCCTTGGTGTATGGGTGTGAGGCTATGGTCCCGGTAGAGGTGGGAGCTGGATCTTTTAGGAGAGCTCATTATGACCCAGAGAATAGTGAGAAAAATCATCGTCTTTACTTGGACATGATTGAAGAGATACAGGTTGACTCTCAAGCAAGGCTGCTAGCATATCACCAGAGAACTGCCAGGCATTATAACCGCAAGGTGAGAGCCCGACCTTTCCGGGTAGGGGACTTGGTTCTCCGTCGAGTCATGCCTAACACCAAGGTAGTTAATCATGGAGTGTTTGGTGCAAATTGGGAAGGCCCGTATCAGATCAAATCAGTTCTATGGGAAGGAACTTATCATCTTAATGACATACGGGGAAAGCTCATACCAAGGGCTTGGAATGCTGAGCACTTGAGGAGATATTATCAGTAGTTTCTATCTATTTAAGACTTAGCATGCATTGATATTTATCCTAAGTCTCGGGGGGTAGCGTCATATAGACACCTCCCTGTGACATACGATGTAATAAGTCTAAGTCGGTTATTATCTAAGAAGGTGGAAGTTTTATTATCTAAATAAAATTGAAGTTGATTGTGTGTTTTCACATCAAGTAAATTTTAGTTTCTTTTTATTATCATTTATGTTTTCAGAAGTACATTGGATTGGGCCTCGGCCCATCAATAATGAAAAGAGAGCTTGTGCGAGGTGAGCCCTCTTTAGAAACGAGCTCAGAAAAGTTGGGAAATAAAACAAAATATTTTAAGCTTAAAACTTTGTACGAGGTGGAACTTGTGCGAGGTGGAACTTTGTGCGAAGTGAGACTAAATACGATGCGAGGTGGGACCTCGCATGAATAGGTGAATTAGTCCTGTGCGAGGTGACCCTGAGGGGAGTTGAACAAAAAATTACTATGTAAAGAAATGCAAAGACAAAGTACTTAATAAAAGTTTAAATGTTACTGGACCAAGGTTAACAAATGTTTACAATTTGCGAGGCAAAATGGGGTTCCCGCATCCCCAAAGAAAGTATCAAAGTAAAGTCAAGCCTGAGGAGTTTCTTCATGAACTTCAGGAGCGAGCTGAGGTTCTGGGACGAGCTGGGCCTCATCTGCGATGCGAGCCCTTTCTGTAGCCTCTTCCTCCATCTCCTTGCGAAGCTTCTCGGCATAATTGACAGTAGCAGTACCCAGAGGGCTCCAATCGAACTCAGGGACCTTCGCCATGAAGCCCTTGGATCCCAGGGCCTTTGCGTCCCTGACCTCTTCAGCCCGGCTCGCTTCCAATGCTGAAAATTTGGCCTCGAACTCAGCATCTTGAGCCGCCATCTTAGCTTCGGCCTCGACAATTTGGGTTTTCAGAGAGTTGATCTCAGAGGTGGCATCAGTCAGGGCATTTGAATGTTCCTTTTTCATTTTTTCCACAAGTGCTCTGGACTCGCGAAGATCCTTCTCGAGACTTGTGGTCGCATCAAGAATGCTCTGCTTGGATTCTTCAACCAAGGCCACATTTGCCCTCCTCGCTTCGTCTAGCTTGCCCTTCAAAATTCTGTTGTCCTTATCCAGACGGGCAGAAGCCTGACCCATAGAGCGAAGCTCCCTGCTTCTGCTAATATGCCTTATGAACACCTCAGCTGTGGCCTTGGTGAGGGCATCGTTGTTCGCCTCGAACGAGCCCGAGGTCCATGCCCTTAAATCACTCTCAGAAATATGTGGGGCTCCGAGACGAACTAGAGTACTGGCCACCACATTTCCTTGAGGATTTGGGGGCAAATCTTTGCGAGCCCGCTTCACAATATCAGGTTCAGGAGCGGAGTCCTTGAACTGCTTGGTCTTCCTTTTAAGAGGAGAGGCCCCCCCAGTAGCCAAATATTCTGTGAGAGTTGTTTGGGGATGGATATCTTTTGTACGAATAGCTCTATTCGAGCCCCCTGCTTGCGAGCCGGTTTGGCTGGCAGAAGGTACGGTGCGAGCATGCACCTCTTGCTCGTCTAGAAAGGGAGGAGGAGAGATCGCCATTTCTGAAATAAAACAAAGACAAAAGGGTTAGTCAATACACATGTTAAATAAAATATAAGAATAAAGGTGCCAAAGTAAAGTAACGACGCGAGCTGAGGGTTCGCATCGAATAAAACTTACCTTTTCTTTTTCTCTTAGACTTCTTGCTAGGGGTCAACCTAGTCCCTTCTTTTAAGAAGCCATATTCAACGAGATTGGCAGTGGTAATCAATTTTCTGATATTCCGTTCTGAGACAGGAATCTTTAAGAGATTATCAGCGTTTAGCTTTTCTTGGCCTTGAAAAGACGTTCTCACGGGGGGTTCTGCGAATAGAAATAAACTGTAAGCACGATGCGAGGACAAAGAAACGATGCGAGGACAAAGAAACGATGCGAGGTGACAAAGAAACGATGCGAGCCTAAATGAAATACTTACCAGGATCATAGTAAAAATGAGTTTGAACTCGGGGAACTTCATGAACATAAAATAAGGGGTCCTTCCATTTTACTGAGTTGCTTGGACCCCCGTAGATTAATTTCTTCTTATTGTAATAAGGCTAGACAGATAAATAAAAATAGCCAAATTCAGCTGAATGCTTCAAATTCAAAAAATACCCAAGTTGCCTGGCGGTGAGAGTAGGATAGCCTTGTTTTTTTGTAAAGAATATACAAAGCGATGGCAGACCTGTAACCGTTGGGATTGATTTGCAATGGCGCGAGCCCATAGTACTCCAAAATTTCTTGAATAAAAGGATGAAGGGGTGCAGAAATTCTCAGCTTTAATAGAAAAGTTGAAAGAACCATGCGAGGCGCCCGTCCTCCATTTTCTGGATGATTAAACTGATAGCACCTCATATGCGGTGCGGGGAGGATTATACGACCCTCTGTCCTAAACTGCTCCACGAGGTCGTGCAAAGAATCCTCAGTCATCGAGGTGGACATATCACGACAGGCTAAAATCTTTCCGTCCTCGTGAAAAGCAGACGAGCTCTCATCGCCATCAGGAATTATTCGTTTCTTAAGAAAAACCACCCCTTCGAGCTCAGGCTGTTTGACAGGTTCGTATGGAACATGAGACGGTTCGGGGACGTAGGCATAATTACAGAAGTCCACCTCTTTGGATACATCTGATATCTCTTCGCTAGCAGGTCTGTCATAGGACCAATGTGAACTGGTATCCCCATCTTCATCATCTTGGTCGAACTCATCTTGAGGAGATGTGATGCGAGCCACAACCTTTCCTTTACGTTTGGCATAAAAAGCACTCCCTAGAGAATTATCTGTGGACGATTCTGAAATTTCGATAGGAACATGAGCAGAATCTTGGTCGAGGCGAAGCTTTGCCTTTCTTTCTTGAAGCAATTGATTTATGCGAGCATTAACCTCCTCTTCACTCATAGGTGGTAATGGACGACTAAAAAGGTCATCAAGATCAAACGAACTAGGGACACTTGGTCCTGTTTTCTTGTTTCTCCATGAGTAAAGATTTTTCTCCCTATTATAGTCTTCTGGTGTGGAGTTGGGATCGAGCTGAAGTCCCAACGAACTAGAACCACTGGCTCGCATCGCACTCTCTACTCTTGCGATGTTTACCGCTCCTTCTGGGGTAATAGCTGAGTTGGGAGAGATAGGCTGGATTAAGCGACCCGAAATGGACGTCAACTCACACTGGAACTCCTTGGAACCCCTAAGCTCAGGAGGATACTGATTCAAGGGAGATGGAGTGGCAGAAGAACGAGCCGGGCTCGGGGTGTTATTGAGCGAACCGGCAGAGGGAGAGGGGGTCGCACTCGACATCTGAAAAAGATGGTGAAAATTAGTGTGTGCCCCTAAAAATAAAGAAAAAAGAGTGAAGAATCCTAAGTGTCCTCGCCTCGCACGGACAATTAAGGCCACTATGTTCGATGCGAACACAGGTCTTGTTCTCGCATTAAACCAAGGCTCAGCTCGAACCGTGGTGTGAGTTCACCTCGATGAGGGAACTCAGTTCGCAACTCTATAGGTTCGAACAAACATGTGTTATCGAAACATAAAAAATACATATGAAAGAAAGTTTGTAAGATTGAAAAGCTTACTTTGGGAAGGAATAGAGGATGAACTTGAAGAACTTGATGAGGATGCGAACGAACGCCGGGAAGTTATAATAATTCTCACCGTGTTTAATCCTTGAGCAAAATTGGGCAGAGTTTCCTTACTGTTTCTGATAGAATGAGTTTATGAAAGGAAATTCTGATGTATTTATAGAGGATATGAGAGAGAATACAAGAGACACGTGTCCGAATTTGAATGGATGGCACGTCTTTTTATGAACAGCTGTCAAACGGTTGGCTGAACACGCATCTAACAATAGTGAGCAAACTGGATGTTATGCGAGCTGGATGTTATGCGAGCTGGAAATTGAGCTTGCATCGTGTTATTTGAAGCAAATGAAAAATTCCTTATCTAAGATTACTAAGGAATTTTAGGGGGTAGTTGTTATACTGGATTTTCGGTAATGGGCCCTAGACAGGTCCCTAAGTAATTTGGGCCTAGGGAAATAATTATGTTTTGGGAAAGATTGGTGTGAACTGGGGGCGGGCTCGCACCATGAACTATGTTGAGCCCAAAATCCTTCCAAGTATGGTGGACTCGCATCATTAACTGGGCTCGCATCATTAACTTGTGGTGAGCACCTATCCTTATGAGTTCTCATCTTAAGCAAGGGGTCTCACAAGGATCTCATCATAATTGGGCTCGCTTCGCTAAAATTAGTATTGGGCTCTCTTTCTTATGAGTTCACCATGATGAGCTCGCATCTCCATTAATAGACTCTCGCTATAAGCTTATGGACTCTCACCATTATGAAGTAATGGGCTCGTGTTACTTATCAGAAATAAGAATAATTGAACATAGGTGAGCTCGCACCACTTGAACTACGAAAGGGTAATTTTCATATGTTTTGTGCGATGCGAGCCTGGCCAGCTCGCATCGTGGGTGAAGCCCAAAATATGGAAATTCCTGTTCACGAAGTGAGTAAAGCTTGGTTGACACGGGACAGACCTGCAATCACGGGAAGAAATGCGGAGATTCCGCGAGATTGTAGGAAAACGTGTGACGACTAGACTATTTATGGGAACTTGAAGAGGATTGATAATCCTTGAACTATTTATGGGAACTTGATGAGGATTGATAATCCTTGGACTAGTTATGGGAACTTGAGGTGGATTGATAATCCTTGGACTATTTATGGAAACTTGAGGTGGATTGATAATCCTTGAGCTGTTTATGGGAACATAAATCTTGACTATTCTATGGGCTTGGACTGAATGGGCTTGTCCAACGACTTGTTTTCCAAGAACTACGTGAGGCTTGATCCCTATATAAAGGGGTACGTAGGCACCTTGTATGATACACAATTGACACTCGGCAAAGAGCAAAAGAAAAAACCCAATCTCTATTCAATTTCTGAGGAGTCATCATACAAGTCCAGCCACAACTTTCCATAAAACTCCAACACACTGTTGTACAAAATTCTCCTAACAACAGTTATCTGCTACGTTTTGGACACAACTCCATACGTCATCTACTACGTTTTGGATACAGCTCCATACGTCATCTACAACGTTTTAGACTTCATCCTCGAATAAGGACATACAAGTCACTACGTCCTTGGTGTGCCCATGCCGCCATAGCCCCGAGGGCAACACCAAGAACTACGTTTTCTGGCTTGATTCTCAGCACTGATTGAGATACGCAGGCATCTTGTGAGGACCGATTTAGTCACGAAACACAAGAGCAACCATTAAAGCTCGAAGCTCTCTTAAACCCTAGCAATTAATTTACAAGTACACTTTTTAATCCATAACAATATATATATATATATATATATATATATATATATATATATATAATTGTAACAATGAAATTATGTGTAATCATGTTATATTTGATCCAAGTTTTTTGTTAAATTCTATTTTTATTTATAAATAACTTTTTTTTGGTGTGAAAATTAAAATTTAAATGCAATTTTATGTAAGATTTTATGGTGTTATTTGTTTATCTTTATACAAAAGTGTTTTTAATGGAGCAATGCCCTACATATATATTCACCGTATCATGAAATTTGGAATCCAAATCACTAATAATATTTAACAGAAAGAATAATACTATTAACATTATAAAATTAGAAAAGTCTGAGATCTTAAAATAAATAAATAAAAATCATTGGATCTGATTTAAAATGTGTATTTAAAATAGATAAATAATATGAGAATATGTATTTTAAAAAATAAATAAAACATAAGTAGGTATTTTAAATTGAATAGAGTTCTCCCTGTAAATTCGTTCTCTTTAATTTTTGGGTAATTTCAGTTGAATAATAATCGTTAAATCATAAAATAATTAAAGATTGTTTTGTGAGATTGGCATGAACAATAAAATCATCCAATTCTCACATTCTTTAAACTTAAAATAGAGCTCAAATAGTAAAATGATGTTTGAAACCTAAATAATTTCCCCGATGTCAAACACATAAACTTTTTTCTCTAAAAATAAACAATTATATATTTTATCATTATAAAAATTAAATAAGTAAAATTCGTAATTTAATATAAATTAAAAATATTAAAAAAGACTCGTTATTGCACGGACTATAAGCTATTTTAGATAATAAAACTTTAATGTCCGAAAAGAGACTTCCCATTGTCTTCGCACCTGAAAAAACAACAAGAAAAAACCTCATTAAGTATAACAACTGTAAACTAATAATAAAATAAATAAAAACAAAAAACAAAAATAAATCCTAAAATACTAATATTATTAACACATTAATTAAAATAAAAGCAAAAAGTAAAATATAATCAAAGAGAAACCCTTTAATTAGACACATAAGATGCAAATTTTAATATTATTTATACGATTTTTCTTTTAATTTCCCTTGTAGGAAAGGATTTTGCAACCAAATACAAATTGATGAAAACGAATGTAATTTTTCATAGAATGAAATATAATTTTCTTTATTATTTTAGAAAAACATAAAAATAAGTTGTATTTATTTTAACGTTAACAGTGGAACAAGTTCTTGTGGTGAGTAACAAGGAGGCTAGTAACAACATCTCTATGCGAAATAATGTTGCATTTCATTGTATTATTAGGGGAGAGCACAGTTCAATTCAGTTTTATGGTAAAACGGAAACCCAAACCGCAAATCTTCAAATTTTAAAACTGAAAACCGAAACCGCAACCAAAACTGAAGGTTTCAAAATCGTCGATTCCGTTTCGGTTACAAAACGGTGTTGATATAACTACTATAATTTTATATATACAAAAAAAAACTTGCTTAATTGTAAAATACATAGGATTTAAATTTTATCCTTCCTATATAAGAATTACAAAATTTTTGTAATCTATTATTAAAGTTTAATATAACATATAAAATATTATTGAATTTATTTCCATTACAAAAAAAAGGATAATATAATTTATGAAAGGATTAATGAGCTATTTCGTCACTGTACATTGCAGAAACTTTCAGTTGGGTTACCAACCCAAAAAAAAAATTCAATCGCATTATTGTACTCTAAGTAATTTTCAATCACTATACTGAACTACTAATTATTTTCACCGTCGTTAAAATTTGTTGACTTTTGACGAAAAACGTTAGCTACTGCCAACTCGTTGCCACGTATGTGCCACATCTTTGTCACACCAGCGTACACGTACACATCACAAATTCAGATTTTTAAACCCAACCCGTTTTATTTCTTCATCTTCTTCCTCTATTACTGTAACACCCCCATCTATAACTAAATGAGGGGCTACTTATAAAACCATAAACCTGCAAACAGAGCACTAAAATAATCTCTAAATAATAATTAAATAGTCTAATAATCTCCAAGATAATATTAAACCTCCAAAACAGTTCAAAACAATAAATACGAAAACCAAAATCTCTAAAATGATATTCAAGTCTAAATAATGATAGAAGTCTGCAAATCCTAATCAATGATATAAAGGGGTAGCTCTCCATCACACAGTCCCAGATCCCCCTAAGCACCAGGTAGCAAAACAGAGGAACGAAGAAAGGATTGCTTTCTCCTGTGCTATTCTTCTTTTCCCTCAGTCGACTCTATCTCCGATATTATTATTATATTGGGGTTGTTTGACAAGAGATTGTTTTTATAACCACAGAGGTAGATAAGTACACTATTGACTACTAGTACTATTAGAACTACAAAACTTACGTAAATATTTATCTAATCCTTATCTAATATTTAAGAAAATAAACTAACTCCTAATTTTATTATTATTATTATTCAAAATTCGTATATATTACATATATACCCCCTTAAAAAGGATTCCGTCCCCGGAATCTAACGAAACTAAAACTCGTACCTGAATCGAATAAGTGCGGATATTTCTCACGAATGGATTCTTCTAATTCCCAAGTAGCCTCTCTTTCAGAATGGTGTTTCCACAAAACTTTCACAAACGAAATGGTGTTCCTCCTCATAACTCGCTCCTCTCGAGCTAAGATAGCTTCAGCTTCTTCTTCACAATTAAGATCCTCTCTAATCGTATGCAATGGATAGTGAACTACATGAAGCGGATGATATTTGTAGCCCCTCAAAACAGACACATGAAACACATTATGGACATGAGATAACTGCGGTGGTAACGCAACCCTATAAGACACTTCACCAACTTTCTCTATAACATCAAAAGGACCAACATACCTCGGACTAAGCTTCCCCTTCATTCCAAAACGTTTAACACCCTTCCAAGGCGACACCTTCAAGAACACATGATCACCAGGTTCAAATCCACCAAACTTCCTATGTTGATCCGCATAACTCTTTTGACGTGATCGAGCCTCCTTCAAACTTGCCTTAGCCTTCTCCACCTTCTCATTAGTGACTCTAACTAACTCTGGCCCTTCAATGACTCGTTCGCCAACCTCATCCCAACAAGACGGTGCTCTACATCTCCTACCATACAAAGCCTCAAATGGTGGCATACCAATACTCGCGTGCCAACTATTATTGTACGCAAACTCAACAAGATACAAATATTTATCCCAATCACCTGTCCACTCCAAAGCACAAGCCCTCAACATATCCTCTAATGTCTGAATCGTCCTCTCTGACTGTCCATCAGTCTGCGGATGAAAAGCTGTACTAAAATTAAGTCTCGTACCCCAAGCCTGCTGGAATCCCTTCCAAAAACGTGATGTAAACCTCGTATCCCTGTCAGAAACTATCGACACAGGCACACCATGAAGTCTAACAATATCTCGCTGAAAAATCTCTGCTAATTCATGAATAGGAGTAGTCTCTCTAATAGGCAAGAAATGAGCTGATTTAGTTAGTCGATCGACCACCACCCATATAACATCATTCTTTCTGAAGGTTCTCGGCAAATGTGTCACAAAATCCATAGTAATGTTTTCCCACTTCCAAACTGGAATATCTAACTGCTGCAATAATCCACTAGGCCTCTGATGATCTATCTTTACCTGTTGACATATAAGACATTTTCCTACAAATTCTGCTATGTCTCCTTTCATCCTACTCCACCAGAAGTGCTCCTTCAAATCTCTATACATCTTAGTGGAACCTGGATGAATAGAGAATGAAGAACTATGAGCCTCGGTCAAAATTTCTTCACGAATCGCCAAGTCTGCAGGCACACACAATTTACTACCCAACCATAACACACCATCATCATCAACACGAAAATGTTTTTGCTTACCAGCTGCCACCTCCGATCTAATAACATCCAAACCTGTATCTTTCTTTTGAGCTTCCTTGACCCTTGAAACCAGATTTGGTTCCACTCTCAAACTTGCAATGCTACCATCTGACCCTCTAGTATACAATTCAATACCAAAGCGCTCCATTTCTAAAATAAGATGTGGCTGAGTAATGAGAGATGCAACACTCCCCAAGTTCTTCCCACTAAGAGCGTCTGCCACAACATTTGCTTTCCCTGGATGGTACTGAATATTGGCATCATAATCCTTAAGAAGTTCAAGCCACCTTCGCTGCCTCATGTTAAGCTCCTTTTGAGTAAAAATGTACTTGAGACTCTTGTGATCAGTGAAGATATCACAAGTCTCTCCATACAAATAATGCCTCCAAATCTTCAAAGCAAAGACCACTGCTGCTAACTCCAAGTCATGCGTAGGATAGTTTACCTCATAGGGTTTAAGCTGCCTAGAAGCGTAAGAAATCACTTTCCCATGCTGCATAAGAACACAACCCAATCCTCTCTTAGAAGCATCACTATAAACCTGATATCCTCCACTCCCTGATGGCAACACAAGTATAGGAGCCGTCACCAATCTTTTCTTCAACTCTTGGAAACTCTTCTCACGATCATCATTCCACTCGAACTTAACACCCTTTCTCATCAGTTGAGTCATCGGCAAAGCTATGAACGAAAAACCCTCCACAAAACGCCTATAATAACCTGCCAAACCCAAGAAACTCCTCACCTCTGTCACATTGCTAGGTCTCGGCCAATTAGTGATAGCCTCGACTTTCGCAGGATCCAACTCAATCCCTCTAGCAGACACAACATGCCCTAAAAATGCTACCTGCTCTAACCAGAAGTCACACTTTGAAAATTTTGCAAACAATTTCTTCTCCCTCAAGATCTCAAGTACAGTACGTAAGTGCTTCTCATGCTCCTCCTTACTCCTAGAGTATATCAAGATATCATCGATAAAGACAACAACAAACTTATCCAAATAATCATGAAAGACATGATTCATCAAATCCATAAATACCGCTGGAGCATTCGTCAACCCAAAGGACATCACAAGAAACTCATAATGCCCGTAACGAGTACGAAATGCTGTCTTCGGAATATCTTCATCCCTTACTCGCAACTGATGGTAACCCGATCTCAAATCTATCTTCGAAAAGTACTTCGCCCCGTGCAACTGATCGAACAAGTCATCAATGCGTGGCAAAGGATACCTGTTTCTGATAGTCACCTTATTCAACTCCCTGTAGTCAATACACAACCTCATAGAACCATCCTTTTTCTTCACAAACAACACTGGAGCACCCCACGGAGATACACTTGGCCTGATAAATCCTCTATCCAATAACTCTTGTAACTGCTCTTTCAATTCCTGCAACTCTAATGGTGCTATTCGGTACAGCGCCTTAGAAATAGGCTCTGCACCTGGAACAAGTTCAATAGTAAACTCCACCTCTCGCTGTGGTGGCAACCCTGGTAGCTCATCGGGAAACACGTCTGCGAATTCATTCACAACTGGATAATCCTCGATGCGAGGCTCATCCTTAGACATATCCTTCACGAAAGCAAGATAGCCATCACAGCCCTTAGACAAAAGTTTACTCGCCTTTAGAGCTGAAATCATTTTAACCTCTCCTTTCGGTTGAGAACCCTGATATATAAATTCTGGTTTATCTGCATCCCCAAAGATCACCCTCTTCCTTTGACAGTCAATTGTAGCTCGATGTTCACTCAACCAATCCATACCCAAAATAATGTCAAAGTCATGCATCTCCATCGGAAACAAGTTAACCTTACAATTTCTATCCCCAACAGCTATCGGACACTCTCGGTACACATCAGAAATAATAACTGAATTCCCCATTGGGGTAGCAATAGACATACGAGGATATAATAATGATGGAAGAACACCAAGATGACGAACAAACGATAAAGACACAACAGAATGAGTCGAACCAGTATCAAATAACACATAAGCATCACGTCTACCAACAAGAAGTGTTCCTGAAACGGTACCTGAATGAGCTGCTGCCTGATTAGCAGTCAATGCAAACACTCTGCCTGAAGGATTCTGCTGATTCTGCTGACCACCACTACCACTACCTCCACCACCAGTGTTCCGCGATGTCGGACAATCCTTAGCCCTATGCTGCATCGAACCACATAAGAAACATGCCCCAGACTGTTTATAACAAGCTCTCCCTGGGTGATGTCCACCACATGTAGCACAAGGAGCCACTGGAATCATATTGGGGTTGCCCCCATACACTGAATAACGATTCTGCCCCTGTTGACGATTCTGCCCTTGTTGACGATTTTGCCACTGCCTAGGCTGCTGCTGCTGAAACCGCTGAAACTACTGATTCTGATTCTGATTCTGCTTCTGACCACCATACTGATTCTGACCGTAAGTCGACTGAGTCCTCATATTCTGGTATCTTCCACGCCACTGTCCCTGCTGATTACCTTGACCTCCATTCCACTGTTTACGCTGTACAGAACTCTGATCATCTCTAGGCCTCTTACGATCATTCTGAAACCTGGAAGCTCTATACTCATTACGCTCCTTCTCAATATCCTTAGCTGCATCTGCCACCTCCGCCACATTAGGAAACTTTAGTGAAATGATAGAACCCCTCAGATTAGGTCTCAGTCCCCATTTAAATTTTTCAGCTTGCTGTGTAGCAGTCCCTGCAACTGTCCCAGCAAATCCAGCTAACCTGATAAACCTCGCCATATAGTCAGTAAGGCTCTCATCGAAGTTCTGCGAGATAGAGTGAAACTCCCTCAAATATGCCTCCCTGTCTGCATTAGAAAAGTACTGCTCATAGAAAACTTCCTTAAATCCCTGCCAAACCAATGTCTCTGTAAACTCCTCACCCCTAGTAGCCTTCACACCTCTCCACCATCGCTGAGCATCTCCCTCTAACTTATACACAGCCAATATGACCTTCTGGATCTCATCGCAACCCAAAGCATCAAAAATCTTCTCAAGATGAACAATCCAATTCTCAGCATCAATAGGAGTCTGTGGTGCGTGAAAAGATTCTGGTTTCTGCTTAACAAATCTCTCTAACCATACAAATGGCTCCACTGGATTACCCTGACCCTCCGGATTTTGCTGATGTCCTTGACCATTCTGATTATTCTGACCATCTTGATTCCCTTGACCATTCTGATTATTCTGATTGTTCTGATTATTCTGATTATTCTGATTGTTCTGATTTGCCATAGCTTGTTGTATACCCTGAGCCACTACTTGACCTATCATCGCAGCTAACTCAGCTTGGCTAACACCCAAGTTAGTCCGATTAGTAGTTCGATTACGTCTAGGAGGCATCTACAATATAAGATAACGAACGAATGAAGATAACAAGAATAGATAAGAAGAAGCGATTTAAAAACAGAAGTCAAAAGAATAGAGCAAAATGAAATGAGCTTGAAAGAGAGCACCCATCCTAACGTCTACCCAATCTCACAGGTCAACCTAAATAGGTTTTCTACAAGAAAGAACCTGAGCTCTGATGCCATCTTTGTAACACCCCCATCTATAACTAAATGAGGGGCTACTTATAAAACCATAAACCTGCAAACAGAGCACTAAAATAATCTCTAAATAATAATTAAATAGTCTAATAATCTCCAAGATAATATTAAACCTCCAAAACAGTTCAAAACAATAAATACGAAAACCAAAATCTCTAAAATGATATTCAAGTCTAAATAATGATAGAAGTCTGCAAATCCTAATCAATGATATAAAGGGGTAGCTCTCCATCACACAGTCCCAGATCCCCCTAAGCACCAGGTAGCAAAACAGAGGAACGAAGAAAGGATTGCTTTCTCCTGTGCTATTCTTCTTTTCCCTCAGTCGACTCTATCTCCGATATTATTATTATATTGGGGTTGTTTGACAAGAGATTGTTTTTATAACCACAGAGGTAGATAAGTACACTATTGACTACTAGTACTATTAGAACTACAAAACTTACGTAAATATTTATCTAATCCTTATCTAATATTTAAGAAAATAAACTAACTCCTAATTTTATTATTATTATTATTCAAAATTCGTATATATTACAATTACATATACCTCCATTATCACAAAGCTCATTGAATGATTTTCTCATCTCCTATTTACAATTTTCAAACCACCATCTCAAAGCATCCCTTATCAATACGTGCACACACAAACACATAATTATATATAAATATGTAGGCCTCGTTATTCACACACCAACCACAATCTTAATCTGTCGGAATTTGTCAATCGATGATAAAAGTTTACCTTATATTTCTCATCCTCCACCCAAGAATCATACACACTTCATTTTCCTCCACCCCCAAAATCATACACACTTCCTTTGAATTACATTACAATTGAGATATTGATTACATAAACATAATTTAATATTCACTAATTCTCATCTTTAATTTCATATATGTCAGAATTTTGCATCAACAACTATTCATCATAACAAATCCATAATTTATCCTTACAAATCTTATGCTTTCAAAATCATACTTAAATTGTTTTGTGAAATCATTGAATTCGAAATTGAGTTTGAAGATAGCGAATAAAAAGAAGTTATATTATATATGTAGTATGTATAAGATAGGAAAAAAGAAAAGAAAAAAGAAAGAGTTTTAGAATTAAAAACCATAATTGAAACAATTATAAAGGGATATGAGGAAAAATGGGTGGGTTTAATTCAAAAATTCAGAAGTAAAATGAGTTAGCCATGTCACATGCCACGTAAACTTTTCATTAGTAAATTTAACGGGACTAACGACAGAAACCAATCTGAAATATTTTTATTATTCAAGTGTTTGATTGATTTTTTTTTTTGAATTGATAACTCAAATGAAAGTTTTTATATTGTACAATGATGAAATAACTCATTTACCTATTTATGAAATTCTCTAAATACATACACTGATCGTAAAAGGTTAAGGGAAAGTTACCAGAGTGAGTGCAGGCAAAGGCCAAAATCTCACTCTAAAGCACCGCAAAGTTACTTTTTTCTATTAAGGCCCCGTTTGATATTGCTGTCACAGCTTTTTTTCTGAAAAATAGCTAAAAAGTGTTTGTTAAAATTTAAAAGCTGCTTTTTTGAAAAGCATCTTTGACTAAAAAACTGTTTTTAGAGAAAGCAGGTCCCATACTTTTAAAAAAAGCTGTTTTTCAGCTTTTGTGGGAAACAGCTATTGATTTCAACATCAAAACTCACCAAAAACATTAATTTTTTATATTATACATCAAAACATGCACATATCAAAAATATTACTAAACAGTTATCTGATTTTCACAACAACACTTATTTTAACAACACTTTTTTCAACATCACAACAATTTTTAACAAAAATCTCAAACACTACCTAAATCAACACCGTACTCATTATGAAATACATCTTACATATTAGCTACAGCCTACAAGACATGACCATCTCTATTTTATGTTAAAGAAATCTTCCAACTCCCAATAATTAAAAGATGTTGTGCCTGATTTCTTGCTTTGGGTCATAATTTTAATTAAACAAGTTAACTAGTTATAAAATTTATATGTATCCTTTAATATTAATAATAGATATAAATTATAATATATATATATATATATATATTATTTATTTATTTTAATATTCGGATCGGTTCCGTTTTTTTGATTCGATTTTAACCTATAACCAGAACCGAACAATCGGTTTCAATTTTAATATTTCGGTTTCGGCTTGGTTTCAAACGGTTCGGTTTTCATCTATTTTTAACGGTTTCGATTATTATAATTGCAACTTACAGATTACGTCAAAATAAAGTTTTCTTCTGGGGTCCCATGTCAGTTGTTTTCACCAAAGCTTAAACCCCTTCAATAAGATTCTATAAATTGTAGTAATATTTATTTTGCTTCTTATCATTTACACAAAAATAGCATATATATCATATATGGAATCTATATTTTTTACAAAAGAAATTAATGCATTTTTTCAATAAGGAATACAAATAAGTAGTATCAAAAAAATATAAATAAATTTAGGGAAAAAATAACACACATTTCAGTAATATAAGATTGTAAATACAAGATGCCGAGGCGAGGAGGGTGTTAAAATAATTTTATATCTTTGCAAATCCAAACAAGTTCAAACAGAAACAGCCCCTAGCTTGACTACAATATACAAGCAAACACTGCTAAATATATGACATCTGATTTTAAGAGCTTATGTGATGTTCCACTGCCAGTAACTTATCCAACAAAACCAAATATTTAAACAAACTGCTGGATAATTTGGAATATTGCTGAGTAGCTTCCGAAAACTGATGATACTGTGCCTACTGTAATTATCAGCATACACAGAAATCCCTGCAGTGGAAACAAGAAACAAATGTTGGCAATATGAGTTGTACATTCAGTTAAAAGATTATATAAATTTTCAGATTTGTTTGAATACGATGTTAAATGAGCGAGTGATTTTTTTTCGGAAATCATCAATTGCATGAACTTAAATGATCACAACCATGAAGAGAACAGGGAATCCGCTATGCTACAAGCCCAAGTGAACTATTTTTTTCCCCTTAAAAGTAAACTAGCTCCCAAAACATTTATGAAAATATTAGCTGTTGATTTTCTGCCAATAAAAACAAAAAAGAAGAGGAAATGAAAGTTAAGTACTGTCGGTACCTGTAAGGGGGTAACTTTTGCCCTGAATATGCTCAGAAAGCAAGCGCAAGGGAGTATGAGTGTCTGAAAAAGACCTTTCTATTAGCCATGATAACTTTTTATCCAAATGGCAAAGAGTAATCAAAAGGGAGTTATTGCTTATGAAATAAGAGAAGAAAACTTACTACTAGCATCGTTAGTAAAGATCCGATCAATGACATCACCAGCCCTGCAAAATTTAGAATTGAGATAATCCAGTTTCGTTGGTCGGGTTAGAAACTCGGAGAAATTTAAAAATTGCATTATTTAGTTTTTGAATGCTGCCAATAAATTACACTCCCACCGTTCCACAGAAAATGTCATGTCAAATTCACAGGAGTATATTTATAGAAATCCTGGTAACTTAAATGTACATGAAAACAAGTCAATTCTAGTTTATGTAAAAATATCTGTTAATGTGAAAACATATCTTAATGAATACAAGTTCAAACAAAATAGTGCGGTTATTGTAATAGTACGGGGAATTAGTATGGCAAGACCTTGGTTAATAGCCTAGAACACTGAATACTGATGCAGTAAAATGTTGAAACTGTCCAACAAAAAAAAATATAAAAGTGCATGTGGGCTGTGGCTTACCGAAAAAGGGAACGCTGAGACCCACAAATAAGGTCGAGAGCACCAATGCTGTTCTAATCAGAATAGAGTACATTTGAAATTGGAGATTGTCTGATGGTATCAGCTCTTCCAAACACATAGCCACCGGAGACATGATTAATGCATATGTTCTTCTTATTAAGGATAACAATAATATAGTTTTGCATCGTAAATCATAGAAGAGCTGCAAGATAATATAATTGCAAAAAAAGGGGAGAAATGTTATGCTAAGAACTAAGAAATTGCTGCAATTAATATGGTACCTGTCCATTCTATTTGTTTTACTCTTCGAGTGCAAATGGTGAACTAACTAGAAGTTGTAGCATGTTTCGGCATTATTACTGAGACTATATTAGATCATAATAGACGGGAAAAAATATTAAAGAAAAGGATATTTAGTCAATGGATTGACAACCTGCAAATGAAAAACATAGACAAAAATGTTTAAGTTGCAAACTAGAATTCAAAAATATGAGATATGCAGAAAGTTGGTTATGACTACTGATATAGGATTGCCCATTTCACACCCTAAAACCTAGATAATATAAGTTGTTTCTCGTTCGTAATAAATTTACGCATTCCTCTTCCCAACTTATTTTCATGATAGACAAAATCTTATAAGAAATTTAAGGAAATGTAAGTGGAAACATGCGAGTTGCTGCAAGAATATACAAAACCACTGCACAAGTGACTCTTATATGCAAATCATAATTTCTCCTTGTATTACCGTAGTCCATATAGCAATTTTGGAGGCAACCAAATCATTAGGCATATTAAGGGTGAATTGTGACTCTGTCTCTTCGCCAAACATGAGGTATCCGAATATTGCGACTCCACCATACAACACCGTACACAAAGCGAAGCTGCATTTCAATAAACTTT
Source organism: Heracleum sosnowskyi (assembly GCA_030848705.1). Classification (NCBI taxonomy): domain Eukaryota; kingdom Viridiplantae; phylum Streptophyta; class Magnoliopsida; order Apiales; family Apiaceae; genus Heracleum; species Heracleum sosnowskyi. Next base: position 16,276,032 of record CM061239.1, read on the forward strand.
AGTTCTTATAAAGCAAAACTTGTATGAATTCGATATGAAATTCTAGATGTTGGGAATTAATCACAACGTTGTTCCGTAAATATTGAGAGCCATGCCTTCTGCATACAACAACAGGATCTGCACCACAATGCTTTCACGTCTCAACTAGAATACTCAATTTCATTGAGAAACTAGACCACAGTACATGTACACCAAGTTGCAATAACAAAATAGTTGAGAACTTTTTACTCTTGCTTTTCAATTTGCTAAAGCAAGAAATGTTTTAAACCCTTAACATTAATATTAGTGCTTCGACTGGTAGCTGACAAAAAAACCTATAAACCGCTAGACTTGGCTGGAAGTAAAGATAGTGCATCAAAATTTCACCTAGTAAAGAGGACAAGGGGAAACTGGCTCCGGTTTTCCATTGAAGTATAGATATTTGGAAAGACTGCATGTCCTGAGTAGCAAAAACCATAGAGACCAAGAGCAACAGGAAGGGTAGCGAAGTTTAATGTTGTCCCTTTTCCATGAAAACCAACATCATCCACCAGCCCAACCCAGAACAGACAGAGAACCACCAATATCGATGCAATGACTCCTCCAGCTGATAAAAAGGGGAAGCGGAATGTAAATTTATATATATATGAAAAAAACTCAGATCAATTAGTCATGACTCTACATGAATTTGCTTTTGCAACAATAATATAAATGACATTTGTGTGAGCCAGAATCCTTCTAGAGAGAGTAGGCCTAAATTATCCACGTGCTTTTTCCTACGAAGAACAACAAATTCTTCTTTTCTGACAGGATTGTTATCTCACATAATCATACTTGCAAAGGAGAGCAGGATGGAGGGGAGTACATACTGAAACTACTGTTTTCTTATCAGCAAACATTGTGATTGCATAACTCAGAATCTGGGACATACTACTTACTGAATACCTATGAAGATCTTGAAAAAACATTACCTTAGTTACAGCTTAATACTGCAAAAAGAATTCTTGCCATATGTATTGGAAAAGACAAGATGCATAGCTAATAAAGACCCAAAGTTATAATGAAGGAATGGTAAACCTCAAAAATAAAAGGTGTAGGAAAATAATTAGTATCTACCTGAGAAGTAACTTAGAATGCTGAGGTCTTTGAGACAAACCATTGGAAGAACAGTAAGGGCAGTTACAATGGCAAACAGATATCGTGAATTTAAGTCAAAACCTGCCAAACTTAAGTTTGCGTTTGGAAACAGAGATGACAAATTGTCGCTCTCCAAAATTATGTATTCAACACAACTGGCCTGCAGGAAAGACATAACAGATGATCTCAGTACAACTTTTGAAAGAAACAATTAGGCTTAAAGGAAATAACTGTGTACAAAGCCTGCAAGGAAATAGAGCTGATTTTCTACTATTAGACAATGTCATGTACTAAAAAAAATTAACATTTATATAGCAAAACAATGAAACTAAAATTCTCACCATCCTGTTATGTATATATTGGGACTAGTGGTAACAATAAAATTGAGTAGGCGGGGGCGGGGGCGGGTCTTTTAAATCTTACAAAATCAGGTTCAGAAAAGACAAGAAGTTTATGATAATTGAATTCTTGACCAAAATAAAGCAAGTATCACTTACATATAACTCCACGTATAAGATTATCTGCATTCAGAGAACAGAAAATACCAAAACAATATTAGGAATCTGAGTGTAGTAAATCTTTCTTAACTAAGACAAAAAAAAACAGTTCAAATACAGAATGTTAATAATTGAAAGACTAATAGTTTCATAGATAGCACAAATCCAAATACTTAGCCCTCAAATGTCGTGATCTTTTTCTGATTGGGCAAAAATGGTTAGACAAAAATGAAATTTTTAGTAGTTAGTACTTAGTAACATGAAAATAATCTTATGACATCAGTGATAGAACGAAGAAGATTTCTGAAACTACTGTGCCACATTCAGTAATCAGTACTCTCAACAAAAACGAAATATTGTACTACCATAAATTCGTGAATGTTGCAAAAATAGAAAAACGATGATGATTACTAAACACATCATACGAAGACTTGACATTAATTAAAAAGTTAGGCATCAATATTCTTGCAATTTGTTTTATGCAGCCCATTTTCTCTGATTTCCAAAGTTAAAGGCTTAGAATTTATAAACGCTAATTTGCTACAGATTAATAGCACCAAAAGGTAGGTAAACCATCAAATTTCTGCAAAGTTTTGAAGTGACTGTGTTCAATAAAAGAACTTACCGAGATGGCAATGCGGCCTGTAGTGCCGAAGGCAGCTTGGCCGATATCAGGGTATGTCTCAAGACCAGGTTGACTGTCCAAGCAGTGACGTAAGAGAATCCCTGTGTAGAATGATAAAATTCCAAATACAAACAGTAAAGAAAGGCTGGACCATCCTCCTTCTTTGACTGCGTAAGGAGTTGAGAGGAGCCCTACTCCACATAGAACATTCATGCCTGCATACAACATCAAAAAATTTAGTTATCTAGACAACTGGAAATAGAAATAACTAATCATGTTCTTTAAGTGCGAAAGTGGATTTACATGCACTAGGTTTAGGTAATTATCACATTATTACGTTTTATACTTCTAGCCTAAAAAACCAACAGCAGCATTTAGCGTCTTCAAAAACATACCATTTAGTACAGCCTGGCCATATGAACTCTTCCGAGAAACTGGAATTTCATGTGAGACCTTGGAATATTTCTGATCATAAGTTGCCTTCTTTGAATGTTTTTTTTCTAAAATAGGAGGAAGAAGAGAATGGGAACTACGTCTTAGTTGAGGCTGTTGCTCATCTGATGCTGCTGATAACAGAGGTGTAGCTGTCGAATGTATTATTTCAGGAGTTTGTCTTTTTGTAAGTGAAGATGAAAGAAACGAATTGCTTAATCGTGACAATACAGGCGTCCCCAAAAAGTTGAGGCTTGGAGATGGCACACTTAAACCAATTGATTGCCTGAAAAGTTTTGGATGAATATACTTGATAAGACCACATGGTGCATACATTAATATAAAAGGTAAAACTAACATGGAGAATTCCTTGTACGAGCTATTTAGTTACATGCTGAAGATATGGCAAACAGATATAGCAAGAATCTTTTCTGCACTCGTGTCTTCGAATTAGTCAAACCTATATATTTTTACAACTTTTGCGAACAAGGATAGTGGAAAGTGAAAGTGTTTGGTGCTATCAATAATTCTAAACAAAACATTCACCTGTCTTAACAGAAACATGATAATAAATATATATATTAAAATTAGAACTTTAATGTAAAATGATAAAAAACACGAACATAATTGCTGACAAAATTTCCTTTTTTATGTATCCCTTCCTCGTGAAATGGTTTTAACAGGGAATTGCTGTTAAATAGCTTCAGTAAGATAATTTGTTAACTATATATGGTACCCCTAGGTATGCTTTGTGACTCCTGCAAACTAATATCGTGTTAGTCGATGATTATCAGTTTATCACTCCATAACGTGACTAGTCCATGTACACATCAAGGAGCGCTGCACATATATCCGACTTGGAAACACATTGGTTGAGGTCCACAATTGGCATTTATTCAGTTGATGAGCACTATCCGCAGTTATCTACACTTCTTATCAGGGATGCGCTGATGCGCGTGTACTTCATTCAATAATATTAGATCAATCGAATCTTTGTTTATTTTCTTCGTGGGAGTTCAATACTTCAATTTATACATTTCTACACAAAATCGAAAAAGAGAGCAGATTCCTCAGAAAAATCTTATTTAAGTGTGCTTATTTATTTTTTCAAACTCGACTCTTTCACTTCCTAGAGAAAATGATTAAGCAAAAGAGGAGCATTACAAGCGCTAGTTGCTAGTGTATTTAAAGATAAAGAGAAGTATATTATCAAATATCAACATAAGGGAAACTTCATAACCTGTAACTTTGAGGCCATGCACTGGACACGGAACCGGGCCTGCTGTGGTGCTCGTTGTAGGAATAGTTTGAAGAATCTGAATCATCTCCGTTATTCATCTCAACATCACCTTTAGCATACACATTTTCATCATCCTCGTCACTTTCAATACATAGATACGAATCCGATACTGAATTCTTCATCTTCTCAAAACACCCTAAAAAATATCCAATCAAAATTTCCCTTTTAGTCAAATATCTACTCTTCTAAGCAATAAGGAACTGCCTTCTTTAATTGTCAATAAAAACCAACATTTTCAGAATCTTTATTTTTCGGAAACCAGAGCTGGTTTTAATAAAATCTCAACTTACACCTGATGTGGAAGATAGCAAAGAAATCACTAGATAGCTGATATAGACTAATACACATGTGCACATACACACACATGTACTGAATTTGCATGAAAAATTGGTAAGTCTAGAAGTATGCAAATCCCATACATGGTCATAAATATTAATCACACACACATCTTAAAACAATAAGAATTGCAGTTACTAATCTGAATCTGTTGATTTCTATCATAGATTTATAAAAACAGCTAGAATTCATAGTCATGGGTCAGATCCAAATTGCACACTGAAGTAAAATTAATAAAAAGGCACACAACAAATCAGACATGTAGTAGTATAAGTTACATAAATTATATGATAAAACCATGATACAAAGACCGATTAATCACTCCTTACATACTGCTGAAAATTGAGTTCAAATTTTTCAGTAGAAACAGACTAGACAAAGGTCACATGAATGCAAAGGCTGCAACCTTTTCATAAAAATCTGTGATTGAGTCAAGAAGTGAGCGAATGTGTGTGTTTGTGTGAATAAAAGGACAGACAGAAAGACCGAAAGAGATACCAATCAGACTGTCTCTAGGCTTCAGAATGTTGGTACAAGTGTCGGAGTGTGTAATATCCCCCACACGGGACATGTTTTTATTGCCCGTACTTGTTGAGTTATTGTTGGGTAAAGATTCCAACCCAAAATTATTACGACTTTAAAATGGAAATTCTTGAGTAAATTTTTACGGGTTTGAGGAGATTTACTAAATTATGGTTAAGATTTATTTGATGCAGATCTCACAAATTGTTATTAACAAAAATATTAGGCATCTCTCAAATTTTCTCTCATAAAATTTAGAAAATTGCTATAGTCCTCCATATCATTCCCAAAAAAACGGTTTATGAATGAAATTGCACCATATTACTAGATATTGTTTCATAAATGGGATAAATCAACCGTGATATGAATCTCACAAATAAAAACACTGATAAATATTATTCAAAAATATATCCAATTCGAGATCCGTAACACTGTCCTAAAATTTATTGAGTGATAATGTGTCATGAAATTGATACTTTTCTTAATAATAATATTGAATTTGTATATCTATATTATACTATTATACACGCTCATAAAGTAAAATGTGTCAAATATTGTGCTCTTTGATAAAAAAATTGAAAATATTTTGGGTATCTATTTTATTAAATTTACTATTATAATTATATGAAATTTTCTAATATATTGTATGATTATCCATGTTAACCTTACAAAATTAAATTTAATATTAGTAATTAAATTGTTACATAAATTATAAAAATAATAAGTATCCTAATTTTAATCTTAGGATATGAGATTACTACAAAAAATTTATAAATAAATAAATTTAATTATTTATTATCAAATATTTAATTACCATGTTCTTGCAATATTTGTATTTAAAACAGATGGAGAAATAATTGCATTCAAATCAAACACTACTTCACGAATAGGATCCTAAGAGCAAGCCCAATGGGTTCCCAATCTTGAGCACATAAAATCAATACACTATTATTATATCTTTATATATAATTGGTGTAAAGGGGTTTAGGTGGTATGGTATGGCGTGGTCGTCAGGTGGTACATTTTAGTAAACAACATAATTAAAAATAAAATAATTAAATATGTATATCAAAAAGTTAAAATCAATGAAACATCTTTTATATATGTATGATTTATGACTTTTGACTTTAAGCAATTTAAGTTATAAGCAATAATTTTAAATTTACCCAAACAAGCTCATACTCCCACATAGAAAAGTAAAAAGAATTTAAAATAAGATTTAAATATAAAATAAAGGTTAGATATACTTAACATTATAATCACCATGCTCCAACAAATATTTAACATTTTGAAACAAAAAATCACTAAAACAAAGAATACAATTATATTTAATTATAATGAAGATCAAACAATGATCTTTAAAAACTAAAAAGTTATATAAATATTATCTATAATCAGAAAAGATAAATCTTGAAATTAATAATCAACAAATTATGGTCAATATTTAGCTAAAAACAATTAAAGATAAATTTTTAAATGATATATATATTAGCATATGTATTACTTTAATGTAAATTAGTTTCATTTAAAAATATGTCTCTTATTTTGAATTAAAAATAAAACAAAATCTCAATTTGTATGAAATTCAAATTATTAAATAGAAAGATAACTAAAATGTCCTATTCTCATTATAAATGAACAAGAAATTAAAGATAAAACTTAAATCTAAAATATGAGTTAGATATGTTTAACCTTGTGATTACTAATATAATTACAACAAAAATTAAATTAAATTAATAACTATAATATAAAAAAATAATATTAGTGTTTATTTTTTTCAAAAAAATTAAGAAAATGATAACTATAATACAAAAATAATTAATTTATGACATGGTATGATCGGTATATCTTTAGCTATATAATATTTTAAGAAAAAAATAAGTATATAAATAAAATAATTAAAATTAAATTATTAAAGTAAACAAATAACAAACTAAATTAAATAAAAAAATGTAAACAGATAACTTGATATAAGACAAACAAATAGCAAACTAAAATTATCAAAGTTAAATTTAGGAAAATAATAAATGATTACACACAAATAGTGATTTTAAAAATATAAAAATAAAAAACAAGTATCATTTCAAAAATACGACATAAACTTAAATAAAATATATGTGAAATTTATATGTTTTCAAGTTTGGTTATCATTAAAAATTTATAAAGTTGAAATTAAATCAGAATAATACTTTTAGAAAAATTAAAAATAACAATTTAAACAAAATTAAAATATATACAAATGATATATAAAGCATCCTGTGTTGGGTTTCATTGTAAAAACGCAGCGAAAAACAGTCGTAAAACAATAATATTTACGAAACCCTAACGCATGATCCATGTATAAGTTGTGACTGATTATGGAGAAACGAAATCATACCAGTTAAGAGCTTTACGAATTATGTAAGATGGAGGTCCTTGATTGCAATCACCACACAACCCTTGCGTCAAGATCTGTGTCTCTAAATCGTCCACAAGAACGTCCGATCGTCCAACGATCCAAGGAGCAGGTACTAGCCAAATAAAACTGCCTTCTCTCTCTCTCTAGCCTCTCTTAAAACCGAATTATCTGAACCAACCCTAAAACTATACATCATTATGTATATATAGGGCAGAGAGATTGGGCCTAACCCTAATTAGCTTGGGCTTCCACTAAACCAAACTGATTTGGGTTTTTTAATGAATTAAATTCGAAATACAATTTAATTAACTAAGTCCAACTTAATTAATTAATTAACCAATTTCGAATTTATAATTATTTAATTTAAATCTGATATTTAAATTAAAACTCCTTTTAAAACGTTCTTATTGTGTAACCCTTTAGGTTATTATTACGTTGGCAATATTTTCAATATCCAATAACAAAATATAAACAATGAGCGGCATCTAGTAATACATCATTGCTACCCAAGTAATAATAATAATTGGTGATCCAATTAAACCTTTCGTGATTAATGTTTCCGTGTAATATAATCCCTTTAACCAAATATTATAGATTAAACTCGAGGCATGTATTTAGTCATCCTCTTCAATGCTTAATCCGGGTTTCCTTGATCAATGAGTAAACTATTAAAACAAATCAATATTTGAGCATGGCCATGCATTTTCATAGTCTCACTCAATCAAGAGGCCAATAATATCTCCCCTAATAATAGGAGGGTTAAATCATTTATCTATCATTCATATTTCTCATATGACTCATGATATACCCGATGTCCACTTTTATCATCACTCGGTCAAAGGTAACTTTTAATGTTGTCAAAGTATATTAATCCTCGTATAGAAATATAATGATCTCAAGTCTAAGGATCATTACACCATTATCACTGTGAGTCTTTCTTATGACTTTATTAAACATGAAGAATCTCACCGTGGGTCTGTCCAGTACCATGTACTCCTACATGTACCTATGCATTGACTTTAGTATCTCCATACTTATAACCAATGAGATGTGGTTATCTGTCAATCAACATACTAGTCTATTTATGTATTATTATTGTCCTATATTTAATAATACTCGACTAGGGACCTTTTAAGAATATGATATATTATATAATCTCAAGTTCAAGTCATGTACTTAAACTATATAATGTGTATCATGATTCTAAGGACATTTATTATGCTAACAAATATATCGCAGTAATTAAAGTCATAATAAATACGTTTATTGAATAATCAAATGACATAAAGGTTTATTAAAAGAGACAATGTATTGCCTCTAGGGCACCTACACTAACATCTCGTGCATTGCACGGGTATAAATCTAGTATTATATAATAGACGAAACATTAAAAGTTTGGTTGGTCGGTATGGTACGTTGTGATTTTACTTTATTGCCCACATTAAAAGTTTGGTTGGTCGGTATGGTACGTTGTGATTTTACTTAATTACCCTTAATTAACTGTACTTCGTATTTTTACTTAATTAACCTTATCTATTTATAGAAATATATTATTAAATAATAATATTACCTATTTATAACCAATTACCTTTTTCACATAAAATACATTATTTTTTCTATTTTTTCTAACAAATTCCCTTACCTTTTCAAATATATCACGGGCAATTACCTTTTTTTTAACTAAAACGTGTTAATTTTTCTATTTTTTCTTTACTAAACCCCCTCCTTTTCCAAAAATATCACGGACAAACCTTTAGTTATTTATTTTTAAACCTATTTTAATATTATAATTATTTTTTAAAAGTTTACCTATTTCAATATTTAATTAATAAAGAAAGAGTTGGGTGATAATGTGGCTAATATTGGGGAGCAAAATGGAACCCCAAATGTAGGAAAACATTTTCTATCAGCTAAAATATTTAGGTAAGGGGCCTTTGGGTTGGAGTGCTTGAATTTGATTTGGTTCCCTGTAAAGGTTGAGCAGAACCGAAAAACTGAATCGAAATTACACTATTCGGTTTAGTTCTAATTTTCTAAAAGTTCAGTCTTTTTGGTCCGGACCGAATAGACCGAAATAAATATCGATTCGGTTCTTTCAAAAAAAAATCAGTCTGAACTGAATAGACCGAATTTTATTTATTTTATATTTATATAATATTTATATATTAATTTTATATGTATGTATGTATTCAAAGTTTTGCATGTCATATTTTTTGTTCGAGATTTGAAGTTTGAACTATTGTATTTACATTTCAGACTTGTATTTCATTAGCTAATATTTTTATATTTAGAAAAATCATATTTTTTGGTTTATTTTGAAATTCAATTTTTTTTTTTGAAAAAAATTCGGTTCTTTAAGGAAAGAACTGAACCGAATAGCATTATTTCGATTCGGTTCCGATTCAGTTCAAAAAAATATAATAATTTGATTTTCGGTCTATTCAGTTCAGTGCGGTTCTGAACCGAGACCGAATACTTAGCCATATTCCTTATAATTGCATATGTGGCAAAAATATAGGTAAGGGGAGAGAGGGTTCGAGCAATTCCAATGAGACTCCCTATTCCCTAAATTTGTCCTAGTTGTACATATTTTAGGGGTTTAGATTTAAAAATCATGCCCCAGTGAGACTCCTTATCCCCTAAAATTTTCAGGGGAGAGAAAATCAAACCCCTAAATATTTAGGGGAGAGAAAAGTGAATCCATATAATGCCACATCATCACTACTTCCTTATAATATAATATAGATCTACTCCAATCCTCCCCCTCATTACCTATATTACCTAAAATATCAAATAAATATTACTTTTTAAAGAGTAATTAACAATTTGCACCCCTTTACTTTGGGTGTTTTTTCGATTTAGTCCTGAATAATGTTCTGTAGCAGAATGCACCCTTATGTTTAATTGTCGCTTCGATTTGCACCCTCTTGACCAACTCCCGTTAATTTTGACTGTTAACCTTAACAGCCAGGGTTATTTGGGAAAACACAAACAGAACAAGACACCAGAACTACACAACAACAAACAGCTTCATCAAAACCAAACAAGACACCAGACCATCAGAGCTTATGCATGAAGGCTTATTAGAGAACCACCCTAGTTTTCCACCTGCACCAAACTTAACCTGCATCAACGGATTCATTTTTCCTTCCAAAATCGTAATTCTCGATAGAGACCGTAACCCCCGTCAAAAATTCAATCACCGCAGTGAGTTGAATGTTTTTCTCTATGAGATCAGCCAACTCTTAAATGCTTCAATTGATCAGTTATCTCAACTACATGCTTCATTTGATGATATATATTAGCCGTGGATTTACAAAAATAAAACACGCAGATGTGTATGATGAAGAAAAATTAGGATTTGAGATATAAATTAAGTGATATATGTGATATGATATATATACTGATGATATATATCGATTATAGCCGTTGAGGGTACCAAATTCCAGATTTATCCTCGTTCATGTTAAAGTTAACGGTCAAAATTAACGGAAGTGGTCAAGAAGGTGCAAATCGAAGCGACAATTAAACATAGGGGGTGCATTCTGCTACAGAACATTATTCAGGACCAAATCAAAAAAACGTCCAAAGTAAAGGGATGCAAACTGCTAATTACTCCTTTTTAAATCAATATACTTATATAAAGGAGAAGACAGGGGCGGTGAGGTGGCGCCTCTAGAATCGCTCCGTTCTATTTTTCTATTTTTCACAATTTTTTCACAATTTTAATTTTAATAATTACAATTTCCTTTGTTACAACTTCATTTATTATTTTCGATTTTGTAGGAAGGAAATTGAAAATTACACTTTTATTATTTTCAAACTTGATAGAACTTTCTTTGATTTAGAAAATTACAACTTCCTTATTATTTTCGAATTTGTAGGACTTGCTAGAACTTTCTTTGATTTAGAAAATTACAACTTCCTTATTATTTTCGAATTTGTAGGCTTGATAGAACTTTCTTTTATTATTTTCAAACTTGATAGAACTTTCTTTGATTTAGAAAATTACAACTTCCTTATTATTTTCGAAAATTTGTAGGACTTGATAGAATTTTCTTTGATTTAAAAAATTTATTTGATTTAAAAAATTACAACTTCCATATTATTTGATTTAGAAAATTACAACTTCCTTATTATTTTCGAATTTGTAGGACTTGATAAAACTTTCTTTGATTTAGAAAAATTTTTTGATTTAGAAAATTACAACTTCCTTATTATTTTCTAATTTGTAGGACTTGATAGAACTTTCTTTGATTTAGAAAATTACAACTTCCTTATTATTTTCGAATTTGTAGGCTTGATAGAACTTTCTTTTATTATTTTCAAACTTGATAGAACTTTATTTGATTTAGCAAATTACAACTTCCGAATTTTTAGGATCTTATGTTAATAATTGCAATTTTCTCTTTTATTATTTTCAATCTTGATAGAACTTTCTTTTATTATTTTCAAACTTGATAAAATTTTCTTTTATTCTTTTCAAACTTGATAAAACTTTCTTTTATTATTTTCAAACTTGATAGAACTTTCTTTTATTATTTTCAAACTTTATAGAACTTTTCTTTTATAATATTTCTTGACTTTTAAACATAATGGATTTCCATATTATTCACCTTACAAACATGTATAAATTAAAGGCCATTCATAACAAAAATTCTACACCGAAACTTTTTTACATAGCTTCAAATTTTTACAACCATATTTACAATCAATACAACTATGGCCTACACCATGTTGGATGCTTTGAACGACAACAACTATACCTGGATGATAAGAGTACGAGTGTGTAGAATGTGTGAATCTGTCAATCCAAATACTGAAGAATTGATCAGTCTTGGCATGATTTTGATCGATTAAAAGGTTAATACATCAATATACTTATAACTTATTAGTTTATCAAATTGTATGATGTTATTAACTTTTCTAAGATATGTTGTATGACAGAAAAATTTGATTCATGCTACGATCCCAAATATTATGGTCTCTCGGTTCAAAGATCTTTTAGTGGAAGGCTCCATGTACAGCATCAAAAATCTAAAAGTTGTTTCAAGTACAGGGTAATATAGACCACTATCACATGGCTCTAAATTGTTCTTCATACGTATAATTTCGCCTAAGAGATTGGAAGAAGACATCGTCAACATATCACTGCACGGATTTCAGTTCATATGTCTGAATATGATTGACGCACGTATTAATGACACTGACATACTCTCAGGTATTTTGATGAAGTAATATATTAGAGTAATATATAAGTAATAATATTATATAAGTTAAAATTCAAACTATCATGTTCTAATATTATTTTTTCTATGTTGATTTAGATGTTGTGGGCTGCTTAACCTACTTGGGTGACATTAAAGTTGTCAAAGACGGTTGGAAAAAAAAGAGATCTCAAAATTGTCACAAATTAGTAAGTTATGCATTATATTAATTTTAATATAATTGTTAATTGTTTTTTATTGTTCTTTCAGTTCATATGTCCGGATATGATTGATGCACGTATTAATGACACTAACATACTATCAGATATTTTCATGCAGTAATAATTAGAGTAATATATAAGTAATAATATTATATAAGTTAAAATTCAAACTATCATGTTCTAATATTATCTTTTCTAATAATACTATAAATATAAGTAATATTATATGTTTATATTGATTTTATCAATATAATTTTTTAAATATATATCTAGCAATGGTATCGGTCCAAAAAAATAAAAAATCAAACTTTATAAACAAAATGAATATGTAAATAATTTATAATATTACTTACCCAAATACAAAATTTACAGAATATATTTTATTTGATAATTTAAATAATTTTGTAGATATTTATTTCACAATTTTTATTCTAATATTCTTTTTCTTAACAAATATATTTTAAATGCCGCTGCGAAGCGCGATTTAGTAACCTAGTTATATTATATTATAGGTAACCAATATAAGTAAGTAACACAACATTTTGAGCCCCTATATTATAGGTAATGATTATTTTATTATATTTTAGGGTGTTAAAATAAAAAATTGCATTGAAGATGCTCTAACCCTTGGATCCTTATTTTCAATAATAAATATTACTAACCACGAAACGCCTCATTCACGAATAGTATTTACGTGATTTACTTACTGCCAAAGAACGAACGAAGCTAACCCAAAGATTTAGACAAACTTACAAAATCAATTTGGCAAAAAAAAAAAAACCTCTAAAACGCTTAGGAATATACGGCGTCATACTGTCATGCACCAACATTATTAGTGAAACCTGGATATTAAAAAAATCAATATCCATATAGGGCCCGAATATCGTGACGTACTTAGATTTCTCTGTCATTATATATTACTTAATTGTTACAATATTTTATAAAAATTCTGTAACAGGTGCAAAATAATTTGCATTATTGCAACCCCGTGTATTTGGAATTTTCGTTCATGGTTGTACCTTTTAGTTGCTCTTACCATTTTTAACGAATATTTTCAAGGAAAAAACAAAAATAGTAGGTCTATTTAATAAGCAAATGGATCCATCATCTATGCAATATAAGTTGTTGAAAAATGCTAAAGATCTTAATAAAATATCCCAAATTATGTCTCAAATTCATCTTTAATCGTAACAATTTTTCTAAAAATATGAAAATTCATGTGTATACATATGAGTTCAGAAATTAAAACTTGTCATGTGTTAGTCACATCATTCTGTATACATATGAGTTTCAAATTAAAATCACATCATTGTGTACAAATATTTGAACATTTTGTTAGGTTCTCTATTACTCGTAAAAGTTATTTAAAAAATTATAACCTCTTCGAAGTAACTAAGCGTCACTTGATTCTCTGAATATTTCTACTAGTGAATCTGCACGTCAACGTGTCGCTGTTTGTGTTGCCAAATGCCAAGCCACGATTATGATCTGTCGCCAATACATAGGAGTACTTCAACTTCTGATCAACTAGTACTTGCGTGTTCAAAAGAAATAAAAATTATAAAACTACAAACGGTCATGTTTCGAATTGGGATAATTAATTTCTAACAAGAGCTTCACTTATTTGATTTTAAAAATTAATTAGTTATATTAAATTTTATTAAATATAAATGTTTATAAATTTACAATATGGTAAATACATTATAGTAATAAATAACTAATAGTATTATACTCTTTTAATACATCTAACTATTCTTCTTTTAGTTCATAATCGGTATCCCGCAATTAAATCTAATTCGCGAATTTATTTGGTGTTCTTGGAACATCATTTTAGTCTTGGATTAAATTTCATTTTACACTATAATCATCATTATATAATGATATAGTGTTTTTTTTTAAAAGAAAAATGGAGTCAATTCAATAATAAAAAACCATACGACATCTATAACAATGATCGAGTCGAACAAATATAAAAAAGATCAAACTGCATGTCTTCAACAAGAGACAATTAAGCGATATTTTGAAGATGATATATTTACATGTACCCGTTTCGTCACAATCAACTTCGCCATAATTTGTTTGAGCTATCGCCCATAAATACAATTTCATGCAAACTTCTATCACTAAATCAAAACTAGCACTCACAATAAAAGAGATAAACAAACACCCTCTCACCAAGGAGAGAAACAAGCTGAAATTCAAAACAAAAAATTTTAAATCTAAAACACGAAACCATAATAGAAGATCCTCGATATACTCTCAAATTCAATAAACTCCGCTTGAATCGAAAAAGAAAGAAAACCAAAAGCTCCGATAATTAAAATCTAAATAACAAACCAAACAAATCAAATAGGTAGAAGTTATTACCCAAAAAGAAGAATATTGAATGAAACAAAAATAAAAAAAACAAATTATAGGGTTTGGGACTTTTCACCAGAAAAAACCGACAAAAACCCCGTCAACTAGGGAAGAAACGTGAAAGAGACTAGGGGAGGAGGCTAGGGTTTTCTCTGTTACACTCCTATTGTTTCGCAAGCAAAAAAGAATATAATGATATAATGTTGTTGAGTTGAAGTTATTCTAAATCATATCTTATTAATGTTATCGATGAGTTCAAAAGATGATGCCGAGTGGATATATTGTAGGTGCAGGAGTAAGAGGGTTTTGTTACATTTGAATCTATGCAAAATTTTAAATTTATTTTTCCTCCAGTTTCAGTTAGAATTCCAATTAATTCATTTTTAACGATTAAATTTAAAATCCAGGTCCGGTTGTTTGAGTGGATTGTATGGACACCAAGTCTTTTTACTCGACCATTTTATCCAAACTCACGTGTTTTTAAAAGTGGTGTGTATTGCGTCTGAGGTGTACATCACATTCGACAGTCCAAGGAATATATTATAATTCCTGGTTTAGATTCACACATCTTCTCTAGATTCTAACCATATAATATAAACTACTCTCAAGTGGAGTTAAGTCGAGTGTTCACTGGTCCTGTACTACCTAAAGATTTTATGAAACTTAGTGGAATGACGTTAAGAAACATTATCAAAATATATATATCCACATGTTTGCATCCATGGTTTTAATTTTGAGAAGAATGTTCCTAAATACGTATTTAAAGAAATTATATATGTATATAATGTATTTTAATAGTAAAATTATAAATATTTGATCGAGTTCTATATTAACAATAATATTGTCATGTATTTACATCAAAAAAAAATTATGCTCACTTAGATAGGTGATTACATACTTAAAAACATGGGATCGAGAGTGAATCTTTCTACTATTTTGGAGGATTAAATTTATGTGAAAGCGTTTGATTACCATTTGCATGATAATGTAGTTGCCATTTCAAACACCCCTTTTTACATGAATGAGCTGGGTGGGTAACATTCTATGACGTTCCACTACATATGTTCGTTTATTCAATGCTAATAACAAATATATCATATTTGTGTTAAATTTTTCTTTGAATAAAATTAAATTGATTTGAGATGTTGGTGAAAACTAGGACTAGGTTTTTCTTTATTACATTTGAATCTCATATATAATACTTTTTTATATCTCTGCGGTACTTTCGAAAATTTAATTACAAACTTCATCTTATTTGTAAATATAATATAAAATTAAGAATCTATTTATGAATTTGCATATATTTTATTTTAATCTCATAAATTTGATGGATATGTTTTTCAACCTCAATTAATTTGTTTGAAAATTTTATATAGATCTTTCAAAATTCAGTTAATTAATAAAACAATGATTGTAAAAATTAGGCAGTGACAATTGATATATGAATATGTAATCATTTTATTAAAATGAGCAAAAAAATATCTAGAATCTCATTTTAAATTTTAAGTTTTCTGATTCTTATTTTCGAATTGAAATCAAATACTATATTTAAACCAATCATTTTAGATAGGGCTGTACAACATTCCGGTATGGACCTGTAAACCGGACCGGACCGGGTTTACCGGTCCAAGACCCGGACCAGACCGAATATAACCGGTCCGGTCCCCGGTCCACAATATCAAAAAAATCCGGTCTGCGGTCTGGTCCGGTCCAAACCCTGAAAAAACCCGGACCGGATCGAAATGCATGTATATAGTTGATTTTACTTTATTTTAGGTCTTTAATTATCATGTATATAAATTAATTATTAACACTTATCGTATATTAATCATCCAAATTAATAGAAAATAATTTGATAAAACAATAGAGATCAAAATTACAAACTAAATAATAAAACATATATTTCTTTTAAAAATTTGAGTAGTGCTAAGTCCCTAAAATAGATCCCAAATTTGATCACAAATGTCAAGTGTCATTTTTAATTCATGAAGTGCATATATATATATACATATAGATACTCTTTATATTTAAAATACACAATCACTGAGATCATATACTAACTAAATATTTGGGAATGTTTTTGGCAACTTTAGCACTTATCTTAAACTTTTATTACCGTATAAATCAAATAATATGTTTATGTATTTAAATTCAAATGAAAAAAAAATTAACTAATTAAAATTAAAATCTTATATAAACATTAATCAAACCGGTCCGGGTTTTTTCGGTCGGGTTCGGTCCTAAGACCGGATATATACCAGTCCGGTCCATGAATTTCAAAAATTTCGGTTTTCGGTCCGGTCCGGGTCCGTCCGGTCCGGTCCGGTTTTGGACCGTTGTGCAGCCCTAATTTTAGATGCTAACTAGATTTTTCTTAAAACCCTAAATTGTCTGGTGAATACTAGACTTGACAATTCGGATAATCGGTTCGGTTTTGGATCAGATTAATCTCGGATCATATCAATTTTCAGTTATGATATATTTTGGTATAATTTAGATCGGATCGGATTTGATTCGGTTCGGGTCTAATTCTCATTAAAATTGGATGAATTTGGTTCAGATCAAATTCGGTTCGGATCATTACCTATTCATTTTTTTTATTTTTAAGACTTTAAAAAATATCTTAATATTAAATATATATTTTTACTATAAAATAATGTACTTTTTTTCAAAAGTATTGATTAAATATCTATTTATTTTTTATTAGAAATTATTCTAATTATGAATTTTGCTTATAAATAGATTAATTTATTGAATTTTAATACAGGTGGATTATGATCTATAAAAATTATAACTCAACTAACACCGAATTAACCAATTTTTTTAGTTCAGATTTAAATCGGATCCCGTATTTCGAATCATATTTGGTTCGAATAATTTATTGTTCGGTTATGATCGATTCCGGATCATAATCGGATCAGATAATTTTCGGTTAAATTTTTGGTTCGGATAATTTTCGGATTGATTCAAATCGATTTTCGGATCATTATCGGATTCACTAATTCGGATACAAAATCGAATTCGATTCTATGAATTTCGGTTCGGTTTTTCGGATCCAGACCCAATTTACCGGGTCCAATGAATACGGAATAATACTGAAGGTGCTGAATTTCATTTTTAGCGGCCCAGGCCCAATAAGTCAAAAGGCCCAGATAACTCAACTGTACAATTTATCCAAAGTTTAAGTCCACCCTCAAAACTCTGAAGCTCCCTGCTCATCATCAATGGCGATTCACACACGCGCCACATCATTTCTCACGCGCCTCCACATATGAGGTACACTCTCCTCAATCCTCAATGGTGATTATTGATTAATGAGCGCTAATTGATTGAGATACCGATTTAGGATTAATCGGTAAATTGAAAAATTAATCGGAGTAAAAATCGGATATTATTTTAATATTATAATTATTATTGAATGTATTATTTCAATTCTATTAGTAATTCATTAACTAGTTTGTATTTATCATTTTATATAGTTTATAATTATTCATATTTATTTATTATATTATTTTAATTATAATATTCTATTATAAATATTCTGATCAAGAAATATTTGTAAATATTTGCCGAATTTTAAAAGTTGAATCAAACAACCACTAAACTGCTCTCAAGTCATAACTCATAACCCATCTCTGTACACTTGTATTAATTTTTTTATCCATTTGTTAATAGTGCAATAGATACTTCTCCATTTTCCTACATTTACAAAAATTTGTTTATAGAAGCTTTTGGACTTTGGTTGGAATCTTAGAAGCTCGGTACTCGGATATTTTCGAATTGCGCATTTACTGAAATACGAAAATCTCTAATTTTTTCATTGCTACAATGAGTGTGTAGAGGAGAATTAACATTAAACTTATAAATGAAATATGAGAATAAAATTCATGATATTATTGAAATTTTTTATGTGAGATAGTACAATCAAATATCATCGAATACCTGATTAATATTATTCACTTTTCTTGTATATCATATTTATACAAAAATTAAATATCTCCTTATATATTTACATTACACGTGTCATATTTATATCGGATATAAATAAATATCCATAAGTATATTTAATTCGAAAACACTATCCAAAAAATACATTTAAATTTAAACTACAATTTATTTCTTATCTCTTTATCGAACTTGAAAAGATATTACTTTTGCTATACTATGATTAAAAACTAATCTATTTACTAATATTGTTTGCTATTAAATATTTTATAATAGCATCCGATAAAATTTACATGACAACTTTTAAAGTTCTCAAGAAATTTACATCACATTTTAAAAAAGTGTTGATCACTATTTGTATGATAATAGTTGTCATTTCGGACACCCCTTTTACATGAACGAGCTGGGTAGTAATTTTTTTTTTAATGATGTTTCACTATTTATGTTAGTTCATTCTATGCTAATCACAAATACATCATAATTGCTAGAAGATGATGTTAGTTTTTTCTTTTTGATAAAATTAAATTGGTTTGAGATGTTGGTGAAAACTAGGACTATGTTTTTGTTTATTGCATTTGAAGACAATCAAATGTCATCCGCCTATTTATTTTAATGGACATCAGCTCCCAAAGAACTTGAATATCAAAAATAATAAATTTATTTCTATATTAATAATTGGTCTTTTTATGAATTTATTATATATATATATATACATTAATACCTTATATATAATAAGCGTAAGGGAG
Organism: Heracleum sosnowskyi; assembly: GCA_030848705.1. Lineage (NCBI taxonomy): Eukaryota > Viridiplantae > Streptophyta > Magnoliopsida > Apiales > Apiaceae > Heracleum > Heracleum sosnowskyi. The sequence continues at coordinate 16,295,735 of CM061239.1, forward strand.
ATCTTATCCAAAACTTTGGTCGGTCACTGTACTACCAAAAGTATATGATCCGTTGGATTATAAAACTATAAATATTCAAATAGATGAGGACCGTTAGATATAATATTAAAAATTGTATTTGATTAATAATAGGATAGTATTTAAATACTAAAAGATGTATTTTGATAATTTAAACCAACTATAAATGGGTTTTCTATATTGAATAGAAATCTTTATGTAAAAATTCGTAATTATCTTTTCTCTTTAGTTTATGGATAGTTCCAGTTAGATAAAAATTAATAAACCATCATTAAATTAAAGATAATTTTGTTAGCTTCGCATGGGCTGTAAAATCGTTAAAATCTGTTGTCTAAAACTCAAGATAGAGCCCAAACAGTAAAGTGATTATCTAAATTTTAATAAATATTTTTTTTATTGTAGATTTAATTTTTTTCCTAATTCTTTTAAATTTATAAATTCTATTTTTATTTCAATAAAATATTAAAATCAATTTAAGAAAAAATTAAAATCGATATGGTCCGTGTACGATCACTATACGACCAAATTAATAATTACAGTTAGATCTTAAATAGATCGATGAGAATTGTTAGATCTAATATTAAAAAGTGTATCTGATTAATAATAGAATTATATTTAAATACTAAAAAGTGTATTTTGATAATTTAAAAGTTTTCTATGTAAAAATTCTTAAATATCTTTTCTCTTGAATTTGAATTTATGTATACTTCCAATTAGATAATAATTGTTAAACCAAATATCAACATAACAATTCATATTGATTATAATATTAAAAATTATCAATATAATGCTGATGTATATCATACTAACAATGATACACGTGAACCTACAGAGACTTACGAGAACTCCTGTACATAAATAAATTTAAACACTTTTTTTTCCTGAAGGAACATAACAATTTGATTAATCCAAATTATAATTATATTATTTTACATATAACAAACATAAAAGGATAATATCAAAATATTATTAAAATATTGAGGGTTTCATATTCATAAACGATAATTTTGAATATAATACTTATATTAAAATGTGTATTTGATTAAAGGTAGGATTATATTTAAATACTAAGAAGTGTGTTTTGATAATTTAAACCAATTATAAATTGGTTTTCTATATTGAATTGAATTTTTTATGTAAAAATTCTTAACCATATTTTGTTTTCGGTTTATGTGTAGGTCAACCGGTCAAGTTAGATAATAATTATTAAACCATCATTAAATTAAAGATAATTTCGTTAGTTTCGCATGGGTTGTAAAATCGTCAAAATTCAATTTCTAAAACTTAGGATATAACCCAAATAGTAAAATGAGTATCTATATTTTAATAAATATTTTTTTTATTTTTGTAGCACCAGTTTATTTATTTTTCCACTAATTGTTTTAAATATAGAAATTTTATGTTTCTTTCAATAAAGTATTAAAATTAATTAAGAACAAATTCAAATCGATAAAGAATATAATAATATGAGAATAAAATTTTATATAATCATAACATAATTTTTATTCTATTTAATAATTTTTAAGTAATAATGTATTTTAAAATTTTATATACACTGTAAATAAAACCGAAACATTAAAAGTAAAAGCAGTTAGTAAGATACTTATATCAGTATATACTTGATATCCTTATTATATTAAATCCTTATATATAATAAGTATAATATGGATCTTATCCAAAATTTTGATGGTACGGTCTTGGACAACCAAACTAATAAGGACCATAAGATCATAACTAGATAAATGAAAATCGTTAGATCAAATATTAAAAAAGTGTATTTTATTAATAATAAGATTATATTTAAATTCTAAAAAGTGTATTTTGATAATTTAAACCAAATATAAATAAGTTTTCTATATTGAATAGAATTCTCCATGTAAAAAATTCGTGACTTTCTTTTCTCTTTCATGGACAATTCCAGTTAGATAAAAATTGTTAAGCCATCTTTTAATTAAAGATAATTTAGTTATCTGGGTGTAAAATCGTCAAAATCTAATTTTTAAAACACAAGATAAAGCCCAAATTAGTAAAGTGGGTATTTAAATTCTAATAATAATTATTACGTCATCATTATTTTAATGTCAATTTAATTACTTTTTTCTAACTATTTTAAATTAGAAATATATTTTCAAAAATTCAAATCAATCTAAGAAAAATTCAAATCAACAAAGAATATAATAATACGAGGATAAAATTTTATAAAATTGTGCATATTTTTTATCTTATTTTATTAAATTTTTTATCATAACTAATTAAATATTATTTATTATTAAATAATAAATTATACGCAAATGGTGATTTTGTTTTATAAGAACTCATAGAGACCTAATTTCATTGTTAGCAGGACTATATTCATATTTAAAAAAACCGTATTTTGAAATTTTAGACTCAGCTACAGACGAGACCTAACTTTTTTAACCTATATACATTGTAAATTATTAAATTCAAAACTTTAAAAGTTTGTTAATCAATTAGTATAGTACTTTTTTGAAAAATCGTACTTTATAAAAAATATTATCAAATAACCCATGTCTACAAGAAAAAAAAATGAAAAAATTCTTATTTTTCAAAAAAATCCTGTAAATTTTAATATGTTGTTGGTAGATTCAAACCTTAGATCATTGCACGTGATAAATTTTACTCTTATATCTAACGTTTCTCAACAATTTAATTTGAAAGATCCAACGATTATGAATTGAGTGATCAAGCGACCACACTTATAAGAAAACTTTCATTATTTAGTCTTTAATATAATAACATAGATTTTTACGGGATATACTATAAAAAAAATGAATTTTTTACAGAATTTTGATTGTCACGGTGTACTACTTTAAAAGAAGAACTATTACAAAAAAAAATTATATTTTAATTGATAATGTATTTTCTCAAAAGTTCAAAGTTCCCGCGTCATTAACATATTACAAAAGAGAGTATATTATATTTTAGCAATAAATATTTTAAAAAAATATATTAAAAAAATATTTAAAAAATTAATGATGTTATCATGGTAGTTTGGTCCTAAATACCGCCAAAACATTCTCAACCGTTAGATCCAATACTTTGAAAAATAGAAGATCAAGATTATATCATATAAAATGAAGTTATTATCTAAAAATGATATAAGTTAAAAGATATTATATTATGATTGGATTTTCCAAAAAGTTAAAACATAAAAAAAGTTGTAAATAAATAAGGAAACCCATTTAATATCAAAACAATAAAAATCGTTTAATCTTAAATAGATAGGTGAAAACCGTTAGATTTAACATTAAAAACTTAATTTGGTTAATAAAGAGTATTCTAATAATCTAAACTACATATAAGTAGATTTCCTAAATCGAATATAATTCTCAATATTAAATTTCGTCACTTTATTCTCTTTTTAGTTTTAGAATAGAATTTCATGTGGACCGTAAAATTCGCCAAATCTAACTTTTATAACTCAATATAAACAAATATTAAATTGAGCGTGTAAAATATAATAAATATCAAAATTTTAACTATAATTCTTTTTGGCTAAATCTTTTTTAACAATAATTTAATCATGTAAACTAATAACTTTTAAATATTAAAATATTCATAAATAAATATAATTATAAATATTAAAAAAACAATCATGTGTTCCATGGGTAATTAAAATATAATTATAAACAAAATAATTATAAATAAAATTTAAGTAATTGTGCATCGCATGGGCTATAAGCTAGGTCTTACTAACTGATATTTATAAAATTGTGCATATTTTTATCTTATTTTATTAAATTTTATATCATAACTAATTAAATATTATTTATTATTAAATAATAAATTATACGCAAATGGTGATTTTGTTTTATAAGAACTCATAGATACCTAATTTCATTGTTAGCAGGACTATATTCATATTAAAAAAAACAGTATTTTGAAATTTTCGACTCAGCTATACAGAGAGACCTAACTTTTTTAACCTCTATACATTGTAAATTACTAAATTCGAAGAAAAAATTCTTATTTTTCAAAAAAACCTATAAATTTTAATATGTTGTTGGTAGATTCAAACCTTAGATAATTCTACGTGATAATTTTACTGTTAGATCTAACGTTTTTCAACAATTTAATTTGAAAGATCCAACGATTATGAATTGAGTGACCAGACTTATAAGAAAGCTTTCATCATTTAGTCTTTAATATAATAACATAGATATTTACGGGATATACTATAAAAAAATGAATTTTATACAGAATTTTGATCGTCACGGTGTACTACTTTAAAAGAAGAACTATTACAAAAAAAATTATATTTTAATTGATAATTTATTTTCTCAAAAGTTCAAAGTTCCCGCATCATTAACATATTACAAAAAAGAGTATATTATATTTTATCAATAAATATTTTTTAAAAAAATATTAAAAAAATTAATGATTTTATCCTGGTAGTTTGGTCTTAAATACCGCCAAAACATTCTCAACCGTTAGATCCAATAATTTTAAAAATAGACGATCAAGATTATATCATATAAAAAGAAGTTATTATCTAAAAATGATATAAGTTAAAAAATATTATATTATGATTGGATTTTCCAAAAAGTTAAAACATAAAAATTGTTGTAATTAAATAAGGAAACCCGTTTAATAATAAAAATCGTTTAATCTTAAATAGATAGGTGAAAACCGTTAGATTTAACATTAAAAACTGCATTTAGTTAATAAAGGGTATTCTAATAATCTAAACTACATTTAAGTAGATTTCTTAAATCGAATAGAATTCTCAATATTAAATTTCGTCACTTTATTCTATTTTTAGTTTTAGAATAGTTTTTAATTGAAAAAGAATTATTAAACCACAACTAAATTAAAGATTATTTTGTGAATTTCACGTGGACCGTAAAATTGGTCAAATCTAACTTTTATAACTCAATATAAACAAATATTAAATTGAGCGTGTAAATTATAATAAATATCAAATTTTTAACTATAATTTTTTTTGGCTAAATCTTTTTTAACAATAATTTAATCATGTAAACTAATAACTTTTAAATATTAAAATATTCATAAATAAATATAATTATAAATATTAAAAAAACAATCGTGTGTTCCATGGGTAATTAAAATATAATTATAAACAAAATAATTATAAATAAAATTTAAGTAACCGTGTATCGCACGGGCTATAAGCTAGTATATATAATATGACTAAAATTCAAGAGAAAATCTTCTTAAAAAAGAGAATGAAAGAATAATTTTTAAAATTAATTTCAAAATTAAAAAAAACTAAAAATAATTTTTATATCTTTGTGATACTTTCAAAAAATCAATCACAAACAAAAATTATTTGTAAATATATTATAAAAATATTAAAAGATTTAAAAATCTATTTTTGCATCTCATACATTTTATGAATCTATTTGATTATCTCATAAGTTTTAATAATCTGTTTTCTATTCTCAATTAAAATTCTTGGAAGTTTCCTGAAAAATAAATAAATTCTTGGAAGTTTTATGCAAATATTTTCAATATTCAGTCTATTTCTATATATTAAATAGGGTCTAGGGGCAAATTGAGCCAATAAAATGGTTGTAAAATTACAATTTTACCATTTTTTTTTGAAAAATCACAAAAATGCCATATTTTACAATTTATGCAATAAAATAAATGAGTTTGAGTTGATTGGAGGAATCGAACCTCTAACCTCCTCTAAGGGAGTTTATGTTATAACCACTTGTGCTACACTAATGATTGAGTTTCAATTAAAAATCTTATTAGATTACCCACGTTTTTCATTATTATCCTTTTTTAAAAACTTTTGAGTAAGTAAATTGTTGATTTATAATATTTATATAACACTATTTTTTTGGTTTTATGTATAATTACATATTCAATCATTTTCTTAACATTTAAATTATATTTAATTTTTTTTATTAAACATAGATCAATTATATATTAGTTGTCAAAATGTATACTTCTATATGGTACAATATATCTTATCATACGTAATCATATATGGTGACGATTTTCAAAATATTCAAACAACATGTGAACTACTAATCTATAATTTAACAAAATCAAGTCATTCAATTCGATTTTAGTCGGTTCAGATTAGCATATTTTGACAATTCGCAACGTATCTATATATCTATTTTTTATGTTAAAAGTCAACTAAAGGCAAAATATGCCAAAAATGGTAGTGAATTTACAATTTTATCCTTGTATTTATAAAAATTACAGAAACGATCTCATCAGTGTTTAATTAAAAGAGGTTGAATTTGTGTAGTCATTAAAAATCGAACTAATATCTCCTTATATAAATTTCTTTTCATTATCAACAGTGCTACATTGAATTTTGAGTTTACTCTAAAAAAAATTATTAGATAAAGCGTATAATTCTCTCTTCCTATTTTCTTTTAATACTTTAACTTTTGAGTGACCAATATGTTATTTTATATTATTTATATAACATGTTTATACAATTACTTTTTTAAATTTTAACTTTTCCAAATAAAATGTTAGTTCATATTATTTATACAACTTCGTATTTTTTAGTTTTCGTGTTTTTATGTATACAGTAATGTATTCAATTATCTTTAAAAAAAATTACTTCAATTATATTTTTTCGATTAAATATCAATTAGGTTATTAATTGTTATAAGATTTATATTTTTATATAATAATATGTTACTTATTATATTTTATATGAAATATTCAGGTTCTAATACATAAATATAATATTAAAATCTATAAGTAACATATTGTCGGTTACTTCTATTATTTAAAAATAAATTTTAAGTTGCACACATCATTGTAAAAATTGGGAATCAGTGTGAGGAGTTGTTTATAAGTTGGAAGAATTTTTGTAACTCGACCCAGTTATATCATTTTGATTTTTTTTTATCCAACCTGCAAAACTTAAATTTGCAACCCAACCCTGCTTATAATACATTAGTTTGGGTCGGTTGCATTAGTTTGAATGGTTTAAATAATTTTATTAAAAAAATAATATTATACAACACCTCTCATTTAGAAAATCTAAGTAAACTAAAATACACGTAACTTGCGATTTAGTGTTAATATTTTATTTTTGAATAATTATAATTTTAATAATATAATTATATGCATATATATCTATAAATGTCAGTATGATGTATTATCTAATGTATGGTTGTATGTACAATATATATTTAAATATCAAACAAAAATTAATTGTAAGTTAAATCCGATTGGCCGAAAAATATACATTTCATATCCAATCCATTTAAATCAATTTGAAATGTTTTTAACTCAATTAAGTATCGAGTTTTCTTTTATCGGCTTGGTCGGCCAAAAATAGTGTTGGGTTGGTTTGGTAATCAGGTTGGTAAACCATGAACACCCCTGATCGGAGTATTCAATTGAGTCACCGTTTAAAGATTAATAGGATGATCGGAGATTTTATGATGTGATCACGGTATAGTATTACATATGTGACCAACTTTATATTTTATTTACAAGTATAATGTTATTTCATTAAATATACATAAGTTTAGATACGTCCATATTATATACGGACAACTATACTTAAATTATCATTTATATTATAATTAATTATTAAATTTGATAAAATGCATTTCATATCATTTAAAACTAAATAAAATTCTGGCAAAAAAAAAAAAAATTCGATCTTTATCATATCGAAATTCATTCAAATTTTGTAAAATTTTATTAAATTAAAAAAAAAGTTAAAAGAATTTTCATACAAATAAAAGATAAATTCAAAATAATATTATTTTCCATATTTTTAATTACAAAATTATTCCGATTTCAATACATGTTCGTTCGAGAAATTATTTCAGTCTATAAGCAGGCCCGTGCCTCGCACGGGCTTTTACGCTAGTTAATTAATCAATTGATGATTTAAAAAATATTCAATGAAAATTAAAATATGAATACATAATTATTTTATTAGAATGTATTTATAATCTTGTTTACATCTCTTCTTTTGATTCTCTCTTTTTTTAAAGAAAGTTATGCCTTAAACTCAGTCATATAATATTTGAAGAGTATGATGTCGGTGAAGTTATCTCATGAAGTTACCATACAATTAAAAAATTTCCATATTATATGTGAGTATTATTATAATTTCAGAAAAATTAACATATTTACAAAATTATGATTATCTTTTTGTACTTGAATATAGGTTTATCTCCCGTAATCTTAAGTCACCTCATGAACTTCTCATATTTGAAATCAAATAACAAATCTATACTAGTCAGTTTAGATGCTAACTAGACTTTCCTTAAAATGATACCTGAAGGCGCTGATTTTAATTTTTAGCGACTCTGGCCCAGTAAGTCATAAGGTTAAGGCCCAGGTAACTCAACTTTACAATTTATCCAAAGTTTAAGCCCACCTTCAGAACTCTGAAGCTCACAGCTCATCATCAATGGCGATTCACTCACGCGCCACATCATTTCTCACGCGCCTCCACATCTCCAGGTACACTTTCCTCAAATCTCACTTTTCATCCCTAATTTCACCGTTAAATCACGCCTCCGGCGAATTATCCGATAAAAACCAAATCAACGTCAACGAAACACAAATACTAAACGAATTATCAAGTTTATTACCAATTCGTCACAAAAACAATCAAATTCAAACAAAATTAACCGTAGATACAGAAGTTACTGTGAATTTTAGGTCGGTAGATGATTTTTTGTTACCTGAAGAGAAGTTAAGAGGTGTATTTTTACAGAAACTTAAAGGTGAAGCTGCAATTGAACGGGCGTTGAGTAATGTTGATGTGGAAATAAGTAGTGAGTTAGTTGCGAAAGTTGTAAATCGAGGTTGTTTAAGCGGTGAGGCTATGGTTAGGTTTTTCGAGTGGGCGATAAAACGAGATGAGATAGAAAAGAGGATTGATGTGTATAATGTGATTGTTAAAGCGTTAGGGAGACAGAAGTATTTTGGTTTAATGTTGGAGATGTTGAGTAAGATGAGAGCTAGAGGCGTGGTTGCGGATCAGGAGACGTTGTTTATTGTTATGGATAGTTTTGTGAAAGGGAAGCAAGTGTCGAGAGCAATTAAGATGTTTATGTGTTTGGATGAGTTTGGATGGGAATGTGATACAGAGGCGTTGAATGTGGTTTTAGGATGTTTGTGTAAGAGGTCGTATTTGAGTAGTGCGAGTGTGTTGGTTAAGAAGATGAAGGGGAGGGTGGAGTTTAATGAGGCGACGCATAATATTGTGATGAGTGGATGGTCGAGATGTGGGAATGTTAGTGAGTTTGAGAAGTGTTTGGAGGCGATGGTTGGTGATGGATTTGAGCCGGATAGTTGTACTCATAGTTATTTGATTGAGTGTTTAGGGAGGGCTGGTCGGATGGATGAAGCTGTTGATATATTTGAGAATTTGGAGAAGGATGGTTGTGTAGCGGATATTTGTGTGTATAATGCAATGATTTCTAATTTTTTGCAGATTGGAGATTGTGATGGATGTTTGAGATATTATCAGCGGATGTTGAGTATGAAATGTGATCCAAATATGGATACATATGTTAGAATAATTTATGGCTTTCTTAAGGCTCGAAGAGTATCTGATGCTCTTGAAATGTTTGATGAGATGGTTGGTAGTGGAATAATTCCCACCACAGGGACTGTAACTTCGTTTATTGAACTTCTTTCCAGCTATGGCCCTCCTCATGCGATGTTGATGATTTATAAGAAAGCTAGAAAAGCTGGTTGTAGCATATCACTGAGTGCTTACAAGTTGTTACTGACTCGACTTGCTAAATTTGGCAAATGTGGTATGATGTTGGATTTATGGGATGAGATACAAGAAAGCGGATACTCTTCTGATGTGGAAGTTTACCAGCATATTATAATTGGGCTTTGCAATAACGGGCAGCTTGAAAATGCCATTCTAGTCATGGAGGAATGTTTGCTTAAAGGTTTTTGTCCAAGCAGACTTGTTTGCAGTAGATTGAATAACAAATTGTTGACTTTGAACAAAGTAGAGACTGCGTATAAGCTCTTTATGAAGATCAAGGTTGCTCGGCAAAGTGAGAATGCAAGAAAACATTGGCGTGGTAAAGGGTGGCATTTCTGAGCTTTTACATCTTCCGTCTATTTCGCACTAGTGTTTTGCAGAGGATTTAAAGTTTCCCAGGTGTACTGATAAACATTGTAAATGCAACACATACTTCTTCTTGGTGATGTAAAGCGTTTTATCCCTATGTTTATATACTTTTACTTAATACTTCTCCATTTCTTTCCTAACAATTTAAACCAGAAATCTGACCCACTAATTTTGATTGAACTGGTACGTTGAAACTTTTCCGAACACCATTTGCAACTTGAGAGCACTGAAAAGTCTAAATGTTAACTGTTGCACAAGTTTGAAAGCATTGCCTACAGAACTGGGGGACATGGAATTCCTAGAAAAGCTCAATGGGGAGGTACTACATGTTTTGGATTTACCTAAATTGTTTGGATGTCTTAGTAATCTTGTTGTACTAGAATTAAGTGAAAACTATCACCTTTTAACCCTTCCGGACACGATTTGCAACTTGAGAGCATTGGAAGTTTTAAGTATTAGTGGGTGTGTGAGTTTTGAAGCATTGCCTACAGAATTAGGAAACATAATTCCCTAAAAGAACTGAAAGTGACAAGTGTAGCTATTTCAGAATTACCAGAATCAATCGGACATGTTAGCTTGTGCTGAAATTAAGTTCTAACAGGAAACTTGTAACTCTTCCTGAGACCATTTGCAACTTAAGGGCATGGGAAGTTCTAGATATTGAGAACTGCAATAGTTTGAGAGCATTGCCGATAGAACTAGGGAACCTCATATCTCTAAAAAAACTCAAGGCAGGTGGGATAGGAGTTTCAAGGTTACCGAAAACAGTTGGAAGTCTGAGTAAGCTTGTTGAACTTATATTAAATGAAAATTACAGCCTCAAGTCTCTTCCAGAAACCATTTGCAACTTGAGAGCATTGGAAATGCTAACTATCAGTTATTGCAGAAGTCTGGAAACATTGCCTGTAGAATTGGGAAACCTTGAATCCCGGAAGGAGCTCAATGCAGACGGACTACATGTTCCAGTGTTACCAGATTCAATCGGACGTCTTAGTAACCTTGTCGCACTGAGATTAAGAGGTAACGGGAATCTTGAAATTCTTCCAGACACCATTTGTAACTTACGGGAGTTGGAAGTTCTAAATATTTGTACTTGCATTAATCTGAAAGAATTGCCTATGGAATTGGGAAATCTTGAATCCCTGATAGAGCTTATTGCGGAGGATCTAACTGTCCCAATATTACCGGATTCATTAGGATGTCTCATTGAGCTTGTTGAGCTGAAATTAAGTTATAACTCTAGCCTTGAAACTCTCCCGGACACTATTTGCAACTTGACAGCACTGAAAATCTTGAACTTAAAGATTGTTGTAACCTGTTGTCCATTCCAGAACTTCCTCCTAATCTAAAATGGGTATGCATTGCTGGCTGTACGTCTATGGAAAGCTTACCAGATATATCCAACTTGACACAGTTGGAGATATTAGACCTTGCAAATTGTAGTCTTTTGACCGAGTTTCAAGGACTGAAGGAGCTCACTTCTATTAGAACACTTTATTTGGGAGGTTGCAACTCAATGCTTCAGACATACACTGCACAGAACAGGTTGGTTAATCTCAAGCAATCAAAGTCTTATGATTTTCTCATTCATTTTGTATAATGTTTTTGAATAAAATGTTCTGAATTAAAATACACAGTAGTAATTGCCAAGTGACCAATAATATCTGAATCAAATAATTAACACATATTGCCTACAGCATTCTTATTCTGTTAGAAAAATCTTATTAATTATTAATCCGATTTTTTTTTGAAAAAAATTAATTATTCATCAGATTAATTTAGTATGATACCGTAAAAGAAATACTTTATGCTACATAGTAGTTTCATTTATAGTATTAGTACCAGATCAATTTCTAACAGAGATGTAAACTGAGAATTCAATTAACAGCAAATGCAGGTTGATCTACTATAGAACATGAATGAAGCTACCCTTCTAAGTTTTTTATAAAAGGCTTCAAGATTAAGAAAGTGACAATGACTCAGAGGGTTAGTTTCCTCTTCGACTCTTTTGAAATACTTGAAAAGATGTTTCCGTTACAATGCTATATAAAGCCACATGACTTCAGGTACTATTTCGCATTGACATTTAGTTTTTGTTGACCGACCCTGCATTTTTTATGCAGATGCAGATTGATTTTCGGAATAAGACCGAGCTTGAAAAGCTTTTTGCTTTGCCAAAGGAAGCTTTCTTGAGAAGTACTAATTCTTCTTCACATGCTCATTTTTGATTAAATAAAAAATATTGATTTCTTCACTAAAGCGAAAATTTAGCTCGAAAATATGATCAAACCAAAGCACCGATCTAAGCAGTAATAGAAAATATGACAAAATAACAACTTTTTGGTTGAAACTGACAAGTATAACAATTTTTGGGTGCATTGGACATTTTTAACAAATATGATAGGCATTTGCAAATGTAGAGCAGTGGTTCAGGGCTTCTTATGAATGTATATGGGTATTTATCTTTATCCTGTACATCTCTTGAATCATACAACGTTACAAACTTCTAATAAGATTAGCTTGGTCTACTGATTAATATCCAACTTCATAATTTTGTTCTATTTTCCCATAGTTGATTAATTAATTTGTGGTTGAGAGCAAACACACTTCAAGCCCACCCTACCCTACCACCTATAGGCGGACGTCTGTCCTACAGCTGCCCGAAAAGGAACTGCAGTGATTTTGAATAGGGATCCTACAGCGATAGATAGAATCCCCATAAAAATACCACTAGATCGAGCACCAGTGATTTCGTATCTGGTCAAAATCTTGGCTAATTGATCAAAGTGGGTAGCTCCAGTAGACCCATAGATCATGGAACAAATAGGGCGGGTAGGCCCAACCACCACACTAATGCAGATACGAAATTATTTCTGCTTCAAGACATCATTAATCATTAATATACTAAATCTTGAGCTCTGTTACTGCTCATCATTTTGTTGAATTATCCAATACCCTCCTGTTCAGAGTTTATAATTACACTCCTGCCATGCCACTCTTCTTAAACAGTTGAGGGCATTCACAAAGCTTGCCTAGGTGGGCAGATAAACAACGTATATGCAACACTTGTTCTCGACAATGTGAGGTGCTTCATCCCTCTGAAACTTTATAACCTTGTTACTTCTCAGGCAATTTCTTGGCTCTTGGTGCTCGATTTGTTGGTCTTACCCAGATGCTGTATGTCTATGAGGTTTTAGGATGAGGTATTCTTTGATAATTACAATCATTGTTGGAGCTGCAGATATGAGAATCATTATCCAAGTAAAATTCTGGAAAGGATACTATGTTTGAACAAGGTACAAACACTTGTTTCATTTTTTAAATTTTACTATCAAGAACAATCACTTGCAGACTGCAGTGTCTAAACATAGTACTGATATGATTAGCCTTGTCTGGTTACTTTAGTGTTCTGGTCGAAGTATTATCTATGGTATTTGACTTGTTGCCTCCCAAATGATGTCACTTTGCAGAATTCTGATAATGAGAAAGACAGTTCAAAAACTTCTTTGAGTTTATGCAGTTTGATGGAGTGCAATAGGTACTGAAAGCCTCGGATAGATACTAACGTCGTGAAACATATGTCAGTTGCCTTCGAGGACTCTTCCTGGCTCTCCACTCCCAACACACAACACAAAGCGAAGATCATCCTCTCTGTGTCCAAAAACCACAGTTTCAATCCTCGCTGTGAGATGCCCGTGGTTTATGCCTCCCATAAACATGAAAGCACCTCGGTTCTGATGATTTCAACCCTCTCTTTTAAGGGGGACATTATCAGTAGCTGTTCAGCTGTACTTGAAAAATTGCATTGCTCTCTTTTGTTTTTTAATGGAGTACTTAAGTATTCCCAATAGTCCAATACATATTCTTTTACTCAACTTATCATTTAGCACAGAAACTTGCGTAGAGCCACCATTCATTTACTCTTGATTTTGATGCAAACTTAATCATGAGTTCCTTCCAGTTCGTTATTGTTTGTTTATATATTTAATGCCACAAAGCCAGGCCTGTCTCATATTGAACTTCTGATCTTGGGACTTTTTAAGGTAGTGGTGAAGACTTTGATCACAAATTATCACCATCAACCTGCCTTGTCTTAATATTTGCATTACAAGCTGTCAAATTTTGAAATGGACAATGTATAGCTTCAAACCTAGCCATTTAACACCTGATCTGTGCACAGAAGGTAGGCGTAGGCTGGGACCTTGTGGTCCAAAAACCAAGAGTGCCCACACATTATAACTTCAATCGACGAGCTACCATGAACTGCAGCTTCATAGAAAAAATAAAGACAGACGGAGCACACTAATATGCGTTATATAACTTATATCCTGCCAACTGCACATGATTTTGCCAAAAACACAATAAATGCAGTGTTAATTGCTAATATAAATTACTTAACAACAACTAACTATATATGAACCCTGACAATCCTCAGAGTATGTAAACGACAGATTACTTTACAAGCATCAAAGGTGATCATTACAAAAAAATCATCCAATTTACAATAGAGATCCTTTGACAGGGAAGTAAAATAATCTCGTTCGCATGATTAACCCTATAACCTTGTCACTTGTCACATTAACAATAAGCGAATTGTATACCCGTGAAGACGTGAACTGTACTTGTAATCCATAACTTTTGATTTTGTATTCCTCACATGAGAAACCTCAAAATTTGCAGTGATAATGCTTGAGAATGCTATAAGCTATCTCGGACAGTAGGAAACTGGATACCATCTTTTAAATGACTTACTGCAGTTGGGAATAACCATTTCAACATGTTTGGTCCCAAAATCTGACAAACATGAATATGACGTGTCATCAGGGTGAGTAGACTATATATTCAATGCTGAAGATAAAGGGATCAAATATCTAAAACAAGATAGGAGAGGACTAGGGAGGGAGCGAGAGAGAGACCAGCGTAATATTCTTGTATAAACCAACATCGAAAGGATGATGATAGCTCTGCCCAGATTTCCTAGCCAACCATTCTGCTCGTACTGATTCGTAATACTGGAAATAATCCAATGTTAAGAGCGTAACTCATAGTAACAATAATACATCGACTTGGCACATCAGATCATAATATTGACACTGTACCTCTATTGTTGTCTTATTGCGGGTGATAAGGTATAAATGCCAGCCCAAGAGAGTGCCCAGTGTAAAGCTAAATCCCATTGTCATAACTGCACTGCAAATCTGAAGATACAGTTCGGTTAGCTTTTCCTGAGGCGAATAGAGAAGATACATAGGAAAAAGTGTCAAAAAATACAGAATCTACGAGGTTATTTTAGAGGGAGGGGGGGGGGGGGGGGGGTTAAAGTGGGGAATGCAGCTAACCATCTCGGGCAGCATCTTATAGAAGACTCACAAATTAACACAACTCAATTGTACTCGCAGCTCTTTGTTTTTCTTTTCCTATTCCTATATGCTTGCAGCTCCTTTTTATTTTTTGCTAAATTACTTGCAGCTCTTTACCCCCAACAAAATACAAATTTCATTTATTTAGAGTTTTAAGTCATTTAGACAGGGGAAAATCTTATTTGATCGAGTTTAATTCCTAAATTGATAGCAAGGAGACAAGCCTGGTCAAAAGCAACTATCAGCAAACCATACACACGGATGACGGATCAGCTGCCTACACGCTCCCATAGACTCAATCCTTGCCCCAAGTTCTTTGAACTACATCTGGTGAGCCTATTTATGGCAAAAACACATCGCCTGAAAATCGTCTTTTACATCTGGGCAAGCTGTATTATAGCACCTATAGTGTCTTTCATACACCTACAAAATACCTCGATAACGCTCAGATCTATATAACACCCAGTAAAAAATATATAAGAAATCCTGAAGTTTTTAAAAAACTTAACAGAAAAAACAAAAGGTCAATTAGCCTTTGAATTTTTTTCAAGATATTATTTGAGACTGAAGTCCCGCTTAACTCATAAGATTATTGCATGTTTTACAATCCCTGTGTAATGTAATACAAAGGTTAAAGCAGAAAGGTGGTACCGGATTGTCTAAATAGTGTCAGGACAACCCTTTACCGACAAATGCAAAACCTAATGTGCAAGAAAAGGCAAAAGCATAATTACTTACATACAAGGATTTGTAATACAGCATTAAGCTACTCAATCTGTTAAGTTATTCTTGTAACCAATTAACTTCAGAAACTCACATAAAATATCTTGAGGGAAATTGTTCCATTAAAAGCCCAGTCCTTCAGAACCGCAGAGCAAACGATAATAACCTACGCATGCCACAAACATCAGTCACTCATGCTGATTAGCACGTCAATTTGAAGAGAGGCTATATAATATGTACCGAAGAATGAATGTTTGTCACTGTTGAATAAAAAACAAGAATAACATAGGATTTATAGTTTCTGTGTCCAACACAATTATTTATCCACAGGCAGTGGTGATCCTGCATCAAAAGTTTAACAATTAGCTTTTACTTTTGATTGGCGGACCTTAAAATATTTCGTTCATAAAAGAAACTAAAAAAGAATAGGGACCTACCATTCGTAAGACACATCTTTTGCAGACACGGCAATGATGGGCTCTAGGAGGCTTGAAAGCAGAACACTTGTCACATCGCCTCAATTGTACATCCTGGACAAGCTTCAAAATTTTTATGAATAAACATATACCAAGACAGAGGATGTTTTACATGCTTAGAAGTATAGCATTCAAGCAATACTAGTTTGCAGAACTGTTCATACCTCATACCTAGAAAAAAAACTTTTGAATATATTAAGAAGTGACAGAATATTAGAAAATGAAAAGTAAAAAGAATGAAATACGAAGACAGTTCAAAAATTATGTATAGATAGTAAGAAATAAAGAAATGTTTGATAACAATGGAATCATTCCTCCTACATTAGAATATTTTGAATACATCACATTTTACAAGAATAATGGAACTCTCACTTGCAAAACTCTACCCAGCAAAATTTTGGAAAGAAGGAATATGAAGATTTTATAAAGACAAGTTTGTAATTTACTCTAAATCAACTACTTGTCTTTATACAAGTTTGAAATCAAATGGTAGTCACTGAAATATTATAGCCCTTCCTACCTAAGATATCCACCACTACCTATAGACCGTTCATCTTTAATCACCACCTATGGTCCATCATCTTCTAGAAAATAGTATCAAATTACAACCATTTGAGCTCATATCAAATGACAAAATTAAACTGCAAATATCATTAAATGGAAGAGAACTCCTTTTTTAGCATCTAGCTTTTCGATGAAAAGGAGAGCTGCTATGATTGTCTTGTTATATGATTGTTACCCCGAGTCTTTATTTTGCCTCAAGTACCATGGGGAAACTTGAACTCACACAGTTATTTTAGGCCTAAAAACGTAAAATTTAAATAATATTGCCGAGTCCAACCCTTGGACACGTATCTGAGTCAAAAATAGGTGATCAAGTTTTCTACAGCCAAAGATGATTCAAGTAAAGAATGTAGCAGTTAATGATTCATCCAACATCTCTTATCACTTCATATAACTTTCAGTCTTTCACAACCTCCATGTCTCCATCCCATACTAGGCTGAGGTGTGTAGATATTCATGCTTGTTACGATGGTAATGCAATCATTGTTATTCCATATTCATATAGACACTTAAAAAATCAGAAACTGCCTTTCATCCACTACTACGTATATCAAATAGGGTCATAGTATTTACATGTGCCCCATTCATCCTAAGTGGATGGCGGCATAAAAAACCTACACATAAACCTTACACACATCCAACATTCTCAAAATTTTAAGGGGACTTTTTTGGCTGTTCCTCAAAATTCACAAATTTAAACACCGAAAACTATTAGGATATCCTTACAACACAATGGTTCAATCTCAACCAACACAAATCCCATTCAATTACACTACCTCCTACATTACCAAACAGTACAAAAAAACCACAAAATCACACAATTCAAGCTCAATATCAAACCAAAAAAAACAAAATCATAACTCAACCATCCCATACAACAAAAAACACAAAAGGGTCGCATAAAAATCAAATCTTTAAGCCAAAACAACAAAAAAAACTGACATTCTTCTTAGATTCTTGATCAGAAGCATCACTATGTTCAATATCAGGCACATACTCAGATGGGACCCGACCCGGATCAGTAGTAGCACAAACCAAGAAAGAAAAGAGAGAAAAAGAAGCCAAAACAGAGAAGATTAGAGTGTTTAAAGAACCAGATGAAGAATGTAAACCCAACCAATCTTCAAGAAATATGAAAACTGTTGTGTAATATATGAAACCCACTAATACAAACACTGATAATATGGGGAGTGATAATAATCTTTTTAGATTCAGTGATTTAGTTTTGGAACTCATGGTTTGTGTTTTTGAACAAGTCAATTTGGATCTGCAGATGAAGAAGGTAAGTTGGGAGTAATATTTTGATCATGCTCTGCTTCACTGCTGGTAATAAAATTAAAGAATTTATTGTACTTTTCCTTGTTTTTTAAATTTTGTTCATCTCGAACGATTTAATAATATTTTAATGAATAAATTAAAAGATTGGTTTGGTAGGTATTTAGGGCCATTAAAAATATTTAATATTCGTTCAAAATAAGATGTATTGTATTTGTATTTAAAAAAGACGAATGCTATTTATATTCGAAATAAATAGTATATTACACATATTCGAATTTGAAATGAGCAGTCAATTTGGATCTGCAGATGAGCAAGGGCGAATTAGCCAACTAGGTGTTGAACTTGAACATAAATATCTGGATCACAACTTTACTCGTAAGTAACAAGGTAAACAGTTTATTTTTTAATTTAACTCAGATTTAAAAAAAATAAGTTAAATTCTAAGATATTAAGAAGGGAATTTATCGGTGTTTTAAAAGTCGACTGACTAATCGATTACCGATTAATCAATAGTCGGACGAGTTTTGTCAAAAATCGGGTTAAAGATCGGTTTTTTGAAAAAATCAGTCAAAATTGGTCGAGATGGGATTAATCGGTCGAATCGGTCAATATTAATTTTTTAATTTTTTTTTTATAAAAAAAATCATATATTTTTTAAAAAAGTTAATAAACATACATGACTATTATATGAGTATGAGTTATTGATTAAATGCTTTACTAAATTTCTAATATATCGATTATTTTCTAAAAGTGATTTACTTTCTTCGTTCATATTAGGTATACACTAATGATATATTGACATGTGGTTTATTTTTTATAAATTTCAATACTTAAATATCAACATTGCACTAGTGATATATTATCTTTTTTTGTAAATTTTTTTACTGACTTGATGTTACTAATATAAAGTTATATATTATTATTTATTTAATTAAAATATATCCGTTTAGTACTCGATTAATCACCGATTATCCGATTAATCATTAGAAGTTACCGACTAATATCAATTACCGTCTTTTAGAACACTGGAATTTATATAATATATTTCAAAATAATGTGTTACTTTATTAATATATTTAATTTTATTCAATAATTATAAATATATCTTATAGTTAACTTTTAACTCATATATAACTTATATCAATATGATTTAGTTATAAATTTAAATATTTATTCCTAGAATGCCTTGATACAAATACAAATATGGCAGGAGACTGGAAATAAGATTTTAAGAAGTAGTTGCTTTATTTGTTGTGGCACTGGTTTGTCTATGAATATAATAACATGGATCAGGCTTTGGCCGTAATAACATAGATCAGGCTTTGAATGTGATAACATGGATTAGGCTATGGTTTAGAGATGCAATAGTACGTAATCATAGATTTTTATTAACATATATGCATGACTTGAATATCTAGCCCGATAAGCTTTAAGTTCTATCGTGGGGAAGAGATGACATATATTAAATTTATATATCATAAATTTGTTGATATCCCATTTCTTAGATTTGATATCAGGTTCCGGTATCCATATATATGTTTGTATAAAGTTTTTTAATTTTATTTTGAAATATTAGATAGTTCATTTTTTGGTTTGGTATTCATATTTACATTTGGATGTGACTCACATTCATTTGACCCATTATTAATTATCAAAAATTTATACATATCTATAAATCATTAATATTATTTATAATATTTATAGTAACCTCATTAAGAAAAAATTGAATGAATCTTTTAATTTTGGCAAGTTAATTAATGCATATTATCATATATTATGTACAATAAATTATTTAAATTGAATTAATGTTTGAATGTGTTTATTACAAATGAAAATAAATTTTTATCGTATTAAAATGATTTCTTTTACCATTATATTAATTGATCAGAATTGTACAATTATTCAAAAATAATTATTATTGTCTAATTATTATTTTTATATTATTTGTAAAATAATTTTTTTAGATCCTGTGTGCGGGCTATAACCTAGTTGAATAGTAATAATTAAGTTTAGGGATAAACTTGGACCGAACAATTTATTTTAGTTTCTGATGATAAGATTATATAAGTCATTTAAAAAGATGAAGTAATAAAGTTAATCATGATAAGTTAATATTATGAAATATTTTGAATATAAGATATATTTTTAAATATAATTATAAATTAACAAGATATATTTATAATCATCCGGAACATATTAGTAAAAAACCCATTTAATTAAGTGATGCAATTACAAGCCGTTATTATTTTATATATAATTTACAAAATGTAAATTTGTTTTAAGGTTGAAAAAGCCCTAATGAATTAAGGTAATGGCCCACGATATGCGGTGTGTTGTTATGGGACTCAAAAGTGCAATTTTAAGTGTTATATTCCGTAAAATGTTAGATATCGCTACCTTAAGTTGGGTTATATATGGAAAACACAATTTTAAGTAGTATTTTTGTGTTATTTGCGTACCGGCTGATAACCGTGTCAAGCATGGTTCGAGTATGAGACGACATTAAAATATTAATTATTGATAAAATATTAATAAATATTATTACAAAATGTATTTGTCGAGAATTGAATGATAAAAATAATATAATAAATAAATTATTATTTAATTATGTAGTTATAGACAATCGAACTGTGAATAAAGCTAAAGAAATTAAAGTAAATAAATAAATTTTGTATGATTACGTAGCTGCAAAGAATCGAACCATTTATGAACCTAATGAATTTAAAGTAAATAAATAAATCTTATATATTTACGTAGTTGTAAGGAATCGAACCTCGGATGAAGCTAAAGAATTTAAAGTAAATAAATTTTGTATAATAATGTAGTTGCGAGGAATCGAACTCAGATTTAATAAATAAATAAATCTTTTAGGATTTTGTATGATTACGTAGCTGCAAGGAATTGAATCCTTTATGAACCTAATGAATTTAAAGTAAATAAATAAATTTTATATAATTACGTAGTTGTAAGGAATCGAACCCTGGATGAAGCTAAAGAATTTAAAGTAAATAAATCTTGTATAATAATGTAGTTGCGAGGAATCGAACCCAAATTTAGTAAATAAATAAATCTTGTAGAATTTTGTATGATTACGTAGTTGCATGAAATCGAACTCTTTATGAACCTGATGAATTTAAAGTAAATAAATAAATCTTATATAATTACGTAGTTGTAAGGAATCGAACCCCTAAAAAATTTAAAATAAATAAATCTTGTATAAATAATGTAGTTGCGAGGAATTGAACCCATACATTATTTAATGATAACCAAATTTGGTATTTTGGTACTTTAGAGTACGTTCGTCATTTTCACATTATTTTGCTTAATAATAAAGATTTTCACATTATTTTGCTTATTAATAAAGAGTATAGATTTGGAGTCATTTGCCTTTATTTTATTTTATTTTAATTTGAGCCTTTTTGGGTAATGAAATCTCAGGAGAAGCAAGTTGTGAATGGGGGTAGAACTAGTCTTAACTCTGATCTCTGTATTTTAGAACAGTCTGACAAAATATGATTACACAGACAGCGCAAAACATGCATCAATGGCCTCTTGGCCCTCTTCACTCAGAATTTTTGGGTCCATTCAGATTCAACAAATCTGTTTCCTTGGATTAGATAGCTTGACAAGAAAGAGTATGGATTGCCGCTACCTCAGGTAGGGACAGGAAGATGATTGTAAATATATGTATATCAGGATTTGTGTAGGAGAGTTCGATGCTGATGTACTCACTGTGCATCAGCCGATCAGTGTAGGTTCTTATTGTAGGCTGTATCTGCAAATTTTATGCTTATTTTTTGTCAAGAGACTGTTTTGGATGGCAACAGATTTGGAGGACACAGGAAAAGATGAACTTCTGAAATGATCACACCACCAAATTAGTCACCTATTTCCTAGGCAAAATATTGATGACAAGTGTCTATTGTTTGGATTATACAGTAGTAAGCTCCTTGCATTTTCATATTTCGACTGAGAATTATTTCTGGTTGCACTCACACCCTCAAGTATTTTTTGTCCTTGAAACACTTCTTTTCAATGTAAATATTCGGGAAATTATGCTCCTGCACTCAAACTCAAGTATTCCCTAATCTACAAGACTACAATCAAATTAATTATGTGGTTCATGGTTGTCGAACTTTTGTGGTTTGGGGCCGAAGAATGGGAAAGCAAAGTCCAATTCAACATGTGTGCTGGTACAATACTGGTGCATTGATCAACTGCAATTCAGATCCGAGGAAACACACCAGCTGCACATTAGTTTCTGAGGAAGACCTATTCATGTTATCAACAACCTCACTGGCCAATAGTACATGAAAACAAGAACTCATAAATATTCCCTTCCTCATAAATAAAATTATATTACCCTGCTTCCAAAGACACATGATTTAACATGATTTTTATTTTTGAATTGAGTTATATGAAAAACAAACCAGATACTTTAAACTAATAAGTCCAGAAAACATATACTTGCAGTCCTAAAAGATCATTACATAAACAATTATAGGTATTGCCCTAAATTAATTAGCTGTGAAATATAATTTCAGATTCCTTTTTCGGACTAGGCAAGAAGTATCTCACTACCAGTCAAGCTCCAGTGGCAACACACTTCTGTATGTAGTTTATGTAGCGTGTTTTTACTCAACTACAGCTTAATTAGTTGAAAATGCCTAGCTATCCAACCGAATTCGAATGTTGAAAAGTCATGTGTTCGGTTCACTTTCAGATTCTATTTCGAAATGACAAAATCTTACCCCAACAAAAGAAGTCACCTATATTACTATATACCTTAGATGCAACGTCCTTTCTTTCGACTGTTACCACCATGCACAAGTTGAATGGTTTACCATGTCCAAATCATGAGAAATTAATCAATTACATTGGACATTTTTAATCTGTGGGACTGATAACAATATGCCGAGAGTACGAGTCCAGGTTGTGGGACACTATTTAAGTACTACGAAAATAGGAAAGATAATAATAAACTTCCAGCCGACAGGCCGGGAAAGTTTATATTAGATGCAAGACACTTTGAAAAATTAATCAGATTTCGGATCACTTCAGTCGGCAGGATTTGAAGTTTCTGCAGAGGTTGATGTCTAGCTTTTTGTTTTTTTATAACCAACATTAATTCAGCTGTTTAGCATAACTTAATACTGTTAGATAACATATATAATTATTCCTAAAAAAAAAGAGACGGAAGATAAATAACATATATAATTAACATGCATAAAATACACCAAATTATGATTTCGCCAACTAGATAATTTTGAGATATATAATTGCAATCTGTATAGTAAGAGGCTAAGAGCCGATCATCATTTGACTATATATATAATTTATTCAACCCAATGGTAATTCACTGATATATGCAAGTAAGCAACTGAATTACTTGACTCGAATTACAGCCAAACATAACTGCAGTTTATCTACATATGCCGGCCAGTTCTCTATATAAAAGTTTGTGTGTACGGTGTACTGTGTGCATAGAGAATAAAGCTTATAAAATACACTACTGATTTCGAAAAAAAAAACTTAAAATCGAATTTACCTTGTCCACAAATCAATGGGAAGCTAGCTAGCTAGGAGCAAGATGAGAACTAGTTATGAGGATGATGAAGATGTATATAGTCATTGATTGTTGATGCAGCATCATCAAGATTCTCATATATATTTTTCATGGAAATTAATTTAATTATCTAAATTAACAACACGAAATCGCCATGTGAATCTTGATGATGCCACTTCAACAATTAACGACTGTTTGGAATCGCCCTCCGATCTCCCCCAGCTTAACTTAAATTCATGCTTAACTAATCCAAATCATTTATATATATGTATATATACTAGCAAGTCTGAGACGACAGATCTTAATAAAATTACAAAGATGAAAAACTAAAGAGAAGAGAGTCTTGAGAAAGGGAGGGGAGGAATTGGGTGAAGCTGTGAATGAAAGAGTTCATGGGAGAAGACTAGTATTTATACACACAAAATTAGATAGTATATATTTGTAGAAAAAGACCATGAGTTGAAAACTGGTAAAAAAAAAGTAAAATTCACATAACAGTGACTTGCATGTGAGTTGAAAAGTATGCATGTTCGACTTTGTTTCAAACATAACTAAAACATGGAAACACAAGGAATTAGAAAATGTTCATTTTTTGCATGATCACTCTTTGGACAACGTAGGTTTTACTGATTCTATTCCTAAATTGAATACAGAGAAATCATATTTTGGTCCAACTATAATTTGAAATACCAGGAAAATGCATAGTTTTCAGAAATATAACAACACAAAATAAACCATTGAGTATAGTTATCATACAAAAAAAAAATTAAATTTTAATATTTGGACTTTAATAACTAACCTCATAGATAATATAAATATACTACACACATTTTAGACCATGCAAGTTTGTTTATAACAATTAATAACAACTATTGACTTTGGTTTGTAAATAAGTTTGGATTAGAAATTCTTTGAACCGTGAAACTAATCATTTTCTCGATGAACTCCCTATTTTGTTTTGGTGAATAGGAACTAGAGGTACAGAAAAGTTAGGGTTGGATGAAGAAGAAAAGGGAGCCATTCTTGTATTAGAATATAATATAAAATTTATTTGAGATTTTCTTTTAAAATTTTAAGTTTTTAAATGGATTGTTTACTCAACATGATCCACTATTTAACTCAAAAGAATTTTTAAATAAAAAAAAGTGTTAGAATATAATATAAAATTTATTCATAGCTTTTCTTTAAAATCTTAAAATTTTAAAATTTTAAATTGATCAGTTACTCAACATTCATCGAACAATGTGAGTGTTTGTATAATCATAAAAAAGTTGACTTATAATTTAAAATGAGTAAGTGTCAATAAGTTGATGAATTCTTATAAGTTATACGAGTGTTTGGATAAATTTACTTATAAGTTAGTTAAGAGTTTGCTAAATTAAATTTGAAAAAATAATTATTAAATACAATGATTTCAACACTTGCATTTTAAATTAAAAAATATATTTAAAAACACAAATTTAAAAATATAAAATATTAAAAAACAAAGAAATATAAGTAAATAAGTTCAGTAAAATGTACCACATTATTAACATTCAACTTATAAATTATAAATTGAGATCATGGATGAAAAACACCTCCAAAAACTCTTATGACTTATAAAGTATAAATGGGCTTATTTTGCCATTGTCAAATATGTTCGATATAAGATCCAATCAAAATCTATATGTTGGAAAGAGAAAACGAAATGACATAGAGTAACGACTGACGATGAACAAGTGGTCAATTTTTTATGTTCCTTTTTCACTTTATACATAATTTAATCATGCATAGATTAATTTTCAATTTCAGGTACAAAGGTGGGGTCCTAAATCAAAGAGAGAACTTGACTGGTCTAAACAAGCTCAATTTAATTTATTTAGAATTCGAGGTTCAACATAATATTTATTCGGTTAGTATGCATGTTCGATTTCCTTCAAAAAAAAAAGTAAAACATGAAAACACAAGGAATTAGAAAATGTTCATTTTTTGTCATTAGTTCCCTTCCCTAGATGATCACTCTTTGGAGAACGTAGGTTTTACTGATTCAAATCCGAAAATTGAATACAGAGAAATCATATATTCTGGTCCACTACTATAGGCTTGTTTGTCGACGGGTTTATAAATCGACTTAGGCTTATAAACCTGTAAGAATTTATGGGAGTGTTTATCAACTCAACTTATTAACTAACTTATATAATAAGTTGAATGTCAATGCGATACATTTTCCTGAACTTATTTTAATACTTTATATTTTTACCTTTGTGTTTTTAAATATTTTTTAATTTAAAATGCAAGTGTTGAAATTATTGTATTTAATAATTATTTTTTCAAATTTAATTTAACAAACTCTTAACTAATTTATAAGTAAATTTATCCAAATACCCTTATATATAACACTTACTTAAGCTATAAGTCAATTTTTTGTGATACCCTAAACACACACTATAATATGAAATAGCATGAAAATGCATACTTTTCAAATTTTAATATTTTGACTTTAATAGCATAAGATATGATAAATAATATAAATATACTGCGTACATTTTTCGACCATGCAAATTTGTTTACGAACAATTAACAATTACTGACTTTAGTTTGCAAAAATAAGTTTGGATTGGAATACTTTTTGAACCGTGAAACTAATTAATCATTTTCTTGATGAACACCCTATTCTCTTTTTGGGAATAGGAACTACATTGTACATAAAATTTAGGGTTGAATGAAGAAGAAAAATCAGTAATTTACCGGATAATTTAGTAGAACTCCTTTACTCATTAATCGGCAGTTATAATTTTACATTTCTAAATTGATAATTTGTTTAAATTAAAAAAATTTTCTGAGCGATATTATTTTATAGGGGTTCTACTATATAAGATCCAATCAAAATCATTTTTTTAAATATATTATTGACGAATTTTGAACCTTCGACTTTTGAAAAAATAATATACACGGTTCTCATCTATTTATTTTAAGATCCAAAGATACTTAATTTTTTTGTAGTATTGTTGTTCCTTAACGACCAAAACTCTGGATTTTCTTTTTCAATATATTTAGAGATAAAAATAATATTTTTATATTTGAGACGTTGATGGAGTTCGAACACCTCACAATTATCATCTATTTATTTTAAAGTTTAAAGTTTTTTTTTAATGTTATTGTACCGTGACGACCACAAAATTATGGATAAAACACATATACAGTTTTGTATAAATTATTCCGTGTTGCATTTACCATGTGCAAAACACATATATTTTATTTATATTTATTTAAACTTATATGATTCAAAATTAAAATTCTTTGTAATTTCTAAAATAGATAATATTAATATGTTATTGAGTTGATTCAAAACTTAAAATTTTGTTAGTATGTTATGAATATGAGAAATAAAAATCCCGACTCATGAGATAGTAATTCATCATTTGAGTGTATTATATTAACTATCTAATTACCCACTTTTCTAATTTATAAATATATCAAAATATACGTGAAACAGATATTTAACAACAAATAATTAGATTTATTTATTTACATGTACGGTAATATTAGGAAAAGTATGCTGAGATTAACCGCATGATCCTTATTCTCTATAAGTATTATATTCAAAATTATAGTTAATGATATGAAACTCTCAATTTTTAATAATATTTTGATATTATTCTTTTACGTTTGCTATATGTAAAATAATATAATATAATTTGGATGAATTAAAGTGTTATTTCCTTTAAAAAAAAGTCTTATGTTAATATTAATTAACTAAGTCATTTTACTTGTAATTTGTACAATAAAATTTGTAACTCCTACGTTTCTTATATTTTTAGTCATGATATACATGAGCATTATATTGAGAATTTTTTTAATAATGTAGTTGATATGAATCGATATCTTGATATTTGGTTTAACAATTATTATCTAACTGGACTACTCATAAATAAATTGAAGAGATAAGAGAGTTACGAATTTTTACATATACTTGGTTTAAATCATCAAAATACATTTTTTAGTATTTAAAAATAATCCTACTATTAATTAAATATGCATTTTAATATTAGATTTAACGAAACTTTTTTAAAGAATTAAAAGCAGTAAAATAGGTTTTAAAATAAATAAGTAAGGGTTTGCCCGTGATATTTTTGGAAAAAGAGGGGTTTTAGTAAGGAAAAATAGAAAAAGTAATATGTTTTAGTTGAAAATGATAATTACCCGTGACATTTTTGGGAAATAATAATATTTTTGTTATAAAAAATAGAAAAAATAATGTGTTTTAGTTGAAAAAAGAATTGATTATAAATAAGTAACGTTATTACATAATAATATTTTTTATAGATAAATAAGAGTAATTAAGTAAAAATATGAAGTATAGTTAAGTAAGGGTAATTAAGTAAAAACAATATTAAGTAAAAACAATGTTATTATCTAATAATATTTTTATATAAATAAGTGTTAGGAATTATGTTGATTCTTGATGATAACCAAATTAACTTAGTAAAATTTGTATAAGTGAAAATGTAATTTTCAACGGATAGCAGGTTGTTACAGTATCCGTTGAAAGGTAGCTTATCTCCTGATAAGTCTAAATGTAACATACTCTTTCTTGTTCAAGTACTAGCAGTTGAAATGTAATAGTGTAGGCTGAACACGTTTTTTATTGACTTACAAATAGATATGTAGAATAAGGAGGCTAATTGTAAATACTCCGTGCCTAATAATTTTACATAAGTGAAATTGTATTTCAACGGATAGCCATTCAGCTTTCAACGGATACACCTTGGAAAGCTTCAACGGATGCAACCACAACACTTTCAACAGATGCTACATCTTTAACCTCAACCGATACCACTTCAATTATTAAAAGTTGAAATTGTGAAAGGGACAGTTCTGACAAGTCACATGGGTTGATGGAACAGAAAGAGCATGTAAACCAGCATTTTGGGAAACCCCAAAGAAAAGGAAGCATTCTATTTTCATATGATCAAAAGAGATGATTCTTCAAGGATAATTAGCTAAAAGGCAAATCATTGCAAGGACCATTGGACCTAGAGTGAAAAAGCAAGCTTTTGGACTTTACCTACTGTATACTTTTATGTAGTTCAATTAAGCTTGTAAACTTAGAGTATATAACCAAGTGTAGCAATGTTTTTGTAGGTAAGAAATCAGATTTAGTTTTAAGAGCTTAAGCAATATTCCTTTGTAAATTGCTGAAGTAAAAACATTGTAACTGCATCTGTGAGTTTGTTCAAAAACTACACATATATTTCTTCAAATAAAATCTCTCAGGTGGAACAATCAATCCACCTGAATTTTTAATTCTTGTGTTATTAGTTTTCTGTAATTTCACATTTCTGTTCTAAAGTTTTGCTTTGTCAGTGAAAAAGAATTGGAAATTTAAAGGATTATATTCAACCTCCCCTTCTACACTCCTGTGATTTTATTGTTAGGAAATAACAATAAGTATCAGAGCAAGCTTCTAAGATACAAGAAGTTTAAAGATTAAAGACAATCAGAATCATGGGAAAGAAGGATAATGGAATAAATATAACAATTCTTGACAAAGACAATTACTTTCACTGGAAAGAATTTACCTGTGATATTTTTGAAAAAGAAGAAATTTTAGTATGGAAAAATATAAAAAATGACATGTTTTAGTCGAGAAAGGTAATTGCCCGTGATTTATTTTAGAAAATGAGAGAATTTTGTTAAAAAAAATAGAAAAAGTAATGTATTTTAGCTAAAAAGGTAATTGGTTGTAAATAATGTTGTTATTTAAAAATAAGTAAAGGTAATTAAGTAAAATCACTTAAGACCGACCGACCAAACTTTTAATATTCCGTCTATTATATAATAGTATAGAAAATAACGGTTTGCCCGTGATAGTTTTGAAAAATGAGGGGTTTTAGTAAAGAAAAAAAAAACATGTTTTGGTTGAAAAAAGAAATTGCCCGTGATTAAAAGTATTAAATTATATTTTAAAATAAATAAATAAGGATTTTCCCGTGATATTTTTGGAAAGAAAGGGATTTTAGTAAGGAAAAATAGATTTTTTTTTAACAAATGAGTAAGTGTGTTATTTTTTTTTAAATAATTAAATTAAAATGAATTTTAAAATAAATAAGTAACGGTTTGCCCGTGATATTTTTGGAAAATGAGGGGTTTTAGTTAGGAAAAATAAAAAATTTAATATGTTTTAGTTGAAAAATGTTAAGAATGAAGATGATGGTGTTACTGGAGTACAAGGAAGAGTCTACTGCTACAAGAGTCTATGATCGGAGTCTGTGAAACTGTCAGAGTCTATAGTCTGTAAGAGTCTATAAAGCTTTCTACAAATTATGGAAACTTCTGTTATCTTTGAAGATAGATCACTGGATAAGCTCAAATCATTATCAAGAATCAGTAGAAGATATGTTCTTATCAGAAAGGCTGGATGATTGAAGTTGTCAACCTAAACAGATGGTACAGAATCCCATAATTCATGTGATTGATTTACTTGTTGTTTAGTTGATAGGAAAATTGTATAAATACTCTCATTCTACATTGTAATATGTGTGTGTGTTGAAACCTAGAGATTATATTAGGTTTTACATTGAGAGTTTGCAGCTGTAACATTGTTTATTGAAAGTAGCTGCTAAGGATACTTGTACATCCTTGGTAGAGTTTGTAACTTTGATTATTCAATATAAATCACTGTTGCAACATCTATGTTTGTGTTACTTCAATTCCGCATATTTATTATTCTGTTCATTAAACAAGAAAACATAAAAATAGACATATTAGTACTACTTGTATTCAAACCCCCCCTTTCTACAAGTAGTTCTGGTTTAACAAGTGGTATCAGAGCAGGTTTGATTAAGTTCGAATCAAGAAGATCAAAAACATGTCTGGATACAAAGATGGCAATACTAAAATCCCCATACTCAAAAGGGGTGAATATACTCACTGGAGAGTCAAGATGTTGCATCATCTTGAGGCTACTGATCCTGATTATCTTGATAGGATCAATGATGGACCATTCATTCCAACAAAAGTGGTTGCTGCAACTAATAAAGAATGAAGGGTTGTAGGAGATCGCACTATTAATAAGCCAAAGACTGAATGGACTCCCGAAGATAAAGCCCGTATACTCAAGGATGCAAAAGTAAGGAACATATTATCTAATAGTCTTGACACCGTTCTCACAAATTATGTTCTCTCTTGCACAACAAAAAAAGAGACGTGGGATAAGTTGAGGGTGCACTGTGAAGGCACTAAGCCTGTGAGAAAGAAATTACAGGGCTTTGCTGATCCAGGAGTATGAACACTTTGCTTCTAAAAGTGGTGAGACTCTGGTTGAAACTTATGACAGATTCACCAAGCTTATAAATGATATGGCGATTCATGACAAGTACTATGATAAAGAAGATGTGAATGCCAAGTTTATGAAGTCTCTCTCTGGATACTATAGTGAAAAGGTATATGCTATCGAAGAAGCCAATGATATGGATGAAATAACATTGGAAGAGATTTTTGGGAAACTGAGAAACTGGGAACTAAATAAGCAGCAGTTGGAACAAAGAGATGAAGGCAAAAATAGAAGCATTGCACTCTCCATTCAACAGGAAAAAGAAAAACTGCTGAAAGATTTGGAAGAAGAATCATCTGTCAAAAAGAAGCAGAAAGAGAAGATGATTCAGGAATCAGAGTCTAATGATTCAGACTATGATAGCAGTGACTCAGAAGTAGATATGGAAAATCTTATGGCTCTCTTTTCCAAAACCTTCAGGAAAGGAAGGTTCAATAAAAGAAGATTCAGCAAGAGATCATCATACAGAAAAGAAAACAAGAAGCAAGACAACAGCAAGAAGTCAATAATCAAGATTGACAAGTCCAAGGTTAAATGCTTTAACTGTGGCATTGTTGGACACTTTGCTGGAGAATGTAGGAAGCCAAATAGCAGACAAGCTGGAAGTGGAAAAGCTCTCATGGTGACAGAAAATGATTGGGATGACTCAAGTGATTCTGAATATGAGTTTGATTATGAAAATATTGCATTAATGGCTATCTCAACTGACAAACCATCTTCACCAAAGGAACCAGCTATTGAAAATGTATCACTATTCTCTCTTGATTCCATTGATAGTTTAGATTCTGAAGGTATTCAATCAATTAGAGCTGAATTTAAAAATCTTATGGAAAACTTCATAAATCTAACTAGTGGGAGAAATAATCTTAAGGATAAGAATGATGAGCTGGTAAAAAGAAATAGTTTTCTTGAAATTGAGTTAGTTCAGATGAATCAGTTCAAGAATGAGGCTGCTAAAGCCAAACATGATCATGGTGTAGTACTTGAGGCCTATGATTATATCAGAAAAGAATTGGAAGAAGAAAAGGACAAGATTAGGTTTTGGAATACTTCAGGTAAAAAGACTCACACTATAATCAAGAATCAAGTTATTGGTTAAACCAATGGAATAGGTTATGACAAAAGTGAGGTAAAGAAACCTGTAAGTATTGAAAGTAATGAAGCTGATGCATCAAGGAAGGTAGAACCTGAAAAGCCTAAAGCTAAACCTGTCAAGTTTGTAGACACTCAAGGAACTCCTCTTATCTACAAAAATCAGTAACATGTCTCCAAGACATCAGAAAAGCCTAAGAGAGTGAATATAGGTTTTCTGTCTAATTCTCAACTGAAACAGAAAATTGCAAATGTTTCAGAGTCTAAAAAGGTGAAAAAGAACAGAAATTGGAAATAAGGAATCAATAACGAGAACAATTATAAAAGAATTCATGATGCCCCTAGGAAGAATTGTTTCAAATGTGGTAATAATAATCACCTGTCTGTAGACTGTAAAAAGAAACCTTCACGGGATTCAGAGTCTAGATTTCTCAAGACTCTGAAAATTCAGTACAGACCCCAAAATTCCTGTTATCATTGTGGAAGCCAATTACACTCTATATACATGTAGGGAATATCATGATCTATATTATGACTTCTATTCACTGAAAGCAAATACACCAAGTCATAGGAAGATTGTGAAGACATAGTCTAGTGTAGACTCAGATAAGGGCCAGTCTGAAGTTGAAGAAACAAAATCAAAGAGGAAGACTAGTCACTCAAAAAGAAAAACAAGATCCAATCAAATTTGGATCCCCAAAAAGTCTAACTAGTCATTTATTATTTGCAAGGCACCAAGAAGAAGCATACATTTATCCTTGACAATGGATGCTCAGGACATATGATTGGAAAGAAAGCCCTGCTAACATATTTTGAGAAGAAAGATGGTCTAGAAGTCCCTTTTGTAGATGGCAATAAAGGAGATACTCTGGGAAATGGCTCAATTTTACTGGGAAATGTCATCATTGAAAATGTAGCACTAGTTGAAGGGCTGAAACATTCACTAATCAGCACAAGTCAACTCAGTGATAAATGGTATATCTCTACCTTTGATAGTGAAGCTTGTAGAGTCACCAACAAGGAAAATGGAAATATTGTCTTAACTGCAAAATGCAATGAAATATATATGAAGCCAGCTTAGATGATTCATCAGATGGAGAGATCAAATGTCTTCTTAGTAAGGCATCTATTGAAGAAAGCCGAAGTTGGCACAAAAGACTATCTCACCTCAACTTCAAGAAGTTAAATTACTTGGCTAATCATGACTTGGTAAGAGGACTTCCAAAGACTACTTTTGTGTAAGATGGACTATGTGATGCATGTCAGCTAGGAAAGCATAGAAAGACCCCCTTCAAAAATAAATCCGAGAATTCAATCTCAGAGCCCTTTCATATGCTACATCTTGATCTTTTTGGTCCAGTGAACATTATGTCAATCAACAAAATGAAATTTACACTTGTGATAGTTGATGATTATACAAGATTCACATGGACATACTTCCTAGCAAACAAAAGTGAAACTCCTCAACTCATTTTTGATCTCATTACACTTATTGAAAAGAATTCTAAGTTCAAAGTAAAGATTCTCAGAAGTGACAATGGCACTGAGTTCAAAAACACTGAAATAGACTCTTACTGTAAAAAGAAAGGAATTTCACAACAATTCTCAGCACCAGACACTCCTTAACAAAATGGTGTTGTAGAAAGAAAGAATAGAACTCTCATAGAAGCAGCCAGAACCATGTTAGCTGACTCAAAGCTTCCAACTTATTTCTGGGCTGAAGCTGTTAAAACTACATGTTTTGTTCAAAATTGCACACTGGTTAACAGACATAGAAAAACTTCCTATGAGATGATCAAGAACAAGAAGCCAAGTGTGAAACATTTTCACATCTTTGGATGCAAGTGTTTTGTTCTCAAGGTTCATCTTGAGAAACTTGCAAAGTTTGAAGCCAAGGCAGAAAAAGCTATTTTTCTTGGATATACTTCCTCAACAAAGGCCTTCAAAGTTTATAATCTGAAAACTCAAACTGTAATGGAGTCGATCCATGTTGCTTTTGATGACAAAAAGCAAGTTGAACTCCATCATGAACAAAGTCATGAAATACTGCAGTTTGAAAATAAGAAGGATGTGTACAATGACACAAGTGAAGAGGAAGAAAGTATGCAACCTCCATCAGTTAATTCTCAACCAGGGCATTTAACTCAGGGGGAGAAATTTGAAAATGGATCTACAAGCACTCCATAGACTGGTACTAGACATCCAGGGTCTAGATCTTCAGAGTCTAACTCTTTAGCAACTAAGAATATATGATTGCAAGACTCAGGGGGAGAAACAAGTAGAATTTCTTTTGGAAGTGATTCTCACATGGAGGAAGAGTCCATACACTTAGGGGGAGAGTCAGAAAGAAGAAATCTTCCCTGAAAGGCATATGTATAGGCCTATTTGTTAACATCGAGGATTTAACTCAACTTAAACAAGTTTGTAATAAGTAAGTAATAATTCAGATTGTCACAGGAATCTCAGAAGATCATATCAGTCAAAAGAATGAAGATAAAAGTCATCTACAGACTTGAAGTAATTCTACATTGAAAAGATTTCATTAATTTGATCAAGCCTCAGTGAAGTTCTCAATTAAGCCTCAGTGACAACAAGGGTACAGGTTACAGTGTTTAATTAAATGGATTTAAAAAAAAGAGAATCACATCTTAAAGTCAGAGATGAAGAACAACCATTGAAGTTAGTCACTCATGAACCAGACAGTACATCGAGTGTCAACGACAGTCAGTGAAAGTTCGTCATTATTTTAAGTGGTTCACAGGACAATTTCTTTTAACTAGAAATTAGTTTTTATTCTCATTTAATTATCTATTTTATTTAATTAATTTAACTAATAAATTAATTCTTTCAGAATTATTTTATTTGGTAAATTAATTAAGTAGGTAATTAATTTAGAATTAATTCTAATATTCTAAATTCAGAAAGACTAAAGTAAAATCAGTAAGACTATTCTTGATAGTCTTACCGATTGTCTTATTGATTTTACTTTAGATTTTAGAAAGTATTTCTAATATTTAACTTAGTCTTTCCGAAAGTCTTTTTGACTTAAGGATAGTCTTTGTAGTATTAGAAATAGTCTTTCTATTATCAAGATAGTCTTTCTGATAAAAATAAATGGTCTTTCTGCTTTAATAATAGTCTTTCTACTTTATTGGCCAATGCACGTGCAGATTAGTTGAGTGGATTAACATAAAAGAAGATTAGACAGAAAGATCAACACATAACATTCTATCATTTACAAGAAGCTTTCTGTCAAGAACAAAACCACTGCCGAGTCAATTTCTTTGGACAATAAATTATTTCTAGAACTTAGTGTTGTATTCAAACCACTAGAAATCATTTACTTGTATTGCTTTGACTATCTAGCGGATCTTTATCCCTAGAATGAATCTCGAACTATCGTTTATCGTTATATTTTTTTATTACAAAAATAGATAAATTCATGTCGAATTTATTCTAGATTTGTTTTAATTAGTTTGAGATTTAATCTTGTAATTAGTACCAAAATTTGTAACACTTTTCAAGTTTAATATAAGTTATATTTAACTTGAATTCTGTTTCATTTAATTCAGCCATAATTTGTTCATCAATTGTTTAATCTTAAAACCGAAAATTTTGATAAAATGGTATAGTTTGTATTCAACCCCCCTTCTACAAACTTATCGGGACATAATAATTGGCATCAGAGCCTTTTGATTGATACACTAATCAAATATCCATTTTTTGTGATTTTTTCTTAACTCTCAAATTTTTATTCTTCAACAAAAATCTAAAAAATGTCTACTACATAGAAAGTTGGTACAGTGAAAATCCCCATGTTCAGCAAGGAACACTATCCAATATGGAAGAAGAAGATGCTCCTGTTCTTTCAAGTGGCTAATTTTAAATATCTTGGAGTGCTGAAAAATGGACCAAGACTTCCCATTATTGTTGAGGAAGAGCAGATTGAGAATGATGTTGTTAATAAAGCTGCTAGGATGTACCCCAAGGATCCCAAGGACTACACAACTGATAAGAAAGGGGATGCTTCCCTGGATGTCTGTTTACAGTTGATTCTGGTTGATTGTCTTGATCCTATCATGCATAATCATGTTCTAAACTATGTTACTGCCAAACACATTTGGGACACAATTGAGATAATCAATGAGGGGACAGAGGAAGTCAGAGAGAATAAGATGGAAAATCTCACCTTTTCATATGAACATTTCAGATCAAACCCTGGTGAAGGTATCTCTGAAGTTTTTGAGAGATACAACAAATTGAAAAATGATCTGAATCTCCATGGAAATCACTATACTATCAAGGAGATCAACAAGAAGTTCCTCCTGACACTTCCATCTCATCTGGAGCACAGAATATCTGCAATTAGAGAAGCAAGAGATCTTGGAGAGATTTCTTTGGAAAGACTCTATGGTGTTCTGAAGACCTATGAGCTGGAGCAGATTCAACAGAAGGAAATATATGGAATAGGAAAGATAGTCAGTACTTCTACTGCATTGGTGGCAGAAGTCCCACAACAACTGGAAGTGAAGGTTGTTCAACCTTCCAGTTCTGACATGGATGTTACTGTGGCTGAATATGGCTTAACATCCACAAGTCAATCTGGTGGTGACTTCTATTCTATGGAAGAACTTGAACAGCTGGAGGATGAGTCGATGTCAATGATAGTGAAGAAGTTTGGAAACTTCAGATTCAGAAGGAACCCTAATCTTAGGTTCAAGCCTAGGTTTCAGAGAGGTGGTTCTTCTTCCTCAAATAGCACAAGGGGTGTCTATAAAACTGGAACCGTGGACAGAAGTACAATCAGATGCTATAATTGTAATGAGTTGGGTCACTTTGCTACAGAATGTAAAAAGCCAAAGCAAGTGAGGAGGAACTCATATGATTCTAGCAAGAAGAACAAGATTGGGAAAACTTATCTTGCCGAGGGAAAGAGTTGGGATGATACAGATAGTGATGAAGAAGCTGGTGAAGTTGGGAATCTAGCTTTAATGGCTAATGAAGGCAGCACTTCATCATTCATGTCAGAGGTAAAGTTTACTGATTCAGAAATGATCTATCATCTTAGTAGTACTGTATCTTGTGCACACACTGAAAATGATAGAATAATTCTTTTGAACACAGCTCTTGAAAAGGAGTTAAAAGAATTAAGACTTGTGCATGCTAATCAGGATGAACTCATTAAGAAGATGGCCTTTCTTGAGAATAGAGTTAATTGTTATATTCAATTAGAAACCATTCTTAAGAATCAGATCACTGGACTTGAAACCAAGGTTAATGCTTACAATAATTCTTCTAAGACTGCTAAAGAAATCTTCAATAAACAAATTATAGGTTAAACTGTAGGAATATGTTTTGACTATAATGAGGCTATTGGAGAATTAAGCATTAACACCCCTAATAGAGTCAGTGCTGAAGAAAGGGGTGTACCACATGTGCTTAAAGGTATTGAAAAACCTTTCTTTAAAGAATCCTTGGCAGAACCTCTGAATGAATATTCTATCATTATTCAAGAAGAGATGCATATTGAGGATCTTGCTTTTGAACTTGCTTAGTCCAACAAGTGTATGTCTGAGAATAATGTCAAAGTTGTTTCAACAATAGAGACTAAATCAGACATTCATAAAGTGGATCAAAACAACATTAGAACTAACATGCCTGCTATTAATCTATCTCATAAAGCATGTGGTGTGGTGAATTGCATGTCTTGTGCATTTAATGTTATGTATGCTTATTTTAATAGTAAACATGTATCTGATGATAAGACTGCTCCACGTCAACATGCTAATAATAAGAAGTATGTTAGATCTAAGACTGCTAGTCCTCCCAAGACTAGAGTGGATTCATTTATCCCCAAGCCTACTCAGAAACGTGTTAAGGCTGACTATAAATGGAAACACTCTTTTGTTAAAGAGGTTGAAACAGTTATAGTTAAAAATGTTGTTTTGCCTGACAAAGGCCAGTTCTTTAAGTATGCCGGACCCAATCAAGTTTGGGTTCCGAGGAAGGACTAATCAATTTGATATTGCAGGGTGTGGTACAGGTAAACCGTGTTGTGTGGATTCTTGACAGTGGTTGTTGTAAAGCATAATGTAACATAAGATGTAATAGAGATAACTACAACTCAGCAAAGGACAAGACATACAGTAATATTAACAGAAGCACATGAATCCAGAAGTAAAGACGAAAAGGTAAACTCAAAAAATCAAAATATGGTATGTATTCTTGAAGTCCGTAGACAGGTCACGGAAAGAAGTTCATTAAAATGTTCAAGCCTTTGTGACAAATAAAGAAACAAGACTTTCAAGACTACAGAAGTATTTGAATGATTAAGGGTTAGTACCATAGGGTTCCAGTGATTTATTTGAAGCAACCAGAACGACAAAGGACTTATCAGCAACATTGAATTGAAGACATAGAAGAATTGATCAAGTGTTATTCATATGTGAACCAAACCAGTTGCACCAGTTGTCTGCCCTTAAAAGATCAAGATGTTTATCGTCTCAGAAGAAGATGATTTAAGTCTAAATCTAAAACACCCTGAAACTCAAAAGGATTTTCAAAAGATCAAAGTACAAAAGAAAAGGCTCGATGGTTTTCTTTTAAGAAAAATCATCGAATGTGTTCAAGAGAATCAAATAGAAAAACCATCGAATATTAGTTTTTCATTCGATAGATTTTATTTAAAATCTATCGAAGGAAAAACTAATTTAATCATTCGATAGTTTTTCATTTACAAGTGCAGGTGAAAAGATTTGTTGTTGTGTCAGGTTGATGAAGAATGAACGACCAATATTATTCCATTATTTTGGTTCGATAGTTTTTCAAAACAAAAGTCTACAATAACAGAGAAAAGAAGTCGTGTCTTCTTCAGTTCAGTTAAGGATCTTCACAGAAGAATTTACGAGGAGAGAGTTTGAGCCAGAGAATCATAGGGAAATTAATATTGCTCAGAATTCTATCATTGTATTGATTTTGTGTAACCTTGAACTCATTGAAGCTAATCTATGGATTAGAATTATAGCACCCCTCGCAGTTTATATTTATAAAACGATATATTCCCCGACTCATGTTTTGATTTGGTGCATTTGATTTTGTATTAGAACCTAAAGAATTATCCGCGAACGAAATTGAATAATTTGTGAGTATCATATTCAACCCCCCCTTCTACGATACTTTGGACCTAACAGTTGTTCAAGGCATATGACCGGAGATAGAGCCCTGCTATCAAATGTGGTTGAAAAATCTGGCCCAGGAGTTACCTTCGGAGATAACAGCAAGGGTATAACTAGAGGATATGGCTGTTTGGAATCAGGAAATGTTATCATTCAAGATGTATCCATTGTGGAAGTTCTGAAGCATAATCTTCTCAGCATCAGTCAATTCTGTGACAGAGGATATGCTGTTTCCTTTGAGAAAGAGAAGTGCCAGATCCTTCACAAGAAGAATGGAAAGCCTGCTCTTCAAGGAGTAAGGAAAGGAGACTTATTCATAGCTGATCTGTACTCTGGATGCAAAGATGAAGTTAATTGTTTTTATTCTAAAGCTTCATCAGATGAAAGTTGGCTATGTCACAAGAAGATGTCTCACCTGAACTTCAAGACAATGAACTCCCTAGTCAAGAGGGAATTGGTGAGAGGTCTGCCTCAAATGGAATTTACACAGGAGGGACTGTGTGAGGCTTGTCAGAAAGGAAAGTCAAAGAAAACTTCTCACAAGGGCATTGACACATCATCAATAACTGAACCACATCAGCTACTTCACATGGATTTGTTTGGTCCAGTTAATGTGATGTCTATGTCAAAGAAACAATATGCACTTGTAATTGTTGATGACTATTCCAAATACACATGGGTTTTATTCCTACATTTCAAGGATGAGACCCCACATATGGTGATTGATCATGTAAAGTTGATTGAGCTGGATTCTAGATTCCCTGTTAGAGCTATAAGGTCAGATAATGGAACTGAATTAAAAAATGCAGTCCTAAATGACTTTTGTGCAGATAAAGGAAAAACAAGACAATATTCAGCCCCTAGAACTCCTCAATAGAATGGAGTGGTAGAAAGGAAGAATCATACATTGATTGAAGCTGCAAAGTCTATGTTAAGTGAATCAAGACTTCCAATGTACTTCTGGGCTGAAGCTGTAAATACTGCTTGTTATAATCAGAATCAAACTTTAATCAACAAGAACTTAATGAAGACTCCTTATGAGATCATGAACAACAAGAAACCAACTCTCAAGTACTTTCATGTATTTTTGGTGCTAAATGCTTTGTGCTTAAGGATGGAGATGTTAAACGTGGCAAGTTTGAGGCCAAGGCACAAGAAGCTATTTTTGTTGGTTATTCCAGAAGATCTTACAGGGTATACTTGATTGACAGTCACCAAGTGAAAGAAAATGTCAATGTTACATTTGATGACACTAAGCTCCCTAGTATCCAAACAGAAGATTCATCTGAAGAACTGAAGTTTGATAACTTGCAAGACTCAGAATCAGATGATGAAGCTCCACCTGAGATAGTTGCTGGTAATGATAATAATAATGATGATAATGATCATGGTGGTGGTGGTGGAAACATTGATAATAATGGATATACCACCAACACTGGAGAAGAATCATCAAGGCAATCAAGCAACAACTCAGGGGGAGGAAATGAAGGGTCAACTAGTCATTCACAACACCAGAATGAATTTCAAGGCGAATCATCAAGATCAAATCTTCCAAGACAAACTGTTTGGAATAAAGCTCATCCTTTTGAGTTGATCATTGGTGATCCAAGTGTTGGAGTTAGAACTAGAAGTGCTACTCAGAATGAATGTCATTATTCAGGGTTTCTTTCTGAGATGGAACCAAAGAAGACTGAGGAAGCACTTAGTGATCCAGATTGGGTGATTGCTATGCAAGATGAACTCAATCAATTTGAACAACATCAACTCTGGAAGTTGGTACCCAGACCAAAGAACATGAAAGTAGTTGGTACAAGATGGGTATTCAGGAACAAGTTAGATGAGGATGGCATAGTAACAAGGAATAAAGCAAGACTGGTTGCTCAAGGGTATTCACAAGATGAATGCATTGATTATGATGAAACCTATGCACCAGTGGCTAGGCTTGAGGCTATCAGGATGTTCTTAGCATTTGCAGCATACTCCAATTTTAAAGTATATCAAATGGATGTTAAGAGTGCATTTTTGAATGGTGAGCTGGATGAAGAGGTGTATGTGGAACAACCCCCTGGCTTTGAAAATCAGGAGTTGCTGGACTTTGTGTACTTTCTCTTCAAGGCTATCTATGGTCTCAAACAAGCCCCAAGAAAATGGTATGACACTCTCTCTGGTTTTCTTTTAGAAAATGGGTTTGTAAGAGGTATCAAAGACAAAACTCTTTTTTCTAAGAAACACAAAAATGATATGATTTTAGTCCAAGTCTATGTGGATGACATCATATTTGGGTCTACTAATGATGATCTCTGTAAGAGATTTGCTAAGCTAATGCAGAGTAAGTTTGAGATGAGTTTGATGGGTGAGCTGAAGTTCTTTCTTGGATTACAAGTAAATCAAAGGTTAAATGGTATATTTATTTGTCAATCCAAGTATCTTAAAGAACTCCTCAAAAAATATCACATGGAGGATTCAGCATCAGCAAGGACTCCATCATCTACAGTTGTCAAACTTGGAGCCTGTGATAATTCTATCAAAGTAGATATTACAAGCTACAGAGGTATGATTGGCTCATTACTCTATCTTACTGCAAGTAAACCTGAAGCCTCCATCATATATTGCATACCTGG
Source organism: Heracleum sosnowskyi (assembly GCA_030848705.1). Lineage (NCBI taxonomy): Eukaryota > Viridiplantae > Streptophyta > Magnoliopsida > Apiales > Apiaceae > Heracleum > Heracleum sosnowskyi. Next base: position 16,338,010 of record CM061239.1, read on the forward strand.
CAGCCATATACCGCACCCGTCGTGCTTCATTCTTATCATCTGGTAAAGCACCATTTTTGATATAAGCCAAGAGTGGAGACATCCATGTCACCCCATCTTCTACCACCATAAGCTCTTCCTCTGGCACACTAGGCCTCCTCTGTATTTCCAAGGGTGTTGACCCTAACAGAGTGGCAAGCTCGTCAGCCGTCTCATTCTGGCCCTGAGGAATGAGCTCTAGGTTGACCTCATTAAATAACTTGATCAACCTTTCTGCACAGCGCAAATACAACTCCGTTCTAGGCCCCCGTGCTTGATACCCTCCATTTATCTGGTATACCATTATCATGGAATCACTGGAAGCGTTAAGGTTTTCCACCTTTAGTTCTAATGCCAGCTTGAATCCATTAATCAAAGCCTCATATTCAACATCATTATTTGTTGCGTGAAAGGTGAAATGAACAGCCCTCTTCACCTTACACCCTTCTGGGCTCACCAACTCGAATCCGGCTCCAGCTCCATCTCCATTAGATGCCCCATCTACATATAAGCTCCACCAAGGGGCACTATTCTGACTTTCCTCTGCTGGCATTTCTGGAGTCCTAGAGTCCTCTTCTGTTGGGGGTGAGAATTCCAACACAAAATCTGCGAGTGCTTGTCCTTTAATTGCAATCCGAGGCTTGTACTCCACATCGAACTGTCCCAACTCTACAACCCATTTCAACATCCTTCCTGAAGTTTCTGGTTTATGCATTACTTGTCTAAGTGGGTAGACCGTTCTCACCTTGACCTTGTGAGCCTGGAAGTAAGGACGGAGCTTCCTTGAAGCGAGGATTAGAGCATACACCAGTTTTTCCATATTCAAGTACCGAGTTTCTGCACCCACCAGCCTTTTTCTCATATAGTATATCGGGAGCTGAGCTTCGCCTTTCTCTCGAATTAGCACCACACTCACCGCATACTCAGACACAACCAAATAAAGCACCAGTACCTCCCCTTGCTGTGGATTAGACAGTAAGGGTGGTGTGCTCAAATGATTCTTGATATTTTGAAAGGCCTCCTCACATTCCTCTGTCCATTGAAAATTCTTGCCCACATTTTTAATGGCCTTAAAGAACACTTGGCACTTGTCCGAAGATTTGGAGACAAATCCGTTCAACGCCACAATTCTCCCTGTCAGACTCTGCACATCTTTCACCCTGCGAGGTGATCTCATCTCCATCAGAGCCTGGATCTTGGTCGGGTTAGCTTCAATTCCCCGATGGTTGACAATAAACCCCAGGAATTTTCCTGACTCCACCCCAAACACACATTTTTGGGGATTAAGCTTCATTCTGTAAATACGTAGGATAGTGAACATTTCTGCCAAATGCCGGATGTGGTCCTTGGCCTCCTTTGATTTTACAAGCATATCATCAACATATACCTCCATTGTCTTTCCAATATGATCTTTAAACATCTTATTCACCAATCTCTGATAAGTTGCTCCGGCGTTGACTAATCCAAAAGGCATCCCAATATAACAGTATAGGCCTCGATCAGTGATGAACGAGGTGTGTTTTTGATCTGGCCCATACATAGGAATTTGATTGTAGCCTGAGTAAGCATCCATGAAGCTTAACAGCGCGTGCCCTGCAGTGGCATCCACAAGCTGATCGATACGAGGAAGAGGGAAGCTATCCTTTGGACATGCCTTGTTCAAGTCGGTGAAGTCGACACAAGTCCTCCACTTCCCATTTGGCTTTTTTACCAGCACAGGATTAGCCAGCCAAGTCGGGTAAAATGATTCCTTGATGAGCCCAACTTCCATCAACCTGTCCACCTCTTCTCTAAGGGCCTCCGCCCTTTCTCCACTAATATGTCTCCTTTTCTGCCTTATTCCCTTCTTGTTGGGATCTAGGTTCAGCCTATGGCACATCATTTCTGGGTCGATCCCTATCATGTCGGCGCGAGACCATGCAAACACATCCAGGTTCTCCTTAAGGAATGAGACGAGATTGTTCCTTATGTCGGGGCCGAGATTTGCTCCAATCTTCAAGACTTTAGCCGAGTCGTTTGGATCCACCAAGATAGAAATGATATCTTCGAATGTTCCAGCTCCGTTTGGCAGGGGAGGCATTCTTGGGTCCAAATCCACATCGAAGTTTCTATCCATGCTAGGCTCTCTTACTTCGGTAACACTAAGATGATCCCCGTTGTTGATGGACAACTCCGGTGTTTCCTGCAGAGTGTTTCCTTCTGTTGTTATAGTGACTTCTCGGGAGATTCCAGTTGGCAAGTTTATCAGGATTGAGGTCTCTTTCTTCACCCACTTTCCTTTATTCAATCTGGCATCCACTTGTTCTGGGCTCTCTTCATCATCACTAGCCTCCTCCACTATGCCCTCCTGCAATGTCATTATGGGTTGAGAGGATTCCATCATTAGGGCCCCAGGTCGAGGTTCCACCTTTATTCCCAAACTTTCAAAGTAGTCTTCTCCTCACCATCTTTCATGGGCTCTTGTTCCTTAAGGTCCGTCACTTCTCTTGGAACATCTATCTTTTCTGCCCCTTTCATGGCTTGGTTTTAGCATACCCTCGAGTCATATTGGCATCCCTTCACTTGTCCGACACCTGTGGGAGTTGGAAATTTCATGGTTAAGTGATAAATAGAGGTGACTAGCTTCATCTCCTTAAGGACTGGTCTCCCAATGATGGCATTATAAGCACACGGCTGATCCACCACGGTAAAATTGACAATTTGGGTGGCCACGTGTGGGTTGTCTCCTAAACTGACTGGGAGCTGGACTGTTCCTCGAATTCCTACTGAAGCCCCCGTGAACCCGTAGAGCTGGTTCCCGCTTGAGACCAACTCTCTGTCTAAGAATCCAAGCCTTTTGTAAGTGTCGTAGGTCAAGATATTTACAGTGCTGCCATTGTCCACCAGCACCCGATATACATTGGTAGACCCGATTTTCATCCTTACAACAAGAGCATCAGCATGAGGGTGGTGTACCCACTTGGCGTTGTCTTCACTAAACATGATTTCATCTCTCTCTTTCGTGAACAGATGAGGAGGCCTTTGTTCAAGACGATGGACGTTGGTTATAGGACGTTTCTTTGCCTCTCGAGCATATCTTTCCATGCATGGCTTCCTTACTATCTCCCCCCACGCGAGGTCCTCCAATAATAACATGAATGCTACTGGCCCTAGCAGTCCTCTCCGTGTCACCATCCTTTGCTATCAGAGGCGGACGTGGCACCTGGTGGTACTCGGCCTTATGTTTTCGTAATTCCTTCACCACCCATTCCGTTAGCTTTCCCTGTCGAATCAAAGTCTCAATCTCATCCTTTAACTGTCGGCAATCCGCCGTGTGATGTCCCGTGGATTCATTGTAAGCACAGTATCTAGAGGTGTCCCTTTTGTTATATTCCGTCAGAGGAGTAGCTTTCTTGAACACCCCCTTCCCAACAAAAGTGGCGTATATATGGTCGATGGAGGCGACCAAAGGGGTATGATTCTGCCATTTGCTTGTATAAGGCCTTCCAGACTCTTTATTAGCAGTTTCCCTGGCCCTGTTAAACTTCTTTGGACTGGGGCTCCTTTTGAATGTCTTTCTTCTTTCTTCGGGACTAGAAGATCTCCCTCTGTAAAGCATAATGTAACATAAGATGTAAAAGAGATAACTACAACTCAACAAAGGACAAGACAGACAATAGTATTAACAGAAGCACAGGAATCCAGAATCAAAGAAGAAAAGGTAAACTCAAAAAAATCAAAATACGTTATGTATTCTTGAAGTTCGTAAACAGGTCACGGAAAGAAGTTCATGAAAATGTTCAAGCCTCAGTGATAGCAAAAGAAACAAGACTTTCAAGACGACATAAGTATGTGAATGATTTAGGGTTAAGTACCACAGGATTCCAGTGATTTAATCGAAGCAACCTGAACGACAAAGGACTTATCAGCAGCATTGAATTGAAGACATAAAATAAGAGTTGATCAAGTGTTATTCATATGTGAACCAGACCAGTTGCACTAGTTGACGGCACTACAAAGATCAAGTTGTTTTATCGTCTCAGAAGAAATTGATACAGTCTAAAACTGAAACACCCAGGAGCTCAGGAGTAATTACTAAAGGACAAAGGACAAGAAAAAGAATTCGATAGTTTTTCAATTGTGAAAACTATCGAATGATGTTAAAGGTAATGCTATTTAAAACAAAGTAAATCAATTTGGCACTCGATAGTTTTGATTTAAAAACTATCGAATGGTAAATTGATTTAAACCATTCGATGGTTTTTAAATAGGGATCAGGTGAAAAGTTTGTTTTGTTTTGTATGGTTGATGAAGATCCAACGGCCAAGATTGTAACGCCCCCAAATCCGGGGTCAAAGGATTTGGTCGTCACACTGCACTCTTAATCCAAACAATCTGTTCAATATAAAATCAACACAATAATAATAATATCTGTGACCCCAACTCTACTAAGAATCTTTAAAGGTTATAGTGCTAGAAACAAGAATCCAAAATTTCATTACAACAATCTTTCTTCCTTACAACCATTCTCTTTACAAAAATTCTAATACACTAGTATAACTTCGATAAGAAGTATACCAGGCAACTAATCTTATACAATATATTATTCAATAGAAAACATCTATATACAAAACCTCTCACTAGCTCCAATGCTCTGGATCAAAACGTCTTTACGCTAATATCTTTCCCCATCTCTGATCAGCTACGCGGACAACTCTCGCCAATACACCTTCTTTCTGGCAGGCTAAAATATATATAAATAAAACAAGTATGAGCGAATGAATTGCTCAGCAAGCGCATTATTAAATATAATACGAAAGGTTTCCAAAATAAACTTTGGATTTTCAAATAAACAAGCCTTTGGCTTAAACATTTGTAATCTCTAATATTTTCAACTCAAGTTTGGTAATTTACCACAATTTCTCATTCTTCTTCTCTCAATTGAATAGTTTAAAACACAAAAAGATTTATATTGGTCGTTACGGCGACCGAATCAACAATATCTACAATAGTAAGTAGAAAATATGAAATAAATATAACTCATACGTCTTCAAGACCATAGTTTGTACAAAAATACTAATTTTGAAGATAACAGGTCTATTCATAACATTCTCTGAAACCAACAACTCTGGAAGGGTAGAATAATCAAGGAGTAAGAATGAGCCATCACGCTCGGTCATGAAATAAAGAACGCACTTCAAGACTTTAATATAGTACCGACTGGGTATGCGGTATGAATAAAACTCATCAAGATAGATATCTCACGACTGCCAATGGAATCACGGAAGTGGATTTCAACTATTTGGAATCCAAATGAATTAAGAGTAAGTGATTTCAGCAAGATTGAAGCCACCATTTATTAATCAACAACCAACAATTTTACGCAACGAATAAACCTGAATATCAGGTCATAACTCACAAGTACAAAACATATGGATGTAACTCATCCCAGAAATAAGAATTAATATTAGAATTGGATTTTTAACATTGATCAAATCAAAGGTTGTGCTGCTGGCCAGCCACGCATCAACCCCAGACTTGCTTATAGCAAAGTCCTCTACTGGATCCTAGGCCAATCTGGGCCTTAATTTATTCCGACCATAATTATGGCCCGACCAATTACTGGTCCCATTTAAAAACATTCCAATCCTATATTATATACGTCAGGTGTCAGAACAATTGACAACCTTACTTCAACAATCAGGTGTCGGAAGAATCGACAACCTAATACAACAATTGCTGGAAAACTCACGTTCCAGGAAACAGTTCAATTATGAAGAATCCATTAAGGAATAACAATATAATCTAGTATCGACGAGATCGACACAATATGGGGAGGTGCATATGAAAAGTGACAATATAATAAGCATCGACGAGTTCGATGTAACAACTGGGATATAATGAAGAATAAACAATGACATGCTCAACAAGATTTAGTCTGATATGAAACATGCATTATGATATCAACAGAATTTGTAACAACTCAATATAGAATAGGGTTCAAAGAACAGGCTCTAGATGGCCTCAACAGTTCAAATTATCACATCATGGAAGAATTAGTTAAGATTCAACAATCTGGTAAGTGACAAGAAAGTCAAGTTCAAGTTTAAGAAAAATTCAGGGTGAAGTTTATAAATGAAGAAAACAAGGGTTTATTAACTTCTGACAGAAATAGTTCAAGTCCTTCGAACATATACTTATAATAGATAAGCCTCGTATTTGAAGGAAGTAAACTAAATCATGCACAACATAAATGAATTCGAATCAGGGAATGGATCAGATGATCGCATTAACAAGAAATGATAATAATACTTGCAAGGGTGCAGGATGGAAAAATGGAATACTTGTAGAACAAGTACCACAACTTCGGAATTTAAAATAACATTTTCAACATAGGGTTCACAAGTTCCCACTCATCTAGGGTTGGCAATATTCCAACCTAATGTTTTAAAATCATGTCTTTTAAAAGAAAGCCTTAGTATACGGCCCATAATTATCTCTTCAAACTTTTCAGTATAATAAGTATATCTTTCCAATCAATATGAAAATATGAATCTAAACTCAAAAGGTATAAAAGAGTACTCGTCAATTTACGAGATTAAATAACATACTTGCAATTCAATGCAAAGAAATCAACATTTGAAAATTCAGTAATAAGCATTCAACATGCATACTAATAATTCAAGATAATATCCCTTAATTAATAAGCAAGGGTATAAACACTTGCCTCTGGTCCTTAGCTATTTCGTAACGCTGAAACAATACGATTTCCTTCTTATTCTGTCTTGTCGCACGATTCTCTACCTCCGTCCTTCTTTGCTTTAACGCTCTTGCGAATACCACTAGTCTGCTTTTACCATTTTGAATCCACGTGCCAGCCTCGATAGTCAAACATGAGACGGTACTTAGTCTTCAACGTATAATTCTCATATTCCATAAATGATTGTAACTTAACCTCGATAATCTGACTCGTCTCGTCCAATAGCCTCTGTTGCATAGACAACCACATTTCAATTGATAGAATGATCACAACTAACTATACAAGTAATCCTCGTAACTCGCTTGACGAAACTCCCCATACTATAAAAGTCAACATCTAAGTCAACGGCCTCGTAAATCTCACTTTCTAACATAACCGACAAATTACTATTTCAACTACCCCTCGTGATGATATTAGACACGACCAAATACTCAAACAAGTCTCAACACAATTTATTCGCATGCATGACTCAACAACAGATAATTCACATCATTCACATAACACATTTAAACAAGTGACCGGTTACGTATCGGACGTCCGGTCTAATTTACGATATTAAAAACTCAGACACTAGCCCTAGTACGGGTATATACTGACTATAAAACACATTACACAACTCATACGAATCATATAGCACTTATAACTATTTTTAAAACATCACACAAAGCTTATTTGAATTTAAATAAGCCACAAACAATTTTTAAATCAAAAATCGGATTTTTAAATCCAATATAAGTATTTTAAATGCAAATAAATCAATTAATAAAATTAATTGACACTCTTTAAATGCTCAAACTATTTTTAAATAAATAAACCAAGCTAGAAAATAATTAAACTTAATTTTTAATTAATTAAATCTAATTAATAATTAATTATTAAGAATTAACTGATTAAAAGAATTAATAAATTAATTAAATAAATTAATTATTAATCAAAAATAATTAAAATAATTAAATTTAATCAATTTTCGAATTTAAATAAATATTTATGAATTTATAAAATTTTCGAAATAATAAAATGTATTTTTAAATCAAAGATATGATTTTTAGAATTATAAAACTATTTTTGAATTATTTTAAAAATTAAAAATCCAGAAACAGTATTCAAAAAAAGGAAATTAGGGTTTTTGGATCAAAACCGGGTCGGGTAAAAACTAAACGGGTTGCCAAGAAACTTTTCCGGGTCGCCAAGAACGACCCACCGGAAACTGGGTTTCCCAGTTTTCGGCCGGCGTCCGGCCACCGAAAAACTTCTCCGACAGCCTCCAAGTACCCCAAATCGTATGGTTCTAATCAGGAACTAATTGGGCTTCTTAAAAACACTTCTATTTCAACACAACAACTTGGAATCCGCCCGAAATCGACGGAAGAAAACGCAAAAGCCGCCGCGACGGCGCGTTTTCCGGCCGACCTCGAACGTTGCCCGACGACTACACTGAATATATACCTCGACTCTAAATCCTCCGATCTATGCAATGGTACAAACGAAACCAAGAACAAGTCAGTCTATCTCAAACTCCGGCAAAACTCAAGAACTCCGGCGAGCTTTAACTTTCCCGATTAGCTCGAAAACGAACTCCAAATTCAAATTAAAAATCACATACAGGCTCTACATCCCATAACAAACACAACCACACCATCAATTAGCAAGAACAATCAATCGAATGATTTCCCCCAAATTAACCCTAAAAATTCGAAATAAATAAATTAATTAAAAATAAGAAAATTTCAGAAATCATACCCACATGAATTTTGATGCTGGATTTGAATAGAGGATGATGAGAGATTCGATTTGGTTATAAGAACATCGAAATCGGATTCCGATAACACCTTCAAAATTGAGTTTGATTCTCAAGAACACGAAGAACATGTTCAGGGGTTTTTAGCTTTTTAACTGTAATTAAACTTTAATATACGCAAAACAAAGTACGATTTGCCTTTTTATAATAAACGGAAAATAATACCCCTAACGACATTTTTGGATCGATACTGATCCGATGGATCGCTTTAAATACAATATAACAGAATATATGCTTTAAACCTTTAATAAAGCAGAATACACGTTTCACGAGACGATAAGCATCCATAAAGTACGGATAACTACAAGTATCGTTTAATTCAAAATATACGAACCAAAATACCTCCATTGCGAATATTTTCGAATACTTCCCACTTTAACGAATGAAATATTGGTACGAACGATATACCAATTTCCCGAATAATTTGGGAACGATCCAAATTTTCTTTTCAATAATTAAAATAAAATAAAATAGTATAACATCCTTTTCAAACTAATTTCAAATTCCCCACACATTTCACATAGCACCACAATATCACATATTCAATCATTTAACGAATAACTTAGCACGTTTAAACAGATAAATCATTTAATAACTCTTAATATGAAATTAAAATTTCATTTCACATCATATAATAACACGTAATTTTCCCGGATCTTACAAAGATTGTTTCTAGTTTTGGTTCGATGGTTTTCAAAAACAAAAGTCTACAATTACAACAGAGGAAGTGTGTCTTCTTCAGTCGGAGTTATTTCACATAGAAACAATAACTGAGAGAGAGATCAAGCCAGAGAGAAAATACCAGAGAAATTAATTCTGCTTGAAATCTATCAAAGTTTTGATTGTGTATAACTTAGAACTCATTGAAGCTAATCTATGGATTAGAAATTGTAGCACCCCTCGAGGTTTATATTTATAAAAAGATATATTCCCCGAAACTTGGTTTGGTTTGGTGTGTTTGATTTTGTTATAGAACTGAATGAATTATCCGCGAACGAAATTAAATTATTTGTGAGTATCGTATTCAACCCCCCCTTCTACGATACTTTGGACCTAACACCCTCTTTTCTCCATCCTTCGGCCACTGCTTCTTAGGTCCCTCATAGATTTCTCCACCCGCTTGTGAGGTTCTGCCTGTTCATAAAACTCGGCCAGAGTTTCTAGTTCCCTAGCCTGTAGGGTCTTCCAGAATTTCGAGCCCTCTCTTAATCCAGCAATTAGAAAATTCTTCTGGGCTTCCTCTTTTGCCCCTCGAACTCTGGGAACTTCGGCATTAAATCACATGAAATAATCCTACAGGGACTCTACTTCTCCCTGCTTAATATTGGCAAGGGTAGCCACCGGGGGGCATAATGAAGGGTGGACTGAAACTGTCTTAGGAATAGATCTCCCAACTGCCTCAATGTGCTAATGCTAGCTGGTCCTAGCTTGGTAAACCACTGTTGGGCACTTCCCTTTAACGAGGAAGCAAATAGTCGACAACGAGTTAGATCAGGAACCTGGTAGACCTCCATTTCGGTATTGAAATGGGCCAGGTACTCAGCAGGATCTGCATCTCCATTGAAGGCAAGTTCGAGGTTGCTCCTGAATGCTGGGGGTAGAGGAGACATCCTTATTGCAGTAGTAAAAGGAGATGGGGCCGTAGCAGGGGGTGGCGCCCTCTTCTCATTTTCCATCTACACCAGCAGGCGTCTTAAGTCACCAACCCTCAAGTCTCCAATCCTTTCATTAGACCTTTCTTCATTTGAATGGTGAGAGGAAGTCCTATCCCTTCGCTCCCTTCTATGAGTTCGAGGCGGAGTCCTTTCCCTTCGTTCTGTTCGAGGTGGAGTCCTCTCCCTTCGTTCTGTTCGAGGTGAAGTCCTCTCCCTTCGTTCTGTTCGAGGTGGAGTCCTCTCTGGCGCCTCCTTCCGCGCCTTAGTTTTTTCCAACCTAATCCTTAGATCGTGCTCAGTTAGCTTTTTCCCAATTCGATATAAGACACTAGTGGATCTAGCCTCGGATGAAGTTGGCTCATGCCACGGCTCACTCGGAGCCTGGCTGCCTCGCTCCTCCTGGCTTGGAGATATCTCATATGTCTCAAGAGATCCAGTTTTCTTTAGCCCATTAGCTACCTCGTCGAACTCGTGTATGAGTCTCTTAGAGGTTTGATCCTTCTTTTCCCGAGTGCTCTTGAGCCTTCGAGCCTTCCTCTTCGCATTCTTGATTGAATTCTGTTCGACCTTAGCTAGCCGAGCGTTCATAGTTTTGAATTGGTGCTCGATCCCCTCGAGGTAACCTAGAATCTTGTTGCCATCCAGTGTAACTGGTGCGACTTGAGGCATGACAGGGGTGGTTTTGCCTGGTCCTCCCTCTCCGTGGGGTAGTGGATCCGTCTTCGCTCCTTGTGGTGTGGCATCCTTCTTGTGCTCAATCTCCTTATCACTATGTTTGTTGTTCTTCGAAATCCTTCTCCTTAAGATGTAGTGCTCAATGAGCCCCCTCCTTCTAGCGCCAATTGTTGTAAGGAGAATTTCGTACAACAATGTGTTGGAGGTTTATGTAAAGTGGTGGCTGGACTTGTATGATGACTCCTCAGAAAATTGAATAGAGAATGGGTTCTTTCTCTTGCTCTTTGCCGAGTGTTAATTGTGTATCATACAAGGTGCCTACGTACCCCTTATATAGGGATCAAGCCTCACGTAGTTCTTGGAAAACAAGTCATTAGATAAGCCCATTCAGTCCAAGCCCATAAATAGTCAAAGTTTATCCATCCAATGTTCCCATAAATAGTTCAAGGTTTATCAGTCCACCTCATGTTCCCATAAATAGTTCAAGGTTGATCAATCCACCTCACGTTCCCATAAATAGTCCGGTCTTCACACATTTTCCTACAATCTCGCGGCATCTCCGCATTTCTTTCCATGATTGCAAGTCTGTCCCGTGTCAACCAAGAAACATCAATTCCATAAATAGGAATTTCCATATTTTGGGTTTCACCCATGGTGCGAGCTGGCCAGGCTCGCACCGCACAAGTCAATATATAAAAATTTATCAGTAGTGTGAGCCCATTATTTCATAATGGTGAGAGCCCAAAAGATTATGGTAAGAGCCCAAAATATAAGGATGCGAGCTCATCAAGGTGAGAGCTCATAAAATGTACATTAATTCAACAACATTGGCGAGCCCATCATTCATTAGCGGTGCGAGCCCACCATACTTTAGCTCAACACAACCCCTGTTGTGAGCCCAAAGCCTAGTTCACACCAATCTTTCTAAAACATAACTCATTTATTAGGCCCAAATCACTTGTGGACATGTCTAGGGCCCATTATTGAAAATCCAGTATAACATCCATTATATTGTAATACTTTACATTAGTTACATGACTCCTTAACTGGAGAAATCTTATTATGTAATCATGATTACAAATGTAATTAGAATATATTAGTCAAAATCTCTGTGATTTCTTGTATATAATCCATTGAAACAATGCTTGTAAGAAGATCACTTAATCATACCTCTGAAAGATTTAAAGATAGCTGTCAAATAATGGAGTTGCAAACATAAAGGTGAAAAATATTATAAGTCATGAATAGAGAAGTTCAAGGTTGCCTGTTAGAGAAGTCCTAATTCGAAAAGTCAAGAATGTGCTAATTCGAGAAGTCAGGTGTATGAATTATAGAAGTCAACAAATCTCCAATTCGAGAAGTTTGGGATTAGAGAAGTCAAATAAACTAATTCGAGAAGTAGAGAAGATTAAAACACTAATTCGAGAAGTCAAGAATCTGATTCGAGAAGTCCACTAATGCTTGATTCGAGAAGTCCAACAATGACTGATTCGAGAAGTCCAAAAATAGCTAATTCGAGAAGTAAAGAAAGCTGATTTGAGAAGTCAACATCTCAATAAGTTATATTTAGAGTTATTGAATCATGGACCGGTGATCTCACAAAGAAAGACTGGTGATCTTGCTCTAACTGGAGAAAGAAAAGAAAACTTGTTTGTAGCAGATTTGGACTCTACAAACAAAGATAAAATTTGTTGTTTTTATTTTAAAATTATCAAATGAATATTGTTGGTTGTGGCATAAGAAGTTGTCTCATTTAAACTTTAAGGAATCAATTCTCTAGTTAAAAGAGAATTGGTTAGAGGCATTCTTGCACTTGAATTCTCTCAATAAGGAGACTGTGAGGTATGTCAAAAAGGGCAATTCAGAAGATCAAGTCACAAGTTAAAAACTATGTCTTCTATTACTAAAAAATTAAGTTAATTCACATGGATATGTTTGGACCTGCCAATGTGATATCTCTATGAAGAAAAAGTATACCTTGATAATGGTTGATAATTTTTCAAGATATATTTAGGTGGAATTCATAGCATCAAAATATGAGGCTCCACAAGTGATTATTAAGCACATCAAAAGAGTTGAAAAGGAGGCTAATGTAAACTATGCTAGTGTCGTAGCAATCATCAGTGACAATGGAACTGAATTCTGAAATGTCACATTTGAAGCTTTGTGCAAAGAAACTGACATTTCACAAAAATTCTCTACACCTCGGACTTCACAAAAAAATGGACAATGTTGTTAGAAACAAAGTTGCGTACTTGTTTTTGTGCTAACGCTATTAGCATTGCATGCTATTACCATTGCATGCTATACTCAAAACATAACTCTCATCAACAAAAATACAAAAATACAGGAGATACTCCATAAAATCTGATGACTTTGGCCATTTTTTTTAAACTTAGTGTAAAATATGTCCACTACTCTGTAATTTTAGTCTAATAAATATTAAAAAATTTGAAAAATTCAAAAAATTAATATAATTTTAAATATTAAAGAATGAAATGTGTACTGCACAGGAGTATAAGTTAGTATATATAATTAGTGTAAAGGATTTCATGTGGTTTGGTGTCATGGACAAATTTATCATTTCAGAAGCATTTTTAGTAATTATAATTTTTAAATAATATTAAATAAAAATTAAAAATATTATTAAATTGTTTATCTTATTGCAAAAATTATGAATGAGATTTGTAGATATTATTATGTAATTTTTCCAAAAAATCAGAAACTAATTACATAAAATAATAAATCTATGAGTAAAAATATAAGGTTTAATGATTTAAAATTAGAAAAAGTTAAGATCTCAAGCAAAAAATATAGCAATTACTAAAATATAAAGTTGATGTTGATAAAATAATATCAATAACTCAATTGGTTTTGCAAATATTATTCAATACTATTTTCATAAACAAGTAATTTAATATAACAAAAGAAATTCATAAAAATTTTTTATGAATTCTCCCGTGCAATATTGCACGGGTATATAAAACTAATATGTATAGATATAATAGTGACGTTTTATGGTTTTACTTTTTTTTTTTTGTGTGTGAATAATTAGGCTTATATGACTCACAAATGAGTATATGTTTTAACAAATCCTAGAGGTGAGCGAGAATCAAATACAGCAATGAAGACACAAAAGATAAGGGGACACATGAGATAAGCTCTTAATAGATTGAGTTATCTCATACCACTTAAATATGATAAGGTTTGTACTTAGTTACTAGTATTATTTAGACTAACTTATTACACGTGCAAAACACGATTTCTTTTATATTTATTTATTAACCGAACATTAATGTAATATTATTTATTAGTTCATTTATATCTTTTTAATAATTTATTAAATTAGATTACATGCCTTTAATAACATTTTGGAACAAATAAATATGAATATTAGATAATATTAAAAATTTAATATTTTTGGTGTTCTTAAATCTAATAAAATAAATATTATATATTAACATGTATTGATGATATTCAAATTCTAATTTAATAATTCTGAAGTTATAAATACTAGATTTTATATATGTGAACCTTTAACCTATATTAGTATATTTAGAATTTTAAATATTAAATAAATATATTGTTAATGAGTTTCGAACCACTGACCTTGGTTAACAATTTTAAATTATTACTTTACTCGTTATTTTTTAGTATAATTATAGATATTGGTATACAAAATTTTTTGTTTTAATATGTGATAGATGTGAATCGAAGTATACTCTTATTATCACTATAATAGTAATAGATATAATCCTTTTCTTTATTGTAATACCTGAGTATACCACACATGAGTTAACCAATCAGAAAACTTTGAATTATTTTAGGACCAATCAGATGTCATTCGTAAATTCTAGACCAATCACACAATAGACTAAAAACGTTCCTCATATAATTTTATTAACCAAGGGTGGTTAAACTATCCAAACAACACGATTAACCAATCAAAATTCAATTTTTTTTAAAATAGAATTTAAATCCATTAAAACTTTCCTCATTTAATTTTATTAACGAAGGGTTGGTCAATCCTAAATTTTAGACCAATCACAAGAGTCTAAAAACCTTCCTCATATAATTTTAAAAATATAATTTTAATCTAGAATTTAAATTCATTGAAAATTTCCTCATATAATCTATGCTATAATATAATAGACGAAATATTAAAAGTTTGTGTGGTCGGTCCTAAGTGATTTTACTTAATTGTCCTTGCTTATTTTGGAAAAAATATTATTAATTAAAAGATATTTTTGAAAAGATATTATTTTTGAGAAGAAATATAAAAGGTAATATGTTTTAGTTTAAAGGTAATTACCCGTGTTATTTTTGGAAAAAGAGTAGATTTTGTAGGAAAAAAGTGTTTTAATTATAAAAGTCAAATAATAAGGACAAATAGAAAAACTAACATGTTTTAATTAAAAAACGTAACTGCTTGTGATATTTTAAGAAGTATTTTAATTATATTAATTGTATTTGTTAAAAAAATACGTTGACATGTTAAAATAGGTAAATTTTTTTAAATAATTAAAAGTAATAAAATAGATTTTAAAATAAATAAGTAAGGGTTGCATCTGATATTTTTGGAAAAGAGAGATTTTAGTGAGACCAAATATAAAAGGTAATATGTTTTAATTTTGGTAATATGTTAGAAAAAGTGTTTTAATTATAAAATGCAATCAATTAGTTACTATTATTATATTATTTATTAAATAGAATAAATGACCGAAAACCGAAAACCGAAACTTTCAATGTTTCGACTGAAGGGTTTCGATCACATAAACGCAACAGAAAACATGAAAAATATACCAAAATCGAAACCCCTTCGCAGTATCCATGCGAAAACAAAAGATTTAATTCGAAGATTAGTGTTTTACCTTAAAAAGCTTTAACAATTCATCAATGGAAGATTAATGGAGATCCAAAGATTGTTCAATCACCACATATCTCGCTTTCGCGATCTACATGCTATTATAAAAACGTTTTTCATTAATAAAATCAGCCCCTTTTGAGAGTTTATATAAAAAGGAATAAACTTTATTATTTATAATCCAATTATAATTGATACTAATCCGAAATTTCAATTTATTATTTAATTAAGTCTCACTTAATTAATTAATAACTTATTTCAGAATTAGTTTAAGTAATTCCCTTTCTATTTAATTAATTAATTAATTAAGTCATACTTAATTAATATTATAAATAGAATGAATTACTTATTTAATTTAAATTCATAATTTAAATTATTTCTCCTTCAAGCGTTCTTTATGTGTGACCCTGTAGGTTATTATTACATTGGCAACAATTTTAATAACTAATTAAAATTGTAAACAATGATCGACATCTAGTAATACATCATTGCTACCCAAGTAATAATAATTAAATCGGTGATTCCATTAAGCCTTTTGTGAATAATGTTCCATGTAATATAATCCCTTTAACCTGGATATTCTAGATTAAACTCGAGGCATGTAATGTGTCATCTTCTTCATAATTTAATATTAGTTTTCTTGATCGATAAGTAGACTATTAAATCAAATCAACATTTGAGCACAGCCGTGCATTTCTTAGTCTCACTCAAACAAGAGGCCAATAATATCGCTCCTAAAATTAGGAGGGTTAAATCCCATCTAGATCATTCATATTTCTCATACGATTCATAATATACCCAATGTCCACTTTTATCATCACCCGATCAAAGGTAACTTTTAATGTAATCAAAGTATATTAATTCTCGTATAGAAATATAATAATTTCAAGTCTAAGGATCATTATATCATTATCACTGTGAGAATTACTTATGACAATATTAACATGTAGAATCTCACGTCGGGTCAATCCAGTGTCATGTACTCTTACATGCACCTATGTTTTGACTTTAGTATCACCATACTTATGACCAATGAGATGTGGTCATCAGTCAACAAACATTAGTCTATGTGCATTACTATTGTCCTTAAATAATAACACTCGACTATGAATATTTAGGAATAAAGACATTGTTCATATAATCTCATTTTTAAGTCACATACTTAAAGATATCGAATACGTATAATAATTCCAAGGACATTTATTATGCTAACATTTATAACGTAGTAAATAAAGATATAATAAAATAATAATAATAATAATCAATAAAACATAATTTATAATAATGAAATGTTTTCTTTAAAACATAAAAGTATTGTCTCTAGAGCACTAATACTAACAATGACTTTAATAATTTAGTATAGATTTTACCAATTTTAACATGCCTACTTATTTTTTTAACAAATATAGTTAATAAAATATTAAGCATAATTAAAAATTCATATAATTCAATCAAAAATCACATACATAACTACAAACTCTTTCAGTTATACTTTATTTAAAATTCAAAAAAGCGATTTTTTTTTAAAACATTTTGATTTTTATTTATATTATTACAACATAATATATTGATAATTTGGACGGTTACATGCTTTTACTAAGCGAATAAACTTTTATAAAATTTATAATTTTTTTTTTAAAGATTTGAAGTATTAAAGTAGTATTTTTAATACGTTTTTAAAAAGGTAGCATTTTCAGAACTACTAAAATCTCAAAACTTTTAAAAATTAATTTCACAATTAATTTTAAAGTCGCCCGTGCTTTGCACGGGTTATTAACTATTAAATTTCAGGATTTTGATCATCAATTGCATTATCTATTTAATATAAAATTGTCTATTTTACACATTAACTTCTAATACCACCCTGTGACCCAACACACCGAGTGAGGAAGCACTACGAGTATATGTATAGTTTTTACGACTTTAATCAATAATTTATATTTTTTATTGTTTAATTGTTAAAGGTTGTAATTTAGGATTTTTACACAGAGATGTGAGGGTAGTTATCTATTGTTTATTGTAAAGTCAAAAAAAATCCGATGTTAATTGATTATATTAAAAAATTTAAATCCATTGACTATTATATTTTTGTATTTCGAGAATTTGGTTATCATTTGTTGTACTATGCGTTCAATAAATAATCGTCTATTTTATAGATAAATTTCTAATACCACTATATGATCTAACATACTTAATGTAGAAATATTTTGAGTATATGTATAACTTTTACAGCTTTAATCTATAATTTATGTTTTTGTTTATTTAATTGTTAAAGGTCGTAATTTCAGGTTTTTATATAGATGTGAGGCTAATTATCCAATATATTACTTATTGTAATTAAAAAATTCGATGTTAATCGATTATGTTAAAAAAATTAAAGAAAATGTAACTTAATATATTAATAGATAATCGAAACAGTTTATTTTATTTTGGGAAAAGTCTAGAGGTCAGCGAAACTGGGTGCAAGAAAGGCTCGATCGTGGTTTTGCTAATCAGAGGTGGCGTGGGATGTTTCCTCAGGCTGAGGTTAGAGTGATTGAGGTGGCTACTTCTGATCACTTGCCTCTTTATCTTCAGCTGCAAAGGAAAGTTTATGTTCCTAAAAGTAAGCGTTTCCGGTTCGAGAATGTATGGGTAAAAGAAAAGGAGTGCTTCAATTTGATAAAAAATAGTTGGGAACAAACTAAGGATAAAGAGCTGCTAGAAAAAATCAGTTACTGTGTTCTCAAACTAGATGAATGGGGAGGGGGTCAGAGCCAGGAATTTAAAAGAAAATAGTTGGAATGTCGAAGTAAGTTACGTAAGCTTAGATCTCGTCGAGACGCAGAGGATATTCAAATTTATAATGATGCTCGATGGGAGTACTTGAATCTGCTAGAAAAGAAGGAAGTATATTGGAAACAACGAGCTAAGACGTTTTGGCTGCAGAATGGAGACTAGAACACTAGATTTTTTCATAGATTTGAATCAGCTCGAAAAAAGAGTAATGGGTTTCAGCGTATAAAAAATGAAGATGGTGAGTGGAAGGAGTCAGAAGAGGAGATCCAAGGTATTATTACAGACTACTTTTCTCAGCTATTTCAATCTTCACACTGTAATGGTGGTAGTTTGTCGGATAGAGAGTATGTAAATCAGGTGACAGAGGCGGAGAATGTAGTGCTAGGGGATGTAGTGATGTATGATGAAGTAAAAGATGCAGTTTTGTCCATGTATCCGGAGAAATCGCCTGGTATAGACGTGTTAAATCCTGCGTTTTTCCAAACATATTGGGGAATAGTTGGGGGCAACGTAGTCAAGTTCTGTCAACAGTACATGCTTACAGGGGTTTTGCCAAATGGTATAAACAAGACACTTGTTTGTTTAATCCCGAAAGTGAAGGTGCCAACTGCAATGACTGATTTACGCCCTATTTCACTTTGTAATGTGCTTATGCGTATACTATCCAAAGTTTTATCGAATAGATTGAAGCCTTGCTTGAAGCATTTATAGAAGGAAGGCTGCTAAATGATAATGCATTGATCACATTTGAAATAAATAATTATATGAAAAGATTGACTCAAGGTTCAAATGGTATGGCTGGCCTCAAAATAGACATTTCTAAAGCCTATGATAGGCTGGAGTGGGATTTCGTTTGTAATATGATTCTGTTAGATCAGGATTCAATGATCGTCAGGATCTAGACTCAATTGATCAGGATTGCTAACATCATCAGTATTGCATGGACATCAGTATTGCTCAAGGGTCAGTATCAGGATTGTCATCAGGATTTATATCAGGACTGTGATCAGGATTGATCATCAGGACTGGAAGCTGATCAGGATTTCTATTTCGAGTTGGTTTATGAGTCTAGTTAAATAAAGGAAGTTTATTTTGTCAGTTCCTAATTTATAGGAATGCAGCTGTCAATTTAGGATATGTTTCAATCTCTGTAATTGATTAGGACTTATCTTGTAATTGATAGAGAAGCTGTGTAGTATATAAACACAGTTTAGGTTTCGATTTATATCGATAACATACACGAGTATTTTGTAACCTAGAAGCTCTCAAGAACATCAGAATTTCTTGAGAGAGTTTGTAACAGTTTTATATCAGATTTAATAAGGCTGTTATTATTCTTTCATATTTGTGATACATAATTTATTAAGTCGAGAATCTTATACAATTGTATTCAACCCCCCTTCTACAATTGTTATTTACTGGGCAACAATTGGTATCAGAGAAAACTGATTTAAATTTGAATCAGATACGATCTAAGATGTCGACAAAGTATGAAAGCATGAAAATTCCCATCCTGAAGAAAACTGAATATCCAACATGGAAGGTAAAGATGCTGATGTACCTGAAGGTTATGGATCCTGACTATTTGGACATGATACGTGATGGACCATATGTTCCTACGAGAATAGTTCCACAAACAGATACTGTACCTGAACACTACGTGGTCAAGGTAAAAAGTGAATGGACTCTTGAAGAAAAGGCTGACGTTCTCAGAGATGCAAAGATAAAGAATATCCTTCACAACAGCCTTGATGCTGTCATGTCTAACAGGGTGATCGCATGCGAATCTGCAAAAGAAATTTGGGACACTTTGGAAACTCAATGCCAATGATCTGCATCTGTCAAGAAAAACAGAAGGGCTCTACTTATACAAGAGTATGAACAATTTGATGCGAGACCAGATGAGAGCCTTACTGACATGTATGATAGATTCCTGACACTCTTGAATAATCTATCACTGGTAGGCAAAGAGTATGTATCTGAAGATTCTAATACCAAGTTTCTGAGAGCTTTACCAGAAGAATGGGATACACAAACATCAATCATTAGGCATCAGTATGATCTAAACACTGTGTCTCTTGATGAAGTTTATGGGATGCTGAGAACCTATGATCTTGAGGTTCAACAAAGGAAGTACAAGAAAAGCAGCAAGGCAAAGTCTATTGCCTTGAATGTTGAGGCTAAATCAAAAGGAAAAGCTGTGGAGGTCTCTAGAAGAAAATCAAGAATAGTTGAGTCAGATCCTGATGACTCATCATCAGATACTGATGGCAATCCTGATGCCAATACTGATGATGATTCTTCTGACTCAGACATGGAAGAGATGGTTGCTATGATAGTCAGAGGCTTCAAAAAGATGAAGTTCAGGAAGGCTGGAAGACAAGGCAACTTCCAGAAAAAGACCTTCAATGCTGACAAAGACAAGTACAATAAAAAGGACAGTAAGAGTGGCAAATTTGACAAGTCAAAGGTTAGATGCTACAAGTGTAATGGAATGGGGCACTTTGCAACTGAGTGCAAGAAGGCTAAATCACTCATCACTTCAAGCAAGGATTGGATGGACTCTTCCTCAGAATCTGACACTGAGGTGGTCAACAATTCCCTAATGGCCAATACTGATGAATCTGCTGTTCCTGATGATAAGGTACTAAATACTGTCTTTGATTTTGATACTGATAATGCTTCTGAGTTAAGACATTTTCTAAAGTCATTGCATATTAGCTTTAGAAGTCAAACTGCTGAGAATACTAGGATCTTATCTGAGATGTCTGAACTTAGAAAAAGAAATGAGCATCTAGAAACTGAATTCTCTTTTATGCAAAAAGTACAGATAGAATGTGATAATGCTAAACACATGTATTTGGAGATGAAATTTAAATGTACTTCTCTTGAAAAAGAACTTGAGGAAGCTAAAGAGAAAATCAGAACCTGGACAGATTCTGGAAGGAAATTTCATGAAATAAATACTTCTAAGAATTGGAAAGAGTGTCTAGGTTATAAGTCAGATGAGGATAAGAAGCTGAAAAAGAAAGTTGTAATAGATGAGATAGTAAGACCAATGACCTATAGACATGTTATAGACAAAACCAAATCAAAGATTAAGCCTGTTAAATTTGTATTTGGTAATGATTTCAATTCTACTTTTGAAAAGGGATCTACTTCTGATAACTCAGTCTATAATGTGAAGTCTAGACCTGTCAAGAAAATTGAAAAGAAAAATGTAGGTTTATTGTCTCAGAAACAACTTAGGGAAAAAGTTAGTGATGCAATTGGTAAACAAAATCTACCTACTGTCAAGAGAAACATGAATGGTAAAGTTGGGATTAATAAAGAGAATAACTATAGGTTTATCCCAAGTGCACCTAGAAAATACTGCTTTAACTGTGGAAACTCTAATAATCTTGCTATTGATTGCAGGAAGAGTAAAAAGAAAGTTACTGAAATTCCTAAGTCTGATGTTAGGAGTAGATCAGTATTTTATAAACCACAGAAGTCCTATTTTCATTGTGGTAGTAAATAGCATTCTATTTATACTTGTGAAGAATACCAAAGTTTGTACTATAACTTTTATGATCCTTTACTTAAGTTTAATAAAATTGCAAATTCTGGTATCATTAAGAATGTCAATGTGAAGCATGCATCTGTTAATACTGATACTTGAAGGGTTTCGAGCACATAAACGCAACGGAAAACGTAAAAATAAATCAAAATTCGAAACCCATCCGCAGGATCCATGCGAAAACAAAAAATTTAATTCGGAGATTAAGAACAAATACCTTAAGAAGCTTTAACAATTCATTAATGGAAGATTAATGGATATCCAAAGCTTGTTCAGTCACCATGTATCCCGCTCTCGCGATCTACACTCTACGTTATCCACACGAACGCTTTTCTTGAAGGATTGATGTGTACTAGCACCCGAAAACTGCTTCTTTCTCTCTCTCTCTCTCTCTCTCTCTTTTCTTGCTCTCATAAGCGGCTAGGGTTTTAATGTAAAAACGTTTTTCATCATTAAAATCGGCCCTCTTTTAGAGTTTATATAGAGAGGAAAATAGTTTTCTAATTATAATCCAACTATAATAAAATACTAATCCGAAATTCCATTTTATTATTTAATTAAGTCGCACTTAATTAATTAATAATTAATTTCAGAACTAGTTTAAGTAATTCCATTTTCTATTTAAATAATTAATCAAGTCATACTTAATTAATATTATAAATAGAATAAATTACTTATTTAAATTTAAATTCATAATTTAAATTATTTCTCCTTCAAACGTTCTTTGTGTGTGACCCTGTAGGTTATTATTACGTTGGTAACAATTTTAATAACTAATTAAAATTGTAAACAATGAGCGGCATCTAGTAATACATCATTGCCACCCAAGTAATAATAATTAAATCGGTGATTCGATTAATCCTTTCGTGAATAATGTTCCAGGTAATATAATCCCTTTAACCTTAATATTATAGATTAAATTCGAGGCATGTAATGTGTCATGCTCTTCATAATTTAATCTTAGTTTTCTTGATCGATGAGTAGACTAATAAATCAAATCAACATTTGAGCATGGCCGTGCATTTCTTAGTCTCACTCAAACAAGAGGCCAATAATATCGCTCCTAAAATTAGGAGGGTTAAATCCCATCTAGATCATTCATATTTCTCATACGATTCATAATATACCCAATGTCCACTTTTATCATCACCCGGTCAAAGGTAACTTTTAATGTAATCAAAGTATATTAATTCTCGTATAAAAATATAATGATTTCAGGTCTAAGGATCATTACACCATTATCACAGTGAGAATTACTTATGACACTTTTAACACGTGTAATCTCACGGTGGGTCAATCCAGTGCCATATACTCTTACATGCACCTTTGTTTTGACTTTAGTATCATCATATCTATGACCAATGAGATGTGGTCATCAGTCAACAAACATACTAGTCTCTGTGCATTATTATTGTCCTTAAATAATAACACTCGACTAGGGATATTTAGGAATAAAGATACTATTCATATAATCTCATTTTTAAGTCACATACTTAAAGATATCGAATACGTATCATAATTCCAAGGACATTTATTATGCTAACATTTATAACGCAGTAAATAAAGACATAATAAACTAATAATAATAATCAATAAAACATAATTTATAATAATAAAATGTTTTCTTTAAAACATAAAAGTATTGTCTCTAGAGCACTAATACTAACAATCTCCCACTTGCACTAGAGCCAATATCCCATGTATCCAATACATTTGGAACTAGTGTGACTTACATGCTTCTGCTGCGACAAAGCCTTAGTCAGTGGTTCTGCAATATTATCAATAGTATGCACTTTACATATAAGTATATCTCCTTGATCATTAATCTCATTAATAAGGTGATATCGCCTTAGTAAATTCCCAAAATATCATCTTTGGCTACTTCGCTAGTATCAATATACTAAGCCTCGATTGTAGAATCATTTACGGTTCTTGCTATGAACTATTCTAGCTTACAACACATCTATTTAGACAAAACACAAATCCAGACTAAGACACAAAAACCGTCATGTCTGTCTAGAAACTAACATTCGTGTAACATTTTACATCCAGCTTCCCATCTCCTCCATATACCAAGAATGAGTCTTTAGTCCTCTTCAGGCACTTAAGAATATTCTTGATTCCAATCAAGTGACCATCACTTGGATTAGACTGGTACCTGCTCGTCATGCATAAAGCATATGAGACATCATGACGAGTACATATCATCACATACATTATGAAACCAATTTCCGAAGCATATAGAACTATACTAATGTGGTCCATATCATCCAATGATTTTAGACCATTTATTTTGAGATCACTATCTCATAGACATGGGAACATTTCCCTTTTAGCCTCTTTGCATCCCTAATTGGTGCAATACATTGTCAATGTATGTACTCTGACTTAAGCCGAATAATCTTCGTGATCTATCTCTATAGATCCTGATCCCTAAGATATAGGACACATCTCCTAAGTCTTTCATCAAGAAACTATTTATTTACCAAGTCTTAACAGTCTGTTGAGAAAGTATGTCATTCCTTATTTATAATATATCATCTACATATGATACTAGGAATGCCACATGGCTCCCACTAACCTTCTTGTAAACACACGGTTCATCTTCATTTTGAATAGAGCCAAACTATTTGACTGTTTCATCAAAAACGTATATTCCATCTCCTCGAGGCTTACTTTAATCCATAAATGGATCGACTTATCTTATAAACTATTTTAGCAAAACTTGGATCTATAAAACCTTCAGGTAGTGTCATGTACACAACCTTTTCAACGCTCCCATTCCAGAAAGTAGTCTTGACATCCATTTGCCAGATTTCGTAGTCATAGTAAGCAAGCAAAATCCCGATGGACTTGACCATTGCCACTGGTGAGAAAGTTTCATCATAGTCAATACCATGAATTTACTTGAAACCTTTTGCCTCCACTCATGCCTTATAGGTCTGTACATTACTATCCATGTCAGTTTTCTTCTTGAAAACGCACTTGCACCTTATAGGTTTTACCCCTATAGGTGGATCAACCAAAGTCCATACTTGGTTTTTCATACATGGAATCCATCTTAGATTTCATGGCCTCCTGCCAACTTTTAGCTCTTGGAATTTTCATAGCGTCTTGGTGGGTAAGAGGCTCATTATCATTATTCACAAGCATTACATCACCATCCCGAGTCAAGAGAATTTCATAATATCTCTCGGACTCATGGTGAATCCTACCAGACCTACGAACAACATGTGTTTCTTGAGCAGCATTGTCATTAACATTTTCTTGCACATTCTGCTCTTGTTCCAACTTCGGTTCAATGTTATCTCGTGGTTCTCGATCCTCATCGAGATCTATTTTCCTCCCAGTATTTCTTTTAGAAAGAAATTCTCTCTCAAGAAATGTAGCAGTCCGAGCAACAAACACTTTGTTCTCTGGAGGATTAAAGAAGTAAGACCCCTTTTGTTTTAATTTTGTATCCCACAAAATTACATTTATCTAATTTTGGTCCTAGCTTGTCATAGGTTAAACGTTTCACAAACGCTTTGCATCCCCTAATTTTCATAAATGACATGCTATAACTTTTCTCAGTCCACATCTTATATGGTGTCTCCTGAACCATTTTAGTAGGAACACGGTTTAGTGTATATGCACTTGTCTCTAGGGTATAACCCCATAAACTTATTGGAAGATCCTCTTGACTCATCATCCATCGCACTATGTCCAACAAAGTGTGATTTTAGTTCTTAGAAACCCCTTTCTTTGAACCTTTTCTACTTCAGCTTAATATTCTTTGAACTTTTCAAAAGATTCGAATTTGTTCTTCAAAAGATATCCATATTCGTATCTACTGAAATCATCAGTAACCGCTATAAAGTAGTAAAGCCTACCTTCTGCCATCGTACGCATATGACCACATACATCACCATGTATAAGTCATAATCGTTCGATGACCCTTTCACCATTTCTAGTAAAAGGGGCCTTTTGTCTTTTTACCAAATAAACCAAGATTCGCATTCTTCGTATGATTCATAATCAAACTTATCCAATCATCCATTAGTATGTAAATTGGAAATGCATTTCTTATAATATGGCCTTAAGTTACAGTGCCAAAGGTAATGTTTGATTTGAGTCATTTTAGAACATATAAATTGTTAACTAATTGTGCAACATCATTAACCTTTTCATTGAAATGTAATAAACAACAATTGTTATGTATCCAATTAAAATGAAAAACCTTTCTTGTCCATACAAGAAATCAATATAATGTCTCTACTCTTAGAGGCACGTAGTTACAATTATCAAGTTCTAAACTTAGCCTTATAGGCAGAATTAAGTAACGAGTTACTTTAACTAGAGCAACAACTTTTGCTCCAATTCTAACCTGAAACCTGAAGCTTGACCCTCACCGGTCTTCTTCTTAGATCTTCCAAATAAGCATGACAGTTTAACTTCCAGTCTTTCGATTTTCCACAGAAGCGACAATCCTCTTCTTTAATTAGCAACACCTCCTTTAGGCGACAAAACCTCTTTGGGATTGGAGTTTAATATGGCTATAGAATTAGATCAAATCTTCTTCTTCTTTCCATTCCATTTTCCTTTCCCATTCACATTCCTACATTCACCATCATTATGGGAGTAGTCCATGCATTTGTCATGTTGCTTACAGCAGTTCTCAACGTTCTTCACAACTTAGTGGGTGCTATGTCTATCTCATTTATTTCGTTATTCACTAACTAATTGAGAATATTTATTGTTCAAAGATTTGTATGATCAAATCATTCCGAGTCTCTAGACCAATCTTGAAACCCAAAATAAATAATAATCAAGGTACTCATTGTACCCTATCATCTTTAGAACATCTGGTCCAACCGAATCTCACGTTCCCTACTTGTAGGTGTATGGTGTCTTGCTATTGTCAAATCCCTTTTGACGAGCCTTTTCCTCAAACATCTTTTAAGGTGCTCAAATATCTCATAAGCATCCATATGCTCATATTGTTTCTTAAGCTCAACACTCATAGTTGCAAGCATGAGACATGAAACATCAGCAGTCGAATCATCAATTTGCTTCCAATAAGCATTATGTTCGGCACATGTTACATTCTCAGCTAAAAGGTAAGGGAAGAATTTGACTAACATCGTGGTGCCTGAGGACGATCCTCAAGCTCCTATATCAGTCGAGGAAATTTGTTCCTGTCAGCTTGTCCTTCTCAAGGACTGATCACATATAGAAGTTGTTTGTGTTATTTGTCATTTGATAGCTACAATATTAAAGTGCATAAAATTAATCTAGGTTGCAAATTTATTAATTATTATGTTTAAGTGATTATGGTATATCATTATATACCTCCCACTATTTTTATCAAATAAATAGCCCTAACTATTAATTCAGAAAGTATTTCTCTTAAATCTTTTTGTTGCCCAGTAATAATCTATTGTAGAAGGGGGGTTGAATACAATAGTATAAGATAATCGAATTCTTAATGTATATATCACAAATATGAAAGAAAGATAACAACTTTATTAAATCTGATATAAAACTGTTACAAACTCTCTCAAGAAATTCTGATGTTCTTGAGAGCTGCTAGCTTACAAAAACTCTCTCAAGAAATTCTATGTTCTTGAGAGCTTCTATCTTGATTCACAAATATTCGATTATGTTCACGTTCATAAATCGAAACCAAAACTGTGTTTATATACTACATAGCTTCTCTATCAATGATAAGTCCTAATCAATTACAAAGATTGAAACCTATCCATAATTGATAGCTACATTCTACAAACCAGGAACCGACAGAATAAACTTCCATCTTTAACTAGACTCCAAATATAACTCGAAGTAGGAATCTTGATCAGCTTCCAGTCCTGATGATCAATCCTGATCCCAGTCCTGATATGTATCTTGATCCTGACGACCATGCAATCCTGATGATGTCAGCAATCCTGATCAGTTGAGTCTAGCTCCTGACGATCATTGAATTCTGATCTAACACTTTCTAGTGAGCCAAGATCCATATTTCGTCATGCTTAAGGTTAGCTTTGGCTTTACTCCCAAAACATGATTTATTTAGGTAGATAACTCTTGTCAATTATATCATATATAACTCTTGGAAAGTTTGGTAGAACAACATTTGTTCACATTTATCTAATAAATCATACCAAGCTCCATGCCTCTAAGTTCACAATCCTATTGTGGTAACTTAGTTAAGTCTAACCCAATGGTCTAACAGTTAAGTATCACATTTACTTCATCGCGTCTTACCACGATAGATAGGAGTGCTTCACTTTGGCGAACCCACTCTTTCTCGATCTAGGTCTTGACGAGTGTTGCCCATTGGAAGGCATCTAATCGACTTAATATTTTAACTTTAGGGATTTTATTATTAAAACGACCATGATCCCATCATCAAGAGATTCCCAATTTTTCCTTGAACTGAGTACTTCAATTCAAAATTCATCAATGGTTTGATTTCCAGTCCAACGGAGGAGTCACACTGGTCTCACTTAAAACCCGCCTTCCTTACAAGCGCTGCTTGTATTTTTGTCAAAATCGCCCCATATCAAAAAATTAAAAATTCATACTTATTTCCGTGTTTCATAAACACAGGAATCTCATGTTCGTTTTGTTCAATTTTAAAATCTTGAATCGTTACAGATTTTATCTTGTTTAGCAAACATGACATGGGTGACGTATCTAATACATACATGTTTAATCTAATTAAAGCATGCATCATTATCTACGCATACATATCATCATCACATGCATCATGTTTGTAAAGTGCGTAAAGTAAACGTGTTTGGTTATGGCCCAACCTAAGTGATCTTTCCAAGCTAATGGAAAAATCAAGGTCAATCTATGGTGGTATCAAAATACAATACAATGTTACAAGTCTTCAAGCTTTAACTTGCCTCCTTGCTTGCCTCCTTGTAATGTTTCCTTGGTTCTCCATCTTGGATGTCTTCATATATATTACATAAATAAAACAACCTATCCTACTGAACTTACAAGTAGAACTCGAGTTACATTCGAGATTTAAACATTACAAGGAATAACGACATGCAAGTCGTATTTAGAAACCAAACCATTAAAACAAAACCACTATCTATGGGTCTTTAGGCCATAACCAATCACCATGCTCATATAACAATTAAGAACATCTCATATTGCATTAACATATCATACCATATCAAATTTCTCATGATCCAATCATAGAAATCAAATAAAGTGTAAATCAGAAAATCAAAATCAGAATTCTGAAAACATTAAATCGCTGTTTACAGACAGTAAACGACGTCAAACGCCTTACAGACGAACGAGTGACTCTTGTCAGTTTTGTTCAGACGTTCGTTTCCCTTTCCGAAAAGGTATTTTCGGCGAAATTCTGACACAGTATGCAAATTTCACTAAATTTGCGCATCGTATTCAGAAATCGTATCGAATTCGATTTAATATGTATCATATACATACAGCAATATACATAATCATCTCATGATTATCAAATCCTCATGAATATAATATATTCAAAAACATATGCATACATATATATAAATCAACACAAAAACATGGTAGATCGCAAATATGCATATATATCGAAAACTGTTAAACACACAACCGAATTAAAACGTTTCGCAACTAGCTCTGATGTCATTGAAGGATTTAGAGCACATAAACGCAACGGAAAACGTAAAAATAAATCAAAATTCGAAACCCATCCGCAGGATCCATGCGAAAACAAAAGATTTAATTCGGAGATTAAGAACAAATACCTTAAGAAGCTTTAACAGTTCATTAATGGAAGATTAATGGATATCCAAAGCTTGTTCAATCACCATGTATCCCGCTCTCGCGATCTACACTCTACGTTATCCACACGAACGCTTTTCTTGAAGGATTGATGTGTACTAGCACCCGAAAACTGCTTCTTTCTCTCTCTCTCTCTCTCTCTCTTTTCTTGCTCTCATAAGCGGCTAGGGTTTTAATGTAAAAACGTTTTTCATCATTAAAATCAGCCATCTTTTAGAGTTTATATATAGAGGAAAATAGTTTTCTAATTATAATCCAATTATAATAAAATACTAATCCGAAATTCCAATTTATTATTTAATTAAGTCGTACTTAATTAATTAATAATTAATTTCAGAACTAGTTTAAGTAATTCCATTTTCTATTTAAATAATTAATCAAGTCATACTTAATTAATATTATAAATAGAATAAATTACTTATTTAAATTTAAATTCATAATTTAAATTATTTCTCCTTCAAGCGTTCTTTGTGTGTGACCCTGTAGGTTATTATTACGTTGGTAACAATTTTAATAACTAATTAAAATTGTAAACAATGAGCGGTATCTAGTAATACATCATTGCCACCCAA
Source organism: Heracleum sosnowskyi (assembly GCA_030848705.1). NCBI lineage: Eukaryota > Viridiplantae > Streptophyta > Magnoliopsida > Apiales > Apiaceae > Heracleum > Heracleum sosnowskyi. The sequence continues at coordinate 16,368,456 of CM061239.1, forward strand.
GTAATAATAATTAAATCGGTGATTCGATTAAGCCTTTCGTGAATAATGTTCCAGGTAATATAATCCCTTTAACCTTAATATTATAGATTAAACTCGAGGCATGTAATGTGTCATCCTCTTCATAATTTAATCTTAGTTTTCTTGATCGATGAGTAGACTAATAAATCAAATCAACATTTGAGCACGGCCGTGCATTTCTTAGTTTCACTCAAACAAGAGGCCAATAATATCGCTCCTAAAATTAGGAGGGTTAAATCTCATCTAGATCATTCATATTTCTCATACGATTCATAATATACCCAATGTCCACTTTTATCATCACCCGGTCAAAGGTAACTTTTAATGTAATCAAAGTATATTAATTCTCGTATAAAAATATAATGATTTCAGGTCTAAGGATCATTACACCATTATCACAGTGAGAATTACTTATGACACTTTTAACATGTGTAATCTCACGGCGGGTCAATCCAGTGCCATATACTCTTACATGCACCTTTGTTTTGACTTTAGTATCACCATACCTATGACCAATGAGATGTGGTCATCAGTCAACAAATATACTAGTCTCTGTGCATTATTATTGTCCTTAAATAATACCACTCGACTAGGGATATTTAGGAATAAAGATACTATTCATATAATCTCATTTTTAAGTCACATACTTAAAGATATCGAATACGTATCATAATTCCAAGGACATTTATTATGCTAACATTTATAACGCAGTAAATAAAGATATAATAAACTAATAATAATAATCAATAAAACATAATTTATAATAATAAAATGTTTTCTTTAAAACATAAAAGTATTGTCTCTAGAGCACTAATACTAACAATACTGACAAAGCAAATCCTGATGAAGTTAATCCTGTCAGGACTGCTAAAGTCAAAAATTCTTCTGCTGCTAAATTAAGTAAGATGCATGGAAAAGGAACCCAACAAGTGTGGGTTCCTAAATATTCTAACTAGTGAATTGTAATTCTGATTGCAGGGAAAAAGGAAAAATGTGTTAGTCATGGATAATGGATGTTCTGTGCACATGACTGGAAACAAAGCCCTGTTATCAGAATATGAGGAAAAAGCTGGCCCAACTGTGTCTTATGGAGATGGCAACATTGGACAAACTTTGGGATATGGAAATATAATCATTGGAAATGTCATCATTGAAAAAGTAGCTCTAGTGAAAGGACTAAAACACAACCTGTTGAGTATTAGTCAAATCACTGACAGAGGTTATCATGTCAACTTCTATTCCACACATTGTGAAGTAGTCATCAAAGCATCAGGAAAAGTTGCACTCACTGGCTACATGCATGGTAACATTTATGAAGCCAACATTCAAGGAAATACTGAGGGCTCTCCTTCTTGTCTCATCAGTAAAGCATCAGTAGATGAAAGTTGGAATTGGCACAAGAAGCTTTCTCATCTCAACTTCAGCAATATCAATGAGTTGGTTAAGAAAGATTCGGTTACAGGATTGCCTAAAGCTTTGTATACTCCTGATGGACTCCGTGATGCATGTCAAAAAGCTAAACAGAGAAGGACATCATTCAAGAGTAAATCTGAATCCTCAATTGATGAACCATATCACATGTTACATCTTGATCTATTTGGACCAGTCAATATTATGTCCATCAGTAAGAAAAGGTACACTCTTGTAATTGTTGATGAATACTCGAGAAAATATGAGACTCCAGATATACTGTTGGATCATGTGAGAATGATTGAGACATGCACAAAGTATAAAGTCAAGATTCTGAGAAGTGATAATGGTACTGAATTCAAGAATGCAAAGATGGAAGAGTTATGCAAATACAAAGGAATTATTCAACAATTCTCTGCTCCTGGTACACCCCAGCAAAATGGAGTAGTAGAAAGGAAAAATAGAACTCTTATTGAAGCTGGCAGAACTATGTTGGAAGAAGCTAAATTGCCTACATATTTCTGGGAAGAAGCAGTCAACACATCATGCTATACACAAAATCTCACATTGATAAACAGACATGGTGTAACTCCCTATCAAATGCTCAAGGAGAAGAAACCTAGTTTGAAGCATTTGCATGTGTTTGGCTGTAAGTGTTTTGTTCTCAGAACTCATCCTGAACAGCTAGGGAAATTTGAAACAAAGGCTGATGAGGGAATTTTCATTGGCTATCCTGCATCAAGAGCCTTTAGAGTTTTCAATTTGAGAACAAGGACTGTCATGGAGTCAATACATGTATCTTTTGATGATAAGAAGATAACAGGAATTGATGAAGACTCACATGATAGGTTGATTTTTGAAAATGAAGCTACCAAGGAACCTGAAGAAATAGAATCAGATACTGATACACCATCAGATACTGATGGGTCATCAAATCCTGGTGATCCATCAAATCCTGATGACTCACCAAATACTGATGGTTCTAACACTGATGATGCAAATCATGGTGACACAGCTAGTAGTGCAAATGTTGAGGGGGAGCAACAGCAAACTGCTACAAATTCTGAGTCTACTCAATCGTCTGAACAGAATTCTTCAGATACTGATTCAAGTGACAATCCTGATAATCCATCAGGAGGTGACAACAACAATTCAAGGGGAGCTTCTAATGAATCAAATTCTTCTAATGAAGACAACACCAATCCAGGGGGAGCATCAAGAGACAATTTACCACCAGCAAGGAAATGGACAAGAGATCATACTCCTGATTTGATAATTGGAGATCCTGATACAGATGTTAAAACAAGAAGTGCAACTCAGAATGAATGTCTATATCATAACTTTCTATCCAAGGAGGAACCTAAGAAAGTTGAAGATGCACTTAAGGATGCTGATTGGATTACTGCAATGCAAGAAGAATTAAATGAATTTGAAAGGAATGAAGTCTGGAAACTAGTACCAAGACCAAAGAATAGGTCAATTGTTGGTACAAAATGGATTTTCAAGAATAAGACTGATTCAGATGGTGTAATAATCAGAAACAAAGCAAGGCTAGTTGCAAAGGGGTATTCTCAACAAGAAGGAATTGATTATGATAAAACTTTTGCTCCTGTTGCAAGACTAGAAGCCATCAGGATCTTTCTGGCTTATGCAGCTCACAAGAAATTCAAGGTTTTCCAGATGGATGTAAAAAGTGCTTTCTTAAATGGTGAACTGGAGGAAGAAGTATATGTTGAACAATCTCTTGGTTTCATTGATCCAAAGTATCCAAATCATGTCTACAGATTGGATAAGGCACTTTATGGACTAAAGCAAGCTCCAAGAGCATGGTATGAAACTCTAGCTCAATTCTTACTGGAAAGTGGATTCAAAAGAGGTACTATTGATAAAACTCTATTCTATTTGAATCATGGTAAGGATTTGCTTTTAGTTCAGATTTATGTTGATGATATCATTTTTGGGTCAACAAACAATAAGCTGTGTGAAAAGTTTTCTAAGCTTATGTAGTCAAGATATCAAATGAGCATGATGGGAGAAATGAGTTACTTTCTTGGTCTTCAAGTTAAACAGACTGATGATGGTATTTTTATCAATCTGTCAAATTATACAAGGAATTTTTTGAAGAGATTTAACATGCAAGATTGTGCTACTGCAAGTACTCCTATTGCTATAGCTACCAAACTTGATCCTGATCAAGGTGTTGAGGTAGATGTAACTCACTACAGAGGAATGATTGGCTCTTTATTGTATCTCACTGCAAGTAGACCAGATATCATGTTTGCAACCTGTCTATGTGCAAGATTTCAAGCAAAACCTAGGGAACCTCATCTGACTGCAGTCAAAAGAATCTTTACATATCTCAAAGGCACTCCTTCACTTGGTCTTTGGTATGCAAGGGAATCAGATTTTGGGTTGTGTGGTTATTCAGATGCTGATTTTGTAGGATGCAAGATAGACAGGAAAAGTACTTCAGGAAGTTGTCAGTTTTTGGGTGGTAGACTAGTTTCATGGTTTAGTAAAAATCAAAAGTCTATCTCTACTTCAACTGCAGAAGCTGAGTACATTGCTGCAGGAAGTTCTTGTGCTCAGATAATGTGGATGAGAAATCAGTTGTTAGATTATGGCATGTCATACTCAAAAATCCCTATTTATTGTGATAACCAAAGTTCTATTGCAATGACAGGAAATCCAGTTCAGCATTCTCTTACGAAACACATCAGTATTAGATATCACTTCATAAGAGAACAGGTTCTGGAAGGAACAATTGAACTTCACTTTGTTCCTACTGATCAACAACTAGCTGATATATTCACCAAGCCACTGCCTGAAGCTACTTTCAACAAGTTGGTGAATGAACTTGGAATGATGAACTTTGAGAATTTCTGAGGTAAGCTACAGAGAGGAAATCCTGATGACTATCAAATCCTGATGGTCATTCTGCAAGGTATGTAATTTTGATCAAATCCTGATAGGACACAATCCTGACAGGAAGTCAACTGGTCAATCCTGATGTACAGGTCAGTATTTCATTGCTTAATTTGTGCCTGATTTTTCGTCAGTTACTGATGAGAAACGTTTGAGTTTTAGTTGGACAACTGTATGTGCGCGTGTGTCACACTGATAGATATATACATATAGATACACATAAAAAGCGGTGCAGTTATGTTTAAGTACGCACGTAATTTGTCCACTAATCATTTATGCACTAATCACAGCATGCCACCTGTCACTGAGAGTAATATTTTGTTTTAACAAAATACATTTGATTTTCTAAATTACCGTTTACTCTCTTATCATCAGTTTTTCATCTTCCTTCTCTCTCTCTCTGTGCTCAAGAACCCTAATTTTTCAATCTCAATTCTCGAGTTTTTACAAAGTATCAATGGCATCTTCATCATTCATGAATAAACAGACTGTAATTAGTGGTGTTACCTTTGCCACTATTAATTTTGTAGCCGTTCTATCTCATCAGGATTTGCCCTCTGAGTTTCATATCAAATAGGATTTTCTAGCTTCAAGTCCATTGAAGTTTGCTCTAACAGAACCTGCTAGTTTATCGTTTAAGTCCGTGATGCAGGTATGGAACTCAGTTGTGTTTGGAAAAGGGCCATCAGGAACATTGTTGATGATGTTTGAAGTCAATGGTGTTACTTACAATGTCACCCCTGCTGTTATTGAAGAGGCGTTGCATTTGCCAATTCTTGGTGATAGTGTTCCTGATGTGGTTACATACTCTACTCTTTTTCAGTTTGTTTCTAAGCTTGGCTATAACAGAGAAGTAAAGAGGTATGGCAACCTCTTTAGGACAAAGCTTAAGAAGGAATGGAATTTCTTCTTTGACACAATCAACCGATGTTTCCTGAATAAGACATCAAATTTTGATGATCTTCCATCAGGATCTCTCAAAATTGGGTACTCTCTTATCCATTCTACAGTGTTTGATTATGGTAGTTTTATCTTAAAAGCTTTAAGTGATAGGAAGTCAGATAAGTTAGATTATGTCTGTTTCCTTAGATTTTTTATGTTAATCTTTAATCACTTCTGTCCTGATGTTATTTGTAAGAATGATGTGATTCTACCTATTTGTAGAATTACAGAGAATAATTTGAAGTCCTTAGTCAACAGTGATAAGGAAAATGGTTTTTCAGGCAATGCCTATATTCCTGATGAGGTCAGGCTTTTCTTGAAAGAGAAAATGCCTACTTATTATGGATCAGTTTCTGATGTTATGGGGCACGGCCAATCACACCTTGTTCCTAACCCAAGCATCCAACCCAAACACTCTAAACAGTCAACAACCACCTCTATTGTCTCCCAAAAGACTTTAGTTGTAAACACTAAGAAATCAGCTAGAACTGATGTGTCTGGAAGGCAATCAGGTTCAAAGGATTTTTCCTCTACACCACTCACTCAAAAGAAGTTACAAAGGGGTGTACAAGGGGTCCTGGTGAAGAAGGATGCCAAGGCTGTTCCTGATAAGGTTGTTGAGGGTGTTACAGTGAAAAGAAAGTTAATATTGAGAGATGAAAGTGATTCTGAGGATGATATGCCTATATCCTCTAAGTTCAAGATAATCAAGGAAGTTGCCGATACTGCTGTTGAAGCTGTGGCACCATCTTCTAAGCCATAGAAGAAAAGGAAATTATCTAAAAGCAGGTATCATATTCCTTTGAAGACACATGTTACTGATGGACATGACACTTCAAATCCTAATGAGCAGTCAAATCCTGATGCTCAAGCAAATCCTAACGTTGGTAATCCTGATGCTACTCCAAGTAAAGTTGTCTCTATTTCAGACTCTCCAGCCAAAGACTCTTCAACAAAACGACATGTTGATATATCATGGGAGAAGCTTGGTACTGCTGCTTCTAAATTTGGGTTTATACATCCCATGGACAAGAAAAGGAAAGTAGAAGAGATAGTCTTTCAGAGACAGAAGAAACTGAAAGGATCTAGCTCACAAGAACCTGGACCTCAAAGTGGTTCAGCAGCTAATACTGAATATCCTGCCCCACAAGAACCACTCAATCAAAGTTTGGGTGAAGGCATAGCTGATGGAATGGTCACACAAGAACCATTTTCTCAAAGGGAGAATGAAGACATCAACATTCCAGCCACACAAGAACCATATTCTCAATGTGAAGATGCAGGCCAAACAGCTACAGTTTCTGAGGAATTTCCTGACAAAGCTCAAGGGGTTTCTGGTGCAGATGAAATTGAAAGATTGGTTGAGGACACTGTCATTGAGGGAAGTACACAAGAACCTTTAGCTCAAAGTATTGAAGCAGCTTCTGAACCTCAGGCTCCACAAGAACCATCAGTAACAAATCCTGATGCAAGCCATTCAAATCCTGACAGTGTTGCTCCTGATGCTAGTGGTGCTCCTGATGCTGAGCCAATCCTGATACAACCACTTAGCTCAAGACCAATGACAGATTCTATCACAGCATCACAGGATAAACTTAAAGGTATTGTTATTCCTGATCCTGATGTTACTCATGATTCTGATTCTGATGCTGATGATAGTGATGATAGTGATGATGATAATCAAGATGAGAAGGATCAACTTGCTACAACACTTAAATCTAGTCTTGGAACCAACTTTGGTTCTTCAAGCATTTTCATGACTGACAAGGCTGTGACAGAAAAGGATTTTCGACAAGACTTTTCTAGTCCTTCACCAATTGATCCAGCTGAGCTTCTGAGAAAAGATGAATTGGAAAATGAATGGTACAGATCTTTTAATTCTGTTAGTTTTACCTGTGCATTGGAACATGCTTCTCATGCTGCCAGAATCATTGAGAATGAAGATATGAAGAATAATTTGAAGGCTACAACTCTTTTATCCAAAAGCCTCAAGCATGAAATTGATTCTGTCAAAGCTACAACTGAAAAGGCGAGGATTGATATTTCTCAGAACTTTACAAAGGTGCCTATTGCTCTTCAACTCAGAATAGTAGAATCCCAAGTTAAGTCAGTCATTACTGAACAGTCTTCCATCAACAACAGAATTGATTCTCTTGATTCTAAGGTAACTGACATTCAAACCTCTCTTGCCATAATTTTAAATCTCTTAAATCCTGATGTCAAAAAGGGGGAGAAGGTAAGTCAGACAAAATGTACACCTGATCTAGTATTGAGAAATAATGATGATGATGATCATACTGGAAATGATGGTGATGACAAAGTTTTACAAGGAGAAACCTCTGATGCTGCTACTGTGAAGTCTACAATTCAAACTTCTCAAAGTCAAACAACGCAGTCAACTCATGTTTCTGATTCTGGAATTAGAACAGTAAGGACACTGGTACAATCTCATATCCTGGCGGAAGAACAAATCCTGACAGGTGATCAAATCCTGATGGATCATCAAATCCTGACGCCTGGTCATGGACAAACACTTGCTATAATTCCTGAAGGAAATGAAGATGTGCTCATTGATAATCCTGGAGATGCAACTAATCTATTTCAGAAGTTCACAACAAGGGATGGTAATGTTGTTACTCTTTATCACACTGATAAGAGAGTTCAACAGTTATTTGCAAGGAAGGCACTTTCTACTGCTAGTGAAGAATATCCTGATCTCTCACATGAAGAATTTCTAAATCAACAGAGAGAAATGATGGAGAGTTTCAAGAATCTTGCTCCTGCTAGAGTTAGAGGAGGCAGAGGTAGAAGAGGTGCAAGAAGAGGTGCAAATAGAGGAAGAATCTCATCAACTCAAAATATGCCTAGACAGACAAGGTCTAGAAGTCTAAGAATAGAAGAAATTCCTGAACCTACTCAAAATCTAGTAGTTCCTGACATGTCTACTTTTGGTGATGATGGAATTATTGAAGAAGTGCATGAATTGAGAAGAAGACCAAGACAATCAACACTCATCAGTAATACAACTCAAATTCCATATTCTAATCCTGACATTGTTCCTGACACTGTTCAAGATCCTGATGAATCTGAAATTCTACAAGAGGTTGATTTGTTAATCTTATCCACTGTTGTTGATTCTCATAATTTGTGAAGTTAATGAAGAAGAAGAAGCAAGAAGAAGAGTGATCAAAAGAACAACAGATAGAGATTTTAATATCTATGTACAAAGGCTTAAACACTCAAATAGAAGGTTGTGGAGAAATTCAAGCAGACAACAACATCAGTTAGAAAGAAGCTATGTTCTTGAGAAAGAAAAAGACAAGAAGTGGAAGAACATTGACACACTTAGGTGTGATAGACCTATCAACTTTCAGTCTGGTGGAGTTATAACAAGTGCTTCCAGTGTTGCTAATTTTTCTGATTCATTTAGATCAAAAGCACTCTGGTTACAGATGTTTTCAAATCTAAGGCAAATGACAAACAACTCAAGAGGAGGTATTGGACACAGGGATGCTGAATTTCTGAATATACCACGTGTTGATCATCATGCCTTGACTGAAATTGGAGGTATTTTAACTTCTGAACACCTGAACAATTTATTAGTTGTTGATGTAGTTATAGATTGTCATGATGGTACTGAAAAGAAAGAGAAGATTCTGTACTTTATGAAAAATGGTAGTGTGAAGATTCTATCCATTCAAGATCTACTGGTGAAGAATACAAAGGAACTGAAATATGTTCATTATCTGCTAAAATGGAAGAATGAAGTGTGCAAGGTATGGAGTGATATGATTCTGTCAACAATAAGGAGAAGATTTCATGAAGGAAAGAATTACAATGGTAATTATACTCCCATGTATCTAAATCTAAGAGATCAAGATGTGGAAATGGAAAGGGCCACTACTGTTAAAGAAATGTCTTTTGGCATGAAGCAACTTACTCTTAATCCTGATGGGAAGGAAATTGCTTATCTCCTGATTGAAGATCATAGTCTACCAAGAAGTTCAATTCAAAATCTCAGAGCAGTTATCTACCAGATTAATGAGGAAGATGAAGAACTCAGAAATCTTAAGGAAAGACTGATTCAAATTCTTGAAGAAAAAGAAGAAAATTTGTTATCCGACTTCTTGAAGATGAATCTGTTCTATCAAAGAATTTTTACAGATAAGTTGCTGTTGTAAATACTTGTACATTTTGTAAATATATTTTTAACATCATTGAATCTAGGAATCTATACTTTATTTCACAAAGTATGAGATTGGGGGAGATTGCTAGATCAGGATTCAATGATCGTCAGGATCAAGACTCAACTGATAAGGATTTCTGACGTCATCAGTATTGCATGGACATCAGTATTGCATGGACATCAGTATTGCTCAAGCGTCAATATCAGGATTTATATCAGGACTGTGATCAGGATTGATCATCAGGACTGGAAGCTGATCAGGATTTCTATTTCGAGTTGGTTTATGAGTCTAGTTAAATAAAGGAAGTTTATTTTGTCGGTTCCTAATTTATAGGAATACAGCTGTCAATTTAGGATATGTTTCAATCTCTGTAATTGATTAGGACTTATCTTGTAATTGATAGAGAAACTGTGTAGTATATAAACACAGTTTAGGTTTCGATTTATATCAATCACATACACGAGTGTTTTGTAACCTAGAAGCTCTCAAGAACATCAGAATTTCTTGAGAGAGTTTGTAACAGTTTTATATCAGATTTAATAAAGCTGTTATTATTCTTTCATATTTGTGATACATAATTTATTAAGTCGAGAATCTTATACAATTGTATTCAACCCCCCTTCTACAATTACTATTTACTGGGCAATAGCTTCGTAAATTTGGATTCTCTGATCTATGGATATCAAGAATTATGGGACTAATTACATCAGTCTCGTATAGTTTTACTCGTAATGGGAGTGTCTTTGGAGAAGTTATTCCCCATCGAGGAGTGCGCCAAGGGGACCCACTATCGCTTTACATTTATATTATGTGTGCAGAGGGTCTTAGTTCTATCATCCGCCGGAACGAAGAAGTTGGTTTACTTCATGGTTGTTCTATTGCACGGGGAGCTCCTGCAATATCTCACCTCAGTATGTTCTTTCCAGAAAATACTTGTGCATCCTTGCAAAATTCATATTAATTAGAAACTAAACAAATACTTGCTAAAAGAAGATGAACTGTGAAAGGGGTGAAAGGATAATTAATTTGACTTACATAATGTATGGATACACTTTAGGGTTGTTTAGAAGAACATGTAGATGAGCCTCATCTCGTTCTTTTTCTTCGATCGACTTCATTATTGCTGCAGATAATGGACCAGAAAGCTTGCTTTGGTCTTTCGGAAGACCGGCAGTTGTGCAACTGTGTCGAATAAACTCGGTGCAAAATTCTACAGATTCTTCTCCTAGGTAACTTTCAGCTATACAACCCTCCGGATGAAAACGGTTTCGCACATAACTTTTTAATACTTTATTGAACCGTTCAAATGGATACATCTATCTATAAAAAACTGGTCCACACAAACGCAATTCTCTAACCAAGTGAACTATGAGATGTATCATTACATAGAAAAATGAGGGAGGAAATATTTTTTCCAGCTCGCACAAGGTTAATACCATATCTGACTGCAACTTATCCAATTTTGATACATCGACAACTTTGTTGCACAAAGAATTGAAAAAGAAACATAGCCTTATAATGCTAACCCTAACATTTTTTGGCAGAACGGAACGAATGGCAACGGTTAGCAACTGTTGAAGGAGTATATGATTGTCGTGGGATTTCAGCCCAAACAACTTCAAATCGGGCATTGATACACAATTTTTAGTGTTCGACGAATGCCCGTAAGGAATTTTCATTGACGCGAGTGATGACAACATTTTTCTTTTTTCTGCCTTTGAAAGAGTAAAAGAAGAAGGGGGCAAGTAGGTTTTCCTTTCTCCTACTTTTTGTGGAGCCAAATCTTTCCTGATGCCCATTTCAAACATATCACGACGAGATGCCTCACTATCCTTAGACTTATATTTTAAATTCAATAGTGTTCCAATCAGATTATCGCACACATTTTTCTCGATGTGCATAACATCGAGACAGTGACGAACATGATGAAACTTCCAATATTCTAACTCAAAAAATACTGACTTTTTCTTCCATGCACAGTCCACCTTCTTTGACCTTTTTACTTCATTTTCAAAAATAAATTTTATTTTCTTCTGCTGTTCTAACACCTCTACTCCAGAAAGGGGTTGACGTGCATGTCCAAGCTCTTGCTCACCATTAAAAGCTGCCTTCTTCCTCCTATAGGGATGATGCCTAGGCAAATAGCGACGATGACCTTGGTAACACATTTTCTTGCTATAACTTAAATATTTAGCTACGGTATTATCACCACACACTGGACATGCCATATAACCTGTTAGGCCGAATACACAATATATAATCAAGTATGTATGAGAATAACAATCAAGAACACAGGTTTGTAAATCAACAAACTGAATTATATTAAATAATTCTCTCTTAGTGATGTTAATGAATCACAAAGAGCTACTAGGTTACAAGAATAATATATTCAATGTTCGCGTCCCTTCTAGGGATAACCTATCTGTGTTTATATAGTACACAGCTACATACAATCCTTATCTAATTGATACTCCTATAAATTAGCTATACAATTATTATCAATTAAGGATTGCTTCAGTCTTCTGTCCAGTCTCCTTAGCTGTATCAATATATTCTGCTTCTTTCCATCTTCAGAATATATTGCTTCTAGAATCTTTATCTTTGCACCGACAGCTAAGTCAACTATCACCCTGTCAGACTTTAACAAACTCTGACTGGCTTCTATATAAACTCTTCACCCAGTCAGACTGACTCAAACTCTGACTGGCTTCTATATAAACTCTGATATGTACCTGGAACTTAAACACTGATGAACAAACGTCAGCAATTATATCTAACAATCTCCCCCAACTTGTTCATACCAAAATGTACAAGTTAAAAAGATAATTGATGATGTCAAAACATATAACAAATGCAGTGTTTAAAATATGTCAGAGTTTAATTTTAAAACAGAGTTTAAATTTAACTTAGAACAGAAAACATAAAAACTTACAGTCAGACTTTACTTGACTTCTTCAATATCAGGTACTGTCCTGAGATAATCAATCAGCAGTCTTCTTTCAGCCTTCTCTAGCTCATCCACCATAATCTCTTTTAGCTCTTTAAGTTCTGAATCACTCTCCCCTGTTTGGTAGATAGCAGCTCTTAGAGAATATATGATGTTTCTTCTCATATCATTTCCTAGCCGAATGTAATGAGCTTTGTCTGACTCTAGGTTGAATTCTAAAACTTTTGTTCCAAGTGCTGTTTTAAATCTAGCACTGTTTCTCTTCATCTCCACTAACTTTCCAGTATGATCCCTATACTTTGGAATATAAACACTTGATACTCCTCCTCCAAGCATAGCTTTAGATCTCAGAATCTTTTCTCTCAAAACTTGAGCAACATCATGAGTATATCTGTTTTTGACTTTTAAAAGATAAAGTACATACTCCAGTTCTTCCCATGATTTGAGATTAACATCAGATTCTCCAACTTTATAAACTCTTCCATCACTCATGAAGTATAACAAAAACTGCTTCTTCAAAACTTTGTGAAAAATCAACTGAACAGAGTCTAACTTATCAAGGTTTTCTTGTATAACCCCAATACCAGATTCTGCCAGTGAAATGTTATCTTGAGATCTGTTATTTATTCTTCTCTCTCTGTGTGATCCCAGTCCAGATTTATCAAAAGCTTCTTTTCCCAATACAGTTCTGGTTTCTGAGAATTTCACAGCTTCAAGCTTTAATTCTTCAAGAATTTTAGGTTTGCTGAATCCTGGAAGTTGTGTAGATTTCTGTACAACTTGAGCAACGTCAGAGGTTGTCATAACTTTAGTAGAAACATCAACTTGAGCAGCGTCAGAGGTTGATTTAGCTAATCTTGTTTCAACTTGAGCAATGTCAGAGGTTGAATAAATCTTCTTAGGTAACTGTTCTTCTTCTACCAGTTTACCTTTTCCTTTGTCAGCATTTTTAATCACAGGCCTCCTTGAGTACTGTAAACTCTGATCAGAGTTTACAATCTCTTTGATAACAATTCCTTTTTCTTTCTTTCTAGGAGCCTTGATTTCCTTCTTCTTGTAGATTCCAGCTTCAACATTCTTCTTGTGTTCCTCAACAAGCATTTGCTCTTCAGCTTGGATATCTTCAATTGAAATACCTTTTCCATGTTCTGCCATAAACATCTTAGCAGCAATTTCCTCATCAGTAGATGGCTTATCAGAGATTATCAAACTTTTGTATCTTGAACCACTGGCAGAGTTTACATGTCCCTTTCCAGAGTTTGATCTTTTATCAGAGTTTGATCTTCTTGAAAGTAGTCTTCTATCATCATTTGATCTTAAGCTCTTTCCATTTCCTCCCTTGTTTCCACCATCATTACCATCATCCCTCCGTCCCAGAGTTTGAGTGTCTTTGCATTTGTCACTTGGTACACTCTCCCCCTTTTTGACATCATCAGAAAGTAGTACTGATGTCAACAACTCAATAGCATTAGAAATTGATGTTAGTTGTGCAGACATAGCAGTCTGGTTGTCCTCAACTTTCTCAAGCCTCTTCTGAATGTCATCAGAGTCCTTAGCTTGCTTCTTAAACATGGAATTGTAGTAAGTCCTATCATTCTTCAGAGTGAGATCTCTCAGACCAACTTCATTCCTCAAAGCAGTGACTTCCTTATGAGACTCATCAAATCTGTTGTGGAGAGATTTAATTTGAATCACAGTAGCCTTCAGACTTGTAAGAATATCAGGACTTGAAATTGTCTTCACAGAATCTCCAAGAAAATCAGCAGCCCTCTGTGCTGAAAAGATACAATCCGCAGCAGCCCATCTATTGTAGTACATATCTTGAAAATGCTCAGCTGTAGCTCGATTGACCTCTCTTAGCTCATCAGAGTTTGCTTGACTCTCAAATAACTCCTCTTGAGAATGATCAGAACTATCATTATCATTATCATTCTCTGCTGTATTCTCTGCAGGAATATTCTCAACATCAGGCTCTGGAATCTCAGAGTTTGCAGTATGCAGGAACTCTGCTTCTTTTGTTACAATCTCAACAACAGATTGTTGTAGAGCTTCAAGAACAATAACATCCTCAGAGTTTACAACGAACTCTGCTTCAACAGGAACATTCTCTGTTGCATCCTTATCAGCAACATCAGGATTTTTAGCAACAGTTTCTATAGCTTTAGCAGCTAAAGTCTGATCAACTTCCTCACCTTTCTCAAGATCAATAGCATCAGTCTTTGCCCTATTGGCTCTTCTTTTCTTCATTCTTCTCTTCTGAGGCATACCATCAGCATTTGATGCCCCAGCTTCAGTGTTTATCCTGACAGACTTAACAGCCCTTACTTTAGATTTCTGTGACCTTTGTGGTTGAGACACAGAAGGTCCAGCTTCAGCATTGGCCAGTTGTGGTTGTTGTTGTTGTTGTAAGTTTACCAAGAATTGTTGCACAGACTCAGGCAACAGTAACACACCAACATCTCCTTTCTTGTTATCCCGATCTGTAGACTATCCGTGGGAATCGCATCCCAATTCGTGCACTTCTTTCCAAAAGCCCGAGTAATGCAATCGAAAAAGAAGCTCCACTCCTTGCGCAAAAATGGCCTTTTGAGTTGACCTATCTTTGTCAAAGGTCCAGAGTATCCTATCTCCCTCATCATTCTGACTAACTCAAAGTCACCAACAGTTGTGAATGCATTGAAATCTTCAAGACCCAAAGCATCACGAACAGTAGTAGGAGTAACAGTAAATTCTTCTCCTTGAAACTCAAAAATGATAGATGGAGATCCAGACTCTCCTCCATCATCATAAGTACCTGTCTGCCAAAAAGTCCTTATTTGTGACGCAGACAGCTTCGACGGTGCGGTGAGAGCAGTGCCGATATCAGAGTTTGACAAGAAACTCTGAATCAAATGAAACGCCTCCGGTGCGTTCTCATTTGCTAAAGGAGCTGAGTAGTTATTTGGGACAAATTCTAAACCAGAAGCAGTAAACATTGTTGTAGCCATTAGAACAGTTTAGAAGAAAACAAACAGAGAATAGATTGTATGCAGTGAAAGTGTTTGAGACAATGTGTGTAAGTAAAAGCTTATGAAAAGTTGAGGTGTGTAAAAGAGTGAACCGTTTATGTGTAGTATATTTAAATAATAACTGTGAAGATTAAAACTCAAATGTTTTAATCATTACTACACACAGCAGGCGTCTTTGAAAAGTGTGTGAGTGGGACAGGTGTCAAACGTGTGTACGCTGACAGCTGTATGTAACAACTTTCAATACACATGCGCAGTAAAAATAGCCATAATTACCGCTTATCACATTGTTCAAAACACTCAATCTCTCTCTCCTCTGTTTAATACAAATATGAACCGTTTGTTATCATACTCCTTTGAATTTCAAAACAAATGTCTAATCTCAAAATTATAAAATGTCTGAAACCAATAAAATTTATTTTAATCATCAGAGATTAAAATTAAATTACCTCGGCGTATTTCACACAATACATCAGTGTTTACCATTTGTCCTTCTTTGTCAATAAACTCTTTTCTCTAACTGTACAGTTGTGAATAATTGTGTGTGCTATAGCAGAGTTTACCGAAATCAATATTTAAATCATCTCAAAGTGCATAAAATCCACAAACTAAAGCATTAAAAACTGGTTGCCTAAACTCTCATGTATAAAATAAAATCTGATTTTTATATCTAAACTCTGTATTCTGATATCCTTTCATTTGGATATATCTTTTATTTTTCACCCCCTTTATTATTATTATTATTTTTTTTTTTTTTATATATTTTTTTTCCAGTAATCAGTGGTTGGCACTAGTCACCAAAAATCAAAGATTTTAGCCCTTATTTCATACAATAAGTTCCTGGATCTTCCTAGGCACAACATGATCTCAAAGGAATTTGTGCTCTGTTTGGCATCTTTTGATTTGAGGGTGAATTATTTGCAATTAATAATCAGAGTTTAGACTTTTCATCAGTTAATACAATTAATTTATGAGAGAAAATGCAAACAGCTAATACAGACTCAGGGTATAGGATCAATAAACTAAGAGATGCTATAAATATAGAGACAGTATCATGATGTGTTAACTTACTGCACATATTTGAGATCAGAATCTATATAACTCTTAAGGATTCACAATTACTTACTGAGAATTATGTTCCATATAAATTTCTTCATTGGTCCTTATGGTTCAGACAAAATTACAATCAGAGTGTAACATCAGACTTTAACTATCAGAGTATGACCAACATTTTATGACTAACAGAGTTTAGCATCAGAGTTTACTTTCAGAGTTTATGACACTGGTACTCATAACAGTTAATACATGCAAGGAATCATGAGCATAAAAATCAAACATGTATAGTTTTTGAGTCTAACCCGTATCTCTAGTCGAAACCAGAGATCATTCCAAGTTCATTTACCAATCTTGTAAAAGTAGCTTCACTCAAAGGTTTGGTGAAGATATCTGCAAGTTGTTGGTCTGTAGACACAAAATGAAGCTCAATGTTTCCTTCTTCCACATGTTCTCTGATAAAATGATATCTTATGCTGATGTGCTTTGTCATGGAGTGTTGTACTGGATTACCTGTCATAGCAATAGCACTTTGGTTATCACAGAAAATAGGTATTTTAGAGTACCTCAAACCATAATCCAGCAACTGATTCTTCATCCACAGAATCTGTGCACAACAGCTACCAGCAGCTATATACTCTGCTTCTGCAGTGGATGTGGAAATTGACTTTTGTTTCTTGTTATACCAAGAAACCAATCTGTCACCTAAAAATTGACAGCTTCCACTTGTACTTTTTCTGTCTATCTTACAGCCTGCAAAATCTGCATCAGAGTAACCAATTAGCTTAAACTCTGATTCTCTAGGATACCACAAACCCAAGGTTATGGTTCCTTTGAGATATTTGAAAATCCTTTTTACAGCTGTTAGATGAGGCTCTCTGGGATCTGCTTGAAATCTTGCACAAAGACATGTTGCATACATGATATCAGGTCTACTTGCAGTAAGATACAGTAAAGACCCTATCATTCCTCTGTAGTTTGTCATATCTACTGAGGCTCCTGTGTCTTTGTCTAGCTTTGTTGCTGTAGCCATGGGAGTTGTAGCAGATGAACTATCAAGCATACCAAATTTCTTGAGAAGATTTCTGGTATATTTTGCTTGATTGATAAAAATACCATCATCTGTTTGCTTGACCTGTAAGCCTAGAAAGTAACTAAGCTCTCCCATCATGCTCATTTGGTACCTGGATTGCATAAGTTTTGCAAACTTCTTACAAAGTTTGTCATTAGTAGATCCAAAGATAATATCATCTACATAAATTTGAACTAAAAGCAAATCATCACCAGAATTGAAATAAAACAAGGTTTTATCAATTGTACCTCTTGTGAACCCACTTTCTAAAAGAAATTGAGCAAGAGTTTCATACCATGCTCTTGGTGCTTGCTTTAGTCCATATAATGCCTTGTCAAGCCTGTAGACATAATCTGGATGCTTGGGATCTACAAATCCTGGTGGTTGTTCAACAAACACTTCTTCTTCAAGCTTCCCATTGAGAAAAGCACTTTTTACATCCATCTGAAAGACTTTAAACTTCTTGTGTGCAGCGTAGGCCAGAAAAATTCTTATGGCCTCCAATCTTGCAACTGGAGCAAAGGTTTCATCATAGTCAATTCCTTCCTGTTGTGAATAACCTTTAGCCACAAGTCTAGCCTTGTTTCTTGTAATCACACCTTCACTGTCAGTCTTGTTTCTGAAAACCCACTTTGTACCTACAATTGATCTATTCTTTGGTCTAGGTACAAGTGTCCAGACTTCATTTCTTTCAAATTCATTTAACTCTTCTTGCATTGCTGTAATCCAATTAGCATCTTGAAGAGCTTCTTCCACTTTCTTTGGTTCTGTTTGAGACAAGAAAGCATGATACAGACACTCATTATTTGTTGCACTTCTAGTTCTCACACTAGCATCAGGATCTCCAATTATGAGATCAGGTGTGTGTGCCTGTGTCCACTTTCTTGCTGTAGGTAAGTGGTTTCTTGCATCATTATTGGATCCTCCCCCTTGATCCATGCTCTCCTGATTCATATGTTGACTTTCTGCAGTATCTGAGGTTCCCCCTGAATTGGATGGCTCAGAGTTTAAACTGTCAGAGTTTGAATCAGTTTCCTCAACTGACTCACTTGCTGTGTCTTGTTGAGCTTCTTCACGCTCCCCCTCAACTAGTTCTCTATTTTGTTCAATTTGAGAATTTCCAGTTTCTCCAGTATTTACCAGTAGAGGTTCAGAGTATGCTTCGTCAGAGTTTGTCAGAACCGCTTCATCAGAGTTTACATCATCAGAGAATAAACCTTCATTTTCAAAACGCAGTTGATCATATCCATCTAAGTCATCAAGTCCAGTTATTTTCTTGTCATCAAATGACACATGTATGGATTCCATGATCACTTTAGTTCTCAGATTGTAGACTCTGAATGCTTTTGTTGACAATGGATAACCAACAAAGATTCCTTCATCAGCTTTTAACTCGAACTTGGTCAACTGTTCAGGATGAGTTTTCAACACAAAGCATTTGCATCCAAATATATGAAAATATTTCAAATTTGGCTTCTTATTTTTCACCATCTCATATGGTGTTTTCCCATGCTTGTTGATCAGTGTAGCATTTTGAGTAAAACAAGCAGTTTGAACAGCTTCTGCCCAGAAATAAGTTGGTAATTTTGCTTCTTCAAGCATAGTTCTGGCTGCTTCAATTAAAGTTCTGTTCTTTCTTTCAACTACACCATTTTGCTGTGGAGTTCCAGGTGCAGAAAATTCTTGTTTCACTCCTCTTTCCTTGCAGAAAGCTTCCATTATTGAGTTTCTGAATTCAGTTCCATTATCACTCCTTATAATTTTGACTTTGTGCTGTGATCCTTTGTCCAGTAGATTTACATGATCCATCAGAGTTTGAGCAGTTTCATCCTTCTTTGATAAGAAATACACCCATGTATATCTAGTATATTCATCAACAATTACTAGAGCATATTTCTTTCTGCCCAAGGACATCACATTCACTGGTCCAAAGAGATCAACATGTAGAAGATGATAAGGTTCCACTACTGAAGATTCAGATTTGCTCTTGAAAGATGACTTCCTTTGCTTGGCTTTTTGACAAGAATCACATAAGCCATCTAGACTGAGTATTGATTTTGGGAGTCCCCTTACAAGATCCTTTCTTATTAGCTCATTGATGTTGTTCAAATTGAGATGAGAGAGCTTCTTATGCCAATTCCAACTCTCTTCATTTGACATTCTTGCAGTCAGACACACTGTTTTTCCATCAGAGTTTGTTACCAAACTTGCTTCATAAATGTTGTTGCGCCTGTGTCCAACTAGAACAACTTTTCCAGTAGATTTACTGATAACTTCACAGTGTTCAGTATGAAAATCTACATGGTTTCCTCTGTCACAGATTTGACTCACAGATAGCAGATTATGCTTGAGTCCTGAGACTAGAGCTACATTTGTAATGATGACACTTCCAAGATTAATATTGCCATATCCCAGAGTGTGTCCTATGTTGCCATCTCCATAGGAAACCTTTGGGCCAGCCTTCTCCTTAAATTCTGATAGCAGGGCTTTATTTCCAGTCATATGTCCTGAGCATCCACTGTCCAAGATAAGGGTGCTCTCTTTTATGCCCTTATTTTCAGATGATTCAGTCTCATCTCTGACAGTTGCCATAAGAGCATAATTTTCTCCATCATTAGAGTCTGAAGTATCTGCCCAGTCTTTGCCTTTAGAGATGAGTGCTTTCTCAGATTTGCCTTTCTTGCACTCTGGAGCATAGTGACCCATCTCCTTACACTTGTAGCACTGGATTTCAGATTTATCCTTCTTGCCAGACTTGGTCTCCCTTCCATCAGACTTTCTAAAACTTTTCCTTTCAGAGTTTGAATCTTTCCTTGAGAATCTCTTTCCTTTCTTAAAGTTCTTGAATCCCATCTTCTTGAAGGTCTTCACCATCAGTGCAGCCATTTACATCATCTGTTCTTCATCATCCTCAGAGTCAGAAGCTTCATCAGAGTTTGAGTCATCATCAGAGTTTGATGACTCACTTTCAGATTTAATAACTAAAGCCTTTCCCTTGGCTTTCTTCCTTGATGATTCCTTCTTAATGGGCTTCTCCTCAACTTTGAGAGCAACAGATTTTGTCTTTTTGCTCAATCTTCTATTCCTTTGTTCTATCTCCAGTTCATGAGTTTTTAACAACCCATAGATTTCATCAAGATCTGTGTCAGCAAGCTCATAATTATCTCTTATTGTGGTTGTCTTTAAATCCCACTTTTCAGGTAGAGATAACAGAAACTTGAGATTAGACTCTTCAAGCTCATATTCTTTATCAACCAGAGACAGATCATTCAATAGTTTGCAAAATCTGTCATAAGTCTCAGTCAAGGTTTCATTAGTTCTTGAATCAAAGTGCTCATACTCCTGTGTGAGTATTGTCTTTCTGTTCTTCTTAATAGCACATGTTCCCTGGCATCTGACTTCTAAAGCATCCCATATCTCTTTGGCAGTCTTGCAGCCAATTACTCTGTTAGACATAACATTATCTAAAGCACTGTGGAGAAGATGTCTAACCTTTGCATCTTTTGCAATTGATGAGATGTCCTCAGGAGTCATATCTTTCTTTTCCTTTGGAACAGTCTTTTGTTCTTGACCATCAACAACAGGGGACAATTTAGTCGGCATATGAGGACCATCATAGATTCTGTCAAGGTATTCTGGATCTGTAGCCTCCAGAAACATGGTCATCTTCACCTTCCAAATTGGATACTCTACTGGCCTGAGTATTGGAACCCTGATTGTTTCATATCGACTCACAGAATTAGGCTTAACCTGTTCAGCCTTGGGAGCAGTTTGATTTTCTTCAGACATGATTATTACTGTGTTTGAATCATAAAACTGTATATATTAAACAGCCTTGGCTCTGATACCAATTGTTAGGCCGAATACACAATATATAATCAAGTATGTATGAGAATAACAATCAAGAACACAGGTTTGTAAATCAACAAACTGAATTATATTAAATAATTCTCTCTTAGTGATGTTAATGAATCACAAAGAGCTACTAGGTTACAAGAATAATATATTCAATGTTCGCGTCCCTTCTAGGGATAACCTATCTGTGTTTATATAGTACACAGCTACATACAATCCTTATCTAATTGATACTCCTATAAATTAGCTATACAATTATTATCAATTAAGGATTGCTTCAGTCTTCTGTCCAGTCTCCTTAGCTGTATCAATATATTCTGCTTCTTTCCATCTTCAGAATATATTGCTTCTAGAATCTTTATCTTTGCACCGACAGCTAAGTCAACTATCACCCTGTCAGACTTTAACAAACTCTGACTGGCTTCTATATAAACTCTTCACCCAGTCAGACTGACTCAAACTCTGACTGGCTTCTATATAAACTCTGATATGTACCTGGAACTTAAACACTGATGAACAAACGTCAGCAATTATATCTAACATAACCCTTATTCACGCAGCCAGATAAATTTCCATATGCCCGGAAGTCATTTATCGTCCACATTAATATTGCCCTCAAAGTGAAAAAAGATTTAATATTAGCATCGTAAATGTTTGGTTCTCCTTCTTCCCAAAGCTTCTTCAAATCATCAATCAACGGTTGTAAAAATACATCAATGTTGTTAACTGGCTCGTGCGGACCAGAGACTAATATCGTTAACATCATAAACTTCCTCTTCATGCATAACCAAGGAAGAAGATTATAAGTTGACAATACTACTGGCCATCAGCTATATTTATTCTTTAAGCCATTATTATGTGGATTTATACCATCTGCGGCTAAAGCTAATCGAATGTTTCTAGACTCACGGCCAAAGTCTGGCCACATATAATCTATATTCCGCCATGAGGGAGAGTCAGATGGATGGCGCATGAGGCCATCTTCAGTTCTTTGGTTTGCATGCCAAGTCATTAGTCTAGCAGTGGAATGATCGGAAAATAGCACATAACTTTGGCTGGAATGTTAGCCCTCGCTTTACCATCCTTCCCTAGCTTCCAGCGAGATATGTGGCACTTGGGACACTCACTAGCATCGACATTTACACCCCTATATAGAATGCATTCATTTGGACATGCATGAAATTTTATATACTCAAGGCCTAAATCAGATAGGTTTTTCTTAGCTTCGTATGCATTAGTTGGCAAGACATGATCTGTAGGAAGTAAAGAGCCTACAAAGGAGAGTAAATCCGAAAAGGCACTATCGCTAATACCAAATCTCGCTTTCCAATTATATATTATATAATTTTAACATTGAATCTAGCTTAGTGCACCCACTACCCTCAAATAAAGGTTGCTCAGCATCAGCCAAAAACCTTTTGAACTCATCGGAATCTTTATCACAATCATCACCCAAATTATTATTATTATATGCTGCTTCACAAACATCACCTACTTGTGCCTGTGATGCTTGTGATACAGCAATATTCTCTAGAGGGCAAGCCGAAAATGTACTACCAACAGATGACCTACCCTTACCCTTAGCTCCATGCCAAATCCAATCAGTATACCCCAAACTAAAACCCTTTTCATACAAATGACCCCTAATTACTTTCACAGAGAACTGTTTGAAATTAACGCAACGTGCACATGGACAAGGTATTCTCTTAGGATCTTTACAATTTTCTTCCAAATAGATCAAAAACTTTTTGTTGCCCAGTAAATAACAATTGTAGAAGGGGGGGTTGAATACAATTGTATAAGATTCTCGACTTTTAATAAACACAAATATGAATAATAACAGTTTTATTAAATCTGTTATAAAACTGTTACAAAACTCTCTCAAGAAATTCTGAGTTCTTAAGAGCTTCAAGGTTACAAAAATACTCGTGTATATGATCTCTGTAAATCGAAACCTAAAATGTGTTTATATACAACACAGCTTCTCTATCAATTACATGATAAGTCCTAATCAATTACAAAGATTGAAACCTATCCTAAATTGATAGCTTCATTACTATAAATAAGGAACCGGTAAAATAAACTTCCTTATTTAACTAGACTCCAAATATAACTCTAAGTAGAAATCCTGATCAGCTTCCAGTCCTGATGATCAATCCTGATCCCAGTCCTGATGTAGATCCTGATGACAATCCTGATACTGACGCTTGAGAAAATACTGATGACCATGCAATATTGATGACGTCAGCAATCCTGATCAGTTGAGTCTAGATCCTGACGATCATTGAATCCTGATCTAACAATCTCCCCCAATCTCATACTTTGTGAAATAAAGTATAGATTACTAGATTCAATGATGTCAAAAACATATTTACAAAATGTACAAGTATTTACAATAGCAAACTTATCTTCTCAGATTTTCTGGTAGAACAAATTCATCTTCAAGAAGCTTGACAAAAGATTTTCTTGCTTGTCTTCAAGAATCTGAATAAGTCTTTCTTTTAGTTCTTTGAGTCCTTCATCTTCCTCATTAATCTGATAGTTAGCTGCTCTAAGATTTTGTATGGAGATTCTCTGTAGACTGTGATCTTCAATTAAGAGGTAAGCAATTTCCTTCCCATCAGGATTGAGAGTAAGTTGTTTCATGCCAAAGGACATTTCTTTAACAGCAGTGCCCCTTTGCATTTCCACATCTTGACCTCTTTGATTTAAGTACATGGGAGTATAATTACCATTGAAATTTTTGTTTCCATCCAGTCTTCTTCTTATTGTTGCCAAGATCATGTCACTCCACACTTTGCACACTTCATTCTTCCATCTTAACAGATATTGAACATATTTCAGTTCCTTTGTAGTTTTCACCAGCAAGTCTTGAATGGATAGAATCTTCACAGAACCATCTTTCATGAAGTAGAGAAGCTTTTCTTTCTTTTCAGAACCATCATGACAATCTATTACTATATCAACAGATAATAAATTGTTCAGGTTTTCAGAAGTTAAGATACCCCCAATTTCAGTCAGGGCATAAGGATCAACATGAGGTGTATTTAGATATTCAGCATCCCTGTGTCCAATACCTCCTCTTGAATTGTTTGCCATTTGCCTCAGATTTGAGAACATTTGAAGCCAGAGTGCTTTTGATCTAACTGACTCAGAAAAATCAGCAACACTTGAGGCACTTGTGATAATTCCCCCTGCCTAAAAATTGACAGGTCTATCACACCTAAGTGTGTCAATGTGTTTCCACTTCTTATCTTTTTCCTTCTCATAAGAATAACTATTCTCTAGTTGAGGTTGTTGTCTTCTGGCATTTCTCCACAACCCTTTATTTGAAATTTTGAGTCTTTGCTTATAGAGTTGAAAATCTCTATTTGTTGACCTTGTTATTCTTCTTCTTCTGTCTTCTTCTTCTTCATCTACTTCCTTATTGTGAGAATCAACCACTGTAGAAAGAATTAGTAAATCAACCTCTTGCAGAATTTTAGAATCGTCAGGATCTTGAATATTGTCAGGAACAATATCAGGATTAGACTCTTCAATTTGATTTGTATTGCTGAGAGTTGATTGTCTTGGTCTTCTTCTCAATTCTGGTTCTTCTTCAACAATTCCATCATCACCAAAAGTAGACCTGTCAGGAACTACTGGTATTTGAGTAGGTTCAGGAATTTCTTCAATTCTTAATCCTCTAGACCTTGTTTGTCTAGGCATTGGTTGATTTGATGAGCTTCTTCTTCCTCTTCTAACAACTATCCTTCCTCTGCCTCCTCTTCCTCTAGCAGGAGCAGGGTTATTAAAGTTGTCCATCATTTCTCTTTGTTGAATTAAGAATTCTTCTTGTGAGAGATCAGGATATTCTTCACTTGCTGTGGAGACTGCTTTCCTTGCAAATAATTGTTGAACTCTCTTATCAGTATGATAAAGAGTAACAACATTACCATCTCTTGTTTTGAACTTCTGAAATAAGTTAGCAGCATCTTCAGGATTTTCAATTAGAACATCTTCATCTCCTTCAGGAATTGTGGCAAGAGTTTGTCCATGACCAGGCGTCAGGATTTGATCAGTCATCACGATTTGATCACCTGTCAGGATTTGTTCTTCCGTCAGGATTTGAGATTGCACCAATGTTCTCACTGTCCTTATTCCAGAATCATAAACATGAGTTGATTGCGTTGTTTGACTTTGAGAAGTTGGAATTGTCTTCATAACAGCAGCATCAGAGGTTTCTCCTTGTCGAGAACTTTGTCACCACTATCATTTCCAGTATCATCATCATTATTCCTTAATACTAGATCAGGTGTACATTTTGTAGAACTTACCTTCTCCCCCTTTTTGACATCAGTATTTGACAATAAATTCAAAATTAAGGCAAGAGAGGTTTGTATATCAGTTACCTTAGAATCAAGAGAATCAATTCTACTATTAATGGAGGTTTGTTCAGTAATGACTGACTTGACTTGGGATTCCACTATTCTTAGTTGAAGAGCAGTAGGCACCTTTGTGAAGTTTTGAGAAATGTCAGTCCTTACTAATTCTGTAGCAGCCTTGACAGAATCAATTTCATGTTTGAGGCCTTTGGATAAAAGAGTAGTGGCCTTCAAATGATTCTTCAAATCTTGATTCTCAATAAATTTCACTGCATCATAGGCATGATCCAAAGCATAAGGAAAGCAAACGGATTCAGAAGATCTGTACCATGAATTGTTCCATTCATATTGTCTAAGTGCCTCAGCAGGAGAAATTTCAGAAGGAACAGAAAAATCTTGTCTGAGATCTTTTCCAGTAGAAGCCTTGCCAGCCATGAATGTACTTGATGAACCAAAGTTGGTTCCAAGACTAGCTTTGATTGCTGTAGCAAGCTGATCCTTCTCATCATTATTATCATCACTGTCATCACTATCATCAGCATCAGAACCATCAGGAACATTAGGATCAGGAATAACAATACCTTTTAATTTATCCTGTGATTCTGTGATAGTATCTGTCATTGGTCTGGAGCTAAGTGGCTGTATCAGGATTGGCTCAGCATCAGGAGCACCACTAGCGTCAGGAGCAACACCGCCAGGATTTGATAAGCTTGCATCAGTATTTGATACTGATGGTTCTTGTGTAGCATGAGGTTCTGAAGTTGCTTTAACACTTTGAGTTAAAGGTTCTTGTGTACTTCCCTCAGTGACAGTGTCCTCGACCAATCTTTCATTTTCACCAGAAACCCCTTGAGCATTGTCAGGAAATTCCTCAGAAGTTGTAGCTATATGGCCTGCATCTTCACATTGAGAAGATGGTTCTTGTGTGGCTGGAATGTTGATGTCTTCATTCTCCCTTTGAGAAAATGGTTCTTATGGGACCATTCCAATAGCTATGCCTTCACCCAAACTTTGATTGAGTGGTTCTTGTGGGGCAGGATCATCAATAGCTGCTGAATCACATTGAGATTCAGGTTCTTGTGGGCTTGATCCTTTCAGCTTCTTCTGTCTCTGAAAGACCTTCTCCTCTGCTTTCCTTTTCTTCTTCAATGGATGTAGAAACCCAAGATTGGAAGTAGCAGCATCATACTTCTCCCATGAAATATCAACATGTCTTGTAGTGGGAGAGGATTTGGCTGGAGAGTCTGAAATAGAGACAACTTTTGTTGGAGTGACATCAGGAGTACCAACGTCAGGATTGGCTTGAGCATCAGGATATTACTGCTCATCAGGAATTGATATATCCTGACCATCAGTAGCCTGTGTCTCCAAAGGAATATGATACCTGCTTTTAGATAATTTCCTTTTCTTCTATGGCTTAGAAGATGGTGCCACGGCTACAATTGCAGTATCAACAACTTCCTTGTTTATTTTCAACTTAGAGGATATGGGCATGTCATCCTCAGAATCAGTTTCATCTCTTAAAACCAACTTCCTCTTTACAGAAACAACCTCCTCAACCCTATCAGCTTTCTTTACCAGGACCCCTTGTACACCCCCTTGTTTCTTCTTTTTAGTGAGTGGTGTAGAGGAGAAATCCTTTGATCCTGATTGTCTTCCAAACACATCAGATCTAGCTGATTTCTTTGATTTTACAACTAAAGTCTTTTGAGAGATAATAGAGGTGGTTGTTAACTGTTTGGACTATTTGGGAGGCATGCTTGGATCAGGAACAAGGTGTGATTGGCCTTGCCCCATAGCATTAGAAATTAAACCATAACAAGTAGGCATTTTCTCATGCAAGAAAAGCATGACCTCATCAGGAATAAAGGCATTGCCTATAAAACCATTTGCCTTATCACAATTGACCAAGGACTTCAAGTTGTTCTCTGTAATTCTACAAATAGGTAGAACCACATCATCCTCAAAAGTAACACCAGGACATAAGTGATTGAATATTAATTGGAAAAATCTAATAAAACAGACAAAGCCTAATTTATCAGCTTTTCTATCACTTAAAGCTTTCAACACAAAACTACCATAATCAAAAACTTTAGAGTAGATAAGAGAGTACCCAATCTTGAGTGATCCTGATGACAGAGCATCAAAATTAGATGTCTTATTCAGGAAGCATCTGTCGAGTGTGTCAAAGAAATAATTCCACTCCCTTTTGAGCTTTGTCCTGAAGAGGTTGCCATACCTCTTTACCTCACCATTGTATCCCAATTTTGTGACAAACTCAAAAATGATAGAGTCTGAAACATTATCAGGAACTTGGTCACCCAGAATCGGCAAATGCAGTGCCTCTTCTACAATAGCAGGCGTGACATGATGAGTTACTCCATTGCATTCAAACTGCATCAAAACAGTTCATGTAGAGCTTTTACTGAAAACAACTGTGTTCCAGACCTGCATCACAGACTTAAGAGAAACACTCGCAGGCTCTGTTAAAGCATACTTCAATGAGCTTGAAGTAAGAAAATCCTGGATTATATGGAACTCAGTAGGCAATTCCTGATGGTCTAGAATAGCTACAAAATTATTGGTGGCAAAAGTAACACCACTAATCACCGTCTGTTTATTCATGAATGCCATTTTTTCTGTATGAAAACTTGTGAATTTAGATTTGAAAAGGCTAGGGTTTGTAAGCATGGAGAGAAAGAAGAAGATGAAAAACTGATGATTAGAGAGTAATGTAGAATTTAGAAAATCAAATGTATTTTGTTAAAACAAAATATTACTCTCAATTACAGGTGGCAAAATATGATTTGTGCAAAAATGATTAGTGGACAAATTACGTGCGTAATTAAACATAACTGCACCGCTTTTTATGTGTATCTATATGTATATATCTATCAGTGTGACACACGCGCACAGACAGTTGTCCAATTAAAAACTCAAACGTTTCTCATCAGTAACTGACGAAAAATTAGGCACAAAACTAGCAATGAAATACTGACCTGTTCATCAGGATTGACCAGTTGACTTCCTGTCAGGATTGAGTCCTATCAGGATTTGATCAAAATTACATACCTTGCAGAATGACCATCAGGATTTGATAGTCATCAGGATTTCCTCTGTGTAGCTTTCCTCAGAAATTCTCAAAATTCATCATTCCAAGTTCATTCACCAACTTGTTGAAAGTAGCTTCAGGTAGTGGCTTGGTGAATATATCAGCTAGTTGTTGATCAGTAGGAACAAAGTGAAGTTCAATTGTTCCTTCCAGAACCTGTTCTCTTATGAAGTGATATCTAATACTGATGTGTTTAGTAAGAGAATGTTGAACTGGGTTTCCTGTCATTGCAATAGCACTTTGGTTATCACAATAAATATGGATTTTTGAATATGATAGACCATAATCTAACAACTGATTTCTCATCCACATTTTCTGAGCACAACAACTTCCTGTAGCAATGTACTCAGCTTCTGTAGTTGAAGTAGAAATTGACTTTTGCTTTTTACTGAGCCAAGAGACTAATCTTCCGACCAAAAACTGACAGCTTCCTGAAGTACTTTTCTTGTCTATTTTGCATCCTGCAAAATCAGCATCTGAATAACCACACAAACCAAAATCTGATTCCCTTGCATACCAAAGGCCAAGAGAAGGAGTGCCTTTGAGATATCTGAAAATTCTTTTAAATGCAATCAGATGAGGTTCCCTAGGTTTTGCTTGAAATCTTGCACACAGACAGGTTGCAAACATGATATCTGGTCTACTTGCAGTGAGATACAACAAAGAGCCAATCATTCCTCTATAGTGAGTTACATCTACCTCAGTACCTTGATCAGGATCAAGTTTGGTAGCTGTAGCTATGGGAGTATTTGCAATAGCACACTCTTGCATGTTAAACCTTTTTAATAAATTCTTTGTATATTTTGACTGATTGATAAAAATGCTTTCATCAGTCTGCTTAACTTGAAGACCAAGAAAATAACTCATTTCTCCCATCATGCTCATTTGATATCTTGACTGCATAAGCTTAGAAAACTTTTCACACAGCTTATTATTTGTTGACCCAAAAATGATATCATCAACATAAATCTGAACTAAAAGCAAATCCTTACCATGATTCAAATAGAACAAAGTTTTATCAATAGTACCTCTTTTGAATCCACTTTCCAGTAAGAATTGAGCTAGGGTTTCATACCAGTAAGTTTTAGGATCAATGAAACCAGGAGGTTGTTCAACATATAACTCTTCCTCCAGTTCACCATTTAAGAAAGCACTTTTCACATCCATCTGGAAAACCTTGAATTTCTTATGAGCTGCGTATGCTAGAAAGATCCTGATGGCATCTAGTCTTGCAACAGGAGCAAAAGTTTCATCATAGTCAATTCCTTCTTGTTGAGAATTCCCCTTTGCAACTAGTCTTGCTTTTTTTCTGATAATTACACCATCTGAATCAGTCTTATTTTTGAAAATCCATTTTGTACCAACAATTGACCTATTCTTTGGTCTTGGCAACAGTTTCCAGACTTCATTCCTTTCAAATTCATTCAATTCTTCTTGCATTGCAGTAACCCAACCATCATCTTTAAGTGCATCTTCAACTTTCTTTGGCTCCTCCTTGGAAAGAAAGTTATGATATAGACATTCATTTTGTGTTGCACTTCTTGTCTGAACACCTACATCAGGATCTCCAATTATCAAATCAGGAGTATGACTTGCAGTCCATTTCCTTGCTGGTGGTAAGTCATTCCTTGATGTAGATGCTCCCCCTGGATTGGTGTTATCTTGATTAGAAGAATTTGTTTCATTAGAAGATCCCCCTGAATTATTGCTATTTCCTCCTGATGAATTATCAGGATTGTCACTTGAATTAGTATCTGAAGAATTTTGTCCTGATGATTGAGTTGACTCTGAATTTGTAGTAGATTGATGTTGCTCCCCCTTAACATTTGCACTACTAGATGTATCATCATTATTTGCATCATCAGTATTAGCACCATCAGTAATTGGTACTTCATCAGGATTTGGTGTGTCATCAGGATTTGATGGATCATCAGGATTTGGTGACCCATCAGTATCTGATGAATTGTCAGGATCTGATTCATTTTCTTCAGGTTCCTTGGTAGCTTCATTTTCAAAAACCAATCTATCATGTGAGTCTTCATTCAATCCAATTATCTTCTTATCATCAAAAGATACGTGTATTGACTCCATGACAGTTCTTGTTCTCAAGTTAAAAACTCTGAAAGCTCTTGAGGCAGGATAGCCAATGAAAATTCCTTCATCAGCCTTAGTTTCAAATTTTCCTAGTTGTTCAGGATGAGTTCTGAGAACAAAACATTTACAGCCAAACACATGCAGATGCTTCAAACTTGGTTTCTTCTCCTTGAGCATTTGATATGGAGTTACACCATGTCTGTTTATCAATGTGAGATTCTGAGTATAGCATGCTGTATTGACTGCTTCTGCCCAGAAATATGTAGGCAATTTAGCTTCTTCCAACATAGTTCTGCCAGCTTCAATAAGAGTTCTATTTTTCCTTTCTACTACTCCATTTTGCTGAGGTGTGCCAGGAGCAGAGAATTGTTGAAGAATTCCTTTGTATTTGCAGAACTCTTCCATCTTTGAATTCTTGAATTCAGTACCATTATCACTCCTCAGTATCTTGACTTTGTACTTTGTGGTTGTCTCAATCATTCTCACATGATCCAACAGTATTTCAGGAGTTTCATCTTTTCTATGCAGAAAATACACCCAGGTGAATCTAGAGTATTCATCAACAATTACAAGAGTGTATCTTTTCTTACTGATGGACATAATGTTGACTGGTCCAAATAGATCAAGATGCAGCATGTGATATGGTTCTTCAATAGAGGATTCTGATTTTACTCTTGAATGATGTCTTTCTTTGTTTAGCCTTTTGACAAGCATCACAGAGTCCATCAGGAGTATACAAAGCTTTAGGTAATCCTCTCACTAAATCTTTCTTAACCAACTCATTGATATTGCTGAAGTTGAGATGAGAAAGCTTCTTGTTCCAATTCCAACTTTCATCTACTGATGCTTTACTGATGAGACATGTAGGGGAGCCATCAGTATTTGAGAGAATGTTGGCTTCATAAATGTTACCATGTTTGTAGCCAGTCAATGCTATTTTTCTTGTTTCTTTGCTGACTACTTCACAATGTGTGGAATAGAAGTTGACATGATAACCTCTGTCAGTGATTTGACTAATACTCAACAGGTTATGTTTTAGTCCCTTCACTAGAGCTACTTTTTCAAGGATGACATTGCCAATGATTATATTGCCATATCCCAAAGTTTGTCCAATGTTGCCATCTCCATAAGACACAGTTGGGCCAGCTTTTTCCTCATATTCTGATAACAGGGCTTTGTTTCCAGTCATGTGCACAGAACATCCATTATCCATGACTAGCACATTTTTATTTTTACCCTGCAATTAGAATGTTAAAACACTAGTTAGAATGTTTAGGAACCCACACTTGTTGGGTTCTTTTTCCATGCATTTTATTAATTTTAGCAGCAGAAGACTTTCTGATTTTAGCAGTCCTGACAGGATTTACTCCATCAGGATTTGCTTTGTCAGTATCAGTATTAACAAAAGCATGCTTCACTTTGACATTCTTAAGGCTACCAGAATTTGAACTATTTTTAAACTTAGGTAATGGATCATAAAAGTTATAGTACAAATCATGGTATTCTTCACATGTATAAATAGAATGTCATTTACTACCACAATGAAAACAAGAATTCTGTGGTTTATAAAATACTGATCTATTCCTAACATCAGACCTAGGAATTTCAGTAATCTTCTTTTTACTCTTTCCGCAATCAATAGCAAGATGATTAGAGTTACCACAGGTAAAGTAACATTTTCTAGGTGCATTTGGGACATATTTATAACCATTTTCTTTATTAATCCCAATTTTACCATTCCTGTTTCTTTTGACACTAGGTTCCTTCTTCTTATCTGTAACTTCACAAATTTTATCCTTGAGTTGTTTCTGAGACAGTAAACCTACATTCTTAGTAACTTTACTCAAGACAGGTTTAGACTTAACAAGTTTAACACTTTGAACAGAAGTAGATCCTTTTTCAAAATTGAATTGGAATCCTTACCAAAAACAAAATTAACAGGAGTAATCTTAGATTTGGTTTTGTCTATAACATGTCTATAGGTTTTTGGACTAACTGACTCATCAATAACAATTTTCTCTTTCAATTTCTTATCTTTGTCTGACTTATACCCTAGACACTCTCTCCAATTCTTAGAGGTATTAATCTCATGAAATTTTCTACTAGAGTCTATCCAGGTTCTGATTTTCTCATTAGCATATTCAAGTTCCTTTTCAAGAGCAGTACATTTAAATTTCATCTCTAAGTGCATGTGTTTAGCATTATCACATTCTTTCTGTACTTCTTGCATAAAAGAAAATTCAGCTTCTAGATGCTCATTCCTTTTCCTAAGTTCAGACATCTCAGATAAGATTCTAGCATTCTCAGCAGTTTGACTTCTAAAACTAATATGCAATGACTTTAGAAAACGTCTTAATTCAGAAGCATTATCAGAATCAAAATCAAAAACAATATTTGATACCTTTTCATCAGGTGCAGCAGTTTCATCAGTATTGGCCATTAGGGCATAGTTGACCACCTCAGTGTCAGATTCTGAGGAAGAGTCCATCAAGTCCTTGCTTGATGTAATGAGTGCTTTTGTCTTCTTGCACTCAGTAGCAAAGTGTCCCATACCATTACACTTGTAGCATCTAACCTTTGACTTGTCAAATTTGCCACTTTTGCTGTCCTTTTTATTGTACTTGTCTTTGTCAACATTAAAGGTCTTTTTCTGGAAGTTGCCTTGTCTTCTAGCCTTCCCGAACTTCATCTTCTTGAAGCCTCTGACAATCATAGCAACCATCTCTTCTATGTCTGAGTCAGAAGAATCATCATCAGTATTGGCATCAGGATTGCCATCAGTATCTGATGATGAATCATCAGGATCTGACTCCACCATTCTTGATTTCCTTCTAGAGACCTCCACAGCTTTTCCTTTTGATTTAGCCTCTACATTCAAGGCAATAAACTTTGTCTTGCTGCTTCTCTTATTCTTTCTCTGTTGAACCTCAAGATCATAGGTTCTTAGCATTTCATAGACTTCATCAAGAGACACAGTGTTGAGATCATACTGATGTCTAATGATCGAGGTTTGAGTATCCCATTCTTCTGGTAAAGCTCTCAGAAACTTGGTATTTAAATCTTCAGAAACGTATTCATTGCCAACTAAAGATAGATTGTTCAGGAGTGTCAGAAATCTATCATATAAATCAGTCAGGCTCTCATCAGGTCTAGCATCGAATTGTTCATATTCTTGAATCAAAAGAGCCCTTCTGGTTTTCTTGACAGATGCAGATCCCTGGCATTGAATTTCCAAAGTGTCCCAAATTTCTTTTGAAGACTTGCATGCAATCACTCTGTTGGACATGACAGCATCAAGACTATTATGCAGGATATTCTTTATCTTTGCCTCCCTGAGTACATGAGCTTTTTATTCTGGAGTCCATTCACTCTTGGCCTTGACCACATAGTGTTCAGGTACAGTTTCTGTTCGTCCTATAATTCTGGTAGGAATATATGGTCCATCTCGAATTATGTCCAAATAGTCAGGATCCATAGCCTCTAGGTACATCAGCATCTTTACCTTCCATGTTGGGTATTTTGATTTCTTCAGGATGGGAATTTTCATGCTTTCATACTTGGTTGTCGACATCTTAGATCGTATCTGATTCAAATTTAAATCAGTTTGCTCTGATACCAATTGTTGCCCAGTAAATAACAATTGTAGAAGGGGGGGTTGAATACAATTGTATAAGATTCTCGACTTTTAATAAACACAAATATGAATAATAACAGTTTTATTAAATCTGTTATAAAACTGTTACAAAACTCTCTCAAGAAATTCTGAGTTCTTAAGAGCTTCAAGGTTACAAAAATACTCGTGTATGTGATCTCTGTAAATCGAAACCTAAACTGTGTTTATATACAACACGGCATCTCTATCAATTACATGATAAGTCCTAATCAGTTACAAAGATTGAAACATATCCTAAATTGATAGCTTCATTACTATAAATAAGGAACCGACAAAATAAACTTCCTTATTTAACTAGACTCCAAATATAACTCTAAGTAGAAATCCTGATCAGCTTCCAGTCCTGATGATCAATCCTGATCTCAGTCCTGATGTAGATCCTGATGACAATCCTGATACTGACGCTTGAGCAAATACTGATGACCATGCAATACTGATGACGTCAGCAATCCTGATCAGTTGAGTCTAGATCCTGACGATCATTGAATCCTGATCTAACACTTTTCAACCCCGATTTCATACTCTAATGAATCTCTATCTGTGAAAATCCACGACGTATCCATTTTCTCGAAATAGGTAGTGTACCTGATCATTATTGATTGTCAAATAACTTATAGTTTAATAATTCACTAACAATTGTTGTTCATATTCTTTAATTTAGGAATTTATCAAGTTAAATTGTTTATTTATTATTTATATCAAATAATTTTTATTTTGTTCACTTGGTATACAACGTAAATATTCTGTTACAATATTACTTGATATCAAATTCATAAAAAAGAGCAGAGCATTGTACCTAAATATATGTGCATTGTACCTAAATATCACTCCATATCTTAGCTTTCAAAACAGAGCAGAGTGATAATAGAATACTAAGACCTTCATGTCGAATTCATACCAAATATTATAAACATAAAATAGCATGTTAATCATAATTTATGCAGAGTGTAATAATTTATGCAGAGTGTAATAATCAGGAAATGTAACCCACAAAACTTGCACAAAAAGCAGCAAAGAAACAGATAAAATAAATTAAAAAAACAGAAGACATTGTTCAAACAAATACATGCTTATAACAAATGCATGCTTATAACAAATACATGACAAATGTTTATGCTTATAACTAAATGATAAAATAAAACCCCAATTAGGGTTTCAATTTTTACAAACCCCCAATTTTAAAAATCAGGGTTTCGATTTTTACAAACCCCCAATTTTAAAATTTTAGGGTTTTGATTTTTAAAAACCCCAAATTGAAAACTAAATTAGGGTTTCAATTCAAAGACATGCTTACAAATACTTATTATACATACAAATGGGGCTTCAAGCACTTACCAATTTGAGCTTTAATTCGAGCTTCAAACAAACCAATTCAGCTTTCGAGCTTTAAGCTTTCGAGCACTGAGAGTTGTGTTTCTTTAGAGGGGTGTGAGGTGAGGTGAGTTCGAGAGAGGTGATTTCAAGAGAGTTCGAGAGAGAGAGAGTTCAAGAGAGGTTGAGAGTTCGAGAGTTCGAGAGTTCAAGTGAGCACTGAGAGGTTGAGAGAGAGTTTCTTCGTGAGATTTGTTTTTGCTTTTATTTTAATTTGTTTTTACTTTTGTTTTAATTTATTTTTACTTTTGTTTTAGTAAAAGGGGTAGGGGAAATTGGGGGGAAAATTGGGGGAAGAAAAAATGGCTAAGGGGGGGAATTTGTAGAGGGAAAAAAATTAGGCAAAGGGGGGAAAGTATTAGCGGGCTGAAATGTTTTTTTAAAGATAACGTTTAGACATCGGTTAAGACATAATCTGATGTTGTAAGAATACAAAGACATCAGTTATTTTTATAGTGATGTTAATAAATCTCTTTTACATCGGTGGCATCACAACCCGATGTCATATGGGCGATGTCTATTGACCGTTTTCTAGTAGTGCTATATCTTCGAATGATTGAAAGTTAGTACATATCAATACAATATACTTCACCTCGAATGTGATAAAATTAGTTCAAATTCTAGAGTTTCAACCCCCTCACAAAATTTTTAAATCACCTCATACAATATTAATTTTGACGTGGTGAACATAAAATTTTCAATTCAAATAATTAATTGTGATATTTGTCCAACATCAAA
The DNA here is from genome assembly GCA_030848705.1 of Heracleum sosnowskyi. Classification (NCBI taxonomy): domain Eukaryota; kingdom Viridiplantae; phylum Streptophyta; class Magnoliopsida; order Apiales; family Apiaceae; genus Heracleum; species Heracleum sosnowskyi. The sequence continues at coordinate 16,405,225 of CM061239.1, forward strand.
TTTGTCTTTCTCATTCTTAATAACACAACCGTTTTGTTTCTTTTGAATCAGGTGCATGATTAAGCTAATAATGATAATTTTATTGTGATAATCTAGAGTCAAAATCGGGAACAAATAAAGCATATCCACGTCAATGATGATGGATGTATAATTCTAAAATGGGTTAGGACGTTCAACATTCTTATTAATTTAAAAACTGTTGGTACATTTCAAACAAATTCTAATATCGTATTTTATGTTATTTTGTTATAATTGTAGCATTTTATATATTTGTTCAATCAATATTTTAACGTTGAATATCTAATTTTTAATTATAAATATTTATTTTCTTAGCAATGCAATAACATAACTACGGATGACGTCGGATCACTTTGAGGTGGGGGAGTGTTATCCCTGTTAGGATTAGGGGCTACACACCAATACGAGATTCAAACAAACAAACAAAGCAAAGCACACAAACAATATATATGACACAGAAACAACCACGTCCCAACTTGTATTATTAATCAAAACAGTTATCAATAATACAATCAATCTCACCAACGGTGTATCACTCACACGATACTCAAGCCAAACAATGCTCAAGCATACATCAAACAAATACAATATGACTATGTTTATATAGTCACCCAAAATTTAGCCACTAAGACTTGCCATACTTGTTTTACAAGACTTACCATACTTGTTTTACAAGACTTTTTATTCTTGGTACCTAATTCCCTAATATAATGACCAAGACATACAATATATAATAATTGTCTATCCATACAATTATTACCATATATAATAATTGTCTACCCATATAATTATTACCAAAACAGTCTTAATCACCAAAACTCATATTACCATATTGGGTTGAACAACCGGTCAAACCCAACAATCCTCCTCTTCAACCCAATACCCATATCAGGTTGAATGATATCCATCAACGACATCGACGTCCCTCCGACATGCCTCCCCTCGAACAAGAACCTCTCATTCTAGCACGAAAAGATTTCTCTTGTCCTTCCAACCTTTGAGTATCTCTAAATCCCTTTTAGTGACCTCCAACATTCCGCTCTTCATCATAACAGTATATCCCAAATCAACTAATTTACCCAATGAAATTAGATTTCGATTTAACTCCGGCACGTACCTTACTTGAGTTAACTTCCGAACATGACCATTGTGAAGTTTCATCATTACCTCACCAATTCCAGCAACCTTTACCCTTTTACCGTTTGGTAAAACTACCATCTTTCCCTCACACTTCTTGTAGGACGAGAACCACTCCCTTCTAGCACATATGTGATGAGAACATCTCGAGTCAAGCACCCATTCTTCTTTCGATCCCTTATCTTCTTGAACCAAAAGAGCATCATCATCAGTTGCCACAAGCGAAACATTACCCCCTTCTCGAGTTTTCTTCAACTCCTTCAAGTCTTCTTTTGCCTTTGGACACATGGATTGTATATGCCCCAATTCTTCACAATAAAAGCACTTGATATTTGGGTTATGTTTCTTACCATTATTCTTTTTCTTGTCACGCGCATCCACCACGAGTGCACTTCCATTCGATGCGTCACTCGATCCTTGCTTCATCAATCTTTCGGCCTCTAGAAGAACGACAATGGTTTCATCCAAAGCTAACTTCGTTTTCCCAACCAACAGAGAAGTAATCACAGTACTATACTTCTTTGGTAGAGACACAAGTAGAAGAACAGCTTTGTCCTCATCCTTCAATTTTTCATCCAAATTATTCAGTTGGTTGATCAGGCCATTAAAACGATTCAGATGATCTCTCAGATCTCCCTCTTCTTCCATCTTGAGCCCGAACAAATCTTTCTTGAGAAACAACTTATTTGCTAACGACTTTGAGTGATACGTCTTCGTCAACTTCTCCCATAAATTTTTAGGGTTATTCTCCTCAAGAACATCATACTTGATTTCCGGTGCAAGGGCCAACCGGATCGTCGATGCCGCACGTAACTTCATGTCTTCCCACTTTGTGGCCTCAATATCAGTAGGCTTTTTCTCTTCGAGAGTTGCATATAACCCTCGCTGAATTAACAGATCTTTCACCGTGCTCTGCCATAAGGCAAAATTGTTTCTTCCATCAAACAATTCAATCTCGAGCTTTCCCCCAAACTTATCCATCTCGAATCACGAACCTTGGCTCTGATACCACTTGTTAGGATTAGGGGCTACACACCAATACGAGATTCAAACAAACAAACAAAGCAAAGCACACAAACAATATATATGACGCGGAAACAACCACGTCCCAACTTGTATTATTAATCAAAACAGTTATCAATAATACAATCAATCTCACAAACGGTGTATCACTCACACGATACTCAAGCCAAACAATGCTCAAGCATACATCAAACAAATACAATATGACTATGTTTATATAGCCACCTAGACTTGTCATACTTGTTTTACAAGACTTATCATACTTGTTTTACAAGACTTTTTATTCTTGGTACCTAATTCCCTAATATAATGACCAAGACATACAATATATAATAATTGTCTATTCATACAATTATTACCATATATAATAATTGTCTACCCCTACCATTATTACCAAAACAGTCTTAATCACCAAAACTCATATTACCATATTGGGTTGAACAACCGGTCAAACCCAACAATCCCGAACCCCATCCAGACCCTAATCATAATTATGTTATTCAGCTAATCTGTTTGGTAAATGTTAAAACACCAGTGATTAAAAGATTAGGAATCTTAATCATGATTAAACTACATGACATGAACATGTTCATGTGCTTTGAGTGCGGATTTTCACGTGATTCGACGGGGACGATGAATCTGCCGACCATTAAGTTTGTTTACATTGGTTTAAGCATCGAATCGTACACTATAGGTATACTCCATTAATAGTTAAGTATGTTCTAATTATAGTACTTAAGTAATCATAATGAGTGTTAGTATTATAAAACGTTAATATCTTTCTTGATGATGAGGTAGTTGTGGTAATCCAGATTAATTAGTTTTCTGTTGGAGTGGTTTTGATTATTAAATGGTTGCTTTTTGAAAACCATGGGCTGATTAACATTAAATTATACACTATAGAAGCTGTGTTGTAGATTAATTAACAAAACACACTTAGTAATGCACATAATCGAAGTGTAATTAAGTATTCCATCTCGTATGAGCGCATTAACTTTGTTGTGAAGGTCAACTGGATTTATGTTCACATTGTAGGAATATATTCAAGGCAAAAATAATTATAAAACCTTAGTTGCTTGGCAAACTGAGCTTTAGGGCTACAGTTCATACTTATTTTTGTTTGTTCACATGCATCCCAGCTGGATCCAGAATCAGTTTTTAGGGGACGAAGGCAAGCATATTGAAATTTCTCCACTAAGTGGATTAGGTAATGAGGTGTTCATAGTTGATTTGAAGGAAATTAAGATAGAAGAGGCAAATATTGACCAAGCTTTAATGTAGAGATAATAACTTCCGATGTTAAATTTCTTAGGAGAGTACAGATGATTATGAACAAAAATGTCATGACTGCAAACTAATTAGCAAAATATGTATTTCCCAGCATATGATTTGCTATTCAAAGAGAACTTGGGACACAGTCTGTTGTCCGCCTTTCTGCCGTCTTAGTGAGACAATATATGTATATTCACCAATGCATAAGTAATGTCTTAAAATTTCTATTATTCAATTAATCTCGAATTTGTATACTTTACTAACTAGAATTAATCTCTTTGTCCAATTACTATCGAATTAATCTCGAATCAGTACTTTAACTGATTAGGTCTTCACAGATACAAGCATGTATAGTATAGTTCACAAATATCAAAAGTAAATTAATAATAAATAAATATCAAAAGTAAATAAATCTGAAAATGTATATATTTTTTCTGATCACTTTTTTGAATCACATTTATTCTACTAATCTTTTTTTTAAGATAAGTAATTATCTTGATAATTTAGTTATATTTTGTTAAGAAAAAACCAATAATTCAATTTTAGTGAAATTATTTTTAAAGAGACATTAGTTTTAAAATTAATAATTTTAATTTTATATTATAGTCTTGTGTGACTTTAGTAACCAAATCACTATTGTTAAAATGAGAGCAAAGGTGAAATATTTCTATCTATTTTTTAGAGTTGTTCATATATATGTAATATACTTTCATTTTATAAAATAATGATAATAACGATTGTACTTGTAGGCTATCTATAATATATTATTAAATCCGAAATATTGAAAATTTTGATTTTCGGTCCTTTATTCTAATTAAAAAATAATTTAATAATATAAAAATAGTAACCAACTAATTGACTTTTATAATTAAAACACATTGTTTCTATTTTTTCTAAAAAAATTTACTCATTTTCCAATAATATCACGGACAATATCTTTTTAACTAAATATGTTATCTTTTCCATTTATCCTTATTAAAATCTCTTTTTTCCAAAAATATCACGAACAACCCTTACTTATTTATTTTAAAATCTATTTAATGTGTTTAATTATTTAAAAAAGTTTACATATTTTAACATGCTTACTTAATTTTTTTAAAAATACAATTAAAAAAATATTAAAACGTACATAATAAAATAATAACTGTTAAAAATAATCCCCAAAAACTAGAGATGCACAAAAAACCATGTTTATCGGGCTTTAAAAAAGAATCGGCACATCCTTCAGATTTGGAACCCAGTGCATTTCCCAAAACCTAGTACAGACTGGCTATAGAAGCTGTGTTGTAGATTAATTAACAAAACACGCTTAATAATGCACATAATCGAAGTAATTAAGTGTTACATCTCGTATGAGCGCATTAACTATGTTGTGAAGGTCAACTGGATTTATGTTCACATTGTAGGAATATATTCAAGGCAAACATCACAAAACCTTGGCTGCCAGGCAAACTGAGCTTTAGGGCTACGATTTGGATTACTTATAATTTTTGTTTGTTCACATGCATCTCTGGACTGGATCTTGAATCAATTTTAGGGGATGATATAGTTTTTGAACAGTTTTTTGGTATTTTTATGAAAATTACGCTTAAAAGTTAAGGTTGCTGGATATAAGTAATGCTTAAAAAAATCTCGACTGTTCAGTTAATAGTGAATCCGTACATTACCTGACTAGGTCCGATTCACAAATTTTTATCCAATTAATCTCGAATCAGTACTTTTAACTGATTAGGTCTTCCCGAATCCCGGATACAAGAACAGTTCTAGCACGTTATGATCAAAGGGGCCGGCCATGGCCATTGGCCTTCCAAAATTACATTATTATTAATATTGTTGCTGCTTATACATTTACATATATAATATACTCTCTAATAATATTATTACATAAAAAATTACTACATATAACTCAGGCTCGGAATCGGCACATCCCTCAGATTTGGAACTCATGCAGTTCCCAAAACCTAGTACAGACTGGTCACTGGTCTATGCATGTCAGTGGAGGAGAGAGGGCTTCATCTTGCATTTGCTGTTGCAGCAGCCAAAAGATAGAAAGCACTGCCCTGCATACTTATTTAATTACTATAACCATAAAAGTAATACATTTTTGTAATCTATTAAATCAAAATAAGCTAAATTAAAAGGGAAGTAAGATAAGAAATATAAAAAACGATCTCGGGATATTGAATAACTTGTAAATGATTAGTCTTAGACTCTCACATAAAATGATTCTAGTTGTTGAATAGGTTATGTGTAGTGATTCGCTCCATCATCAAACATGAAATTTATTGATTAAAATGATCATCATTGTTGAATAGTTCTCGCATGTTATTTGCTTTAATTATCATCAAACATAAAATTTATTGATTGGATGTCAATAAAATAAATTAGTCTTGTCAAATGTGTTATTATTTCATCACTATATGTAAAATTTGTTCAATTGACGCATTGAATCACTGAATCTTGTCAAATCTATCATTGCGATATGTATCACATAAACATGATTAAATTAGTGAATATCGTCAGATCTACTATAATAAAATGTAAAAACTATTCTCCTCGACACAATATATTCAACTCTTCATTTTTTAAGGTGGATTAACTATACATTAGTTTAACAATGGGCGGTTTATCTCTTAAACTTTGTGTTGGCTCCATAATCTAATCCCTAATTATGAACACCAAGATGCCAGGGACATGCACAAGTACCCACAAACAAACGCACAATAACAAGCCATGGTTTGGCAACTAGTGAAAGTAGACTTTCGGTTCTATTGGTTCAATCACTAAACAATGTATAAACTGAATTTCAAAATGAAGTTAAATAATTATATACTACTAATGTTGTTCAATCTGAATGTTCTTTCATTAGTACATGTTTTATCGATATTCAAGACTATGCCTATGAACTACTTAGATACTGGTACAAGACTAAATACAACATAAAGGGTCCATCACCACCTGTAACAAAAAAATAAAGAAGAAAAAAAGATACCTTTTACTTTTTTGCAGATGAGACGCATCTGCAACAGATGGCATGCTTCATATTTGGAATGGAACCTTGTCCATTTCATAAACCTAGAGACTGTGTGTTTTTTCTTGCATCTGCAATATATTTTTGTACTGTTAGAGCAAACAAAAAACTTTTTATAATTTTAATCAGGATTGACATAAAAGAAAATTAAAAGCTATAATCAGCATATATAAAAGGTTGGGATCTATAGTATTGAATGATTATGTCTGGCATAATATGTCTATAATATAAAACAATATATTGTTTACGATCATTGATGAGACGCGATTAAATACAGGTATTGATGGGACTCGATTAAACATATTGAATTATATTGGATTTATATTCACTTTAATAATCAAAAGTGATATCTATTGCTTGTACATATTGAATAACCGAATCTCGTCAGATCTATTATTGCGCTCTGTATTGATCTGCGCTCTGTATTGATCTTGATTAGGCGTGATTAAATTACTATATATTAACCTAAATACTATAAAAAATTAACAATTTCATGGAAGTAATTCGAATTCCAAGTACTAGCTAGGGCGTATTAGTTAAACTATGGGCGGTTTGTTTCTTAAACTTTGTATTAGTTGATAATCTAATCCTTAATTATGAACACTAAGATGTTCTACGACTCGCAAACGCGCGCGGAGCACCAACAGGTCATTGTTTGGTAATTTAGTGAAAGTACCTTCAGTTTTCTTGGTTTACTACTTCAATGGCTAGATCAAGTATAAAACCAATTCTTATTCGATTTTAATCTTCTTGCATATTAAGTTGAATGCTTTAATATTTAAAAAGTTTAACGATTTATCATGAACCATTAATATTTAGCCAATCAACCCAATACGTCAAGTGTTCGACACATGTCAAATCTCCATGTACTTAAACTGTTGAGCACATTCTCTGTAATCACCTTAATAGGATATGATTTGGGCTTTTTTGGCTACCATCTTCTATGGGCCTATTTGGGTACCCCTTTATAAGTCAACTTATGATTTATAAACTCATTTCAGCTTATGAGGGGTGTTTGTGTACTCAGCTTATTTGATAACTTATAACTTATAAATTAATAAGTTGAATGTTAGAATTCACCAACATTTTACTTAACTTATCAATTTATTCTTTGATTTCTTTATTTTTTTAATACTTTATATTTTTACCTTTGTGTTTTTAAATATTTTTTTAATTTAAAATGCAAGTGTTGAAATCATTGTATTTAATAATTATTTTTTCAAATTTAATTTAGCAAACTCTTAACTAACTTATAAGTAAATTTATCCAAACACCCGTATAACTTATAAGAATCCATCAATTTATCACTTATAAAACACTTACTCATTTTAAGCTATAAGTCAACTTTTTTGTAATACCCCAAAGACACACTATATCACATATCAATAGTGTTGTCCGGATGAATGAATAAGGTGGGAATATAATGAAGTTTGAACAACTTGGTTTATTGTTTAACATTTTTATTCCATCCTCTTTTTCATTTCTAACAAACTTAAACAGAACTTAAACCCCTGATTTGAAATAGAAATGATTCATTCTTCATCATTGCAAGTGATACGCAAATGACAAAGCAACATCCCAGTATTAAATTATAGTGTTGAGACATTTGAAATTAAAATTTGTAATCTTGACAAAGAAAAAGAAACAAAACTAAAATTTGTAATGCATCTGCTACTCTTTTGCACTAGATGTACATATATAGCAAATTCACAACTCCTGCAAGAATGAATGCAAATCAATTGGACGTCGAACTTACAAGACATTAGGAGGTACAGAATTATAGTAATAGTCGTCATAGCATTAAAATACCAACTAGAACCTAATAATCATCATGATGTCCAGAAAACGAAATTAAGGGACTGTTACATCTTGCAAAAAAAAAAAATTGTCTGTGAATAATAGCAAAATACTGAGGGTTATCTATAAAGGATGTAAGAAAACACTGGGGTACTTGAATGTTTAGGCTCTTGAAATATCTCCAAGAATGCCAAAACGGATGGAGAACATGATTTTAGAAAACCAAGGAAAACTAGAAGTGTCTCTAAGCCGCAACCTTCCAAGGTATCAGTCAGTTTTCTCACGAGCAATTCTTGCACGGTGTCTAAGTTCAGCTCTTTTCCATCTTACCATCAGTTGACATGTAGAAAATAGGGTATTCACCTGAATGCAGGATACAAGGACACGGTAAGGAAAAAAGAAGAAAACAGCAAATTGGGAAAAAAAAAGGCACAGGCGAAAGAATCTGACCAAGATTATGACTGCAATGACCAAAAGAGGTCCTGACCATAGGATTGAAACAAAAACGCCATGGGCGTCAAAATAGTTCTGCCCGGCAAAGCTTTGCCAGTTGTAAGCCAAAAGCGCATTCATATTCTCAGCAAGATATACACCAGCCACTGGGACACCGTACAGCTTAAAGTCAGTCAAATTTTGAATACACACAATATGAGGTAAACTTAAAAATGGACATCCAATCTAGCTGAAGACTAATGTAATTAAAAACTTCAATTGCAATTTGTCAATTAAAACTTCCCCTGTAATGGCAGATTAGTACCGCAAAAGCTCCAAATTTTTTCAACATGTATTTCTTGGGTTTAATTAATCTGTACACAAAGTACCTTCAAGTTTTGCTTGAACATAACTCGACTATTGCTTTTATCTGATATTTTGAATGCTTGAAAAAATAAGTTCAGAAAACTAAGGGGTAATGGTGTGACCTTTTGTAGGAAAGGATCATGAGAAAAGAGGAACTGGTAACCCATCTGCAGTTTTTCTCTGTATCAGAACACTATTTCTCAAATCCATTTTATTCTCGAAGAGAAAGTAATAGAGGAAAGGCGTATAAGAGGACAATGATATTCATAGGCTCAGCAAGCACATCCTCTTCATTACTGCATAAAATTATGCCAGAAGAAAACAGATGCTGCTCATCAGCTTAAAACAGACATCAGGTAATCTTCCTCAAACGCAAGGATGTCACGAGGACAACAAAGGCATCTAAGCAGAGGCGGACACACTAAAAGACCAGTTGGGTCTAAAGCCCACTGCATATTTATAAAACAGTACTAAAAATAATACTTTAACTAGAAGTATAAACAAAAATTATGTATGGAATTCTTGAAGTTCAAAAACTTAGTAAAATTATAAAAAAGAAAATCATAGTCAAATCTTATCTCATATGGGGTAAATTTAACTTCAAACTTAATTAAAATATATAAAAATGTAGTAAAAATATGGCTTTTCAGTGTATCTATTATTTAAACCCCACTAAACATAAATTCTGGGTTCACCCCTGCACTAACCATTTTTAGTTTTTACCAAACTGTTCCTGTTTGTTGTACAATGAACGTCAGCACACGAGATTGAGCGTTACTTTATTATTGCATATCACATGCCAAACCAGTTCTTATATTGTATCACTAATTTGCAGGTAAATCCATGATTTTAAAATTCATTAGCAAGAATCTTCTGAACGTGAAGTATCAATAAGAAATTTAAGAATCGTCAAGGAGATGAATCCTCACAAATCAGCACGACTCATGATATTAAGAGTCAATGGAAGGATGGACTTGATACTTGGAGAAAATAGGGTAATGGCTCTCAGGAAAATAAGAGAGAAGTTAAGTGACATAGGAATCTTAACAGTAATAGGTTCATAAATGATGTACTAACAGATTCTTGTGGTAAAGACGAAAAGTTTAGATCAACATCTATTCAAATCCATTCTGCACAGATATGTGAGGACCTTTTAATACGCCCTGTGAAAATAGATTTTACTGTATCACCAAAGAAAACTGAACTTGACGAATACTAGCAGTGTGGTTGAGAGAGATGTCATACTTTTACTGGATCAGTGGAGGGAGGGAGGGAGAGAGAATTAGTGCAATACAATAGTTGTGCACAATTTAGAAAGTATAGAACTATGAGAACTACACAAGTGAATCAGTGTTCAAGGGAGTTATATTCATAACTGATGTAAACACATGCATACAATTAAAATCCATACATCTATTAAATGATGCAAAACAATCCTTTACGAGTATAATTTACAAATGAGTTGTTCGCACGCTTGTAGCAAACCGGTCAAGAAACCCAACTCCAGGGAAAGATCTTGTGAAAAACAGTAATTTTGTGACTCATGTATTCCAAACTTAAGAGGCGGGAGCCTTAATTAGCTTAGTATCTATTATTAACATGTATGAGTGATATATCTAGGACCTCCAACACCTTAAGGCTTGGGAGAGCTGGCAACTTAACATGGTATCATAATTCTTTTGACCCGGCCGTCTTAAGTTTGAATCTTGGAAGTTGGACCCCCTGAAACTCTCAAAATAATTTAATACAGTTACACTGATGCACAAACCCGTGGTTATTGAGTCGACGACTAGTCGCCCCAGTCGCTGTGTTGGAAAAAGTCGACAAGCGACTTACTACTTCTGTCGTCCATGGGGTTTACCCGACCCGACTCTTAAAAAATAGGGTTTTTTAGGCAAAACTTGCGTTATTTTAGACTTTTAGTCTCCAAAAAAAGAAATAGGGCTTTGGGCGGCTACAACAGCGGTTTATTCTCCTGCAATTAACAGATCCGTCAAGCGCGGCTCGTCTCCGGTAACAAATTCCGGCTAACAGGCTCGACCTCGGTAAGCATCTCTCACTTCTTCTTCACCTGTTTTTCTGTTCTTTCTGACTTCTTCTTGTTCTTCTCTCTCCTTCTTCATGTCTTTCACTCATTGATTATGCTTTTATTTGCTTAGGCCTTAGGAATGCTTGACATTTGGTATTTCAATTTATTACCTACTACTTATGATTTCAACTATGAATTTGGTATGTGTTAACCTATATTATGTGTTATAAATATTCCAAATAGAGGTATATGAACGACTTGTCGACTTTTTTTGACTAGTCGGGCTATTTGTCGACTAGTCGATTCTGACTAGTCGATTCCAAAGTACCTGAGCGCCTAGGCTCGACTTGGCGCCGTGATAACCATGCTCAAACCTACCTAATTAAGAACTTACAAGGACCGAGGGGGGGGGGGCGATTTATAAATCCATAAGCACAACAGCAAGATGAAGTGCCTATCTTTAAATAAAAGACTCAATACTAGTTACTTTAACATTTCCAAACTTAATACAAATTTATTCAGTTTCTATCACCACTGCACTGGTCATACTTCTTTTTTTTCGTTCACAGTCCATCTAACTTCTTTTCTCGGCTAATAACAGAGAAAAGAACATAATATTGCATATAAAAGACATCATCATTTAAATACTGAGTAAAATCATAATATCCTTAAACGCCTAGTGTAAATCAGGCGTTCTGCAAAGATAACACGGAGGTGAATGCCTACGCTGCTTTTTATATACCGTTTCACGTAAGAACTGACAGAATTCTAATGTTTGGGATTTTCCTTCTACAGTGAGAAAATGTTGTGTAATGAAGTTCACATTAGCATTTTGTCTTGTGACTGCTTTAGAGGATAACAATACGAAACATGTACAGACAGGGCTTCTTTCAATAAATTGCTCACCATCTATGCAATATGCATTTAAAAGACTGATAAGCGTTACTAAGGCTAAATTCTACTGAGATCCTCTTAAAACATTAAATCAGCAAGTTTATAATAACCCTTCAAAGTCACCAGCATGTCTGATTGAAAAAGAATGCTACCATTAGAGGGAAGCAGGGAGAAAAATGCACTTGAAATATAATCAGTCTCGCAAAACCTAATAATCTGCATCCAATACTTCACATAATACGTAGAAAGAAAAAAAAACATGATGAAGTAACAGTTCAGGTAACTAAAAAGAAGTGCATCTTACTATCTTGGAATTGATATACATACATGAGAGAAGGAACAGGCACATCTGAAAATTGATATTCTTCCTCGAGAAAATTGCTACTAGGAGCAAAATAACATAGAATCCCATCAAGCCCATTAACCAAGGTTCCTAAGAGAATGAGAGGGAGGAAAAGACATAACAAAGAGATCATGTCAGACTCAACATATTTATATATATAGAGAGTTAACTGGTTATGCATAGTCATAATGAAGCTAATTAGCTACATAAGAATACAAATTTAACATTTCAATCATAAAAGAATATGCATTTGTGATGCAGAGCACTGAGTTAAAAGATTAATTTGCTGCAACTGCCATTAATTTACCAGCAGTCCCTTTGTTAAACAAAGGAGACGATGCATGGCAACTAACGGTTGCTTTCTTGGGCAAAGGTGCACCTGCTTTAGGCCAAAGATATATTCTTGGGCAAGCCAAGTCCTGGTGAGCACAAGAATGGCACGGTGGAGACCCCGACCATAGGCCACTCAATCCTATGACCTCGCTGGTTTAATTTTAGGTCCACTTCACTGCAACTGCCATGATTTTACTTTAGTACTTGCCCATATAAACATCCGTGCATGGTTCTCCTCAGTGCCACTTTGGCTCATTTTTTCCTACACAGTTGGCGTGTACTCTTTCGGGCACTGGCCTTTAGGCCCTTTACCATTGGGTTGTCATGGAAAACTACGGTGATCATGTCATTCATTTTCTTCAGGTAACCCAGTGGCCGCTTATTAGGTACATTTTACTACTCCCGCTGTTCCATTCATTCATTATTTTTAAAAGCAAGTGGGGAGAATCCCTACCCTGCCTACCCCTACCAATGCACACATGCCTTTACCATTATCATACCTCCCACCAGAAGGAGAGGTATGGATCTTTAGAATTGACCAGTCATCGCCTTCGTTCGCTACTTTCCTCGTTAGTAACATTTAACAATGCAATATATTATCATTGGAAGACCTTTGGCTTTAAATTGAGATTATTCTTGCAATCCAAACAAGTACTCTATACTACGGTTCATAAATACTATTGATAAGGTCACATTGGGAATGGGATAAATATCAAACACATCATCCATTAGATTCAAATTTATAAAAATAATCACTCATTCAAAAAGTGACTCATTTTAGTCATTAATTTGAGATTTTGTATTAAAGAGATTATCCGCCAATGACTAAATTGATACAAATTTTCAACTTTTCAATGACTAAATTGGTACAAAATTTTAAATTAATGACTAAACTGAGTCATTTTTTTAATGAGTGATTATTTTGATACATTTGGATCTAATGAATGATGGGTTTGATATTTATCCCCATTGGGAATAGTGTATTTTCGAACTTAAAAGACATCGAAAGCTAGGTCATGCTAAAAATAAACATCTAACTTCAAAAATAAAATAAAAATAGTCATTTGGTCTTAGCCCATTTCTTCTATTCCTATGATCGTTCAGTGATGGATTAAGACTTGTGCCTCTAAAATCTTTGTCATTTTAAGTTATTGTCTTCTCCAAAACCTCAAGATATTAAGATATTAAGATGACAGCTTGATTGGACCGCATACAATCTTAACACAAATTATTATTATGAACATACTAACACATTGCAATTACATAATTGTTTGGGACATTTAGAAACTGATGCGGGACAAGGAATGAAAACATTAATTTGTTTTTTATTTTATATTATTAATTAAGAATAGATTTGAGTCTAATTTATTAGGTATTAGTTATATTAGATAATAGATTAGAATATTCTAGACTATCTGAATAGAATAATAAAAAGGATTTGTTTCCTTTATTAGAAGATATTTACTTGGTGGCTAAGTTTAGAGGTTTCTATATAACTTGTAATCATTTTATTATTAAGGAGACTTTGATTGATATTAAATTGAGATTGTTCTCTCTCTTCTTAACAAACTTCTCTTCTGCGGTTGAGAAAACCTAGGGGTATCACCTTTGGGTGTGGATTTTGTGCGGTTAATCCACAATTATCTATCCTTTTGCTTATTTGTATACATGTCCTACATCAAATGGTATCACAGCCACCATTCCTTCACCTAAACCTTTTATCAAACACCTTCCCTACAAAAAAAGAAAAAAGAAATACTCCCAGCAGCCAACAACCCCAACAACCCTGCGACAAATTGTTTAGCCTTATCTATTTCACTTTCATTATTGGATTCATACAGCTTTGATTATACAAGATCGTACGAGAAGTGGCAATACTATGATGATTTAATTGCACATCTAAAATATGAACGTGAAAGGTCATTATTAGAGCAAATACTGATGGCATCAAATGACATGAGTGCTAGCTTGGAAAGAATGTAGAAAACTTGTGATTTTATCGTTTCCAAGACTTTACGAAAAAGCACAATTCCAAAGTTAAAATCAGAGCCTATTGAAGTTGTGGAGGAAGTTGAAGTTGAGCCAGAAATGGAGCATGATGAGTACGTTGACTCTAAGCCACAAATCAAGCTTGATGAGCATGTTGAAAATGAGCCACAAGTGGATGATGAGTTCGTTTGTAAAAAAGAAGCTATAAACGTTGTCACGTTGAAACATATTGATATTTTAGGCGTGGACAACATATTGACAACTGATATTGCATCAAAATATATTGTTCTTTCGATGTTGCTTCCAAAGACATGGTTCATGGATATGAAATTTGATGTCTTCGAGTTCGGCCGCAAACCATCTCCGTGTATGTTGATTCTTAAATTTTACAAAACTCGTGGACGAGTTTTTTTCAATGGCGAGGAGAATGATGCGGGACAAGGAATAAAAACATTAATTTGTTTTTATTTTATATTATTAATTAAGAATAGATTTGAGCCTAATTTATTAGGTATTAGTTATATTAGATAATAGATTAGAATATTCTAGATTATATGAATAGAATAATAAAAAGGATTTGTTTCCTTTATTAGAAGATATTTACTTGGTGGCTAATTTTAGAGATTTCTATATAACTTGTAATCATTTTATTATTAAGGAGACTTTGATTGATATTAAATCGAGATTGTTCTCTCTCTTGTTATGGGTTGCGATCCTAACAAACTTCTCTTCAGCGGTTGAGAAAACCTAGGGGTATCACCTTTGGGTGTAGGTTTTCTGCGGTTAATACACAATTATCTATCCTTTTGCTTATTTGTATACTTGTCCTACATCATGAACAAGTCATAAAAACATTTATTCCACATTAACATACCATAACTAATCTCGACACACCGACTTATCAATCTTTGAATGTTAGGAGTATATTCAACTAGGATTCTGTTGGACTTTTTTAGATTCCCAAAATCAGTACGTATTCAATTTGGATTTTTTTAAAATCTTTAAAAAACCGTAATAAAAAGTGTATTTCATTTAAATTTAAGAGATTTGGTAGATGAATAATAATGTATGGATTTTGAAATTTGTTGTTGATTTTTATTCTAAGCGATTCTCACTGACGTAGAATCTTGCAGAGCAGTTATAGAATCTTGATTTAGGTAATATTTTTTACAAATTCATCAAAATCTCAAAGATTTAAGCCAAATTTCAAGAAATATATAAAAAACTAGCAAACTCATCAAAAACCATTGTTTGTTAAATCCACAAGAATCTATTTCTAAATGCCATCACATTTTAATTTTTAAAATCCATATTGAATACCACCATATTTTAATGGCTTTTTTAAAATCAAAATTGAATACACCTAATTTTAAGACTGAATTTTCAAAATCCAAAAAAAAATCCTTTAGAATTGAGATTGATCCCCCCCTGTCCTAAGTATTTTATCCGAATTCTAAAGAATCCAATCAAAAATCTCAAGATACTCGAATAATGACATTTTTAAGAATTTTGTTATCCTACCTATTTTGTAGTATTTGTAAAAGCTTTTTATGTAGATTTGGAACATGGATTAAAACAAGCTTTCAATCACAAAATATATGCGCAAAAATCAGTGTTTATAACATTATAACAATTTCATGTGTTCACCCCTTTTACAGGCATCTTTTTCAAAGGTACATCTAAACCCTAGTAGCTCCCTTTTCAATGTTATCTTTGCTTCAATTGTCAACGTAGTTATATGATTAGTTTGTATTTGTATGCTTTTGTTACATCTACATGTCTATTTAGTTGATAGTTTTTGTTACATATACATGAATATTTGGTTGATAGTTTTTGTTCCATATACATGAATATTTGGTTGATAGTTCAGTTCAGTAGTATCTATATTTTCAATACCAAATCATTTTACAATATATATGCTCTAAAGAAAAATACATGTTTCATAATCTAATGATGGTACTATAGCTGATTCACAAAGTGTATAAAACGTGTTGCTTATGATTAGTTGACGAAATAAGAGACTAGTGTCTTGTTATAAATAATGGTTGATGCAACAAATCGGGGATGTCGTAATAATAGTGGTGTCCTTACTAAATAAATAGTAGAATAACATTTTTTTTCCCTTTTATTTCAAAACTTTGGTGCAATAAGAATTACAACAATTATCACAGTTGACTAAAATGGGTATTATTTTCTACTATTTTGAAGTTTGATTCTGTTTTTGGATGTGACTCAATTTCAAAGAGGTTCACTGCTCGAAATGAAGAATGAGATGAATATCTAAAGGTTAATTCAAATCGTTGTGTTTTTTATTCACGTAAACACATTAGACATTTTTTAGAATTCATTAAAACAAACAAGTTTGAATAATGATATCTTTTTGGCTAGGCTCACCCAAAATATGGCAAGTTGCGGAATGGGGTATTTGATGATTATGAGGACTTAAAAGTCGCTATTGGAAATGGTGTTGTAGTTGGAAAAAACTCGATTGGATTAGATACCATCAGTGAAACAACAATTCTAGAAGTTGGTGAAGTGAGAGGCATGCGCATTGAAGACTTAAATTGTGATATTAATAATGAGGGGCGTGTAACCGAACCCAACGACTCAATGCCAATACGGCGTCCAAGAGAAAGCTTCCAACCAAAAGAGGTAGAGTTAAGTACGAGGAAAGTCCGGAGTCAAGCGGAAACACTCTTACAGTGACATTTTAGTGCAAATTACAACAACTTTTGAAGGAGTATATGGATTATTGGATAAAAGGGAAAATGAAAGAACATATACCATATAGGATGCTATAAAGGAGAATTTGAGTAGATTAGTGTGTTGGGAGAAAATCTCTCTCTCTTATCCCTCTCTCACTTTCAAATCAATTCACGCACACAATTGCACACACAAACATAGATTAAATCCACTGTATGTATGGATCTGAATAGTAAAAGTTTAGGGTTTCAAATCAACACACACTGAATGAATCTGGTCCTTTTGTTTTCTCGATAAACGCCGATGAATCTCCCGTACTCCAATGTCCTCGGTCGGATCTCTCTCCTTGTCGCTCGCCACCTTTCTCTTTGTTTCTTGTTTATATTCAATTAGAAAGTGAGGCAGTCTCATGAAGAACTCAACATAGTTTTCAGTACGTGCTAATGGCCATGTGAATGGACCCCGTGGTCGTGGTATATGAAATTCTCTACACCAACTTGCCAAAGGATTTGTTAATTTAGATGATTTTGTTAGTGCAAATTGAGTGGGGTGATTTTTGCATGAGATAATTGCCAGGTTGACCTATATTATTTTTTAATGTTGTCAAATTATTCGTGCTAATTGAACTACTTGAGGTTCGATGGATGAAGTTCTTTCATAGTCTGATTTTGAATATTAGTTCAAAATTGCTAGAGATTTTTCACTTTGTCCACAAAAACTGGATTTAAGTCTTCTTAGTTACATTTTATGTTTAGCTAGTTTTTAGTAATAAGTGTTCATTTGTTTTGAGGTACATGTACATTGTATAATCGGATGGAGGTCAAGAAGATGATCTATTTTTGTATATGTGTGAACTGAGGTATGAGATTAGTCAATAAAGACTACCAATCACTGCCTTAATCTACTCTCTTTTGTTTATGATATTCAATAATTATGTTTTTAAAGTAGAAAATTTCCACTTAGCTTTAAATTTTTTGAGTCAACTAGTAATTATTCGCATTAATATGTTAATTGCCTTTGATTTGGTCGGTAGTTTTAATTATCTTATATTGTAAATGTAGTATTAATTCTTTCGGTTTTGGATAATTTGTTGATTGACTTTTAAGGGAAGAATTAAATTCAAAATTTGAAAATTTTTAAATAAACGCTTTTACATGTAATTAAATATATGTATAATTTGTTGATGGACTTTGTTGTTAATTGTACAAGGAGTAATAGATGGCCACGTTTTATGCCTTATTGTGTGCTTAATGGTCAAGCTAGTACCTTTATTAGGGGCCATTATTAATGGTATATTTGTATCTTTAAAAGGTAATTTTGTCTTATAATGATGACTATTAGATATGAGAAATTCTTGTAATTTATTTTTTAATATATATATACCCTCACACACTAAATTGGTATTATTATATATTTAATATGTGTGAGCCTATATTTATTACTTATTGAAAATTTTATTGTTTATTTAATTTATGTTTTCATAGTTATATTTCAATATTATTAAAATATACTTATGTTGGAGATTTGATTTTAAAATTACAATTTCATATTTATATTATTTATTATATCTTGTTAGTTATCCTCGTTACGTTTTGAACCGAAGGAGTATGCAACCAAAGTGGTTTTTAGGTATTTTTAAATAGTTAGTTAATATCTTCTATTAAATGCTAATATTTATTTAATTATTCTTCAAAGAAATTTCTGGTTGACTGACTTTTAATTGAAGTTTTAACTCAAAAGCTAAAAATTTTAAATAGATGTTTTTAAATGTTTTTAAATATATGTATTTGCCTGATTAAATGAAATTTGTGTCACATTCGGTGACTTTTGTACCTATACGGGGTGCCATATTTGATGGCTTTTTGGACCATATATGGTGGTTGTTATGTATCATTTGGGTATATTTGTGTCATACGGGTTGACTCTTATTTTTATAATTTGAGAGTCTTGTGTCTTAAATAGATGTCTAACTAAAGGGATTCCTTTGGTTAGATCTCTTTATTTTATTAACTTATATTTTTATACGAGTTATTTTACTTTTAAATCGTTATATTTTATACAAATTAGAATAAAGTTAGATTTTTTTGTTGTATTTATGCACTTATGTTCTGTTCATTTATTTATCTTAATTTCAGGATACTTGGGATGTTCGATATAGTAAAGGAGCACAAAGGCATAGAGCAAAACAAAAGACAAGGTAACGGAAGACAATGTGGAATCACAAAGTAACAAGAAGCTCTAATTAGTCTTTATTTTTAGACTTTTGTAAACGATATAGCGCACTCTTTTTCCTCCTTGAGTTTTTTCCATAGGGTTTTACTCTTGCGAGGTTTTAACGAGGCCTTCTTTTGGTGGGTTATCTTTTCAGACATTAAAGGCGATATTGTCTAAACTTCCGGGAGTACTTGCTTACTTTTCGGCTAGATGATATACTTTTTTGAATGAAGGAAACTTTGTTCCTCCGGACATTGTATCTTTGATACTATTTATCAATGGAAATAGTTTCCTCTTGACAAAAAAAAAGGATGCTATAAAGGAGGTTCCAAATATAGGTTAAGAGATCCATTTAGAGGCGTTTAAAGGATGGTTTCCAAAAATTAATTCCCGAAGAATGATGAAAATGGAAACTCAACACGATGCGCAAATTATTATTATTAGAATTTTCTTCATTACAAGTACCGAATAAATTTATAAAAAATCTATGTGTTGTTTATCAGCACAACTATTCTTTGATTTGGTCGTATGACTTCTTGAAAGTTTGGTTTAATATAATGGTTATGACTAGGTTCTTTTATTTTAATGATCTCTATTGTAAATTTGTTTTTACTGAATTATCATGTTATATTAAATTCTTACGATGTTCAAAACATAATTGTACATTTTTTGATAGATATAACAGGTTCTTAAGCTTGCCTATGAAAGCTGAGCTTAAAGTCTCTTGAGAGCTCCTATTGCAAGGTAGAATTAAGCTATCAGTTTGTACTTTTAATGAAACTACTATTTTCTATTTGATCCCTATCCACATTTACTTTTATTTTGGATTTTGTGTGCTTTACTGTAGTCCATACTAGCAAAATAAACTGGACAGAAGCTCGTATCAATGCTATAGTGCAGTATGCATTGTAGAGTAATTACGGAATCAGCATTGTAGTCTAAGAATTTTGTGTTTTACCTGCACGTCTGATTTATAAGATTAGCTAAAGGGTCAGATTTTTTTAGTGGCTGATTGAATAGGTTTGGTTTGGTACTAATTCTGATTTTCAGAGATAAATAGGACACTTTTGTTTCGGTTCAGAGGTTTGGTCACTTTTTTCTGGTTTTCGGTTTTTTCCTTGGCTTGCTTGGTAAATTAGTAATTTCCAGTCTCTTCTGATATGTTGTCTGGTTGTTTAGATGTGTAAATGGAGGGGGATAAACACTTAACTAGTGACAGTGCTCACAAGTTTTAGATCATAAGATCAAACAATCTGAGAACATTTTTTCATGCCTTGGCGCCTTGCTACTAAACCATGACTCTGGTACCAGAGATCTAGTGTCATCTTTTGTCAAATAGCTAGTTGACACTAGTGTCAGGTTTCCTGGTTGCTGGACGTCTGTGTCTCTGTCCTACTACAGTCATCATATCTGATTAACTTTATAACATCAACTTCAGCAGTTAGTCTATAACAACTTGGTTCTGAACTCGAGCTAAAAAATAAGATGTTATAAAAAATACTGGTTTAAAGGCGTCTCATAACCCTGTTTTTTGTAGATACAGGAACCTGATATTGCGGATATTTTAAATAGTGTTGTAACTGAGTAGCATTTCCTTTTCAAATTCTCCAGTCTGCCTCGCATTTACAAATTATTTAACCAAACTTTTATATCCTTCCAAATTTGTACAGAAGACTTGTAATAACTGGTATAGTTATATTTATTTTTCCCCATATGTGATAGAGTTATGTAATATATATTTATAATCATATCAATATTTTATATATTTTTTCCAGTTGACATCTATGTATTTGTATAGAAGTTGGCTAAATTTTAGAGATATGTACATATTTTTATTTTAGAAAAAAGGAGGGTGCATCTACTACTCAAATATGGGCATAAATGAGAAAACAGGGGACACTTCTAGACACAGCTTAGAATAATAGAGTCGGTGTAAAAATTTATCCTTCTCAACTCTTCGACACACACTCGGGGGACTGGGAAAAAAATATAGATACCTCTGTTCATTACTTCTCCTATGTAGGTCACCCCGATTTAACTTAAAAAATTTGTCCGATGGGTATGATTTGGTACTGGAATCCATTTATATTGTTTTCCTCGGGAAAACTCTTCTAGCAGTGGAAAAGTCTATTTACTCATACAATCTGATAAAACTACCAAACACGCATCTATCAGAAATCTAACTGCTTCGTGCAGCTCTCCGTCTACTAGTTATAATTTTTTCGAAAAATAGAAACTGCAAAGGCCCTGATCCTCTTTCCACTATATTTAACTTTCTAGTCTTAGTGAACCACTAAGTAACACACACACACCATGTTTACACAAAACATTCTGCTAACTTGCAAAACCCTAATTAAAAAGTTCGACATTCCTATTACTTTGCTAATATACTGTGTATTTTCCGAACTATCATCGATTAACAAAATTATATTTCACAATTCTACTAAACTATATCCCTCCAAATCACATAATTCACATTTAATTACGTAGACTACCTATTACTACACAATAGCATAAAATCATTCTCAAACAATACCGTAAAGTTCCTAATTCATATTTCCACCATCACAACAAATATAAAAAACTAAACACACAAAATTCAAGTGAATACCTTCCAATCAATAGCGTGAAAAAAGCCGAGAAAATTGTCGAAAGCAGGGCGCATTCCGGTACGAAGCTGAGAAGAGAGGTTCTCGAAGAGATGAGAGACCAGATCCATGTGTTCATCTAAAGCAGTTCTCAACTCATCCATTGCAATTCAATTAGATCTGTAAAAAAACTGAATCAAACGCGATTAATTAAGATTAGTACAAGTATAGATACAAGTTAGTTACAGATTTAGTAGTGCTAATTCAACTTACAGAGTGATGATCGAGTGTACAGCCTACTGGTTTTCCTCGGAAATTGTAAGATTTAAGAGGAGCTTTATGAGATTAAACAGATACTATAAAATAGAGAATGAGATTTATGAAGAAAGAGTGAGGGTGTTTGTTAGTAGTTTTTAGCAGAATTTAATATAGAAATATATACTCCCTTCGTATTAATCGTCCTCGGAATGCATCAATTATTTTTAATAATTATTATTTATATTTTAATATTTTATTAACTTAAAATTTGTGCAATACATTAATTAATTATTTTTAATAGTAATTATTTTATTATTTATGTTATAATATTTTATTAATTATATTTGTTAAAAAAATGTAGGTATGTTTAAATAGCTAAACTTTTCTTAAATAATTACAAGAATTATTTATTAGTTGTTATATTATTATTATTTTATTTTATTAAACAAAATTACTCAGTTTATTAGAAAAAGAGAAATTTTAGTTAAAAAAATATTAAAATGTACTATATATAATATTTTTAGTATTTTATCCGACAGTTCTAATCGATTTGATCGGAAAGATTTAACGGCACTGAATTGAGTGACCAAATTATGGAGGACCAAACTAACAACGAAACTGTTAATGTTTCTTCTATTATATAATACTAGCTTAAAACTCGTGCGATGCACGAATTATTAATTATTATTTTATTATTATTATTTTAATATTTTATTAATTGTAATTGTGCAAAAAATAAGTAGACATGTTAAAATAGCTAAACAATTTTAATTAATTAAAAACATTAAAACAGATTTTAAAATAAATAAGTATGGGTTTGCCCGTTATATTTTTGGAAATGAGGGGTTTTAGTAAGTAAAAATAAAAAATGTAACATATATTTAGTTTAAAAATGTAAATGCCCGTGATATTTTTGGAAAATGAGTTTTTAAAATTTAATAATTAAAAGTATTTAAATACATTTTAAAATAAATAAGTAAAGGGTTTTCAGTGATATTTTTGGAAAAAAAATGGATTTTAGTGAGAAAAATAGAAAAAGTAAATTGTAAAAGGCAATTTCCAGTGATATATTTAGAAAAGGAGGGACTTTGTTACAAAAAATATATAATGTGTTTTAGCTGAAAAGGTAATTGGTTATAAATAGGTATTTGATTATTTATATTTTAATATTTTTAGTAATTGCATTTGTTAAGAAAAATAAGTAGACATGTTAAAATAGGTAAACTTTTAAAAAATTATTATAATATTAAAATATATTTAAAAATAAATAACTAAATATTTGTCCGTGATATTTTTGGAAAATGAGGGGCTTTAGTAAAGAAAAATAGAAAAACTAATATGTTTTAGTTAAAAAAAAAAAGATAATTGCTCGTGATATATTTGAAAAAGTAGATGAATTTGTTAGAAAAAATAATGTATTTTAGGTTAAAAAAGTAATTAGTTATAAATAGGTAATATTATTTTTTAATAATATATTTCTATAAATAAGTAAGGTTAATTAAGTAAAAACAAGAATTACAGTTAATTAAGGGCAATTAAGTAAAATCACAACGTACCATACGGACCAACCAAACTTTTAATGTTTCGTCTATTATATAATAGTATTGATATAATAGTATAGATCTACAAAATCTGAAAATTATATATTAAAGTAGATTAGATATTTCAATGATATAATTTTTATTATATTTTTTATTTATATTATATACATAATACTTGATTAATTTGATCATTCAAAAGTCAAATAGAACAAATAATTAGGGACAGTGGGAATAATATCCTTTCAAAAAATGTAAAATGTAAAATTATAAAATTGAGTAAATAAAAATGTATGTAATTGCTGTTTTGGCTCATTTGCAAAGTATGTGTGTATATTCAAAATTTTATTTTTGCGTACCTAATGTTTGGGAATAAAATAAAATTCTGAACAATTTTTTTTGCTAAATAATTTCGAACATTTTAATTATTGAACTTAATAAAAGTGCAAAATTTCATTATTATTTGGATATTGAAGACAAATGAAGAAATATATTTCTAAATTTTAAGCTGTAAAGGCACAAACTTGTGAATTATATATGTGATTTTCATCTTAATAAAATGAGGAATGTTATGAATGATAGTGTGAACAATGCTAAAACATAGGGCATTCATCACACCTTCAAGTTCTTTGTCAAAGTTATTTTTTCATAAATAGTAATATTAAAGTAATATAGCTAACATCTTAACCTAAACAATAACAACCAAGTAAAATAAAGAACATGTACACAATAATTATCAAACATTTCAACATGTGTTACATCAAAATTAACACGCGAAGTTAAACTCTTTTTGTGTAGTATCTTAGCAATCGAATGTAAAAAAAAATCTATTCCTTCTCATAATTCAATTCTAAGAACAAATGTGAAATGTGATATTATACTTTATGATTAAACGCACGCTTTTAAATTTGACAGATAAACTAAAAAAAAATAAGAGTTCAATATATTTAAGAACAAGAAAGTCGTTCACCTCATTAATGGGGCAAGTACAATGATTAACAAAAAACTATGTTCCATATATTTTGACCAAAATTTTACTCTTTTAAATAAATTAATATCGTTAGGAAATCATATTTGATATATTATCATATTCAAATTTCTAAAATATTAAATATGGACATGTATTTATAATATTATGATAATAAAGCATCCACAGGCACCTCCTCCTACCTTGCCAAGTTCTTTTGATGTTGGAAGTCCGTTTTTGATAAATGTAGACAATATTCACCATTGCATCAAATCCTTCCCAAAAGGGAATTATTGTGGGTACGATGGTCTAAAAGCACAACACTTATTGGATGCATTTTGTGGCGCAGAGTCTACTATGGCTAAAGAGCTTCTCGCATACCTTACTCCAGTTGTGAATTTATGGTTGCATGGTAAATGTTTGACTTCTTTGGCAGAATTTGTAGTGAGTGCTCCATTAACTCCCTTTCTTAAGGCTGATGGTGGTGTGAGACCTATTTCGGTAGGAACCATATGGAGACGTTTAGTGTTCAAAGTGGCCATGTAGAAGGTGGATAAGAAGATGGCTGCTTATTTAGGAGACTTTCAGTTTGGAGTCAGTATTTCAGGAGGTGTTAGTATTTCAGGAGGTGCTGAAGCTGTGTTGCATGAAGTTGATCGATTTGTGGAGGCTCACTGATCAAGCACTAACCTTTATATGCTCTTGGTAGACATCAAAATGCATTTAATATGATTGATAGGGAAAAGATGCTACAATAAGTCATGTTTAGGTGTCCACATATCTCTCATTGGGTGGAATTTCTTTATGGGCAACCAGCTAGATTGTTTTTGGGAACCGGTTTCATTTGATCAGCCTATGGAATACAACAAGGAGATCCATTTGGTCCTATCTTGTTTGCTCTTACATTACATCTACTGATTCTTCGAATACGCGATGCTTGCAGTTTCTCTGTTCATGCTTGGTATTGTAGACGATGGTACCGTGATTGGGGATTCGGTGGAGGTCGCTAAGGCGTTGTCTATTATTCAGTCAGAAGGGCCTCAGTTGGGTTTGGAGCTGAACATTAAGAAGATAGAGATTTTTTGACCTGTTGTTGATCCACGTATTTCTCAACTATTTCCTCATGATATTGGTAGACCTCAAGTTGGGGTCAAACTTCTTGGAGGAGCTGTAGGTATGGATGCTGGGTTTATTGAGAATTTTGCTAATATGGGAGTGTCTAAGTTCATAGATCTTATGGGTGCTTTAGAGCAGCTCAATGATCCGCAATGTGACTTTGTGGTACTTAGAGTCTGCATGGGCTAAGGTAAGTTATATTATGCCTTACGCACTTGTCCACCATATTTTTTTACAGAAACTTCTGCTCAATTCGATGCTGCTTTGAAAAAGGCATTACACAATGTTGTGACATCAGAAGGTCTTGAATTTTGTGCTCTTCAATGGAGACTATATGATATACTATATGGTCAGAGGTGTGTCATATGATATACTATGGAGGATAAGGATTCCAATTTAAAAAAAGGCCTCAGTCAATTTTTTCACCCCTCCAGGGGAAGTTAGGTCGACTCTTATACCAGTTGATATGTTGATTTATAGTTGGAATGGTGCGAAACATACATGTGTTGATATTACAGGTGTTTCACCATTGAGTGGTTCGGGAAATGATATGTTTTTAGTCGGCTGGGCGGTAACTAGGGCGGCTGAAGCAAAGGTGAATAAACATGATCAGGCTTGCAAAGATAATCAACACAATTTTATGCCTTTTGTCTTTAATACATTTGGGTTTTTGGCTTCTAATGCGGTCAAGTTTCTCAGGAAAGTACAAAAAGACATGAATGTGATGGTTGCGGGTTCTGCTGAATATGTATTTCAAAGAATAAAATTTGCGATCCAACGAGACGTGACGGCGCAACTTATTGCCCGTTTACCTCGCACTCTTGTCATTTATTTTGATAAATAAATCTTTATATATATATATATATATATATATATATATATATATATATATATATATATATATATATATGTTTACTAAGTTATACATATGTATAATATTCAAATGAAAATGGAGAAGTCAATCATCAAGTCATATCCAAACCTTGTTTGATTTAAGATATTCTAAATTCATTTATGATAACTTTTTGTTTTAAACTAATAACTTTCAAAATAGAGTTTTTAATACCCGAATAGGTGGATACGACATATATTTATGAAAAAAAAATCAATTTTCCCTATTTTAATCAAGATTTAGAGAATTATATATAAATGTTTAATAAAAAATTAAATCAATAACTTAAAAATACATAAACATAATAATAAATTAATATCTTAACTTACTGTTTTTAAATCAAAAATATTTCATTGCAATACCTTTTTCGAATATATAAGTTTATATGTTTTACATTAT
Organism: Heracleum sosnowskyi; assembly: GCA_030848705.1. NCBI lineage: Eukaryota > Viridiplantae > Streptophyta > Magnoliopsida > Apiales > Apiaceae > Heracleum > Heracleum sosnowskyi. The sequence goes on from CM061239.1 coordinate 16,432,564, forward strand.
GAGTCTGTTTTCAGAAAATTTGCTTGAGCAAGAATTAAACACAGAAAATTTGCAGTAACATAAAAAATATGTACTATAAAAATGATATCTCATCTTTGTATCCTAATTTTTGGTTAAAACATTTGCTAATGTTGTTGGAGCAATTTGGTAACAACACAATTCAGAGGTGTGCTGGAATAATTGAGCGATTTTGTGTGTATGTGGCTATTTTTAGGGGTTCAGGGTTTATGAAAAATAGAGGGGCTGGACTTGGGAGGTGTCTCAATTTATCTCGTGTATCAGATCCCTTTTGCCAAGATGTCTGCGTATCAATTTATATTGGATCAAGCCCACGCAGTTCTCAGGGATAAACACAATTTCACATAACTGCGTGGACTTGATCCAATATAAATTGGTATGCAGACATCTTGACAAAAGAGATCCGATATACGAGACAAATCGAGACACCTTCCAAGTCCAGCTCTTCTATTTTTATAAACCCTAGACCCCTAAAAATTGCCACAAACAGTTAATTTACGCTCTATTATTCCAGCACACCTCTGATCCGTGTTGTTACCAAATTCCTCCAACAACAGCTAACAAAACCACCCATAAATATTGCGGAACATGCAAACACGATAACGAGTAATATATACTTCAGTGATACTAGTGTAAAATGGAAAGCATAAAATTTTAAAGAGTAATGCTACGTACCCCAAAAGCGTTCCCAAATTAAGTTCCCGAATGACGTGACATGGCTGACGTGAGAGTTTGGGAGATTTTAATTGGTGAAATTTATGTGAATGTAGGGGGGTCCATCATAATTAATTGAATTAGAACCAATCAGATTTTGACATATGACATTTGAGAACGAATTCGGGGACTCTAGCATTTTTCCATTTTAAAACCTTGCCATAGTCCCCAACGAAAAAGTGTAAGATGGGCATGGACTCATGTAAGGTTGTCAATGGATCGGATCGGCATTGATCCATATCCCGATCCATTTAATTTTACCGGATTTGAATTCGGATCGGATAATAGTCGGATTTTTTATAGCTCGATCCATATCCGGATCCGTTAGGATCACGGTTAACGGATCGGAGTTCCGATCCATTTATATTAAAAACATATTTGACTAACATTCAAATTTCAGCGATGTACTAAACATTTGAACAAATTTATAAAAATCACTGCTCTTTGCAACAATCATAAATCAAGATAATTTTTTATTAGTTATGATTTTCTTAGGTTAAAAAGTTACATATTCATAGACTATAAGATTATTGCAAGGTCATTTGCACACACATTAGAATTATTAAGCCAGATTGCTAGAAGAAGTTCAGCTAAACGAAGGTTCGAAAACGTACTACTCCTATTACTTTTTATTACACCTAAATCAACAAACTAACAGTTACACTAATCAAAACTCAAAGAAAAATATACTTATGCCGAAAAAAATGTGAGATGATAGGTCCAGTCAAGCTCTTTAATACATAATATAATATATAAATTAAAAAAAATATATTAGATATATAAAAAGTCGGATCGGATCATTATTACGGAGTTTTTGGATCGGATTTACGTTTCATTGACAATCCTAGACCCATGAATATTCTATAGTTGTAATTGTGGAGTTTTTGAGTTAATTACGTGGCCGGCCCAAATATTACGGTTGTTCAATATGTGGCACCTAGTGGGCTGCCTGCCGTCCACGTTAACCTTGAATTTCCTTTTCAATCAACCACTCATTCAGTTTTAAACTTTCATGCACCAAAATCTAATTGCTTTTTTTTTTACTTGTATTTGTCAACAACTTTTTTTAATCTTAATTCCAAACTTTTGATGGCACTACCTATTGGCTTATGGAGTAATTAACTAACCTTCTCTTACTTTGATAATAATGTCATTGAAGCTCAAATATTATATAAACTCTTGTTGAATCATTCATCTCTTAAATGTCAATAATTACTATCCAGAACATTTATATATGCAATTTTTTATTTAGACTGGTCATGTTTATATTAGTATTAAGCTTAAAAAGCCTTTAGTTATTATAAATTAAGTATTATTATTTCTTTCTAAAGTTTAACATCTCTTTAGTTTTTTAGATTCTTTTAGTCAAATAAGTGCAGGAAAATAAGAAGGTTTGAAATTTTTTCCCTTAGTTAGTGTATATGACTCCGACTCCGTACATATTTGTTATTTTTTGGATGAGAAACTTTTTTTCTTAGAATAGTTGTTTAGAAGATGTTATCAATTTTTTGAAAGAGGAAACATTGTTTTATTGAAAGCTTTTCACAATTTTTCCATAAATTTATTATGATTGTAAAATGACAGGAAATGTCTCTTTCGAAAAGTATCTTTCCAATTTACTTCCGTTTAAAAAAATTGAAAATCATTTTAAAAATCAAGTTAATTTTTTTGGATAGAAAAACACAGCCTTGTTATTACAACATTAACAACATCTTGTTTTAAAAAAAAAGGTATGATATAAAATCACTTAAATTTTCAATTAAGTGATTTTATATTGTGTTTAATATTTTAAAAAAGTGATATTACTCTTCTCTTAAAATAAAAATTCAAGAACACCAAAAAACTTTTGTTTGATACCATAAAATAGAAAAACATGTTCATGTCCATAAAAAAATTAATATTCCCATAAGAAAGTCACATTTTTGGAGTGAAATTAGATGATTATATTCATGTTTTATTGTAGTAACTTATTTTTTTAATCACAGTAGTCCTCAATTTAAAAATTCGATATTATTAGACACGGTAAGACATTAACAATAATCTTTTAACATTCATATTTTAAATTCACTTATTTCCAAATTTATCAAAAAAGTTTCGCATAAGAAATTTATTAAAGAGGCTTTGATGCTATTTTGGAGATACGGTATAAAAATTTAATTGTAATTATTTAGTTAAGATATACAATTACATAAAAAGTAAATCACTTAAATTAAATACGTGATTAAGGACATCTATAATTTGATCTTTTTTTATAAATGTATTAATTTTGCATTTAGAATTTAGAAACTTATAAAATTTCTAAAGAAGGCATTGATTACTAGCGCGTTAAATACTTCTCTTTGCTTCCCTGTTCTCACTCACCAACGTCAAGAAGCAGCTGTATATATATAATTTATCATTACAAATGCAAACAAAGACTTGGTAATCTTTAATCTTTTCTTCCCTCCCCTTTACTTATTCTCAATTTTCTTTCATACCCATTACAATTCACCCATTTGTTTAACCTGGGTCTCTTTTATTTTTCTCTCAAATCCATTACTTTGTCTTCAATTTTTCTGTATTATTACTGAGTCAACTCGTTCAACAACTCACAAACCATCTAAAAATCCCATCTTTTTCATCCGGGCACCTCTTAATTGTGTCAAGAAACTTGATTCTGGTGTTAATTTTGAGAAATTGAGGTGATCATTCGTATGGGTCCATCTGATGAGGCAAAGGGTGTGGTAGTGAGTCAACTCGTTGATGCAATTAAAGATATTTCTAGCTTACCTGAGTGCAAGAATGCTTCTAAGAAGATTTGTAGTAATTTAGTTAGGAGAATTAAGCTGCTTAGCCCTCTTTTTGATGAGATTTATGATAGGTATGAAGAGCTTGATGATGATGAACTTGAAGGGCTTAAATCACTTAAAGTTTGTTTTGATACAGTTCAGGAGTTTATTAAATCTGTCAATGAGGGAAGCAAGATCTTGCAGGTATATGTTTTAACAAATTTGTTATGATTCTTGATTGCTTGTTGTTTTTTCGAGTTTTCGGTTACGGTATTTTTGTTTTGTGTTTTAAGTATGTTTGAGCCTAATATTTAGTGTTTGGTTGGTTGTTAAACATGTCATATGATTAATTATTATGTTGATGTAAATTTTCATGTTGGAATATGTTGATGTTGTGTAATGAATGCTGAATGCCTGTTGATCACACTTTTACTTAGCCTCAAACCGTCAACTTCTTGTTGATGAACTAGGCCACAATGTCCAATTTATGTCTTAATCAATTAATTCAGTAATACTTGTATTTAACTTGAGAGTGCACTTGCTTCTAAAAAAAAACTTGAGAGTGCATTCGAGACGGAGGACTTTGCATGTAATATTGTGAACCAACACCTTAACGGAAAAATTAAATTATGTCAATGCAAGGATGATCATGGTAAAGCCCGGAAGAAATTTTGCATATGAGACTATTTCATATTTTGAGTGCTAAAGCACAAAGATGTAAAGCTATGCAACTCCTTTTTCTCTTAATCTGAATCTTTCTTTGTTTGGAGAAAAATTATATTGGACTATAGTGAAGTTACATCGCAAACAAGTCATTTTGTTGACTTGACTTGCATTGTTCTAAATTACTTTGTGGAAAACTGGCTTTATTAAAACTGTCTGGATTTTGAACATGCGGGAACAAAGAGAACTTTACTAGGTCTTCTTTTTTAATGAAAGATGGATTGCCACAAATTGTAGTTGTTTAGAAAGAACTACATAGTCTACACTGATCTGACTGGATTGGTATTTGTGAATTCATGTATTAGTTTCAAGTTGTAAATGGAAGTGACCATGTCTCCCCTTATAGCTGGTGATATATTGAAGTACGTAAAGCAACATTACTTGTGCACATATTTTATCAGCACGAACTGTAAAGCAACATTACTTGTGCACATATTTTATCAGCACGAACTAAATACATAAACATAAATTAGTATGAATCTCTCTCTCTCTCTCTCTCTCTCTCTCTCTCTCTCTCTCTCTCTCTCTCTCTCTCTCTCACACACACACACACACACACACACACACACACACACACAGAAAGAGAAAGAGACTTGCATTGAGCGAGTCTGTACTCAAATTGAAAAAGTTAGTTAGGGATTCTAATAAGCAAGCTAGTATTACCACGACATGTCATGGAATGCTAATTGTGAGGTTAACCTTTATAAACTTTGTAAGCAAGCTAGTATTAAGTGTCATTATTGGGTATTTGTGGCTTGAATTACTCTAGTCATTTATTTTTTTACCCTGTCACAGGCTCTTCAAATGGACAAAATTGCGGGTAAGTTCCATCAAGTAACTGTACAAATTGAAGAAACTTTAAGTCAGATTCCTTATAATCTCCTAAATATCTCTGAGGAAGTTCGGGAACAGGTATTTTTTAAATCTATTAGTACATCCCATTCATTTTATATTTCTGCTGACTAAATTTATGGGAGTTATATTTCAGACTGAACTTGTTCATGCCCAATTTACAAGAGCAAAAGTGAGAATGGACTTACCTGACCCACAACTTCAAGTGGATTTGGCCATTGCCCAGAAGGAAAAAGATCCTGACCATGCAATTCTGAAAAGGCTTTCAGAAACGCTGCATCTCAGGACCGTAAATGATCTAAAAAAAGAATCACTTGCTATCCATGATATGGTTATATCAAGTGGTGCAGTTTTGGATGACTTATCTGAGACCATGTCATGTATCCTTAAGAAGCTAAAGGACTTTATAGTGATGGTAAACCCTGATGTCAGTATGTCTGAGGGTGAAAAGAGTGTGATCAGGCACAGGTCTCCTGTTATACCTGATGATTTCCGCTGTCCAATATCACTTGAATTGATGAAAGATCCGGTGATTGTCTCTACTGGACAGGTTCGAACCCTAATTGACTTGAAAAATTTTAGTTTTATACATCACGGCTGGTAGCTTTGATCTAACTATGTTTTATTCATTTGCTAGACATATGAAAGATCCTGCATTCAAAAATGGCTGGATGCAGGGCACAAGACATGTCCAAAGACACAACAAACTCTTTTGCACACAGCTTTAACACCCAACTATGTTTTGAAGAGTCTTATTGCTCTGTGGTGTGAGAGCAATGGCGTTGAGCTCCCAAAGAAACAAGCAGGTTGCAAAAACAAAAAGTCGGGAAGCAGCAGCTCAGACACTGATCGAGCTGCTATTGATACCCTGTTGCAGAAACTTGCAAATGGGAACTCAGAGCAGCAAAGAGCTGCAGCTGGTGAACTCCGATTGTTGGCCAAGCGGAAAGCAGATAACAGAGTTTGTATTGCTGAGGCTGGAGCTATTCCTTTGCTTGTAGATCTGCTTTCTTCTCCAGATTCCCGTACCCAGGAGCATGCTGTTACTGCCCTTCTAAACCTTTCTATAAATGAAGCCAACAAGGGTACAATTCTGAATGCAGGCGCTATACCTGATATAGTTGATGTACTAAAAAACGGCAGCATGGAAGCCAGAGAAAATGCTGCAGCAACCCTTTTTAGCTTATCAGTTGTAGACGAGAACAAGGTAGCAATAGGAGCGGCCGGTGCTATCCCGGCTCTTATCGATTTGCTTTGTCAGGGGACTCCAAGAGGGAAGAAGGATGCAGCAACGGCTATATTTAACCTCTCGATATATCAAGGAAACAAGGTGAGGGCTGTGCGGGCAGGGATTGTACCACCGCTCATGAGATTGCTCAAAGATGCTGGTGGAGGAATGGTAGATGAGGCATTAGCAATATTAGCAATACTCGCAAGCCATCAAGAGGGAAAAGTGGCAATTGGTCAAGCTGAACCAATGCCAGTTCTGGTAGAGGTGATACGAACTGGTTCACCAAGGAACCGGGAAAATGCAGCAGCTGTACTTTGGTCTTTGTGTGCAGGTGATGTGAATTACTTGCAACTAGCGAAAGGGCTTGGAGCAGAAGAAGTGCTGAAGGAATTATCAGAAAATGGAACTGACAGAGCAAAAAGAAAAGCAGGAAGCGTCCTAGAACTTATGCAACGAATTGAACCAGTTGTGGTTCCACAAGTTTAAAGCTGAATACTTTAAGTAGTCACTGTAAGGTACAATTAGCTCATACCCAGCCGGTAATATTGTTGCATTAGGTGCGTCTCTTGGGAGTGTTACATAGATTTCTATTCATTGAAGGATAGCAAGTATTAGCGGAGTTCGTGTTTTGTACAAAGGTTTTGACGAAGTCGGAAGTAGTTTTCTGTTGAAATGGTGTTGAAACTGGCATATCCCGTTTGTTGGTCACATGGGTTTATTGTTTGAAGGTGATGATTCTTCTGGTTTTAGTAGCAAGTTAGTATACTCATGTAATTTTACAGTTTTAAAGGTTTGCAGCTTGCATTTATATTATGTTCCTTTTTTCTGAAAAAGCAATCAAATTATGTAATATTAGCAGTTTCTTATATATATATATAGGAGTGAGTTATCACAGGGTAACTTATTTAGAAGTTTGTTCCGTAGTGAAATCGGACAGGATTCAGTTAGAAGTCTAAGAATGTGACTCTTCGTCTTTGATTATGTTCGCTTCTGTTGAATGACAATGTGTGCACACCTGCATGAAGTTTTGACTTCCCCACTAGTATACACAATTAAATTGAACTACACATGTTCAAATTTTGTTATATGGATGGTAGGGAAGATAGTCTTGATTATCTTCTTTTGGCGTACTTTCAGCATACTATTTCTAGCCTCTTTATTTGTATAAATGAAGGTAAGGATGCGTACTTTATATCCATCGTTGAAACCAAATTTATGTTGGGTCGGACTCCTACGAGGTTCGTCGGTCTAACCTGCAAAGAGAAGAATGCGAGGGATGTGTCCCTCGATTCATCTCCGGTATGATATATAAACCTGTTAGCCAGTCGTTCCTTCCCGCATGCTTCGGGAAGTATCCGTTCGAGGGGGACGTGGATGCCCACGTCTCGGTAAGTGGCTAAGACCGAGTCACAAGTCCAACGGTCACTTGATGAGACTTCGGGCCGAATCAGCTGGGCTTTGTTCGGTCCATTCGATTGGGCCCATGATCCACCAACCCAATCTCACTTGGGCCTCCAACATGTTCCTGAGCTTTGGTTGGATATTTCATTCGGACAAAGTCCAAAATCAAGCCTTTCTTCGGGAAGAGTCCTCAGCTTTTCTACTTCGAATAGATGACCTTGACACGTCACCTGGGAAGTTGTGTCAACTTAATGATGACAACTGTCAGACGTCGAGATTCGTGCCCCATCACAACCGTTGAATCTAGAACGTCTTAATCTGAGCCGTTGAATCCGAAACGCTTTTGTTCCATTGTCCAAACGTCACTCCACTGTCCTATAAACATCAATTTCTCCCACAAATTTCTTCATGCTATTTTCAAAACACTCCTAACATTCCACCAAAAGGTCTAGTCGCTGAGCACTTCAATATCGTCCCCAAATCCCCACAATCCAGTTCTTACATTCTCGCTCCATCTCAATCACAAGTAAGTCCCCAGAATCATTTCCTTTTTCATTATTTGGGCTTGTAATCGAATGCATGCTAGGAACTGAATGTATGTTTCTTGTCTTTTACATCTTGTAAATGTTAAGAATATCATTTTTGGGAATGCAACCGTAGGTGCTTAGGGTTCCCCTATTTAGGAATGAACACATATGACATAAACGCTACCCGGTATTTAAGACGAAAATGTCTTTGGCGACCTTAATAACAATTCAGAAACAAATCCCGAATTAATTTATGTCTATAGGATAAGATAGTAGTAGTACATACCCGTTACTGACAATAGCGTTTTAAGAACACTCTTCGGGATGACCTTGTCCCCAGAACACTCTTCGGCCTGTTTAAATTCATTAGAAAATTCTTCACCGCCCTAATTTAGCCGTTAAGATTCGTTTGACCGATCCTGGCCCTCTGTACTCGGCTTTATTGTCTTTAATTTCCTTTTTCTTCAAAGCTTTTTCTGAGTACATGTCTAATTTCTGCATTCCCGAATGCATGAATTATGGATCGGTCAACATCCGAAACAGCACAATCCGGCAGCGAATTTCCGCTCGCAGCTTTCCGAAGATAATGTGTCGAAGTTCGCCAAAGATTACGAGATCCCGACTGGAGCATGGCACACCTATATGGCAAGGAAGAATGGCCGGATTTGGCATAATCCTCCTGTGCCCGAAGGGTACGAACAGCTGAGTCGTGTGGATGCTTGTGCCGAATTATTGGGCCTACTCTCCATGGTACGTGCAAGTTTTCTTTGTTTCCTTTTCCATTTATTTCTTTTCCTTTAGTCTTTAACCAAGCTTTGCTCTTCGTTTCAGGCAACTCCCGTGGCCGCTCTTCTAAGGCTAGTAGCTGTTCTTCGCCATCCAAACACCTCAGTAGGGGTTCGGTCGCTGACCTTCTGTATAGTTTTCCTCCTATGACCGTGTAACTTGCTGCCATGTACTTTACCTTTTGTGCTTCCTTCTGGTCCAGGGCAAGGTACCTTTTTCCAGGTATGCCCTGATCGGAGTCATCCAATTGATTCCTTGGTGGATTTCTTCTAGGCACTGTTTCTTATCGATCGAAGGTTGTTTCACCTCGGTCAGATAGATTGATCCCGTCAAATTATGAGTTTCTGCCGAAGTCAACATGGACAGTGCATCGGCCCGGCTGTTGTCTTCCCTGCCAATCTGATTTAACTCAAATGACTTAAACAAAGCTGAAGCATCACGTACCTTTAGGGCATAGGCTTTCGTTCGGGGCTCTCTCTGCTCATATTCCCCGGAGAAATGCTTAACCACCAACATAGAATCGTTGAACGCCCTTAGGTGTCTTACTTCCAGATTCTTTGCCAGATTCATTCCGGCCAATAACGCTTCGTACTCGGCTTCGTTGTTCGTCATAGGGAAAGTAAACCTTATTGCCTGGCATATTTCAAAACCATCCGGACTAGAAAGAATCAAACCGGCTCCACATTTTGATCCGGCGACCGAACCATCTACAAATAGCTTCCATCTCCCGGGGGTTCGGATCAGTTGTTCTTCGGGTGCCAAGTCCTTTGGCCCAGAGAAAGAACATTCTACCATAAAATCTGCTAGCGCCTAGGCTTTGATAGAGGTCCTTGGGATGTATTCCAGGTCGTATTCGCCCAGCTCAATGGACCATGCTACCACCCTTCCCGATGCCTCCGGCCTCGTCAAGATTTTCTTGAGAGGTTGGTCGGTTACTATCTGCACTGTTCGCCCTTGAAAATAGTGTCGCAATTTTCGGGTAGCCATGACTAACCCATATGCGAACTTCTCAGCATTTGGGTACCTTGTTTCTGCATCCTTCAGCATATGTGATACATATAACACAGGGTGTTGATTCTTTTCATGCTCTTTCACTAACACTGCTCCCAGAGTTCTGTCACTAACGGCTAGATATAGCTGCAACGTTTCATTCGGATCTGGTCTCATTAAGAGTGGTGCCTTGGTGAGATACTTTTTTACTTCTTCGAACGCTTTCTGACAATTTGCCCCCCACTCAAAATTCTTTGACCCCCGAAGCACTTCAAAGAAGTGTAGGGCCTTTTCTGCTGACCTTGATATGAACCTCCACAAAGCTGCCATCCGGCCGATCAATTTATGTATATCCCGAACTGTCTTTGGTGACTCCATGTCGATTACAGCCTGGATTTTCTCTGGGTTCACCTCAATTCCTCGGGCACTTACCATGTAGCCGAGAAACTTCTCGCTCGAAACTACGAACGTGCACTTGTTCGGATTGATCTTCATATTATTCTTTCTTAGTGTTTCAAAACACTCCCTCAGGTCTTCCACATGATCTTCGAGTTGTGACTTGACAAACATATCATCCACATAGCATTCCATATTTCTCCCAATTTGCTTGGCAAAAATCTTGTTGACTACTCTCTGGAATGTAGCCCCTGCATTCTTCAGGCCGAAGAGTATCTTGATGTAGGCATAAGTTCCCTTCGGGGTGATGAATGCTGTCTTCGGGATGTCCTCGGCATTCATCGTTGTCTGATGATAACCTGAAAAAGCATCTAAAAAGCTAAGTACCTGATATCCCGAAGTAGCATCTGTAAGCTGGTCAATGCTTGGCTGAGGGTAGCGGTCTTTCGGGCAAGCCTTGTTCAAATCGGTATAGTCCACGCACATCCTCCATTTGTTGTTGGCCTTTTTTACCACCACCACATTAGCTAACCAATCTGGGTACTCGATCTCCCCAATGAACTTCGCCTCTAACAATTTTAATACCTCGGCTTCAATAATCTTCTGTCTTTCCATGGCGAAAGTCCTTTTTCTTTTCTTTGTTTGACCAGCTTGGCCTCGGGCTTAACATTGAGGCAATGTTTCACCGTCTTTGGATCCAAACCAGGCATGTCTTCGGGTCCCCATGCAAAGACGTCGTGGTATTGCCTAACCACTTCAATCACCTTCCTTTTTAAGTCAGGCTCCATGTTCTTCCCAATTCAGACCATCTTTCCCGAACAACCAGCATACAGCTCCACCTCTTCGGTCTCTGCTGCCGGTTCGGCAATTGGACAAAATAAGTCCGTTCCAAATTTTTCCAGCTCAATGTTCATGGTTTGGTGGCTACCACTCGCTTCACCATCTGCTCGTTTTCTCTTTCCACCTTCGGACATTTCAAATGCTTGATCCTTATCCAGGTCCTCGAGCATTATGATTCGGGCAGTTTTCTGATCACCCATCATCTCCCCAATGCCTTGTTCGATGGGGAACTTCAACTTCAGATGAGCGATGGAGGAGACTGCCTGGAAAGCTGTAAGGGCTAGCCTTCCCAGGATGGCATTGCACGGGCTTTCCAATCGAACCACGTAGAATTTCACCCGTTTTCAACAGTATATGGTGTTTTACCTAAAAGAACAGATAAAGTAATTGTACCTTCAATCGGGACCGGTTGGTTTCCGAACCCATAAAGAGGAGATTCATGGCATGGTTACAGTTGTTCGCCCCCCAAGTTCATTTTGATGTACGTTCGGTGATACAAGATGTTAACCGAACTTCCCCCATCGACTAGCACTTTCCACATCTTATTCTGCCTGATCACAGGGTTGATAATCAAAGGGTCTTCATGGGGCCATATCACATCCTCATAATCATCCTCGGTGAACATGATCGGCATCGCCTGTTTGGCTGACTGGAATTGATACAAATTGCACACTTGTCTGGCATACCTCTTTTTTGCAGTCTTGTTGCCTCGGTCTAAGACGCTTTCTCCAGAAATGGTCTTCACCTCGCCCCGATACCTTTCTCCATCTTCAGGCTCCTTCCGCTTGTCTTCCTTCGGTGCTAATTTTTCCCTTAGGTCTTTGACAAACTGATTCAATTCTCCATCTTTAATCATTCTTTCAATCAACTTCTTCAAATGGTGACACTCATCATTATTGTGTCCTTTGTGTTGATGGTAATCACAGTATTTGTTAGCATTCTTTTTGTAATCGGGCATCTTCATTCGGGCTGGGCGAACAAACCCTGGTTTTCCTTTTATCTCGTGGAGAATCTTCGAGATAGGTGCATTTAAAGGAGTGAACACCGTACTATCTCTATCTCTTCTCCGCTCGGCCCCCTTATCTCATCCCTTCACCTCGTCTCACCTATCATCATACCTTCGGCTTGATTCATATTTATCACGCCCTTTCTTCCCACGATCCTCCCTTCGGCTCTCCTTATAACCTCCAATTGACTCCATCTTTCTTCGGATACTTTCTCCTCTCAGATATATATCATTCAAAGATTTAGGAGGAATATCGTAAAGAGAGGACCGGAGTTTCTTACCTTTTACAGGGTCCAGACCGACTGACAAGAATCCAGCAGCTTTCACATTATCCAAGTTTGTGACAATCCTAGCTTCTTCCTTGAACCTAGCCAAGTAATCACCCAACTCTTCGTCCGGCCTCTGACGACAGTGGATCAAGGCTTCAGTGTCTTTCTCTCTTCGGCACAAATGGGAATAGTGCCTTAAAAATTTTCTCTTTAGTTGGTTTCATGGATCTATACCACATAGTAGCGGCGCCTTTCAAATAGGTCTTAAATATCTTGCACAACATTATATCACAGTGACCCATACCTGTCATGAGGGACTCGTACTTCTCACAGTGATCCTCGGGGTCACCCTTACCATTAAATTCGTTCATCTTTGGGAACTGTCTCCCGGGTGGAGGCCGGTATTGCTCAATTTCTTCTTATATGACGGGTTCATGACTCACCCTTCGGTCGCCAAACATGGCCTTCTCCATTCGGCTTAGTCTGTCTTTCATGCGAGGGTCTCTTTCATCGTCAGTGTCTGAATGAACTGTGCTTTTGTGACGGGTTCTTCGGGGGTGTGATTCAGAATCCGAAGACTCGTCTTCATCATTATGCACCCTTTTCTCCTTCCTCTGCTCAGTCACTACCAGAGTTCTTTCGCCAGTTTCCACGGCATCCTGGAGGGCTTTTTATTCTGCGTCCAATTCGGCCCTCCGGCGTTTGATTGCCTCCAACTTTGCTAGATCGGCTTCCCTATTCTTTGCTCTCGCCTGGGCTTCTTTCTCCGCCTGTTCCAACTCCTTTTGCCTTCCATTCTTTGAGGCCGTTTCCTCACGCCACTTAAGGAGCATGGCCTTTTGCTCTTCGGGAGTGGGCATTGGACCCTCTTCTATCTCGGAATCGAAGTTAAGGACACGGTTTATCGTGGGTGTGGAGGTAGAAGCTCTTTGGCGAGGAGTTTCGGTAAAACCAGGTGGACGACCATCAGTATTATCAATAGCCATCGTGTTTGTTTGATTTGTTTCAAGCTTACTTGTACGTTCCCACAGACGGTGCCAAATGTTGGAACCAAATTTTTGTCGGGTCGGACTCCCACGAGGTTCGTCGGTCAAACCTGCAAAGAGAAGAATGTGAGCGATGTGTCTCTCGATTCACCTCCGGTGTGAGAATCAGTTAATCGGCTCCAAGTAATAATTATAACGTACAAGAGCTTGTATGTATTAATTAAGTGAAAAAGGAGTTCTAGCTGAACCTGATATATAAACATGTTAGTCGGTCGTTCCTTCCTGCACGCTTCGGGAGGTAACCGTTCGAGGGGAACGTGGATGCCCACGTTTCGGTAAGTGGCTAAGACCGAGTCACAAGTTCAACGATCACTTGATGAGACTTCGGGCCAAATCAGCTGGGTTTTGTTCGGTCCATTCGATTGGGCCCACGATCCACCGACCCAATCTCACTTCCTCCAACACCCGTACCCTCATCTCGAAGTTGGTTGGTTAGTTTGTAGAGAAGACCAGTCATAATATTTCATTGTCATATTAATGGCAGATATTTATCAATTTGATCTATACACTAGTGATGCTACTTCAATAATACAAAAACCACAATCTAGTATAATAATACCCCTTTTCTTAAACAAATAAATAGAAATGATAGAACTTTTGCATAAAATCTTCAATCTTGGTGTCAAATATGATGAGCGTTGAGCGCGATGATATATAACTCAAGTGGTTTATGACTTATCTCTTGTCGTCTCAGAGATTCGATTATCGCTCATCTCCGAGATTTGTTAGAGCATATGTTAATTTGTAAGGCATATAAGCTTAACTATTCAAAAAATATATATATAGCGAGCGTTAGCAATCAATTTGTAAATCTTCCCAAGAGTCGAACGGGCTGAGCTTGAACTTGCTTTTGAGTTCATTACAAGTACAAAAATATCAAATGTGTAGTTCAGTTTACCAACAGTTATATGCAGCTTGAAAAATGAAATGTTGACAAACACTGAAGAGCAGATATGGGAGCTTTTCTTATGGCCAAAATAAAATGATACGCGGCGCTACTTTTTTAACTCCATCAACCATTGATGTTCCACTAGTTTATTAATAGAAAATTTAAAAATGAAACAAGTTATCAACGGGTATCCATTCAGTTGGGTTCATATATTTCACGGCTTAATTATAACATAAATCTTAAAATATGACTTTTTGTACACATAGAACCCTAAAGAAAAATGTCGTACACATCGAACCTTCAAGTATTGGTTATGTATATACTGACCCCTGCTCCAGAGCACACTACCAAATAACCATAGTTCATGTCCATTCATGAAAAATATTATCCTTGAAAAAGTCCTTCTGTGATTGAAAAATAAACATCTATATAATTATCGACATTGTACCCCCATCTTATTCAAGCAAGAGATGACATGGTGGCATGGAATACCACTCAAATCTCACCTTACTCGGTTGTGTTTTTTGGAAGAGGGGTCTATATATACATAATCAGTACTTAAAGGTTTGATGTGTACAATATTTTTCTTTAGGGTTTTATGTGTACAAAGAGTCATACTTCAAGATTTATGTTATAATTAAGCCTATATTTCACACTTTTCATGTATTTAACATTGGACCATCAATTGTTTTACAAAAAAACATTGGACCAGAACTGCCTAAGCATACTTTCCCAGAATCAAAATTTCGATCCGATACCAAGATTACGGTTCACAAAGAAAGGTATAATCACTAAGAAGGTTACAAGAAAACGGAACACAAAAGAATAATTAATATGAACTACTAAGAACACATATAAATATAAAAACACAGAGAGTTTTTATTGCTCGGAATATATGTTTAAGGCTTGGATACCGTAAATCATCCATACAAAAGGAATTCTATATATAGTAGTCCAGGAGAAAACACCTAGATAGCACGTAATCTTACCAGCCTCCAAGCCCTCACACATGTAAAATTATTTTATTACAAAGAATAAGATTATATTATATACTTAATAAAATCACATAGGTGTAAAGAATATTCTATATTTATAAGATAAGAAAATTTTTTCCACTTACAATACACACCCCGCAATTTATTCTTCAAACACAATTATTACAAATCAATAGCAACAATAATAATATTCCTTTCAGAGATGATATTAAATCTATGATATCAATTTTTATATTATTAAATATAAGATAGCTAGTACTATGTATTGATTTATTTGATGATTAGTATTTAATGAATTGATTGAATTTCATGGGTGCTTAAAAACTACTCTAATTTCTTTATAGTTTTTTTACACTGCTTGACACGTATTTTAATACTCCTATAAAGTATAGCTCTATAACTTATTTTTAAATTTTTCTTTTTCTAAATAAAAATTTAAACATTATATTTTAATTCAGAAGAAGAAAAAATTTAAAATAATTTATCAAAGTAAATATTAAAGGAGCTTTAAAATGATGTCGAGCTCCCGTCCCCCAATATAAAGAATCGAGATGGATAAAAATTAATTTAGCGTAAATAGTAATTAACTCCATTCATACGATCCATGAATTGATTAACTGATGCCAGGTGTATATACTGAACATTCACTTTATATTTCACCAAAAGCAAGTGTATTAACTGGGCTGAAATGTTTTCAGCTCGCACAGGACATTACAGGTTCAGATTAAAATCGATTCTAGACTCCAACACTTGCTTTTCAGAGAACCGAAGTTTACCTAGCAATAACCGAAAAACATTATTTAGCAAAAACTGCACCTCAAATTTATTTACTAGATATAGTTCTATATATGCATTATAGTTTAAGAAATCAGGTAAAATATTTACTTTTAGATTAAAACAGTTCCATAGCATCAGGCATCACACAGCAAAAGATTAAACTTGATCAGTTGTACCAAAACAAACTATGTCTATAAAATTTACAATTAAAACAAAGGACCACAAACAAACATGTAGATCCCAATAAATTTTATGCAAACACGTCTCTTACAAAAAGTAGTTCTCTTCCATTTCCATTCTCTAATCTATGGCCAACCCAAACAGTATAACAAGATCCATATTTTAACAAGAGATATGAATCCACTCTACACACAACCAACAAAAACAATTATCTACAAACTAGCCTAGTTTCTCTACAAATGTGTCCGCCAAAGTATGTCCATTTACAATATTTGTTGAAGCTACAATTAACTCATGTGGCATTCCTTCCTGCAAGCAAAAGATAGACATAAATGAGTTTCATAATGTATAAAGCGCAAGGACAGGATAAATTATAAATTTATAATAGCATTTGCACCTTCACTTGCTAAATGAAAAAAAAAAAGTTTTGTATAATTTTATTGAATTGTATATGATTTCTAGAATTACTAATATTAAATTATTAATCTTTAAGATATCTGAAACTGGACAAAAAAGAGAACTTAAATTAGCATAGAACAAAAAAGAAGTGAACTTATAACTTAGAGGGGGAATAAAAATATTGCTTATAGAAATAGGAAAGAAATTGCAAAACCACATGGATGAAACTAATATTTAGCACGTCTGTAGTTATTTATAACTTGAACTAATAAATTTAGCTTTTTTAAATATACTTTATACACAGTCTCATCTTTCAGCTAAAGGGTGGTTGTGTAAAGGTAAGTCTCTCTCTGATAGACAAAAAGAGTATGATTTCCTGGACAAGACAGAAGTCAGGACCTGACCACTATACAATTTTTAAGATTTAAAAACACCATTGAATGCAATTTCAACCCATGATTCATCAAGCCACTAGAAGAAGATTAAGACAAATAAATTTATCTCAAAAAAGCATGGCCAGTAGATTTCTAAAATACCTGAGAACTAAGAAAACGAAGAGCTGAAATCTCTGCATATGTTACCCCTCCAATAAATACAACTAGAGCAAGAGAGCGCCTTCCATCACCAACCCTGTGAGAGTTAAAGTCAAAAGCCAGACAAGTCACTGCTATTTACAACAAATTTAGTCTCACATAAACCTTTAAAGCAACTATTAGTGCATTGGTTATGTTTGTTCGCAAGGATTTTAGTCCCTGAACTTTTCGAATTCACACTCACTTTATCAAATACAATAGAACCTCGATAAATGAATGTTCGATAAATGAATAACCTCGTCAAATGAATAATTTTTTCCGGTCCCGACTTGGGACAATGGACTTAATGAATAATCTCGCTAAATGCATTAATGAATATTTTTTTTCTAAGTCTTTATAGGCCCTATGTAAATATAAATAAATAATCACTATATTTTAAATAATATTTTTATATTTATGGAATATATGAATATATTTGATCCAATAAATAATTTGCATACACATTAATAAATAATACTGTTAAGTCATATCTTCTCGAAAAATGCTTCTAAAGCTAATGGCTTGTTTTTTTTCCTCCACCAAAATGCATCTCGTAATTTTATGATTGTGTGATCAAAATAAGAATTTAGAATTATATATAGCTTGTTATATAGGTGGTTCTGTATATACCTTACCTCTAAATATTTTATTCATAGTAGTCGAGTGTATATGGTGTTGTCTCAATACATAGTACTACTGTGCCCTCTATCTATTACATGCATGTATGTGAAACTTATCTAGAATTCAAAACAAAATTATAACCATGATAAATTTTAGGTACATTAACATAAAATGTATAAAAAATCTTGTTAAAACAAAATGTACAAAATAATATAATTATAATTAAAAAATCTGAAAATAATATCTAAATTAATAAATATTCATTTATCGATAATTGAATAAAATATTCATTAATCGATAAATAAATAATCTCACTAAATGAATATTTTTTTTTGGTCCCAAGTGTATTCATTTATCGAGGTTCTACTGTAATTATATATATACTCATTTTTCTCATATATATATATCCTGTGGACTATTTTAGATCACTTTTTAGTAGTTTGGAGAGACTATTTAACCACACGGTCTCTCTAGGTAGGTCTTTTTGATCACAAATAAATGAACAAAAAAGTGATTGAACATTAAAATCACGAATATTTTAAAATTCCATTTTGAGACTAGAATACAACACAATAATTTATTTTATGCAGATTTTCAATAATGGTAGGTAAAAATCACAGCCGAGGAAAATCAAACAATACATGTCTGTCATATGTTGAAAGCAATAAATTGCGAGTTACAATCATAGTAGCCATAAGCAGTACTTGAGGCTTCCTAGACAAGCCGTGTTCTATGCACCAGTAAGCATCGTCACCAAGATTGCAAAAGGCAAGAACACCTGAGTTGGGCGTACCACTGCAACACGCTCGTATATTACACGTTTTAGACATAATATCTTTCTCCAAATTGACCTTGTGTAAAGATCATACTTTTTTATATGTAAATAATGTAATTAGCTGCAATGAACACCAACTTTGCAGCTTTCTAGTTTATACACTTTAGTGCTATTTTCTCCCTCCCCCCGCTATTTTTTCTCATAACTTATCTTTTCATTTATTTCTCTCACCCATTCCAGACATATATAGAGAGCTTATGTTTAATAATAGGTGTAACAAAGTAATAAAAGAGGAGAAACAGCATTATAATCAGTCTACAATAAATAAATTACTCTCCCCATTTTTTTTTTCTGAAAAACTACAAATTATTATCTATATAGAGATATAAATAATTTTAGGGGTAAAAAAGTAAGAAAGAGGAGATATTATATTGTTATAATCAGTCTACAATAAATTAATAACTCTCTTCCTCATTTTTTTTATTGAAAAATTACAACTAACTAGAAGGTTTGTTGAAGTCCCGCAATTACAGAAACAAGCATACAGTTCAGCACAGAAATCCAATGGAAAAGTAGAAAATGAAATAGTGGAACGAGTGTTTGTTTCAAGTATTTAATCTTGATCTACTTGTCTAAATAGTTTCCTACTCTCCCCCCCCCCCCCCCTTTCTTGGGCGGGGCACACATGTAACCATCACTAACCCACTCCATATGGGGCAAACCCACCCTGCCCGGCCCCCCTAATACTGTACAAGCAATAGGGTGGGTATGAAACATTATACTTTTGCCCTGCAGGAATGACCTGCCTCGCATATATTCATCATATTTCTCACAATACATTATTCGGGTTAAAACATTGAATATAAAGTTTTTTTATTTAGTAGAGTTCATAAAATTTTATAGAATTTACTGAAATCATACATAAAACTGTGCACGAAAATAGCTAATGAAATACTAGTAGATATTAAATATAGGAAACCGGAGCTTATACTAAATCTTACTTGTTTGTACTGTATGCAGCCCCTGGTAGAGAGTCAAATGATGTACTGCTGGCAAACCCACTCTATAAAATGAGAACAATCAATAAACCATAATTAATCAATACCAAAATACAGAACGGATTAATTGCATGACAGAGGAAGAGTGAACAACAATAGTGGAAGGAAAAGAAAAACTACTCTTACTCTCTTTGTCTCTGAATGTGGCCCGGGCAACAACTTCAGTAAATGTTCGATTGGGCGCCTGAACACGAATTTGCCACATCAGATAGTATAGAAAATATGTGAATCATTTATACCGCAACAAAGTTTATGATTTGTAGGAATGAACATGAATTGAAGCAAATCCGATATAATTCTCACCATCCATATCGAATAGCTTTGTCAATAAGACGTACACTGAGAGGAGCATATCCAGAGAAAACATATGAAATATCTTTGGGGCTGTTACACAAAAAACGTGTCTGTGATCAGGCTGAAGAAGACAAGAAGGTTGAAGAAGACAAAAAGATACTACAAGATTGCTGTACCAGCAACGACCAAACTACAATTACAATGTTTAAACTTTAAACTCCATAAGGTTGCTTTAGTTATAATTTTTTCTGATGCAAGTGTAAAGAATTAATTAAACTTGAAGCTAGTTTTTGGAACCACTTTGATCTACTTAAATAGATTATTTCTGCACTAGCAGATGGCATATGGCGGACGCTAAAATGCGACATGCAGATTTCCTATATGATATCCAGAAGTTTGGTGGATGTCAAGAAATGGCAGCAAACATTTATATATTGTATAAATATATATACATGCATACAATTGAGATGTTAGTGAGTAAAACGCCGTGATAGAATATGAAAGACCAGACCCAGAAACTGCTCTACCATTTCTAATCCTTTAGAAAAAAAGGAAATAAAATTGTAAGCAAATCCTTAGACTAAACCACATAAATAGAAATTAAGTAGTTGGATTCTGGTGTTGTCTAGTTGAATTTATTTTTTGTTGGGTCATAAATAAGAGAGCACTTGGGTTCAATAAAAAGATGTTAAGGCAGAAAGTGTTTATTAAACACCCAGATTTTTTTGCTAAGTAAATCGTACAAATTTTATATCCTCTAAAAAAATGAAGAAGACATCATCCATCTCAATTATACTTGTCCAGATATACAAATTAATTCAGACTGATGAAGGTTGAGAAAACAATACTTGGCAGTGTTGGTATCCTCAACTATAAGTTGCAGATCATTTTTAATTATCTGCCAATTGCTCTTTGGCTCCTACAAGGAAACATAAAACACATATTCATTAATAACCTTAAGATAATTAACTGAAGCAATTATGATAAAATTCTCATAAATTTGAGAGAGGAGGAGGGGGGGGGGGGGGGGGGGGGGGGATCCTGACCTGTTTTTTAAACAATCCAGCCTTTTCTAAGTTACTAAGAGTAGCCATGTGCTCAAAACCATAACTGTGAAGCAGTTCTCTCCTAAACCATGGTTTTACGCATAATGTTAAACAGGATGTTGGAATTACACTTTAAAAAGTCATCTTGCAGATTTACAAAGATTAATATTAGAAAAGAATCAAACTGTATTGTTTATAAACTTGCCTCAAGTGGTCAAAACTCTTTTTGGGTAAGCCAGAATTTGTGACAGAAAACAATATAAGTAAACGCAAGACATTGAGAAGAGGCTCTTGTTTGTGAATCATTTCTTCAATGTACTCGAAGCATCTGCATCCATCAAAAAAGTGCCTTAGCTCTGCTAAACTAAATAGGTTCGTAATCTTCTAATAAGTACATTAAGTATTGAATAACATAGAGTCAGAGACTACTAACGCAGGCAAGCAAAGAAAGAAAACATTAAGAAAAAACATAAAAAACCTCCTTTACTTAATTAAACATTATGTTACTTGGAATCAGATAAGGAGTGTCTAATACGACACATATACAGGTGTCGGCCTCAGAAAATATGAATAACCGGTGACATGGTCCGATTTTTGTACACAGGTACGGGGACACAACACAATTAATGAGTAAACAAGTATATTAAACAAGATATTGCAACAAATAAAAAAAGGACTTTGCAAATTATGCCAATTAGTGTCTTCTCCTCATCTTTACATTTCTCTTTATTTCATTCTTTCTTCTACTGTTTATTTTACCTCCTAAATTCAAACTATGTGCGTGTTTGGTGTATCACAAAAAAGTTGACTTATAGCCTAAAATGAGTAAGTGCCATATAAGTGATAAGTTGATGAATTCTTATAAGTTATACGGGTGTTTGGATAAATTTACTTATAAGTTAGTCAAGAGTTTGCTAAATTAAATTTGAAAAAATAATTATTAAATACAATGATTTCAACACTTGCATTTTAAATTAAAAAAATATTTAAAAACGCAAAGGTAAAAATATAAAGTATTAAAAAACAAAAAAATCAAGTAATAAGTCAATAAGTTGAGGAAAATGTACCTCATTATTAACATTCAACTTATCAAGTTATAAGTTATAAGTTGAGGTCATAAGTTGGGTTGGCAAACACCCTTATAAGCTCTTATTAACTTATAATGTATAAGCAGGACTTGCCAAACAGGCCCTATATACTAATAATTGACAACTATATAGGAAAAAGGGCAGAGGCCTTTGGTGTCCCCTCCAATATCAACTTTTTATATATTGAAATCAGTTCAACTTCTTTCACGAATGGAGGAGGAGCCTTGCATGTGAAATCTTGTAAGGGATTGGGCTTTGCAAGTTAAACATTTTAATGGAGTGAAAAATAAACTATTATAAAATAACTAAAATGCAACTAGGCAGTGTTGTCCTTTCAGGAAACCACTGTAAATAAATGTCTCCCATAAATCGAGGATCTTCTAAGGTATCATTTATGTTTATATAGACTCTTCGGAACCATACTGTTACATGCATTTGTATCTCTAATTTTATTAAAATGACAAGACAGATGCCGCCCATTAAATATCTATTATCGCTATTCAGACATATCTCGGTCACATATTTTTATGTGTTCCTTAAAAATGTTATTGTTTGAGCCTAAAATAAATGAAATACAGCTTACATATCAAAGCTCTCAGCTTCCACAAGTGTATGTTCCATGTCAAGTCTTGCAAGAAAGGAAGGTTTTGATGTAGATGTAGACAGATGCTGAGCAAGATTTATGTGCCTCTGTCGAAAGATCAAAGTAATTACAGTTCAACTAGGGCACAGTATGTCAGGTTTGTTACAAACCGTTGGTAATATATGTTAAAAGGAGATGCTTACAGTTATTTCAGGCAATGAGTTCAACTTTCTGACGAAGTCCTTTAATTCAGAAACTGTTTGAGACTGCAGATGTTTAAGGCGTAATCAAGTTATGAATGCCCTCCAATCTAATTTAGATCAATGGCACAGAAACACTGGAATTTTCTACTAGATAATGTTTCTGTAATTTATTGGACATCACTAAATAAAATTTCAATATTCAGAATTGAAAGATGAAACTTTTATCAACAAAAAGATAAATATAGAATTAAAATATGCATAAAGGTTACTAAGCTTACTGTAGTAGTCATATCTGTGTAATCTTGCTTCATTGATGTTGCTTTCTGACGCAAAACCTACATCTTGCAAGTAACAACAATAAGTTTAAAATACTAACAAGTAACAAGGAATCCAGCTAAGTTTCAGAGGCAAATGAATAATGAACAGCTAGGATAGTCTAATCTATTGTGGTTTCATATTTATATGCATATAACCAGTAAAATAGACTAACCTGGACTACGACTTCAAAGTTAAGATCCCGTATCTCCTTGAACAGTTTGTCACTGGAAGAGTTTAAACAAATTGTAAGAAGTTAAAGAGCCAGAAAGAAGGTATAAATATACAAGCAGCTTTGAAGAGACATATTTTCAGAACTAGGTAATGTATACTGCATTCCTGGAAGATTTGTAGCTTAAAACCAGCTAAACAGGCTACAGAATTGTGTTAAACATTAGAATTCTAGGGAAGACATACAGAGGCCTAGACATATTAATTTGCCCAACTAATATGGATCACAAATATAAATAGGAATAAAAAAAACATATTAAAGACACTAATTTTCTAAGATGATGGTAAAAACAAATCCTACGACAATGGTAATATTACTCTTAACATTTCCACCCAAGCTAGAGCAAGCGTGCACACACACATATGTATATACACAAGTTAAACTAGATGATCCAAATTACTCACTGTAATCAGATGACTAGTAAAAACTCATAGTAATTCCTTTATCTTCTTACATCCACAAAGATAACCAACTTCTACACATTTACTCCTCTAGTTCAATGCTGTCAGGAACTGTATTTGTAGTTTTGTATTTTTAGATGTTTTTGGTGTTTTCTGAGTTTATAATGCAGAAATGTAAAGATACAAGTAGAAACAGAGATTAGGAATAGAGAAGAGAGAAGAGAGATTAGAGAGATGCAGAGCAGAGAGAATAGAGAGATGCAGAGCAGAGAGATTGAGAGAGAAAGAGACAGAACAGATAGAGAAATAGAGTGCAGAGAGAGAGAGAGATAGAATCAGATAGAAAGATAAAAGCTTGAGGGAGAAGTTAGTTATAGAGAGAGAAAGAGAAGATTGGTGGAACAAGTTCCATTTTCTGTATATTCAACATAATAGAAATGTTACAACTGATTCCTCTATTTATAATAGTTCCTGACTTGTAAGTTGTAACTAACACAGAAAAGACCAGAATACCCCTTTACTACTTATACTACTACTTGTAGTTATATTACACTGATCCTGACATTCCTCCTCCCTTGAAATACCACCATGCCCTCATGGTGGATCAAACGATGTCAATCTCCTATCACAACAGAATTCTCAGGGGTTCTGGACAATGCACCAGCTACAATGCTATCTTTCCCTTTCCATAACACCTCTTTTCTATTGAGAACCTCTTGCAACTGAAAAACGTATAGAATTCCAGGTGTACTACTAACAAGCTGAGCATTATAGAAACAAAATACATATCCTCCTGGATCAAAGATGGTAATTGTAGCCCTTTTTCTTGAGGCCTCATGGACTTCAATTCTCTTTCCTCTGCTTGTCTGCCTTGTACTCTAGCTGAATTTTCAATCTGAACAATAAACACCTTTATGTTCAACTGAGAAGGCCCCTTCAGCAGTTTCTCTTTTGTAGGAACACGCAAATTAATATCTTGGCAATGCCCAAGTTGACCACCAACAAAGATTTTCATTACAGCTTCTTCTAGTTTCTCCTCACTCTTAATCATATCTTCGAACTTAAAACCTTTTAACTGCTTGTTTTGCACCTGACCACCAGGGTCAAAGATAAGCATATTACCCTTGATAAAATTGCTAGATCTCAGACCCAAATCATAAGAATGTTCAGCTGTTAGGAAACATTTGATAGTTACTTTGCAACGGAAAGCCTCGACAACCTTTCTCATGTTGGCAGGAATCATTGAAGATCCATCTTCACTGGCACCTTGTTGCTCTATAACTTTGTAACATCCAACCATCTTAGGAATGTCACCCTGTCCTGGTGCAAGTCTAGAGGGCCTTAATTTCATGTCACTCTGCAATTCACTTGCCTCCATCAGATTAGTAGAAATATTCAAGTCATCTCCACTTGCATTTTCAGTAACTAGGACTGCTTCTCTTTTTGAACTCTCTTCAAACAATTTAGCCTTTGGCGGTGAAAGAGTAACACTTATTGACATGGAGATGACTGAAGATGACTGTTGTGGAGCAGGTTCCAACTCTTCACATAGGCCACTGTGCACCAAATTCATGGTACTCCCTGCATCTTTTAGGATGTTGACTTTTTTATCTCCATAAGAGGCTTCAAAGTTTAAAGGATTAGGTGAGTCTGGGCTACCTCCTTTTATTGCTTCTAAGATGAATTCTTGCTCTTGCCAACAATCCTGGCCCTCCTCTGGTTCCTCATCATAAACAGGTTGCTCATCATAAACAGGTTTATCATCCAACTGGTGCTCACAATCCTGTAATGATTCAATGACACGAGTTCCTTCAATTTCAGAGTTGAGGTGAGCAAGTGATTCTAGTGTTAGCTTATTGGTCGAATTATTTTGATAACTCAGCCTTCTATCCTGCCTTCGTGCTTTTATGCTCAGAATTTGCTGCATCTTCTGTCTAGCCAGCTCTACTGTATGCTCCAACTTCTGGAGTTTGTAGTTAGTTCGTTCTTTATGAGCTAGGAGCTGTTGTTGCATCTCAAGTACTGATTCATTAAAAGCTTTATCTCCTTCCTCATACATCAATGACCCCATTTCCAGTGAACAAATACTATATGACCACAATCTACCTTCAATTCACCCTAAATTCCACTAATATATCTTAACAAAACAGAACTCAACACTGAAAAACAGAAATAGCAATTTCTCTCAACCACAATTCACCTATTCAACACATCTTTAACACTTCACAATCACACAACTATTCCACCACTGTTTCAACAGTAACCAATACTGAGTTTACCAATTTACTAATACACAATCAATATCTCCATGTGTCAGAGATCAACCAAAACTCTTGCAAATATCCTCTTACTACTAATCTACTACCGCTTCACCAATCAACAAAACTTATAATTGTTGCTCACACAGTCAATTCCACAAACACTTTGAGCGCTTTACCACAACTATCAACACAGAACTGCAAACATAACAGCTAAAACAACTTGCAGCTATTCAACTACTTCTACAAATTTGTTAATATCAGTGAATTCAACTCTCAGTTCACCAAATTATAACCACCAGATCTACAACAGTCTATTCGGTTAAATCCTCCAACTATCACTTGTCACAATATCACAACAAGATGCACACGGAATCTATCACAACAACACTAAAGTGAACTCAGGCAAGTAAAACACATCCAAAACAACTCAAATTTCACAGATCTACACTAACAATAACAACAGATACTACAAGTTGAAAACAAATATCAAACACCTGGTGTGCAGAATTCACAGAACCTTGAATACAACTGCGATTACTCTCCTTTCAACTTCGGACTGCTCGTCTTAGAGTGCTCAACAATAACGAAGATGTGGCTGATCAATTTATGAAGCTCTGATACCAATTTGTCAGGAACTGTATTTGTAGTTTTGTATTTTTAGATGTTTTTGGTGTTTTCTGAGTTTATAATGCAGAAATGTAAAGATACAAGTAGAAACAGAGATTAGGAGTAGAGAAAAGAGATTAGAGAGATGCAGAGCAGAGAGATTGAGAGAGAAAGAGACATAACAGATAGAGAAATAGAGTGCAGAGAGAGAGAGAGAGAGATAGAATCAGATAGAAAGATAAAAGCTTGAGGGAGAAGTTGGTTATAGAGAGAGAAAGAGAAGATTGGTGGAACAAGTTCCATTTTCTGTATATTCAACATAATAGAAATGTTACAACTGATTCCTCTATTTATAATAGTTCCTGACTTGTAACTAACACAGAAAAGACCAGAATACCTCTTTACTACTTACTACTACTGATCCTGACAAATGCTTTCTTCCAAGATGGATAATTACCAACACTAGATTGAGACTCTTGGAAGGCCAAATAATATAAAAAATTTCACAAAAATATGGCCTGAAATAGTTCACTATGAATGACTTGAGAATTTGTAATATCACCTCCAGTAAAACAATGATTTTGAAAGTCAATGACTGGTAGGAGTCTAAAAGGTGGAACAACTTATTAATGGGCAATGATGAAAACAAGTCTGACAAGGGATGGCAACGGGTCGGGTTTTGTAAAATTCAAATTTAAATATTTTTGGGTTTAAAAAGTAAATCCAAATCCGCCGGGTTTCGGATCGGATCGAGTTTTTTCGGGTACCCAAAATTAAAAACAATGCCAAATTTAATATAACTGGTACACGCAGACAACATTATTTACATTTATACAATAACTAAAATTAAAATGATTAAATTAAGTAAGTAGTCAAATGTAACAAATTGCACAATTGCCATAGTAAGTGAAATCTAAAATATGTAACTAAAATAATACTTCATATACCAACAAAAATGGAACATTTAAGTAAAGAAAATTACATCTAAAATATATTAATATAATTTGAAGTTGAGAAAAAGAAGTTGTAATTCACTAAATGAGTATTGACTATTGTTAATGAAATAGTGAAAGAAAAATATATAAAGTATATGTCTTGCATGATTACATCTAAAATATTATACATAACTACCAATTATAACATTATATTATTTATGTATCAGGTTCCGTTTGGATCGGGTTTCGTTTTCATATCGGATATATGTCCGGTACAACTGAAATCCAAATTCTTTCGGGTTTAAAATTTAAATCCAAAATTTCGGATCGGGTATCCATCAGATCATATTAATTTTCCATCCCTAAGTCTGACAACTAATCTAGTAGTATTGGTTCAGTTCGCGCAAGATAAAAAATGATGTGTTACTTAAAAGTCTGAACAAGAAAATGTTATATACCTTGAGTTAAGTGGAACCTTTGCCTTCTTCCCATCTTGTGGGCCACCCATGATTGAAGCATCTATCTCCACAGCACCATTATTAATGCGTAACAACTGCAGCATACAAATTATTCTAGCTTGCTTAAAAGTAACAGCGTAGATCATTACTAATCTACAATCACTTTTGCACTGAGCATATAAAATTTATTGATTTTTCTGACCATGACTAGCCTTTCTTCTTATTCATTCCCCTTTCCCCTTTTCATTATTCTATTCTATTTTATTTTTCTTTGGGGGTGGGGGTATAGGGGATCCTGAATAGGTGACAGTAAATCTAGCCAGTCCAGTTTACCTTCATTCTTCCTACCCAAGTTTCAAGCTCATCTATCAATCAATACTTACAACCAGAAATTTCATGACAACAATATTGGATAGAACTACTCTAATTCTAGCTGCTTGTTTATTACCTCATCCAACAGCCCTTCATACGTTAACTGAGTGCACATAGGGGTAACCATGTCCACCTGCATGCAAGGAGTACGCATGTCACAAGACAAGATTATTAAATGATCATTAACGTGAATCGTGATAATGACAACAATAAACAATAGAGAGTATTCTAGATCATGTGATTTAAAAGCCAGAGATAGAAACTTACTTCTCTGTCAATAAGTATAAGAGTATTTATCTCTGGCACAGCCATCTGTAGTTAAGAAAAAGACAAATCGTTGAATTTAAGATGGATACACAAACTTAAGCCGTAAAATAATTTCAAGATGCTATTAGAATTACATCAGATGTGTTAACAGGTTCTTCTACTTGCATTCGACCTAGAATGTCGGCAACACGGACTGATGACTTTCCTTTGGCCCTTACATTTGGTATCAACCCGAAAGAAAACTGCAAATGAGAAAAATGAGAAAAAACAATAGAAGTATTACATGAAGGTGAAGCTAGGAACTTCTAGAGATTAATGCATTTTTCAAGCACTAAACCTCTAGTTGCCAATGATAAGCCAGTTCAAGTAAGTAAACTGATAAACTAAACCTCAAGCTTGTGAATGGCTTTTGCTATGTGCCAGAGAGAGGTTGTATCACCATCAACCAAGCATTCCTGGAGAACAAAATCACCAACTTCTGAAATTTCTCTAGCTTACACAAGTAAAATTTATTTATATGATACTAGAATATAAGATACCTTATAAGCAAGGTCAAGTTCGAATGACAACACGTCCTCGTCACATGGAATGACATATAAAGGACATTCCCCTATAGTCATCATGTGATGTACTTTTTCGTCCTCAAGAATCTACAACATCCAAATATATGAACCAATAAAGAAAATATAAAGACAACCAAATGATTCACATGATTGTACATTACAGAATACAAGGAATAGAGTACCTTTTCGCAAGCAATTGCACGACGAGGAACGAAATAAATATAGTACTCCCGCTGCAAACCCTTTGAACTATCATTATGTATATGCGAGCAAATCAATTTCATTAAATCAGGCTGACTACGCACAAGATAAACCACTTTTGTACAGTCAGTTTGAACTGGGTCTGCTTTAAGATGCCGCACTTCAGCCCCATGTTCCTGTACAGTATCAATATAGTTTCAAATATTTAGATCCCACCAAACTCTTTTTAAACTTCTGAATGTATCGTGCTAAGATTCGACATTGCAGAAATCTACTAATACTTACTAATCAAAAGTGAAGCATCTCTTCTCCTTCATTATATAAAAACACGCATATTTCACTTTCATTCAAACTAAAGCATTCAAAATTCACATCTAGTTAGGACACAAATACTACTAGTCACAGGTAAATATCACTTATCCTTCATTACAAGAAAACACACGTGCCGGCGCACACACGTTATTCCTTATCCTCCATTCAAGAAAACATACGCGACATTATTCACTTGCATTCAAACTAAATCATCCAAAATTCACACCTAATCACAAACATAAACTCCTAATTAAGCTCACAACAACTCGTAAAACACACACATCTCACTTACATCCAAATATCACGCCTAATCGCAAACACACACTACTAGTCAAAGCTCAAACATCTCTCATCCATCACTTAAAACACACAAATCTCACTTGCATTAAACTAAAAACAACCAAAACTTCCGCAAAATCAACGAGCCAAAACACGTAACTACCTTAAGAACCGAAGTCTGAACAATCAACGAAAGCGATCCACCGAGCTTAGGATCAACAACCAAACACTTGCTTCCTCGAATCTACACATTCAATTAGGGTTTAAACACATCAATAACTTAATAATCAAATCAAATTCATCAACACTATAAACAAGTCATATACATACAATAAATACACAAGTATAGATACATATATAAAGCTAATTGAACTAACATTTGTTAGAATGTTGATAATCTCCTTCCGCGACTGATCTCTGTAGTTGAAAATAACATAAAATCAGATTATATAGAATTGAATGCGTGTGTGTATATGTGTAAGTATAGATTACCTGAGAGAGGAGAGATTGAGAGGAGCGTTGTCTAAGTTGGGGATTTGAGCCATTTTCTTCACAATCTCTCTGGATATGAGAAAGGTCCCCAAATGTCATTATTAGCGGACAAAATACCCCAAATAGCACACTTGAGAAAAATGGTCCCAAATAGCACGCACGTTAAGACGCTAAATAGCCTTGCGTTCCTTATTTTTCCATCACTTTTGTTTTTGAGAACATTATTTAATTTGTTAAAATAAAAGGTCAAGTAATGGATCCCGCAGATTTTTAATTATATGAAGTACAAATTTTAATCATTTAGTTAATAATATTGATCTCTATTATTTCATTAATTTACTATCTATTAATTTTAAGTCATTAAGATATAATATTGGTTAATATTTGATCTATATAAATGATAACTAAAACTGTAAAGTGAAAATAATTATATACATGTATTTTTTATCCGGATTTTTCAAGGTTTAGACGGTACCAAACCTGATCGAAGACCGGAATTTTTTTATTTTATGAACAGGATGACGGACCGGTTTTATTCGATTCAATCTGAGTCTTGCACCCATAAATTTGATCTGGTCTTCGAGAACCTGACCGAAATATTGTGTAGTCCTAACTATCATAAGATAATTAAGAATTACACACGGGTTATATAATATTTTTAACTTTGTAGTAGTATTCTTTTTTAGAAACGCTAGGAAATCATAAAAAAGTTTCCATACAAATTATCATAATACACATGTGCTCTTGTGATGGGTTGTATAGATAATAAATGAAATAGGTCCACTTGCATACATAATATTTTCATCAATTAAAATTCTTTATTTTGTCATGTCAGCCACATCATTCTGGTGAATTTTATGGGAACATTTTAGGGTTCCCTAGCATTACTCATTTTTTTGTCAAGAATTTTGTAGTATTTTATTATTGTTTTGTTTTAATAAAATTTTAATTACATAATTTCTATACAAATAGGGTTGTTTAAAAATTTAATGACTCCCGTAATGGTTGACATTACGAAATGATAAATGATTCGTATTTAGTAGTGCTAGAGGTAAAAAAATTGTTACTAAATGACTGGCATGGTTGATGTGGCAGTATGGTATTTTTTGATTGGTGTTATTGATGTGAATGCAGAGATCATTTATTGTAACAATTTATCACCGGTATTTTGTAACTTTTTTTATTATACTTATTTTGGGACCTCTAGCATAATAACATTATTCATTCGTAACTCGATTTACAGAGTTTGAAAGTTTAAAATAATTTGTTGTTGAGTTGAACATGACTTTGCAAATATATATTTTTGTGAAAAGTTACAAATAATTCAGCTTTGCATTATGCATAGATGTTCTGTCAGCTTGGGTACGTCCTTTAGCAATGGATCCGACAAGAAATAACACTGTAGGTTCAGCTTGGAGCATATACTTTGTTTTTTGAGACTGGGAAAATAAAAAGAAAAGGTTTTGTTCTTTGGCCCAACAAGTGGCTCTAAAATGTAAGTTTCCTTTTGGTATATCAAAATTATTAAGTGAACTCGTGGTTGAGAACCACAGATGCAGTAAATATATAGCATAAGTGAATCAAAAGCTGAGAAGGCAATCTGTGCTGTGCATTAAAAGTCTGAACTTGTTTGCTGATTACATTGTATTATGATTCTCCGCATTAATATCAGAGATATCGCAGCTAGAAGTCCAGTAATCCCCTGCAAAACTAATCGTAAAGCCTTGTTATTTCGCTTCTCCTGAACTTTGGCATTAATATATGAGTAATGTTAAAGGTACCGAATTGGGTACCGAAATGTGGTACCGAATGATGTGACATTAATGACGTGACAATTTAGAATGATTTTATTGATGAAATTAATGTGAATGCATGAAGTCCATTATTATTAACCAATCAAAATATAACACATGACATTCGGTACCAAATTCGGTACCAAATTTCGGTACCTCAAACATTATTCTTAATATATAGCCTTGTTGATCAACTTGTGTATAAACTAAGATTTGAGGCCTAAAACTGAAACCATTGTGTCAATTACTGTGCCAACAGTACATACCAACAAAACCACAACTAATAGGTGTTAGATCTCCTCCCATCACGCCGTTCTTGGAGATCCAAGGTTGCCTGATAATTAATAGAAGAAAATATGTTAGAGCTACCAAATTTGGTACAAAAACATTTATCAAATGCCACGTGTCATAACTCGATTGATTATAACTTAGTTAAATATAATGAACTTCCGTGCATTAACACCGATATCAATATTACATAATACCACATATTTTTGGTACCCAATTTAAGAATCCTAAAATTACTCTTAACAAAAAGCAATTAAAGACACAGAAACACTGATGGAAACACATACATGCAAGTAGTAGTAGATGTCTATATAAATTCTGTGCATCCACGTGCTCTTGTTTGTAATCTCCATAATAAGTAGTCTTACGATGAGTTTAAGAGAGATTAAGCTATAAAATAGGGTTGTTAACCAATAAGCTCTTGCCATCTTAATTTCTTTTAGGCTACAGGTTTTTATCTAGAGATATTTCTTTGATCCAGTCAGATATAAATAAACATTCATGCATGTCCATGCATGAAATGTATTGAATCAATTGTGGACTTGCAAACCAGGTGTAGATTTTAGTGAATTGATCGAAATCGTAAAGATCTCGTAGATATATAGAGATTTCGACAGAATCTTGAAGAAAGAAGACAGAAAATGGAGAAGTATGAGGTTGTGAAAGATATAGGATCTGGGAATTTTGGTGTGGCCAGGCTAATGAGACACAGGGAAACCAAAGAACTTGTTGCCATGAAATATATCGAGCGTGGTCACAAGGTACCCTGTATAATAAATTTGTGTCAGTGTGTTTTTCGTTTGGGTTTCGATTTGAATCGATTTCTGGTTGATTAATTTGGTTTGTGTCTTTTATAATTTTACGAAAATTAACGGAGTAATCTGTATTTCTCTGTATTATATTCAGATTGATGAAAATGTCGCAAGGGAAATCATAAATCACAGATCACTTCGACACCCCAATATCATTCGTTTCAAAGAGGTGATTATAGTTGTCGTGTTTCCTTCTCATTGCACACAATTTATATTTCATTTCATTTTTCGAAGAAAATTATATTGATGGAAGTGAGGATGATGATGATCAGGTGATCTTGACACCGACACATCTTGCGATTGTGATGGAGTATGCGTCTGGTGGAGAGCTGTTCGAACGTATCTGCAATGCTGGTAGATTTAGTGAACATGAGGTGCCTACATCTCTGTTTCTATATTTTAGACAACTTTTCATTTTTGCTGTTGGATTGTCTCACAATCGCATTGCCCTTGGTTATGTGTGTCTGCTTAACCATTGCTCTGTTTGTGTGCGAATCAAACAACTTAATTTACAATTGCTCATTGTTTTCTTCTTATGAAATTAATTTCCAGGCTAGGTATTTCTTCCAACAACTTATATCCGGAGTGTCTTTCTGCCATTCCATGGTAATCTTTTGCCACTGATATCCATTCTCTCTCAGGAGTGTTTGCGTTTGCCAACTTATATTTCTGTCTTTGCAGCAAATATGCCACAGGGATCTAAAGTTGGAAAACACGCTGCTAGATGGTAGTCCAGCTCCTCGTCTCAAGATCTGTGATTTCGGTTACTCCAAGGTTTGGATTTATTGTAATAGACACCGATATGTTCCAATGGCTTTTGCATTCCCCCTAAAACTAGCTTAAAAGTTTTCTTGCTTGTGTTTGTGTAATTTTGAGACTTCGTACATAAACCATTAACCTCTTGAGTTTATAGGGCTTGGTTAAGGGTATGACTACGCAATTAGATATCTAATCAAACTGTTATTGTACAGTCATCTCTGCTGCACTCAAGGCCAAAATCAACAGTTGGAACTCCGGCTTATATTGCTCCTGAAGTTCTCTCTCGCCGTGAATATGATGGAAAGGTAACAATCCAGAGATCCCGAAATATTTACCAAGAGTGCATTAAAATGGGGTCAGTCGACCATATAATTTTAATCGATCGACTGAATTATTTTTACTATCACAATATCAGATCATCACTCGGTATACCATTTCTTAAATGTTCTAGCACCTCGACATTACATTATATCCATTCCCTGATGTAATAGAGTCTCCTGTAGGTGTTGACAAAATACACTTTTTCTTTATTTTTGTGATCAGTTGGCTGATGTATGGTCTTGTGGGGTGACTCTCTATGTTATGTTGGTGGGAGCCTACCCTTTTGAAGATCCTGATGATCCGAAAAACTTCAGAAAAACAATTGGAGTAACATTCTTTCTCAACACTTTGTGTTCAATTCTGGTCATGACTATTTTACTCTTTTAACTTCATTAATGTTGTTTGTTCCTGATTTTTGCGCATAAATATTTGTTTTTTCAGCGAATAATGGCTACTCAGTACACAATCCCGGACTATGTTCATGTTTCTCAAGATTGCAGACACTTACTGTCTCGCATATTTGTTGCCCATCCTTCAAAGGTAATTGTTTACTACAAATGTTATTTTCCGTGCATCCTTCTGAGGTACTTATAAGTGGCTCCAATTGTTCTGTGTCATTATACGTGCGACTGATAAATGAGTATAATCATCAGTGCAAGTGTGCAACACTGAAATGTTCGATGAATTCTGCAGAGGGTTTCAATAAAAGAGATTAAGGGTCACCCATGGTTCCTAAAGAATTTACCAAGGGAGCTCACAGAGTCAGCTCAATCAAGCTACTACCAAAAAGGCAATCCTAGTTTCTCCCTTCAATCCGTTGATGACATTATGAAAATCGTGAATGATGCTAGGACTCCACCGCCAATGTCTACTGCGACAGGAGGATTCGGATGGGGAGGTGAAGAGAGCAAGGATCAAGACGAGGAATACGACGAGATAGAAGAGGAAATTGAGGACGAAGACGAGTACGAGAAAAATGTAAGAGAAATTCATGATAGCGGGGAGTTTGATCAAATGACTTGAACTGTTTCGTCGTATAAATTACAGCAAATATTATGTCAACTAATCATGTGGATTTCAGATTAAACAAGCTTCTGCTTGTAGATTGTTTACTTTGCTTTCTTGTTTAAGATTTAAGATGAACTAGCCTAAAAACCCGTGCGAAGCACGGGCCTGCTTATTTACTGAAATAATTTTTCGCACGAAAATGTATATATATCGAAACAATTTTGTAATTAAAATTAATTTTGAATTTATCTTATATTTGTATAATTTTTTTTTAATTTTTTTTAATATTTAATAAGATTTCACAAAATTTGGAAAAAAAATCTATAAAATAAAGATCAAATTATTATTTTCATTTGACAAAATATTAATTTAGTTTTAAATGTCGTGAAATGCATTTTATCAAATTCAACAATTAAATATAATCTAAATGATTATTTTAGTATAGTTGTTCATATATGATATGGATGTATCTAAACTAATGTGTTTTTAACGAAATGACAATATACTTGTAAATAAAATATAAAGTTGGTCAGGTACGTAAGACTACACACCGTGATCACATCTTAAAATCTTTTAGTCTAAAGTCCGTATATAACATTAGTGTATGTAAATTAATATGATAACGTAACTGTGCCAAACTCAAGGCTTTGGGACTTGTTCATAGTGAGTATTATTGATATTAAGAACAAATAGAAACAATGTAAAATTTGAAACACGGTTGAACTATTGTTCTTGTTGCAATTATAATCAGGTTTACCGGAGTTTTCTATGTTGGAGAAAGTATAATTTGTAAATAGGTATTTTGCCTTAGTAGTTGTTGTTTGTTTTTCAGCGATCAATTGATTTGGTTTTTTTTATTTTTTTGCAGTCTAGAATATAAATCGTTAAATGCACACAATGTTGTTGTAATATAATCGAACACATGTGAATGAGATAGAGGATTTTAAAAAGAAGCTGAAGGTTGGTGCATCTTTGCACACTCTCACAAGACAAATACTTTGGGAGATGAGCACCTATTGCAATATGGAGTATTCATATCACGTTTTATTTTTTTAACTTGGGAACTGATTTCGCACTTCTCTCTTGTGTCCATCACTGTATTAAATTATATGAACACACTTAGTACTTTAATAATATGTTTGGAATGTCGTTTTACAGTTACAAATTTTAATCCAATTTTTTTTATAAATGATCATCGTGTACTAATAATAATGTATTTTAACTTGACTATATATATGTATTTTATGTAATTAATTAAGCGTTAATAATATCGAATTCAAAATTCAAATCTCATTTCGATTAATTTAATATATATACATATATATTGGCGACCGGAACGCCCTTAAATTCATATATATATATATATATATATATATATATATATATATATATATATATATATATATATTGAAATCGTAGATCCAACCATATATTTGAAAAAAGATTACATAATTATTTTTGAGTATATTAACTTATGTACAAATTGGCATGGTTAATGATGCAATTTATAATTTATAGGATATAAAATTTGAGTCTTTGTCTACTTGATACAAATAAATATTATTTACAATATAAAAGTAATTCTATTATTTTTGGGTCAATTTTAGAACAAGTTGTTTTCGTGCTTATTTATTTATGTTTTTTTTATATGTTATTATTTAAGAGATAATTGAAATAGAGTCCAAAATTTAAATCTCATATATATTAATTTGATTAAATATTTTTCGATCCAAACTCCTTTAAATTCACATTGTGTTTTTTTTAAATCGTAGATGCAATCATACAAACGAAACAGTAGTTACGTAAAAATTGTTAAATGTATTAATTAAGTTACTTACAAATTACAAATTAGTGCATAGATGATGCAAATTGTAATTTATATATAAAAAATATGAACCACTATCTATGTATAGTTGCATGGTTACATTTGCAAAAAACAAAATATGTTATAGATGAAAACATTCGTCTACTATTTTTAAAAACATTTAAAAGAAATTAAAACATTCGGCTATATATGTATTATTTCGACCGAAACGTTCTTAAATTCAAATTATTTTTCTTAAAAAAATTGTAAGTTCAATCATATAGATGAAAAGATGACGTAATAATTATCGAGTATATTAATTTATGAAAAAATTTATATGATAGACGACGCAATTTGTAATCTAATACGATATAAAGTTCAAACCGTTATATATTTAATGCAAATAAATAAAATTTATAATATTAAAATAATCTTATTTTCTACGGGTGAAATTTATAATATTTTGTGTAATTTGTTATTTTTGTACGATCTTTTCTTTTAGTACCGTTAGATTTACAAAAAAAATATGAAAAATATTTATGTAAATCATTTGTGTAGATAGATCCCTATCTTGCGAAGTAAATTACAAAATTGTCGGTATATAACATAGGCGATGCAGTCTTAACATTGTCAGATATAAACGTAGGGCTGAGACTTATTACAAAATCTATTAATATTATTTAAAAGTCATCCATGCGGCGTCTCACTCAATTTTTTTACTTTTAAAATTTTATAAAAAATTTATACTCTAATCTTATATGTTATCTATAATGTTATTATTATGTAGAAATTATACGTTATCTATAATCTTATACTCTTTTAAAATTTTATTTTTTATATCAATCATTTAAAATAAAAGAAAGAGAATCGTAGAGTATGCTCAATCCATTAAAATATTTTTGATAATTATATACAATGCAATATTTTATAAATAATATAAACCAACATTTTATTTATTTAAAAATAAAAAATTATAAAAAAGAAGATGAGAGAAGAAGAGAAATTAACATTAATAAGATTTTAAAGAAAACTTAAAACAAAATGTACTATGCTACTTATGCATGAGCTTGATTAGAGAAGATTAATGGTTCAATTTACTACACTAACATAATCTTATCTACTATTTGCATAAATATAAAAGAGTTGACGTTTTTGTAATTTTTTAGCATGTAGGGGCAAAATCATAAATTCAAGGTATTAAAATGACATATATCAATAATTTAAATTGATAAAAGAGAATTGTAGATTATGTTCAATTGCTAAAAATATTTATTATAACTATGTATTGTGCAATATTCTAAAAATAATATAAATCAATGTTTATTAACTCAAAAAATAAAAAAATTGGAAGAAGAGGTGGTTTATCTAATAAGAGTTTGAATATAAACTCAAAACAAAGTGTAGCACAGTTGGTTATGACATGAGTTTGACATGGATATGTTAAGGGTTCGATTCCCATCATTAACATAATTTCACAATTTTTACATTTTTATTAAAGAATGGTATTTTTGTAATTTTAGAAAATATAAGGGTAAAATCGTAACTTCACAGCCATTAAAATGGCAAACTTTGCTCTTTGTTGGCTTTTAATATATAGAGAAAGATGTATTTAACCTATGATGATGTATTATGATGAATCTAAAAGGTTGTTTTAGAGATAAAACAGAGGATAAGTTGCAAAGGAAACAGACAACTCTAACGGTGTATTCAAGAGTTAGCAACAACACATTGGCAACATTATCAAATATATTAGCTAGTATACCATCAGTTATTCAACGCTGCATTTTCTAAAATTATAGTAAGAATTGTGCAGGTGAGTGAGAGAACCATAAAATGGTGACCAAACAAAGCTTGAAAACTCTAATGGTGTCCATCTTTGTTATATCAAGTTTATGTTCGATACCAGTTCTTTCCTATGATATGCCTGACATGTCTCACATGCCTAACATTCCCTATATGCCCGATATGTCGAATATGCCTGCAATGCCTCGCATGAACATGCCTGGCATGCCTCGTACGGGTTTGGGAGCTGTCAGAACTCGATCGACTACTCTGGAAACAAAAACCGAAGAATATGTCGAAGGCTGGTCACATCTTAGCAAGATCGATGATTGTGTGAATGATATACTCTCTGCCTACTCTTTTCGAAAGTTTGATGAGATTGGTTCAGTTTGTTGCTTAGCTATCAACACCATGACTAAAGATTGTCATGCAAAGACACTTGGAAGCTTTCATGATCATTTCTTCATTACATCAGTTAGCAAGCAATGCTCCCATATTTGAAAAACACATCAGAGTATTTGGATTTTCGACAGAGATCTGCAAATTTAGATTTGTGTAATGGTATGATTACCAGGTCACGTTCTTCCCCTAACTTTTTTCTAGTTTGAACTCATTTATCAGGTCTCTTCTCAAGATTAAAATTCTTAAATTTGAAATTTAGCTTATAAAGTATCATTATTTATATAGTATTAAAATAATAATGGGATTGAACCATCAAGCCAAATGGAAAACACCTGTGATTTGGATCATCAGAGTGAAAATAAAACATTCGGTGGACAGATAATGAGATTTCAGAGAGTTGTTTGACTTGTGTAGCTAACAAACAACATGAATATAGTATTTTTGCAAGTAATATTTAAATTATTAAAGAGAATCGTATTCTAGTCTGTTTGTATAAATTTATTCTGTTGTCGCATAAAATAAACAAATGGGGTTGGCCTGGCCATTGTATAATGGTCGGCAAGCCATGTTGTGTGTGGAGCACATGTCCTTCATTATTATTATTTTATTTTATTTTTACTAATTTCCTTCTATTTATTTATTTTTTTTTTTTTTTTTACCTCTGGGATATGTGATGAACAGGTGGAGTGTTGGTTGGCATGAGTGGTTTGTTCATTGTTGCATTTAGGCGGCTAGCTGCTCAAGGGTTTCGAGTTAGGACGGGTTAAAAAAAATAGAGAAATTATCAAAAATACTATTTTTTCTAAATTTTTTTATAATTTTATCATCTTTTAAAAATATTTGTAAAAATATGGTCTGCAACCAACGCAACCAGATGCAACTAGATGCAACTTTTTAAAAAATAATTGAAAAACAGCTGAGAATTCAATAAAAATTGTTAGTAAGAGGGGTAAGCTTGTGATCTACCTGGGGGTTCAATAGTTAACCTTTGGGGTTCAATATTTCTATTTTGGGTTTTAGAAATATTAAGAATAACGAATAATTCGTATACGGACTTAAGATTTAGGGTTTAAAGTTGTTTACAACCCTAAACCCTAGACTCTAAACAGGATGCCGTAAAAATACAATTATTAACAAGTTGCATCTGTGGTTGATTTTGGTTGCAGTTGCAGACATGGTTGCATCTAGTTGCAGACCGTATTTTTGTAAATATTTTCAAAAAGTTGGCATTTTTGCAAATATTTTGGTATTTTTTCAAAAAAATTTAAAAACACATAGTATTTTTGCAAAAAAGTTTTTTGGGTCGGGTATTTATGAAAAAAACCCAAAAAAAATTATCGATATAAAAAATTTGGAAAATTTGGACACAGGATAAAGTTATCAAATGAGTGATCAAATGAGTGGGCTGGGCTTTTCTCAGACCGGACCGAAAAAACAAGGCATTGAACTCAGTTGGGCTCGGGTCGGACTGAGTTGGAGAATCTGGGCACGTAATTAGCCCATTGGGTTGGGCTGGGTCGTGCTGGGTTGATTTGGGTGACCTGGCGGGCTGGGCCGGCGGGCTTCAGCTTTGAAATTCACTTTGAAACTTACTTTTAAATTCGCTATTTGTTGAATGACTTGATTCTGATGAAATGTCCATGGATCATCTTCATCCTCTTTATCTTCATCTTTCATCTCTTGTTGTCTTTTTGCGACTTGATCCAAAT
Organism: Heracleum sosnowskyi; assembly: GCA_030848705.1. NCBI lineage: Eukaryota > Viridiplantae > Streptophyta > Magnoliopsida > Apiales > Apiaceae > Heracleum > Heracleum sosnowskyi. The sequence goes on from CM061239.1 coordinate 16,473,983, forward strand.
CTTTTTTGCAAACACAAATTTTTACCACATCTAGCGCAAGACTTGATCTCCTCTCGTCTAAAACTCTTCTATCTGCACTAAAAGCTGACTCGGACGCAATTGTAGAGACAGACACTGCTAAAATGTCCCTTACAATTTTAGCTTAAACTGGAAATTGTAACTCATGATTTTTCCACCACATTAGTATATGAAAATCATCATCAAACTCGTAACTAAAAGAGAAAAAAACTCATTAATCATATTAGAAGCAGATGACGAAGAAGATGAAGATTTTTGTTTTTTAATATAATATAGATGAAATAGTACTGTTAAATCTACCAGTAGTATTACTCCTACTATTTACGTTATCTTGGGTTTTAGGAACGCACATTTCTACAAGGCGATACAACAAATTTAAGCATGTGTTCGCATATTCGACATGATCGTATGAAACTCCTAATACATCATAATAATGCTCCAACATATTTATTAAACCACTCTTTTTAACACGGGGGTCAAGAAGACATGCAACACCGTAAATGTAAGAAAATTATGTAAAGTATTCAATTCACTTAATTTTCATATCAATAATAATAGAACTCATGTAATCATTTTCTTCATAATTGCGTAAAGTAGTAACAATGGAAACACACTCGATAATAACATGGTGCACATTTGGTTCATAAACATAAGAAAAAATAGTAGTAACATGTACAAAACTTTCAAGTATGTCACCGATAGTCGATGTTAACTCCCAATGTGATTCGATAATCAACCCGTCTTCATAATCGTTGGTCGGGTCCGAGTTATATAACTCGGTGATAACAAGTTTATATCTAAGTGCATCATTTAGTAATAAATAAGTCGAACTCCATCTTGTAGGAGTATCAATTCCCCACTTCTTTGCCCTTAACCCATGATCTTTACACAATTTCTTGTACCTACTCCTTATTGTACCGACAAAACGTAACAACTTAAATATTTTCCTAATAGGATCTAGTTATTGAGTTATTTGTGAAATTCTTTTTTGAGCCGACAAGTTAATTATGTGAGCACAACACCTAACGTGTAAAAAAATGTCATCTAAAGCTAAAGGAATATCGGGCCTAATGTAATCCATACATTTTTTATTTGCAGCAACATTGTCTAAATAAATTGTGAATACTTTACCAAACAAGTTAAATTCCTTTATTGTGTATACAATTCTTTGTTTTATGTTATAATCGGTATGTGACTCGTCTATGACATCAAAAACTATAATTCATTTTTGTAAAATATAGTCATTATCAATCCAATGGACGGTAATACAAATATAAGGCTCACCTTGTCTCAAACTCCAACAATCGCTAGTTAAAGAAACCATACCATCAAAAGTTTTTAAAAAAAGTCAATTAATTGTGGTCAAGCCGCGTAATGTTGTTTTTGTGTGTGTCACTTAAGTGTATTTCTCGTTATTCTTCTAAATGCGGGTTATAACGAATTTCTAATCATATGCTCCAAGTTTGGACTCTCACCATGAGAGAAAGGTTGCTCATCTGATGTAACATAAGTAGAAAAATCCTCAATTAATTTGTCGTACCATATGAGAAAATCATACCTCCACCGGGTGATGAAGTCATGAAACTACCAAGTTGTGTTTGTGTACCTTGTCATCCTATTGATCCTCCACTTTCGTGGTTCGACTTCAAAATTCCATGGATAGTGCTCAAATGTCGAACAACTGTACCTGTACCGCTTCCTTTTCCATAGATAAATGGTTTTTGTCCACGATTATTTTGTAGGCAAACTGCACAATGAGCCAAAAATTTCAATAGATCTTTTGTCGCTTCCAAAGAAAAATAGCTCCGCACATGCGATGATTACCGACTACCACTTCCACCTAAAATATAAACAAAAATAATTAAAATATAAACAGAAACAATTAATTCAATAATCATAAATAGCAAATCTTTTACATTGCTTAAAAATGAATCAATTTAAAATCTAAAAATTTTAAAAATTTTAAAATTTTAAAACGAAATAATTTGAAACAAAAAACAATAAAAAAAACGAACATAAAATAAAGTTACCTTGTTCGGTGGTAGAAGTCGATCGAGGAGGTGGCATTGATGTTGAATCTTGAGGTGCTTGATTAGTTCTTCCATCCATTTTTTTTTGTATTGTTAAAATAACAAAAAATTTGAATTGTGAAAATAACAAATTTTTTAATAAATAAATTACAATAAAAAATAAAAGTCGCAGAGAATAAGCAATTACAAGAAATAGTGATTGAGGATAGCAAGAGAAGAGGGAGAGAAATAGCACAAGTGAATTCAGATGGAGAGATTGGCAAATGGTAAATGAGTTAATACGTAGTAGATGTGATATTAGTACGTTATTTATATTAGTTATTTTATGACCGTTTTTTTCTATTCGTTAGCTTCAACCTTGAAGCCTTCAACATGTGAATTAAAGTAAAAAGAAAAAGTAGGTCAGAGGCGTGGTGTTGTTACCTAGTGTTTGTGTCTGCTTCTTTGTGACAGTGTGACTAGAGCATGTGAGTTGTTGTTGTGATAAAATTTTAATTTATTTGCTACTTTTAAATTATGAATTTTATAAAAATTGTCATAAATATAATTTGAGAAATACATAATTAATTTTTTTTATAATATTACAATTTACAATTTAGAATGGTGTGCCTTTTTTAAATCGATAGAGACTTAAATATGTCAGCTAATGGAATGTTAAAAACTTAAAATGCATTGTTTAATTTCCTTTAACAACATGATTTCAAAATGCTATTTTAAAACAAATCCCGAGGAAATGTGATCAAATTCCAAGTAATAAAAATACTCTTCAAAATATTTATTGAATGTTGTGTACAACTCACAGCTTCACATGATGCACAGTATCATTCACTAGTGTCCACGTTTGCAGCGTTGCACGCTTGTCATCTGCAGGCTGCACTACATCATATTTTTTCTACTTTAATCAGGTGAATGCTCAGGAAATTATGAGGATAGAACTGGGTCGGTCCGGGTCGAACCAGTTCATGGTTTGGGTTTTATCCGGATCAGACGGGTCAGTTCACGGGTTGTGAAAAACGAAACCATAACTGGCACTGAGTCTGACATGGGTTGGACCGAGTTATTTGTGGTTCAAGCGGGCCGAAGAAAATGCAACTCCTTTGTAAATCAGTTTGGCTTCTATCATTTCTGTACCGGTTTTAGCATACTTTAGACAATATGATTAGAATTTTATATGAAAGTACATTGGTTTAACAACCCATACTTTAATCTACTCATTTTTGTCTTCCTATTTCAAAATTCCAGCGACCCTAAAGTAGGTGTCGTTCAATTCATTCTCTTGTTTCTCACGTAGAAGTCCATCAGACCATGTAATATAAATAGGTGTCCTCCGCACAAAATTCCATGTGATGTTTCTAACTCGATCAACATGGAGATACTATATTAACACATACGTATAATTAATAGTCAAAAGTATTAACCCATATAATATAATTAATACACCAAAGTCAAAAGTATAATAATATGCATATATATACAAAAAGTAGCTTTGAATGAGTAATGATAAAGATGTTGTAAGATGTCTACTAGATAGTTCACATGCCCAATATATGTGGGATGATTTAATTCTAGTGATGAGAAGTTCACACCATTTATACTCGAAACAAGATTCACATTCCCGTTAAAATGTAAAAATTCTCGGTTCATGTATCCATTAACATTGGACTCCATCAAGTATCCTCTTGTCCCTTTTTTTCGTTTCATAATGTTGTTCCAATGCTAATCATGTTTATTAATTCAAAAATAATGCTACACATCACCTAAATATAGAAACAATTACAAATTAAAAAATAAACACTAAATTAAAAAAAAATTACCGCAAAACATGTGTATATACTTTCATGACGACCCTACTTAAGTTGACCGTTTATCACTAATTTACTAAATAGAACTCTACAATTACATGTAATTTTAGAGAGATTCGTACTTATTTTTGTAGTAAACTTATACTTGAGTAATAACTTATTAACTAGTTTTATAGCCCGTGCGAGGCACATGCATACTCTAGAATATTACATAATTTTTCATTCATTTGACGCAGTTTATGAATTATTTGAAAATTTAAGTTAGGAGTATTTGGTGCGAGAATAAGTCCCATATTTTATATATGTTGTAGTTGTTTAGTAGAAAGTTCACGTAAACACGGGTATGATTTAGATATGAGTAAATTGTCGATTTCACAATAATTAATTGTTTCATAGTATGTTTTTTAACAAACATGAATGACCATATTACATGTTAATTAAATTATAAAATAATTACTCAATATGATTTTGCATGTATATTTAAAATTAATTGGTGATTAATAACTATCTTTCATCACTCACCTAAAGAACAAGTAACATATTTCATGTCATATTAATAAGAATTCGATGTCACGAAATTATATCATATTTATAACAATTCCGACATCACTGACATTTTAATTATTATTTTTTTGCTTTTTTAAATAACTTAAAAACATATTAAGATATTAAGATAATTTTATATATTACAAAATAATTAGTATACTTTAATGAAGATTAGTAATCAAATGGGTATAGATATTAAGATGAAGTAATAATAGAGATATTGATATGAGATAATTATAATATAAATTAAAATGTTATTTTGCAATTTGAGAGTATAATTATCATTTCATATTGAATAAATTGACTCATTGAACTCCCTAGTTCATTGAAAAATTATTGCGCCCCCCCCCCCCCCCCGAAATCTCCCTCTCTCTCGGTTTCTGTGCCAAAATTTTAGATTCATTCTCATCCCCTCCTCCGGCGGTGGATGTCTTCTCTTTTCGGTGCCACTGCCCGGAGATCTCTCTCTTATCCCTTTTATCCTTCTTTTATTATCTCTTTAGTTTTTCTTTCCTTCATCCCTGTTTGCTTCACCTTTTCATCTCAACTTTTGTTTTGGATATGTATTTTGATCGGTTCATTCTAACTATATGTCTTCTAGTTGATGTTCGTTCTAGGACGCTGTGGCAAATCACTTGTAGTTTTCATGGTCAAAGACGAATTTCAAGATATGTTACGATTGTAGAATTATTTTAGATCTAGTTTAGATTTTGTTAGTTTCCCTAGTAGTTGGTGTTCTTAGTTCTTGCGTGCACTAACCCGGATTTCTGTATTCTAAATTTTTTATCAATCAGAAATCGACATCATTGCATTGTTTCCGCCACTTGGATCTTGATGATTAATCTCTTCGATTCAATATATTTTTGGATTCTAATCTGGTCTAATACTTTGTATTGTTATATTCCATGTTATATCCCAGTGTTGTGGATTGATTTATCTTTCATGTAATATCTTATATGTAATTTTTTTCTCTTAATTTTGTATAAGTATTTTATGTTGCATATTATGTTTTTTTTAAATACATGAATGATCATGTTACATGGTATCAAACTTATAAAAATATTATTCGACATGATTTTGCACTCGTACTCTAAATTATTTGGTAATGAATAACTCTACTTCGTCAATCCCTTAAAAAAACAGTTAACATGACATGAAATCATGTCATGTCACTAAAAATTAGATATTACAAATTCATTTCATATTTATAATTATCTCAATATCACTATCTTTTTATTTATATTTTATTAATATTTTAAATTATATATATTACATAAAATAAGATTTGTACATTTATATGCAAGTGTTAATTACAAAAAAATTAGTGTACTTAATGAATATTAGTTATTAATGATCAGAGATATTAAGATGTATTAGAAATGGAGTTATTAATATGAAGTAAATAGAATAGGGGTTGAAAAGTAATTTTACACTTTAAAGAATATAATTGTCTTTTAACAGTGAATAAATTGACTCAATGAACCCCTAGTTGCTCTATTATATACTCCATATAATAAATAATAGATAAATGTTATACACAAGTTCTGCGGTAGATTTTTTTATATATATAATTTGTATAAGTTATACACACATGTTCTTTCCTTTTGTTGCTCGCGTCTGGTATACATTTCGTTAACTTCTTCTTGTTCTTTTTAGTTTGTCCTTCATTTCAACTCTCGTGATTTCCATCATTCCAGTGCAAAATATACAAATCAAATATCTTATAAATCAAAACAAAGAAGGAATAAATTACATTGGCTTCTAAAAGGGTTTAACAATTGTTACATGAACATCAAATTTAGTCCTCTTCCTAACTCCATTCTAATTCACTTTGTTTGTTTTAGGGGGTGGTATTCAATATCAACTTTTAATGACTTCTAAAGATTTTAAAAGTTATGTGTTATTCAATTCTAACTTCTAAAGATTTTAAAAGTTATGTGTTATTCAATTCTAACTTTTAAAGAGTATCTAAAAGTATGACGTTATTGAATTTATACTTTTAACAACTTTTAAAAAGTCATTAAAAGTAAGGTGTCATTCAATTTAAACTTCAAACAACTCTTTAGAAATATATTGTTATTCAAAAAGTCATGGATTTTGAATGACAATTACATTTAATGACTTTTAATGACTTATGACTTAATATATAACTAGAAATCTAATTTGAAAAGTCTTGTGGTTTGGGGTAAGATTTCACATGACTTTTAAATTATTATTTATTTTCTTCAATTTCATGTATTTCAGAATTTTTAGTCATTTCTCTCTCACAAATAGAATATATTCTTTCTTAAAAGGATGAATATTATCCCTTTAATTTTTTTTATTAAATATTATCCCGTTTTTTGCCAAGTAAATATCATCCCTTTGGTTTAACTGATTTATTTTGTAACTTGAAAGTTTTTGGATTCCAATAATTTCTTGTGTTTGATTATTGTGTATTTATTTTGGATGTTAAGATTTTTAATGTTCATTTTTACACATATTCATCTGCAGAAAAATTTATTGAGTCCTTTTTTACTTATTTTTATTTTAAATTTTATTAAATTATATTGATGTTGGATGTTAGAATTTTATTTTTTACTTGATTTTATACTATTTGATTATTTGACGAGTCTAACCAAAGGGAACCCATTTGGTTGGACTTCTATTTGTATTAATTATTAATTATATAATTTTCTTTTCATTTAGATTTTGTTGTAATATTTTTTACTTTACTTGAAGAACTTTTTTTTCTAGGTTTTAATGTCTTCTTTTCTCTTGTGTGCGCTTGAAATTGAGGATTTTTTTTCCAGACATTAAAGTCTTATTGTCTAAGCTTCTAGGGACACATTGCATATCATTCGGTTAGATGATAAACCTTAGAAAATTTAAAATTCCTCTACATGAAATATATTCTTGTACGTTTAATATCATCTTTTTACCTGTACATACATATATCCAAGATTAAAAATTAAAAATCAATAATTTAATAATAGTTTATATTACTATTGTATATAAAAAAATTTATTAGTGAAATATCAATAATTCGATCTTCTTGTTATATAATTTTTAAGATAAAATTATAATTTATTACTTTTTTCTGTATGTTACGTATTTATAATTTTATATTCATAGTAATATATGTTATCGATTAAAATTCATTAGATGTAAGTAAAACTCCTCAAAATTCAATATAAAAAAGTCTGTAAAAGTGATGAAATATACAAACTCTATAAAAGTCATGAAAAATCTATCAAATCTATCAAATCAACAAAAGTCTTTGACTTTTAAAAAGTCAATAAAAGTCATTTGAAGTTTTAATACAATATCACCCCATTAGTGTCTTTCAACATAATTTGTTGCTTTTTTGACCCTGTTTCGGTAGATTGTGGCGAATCATCCACAAAAACATCATCCATCGTGTAAAAGTGTGGATCATTTGTAAACTTGTTTTCTCTCAACAATTGTTCCTAGCTCCACCATAGTTTTACTTTTTCCTCGCAATTTTTTTACCACTACTCGAGTTTTCCCTATGTCAAGCTTCATTTTAAAACAATCATATTTATCTCAAACAAATAAGCCACTATAATACATTTAATATAAAAATTTGTTCGTGTGCATAACACATAATGGTCATCAAATAATATATATTAATTTTTTTAATTAAGAAAAACATTGAAGAAATCTAAATTGTTGAACATGCAAAGTATTTTTTTATTTTATAACAAGAATGATCTCATTGCTTTTATATAATGAAAAGAGTACAATATATTTACCAAACAACTATGACATGTAAAAAAACTAAAATAAAATTAGGACTCTATTCAAGAACACTCATAGACAAAATTATCATTCACAATAGGAAGAAACAATCTCATAGACAAAAATAGGATTCTGTTTAAGAACCCCTCATAAACAAAACTATCATGACATAGAACTTGTACAATCTCATAGACGTATAAAATTATGATTATGTCGATGAACCCTCATAAACAATATATGAACATATTAGTTGTACTACCAGAACAGGAAAATATCTGATACTTTTTCAAAAATGAAACTAAAACCAGGATTCTGCTCAAGAACCCTCGTATAGAAAACTATAATTTACAATAGAAAACAAAAAATTTATTCATTTGCAACTCAATTGTAATCTCACAACCCTTGTTTACTTCAATAACAGAAACCGTACCCATGAATTATCTACAATTAACAACATTGATTTCTAGTTTATACATAACAAGTAATGAATAAAAAATCAATATTTCACATTATTTATACTCATTTACGGAGAAACTAAAAGTAACGAGTGATTTTGTGAAACAATACGAAGAAGCATGATGAATGGAGGATTTTTTTTGATGTTAATGGAGGAGTCTGTTAGATAGTGTGATATGTAAAGTGCTCGTGTATTATCATAGTTGTCAATCAAATTTGATTTATCGCTGATTTCTTTTACGTTATTATTCGTACAAGATTGCCCTTCAATCGTATATATGATATTTTATATAATTTTTAAAATAAAAATTTTAGTTCTTATAATTCTTAGATTAAGCCGCTAAGAATATCTCCAATGGTGATATGTAAAATGGTTGGCTAAATTATGATAAAATAATGATAATGTAAAATTTTAGCTGAAGGGAGTGGTTAGTACTCCAATGGTGTTATGTATAATTATGATAATGGTCTTGTTTGGCAATTAACTGTTAGCTGGTAGCAATTAACTAATTGAGTTAGATGTTTTGACTAGCGGATTGAGTTAGCTGTTTTGACTTTCGGATTCAAATAGCTATTTTATATGAAACTGTTTGGTAATTAGCTGTTTGAGTTAAATGTTTGTATATCAACTAGACACATCACAAATCTTTAATCGAAAAAACTCCTCAAATAGCTTTTTGAGTCCAAAAAACTATCTCAATCCGCTAACTACCAAACACTAATATTAGATGTTTTATCCGGTCAAACCTTTAACTTGGTTCAAAACTCCAATTTTTCCTCAAATCTCTAACTTTCAAACACCCCCAATGTAAATTATAACTTTCAAACACTCCCAATGTAAATTATACATAAGATTTTTGCTGGTTCGCCAAATATAGCAACCAAACATGGTTATATGTATTTATTGCTAAGGGATTATAAGGTTAGAGTGTTATTTTTTTTTTTTTTTTTTGCATATTTTCCAAATAATGATACGTAGATTGATTTAGCTAAGGGTTTGATACCATTGGAGATGCTCTAAGAATTCTCTAAGAAACATGACCCTATCTATTACTATATATTAAACCTCAAGGGTAAAAATTGTCATTTTAATGGTTGTGAAGTTACGATTTTACCCTTATATTTTCTAAAATTACAAAAAATGCCATCATTTAATAATTATGTAAAAAATAGTGAAATTATGTAAATGTTAGGAATCGAACCACTAACATATTCCTCCCAAACTCATGCCATAACCAACTGTGCTACATTTTATTTTGAGTTTCCTTTCAAACACTTATTAGATAAACCACTTATTCTCCCATCTTTTTTTTATTTTTATTTTTGAGTAAATAAACATTGATTTATATTTTTTCTAGAATATTGTATAGTTACAATAAATGTTTTTAGCGATTGAGCATAATCTACAATTCTATTTTGCCAATTCAAATTATTGATATATGGCATTTTAATATTTGTGAATTTATGTTTTTATCCCTACATGTTAAAATATTACAAAAACGTCACCTATTTTATATTTATGCAAAGAATATATGAAATTATATTATATAGGAAATCAAACCACTAACCTTCTCTAATCAAGCTCATGCTTAAGCAGTGTACTACATTTTATTTTGAGTTTTTTTTAAAATTTTATTAGATAAAGCACATTTTCTCTTTTTCTCCTATTTTTTTATTTTTTAAGTAAATAAACATTGGTTTATACTATTTATAAAAGATTACATGTATATAATTACAAAAAATATTTTAATTAATTAAATATATTCTAAAATTCTCTTTTGTCATTTTAAATATTTTATTCAGTCAAACCTTTAACTTTGTTCAAAATTCTAATTTTTTCTCAAATCTCTGATTTTCAAACAACCCAAAACAAAAGGGGTTGAAATCCCAATTCTCAAGTCCCAACCACAGTCTACAGGGGTACAGGTGAAAAACATCAAATAGGGTGAAAAGAAAAAGAAAGGACAACAGCAGGAGCGGGAAAATGTCTGAAAAGGTTTATTCGTACTCTCCCCCTCCATCTGTCAATAACGTGTACATACAAATACTCTCTATCTATATGCTGTGTGTAATAATTGTACTTGCCATACCAGTTCTTAAATTACTTCTACAGCATATCTTCTTGTTTCTTTCCTTCTTCTTCTAATCGTGCCGGCCTCATTCCTCAATACATTACCACAATTTAATAATGTATACACACACATTTTCTATATTAAATAAATTCTATCTGTAATTTATTACCATTAATAAAATCTTTAAGCTCAGGTTCTGTACAAGAAACATCTGTTGCCATTTTTTCAGAGGCTGTGTTGTCTGAATCTCTGTTGTTGTTGTTGTAATGGCGGCAACAAGAAATTCTTCACACACTAAACACACAGTTCTGCCCCTTCCTCCTCCTGTTCCTGTTCCTTCTTCTAATTCTTCTTCTTCTTCATCTAGTAGAAATGGAGGGAATAGTAATAATGGGAATGCCCATAATTCAACTCGTTCTAAACTTCCCATTTCTGCTAGACGTTCTGTTACTCCCAGTTCTCGCTCTCGCTCTCCTTCCCTCATTGACCCAGGTACCAATTCTCTCTCTCTCTCTCTCTCTCTCTCTCTCTCTCTCTCTCTCTCTCTCTCTCTCTCTCTCTCTCTCTCTCTCTCTCTCTCTCTCTCTCTCTCTCTCTCTCTCTCTCTCTCTCTCTCTCTCTCTCTCTCTCTCTCTCTCTCTCTCTCTCTCTCTCTCTCTCTCTCTCTCTCTCTCTTCACTCAATGTGTGTGTGTATCTGTTAATGTATGTACTTTTATGTGTATAATTGTGTACATTTTATTTAATATTCGAATGTCGGTAGGGGTTGTAACCTAGGGTGGCCTTACTGGTCCGCCACTTATTGTGAATGTGTAAATTTATTTAATTAACGGTATTGGAAGTTTAAGTTTGACAATGTTAATATACTGATGAAATGCGAAATTCCTTATTTTGATTTTTTAGTTTTGAAGGTGCTGATTGTTTAATCTTAAGAACCTTGGTTGGATTCAAGGTTTTTTTTAAAAGAACAATATACGAGCAAGCCATTGAATTGAAATGCCAATTTTAGATGCCAAGAAACTGAATTCTTGGAAATGACCATCACATACCTAATGAGTTAGGACTTAGTTATATCTTGTATTTCACTTTTGCTCTATATGATTATTTTTTGTAAACTTATATGTGTATTATGTGATCCTCAAATTCTTTGAGTTGTGTATTCTGTTCTGCTCCAGTATGATATGTATTAGTGACTGGTTGAGTGACTGGCAGAACGGCCAATTTCAATTTCACACGAGTTATCACGTAGTTGTTATCTTCTTAAGGTTCATATACATGTTTTGTACATACGTAATTCTGCACTTTGAGGAGCATCATCATGTTGCAGACTAATCTTGTACACTCGTCTTAATCTTTTCTGTACCAGTAATCGGTTTATGGATGACACGATGACTGCTCTTATAGTAATTGGACTTCTCCTGAACCTCCATGCCAATTCCTGTATTTGTTTGATGAGAAATGCAAGATGAAAAAGGGCACTGTAATTTATTTGAGGCTACAGCATATTTGTCTATTACGAATTTTGATTGCCTGTGTGGATTATAAGAAGATCCATGTTACAATTAAGGCTAAATTAGATGTTTTGTCTTTTCTGTTTTTAGGTTTAATGTTAGATGTCAAATTCGTAATAAACAATGATTTTTCTCATTTAAAAACTTGGAAGTCAGAGTTGTGTCAGTTGATCAAACATTATACGTATGAAGAAACTATATTTGTCTTTGATACAGAAAATGGAAGAGTGCGTGTTGCTGTTAGACTTCGTCCTAGAACTGCAGAGGATCTTGTTACAGAAGCAGATTTTGCTGATTGTGTTGAGATTCAGCCAGAGGTGAAATGCAACTATCGATTACCCCTACGTTATTATACTTATAAATGGTTTTGCTTCTGGTCCATTTCATAATACTGTTCTGTTATGGTGTACTAGCTCTTCTTAAAAGCGTATACTGTGTCACAGGTAGATATGTCATATATATACTCCATGCAATGTAGAATGAAGATATCTTTTTTTCACCTCTGCAGCTGAAGAAGTTAAAGTTGAGAAAAAATAACTGGAGCTCAGAGGCTTATAAATTTGATGAAGTGTTCTCCGGAGGTGCTTCACAAAGACGTATATATGAAGTAGTAGCAAAACCAGTAGTGGAGGTAAAATATTAGGAAACCCCATTTTGAATTCTAAGAAAAGTTCTATAATTACCTTCAAAGTTTTGATCCATGTCTACTAGATGCTGAAATATATACAATATACATATATATTTTGAAGTTACAATAGTAGTTAATAGTTTTCTTTGGTTGAGGGTTTTCTATAGTTTTTGTACAATGCCTTTGAACTCTTATGTTTATAAAGATAATGCCTACCCAGTTACTTTAATTGGTATGACTTGCAAGTTCAATTATGATCACATTGTATTGTTGATATACTTTCTTAGTGCATTATACTGTTTTTCTTCATAAAATTCTCCTTTCGCATCTCATATAGCCTAGTACAAATTTCGCCATTTGTTTGAGCAATAGGAATTTTATTCTTACACAATACAGAGTTGTGTCTCAGTATGGTCTAAAGCAAGTTTTGTCCAGTCCTCTTATTTTTTATACATAATGAATAGTTAATTTGAGTAAATGTTGGTTGCCGTTAATTACCTATCGTCAATTTGAAAATATTTTTGCAGAGTGTGTTAGAGGGGTATAATGGGACAATTATGGCTTACGGTCAAACAGGTACAGGCAAGACTTACACACTCGGAAGGCTAGGTGAAGATGATGCATCCGAGCGTGGTATTATGGTTAGAGCTTTAGAGGATATGATTGCAAATACATCAGCATCATCTGATAATTTGGAAATATCCTATTTACAGGTACCAACAGTGGTTTCAGTTTAAATTTATAGTTTTCTTGTGGTCGGGGATGCGGGTTGGTTGGACTAGGATGATGAGATGTTGGGAAAACAATCAAAAATAAAACTGCATACCATCTAAAGCGTAGTAATGTTTCTAATCACATTACCTCTAAAGCGTAGTAATGTTTCTAATCACAAAGTATCACATTTGCAATTGAAGTATTTTTAAGTTGAGCAAAACTAAAAAAAACTTGCTCGAAAAATATAAATTACGTTTTTGAACCCAAACTAGTAGTCAACCTTTGTCAAATTCTGTACACTCCTGTTTATTGTGGTTTTTAAGCATACAAATAATACAATGAATCTGCAGACTCTGAAAATAGAAGATGTTAGTTATCAAGTAAGTTTATTTGTTGACTATTAACATGTACGTACTCTCTTTTTTTTTTGTTGCTAAACTGACTATTAACATGTGGTCTTGCTTTGACTCATGTATTAAAGATTACTTCTATCCTATATGTTCCCCAAACTTCTCACATTCTCGTTTTGCTTGTCTTTTGCAACTGTCTGGCAATGTAACGTAATACAAAAGTTCACTGTTGATCACTCTATTTAATATTCTGCAAGAAAATACCTCTGTAAATTAAGAGAAGTCATGCGATGTCACTATGTGCTGCTAGTTGATTATGTGTTTTATTAGGCAATTTAATATATTTTTCTTGTTTAGTGTGCTACTTCTTATTTATGAAAAAATTATTCATACCTATTTGTTCTGCCAGCTGTACATGGAATCCGTTCAAGATTTACTTGCACCAGAAAAGATCAATATTCCAATTGTCGAGGACCCGAAGACTGGGGAAGTTTCAGCTCCTGGTGCTTCAGTTGTCGGGATTCAAAATCTTGACCAGTTTTTACAAGTACTGAAGGTTGGAGAGACAAATCGTCATGCAGCAAACACAAAAATGAACACAGAATCTTCGCGTAGTCATGCAATTCTTATGGTACAGTTGTCTCTCTATCCCAAGCTTTTCCTCTTTACCTGCACTTTTTAGGTCTTACAACAGAGTAATAAAGGCATCCTTGAATCTTTATAAAGAAAACAGTTTTAGACCTTTTAAATAGTCAATGAAAGCTTCTTACACTCCATGTTCCTCTTTATCATATTGTTTTTTATACAGATAAATGTTAGAAGATCTGTCCAGGGAAACGAGGAAAATGATACATCTGGTACTCGAAAGGATGGCAGAAGTGACTTATCTAGTAACCATGCTATGCCTACTGTACGGAGAAGCAAGCTGCTCATTGTTGATCTTGCAGGATCCGAGCGATTAGATAAATCTGGTTCGTTTCTAAAATACAGACAATTTTTGTTTCTATTATTTTGAATTTACATAAATGAAACTTGTAATAAAGTTGTACATTATTTAGTGTCTAAATAATAGCTTTCAAGGGAACAATTGCAAGTGCTATGGAACTCATGCTCATTTAATGGATAAAGCACAATTGTCCACACAAATCAAATAAGATTAGAGAGAGAACAAACGAAATCTTCGTAACTCGGTTTAATCCTCAATGACTAGTTTCTCTTCCACATATATAAATCCTAAAACCTTGACTCATTGTAAAAGCTGTAACCCCCCCCCCCCCCCCCTCCCCCCTCCTTCATTACCAAACCTTTTTCAGACGAAATATAGTTTTTGTAAAAGATCCTGTTTTACTCAGTTTTATATTAAAAGTTGACCCTCTTATGAATAAGAAAATTATCTAACATAAGATTCCATTTCATAGTAGGTTTTGGGTTGCATCCCAGATGTTCATGTACAAATAAGCATCTGATCCATATTACAAATAAATATTTTTTATTCATCTCTTGTATAAATTTGGTCTCCATATGGTCATGGTTTCAATGCTTATTGCAGGAAGTGAAGGTCACACAGCCGAGGAGACCAAATTTATCAATCTTTCTCTGACTTCTCTGGGAAAATGTATTAATGCATTGGCTGAAAATAGTCCTCATATACCCACTAGAGATTCTAAACTCACAAGATTGCTCCGTGATTCTTTTGGAGGTGATGCATCTTTCTTTCTTTTTAAATCTCAATCACGTATTTTGTTGACTATGAAGTGTGAAGCACTATGTTGATACTTGTAGGGACGTAGTGTGATCACTAGATGGTTGAAGTTTGAGCAGTCTTAGGATATAATATACATCATTGTTATAACCTTTAATACATGTGTATCATTCATTGACTAATTTATATCTGACATATATCATTGCTTGCAGATTTTTTTGATCTTCTTTATATACCGTATGCAAGGGAGTTGTTTGTTAATAATTAGGTATAATTACAATGTAGTTACTTTTAGTAGACCTTTTGCTTTGTTGGTGACTTGGTATTACCTATGTTACTCACATGACACTCAGAACACGGTATTTTATCCAATTTAAAGACAACATATGACTTGTACTTACAATGAAAAAAGAAAACAGGAGAAAAAAGAAACTGAAAAGACGATGACGTGGCTTCGGAATCGATGTAAAGACGTGTATTGTTTATAGAGAATTCATTATAAAACCATCTTATTTTGTTTGTTTTTATAATATTCAAATTCTCTTTAATTATGAGTAACTATATTTGATTTTTGCTACAATACCTAATAGCTATACACTTGGTTATTGACATGTCCATATAAGAATGTGATCCTGTGTCGTGTCCAACCCTTCGTACCTGAGTCTGAGCAACAAAGCTATATACTAGTCTGCATCATACTTGTTCATGAAGTTTATTTTATAGTGATGCTGAAAGTTATGCGGCTTTGTGTGCTGTATTTTTCGTTTTGGAAATATATTGAACTCTTATGAAACAGGCACTGCACGAACTTCTCTAATCATAACTATTGGGCCATCTTCTCGGCATCATGCAGAAACCACAAGTACAATCATGTTTGGCCAACGGGTGAGCTATATCTGCACAGAAATTATAGCATTTTCCTCATCACTCTTAATTTTTCATATTATTTTTGGCATTGTAGTAAGGTTTTAATGACAATTTCCCTGAAATAAATCTGCAATGATGTTGCAAAGTTCAGTGAAGAAAATATTTTTTTTATTCTTCTTAAATATATGAAGTTGGAATATTAGAATATTCCACATACATTCTTCCCTTTTCATATATATAAAGTGACCCCCAAAGGGGATAGGAAGTCAATTGCAAATATGCGATATACATCCCCAACATGGTACTAATTACGCAGTCTAAACTGAGTGTGTATCTATTCTATACATTCCCAACATGATTCTCCTGTGAACTAATAATTTATTAGACATAAGCTTCGACTGATGATACAATACGTGAACACTTGATTGCTGATACAGTATTTTGAGTTTTAGATACCAATTGTTTTAAAGTAAAATATGCCTGGTATTAATTTTTCTGTAAGAAGAATTCAAGCAAGGAAGATATTCTTGCAATTAGTATGACACGGATTACTGTTATCTGCTCCAGTTCGAGTACATAATCATAGTCCTAACAGTCACGAGAGATGGGCAAAGGGATTTTTTTTTAAAAATATTATGGCTTTGTTATGAGTTATGTCAACGAGAATTCCCTCAAATAGTTAATTTGTTTGATAATACTATGAGAATTTGTACATAAAGAGAGAAGAAAGATAACTCGCAACAGGATGCATTCCTAAAAGCCAGTATAAGTTGAACCTACGGGCCCGAATTTCCACACACTGTTTACATGTGGTGGCACATAATTACGGTGAAATTTTGGTTGGCTATATATTGTAATTCTTGCATATCTCTTCTTTCTTTTCTTGATGTTTTCTTTTTGCTTTTTCTGTCGCTCTCTCAATTTATTGAAGACGGTGTGATTCTTGTTGATTGATCAGGCCATGAGAGTAGTAAACACGGTCAAGCTAAAAGAAGAATTTGATTATGAAATACTATGTCGAAATCTTGAGAAGGAAGTTGATCGCCTTACTGCAGAAATGGATAGACAGCTGAAGACGAGGGATAATGACATATTTAAACTAGAACTAAAGCTTGAGGAATGTAAAAGTTTGTTTGCTGAAACAGAAAGTACTTTCATAGCAAAATCAAAGGTACTTCATTCTCCTTGATCTGTGGTATTGTTCATGCTGGATCTATCGTATTATATGTGTTGTCACAAAGTGATAGTGTAGAATCTGTCACTTAAAAGTACAGTACCACCACATCTTCTTTACTTTTATATTGGACTCTTACTGCAGTTACTAGAGGCGGAAAATATTCGTCTAGAATCCGAAATGAAAGAAATGCTAAAGGAACTCAATCTTCAGAAATATCAAAATGATTCAATTTGCAACGAGGTTGTACGATTAAAAGCGACAATTGAAACTAATAAGGTACTAGAGAAATTAAAAGACTTTCTTTGCCATTTTCTAAACATATACTGTCAATTTCTGTGCTTAAAGTTGTGCCTTTGTTTCTTCAGTATTGATGCTAGATTAGATTACAATGATGATGATTTCTCTTCTGTTCACAGTTAGTTGAGAAAGAGAATTCCCGATTAGAGGCAGAGATGAAAGATTTACTAAAGGAACTGAGCCTGCAGAAAGATCAAAATATTCTGATGCAGGATGATATTGCACGCCTTAAAACAAGTCTCAGCCAGAGCTCGGTATTTACATAATTTTTTTCTTTTTCTTCAGTTGTGTTCCTGATCTATCTCCTGAGGCTTAACTGATATCTGAAAGAAAAAAGAGAGTGAAACATGAAAATGTGCCTGATATCAAATTGCAATTTATGTTTTCCACTTCTATTCATTACAAAAACACCCTACAGTATAGTGGTGTCTTCTTAGAAAAGATTGTTTCCACTGTCATTGACAAAAATATAAAAGAAGATGCAATGTTTAAATACACTGATCACGATATAGTTCCTAGTAGGGGATTGTAATCAGTGTTTAATTCTATTTCACTACAAACCATGTACACAGAACACAAATACTAATGCTGTTTGTTTGGGGCTATTTCCAGAAACACCAGCGTGAAGATTCTTCAAACCGGAAAGTACTTGCAGAAACTACCCAAATTTATGAGAAGAAAATAGAGGATTTGATGAGGCAATTGGAAGATGAGAATGCATGTTCCAAACGTGTCAAGGAACAATCGGATGTGATGGAGAAGAGAATAGCTGAGTTGATGATGCAAGTAGAAGATAAGCGTATGCAATCTGAAAGTGCTGAAAAAAAGTTAGTTGTGATGAGGATGAAAATTTCAGATCTCATGACAAAAATGGATGATGAGCGCTATCAATCTGAGAGTTCTAAAGAACAAATAGATAAACTGCAGAAACTCCTAAGTGATCATCAGACATCAACTCAGGTCAAGCTCTAAAGCTGTAATTACTAATTATATGTCATTGATGCTGAATATAATGTGTTATGTATTTTCACTTATTCATTTTCATTCGGGCGCTTGTTTTGTTTTTCTAATCAAGTTTAGAGATAAATGTTCCTTTTGTTTTTTATTACAAAATATGGATGCATCGATAATTCTGGACAGCTATGTACATCATATCGTCATTTATGTCATGGCACAATTTTTAGAAGATTTTATTTAGAAGATATTGCACTAATGTATGATTCCACTAATCTGCTCTGCAGCAGTGTTGTTTTAAATTTGATTATGGTTAAATTTAAACTTTAATGCGTAGATTTGGCAATTTTAGTGAGTCCTACATAAATATGAAGATTAGTGAGTACTACAAAAACATACTGACGAACGATTTCCACTGAATACTGGCTGTACACATTCATAGCTCTCATATCAGTGTATCATGAACTTGATATACTAATTCAACATGGCAACACCAACAGGCATTCTGTATGTGTATTTAATACAAAATCCTGAATTTTCGTATTTTAGGTCATATATATCTACAAGTGTAATAGTGCACAACATGTTATGTTGATCTTGGTATATCTCACTAGTGGAAATACGATTTTTATATATGGAAAAATCACTTCCCTTTTCAGTACATTTAGTGACTATATGACTCCACAGTTTTATCTTTTGTCCCAAATCTGTGTGTAGTACAACGTAGTACGATGCCAACTTATGGTATTGGATAATTTTGAAAACGGTCAAATGCATGCCTATTGGAGATCAAATAAATCTAGTTTTTTTCCTGGCAATCCTGTCCTTCCCTATTTCCTGTGATGGATTAATCCATAGTGCAAGAATATTACTTTTTTCTCAGTAACTGATATACTCTCCTTCAAAGTGTCAAGTTTTGCTCTTCTTTCTTTTGGTTGCAGGTTTCGGAGAAAAAAGAAATAGGCAACCTCAGAAGGAGAATACAGGAGGTGTCTCAGCTGCATGATGTAACTTTAAATGAACTTCAATCCTTAAAATCAGAATACAAGGATGTATTATCTGACAAGGTATGTTTGGAATCTGAATAGGGACAGATATGCTCACTGATCATCACTATCTCTCATATGTAAGATGGATCCTTACAATTGCAGAAGCAAAATTTATGTTATCATTCTTTAATCTTCTAAATTTGGATTTTTTTTTTTTTGAAGAATGAAATTTGAGAATTGAATGTGCTTTAAGATAAGACCACTCCCCATTATGGTTGACCCTTTTATTCAAACTGACCTTGTCGTGTTTCTTTGGACAATTTTATTTACAATCCTGTTTTGGTTTCTAATAATGTAGTAATTGTGCTAAGAAAATTTCTTTTTGCACCCAACTATTTCAGTACCTTTTTATCCTCTGAATTGCAGATTAAAGAGAAAGATGATATTGACAGCCTTAAAATTAAATTACAAGAGATGTCTCAACTTCATGAAGTAACAGTAAATGAACTCCAATCCTTGAAATCAGAGCACAGAAATTTGTTGTCTGAAAAGGTGAGTTTGGAGTATTGGAATTTATTGTTTGATATCTGTGCTGCACGAATTCCCCCCTTAAATGTTAATAGCTTAAAAGATTTAGCTGTTGTTACATTGAAGTACTCTGGGCTTCATCATCGTTGTAGGAGAGGAAATTTAATTGTGCAGGTCTCTTTTTACGCTCTTTTTAACATTATAATATTTAGGAGAAAGTGTATGACGAACTCTGCATCACGAAACAAGCACTTATTGCTGAGGAAAGACGACGAAAGGCTGTCGAACATGAGCGCGATGTAATAAAGAAGGTTGTCCCTGAAAGTGAAGAAGATGAATATGAGGTATGGGTTCCATTGAAACTCAAAATTATTAGTGTTTCATACTCCTAACTTGTTCAATGTGAATGGTCCCCAGGATAAGAGATCATATATGAAAGAAAACATAGCTAAAGGATCTTCAGCTTTCAGTACACCTTTGGCTCTGCAAAAATCAATGAATGTATCTAGAGATGTATTCTCCGGGCAAAGAACCACCATAGCAAAAATATGTGAAGAAGGCAAGATTCTTCTTGAAAATCTATTTTTATTTTAGAATTTGAATTTTTGCACTAGAATCTATCTTTTCTTTGTTTAATAATGGATCCTGTCAAATTATCTAAGAATATTATATAAAATTTTAAGTTAAGAGTATACCCACTAACCATGTGAATGAGCTCTGGATTGCATTTTCAAGTAACTGAGTTTACATTGCCTTTCTTTCCAGTGGGGCTTCAAAAGATACTAGCTTTGTTAACATCTAGTGACATTGATGTGCAAATTCATGCTGTTAAGGTCATAGCCAATCTTGCTGCTGAAGGTACATGGCTATCTACTATTATCTACATATGCCAGAGTTTGTGTGTTGTGTAATGTGTTTAAGGTAAGCTAAGTAATAGATAATTTTGTTGTGGTAATATTCTGGAATATACTCATGTTTGCTTAAGTGCAGAGTAGCATTTCTCATGAACACTAAAAAGAAAATAATGAGTTCAAATACACCTTAACCTAGCATGAAGAGTTTGTTAGCCTTTCTCATGGAAATCCTGATAAAACAGAGTTGAAGCATGCCTTGATAATTGCATGAAGAGATTGAAAATCATTTGTGAATCTTTCCGTTGCATGTTTAGCATACTTGCCATCAATAGAAAAAATTATATATCTATAGACCATGTACGTCAGTAATGTTCACACTAAGTCCGAATGGAATTGCCCAAGAGCGGGATCACTCAATCTTTTTCTTCTCCATATGCTTGTTAGTTGCCACAAAAAACAAAACTGATCGGGCCTCTTATCCATCTTTAATTGATACGAAATGGACAAATTACAATAATTTCTAACTGGTCTTCTTTCTAAAGCTATAATCTTAAGTACTGTAATGCTTAACTATATGAGACAGGAAAAGCTACTAAAGTCTTTATATAGATACATGCATGATGCCCTTAAATTGATCAAATATTTTCAGACAGTAGCCGCAAATTTGTGATCATTGAGTTGTTAAATCTTCTCAAGAACAAGGTGGGTGTGAGTGTGTTTATTTATATAAAAAAATAGAACTTTTATGCTCAAAATTCACAGCTGAAAACATATCATATCCACAGAGATTGCTGACTTCTAGTATTGCTCTTCTAAAGGATAGTATTGTTGTGTTGGTCATTGATAAAACCCTATGTGACAAAATATATTTCATTTTAGATGTTAATCAGGAAAAGATTGTTGAGGAAGGAGGTCTAGATGCACTGCTTATGTTGTTACGATCATCCCACAACACGACAATACTTAGGGTGGCTTCAGGCGCAGTTGCAAATTTAGCAATGAATGGTATTATGTCTCCATATTCTTTACATCCATATGCTATTGTGATATTCTCAATAATTTAAACGCGGTACATTATTATTTTCCGTCCATTTGTATGCAGACCTTATGACAATATGCTTCCAGTAAATTATGTCATGTTTATTATCCTGAAACAGTATCTGATGGATCTGAAATTTTGCTTTTAATCTTAGAGAAAAATCAAAGCTTAATTGCAAGTAAAGGAGGTGCTCGACTACTAGCAAATACAGCATCCCGAACAGATGATCCCCAAACTCTCAGAATGGTGGCTGGAGCAATTGCAAACCTATGCGGAAATGGTAAGCTCGTGATCGTTTTTGAAAGTAGCAATTTGCTCAGAGTTTCCTTTTGCTTTGATGATTCCATTAGTTACGCGGTTCTTCTTTTCTCCTTTAGATATAAATAACTTCTTATAAACTCATGCAGCTTTACTTGTCTTATGACAGAGAAGTTGCATGTTTTGTTGAGAGAAGAAGGTGGTATTATAGCACTCCTTGGAATGGTTAGATCTGGGAACAGTGATGTCATTGCACAGGTTGCCAGAGGAATTGCAAACTTCGCTAAATGCGAATCTCGAGGAATTAATCAAGGTCCGTAGAAGTATATCTAGATCAAACTTTAAGCAGTTTCCGAGACTAACATTACCAATTGCAGGTCACAGGAAAGGCCGCTCACTTTTAATAGAAGATGCTGTGCTTGAATGGCTGATTTCCAATTCGAATATTGCCTCAACTTCGACACGACGTCACATTGAACTTGCTCTTTGCCATTTAGCACAAAATGGTAAGCAACATATTCTCATTTTTGTTCATGATGTAAAGCACCTTTTTATACATGGAGATAGAGATATGCAAAGAGTCAATATTATATTAAGAATCTGCTTACTCATTTAAACACCATGTACTCTCCCGTAATTCATTACCACCTAAGAGATCTCCCGCCTTGGCTCCGATTACAGCTGTGTGGTATCCTCCCCTTCTCTTAAGCTTACGAGCCTTTGTCTTCCCCCCTACGCCACAAGGCCCTATAATCTTTTATCACTTTTGCGATTTTTTGCTAGTACCCTGCACTGTCTTCCACCTCGCCACCTGTATTGTTTATTCAAACGATAAAAGAATTGTAACAATGTATTTAAAAAATTAAATATTTGGTAGAGGGGATTTCCATATCACGGTGTAAAAGGGTAAAAGTGATTCTTCATGGATACTTTTTAGTTGTGTTGGGCGACATGGAGGTAGCGAAATTGTAATAATTAGAAAATGAAGCACACCGTTAATATATTCTGTTACACTGTCATCTCCAGTATATTAAGCTAAGCCCCTTGCTCTTTCAATTATCGCAGTGGACAATGCCAACGATCTTATATCCTCTGGAGGGTTGAAGGAACTTGTACGTATATCAACAGAATCAAGCAGAGAAGATATCCGTAACTTAGCAAAAAAGACACTAAGATACAATATATTGTTTCAAGCACACATATAATCCAGTAGCTCAATGAGTTATATTAAAAGAAATGATCATATATGTTCATCTTGCCTCCCTGTTTGCATTTTGTGAATATCATTCAGGCGAGACAAGTATAAATGAAAACCTGTACATTAGTCTTTCTTTATTAAGAGTTTTCACTTTTCAGTGGAAAAAAAATGTGCACAGCCTAGAATCAAATGTGGTTTGTTCTTTTGCTTCCCCCTTTCATTCAACTTCTTGAGCTCTTATGAATCCAGTAGCTCAAATGGTTCACTGTATATAAGGTGGACTGGTACTTATGTTTTTTTTTTACGGAAGGTGGTACCTTTTTTTTTGAAGAACAATTGAATCAATTCATTAATAAAAAGTCATACGCCATCAACAAACATAAAATCGAAACAATTGTCTATCCTCATATAGTCTATTGAAGATAGTCTATTGAAAATGATGTATTTACATATACCTCACCGGTCACGTTAATGAACAAAAGGGGAAGGGGCGGCAGCAGTGAGGAAGAGACTTTAAAATAAAGTTGACAGAAGGCGGTACTTATGTAGAAATCAATCTTCAGTGACAAGACCACATAAATCCTTCATTAAATAAGCTTTTATAGTAAAATTTTGATTATTTGATATTACCATTACAATTAATTTGCATAAAGGATGATTTTTAATTCAAAGTAAAAACTTAATTCATACATAAAATAATTATTGTAATAAATTATAAGTATTTAAATAAAATTAAAATTAATTACATTTAACCACTTGTTGGGACAAATTTTAAGAAATAAGAATATTTTATAATCGAACTCCGGATTAGTTTTTAAAAATTACACACGATATTTAACTTTTTCTTGTAATTTAAATATTAATATTTCTACTTCTTTTAATAATAAGATATGATTTTCCAAAATATCTTGGGCTTTTTTTAGAAATTTTAGATTTATATAAAAAAATCAATTTTGTAAAAGTTTAGATAGAACTTAAATTTATGTGTGTTTTTATTAGGATTTGAGATAATCATCATACCAAGTTTTTATACGACTCGAACTTGGTTTTCATCTCAATTTAACTGGAATTTTGGATTTTTAAATAGTACTTTAAATTATTATTTGTGAAAATTCATAATATTAAGATTTTTATGAGTTTCTCAAAAAATTATTAATATCCTGAAAACTCTACATCTTGGCGGAAGATGGTGCTCTCAATAGAACTCGTTTGATTGTTTTTAGATGATCCTTTGGACGAGTCCGTAAACTGTGGAAGTATGATATGGGAACATGATACACAATTAATGATACACTAGCTTATAGCTCTGTCATGGTTATTTAAATTTTATTTATAATTATTCTGTTTATAATTATATTTTTATTACGATGCAACACACGATTGTTTTTTTAATATTTATAATTATATTTATTTATGAATATTTTAATATTTAAAAGTTATTAGTTTACATGATTAAATTATTGTTAAAAAAGATTTATCCAAAAAAATCATCAATATACTTATATAAAAGAGAAGACGGGGGCGATGAGGTGGCGCCTCTAGAATCGCTTCGTTCTATTTTTCTAATTTTCTCAATTTTTCTCAATTTTTAATTTTATTAATTACAACTTCCTTTATTATTTTCGATTTTGTAGGAAGGAAATTGAAAATTACACTTTTATTATTTTCAAACTTGATAGAACTTTCTTTTATTATTTTTAAACTTGATAGAACTTTTTTTGATTTAGAAAATTACAACTTCCTTATTATTTTCGAATTTGTAGGACTTGATAGAACTTTCTTTGATTTAGAAAATTACAACTTCCTTATTATTTTCGAATTTTTAGGCTTGATAGAACTTTGTTTTATTATTTTCAAACTTGATAGAACTTTCTTTGATTTAGAAAATTACAACATTCTTATTATTTTCGAATTTCTAGGACTTGATAGAACTTTATTTGATTTAGAAAATTTCTTTGATTTAAAAAATTATAACTTCCTTATTATTTTCGAATTTGTAGGATATGATAGAACTTTATTTGATTTAGAAAATTTCTTTGATTTAGAAAATTATAACTTCCTTATTATTTTCGAATTTGTAGGATATGATAGAACTTTCTTTGATTTAAAAAATTACAACTTCCTTATTATTTTCGAATTTGTAGGACATGATAGAACTTTCTTTGATTTAAAAAATTACAACTTCCTTATTATTTTCGAATTTGTAGGCTTGATACTTTCTTTGATTTAGAAAACTACAACTTCCTTATTATTTTCGAATGTGTAGGACTTGATAGAACTTTCTTTGATTTAGAAAATTACAACAGACTTGATAGAACTTTCTTTTATTATTTTCAAACTAGATAGAACTTTCTTTGATTTAGAAAATTAGAACTTCCTTATTATTTTCGAATTTGTGGGACTTGATAGAACTTTCTTTGATTTAGAAAATTACACCTTCCTTATTATTTTCGAATTTGTAGGCTCTTGTGTTAATAATTGCAATTTTCTCTTTTATTATTTTCAATCTTGATAGAACTTTCTTTTATTATTTTCAAACTTGATAAAACTTTTTTTTTATTATTTTCAAACTTGATAGAACTTTCTTTTATTATTTTCAAACTTTATAAAAAAATTCTTTTATAATACTTCTTGACTTTTAAACATAATGGATTTCCATGTTATTCACCTTACAAACACCTATAAATTAAAGGTCATTCATAACAAAAAATCTACACCGATTTTTTTTTACATAGCTTCAAATTTTTACAACCATATTTACAATCAATACAATTATGGCCTACAACATGTTGGATGCTTTGAACGACAACAACTATACCTGGATGATAAGAGTACGAGACTACGAGTGTGTAGAATGTGGGAATCTGTCAATCCAAATACTGAAGAACTGATCAGTCTTGACATGATTTTGATCGATGAAAAGGTTAATAAATCGATATACTTATAACTTATTAGTTTTTGTCAAATTGTATGATGTTATTAACTTTTCTAAGATATGTTGTATGACAGGAAAAATTGATCCATGCTACGATCCCGAAGATTATGGTCTCTCGGTTAAAAAATCTTTTAGAGGAAGGCTCTGTGTACAACATCAAAAATCTGAAAGTTGTTTCAAGTACAGGGAAATATAGACCACTATCATATGGGTCTAAATTGCTCTTCATACACATAACGTTGCCTAAGAGATTGGAAGAAGGCATCGTCAACATATCACTGCATGGATTTCAGTTCATATGTTCGGATATGATTGATGCACGTATTAATGACACCAATATACTCTCAGGTTTTTGATGTAGTAATATATTAGAGTAATATATAAGTAATACTATTATATAAGTTATAATTCAAACTATCATGTTCTAATATTATTTTTGCTATGTTGATTTAGATGTTGTAGGTTGCTTGACCTACTTGGGTGGCATTGAAGTTGTCAAAGGCGGTTGGAAAAAAAGAGATCTCAAAATTGTCACAAATTAATAAGTTATGCATTATATTAATTTTAATATAACTGTTAATTGTTTTTTTGTTTTTTTGTAATTTTATATTACTTCTTTGGTTACCCCAGTTTATTTGTTTTACTTTTTCAATTTGTTCTAATTTTTTTCTTAAACATCTCCATCACAAGTACCATAACTTTGTGGGAAAAGTTGGCTGAGATGGTTGATACAAATTTATACAAGGAGGATGGTGGACCCTATATAATAATTGTGACATCTACCCAGATTAAAAAATTTAAAAGTAATTATCTTTATTAATGTTTTTATAATATACAGTTTTAGAAATTACACATATATAAATCTATCTTATCTCGATTGAACGAATATCATTAGATATTATACAAATATTTGTTTCATTGATATTATTGATTTAATTCGCATATTAGTTTTTTAACCATTTATTTACTCTTATATGTGCAGATACAATTAATTTTTCTACCACAAGAAATAGTAAAAAATATACAAATCTGGATACACTGTATGTGTCATCCCTGAGAAAATAGTAATATTATATGTTACTATCATATAAAATAATAAACTAAAAAATTTAATGTAAATGGAAAATATTAAAATAAAAATAAAAATTAATATGATAAATTATAAAATGAGAAACTTAAATATTAATTGTAACGTAAAAAAATATTAAAAAAATACAGATGGGGCTGATGAAGATAAATGAGGTATTATTAATATTATTTTATAATAAAATAATATTAATAATAAGGATATAGAAAATCTAACATGTTTTAATTAAAAAAATTAATTGCCCGTGATATTTTTAGAATTGTTTTAATTATATTACTTGTATTTATTAAAAAAATAAGTTGACATGTTAAAATAAGTAGGTTTTTTTAATAAGAACAAATAGGAAATGTAACATGTTTTAATTAAAAAAAGTAACTACCTATAATATTTTTAGATGTGTTTTAATTATATTAATTGTATTTGTTAAAAAAATACGTTCACTTGTTAAAATAGGTAAGTTTTTTTAAACAATTAAAAGTATTAAAATAAGTTTTGTTAGAAATGAATACTACTAGAAACTAGACAGAGGGGGGGTGAATGGATAGTTTGATATATTTTTCGATTCTTGAAAACTAAGTAAAAGACTGTATATGATTATGATATGTAATATGTAGAAAGTAAATAACACACACAATCACTTTAATCTACTTTGTATAAGCAAATTAAATACTACAGCTTTCCAAGAAATTCACAATCGAATTTCTGGCTTCTAAACAAGAACAGTTTGAACTTGCTTGCTTACAGAGAAAAGAGCTTAAGATAAAAACTATGTGTATCCCTCTTACAGCTAACAATAGGATGTGCATGATATATATAAGCCCTATACAAACTAGTGCACACACTTATTTTTACACAGTTACCCCTTGCTGAAAGTCCAACTTGTCCTGCCATAAGACGTTAACTGTGTCAGGAAGGACCACCTGCTTTTCGGAGTCTTTCCCGTTTCTGTAGCTGCTTGTCTCTTATCTTTCTCTCCAAGTTTGGCTGTAGATTTGCCATCTGTTCTTTGGACTACCTTGCCAGAACAAATGCTTCAGTATTTGTCTCTTTTGATTCTTGATTCTGTACCTTGATTTGTCTTGTTGTAAACGGCTAAGTGTTGATATCGTGAACTCCACTTCATTCCTGACTTCGCGATCTCACTTGTGAGGACTACGCGATATAGCCTTTGAAGACTTTGCGACATAGGTCATTTGATGACTATACGACATAGGTCATTTGATGACTATGCGACATAGGTCATTTGATGACTATGCGACATAGGTCATTTGATGACTATGCGACATAGGTCATTTGATGACTATGCGACATAGGTCATTTGATGACTATGCGACATAAGGCTTCTGAGGACTTCACGATCTAGGCTTCTTTGACTTTGCTGACTTCAACACTTCACGACATGAGTCTTGAGGACTTCTCGACATAGTACAAAATGGACTATGCGATGTAGCACTACACGACATAGATATTGGTGACTTCACGACATAGCTTTCTTCTGACTTTGCTATATAATGCCTTAGACAAATTTCTGCAACTTATTTCTTCATGGCCTTATTCATTTCTATCCTGCTGCATGAACACTTCTGAACTTCTACCAGGACAATTATTCAATGGCCTATATACAATCTAGATGCAAGAAACATTGCTAAGCTCATTATAACTTTGAGCATACATGATCAAGCTTATGTTCATGAGAACAAGACAAGTACATTTAGAGACCTATACTACATCCCAGTGATAGAACTCACTAGGTCATGTAATGTGACATAGTCACATAGTGTAGGCTTGTTAATAGTGGTATTCAGACATGTCTTGAGCCTAACAATCTCCCCCAAATTGTGAGTAAGACCCTTAGGCACAATTTCATGTCTGATAACAAGCCTAACTAACATAAAAAGAACAAGTATAAAGAAGATAAAGTTAAGAACAGAATTTGATAACAACTTGGAAATTTAGTCTTACAGAATTTCTCCTTGAGCTACATAGCTTCAGTTTCCAATTGTTTCTCTAAGAAATCATCATAGACTTTCTTCTTCCTTATTTCTTCATTCTTCTTTATTTCAGAGATGGCCAGTAAAATTTCATCCCTTGCAATCAGTTCTTCAATGAGAGGAGAATCTTTTAGATCTTCAGCTGCTGTTCTGAGGGCACTTTCCACATATGAATGTATGAACTCCATCCTTATCTTGCTTATTCCTCCATAATGATTTTTGTACTCAACAGTATAAGGATTTTGCTTTACCCTGCACAGCCCTTTCTTCCTTAGCTCCTTTGCTCTTTCTTCCATCTCAGTCATCTCCTTTTCTTTCTCACACCTCTTTTCTTCATTCAGCTTCTTTAGATTTTCTTTATAGTCAGAGTGCATCTTCATGAATCTGGCAATCTCTATTTTCCACAACCTTTCTTCCTTTTCTTCAAAATTTAACAAGGCATTGATTCTTTCTTGCTCATAGGTGTCAAAATGTTGCCATCCCCCTTGCTTCATTATTCTTTCTCTTCCATCAGTGTACTTGATCTCTAGATGATCCAACTTCACTTTGACTTCAAAGATCCTTTGAGCCCTCAAAAATGCTAGGGCATCTTCATCATAGTCCTCATCTAGTGGAAGCACATTGATGCCAATAACATTTGTGAGTTTTCCAGTCTTCTTTGTTATCCGTATCCTTCTGGGTACACTCTTGATCTTCATATGTTTCACAAGAGACACCTTTCTGGAACAAGGAGAATCAGTCTTCAGTGCCACATCACTTGGAAGAAGCTTCATTCCTTTTCCCTTCATCCACTGTAACACTCCACTAGCTGTGACTTTGTGGAAGTGTCTTTTTGAGGTTTCTTTTGTGGCTCCTTCTTTCTTCTGTGGCAATTCAGGTTCAGAAGTCTTAGATAATGATTTTGGAGGATCATTACTAACAGTACCCACCCTAGACTTAGAGTCTTGTGTTGTGGTTAAAGTACTGCTAGCAATGTCCTTGACTTGCTGAATTCCACTTCTTGTTCTCTTGGTTGTTTCCTTTGTCCCCTTGGAGTCCCTCTTGTCATCATCAACACCTTTTGTCTTCTTTGAGGATTTGCTCTTGCTACTTTCACTTGGTTCATCCTTATCCCTCCTTGACTGAGATCTCCTTCTGTAGGTTTTCTCCTCATCATCATCCTCACTATCCTTCTTCTTGCTCTTTTCTTTGACAGATTCAGGAATAACTTCATGAATCAGAAAAGATTGTAGAGTGTGAATCATCTCTAGTTCCTCAACTGTCCTAGCTCCTCTCTTAGCTCTCAGCATTTGCAGCACCTGGTTGATCTTTGCATTGTTCTTCATTAAAAGGTCTGAGGGAATTACTAGTTGGTCAATATTACTGTCTTGAGATAGGCTTTGGTAAATTATTGTCCTTGGCTTGGATATAACCTCAGGCAATCTTTTATTCTGGTCCATCTTCAAGTCATTATAAAGACTTTCATTGTTCATCCCATGCTTTTCAATCAAATCCAGAATGATTGACAGCTCAGTAAATCTCAGTTTCTCTAGAGTTTGAAAAGCTAGGTGCCACAAGCAGTTGTCCTTGCACACCATGATTATCTCTCTTAGATGGACATCCTTGATTTTCCTTACTGCCATTGTGAAATACTTGATGCTTTCCTTGATCTTCTGTTTGTACATCCTTGCATCTCCTTGAGCACTACTATAGATGGCTTTCAGAAACTCCAGGAAGGCCTCATCATGATAGATGTTTGAATTGGCAACTTCCTGTAGCTTGGCCTCTGTGATAATTGCAGCTTTGACAGGTTTAGCATTGGGAGTAGGTTGAGTAGGTTGAGGAGTTGAGATATCTTTAGGCATTGTGGATGGATAGTAGGTGGTTGAGATTGTGCTCTTCTGACCTTCTGCACTTATGACCTCTACAGGGGGAAGAATTATTGGCTTTATGGTTTCTTCAATGAGTTTGCCCTTGCCCTTATGCTTTGGCTGCTTGGCAGGTACTCCCCCTCTCTGTTTCAGAATGACCTCCTTCTGTTTCTCCCCCTTAGGCTTGGGATCAGACAAGATGTCTTGAGCTTCCCCAGGGATAGGCAGGTTCATTTGTTTCATCATTGAAGTCAGCATCTGTTGTTGCACCAGCAGGATATTGGAGGTGTTGTTGCCTTGGTCATCCAGCTTGTCATTGAGCTGTTTTAGAGAATTGGCAAGCACCCTGTTTTCATCTTTCAGAGAGGCCACTTCTCTTTCAAGACCATCCACCTTTGAGAATAGTTGTTGAGACTTGAAAGAATTGAGAGATTGATCCTTGATCTTGGCAAAGTCAAATTTGGAGATGTTTGACAGAGGGACCTCATCCACCAATTTGTCACCATATTGATTCTTCCAAATTACATTCAGCATTGCATTTGAGTTGATATTGGTCTTGATTTGATTTTCCAGGGTTGTAGCCAGCTTCCTGATGTTGTCTGTGACCATGGCCAGAGAGATGTCCATCATGTTTACAGTAGAGTTTGTCTTCTGGATTTCTTTAAGGATGCCATCCACCTTGGGAAAATCAGAGAGATATGAGTTTCTGAGCTTAGTGAGGGATATGTCTGTCGCCTCCTGGATTGAAGAAATCTCTGATTGAAGCCCTTTCCCAAGATAGTGCAGAGCCTTTAATTGATTCCTGTAGACATCATTAACAGCATCATAGATGGCAGCAGGAGAGAGATCCTTTGCATTGGAGCCCAGAGAAGTTAGGTATTCTTCTCTTAGAAAAGCTAGGGCATCCTTGAGCTTGAGAGTCCTCTTAGCATCCAACCAGGCATCCACATTTCCCTCTGGTTCAGCTGCATCCACTATCTTCTCCTGCTGAGCTTCAACATCCTCCTTGTGGCAGAGTAAAATGGCTTCATAATCAGCATTTGGGAGATTTGAGGTGAGGAGATGTTGAGCTATCTTTGAGAACTCATCAATCTGTGCCACATGGAGATCTTGTATGGCTTCTTCTGTCATTTTGGAAGGCACAAATGATGATCCTGAAGGCCCGTCATGGTGCACAGGCTTCAGCCATTCTGACATAGTGGCCTGAGCCAAGTGAGAGCTAGTGCTCGGCACTTCATGAGATGTAAGATTTTGAGTCTCCTCCAGCCTTGGAATGGCTGTAGGGTCTGATGTTGTCTCCATTGAAATGGGATGTGGTACAACATCAGCCCTATTTGTCTGTGAAGACAGTTCCACATCCTGAAGGATGGGAGAATTTGGCATAAAGTCTCCAGTAAGAACTGGTGAATCCTCCATGTTTGTGGCGGTGTCATTAGGATATGCCCCAGCATGCATTCCCTGACCAACTAGATGTGGTTCCTGGGTGGTGAGCATAGTGTCATGCACCATGTCACTTGAAATTGGCTCAATCACAGGAGAGAATTGTGATTGATCAAAGGCAAGATTGTCATTGGAATGACTCTCTTGTTCAGAAGAAATTTTTATGGAAGAATCTGAGAGAGAAGTGGGGTTTAGATTAGATTATGGCAACTCCCCCTGAGAAATATGAGGAGTTTCAACAGTGATGTGCTCTCCACTCTGTGTATGATCAGCCTTATCACTCCTAGGGTCAAGAGTGAGGTCTTGACCCTGTGCAGACTCTGTACAGGGTGCAGTGGGGAGGCTGCTCTTTTCAATGCTAATGACCTGTTGAGAGGCCATAGACAGTAACAGGTGTACCCCTTTTTCCACATCTGAATCCTGTTGGGAGGATGCAGTGGTGGCTATAGATTTTGACTTCTTCTTTTGTCTGGTGAGAGGTGACTCAGGATTCTCACTTTCTATCTCTACAGATTCATTTATCACTTCTAGGGCTCTCTTCTTTGACTTCTTTTTAGTAACACCAATCTTTTGAGAGATTGATGCACGTGGCTGCCTAACTTCTATGGTACTGTTTGCAGTGGGGTTGCTGGATGGGATGGGAAGGCTGGGGTTAGACTGTGTAGCTCCTCCAGTCTCAGCCTCCCCTGTCCAGAAAAGTGGATAAGACTCAAATGTGTCCTGCATATGCTTGGTCACACTTAGAATCACATCCACTTGATTCCTTGTGTCCAATGAGCCAAATAGTACTTTGGACATGGACTTGGAATAAGCCATTTTAGTTTTATCTATACCCTCCAATTCATGGACATTTGCATCAAGAAAATTTAAAATAACTTGAAGGAAACGAGGGTAAAATATGTCATTACCTCTACCACGAACGGTCCTGCCTAGCCTCTGAGCCAATTCTTTGAGAATTATGGCTCCCACATTGATCTCCTGGTTGTTGGCCAGGGAGTAGGCTAGCTTCACAGCAATGTGACTGATATGGTCCCATCCTGTCTTCCTGCAGAGAAACACCTTCTGGAGTGCGTCAAACAGAAATGACCATTCCCTTCTCACAAACTTCTTATTTAGCTTTCCAGTATCTATCTCATCAGCATACAGAATGAAGGTCGTGAAATCTACGATTTGAGCATCTGTAGCTTCTTGGTCATGACCCTCCACCTTGAACCCCAAAGCTTCATTGATTTCCCTTTCACCAAACTGAAAGTGTTTGCCTCCAATTGAACAACTAACCTCCTGGAATGAGGTTCCATCTTCCCTAGCCATTGTTGATACCAACGCCGTTCTCAGGAATCCTTCCAACACATCGACATACAAGGTAGGGTTCAGGGTTAGGGCTTGGCGTAGGTAGGAAGTGTTCAAGAACCATACAAAACACTTGTACCTTGGGTTAGCCTCAGCCTCAGAGGGAATGGTGAGAAGATTGGTTTCTTTGGGAATGGTTAAAGGGATAGAGGATGATACTGTTTGAGATTTGGGTGCCATTTCAAGAGAGAGAGTGAAAAAGAGAGTAGAGAATTTGTGCTTAGGTTTGAGAGTTTGAGAGCAATAGACAAGATGAAAAGTTGTGAACGGTTAGAAAAGGGTATTTATATGATAGAGACACTGCGATATGGAGTTATGAATTTGTACAGTCTATTTGTATGTCGTGAAGTCAGAGATAGCATGTACCGCAAAGTCGTGCAAAGTATATCGCATAGTCTCAGAAATGAACTATGTCGCAAAGTCCTCAAGATGAAATGATCGGGGAGACTTTGCGATATAGTAGAAATACCCTGTCTAAAGCTCTCTTTTAGGAATTTTAAGCAAATTGTCAGACTTTTATCAAATTTTGAAATAAAATTAATTTAAATCAAAATTCTGTCAAATGTGGAGACTTGTCGATATAGTTATTCTAAGTCGCGAAGTCATAACATAAACTATGTCGCAAACTCATGAAATGAACTATGTCGCAAAGTCTCACAATCTCAACAGTTTGCGATATAAGTCTGTTTATTTGAACTATGTCGTGAACTCTGAAAGTCATCTATATCGAGATGTCTCAAACGCTCACAACTTCATCACCAAATGATTTTAAGAAATATGCAGTAAAGTACTGAAATATTTATAAATCATATCTCAGCTAATTTTCACTCCATATGAATAGAGCATTTAAATACAGTGAAAATTTACTGCTGCAACAATTTACTGGCATACTTACTTAGAGCAACTAAATGAAGGATTGAGCATTCCAATTTCACTCACAAGTCTGTTGAAGACTGCTTCATTCAGAGGTTTAGTAAATATGTCAGCTAATTGTTTCTCAATTGGAACATAAGAGACTTCTATGGTACCATTTGCAGCATGTTCCCTAATGAAATGGTACCTGATCTCAATGTGCTTTGTAGTAGAATGATTAACAGGATTGGCAACTATGGATATTGCACTAGTATTATCACACATTAGTGGAATGTGTTCTAACACTAGCCCATAATCCATGAGTTGATTTCTAATCCAAAGCAATTGAGCACAGCAACTTCCAGCAGCAATATATTCAGCCTCAGCTGTGGATGTTGCCGTGGACTGTTGTTTCTTACTAAACCAGGACACTAACCTTTGACCTAGGAATTGACAGCTTCCAGAGGTGCTCTTCCTGTCAATTCTGCATCCAGCATAATCAGAATCTGTGTAACCAACCAGGTTGAACCCAATGCCCTTTGGATACCATAGCCCAAGATTAGGAGTCCCCTTCAGATACTTGAAGATTCTTTTGATAGCCATCATGTGAGATTCCTTGGGATCAGACTGGAACCTTGCACAAAGGCATGTGGCAAACATGATATCAGGCCTGCTAGCTGTGAGATAGAGTAGTGATCCAACCATGCCTCTAAAAACCTTGATGTCTACTCTTTTGCCTTTCTTGTCTTCATCAAGCTTGACTGCAGTGGACATGGGAGTTTTTGCAGGGGATGAGTCTTCTAAACCATATTTCTTCAAAAGATCTTTGACATACTTTGACTGGTTTATGAAGATGTACTTGCAAACCTAGAAAGTAGGTTAATTCTCCCATCATACTCATCTCATATTTGCTTTGCATCAACTTAGAGAACCTTTCACAGAGTTTTTCATTTGAAGAGCCAAAAATGATATCATCCACATAGATTTGAACAAGAATGATATCATTTCCATGCTTCTTGAAGAATAGGGTTTTGTCAATTGTACCCCTGGTAAATTGATGCTCAAGAAGGAATTGAGATAGAGTTTCATACCAGGCTCTTGGTGCCTGTTTGAGTCCATAAAGTGCCTTGAGCAGTCTATACACAAAGTTTGGGAAGTCTTCACTTTCAAAGCCAGGTGGTTGAGACACATAAACTTCTTCAGCAAGATCACCATTGAGAAATGCACTTTTCACATCCATTTGATACACCTTAAAATCTGAGTGAGCTGCAAAAGCCAGGAAGATTCTGATGGCTTCCAGTCTAGCTACAGGTGCAAATGTCTCATCATAGTCAATGCCTTCTTGCTGACAATATCCTTTGGTAACCAGCCTTGTTTTGTTTCTAATTACCACTCCTTCTTCATCCATCTTGTTTCTGAACACCCATTTGGTGTCAATAACATTCTTTCCTTTTGGAGGAGGTACTAGTTCCCATACTTTGTTTTTCTCAAATTGATTCAACTCTTCTTGCATGGCAACAATCCAATCAGAATTCTTCAAAGCTTCTTCAATTAATTTAGGTTCCTCTTGTGACAGAAAGCAGCTATACATACATGTATTTAATGTTGCCCTTCTTGTTCTAACTCCCTCACTAGGATCTCCAATGATTTGATCCCTAGTGTGGGCTCTGTCCCATTTCCTTGTGTGCCCCTGTTCATTTCCTTGATCTGTTCCAAGCTCATTTTGGTTGACAGGTGCATTCTCTTCTTCTCCCCCTGTGTTTGTGAACCCTTGCACAGGTGTTTGAAGAAGATTGTCAACTTCAAGGATTTCATTCTCTAGAACAGTTTGAACAGGGGGTTCATCTTCACTTTCAGAATCCTCAAGATAACCTTGATTCTCAAATCTCAATGGCACACTGTCTTGATCACTTGTTTTAAGTCCAGGAGTCTTCTTGTCATCAAAGGTAACATCCATGCTTTCCATGACTTTGTGTTGCTCAGGTACAAATACTCTGTATGCTGTCCTTTCCAGAGAGTATCCAATGAAGATACCTTCAAATGCTTTTGCATCAAATTTTCCAACATGCTCAGAGGTATCTTTCATCACAAAGCACTTGCTTCCAAACACATGCAGGTGCTTGAAGGATGCTCTTTTTCCAGTCATTAATGAGTAAGGAGTTTTGCCAGACTTCTTATTGATTAATGTTCTATTTTGCACATAGCATGCTGTGTTAACAGCATCAGCCCAAAAGCTAGTGGGTAGCTTTGCATCCAGCAGCATTGTCCTTGCAGCTTCAATGAGAGTTCTATTCTTTCTCTCAACTACTCCATTTTGTTGAGGTGTTCTAGGAGCTGAGAATTGTTGAGAAATTCCTTTATCTTTGCAAAACTCATACAATGTTGAATTTCTGAACTCAGTTCCATTATCACTTCTCAAAGCAACTACAGAGGAACCAGTGCTTTGTGCTTCTTTATCAACTCTCTTGATATGCTCTATTATGACTTGGGGTGCTTCATCCTTGGAGAATAGGAATTCCACCCAAGTTTATCTTGAATAGTCATCTACCATCACTAGAGCATATTTCTTTTTGGAGAGGGACATTACATTCACAGGGCCAAATAAGTCCATGTGAATTAGTTGCAGAGGTTTTGAGTTTGTATTGAGCAACTTGTTCTTGTGACTGGATCTTTTAATTTTTCCTTTCTGACAAGCTTCACATGCCCCATCTTGCACAAACTCCAAGGCAGGCAAATCCCTGATAAGTTCTCTCTTGGTTAGAGAGTTCA
Organism: Heracleum sosnowskyi; assembly: GCA_030848705.1. NCBI lineage: Eukaryota > Viridiplantae > Streptophyta > Magnoliopsida > Apiales > Apiaceae > Heracleum > Heracleum sosnowskyi. The sequence continues at coordinate 16,511,987 of CM061239.1, forward strand.
TTGCCTGAACATTCAAGTGAGACAACTTCTTGTGCCATAGCCAAAATTACTCATTTGTGGCTTTAGTGTAGAAACAGCAGATTTCTCCCTTATCTGCAGCCTTGAGATTAGCTACAAACAAGCTTCCTTTCTTCACACCAGTTAGAACAACTTCACCACTTTCCCTTTTTGAGATTGAACAGAGGTCTTCATCAAATTCCACTTTGAAACCTCTGTTGGTAAATTGTCCAATACTCAAGAGATTATGCTTCAGTCCTTCAACAAATGCTACATCTTCAATAATGACATTTCCAGATTTAACACTGCCATATCCCATTGTATAACCAATGTTGTCATTTCCAAAGGTTACTGATGGGCCAGCCTTTTCCTCAAAATGTGATAGCAGGGCTATATCACCAGTCATGTGACTTGAGCATCCACTGTCCAAGATCCATATGACTCTTTTATTCCTGTTGCCCTGCATTCACAAAATGACTAAGTTGTTTTTGGTACCCACACTTGGTAGGGTCCAGTTGATTTAGAAACATTTTGATTAACAATTCTTCTGTCATAAATTGCATTTCTCATAGTAGGAGACTTCACTTTTTCTGTGGCTTTGGAGTTTACACTCTTAGGCTCACATGAAGTTTTCACCCTCTCAACCTTGATTGGGGACCCTGTCCTGTGAGAATGCATATGTGTGTGTGATTCACTAGATTGTGCAGAGTCAAGTTTATGTTTAAGAGATAAACAGTTAGCAATCACAGTCACATAGCATGTCATGCAGTTTGGCTTACCACAGAAAGAATCATGACTAGAATTTATGCTGGCAGAATGGTTACTCAGGTTGTCAACTTCAACAATTTCAGGCTTACTACACTTATGAGTCAAATGATTAACAGATAGGCATTTTTGACATTGTTTCCTGGGAGCATTTGGCACATAAGCATAGTTGTTTCCCTTGCTAACACCAACTTTACCATTTCTGTTTTGTTTCTTTTTCTTAACAGCTTCTTTCTTTGCTTTAGGACTCTTGACAAGATTGTCTTTGGTCTCTTTCTGATTGACAAGTTCAGGAAAAGAAGAAGTGTTTTTAGCAGCCTCATCTTCTTCAAGTAGCTGTTGCTTGATGATCAGTAGTTCCTCATCAAACTCAACAACACTCTTTCTGAAGATGGGCTGTTCAACACTTGACAGTATGGTTGGGGCATTTTTGTTTGTAAAAGTTTCCTTTCCTTTGCCCTTGACCTTCTTCCTTCCCTTGTCATTTTCATAGTCAAAACCAACTCCAACCTTGCAGTCTCCAGTGTGTTCCTTGTGATAGGTTTGAATAAGTTCAGAGGAGTTTTTAAAGCTTCTTAGTTTCAGTTCAGTTTCAGCAATTTGTTCCCTAAGGACTTTCTCTATCTGTTCAGCACAAATCACTTTGTTTTTAAGATACTCAACCTCCTTTTTCAAACCATCCAGGTTCACAACCATTAACTCAAGTTTCTCATTCTTTTCTGTAAGCTCAACATTCTTAGCAGTTAGTCTATCAATTTCTTCATTAGCTACTAACATGCTAGTATGAATATTAAACATCTCAGTGCTCATATCTTCAACAGTTTGCTTATATTGAAGGGGAGTCATATCAAGAGAAGTAAGAATAGGTACCTGACTTGAATCACCATCATCAGAAAATGCCATCAAGGCATAGTTTGAGTACTCTTGTTCTTCTTCTTCATCAGAGTCATCCCAGCATTTTCCCTCAGCAATAAAAGCTTTGCCCTGTTGTTTCTTGAGTAGAGCCTCATACTTAGCTTCAAGCTCTAAGTATGCTTTGTCCTTCTTGACTTGTTTAGGCTTTTTGCACTCAGTGGCAAAATGCCCAAGTTCATTGCAGTTATAGCACCTTATTTTGGTCCTATCTACACTTCCTGTCTTGTATCCACCTTTAGCAGCACCAGCAAACCCTTTTCCTTTATTGAAGGTGTTTGAGCCACTAGATCCACTAGTGTTTCCAGTATTGAACTTGGACCTGAATGGCTGCTTTCTTTTAAACCTTATGTTAGGATACCTCCTAGCCATATAAGCATAAGATTTGTTTTCTATTTTGTCCAGGAGGTATTAGCCACTAATCCTTGCTTTGCTTGAATAGATCTCTTTTGAAACAGCTCTAACTCATATGTCTTTAAAACACCATACAACACATCAAAACCAATCTTTGTTAGATCTCTTTCTTTAAGGGAAGAGATTCTTGGTTCCAAGTGATCTGGAAGAGTTAGTAGAAACTTCATATTGAGCTCTTCTGTTTCATAGTGTTTGTCATAGAGTTTGAGCTCGTTTATCAGCTTGTTGAATCTCTCAAACACTTCTGTGATTCCCTCTTTTGGCTGAGCCATGAAGGCTTCATATTGTGAAACAAGAATCTGCTTCTTGTTCTTTCTTACTTCAGTAGTTTCTTCACAGAGCACTTCTATAAGATCCCACATCTTCTTGGCACTAGTACAATGAGCAACAGTGCCATACATGTTGAAGTCCATAGATTCACAAATGATAAGTTGAAGATGTCCATCCAGTGCTACTTTTTCCTTTTCAGGATCAGTGTATTTTGAGGGATCTTTGGGCACATGTTTTGCTGGTACAATCTCAGTGCCATTGGTTGTTTCACCAATCTCGATCATTGGAATGAAGGGACCATGCTTTAGAATATCTAAATACATGGGGTTAGAAGCTTTGATGAAAAGCAACATCTTCTTTTTCCATAAACTGTAGTGCTCCTTGTTAAAGGGAGGAATCTTGATACTGCTTAGTTTCTGTGAACTCATTCTTGATCTTTTCCTGTTTGTACGTTAACAGCCTACGCTCTGATACCACTTGTTAGAAATGAATACTACTAGAAACTAGACAGAGGGGGGGTGAATGGATAGTTTGATATATTTTTCGATTCTTGAAAACTAAGTAAAAGACTGTATATGATTATGATATGTAATATGCAGAAAGTAAATAACACACACAATCACTTTAATCTACTTTGTATAAGCAAATTAAATACTACAGCTTTCCAAGAAATTCACAATCGAATTTCTGGCTTCTAAACAAGAACAGTTTGAACTTGCTTGCTTACAGAGAAAAGAGCTTAAGATAAAAACTATGTGTATCTCTCTTACAGCTAACAATAGGATGTGCATGATATATATAAGCCCTATACAAACTAGTGCACACACCTATTTTTATACAGTTACCCCTTGCTGAAAGTCCAACTTGTCCTGCCATAAGACGTTAACTGTGTCAGGAAGGACCACCTGCTTTTCGGAGTCTTTCCCGTTTCTGTAGTTGCTTCTCTTATCTTTCTCTCCAAGTTTAGCTGTAGATTTGCCATCTGTTCTTTGGACCACCTTGCCAGAACAAATGCTTCAGTATTTGTCTCTTTTGATTCTTGATTCTGTACCTTGATTTGTCTTGTTGTAAACGGCTAAGTGTTGATATCGTGAACTCCACTTCATTCCTGACTTCGCGATCTCACTTGTGAGGACTACGCGATATAGCCTTTGAAGACTTTGCAACATAGGTCATTTGATGACTATGCGACATAGGTCATTTGATGACTATGCGACATAGGTCATTTGATGACTATGCGACATAGGTCATTTGATGACTATGCGACATAGGTCATTTGATGACTATGCGACATAAGGCTTCTGAGGACTTCACGATCTAGGCTTCTTTGACTTTGCTGACTTCAACACTTCACGACATGAGTCTTGAGGACTTCTCGACATAGTACAAAATGGACTATGCGATGTAGCACTACACGACATAGATGTTTGTGACTTCACGACATAGCTTTCTTCTGACTTTGCTATATAATGCCTTAGACAAATTTCTGCAACTTATTTCTTAATGGCCTTATTCATTTCTATCCTGCTGCATGAACACTTCTGAACTTCTACCAGGACAATTATTCAATGGCCTATATACAATCTAGATGCAAGAAACATTGCTAAGCTCATTATAACTTTGAGCATACATGATCAAGCTTATGTTCATGAGAACAAGACAAGTACATTTAGAGACCTATACTACATCCCAGTGATAGAACTCACTAGGTCATGTAATGTGACATAGTCACATAGTGTAGGCTTGTTAATAGTGGTATTCAGACATGTCTTGAGCCTAACAAGTTTTAAAATATATAAGTAAGGGTTGCACTTGATATTTTTGAAAAAGAGAGATTTTAGTGATAACAAATATAAAAGGTAATATATTTTAATTTAAAGATACATGTCCGTGATATTTTTGAAAAAGAAATAGAATTTGTTAGAAAAAAAATGTTTTAATTATAAAAGGTAATCAGTTAGTTAATATTTTTATATTATTTTATTATTTATTAAATAGAGTATTAAAATAGATTTTAAAATAAATAAGTAAGGATTGCACCTCATATTTTTGGAAAATAGAGATTTTAGCGATAACAAATATAAAAGATATTATTTTTTAATTTAAAGGTAATTGTCATGATATTTTTGGAAAAGGAGTAGATTTTTTTTTATTATAAAAGGCAATCAGTTAGTTACTATTTTTATATTATTTTATTATTTATTAAATAGAGTATTAAAATAGGTTTTAAAATAAATAAGTAAGGATTGCACCTCATATTTTTGGAAACCATAGATTTTAGTAATAACAAATATAAAAGGTAATATGTTTTAATTTAAAAATAATTGTAATGATATTTTTGGAAAAGGAGTAGATTTTGTTAGGAAAAATAATTGTAATGATATTTTTGGAAAAGGAGTAGATTTATTATATGCACGGACTCAACAATTTATAATTTATGTCCAGCCAAGATCCACCTGCTAAACACTACTTCCCATTCAACTTCCTCAAAAGTGTGCGTTGCTTGTTCAGAAAATCCTCTACCGCAATGGGGTGTATGTTCTGTTATATACACAATCATCATATATGGCCTGATCTTAGAGGTGTTAATATTAATTGAATTTTTTAAATATATTAATATAAAGAGAAAGCTACTTACCATCTTACTGTTCTGCTCCGCTGGCTACACATGGACACTCTTCACTAAAACACTTAAGTTAATCTTTCATCTCCTCACCTTTATATTCTTGAGTTATGTGAGATCAATAAAAAGACACAACAACGTCAACCTCTCGCAAGCTCTATTGATCCACAACTTTCTTTGATCATGTTATAAATATTAACAACACATAGCTTTTATAAATTTTTAAGACATAAAAACTCCAAACAAATAGTGCACACCTGGCACTGGTCTTGGATCAACAACATTAGATTTTTTTTTTGTGTTACAACCTTGATGCATAATTGTGAAGACATATATATTTGACGAATCACCTCATGTGAAAGGTGCGAATTTGTTGTCCAGGGACCACCATCAGTAGCCATGCCTCTGTCCATTTTCTCCTACATAGCACAAAAGGAAAATACTAAAAATAATCTCATATATGCAAATGCAAAAATTATACAATAAAACAAAAAATACTTTTTTACATATATACAAAAATTATACATGCTTTAACACTTGATTGCATATACCAGAGTTCACAATTGTTAAAAGAAACTCTGATAAATTCCATCACTGTTCAATCACTACTTTGCATCCTGTAAATTAAAATGAAAACAATATAGGTAAGCAAATTCAAAAACCAGTACATATTTGAACATATACAATTGTTAACCAATATAAACAATTAAAGATTCATCCTTACATACCATGTTAATTAAAACAAATAAAAGTAAAGGATAAATAATACACATAAACTCAAACACAAAAAGACATAGAGAGGTGAGAAAAACTTGATTCTTTTGATGACTTGAATTCTACAGCAATGAACTCTTTTAATACAACTTCTGAAAGATCCGCAGCAAAAGATACCCATACAAATTAGTTCACAACTAACAAAACCAAAAATTAAATACTGTATAAACATACATATATACACATTTTATACATCTAAAATTGAAATCAATACAAAGAAAAAAAAACTATGAAGAAGGAGAGAAAGATAAAAGACGAATATGAAGAAAAAAAAAGATGAGAGAGACGATGATAAAAGAAACTGAAATCGTGTGATATAATCAAAGAATAGATACATAATTAATTATGCATTTAAATTTTGAAAATAAAAGAGAAAATCAAGCAAGATAATCAGGAAGATATGTAACCATAAATAAGTATTTTGAAATTCAAAATTATGAAAACAAATTGGATTAATTGTGCTGACTTTATCATAGAATATGAGTAACTGTATGGATAGTCCATGGATCTTGCCAAATATAATAAGAATATAGTACAAATAGGATTGGGTAAATTTTACCCATCGGGTAAATTACTCGTTACACTTTAAGAATACTAGCTTAAAACCCGTGCGATGCACGGATTGTTAATTGTTATATTTTTTTTTATATATTTTATTAATTGTAATTGTGAAAAAAATAAGTAGACATGTTAAAATAACTAAACACTTTTAATTAATTAAAAAAATTAAAACATATTTTAAAATAAATAAGTATGGGTTTGCCCGTTATATTTTTGGAAATGAGGGGCTTTAGTAAGAAAAAATAAAAAATGTAACATATATTTAGTTTAAAAAAGTAAATGCCTGTGATATTTTTGGAAAATGAGGTTTTAAAATTTAATAATTAAAAGTATTTAAATACGTTTTAAAATAAATAAGTAAAGGGTTTCCTGTGATATTTTTCGAAAAAGAATGGATTTTAGTGAAAAAATAGAAAAAGTAAATTGTAAAAGGCAATTTTCCGTGATATATTTAGAAAATGAGGGACTTTGTTAGAAAAAATATATAATGTGTTTTAGCTGAAAAGGTAATTGGTTATAAATAGGTATTTGATTATTTATGTTTTAATATTTTTAGTAATTACATTTGTTAAGAAAAATAAGCAGACATGTTAAAATAGGTAAACTTTTAAAAAATAATTATAATATTAAAATAGGTTTAAAAATAAATAACTAAATGTTTGTCCATGATATTTTTGGAAAATGAGGGGTTTTAGTAAGGAAAAATAGAAAAACTAACATGTTTTAGTTAAAAAAAAGGTAATTTCCCGTGATATATTTGAAAAAGTAGGGGAATTTGTTAGAAAAAATAGAAAAAATAATGTAATTTAGGTGAAAAATGTAATTGGTTATAAATAGTTAATATTATTATTTAATAATATATTTCTATAAATAAGTAAGGTTAATTAAGTAAAAACACGAAGTGCAGTTAATTAAAGACAATTAAGTAAAATCATAACGTACCATACCGACCAACCAAATTTATAACGTTTCGTCAATTATATAATACAAGCTTATAACCCGTGCGATGCACGAATGAATTTTAGTATTTTTTATCTTATTATCTATATCTTGATTTATATGATTTTAAAAAGTAATCAAATATAATAATATATGTATGATGTTATTCTAAGTTTTTTTTGTATTTTGATTTTAAAAATTCTTAATATGTTGTCGATGAAATAATATCTTAAACTTTTGAATGTAACTTAGAAAAATATATGATATACATATTTAATAATAATATGTTGTTGACGGGATTCGAACCTTGAACCCGTGGGAGCATTTTAGATATCAAAAAAAGAATATTATTTTAATATTACATCCAACGGTTCTCATTTACCTATATTTACATCTAACGGTTATTATTTAGAGGACTAAACTAAATGACCAAACTACCAACCAAATAGAGAGGTGATTTGCTTATAATAATACAAGCCTATAACTCGTGCAATGCACGAATGAATTTTAGTATTTTAGTATTTTTGATTTTTGATTTATTATTTTAGTATTTTTTATATGATTTATTATTATTTTATTAGCATTTATTTGTATTTTGATCTTAAAAATTCTTAATATGTTGTCGACAGAATAATATCTTGAACTTTTGAATGTAACTTAGAACAATAGATGATATAAATATTTAATAATAATATGTTGTTAACGGGATTCGAATCTTGAACCCGTGGGAGCATTTTAGATACCAAGAAAATAATATTCTTTTAATATTACATCCAACGGTTCTCATTGATCTATATTTATATTTAACGGTTATTATTTAGAGGACCAAACTACCAACCAACCAAATAGAGGGTAGTTTGCTTATAATAATATTTTTTTATATGATTTTTTAGTATTTTTTATCTTATTTCATTAGCATTTATTTAATAATAATATGTTGTTGACAAGATTCGAACCTTAAACCCGTGGGAGCATTTTAGATATCAAGAAAAGAATATTCTTTTAATATCACATCCAACGGTTCTCATTTATCTATATTTACATCTAACGGTTATTATTTAAAGGACCAAACTACCAACCAATCAAATAGAGGCTGATTTGCTTATAATAGTATAGTATAGATATATGATTTTTTAATATTTTTTTATCTTATTTTATTAGCATTTATTTAATAATAATATGTTGTTGACGGGATTCGAACCTTGAACCCGTGGGAGCATTTTAGATATCAAGAAAATAATATTCTTTTAATATTACATCCAACGGTTCTTATTTATCTATATTTACATCTAACGGTTATTATTTAAAGGACCAAACTACCAAAACCAAACTACCAACCAAATAGAGGGTGGTTTGCTTATAATAGTACTAGCTTATAGCTCGTGCCATGCACGGTTACTTAAATTTTATTTATAATTATTCTGTTTATAATTATATTTTTATTATGATGCAACACACGATTGTTTTTTTAATATTTATAATTATATTTATTTATGAATATTTTAATATTTAAAAGTTATTAGTTTACATGATTAAATTATTGTTAAAAAGGATTTAGCCAAAAAAAATTATAGTTAAAATATTGATATTTATTACATTTTACACGCTCAATTTAATATTTGTTTATATTGAGTTATAAAATTTAGATTTGGCCAATTTTACGGTTCACATGAAATTTACAAAATAATCTTTAATTTAGTTGTGGTTTAATAGTTTTTTTTCAATTAAAAACTATTCTAAAACTAAAAAGAGAATAAAGTGACGAAATTTAATGTTGAGAATTCTATTCGATTTAGGAAATCTACTTAACTTATATGTAGTTTAGATTATTAGAATAACCTTTATTAACCAAATACAGGTTTTAATGTTAAATCTAACGGTTTTCACCTATCTATTTAAGATTAAACGATTTTTATTATTTTGGTTATAAATGAGTTTCCTTATTTAATTACAACTATTTTTATGTTTTAACTTTTTGGAAAATCCAATCCTAATATAATATCTTTTAACTTATATCATTTTTAGATAATAATTTCTTTTTATATGATATAATCTTGATCATCTATTTTTAAAAGTATTGGATCTAACGGTTGAGAATGTTTTTCCGGTATTTAGGACCAAACTACCAGGATAACATCATTAATTTTTCTTAATATTTATAATTTTTTGAATTTTTAATTTTTTTAAATATTTATTGCTAAAATATAATATACTCTTTTTTGTAATATGTTAATGATGCGGGAACTTTGAAATTTTGAGAAAATAAATTATCAATTAAAATATATATTTTTTTGTAATAGTTCTTCTTTTAAAGTAGTACACCGTGATGATCAAAATTCTGTATAAAATTCATTTTTTATAGTATATCCTGTAAATATCTATGTTATTATATTAAAGACTAAATAATGAAAGTTTTCTTATAAGTGTGGTCGCTTTGTTTGATCATTCAATCCATAATCGTTGGATCTTTCAAATTAAATTGTTGAAACGTTACATATAACAGTAAAATTATCATGTAGAATGGTCTAATATTTGAATCTATTAACAACATATTAAAATTTACAGGTTTTTTTTTGAAAAAAAAGAATTTTTTTCATTTTTTTTCTTTCAGGCATAGGTTATTTGATAATATTTTTTGTAAAGTACGATTTTTCAGAAAAACTACTATACTAATTGCTTAACAAACTTTTAAAGTTTCGAATTTAATAATTTACAATGTATATAGGTTAAAAAAGTTAGGTTTGTTCTGTAGCTGAGTCTACAATTTCAAAATACAGTTTTTTTTAACATGAATATAGTCCTGCTAACAATGAAATTAGGTCTCTATGAGTGCTTATAAAACAAAATCACCATTTGCGTATAATTTATTATTTAATAATAAATTATATTTGATTAGTTATTATCTATAACTTAATAAAATAGGATAAAAAATATGCACAATTTTATAAAATTTTATCCTCGTATTATTATATTCTTTGTTGATTTGAATTTTTCTTAGATTGATTTTAATTTTTGAACATAAATTTCTAAATTTAAAATAGGTAGAAAAAAGTAATTAAATTGGCGTTAAAATAATGATGACATAATAATCATTATTAGAATTTAAATACTCACTTTACTGATTTGGGCTTTATCTTGTGTATTAAAAATCAGATTTTGGCGATTTTACACCCCACGTGAAGATAATTAAATTATTTTTAATTAAAAGATGGTTTAACAATTTTTATCTAACTGAAATTTTCCATGGAAGAGAAAATAAAGTCACGAATTTTTTACATGGAGAATTCTATTCAATATAGAAAACTTATTTATATTTGGTATATTTGGTTTAAATTATCAAAATACACTTTTTAGAATTGAAATATAATCCTATTATAAATAAAATACATTTTTTTAATATTTGATCAAACGATTTTCATTTATCTAGTTAAGATCTAATAGTCTTTATTAATTTGGTTGTCACGATCAAAATTTTGGATAAATCCCTATTATGCTTATTATATAAAAGAGTTTAATATAATAAGGATATCAAGTACATACTGATATAAGTATCTTACTAACTGTAAAGCATAATGTAACATAAGATGTAAAAGAGATAACTACAACTCAACAAAGGACAAGACAGACAATAATATTAACAGAAGCACAGGAATCCAGAATCAAAGAAGAAAAGGTAAACTCAAAAAATCAAAATACGTTATGTATTCTTGAAGTCCGTAAACAGGTCACGGAAAGAAGTTCATGAAAATGTTCAAGCCTCAGTGACAGCAAAAGAAACAAGACTTTCAAGACGACAGAAGTATGTGGATGATTTAGGGTTCAGTACCACGGGATTCCAGTGATGAAGCAACCAGAACGACAAGGGACTTATCAGCAGCACTATATTGAAGACATAAATTAAGAATTGATCAAGTGTTATTCATCTGTGAACCAGACCAGTTGCACTAGGTGACGGCACTAAAAAGATCAAGTTGTTTTATCGTCTCAGAAGAAATTGATACAGTCTAAAACTTAAACACCCAGGAGCTCAGGAGTAATTACTAAAGGACAAAAGACAAGAAAAAGAATTCGATAGTTTTTCTATTGAAAAAAACTATCGAATGGTAGTTGAAGTGATTCATTGAAAAACAAAGTGAATTAATTTGGCATTCGATAGTTTTGATTTAAAAACTATCGAATGGCAAATTGATTTAATCCATTCGATGGTTTTTTAAATCATTCGATGGTTTTTCAATTCATGGAGCAGGTGAAAAGTTATGCTTGTCTGACAGGTTGATGAAGATCCAACGGCCAAGAATATTCTATTCTAAATGGTTCGATGGTTTTTCAATTCAAGTCTACAATTAACTCGAGAGAAGATAGTGTCTTCTTCAGTTAAGGATTTCAACACAGAGACATTACTGAGAGAGAGAGAAGAGCCGGAGAAAATTATCAGAGAAATTAATAGTGCTCAGAACTTGATCATTGTTTTGTATTTGTGTAACCTTAAACTCATTGAAGCTAATCTACGGATTAGAAATTGTAGCACCCCTCGAGGTTTATATTTATAAAAAGATATATTCCCCGAAACTTGATTTGGTTTGGTGTGTTTGATTTCGTTATAGAACTGAAAGATTAATCCGCGAACGAAATTAAATTATGTTAGGCCGAATACACAATATATAATCAAGTATGTATTAGAATAACAATCAAGAACACAAGTTTGTAAATCAACAAACTGAATTATATTAAATAATTCTCTCTTAGTGATGTTAATGAATCACAAAGAGCTACTAGGTTACAAGAATAATATTTTCAATAATCGCATCCCTTCTAGGGATAACCTATCTGTGTTTATATAGTACACAGCTACATACAATCCATCTCTAATTGATATTCCTATAAGTTAGCTATACAATTCATATCAATCAAGGATTGCTTCTTATCTTCTATTCCGTTTCCTTAGCTGTATCAATATATTCTGCTTCTTTTCATCTTCAGAATATATTGCTTCTAGAATATTCAATTCAGCACCGACAGCTAATTCAACTATCACCACGTCAGACTTTAACAAACTCTGACTGGCTTCAATGTAAACTCTGATGATCACCTGTTGCTTAAACACTGATGAACAAACGTCAGCAATTATATCTAACAATCTCCCCCAACTTGTGCATAATAAAAATGTACAAGTTAAACAGATAATTGATGATGTCAAAACATATAACAAATGCAGTGTTTAATATATCAGAGTTTAACTTTAACTTAGAATAGAAAACTTTAAAAAAAAAAAAAAAAAAAACTTACAGTCAGACTTTATTTGATTTCTTGAATATCAGGAACAGTTCTGAGATAATCCATGAGAAGTCTTCTTTCAGCCCTTTCCAGCTCTTCAACCATAACTTTCTTCAACTCTCTTAACTCTGGATCAGATTCTCCAGTCTGATAAATTGCAGCTCTCAAAGAATAGATGGAATTTTTCCTCATCTCATTCCCTAGCCTAATAAAATATGATTTATCAGATTCTAGATTGAATTCTAAGACTTTAACTCCCAGATCAGTCCTTAGTCTTGCACTGTTTCTTTTCATTTCTACAATCTTTCCATAAGCATCTCTGTACTTAGGAATATATGCACTCGAGACTCCTCCTCCAAGCATTATCTTTGATTTCAGCATCCTTTCTCTGATAACTAAAGCAGCATCATGAGTACTTCTATTTTTGACTCTTAACAAATACAGAACATACTCCAATTCTTCATAAGATTTGAGATTGATGTCAGACTCTGCAACCTTGTAAACTCTTCCATCAGCCATAAAATACAACAAGAACTCTTTCTTTAACACTTTATGAAATATCATCTGAACATATTCTAGCATATCAAGACTCTCTTGAGTAAAAATACCAGATACTGCCAGTGATGATTGATCTCCAGGCCTGTTGTTTATTCTCTTCTCCCTGTGTGAACCTAATCCAGATTTATCATAAGATTCTTTACCCAATACAGTTCTGGTTTCTGAGAAGTTAACAGTTTCTGGCTTCAGAGTTTCAGGAAGTATAGGTCTTCTAAAAGTATCTTGGAGTTGAGGTGCTAGTTGAGTTTGCACAACATGAGCATTGTCAGAGGTTGTTACAACTTTAGTAGAAACATCAACTTGAGCAGCGTCAGAGGTTGATTTAATAAATTTTGATTCAACTTGAGCAATGTCAGAGGTTGAATAATTTTTCCTTGGTAACTGTCTTTCTTCTATCAGTTTACCCTTGCCCTTATCAGCGTTTGCTATTACAGGCCTCCTGGTGTATTGTATACTCTGTTGAGTATTTTCCTTGATAGAAATTCCAGTTTCTTTCTTTCTAGGAGCCTTGACAACTTTCTTTTTGTAAGTACCATCCTTCAATTTCTTCTCATGCTCTTCAGCAAGACTCAGCATTTCAGCTTCCATGTCTTCAACTGTAGCTTCATTACCGTGTTCTTCTAGAAACATTTTTGTAGCAATTTCTTCATCAGTAGATGGATTTGCTGAAATAATTAAACTCTTAAGTCTTGAACCACTGGCAGAGTTTGAGATTCCTTTACCAGAGTTTGTCAACCTATCAGAATTTAATCTTGATCTTCTTTGCCCTTGAGCAGAAATTAAATTCCTCTCAGTTTCCTTGCTTCCACCATCAGCAGAATCATCCCTCCGTCTCAGAGTTTGAGTGTCTTTGCATTTGTCATTTGGTACACTCTCCCCCTTTTTGACATCATCAGAAAGTAGTACTGATGTCAGCAATTCTATAGCAGTAGAAATAGAATTCAATTGTGCAGACATTGCAATCTGATTCTCCTCAACTTTCCCAAGCCTCTTCTTAAGTTCATCAGAATCCTTGGCTTGCTGCTTGAACATGGCAGAATAATAAGACCTATCAGTCTTTAAGGTAAGATCCCTTAGACCAACTTCATTCCCAAGATTTGTAACCACTGTTTGTGTTTCATCAAACCTATTGTTTAAGGCTTTGACTTGAACCATAGTGGCCTTCAGACTTGTAAGAACATCAGAGTTTGAAATTTTCTTCACAGAATCATCAAGAAAATCAGCAGCCCTCTGTGCAGAAAAGATACAATCTGCAGCAGCCCATCTATTGTAATACATATCCTGAAAATGCTCAGCAGTAGCTCGATTGACCTCTCTTTCCTCATCAGAGTTTAATCGAATATCAGATAACTCTGGTATATCAGGATGTGAATGAGCAGAACTATCTTCAACATTGTCATCCTCTGCTGTATTCTCTGCAGGAACATTCTCGGCCATTCTTTCTGGATTATCAGAGTGGGCATTAGTATCAAACTCTGCTTCTGTTTGAACAATCTCAACAACAGATTGTTGCAAAGCTTCAAGAAAAATAATATCCTCAGAGTTTAGCTTATCAGCAGCCTCTTGTACATTCTCTGCTACAGCTTCATCAAGAATTGGCTCTATAGCAACTGCTATCCTCTGATCAACCTCCTCACCTTTGTCAAAATGTAAATTGTGAACTGAAAGATTCTCTGTGTGAGAAGCAACAGAGTCTTCAATGACCAAGGTGGCTTGATCAGCTGCTACATCCTCAGTATCACAAATACTGATAGTAGGATGTGCATCTAGAATATCTTCATCAACAAAGAAATCCATTTTCTCAAAAACTCTGCTGTCAGAATGATCAGCAACTTCCTCAACTACATCATCAGCCTTTGATGTAGGAGCTTCTATATCAACACTTACCATTTCAGGCATAGGTGCTGCTTCAGCATTTACATTTGATGCACCAAACAGATGTGCAGCCACCAGTCTTCTTTTCCTTTGATGAAGAGTTTCATCATCAGTTTCACTCTCCTCATCAACATCATCAGTCTTTGCCCTGTTGGCTCTTATTTTCTTTAACCTTTTCGTCTGAGGCATACCATCAGTGATTGATACCCCAGCTTCATTTGCTGACGGCTTCACTCTTGCAGACTTAACAGCTCTCAACTTAGACTTCTTTGACCTCTGTGATTGAGACACAGAAGGTCCAGCTTCAGCATTTGCAAGTTGATGTTGTTGTGAATCTACTTGAAATTGTCGCACAAACTCAGGTAGCAACAAGACACCAACATCCCCTTTCTTGTTATCCTTATTAGTTAGATCAGAGAATATGCGTTTATGTAATTTAAAACATGGAATCACATCATTCTCAGCTATCTCTACTTCAGAAACACATTCAGAAAATATCAATTGACAGAATCTTGCAAAATAAACTACACCTCTGTTTTCAGTCATTTTCTCACCTATATTATTTAGAACTAGCCTAGCAACATCAAAATTACCTCCATAAAGAAGAGAATACCCGATTTGCAGACTATCAGTGGGAATTGCATCCCGGTTTGTGCACTTCTTTCCAAAAGCCCTGGTGATGCAATCGAAAAAGAAACTCCATTCCTTGCGCAAAAACGGCCTTTTCAGTTGACCAATCTTTGTCAATGGTCCAGAGTAGCCTATTTCTCTCATCATTCTAACCAACTCAGAATCGCCAACAGAGATTATGAAAGCATTGAAATCCTCAAGACCCAAAGCATCACGAACAGTTGTTGGAGTAACTGTAAATTCTTCGTCTTGAAATTCAAAGATTATGGACGGAGACCCAGACTCTCCTCCATTATCATAAGTGCCTGTCTGCCAAAGAGTCCTGATTTGAGATGCAGACAGCTTCAAAGGTGCGGTGAGAGCAGTGCCAATATCAGAGTTTGACAAGAAATTCTGAATCAAATGAAACGCCTCCGGTGCGTTCTCATTTGCCAATGGAGCTAAATAGTTATTAGGGACAAATTCTAACCCAGAAGCAGGAAACATTGTAGTAGCCATTAGAAAAGTTTAGAAGTAATCAAGGAATAAGACAGAGAAAAGTGTAGAATGTATGCAGTGAAAGTGTTTGAGACAGTGTTTGTGAGTAAAAACTTATGAAAAGATGAATTGTGTAAAAGAATGAACCGTGTATGTGTAGTAAGTTTAAATAATAACTGTTAAAATTAAAACCCAATCGTTTTAATCATTACTACACACAGCAGGCGTCTTTGAAAAGTGTGTGAGTGGGACAGATGTCAAACATGCATACGAAAACAGCTGTATGTAACAACTCCCAATACACACGCGCAGTAAAAATAGCCAAAATTACCGCTTTTCACATTGTTCAATACACTCAACCTCTCTCTCCTCTGTTTAATACAAATATGAACCGTTTGTAATCATACTCTTTCTTTTTAAACAAATGTCTAATCTCAAAATTATAAAATGTCTGAAACAAAGAAATCATTTTAACCATCAGAGATTAAAACAAAGTTACCTCGGCGTATTTCACACAATACATCAGTGTTTACCATTTGTCCTTCTTTGTCAATAAACTCTTTTCTCAAACTGTACAGGTGTGAATAATTGTGTGTGCAATTGCAGAGTTTACCGAAATCAATATTTAGATCATCTCAAAGTGCATAAAATCCACAAACTAAAACAGTAAAAACTGATTGCTCAAACTCTCATCTAACATAAAATCTGATTTTTATATCTAAACTCTGTATGCTGATATCCTTTCATTTGGATATATCTTTTAGTTTTCACCCCCTTTATATATATATATATATATATATATATTTTGATTTTTTTTTTGATTTTTTTTTTGATTTTTCCAGTAATCAGTGGTTGGCACTAGTCACCAAAAATCAAAGATTTTAGCCCTTATTTCATACAATAAGTTCCTGGATCTTCCTAGGCTCAGCATGATCTCAAAGGAATTTTGTGCTCTTTTTGGCATCTTTTGATATGAGGGTGAAATATTTGCTATTAATTAGCAGAGTTTAGACTTTTCATCAGTTAATACAATTAATTTATGAGAGAAAGTGCAAACAGCTAATACAGACTCAGTGTATAGGATTAATAAACTAAGAGATGGTATAAATACAGAGACAGTATCATGCTGTGTTAACTTACTGCACATATTTGAGATCAGAATCTATACAACTCTTAAGGATTCATAATTACTTACTGAGAATTATGCTTCATACAAATTTCTTCATTGGTCCATATGTTTCAGACAAAATTACAATCAGAGTATAGCATCAGACTGTAACTATCAGAGTATGACCAACACTTTATGACTAACAGAGTTTAGCATCAGAGTTTACTTTCAGAGTTTATGACACTGGTACTCATAACAGTTAATACTTGCAAGGAATCATGAGCATAAAAATCAAACATGTATAGTTTTTTAGTCTAACCCGTATCTCTAGTCAAAACCAGAGATCATTCCAAGTTCATTTACCAATCTTGTAAAGGTAGCTTCACTCAAAGGTTTGGTGAAGATATCTGCAAGTTGTTGGTCTGTAGACACAAAATGAAGCTCAATGTTCCCTTCTTCCACATGTTCCCTGATAAAATGATACCTTATGCTGATGTGCTTGGTCATGGAATGTTGTACTGGGTTACCTGTCATAGCAATAGCACTTTGGTTATCACAGTAAATAGGTATTTTAGAGTACCTTAACCCATAATCCAGCAACTGATTCTTCATCCATAAAATCTGTGCACAACAGCTACCAGCAGCTATATACTCTGCTTCTGCAGTGGATGTGGAAATTGACTTTTGTTTCTTGCTATACCAAGAAACCAATCTGTCACCTAAGAATTGACAGCTTCCACTTGTACTTTTTCTGTCTATCTTACAGCCTGCAAAATCTGCATCAGAGTAACCAATTAGCTTAAACTCTGATTCTCTAGGATACCACAAACCCAAGGTTATGGTTCCTTTGAGATATTTGAAAATCCTTTTTACAGCTGTTAGATGAGGCTCTCTGGGATCTGCTTGAAATCTTGCACAAAGACATGTTGCATACATGATATCAGGTCTACTTGTAGTGAGATACAGTAAAGACCCAATCATGCCTCTTTAGGTTGTCATATCCACTGTAGCACCTGTGTCTTTGTCTAGCTTTGTTGCAGTAGCCATGGGAGTTGGAGCAGATGAACTATCAAGCATACCAAATTTCTTTAGAAGATTTCTGGTATACTTTGCTTGATTGATAAAAATCCCATCATCTGTTTGCTTGACCTGTAAGCCTAGAAAATAACTAAGCTCTCCCATCATGCTCATTTGGTACCTGGACTGCATAAGCTTTACAAACTTCTTACAAAGTTTGTCATTAGTAGATCCAAAAATAATATCATCTACATAAATTTGAACTAAAAGCAAATTATCACCAGAATTAAAATAAAACAAAGTTTTATCAATTGTACCTCTTGTGAACCCACTTTCTAAAAGAAATTGAGCAAGAGTTTCATACCATGCTCTTGGTGCTTGCTTTAGTCCATATAATGCCTTGTCAAGCCTGTAGACATAATCTGGATGCTTGGAATCTACAAATCATGGTGGTTGTTCAACAAACACTTCTTATTCAAGCTTCCCATTGAGAAAAGCACTTTTCACATCCATCTGAAAGACTTTAAACTTCTTGTGTGCAGCATAGGCCAGAAACATTCTTATGGCCTCCAATCTTGAAACTGGAGCAAAGGTTTCATCATAGTCAATTCCTTCCTGTTGTGAATAACCTTTAGCCACAAGTCTAGCCTTGTTTCTTGTAATCACACCTTCACTGTCAGTCTTGTTTCTGAAAACCCACTTTGTACCTACAATTGATCTATTCTTTGGTCTAGGTACAAGTGTCCAGACTTCATTTCTTTCAAATCCATTTAACTCTTCTTGCATTGCTGTTATCCAGTTAGCATCTTGAAGAGCTTCTTCCACTTTCTTTGGTTCTGTTTGAGACAAGAAAGCATGATACAGGCATTCATTTGTAGTAGCACTTCTAGTTCTTACACTAGCATCAGGATCTCCAATTATAAGATCAGGTGTATGTGCCTGTGTCCACTTTCTTGCTGTTGGTAAGTGGTTTCTTGCATCATTATTGAATCCTCCCCCTTGATCCATGCTCTCCTGATTCATATGTTGACTTTCTGCAGCATCTGAAGCTCCCCCTGAATTGGATGGCTCAGAGTTTGAACTGTCAGAGTTTGAATCAGTTTCCTCAACTGACTCACTTGCTGTGACTTGTTGAGCTTCTTCACGCTCCCCCTCAACTGGTTCTCTATTTTGTTCAATTTGAGAATTTCCAGTTTCTCTAGTATTTACCAGTAGAGGTTCAGAGTATGCTTCGTCAGAGTTTGTCAAACCAGCTTCATCAGAGTTTACATCATTAGAGAATAAATCTTCATTTTCAAAACGTAGTTGATCATATTCATTTTCATCTTCATGTCCAGTTATTTTCTTGTCATCAAATGACACATGTATGGATTCCATGATCACTTTAGTTCTCAGATTGTAGACTCTGAATGCTTTTGTTGACAATGGACAGCCAACAAAGATTCCTTCATCAGCTTTTAACTCGAACTTGGTCAACTGTTCAGGATGAGTCTTCAACACAAAGCATTTGCATCCAAATATATGAAAATATTTCAAATTTGGCTTCTTATTTTTCACCATCTCATATGGTGTTTTCCCATGCTTGTTGATCAGTGTAGCATTTTGAGTAAAACAAGCAGTTTGAACAGCTTCTGCCCAGAAATAGGTTGGTAACTTTGCTTCATCAAGCATTGTTCTGGCAGCTTCAATTAGAGTTCTGTTCTTTCTTTCAACTACACCATTTTGCTGTGGAGTTCCAGGTGCAGAAAATTCTTGTTTCACTCCTCTTTCCTTGCAGAAAGCTTCCATGATTGAGTTTCTGAATTCAGTTCCATTATCACTCCTTATAATTTTGACTTTGTGCTGTGATCCTTTGTCCAGTAGATTTACATGATCCATCAGAGTTTGAGCAGTTCCTTCCTTCTTTGATAAAAAATACACCCATGTATATCTAGTATATTCATCAACAATTACTAGAGCATATTTCTTTCTGCCCATACACATCACATTCACTGGTCCAAAGAGATCAACATGTAGAAGATGATAAGGTTCCACTACTGAAGATTCAGATTTGCTCTTGAAAGATGACTTCCTTTGTTTGGCCTTTTGACAAGAATCACATAGGCCATCTAGACTGAGTATTGATTTTGGAAGTCCCCTTACAAGATCATTTCTTATTAGCTCATTGATGTTGTTCAAATTGAGATGAGAGAGCTTCTTATGCCAATTCCAACTCTCTTCATTTGACATTCTTGCAGTCAGACACACTGTTTTTCCATCAGAGTTTGTTACCAAACTTGCTTCATAAATGTTGTTGCGCCTGTGTCCAACTAGAACAACTTTTCCAGTAGATTTACTGATAACTTCACAGTGTTCAGTATAAAAATCTACATGGTTTCCTCTGTCACAGATTTGACTCACAGATAGCAGATTATGCTTCAGTCCTGAGACTAGAGCTACATTTGTGATGATGACACTTCCAAGATTGATATTGCCATATCCCATAGTACGTCCTATGTTGCCATCTCCATAGGAAACCTTTGGGCCAGCCTTCTCCTCAAAATCTGATAGCAGGGCTTTATTTCCAGTCATGTGTCCTGAGCATCCACTGTCCAAGATAAGGGTGCTCTCTTTTATGCCCTGCAATCACAACCAATTACAAAGAGTTAGTTTTAAGGATCCAGACTTGCTTGGATCCTTTGCCTTTCTTAACATTGTTAGCTTTTACAGCGGAATCACTATCAACAGAGTTTAAACTAACATTGTCAGACTTTACACTTGCAGAGTTTGCTCTAACCCACTTCAGATTGGGTTTTAGCTCATAGTAGTTGTGATAAATAGCATGATAACTCTTACAAGTATAAATAGAATGCCAAGTGCTCCCACAGTGTGTGCATAAAGTCTGTGGTTTAACCCTTACATAATCATTCTTTACTCCTGATGTAGAAGGTAAAGAATTAATATCTTTGTTCTTATTGCAAAATCTAGCAAGATGGTTAGTACTACCACAATTATAACATGTTTTCCTTGGAGCAGCAGCAGTAGGCAAATGATTATTTCTTTTATTTATGCCTATCTTTCCATTCCTATTCTTCTTGGACCCTTTTGGTTTCAAGGCAGACTTTACTTCTTTGAGCTTATGATTGAACTGTTTTCCTGTCATCAAGCCAACATTAACCTGTTTTTCACAAGTTTTTACTGGCTTTCTAACGGCTTCTACTTCCATAAGATTTTCTGTTATAATATTTTCCTGTCTTTCACAGGTTTCGTCTGATTCCATATCAGCTTCTCTTACTACAACAGATTTTAACTTAGTGGACTCTGGAACAAATTTCACAGGTTTAAGTTGTGGTTTAACCTTAACCTTGTCTTTAAACCTAAGTTCATCATTTTCACAATAGCCTAAACCTACAGAATCTGTCTGAAACACTTGATGAGTGTCTCTTCCAGAGTTTGTCCAAGTCTTGATTATTTTTCTTTCTTTTTCTAGATCAGATTCTAGCTGCTTATATCTCTTAGTCAACTCCTGTTCAATATAAACAGCATCATCTCTTTCTTTTTGAATCTGCTTCATATTTTCAAGTTCTCCTTCAAGAAACTTGTTTCTATCTTTAAGGCTAAGATTCTCAGATTTAATTCTCTCATTCTCTAAAGTCTGATCCCTATAACTAACATGTACACTTTTCAGATATACTCTTAACTCAGATATATTATCAGTATCATAAGCATAAGTAGTTAGGGGTACCTTATTTTCAGATGATTCAGTCTCATCTTTGACAGTTGCCATAAGAGCATAATTTACTCCGTCATCAGAGTCTGAAGTATCTGCCCAGTCTTTGCCTTTAGAGATGAGTGCTTTCTCAGATTTTCCTTTCTTGCACTCTGGGGCATAGTGACCTATCTCCTTACACTTGTAGCACTGGATTTCAGATTTATCCTTCTTGCCAGACTTGGTCTCCCTTCCATCAGACTTTCTAAAACTTTTCCTTTCAGAGTTTGAATCTTTCCTTGAGAATCTCTTTCCTTTCTTGAAGTTCTTGAATCCCATCTTCTTGAAGGTCTTCACCATCAATGCAGCCATTTGCATCATCTGTTCTTCATCATCCTCAGAGTCAGAAGCTTCATCAGAGTTTGAGTCATCATCAGAGTTTGATGACTCACTTTCAGATTTAATGACTAAAGCCTTTCCCTTGGCTTTCTTCCTTGATGATTCCTTCTTGATGGGCTTCTCCTCAACTTTGAGAGCAACAGATTTTGTCTTCTTGCTGGATCTCCTGTTTCTTTGTTCTATCTCAAGTTCATGAGTCTTTAACAATCCATAGATCTCATCAAGATCTGTATCTGCAAGATCATAATTATCTCTGATTGTTGTCGCCTTTAAATCCCATCTTTCAGGTAGGGATAAGAGAAATTTGAGATTTGACTCTTCAAGCTCATATTCTTTATCAACCAGAGACAGATCATTCAATAGTTTGCAAAATCTGTCATAAGTCTCAGTCAAGGTTTCATTAGGTCTTGAATCAAAGTGCTCATACTCCTGTGTGAGTATTGTTTTCCTGTTTTTCTTTATAGCAGTGGTTCCTTGACACCTGACTTCCAAAGCATCCCAGATTTCTTTTGCAGTTTTGCAACCAATTACTCTGTTAGACATAACATTATCTAAAGCACTGTGGAGAAGATGTCTAACCTTTGCATCTTTTGCAATTGATGAGATGTCCTCAGGAGTCATATCTTTCTTTTCCTTTGGAACAGTCTTTTGTTCTTGACCATCAACAACAGGAGACAATTTAGTCGGCATATGAGGACCATCATTGATTCTGTCAAGATATTCTGGATCTGTAGCCTCCAGAAACATGGTCATCTTCACCTTCCAAATTGGATACTCAACTGGCCTGAGAATTGGAACCCTGATTGTTTCATACCGACTCATAGAATTAGGTTTAACCTGTTCAACCTTGGGAGGAGCTTGATTTTCTTCAGACATGATTATTACTGTGTTTGAATCGAAAAACTGTATATATTAAACAGCCTTGGCTCTGATACCAATTGTTAGGCCGAATACACAATATATAATCAAGTATGTATTAGAATAACAATCAAGAACACAAGTTTGTAAATCAACAAACTGAATTATATTAAATAATTCTCTCTTAGTGATGTTAATGAATCACAAAGAGCTACTAGGTTACAAGAATAATATTTTCAATAATCGCATCCCTTCTAGGGATAACCTATATGTGTTTATATAGTACACAGCTACATACAATCCATCTCTAATTGATATTCCTATAAGTTAGCTATACAATTCATATCAATCAAGGATTGCTTCTTATCTTCTATTCCGTTTCCTTAGTTGTATCAATATATTCTGCTTCTTTTCATCTTCAGAATATATTGCTTCTAGAATATTCAATTCAGCACCGACAGCTAATTCAACTATCACCACGTCAGACTTTAACAAACTCTGACTGGCTTCAATGTAAACTCTGATGATCACCTGTTGCTTAAACACTGATGAACAAACGTCAGCAATTATATCTAACAAATTATTTGTGAGTATCGTATTCAACCCCCCCCCCCCCCTTCTATGATACTTTGGACCTAACAATTGGTATCAAAGCTTCTTGATTGATATACAAATCAGATCCGGTGAATGAGACCAAAATCAAACGTAGCGTGAAAATTCGAAGCAAATTTTTTAACTTTCAAAAATTTTCATTTAATTGGAATTTCTTGAATTTTAAACAATTTGAAATTTTCAGAAACCATGAGTGCTCCAAAGACAACCGCTGGTATTAAAGTTCCCCCGTTTACTAGAGATGATTTCGGTTTGTGGAAGATGAAGATGCTGTTATTTATCAAGGCATCTAACCCGTTGTATATTGGCATATTAGAGAACGGACCGTTTGTACCAATGAAACCAGTTAGTGAATCTATAGCTCCTGACGGTAGCAGGATTCCTCAAGGCACCCAACCTAAGGATATTACTGAATATACAGATTCTGACAAAGAACTGATTCGATTGGATACCGGTTTAATGTTGATATTGGCGGACTCCGCAGACAAGGAAATGAGCTATCAGTTGATGAACTATACAAGCGGGAAACATATGTGGGATACCATTAACTTGATAATGGAAGGAACTGAAGACGTTCAGGAAAACAGATTGGACATCCTGACTTCTCAATATGAAGCGTTTAGGTCCCTGCCAGGAGAAAGTATAACTCAGGTCTTTGAGAAATATATTAAGCTTCTCAATGAATTGGCAATGAAAGGAAAGACCTATCCACTGAGAGAATCAAACAGGAAGTTCATGATGACGCTGCCCCATCATGTAGAACACAAGTCATCATCCATTAGGGAAAGAATTGACTTCACAAAGATGTCATTAGAGATGATCTATGGCAAGTTGAAGACCTATGAGATGGAACAGGAACAAAGGGTGATAATCTACGGATCAGGGACAGTGGAGAACAAGCACAATGCACTTGTGAGATCAGCAGCACTTGTAGTGGATGAACCAATAACTTCTGAGATTCAGGTTCAAACCCCTAGAGCTGGAAAGGAGGTGATAATAGAAGCAGAAATGAATTCTGTGAATCTGGGTGTTGATGAAAGTGATTACTACACCCTAGAATAGCTTGAGCAAATGGAAGACAAAACCATGGCGTACTTAGCTGCAAAGTTTAGTCACATTCGTTTCAAAAGAAACCCTAAGTACAAGTTCAAGGGCTCAACCAACAGATTCCAGAAGAGCAATTATACACCTAGTACAGGCTTTAAGGGAGGCTACAAGACTGGCATGATTGATAGAAGCAAATCAAGATGCTACAACTGCAATGAGTTAGGGCATTTCGCCACTGAATGCCGGAAGCCTCGTCAAGAAAGAGACATGAAAGATGTCTATGGAAAGAAGGATTCTTATGATGAGTTGAAGAAGGAGAATGCCAAGCTTAAACAGAACTGGAGGCATTGTCTGGAAAGCAGAAAGGGAAAGCTTATATAGCAGAGGGAAAGCACTGGGATGATACTGATTCGGATGAAGAG
The DNA here is from genome assembly GCA_030848705.1 of Heracleum sosnowskyi. Lineage (NCBI taxonomy): Eukaryota > Viridiplantae > Streptophyta > Magnoliopsida > Apiales > Apiaceae > Heracleum > Heracleum sosnowskyi. The sequence continues at coordinate 16,537,207 of CM061239.1, forward strand.
GAGGAATATGTAAATGTTGCTCTAATGGCTGACTCTTCAGAGGAATCACCACAATCATCTCAGGTACTTATCTTAACTACAATTGATATGTCTAATTCTGAGTACAAGAAAACTGTGCAAGATCTTAGTGTAGAATTGTTTAATGTACACACAAGCATGCTAGCATCAGAAATGGAAAATGCTAAACTAGTTCTTAAGATTAAAAAGCTAGAATCTAAAAATGAAGAACTAGAGCTTGTAGCTGTAACATTAGAAGATCTTAAGCAAAAGAATGCGTACTTAGAGAACAAGGTCAAGTGTAATGATGAGATAGAGACTATCCTCAGGAAGCAGATTTCAGATCTAGATTTGAAGCTGAATGCTTTTAAGAATTCCGCTCTAGTGGCTAAGAAAATCATTGATACTCAGGCCATAGAGAATAAAACTGCTATATGATTTGACTATAACAAGAAAGCTGGTAAGAAGATTGTGGAATTCCCTGTGACATCTTCAGTTGTCAAAAGGAATACTCCACATGTTCTTAAGAATGTTGATTGTCCAGTTTTTGTTAAGCCGTTTCCACCACTCTTTCATGAGGATGACCTTTTCATTAGACAAGAATTGCTTGAGGAGGATTTATTGAAGGAAAAAAAGGTAAAGACTAAGTTGCCTAGGAAATCAGTAAAAAATGAATTACCTAAACCTGATTTACCTAAAACTGAAGTAGGTTCCTTAGTTAGTAATGTTAAAAAGAACAGGAATGGGAGGAAGAAGGTTGTTAATCAGGAATTGGTTCCATCTTCTCTCATTGCATCTAGGAAGTTGTGCTCCATTTGTAATTCTGTTGGACACCTTACACATGCATGTAAAAAGGTTAAAGTAGAAACTGCTAATGCTTCTGAAATGCATAACATGTCTGACATGCCTGATAATCATGAGCCCTGTGGGAAGAAAGAGTGTTTGCTATGTAAGTACAACATCATGCATGCTTATTTTAAGTTGATGAATGATAGTATCAATAACACTAGTAATGTTAAATCCACAGATACTATGAATATCAAACAGGGTAAGACTAAATTGAATGTTACTCCTGTTAAATCATCTAAACCTTCAGGACCCAAACAATTTTGGGTACCAAAGTCCGCTTAATCAATCTGTGATTGCAGGGTAAGGTTAAAAGCTCAAAGGTTGTGTGGATTCTGGATAGTGGCTGTTCTAGACACATGACAGGTGAAGAGTCCCTGCTTACAGAGGTGGTTAAGAAGACCGGCCCGATTGTAACCTTTGGAGATGACATCAAAGGATTCACTACGGGATATGGTAAATTGAAAGCTGGAAATGTCATCATTGAAAACATCTCTCTTGTTGAAGGATTAAAGCACAATCTTCTAAGTATCAGTCAATTCTGTGATAAAGGCTACAATGTAGATTTCAGAAAGGACAAGTGCTTGATCACCAACAGGAAGGATGAGAAGCTTACTCTACTGGGAGTGAGAAAAGGGAATTTGTTTATAGATGACTTAAGTTCTACCAGTGAAGGAGAAGTTACATGTTTCTATGCAAAGGCATCTTCAGAACAAAGTTGGCTATGGCACAAGAAGCTCTCACATCTGAACTTCAAAACTATGAACTCTTTGGTAAAGAGAGAGTTAGTGAGAGGGTTGCCCCTGATGGAATTCAATCAGGAGGGACTATGTGAAGCATGTGAAAAAGGGAAGTCGAAGAAAGCATCACATGGAAGCAAAGGAATGACAAGCATTACTGAACCATTACAGCTGATTCATATGGATTTATTTGGTCCAGTTAATGTTATGTCACTTTCAAGGAATAGATATGCATTGGTGATGGTGGACGACTACTCCAAGTACACGTGGGTGTTGTTCATACAAACAAAGGATGAAGCAACACAACTAATCATTGATCACATCAAGAAGATAGAAGTGGAAGCTAAGCTACCTGTGCGGACAATCAGATCAGACAATGGAACTGAATTCAAGAATGTAGTTCTTAATGATTTCTGCTCAGAGAAAGGAATATCAAGACAGTTTTCAGCACCAAGAACTCCTCAACAGAATGGAGTAGTGGAAAGGAAGAATAGGACCTTGGTTGAAGCAGCAAGGACCATGTTGAGTGAATCAAAACTTCCCACTTACTTTTGGGCTGAAGCAGTGAATACAGCTTGCTACACTCAGAATCGAACCCTGATCAACAAAGATCATGAAAAGACTCCGTATGAGTTAATGGCCAACAAGAAACCAACACTGAAGTACTTTCATGTGTTTGGTGCAAAGTGCTTTGTACTTAAAGATGGAGAACATCTTGGCAAGTTTGATGCCAAAGCAGATGAAGGCATTTTTCTGGGCTATTCTCTGGAATCTAAGGCTTTCAGGGTATATGTGATTGAAGATAAGAAGGTGTTGGAAAGCTTTAATGTAACATTTGACGACACCAAAAGACCAGGCCTGCAAACTGGAGAGAACTCTGAATCCTTGGTATTTGAAAATCTATCAGGAGATCTCTCTGACAATGAAGAAGTACCTGAAGTTGTTACAGTCATTAATAATAATCATAATGGTAATGATTCTGGACAAAGTGGTGACCAAAGTGGAGATCCTCAACATTCTGCAGGATCCACTAGTCAGTCTTCAGAATCAACAGATCAAACCGTCAACAACTCAGGGGGAGCAGGAGAAGGATCAACTAGTCACACTCCACAACATCTAGAACAAGGAGAATCATCAAGATCGCATCTTCCAAGACAAAGGGTATGGAATAGAGATCATCCCTTTCACTTGATCATTGGTGATCCGGACACAGGAGTGAGAACTAGGAGAACATCACAAAATGAATGTCACTATTCTGGGTTTCTTTCAGAAACAGAACCTAAGAAAGTTGAAGATGCTCTAGATGATCCAGATTGGGTGATTGCTATGCAAGAAGAACTCAATCAGTTTGAAAGGCAGAAAGTTTGGAAGCTGGTACCCAGGCCTAAGAAAAAATCTGTTATTGGAACACGATGGGTATTCAGAAATAAGTTGGACGAAGATGGCATTGTAACGAGAAACAAAGCCATACTGGTTGCTAAAGGTTACTCTCAAGAAGAGGGTATAGATTATGATGAAACCTATGCACCAGTAGCAAGACTTGAGGCCATCAGAATGTTTCTGGCATTTGCTGCACATTCCAATTACAAGGTATATCAAATGGATGTGAAGAGTGCTTTTCTGAACGGGGAGTTAGAAGAAGAAGTGTATGTGGAACAACCTCCAGGTTTTGAGGATTCAAAACTGGCAGACTTTGTGTACTTTCTATTCAAAGCTCTCTATGGACTCAAACAGGCTCCGAGGACATGGTATGACACTCTCTCTGAATTCTTACTTGAAAATGATTTTACAAGAGGTGTTGTAGACAAAACTCTCTTTGTCAAAAAGCATAAAAATGATTTGATATTGGTGCAAGTATATGTGGATGACATAATATTTGGTTCTACTAATGATGATCTATGCAAGAGATTTGCTAAGTTAATGCAGAGTCGTTATGAAATGAGCATGATGGGTGAATTGTCATTCTTTCTTGGACTGCAAGTATACCAAAAACAAGGTGGTATATTCATTTGTCAGTCCAAGTACATCAAGGATCTTCTTAAGAAGTATCAAATGGAAGACTCATCTACAGCAAAGACTCCTATGCCAACTGCCACTAAGCTTGATAAGGATGAAACTGGTAAGAAGGTTGACATCACAGGCTACAGAGGTATGATAGGCTCATTACTTTATCTCACTGCAAGTAGACCAGATATAATGTTTGCAACATGCTTGTGTGCTAGATTTCAGTCTGATCCCAAAGAATCTCATCTAATAGCTGTTAAGCGAATATTTAGATATCTTAAGGGGACCCCAAATCTTGGAATTTGGTACCCTAAAGATACAGGATTTGATCTTATTGGATACACAGACTCTGATTTTGCAGGTTGTAAGATTGATCGGAAGAGTACTTCAGGAAGCTGTCAGTTTCTTGGAAGAAGGTTAGTTTCCTGGCATAGCAAGAAGCAGCATTCAGTGTCCACATCAACAGCTGAGGCTGAATACATTGCTGCTGGTAGCTGTTGTGCTCAGATCTTGTGGATGAGAAACCAACTCCGTGACTATGGACTTTTGTTGACAAAGATTCCAATATTTTGTGACAACACAAGTGCCATAGCAATCTCAAACAACCCAGTGCAACACTCGAGGACGAAGCACATCGACATCAGGTATCATTTTATCCGAGAGCATGTCATGAATGGAACTGTGGAGTTACATTTTGTACCCACAGAGGATCAAATTGCAGACATCTTTACTAAACCGCTTGATGAATCCACTTTCAATAAGCTGGTTGGTGAACTTGGGATGTCAAATCTTTCTAATTGATTTTGATTAGAAGTCAGTAACTGCAGATAGTCCTGGTGAATACATGAGTTTAAGAATTGCTATATCCTTAGGACTCGTGAGTTTATTTTCTGGAGCAATTCTCGTAGTTAGGATTTTTGTACTAATTTTATGTCATAATTATGGATGATATATCTTCTGGCATTTAATTGGTTATTAATTCTAAAATTATTTAAGTGCTAATATTTGTTCTAAATATTCAAGCATCTATTTAATTTGAATTAATTTGCCTTGTTTTTAACATTGCAAATTAATGCAGCATAATTCATTGGATTTTAATTGATTAATATCAGTTAATGATATTTAGTTGATTTTAGTCTGAGAAAATTGTGAATTTTCTGTTAACAATTGATTTTGGTGAATTTTAAAAGATTTATTCAAAATAAAACTTGACGGGAAATAAAAAGTCTGATTTTTAAAATAGAATAGGTTTTAAAATGAAGACAGAAGCAAAAAAATATCGAATTTAGGAAATTCGATAGTTTTTCAAGTACATAGATAAATCTATCGAAATTAATTTTCGATAGTTTTTGAAAAGGAAAAGAAAAACCATCGAATACATGTCTCGATAGTTTTTGAGAATATCTTTCAAATATATCGAAGTGAATTTATCTGATTTAATATTTAAATTCTCGATAGATTTTGAAAATTAGTAGAAAAACCATCGAAGTGAATTTTAATTATTTCTATATTCAAATTCTCGATAGTTTTTCTAAACAAAGCATGTTCGATAGATTTTGGTTTTATTGAGAACAGCTTTCGATAGTTTTTCTGAAAGGTCGGTTTAAATTCTTGAATTTAAACACTTCGATAGTTTTGAAAAAACTATCGAAGTGTTTTTGACCTTTATGCCCCTAGAATTAAAACTATCGACAGCATAAATAAAAACTATCGAACATTAAATGTCATAATTGCCCCTGCAGTTTCAGTTAGTATATAACGTTGCCTTAGTACATTTCTTTTCATTTTGTTTTCACAGATCTGAAAAGCTAAGCTCCCGTTTATATACTTACATTATATACACAGTCAAGAACACAACTCATTCGATACTCTCTCGATTTCTACTGATTATTAACCTTCAACGATTTACTGCAGTGATTTTTAAAAAAAAAATGAATCAAGTACTGTGTACTGTGTTGAGTTGTTAATTGCTTTTCAAAGAAAAACCATCGAGAGAGAGAGATAACTAGAACTTTGATACCTTGATATTCGAAGGAATTTTACTATTTTGTTGTTTTGTCAATAGAATTTTAAGGTTGAAATTCTCAAATTCTTTATCAATCTGCAGTCAAAGTTCTAACAATAGGAATTTGTTTTTGGGTTAAGTGTTTACATTCGAAAAGAAAGGGGTTTATTGTTAAAAGTTTGATTAATAGTCATAATTAATTAAAGTTAAAAAAAAAATAGTTTTGGTTTATTTTTTTTTTTCTGAAAATTTAAAATGGCTGGAGAATTTATTATTACCAAAACTAATCATGTCTCGTTTCAAAACTTGCAATCCATAACGAACTTACAGTTTCGTGCATGGGCAGAGTTTTTGAACACACGTTCATTAGTGACATATGTTGTGAGTACTCCCGTGGTCCTTTGCATCGATCAATTGACTGCGTTGTACACAACCGCCACGGATACAAGTGAGAATAACGTAAGGTCCTTCAGTTTTGTTGTGCCAGGGGGCAGAACAATAAGGGTGACGGAACATGACTTTAATCAAATCTTACATTTTCCTACAGAAAACCTTGTTCCGGATCCCACAACTGAGGAGATACATGCTTTCTTCAATCTCATTAGAAGTCAACAACCTAACTTCTTTGTGGGAGAGTTTCTGAAGCATTACTTGCCAAAAGCATGGAACTTTTTCTTTCATACCCTAATCCATGTTTTTACTGCCAAGCTAACAAATCTGCATGGTATTCCCTTATTCCTTCAAAAGATAGGGTTTTCCATTGCCAACAATAGGCATATTAACATTGGACGGTTACTGATTGATCAAGTAATCATATGCATGGGACCACTGGATGAAAGAACGGGCATAGATGAAGATGTGCTTTGTTTCTATCCTAGGTTCCTACAGCTAATTCTCAATGATATCTTAACAGATGATGAGCGCGAGACATTCGCCGAAGAGGAGACCATGGAGTGTATGAAGATGAAGAGCAATGCCATAACCGCTCTGATAAGGAAGAACAACTATCTTCCAGGGGTACCCACTGTTCTCACTGAATATCTAAGAACGGTGCCCCTACCACTTCTACCCCCAGGGGAACAGGTAATTCAAGGTAACATTCCTGACCTTGAACTGGCTCCTGAACCACAACCTATGGATGTTGATCCAGAGCCCTCAGTGGCCATTCCAGACCAGGAGGTTGCAAACCCACAATCTCTAACCACGGTCGAAGAGCCTTTGGAAGAGCCAAATGAAAACATAAACGAACCTCCTTCCCCTACTATACCCATTAAAGAACCATCCATGAGTGTAGAGGGAGATAGTGCCAAAGCAGCACCATATAAGGAGATACACCCTTCAACAGCAGCTCTGCCTTCCTCTAAAAGAAGAAGAACAGAAACCGAGGCAACTGTTGATACTTCATTTCTCTCATCCAAAGCGCCCTTTACTGATTTTTCTGATGCTGATTGGGCTACGCTAATGAAAGAAATATCTGAACCAATAGCTCAATCAAGTAAGGAAGAATTGACGGAAGCAACTGGTGTTCCGACCATATTACAGTCAGGTTCACTGGTTGAAGGTTCTAAGAACCAAGGGTCTTCACAGACGTCGAGAGAAGGCTTTGACCTAAATGCAAAATCTAAAAGGTCATTGTCTACCTCCCCAGATGGAACATATCTGGATCCTGCAGGTAAAGGGTCTGACGTAGGTGCAGATCGGCAACTCGGTGACGATGAATCAATTACTATTGACAAGTCAACTGAGGTAAAGTCTTTACAGACTCACGGGGAAGATTCAGGATCTCTGCTGTTAAAAGAGCCTGTTTCTAACCCCCTAGAGATTCAAACTCTAGATCCTACAAAGGATATATCATCTAAGGATGATCAGCAACTTGGTTTATCCAAGGACGGGGACTTGTGAAGCCCCATTGCACCACCGGTGACCTCCTTAAGGACGGCTACGGTGATTTCTTCTGCAGGTACAATCAGCACAAAGGATTTGAGTGAAACAAAAACACTTACACCTGGCCTGAGTGGGAAAGGAAAAATGATTCAAACACCGACAGAAACGTTGAGTGTACACCCAGAGCCAAATGTGAGGAGTGACACCCTAACCCTACCTAATATTCATGATTTGCTGTTACCAACAGAGAGAGAGCTACAAGTTCAATCTTCCCTCAAGGAGATGACAGTTCATGACAAAGAAGGAACTCCATTATTCAAGGTTCCACTGCGACCTTCCTTTGACCAGGGGATCTCCTCTAGTCAGGCCAATGCTTCTTTAAAGACTATTCAAGAGAAGGTTGACTTGGCTGCAGCTGATTCCAGAAGAACATTCAGGGTCATTGGCAGTGCATCTGGCACTATAACAGGTACGAAGCAGGCAGTGGACTCCTTAAAGAAGGAAGCTATGGAAGAACTAGTCGAGCTGAGGATGGACGTCAGGGAACTTAAAGATGGATTCATGAATGAAGTAACTGCACTGTCTCAGGGACATGAAGCTTTGAAAGAAGACGTTCTGGTTATCCGGGATGGTCAAGCGCGGGTAAAAGATGCAATGAATACCCTTTCACGAGTGGAGTCTAAGCTAAACAAGAGGCTGGATCACATGGAAAAGTCTACCAACTCAAGATTGGAAAACATTGACCTGTCGCTAGCTTCTATAAATGAATTTAATAAGCAGCTTATGGATTTCTTGGAGAATCAAGGTGACGGAGTACAGTCTATATGGAGTATGCTGAAGAACCAACAATCTGGACAACATGGTCCTTCCTATCAGGAACCTGATCCTTCTAATGTCTTTTATGTTGAGGATGCTTTTATCGAGGATTCCTCAACTAAGGGGGAGAAAGTTGGAGAAGGGGTGAAGGATAAATGGGGAGTTTGGGAGACTGTTGAGGCTATTCCAATCAGACAGTACTGGATTGAGGAGCTTGTAGAGGAAGACAAGGAAAGTGAAGAGGAATTTGAGGTCATGCATGAGCAACCTATTCAAGAGGAGCATGAGCCATATTATCCAGAGCCAATAGAACATCCTATCTTGGATGATGATATGGAAGAAGCAAATTCTCTATCACCTGAAGAAGAAGCTGCCTTGGAAGCAATAAGAGCTCAGAGAGCTGCAATAGATGCCAGGCAAGCTGAGAAAGAGAAACAGCAAGCAATTCTGAGAAGTGAAAAGCTAAAGAGAATGAAAGTGTATAATGAAGTGAGGAAGAAGAAGATGATAGATCTGGCAAAGAAAGATGGCACTGAATGGGAAATGGCTTATAAAACCTTTTGCGGAGTTGAAGACGGATTAGAAGTCAACGACAATGCTGAGGTGGAAGTTATTATTCAGGACATCAGAAGTGCTAATCTTGAAGATCAGACTTACTTTAAAGCACTGAGAAGCTCTATAATCTGTCTGAATGCTGGGGTTAAAGCAAATGGTGCCTGGAGCTTATTAATCAGTTTTCTGGAGAAAGTTACATTTGTGATTTCCACTAAGTTTTTAGAACAGAGGACATATACAGAATTGCAGGCTATACTCATCAAGATCCAAAGAACTACAAGGCTAAATGAACTGCTCCGTGAGCACGTTAAGGAGATCGTGATGAAAGTCAGTTCAGAGATTACTGAAGATCCTCCAATGGTTAGATTCATGACGAATGACTTGTTCAGAATCTGCTATTTGGCTGAGGACAAACTGAGAGACTACCCAAGTAACTATCTAATCTCAGTTGAGAAGTATCTTAGATCCACTGGATTCTCATCAACGGAGAAGGACAAAGCAGCAGACACTCTTAGAAGATTTCTAATGGAGAATGTTCCTTACTATAGGAAAGGAGTGGAAAGAGGATTGGAAGTGCATACCAGACTGCCAAACATGCCAAAGCTAAACAAGAAAGATGTTAACATTGCATGGTTATGGACTGGAGTGGGTCAAGAGGTTGAATATATTGGAAGACACATCCAAGGAGCAATCCTTAAACCTGGAGAACCACTGCACTATCTATCTGTGATTGATTATCAAGCTGCTAACTCCGATCCAATGATTGAAGAAGGTGAGATTGGAATGGACTGAAGATTGAAGCAAAGAACAAAAGAACTATCAGCTCAGACTAGAGGAGCAACTTCATTGTATAAAGTTTAATTGTTCTTTGATTTATGAAATCTGGAAATGTATATATATCTGATCCAGAATGCATTGATATTATTACGCTGTCTTACTTTAAGTAGTTTAATGTTTCCTTAGTTAGTTGAGTTATCCTCGAAGTATTTGCTTGTCGAACTCTATCCAATCAAATAGGGGGAGATTGTAAAGCATAATGTAACATAAGATGTAAAAGAGATAACTACAACTCAACAAAGGACAAGACAGACAATAATATTAACAGAAGCACAGGAATCCAGAATCAAAGAAGAAAAGGTAAACTCAAAAAATCAAAATACGTTATGTATTCTTGAAGTCCGTAAACAGGTCACGGAAAGAAGTTCATGAAAATGTTCAAGCCTCAGTGACAGCCAAAGAAACAAGACTTTCAAGACGACAGAAGTATGTGAATGATTTAGGGTTCAGTACCACGGGATTCCAGTTATGAAGCAACCAAAACGACAAGGGACTTATCAGCAGCACTATATTGAAGACATAAATTAAGAATTGATCAAGTGTTATTCATCTGTGAACCAGACCAGTTGCACTAGGTGACGGCACTAAAAAGATCAAGTTGTTTTATCGTCTCAGAAGAAATTGATACAGTCTAAAACTTAAACACCCAGGAGCTCAGGAGTAATTACTAAAGGACAAAAGACAAGAAAAAGAATTCGATAGTTTTTCTATTGAAAAAAACTATCGAATGGTAGTTGAAGTGATTCATTGAAAAACAAAGTGAATTAATTTGGCATTCGATAGTTTTGATTTAAAAACTATCGAATGGCAAATTGATTTAATCCATTCGATGGTTTTTTAAATCATTCGATGGTTTTTCAATTCATGGAGCAGGTGAAAAGTTATGCTTGTCTGACAAGTTGATGAAGATCCAACGGCCAAGAATATTCTATTCTAAATGGTTCGATGGTTTTTCAATTCAAGTCTACAATTAACTCGAGAGAAGATAGTGTCTTCTTCAGTTAAGGATTTCAACACAGAGACATTACTGAGAGAGAGAAGAGCCGGAGAAAATTATCAGAGAAATTAATAGTGCTCAGAACTTGATCATTGTTTTGTATTTGTGTAACCTTAAACTCATTGAAGCTAATCTACGGATTAGAAATTGTAGCACCCCTCGAGGTTTATATTTATAAAAAGATATATTCCCCGAAACTTGATTTGGTTTGGTGTGTTTGATTTCGTTATAGAACTGAAAGATTAATCCGCGAACGAAATTAAAGATATAAGGAGAAATCCATAAACTAAAGAGAAAAGATAATTATACCAAAATTTTGGATAAGATCTCCCTTGCTTATTATATATAAGGAGTTAATAGTATAGATAGATATTATTGATAGTATAGATAGATAGATTTATACTATTAGTATTTTATGCTACTAAATGGAATAGCCCGTGATATTTTTGAGTTTTTAGTTATGAGAAATATTAGTTAAAAAATATAAAAAAGAATATACGTTTTGGAAAAAAGCTAATCGGTTAGTCATTAATAATTATAATATTATTATTTTATTTTATTAAATAGAACTGTTCGTGATATTTTTGGAAAATGAGAGGTTTTATTTAGGAAAAAGAGAAAAGTAGAATTTTTTGTTAGAAAATATAAAAAAAAATATACGCTTTAGCTAAAAAAGGTAATGAGTTAGTTATTAACAATTATAACATTATTATGTTATTTTATTAAATGAAACTGTCTGCAATATTTTTGGAAAATGAGATGTTTTAGTTAGAAAAAATAGAAAAGATATTCTATATAATAATTTTAATATTTTATCTAACGGTTCTCATTGATTTGATCAGAAATATCTAACGGTTATAAATTGAGTGACCAGACTACAAAAACTTTACCAGACTACAAAACTTTCAATGTTTCGTCTTTAATATAATAGTATAGATAGTACAAGCCTGTAACCCGTGCGATGCACAGATGAATTTTAGTTTTTTTTATTTTATTATCTATATTTTGATTTATATGATTTTAAAAAGTAATCAAATATAATAATATATGTATGATGTTATTCTACGTTTTTTTAGCCTATAAGTTGTGCGATACACATATGAATTTTAGTATTTTTGATTTTTGATTTTAGTATTTTTTATATGATTTTTTAGTATTTTTTATCTTATTTTATTAGCATTTATTAGCATTTTGATCTTAAAAATTCTTAATATGTTGTTGACGGAATAATATCTTGAACTTTTGAATGTAGCTTAGAAAAATAGATGATATAAATATTTAATAATAATATGTTGTTGACGGGATTCGAACCTTGAACCCGTGGGAGCATTTTAGATATCAAGAAAAGAATATTTTTTTAATATTACATCCAACGGTTCTCATTTATCGATATTTACATCTAACGGCTATTATTTAGATGACCAAACTACGTATGACCAAACTACCAACCAAATAGATGGTGGTTACTCTAATTTAATTTATATATATTTTTTAATATTAGATCTAATTGTTCACATTCATCTATTTTAAAATCAACAATCCTTATTGATTTGGCGGTACATGACCAAAATTTTGGATAAGATTTCTCTTACGCTTATTGTATATAAGGATTTAATATGTTTTGCAAACACCTATTATACTTCCAATATTATATGTATGTGTGTGTCGCGTGAGTGGAGGCGTATTTGGTATTCATTATTATATCGATTAATACGTGAGATAATTTAACCATGAGATATTTTGTACATGATTTGAACCGACTAACTTGCCCCTGTGTTTATTATTTATTAGAAAAAGTTGTTTGTAGAAATTGAACTTGAGTTTATCCATTAACTGAAACGTCTTTATATCGCTAAACTATAAAATCACAGATTTTTGGAACTTCGCTCGAAACGTGTGAGTATCATTTGATAGAAGACATTTTATTTAACTTCAAAATATATAAAAATAATTATGTAGCTAAATTGAACTTAGGTTATATTGTTGACGGGATTCGAACCTTGAACCCGTTGGAGCATTTTAGATATCAATAAAATAATTTTTTTTTAATATTACATCCAACGGTTCTCATTTATCAGTATTTACATCTAACGGTTATTATTTAGATGATCAAAATATCAACAGATGACCAAACTACCAACCAAATAGAGGGTGGTTTGCTTATAATAGTATAGTATAAATTTCAATAATTAAATGTATTAAAATAAGTTTTAAAATAAATAAGTAACTATTTGCCCGTGATATATTTGGAGTGAGAGGTTTTATTAAGAAAAAATAGAAAGAGCAACATGTTTTAGCTAAAAAGGTAATTGTCCATAATTAAAAATATTAAAATAGGTTTTAAAATAAATAAGTAAGGGTTTACCCGTGATATTTTTGAAAAAGTAGGGGTTGTAGTAAGGAAAAATAGAAAGAGTAACATATGTCTTAGTTGAAAAAGATGACTGTTTGTGATTTTATAGAAAACAAATGGACTTTGTTAGAAAAATAGAAAATATAATGTATTTTAACTAAAAAGTTAATTGGTTATAAATAATATTATTATTTAATAATAGTTTTCTTAAAAAATGAACAAATTTAAAAAATAACATGTTTTATCTGAAAAGGTAATTGCCAGTAATTAAAAATATTAAAATATGTTTTAAAATAAGTAAGAGTTTGCTTGTGATATTTTTGGAAAATGTGGGGTTTTAGTAAGAAAAAATAGAAATAGTAACATGTTCTATTTTAAAAAGGTAATTGTCCATGATTTTTTTAGAAAATAGAGGATTTTGTTAGAAAATATTGAAAAGTTAATGTATTTTAGTTGAAAAGGTAATAAATTATAGTTTTTTTTAAATGAAAAAAAATACAAAAAGTAACATGTTTTAGTTGAAAAGGTAATTGCTGTAATTAAAAGTATTAAAATAAATAAGTAAGGTTTGCCCGTGATATTTTTGAAAAAGGAAGAGTTTTAATAAGAAAAAATAGAAAGAGTAACATGTTTTGGTTGATTTTTTTTTAGAAAAAGAGAACCCTAACATTGACATCAGTTACATAACCGTTTACAAATAACCAAAACACAAGTCTATTTTTAAAGTTACACAAGCCTATAACCTGTGCGATGCAGGATGAATTTTAGTATTTTTTTATTTTATTATCTGTATTTTGATTTATATGATTTTAAAAAGTAATCAAATATAATAATATATGTATGACGTTATTCTAAGTTTTTTTTAGCCTATAAGCTGTGCGATACACGGATGAATTTTAGTATTTTTGATTTATTATTTTAGTATTTTTTATGTGATTTTTTAGTATTTTTTATCTTATTTTATTAACATTCATTTGTATTTTGATCTTAAAAATTCTTAATATGTTGTTGACGGAATAATATCTTGAACTTTTGAATGTAGCTTAGAAAAATAGATGATATAAATATTTAATAATAATATGTTGTTGACGAGATTCGAACCTTGAACCCGTGGGGAGCATTTTAGATATCAAAAAAATAATATTTTTTTAATATTACATCCAACGGTTCTTATTTATCTATATTTACATCTAACGGTTATTATTTAGATAACCAAACTAACGACCGAGGGTTAGTATAGTATAGATAAATATAGTATTGATATAGATTAACTTGCTAACCCTCCCTCTCACGCACTTTTCGGGGTGAAGGCCAAGTATGGTCGCTTCTCTCGACGCCTGAACAAAAATAACGATTTTACAAAAATTGAGCAAAAATGGCCGGTTGAATACGCATTTGGTATCAGGGTAATTACAATACACATATGTCAAATGAGTAATCTTTAAAATATAACCAGCATACGCATTTGTCAAAGGAGTATATGGATTAGATAAGTATTCCATGAATGCGTATTACTATAATTATAAATAGATATGCATTCTGTAAATGCGTAATGCAATTAGTGATGATGTGATTTTAAATTGATTTTTTTAACAGACCGGCGGCCTGATTTTAGGGTTGTAAACAACCCTAAAATCAGGTTAGGTTAGGGTTGTAAAATTCGTCGTTCTGAATATTTCTAAAACCCAAAATGGAACTATTGAACCCCAAAGGTTAACTGTTGAACCTCAAGGAAACGGTTAAACTAAGAACACACGTTTATTTTTGTTCATTTTGTATTAAAAAATAGGTTAATTTTGACTTATGGGATACCCAACTATCAGTGGAGTATCTGTACATGGGATACCCAACTACCAATGGAGTATCCCAAACGCTAAAATTGACCACTTTTTTCAGAATGGTTATTTTTTTTTATTTTGTCAAAAAACTGATTATTTTTGTCGTTCTTTCCACTTTTCATTACAGGAGGGTTTAGTGGTTCCGTCAATACACAAACACATTCATTCACACACACCCACACACACAGAGAGAGAGAGAGAGAGAGAGGAAAGAGATGGTAGCGAAGAAGGGAGGACATAGAGACGAAGCAGAGGAGGATCTAGCTCGAGATCCATTACAAGCTATCTTATTAGCCGACAGTTTCGCCCAAAAGTTTCGCCCTATCACTCTCGAACGCCCCAAAGTAACCACCTCTCCCCTCTCTCTCTCTCTCTCTCTCTCTCTCTCTCTCTCTCTCTCTCTCTCTCTCTCTCTCTCTCCCCCCGTTTGATTGCGTAGGATATGATGTAGGCGTGTGAAGTTTTTGTTGTTATATGAGTTATTTGAGACAATTGATTGATAATTTAGGTGTTTTAATTCGGAACAAGCTACTGTCGAGTATACATTAGGTATGTTGATTCTGAACAGGCTATACGTTGTATAATTTAATATGTTAATTGGCAACAAGCTACTACGAGTATAATCTAGGTATTTTAATTGAAATAAGTTGCCACAGAGTAAAATTTAGGCACATAAATTCAGAATAAGCTACTACGGAATATAATTTAAGTATGTTGATTGGCAACAAGCTACTATGGAGTATAAGCTAGGTATAATGATTGGAATAAGCTACCACCTAATATAATTTAGGTACCTAAATTAGGAATAAACTACTATGGAGTATAATTTAAGTATGTTAATTCGGAACGAGCTACTGCGGAGCATAAATTTAATTTGTTAATTGGGAATAAGTTACCACGGAGTCTAATTTAGGTATGTTGATTGAGAATAAGCTACTTCAGAGTATACTTCAGTTGTTAGAGATAAATATTGTTATATTTTTTTATGTGTATGTAGTGTAGGAGGTTTTTGTTTGATATTTCTTCTTTTCGGTTTATATTTGGTGATGTTCATTTTTGGGACTGGTACTGGTATTGAACGCAATGTCTTAGCATTCATCAGAATTTAAACTGCTCTTATGTTGCTTGTTCTCAGCAGTGTGGTCAATAAAATTATCAATATTAGCATTATTATGGTGTACAAGGAAACAGCTAGGTGATGTTTTTTTTTTGCGCATGTGTGGGGATAAATAAGTTATACAATTTGGCAAAGAACGGATGGTGTGAAATAAAGCTTGGGATGTTTATATGTGTAGTATATGGAAAGACAACTATACTGGGTTGATATATATCAAAGCTGGAGTTCCCCTTGTGCAGTTGTCCTAAAAAAATCTTGATAAAGTTGCTTCAATCTTTTATACTCGGGCACATATTGCAATGTATATTAAACTGGAGTTATGTGTGAATAATGGCATGCGGCATCCATGATTCTGTTTGACAATTGGCACTTTAGTATTTTTTTAACTGGGTAGAAAATGGAAACGGTGAATGTGTATAATATTTCATTTGTCTTCTTATCCTTTTCGGGGTCTCTATGTATGATTTAATTAAATCTGTTCCAGATCAGTTGTTCCTCATATTACTCACAAGCATAACTTACCTTCTAGGCTTCTACTAATTCTCCTCCCAGTTTGGAGCTGTTTTTGAAATTCAATGTTATCTTTTTTGTGTCTAAGGTTTTCTTAGAAGGGAATTTTTTTTTCCAGGTCTCTAAGTAGGAATTATAGTCAAAAAATTTAGCATGAGAAAGTACATTCAAGACCTCTATAGTTGAAAGCACTAATTCTTTAGTTTGATTTTTTCAATACTTATTAGCAACTCATAGGAAATTATAAATTTTAGAATGGTTGAGCATGAATGGCAACCCTTCTCCAAAATATAAGCAATACTTAACCCAAGTTCTCTGAAAAGTGAAAGTTGTGATATTTATGCATCAATATATTGGCCTATATATAATGTTACATATTATATTATCAATGCTAGCAATGTTCTTTTTATTATATTAACTTAAAGGAATACATCAAATCATCAATACAATGCACCTGTCTATATAGCTGTTAAATGACTAAATAAAATATAGTTCCGTGCACATTTTTATTCTTTTTAATACTAATTTATGGAATTCAGGATCATAATTGTATGTTAATCTTTTTATCCTTAATGAATTATGTTTGAGTGTTTTTCATGTAGCTCTGGGTTTGCATGATGTGAATTTGACAGTAATTGAGTTATTTTTCGGTTGCTCATGTATTTAATTGATGCTAACAGTTTTCATACTTGTAATGCCTGTTTTTGCTATTGAAGGTGCTGTTGCCTATAGTCAATGTTCCTATGATAGATTACACTTTGGCTTGGCTTGAATCTGCTGGAGTAGAAGAAGTTTTTGTTTTCTGCTGTGCTCATGTAAAACAAGTTACTGAATATTTGGAGACGACTAAGTGGCTTTCCCAACCAAATTTCAAGGTCTCAACAATAGAATCACACAACTGTGTCAGTGCAGGAGATGCTTTGCGGTTGATATATGAAAAAAATGTGGTAAGTTTTATTTGGTATCTCTACCTGCGGAAGATCCTTTTTTTTCCCAGCTATTCATTTGTAATTATTTTCTTGTGAAGTTGCTTCATTTTACTTTAACCTATAATCGTCCTTATGTACCTATCTGAAGCTAAAAAGAGACGGAACATATTAAAGTTGATGGGTAAAAAAATTTAAATAAGAAGGAAGTAATTTTTAATAAACTGGTTGTCACAAATGGAAGAAGGATGCATTTGCATCACTTATTTATTTTGGATATATCAGTGATTGCTATCTGTTGAATGATAAGAATTATATTTCTAAATAATGTACGATGATTTTGAGAATTATAATATGGAAGTGAAGCATAAATGAAATAGCTGATTCTAGGATTTGGAATAGGTTAACAGACCTATAATCTGAAAGAGCCCCTTAGCTTTTCGCTTCAAAATTCAAATTTTATTACACATACATAATAAAATTTTGTCATGAAAGTGCACATGCTTTAGTCAATGTTTGATACAGATTATGATTTTATAATATGTAAGATAGCATTGTTGTCTTATTAGTAAGTTAAATGTTTTTATGTTGATAATGTACTTTAAAATATAGATATTATTAAAAGAAAAATAAGTCAGACCCTCCTGAGGATAATTTTGACTTGTCTTTACTTCAAATGTAATTGTGCCACTGCCATCTAGTGCTTTCTTGAACATCCTCTACTTAACCATAAACTTCCCATCAGAATCCTTTTTTTAACCTCTCTTGCCAGATATTTAATAAAAAAGATATTCTTTTTTCCTTTCAAGATACGCGGAGATTTCATTCTTATTAGTGGAGACACAGTAAGCAACATGTCTCTTACTGAGGCACTTCAAGAACATAAGGAGAGACGAAAAAAGGACAGCAATGCAGTGATGACAATGATTGTGAAGCAGTCAAAACCTTCTCCAGTCACTCACCAATCAAGACTGGGAACTGATGAGCTAATCATGGCAACTGATCCTGATACAAAGCAGCTCTTATATTATGAAGATAAGGCAGATCATCTCAAAGGAATATCCCTTGACAAATCAATGCTCTCCGAGAGTGCTTCGGTTTCTCTCTACAATGACAAACAGGTTTTTTTTTCTCTTTTATAAATTTTCATGTCATTTTTGTTTGACTTGGTTAGCAAAATTCATTCATCATGATGTTTGTGCTTGTCCTTGGTATCTGTTTTTTCTCTGTTGGTAATATGGAAATGAAATGTACGTGAACAAGGTTTAGGTTTTTTATAACTATTCTTGCTTTTTGGTTGTGGAAGGTTCAACTTGTCTGGGTTTTGCACAAGTGTACCCTATGACATAAATAGAATTTTGTGGGGTAATATCTCATCCCTAACCCACTCTGCGCGGAGCCTTGGCATTCTGAGCCTGCTGAACTAATTATGGCTCATTAAACATAGAGAAGCATGTCTCCCATACATAACATTGTAAATGTCTTAATAGGCTGAATGTTTTCTTTTTAATGTACCTGTTCTGTATTAATAGTATATGGGACATGTGTATGAAAGCGAATGCCACTTTTGTACTTGGTTTCTGTGCGAGTAGACTCATTAATCTGCTGAAAATGAGAAGATTTGTGTTGCTAATACACTACTACTTATGATATATATGTTTGAAATTCTCAATTGTTTTCCGGTTATGCTCCGACCTAATTATGCTGATGGTGTTTGCAGCAACTCGACAGAAAATCGAAATGAGGTTTAGTCTGGTTAAAATAGTAGATGCAGAGTCTAAAGACCCGGCCTTTTTGAAGCATAGTTTTCATATCTTATAGAGTTAGGTCTAATAATCCTTTTCTTTGTATCTTTGATGCTGGAAAGGAAAAAACTTACCTGTCGATGCTGAATCTGCTTTCTTGTTTATAATTGTTGTGCTGCTCTCTTGTATCTGTCCTAGTCTGCGATAGCTACATTTATTTAAGTAGATCTATATTAGTTGGTATACTATTACTCTGAATCAGGAGCATTATTCTAAGTAATGTCGTTATTGTTATTACTCTTTTTCTGCAGGATTGCTATATAGACATCTGCAGTCAAGAAGTCCTCATTCTTTTCAATGACAATTTTGACTATCAGCATATACGCCGTCATTTTCTCAAAGGATTGCTTCAAGATGATGTATATACTGAACACTATACTTCTGTCAATTTACTTTACCTAACCTTCTCTTGCAGGAAAATGGCATCTAGTTACCTATGTCAACAAATATGTATATATATGCGTGCTTGCGTGTGTTTATGCATAGCTACTTGTATCTTAAAGTTGGGAGTCTCTTTAAGACTTTATGGGAGTATCTTTAAGTTAGAATATATGAATTCGACTTGTTAAACTTTTGACAAATTTAGAAAAGATCTCTGATATATATAAAAGAAAATATAACATTAATCTTCCATCACAATACCGGCCTTGTTAACTTTGGCTTAACTTGGAATTTTGTCGCTTAAATATTGACTACTCATCTGTCTTTATTTTTGATTTAGTTTTTGTTGTCCACCCTACTTCGTAGAAGTGACTTAGAAGTAGGTTATAAGTGCTTAACGTTGACTAATTTTCCAGCAAGGTTTATAATTGAGCATTGTTTATATGCGCGCACGTGTGTTTGCATACATATTTTCATCTAATAACTGCTCTCTTTTTTATATAGATTTTATTTTTCACCAAGTAATTAAAGTAGTTTGTTTTTTGTTATTGATACCTATGTTTTTTGAGACTCGGGTACTGTACGTCGGATATGATTCATTTCCAAATGTCGGACTTACAATTTCTGTAATTTGGAGACACATGGACACTTTTCTATTTTTGGACTTGGCATAATATACTGAATAACCAATCATTTTAGATTGAATTTCATAGGGTAAAAACTGAATCAGCGGTATGCTCTTTAACCTAATTTGCTGTAGGTGGAAAACACATGAGTTTCATGATTTATGTCTATAGCAAATTCCATATGCATCCACAAAAATTTCAATGAAAATAATAGTTCTACAGGGCCGTGTTGTTTGTAGATGCATTGAAATTTAAAATAAATTAGAAAGAAAACCACATGGATGAATTAGAATACAGAAGCGTTAGTATAGTCTTGATATCTCTAAATATAACGAGTGAGTAGGTAAACTTTTTGATATTAAAGTAGTATGTAATATTTTTGAAGGTTTGTTCTTGATTTGAAATTTTAGTTCCTTAAATTTATTATAAGTTGAATTTATCATGTTAAACAAAGGAATTTAAAATCTTAGAAGCATGTTAAAAGATTACTATCATACTTGTTGACTTTCCGGATAAATTTCTGCTTTCAGATTATGGGTTGCAAAATTTTTACCTATGAAATCTGTTCAAGCTATGCTGCTAGAATTGATAATTATCGAAGCTATGATGCCATTAGCAAGGACATAATTCAGAGGTGGACGTATCCCCTGGTGCCAGATGTTCAGTTTTTCAAAAATTCTGCAACAAAACTTGAAAGACAGGGAATGTACCGGGCATCTGGTAATGATCAGTTAGCTCCATACTTGAATATTATAACTATTGTAGGACTAGATCATCTTCTTGCTATCCAGGACCCGTACTTGTTTTGCTTGTGTTGTTGTAAAAGCATGATAACGACAAACATATTAAGATTTTTTTGTACCATATTCCTACCTGTAGCTTGTCTATTTCCTGGAGAGGTTTGTGATGATATTTTTTCATGCTATTAGATTGAAAGGCATTATATAGTAAATTATACATCTGACGTTATAATTTATGAGTCTAGGTAAGGTTGTTTCTGATGCAAGGCACGTGTTTCTGAATATGAAATTCATAAAGTGGACTTCGGGAATGCTATGCATAAGGTATAGGAAAATTTTAGATAATGTGAAGGGGGAGGTCTTTGGAATCTGGATTACAGTGTATTCTGCAGGATGCTAGGCTAAATGCAGTCACTGTCATTGTTGTTACTTTGTTCGACTAGTTGCGACTAGTCGACGACTAGTCGAGCAGTCGGTCAGGTAAGCTCGACTGGAACCCCTCGACTTGTGTTTGTCACTATTTCGGGCGACTGGTCGACTGGGTCGACTAGTCGGGTCGACTGGGTCGACTAGTCGGGTCGACTGGGTCGACTAGTCGGGTCGACTGGTGCAGATTTGCAAAAAAACCCGACCCGGTAGCCCAGAATTTAGAATTCTGCAGTTTTTTACTTGTTGAACTTGTGTTTTGCAGATTCTTGTTATGCTATGCAGTTTTCTGTTCTGCAGTTCAGTTCTATTACATTCTGATTTTCAGTTTAATTTTAGTGCAGTGTAGCCAGTAGCCACTGCAGCAGCCTTGCACCCACTGCTGGAGTGCTGGTGGCACTTGCAGGCACTGCTGTGCAGCCACTGCTGTGCAGTGTGTTTGCGACTTTGCGGAATTGCTGAGTTGCATTCTTGATGTGATTGACAATTGAGTAATATATAAGTAGTTAAGTATATAATATGTTTATATATTAATATATATAATTTTATGTCATATCGACTAGTGTCGACTAGTCTCGACTAGTCACGACTCGACTTGCCGGGTACCCCGGTCGACTCGACTCGACTTACCGACGTAACAACCATGGTCACTGTCTAGTTTGGTTTTTTGAAATATTTTCTAATGATATTGCCTAATATGTGTACCATAAGCAGCTAATTTACCTGAGTTTTTCTCTCCTAGGGAGTAGACTTTTACGAGTATGATACCACTTGAATATTTTTTTGAACTCTTTCCCTTAATAGGCTTAGGCATTAGTTCTCTTTAGAATAATTGTAATGATGCAAACCTATGATAAATGTATGTACCTCTAGACATCCTTTCACTGTTGGGAGGAATCAATCATGTAGTATATTTTAGAGCCTGTTTGGCAACCGTTTTAAGTCGAGGGCTTAAAGTGGTTTTTGACTTTAAGTTAAAAAATGTCTGTTTGTGTAATAAGTCAGAAAATGACTTAAAGTTAAAAAAACAGTTTAATGCCAGAAGTTGGTATGATGTACTTTTTTGAACAACTTATTTTATTTTTGTAATTTTATTTAATAAAAGTTAATATTGTCATTCAAATATACTATTTGTTAATTTTTTTTTTTAATATTTTTAATAACTCACAAGTTAGTCATAATACAAAATTATCCAAACAAATAATTTTCACTTTTTTACTTTTCACTTTAAGCAACGTCAAGTCATAAGCAATAATTTTAAGTTTACCCAAACGGCCTCTTAATTGCTTAAGTTGAACATGGCTTTAGGCGGTCTCTCTCAGTGCATAAAATGTTTGAATGAAGGTTAATAGATTTACACGATAATGGAAAAGCAATAAGATCTCATAAGAATACATATAGGATACCACAATTAAAGGATTAGCAGACTGAACTTGTACATGGCTATTATATGTCGTATCTACAAGTTTAAAATTGCAAGGACCATGAGGAGCACTTGGCGAGGTGAGGCAAGGTGTACCACCTGCAAAAGGAAGTTAGTTTACTTGTGGTAAAAATATATCTCGGAAGCTCTTGTCAGTTATTCTTTTATTGTGGGATCATAAATAGTGATTTTTCTCAATTGAACGAAATAATCAGTTTTACACGATGTAAAAGAAAAAAGATCTTTAAAAGAATACATATTGGATTCCATAATCAAAGGATAGCAGACTGAATTATTACAAAAAGTCTACTGCCCATAGTCTTAAAAGAAATGCTGTTATAGCCCTGACAAATATAAGAAGCTAAGCTTGTACCAATTCCCCCTTGATAAGTGTTATAAAAACTATTGAATAAGATTTTAGTTCAAATGAGAAATACAAAAAATGTAAGTACCGTGAGAACCGATGGTTCCACAGATTAAAAATTGCAGACTGTAAAATTTGCAGAACTATATAAATAAAGTGCAGAATCCTTTTAGCTCTCGTGGTTCCCACTAAATCTGACTAATTATAAATATGAATAGTCATATTTTCTTCACTTGCAAACCTTGTGGACTACTCCCTTAATACCAAAATTTAACATTATAGGAAAGATAATATTCCAATAAATAGTTTGGAGGCACCTGGCACTCGCAATTGTATAGAGAAAATATTTACAAGTTTAATATTAAACATTTACACGGTAAATTTGATCTCGTATCTTAGGGTAGTTGAAATAAGACTTATGAGATGGTAATGAGATCTTTTTCCTAATCTATATATGATGCTTACGAGGTTTTAATAGTATCCTCTGCTTATTGAGCTAAAGTGCTAAACTAATTCTAAAGACTGACCTTATTCAGTCGATGATGTCTTCGTATTTTTAAAAGAGTAATAGGCTGTTGTATTTTTTGCAGTTCTGAGATGATTTTTGACTATTTGAAAATTTCTTTTTTAATCAGAGATAGGGCAATCACGTTCTGCACAGATTGGTCCTTGTACTGTAATTGGAAATGGCACTACTATTGGGAATAGAACTGCAATTTCTAATTCAGTTGTAGGGGAAGGTTGTAGTATTGGATCTAATGTTACCATAGAGGGTTGCTACATATGGCATAATGTTACAGTCGAGGATGGTTGCAAGCTAAAGCATGCAATTGTATGTGATGGGGTGATATTGAAGGCTGGTGCAGTTTTGGAGCCTGGCGTCGTTCTATCTTTTAAGGTATGTGGAAAGTGTTATTCCAACCTTTCTTCTTTCTTCAAATGAAATGCTTTTTTGGTTTTTGTGACATTTGGTTGAACTGTAAATATGTGAAAAATAAAAATGTGCACACCTTTGCACATGCTAAATGGTAAGAAGCAGCTTCAAATGCTTTGTACTTGGTTGCACCATTCTCAGATAGGCGGCTACTGTAGTCTTTGTGAAAAATAAGTTGGCTACTAGTATCAGATAGGCGGTTACTGGTAGTCTTTGTGAAAAATAAGTTGCCTACTAGTTGTATATGTATGTGGAAATTGGCTATTCTTGATGGTGAGAACTAAACCATAATATAGCCGTTTATATTGACGAATGCTTGATGGATTGTATAAGCTTGTATCATATTGTGCTCAATTTGGTGCCAAAGTTGTTGATGTGAGAATTTTATTGTTTATTTGTATTCTTTCATTGCACATCTCTAGGTCAAGGCCATTACTTTTCTATAAATGTGCTTGATCCTCTGATATTCTTTCTATTTTTAGGATTTATACGGAGTTCTATATTAAATCCCAGATAAGCCTAGTTTGGATTCATCAGTTATATTTCATGTACAATGTCAATTTAGAATCATTAATCCAATCTGATGTCCTTATGCAGGTTGTTATTGGGGAGCAGTTTGTTGTTCCTGCTTACTCAAAAGTGTCTCTATTAAGGCAACCGGTCAACCAAGACAGTGATGAGGAGCTGGAATATGCAGATGATAGCGTTGGGGTAGCAGATAATTTACGTTAGTCCTTATGCATTCAATGTGTCCTTTCTCATGCAAAAATTTCACTTTTTCTTAGATGTGCAAAGCATAGGTGATAGCAGTGGGAATGTAATGTATGACTGTTTCTTCAAGTTGCATCGCAACCCGACTATCACTTCCCTTTATAAGATTAGATTATGAATTACGACAACAATGACGAGACATGCATATTTATTCTTCAACCTTAAAAGGGTGAGTTTGGACTTTTAAACAAATGGAAAGTGTTATGAGACTCCCTGATACAATATTACTGAGTAAACTGAGTATGGGGAAGGGTTAAAATAAGTAGCAGTAATCCTGTGAACCAAACCGAAGATCACTCTCAATTTTCCCTGTTCAAAATTTTGTAGCAGTCCCATACTAGCATTGGTCCCAGACCCCTGACTTCCTCATATAATGTCCAGGAAGAATAAGTTCCCCCCACTTAAATGATGATTGATGATGTGTCTACAAAGATGAGCAACTTTGTATATCTTCAATTAAACAGTCATGCCAAGGCATTATATAGACTTTTATTATTTTTACAAAAATTCTAAAATCTCTCTAGTTTTTTCATTTATATCTATGCTTCCTGAATCATCTTTATATTCTATTATTTTCTTGTATGTGGTGTTCTGCTGTACAAATTCTTTTTCTTTCTTGAAATTTGTCAGTGCATGGGCATGGCTTACTGTCAAACAATTTGACTTTTAAAGGACAAACCATATAATATTGATTCATTGGGAAACCTGATTGATTAAACAATGTAGCTCATAGCTTGTGTAGTGATAAATAGTCTGAAATTTTTGCTGTGCAGCAATGGCTAACGGCGCACTCACAAATGATTTAGCCGAGTTGGATGTTTGTGCTACATCTGAGGTTAGTCTATACGTACAGTCTGTTGCGCTAGCCAAACCTCCCTATTGTCCATCTGTGTTAATTTCTTAATTTCACCCCTAGCAAGGTCTTGCTATTCAGTAGTTACTTTTAAATGAGTCCTACATAACTATTATTGACGCTGGAAAGATATAATAATTACAGAAGACTAAACATGCATTTATTAAACTTGTACAATGTAATAAAGACCTAGAACTCTAGCAATTGCACAAGTGTCTATAAATAGTTCAAAATTAAATCGACCATATACTGAATGAGCACCGGAAAACACAAGCAAAATGCGAGTATTCATGCTAAAATGGTTATTTACTGTTGCTGATGTTTGCTAGGACTCTAGGAGGCAAGAAATTTTAGCCTGATAAGTGATATTTGTTATTGGATGTACGTAGTTAAAAATGAGGACTTTGCATTTGTTGATGCTTTCCTTTATTTGGGCAGGAGTCACTTTTTGTTCTACCCGTAGTCAGCACTTCAGTTATGTTTAATGTTTATAATTTCATCTAAACAACCGAAATCGTTTTAATTATTACTGTCAGTGTTTGTGGTATAATAAGGCTGAGTGAACCTTCGGTTTAGGCAATAAGTCAACGATTCTTAAATACTCAGTACCTACTTGCGATTTCAGATTATTTTTGTTAACTGCATAGCATTTTAGCTTCTTACTAATTCTTAGATTAGTTATCTCTAAATTAGTTCTTTGAAGCTTATTTATCTTATCAGTTATTTACAAGACCTCTATTATTATGTATACTATTCATAATCATAATTGGAGATCCTAGAAGCCTGTTTTTTCCAATTTTTTTTACAAGATTCCTTTAGTAATTTTTCTCTGTTTTTTTTATTGGTTATTGAATTTTTTTTATGTTACAAGACCTGCGAGGCATGTTAATTTGTTTGTGACACATGTATAATTATTTTCAATATGACTTTTATACTGTCTCTTTTTAAATTAGCTATCTCCTCATATTAATATTTTTCAAAAGCTGAATCACCTAATGAACAAAAGTTTAAATATGCATGAATTATATATATATATATATATATATATATATATAATAATAATAATATTGTATATATTTAAAATTCTTATAAATTGTTACTCTACTTGTAGAATTATAAATTAATTGAGATTATATTATCCATTAATATAATGTTTTATAGGTGCTTTGGGATATGAGCTTTTTAAATATTTTATAGGAATCTATTTTTTTCTTTAATATTTAATTTAGGGTTTAGTATTTCATGTATTACTTGAGTCTCGATATAAGCTATTCCACTTTAGTCTTTAATCATATATGTATGTTAACTTAAAAAACTATGTTGACTTAAAATAACTTAAGTGTCGATGCATATTTTAACATTCTTGTTGCCCTTGTGAACTTTCTTCTATCGACATTATCTGCAGAATTGGCTGTGTTTGCAGCACTTTCTAGGGTCTACTTTCAATAGTTGGCATAACCATCACCCTTGCAGCCTCTACAACTGTTGCAACTGGTTCTTGTTTTGCCACTGTTGAGCTAGCCCATCCCTAGTTTTTCGGTTGACATAACTGTGTGCCTGAGTAGAGAACGCTGTCTGCAATTATCTTATGCTAAGAGGGCGAAAAGCATTAAAAAAAAATACAAGCACGATTTAGATTTACCATCTACTAGATATAATGAATTTTCTTTGTAGATAAAATTAGTAATGACCTGGATTAAAGATCGTGTTATAATAAATTTTCTGACTTGTTAAAAGTTGAAACACTGGCCTGTGAATCTAAAGTCTTACAAGATAAACACGTCCAGATATGCGGTAAGATATTAATAAATAAGAGGCTTACTAATCAATAGTTCAAGACTTTCATTTTTTTTTTCAAGTTCTTAATGTATGATTTCGTGGTATTCTTGCAAAAGATATATGCTTCTATATCTTTAATATGCCAAATAAAGATAGTTGCAACTTAAAATAATACAGGAAGTAGTCAAATGTACATTATGCTCCATTCAAAATGTTACCTCACATCTCAGTGTTCCTTAGTTCTTAAGCATCAACTTCTCTCGGAAAATGTGCAACTAAGAGGCAATTCTTAATAACATCCCTCCTGCTCATTTGAAATTGGTCCCTAACTCTGCTTCTTTGTGATAATGTCTATTGTCTAGGGTTACGATTTGGGAAATTCCTCATACAAATATTTAACAGAGACAATTAATGTCTAAAAGAACACGGTCTCGATTTCATTCATGATGTTTAAATTTAATTAATACAAGAGAGTATATGGAAATCCTAAAATTGTGAAGCTAAGTGTGCTCCCAATGTAATGAAAGCTAGTCGTTATTTTTTTTTTTGCATTCCAATACTAATCTGTTCCCTTGTTTTATAAAGGAAACACCTCCAATATTGATTCTAAGTCTTAACATGAATCTTGACTATTCCTAATAATCTACCGACCAAATGTAACTTGTAAACTCATCATCATTTACAAATACTTTTTTCTCAGAGTAAAAACATACAATTTATTGAAAATAAAACAATAATTCCTTTGTATGCATCACCTTCTATCTTCTATATTCAACTGAAAACTGCCAAAAATCTCCATGGTCATGTCTTACCCATTCTACATCCTGTAGGTACAAGCCTTCTCCATATTAAATAGCTTTCGATCTAGCTTATTCTGGTTCCCAAGGGGTACATCTAACTTTATATAGTTGTGATCTGAAAGATATATTGATTTCTTGTTCATAGTATGACACTTCGACTGTAGCAATGTCAAACCTATTTCCTGCAAGACCAATTTTTTCGGAAAAAGAACTCATGCTTGATGTCCTGAACATTTTTTTTAATTGACAAGTAATATCTCTTGTGATTTTATCTTCACTTCTGTTCCTGCAAATCGCCTTACAATTGTGCCCTGTAACTTTTTCTGGTTATTTAATCTTTAATTTTGTAACTATCTCTGTAGTTACGGAATTTTCGCATCTCAACTATATATAAATATATATTCGTTAATAAATGGATAAATGTTGTATCTTTAGACGCCTTGAGATATGCACTCTGTCATGTCTCTCAATGGGCCACTGTGATTGGCTGTTATGTGAATAGAATTTTCATTGAATGAAGTTGGTTGTTATATATATATATATTATATATTCGTTAATAAATGGATAAATGTTGTATCTTTAGACGCCTTGAGATATGCACTCTGTCATGTCTCTCAATGGGCCACTGTGATTGGCTGTTATGTGAATAGAATTTTCATTGAATGAAGTTGGTTGTTATATATATATATATATCTTTAATTGATTACTCTACCAGGTTGGTACCAATGGGGCCGGCTTCATTTGGTCAATTAATGAAGCGGTGCTTGAGGAGGAGTGGAGACACTCGGTTGCTCCAATCCCTGCTGATAAACTTGCTGCGATCATGCAATCTGCAAATGGTGATCCAGAATTATTAACTCATGATGATAATATTCTTCCACCTTCAGGGGAGTTGGAACCTGAATCTATGACTAATGATTCTGATACGGAAGATGCAAACGATGAAGAAGCTACTTATTTTGAGAAAGAGGTTTGTTGTTACAGGAACATTGTTAACGAGTTTACATGGTCCAAAGTTCTTATGTACATTCTCTTTGTAGGTTGAAGCAACTTTCCTTAGAGCTGTTGAGGAAGACGTAAGAAACGATCATGTTATTCTAGAAGTAAACTCGCTGAGGTATGAGGGTAAAACTATTATTAAGGACTTTGATATTTCCTGAAAATAAAATTGTATTTACAGGGGTGCGGTGCCCAACTTATAACGGATGGAGTAGAATCATATAATTTGTTTGCTCTTTTCTTTGCAATGGTGTTAAACATTCAACTAAACATGTATACTTCCATTCTAGTATATAAATTTGTCCTGCAAGATAAGTAAATAATATCTAGACTGAAATCTGTGGTTAGGCAATTCTACCTTGTAGTTGTTTAAGAAATTTTTGTACATGGGTATCCGGATCTGGACAGCACAGGGTGTTTCTCATTGAAGTTGCTTTTTTTGTTGCATCTGATAATTTAAATATCTCGGATGTTTTTTTTGTATGTGTGTTTATTCTTCTAACAATCTCTTTATTTGATTTTTTTTGTATCTTGTAATTACTTCGTTGAATTCTTTATTGCATCAGGTTGTCGTACAACATGACTGCACTAGACTGTGCTGGTGCTTTGTTTTATTCAGTAATGAAGTTGGCACTTGATATGCAACATAATACAACTAGTAAGTTGTTAAATAATCTAGATTTCTTCTCCTCTCTGTGTCTATTGTTAATCATTTTTGGTTTTGTGTTCAAGGTTATCACGGCGCCAAGTCGAGGCTAGGCGCCCGGGTACCTTGGAATCGACTAGTCGACAAGTCGCCCGACTAGTCGAAAAAAGTCGACAAGTCGTCCATATACCTATATTACCTATATTTAGAATATTTGTAACACATAATATAGGTCAACACATACCAAATTCATAGTTGAAATCAAAAGTAGTAGATAATAAGTTCAAATACCAAATGTCAAGCATTCCTAAAGCCTAAGAAAATAAAAATATAATCAATGAGTCTAATCAAATCAATTTAAAATTTGATTTTTTGTATGCAAATAAGTAATAATTTAAAATTTGATTTTCGATTTGATTTTTGAATAAGTAATGAAATTGGTTTTCAAAAAAAAGTAATGAAATTGAAGAAAAAAGAAACAAAAAAGTAAAAAATAATAATTAAAATTCATTTTTTAATAAAATGGAAAGAAAAAAAGTGCGTATATACACACACGCGTGTATACACACACACATGTATACACACACGCAAGAAAGAAAGAAGGAGAGAAGAACAAGAAAGACAGGAGAAGAAGAAAGGAGAGACAGGAGAAGAAGAAAGAAGGAGAGAAGAAGAAAGAAGGAGAGAGAAGAACAAGAAGAAGACTGAAAGAAAGGAAAGAGATGCATACCGGAGTAGAGCCGCCGCTGTTAGCCGGAATTTGTTAGCCGGAGATGCTTGACGGATCTGTTAACTGGAGGCAAATAAACCGTTGTTGTAGCCGCCCAAAGCCCTCTTTCCTTTTTTTGAGACTAAAAGTCTAAAATCACGTAAGTTTTGCCTTAAAACCCCTAATTTTTAAGGGTCGGGTCGGGTGGGTCGGGTCGGGTACCGGGTCGGGTCGGGTAAAACCCATGGACGACAGAGTAGTAAGTCGCTTGTCGACTTTTTCCAATCTAGCGACTGGCCGACTAGTCGCCGACTAGTCGTCGACTAGTCGTCGACTCAATAACCATGTTTGTGTTCTTTTTGAATTTGAGCAAACCATTTTATGATTTAATCTATTATGCATTTAAACTTTTGTTATATTACTTGAGTTCCTTAAACATGTATGTGAGCTATGCAGTGCTAAAGTACAGTAACAAAACCTAGGTTGATCACTTGCTCTTTTATTGTATGTGATGCACAACTCCTGTAAGGCTCAAGCGATTTGTTTCTTTTCCATACATTCCTTATGATAATGGACATTTTATTTCTCATATGTTGCATACGAGCTGTCCGTTGGTACTTCTCTTTGGCATGGAATTTTTGTACAACTTTTTGTGCCAATGTTGTTCTCTCTTACACGTACAACAGTTGGGTGGTATGCACATGGTTTAAGCTTATGATACTGGTAAATATTTTACTACAGTATTTATATATAACATGACATTAAAGTAAAAATTTGTATGTTTTGCCAAAGAAAATGCAGAAGATAACAGTGAACT
Organism: Heracleum sosnowskyi; assembly: GCA_030848705.1. Lineage (NCBI taxonomy): Eukaryota > Viridiplantae > Streptophyta > Magnoliopsida > Apiales > Apiaceae > Heracleum > Heracleum sosnowskyi. The sequence continues at coordinate 16,568,705 of CM061239.1, forward strand.
AACTATTGAAGTATTGAACTAATTATATAGTTGTGTGCATAATTTCTCTAAAATTGTATTATTCTATTTAAACATACCTATAGTAGATGTATACCACTTTCCAATTTAAAATTGAAAGAACAGTATGATTTAAGTTGATGCATTACGTGCTGGAGGCATCTGTTACTGGGAGACCAGTACTTCAACACGGACCTATACATTCAGTTGGATGTGTGCTTTTTCAGGACCCACAGAGAAATGTGTTATCTGCTATTTGTCCTTTTTTCTCTTTATTCTCCTAGTATATCCTTTTTAAAATATTCTCATGGGGATTAGATTGGTTTGATTCAGTTTTTTCCTTCTTAGAGCTCATTCAGTTTGTGTCACTGAAAAGTGTTTGATCTCACTTGTAGTGTATGTTCACATGCCATACCTAGATACTATAGTAGATACTCTTTTTAATTACTATAAGATACTCCTACAAATTGCGCAGTTGTAATGTAATGCATCTTTGCAGGTGAACTATTTGCAAATGTTGCTAAAGTTATGGCTAAGTGGAAAACGCTTCTAAAGTCGTACCTGTTAACCATTGACGAGGAGGTCAGTATGCATCAACTTAGTAATTGTATCTTGCTTGTTATGTTTGTTTGATTGTTAATAATTGGTTTTTTAAATAGAACTTGTGAATTTGTAAAATCTACATCGTATTATCGTCTTCAAATTTTTTTATCCAAATTTACCATTAATTTGCATTTCCTTGGTGCCGGTGTAACTTGCATATATAGTACCTAAAATTCATTTGGTTCTTTATCTGCAGAAGATTACTCTTTGTTGTTATATCCATCAGACAGAAATTTGTAAGCAGCCTAAAATTTTAAGGGTTAAATCTTCCTTTGCTGACAAAACGGAGTAAATAAAAGCAATAAATGGCGAGGGAAGGAAGGAAAAAATTGTTAAAGGCTTTATGTAAATACAACTAGGTTACATACACAGCTAGAACTCTGCTGTTGATTTAATCTAATCCCATAACTTAGAGTTTTAATCGATAAAACAGCATTCACAACTTATGAGATAATATTTATTTACTTTTTCGAATAAGAATAACATTAATGTTTAACTTAGTTTCAGAAAACCATAATGTTACAATTTTTTGACCTTCAATTTTCAACTTTATTTCTAATTTACCAAACATTCTTTCAATTCTCTAGACAGCACTTCTTCGCACATCACTTCCGCACATCACTTTGGCTTCACAACAGGTTGGGGACAGCGATGCCAAACTGGCTCAACGTATTTTCTGGTCCTGGCTCCATCGTCTACGTGTCTGTTCTGTTTTAGAATTCTCTTTACAGAATATATGAACATATAGGGTCTGTATAATGATGTAGGAGAGACAGTATATATATTTCAGTATCTTATAAGAGAGATGGAAGATACTGAAATATATGTATATTCAGTTGTGTTACAATGAGAAGGCTGCTGTCTCTCCTCTTATAGGAAGTACTATTTGGTCCCTAAGTTGTTAAAAGTAAACCCTAATGGTGACAATGACATCATGATTGTCATGTCATGATACATGTGTCATGCTTACTCTTAACAAACTCATAGAATTTATTCTCTTTCCTCAGGTCTATTATTTGTCTCTCTCATCTCTACTTTACTCTGATCTTCTAATCTTCATTTCAAGTCGGGCATAGGCTATACTTGGGATTTATTCTTCTCAACCATTGCATTAATATGTATTCCAGTTCCAGTTCCAGTTCCCCTTCCCCACACTTGAATGGAGAAAAATTAGTTATCAGACAGTTTATGTGTGTGATATATATATATATATATAGATATATAATACTGGCAAGTCCAGACATTACCAAAGCATCGGTATAGTATGTTGCACATTCTGGGTCATGAATACACCCCTGTTTATCAATCTTAGAATAGAGAGAATAGAAAATTTGCTCTTCTGGCGAACTTGATCCATTATACATGTTAACTTCAAGGTAGCAATTTCACCTTAAAAGTTAGTCTTGTATAGGTGTGTGGGTAATATAGATTTCATTTGGGATCAACTGAAGTAAAAGAAAAGTTGATTTTGAGAAAGCAATGATGGTCTTATATTGTACAATGTGGCATTGATGTGCTTAATTAAATGAAATAACTCAAAAACTTCAGAAATAAGTCAACAACTCCAGAACTTATTCATTATTTGCTGTATGTGATGGAATATTAGATCTATGTTGTGTCAATTTTGACCGACTGTGCATGTGTTTCTGTATTGATGCAGATCGAAGTAATAATGAAATTTGAAGATATGTGCATGGGTTCAGGCAAGGAGTATGCCCCGTTGTTTGAACAGGTATTTATTAAGTTAACCTTCTTTCCTTTCATGATACAAAAATGTGCAGCTGTGGATATGTTTTGTTTTCTTGTGTGCATTGTTCCCATGTTCGTTGCGATGCTAGCTCCTATCTCTCATTGACTGTTTAAATGTATATCATATACAAAAGTGATGCTTGATTTTCAGCCTTTTAGCTGCTTATATTAAGATTTGAAAATGTAGCGTAACCACAGTACATCTGGTACGTTTTTTGTGCATTAGATAAGCAAAGAGATCTTAAAATTACTGCTGTTCGGCCAAAAAAATTCCCTCAACCACAGAAGAGTGATAGAGTAATTAATTGCAGTCATTATAAAGTTAAGATAATTAATAACAAAACTTTGAATTGTTGATTGTTCCATTAAGATCCACAAAGAACAGACTGCAGTAGTGAACCCTAACAATTTTAAATGATTGAGTATTAAGTTTCTACATACATAGTGGATTTAATTGAAAACTCGAATGACGACTAAACGAAAGTGGTTGGTCTTTAAGGTTTAGGGTTGGTGGGGTAGGGCTTGGAATCTGCTTTTAGTTAAAAATAATTTTTTTTAATCAACCTTGTAGTAAGTAGTGCGTTATTGTTGGTGTAACTACTTCAGGCCGTTGTCTTTACGGAAATTTGTTTTCTACTCCTAGTGGGAGTAATACACACATCTTACCCTCTCCGAGTGGGTTATACTGGTTAAGGTTATGTTTGGTTTATCCAAAAAGTTGATTAAATAATTAAATTTGTTGTCGATATTCAATAAAATTATATGATCAGTATCTTCTTTCCCCTTCCCCCAGTCTCTCTCTCTCTCACTCACACAGTATGCGTGGAGTGAACTGGGACTCTTGGGTAACCTTCCGTATCCCTGTTTCGGATTCTTGGACACGCATGTCCTGTATTGGGCACACAGAATCTCCCGCAATACTGCTTTCGAATTATATTTTCACCAGTTGTAGTCAAAATTTGTGTAACTAACTACTTTCACAAAATTAAGTATCAATGCCTATAAGAAAATAGAAAAGTATTGATGATCATGTTGAGTTTTGCATAAATGAAATGATTGTACATGTATTTTTGTGTTTTGGATAAACAAATTATGTATTTCATTCAGTTAGCATACAGTTTTTGGTTCTGTCAAGTGGTTTCAGTATTTGTAACATGAAATATATCTGAAAGTTTATACTTGTATAATTTCAAATTTTCCGAATCTGTCCCTGTACTACAAACCCGCACCCAACCCATGTCCTTTGCTTCTTAGGCGCGCCCACAACATTTATGCCCGATGTGTACTGCTTGTAGCTGAACTAGGGGCACCAAGTACTAGACTAGGCTGTGATGATATACAATTTGCAACAGCCATATAATCCTTCAGTCCCCTTTCTCTAATATCCTCAATCATCTGTGTTTCTCTAATATCTTGTCAAGTTCTTGTCACCCCCTATGAAACATTGGAGTATTGGATTATAGGTAGTCGTTTTGACAGTGACAAGGATTTCATCAGGTAAATCTTGCCCTTGTTTTTGTGTCTGCAGATTTTGCATCTTCTATATGACAAAGAAATTATACAAGAAGAGGCTGTTCTGAACTGGGCATCTGAGAAAGAAGAAGCAGAAGAATCTGATAAAGTTTTCGTCAAAAAATGTGAAAGTTTTATCCGAGTAAGTGTATAGTTCCATTTCGTCATATATTTACACCATTTGTTTTGGTAAACATATGTTTAGACCATCATTAGCACATCTTTATTACAATTTACAAGTATATCGAATTTCAACTTCTATTGTAATAGGGATTCTGTTAACGCAAATCCCTGATTATCTTTCTGTGCTGCAGAACTTATCAGAGTAGATCGCAGTCATTGTTTTTCTAGAAATCTAGTAGTTTATATCATTTGGCCCCTTGGGTAACTGCATAACTTGTTCCAACTATTTTTTGTCGTTTCTATATGCATAAATTTTGGACCTTCATCATATGCTTATGCAACAAATTAAAGAATGCAAGGTGGTGATTGCTGCAGCGTTAGTAATCATGTTTTTATCTTTATTTGTATTAAAAAAAATTAGGCCTCTTGTTATATATGTTAGTGAGAAGCTGATTTCTCTTTAACAAGTAATAATGGCACTCATGAGTCATGGGGCATGGATTAAGCATTTCTATGTTTACATTAAGGATCCTTCAAAAAAAGTGAGGTATTCTAATTGTTTGTTGACAGGGACAAAGTCAGGGAAAACTTCCACACATAATTTAATGTATCATAGTAACATTCTCATATTTTTATAATTTTGTGGCAGTGGCTTAACGAGGCATCTGAAGAGGAAGATGAGGCATCTGAAGAGGAAGACGAGTAGATTCCTCGGTACTGTCATTAGGATATCATTTCACTTTTTTGGCGGAATGTGAAGAACTCGTCCGTATCTCATAATCCGGCTTTTGTACATTTGGCTTACTGGAGAACCAATCCTGTTCCCAGGCGTTTGCCCGAGATATTTATCCACCTCTCCCATAGATAGTCATCATCAGGACGGGAAGTTTGTGTTCTAGTTTTGCTCTCTTAGGAGATATTAGGGTTTGAAGAGCAATGTAATGCAATATTATTGCTTTTGAATTATTCTGTAGTGTTAATAATTTGAATTCTAACGTTGTGCATTTAATTGTATCTATCAACTTGGATTAGCTTACAAGATCAAGAAATATCTATATAAAAGCCATTCTTTTTTCTGTCGCATGAAAGTTTACTAGTCTTAAGAATGTTTTGGCAACTTGTTTAGCTGCTTTTGTTTACATGCAAAAACGAAAACTTACTTGTGGATTTCTTGTAAGTAAGAATTTTTCATTCAATCTTCCAATCCACTTTCATTATTTAGGTTATTTAGCTTTTCTTGGCTTGTGCCTGGGATATTAACCACTTACATTGGTTTTGTATATTGGTTATGCTCTTTGGCTTTATTAAACTCAAATCTCAGTGTATACATAAGCAAGGATATAGCTGCACTGATTATTTCAAAATAGCACAGCACTGCTTATTGCAATAATTATGGCCAGATAAACTTTTATTTACTGAATTATATTCTTTGTAAGCATTATGCGCAAGGGAAATCATGACCATAGCTCCTCTGTAAGTGTACAAGTTTTGCGGCTAAATTCTAAATATGACAAACATGATGAAAAATTCTGGATAGCATCAGCTTGGAGGTGGCAGAGTCAAATTTTCATTAAATCGCAAGACAATTAATTTTGAATGCTTAATGAAATATTGAGTTTACATCTTCTCGGGAAAGGTGAATTTACAGGAAGAAAATAACAAAATTAGCAATTTTTAGAGTTACAAAAAGAACAACGATTTTTCTATGTGAAAGTCGATTTTACACATTTACAAATAGTGTTTACAAATAGTGTCTCTTACTCGTACAAAATGATATTTTTCTAAATTCGTATTACAAAATTAAAATTAGAAAAAAAAATTGTATGCCTATAATGTAATGAAGAATTGACAAACTTATTTCTATATGTATATTACATATCAAAACATATTTCTTATTCTTTAAAATTTTGTTAATTATGTATCAAAACATTTTACTCATTTTAATACTTTAAATTAATTATTAAATTTAATTTACTTTTTATCTTTATAATTGATTCAAGCTAGCCAATGGAAAATAATATAACTTTATTTTCTCAAAAAAAGAAAATCATAGAACTTTAAAGTAAATCAAAAGGTCAGCTTGATATTTAATACCTTTTTTTTTACAAGAGCTTGATATTTAATACATTAATTAAATTATACAATATTAAAAATTTTGGTTTTCGATTTTCAATCCTTTATTCTAATTAAAAAATAATTTAATAATATAAAAATAGTAACTAGTTAATTGCCTTTTATAATTAAAACATATTTTTATATTTTTTCTAACAAAATTCACTCATTTTCCAATAATATCAAGCGCTAACCCTTTTATCTATCATTAATATTGTCTTTTTTTAAATTATAAATCTTTCAATTATTAGTATATTCCAAAAAATATCAAACACTATATTTTCTTAATAAAAATACCAATTATACTATATTCTATATATATTTTTATTATTAGTACAAAAAAAATATAAAAAAATATTTATATCTTTCAGTTATTAATATATTTCAAAAAATATCAAACACTCTATTTTATTAATAAAAATGTCAATTATACTATATTATATATATTTTTATTGTTAATATAAAAAAAATTAATTTTTTTTATTATAAGTTAGTACATGTATATGAGGTAAATACTTATGTCTATACATACACCAAAGAAAGCTGTAAATACAATCCCCAAATCCACCTTCTTCCCCAATCTATACATACACCCACCTATCTCTATTTTTACAGCTTATTAATCAATCAACAAATTACACACTATTAACAATGAACCCTTCTTCTTCATCAAATCAAAACCCCCAAAATCAAAACCCACTTCAATTCTCAATCTTTAATCCCCAATCAAACCCAAACCCTAACCCTAATTTCACCCCCAATTCAATTTCAGACATCCAAAAAGACCCAGATTACTACCCCAGTTCAATTTCAAACCCTAATTTAACCAATTACATTTCTCTCTCAGTTCCCAAGAAACGTAGAAGAGGAAGATCAAGAACCAATGCTGCTTCAACCCCTTCTCATAATCAGGTTTATCAAATCCCTAATTTGATTTCTAGTGGCAATAATGTAATTAATAGGACTAATGGGGTTGTTTATGGGAATAATAGTAATGGGGTTGTTGATGTTTCTGATGAAATTATTGTGATTAATAAAGATGCTACTAATGAGGCTTTAGTTGCGTTAACTTCCGGGTTTCCGGCTGATTCGTTAACTAGTGAGGAGATTGATGGTGGGGTTGTTAGTGTTGTTGGTGGGATTGAACAAGTTAATTATATTTTGATTAGGAATCATATTATTACGAGGTGGCGTGAGGATGTGTTTAGTTGGGTTACGAAAGAGATATTTCTTGATGTTGTGCCGGAGCATTGTAAGGGGCTTTTGGATAAGGCGTATGATTATTTGTTGTCGAGAGGGTTTATTAATTTTGGGGTTGCGCCGGCTATTAAAGAGAGGGTTTTGGGAGCGGTGAGTAGGGGGAATGTGATTATTATTGGTGCGGGACTTGCGGGGTTGGCTGCGGCTAGGCAGTTGATGTCGTTTGGGTATAAAGTTACGGTTTTGGAGGGGAGGAAACGGGCGGGTGGACGTGTGTATACGAAGAAAATGGATGGGGCGAGTAAGACGGCTGCGGCTGATTTGGGAGGGAGTGTTTTGACGGGTACGCTTGGGAATCCGCTTGGGATTTTGGCTAAGCAGTTGTCGTATCCGCTTCATAAGGTGAGAGATAAGTGTCCGCTGTATAAAGTGGATGGAAAACCAGTTGATCCAGATTTGGACACGAAAGTGGAGATTGCTTATAATCAGCTTTTGGACAAAGCGAGTAGTCTTAGGCAGTTGATGGGAGAGGTTTCACAGGATGTTTCTCTTGGAGCAGCATTGGAGAGTTTTTGGCCTGTTGATGGAATTGTGGGGAATGAAGAAGCCACAAAATTGTTCAATTGGCATATTGCGAATTTGGAATATGCAAATGCTGGCCTGGTTTCTAAACTTTCTCTTGCATTCTGGGATCAAGATGATCCCTTTGATATGGGAGGGGACCATTGTTTTTTACCAGGAGGAAATGGAAGGCTAGTACAAGCTTTATCTGAGAATGTGCCAATACAGTATGAAAAAATTGTGCATACCATTCGTTATGGCGGTCATGGCGTGCAAGTTGTTTCTGGGGGACAGATTTATGAGGGTGATATGGCTCTTTGCACTGTTCCTCTAGGGGTTCTGAAAAGTGGCTCCATCAAATTTATTCCCGAGTTACCTCAAAGAAAGCTTGAAGGAATAAAACGATTAGGATTTGGTTTGTTAAACAAAGTTGCCATGCTTTTTCCGTATGTGTTTTGGGGTACTGATCTCGACACGTTTGGGCATCTTACTGAAGATCAAAGCAGTCGGGGGGAATTTTTTTTGTTCTACAGCTATGCAACTGTAGCTGGCGGTCCACTCTTGATTGCTTTAGTTGCAGGAGAAGCCGCACACAAGTTTGAGAGCATGCCCCCCACTGATGCCGTGACCCAGGTTCTCCATATTCTAAAAGGTACATAAATTTCTGCTACCTTAATTTGTATTCCCTATAACTTAGCCCTGATTTTGAATTCAATCAAAGTTGATGGGTGTATAATAGTTTTTTCAAGTGTACTTGTGTAATCCTCAGCTTGTAAATGATATTTATGCATGTGTCTTACTTGTATCATTTTGTAGAGCGAAAGTGTAGCCAACCTTTAAATTTTAAAATTAGTTAAGAAGTAACTTCTTGGTCTGGTTGTGCCTGTGTATAAAGTTAAAGTGACTTATAAACTGAACTGTGAGAAGTAGGAAGTAGGAAATAGGCTATTTCAGTCCGTTAATAAATTGATTTGAGAGGGACTGTTTTGTAAAAAATCTTAATAATTACCTGGGCACTTGATAATTTCGTAAGGTGAAAATGCACACCAGAAAATAAACGATTCTTTACTTAAGCTACTTAAGCTAATCATGACTAGGGCTGTAATCTAGTCGATTCAAATTTTGAATTGCTCAAGTTTGGTTCATTTAGAAGAAGTCAGACTCGAGCTTACTTTGAGCTCAAAACTATGTTGAAACTTGCTCATTAACAAACAAGTCAAACCCGTGTCGAGTACTTCTTGAGTCAAAATCATTGTTATCACGAAGACGACTAGTCGACGACTAGTCGACGACTAGTCGACACGAAGGTACTCGGGCGCCGAAAGTCTCGAAGCTTGACTTGTTGTCGACTAGTTGACGCGAAGGTTCACCCAAGAGTCTCGAAGCCCGATTTGGGGCCCTGAAAACCATGATTGTGGTGTACCGTCACTTGATCAAACCAATAACCGGATCCAACCAAATGACATTAGACTAAAAAAGATGGAGATGAAAATGATATAAAGATTTAAGATGGATGACTTTGCTTGATATTCATCATACTTATGTTTTTATATGCTTGGATATGTTTGATATTTGTAATATGGATGTTATTATGCAGTATCTATGCTTATTTTGAACTTAATATTCTAGTACTTTGATATGAATAATGGAACGGATGTGTTTAGTTATGTTATATATAAAATGTAGTAAGTATACGCATAATGAACATATTGTCGACTTTTAACGACTAGTCGGGCGACTTGTCGACTAGTCTTCTCGAAGGTACTCAGGCGTCGAGGGTCGACTTGGCGCCGTGATAACCTCTCAAAATGTTTTTTGGCATCTCGATTCTCGTCTCATCGAGTTCTAAGTATGAACTTTTTCAGTTTAATGACCCACTTGCAAGTTGGGCCTTGCTTGAATGATGAAATAGTGATTTAACCCTAATATAATAGTAAATGTTTATTATTGAGTCATGAGGCACAATATGAAAATGAACATTGGCGAATTGTCATAAAGCTAACACTTCTTAATGAAACCAATCAGTTATATAATTTATAGGGAACAGCTCTTACGTGATGTGCGCAACCTAGTTGTTATAGGTTTATACTTGGTAATGGTGGATTGTAAAGCACTTTTGAATTGATGTAATCATGTAATATCTCTATTTTACTCTACTGATATCATTGCTGCAATTACACATGAAAAGATGGATCAATGCATTTTTGAAAAAGAGTATGCACTCAAGTACCTTTATCTCTATGACCTAATAATAAACCCTTATTTAGTCCTCATTATAAGACTTTGGGCTAACTGTCTTCAGGCATTTACGGACCTAAAGGAATCGATGTCCCAGATCCCATACAAACAGTCTGTACAAGGTGGGGTAGTGATCCCTTCAGCTTGGGCTCGTACTCGAACGTTGCTGTGGGGGCATCAGGAGATGACTATGATATCTTAGCAGAAAGTGTTGGAGATGGACGACTTTTCTTTGCAGGGGAGGCTACCACCAAACGTTACCCAGCAACTATGCATGGGGCTTTTCTTACAGGACTAAGAGAAGCTGCAAACATGTCTCATTATGCTAGCAACAGGGCCATGAGGACAAAAGTGCAGAGGAATACATTAAAAAACACACACTCTTGTGCTTGCCTTCTGGCAGATTTATTCAGAGAGCCAGATCTAGAGTTTGGAAGTTTTTCAGTAATCCATTGTAAAAAAAACTGTGATCCTAAGTCTGTGGCAATTTTGAGGGTGACATTTGGTGAACCACAAAAAAAGGATGAAGGTTCAAGGCCAGACCAGCAGCACTCCAGCAGTCTACTTGTTCAGCAGCTTCAGTCTCACTTCAATCAGCAGCAGGAGTTTCATGTGTACACATTGTTATCAAGGCAGCAAGCTCTTGAGCTGATGGATGTGAGAGGGGGCGACGAGATGAGGTTGAATTATCTGTGTGAAAATCTTGGTGTGAAGTTGATTGGTAGGAAAGGCTTAGGGCCTTCTGCAGATTCTGTTATAGCTTCCATCAAGGCGGAGAGGGGTAACCGCAGATCTACTCCAACTTCTTTGACTCTAAAATCAGGTTGGTTTGTGATCTTTAATGAAATAATATTCTGGTTTTACATTTTATATATGTTCATATAAACTTACTTTACTATATTGTAAACAGGTACATCAAAATTTAAGCCTGCCAATTCAAAGCAAAAGATGATTAGGTATGAGCTTAATTTTTTTGCCTTTGTTGATTGCTTCATTCGCATCAATGTACTCATTTTGTGATTGGTTTCAGAAAGGCTAAAGTACTGGGTAACAGCAATGGTTCTTCCATTTTAAATAAAGGCCCAGGGGTCAAGATGGTTGACCACGGAATTGATTCTTCTAGTTCGAAGTTTTCCTCTACCACTCTTAATAAAGGCCTAGGGCCCCAGATGGTTGACCATGGAATTGGTCCTTCTACTCCAAACTTTTCCTCTACTACTTCCAATAAAGGCCATGAGCTCAAGATGGTTGACCATGGATTTGATTCTTCTACTTCAAATATTTCCTCTACAACTTCCTCTAAAGGCCTAGGATTAAGAATTGTTGATCATGGAATTGATTCTTCTACCCCATACTTTTCCTTTACCACTTCAAATAAAGGCGTAGGGCTTAAAATGGTTGACCATGGAATTGATTCTTCCATTCCTTTATACTTTCCGGTTGAGACGAAAGCAATAAGCTATGGAAGTAACTCTACTCCTCATCCTGAGTCAGATGGTGGTGCTAAAGAAGCAATGTGTATTACTAGTGGTCCTACTCCTGAGGAAACTAAACCCTTCTCCATGACTCCGCCTTCCAGTTCAGATATGGAAACTGTTAAATATTCTGGGGAATTGCAGTAGCGGAAATTGAGTGCATCTCAGCACATGAATCAGGTAATTTTCACTTTTCTGAAATTGTTAGATTTTCTAGCATTTCTGTAAATTGTTCATTTTTTTGACATTCAATTTTCCTTTTTACTGTAAATTGTTGAAGAGTTTTATAGTGTCCGGCTGTCTCCTTACCTATTTTATTGGCATCAATTTATTTTTACAGATCTGCGTTTTGGTTACTTTAGTCAGTAGTTGGTATTCCTTGTCTCAGGTATCCTCAGAACAATGATTTTGGGGCCTGGAGGATTCCTAGACTCTGATTGGCATCTGCATTAAGACACCTTGGTCTTATTACGCCTCAAATCGTCAACTAGGCATGTATTGGGGAACACCTAGTCCCCAAGGAGTTCAGCCTGATTTTAACCAAATGGCCAATGCTTCGCAAATCTGCATGGAAGTGCCTATTTGCAAGAGACTCTTGCCCAAGTGAGGGAAAATAGATATGAAATGAAGTGCTGAAGAGAGACACCATGCAGAGAACTCTTTATGAAATTTTCCTTGCAAAAGTTTTACTCTATTTGGTACACCCAGACCCCATGGATTTAGCAGCATTAAAGCCTTCGAGAGTCTGAGATTCATCTTCAATTGAAATTGAAGATACTTTCGGGATGGCAAGTTGAGCCAATTCATTATCCCAGGGAATTCGACCATGCTGGGTATTTTGGATCGTCTCTTACTGTGCCGAAATTAAATTGATTCTTTGTCAGTGTAAATAGTTAAGTTATGAATGAAATGACTACAGCAGATTTTCATTTCTTAGTTTCTTTTTCCTTATTTCTTTCAAACTCTTGTAGAGCAGAGTTTATCAGTATTTTTTTTATTTGCATTTTTCTCCAAAGTTTATGATTTATTTCAAAGATCAAACAATTTTACAGTGTTTGGGTCTGAATCTCTCAATGTAGTAGTGAGTAGCTGTGAAGCTTTTGATCTTTTAACTGGAGTTTTGACATTGTAGTATTAAATTATTAAAAATTAATACAAAAATTCAAATATACATCTGCGTGAATTCAAATGTTCGAGTGAAGAAATAAATTTCTAGTTCTGCTATTAGAAACTAAGATAGCCAACACCGTGTTTTATTGACGATATTCATGTTTATAGTTCTCCCGTTCTAATTGTTTAAAGATAAAATTTCAGTTTTTATTCGTTGATATGCATACTTTGTAAAAAGAGTTAAATGCAGCCCCTATCTTTGTAACAAATGAATAAATGCCCTTCAAATATTTATTTATTTATTTATTTTTATTTTTTTCTAAGTTCCCTTCAAATATTTAACTTTGACGGACTAAACTAACGGCAAAATATGACGGGTTGCATTTCGAATCGTTTTTTCGAATACAGGGGATGCAAAATATTTTTTGAAAAACATATATATCAAAACTCATTTGTTGCAAAGTCGGGGGATGCAAATTGCATTTAACTTTTAAAAAAACTACATTAACATGTCAGCATCCAAGAAAGAGGTCTTGGTATTTTTTTTCCAAAGCTTTTATATTGAGGATTGTATGCGAAACCTGAAACTGGAAATTGTATCAGAAGACAAGTCAAATAACCATTAGAGACTCACTCACTGTATTTTACTAATTATGAAATAATTAAAGAATAATTTGATTATGTACTTCTTGTTGAAAATATAAATTATACAAACTATATAAATTATAGATTACATATCTTGATCTTTATGAAAAGTACTCAATTTTGTAGTTATTTAAGTAAGCTGTTCTACAAAAATTACTTACATTGGACATTGGGTTCTTAGATTGCGTTTGTTTTGAGGGATTAAAATTCCAAAATTATTACTTCGGGTAATTCATCAATTATAGTGCTATGAAGTCCCATGTTTTGAGGGATTATCAGGACTCCTATCTTTTAAATTTCCAATTTTATGTTTGTTTTGCATAAAATTATAGTGATGAAATTATAATCCTTTAAAAAAATGATTTATTAGAGGTGATTAAAAAATACCTCCTACAACCAAATATTAGAGAGTAGTATTAAACTAACATGGGATAGAAAATTTAAAGAATTGTAATACTTAGATTAATCCTAAATAAGTGTTTATACAACAAACATGAGATATGAAAATTTAAAGAATTAATTTTATCATATACTTTATATCATGAAACAAACATGGCCTAAAAGTTAGAGCTGGGAATGAGCTTTAGTAGTATAAAATAAAACACCTACCAAATATGATATATACGTGCTTTTATCAATTTTAACAAAGCAGATACTATATATGCAAACAAATATGTAAGCAAATAAAATTTTAAGCTATCACTTACTATCAGACAAAACAAAAATGCCCTTAATATTATATACAACAAAGTACATGTAGAGATAAATGGAAATGCTGTAATATCTGCTAACTACTGTTTTAACTTGGTAATCTGTATTCAGCAAGTTATAGCAATCTAAATCTGCCAATAACGAGAAAAAATGTGGACAAGAATATCGCAGATGACAGACATTGCCAGACGGAAGCTAGGACAACATATCATGTACAGATACAATGGTAGGGTATATATTAATCTTTTATTTGTCGCAACTTACAAGCAGCAATGTCAATTGTATAATAGTAATGTTATTTAGAAGTCAAGACCTCGCCAACATCTGAGTGCGTCTTCATGTTATTTGTGGTAATTTTTCCTGTACCAGAAACATGATTGCTGGTCCCTTTCAACCATTCTTCTAGCTTTGCTTCTCTTTCAGTTTTAAATGCATCAAAGTTATCCGATTTGGATGATAACTGACCATTGGTCAAGTTTGTGTTGGTTTGAGATTCATCTTGTACCTCCTCGGCAATTTGACATGATACTGGTAGTTCCTCAACTTCAATTTCAGTTGAAGAGGTTGTGGCATCTGCATCTGACAATGCTGGATTGAGATAGGATGGAAGCTTTTCAACAGTTGTTTCACTAGAATCAAACTGAAGCAAATTCAGATTGCCTGCTTTTTCTTGGGATGACTTGAACATTGTCATAAAATAACTGTTGGTACTTTTACTATATTGTGGTGGTGTATCTGCTTTACGCATCCACGGGCGCGAAGCCCAAGAGCTTGTTCGTCCTAATTGAAACCGTGGACTTGAGTAATTAATTAACCCCTTTCTCGGTTCCTTTGTTGACAAAATAGCCAGTGATTTTGTAATGTCGTTGACCATCTCATCAATAATGGGAAAGCCACATTCTTTTATTGATCTTACCATGGTGACAGATTCATCTGAATCTTCTGTTTGCAAACTCAACTCATGAGACTTTCCCCTTACGTTATTCTTGAGATTAACAAGATTAGGCACAGTATTCTGGGTATGCTGCTGCATGTAGAAAAGTCCTACTGAGGGTTCATTAGCAAGGTACTTCATCATTTCTGCCAGGCATTCGGCTATCTCAACAAAGCCATCAACCGGGGAGAAGCCGTCCATCTTACTGGAGATTATTAATTCATTTCCGGTTATGTTAGAGATATGCCTGAGAAATGTTAGACAAAGAAAAGAGTTAAATGCCATTCCATTGCCAGAAGTTACCTTTAACTTTGCCGTAGATATGAATACATTAAAGGCTTAGCCACTTCAGATTGCCTAATAAATGATATGCTCATTCTTTAGTATGAACAGTTTATTTAACGAAAAAATAATAATGAAGGCACCGGCATTATTAAATTACACTGTTGGTATGTTTAAAATATCAAGACAAATTATGGTAATCTGATAGATACCTCTTGAGGCGAATTAAAAATCAATAATCCAGGCTAGTTTACTAGGAGCTCAAGATCCTAAAAAAGATTTTTTGTCCGTATTTGTTTGTTTTTTATCCTTGAGAGGAGGGGATTACGTTTCGATAATTCTTCTTCTAGATGTAGACAAATATAATTACCCCAGCTACAAGACTTTATCAAAGGCTGGTATTTTTGAAACAGACTAAGATGTCAGTTTCTTTCCAATAACGAAGGCCAAAGGGGTTTGCCTCCATAAGCATCAAATCTTTCTCAATTCAAGGCAGTGTTATAAAGTACTAACCGTCCGTTAAGAACTTCACCAGTTTTTATCATTTTTATTTTTCCTGTGACCTAGATTTTCTTTCCAGGATCTTTAGGCAAAATTTATAATAACAATTTGAAGAAGGATAATGTGCGATTGTTATTCGCATCTAAAAATCCTATGGTCTACAACTTCACCCATTAATTACTAGTTTTCTGTGTGGTCTCGTACCGTGCTCTGTGTTGTTGAACACTGGATCCACAAGAGCTAATTTGATGTCAGCAACTACATATTCCATCGGTTGGTTCAGCAATGATATTTATGGTTTACCTTTTCATTTTTTATAATGGACAAAAGATGAAAAATGCACTTAAATATTGCAGGTACCAATTTTCTACAAAAAAGAATTGAGGAGATGCCTAAAGATTTATATAGGAGAGAAGACATGAGGGAGACAAGAAAATAATCACATTACTTGAGAAATATCTATTTCAAAGTATCCTTGCATTGTTTGTACTTTGTACTCCGTTGCATATCCCACAAACAATGAATTCTGACCTCTTTTAAAATGAGGAAAACTAATTCGAGCATCCTTTGTACCCCTCCGATAATCTAATACAATCATCATCTTAGATGTTCTACATACAATAACTTCAACAAACATGCAGTACTAATAATATATATTCGATGTATATCAGCCATTTCGGAAAAGATAAATAATCGGTAAATACAACACTTTGAAAACTGGTGTCAAATTATGTTTCTACATTGTGGAAAAATCTTGCAACGAGTGAAATAATCTTACTTGAACATGGATCATAAGTTTGATCAAAAACCAAGTTGGGGTCGGAATGGACTATGACGCGCAATATCTGCATAATATGAATTATGAATTAACGGTAATTTAATGCTGTCCTAAAGTATACAGACAAAATTAGAAACTTCCACCATCTTTTCCTTTCAAACACATGCAGACGTAGGTGTGAAAGCTGATAGTTTAGACTATGGATGGCAATATACAAAACAATAAAAGATTAAGAAAGAAGAAACTGTAATCACGTAATATACCAACTAAAAAACTGAAAAGAATTCACATAGAAATAAAAATAGGTGAACGACAGAGGTTACCTGATCAGCTAGACGTGCCCAGGTAGTAAGACAATTATAACGATCTATAATAAATTGATTACATCCTTCAAGAGGATCACATCCCATATGACCGTGCCAATCAATTTACATTTCAAAGGTTCACACTTCTAAACCAAGCCAAACTCAACTCCTAGGTATAAAAATGTTGTTTCCGTAAAAGACACCCCCCCCCCCCCCCCCCCCTCTGAGATTGCAATCCCATAAAAAAGCAGCACAAAACAGGTTCACATTTCTAATCCCTTGGTACACTCTAAGCCTGGACTCTTACCACAAGAAAACGCTAAATCAAGGAGTTTATACGAGAAATGTACAACTCTTTACATCAAAATTTGCTCAAAGAACAAAAAGACCCTAACTTTAGCTCATATCTTATCACTCCATTATTCAATTAACATAATGAAAACAAAAAGTGAGAATCAAACATCAAAACAAGAACTTAACCAAAAATATATCACCAAAACCAATACCCCATGAATAAATTTTCCACACCCAACAAAACTAAGTAACACCCAAGTCTCAAAATGCAAACTTTAGCTCATTTCTTGAATTCACAGTCCTTTATCAAGATTTTACAACTACAAACCTCAAAAAATAACAAAAATAAAATAAAATTGGGGTATGAGTAAACTGACCAGCAGGGTGTTGGAGAGCATGAATTGAGAGAGACATACACAGGAGCTGAATCAGATGAGCTTGGCCTTAAAACTGAAAATAATACACACACGTATACATACAAATATTTATTATATGAAAAAGTAATCCGGCCATTAATTGAGTGAGCAATTAATAGGGCTTTTTGGCATTTTCTAGTAATTTACTGGGACGACACAGATCTTAACTAACTTGGCTGCAGGGACTAATTTCTTTATTCATTTTATATTATAAATATATTCCTTGATTTAAAAAAAACATAAAATCAGATAAATACTCGTTGGATTTCTCTTTTTTTTTTTTTAAATATAAATGTGCTTTTCAAAGTATTTAAGGATAACAAAGAGTCTAAGGTAGCACTTTCGAATTTTTCAATTAATTTTGTATTTGTAATTAGCTAATTTTCGGCGTTCTTTTGAAAGAAAATATACGGTAGAACTTATGTTCGATAAATGAATAATTTTTTTCGATCCTCAACTTGGGATAATGGGGCAAATAAATAATCTCGCTAAATACATTAATGAATAAATATTATTAAAATCTTTAATGGTCCTATATAAATATAAATGAATATTCACTAAAGTTAAAATAATATATATTTTTATGATATATATAATCTAGTCAAAAAATTCATAAATACATATATATTTTAATAGACTAAGTATTTTACTCGTACAATATTATATTTTAAAGTTAATTGCATATGTGTTATAAAAAATTTATCAAAAGATAAAGTTATTCTTTCGGCATATGTGTTATCAAAAATTTATTATTCTCTGATGTATATTTTGAAATGAAAGATATTAGCAATGTGTTTATTTACTAAAATTGTATTTCTTCAATGTTGTGTAGTAGTACAACATGAACCTTGTGCAAAACACGTTTGTCGGATAAAGAAGTTTAGAAATTTACTTCTTGTGATATTTCGTGGTTGATGACTAGTGTGTTGTCCATCTTCCTCTATATATTAAACGCCGACTAAGGGCAAAAGTTGCCATTTTATTAGGTGTGAAAAGACGGTTGTGCCCCTTTTATTGTGAGAATATCAAAAGTGCCATGCGCCCAGTTTTCTATGTCCGGCGGAGCAAACGAACATATGCCCCAGTTTGTTGGTGTTTTGTTATTAGAATTGGGCGATCGGTCCCCCTGAGGTGATCTAGCATTTGGAGAGCCATCTGAATTTGTGAATTGGCCACACTTTCGTTCATTTTGGACAATTGATTAGAGGTGGCGGCGTAGTAGGGGCGGCATCAGGAAACGTCGCCCTTGGCGGAGGTTGTCGTTTCATCGTGTTGTGAGGTCATATCAATTAAGGTATTTGATAGTTTTTTTTGATTTGGCCAATTTGAATCTATGATTTTTGTACGGGCTTTGATTTGGGTGTTTTTTTATTGGCCCTTATGTTTGTGCTGAGTGGAACTTTGGGTGATACACATTACGTTTTGTTTGTGTGCTTAATTATTAGTAATATTATGTTTCATGTTGCTGGTAATGTGTCGTATCGTCCATATATGGTATTTGTAAATTTTAGAGTTAACTGTCTGGGTAAAAATAGTAAATTGTAAGTTGAACTGTCTTCTCTGTTTTGGTACAGAGGATTTCCTACTTGGCTTAAGTTTGCACCTGCAATTTCGTTTAGAACAGACAATGGGTCTTTTAAGGTTGGTTATGTAGAAAAGCAAATATTTAAGAATTATATGAATTTATCGTTTTAGAAACGATACATGAAATGTTTTAGAAAGGGTTGTCTTCATCGTCTGGGTTCTTCGGTTTCTAAAGTCTTTGTAGGGAACTTGGTTGTGAATTTGGTTTTCTCAACCAAAAAATGAGGGACAGGTCCAATGGGAGAAATCCAAGGTCAGTTATGAACAAGTATGCTAATAAGGAAATGTGTCTGTATAAATCAGTGCCTCATTCGAGGTATAGGAACTCGAATTAACACCACTCCACAGAGAACGATGCTGTGATGTAATAGGCAATTCAGTTCCCATTTTTTCAAAAGCAGATTTATCATTTTGTTGGAGAAAAAGAGAAAGTTACAGTAACTGAACAGACTCGCCCAGACGTTAAAATTTGATGATTAAACAGTTTAACGAGGTTTCTAATAGAAATACAAATAAAATCAAGTAAATTCAAGCTTCAGTAAATGAAATGATGTTGTGTACCATAGTATTTCTCCCCTCAGGAATATCGTTTGGGCGATTGGGGAAATCGTAACCCTCTATGTTCCTGTTACCATTCTGGACATCGGAAAAATTAAGGGGAGCAATGCCGAGGCTTAACTCCAGATTCTGTCTGCTGTCTGAAAATAAGAAATCCATGAAAATCCTCGTCGTAAAACCATCTTAACAAAGATAATTGAATCTGTTTTTTGCTGAAAACTGGTACCTCCAGTGTCAGTTTCACAACTTAATTCTTCAGAGTATGTGGTTGGATCAAAATTAGTGACCGCTTCCCTGCCATTGCATTTTAGAGCGGCTATATCATAAGCCCTGTTAACATAAAACCAGTCATTTTGAGTGAAACCGAAGCCACAAATATGAATAAACACCAGTGAACTTATAATAACAGGAGCCTAGCAGCTTCAATCTCATTGTCAGACAGCCCCAGATAGATATACCTGCAGAAAATAATATATAGCATCATAGGTTTCCTTTTGCAGGACATGAGTATTTTAGCTTATTCTCTCTGCATCACATTCGTAAAAGACTGAGCTGAAGCTATTTGTTTGTGACAGTTATTAATCCGTTATTTGACATGTTGCCTTTAAACTCTGAATGTGCATTCTACTGTATCAGGAAAATACAGTGGTGGAATAATATTTGTCAACGGAGCTAGGGATAGTAGGGTTGGATTTCACAAACTTCAGAACTAGGGGTTCTATTTATTTTATAATTGTGTCTTGCTTATGTGGTTCCCTTTCATATATTTTGTATACAATTTATGATAACTGAGCTTTTTGTTGGCGGCTTAGGCTTAAGAACTGTGGTGGTGCACTGGATGTAACAATATAATTGATAAGTATTTTAAGTCAAAAATAATGTCGTTGAAAATTGTCTAAACCTTACTTAACGTTGCTATTATCTTTTGGATATAACAAAATGATTGAATTGTTTGTGCTAATTTTTTATTCATCATTCCAGCAATTTCATTAATCATAGTTAGTAACTATGGAGTTTCAGAATAAATTAATCTCGACTCTGATTTAACATCTGTTGACTTTTATTAATTTTCAATGCTACTTTTATTTTAATTGGAGCGGCAATAAATTGGATCACTACCCGCCTACCACCACCAGAGGTACTAATTAGAAATATATACTATATACAGTAATTGATTTTTAGTTACAGGACCTTGGCCTTTGTCTCCCTTCCACGAAGTCTCTCCCCCATCTTGCATAAATAGAATAGACATCAAAACTTGTGTGAATCTTTCATTATTAATTGTATTTTACAAGGATGTAAAGGAGAACAGAAACTCTTGGATTCTTTGATATGTGACCATTAATGTGGTAAATGTCCTAGGTAAAAGGATCAACACGATTAATTTTTTTTAAAAATAAACCATCTGAATTACTTTATGGTGCTCTTTCTTCAGAAGCAACAAAACTAATGATAAAGGATTAAAATACACTATATAACCTTTTTTGTTTAAGGGTTATTCTTCGCATACATTTGCTAGAATGATTCCAAGAGCTTGTGCCATTGGTTTCAGCACCATTGCCTCCATCCTTATTACACGCCGTAGCCATGTGTCCCGTCTCTCCACACTTGTAACAAGCATTTCCCCCACCCCCGCCACCTTGGCTACATTCCCTAGCCAATGTGTCCGGTTTCCCTACACTTATAACATGTGTTTCCACCTTTGTTGCCACCCTGATTGCACTCCTTGGCCATGTAACCGGTCTCCCCACACTTGTAGCAGGCAATCCCACCTCTACTTCCGCCCCCACCTCCCTGAGTACACTCTCTGGCCATGTGCCCAGTCTCACCGGCTCCCTGGCTACGCTCACGAGCCATATGGCCAGTTTCTCCACACTTATATCATCTGCCGCTGCCGCCACCACCCTGCGTACACTCCCTCGCCGTGTGCCCAGCCTCCCCACACTTGTAACAGGGATTTCCACCGGGTCCACCCCTTCCACCAAACCCGCCACGTCCACTACTGCGACCACCACTCCTTCCATCACAAATGCCGTCAAATCCACCTCCACTACCATTAGCCCAACCCCCGATTTCTTTATCTGCTCCAGTGGTAGATGTATTCCAGCAAGATTTGCTTTCACTAGGACCATCTTCACCAGCTTTACCTTTACCCCAGGAATCCACTTGAGTCTTTGCATTTGCACTGATCTGGATTAACCAGGAAATTAAAAAACTAGGAGAAAAACTCACCGAGTCTGAATCATGTAAGGTAATGAAAGAGGATGAGGTTTCAGCACTGCAATCAAAACAAAAAAGGTATTTCTGGAATTTTTCGCAGCCTCCAACATGAGTTTGAAAGTATCGTCCATCGTGAATGGTTATGTTCAGCAAAGCCTTTCAGTTAGTGATATTTAAAGTAGGGCCTAGAACTTTAGCTAGATGCCTGATTGTGTGTACTTATGAACTAAGTGGGTATACTCATATACCACAGCTGAGCTCAAGTTATACTGCTTAGAATGTATGACGCAAGTGCAAAATTTAACCGGGGAACTTGGCACTTGGCACTTGATATTTTATTCCAATGCACAACTATGAACATTCTGTGAAGACTCGGGTACTGTATAAGGTTCTTTGCTGAATTTTTGTTTAGAGGCTAATACTATAATATATTAATAGGGAATACCCATTAATTTTTAGTGAGACCTTGAAACTGTTCATGTCAAAATAAATAATGTCATTTACGATGTTTCGACGTAATCAAGTATGAAAAAGTTAGTTGTAGGTTCTTGAAATCGATATATTTGATCTGGGGTTGATGTAAATGGAATGTTTTTAAATTATCCAACGAAATTGCTCCATCTTGCTTGCTTTGCATCCAACCGAAAATTTTATTACATGTGCTGCATCAAATAGCCTGTACATTTATTCTGTGTGATGCTCATCTGTGAAGATTGTGATTTATTTACTGCTGGGGAAGACCCAACCGTGATTCTTAGTCCATATAGAAATGTCTAGATAAGTGCTCCAGTTAAACGATAAACAAGATTGTTCAGTAGATGTTGTGTTCAAATCACAACGAGATTAGCTTGAGAATCCATGAAAGTCATTGTTATACTTTAAATTTTAAGGTATAATGTAATTACGGACGAGTTATGGAAGTGAATGCGTTGCCCCCAGCGTGTCAACCGATTTTTGTTGACCGCTGCAGTGATACTTTCCTGGTGAAACAAGGGCTCAATTTGTAATGAATTTTAGCTTGCAAATCAGGCAATTAATTACCCCGTTGGTCCTGTTATTTGTAAACACATTTTTAGATATTAATACAGTGGATGCATGGTTAAAATTTTATTGTCCAAATATCTTTCCGTGCTAGGTGTGAAAGTTGCATTATTTTATTTAAGAAGTTCTTCGTTATCATTTTGTCATGTGTGTGTGTCAACAAGAATACATGAACGGATAAAAGGATTTTTAAAGTACTAAACACCTAAAGGTCCCAAAAACTTTACCCAATAGCATGTATCAACTGATTATTTGACAATAGGTCATAATTCATATACACTCTCTAAATGTTATATGAACTATAATCCTGGGGGATTTTAAAAAAGAATGTATGCAAAGTGGTATTCGGTTTTCATATGCATGATTGATCCCTTCATCTTACCATACGAAACTCATAATGCTGCTATTTATCATGCGTGGAAGTAGAGGGATTCCAGATTGCATGGTGCTGGTCCTGGCCCCTTAACATTAGTTGTTGGTAATTTTGGGAAACAATGCTTACTTTCATGATTCTCGTGTGTTAAGTGGTTGTTTCTTTAGTATCCTGCTGAGTTGTACCAACCTTTAGCTGTCCGTTTGTCTGATTGGGGTATGCTCATTATTTCATGAGAGTAACTTGTATGTATGGTTGTCTACTTTGTCAGGTTCATCATCATAACCCTACTGAATTCCCATTGTTGGCCGAGGAATTGTGTGCAGCACAGTCTCAAGGCACTGCGAAACCGTCATTCTCTGAAGTTCAGTCCAAGGCTGTTATTAGATTAAACAGAGGCAAACGGAAGGTAATGTTCTGGAAACGCCCTGTTATCATATACATATAATATCTCAATTTTTATGGATTGTTCACAGAGAAGGGCTCCATGCTCTTTTCTTTTTTGCCTCACTGGATAGTGGATACCTTATTTTTTTAAATATCATTTTTAATTTTAATTAGATAAGTATTTTTTGTTTACTGCAAGTTGTTTGATTATTTGCATATAAATTGAGTTTAAGTTTTTAACCACATGCAGCTACATTCTTATATTTATTTCCTACTGCAAATTGTTCAGATTCTTTTTTAATTGATATCATTGTCTTTCAGCATTTTAATATCTTTTACTGAGGTGTTTTTATTTGACCTGCATATTATATATATGCTTAGTTTAAAAAGATCAGGATTTCTCATGCATTCCCGGAAACATTAGCATTCGTACGTGAATATGAAAGTTTAGGACCTTATATATGTTTTAGGAAAACCACTAATTTCATTCAGAAAATTTACGTGTGGCCTAATTGTAATTTAATCTTTTTCGTTTGGAGACAAAAACTCACATCAAAACTTTGTGCTTTGTATGGTCACAATTGTACGATATATTTAGTTTAAATTAGTGACTTTAACCAAGGCCGACCATTTGACGCAAAACCAATGATGTTATTGGGGAAACAAGATTTTTCAGAGATCGAACTACTTGGATCGCTGTATCTTCAGCCCGTTAACGTGGTAGTAATAATGTGTATTCGATAATGAAATGGCCCAAGTCTATGCTCCTGAGTCCTGACATGTGTTTAATTTTGGTCCGATTTCTGATTTGGGGTTTATATAGGCCCAGTGGAGCAAATAATTCCTTATATATTAGAGTAATTTTATTTATTAACTAAAAATAAATTGACAATTGATCTAATGAAAAACATAACTTTTATGGATTATTCACAGATAAGGGCTCCATGCTCTTCTCTTTTTTGCCTCACTGGATAGTGGATACCTTATTTTTTTAAAAATCATTTTTAATTTTAATTAAATAAGTATTTTTTTTTCCACAGCTTGTTTGATTATTTGCATATAAATTAAGTTTAAGTTTTTAACCACATGCAACTACATTCTTATATTTATTTCCTATTGCAAATTGTTCAGATTCTTTTTTATTTGGTATCATTGTCTTTCAGCATTTTAATATCTTTTACTGAGGTATTTTTATTTGACCTGCATATTATATATATGCTTAGTTTAGAAAGATCAGGAGTTCTCCTGCATTCCCGGAAACATTAGCATTCGTAAGTGAATATGAAAGTTTAGGATCTTATATATGTTTTAGGAATTCCAGTTTTTTATGTAGACAATTTAGAAGAGTTAGAGTTATTTATATAAGCTCTCTTTAGATATAGATTCAGATTTGTGATCGCAAGCTGTGTCAGTAAGCAAAAACATAATTTTAATTTGAGTGCCTGTTTCCTTGTCCTCAAGTTAACAGTAAAAGTCACTGCTGATCTCCAAGTCTGATTCAAATGTTCAAATCACCACGAGATTAGTTTGAGAATCCATGAAAGTCATTGTTATAGTTTAAATTTTAAGGTATAATGCAATTACGGATGAGTTAGGGAAGTGAATGCGTTGCCCCTAGCATATCAACCGATTTCTGTTGGCTGCGCTGCAGTGATACTTTGCTGGTGAAACAAGGGCTCAATTTATAATGAATTTTGACTTGCAAATCAGGATATTAATTACCCAGTTGGTCCTGTTATTTGTAAACTAATTATTATATATTAATACAATGGATACATGGTTAAAATTTTATTGTCCAGGTATCTTCCCGTGCTAGGTGTGAAAGTTGCATTATTTTATTTAAGAAGTTCTTCGTTAACATTTTGTCATTTGTGTGTGTAAACAAGAATACATGAACGAATACAGGGATTTTTAAAGTACTAAACACCTAAAGGTCCCAAAAACTTTACCCAAGATCATGTATGAACTGATTATTTAACAATAGGTCATAATTCATATACACTCTCTAAATGGTATATGAACTATAATCCTGGGGGAATTTAAAAAAGGATGTATGCAAAGTGATATTCAGTTTTCATATGCATGATTGATCCCTTCATCTTACCCTACGAAACTCATAATGCTGCTATTTATCATGCGTGGAAGTAGAGGGATTCCAGATTGCATGGTGCTGGTCCTGGCCCCTTAACATCAGTTGTTGGTAATTTTGGGAAACAATTCTTACTTTGATGCTTCTCGTGTGTTAAGTGGTTGTTTCTTTAGTATCCTGCTGAGTTGTGCCAACCTTTAGCTGTCTGTTTGTCCGATTGGGTTATGCTCATTTTTTCATGATAGTAACTTGTATGTCCGGTTGTCTGCTTTGTCAAGTATGTCATCATAACCCTACTGGATTACCATTGTTGGCCGAGGAATTGCGTACATCACATTCTCAAGGCACTGCGATACCGTCATTCTCTGAAGTTTAGTCCAAGGCTGTTAGTAGATGAAAAACAGGCAAACGGAAGGTAATGTTCGAGAGATGCCCTGTTATCATATACATATGATATCTTAATTTTTATCCGGCGTACAAGTATATAGTACAGTTTGGTACGAAGGGGCTACTAAACTACCAATATGAATAAATATAACGCTAAAACATGAAATAGCAATTAATCCTCGTAAAATAAATAGTCAAGTCAAGTCGTAAAATAAATATTCACCATCTTGCGTGTTTTTCGTTGCTGAGGGTGTGACGCGCCCTGCTAAATGCAACCTTGCAATGTCAAGACCTTTAACGTGTTGAATACAAGTAGTGATATTATTCATATTGGTAGTTTAGTAGCCCCTTCGTACCAAATTATACTATATACTTGTAGGCCGGATAAAAAATTAGATATTATATGTATATTTGATTTCTTAAAATTGAGCAATGTATGTATTTTTAGTGTAATCCTAGCTACATTAAAAATCAATTGCAACACAAGCAATTATACAAAAATGTAAATAGTAGTATGCCAATGTTTGCAGAAATTAACAAAAATTTGTGGTTTATAATACCGGAGGTTCTTCAAAGCTTTTGTTTCACCAAAAATACAAAGGGAATTGCTCCCCTATATATTTTTTTCTGCATTTTGGTCTTCAAGCTTGCTTCTCTAATTCAACCATTCTATCAATGATTGCCTTTCATGTTAATTGTAGCATGATGATCTTGCAATTTGTGTACCTAATTGTCCATTGTAGCAGGTATTAGTTTGTTATGAAAAAATTGTGATTGTGATTGGCAAGAGACGATAAGGAGAGAAACAGACAACTGCTGGTTTCTGTTGTGGAAGTTATTTTCGTGATTCAGAGAATCGCATAGGTAGGGAACCACTTGTGTTTGATGGAGCCTGCTCCGAAGAAGCGAGGTAGACCAAAATTATTCCTCACAAAAGAAATGGTGGAAGAACGTAAAACGGCAAAGCGGCTTTGCTTTAATTCACGACGAAATGGTACCAATATTTAATTTCTCCATCTCCCCCTTGACTTTTTCTTCCTTTTAATAATTTCCCAGCTACCTAACCATTATTGATATTGATGTATCTTAATATACCGTTCAGTGCAGTGAGGTTGTTAAGCCCCATTTCACTATTACTGGTTTTTTTAGTGGTGTCAAATTTTCTTCGCCGTCAATTTCCTGCTCCTCCACTTCAATCTTGTATCGTTAATTTTCACCTAATTAATTTTTAGTCTTCTCAACTGAAGGTGGCTCCAGACAACACTGTTCAGGCAACAACAATAGCGGGGGATTTGTCGGAGGTAACAAGTCATTTAACAAAGTCATAACCGTTTTTATGAAAATTACAATGTTCGGAGGTATGATAGAAAGTTTCTATTCCCGTTGCTTTGTGGTTTTTATGCACATAATCACCCTCAGTCTCCAAACCTCAAATAGGGACATATATGCACCTCAAGAACGCGGAAAAAATGATGATTCACCTTATTACTAAAGTGCTAAATATGATTGCATTTTCTCAGTTGTAAGTGTGATCCACGTCTAACTTTATTGACAAATGACAGAGAACCTTTCTGGCAACAATATTGCACATGAGGATCCTCATGAGAATGTTGAGTCTCATATTGGGGGAACAAGTGATACAGGTATGCACCATGCTCCACACAACATTCCGTTTGCACGCGGTTAAATTTTGCTTTAGGTTTCAGTATGTGCTCATTTGTCTGTATAAGGGAGGAACATCCTAATGTTGTTGTATTAGTTAACATATATTTTTCCAGTTGTGCATTGCTTTGAGTGAAATTATGGTGTCAAAAAATATAGTGCCATTTCCTTTCTGTAGCAGATTTGTGTGATGCAGGCTAAATATTGACCATGTTCATGAGTGGTAACCTATCAAAGATTGTTTTTTTTCTTGTGTTATTCCCTTTTACAAGTTGATTTTTGGCAAAGGGTTTTGTTCCAGCCAATCTATCATTATTGGAACTAACTCTACAATTTTAATGTACAAGGACCATCAAATGAATCACTTCAGCTGTAGATGTAACCAATATTAGATTGCCATCTTTTACGTCCAAACCATTTTCTGAATTGTGACGAATTTGTAATGTGTTTATCGGTGGCGGAAAAATATGCAGTTTTGCTGTAAAAAACCCTAATTGCACTCAAAATTTCATTGCATATGTTAAATAATCAACCCAGTATAAATGATATTTCTTGTGAATGCAATCTGTCACCCCTGAGTTGCCAATTACATTTCTCCGGCATATAAGCAATAAAGTCATAGTGATTTAAGTTTGTTGACAAATTACAGGGGACCTTTCTGGGAGCAGTATTGCACGTGAGGAACATGAGAATGCTGAGGGTCATGTTGGAGGAACCAGTGATACAGGTATGCGCCATGCCACAGACAACATTCCTTTTGCACGCGATTAAATGTTGCTTTAGGTTCCAGTATGTGGTCATTTGTCTACGTAAAGAAGAAACATAGTAATGTTGTAGTACAAATTAACATATATTAGTCCAGTTGTGCATTGTTTTGAGTGAATTTGTAGTACCAAAAAATCCTATGCCGTTTCCTTTCTGTAGCACATATGAATTTGGAACAATAGCATTGATTTCAAATGATAAAAACCGATTAATAAAAATGGAATAATGAAAATAAATTCCTAATCTTGCTTTTGAAAAATAGAATAATTTAAATTCCAGAATTAAAATTTTATCATAGATTAACAAAAGAGAACTACGGTTAGGAAATTAAATCTGTGCTAACATCAATGTATCAACATAAACTTGGACAGTCTATACAAATAAAAATCACTTAAAAATTCATGAAATGATAAATGTTTCAGATAAAAAGGATCAAATGTGCCTGCATGCAAAAACTAATTGTCGCTTCCAATTTCCAAAATACTCCCAGGCATGTAAAATTTCCAGGATACGGTTCTTCAGTACCTTTCTTCTGTTTCTCATCAGAAAAGGTGGTTTTTTTCTGGGACCCTACATTTAAATACAACGATTTTCAACACAGGATTTCTTAAATATAACATCAAATGGATAAACATTAAAGATTATTAAAGACAGAGAATTCACAAAAGTTAGGTTGTTTAAGCACATTACTCTGTTAATTTTGAACACATTGCATATTGATTTTGTCCCCCCGTGCACATTGTTTGTGTGCACTGTGCATAAAGTGACCTTTTCCAACCAGTCCAGCACCATTTGTTCTCCACTCTATAAACAACGTGTACCACTCAGGTTGTCCATTATGACCCCTCCTCTCATCTTTAAGCCACCCCACCCAACAACAACTTGTGAAAAGCACCTGTGACAAAATGATGATGCTATAGGCCTTTTAAATGACAAACTCATTGTAGCATACACAAACACATATAAATGTTCTTACAAACATGACATAACGACTAAGAAGTTTGTTACCCCATCTTTCAATCTATTTACTTGAGGAATTATTATTTTCATCCTGCTCCTAATCAACTTCAATCACAGACTGGTTTAATTATAGTTAATTGGAATCTAAAACAAAGTAAATGTTAAGTACAGATTTCCACTTAGCTTCATCTCAATGCAAAACTTAACAAAAATATAATTGATTAGTCCTAATCCAAACAAACTCCTTGTTTCTATCATAATTTAAAATGAATATCACAATTATGCATGTAGGCCTATATTACTCGGACTTTTACATGACAGTCTGACACTATACCTACGCAACCAATCTCTTCTTCATACTTATTTGGTATCGTTATTATGGGAATTAAAATGTATCACCTGCATAATATTTTCTTTTAGAGTACTAGACATACCAGCTTAAGGATCTGTATAAATATTTTATATTTTCTAACTGCAACTTTTGTTCCGTGTAGGTTCCCGTAAAATTCGTCTGACCATTAACCTGAAAAAAAAAAACTTTCGTAAGTTTCATGAGAGCCTCAACTGCTTATTTTGGTTCCCTCATTCTGTATCGTCTGCTCATTGTTTTGTTTTATCTTTTTGGTCATGTTACGGAAGGTGACATCAATTCTATACTGGATATGGGAAAACAGGACCAGACATGTGGTTTTTGTGAGGCCCAGGTTTGGGGTGCTGAATTTACGGGAAGATATGTGGGTACTGGCCCAAAAGGATATTCTATTTGTTGTGGAAAAGGAAAAGTACAATTACCCTTTCTGCGTGAAACACCTCCTGAATTAGGTGAATTATTAACTTCTGGCAGTAGATTGTCTAGAATGTTTTTCCCAAAAAGCCGAGTTTATAACAACATCTTCGCTTTCTGTTCATTTGGAGGGAAAATCGATGACTCTGTGAATAAAGGTAAAGGCCCATATGTCTTCCGCGTGTCAGGTGAGACCTATCATAACTTTGGTTCCTTAGTTGCGCCAGACAGCTGTGCACCTAAATTTGCGCAAATATACATGTATGATGGGCAACAAGCCATTGATCATCGGGTAAATTTTGTGGGTACTAAGGATGTGTTGGATCCTACTATTATAGCAACGTTACAGGAAATGTTAAATCGGGAAAATTTTTTGGTGGGAGTTTTTAAACAAGCGCAGCAAAGGTTTGATGGTGTTGATGAAATACCGGTTCGTCTCAGATTGTTAGAGAGGAGGACAACAGATGGTCGGTTTGAAAATATCCCTACTCAAAATGATTATGAGTTTGCAGGCCTCACAGTGGATAATGACTTTGCTAATTATAGGGATATAGTTGCCGAGGACAAAAGATTGGGATTGAAGCACATAAGCGATCTACACCCCTGCTTTATGTCAATGCAATACCCTTTGCTTTTTCCATACGGAGAGGATGGTTACCGAACTAATATAAAACACCGTAATGTGCAAGATGCAAGACATCAAAAGATGAGTACAGTTAGTCAGCGTGAGTATTATTCATTTAGGTTGCAATACCGTCTTGCTGAGGGTCGAACATTACTGCTTGGGGGACGGCTGCTTCTGCAGTTTATAGTTGACGCATGGTGCTCTATCGAGCGTGGTAGATTGCAATGGGTGCGCACTCACCAATCTATAATTAGATCAGATTTGTATAACAATATTGTTGACAGTCTTAGGCGTGGTGATTTGGTGGCCACTGATGTGGGAAAGCGCATTGTCTTGCCATCAAGTTTTACAGGTGGCTATAGATATATGCAGCAAAACTTCCAGGATTCATTAGCTGTTTGCAAAGAATATGGCCACCCCGACTTATTCATTACATTTACCTGCAATCCAAAGTGGGATGAAATACAGAGTGCCATTCAGTATTCGGGTTGCAAAGATGCATCTGTACGTCCAGATATTGTTGCGCGTGTCTTCAAAATGAAGCTAGATGCCATGATGAATGATTTCACAAAGAACGATGTGTTAGGACGTGTGTTGGCAGGTATTTGCATTTGAAATTACATATGATTTTTCCCTCTATAACCTTCTATGATTAAAGTCATTCCTATTGTGCTACACTACTTGAGGTGTGTCATCACTGCTTTTTGGTCTTACCTTCATAAAACACTATGCACTGTTCCTTGGGTCACGCTTAATGGCCTTTCCTAAGTAGCTTGTCCTGCTAAAGTTGCGGTTTACTTATGTACAATAAACATGGTAAATATAACACATGTAGAGAATTGGCAAACGCATGTCAGGCCACCCCAGTTGTGCCAGGACTGATGAATCCTGAAATAAAAAACATTAGAAAAGTGTTATTTGCTATCACTTCCAAGATTCTGACTAAGGATTCATTATATCTTAACATCTCAGCTAGAAGTAAACTTGACATAGGTGTGTACCTGTGTTTCAATCATTGAATGTATGATAGACTGTGGATGAATCACAATATCAATATCATCATAATAAGATCCATAGAGGTAATGTGCTTCAATAACTTCTAAACCCTGTCAGAATGAGGATAAATAAGTTTAAGGTTGCAGCAAAAGGAATTTAGTTTTACCCCGACTCTAAAATGAAACAGTAGTTAGCACATGGAGACTGGAGAAGGAGATAGGAGGTGGACATTACAAAAGTTAAAGGGAGAATATTGTACCTGGCAAAATTAGCCCAGAAAAAAAGTAACTTGTTGAAAAGAGTAGCAGAGTCCACAGTGATCTTCTTTCCCATATTCCAGTTAGGATGCTTCAAAGCATCAGCTACTTTGACTTCTTTTAGTTTATCCACAGGCAAGTCCCTATTACCATGAAAAAATTGATCTTTAGCTTTCAACTAGTGTAGCATTACTTCTGTTGTCAAGGTCATGTTTGCAATATAAATAATCTCACACCCCACACCAAGCATTTTATAAAAACAAAGGTGATAGGATTTGAAATGAGGTAGAAGAAAGAATGTTACACAATACCAGAATGGACATAGGTTTAATAAAATACTACTTGCTGAAATTTCCTATTAAAAAATGTTCGGTTAGAGTATAAAGCTTGTCCCGAATTACGTATAGTTGTCTCTTCAATGGAAGAGAACAGAAGTGAAAGAAATTTATTTGATCAAAGTGACAGAAGCAAATCAGTACTTAAGAAAACTAGCTTTTTAATAAAATTATGTATTCTTCAACTTGAAATTGAAAGGATATTAAAAATGGATACAAACACGTCACATATATAGACTCATAATTATACCGGAAAGCTCCACCTGAGGCGGTTAATATTATGCACCTCAGAACACCTTCCGGTAATCCTTGAATACACTGAAGCAAGGACATACATTATTAAAGTCAAACCTTGTAATCAGTACCAATAACAATTATCCACAACAAAAGTGGTATTATAAACTATAACAATTGCAGCTACCATATTACTGTGACCCGCCTTTATAAAGTGATAACAATTTAATTAAAATTGATATAGCCAACATACCTGAAATATTGCAGAATGCTCTGAATCGGCGGGTAGAATCTTTACTTTATGCTTATGCGCAAGAGGAAGGACAAAGGGACCACCAGCAATCAGAGTCTCTTTATTAGCCAAGGCAAT
The DNA here is from genome assembly GCA_030848705.1 of Heracleum sosnowskyi. NCBI lineage: Eukaryota > Viridiplantae > Streptophyta > Magnoliopsida > Apiales > Apiaceae > Heracleum > Heracleum sosnowskyi. Next base: position 16,601,878 of record CM061239.1, read on the forward strand.
GTCTTCCCCTGCTTCTATAGCAGCTACTGTTGGCTAACAAACAGAAAAATTCTGATTAGCCATGGATTATAGAGTTAACCATTCATGTATCTAATCTCAGCAGCAACATTTTCAAAGCTAAGCACGTCTGAATATCAAGAACTGCATTTGGCATATAACTTAAAACTGAAAATATCACAAATACATATATTGTGCCATGGACACTAAATGAATCATTTTGTGTCCTTCCTTCATTAATTTAAAATCATTTTCGAGGTTTGGAACTCCACTAAATACATAGAAATATGATTGCATATACCTGTTTTGTTGTTGCTTAATGAAATATTTAGGTTTTTCATAGGTTTTCTTTTTGGGAAAGACTTTGCGTACATAATATTGAAATTCGTTGTTGTTGGTAATATGTTGGGAAATTTATCTTATACTGTTATATTTGTTTGTCAGTGGTGTACACAATTGAGTTTCAAAAGCGTGGTCTCCCACATGCTCATATAGTGTTGTGGCTTGCAAACGAAGACAAATTAGTTACTCCAGAGCAGATTGACGAAGTTATATGTGCTGAAATTCCTGATGAATTGGGTGATCCGGTAGGATATAAAGCAGTTTCTCAGTTTATGATGCACGGACCTTGCGGGGCCGCAAATCCAAGATGTCCATGTATGTATAAGGGCAGATGCTCAAGGCTTTTTCCAAAGGCTTTCTGTGATGATACAACTATGGACGCTGATGGATATGCTCTGTACCGGAGGAGAAATACTAAAACAACAGTGGAGTGCAACAATATACTATTAGATAACAGGTTTGACTCAAATTCTGGTACTTCTTATCAACAACATTAATAGCTTTATTAGTCTGTGTGCATACAACATTCTTTTGTATAAACATGCACAGACAATCATTCATGCTTAATTTATTTTAAAATATGCTATACACATTAACGAATATTCTTCCCATTGTAGCCACATCGTCCCTTATTATCAATCTCTGTGCATACAACATTCCGTTTTATGAAGATGTTAAAAAAAAAAATCATGTTTTAACTTCTTTAAAAAATGCTATAGACATTAACTAATTTTCTTGGTGCTGTAGGCACGTCGTCCCTTATCATCGTGGTTTATTGGTCAAATATCAAGCCCACATTAACGTTGAATGGTGCAACCGTTCCCTGTCCATAAAATATTTATTCAAGTATATTGGCAAGGGACCTGACACAGCCACATTTGTTATACAAAAAGCTGACCAAACAACCAGTGCTGTGAATCAGCCCTCTACATCAGTACAACCAGTGGATTCTGACGAAATCAACAACTATCTTTCATGCCGATATGTATCGGCAGCTGAGGCCTCCTGGCGAATATTTGAGTTCCCAATACATTATAGGGAGCCATTTGTACAACGCTTATATTTCCACCTTGAAAATGAACAAGAAGTGAGGTTCCGTGACAATGAAAGTTTGCCAGAGGTTGTTCGTCGAGTTGATCCCAATGGAACAATGTTCATTCAATGGATGTTTAATAATCAACATGATGCACAAGGTCGTGACTTAACCTTTGTTCAATACCCAACAAAATATAGGTGGGATGCCTCGGCAAAGCGTTGGCTTCGTCGGAAAAAAAGAATTAATGTTGTCGGCCGCATGGTGTACGCTCATCCTGCATCTGGAGAGAGATTTTACATGCGGTTGCTGTTGAACTTTGTTACCGGGCCAAAGGATTTCAAGGACATTAGAACTGTGGACGGAGTTGTGTACTCGACATATAAAGAGGCGTGTTTTCATAGAGGTTTGCTTGAATCAGATAAGGAATGGCATATTGCCCTGGATGATGCTTCACATTGTGCTACTGCTTCGCATCTCCGTGACCTATTTGTCACTTTGTTGGTTTTTTGTGAAGTGGGTGACCCCGGAAAACTGTGGTCCACTCATTGGACTGCATTAGCTGATGACCTTGAATATAATCGAAGAAAGCTAACAAATTTACCAACACTGAAGATCAACATTGCCGACAAAGAAATGTTGGCACTCGAGGCAATTAATAATTTGCTGAAGCAATACGGGAAAAAATTGACTGATTACCCTGGTTTGCCGGAGTTGAACAGTGCCACCACTTCCCGATATAGGAATGAATTATTGATTGAAGAGATGATGTATGATCGGGATGCTCTTCGGTTGAAAGCAACCATCAATTTTGGTCAGCTAAATCAGCTACAACGCGCGGCCTATGAAACAATTATTGAATCTGTGGAGTCAAACTTAGGTGGCCTATACTTCGTCTATGGGCCTGGCGGGACCGGGAAGACTTTCTTGTGGTCGACCATCATTTCCAAGTTAAGGAGTGATGGTAAAATTGTTCTTGCAGTTGCTTCTTCCGGTATAGCTTCTCTTTTAATTGAAGGTGGAAGAACAGCCCATTCGCGCTTCAAAATACCCCTAGATGTTGATGAATACAGTTGTTGTGATATTAAACAAAATACCTACCTTGCGGAACTTATATGCAACACTAGCCTTGTCATATGGGACGAAGCTCCTATGAATCAACGCTTTATATTTGAAGCAGTTGATCGTACATTCCGTGACATCCGTTGTAAGGTTACTCCCGATGCACAATCATTGCCATTTGGCGGTATCACCATGCTACTCGGTGGGGATTTCAGGCAGATTTTACCCGTGCTCCCTAAAAAGGGGAGGGAGGACATTGTAGCCGCAACTATTACCAAATCTAAATTATGGCAATCTTGCAAGGTATTCACGCTTATTGACAATATGAGAATTGAAAAAAATGTCCCAAAAATCACAGTTAATGATAGGAAGATTGAATTTCGAGATTGGGTCTTGGGTTTGGGTGATGGGACAGAGCCAACTTATCTATTTGGTGAAGACGTTGAACCTTCGTGGATAAAAATCCCAGATGAGGTGCGAATCTTACTTTCCTTGTCTGCCCTTAATATGAGCTTTCTTTTATTTCATTCCGTTTTAGTTGATGTTAAGTAAACATGAAACCCAACTAATTTAGAACATTACACCCACCAACTTTGGATCAAGACTTGTGTCGTATTAAGTGATTCTATAAAAACTTAGAGTTAGTTAACACATGTGTCGCACAATCTTAGGGTAGAAAAACATGTATGACATCCGTATTGGTGGTCCTTACAGGTACCACATAAATTATTAACTACATATGATTCACATTTGCTCAAATGAAATATGGATTCCTGCTTACCTAAGGTTACGACATACATTTTATAAATATAATGTCATACATCTATTTCTACGACGTACTCATTCTCTGCCTTAATTCATGTTGCCAGCAATGAAAACCTCACAATCATTGAAACTCAGTCAGGATTCCGTTCTAAATATAGGTACAACTTATGAGAATATGTGTAAATTCCCAAAAAACCTCCTATACCCCCAATCCGAACCTGAAAATTTATATACAGACGTTTTCTATGTCCGATTTATAATGTGTGTACAAAAATCATTAATTATGGTTCTTGGTTCCCCTTCTTTGGATGCGTTATATTTTTTAACAATTAAGCATAAATTGCAAATAAATTCAACTATCGGTGATATAACAAACTAAACTACTTCTATTGCATGTTTTGTAGCTGAACCTGGCTTACACTGGTGATCCGATGAATGCAATAGTCAATGAAGTGTATGGAGATTTGCAACAAATGCATGGCAGCGTTGAGTATCTACGAGATAGAGCTATATTAACCCCACTCAATGAGTTTGTGGAATCTGTTAACAACTCTGTCCTGCACCGGCTGACAGGAGATTTTAGAGCATACAAAAGTTGTGATAGTATCTGTAAAGCGTCATCGGGCAGCGCAGCGGATGAGGTCCTATATCCACCTGAATATCTTAACTCATTGAAATTTAGTGGTGTCCCGAACCATGAGATTAATCTTAAGGTTGGGGCTCCTATAATGCTGCTGCGCAATCTAAATCCTAAGAAGGGACTATGCAACGGAACCCGGCTCATAGTTACACGGTGCTATCCATTTCTCATTGAAGCTTCAATTATAACGGGCAACCGAATCGGTGACACCACGTACATACCAAGGATACACATGTCACCTGCGGATAAAACACTACCTTTTGTGCTCAAGAGAAAGCAATTCCCAGTGGCGGTTTGTTATGCAATGACTATAAACAAAAGCCAAGGACAAACGATGAAGAATGTTGGATTGTTTTTACCGAAAACCGTGTTCAGCCATGGCCACTTCTACGTGGCTGTGTCTAGAGTCACCTCTCCAACGGGGTTGAAAATTGTGTGTGTTGATGAGGAGGAAATTTGTGGTGGTTACACAAAAAACATTGTTTACCGAGAGGTATTTGAAAATCTGATATAAGCTGTCTCACAGAATATTCATTATTCGACATCTCACTAAGTAAAACCCATAATCCAGGCCCTTCTACTGCATGCTTCGAAAGGTAATCCTTCCCGACCTTTATTACTCATATGTTTGATATCTACAGTCCTATGTGTAGATCCTGTTTTCAGATGTGGGAATTATATGAATATTTTATATTAAAAGGCCATGTCGTACTGACAAAACTTCTGAAACTGCAGCTGGAATTATACTTCAGTTTTCGTACTAAGTTGTGCTTAGCTTTTGCAGATATATTGGCGTATAATATGTACTTTCCACTGCTTTACCTTTTAAAGTATAGTGTAATTACAGAAGAGTTAGAGATGTGAATGCGTTGCCCCTGCCATATCAAACAATTTGTGTAGACTGGTGCAGTGATGCTTTACTGGTAAAACAAGGGCTCCGTTTGTAATGAATTTCGCCTTTCAAATCAGAAAATTAATTACCCAGTTGGTCCTGTTATTAGTCAGCACATTTTTAGGTATTAATACAATGGATATATGGTTTGAACTTTTTTGACCAATTATCTTTCTGTGCTAGGTGTGAAAGTTGCAATATTTTATTTAAGATGTTATTCGTTATCATTTTGTCAATTCTGTGTGGTATGGACCTTGCTTCACACTGTTGATTGTTTTCTGGAGTTTTTATTTGTGTATTAGCCTGTTTGACAAACGACCTTTCAATGATACAATGATGTTTATACTGGTCTGAGTTTTCGTTAAGGGAACATTTGGTTACGAACTCCATTCATGAGATAATGATAGAGGTGTTGTATGTTACATGCAAAAAATATTTTTGTGCCAGCCCATGAGGGAAGTATACTAACAATTTTGTGCCAGACATGCAGAGATAAACTTGCTAAATTTTTACCAACAAACTCGCATGTGTACATATTAAGACTTTCACGCCTCGTACACTGCCTGTTTCATTTTTAATTTTGCTCTTAATTCTTTCTCTGTTACAGCATTACACAGTGTAGGTGCAGTCGTTTGAAATCCATTTGGATTACGGTACTATAGGCTTTAAACTAGGATACGATTAAATTTACACCAAAATGTATATTTACGCAGGAGATATAGTTATGCTTATGCCAATTATTGTTGTAAAGTATTTCTAATGCTAATTTTTCTGATAATTATTTCTTCAAAATGATCTGTTCATATCTTAGATGTTTTGTTGCTCAAAACGACTCTGTGTATTTTTAAAAGACTTGTGCAGTGATTTATCGTACGGACCTATACATACTTACCCAGAGGTGAAAATAACTGTTCCTATCATTCGTCTACATCACTTTTTTTCTACGTTTTTTACTACTACCAGTTTACAAGTTTGTTGAAGATATCACATTAACTAAAATAACTAAATCTATTACTAAATCTTTATCTTATTTTTAAGAACTAGTGTAAAAGCCCGTGCGAGGCACGGACTTGCTTATAGACTGAAATAATTTCTCGAACGAACATGTATTGAAATCGGAATAATTTTGTAATTAAAAATATGGAAAATAATATTATTTTGAATTTATCTTTTATATGTATGAAAATTCTCTTAACTTTTTTTTTAATTTAATAAAATTTTACAAAATTTGAATGAATTTCGATATGATAAAGATCAAATTATTATTTTTTGGCCAAAATTTTATTTAGTTTTAAATGATATGAAATGCATTTTATCAAATTTAATAATTAATTATAATATAAATGATAATTTAAGTATAGTTGTCCGTATATAATATGGACGTATCTAAACTTATGTATATTTAATGAAATAGCATTGTACTTGTAAATAGAATATAAAGTTGGTCACATATGTAATACTATACCGTGATCACATCATAAAATCTCTGATCATCCTATTAATCTCTGAACGGTGACTCAATTGAATACTCCGATCACGGGTGTTCATGGTTTGCCAACCTGACTACCGAACCAACCCAACACTATTTTTGGCCGATCAAGCCGATAGAAGAAAACTCGATACTTAATTGAGTTAAAAAAATTTTAAACTGATTTAAATGGATTAGATATGAAATGTATATTTTTCAGCCAACCGGATTTAACTTACAAATAATTTTTGTTTGATATTTAAATATATATTGTACATACAACCATACATTAGATAATACATCATACTGACATTTATAGATATATGTGTATATAATTATATTATTAAAATTATAATTATTCTAAAATAAAATATTAACACTAAATCGCAAGTTATGTGTATTTTAGTTTACTTAGATTTTCTAAACCATTCAAACTGATACAACCGACCCAAACTAATGTATTATAAGCAGGGTTGGGTTGCAAATTTAAGTTTTGCAGGTTGGATAAAAAAAATTCAAAATTATATAACTGAGTCGAATTACAAAATTCTTCCAACTTATAAACAACTCCTCACACCGATTCCCAATTTTTACAATGATGTGTGCAACTTAAAATTTATTTTTTAATAATAGAAGTAACCGATAATATGTTACTTATAGATTTTAATATTATATTTATGTATTAGAACCTAAATATTTCATATAAAATATAATAAGTAACATATTATTATGTAAAAATATAAATCTTATAACAATTAATAACCTAATTGATATTTAATCGAAAAAAAATAATTGAAGTAATTTTTTTTATAGATAATTGAATACATTACTGTATACTTAAAAACACGAAAACTAAAAAATACAAAGTTGTATAAATAATATGAAGTAACATTTCATTTGGAAAAGTTAAAATTTAAAAAAGTAATTGTATAAACATGTTATATAAATAATATAAAATAACATATTGGTCACTCAAAAGTTAAAGTATTAAAAGAAAATAGGAAGAGAGAATTATACGCTTTATCTAATAATTTTTTTAGAGTAAACTCAAAATTCAATGTAGCACTGTTGATAATGAAAAGAAATTTATATAAGGAGATATTAGTTCGATTTTCAATGGCTACACAAATTCAACCTCTTTTAATTCTAAATACACTGTTACCATGGTTCCAGTAAAGACAAATGGGGAAATATTAGCCTACAAATATGGACTCAATTAAACGCATGACTTAAAGAAAGCAAATATACGTTTTCTACAATATAACATTCAATTCACTCTTAATCTTTAATGCCGTTTTTTTATTTTCATATGCTTGTAGTTTTGTCATAATTATATCTAATTCGTATGAATACTTGTGTGAAAAAGGATCCTCTAAAAACCATATTAATAAATTAATATTAACCCATCATTATGAATTAATACAAAAAAAAACTTTATATATAGTAACGGTCCCTATAATATTTCATGCCCATTAACAAACTGGCTATCCACATTCTCATACACATTAGTACACTATATAAACGTGCCTTAGCTAACCTAATAGTTATCTACCCCTTCCATAAACCAATATTGCTCTGCCTTTGTCTACACAAATTTTACATATGGCTCCTCCGCTGTCATTGCTATCAGCTCTTTCATCGCAGACCGATGCTTGTGCAGTTCTTGTGCGCGTAACTAGGGTATGGGAATCCATCAACAAACGCAGCAATCAACTCATGTACACCAACATCATTTTGGTAGATGAGGAGGTAACCTTTTTATGCTATTAAACATAAAACATCATACAAACACATCAGTCCATGTGTTACTTAATCATAATGATTTGAGGATCTCATGTAACTCTTTTTCAGGATAACCACATGTTGGCAACGGTCAGGAACAACCAAAAGGATGTATTTATGCCGCTTTTATCCGAAACTGGTGTCTACACTATTTCGAACATCAAGTTAGTACCAGGGCCAGCCTTATACAGGACCGTAAATAGGGATCTTGCAATCAACTTCTTCTACAAAACAAAGATCCAAAAAGCTACCGACGATGGCTCAATTCCACGATACAAATTTGAACTTAAGGAATTTGAGGACATGCCAAACTATGTCGCCAATGTCAAGTGCCTTATAGGTACAAACCTCTGTAGCCTCTTTTTACAATTTTGCAATTAACCGCTCAGAAACTATTTTTGTGTGCCTGCAGAAGTTGTTGGCATGGTTATAGGCTACGGTCAGCTCGAGACGCGGTCCAATGGAGCGCGCAAAATTGATGTCGTCTTAACTAATGCCAGGCTAGATCTATACCAAAATATTATTTCAAATATTTTTGCTATTCTATACTTTAAAGAGTATCTTTGCAAACACCATCCAAAAATGTAAAATTAATCCATTTTTTATGTCAATAGGAATGAAAAGATTGTCGTTGCACTGTGGGAAAGCAAGGCTTCCCAATTCCATGAACTACTGATCGCTGAAAAGGATGTTCCGCTAATTGTTGTCATAACTGGACTCATGGTCAAAAAATTTTCAGGTATATAATTTATCATTTTGCTGCACTACCATAACGTTTGAAACATCATGAAAACTTTAAAAATTGGCAGAATTAAAATGCTCATTCGCACACACTCATATATATGCTTTCTGATATTTCTTATGTCATTCAGATAAGGTGCTTCTGTCCAGCAGCGATGCCACAAGGATCTACGCCAACATAGACTATACACCAGTCAAAGATCTCAGGAATGCGATCGCAGCTGCTACAGGAAATGCAGCAGAGAATCTGCCCAAGCCGACCTACAATCGGTTTGTCACTGCAGAGGAACCCACCCTACAGGACCTAACCATTAAGGAAATACTCGAAACAACCCTACCCAATTCAGCTGCTGTAAGTCAATTCATTTATGAACACCTAGATATTCACTTAGTTATTATTAAAAATAAAATTGACCCCAGCAAAAATAACCTTGATCAATATCTTCTCAACACTGCAAAATATTAGGTCCTTCGTCGTACTTGCGAGGCAACAATAGTTGCCATCTTACAGGGTGAGGGCTGGTACTACAACTGCTGCCCACGTTGTTCGCGCAAGGTCCAGGCGGTTGAGGGAGACTATTACTGCAACAACTGTGCTAAGGAAGCAAACGACTTCAAGCCACGGTAACATTTCATACTAATAACAAAAATTGAATCGTGCTTGGTTGCTCTTTCATACTACTAATAAAAAATAAACACATCTTCAGTATCCACATAAATTCGTAGCATTATTATCGCCTATCCTCCCAAAGCACTGTGTTTATGTAGGGTGCTAGAATTCTATATCAAGGAGACGCATTTATCTGAATCACACAACATTAAACGACCGAAAAGTATAATAATTTAAATTTTATGTATTATTTGGAAGAGTACATTTACAAGGATGTTTATTTAATTTTTTTAAGGCAAGCAAAGATTGTCCTGTTCAAGTTCTATTTAATCTGGTCCTTTCCAATTAAATTAATTATCAAACATTTTCAAATTTCTGTTGTAGCCCTTATAAATTCATAATTGCACTGATTACTAGGAAAAACATGTTTTATAATTTATAAACTTTAAGATATACACTACCAACTTTCAAATTTAGAAATATTAATCATATTTAAAACAACTGACCTCCTTTACACAAATAGGTAATTATAATGGATACTTGAACTTAAAAGTTTGACAAATGCTTGATACCTACACTCTTTGTGATAATTATACTTTAACACCATCAAATATATATTATTGTACACTCTGTAAAAACATAAATCAGATTGAAATGAACACAAAGTGCAAAAAACAAGAAAAATTAACTCAAATAATTCTTTACTTTAACAAATTCAATCTTCTACAGCTATGTGTACATCTCCTTTAAGAATTTCCACAAATTAACAGTTTATTTTGAAATGAGGCCACACATTTAAACCTCAACTAAGACCTCACGCAACAACCGCGACCAAAGTATATTTGTTTCAATTATGAAAAACTCTCGTAAATTTGTTACAACAACTAATTATTAAGCATGTAATTACCATTCAGTTACAAGGTCATTGTTCGGGTTGAGGATACTTCAGCACGTACGACTTTCACACTGTTCAACAAGGAGGCTGAACAACTCATTGGTGTACCGGTGGAGACTTTGCTCACCCAATTTTCTGAGGTAACGTATATCATAATACACATTTACTAATCCTACAACACTAATGATGTGGAAAATATGTTTTCTGAAATATCTTTAATTTATAGGCTCCTGGCATGACTGTTATACCACCAATTATCAACAATATTATTGGCAAAATGTGTGCATTTGATATTAAAATCAATTCCTACAACACGGAGCGTGGTTATGAAGAATACACGGTTTATCGTTTGTCGGAATGTCCGGAAACTACCAAGGAGGCACCTGATAGCCATGCACCTGGCAAAAGCACCAAGAGGCAGAAGACTGGTTGACATTTCTTTGCAAATGTCACAACTCCACTTTACTTTATTTTATTGCCCTAATAATGCAAGCGAAACTCAATTTCAAGTTTCAGTTTTATTTTTAATCTTTGGGACATGATGCCCAGAACAACCAATTTCCCTGGCACTGCAAAACATTTTCATAACAATTTGTTTCAATAAGTTTTTTATATTCTCATAACATTTTATATAAGGATCATATCCTGTGTACATCCTGTGCCACCTGAAGCAAAGCTTGCACCTGTGGACAAATCTTTTATTTGTAGAGAAGGGTCCAAGTATGCTGCCACAAGCTCTTTATTTCCTAATCCTGCAGCTTTCAACAGAGTTAACATTTAATGTTGGTTTAGGAATACTCTTCTTTTCCTAAATATTAATTAGGCCACTAACACGCTCGCAGATGATATTAATAGATACAGCTTTAGGAAAACAAACAAGCATGTATCTTTAAGAACTAACGAGTTTTAGTACTTGCTAAGTAGTACCTATCATGTCTGAAGGTGTTCACGCATTGGTAAATCTCCCTGTAGCTAAACCACCACTGAAATCAATGCCGTAAGGAGGAAAACTGCATTTTATAATGGAACTGCGATTGTTATTGTTAACCTGATCCGCTATCGAGTCTCCAAACAATATCAATCCTGGAACAGTAACATTTTTTAGTAATTTTATTAAAGCTTCGCGCCCCATGATCATGCCACACCAAAGTATGGGACAATAGACTACTAATAGTACATTGCTATTTGATTTAATAAATGTTAAATACCTACAGGATTTCATGGAGGGTAACTTCCGCATGTATAGAAATGTGAAGAAGAATCCGCGACCGCTTAAACGTACCAAGTGCAATTGTGTATTTCTCAAGGAGCTGCTGGAATGGAGTTGTCCTCCATTGAAAAATTCATCCTTGCTGGATGTTATGGAGACATTCACAGATGACTTACCTGGAGAACAAACAGTTGTAAATCAATTTAGTAATGAATTGGAGAGAAATTTGACCTACACAAAAAGGTGCAATTTCAAGTTAAGTTGTGGAGATTAGATAGAACTTACAATCGTAATCTGCCCATCTGATTCCAAGCAGAACTGCATTCTTGACATTGGAACAAGTTGCTATACATAAAACAACTTCAAAAAATACTTAACCTTAAAATTAGTGTTTTACCAACCTCCTAATTTTCTCACTGCTTCATCTTGAGTTTTTTGAAAACCAATGCACCACAATGGAGAACCATCCTGCCAATAACATTATAGGATAATAAACAACACAAAAACCACACACCAATTTGTATTCAGGGACAGAAAATTCAACTAAAAATAACATTGGAAATAAAAAACTAACTTGAAATTCCTACACAGATTGTGGGAAAAAAAACAATAACATCAACAAAAGAAGATTATTCATACACCAAAAAATTTAAGGTCTTCTGGAGTATAAAACCAAATTTAAGATTAGTGACTATACAAAATCAAACCAAATAATATACTTTGACTGATATGTAGCCCGTGTTGGCATTTATAAATATTACCTGGTTGAAGTTGTTGTATGCAGGATCATCAGAAACACTCGTGCCGGGAACCATTTATGTCAAATTTGGACAGAACCAAGACATCATTCTTTATTCCTGACTGACACTGATTCAGTTAGACCATCAGTCTCTGTTGCTCCTCTTTTATGATCAAGAAAGCTGTCACATGCAAAAACCTTTGAATACAGTAGCTTTTTCAATTCCAATTATAGGTTTGTGGCTACACTTTAGGTCTTTTACAATGGACAAACTCATAGATGACTGGCATATCTATTGATATTTGTTATCTCTGTTTGTTTTTTTCCCTGCTACATGGATCTATTTAATCTGTGAGAACCAGGTTTTAGGTATGCCCCAATCACTTGTTTTCGTTATTGACATGTCATATTGTAGCAAATGTACTGATTCCAACTTAAACACAAACTCGGTGGTGAAATAAGTATTTTCCAAAAAAAAACACTGCGGTACACCTACCAAGGAACTGTGGCATAAATCAATCAATAGATACAACTAACAATCTCTATCTGTTTACGACACAATTGCCCACAATTGTCCTGGAAAACGTTAATATGTATTGCATCATTAGACTGTTCTTTTAATACGAAGCCAATCAAATTAAAAAGATTTACAAATACAATACAACAATTATAAATCATTTCCCGATGCGTGGGACTATCAGTGCAAACATAGTTAGCCTGCTTATGTTTAGGGCATTTTAAATTTAAAGGTCATGTTAAGGGTTTCCTTACTTTTGAACCGCGCAAACGCACCCACACTCACACGCAAAACCTTTCTCCTTAATCTGTGGATACATTTTTTCACCGGACACATAAGACTTTCTCAACTACGCCCAACTCGGTGATGTTGAGTGTGTATATATATACATTGGTTGGTCAAACTGATCAATTTCTTGTATATGGCATGTCCACTGAATGTCAGATGACCATAAGTAGTTTGTCAATGTCTAACAAATTTGCAGAATATGTACAATTTTAAATTGAAGTACATTCTTGGATTTAATCAACCTATGTCGAGGGTAAGACAAAATGTAATGGTAAAGGTCGCACAATTTTTAGGATGCAGTATACGGGTGTGATTATTTATTAGTAATAAATATGTAGTTATACTAACATTGATCAGTTATAAAAGCAAGGCAAATTTTTCATCCAGAAAACATTATAAGTCGCCAACTTGGTTTACATTTACAAAATAATATTATTCATAATACAGAACATACTTTAAAAATCAACACAGTACAATACAATAATATAATTGATAACGTTATAGTTTTTTAAGGGTTTTCACATAATATCACAATTCAGCCTTCAGTCCCACACCACGATTCAAACTGTGATGACCCCTCAAACTCAATCATACAGGCCATTTTACTATATTTATTTCAATGGTACAGAGGCGAATAGCTTTAGCCAATATACCACCAAACAGCGGGATGTGGGGGACCAACAACTAAGGGACATGGGGTTATATATACGCGTTTGAAAGGAAGGGGTTCCAACATTTTCAGGGCCAAAGTTGATCATGTGTTATATACACCCACCCAATACAAAGTAACCGAGTTTTCTCATCACAACGATAGACATGTAATATAATGAAAAGTGCTACAGTAAATAACATGGTCTTCAAATAAAAACAACTCTTTACTATCATGTGAAACAATAGCATAAAAACTAATGACTTCACTTCGACAAACTTCATTCCCAGAAAGCTGAGTAAAAACGGAACTGGACAGACACGTGCACGACATTATCAACGACAAGACACAATAATAATTAGACATATTACTTCGAAAATTAAACCCGCCACAGAGAACAAACTGGACGGCTTATTATGACCCTTACGACACCACAACCAACGTAATCTAGGTTGAAATATTTGTGAAAACATTAAGCAGAGTAGCAATGTCACAAAACAGGCACTCCTGTACCATTCCACAACCATTACATCCATCCAATACCCCTTTAGAATCAAGGGAATGTAAACAGCATGTGGCCTGAATATACAATTCAGGGGCGCGGTTACAAACAACCATGGTCCAATATATGCTTCGGAGATCTTTGAGAGCACGAACAATACTCATTCGGTAATGGGGGTGACTGCGGAGAGCTTTGAGATCATCGACAGTGCTAACACTCGACCTTTGATTTTTATACAAATTTCTGAGCACAAATAGGCCCACCACATAAAGGAAATGACCGGTCTCTGCCATTTCACCCAACACCGTAAAATGCCTTTCAATATTTCCAGCACCACAAACAATATCCCTGCACCGGCCATAGAAGATCGCATCATTTATCCTAAGCTGCTCGCTGATACGGAAGAACCGGTCAAAATACGGGGAATCTGAAGGCCCACCAATTTGCCGGTACTGGTAGATATCTCGCAATGGAAAATACTCCAGCAAAGCAACTATCGCCGACCTCCTCTGCGTTCGTGCCCATGCAATGAAGAAGTTAAAAAAATCCTGGAAACTCTCCACCACGACTAACTTCAGCAATGTCACAATCATATCTATGGGTAAGGTCCCGACATTATTGTTTACTGGCTTCATGCTTGCAATAATGCTTAAGGATGAAAAAATTGCCATAGGAGGTGGAGTGGAAGTATATTGGACTAAATCCTGTGCGATAGTAAGACAAAGTACTACATATATATATATATCTGTGAAAACCCTAAAACCTATTGAATTTCATACTGCCTTTTCATCTTCGCACCACATTTTGATTTTTTTTCCCCTGTCTGTTCATTAATTAATATATACGGTTACTCTTTGATTTTAATGTTGTCAATCACATTTTCATCAGAATTTTATTGTACTTTAACTACAAATTCACTTTTATAAAACAACAAAAATGGATATTCAACCATCACCATCTTACACACCTATGATAAATACTAACAAAACTATTACAATTTTTTATTGGAAGAAAACAATTTTTTAATAACAATTCTATACATTTACAAAATTAAATTAAAAATGGCAATAGAGAGAATCGAAACACTAAACTCCTTTCAAGATCTTCTATGTCTTAAACACTATGCTATCTTATTTTTTGAGTTTACTTTAAAATTCATATTACATAAACCAAGTCCTTTCCGCTTATCTTATTTTATTTTTCATTTCAATTTTAGAGTAAATAAAATCTTCTTCTATATATCTTTATTTCAAAGGTCAACCAAGGGCAAAATATGCCAATTAAATGGATGTGAAATTGCATTTTTAATCATATTTGTTCTATATATTATATATATTAAAGTCCACCCAAGGCAAAATATGCCAATTAAATGGATGTAAAATTACATTTTGACTCCTATTTGTTCAAAAATTACAAAAAAAACATCCATATATAACTTATACAAAAGATGATTATTTTGTTATGCTTTTAGAAATCGAATCTCTATCCACCACTTACAAAGAAAATATAATAACCGTCGTGCTACATTAATTTTTCATTTTTCAACATACTTTAAATATCTTATTAGATCAAACACATGTTCTCTTATAATCCTATTATTTCTTTTTTACATCTTCTGAGCAAACAATTTGTTGGTTTATATTATTTATAAAAATTAAATTCTAAGTTATATATAAATGAAACAAAATCGGGATAAAAAATATTAGATTTAAATACAAAAACAGGTGGCTTAAAACTCGTGTAATGCACGGATTGTTAATTATTATTTTATTATAATTTTGATATTGTGTAATACAGATGTTTGTATTATTTTTTCAGAAATGTTGAAATTTAAATAATAGTTTCGAATTACCAATAATAATATATCAGTTACAACAAATTTTTGTAATTGTGTTTAAAAAAATAAGTAGCCATGTAAAAATAACTAAATACTTTTAATTAATTAAAAATATTAAAATATATTTTAAAATAAATAAGTAAAGGTTTGCTAATTATATTTTTTGTAAAAGAAAAGTTTTAGTATGGAAAAATAAAATATGCAACATATATTTAGTTTAAAAAGGTAAATGTCTGTGATATTTTTGGAAAAGGAAGTTTTAAAATTGAATAATTTAAATTATTTAAATACGTTTTAAAATAAATAAGTAAAGGGTTTGTCCGTGATATTTTTAGAAGACAAATGGATTTTAGTGAGAAAAGTAAGAAAAATAAAATTGAAAAAGACAATTTCCCGTAATATAATTAGAAAATGAGGGAATCTGTTAGAAAAAAATCTATAATGTGTTTTATCTGAAAAGGTAATTGGTTATAAATAAGTATTTGATTATTTATATTTTAATATTTTTAGTAATTAATTTTGTTAAGAAAAATAAGTAGGCATGTTAAAATAAATAATCTTTAAAAAAAATAATTATAATATTAGGTTTAGAAAAAAATAATTAAAGGTTTGTCCGGGATATTTTTGGAAAATAAGGAATTTAGTAACGAAAAATAGAAAAACTAACATGTTTTAGTTCAAAAGGTAATTGTACGTGATACATTTGAAAAAGTAGGGAAATTTGTTAAAAAAATAAAAAAATTTATTTTACATGAAAAAGGTAATTCGTTATAAATATGTAATATTATTATTTAATAATAAATTTCTATAAATAAATAAAGTTAATTAAGTAAAAACCCAAATATAACAAATGACAATTACGTAAAATCACAACGTACTACCGATCAAAATTTTAGTCTTTAGTATATTATATAATAGTATAATTACGTTCAATTGTATTTCATCTATAAACAAAAAAACAAACGTAAACATTTCCGACCTATCATTGTCACGCACTTTACGTTAATGGCAAATGTAACGTCCCCACAAATAATAACAAAATAATTACTCTTAAAAAAATTTAATTGTACATTAAAATCTGTAATAAATGTACGCTACAAACTTGGATTAGATTGAATGCTATCAAAACAATAGATATGTCGTTAATTTAAAAAAAAATATTAACCTTTTAATCTTACAAAACAACCTCTTCATTTCCATATACCTGAAATCTTATTCTAACAAATTATTATTTTTTTTAACCATGCAAATAATAATTATTTGGTACACCCTATTTTCACTTTTCCAAAACTATCCAAATAATGACACCTGAAATAGTTCGGTTCAAATAATCATTTTCAAAAAATTATTGGATGAATCTGCACCCACTCCAACAACGGATATTCCAACAAGACCAAATTACTGAATTCTAATCTAATTTAATAATAAAACAACCATAATTCTGGTCAACTATGGTTTGATTAACCTCCTAAAAGGAACACCACGGAACATTTCTTGCCAATAACACACAAACAATGGCCCTATATATATTTTTCAACAATATCACACCGGTTTAATTGTATCCTAAACGTAAATTAGAAAATACTATACTAATTTAAATAACATTGCAACTTCCGTAACGCCTACCTATGATCTAAAACAGCCAGCCTCTTCATTTGCTAAAAAAATTCATTCCACAATATAGATTTCAAGCAACAGGCAAGACTGCTACTAACAACTCATTCCGCAAGATGACTCGACCTTCTGGAACTCAACTGCAGATGCAAGCTATTTCGACAGAATATCAGGTATTGTTACTCCCTGTACTTTTCATGCGATTAGCGACTTGCAATTTTCGTAATCATATCATGTATGCCTCATACCGTATTTCGAAATACAAATCATGACATGTATAGATATGCCTCATATCATGTACTTGATTTAAGTTTCTTATCCTACTTCAGGGGACAACTTTGGCAGCGCATGGGCTTCGTAGAACCCAGCCACAAATGGACGAATTTACCAATTTAAGTTATGGATATCACGCGGAAACAATCACCGTTCGCATCATTAGGATATGGCATACTTTCTCATTAAGTACATATTACGAATCAGCCACAAATTTCTTACTCCTGGGTGCAAAGGTAATACCTCTAACTTTGCGTTGCAAATTCATATCATGTTAAGGGAATAATTATCTCATTTCATGATAAGGGAATAAGGACTAACAAAACTGATAGCTAAAGTTTGTTCCATCAGTATAAATTTTGTTCTCTATCTATGTACTCGAACATGTTACTTTTCTGCATTTCAAGTAATGTCCACCATTGGTTTTTTCTTCTCATTGTTTTTTGACAGTTGTTGGTTTATTATTATTTTCTCATTTTTATATTTTTTCTGCAAAATTTTTATGGTAGTTTTTGTTTTTTTCTAATCTTAAATAATACTTCATGCCCCAAAAAAATTTGCCCCTTCTGAAAAAACATTACTTATACAGAATGACCAGATTTGGGCTATTGCCGATAGAGCAGAAGGTGACCGCTTGGAGCAGCTGATATGCAGGGGTCTCCTTTACAACATTACCAATTTCAAAATCATTGCCGCCACTGGCCCATTCAAGCCAATAGATACGACCACATCAATTGTATTTGGGGCAAGAACTGTGATCGAGGACTGCCTCCACGGAAGCTCCGTACCTCTTTTCGCATTCAACCTAAGATCATGGCTGCAGATTCTTCCGAGACTCAACAAAATCGCAACTTTAACTGGTAATCATCTTTCCGGCACTGTACACCTTGCTATAATTACATATGCAAATCCTGAACATTAACCACCAACAAATTTCTGTTTTACAGATGCAGGTGGAATCATAATAGATACAGGAGACCTAGAATACAAACGTAACGACATTAGAAGGGTAGATGTAACATTGATTGACGGCAGGTGATTCATCACAATAATCACAACATATACCACGCAGAAACCTTAAATCTACGAAAACCAAATTTATACTACATTGTTTAATAACAAAATTATCAAATTTACACACTTGCAGTCTTGCAGAAATACACGTCTCTTTGTGGGGGAAAATTGCAAACCTATTCCGAATCGAGCTCGCCATGCACCGCCAAAAGAATGTGCTCCTCATCGTCACTGGTCTATTGGTAAAGCAAAATAAAGGTTAAACTCTTCCAATTCCAACAAATATATGTCCCTCTATTATTACAACTGTCGTTGCTTGTACCAAAAAAACATTTAGCACAATGGATCTCATATTCATAATTTCGAACTAAACCCCCCTCAATCTACCAAACATGACCGTTTAATCCACTAACTACCTTACATGGTGCAACAACTGTTTTAAAAAAATTTACATATTCATACACGACCCTAAATCAGACGCAATTCACACACCATTTCATTACACACCTATAATGGCCTTCACAAATTTGAGCAATAAATTGCTCCAACATAGGGGGAGTAATAAATGCAAGGTTATAGGTACACAACTACATAACATTCTGTAAATAATCATCCTATGCTACAGGTAAAATTTTTTTATCATCCACAACGGCAACTGATTTGTTCTTCAATCCAAACTGTCAAGAGATGCAACAACTTCCTCAACACATAACGGATACATATGGTGATTTCATTTGTCGGATCCCTAGCCGCCCAGTATACCCCTACCGACTACTACGGGAGAAACATACATGCGAACCTTACTCAACAATACAGAAACTGAAGCAAACTCGCCTTTGGATTTACCAAAAGGTAACACATTTTTTGAGATCTTTCCTTACATCACTTGAATTACAACTTTCAAATTCTATGCAAAATATGGACCCTGCATGTCACTAACCTAACGCAAATTTCCCCGGATAAGTACCGCTGCAAAGCCATCATCCTTGATATTCTGATTCGAGGCGGCCGCCATGATGGCTCGTGCATTCTTTGCAAGGACTGTGTCTCTGCAGAGGGCAACAAATACTACTGTGCCAAATGCGGACGCAACTACGTAACCCCTATCAGCAGGTAATATTTATCCTACCTTTTCAAACATAACGGTTCCTTTACTGATAATAAACATGAAATTATTAAATCCTCTCCCCCAAAAACCAAAATTCATTAAGTAGGTCCAGTTTTATGCTGCTTGTCGTGGACCGCACTGGAAATACAAAATTCACGCTTCAGGCACGTGAACTGCAACAACTAACTGGCCATTCAAGGGATGATCTATTAAGCCGTGGGAAACTGGTATGCATTCGTTTATTACCTTCAGTATGCATATTTATACTAAGTTTTTTTTAATTGTACTCAATAGATGTCTTTTGCCCACCTGAAAGGTACATGGAGTACCGACCTTCCCTGGGACTCTCAACATCATTAAAGGCGCCCAATGTACATTTGAGGTGATACTTAAACCATCTTCTTATTCAAATAGGACGGGCAAGATTTTGATTGAAGAAATTCTGGAATACAAAAAACCACGGCAAACCAACAACTTTAAATACTAACGTAATTCAGTCTTTGCCCTACATCACTGTTTGCTTAATGGCAAACCCAAAACCTCAGGATTGTAACAAATTATCTTATATGACACTGGTGCATTACAAAAAAAATTTAACATGTACAATTTATGTATCTCCCCTTACTGATGGAAAAATAAAATATACAACTAAACCGCTTCCATTTCATCCCAAATGGATTACATTTTATTCTCCTACTCAGCACAGTAACAAACTGCATATTTATGGCTATTTTTCCAAAAACATATGCTTCATTTTTATATCCCCTATTCAAGCTCGTACATCGGCCAACCAATATTACATAACGGAGGCTTAATATAACAAATCACATACTTTTTCAACATACTTTAAAAATCTTATTAGATCGATCACATGTTCTCTTATAATCCTATTATTCCTTTTTAAAATCTTCTGAGTAAACAAATTGTTGGTTTATATTATTTATAAAAATTAAATTCTAAGTTATATATAAATGAAACAAATTCTGGATATAAAAAGATAATTCCTATTATTAATATAGCTCTGTTTTGTAAGTTTTCAAACTTTTATATATAATTATGTGTTCAATTATCTTTATAGATTTTAATTTGCCCTTGTACTTTTTAAATTAAATATCAATTATGTTCTTAATTATTATATGATTTATATTTTTATATCATACTTTGTAATTTAATATGCTCTATATGGAGTGTCCACGTTTTGATACATTAATATAATAATAAATTTTAATCTAATATAAATAACATATTAGTCCCTCCGTCCCATCCATTTGTTAACATTTGAAATGGAGTAATCGGCCCTTAGATGTAAATCACTTAAAAATATTCAGTACCAAAATGCCCAAATAAAAATAAATAATTAGTCATTTATTTAACTTTCGTCCAGTTCAAACTTGCAATCTTTAACAAACTGAAGTAAGTTCATTAGCTTAAGAATACTGAACATGTTATAATCACTTCGCAAACATGAAGATTGTTCCAAATGTTTAGTCACGGAAGAAAATTTCACAGAAAAAAGGCCTTCTGTTTCTTACACGTAACATTATCTCATAAACAGCCTTGGATCCTCAAAGGTCTCAGCTGCAAAAATGACACTTCATGATAAAAAAAGAATTATCAGTGAACTCAACTCCCCAGTGTAGGAAAAATTTTCCCATTAGGGACAACAAACCGATCCCTTGCGATCACATATGACTCGAGCACTCTTTCATTGATTAATAAGGTATTGATTAATAAGGTATAATATAAACTCATACCCAACCTATTTTGTCAGTTTAAAATTTTCCCAACCCGATTCAATATATTTTTATTAGCTATCAGTTTTATATTTCTCCAAGTAATCCTATTCAGCCCGATTTAAATTACAAATTTTCTTTCAATAATTAAAATATATATCTCTATATTATATATATTATATAGACAATTAAGTTTAAAAATTTGCAAATGTGTATATATAAATGATAGACTGATAACTTTGGGATCGACCTTTATATAAAACTAACGTGAAAGCCCGTGCGAGACACGAACATGTTTATATACTGAAAAAAATAAATTCACACCAATATATATACATATCAAAATCATTTTGTAAATATGGTAAATGATTATTTTCAGTTTATATTATATATGCATAGTATATATATATATCTTCTAATTTAATGAGATTTCATAAAATTTGGATAAATTTCTATAAGATAAGGATCAAATGATTTTTTTTAATCTTCAAAATATTAGTTTAGTTTTGAATGTCGTGAATTGAATTTTATCAAATTTAAAAATTCAAAATAATTTAAATGGTTATTTTATCAAAGTTCTCCGTATATAAAATGAATGTATGTAAACTCATTTATTGTTAATAAAATAACAATACATTTGTAATATAATATTGATCACAAATGTACGAATATACTTTAAATGCATCATAAAATTTCTTAATTTTAATTTCGTGTATAAGACATTTGTAAAGTAATATACTTTTAATGAAATAAAAGTATATTTAAAAAATATAAAATTGGTCATTCAGGTAAGAATATGGAGTAAACACATTACAAAATTTCTTTATCTACTTAAATATACTAAAGGCCGTCCAAGGGCAAATTGAGCCCATAAAATGGTCGTGAAATTACAATTTTGCCCTTATTTGTTGAAAAATTACAAAAATGCCACTTTCTATAAGTTATGCTAAAAATTAATTAAGTTGCAAGGTTCATTTCTTAACCATTGGGCTACGTTAACTTTTGATTTGTAATTTCGAATTGTTATTAGGTAAACCACATGATCTACTTTTATTCTTTTCATAATTTAACTTTTAAGTATATAAGACGTTGGTTTATATTATTTATATACAGTTATTTTTGTTTTCGTAGCTTTATATATAACTACATATCCGATCATGTTGGTAAAAATTTTACTACACATGTTTCTTTTCAATTAAAAAATACCTATTATATTGTTAACTGATATTATTTATATTTATTTGAACTGGTTAGGTATTTATGCATAACATATAATAATAAAACTTTATCTAATATAAATTATATATTATATACAAGAATCTAATTATTCGTTAGTTAAATATTTTTAAAATAAAGAAAGTTTGCGTTGAAATTATTTATTATTAAATTATTCAATAAATATTATACAATTTGTTCGTCTCATTCATTTCTTAGCAGTTTTATTTTTTAAATGTACACTGCTTTATTTTTATCTTTCCAAAAGACATGTTATTCTTTAAAACTTTATTAAATCTCACATGTCACTAATTTCTCCATTTTTTACCATTCCTTCGTCGTTCACATCTTTCTAAATCTCCTTCCTAGACTTTAAATTCTGATTTATGACGCAAAAATTTAATGTTTGGTTTAATTTCTGATACACGAACGTACACGAACACAAAAACAAATGATAGAAATGTATGATGTCTTAATAACATGTATTGTAGACTTTGTGATTATACAATCGCTCATATATATTATGTATACTTCCGCCAAAAAACCCTAACTCTCAATTTTTAATATTTAGTTAAGGGGTTGTCATCAACCAAAAAGTTGGTGATAAGACCCCTATTTGATCTTTTCTTTCGATTACGTTTTCAATTTGAATAAGCCTCTCTCATTATTGAGAGCTTTAGTACCCCGTTTAGTGGATTTTCTATACCCATTCTTCGGGTTTATTCTATCTCCTTGTGAGATTTTTGTTTGTTTTGGTATCTGGGATCGTAGATCTGCAGGATTTATAATAGTGGTTCATTGGTTTGGATTGTATGGAATCGCAATTACGATTAGTTGTTCAAATACGTAGGGACGAATTACATAAATATATTTTGTACGACTGCAGCAAATGGTTAAATTGCCTCTCTAAAAAAGGCTGCAAACTTTAGCAATATGACCGACTGATGTGCCACAATGAATGATCTGCTCAACAATCGTAGCTCGGGGTGAAGAAAATTCTGATTTGATCTATTTTAATGTGCATTTTCTCAATTTTGATTATTTTTATAAATGTCGTATGCCTGTTTATTAATTAATTGCTTCATTATCAAAGAAAATATTATGCATAAGATATAAAAAATTGAGACAATTTGTAATATATCTTAAGATATAATCTCACATACATGATTACCTTTTCTACAAATATACTTTTAGTACATTAAAATCACATGAGTTTACAAACGTATATGTTATACACGAACAATTATGCTACAATAATTATTTATATTACACTTAATTGATCATTTTAATTAATTTCGTTTCACAACATTGAAAATTTAATTATTATTTGAGAAATTAATAATAATAATAATCACGTGATTATTATCGTATAGATATTGATCCAACGTTTTAAACTTGATCAAATTATAAAATATTTGGTTCATGAAAACGACATACAATATTACAAAATTAATTAACAAATATAAAATAAGGTTGAAATACTATAATTTGCCATATAATTAATTATAAAATTATTTCTAATAAGCTGATTTGTGCGAAAAATATTTCAGTATATAAACAGGCCCGTGCATCGCACGGGCTTCTACGCTAGTTCACATCTATATGGTATCACATACACCCATACCCATTCACGTTTATGGTATCATCCCATATGAATTTTGAGTCATAAAATTACCTGTCGATTCGTTTATTTAGTATTTTTGTGTTTCGTGTATCTTTGTACTTTGTGTACATAAAAGCTAAATTTAAATATGAAACGTTAAGAATTCGTGTCATATTGTATTCGTGTACTTTTATATCGTGTTTCATGTAATTAAATAAAAATAAAAATATTATAAATAAATAAATGAAAATAATTAAATATTAAATTTTCAGTTCAATTTTTACTTATTTAGTCTTAAGTCAGTAAGACATGATGAGTCGTGTGGACAAATCTTGTTAAACTTAAATTTGAAATTATTTTCTATTTTATATTTTTAAAATTTATATATACAATATTTTGTGATAATGCGTAGCTATATAAAATTTTAAAATATTTATTTAATTTGTAAGAAATGACGAGTCATGATCAAATCTTGTTAAACTTAAATTTGAAACTATTTTCTATTTTTAAAATTATATATACAATATTTATTGATAATACATAACTATATAAAATTTTAAAATATTTGTTTAATTTTTATTTATTTCCATTATGTTCGTTTCTGTATCATGTGTCCAAGGATAAACCCTAAACGTACACTAAATTTAGCCATATACTTTCATGTTCATGTACCAAAAAATTAAACACAAACACAATATTATCGCTTCAAACATTAAAGAGCGTAAACTCTTTTAAACAATTCGAAGATTTTTTATTTAACATAGTTACCAAACAACACCACCTAATAAAAAAACAAAAACTTTTTATTATGCAGGCATAAAATCGAACTTCCCTCTGCACCCAAAATTTAACATAGGAGGTCCGCCTAAAAGCTTGATCCAAATACATAATCAAATGGTACTCCACCAGAAAATGACCTGCTCAGCTGCTGCTTAATAGTATTTCAACAACAACATTTTAAGATCCAAGTAGTCATACATATTTACAAGCTTTTCTTAGAAGTTCATAAATTATTTATTAAAGATCAGATTGAAGCAACCAAATTTCCTTGTTCACTTGTTTCTTTAGAAAGTGAGCCCCGTGTCCACCTTCTCAACATTTCAAGTGCAGCCTTGGGCTGATCCATGGGTACCATGTGACCTGCATCATGCACCTGCCAATACAAACAAGAATGTGAATACCTCTACAAGTTCAGTAGTCGCTAACACAATAAAGGCAGACCTTCAGAAAACTAAGAGGCCCGTGGCTTTTGAGTAGTCCAGCATCAGAACCATCGACTTCAAAAGAAACTTCAGAAGATGCTACGAACTCTTTCTGCCCACTCCATTCCATTGCTTGAACCCATCTTGAATTACCTACTCATATTAATGGTATGTTAGCTACGATTATCATGGAACGTGTTCTTACAATAAAATTCATTATAGCTTCTTGTGCTGGTGAGGGTCCTGATGTAGGCTCATTTTATTAAATGCGTGTTAAGGATTTTTTTTCATCTACTAACAAAGGTCAACATGAGTATACTAATCTCGCAGAAAAATATAACTACAAAAATCCAAAAATTATTTCTGACAAGTGCTGCCCAGAAATAAAGGGATCTCTAGAATGTTTTTGAGGCATACTCGTTTCAGAAAACATGTACTTCTGAGGACAAGAAAGTAAATTCCAATGACCAAACCTTAAAGAAAAGAACTTCTATCTAAAACATGTCAAATAATAATTACATTTTATTGGGGGTAAAAACATGTTTTTTAAGTTCTCCTTTACAAAAAACTTGGGAAGAAACATGTTTTTGAAGTTTTCCTTGACAAAAAAATTGACGCATATTGACTTCTCAAAGTCGGTGCAACTCCTTCCAGAATCCAAAGCCGATATATGTTCATGTAATTTGTATACTGTTAATTTGATCTAAAAATTAATAATATCTTCTACTTTCATTATTTTTGGACACCGCCTATACTTCTGAGCTGAGAGTTTAAATATAAATCAAGTTGATTTCAAAGAGTCTAACTGGTTATAGGAAAAAGTATTTAATTATGTAACTCAAATTCAGAACTTACCAAGCCAGTTGCAGATAAGGTCATACTCTCCGGCATATACAAGCATCTCCACACCATCCTCAAGAAGGGAAGGAATTCCAACTTCAAGATTCCTCATCCAGTCCACAAGCATGGCCTGATACACAGTAGGACTACAGGAAACAAAATCTATGTCACCAACTCCAAGAGCATCCCTAACAGATCCCTGATTTAAAAATTTCTCCATGTTTGAGAAGTCATAGCAAAGGCTTCCCACACACTTCTTTCTGATGTCATAGTACTGCACATGAACACATCAGACATTTCATATTCAGAAATAAGCTTTGTTTTTCACGCAGCAAACACAAAATTGCATACTTGTTTACATCTTGTCAAAATATACAAATTTGACTGAATACTTAGATCAACTAATACATACACGAAAACAAGAGATACAGTAGCAAATAAGGGTGTAATGTGCTGGGAAATGAATACTACAACGAGACTATGTCTATTTGTGCGAGCACATCCCTCCCTCCCTCTGCATGCTTGTTCCACATATTATACATAAAAAATGGTTGGAACTGCATACTCAAAACTAAGTAAACCTGAAAGTTTGAGTGGCTTTAAGTCATCACTAGCATAGGCAGAAGGTCCTATCTTACCATAATCAGAAGGCACAGATAACAGATTCATATGTATTAGAAATCATTCAGTTTCTCCAGGTCCCTAGGAGGCTAGGACCAATAGTGGGAAATCTATCATTGCGTAGCAAAAAAAAATCGATTCGAACAATTATATGGAACGCCACATTATAAGAAGCAGACCAGTTGGCAGAGTAAAAACAAGATGAAGCATATCAATCACATAACAAGACAAGATAGCATACTGGAATCCTCTCATGCTGTAATTCAAATAGCTTTGCACGCTACCAAATATGTGCTGGCAAAGTCTAAGGGCCAACACGATGTCAACTCTCTACAAGTTTGTATGTGAATCCATTTAAAAAAAAATTAAGTTTACTAATACTGTCATGACAATGAGGAGAGTCTTGTGGTGAGTTTCTCACATTGATACCGCTGCCAGCATGTGACAAGATAGAACTGAATACAAGATTGCAGACAACATATGAAGCCATACAAGCTACTGTTCCATTAGTTCCTGACATAAAAAAAATATCAAGATTAGAAGTACGATACACACTTTAACCAAATAAAGAAACACGAATCTTATGTTTTTAAAAGATAGATATATAAGATAATCAACAAAACTACTTAATTAGTATGTTTATAATGGTTCCTGAAGTGGCCCTGTAAGTGGACAATCTTTAATGCTACATTACAAGCAGCAAATGCTAATTTTTGTAGGACGTTCCCTAAAACTAGAAAGATATTCATAGAAAGTGGCTGGCTAATGATAGTTTACTTTATGATGTCCGTAATTTTGCTTTCATGAATGCTATAATTCTTTACGACATAATTTGACACAACTGAAAAGAATTTTTGATGAATCAAATTTTAGTAGTACTTTCTTTTCCGAAAATATTCAAATACAATTGAAAAAAACAATACTTCAAAATTGTTTAATCTTATATTTGACATCCTTATTTTTACATAAGGAATTTAGGGGACTCGAATAATTTATCTCTCAACTACTTGAACTTCTAGGGATGATGTCTCTAATCTATTTTTTGATTTAAAATCTGTCTTCATTTCTAAAGAAAAATCTTCTGGTCTCATTTTCTGGTGGACCTTTAAATTCTCCGTATATAATGGACCCTTAGCACTACAACATGGTCCGTACTAATTTTGTGACATTAGAACATCTCCGAGAGGATCTAAGCTCTTAAAAGAGGACTTAGGAATCATTGGCAAAATAGTGCTCCAAGAGACTCTTAATTGCTTTAAAGTTTTAGGAGCCTCCTCCCTCCTTATCCTTATGAAGTGCTCTCTCACTTCCAACTCATTTTCAATAATAAAACTATTAAAAACACCTTATTTCTCAAAGTCCACTTCATAATTCTACTTTTAGTGATAAGAAGTACTTATGATCATCCAAATATTAGCAAGGAATGGGGTATAAGGAGCATTGTTGGGATATACATATATCTACAGCTAAGCCTCAATAAATGAATACCCTTGGGACTGAATACATTATCCCTGTTGTTGGAACCAAAAATATTATTCATTAGATGAGTTCATTCATTTACCGAGGAATTGCATGTGCTAGATTTCAAGGAGCCAATTACTATAATATTATATTTGATATATGAGAAACACACACATTAAGCAAGTCATGGTTAAAAGATCAGTTGGATATAAAAGATAATGTTGTATTTCGCATTTCTTCTACTTTTCTCCTTGTCTCTTTTAATAGACAAACACACAAATATATCTTAAGAATTAACCCACTCGTGAAGAACAAACAACCTGGTTATTTATCATATAACTTTAATCACCATTTTTGCTATGCCCTTTTGCACAACATTATCTGTATAGAATGTTTAGCAGGAAGGGATGATACACTGTTATGCTGTACAGATAAATTAGCCGTATAGAAAGATGAAAATTACCACAAAGCTTTATTGATGCTTCACAAACTGGAACAAGCACCAGATTTAGACGTTTATACTCTGCCTCTGTGATGAGGCCCATGTCCAGTGCATAATCTGGGTAAGCTTTGTACTGAATTTCTGGATCTGTGAGCCCGTTACCAATTGCAAATCCCTGTTCGGACACTTATGAGTTAAGTAACAGAAACTTAAAACAATTCCAACTAAGGAGAAATATGCACAAGAATGATACCTTCAGATTTACATGAATTCCTTCTTTGGCTTTGTTTCCTTGATGGACTCGGGCAGCAAAAGCAGGAATATAATGTCCAGCATATGATTCTCCAGTAATGAAAAAGTCGTTTTTTACAAACTCGGGATGCTCCACAAAGAAAGCCTATTTATTAATTAAAATAACAAATTAATTCACAGTCATAAAGAGATAGAGGGGTCCGGGAGTGAGCTCTGCAATAAATATAAACAAAGATGCTGAAATATTCTACCTGATTTACTGTAGTCATTTATTCCTAACATACAAGTAAAAATAAGCAATTAAAAAAGAACGCTAGGAAAACCACAAGCATATTAATGGATATCATGACCACCACCACGCGCTCTCTCCTTTAAGATTTGCTTAAGCATCTGACGGTACCTCCTTGGGAGAAGAATGCCTTAAATAAATGGTTACACAAAATTAAATGATCTCTATAAGCTTTAGTTACCAACTTCAGAGGCAATTCATACAATTGTTGAATGTGAATACAACTTTTTTTGTTACTAATAAATAAAATAAGGTTGAGGAAAGTATCATCATTACATTAAACCCAGTTGCCATGTTCACTACTATTTTTGTCCTTGGCGTGCCAAATTTCACAAGTATCACTTCGATTTCGGAGTAATCGATCTAATGTAACTGAGTTGTGATCTAAAAGATACGGTTAAAGGTTAAACATCAAACTAATATAATAACATTACATGTGCAACTGTACAACCTCAGAGAAGTATTTTTTTTCACAAAAAAAGCCTTTTATGATTAATATTTGGTAAATAATTTCCAATAGTTAATTTGCAGGTCATAAATGGTTATAAATTTGGTCACACAATTAGACACCAGTTACTTCCATTCCACGGAATCAATACAATAATATTAGACAGGTTAATCCTCAGAACTAAAGAGAAATTAGCAATCATAAGAAATAAACCTGTAAGAAATCATATAAGTCATTGCTAACGCCATCTTCATTGTGGCGAATGTCACGTTTGTCAGAGGTATAACTGAATCCAGTCCCAACAGGCTGGTCAACATACAGTAGGTTTGACACCTGCAGATTACCATAGCAGTTGTAAATCACTTTATTCTTGCAAAAAGTCACGAGCACTTATGTATGATAATATTGGATTGCAACGAAAAAAACAGTATCACATTCGATTCTCAAAACAAATTAGTCAGCATCTCAACATTCACCAATATCAATGGAAATGATTTAGAGCACCATATATTACAGTAAACACAATATTCTTGTGGTGTAACTGATAACACACCAAAAAAAGGTTCAGCCCTTCTGAATAACATAAGATCCATATTTAAAATGCTACATGTAAGTTTGTTGTTCCATCTTTCTCCTAAACTTATCACGAAAGAAATCCAATATCCATACTTCTTATTGATCAAGTGTGTAGCTATTCCGCATATTTTACTAGCTGTAATCATTTTTTACTTGAAGAAAAAATGTATAAATGTAAGAAACCCCTGCTTTAAATGATTCTCAAACACTAGAAACTAAGCAATATTCTGTTCTGTACTGCAAGTACAGATCAAGCTAGCATATGTTATATCAACACCCTGGATACAAAACTACAACATTGTCAGTAGGGCTGAGCAACGGTCGGTTTGGTTGGTTTTTAACGGATAAATCAGACCAGACCGTATATGGCGGTTTCGTAAAATACTAGACCGGACCGGACCACTTAAAAATTGAGACCAGGCCGAACCATACCTGAATTAAACGGTTTGGTTTGGTCGGTTTCGGTTTTAAACCAAACTAGATATCCGAAAATAAATGAACTAAAAGATTAATGATATTACTAAGATTTGATATGTAGCTACTACACACACACACACACACACACACACATATATATATATAGGGTTAGGCTCAAGAGAGAACCAATCACTAAAAAAGAACTTTAGAACTGTTATAAGCCGTTGGATTATTACTAGATCAACTGTTCAGATTCAACTCATTTTTATATACAAAATCTTATAAGGGTATTCTTGGAATAAAAGGATTCTACTGCCGAACCTATTTTGTTTCATAGTATTCTACTGCCGAACCTATTTTGTTTCATAGTATAAATACAGTGTTCTGCAGCTGAATTTTAAAAGTTATGCATATGGACTTCAAAGTTCTACAACTGAACTTACATTTTTCCACAAAGTTCTACAAGTGAACTTGATTATTTTTATAATGTTCAGCTGTTGAACAATGTTATTCACATTATTTTCATACCATAACTTTCGTGTTCTACCGCTGAACATAAAAGTCATGCAATCAAATTTGAAATCAAACACATAAATTTTAAAGTTCTGCAACTGAACTTACTTGTATTTAAATGTTCAGCTGTTGAACACTGTTATCTGATATTGTGTTTATACAATAACTTGAATATTTTCACAAAAAATGATAAAAATAATTGGGGAAATTTTATGATGATGATGGAGAATTTTGTGATCGATGTCGATGTATGATTATTATCGTTAATCAAATATTAATTAGCTCTAAATTATGTATTTTGTGTTTTTGGACAACTTTACCCATGACCTTCATATAATAAATATATATTATTTTAAAAAATAAGATAGAGTTCTAAGGGTTCTAAGGTTAATGGTTCTACAAGGAACATGACCCTATATATATATATATATTGATATAAAAATTTAAGCATAAATAACATCCTTTCCGAATAAAATAGCAAAGTGCAAGATGTGAGGTACAAAAAATATGTATTCTTTACCTAGGATTTTAAGATAGAAAAATATTTAATAAAGTGTAAGGTGTGAGATATAATATAAAATGAATCAATATATTATTTTCTAATTTTATAATATAATAAAATGAAACGGTCTGGTTCGGTCTTAACGGTCCGGTTTGAATATGAAAACTGTATCAAATTTGTCAATTTGTCAGTGATCCACAAAAAAGATACCGTGATAGGAATCAAATCAAATTTGAATAATCACCTTGAAAACACAACAAAACTGGATTCTTAAAGTTCTTTTCTTTTCTCCAAACAGACTATATGTGTAGCTACTTCACCAGAAGAGAGGGAAAATTTAAGTCATCCCCATCTTCGTCTATTCGATTTTGCACGTGTTGAAGACCTTTACCCCCAAGGCAAGTAAACTCATTTTTAGTCCTAGTCAGCCCCCCCCCCCCCCCCCCCCCCACACACAATCAAGATGCCTTGTGAACTTACCTACTGTAATAAGGTCACAAATGACAGATATTCCTAGGTTAATCTAAATAAAGATATGAAGTTCCGAACACGAGACCAAATTATATAAAAAAAAGTCAATATAGTTGTTCAAACCATACAGGCATGATACACGAATTTAACAAGTAAATACTGCACAACAGTAGATAGAGCACTTCAGGTATATTGTGATATACCTTGTCCCAGCCATACTCGTTCCATACAAGAGATAAGTTGTTTGCGATAGTAAAAGGTCCATTTTCGTAAAAAAGCGCCAACTCACTGCTACATCCTGGTCCTCCAGTCAGCCAAATAACAACGGGGTCATTTGTGCTGTTGCGTGATTCGAAGAAAAAGTAGAACATCCTACAAACAGAAAAATTCTACTTTAGCAACAACACAAATGTGATAGAATAACATATAAACTGAAACAGAGAAAACAAATTTCAAATAGAAAAGTTAACAGCAAATTGTGACAAATTCATCAACATGTCATCCTAGTAGATCTAGCTCCTGTTTGGTTACAGGCTTTATAAGTCCACATCAACTCATTTAATCCGACATAAAACCATGTTGTATGTTGAATTTTAAGAAGTTAGAAATGTTTACTATGTAATATAAAGTTTGTGATTTAAGTTGACAAAATTTACTCGGGACACATCACATTTAACTTTTTTGGTTATTATTTTTCAAAGTCAAAAGTTATACATTATTATTTATTAATTTTAATATTCAGATAGATAATTGCCATTGAGTAACCGGTATTTTCTTTCTAAAATAAGCACCACAGACCATTAATAACCCAAAGCATAGATGCATATCTCGTGAAATGAAGTGGCACATCGACTACATATATATTGCATTCCTTTGTTTTCCAAAATTCATACTTGCTTAGAAAACTTGTACTTCCCTATAACTAAGTTACAAGTTATAATTCGTGGGAAGACGGAGTATTTGTATCCAATTCAAGACAGAGTGTTTGCACTTCACTCCTTGAAAGTTGGAACTTGTCCTGTTTGGTTAAATGCCCAATTACAAGTCGAAATTGCCTTATTAGTCCAAATCAACTTACTAGCCTGATTACAAACTAACAATAACAACTTAGAACAGTTTTATAACGTACAACAAACATGCCACTAATAACTAACAGTAACAAACAAATAATTAACTTAACTAACAAGTAACCTTCTCCTCAAGTTAAGCAAAACAGACCTACAATAACTCAGAACACAAATGTATGTTTTATGAAATGAAGTTGCACCACACACGTACCGATAATGACTCGAAACAAATGCCTATTATTATAAAATGAAGTTGCATTGCACACAAACCAAAAATAAGTTGCTCGCGTACACAACACTGTATAACAGTATATATAATTTAAATTTCGCACTTCAAATAAAAAACACAACATATACATAAATAAAACTAAACCTCGCTAAACGAATACCTTAAAACTCGAGAATTCTATAAATTTATCTAGCTTATTCATTTAATTTATCGGGATTAGTCATTTACCGGATATTCGTGAATCGAGTAGCTACTGTATATATACAAACAGTTAAACCTTCATACTCGAGAATTTTATTCATTTATCGAGATTATTCATTTATCGAAATTTGAATGTATAAACAAATATCTAGGGTTTAAGAAGGGGGAGATTACTTAGCAGCATGAGAGTGTTGAATCTGATAATAACCAGCATGATGACCTAACTCCTTGACAGAAACACCATCCGTTACTAAACTCGGGAACTTGAATCGCTTCTCGACGATTCGATTAGTGTTGTGACTCAGTAAAGGAGGAGCTGAGTGATTAGCCTCGACGATGTTGATTAACTCGGTGGGGAACAAATTGAGCTCTCTTATTAGCTTCTGCGCTTGTGATTGGGGCAGTTTTGAATTGATTGCGGTAGAGATTGTAGAGAGAGAAAGTAGGATGAGGAGAGAGATGAGATGATTCTTCATTTTGAGAAACGATGGTTTGAGAGAATCTCTCTGCCAGCGAGAGAGATGGAGAGGGAGAGAGATTATTAGTTGGTGTACGTGTACACCTTGTAGCGTATATACGTGTATATATACATAATAATTTTCAAAAGAATTTGGAGTTACGATCTGGTCGACCTACGAACTCCACGTCTTTTTTCCTGCAAATTTAATGACATATTTACAAACATTAAAAATATGTTATATATTTACAATTTCATCCCCATATTTTATATGTGAAATTATTGAAATATCCTCAAATATGTTTTTTTTTTGAAAATAAAGTTTTTCATTAAGAAGAAGAAAAATCACATTAAGAAGAAGAAAAAGAAAAATCACATAATAAAGTCTCCAACAAACATCGAGGCGGAGACATAAACAAATTGAAAGATCCTAACAAACAAGAATCCTAAGCCCTAGCCATTAGATGTGTTACCTTATTCACTTGCTTTCGAACATGCTCAATAACCAAATTATTCCTTTCGTTAAACTTGAGACGACATGCAGGGGCGGATGCAGGGGTGGCAGGTGGGGTCATGTGACCCACTAGGATTGCTAGATTTTACGGATTATGTGTAATATGTTAGGTTTTGTCAATTTGATATGCACAGAAAACATCTTTATTTGGGAAAGAAAGGACCTGTATGCTGAGATAAAGTACTGACTGTTGTGTAATGAATTCAAGAAAATCAGTTTAATACACTTGTAATATATAAACGTTATGCATATTTGATAAAAAAAAAAATTACTTCAATTGTGTGTAATTTTTTTTTACCCCCACTCACCATGGAGGCTGGATCCGCCACTGACGACATGCCTCCAGAGTGTTGCCAACTTTCGATTAACCCCTTCACAGTGCATTAACCACGGTAAGAGAGTCACTTTCCACAACAACTTGGCGAATTGTGAGTTCATCTACCCAACACAACGTTTCCTGCACACCTATTGCTTCTGCTTCCAACACACTTACAACCCCGGGAATATGAACATTTTTACCTGCAATGAATTCTCCTTTGTCATTTCTGAGAGCCATACGGACAGTAAAGGATGGTTGTCCCTCATACAATGAGGCATCCACGTTTAATTTATGCCAACCTGTATATGGAGGTTTCCATTTTACATTCCTTCTAACTTCTATGATTTCCACTTCTTGCATGTATGATTGTTTCTGCCTCTAAGCCTCTTGTGATTCCATCACTTGTTTAGCACTCAACTCCATGACAATTTCGGGTCTATCTGCTTCTCATCCCATACTCTTTTGTTTCTAGCGAACCAAATTCCCCACATGACTTTTGTAATACTAACCAATCTATCATCGGTCTCATCGAATAGCTTCTGCAATAACCACACTAGTGCTGATTCTACCTCCCTCATATCATAAACTACCCAGCATTGTTTAACAATTTCATAATCAAAGAAAATATGTAACAAGTGATCCACATCCACAACACACATTGGACAAATTATTGTAGTTTGAACACCCCTACTTCTCAGTAAGTTACGAACATGAATATTATTCCTACAAAATCTCCACAAAAAAGATTTTAATTTTCTGAGGGACGTTTACCTTCCATAATCTGTTCCAACCATTGGAGTTGATCCCAGTATTCAAATTGTAGTTTTTATCACACCAGAAGTGATAACTTGACTTTACAGTATACTTACCATCATTTGTTGCCATCTAAGCCACTCTGTCTTGCACTTGATTTTGAGGTATTCAGACTTGGAAAATACATTGCACATCATCAACATGAAAAGTCTATTGTACCTTTTGCACGTCCCATTTCTTGATGACGGAAGTACTCACAAACCTTCTCAGATCTGCTGTTGTTCAAGTGGTGATCCTCAACACAAAAATCTCTATTGCCCCTTAACCACTAGTCAGAAAAAATATTGATATTATGACCATTCCCCAACACCCATCTGAAACCATTACATGGTTCCTTCTTCGCCTCCCAGATTCCCGTCCAAATAAAAATTTCCCCATTTCTTTTCGATGTTTTCAGCACATGACAATCTGCAAAGTATCTAGCTTTAAAAATTCTGGTAACCAGAGCATTTTGATTACTTATAAAATTCCACACTTGCTTGCCCACTAATGCTAAGTTAAAGCCATGAAGATTTCTGAACCCCAACCCCCCTCTACTTTTTGCCACACACATTTTGTCACAGGCTAACCAGCGAATTCCTTTACTATTACTGTTGCCCGATTTCCACCAGTACCCATTCAACATCCTTTCAATCTCTTGACAAAGAGTTTTTGGAATTAAAAAACTTGACATACAGTACGATGGGATTGATTGAGCCATATTTTTTATTATAATTGATTTTCCAGCTCTCGACAGAATTTTATTGTTCCACTCTTGCACCCTTTTCCAAACTCTCTCTTTCAGAAAATTAAAACTGCTTTCTTTGACCTCCCAACCAAGGAAGGTAGCCTCAGATACTTACTTCCCCTTAACTCATTTTGGACCTCCAGAATCTCAGATATTTCATGCTGTTTATTTCTCCTTACATTCGAACTGAAAAAAATTCCAGATTTTTAGAAGCTCACTGCTTGACCTGAACACTTCTCATACACCTTCAACAGATTCTTAATGCTCTGAGCTTCTGTTGTATTTTCTTTAAAGAAAAGGAAGCTATCATCTGCGAATAGCAGATGGGTTAGTGCTGGAGCTGAAACACTAATACGACATCCATGAATAACTCCAATAGTTGCAGCAATATTGAGAGGGTGAGATAAGTCTTCAACACTTAGAAGAAAAAGGTAAGGAGACAACAGGTCTCCTTATCGTAACCCGCGATTTGGTGTTATAGGACCAACATAAGATCCATTAACACATGCCATGTACTGAATAGTAGTTACACAGAGTTGAATCCACCTGATCCATTTAGCATCAAACCTCATCGTCCTCATCCTATGCCGCAAGTACTGCCAATTTACTCGATCATAAACATTGTTTATGTCCAGTTTTAAAGCTACCTCGCCGTTTTGACCCCCATTTTTCCTTCGCATATAATGAATCATCTCAAAAGCAATGAGAACATTATTTGTTATGCTTCGACTCGGAGCGAAGGTAGATTGATTATCAGATGTCATGATTTGAAGGATACTCTTTAATCTACTCGCAAGAACTTTTGTGAGAATCTTGTATAGAACATTACAAAGAGCTATGGG
The DNA here is from genome assembly GCA_030848705.1 of Heracleum sosnowskyi. NCBI lineage: Eukaryota > Viridiplantae > Streptophyta > Magnoliopsida > Apiales > Apiaceae > Heracleum > Heracleum sosnowskyi. The sequence goes on from CM061239.1 coordinate 16,639,610, forward strand.
TCGTAAATCTCCTAGTCTCTCCACATTTTCTTTTTTTGGGATAAGAATCAAATTTGTATTATTGAACTCAGTCGGGAACGAATAATCATTCAGCCACCCTTTACAACAGTTGAACACCTCTTTAGCAATCAGATCCCAAAAATATTGGAAGAACGCGGGACTAAACCCATCTGGTTCAGACGCCTTGTCTGGATGCATCTGCTTAGAAGTAGCTGTAAATCACTACTAGAATAGACATCAGTGCTTTAACATCGGTCACTAGTGCCACTGATGTAAATCACTTAACAACATCGATCTTTTTATAACTAATGTCTTTGTGTTTTAGGACATCGAATATTAGAACAACTGATGTCTTATATAAGCCTTAAAAAATTTTGACCCCCGCTCCCCCCAATTTTTCCCCCGTTAATTTATTTTTCCCTCTTTATACCAAATTTCCCTCCAAGCCAAATTTTGGTTTCCCCCTTAGTTAACAAACACTCCTTTCAAACAAAATAAATAAAATTAAAAACATCAAAAGAAAACTAAAATCAAAACAAACTAAACAAATTCTCTCACTTTCTCGACTCACACTCACCCCCTCTCTCAAGAACCCTAAATATCACCCCCCCCCACCTCTCTCTCTCTCTCTCTCTCTCTCTCTCTCTCTCTCTCTCTCTCTCTCTCTCTCTCTCTCTCTCTCTCTCTCCTCTCTCTCTCTCTCTCTCTCTCGACTAGAATCTCCAAGTTGCCAAAATCTTGAAGCCTAATCTCTATCTCTCTTTCCAGTCGAAACTATATAACAGTAAACATTTGTTCATACCTCAATTTGATTTCTTTGAAGCTACAAAGCTCGAATTAGTAAGTGGGTAACCTTAAATTTGTATGCAGACTCAAATTAGTTTGATTTAGTTTTGAATTTGTTTGCAAATCCCTAATTTTTTTAGTTCATTTTTAATTTTTAATTTGGAGAAAGAGAATTTTTAATATATATTTTTATGCAGGAAAGAGAATTTTGTTTGGGTAGTGCTCCGAAACTCGAATTTGTAAGTGTTTATTTTACTTAATGTTTATTTGTTTTTAGTGAATGTTTGAACATTGGAATTGGTGATTTGTTTGAATGTTATTCTCTCTGTGCTTTAGATTTCCTCTTCCGGAAAACACTTCCATTCATCCCCGTGTTCATGGAGCAAATTTCTCGCATGCCCTACTTTGAAACTGAAGAAATTAGATTCAATCGGCCAAGGTATTAAACAATTGTATCAATTTGATATGTTTGTTAATTAGCTAGCTTGCTTGATTTTTGTGTTAATCCTGCAATTTTAGGGTTTGTATATTATATAGTGATTTTGTTTTTGTGTATTTAATATACACGAATCAGTAATTAGTTGAGTTATCACTTGATTGTAATTATGGTGCGATAATTCTGGTATGTGATGGGTTTATGATATTATGTAGAAGAGTTTTATAAATATGATTGGTTTATAATTGTAAAAATGAAAATTTGGGTTTTCTTAAAATTAAACTCTATATCTGTAACATCAGTTCTTGAGCTTGATCTCTTTTTGTTACGTTAATATGTATGTATGTGTACTTTTTGTTATGTGAATATGTAAGTATGTGTAATCATAGAAGTATTGATCTTTATGAATTTGACTCTTCGTATTAAAATTGAGGTTACCATAGTCTGGTTTCTGCTTTGTATGCCACTACAATTATGAATATGATTTGTCATCGCGCAATATACTCTATACGTTGTTCTAATATATTTGTTTGCATCTTGTGCTCTAGATATTTTCCAATACAGTTTCTGCTCCATACGCTACTATAGTTTGTGCTCCGTTATAGATGCGAGTCCTGAATTTGCTAATTTTTATTTCACAATTTGGAGTGTCTAACATTTCTTGGGGTTACGTTTCTTTTTTGAAGACCGACCAGATTAACCATCAGTTGTTAATAGGTGAGCCTGTACTATTCACTTAAAGTTTTGGTCTAAAACTCTTCAACTTTTCCTATCTATTGCTCTTACCCTCATTATTTTCAGTTGTGATGTAACTCGAGTACTATTTATTATGATAAGGTAATACTTTTTAATATAATGATACTTCTAAAAACTTCTGTTGCTCTATTTTTTGCACATTTCACTCAACAATCTAAAATGTTTGTGTTGATTAAAATCTGAAAAGTACAGATATTATGCATGTGTAGGTATCAGTCAGCCAACCTAGAATGAATAAGCCTTATAATTGCTTGTTTTACTGAATGTTTCATCACAAAGGCAACACCTTTATGAAGGTACGTTGATCTCCTAACTACTTTTTGAGATCATTTTGTTAAAAGCTATTTAATACAATTACATGAAACTTTGGTGATTTCGAAGAAATTATACACTCTTATACATGCGCAAACACAAACATGTATATTTAGAGAACAGTTTATTTATGTAACAGGCTTTCTAGAGGAAAATAAGTTTTTGTAATGATATATGTGGAGCAATTCAAAAAATAATTTATATATTGGTTATGAGACGTGCCAGATATACAGAGTTGCTTGCAGTCCAACAGAAACTACTCTAGCAACAACATGAGGTGGAGTTGATAAGGATTCATTTGGAGGATTGGTCAAGGTGATTGGGCTGTTGAGTTACAAGGTATGCAGTGAACCCCTAATACATAGTAATTTTTTTATTTTATTTTTGCTCACTGATGTATCACCTTGAACACAATTATCGATATCAATATGACTTTTATGTTCTCATTAATTTTATGCCAACTATGTCTTTGATATTTACTGATTTATTTTTAGGATTAAATTTGAAGTTATTGAGTTATTGTTGTTGTCGTGATTTATCTCAAGATTATTCATATCAATATATCATATTGATGGACTGACCTGTTTGGCAATCAGCTACGACTCAACTCTGGCTCTTACTGGCTCAAAAGAAAATACTATGTCTTAAACTGAGATGGAGCTGGATGAGGTGCGTATTGAGGTTCTCAAGTTCATTCAAGACCGCATTTGACAAGATCAGTTTTACTGTGGAATGTACATTTGACTAGTAGGTACTTGATGGTTTTGACTTTCAAGTAGTTAGGTTGTTTTTGCGAATGGTAGTAGTAAATGTTTTTGTCAATTTTGCGGATTGATGTATAACATTTTGATGATTTTGGTTTGGCTAGCTAGTTGCTTAGATATGATAAACTGGTTTGGATTACGGTCTAGATTTTTATGGTTGTTTGAATGACATTGGTTGGATATTGTCAATGACAAAGTGATTTATTGTGGTTATTTTTTTGTGCAAATGTAATTTTGGTACAATGTAAAGTAGAAACATGGACAAAAATTAAAATAAAAGAAACTGACCTTTAATAACTAAATAGACAACAATTTTAACAAACAATGCCGATGTTTAGTAACTAGGTATACAACATTTTCTGGTAAAAAGCGATGTCTAATAACAAGATGTACATCGATAAAAATTAAAAAAACCGATGTCTAGTAACATATTAAACATCAGTTAATATTGATGTATGATGCACTCTTAGACATCGGTTCCCCGATATATCACTGATGTGCATTTTGAATTAGACATCATTTTCTTCTACAAAAATGATGTATATGTCGAAATATATTGTGTGTCATATGTTTAATTGCATCTAATACGATTAAAACAACTAAATAAAATTTTGGCTGATCCAATTTAATAAAAGAAACTAGACATAAACATCATAAATATACTTTTAACTGATGTCTAAATGATTACTAAACATCGGTCAAAAATCGATGTCTAAAAGGGGCACTTTTAACATCACCGACAAAGACATCGGTCGAAAAAAATACAGACATCGGCCATAAACTGATGTCTATTGCAGATTTTCTAGTAGTGATTTTTCTATGTGGGTGACAAGAAAAAAATTTGGCTCCTCTATTCTGGGTCCCACCCTGCATTCACGTCAAGTTATACTATTAAATAATAACAAAAATTTTACTTTTGTTAGAAATTACGTTGATTCTTGATGATAACTTAACTACTCGGAAAATTTGTATAAGTCATTGTAGCTGTCAACGGATATCATGTGTATACAGTATCCGTTGAAAGGTATCTTATCAACGGATAATACTTTATGTAACATGTCTAGTTTGTTCCTGATAGCAGTTGATAGTATAGTTGTTAGATTTGAATAAGTCATGTTGACTATCAATAGAGATATACACAATATGTTGGTTAATTGTAAATACTCTGTATTATATAAAAAATATTACATTATTTGTATGATTGTATGTATTAACATAAAGGAATTTAGTTATTTTATTATTAGTAAATACCAGTGTTCTAAAAATCATTCGATTTTTTAAGAATCGCCGATAAATTCCCGATTTCTAGTTAAAAAATATTTGACCGATTTGATTTCTACAATATGATTTACCTATATGAATTATTTTTAAATGATATATTTTATTATAAATAAGGCAAATATAATAAATATTATTAAAATATTAAAATTTATCTGATTTTTGTTCCGATTTATCGTTGTGATAAATCTATGATTTCCGATGAATCGCCCTTTAGCCTTACCTGCATTACACTTAGCAGAAATGTTAACATCATCATTAGAGTCAGAGTAATCAAGGCCATCATAGGAAATAAGGCAGCTAATGAAAGTGGAGGACTGTAATAACATTTGATCATGTTTCTTGGGGCAATATCGAGCAACCAAAGGATGATTGAGAGTTTCATTATAGACAATATAGACAGGAACATGTACAAAGTCAGTGGAATTCTCATTCAGAATTTGGACCTAGAAACACGATGGTTTGTGATCCACACAATCAAGTTATACCAACAACTTCGCACCTTGTGCCTCTTCCATCTCAAGGGTGGATTGTTCAAAATAGACCACTTTGCCAATATCACTGGCAATATAACAAATCCCTTCCATTGACAGCAGAGAGAAGGGTATCGATAGTATATGATTTGTAAAAGGCTAATTCATAAATTAAAATTAAGTCTAAGTCCAGAACAAGGTCTACAAGGTCCGCAAAGCCTACAAGGTCCACATTGCCTGCAAGGTCCACAATGCCTTCAAGGTCCAACAATGTCTGCAAGGTCCACAATGCCTGCAAGGTCCACATTGCCTGGAATTTTGATAAATCCCACAAAGGTACGTGCAAGGTTCACAATGTCTACAAGGTTCAACAATGCTTGCAAGGTTCACATTGCCTGCAAGGTCCAACAATGCATGCAAGGTCCGCATTGCCTATAAGGTCCACATTGTCTGCAAGCTTCACAAAGCCCACAAAGGTTGGACATGACATGTTGTACAATGGGTAAGGTATGTACAAGACAAAGCCAACGTCTGACAAGCTTAAGTTATAAACAAAACCTACAATGTCCACAATACCTACAAGGTCTGCAAAGCCTGCAAGGTTCACCAAGCCCACAAGGATTGGACATGACATGTAGCACAACAGACAAGTACACACAAGACAAAGCTAACAAGGACAAGGCACTGACACCTGCAGCAAAGTTGGCACAAGTACATGGTACTAGGACAAAATACAACTAACACAAGGTTGACATTGACCCCCAACCAAGATCCTAATTTATAGCCCTTGTCCCCCACGTGGACACTCAGTCATGTGCATCGCACATGACATGAGCCTATATATACCTCTAGTCACTTCAATGCGACGGGTTCACAACAGTCATTACACTCACACCACATTCAAATTCTGATAGGTTTTGCTCTACCTTCTCTCTCTAGAAATTAATACACTTTATATACGGGTATTATGTTTTCCGTCCACCGGATACTTATTCTCACGCCGGAGGTGCTTACGGGGACATAACCCCTCGCGGGCATTTCCGTTTCAGGGAGCTTAGAGGCGGTTCCAGTGAAGTTCAGACGAGACTAACATTGATTGACAAATCCCAACAAGCCTGAAGAGTCAAACAAGCTCAACAAAGTTCGACAAGCCTGACGAGTCAAACAAGCTCAACAAAGCCCGACAAGCTCGACAAACCCAACAAGGTCCGACAAGCCAAACAAGCATCTATTCCAGCATTATATCAATGAAGTAGAGCCCGACGGTAGAACGACTTATCAAGTATATTATACAAAGTAATCCAGACGAATTTAGTTATAATCTTGGAGTAAATGAAACCATCTCTGCTCTGTCAAGGCTTGAAAACCATTAAACTATCGCTCAAGACTAAAAAGCCCATACAGAGTGCTTCATGTCTAGATTGTTCACAGTCAAAGGTAAAAACAAAAAAAAACCTCAACATGGTAATTCAAATCACACAATCCTTCTCTAGTATCTAAAAGCGCAAGCACGCACAAATTGGTAAGGAAGAGACTCCCCAACCAAAAATCCAATCATAGAAACTTCACTAAGATCAATCATATCATCAGTACTATTCAAATTCACATTCCCGACCACATCAACAATATTATCTCTATTATCACTTGTGGTAATATCATGATAAACAGAAGAGTTATCCTGAATTAAAGCAAGAGAAAAGAAAACAACCCCATTTTCATCCACTTGGTGGTTCGCAAGAGTATGGTTCTTTGGGAAAGTGTACGGAATGCCTGCAATCACCACTCCCTCAAGCCGGAGCCACATTCTATTAAAGCCTTTTGGAGCACCACTGGTTCTGTTCCCACCACTATAATGCTTGTTAAAGCCAATTAAGGGGGGATTGGGTAATGTCTCAATAGTTACCGTCTTATCTTTCGCAAAACTGCTTTTGCAATTCACTTGTGGAGAGAAATCCGCAGAAAAATAATTCAAAGATTTCAGAAAGAAATCATCCCTGGATCCGAAAAATCCGGGAAAGAAAAGGTGAAATGGTGGGCAAGAAACATGGCCGAAAAAGCGAGGCTAAGGAAGTTAGGAGTATAGAGAAGACGGAGACAGGGAGAAGGGCGGCTAAGATTTAAAAGTTAATTGGATTCCTATAATTAAATTTATAGAAGAAAATTAATTAAGTGAACATTAAACCAATTTGTTCTGGATAGATTAAGAATCTTTAGAACACGAAATTTCAGATTTTATATCACTACAAGAATATTTAGTTTTAACAACAGAAAATCACGTTGGTAGATTAAGAAAATATGTTACTAAGACAGCTTACCAACGGAATAGTCACCAAAATGGTCGGTTGCAGTAAACGTCGTTGGGAAGTCTCTAACAACGGATTTGTTTTTCATCACTAAACTTAACAACGGAATATCAACAAACTAGTAACAGACCGTGTGAATGAATTTCAAGAAAATAAGCACCATTTCGACAACGGATTATTCAGTTGGGAAAGCTACCAACGAGATATTCGTTAGTAAAATATCACCATTATGTTGACATATTTCTCTATTGGTAGATTTGCCAACAGAATGTCTGTTGATATATACACATCATTTTATTTTGCTTGCTATTTTCCCACGTAAAATTTGTTGTTAATCAGTTTGGAGAATTTTTTAACAATTCCAAACAAATGATATGATACGTGTGCAACATATAAATTATATACTGCCCTGCAAATTTGCAATTCCATTCATAATCAAAGTCACAACCAAGGCAACATAAAAAATATAAAAAGTTCACTAATTTTTCAATAACATAATGTAATAGGTACAAACATTAAATTCCAATACATAAACTAGTACATCTCAACTAGTATTTTTCGCATAAATAATGATGGCTAAAAATGCAACATAGATATTTAAAAAGTAGCAGTAATGTTTAGGCTTTTCAGCAATTTTGATTTACTTAGCACATCCATCTGTAACTTTATCTCTTGTTCTCTTCGAAGAAGCAACCTTCCATATAATCTGTCTAAACGAGGGTCGTCACTGTAAAAGAAATATGCTTATCAAAGCAATCAGTGAGATAGATATGCTTTTGACATCAGACAATTCAATACACAAAGAAAATTATATGGAAACTTTTAGTCCAGGAATTAAAACAGAACATCATTATCCAACACTTGAAGACCAGAATAGGAAGCAAGTTTATAAACTTACGGATTCCAACACTCAAGTATTAGCTATGATACCAAGGGATCAACCCATTCTAGTACATCAAGATGTTTGCTGAAATCCAACAGCTCCAACAACCTGCATAAAACTCATCTCATTCCATGGTACACACAAAGTTGCCAACTGCCACAATATCACACCAAAGTTGTATACATTACACCTGCAAACCAAATTCGGTGATTTCTGTCAGCAAGTTTGACAATAAAAAATGTCTGAAGTTTTTACTAATTCCCTCGCAATATCTTCTAGGTATACAGAGCATGAACTTACTTCTCACTGGATAATTCATTCCTTAAAACTTTGGGAGCCATCCATTCATGATGCATATACAGTCTATCAGTACATCTAATATTCCAAGAATGAAACAAAAATGCATAGAAGACAGTAGAAGCTAGACTTACAGAGGAAAATAGACAAAAATGCGTCGATAAATATTTTTTAAAAGATCGAAACACCAATAGAGGAAATTTTTAGAATTAATATTACCAACGAAATAGTAACGGATACAATTTAACCGATCTGTTATTATAAGAGATTAGTAACGGAATATATTTAACCGATCTTAAAATGGTAACAAACTACTAACGGAATAAAAATTGTAACTTCCGTTAGTATGGGGTTGACAATTCGTTACTAAACAGTTATTATGTCATTACTATTTCGTTGGCAAATATCCGTTGGCAAACCATTGTTATTCCATTGGCACACTTGGGAGAGAATTTTAACTCCTAACAGATGAATTTCCTTTGCTAAATTCCGTTGGTACATTAGCTTATTCTTGTTGTTGTGTATGTTATAATTATTCGAGATTCAAATTCAATCCAAACTACATACTCGAAGCGGAAAAACGAAAATGGAGGAGTGACATGATAGCACATGGAATTAATGCGTGGTTGGACATCTCCTTCACTTTTGAGTAAACATCAAAAGGACGATAATTTGTTCATGTAATTTAAAAAGAATTGACAATATTGTGTCCTACCTTCAGCGTTACCATACAATTGCACTGAAACTTTCGAAAGCAACAAAGCAAGAGAAACATTTTTTTTTTGTGAGTGATTTTGTGAGAACATGACATGACTACAGATCATAAAAGGAAAATGTAGCTAAAAGTGTCTAGATCTAGACACTATCCAACCATAATTAATACTATATGCTATCACTAAAATTTGCTCTAGGTTCCCTCCATCTTTTACTTTTAGCCGTTTCTTTAAATTTTTTATATGTATTTACTGTTCTTAAGAAACTTATTATAAACAATTATTTTTTCCAAATAAAATTTTGTTATTTATCTATTTATTTCAAATATAGGTTAAAAATTAAAATTTGAAAGCATGATTTTTAAACATGTAAAAAGTTAAGGGGCAATAAGAGGCAACCCGAAGTATTTAACATAGCAACTTTCCATATATATTAAAAAGGTAATCAATTATTACATCACCGCACACACACACCTAATCTTATTACAAACAATGGTAGCAAGTTATACTTAGCAACTAAAACAAGATGGTAGCAATTAGCAAGCTAATGCAGACATATGGTTGCACTTAATGGCTCTTGATAAATTCAGTAATTGCTGCAATCAGTTCTTCAGTCCTTGTTGCTGTCAATGGATCAAAATCAACTGCAAGTTTGTTTAAATAGAAACTGTGACCCACTCCACCACTAAGGAACAACTCAACATCTTTCCCTGCTTTTTTCATGGCCTCGTAATATTCCATCTCAGTGTCTATGATCAGATCAGTTTCCGCCACGCAGAGCATCATTGCCGGCATTTTTAGGCTACCAATGGGGGGCGCAGCGTCCCCCATTGGGCATGTGATTGGGTGGTCCTTTGTGGATCCGAGTGGCAATGCGAAATTTAAGAATTTGTCCAGCATGTCTAGTGTCAAGAATGGAGATTGGGGCTGCTCTAACTCAGATTTGCTTCTTGTAGCACGGACAAATCCCGGATGAATTGGGATTCCTCCTGCTAGACGCAAGGGGCTAAGATCCTCGTTCCCTGCACGAGCTGCAACTTCGTGGACAAGATTCCCACCAGAGCTGTCTCCAATTAGGAACACTCTGGTGAAATCTGCATGCGCATTAAGCCATGGCTCTTGCAGCTTTCCTCTGGCTAAAGAACGGAGCCAGAGGAGTGCAAAGTAGCTTTCGTTGGAAGCTGCTGGGAGACGATGCTCTGGAGCTCGCGGGAGGTACACTGAGACGACTATGGAACGTGAGGTGCGAGCTAGTCTAGTGTACACAGCATAGTACATGAACCAACTGGCTTCGCTAATGCAAAAGCCCCCTCCGTGGAAATGAAGGATAATAGGCAAAGTTTCGGAATCTGTAGTCTTTTTTTCTGGTAAGTAGATACGGACTCGGACTCCTGAGTCCGTATCAACATCCTTGACAGCAACTCCGTCGATAAATTTTTCATGAGGCATGACCGGGTTAGCCATAAAACTGACTTGAGGTGGACCGGTCCATGTCCTGTCGACGGAGCCATCATCGTAAACTCTGAGCCAGCCAGAGACTTCCTCAACTATTATCTTTTCCAGGACCATTGTGTACAAGGAGAACAGAGGGTGTGTAATAATTGGAGTTTCAGTTGGATGGTTATGATATGTGTTAAGAGTGGGAAATGGGTGTGTTTTTATAGTACATTTGGTGGGGTTTGATTTGTGGAAAAACAAATAAAACGGGTCGCTATGTGATCTTGAGTTATTTCCAAGCAATTCAACTAACAATTCATGGAAAACTTGCTAGCAAGTCTAACGACTAAATGAGAAAGATAAAAGATAATAAGATGAGACACGTTAAGAAATTACAATCTGATTCCAGTAGTAGTTAACAATGGAGAAATATCACTTTTTCCATCACCGAATACTTTAGCTTATCATATCATAAATACTTGTTGATCCCTTCTTCCCCGCCATTTCTTAGTTGGGTCGGATACGTACGAAGATCGAAAGAATGTTCAAATTTGTGATAATAAAAATAAGTATGTAAAATAGTGAAATTAATTAATACTAGCTTAATTGTTAATTGTTATTTTATTATTATATTTTTAATATTTTATTAATTGTATTTGTTAAAAAAATAAGTAGGCACGTTAAAATAGCTAAATACTTTTAATTAATTAAAAACATTAAAACATATTTTAAAATAAATAAGTAAAGGTTTGCCCGTTATAGTTTTGGAAAATGAGGAGTTTTAGTAAGAAAAAATAAAAAATGTAACATATATTTAGTTTAAAAAGGTAAATGCCCGTGATATTTTTGGAAAATGAGGTTTTAAAATTTAATAATTAAAAGTATTTAAATTCGTTTTAAAATAAATAAATAAAGGGTTTCATGTGATATTTTTGGGGAAAAAAATGAATTTTAGTGAGAAAAATAGAAAAAGTAAATTGAAAAATACAATTTCCGGTGATATATTTAGAAAATGAGGGACTTTATTAGAAAAAATCTATAATGTATTTTAGGTGAAAAGCTAATTGGTTATAAATAGGTATTTGATTATTTATATTTTAATATTCTTAGTGATTGCATTTGTTAAGAAAAATAAGTAGACATGTTAAAATAGGTAAAATTTTAAAAAATAATTATAATATTATAGGTTTAAAAATAAATAACTAAAGGTTTGTCCGTGATATTTTTGGAAAATGAGGGGTTTTACTAAGGAAAAATAGAAAAACTAACATGTTTTAGTTAAAAAAGGTAATTGTTCATGATTTGTTTGAAAAAGTAGGGAAATTTGTTAGAAAAAATAATTTATTTTTAGAGAAAAAGGATAATTAGTTATAAATAGGTAATATTATTATTTAATAATATATTTCTATAAATAAGTAAGGTTAATTAAGTAAAAATATGAAATACAGTTAAGGACAATTAAGTAAAATCACAACGTATCATACCGACCGACCAAACTTTTAATGTTTCGTCTATTATATAATAGTATTGATTTAATGTATAAATTTGAACATAAATTTTTTGAGTAACATTTTCAAAATAAATGAGCAAAAACATGGATGAAATAAATGAGCAAAAACATGGATGAAATAAATTGAGTAACAATTCATGCATTGCATATATTTTAAGGTAGTAAATATAAAATTTAGATCCGTTAAATATTTTTTTAAAACATTTAATCGCAGGATTCAGCTAAAGGACCCTGCTATAGAGCTATCACTGTATAAGGTTTAACCAGCGTAAAAACAGCACGAAATTTTTTGTCCAAAATTATTTATATATTAAAATAATTTTGTAATTTAAAAATTGAAAAAGGATAACATTTCGATTTAATTTCATATTTTAATAGTACTTTTGTAATATGACATATCAATTACATTAACCAAATATTCTATAACTTGACTAATTTTCATAAAATTTGGATAAATATCTATACGATAATAATCACATGATTACTTTTAATTGTTAAAGTATTAATATGATTTTCGATGACGTGATAAGAATTTTATCAAATTGAACATTTGAGTATAAAAAAATTAATATTTTTGCAAAATTGTCAGTATACAACATAGACAGCGTGATTTTAACTTAGTTAGAGTATATTTATAAAAAATCGATATATAAGTAAGGCCAGAACATATTATGAAATGTATTAATATTATGTGAAAGGCTCATTTTTTTCATATATATAATATATATATATATATATATATTTACACTTTTAAACTCAAATATTTAGTTTTAGTCTAAAGTTTATTACACAATATCGAAGTTCTATTTTAAAATTTTGGTAAATTGAAATACTTTTTATCTTATAATACGAATTACTTTTTCACTCAACTTAAATTTTCACAAATATTTTGATCAATGTAAATTATGATTAGACGACTTTAATGACTCTGCATCTATGTGATATCTAAGATCAAACTTTTTTGTTTCATCACAGGTTAATCTAAATATATGTTATAAATCAACCATCTTATATTATGTTGATTGTTTGACCAAAATTAAAAAAATGGTGGAAGAAGAGAAAATGTGATTTATCTCAAAATATTTTTAAAGAAAACTCAAAATAACATATAGTATAATGGTTATGGTATGAGTTTAATTAGAGAAGGTAGTGGTTCAATTCTCAACACTAATATAATTTTATATACACTTTGCATAAATATAAAAGGGAAGGTGTTTTTGTAATTTTTAACATACATGAGCAAAATATAAATTCATAGGTATTAAAATGACATATATCAATCATTTAAATTGGCAAAAGAGAATTTTAGATTATGCTCAAGCGATAAAAATATTTTTTTGTAATTATATGTTGTACAATATTCTAGAAATAATATAAATCAATATTTATTTACTCTAAAAAAAAAAAAAATGGGAGAAGATGTGGTTTATGTAATAAGAGTTTGAAAGTAAACTAAAACAAAGTGTAGCACGGTTGTGTAGCAAGTTTGAGTGTGGAAGGTCACATGTTTACTTCTCAAGATTAACATAATTTAAGTTATTTTTTGCATAAACATTAAATGAGTGATATTTTTGTAATTTTTCAAAAAATAGGGACAAAATCGTAACTTCACTTTGCATAAATATAAAAGGGAATGTGTTTTTGTAATTTTTAATATACAGGAACAAAATGTAAATTCATAGGTATTAAAATGACATATATCAATCATTTAAATTGGCAAAAGAGAATTGTAGATTATGCTCAAGCGATAAAAATATTTTTTTGTAATTATATATTTTACAATATTCTAGAAATAATATAAATCAATATTTATTTACTCTAAAATAAAAATAAAAAAATGGGAGAAGATGTGATTTATGTAATAAGAGTTTGAAAGTAAACTCAAAACAAAGTGTAGCACAATGGTTGTGGTGCAAGTTTGAGTGTGGGAGGTCACATATTCAATTCTCAATATTAACATTATTTAAGTTATTTTTTGCATAAACATTAAATGAGTGATGTTTTTGTAATTTTTCAAAAAACAGGGACAAAATCATACATTTACAGGCATTAAAATGACATTTTTTATCATTATGATTTAATATATAGTAATAGATTTGACAAATTTTGTTAATATTTGGTAAGGCTGAATAAATAAGTAACTATTTATAAATAATTCATGATCATAGTCAAGAGTCTACTTCCACATGAACGTTATAGACGCGTTCCAGTTAGTTGAACCAAACAATCTTCAAATACAAATTATACATGCGAAATTCAAGTGGGAAAAGCTGGGTGGACTTTTAATTCTTTGAATAATTTTTTTAAAAGTAATTCTTTCAACACTAGAATAGAAACTTCACTACGTAACAGAAAAAGAAGCTATTGAGAAGGAATTGTGAGGAAAACTTTGAATCGATGAAATTCTTTGAATGGAGAAAATTAAAATTACTCAAAATATTTGTGATGAATGCTAAAAAATTACTAAAAATATTTGTGATGAAATAATTTAGATGAATGCTAAAAAATTAAAAATTCTGAAAATTGATCGTTAAACTGTTTCAACGTTGAATATCGTGTTCTAATTTATCATAAAAAAATGTTTTTTGGTTTTTAAAGTATACTTCCTAAAATTTTTATCTAGGTAAAATAATGCAACACCTTATTTCGATATTGAGAAGATTTGAGAATTTATGTCAAATAAAATATTATTATTAAATGCATTAAAAATCAAGATGTTTTGGATGTTGCTGTGGATTTGTGTATTACCCACGTTTTAGTGTACTTTGATTTATTTTTGAATTCGAAACTGAAATTTGACCGACATTTAAAAAAGATCGTGATTTGACGCGAGTTTGACAAATAATCTTTATTACAGTAAGTTTAAGTTTACCTAGTTTTATAAGACATTTATTTTTTAATTAAAGTGAACAAAACTCTTAGAAATGATAAATAAATATTATTTATAAGTTATGTAGGTGTTTGAATAATTTTGTTTGTAAGTCACCAAAATATTAGATAAATTATGATTAAGAAAGAAAATTTCAAAGTAAATATTTAATACATGGATTTTTATATATGAATTTTAAGTTAAAGCACAAAACTTTAAAAAAATATTGAAATACAAATTACTAAAAGCAAACAAGATAAACAAAAAATTACTCCACTTATATACTTTTAAGTTCAAAATTCAACAACAAAAAAAATACATTTTACAAAATAACAAACATCTTTTGTTTTTAAATAGTAAAATTAACAAATATTTGAACAAACAAGTAGATCATTTTCTTAACTATTGCCTGAATTTGTAACATTTTCACTGACATATTTTTTTTTTTTAACATAAAGAGAAGAATTCATTAAAATACTGAATTCCATTCTGGACAAACCTTCGAACTGTTAACTACAACCTGATTGTGAAATAAAAAATGAGCTAAACAAATAGCCGTTTTGTTTTCAGATCGCTTAACACATAGAATATCCAATTCTTTAATTAAAAAATATAACAATAACATCCCGAGCAATTCAACCTACATCAGCTGTGAAACTAATAGTATCACAATTGACCTTCACAAAAACACCATATGTTGCACAATGTTGAGAACTATCAGTTAGATCAACTGATATTTGAGCAACAAATACCCTCAAAATATGAACAATTTTTTGTTGTGAAAAATGAGCTTTTGCGGTATTCACCACCATCCCAATTTGATGCGAGTCTTACTAATCACCCAAAATATCATATAAATCCTTATTAGAAAAATTACCGAAACTCATGACAAGCCAAACAAAAACATCAAAACATAATACACTAACATCCCAAAAAGATGGGCATAACTAACAACCTTGATAACAAGGTACTCAACAAGAACTCACACAAAAAGGATTAGATCTCGATTTTATTAAAAAACTGATAAATAGAAGACATGATGGAAGAACGAAGGGGGTTTAATCGATGAAGGGGATGAAAATTGAAGAATAGATAAATGACGACTACAACCTTGACTTTGAGAGTCGACTCTCAAAACTCTAAATTTTTAGTTAGACGGTATTGATCGATTCAATATAAAATAAGTTCGATTTGAGCCATACAATTTCCATCCAGACAGTTAATCACAAGTTCAAATGATATTATGTCCATTAAAATTTACTAGCATTATACCCGTGCAAAGCACGGGAATCTTTATAATTATTTTTATATTTTTTTTAACTTTGTTTCGAGTTAAATTCTATAGAGACTATCTTTTTTGTGAAGACCTGGAGATCACATTCTGCAATCTAAATTTGACAAAATAGATCATATTTTGTAATCAAAAATTTGCAAAACGTACTATTTTGCAAAGTATATTCTATGAAAATCAATATTTCATTGAAAATTTTGAAAATATGTAAGTTCTGCAAACTAAACATGAATGTTCTGCAAACCGAACATGTTTTTCAGAACAATATGTTTTGCTATATTTTAGTTGCAAAGCGTATATAATTTTAAAGATTTTAAATGAAAATAGTTATTTTCATAGAACATAATTTATAAAATTTTATATTTTTCTAAATTTAGATTGAAGAACGTATGGGGTCTCCAGGTATCCACAAAAAAGATGGTTTCTATAGAACTTAACTCACTTTGTTTATATTTTAGTATATTTAGTTTTTTTTTTAAATTTTAATTTTAATTGATTTTGTATATTAGATCATCAATATTTAATTTATACAATATATCCTTTTTGTAGATTTCCCAAGTACTACTTTTTAGTAGAAATATTATAATAAAATTGATTAGTATTCATTGTTTATTAAAATAGTTTTGTATATTATTGATGAAATCTTTATTCCTTTGAATTTTAAATCACTGAATTTAAAATTTTTAATTTTTTTCACCCTAAAATATTTAGATACTACACGTTCCTTTCTAATAAAATGATATATAGTGTAGTTCATTACTAACTGTGAGCTTATTTGCTTGTATTTCGAGTATATCTACATATTTCCTTTTTTCACAATAATAATAAGAGTAAATTACAAAATGGTGGTTGTACTTTACCCGCTTTTGCACTTTGGTGGCCAGACTTTCAAATTTGCAATTTAGTGGTTAGATATTGCTTTTCGTCTTCAAAAAGGTGGCTAAGAGCAATTTTTTTAAAAACTTTTTTTTCAAAAAAGTGGCCCTTAGCCACCTTTTTGAAAAATAAAAGTAATGTCCAGCCACTATATTGTAAACTAGCGTAGAAGCCCGTGCGATGCACGGGCCTGTTCATATACGAAAATAATTTTCGCACAAATCAGCATTTTCGAAATAATTTTATAATTAAATATATGGTAAATTATAGTATTTCAACTTTATTTTATATTTGTAAATTAATTTTATAATATTGTATGTCGTTTTCATGAACCAAATATTTTATAATTTGATCAGGTTTAAAAAGTTGGATCAATATATCTATACGATAATAATTACATGATTATTATTATTAATTTATTAAATAATAATTAAATTTCCAATGTCGTGAAAAGAAATTTATTAAAATGACATGATTATTATTATTAATTTCTTAAATAATAATTAAAATTCCAATGTCGTGAAAAGAAATTTATTAAAATGATCAATTAAGTGTAACATAAATAATTATTGTAGCATAATTGTTCGTGTATAACATAGATGTTTGTAAACTCATGTGATTTTAATGTAATAAAAGTATATTTGTAAAAAAAATAATCATGTATGTGAAATTATATATTAAGATATATTACAAATTTTCTTAATTTTTTATATCTTATACATAATTTTTTTTTTTTGATAATCAAGTAATTCATTAATAAACGGTCATACGACATCTACAAAAATAATCAAAATAGAACAAACACGTAATAAAATAGATCAAATCAGAATTTTCTTCACCCCGAACTATGATTGTTGAGCAAATCATTCATTGTAGCACATCACTCGTTCATATCGCTGAAGTTTGCAGCCTTTTTAGAGAGACAATCTAATAATCTGTTATAGTCGTGCAATATATATATATATATATATATATATATATATATATATATATATATATATATATATATATATATCTAATTCGTCCATACGTATTCGAACAATTAATCGTAATTGCGGCTTCATACAATCCAAATCAATGAACCACTATTATAAATCCTGCAGATCTACGATCTCAGATACTAAAACAAACCAAACTCTCACAAGGAAAGAGAACAAACCCGAAGAATGGGTAGAGAAAATCAACTAAACGGGGTACTAAAACTCTCAATAATGAGAGAGACCTATACAAATCAAAAACAAAATAAAAAAAAAACAGTAAAGAGGGGTCTTATCACCAACTTTTTGGTTAATGACAACCCCTTAAATAAAAATTGTGAGTTAAGATTTTTTTGGCGGAAGTATAGATAATATATATGAGCGGTTATTGTATAATCACAAAGTCTACAATACATGTCAATGAGACATTTTACGTTTTTATCATTTATTTTCGTGTTCGTGTAATTTCATGCATCAAAAATTAAATCAAACACTAAATTTTCGTGTCATAAATCAAATTTTTGTGAAAGATGTGAACGGTGAAGGAATGATAAAAAAATGGTCAAATTAGTGACATGTGAGATTTATTAAAGTTGTAAAGAATAATATGTCTTTTGGAAAGATAAAAATAAAGGAGTGTACATTTCGAAAATAAAACTGTTAACAAATGAATGAGACGAACAAATTGTATAATAATTATTTCATAATTTAATGAAAAATATCAACGCTAACTTTCTTAATTTAAAAAATATTAACTAACGAATAATGAGATCCTTGTATCTAATATGTAATTTATATTAGATCAAATATTATTATTATATTTTATGTATAAATACTTGACCAGTTCAAATAAATATAAATTATATCAATTAACAATATAATTGGTATTTTTTAATTGAAAAGAAACATGTATAATAAAAAAATTACAAACATGATCGAATCTATACTATATTATTAAAGACGAAACATTAAAAGTTTTGGTCAGTCGGTCGGTCGGTCGGTATTTGGACCGGGTCTATCTATAATTTGGGCCGGGTCTATCTATAATCAATTTATTTATAATCAGTTATTTTTTCAGCTAAAACACATTACCTATTTTATATACTTTTTCTAACAAAAAAAATCATATTCTAAAAATAAAATTGGTAATATATATATAAAATGGTAATATTATTACATATTTATAACTGATTACCTTTATCAGCAAAAACACATTATATGTTCTACATTTTCTAACTAAAACAACCCATCTTCTAAACATAACACATGGAAAATAAATATATGTAATGGTAATATAATTTTATATTTTTTCAGTTAAAATACATTACCTATTTTATATATATTTCTAACCAAAACAACTCATCTTCTAAATATAAAATAGGTAACATATATATAAAATGGTAATATTATTACATATTTATAACTGATTACCTTTTTCAGCAAAAACACATTATCTGTTCTACATTTTCTAATAAAACAACTCATCTTCTAAACATAACACATGGAAAATAAATATGTAATGGTAATATTGTTATATATAATTATTAATAAATAACCACTTAACCTTTTCAGCTAAACACATAACCTTTTTTATTTTTTTATAACTTAAACAACTAATTTTCTAAAAGTAACATGAGCAACATATATATAAAAAGGTAATATAATTTTCTATTTTCTAATTTAAACAACTAATTTTCTAAAAGTAACATGGACAACATATATATAAATGTAATATAATTTTATATAATTATTAATAAGTAACTAACTGTCTTTTAAGGACATTGTCTGTTTTATATTTTTTAAGTAAAATAACTCATATTTGAATTAAAAATAACACGGGCAAAATATAGATATAATAACTATTTTATTATATTAAACTTATAAAACCCGGATTTAATATAATTTTTTCTAACATACAATTTAAATAAGATAATTAATAAAAAAAAGTAATAGCATATGTTAGAAGAAACTCGGTACATTACATAGCACATATTTTGTTATTTGCACTTTAGTCATATTTAGATTTTTAAGAGCAAATAAATACAGACTGTTAGATCTATTATTTAAAAATATTTTATATTTTAATATCTAAAATACTACTAAAGATTACGTCAACAATTTATTAAATTAAATTATTTATATTATTAGATATATAAATCCAATTTATTATATACACATATAAATATATATTAAAATTTTATAAAATAATATATAATTATAAAAAGCTAAATAAAAAATAATACAATATTAAAGAAAACCGTGCATCGCACGGGATATAAGCTAGTATGTAGTTATATACAAAGCTACAAAAACAAACATAATGGTATATAAATAATATAAGTCAACGTTCTATATACTTAAAATTTAAATTATGAAAAGAATAAAAGGAGATAATGTGATTTACCTAATAGGAATTCTAAATTATAAATCAAAAGTTAACTTAGCACACTGGTTAAGACATGAAATTGTTAAAATAAAGTTAAGGGTTCGATTCTTAATGAGAACACAAATTAATTAATTTTTAGCATAACTTATAGAAAGTTGCATTTTTGTGATTTTTCAACAAATAAGGGTAAAATTGTAATTTCACAGCCATTTTTTGGGCTCAATTTGCCCTTAGACGCCATTTAATATATATATAAGTAGATAGATAGATTTACATATATATATATATATATATATATATATATATATAATAACGTAAATAAAAAAGGGAATTGGTCCACAGCCACGGGTGGCTGTGAATTGACTACTAGCCACCAACCGCAATGCATCATTGCGGGGGTTCCGCTTCTTTTTTGGACAAAACTGCCCTCGTCCCCGCAATGTTTCAATGCTCCCCCGCAATGATACATTGCGGGTGTATTTAACTTTCTTTTATTTCCAGGACTGCCCTTATTGGGCTGGGCTGGGCTTAACTTCTTGGGCTGGACTGGGCTTAATTTTGGGTTTATTTTATTGACTTTTATTTTGTGTTTATTATATGGACTTTTATTTTGTGTTAATATTATATTTACATTAATGTTATAAATAATAATTTTATTTATCAAAATATAAAATTTAAAGTGTTTTGGATAATCAATTTTATTTGAATTATATAAATTTCAATTTACATTATTTTATATGTAAAATAAAAAAAATTAATTTTAAAATTATAAAATATTACAAAAATATTAATGTACCACAAAATTTAAATTATTGAATTAATTTAATTTTTTAATTTCTACAAATGATAAACTACTAATATAAAGTATAAACATTCAAAATATTGATTTGAAAATCAAATTAACATGTGTGCAATCATTTATTATGTTAAAAAAATAAAAATGAAAAAACTAGAACACAATTATTTGCAAACGAGTAATCATGTGTATGGTTTAACATGTGTTTCACCATAGAATATTTGGAAACATTAGTTATATTAAATTTATATTTAATATTGATTTTTATTACATTTAAAAGCAATTTTGAAAAAAATATCAATAATATATATTTATATTAGAACGAGTAATCATATATTTTTTTCACGGTAGAATTAGAGATGCATGGTAAAATATTTTGAAACATTGTTTAGAATTAAATTTATTATTTTTAAAAATAAAATTAAAAATATCAATAACTCACAATTATTTTCGAACTAGTAATTATCTATAAGTTTTAACATGTGTTTCAACATAATTGGACCTAAAAAAATAATTAAATGTAATATATGTAATAAAAACCATCTCTAATAATGTATAAAACATATTTATGATTTTTATGCATTTATTTTAATTTTTGAGAATATATTAAGGGTTTAAAATAAAAAAACAAAAAAAAAATACCCCCAGCAATGAAACATTGATGGGGTACTAAGCTGCAACCAACATTAAAAGCTAGACAGTTGGCGGGTGGCTGCATTAAATGCACCACGCCCCGCAATGAAACATTGCTGTGCTAAAAACCCCCGCAAGGAAACATTGCGGTGGACCTTTCCTTGCATTTAATGCACTCCCCCCGCAGTGTCTCATTGCGGTGTTACTCACACCCGCAATGTTTCATTGCGGTGGTACCTGGCCACCTTAAACCCCGCAGCCCCTTCCCCTTTCCCCTTTTTTTCAAACAAACCCTATTTTGTTTTGGAGCTCAATTTTCAATTTTTTTGAAGATCTTTCAACTCAAGGTTAGTATTTTTATTAGTATGGCTTCATATTTATTTGGTGATTCTAGTTCATCTAGTGAGCATAAGGGTTACGATTATTATACACCTCCCGTTACCAAAAAACATGCTTTTCGTAAATTATTTGTTGATGATGAAATTATAGATGTTGATAGTTATGATACTAAGGGAAAAACAAATGAAACTATTGATGGAGATGATAATGTTGGTGGAAGTGATTGTGATTATAGTGAAGAAGATGAGGAAAATGATGAGGAAAATGATGAGGAAAATAATAGGGATAATACAAATGATTGTGATTTTACATTTTCGAATATCAATGATGTT
Source organism: Heracleum sosnowskyi (assembly GCA_030848705.1). Lineage (NCBI taxonomy): Eukaryota > Viridiplantae > Streptophyta > Magnoliopsida > Apiales > Apiaceae > Heracleum > Heracleum sosnowskyi. The sequence continues at coordinate 16,662,057 of CM061239.1, forward strand.
GTGCCTTGTGTTGGTATGAGTTTTGATACGTTAGATGAGGCGGAAAAGTTTTATAGGGATTATGGTCGAAATGTCGGATTCGATGTAATTATTCGAAATACTCATAAACATTCACGTAGTCATGATCCATCATCTCGTATGTTTATTTGTAAGAAAGGTGGAAGACTAGCACCGATATCTCATTGTAAAGGAAAACGAATTAGAGATTCAATTCCAAGAACGGGTTGTTGTGCAAGAATGTGTGTTGCTCATCAAGTGAAAATTAACAAATGGAAAATAACTTCGATCAAGTTGGTGCACAATCATGCTATGGTGACACCGGATAAGACACAATTTTTTAGACGGCCACAAAATATAGATCCCATCACCCGAGCATTGATTGAGTTGTTTAACAAATCGGGGATCGAGACGGCAAAAATTATGAGATTACTTAGTGAGACAAGTGGGGGTGTTCAAAATTTAGGGTTTTCTAATCAAGACATACGCAATGTCATACGTGATATTCGGCGTCGAGTGTTTGATGATGGTGATGCGGAGTGTGGTTTGCTCTTGTTACGACAATTACAACAAGAGAGCATTAATGGTGAATTTTTCTACCGTGTGGATGTGGATGACGAGAATCGTGTTAGGGGTTTGGTGTGGGTTGATCCTCGGTCCATGAACGCTTACAAGAATTTTGGCGATGTGGTTACATTCGACTCAACTTATCGAACGAACCGCTATTGTATGCCTTTCATACCTATCACGGGGGTGAACCACCACTTCCAAAATATTTTGTTTGGATTTGCACTTGTGAGGGATGAGAAAGAGGAATCTTATAAATGGGTTTTAGAAACATGGTTGGAAGCCGTTGACAACAAAGCGCCAATCACAATTATCACCGATCAAGATGTTGCTTTGGGGAATGCTATTGCCAAGGTTATGCCACAAACAAAACATACATATTGTACATGGCATATAAGTAGTAAATTTCCGGAAAAATTATCTACTCTATACACCAATTATCCGGAATTCAAATCGGATTTTAATGCATGTGTGTACAAGTCCTTGACACCAACGGAATTCGAAGGTAGGTGGGAAGATTTAGTTGCGAAATACCAACTTCAAGATCATGTTTGGCTAAATCAAATGTTTAGTATTAAAGATCAATGGATTGGCGCTTATACAAAAGGATATTTTGCCGCCGGTATGACCACTACCTCAAGGAGCGAATCCATGAACTCTTTTTTTGATGAATATGTAAAAGCATCTACCGGATTGAAAGAATTCATTGAGAACTCACAAAAAGCTTTGGAGGCACAATATCTTAGAGAGGTTAAAGGCGATTACGAGACCGAAGAAACGGCAAGGAGGTTAGTATTGCGCTCATCCTTGGAAATTGAAGCATCCAAGATTTACACGAAAGAGATGTTTAAGCGCTTTCAAAAAGAATATGTAAAAAGTGCATCTTATACAATGAAAAGGGCTTCAAATAGTGAAAGTTGGTTTAAAATGTACTTGGTTGAGAAGTCTACATTGCCGGAGAATAGTAGAAGAAGTTATCGGATATTTGTTTCTAGTGAAGGAACAATTGAATGTATTTGCAAGAATTTCGAACATTCCGGAATGCTTTGTAAACACATCATTCACTATCTAGTCAAGAAAGATAGAACCAAGATACCAAGTATTTACATCATGCCTAGGTGGACAAGGGATGGCAACAAAATTGTGGGACCTTTACCGTACGTTCCTCCCGTTCTTGCTAATGTTGGTGAAACACAAACCGCAAGGTATAGTGCATTGTGTCAATCTTTTCAAAGTTTAGGTGCTATTGGTAGTTGTTCTGTCCCGCGCTACAAGTACATAATGAATGTGATTGAGAGAGAAAAGTGTAGCGTGAACAATATTTTTCCGATAGAAGAGAAAAACGAAAGAACGCAAGAGTCATTTCGTCAAGAAGACTACCAACATGATCCGATTTTCGATCCTCCAATATCACAAACTAAGGGAAGAAAGAAACAAGAAAGATATAAAAGTGGTATTGAAACGTCTACTTCAAGTAACAAGCAAAGAAAGTGCGGAAAATGCGGGTTGATAGGAGGAAATCATGATAGAAGAAATTGTACTTTTCTACCCGGTCAATTTAAGTAATATTGTACTTTAATATTTGAATTTTATTATCTTAATTCATGTTAGGGATTTTTAAAATTGTTTTTTTGTAATATTTGAACCTAAATTTACATTTTATGGGGTATAATTTTGTATTAAACTAATAAAATAAAAATAAATGATTACATATTAAATGATTACATATTCAGAAAATAAATAAAATATTAAGAAATTCAGGTTGAACAGTTACCCGCAATGAAACAATGCGGGTGTGAACAGTTACCCGCAATGAAACAATGCGGGTGTGAACAGTACCCGCAACCAAACATTGCGAGTGTGAACAGTGCCCCGCAATGATGCATTGCGGGGGATCTTTTCTCCAGAAGCTTTCCCCTGTTTTCCCCTGTTTTTCCCATGTGAATAGTGAATATTTAAGTATTTTCAATGTTTTTTTTTATTTTTCTTCAAAAAATGAGATAATTAATATTTTATTTATTTCCTGAATTTCTTTTTTTTAATAATTCAAAATAGTGAATATTTAAGTATTTTCAATGTTTTTTTTTCTTCAAAAAATGAGATAATTAATATTTTATTTATTTTCTGAATTTCTTTTTTTTAATAATTCAAAATAGTGAATATTTAAGTATTTTCAATGTTTTTTTTTCTTCAAAAAATGAGATAATTAATATTTTATTTATTTTCTGAATTTCTTTTTTTTGATAATTCAAAATAGTGAATATTTAAGTATTTTCAATGTTTTTTTCTGCAGAAAATCGGGCATGACCGGTTCATTTATAAAAGTACCAGACCCTCTAACATAGGTCATTGTCCACTATCCTAAACCTGTGCAATTCCATAATCAAATTATTCAAATTAAATCCAAGACATAATCAAATAACACCTCTGAATAACAGTTAGAATCAAATAACATCATAACAAGTTATAATCGTATCATAACAAGCTAAAGACCCTTGTTTCTCCGATTAACCGCCTCATCTGGTAAATGTCGAGCTACACCTTTAAAAATCTCCCAAGCAATGCGATACCTGAAGACCTGGATATCATCTGAATAATTCCAAACGGCCGTGTGCAATGGTATGCCATTAAGTATAGCGTCCATGTATTTGCAGACATACACGCCACAATCAGAGCCACCAATTTGTTTCGGTCGCTCTTTAACATACCTAACTTGCATGAAATTGTCTTCTTTATACCGCTGGTCATCCAAGAAATGAAGCATACACGGTATAATTTTTTCCTACAAAATTTACATACAATTAGTAACAACACATTATAAATATATTTGTTAATCTTAAAAGTATAGGTTACCATGACATAAAACTCCTTTGAGTACACAACTCGAAGATTGCAATCACTCTCGTCCCTTAAAGGATCAAGTAGATTGACTTTCATCCTTTTAATGTCCACAACAAACAGAAACCAGTGACCTGCTGTGCAGACGGGAAAGAAAGCATAATCGCAATCTACCAAGGGTGGCCCAGGAATCTGGGTTGATAAACTCCTGTAAATACGTTTCAGGCCAACCATTTCCTCAGGTGTTCTACATGATGGATGCATCTGCAACAATTAAGACAAATTATCAAGACATCAATTGATGAATTAAGAAATATTATGAAGAATTAAATAAATTTAGGATAAAATGCAATTGTGAAGGCATAAAATTACCGCAAGGTCTTTAATTTCATTGACCGCTAAGGTCATGAAAAAACTGTGAGCAATGAAGAACCTCTTGGATGGTGGGAATAGCAATGGTTGGCTAGTATCATGGAATAACTCCTCCCTTCTCCTCAACAACTCAACATAAGCATCCACAACTGTGGTCTCCAGATCTCGGTTGGGTTGTAGGCATTGGACATTGCTCCAAGCAAGTCTATAAGTCTGCTCATGATCCAGCCAAACATAATTACTCTTCTCACTCCACCAAACCTTGTACAGCAAGAGTACTTTTTTATTCTTCAGCGGCCTCGTCAAATCACCCTTAGGCTTATGCCGCCGCCTATCCATGTCCTTGAATTGATCTTCGTTTGAGAACAACTGCAAATACATGTCCGAATATGAGAAATATTCATAACAGTAAAAAAAATATTAACAGGAATTCAAGATACTTACACCAAGTAGCCTCGATAACCTCACCGCAGCAGCTACAGGACCAACGGTACTGGCAACCTCTGGAGGAGTAGGACATTGCCACCAAGTAACCGGTGTAGTAAGAGACGGTGTAGTAAGAGACGGTGGAGCAGGAGACGGCTGTGTAACGGGAGGGATAGTGGCAACCGGTGTAGTAGGAGATGGCTGTGTAACGGGAGGGATAGTGGTAACCTGCAACGTTAAAAAATATATTATGTGTCATATATTCGATAAAGTACCTCAACAGCCGGCGGATGAGTTGCAAATAAAGATTGCTGGGGTGAACAGTTCCCCGCAATGCATCATTGCGCATGGTCTTTTCTCCAGAAGATTTCCGTTTTCCCCTGCCTCAATAAAATATTAATATTTTATTTATTTTCTGAATTTCTTTATTTTAATAATTCAAAATAGTGAATATTTAAGTATTTTCAATGTTTTTTTATTTTTCTTCAAAAAATGAGATAATTAATTAGTTATTTATTTTCTGAATTTCTTTTTTTTAATAATTCAAAATAGTTAATTTAAAATAGTGAATTTCTCAAAGCGGAGGTCTAGTTAACATTTTTTTACTTCTTATTTAATTCGAAAAAAGGAATACTATATCATAATATTCCTTTAAAAATTAGAAATGATCATATTTTTCAATTAAATTCAACAAACTTTGTTCATAAGAAATCGATTACATGAAATAAAAAGTACTAAACAACACAACGTTAATCCCACCCGGCGACACCGCGGAAATAGCGTAACTCCATTCAGAGATCCCTCACTTCCTCTTGAAGAAGCTCGATCCTCACCTCGAGTTCATCTTGTTCATCAATGAAGACTCGAATCTGCATCCGCAAATCGGCAATAATTGTCTGCAATTCCTCAACAGTTGGTCCGGGAGGAGGCGCCGGTGCTTCCTCAACCGCCGCTGTTGGAGGCGCCGGATTTTCTACCACCGGAATCTCCACCTCATTATCCATAATCTATATTATAAAACTGAAAATATAGAAGATGGATTACAAACATATGTATATATAGGGATTTTCTACCTAGGTCTTCACTATATTAATGACATACAATTCCCAGAAAAGAAGAAGAAGAGTCTCGGTCAAAATTCCCACCCGCAATGACTCATTGCGGGGCTCGTGACTGTTTAAATTCCCACCCGCAGTGACTCATTGCGGGGCTCGTGACTGTTTCAATTAATTATTAGCTATGATTTTTTCATAATTCAATTTTTCGAATTAAAAAAATAAAAAATAATTTTTGATAATATATTTAATTAATTTAATTTTTTACCTTATCACAATAAAAAATTATTAAATTTTTATTTATAATCAATATTTTAGTGAATAACTTTTAAATTATTAGCTATGATTATTAATTTTATAATTTTATTTTAATTTTTGATAATATAATTAATTATAATATATAGGGATTTGGTACACTACCTAAGGAAGAAGATGGGTCTTCACCATATTAATGGCATACAATTCCCAGAAAAGAAGAAGAAGAGTCTCGGTCAAAGGATTCCCACCCGCAATGCGTCATTGCGGGGGTCGTGACTATTTAAATTCCCCCCGCAATCACTCATTGCGGGGATTGTGACTAGTAGAGGTGCGCACCTCTACCAGTTATTATTTTTCATAATTCAATTTTTTCGAATTAAAAAAATAAAAATTAATTTTTGATAATATATTTAATTAATTTAATTTTTTACCTTATCACAATAAAAAATTATTAAAATTTTATTTATAATCAATATTTTAGTAAATAACTTTTAAATTATTAGCTCTGATTATTAATTTTATAATTTTATTTTAATTTTTGATAATATAATTAATTATAAAAAACAAAAAATTAATATAAATTAATTTAATAAAAAATTATTTTTGTACAGACCCAATACAATTTACATTAAAAATTGTAACAAGAAAATTATATCTAAGCCCAATACAATTATATCTAAGTCCAATACAATTATATGCAAGCCCAATACAATTATATGCAAGTCCAATACTATTTACATTAAATCCATAAAACTTGGCCCAACAAGAAAAGAAGGGTGTTTTGGTAACTGAGACCCCCCGCATTGTAACATTGCGGGCATGAGGCGTGAGACCCCCCGCAATGTTTAGTTGCGGGTGGTGGTTCCTACCCGCAATGTTTAGTTGCGGGTGGTGGTTGATAAATTCTCCAACCACCTGTGGTTGTGGAAGGGGACCCAATAAAAAATACAAATTTATATAAATAATATGGACAAATATTTACTTTACTCAAAGGTTCAAAATAAAAAAAAGAATATAGAATTAGAGAAAATAATGTGACTTATCTAATAAAATCTTTAAACTAAACTCAAAAAGCAACTTAGCATAGTGGTTAGGCTTTGGACTTCTTAGAAGGAGATTGGGGGTTCGATTCTCTACAATAACAAATATTAACATATTTTTGCATAACAATATAACAATGGTATTTTTCAAAAAACATGGGTAAAATCGTAACTTCACAAGCATTAAAATGGCAAACTTTGCCCTTGTGTTGGCATATAATATATAGTAATAGATTTGAAACTTCTGCCACCAAAATGCAAAATGAGGTTAAGTATGGCCACAAATTTGCAATTTACTCTAATAATAATTAATAATTAATAATTTACTGTTTTAGCCCTGACGACCAAACCACCTAAACTCCCTTATACCAATTATATATAGGATATAATAATTTACTAAATCCCCTAAGAAAAATGGTAGAAACTCCGTCCGACTTCTGTCTCAAAATTCTTTTCAAAAATTGATATGTCACATTTTTAATTAATTTTTGGAGTATTTAGTATTGTCCATCACCTAAACACCCACTATATGTCTTAAAATAACTTTCGAACAATTTTGATATTTTGATATAAGTTTTATAGATTTATACCCTCCGATCATCAAAACATTAAATTTTTATTCTGAATATACATTTATTTGTTTACTAATTACCACCACAAAACAGAAACACAAACTTGAGGCAGAGATGGCTTGGCAATAAGTAGGGCTGTTAAAAAAATTTGAAAAATTCGATATCCGTCCGAAATATCTGTATTTGTATCCGGAATAAAGCATATTCTATCCGTATTCGAAATAAAGCGGATATTATCCGTATTCGAATTCAGTAGTTGCGGATACAAATATGGATATAAGCACATCCGTATCCGGTAATATCCGAATCCGAAATTAAATAAATATGATAAATAAATAATATATATTTATTATTATATATATAGTATATATATTATTATTATTATTATATATATAGTAGATATATATAGTTACATATTATTTAGAAATTATATTTTAAGTTTACAAAATATATATATATATATATATATAATTTAATCATTAAACAATATATTTATATAAGTTATAGATAATTGTAAATATATCTATATATATATATATATTGCAAATTTAATATTTTAAAATAAACAAAATTATATTAAAAAGTAAATTTTTGAAAAAAATAAAATAGACATTAATAAATTTAAGTTTTAGTTTAGTTTACTTTTTTTTTTTTAAAAATTAAATTTTTTATTAATTTTTCAATTTTATTGAATTAAAATTTAATATAAAAACTAAAAAATTCTGACTGAAATTCGGATTCAGATATTATCCGTATCCGGATAGTATCCGACGGATTCAGATTCAGATATTTTTATTTAAATATTTTCAGATTCAGATACGAATTCAGATTTTCGGATTCGAATTCGGATACAGACAGATCCGAATTATCCGTTTGACAGCCCTAGCGATAAGCATTCAGCAATAACTTTGGTCAAATATGATATTTCGATATAAATTTCATAAATTTGTACCTTGTGACAATCAAAACATCAAAATTCTATTGCGAAAGTGTATTTATTTATTCACAAATTAGCACCACAAATCACAAAACAGAAACTTGAGGCAGAGAGACATAGATGGCCTGGCGTTGGCGATAAGTGGGCATAAAAGGCAGCCCTCATATTAAAGTCTTGTACATGTGTAGTGCGACCATAGGTGTAAATTTCCAGTAAATTTGTCCCCCATTACTCCCTTCTTTTGACTAGAGGAAGCAGCCATCCTCTACTTTTTCTCTTGACTAGTTGTTAGCATGCGAAACATCAAGCTTGATGATATGCTATCTAAGAATAATGTTATTAAATTAAATTAACCCTTTATTTTATAAGTTAATTTTATCAAATTCATTTTAATGTTTTGTAATACAAAGTTCGCATTTTAGTAGATTTTAAATTTTAAATATGATTGTTCTCCACCAAAGAGGCAAAGAACACTGATGGATGATAGAGGTAAGAGTAATATCTCAAATGAATCTTATTATATTTCAAGTTTCAACATTCTCTCTCATTGAAAAATTGATTTGATTTTATTTGATTATTTTTTTAATAATATTGAGCTTGCCTAAAATTAAAGACTCTTCTTGACCTTACTCGTAAGTATCACATTTCCATAGCTTGGTGTTTTCGAGACAAATTTGATGTACCAAAGTTTTATTTGATGCAGTGATTTTTTTTTTCATCTCTTATGAAAAATCGATTAATTCTAGATACATAGTGTAATCATGCATGTTTATACGATCTTTACGCTCGACTAGCTCTAGGTGCAAAGTGCAATCGGTACACATTTACGTAGTTCTTGCGTTCAACTACGTATAGGTGTAAAGTGCATTCGGGCATCTGCATGGTGCTTTCTTGTCCTATTACTCTCTTCTGCAGGGTCATGAGCACAAGTAATACAAGCTATCGTACAGGATATCTAACATTTATGAGCAATTTTTTAAAGAAAAACTATGAATATAAGAAAAAAATTAAAATTTAAGTCTATAAGACTATCAATTACTTATTGAATATTGTTAACAATTTTGGTTACAGTGGCTTGTTCTAGTTTGTTACAAGAACGGTTAAATGTGTTCGGCTATGTTATCAATAGAGAAGAAAATGCTAGCAAATTCTATTTTTGAAGGCTTGATAACTGATTTTGCTAGTAAAAATACGAGAAAAATAATTTTTAAATCGTTAGTTATTAGTTTGTTAGGTACTCCATTGAGCTCCTCTGTTTCTAAATTGTTTATGTTATTAGTATTCTATATTGAGATCTTAGTATCATTTTTATTAATTTTGATCGTATTATTTTATTTATTTTTATATCTATGTAAAAAATAATTTGGAATAATTTTTTTTTAATAATGGCATAGGACATTTCAAAACTCAAGTCTAATCCTGCTATTCTGGAGTCCAGGAGAGTGCTGAAAATCCATGTCCATAGAGGGTTCTTGCAAAACCACTTCCCCTTCAATCTTCGGTTTTTGAGCCTTTGTTTTTCCTATTGGACTTCTCCATGGTTTTCTATGAATTGTTTATCTTATTCATAGGCTGTTGGGCTAGAGAAAAGATATTGGGTTTATGTTTCCTCACCCATTACCGATCTGTTTATTCGAGGATTAATATGCCAACTTTGTTATCTAGTGTCTAAAAATCGTTCATTAATTTCTAATTTATTTACAAAAAATGTTTGACTAACTCGATTTTTAAAATTCAATTTATTATTATAAATTATTTTTAATAATAAAAATTGTTGTAAATAAAATTAATATATTAAAAAATAAAAAATTTCCAATTTATTATTATGATAAATATTCAATTTATCGCTAAATCATCCTCTATACCTTAACAGAGTAGTTCAAAGTTCCCAATATACAACCATGCCTACAGGTGTAATGGGGTCGAGTAAGTGGAACACCTTCGATTGTTACTTTATAAGAAGAGAAATGTTAGGGATCTCGAATTCCATCCTAAAAGTGTTCCGATATGATTTATTTTTAATTGAGTTCCATTTTTTAAAATGCCATCTTAGAGATTATCATATATAATCACATGAATTCTAGGATGATGGCTATCTATTGAGTAAAATATGAACTCAAGGGAACTAAATTTTGGTATACAAAACCTTGTCAACCAGAACACGGAGAAGAGGATTATTTTAAGAGGCTCCTTTAATATATACTAGCCTATAAAAAATGATAAATTTAAAAAATTAATGGGAACGTAAAATGTTAAATAAAGAATAAAAATTAATATGATAAATTATATAATGAGAAATTTAAATATTAATTAGAACATAGAAAAAAAAAATAAAGAATACAAATGGGGTTGAGAAAGATAAATGGGGCATTATTATTATTTTAATTGGAACATAAAAAAAATTAAATAAAGAATATAAATGGGACTGAGGAAGATAAATGAGACATTATTAATATTATTTTATTGTATTTGTTAAAAAAACATATGTTGTCATGTTAAAATTGGTAAGATTTGTTAAATAATTAAAATAGGTTTTAAAATAAAAAAGTAAGGTTGCACCTGATATTTTTGGAAAAGATTGATTTTAGTGAGAACAAATATAAAATGTAATATGTTTTAATTTAAAGTTAATTGTACGTGATATTTTTGAAAAATGAGTAGATTTTGTTAGAAAAAAGTGTTTTAGTTATAAAAGGCAAATAATAAGAAAAAATAAAAAAGCTAACATGTTTTAATTAAAAAAATTAACTACCCGTGATATTTTTAAAAGTGTTTTAATTATATTAATTGTATTTGTTAAAAATATACGTTGGCATGTTAAAATATGTAAATTTTTTAAATAATTAAAAATATTAAAATAGTTTTTAAAATAAATAAGTAAGGGTTGTACATGATATTTTTGGAAAATAGAGATTTTAGTAAGAACAGATATAAAAGGTAATATATTTTAATTTGCCCATGATATTTTTGGAAAATGAGTAGATTTTGATATAAAAAAATATTTTAATTATAAAAGGCAATCAATTAGTTACTATTTTTATATTATTTTATTATTTATTAAATACGATAAATGACTGAAAATCGAATTAAAACCGAAAACCAAAACTTTCAATGTTTCGGCTTTAATAATATAGTATAGATTTCGATTAATTATTTTAAATTTTTTCTTTTTCTGAATAAAAATATAATGTTTAAATTTTATTTTGAAAAAAAAAGTTTTAAAAAAAAGTTGTAGACTTTATAGGAGTCTTAAAATATCAGTGTAAAAAAATTGTAAATAAATGAGAGGGACGGAGTGAGCAATATAATAGGATTTTCTTAAGCTTTTCAATGACACTAGTAGAAGAGGATTTTTGTATTCTTCTAGTTATCTGTCGTGCAGACCATATGGACATGAATTCGATCCTAAAAGTGTTACGTTTTTCTTAAGCTTTTCAATGACTAGTAGAAGTTTTTCTCAGAGCCACTTGCGGAAGTAACCTAGTTGAAAACTGAGTTCGACATTGTGTAAACAAAACATAGCATTTTATATAGAAAGCAATGTCAATGACAATATTCTAAGACAGACTTTTTTGTTTCATTCACATTATTTTGACAACTCGTCGCACAAATACGTAAAATCTTGTTTAGATTAAAAATTGAATTCATAATGATCAGTACTGCTATATCATTATATTTGAAAAGCTGATATTATGAAAATGCAGAAAAAACTTTTAAGATTAATGCCTCCTGATGAATTCTGTTATTGCTGCAGTCATTTCTTGGGCACGCGTAGCTGTTAATGGATCCAAATCCATTGCAATCTTGTTCATATAAAAACCATGACCCACACCAGCACTGAACAACAACTCCACATCTTTCCCTGCTTTTTTCATGGCCTCATAATATTCCATTTCAGTGTCTATGATGAGATCAGTTTCCGCCACGCAGAGCATCATTGGTGGCATTTTTAGGCTACCAATGGGGGGCGCAGCGTCCCCCATTGGACACGTGATGGGGTGGTCCTTTGTTGATCCAAGTGGCAACGCGAAATTTAAGAATTTGTCCAGCATGTCTAGTGTCAAGAATGGAGATTGTGGCTGCTCTAACTCAGATTTACTTCTCGTAGCGTGGAGGAATCCTGGTTGGACTAGGATTCCTCCAGCTAGACGCAAGGGGCTAAGCTCCTCGTTTTCTGCACGAGCTGCAACTTGATGCACTAGGTTCCCACCGGTGCTGTCTCCAATGAGGAACACACGTGTGAAGTCCGCATGTGCATTAAGCCACGGCTCGTGAAGGTTTCCTTTGGCTAATGCATGGAGCCAGAGGAGTGCATTGTAGCTGTCTTCACAAGCCGCTGGGAGACGATGCTCGGGAGCTCTTCTTAGGTAGACAGAGACGACTATAGAGCGCGTTGTGCGAGCTAGTCTAGTGTACACATCGTAGTACATGAACCAACTGGCTTCACTAATGCAAAAGCCCCCTCCGTGAAAATGAAGGATGATAGGCAAAGTTTCCGAATCTGTAGACTCTTTTTCTGGTAAGTAGATACGGACTCGAACTCCTGAGTCCGTATCTACATCCTTAACAGCAACTCCGTCGATAAATTTTTCATGAGGCATGACCGGTTCAGCCATAAAACTGACTTGGGGTGGACCTGTCCATGTTCTGTCAACGGATCCGTCATCGTAAACTCTGAGCCAGCCAGATACTTCCTCAACTATTTTCTTTTCGTGTACCATTGTTTGATGAGAGTAGAGAATTTTCTGTGATGATAAGAGTTTGAGTTTGATGGTAATGATATGTCAAGAGGGAGATATTGGTGTGTTTTTATAGTGCTTTTGGTTAGGATTGATGTGTGAAAAAATGAATGAAATGGGGTCACAATCATGACTGGGTTATAATCTTAAACATTGATCATTTGTTTAATAAAACTAAATAAATGTGTAACTTGAGCCTTGACATTAGGATTAAGGAATTAAATTAAATTTGTGGTCAACAAAACTTGAGGTCAACCAGACCATGTCGGAAGAAGTTTTGCAGTAATCTGCTGATAAATGTCCTGCAGAATGCAGATCATATGGTTAGTATTATAATGTAGCCAACTAATTTGTTGCTTAATCTTCAATGTTTTCTTGAAAAAAGATTATGACACGCTAAAAGCTTTCCTAGGGATGGCATTTTAGGCCACTTGCAACTTAAAAACTAAGTTTGACATTCTGTAACGAACATTGTCCTATAGTAAAACAATTTTTCCTTCAGATTATATTAACAACTTGTCATGAAAATGCTTAACTCTTAACATGTCATGAAATTGTAGTAATTGTGTAGTGTTGTATACCCCTGATTGGATCTCAAAAATATTTTTGAATGAGTGTTTTTATTCGTGAAATCTATATTTATACACGAGAGATCTATTTCATTTATGAGAGAATATCTAATAATATGGTAACAACTCATCATTTATGAACTGTTTGGTAACAGTTTCGAGGACTATAACATTTTTAATAGTAGTTAACTCCAAATATTGTTATTTTTGACAAAAAAAAACTCCAAATATTGTTACTAAGAGTATATCATAGAGACAACAACCAATATACTATAACTGGAAGGTTAACAATGTTTCAAATTACCAGTTAGCACTCCTAAAATTTTCCTTTTTTTATAAAAAAATTCATTAATAGTTCGGTAACATTTCAAGATCAAATCTCGAAACCTAATCAATCGATAACCCATTTCACAAAATATTTAAATTCTCGAAATTGGGAAATAGTCAATGTCGCATGCTCCCTTGCGGTATCAGTAAACCAACATACGGAAAGAGCACCAAAGAAACAAAACACAGGAGTAAGGGGAAAAAAATATTGATGTCTGATATTGACACCCTTGTAACATCTGTATCCAACTGAGGGAGATTGTACTGAAATAGCTTGAAACAAGAACTAGAACAAGTGATGGGAATCATTATTGCAAAATTTTAATTAAACTACAACAACTAGAAGCTTGTACATTAATTTAATTTCGGCTAATAATTTAATCACTAGTACAAAAGGTTAATGATCTATGACTACTAAAGTCAGCTTAATGTATCAATCAAGTTAATTACTGAACTCAAATTAAACTCAAATGTTACTAACTCGAATTAATTGTTAACTCATTTAAATGAGTTGACTTTTTTAAACAGAAATTGCTACGTGATAAGCCTGTTATTCATCATGTGACTAACGTCTATTAACTTAATTATAGTTAATTAACTAAGTTTAAGCAATTGAATAAAATCAATTAGTTCTTTCAATTTTACAGGATGTCAACAAGAGTTAATGTTTATGTACATCATCATGATTTTTTAGACATTATCAAACTAAGCTACCAATTTAGTTGTAATGTTAAAAGTCAACAATTTTCCTGTAAAAAAGTGAATCCATTTAACGGAGTTAACAATTGATTCAAGTTAGTGACTTGTTTGAGTCCAATTTCACGACCAACTTGATACATTAAGCTGACAACTAGATCATTAACCCTAGTGCAAATCATTTGAGATCCTGATTCTACTTATAAGAACCCATTTTACATCCCCTATTCAAAAAAATTGAGATTAAAATTAAAAATAGGATGATATGATTTTTTGTTAAAGAAAGTTTGGAGTTAATTTTATGCAGGGGAAAAGTAATTAAACTTCGCTCGATTATAATTTGTCAAAGCTGATTTTATTCACAAACAACAAATTCTAAAAATATGCTAAAGCTGCAAACTGTTGATCTTAATGCCTCTTGATGAATTCGCTTATTGCTGCAATCAATTCTTGGGTACGTGTAGCTGTTACTTCATCCAAATCAACTGCAATTTTGTTCAAATAAAAAGTATGACCTACACCAGCACTAAGAAACAACTCAAAATCTTTCCCTGCTTTTTTCATGGCCTCATAATATTCCATCTCCGTGTCTATGATCAAATCAGTCTCCGCCACGCAGAGCATCATTGGAGGCATTTTTAGGCTACTGATGGGGGGCGCTGCGTCCCCCATGGGGCACGTGATTGGGTGGTCCTTTGTTGATCCAAGTGGCAATGCGAAATTTAAGAATCTGTCCAGCATGTCTAGTGTCAAGAATGGAGATTGTGGTTGCTCTAACTCAGATTTGCTTCTGGTAGCACGGACGAATCCCGGATGAACTGGGATTCCTCCTGCTAGACGCAAGGGGCTAAGCTCCTCGTTTCCTGCACGAGCTGCAATTTCATGCACAAGATTCCCACCAGAGCTGTCTCCAATGAGGAACACGCGGGTGAAGTCCGCATGTTCATTAAGCCATTTCTCGTGCATGTCTCCTCTGGCTAAAGAACGTAACCAGAGGAGTGCATGATAGCTTTCTTCGCATGCTGCGAGGAGGCGATGCTCTGGAGCTCTTGGGAGGTAGACAGAGACAACTATGGAGCATGAGGTGCGAGCTAGTCTAGTGTAGACGGCGTAGTACATATACCAACTGGCTTCGCTAATGCAAAAGCCACCTCCGTGGAAATGAAGGATAATAGGCAAAGTTTCGGAATCTGTAATCTTTTTTTCTGGCAAGTAGATACGGACTCGAAATCCTGAGTCCGTATCAACGTCCTTAACAGCAACTCCGTCGATAAATTTTTCATGAGGCATGACAGGTTCAGCCATAAAGCTGACTTGGGGTGGACCTGTCCATGTCCTGTCGATGGATCCGTCATCGTAAACTCTGAGCCAGCCAGAGACTTCCTCAACTATCTTTTTTTCTTGGACCATTGTTTATTCAAAGAGGCTTAGTATGATGATAGAGCTTTTAGTTTGATGCTAATTTTATGTTAAGAGCGAGATATTATTGGTTTGTTTTTATAGAGCTTTAGTAGGGTCCAGATGTGGGCAAAACACAAAGCTAAGCATGAGGTGCCAAAGTATCATGGGGCAAAGTTTGACACTTTTAATGTACCTTGTAATTTAACTAAAAACTTCACGGAAGAAAGAAGCATACGGAAGTTGCACAGAACTCTCTATGTAAACCTTTAGAGCATATGCACCCACATAACTCCATCAATTCGTCAATTCATCAATTGAATCAATGGAGTTGGTTACTATTCACACTAAATTCACTTTTTTCTTTAGTTTTTATGCACCCACATAACTCCATCAATTCGTCAATTACTATTCATCAAATAAATAATTACATTATATATCATAAATTTAATTCCATCTCTATTATTTAATGGTCCCATAAATAGTATCCAATAATAGATTTTTGGATAATTTTAGATTTTTGATAAGATTGTGGATAAATTTAGATTTTTGATAAGATTTTCGTTAAATCACATTCTGACACGTGTCTTGATCTAAATCTGTAGATAGAAAAATTGTTCATAAATAATATCATGATCTTCTGATTATAGTATCTCAAAATCATTACATTTTTTTTTCAAAATGAATGCATTGAAAAGATTGTTGAGTCAGAGGCAACAACACAGTCAAGAAGAGTCTGAAATCATGAATACCATGGTCACGGAATCGGCAATGGTGATGGACTTCATCGACACTTCAGATGAACCACAAGGACGCGGCTCACGGCCTGGCAAATCTTCCAATCATAATAGACAAAGGCTATCGAGAGGAAAAAATCTCATGGAAGATTACTTCGTTGATCGTCCAATATTCAGTGAAGACGACTTCCGTCGGAGGTATAGAATGCGCCCTCATGTTTTCAATCGCATCATGACAGCTCTTTGCACTCAAGATTCTTACTGGCATCAAAAAGCAGATGCAATTGGATTATTGGGGTTGCTACCCCAACAAAAAATGACTGCTGCGTTACGAATGCTAGCTTACGGTGCAGCAGCTGATCAATGTGCCGAAATATGTAGAATGGGAGAATCAACTACACTTGAGTGCATGAAAAAGTTTTGTCAGCAAGTGGAAGGACTCTTTGGTGCAGAGTACCTTCGTGCTCCAACACCTGCAGATTTAAGAAGGCTTCTAGCAAGGGGCGAACAAAGAGGATTTCCAGGTATGATTGGAAGTATCGATTGTATGCACTGGGAGTGGAAGAATTGTCCAAGCGGGTGGGGCGGGGCTTATAGTGGCCGAAAAGGACGCCCTACTATCATTCTAGAGGCAGTCGCTTCCTATGACACTTGGGTGTGGCACGCTTTTTTCGGTGTGCCTGGAGCTCAAAATGATATTAACGTTCTAAGTCAGTCTCCCGTATTTGATAAAGTCATCGCAGGAAATAGCCCAACGGTGGTGTTTCACGTCAATGGCAAAAGATACAACAATGCTTATTATCTTGCTGATGGGATTTATCCTAGGTATTCAACATTTGTAAAAACCATATCAAATCCTGCTACTCAATCACAAAAATTGTTTGCTAAGAAACAGGAGGCATATCGCAAAGATGTAGAGAGGTGTTTTGGTATCTTGCAATCTCGATGGGCAATTCTTCGCCACGGTGCTCGGATGCATAAGCGTTCCACACTTAGAAGTATCATGATGACTTGCATCATATTGCATAACATGATAGTTGAGGATGAATTTGTGGAAGATGAATTTGTGGAGTCAGTAGAAGAAGATCTAATGAATCCATCAGCATCACAGGTTTATGATGGGCCGGTAGATTGTAATGGAGTTAGAATTCCTTTTGCACCAGTACAAAGAGATGGAAGAAATCAACAAGCATTTTGGGATCGTATTGAGAACTTGGAATCAGCTTACGTCCATACAATGCTCCAAAATGATTTGGTAGAGCACAACTGGGCAATAGAAGCCAATGAATAGTTATCTCTTCAAATGTACGACTTGACAATTTGAAAGCAAGAACCACGATTTAAATAATTTTTTTTTATTGAATTTAAAAGCATTGAACATATCTAAATTAAGAAGCAGAGTACATAGTTGAATTAAAAAGCAGAAAACATAGCTAAATCTAATCATAATAATCATCGTCAAAGTGAGGAACGTAAGCACCATCACTAGTAGTCTCATTCACTTGTTCCATGATCTCAGCCTTCTTTCTTTTAAACCACTTCTTCGTATTAGGAGTCATTTGGCTAGTATCCATTGTCATGATCTTTGTTTGCTCCCTTAATTCTTCAATAGCTATTCCTTTTGCCAATCTTGCTTCTTTTCGTTCTTCTAGAGCATCAAGTCTTGCCTGTCTTGCTTCCTTTCGTTTCTCAAGTTCTAATATCTCCCTCGACATTTGAAGGGTTTCCTCATCTCTTTTGATGTTGGCCTCCACAAGCTGTTTTTGGTTACATTGCATACTATTAAAAATAACTATAGACATCTCATCTTTTTTTGTCATACCTTGTTTTCCTTTCTTTTTTGCTTGCTTGGACGCCTTTACGCCCATGGGTCTAACCGGACTAGAAGGACCTTCTGTTTCTCGATTAGACTCTGGAGTCGTGAAACCTTCTTCATCAACGCAATCATCACTATTCAAATTAATTGGTGATTCCATTTGTGTTGGAAAGTTTCGTTGAAATGGAGGAGAAGTGGTGGGAACATCTACAAATTGAGGATGTGCTGCAACTGCTTCATAACATTCCCATTTGTCAAATGTCTTATTCATGTCCTTGAAATATAATCCTTGAGCTTGAGTTATCTAAATAAAATGACAAATTATGCATATTAAGTTATCACACAAATAATATATAACATATTAAAATAAAAAATAAAAAATAAAAAATCTTACCTCATCCACCAAATTGGTTCCGCTTGCACTATGTCTACTAGCTTGATTCTTGGCACAATGCCATTTTTTTAGTGCTCTCTTCAACGGTGCCCAGTGTGATTCAAGAGCAACTTTTGAACGAGCTTCGGCATGAGGATTCTCGGGAGTGCCACACCAATTTCTTGCATAATCCTCATGAATTCGCCCCCATAAATTATTTTTGTTTGAATATCGATCGGTGATCGTATCAACAGATTGTCGAGCCCACGAAACACATAATTGTAATTCTTCGGAAGGGAGCCAATTAGTACCCATTAAATAAGAGTGTGTAAAAATAAGAGTGTGTAAGAAAATAAGATTGTGGATAAATTTGTAGATAGAAAATTTTATGGTACTAATGAATCTGAAAATTGCAATTTATAGGCCAAATTATATGACCGTTAAAAGTTAAAATTATAGCTGTTATAATTTTATAGCCGTTATATATTCGTTGGAAGACACACCAAGACATAAAAGCAAGCATAATTTGATTTATATGTGTAGGCCCTACCAGTTGATGGCCATCAACAACTCCATTAATAATTAAAGGAAGGAGTGATGAATCAATGGACCGTTGATAATTGGTGGAGCAAAAGAGACTGCGCTGCATTGGATTTTTGGACCAAAGCATTAATAGAATCAATGAATTGCTTTTTTAACGGCCCGGGTGCATATGCTCTTATTTTTTGAAAGGAACATAACAATGTGTCAGGAATAGTACTGCTATAGTATAGTAATGTTAGTTGTAATAAGGGTAGTAGTGTCTTTTTATTCCCAGAAGTTAGTTATAGGAGTCAGAGTCTATAAATAGTGCTGTGTGTCTTGTATTTCAGATTATGCATTATGTGAATATATGAATGGAAATGTTTCCACCACTCTCCCTCTCTCTATAACTGAATTCTACTCTCTCTCTCTAGGGATTCTAACTGAATCTCTTCTAAACTCTGTCTCTCTTCCTCATTTCTCTTCTAAATCTCTCCGAATCTCTCTCTATTCTCTGCTAATCTCTCTCTAAATCCTGTCTATCCTTTACTTTCTGCACTGATAAACCAGAAAACACCAAAAATAGTTGTAAAATAGGTCAAGAACTCATTAGTTCATGACAAATTGGTATCAAAGCTTCAAATTGAGATCAACTACTGCTTCGATTGCGTTGTATACTCTATTCCGAGTGGTGCGAGTCTAGAACCACAGTAATCGCAACTTAAAGTTCAGAACTTTAGTAAATTTTCATCTCAGGTGCTCTGTTCTTCATTTACTTACAGATCTGTTGATTTACTGTTGAATTCAGTGGAGTTAAGTGTTGTTGCTGCTTAATCAGTTGTGTTTAGACCTAGTTAGTCTTAGTAGTAGTTGCTATTAAGAAAACTCCAAAAATATTAGGTTAAAACTGTTTACAGAAGCTTTACAAGTTGAAACTGTTTTGTTTGGTGTGATCTTGGAGAACTGTGTATCTGTGAAGTAGATGAGATTGTGATTGTGAAGAGCTGTGTGTATTGCTGTTGTGACTATACAGATTGAAGTCTAAGGTGTGACAATAGTGAAAAATTGGTGAATTGCTGTGTCATAGTAGTAGCGCACTCCAGGTGTTTGGGTATTGTTGTGATAGAAGAGCGATTGTATAGTGAATGTGAAGTCATTTAGTCTGTGCATTGGTGTGTTACTGAAGGAGTGCTGGTGTTTAATTGATTTGTTGAAGTGTTGGAAACACTGAAGAAGTTGTGCATATTAGGTGTTTGATGAATTGACTGTAAGAATAAATTGTTGTGAACTGTTGATTTCTGATCAATTTTATGTGAATTGTAGATAGAGGTGTTATCTGTTAATTTGTTCAACGATAGTATAGTGATGGATTCAAAGGAAGGAGAAGAAGGAGATGAAGCCTTTGATGAGGCTGTGCTAAATGTACAACAACAGATATCAGCTTACAAGGAAAGTACTAGTAATAAATTAAGGAAATTAGAAGCTACAATAGAGATAGCTAGACAGAAGATGCAATAAATTTTAAGTATAAAAACACAAAGGCTTGGTGAAGGTTTTATGAATCCTCTTGGTTGGCAGAGTGATGAGAAAAGCAACTACAACAAGCCTAGCAAACCTAGTTACAGGGAGTCAGAAACCCTACCGCAGCTCAACTTGAGATTTTCCAAAACCAAAGTCATAAATGGTAATTTTACTTTATTAAAATTAAAAAATGAAAAATATTAGAGGCATCAAAACTTGTTCTAAAATTGTTTCAAATGCTGACATGTCATAGGTAAAACTCCTAAAAGCATCTCCAATGCTAATAGTTAAATTGATTGACTAAATTGATTGATTATAGTGAATTTTTAAAATTTTACCTAAGAATAATTGTGTATACTCCAATAACATTAGCATATTAGCAGTGTACAATTATACCTTTCGGGAATATTGATATAACAAATATAACCAACGAAAATTTAATTATCTAAATTTTTGCCAAAGGATAATTGTGGGTTGAAGTTCTACAATTTTTTACATATTATCTATAACCTGTCCCATAAATTTAGTTTCATTGGAGATGTTCTAACTTCCCAAATAATAATATGGAACCAGAGTATATACATATATACATATGTGCCAATAAATTAAAATTTGTCATTTATCCTATCACATCATTTGAAAAATATTTTGGAAGCGGATTTGGACTATCCTGCTGTTAAAAAACATATCATTTATACTGCATGGGATTTTAAGTTGGGGAGACTCTTTGTGATGATTATTAAATCCTGAATTATAGATGATGTAATTGTGTGGTTCTGTGGAGTTCTGAACACGCAGAAGATTTCAAGGTTTCATTCAGGATTTTCGTATTCTAGCTATAATTGAATATCGATTATTAAATACAAATGATGAAATCGAGGTATTTTAAAATTTAGAATAAATCTTTTGAAGTTACTTGAAGCTGCAAAAACCAGCTATATTTTCCGCCTTGTTTAGTTGTTTTTGACAGAAACTATACTCAAACACAATAGGTTTGTTGGATGATGATTTTGTGTAGGTTTAAACTTTAAAGTATGCAACCAGATCAGTAAGGGTGAATATTGGTAAAAAAAAAATCAGCTAAAGCAGATAGGTCCAGAGTAGTTTTGTCAATGTTTCTCCACCGTTCTTATTTTAATATATATAATTATATTAATTTGTATTTTTTTAATATTTTAATATTATTAATTTTTAAAATTTATTTATTAGGTTTTAAATGCTCAAATGATTATTTGTGCTTTATCTTTAGTTCTAAAAATTAAATTGGAACGTTTTACGACACATAAAAAGCTCACAAAAGAATTTTTAATTTAATGATAATTTAACAATTTTTTTGCAATTAAACTACCCTGAAACTGAATAGAAAGAAAAGAGACTAATTTTTAAATTATCAAAATACTCTTTTTATTATTTGAATATAGTTGTACTAATAACCAAATTGGTCTTTTTATTAATTTATATATTTTTACTACCATTTAAAAACTCACTTTTATAAAACATTGAACTTAAGATTTATATATCTCATATTACATGTGAACAAATATTTTTACCAACTACTTTTACATATTACAACCATGGGACATAAAAAGGTATTCCCTCCGTTGTATATAAAGTATACTTTTATAACTTATTTTTTCTCTGAATAAAAATTCAAAAATTAAATTTTAATTCAATTTTTTTTTTTTTTTTTGTGAAATCATATTTTATTGGAGCCTTGCCAAACCCCGTTCACAATTTTATTATGAAATTTTTATTGACAACTTTAGTCAAATAGTGTGTTTCATTTTAGTTTTATTAGTTAATTATTTATAAAGAGAGATTTATAGTCAATAGCTACATTTTTTCAATGTTTCCTTGACTGAAATCATTTTTATTGCACACTTATTATGTAATTACAAAATTATCCTTAATGTTTTAACTTAGTGGATACTTTTTATTTTTATAACACGAAATATCTCATTAATATAAAAACGTGCGCAAATATCAATTTTTAATTAATCTCACTAAAAAAATAAAGAACAATTTAAAACCTTTAGTGGGCCCAATGGATAGAAACTGGGCCGTTAAGAACTGAACTTGAATACAAACAGGGCTTTTAGACAAAAAAGCCCAAGAAAGTTTGTACAGAGTATATTATTGTCTTCTTCCCTGCGACTGGATTGGAATGAAGAAAGTGAAATTCACATTGAACCCACCACTAAAAAGGTATAATTTTTTTACCACTGTAACTTTCCTTGTGTGATTTTTGAATTGGGATTTTAATAAAATGCTAAAGTTTTGATTTTTAACTTGTAATTCTTCATAATCTGCTGTATGATTATTTGAAGCTACTTATTAGACCCCTTTTATGTAATTTTCAAACTTAGTTGTTATGTAGTCTTGATTTTTGTATATGGGAATTTAAGATAGGGATTTGGTCCCCGACCATCGATGCATGCCAATCACATGCCGCTATGTTTCATTGTAGGAGGTGATTGTTAAAATAGTGACTTCGGCTATGTTTCATTGCGGGAAGTGGTTGGTATCAAGAAAGTTGTTTAATGTTATTAAAAATGTAATCTTTTTGAAGATTAATAGGATATTATTGAGCTTAAGTTTGGTGATTTTATGTAGATGAAATAGTTTAGATAGCTAGCACTAGTGGTGAATCTCATGCCAATATGCAGATTATGTCCTAGCTTGTTTATTAATAATGCGAGAAAAAGTTGAGTTACCTTATGATGGATAAGAAATTTGGCTGCCAACTAGGCGAGGTTTCGCATTGGAGCTTACTAAATAAATCTCGCTGTAGCCATTTTCTGTAGAAACTATAATATAGCCTGTTGTAAAATGTATGACATAAAAAGATTAATTTAAACCCTTTGCTAGTGAAAAGTAGAAGTTATATATTGCGTTTTTAGTATTGCTAGACCATGATGATATTGTCAAATCAAATGTGTATGATGGTGACTGGGGACAGAGATTTAGACGAGGGTTTCAAGACGAATTTTCAGGTGTAAGTCTGGCATGATTAGCAACAATCCTATTATAAGTTATAAGTCAATTTTATCCTGCTTGAATTACAAAACATTCAACCAGATCCCCCTAGAACTGTACGTGCGAGTCGACCAGTCCAGGCCAAGTGAGAAAGGCTTTGATGATTGAACTGGGTGCTGGAAATGTTATCACTTATCAGGTGAAGTTCATCTGTGACGTTCGTGTAGTGTGGTTCTGTCCATACTATTAATAAAAACACTGGATGCTCTTATAGAAGATCAATTAATGCTCTTATAGATTTTGTTCTTTGTTACTCGTTTTCTTTCGAGCTCCCTGGTTGGGGAGGGTAAAAAAAATGTCAGCGTAAGGTGTGTCAAAATGATGTCAAAGGGATCTGGTAGGCTGCTCATAGAAATGTGAAACTTGTTCGATGAATTCGAGACATGTCAAAAATGTGACTTTTGAGAAAGGTGCTGATAAAAATTTCAAAAGGAAAGGTTCTGTCTCGCACCTCTTTAGGTGTTGCCATACTAGAGGGGAAGAGAGAAGAAATTGAGATTAAATTATTCAGCTACTTAAAGTTATGTGGTGATTAGTTGTTTCTTGTTTTGGTGGTTTATACATATATTTTTACTTTAACAAGATATGAGGTATTAATGGCTGCCGCACTAAATACAAGTACTGTTCTGTATATTAATTCTTACTCATTCATTCGAAGGACATGGTGAAATGTATAGGGGCAACTATAAACAAGCATATATATACTATTATGCCTTAATAATTAATCTTGTTTTTTTTTTTCCAGTTATTCAATCAAACGACGGTAAATCTGAGGCTTGGCGGAGAGAGTAAAGAAATTGAGCTTAATGTTTTTCCGACTGTAAGTTACGTGGTATTCGGTACTCTACTAATTTTGGTTATGCTTATTGTGTTTTGAAATTTTACAATATAGGAGCTAGCTGTTCATAGCTAGCAGCCTGGCACTAAATATAAGTACTGTTATGTTAAGTGATGCTCAGTATTCCGTCTAGGCTCAATATTGGGGCAATTACACGGCAAGACATAGATACTATTATGTCAATATTTTATCTTGTATCTTTCAGTTATTCATTTGATGACAGTTGATCTGTGTTCTTCATGTAAAATATAATGGTTAAGATTAAAAAAATATGTTAACTCGTCGGAGAAAAATTTGAGTTGTAGCTCATCTATCCAAATATCATACCAACTCGGCGTTTTTATAACCCTACCACCAGATAATTAATTGGATCTTATATATTTATTGCTTAAAAGCTAAGAGGAAGTTCAATCTTTTAAGTAAAAATATTTATTTAGTTTTGTACTTGGTCTAGCAGTACATGTTGTCTATGCTAATGTAGATGCACAACGATCCACTACAGTAAAAAATAAAATGTAACACAAGGTAAAGGTAAGATTTCACTTTCCTACTTGCCATTCTCCGTAAAAACTAGGATAGAGCCTGTTGTAGAATTTAGATAAAACAATCTTTGCTCATTGAAATTCTTCATCTTAAGGAATATTTTTTTCTAATCTTGATCCGGAAGAAAATTATCCCATTCTTTAAAGTAATTTAAATTATTTTTATTGTAAATCATGTTTCTATGGGTCTCTTTCTGGGCTGTCCTTCATTGGATATACTGACACTCTGATATTTGTGCCAACGGGGGTCTAATAACTTGAGATTGTAATCCACAGAAAGGGTTTCATTCAAAAGTTGCAGATGTCCTTTTGGGTCTTCTGTCGGCCTTGGACTTGTGATGCTTCCCTTCGGCCCATTTTTATAACCATGAAAAAGAAATTTTATAGTTTAATTTGACACTCAGTAATTATTCCAAAAACTAATTAAGTTATGAATTTGGGTTTGAATTATTAGTAGCTAACTGGAAGGGAAAATGTTATTTTTATTAATTAAAATAACATATGTAAAAATATTGTGGGATTAAATTAACCTAAGATGTACTTGGTGCCTATATTAGCTAAAGTCGCCGCCTCTTGTGTTCACATTGCTGTATACCTCAATCGTCTAATTAGGGTCAGCACAGAAAAAAAATCATGTCTTCAGATAAGAAATGGATAACCTTTAAGACTTCCGACGATGAGGAATTTGTGGTTGAAGATTCTGTCGGCATGATGTCTCAAACAGTTAAGAACATTGTTGAAGATGGTTGCGAGCCCTTTGTTATTCCTTTGAAGAATATAGATGGTAAAACCATGGGCAAAATCATTGAGTACTGCAAGAAGCACATTGAGGAATCGGACGAGGCTGTTCTTGAGGAATTCAATGCACAGTTTCTAGATCTGGATCAGGCGGATCTTTATGATCTCTATCTGGCAGTTAATTTTCTAGAGATAAAGGATTTATTGGAAAGGGTTACCGACAAAGTTGTTGGTATGATAGAAGGAAGGTCCTCCGAAGAGATCCGGAAAATTTTCAACATTAAAAATGATTTAAGTCCGGAGGAAATTGAAGAAAGTCGCAGGGAGAACTGTTGGACTCGTCAGCAGTAATTTCATTATCTTTCAAATGCTTTTGGTGATCTGTTTACTGTTTAATAATTTGGATAACTGTGAATTCAGTGTGTTGGTTCTTTTCTGCTGGTTGGTTGACATTGTTTTGCAAATGTTACTATTTTTATCGTTTGATTGCATTGTGATTTGTTATTAATTTGTTATTTTAGTTTTAACGTTTTGATATTGAGCTTGGAATTTTTGTGCAATATCGGATGTTAGTTGTGGTTTTCATTAGCTAAAACTCTTGAGGCATCCCTTTTTCTTATAAACTTTTGACATTCCCCCCCAACTCTCAAGCGCATAGAAATGTAGTTCTTTTTCCTTTCTGATAGTTAGAGTAATTTTTCTGTTAAGAATATAAGTAAAATTCTGATAAAATAGAATAGCAGTACTATCAGAAGTCCATCATCAGTACATTAAGCATCCCATATCAGATTATATCATCCATGTTTCATCGCTTGAATTAAGGGGCATTAGGGATCTGTACTTATTTTTGCCACTCTTTGCATCTCACATCTGATAAAAGCGATTCTTACTTGTGCAACCTGCGTCACTACTCACTAACCATTTATTGGCAAATTTCCAAGACATCAATCTTTATTCCTGACTGACACTGATTCAGTTAGACCATCAGTCTCTGTTGCTCCTCTTTTATGATCAAGAAAGCTGTTAGATGCAAAATCCTTTGAATACAGTAGCTTTTTCGATTCCAATTGAAGGTTTCTGGCTACACTTTAGGTCTTTTAGAGTGGACAAACTCATAGATGACTGGGATATCTTATGATATTTGTTATCTTCCTTGTAAGACTTTTGTTGCTAGAAACTTTGACCAGGACTTTGTAGAGAATGTTGATGAGGCCTAATTGGCCTAAAGTCGTTTGGGACTTCTGTTTGATTTATGGTTGGAATGAAGGTGATAAATAAAAGCATCAATACCATTTGGGATTTCATCAGTTCCATTTAAGTTCTGAAAGAATTTCATGATAGCGTGCTGGATGATTAACCAGAGGCCGAGGAGGCCCAGGCTTCTGTAAATTAAAGATGTTAGTCCATTAGGCTCCAATGCTCTATTCTAATTACATTCTCACAAGGCCTGAACTTATTTTCTGAGATGGGATTGATTTCGCGAATTTTCAGTTCTCAAAGAGAATCCTTTGTCCGATTTGTTTCTTTGAAGTAGTTTTAGATGCCGTCTTAGTGTCTTTCATTATGCTTATGGGTCCTCTTTCCAGATTCCACCCACCCTCTTCAATCCCCATGATTCATATTGGTTTGTCTTTAACTAATGAGTTGGGAAATCTAATTCACTACGAAAACGTCGAAGGGTTAATGGCTCTAGTCTTCATTAGAATCTGATAGGTTAGAATCCATTTCTTTGCTTTAATACTTTGAGAATACTAGTAATTTCATGTGGTAAGTAGGCCTCCTGACAAGCATTTGGCTTCCCAAAGTGCCCATTTGGCCCTGGAAGCTGATCAAATTGAGTTGTCTTGCATTCCAGTTTTGTAGCTGGTCCTTGAAGACAAGCTGTCTGTACTGCTCCTTTTGCTTGTTCATCTTGATGTTTCTTTTATTTGATTACTTGTTCATACACTTTGTGCCAGGGAAGGTTGTGATGTAAGTTAGCAATTAAAGAAGAAAGGTTGTGATGTTTTTACTAAAGACTAGTAATTGTCTTTGGGTTGGAGCTTAATTTTACAAGAATGCCTCTTTACTGGCAACTCCGTCTTTTTAACCAAGACTATAAGTCTAGTTCTTCCACTAGACCCGCAAGTTATAGAGAGTTTAGTATGTGTGACTGAATATTCAGGGATTCAGCTGCTTCCTTAATTTGTTTGCTTCTTCTTTTGTCACTCCTGAATAAACAGAAAGTAATTGGGGCTTTCTATTTCCTCAGCCAGCACTAAGCTGTATTCTTGAAGGAATATGTTATCCTTTATCAGCAGATTTGCTTAAATCTGACTCTGGCTCTGCCACATCATTGTTTTCTGCACATATGAGTCTGAACAGCTGACAATTTGTTCTTTTGTGGTTCCAGTGTCATCATTACTTTTGCTAGACGGACCCAGCTTATTCCCAGAGGGCTACCACTTGAGTTTTTTTGGATGATATTCTGATAGGGATTGCAGCTTCAATCCTCACTCACTGGGTTTTTTGAGTTCTTGAGTTGTTTGCAGACTCTAGGTTCCTTGTTAGACACTCTATGACTTGCTTGCGTATATTCCAGTTTGTGATTGTACTGCGTCTTTGGATTTATTTAATCTTTGAGAAGCAGTTTTTAGGTATGCCCCAATCACCCAATCACTTCTTTTCGTTATTGACATGTCCTCTTCTAGATGTGTCATCAGAAATATCCTTGCATCAAATTCCTTCTAGTAGATGTAATTGATATTATGTTCTCATAGGAGTTCTTCAGTGCTTTTCATTCTTCGAAGATCTTCCAGGTATCCAGTGACGCTTCTTTGGAGAGCTTGTTTGATCAATTAATCATTTGTAGCTTGCTCTTATCTGTAATCCTATGCGCTATGTCATTGTTATTGTCTAGAAGCATATGTGATTTTCTTAAAGTAATTTGTACCAGTCTTTTCCTTCACTAGTAACACCAGTCTTTTCTTTCAGCTGCTATGGTGTTGATTCATTCTTACCTTTGTTCGACTTATGGCTATATATCCTTCTGCATTTTTGACCAATGAACGACCAAATAAAGCTGAAATATTGTGTTTGTGTTTGGTTTTTAATAATTTGCAATGGCAGACAGATAGAAAAGAAGCTCCAAATAGGAGATGGAAAGATAAAAACAACTGTATCCAGAGAGAGAGAGAGAGAGAGAGAGAGAGAGAGAGAGTCTTGCTTATTATTTTACTTCCAAGATGATTCCAAACCATTACAAAGCAAGTCCTACTACATTAACAGACTGCCAAACAGTGACCATTCATTTGTTTTCCTTCTACCACAAGCTTATATCCTCTATACAATGAAGATTGCTGAACCATATACTACGGCTTTGAACATGTATACCAGTAATACAAATGTAAACTTCGATAGCATGTCAGCCACAGAGTAGAAATAAGCAGCTATGAAGAGATTGTGGACCGACAAAAGTTGCTTTTACAAGTGGAATTTTATTTGATCAACAAGAACATTTAACATCTGTTTCTGCATATATTTACAGACCGTCGTCAATTGGTGGAATAAACCACACTCCAGTATCAGATTGACGAAACCAAGTTTTGAGATTCAAGTGATTCTTCCGAAAGTTTGCTGCTGGTCCACCTCTTTAGCATCTCCAGAGCAGCCTTAGGTTGATCCATTGGAACCATATGGCCGGCATCATGGACCTGTTGCCCGAAATATATTAGTTTAGGTAAGATGGAAAAGATGATCCATTGAGATATTATTCATATAGTTGCTAAGATGGAAAAGATGATCAACAAATTGATAACATCGATATTTCAAACACAGAGGTCGGAGGGGGCAGAAGGAGTCCACTACCTTGAGGAAACTGAGAGGACCGTGAGTTTTGAGCACCCCTGCAGCAGAACCATCAACTTTGAAAGGAATTTCAGACGATCCCCCAAATTCTTTCTGACCATTCCATTGCATGGCATGAACCCATCTTGAGTTTCCTGCGCCCAGAAAGTACAAGTACAAACAATTATCAAATAAATATACGACACTCTGCAATTTCTTGTCATATAAAATTTCCAAGGCAATACACTTATATCTTTTCCAGGAGAAGTACAAATTTCAAAGTAATCATGATGACTTACCAAGCCAGTTGCATATAAGATCATATTCCCCAGCATATATAAGTACTTTAATCCCGTCCTCCAGAAGTGCAGGAATCCCAGCTTCGAGATTCCTCATCCAGTCGACAAGCATAGCTTGATATACAGTAGGACTACAAGAAACAAAGTCGATATCTCCAACGCCAAGAGATTCTCTAACTGATTTCTTGTTCAAGAGCTTCTCTGCATTTGAGAAGTCATAACAGAGGCTCCCCTCGCATTTTTTCCGGATATCATAGTACTGCAGACAGTTTAAAACAAGATTTTCCACAAGTTGAGTTCATTATTATTAGAGTTGATAGTGATTGTTTGAGATCTCTTTGATACCTTTAAAGATCATACTATCATTACTGTGAATAGAGTGTTCTGATACAAACGGAAATAATTGTATTTAACAATTTATATGCTACTTACATTAGCATCACCAGCAAGTGCCATTATAGAATTGAATATGGAGCTGCACACATAATAAGAAGCCATACAAGATATTGTGCCATCTGTACCTGTAAACATAAAACATTCTTAATAAGGAGTATGAAGATGTGCACTTATGAAACTCGAGCTATATATCTGCAAGAGTATGAATGATAAGAATGTGAGAAATTACCACAAAGCTTTATTGCAGTTTCACAAACTGGAAGCACTTTATTTATGCGGTCATAATCGGACTTTTTGATTATGGACATATCCAATGCATAATCTGAGTAAGCTTTGTACTGAATCTCTGGATTAGTAAGGCCGTTACCAATGGCGAAACCCTGAAATCAGTTCAGAAACTGAGCATCAAAGTGGAGTGCAGAAACTTTAACGACAAGATGACAACTACTGTAAGGACATACTTTGAGATTTATGTGAGTTCCTTGTTTAGCCTTGTTTCCGTGGTGTACTCGAGCAGCAAATGCAGGAATGTAGTGGCCGGCATATGATTCCCCAGTGATATAGAAGTCATTTTTAGCAAACTGAGGATGCTCAGCGAAGAATGCCTGGATGAGGGATTAACAACAGGATGAACATGACTGTCGATAAAAGTATAAATTGTGCTACTCTGTTCTAGAACAAGTATGTTTACACACTTCAGTTGCAGAATCAATGACAACATTTCTTGCCAGAATGAAAAAAATAATTTTATTTAGAAGAACAATAACATTATAAGCACTCGAGAGTTTTGCAGGCATGGTACCTGCAAGAAGTCATATAGGTCATTGCTAACACCATCTTCGTTATGGCGAATGTCACGCTTATCAGAGCTATAACTGAAACCAGTCCCAGTAGGTTGGTCAACATAAAGAAGGTTGGACACCTGCATAATTATCATATAAAAATTATGAACAATATCACTACAGATCACGGAACCAGCAAAAGAAGAAAAACCTCGGTAGATATAGAATACAAGAGAGTCCTAGGCAACAACTTCATAATGTAAACAAATCATTTGAGACAAATCTAACATCAGTAGCATTACCTTGTCCCATCCATACTCGTTCCACACAAGAGACATGTTTTTCGCAATACTGAAGGGTCCATTTTCGTAGAAAAGAGCCAACTCACTGCTACACCCTGGTCCCCCAGTCAGCCAGATGACAACAGGGTCCTTCTTGCTGTTGCGCGATTCAAAGAAGAAATAGAACATCCTACGCACAACACCACACCAAAAATTAAAGAGGAGAACACACACAGTACACAAACTTATTGAAATCACAAAGTCAAGTATATAGTTTAAGTCAGAATTTTTGGATTGTGACATGAATGCAGAAGATATCAAGAGGGAATTCAAATCTGATAACAAGTCTTGTCCAATCATTCACATTTATTGAAAATCTGAAAAATCAAGACTAGGATGTAAAGTTAGGTGTCGTTAAGAAGGAAACAGAGCTGCTCCATTCACGGCTAAATCTGGATCGCGGGAAGCTTTTCAACATGGCAACTGAAATACATGACATCAACAAGCAAAGAAACTGTAAAAAATTCCAGCTTTTGTTTTGGTTGTAGTTCCCCTCTCGAGTTATTATCTTGTCCTTGGGTGATTTTCTTATCTCTTTATCTATCTATGATATTAAAGCTTAACAGTATACACAAATCAAACTTGATTCCTATCAACTCTTGCTGATCAAATAGACATTTTTGGCTGAATTTGAGTGTTTGAGGATTACTCAGATACATCTTCTATCTGATTTAAGTATGATCTTAACCATGAAAAAGGCCTTGCCTTGAAAATGAACAAGAAACCAACATGTATAACTGAAAATATTGGTAACAAACTAATATAAGCACATAATCTCATTAACAAAAAAGCACCTCGAGGCTCAGCCCTGGTTCGTCGCAGCCAGAGCGCGACTGTACTATCCGGCCCAGAATACTTAAACTAAACCTAGTCGTCTAGGTGCCCAAAAATTTAATTTCTCCCTAGTAACTGCTGAATTATAAGTTTTTAGTTTAGCTAATCCTTGTGCTTATCGTTTTTTAAAGGAACCCCAAATTTGTTCTCGCATCAGACCTATGAAAGTGACCGGCCATGTCTACTATCCCAAATCAAAAGACTAAATCAAGATGAACACAAGAAAATGAAAAATAAACCAATACTTGCAGAAAAACAAAATTTGCTACCAGACAATATTAAAATATTTAAAAATTCAAGGGGTATCGCAACATACTTAGCAGCATGAGAATGCTGAATCTGATAATAACCCGCATGATGTCCTAAATCTTCAACCGAAACACCACCAGGATCAACTAAATTCGGAAACTTAAACTTCTTCTCAACTATCTTGTTTGCCTGAGGCAAACCTGACTCATTTTCTTGATCCACAATATTAACATCTTTCGGTATCAAATTTAGCCCTCTGATCAACTTCTCTGCCTCCGTTGTCGGAAAATTTGCCGAAGAATATAATTCAGAATCTGCTAAACATATAGGAGATAAAAACAATACAAGTAGTACCGGAAATGCAAGAAAATTTGTACACCTATTTTCCATTGTTGCCAAGTTACAGACAGTTTGAGATTATAAGTTACTATGTTGTTAGATTTTATTCAAGTGCAGATATATATTTATAGTTATGTAGGAATTAGGATAGATAAGTGGGGGTGCAGTTGGCGAAGAGTGGGGGAAAGAGTGAAGAGTTTGTTACTCAAAAGTTTGTTTGTGTGTCACGCTATGTGTTTGCTTTCTGTTGTTACTTTGCTTTTTCAGGCGGGAACTTTATATAATTGCTTTACACTTTTGTTTTCTATACAAGTATAAATCAGTTTAGCCTCTGAATTTTAATGAATACAAATCAGTTTAATTATTTGTTTTAAAAACAATTAGTTTAATTATTGGCGCAGATAGCGGCCCTTTTTGACCACAGTACACGCATGTTGTACATGCGTGGGTGCTGATCTAAAAAAGATCTTCTCCCGTGGGCGTTAGCGGACGTTTTTCATTCTCAGAAAACAGAGAAAGATTTAAATATAGAAGAAAATTTAGAAAAAGAAAATTTATAAAACCAGTAAAAGAAGATAATAAAATAGTAGATTGCAAATGCTGGAATTGCAATGAAAAAGGTCATTATGCTAATAAATGTCCAAAATTAAAAGAAAAAGGAATAAAATATATAGATAGTACAAAATTTATTATGAAATTAGAATGTATAAAAGAAGAAAATAATAATTGGTATAATAATGAAGATTTCTATATAAGTGAAACATAACCTGAAGATATAAATTATATAGAAGAAATAAGTAACAACTACAGTGAATAAAGATGACAACCGTAAAAACTAATAAAAGATATAAACAAAATGGCAAGCATTTTTTTATTATAACTTTGTACTAAAGAATATTCTTGCAGATCTTCTTAGCAGAAACTATGGAAAATATGAATGTGGAAGAAATCCTATTAGAGATCAAGAAGAAGAATGAGCAGATAGCAACTTTAAACCAAGATATAAACTCCCTTGTTCAAACCCTTCAAGGAAAAATAAAAGCCATAAAAACCCTACAAACCTCACCTCAAACATTCATATCAAGATTGGCAACAACCCCAGTAATAAACCCTATTATCCAAACAAACCTAGAAAATTCTCTAAACACTATTATCATGGCGAATAGAATCAAATACCCAAAAGAAACCATTGAAGCTTTTGAAAGGATAACCAAATATTATGATTACCAATCCAATAGGACTATTCTTAGAAATGGGAAAACTAGCAGATATCCAAGATATATTTGTACAGAAAATGCAGATCCGACAATAGTAAAAAATTTACTAAAGTTTGGATTTATTGATAAAATCATAACAGATGATACACTATCAAGTATATCAAAATTACCATCTCTTTTAGTAGAAAGTGTTGAAGCAATGAAAGAATCATATGGATTAGGAGGAAATTATGGAATACATGTATTTGATGCTTGTACCGATCTAACAGGAAAGCCCATAATACTATGTCAAATATTCAGAGTTAAAAGAGATACAACAATAGAAGGAATAAATACAAGCCTGAAGATGCCCATGCCATGCAATTTGGAACAATTTCAAGACTGGCTATGCAATAAAAGAGCAATCGGAATAGCAGTCATAAAATCCAAATTGAAAGATATTATCCAAGGAAGAAAGGCATGTGTAATAGGATGCAGAACAGGAGGAGATGTTGAAGATATATTATGTTAGGCCGAATACACAATATATAATCAAGTATGTATGAGAATAACAATTAATAACACAGGTTTGTAAATCAACAAACTGAATTATATTAAATAATTCTCTCTTAGTGATGTTAATGAATCACAAAGAGCTTCTAGGTTACAAGAATAATATATTCAATAATCGCATCCCTTCTAGGGATAACCTATCTGTGTTTATATAGTACACAGTTACACAATCCTTATCTAATTGATATTCCTACAAATTAGCTATACAATTGATATCAATTAAGGATTGCTTCTTATCTTCTATTCCGTTTCCTTAGCTGTATCAATATATTCTGCTTCTTTCCATCTTCAGAATATATTGCTTCTAGAATCTTCAATTTAGCACCGACAGCTAATTCAACTATCACCTTGTCAGACTTTAAATAAACTCTGACCGGCTTCCTTTAAACTCTTCATCCTGTCAGAGTTTAATTAAACTCTGACTGGCTTCTGATAAACTCTGGTCAGTACCTGTTGCTTAAACACTGATAAACAAACGTCAGCAATTATATCTAACAATCTCCCCCAACTTGTTCATAATAAAATGTACAAGTTAAACATATAATTGATGATGTCAAAAACATTTAACAAATGCAGTGTTTAACATATAACAGAGTTTAATTTAAAACAGAGTTTAAATTTGACTTAGAATAGAAAATATATTAAAAACTTACAGTCAGACTTTACTTGATTTCTTGAATATCAGGCACAGTCCTGATATAGTCTAACAGTAGTTTCTTCTCAGCTCTATTCAATTCAGCAATCATAATCTTCTTCAGCTCCTTCATTTCTGGTTCATCTTCACCAATTTGATAAATGGCAGCCCTCAAAGAATATATGTTGTTTTTGTTCATTTCATTGCCAAGTCTGATATAAAAAGGTTTATCAGACTCTAGATTGAACTCAAGAACCTTTTTATTTAGTGCAGTTCTGAACCTAGCACTATTTCTTTTCATTTCTATCAACTTTCCATGTGCATCTCTGTATTTAGGAATGTATGCACTTGATACTCCAGCTCCACTCAAAACTTTGGATTTCATCATCCTTTCCTTCAAAACTCGAGCAGCATCATAAGTACTTCTATTCTTTACTTCAAGTAGATATAGAACATACTCTAGCTCTTCCCAAAGTTTTAACTGGATATCAAATTCACCAAATCTATACACTCTGCCATCAGCCATAAAATATAACAAGAATTCCTTTTTGATTCCTTTGTGAAAAATCATCTGTACAGATTCCAGTTTGTCAAGGCCTTCTTGAGTAATTCCAACTCCAAATTCTGCCAATGAAAACTTGTCTTGAGATCTGTTATTAGTTCTTCTCTCTCTGTGTGAACCCAGTCCAGATTTGTCAAAGGCTTCTTTTCCCAATACTGTTCTGGTTTCTGAGAAATTCACAGCTTCAAGCTTTAAGTCTTCAAGAATTTTCGATTTGCTGAATCCTGGAAGTAGTGTAGATTTCTGTACAACTTGAGCAACGTCAGAGGTTGTCATGTCTTCAATAGAAACATCAACTTGAGCAGTGTCAGAGGTTGATTTAGCTAATCTTGTTTCAACTTGAGCAATGTCAGAGGTTGAAATATCTTTCTTCTTTAGGTTAGGCTCTTCAATCATTATGCCTTTACCCTTATCAGAGTTTCTAATCACAGGTCTCCTTGTATTTTGTATACTCTGTTGAATATTCTCTTTGATAGAAATACCAACTTCTTTCTTTCTAGGAGCCTTGATTTCCTTTCTCTTGTAGATTCCAGCTTCAAGATTTTTCTTGTGTTCCTCAGCAAGCATCTGCTCTTTAGCCTGGATATCTTCAATAGTTACATTCTTTCCATGCTCTTTCATGAATATCTTAGCAGCAATCTCTTCATCAGTAGATGGATTAGTTGAAACAACTAAACTCTTGAGATTTGAAGTAGATTGACCACCAGAGTTTATCTTTTCAGAGTTTATTTGTCTACCAGAGTTTACTCTAGTCCTGCTTTGCCTTTGAGCAATGACCTTTCCTTTATTTCCTTTGCTTCCCCCATCAGTAGAATCATCCCTCTGTCTCAGAGCTTGAATGTCTTTGCATTTGTCTTTAGGTACATTCTCCCCCTTTTTGACATCATCAGAAAGTAATACTGATGTTAGCAATTCGAGAGCATTAGAAATAGAAGTCAATTGAGTAGACATTTCAGCCTGATTCTCCTCAACTTTTCCAAGCCTTTTCTTGATTTCCTCAGAATCCTTGGCTTGCTGCTTGAATTGTGTAGAATAAAATGATCTGTC
Source organism: Heracleum sosnowskyi (assembly GCA_030848705.1). Classification (NCBI taxonomy): domain Eukaryota; kingdom Viridiplantae; phylum Streptophyta; class Magnoliopsida; order Apiales; family Apiaceae; genus Heracleum; species Heracleum sosnowskyi. The sequence goes on from CM061239.1 coordinate 16,699,048, forward strand.
AAGCTTCAAAGTTGTATCCCTGAGAGAAAATTCATTCCTTAGATTTGTAAACATCTGTTGATTCTCATCAAATCTATTATTAAGAGATTTGACTTGAACAACAGTTGCCTGTAAACTTGTAAGGACATCAGTATTGGATATCTTTTTGACAGAATCAGATAGCAAATCTGCAGCCCTTTGTGCTGAGAAAACACAATCTGCATCAGCCCAATTGTTGTAGTACATATTCTGGAAATGTTCATTGGTATGTCTATTAACTTCCATTCTTTCATCACTATTGACATCATCAGCCAATGAAACTTGAATGCTAGGATGTGAATGAGAACCCTCAGCATCATTTCCAGCTTCTTCATTAGTGTCTGCTGCATTTTCAGGAAGAATATTTTCAGCAGTAAACTGTGCAGCTTCATCAATTTTCTCTTCTGCGACAGCTTCAGGAATATCAGAGTTTACCTTAGCAAAAACCTCTGCTTCTCTTTGAATCTGATTAACCTCCTCACCTTTGTCAAGATCACAAGAAATAACTTCAGTATGAGTGGCTAGAGATTCTTCTACCTGATCAGTGACTTGATCAGCTTCCACACCCTCTGTATAATGATCAGAATGGATAGAGGTGTGTGCTTCACTATCAAAAACTCTGCTATCAGAATGAGTAGCAGCTTCCTCAACTACATCATGAACCTTTGATGTAGGAGCATCGAAATCCATAGTAGCATCAGTATTTAATCTGTCTAGATGGACAGCTTCAGCATTTGCAGCATCCTCCTGAACAAACACTTCAGGAGTTTCAGTGTTTACAAACACTCTGTCCTCATCAGCATTTAAAATATCCTCCTCAACAACAATTTCAGGAGTATCTTGAGGAACAGCTTCAGCCACAATCTCCTCATTCTCTGATGCAGGAGCTTCAGTGTCCTTAGTGACTCTGTCCATGGTTATATTTACAGCACCAAAAAGATGTGCAGCCACTAGTCTTCTTTTTCTCTGATGAAGAGTTTCTTCATCAGTTTCAGTCTCTGAGGTTTCAACAACAGACTTTGCCCTATTGGCTCTTCTTTTCTTTATCCTTGTCTTCTGAGGCAGCTCTTCAGGTGTTGATGCCCCAGCTTCAGTGTTTATGCTGACAGACTTAACAACCCTTACCTTAGATTTCTTTGACCTTTGTGGTTGAGACACAGAAGGCCCAGCTTCAGCATTTGATGGTGATTGTAGTTGTTGTGAATTGATCAAGAATTGTTGCACAGTCTCAGGCAACATCAAAACACCAACATCTCCTTTCTTGTTATCTTTATTGGTTAGATCAGAGAATATTCGTTTATGTAATTTAAAACATGGAATCACATCATTCTCAGCTATCTCTACTTCAGAAACACATTCAGAGAATATTCATTGACAAAATCTTGCAAAATAGACTACACCTCTGTTTTCAGTCATTTTCTCACCTATATTATTTAGAACTAGTCTAGCAACATCAAAATTACCTCCGTAAAGAAGAGAATACCCGATTTGCAGACTATCAGTGGGAATTGCATCCCAATTCGTGCACTTCTTCCCGAACGCCCTTGTTATGCAGTCGAAAAAGAAACTCCATTCCTTTCTCAAGAGCGGTCGCTTCAACTGACCAAGCTTTGTCAGTGGTCCAGAATAGCCTATTTCTCTCATCATACGAACTAACTCAGAATCTCCAACAGAGATTGTGAAAGCATTAAAGTCCTCAAGGCCCAGGGCATCACGAACAGTAGTTGGAGTAACTACAAACTCTTCTCCTTGAAATTCAAAAATTATGGACGGAGACCCAGACTCTCCTCCATTATCATAAGTGCCTGTCTGCCAAAAAGTCCTTATTTGAGATGCAGACAGCTTCAAAGGGGCGATTAGAGCAGTTCCAACATCAGAATTTGACAAGAAATCCTGAATCAAATGAAACGCCTCCGGTGCGTTCTCATTTGCCAAATGAGCAGCATAGTTGTTAGGGACGAACTCTAACCCAGACGAAACGAAAGCTGTGGTTGCCATTAGAAGATTTTGAAGAAAGAACAAGTAATCGATGTGAAAGCTTAACAGAGTTTGTGTGTAGAAAGGTGTTTGTGAATATGTGTGTGATAATAGATGTGTATGAGTAAGATGTGAAAAGTTTAGTTGAAGATGTGTGTATTGTATTTATCAGAAAATTAAAGATTAAAAACTGAAGAGTTTTTAATCATTAATACACAACTGTCTTACTCCTATAATCATGTGAGTGGGAAACATGGCAAACGTGCATACGCTAATAGCTGTATTGAACAACTTCCAATACACACGTGCAGTCGTGGAGACACCTGTCATCACATATCCGCTCAAGAAAAAAAAATCAATAATAATAAAATTATCGAATTTAATATCTCAGAAACATAATAATAAAGTACGAAGGAGCTCAACAGTCAGAAGAATAATGACTGTCTTGGAACTCCGCACTTTACTGTTCCCAGAGCTTCGAATCACGCAAAACCCTTCAGTTGCCCTGTTGGGTGCTATAAAAGCTGGAGCATTCTAACAACAGGCAATACACATATCAAAAAAAAATTACCATACATCAAATGGCAGGAACCTTTGAATTCATGGATGTAGAATCATTCTTGGATTTGAACTGGCGTCAACAAGCAAACGACATCATCGATGAGTTTCTTGTGTTGTCATTTCTGAATGATGAAGGGCTCATCGCTGATGATGAAATAGCGGAAGGACCTATCTCCAACCCCTATGTGCACATCATCCGTCCTGGACCATATGATGTGCCCATCCTTGCAGATGATGAGGCTGTGGAGATCTGTATGATGCTCTTCTATCAGAGCTACTTGAAGGGTTCGAAAAAGAATGTCTTCTTGGAATCCTGCAAGCTGCAACCCAGAAAGAGAATGCGAGAGGATGATGATGATGATTCAACATCAGGGGGTTGTCAAGCCTTGAAAATCCCAGATGCTATAATAACCTGTTAATCGAACAAGTAGCTAGACAAGAGTATGAACTTGTCTGAATGTAAACAAAGTTTGAATCGATTAATGATAAAGATCCATTTTTTTTGTTTTTTGTTTTACATATCAGAATTGCAAATAATCGTAAAGTGAAAGAAATGATATCACTTTAAATAGTAAACTAACATACTCATCAGCACTACTAATCACCATCAGGACTTATCAAACATACTCTTTCTTTTCTCTGTTTAATGCAAAATTGATCCGTTACAAATCATACATTTTTGAAAAACAAATGTCTAATCTCAAAATTATAATATGCCTGAAACAGAGAAATTATTTTAATCATTAAAGATTAAAACAAAGTTACCTCGGCATATGTCACACAATACATCAGTGTTTACCATTTGTCCTTCTTTGTCAATAAACTCTTCTCTCAATCTGTACAGGTGTGAAAATATGTGTGTGCAATAGCAGAGTTTACTGTAATAAATATTTAGATCATCTCAAAGTGCATAAAATCCACAAACGAAAGTAGTAAAAACTGGTTGCCTAAACTCTCACGTATAACATAAAATCTGATTTTATATCTAAACTCTGTTTTCTGATATCCTTTCATTTGGATATATCTTTTAATTTTTCACCCCCTTTCTTTATTTTTTTTTATTTTTCTTTATTTTTCCAGTAATCAGTGGTTGGCACTAGTCACCAAAAATCAATGATTTTAGCCCTTATTTCATACAATAAGTTCCTGGATCTTCCTAGGCACAACATGATCTCAAAGGAATTTGTGCTCTTTTTGGCATCTTTTGATTTGAGGGTGAATTCTTTTTAATTAAGAATCAGAGTTTAGACTTTTCATCAGTAAATATAATTAACTTATGAGAGAAAATGCAAACAGCTAATACAGACTCAGTGTATAGGATCAATAAACTAAGAGATGGTATAAATACAGAGACAGTATCATGCTGTGTTAACTTACTGCATATAATTGAGATCAGAATCTATACAACTCTTAAGGATTCACAGTTACTTACTGAGAATTATGCTTCATACAAATTTCTTCATTGGTCCAAATGTTTCAGACAAAATTACAATCAGAGTATGACATTAAACTGTAACTATCAGAGTATGACCAACAGAGTTTAGCATCAGAGATTACTTTCAGAGTTTATCATCAGAGTTTAACATGCTGGTTCACATAACAGTTAACACATGTAAGAAATCATGAACATAAAAAGTGAGTCTAACCCGTATCTCTAGTCAGAACCAGAGATCATTCCAAGTTCATTTACCAATCTTGTAAAAGTAGCTTCACTCAAAGGTTTGGTGAAGATATCTGCAAGTTGTTGGTCTGTAGACACAAAATGAAGCTCAATGTTTCCTTCTTCCACATGTTCTCTGATAAAATGATACCTTATGCTGATGTGCTTGGTCATGGAATGCTGTACTGGATTACCTGTCATAGCAATAGCACTTTGGTTATCACAGAAAATAGGTATTCTAGAGTACCTTAACCCATAGTCCAGCAATTGATTCTTCATCCATAAGATCTGTGCACAACAGCTACCAGCTGCTATATACTCTGCTTCTGCAGTGGATGTAGAAATTGATTTCTGTTTCTTACTGTACCAAGAAACCAATCTGTCACCTAAAAATTGACAGCTTCCACTTGTACTTTTTCTGTCTATCTTACAGCCTGCAAAATCTGCATCAGAGTAACCAATTAACTTAAACTCTGATTCTCTAGGATACCACAAACCCAGGGTTATGGTTCCTTTGAGATATTTGAAGATCCTTTTTACAGCTGTTAGATGAGGCTCTCTGGGATCTGCTTGAAATCTTGCACAAAGACATGTTGCATACATGATATCAGGTCTACTTGCAGTAAGATACAGTAGAGACCCTATCATTCCTCTGTAGTTAGTCATATCTACTGAGGCTCCTGTGTCTTTGTCAAGCTTCGTTGCTGTAGCCATGGGAGTTGTAGCAGATGAACTATCAAGCATACCAAATTTCTTTAGAAGATTTCTGGTATACTTTGCTTGATTGATAAAAATCCCATCATCTGTTTGCTTGACCTGTAAGCCTAGAAAATAACTAAGCTCTCCCATCATGCTCATTTGGTACCTGGATTGCATAAGCTTTGCAAACTTCTTACAGAGTTTGTCATTAGTAGATCCAAAAATAATATCATCTACATAAATTTGAACTAAAAGCAAATCATCACCAGAATTGAAATAAAACAAGGTTTTATCAATTGTACCTCTTGTGAACCCACTTTCTAAAAGAAATTGAGCAAGAGTTTCATACCATGCTCTTGGTGCTTGCTTTAGTCCATATAATGCCTTGTCAAGCCTGTAGACATAATCTGGATGCTTGGAATCTACAAATCCTGGTGGTTGTTCAACAAACACTTCTTCTTCAAGCTTCCCATTGAGAAAAGCACTCTTTACATCCATCTGAAAGACTTTAAACTTCTTGTGTGCAGCATAGGCCAGATAAATTCTTATGGCCTCCAATCTTGCAACTGGAGCAAAGGTTTCATCATAGTCAATTCCTTCCTGTTGTGAATAACCTTTTGCCACAAGTCTAGCCTTGTTTCTTGTAATCACACCTTCACTGTCAGTCTTGTTTCTGAAAACCCACTTTGTACCTACAATTGATCTATTCTTTGGTCTAGGTACAAGTGTCCAGACTTTATTCCTTTCAAATTCATTTAACTCTTCTTGCATTGCTGTAATCCAATTAGCATCTTGAAGAGCTTCCTCCACTTTCTTTGGTTCTGTTTGAGACAAGAAAGCATGATACAGACACTCATTATTTGTTGCACTTCTAGTTCTCACACTAGCATCAGGATCTCCAATTATGAGATCAGGTGTGTGTGCCTGTGTCCACTTTCTTGCTGTTGGTAAGTGGTTTCTTGCATCATTATTTGATCCTCCCCCTTGATCCATGCTCTCCTGATTCATAAGTTGACTTTCTGCAGCATCTGAGGCTCCCTCTGAATTGGATGGCTCAGAGTTTGAACTGTCAGAGTTTGAATCAGTTTCCTCAACTGACTCATTTGCTGTGTCTTGTTGAGCTTCTTCACGCTCCCCCTCAACTGGTTCTCTATTTTGTTCAATTTGAGAATTTCCAGTTTCTCCAGTATTTACCAGTAGAGGTTCAGAGTATGCTTCGTCAGAGTTTGTCAAACCTGCTTCATCAGAGTTTACATCATCAGAGAATAGATCTTCATTTTCAAAACGTAGTTGATCATATCCATCCTTGTCTTCAAGTCCAATTATTTTCTTGTCATCAAATGACACATGTATGGATTCCATGATCACCTTAGTTCTCAGATTGTAAACTCTGAATGCTTTTGTTGACAATGGATAGCCAACAAAGATTCCTTCATCAGCTTTTAACTCGAACTTTGTCAACTGTTCAGGATGAGTCTTCAACACAAAGCATTTGCATCCAAATATATGAAAATATTTCAAATTTGGCTTCTTATTTTTCACCATCTCATATGGTGTTTTCCCATGCTTGTTGATCAATGTTGCATTTTGAGTAAAACAAGCAGTTTGAACAGCTTCTGCCCAGAAGTATGTTGGTAATTTTGCTTCATCAAGCATAGTTCTGGCTGCTTCAATTAAAGTTCTGTTCTTCCTTTCAACTACACCATTTTGCTGTGGAGTTCCAGGTGCAGAAAATTCTTGTTTCACTCCTCTTTCCTTGCAGAAAGCTTCTAAAATTGAGTTTCTGAATTCAGTTCCATTATCACTCCTTATAATTTTGACTTTGTGCTGTGATCCTTTGTCCAGTAGATTTACATGATCCATCAGAGTTTGAGCAGTTTCATCCTTCTTTGACAAGAAATACACCCATGTATATCTGGTATATTCATCAACAATTACTAGAGCATATTTCTTTCTGCCCATGGACATCACATTCACTGGTCCAAAGAGATCAACATGTAGAAGATGATAAGGTTCCATTACTGAAGATTCAGATTTGCTCTTGAAAGATGACTTCCTTTGCTTGGCTTTTTGACAAGAATCACACAAGCCATCTAGACTGAGTATAGATTTTGGAAGTCCCCTTACAAGATCCTTTCTTATTAGCTCATTGATGTTGTTCAAATTGAGATGAGAGAGCTTCTTGTGCCAGTTCCAACTCTCTTCATTTGACATTCTGGCTGTCAGACACACTGTTTTTCCATCAGAGTTTGTTACCAAACTTGCTTCATAAATGTTGTTGCGCCTGTGTCCAACTAGAACAACTTTTCCAGTAGATTTACTGATAACTTCACAGTATTCACTATGAAAATCTACATGGTTTCCTCTGTCACAGATTTGACTCACAGATAGCAGATTATGCTTGAGTCCTGAGACTAGAGCTACATTCGTGATGATGACACTTCCAAGATTGATATTGCCATATCCCAGAGTGTGTCCTATGTTGCCATCTCCATAGGAAACCTTTGGGCCAGCCTTCTCCTTAAAGTCTGATAACAGGGCTTTATTTCCAGTCATATGTCCTGAGCATCCACTGTCCAAGATAAGTGTGCTCTCTATTATACCCTGCAATCACAAACAAACACTAAGTGTTAGTTTTAAGGATCCAGACTTGCTTGGATCCTTTGTCTTTCTTAACAGTGTTAGCTTTTGCAGCGGAATCTGTATTATCAGAGTTTAAACTAACATTGTCAGATTTTACACTAGCAGAGTTTGCTCTAACCCATTTCAAGTTGGGTTTTAGCTCATAATAGTTGTGATAAATAGCATGATAACTCTTGCAAGTATAAATGGAATGCCAAGTGCTCCCACAGTGTTTGCATAAAGTTTGTGGTTTAACTCTTACATAATCATTCTTTATTCCTGATGTAGAAGATAAAGAATTAATATGTTTGTTCTTAGTGCAAAATCTAGCAAGATGATTAGAACTACCACAATTGTAACATGTTTTCCTTGAAGCACCAGCATTAGGCAAATGATTATTTCTGTTATTTATGCCTACTTTTCCATTCCTATTTTTCTTGGACCCTTTAGGTTTCATGGCAGATTTTATCTCTTTCAGCTTATAATTAAACTGTTTCCCTGTCATCAAACCAACATTAACCTGTTTTTCACAAGTTTTTACTGGCTTTCTAACAGTTTCTCTTTCCTTAAGTTTTTCTATTTTAATATTTTCCTGTCTTTCACAGGCTTCACCTGATTCCATATCAGCTTCTCTTATTACAACAGATTTTAACTTATTGGCTTCTGGAACAAATTTCACAGGTTTAAGTTGTGGTTTTACCTTAACCTTGTCTTTAAACCTAAGTTCATCATTTTCACAATAACCTAAACCTACAGAATCAGTCTGAAACACTTGATGAGTGTCTCTTCCAGAATCTGTCCAAGTCTTGATTATTTTTCTTTCTTTTTCTAAATCAGATTCTAGTTGCCTATACCTTTTAAGCAACTCCTGTTCAACATAAACAGCATCATCTCTTTCTTTTTGAATCTGCTTCATACTTTCAAGTTCTCCTTCAAGAAACTTGTTTCTATCTTTAAGACTAAGATTCTCAGATTTAATTCTTTCATTCTCTAAAGTCTGATCCCTATAGCTAACATGAACACTTTTCAGATATACTCTTAACTCAGATATATTATCAGTATCATAAGCATAAGTAGTTAGGGGTACCTTATTTTCAGAAGATTCAGTCTCATCTCTGACAGTTGCCATTAGAGCATAGTTTTCTCCATCATCAGAGTCTGAAGTATCTGCCCAGTCTTTGCCTTTAGAGATGAGTGCTTTCTCAGATTTGCCTTTCTTGCACTCTGGAGCATAGTGACCCATCTCCTTACATTTGTAGGACTGGATTTCAGATTTATCCTTCTTTCCAGACTTGGTATCCCTTCCATCAGACTTTCTGAAATTCTTCTTTTCAGAATTTGAATCTCTCCTTGAGAATCTCTTTCCCTTCTTGAAGTTCTTGAACCCCATCTTCTTGAAGGTCTTCACCATCAATGCAGCCATTTGCATCATCTGTTCTTCATCATCCTCAGAGTCAGAAGCTTCATCAGAGTTTGAATCATCATCAGAGTTTGATGACTCACTCTCAGATTTTATGACTAAAGCCTTTCCCTTGGCTTTCTTCCTTGATGATTCCTTCTTAATGGGCTTCTCCTCGACTTTGAGAGCAACAGATTTTGTCTTCTTGCTGGATCTCCTGTTTCTTTGTTCTATCTCAAGTTCATGAGTCTTTAACAATCCATAGATCTCATCAAGATCTGTATCAGCAAGATCATAATTATCTCTGATTGTTGTTGCCTTTAAATCCCACTTTTCAGGTAGAGATAACAGAAACTTGAGATTAGACTCTTCAAGTTCATATTCTTTATCAACCAGAGACAGATCGTTCAACAGTTTGCAAAATCTGTCATAAGTCTCAGTCAAGGTTTCATTAGTTCTTGAATCAAAGTGCTCATACTCCTGTGTGAGTATTGTTTTTCTATTCTTCTTAATAGCACCTGTTCCCTGGCATCTGACTTCTAAAGCATCCCATATCTCTTTGGCAGTTTTGCAGCCAATTACTCTGTTAGACATAACATTATCTAAAGCACTGTGGAGAAGATGTCTAACCTTTGCATCCTTTGTAATTGATGAGATATCCTCAGGAGTCATATCTTTCTTTTACTTTGGAACAGTCTTTTGTTCTTGACCATCAACAACAGGGGACAATTTAGTTGGCATATGAGGACCATCATTGATTCTGTCAAGGTATTCTGGATCTGTAGCCTCCAGAAACATGGTCATCTTAACCTTCCAAATCGGATACTCTACTGGCCTGAGAATTGGAACCCTGATTGTTTCATATCGACTCACAGAATTGGGCTTAACCTGTTCAGCCTTAGGAGCAGTTTGATTTTCTTCAGACATGATTAATACTGTGTTTGAATCGTAAAACTGTATATATTAAACAGCCTTGGCTCTGATACCAATTGTTAGGCCGAATACACAATATATAATCAAGTATGTATGAGAATAACAATTAATAACACAGGTTTGTAAATCAACAAACTGAATTATATTAAATAATTCTCTGTTAGTGATGTTAATGAATCACAAAGAGCTTCTAGGTTACAAGAATAATATATTCAATAATCGCATCCCTTCTAGGGATAACCTATCTGTGTTTATATAGTACACAGTTACACAATCCTTATCTAATTGATATTCCTACAAATTAGCTATACAATTGATATCAATTAAGGATTGCTTCTTATCTTCTATTCCGTTTCCTTAGCTGTATCAATATATTCTGCTTCTTTCCATCTTCAGAATATATTGCTTCTAGAATCTTCAATTTAGCACCGACAGCTAATTCAACTATCACCTTGTCAGACTTTAAATAAACTCTGACCGGCTTCCTTTAAACTCTTCATCCTGTCAGAGTTTAATTAAACTCTGACTGGCTTCTGATAAACTCTGGTCAGTACCTGTTGCTTAAACACTGATAAACAAACGTCAGCAATTATATCTAACATATTAACTCTATATTATAACAATGATGTTTTGAATGCAGATACTACCAAGCTAACAGAAATGTATTCCAGAGTATCAGAACTAAGATACAAGCATTCTCCAAAAACAGAGAAGATATATCAAGAAATGTCTACTGGAAAAAGGACTAAATCAATAATAGCAGTGAAAGATGAAGCAAAGGAAGAAGAAGGATGTTCTAATCCTTTTCAATAAAATTTAAAAAATTATATTTAATTTTTAGGCCCAATGTAAAATTTGGTGACCTAAATGTAATATTTATGACTCTACGACCCAATGAATAATTGGTGACTGTAGTATATTAGCAAATAATCATACGGCCCAATGAAAATTGGTGACTGTATATATAAAAGCCATAATAGCCATGAGGATACGGCCCAATAAAAATTGGTGACTGTATATATAAAAGCCATAATAGCCATGAGGATACGGCCCAATGAAAATTGGTGACTGTATAAATATTAGCAATGAGGATACGGCCCAATGAAAATTGGTGACTGTATAAAAACATATCCTTACGGCCCAATGAAAATTGGTGACTGTAAAAAATATATTTTCAAAAATTTTTATGCAGGAATTTCAAACAATAAAGATAAATAAAGAAAGAAGGCAACAAGGAAAAAGAAGAAGAAAAGACAGCAATCAAAAAGCGATGTGAAGATATAAAACAGGAAACAAATGGAATCTTATCATCTGAAAAAAGAAGACAAAAACAAATAGAAGAAAAGACAACACTACGAAGGAAACACTATGAAGATAAAAGCAAATGGAATCCTATCATCAAGATGAAGATAAAAAGAAGAAAAGAAGACAACTACAAAGAAAGAAAAGACAGCACTATAAAAGCATAATCCTACCATCAGAAGAAAGAGAAATAAAGAAGAAAGAAGACAATAGAAGAGAAAGATGAAAAGACTAAAAGCAAACAGAAAAAGAATCTGTATTATTGTAATAGTAACAAAATAGTAGCAAAACCCCTCTATAAAAAGAGGAAATGTAATCAGTTAGAGGATAGAACTCCTTTGATAGAACTCTTACAACTATCAATAAAACTCTCTTAGAAATCTATCTCTCTCTCTTAATATGGCCAGCTAAACCCCCTCTTCTACAACCAATAGTAGTAGGATTATATAATCATATATATAGAAATAATCAGGGAAACACATGGGAAATAAGAAACAAGCTCATTATAGTTATAATCAGAAAATTCATGGAGCAGGTTATGGTGGACGGGTGTAGTCCATGGAGGGTAAGACCTGATGGGAGCCCATCGACGGGGAAGTCGCAGAGGCAGACCAAAGAAAAGGCACTCCAAGTAAGCCGAAACCACTCATGAAAACTATGATTATAAATATTGATGCATGTTTGTTAATATCTTATCTAAGCTGTGTAATTTTGATTATTTAGATATATAAGATTATGTATATCTGAACCTAGAGGTTGTAGAATAATTCAAAAATGAATTCCGCCGTCATGTTAAAACACCAACATGAAAGTATTAAAATTATTACTAAATTTAGAAATAAAATTATAAACTTATATAATTTATATCTATATTCCTACCCGGTCTAATAGATATAGCAACGATCTAATAGATATAGCAACGATCCCCAGAAATTGGTATCAGAGCCTGCAAAGGAAATAACAGAAATCTTAAACAAAACGTATGTTATGGATATTACAACAACTATTACAATAATCATTACCAATAGTGACATGCACTATAATCATAAAACTAACAATTCTAAACTCAAGAATCTGAAAACTTAGAATCGGAAAATTTAAACTTGAATAGTAAAAATCAACTTAAAATAGTAAAGTGAATAGTGAATAGTATTAATGAATAGTGTTCCAAATAGTAAGTCCAAAAAGAATAGTAAAATAAATAGTATTTTAAATAGTAAAAATATATATTATCAGTAAACTAAAAATGAGAGCACCTAGTAAGCTTAAGACTATAATAAGAAACCAAATAAAATCTAAAATAATTGCACTCTTACTAATTAAATTTAATACTAATAATAAAGATACTAAAAAGATGTGTAAAAAACTTATTGAAAGAAATTTAATTTGTTAATGGAAGATTATAAACTAGAAAGAATTCAGATGATAGCTAATAAGAATTTAACTTATAATAAAGATATTAATCAACATATTGAAAGTTGTAAAATTATTATTGATATAATAAATCAAAAAGATAATACAATAAATATATTAAGAAATATGTTAGCAAGAAAAGATAAAGAAATAGGAGAATTAGAAGAAAAATATCTAATAAATAGAAAAGATTTAATTTATAAAATTAATAAAAATTAAGAAAAGAATGAATAATAATCATTGGACAGATCCTAATGCTATAAGAAGAAAAACAAAAATATTAAAATATTTTTTATCATCTCAAAATAAAGTAGAACAAGATATAGAAAGAATTCAAGAAAAATTAGAAACAATAAATTGGACAGATGAAACTTTAATAGAAAGGAAAAGATTATATTCAGAACTAGGAGAAAGATATGAAATATATAGAATAGATAGAATAAGAGTAAAATGGTATAAAGAAGTATTATTAGAAAAAGCTAATTTAACTGGATAAAATAAAATTATATTTATGAATAAAGGAAAAGAAATAAACAATAATAAAGAAACTATAGAAAGTACTAAAGAAGCATATTATCAAATGGATGAATATGAAGGAGGAACATCTCAAACATTAAGTTTTAAACCAGAAACATATAGAAAAATACAAAGTGAAACCGAAAAATTAACAATAAAAAAGATTTTTAAAACTAATTATTTTGAAAGAAATAAAGAAGTAAGATATATTGCACAAAAACATGAAAATATAATAGATATTACTACAATAAATGGAAGAGCAAAAATTAATCTAATAACTGATGATTTAATAAAAAAGAGAATTATCTAAATTATCTAATAAGGAAGTTAATAAATTAAAAAATATTTATTTTGGAGGTATAGAATTTACTATAAAAGCATATTTTCAGAAAAATATTGATACCCCTATACAAATATATATTGTAGATGATAGAATATTAGGAAGTTTACAAGATGCTATAGTATCAGTAGTAAAAGGAAACTTAATATATCAAAAACTAAAATTTACAATACAACCTGATTTTAGTATATCATTAAAAGATGAACATAAAGAAAGAGCATTAACTTTATATTATAAATTAGAAGGAATAAATATGCCAAAAGGAAGTAAAGTAATAAGTATAGAAACAAAAATGGTATATGCTGGAAATCATCAAGTTAGAAAACAAATAGAAATGTGTAAAATTGTACCAAGATTATATCAGGATATATTAGAAAGAATTGAACATAAAGAAGAAGCCAGAATAACAATAGCAGAAGAAATAAGTATAGATTTTAATAATAGACAGATAGTACCTATACAAAGAATTAAGCCAATAATAGAAGGATCTAGGATAAGCTTTAAATTTATCTAGGAGTATATCTAAAAGAATAAATTTAATAAAAAACCCTTATAAAGAAATTAATAAATTAAAAATAAAAACCATTGTTTTTAATGGAACATATGCTAAGTAATGTATAACAGAAATAAATACTGGTACAACCAAAAGTTTAATCCATATAACTGAAATTGATGAAGAAAAGTGTAATGAAATAGAGCCCCAAATATTAAGTGAACCTAATTCCTCAAGAGAATCAATAATAACTAAAAGTATAATATTAAGAATAAAAATTCAAGATTTAGAATATAGGATAAATTTAGGAGTAATAGAATATGATGTTAATTATCAATTATTATTAGGAATGGATTTCTTAGATATGATAGATTATAATATAAATAATGAAGGAATAGAAATAAATGACCAAGATAAAACAAGATTTATAGAAAGAATATGAATATAGAAAAAGAATTAGAGAAAAAAGAAAAGGAATTAAAAATTGTTGAAAACATAGTAACAGAAACCTTAATCTTATCTCAACAAAAATATCTAAGATATTTAGATGAACAAACTAAATTAAAAGAAGAAATAGAACAATTAAAAGAACATATAAATAAACCTAAAACAATAAAAACCTGGATAAACGTTGAAGGAGGATGGAGAAAAAGAGTTTATAAAAATGAGTAACTCAGACGAAAGAATAAAAGCTATTTGGGAAGAATTTATAATTAAAGAGAAATTAAAATCTATAATAGAAGAAAATCAAGCTAATAACAGACAAAGAAAAACCATAAATGATAGCTATAAATACTATAGGAAGGATTAAAGAACCAGTCCTAATGGATATAAGTAAAATAAAACCAAAAATGACTAAAGGAGTTAAAAAAACAATAAATAATTTAGCAGAACTTCATAAGTTAGGAAAATTTTAAATGTCCATACAAGAACATAGTGTAATAACCTTTCTTAAAAACCATGGAAAAGATATTATAGATAAAGAAAGACATAAATATGAGCCATTAAAACAAGAAAAGAAAGAATAGCTAAATAATAAAGACAATAATGAATTAGAAAAATTAAGAGAAGAAAACTTTAGGTTAAAAACTAATACTAATATGGAATGGCTAACTAAATATAAATTTTATAAAGATAAATATAAAACCCAAAAGAAAGAATTAAAACAAGCTAAATTAGAAATTATACAAGTTAAAGAAGAAGTAATTAACTTAAAAGAAGAAATAAACCAACTAAAAGAAATGTTAAGAAAAATAAAAGGAAAAGAAAAAATAGATACTCAGGATAAAGATAATGAATCAAAAACTAAAATAGAAAGTAGTGATACTGAAAATGAAGAAAAGTCAA
Source organism: Heracleum sosnowskyi (assembly GCA_030848705.1). NCBI lineage: Eukaryota > Viridiplantae > Streptophyta > Magnoliopsida > Apiales > Apiaceae > Heracleum > Heracleum sosnowskyi. The sequence continues at coordinate 16,714,328 of CM061239.1, forward strand.
AAGGAATTAATTTTATAGAAGAATCTGAAGATAATAAACATGATATAATAATAAAAGAAAATGAAGAAATCTTAGCAGCATTAACAAAAATGAAAAATGTTTACGCTAGAATAGAGGAAGATGATATAAAAAGTGAAATAGAAGAAGAAAGTTCTTATAAAAAATCAGATAATGAAATAGATTCGGATAATATAATAAATGAAGATGCAGATGATTATTCAGAAGAAGAAATAAGAGATATAATTAAAAAAGAAAATAAAATTCCATCTCATATACCTATAGGACAACAAGAAGAAGTTCAAGATTTTATAGGATCAGTAACCCAAGGAATTAATATAAATGGATATTTCTTAGACTTAGATAATATTTATGATGAATAAGAAATAAGTAGAAGAATAAAAGATTGGAATTTAGGAATGTATATAGCATTTATGAATTCAAAAGAAAAAGAAGATTTAGAATATGTTTTTGAATTAATATCTAAAACAATAATAGGAAAAGCAGCTTTTTGGATAGAAAATATTGCTTATGAGTTAAAACAACAAGCAGCTAATTATGCTAATTCATGGAAAGATATGTTAAACATGTTTGATATTATATTAAAAAGAGAATTTTTAGGAGAAAGATGTTTTGTAGCACAAGAACAAGTAATGGCAGAAAGAAAAATTGAAATAATAATGAACCTTAATAATATGAAATGTTGTAAAATTAATAAACTACCAGAATATACTATAAGTTTTACTAAGTTCTTTTATGAAGCAAGATTCTTACCCGAGGAAAGTATAATATATCAACAACTTTATTATGATCATTTACCTACACCATATAATACAGATATATCTAAAGAATATACTAATTTAGAACCTAAAGAAAATACATTAGGAGAAAGGATTAGACTATTAAGAGCATATTTAATGCGAAAATGTGAAGATTATAGATTACAACAATCTATTAACAAAGATAAAAAGACTGGATTAAGAGAAATATGTGGATTCACAGAAAGAAAATTAGTATTTGGATGTGATGATAATAAACCAAAAAGTTATAAAAAGCATTATAAAAAACAAAATTATAATAATCAAGAAAATTATTATAATCAGAACAAACCTTATAGATCATATAAATCATATAATAACATGTTTAAAAGAAGAAAATTTAAGAGATATAAAAATACCTCAGAAAACAGAGAAAGATTTAAATATAGAAGAAAATTTAGAAAAAGAAAATATATAAAACCAGTAAAAGAAGATAATAAAATAGTAGATTGCAAATGCTGGAATTGCAATGAAAAAGGTCATTATGCTAATAAATGTCCAAAATTAAAAGAAAAAGGAATAAAATATATAGATAGTACAGAATTTATTATGAAATTAGAATGTATAAAAGAAGAAAATAATAATTGGTATAATAATGAAGATTTCTATATAAGTGAAACAGAACCTGAAGATATAAATTATATAGAAGAAATAAGTAACAACTACAGTGAATAAAGATGACAACCGTAAAAACTAATAAAAGATATAAACAAAATGGCAAGCATTTTTTTATTATAACTTTGTACTAAAGAATATTCTTGCAGATCTTCTTAGCAGAAACTATGGAAAATATGAATCAGCAGGTGGAAGAAATCCTATTAGAGATCAAGAAGAAGAATGAGCAGATAGCAACTTTAAACCAAGATATAAACTCCCTTGTTCAAACCCTTCAAGGAAAAATAAAAGCCATAAAAACCCTACAAACCTCACCTCAAACATTCATATCAAGATTGGCAACAACCCCAGTAATAAACCCTATTATCCAAACAAACCTAGAAAATTCTCTAAACACTATTATCATGGCGGATAGAATCAAATACCCAAAAGAAACCATTGAATCTTTTGAAAGGATAACCAAATATTATGATTACCAATCCAATAAGACTATTCTTAGAAATGGGAAAACTAGCAGATATCCAAGATACATTTGTACAGAAAATGCAGATCCGACAATAGTAAATTTTTTACTAAAGTTTGGATTTATTGATAAAATCATAACAGATGATACACTATCAAGTATATCAAAATTACCATCTCTTTTAGTAGAAAGTGTTGAAGCAATGAAAGAATCATATGGATTAGGAGGAAATTATGGAATACAGGTATTTGATGCTTGTACCGATCTAACAGGAAAGCCCATAATACTATGTCAAATATTCAGAGTTAAAAGAGATACAATAATAGAAGGAATAAATACAAGCCTGAAGATGCCCATGCCATGCAATTTGGAACAATTTCAAGACTGGCTATGCAATAAAAGAGCAATCGGAATAGCAGTCATAAAATCCAAATTGAAAGATATTATCCAAGGAAGAAAGGCATGTGTAATAGGATGCAGAACAGGAGGAGATGTTGAAGATATATTAACTCTATATTATAACAATGATGTTTTGAATGTAGATACTACCAAGCTAACATAAATGTATTCCAGAGTATCAGAACTAAGATACAAGCATTCTCCAAAAACAGAGAAGATATATCAAGAAATGTCTACTGGAAAAAGGACTAAATCAATAATAGCAGTGAAAGATGAAGCAAAGGAAGAAGAAGGATGTTCTAATCCTTTTCAATAAAATGTAAAAAATTATATTTAATTTTTAGGCCCAATGTAAAATTTGGTGACCTAAATGTAATATTTATGACTCTACGGCCCAATGAATAATTGGTGACTGTAGTATATTAGCAAATAATCATCCGGCCCAATGAAAATTGGTGACTGTATATATAAAAGCCATAATAGCCATGAGGATACGGCCCAATGAAAATTGGTGATTGTATATATAAAAGCCATAATAGCCATGAGGATACGGCCCAATGAAAATTGGTGACTGTATAAATATTAGCAATGAGGATACGGCCCAATGAAAATTGGTGACTGTATAAAAACATATCCTTACGGCCCAATGAAAATTGGTGACTGTAAAAAATATATTTTCAAAAATTTTTATGCAGGAATTTCAAACAATAAAGATAAATAAAGAAAGAAGGCAACAAGGAAAAAGAAGAAGAAAAGACAGCAATCAAAAAGCGATGTGAAGATATAAAACAGGAAACAAATGGAATCTTATCATCTGAAAAAAGAAGACAAAAACAAATAGAAGAAAAGACAGCACTACGAAGGAAACACTACGAAGATAAAAGCAAATGGAATCCTATCATCAAGATGAAGATAAAAAGAAGAAAAGAAGACAACTACAAAGAAAGAAAAGACATCACTATAAAAGCATAATCCTACCATCAGAAGAAAGAGAAATAAAGAAGAAAGAAGACAATAGAAGAGAAAGCTGAAAAGACTAAAAACAAACAGAAAAAGAATCTGTATTATTGTAATAGTAACAAAATAGTAGCAAAACCCCTCTATAAAAAGAGGAAATGTAATCAGTTAGAAGATAGAACTCCTTTGATAGAACTCTTACAACTATCAATAAAACTCTCTTAGAAATCTATCTCTCTCTCTTAATATGGCCAGCTAAACCCCCTCTTCTGCAACCAATAGTAGTAGGATTATATATATAGAAATAATCAGGGAAACACAGGGGAAATAAGAAACAAGCTCATTATAGTTATAATCAGAAAATTCATGGAGCAGGTTATGGTGGACGGGTGTAGTCCATGGAGGGTAAGACCTGATGGGAGCCATAGACGGGGAAGTCGCAGAGGCAGACCAAAGAAAAGGCACTCCAAGTAAGCCGAAACCACTCATGAAAACTATGATTATAAATATTGATGCATGCTTGTTAATATCTTATCTAAGCTGTGTAATTTTGATTATTTAGATATATGAGATTATGTATATCTGAACCTAGAGGTTGTAGAATAATTCAAAAATGAATTCCGCCGTCACCCTCTTCAGGGTCTAATAGATATAGCAACGATCTAATAGATATAGCAACGATCCCCCAGAAATTGGTATCAGAGCCTGCAAAGGAAATAACAGAAATCTTAAACAAAACGTATGTTATGGATATTACAACAACTATTACAATAATCATTACCAATAGTGACATGCACTATAATCATAAAACTAACAATTCTAAACTCAAGAATCTGAAAACTTAGAATCGGAAAATTTAAACTTGAATAGTAAAAATCAACTTAAAATAGTAAAGTGAATAGTGAATAGTATTAATGAATAGTGTTCCAAATAGTAAGTCCAAAAAGAATAGTAAAATAAATAGTATTTTAAATAGTAAAAATATATATTATCAGTAAACTAAAAATGAGAGCACCTAGTAAGCTTAAGACTATAATAAGAAACCAAATAAAATCTAAAATAATTGCACTCTTACTAATTAAATTTAATACTAATAATAAAGATACTAAAAAGATGTGTAAAAAACTTATTGAAAGAAATTTAATTTGTTAATGGAAGATTATAAACTAGAAAGAATTCAGATGATAGCTAATAAGAATTTAACTTATAATAAAGATATTAATCAACATATTGAAAGTTGTAAAATTAGTATTGATATAATAAATCAAAAAGATAATACAATAAATATATTAAGAAATATGTTAGCAAGAAAAGATAAAGAAATAGGAGAATTAGAAGAAAAATATCTAATAAATAGAAAAGATTTAATTTATAAAATTAATAAAAATTAAGAAAAGAATGAATAATAATCATTGGACAGATCCTAATGCTATAAGAAGAAAAACAAAAATATTAAAATATTTTTTATCATCTCAAAATAAAGTAGAACAAGATATAGAAAGAATTCAAGAAAAATTAGAAACAATAAATTGGACAGATGAAACTTTAATAGAAAGGAAAAGATTATATTCAGAACTAGGAGAAAGATATGAAATATATAGAATAGATAGAATAAGAGTAAAATGGTATAAAGAAGTATTATTAGAAAAAGCTAATTTAACTGGATAAAATAAAATTATATTTATGAATAAAGGAAAAGAAATAAACAATAATAAAGAAACTATAGAAAGTACTAAAGAAGCATATTATCAAATGGATGAATATGAAGGAGGAACATCTCAAACATTAAGTTTTAAACCAGAAACATATAGAAAAATACAAAGTGAAACCGAAAAATTAACAATAAAAAAGATTTTTAAAACTAATTATTTTGAAAGAAATAAAGAAGTAAGATATATTGCACAAAAACATGAAAATATAATAGATATTACTACAATAAATGGAAGAGCAAAAATTAATCTAATAACTGATGATTTAATAAAAAAGAGAATTATCTAAATTATCTAATAAGGAAGTTAATAAATTAAAAAATATTTATTTTGAAGGTATAGAATTTACTATAAAAGCATATTTTCAGAAAAATATTGATACCCCTATACAAATATATATTGTAGATGATAGAATATTAGGAAGTTTACAAGATGCTATAGTATCAGTAGTAAAAGGAAACTTAATATATCAAAAACTAAAATTTACAATACAACCTGATTTTAGTATATCATTAAAAGATGAACATAAAGAAAGAGCATTAACTTTATATTATAAATTAGAAGGAATAAATATGCCAAAAGGAAGTAAAGTAATAAGTATAGAAACAAAAATGGTATATGCGATAACAGGAAATCATCAAGTTAGAAAACAAATAGAAATGTGTAAAATTGTACCAAGATTATATCAGGATATATTAGAAAGAATTGAACATAAAGAAGAAGCCAGAATAACAATAGCAGAAGAAATAAGTATAGATTTTAATAATAGACAGATAGTACCTATACAAAGAATTAAGCCAATAATAGAAGGATCTAGGATAAGCTTTAAATTTATCTAGGAGTATATCTAAAAGAATAAATTTAATAAAAAACCCTTATAAAGAAATTAATAAATTAAAAATAAAAACCATTGTTTTTAATGGAACATATGCTAAGTAATGTATAACAGAAATAAATACTGGTACAACCAAAAGTTTAATCCATATAACTGAAATTGATGAAGAAAAGTGTAATGAAATAGAGCCCCAAATATTAAGTGAACCTAATTCCTCAAGAGAATCAATAATAACTAAAAGTATAATATTAAGAATAAAAATTCAAGATTTAGAATATAGGATAAATTTAGGAGTAATAGAATATGATGTTAATTATCAATTATTATTAGGAATGGATTTCTTAGATATGATAGATTATAATATAAATAATGAAGGAATAGAAATAAATGACCAAGATAAAACAAGATTTATAGAAAGAATATGAATATAGAAAAAGAATTAGAGAAAAAAGAAAAGGAATTAAAAATTGTTGAAAACATAGTAACAGAAACCTTAATCTTATCTCAACAAAAATATCTAAGATATTTAGATGAACAAACTAAATTAAAAGAAGAAATAGAACAATTAAAAGAACATATAAATAAACCTAAAACAATAAAAACCTGGATAAACGTTGAAGGAGGATGGAGAAAAAGAGTTTATAAAAATGAGTAACTCAGACGAAAGAATAAAAGCTATTTGGGAAGAATTTATAATTAAAGAGAAATTAAAATCTATAATAGAAGAAAATCAAGCTAATAACAGACAAAGAAAAACCATAAATGATAGCTATAAATACTATAGGAAGGATTAAAGAACCAGTCCTAATGGATATAAGTAAAATAAAACCAAAAATGACTAAAGGAGTTAAAAAAACAATAAATAATTTAGCAGAACTTCATAAGTTAGGAAAATTTTAAATGTCCATACAAGAACATAGTGTAATAACCTTTCTTAAAAACCATGGAAAAGATATTATAGATAAAGAAAGACATAAATATGAGCCATTAAAACAAGAAAAGAAAGAAGAGCTAAATAATAAAGACAATAATGAATTAGAAAAATTAAGAGAAGAAAACTTTAGGTTAAAAACTAATACTAATATGGAATGGCTAACTAAATATAAATTTTATAAAGATAAATATAAAACCCAAAAGAAAGAATTAAAACAAGTTAAATTAGAAATTATACAAGTTAAAGAAGAAGTAATTAACTTAAAAGAAGAAATAAACCAACTAAAAGAAATGTTAAGAAAAATAAAAGGAAAAGAAAAAATAGATACTCAGGATAAAGATAATGAATCAAAAACTAAAATAGAAAGTAGTGATACTGAAAATGAAGAAAAGTCAAAAGGAATTAATTTTATAGAAGAATCTGAAGATAATAAACATGATATAATAATAAAAGAAAATGAAGAAATCTTAGCAGCATTAACAAAAATGAAAAATGTTTACGCTAGAATAGAGGAAGATGATATAAAAAGTGAAATAGAAGAAGAAAGTTCTTATAAAAAATCAGATAATGAAATAGATTCGGATAATATAATAAATGAAGATGCAGATGATTATCCAGAAGAAGAAATAAGAGATATAATTAAAAAAGAAAATAAAATTCCATCTCATATACCTATAGGACAACAAGAAGAAGTTCAAGATTTTATAGGATAGTAACCCAAGGAATTAATATAAATGGATATTTCTTAGACTTAGATAATATTTATGATGAATAAGAAATAAGTAGAAGAATAAAAGATTGGAATTTAGGAATGTATATAGCATTTATGAATTCAAAAGAAAAAGAAGATTTAGAATATGTTTTTGAATTAATATCTAAAACAATAATAGGAAAAGCAGCTTTTTGGATAGAAAATATTGCTTATGAGTTAAAACAACAAGCAGCTAATTATGCTAATTCATGGAAAGATATGTTAAACATGTTTGATATTATATTAAAAAGAGAATTTTTAGGAGAAAGATGTTTTGTAGCACAAGAACAAGTAATGGCAGAAAGAAAAATTGAAATAATAATGAACCTTAATAATATGAAATGTTGTAAAATTAATAAACTACCAGAATATACTATAAGTTTTACTAAGTTCTTTTATGAAGCAAGATTCTTACCCGAGGAAAGTATAATATATCAACAACTTTATTATGATCATTTACCTACACCATATAATACAGATATATCTAAAGAATATACTAATTTAGAACCTAAAGAAAATACATTAGGAGAAAGGATTAGACTATTAAGAGCATATTTAATGCGAAAATGTGAAGATTATAGATTACAACAATCTATTAAGAAAGATAAAAAGACTGGATTAAGAGAAATATGTGGATTCACAGAAAGAAAATTAGTATTTGGATGTGATGATAATAAACCAAAAAGTTATAAAAAGCATTATAAAAAACAAAATTATAATAATCAAGAAAATTATTATAATCAGAACAAACCTTATAGATCATATAAATCATATAATAACATGTTTAAAAGAAGAAAATTTAAGAGATATAAAAATACCTCAGAAAACAGAGAAAGATTTAAATATAGAAGAAAATTTAGAAAAAGAAAATATATAAAACCAGTAAAAGAAGATAATAAAATAGTAGATTGCAAATGCTGGAATTGCAATGAAAAAGGTCATTAGGCTAATAAATGTCCAAAATTAAAAGAAAAAGGAATAAAATATATAGATAGTACAGAATTTATTATGAAATTAGAATGTATAAAATAAGAAAATAATAATTGGTATAATAATGAAGATTTCTATATAAGTGAAACAGAACCTGAAGATATAAATTATATAGAAGAAATAAGTAACAACTACAGTGAATAAAGATGACAACCGTAAAAACTAATAAAAGATATAAACAAAGTGGCAAGCATTTTTTTATTATAACTTTGTACTAAAGAATATTCTTGCAGATCTTCTTAGCAGAAACTATGGAAAATATGAATCAGCAGGTGGAAGAAATCCTATTAGAGATCAAGAAGAAGAATGAGCAGATAGCAACTTTAAACCAAGATATAAACTCCCTTGTTCAAACCCTTCAAGGAAAAATAAAAGCCATAAAAACCCTACAAACCTCACCTCAAACATTCATATCAAGATTGGCAACAACCCCAGTAATAAACCCTATTATCCAAACAAACCTAGAAAATTCTCTAAACACTATTATCATGGCGGATAGAATCAAATACCCAAAAGAAACCATTGAATCTTTTGAAAGGATAACCAAATATTATGATTACCAATCCAATAAGACTATTCTTAGAAATGGGAAAACTAGCACATATCCAAGATACATTTGTACAGAAAATGCAGATCCGACAATAGTAAATTTTTTACTAAAGTTTGGATTTATTGATAAAATCATAACAGATGATACACTATCAAGTATATCAAAATTACCATCTCTTTTAGTAGAAAGTGTTGAAGCAATGAAAGAATCATATGGATTAGGAGGAAATTATGGAATACAGGTATTTGATGCTTGTACCGATCTAACAGGAAAGCCCATAATACTATGTCAAATATTCAGAGTTAAAAGAGATACAACAATAGAAGGAATAAATACAAGCCTGAAGATGCCCATGCCATGCAATTTGGAACAATTTCAAGACTGGCTATGCAATAAAAGAGCAATCGGAATAGCAGTCATAAAATCCAAATTGAAAGATATTATCCAAGGAAGAAAGGCATGTGTAATAGGATGCAGAACATGAGGAGATGTTGAAGATATATTAACTCTATATTATAACAATGATGTTTTGAATGCAGATACTACCAAGCTAACACAAATGTATTCCAGAGTATCAGAACTAAGATACAAGCATTCTCCAAAAACAGAGAAGATATATCAAGAAATGTCTACTGGAAAAAGGACTAAATCAATAATAGCAGTGAAAGATGAAGCAAAGGAAGAAGAAGGATGTTCTAATCCTTTTCAATAAAATGTAAAAAATTATATTTAATTTTTAGGCCCAATGTAAAATTTGGTGACCTAAATGTAATATTTATGACTCTACGGCCCAATGAATAATTGGTGACTGTAGTATATTAGCAAATAATCATCCGGCCCAATGAAAATTGGTGACTGTATATATAAAAGCCATAATAGCCATGAGGATACGGCCCAATGAAAATTGGTGATTGTATATATAAAAGCCATAATAGCCATGAGGATACGGCCCAATGAAAATTGGTGACTGTATAAATATTAGCAATGAGGATACGGCCCAATGAAAATTGGTGACTGTATAAAAACATATCCTTACGGCCCAATGAAAATTGGTGACTCTAAAAAATATATTTTCAAAAATTTTTATGCAGGAATTTCAAACAATAAAGATAAATAAAGAAAGAAGGCAACAAGGAAAAAGAAGAAGAAAAGACATCAATCAAAAAGCGATGTGAAGATATAAAACAGGAAACAAATGGAATCTTATCATCTGAAAAAAGAAGACAAAAACAAATAGAAGAAAAGACAGCACTACGAAGGAAACACTACGAAGATAAAAGCAAATGGAATTCTATCATCAAGATGAAGATAAAAAGAAGAAAAGAAGACAACTACAAAGAAAGAAAAGACAGTACTATAAAAGCATAATCCTACCATCAGAAGAAAGAGAAATACAGAAGAAAGAAGACAATAGAAGAGAAAGCTGAAAAGACTAAAAACAAACAGAAAAAGAATCTGTATTATTGTAATAGTAACAAAATAGTAGCAAAACCCCTCTATAAAAAGAGGAAATGTAATCAGTTAGAAGATAGAACTCCTTTGATAGAACACTTACAACTATCAATAAAACTCTCTTAGAAATCTATCTCTCTTTCTTAATATGGCCAGCTAAACCCCCTCTTCTACAACCAATAGTAGTAGGATTATATATATAGAAATAATCAGGGAAACACAGGGGAAATAAGAAACAAGCTCATTATAGTTATAATCAGAAAATTCATGGAGCAGGTTATGGTGGACGGGTGTAGTCCATGGAGGGTAAGACCTGATGGGAGCCATAGACGGGGAAGTCGCAGAGGCAGACCAAAGAAAAGGCACTCCAAGTAAGCCGAAACCACTCATGAAAACTATGATTATAAATATTGATGCATGCTTGTTAATATCTTATCTAAGCTGTGTAATTTTGATTATTTAGATATATGAGATTATGTATATCTGAACCTAGAGGTTGTAGAATAATTCAAAAATGAATTCCGCCGTCACCCTCTTCAGGGTCTAATAGATATAGCAACGATCTAATAGATATAGCAACGATCCCCCAGAAATTGGTATCAGAGCCTGCAAAGGAAATAACAGAAATCTTAAACAAAACGTATGTTATGGATATTACAACAACTATTACAATAATCATTACCAATAGTGACATGCACTATAATCATAAAACTAACAATTCTAAACTCAAGAATCTGAAAACTTAGAATCGGAAAATTTAAACTTGAATAGTAAAAATCAACTTAAAATAGTAAAGTGAATAGTGAATAGTATTAATGAATAGTGTTCCAAATAGTAAGTCCAAAAAGAATAGTAAAATAAATAGTATTTTAAATAGTAAAAATATATATTATCAGTAAACTAAAAATGAGAGCACCTAGTAAGCTTAAGACTATAATAAGAAACCAAATAAAATCTAAAATAATTGCACTCTTACTAATTAAATTTAATACTAATAATAAAGATACTAAAAAGATGTGTAAAAAACTTATTGAAAGAAATTTAATTTGTTAATGGAAGATTATAAACTAGAAAGAATTCAGATGATAGCTAATAAGAATTTAACTTATAATAAAGATATTAATCAACATATTGAAAGTTGTAAAATTATTATTGATATAATAAATGAAAAAGATAATACAATAAATATATTAAGAAATATGTTAGCAAGAAAAGATAAAGAAATAGGAGAATTAGAAGAAAAATATCTAATAAATAGAAAAGATTTAATTTATAAAATTAATAAAAATTAAGAAAAGAATGAATAATAATCATTGGACAGATCCTAATGCTATAAGAAGAAAAACAAAAATATTAAAATATTTTTTATCATCTCAAAATAAAGTAGAACAAGATATAGAAAGAATTCAAGAAAAATTAGAAACAATAAATTGGACAATGAAACTTTAATAGAAAGGAAAAGATTATATTCAGAACTAGGAGAAAGATATGAAATATATAGAATAGATAGAATAAGAGTAAAATGGTATAAAGAAGTATTATTAGAAAAAGCTAATTTAACTGGATAAAATAAAATTATATTTATGAATAAAGGAAAAGAAATAAACAATAATAAAGAAACTATAGAAAGTACTAAAGAAGCATATTATCAAATGGATGAATATGAAGGAGGAACATCTCAAACATTAAGTTTTAAACCAGAAACATATAGAAAAATACAAAGTGAAACCGAAAAATTAACAATAAAAAAGATTTTTAAAACTAATTATTTTGAAAGAAATAAAGAAGTAAGATATATTGCACAAAAAAATGAAAATATAATAGATATTACTACAATCAATGGAAGAGCAAAAATTAATCTAATAACTGATGATTTAATAAAAAAGAGAATTATCTAAATTATCTAATAAGGAAGTTAATAAATTAAAAAATATTTATTTTGGAGGTATAGAATTTACTATAAAAGCATATTTTCAGAAAAATATTGATACCCCTATACAAATATATATTGTAGATGATAGAATATTAGGAAGTTTACAAGATGCTATAGTATCAGTAGTAAAAGGAAACTTAATATATCAAAAACTAAAATTTACAATACAACCTGATTTTAGTATATCATTAAAAGATGAACATAAAGAAAGAGCATTAACTTTATATTATAAATTAGAAGGAATAAATATGCCAAAAGGAAGTAAAGTAATAAGTATAGAAACAAAAATGGTATATGCTGGAAATCATCAAGTTAGAAAACAAATAGAAATGTGTAAAATTGTACCAAGATTATATCAGGATATATTAGAAAGAATTGAACATAAAGAAGAAGCCAGAATAACAATAGCAGAAGAAATAAGTATAGATTTTAATAATAGACAGATAGTACCTATACAAAGAATTAAGCCAATAATAGAAGGATCTAGGATAAGCTTTAAATTTATCTAGGAGTATATCTAAAAGAATAAATTTAATAAAAAACCCTTATAAAGAAATTAATAAATTAAAAATAAAAACCATTGTTTTTAATGGAACATATGCTAAGTAATGTATAACAGAAATAAATACTGGTACAACCAAAAGTTTAATCCATATAACTGAAATTGATGAAGAAAAGTGTAATGAAATAGAGCCCCAAATATTAAGTGAACCTAATTCCTCAAGAGAATCAATAATAACTAAAAGTATAATATTAAGAATAAAAATTCAAGATTTAGAATATAGGATAAATTTAGGAGTAATAGAATATGATGTTAATTATCAATTATTATTAGGAATGGATTTCTTAGATATGATAGATTATAATATAAATAATGAAGGAATAGAAATAAATGACCAAGATAAAACAAGATTTATAGAAAGAATATGAATATAGAAAAAGAATTAGAGAAAAAAGAAAAGGAATTAAAAATTGTTGAAAACATAGTAACAGAAACCTTAATCTTATCTCAACAAAAATATCTAAGATATTTAGATGAACAAACTAAATTAAAAGAAGAAATAGAACAATTAAAAGAACATATAAATAAACCTAAAACAATAAAACCTGGATAAACGTTGAAGGAGGATGGAGAAAAAGAGTTTATAAAAATGAGTAACTCAGACGAAAGAATAAAAGCTATTTGGGAAGAATTTATAATTAAAGAGAAATTAAAATCTATAATAGAAGAAAATCAAGCTAATAACAGACAAACCATAAGAGAAGAATTAACAGATTTATGGAGTAAATCAGAAATACCCACATTTAAACAAATATTAGATAAATTAACAATAATACATAATTGTTTAAAAGAAGAGGATAAAGAAGAACCAGAAATAATAGCTATAAATACTATAGGAAGAATTAAAGAAGAAAAACCAGAAATGATAGCTATAAATACTATAGGAAGGATTAAAGAACCAGTCCTAATGGATATAAGTAAAATAAAACCAAAAATGACTAAAGGAGTTAAAAAAGCAATAAATAATTTAGCAGAACTTCATAAGTTAGGAAAATTTTAAATGTCCATACAAGAGAACATAGTGTAATAACCTTTCTTAAAAACCATGGAAAAGATATTATAGATAAAGAAAGACATAAATATGAGCCATTAAAACAAGAAAAGAAAGAAGAGCTAAATAATAAAGACAATAATGAATTAGAAAAATTAAGAGAAGAAAACTTTAGGTTAAAAACTAATACTAATATGGAATGGCTAACTAAATATAAATTTTATAAAGATAAATATAAAACCCAAAAGAAAGAATTAAAACAAGCTAAATTAGAAATTATACAAGTTAAAGAAGAAGTAATTAACTTAAAAGAAGAAATAAACCAACTAAAAGAAATGTTAAGAAAAATAAAAGGAAAAGAAAAAATAGATACTCAGGATAAAGATAATGAATCAAAAACTAAAATAGAAAGTAGTGATACTGAAAATGAAGAAAAGTCAAAAGGAATTAATTTTATAGAAGAATCTGAAGATAATAAACATGATATAATAATAAAAGAAAATGAAGAAATCTTAGCAGCATTAACAAAAATGAAAAATGTTTACGCTAGAATAGAGGAAGATGATATAAAAAGTGAAATAGAAGAAGAAAGTTCTTATAAAAAATCAGATAATGAAATAGATTCGGATAATATAATAAATGAAGATGCAGATGATTATCCAGAAGAAGAAATAAGAGATATAATTAAAAAAGAAAATAAAATTCCATCGACAACAAGAAGAAGTTCAAGATTTTATAGGATCAGTAACCCAAGGAATTAATATAAATGGATATTTCTTAGACTTAGATAATATTTATGATGAATAAGAAATAAGTAGAAGAATAAAAGATTGGAATTTAGGAATGTATATAGCATTTATGAATTCAAAAGAAAAAGAAGATTTAGAATATGTTTTTGAATTAATATCTAAAACAATAATAGGAAAAGCAGCTTTTTGGATAGAAAATATTGCTTATGAGTTAAAACAACAAGCAGCTAATTATGCTAATTCATGGAAAGATATGTTAAACATGTTTGATATTATATTAAAAAGAGAATTTTTAGGAGAAAGATGGTTTGTAGCACAAGAACAAGTAATGGCAGAAAGAAAAATTGAAATAATAATCAACCTTAATAATATGAAATGTTGTAAAATTAATAAACTACCAGAATATACTATAAGTTTTACTAAGTTCTTTTATGAAGCAAGATTCTTACCCGAGGAAAGTATAATATATCAACAACTTTATTATGATCATTTACCTACACCATATAATACAGATATATCTAAAGAATATACTAATTTAGAACCTAAAGAAAATACATTAGGAGAAAGGATTAGACTATTAAGAGCATATTTAATGCGAAAATGTGAAGATTATAGATTACAACAATCTATTAACAAAGATAAAAAGACTGGATTAAGAGAAATATGTGGATTCACAGAAAGAAAATTAGTATTTGGATGTGATGATAATAAACCAAAAAGTTATAAAAAGCATTATAAAAAACAAAATTATAATAATCAAGAAAATTATTATAATCAGAACAAACCTTATAGATCATATAAATCATATAATAACAGGTTTAAAAGAAGAAAATTTAAGAGATATAAAAATACCTCAGAAAACAGAGAAAGATTTAAATATAGAAGAAAATTTAGAAAAAGAAAATATATAAAACCAGTAAAAGAAGATAATAAAATAGTAGATTGCAAATGCTGGAATTGCAATGAAAAAGGTCATTATGCTAATAAATGTCCAAAATTAAAAGAAAAAGGAATAAAATATATAGATAGTACAGAATTTATTATGAAATTAGAATGTATAAAAGAAGAAAATAATAATTGGTATAATAATGAAGATTTCTATATAAGTGAAACAGAACCTGAAGATATAAATTATATAGAAGAAATAAGTAACAACTACAGTGAATAAAGATGACAACCGTAAAAACTAATAAAAGATATAAACAAAATGGCAAGCATTTTTTTATTATAACTTTGTACTAAAGAATATTCTTGCAGATCTTCTTAGCAGAAACTATGGAAAATATGAATCAGCAGGTGGAAGAAATCCTATTAGAGATCAAGAAGAAGAATGAGCAGATAGCAACTTTAAACCAAGATATAAACTCCCTTGTTCAAACCCTTCAAGGAAAAATAAAAGCCATAAAAACCCTACAAACCTCACCTCAAACATTCATATCAAGATTGGCAACAACCCCGGTAATAAACCCTATTATCCAAACAAACCTAGAAAATTCTCTAAACACTATTATCATGGCGGATAGAATCAAATACCCAAAAGAAACCATTGAATCTTTTGAAAGGATAACCAAATATTATGATTACCAATCCAATAAGACTATTCTTAGAAATGGGAAAACTAGCAGATATCCAAGATACATTTGTACAGAAAATGCAGATCCGACAATAGTAAATTTTTTACTAAAGTTTGGATTTATTGATAAAATCATAACAGATGATACACTATCAAGTATATCAAAATTACCATCTCTTTTAGTAGAAAGTGTTGAAGCAATGAAAGAATCATATGGATTAGGAGGAAATTATGGAATACAGGTATTTGATGCTTGTACCGATCTAACAGGAAAGCCCATAATACTATGTCAAATATTCAGAGTTAAAAGAGATACAACAGTAGAAGGAATAAATACAAGCCTGAAGATGCCCATGCCATGCAATTTGGAACAATTTCAAGACTGGCTATGCAATAAAAGAGCAATCGGAATAGCAGTCATAAAATCCAAATTGAAAGATATTATCCAAGGAAGAAAGGCATGTGTAATAGGATGCAGAACAGGAGGAGATGTTGAAGATATATTAACTCTATATTATAACAATGATGTTTTGAATGTAGATACTACCAAGCTAACAGAAATGTATTCCAGAGTATCAGAACTAAGATACAAGCATTCTCCAAAAACAGAGAAGATATATCAAGAAATGTCTACTGGAAAAAGGACTAAATCAATAATAGCAGTGAAAGATGAAGCAAAGGAAGAAGAAGGATGTTCTAATCCTTTTCAATAAAATGTAAAAAAATTATATTTAATTTTTAGGCCCAATGTAAAATTTGGTGACCTAAATGTAATATTTATGACTCTACGGCCCAATGAATAATTGGTGACTGTAGTATATTAGCAAATAATCATCCGGCCCAATGAAAATTGGTGACTGTATATATAAAAGCCATAATAGCCATGAGGATACGGCCCAATGAAAATTGGTGACTGTATATATAAAAGCCATAATAGCCATGAGGATACGGTCCAATGAAAATTGGTGACTGTATAAATATTAGCAATGAGGATACGGCCCAATGAAAATTGGTGACTGTATAAAAACATATCCTTACGGCCCAATGAAAAATGGTGACTGTAAAAAATATATTTTCAAAAATTTTTATGCAGGAATTTCAAACAATAAAGATAAATAAAGAAAGAAGGCAACAAGGAAAAAGAAGAAGAAAAGACAGCAATCAAAAAGCGATGTGAAGATATAAAACAGGAAACAAATGGAATCTTATCATCTGAAAAAAGAAGACAAAAACAAATAGAAGAAAAGACAGCACTACGAAGGAAACACTACGAAGATAAAAGCAAATGGAATCCTATCATCAAGATGAAGATAAAAAGAAGAAAAGAAGACAACTACAAAGAAAGAAAAGACAGCACTATAAAAGCATAATCCTACCATCAGAAGAAAGAGAAATAAAGAAGAAAGAAGACAATAGAAGAGAAAGCTGAAAAGACTAAAAACAAACAGAAAAAGAATCTGTATTATTGTAATAGTAACAAAATAGTAGCAAAACCCCTCTATAAAAAGAGGAAATGTAATCAGTTAGAAGATAGAACTCCTTTGATAGAACTCTTACAACTATCAATAAAACTCTCTTAGAAATCTATCTCTCTCTCTTAATATGGCCAGCTAAACCCCCTCTTCTACAACCAATAGTAGTAGGATTATATATATAGAAATAATCAGGGAAACACATGGGAAATAAGAAACAAGCTCATTATAGTTATAATCAGAAAATTCATGGAGCAGGTTATGGTGGACGGGTGTAGTCCATGGAGGGTAAGACCTGATGGGAGCCATAGACGGGGAAGTCGCAGAGGCAGACCAAAGAAAAGGCACTCCAAGTAAGCCGAAACCACTCATGAAAACTATGATTATAAATATTGATGCATGCTTGTTAATATCTTATCTAAGCTGTGTAATTTTGATTATTTCGATATATGAGATTATGTATATCTGAACCTAGAGGTTGTAGAATAATTCAAAAATGAATTCCGCCGTCACCCTCTTCAGGGTCTAATAGATATAGCAACGATCCCCCAGAAATTGGTATCAGAGCCTGCAAAGGAAATAACAGAAATCTTAAACAAAACGTATGTTATGGATATTGCAACAACTATTACAATAATCATTACCAATAGTGACATGCACTATAATCATAAAACTAACAATTCTAAACTCAAGAATCTGAAAACTTAGAATCGGAAAATTTAAACTTGAATAGTAAAAATCAACTTAAAATAGTAAAGTGAATAGTGAATAGTATTAATGAATAGTGTTCCAAATAGTAAGTCCAAAAAGAATAGTAAAATAAATAGTATTTTAAATAGTAAAAATATATATTATCAGTAAACTAAAAATGAGAGCACCTAGTAAGCTTAAGACTATAATAAGAAACCAAATAAAATCTAAAATAATTGCACTCTTACTAATTAAATTTAATACTAATAATAAAGATACTAAAAAGATGTGTAAAAAACTTATTGAAAGAAATTTAATTTGTTAATGGAAGATTATAAACTAGAAAGAATTCAGATGATAGCTAATAAGAATTTAACTTATAATAAAGATATTAATCAACATATTGAAAGTTGTAAAATTAGTATTGATATAATAAATCAAAAAGATAATACAATAAATATATTAAGAAATATGTTAGCAAGAAAAAATAAAGAAATAGGAGAATTAGAAGAAAAATATCTAATAAATAGAAAAGAAGAATTTATAAAATTATGTAGAAAAGATATAGAAATAAAAGAATTAAGAGAAGTTCTTGAAGAACAATATAAATTAATAAATGATTTAATTTATAAAATTAATAAAAATTAAGAAAAGAATGAATAATAATCATTGGACAGATCCTAATTCTATAAGAAGAAAAACAAAAATATTAAAATATTTTTTATCATCTCAAAATAAAGTAGAACAAGATATAGAAAGAATTCAAGAAAAATTAGAAACAATAAATTGGACAGATGAAACTTTAATAGAAATGAAAAGATTATATTCAGAACTAGGAGAAAGATATGAAAAGATAGAATAAGAGTAAAATGGTATAAAGAAGTATTATTAGAAAAAGCTAATTTAACTGGATAAAATTAAATTATATTTATGAATAAAGGAAAAGAAATAAACAATAATAAAGAAACTATAGAAAGTACTAAAGAAGCATATTATCAAATGGATGAATATGAAGGAGGAACATCTCAAACATTAAGTTTTAAACCAGAAACATATAGAAAAATACAACGTGAAACCGAAAAATTAACAATAAAAAAGATTTTTAAAACTAATTATTTTGAAAGAAATAAAGAAGTAAGATATATTGCACAAAAACATGAAAATATAATAGATATTACTACAATAAATGGAAAAGCAAAAATTAATCTAATAACTGATGATTTAATAAAAAGAGAATTATCTAAATTATCTAATAAGGAAGTTAATAAATTAAAAAATATTTATTTTGGAGGTATAGAATTTACTATAAAAGCATATTTTCAGAAAAATATTGATACCCCTATACAAATATATATTATAGATGATAGAATATTAGGAAGTTTACAAGATGCTATAGTATCAGTAGTAAAAGGAAACTTAATATATCAAAAACTAAAATTTACAATACAACCTGATTTTAGTATATCATTAAAAGATGAACATAAAGAAAGAGCATTAACTTTATATTATAAATTAGAAGGAATAAATATGCCAAAAGGAAGTAAAGTAATAAGTATAGAAACCAAAATGGTATATGCGATAACAGGAAATCATCACGTTAGAAAGCAAATAGAAATGTGTACAATTGTACCAAGATTATATCAGGATATATTAGAAAGAATTGAACATAAAGAAGAAGCCACAATAACAATACCAGAAGAAATAAGTACAGATTTTAATAATAGACAGATAGTACCTATACAAAGAATTAAGCCAATAATAGAAGGATCTAGGATAAGCTTTAAAAAAGAACAGAGTTTATCTAGGAGTATATCTAAAAGAATAAATTTAATAAAAAATCCTTATAAACAAATTAATAAATTAAAAATAAAAACCATTGTTTTTAATGGAACATATGCTAAGGAATGTATAACAGAAATAAATACTGGTACAACCAAAAGTTTAATCCATATAACTGAAGAAAAGTGTAATGAAATAGAGCCACAAATATTAAGTGAACCTAATTCATCAAGAGAATCAATAATAACTAAAAGTATAATATTAAGAATAAAAATTCAAGATTTAGAATATAGGATAAATTTAGGAGTAATAGAATATGATGTTAATTATCAATTATTATTAGGAATGGATTTCTTAGATATGATAGATTATAATATAAATAATGAAGGAATAGAAATAAATGACCAAGATAAAACAAGATTTATAGAAAGAATATGAATATAGAAAAAGAATTAGAGAAAAAAGAAAAGGAATTAAAAATTGTTGAAAACATAGTAACAGAAACCTTAATCTTATCTCAACAAAAATATCTAAGATATTTAGATGAACAAACTAAATTAAAAGAAGAAATAGAACAATTAAAAGAACATATAAATAAACCTAAAACAATAAAAACCTGGATAAAATCTATAATAGAAGAAAATCAAGCTAATAACAGACAAACCATAAGAGAAGAATTAACAGATTTATGGAGTAAATCAGAAATACCCACATTTAAACAAATATTAGATAAATTAACAATAATACATAATTGTTTAAAAGAAGAGGATAAAGAAGAACCAGAAATAATAGCTATAAATACTATAAGTAGAATTAAAGAAGAAAAACCAAAAATGATAGCTATAAATACTATAGGAAGGATTAAAGAACCAATCCTAATGGATATAAGTAAAATAAAACCAAAAATGACTAAAGGAGTTAAAAAAGTAATAAATAATTTAGCAGAACTTCATAAGTTAGGAAAATTTTAAATGTCCATACAAGAACATAGTGTAATAACATTTCTTAAAAACCATGGAAAAGATATTATAGATAAAGAAAGACATAAATATGAGCCATTAAAACAAGAAAAGAAAGAAGAGCTAAATAATAAAGACAATAATGAATTAGAAAAATTAAGAGAAGAAAACTTTAGGTTAAAAACTAATACTAATATGGAATGGCTAACTAAATATAAATTTTATAAAGATAAATATAAAACCCAAAAGAAAGAATTAAAACAAGCTAAATTAGAAATTATACAAGTTAAAGAAGAAGTAATTAACTTAAAAGAAGAAATAAACCAACTAAAAGAAATGTTAAGAAAAATAAAAGGAAAAGAAAAAATAGATACTCAGGATAAAGATAATGAATCAAAAACTAAAATAGAAAGTAGTGATACTGAAAATGAAGAAAAATCAAAAGGAATTAATTTTATAGAAGAATCTGAAGATAATAAACATGATATAATAATAAAAGAAAATGAAGAAATCTTAGCAGCTTTAACAAAAATGAAAAATGTTTACGCTAGAATAGAGGAAGATGATATAAAAAGTGAAATAGAAGAAGAAAGTTCTTATAAAAAATCAGATAATGAAATAGATTCGGATAATATAATAAATGAAGATGCAGATGATTATCCAGAAGAAGAAATAAGAGATATAATTAAAAAAGAAAATAAAATTCCATCTCATATACTATAGGACAACAAGAAGAAGTTCAAGATTTTATAGGATCAGTAACCCAAGGAATTAATATAAATGGATATTTCTTAGACTTAGATAATATTTATGATGAACAAGAAATAAGTAGAAGAATAAAAGATTGGAATTTAGGAATGTATATAGCATTTATGAATTCAAAAGAAAAAGAAGATTTAGAATATGTTTTTGAATTAATATCTAAAACAATAATAGGAAAAGCAGGTTTTTGGATAGAAAATATTGCTTATGAGTTAAAACAACAAGCAGCTAATTATGCTAATTCATGGAAAGATATGTTAAACATGTTTGATATTATATTAAAAAGAGAATTTTTAGGAGAAAGATGGTTTGTAGCACAAGAACAAGTAATGGCAGAAAGAAAAATTGAAATAATAATGAACCTTAATAATATGAAATGTTGTAAAATTAATAAACTACCAGAATATACTATAAGTTTTACTAAGTTCTTTTATGAAGCAAGATTCTTACCCGAGGAAAGTATAATATATCAACAACTTTATTATGATCATTTACCTACACCATATAATACAGATATATCTAAAGAATATACTAATTTAGAACCTAAAGAAAATACATTAGGAGAAAGGATTAGACTATTAAGAGCATATTTAATGCGAAAATGTGAAGATTATAGATTACAACAATCTATTAACAAAGATAAAAAGACTGGATTAAGAGAAATATGTGGATTCACAGAAAGAAAATTAGTATTTGGATGTGATGATAATAAACCAAAAAGTTATAAAAAGCATTATAAAAAACAAAATTATAATAATCAAGAAAATTATTATAATCAGAACAAACCTTATAGATCATATAAATCATATAATAACAGGTTTAAAAGAAGAAAATTTAAGAGATATAAAAATACCTCAGAAAACAGAGAAAGATTTAAATATAGAAGAAAATTTAGAAAAAGAAAATATATAAAACCAGTAAAAGAAGATAATAAAATAGTAGATTGCAAATGCTGGAATTGCAATGAAAAAGGTCATTATGCTAATAAATGTCCAAAATTAAAAGAAAAAGGAATAAAATATATAGATAGTACAGAATTTATTATGAAATTAGAATGTATAAAAGAAGAAAATAATAATTGGTATAATAATGAAGATTTCTATATAAGTGAAACAGAACCTGAAGATATAAATTATATAGAAGAAATAAGTAACAACTACAGTGAATAAAGATGACAACCGTAAAAACTAATAAAAGATATAAACAAAATGGCAAGCATTTTTTTATTATAACTTTGTACTAAAGAATATTCTTGCAGATCTTCTTAGCAGAAACTATGGAAAATATGAATCAGCAGGTGGAAGAAATCCTATTAGAGATCAAGAAGAAGAATGAGCAGATAGCAACTTTAAACCAAGATATAAACTCCCTTGTTCAAACCCTTCAAGGAAAAATAAAAGCCATAAAAACCCTACAAACCTCACCTCAAACATTCATATCAAGATTGGCAACAACCCCGGTAATAAACCCTATTATCCAAACAAACCTAGAAAATTCTCTAAACACTATTATCATGGCGGATAGAATCAAATACCCAAAAGAAACCATTGAATCTTTTGAAAGGATAACCAAATATTATGATTACCAATCCAATAAGACTATTCTTAGAAATGGGAAAACTAGCAGATATCCAAGATACATTTGTACAGAAAATGCAGATCCGACAATAGTAAATTTTTTACTAAAGTTTGGATTTATTGATAAAATCATAACAGATGATACACTATCAAGTATATCAAAATTACCATCTCTTTTAGTAGAAAGTGTTGAAGCAATGAAAGAATCATATGGATTAGGAGGAAATTATGGAATACAGGTATTTGATGCTTGTACCGATCTAACAGGAAAGCCCATAATACTATGTCAAATATTCAGAGTTAAAAGAGATACAACAGTAGAAGGAATAAATACAAGCCTGAAGATGCCCATGCCATGCAATTTGGAACAATTTCAAGACTGGCTATGCAATAAAAGAGCAATCGGAATAGCAGTCATAAAATCCAAATTGAAAGATATTATCCAAGGAAGAAAGGCATGTGTAATAGGATGCAGAACAGGAGGAGATGTTGAAGATATATTAACTCTATATTATAACAATGATGTTTTGAATGTAGATACTACCAAGCTAACAGAAATGTATTCCAGAGTATCAGAACTAAGATACAAGCATTCTCCAAAAACAGAGAAGATATATCAAGAAATGTCTACTGGAAAAAGGACTAAATCAATAATAGCAGTGAAAGATGAAGCAAAGGTAGAAGAAGGATGTTCTAATCCTTTTCAATAAAATGTAAAAAAATTATATTTAATTTTTAGGCCCAATGTAAAATTTGGTGACCTAAATGTAATATTTATGACTCTACGGCCCAATGAATAATTGGTGACTGTAGTATATTAGCAAATAATCATCCGGCCCAATGAAAATTGGTGACTGTATATATAAAAGCCATAATAGCCATGAGGATACGGCCCAATGAAAATTGGTGACTGTATATATAAAAGCCATAATAGCCATGAGGATACGGTCCAATGAAAATTGGTGACTGTATAAATATTAGCAATGAGGATACGGCCCAATGAAAATTGGTGACTGTATAAAAACATATCCTTACGGCCCAATGAAAAATGGTGACTGTAAAAAATATATTTTCAAAAATTTTTATGCAGGAATTTCAAACAATAAAGATAAATAAAGAAAGAAGGCAACAAGGAAAAAGAAGAAGAAAAGACAGCAATCAAAAAGCGATGTGAAGATATAAAACAGGAAACAAATGGAATCTTATCATCTGAAAAAAGAAGACAAAAACAAATAGAAGAAAAGACAGCACTACGAAGGAAACACTACGAAGATAAAAGCAAATGGAATCCTATCATCAAGATGAAGATAAAAAGAAGAAAAGAAGACAACTACAAAGAAAGAAAAGACAGCACTATAAAAGCATAATCCTACCATCAGAAGAAAGAGAAATAAAGAAGAAAGAAGACAATAGAAGAGAAAGCTGAAAAGACTAAAAACAAACAGAAAAAGAATCTGTATTATTGTAATAGTAACAAAATAGTAGCAAAACCCCTCTATAAAAAGAGGAAATGTAATCAGTTAGAAGATAGAACTCCTTTGATAGAACTCTTACAACTATCAATAAAACTCTCTTAGAAATCTATCTCTCTCTCTTAATATGGCCAGCTAAACCCCCTCTTCTACAACCAATAGTAGTAGGATTATATATATAGAAATAATCAGGGAAACACATGGGAAATAAGAAACAAGCTCATTATAGTTATAATCAGAAAATTCATGGAGCAGGTTATGGTGGACGGGTGTAGTCCATGGAGGGTAAGACCTGATGGGAGCCATAGACGGGGAAGTCGCAGAGGCAGACCAAAGAAAAGGCACTCCAAGTAAGCCGAAACCACTCATGAAAACTATGATTATAAATATTGATGCATGCTTGTTAATATCTTATCTAAGCTGTGTAATTTTGATTATTTCGATATATGAGATTATGTATATCTGAACCTAGAGGTTGTAGAATAATTCAAAAATGAATTCCGCCGTCACCCTCTTCAGGGTCTAATAGATATAGCAACGATCCCCCAGAAATTGGTATCAGAGCCTGCAAAGGAAATAACAGAAATCTTAAACAAAACGTATGTTATGGATATTGCAACAACTATTACAATAATCATTACCAATAGTGACATGCACTATAATCATAAAACTAACAATTCTAAACTCAAGAATCTGAAAACTTAGAATCGGAAAATTTAAACTTGAATAGTAAAAATCAACTTAAAATAGTAAAGTGAATAGTGAATAGTATTAATGAATAGTGTTCCAAATAGTAAGTCCAAAAAGAATAGTAAAATAAATAGTATTTTAAATAGTAAAAATATATATTATCAGTAAACTAAAAATGAGAGCACCTAGTAAGCTTAAGACTATAATAAGAAACCAAATAAAATCTAAAATAATTGCACTCTTACTAATTAAATTTAATACTAATAATAAAGATACTAAAAAGATGTGTAAAAAACTTATTGAAAGAAATTTAATTTGTTAATGGAAGATTATAAACTAGAAAGAATTCAGATGATAGCTAATAAGAATTTAACTTATAATAAAGATATTAATCAACATATTGAAAGTTGTAAAATTAGTATTGATATAATAAATCAAAAAGATAATACAATAAATATATTAAGAAATATGTTAGCAAGAAAAAATAAAGAAATAGGAGAATTAGAAGAAAAATATCTAATAAATAGAAAAGAAGAATTTATAAAATTATGTAGAAAAGATATAGAAATAAAAGAATTAAGAGAAGTTCTTGAAGAACAATATAAATTAATAAATGATTTAATTTATAAAATTAATAAAAATTAAGAAAAGAATGAATAATAATCATTGGACAGATCCTAATTCTATAAGAAGAAAAACAAAAATATTAAAATATTTTTTATCATCTCAAAATAAAGTAGAACAAGATATAGAAAGAATTCAAGAAAAATTAGAAACAATAAATTGGACAGATGAAACTTTAATAGAAATGAAAAGATTATATTCAGAACTAGGAGAAAGATATGAAAAGATAGAATAAGAGTAAAATGGTATAAAGAAGTATTATTAGAAAAAGCTAATTTAACTGGATAAAATTAAATTATATTTATGAATAAAGGAAAAGAAATAAACAATAATAAAGAAACTATAGAAAGTACTAAAGAAGCATATTATCAAATGGATGAATATGAAGGAGGAACATCTCAAACATTAAGTTTTAAACCAGAAACATATAGAAAAATACAACGTGAAACCGAAAAATTAACAATAAAAAAGATTTTTAAAACTAATTATTTTGAAAGAAATAAAGAAGTAAGATATATTGCACAAAAACATGAAAATATAATAGATATTACTACAATAAATGGAAAAGCAAAAATTAATCTAATAACCGATGATTTAATAAAAAGAGAATTATCTAAATTATCTAATAAGGAAGTTAATAAATTAAAAAATATTTATTTTGGAGGTATAGAATTTACTATAAAAGCATATTTTCAGAAAAATATTGATACCCCTATACAAATATATATTATAGATGATAGAATATTAGGAAGTTTACAAGATGCTATAGTATCAGTAGTAAAAGGAAACTTAATATATCAAAAACTAAAATTTACAATACAACCTGATTTTAGTATATCATTAAAAGATGAACATAAAGAAAGAGCATTAACTTTATATTATAAATTAGAAGGAATAAATATGCCAAAAGGAAGTAAAGTAATAAGTATAGAAACCAAAATGGTATATGCGATAACAGGAAATCATCACGTTAGAAAGCAAATAGAAATGTGTACAATTGTACCAAGATTATATCAGGATATATTAGAAAGAATTGAACATAAAGAAGAAGCCACAATAACAATACCAGAAGAAATAAGTACAGATTTTAATAATAGACAGATAGTACCTATACAAAGAATTAAGCCAATAATAGAAGGATCTAGGATAAGCTTTAAAAAAGAACAGAGTTTATCTAGGAGTATATCTAAAAGAATAAATTTAATAAAAAATCCTTATAAACAAATTAATAAATTAAAAATAAAAACCATTGTTTTTAATGGAACATATGCTAAGGAATGTATAACAGAAATAAATACTGGTACAACCAAAAGTTTAATCCATATAACTGAAGAAAAGTGTAATGAAATAGAGCCACAAATATTAAGTGAACCTAATTCATCAAGAGAATCAATAATAACTAAAAGTATAATATTAAGAATAAAAATTCAAGATTTAGAATATAGGATAAATTTAGGAGTAATAGAATATGATGTTAATTATCAATTATTATTAGGAATGGATTTCTTAGATATGATAGATTATAATATAAATAATGAAGGAATAGAAATAAATGACCAAGATAAAACAAGATTTATAGAAAGAATATGAATATAGAAAAAGAATTAGAGAAAAAAGAAAAGGAATTAAAAATTGTTGAAAACATAGTAACAGAAACCTTAATCTTATCTCAACAAAAATATCTAAGATATTTAGATGAACAAACTAAATTAAAAGAAGAAATAGAACAATTAAAAGAACATATAAATAAACCTAAAACAATAAAAACCTGGATAAAATCTATAATAGAAGAAAATCAAGCTAATAACAGACAAACCATAAGAGAAGAATTAACAGATTTATGGAGTAAATCAGAAATACCCACATTTAAACAAATATTAGATAAATTAACAATAATACATAATTGTTTAAAAGAAGAGGATAAAGAAGAACCAGAAATAATAGCTATAAATACTATAAGTAGAATTAAAGAAGAAAAACCAAAAATGATAGCTATAAATACTATAGGAAGGATTAAAGAACCAATCCTAATGGATATAAGTAAAATAAAACCAAAAATGACTAAAGGAGTTAAAAAAGTAATAAATAATTTAGCAGAACTTCATAAGTTAGGAAAATTTTAAATGTCCATACAAGAACATAGTGTAATAACATTTCTTAAAAACCATGGAAAAGATATTATAGATAAAGAAAGACATAAATATGAGCCATTAAAACAAGAAAAGAAAGAAGAGCTAAATAATAAAGACAATAATGAATTAGAAAAATTAAGAGAAGAAAACTTTAGGTTAAAAACTAATACTAATATGGAATGGCTAACTAAATATAAATTTTATAAAGATAAATATAAAACCCAAAAGAAAGAATTAAAACAAGCTAAATTAGAAATTATACAAGTTAAAGAAGAAGTAATTAACTTAAAAGAAGAAATAAACCAACTAAAAGAAATGTTAAGAAAAATAAAAGGAAAAGAAAAAATAGATACTCAGGATAAAGATAATGAATCAAAAACTAAAATAGAAAGTAGTGATACTGAAAATGAAGAAAAATCAAAAGGAATTAATTTTATAGAAGAATCTGAAGATAATAAACATGATATAATAATAAAAGAAAATGAAGAAATCTTAGCAGCTTTAACAAAAATGAAAAATGTTTACGCTAGAATAGAGGAAGATGATATAAAAAGTGAAATAGAAGAAGAAAGTTCTTATAAAAAATCAGATAATGAAATAGATTCGGATAATATAATAAATGAAGATGCAGATGATTATCCAGAAGAAGAAATAAGAGATATAATTAAAAAAGAAAATAAAATTCCATCTCATATACTATAGGACAACAAGAAGAAGTTCAAGATTTTATAGGATCAGTAACCCAAGGAATTAATATAAATGGATATTTCTTAGACTTAGATAATATTTATGATGAACAAGAAATAAGTAGAAGAATAAAAGATTGGAATTTAGGAATGTATATAGCATTTATGAATTCAAAAGAAAAAGAAGATTTAGAATATGTTTTTGAATTAATATCTAAAACAATAATAGGAAAAGCAGGTTTTTGGATAGAAAATATTGCTTATGAGTTAAAACAACAAGCAGCTAATTATGCTAATTCATGGAAAGATATGTTAAACATGTTTGATATTATATTAAAAAGAGAATTTTTAGGAGAAAGATGGTTTGTAGCACAAGAACAAGTAATGGCAGAAAGAAAAATTGAAATAATAATGAACCTTAATAATATGAAATGTTGTAAAATTAATAAACTACCAGAATATACTATAAGTTTTACTAAGTTCTTTTATGAAGCAAGATTCTTACCCGAGGAAAGTATAATATATCAACAACTTTATTATGATCATTTACCTACACCATATAATACAGATATATCTAAAGAATATACTAATTTAGAACCTAAAGAAAATACATTAGGAGAAAGGATTAGACTATTAAGAGCATATTTAATGCGAAAATGTGAAGATTATAGATTACAACAATCTATTAACAAAGATAAAAAGACTGGATTAAGAGAAATATGTGGATTCACAGAAAGAAAATTAGTATTTGGATGTGATGATAATAAACCAAAAAGTTATAAAAAGCATTATAAAAAACAAAATTATAATAATCAAGAAAATTATTATAATCAGAACAAACCTTATAGATCATATAAATCATATAATAACAGGTTTAAAAGAAGAAAATTTAAGAGATATAAAAATACCTCAGAAAACATAGAAAGATTTAAATATAGAAGAAAATTTAGAAAAAGAAAATATATAAAACCAGTAAAAGAAGATAATAAAATAGTAGATTGCAAATGCTGGAATTGCAATGAAAAAGGTCATTATGCTAATAAATGTCCAAAATTAAAAGAAAAAGGAATAAAATATATAGATAGTACATAATTTATTATGAAATTAGAATGTATAAAAGAAGAAAATAATAATTGGTATAATAATGAAGATTTCTATATAAGTGAAACAGAACCTGAAGATATAAATTATATAGAAGAAATAAGTAACAACTACAGTGAATAAAGATGACAACCGTAAAAACTAATAAAAGATATAAACAAAATGGCAAGCATTTTTTATTATAACTTTGTACTAAAGAATATTCTTGCAGATCTTCTTAGCAGAAACTATGGAAAATATGAATCAGCAGGTGGAAGAAATCCTATTAGAGATCAAGAAGAAGAATGAGCAGATAGCAACTTTAAACCAAGATATAAACTCCCTTGTTCAAACCCTTCAAGGAAAAATAAAAGCCATAAAAACCCTACAAACCTCACCTCAAACATTCATATCAAGATTGGCAACAACCCCAGTAATAAACCCTATTATCCAAACAAACCTAGAAAATTCTCTAAACACTATTATCATGGCGGATAGAATCAAATACCCAAAAGAAACCATTGAATCTTTTGAAAGGATAACCAAATATTATGATTACCAATCCAATAAGACTATTCTTAGAAATGGGAAAACTAGCAGATATCCAAGATATATTTGTACAGAAAATGCAGATCCGACAATAGTAAATTTTTTACTAAAGTTTGGATTTATTGATAAAATCATAACAGATGATACACTATCAAGTATATCAAAATTACCATCTCTTTTAGTAGAAAGTGTTGAAGCAATGAAAGAATCATATGGATTAGGAGGAAATTATGGAATACAGGTATTTGATGCTTGTACCGATCTAACAGGAAAGCCCATAATACTATGTCAAATATTCAGAGTTAAAAGAGATACAACAATAGAAGGAATAAATACAAGCCTAAAGATGCCCATGCCATGCAATTTGGAACAATTTCAAGACTGGCTATGCAATAAAAGAGCAATCGGAATAGCAGTCATAAAATCCAAATTGAAAGATATTATCCAAGGAAGAAAGGCATGTGTAATAGGATGCAGAACAAGAGGAGATGTTGAAGATATATTAACTCTATATTAAAACAATGATGTTTTGAATGCAGATACTACCAAGCTAACATAAATGTATTCCAGAGTATCAGAACTAAGATACAAGCATTCTCCAAAAACAGAGAAGATATATCAAGAAATGTCTACTGGAAAAAGGACTAAATCAATAATAGCAGTGAAAGATGAAGCAAAGGAAGAAGAAGGATGTTCTAATCCTTTTCAATAAAATGTAAAAAATTAAATTTAATTTTTAGGCCCAATGTAAAATTTGGTGACCTAAATGTAATATTTATGACTCTACGGCCCAATGAATAATTGGTGACTGTAGTATATTAGAAATAATCATACGGCCCAATGAAAATTGGTGACTGTATATATAAAAGCCATAATAGCCATGAGGATACGGCCCAATGAAAATTGGTGACTGTATATATAAAAGCCATAATAGCCATGAGGATACGGCCCAATGAAAATTGGTGACTGTATAAATATTAGAAATGAGGATACGGCCCAATGAAAATTGGTGACTGTATAAAAACATATCCTTACGGCCCAATGAAAATTGGTGACTGTAAAAAATATTTTTTCAAAAATTTTTTATGCAGGAATTTCAAACAATAAAGATAAATAAAGAAAGAAGGCAACAAGGAAAAAGAAGAAGAAAAGACAGCAATCAAAAAGCGATGTGAAGATATAAAGCAGGAAACAAATGGAATCTTATCATCTGAAAAAGAAGACAAAAACAAATAGAAGAAAAGACAGCACTACGAAGGAAAAACTACGAAGATAAAAGCAAATGGAATCCTATCATCAAGATGAAGATAAAAAGAAGAAAAGAAGACAACTACAAAAGAAAAGACAGCACTATGAAAGCATAATCCTACCATCAGAAGAAAGAGAAATAAAGAAGAAAGAAGACAATAGAAGAGAAAGTTGAAAAGACTAAAAGCAAACAGAAAAAGAATCTGTATTATTGTAATAGTAACAAAATAGTAGCAAAACCCCTCTATAAAAAGAGGAAATGTAATCAGTTAAGGGACAGAACTCCTTTGATAGAACTCTTACAACTATCAATAAAACTCTCTTAGAAATCTATCTCTCTCTCTTAATATGGCCAGCTAAACCCCCTCTTCTACAACCAATAGTAGTAGGATTATATAATCATATATTTAGAAATAATCAGGGAAACACAGGGGAAATAAGAAACAAGCTCATTATAGTTATAAATCAGAAAATTCATGGAGCAGGTTATGGTGGACGGGTGTAGTCCATGGAGGGTAAGACCTGATGGGAGCCCATAGACGGGGAAGTCGCAGAGGCAGACCAAAGAAAAGGCACTCCAAGTAAGCCGAAACCACTCATGAAAACTATGATTATAAATATTGATGCATGCTTGTTAATATCTTATCTAAGCTGTGTAATTTTGATTATTTAGATATATGAGATTATGTATATCTGAACCTAGAGGTTGTAGAATAATTCAAAAATGAATTCCGCCGTCATGTTAAAACACCAACATGAAAGTATTAAAATTATTACTAAATTTAGAAATAAAATTATAAACTTATATAATTTATATCTATATTCCTACCCTCTTCAGGGTTTAATAGATATAGCAACGATCCTACAGAAATTGTTGTCCCTGTTTTCTTGTTTTCTTCAAAGAGAAAGACACTTAAGTACACGTACCTAAAACATGCGTGTGAGACTACACGCATTCCTAACATTGTTTGTTAGCAAACTAATTACCTTTTTTAAGGACTTTTTTCATAAATACTCAACTCAAATTTTTTTTTTTTGTAAAAATACTATGTGTTTTTTAAATTTTTTGTAAAAATACCAAAATATTTGCAAAAATATCAACTTTTTGAAAATATTTGCAAAAATACGGTTTGCAACTAGATGCAACCATATCTGCATCTGCAACTGTAATCAAAATCAACCACATATGCAACTTGTTAATAATGGTATTTTTCCAGCGTCCTGATTAATTTAGGGTTGTAAACAACCCTAAAATCAGGGTAGGTTAGGGTTTAGAGTTTAGGGTTTAGGGTATACGAATTATTCGTCATTCTTAATATTTTTAAAACTCAAAATAGAAACATTGAACCCCAAAGATTAACTATTGAACCTCAGGATAAATCAAGACCACAAGTTTACCTCTCTTACTAACAATTTTTGCCATGCGTAAGTGCAGTTTACCATGATTTTTCCACTCTGCAAAAACATACGCATGATACACAAACGCGGGACAACACAGTCAGACGTCATACACACAACATGCATGCCGGAGAGACGTGTACCACACTACACCAAAAACGGCTTTTTCCTACCATATAAATCTTACCAAAAAAACTTGGTAGTAATTGACTCCCCATTTCCTACCGACGACGAATATGGTAGGAAATGGTCCATAAGGGGCCCAATTTCTGTAAAAGCGAGGACCAATTCCTACTGATTGTTGGTAGGAAAATAAAACCTACCAACATCGGTAGGTTTTGCCTGCATTTTCACAAAAATAAGACCCCACCATCCTAATCATCAGCCTTGTCATATTTTTAAGTAATAAATTTTTTTATAAAATAAAAAATATTTTCAATATGCTGTGGTCATTTCCTACCATATATAGTAGGAAACTAAAACCTACCAAATCTGGTAGGTTTTATTCGTGAAGGTACCCCACCATCCACATCATCAGCCATATCATAATTTAAGTAATAAATAATTTTTTTAAAATAAGAAATTTTTTCATTCTGTCATGGTCATTTTCTACCATAGATGGTAGGAAAATAAAACCTACCAAATCTGGTAGGTTTTATTTGTGATGGTACCCCACCATCCACATCATCGTCCCTATCATATTTTAAAGTAATAAACATTTTTTTTAAATAAGAAATATTTTCATTTTGCCAGCGTCATTTCCTACCATATATGGTAGGAAAATAAAACCTACCACATTTGGTAGGAAAATGTCGGTTTTATTTTTGTTTGGTCCCACAAACAGGAAATAGGCCCAATCAAATTTTGTAGTGTGTGGTGTTAAATCGGCCCAGTCAAATCGGCCCATTTCTGTACAGCTTTCCTACCAATAATGGTAGGTTTTGATCGAATAATAAAATAATAAAAAAATAAAATTAGGGTATAAAGTGTTTTTATTATATTTTTTGTTGATCGATTATCATATTTTTTGTTAATCAAACTCTACGGACATAAAGATCTACTCATTTTAGTAGTGAAGGATAAAAATTAGTTGATTTAAACTTATATTCTTATGTTTTATGTTCTTCGCTAAACCTAATTATAGCGAAAAATAATTAAAAATAAAAGATGTATGACTAAATTAAATTTTTTTATATGAAACGTCGTTTTTTAGTTTGATGAAGCTAAGGAAAAAAATTTAGACAAATTTTTTTTTATAAAAAGTTAAAGTCGTTTAGAAAACGAAAGAGTGTTAGAAGATTGAGTTAGAGTTTATACTCATGTTTTAGGAGTTGTCTAGGGTTACACTTTTTGATTTTTTTTTTCAACGATCCAACCTTACGGATGATTAAATATGTTGATTTCTTAGTTTTATACAAAATATTGGATTTTTTTTTTAATTTAAACTCTTATATTTTTATAATAAATCTATTTATCAAACTTGTACTTTATAAAACTTGAATTGGAATATCATATATCAATTATTTGTTGATTTAGTATAAAAGCTTGTTTGGCGCAATGGTTGTTCACTTGGTCATTGATGGAGAGGGCACGAGTTCGAATCCGTGCAATCCAAAATATTAGGCGATTTCCGCCCAAAATTTTATGAAAAAATTGAATTTCCCTTTTTAGGGGTTGTTTAGGGTTACACTTTTTGTTTTTTGTTTTTGTTTTTTTTCAACGATCTAACCTTACGGATGATTAAATATGTTGATTTCTTAGCTGTATGTAAAATTTTAGAATTTTTTAATTTAAGCTCCTATATTTTTATAATGTATCTATCAAACTTATAATTTACAAAACTTGAACTGAAATATGATATAAAAGTAAATTGCATATTTAGTACAAACAACGATGTTGGTGCAGTGGTTGTGCATTTGGTTATTATCAGAGAGGGCAGTTGTTCAAATCCACACGACCCAATTTTTTTGGCAATTACCGCCAAAATTTTTACCAAAAAATTGAAATTACCACGCACAACTAATAAAAGAATATAATTAAAATAATAAAAGAAAACAATTAGGGTAACAACTCATTTACCCTCTGACATAAATCAATAGATCTTAACTATCATTACGTTTCGATCGTCGAAAATATTATTTAAAAATTTATTATGTCTATTTTTTTTAAATTGTGCCAAAACCTATACCCTACCATTATCGATAGGAAATAAACTATAATTTCTCGAAAAATTCAAAAATTGCGCCTAAAACTAAAAATTCAAAAATTGCGCCCAAAGCAAAAATTCAAAAATTTCGCTGAGAATCATAACCGACCATTATCGGTAGGAAATAAGCTACAATTTCCCGAAAAATTCAAAAATTGCGCCTAAAACTAAAAATTCAAAAATTGCGCCCAAACCAAAAATTCAAAAATTTCACTGAGAATCATAACCTACCATTATCGGTAGGAAATAAGCTACAATTTCCCGAAAAATTCAAAAATTGCGCCTAAAACTAAAAATTCAAAAATTGTGCCCAAAGCAAAAATTCAAAAAATTCGCTGAGAATCATAACCTACCATTATCGGTAGGAAATAAGCTACAATTTTACGAAAAATTTAAAAATTGCGCCCATGCGAAAATTTTAAAAGTTGTGCCCAAACGAAAATTTTAAAAATTGCGCGCAAACGAAAAATTCAAAATTATTTTTCATCTTCTTATTACTTATAATACAATCATTTATTTTTTTCTCATTTCACTTCAATTTTCTTCTTTATCTCTTCATCTTCATCTTCTTCTCTATATCTTCATTTTCTTCAAATCAATTTCATATCTTATTCACTTTGTTAATCTTCTTGCTTATTTAAGTAATTTTATCTTCATGCTTATTTTGTTATTTAATTAGCTAATAATTCTTAATTATTAGGTGTACTAATTCTTGCTTCTTATGTAAATTTTAGGTACTTGATGAAGATCCAAAGACAGTGATGAGGAAATAGATAAAATGATTGTGAAGAAAATAACATGAAGATCCGAACGAAAAAGATGAAGACTTTGAAGATAATTAATTAAGCCTTGTAAATAATTTTTGATTTGTAGTTTTGGTGCATAAGAACAACTTCAAATATTATGATTTATGTGTAAGGAATGTTTGAATTTTTATATACAATGAATGTTTGATTATTTGTTATGGTTGTATACTTGTGAATTAGATATCGATCTATTTTTTTTATAATGATTTGAGCAATTTGTTAGATAGGGGAAGTAATGAAAGCTTTTTTTTTTTTTTAAACAATTATCTAGTAATTCCTACCATCTTCAAAGCATTTCCTACTGTCTTCATAACATTTCCTACCGTCTTCATAGCATTTCCTACCGTCTTCATAACATTTTCCAGAATTGATGAATGCGGTAGGTTTTAACTAGTAGGAAATACT
The DNA here is from genome assembly GCA_030848705.1 of Heracleum sosnowskyi. Lineage (NCBI taxonomy): Eukaryota > Viridiplantae > Streptophyta > Magnoliopsida > Apiales > Apiaceae > Heracleum > Heracleum sosnowskyi. The sequence goes on from CM061239.1 coordinate 16,751,141, forward strand.
GAAGGTGGTAGGAATTGCTTGGTAGGAAATAGCTATTTTTATGTGCTTCTGTTATAAAACCTACCAATTTGGTGCCCCTTGAGTTGGTAGGAAATGCGTTGGTAGGAAATAGTCCTTGACCGGGGTCAAATGTGACCCCACAAAATGACGTGGTAGTGACCCCACTTGTGACACGTGGCATGACATGTCAACCTCGTGGCAAGTGACGTGTCGGGGTCCACCGCCATGTGGCCGTCGATGTGGCTGTTGATGTGGCTCGCCACATGCGCAGCCATGTGGCATGCGGGGCCGTTTAAGAAACAGACCACCAATTCCTACCATCACCAATTCCGACCTGAGCAATTCCTACCATCACCAATTCCTACCATCACCAATTCCGACCTGAGTATTGTACTTATAAATGACATAAGCACCATTCTGCAGTTCACAGTAAAAGGCAACATAGAGGCATATATTCTGCAAAAGGCAACATAGAGGCACATATTCTGTAGTTCACGATAAAATAACAGAAAATCAGGAAACACTGGATGTGAGTGCAATTCTTGTTACTAAGACTGATTAGTAGTGCATATCAGATCTATTGCCTTTAAAATTTTATAATGTACATCAAAGTAAAGAAGAACATAGCATAAAAAATAATGCAGTTAACAGTAATTTAACAGAAAATCATAAATTGGAGTTGTGGTATACCCAAAAAATTAAAATGGCGAAAAAACAGGATGCAACATTACTTAAAAATAAGAGTAACTAAAATATGTGATGTACCTCGAAAATTTGACCCTGTAGTAGATCATCTTTACATTTGAAATGTCGTGACTCATTATCCCTTGTCATATCTTCCATGCTAGTATGATAACAAGCTGATTTTATCTCTTCCCTAACACGATAATACAGCTCCAGTGTATACAACTTAGATGCATCCATTTCAGTGCTCATTGATGTCTCCTTTAGAGGAATTTTTTCAGATATATTGTCATCCTCCACATTCCGAAGACGTTGCTTGTCCATGGCACTCTCAAAACTGGAATAGAATTCCACAAGCGTGTCATCGCTCTCATGAAAGTGTTGGAAAAAAGAATTGGAACTCTTAGACCTTGAGGTAGTTCTCAATAATCCAGCCATTTCTATGTCAGAAAAATAAGCAGGAATCCATTGATCACGTATGTTGAACATTTCGGTTAACCAAGGATTAGACTCCAATTTAAATTCTGCAATGACGGAATTCCAACGTTCTTCAAACTCTCCCGATGTAAGGTGATCCGAATAAACAGCAGACTTTAATTTTTCTACAAATTTTTTGTTTGCGGCTGTGAAGGTCCAACCTGTTTCGCATATGACAAATTTTTATTTCATAAAATATTTATTGGAGCATGCTTTGCATAAAATTACATAAAATGCAAAATTGAAATATTTATATGCACCTTTGATGGTAACTTATTCATTATATGCCACATGCACAGCCGATGTTTTGTTTGCTTCCACCATTTATTCAAAGCCTTTTTGATGGCAGGACACTGATCTGTAATGGCACAAAATGGGGTACGATCCATTGCTTTCTTGAAAGAATTAATGAGCCATTTAAAATTTTTATAATTCTCCTTCGCTAATAAGCCAGCAGCAAAAGTTACGTTCTTCCAATGATTATCAACACCAGTAAAAGGTACAAATACCATGTTATATCTTGCATATAGGAAACAAAAGAAATGCAGTTCAGACATCTTAAAAATGTTGCAATATCATTCAGGTACTGCATTTATAAGTTGAATAAATGAGCTGCAGAACAGTTTCAAACAAACTTTTTAAATTATAGATCTATTCTCCTTTTTGGATCATGTCCTCGTGTTGATTTGCTTATTCAACAATGCAAGTACATATCTTATCTAGCTAGTCAGTTAGAGTTCACAACTCTTAACAAACTATGAGCAATGCAACTAACAATCAGATCAATTGTTATCCTGAATTAAATATTAAGCAATTGATTTAAACTCGATTAAAACTTAAAAGAACTTACTCTTTGAATTATTCATAAACCATGAATAATTGCTCTTCTAAAGCTCAACACAAAGAAAGTATAACTAGAAGAGACTAAATAAATATATCTGACAACTAACATTGCACCTAACAAAAAGATGCATACATACCTGTTAGTCCGAAAAGTAGGGTCAAATGAAACAATGTCACCGAAAACATCAAAGTTTGCTTGCCCAATAGCATCTGTCCAAAAAAGGCCAGTCAAATGACCGTTTTTATCAACTTTGTAGTCATAATAAAAGGTATCCTTAGATGTTTCCTTCTTTAATTTTAGTTTTGCCAAAATCATATCAACGTCATGATCTCCAATACGAACTTTTATGTCCCTGGAAAAATTCTTAAAATCAGAAACAGTAGCGCCTACATCTTCGAATGATCCAAATTGTTCCTTCGCTAAACTATGGGCCCTTGTAGGACCTATATTTGCTCTTGCACAGTCCATTATAAAGTTCTGGTAAGGAATAGACATATTCCTATTACATCTCAAAAACATTCGTTCAGCTCCTGATGCTAGAGGATGATTATGTTCCTCCACAAAGCTCATAAGAACAAAACCTCTCGGACCTGCAGGTTTCAAAATTATTTGAGCTTTGCAGTTGCATCTGCGTGATGTCGTTCTTCTGGTTTTTTTTGGTTTATCACCAACATTTACACAGGTCTCTTGAGATTTTTTCTTCTTTGGGTTACCACCACGGTTACACAACATGTATTTGGCTAAACGATTTCCACGGGCATCAGATTTCTTTGTCGATTTCCGCACATCAAATCCACAAATGCGGCCATAATCCACATAAAATGTGAAAGCCTCTTCCAAAGTTGGAATGTACTTATTCGTCTGTGGTTTGTACTTGTCATCGCAGTTAGGTGTCCAATATTTACTACCATTTGCAGCAACAAAGCAGGTATATTCTGATTCATTTGCATTATCCAATTCATCCTCGTCCTCATCCGATTCTGAGTTTTCACTACCCACAATTTCCATTTCAGAATCAGAGCTCTCAATATGAGGAGGGCATTGTGAACCTAATTATGAACAATAAAATCAATTACAATGACAAAAACTAGATAATAAAATCTACAAAATTCAAAAAAATAAGGAGCAAGATATAGATGATTACCCGAAGATTCTTCAAAATTAGCCGCCATATTTGTTGAACTTTATAAAAAACAAGACAAGCGAGAGAAGAACATGAATCAGGTGGGTGGTGAATATTAAAACGGAGTGTAAACTGCAGGATGTTGAAATTTGTTGGAGTGATAAGAACTGAATATACATTAAGATGATACATGTAAGTATAGTGCTATAATCACGGTCGTGGGAAACCATCGCCTGAGTCGCTATGGTTAGTTACATATATGAATCAAAAAAATTCATGGACATATATGACCCTGGAAATATTAAATGTATAATTAAAATGAAATGAATATATAACCGTTAGATTGGATTGAATTGAAGGGCCTGGATTTAGTCTCCAAGTCTCCAACAATTATAGGGTCTCCATTGAACTTTCCTCTATGTTCATAATATATAGTTGCCATCAAATTTTTTTAAGCATACAAAATGATTTAAATTTTAATTATAAAATAAATTAAAAAGTAAAAGCTTTCCTATATTATGTTATCAACAACTATCTTTAATAGTGTAATGATTAGAAGTGTTAATAATATTTAAAATCATGTCAATAGTATAAAAGGTGAAAACTAAAAAAATTAGAGAATTAAAAAAGATAATGTTAGGTGATATTTTGGGAGGCCCTATGATATGGGCTAAAAATAACCCTAGATATGTAATTAATGATATATTAATTAGACCTAGTTCGGTCCAAGAATTAGGCCCGATAAAAGGTCCGAAACCCTAATCATTTATTAATTTCGTAATTAATAAATAGGGAAAATGTACAGCTCATTAAATGAGTTCAAATATGATAAATATCTTGATGAAAGGGTCCAGAATCCCAATCAAACAATATGATGAGTCACAACACTTATCAGATAAGGATAAAACTTGTCTACCAAGTAATACACTCCTTATCAGTCATCAATAATGAGACTTATCAGCTAAGTCTCCTACACTTACTCTAAATACAAGGCTCCTGACGCCTATATAAGGACCCTCGTCCTTCATTCTAGAACTACGTTTTTTGGCTTGATTCTCTACATAACAGAGATACGTAGGCATCTTGTGAGGACCTGTTTAGTCACGAACCACGAGAGCAGCCATAAAGACACGATTGTCCACCATCATTCATTGAATACAGCCGTCAACATCTAAATCTAATTTTCATTCCATAACATTTGGCGCCGTCTGTGGGAACCTTACAACAACCATGGCTATAACACGAAGAACAGCAACCGCTACTGGATCAACTGTCACCACCACTGTTCCGATCACCACGGAACCAGGGTCGTTGCCCATCACCACAGAGGTGGTTTCTCAACCACAAGGGACGAATCCCTAAGCTTCCATACCTCAGAACGAGACTAACCCTCTTCAGATGGTTGTCTCGCCCCTCGACCATAACCTTCCCTATGGAGCACAGATCTCCACAACCGTGCTTCCTATAAGCACCAATCCAGCATACGGACTGCCCAACTATCCCCCTGAAGCCGGAGGGAGTGGCCATGCCCCAATAATTCATGAACCATACGAACCTCCCTACATTCGAGGATTGGGACCTGTCCCTGAAGGAAGATACTTGGATTATTCTGGGCCCTACTCTAATGACTACTCGTCTGATGAAGGACGAGATCGAGCACCCAGAAGAAGAAGAGCCAGCAAAGAGCCCCTTGGAAGAAGGAATCGGGGGGCAACTACAAGGGCACCTATGACTGCCATGGAAAGGATAAGGGCTCATGAGGCTGAGATCCAGAAACTAAAGAAAAACATAGAGATAGAGCAACAAAGGAGGCAGACTCAGCCTTCGAACCAAGGGGCAGGAGATGTCCCCATAATTGATTTAGGAACACCTTCAAGGAGGCAAGAAGGAGCTAGGGCTCCAAGGACGGAGATTCCCAAGTCAGATCCCCGTGTTTTAACACAACTGGGTGACCCAGACGATCCTATTCCACCCTTCACTGAAGAAGTAATGGACGCTCATGTATCAAGGAAATTTAAGATGCCTACTATCAAGGCATATGACGGAACGGGTGATCCCGCAACCCATGTGAGGACTTTTTCGAATGCACTGTTGCTGCAACCAGTCACTGATGCTCTTAAATGTAGAGCGTTTCCTCAAACCCTGGCTGGCATGGCCCAAAGATGGTATAGCCGCTTGCCGCCCAACTCTATCAGTTGTTTCAGAGATTTGAGCACGGCCTTCATCAGTCAGTTCATTAGTGGACGGGTACATGAAAAAAGCTCTGCTTCACTCATGAACTTAACTCAAGAAAAGAACGAGACGTTGAGAGATTACCTCAAACGTTTCACCAAGGAGACATTAAACATACCTGATCTAGATAACAAGGTAGCTATGATAGCCCTTCAACAAGGAACCACAGATGTCTTTTTCAAGATGTCATTGGCTAAACACCCCCCTGAGAGCATGACTGAGCTCCAACAAAGGGTTGGAAAGTACATCAAAGCTGAGGAAAGCATGAAGAAAACTGACACAGGTGGTGGAAATAATGGTGGCTCGAATAAGCGAAAGACGGAGCAAGAGTATGATATCAAGGACAAATATCCTCGTACGACTAGAGACTCTGATTCAGACACGAAATTTACCGAATATGCAAGGTTGAATGCTCCAAGGAGTCAAATCCTCTTTGACATTGAGAAAGATAGGGACTTTCGATGGCCGAAGCCACTAAGGGGAGATCCTGAGAAGCGAAACAAGAACAAGTATTGTAGGTACCATAAAGACTCGGGCCATGATACTGATGATTGTAGGCAACTCAAGGATGAGATCGAGTTCTTAATCCGAAAAGGAAAACTCGATAAGTTCACTAAGGATGGGAATCGAGGAAATCAGCATGGAAACTATGAAAGGAAAAATTATGATACGAGGGACGACGACCAAGATCATAATCCTAAGGCCCGAGGGCCTGTTATCAATATGATATATGGAGGACCAGCTGCTACGTTAAGGCCTAAGAGAGTCGGGGGGCAGGTTCTCCCAATCGAGGTTATGGATTCAAGAGATGACGAAGAAATAAGGGACTGAGATGCCAGGAACATGGCATGCCCCAAATTTGAAAGTTTATTATGTTTAATTGTTTCCTAATAGTACAAGTAGCAATAAGGTCGACGAAACCATTCTGAGCTCTTAAGCTCTTAGTAGGAAGTAAAGCACTATGTAAGGGTTGAACCCTCTTTTTTAAAGAAAATATTCAAGTTCTTTTTCACTATTTTATTACTTATCTGTGTTTGAGCATTTCCTTATCGTTTTGTTAAAGAGCAAGTTGTACCAATAGCATTTGATTAAAGTGCCAGCCCATTCAAGAGGCCAAGTACTAGGAATTGCCTTACAAAAGATAAGTTAAATAAATATAAGTGAGCAAACAAAACAGATATAACATAAATAGCATGCATGGATGGAAGGTCCCGAAGGATCAAAGAGTTATGTTACAAACGCCAAATAAAATCTTAAAGTCCATAAAAGGACCTTAAATAAAAACAAGATATAGAGAGCCACGCAGGGCCAATAAAATCTACTCTAAGTCATCAGCGGGTCCTTGTCAAGAACAAGGGCATCCCCACGAGGGGCATCTAAGTCCTCTATGAAGTCATCAGTGGTCTCGGACTCATACAAGCCTCGAACGGCTATTAAGGCCCAGGCATTAGCTGACTTCGTGGTTGAATTCACCATTAACAACCAAGAAGTCGGGGGGCAAGAGATAATACCCCATGAATACCCGAAGTTGGGTGTTCTATTTTGATGGACCATCAAAAACAAAATCAAGCGGAGCAGGTTTAGTGTTACAAAGTCCTGATGGATTTTTCATAGAGTATACACTAAAACTTGACTTCCCAACGACAAACGATGAGGCTGAGTATGAAGCCTTGATAGCTGGCTTAGGGCTGGCTGGAGCATTGAGAGTTAAAACCCTGAAAGTAGGTGGAGACTCGAGGCTAGTGGTTTCCCAAGTAAATGGGGAATTTGAGGCCACAGATAAAGTCATGGCCAAGTACTTAAAACTTGTTAAGGCCATCATGACTCGGTTTGATGAATGCTATGTAGAGCACGTTCCGAGGGAGGAAAACGTGAAGGCTGATGCCTTGTCTAAGTTTGCCTCTTCTGAAATTGAAAACTATGCAGGGAGTGTATACTTCCAAGTCTTGAAGACCCCAAGCATCAACGAAAAGTTGGTAGCACCCATTGGTATTTCCAGTTGTTGGATTGATCCCATCAAAGCTCATCTGGAAACTGGGTGGCTGCCCAACGACACTTCAGAAGCACGAAAGCTATACGTCAAAGCACTAAGGTATGCCCTAATTGAGGGAATCCTATACAAAGAAGTCTTTCATCATTCCTTATCTGAAGTGTTTAAGACCCCAAGAGGCAGAATTGGCCCTAAAGGAAGTACATGAAGGAATCTGTGGGCAACACTTGGGGGGCAGAGCCCTTGCACATAAAGTTACCCGTCTAGGTTTCTATTGGCCAAGCATACTTGCTGATGCTAAAAGCTATGTGAGAAAATGTGAACGGTGCCAGAAACATGCACCAGTGGTTAGACAACCACCTAAGATGATGACATCCATTAACTCTCCTATCCCTTTTGTTATGTGGGGAATGGATATACCTGGGCCATTTTCAATGGCGAGTGCTCAAAGAAAGTTCTTGATAGTGGCAATTGACTACTTCACCAAGTGGATTGAGGCTAAGCCATTTAGCCAAGATGACCACCAAGCAAGTGATGCAATTCTTCTGGGAAAATGTGATATGTAGGTATGGAATTCCCCGAGTCCTTGTTACGGACAATGGAACTCAATTCAAACAATGATGAGTTCAAGAAATATAGTGAAGAGAATGATATCCAACTACGCTTCACTCCTGTTGCGCATCCTCAAACAAATGGGCAAGCTGAGGTTGCAAATCGAATTATCCTAGATGGACTAAAGAAAAGAGTTTAACACTCCAGAAACACTTGGGTAGACGAATTACTCCCCATACTTTGGGCATATCGTACTACATGTAAAGTCACCACTGGAGCAACCCCATTTCTGCTGGTATATGGGGCAGAAGCAATGGTTCCAGTAGAGATTACCCACACGTCTCCAAGAGTTGAGGATTACGAACCAGAGACAAATGGAGAAGGCTTGAGGTTAGCTTTAGATCTAATTGATGAAGTTAGAGACGAGGCAAATGCCAAGATAGTTCAGCATCAGAAACGAGCATCTTTCTATTACAACCTAAGGGTTAAAGAGAGATTCTTCAGTCAAGGAGACTTAGTCCTCCGAAAGATTGAGGCATCCGGAGTTGGACAAAAAGGCAAGTTGGCCCCAAATTGGGAAGGACCATATCACGTTAAGAACGTGTTTGAACGAGGCTCGTAAAAGCTAGAAACCCTCGAAGGGCATGAGGTGCCAAAAACTTGGCATGCCTCAGACTTGAAATCATGATCTTCCTAGAAAGCAGATGAAGGATTGAGCCCGTTTTGATGGGTAGAAACATCCTCAAAAGCTTTGTCAAGACAAACTACAAATTATTGCAAAGGAAAACATACAAAATATGCATGTCAACTACACAAATAGAGTTGAATACAACGAACCCCGAAGGGTTGAAACCCCTGAAAATTCGAGGAAGTATAGCTCAGAACGAGCTTCGATTCGATATACTGGAAGCTCAAAATTAAAGAAACGAGTGAAATGTTATGTCTATCTTCGTTCATGAAGACCCCTCAATGTGTTTATTACTTTTCATGATCCAATCATGAATAATAAATAAACAAAGCATATGTCACAAGCACAAATTAAAACAAAGCCCTAACCCGCGGAGGGAGGTTCGGGGGGGCAGCGCGCCCCCTGATGGCGGAAAATTTTGCAAAATCATGTATCAGAATACAAGCAAAATCATGTATCAGTATACATACGACCCAAATTCCAGGTCGAATTTACACTGCATCCTGGTCGAACAAACCTGTTCGAAAACGAACTAAAAAATGAGTTCGACATGTTCGATCTGAAGACAGTTTGAGGTCGAAAAACTGAATAAAGTTTCTGGTCGAAATTACACGAGGTTGAGGTCGAAACTTTGAGCTCAAAAATACACTGTAATTCCTGATCGACATGTTCGACGTTGTCCCCCTTTCTGGTCGAAAATAGCCTGGAGAATCCTGGTCGAAAATGACCTAGGATTCCTGGTCGAAAAATCCAGGTCGAAAATGACCTAGGATTCCTGGTCGAAAAATCCAGGTCGAAATAGCCTGGATTCCTGGTCGAAAATTCCTGGTCGAATTTATACTAAAATTCCTGGTCGAACCATTCGACCTCACCCCAGTCCTGGTCGAAAATTCCTGCTCGAAAATGCAAAGAAACGAGGTCGAAAATTCCTGCTCGAAAATGCAAAGAGATGAGGTCGAAAATTTGAGGTCGAAAAAGACCTAAATTTCCTGGTCGAACTGATCGACCTCATTCCAGTTCAGGTCGAAATTGACTTGACTTCCTGGTCGAAATTGACTTGACTTCCTGGTCGAAATTGGCTTAATTTCTGATCGAAAATACTCTGAAAATTCCTAAAATATTAGGAATAATTATTAAAAATACCTGTGGGTACATGAAAATTCCTAAAATATTAGGAATAATTATTAAAAATACCTGTGGGTACATGAAAATTCCTAAAATATTAGGACTAATTATTAAAAATACCTGTGGGTACATGAAAATTCCTAAAATATTAGGACTAATTATTAAAAATACCCGTGGGTACATGAAAATTCCTAAAATATTAGGAATAATTATTAAAAATACCTGTGGGTACATGGAAATTTCTTAAATATTAGGAATATTTCATATAAATGTCAAATTAGCCTCGAATAAGGCAACAATCGTCGTAAATGTGTAGGTCGCTCCACACTTTGCAATAAGGCGATATTTGTGAAACACTGGTGTAAATAAAGTCCTAGGTAAAGGATAAAAAGACCCCGAATCTCGAAAAAGGTCAATATAATTTCTACGAAAACTTGAAAAGTTTTCCTAGAAATTGGGGGGCAAATGATATGGGCTAAAAATAACCCTAGATATGTAATTAATGATATATTAATTAGACCTAGTTCGGTCCAAGAATTAGGCCCGATAAAAGGCCCGAAACCCTAATCATTTATTAATTTCGTAATTAATAAATATGGAAAATGTACAGCTCATTAAATGAGTTCAAATATGATAAATATCTTGATGAAAGGGTCCAGAATCCCAATCAAACAATATGATGAGTCACAACACTTATCAGATAAGGATAAAACTTGTCTACCAAGTAATACACTCCTTATCAGTCATCAATAATGAGACTTATCAGCTAAGTCTCCTACACTTACTCTAAATACAAGGCTCCTGACGCCTATATAAGGACCCTCGTCCTTCATTCTAGAACTACGTTTTTTGGCTTGATTCTCTACATAACAGAGATACGTAGGCATCTTGTGAGGACCTGTTTAGTCACGAACCACGAGAGCAGCCATAAAGACACGATTGTCCACCATCATTCATTGAATACATCCGTCAACATCTAAATCTAATTTTCATTCCATAACACCCTATTTTCATATAAAATAATTTCCCTTCAAAAAAAAGAATATAAAATTTTAAATATACAAAACTGAAAGTAAAAGAATTTCTATATTATGTTATCAATAATTAACTTTTATAGACTAATGATCAGACATGTTTATAATTTTTAAAAGCATGTCAAAAATATAAAAGGTGATAACTAAAAAAATTAAAGAATTTGAAGAGTTAAAATTAGAGTTGCAAAACTCGTTACTGGTGGTTACTGTAATTTGTAAAATATTTGCCTAAACAACTCTAGCTTAAAAATTATATTTCAAAAATTTCTAATTTAAAATTAATAAAATGAAGAGCAAAGAAAGAAAAAATTATATTTATTTACAATTTTTTTATATTTATATGTTATAGTTTACGTGAGTTAAAATATTGATATTTTTTAGGTTTTAGTTTACATGAGTTAAAATATTGATATTTTTTAGGTTTTACTAAGTTACTATTTAGTGATGGTTTAAAATTCTTTTTCAACTAAAACTACCACTAAATGGAAAAGTAAAGAAAATGACAAATTTTCACCTTATTATATTCAATTTAGAAAATCTACTTATATTTTGATATAAATTATTAATTTTTTTAATATTAAAATATAGTTCGAATAACAACCAAATACACTTTTAAATATAAAATTCAAAGGTTCTCATGATCTAACTATCCTTATTATTATGGTATAAAAGATAAATTGAATATAATTTACGTATTAATTAAAATGGTCTCCTTATTAAGTCATTATTACTTTTTAGTTTAAATTTTTGAAAAAACAAATTCTAATACAATTTTTTTGAGCTTATATACTTTTTAAATAATAATTTTTTATATGATTTGTTCTTGATCTCCTTGTTCAAAATTTTTATATTACGAAATTGTTTTGGAGGTTATTACCAAATTTTTGAATAAGGAAGAAAAGGTTAAAAAAAGAATTGAGAGAACAAGAGACCACATACGTTAATTTGAGATTACACATCAAACATCAATCAATACATACAAACTTAAAAAAATATCTACCATCATTATTTTCATGTACAATATAAAATAATTTGAATTTTATTTTCAAATATTGAATTATTTTCTTTAAAATATTTTTTAATAAGAGTAACCAAAATCTATTTTATCCGACATTAATTTGGAAACATTTTTTTTATAATTTGATATAGGACTTGCAAAAATCAAGATAATCAAAATCTTACAACTTATATCTTTTTTTAGAAATATAGTATAATAGAAACATGAAATAATTAATATACACATATAAAACACTTAACCAAACCTTAGTGTCCATTTTCAATTTGGTTGTAAGAGCATCTCCATGGTGTTATGTATATTCATTATGTAAAATAATGATTTCGTAAAATTTGTTGAACCTGTAACACAAACTACTCTATGGTGTTAGCTAAAATAATTGGTTATATACTACAAATACATGCAAATAATGATGTTGATGTGTTCATTTTAGAGTATGTGTAAAAAAATTTGGATATTGGCTATAGACAACTTGTAACAAATTATCTAAATTTTTAAACAAGGGAGAGAATAGAGATGGTTGGAGATGAGAAAAATAAAATCTTTAGGTAAAATAAATGTCACATCATTATTTTAGCTAAGGTGTAGCATGCTCTAATGATAACTAAAAAGAACATAAAAAATCTATACTATATTATTAAAGTGAAACTTGGTCGGCAGGTATTTGGTCCGGCTTTATTTATAATCAATTACCTTTTTCAACTAAAATACATTACCTATTTTATATTTTCTAACTAAAACAACTCATATTCTAAAAATAACACGGGAATCAATACTATTATATAATAGACGAAACATTAAAAGTTTGGTCGGTCGGTATGGTACGTTATGATTTTACTTAATTACGCTGTATTTCATGTTTTTACTTAATTAACCTTACTTATTTATAAAAATATATTATTAAATAATAATATTTGTTAGATCAGAATTCAATGATCGTCAGGAGCTAGACTCAACTGATCAGGATTGGTGACGTCATCAGGATTACATGGTCGTCAAGATTGAGATACATATCAGGACTGGGATCAGGATTGATCATCAGGACTGGAAGCTGATCATGATTCCTACTTCGAGTTATATTTGGAGTCTAGTTAAACATGGAAGTTTATTCTGTCGGTTCCTGGTTTGTAGTATGTAGCTATCAATTATAGATAGGTTTCAATCTTTGTAATTGATTAGGACTTATCATTGATAGAGAAGCTGGGTAGTATATAAACACAGTTTTGGTTTCGATTTATGTACAACGCATTGGGGGAACATAATCGAATAGAAGCTCTTAAGAACATAGAATTTCTTGAGAGAGTTTTTGTAAGCTAGCAGCTCTCAAGAACATCAGAATTTCTTGAGAGAGTTTGTAACAGTTTTATATCAGATTTAATAAAGCTGTTATCTTTCTTTCATATTTGTGATATATACATTAAGAAGTCGATTATCTTATACTATTGTATTCAACCCCCCTTCTACAATAGATTATTACTGGGCAACAATTGGTATCAGAGCAAACTGATTTAATTCTGAATCAGATACGATCTAAAGATGTCGACAACCAAGTATGAAAGCATGAAGATTCCCATCTTGAAGAAATCAGAATATCCAACATGGAGGGTAAAGATGCTGATGTACCTGGAGGCTATGGATCCTGACTATTTGGACAGGATTCGCGATGGACCATATATTCCTACACGAATTGTAGAACGAACAGATACAGTACCTGAACATTATGTGGTCAAGGCTAAAAGTGAATGGACTCCAGAAGAAAAAGCTCATGTACTCAGGGAACCAAAGATAAAGAATATCTTACACAGTAGTCTTGATGCTGTCATGTCAAACAGAGTGATTGCATGCAAGTCTTCAAAAGAAATCTGGGATACTTTGGAAACTCAGTGCCAGGGATCTGCATCTGTCAAGAAAAACAGAAGGGCTCTTTTGATTCAAGAATATGAACAATTTGATGCAAGACCCGATGAGAGCCTAACTGATCTATATGATAGATTTCTGACACTATTGAACAGTTTATCTTTAGTTGACAAGGAATATGAAACTGAAGATTCAAACACCAAGTTTCTAAGAGCTTTACCGGAAGAATGGGACACTCAGACATCGATCATTAGACATCAGTATGATCTTAACACTGTGTCTCTTGATGAAGTCTATGGGATGCTAAGAACTCATGATCTTGAAGTTCAACAGAGGAAGAACAAGAAAAGCAGCAAGGCAAAATCAATTGCTTTGAAAGCAGAGGCTAAATCAAAAGGAAAATCTATGGAGGTCTCTAGAAGTAAAACAAGAATAGTTGAGTCAGATCCTGATGACTCTTTATCAGATACTGATGGCAATGCTGATGCCAATACTGATGATGATTCTTCTGACTCAGACATGGAAGAGATGGTTGCTATGATTGTCAGAAACTTCAGAAGGATGAAGTTTAGGAAGAATAGAAGACAAGGCAACTTTCAGAAAAAGGCTTTCAATCCAAACAAATATAAGTATATCAAAAAGGACAGCAAGGGTAGCAAATTTGACAAGTCAAAGGTTAGATGCTACAAGTGCAATGGTATGGGTCACTTTGCTTCTGAGTGCAAGAAGACGAAGGCACTTATCACATCAAGCAAGGATTGGATGGACTCTTCCTCAGAATCTGATACTGAGGTGGTCAACTATGCTCTAATGGCCAATGCTGATGTAACTGCTGCTCCTGATGATAAGGTACTAAATACTATCTTTGATTTTGATACTGATAATGCTTCTGAGTTAAGACGTTTTCTAAAGTCATTACATATTAGCTTTAGAAGTCAAACTGCTGAAAATACTAGGATCTTATCTGAGATGTCTGAACTTAGAAAAAGGAATGATATATTAGAAGCTGAATTTTCTCGTATGCAAGAAGTACAAAAAGAATGTGATAATGTGAATCACATGTACTTAGAGATGAAATCCAAATGTACTGCTCTTGAAAAGGAACTTGAAAATGCTAATGAGAAAATCAGAACCTGGACAGACTCTGGTAGGAAATTTCATGAGATTAATACCTCTAAGAATTGGAAAGAGTGTCTAGGATATAAGTCAGATGAAGATAAGAAATTGAAAGAGAAAATTGTCATTGATGAGACAGTCAGTCCAAAGACCTATAGACATGTTATAGATGCAACCAAATCTAAGATTACTCCTGTTAATTTTGTTTTTGGTAAGGATTCCAATTCTACTTTTGAAAAGGGATCTACTTCTACTCAAGGAATTAAAATCATAAAGTCTAAACCTGTCTTGAATAAAGTCATTAAGAATGTAGGTTTATTGTCTCAGAAACAGCTTAAGGATAAAATCTGTGAGGTGACAGATAAGAAAAAGGAAGCTACTGTTAAGAGAAACAGGAATGGTAAAGTTGGGATCAACAAAGAGAATGGTTACAAATATATCCCAAATGTACCTAGAAAGTGTTGTTTTAACTATGGTAACTCTAATCATCTTGCTATTGATTGTAAGAAGAGTAAGAAGAAGATTACTGATATTCCTAAGTCTGGTGTTAGGAATAGATCAGTATTTTATAAACCACAGAAGTCCTGTTTTCATTGTGGTAGTATATGGCATTCTATTTATACTTGTAAAGATTATCATGAGTTATACTATAACTTTTATGATCCATTGCCTAAAGTTGATAAAAATAGTGCAAACTCTGGTAGCATTAAGAATGTCAAGTTGGAACATGCTTTTGTTAATACTGATACTGACAAAGCAAATCCTGATGGAGTGAATCCTGTCAGGACTGCTAAAGTCAGAAAGTCTTCTGCTGTGAAATTTAATAAATTGCATGGAAAAGGAACCCAACAAGTATGGGTTCCTAAATGTTCTAACTAGTGTGTTTCTATTCTGATTGCAGGGTAAAAAGAAAAATGTGTTAGTCATGAATAGTGGATGTTCTGTGCACATGACTGGAAACAAAGCCCTGTTATCAGAATATGAGGGAAAAGCTGGCCCAACTGTGTCTTATGGAGATGGCAACATTGGACAAACCTTGGGATATGGCAATATAATCATTGGAAATGTCATCATTGAAAAAGTAGCTCTAGTGAAGGGACTAAAACACAACCTGTTGAGTATTAGTCAAATCACTGACAGAGGTTATCATGTCAACTTCTATTCCACTCATTGTGAAGTAGTCAGTAAGGCAACAAGCAAGATAGCACTGACTGGCTACAGGCATGGTAACATATATGAAGGCAACATTCAATCAAATACTGATGACTCCCCTACCTGTCTGATCAGTAAAGCATCAATAGATGAAAGTTGGAATTGGCACAAGAAGCTTTCTCATCTCAACTTCAGCAATATCAATGAGTTGGTTAAGAAAGATTTAGTGAGAGGATTACCAAAAGTGTTATATACTCCTGATGGACTCTGTGATGCATGTCAGAAAGCAAAAAAAAGAAGGACATCATTCCAGAGTAAATCAGAATCCTCTATTGGAGAACCATATTACATGCTACATCTTGATCTATTTGGTCCAGTCAACATCATGACCATCAGTAAGAAAAGATACACTCTTGTAATTGTTGATGAATATTCTAGATTCACCTGGGTGTATTTTCTGCAGAGAAAAGATGAGACTCTTGAAGTTCTGTTGGATCATGTGAGAATGATTGAGACAACCACAAAGTACAAAGTCAAGATACTGAGAAGTGATAATGGTACTGAATTTAAGAATTCAAAGATGGAAGAGTTCTGCAAATACAAAGGAATCATTCAACAATTCTCTGCTCCTGGCACACCTCAGCAAAATGGAGTAGTTGAAAGGAAAAATAGAACTCTTATTGAAGCTGGCAGAACTATGTTGGAAGAAGCAAAATTACCTACATATTTCTGGGCAGAAGCAGTCAACACAGCATGCTACACTCAAAATATCACATTAATAAACAGGCATGGTGTTACTCCTTATCAGTCACTCAAGGAGAAGAAACCAAGTCTGAAGCATCTGCATGTGTTTGGCTGTAAATGTTTTGTTCTCAGAACTCATCCTGAACAACTAGGGAAATTTGAAACAAAGGCTGATGAAGGAATTTTCATAGGCTATCCTGCATCAAGAGCCTTCAGAGTTTTTAATTTGAGGACAAGGACTGTCATGGAGTCAATACATGTATCTTTTGATGACAAGAAGATAGCTGGAATCAATGAAGACTCTCATGATAGATTGATTTTTGAAAATGAAGCTACCAAGGAACCTGAAGAAAGTGAATCAGATCCTGTCCATACATCAGATCCTGATGGGTCACCAAATCCTGATGACACAACAGATGCTGATGGTGCAAATACTGATGATGCAATCAATAGTAATACTTCTAGTAGTTCTAATGTTGAGGGGGAGCAACATCATTCTACTACAAGTTCAGAGTCAACACAATCATCAGGACAGAATTCTTCAGATAATGATTCAAGTGATGATCCTGATAACTTATCAGGAGGAAATAGCAATTATTCAGGGGGAGCTTCAAGACAAGCAAGTTCTTCAAAACAAGATAACACCAATCCAGAAAGAGCATCTACTTCAAGAAACAATTTAACACCAGCAAGGAAATGGACTGCAAGTCATACTCCTGATTTGATCATTGGGGATCCTGATGTAGGTGTTCAAACAAGAAGTGCAACTCAGAATGAATGTCTATACAATAACTTTCTATCCAAGGAGGAGCCAAAGAAAGTTGAAGATGCACTTAAAGATGCTGATTGGGTTACTGTAATGCAAGAGGAACTGAATGAATTTGAAAGAAATGAAGTCTGGAAACTGGTACCAAGACCAAAGAATAGATCAATTGTTGGTACAAAGTGGATTTTCAAGAACAAGACTGATTCTGATGGAGTAATAATCAGAAACAAAGCAAGACTAGTTGCAAAGGGGTATTCTCAACAAGATGGAATTGATTATGATGAAACTTTTGCTCCTGTTGCAAGACTAGAAGCCATTAGGATATTTCTTGCTTATGCAGCACATAAGAAATTCAAGGTTTTCCAGATGGATGTTTAAAGTGCTTTCTTAAATGGAGAACTGGAGGAAGAAGTCTATGTTGAGCAACCTCCTGGTTTCATTGATCCTAACTATCCAGATCATGTCTACAGATTGGATAAGGCACTTTATGGACTAGAGCAAGCTCCAAGAGCATGGTATGAAACTTTAGCTCTATTCTTACTGGAAAGTGGATTCAAAAGAGGTGCTATTGATAAAACTCTATTTTATTTGAATCATGGTAAGGACTTGCTGTTAGTTCAGATTTATGTTGATGATATCATTTTTGGGTCAACAAACAATAAGCTTTGTGAAAAGTTTTCCAAGCTTATGCAGTCAAGATATCAAATGAGCATGATGGGAGAAATGAGTTACTTTCTTGGTCTCCAAGTTAAACAGACTGATGAAGGGATTTTTATCAATCAGTCTAAATATACAAGGAATTTATTGACAAGGTTTAACATGCAAGATAGTTCTCCTGCTACAACTCCCATAGCTACAGCTACCAAACTTGATCCTGATCAAGGTGCTGAGGTAGATGTAACTCACTACAGAGGAATGATTGGATCTTTATTGTATCTCACTGCAAGTAGACCAGATATCATGTTTGCAACCTGTCTGTGTGCAAGATTTCAAGCAAAACCTAGAGAACCCCATCTGATTGCAGTCAAAAGAATTTTCAGATATCTCAAAGGCACTTCTTCACTTGGCCTTTGGTATGCAAGAGAATCAGATTTTGGGTTGTGTGGTTATTCAGATGCGGATTTTGCAGGATACAAAATAGACAGGAAAAGTATTTCAAGAAGTTGTCAGTTTTTGGGTGGAAGACTAGTTTCATGGTTCAGTAAAAAGCAAAAATCCATTTCCACTTCAACTGCAGAAGCTGAGTACATTGCTGCAGGAAGTTGTTGTGCTCAGATAATGTGGATGAGAAATCAGTTGTTAGATTATGGCCTGTCATACTCAAAGATCCCTATTTATTGTGATAACCAAAGTGCTATTGCAATGACAGGAAATCCAGTTCAACATTCTCTTACTAAACACATCAGTATTCGATATCACTTTATAAGAGAACAAGTTCTGGAAGGAACAATTGAACTTCACTTTGTTCCTACTGCTCAACAACTAGCTGATATATTCACCAAGCCACTACCTGAAGCTACTTTCAATAAATTGGTGAATGAACTTGGAATGATGAACTTTGAGAATTTCTGAGGAAAGCTACAGAGAGGAAATCCTGATAACTGTCAAATCCTGATGGTTATTCAGAAAGGTATGTTTTCGTTGATCAAATCCTGATAGGATGCAATCCTGACAGGAAGTCAACTGGTTAAATCCTGATGCTCAGATATTGAAGCTGGTATGAAAACCAGAATTTCTAAGACAATTTGTCAACAACACTCCTGGTAAACTCTGACAAATAAGATCATTACTTAGTCTTTGATTAAGTTATTAAGTCTTAATTTTCAATTCCAATTATATTTTTGTCAGTGATTACTATTCGTTATATTATGTATCAAATGCAGTGTTACTAACAAATTGTGCAGGAAAAGTAAGAAGGACAAGAACAATTGAGCAAATTGATAGTTTTCATTAAATCTTGAAGATTCTTTACAAATGAAAATGGAAATTACATATTCTTTTCCTAGTCTACTTTTCTACTCAGGAACACGTGCCCTGCAAATAAGCATGAACACTCCTGATGGATCATAACCAGGCTTTGATCCATCTAGGGCTTCTCTTGTTCCATCCTTAAGAGACAAGAAGAGGAGCTGATTTACTTGAAGGCGGATCGTCACCGTGACCACCGGGACGCTTCCGTGCCTCCAACTTGCATGCCATACAAGCATCACGGATTCTCTTCTTTCTTTTCTCAAGCTCTCGGACGAGCTCTTCATCATCTTCATCCTCATCCTCTTCATCATCCTCACCCTCTTCATAGATGAGGTTATCAAGCGGATTCCAGTCAGGATTGGCCTGCTGGAAATTATGCAACAGCACATCGGCCATTGCGTTAATAAACGCTTCATGTTCCTGAGGGTCAGGAACTGGTTGTGGCTCAATGTCAGCAAGAGCCTCTTCCATCTCTTGCCATATGATATCGAGCTCAGCATCAGGTATGTTGTTTTGTTGTTGATTAGCAGCCATTGAAAAACAAAGGTGAAAGGTTTTTCGTAAGTTTTTCTCTGGAGAGGGTGTGTGTTTTAATAGATATATGATGTTTATGCTTAACAGTTCTATTTTATAGAGAATGTGTGTTAAGGATGCAGGTCATTTTTTTTATCGAGGCGCCTGTTCAGTTTCTCATAATTACTTTGCCTCGGTAATTGGTAAGAATGGTTACATGGGTATTATGCTATTTGTTCTGTAATCATTTTTTAAAATAAAAAAAAATAGCATTTATCAGGATTGTCAAAATAAATTTTGTTTTCATAAATAAAATTTTATTTTACTTCATATTAAAATTTTTGCGTTTTTCACTCCTGATAAGGCAAATGGTTTCATAGGAAATGCTTTTATTCCTGATGAGGTTAGGTTTTTCTTGCATAGGAAAATGCCTACTCGTTATGGTTTAATTTCTAGTGCTATGGGGCAAGGCCACTCACACCTTGTTCCTAACCCAAGCATTAATCCTAAACAGTCTAAACAGTCATCTGCCACCTCTAATGTCTCTCAAAAGACTTTAGTTGTAAAAGCAAAGAAGTCAGCTAGAACTGATGTGTCAGGAAGGCAATCAGGTTCAAAGGACTTTACCTCTACACCTATCACTAAAAAGAAGTTACAAGGGGGTGTACAAGGGGTCCTGGTGAAGAAAGCTGCAAAGAGAGGTGAGGCTGTTTCTGTTAAAAGAAAGTTAGTGCTCAGGGATGAGACTGACTTAGAGGATGATTTACCTATATCCTCTGTGATGAATATGAATAAGGAAGTTGCTGATACTGCTACTGCAGCTGTGGTTCCATTGTCTACACCACAGAAGAAAAGGAAGTTATCAAAAAGCAGGTATCATATTCCTTTAGAAAAGAAGCAGGATACTGATGTACAGGACACTTCTATTCTGAATGAGCAATCAGTTTCTCCTGCTCAAGCAAATCCTGATGTTAGTATTCCTGATACTGCACCAAGTCAAGTGGTTAATATTTCAGACTCTCCAGCACAGGACTCTCCAACAAAAAGACATATTGATATTTCATGGGAGAAGTATGGTGCTGCTGCTTCCAATCTTGGGATAAAACATCCAATGGAAAAGCTAAGGAAGGCAGAAGAGTTAGTCTATCAGAGACAGAAGAAACTGAAAGGATCAAGCCCACAAGAACCTGAACCTCAAAGTGGTTCAGCAGCTCTTTCTGATGATCCAGCCACACAAGAACCACTCAATCAAAGTTTGAGTGAAGGCTTAGCTCATGGAATGGTCCCACAAGAACCATTTTCTCAAAGGGAGAATGCAGACATCGACATTCCAGCTACACAAGAACCATCTTCTCAAAGTGAAGATGCAGGCCAAGCTACAGTTTCTGAGAAATTTCCTGACAATGCTCAAGGGATTTCTGGTGCAGATGAAGTTCAAAGATTGGTCGAGGACACTGTCAATGAGGGAAGCACGCAAGAACCTTTGACTCAAAGTGTTGAAGAAGCTTCTGAACCTCAAGCTCCACAAGAACCATTGGTAGCAAATACTGATGCAAGCATATCAAATCCTGACGGTGTTTATCCTGACGCTAGTGGTGCTCCTGATGTTGAACCTATCCTGATACAACCACTTCGTTCAAGACCAATGGATCATCCTATCACAGATTCACAGGATAAAATGAAAGGTATAGCTATTCCTGATCCTGATGATACTCATAGTACTGATGATAATGACTCTGATGATAGTGATGATGATGAGAATCGAAAAGAGAAGGAACAGCTTGCTACAGCACTCAAAATTAGTCTTGGAACTACTTTTGGTTCATCAAGTACATATATGGCTGGTAAAGCTTCCACTGGGAAAGATCAGAGACAAGATTTTTCAATTCCTTCCTTTAATCCTGCTGAGGTACTTAGACATAATGAATGGAACAATTCATGGCACAGATCTGCTGAATCTGTAAGTTATTCTTCTGCTTTGGAACATGCCTATGATGCAGTGAAATCTATAGAGAATCAAGACTTGAAGAATCATCTGAAGGCTACAACTTTGTTATCCAAAAGTCTAAAAAGTGAGATTGATTCTATCAAGAACTCAACTGAGTTGGTGAGGAATGATATTTCTCAAAATTTTACAAAGGTGCCTACTGCTTTTCAGCTAAGGGTAGTAGAATCCTAAGTGAAATCTGTTATTTCTGAACAAACCTCTATCAACAGACGGATTGATTCTCTGGATACCAAGGTAACTGACATTCAAGCCTCTCTTTCCTTAATTTTGAATTTATTGTCAAATCCTGATGTCAAAAAGGGGGAGAAGGTTAGTCAGCCAAAATGCACACCTGATCTAGTATTAAGGAATAATGATGATGATACTGGAGATGATGGTAGTGACAAAGTGATACAAGGAGAAACCTCTGATGCTGCCTCTGATGCTGCTGTTATGAAGTCTACAATTCAAACTTCACAAAGTCAAACAACGCAGTCAACTCATGTTTCTGATTCTGGAGTTAAGACAGTAAGAACGTTGGTGCAATCTCAGATCCTGACGGAAGAACAAATCCTGACACCTGGTCATGGACATATTCTTGCTACAATTCCTGAAGGTGATGAAGATGTGATTATTGATAATCCTGAAGATGCATCAAATTTATTCCAGAAGTTTTCTACAAAAGATGGCAGAATTGTTACTCTATATCACACTGATAAAAGAGTTCAACAATTATATGCAAGAAAAGCACTCTCTACAGCAAGTGAAGAATATCCTGATCTCTCACATGAAGAATTCTTAAGACAACAAAGAGAAATGATGGAAAGCTTTAATAACCCTGCTCCTGCTAGAGGTAGAGGAGGCAGAGGTAGGAGAGGAGCTAGAAGAAGTAGAAGAGGTTCTTCAACTCAAACAATACCTAGACATACAAGGTCTCGAGGGTTAAGAATTGAAGAAATTTCTGAACCTATTCAAACTCTAGTAGTTCCTGACAGATCTACTTTTGGTGATGATGGAAATATTGAAGAAGAACCTGAATTGAGAAGAAAATCAAGAAAATCAACTCTCTGCAATACAAATCAAATTGAAGAATCTAATCCTGATGTTGTTCCTTATAATATTCAAGATCCTGATGATTCTAAAATTCTGCAAGAGATTGACTTGATAATTTTATCTACTGTTGTTGATTCTCACAACAAGGAAGTAGATGAAGAAGAAGAAGCCAGAAGAAGTGAAATTACAAGATCAACAAATAGAGATTTCAATCTCTATGTACAAAGGCTTAAACTCTCAAACAGAAGAGTGTGGAGGAACACAAGCAGACAAGAATTTTCACTGGAAAGAAGCTATGCCTTTGAAAAGGAAAAGGATAAGAAGTGGAAACATATTAGCACATTAAGTTGTGATACACCTATCAATTTTCAGTCTGGAGGAATTATTACAAGCGCTTCAAGTGTTGTTGATTTATCTGGGATGGTTAGATCAAAAGCACTCCGGTTAAAGATGTTTTCAAATCTGAAGCAAATTGACAAGTAATTCAAGAGGAGGTATTGGACACAGGGATGCTGAATATCTGAATATGTCATATGTTGATCCTTACTCCTTAACTGAAATTAGAGGTACTTTAACTTCTGAAAACCTGAACAATTTACTAGCTGTTGATATAGTTATAGATTGTCATGATGGTTTTGACAAGAAAGAAAAGCTTCTGTACTTCATGAAAGATGGTAGTGTGAAGATTTTATCTATTCAAGATCTGCTGATGAAAACTACACAGGAACTGAAATATGTTCATTATCTTTTAAGATCGAAGAATCAAATATGCAAAGAATGGAGTGACATGATTTTGTCAACAATAAGAAAAAGACTAGATGGAAACAGTAATTTCAATGGTAATTATACTCCCATGTACTTAAATCAAAGAGGTCAGGATGTAGAAATGCAAAGGGGTACTGCTGTTAAAGAAGTAAATTTTGGCATGACTCATCTTACTCTAAATCCTGATGGGAAGGAAAATACTTATCTTTTGCTTGAAGAGCATAGTCTTCAGAGAAACTCCATATTGAATCTCAGAGCAACTATTTACCAGATTAACGAGGAAGATGAAGAACTCAGAAATCTTAAGGAAAGACTGATTCAAATTCTTGAAGAAAAAGAAGAAAATTTGTTATCCAACTTCTTGAAGATGAATTTGTTCTATCAAAGAATTTAAACAGATAAGTTGTTGCTGCAGATTCTGTACATTTTGTATATATGTTTTTGACATCATTGAATCTTAGGAATCTATACTTTATTTCACAAAGTATGAGATTGGGGGAGATTGTTAGATCAGAATTCAATGATCGTCAGGAGCTAGACTCAACTGATCAGGATTGCTGACGTCATCAGGATTACATGGTCGTCAAGATTGAGATACATATCAGGACTGGGATCAGGATTGATCATCAGGACTGGAAGCTGATCAGGATTCCTACTTCGAGTTATATTTGGAGTCTAGTTAAACATGGAAGTTTATTCTGTCGGTTCCTGGTTTGTAGTATGTAGCTATCAATTATAGATAGGTTTCAATCTTTGTAATTGATTAGGACTTATCATTGATAGAGAAGCTGTGTAGTATATAAACACAGTTTTGGTTTCGATTTATGTACAACGCATAGGGGGAACATAATCGAATAGAAGCTCTTAAGAACATAAAATTTCTTGAGAGAGTTTCTGTAAGCTAGCAGCTCTCAAGAACATCAGAATTTCTTGAGAGAGTTTGTAACAGTTTTATATCAGATTTAATAAAGCTGTTATCTTTCTTTCATATTTGTGATATATACATTAAGAAGTCGATTATCTTATACTATTGTATTCAACCCCTTCTACAATAGATTATTACTGGGCAACAATATTACCTATTTATAACCAATTACCCTTTTTTCCTAAAATAAATTATTTTTTCTAACAAATTCCTCTACTTTTTCAAAGGGCAATTACCTTTTTAACCAAAACATGTTAATTTTTCTGTTTTTCATTAGTAAAACCCCCATTTTCCAAAAATATCACGACAAACCTTTAGTCATTTACTTTTAAACCTATAATATTATAATTATTTTTTAAAAGTTTACCTATTTTAACATGTCTACTTATTTTTCTTAACAAATGCAATCACTAAGAATATTAAAATATAAATAATCAAATACCTATTTATAACCAATTACCTTTTCACCTAAAACACATTATAGATTTTTTCTAACAAAGTCCCTCCTTTTCTAAATATATCACCGGTACTTTTAATTATTAAATTTTAAAATCTCATTTTCCAAAAATATCACGGATATTTACCTTTTAAAACTAAATATATGTTACATTTTTTATTTTTTCTTACTAAAACTACTCATTTTCCAAAAATATAACCGGCAAACCCTTACTTATTTATTTTAAAATCCATTTTAATGTTTTTAATTAATTAAAAGTATTTAGCTATTTTAACATGCCTACTTATTCTTTTAACAAATACAATTAATAATATATATATATATATATACTAGCTTATATCTAGTGTGATCGTATTTATTTGCTCTAATGTGCCGTGTAATGTGCCGAGTTTCTTTTAACATATGCTATTACTTTTATTTTTTATTAATTATTTTATTTAAATTGAATATTATAAAAAATTATATTAAACATGGATTTTATAAGTTTAATATAATAATATTGTCATTATTTCTATATTTTGCCCGTGTTATTTTTAATTCAAATATGAGTTGTTTCAATTAAAAAATATAAAACAGACAATGTGACAATTAGTTACTTATTAATAATTATATAAAATTATATTACATTTATATATATGTTTGTCCGTGTTACTTTTAGAAAATTAATTATTTAAATTAGAAAATAGAAAATTGCTCGTGTTATTTTAGAAAAATTAGTTGTTTACATTAAATTAAAAAACGAAACAGAAGGGTACATCAGGGGCTGGGCAGGAGGAAACAAAGAACGACAAAGCAAACCCAGAAACAGAAAACGCAAACTAAGCCAAAAAAGGCACAAAAACCCCGAACACCCAACACAAACTAGAAGCTGAAATGAAAATAAAAACAGGCCGTAACACTACTGAAATCCCGCAACGGTACTGCTACTCACATTAAACATTGCAGTAGACACCCCAGAAGCTCCCACAAACGCATCAGAAGCGGAGTGCTTCTTAGCATGGGGGAAGAACGAATCGTCCTGAAGCTTACGCTTACCCTTGTCCTGGCTAGCAAGAGACATTACGGGTCCAGGGAAAGGCACTGGATTAGGTTCCCTGATAACAATACCCCCAAAACTGGGACCTTGCGAATAGCCATGAGCAAAGGGATGCGCATTGAGAGCACCCTGAGGAGCAAAAAAATCATCTAGAGAGCCCAAAGGATGTTGAGACATGCCTTCAGCAACAATCGAGGTTCTAGCAAAATCATTAAAAATCCAAGCATCATCAAAGTTAAAAATAGCTTGCTAGTGAAATCCTCGATGTTAAACCTGTTAGGATTTAATCTAAAACTATTTTGTTTAACGTTATGTTTGTTTGAATAAGTCAGGTTGACAGCGTTTTAGTAGTATAATAGGGAGTAGTAGCTTTCCATTTGTTTTTATCGAGTCTGTATTGAGAAAGACTTTCTGCAGTTTTCATTTTATGCAAATCTTGTTTGTTTCTTGATCAATTATATAGGTATTTCCAACATTGTGGTATCAGAGCCAGAACCTGGTAATCACCTAGATACAATCACAGTCCTCGTAAATGGAGTCTGGAAGAGGAAAAGAAAGTTCCTTTGGGTTAAGCTACTCGATGCTCACTAAGACAAACTATACAACATGAGCTATGAAAATGAAAGTCTACATGCAAGCACATGGGGTGTGGGAAGCAATAGAACCCAAGGATGCCGAGACAGTGGTTGAAGACAAGACTGACAAACGAGCCTTGGCGGTTATCTACCAAGGGATTCCAGAGGATTTGCTATTAACACTTGCTGAAAAGAAAACCTCTAAGGAGGCTTGGGAAGCCATCAAGATGGTGTGTCAAGGTGCATACAAGGTGAAGAATGCGAAGGCACAAACACTGAAAAGGGAATTCGAATCACTGAACATGAAAGAAACAGAGCAACTGGATGAGTTTTATATGAAACTGAACGGCTTGGTTACAAATATCCGAGCTTTGGGGGAGAAAGTTGAGGAGACTTACGTGGTAAAGAAACTGCTTAGAGCAGTCCCTGCGAAGTTCCTACAGATTGTTTCAGCCATATAACAATTTGGAAACTTGAAGGAGCTAACAGTGGAAGAGGTGATTGGATCGCTGAAGGCCCATGAGGAGAGAATCCAGGGACAAATAGATGTCAACGAGGAAAAACTGTTGCTGACAGAGGATGAATGGAGAAAACGGGAACACACTGATGGGCAACTGTTACTTACTAGGGAAGAATGGCTTAAAAGATCAGGCAAAGAAGGAGGTCAAAACAGTGGTGAGACTCGTGGAAAGGACTGGGGACGTGGAGGTCGTGACAGAAGCAAAGTGCAGTGCTTTAACTACGGTGTATATGGACATTACGCCGCTGAATGTCGAAAGCCACGACGAGACAGAGACAGTAAGGCTGAGGTAAATCTAACCCAGATTAATGATGATGAACCCGCACTTCTGATGGCTAAGTGTAGAGAGAAACAAGGGGAATTAGTACTGTTGAACGAAGGAAAAGTGTTTCCAGAAGTTGGGCAAGCAAGTGACTACAAGAGTGAAGCAGATGTCTGGTATTTGGATAACGGGGCGAGCAACCATATGACTGGACAGAGGTCAAAGTTTAAAGAGTTAGACGAAAACGTGACGTGACGAGTAAAGTTTGGAGATGGATCTACAGTGAATATTGCAGGGAAAGGTTCTGTGGCTTTCTTATGCAAAAATGGAGATGAAAAGATTCTCAATGAGGTATATTTTATTCCCACACTACGTAATAATATAATAAGTTTGGGACAATTATCTGAAAGTGGAAATAAGATTATACTGAATGGTGAATCTTTGTGAGTATATGAGAATGATGGAAGATTGTTAATGAAAGTCAAGAGGTCTTTAAATCGATTGTATAAAATCGTTATTGAAGAAAACAGGACAGTATGTCTGTTAACAAAAGCAGAGGAATTGTCTTGGCTATGGCATTCTCGACTCGGACATGTTAATTTTCAAGCGATGCAATATGTTACCCAGTAGATATCGATTATAGAAGGGGGGTTGAATGTAATCGTAATAAAATAATCGAATAAACAAATATAAAACAAACAATATCAGCTTTTATTAAACTTTATAAAAACTGATACAAACTCTCTTAAAAAACTATGAGTTCTTAAGAGCTGCTAGGTTTACAAAAATACTCGTGTAAAAAACTATTACTCTTGTAAAACCTATCCTGTGTTTATATTCTGTAACAGCTTCGATGAAGTATATTGTAATAACCCCAAATTTTGGACTTAGTTAATTTTTTTTTATTTGATGAATAGTAAATTTCTGAACCGAAAAAGATTTTCAGACCACCCTATGTACGAGTCGGGATAATGAACTTTCGAAGTAGTATTAGTGATCTACTATGAAAATGAAGGAATGCAAAAGCCGTCAGAATCAGAAGAATAGCATTTTCTGTTTTCTCCGAAATTTCACCAATAACGGATGGATTAATCATTATTTGAAAATATTGGATGATTTAAATTATCAATTCCATGGATATGGATTTAATAAAAGAATTAGTGATGTCAAGAACGTTTACGATAAACTACTTCGATAGGACACTTAAGAAACCCTGCGAACATTCTACGAGATTAAGCGATGACGGAACAACGCGACACTTATCGGATTAAATATAGGCATGGAAGTAACATGTAACAAGATTAATCCAAGGAATGCAACAATTGTATCATCCATGTGAAAGGGAACAAACTAGTAAAGCTGCTTTGCCACCATGATATCCCGTTGCTTGACATGTGTCCGATGATGAGGCAAAGAAAGCTATGACTCACTAAACCAAAGATGACACAAGCACACTACATCATCATGTATTTCACTTATCCAACCAGCCAACCACTCCACTTTATCACAAAATATCAAGGAAAGCAAGCAAATACTCTCCCCCATTTTCTTCCCAAATTTCTGCTCAGCTTGCACAAGGAGAAAAGAAAAATTCATAACTCCAAATCTACTTGTCCTAAAATCACCAAATGTTAACCATAGCTTCTCCACTCCATGTGTAACATTCGTTCAAAATTTCATGGTCAAAAAAGGAGTGTAGACTAGCCAAATATCTTCCCCAAGTTGGAGAACCCAATCTGTCCAGTTTCTGTCCAGCGGAAAGATGGGGCTCAAAACCCTAGCTAGGAAGCTTCAAATTTGATGATCTATAACTCAAAAGAAATCTTATCAAGATCACAAGGTCTGGTAAATATTTTAGCACCAAACTCTTATTTTTCGATTTGTTATGGATTTTACAAGATGAGGATGAATAGTAACTTCAAGTGGTTTCTTGTTTTGATCTTGAAGTTTAAGGCTTGTAAAGGATAATCAAGGAGCAAGGAAGGGTATACTAGCCATCTATAGTCTATATTAAGTACCAAGGAAGGTATAAACCCTCTCACACTTTTAATTATGATTTGATATTAGTGTATAAATGGATGATTGTTAGTGATAGTATGATTTAGAGATGATTTACATGACATGTATGAGGTTTAATGGATTGATTGATGGTTGAGCTAGTGATTAGTGTTATGAGTATGTTTAGACAGAAATAAAGTGATTTGGAGGATATCCTTGGGTTGTTATTGTTGGTTGTGGATTGATGAATTGATTAGAGTGTTTTAAACACGAGAATCGCGTTTAAGAGTCGTTACCATGTCAAATTTTACTTAGGAAGTTTGGACAGAAATCACGAATACTTTAAAGGGCATAAACATAAGGTTTCTGACCATGATCATGTAGGCCCTGTTTCCTAGTTTTTTTTAGCGAAAGAATCGTATCGTTTCGATTTACGGTTTAGGAGAAACGTCCGTTTTAGTGAAAGCGGTTTCGCGTAACTAAGTAGTTCATTGCATGAACTTTGAGATAGTGATCAAACCCCTTAAGCGACTTATTGGAATGTGAAACTTTGTGTTAACATGCTAGGTACGTTTAGGAAGACCCTCGAAAAGATTTCGTGCTAAAAGGATTAAATCTCAATTTTATAAAAATGCGTGAGCGAGCATGCTCAAGTAGAGGATCTTAAGGAGTTAACTTGAAAATGGACTTGTACTTGAGTTAGTATATACTTAGTGTGGTGAAAGCGTTTAAGTTATTAATCTTGAACCTTGTGTTGATTCTAGATTACTGGACCAACCTGAGACTTATTGCTACTTCGGGATTTCCAGGCAAGTTTTCTCATTCCATGCTTTATTTTAAGTTATAATATTTTGATGAACTATATGCATATGATATTATGCGTGCTTTCAAACCTCACGTCATATATAGATGTGATGACATTAAAATTGTTGAGATGAAATATATGCATATGATAGATGCATGCAAGTTTCTAAATCTATACTTTGAAGTATTGACTATATAATACTGCTTTTGCCATGTATAACATTGGACAGTTTTGCGATATATCTTATTTCTTGTTGAAATGGATTTGACCTTTGGATTATATAAAATCTTTTGAGTTAAGTAGTTATGAACCGGTTTACCTGGTAGCTCTAAATATAAGAGCATATTCATTGTTTTCGACTCTAGATCGGGAGTCGGTATTTTGAAATATGTAGATAGCCATGGAAACCCAGAGGGATTCCATCGGCAGAATACTATATCTTTCAAGGAATGTTATTTGAGTATTATCTCAGTCGAGAAATACTATTTGAATACTATTTCTGTTATATATGCTAATGGAAGGCATAACTGTTTTCGAAAGTATATTGTGATACTTGCTTTATGATTTGATTATGAAAGATTATTTTTCCGATAAAGATATCGGGCAACTGTTATTCGATGATTATTTATTTAATGAATATTATTTTGAATATTCATTTAATCCTTATTTATATAATGAATATTATTTTGAATATTCATTTAATCCTTATTTATTTAATGAATATTATTCTTGAATATTCATTTAAGGCTTATTTATTTAATGAATATTATTTTTGAATATTCATTTAAGGTTATTTATTTAATGAATATTATTTTGAATATTCATTTAATCCTTATTTATTTAATGAATATTATTCTGAATATTCATTTAATCCTTATTTATTTGATGAATATTATTTTCGAATATTCGTTTGAGGTTTACTTATTTAATAAATATTATTCGATTATTTATTAAATACTTTTAAAGCGTTTTAAAAATGAGAAATGTTATTTAAAGTTATCCTCGACCTTCAATAATTATGAAGGATATTCTAAGCTGTATTATTAATTATTTTAAATCAAGGAAAGGTTCCCAAACACTGTTTTTCCATTTAAATCTGTCTTTTAAGAGGATTTAAATGCTCGCTCAACTATCAAAATTATGGGAAACCTGATTTAAATGACTACTACTCATTTTAAACTCTCAACTCAAAACTGTCAGGGGACAGATATTTTCTTGGAACAATTTAATTGCTGCAAGTCATCAAATGTTGTGTTACCACCTCAACGATCGAGGGGTAAATTGATGGAACAAGTCGATATCCATTAACAAGCAATAGCTTGGGAAATATTGGAGAATCTTCCTTTCCAACCTAGATATAACTACTTAGTGGAGTCGTATCAACAAGTATTACACTTGGGGAAAGGAGGACGATCTTTACGTTTCAGAGTCATGGATTTCATCTGAACTAGGAGTGGTGTAAGTGGTCCAGTTGCTCCGACCCATCCATTTTATTGCCCCAAATGGGCCGGGAGATCCGGGAAGGCGGTAGACAATGTCAGGCCGTCGTGATTCTTCCATCTACATGTAGAAAACATATTTTTGTTGTACGACCTGCTACTGATCATAGTAAGGTTGGTACAACGGGCGCGGTAGCAACTCCGGTATTAGTTCATCATCCAATTTTGGATATTCTTGCAACATGTATTGGGGAGAAGAACCAATCATGTTGACAGGGGGTCGACAAGTGTTTAAAGAAAATGAAGTTGAAATAAATCCTTGTAACTTCATCTTTGATCTTATGAGTTATGACTCTGATAAAACCTTACTCAGATTATATCTGTACAAGTGGATTTTGGGTTACAGACTCATTCTAATAATTTTCCTTGTAACTTCATCTTTCATGCTATACTAGTATTTTATCCGTTTAATGCATAACATGTGGTTATAAAGATATTTTCGAACGGTATATATGTTGAGAAGGTATTTAAGATATACAGTATATGGAACTGTATAGTATTTTGAATCAATGGATAGGCTTTAAGCCTTGATTCCAATATTAATATCTATTTTAAAAAGATATGTTTGAGACTTGGTTTATCATACTGATACCAAGGATTTCCAAATGATTACGAAGAGTATATGAGTATGATTATAAGTCATAAGGTATTTTAAACGGTATACTATTTTGGGGTTAGACCCTAGTAGTGATAAAAGCTTTGATCCCATATGGATTATCTCCCTAAAAGGTTTAAAGATTTAAACTGGAATAGAATTCTTGCTGAGCACTATTAGCTCATTCTTGCTTTATTAAATATTTCAGCATGAGGAAAGCATTGCCGAATCCACCTCGTGTTACAAGAGCAAGGGAATAGAGAGACCACCCTGGAGTTAGTTGATGCAGGATAGATACTGTCGGTGTGAGCAGAATAGTTGCAGCTTGAATTAGTGAGAATTATTTTGAGTGGGTTGTATTACTAAACCTTGTATAGAATTGTGAGGTCTATTATTGTAACTCCAGGTAGATGTTGTAAATAATAGATGAGATCCGGGATAGTTCATTTGGGTTGTAATAACAAATGTTGATTATTGTTGCTCATTTCCAAGGCTATAACTTGTGTGTGTGTGCGTAAGTGATTGGGGTCTTTGGAGTTGTATTATGAGAATATTGTAAGTAATGCAGGTATTGTATCATTGATGGAGCGTGACAACCCAGATTCCTGACCCCGTCTCTGGGGGTGTTACATATATCTTCTGTAAATCAATCCTTTCCTGAAATTGCGGAATAGTATCAATCAATATCTGCTGACTTGTCCTGCCACTGATGATGACATCATCAGACGTCAGCTCCTGATGCTCCAAGTACTGATGGTATCCGATCCTGACCCATTCATTAAATCATCATTTTCCAACAATCTCCCCCAATTTATACTTTCTGAAATAAATCATAAATTCTCTGAATTTAATGATACCAAAACTTCAATCAAATACTCGTAGGATTAATATAAGGATTTTGCTTAAGATATCCTTCATAATCAGACACTCTTATGAACCCCATGTTCTTCTGAAGAAACTGCTTCATTAACTCATCATCTTTTTCCAATAACAAATCAATCATTTTTCTTCTCAGCTTCCTCAGAGTTTCATCATCCTTGTCTGTCTGATAAATTGCTGTTCTAAGATCTTCAATAGAACTTCTCAGCATTCTTTCATCCAGATAAATAAGCTTAACTCTTTCACTATCAGGACTGAAAGAGAAATACTCCACTCCTAGAGTCTTCTCAATAGATGCACTCCCTTTCTTCATTTCCACCTCTTGTCCATCCATGTCAATGTATTTAGGAGTATATCCAGTATTTTTCAGATTAAGCCCCATCAAATGCAAATTAATACTGGATTGAATCTTCTTTCTCCACTTTACACACAGATCATCTTTAGGAATAAACATATACTGCACATACCTCAATTCTTCCAAGTTCTTCATTGAAATATCCAGCTTTGTCAGTACAAATGTTGATCCATCCTTAAGAAAATACACTAACTTTTATTTAGGCAAATTTCCATCATGAACATCATATACCATTTGAACAGAGATAAGTTTATCAAGATGCCTTTGAGTAACTTTATCACTCAGATTTTCTGTTAGACATGCTTGATCATATGATGCAGCATGAGGAATTACTTCTGCATCAGGATGACCAATTCCTCCATGTGTTCTTGTCCTTCGACATTCATTCTTCTTCTTCGCAACCTCTTCATAAGACTTCTTGAATTTTCCAGATCCATCAATACAAGAAATTCCAGGGAGATTTTTGAAATGTCCACTTGATTTGAATATCTCATTGAGATGAAGATGAGATTTATCTTCCCTGACATCATGGCCTTTTCCTTTGTATCCTTTAACCTTCTTGAATTCGTAAGCATTTCTCGAACTCCTTACAACATTATCCTTCTTTCTCAGATATTCTTGCAACATGACTCCTGACTTAGTGAAGCTTCGTTGTTGTAAAGACTTAAAATAGTCTTTTTCTGCTTGCTTAGCCGCTTCCACATTTAATGATGTTCTTACAAGAAATATCTGTCTATCATTCCTTGAATCATCCCTTCTTCTCCTTCTTTGAACTAGAGAGATATCATCATCCTCTTCTTCTTCTTGATGTGATTTTTCAATACTTTGTTCAGTGATTGTCACTTGAGATGGACCTTCAAGAACTTTCTTTCCTTTTCCCTTAGCAAGAGCAGCAGATATTTCAGATGACGTATCTGTACCAGTATTTGATCCTTCTTTGATCACAATAACTTTTTGAGATTCTGAAGGTGATTTCATAGTCCTTCTTCTTGCTCTACCATGACCTCTACCTCTAGACATGTTTCCCTTATTTTCACTTCTGACAATTCCTTTTTGTGAATTCAGAATTTCATACTCTATCCTTTGGGCTTCCACCATTTCTTCTAAATCCTCATCAGGATACATTTCTTGAAGAAGCTTCCTAGCTTGCTGCTCATTGAATGCTTCAAGTCTGGGATCTTTATAGTGCACAGTGTATTCTATTCCATCAATATTCACAGTCTGATGAAACTTCTTTGCCTGCTCAGCAGTTGTTACTATCACATCATGAGATTGCATTTTAGAACTAGATCCAGAGACTTGTGTTGACTGCTGTCTTTGACTTTGATTAGACACAGTAATTTGTGTCCTAGCAGCAAATACCTATTTTTGACTAGATCCTCCATCAGGAGCATCATCCCTCCTTGGAACCACTAACTCTGGAGAGCATTTGGTTGACACTACTTTCTCCCCCTTTTTGGCATCAGTACCAGCATCAGGAACAAGAGAAGCGATAAGTTGTTAGATATAATTGCTGATGTTTGTTTATCTGTGTATAAAGTATCAGGTAAATATCAGAGTTTAGCTGGAAGACTGGTCAGAGTTTGTTAAACTCTGACAGTCAGAGTTTACTTAGCTGTCGGTGTTATATTCAATGAAGATTCTAGAAGTGATATACTTTGAAGAAGGAAAGAAGCAAAGAGATATCATGATGGCTAAGGAAACGGAACAGAAGACAAAAGCAATTCTTAATTGATATTAATTGTATAGCTGATTTATAGGAATATCAATTAAAGATTGTATGTAGCTGTGTACTATATAAACACAGATAGGTTAACCCTAAAAGGGAAGCGAATACTTGAAATATTATTTTTGTAACCTAGCAGCTCTCTGTGATATTTTACATCACCGAGAGAGGAGTTATTAATTCCAAACAGTTTATTATTCATAAACAGTGTTCTTATTGTTATTCTTATACATATATTTGATTATATATTGTGTATTCGGCCTAACAATTGGTATCAGAGCCTAGGCTGTTTAATATATACAGTTTTTTTATCCAAACACAAGTATAATCATGGCTGAAAATATCCAAGCAGGTTCTAATTCCGAAAAGGTTCAACCAACTTCTGTGAGTCGATATGAGACGATTAGGGTTCCAATTCCCAGACCAGCGGAATATCCAATATGAAAGGTAAAGATGACCATGTTTCTAGAAGCCACAGATCCAGAATACCTTGATAGAATCTATGATTGTCCTCATAAGCCGACTAAACTGTCTACTGTTGTTGCTGATGAAGAACAAAAGACTATTCCAAAGGAAAAGAAAGATTTGACTCCTGAAGACATCTCATCAATTGCAAAGGATGCAAAAGTTAGACATATTCTCCATAGTGCCTTAGATAATGTCATGTCTAACAGAGTTATTGGTTGCAAAACTGCCAAAGAAATTTGGGATGCTTTAGAAGTCAGATGTCAAGGAACAAGTGCTATAAAGAAAAACAGGAAGACTATACTTACACAGGAGTATGAACACTTTGACTCGAGACCTGATGAAACTTTGACTGAGACATATGACAGATTCTATAAACTGTTGAATGATTTATCTCTGGTTGATAAAGAATATGATCTAGAAGAGTCTAATCTCAAGTTTCTTTTATCTCTACCTGAAAGATGGGATTTAAAGGCAACAACAATAAGAGATAATTATGAGCTTGCAGATACAGAACTTGATGAAATCTATGGGTTGATTAAAACTCATGAACTTGAGATAGAACAAAGAAACAGAAGATCTAGTAAGAAGACAAAATCTGTTGCTCTTAAAGTTGAAGAAAGCTTCTTAAGAAAGAGACATCAAAGAAGAAAGCTAAGGGAAAGGCTTTGGTCATAAACTCTGAAAGTGAGTCATCTAACACTGATGATGACTCAAACACTGTTGAATCATCTGAATCCGAGGATGATGAAGAACAAATGATGCAAATGGCTGCTTTGACGGTGAAGACCTTCAAGAAGATGGGTTTCAAGAACTTCAAGAAAGGAAAGAGATTCTCTAGGAGAGATTCAAACTCTGAAAGGAAGAGTTTCAGAAAGTCTGAAGGAAGGGATACCAAATCTGGGAAGAAAGACAAGTCTGAGATCCAGTGCTACAAGTGTAAAGAGATGGGTCACTATGCTCCAGAGTGCAAGAAAGGAAAATCTGAAAAAGCACTCATCACTAAAGGGAGAGACTGGGCAGACACTTCAGACTCAGATGAGGAAGTCAACTATGCTCTCATGGCAACTGTTAAAGATGAATCTGAATCATCTGAAAATAAGGGCATAAGGGAGAGCACCCTAGTCTTGGACAGTGGATGTTCAGGGCACATGACTGGAAATAAAGCCCTGCTATCAGATTATGAGGAGAAGGCTGGCCCAAAAGTTTCCTATGGAGATGGCAACATAGGACGTACTCTGGGATATGGCAATATCAATCTTGGAAGTGTCATCATCACACATGTAGCTCTTGTCCCAGGACTCAAGCATGATCTGCTATCTGTGAGTCAAATCTGTGACAGAGGTTATCATGTAGATTTTCAACCTGAATACTGTGAGGTTGTTAGCAAATCTACAGGGAAAGTTGTTTAAGTTGGACACAAACGTAATAATATCTATGAAGCAAGTTTGGTAACAAACTCTGAAGGAAAAGCTGTGTGTCTGTCTGCAAAGATGTCTAGTGAAGAGAGCTGGAAATGGCATAAGAAGCTCTCTCATCTAAATCTGAACAACATCAATGAGTTGATTCGAAAAGATCTTGTAAGGGGACTTCCAAAATCTATACTCAGCTTAGATGGTCTGTGTGATTCTTTTCAAAAGGCCAAGCAAAGGAAGTCATCTTTCAAGAGTAAGTCTGAATCTTCAGTTGTGGATCCTTATCATCTTCTTCATGTTGATCTATTTGGTCCAGTGAATGTAATGTCTCTTGGCAGAAAGAAATATGCTTTAGTCATTGTTGATGAGTACACAAGATACACCTGGGTGTACTTTCTAGCAAAGAAGGATGAAACTGCCTTAACTCTGATGGAACATGTAAAGCTACTGGACAAAGGATCACAGTATAAAGTGAAAATTATCAGGAGTGATAATGGTACTGAATTCGGAAATGCAACAATGGAAGAATTTTGCAAGGAAAGAGGAGTGAAGCAAGAATTTTCTGCACCAGGGACTCCACAGCAGAATGGTGTAGTTGAAAGAAAGAACAAAACTTTAATCGAAGCTGCCAGAACAATGCTTGATGAAGCAAAATTGCCAACTTATTTCTGGGTAGAAGCTGTTCAAACTGCTTGTTTTACTCAAAATGCTACACTGATCAACAGGCATGGGAAAACACCATATGAGATGGTGAAGAAAAAGAAACCAAACCTGAAATATTTTCATATTTTCGGGTGCAAATGCTTTGTGTTGAAAACTCATCCTGAATAGTTGACCAAGTTTGAATTAAAAGCTGATGAAGGAATTTTTGTTGGATATCCACTGTCGACTAAAGCATTCAGAGTCTATAATCTGAGAACTAAAGTGATCATGGAATCTATACATGTGTCATTTGATGACAAGAAAATAACTGGACTTGAAGATGAAGAAAATCATGATCAACTATGCTTTGAAAATGAAGATCTAAACTCTGATGACGTAAACTCTGATGAAGCCTATCCAACAAACTCTGTTGAAGCATACTCTGAACCTCTACTGGTAAACACTGAGGAAGTTTCTCTGATAGAACAGAATATAGAACCAGTTGAGGGGGAGCAAGAAGATACTTCGGGAACACCTCAACATGATGACTCACATTCTGAAAGTGAGTCAGCTGAAGAATCTGACACAAACTCTGGCTCAAACTCTGAAAGTTCAAACACTGAGCAGTCCAATTCAGGGGGAGCCTCAGATAATACAGATGGTCAACAAGAAAATCAGGAGAGCATGGATCAAGGGGGAGGATCCAATAATGATGAAAGAAGCCACTTACCTACAGCAAGAAAGTGGACACAGGCTCATACACCTGATCTGATTATTGGAGATCCAGATGCAAGTGTGAGAAAAAGAAGTGCTACAACAAATGAATGTTTGTTTCATACATTCCTGTCTCAAACAGAGCCTAAGAAAGTGGATGAAGCTCTTCAAGATGCTAACTGGATAACAGCAATGCATGAGGAGTTGAATGAGTTTGAGAGAAATGAAGTCTGGACACTTGTACCAAGACCCAAAAAACAGATCTGTTGTTGGTACAAAATGGGTTTTCAGAAACAAGACTGACAATGAGGGAGTAATTACAAGTAACAAGGCTAGACTTGTGGCAAAAGGATATTCACAGCAGGAAGAAATTGACTATGATGAAACCTTTGCTCCAGTTGCAAGGTTGGAAGCCATAAGGATTTTTCTAGTAT
This sequence comes from Heracleum sosnowskyi, assembly GCA_030848705.1. Taxonomy (NCBI): domain Eukaryota; kingdom Viridiplantae; phylum Streptophyta; class Magnoliopsida; order Apiales; family Apiaceae; genus Heracleum; species Heracleum sosnowskyi. Next base: position 16,790,131 of record CM061239.1, read on the forward strand.
ATGCTGCTCACAAGAAGTTTAAAGTCTTTCAGATGGATGTGAAGAGTGCTTTTCTCAATGGGAAATTTGAAGAAGAAGTGTTTGTTGAACAACCACCAGGGTTTGTGGACCCCAAGCACCCAGATTATGTCTACAGGCTTGACAAAGCACTTTATGGACTAAAGCAGGCACCTAGAGCATGGTATGAAACTCTGGCTCAATTTCTTTTAGAGAGTGGGTTCACTAGAGGTACAATTGATAAAACCTTGTTCTATTTCAATTCTGGTAATGATTTGCTTTTAGTTCAAATCTATGTGGATGATATAATCTTTGGGTCTACTAATGATAAACTCTGTAAGAAGTTTGCCAAGCTTATGCAGTCCAGGTACCAAATGAGCATGATGGGAGAGCTTAGTTATTTTCTAGGCTTGCAGGTAAAGCAAACAGATGATGGGATTTTTATCAATCAAGCAAAATATACCAGAAATCTTCTCAAGAAATTTGGTATGCTTGATAGTTCATCTGCAACAACTCCTATGGCAACTGCAACCAAGCTAGACAAAGACACAGGAGCTTCAGTAGATATGACAAACTACAGAGGCATGATAAGGTCTCTTCTTTATCTGACTGCAAGTAGACCAGACATCATGTATGCAACCTGTCTTTGTGCAAGATTTCAAGCATATCCCAGAGAGCCTCATCTAACAGCTGTGAAGAGGATTTTCAAATATCTCAAAGGAACCATAACCTTGGGTTTGTGGTATCCTAGAGAATCAGAGTTTAAGCTTATTGGTTACTCTGATGCAGACTTTGCAGGTTGTAAGATTGACAAAAAGAGCACCAGTGGAAGCTGTCAATTTCTAGGTGACAGACTAGTTTCTTGGTACAGCAAGAAACAGAAATCAATTTCCACATCTACTGCAGAAGCAGAGTATATTGCTGCTGGTAGTTGTTGTGCACAGATTCTGTGGATGAAGAATCAACTGCTGGATTATGGGTTAAGGTACTCTAAAATACCTATTCTCTGTGATAATCAAAGTGCTATTGCTATGACAGGAAATCCAGTACAGCACTCCATGACCAAGCACATCAGCATAAGGTATCACTTTATCAGGGAACATGTGGAGGAAGGAAATATTGAGCTTCATTTTGTGTCTACAGATCCACAGCTTGCAGATATCTTCACCAAGCCATTGAGTGAAGCTACATTTACAAGACTGGTAACTGAACTAGGAATGATCTCTGGTTTCGACTAGAGATACTGGTTAGACTCAAAATTTACTCTTCTGTGATATGTTGCTCATGTTTCTATGCATATGTTAACTGTCATGCAAATCATGTTGTTAAACTCTGTTAGCATACTCTGTTGGTTAAACTCTGATGTTAATCTCTGATTATGGTATTGTCTGAAACATAAACACCGATGAAGAAAATAGTATGAAGCATGATTCTCAGTAAGTAATCATGAATCCTTCTGAGTGATATATGATCTGATCTCAAATGTGTGCAGAAACTTTACACAGCATGATACTGTCTCTATATTTATGACATCTCTTAGTTTATTGGTCCTATACACTGAGTCTGTATTAGCTGTTTGCACTTTCTCTCATAAATTATATGTGTTAAATGATGTCAGTCTAAACTCTTATAAATAGTTGCTGCTACTTCACCCCCAAGCAAAAGATGTATAAACATGTACAAATTCCTTTGAGATCATGTTGTGCCTAGGAAGACCCAGGAACTTATTGTGTCAATAAGGGCTAAAATTTGAAATTTTTGGTGACTACTCAATTAGCTAGGAAGATCCAGGAACTTGCTGTTTCAGTAAGGGCTAAAGTTTAAATTTTTGGTGACTAGTCAAGAGGCTAGGAATAACCAGGAACTTACTCTGTTTGTAAGGGCTAAAATTTAAACTTTTGGTGACTAGTTAATTGTTTAGGACGATCCAGGAACTTACTGTTAAGATAAGGGCTAAAATTTCTAAATTTTTGGTGACTAGTGCCAACCTCTGAGTACTGGAAAAAAAAAGGAAATTAGACAGGGGGTGAAAACAATATATATATATAGATACTTATACAAATAAAAAAAATAAAAAAATAAATAAATACATAGGTACAGAGTTTAGATGGCATCAGGTTTTGTTTTACAAATGAGAGTTTGGGCAACCAGTTTTTACTGATTTAATTTGTGGATTTTATGCACTTTGAGATGCTCTAAATATTTACATTCAGTAAACTCTGCTATCCACACAAAAATACTCACAACTGTGCACTTTGAGAAAAGAGTTTATTAATGATGTTGGAGAATTGATAAACACTGATGAACTGTGTACTCTACGCCGAGGTAATTTATTTTTAATCTCTGTTGATTAAAATAAATAAATGTGTTTCAGACATTTCACATTTTTGAGGAACATTAATTTTTTTTTAAAATAGAGAGTATGATTGACAACGGTTTGTATGAGTTTTGAAAAGGATGAAACGTGTCTAGAAAATAGCAGTAATTATTGCCTGTTTTTACTGCGCATGCGTGTTGGAAACTACCACGTTACTGCTGGCAGTTACTGCATGTGTGACACCTGTCCCACTCACACACTTCACGAGTAAGCAAGTTGTGTGTCTTAATGATTAAAACTCTTCAGTTTTAATTTTTGTATTTCTTACTTAATCATTATACACACAACGTCCGTATTCTTTATAGACTTACTCCATTCACAGATATTGTCACACACATTTTCACAAATACTTTTCTGCATCGATTTTTCAAACACCTTTCAAAGCTTATTCTCTGATTATTTTCGAATCTGTTTCTAATGGCAACCACCGTCTTTCACTCTGTTAGATTAGAGTTTGTTCCTAACAATTATGCAGCACCATTGAATAATGAGAACGCACCGGAGGCGTTTCATTTGTTCCAAAACTTTCTTGCCCAGTCTGCTATTGGGCAAGCTTTCATTGAACCTGCGAAACTTTCTGGATCGCAAATCAAGGTTTTCTGGGAGACATGCGTCTATGATGATGGAGGAGAGTCTGGGACTCCTTCGATTGTTTTTGAGTTTCAAGAGCAAGAGTTTGTGGTTACTCCAGACACTGTTCGTGATGCTTTGGGTTTTGAAGATTTTAATGCTTACACAATTTCTGTTGGTGATGCTGAGCTACAGAGGATGATGAGAGAAATTGGTTACAGTGGGTCACTGGCAAGGATAGGTCAGTTGAAGCGACCGCTTTTGAGGAAGGAATGGAGCTTTTTCTTTGATTGTATTACTCGAGCGTTCGGCAAGAAGTGCACAAATTGGGATGCCATTCCTATTGATAGTCTGCAAATCGGGTATTCTCTTCTCTATGGTAATAATTTTGATTTTGCTAGACTAGTACTGCATAATATAGGAGAGAAGATGTCAGAAAATAGAAGTGTAGTGTACTTTGCTCGCTTTTGTCAATTGCTATTTTCTGTTTGTGTTACTGGGGTTGAAATTGTTGCGGATGATGTGATTCCCTCTTTTAAGTTGCATAAGAGGATATTTTCTGATTTGACCAACAAGGATGGTAAGAAAGGGAATGTTGGTGACTTATTACTTCCTGATATAGTCCAACAGTTTCTAAACAATCCACCTCCACCACAACCTCAATCACAATCACAACCATTAAACACTGATCTTCCTCAATCTACATCCCAAAGACCAAAATCTGGAGGTAGAACTAAGCACATGGCTTTTAAAGCTGTTAAGGCTGCTAAACCATCTTCTGATGCTGAGTTACCAAAGTCTGTTGGTACTTCAAGAACAAAGAAAAGGGCAAATAGACCACACTCTGATGCTAATGAGCCCTTACGGACCAAAAGGAGGAAGCTGGTAGCTGCTTATTCATTTGATGAATTGGTTCAAGAATCTACACCTACTGAAGCTCCAGAAATTATCTCTAAAGATGCTACTGTGCCTGATGAAGCCAGAGCAAATACTGATGAGATGGCTGACATGAATGATGAAAAACCTGAGCCAAACTTTATTGATCCACTGGAAATGGAGATAGAGGAGAATGTTGAAGCACATCCTTATGCAACTCTTGAAGAGTTTGACAATGTTGATGAAACAGAGGATGTGGCTGCAGCTGATCAACCTACTGTGATTCTTGTTGAGTCTATGGCTACTCACACAGAGGTATGCTCTGTTACTCACCAAGTTCTTGAAAAGGGTGAGGAGGTTGATCAGACAACAAAGGCTGTAATTTCTGAGAATGTTCTTGAAGATGCTGCAGAGACTGTTCTTGAAGCTGCTGTAGAGCCTATTGTTGAGGCTGTTCAAGCAAATGAGGAACTTTTTGAGAACTTAAACTCTGAAAATATTGCAAATGAAGGTGCACATGAATATGTTGCTGAGAATGTTCCTAATTCTCCAAGTGCATAATCTTCAGCAAAGTCTGATGACACAGCTGATTCCTCATCTTCTCCAAGGGTTTCTGTTCAACAAAATCCTAAAGTGACTGAGTTTGGTGGTACATCTCACCATGATACTGAAACTCATTATCAGGATATGTACTTTGCTAATTGGTCAAGCCATGAGTGTATTTTCCCTGATCAGAGGGCAGCTAATTTTGTGTAAAAGTCTGCTGCAAATATCACCAATCCTGAGCTTTTCACACATCTTAAAGCTACTATAGTTCAAGTAAAGTCTCTTCATAACCGTTTTGATGATACTCCGAAGGCTGTTACTGGGTTGAGAAATGAAGTGGTTGCCAGGGAAGTGTCTTTGAAACATGATAAATCCTTGTATGTTTCTTTATTTAAAGATCAGGAGGCTTTAAGAAACAGGCTGAGCAAGGTTAAAGACAATCAACATGTAATGTCTGACAAGCTTGATTCCATTGTTGCTTCACTCGAATTGCTCACATATGTGTTGATTCCAGATGATGTCAAAAAGGGGGAGAGAGTATTTAAGGACAAATGCAAGAAATCTAAAACTCTGAGCAAAAAGGATGATACTACTGATGGTGGTGATGGTGGTACAAAGGAAAAAGAGTTAAGGTCAAAATCACATCAAGAGCAAGGGAGACTGAGGTCAAACTCTGCTAAGACAAACTCTGGGAGAACAAACACTGAAGCTCAGTCATCTTCAAAAGCTAGAAGTTTACTGCTTACTTCTCAATCAATCACTGATGAAGAGATAGCAGCTCAGTTGTTTTTGGAAGAGCATGGTGCAAATGCAACAGTTGAAGATGTTCAAGCTGAAGAAAAGATGCTGGCTGAAGAGCATAAGAAGAAATTGGTGTCTGGAAAGATCAAGAAGCTTGTGAGAGTTTCAAGGCCAAAAGAGAAAGGGATTGCTATCAAAGATAATGTAGATTCTCAACAGAGTTTACAGTATGTAAGGAGACCAATTGAAGCCAGTCTTGATAAAGGCAAAGGAAAGTTGGTATAAGAAGAACAAGTACTGAAGAAAGCTCAATCAACCTCTGACAATGCTCAAGTTGACAAATCATTGGAAACTGTGACAACCACTGATACTACTCAAGTTGTACAAACTCAGTTATCTTCTCAACTTCAAAGGACATTTGGAAAACCAATCACAGTTCAACATACTCTGAATCCTGGAACTGTGAATATTTTTCAAAGCAAAACCATCATGGGCAAGGAATCTTGAGATAGATCTGGATTAGGATCTCACAGAGAGAAGAGGGTGAATAATAGTCCTATGGATCATACATCATTGGCTGAACCTGGTGTTGGTGTGACTCAAGAAAATCTTGATACTTTGGAGTCTGTTCAGTTAATACATCATAGAGGTTTGAAAAAGGACTTTCTGTTATACTTCAAAACTGATGGAAGAGTATACAGAGTTGGAGAAGCTGACATTGAATTGAAGATGAAGGAAGAGCTAGAATATGTGCTGTACTTACTCAAAGTCAAAAATCAAAGAACTCAACAAGCAGCTGAGGTATTAAGAAGCAGGATGATGAAAGCTAGAGTTCTCAGTGGCTTAAAGTCTGCAGGTTCTTACATACCTAAGTACAGAGATCATCATGGAAAGCTTGTAGAAATGAAGAGGAACAGTGCAAGATTTAGAATAGCTCTTGGTATAAGAGTGTTAGAATTTAATCTGGAGTCAGATAAATCTTTCATGATAAAGCTGGGAAATGAAATGAAGAGGAACAATATTTATGCTTTGAGAGCTGCTATCTATCAAACTGGAGAGAGTGATCCAGAGTTGAAGGAACTGAAAGAGATTATGGTAACTGAGCTTGAAAGGGCTGAAAGAAGATTGCTTATAGACTATCTCAGAACTGTACCTGAAGTTGAAGAGATTAAGTAAATGGAGTCTGTAAGTTTTTAAGTTTTTTTTTGTTCTAAGTTAAAATATAAACTCTGTGATTTTATAAACACTGCATTTATTATATGTTTTGACATCATCAATTATCTGTTAACTTGTACATTTTTGTATGCACAAATTGGGGGAGATTGTTAGATATAATTGCTGATGTTTGTTTATCAGTGTTTAAAGTATCAGGTAAATATCAGAGTTTAGCTGGAAGACTGGTCAGAGTTTGTTAAACTCTGACAGTCAGAGTTTACTTAGCTGTCGGTGTTATATTCAATGAAGATTCTAGAAGTGATATACAATTCTTAATTGATATTAATTGTACAGCTGATTTATAGGAATATCAATTAAAGATTGTATGTAGCTGTGTACTATATAAACACAGATAGGTTAACCCTAAAAGGGAAGCGAATACTTGAAATATTATTTTTGTAACCTAGCAGCTCTCTATGATATTTTACATCACCGAGAGAGGAGTTATTAATTCCATACAGTTTATTATTCATAAACAGTGTTCTTATTGTTATTCTCATACATATATTTGATTATATATTGTGTATTCGGCCTAACATAAGTAAATCCAGCTTAGCATCCATAGATTCAGCCTTTTTCTCCAGAGTTGCAATTCGATGTTCAAGAGAGACATGATCTTTGTGAACACATGAGAAATCTCTTGTATGGCGAGCATCAGATTTAGTATTCGCAGCCACTACATCAGCAATATTCTTTGCAGTTGAAGTCCTGACATTAGTAATCTCTTCAAAGATAGCTTTAAGCATGAGAGAAGTACCTTTGAGATGAGCTTGAAGATCAGAACTTTTAATCTCTTTAGAAGCAGTAGCCATATGACAATGAGCACCAGTAATACCAACAAAAGAGGAAGGATCAGTCCAAGAATGATCCCACTGAGCTCGCCTGTGACTAGTCAGAATGTCTTTGGAAGAATCATCAGGATCAGACTTATCAGAGCTGGAATGAGAACTGTGAGACTGATCCTGAGACAAAGAAGCTGCAGGAGTATTGGATGTACCTGCATCAAAATCAGTAACTCCTAGATCTCTCTTTTATTTTTCAGTGATCTCATCACCGCTCACCAGCACAATATCTGAACTTTTGAGAGTCAGATTTTCCTCACTCAAATGCATAGCATTCGCACTCAGTTCTACCTCTCCTTTTGCCAGTTCAGGAGACTGCCTCTCAACAATTCTGTTTTTCTCTAAATCTTTTCTCTCATTCTCACGAAAAAGGCTCAGAGCACTCAGAAACGAAGAAATAAGAGATGGCAGAGAAGAGTGGAGTACAGTCATACTGACAGGGGATCCCTCGGTCAAGGGTCTGTCAGTAGTCATCCTGACACCATGAGAGTAAACAACCATAGCAGAATCAGGATTAGTCACATTACCTGATTCCTCAATATCCAAGGGACGAGAGGACAATGGTTGAATCATGAGAGCTTGACTATCTTCACTCGGGCATGCTTCCATACTTTGAATGAAAGGTTCTTGTGGAGCCTGGACAATTTGGACTGCTTCAGTAAAGTGTACTGGAGGTTCTTGTGTGTCCTGTCCTTGAGACTTGTCTTCATCAAAATAAGCAATTACCTCCTCTTCTAAAGTGCCTTCATCCACCCTTTGAGTAGATGGTTCTTTTGTGGCTTGATCTACAAGGACCGCTGGTTCACATTGAGAACCAGGTTCTTGTGTATCCAGATCAATACTAGGAGCAGAGGATGTTCTGGATTTAACATTCCGTTTCTTTGTTCTTGTAAAACATATCTTCCTTTTCTGACCAACAGACTCATCAATTTACTTTCGAGCTGCATTTTCCAGTCTTTTGATTCGATCATATGACATATCAACCTTCCGTGCCTATGGAGATACAGGAGGACTGGAGTCAGAAACCACCACATTTTCAGGTGAGGGTTGCACATCAGATGTGGTAACATCAGTGATAGGTACTGCATCAGCATCAAGTCCGGTATCAGAAGTGAAAGTATTATCCGGAGCAAAACTGACAGTAACATCAGTAGCAGAACTGTCATGAAAAGATTTGTGCAGAGCATCAACAACATCAAAGTGAGAGTAGAGAGTAGACTTCCTTAATCTGCGTCTTTTGGGAGACGGTGATAGAACATGTGCCACATCCACAGGAGATATCTTAAATATCGATGACAACGGTACATCATCATCATCATCAGTATCATTATCAGTATCAACAACAGTTGTATGCTCTCGTCGTGAGGCTAATATTTTAGATGCCATACCAACTGATTGATCACCTTGTTTCTCCAGAGTTTCAGTGGGGGAGTGTGACAAGATCCTTGATCCTGACGACTGAGAATGTCGCACAGATTTGGCTAACCTTGTATGTTTTACAACTGATTGCTGTTGAGAGCCATCAGAGGTGGGATTTGAGTGTGTGGGAATCTGTTTAGGTTTTGTACTTGGGTTAGATCCAGAGGGGGTATCAACATCCGACCTCCGAATCAGAGTACTAGGATCCAATCCATAAACAGTAGGCAATCTCTGTCGCAGAAGTTGCCTGACATGTTCAGGATACACAACATCACCCTGAAACATTTGTTTTCCTTTTAACATGTACTCCTGAAAGGATCGAGGAGTATTCTGAAAAACAGGCAACAAGCGATCATCTTGAAAAGCAACATTAGGGCACAAGTATTTAAAAATCAAATGCAGAAAACGACCAAAGTAGACAGTTTCCCGATTCTCATTTATTCTACTTCCTATGGAATCAATAAGCATGCTAGCTATATTAAAATCAAACCCATAGATTAGAGAGTACCCAATGTTTTGTGTGGCTTGAGTGAGAGCATCAAAGTTTGAGCTTTTGTTCATAAAACACTTACCGATGGAATCAAAGAAAAAATTCCATTCTTGACGAAGCTTTGTTCTTACCAGTCTGCCCATTCTGGTCATATCACCATTATAGTCAATTTTGATGAAGAACTCCCTAAGTACAGCCTCCGAAAAGAAGGGAGTAAAGGATGTAGGACTACCCAGGTGCAAAGCACTTTGAACAATAGAGGGAGTAACCTCATACAGATCATTCCTATAGGAGAATGTGAGACTGGGTTGAGTATTAGAAGTACCTGGAGTGTATGTTGCAGTACTCCAAATCTGCATCACTGCTTGTGCAGAAATCGCCATAGGTTCTGTCAGAGCAAACCCAATTGAGCTAGAACCCAGAAAATCCTGAATGAGATGAAATTCGGATGGGGCTTTTGCTTTATCCAGAATAGTAGAGTAATTGTTGGTGACAAAGAGAACTCTATTATGAGTCAGATTCTTGTTTGTAGGAGATGGAGAATGAGTTGCTGCCATTGTTGAGAGAAAACAAATACAGAGAGAATAATATGGATATTCAACAATGATAAGAAAGTTTAAGAGAAACAAATCTTTTGAGTATAGTTAGCAACACAATTTCTCCGAAAAACAAGACTAATGATGACTATTGGATAGATATCGTGCAAAAATGGGTATGCACGATTGCCAAGGACGCGTGATTAAAGCGCTATACACCACTGTTGTATGTACTAGTGCGTGAAGAGCACACGTGGGGACACCTGGCACCAAGTAACCTACTCAATATATCCTGCAATCAGCATACATCAAATGGCAGGAATCTTTGAATTCATGGATGTCGAAGCTTTCTTGAATATGAACTGGGAACAACAAGCAAACTATCTCATTGATGAGTTGCTTGTTCTATCATTTCTGAATGATGAAGGTCTTATTGCTGACGATGAGATTGCTGAAGGTCCTATCTCCAATCCTTATATTCACATCATTCGTCCTGGGCCATATGATGTACCCATCCTCGCGGATGATGAAACTGCGGAGATCTGTCTGTTGCTTTTCCAACAGAGCTACTTAGAGGGTTCTGAGGATGATCACTTCTTGGAATCCTACAAGCTGCAATCAGGAAAGGGAAAACGAGACGATGATGATGATTCAACATCAGGAGGATGTCAAACCCGTGAAATCCCAGATGGTATTATGACCAGTTGAACTGACAAGTAGACGTCATCAGAGGCAAGAGAACACTATAGCTTCTGGCTCTAGCTCTTCTGCCTCTGATGTAGCATTTAAGTACTTGTCCTGGTTAGTAAGGCATCTCTCTGTAAACATAGTGAGTAGGATTCAAGAGAGAGATTAGCTAGACAAATGTATGAGATTGTATGCATGTAAAGATTGTTTGAATCAATTAATGAAAAAGATCCATTTTGTTTTCTTTACATTTAACTGCAATTATTTTGATAAATGCATAAACAAGAATCAATTATCAGAACTACAGTCATCAGTATCTCATATTAATTGCAAGGTGAAAGAAAAGATATCACTTTAAACAATAAACCAGCTTACTCATCAGTACCACTTGTCACCATCAGTACTTAGCACAATTCCTTCTTATCAGTACTGGTATCAGTATCAACCATCAGTAGCAATATTCAGTATCAAGTATCAGGAGTTACTCGCTTGTAATCATTCCAAGTTCATTCACAAGTCTAGTAAATACCGCCTCTGCCAGAGGCTTAGTAAATATATCAGCCAGTTGTTGATCTGTGGGAACGAAATGAAGTTCAATCGTTCCTTCCATTATGTGTTCACGAATAAAGTGATACCTCATACTGATATGCTTGGTCATCGAGTGTTGGACTGGATTTCCTGTCATTGCAATAGCACTTTGATTATCACAATAAATAGGAATTTTAGAAAAGTGCAAACCGTAATCCAGCAGTTGATTCTTCATCCATAGTATCTGAGCACAACAGCTTCCTGCAGCTATGTACTCAGCTTCTGCAGTCGAAGTAGAAACTGACTTCTGCTTCTTGCTGAACCATGAAACCAGTCGACCACCTAAAAATTGACAGCTACCAGAAGTGCTTTTCCTGTCAATCTTACAACCAGCAAAATCAGCATCAGAGTACCCTATCAGTGTGAAGTTTGATGCTCTGGGATACCACATACCAAGATTTGGTGTCCCTTTAAGGTATCGAAATATCCTTTTTACAGCTATCAGATGCGGTTCTCGTAGTTGGGACTGAAATCTTGCACAGAGACAAGTTGCAAACATAATGTCTGGTCTACTGGCAGTGAGATAGAGAAGAGAACCAATCATTCCTCTATAGCTTGTGATATCCACTTCAATTCCTTCCTTAGAGTCAAGTTTGGTGGCAGTAGCTATGGGAGTATTGGCAGGAGTACTGTGTTGCATGTTGAATTTCTTGAGTTTGTTTTACTTGCAACCCCAGAAAGTAGCTCATTTCTCCCATCATGCTCATCTGATATCTTGACTGCATTAACTTAGCAAACTTCTGACACATTGTAGCATTAGTAGATCCAAAGATTATGTCGTCTACATATATCTGAACTAAAAGCAAGTCTTTGCCTTTTTGGATATAAAACAGAGTTTTATCAATGGTGCCTCGTGTGAATCCACTATCAAGAAGAAACTGAGTAAGTGTTTCATAACAGGCCCGTGGTGCTTGCTTGAGTCCATACAGAGCTTTATCCAGTCTATACACATGATCTGGATATTTAGGATCAACAAATCCTGGAGGTTGTTCAACATAAACTTCTTCCTCCAATTCTCCATTTAAGAAGGCACTCTTAACATCCATCTGAAAGACCTTGAATTTCATATGTGCAGCATATGCTAGGAATATTCTGATGGCCTCCAATCTGGCAACTGGAGCAAATGTTTCGTCGTAATCAATGCCTTCTTGCTGAGAATACCCTTTTGCGACAAGTCTGACCTTGTTCCTTGTGATTATTCCATCAGAATTAGTTTTGTTTCTGAACACCCATTTAGTTCCCACAATAGATCTATTTTTGGGTCTTGGAACAAGTTTCCAGACTTCATTTTTGTCAAACTCATTGAGTTCTTCTTGCATTGCTGTTACCCAATCATCATCTTTCAAAGCATCTTCAATTTTCTTTGGTTCTTCCTGTGAAAGGAAGTTGTGAAACAGACACTCATTCTGAGTTGCATTTCTTGTTTGAACACCAGCATCATGATCTCCAATAATGAGATCAGGAGGATGCGCTTGTGTCCATCTTCTTGCTGAAGGTAACTGAGTTCTTGAACTTGATGCTCCCCCTGCATCAGTGTCTTCCTCAAAAGAACTTTCTTGAGTTGTATGTGAAGCTCCCCCTGTATCAGTGTCTTGATAAGATCTACTGGAATTAGAATTTCTCTGATGGATATCTCCTGATGTACTGTCAGTACTTGCATCAGTGCTGTTATCAGTACTTCCATAAGTATCTGTAGAAGAGTTGTTTTCAAGAGATTCATCATTTGTAGTATTATCAGTAGTATTTATGATATCATTAGGCTCCCCCTCAATATCATCACTACTGATTTCAGCTTCTAGTTCGTCTCCAAATATCAATTCTTCATGAGTATCTTCATTTATTCCAGTAATTTTCCTGTCATCAAATGATACATTTACTGAGACATTCACAATCTTAGTTATCAGATTATATACCTTGAACGCTTTTGTCGTATCAGGATATCCAACAAAAATTCATTCGTCTGCTTTTGATTCAAATTTTCCAAGCTGCTCTGGATGTGATCGTAAAATGAAGCATTTGCACCCAAACACGTGCAAGTGTTTTAAGCTTGGTTTCTTTCCCTTTATCATCTGATATGGGGTCTTGCCATGTCTTGTAATCAGAGTACAGTTCTGAGTATAACATGCAGTGTTGACAACTTCTGCCCAAAAGTAAGTTGGCAGTTTTGTAACTTCCAGCATTGTTCTTCCAGCTTCAATTAGAGTTCTGTTTTTCCTCTCAACTACTCCATTATGTTGAGGAGTACCAGGAGCAGAAAATTGTTGTACAATTCCTTTTGATTTGCAGAATTCTTCCATTGTTGAGTTTTTAAACTCAGTTCTATTATCACTTCGAAGAACTTTGACTTTGTTGCTTGATCCGTTCTCCAGCAATTTGACATGCTCTATCAGAATCTCTGGTGTTTCACTCTTTTTATGCAGAAAGTATACCCAAGTAAATCTTGTATACTCATCAACAATTACTAGAGTATACCTTTTCTTGTTAATAGACATCACATTCACGGGACCAAAAAGGTCCAGATGTAGCAAGTGATAAGCCGTGTCTATTGAGTGTTCTGATTTACTTTTGAAGCTAATTCTCTTTTGTTTTGACTTTTGACAAGAGTCACAGAGTCCATAAGGAGAATACATTGATTTTGGGAGACCTCTCACTAAGTCCTTTCTGACTAACTCATTGATGTTATTGAAATTCAAATGAGAAAGCTTCTTATGCCAGTTCCAGCTCTCATCTACTGATGCCTTTGATAGAAGACACATCAGTTTCCCATCAGTAGCAGAGTGTAAGTTGGCTTCGTATATGTTACCACGTCTATAACCCGTAAGAATCACCTTTCCATCCTTCTTACTTGTTATTTCACAGTGAGATTCATAAAAATTGACATGATAACCTCTGTCTGTAATTTGACTGATGCTCAAGAGTTTATGCTTCAGTCCTTCTACCAGAGCTACGTCATGAATGATGACATTTCCAATCACAATGTTGCCATATCCCAAGGTATGTCCTATATTGCCATCTCCATAGGAAACCTTTGGGCCAGCTTTCTTCTCAAAATCTGATAGCAGGGACTTATTTCCAGTCATATGTCCTGAACATCCACTATCCAGAACTAAAACATTTTTCCTGTTGCCCTGCAATCAATATTTCAATCAGTTAGAATTTTTAAGAACCCACACTTGTTGGGTCCTGTTTTTCAATTTCTTGTTAAGATTTGCAGCGGAATTTTTCTTTAAATCATTTTCAACTGAATTATCTCCACTTGATCTTGATTTAACAGAGTCTTTCTTAACATACACATTTCTAGTTAACAAAATCACTCTATCACTTGAATTTGCACCTTTATTGAATTTAGGCAAAGGAACATAATTATCATGATACAAATTGTGATAACTAGTACATGTGTAAACTGAATGCCATTTGCTACCACAGTGAGAACACGGATTCTGTGGTTTATAATTAAAATTTCTACTCCTAACATCAGAAATAGAAATTTCAACTCTCCTCTTTTTATTCTTCCTGCAATCAATGGCAAGATGATTAGTATTACCACAAGTATGACATGTCTTTCTTGGAGCATTAGGAATATACTTATAATTGTTAGACTTGTCTATTCCTAGTTTTCCATTCCTATGCCTTTTGGGAATCTTCTCATTTTTCTTACCTGTTGCTGCATTAATGTAAGATCCGGGAAAATAACGTGTTATTATGTGATGTGAAATGAAATTTTAATTTCATATTAAGAGTTATTAAATGATTTATCTGTTTAAACGTGCTAAGTTATTCGTTAAATGATTGAATATGTGATACTGTGGTGCTATGTGAAATGTGTGGGGAATTAGAAACTATTTTGAAAAGGATGTCATACTATTTTATTCTATTTTAATTATCGAAAAGACAATTTGGACCGTTCCCAAATTATTCGGGACATTGGTATATCGTTCGTACCAATATTTCATTCGTTAAAGTGGGAAGTATTCGAAAATATTCGTAATTGTTAGGTCCAAAGTATCGTAGAAGGGGGGGGGGGGGTTGAATACGATACTCACAAATAATTTAATTTCGTTCGCGGATAAATCTTTCAGTTCTATGACGAAATCAAACACACCAAACCAAATCAAGTTTCGGGGAATATATCTTTTTATAAATATAAACCTCGAGGGGTGCTACAATTTCTAATCCGTAGATTAGCTTCAATGAGTTCTAGGTTATTCACAATCAATACATTGATAGAGTTCCAGCAGAATTAATGTTCTTAGTATTTTCTCTCTGGCTTTTCCTCTCTCTCCGTAATTGCTTCTGTGTGAATGAACCTGACTGAAGAAGACACACTTCCTCTGTTGTAATTGTAGTCTTAGTTTTTAGAAAACTATCGAACCTTAATTGTTAAAACAATCTTGGCCGTCCAATTCTCATCAACCTGACAAACAAAGAAAACTTTTCACCCACTTTGTGAATTGAAAACTATCGAATAATAAAGTAATAATTACATTCGATGGTTTTTAAAATAAAAACTATCGAATGGAACTTTTACTTTATTAAAGTTTTCATTCACTTTTTACTTTTCATTCGATGGTTTTCTAATTAAGAAAACTATCGAACATTTTCTTTTGTTTTTCTTTATGTCACCTTCGATGGTTTTCTTAAAAGAAAAACCATCGAACTCTTTTCCTTGTCCTTGACCTATTAGAAAATCCATTCAGCTCCAGGGTGTTTGATTTTAGACTGTATCAATTTCTTCTGAGACGATAAAACAACTTGATCTTTTTAGTGCCGTCACCTAGTGCAACTGGTCTGGTTCACAGATGAATAACACTTGATCAATTCTTCTTTTATGTCTTCAATTCAATGCTGCTGATAAGTCCCTTGTCGTTCTGGTTGCTTCGTTTAAATCACTAGAATCCCGTGGCACTTAACCCTAAATCATTCACATACTTCTGTCGTCTTGAAAGTCTTGTTTCTTTTGCTGTCACTGAGGCTTGAACATTTTCATGAACTTCTTTCCGTGACCTGTTTACGGACTTCAAGAATACATAACGTATTTTGATTTTTTGAGTTTACCTTTTCTTCTTTGATTCTGGATTCCTGTGCTTCTGTTAATACTATTGTCTGTCTTGTCCTTTATTGAGTTGTAGTTATCTCTTTTACATCTTATGTTACATTATGCTTTACAGTAATGGAGGTATTTTGGTTCGTATATTTGGTATTAAACGACACTGGTAGTTATCTGTACTTTATGGATGATTATCGTCTCGAAAAACGTGTATTCTGCTTTATTAAAGGTTTAAAGCATATATTCTGTTATATTAAATTTAAAACGATCCATCGGATCAATATCGATCCAAAAATGTCGTTTGGGGTATTATTTTCCGTTTATTATAAAAAGGCAAATCGTACTTTGTTTTTCGTATAATCATGCTTAATTACAGTTAAAAATCCGAAAAACCCTAGAACGTGTTCTTCGTGTTCTTGAGAATCAAACTCAATTTTGAAGGCGTTATCGGAATCCGATTTCGATGTTCTTGTAACCAAAATGAATCTCTCATCATCCTCTATCCAAATCCACCATCAAAATCTATGTGGGTATGATTTCTGAGTTTTTCGTTAGCGTAGCCCAATCAGCATCAGAAAAATCAATAAAGGGCGCTTTGGATGAAAGAAATGAAGTATCAACAGTTGCCTCGGTTTCTGTTCGTCTCCTTTTAGAGGAAGGCAGAGCTGCTGTTGAAGGGTGTATCTCCTTATGTGGTGCTGCTAAGGCACTATCTCCCTCTACACTCACGGATGTCTGAATATTGGGTATAGGAGGAGAAGGAGGCTCGTTTATTGTTTCATTTGGCTCTTCCAAAGGCTCTTCGACCGTGGTTAGAGGTTGTGGGTTTGCAACCTCCTGGTCTGGAATGGCCACTGAGGGCTCTGGATCAACATCCATAGGTTGTGGTTCAGGAGCCAGTTCAGGTTCAGGAATGTTACCTTGATTTACCTGTTCCCCTGGAGGTAGAAGTGGTAGGGGCACCGTTCTTAGATATTCAGTGAGAACAGTGGGTACCCCTGGAAGATATTTGTTCTTCCTTATCAGAGCGGTTATTGCATTGCTCTTAATCTTCATGCACTTCATGGTCTCCTCGCCTTCGAATGTCTTTGCTGTTTAATACAAAAACTATCGAACACCTTTTGTTGAAAAACTATCGAGAATTAAAATAAAGGAAAAATTAATTCTCTCCGATAGATTTTCTTTTTGTTTAAAAAACCATCGAGAATTTAGATAAAGACTAATGAAATTCAATTCGATGCTTTTTCAAATTTTCTTCAAAAACTATCGAGAATTGTTTTCGATAGATTTTCTTTTTCCTTTTCAAAAACCATCGAAATTAACTTTCGATAGATTTATCAATGTACTTGAAAAACTATCGAATTTTCCTAAATTCGATATTTTTGCTTATGTCCAAATTTTAAAACCTGTTCTTGTTCTAAAAATCAGACTTTTATTTTCTGTCAAGTTTTATTTTGAATAAACTTTTTCAAATTTACCAAAATCAATTGTTAACAGAAAATTCACAATTTTCTTAGAATAAAAACGACTAAATATCATTGAATGATATTAACCAATTAACATCCAATAAATTATGCTACATTAATCTACAATGTTAAAAACAAAGTAAATTAATTCAAATTAAATAGATGCTTAAATATTTAGAACAAATATTAGCACCTAAATAATCTTTAGAATTAATAACCAATTAAATGCCAGAAGATATATCATCCATAATTATGACATAAAATTAGTATACTAATCCTAACTACGAGAATTGCTCCAGAAAATAAATTCACGAGTCCTAAGGATATAGCAATTCTTAAACTCATGTATTCACCAGGACTCTCTGCAGTTACTGACTTCTAATCAAAATCAATTAGAAATATTTAACATCCCAAGTTCACCAACCAGCTTATTGAAAGTGGATTCATCAAGCGGTTTAGTAAAGATGTCTGCAATTTGATCCTCTGTGGGTACAAAATGTAACTCCATAGTTCCATTCATGACATGCTCTCGGATAAAATGATACCTGATGTCGATGTGCTTCGTCCTCGAGTGTTGCACTGGGTTGTTTGAGATTGCTATGGCACTTGTGTTGTCGCAAAATATTGGAATCTTTGTCAATAAAAGTCCATAGTCACGGAGTTGGTTTCTCATCCACAAGATCTGAGCACAACAGCTACCAGCAGCAATGTATTCAGCCTCAGCTGTTGATGTGGAAACTGAATGCTGCTTCTTGCTATACCAGGAAACTAACCTTCTTCCAAGAAATTGACAGCTTCCTGAAGTACTCTTCCGATCAATCTTACAACCTGCAAAATCAGAGTCTCTGTATCCAATAAGATCAAATCCTGTATCTTTAGGGTACCAAATTCCAAGATTTGGGGTTCCCTTAAGATATCTAAATATTCGCTTAACAGCTATTAGATGAGATTCTTTAGGATCAGACTGAAATCTAGCACACAAGCATGTTGCAAACATTATATCTGGTCTACTTGCAGTGAGATAAAGTAATGAGCCTATCATACCTCTGTAGCCTGTGATGTCAACCTTCTTACCAGTTTCATCCTTATCAAGCTTAGTGGCAGTTGGCATAGGAGTCTTTGCTGTAGATGAGTCTTCCATTTGATACTTCTTCAGAAGATCTTTGATGTACTTGGACTGACAAATGAATATACCATCTTGTTTTTGGTATACTTGCAGTCCAAGGAAGAATGACAATTCACCCATCATGCTCATTTCATAACGACTCTGCATTAACTTAGCAAATCTCTTGCATAGATCATCATTAGTAGAACCAAATATTATGTCATCAACATATACTTGCACCAATATCAAATCATTTTTATGCTTTTTGACGAAGAGAGTTTTGTCTACAACACCTCTTGTAAAATCATTTTCAAGTAAGAATTCAGAGAGAGTGTCATACCATGTCCTTGGAGCTTGTTTGAGTCCGTAGAGAGCTTTGAATAGAAAGTACACAAAGTCTGCCAGTTTTGAATCCTCAAAACCTGGAGGTTGTTCCACATACACTTCTTCTTCTAACTCCCCGTTCAGAAAAGCACTCTTCACATCCATTTGATATACCTTGTAATTGGAATGTGCTGCGAATGCCAGAAACATTCTGATGGCCTCAAGTCTTGCTACTGGTGCATAGGTTTCATCATAATCTATACCCTCTTCTTGAGAGTAACCTTTAGCAACCAGTCTGGCTTTGTTTCTCGTTACAATGCCATCTTCGTCTAACTTATTTCTGAATACCCATCGTGTTCCAATAACAGATTTTCCCTTAGGCCTGGGTACCAGCTTCCAAACTTTCTGCCTTTCAAACTGATTGAGTTCTTCTTGCATAGCAATCACCCAATCTGGATCATCTAGAGCATCTTCAACTTTCTTAGGTTCTGTTTCTGAAAGAAACCCAGAATAGTGACATTCATTTTGTGATGTTCTCCTAGTTCTCACTCCTGTGTCCGGATCACCAATGATCAAGTGAAAGGGATGATCTCTATTCCATACCCTTTGTCTTGGCAGATGCGATATTGATGATTCTCCTTGTTCTAGATGTTGTGGAGTGTGACTAGTTGATCCTTCTCCTGCTCCCCCTGAGTTGTTGACGGTTTGATCTGTTGATTCTGAAGACTGACTAGTGGATCCTGTAGAATTTTGAGGATTTCCACTTTGGTCACCACTTTGTCCAGAATCATTATCATTATGATTATTATTAATAACTGTAACAACTTCAGGTACTTCTTCATTGTCAGAGAGATCTCCTGATAGATTTTCAAATACCAAAGATTCAGAGTTCTCTCCAGTTTGCAGGCCTGGTCTTTTGGTGTCGTCAAATGTTACATTAAAGCTTTCCAACACCTTCTTATCTTCAATCACATTTACCCTGAAAGCCTTAGATTCCAGAGAATAGCCCAGAAAAATGCCTTCATCTGCTTTGGCATCAAACTTGCCAAGATGTTCTCCATCTTTAAGTACAAAGCACTTTGCACCAAACACATGAAAGTACTTCAGTGTTGGCTTCTTGTTGGCCATTAACTCATACGGAGTCTTTTCATGATCTTTGTTGATCAGGGTTTGATTCTGAGTGTAGCAAGCTGTATTCACTGCTTCAGCCCAAAAGTAAGTGGGAAGTTTTGATTCACTCAACATGGTCCTTGCTGCTTCAACCAAGGTCCTGTTCTTCCTTTCCACTACTCCATTCTGTTGAGGAGTTCTTGGTGCTGAAAACTGTCTTGATATTCCTTTCTCTGAGCAGAAATCATTAAGAACTGCATTCTTGAATTCAGTTCCATTGTCTGATCTGATTGTCCGCACAGGTAGCTTAGCTTCCACTTCTATCTTCTTGATGTGATCAATGATTAGTTGTGTTGCTTCATCCTTTGTTTGTATGAACAACACCCACGTGTACTTGGAGTAGTCATCCACCATCACCAATGCATATCTGTTTCTTGAAAGTGACATAACATTAACTGGACCAAATAAATCCATATGAATCAGCTGTAATGGTTCAGTAATGCTTGTCATTCCTTTGCTTCCATGTGATGCTTTCTTCGACTTCCCCTTTTCACATGTGTTAGATCAAAATTCAATGATCGTCAGAAGCTAGACTCAACTGATCAGGATTGCTGACGTCATCAGTATTGCATGGTCATCAGTATTTGATCAAGCGTCAGTATCTTATTGATCATCAGGATTCCTACTCAGACTATGATCAGGTTTGATCATCAGGACTTGAAGCTGATCAGGATTCCTACTTCGAGTTATATTTGGAGTCTAGATAAACATGGAAGTTTATTCTATTTGTTCCTGGTTTGTAGAATGCAGCTATCGATTAAAGATATGTTTCTATCTTTGTTATGATTAGGACTTATCTTGTTATTGATAGAGAAGCTGTGTGCACTATATAAACACAGTTTTGGTTTCGATTTATGTATTCATTCGAGAGAGAACATAATCGGAGAGAAGCTCTTAAGAACAGAATTTCTTGAGAGAGTTTTTGTAAGCTAGCAGCTCTTAAGAACATCAGAATTTCTTAAGAGAGTTTGTAACAGTTTTATATCAAAGTTAATAAAGCTGTTATTGTTATTGTTATTGTTATTGTTATTGATCTTTCATATTTGTGTTATATAAAGTCGAGAATCTTATACAATTGTATTCAACCCCCTTCTACAATTGTTATTTACTGGGCAACAATTGGTATCAGAGCATACTGATTTAATTCTGAATCAGATACGATCTAAAGATGTCGACAACCAAGTATGAAAGCATGAAGATTCCCATCTTGAAGATATCAGAATATCCCACATGGAGAGTAAAGATGCTGATGTACCTGGAGGCTATGGATCCTGACTACTTGGACAGGATTCGTGATGGACCATATATACCAACAAAGTTCATAGAACGAACAGATACAGTACCAGAACATTATGTGGTCAAAGCTAAAGCTGAATGGACTCCAGAAGAAAAAGCTCATGTACTCAGGGAACCAAAGATAAAGAATATCTTGCATAATAGCCTTGATGCTGTCATGTCAAACAGAGTGATTGCATGCAAGTCTTCAAAAGAAATCTGGGATACTTTGGAAACTCAGTGCCAGGGATCTGCATCTGTTAAGAAAAACAGAAGGGCTCTTTTGATTCAAGAATATGAACAATTCGATGCAAGACCTGAAGAGAGCCTGACTGATCTATATGATAGATTTCTGACACTATTGAACAGCTTATCCTTAGTTGACAAAGTATATGAAACTGAAGATTCAAACACCAAATTTCTTAGAGCTTTACCTGAAGAATGGGATACTCAGACCTCAATCATTAGACACCAGTATGATCTGAACATTGTGTCTCTTGATGAGATCTATGGGATGCTAAGAACTCATGATCTTGAAGTTCAACAGAGAAAGAACAAGAAAAGCAGCAAGGCAAAGTCAATTGCTTTGAATGTA
The DNA here is from genome assembly GCA_030848705.1 of Heracleum sosnowskyi. Taxonomy (NCBI): domain Eukaryota; kingdom Viridiplantae; phylum Streptophyta; class Magnoliopsida; order Apiales; family Apiaceae; genus Heracleum; species Heracleum sosnowskyi. Next base: position 16,811,997 of record CM061239.1, read on the forward strand.
GAAGCTAAATCAAAAGGAAAAGCTATGGAGGTCTCTAGAAGGAAAGCAAGAGTAGCTGAATCAGATCCTGACGACTCTTCATCAGATACTGATGGCAATCCTGATGCCAATACTGGTGATGATTCTTCTGACTCAGACATGGAAGAGATGGTTGCTATGATTGTCAGAAACTTCAGAAGGATGAAGTTCAGGAAGAATAGAAGACAAGGCAACTTTCAGAAAAAGACCTTCAAAGCAGACAAAGACAAGTATATCAAAAAGGACAGCAAGGGTAGCAAATTTGACAAGTCAAAGGTTAGATGCTACAAGTGTAATGGTATGGGTCACTTTGCTTCTGAATGCAACAAGACAAAGGCACTCATCACATCAAGCAAGGATTGGATGGACTCTTCCTCAGAATCTGATACTGAGGTAGTCAACTATGCGTTAATGGCCAATGCTGATGTAACTGCTGCTCCTGATGATAAGGTACTAAATACTATCTTTGATTTTGATACTGATAATGCTTCTGAATTAAGACGTTTTCTAAAGTCATTACATATTAGCTTTAGAAGTCAAACTGCTGAGAATACTAGAATCTTATCTGAGATGTCTGACCTTAGAAAGAGGAATGAGATATTAGAAGCTGAATTTTCTCGTATGCAAGAAGTACAAAAAGAATGTGATAATGCTAAACACATGCACTTAGAGATGACATCTAAATGTACTTCCCTTGAAAAAGAACTTGAATATGCTAATGAGAAAATCAGAACCTGGACAGACTCTGGTAGGAAATTTCATGAGATTAATACCTCTAAGAATTGGAAAGAGTGTCTAGGATATAAGTCAGAAGAAGATAAGAAATTAGCAGAGAAAATTGTCATTGATGAGACAGTCAGTCCAAAGACCTATAGACATGTTATAGACTCAACCAAATCTAAGATTACTCCTGTTAATTTTGTTTTTGGTAAGGATTCCAATTCTACTTTTGAAAAGGGATCTTCTTCTACTCAAGGAATTAAACTTATAAAGTCTAAACCTGTCATGAACAAAGTCACTAAGAATGTAGGTCTATTGTCTCAGAAACAGCTTAAAGATAAAATCTGTAAGGTTACAGATAAGAAAAAGGAAGCTACTGTTAAGAGAAACAGGAATGGTAAAGTTGGGATCAATAAAGAGAATGGTTATAAATATATCCCAAATGCACCTAGAAAGTGTTGTTTTAACTGTGGTAACTCTAATCATCTTGCTATTGATTGTAAAAAGAGTGAGAAGAAAATTGCTGAAATTCCTAAGTCTGATGTTAGGAATAGATCAGTATTTTACAATCCACAGAATTCCTGTTTTCATTGTGGTAGTATATGGCATTCTATTTATACATGTAAAGAGTATCATGATTTGTACTATAATTTTTATGATCCATTGCCTAAGTTTGAAAGTAGTACAAAGTCTGATAGAACTGAAAATGTCATAATGAAGCATGCTTTTGTTAATACTGATACTGACAAAGCAAATCCTGATGGAGTAAATCCTGTCAGGACTGCTAAAGTCAAAAAGTCTTCTGCTGTTAAAATTAATAAATTGCATGAGAAAGGAACCCAACATGTATGGGTTCCTAAGTGTTCTAACTAGTGTGTTACTATTCTGATGCAGGGTAAAAGGAAAAATGTGTTAGTCATGGATAGTGGATGTTCTGTGCACATGACTGGAAACAAAGCCCTGTTATCAGAATATGAGGAAAAAGCTGGCCCAACTGTGTCTTATGGAGATGGCAACATTGGACAAACCTTGGGATATGGCAATATAATCATTGGAAATGTCATCATTGAAAAAGTAGCTCTAGTGAAGGGACTAAAACACAACTTGTTGAGTATTAGTCAAATCACTGACAGAGGTTATCATGTCAATTTCTATTCCACACATTGTGAAGTAGTCAGTAAAGCAACAGGGAACATAGCACTAACTGGCTACAGGCATGGTAACATATATGAAGCAAACATTCTCTCAGATACTGATGGCTCCCCTACATGTTTCATCAGTAAAGCTTCAGTAGATGAAAGTTGGAATTGGCACAAGAAGATTTCTCATCTCAACTTCAGCAACATCAATGAGTTGGTTAAGAAAGAGTTAGTAAGAGGATTACCTAATGTCTTATATACACCTGATGGACTCTGTGATGCATGCCAAAAAGCAAAACAAAGAAGGACATCATTCCAGAGTAAATCAGAATCCTCTATTGAAGAACCATATCACATGCTACATCTTGATCTGTTTGGTCCAGTCAACATCATGTCCATCAGTAAGAAAAGGTACACTCTTGTAATTGTTGATGAATATTCTAGATTCACCTGGGTGTATTTTCTGCACAGAAAAGATGAAACTCCTGAAGTTCTGTTGGATCATGTGAGGATGATTGAGACAACCACAAAGTACAAAGTCAAGATTCTGAGAAGTGATAATGGTACTGAATTTAAGAATTCAAAGATGGAAGAGTTCTGCAAATACAAAGGAATCATTCAACAATTCTCTGCTCCTGGCACACCTGAGCAAAATGGAGTAGTAGAAAGGAAGAATAGAACTCTTATTGAAGCTGGCAGAACTATGTTGGAAGAAGCTAAATTACCTACATATTTCTGGGCAGAAGCAGTCAACACAGCATGCTATACACAAAATCTTACATTGATAAACAGGCATGGTGTCACTCCTTATCAGTCTCTCAAAGAGAAGAAGCCAAGTCTGAAGCATTTGCATGTGTTTGGCTGTAAATGTTTTGTTCTCAGAACTCATCCTGAACAGCTAGGGAAATTTGAAACAAAGGCTGATGAAGGAATATTCATAGGTTATCCTACATCAAGAGCCTTCAGAGTTTTTAATTTGAGAACAAGAACTGTCATGGAGTCAATACATGTATCTTTTGATGATAAGAAGATAACTGGAATAATTGAAGACTCGCATGATAGATTGTTATTTGAAAATGAAGCTTCCAAGGAACCTGAAGAAAGTGAATCAGAAGCTGTCCATTCATCCAGTACTGACGGGTCACCAAATCCTGATGACTCACCAGGTACTGATGGTACTAATACTGATGATGCAAACAACAGTAATACAACTAGTAGTGCTAATGTTGAGGGGGAGCAACGACATTCAACTACAAGTTCAGAGTCAACTCAATCATCAGGACAGAATTCTTCAGATACTGATTCAAGTGATGATCCTGACAACACATCAGGAGGACATAGCAATAATTCAGGAAGAGCTTCATCTCAAGCAAATTCTTTCAATCAAGATAACACCAATCCAGGGGGAGCATCTACTTCAAGAAACAATTTGACACCAGCAAGGAAATGGACAAAAGATCATACTCCTGATTTGATAATTGGAGATCCTGATGCAGGTGTTCAAACAAGAAGTGCAACTCAGAATGAATGTTTATATAATAACTTTCTATCCAAGGAGGAGCCTAAGAAAGTTGAAGATGCACTTAAAGATGCTGATTGGGTTACTGCAATGCAAGAAGAACTGAATGAATTTGAAAGGAATGAAGTCTGGAAACTGGTACCAAGACCAAAGAATAGATCAATTGTTGGTACAAAGTGGATTTTCAAGAACAAGACTGATTCTGATGGTGTCATAATCAGAAACAAAGCAAGACTAGTTGCAAAGGGGTATTCCCAACAAGAAGGAATTGACTATGATGAAACTTTTGCTCCTGTTGCAAGACTAGAAGCCATCGGGATATTTCTTGCTTATGCAGCACATAAGAAATTCAAGGTTTTCCAGATGGATGTTAAAAGTGCTTTCTTAAATGGTGAACTGGAGGAAGAAGTTTATGTTGAACAACCTCCTGGTTTCATTGATCCTACATATCCAGATTATGTCTACAGACTGGATAAGGCACTTTATGGACTAAAGCAAGCTCCAAGAGCATGGTATGAAACCTTAGCTCAATTCTTACTGGAAAGTGGATTCAAAAGAGGTACAATTGATAAAACTCTATTTTATTTGAATCATGGTAAGGAGTTGCTGTTAGTTCAGATTTATGTTGATGATATCATTTTTGGGTCAACAAACAATAAGCTGTGTGAAAAGTTTTCCAAGCTTATGCAGTCAAGATATCAAATGAGCATGATGGGAGAAATGAGTTACTTTCTGGGTCTTCAAGTTAAACAGACTGATCAAGGGATTTTTATTAATCAGTCTAAATACACAAGGAATTTACTGACAAGGTTTAACATGCAAGACAGTACTCCTGCTTCAACTCCCATAGCTACAGCTACCAAACTTGATCCTGATCAAGGTGAAGAGGTAGATGTAACTCACTATAGAGGAATGATTGGCTCTTTATTGTATCTCACTGCCAGTAGACCAGATATCATGTTTGCAACCTGTCTATGTGCAAGATTTCAAGCAAAACCTAGAGAACCACATCTGATTGCAGTCAAAAGAATTTTCAGATATCTCAAAGGCACTCCTTCACTTGGCCTTTGGTATACAAGGGAATCAGATTTTGGATTGTGTGGTTATTCAGATGCTGACTTTGCAGGATGCAAAATAGACAGGAAAAGTACTTCAGGAAGTTGTCAGTTTTTGGGTGGAAGACTAGTTTCATGGTTCAGTAAAAAGCAGAAATCTATTTCCACTTCAACTGCAGAAGCTGAGTACATTGCTGCAGGAAGTTGTTGTGCTCAGATAATGTGGATGAGAAATCAGTTGTTAGATTATGGCCTGTCATACTCAAAAATCCCTATTTATTGTGATAACCAAAGTGCTATTGCAATGACAGGAAATCCAGTTCAACATTCTCTTACTAAACACATAAGTATCAGATATCACTTTATAAGAGAACAGGTTCTGGAAGGAACAATTGAACTTCACTTTGTTCCTACTGATCAACAACTAGCTGATATATTCACCAAGCCACTACCTGAAGCTACTTTCAATAAGTTGGTGAATGAACTTGGAATGATGAATTTTGAGAATTTCAGAGGAAAAGCTACAGAGAGGAAATCCTGATAACTGTCAAATCCTGATGGTTATTCAGAAAGGTATGTATCTTTGATCAAATCCTGATAGGACTCAATCCTGACAGGAAGTCAACTGGTCAATCCTGATGTACAGGTCAGTATTTTCATTGCTAAATTTGTGCCTAATTTTTCGTCCGTATCTGCTAATAGACGATTGAGTTTTAGTAGGACAACTGTATACGCGCGTGTGTTGCTCTCTTATAGTTATATCTATACATACACATAAAAAGCGGTGCAGTTTTATTTAATGACACACGTAATCTGTCCACTAATTAGTTATGCACAAATCATATTTTGCCACCTGTCATTGAGAGTAATATTTTGTTTTAACAAAATATTTTTCATTGTTTTACATCTTTCATTACTCTCTCATCATCAGTTTTTCATTTTTATCTCTCTCTGTGCTTTCATACCCTAATTGCTTCAAATCTTAATTCTCGAGTTCTCAAAAGCATTATAATGGCGTCTTCATCATTCATGAACAAACAAACAGTAATTCGTGATATTACTTTTGCCACTAATAACTTTGTAGCCATACTAGACCATCAAGAATTGCCTACTGAGTTCCATATAATTCAAGATTTTCTTACTTCAAGCCCATTGAAGTATGCTTTAACAGAGCCTGCAAGTGTTTCTTTTAAGTCTGTAATGCAGGTTTGGAACACAGTTGTTTTTGGTCAAAGTTCTACAGGAACCATTCTGATGCAGTTCGAATCAAATGGGGTCACTCATCATGTCACTCCTGCTGTTATAGAAGAGGCATTGCATTTGCCTATTCTGGGTGAAAAAGTCCCTAGAGTGATTTCAGACTCTGCTCTATTTGAGTTTGTCAAGAAACTGGGCTACAATGGAGAAGTAAAGAGATATGGCAATCTCTTTAGGACAAAGCTTAAGAAGGAATGGAATTTCTTCTTTGATACAATCAGCCGCTGTTTCCTGAACAAGACATCAAATTTTGATGCTCTTCCATCAGGATCTCTTAAAATTGGGTACTCTCTTATCCATTCTACAGTGTTTGATTATGGCTCTTTTATCTTAAAAGCGTTAAGTGATAGGAAATCAGATAAATTGGGTTCTGTCTGTTTTCTTAGATTTTTACAGTTGATATTTAATCACTTATGTCCTAATGTTGTTTTTGAGGATGATGTAGTTCTACCAATCTGTAGAATTACTGAGAATAATATTAAGTCCTTAGTCAACAGTGATAAGGCAAATGGTTTCATAGGAAATGCTTTTATTCCTGATGAGGTTAGGTTTTTCTTACATCAGAAAATGCCTACTCGTTATGGACTACTTTCTAATGCTATGGTACAAGGACCAACCCACCTTGTTCCTGACACAAGCATGCAACCTAAACAGTCTAAACAGTTAACAACCACCTCTACTGTCTCTCAAAAGACTTTAGTTGTAAAATCAAAGAAATCAGCTAGAACTGATGTGTCTGGAAGGCAATCAGGTTCAAAGGATTTCTCCTCTACACCACTCACTAAAAAGAAGATACAAGGGGGTGTACAAGGGGTCCTGGTCAAGAAAGCTGATAAGGTTGTTAAGAATGTTCCTGTGAAAAGGAAGTTAAGGTTGATTGATGAAAGTGATTCAGAGGATGGCTTCCCTATATCCTCTGTGATGAATATGAACAAGGAAGTTGCTGATACTGCTACTAAAGCTGTGGTACCTTCATCAAAACCACAAAAGACAAGGAAATTATCAAAGAGCAGGTATCATATTCCTTTGACAGTGCAAATGAAGGATACTGATATTCAGACATCAAATCCTGATGTTAGTATTCCTGATGCAACAACAAAAGTTGTCTCTATATCAGACTCTCCAGCCTCTCCATCTCAGATTCGAGGACATTCTTGGGAGAAGGTTTCTGCAACTGCTTCCTTGGTTGGTCTTACACCTACATCAAAGAAAAAGAGGAATGCAGAAGAGTTAGTCTATCAGAGACAGAAGAAGCTGAAAGGATCAAGCCCACAAGAACCTGAATTTCAGAGTAATTCAGCAGCTACTGTTGATCCTGCCACACAAGAACCACTCAATCAAAGTTTGGGTGAAGGCTTAGCTAGTGGAATGGTCACACAAGAACCATTTTCTCAAAGGGAGAATGAAGACATCAACATTCCAGCTACACAAGAACCATCTTCTCAAAGTGAAGATGCAGGCAAAGCTACAGCTTCTGTTGAAAGATTGGTCGCGAACATTGTCAATGAGGGAAGTCCACAAGAACCTTTAACTCAAAGTGTTGAAGAAGCTTCTGAACCTCAAGCTCCACAAGAACCATTGGTAGCAAATACTGATGCACGCATATCAAATCCTGACGATGTTCATCCTGACGCTAGTGGTGCTCCTGATAATGAACCTATTTTGATACAGCCACTTCGTTCAAGACCAATGGATCATCCTATCTCAGAACCACAGGATAAACTGAAAGGTATTGCTATTCCTGATCCTGATATTACTCATGATACTGCTGATGATACTTCTGATGATAGTGATGATGATAATGAGAATAGAAAAGAGAAGGAACAGCTTGCTACAGCACTCAAGATTAGTCTTGGAACTAATTTTGGTTCATCAAGTACATATATGGCTAGCAATGCTTCCACTGGGAAAGATCAGAGACAAGATTTTTCTATTCCTTCCTTTGATCCTGCAGAGGCATTTAGACAGAATGAATGGAACAATTCATGGCACAATTCTGATGAATCTATCAGTTTTTCTTCTGCTATTGAACATGCCTATAATGTAGTGAAGTCTATAGAGAATCAAGAATTGAAGAATCATCTGAAGGCTACTACTCTGTTATCCAAAAGCCTGAAAAGTGAGATTGATTCTATCAAGGGTTCAACTGAAAAAGTGAGGACTGATATCTTTAATAATTTTACAAAGGTGCCTACTACTTTTCAACTAAGGGTAGTGGAATCCCAAGTGAAATCTGTTGTTTCAGAACAAACCTCAATCAATCAAAGAATTGATTCTCTGGATACTAAGGTAACTGAAATTCAAGCCTCTCTTTCCTTAATTTTGCAATTATTGTCAAATCCTGATGTCAAAAAGGGGGAGAAGGTTATTCAGACAAAATGTACACCTGATCTAGTATTAAGAAATAATGATGATGATACTGGAGATGATGGTGGTGACAAAGCGATACAAGGAGAAACCTCTGATGCTGTTGTTATGAAGACAATCCAAACTTCTCAAAGTCAAACAACGCAGTCAACTCATGTTTCTGATTCTGGAGTTAAGACAGTAAGAACATTGGTGCAATCTCAGATCCTGACGGAAGATCAAATCCTGACACCTGGTCATGGACACATTCTTGCTACAATTCCTGAAGGTGATGAAGATGTGATTATTGATAATCCTGAAGATGCATCAAATTTATTCCAGAAGTTTTCTACAAAAGACGGCAGAATTGTTACTCTATATCACACTGATAAAAGAGTTCAACAATTATATGCAAGAAAAGCACTCTCTACAGCAAGTGAAGAATATCCAGATCTCTCACATGAAGAATTCTTGAGACTACAAAGAGAGACAATGGAAAGCTATACTGCTCCTGCTAGAGGTAGAAGAAGCAGAGGTAGGAGAGGTGCTAGAAGAAGTAAAAGAGGTTCTTCAACTCAAATATTACCTAGACAGACAAGGTCTAGAGGGTTAAGAATTGAAGAAATTCCTGAACCTATTCAAACTCTAGTAGTTCCTGACAGATCTACTTTTGGTGATGATGGAATTGTTGAAGAAGAACCTGAATTGAGAAGAAAATCAAGAAAATCAACTCTCAGCAATACAAATCAAATTGAAGATTCTAATCCTGACAATATTCAAGATCCTGACGAATCTGAAATTCTGCAAGAGGTTGATTTGATAATCTTATCTACTGTTGTTGATTGTCACAACAAAGAAGTAGATGAAGAAGAAGAAGCCAGAAGAAGAGATAATACAAGAAGAACAAATAAAGATTTCAATCTCTATCTACAAAGGCTTAAAGTTTCAAATGAAAGAAAATGGAGGAACTCAAGCAGACAAGAATCTTCGCTGGAAAGAAGCTATGCCTTTGAAAAGGAAAAGGACAAGAAGTGGAAACATATTAGCACATTAAGTTGTGATACACCTATCAATTTTCAGTCTGGTGGAATTATTACAAGCGCTTCAAGTGTTGTTGATTTGTCTGATATGGTTAGATCAAAAGCACTCTGGTTAAAGATGTTTTCGAGTCTGAAGCAATTGTCAAGTAATTCAAGAGGAGGTATTGGACACAGAGATGGTGAATATCTGAATATGTCATATGTTGATCCTTACTCCTTGACAGAAATTGGAGGTACTTTAACTTCTGAAAACCTGAACAATTTATTAGCTGTTGATATAGTTATAGATTGTCATGATGGTTTTGAAAAGAAAGAAAAGCTTCTGTACTTCATGAAAGATGGTAGTGTGAAGATTTTATCTATTCAAGATCTGCTGATGAAAACTACACAGGAACTGAAATATGTTCACTATCTGTTAAGATGGAAGAACCAAGTGTACAAAGAATGGAGTGATATGATTTTGTCAACTATAAGAAGAAGACTGGATGGAAACAGTAATTTCAATGGTAATTATACTCCCATGTACTTAAATCAAAGAGGTCAGGATGTGGAAATGCAAAGGGGTACTGCTGTTAAAGAAGTAAATTTTGGCATGACTCATCTTTCTCTCAATCCTGATGGGAAGGAAATTGCTTATCTTTTGCTTGAAGAGCACAGTCTACAGAGAAACTCCATACAGAATCTCAGAGCAGCTATCTACCAGATTAATGAGGAAGATGAAGAACTCATAAATCTTAAGGAAAGACTGATTCAAATTCTTGAAGAAAAAGAAGAAAGTTTATTATCCAACTTCTTGAAGATGAATCTGTTCTATCACAAAGCTTAAACAGATAAGTTGTTTCTGAAGATACTCGTACATTTTGATACATGTTTTTGACATCATTGAATATTTGGAATCTATACTTTATTTCACAAAGTATGAGATTGGGGGAGATTGTTAGATCAGAATTCAATGATCGTCAGAAGCTAGACTCAACTGATCAGGATTGCTGACGTCATCAGTATTGCATGGTCATCAGTATTTGATCAAGCGTCAGTATCTTATTGATCATCAGGATTCCTACTCAGACTATGATCAGGTTTGATCATCAGGACTTGAAGCTGATCAGGATTCCTACTTCGAGTTATATTTGGAGTCTAGATAAACATGGAAGTTTGTTCCTGGTTTGTAGAATGCAGCTATCGATTAAAGATATGTTTCTATCTTTGTTATGATTAGGACTTATCTTGTTATTGATAGAGAAGCTGTGTGCACTATATAAACACAGTTTTGGTTTCGATTTATGTATTCATTCGAGAGAGAACATAATCGGAGAGAAGCTCTTAAGAACAGAATTTCTTGAGAGAGTTTTTGTAAGCTAGCAGCTCTTAAGAACATCAGAATTTCTTAAGAGAGTTTGTAACAGTTTTATATCAAAGTTAATAAAGCTGTTATTGTTATTGTTATTGATCTTTCATATTTGTGTTATATAAAGTCGAGAATCTTATACAATTGTATTCAACCCCCTTCTACAATTGTTATTTACTGGGCAACAACATGCTTCACATAGTCCCTCCTGATTGAATTCCATCAGGGGCAACCCTCTCACTAACTCTCTCTTTACCAAAGAGTTCATAGTTTTGAAGTTCAGATGTGAGAGCTTCTTGTGCCATAGCCAACTTTGTTCTGAAGATGCCTTTGCATAGAAACATGTAACTTCTCCTTCACTGGTAGAACTTAAGTCAGCTATAAACAAATTTCCTTTTCTCACTCCCAGTAGAGTAAGCTTCTCACATCCTTCCTGTTGGTGATCAAGCACTTGTCCTTTCTGAAATCTACATTGTAGCCTTTATCACAGAATTGACTGATACTTAGAAGATTGTGCTTTAATCCTTCAACAAGAGAGATGTTTTCAATGATGACATTTCCAGCTTTCAATTTACCATATCCCGTAGTGTATCCTTTGCTGTCATCTCCAAAGGTTACAATCGGGCCGGTCTTCTTAACCACCTCTGTAAGCAGGGACTCTTCACCTGTCATGTGTCTAGAACAACCACTATCCAGAATCCACACGACTTTTGAGCTTTTAACCTTACCCTGCAATCACAGATTGATTAAGCGGACTTTGGTACCCAAAATTGTTTGGGTCCTGAAGGTTTAGATGATTTAACAGGAGTAACATTCAATTTAGTCTACCCTGTTTGATATTCATAGTATCTGTGGATTTAACATTACTAGTGCTATTGCTACTATCATTCATCAACTTAAAATAAGCATGCATGATGTTGTACTTACATAGCAAACACTCTTTCTTCCCACAGGGCTCATGATTATCAGGCATGTCAGACATGTTATGCATTTCAGAAGTATTAGCAGTTTCTACTTTAACCTTTTTACATGCATGTGTAAGGTGTCCAGCAGAGTTACAAATAGTGCACAACTTTCTAGATGCAATGGGAGAAAATGGAACCATTTCCTGATTAACAATCTTCTTCTTCCCATTCCTGTTCTTTTTAACATTACCAACTACGTCACCTACTTCAGTTTTAGGTAAATCAGGTTTAGGTAATTCATTTTTTACTGATTTCCTAGGCAACTTAGTTTTTACCTCTTTTTCCTTCAACAAATCCTCCTCAAGCAATTCTTGTCTTATGAAAAGGTCATCCTCATGAAAGAGTGGTGGAAACGGCTTAACAAAAACTGGACAATCAACATTCTTAAGAACATGTGGAGTATTCCTTTTGACAACTGAAGATGTCACAGGGAATTCCACAATCTTCTTACCAGATTTCTTGTTATAGTCAAATCCTATAGCAGTTTTATTCTCTATGGCCTGAGTATCAATGATTTTATTAGCCACTAGAGCGGAATTCTTAAAAGCATTCAGCTTCAAATCTAGATCTGAAATCTGCTTCCTGAGGATAGTCTCTATCTCATCATTACACTTGACCTTGTTCTCTAAGTACGCATTCTTTTGCTTAAGATCTTCTAATGTTACAGCTACAAGCTCTAGTTCTTCATTTTTAGATTCTAGCTTTTTAATCTTAAGAACTAGTTTAGCATTTTCCATTTCTGATGCTAGCATGCTTGTGTGTACATTAAACAATTCTACACTAAGATCTTGCACAGTTTTCTTGTACTCAGAATTAGACATATCAATTGTAGTTAAGATAGGTACCTGAGATGATTGTGGTGATTCCTCTGAAGAGTCAGCCATTAGAGCAACATTTACATATTCCTCCTCTTCATCCGAATCAGTATCATCCCAGTGCTTTCCCTCTGCTATATAAGCTTTCCCTTTCTGCTTTCCAGACAATGCCTCCAGTTGCTGTTTAAGCTTGGCATTCTCCTTCTTCAACTCATCATAAGAATCCTTCTTTCCATAGACATCTTTCATGTCTCTTGCTTGACGAGGCTTCCGGTATTCAGTGGCGAAATGCCCTAACTCATTGCAGTTGTAGCATCTTGATTTGCTTCTATCAATCATGCAAGTCTTGTAGCCTCCCTTAAAGCCTGTACTAGGTGTATAATTGTTCTTCTGGAATCTGTTGGTTGAGCCCTTGAACTTGTACTTAGGGTTTCTTTTGAAACGAATATGACTAAACTTTGCAGCTAAGTACACCATGGTTTTGTCTTCCATTTGCTCAAGCTCTTCTAGGGTGTAGTAATCACTTTCATCAACACCCAGATTCACAGAATCCATTTCTGCTTCTATTATCACCTCCTTTCCAGCTCTAGGCATTTGCACCTGAATCTCAGAAGTTATTGGTTCATCCACTACAAGTGCTGCTGATCTCACAAGTGCATTGTGCTTGCTGTCCACTGTCCCTGATCCGTAGATTATCACCCTTTGTTCCTGTTCCATCTCATAGGTCTTCAACTTGCCATAGATCATCTCTAATGACATCTTTGTGAAGTCAATTCTTTCCCTAATGGATGATGACTTGTGTTCTACATGATGGGGCAGCGTCATCATGAACTTCCTGTTTGATTCTCTCAGTGGATAGGTCTTTCCTTTCATTGCCAATTCATTGAGAAGCTTCGTATATTTCTCAAAGACCTGAGTTATACTTTCTCCTGGAAGGGACCTAAACGCTTCATATTGAGAAGTCAGGATGTCCAATCTGTTTTCCTGAACGTCTTCAGTTCCTTCCATTATCAAGTTAATGGTATCCCACATATGTTTCCCGCTTGTACAGTTCATCGACTGATAGCTCATTTCCTTGTCTGCGGAGTCCGCCAATATCAACATTAAAACGGTGTCCAATCGAATCAGTTCTTTGTCAGAATCTGTATATTCAGTAATATCCTTAGGTTGGGTGCCTTGAGGAATCCTGCTACCATCAGGAGCTGTAGATTCACTAACTGGTTTCATTGGTACAAACGGTCCGTTCTCTAATATGCCAATATACAACGGATTAGATGCCTTGATAAATAACAGCATCTTCATCTTCCACAAACTGAAATCATCTCTAGTAAACGGGGGAACTTTAATACCAGCAGTTGTCTTTGGAGCACTCATGGTTTCTGAAAATTTCAAATTGTTTAAAATTCAAGAAATTCCAATTAAATGAAAAATTTTGAAAGTTAAAAAATTTGCTTCGAATTTTTCAAGCTACGTTTGATTTTGGTCTCATTCACCGGATCTGATTTGTATATCAATCAAGTAGCTCTGATACCAATTGTTAGGTCCAAAGTATCGTAGAAGGGGGGGGGGGTTGAATACGATACTCACAAATAATTTAATTTCGTTCGCGGATTAATCTTTCAGTTCTATGACGAAATCAAACACACCAAACCAAATCAAGTTTCGGGGAATATATCTTTTTATAAATATAAACCTCGAGGGGTGCTACAATTTCTAATCCGTAGATTAGCTTCAATGAGTTCTAGGTTATTCACAATCAATACATTGATAGAGTTCCAGCAGAATTAATGTTCTTAGTATTTTCTCTCTGGCTTTTCCTCTCTCTCCGTAATTGCTTCTGTGTGAATGAACCTGACTGAAGAAGACACACTTCCTCTGTTGTAATTGTAGTCTTAGTTTTTAGAAAACTATCGAACCTTAATTGTTAAAACAATCTTGGCCGTCCAATTCTCATCAACCTGACAAACAAAGAAAACTTTTCACCCACTTTGTGAATTGAAAACTATCGAATAATAAAGTAATAATTACATTCGATGGTTTTTAAAATAAAAACTATCGAATGGAACTTTTACTTTATTAAAGTTTTCATTCACTTTTTACTTTTCATTCGATGGTTTTCTAATTAAGAAAACTATCGAACATTTTCTTTTGTTTTTCTTTATGTCACCTTCGATGGTTTTCTTAAAAGAAAAACCATCGAACTCTTTTCCTTGTCCTTGACCTATTAGAAAATCCATTCAGCTCCAGGGTGTTTGATTTTAGACTGTATCAATTTCTTCTGAGACGATAAAACAACTTGATCTTTTTAGTGCCGTCACCTAGTGCAACTGGTCTGGTTCACAGATGAATAACACTTGATCAATTCTTCTTTTATGTCTTCAATTCAATGCTGCTGATAAGTCCCTTGTCGTTCTGGTTGCTTCGTTTAAATCACTGGAATCCCGTGGCACTTAACCCTAAATCATTCACATACTTCTATCGTCTTGAAAGTCTTGTTTCTTTTGCTGTCACTGAGGCTTGAACATTTTCATGAACTTCTTTCCGTGACCTGTTTACGGACTTCAAGAATACATAACGTATTTTGATTTTTTGAGTTTACCTTTTCTTCTTTGATTCTGGATTCCTGTGCTTCTGTTAATACTATTGTCTGTCTTGTCCTTTATTGAGTTGTAGTTATCTCTTTTACATCTTATGTTACATTATGCTTTACAGTAATGGAGGTATTTTGGTTCGTATATTTGGTATTAAATGACACTGGTAGTTATCCGTACTTTATGGATGATTATCGTCTCGAAAAACGTGTATTCTGCTTTATTAAAGGTTTAAAGCATATATTCTGTTATATTAAATTTAAAACGATCCATCGGATCAATATCGATCCAAAAATGTCGTTTGGGGTATTATTTTCCGTTTATTATAAAAAGGCAAATCGTACTTTGTTTTTCGTATAATCATGCTTAATTACAGTTAAAAATCCAAAAAACCCTAGAACGTGTTCTTCGTGTTCTTGAGAATCAAACTCAATTTTGAAGGCGTTATCGGAATCCGATTTCGATGTTCTTGTAACCAAAATGAATCTCTCATCATCCTCTATCCAAATCCACCATCAAAATCTATGTGGGTATGATTTCTGAGTTTTTCTTTATTTTAATTATTTTATTTATTTCGAATTTAAGGTTTAAATTGGGGAAATCTTTGTTGTTGAGTGTTCTTGATAATTGATGATATGAATGGATTGTGTGTGTTGTGCTGAGTGTTTTGATGATTTTTAATTGATTTTTGGAGTTTGGAATCGAGCAAATCGGAAAATTGAAGCTCGCCGGTTTTCTTTAAGTTTTGGCCGGACTTTTGATCCGTTGATGTGTCCTTGATTGTGTTCTAGCGATTAGATAGATCGTGAGACGAGGAATCGATAGGTGTTAAAGGTTTTGAATTTGGTGTCTGTTTTAAGTTGGCCGGAAAACGGAACTCGCCATCGACGGTGAGAATTTCCGGACAGTTTCGTGAACGTTTTGAGCAGTTTTTGGTTTAGTTTTGTTAGGAATTAGAAAGCAGAAAGATTGGTGTAGCTAACAACAGGTTTGGTGAAGATTTGGGTTTGGTCGGACGTTTCCCGGTGGCCGGACGTCGGCCGGAAACTGGGTCCCAGTTTCCGGTGACGTGTTCTTGGCGACCCGGGAACTGTTCTTCACAACCCGTTTCGAAACCCTACCCGACCCGGTTTTGATTTCAAAAACCCTAAATTCCTTTCTAAAAACTGTTTCTGGATTTTAATTTTTAAAAAAATTCTAAAAATCATATCTTTAATTTAAAAATACATTTTATTATTCAGAAAATTCTGGAAAATTATATTTATTATTTTAAATTCGAAAATTGATTAAACTTAATTATTTTAATTATTTTTAATTAATAATTAATTTATTTAATTAATTGATTAATTCTTTTAATCAGTTAATTCTTAAATATTGATTATTAATTAGATTTAATTAATTTAAAATTCAGTTTAATTATTTTCAAACCTGATTTATTATTTAAAAATAGTTTGAGCATTTAAAGAGTGTCAATTAATTTTATTAATTGATTTATTTGCATTTAAAATACTTATATTGGATTTAA
This sequence comes from Heracleum sosnowskyi, assembly GCA_030848705.1. Lineage (NCBI taxonomy): Eukaryota > Viridiplantae > Streptophyta > Magnoliopsida > Apiales > Apiaceae > Heracleum > Heracleum sosnowskyi. The sequence continues at coordinate 16,828,335 of CM061239.1, forward strand.
AAATCCGATTTTTGATTTAAAAATTGTTTGTGGCTTATTTAAATTCAAATAAGCTTCGTATGATGTTTTAAAAATAGTTATAAGTGCTATATGGTTTGTATGAGTTGTGTAATGTGTTTTATAGTCCGTATATGCCCGTACTAGGGCTAGTATCTGAGTTTTAAATATCGTAAATTAGACCGGGCGTTCGATACGTAACCGGTTACTTGTTTAAATGTGTTATGTGAATGATGTGAATTATCTGGTTGTTGAGTCGTAAATGCGAATAATTGTTTTGAGACTTGTTTAAATGCTTTGGTCGTGTCTAATATCATCACGAGGGGTAGTTGGAATAGAAATCTGTCGGTAATGTTAGAAAATGAGATTTACGAGGCCGTTGACTTAGATGTTGACTTTTTATAGTATGGGGAGTTTCGTCAAGTGAGTTACGAGGATTACTTGTATAGTTAGTTGTGATCATTCTATCAATTGAAATGTGGTTGTCTATGCAACAGAGGCTATTGGACGAGACGAGTCAGATTATCGAAGTTAAGTTACAATCGTTTATGGAATGTGAAATCATACGTTAAAGACTAAGTACTGTCTCATGTTTGACTATCGAGGCTGGCACGTGGATTCGAAATGGTAAAAGCAGACTAGTGGTGTTCGCAAGAGCGTTAGAGCAAAGAAGGACGGAAGTAGAGAATCGTGCGATAAGACAGAATAAGGAGGGAATCGTATTGTTTCAGCGTTACGAAATAGCTAAGGACCAGAGGCAAGTGTTTATACCCTTGCTTATTAATTAAGAGATATTATCTTGAATTATTAGTATGCATGTTGAATGCTTTTTACTGAATTTTCAAATGTTGATTTCTTTGCATTAAATTGCAAGTATGTTATTTAAATCTCGTAAGTTGACGAGTATTATTTTATACCTTTTGAGTTTAGATTCATATTTCCAGGTTGATTGGAAAAATATAAATATTGTGTTGAAACGATTTAAAAGATAGTTATGGGCCGTATACTAAGGCTTTCTTTCAAAAGGACTTGATTTAAAAATATTAAGTTGGAATATTACCAACCCTAGATGAGAGGGAACTTGTGAACCCTATGAGGGAAAAGTTATTCTAAGATTCTGAAGTTGTGTTACTTGTTCTACAAGTATTCTATTTTCCATCTTGCACCTATGCAAGTATTATTGCCATTTCTTGTTAATGCGATCATCTGATCCATTCCTTGAGTCGAATTCATATATGCTGTGCATTATTTAGTTTACTTCCTTCAAATACAAGGCTTATCTATTATAAGTATATGTTCGAAGGACTTGAACTATTTCTGTCAGAAGTCAGTAAACCCTTGTTTTCTTCATTTATAAACTTCACCTTGAATTTTTCTTAAACTTGAACTTGACTTTCTTGTCACTTACCAGATTAGTAAATCTTAACTAATTCTTCCATGATGTGATAATTTGAACTGTTGAAGCCATCTAGAGCCTGTTCTTTGAACCCTATTCTATATTGAGTTGTTGCAAATTCTGTTGATATCATAATGCCTGTTTCACATCAGACTTAATCTTGTTGAGCATGTCATTGTTTATTCTTCATTATATCCCAGTTGTTACATCGATCTCGTCGATGTTTATTATATTGTCACTTTTCATGTGCACCTCCCGATATTGTGTCGATCTCGTCGATACTAGATTATATTGTTATTCCTTGATGGATTCTTCATAGTTGAATTGTTTCCTGGAACGTGAGTTTTCCAGCGTTTGTTGTATTAAGATTGTCGATTCTTCCGACACCTGATTGTCGAAGTAAGGTTGTCAATTGTTCTGACACCTGACGTATATAATATAGGATTGGAATGTTTTTAAATGGGACCAGTAATTGGTCGGGCCATATTTATGGTCAGAATAAATTAAGGCCCAGATTGGCCTAGGATCCAGTAGATGACTTTGCTATAAGCAAGTCCGGGGTTGATGCGTGGCTGGCCAGTAGCACAACCTTTGATTTGATAAATGTTAAAAAATCCAATTCTAATATCAATTCTTATTTCTGGGATGAGTTACATCCATATATTTGTACTTGCGAGTTATGACCTGATTCTCAGGTTTATTCGTGGCGTGAAGTTGTTGGTTCGTTGATTAATAATAGTGGTTTCAATCTTGTTGAAATCACTTACTCTTAATACATTGGATTCCCAATAGTCGAAATCCGCTTCCTTGATTCCATTGGCAATCGTGAGATATCTATCTTGATGAGTTTTATTCATACCGCATATCAAGTCGGCACCGTGTTGAAGTCTTGAAGTGTGATATGTATTCCATGATCGAGCGTGTTGGCTCATTCTTACTCCTTGATTATTCTAACCTTCCAGAATGTTGGTTTCAGAGATGTTGTGAATAGATTTGTTATCTACAAAATTAGTATCTTTATACAAACTGTGGTCTTAAAGACATATGAGTTATACTTAATTCGTATTTTCTACATACTATTGTAGTTATTGTTGATTCGGTCGCCATGACGGCCAATATAAACCTTTTTGTGTTTTAAACTATTCAGTTGCGAGAAGCTGAATGAGAAATTGTGATAAATTACTAAACTTGATTTGAGAAGTTTTAAAGATTACAAATGTTCAAAAACAAAAGTTTTTTATTTGAAAATCCAAAGTTTATTTTGGAAACCTTTCGTATTATATTTGATAATGCACTTGCTGAGCAATTCATTCGCTCATACTTGTTTTCTTTATATATATTTTAGCCTGCCAGTAAGAAGGTATATTGGCGAGAGTTGTCCGCATAGCTGATCAGAGATGGGGAAGGATATTAGCGTAAAGACGTTCTGATCCAGAGCATTTGGAGCCAGTGAGAGGTTTTGTATATAGATGTTTTCTATTGAATAATATATTGTATAAGATTAGTTGCCTGGTATACTTCTTATCGAAGTTATACTAGTGCATTAGAATTTTTGTAAAGAGAATGGTTGTAAAGAAGAAAGATTGTTGTAATGAAATTTTGGATTCTTGTTTCTAGCACTATAACCTTTAAAGATTCTTGGTAGAGTTGGGGTCGCATATGTTATTATTATTGTGTTGATTTTATATTGAACAGGTTGTTTGGATTAAGGGTGCAGTGTGACGACCAAATCCTTCGACCCCGGATTTGGGGCGTTACAATTAATCTTTTTCTTTAACTTACCATAGGAGAGATGTCCTATGTTCTTTTCTTTTGTGATTCTCTTCTTGACAGTTTTAGCATCAGTCTTAACAGAAGTTTTAGTGCTGATTTTAGAACAAAGTGTACCAGTAGATTCAGTTTCTGTAATTGACTTAATTTCTGTATCAGAAACAGTTTCTATTTCTTCTTCAGAGATTAATTCAATATTAGAACTTGATCCTTTCTCAAAGGTAGAATTAACTTTCATGTCACTCGCAGGAACAAACTTTATGTGTGTGGATAAATTGATATTTTCATCTTCTTTTGCCTTATTCTTCTTATATCCTAGACACTCTTTCCAGTTTCTATCATTTATCAGTAAATGAGTCTGTTTACCAGAATGAGTCCACACTCTTATTTGTTCTCGTTCTTTCTTTAACTCTACTTCTAGGGATTCTATTTTTAACATCTGTTCTATTTCTATCCCTTTAAGTTTGTCACACAAATTTTGAGTATTTTTTAGGATAACTAACTCAGCTTCTAAATACTCATTCCTCTTCTTTATAACAGCTGCTTCTTCTAAAATTCTGATGTTTTCCTTAGACTGATTATTATAACTAATGTGCAAGTTTCTAAGAGAGGACTTTAAGTCACACATGTTATCAGTATCAAAAGCATAAGCAGTTTTAGGTACCTTTTCAGATGCTTCTTCAATTTCAGCCATCAGTGCATAATTTGTTTCTTCTTCTTCTTCTTCTTCTTCTTCAGAATCAGAAGAATCCATCCATCCTTTGCTTGATGTGACAAGCGCCTTTCCAGCAGATTTTCCAACTTTGGGTTTCTTGCATTCAGTTGCATAGTGACCCAAATTGTCGAAGTTTGATGATAGCACCGAAATTGATCCATCACTTTATCGGAGTCTTGTTGGAAGTCTTAGATATCTAACTTGCACGCGGCCTGATATTCTCTATGGCGTTGGTCTGATAAGTAGGTTTATGGAAACACCTACTTTAACACACATGAAAATGGCGAAAAGGATACTCCGTTATATCAAAGGTACTCTTGAATATGGTCTGACTTATTTCCCATCTAAAAATTTCAAGCTTTATGGCTACAGCGATAGCGATTGGGGAGGAGATGTTGATGATCGAAAGAGCACCATTGGTTTTATATTTTTCCTGGGAGACACTGCTTTCACTTGATGCTCAAAGAAACAACCAATTGTGTCTCTCTCCACTTGTGAAGCTGAGTATGTTTCTGCTGCGTCAACTGTTTGTCATGCAATATGGTTAAGGAGATTGCTAAAGATGATTAAAATTCCTCAATGTGAAGCAACATCGATATATATTGATAACAAATCTGCCATTGCTTTGGCGAAAAATCCAGTTTTCCACGATCGCAGCAAACACATCGACACTCGATATCACTACATAAGGGAGTGTGTTGAAAAGAAAGAAGTGGAGCTGACATATGTTAAGACGAATGATCAGATTGCAGATATATTTACGAAACCGTTGAAATTTGAAGATTTTGCTAGACTGCGTGCTTGGATTGGAGTTACAAAAGAAGATCAAGTTTAAGAGGGGGTGTTAAATGTTAAACTTGATTAATGTATCTGAAATTATTAACATTCATATAACCTGGTATCTTATTAGATTCATGCATTTCTGTTGATGTCTAGTTCATTGAATTAAGGAGTCCAGGAGTTTTTTTTATTGCTTATTCATGTACCAAGTTTACTGGTGGAGCTATATATTGACAGCTCTGCAATCATTTGTAGGTAAGTCAAGTTCCTTAATATAAAGAGTTCTCCAGTTTATTCAGAAAGATTAGAACTGTAGTATTCTTCTATTTGTCTGCCAACAAGGTGTTGCTGGTTTGTAGTGATCACCTTCACCGTTAGATATAATAGGGAGTAGTAGCATTCCATTTGTTTTTATCGAGTCTGTATTGAGAAAGACTTTCTGCAGTTTTCATTTTATGCAAATCTTGTTTGTTTCTTGATCATTTATATACGTATTTCCAACAAAACCCAGAAGCATTAGGAGGTGGAGAGGATTGAATGAAATCCCCAAGACAATTATTATGCTAAATCTCAAAGATGTCCAGATGAGGACCGAGACCTACATCAAGGTCAAGAATCTGTTCCAAATCACCAAAAGGTGAAGTGACCCAAACCTAGCTGGAGCAATGACGCAACCCAAACTCTGCAAGATACTGTGGAGCCCAGTTCCTAGAAGCGTACACTTCCTCGACCCTTCAGTTTCTACGACGAGAGCCATCATTTCTTCTTTTGTTATAGTTATAGGAAAGCACATTAATCTGCTGAATCACTTGCTCCAAGCCTTCTTCTTCCACTATGTCCTTGTCCGGTTCCAACAGGATGTCAAAAGCCAACACATTATCAGTCTCATCAACTTCTATGAAGTTGATTCTCTTTTTGAAAGCTATACGCATAGCTAAGTGCACTGCCCAGAGTTGAGATTGAAAACGAGTCAAACCTCGAAGAGGGCCCATATATAACACCCCACAGAAAGGTCCCTTCATGATCTCTAGCTATGATACCTATTCCATTCTGGTTACCGTTCTCCAGAGGTTCTTCATCGAAAACTCCGTGGACATTGATTTTGACGACATTCTCACGGGGGGGTCATGCATTCTCCATGAAAGAAAAGATGAAAGTGAAAGAGGGTAGAGAAAGGAGAATGGGAGAGAGAGAATAAAAGAAGAGTAATGACACCCTAAAGTATTTATGCACATTCTTATTTTGATTTAGACAAAAATACCCTCCATGCTCACTCTTTTTTGCACCAGCCCTTTTCAGTAGCTTTTGTGTGTGTGCCATGACCATGACTGCGATATTCGCCGTGCAGTTTTTACAATTTTATTTCATAAGATGATAATTTAGAATTCTCGTAATTTACTTTTCACTTATTTTTTGATTTTATTCAATAAAATTAAAAATATGATGATGATTTATGCACACTTTTTATTTAAAAATACGATGATGATTTATGCACATTCTTTATTTAATTTGGACCTAATTACCTTTTTCAATGTTCATTAAAATATTTTCAAAATCACATAATGTGTTATTCTAAAGTTCTATTAAATTTAATAAAATCATATATAAAATTTTTACATGTTCGTGTAAATAGGATTGATAATCGGAAATATCATACCTAAATTCATAATATAAAATTTAGTTAAATTTATAAAATTGATCTAATTTACCTACATTCTAATCTATTTTTATAATTTGGTCAAAATGTGTATTTTTCATCTACTTTTATAATTTAGGAATGTCATATTTTAACACCAAAATCGTAGACCCTGATAATTTTATAATTCTTTTTTCCTAATTTTATATCAAGGCGCCATTATCTTTTTTTACAAAATAATTCGCTAATTCAATAATAATTTTTTCGTAATAAATAAATAAATATATATATATATATATATATATATATATATATATATATATATATATATATATAGTAAAGTTCTATGGAGACCATTTTTTTGTGGAGACCTGGACACCACATATGTTCTGCAATCTAAATTTGGCAAAATAGATCATATTTTGTAATAAAAAATTTGCAAAACGTACTGTTTTGCAAAGTATATTTTATGAAAATCACTATTTCATTGAAAATCTTGAAAATCATGTAAGTTCAGCAAACTAAACATGAATGTTCTGCAAACCGAACATGTTTTGCAGAACAATATGTTTTGCTATGTTTTACTTGCAAAACATATATAATTTTAAAGATTTTAAATGAAAATTGTTATTTTCATAGAACATAATTTATAAAATATTATATTTTGCTAAATTCAAATTGCAGAACGTATGTGGTCTCCGGTTGTCCACAAAAAGGGTGGTCTCCATAGAACTTAACTATATATATATATATAACAAGAATATTCCTTCTTATGTTATATTTTTTTTAACTTATTTCACATAATATCATAACCTCTTTACATATAATTTTTTTGAACAAAATCAAAAAATAAGTGAAAAGTAAATTATAAGAATTTTAATTTATTATCTTATGAAATAAAATAGTAAAAATTGCACAGTGGATACAGTCATGGCACACACGAGCTATTGAAGAGGGCTGTGGAAAAAGTTGATTGAAAAGTGAGTGATTATGAACGGTATATTAGTCCAAACTGAAATAAAACTGTGCATAAATAATTTTAGGGTGCACATATATCATCGTCCATAAAAAAAGGGTTAAATATCAAATTAGTCATTGAAGTGGAGGTCATATATCAATTTTTTCATCAATTTTAACGGGGTCTCATTTCAATCACTTAAGTCATAATAATATCAAACAGATACCTCAAAATGTGTGATCGAGAAGTAAAATAAATTTTTGTTGAGTTCTATACATTTTTCTTCAATGTCACCATAACCAAATGAAAAGTCATGAACTCTAGTATTTTAGATAATATATTTAGATTTTTTAAATTTTATTTACTATTTATTTTTAATTAAATTAAAGAAAATAACTATAAAATCAAAAATAAATTTTAAATAAAATTTAAAAAATCTGAATATATTATCGAAAATACTAGAATACGTAACTTTTCATTTGGTTATGATGACATTGAAGAAAAATGTATACAACTCAACAAAAATTTATTTTACTTCTCATTCACACATTTAGAGTTATGTGTTTGATATTTATTATGAATTAAGTGATTAAAATGAAACCCCGTTAAAATTGATGAAAAAATTGATATAAAACCTCTATTTCAATGACCAATTTTGTTAGATATAATTGCTGACGTTTGTTCATCAGTGTTTAAGCAACAGGTGATCATCAGAGTTTACATTGAAGCCAGTCAGAGTTTGTTAAAGTCTGACGTGGTGATAGTTGAATTAGCTGTCGGTGCTGAATTGAATATTCTAGAAGCAATATATTCTGAAGATGGAAAGAAGCAGAATATATTGATACAGCTAAGGAAACGGAATAGAAGATAAGAAGCAATCCTTAATTGATATGAATTGTATAGCTAACTTATAGGAATATCAATTAGAGATGGATTGTATGTAGCTGTGTACTATATAAACACAGATAGGTTATTCCTAGAAGGAATGCGAACATATAATTATTATTCTTGTAACCTAGTAGCTCTTTGTGATTCATTAACATCACTAAGAGAGAATTATTTAATATAATTCAGTTTGTTGATTTACAAACCTGTGTTCTTGATTGTTATTCTCATACATACTTGATTATATATTGTGTATTCGGCCTAACAATTGGTATCAGAGCTTAGGCTGTTTAATATATACAGTTTTACGATTCAAACACAGTAATAATCATGTCTGAAGAAAATCAAGCTCCTCCCAAGGTTGAACAGGTCAAACCTAATTCTGTGAGTCGATATGAAACAATCAGGGTTCCAATTCTCAGGCCAGTGGAGTATCCAATATGGAAGGTGAAGATGACCATGTTTCTGGAGGCAACAGATCCAGAATATCTTGACAGAATTAATGATGGTCCTCATAATCCAACCAAACTAGCCCCTGTTGTTGCTGGCCAAGAACAAAAGACTGTTCCAAAGGAGAAGAAAGATTATACTCCTGAGGACATCTCATCTCTTGCAAAAGATGCAAAGGTTAGTGTTAGATCAGAATTCAATGATCGTCAGAAGCTAGACTCAACTGATCAGGATTGCTGACGTCATCAGTATTGCATGGTCATCAGTATTTGATCAAGCGTCAGTATCTTATTGATCATCAGGATTCCTACTCAGACTATGATCAGGTTTGATCATCAGGACTTGAAGCTGATCAGGATTCCTACTTCGAGTTATATTTGGAGTCTAGATAAACATGGAAGTTTGTTCCTGGTTTGTAGAATGCAGCTATCGATTAAAGATATGTTTCTATCTTTGTTATGATTAGGACTTATCTTGTAATTGATAGAGAAGCTGTGTGCACTATATAAACACAGTTTTGGTTTCGATTTATGTAATTCATTCGAGAGAGAACATAATCGGAGAGAAGCTCTTAAGAACAGAATTTCTTGAGAGAGTTTTTGTAAGCTAGCAGCTCTTAAGAACATCAGAATTTCTTAAGAGAGTTTGTAACAGTTTTATATCAAAGTTAATAAAGCTGTTATTGTTATTGTTATTGTTATTGTTATTGATCTTTCATATTTGTGTTATATAAAGTCGAGAATCTTATACAATTGTATTCAACCCCCCTTCTACAATTGTTATTCACTGGGCAACAATTGGTATCAGAGCAAACTGATTTAATTCTGAATCAGATACGATCTAAAGATGTCGACAACCAAGTATGAAAGCATGAAGATTCCCATCTTGAAGATATCAGAATATCCCACATGGAGGGTAAAGATGCTGATGTACCTGGAGGCTATGGATCCTGACAATCTGGACAGGATTCGTGATGGACCATATATACCAACAAAGTTCGTAGAACGAACAGATACTGTACCAGAACATTATGTGGTCAAAGCTAAATCTGAATGGACTCCAGAAGAAAAAGCTCATGTACTCAGAGAACCAAAGATAAAGAATATCTTGCACAATGGTCTTGATGCTGTTATGTCAAACAGAGTGATTGCATGCAAGTCTTCAAAAGAAATCTGGGATACTTTGGAAACTCAGTGCCAGGGATCTGCATCTGTCAAGAAAAACAGAAGGGCTCTATTGATTCAAGAATATGAACAATTCGATGCAAGACCTGAAGAGAGCCTGACTGATCTATATGATAGATTCCTGACACTATTGAACAGCTTATCCTTAGTTGACAAAGTATATGAAACTGAAGATTCAAACACCAAATTTCTTAGAGCTTTACCTGAAGAATGGGATACTCAGACCTCAATCATTAGACATCAGTATGATCTGAACATTGTGTCTCTTGATGAGATCTATGGGATGCTAAGAACTCATGATCTTGAAGTTCAACAGAGAAAGAACAAGAAAAGCAGCAAGGCAAAGTCAATTGCTTTGAATGTAGAAGCAAAATCAAAAGAGAAAGCTATGGAGGTCTCTAGAAGGAAAGCAAGAGTAGCTGAGTCAGATCCTGACGACTCTTCATCAGATACTGATGGCAATCCTGATGCCAATACTGGTGATGAATCTTCTGATTCAGACATGGAAGAGATGGTTGCTATGATTGTCAGAAACTTCAGAAGGATGAAGTTCAGGAAGAATAGAAGACAAGGCAACGTTCAGAAAAAGACCTTCAAAGCAGACAAAGACATGTATATCAAGAAGGACAGCAAGGGTAGCAAATTTGACAAGTCAAAGGTTAGATGCTACAAGTGTAATGGTATGGGTCACTTTGCTTCTGAATGCAACAAGACAAAGGCACTCATCACATCAAGCAAGGATTGGATGGACTCTTCCTCAGAATCTGATACTGAGGTAGTCAACTATGCGTTAATGGCCAATGCTGATGTAACTGCTGCTCCTAATGATAAGGGTAAAAGGAAAAATGCGTTAGTCATGGATAGTGGATGTTCTGTGCACATGACTGGAAACAAAGCCCTGTTATCAGAATATGAAGAAAAAGCTGGCCCAACTGTGTCTTATGGAGATGGCAACATTGGACAAACCTTGGGATATGGCAATATAATCATTGGAAATGTCATCATTGAAAAAGTAGCTCTAGTGAAGGGACTAAAACACAACTTGTTGAGTATTAGTCAAATCACTGACAGAGGTTATCATGTCAATTTCTACTCCACACATTGTGAAGTAGTCAGTAAAGCAACAGGGAAGATAGCACTAACTGGCTACAGGCATGGTAACATATATGAAGCCAACATTCTCTCAGATACTGATGGCTCCCCTACATGTTTCATCAGTAAAGCTTCAGTAGATGAAAGTTGGAATTGGCACAAGAAGCTTTCTCATCTCAACTTCAGCAACATCAATGAGTTGGTTAAGAAAGAATTAGTAAGAGGATTACCTAATGTCTTATATACACCTGATGGACTCTGTGATGCATGCCAAAAAGCAAAACAAAGATGGACATCATTCCAGAGTAAATCAGAATCCTCTATTGAAGAACCATATCACATGCTACATCTTGATCTGTTTGGTCCAGTCAACATCATGTCCATCAGTAAGAAAAGGTACACTCTTGTAATTGTTGATGAATATTCTAGATTCACCTGGGTGTATTTTCTGCATAGAAAAGATGAAACTCCTGAAGTTCTGTTGGATCATGTGAGGATGATTGAGACAACCACAAAGTACAAAGTCAAGATTCTGAGAAGTGATAATGGTACTGAATTTAAGAATTCAAAGATGGAAGAGTTCTGCAAATACAAAGGAATCATTCAACAATTCTCTGCTCTTGGCACACCTCAGCAAAATGGAGTAGTAGAAAGGAAGAATAGAACTCTTATTGAAGCTGGCAGAACTATGTTGGAAGAAGCTAAATTACCTACATATTTCTGGGCAGAAGCAGTCAACACAGCATGCTATACACAAAATCTCACATTGATAAACAGGCATGGTGTTACTCCTTATCAGTCACTCAAGGAGAAGAAACCAAGTCTGAAGCATTTGCATGTGTTTGGCTGTAAATGTTTTGTTCTCAGAACTCATCCTGAACAGCTAGGGAAATTTGAAACAAAGGCTGATGAAGGAATATTCATAGGTTATCCTACATCAAGAGCCTTCAGAGTTTTTAATTTGAGGACAAGAACTGTCATGGAGTCAATACATGTATCTTTTGATGACAAGAAGATAACTGGAATCATTGAAGACTCACATGATAGATTGTTATTTGAAAATGAAGCTTCCAAGGAACCTGAAGAAAGTGAATCAGAAGCTGTCCATTCATCCAGTACTGACGGGTCACCAAATCCTGATGACTCACCAGGTACTGATGGTGCTAATACTGATGATGCAAACAACAGTGATACAACTAGTAGTGCTAATGTTGAGGGGGAGCAACGGCATTCAACTACAAGTTCAGAGTCAACTCAATCATCAGGACAGAATTCTTCAAATACTGATTCAAGTGAAGATCCTGATAACACATCAGGAGGACATAGCAATAATTCAGGGAGAGTTTCAAATCAATCAAATTCTTTCAATCAAGATAACACCAATCCAGGGGGAGCATCTACTTCAAGAAACAATTTGACACCAGCAAGGAAATGGACAAAAGATCATACTCCTGATTTGATAATTGGAAATCCTGATGCAGGTGTTCAAACAAGAAGTGCAACTCAGAATGAATGTTTATATAATAACTTTCTATCCAAGGAGGAGCCTAAGAAAGTTGAAGATGCACTTAAAGATGCTGATTGGGTTACTGCAATGCAAGAAGAACTGAATGAATTTGAAAGGAATGAAGTCTGGAAACTGGTACCAAGACCAAAGAATAGATCAATAGTTGGTACAAAGTGGATTTTCAAGAACAAGACTGATTCTGATGGTGTCATAATCAGAAACAAAGCAAGGCTAGTTGCAAAGGGGTATTCCCAACAAGAGGGAATTGACTATGATGAAACTTTTGCTCCAGTTGCAAGACTAGAAGCCATCAGGATATTTCTTGCTTATGCAGCACATAAGAAATTCAAGGTTTTCCAGATGGATGTTAAAAGTGCTTTCTTAAATGGTGAACTGGAGGAAGAAGTTTATGTTGAACAACCTCCTGGTTTCATTGATCATAAATATCCAGATCATGTCTACAGACTGGATAAGGCACTTTATGGACTAAAGCAAGCTCCAAGAGCATGGTATGAAACCTTAGCTCAATTCTTACTGGAAAGTGGATTCAAAAGAGGTGCAATTGATAAAACTCTATTTTATTTGAATCATGGTAAGGAGTTGCTGTTAGTTCAGATTTATGTTGATGATATCATTTTTGGGTCAACAAACAATAAGCTGTGTGAAAAGTTTTCCAAGCTTATGCAGTCAAGATATCAAATGAGCATGATGGGAGAAATGAGTTACTTTCTGGGTCTTCAAGTTAAACAGACTGATGAAGGGATTTTTATTAATCAGTCTAAATACACAAGGAATTTACTGACAAGGTTTAACATGCAAGACAGTACTCCTGCTTCAACTCCCATAGCTACAGCTACCAAACTTGATCCTGATCAAGGTGAAGAGGTAGATGTAACTCACTACAGAGGAATGATTGGCTCTTTATTGTATCTCACTGCCAGTAGACCAGATATCATGTTTGCAACCTGTCTATGTGCAAGATTTCAAGCAAAACCTAGAGAACCACATCTGATTGCAGTCAAAAGAATTTTCAGATATCTCAAATGCACTCCTTCACTTGGCCTTTGGTATACAAGGGAATCAGATTTTGGATTGTGTGGTTATTCAGATGCTGATTTTGCAGGATGCAAAATAGACAGGAAAAGTACTTCAGGAAGTTGTCAGTTTTTGGGTGGAAGACTAGTTTCATGGTTCAGTAAAAAGCAGAAATCTATTTCCACTTCAACTGCAGAAGCTGAGTACATTGCTGCAGGAAGTTGTTGTGCTCAGATAATGTGGATGAGAAATCAGTTGTTAGATTATGGCCTGTCATACTCAAAAATCCCTATTTATTGTGATAACCAAAGTGCTATTGCAATGACAGGAAATCCAGTTCAGCATTCTCTTACTAAACACATAAGTATCAGATATCACTTTATAAGAGAACAGGTTCTGGAAGGAACAATTGAACTTCACTTTGTTCCTACTGATCAACAACTAGCTGATATATTCACCAAGCCACTACCTGAAGCTACTTTCAATAAGTTGGTGAATGAACTTGGAATGATGAATTTTGAGAATTTCTGAGGGAAAGCTACAGAGAGGAAATCCTGATAACTGTCAAATCCTGATGGTTATTCAGAAAGGTATGTTTTCTTTGATCAAATCCTGATAGGACTCAATCCTGACAGGAAGTCAACTGGTCAATTCTGATGTACAGGTCAGTATTTTCATTGCTAAATTTGTGCCTAATTTTTCGTCCGTATCTGCTAATAGACGATTGAGTTTTAGTAGGACAACTGTATACGCGCGTGTGTTGCTCTCTTATAGTTATATCTATACATACACATAAAAAGCGGTGCAGTTTTATTTAATGACACACGTAATCTGTCCACTAATTAGTTATGCACAAATCATATTTTGCCACCTGTCATTGAGAGTAATATTTTGTTTTAACAAAATATTTTTCATTGTTTTACATCTTTCATTACTCTCTCATCATCAGTTTTTCGTTTTTATCTCTCTCTGTGCTTTCATACCCTAATTGCTTCAAATCTTAATTCTCGAGTTCTCAAAAAGCATTATAATGGCGTCTTCATCATTCATGAACAAACAAACAGTAATTCATGATATTACTTTTGCCACTAATAACTTTGTAGCCATACTAGACCATCAAGAATTGCCTACTGAGTTCCATATAATTCAAGATTTTCTTACTTCAAGCCCATTGAAGTATGCTTTAACAGAGCCTGCAAGTGTTTCTTTTAAGTCTGTAATGCAGGTTTGGAACACAGTTGTTTTTGGTCAAAGTTCTACAGGAACCATTCTGATGCAGTTCGAATCAAATGGGGTCACTCATCATGTCACTCCTGCTGTTATAGAAGAGGCATTGCATTTGCCTATTCTGGGTGAAAAAGTCCCTAGAGTGATTTCAGACTCTGCTCTATTTGAGTTTGTCAAGAAACTGGGCTACAATGGAGAAGTAAAGAGATATGGCAATCTCTTTAGGACAAAGCTTAAGAAGGAATGGAATTTCTTCTTTGATACAATCAGCCGCTGTTTCCTGAACAAGACATCAAATTTTGATGCTCTTCCATCAGGATCTCTTAAAATTGGGTACTCTCTTATCCATTCTACAGTGTTTGATTATGGCTCTTTTATCTTAAAAGCGTTAAGTGATAGGAAATCAGATAAATTGGGTTCTGTCTGTTTTCTTAGATTTTTACAGTTGATATTTAATCACTTATGTCCTAATGTTGTTTTTGAGGATGATGTAGTTCTACCAATCTGTAGAATTACTGAGAATAATATTAAGTCCTTAGTCAACAGTGATAAGGCAAATGGTTTCATAGGAAATGCTTTTATTCCTGATGAGGTTAGGTTTTTCTTACATCAGAAAATGCCTACTCGTTATGGACTACTTTCTAATGATATTCAGACATCAAATCCTGATGTTAGTATTCCTGATGCAACAACAAAAGTTGTCTCTATATCAGACTCTCCAGCCTCTCCATCTCAGATTCGAGGACATTCTTGGGAGAAGGTTTCTGCAACTGCTTCCTTGGTTGGTCTTACACCTACATCAAAGAAAAAGAGGAATGCAGAAGAGTTAGTCTATCAGAGACAGAAGAAGCTGAAAGGATCAAGCCCACAAGAACCTGAATTTCAGAGTAATTCAGCAGCTACTGTTGATCCTGCCACACAAGAACCACTCAATCAAAGTTTGGGTGAAGGCTTAGCTAGTGGAATGGTCACACAAGAACCATTTTCTCAAAGGGAGAATGAAGACATCAACATTCCAGCTACACAAGAACCATCTTCTCAAAGTGAAGATGCAGGCAAAGCTACAGCTTCTGTTGAAAGATTGGTCGAGAACATTGTCAATGAGGGAAGCACACAAGAACCTTTAGCTCAAAGTGTTGAAGCAGCTTCTGAACCTCAAGCTCCACAAGAACCATTGGTAGCAAATACTGATGCAAGCATATCAAATCCTGACGATGTTCATCCTGACGCTAGTGGTGCTCCTGATAATGAACCTATTTTGATACAGCCACTTCGTTCAAGACCAATGGATCATCCTATCTCAGAATCTCAGGATAAACTGAAAGGTATTGCAATTCCTGATCCTGATATATCTCATGGTTCTGATGATGATAATTCTGATGATGATAGTGATGATGATAATGAGAATAGAAAAGAGAAGGAACAGCTTGCTACAGCACTCAAGATTAGTCTTGGAACTAATTTTGGTTCATCAAGTACATATATGGCTGGCAAAGCTTTCACTGGGAAAGATCAGAGACAAGATTTTTCTACTCCTTCCTTTGATCCTGCAGAGGCATTTAGACAGAATGAATGGAACAATTCATGGCACAATTCTGATGAATCTATCAGTTTTTCTTCTGCTATTGAACATGCCTATAATGCAGTGAAGTCTATAGAGAATCAAGACTTGAAGAATCATCTGAAGGCTACAACTCTGTTATCCAAAAGCCTGAAAAGTGAGATTGATTCTATTAAGGGTTCAACTGAAAAAGTGAGGACTGATATCTTTAATAATTTTACAAAGGTGCCTACTACTTTTCAACTAAGGGTAGTGGAATCCCAAGTGAAATCTGTTGTTTCAGAACAAACCTCCATCAAACAAAGAATTGATTCTCTGGATACTAAGGTAACTGAAGTTCAAGCCTTTCTTTCCTTAATTTTGCAATTATTGTCAAATCCTGATGTCAAAAAGGGGGAGAAGGTTATTCAGACAAAATGTACACCTGATCTAGTATTAAGAAATAATGATGATGATACTGGAGATGATGGTGGTGACAAAGTGATACAAGGAGAAACCTCTGATACTGCGGTTTTGAAGTCTACAATCCAAACTTCTCAAAGTCAAACAACGCAGTCAACTCATGTTTCTGATTCTGGAGTTAAGACAGTAAGAACATTGGTGCAATCTCAGATCCTGACGGAAGATCAAATCCTGACACCTGGTCATGGACACATTCTTGCTACAATTCCTGAAGGTGATGAAGATGTGATTATTGATAATCCTGAAGATGCATCAAATTTATTCCAGAAGTTTTCTACAAAAGACGGCAGAATTGTTACTCTATATCACACTGATAAAAGAGTTCAACAATTATATGCAAGAAAAGCACTCTCTACAGCAAGTGAAGAATATCCAGATCTCTCACATGAAGAATTCTTGAGACTACAAAGAGAGACAATGGAAAGCTATACTGCTCCTGCTAGAGGTAGAGGAAGCAGAGGTAGGAGAGGTGCTAGAAGAAGTAAAAGAGGTTCTTCAACTCAAATATTACCTAGACAGACAAGGTCTAGAGGGTTAAGAATTGAAGAAATTCCTGAACCTATTCAAACTCTAGTAGTTCCTGACAGATCTACTTTTGGTGATGATGGAATTGTTGAAGAAGAACCTGAATTGAGAAGAAAATCAAGAAAATCAACTCTCAGCAATACAAATCAAATTGAAGATTCTAATCCTGACAATATTCAAGATCCTGACGAATCTGAAATTCTGCAAGAGGTTGATTTGATAATCTTATCTACTGTTGTTGATTGTCACAACAAAGAAGTAGATGAAGAAGAAGAAGCCAGAAGAAGAGATATTGCAAAGAGAACAAATGAAGATTTCAATCTCTATCTACAAAGGCTTAAAGTTTCAAATGAAAGAAAATGGAGGAACTCAAGCAGACAAGAATCTTCGCTGGAAAGAAGCTATGCCTTTGAAAAGGAAAAGGACAAGAAGTGGAAACATATTAGCACATTAAGTTGTGATACACCTATCAATTTTCAGTCTGGTGGAATTATTACAAGCGCTTCAAGTGTTGTTGATTTGTCTGATATGGCTAGATCAAAAACACTCTGGTTAAAGATGTTTTCAAATCTGAAGCAATTGTCAAGTAATTCAAGAGGAGGTATTGGACACAGAGATGGTGAATATCTGAATATGTCATATGTTGATCCTTACTCCTTGACAGAAATTGGAGGTACTTTAACTTCTGAAAACCTGAACAATTTATTAGTTGTTGATATAGTTATAGATTATCATGATGGTTTTGAAAAGAAAGAAAAGCTTCTGTACTTCATGAAAGATGGTAGTGTGAAGATTCTATCTATTCAAGATCTGCTGATGAAAACTACACAGGAACTGAAATATGTTCACTATCTGTTAAGATGGAAGAACCAAGTGTACAAAGAATGGAGTGACATGATTTTGTCAACTATAAGAAGAAGACTGGATGGAAACAGTAATTTCAATGGTAATTATATTCCCATGTACTTAAATCAAAGAGGTCAGGATGTGGAAATGCAAAGGGGTACTGCTGTTAAAGAAGTAAATTTTGGCATGACTCATCTTTCTCTCAATCCTGATGGGAAGGAAATTGCTTATCTTTTGCTTGAAGAGCACAGTCTACAGAGAAACTCCATACAGAATCTCAGAACAGCTATCTACCAGATTAATGAGGAAGATGAAGAACTCAGAAATCTTAAGGAAAGACTGATTCAAATTCTTGAAGAAAAAGAAGAAAGTTTATTATCCAACTTCTTGAAGATGAATCTGTTCTATCACAAAGCTTCACTAGTAGAAAACTGGTCTTTTACGTCGGTTAAAAAGGCCTTATACGTCGCCAAAAAGGCGACGTAAGCAGGGGGGACGTATAAAGTGACAAGCTTTTTACGTCGGTCAAAAATGCGATGTATAATGTGTAATACGTCGGTTTAAAATGCGATGTAAAAGACCAACAAAACCGACGTATAAAGATACAAAAGACCGACGTATAAAATGTGTTCCAGCGTCATATAAGGTTAGAGAACCGTCGTATATGAGTTGTAATTTTACGTCGGTTTTAATTTCAACCGACGTATATATCAGTTTTATACGTCGCAACAGTTTTACAAGAACCGACGTATATGTCTGTCGTATACGTCGCATTAGATTTGCAAGAACCGACGTATATGTCTGTTTTATACGTCGCTTCAGTTTTACAAGAACCGACGTATATTGTTAGAGGAAAAATTGAAATGTCTGCCCTGTTTTTAATAATACCCAAAAAAACCAAAAACCCTGTTGTAACATACCAAAAATATAAAACCTGATATGAGTAAAACATACACTCCAAAATTCTCAACAAAATCTTTAATTTAAATTAAAATTGGTGACTAGAAAATATGTCCACAATAATGTTTTAAAATTCCTTGTACAATTAACTGCATCATACATTTAATTCAACACATATCGTTACGTTCATATGTCTATCCTAAATCCATAATATAATATCTATTTCAGAATTGCTGCAAGCTAAAGCTAATATCTCATCAGATCATGTCCTTGTTGCAAGCGCTCAGCTAATATCAGACCATACTCATCACCAGCGCTACTGCACAAACATATGTTCGAACAAGTTAGCACATAGTAGAACACAATATATTTGAGATTGTTTTGAAATTAAGGTGTACCTGATCACATGTATTCGCGAGTAAAAAAATTTGCCCAAATATCTCGAACTTCTCCAATTTGTTGGTTTGCGTATTTTTTTCCAAGACCCTGCCAAAAGAAATGTTAACTACTTATAAATTTAATGTTAGGTTTTTTATATCTTTAACAATATATACCATTTTATATAGTACCTCTATCCACTTAGTTTTAGGATCTTTACGAGATAACATTACTATGTCATGCATGTATCTCATCACAAAATAACCACACTCGGTACCTCCTTTTTGTTGAGGACACTACAAAACAAACTCAAAAAATTTAAAACTAGATAAATAAATAAGAAAAAGACTTTCAAGACTAAAAACAATATTGTACGATACCTGAACAGCTTCGTGGAACCAAAGTAGGTTATTTTGATTATTTTTCTTACCACCATATTTAGTATATACTTTATATGCGCTGTTATAGAAAAACAAAAAAATTTAATACATAAAAAAGGTTTTAACTACTTAAAGGAGGAAATTAATATTTCTATATTAGTTTTCAAAATTAAAATTTTTCTTACGTTTCGAAAGGATCCTTCACGTGTATGTGTCGTTTTTGCTTAAGTGGATCAAACACGTAGACAGCACTTTCGTCAACACAAAACATAAGCAACATCCAGTGCTTACTGCAGTTTAACAATATACCAAATTAGATTAAAATATCACTAAAAAATATGCCAAATTGGAATGTTAACGAATGTGTATGTTCTTACCTTTGGATGTACGGTGCAAGGACAAAACGTTTCTCCTTAGCGCCTGTCATAACCTCACACATGTATCTAGATGTATCATTATGATACTTAGATTCACGTGCCAATGCTAACACAGATGGACACATGAATGCAAATGAATTATCTTCCAAGTCCTTGCACAACTTGTGAATGTACCTTTGATGTCATATGGATTATGCACAGTTAGTTTCTATGCACAATAAAGATATAATTAGATCTTAAAAAAATGAGTAAAGAATTATAGCCTTACATCATAAAAATCTGCAGAATCGGTATATTAAGCCAACTTAACCTCAAAAACTCATAGACATCTTGGTTCGTGACATATATCGGAACTTTTGCATTTTCATGAAATTTGAATACCTCCACATCTTTATCAACGGCTTTAGTATCCAATTCAGGAGGCATACTATCAACCAAGAAACGTAAAGTTCGACATTTTTCACTAAGTTGGTCCTCACTAAAAGAATTAGCTTGATTCTTGAGGATAGGCGTTGCTGATTCTTTACTGACAACCTTATTTACTTTCCGAGAACCTGGCTTAACTTTCTTGTTCTCAGGTTCCTAATTACAAACAATTTAAGTGAAGACTGGAATTATTAATGAAACAAAATGAATGGCACTATTAATTATATTTTTTATGTAAAGATATTACCTGCCCTAGGATCACAAGATCCTTTGGCCATTCAACAAAGCTACCAGCTGCATTACCTACAGTTTCATGTTCGTTACATGGCACCGGAAGGGGACTAAGCTGAAATTCGACTACAACTTCATCAACACACACTTTCACATTATGTGTCGCAATCGGTTTGCCATGAATAAAATTACCGCCCTCGTTACTTAATGGGAAAACTTGTCCCCTTGCCACTACAATCCTTCCTTTGTCAGGATGTTTAACACATAGACGACATAAGGTCGGAATCTGCATTGATTAGAATACACTTTAGCAATGCTCTAATATAGAAAGACCTGTGAGATATAAAGATCCAGCAAACATAAATAAAGCTCAGAAGTAGAATTACCTTGATATCTAACAAATTATGTGGCTGGTCCACAGAATGACAACTACTTCGAACCAATTCATTTGGTGGTGTACTATTCTTGTTTTGCCCAAAAATATCATTTGGAAGTGGCAATCCCATCTGCTTTAAATGATCATATATCCCTTGAAGCTGGACATTCATCATTTCTTGGCACTCTTCCCTCACTTTCTTGGTAATTTCTTGTTTAATTGTATCCAATTCTTCCGTAGAGATGACCCCGCTCTGTTTGCTTTTTTTTGATCCAAACACACTCTTTATTTTTGCTCTTCCTCCGACCCCTCTAACGCGTCCTCCATGCTCCTTATTCCCAAGTGCACGAGTCAATACGTCATCGTGACCACATGGAAAATATATACCTATATAAAACAATTAAAGCAGATTATCTAACAGATAAATAGCTAACTGTGTAAAAAAGAAACAGAACAGGAAAATAGCTAACTGTGTAAAAATAATACAGGACTGTTTCTGGCAGGCAATTTTTGACTTGCAAAGTTGCAGCAACGGTAACAAATTGTGATTTTTAAGATGGAAAATATACAGGGACCTGCTAAAACCAAAGTAAGCCAGTAAATTATTATTTACTCTTCAAGAAATTACATGCTAATTTACTTACTTTCACAATGCTAAGAAATTACTTGCTAATTTACTCTTCAATAAATTACATTCAGTAAATCGTATACTGGTATTAAGATTGCACAATCTTAAAGTTGGAATATTTGAATACCAGATAAAGGGAAAGTCTTACTGATTTAAATCAGGCGTGTTCAGAATAAAAGAGAATAGCTTCTCCAGTAGTAATAGAAGGACAACTTCAACTAAAAGAGGTTCCTTTGGTCCCAACTTTGCCACATTCGTTTCACTTTCTGCTGCGTTGTCTTCTCCAGCCTCAACTGATGAATATGCTGCAGAACTACGTTTTTTCAGCAATGCAGCAGCAAATCCAGCCGCCCAGACCTACAAGAGTGAAGTAGAACTGATCAATATACCACACTTTAGCTTACCATTGGTCAAAAGATAACGTTTTTTAAAGTATTTGACAAAACAAATGGTCAAACTGAAACTTATAATCATCATATAAAATTAATAAAGTACTACCAATTCAAACTTCCAATCAATAACTGCCCTAATGTATTTAAACCTGATAATAGAAATTGTGCAACATATACAAGGTAAGGTACTGAGAAAGGGATATTCAAACTGTTTAGTAGTTGGCATCATAACAAGGTATAATACTAGACAGCCAGACAATGTTTAATACTATATGGTTCATGGAGGATTCTTACAGTGCTGGCCTGTTTATTGATCCTTGGCTTATTAGCTTTACAAACCTTCTGCTCTGTTTATTTATGAGTTGTTTATTAAGTACATGATTGTTTAGGTGAATATGTATTTGATTCAGTTTCAAATGTACTAAAAGAAAAAAATATATTACTTCCAAGTACTTTTCTTAATTAATGTGTAAAATTTAAATTTTAGAAAAGGATGGTTAGGTCAATTCATTTGGTACTCTGCATATCCTTTGATTAGGTCATACTTCACCTTGAGGATCAAGACATGTCTAATTCTTCATTTATGGCCCCTGCTCAGAGTAGTTCTGCAAACAATATCCAGAATTTCAATGAACATGAATGGGTAATTCATGTTTAGAAAAGTATCGAGGAAGAGTTTGAAGGAGATAATGAAATTGCAGTTAGTATCTATAGTATTCCCACAACCCTGAAATTTAAAGGTAACATTTTAAAAGCACACCATTGTTGAATCTCGTAACACCCCTCATACTTGGCCATCAATCCATACTCCTTCATCATGGTCATTACGTATATAATCCGCATCCACAAACTCGTTCTCATAGGAGGTTGATACACCCATTGAGAAAGGGGGGTTCTCATCAAATTGGTCATACTCATCCTCGTCCTCGACATTTTCAATACCAAGAATACGTCTCTTACTTTCAAGAATAATAGACCACTTCGAATCAGCCGGGTCTCGGATATAAAATACTTGCTTCACTTGTGTTGCGAATATAAATGGGTCATCTTCATGGCCAACCCGGCTAAAGTCTACCATAGTAAATCCTGACTCATCAAGCCGCACACCCCGCTTAACGTCAAACCATCTACATCTAAAGAGAGCAATATTGAAATCTTTGTAACTGAGCTCCCAAATTTCTTCAATTACCCCATAGTATGATTGTTTCACATCTCGTGATGCACGATCATTACCTCTACCAAATTCTGTTGATGAAGCTTCTACAGAAACGCCACTGTTCTGCATAGTGCTCTTAGCATCTTGACGTTGTGTATAGAAAGTATACCCATTCACATCATAACTTTCATAAGATCTCACAGGCATGTCAGGGCCATATGCCAACCATTTTAATGTATTGGAAACAACATCAGGCCTTTGAGACAATTGAGACATCACTCGTTCTTTGAACCATCGACCAAATGAACGATTGTGTTCATTCGTAACCCACTTTCCACTCTTTAAAGGATGCATCTGGCGAATCAGGGCTATGTGTTCTTTTAAGTAAGGATCTACTTCAGTCATGTGTTGTAGGACAAATAGATGGGCTCTGTCGCACAACTCAGCACTAGGGGAGATCATTTTACTTCCCAATGTACCATGACCTTCAAGTCTTCCCTCGTGGCGAGATTTGGGAATTCCAATAGGATCAACAGTCGCTAAATACTCAGTGCAAAATTCAATAGTCTCTTCAATAGAATATCCTTCAATTATGCTACCTTCTGGCCGGTACCGATTCCTTACATATGCTTTCAGGGTACACAAGAATCTCTCGAAAGGATACATCTGCCGCAAATGTAACGGACCACATAGTTTAATCTCTCTCACCAGGTGAATAACTAAATGTACCATAATGTCAAAGAATGCAGATGTAAAATACATTTCAAATTCGCAAAGTGTCACTATAATATCAGATTGCAATGTATCCAACATTATAGGATCAATCACCTTGCTGCATATAGCATTGAAGAAGAAGCATAATTTTGTAATGACTATTCTCACATGCTTTGGCAATATCCCTCGAATGGCAATCGGTAATAGATGTTGCATTAACACATGACAATCATGTGACTTCAACCCCACCAATTTCAAATCTTTCATCGACACAAACCCTTTAATGTTAGAAGAATATCCAGATGGAACCTTAACACCTGATAAACACTCACAAAAGCTAAGTTTCTCCTTCCTAGACAGAGTAAAACAGGCCGGAGGCAAATATGAACGTTTTCCCGAGACTTGTGGTGCTAATTCTGTACGTATTCCCATTTCTTGCATGTCTAGTCTAGCTTTGATCCCATCCTTTGTCTTTCCAGGTATATTCAACAATGTCCCAATAATGCTTTCACAAACATTTTTCTCAATATGCATAAAATCAAGACAATGTCTAACCTGCAAGTGTTCCCAATATGGAAGATTCCAAAAAATAGATTTCTTCTTCCAAATTTTGCTTTGGCCGGGCTTTTTATAAAGCTTCCCTAGCACAACATCAATATCTTTGACCCGTTCAAAAACTTGCCTTCCAGATAAAGGCAAAGGAGCAACTCGAGACTCAATATTTCCATCGAAAGACTTTCTTTTTTTCCGATAAGGGTGATTAGGAGGAAGAAATGCTCGATGACCCATATATACATTTTTTCTGCAATTGTTTAAGCGTAGATCCATTGTACCCTCTTCACAAATTGGACATGCTTTAGCTCCTTTAATGGTGTACCCTGAAAGGTTTCCATAGGCAGGAAAATCACTAATTGTGCAAAATATCATGGCACGCAAAGTGAAATCAGACTGACTGTACGCATCATAAACCGTCACACCTTCATCCCACAAAAGTTTTAAGTCTTCAATAAGGGGCTGAAGATAAACATCTATGTTATTCCCCGCTTCCCTAGGACCGGAGATTAGTAATGTCAACATTATGTACTTGCGCTTCATGCACAACCATGGAGGCAAATTATAAACCGTTAAAAGAACTGGCCACGTGCTATGGTTAGAGCTCATAGTGCGATATGGATTCATGCCATCTGCACACAATCCAAGTCGTAGATTTCTAGGTTCCTCGCCAAATTCAGGAAACTTTCCATCAATGGTTCTCCATTGTGGCGAGTCACCAGGGTGTCTGAGCATCCCATCAGATTTTCTCCCTTCAACATGCCATCTAAGAAGCTTTGCATCTTTTGAACTCGCAAAAAGACGTCTGAATCGCTGCACTATAGGTAGATACCACATTACCTTAGCAGGAGGCCTTTTCTTATCCTGTTTAGAAGTATTATTGATTTGTCGCCTGTATCGAGATGCTCCACACTTGGGACACATGTCTAAATCTTCATGCTCATTTCGGAACAACACACAGTCATTTGGACAAGCATGTATCTTTTTTACATTCATGCCCATGGGACACAGTATCTTCTTCGCCTCGTAGGTAGAATTAGGGAGCTCGTTACTCGTAGGAAGTATTTCTCCTAAAAGTTGAAGCATCTCAGTGAAACTCTTGTCACTCCAGTTATGCTTTACTTTTAGCTTACACAACTTCAAGGTTGTTGACAACCTAGTAAATTGATCCTTGCACCCATGATACAGAAGTTTCTTGGAATCATCAACCAAACTATTAAGGATGTCTGGTTGGTTCATGAAATGATCTTCCATATCTTGTATCATCTCTTGTACCCTGTCATTCTCCATATCTTCTTCATCATTCTTTTCCATACTATCTTCCTCCCTTCCACGTTTTGTACCTGAGGTCCTCGTAGAGTCTAGTCCTTCACCATGCCAGATCCACTTCTCATAACCCTCCTTAAAACCACGACGAAAAAGATGATCCCGCACTGTATCAACACTACGATACTTTTTAAAATTATTACAATCACGACATGGACATAAGATCATTTGTTCTTTTCCCTCTTCCTTATGCTTCTTTTCTAGGTATAGCATGGCATAAGTAATGAAATCTTCAACACCTTTAATATAATCGGCCGTTGCACGTGGAATTTTGTACATCCATGTATGTCGATCCATCATTTATTACTACAAAAATGGAATAAAGTGAAGATTTAAATTACCGGAAAGATTTTTATTAGCCATGTGCATGTGTTTTAGAACATTATTCTGACGTGGCTGCAAAAGGATGAACATGTACCTTAAAAAAATCAAAATCTCTTCATCCTATATTGAGATTATTTAATTATCTATTATGATCATCACTTTGAAATTCAGCTATCTTTATATATTATGCAATATATAAAGAATTAGAAATAATAACCTATATTATGATATTATAGTTATCCAATTTTTTTATTTTTAATTAATTTTAAACCGGTACCTACACGTATAATATCTGATTATCAATTTGTGCATTATATAACTTTTTATTAAATTAAACTTTGTATTATCATGGATAATTTATATTCTCTTTATCTTATTAATTTCTTACTGTACTTTATTTTAAGATGTTTTAATTAGTTTCCGTGTTCAATCATTTGCAATTATATAAACTTCAATGGTCTTTCAGCGACTTTTGAAGTTTTTAAACTGTCAAAAGGAGTGTATTATAAAAATATCTCCTTTTGTTTCCTCGTGCAATATGCAAATCTCTCAAGTCTTCTTTTATGTACTAATTTTTAGACTTACTGTATTTACAAGAAAACAATGTTTTCCAACTCAATACAGCCAAAATGTAAACATCATACAATTATCAATAAATTTAACATAATTCGTATCAGTTAACTATTGGTAATAAGTTACAAGGTGTTATTAGATTTAATTTTAGTGTAAATTTTTTTTATTATAAAATCTAGATTAAAATATTGAAATTAATCCTTTTTTTTGTGGTATATAACTTGAACAAAAGGTGCAGTACATATGCACTATTACGCGTCAAATAATGTTATACTGTTTCAGTCCATTTTATCACAATATTGAGCTGTTGCAATAGTAATTTGAAACCACCAATTATGCAGTTCACCCTGTTAGAATTTACAGATATTTCATAAAATATAAGAAAATATCAAACAATGAAACCAACATATTTCTAATTTCTGCAAAACTCTCCTGTGCAGAGACAGAGACGGAGTGTGAGATCGAGAGCCAGCTATTAAGCAAAGAGTGGAACAAAATAGACTATAATTCAACAAACAGCTGCGCTTTACTTTATACTTTGTGATTGTTAATTACTTTCATATTTCATCTACCCCTCCCAATTACATATATCGTACCTTTCCTTACCAGGTTAGTGCAGCCAGTAGATTACGAAAAACGCAACCCTAATTACGTTGTTACAGTTCCATTTTTTGTTAAATTTCGGATAAGCAAGAATCAAACTTGAACAAGGGAAGATAAACTCTGCTACTTTGACTATCCTTTCATAGTTTTTAATATTTAAGAATCATTATATTGTTATAGGCTTTTCGTATAATAAAAATTAAAAATGATAAAAATGTAAATTATGTAATATTTCATATACATGACATCAAATTTATATCGTGTACTTGTATCCAAAATTCAAATCTAAACATTTCTATCGTCCGTCGTATACAAGATTGTCGGGTTTAATGGAGAGTGAAAAATAGTATGGTCATAAATTAATCTACATAATAAAGCAGCACGAATTTCATACCCTTTTTCCACAAATTCATTGTTGGTCCTTAATAAACTAAGCATTAGCTCGACAACAAAGAATCTTGGATGGAAAGTGTAACAAAGGAAAGAAAGCAGGAATAACATGCTAATTATTAGTATACACACATAGTACCTTTACAAGCATCCCCTGCCTATGAACTAATAAATCTTCTGAGCTAAAAGCACTAAAACATTATGGACAAATATATTCAATTGAATTTCAATACCACCCGGGCTTCTATTCCCCAGTCCTGGGTCTCCTGGCGGAGTTTAACAAAACTAACTTTTTCTTTGTCATAAGACCACACAGGATGAAAGTATCTCAACAGAGAAGACTTGGTGTTTGAAGAAGCTTTTTCCGTCAGAAAAGATGGACAATAGCATAACTCGTACTTGTTAATACCCTTTACGTACATAAGATTAAGAACTATAGTAAATCTAATCTGATTATGCTACACCGAAAACAATAAAATTAAAGAAAATAACAACAACCCAAATTCATATTGTTTGTAACAGAATTAAAATTAGGAAAATTTATTTGTAAAAAAAAATATGAGAGGGAGCAGGAGAGAAGGAGAGACAGAGAGGGGGAGAGAGAGAGAGAGAGAGAGAGAGAGAGAGAGAGAGAGAGAGAGAGAGAGAGAGAGAGAGAGAGAGAGAGAGAGAGAGAGAGAGAGAGAGAGAGAGAGAGATTACCAACGCGAGAGAGAGAGAGAGCAACCAACGCGAGAGAGAGAGAGCAACCAGATAGGAGAGCAATCGAACCCAATTGTAACAGTTGAAATCGAGTGAATAACAGTTGAGTGAATAACAGTTGAACCCAAACCTTAATTATAAAGTATAAATCGAGTGAATTGTGATTTCAATTTCTTAATTGAAATCAGTGAGGAGGTTTTAGGGTTAGTCGACGAAAGAGAAAGGGGGTTGGTTGAATTGGGGTTTTAGATTAATGACTGAGAGTACGTCTATTAAATTGTTTTTTTTTATTTTAATAAAATTATTATATACGTCGGATTAGAGAAAGCCGTCATATATTATCGATTTTATATGTCGCGTATTAAAAACACCGACGTATATGTGCAGCAATTTTATATGTCGGGTGCAAAAAGGCGACGTAAATTTAAATTTTATACATCGGTTAAAATCAAACCGACGTATATGTCCACCATATACATCGCTTTTTTATGAACCGACGTATAAAACACTTATATACGTCGCCTTTAGGCGGAACCGACGTATATAAGTATTTTATACGTCGCCTTTGGATAGAACCGACGTATAATAGGCGACGTAAAAGATCATTTTTGTACTAGTGCTTGAACAGATAAGTTGTTTCTGAAGATACTTGTACATTTTGATACATGTTTTTGACATCATTGAATATTTGGAATCTATACTTTATTTCACAAAGTATGAGATTGGGGGAGATTGTTAGATCAGAATTCAATGATCGTCAGAAGCTAGACTCAACTGATCAGGATTGCTGACGTCATCAGTATTGCATGGTCATCAGTATTTGATCAAGCGTCAGTATCTTATTGATCATCAGGATTCCTACTCAGACTATGATCAGGTTTGATCATCAGGACTTGAAGCTGATCAGGATTCCTACTTCGAGTTATATTTGGAGTCTAGATAAACATGGAAGTTTGTTCCTGGTTTGTAGAATGCAGCTATCGATTAAAGATATGTTTCTATCTTTGTTATGATTAGGACTTATCTTGTAATTGATAGAGAAGCTGTGTGCACTATATAAACACAGTTTTGGTTTCGATTTATGTAATTCATTCGAGAGAGAACATAATCGGAGAGAAGCTCTTAAGAACAGAATTTCTTGAGAGAGTTTTTGTAAGCTAGCAGCTCTTAAGAACATCAGAATTTCTTAAGAGAGTTTGTAACAGTTTTATATCAAAGTTAATAAAGCTGTTATTGTTATTGTTATTGTTATTGTTATTGATCTTTCATATTTGTGTTATATAAAGTCGAGAATCTTATACAATTGTATTCAACCCCCCTTCTACAATTGTTATTCACTGGGCAACAGTTAGACATCTTCTCCACAGTGCTTTAGATAATGTTATGTCTAACAGAGTAATTGGTTGCAAAACTGCAAAAGAAATCTGGGATGCTTTGGAAGTCAGGTGTCAAGGAACCACTGCTATAAAGAAAAACAGGAAGACAATACTCACACAGGAGTATGAGCACTTTGATTCAAGACCTAATGAAACCTTGACTGAGACTTATGACAGATTTTGCAAACTATTGAATGATCTGTCTCTGGTTGATAAAGAATATGACCTTGAAGAGTCAAATCTCAAGTTTCTCTTATCCCTACCTGAAAGATGGGATTTAAAGGCGACAACAATCAGAGATAATTATGATCTTGCAGATACAGATCTTGATGAGATCTATGGATTGTTAAAGACTCATGAACTTGAGATAGAACAAAGAAACAGGAGATCCAGCAAGAAGACAAAATCTGTTGCTCTCAAAGTTGAGGAGAAGTCCATCAAGAAGGAATCATCAAGGAAGAAAGCCAAGGGAAATGCTTTAGTCATTAAATCTGAAAGTGAGTCATCAAACTCTGATGATGACTCAAACTCTGATGAAGCTTCTGACTCTGAGGATGATGAAGAACAGATGATGCAAATGGCTGCATTGATGGTGAAGACCTTCAAGAAGATGGGATTCAAGAACTTCAAGAAAGGAAAGAGATTCTCAAGGAAAGATTCAAACTCTGAAAGGAAAAGTTTTAGAAAGTCTGATGGAAGGGATACCAAGTCTGGCAAGAAGGATAAATCTGAAATCCAGTGCTACAAGTGTAAGGAGATGGGTCACTATGCCTCGGAGTGCAAGAAAGGAAAATCTGAGAAAACACTCATCTCTAAAGGCAAAGACTGGGCAGATACTTCAGACTCTGATGATGGAGTAAATTATGCTCTTATGGCAACTGTCAAAGATGAGACTGAATCATCTGAAAATAAGGTACCCCTAACTACTTATGCTTATGATACTGATAATATATCTGAGTTAAGAGTATATCTGAAAAGCGTACATGTTAGTTATAGGGATCAGACTTTAGAGAATGAGAGAATTAAATCTGAGAATCTTAGCCTTAAAGATAGAAACAAGTTTCTTGAAGGAGAACTTGAAAATATGAAGCAGATTCAAAAAGAAAGAGATGATGCTGTTTATGTTGAACAAGAGTTGATTAAAATAAATAAGCAGCTAGAATCTGATCTAGAAAAAGAAAGAAAAATAATCAAGACTTGGACAAACTCTGGAAGAGACACTCATCAAGTGTTTCAGACAGATTCTGTAGGTTTAGGCTATTGTGAAAATGATGAACTTAGGTTTAAAGACAAGGTTAAGGTTAAACCACAACTTAAACCTGTGAAATCTGTTCCAGAGTCCACTAAGTTAAAATCTGTTGTAGTAAGAGAAGCTGATATGGAATCAGATGAAACCTGTGAAAGACAGGAAAATATTATAACAGAAAATCTTATGGAAATAGAAGCTGTTAGAAAGCCAGTAAAAACTTGTGAAAAACAGGTTAATGTTGGCTTGATGACAGGAAAACAGTTCAATCATAAGCTGAAAGAGGTAAAGTCTGCCATGAAACCAAAAGGGTCCAAGAAGAATAGGAATGGAAAGATAGGCATAAATAAAAGAAATAATCATTTGCCTACTGCTGCTGCTCCAAGGAAAACATGTTATAATTGTGGTAGTACTAACCATCTTGCTAGATTTTGTAATAAGAACAAAGATATTAATTCTTTATCTTCTACATCAGGAGTAAAGAATGATTATGTAAGGGTTAAACCACAGACTTTATGCACACACTGTGGGAGCACTTGGCATTCTATTTATACTTGTAAGAGTTATCATGCTATTTATCACAATTATTATGAGCTAAAACCCAATCTGAAGTGGGTTAGAGCAAACTCTGCAAGTGTAAAGTCTGACAATGTTAGTTTAAACTCTGTTGATAGTCATTCCGCTGCAAAAGCTAACACTGTTAAGAAAGCCAAAGGATCCAAGCAAGTCTGGGTCCTTAAAACTAACACTTAGTGTTTGTTTGTGATTGCAGGGCATAAAAGAGAGCACCCTTATCTTGGACAGTGGATGCTCAGGACACATGACTAGAAATAAAGCCCTGCTATCAGATTTTGAGGAGAAGGCTGGCCCAAAAGTTTCCTATGGAGATGGCAACATAGGACGTACTATGGGATATGGCAATATCAATCTTGGAAGTGTCATCATCACAAATGTAGCTCTAGTCTCAGGACTCAAGCATAATCTGCTATCTGTGAGTCAAATCTGTGACAGAGGAAACCATGTAGATTTTCATACTGAACACTGTGAAGTTATCAGTAAATCTACTGGAAAAGTTGTTCTAGTTGGACACAGGCGCAACAACATTTATGAAGCAAGTTTGGTAACAAACTCTGATGGAAAAACAGTGTGTCTGACTGCAAGAATGTCAAATGAAGAGAGTTGGAATTGGCATAAGAAGCTCTCTCATCTCAATTTGAACAACATCAATGAGCTAATAAGAAAGGATCTTGTAAGGGGACTCCCAAAATCAATACTCAGTCTAGATGGCCTATGTGATTCTTGTCAAAAGGCCAAGCAAAGGAAGTCATCTTTCAAGAGCAAATCTGAATCTTCAGTAGTGGAACCTTATCATCTTCTACATGTTGATCTCTTTGGACCAGTGAATGTGATGTCTTTGGGCAGAAAGAAATATGCTCTAGTAATTGTTGATGAATATACTAGATATACATGGGTGTATTTCTTATCAAAGAAGGATGAAACTGCTCAAACTCTGATGGATCATGTAAATCTACTGGACAAAGGATCACAGCACAAAGTCAAAATTATAAGGAGTGATAATGGAACTGAATTCAGAAACTCAATCATGGAAGCTTTCTGCAAGGAAAGAGGAGTGAAACAAGAATTTTCTGCACCTGGAACTCCACAGCAAAATGGTGTAGTTGAAAGAAAGAACAGAACTTTAATTGAAGCAGCCAGAACTATGCTTGAAGAAGCAAAATTATCAACTTATTTCTGGGCAGAAGCTGTTCAAACTGCTTGTTTTACTCAAAATGCTACACTGATCAAGAAGCATGGGAAAACACCATATGAGATGGTGAAAAATAAGAAGCCAAATTTGAAATATTTTCATATATTTGGATGCAAATGCTTTGTGTTGAAGACTCATCCTGAACAGTTGACCAAGTTCGAGTTAAAAGTTGATGAAGGAATCTTTGTTGGCTATCCATTGTCAACAAAAGCATTCAGAGTCTACAATCTGAGAACTAAAGTGATCATGGAATCCATACATGTGTCATTTGATGACAAGAAAATAACTGGACTTGAAGATGAAAATGAATATGATCAACTACGTTTTGAAAATGAAGATTTATTCTCTGATGATGTAAACTCTGATGAAACTGGTCTGACAAACTCTGACGAAGCATACTCTGAACCTCTACTGGTAAATACTGGAGAAACTGGAAATTCTCAAATTGAACAAAATAGAGAACCAGTTGAGGGGGAGCGTGAAGAAGCTCAACAAGACACAGCAAGTGAGTCAGTTGAGGAAACTGATTCAAACTCTGACAGTTCAAACTCTGAGCCATCCAATTCAGGGGGAGCCTCAGATACTGCAGAAAGTCAACATATGAATCAGGAGAGCATGGATCAAGGGGGAGGATCCAATAATGATGCAAGAAACCACTTACCAACAACAAGAAAGTGGACACAGGCACACACACCTGATCTCATAATTGGAGATCCTGATGCTAGTGTAAGAACTAGAAGTGCAACAAATAATGAGTGTCTGTATCATGCTTTCTTGTCTCAAACAGAACCAAAGAAAGTGGAGGAAGCTCTTCAAGATGCTAATTGGATTACAGCAATGCAAGAAGAGTTAAATGAATTTGAAAGAAATGAAGTCTGGACACTTGTACCTAGACCAAAGAATAGATCAATTGTAGGTACAAAGTGGGTTTTCAGAAACAAGACTGACAGTGAAGGTGTGATTACAAGAAACAAGGCTAGACTTGTGGCTAAAGGTTATTCACAACAGGAAGGAATTGACTATGATGAAACCTTTGCTCCAGTTGCAAGATTGGAGGCCATAAGAATTTTTCTGGCCTATGCTGCACACAAGAAGTTTAAAGTCTTTCAGATGGATGTAAAAAGTGCTTTTCTCAATGGGAAGCTTGAAGAAGAAGTGTTTGTTGAACAACCACCAGGATTTGTAGATCCCAAGCATCCAGATTATGTCTACAGGCTTGACAAGGCATTATATGGACTAAAGCAAGCACCAAGAGCATGGTATGAAACTCTTGCTCAATTTCTTTTAGAAAGTGGGTTCACAAGAGGTACAATTGATAAAACCTTGTTTTATTTCAATTCTGGTGATGATTTGCTTTTAGTTCAAATTTATATAGATGATATTATTTTTGGATCTACTAATGACAAACTTTGTAAGAAGTTTGCAAAGCTTATGCAGTCCAGGTACCAAATGAGCATGATGGGAGAGCTTAGTTATTTTCTAGGCTTACAGGTCAAGCAAACAGATGATGGGATTTTTATCAATCAAGCAAAGTATACCAGAAATCTTCTAAAGAAATTTGGTATGCTTGATAGTTCATCTGCTCCAACTCCCATGGCTACTGCAACAAAGCTAGACAAAGACACAGGTGCTAAAGTGGATATGACAACCTACAGAGGCATGATTGGGTCTTTACTGTATCTCACTGCAAGTAGACCTGATATCATGTATGCCACATGTCTTTGTGCAAGATTTCAAGCAGATCCCAGAGAGCCTCATCTAACAGCTGTAAAAAGGATTTTCAAATATCTCAAAGGAACCATAACCTTGGGTTTGTGGTATCCTAGAGAATCAGAGTTTAAGCTAATTGGTTACTCTGATGCAGATTTTGCAGGCTGTAAGATAGACAGAAAAAGTACAAGTGGAAGCTGTCAATTCTTAGGTGACATATTGGTTTCTTGGTATAGCAAGAAACAGAAGTCAATTTCCACATCCACTGCAGAAGCAGAGTATATAGCTGCTGGTAGCTGTTGTGCACAGATTTTATGGATGAAGAATCAGTTGCTGGATTATGGGTTAAGGTAATCTAAAATACCTATTTTCTGTGATAACCAAAGTGCTATTGCTATGACAGGTAATCCAGTACAGCACTCCATGACCAAGCACATCAGCATAAGGTATCATTTTATCAGGGAACATGTGGAAGAAGGGAACATTGAGCTTCATTTTGTGTCTACAGACCAACAACTTGCAGATATCTTCACCAAACCTTTGAGTGAAGCTACTTTTACAAGATTGGTAAATGAACTTGGAATGATCTCTGGTTTCGACTAGAGATACGGGTTAGACTAAAAAACTATACATGTTTGATTTTTATGCTCATGATTCCTTGCATGTATTAACTGTTATGAGTACCAGTGTCATAAACTCTGAACTTAAACTCTGATGCTAAACTCTGTTAGTCATAAAGTGTTGGTCATGCTCTGATAGTTACAGTCTAATGCTATACTCTGATTTTAATTTTGTCTGAAACATATGGACCAATGAAGAAATTTGTATGAGGCATAATTCTCAGTAAGTAATTATGAATCCTTAAGAGTTATATAGATTCTGATCTCAAATATGTGCAGTAAGTTAACACAGCATGATACTGTCTCTATATTTATAGCATCTCTTAGTTTATTGATCCTATACACTGAGTCTGTATTAGCTGTTTGCATTTTCTCTCATAAATTAATTGTATTAACTGATGAAAAGTCTAAACTCTGATTATTAATTGTAAATAATTCACCCTCAAATCAAAAGATGCCAAAAAGAGCACAAATTCCTTTGAGATCATGTTGTGCCTAGGAAGATCCAGGAACTTATTGTATGAAATAAGGGCTAAAATCTTTGATTTTTGGTGACTAGTGCCAACCACTGATTACTGGAAAATATATATATATATATATATATATATATATATATATATATATATATATATATAAAGGGGGTGAAAAATAAAAGATATATCCAAATGAAAGGATATCAGTATACAGAGTTTAGATATAAAATCAGATTTTATGTTATACATGAGAGTTGGGCAATCAGTTTTTACTGTTTTAGTATGTGGATTTTATGCACTTTGAGATGATCTAAATATTTGATTTCGGTAAACTCTGCTATTGCACACACATATTTTCACACCTGTACAGTTTGAGAAAAGAGTTTATTGACAAAGAAGGACAAATGGTAAACACTGATGTATTGTGTGAAATACGCCGAGGTAACTTTGTTTTAATCTCTGATGGTTAAAATGATTTCTTTGTTTCAGACATTAGACATTTGTTTTGAAATTCAAAAGAGTATGATAACAAACGGTTCATATTTGTATTAAACAGAGAGAGAGAGGTTGAGTGTTTTGAACAATGTGATAAGCGGTAATTATGGCTATTTTTACTGCGCGTGTGTATTGGAAGTTGTTACATACAGCTGTCAGCGTATGCATGTTTGACATCTGTCCCACTCACACACTTTTCAAAGACGCCTGCTGTGTGTAGTAATGATTAAAACGATTGGGTTTTAATTTTCATAGTTATTATTTAAACTTACTACACATAAACGGTTCATTCTTTTACACACTTCATATTTTCATAAGTTTTTACTCACAAACATTGTCTCAAACATTTTCACTGCATACATTCTACACTTTTCTCTGTCTTATTTCTTGCTTTCTTCTAAACTTTTCTAATGGCTACTACAATGTTTACTGCTTCTGGGTTAGAATTTGTTCCAAATAACTATGCTGCTCCTTTGGCAAATGAGAACGCACCGGAGGCGTTTCATTTGATTCAGAATTTCTTGTCAAACTCTGATATTGGTACTGCTCTCACCGCACCATTGAAGCTGTCTGCATCTCAAATCAGAACTTTTTGGCAGACAGGAACTTATGACGATGGAGGAGAAACTGGGTCTCCGTCCATAATCTTTGAATTTCAAGAAGCAGAATTTACAGTTACTCCAACAACTGTTCGTGATGCTTTGGGCCTTGAGGATTTCAATGCTTTCACTGACAAAGATTCTGAGTTGATTCGTATGATGAGAGAAATTGGCTACTCTGGACCACTGACAAAGATTGGTCAATTGAAGTGACCGCTCTTGAGAAAGGAATGGAGTTTCTTTTTCGACTACATAACAAGGGCGTTCGGGAAAAAGTGCACGAATTGGGATGCAATTCCCACTGATAGTCTGCAACTCGGGTATTCTCTTCTTTATGGAAATAATTTTGATGTTGCCAGGCTAGTTTTGACTAATATAGGTGAGAAAATGACTGAAAATAGAAGTGTAGTTTATTTTGCACGATTTTGTCAGTTGATATTCTCTGAATGTGTTTCTGGGGTAGAAATAGTTGAGAATGATGTGATTCCTTGTTTTAAGTTACATAAACGCATATTCTCTGATCTAACTAATAAAGATAACAAGAAAGGTGATTTGGGTGTTTTGTTGTTACCTGAGTCTGTGCAACAATTTCTAGTCCAGTCACAACAACAACAACTCGCAAACTCTGAAGCTGGACCTTCTGTGTCTCAATCACAGAGGTCAAAGAAGTCTAAGTTGAGAGCTGTTAAGTCTGCAAGAGTGAAGCCATCAGAAAATGAAGATGGGGTATCAATCACTGATGGTATGCCTCAGAAGAAAAAGTTACAGAAAAGAAGAGCCAACAGGCCAAATTCTGATGAGGTGAGTGAAGCTGATGATGAAACTCTTCATCAAAGGAAAAGAAGATTGGTAGCAGCACAATTATTTGGTGCTGAGAATGTTTCTTCAAAAGTTGTTGAAACTCCTGAAGTTGAGTTTCAGGAGGATGAAGCT
This sequence comes from Heracleum sosnowskyi, assembly GCA_030848705.1. NCBI lineage: Eukaryota > Viridiplantae > Streptophyta > Magnoliopsida > Apiales > Apiaceae > Heracleum > Heracleum sosnowskyi. The sequence continues at coordinate 16,866,009 of CM061239.1, forward strand.
GTCAATGTGGACAGAGTTTCTATGGAAAATGTAGCTCCTGAAGTTGTTCTTCAAGAAGAGATTTTTGACACTCCTGTGCCTACTGAGGACAGAGTAAATGCTGATGTTGGCATGATGGATTTTGAGATAGAAGCTTCTACATCAAAGGCTGATGATGTAGTTGAGGAAGCTGCTGATTATTCTGACAGCAGAGTTTTTGAGAATATGGATTTCTTTGTTGATGAAGATATTCTAGATGCAAATCCTAGTATAAGTATTTGTGATACTGAGGATGTAGAAGCTGATCAAGCCACCTTGGTCATTGAAGACTCTGTTGCTTCTCACACAGAGATTCTTTCAGTTCACAATTTACATTCTGACAAAGGTGAGGAGGTTGATCAAAGGATAGAAGTTGCTACAGAGCCAATTCTTGATGAAGCTATAGCAGAGAATGTACAAGAGGCTGCTGATAAGCTAAACTCTGAGGATATTATTCTTGAAGCTTTGCAACAATCTGTTGTTGAGATTGTTCAAAAAGAAGCAGAGTTTGATACTAATGCACACTCTGATAATCCAGAAAGAATGGCTGAGAATGTTCCTGTAGAGAATACAGCAGAGGATGACAATGTTGAAAATAGTCCTGCTCATTCACATCCTGATATACAAGAGGAGTTATCTGATATTCAAGCAAACTCTGATGAGGAAAGAGAGGTCAATCGAGCTACTGCTGAGCATTTTCAGGATATGTACTACAAAAGATGGGCAGCTGCAGATTGTATCTTTTCTGCACAGAGGGCTGCTGATTTTCTTGATGATTCTGTTAAGAAAATTTCTTCTCCTGATGTTCTTACAAGTCTAAAGGCCACTGTGGTTCAAGTCAAAGCCTTAAACAATAGGTTTGATGAAACACAAACAGTGGTTACCAATCTTAGGAATGAAGTTGGTATAAGGGATCTTACTTTAAAGACTGATAGGTCTTATTATTCTGCCATGTTCAAGCAGCAAGCCAAGGATTCTGATGAAATTAAGAAGAGGCTTGGGAAAGTTGAGGAGAATCAGACTGCAATGTCTGCACAATTGAATTCTATTTCTACTGCTCTAGAATTGCTGACATCAGTACTACTTTCTGATGATGTCAAAAAGGGGGAGAGTGTACCTAATGACAAATGCAAAGATACTCAAACTCTGAGACGGAGGGATGATTCTGCTGATGGTGGAAGCAAGGAAACTGAGAGGAAGCAAAGTTCTGCTCAAGGGCAAAGAAGATCAAGATTAAATTCTGATAGGTTGACAAACTCTGGTAAAGGAATCTCAAACTCTGCCAGTGGTTCAAGACTTAAGAGTTTAATTATTTCAGCCAATCCATCTACTGATGAAGAAATTGCTACAAAAATGTTTCTAGAAGAACATGGTAATGAAGCTACAGTTGAAGACATGGAAGCTGAAATGCTGAGTCTTGCTGAAGAGCATGAGAAGAAATTGAAGGATGGTACTTACAAAAAGAAAGCTGTCAAGGTTCCTAGAAAGAAGGAGGTTGCAATCTCTATCAAAGAGAATACTCAACATAGTATACAAGACTCAAGGAAGCCTATGATAGCAAACACTGATAAGGGTAAGGGTAAACTGGAAGAAGAAGGACAGTTACCTAAGAAGAATTATTCAACCTCTGACATTGCTCAAGTTGAATCAAGGATAAGTAAATCAACCTCTGACGTTGCTCAAGTTGATGTTTCTACTAAAGTTGTAACAACCTCTGACAATGCTCATGTTGTGCAAACTCAACTAGCACCTCAACTCCAAGGTACTTTTAGAAGACCTATACTTCCTGAAACTCTGAAGCCAGAAACTGTTAACTTCTCAGAAACCAGAACTGTATTGGGTAAAGAATCTTATGATAAATCTGGATTAGGTTCACACAGGGAAAAGAGAATAAACAACAGGCCTGGAGATCAATCATCACTGGCAGTATCTGGTATTATTACTCAAGAGAGTCTTGATATGCTAGAATTTGTTCAGATGATATGTCATAAAGTGTTAAAGAAAGAGTTTTTGTTGTATTTTATGGCTGATGGAAGAGTTTACAAGGTTGCAGAGTCTGACATCAATCTCAAATCTTATGAAGAATTGGAGTATGTTCTGTATTTGTTAAAAGTCAAAAATAGAAATACTCATGATGCTGCTTTAGTTATCAGAGAAAGGATGCTGAAATCAAAGATAATGCTTGGAGGAGGAGTCTCGAGTGCATATATTCCTAAGTACAGAGATGCTTATGGAAAGATTGTAGAAATGAAAAGAAACAGTGCAAGACTAAGGACTGATCTGGGAGTTAAAGTCTTAGAATTCAATCTAGAATCTGATAAACCATATTTTATTAGGCTAGGGAATGAGATGAGGAAAAATTCCATCTATTCTTTGAGAGCTGCAATTTATTAGACTGGAGAATCTGATCCAGAGTTGAGAGAGTTGAAGAAAGTTATGGTTGAAGAGCTGGAAAGGGCTGAAAGAAGACTTCTCATAGATTATCTCAGAACTGTTCCTGATATTCAAGAAATCAAATAAAGTCTGACTGTAAGTTTTTAAAAGTTTTCTATTCTAAGTTAAAGTTAAACTCTGATATATTTTAAACACTGCATTTGTTATATGTTTTGACATCATCAATTATCTGTTTAACTTGTACATTTTTATTATGCACAAGTTGGGGGAGATTGTTAGATATAATTGCTGACGTTTGTTCATCAGTGTTTAAGCAACAGGTGATCATCAGAGTTTACATTGAAGCCAGTCAGAGTTTGTTAAAGTCTGACGTGGTGATAGTTGAATTAGCTGTCGGTGCTGAATTGAATATCCTAGAAGCAATATATTCTGAAGATGGAAAGAAGCAGAATATATTGATACAGCTAAGGAAACGGAATAGAAGATAAGAAGCAATCCTTAATTGATATGAATTGTATAGCTAACTTATAGGAATATCAATTAGAGATGGATTGTATGTAGCTGTGTACTATATAAACACAGATAGGTTATTCCTAGAAGGAATGCGAACATAGAATTATTATTCTTGTAACCTAGTAGCTCTTTGTGATTCATTAACATCACTAAGAGAGAATTATTTAATATAATTCAGTTTGTTGATTTACAAACCTGTGTTCTTGATTGTTATTCTCATACATACTTGATTATATATTGTGTATTCGGCCTAACAAATTTGATATTTATCCCCATAAAGGGTTAAATATCAAATTGGTCATTGAAGTGGAGGCCATATATCAATTTTTTCATCAATTTTAACGGGGTCTCATTTCAATCACTTAAGTCATAATAATATGAAACAGATACCTCAAAATGTGTGATCGAGAAGTAAAATAAATTTTTGTTGAGTTCTATACATTTTTCTTCAATGTCACCATAACCAAATGAAAAGTCATGAACTCTAGTATTTTAGATAATATATTTAGATTTTTTAAATTTTATTTACTATTTATTTTTAATTAAATTAAAGAAAATAACTATAAAATCAAAAATAAATTTTAAATAAAATTTAAAAAATCTGAATATATTATCGAAAATACTAGAATACGTAACTTTTCATTTGGTTATGGTGGCATTGAAGAAAAATGTATACAACTCAACAAAAATTTATTTTACTTCTCATTCACACATTTAGAGTTATGTGTTAGATATTTATTATGAATTAAGTGATTAAAATGAAACCCCGTTAAAATTGATGAAAAAATTGATATAAAACCTCTATTTCAATGACCAATTTGATATTTATCCCCATAAAGGGTTAAATATCAAATTGGTCATTGAAGTGGAGGCCATATATCAATTTTTTCATCAATTTTAACGGGGTCTCATTTCAATCACTTAAGTCATAATAATATCAAACAGATACCTCAAAATGTGTAATCGAGAAGTAAAATAAATTTTTGTTGAGTTCTATACATTTTTCTTCAATGTCACCATAACCAAATGAAAAGTCATGAACTTTAGTATTTTAGATAATATATTTAGATTTTTTAAATTTTATTTACTATTTATTTTTAATTAAATTAAAGAAAATAACTATAAAATCAAAAATAAATTTTAAATAAAATTTAAAAAATCTGAATATATTATCGAAAATACTAGAATACGTAACTTTTCATTTGGTTATGGTGGCATTGAAGAAAAATGTATACAACTCAACAAAAATTTATTTTACTTCTCATTCACACATTTAGAGTTATGTGTTTGATATTTATTATGAATTAAGTGATTAAAATGAAACCCCGTTAAAATTGATGAAAAAATTGATATAAAACCTCTATTTCAATGACCAATTTGATATTTATCCCCATAAAGGGTTAAATATCAAATTGGTCATTGAAGTGGAGGCCATATATCAATTTTTTCATCAATTTTAACGGGGTCTCATTTCAATCACTTAAGTCATAATAATATCAAACAGATACCTCAAAATGTGTGATCGAGAAGTAAAATAAATTTTTGTTGAGTTCTATACATTTTTCTTCAATGTCACCATAACCAAATGAAAAGTCATGAACTCTAGTATTTTAGATAATATATTTAGATTTTTTAAATTTTATTTACTATTTATTTTTAATTAAATTAAAGAAAATAACTATAAAATCAAAAATAAATTTTAAATAAAATTTAAAAAATCTGAATATATTATCGAAAATACTAGAATACGTAACTTTTCATTTGGTTATGGTGGCATTGAAGAAAAATGTATACAACTCAACAAAAATTTATTTTACTTCTCATTCACACATTTAGAGTTATGTGTTAGATATTTATTATGAATTAAGTGATTAAAATGAAACCCCGTTAAAATTGATGAAAAAATTGATATAAAACCTCTATTTCAATGACCAATTTGATATTTATCCCCATAAAGGGTTAAATATCAAATTGGTCATTGAAGTGGAGGCCATATATCAATTTTTTCATCAATTTTAACGGGGTCTCATTTCAATCACTTAAGTCATAATAATATCAAACAGATACCTCAAAATGTGTAATCGAGAAGTAAAATAAATTTTTGTTGAGTTCTATACATTTTTCTTCAATGTCACCATAACCAAATGAAAAGTCATGAACTTTAGTATTTTAGATAATATATTTAGATTTTTTAAATTTTATTTACTATTTATTTTTAATTAAATTAAAGAAAATAACTATAAAATCAAAAATAAATTTTAAATAAAATTTAAAAAATCTGAATATATTATCGAAAATACTAGAATACGTAACTTTTCATTTGGTTATGGTGGCATTGAAGAAAAATGTATACAACTCAACAAAAATTTATTTTACTTCTCATTCACACATTTAGAGTTATGTGTTTGATATTTATTATGAATTAAGTGATTAAAATGAAACCCCGTTAAAATTGATGAAAAAATTGATATAAAACCTCTATTTCAATGACCAATTTGATATTTATCCCCATAAAGGGTTAAATATCAAATTGGTCATTGAAGTGGAGGCCATATATCAATTTTTTCATCAATTTTAACGGGGTCTCATTTCAATCACTTAAGTCATAATAATATCAAACAGATACCTCAAAATGTGTGATCGAGAAGTAAAATAAATTTTTGTTGAGTTCTATACATTTTTCTTCAATGTCACCATAACCAAATGAAAAGTCATGAACTCTAGTATTTTAGATAATATATTTAGATTTTTTAAATTTTATTTACTATTTATTTTTAATTAAATTAAAGAAAATAACTATAAAATCAAAAATAAATTTTAAATAAAATTTAAAAAATCTGAATATATTATCGAAAATTCTAGAATACGTAACTTTTCATTTGGTTATGGTGGCATTGAAGAAAAAATGTATACAACTCAACAAAAATTTATTTTACTTCTCATTTACACATTTAGAGTTATGTGTTTGATATTTATTATGAATTAAGTGATTAAAATGAAACCCCGTTAAAATTGATGAAAAAATTGATATAAAACCTCTATTTCAATGACCAATTTGATATTTATCCCCATAAAAAAAGATGAAAAGAAAGCAAGCTCATGGGGAATAAATATAAGATAGTGCATGGGAACTCCAAACGGTAGGAGAGGGATAGGGCAAAAAAATAACTACGCCGCCTTTGGAAAACACGCACCTTGGGGAAAAGAGAAAAAAAAAAGCACGGAGATAGTCGGATAGACATCAAATAAAACCCAGTAGGCGGGAAAAAAACCAAAAAGATTAAAGAGCCAAAAACACTTCCAGAGATATAAGAACTGAACATGGGAAACCAAAAGCTAATTGGGGCCAACAGAAGAGATCCACCCTCCTGACGGACCAGGCCTGTGCTAAAGAATCTTAACGAAATCTCTCTCCCAAGATTTTCTAAATAGGCTAATAGCCTCCAAACAATCTGAGCATACCCCTATTCTCAAGTCCCTACCTTTGCAATCTTTAATGACATTTAAAATAAAATTCAGAGCTTTAATTTCAACTTCCAGAGCGTTGTTTGCCGTGGACGGGTTTGAAAAGATATAACATAAAGAACCTTTGTCGTTCTTAATGTAACCTCCAGTACCAGCATTCGAGATATGCAACGAACTCACAGAGAAAGAACATTCCAAAAATTAGTGTGATTGACGTGAGCTTGCAGGGAGAGAATTCCACAGAGAAAGATGTGACCTATTGAGAAGTGCGACCACAGTCTTGTAAACCAGTTTACAATCGTCCTTGTATAATAGTAATATATATATATATAAAAGAGTTTTCTAAACTGATGAAACAAAGAACACTGGAGCTTGAGAACTGCTTGCATAAACTTGAATAAGGAAATATTACATCAATATAAGAGGAATGAAACAACAGCTACCTAGAAACAAGGAAAAACTAACTACTTTCCTAACTGGGCTCTGCCACTCACCCGTTTATTCACCATGATCCTACAAACTAGCAATGACTGATATGACCAAGTCATAATACAGAAAAACAAATAATTCAATAACCAAATAATGCAAACTTTATTTAAAACAAATGCCACCTAGTTTGAGATTATTTTCCAACAATCTCCCCTCTTAATCTCAAACTTATGTGCTCAGGTCCTAGACTCCCAACAGTATCCTCATCAACTCGAACTTAACCACATGCAAGGCCTTAGTAAGAACATCTGCACGCTGTCCTCCACTGCATATGTGTTTTATGGTGATCTCTCCTCTTTGCACGCATTCTCGAATGAAGTGATATCGAATGTCGATATGTTTACTTCGCCCATGAAAAACCGGATTTTTGGCCAAGTCAATAGCAGATTTATTATCGATAAACAATGTCACTGGACCAACACTCTCAGCGGTTATTTGACTCAATAGATTTCGTAACCATATACCTTGGAAAGCAGCTGCAGTTGCAGCCATAAACTCCGCCTCGCAGGATGACAAAGCAACAACCTTCTGTTTCTGGGAGACCCATGTTATGAGACTCTCATTGAGGTAGAGGTAGAAGACCATACCCCCCATGCTTTTCCTGTCATCCAGGTGTCCGGCTAAATCACTGTCAGTGAATCCCGTTAGGATGTTATTTCCACTATCCTTTGTGTACACCATACCATAACCAACCGTTCCCTTTATGTATCGAAGAATCCTCTATACTGCGTTCATATGCATAATCATAGGTCTGTCCATGTACCTGCTTACGATACCCACAACGTATGCTATGTCAGGCCTCGTGTGCACCAAGTAACGAAGCCCCCCAACAATACTTTTAAAATCAGTTGCATTGACCGTGTCACCTTCTTTGTATTTGAATATCTGTTCCTTGGGATCCATGGGAAATTTTGTGGGATTGCATCCACTCATTCTTGCCTTTGCCAACAATTTCTTAGCGTAGCCAGTTTGCTTTAGCTCTATAAAACCCTTTCCTTGTGCCACCTCAATCCCCAAGTAGTAGCTTAGCTTTCCCAGATTGCTCATCTCGAACCTGCAATTCATCTGTTTCTTGAAGTCTTCGATGATTGACACACCTAACCCAGTAAGCAATAGATCATCTACATAGACTACAACTATCAAGACCTTCTGTCCATCTCTTTTCGTGTAAACTAAATGCTCATAAGGACACCTGATGAAGCCCATGCTCTCAAGACATTTACTAAGTTTGATATACCAAGCGCGAGGAGCCTGTCTTAAGCCATACAGAGCTTTATATAGCCTATACACAAGATTTTCCCGTCCTTATACTTTAAAGCCCTCCGGTTGTGATACATAGACTTCCTCAGTAATTTCACCGTTCAGGAAAACGGTTTTAATTTACATCAAGATGATGCACCTCCCAGCTATCTTTTGCTGCCAATGCCAACAATAACCTGACTGTCTCGAGTCGAGTTACTGGGGCAAATATTTCATCGAAATCAGCTCCTTGCTCTTGTACATATCCATTGGCTATGAGTCTCGCTTTGTACTTCACAATTTTTCCTTCAGCGTCCTTCTTTATTTTATAAATCCACTTCAAGCCTATCACTTTGTGACCATCTGGTAGTTCCACTAGTTTCCAAGTCCCATTCCTTTCAATCGAGTCCATTTCCCCTTTCATAGCTTGCTTCCAGTTGCGATCTTTCACAGCTTGACAATATGTGGAAGGTTCTTCAACTCCCACATACAACAATTCTTCGTCCAGTTCAACTTCTTCAGTGTCATCATAAATATCACTTATCGCCTTGAATTTCTTGGGCTCACAGCTGTCATCATAATTCTATGGATGTATATTTGGTGATGAGGAATGTGACCTTGGTGTCGATATCTGATCTCCTTCTGCTTCACCTGAACTGTTTAGAGATTTCTCTTCCTCCTCACTTATATCAATAACCGTGAACGTCTCTTCCTGGTTTGAGCAATCTCCCATCTCTGAATTCCAAGCCCATGTTTTGTTTTCTTCAAAAACCACATCCCTACTAACATGAACTCGGTTACTAACAGGGTCGTAAAGATGGTAGGCCTTCGTGCCAGGTTCCTTACCCAAGTTGATGACTGGTTTGCTACGATCATCTAATTTTTTTGTCAGTACATTTGGAATTTTCATATGACTCAAACATCCAAAGACACGTATGTGATCTACCTAAGGTTTCTTTCCAGACCATGCTGTGTATGGTGTCATTCCTGTCAAGGCACGTGTTGGCAATCTGTTCAAGATGTAAACAGAATGTCTTACCTCCTCTCCCCACAAGATTGTTGGCAACTGCATTTGTTTGAGAAAACTCCTCGCCATTTCAATCACTGTCCTATTTCTTCGTTCTACCACCCCATTCTGTTGGGGTGTGTACGGAGCTGTATAATGTCTTTCAATGCCAGCATCTTCACAGTAAGCTTTGAACTCATTCGAAGTGAATTCTCCACCCCTGTCCGTTCTCAAAGTTTTCACCTTTCTGTCTGATTTATTTTCCACCATATTTCTGAACTTCTTGAATGCACCCAATGCCTCATCTTTTCCTTTCAGTAAGTACACCCACATAATTTTGCTATAATCGTCTACAAGTAGCAGGAAATACCTGTTTCCAGCTGTTGTATCAGGAGAAATAGGACCGCATAAGTCGCCATGTATTAGCTCCAAGATCCTTGTAGCACAGTAACTTGCCTGGGATGGGAAGGGCCTTCGAGTTTGTTTTGACATCAGACAATCAGTGCACTTGTCTTTAGGCTAAACTATATTAGGCAAGCCTCTTACCATTTGATTTTTAGACAGCATTGACATGGCTTGATAGTTCACATGCCCGAGTCGAGCATGCCACAACTTAGACATCTCTTCCGCTTTCGACATCAAGCACATAGATTTACAACTTTCAATAATCAATTTGTAAAGCCTATTCGATGATCTTTTAACCTTTATAAGCAGCTTTTCGTTCTTGTCAAACACCCACAAAAAATCTCCTATAATTATAATTTTGTTTCCCTATTCTGATAACTGACCAAGACTGAGAATATTATTGCATAAACTTGGAATGTAATATACCTCATGAATGATGCGTTCATCTCCATTTTTGCACTTGAATGTGATGGATCCCTTTCCTTCAATATTCACCTTAGAGCCATCTCGGAATTTAACTATTCCCGTTATCCCCTCGTTGAGCTCTGTGAACTTCGATTTAAATCCTGTCATATGGTTGTTGGCACCATTGTCGAGGTACCAAATGTTTGATTCTGTCCAATTCCCTCCATTTCCAGGTAATTGAGAAGGTACCACCTTGCTTTCGTTTACCAGCATCAGATCATCAACTTTATTATCAAATTTTGCCAGTAACAGAGCTGGCTCATCATCATCTATCTGTGAGATATTCACCTCTTGACTTTGCTCCTTGATTCGCCTAGGCTTCCTACACTCTGCAGCATAGTGTCCGAGTACATTACAGTTAAAGCATCTAACCCCGGTTTTATCTCTCGCTCCTCGATTCTTTTGATATGATGAAGCTTCGCTTTTGTTTGAACGACTTATCCATTCTTCTCGAGTATACAATAGTTTCTTTTCTTGACCTTCTTTCTTTTCCCATTCTTCTTCTGTGAGCATTAGTTGCCCTCCATTTGACTCTGAGTTTCCCTTCAATCTCTCTTCGTATGCTTTAAGAGAGCCAATTGCCTCCTCCAATTTCATATTCTCCAGATCACCAAACTGTTCCATGGTGGACGTGATTTGAAGAAATTTCTTTGGTACTGTACGCAACAATTTCTTAACGACATAGGATTCCTTGATATCTTCTCCCAACACACGAATGTTGGTTGCTAGGCCATTCAAATTCATGGTGAAATCATCAAGTGATTCAGTATCCTTCATATTAAGGGACTCGAACTCCAATTTCAGAGTTTGGATCCTTGCCTTTTTACCTTCTCAGCACCTTGACATGAGGTTTTGATAGCCTCCCAAGCCTCTTTGGAAGTCTTTTTCTCTGCAAGTGTGAGTAATACCTCTTCAGGGACGCCTTGATAAATCATAGCCATTGCAATCTTGTCATTCTTCTCCACGACTGGTGTCTTTGGATCACTGGGTTCGATTGCTTCCCAAACTTCATGAGCCTGCATGAACACTTTCATTTTCATGCCCAATACTGTATAATTACTCTTAGCCAACATTGGGTAACTCATCCCGAATGCTCCTCCCTTTCCCTTGTTACTCTCCTTCGTCATCTCCATAGCTCTGATACCAAATTCTTATAAACCAGTTTACAATCGTCCTTGTATAATAGTAATATATATAAGAGTTTTCTAAACTGATGAAATAAAGAACACTTGAGCTTGAGAACTGCTTGCATAAACTTGAATAAGGAAAGATTACATAAATATAACAGGAATGAAACAACAGCTACCTAGAAACAAGGAAAAACCAACTAATTTCCTAATTGGGCTCTGCCACTCACCCGTTTATTCACCATGATCCTACAAACTAGCAATGACTGATATGACCAAGTCATAATACAGAAAAACAAATAATGCAATAACCAAATAATGCAAACTTTATTTAAAACAAATGCCACCTAGTTTGAGATTATTTTCCAACACAGAGAACAGAGAGAGAGGAGACTGGCCTTAAAAGATGCTTGATATTAATGGACCACCAGCTCTCAAGGCACTCCCATCCCCAACATGCTAGCTGACAATCAAAGAAAAGATGCTGTTGAGATTCATCCGAGCCATTACACCACTTACAAATTGAGGGAACATTGGAGGTGCCCATTCTGTTAGAGAAAAGGAGATTAGTAGGGATCACACCATGTTCAAATTTCCACAAGAAAGTGCAAATCTTAGGGGGAACTGGCACTTTCCAGATATCTGACCATATATTTGTGGAACACGGATAATGGTTCAACATGTTGTAGCAATCCTTACCAGAATTCCTTGCCGTTGAAAGACCAATAAAGTTCATCTTTGCCTGGAGATAGAACAGTATTAGAGATGATATCCCTAACTAGAAGAGTTTGATCCTCTTCCCAGGCCCTTAAGGCACGAGTCCACGGAGGGGTATCGAACTCAGATAGATTTGGCCACATATTGATAAACTCAAACACTGTAGCAAATTTGAGAGTGGAGATGGAATATAACTGTCAATTGTATATAAGATAGAGATATGAAATGTATGTATATTAACTTGTACAGAAAGATACAAGATTATATTCCAAATTATCTCTCTAACAAACTTATCTATTTATATATACAAGTCTATTTGAATACTAAGAAAGCTCCTGCAAGTGGCAGTCTTTTATAACTGATTTTTCCGCCTTACTACTTGAGTCTGGATCTGTTTGCTCATTAGATTGGGTCGGGGCCTGGGCCTGAGTGTCTTTGGGCTCTATAATATAAACATCCCATCAAGTTGGAGGGTTGAAAGAGATTGAAAACATCCAACTTGGAGTCTAAATGAGACAAGTGAGAGGAGGCCAGGGATTTTGTAAACATGTCAGATGGCTGAGGCTGGCTGAGACAGAGAAGAAATGTGAGCTGTGCGAATAACACCAAGTTGCATCTTTTCACGAACAATATGACAGTCATGTTCAATATATTTTGTCCTCTCGTGAAAGACAAATTTAGAAGAAATGTATAGAGCAGATTTACTGTCACCGTAAATAGTGACAGGTGTGAGGTTGAGATATCCAAAAGCTTTGAACAAGGAGAGTAACCAAGTGATTTCACAATAGGTATCAGCCATGCACCTATATTCTGCCTCAGCAGAAGAACGAGATACGGTGTGTTGTTTCTTGCACCTCCACGATATCAAGGATTGACCAAATTGAACGCAATAGCCAATATTAGATTGTCGAGTGGTTTGGCAACCTCCCCAATCAGTGTCACAGTATGTAGTCAAAGTCGGATAGGAGTTATCAGACATTAAAATACCTTGACCATGAGATGACTTTAGATAACGAACAACTCTGTAAGCTGCTTGCAGGTGATCAAATTTAGGAATGTAGAAAAACTATGACAACACCTGGACAACATAAGAAATATAAGGACATGTCACAATAAGATAAATGAGTCGCCCTATTAAACGTCTGTAGAGAGGAATGTCAAGTTCAATAAGTTCAGCATTTCATTTTTATGCAAGGTATGATTCTGTTCAATTGGTGTAAGAGCTGGCTTAGCACCAAGTAAGCCAGTAGCTGTCAAAATATCCAGTGTGTATTTGCGTTGGTGAATGTAAATACCAGAGCTAGAACGAGCAACTTCAATACTAAGAAAGTAACAGAGAGGACCAAGGTCTTTTACTTTGAACTTAGAACCAAGAAAATCAATAGTTTGCTGAATGATAGTAGAAGTAGTGCTAGTAATTAGTATGTCATCGACATACACCAGAACAACAACAAATTGAACACCATCAGTTCGAGTAAAGAAACAGTTATCTGCATGTGACTGAGTAAATTTGAATTCCAAGAGAGCAGCTGCAAATTTCTCAAACCAGCATCGAGGTGCTTGTTTGAGTCAATATAAGGATTTTCGAAGTTTACAAACAAACTGAGAGGAATCAGTAATGCCATTCAAAATTAATGTAGAAGAGAGTTGAGCATACCCATGTGGCAATTTCATGTAAACTGTCTCTTGAAGATCATCATACAAAAAAGCATTGATGACATCAAGTTGAGAAATATTCTAATTATGAGAAATAGCAACAACAATAAGTAAGCGAACAATGGTCATTTTAGCCACATGAGCAAAAGTCTCGAAATAGTCAAAGCCATATGTCCATGTAAAACCCTTTGTCACAAGACGAGCCTTGTACCGTTCTATAGTTCCATTAGGCTAAAATTTGATTCGAAATAACCATTTACAGTCAACAATATGTTGATTGACAGGCTTGGGCACCAGTTCCCAAGTGTGATTGCTTTCCAGTGCTTGAATTTCTAATTTCATAACAGCCATCCAATTGGTATCAGTTGATGCTTGCTTGAATGTACTAGGAAGACGATGTGCAGCAGTAGCATACAGAAATTTGGAATATGTGGGCTTAAAAAATTCTGATAAGACATATAATGATGCATAAGATAGATGCAAGAGGAGGAAAATTGCTTACATGAGGATATACCCGATGAAGAAGTGCAGAGATTGGCATGAGAGGAGAGAGAAGGCTTGTATAGTCTTTGAATTTTTGTGGTAATTGTTTATTCCTAGATGGTCGAGGAGTAGGAGTAGAAACAACAGGAGTTATGGTATCAATCTGAGTTGTGAGATGTCAGTGGTTGTAGTAGTAGTGGTTGTGTAACACCCCCAGATCCGGGGTCGGAGATCTAGGTTGTCACGCTATCTTTTTCCAACATAAAAATTTGATACTTGAATCATAATAATAAATCAACACACATCGTGCCCCCACAATATAAATACTCACAACAATTATTGTCTTAGAAACAGAGTTACATAAGTAGCAGTCATATGATCCATAATGTAAAGTTATTACAACCCAAAAATAATTGCACTGGAAACCTGCTACCAATATGATTTCTACTTGAAACCATAAAGGCGGCGCAAATATTTGTTCTTGTTCATTAATATACATAAGTCATACTTATAAATAAACCGGAGCAGCAAGAGCTGCGCTCCGAACCATCTCACCCTTCCTACCTATGGTGTTGCAACAACAAACCTACGGAACGTCCGTGTGTCCCCGACGCGCTTCCGAGCGGTGAGGTAAGTCCTGGCCATCTATCCTAGCTGTTGTGTTGTGATATATATAAAAGAAGCAAGAGTGAACACTAAAGCTCAGCAATAATATAAAGCAGTTTAAATAAAACTCTGTAAGCCTTTTATATCATTTGAAAGATTTGAAATCTCATTCGTATATAGAATGATGTTTTAAAAGTAATCTTCTCGTCAAAACATTACCATACAGTTCAAATACTGTATGAGGTAAAATACTTGTTAAAATATTATTAACAATTATCCATAACCGGTATATGACCAAAGTTACAAAGCACTACTGAATTCCAATTGGAAGAGGGGAGACTATACGGAGACACACATTTTGGTACACGATGATCAGTCGTATATACCGCTTAACTTCTCTACTAGTAGATGGATAATCCCGAAGGTAATTACCCTTAGCCGCATATGGGCTTTTATAATTTCACTGGACCGGTGTCAACCCAGCCTCTTACGTACTCATGGCGACATCAAGGCCATACCTAGCTGGACCGCGCTTTGCTTGGCCACTTATGTTAGCCGATTTCAATTTCACTGGACCGGTGTCAACCCAGCCTCTTACGTACTCATGGCGACATCAAGGCCATACCTAGATGGACCGTGCGTTACTCTTCCACTAGACGATTTCTAGTTCCCCAAAGAATCCTATCTATAACTGGAACAGATGTTACTCCAAGTTCTCCAACCACATGCTTGTTGATAGGTTATTATAATCAATATTCTTACTTCCGGAATGATTTTGGAAGCAAGTCACAATTTGGGTTGACCGTTGTCAACTGACCTCGATTATCGAGTATAGTTCTTTGAAATCACGACCTGGGAGTTTATTACAAAATATCTTTAGTTCTGATAAGTCAGAAATCCCAAAACATAATTGTTTTCGATGAAAGAGGCAAGTGAAATCATCTGTTCACTCCCTGGATTTGATTCCCAATTTTTAATAAGGCAAAGGACATTTATTCGCGTTCGAAAGAATTTATTAAATTCAAAATAAATATTTGGGAATCCCTACTATATTTAAATAAATTTTCTGAAGGTCAGAAAATATTTTAAATAATTATTGAAACCTTAAATAATATTTAAATAAGGTTCTATGATTTTTAAATCATATTTGAAATAATTAATAAATATTCAAATAAAAAATATTGAATCATTATTCAATTAAATCCCTTTTTAAATGAATATTCAAAATAATATTCACTTAATCAAATAAATATTCAAATAATATTTTTAATAAAATTATTCAAATATAACTCACCTTTAAATATCCAAGATATTATTTTTGGAATATTTAAATCAAAAATTGAAATATAACTGTCTCTGGAACCTCCAGCTTTTTATGACAGTAATTCAAAACAAAATAATATTTTAACTCCCGGTCTAAGTTTGAAAATACTATTCAAGTACTCTAGGCTTAGAGCCTTTATACACCTTGGTTTATATCTAATATACTCATAGCATATAAACCGCATACTATTACGAAAGATTTAAATCAGCATATAAATCAGTTCGTAAAACATTTAAAGTATTTAAAAAGTTTATATCACAATTACAACAGGTTTAAATACAACAACATCTATATAAGATATGTAGGGTTTGGAAACTTTCCTGGAAATCCTGAAGTAGTGGTAATGGGGGCTCGGGAGTATGCTCGACGCTCTATAATAAGATATACAAATTCCGATCAGTCCCTTAGAACCATTTAATATGCTATAAAACCTAAGCACCAACATAACTCTTAACGAAAATCAAATGTCTCGTTCTTGGTTAATGATAATTGTGCGCTTTATCTTAATATTGTCCCTATATTTTAGTTATTTTGTATTGATTTGGATTTTTATTTAATAAATTATATTGTTTTATTGTAGGTATCAAGGAGTTCTAATTAAATATGGATTGGAGTTTAAATAGCAAGAGTTGGAGATTAATTTGATTAAAATTCAGATTTTATGACCCACTTGCGTAGTCCACACTGTTTGGGCCATAACTGGCGTTCTAGAAGTCCGATTCAGACGATTCAACAACCCACATAAAGCTTATGAGAAGAGCTTGCCTTGATATTAAAATCCAGCTGAGTCAGTCCAGAAACAGAGCCCAACAGTCAGCTACAAATTTCTATTACTGGAATTCAATTCTGTTTGAGAAATTTCCTTGTCTTTGTATTAAATAATATAAAAAACTTTTATTAGAGATATTATTAGATTTAGATCAGACCTAGTAGAAAAATAAAAAGCAAGAGAGAAGAAGCCACACAAGGGAGGAGAAGAAGCCATCAACGAAGAAGGATTCAGCCATTGAAGACATTCAATTGGCTTTGTTTTCTTTTATCTTTTTATATCTCTTCTTATGAACATGTGTTGGTTATCTTGGGATTGTTTTGAGATATTTGTTATGAACTAATTGTATAAAGTTGGGATTTTTATGGAACCCTAACATGAGATTATTGGTGTTTTGCTAAAGAGTGATGTATGTAGTCCTACGGTTTATTCATTCAAGTGTTTTTCATGCTAATTCTTGCTATTGTCTGATCAATTTTAGTGGGTTAACGAGTTAATTATAATTTCGAAAGAGTTATAGTTAATTGACATAAAACTTGGATGGTGCATGCTTATATCTTTGATTATAATATTGTTACGATATAGACATATAGTGTGACCATGCATAGTTGTGAGAATTTGTGCTTAATTGTATTATGAGGAGTAAATTGGCATAGACATATGTTAGTTTATTTGGTAGGAATTATACCATAGTGATTTCGAGAGAAACCTATGACCATTGAATTCTAGCTAGTGAACTGTGGATTTGATATAGTGCTTCGCGACCCTTTTACCGATTTTCATGTGTTATGGGGAAGTAATTATCCTGACTTATCTTCTCATATTTGAAACTCATCAACTCTCTTTGCTAGTATAATTTAGTTGTTTTAAATAGTTTAGTTAAAAACAATCACCAATCAATTCTTGTGTTCGATAACTGAATTGTGAGACTTACTTGCGATTAATACAAATTTGCAGTCTTTGAGGAATGATTACTGGTAATTACTACTATATTACTTGTTTGCGATTGTGTACACTTGCACATTAGTATTTTACGCAACAGTTAATTATAACCCCTTAATAGTCGTTAAACGCTGAAGTCAAAAGTTTGGTCGATAATCCATTCACGAAACCAAAGTACTTTAACGTTTCTAAGTTCAAGGTTTTAACTATCCCCCTTAAGAGTTTTTCACTTGCGCAACTTTGGTTCCCGCATTTTTATAAAATCGAAAAATTATCTTTTTAATACGAAACATTCTTGGTTACCTTGCTAACTGTCCATTCTATTTTTCACCTTAGTTTCATTGTCTATATCCATTTTTAAGGGGCTTGACCATAGTCTCAAACTTCACATAATGGACACTTTGTTTTTCCGAAACTACTTTTACTAAAACGGGTGTTTCTCCTAAACCGTAAATCGGATCGATGCGATTCTTTCGCCAAAACAAACTACAAGATAAGATCTATACTAGCATGGGAAGTTGGTATTTTTTTCATGTATGTTTGGAACCCGAGGCTACTGTCCAAATATGGTTAAGGAAATTTTGACATTACAACGGCGTATATCTAACGTTTCCCAAATTTATACTACTCCAAGCAATCATTCAACACAACCCAAACATCAATACTTCATATTCATCATCTAAACTAACTCATGATCTTTAATCAACAAGTCAAAACCAACATCTACAAGATCATCCATCAAAACAATCACTAAACATCCACCAAAACCAAAGATTCAACCTTTTATTCAACTAACATAAACTAACACCAAACTAATCATAATAATCAAAGTATAACTAAAGGTTTGAGATGTTTATACCTTCCTTGATGCTTGGTATACACTAACAATAGCTTAACTATCCTTTCTTGAGATTTATACAACCTTAACTTGCTTAAACTTCAAGAACAAAATCAAGAACACCAAAAATTACTATTCAAAACACTATTCATGCTCATCTTAAAATCAAGATTTGATGATGATAACCTTAATGGATGATGATAACCTTAATGGATGATGATAGGATTTTAAGGATACCTTATTTTAGAATTATAGGAACTTTGTAATCCATCCTTGTATCATTTGGTGGAGGCTAGCTTACATAATTTTTTCTAATCTTTGGAGAAAAGAAAAGGGCCGAATGTAATGAAGAAATTGGGAGGTGAAGCTTTGCTTGGTTACTTGCCTTTGTTTTCTATTCTTTTGTCTAATAAAACTCAATTAACACTTTTAATAACTTGTGGTTAAAATACTATTTAGTCACCCAAAGACACTTGTCATGCATTTGGTGACTACTTCAACAAAATGGTGACAAGGTGGTGATTACTTGAACTAAAATGGTGACAAGGTGGTGATTCCACACCTTGTCATCACTAAAGCACTTCTCTTTTCTACTTGGTTTCACATGGATGCTCTTATATGTTTCACTTGATGATCTTTCATGGTACTAATCCTTTTGTTAGTGTTTAATCCATAATCCGTTACGCTTTCGCTTTGTCGCTTAATCTGGTTATAAGTTCGAGTGATTTCGAAACGTTTTGTTGCACTAATGGTAGGGGATATTCCCTTGATCTTTTATTGCCTTGGTTTAATATTTGATCATGGATCTTCTTGTTTTACTAACTCTCTCATAAAGATCAATTAATAAATCCTCGACTGTCTGATGAATAGTGGAAGAAAATTAAAGTTCGAATCTTCGGATTCTGATCGCGTTTACATTCACTTATTTCCCTTACGCATCAATAATATAACTTCGAAATATCCATTCCCCGTCTCGTATATATGGTGGTCTGAAAATTTTCTTAGTCAACAAATTTCACTATTCATCAGGTTCTAAAATATTACAAAATTTAGGGTTATTACAGGTTGTGTCAGTAGTGGTTGTATCAGGAGTTGAAGTGGTTATAGATATAGGATTATCTGAATCAAAATTATATAAAGGTGAGTCAGGAAAGATATATGAAGTAAAAGAGAGTGGAGTAGAAGTATAATGAGGAGAGATAGATGAAGATATTTCTTAAAATGGAAATATGTCTTTAACAAAATGAATATCTCTAGTAATATAACATTTTTTACTTTGAATATCCAAGACTCTATAACCTTTTTTGTTGAAAGGATACCCCAGGAAAACACATTTCAATGTTTTTGGAGCTAATTTATCTTTAGAGGAATACAAATCAGAAATGTAGCGAAGACAACCAATTACTTTTAGAGAAGAGTAGTCTGGTGGTTTGTGGAAAAGAATTCCATATGGTGATTTAAAGTTCAAAACAGATGAGGGTAAAATGTTGGTCCCCATACATCACAATGAACAAGCTCAAAGATAAAATGACTACAAGAAGTTTTAACAGGAAAAGAACATCTAGTTTGTTTGGAAAGACGACAAACATCACAATGAGACAATACAGAAGGTTTTGGTAAATTAACAAAACTAATATGTGAAAGTACATTATCAGATGATGGATGACCTAATCTGCAGTGCCATTTGGTGATGCTAGAACAAGCAACAGGAGTAAGAGTTGAGTGACATGATACTGGCTCAACAAGACATTTATATAGACTTCCTCCATTTTACCAATCTCTTATACCTTCTTCAATACAAGGTCCTGCAGAAAGCATTTTGAAGAAGAGAAAGAAACAACACATGACATGGAAGAAGTTAATTGTGGTATAGAGAGTAAGTTGCATTGAAAAGAGGGAACAACCAAAACATCATATAAGGAAATGTAAGAGTTCAGTTGTACATTTCCAATATGAGTGACTTTAGACACCTGACCATTAGGTAATTCTAATTCAGAATTAACAGACATAGGGTTACAAACAAGATTGAGTTGAGAGGTAATATGGTGTGTAGAACCAGAGTCAATAATCCAGATATTTGCAGAATTTGTAAAAGAAATAGGACTAGCAAACATGACAGAATTAGTTAAAAAAGAACCTGCTGCAGAGGTATTTTGTATCCAGGGAGCATAAACAGGTTGATGCTTCATTTTTGCTTGAAGCATCTGAATTATCTGATGACATTGAGCATCTGACATATTGTCATTTATGTCATTCATAGAAGGAGCACCAGTACTAGTGGTAGGTTGAGAATCACATCCTTGATGAGAAACATGAGCAACAACTTGTTTGACAGTATTAGTCCTGACTTTAGGCTTCGGTTGACCATAAAATCTATGCCATTTAGGATAATCGTGCAATGCAAAGCATTTATCTTTGACATGACCAGAAAACTTACAATACTTACACAAAACAGAAGAATCATTGATTTTCCTGTCATCTTTTCTGAACTGATTATATCTCCCCTTGGAGCTTGGAGTATTAGATACAATTCTCACATTCATTGCAGCATTTTCAGATAGTAAAGGTAGAGTACTTGCACTTTCTCTTTGATTTTATTCTTGAAGAATCATAGCATAATAATGACTTAAATCAGGTAGAGGAGTCATCAACAGGATTTGACCTCAAATAGTAGTAAAGTGTTCATTGAGTCCCATAAGGAATTGACTCAGTTTAATCATTTGTTCATACTTATCCAATTTCACAAGTGCAGGTGCTAGCAGTGCAAGAACATCTAGGTATAGGTGAAAGATTATCTAATTCATCCATTAGACCTATGAATTGAGTGAAATATGCTGTAACTGATTTAGTTCCTTGAGTTAAAGATGAAAGCTCTTTACGAAAATGAAATAAGCGAGGAACATTAGTTTGAGAGTATCTAGTAGCTAAATCCTCCCAAATTTGATGAGCAATTGTCATATACACAATACTCTTTCTAATATCAATAGATACTGAGTTTAAAAGCCATGAGATTACCAGATCATTACTGCGTATCCAGAGAGAGAAATTTGCGGAATTTGCTGGTGGTTTGGCTTGAGATCCATCAATAAATCAAAGCTTAAGCTTTGCAGAGAGAGCGATTTTAACCGATCTGCTCCAATGATGATAATTGTGATCTGTAAGGAGTTCACTAACCAGAGATAGGACAGGATGATCAGATGAACTTAAGAAATAAGGATGATTGATATCAATCACAGGTGTTGCAGCCATGGTGTTTGCAGATTGTGAAAAAGGCGATTGATTTGCAGCAATTACAGAGGCATAAGAACGCATAATCAATGAAAGTAGCTGTAGATCTACATCAATTGAGATGAAACAAGATGAAAAAGGACCGAGCTTTGAAGCTCTGATACCATGTCAATTGTATATAAGATTGAGGTATGAAATGTAAATATATTAAATTGTACAGAAAGATACAAGATTATATTCCAAATTATCTCTCTAACAAACTTAACTATTTATATATACAAGTCTATTTCTATACTAAGAAAGCTCCTGCAAGTGGAAGTCTTTTGTAACTAATTTTCCCGCCTTACTACTTGAGTCTGGATCTGTTTGCTTATTAGATTGGGCCTGGGCCTGAGTGTCTTTGGGCTATATAATATCAACTATAACCTAGGAAGCGAGACTGCAAGTGGGCCTTCCCCCCACCAGTTGTCTTCCCAGAAAAAAATCAACTTCCCATCACGAACTTTATAAACAAAACTCATGGTCGGGTTGAAGTTACATGATTTCCCAGAATCTAAGAAACTTTTCATAATGAATGAATCTGTACGAGAACTGTCTATTTTCTGCAGGCCAAACCAGACATCATCTCCGTATTTAGCCTTAAGGGTTTGATTCCTAAGACTATTGTGATCGACACAACATCTCCACCACCACTTGATTAATAGAGAAAAATTTCTATTTTGAATGGTTGGTAAACCAAGACCACCTGCAGCCTTAGGTTTACAAATCTTTTCCCACCCCAGCAGGTGAAGCTTACGAGAGCGCTGCTGGCCTGAAGATAGACCACCCCAAAGAAAATACGAAGTTTGTCTATCTTTTGAATAACCATCTTTGGTAATTTAAACATGCTAATCCAATATATCGGTATGCTGTCCAAAGCTGCTTTGATCAAGATAACCCTACGTGCCATATCAATAAGCTTGCTACGCCAAGGAGCAAGTTTTCTGCTAAGTTTATGAATGAGTGGATCCCATAACTGAACTTGATTAGACGAAGTACTAATGCTAGCCCCTAAGTAAATAATTCTTTCACATAAAATAATTTTTATTTTCATGTATCATTTTTTTCTAATATAATGATGATAATTTTACCTTATCAAATAATACTAGAATTTAAATATATTGTGCTCAAACATATTAATAGTTCTAAACAAAAAATTATTAATATTTGGATACTAAAAACGGTACAAAAAAAAATATATGTTAGAAAATGGAAAGTTTGAGGCATATTTTTTATATGTTTTTGATGGAATTTCCAGAAACTAACAATTGAAGGTTGTTCCTTGTTATGAGGACTTAAACTTTCATGTTTGGATCTAAGACATTTTCTTAGTGGAATTCATAAATAAATTGAGTTGAAATAGGTTGCTTGAAATGGGTTATGTGAGATGTTTAAGTTGAAAGAACTTTTGTCCCACATAGAATTGGTAATGAGAGGTTGGTGGCTTTATATAGGAACATGTGCAAGAGTAGTGTACAACTACTAAGACATATGAGTGTGCATGGTGTTATTGTGTGCCTCACGCGCGCACACACATGCGTGCGTGCCGCCGCCGCCCGTCTCGCCTCGCAACGCCATGTCACGACACGACTCGACTCGACTTGGGTCGGGTCGAAGGGCGATTTAGGTGAATGTCTCGGCGTCTCGCGTACGCGAGGCGACTTGGGCAAGGAATTTTATTACCTGTTTATTTAATATTATTTATTGATTTAATTTAACAGTGTCAGAATTTATTTGTAACAGCTGAACGAACTGTAGTTTAAGTCCTGATAGGATTTAAATCCTGATGGCTCCTGATAGGATTAGATAACAGCTGTTACTGATATTAAATCCTGATGATAGCTGTTAATGATGTTAAATCAGAATATTTAGTATTAAATGCCATATCTGCAGTTACAATTTTATTTTGGTCTGTTACATTTTATTTTGTATTATATATACAAAACTAAAAGTTTGACATAAATGGAGATATATACGCAACTCAAAAACCCTAGCAGCTATCTTCTTCTCTGCTCCCTCTCTCTGAATACATACATACAAAATATACACATAGTTCTTGGGTGAACTAAGGTGCGGGTCGCTGTTGATCATTGGCATTACTGTGAATGGATTGATCTGAGCAGTTTTATCCTGGAAGTGATATTGCTGTAACCCAACACAGTGTAACTGAGACAATAATCTCTTCAAGAATAGTCAAGACTTCTCGAAAGACTTGGCGACTCAGCTGTTCTGTTCTAATTTTTTTCAGCATTTATTAAAGCGAAAGAGATAAGTGCTTCTTCTTTTCTCGTTATTTACTGTCTCTAATTATATTCTTGTTTCGACCTTTGTGTTTGTTTTGTTAATTGATAATTTGCCTGTTCTTGTTTATATATATATATATATATATATATATATATATATATATATATATATATATATAACTGCCCTATTGTTGTTGTGTAGTATAGAATTATACCCAACAGTCTTGCAGAGATTATTCGTGTTATACATTGTTAATTAGCAATATGGTTAAGGAAACTTAGGAAACTCCCGTTGGTGCTACTGCTTCTGGTTCTGGTGTTACTACACCCGCCATCGATTGGACCACGTACCGTTTCCCACAACCTATCGATTTGTTGGGTATGCCTGATAAATTCGGTGGGGCTGTTGGTTTTTCTCGTTGGCAGAAAAAGATGAAATTGTGGCTTACGGTAAGGGTCTATGGCCGGTGGTGCAGTATCAGAAACCAGTGGTTTATCAAGCAAAAGATGAATCTATCAAGGTTTATGCTATGTGGGAGGAAAAGGATGGGGTGGCTAGGGCTGCAATACTGGCAGCTTTAGCGAACACTCTGTTTGATGTTTACTCATCAGATTCTTTCACAGCTAAGATCTTATAGGAGAAGCTTGACTAGACACATAATACTAAATCGCAAGGGTTGGAAAAGTATTATGTGGCTCGGTTCCTTGATTTCAAACTGGTGGATTCTAAATCCATGACTAAGTAGGCACACGAGTTTGAGATGTTGGTGCATGCTTTGAAAGAGTCCGAAATGGATATTCCTGAGAAGTTTCAGGTTATGGTTGTGATTGAAAAGCTCCCAAAGTCTTGGGAAGAGTTTGCTCTCTCCCTGAAAAGACAGAAATGAGAGATCACATGGACAAACCTTATGCTGGACATCTTTGTGCAGGAACAACACAAGTCCAAACAGGGACATGTGATGCCTGCTGAACATGGGAGTTGGAAGGTGAATATAGTGACTGTTGGACAGAAAAGAAAGGCTGCCACTAAGAAGGAAAACACTAAGCCTAAAAATGACAAGAACAAGGCTAAGAAACCAAAGGCAAACAAACATTGTTGGTCTTGTGGACAGGTTGGTCATTGGAGTAAGACTGTCCTATAAAGAAAGCAAAGAAATCTGTTGTGGGAGCACAAGCTAATACTGTGCTTGGAACCACTGATGGGCCTATGGTTAACATGGTTGTTGGTGAGGTTGTTGCCTCTGGAATCAACGACGAGTATGTTACCTACTGCTGGTTTTATAAAAATGGTGATAGTTATAAAAAGTAAAATAGAAGTAATCAAAAAGTAATCAAAAAGTTAACAAAACAAAAACTATTTATTATATTACTTCCATAAAATGAAATACATTCGTAAGCCTTTATATAAGTTGCATATCAAACAAATACACCTATAAAATTGAAAACCCTAATTATCACTCAACAAAACATCCACAAATCTCTCATCTAAAATCTATAACTAATTCCTAAATAATAGAATTTATTTAAAATCTAAAGATAACTAATTTTATTTTAAATTTGAATCATAGATATTCAACATCCTCCCTTGATTCAAATTTACAAAAAATAAAATTACAATAAAAAATAATCTTTTCTCCAATATTTTTTTTCCCGTGATGCACTTCTCAATACCCAACAATAATTTTTGTTGATGCACTTCTCACCAACACTCATTGAGCACTTCTCTCCACAAAACTTTTCAAGGTGCACTTCTCACCCGTATCACATGGAGCACTTCTCCCCATAAACTTGGTGCACTTCTCACCAATATCACATAGAGCACACTTCTCTCGATAAACATTTTCAAATGTACTAAGAATTCTATTGACCCTCCTTCACGTTCTTCCTCTGAAACTTTGAATGACTCATCTTCAAAAATCTTGATTTGATTTAGTGTTGGATTGTTTTCAAGAGGTTGCATCTCCCTCTCAAATTCAACCCCCCACAAACTTGACCTCACCACAGACCCGTTAAGATCATATAAGCTCTGATACCACTGTTGGTTTTATAAAAATGGTGATAGTTATAAAAAGTAAAATAGAAGTAATCAAAAAGTAATAAAAAATTTAACAAAACAAAAACTATTTATTATATTACTTCCATAAAATGAAATACATCCGTAAGCCTTTATATAGGTTGCATATCAAACAAATACACCTATAAAATTGAAAACCCTAATTATCACTCAACAAAATATCCACAAATCTCTCATCTAAAATCTATAACTAATTCCTAAATAATAGAATTTATTTAAAATCTAAAGATAACTAATTTTATTTTAAATTTGAATCATAGATATTCAACACCTACAACCCTGTAGTGCTTTCCACTTATCTGTCTCATGAATGGTTGATTGATACTGGAGCTAATGTACATATTTGTGTTGATATTACTATATTTGTATCTTATCACACTACACCATATATGGGTTGTTGCAAGCCTTTTGGTCGGTGTTTCTAGTTAAATGTTACAATAGATAGCTCATAGGTGAGATAAGGCAATATTTTACAGAGGTGTTACAATAAATGCAACCCGGTGTTATCTTAAATGTAATTGGATGAAGTGTTGTAACACTTTGAAAGATGTTACAACTGATATACTAAAATTGTGTTAAAAAATGAGCCGGTGAAAGGAAAAAAAGGGATGGAACTCTGAAATTTGTTGGGCGGCTGGATAAAAAATTAAGGGGGGAAAAGACCCATTCTCTCAAAAATTAAACAAAAACTAAAAATACAAACAACCAAAACCAAATACACATTCCTGTTCTCGCACCATCTCTCTTACACTCAAGTCCTCTCTCTTTTCTGGATTAGCTACTGTAAACCTCTCTTCCGGTTATCTTCTTTATACATTCACTTCTCCTCTATTATCTCTCTCTCGATTAACATGTTCAAGCCATTTGTAAGCTCGAATTCAGGGCTTGAAATTCAAGTTTAGATAGGAATTATATGCTTATATTATATGTTTATTTTGAATTTGGGGATTATGTGCTATTTGGGGGTTGCATGTTTTGATTTGGGGCTTCTTATGAACCCTAATTGTTTTGGGGATTCTTATGAACCCTAATTTTTTGGGGCTTTTTCGAATTTTCTCATGGAATTAGCTGGAATATATGTGTTGATGTATATGCTTATCTATCTTTTAGTTCGAATTAGGGTGTTCAAATACACACTTATAAAAATGTGTTTAAATATTTGTGTGCTATTTTTGAATTTGGTTGTTGAATATGTGTGTGATGATTATTATGTGTTCTTTTATATGGATATTCTATAATATATAATACATATAACATAACATCAATTTGGTTCTGTATTTAAGAAAATATAAATGTTGTGTAGCTCAAGGATTGGGTGTTTGAATAAATGTTATCTATCATATGTTTTTTCATATGTCTTTTGATTCTTTGTTTTCTCATATATAAAGGTGTTGTAATTTGATTTTTTCAGATTCTCGCTAGAGGGAGATTTTTTTTTAAAAAATTGTTTGGTCTGCTATTATGTTAAAGGGGGGATTTCTTTATGTTTTTGCAAGAAATTACATTACTGAAGCGTGGAAACTTACAAGGTAATTTGAGCACACGAATTAAGTTAATATTGTTTTTAAATATGTATATCAGTAGGCATCATTGATTTGTGTATTTTCTTGACATTTTTAAGCAGATGAATTATCAAGTAGGTCACCTAGCATTGCTGCTTCTTGCTTCCATTTTCATTCACTTCAAGGTACCTCAATTAACATGTGTTATTAATTTGTTTACTTTTTTTTTAGATGTGTATGATAATCGTGTCGATTGTTGTCTATAAATTGAGGGTCATGCAAAAGTGTGAAGAATATAACTTAATAACATGGTAGACGCTGCTATTCGGAAATTAAATTTGTAAGTACAAAATTTTGTTTAATGGAATCGGATTTAAATATTTTACTTGATATCTTTAAGCTAGTTGTTGGTGAATGCGACGATTGTCAGTAACGTGGCTATAGTTTTATACTAATTGATTCTTTAGTTAATTTTTAAGTTAAACACAATAGTGTATTGATTCTGCTCTCTGAGTTATACATTTAGATATGCCATTGTACCAATTCCTAATTAAAAATGCGTTTTTCCTCACTGGTCTTGTCATCCTGGTTCAATGCTAACTAGTGGAAGATGATCGGGGTCAAGAAGGCAGGTTACTTGATTACGCATTAAGGTCCAGTGAAAGTCATTACCATATTTCCCTAGTCGGGGATCACTTTTTCCAGGGGATAGTTCATTGTGCTCTGTTAGCGAACTCACTT
Organism: Heracleum sosnowskyi; assembly: GCA_030848705.1. Lineage (NCBI taxonomy): Eukaryota > Viridiplantae > Streptophyta > Magnoliopsida > Apiales > Apiaceae > Heracleum > Heracleum sosnowskyi. The sequence continues at coordinate 16,894,292 of CM061239.1, forward strand.
GAGTGCTTCGTAGTTACTTAGTTGAGATTAGTAGTAAAATTTAAGAACATAGAACTACATTTCAGTGAACTATATGATGTTATGTATAGTACTAGAGTACACGTTGAGCAAAGGACTAGAGTTAGGATGCAGCTAAAAAAGAATATAAAGCTATGTGCTCAACCAAATAACAATGTGTATACACAAACCACATTGTTAGTTAATATTAAATAAATCAATATTATACAAGTCTATTTGTCTAGTTAGAAACTAAGAAGTCATAAATATATATAATATATGTTATTTATAATATGTAATAACAATGTAATTACTATGTAGTTATGAGGGACAGCAAGACGTGGTTAAATTTTCCAAAGTCTTCTCAAGAATATATGAATGGGGTCAAACGTTTTATCAAAAATGCAATGGCCAATTTCTCTGCTGAAAATGAAATAAGGTGTCCTTGTAAGAAATGGAGGATGATGTAGCTGTACCTGTATCACTCTCTGTACATGTAAGATATATTTGAATTTTCACACTAATTTATGCTAAAGTAATTGTATTGGTGTAAGTAGAAGCTAATCACAAGTTCTGTTGTGAAGGAAAATGATGAATCAGTAGTTCCTCCAGATGAAACTGGTCCAAAGATGTTAAAAAGACTTGGTACTAATGTTGCTGGTTCAATGTCCGCTTACTTGGAGTTACGAAAACGTCAACAAACACAATCTCAACCTGAAATGATGTAGTCGCAATCTCCAACTGAATATTTTCGGTCACAGTCTGGTTTGTTTTTAGCATTTATAGGTTCAATTTTGGTTAACAATAAATTAGTTATGTTGACAATTTTTTGTGCACATATTTGAGAATAGGTACACCTTCTAAACCCAAACCAAGGAAGTGCAGAGGAAAGGCAAAAATGGATCATGTCCACACAAGAAGAGAGAAAAGACATATCATGGTGAATGCACTCGGCCAACCTATATTAGATAATGATAAAGTACTGTCTGAATTGAGCCATTTCCCGGGTACAACTGTAAGGCAATATGTACCTCTTACAATAACTAGTTGGAAGAAAGTTCATGAAAAAGATGCCTTGTTGGACTATGTCATGGTAAACATTATATATATTTGCATCTATGTCATAGTTTTGTAAACCTATGAAAGCCGTGTATGAACTTTCATTTTTAATTTATTGAAAGACAAGTATATTATTCCTGATGAGGGTCAACTATGGGTACTTCGGACAATGCGTGATCAATGGAGGGTGTATAAAAGTCGCATCAAGAGAAATCATTACACTGCTTATAAAACGGATGAAGAAAGGATGACAAATAGGCCAAAGGAAATTTCCACTAGTGAATTCAAGGTTCTATTAAAGTATTGGGGTGATAAAAAAGTTCAGGTACATTGGAACTAGCGTTCTTTATGGTTCAATCACTACATCAGTATAATAAATTTTCATTTCATTTTTTTTAGGATTCTGCCAAAAGAAACTCAAATAGTCGAAAGGAGCTAACAGAGACACATACTGTTGGCCCTAAGAGTTTTGCCCAGATCAAAAACAAAATGGTATGATTATTATTAAATATATGTAAGATCTGTCACCTGAAGTCTATTACAATAATTATTACTTAGCCCAGTGAATGGTACTACTATTATGCAAGGTGCTTGAAAAGCCTGTGGTTGATGATGAGGAGCCGCCGGCACCCCCATCAGTGTCGCAGATCTATGTAAAAACCCGTAAACGAGATGAGAACCGCGAGTACAAGTTACCTGCTGATCAGATTAAAACTAAAATTGTAAGTGGTCTTAAGGTGTCAGTAACTCTTTTAAATTATTTTTTCCATCACATAAACTAGTGGTAAATTATTTTATGCACCTCATGTTATCTTTTCCAGGCTGAGATTAATAAGGTGTTAGATGCCGGAGGAAGTGTAGAAGATGCTGACCGTCTTGTTTGTGCTGTAACACACAGCTCCTCTTGGCTTCTTAGGAGGCATGTTCAGAAAAGATAGTCGAATGAAAAGCTTGCAGCACCAACCTCAACATCAAATATTTCAGAGGATCACTTAGCGGAGTTGATGACAAAATTGATCAACTAACCAATGAGATGGATCAAAGAGTCAACCAAAAAGTTCAAGAGTACTCTCTTGCACTGATGCTCAACAAACTCGCAGAAAAAATTCCTAGTCTTCAGGTCAATGTCAATGACTTTCTCCTTGAACATCCTGCCGACAATTCAAGTGGTAGCCACAATGCAAATCCTTAGACTTTATATGGATGTTTCAAGTTTGGCTACTATTTTTTATTTTTATTTTTAATGGTTATGGTTATCTTAATTATGGTCTCAGTTATGGTTTTTGTTGCTACTTGTTAGATCAGGATTCAATGATCGTCAGGATCTAGACTCAACTGATCAGGATTGCTGACGTCATCAGTATTGCATGGTCATCAGTATTTGATCAAGCATCAGTATCAGAATTGACATCAGGATTTATATCAGGACTGGGATCAGGATTGATCATCAGGACTGGAAGCTGATCAGGAATTCTACTTCAAAGTCATATTTGGAGTCTAGTTAAATAAGGAAGTTTATTTTGTCGGTTCCTGGTCTGTAGGAATGCAGCTATCGATTTAGGATATGTTTCAATCTTTGTAATTGATTAGGACTTATCTTGTAATTGATAAAGAAGCTGTGTAGTATATAAACACATTTTAGGTTTTGGTTTAACAACAGAAGCTGTAACCTAGAAGCTCTCAAGTATCTTTGTAACCTAGAAGCTCTCAAGAACATCAGAATTTCTTGAGAGAGTTTGTAACAGTTTTATATCAGATTTAATAAAGCTGTTATTATTCTTTCATATTTGTGATTCATACTTTATTAAGTCGAGAATCTTATACAATTGTATTCAACCCCCCCTTCTACAATTGTTTATTACTGGGCAAAAATTGGTATCAGAGCAGACTGATTTAAATTTGAATCAGATACGATCTAAGATGTCGACAACCAAGTATGAAAGTATGAAAATTCCCATTCTGAAGAAATCAGAATATCCAACATGGAAAGTAAAGATGCTGATGTACCTGGAGGCTATGGATCCTGACTACTTGGACAAGATTCGTGATGGACCATATATACCTACAAGGATCATAGAACGAACAGAAACTGTACCTGAACACTATGTGGTCAATGCAAAGAGTGAATGGACTCCAGAAGAAAAAGCTCATGTACTGAGGGAGCCAAAGATAAAGAACTTCCTGCACAGTAGTCTTGATGCTGTCATGTCCAATAGAGTGATTGCATGCAAGTCTGCAAAAGAAATCTGGGATACTTTGAAAACTCAATGCCAGGGATCTGCATCTGTCAAGAAAAACAGAAGGGCTCTTTTGATTCAAGAATATGAACAATTCGATGCTAAACCTGATGAGAGCCTGACTGATTTATATGATAGATTTCTGACACTCCTGAACAGTTTATCTTTAGTTGACAAGGAATATGAAACTGAAGATTCTAACACCAAGTTTCTAAGAGATTTACCTAAAGAATGGGATACTGAGACCTCGATCATTAGACATCAGTATGATCTCAACACTATGTCTCTTGATGAAGTCTATGGAATGCTAAGAACCCATGATCTTGAGGTTCAACCGAGAAAGAATAAGAAAAGCAGCAAGGCAAAGACCATTGCCTTGAATATAGAGGCTAAATCAAAAGGAAAAGCTATGAAGGTCTCTAGAAGAAAATCAAAAATAGTTGAGTCAGATCCTGATGACTCTTCATCAGATACTGATGGCAATCCTGATGCCAATACTGATGATGACTCTTCTGAATCAGACATGGAAGAGATGGTTGCTATGATTGTCAGAGGCTTCAAAAATATGAAGTTCAGAAAGGCTAGAAGACAAGGCAACTTCCAGGAAAGGACCTTCAATGTAGACAAAGACAAGTATATCAAAAAGGACAGCAAGGGTAGCAAATTTGACAAGTCAAAGGTTAGATGCTACAAGTGTAATGGTATGGGTCACTTTGCTTCTGAGTGCAAGAAGACAAAGGCACTCATAACATCAAGCAAGGATTGGATGGACTCTTCCTCAGAATCTGATACTGAGGTGGTCAACTATGCCCTAATGGCCAACACTGATGATACTGCTATTCCTGATGATAAGGGAAAAAGGAAAAATGTGTTAGTCATGGATAGTGGATGTTCTGTGCACGTGACTGGAAACAAGGCCCTGTTATCAGAATATGAGGAAAAAGCTGGCCCAACTGTGTCTTATGGAGATGGCAACATTGGACAAACTTTGGGATATGACAATATAATCATTGGAAATGTCATCATTGAAAAAGTAGCTCTAGTGAAAGGACTAAAACACAAACTGTTGAGTATTAGTCAAATCACTGACAGAGGTTATCATGTCAACTTCTATTCCATACATTGTGAAGTAGTCAGTAAAGAAACAGAAAAGATAGCTCTGACTGGCTACAGGCATGGTAACATTTATGAAGCCAACATTCTCTCAAATACTGATGACTCCCCTACATGTCTCATCAGTAAAACATCAGTAGATGAAAGTTGGAATTGGCACAAGAAGCTTTCTCATCTCAACTTCAGCAATATCAATGAGTTGGTTAATAAAGATTTAGTGAGAGGATTACCTAAAGCTTTGTATACTCCTGATGGACTCTGTGATGCTTGTCAAAAGGCTAAACAAAGAAGGACATCATTCCAGAGTAAATCAGAATCCTCTATTGAAGAACCATATCACATGCTGCATCTTGATCTATTTGGACCAGTCAACATTATGTCCATCAGTAAGAAAAGGTACACTCTTGTAATTGTTGATGAATATTCTAGATTCACCTGAGTGTATTTTCTGCACAGAAAAGATGAAACTCCTGAAATACTGTTGGATCATGTGAGAATGATTGAGACAACCACAAAGTACAAAGTCAAGATACTGAGGAGTGATAATGGTACTGAGTTTAAGAATTCAAAGATGGAAGAGTTCTGCAAGTACAAAGGAATTATTCAACAATTCTCTGCTCCTGGCACACCTCAGCAAAATGGAGTAGTTGAAAGGAAAAATAGAACTCTTATTGAAACTGGCAGAACTATGTTGGAAGAAGCTAAATTGCCAACATATTTCTGGGCAGAAGCAGTCAACACAGCATGCTATACACAAAATCTCACATTGATAAACAGACATGGTGTTACTCCTTATCAATCTCTCAAGGAGAAGAAACCAAGTTTGAAGCATCTGCATGTGTTTTGGCTGTAAATGTTTTGTTCTCAAAACTCATCCTGAACAGCTAGGGAAGTTTGAAACAAAGGCTGATGAGGGAATTTTCATAGGCTATCCTGCATCAAGAGCCTTTAGAGTTTTTAATTTGAGAACAAGGACTGTCATGGAGTCAATACGTGTATCTTTTGATGAAAAGAAGATAATTGGCTTGAATGAAGACTCTCATGATAGATTGGTTTTTGAAAATGAAGCTACCAAGGAACCTGAAGAAATTGAATCAGATCCTGTCAATTCATCAGATACTGATGGGTCACCAAATCCTGATGATCCATCAAATCCTGATGAAACACGAAATACTGATGATGCAAATAATGATGATTCATCTAGTAGTGCAAATGTTGAGGGGGAGCAACAGCAAACTGCTACAAATTCAAAGTCAACTCAATCATCAGGACAAAATTCTTCAGATACTGATTCAAGTGATAATCCTAATAATTCATCAGGAGGAGATATCAATAATTCAGGGGGAGCTTCTAATGAATCAAATTCTTCTAATCAAGATAACACCAATCCAGGGGGAGCATCTACATCAAGACATGACTTACCACCAGCAAGGAAATGGACTGCAAGTCATACTCCTGATCTGATCATTGGAGATCCTGATGCAGGTGTTCAGACAAGAAGTACAACTCAGAATGAATGTCTATACAATAACTTTCTATCCAAGGAGGAGCCAAAGAAAGTTGAAGATGCACTAAAGGATGCTGATTGGGTTACTGCAATGCAAGAAGAATTGAATGAATTTGAAAGGAATGAAGTCTGGAAACTGGTGCCAAGACCAAAGAACAGGTCAATTGTTGGTACAAAATGGATTTTCAAAAATAAGACTGATTCAGATGGTGTAATTATCAGAAACAAAGCAAGACTAGTTGCAAAGGGGTATTCTCAACAAGAAGGAATTGACTATGATGAAACTTTTGCTCCTGTTGCAAGACTAGAGGCCATCAGGATCTTTCTGGCATATGCAGCTCATAAGAAATTCAAGGTTTTCCAAATGGATGTTAAAAGTGCTTTCTTAAATGGTGAACTGGAGGAAGAAGTATATGTTGAACAACCTCCTGGTTTCATTGATCCTAAATATCCAAATCATGTTTATAGATTGGATAAAACACTTTATGGACTAAAGCAAGCTCCAAGGGCATGGTATGAAACACTAGCTCAATTCTTACTGGAAAGTGGATTCAAACGAGGTACCATTGATAAAACTTTATTCTATTTGAATCATGGTAAGGATTTGCTTTTAGTTCAGATTTATGTTGATGATATCATTTTTGGGTCAACAAACAATAAGCTGTGTGAAAAGTTTTCTAAGCTTATGCAGTCAAGATATCAAATGAGCATGATGGGAGAAATGAGTTATTTTCTTGGTCTTCAAGTTAAACAGACTGATGATGGCATTTTTATCAATCAGTCAAAATACACAAAGAATTTGTTGAAAAGGTTTAACATGGAAGATTGTGCTACTGCAAGTACTCCCATAGCTACAGCTACCAAACTTGATCCTGATCAAGGTACTGAGGTAGATGTAACTCATTACAGAGGAATGATTGACTCTTTATTGTATCTCACTGCAAGTAGACCAGATATCATGTTTGCAACCTGTCTGTGTGCAAGATTTCAAGCAAAACCTAGGGAACTTCATCTGATTGCAGTTAAAAGAATTTTCAGATATATGAAAGGCACTCTTGCACTTGGTCTTTGGTATGTAACGGAATCAGATTTTGGTTTGTGTGGTTATTCAGATGCTGATTTTGCAGGATTCAAAATAGACAGGAAAAGTACTTCAGGAAGTTGTCAGTTTTTGGGTGGTAGACTAGTTTCATGGTTTAGTAAAAAGCAAAAGTCTATCTCTACTTCAACTGCAGAAGCTGAGTACATTGCTGCAGGAATTTGCTGTGCTCAGATAATGTGGATGAGAAATCAGTTGTTGGACTATGGCCTGTCATACTCAAAAATCCCTATTTATTGTGATAACCAAAGTGCTATTGCAATGACAGGAAATCCAGTTCAGCATTTTCTTACTAAACACATCAGTATCAGATATCATTTTATAAGAGAACATGTTCTGGAAGGAAAAATTGAACTACATTTTGTTCCTACTGATCAACAACTAGCTGATATATTCACCAAGACGCTACCTGAAGCTACTTTCAACAAGTTGGTAAATGAACTCAGAATGATGAATATTGAGAATTTCTGAGGAAAGCTACAGAGAGGAAATCCTGATGACTATCAACTCCTGACACTACAAGAAAAGGGTCAATAGACATCGGTTTTCAGCCGATGTCTATGTTGTTTTCAAACCGATGTCTTAGTCGGTGATGTCTATCTTAGACATTGGCCAGAAACCGATGTCTGTACTTACATAAACATCAGTTTTAACAAAAAAAACTGATTTAGATTCTTCTCTTAGACATCACTTTGTTCCGATGTCTGTTTTGGTTTTAAACATCAGATTTTATAAATAAAAAGTGATTTCTATTTATTTCTTAGACATCAGATATTGCAGAAAAAATGTGATGTATATCTTTGTGTTAGACATCAGTTTTGCCACAACAAAATTGATGTATATGTAGGTCTTAGACATCAGAATTTTTTAAATTTTTTGATGTATTTGTGACCATTAGACATTAGTTTCTGAGTCTATATTAAATAAACGGTTGTCCTTCCAAGCGTAAAAAAAATTAAAAAATGGACCATTTACAATATATATTCGACAATTTATATTACACCATTTAGAAAATACATTCAACCACCAACACATCAATCCTCAAAACTAACCACACCTACAACCAAATTTCTTATACAAGCGTTGAATACTCACTTCAAAATAATCTACTAAAATTTGGGAGTAATGCCCTAGAGGTCCAGCGTAAATCACTTGTCCACCTCTCTTCATCAAGAATAGCTGCAGGGCAAATGTTATGATATCTACAATTAGCAGCAACTCTATGCATACAGAAGAGTACAGAATGAGAAGACATATACCTCACCAAATGACATATCAGCTGATGGAATCCCTACATGCCGCAAAAAAGCTGCATAGTCTGAACCTGTACCTCCTAACCTTCCAATCTTCATCCATAAATTAGTTTAGTTCAAAAGATTAATCTGTGTCTAATATATTAATCATATGGTAGTCCTCTGGATCAGGTAAAACAGCCCACTGAATTTGTTGGTCACAAAGATGGCGTTCACCCTTTCCTTTTATAATTTAGGTAAATGCTTACCTTAGGATCATCTCTAATGCCAACCCATGAGTCAAATATTGATTGTGATGAGTTATCTGGATCTTGAACCTTAAAAAACCATTTTGAAAGCTTAGTAATTATTTGTGAGTAAAACATTGGAAAAATATGTAATCATGTTATTGGATCTTCAAATTGGGAATACTATAATATAATGATTTAATATTACTTCTCAACATGATATTAAATAAAATTTTGTATTTCTATCTGATAAGTGCTTACCTTAGGATGTTTTTTTGTTATAGTAACTTCCAAGAAGTGGAATGACTTGAAAATTACTTCTGATAACTGTCTCTATCATAATACGGATCATCCTGGAGGTCCTAGAAGAAGTGTCATCCTGAGGAATGAAAATTTCTGTTATTCATGACTTAATTAATCATGTATATTTATCATCTAACAAAACATCTCTTATACTACTATTGTACTCCACCTAATCAGTTTAGTCTAAACACAACAATTTAACTAAGACACCCAAGTTATATACCAACCTAGAAAAGATTTTCAGTTCCTACAAAACCAGCCCGACGCTAAGATTTTTAATAAATAGAAAAATTGGTATATTTGCATATAATTATAATGACACATTCCTGATCCCAACATCTAACTCCAGCTAAAATTTCAGAATTAAATATCAAGTCTAAGGCCTCCGAACAGAGCCTGCAATCAGCACAACAGACCCTGTCCAGGAACTCTGCGCACAAAGCGCCCCTTAGACCATAACTTTTAACTCGTTTATGATTTTAATCTAATTCTTTTGCAAGTGTAATATATACTCCAGAGTGTACTTTGTCACCGAATTTCACTGCAAAATATTATTCCTAAGATAGCTAACTATTCGCACCAAAACAAGGTATTCCTAAGATATCTAATTCTATTGAACATTTTCTTGTAGTCCCACCAGGACAATAAATGCATGTAAACAATGAAAAACAATTCAACTATAGAAGTACAAAGAATAAGATTAGAATAATAGTTCGCCAGCATTGTTAGTGCCCATATATGCGACAATACTTGAACAGTCTACTTGCAAATGACAATTTTCCATGATTATCCAAGTCAATCATAAGAATCAAAGAACAATTTTTCATCACAAAAACCCGCACTTCAGGCAAAGGAATACGACACCTTAAAGGAAAAACAATCAGTTTGAAGAGTCTCACCCCTGGTATAAGAATTCGCCAAGTAGTGCAGTAATTGGAACAAGAACAAGTGTGAGATAAAAATAGAATGTACTCATCAACACAAAGATAGTGTAGAAAATACCCTGCATGTTGAAACGAGGAACATAAAAGTTGAGCAAATACTTAAAAATTACCTTATAAGTAAAACACAATGAATACACAAATATAAATAAAAACCAAGCTAAGATGCTTCCCCCAACACTCAGTTGATGCCACTTTGTAATTATGTTGCACGTCATCAGAAGACGCAAATTCACAGTAATCACAACACAAGTGAAGGCCATGGTATTGACATCCCATTGACCAAGCATCTTTCCAGATGATGTCAAACTTTCAGAACTGGATGAGATTACAAAGTTGTACACGACTATTGACTGGTAAACTGAGAAGAAAGCAACAATACCCAGAACCCTAAACCTGAAGAAAGTATTTTTAATTCCCTCTCTGTACAATTCAGGATACTTCTTTGAAAAGAATGCGCTGACATCCTAGTAGAATAAGCAAATCAAAACTGAAAATATGGAACTCAGGAATAACTTAACTATTTGTTAACTGAAAATGGACAAGCTAAACTAGTAGCAGTAGATGCTTGAAGATTTTGTATTTATAAAATTTAACGTAAGATGAAAATTACAGGAACAGACATACCTTGTCTAAAAGTCCAACAAAGATAACAGGAAGAGATGTGAAAATAACATTATAAAGAGTCTGAAACCAGTCATCATAGAATCTTTGACCAGAAAATCCAGTTTGAAAGGTGAAATAGAATTGAGTCAACGTGAATGTGAGATTTTTGTAAAAGAAGTAGGACACGACCTGCAGCATAAAATTCCAATTATGCAAGGATAAATTGAGATTACATAAGAGATCGTTTGTTAATTCAAGGTAGATAATTGACCTTGCATACTCTAAGATATGACCACCGTCCATGAACAAGAAGTAAATCTGTAAGAAAGCGAAACTGGGCTATTGCAAAATCACTGGCCATTACAGCTTGCATCCCTTCCATCCCACTGATTCCAACGCCAACATGAGCAGCTTGAATCATCCCCACATCATTTGCACCATCACCGATACTAAGTGCGATTCTCCGTGCACCTTTCTTGACCAGTCGTGTCACCTGAGGAAGTAAATAAATTTAATAACTTTTTGCACCACCTCAAAGATAGTAGTTCATAGTTTGACTTCCAACCGACAAATGGGAGTTTCAAACTGCTTTAAAAATGAATAATTCAGCATTATAATTTCATTAACAAGCTTAATTAATATGATTGCTACTATGATACTGTAGGTTTGTGCTTAAAAAGTTCCAAGTGTAAATAGGCAAAATAGTACACTGATAGATATCAAGTTGGTTTGCCTACAATCTCAGGGCAACTGATAAAATTACAAATTGCCTTTATGGAGTTCTTATAATTGCTCTCGTCAGATAATTTAGACGTACAAACTCTTCTCGATTCAAAGCACAAAATTGATCAATATGTTGTGCTTCCAAATGATGAGAATAACAATACAAAAGCACCTACTATCGCTCAAAAAAGAGGAGAGAAAGATATCAATAAAAACTACATGATTAAATGATATATTGATTTCAATCATAAACACATATCTAAACAAGTATATTTTTTAAAGGGTACAATAACTTAATATATTGAATGCTTTTTCACGATACAGATTAATTTAAATAAGATATACTATCTTCATAGGATGAATGTATGCACGTGTGTGTGCCTGTGTATCTATGTGACCATGACTAAACTGTCTCTATCATATTACGGATCATCCTGGAGGTCCTAGAAGAAGTGTCATCATGAGGAATGAAAATTTCTGTTATTCATGACTTCATTAATCATGTATATTTATCATCTAACATAACATCTCTTATACTACCATTGTACTCCACCTAATCAGTTTAGTCTAAACACAACAATTTAACTAAGACACCCAAGTTATATACCAACCTAGAAAAGATTTTCAGTTCCTACAAAACCAACCCGACGCTAAGATTTTTAATAAATAGAAAAATTGGTCTGTTTGCATATAATTATAATGACACATTCCTGATCCCAACATCTAACTCCATCTAAAATTTCAGAATTAAATATCAAGTCTAAGGCCTCCGAACAGAGCCTGCAATCAGCACAACAGACCCTGTCCAGGAACTCTGCGCACAAAGCGCCCCTTAGACCATAACTTTTAACTCGTTTATGATTTTAATCTAATTCTTTTGCAAGTGTAATATATACTCCAGAGTGTACTTTGTCACCGAATTTCACTGCAAAATATTATTCCTAAGATAGCTAACTATTCGCACCAAAACAAGGTATTGCAGAAAAATTCTGCACGACAACTCTTTTAAGACATGAACTATTCGCACCAAAACAAGGTATTACAAAACCCCCCAAATTTTCCGATAACCTAGCTCAACTCTGATTTCTCCAGCCTTTACACCATAATTCACACCAACCATATAGCTTCAATTCGTATTTAAACCAGAAACATGAATTCATAGTTTAAATAATTAAACAACAAACATATAAGAAATTTCGACTTAACCAACTTTGAACCAAAACTGAAATTCAAACTAATTAACAAGAATTTCTAAAATCTCCATATTCATTCGTAATTCATTGCATATCAACATCATATAACAGGTATTAAACATCAAACAAATAATTGGAGATCACTTTAATTCTGCAAAATTCAAGACACCATATAAAATCCCAAGTTAACTACTGAAAGTATCACTCACAATCAAAATAAGAGCATACAAACATTAAACATAGTTAATTAAACAGAAATTCGAAGATTCTAGAGTTACCGGCTCACCGGAGTTCATCGTCGGTGACTAACTGATCGAGTACAACCCCCAATTTAAGAAATTAGGGTTTTAATTTTATCGTCGGAGTCTAGTAGGATTGAAGAGATAATACTTAAGATATAGTTGATATGTAACATGATTTAAAAAAACCCCTAATTTAAGAAATTAGGGTTTTGATTTTAAAAAACCCCCAAACTAAAGCTTACCAGTGAGTGGTGGTGGACGGAGGTGAGTGCTGGTGGACGGAGGTGTGTGGAGCAGTGGTGAGTTGTGGTGGTGAGAGACGAGAGAGAGAGAGTCGGGGGTAAAGTGAGAGAGAGATAGTGAGACGAGGGGGGGAATAATTTAGTTTTAGTCGGGAGAGTAGAGTGAGACGAGGGGGGGGGGGGAATTGATAAGGGGGGAAAATAATTGGTATAATGGGGGGAATTAATCACAAAATTTTTACTAAGAGGGAAACAAATTGAAGTGGGCGCGCATTGAATTTTTTTAGTCGAACTTTAGACATCGGTTCTAAAATAAGCGATGTCTTCAAACAACAAAGACATCAGATTAACGCGGGGTGATGTTATTACATCTTTTAACATCAGTCGTATTAGTAACCGATATCTAATGTGTGATGTCTATTGAACATTTTCTTGTAGTGTGATGGTCATTCGGCAAGGTATGTAATTTTGATCAAATCCTGATAGGACATAATCCTGACAGGAAGTCAACTGGTCAATCCTGATGTACAGGTCAGTATTTCATTGCTTAATTTGTGCCTGATTTTTCGTCAGTATCTGATGAGAAACGTTTGAGTTTTGATTGTACAACTGTATGCGCGCGTGTGTCACACTGATAGATATATACACATAGAAACACATAAAAAGCGGTGCAGTTATGTTTCATTACACACGTAATTTGTCCACTAATCATTTTTGCTCAAATCACAGTATGCCACCTGTTCCTGAGAATAATATTTTGTTTTAACAAAATACATTTGATTTTCTAATTTATCGTTTATTCTCACAAACATCAGTTTTTCATCTTCTCTCTTTCTTTCTGTACTCAAGAACCCTATTTTCTAAATCTCAATTCTCAAGCTTTCTATATTGTTTTAATGGCGTCTTCATCATTCATGAACAAACAGACTGTGATTAGTGGTGTTACTTTTGCCATTAATAATTTTGTAGCTATTCTAGACCATCAGGAATTGCCTACTGAGTTCCATATAATCCAAGATTTTCTAGCTTCAAGCCCATTGAAGTTTGCTTTAACAGAACCTACAAGTGTCTTTTAAGTCAATCATGCAGGTTTGGAACTCGGTTACTTTTGACAAAGGGCATTCTGACTCAATCCTGATGAGTTTTGAATATAATGGGGTTACTCACTATGTGACTCCTGCAATTGTGGAGGACGCACTGCATTTACCTGTTCTTGGTGATGCTGTTCCTGATAATGTTTCAAACTCGACTCTTTTTGAGTTTGTTACAAAATTAGGTTACAATGGGGAAGTAAAGAGGTATGGCAATCTCTTCAAGACAAAGCTTAAGAAGGAATGGAATTTCTTCTTTGATATAATCAGTCGCTGTTTCCTGAACAAGACATCAAATTTTGATGCTCTTCCATCAGGATCTCTCAAAATTGGGTACTCTCTTATCCATTCTACAGTGTTTGATTATGGGTCTTTTATCTTAAAAGCTTTAAGTGATAGGAAATCAGATAAGTTAGGTTTTGTCTGTTTTCTTAGATTTTTACAGTTGATATTTAATCACTTATGTCCTAATGTTGTTTTTGAGGATGATGTAGTTCTACCAATCTGTAGAATTACTGAGAATAATATTAAGTCCTTGGTCAACAGTGAGAAGGCAAATGGTTTTATAATGCCTTTATTCCTGATGAGGTCAGGTTTTTCTTACATCAGAAAATGCCTACTTGTTATGCATTACTTTCTAATGCTATGGGGCAAGGCCAATCACACCTTGTTCCTGACCCAAGCATTCATCATAAACAGTCTAAATAGTTAACAGCCACCTCTACTGTCTCTCAAAAGACTTTAGTTGTAAAATCAAAGAAATCAGCTAGAACTGATGTGTCTGGAAGGCAATCAGGTTCAAAGGATTTTTCCTCTACACCACTCACTAAAAAGAAGGAACAAGGGGGTGTACAAGGGGTCCTGGTTCAGAAGAAAGCTGAGAAGGTGACTGAGGCTGTTTCTGTGAAGAGAAAATTGGTATTAAGGGATGAATTTGATTCTGAGGATGATATGCCTATTTCCTCTAAGTTGAAGATTGTCAAGAAAGTTGCTGATACTGCTACTGAAGCTGTGGTACCATCACCTAAACCACTAAACCACAGAAGAAAAGAAAATTATCAAAGAGCAGGTATCATATTTCTTTGAAGAAGCAGGATACTGATGGACATGATACTTCTATTCCTGATGAGCAGTCAAATGCTAATGCTCTAGCAAATCTTGATGTTGCTATTCCTGATGCACAAACAAAAATTGTCTCTATCTCAGACTCTCCAGCCTCTCCGGCTAAAAAGATTCTAGAAATTTCATGGGAGAAGGTTTCTGAGACTGCTTCCATGGTTGGTCTTACACCTCCATTGCAGAAAAATAGGAAAGCAGCAGAGATAGTTTTCAAGAGACTCAAGAAGCTGAAAGGATCAAGCCCACAAGAACCTGAATCTCAAAGTGATTCAGCAGCTACTGAAGATCCTGCCACACAAGAACCACTCAATCAAAGTTTGGGTGAAGGCTTAGCTATTGGAATGGTCCCACAAGAACCATTTTCTCAAAGGGAAAATGCAGATATTTCTATTCCAGCCACACAAGAACCATCTTGTCAATGTGAAGATGCAGGCAAAGCTACAGTTTCTGATGCTGATGAAAGATTGGTCGAGGACACTGTCACTGAGGGAAGTACACAAGAACCTTTAACTCAAAGTGTTAAAGCAGCTTCTGAACCTCAGGCTCCACAAGAACCATTGGTAGCAAATACTGATGCAAGCTTATCAAATCCTGACGGTGTTGCTCCTGATGATAGTGGTGCTCCTGATACTGAGCCAATTCTTATACAGCCACTAAGATCACGACCAATGAACCATCCTATCACAGATTCACAGGATAAACTGAAAGGTATTGCTATTCCTGATCCTGACGTTACTCATGATACTGATGGTGATGATTCTGATGATAGTGATGATGATGATAATGAAGAGAAGGATCAGCTTGCCAGAGTTTTAAAATCTAGTCTTGGAACTAACTTTGGTTCATCAAGCACATTCATGGCTGGCAAGGCTACTACTAGAAAGGACTTAAGATAAGACTTTTCTGTTCCTTCTGAGATTGATCCTGCTGAGCAGCTGAGAATGCAACAATGGGAAAATGAATGGTACAAGTCCCATGATTCTGTAAGCTATCCATATGCATTGGATCATGCTTATAATGCTGCTAAGTGGATTCAGAATGAAGATTTGAAGAATCATTTGAATGCTACTACTCTGTTATCCAAAAGCCTGAAACATGAAATAGATCCTGTCAAAGATTCTACTGACAAAGTGAGGACTGATATTTCTCAGAGCTTTACAAAGGTGCCTACTGCTCTTCAACTCAGGGTAGTGGAATCCCAAGTTAAGTCAATCATTATTGAACAGTCTTCAATCAACAACATGATTGATTCTCTTGATACAAAGGTAACTGATATTCAAACCTCTCTTGCCTTAATTTTGAATATATTGTCAAATACTGATGTCAAAAAGGGGGAGAAGGTAAGTTAGACAAAATGTACACCTGATCTAGTATTGAGGAATAATGATGATGATACTGGAAATGACGGTGGAGACAAAATTCTACAAGGAGAAACCTCTGATGCTGCTGTTATGAAGTCTACAATTCAAACTTCTCAAAGTCAAACAACGCATTCAACTCATGTTTCTGATTCTGGAGTTAAGACAGTAAGGACATTAGTGCAATCTCAGATCCTGACGGAAGAACAAATCCTGACAGGTGATCAAATCCTGATGCCTGGTCATGAACAGACTCTTGCTACAATTCCTGAAGGTGATGAAGATGTGCTTATTGATAATCCTGAAGATGCATCAAATCTATTCCAGAAGTTCACTACAAAAGATGGTAGAATTGTTACTCTCTATCACACTGATAAAGGAGTTCACCAATTATTTGCAAGGGAAGCATTCTCTACAGCAAGTGAAGAATATCATGATCTCTCACATGAAGAATTCTTAAGTCAACAGAGAGAAATGATGGAAAGCTTTAATAACCCTGCTCCTGCTAGAGGAAGAGGAGGCAGAGGTAGGAGAGGTGCTAGAAGAGGTAGAAGAGGTTCTTCAACTCAAACAGTGCCTAGACAGACAATGTCTAGAGGTTTATTAATTGAAGAAATTCCTGAAGCTTCACAAAATCTAATAGATCCTGTTATCAAGGATATCATTGAGAAGGAAGACAAGGAGTTTATTGAAGAAGAACCTTAATTGAGAAGAAGACCAAGACAATTAATTCTCTGCAATACAAATCAAATTGAAGATTCTAATCCTGATATTGTTCCTGACAATGTTCAAGATCCTGATCAATCTGAAATTCTGCAAGAGATTGATTTGTTAATCTTATCTACTGTGGTTGATTCTCACAACAAGAAAGTGGATGAAGAAGAAGAAGCCAGAAGAAGAGAAATCACAAGAAGAAAAAATAGAGATTTCAATCTCTATGAACAAAGGCTTAAACTCTCAAACAGAAGATTGTGGAGAAATCCAAGCAGACGAGAATCTTTACTAGAAAGAAGCTATGCTTTTGAAAAAGAGAAAGATAAGAAGTGGAAACACATAAGTACACTCACTAGTACAGAATTGACCTTTAGCGTCGGTCAAAATGAGCTTTAGCGTCGGCATTTTGGCGTAGTATATGTAGGGGACGCTATAGGTATGTACTTTTAGCATCGGTTAAAATGCGACGCTGAAAGTTGGGTATAGGCGTCGGTCAATTAAAGAACCGACACTTAAACTATAACATAGGTGTCGGCTTTCAAGGTAACCGACGCATAAAGCTAAAGCATAGGTGTCGCCTTTATAAATGACCGACGCCTAAAGCTAAAGCATAGGTGTCGGCTATATTGATGATCGTCGCCTAAAACTAAAGCATAGGTGTCGGTTATACAAACAACCGACGCCTAAAATCAATTTTATTAAAAAAAATATAATTTCAATAGTGTTTGATGGGCTGCAATTATCCACAACCCAAAAACACCATATACATTATTTTAAAAATACAAACAGTAAGTCTAAAATTACAATCCAGAAGAGCATTCAATCTTATTAATATAAAATATTACAAATCAATCTAGTACAAGAATTTAATGACTACCGACATTTAAACACCATCACAAATAGTATCCCTACAAATGGAATTCGTACATACACTGAACACTTTTCTTAAAAGCCAAATATATTAAATATTTCTTTGTTTCAGCACCTGCCTGTTGAGATGAGCTTTGAACATTTCTTGCTTTAGTTACAACATCTTGATCAGCATCTGCCCTGCATATTTGAAATAATACAAAGAACCTGCTTAATATTACAACCACTGCAATAATTTAAAAATAGCAGCTTACCATATACTTTGATTATGTTATGCAATAAATTATAATGTATAGAAGATCGTTGACTAACCTGCTAGCTGTCTTGTCCACCTGAGCCTAGATTTCCAATAAATTGCATAAGGTCCTACACGTATGTGAGGATTCTGAAGAAGACTCCAAACAAACGCATCAAAGCAAACAGAACATTAAACTGGATCAAAACACGTGCAACCTGAAGGTAATAAAAAATACAAGACTTGGTGAAAAGCAATTAAATATTCTCATAAAAGTTTTATGCGGTGTTATAATAGTTTTATACTTATAATCCAGTACATTGATTTGGTGAACAAGCTCGGGCATGGGAGCTTTTAAAATCTTACAAGTAAAATGTGCTCGGACATGGGAGAATTAGTATCTCTGATCTTCTTGCACAGAAAGAGAATTAGTATTTCATGAGTTTTATAGAAATTTAAATTAGCTGTTGCTCTGTGAATAATGTAACTATACGTTACTACAGCCAGTATAAAAAACTATAGGTATGATACTATAGGTTCACAAGATTACTGTACGACTACCCTTCCCTACCCATCAAAAAGTGATGGTAGGATGTCCCAGTGGTAGCTGCAGATTAGTTTTAGAGAGTTCTGACTGAACCTTTGACTCATTGTCCAAGATTAAAACTTAAGGGTTATGTAAACTGAACTATAACACTGGAGAAACCAGAGCAATTTTTTCGTTTACTAATTCTAAACCACAAGATTTTTTTTATTTTTTTTAACGTCAGTGAATTATCAAGTTTTTCGGGCATGCATTCTGTTTGTAATGAAGCTAAGATTAGTTGTGTTACGCTGAGCTCAAAGAGAATTGACAATCCAGCTAGTAAATTAAGCCAAAAACTAGCTAAGCCTGGAGTTCAGCGCTACAAATTCCATAGCATAAACTTGTAGCTTTTTGCTAACAGTAAGGAATAGATGTCATTACCATAACCTTGAACTACAAAGGCACATGAAGTAACTCACATAAATTCTTCAATCTCATTGCTTAATGGAGCACTTCCTGATACTATTAGACGAAGCCAGCCACCTAATCCAGCTCTCACATGAACCAAAGAAAATAGAAAACATAAAAAATATCAGAAAGATTGACCCCATATGTAAGAGTCACATAAAGCTCCTGCCATAGATAACAATGTACATTAGAACTTCTCTGCAGAAAAATAAGAAACATAGACAACCTTCAAATATATTTCACAGATATCTACACAAACCATGGAAATGTTATTCGTTCCTAAAACACCTTTTCTGTTTAAAAAAAATGCTGCCAAAAAAAACAAACAAACTTGCAGTAAGATAATTAAGTACATGGAAGTACAAAAATAGAAATTAAGACATACTCCACTTCGTGTGGAGTGATAATGCATGACGATGTATCTATACCGTCCACTTGAGCTACAATCATCCCCTATAAAAGAAACAAAACATCGGAGATGAAGTTTTTAAAAGTTAAGTAAAAGTGGAGTTGTTCAAAACTATATTAGTAACAGGACCTATAAGTGAAAAAGAAAGCAGAACAAAGATTAAAACGCAATAGAATCAAAATCTTGGTGTCATAATAAACTAGATTAGCATAAATAGTTGAAGCCAATTCTGCTTACAATCATATCACGCTCGGAAGCCACCACACCGTGTGATAAGTTGAAGCCTACCACAATGGTTCCTCTGAAACCATCCTTTTTCGCAAGCATTCTAACAGAGTGTTGCAACATTAGTTTAGAAGGAACTCATAAGCGCATGATAAATTACAAATAAAGTGAATCATGCCCAAAATATTTGAAACTAAAATCAGTAACCCCACTTCAAGAAATAGATAAGACTTTCAGTTGATCTAACAAAAAGGGATAACAAAAATTAAGTCTTTACCTGTAAAATTGGAGACGGAGATATTACCCAAATCACTGCATCTTGAACAGACCAATTAGGGCATGCGGAAACAGATTAATTAAAAAAATTCAAAAGTCGTCGTGGGAGAGAGGTGGAGTTTTGTGATAGACAATTATGCGTAAAGAAGGGAAGGTAGGGAGATGGATTATTTTACTTTACGCTGTTAATATGAATATAATCTATTAATCTGAATCAGTTTACTTCTTAGTGGTAGTACCCAACAAAATATAATTGCACAAAAGTAAATATAAGAAGAGGTATAAAAAGTTAATAATGATAATAAGATTTATTTTTGGGAAATCCAATTTATAACTTTATAATTTTTTCATTTTTTTAAAATATTAATAAAATTATAAATTTTAGTGATTACATATTTAATTAAATGAATTGTTTTTGATATTATATGTGAAAATTTTAAGACATGAATTTGATAGATTTAAACTTTTAAATAATATGATTTGGTAATAATTTTATATATGTTTCCCCTAATAAAAAAAATGGATATTAATTTGAAACTATGGAATAGATGATACGGGTTTAAATTAAAGATATTAGTTTGGTAGACTTAAAAATTTAAATGATTTAACTTGAGAATAATTTCATATATGTTGTAATAATAAGTTTTTAATAAAAAAATTCATAAAATTAAATGGTGACTCGAGTTATTAAAATATCTGACTACCAAAATTTTACTATTTCGTCTTTAATAATAAAATATAGATTAACAGCTTTGAATAAATTGTAAATACAAGTTATCTAAAATTTAAAATTGTTAATCCTTAAAATTTACTGTTTGTACCCTATACTTTTACTCTTAAGATAAAACAAAATATAAAAATATAAAAATCTAGTATTTTTGAATATTCTTTAAAATATAATGATTTCTAAATCATTTCAAAAATATTAAAATTATTAATTATTAAGCAAAAACCAATCATTTCGCAAAAAAACATATTTTTCACATTTTAGAAAAATTAATTAAATCTATTTTAAAAATATTTATTGTATGATTAAAATAATTAACTAAAATTACATAGCTAGTCCACCATCTTTGATCAAATAAAGATATTTTCTAATATTTATTATATTGAGAATATTGGTAAAAAAGTTATTTTTTTTATTTCACACCTTTTACTTAATTAATGTTGGAAACGTTTGAATTCAATTTTTATTTTATAAAAAGTACAAAATTTGATATATATTTCTAAGGAACGTATTTAATATTTGATATTGGTAAATATGAAATTTAATAAATTATAGTAAAATCATATTGACGTTAAGAAATAAAAGGCCTGCTTGTTGGTTTGTTGGTCTAGTATTTTAATATTAGTGCCATATTGACTTGTACTGGTCAGAAGAAGAAAGAGGCAGGAGGGGAAGTTTTTTTTGTGTCGGGTGTGCACAAGACCGACGTTGTGTATACTCTTTTGCGTCGCAGTTTGTTCCAACCGACGCTTATGCATACTCTTCTGCGTCGCACTTTCAAGCAACCGACGCTTAAACTGATTTTAGGCGTCGGTTATTAAAGAACCGACGCTTATATATGTTTGATGCGTCGGTTATTTATGTCAACCGACGCCAAATCTATAAAATATGCGTCGGTTTAGTAAATAGGCGACGCTTAATGTACTTTAAGCGTCGGTTTTTAAAATAACCGACGCTAAAAGTGCGACGCAGAAAGCTATTTCTGTACTAGTGACTGAGGTGTAACACACCTATCAATTTTCAGAATGGAGGAATTATAACAAGTGCTTCAAGTGTTGTTGATTTATCTGATATAGTTAGATCAAAAGCACTATGGCTACGAATGTTTTCAAATCTGAAGCAATTGACATGTAATTCAAGAGGAGGTATTGGACACAGGGATGCTGAATATCTGAATATGTCTTATGTTGATCCTTACTCCTTGACTGAAATTGGAGGTACTTTAACTTCTGAAAACCTGAACAATTTATTAGCTGTTGATATAGTTATAGATTGTCATGATGGTATTGAAAAGAAAGAAAAGCTTCTGTACTTCATGAAAGATGGTAGTGTGAAGATTCTGTCCATTCAAGATCTGCTAATGAAAACTACACAGGAACTGAAATATGTTCATTATCTGTTAAGGTGGAAGAATAAAGTGTGCAAAGTGTGGAGTGACATGATCTTGGTAACAATTAGAAGAAGACTGGATGGAAACAGAAATTTCAATGGTAATTATACTCCCATGTACTTAAATCAAAGAGGTCAAGATGTGGAAATGCAAAGGGGCACTGCTGTTAAAGAAGTGACTTTTGGTATGACTCAACTTACTCTCAATCCTGATGGGAAGGAAATTGATTATCTTTTGCTTGAAGATCATAGTCTTCAGAGAAGATCCATACAAAATCTCAGAGCAGCTATCTATCAGATTAATGAGGAAGAAGAAGAACTCAGAAATCTTATGGAAAGACTGATTCAAATTCTTGAAGAAAAAGAAGAAAATTTGTTATCCAACTTCTTGAAGATGAATCTGTTATATCAAAGAATTTAAACAAATAAGTTGTTGTTGTAAATACTTGTACATTTTGTGAATATGTTTTTGACATCATTGAATCTAGGAATCTATACTTTATTTTACAAAGTATGAGATTGGGGGAGATTGTTAGATCAGGATTCAATGATCGTCAGGATCTAGACTCAACTGATCAGGATTGCTGACATCATCAGTATTGCATGGTCATCAGTATTTGATCAAGCATCAGTATTAGAATTGACATCAGGATTTATATCAGGACTGGAAGCTGATCAGGAATTCTACTTCGAGTCATATTTGGAGTTTAGTTAAATAAGGAAGTTTATTTTGTCGGTTCCTGGTCTGTAGGAATGCAGCTATCGATTTAGGATATGTTTCAATCTTTGTAATTGATTAGGACTTATCTTGTAATTGATAGAGAAGCTGTGTAGTATATAAACACAGTTTAGGTTTTGGTTTAAAACCGAAACCGCATATCCTCGGTTTTTAAAATCGAAAATCGAAACCACAACCGAAATCGTCGGTTCGGTTTCGGTTTTAAAATGATCGGATCAGTTACAATCGGTTCGGTTTCGGTTTTAAAACCGCCTCAAATAAACATAACAAAATAAATAAAATGACTTCGAATTTTTAAGCTTGCAAAGTTACAAATTATTTTTACGTCCAAAATAAACATACAAAGTTTTCATAATAAATTATTTAAGTCCAATATGATCCGAGAATAATGAAAATTTAACATGATCTTCAAAAATATTTTCTTTAAAATGTATATAAGACAATGTTAGAAATTCAACAATCTCGAGTCTATATGAAGTCTTTGTATAAGTAAAGAGTTTTTCCAGGAAAGCCAAGAAAAATCGTCACATCCAAAAATAAAGCAACATATAAAACACCTAGATATAAAAGTTTATTAAACTACATTTATTAATTAACTATTACAAATTAAAACTTCAAAAACAAGAACAAAATAGTATAATTATTAAAAGGAATGTCAGGATCTCTATTAATCTACTCCTACTACTCATAAAAATTGGTCTAATAGAACTTTCTTTATTTTTATTAATCGGATCGGTTCGGTTTTTTTCGGTTCGGTTTGGACCTAAAACTGAAACCGAAACCTCAGGAACGGTTCGGTTTTTTAATTTTCGGTTTCGGTTCGGTTTCAACTCGGTTTCGGTTTTTTACGGTTCGGTTTTTATCGGTTTCGGTTCGGTTTCGGTTTTAATTCGGTTTTTTGCTCACCCCTAGTTAAAAGTGTCAAGTGCAGACTATTGTATTACGGCTAAATATGTGTTGCCCTATCAAACTAAATGTTACCAAGGATAATATTACAACTGATAATTAAATGCTGCTAAAATATGTGTATTTCAACAGAATATGTTGCAAAAAAATGTTATCACCGTATTAGAAGTGTTTAACAAGGTGGCGTTTCAACTGCTAATAGGATGTTGCTAAAATATTTGAAATGTTAAAGAAAAAGTGTTACTAAAGCACGACAAGGTGTTGCCAAAAAAAAATAAATGTTAAAATCACACGGTGTTGCACTAGGTTACATTGGTGTTATAATAGTATTTGAAGTAACAGCTTACCTGGTGTTGCTATTGCTATAGTATTTGAAGTAACAGCTTACCTGGTGTTGCTATTGTAACATGAAATCCAATGTTGCTATAAAAAGGGCAAAGTGTTGTGTTAAATATAATTGCTGATGTTTGCTCATCAGTGTTTAAGTACCAGGTGTTAATCAGAGTTTACATTGAAGCCAGTCAGAGTTTGTTAAAGTCTGACGTGGTGATAGTTGAATTAGCTGTCGGTGCTGAATTGAATATTCTAGAAGCAATATATTCTGAAGATGGAAAGAAGCAGAATATATTGATACAGCTAAGGAGACTGGACAGAGGACTGAAGCAATTCTAATTGATTGCAAATTGTATAGCTAATTTGTAGGAGTATCAATTAGAGATTGATTGTAACTGTGTACTATATAAACACAGATAGGTTATCCCTAGAAGGGATGCGAATATAGAATTATTATTCTTGTAACCTAGAAGCTCTTTGTGATTCATTAACATCATAAAGAGAGAAGCTGTTAATACAATTACAGTTTATTGATTCATAAACAGAGTTCTTGATTATTGTTATTCTCATATATATTTGATTATACTGTATTCGACCTAACAATTGGTATCAGAGCCTAGGCTGTTTAATATATACAGTTTTACGATTCAAACACAGTAATAATCATGTCTGAAGAAAATCAAGCTCCTCCCAAGGTTGAACAGGTTAAACCTAATTCTGTGAGTCGATATGAAACAATCAGGGTTCCAATTCTCAGGCCAGTGGAGTATCCAATTTGGAAGGTGAAGATGACCATGTTTCTGGAGGCTACAGATCCAGAATATCTTGACAGAATCAATGATGGTCCTCATATGCCGACTAAATTGTCTCCTGT
Source organism: Heracleum sosnowskyi (assembly GCA_030848705.1). NCBI lineage: Eukaryota > Viridiplantae > Streptophyta > Magnoliopsida > Apiales > Apiaceae > Heracleum > Heracleum sosnowskyi. The sequence goes on from CM061239.1 coordinate 16,919,293, forward strand.
TGTTGATCGTGAAGAACAAAAGACTGTTCCAAAGGAAAAGAAAGATATGACTCCTGAGGACATCTCATCAATTTCAAAGGATGCAAAAGTTAGACATCTACTCCACAGTGCTTTAGACAATGTTATGTCTAACAGAGTAATTGGTTGCAAAACTGCAAAAGAAATCTGGGATGCTTTGGAAGTCAGGTGTCAAGGAACCAGTGCTATAAAGAAGAACAGGAAAACTATACTCACTCAGGAGTATGAGCACTTTGATTCAAGAGCCAATGAAACCTTGACTGAGACATATGACAGATTCTGTAAACTGCTGAATGATTTATCTCTAGTTGATAAAGAATATGATCTTGAAGAATCAAATCTCAAATTTCTCTTATCTTTACCTGAAAGATGGGATTTGAAGACAACAACTATAAGAGATAATTACGAACTTGCTGAAACTGAACTTGATGAGATTTATGGGTTACTGAAAACTCATGAATTGGAAATAGAACAAAGAAACAGAAGATCAAGCAAGAAGACAAAATCTGTTGCTCTCAAAGTTGAAGAGAAGCCCATCAAAAAGGAATCATCAAGGAAGAAAGCCAAGGGAAAGGCTTTAGTCATTAAATCTGAAAGTGAGTCATCAAACTCTGATGATGACTCAAACTCTGATGAAGCTTCTGACTCTGAGGATGATGAAGAACATATGATGCAAATGGCTGCATTGATGGTGAAGACCTTCAAGAAGATGGGATTCAAGAACTTCAAGAAAGGAAAGTGATTCTCAAGGAAAGATTCAAACTTTGAAAGGAAAAGTTTTAGAAAGTCTGATGGAAGGGAGACCAAGTCTGGGAAGAAGGATAAATCTAAAATCCAGTGCTACAAGTGTAAGGAGATGGGTCACTATGCCCCAGAGTGCAAGAAAGGAAAATCTGAGAAAGCACTCATCTCTAAAGGCAAAGACTGGGCAGATACTTCAGACTCTGATGATGGAGTAAATTATGCTCTTATGGCAACTGTCAAAGATGAGACTGAATCATCTGAAAATAAGGTACCCCTAACTACTTATGCTTATGATACTGATAATATATCTGAGTTAAGAGTATATCTGAAAAGCGTACATGTTAGTTATAGGGATCAGACCTTAGAGAATGAGAGAATTAAATCTGAGAATCTTAGCCTTAAAGAAAGAAACAAGTTTCTTGAAGGAGAACTTGAAAATATGAAGCAGATTGAAAAAGAAAGAGATGATGTTGTTTATATTGAACAGGAGTTGACTAAGAGATATAAGCAGCTAGAATCTGATCTAGAAAAAGAAAGAAAAATAATCAAGACTTGGACAAACTCTGGAAGAGACACTCATCAAGTGTTTCAGACAGATTCTGTAGGTTTAGGCTATTGTGAAAATGATGAACTTAGGTTTAAAGACAAGGTTAAGGTTAAACCACAACTTAAACCTGTGAAATTTGTTCCAGAGTCCACTAAGTTAAAATATGTTGTAGTAAGAGAAGCTGATATGGAATCAGATGAAACCTGTGAAAGACAGGAAAATATTATAACAGAAAATCTTATGGAAATAGAAGCTGTTAGAAAGCCAGTAAAAACTTGTGAAAAACAGGTTAATGTTGGCTTGATGACAGGAAAACAGTTCAATCATAAGCTCAAAGAGGTAAAGTCTGCCATGAAACCAAAAGGGTCCAAGAAGAATAGGAATGGGAAGATAGGCATAAATAAAAGAAATAATCATTTGTCTACTGCTGCTGCTCCAAGGAAAACATGTTATAATTGTGGTAGTTCTAATCATCTTGCTAATTTTTGCACAAAGAACAAAAATATCAATTCTTTACCCTCCAAGTCTAGAGTAAAGAATGATAATGTTAGGATTAGACCACAGACTTTATGCACACACTGTGGAAGCACTTGGCATTCCATTTATACTTGCAAGAGTTATCATGCCATTTATCACGCCATTTATCACAATTATTATGAGCCAAAACCCAACTTGAAGTGGGTTAGAGCAAACTCTGCAAGTGTAAAGTCTGACAATGTTAGTTTAAACTCTGTTGATAGTGATTCCGCTGCAAAAGCTAACAATGTTAAGAAAGACAAAGGATCCAAGCAAGTCTGGATCCTTAAAACTAACTCTTTGTAATTGGTTGTGATTGCAGGGCATAAAAGAGAGCACCCTTATCTTGGACAGTGGATGCTCAGGACACATGACTGGAAATAAAGCCCTGCTATCAGATTTTGAGGAGAAGGCTGGCCCAAAAGTATCCTATGGAGATGGAAACATAGGACGTACTCTGGGATATGGGAATATAAATCTTGGAAGTGTCATCATATCGAATGTAGCTCTAGTCTCAGGACTCAAGCATAATCTGCTATCTGTGAGTCAAATCTGTGACAGAGGAAACCATGTAGATTTTCATACTGAACACTGTGAAGTTATCAGTAAATCTACAGGAAAAGTTGTTCTAGTTGGACACAGACGCAACAACATTTATGAAGCAAGTTTGGTAACAAACTCTGATGGAAAAACAGTGTGTCTGACTGCAAGAATGTCAAATGAAGAGAGTTGGAATTGGCATAAGAAGCTCTCTCATCTCAATTTGAACAGCATCAATGAGCTAATAAGAAAGGATCTTGTAAGGGGACTTCCAAAATCAATACTCAGTCTAGATGGCCTATGTGATTCTTGTTAAAAGGCCAAGCACAGGAAGTCATCTTTCAAGAGCAAATCTGAATCTTCAGTAGTGGAACCTTATCATCTTCTACATGTTGATCTCTTTGGACCAGTGAATGTGATGTCTATGGGCAGAAAGAAATATGCTCTAGTAATTGTTGATGAATATACTAGATATACATGGGTGTATTTCTTATCAAAGAAGGATGAAACTGCTCAAACTCTGATGGATCATGTAAATCTACTGGACAAAGGATCACAGCACAAAGTCAAAATTATAAGGAGTGATAATGGAACTGAATTCAGAAACTCAATCATGGAAGCTTTCTGCAAGGAAAGAGGAGTGAAACAAGAATTTTCTGCACCTGGAACTCCACAGCAAAATGGTGTAGTTGAAAGAAAGAACAGAACTCTAATTGAAGCTGCCAGAACAATGCTTGATGAAGCAAAGTTACCAACCTATTTCTGGGCAGAAGCTGTTCAAACTGCTTGTTTTACTCAGAATGCAACATTGATCAACAAGCAAGGAAAGACACCATATGAGATGGTGAAAAATAAGAAGCCAAATTTGAAATATTTTCATATATTTGGATGCAAATGCTTTGTGTTGAAAACTCATCCTGAACAGTTGACCAAGTTCGAGTTAAAAGCTGATGAAAGAATTTTTGTTGGCTATCCATTGTCAACAAAAACATTCAGAGTATACAATCTGAGAACAAAGGTGATCATGGAGTCTATACATGTGTCATTTGATGACAAGAAAATAACTGGAATTGATGACTTAGATGAATATGATCAACTGCGCTTTGAAAATGAAGATTTATTCTCTGATGATGTAAACTCTGATGAAGCAGTACCGACAAACTCTGACGAAGCATACTCTGAACCTTTACTGGTAAATAATGGAGAAACTGAAAATTCTCAAAACAGAGAACCAGTTGAGGGGGAGCGTGAGGCAGCTCAACATGGTGACTCAAACACTCAAAGTGAGTCTGTTGAGGAAGCTGATTCAAACTCTGAGCAGTCCAATTCAGGGGGAGCCTCAGATGCTGCAGAAAGTCAACACATGAATCAGGAGAGCATGGATCAAGGGGGAGGATCCAATACTGATACAAGAAGCCACTTACCAACAGCAAGAAAGTGGACACATGCACATACACCTGATCTTATAATTGGAGATCCTGATGCTAGTGTAAGAACTAGAAGCGCTACTACAAATGAATGCCTGTATCATGCTTTCTTATCTCAAACAGAACCAAAGAAAGTGGAAGAAGCTCTTCAAGATGCTAATTGGATTACAGCAATGCAAGAAGAGTTAAATGAATTTGAAAGAAATGAAGTCTAGACACTTGTACCTAGACCAAAGAATAGATCAATTGTAGGTACATAGTGGGTTTTCAGAAACAAGACTGACAGTGAAGGTGTGATTACAAGAAACAAGGCTAGACTTGTGGCTAAAGGTTATTCACAACAGGAAGGAATTGACTATGATGAAACGTTTGCTCCAGTTGCAAGATTGGAGGCCATAAGAATTTTTCTGGCCTATGCTGCACACAAGAAGTTTAAAGTCTTTCAGATGGATGTGAAAAGTGCTTTTCTAAATGGGAAGCTTGAAGAAGAAGTGTTTGTTGAACAACCACCAGGATTTGTAGATCCCAAGCATCCAGATTATGTCTACAGGCTTGACAAGGCATTATATGGACTAAAGCAAGCACCAAGAGCATGGTATGAAACTCTTGCTCAATTTCTTTTAGAAAGTGGGTTCACAAGAGGTACAATTGATAAAACCTTGTTTTATTTCAATTATGGTGATGATTTGCTTTTAGTTCAAATTTATGTAGATGATATTATTTTTGGATCTACTAATGACAAACTTTGTAAGAAGTTTGCAAAGCTTATGCAGTCCAGGTACCAAATGAGCATGATGGGAGAGCTTAGTTATTTTCTAGGCTTACAGGTCAAGCAAACAGATGATGGGATTTTTATCAATCAAGCAAAGTATACCAGAAATCTTCTAAAGAAATTTGGTATGCTTGATAGTTCATCTGCTCCAACTCCCATGGCTACTGCAACAAAGCTAGACAAAGACACAGGTGCTACAGTGGATTTGACAACCTATAGAGGCATGATAGGGTCTCTTCTGTATCTCACAACAAGTAGACCTGATATCATGTATGCCACATGTCTTTGTGCAAGATTTCAAGCAGATCCCAGAGAGCCTCATCTAACAGCTGTAAAAAGGATTTTCAAATATCTCAAAGGAACCATAACCTTGGGTTTGTGGTATCCTAGAGAATCAGAGTTTAAGCTAATTGGTTACTCTGATGCAGATTTTGCAGGCTGTAAGATAGACAGAAAAAGTACAAGTGGAAGCTGTCAATTCTTAGGTGACAGATTGGTTTCTTGGTATAGCAAGAAACAGAAGTCAATTTCCACATCCACTGCAGAAGCAGAGTATATAGCTGCTGGTAGCTGTTGTGCACAGATTCTGTGGATGAAGAATCAGTTGCTGGATTATGGTTTGAGGTACTCTAAAATACCTATTTTCTGTGATAACCAAAGTGCTATTGCTATGACAGGTAATCCAGTACAGCACTCCATGACCAAGCACATCAGCATAAGGTATCATTTTATCAGAGAACATGTGGAAGAAGGAAACATTGAGCTTCATTTTGTGTCTACAGACCAACAACTTGCAGATATCTTCACCAAACCTTTGAGTGAAGCTACTTTTACAAGATTGGTAAATGAACTTGGAATGATCTCTGGTTTTGACTAGAGATACGGGTTAGACTCAAAAACTATACATGTTTGATTTTTATGCTCATGATTCCTTGCATGTATTAACTGTTATGAGTACCAGTGTCATAAACTCTGAAAGTAAACTCTGATGCTAAACTCTGTTAGTCATAAAGTGTTGGTCATACTCTGATAGTTACAGTCTAATGCTATACTCTGATTGTAATTTTGTCTGAAACATATGGACCAATGAAGAAATTTGTATGAAGCATAATTCTCAGTAAGTAATTATGAATCCTTAAGAGTTATATAGATTCTGATCTCAAATCTGTGCAGTAAGTTAACACAACATGATACTGTCTCTATATTTATAGCATCTCTTAGTTTATTGATCCTATACACTGAGATTGTATTAGTTGTTTGCATTTTCTCTCATAAATTAATTGCATTAACTGATGAAAAGTCTAAACTCTGATTATTAATAGTAAATAATTCACCCTCAAATCAAAAGATGCCAAAAAGAGCACAAATTCCTTTGAGATCATGTTGTGCCTAGGACGATCCAAGAACTTATTGTATGAAATAAGGGCTAAAATCTTTGATTTTTGGTGACTAGTGTCAACCACTGATTACTGGAAAAATAAATAATAAAAAAAAAAAACAAAAGGGGGTGAAAAATAAAAGATATATCCAAATGAAAGGATATCAGTATACAGAGTTTAGATATAAAAATCAGATTTTATGTTATACATGAGAGTTTGGGCAATCAGTTTTTTACTGCTTTAGTTTGTGGATTTTATGCACTTTGAGATGATCTAAATATTTGATTTCGGTAAACTCTGCTATTGCACACACAATTATTCACACCTGTACAGTTTGACAAAAGAGTTTATTGACAAAGAAGGACAAATGGTAAACACTGATGTATTGTGTGAAATACGCCGAGGTAACTTTGTTTTAATCTCTGATGGTTAAAATGATTTCTTTGTTTCAGACATTTTATAATTTTGAGATTAGACATTTGTTTAGAAATTCGAAAGAGTATGATTACAAACGGTTCATATTTGTATTAAACAGAGGAGAGAGAGGTTAAGTGTTTTGAACAATGTGACAAGCGGTAATTATGGCTATTTTTACTGCGCGTGTGTATTGGAAGTTGTTACATACAGCTGTCAGCGTATGCATGTTTGACATCTGTCCCACTCACACACTTTTCAAAGACGCCTGCTGTGTGTAGTAATGATTAAAACGATTGGGTTTTAATTTTCACAGTTATTATTTAAACTTACTACACATAAACGGTTCATTCTTTTACACACTTCATCTTTTCATAAGTTTTTACTCACAAACACTGTCACAAACACTTTCACTGCATACATTCTACACTTTTCTCTGTCTTATTTCTTGCTTTCTTCTACACTTTACTAATGGCTACAACAATGTTTACTGCTTCTGGATTAGAATTTGTCCCTAATAACTATTCAGCTCCACTGGCAAATGAGAACGCACCGGAGGCGTTTCATTTGATTCAGAATTTCTTGTCAAACTCTGATATTGGCAATGCTCTCACCGCACCCTTGAAGTTGTCCGCATCTCAAATCAGGACTCTTTGGCAGACAGGCACTTATGACGATGGAGGAGAGACTGGGTCTCCGTCCATAATCTTTGAATTTCAAGAAGAAGAATTTACAATTACTCCAACAACTGTTCGTGATGCTTTGGGCCTTGAGGATTTCAATGCTTTCACAATCTCTGTTGGCGATTCTGAGTTGGTTAGAATGATGAGAGAAATAGGCTACTCTGGACCATTGACAAAGATTGGTCAACTGAAAAGGCCGTTTTTGCGCAAGGAATGGAGTTTCTTTTTCGATTGCATCACTCGGGCTTTTGGAAAGAAGTGCACGAATTGGGATGCAATTCCCACTGATAGTCTGCAAATCGGGTATTCTCTTCTTTATGGAAGTAATTTTGATGTTTCTAGGCTAGTTCTAAATAATATAGGTGAGAAAATGATTGAAAACAGAGGTGTAGTTTATTTTGCACGATTCTGTCAATTGATATTCTCTGAATGTGTTTCTGAAGTAGAGATAGCTGAGAATGATGTGATTCCCTATTTTAAATTACATAAACGCATATTCTCTGATCTAACTAATAAGGATAACAAGAAAGGTGATGTGGGTGTTTTGTTGTTGCCTGAGTCTGTGCAACAATTTCTAGTACAGCTACAACAACAACAACTCGCAAACTCTGAAGCTGTACCGTCTGTGTCTCAATCACAGAGGTCAAAGAAGTCTAAGTTGAGAGCTGTTAAGTCTGCAAGAGTGAAGCTATCAGAAAATGCAGCTGGGGTATCAACCACTGATGGTATGCCTCAGAAGAAAAAGTTACAGAAAAGGAGGGCTAACAGGCCAAATTCTGATGAGGGGAGTGAAGCTGATGATGAAACTCTTCATCAAAGGAAAAGAAGATTGGTAGCAGCACAATTATTTGGTGCTGAGAATGTTTCTTCAAAAGTTGTTGAAACTCCTGAAGTTGAGTTTCAGGAGGATGAAGCTGTCAATGTGGACAGAGTTTCTATGGAAAATGTAGCTCCTGAAGTTGTTCTTCAAGAGGAGATTTTTGACACTTCTGTGCCTACTGAGGACAGAGTAATTGAGGAAGCTGCTGATCATTCTGACAGCAGAGTTTTTGCAAATGAAGCTGGGGCAATGGATTTCTTTGTTGATGAAGATATTCTGGAAGCACATCCTAGTATCAGTATTTGTGATACTGAGGATGTGGCAGCTGATCAAGCCACCTTAGTGATTGAAGACTCTGTGGATTCTCACACAGAAGTTCTTTCAGTACATAATGCACATTCTGAACAAGGTGAGGAAGTTGATCAGAGGATAGAAGTTGCTACAGATCCAATTCTTGATGAAGCTGTAGCAGAGAATGTACAAGAGGCTGCTGATAAGCTAAACTCTGAGGATATTATTTTTCTTGAAGCTTTGCAACAATCTGTTGTTGAGATCGTTCAAAAAGAAGCAGAGTTTGATACTAATGCACACTCTGATAATCCAGAAACAATGGCCGAGAATGTTCCTGCAGAGAATACAGCAGAGGATGACAATGTTGAAGATAGTCATGCTCATTCACAGGAGGAGTTATCTGATATTCGAGCAAACTCTGATGAGGAAAGAGAGGTCAATCGAGCTACTGCTGAGCATTTTCAGGATATGTACTATAAGAGATGGGCAGCTGCAGATTGTATCTTTTCTGCACAGAGGGCTGCTGATTTTCTTGATGATTCTGTGAAGAAAATTTCAAACTCTGATGTTCTTACAAGTCTAAAGGCCACTGTGGTTCAAGTCAAAGCCTTAAACAATAGGTTTGATGAAACACAAACAGCGGTTACCAATCTTAGGAATGAAGTTGGTATAAGGGATCTTACCTTAAAGACTGATAGGTCTTATTATTCTGCTATGTTCAAGCAGAAAGCCAAGGATTCTGATGAAATTAAGAAGAGGCTTGGGAAAGTTGAGGAGAATCAGACTGCAATGTCTGCACAATTGAATTCTATTTCTACTGCTCTAGAATTGCTGACATCAGTACTACTTTCTGATGATGTCAAAAAGGGGGAGAGTGTACCAAATGACAAATGCAAAGACACTAAAACTCTGAGACGGAGGGATGATTCTGCTGATGGTGGAAGCAAGGAAAATGAGAGGAATTTAATTTCTGCTCAAGGGAAAGGAAGATCAAGATTAAACTCTGATAGGTTGACAAACTCTGGTAAAGGAATCTCAAACTCTGCCAGTGGTTCAAGACTTAAGAGTTTAATTATTTCAGCAAATCCACTTACTGATGAAGAAATTGCTACTAAGATGTTTTTAGAAGAACATGGTAATGAAGCTACAGTTGAAGACATGGAAGCTGAAATGCTGAGTCTTGCTGAAGAGCATGAGAAGAAATTGAAGGATGGTACTTACAAAAAGAAAGCTGTTAAGGCTCCTAGAAAGAAAGAAACTGGAATTTCTATCAAGGAAAATACTCAACAGAGTATACAATACACCAGGAGGCCTGTAATCGCAAACACTGATAAGGGCAAAGGTAAACTGGTAGAAGAAGGACAGTTACCAAGGAAGAATTATTCAACCTCTGACATTGCTCAAGTTGAATCAAAATTTATTAAATCAACCTCTGACGCTGCTCAAGTTGATGTTTCTACTAAAGTTGTAACAACCTCTGACAATGCTCATGTTGTGCAAACTCAACTAGCACCTCAACTCCAAGGTACTTTTAGAAGACCTATACTTCCTGAAACTCTGAAGCCAGAAACTGTTAACTTCTCAGAAACCAGAACTGTATTGGGTAAAGAATCTTATGATAAATCCGGATTAGGTTCACACAGGGAGAGGAGAATAAACAACAGGCCTGGAGATCAGTCATCACTGGCAGTGTCTGGTATTATTACTCAAGAGAGTCTTGATATGCTAGAATCTGTTCAGATGATATTTCATAAAGTGTTAAAGAAAGAGTTTTTGTTGTATTTTATGGCTGATGGAAGAGTTTACAAGGTTGTAGAGTCTGACATCAATCTCAAATCTTATGAAGAATTGGAGCATGTTCTGTATTTGTTAAAAGTCAAAAATAGAAGTACTCATGATGCTGCTTTAGTTATCAGAGAAAGGATGCTGAGATCAAAGATAATGCTTGGAGGAGGAGTCTCGAGTGCATATATTCCTAAGTATAAAGATGCTTATGGAAAGGTTAGAGAAATGAAAAGAAACAGTGCAAGACTAAGGACTGATCTGGGAGTTAAAGTCTTAGAATTCAATCTAGAATCTGATAAACCATATTTTATTAGGCTAGGGAATGAGATGAGGAAAAATTCCATCTATTCTTTGAGAGCTGCAATTTATCAGACTGGAGAATCTGATCCAGAGTTGAGAGAGTTGAAGAAAGTTATGGTTGAAGAGCTGGAAAGGGCTGAAAGAAGACTTCTCATGGATTATCTCAGAACTGTTCCTGATATTCAAGAAATCAAATAAAGTCTGACTGTAAGTTTTTAAAGTTTTCTGTTCTAAGTTAAAATTAAACTCTGTTATGATTAAACACTGCATTTGTTATATGTTTTGACATCATCAATTATCTGTTTAACTTGTACATTTTTATTATGCACAAGTTGGGGGAGATTGTTAAATATAATTGCTGACGTTTGCTCATCAGTGTTTAAGTACCAGGTGTTAATCAGAGTTTACATTGAAGCCAGTCAGAGTTTGTTAAAGTCTGACGTGGTGATAGTTGAATTAGCTGTCGGTGCTGAATTGAATATTCTAGAAGCAATATATTCTGAAGATGGAAAGAAGCAGAATATATTGATACAGCTAAGGAGACTGGACAGAGGACTGAAGCAATTCTAATTGATTGCAAATTGTATAGCTAATTTGTAGGAGTATCAATTAGAGATTGATTGTAACTGTGTACTATATAAACACAGATAGGTTATACCTAGAAGGGATGCGAATATAGAATTATTATTCTTGTAACCTAGAAGCTCTTTGTGATTCATTAACATCATAAAGAGAGAAGCTGTTAATACAATTACAGTTTATTGATTCATAAACAGAGTTCTTGATTATTGTTATTCTCATATATAATTGATTATACTGTATTCGACCTAACATGTTGCCTCAAACCCTATGGCAACAAGCGAAAAACCAACACCCTGAAATTTGGCAAAAGTGTTGCCTCAGACCATAAACACACTTATAACAACATTTTTTTCTCTTTTTTTACACTTTTTTAAAGGCTTGTAATAGGAAATATATGGTGTAGTGTCAACAGACTCATGGATTGACAGTGATGATGGGGAATGCTAGTGTTGCTCAAGTTCTTGGAATAGGAAACGTGGACCTAAAGTTTGCTTCTGGGCGTGTTCTATCCCTCACTAGAGTGCATCATGTTCCTGATATTCGTAGAAATATAATAAGTGGAAGCTGTTTAGTTAAGAATGGATTTGAACTTTCCTTGAAATGTAATAAAGTAGTTATTACACATACTGGTGTATTTTTTGGCAAAGGTTACTTGTCTGATGGTTTGTTTTTAATAAATGTTGAGCCTGTTTTGGGCAGTTTTATTAATGATAGTGTTGCACCTTCTGTTAATTGTGTTGAATCATCCGATTTATGGCATTCTCGACTTGGTCACTTGAATTTTGGTGCTGTAAAGAATATGATGAATTTAGAGTTGATTCCAAAACATGCCATTGATAAGAAATCTAAATGTCAAGTATGTGTGATTGCTAAACAGACTAGGAAACCCTTTCATAATGTTGTTAGGGATTTAGGAGTATTGGATTTAGTACACACAGACATATGTGAATTTGGTGGCATATTGACTAAGGATAATAAACGATATTTTATTACCTTTACAGATGATTGTAGTAGATACTATTATATTTATTTGCTTAAGCATAAAGATGAAGCACTAGAAAAATTCATTATGTTCAAAACTGAAGCTGAAATACAAACTGGTAAAGTACTTAAACGTTTGAGATCTGATAGAGGTGGTGAGTATACTAGTACCTAATTTAGTGAATTTTGCGCAAGCAATGGTATAGTTCATGAGGTGACTCCACCATATAAACCTGAGTTTAATGGGGTAGCTGAACGAAAGAACATAACTTTTAAAGATATGATTAACAGCATGCTTCTTAATTATGGACAAGACACCTTATGAATTATGGAAAAGTAGAAAGACAAGTTTAAAGTATCTTCGTGTGTGGGGCTATCTTGCTAAGGTGCTTGTCCCTGAACACAAAAGAAAGAAACTAGGTCCGAAAACTATTGATTGCATCTTTTTGGGCTATATTGAAACCACTACGGTTATAAGATTTTTGGTGTTAAAATCTGACATAGACGGTATAGTGGCCAACACTATAGTTGAGTTTCGTGATGCAACATTCTTTGAGGATGTGTTCCCTATGACGACTGGAATACCTCAAGGTATTTCTAATGATGATCCCACTCACACATCGAGTTCTATTCCTGATCATGTGGAAATGATGACTAATTTGGGAGCAGATCTTGCTAGTAGTTCTACTCCTGATGAAGTAGAGGAACCTAGAAGGAGTAAGCGTGCAAAGGTAGTCAAGGACTTTGGAAGTGATTTTGTCACTTACAATGTCGAGGATGAGCCTTTAACTTTCCGACAAGCCATGCATTCTTTGGAGTCTAGGCACTGAAAAGACGCTGTAAAGAGTGAGATTGACTCTATTGTTTCTAACAGATCATGTGAGTTGGTTGATCTTCCTCCTAGGTGTACTACTATAGGATGTAAGTGGATCTTCAAAAGGAAGATGAACCCGGGTGGCTCAATAGATAAGTATAAGGCTATGCTGGTAGCTAAGGGTTTTAGGCAAAAGGAAGGCATTGACTACTTTGATACATACTCTCCTGTTGCAAGAATGACTACAATCTGAATGCTTATAGCATTGGCTTCCGTACATGGTCTCATCATCCATCAAATGGATGTTAAGACAACTTTTCTTCATGGTGACCTCTTGAAGAAGAGATTTATATGGATGCGCCTGAGGGATTTGTGGCTTTTGGTAATGAAAGGAAAGTTTGTAAGTTGATCAAGTCTATATATGGCTTAAAACAAGCTCCTAGAGATTGGCATAAAAAGTTTGATGAAACTGTTTTAAAATCAGAGTTTGTAGTTAATGAAAGTGACAAGTGTGTTTACTACATGGTTAAAGGAAATGAGTGTATTATCGTGTGCCTATATGTCGATGACATATTATTGTTTGGAATCAATATTGAGATTATTAACGAGATAAAAAGTTTCTTGAAAAGGCACTTTGAAATCACTACACCATAAGTAGCCAGATGCAACACACTCTTACTGTTGCAATTTCCCAGAAAACTGTTGCACTAAGCCAAATGTAACGCACATTAACCATTGCGTCCGCTAACGTTGCCTTTGCCCTGTAATGCAATGCTCAGTTTTTCAAACGTAACAGTAGAGAATTCGTTACCTTAAGGCCATAGAGCAACACTGCATCAGAATAATGCAACACCAGTGAAGTGTTACCTCAGCTTATAGACAAAAAGAAAAACCAACACATTGTATCCCCTGTACCATTCCAATTCCAATACCAATATCAACTATAACATTAAATCCTATACCACTAACTACAACAAAATCAAGCGCAAACATAATTGATAAAAGATAAACCATTAAAACCAAATTCAAATCCGATAAACGGATAAACCATAAAATGTTAAGTCCGATATTTTCGGACATCCAACCAACAAAGTAACATCATTACAACCAACCAACAAGTTCAGATTTAAAATGCATAAAACAAAAGACATAAAGAACTACGACGACAAAGAAACCGGAGAGTCGTCGGATCCATTCCCATCTTGGTCATCCCCACCATTGCCTTCATCATCGCCAACCTCCACGTCCGAGGCCACGTCCGAGGCCTCGTCCACATCCGTATAATCTCTTTCTTCCAAAGCAACCCGATTCGCCACTTCCTATATGCACATATAATTCAATTAAAATCCAATACTATATTCTAAATGGACACAAATACAAAATGGGATCTAACTATTACCGCTTCGAAACACGCTTCAGTTTTTTGAAGGACATCATCAATCAAGGTTCCGATAATATGTACAATCTCGCCGCCAATGAGACTATTCCATTGAAGTCTTTGAGTTGGATCGGCGGATGGATCAGAGGCTTCGAGGGCGGTGCGTGCAAAGTTGGCTATCTCTTCATCGGATAGTTGGCGAGCGAATCGATTAGGATTGGCGCGAATCTCCGTGAGCACATTTCTAACAATCGAGATATAAACATTGTCGGGGAGGACATCACGTTGTCTTGGAGCGGATGAAGATGAGCCGGCTTCACCTCGGGTGGAATCCCTATAGCGAGTGGCAAGTGTGGGAATAAGATCACTAGCTCGAAGAGTGGGGAACCCGAGAACATAATTCTTTTTAGGTTTTTCACCTTCGGGAACCCCCATTGCTTCCATCCACCAATCCCAAGGCTCATCTCGATCACCCGTTTGAGTTATCTCCACCGGCATACGATCAAGAATAGCGGCATATCGTTCCTACACATTTTTCAAGTTTTATTAGAACAAATAACTTTTTTTACACTTATAATAAAGGTGAAAAAAACAAAAAAATGAGATTACCGCAATGCGCATGGCGCCCGGAGTAGTGTATTGAGGGTTTTTTGGATCGGAGCCAACTTTCTTATGGCATTTATCCCACACCTCAAGTCTAGTTGGAGGCTTACGGCTTTTCCTTGTCATTTCCTTACAAATATAAAATAAGCTTATATTAGTAAATTAGTTATGTTATAAAATGAAATTAATAACCTTGTGTGTGTGTGTGTATACATATTTAAATATTATTACCCTTCTCACGGTGTTGAATGACCGAGCACCGGCACTATGCAACCTTTCAACATGGTCGCGGTTTGAAGCTCCAACCTTTGCCCTATGCAAGTGCCCTTCATCCGTCTCCCAATAATTTAAAAGATCTTTCCAAAATGCAAGAGACCAATAAGGGGGCCTTAACGACAACTTCGAAACCCCGGTCTCCTCCACTTTTGTCTCCACTCTCTTCTTAAGCTCATTCATAGTCCTTTTTACTGTTTTCTTTATGTGATCTTGAACAATCCTTCTTGATTGTGAACGGCTTTGTCCCCTTTCCTGCTTATAAAAATCCTACAAAATAGGAACAAGTGATAGTGTCAAATTCATATTCAAATCAAATTCATAACTAAATAAAAAAACAAATATAATAAAAATTAACATTGTATTACTTACAAAAAACTGATTAGTCCTTTGCTCCAACCATTTTGGATAAGCCGCGTCAATGTCATTAAAAGTATAATGACCCATAGGCCATTTCTCACGAATCATCCCAAGCAAAGTCTTTTTTGCCGTATTATCTTCGATACTATATAGAACAATTTAAATTATGAACACAACAAACATGATACTATATAAAACTATTAAACAACTAATTATACTAGGACAAATAAATAAAAGTAGACTTACTGTCCATCGGAGATATTGATACGTTGTGGTTTAAGTGGTTTTTTAGCTCCGGAAATTCCGCTTGAATGTGATCGCGGTCTCCTTAGTCGATACACATGTTCTTCTACATTTGTTGGGTCCGAATCGCCATCCGAATCCGTTGGCTCATCACGCAAGGCCAACGTGCTCTTTCCCTTGCTCTTGCCCTTTCCCTTTCCATTCCCATTTCCATTTTTTGTTTGTTTACCTTTACCCTTGCCCTTATCTTTTTCAACTTCCTTACCTTTCCCTTTCTTTGCCATCATCAATATCACCATTCCAATCAACATGGTAAACACTAGCCAACCAAAGAGCCCCTAAAATTTTAAAAAAAATACGAAAATAAGTACATATCGTTAATATCATAAAACTACAAGTTCATATCTCTATGTCACAAGTGCATGTTTTGCAATCAAATGAATCATAAATATTTCACATTATATAAATCAAATCCAAAACATTATATAAAAACAAATAATCAAAGCAAGTAAATCGAATCCTTAAATCCTATCCAATTAAATCGAGCAAAAATACATATTAAACAAAGCAAAACAAATATCTCAATATCAACATAGACTAATAAAACAAATACATATCAAATGGTAGTATCATTACCGACCGATACGTGCATGCAAAAAAAGACTAATCGAAATTTTTACGTGTTTCCAACCAAATTATACAAACCGAGAAAGCAAACAACTAATCGAAACCATAAACAAATAATCGAAACCATAAATCGAATCAAACCAAGCAAACCTTCATAATCAAACTAATAAACCCAACAAAAAATACACATGCATACAAGCAAAATACATAATCGAAACTAAGAAACTAAATAATCGAAATTGACTTTAAACCCAACAAAAAATACAAGAAAATCATACATACATCAATTCATACACACACACACACACGTATATATATATATATATATATATATATATATATATACATATATATATATAGAAATAGAAATAGGTTTAAAAACTCACATCAAGTTGAGAAAGTGAGGATGATGAAGCACGCAATTGATTTGCACGGCTTTGAGTTGAACGAACCGATTTTGCACGAGTTGAACGGATGATTTTCGCCATGGATTAAGAGAGAAAAGAGAATTGAGAGTTGAGAGTTGTATAAAGAGAATGGGAGCAGTTCTTTTGTTTTAATTATACCCAGACTAAAACCGACCGACGTAGTGGTCGGTTATGTCATTGGGACTTGTAACACATGCAAAACGACGTCGTTTTGTTAAAGGCGGGGGTTTTAATTTTTCATGAAAATTTTTCCCCGAAAAAATTGACGGTCGGTTTTACACTAATCGGTCGGTTTTAACGAACCCTAGAAACCCTAATTGTCAGTTTTAGTGAACCCTAGAAACCGCTAAAACCAAATAAACTTTAGTAAAAGATAATTACAATTAATTATATAGCATAATTTTTCGTACATAGATCAATTTTCATTGATTCTAAAAATCGGTACGGTTGGATCATGTCGATCGTGTAATTTAAATTTTATTTTAATTATTTTACAGTTTTAGGTGATATATTCATATATTTATTATAAAAATGTGTTTGTAATCATCAAAGTAGGCTAATTTTTTGTGTATAAATATATTTTTCCATGATGATAACATCCGTACGGTTGGATCATTAAAATAATATTTTAATTTTCTATGTCATGTTAATCGATGGTTACATTCAACTGAAAGTGCATACCTAATAAACGAGATATGCATTTGAAGAGGTATTGTTCAACATGATATTATGTTTATCATATTTTTAAATTTTATTTAAATGATATGAAAATAATTTTCACAATATCCGTTTATGTTGATATTTTATTATATAATAAATTTTAATTTGAATTTAATTCACAATTAAATGTACTAATTTTACATTTTTAAATATAATTTAAACCGTAATTCAAGCAATGAGATCTTGTAAAATATTGGTTTTAAACTTACTAGTACAATTATAATAATGAAAAGCGAGTGTAATTTTATAATATTTTTTAAAGAAATTTATTTATTTATATATTTAAAATATAGAAAAGTTGACTGAGATAGTCATAACCGACCGAGGTCAAAATGCACAATCGGTCGGTTTTCTAGCAGTTTGTCATTAGAATGTTATAACCGACCACATAATAACCGACCACATGTTATAACCGACCACTTCATAACCGACCACTTAAATATGAAATCGGTCGGTTTTCTGAGAAGTTTATTATGAAATCGGTCGGTTATGTCCCAGATCGGTCGGTTTTCTGGGAAGCCCTAATGGTAAAAAACGGTCGGTTCTGTGTATAATCGGTCGGTTTTCTGGGAAG
Organism: Heracleum sosnowskyi; assembly: GCA_030848705.1. Taxonomy (NCBI): domain Eukaryota; kingdom Viridiplantae; phylum Streptophyta; class Magnoliopsida; order Apiales; family Apiaceae; genus Heracleum; species Heracleum sosnowskyi. The sequence continues at coordinate 16,937,112 of CM061239.1, forward strand.
CCCTTATAATTGATCATTCACATTTAATCCTTCTTATTTCCAATAAAACCAATAACAATTAATCCTTCATATTGTCAATACAACTAATAACAATTGATCATTCATTATAAGTTCAAATTACAAACAATATTATTCAATATCGTCAAAACCATCATCGTCTTCATCATCATTATCATCACATCCTCTTTCTTCTTCCTCTTCTTCATCTTCCTCCTCTTCATCCTCGTTTTCTTCTTCTTCTTCTTCTTCTTCTTCTTCTTCTTCTTCTTCTTCTTCTTCATGCCGAATGAATGGACCATATTGTGCGAAATCAACAAAGAGTGAAAAGCTCCCGGCATTAGATCTATCTTCTTGAAAGGCATCCTCAATATCGTTTTGCATAATGATAGTTTCATCAATTGGACGACTTTTAGACTTGACCACCGTATATATATTGCTTCGTGGATTCAATACACTTGGAGCATAATATACTTGAGAGGCTTGACTAGCTAAAATAAAGATCTCATTAGACCTCAATCTTGAAGTTATATCAATCGTCACCACTCGATTCTTATCCATCCTAACACCGTCGCCGATATTGTCAAACCATATACACTTGAACATATATACATGATTGTATCCATCATAAGTAAGTCTCATAATTTCTTGTAGTTGACCATAATAATCAAGATTATTTTCGTGTGAAGTGCCTTTGACAATAATACCGGAACCGGATGCGGTTGTCGTCGAAAATTTATATCCATTAACTTGACAAGTCTCAAAAGTCACGACTCTTAGTGATGGTCCTTCAAGCAAGTCCTTAAAACGAGGTCCCTCTGTCTCATCATTCTCAACCTAGTTATAAAAAATTAATAAAACATGTAATGATAAAATCAAAATCGAGATTTAAATTTTGCTAAATGTAACAAATACCTTTTTTTAAGCCAAGTTTTAAATCGAGTCTTGACAATACGATCTAAATCTTGAGGAGTTGTCCCCGGACGTTGTCTCATAACGCGATTTTGGTACCTTCTAAAATATAGGAATAGAGAAATAATAGAAACATGTAAATAACATAAAATAATGCAAATATGACTATATCACTAAATTAGGACAAGATATAGGTACCTTAGGTAAGGTTGAACTTCAGGAGAGTTTAAAAGAACATATTCTTCTGCAAGCAGTCGTTCATCATCATCAATATTCGGGAGTTAAAGAAATTTTATCGTTTTGTATTTGATTACCTATCCAACTTCTATCCATATTTGCCATCTACATCAATTAATATATGTAAACAAATGGTTTAACATTCGCATTCAATTATAAAAATACATACATATATACATTGCATTATAAAAAAAATAAATGTAATCATAATTAAATACAAAATACATAAAGGAAAACTTACATTATATGATTTGTATCACTTCCTCTCTTTGTTTTCTTCAATTATCTTCTTCTTTTTTTATCCTCTCTTTTTTTTCTATGTCATGTGTTCATTTGAAGAAATGAGTGTTTTAAGCCAAAAATGAAATAAAGCAGCAAGACATAACCGACCGATGACGGTCGGTTATGACTGTAACATAAAACGACGTCATTTTGGCATATTGCAGTACACAATAATTCAAATTTTAATATTTTTAATTCATTTTCCGGTCAGTAGTATAACCGACCGATGCTATTGGTCGGTTTTGTGGTTGCCATGTCAGTAGTATAACTGACCGATCTTATTGGTCAGTTTTGTTCGCGCCACGTCAGCAAAAACGATGTCGTTTTCTTTTAATCTACAGTCATAACCGACCGACTGACAGTCGGTCGGTTTAAACCGCCCTAATTTGTGTCGATCGGTTTTAGACGGTCGGTTTTGCCCTGTTTCCTTGTAGTGAATGGTATGGCCATGCTTGCTTCCTATAAAATTAGCACCTGTTATCAAATTCAAAACTTTTGAAGAACTCGAGTAATCTAGCACCTGTTATCTAAACTCTAAGGAAAGATCAAGTGTAGTAATTAGAAATTTGATATACTAATTGGAAGGGGAAATCTTGCATTTGATCAATTAACAGTTTCTGTAAACACCCAAGCTCGTCTCAGAGAAGGTAAAATTCTCTGATGGCTGCAAAAATTACTAAATTAGTGTATCATAATGTTGACTATCTTAACTGACTTGTTCCAGTTCAGCAACACAGCTTCTTATTTTTCCTATAAACAAAACAACACTAACTACACAAACCTGAGCTAAATTTAAAAGGATAAAGACAGCAACTGAAAAGAAAAGATTTCTACAAGTATTTAACTACTTGGAGGTAAAGTTTAGTCATTAAGGGTCTGAGCTTTAACTCTCCAGACAACTGAATTATGATATGTTTTCTCTCAAAACCCTAGCTAATTTTTACTTCCCTCTCATCTCTACCTGCACTTCTACATAATATCTCAAATTCTCTTATGTATCCGTGATTTTACCTCTCTTTACTAAAATTTCCGATAAAAGGATAAACAATAGTGAGGTGGGGGTAGGAGGTTCATGTAGGCAAAGGTGGAAGAGAATCTAGGCTAAGATGAGGTTATAATTTTAATTTTCTACACGCAAGTCAACGAGGACAGGTGCTACTTGCATAGGTAAACATTTTCTCAACAAAACACCCCAATGGCGGCTACAACTCCAGTAGGTTTTGCAAAAGTACTTCAACCAAGACAGAAAGATCAAACTAAATTAGACATATACCTTGTTATTAAATGCCATAAGTACATTCCCATTTCTTTGCACAGCATATCGTGAACCTAATTCACAGTGAAAACAACAATTAAGTTAAGTTGCGTAATTCAATCTGCTAGACCTATAAAGGAAGATAAGGAAATCTATTATGCTTTTACCAATTAAAAGATGAACTAAAGATCCAAGGGAATGTCCGATTCCAAAAGTAGGAAGATCTAGCACCTGTAAAAAAAATCAATGGCATAATAGTGCGAGATGGAGTTAAAAATTAATATAAATTAAATACACTCACTGGTTTCATTATCTACTTTCGCTCAGATAGTAATAGGAATTTAAAAAAAGTCGGCATCAAACTCGACAAAGAACTTAAAAATAAAATGCACAAATGCGGGAACTAGATTAATATATTACATAATGTGGGTAAAAATAGATCTCCTATCAATTATCAATAATCAACCCAAAAAGACACATAAAATGATAAACAACAAATAAGTAGATTAGGGGGGGAGAGAGAGACAGAGATGTACTCAAATCAGCAGACAATTAGCAACAGTTAAAGTACAACAACAACAACAAATTATAAAATTATACAGCACACACACATATAGTAGATAAAAGATATAGAGAGATTACCAGATTACTCGAAACAGTAACAAAGCAGCAGCAAAGTAGCATACGAACCCAATTAGGTGTGCAGGGAAAATTGTATGTGTGTTACATACATACATAAAATCAGAGATGAATTAGAGCATACAAACAAAATCGAAAGCCCCAATTTTAAACCCTAATTGAAATCCCCAATCGAAACCCTAATCGAAACCCACAATCAATTAATCCGTGATTCAGTTTGTGAATTAAATTCTAATTCAGTCTATGAAAGTGCGGAAAGAGATGTGCGCGCATGAAAGAGAGAGTGGAGTGAGATGTGAGATGTGAGCTGTGAAAGAGAGAGCGGAGTGAGATGTGAGATGTGAAAATTTTCGTTAAGGGGGAAAGTTTGTTCACATAATATTCAGTTTGGGGGGAAAATTGCCGCCCATGAAAATTCATTTTGTGTACTAATTTAATTTGTATAAAAACAAAATTTATAATTTAAAATTAAGCAAAAATCATGTGTAATTACATAATTTAATTAAAAAAATATTAATATAATATAACTGATTTAAAATATAAAAATTAATTCAAAATTTGAATGTTACTACAACATTTTTGATAATTTCAAAAAAATTATTCACTGAATCTGAGACGTGTCATATTCCCAAAATACAGTATTGTTCCAACGTTTTTTGAAAAGATGCGGCACAATTCAGACTTTTTATTTTTTGATTATTTTTTCCCAACACTAGAATGACTATCGATTAACATCCGTACGGTTGGATCATCCAAAAAATCAATTGAAAAAATTATTCAGTGAATCTGACATATGTCCCGTTCTTAGAAGCAGTACTATTCTAACGTTTCTGGAAAGATGCGGCATAACCGGACTTTTATATTTTTTCATTATTTTTTCCCAATACTAGAATTACCACCGATTAACATCCGTACGGTTGGATCATCCAAAAAATCAATTGAAAAAATTATTCAGTGAATCTGACATATGTCCCGTTCTTAGAAGTAGTACTATTCTAACGTTTCTAGAAAGATGCGGCATAACCGGACTTTTATATTTTTTGATTATTTTTTCCCAACACTAGAATGACTACCGATTAACATCCGTACGGTTGGATCATCCAAAAAATCAATTGAAAAAATTATTCAGTGAATCTGACACATGTCCCGTTCTTGGAAGCAATACTATTTTAACGTTTCTGGAAAGATGCGGCAAAACCGGACTTTAATATTATTTTTAATTAAAAATTAAAAATTAATTAATTTTTAATTAATTATTAATTAATTTTTAATTAAAAATTAGAATAATTAGTGGGGCCCACTTCTGGGGCCCACTTTTTTAAATATTATTTTTAATTAAAAATTAATTATTAATTAATATCAAATGCAACAGAAGATTGATAGAGTAACACAATGAGTCTTCTACAACAGAGTTTGTTCTATGGCAACATGACATTTATGTGTAATGTAACACTATCTCTAGAGTATTGCAGTAGTTCAAAAATAGTGTATCAATTGTAACACAAAATAGGTGTTGCAATTGAAAAGTGTTACATCCGGCCATCTATGGCGTAGTGAATGAAAGATATGGGTGAGGCTATTGTGATTCTTGGGATCAAGTTGACTCAGTCAAATGATGGAATAACCTTGTCACAATCTCATTATATAGAGAAATCTATACTTGAGAAGTATGGTTATTGAAATTGTAGAATCGCTAGTACACCGTACGATCCTAAAGTTGCCCTTGTCAAGAATAGTTCAGGAGTTCCTATGTCTCAGTTAAGGTATTCTCATATTATTGGGAGTTTGCAATATCTTGCTAACGTGACTAGACCAGACATTTCTTATTCTGTGTCTAAGCTAGCTAGATATACAAGATGTCTGAACAAGACTCATTGGGAGGCGTTGGATAGAGTTCTTAGATATCTTAAGGGAACTATTTCACTTGGTTTGCATTATCGAAGATTCCCTGGAGTACTCGAGGGATACAGTGATGCAAGTTGGATAGATAAGAAATCCGGTACTAATGGAGTGACTAGATATTTATTTACCCTAGAAGGTGGAGCAATATCCTGGAAGTCTACTAGACAGACTTTGATTACTCGGTCTACTTTTGAGGCTGAGTTGTGTGCACTAGATGCCACAGGGACGGAGGCTGAATGGTTACATGGACTTATGTCAGTGTTACCTGTAGTAAGAAGACCGCTTCCAGCCATTGCTGTTCATTGTGATAGCCGTACAACTATCAACAAGATCAACAGTGAAAAGTATAATGCTAAGACAAAGAGACACATCAAAGTTAGACTTAAGTATATAAGGGGTCTAGCACTACAAGAAAAACTGAAACAGACAACACTTATCAGACAACGGTCGGCAGTAAAAGCATTGTTTGAAATTTTCACACAACGGTTTTTTTTTTTGCAAAATCTGTCTGTTGTCTGAAAGAACTTCCACAACGGTTTCTAAAACCATTGTCTATTAGAAGGAGTAAAGCAGAGGCTTTACACAACGGAATTATAAAACCGTTGTCTGAAGAAATGTCAGACAAGTGTTTCATAAACCGTTGTTAAAAACACACAAGTGTTTTTTTTTTTTGTTACTTAAATGGATGTCACACAACAGTTTGAATAAACACTTGTCTGATTCTAACAACGGTTTACAAAACCATTGTCTGAAGAAACTTCAGACAATGGTTTTGTAAACCGTTGTTAGAATCAGACAAGTGTTTTACTTGTATGTGGACTATACTTAATTCACACAACAGTTTCTGCATACCGTTGTCCAATTGAAATCTTAGGGGGGGACAATTATTTTGGAGGAGTTAATGAGGGGGGACAAAGATTCGGACAATTATTATAAAAAAATTTATAAAAAAAACACACAACGGTTTTACAACTTAAAAACAGTTGTGTGACTTTTTTTTTTTTTTGAATTTCTCGTTCGTGACAAACTTTAATTGTGAACTTTGTTTGAATAATAAAGTTTATGTTTAATTGACACGCTTAATTATAGGATAATATTCTTAATTAAGCCGGATATCATAGTTTGTAGTTCTCTTATCATATTAAGACTTTCGTATTATCCTCGTTATTATACTTAACAACATATAAAATGTACATATTTTTCTTTGTCGGACCAAGGACACCACACAATTTATTTACTAAACATACAAGTCGGGAATGGCGTACAGTCTCGCTTATACATGACTTACATAATTTCGTGTGTAAACTAACATATGGTAACCCCTAAACCACAAAACCCTAAGCACAATCTATTATTATAAGTATTATTTTATAAAATTTTCAATCAATAACATGTTCGGTATCTTCAAAGAAGTGTAAAAAATAAGTTAGGCAAAGGTATTAACAAAATTTTTATAAAAAAAACACACAACGGTTTTTTTAAGAATAAACCTTTGTTGTACTTTACTTTCCACGACGGTTTTTTTGTAGAAACCGTTGTGTGATTACCACAACGGTTTTTTATTTATAAACTGTTGTCTGAATGATTTTACTACAACGGTTTTACAACTTAAAAACAGTTGTGTGACCTTTTTTTTTTTTTTTTGAATTTCTCGTTCGTGACAAACTTTAATTGTGAACTTTGTTTGAATAATAAAGTTTATGTTTAATTGACACACTTAATTATAGGATAATATTCTTAATTAAGCCGGATATCATAGTTTGTAGTTCTCTTATCATATTAAGACTTTCGTATTATCCTCGTTATTATATGTAACAACATATAAAATGTACATATTTTTCTTTGTCGGACCAAGGACACCACACAATTTACTAAACATACAAGTCGGAATGGCGTACAGTCTCGCTTATACATGACTTACATAATTTCGTGTGTAAACTAACATAACCCCTAAACCATTGTCTGAAGAAAATTAATTAAAAAATTATTAATAATTAATTAATAATTAATTTTTAATTAAAAATAATATTAAAAAAAGTGGGTCCCACAGAAAAAAGTGGGCCCCACAAGTGGGCCCCATTAATTATTCTAATTTTTATTTAAAATTTAATTAATAATTAATTAATAATTAAAAATAATATTAAAAAAAGTGGGTCCCACATAAAAAAGTGGGCCCCACTAATTATTCTAATTTTTATTTAAAATTTAGTTAATAATTAATTAAAAATTATTTAATAATTAATTTTTAATTAAAAATAATATTAAAAAAAGTGGGTCCCACCGAAAAAAAGTGGGCCCCACAAGTGGTCCCCACTAATTATTCTAATTTTTAATGAAAGATTAATTAATAATTAATTAATAATTAATTTTTACTTAAAAATAATATTAAAAAAAGTGGGCCCCACAATTGGGCCTTATTAAACCCTAAACCCTAAACCCTAAACCCCAACCCTAAACCCGAATAATTTTTTAATTGATTTCTTGGACGATCCAACCGTACGGATGTTAATCGGTAGTCATTCTAGTGTTGGGAAAAAATAATCAAAAAATATAAAAGTCCGGTTTTGCCGTATCTTTCCAGAAACGTTAGAATGGTACTGCTTTCAAGAAAGAGACATGTGTCAGATTCACTGAATAATTTTTTCAATTGATTTTTTGGATGATCCAACCGTACGGATGTTAATCGGTAGTCATTCTATTGTTGGGAAAAAATAATCAAAAAATATAAAAATTCCGGTTATGCCGCATCTTTCCAGAAACGTTAGAATAGTACTGTTTCTAAGAACGGGACATATGTCAGATTCACTGAATAATTTTTTCAATTGATTTTTTGGATGATCCAACCGTACGGATGTTAATCGATAGTCATTCTAGTGTTGGGAAAAAATAATCAAAAAATAAAAAGTCTGAATTGTGCCGCATCTTTTCAAAAAACGTTGGAACAATACTGTATTTTGGGAATATGACACATCTCAGATTCAGTGAATAATTTTTTTAATTGATTTTTTCGACGATCCAACCGTACGGATGTTAATAGGTACTCATTTTAGTGTTGTGAAAAAATAATAAAAAAATATAAAGATCCGGTTGTGCCGCATCTTTCCAGAAACGTTGGAACACTACTGCTTCCGGGAACCAGACACGTGTTAGATTCACTAAATAAATTTTTTAATTAATTTCTTCAACGATCCAACCGTACGGATGTTAATCGGTAATCAATTATAATATATTATTTTTTTTAAAATTATATTTTGTAATTACATATGATATTTATTAATTTTAAATTACATATAAAAAAAATATATGTACACGACAGAAAAACAGAAGGCGGCAATTTTCCCCCCACTGAATTTTCCCCTTAACAAAAAAACACGCCGCACTCACTCATACTCACTCTCATCCCGCTCAAACTCACTCACTCTCAATCTCCGCACTCACTCAATCTCCGCTCAAACTCACTCACTCACGCCGTAGTTTCAAAACTTATTCTTCTCTTCTTCTTCTTCTTCTCTTATTCTCATCTTTTTTTTTCTTCTCTAATTTGTTTCAAAAAACTAATTTGTTTTTGATTTTGCAGGTGGTTAATTAGGGCTTCAATCACCCAACCCGATTAATTGGTAAGTACTTCATAATTTTAATTACTTCATTGATTTTGCTATCTTTTTCACTTTTCTGTTTTAATTTTCAATTAGGGTTTCGATTGGGGGTTTCAATTAGGGTTTTAATTGGGGGTTTCAGTCAAGGTTACGATTGGGGCTTTCAATTGGGCTTTCTTTGTTTCCAGCTTTTAGTTTGCTTGCGCATGTTGATTAGGCGATGTGTTTACGAGAATATCAATAAGGATGAGATTCACAAGTTATTTCCTGCTGAAGCCTCGCCTGAAATGCAGAGGCTATTGACACTTCTTTTGCAAAAGTTCCACAGCGAGTGGCAGGAAGATATTCAGAAAGAACGGGTAAGTTACTTTATGATGGAAATATTGCTTTTAAGCCTATATGGCCCAATACCATGAGTTCGAATATTCTGTATTCATGATTCTTTTACAGGGTACTTTGCCCAGATTTAAAACCATGACATGGGACATGGTGAGTCAAGAAGGCGAACTGATGGAGCCTCTTGCAGTTATCAACTTAAAGGTAGGCTGAAAAGACTTTTATCTACTACTATTACATAATTAATATGGATATCAATGAAGGTAAGATCAAATAATTTGGATTAATAATAAACGAGCAAATTGATTCTGTATTGTATGCAGAATAATGGTTACTTTACTTATTTTGTCCTAAACATGTTTCACAGTTTTAAGGTTGCGGTAGCCATGCCAAATCTCGATGAACTTTTGAAGGATACACCAACCCATATATTTGCTTCTGTCTGGTTGGATTGGAAAAAGACTAAATTCTACTCTACTCACTTTAGTGAACTTGTTAGGCTCGCTTCACTGTACAAGTAAGTGATTTACCTGTAGCACATAACTAATATTTATACCTACAGGATTGTCTATTTTGAGTTTTGGGTTTCTAACGTCCTTTTGGGATATAAACTTGAGTGGTAAGCTTTGAAGCTCTGCTATGTTTTATAATAGCAAGTAGGCCTTATAATTTTTTAAAGGAATTAAAATTTGTTATCTGTGTACTATGATCACTGAATCTATGCATTTATTTCCTGGGCTACACAGATATGGTGGAATCTATCTTGATTCGGACATTGTAGTCTTACAACCATTATCTTCACTGAACAATACTGTTGGACTAGAAAATGAGCACAATGGAAGCAATCTGAATGGTGCTGTGATGGCATTTAGAAAACACAGGTAATGCAACTACATATGTGACTATGATAGAAACATGTGACATGAACTTGCATTTTGTTATTTACGGTTTAACATAGAGTTTGAATCAACATGTTGGCCTATTCTATATGCTAGTGTTCTGTATTTAGTATTCTTCCATTGCAAGTTCGAAGTTGTTAGGTATAATGACCAGGTCTCCTAGTGTTCCTTTGTGCAGTTTTGTTCTACTGTAGTTTCATAATTCTAATCATCATGAATGGTGTACTTTAATTGGAATTTGGAACACAAAGTATAAAGTTTTTCTTTTAAGTTGTAAATACACGTGTGCATCTTTTTTGTTCTTTGTTCCATCATTTAATGCTTACTTCACATCTCTCTGCAGTCCCTTTATTTGGGATTGTTTAACAGAGTTCTATGCCACATATGATGATACCCTTGTGAGGTGGAATGGAGCTGAATTGCTGACTAGAGTTGGTAAAAGTTTCCTGAACAAAGCGAGTCCCTTAGACAAAACGACGGAGCTGAAGCTGCAACCTTCTTTTGCTTTCTTCCCTATTAGTCATGACAATATTACAAGGTATGTTTTACAGTATGCAATTAGGTTGAATCACTTGAATGATGAAACTATGAAAGTTGTACATTTGTTTTCATTGACCGCAATTGGTGTTTTATTAGAGCAGGACATATGCATGATGCTACTACACATAATGTATATAGTTCCCTGTGTACCATGGTACCTGGGTTGGAGTTTGACAAGGCAGAATGATTCATGTCTTTACTTGATATTTCAATATATAAATATATTTTTCTACTTAATTAAGATATTTATCTTTGCTAAGGCTTTTCTGAATATTTACTTGAGATGTAAGTATAATTGTTATAAATTATAAATATTTACTGAAACATGTTATGACCTGGTTTTAATCAAATTGGACAGTGGATTAGTATTTTTTGTTAATTACTTTTTTTTCCCTTTTTTCTTGCGAGTAAATACAGATTTCTGAGGCTATGGATATCTGTAATTGTTGCTTCATATATGAGTTAATATTTATATAAATATTTTTCAGGGTGTTCCTCTCCAATCCGGGACCAAGGACTGTGGTCTGTTTATCATGCGATATATGAAGGAAATATGTCTTGATAAGGAGCTCAAATTTGTTTCAAAGGTATAAATTTTTTAATTTTGTCATCTTTTGTGTTCTTCTTTTCTATGTTGAAATCTGGTGATAATATAGTTTAATCTTTCAGTGGCTACGGAGGGGCAGCTTATCCTATGGAGTCGATGATCTCAATGAAATCAGGATCGAGTGGGCGAAGTACTTCATGAAGCACGAGACTTCTTAGGTTCTTTGCACATTTAGTAACCACGCACCGCAAATTTTCTGATGCACATGTATTTTTGGGAGTTGCGCAGTATATATAATGACTAACTGATATGCTATGGACATGTAATGGCGTAACTATTTAACTTAAGTGAAGGTTTCAGTCTCTACTTTTGGGGTATGTGCATCCGAAAATCTGATGTTGTTGAACATATTTAACTTAATTAGTTCGTGAATTTTACTTGGTTGGATGTGTTGGTTGTAATGGTTTATTGAACACGATGGAATGGAATGGCTGTTTGTTTTGGTTTTAGTTTGGCTTCTTTATATTGCCAGTTTGGTTTCTTTATATTGCCAGTTTGGTTTTTTAATTTTGTTATATAAAACCATTGTCTCTTGTTATTTTAGGTAATTGGACTATAATGAAAACTGTTGTCAAGCATTGTACTAGGCAATGTGTTGAATTTTCTATGAAACCATTGTCTATTAAGCTAGGTAACAACTTCTTGTTAAAAAAAACCGTTGTCCAAATACATTACTTCAATACAAGTATTTAAACCATTGCCTAACAGCTTTCAGACAACAGGTATTTAAAGAAAACAATTGTGCAAGTCAAGAATAGACAACAGTTTTTAGAAAGGAAACCATTGTGCTAAACTATTAAGACAATGGGGTTGTTCTACTAAAACCGTCGTAAATATTTAGATCACACAACACTCTTTTGGAAAATAAAGCCTTGTCTGAAAACTAAAATAACAACATTTTCTAGTTAATAAACAATTGTTGATTTATTTGTCAGACAATGGTTTCTACAACAACCGTTGTTGTTCACGCGTTTCAGACAACGTTTTCTAAGACCAAAACCGTTGTCTGTAGGGAATCAGACAACGGACGCGTCCGTTGTCTGAGCTGCGTAACAGACGGCATCTCAATAGACCACGGTTTTCTAGGGCATCAGACAACGGGCAAAAAGCCTTGTCTGATTCAATTATTCTTGTAGTGTAGTGTCTGAAAGGATTATTGCTATAGAGTTCATTGGAGCTTAGGATAATATAGCTGATCCTTTGACTAAAGGACTTGAGCATGCAGTTGTCCTTAAGTCAAGGTTGGGGATGGGACTGATAGCCCATCATGATTCATCTGCAGCAGGAACCCAATACACCAGAGAGGAGATCCCTTGAAGTGTATTCAATGTGGTAATAATAAGCTGTGAGGGTGAGTCGGTAGTACCTGTACTATATACTTTGATACTCACATATATGAGTCTATCCCCTGTAAACCTAAAAGGTACTGATATTGTGAGTATAGCAAGAGTTATTTGAACTCTGAATGGGGTCAAGTCATTTGACGAGATGAAAGCATTACATCTCTGGAGATGCCCAGCTAAGCGAATGTAATTGTGTGGTCGCAATTAGAGGAACGGGTTATTCCTTGAAGCATTCGACGAACAGGATCGAGACAAGACCATTAACGTCTCAAGGCCGTAGATCAACACTGTAGCCTTTGATTTGTCGTTGTCTATGGAGTATGGTTACACCAAACGGATAAAGATTCAAGGTGAAACATTCCATCTAGATCCAGTAGCCATCGAAGTAGAGGACTTAGGAGGGTACAAACCCGGAAGGGTACCGACTCTAAAAAACAAGTCATGATAAGGACCGATATGCATTTCTGTATGGATTTGTGGGGGATTGTTAGAAAATGGAAAGTGGGTATATATTCTCTATACAAAACTTTCATCCTTTTTTATAATATAAAAAATATACTAATTTTTTTACACAATAGTTTAATGAATCTTAATTTTTTTTTTAAAAAGAATACACTTCATTTCACATTATACAAAATCGTAAAAAATTTAAAAAAAGCTCTTATGTTTTAAATAAAATTATGTATAGTTTTATTAGGATTCAACTCTGTATAATTTTGTATAAATATTTTTGAGAATTTTTAAGGTTTTAAATAAAATATATTTTACATCTATTATATATAGAGAAATTATCAAAAATACTGTTTTTTTAAAGTTTTTTTTGCAATTTTACCATATTCTGAAAATATTTGCAAAAATACGGTATGCAACTAGATGCAACCTAAAAATACGGTGTGCAACCAAAGCAACCAGATTCAACCAAAGTAAACACATGCAACTTTTTTTAAAACAATTGAAATCAGCTGAAAATTCAAAAAAATTGTTAGTAAAAGGGGTGAATGAAGATAAAGATGAATAAATTGCGTCTATACATACATGCTTATATACATGCTTATATATACATATATAAATACATGCGTATTTAAAATCCAACCTATCATATGATGACTCACTCTCACCTAAAATGACGATTCTCTTTAACTTTTAACTCTCTAACATCCCTAGTAGTAGCCTAAACACCCACCTTAGCCTTCACTCAGAGGACTAGCCTCAACATCCTTTTGTCTTCAAACGTCTCTGTTGGCTCCCTGCTCCAACACTACCATCTCTAGCAACCTCAGGTCTAGCGACTTCATCTCTAGCAACCTCATCTATAGTCATCACTTCATCTCTAGATCTTCATCTCTATCAACTTTATCTCTAACAACTTCTTCTACAGCAGGCACATGGTTTGCTTCCTTTTGAAGGTCGATAAACACCTTTTTCTCAACAGGATTGGAAGGCATCTTTATACCATTAACATTGGGCCATTGGCACATCTTGAACATCGTCCTCAGCCCCGAACCAAGGTTCTGGCTATATAAGCATGTGCAATAGACCTTGCCAACTCCTCATCATTTACATCTTCATCCTCACCAAATTACTAGAGCCAAAGTCCGACATTTATCACTTCACTCTCCTCCTGTTCACAATATATGCGTGTAACAAGAGTAAAGTACTAGTGACAACATATCAAACTAATAATATCTATGCTATAAACGACCAATTGCAACTCACATATGATTTTGTAGTATGCCCAATATATATTGCTATAGTTCCAAAAAAAATTAAGACAACATTTCTTATATGCACTACAAGGAAACAGGACAAAACCGACCGCCACAAAACGGGAGGTACCAAAACCGACCGACTGTCAGTCGGACGGTTATCACTGTAGTTTCAAACAAAATGGCATCGTTTTGGCTGATGTGGCAGAGTCAAAACCGACCACATAATAACGGTCGGTTTTAGTGCTGACATGTCAACGTTAAAACCGACCGTTACTGACAGTAGGCCCGAAAATGAATTAAAAATATTTAAATTTGAATTATTTTGTACTGCGGCAAGGTAAAACGACGTCTTTTTACCGAGAAGTTATAACCGACCGCCGTCGGTCGGTTATGTCACGTTACTTTATTGTTAAAACACTCATTTCTTCAAGTGAAACAAAACATAGAAAAGAAAGAGAAGAGAAAAAAGAAGAAGAGAATTGAAGAAAACAAATAGAAGAAGTGATACAAATCATATAATGTAAGTTTTCTTTTTTATATTTTGTATTTAATTATGATTACATATATTTGTTTATAATTCAATGTATATATGTATGTGTTTTTACAATTATATGTGAATGTTAAATTATTTGTTTACATATATCATGTAGATGGCAAATATGGATAGAAGTTGGATAGGTAATCAAATACAAAGCGATAAAATTTCTTTAACTCCCGAATATAGAAATGGTGTAGAGGTTTTTTTAAATTTTGCAAAGGAAAAAAATGTGGAGGAGGATGGTAAAATGAAGTGTCCTTGTAAGATTTGTAAGAATTTGAATTGGTTAGACATTGATGAAATTAGATTTCACTTGCTATCTAAAGGGATGCTTGAAGGTTATACGGTGTGGACATCGCACGGTGAAGAAGTTGTGCAAAGAAATGAGAGTCAAAAATCACATCATCGTAGTCATCGGGAACCTCCAAGGGTGGAAAAACCGGTTGATTTTAATGCTCTGTTACATGATTTTGCCGGTGCAAATTATGAATATTATGACACCACGGATACGGGAACTAGTAATGTAGAAGAAGCTCCAAATGATAGTGCTAAAAAATTCTATGAGTTAATTGTTGAAAATGGAGTCCCTATTTATCCGGGCAATATAAAGTATACAAGATTAAGCTTGACCGCAAAATTATTAGAATTCAAAAACTATTCAAATTGTAGTAATAAAGCTTTTGATAGTTTGCTTGAACTTCTTGCGGATGTGTTACCAAAGAAACACACATTGCCCAAAACCAATTATGAAATGAAAAAGATTATGAAGGGTTTGAGGGTTGAATATGAAAAAATTGATATGTGCGAGAATGATTGCATGTTATTTTATGGAGATGACAAAGATAAAATTGTATGTGATATATGTGGTAAAGATCGTTATCGGGATGTTTCGAAGAAAAATGGTAAAAAAATACCAAAAAAAATCTTAAGACATTTTCCTTTGATTCCTCGACTACAACGCTGATACATGTCGGCGCATACATCCAATCATATGAGATTTTCCAAGAATCGAGATGTGAAAGAGGGAGAGCTTAGCCATCCCGCGGACGGAGATGAATGGAAAAATTTTGACCTTCGTTATCCATCATTTGCTAATGAGGTTCGTAATATAAGACTTGGCCTTGCAACCGATGGTTTCAACCCATTTGGCCCTACCGTAAAGAAAACATATAGTGTATGGCCCGTGGTGGTTGTTGTCTATAATCTTCCGCCATCAATGTGTATGAAAAGGCCTTATATGTTTATGACCGATATTGTTTCGGGTCCGAATAGCATCGGCAAAGATATTAATGTTTGTCTAAGGCCTCTCATTGATGAATTGAAGATATTGTGGAATACCGAAGTGGAAACGTATGACCAATCTTTAAAGCAAAATTTTACAATGCGAGCGGCTCTTATGTGGACTATTAGTGACTTTCCCGCTATGAGTATGATAAGTGGTTGGTCGGGTAAAGGAAAAATGGGATGTCAAGTGTGTGGTGGAAGTGTGCAAGGGTTTCAATTAAAACATTCGGGAAAATGTAGTTTTTATGGCACGAACCGAATATTTCTTGAACCAAATGATCCATTGCGCGAAAAAAGTAATTTGTTTGATAATGATGAAAGAAGATTGTTTTGTGGTCGTTTGTCCGGGGAGGATGTAAAGGAGTTGCTTGACGATATAATTTTTCCACCACCCGGAAAGACTAATTCCAAGTTAAGGAGTGCCGGTTATGGGGAAGAGCATCATTGGACTCATGTTCCAATTTTTTATGAACTCCCTTATTGGTCATCGCATACTTTACGATATTCAATTGATATCATGCATACCGAAAAAAATGTGTTTGAAAACATATTTTTTACTATTGTAAATGCGGCAAAATCAAAGGATCATAGGAAAGCAAGGTCGAATTGCAAACACTTTGATGTGTTGCGTCATTTGTGGATCGATGAAAATGGCAAAATGCCAAAAGCACCGTATTCCTTAAATAAAAAACAACTTAAACTTTTGTGCCATTGGATTTGCTCATTGAAACTTCCAGACGGTTATTCTTCCAATATATCTCGTTGTTGCAATGTTGATGAGTGTAAATTTTTTGGATTCAAATCCCATGATTGTCATATATTTCTTCAAAAATTGTTGCCTCTTGCAATCCGTGAGCTTCTACCAACGCCTATTGTGGATGCCTTGACGACAATTTCAAAAACATTTCAAGATTTGTGCTCATCTGTTGTGACAAGAACCGATTTGGATCTAATGGCGAAATTGGTTATTAGAGCTTTGTGTTTGTTGGAAACAATTTTTCCTCAAACTTGGTTTGATTCGATGGAACACTTGGTTGTACATTTAGCGGAAGAAATCAAACTAGCCGGGCCGGCTTATTGGCATTGGATGTATCCAATTGAGCGTTTGTTGGGAAAATTAAAACAAAAGGTCGGTAATAAAGCAAGAGTTGAGGGTTCAATTGCCGAACGATTAGACACATAACTGACCAATTTTTACCATTGATTTCCCAGAAAACCGACCGATTAGACACATAACTGACCAATTTTTACCATTAATTTCCTAGAAAACCGACCGATATATATATAAGATGGTCGGTTTTGAAGTGGTCGGTTTTGAAGTGGTCGGTTATAACGTTTTGATAACAAACTGCTAGAAAACCGACCGATGGTGCATTTTGACTTCGGTCGGTTTTGACTTTCTCAGTCAACTTTTCTATATTTTAAATATTTAAATAAATTAATTTCTTAAAAAAATATTATAAAATTACACTCGCTTTTCATTATTATAATTGTACTACTATGTTTAAAACCAATATTTTATCAGATCTCATTGCTTGAATTAAGGTTTTAATTATATTTAAAAATGTAAAATCAGTACATTTAATTGTGAATTAAATTGAAATTAAAATTTATTATTATAATAAAATATCAACATAAACGGATATTGTGAAAATTATTTTCATATCATTTAAATAAAATTTAAAAATATAATAAACATAATATCATGTTGAACAATACCTCTTCAAATGCACATCTCGCTTATTAGATATGCACTTTCAGTTGAATTTAACCCTCGATTAACATGACATAGAAAATAAAAATATAATTTTAATGATCCAACCGTACGGATGTTATCATCACGGAAAAATATATTTATACACAAAAAATTAGCCTATTTTGATGATTACAAACACATTTTTATAATAAATATATGAACATATCACCTAAAACTGAGAAATAATTAAAATAAAATTTAAATTACACGATCTACATGATCCAACCGTACCGATGTTTAGAATCAATGAAAATTGATCTATGTACGAAAAATTACGCTATATAATTAATTAGAATTATCTTCTTCTAAGGTTATTTCATTTTAGCGGTTTCTAGGGTTCACTAAAATTGACCATTAGGGTTTCTAGGGTTTCTTAAAACCGACCGACTATAATAAAACCGACCGTCAAATTTTTGGGGGAAAAATTTTCACTAAAAATTAAACCCCCGCCATTAACAAAACGATGTCGTTCTGCATGTGTCACAAAGCCCAATGATAAAACCGACCACCCGATCGGTCGATTTTAGTCTGGGTATAATTAAAGAATCTGCACTTTCACATTCCTTTTTTACCAAACACTAAAAACTCTCAAACTCTCTCAATTCTTAAACTCTCTCACAAATGGCGAAATCGGTCCGTTCAGTTCGTTCAACTCGAATCCGTGCCTCTCAATTTAGGGATTCATCATCTCCACTTTCTCAACTTGATGTGAGTTTTATTAATCCTCTATATATATATATATGTATGTGTGTGTGTGTGTGTATGTGTGTGTGTATGAATTCGTGTATGTATATTTTGATTATTTGTTTCTCTTTGTCAATTTCGATTATTTGTTTCTCTTTGTTTCGTTTTTATATTTTGATTGTATTTGTTTGTATGTATGTGTATTTTTTGTTGGGTTATTGGTTTGATTATGAGGGTTTGTTGGTTTGATTCGATTTATGGTTTCGATTATTTGTTTATGGCTTCGATTAGTTGTTTGCTTGCTCGGTTTGTATAATTTGTTTGAAAACACATGAAAATTTTCTTTTTTTGCATGCACGTATCGGTCGGTAATGATACTACCATTTGATATGTTCTTATATGTATGTATTTGTTTTATTAGTCTATGTTGATATTGAGATATTTATTAGAGCATTGTTTTGGATTTAAGAATTGGATTTAAGAATTCGATTTACTTGCTTTGATTATTTGTTTTTATATAATGTTTTGGATTTGATTTATATAATGTGAAATATTTATGATTCATTTGATTGCAAAACATGAACTTGTGACTTTATATAATGTGAAATATTTATGATTCATTTGATTGCAAAACATGCACTTGTGGTTTTATGATATTAACGATATGTACTTATTTTCGTATTTTTTTTTAAAATTTTAGGGGCTCTTTGGTTGGCTAGTGTTTACCATGTTGATTGGAATGGTGATATTGATGATGGCAAAGAAAGGGAAAGGGCAAGAGCAAGGGAAAGAGCACGTTGGCCTTGCGTGATGAGCCAACGGATTCGGATGGCGATTCGGACCCAACAAATGTAGAAGAACATGTGTATCGACTAAGGAGACCGCGATCACATTCAAGCGGAATTTCCGGAGCTAAAAAACCACTTAAACCACAACGTATCAATATCTCCGATGGACAGTAAGTCTACTTTTATTTATTTGTCCTAGTATAATTAGTTGTTTAATAGTTTTATATAGTATCATGTTTGTTGTGTTCATAATTTAAATTGTTCTATATAGTATCGAAGATAATACGGCAAAAAAGACTTTGCTTGGGATGATTCGTGAGAAATGGCCTATGGGTCATTATACTTTTAGTGACATTGACACGGCTTATCCAAAATGGTTGGAGCAAAGGACTAATCAGTTTTTTGTAAGTAATACAATGTTAATTTTTATTATATTTGTTTTTTTATTTAGTTATGAATTTGATTTGAATATGAATTTGACACTATCACTTGTTCCTATTTTGTAGG
This sequence comes from Heracleum sosnowskyi, assembly GCA_030848705.1. Taxonomy (NCBI): domain Eukaryota; kingdom Viridiplantae; phylum Streptophyta; class Magnoliopsida; order Apiales; family Apiaceae; genus Heracleum; species Heracleum sosnowskyi. The sequence continues at coordinate 16,956,923 of CM061239.1, forward strand.
ATTTTTATAAGCATGAAAGGGGACAAAGCCGTTCACAATCAAGAAGGATTGTTCAAGATCACATAAAGAAAACAGTAAAAAAGACTATGAATGAGCTTAAGAAGAGAGTGGAGACAAAAGTGGAGGAGACCGGGGTTTCGACGTTGTCGTTAAGGCCCCCTTATTGGTCTCTTGCATTTTGGAAAGATCTTTTAAATTATTGGGAGACGGATGAAGGGCACTTGCATAGGGCAAAGGTTGGAGCTTCAAACCGCGACCATGTTGAAAGGTTGTATAGTGCCGGTGCTTGGTCATTCAACACCGTGAGAAGGGTAATAATATTTAAATATGTATACACACACACACAAGGTTATTAATTTCATTTTATAACATAACTAATTTACTAATATAAGCTTATTTTATATTTGTAAGGAAATGACAAGGAAAAGCCGTAAGCCTCCAACTAGACTTGAGGTGTGGGATAAATGCCATAAGAAAGTTGGCTCCGATCCAAAAAACCCTCAATACACTACTCCGGGCGCCATGTGCATTTCAGTAATCTCATTTTTTTGTTTTTTTCACCTTTATTATAAGTGTAAAAAAAGTTATTTGTTCTAATAAAACTTGAAAAATGTGTAGGAACGATATGCCGCTATTCTTGATCGTATGCCGGTGGAGATAACTCAAACGGGTGATCGAGATGAGCCTTGGGATTGGTGGATGGAAGCAATGGGGGTTCCCGAAGGTGAAAAACCTAAAAAGAATTATGTTCTCGGGTTCCCCACTCTTCGAGCTAGTGATCTTATTCCCACACTTGCCACTCGCTATAGGGATTCCACCCGAGGTGAAGTCGGCTCATCTTCATCCGCTCCAAGACAACGTGATGTCCTCCCCGACAATGTTTATATCTCGATTGTTAGAAATGTGCTCACGGAGATTCGCGCCAATCCTAATCGATTCGCTCGCCAACTATCCGATGAAGAGATAGCCAACTTTGCACGCACCGCCATCGAAGCCTCTGATCCATCCGCCGATCCAATTCAAAGACTTCAATGGAATAGTCTCATTGGCGGCGAGATTGTACATATTATCGGAACCTTGATTGATGATGTCCTTCAAAAAACTGAAGCGCGTGTCGAAGCGGTAATAGTTAGATCCCATTTTGTATTTGTGTCCATTTAGAATATAGTATTGGATTTTAATTGAATTATATGTGCATATAGGAAGCGGCGAATCGGGTTGCTTTGGAAGAAAGAGATTATATGGATGTGGACGAGGCCTCGAACGTGGCCTCGGACGTGGAGGTTGGCGATGATGAAGGCAATGGTGGGGATGGCCAAGATGGGAATGGATCCGACGACTCTCCGGTTTCTTTGTCGTCGTAGTTCTTTATGTCTTTTGTTTTATGCATTTTAAATCTGAACTTGTTGGTTGGTTGTAATGATGTTACTTTGTTGGTTGGATGTCCGAAAATATCGGACTTAACATTTTATGGTTTATCCGTTTATCGGATTTGAATTTGGTTTTAATGGTTTATCTTTTATCAATTATGTTTGCGCTTGATTTTGTTGTAATTAATGGTATAGGATTTAATGTTATAGTTGATATTGGTATTGGAATTGGAATGGTACAGGGGATACAATGTGTTGGTTGATATTGGTATTGGAATGGTACAGGGAAAACAACAGAATCTGCAATTTTTTTTAAAAATAAACACAGAAAACCGACCGTTTATGCTGCATAACCGACCGTTTTTTACCATTCCATTACCAGAAAACCGACCGTACACATATATAACCGACCACATTCAAAGTGTAAAACCGACCATCTCCTTACAGAGTGGTCGGTTATAAGGTGGTCGGTTTTGACACTTAACCAACGTACTGCTATAAAACCGTCCAATTGTGCACATTTGACCACGGTCGGTTATGTGTGTCAGTCAACATTTTACATTTTGATATAACCGACCGCCTACGGTCGGTTTTAGTTTACTGACATGGTGCCACGTTGTGCCACGTGGTGACACGTGTTGTAAGTGGACCCACATATTAATTTGTGAAAACTCACATAACCGACCACTGCATACGGTCGGTTTTAGCCTTAAACCTGACCATGTTGACATAACCGACCAGGCTTTAACCGACCACTGCATACGGTCGGTTTTAGCCGTAAAACCGACCGTTTGTGGTTATAACCGACCATATGCAGTGGTCAGTTTTGTCCTGTTTCCTTGTAGTGATGTTGATTATTTTGAACATGCAATATTAGTGTTCAAATATTAGTGTGTTACAATACAATATTAGTGTTCAAATTTCTGTAAAATTATCTCTCGGATTCATAAAAGATAATGGGCTCCATATTAGGGCCCATTGTGGAATCCACTATATATAGAGTTCACTTTTGAAGTGCAACACACATTTTTTAATAATACAACATTCTTTTTGCAAGATCTTTTTTTGGCAACATTATAGAATATCAGTTGCAACTGTTTTTTACTGAAAACAATAAATAGGTACGGTAAATGTGTTGTGCATCCCTATACAAAGCAATGAAACAATACCCTCTTCTTTCCATTTCCACCAGTATTGATATGCATAATAGTTAAATTTTGAACATCAGAATTCTAAATCAACCAACTATATATATTGTAATATTTTACAAACTCAAAATTAAGCAACTATATCGCAAAACATGCCCTAAATTATACAACAACCAAACTTAATTAATACTAATAATGGTACAAAACATGACATGATACTCATGTGCTTTTCCAACAGAGCTACTTAGAGGGTTCTGAGGATGATCTCTTCTTGGAATCCTGCAAGCTGCAATCAGGAAAGGGAAAACGAGACGATGATGATGATTCAACATCAGGAGGATGTCAAACCCGTGAAATCCCAGATGGTATTATGACCAGTTGAACTGACAAGTAGACGTCATCAGAGGCAAGAGAACACTATAGCTTCTGGCTCTAGCTCTTCTGCCTCTGATGTAGCATTTAAGTACTTGTCCTGGTTAGTAAGGCATCTCTCTGTAAACATAGTGAGTAGGATTCAAGAGAGAGATTAGCTAGACAAATGTATGAGATTGTATGCATGTAAAGATTGTTTGAATCAATTAATGAAAAAGATCCATTTTTTTTTCTTTACATTTAACTGCAATTATTTTGATAAATGCATAAACAAGAATCAAGTATCAGAACTATAGTCATCAGTATCTCATATTAATTGCAAGGTGAAAGAAAAGATATCACTTTAAACAATAAACCAACTTACTCATCAGTACCACTTGTCACCATCAGTACTTAGCACAATTCCTTCTTATCAGTATCAACCATCAATAGCAATATTCAGTATCAAGTATCAGGAGTTACTCGCTTGTAATCATTCCAAGTTCATTCACAAGTCTAGTAAATACCGCCTCTGCCAGAGGCTTAGTGAATATATCAGCCAGTTGTTGATCTGTGGGAACGAAATGAAGTTCAATCGTTCCTTCCATTACGTGTTCATGAATAAAGTGATACCTGATACTGATATGCTTGGTCAGCGAGTGTTGGACTGGATTTCCTGTCATTGCAATAGCACTTTGATTATCACAATAAATAGGAATTTTAGAAAAGTGCAAACCGTAATCCAGCAGTTGATTCTTCATCCATAATATCTGAGCACAACAGCTTCCTGTAGCTATGTACTCAGCTTCTGCAGTCGAAGTAGAAATTGACTTCTGCTTCTTGCTGAACCATGAAACCAGTCGACCACCTAATAATTGACAGCTACCAGAAGTGTTTTTCCTGTCAATCTTACAACCAGCAAAATCAGCATCAGAGTACCCTATCACTGTGAAGTCTGATGCTCTGGGATACCACATACCAAGATTTGGTGTCCCTTTAAGGTATCAAAATATCCTCTTTACAGCTATCAGATGCGGTTCTCGTAGTTGGGACTGAAATCTTGCACAGAGACAAGTTGCAAACATAATGTCTGGTCTACTGGCAGTGAGATAGAGAAGAGAACCAATCATTCCTCTATAGCTTGTGATATCCACTTCAATTCCTTCCTTAGAGTCAAGTTTGGTGGCAGTAGCTATGGGAGTATTGGCAGGAGTACTGTGTTGCATGTTGAATTTCTTGAGCAAATTTCTGGTGTACTTAGATTGATTGATAAAAATCCCTTCATCAGTTTGTTTTACTTGCAACCCCAGAAAATAGCACATTTCTCCCATCATGCTCATCTGATATCTTGACTGCATTAACTTAGCAAACTTTTGACACATTGTAGCATTAGTAGATCCAAAGATTATGTGGTCTACATATATCTGAACTAAAAGCAAGTCTTTGCCTTTTTGGATATAAAACAGAGTTTTATCAATGGTGCCTCGTGTGAATCCACTATCAAGAAGAAACTGAGTAAGTGTTTCATACCAGGCCCGTGGTGTTTGCTGGAGTCCATACAGAGCTTTATCCAGTCTATACACATGATCTGGATATTTAGGATCAACAAATCCTGGAGGTTGTTCAACATAAACTTCTTCCTCCAATTCTCCATTTAAGAAGGCACTCTGAACATCCATCTGAAAGACCTTGAATTTCATATGTGCAGCATATGCTAGAAATATTCTGATGGCCTCCAATCTGGCAACTGGAGCAAATGTTTCGTCGTAATCAATGCCTTCTTGCTGAGAATACCCTTTTGCGACAAGTCTGGCCTTGTTCCTTGTGATTATCCCATCAGAATCAGTTTTGTTTCTGAACACCCATTTAGTTCCCACAATAGATCTATTTTTGGGTCTTGGAACAAGTTTCCAGACTTCATTTCTGTCAAACTCATTGAGTTCTTCTTGCATTGCTGTTACCCAATCATCATCTTTCAAAGCATCTTCAATTTTCTTTGGTTCTTCCTGTGAAAGGAAGTTGTGAAACAGACACTCATTCTGAGTTGCATTTTTTGTTTGAACACCAGCATCAGGATCTCCAATAATGAGATCAGGAGGATGCGCTTGTGTCCATCTTCTTGCTGAAGGTAACTGAGTTCTTGAACTTGATGCTCCCCCTGCATCAGTGTCTTCCTCAAAAGAACTTTCTTGAGTTGTATGTGAAGCTCCCCCTGTATCAGTGTCTTGATAAGATCTACTGGAATTAGAATTTCTCTGATGGATATCTCCTGATGTACTATCAGTACTTGCATCAGTGTTGTTATCAGTACTTCCATCAGTATCTGTAGAAGAGTTGTTTTCAAGAGATTCATCATTTGTAGTATTATCAGTAGTATTTATGATATCATTAGGCTCCCCCTCAATATCATCACTACTGATTTCAGCTTCTAGTTCGTCTCCAAATATCAATTCTTCATTAGTATCTTCATTTATTCCAGTAATTTTCCTGTCATCAAATGATACATTTACTGAGACATTCACAATCTTAGTTCTCAGATTATATACCTTGAACGCTTTTGTCGTATCAGGATATCCAACAAAAATTCATTCGTCTGCTTTTGATTCAAATTTTCCAAGCTGCTCTGGATGTGATCGTAAAATGAAGCATTTGCACCCAAACACGTGCAAGTGTTTTAAGCTTGGTTTCTTTCCCTTTATCATCTGATATGGGGTCTTGCCATGTCTTGTAATCAGAGTACAGTTCTGAGTATAACATGCAGTGTTGGCAGCTTCTGCCCAAAAGTAAGTTGGCAGTTTTGCATCTTCCAGCATTGTTCTTTCAGCTTCAATTAGAGTTCTGTTTTTCCTCTCAACTACTCCATTCTGTTGAGGAGTACCAGGAGCAGAAAATTGCTGTACAATTCCTTTTGATTTGCAGAATTCTTCCATTGTTGAGTTTTTAAACTCAGTTCTATTATCACTTCGAAGAACTTTGACTTTGTTGCTTGATCCGTTCTCCAGCAATTTGACATGCTCTATCAGAATCTCTGGCGTTTCACTCTTTTTATGCAGAAAGTATACCCAAGTAAATCTTGTATACTCATCAACAATTAGTAGAGTATACCTTTTCTTGTTAATAGACATCACATTCACGGGACCAAAAAGGTCCAGATGTAGCAAGTGATAAGCCGTGTCTATTGAGTGTTCTGATTTACTTTTGAAGCTAATTCTCTTTTGTTTTGACTTTTGACAAGAGTCACAGAGTCCATCAGGAGAATACATTGCTTTTGGGAGACCTCTCACTAAGTCCTTTCTGACTAACTCATTGATGTTATTGAAATTCAAATGAGAAAGCTTCTTATGCCAGTTCCAGCTCTCATCTACTGATGCCTTTGATAGAAGACACATCAGTTTCCCATCAGTAGCAGAGTGTAAGTTGGCTTCGTATATGTTACCACGTCTATAACCCGTAAGAATCACCTTTCCATCCTTCTTACTTGTTATTTCATAGTGAGATTCATAAAAATTGACATGATAACCTCTGTCTGTAATTTGACTGATGCTCAAGAGATTATGCTTCAGTCCTTCTACCAGAGCTACGTCATGAATGATGACATTTCCAATCACAATGTTGCCATATCCCAAGGTATGTCCTATATTGCCATGTCCATAGGAAACCTTTGGGCCAGCTTTCTTCTCAAAATCTGATAGCAGGGACTTATTTCCAGTCATATGTCCTGAACATCCACTATCCAGAACTAAAACATTTTTCCTGTTGCCCTGCAATCAATATTTCAATCAGTTAGAATTTTTAAGAACCCACACTTGTTGGGTCCTGTTTTTCAATTTCTTGTTAAGATTTGCAGCGGAATTTTTCTTTAAATCATTTTCAACTGAATTATCTCCACTTGATCTTGATTTAACAGAGTCTTTCTTAACATACACATTTCTAGTTAACAAAATCACTCTATCACTTGAATTTGCACCTTTATTGAATTTAGGCAAAGGAACATAATTATCATGATACAAATTGTGATAACTAGTACATGTGTAAACTGAATGCCATTTGCTACCACAGTGAGAACACGGATTCTGTGGTTTATAATTAAAATTTCTACTCCTAACATCAGAAATAGAAATTTCAACTCTCCTCTTTTTATTCTTCCTGCAATCAATGGCAAGATGATTAGCATTACCACAAGTATGACATGTCTTTCTTGGAGCATTAGGAATATACTTATAATTGTTAGACTTGTCTATTCCTAGTTTTCCATTCCTATGCCTTTTGGGAATCTTCTCATTTTTCTTACCTGTTGCTGCATTAATCTTTTTCTTTAACTTACCAGAGGAGAGATGTCCTATGTTCTTTTCTTTTGTGATTCTCTTCTTGACAGTTTTAGCATCAGTCTTAACAGAAGTTTTAGTGCTGATTTTAGAACAAAGTGTACCAGTAGATTCAGTTTCTGTAATTGACTTAATTTCTGTATCAGAAACAGTTTCTATTTCTTCTTCAGAGATTAATTCAATATTAGAACTTGATCCTTTCTCAAAGGTAGAATTAACTTTCATGTCACTCGCAGGAACAAACTTTATGTGTGTGGATAAATTGATATTTTCATCTTCTTTTGCCTTATTCTTCTTATATCCAAGACACTCTTTCCAGTTTCTATCATTTATCAGTAAATGAGTCTGTTTACCAGAATGAGTCCACACTCTTATTTGTTCTCGTTCTTTCTTTAACTCTACTTCTAGGGATTCTATTTTTAACATCTGTTCTATTTCTATCCCTTTAAGTTTGTCACACAAATTTTGAGTATTTTTTAGGATAACTAACTCAGCTTCTAAATACTCATTCGTCTTCTTTATAACAGCTGCTTCTTCTAAAATTCTGATGTTTTCCTTAGACTGATTATTATAACTAATGTGCAAGTTTCTAAGAGAGGACTTTAAGTCACACATGTTATCAATATCAAAAGCATAAGCAGTTTTAGGTACCTTTTCAGATGCTTCTTCAATTTTAGCCATCAGTGCATAGTTTGTTTCTTCTTCTTCTTCTTCTTCTTCTTCAGAATCAGAAGAATCCATCCATCCTTTGCTTGATGTGACAAGCGCCTTTCCAGCAGATTTTCCAACTTTGGGTTTCTTGCATTCAGTTGTATAGTGACCCATCTTGTCACAATTGAAACATTTAATCTTTGAGAGATCAATTTTCTTCTGTTTGCTTTTCTTGTCAGAATATTGATCTCCTTTTGACTTTCTTCCATCTTTTCTGAATTTGCCCCGCTTCATTCTTCTGAAACCTTTAACCATCATAGCCATCATCTGCACCAGTTCTTTGTCAAAATCATCATCTGATTCCTCATCAGTACTTTCATCAGTATCAGCATCAGTGTCTGACTTTATTACTATATGAGCTTTAGCCTTCATTTTTCCTTGGTGCATACGCCTTTCTTTTGATTCCACTTTCAAGGCCACCGATTTAGGCTTTGATCTTGTACCTTCCTTTTGCTTGATCTCCAGATCATATGTCTTCAGCATTCCATAGATTTCATCAAGTGTCATCACATTCATCTTATAAGTGTGTCTTATAAGATTCTGTTGAGTTATCCATTCCATGGGTAAGGATCTTAAGAATTTGACGTTTGAGTCTTCAACATCATACACCTTTCCCACCAATGACAATTCATTTAGCAAAGTAAGAAATCTATCATATATTTCTGTTATGTCTTCATTATGCTTTGCCTCAAACTGCTCATATTATTGAATAAGAATACCTCTCCTATTTTTCTTGATTTCTTCAGTTCCTTGGCATTGAACTTCCAAGGCATCCCATATCTCTTTAGCAGTCTTACACGCAATAACTCTGTTAGATAAGACAGTATCTAAACTATTGTGTAAGATATTTCTAACCTTTGCATCTTTGATCATTTCAGCTTTATCTTCAGGCGTCCATTAACTCTTTTCTTTTGTTGCCAGCCCTGCAGGAGTTGTCTCAGTTGCTGCGACTGGTTTTGTTGGTATGAACGGCCCATTGTTTATCCTGTCTATGTAGTCAGGATCTGAAGCTTCAAGATACATAAGCATTCTTACCTTCCATGTTGAGAATTCTGATTTCTTCAACATCGGAATCTTCATGGTTTCATATCTGTTCCCCGACATTTTCGATCGTTTCTGATTTGATATATCAGTCTGCTCTGATACCAATTGTTACCCAGTAGATATCGATTATAGAAGGGGGGTTGAATGTAATCGTATGAAATAATCGAATAAACAAATATAAAACAAACAATATCAGCTTTTATTAAACTTTATAAAAACTGATACAAACTCTCTCAAGAAACTATGAGTTCTTCAGAGCTGCTAGGTTTGCAAAAATACTCGTGTAAAAAACTATTACTCTCGTAAAACCTATCATGTGTTTATATATGAACACAGCTACACATTCTGTTACATAAGATAATCTACATTTAATTAGATTGATCTTCTTGTCGCTTATCTTCTGTAACAGCTTCGATGAAGTATATCTTCTGTAAATCAATCCTTTCCTGAAATTGCAGAATAGTATCAATCAATATCTGCTGACTTGTCCTTCCACTGATGATGACATCATCATACGTCAGCTCCTGATGCTCCAAGTACTGATGCTATCCGATCCTGACCCATTCATTAAATCATCATTTTCCAACACAATATATGTATAGTAATGAAATGACATATGGTTTGCCACAACTGGTTCACCCTAAGGAAGTCTGCAAAGGGTGCCTCTTGTTAAAGCAAACACGAAAGCCATTTCCTGTACAATCAAACTTTGTTGCAAATGAGGTCCTTCAATTGATACATGGAGATTTGTGTGGGCCAATCGTGCCACAAACTCCAGCCGGAAACAGGTTCTTTCTATTATTGGTTGATGATCTTAGTCGAATGATGTGGGTCTTTACACTCAAGTCAAAAGATGAAGCTTTCTGTGCTTTCAAGAGGTTCAAAGCGATGGTTGAGAAAAACAAGGCACAGAAGATACAAGTTTTTCGCACGGACAGAGGATAGGAATTCAATTCACAGGAGTTTTCTTCGTTTTGCAAAGACAATGGCATCACAAGGCACTTTATCGCACCTTATTCACCACAACAAAATGGCGTCGTAGAACGACGAAATAGAACTGCTGTGGCCATGGCGAGAAGTTTGCTGAAGGAGAAGAAAATGCCACCGTTTTTCTGGGGTGAGGCAATCAGGCATTCTATTTATGTGTTAAATAGATTGCCCACTCGAGCACTCTCTAAGGAAACTCCGTACGAGGTATAGAATAACCAAAAACCTCACCTTGAATATTTGAGAATTTTTGGGTGTTTGGCTCATATGAAATTGCCTGCTGTTCATGTCAAGAAACTCGATGACAGAAGTAAACCTGTCGTATATCTGGGAAAAGAACCAGGCACTAAGGCCTACCGGTTGTTCGACCCAAACTCAGGCTCTGTGCACGTCAATAGAGACGTAGTTTTTGAAGAGGCGAAAGGTTGGTCGTGGAATGAAGAAAAAGAATGTAATATACACGAAAATGGCACTTTCACTGTGATGAATGTCGAAGTATCCGCAGAAGATGATGTCGACAATGCTGAAAATGTTGATGAAGAAATTGTGTTAACACCACAACCAAGTACCATAGATACTCGAGGGTCTCAGGAATACAGTGACGACATAACTGAAAGCTCAAACAATGATGAGAGTGAACCAAGGAAGTTTAGATTGGTGAGTGAAATCTATGATGTGACAGAAGAAATTGAAGCAGAAGAGGAATTGATGCTGTTGGGAGTTGATGAACCTGTAACTTATGATCAAGCTGTAAAAGGAAAGGCTTGGAAGTCAGCAATGAAGGATGAAATCGAAGCTATAGAGAAGAATAATACCTGGGTTTTGACAGATTTACCAAAGGGGCAAAAACCCATCGATCTGAAATGAGTTTACAAGCTGAAAAGGGATACTTGTGGAATGATCGTGAAGCACAAAGCTCGCCTCGTAGAAAAGGGATACGTTCAGAGGTATGGAGTGGATTATGAAGAAGTGTTTGCACCAGTTACAAGGATGGAAACAGTACGTCTCTTACTGGCTTTGGCTGCGAAAAACGAATGGCAAGTTCACCACCTTGATGTGAAATCTGCGTTTCTAAATGGAGAACTTCAAGAAGTTGTTTATGTAACGCAACCAAGGGGATTTGAAAAAGAAGGGGAAGAACACAAGGTGTATAGACTATACAAAGCTTTATATGGTCTACGTCAAGCACTAAGGGCCTGGTACACACGATTAAGTAAGTGTCTAACTGAACTTGGTTTTATAAAATGTCCATTTGAACACGCGGTTTATATAAAGCATGAAGGAAATGAGTCGTTAATTGTTGGCGTGTATGTCGACGATCTCTTGATTACGGGAACTAGTGTTTCCAATATTGCCAAGTTCAAAGAGCAAATGAATAAGGAATTTGATATGAGTGACTTGGGGAAGTTGGCATACTACATTGGAATTGAAGTTCATCAAGGGGATGGTTACATTGAGCTAAAGTAAACAACCTACGCGAAGAAAATCCTCGAGAAAGCTGGGATGGGCGAGTGTAATTCAGTAAGGTACCCTATGGAACCAAAGGTTCAAATGCATAATGATGAAAGTGGCAAACTGGTAAACCCAACTGAGTTCAAGAGTTTAGTTGGAGGTTTGAGATACTTGGTACACACAAGACCAGACATCACATATCCAGTCGGAGTGATTAGTCGTTTTATGGAGAAACCAACAGTGCTCCATTTGAATGCAGCAAAACAAATACTTAGATATGTGAAAGGAACACTGGAGTATGGATTAGTTTACAACAAATGAAAAGGAGATTATTTGCTATCGGGATTTTCTGACAGCGACTTAGCAGGTGACCTTGATGATAGGAAAAGTACGGGAGGAATGACATTTTACTTGAACGAGAGTTTGATCACTTGGGTTTCTCAAAAGCAAAAGTGTGTAGCATTATCAACTTGCGAGGCAGAATTTATGGCCGCCACGGCTGCTTCTTGTCAAGGCATCTGGTTACACAAGGTTCTTAGTCAAATAGCCGATGTTCAACCTGGTCCAGTGGTTCTGTACATTGACAATAGGTCTGCAATCGATTTAACGAAAAAATTTCATGGTCGTAGTAAGCATATAGATGTACGGTTTTACTTCATTAGAGAATGTGTGGAGCAAGGGTCGATTGTTATAAAGCATGTGGCAACTGATGAACATCGAGCAGATGTACTGACAAAGGCTTTGCACACTGCTAAGTTTGAGAAAATGAGGGATCGCTTCTGGGAGTAAAGAATCTGCAGACACAGTTTTAGATTAAGGGGGAGTTATGTTAGGATTTAATCTAAAACTATTTTGTTTAACGTTATGTTTGTTTGAATAAGTCCGGTTGACATCGTTTTAGTAGCAGTAGGACTAGGTCATAGAGTAGTGGAGAAATAATAGGGAGGTGTTGCTGGTTTGTAGTGATCACCTTCACCGTTAGATATAATAGGGAGTAGTAGCATTCCATTTGTTTTTATCGAGTCTGTATTGAGAAAGACTTTCTGCAGTTTTCATTTTATGCAAATCTTGTTTGTTTCTTGATCATTTATATACGTATTTCCAACAAAACCCAGAAGCATTAGGAGGTGGAGAGGATTGAATGAAATCCCCAAGACAATTATTATGCTGAATCTCAAAGATGTCCAGATGAGGACCGAGACCTACATCAAGGTCAAGAATCTGTTCCAAATCACCAAAAGGTGAAGTGACCCAAACCAAGCTGGAGCAATGACGCAACCCAAACTCTGCAAGATACAGTGGAGCCCAGTTCCTAGAAGCGTACACTTCCTCAACCCTTCAGTTTCTACGACGAGAGCCATCATTTCTTCTTTTGTTAAAGTTATAGAAAAGCACATTAATCTGCTGAATCACTTGCTCCAAGCCTTCTTCTTCCACTATGTCCTCGTCCGGTTCCAACAGGATGTCAAAAGCCAACACATTATCAGTCTCATCAACTTCTATGAAGTTGATTCTCTTTTTGAAAGCTATACGCATAGCTAAGTGCACTGCCCAGAGTTGAGATTGAAAACGAGTCAAACCTCGAAGAGGGCCCATATATAACACCCCACAGAAAGGTCCCTTCATGATCTCTAGCTATGATACCTATTCCATTCTGGTTACCGTTCTCCAGAGGTTCTTCATCGAAAACTCCGTGGACATTGATTTTGACGACATTCTCACAGGGGGATCCATGCATTCTCCATGAAAGAAAAGATGAAAGTGAAAGAGGGTAGAGAAAGGAGAATGGGAGAGAGAGAATAAAAGAAGAGTAATGACACCCTAAAGTATTTATGCACATTCTTATTTTGAGTTAGACAAAAATACCCTCCATGCTCACTCTTTTTTGCACCAGCCCTTTTCAGTAGCTTTTGTGTGTGTGCCATGACCATGACTGCGATATTCCCCGTGCAGTTTTTACAATTTTATTTCATAAGATGATAATTTAGAATTCTCATAATTTACTTTTCACTTATTTTTTGATTTTATTCAATAAAATTAAAAATATGATGATGATTTATGCACACTTTTTATTTAAAAATACGATGATGATTTATGCACATTCTTTATTTAATTTGGACCTAATTACCTTTTTCAATGTTCATTAAAATATTTTCAAAATCACATAATGTGTTATTCTAAAGTTCTATTAAATTGAATAAAATCATAACGTGTAAATAGGATTGATAATCGGAAATATCATACCTAAATTCATAATATAAAATTTAGTTAAATTTATAAAATTGATCTAATTTACCTACATTCTAATCTATTTTTATAATTTGGTCAAAATGTGTATTTTTCATCTACTTTTATAATTTAGGAATGTCATATTTTAACACCAAAATCGTAGACCCTGATAATTTTATAATTCTTTTTTCCTAATTTTATATCAAGGCGCCATTTTCTTTTTTTACAAAATAATTCGCTAATTCAATAATAATTTTTTCGTAATAAATAAATAAATAAATAAATAAATATATATATATATATATATATATATATATATATATATATATATATATATATATGAGTAAAATTCTATGGAGACCATTTTTTTGTGAGACCTGGAGACCATATATGTTCTGCAATCTAAATTTGGCAAAATAAATCACATTTTGTAATAAAAAATTTGCAAAACGTACTGTTTTGCAAAGTATATTTTATGAAAATCACTATTTCATTGAAAATCTTGAAAATCATGAATGTTCTGCAAACCGAACATGTTTTGTAGAACAATATGTTTTGCTATGTTTTACTTGCAAAACATATATAATTTTAAAGATTTTAAATGAAAATTGTTATTTTCATAGAACATAATTTATAAAATATTATATTTTGCTAAATTCAAATTGCAGAACGTATGTGGTCTCCGGTTGTACACAAAAAGGGTGGTCTCCATAGAACTTAACTATATATATATATAACAAGAATATTCCTTCTTGTGTTATATTTTTTTAACTTATTTCACATAATATCATAACCTCTTTACATATACATTTTTCTTCAATGTAATCTAAATATATTATCTAAAAGAAATCTAATTTAAGACTTCTATTTGAGAACCAATTTGATATTTAACCCCATATGAAAAGAAAGCAAGCTCTAGGGGAATAAATATAAGATAGTGCATGGGAACTCCAAACGGTAGGAGAGGGATAGGGCAAAAAATAACTACGCCGCCTTTGGAAAACACGCACCTTGGGGAAAAGAGAAAAAAAAAAGCACGGAGATAGTCGGATAGACATCAAATAAAACCCAGTAGGCGGGAAAAAAACCAAAAAGATTAAAGAGCCAAAAACACTTCCAGAGATATAAGAACTGAACATGGGAAACCAAAAGCTAATTGGGGCCAACAGAAGAGATCCACCCTCCTGACGGACCAGGCCTGTGCTAAAGAATCTTAACGAAATCTCTCTCCCAAGATTTTCTAAATAGGCTAATAGCCTCCAAACAATCTGAGCATACCCCTATTCTCAAGTCCCTACCTTTGCAATCTTTAATGACATTTAAAATAAAATTCAGAGCTTTAATTTCAACTTCCAGAGCGTTGTTTGCCGTGGACGGGTTTGAAAAGATATAACATAAAGAACCTTTGTCGTTCTTAATGTAACCTCCAGTACCAGCATTCGAGATATGCAACGAACTCACAGAGAAAGAACATTCACTACTACTACTAGAAAAAGTACATATAACATCGGTGCTTTAACATCAGTTGAAAATGCCACCGATGTTAAAAAATATTTTAACATCGATATTTTTTAAAACGATGTTAAAACTGTTTTTAGACATCGGTTTATAAAATAGCCGTTGTGAATTCTCATTTCAAAAATTTTAAAAATCCCGGGTCACTCTCACCCCTTTATTATACCAAATAACTTCCCCCTTATTTCCACAAAAATTTCCCCCCTTAGCCAAATTTTTATCCCCCAAATTTCCCCCTTTCACACAATCACACTCCTACTCTCTCATTCTCTCTCCCGTCCCTCTCTCCCGTCTCTCTCTCCCGTCCCTCTCTGCGTTCTCTCTCTCCCGGCCCTCTCTTCGTTCTCTCTCTCCCGTATCTCTCTCCATCTCACCATCTCTATAACTAAAACCCTAAATTCACCATCTCATCATCTCACCATCTGTGTAGTTGAAACCCTAATTTCACCATCTTTGTACAAATTTAAACCCTAATTGAACAAACCCAACCGAGGTAAAAAGGAATCGACCTAATTGGGTTTCTTTTTCTTTCGTTTGTTCTTCAATTTGTAAGTTAGTAACAAATTCAATTTCAATTTGTTGGGATTATTATTAATCTAAACATATTATTTAGCTTGGTTTGTTTTATTATTGATTAAATAAGTTAATGTTACAGCGTTGAATGAGTATGCAGGAGGTTGAGTATGTTTAGGAATTGAATAAGTCAGCTAGAGATAAACTAGGGAAGGTGGTCCTGGTTTTTAGAGGCTTTAGTTAGACAGCTTTATATGTAGTATCTGTTTCCTTTTGTACCTGAGACTATCCATTTTCTAAGAGATTTTTCCATATCAGTAATATCATTGTATGTTTCTTTTGTTAACCTTGAATTTATAATCTATCATCTGGTATCAGAGCGCATCTTTCCTGTGGAACAAGATAGAAACAAAAGCTGATGGAGACCGGTAAAAACAAAGAAGGAGCGTTTGGACTCAGTTACCCAATGCTGTCAAAAACAAATTACACCACATGGGCCATGAAGATGAAAGTCTTTATGCAAGCCCATGGGGTTTGGGAGGCAGTTGAGCCAAAAGATTCTGAAGCCAGAGTCGAAGAAAAAATGGACAAACGTGCTTTGGCTGTTATTTACCAAGGCATAGCTGATGATATGCTTTTGTCAATTGCAGAGAAGAAAACATCAAAAGAAGCTTGGGGAGCGATTAAAACTCTGTGCCTGGGTGCTGACAAGGTGAAACAAGCGAAGGCTCAAACACTTAAGTCGGAGTTTGAGTCTCTGCGAATGAAGGACTCGGAGAAACTAGATGATTTCTGTATGAGACTCAATGGACTGGTGACAAACATCAGGGCGTTGGGAGAGAAAATTGCAGAGGAGTACGTGGTGAAAAAATTATTGAGAGCTGTGCCAGTTAAATTCCTTCAAATTGCGTCTGCTATAGAACAGTTTGGAGATTTAAAGACTATGTCGGTAGAAGAAGTAATGGGCTCGCTGAAGGCCCATGATGAACGCTTACATGGTGTGTCAGAGAACAATGAGGGACAGCAGCTCCTACTGACAGAAGACGAATGGCAGAAGAGAGAAAACAACGAGGGAAAACTTCTCCTAACACGAGAAGAATGGTTGAAAAGGTCTGGTAAAAGCGTGCAACCCAGTGGAAGTGATTATCGTGCAAAAGAAAACAGATTTGTGCGCGACAGGAGTCAAGTAAAATGCTTCAACTGTGGCGCTTATGGGCACTTCGCAGCAGAGTGTCGCAAGCCCAGGAGAACCAGACAACAGAGAGGTGAGGCGAATTTAACGCAGCTGACTGACGATGAGCCTGCACTACTGATGGCTTTATGTGAAAATAGTGCAGAAGATATGGTTTCGTTTACTGAAGACAAGCCATCAAGCGACAACAAGGATTTGGAAGCAAATACCTGGTATCTCGACAATGGGGCCAGCAATCATATGACTGGCCGTCGAGAAAAATTTGAAAAATTGGATGGAAAGGTGAAAGGAGAAGTCAAGTTTGGTGATGGTTCACTGGTAAAGATCGAAGGAAAAGGGTCCATAAAAATTGCGTGTAAAAATGGAGAAACTCGAGTCTTGCAAGAAGTATATTATATACCCACACTTCGAAGCAATATTATAAGTTTAGGACAATTGTCCGAAGAAGGGAATCGAGTGGTGATGAATGGGGAACATCTGTGGGTTTATGACAGCTGTGGCAAGTTGCTTATTCAAGTACAACGATCAGCTAATCGTCTTTACAAGATTCATATTCAGGATACTCCACATTATTGTTTGCTGACAAAGGGTGAGGAGAATGCTTGGCTGTGGCATCAGCGTCTCGGGCATGTTAATTTCAAGGCAATGCAGCTGATGTCAAAGCATAACATGGCTCATGGAATGCCTCAAATTTGCAAACCAACTGAAATCTGCAGCGGCTGCCTCATGTCTAAACAAACTCGTAAGCCTTTCCCGTCTCATTCTGATTTTTCTGCAAGTATGGCTCTAGAATTAATTCATTTAGATTTATGTGGGCCTATATCTCCACCTACTCCTGCTGGCAACCGTTATTTTATGCTATTAGTTGACGATTATAGCCGTATGATGTGGGTGTATTTGCTAAAAACCAAAGATGAGGCTTTGAAATGTTTTAAGAAATTCAAATTGCTTGTTGAGAATGGTAAAACACAGGGCATTCGAGTGTTAAGAACCGATCGTGGAGGTGAATTCTGCTCAACAGAGTTTGAATCTTTCTGTGAAGCACACGGTATATTACGCCATTACACGGCACCCTACACACCACAGCAAAATGGTGTGGTAGAGCGTCGTAACCGAACAGTAGTTGCCATGGCTAGAAGCTTGTTAAAGGAGAGACGAGTGCCTACACAATATTGGGGGGAGGCTGTTACTCATGCTGTTTTTGTTCTAAATAAACTTCCCACTCGAGCTATGTCCACTATCACTCCACACGAGGCCTGGTTTGGTACAAAGCCACACGTCGAATATCTTAAAGTCTTTGGATGTCTAGCCTATATGAAGACTCTTGCAGTGCATACAAAAAAGCTAGATGATCGTAGTCAGCTGGTAGTTCATTTTGGCCGCGAACCTGGTACAAAGGCCTACCGCCTTTTCGATCCAGTCACCAACAAGATTCATGTCAGCCGGGACGTAGTCTTCACTGAAGGAAAAGCTTGGGATTGGGGCTCTGTTACATCCTCTACAACCCAGGGAGATGGGTGGTTTATTCTGGACGATTATATCCCAGATAACACTGACACGGGTCCTGATGACACTGAATCACCTGCAATTTCTTCAATGTCTCTAACACAAAGTTCAGATGCTACACTCTCTCATCATGCAGGTGAACATACTACTCTCTCCAGTGCCTCCAGTGCCTCAAGTGCCAGTAGTGAACCACCACAGAGGTATCGAAATCTTGCAGATATTTATGCTAATTCAATTGAACTCGAGCTTGAGGAAGAACTATTGTTGATGGGCGTTGACGAACCTGTATGTTTTGAACAAGCTATGGAGGACGTAGTCTGGAAAGAAGCAATGGACCATGAAATCAAATCCATAGAGAAAAATAACACGTGGGAACTCACAGACTTACCACCAGGGCATAAATCTATTGATCTTAAATGGGTGTTCAAAGTGAAGAAAGATCAACATGGAGCAGTGACAAAGTATAAGGCACGCCTCGTGGCGAAAGGCTATGTCCAACGTCAAGGCATTGACTACGATGAAGTCTTTGCCCCTGTAACGAGACTTGAAACAGTGCGGTTACTTCTTGCTCTAGCAGCTAAACATGACTGGGAGGTGCATCACCTCGATGTCAAATCTGTTTTTCTAAATGGCGTCATTCACGAAGAGGTCTATGTATCGCAACCAAAGGGGTATGTTAAACCAGGTTCTGAACACAAAGTCTATAAATTACTGAAAGCTCTTTATGGTCTCCGTCAAGCTCCTCGCGCATGGTACGCTCGTCTTAGCCAATACTTATTAACTTTGGGGTTTGTCAAATGCCCATTTGAGCACGCTGTGTACACCAAAAAGGATGGTGACAATTCTTTGATCGTTGGGGTGTATGTCGATGATTTATTAGTCACTGGTACAAACTTTTCTGACATTGCCAAATTCAAGGGGGAAATGAGTCGTGAATTTGACATGTCTGATCTTGGCAAATTATCTTACTATCTGGGTTTGGAAGTCACTCAAGGCGCTGGTTTTATTGAGTTGAGACAGTCCAACTATGCAAAGACAGTGCTTGAGAAGGCAGGGATGGCCGACTGTAATGCTGTTAAATTTCCAATGGAGTACAAGCTTCAACTGACCACTGATATGACTGGTAAACCGGTAAATTCCACGCAGTTCAAAAGTATCGTTGGTGGATTAAGATACTTGGTACACACGCGGCCTGATATTGCTTACGCGGTGGGCATTGTTAGTAGATATATGGAGAGGCCTACGGAGATACACATGAACGCTGTCAAAAGAATTTGCCGCTATGTCAAAGGAACTCTTCAGTACGGACTGGTATATGTGAAGGGACAAGGAAATTACATCTTGTCGGGTTTTTCTGATAGTGACTTGGCGGGCAGTTTGGATGATCGCAAAAGTACAGGAGGAATGGCATTCTATCTTGATGAAAACCTGATCACATGGGTTTCCCAAAAGCAGCGTTGTGTGGCTCTTTCTTCGTGTGAGGCGGAATTTATGGCAGCTACGGCTGCTGCTTGTCAAGCCATTTGGTTGCAAAGAGTTCTCGGTCATATCACTGGTAATAAGTGTGGTCCAGTCATACTATATATCGATAACAAATCTGCAGTTGATTTAGCTCGAAATCCTGTCTTCCATGGGAGAAGCAAGCACATTGACCTGAGATACCACTTTATTCGAGAATGTGTTGAGCAAGGTTTGATTGTGATAAAGCATGTTGGAACAAGTGAGCAGCGAGCAGATATTTTAACAAAGGCGTTGGCAGCAGTCAAGTTTGAAAGGATGAGAGATTTGCTGGGAGTAAAAGACTTGAAGAATGTTTAGATTAAGGGGGAGTCTGTTGGGATTATTATTAATCTAAACATATTATTTAGCTTGGTTTGTTTTATTATTGATTAAATAAGTTAATGTTACAGCGTTGAATGAGTATGCAGGAGGTTGAGTATGTTTAGGAATTGAATAAGTCAGCTAGAGATAAACTAGGGAAGGTGGTCCTGGTTTTTAGAGGCTTTAGTTAGACAGCTTTATATGTAGTATCTGTTTCCTTTTGTACCTGAGACTATCCATTTTCTAAGAGATTTTTCCATATCAGTAATATCATTGTATGTTTCTTTTGTTAACCTTGAATTTATAATCTATCACAATTTTGATTTTTTACTCTATTTTTTTCTAACAGATCTGGAGGCTTAGAGTTGGTTTTGGCTTTCGATGTAAGCTTACATAGATGTTCTTTGCATTCTAAGCTTATATTTGTTTTCCCCTTTCACTTGTATTTGATTTGTAGTTGTTTTTTTTTGTTTTACAAGTATATAGAGATTTACTTTTTATGTTTTGTATGCTTGTTTGTATATATATATACACTTGTATGTATTGCAAATGATCGATAAAATCTGAGTTTTTTGTGTTATAAAATGTTAGTTTTTGATTAATTGGATTATACATGGTCATATAATATGAACTTGCATACAACAAGCTAGAAGAGGTTCTTCTGCTGCTGATTCAACCATCACAAAATACCAATGTACTAGTATTCAAGATTCGTTTGTTGTTATGGTCAAGTACATAAATTTAATTAATTATGCACACATGCCTGTACGGGCTTGAATCCTTCACCTCAAATTACAAAGAGAAAAGGGGTATCTACTGGGCCAGGCCTGCTAGGTTAAGCCCTCCAGAAGCAGCATGATTTCTAAAAAGATTGAAACTTTTTTTTTTTGTACTCATTCTCAACTTAATTTTTTGATTAGAAAAGTGAATGCAGTTCATAGTTCCAAGTGTTTTTTCCCTTTACATTAACGCTGTTCTTTGCAATAATCAACATTTCCATAAGCAGACAAAGTATTTGGATCTGATCAGTGCTCCACGAAGCAGGTATATAAGGAGGGACTCAAAAATGTTGCTCTTTCAGTTGTGACCGGCATAAACAGTAAGTACATTCTTGTCTAGTTATTATTATTTATTTAGTTTTAGTACTCTAAATTTTGCAATTCCACATCACTTTGATGTTTTCCAGCAAGTATATTTGCATATGGGCAGACAAGCAGCGGAAAGACATACACCATGCGTGGAATATCTGAATCTAGTATGTCTGATATATTTGATTACATATGCGAGGTACTTAAATGATTGAATTTTTTTTTGCACTGTGAAGTATATTATTGTTATCTTAAAGCTTATATGGCAGAGGTGTTATTATCTTATTCTACTTTTCATCTCTTAGCATGATGAGAGAGAATTTGTACTGAAGTTCTCTGCCATGGAGATATACAATGAATCAGTGAGAGACCTCCTCGGCTTGGATAGTACACCTCTTAGACTCCTTGATGATCCAGAGGTGAACACAGTACTAGTTAAAACTGTAAATTAAGTAGTGGCCAGTAGCATCTAAGTCATCTCATCTTTCTGCAGAGGGGGACTGTTGTTGACAAACTTACCGAGGTGACTTTGAGAGACTGGAGTCATCTGAAGCAGCTTCTGGCTGTATGTGAAGGTAATAGCATTCATGTATTTCCTGGTTATACAAGGACATGTATTTACACTGATGTCCTACCCTTTTTGCAGCTGAAAGGCAAATTGGAGAGACCTCCTTAAATGCAACAAGCTCTAGGTCTCATCAGATTATACGAATGGTATGCTGGTTAATACACATAGTTACGGTTGTTACTTTTCTGTGTATGCCTCCTGACCATATAAATGGATGCCTGCAGACAGTGGAAAGCTATCCTCGTAAGTTTGCGAGTGCTGATGATTTAAGCACACTTGCAGCTTCTGGTATTGAGAAGGCAAGCAAGGTAGGTGTTGACTTGTTGCTCGGACCATAGACGATAAATATATATATATATATGACGATAAATATAAATGTTATGGTATATTTAACTTTTTAATGTAGAAGCAGACCATCACTCTGTAGCATCCAAGTGATTTTAAGAATTATTATAGACTAAACCAAGATTGAAAATTTAGTTGATAAGAAAAGTTACTGTGGACTATATCTTTTCTGCCACTGTCAGTTTGTCACACAGCAAACAATTTAAAAGTTAAGTAGGTCACCTTCTACTCTTTCATTGTTCTAGTTCAAAATCAAATTCTTAAAGAGGAACATAGCACGATGTTACATATAATAGATCAAATGGCACAATCCATACATCCGTGTTGGTATTTTCTATTTAAATTTTATCCTGTCGTATGAAGTATAAAGTCCATATATTTACTCAAATTGTTTGAGAATGCAGCATGTTACTCATTCACCCAAATCTTTCCGTGTTCTTGGAAGTGTTGGTGAGCCCATCAATCCTGCATGGAGGTTCTTACTCTACTTGTCTTAATATTTATGCTGAATCTGTTTTTTTTAATTCTTAAATAGTCATAGTTTGAAGTCAAACTAGTGATATCTCATAACAGTTGTCCATTTTTGTAACAGGTGGTTTTATTATGTCATTGGAGCCTTGAGGTGCCCAATATCCGACACTTGGTGCCAAACAGAGACAGGCAGCTTCATGGTATATATTGTAGATTTTCCTGTAACTTTGGTATATCTGTACATCTGACCTGTTTATATCACTGCAGATATGTTTCTCGTAACCATTTGTGTTGTTTCAGATTACTTCGCTATCAGGTGCTTGGCCACAAAACCCTGGTTCCGCTACATTTCCTTTTTCTGGCGTTCAGGTACTGGATCTGAAATTTCTTTGGAAAAATTGAATTCTCTTACATCTTTCTTTTCTCAACTAATAATTCTCACCATTAAATCGTACATTTTAGCTCCTGAAGTAGTGTGAGGGGATCTCCACCAAACAATAGCTGTAGTAAATCCGTAGTTCTTCCAGCAACAGCATCGTGGTACAGATTGCTTAGCCTTTTTGTTTTCTTGTGTATTTGTTAGATTCCAACTCACAAATTTAAATGCTTCTCAGGGGAATGCGTGCCTCAAATAGGCAGCAATCTCCTACAAGTGTAACAAGCTCAAATGGACCTTCAAAGCAGAAATCAGATGCCTGTGGAATTTCAGTAGCATATTTAACCGCAACAACGAGCCTCTCCAAGGTCTCTGTATTGCACAGTGATTCAGGAAAGAAACTTAATGGTGAAATTCGGTTGACTGCACAGATGAATAAATCAGAGCCAGTAGCATCTGTTGAGTTATACTCGGATGCAGATCAACAGAGGAAGCCATCTAATACTTCTGCCATGATTGGAAATTCTATTAATCAAGTAATAAGTAGCCAGATTTCTCACAATCCCATACTCCAACAAAAGAAGCATCCACCAGTAAGGATACTATTGCTCCAAGAGATCGGTCTGAATTCAGATTAGAGTCACAATTGCATGTAGTGGAAACTGATTCTTCTGAAGTTAAAAATGATTTACTATCATCTGACATCCAGAGTTTCCGGTACTTTTGATAATTTGGTTGGAATATCTGGTACTTTTGGCAATGTAGTTTATGGCTACTAGAATGTTTTTGGTTGCAACATGTTAGGTAACTTTGAATTGTTTGTGAATCCATTTTGAATTTGATAATTAGCTTTGCGATGCAAGTTTTGTTGCATTGATAATTAGCTTTGCGATGCAATTTTTGTTGAATTGGTATTGAATTGGTAATCAGGGGCAATGTAAATTAACATCACAGCTATAATTTTGTACTGTTAAAACCGATGTGGAAACCAAACTTAACCAATTTCTAAAGTAACAAAGACATCAGTGTACACTCAAAAATCGATGTTAAATGAACTGTGTACGTAAAAATCAAACCAGAAAACCGAAATTAAATGGGACATATAACATTGCAACAACTTCAAAAACTGATGTTAAAAGGACCATTCAACATCGACAACAATTAAAGAAACCGATGTTAAATGGACACTCAAAAATTATACAGCAAAAAAACCGATGTCTTTAATATCTATTACATCAGTATCTGTACGAAATAGATGTCTGAAAGGCTTTTGACATCAGAGTAACATATCGAACCGATGTTAATTCCCTTATTAGACATCGTTTTTAATACATCATTCGATGTAAATATTTCTTTTTAACTTGTGTGTCGTTTGTTCAAGAGGATCTAACATTGATAACAAATCAATATTGAAGTGTTAATAATATACGTTTGTGATGAATTTGTGCCAATGACATCAGAATTTGTTATGTAAACGATGTGGTTTTATCTAATAGACATCAGTGAAAAACCGATGTCTAAACACTCGGACATTTAACAACACACGCGTAGACATCGGTTGGTTGTTTAGAAAGACATCGGTTTTTAGCCGATGTCTATTGCTATATTTCTAGTAGTGATTCCAAAAATTAGTGTGATTGACGTGAGCTTGCAGGGAGAGAATTCCACAGAGAAAGATGTGACCTATTGAGAAGTGCGACCACAGTCTTGTAAACCAGTTTACAATCGTCCTTGTATAATAGTAATATATATATATATATAAAAGAGTTTTCTAAACTGATGAAACAAAGAACACTGGAGCTTGAGAACTGCTTGCATAAACTTGAATAAGGAAATATTACATCAATATAAGAGGAATGAAACAACAGCTACTAAAAACTAACTACTTTCCTAACTGGGCTCTGCCACTCACCCGTTTATTCACCATGATCCTACAAACTAGCAATGACTGATATGACCAAGTCATAATACATAAAAACAAATAATGCAATAACCAAATAATGCAAACTTTATTTAAAACAAATGCCACCTAGTTTGAGATTATTTTCCAACAATCTCCCCTCTTAATCTCAAACTTATGTGCTCAGGTCCTAGACTCCCAACAGTATCCTCATCAACTCGAACTTAACCACAGGCAAGGCCTTAGTAAGAACACCTGCACGCTGTCCTCCACTGCATATGTGTTTTATGGTGATCTCTCCTCTTTGCACGCATTCTCGAATGAAGTGATATCGAATGTCGATATGTTTACTTCGCCCATGAAAAACCGGATTTTTGGCCAAGTCAATAGCAGATTTATTATCTATAAACAATGTCACTGGACCAACACTCTCAGCGGTTATTTGACTCAATAGATTTCGTAACCATATACCTTGGAAAGCAGCTGCAGTTGCAGCCATAAACTCCGCCTCGCAGGATGACAAAGCAACAACCTTCTGTTTCTGGGAGACCCATGTTGTTTCTGGGAGACCCATGTTATGAGACTCTCATTGAGGTAGAGGTAGAAGACCATACCCCCCATGCTTTTCCTGTCATCCAGGTGTCCGGCTAAATCACTGTCAGTGAATCCCGTTAGGATGTTATTTCCACTATCCTTTGTGTACACCATACCATAACCAACCGTTCCCTTTATGTATCGAAGAATCCTCTTTACTGCGTTCATATGCATAATCATAGGTCTCTCCATGTACCTGCTTACGATACCCACAACGTATGTTATGTCAGGCCTCGTGTGCACCAAGTAACGAAGCCCCCCAACAATACTTTTAAAATCAGTTGCATTGACTGTGTCACCTTCTTTGTCTTTGAATATCTATTCCTTGGGATCCATGGGAAATTTTGTGGGATTGCATCCACTCATTCTTGCCTTTGCCAACAATTTCTTAGCGTAGCCAGTTTGCTTTAGCTGTATAAAACCCTTTCCTTGTGCCACCTCAATCCCCAAGTAGTAGCTTAGCTTTCCCAGATTGCTCATCTCGAACCTGCAATTCATCTGTTTCTTGAAGTCTTCGATGATTGACACGTCTGACCCAGTAATCAATAGATCATCTACATAGACTGCAACTATCAAGACCTTCTGTCCATCTCTTTTCGTGTAAACTGCATGCTCATAAGGACACCTGATGAAGCCCATGCTCTCAAGACATTTACTAAGTTTGATATACCAAGCGCGAGGAGCCTGTCTTAAGCCATACAGAGCTTTATATAGCCTATACACAAGATTTTCCCGTCCTTCTACTTTAAAGCCCTCCGGTTGTGATACATAGACTTCCTCAGTAATTTCTCCGTTCAGGAAAACGGTTTTAATTTACATCAAGATGATGCACCTCCCAGCTGTCTTTTGCTGCCAATGCCAACAATAATATGACTGTCTCGAGTCGAGTTACTGGGGCAAATATTTCATCGAAATCAGCTTCTTGCTCTTGTACATATCCCTTGGCTATGAGTCTCGCTTTGTACTTCACAATTTTTCGTTCAGCATCCTTCTTTATTTTATAAATCCACTTCAAGCCTATCACTTTGTGACCATCTGGTAGTTCCACTAGTTTCCAAGTCCCATTCCTTTCAATCGAGTCCATTTCCCCTTTCATAGCTTGCTTCCAGTTGCGATCTTTCACAGCTTGACAGTATGTGGAAGGTTCTTCAACTCCCACATACAACAATTCTTCGTCCAGTTCAACTTTTTCAGTGTCATCATAAATATCAGTTATCGCCTTGAATTTCTTGGGCTCACAACTGTCATCATAATTCTCTGGATGTATATTTGGTGATGAGGAATGTGACCTTGGTGTCGATATCTGATCTCCTTCTGCTTCACCTGAACTGTTTAGAGAATTCTCTTCCTCCTCACTTATATCAATAACCGTGAACGTCTCTTCCTGGTTTGAGCAATCTCCCATCTCTGAATTCCAAGCCCATGTTTTGTTTTCTTCAAAAACCACATCCCTACTAACATGAACTCGGTTACTAACAGGGTCGTAAAGACGGTAGGCCTTCATGCCAGGTTCCTTACCCAAGTTGATGACTGGTTTGCTACGATCATCTAATTTCTTTGTCAGTACATTTGGAATTTTCATATGACTCAAACATCCAAACACACGTATGTGATCTACCTGAGGTTTCTTTCCAGACCATGCTGTGTATAGTGTCATTCCTGTCAAGGCACGTGTTGGCAATCTGTTCAAGATGTAAACAGAATGTCTTACCGCCTCTCCCCACAAGATTGTTGGCAACTGCATTTGTTTGAGAAAACTCCTCGCCATTTCAATCACTGTCCTGTTTCTTCGTTCTACCACCCCATTCTGTTGGGGTGTGTACGGAGCTGTATAATGTCTTTCAATGCCAGCATCTTCACAGTAAGCTTTGAACTCATTCGAATTGAATTCTCCACCCCTGTCCGTTCTCAAAGTTTTCACCTTTCTGTCTGATTTATTTTCCACCATATTTCTGAACTTCTTGAATGCACCCAATGCCTCATCTTTTCCTTTCAGTAAGTACACCCACATAATTCTGCTATAATCGTCTACAAGTAGCAGGAAATACCTGTTTCCAGCTGTTGTATCAGGAGAAATAGGACCGCATAGGTCGCCATGTATTAGCTCCAAGAAATCCTTGTAGCACAGTAACTTGCCTGGGATGGGAAGGGCCTTCGAGTTTGATTTGACATCAGACAATCAGTGCACTTGTCTTTAGGCTAAACTATTTTAGGCAAGCCTCCTACCATTTGATTTTTAGACAGCATTAACATGGCTTGATAGTTCACATCCCCGAGTCGAGCATGCCACAGCTTAGACATCTCTTCCGCTTTCGACATCAAGCACATAGATTTACAACTTTCAATAATCAATTTGTAAAGCCTATTCGATGATCTTTTAACCTTTATAAGCAGCTTTTCGTTCTTGTCAAACACCCACAAAAAATCTCCTATAATTATAATTTTGTTTCCCTATTCTGATAAATGACCAAGACTGAGAATATTATTGCATAAACTTGGAATGTAATATACCTCATGAATGATGCGTTCATCTCCATTTTTGCACTTGAATGTGATGGATCCCTTTCCTTCAATATTCACCTTAGAGCCATCTCCGAATTTAACTATTCCCGTTATCCCCTCATTGAGCTCTGTGAACTTCGATTTAAATCCTGTCATATGGTTGCTGGCACCATTGTCGAGGTACCAAATGTTTGATTCTGTCCAATTCCCTCCATTTCCAGGTAATTGAGAAGGTACCACCTTGCTTTCGTTTACCAGCATCAGATCATCAACTTTATTATCAAATTTTTCCAGTAACAGAGCTGGCTCATCATCATCTATCTGTGAGATATTCACCTCTTGACTTTGCTCCTTGATTCGCCTAGGCTTCCTACACTCTGCAGCATAGTGTCCGAGTACATTACAGTTAAAGCATCTAACCCTGGCTTTATCTCTCGCTCCTCGATTCTTTTGATATGATGAAGCTTCGCTTTTGTTTGAACGACTTATCCATTCTTCTCGAGTATACAATAGTTTCTTTTCTTGACCTTCTTTCTTTTCCCATTCTTCTTCTGTGAGCATTAGTTGCCCTCCATTTGACTCTGAGTTTCCCTTCAATCTCTCTTCGTACGCTTTAAGAGAGCCAATTGCCTCCTCCAATTTCATATTCTCCAGATCACCAAACTGTTACTAACAAAGATGCAGAAGAGAAATCTTTTGTCTTACTAACTCGATCTCCAAGTGTATAATACATGTGCTCATCCCACTTCCCACGTAGTGTAGCAACTTTTTCCCCTGTATCATCTTCAACAAATCCATGAACCTGTACATTAAATATGATTTCATGAATTCTTCGATCATTTTTATTTACTATAACAATCAAACAGAAATGAATTCACCCTTATGTAGGTGAAATCATCAAATTCCAAGGTAAGAGTTCCAAGGGGATCGAGCTGTATTGATCTTCCCCAAAATTTGGACCGGAGATTGCTGTCTCCCCAAAATTTCCACCCTTTACCTTCGCAATGGCAAGCAATGAGGGTTGGATGGTGACTCACCTGTTAGTAAAAGTTGAAAGTTCAATAAAAATAAACAAGTTATAACAAAATGTAAAGTAAAACATAGCCGAAGAGGTCCTTGTGAATGCTCCTCTCAAAATTTACTATGTTATAACGGTAATACAAATCCAAGATAGCTCCCACCTTACTATTTTCCAGGAAAAAAAATATTATTGTGGGAACCATAACGAGCACCAATCATAAAATTTCGAGCTGCAATTGGATCTTCTTACTTTCAAATGCATAATTATAGCTATTACTGTGTTAAGTTTATCGTATACATTTCTTCTTTAACGAGTGAGTGACTAAGTTCAATGCAGTTCAAATAAAATTTCTAGAAGTATATAGCCCATTTTATTTCAGATTTTGAGGGAAGAGAGTATGGTGTTCTAATAACTTCTTCGCATTTGTTTATACTTTTTACTATTTTATGCACAGTTTGGTTGCTACAAAGCTCTTATTCTTTGCTTGTCTAGGTAAATACCTTTTCAGAGAAAAAACGCAATCCTTTTTCAGGATAGTCAGCTTCATATGTTTCTCCTAGCATAGGATTGAAGGGCTTACAATGCTTACCATCAGTAGATGCATATCCAGAAACCGCAAATGCAGCAACATACAGAATTCTCAGAAGACTATTGCCCTTCAATAACAATACACAACTGTTAGGTCCTGATAAGTTTGTAGAAGGGGGGTTGAATACAAACTATACCGTTTTATCGAATTTGTCCTTTAAATGATTTAACTGTTTAGAACAAATTAGTGCGGAATAAAAACTGAAACAATATTCAAGTTAAATAGAAACTCTATTAAACTTGAGGGGTGTTACAATTCAGTGCACAGATTACAAGGTTCTTGTTAAAACAAATCTAGAATAAATTCGACATGAATTTATCTATATTTGTAATAAAAAGATCGAATACTAAAAAGTAGTTCGATAATAATTCTAGGGATTATGATCCGCTAGATTGTCAAAGCAATACAAGTAATTGAATTCTAGTGTATTGGATATAACTTTGATGGCTAGAATTTATTACAAGAATTAAATGAAAGCTTTCTGGTTGGTTCGCTTGAATGGCAGAAGTAAAAGAGATGATATGCTTTTTCTTTTTGTTTCTGTCTTGTTAATGAACTGCCTGCCTTGTTTGATCAACCACATGTATTTAAACAAGTCAACAATATCATTTCCACGCGCCAAACCATTTTCATTTAAGTTTATACTGGTAGTACTATTATTTAAGCCTAGTAGTACTATCGGTAGTACTAACCAATTATATTGGTAGTACTCTCGGTAGTACTAAGCTTGATAGTACTATTAGTATAAATCAGTTAGTACTACTAGTACTAAATAGAATTTAGAATAAACAGTTTTAATAAATTCTACTTTTAATTGATTTAACAAATGAATTAATTCTTTTAGAATTAATTCACTGATTAAATAAATTAAATAAATGACCCAAATAATTTCATAAATAAATTAATTCTGAGAATTAATTTATACATTAAATTACTTAAGATCTAGATTGATTAATTTAATATATGAATTAATTCTGAAAGAATTAATTCATAGATTAAATTAAATATCTTATAGAATAATATTAAAAGAGAATTAATCTAATTCTTAGAACCACTGAAATTGATGACGAACTTCCACTGACTGACGTTGACACTCCATGTACTGTCTGGTTCATGAGCGACTAACTTTAATGGTTGTTCTTCATCTTTAACTTTAAGCTGTGATTCTTTACTTCTTCTATTTAAACAAGGACTGTAACCTGTACTTTTTCCCGTCACACTTCTGAAACCTCTGTCACTTTAAATAGATCCACTTTCTTGAATACTTCACTGAGGCTTGATCAAATAAATGAACTTCTTCCAGTGTAGAATAACTTCAAGTCTGTAGATGACTTTAATCTTCATTCTTTGACAGATATAACCTTCTGAGATTCCTGTGACATTTGATTTTTATTATTTACTTATTACATCTTAATTAAAGTTGAGTAGAATCCTCGGTGTTTACAAATAGGCTTAGACATATGCCTTTCAATCTCCCCCTATTTGTTTGTTAGACAATAACAACCAAATACCTCTAGAGGATAACTCAACTAAAACAAGAAAAGATAAGACTTTTAAGAGCCAAGCAGATAGTAAAAAGTTCTGGATTAAATATAACAATATCCAGATTCAAACAGTAAAGATAAATACAAGATAGATGTTCCTCTAGACTGAACATATGAATACATTTTCCTATCTTGATTTACCTAGCTCTAAACATATAATATTTACAAATGAGCTAAACCTATCATGCCTTCAGTCTCTAATTTCACCTTCTTCAGCTTCTTGCAAGGTGACTAGAAGATCTTTGTCAAGGACACGATCACTTTCAGAAACCACACCACTTGGCATCACTGGTTGAGTGGTGATCTTCTTCAATCTATTCTTCATTTGAGCATACCTTGGAATTTTCTCCGTGCAGTAATCAGTTGCATAGCAGTCTGTAGCTTCATGGAATCAGGATCCAGCCTCACAGTCTCTAAAGTTGTACCTCTGTAGATTTTGACTTCATAAGGAAAATGTACAACTTGAGGACTGGCCTTCATAGCAGAATTTCTCAGCCGGTCATATAGAAGCTCATTCAAGCAAGAAGATCTCTTTACTTTACTCATCAGAATCCACAATTCAGATAGAGATCTTCTTTGTAGGAGGTCAAGAGAAATGGTGAATGACCCTTCAAGCGCACTTGAGACATAGATGAACAATTCTTGCCTCACTTGATCAAATGCAGACGTAATCCTTAGGATATCTTCCTTCAATGCCTTCATATATAATGAGTTGTCTGGATTAACCGTTCTGATCTTCTCAAGCAGCTTCAGAAAAGTAGCATCATTGTTTGTGCCTCTCTGAGGGATATCAAACATCTCCCTTGCCTTATCCCATTTACTTCCTTGCTTCATCCTAACATCCAATCTCCTTTCCTTGACATGAATACTATGAAGACGTTGTTTGTCTTCATGTTCAGCCTTTTGAATTTTCAGCTTCTGAGATATGATGTCGGAGACCTTGGCTTGCTCATCCTCCTTTCTCCTTAGCTCTGCTTGCTGTTTCTTCAACTCCTTTTGAAACAAAGGGTCAGGTGTATATAGATCAGCTTCATCTTCCCAATCATCAAAGTTGGCTACCTCCTCAACCTCCTCCTCACCAAAAGCTTCTTCAGGTATGGTCTTCTCCAGATCACCAGATGTGTCAAAGTGGAAGTCATCCTGTTCACCATGGTAGTAGTAGGCATCATCAAAAGCAGACTCCTCCATTGATTGTTTACCTTTCCCCTTATCTCCTCCAGAAGCTTCTCCAGCTTCCCTTTCTTCTCCTTTCTTCTCCTTCTCCCCCTTAGTTGAGGAATCCTCTACAGTTTGAGCTGTGGAAGCCCTAGGATTCACCTCAGTTGTTCTCCTTATCTCTCCTCTTTCCCTTCCATCTCTTCCTTCATCAGCCTCATCATCCCCATCATCATCTCCCTCAAAGAATGATCTTTGCTCCACAGTAGGTTGATGTGATTCCTTGATCATGTTGTATAGGTGCTTCATCCCTTCATTAAGATGCTCCATTCCTCCTTCAATCCTAGATATCCTTTGCTCATTAAACCTCTGGTTTTCATCAGATGTTTGCAGAATGAAGTCCACCTTGGTAGAAATAGCAGCAATCTCCTTTACACTCTCCGATATCTGAGCATTTGACATTATAATATCAGAGATGTCTGAAGCCACCAGTACTTGAGATTGTTGGATTGAATTCAGCCTCGGGAGTAGATTATCCTTTAGTCCTTCCAGGTCATCTTTCACAGTACCCAGCTGATTTGATACAGAGGTGGTAGATTGTGCAACCACTTGTGCTTTCAGAAGATTGTTCTCAGCCTGGGTTTCTTGTAACTTTCTTTGTAGATCAGCTAGTTGGTTCAACAAAGCAGTGTTTGTGTCAGTGTGTGCACTCACCTCAATTGCTCTCAGTGGTGTTTCACTCAACTCACGTGCTTGTGTTTCACTCGGTGTTTGATTCATATCTCTCACCACTAACTGTCTGTCAAGATTCTCAGTAGATGTACCTGCAGGAAAAATCACCCTAGCCCCTTCAAGAGAGGTCAGTGGTGGTGCAATGGGAGTTCGCAATTCCCGATCCCTGAATGAGTCTGTCAAAATATTTGACATTGTATACTGAATTTCTTCAGGGACAGACTCATCAGGTTGCCTTTCACTTTCACCAGTAAAAACTGCGAGTGAAAAATCCCTTAGGGGAGCCAGAGATGTTCCCTCTGGGAGGGGAGAAAATGATTCTATTATAGATGGCAAAGAATCAGATTTTCCCTCTGATGCCTGTGAAGGCACTTCTACCGTGACAATGGTAGGCACTGTTTCAGATCCTAAGTGCTCTCCTAACAAAGTGTCCTGAGTTTCTTGTATTTGGATGTCTTCTCCCATTGTGAGTAATGGGAGAGTGCTTGACTCATTACAGATTGCCAGGGCCCGATGGCGAATTTCAATAGATTCATCCTGTTCAGAGGATGTCTCCAGAGACTGTTCAATGGCCATTTCAAGGTCCAAGTCCTTTTGGGAGGACATGGATGGGCTTACAGATGTCTCTCTATAGGTTTTTCTTTTCTTTAATGGTGGAGACAGAGCTGTGGGTGCACTCAGTGTTTCTTCACTATCTGACCTTTGTCTTATTAAAGAAGCAGTTCCAGGTTGAGAGGTTAAAGGATTAGACAGTGTGTTTGGCTCTCTGACCTGGGATAGAGATTGTGGTTCTACAATCTCTTGGTCTGTCCTATCAACCACTTGGGTTTGAGCAGAGGTGCCAGATGATCCAGAGATAGGATGTATTACCTGTAGTGGCAGTTCCTCTGAAGTTCCAGCTGCAATGACTAGTTGTTGATCAGGAACAAAGGGTTCAAAAGTAGGTAAGTGAATGAAATGAGCCATGAATGGACTTACAACCACTGGTGTCATGTTCCATTTACTAGAAGTATGGAGTCTTTGATAGAACTTACTAAAAGTAGTAGGAGAAGGAATAGATACAGCATTTGAAAACAACTCCTTGTGAGCATCAGATAGCACATGATTGATTAAGATAGTGAGAAATCTAGGATAGAAACACCTGACATTTCTACCACTATCATGATCAATCCTGGCATTAGATACTCTCCTAACTATAAGACTCCAGATAAGATGACCAATGTTAAGTCTAACATTAAACACAATAGCATAAGCAATGTACTGCAACAAGGATGGAATATGTTGAAAATTGCTCTTAGTACAATTGCTGAAAACCTTAGCTAAAGTATCAAATAAGATATCCCATTCACAGACTAGATTTGCTTTACTGAGTTTAGGCAACTCCAAAGGACCTTGATAATGAATTCTGGTGAAAAACTGAATTAATTCATCATCAGAAGGAGTCCTATCAAAGTTATCCCTAGGAAGTTGAAACACTTCACAAAACAAATCCTCAGTAATAGTATATTGTGTGTGCTCAATAGTGAAAGATATAGAATTTAAATTCTCAGAAATTACAGCAGTAGAACACAACAATCTAAGTGGTTCAATCTTTAAATCAGCAGATAAACATATAGCACGACTCACACAACACTGCGAATTTAAAAACTGAATCCAAGGTCGAAAACGATCAATCGGACATCTCAACGGATCAAAATACCCAATGTAATTGTTTTTAACAACCTCAAAATTCTGAGCCATAATTTACTAAGTAAGAATTAACACAGAAAATCAAAAACTTAAATAATTATGAATAATTCGAATTTTAGGATTTTAAAATTAATTAAAATTAATTAAAAATCCAAATTTTCAAAGTTCTCCAAAAATTACCAAATTTTAGTATGTTAATCCTTGACAAAAATCACACACAGTACTATTTTTAGAATCCAAAAACACCTTCTAAATCACTAAAAACGAATAGGAAAACCCTTTGAAATTCAAAAACTCGAAAACTTAAAACTCAATGAAACTTGGATTTTAAGTACTCGAATTAATGGGCTTGAGAAGATCTATTCAGTGATGGTCTCAGATTTTAAAACTAACGAGAAACGAATTCAGAAACTGAAAAACAAAAGGGCAGCAGTTCGTTTTCTTGAAGAATAAAACTAGAGAGAAAAATCAGTTAAGTAAAAACTTGAACTGTTGGAAGTACTCAGTAAAAAAATTTTACTATACATATATATATATATATAAATACACTGATAGTACTAAGGTGAAAGAACTAATAGTACTATGGTAAAAGGAAAAGGAAAACACGGTAGTACTATCATAAATTAAAAAGAAAATCAAAAAGGTAAAAACTAAAAGAAAATACTTAGTAGTACTATCCAAAATTCGGTAGTACTATCAATAAAACAGAAAAAGAATAATAATAATTAAAATGGAAAATGCGGTAGTACTATCTAATGAACTAGTAGTACTATGAAATAAAAGGAAAAACAAAAAAACAAAAATAAACAAAAACACTAGCAGTACTATTAAAATGAACTGGTAGTACTATCAGGGGATAGTACTACCGATAGTACTACTAGTATAAAACTAGTAATACTAACGAGAATTAAATAAAAATAAAAAGAAAATGCTGAAAGTAACTGAAACTTTACAGAAAAATGCAGAAATAATATAGAAATGCATGAAAAATACTTACAAACCTAGAAAAATTCACAGAAAATTCCATAAATCCTAGAAAAATATGCAGAATATTATAGAAATGCATAAAATTAATATAAACTTGCAGAAATATTCAAACAACAATATTTACAATCTGAAAAATATCTAAATAATTCTAAATAAATATATTTTCAATAAAAATACATTTCTCCACTTAAAAAATATGAGAAAGATATTTTTAAAGAAAATAAAATATTCAGAACCATTTAAATCAACAAGCATGCAATTATTAAATGAGAACTCTCAGTGAATATCATTAACAAAACAAAAGAAAATGAATTTTGAAAGAACAAACATGACAGAGATATTGTTAATCACTGAGACTGTTTAACATACCCAATTTACCAATTAACTTGATAAATGTGGATTCATCAATAGATTTAGTGAATATATCTGCAGTCTGTTCTTCTGTGGGTACAAAATGTAACTCCACAGTTCCATTCATGACATGCTCTCTGATAAAATGATACCTGATATCAATGTGCTTCGTTCTCGAGTGCTGCACAGGGTTGTTGGAGATTGCTATGGCACTTGTATTATCACAAAATATGGGAATTTTGTCTAATGCAAAGCCATAGTCCTTTAATTGATTCCGTATCCATAAGATCTGAGCACAACAGCTTCCAGCAGCAATATATTCAGCTTCTGCTGTTGAATTGGAAACTGTTTGCTGTTTCTTGCTATACCAGGAAATCAACCTACCTCCTAGGAATTGACAACTCCCAGAGGTACTCTTTCTATCCACAACACTACCTGCATAATCAGAATCTGTATATCCAACAAGATTAAAACCAGAATCTTTAGGGTACCAAATACCTAGATTAGGTGTACCCTTAAGATATCTCAAGATTCTTTTCACAGCAACGAGATGAACATCTCTAGGGTCCGCTTGGAACCTTGCACACAAGCATGTAGCATACATAATATCTGGTCTACTAGCAGTAAGATAGAGTAAAGAGCCAATCATACCTCTGTAGCTTGTAACATCTACCTTGATAGATTTGTCAGAAGCTCCAAGTTTGATGGCTGTTGAAGATGGAGTCCTTGCTGATGCTGAATCCTCCATGTGATACTTCTTGAGGAGTTCTTTGAGATACTTGGATTGACAAATAAATATACCATTTGACCTTTGACTTACTTGCAATCCAAGAAAGAACTTCAGCTCACCCATCATACTCATTTCAAACTTACTCTGCATAAGCTCAGCAAATCTCTTGCAGAGATTATCATTAGTAGACCCAAATATGATGTCATCCACATAGACTTGGACTAATATCATATCACTTTTGTGTTTCTTTGAAAAAAGAGTTTTGTCTATGATACCTCTAACAAAACCATTTTCTAAAAGAAAACCAGAAAGAGTGTCATACCATTTTCTTGGGGCTTGTTTGAGACCATAGATAGCCTTGAAGAGAAAGTACACAAAGTCCAGCAGCTCCTGATTTTCAAAGCCAGGGGGCTGTTCCACATACACTTCTTCATCAAGTTCACCATTCAGGAATGCACTCTTAACATCCATTTGATAGACTTTAAAATTGGAGTAAGCAGCAAATGCTAAGAACATCCTGATGGCCTCAAGTCTAGCCACTGGTGCATAGGTTTCATCATAGTCAATGCCTTCAGCTTGAGAATACCCTTGTGCAACCAGTCTTGCCTTGTTCCTTGTAACAATGCCTTCCTCATCTAGCTTGTTCCTGTATACCCATCTTGTACCAACTACTTTCTTGTTCTTTGGCCTGGGTACCAGCTTCCAGACTTGCTGTTGTTCAAATTGATTGAGTTCATCTTGCATAGCAATCACCCAATCTGGATCAGTCAGTGCTTCCTCAGTTTTCTTTGGCTCCATTTTAGATAGGAATGCTGAGAAAAGACATTCATTCTGAGAAGCACTTCTAGTTTTAACTCCAACATTTGGATCACCAAGGATCAGCTCAAAAGGATGAGCTCTATTCCAAACAGTCTGTCTTGGAAGATTTGATCTTGATGATTCACCTTGAAATTCACTTTGATGTTG
The DNA here is from genome assembly GCA_030848705.1 of Heracleum sosnowskyi. Taxonomy (NCBI): domain Eukaryota; kingdom Viridiplantae; phylum Streptophyta; class Magnoliopsida; order Apiales; family Apiaceae; genus Heracleum; species Heracleum sosnowskyi. Next base: position 16,994,695 of record CM061239.1, read on the forward strand.
AGAGTGACTAGTTGATCCTTCATTTGCTCCCCCTGAGTTGTTGCATGTTTGTCTTGATGATTCTTCTCCAGTGTTGGTGGTATCTCCATTGTTACCAGTGTTTCCACCACCATCACCATGATCATTATCATCATTATTATTATCATCACCAACAATAACTTCAGGTGGGGCTTTATCATCTGATTCTGAGTCTGGCAAGTTATCAAACTTCAGCTTTTCAGATGAGTCTTCTTTTTGGATACTGGGGAACTTAGTGTCATCAAAAGTAACATTGACACTTTCCTTTACTGTGTGACTGCCAATCACATAGACCCTGTAAGATCTTCTGGAATATCCAACAAAAATAGCTTCTTGTGCCTTTGCATCAAACTTGCCACGTTTAACATTGTCATCTATAAGCACAAAGCATTTTGCTCCAAATACATGAAAGTACTTGACAGTTGGTTTCTTGTTGTTCATGATCTCATACGGAGTCTTCATTAAGTCCTTGTTGATTAATGTTCGATTCTGAGTATAACAAGCTGTATTCGCTGCTTCAGCCCAAAAGTACGTTGGAAGTTTGGACTCACTTAGCATAGTCCTAGCTGCTTCAATCAATGTACGATTCTTTCTTTCCACTACTCCATTTTGTTGAGGAGTTCTAGGGGCAGAATACTGTCTTGTTATTCCTTTATCAGCACAAAAATCAGTTAGAATGGCATTCTTGAATTCCGTACCATTATCTGACCTTATGGCTCTAACAGGGAATCTAGAATCCAGCTCAATCAACTTCACATGGCCAGTCACCAGGAATGGGGTCTCATCCTTGGAATGTAGGAATAAAACCCATGTATATTTTGAATAGTCATCAACAATCACAAGTGCATATTGTTTCTTTGACATGGACATCACATTAACTGGACCAAACAAATCCATGTGCAGTAGCTGAAGAGGTTCAGTTATTGATGATGTATCAGTGCCCTTGTGAGAAGCTTTCTTTGACTTTCCTTTCTGACATGCCTCACACAGTCCTTCCTGTGTAAATTCCATCTGAGGCAAACCTCTAACTAATTCCCTCTTGACTAAAGAGTTCATAGTTTTGAAGTTAAGGTGAGACATCTTCTTGTGCCATAGCCAACTATCATCTGATGATGCTTTAGCATAAAAACAATTAACTTCATCTTTGAATCCTGAGTTCAGATCAGCTATGAACAAGTCACCTTTCCTTACTCCTTGAAGAGCAGGCTTTCCATTCTTCTTGTGAGTGATCTGACACTTCTCTCTTTCAAAGGAAACAGCATATCCTCTGTCACAGAACTGACTGATGCTGAGAAGATTGAACGTCAGACCTTCCACAAATGAAACATCTTCAATGATAACATTTCCGTACTTCAAACAGCCATATCCTTTCGTAACACCCTTGCTGTTATCTCCAAAGGTAACTACTGGGCCAGCTTTCACAACCACATCTGATAGCAGGGCTCTATCTCCGGTCATATGCCTTGAACAACCACTGTCAAGAATCCACATAACACGGTTTACCTGTTTAACTCCCTGCAATATCAGATTGATTAGTCCTTCCTCGGAGCCCAAAATTGATTGGGTCCGGCATACTTAAAGAACTAGCCTTTGTCAGGCAAAACAACATTTCTAACTAAAACTACTTCATCCTCTTTCACATAAGAGCATTTCCATTTATAGCCCGCCTTAACACATTTCTGAGTAGGCTTAGGGATAAATGAATCCACTCTAGTCTGAGGAGGACTAGTAGTCTTTGCTTTAACATGCTTCTTATTATTAACATGTTGACGTGGAGCAGTCTTATCACTAGATACATGCTTTTTATTAAAGAAAGCATACATAACATTAAAAGCACAAGACATGCAATTACTCACACCACATGCTTTATGAGAAGAATTAATAGCAGGCATGTTAGTTCTACAGTTGTTTTGATCCAACTTATGGATATCTGATTTAGTCTTTTCAGTTGTAGCAACTTTGACTGGAATATCAGATACACACTTTTTGGATTGCTCAGCTTCTAAAGCAACATCTTCTTCATGAATCTCCTCAGCAATAATGATAGAGTATTCATTCAGAGGCTCTGCCTCAGACTCCTTACAGAAGGGTGTTTTAATACCCTTAAGAATATAAGGAACAACCTTTCCTTCTTCTCTGACTCTACAAGGTGTATTAATACCAAGCAATCCTATAGCCTCATTATAATCATAACCTATACTGACATGATTACCAATAGCTTGTTTATTGAAAATTTCTTTAGCCGTTTTACAAGAGTTGTAATAGGCATTAGCTTTGGTTTTGAGCTCACTAATCTGATCTTTGAGAATGGTTTCCAGTTGAATATAACATTTAACCCTATTCTCAAGAAAAGCAATTTTCTCAGTAAGTTCATCCTGATTAACATGCACAAGTTTCAAATCTTTTAATTCCTTTTCAAGATTTGTGTTTAAAAGATTTATTCTGTCATTTTCAGTGCGTGCACAACTTATGGTGCCACCAAGATGATAAATCATTTCAGCATCAGTAAAGGTTACCTCTGACATGTATCTGGATGAAGTGCTTTCCTCTTTAGCCATTAAAGCAAGGTTCCCAATCTCACCTGCTTCTTCATCACTGTCAGTGTCATCCCAACTCTTTCCCTCAGCAACATAGGCCTTCCCAATCTTGTTCTTCTTGCTAGAATCAAATGTGTTTCTAGTCACTTGCTTTGGCTTTCTGCACTCAGTAGCAAAGTGACCCAACTCATTGCAATTGTAGCATCTGATTATACTTCTGTCCACAGTTCCAGTTTTGTAGCCACCCCTTGTGCCACTTGAAGATGAAGATCCACCTCTCTGAAATCTGGGTCTGAACTTAAGATTGGGATTCCTCTTGAATCTAAACTTCCCAAACTTTCTGACTATCAAAGCCAAATCACCATCCTCCAGCTGATCAAGTTCTTCCAAAGAATAGAAGTCACCACCAGATTGATCAATGGATGTTAATCCATATTCAGCATCAATAACATTCATGTGAGAACTGGAAGGTTGAACAGCCTTCACTTCCAGTTTCTGTGGGACTTCAGCAGCCAATGCAGTGGAGGTACCAACAATCTTTCCAGTTCCATACAGCTCCCTTTGTTGAATCTGCTCCAGCTCATAGGTCTTTAGCACACCATACAATCTCTCCAAAGCAATCTCATTCATATCTCTTGCTTCTCTAATGGCAGAAATTTTGTGCTCCAAATGAGGTGGTAGGGTAAGAAGGAACTTCTTGTTAATCTCTTTGTTGGTGTAGTGCTTCCCATTGAGATTCAGATCATTGATTAATTTGTTGTATCTCTCAAAAACCTGAGAGATACCTTCACCTGGATTTGATCTGAAATGCTCATATTGTGAAGTGAGAATTTCCAGCATATTCTCCCTAACTTCCTCTATCCCCTCATTGATTATCTCTATTGTTCCCCAAATGTGTTTGGCAGTTTCACAATTTAGAACATGATTATGCATGACAGGATCAAGACTCTCAATAAGGATCAACTGTAGACAGGAATCCAAGGTAACATCCTCTTTCTCATCAGGAGTGTACTCCTTGGGATCTTTAGGGTACATACTAGCAGGCCTAGTAACAACGTTATCCACTGTTATCTCTTCCTCAATAATCATAGGGAGTTTGGGACCTTTCTTCAGCACATCAATATATTTAGGATTTGCAACCTTAAGAAATAGGAGCATTTTCTTCTTCCACATTGAATAATGCTCCTTGTTAAACATTGGGATTTTGACAGTACCAACTTTCTGTGTAGTAGACATCTTTTGAGATTTTTAAGAATACAATAATAAAAAAATCAGAGTTAAGAAAAAAATCTCAAACAATTGGATCTTTGATTAGTATATCAATCAAAAGGCTCTGATGCCAATTGTTAGGTCCTGATAAGTTTGTAGAAGGGGGGTTGAATACAAACTATACCGTTTTATCGAATTTGTCCTTTAAATGATTTAACTGTTTAGAACAAATTAGTGCGGAATAAAAACTGAAAAAATATTCAAGTTAAATAGAAACTATATTAAACTTGAGGGGTGTTACAATTCAGTGCACAGATTACAAGGTTCTTGTTAAAACAAATCTAGAATAAATTCGACATGAATTTATCTATATTTGTAATAAAAAGATCGAATACTAAAAAGTAGTTCGATAATAATTCTAGGGATTATGATCCGCTAGATTGTCAAAGCAATACAAGTAATTGAATTCTAGTGTATTGGATATAACTTTGATGGCTAGAATTTATTACAAGAATTAAATGAAAGCTTTCTGGTTGGTTCGCTTGAATGGCAGAAGTAAAAGAGATGATATGCTTTTTCTTTTTGTTTCTGTCTTGTTAATGAACTGCCTGCCTTGTTTGATCAACCACATGTATTTAAACAAGTCAACAATATCATTTCCACGCGCCAAACCATTTTCATTTAAGTTTATACTGGTAGTACTATTATTTAAGCCTAGTAGTACTATCGGTAGTACTAACCAATTATATTGGTAGTACTCTCGGTAGTACTAAGCTTGATAGTACTATTAGTATAAATCAGTTAGTACTACTAGTACTAAATAGAATTTAGAATAAACAGTTTTAATAAATTCTACTTTTAATTGATTTAACAAATGAATTAATTCTTTTAGAATTAATTCACTGATTAAATAAATTAAATAAATGACCCAAATAATTTCATAAATAAATTAATTCTGAGAATTAATTTATACATTAAATTACTTAAGATCTAGATTGATTAATTTAATATATGAATTAATTCTGAAAGAATTAATTCATAGATTAAATTAAATATCTTATAGAATAATATTAAAAGAGAATTAATCTAATTCTTAGAACCACTGAAATTGATGACGAACTTCCACTGACTGACGTTGACACTCCATGTACTGTCTGGTTCATGAGCGACTAACTTTAATGGTTGTTCTTCATCTTTAACTTTAAGCTGTGATTCTTTACTTCTTCTATTTAAACAAGGACTGTAACCTGTACTTTTTCCCGTCACACTTCTGAAACCTCTGTCACTTTAAATAGATCCACTTTCTTGAATACTTCACTGAGGCTTGATCAAATAAATGAACTTCTTCCAGTGTAGAATAACTTCAAGTCTGTAGATGACTTTAATCTTCATTCTTTGACAGATATAACCTTCTGAGATTCCTGTGACATTTGATTTTTATTATTTACTTATTACATCTTAATTAAAGTTGAGTAGAATCCTCGGTGTTTACAAATAGGCTTAGACATATGCCTTTCAACAACCAAACAGATAACAAGGTCAGAAGGATATATAATAAGTAACTACTATCTGTTAGAAATGAAGAATCTACCACTTCTACAAGATTTGGAATTTACCTGCCTGTGTACATACTATGCTCCATTTGCAAATTATGTAATTAGCATTAGTATAACAATGAAAAAGGGTAGCAGGATCATCTTACAAGCCATTCCTTGTGCACCTGTAACCCTACTTGGTTAAGCCTCTTGACATCTATGAAAATTCCAGTACTGGGCTCCGATGCTGCAAGCGATTGTTCATCAATCCCATCTACTGAAGACAGAATCAAAGCCACCTTCTCCTAATACACTGTAACCATATTCGGGTACCAATTCATCAATGCATCATCGAAAGTCTACTATAGGCAAAGAACACGGTGTATACATAGAGAGAATATAATGCAATGATACTTCTTTTACAAGAACACTTTTACCCTTATATATTATATGAAATATTCAGGCATTTTCCGTTAGAAAGAAAAACCAAAATGGTTACTTCGATTTTAACAGCGGAATGAGGAATTCTTTCAATTTTAACCCTGTTTCCATGCTCAAATTATTACATTCCTTACATATCCAAACTCACAAACTTAATTTACAAATACAAACCTCAGATGTGTTTTTTGGATAGAACTACTACACAAGTTCTATGGACTAAACTTTCACTGTATTCATTAGATACATCTTAATTTTTATGTTGTTCTACAATAAAAATGAACCTAAAAGGTGAGAATAATGAATCATATTAATTAGCAGATCGAGCAAATTGAACCCATCCATATGCAATCGTACACAATCATATAATCAACCATATTCTCTCAGAAAAATATAATAATTATATAATTAAAAATAAGCAAAAAACGATATGCACACATACATATGCAATCTGCAATCATATGTGTGTGTAATATAAAGTCACATATACATAAAGTAAGAACCTTGAGGTAAAATCCGAATCCAATTAGTAGGTGTCTCTAGAATAAGTAATCAATCGTGATTGAAGAGCAGCGTTTCAGTTAGGGCACGAGATATATTACCTAGCAGAGCCCTTGCCTCAATAGACCCGAACCCAATTAGGGCTTGATAAAATTCAAAGAAAAGCAGGGTTCTTCGTGTGAGAAGCTGCGTTTGGAGTTGAAATTAGGGGCTAAAGTTTAGAAGAAGTTTGAGAGACAGAGTTTGATTTGGGGATAGTCAAGTATGGGATGACGGGGTACATTTAAATTTAAAAAAAAACATAACTTTTCTTTTTATTTTTATATATTCCTTTAAAACTTTTATACGTCGGCTAACACTAAAGTGTCGTATAAGTTATAATCTTATGCGTCGGGTCTTAAAAAAGACGACATAAAATGGATTTTTATACATCGATGTTTGATGAACCAACGTATATGATAATTATATACGTCGGTTATTTTCTTGAACCGACATAAAACATAAATATAAAATGTAATATACGTCAGCTTTTTAACAACCCGACATATAATAATAGCATATACATCGCTTTTTTATAAGTGCGACGTAAAATAGGCGACGTAAAAAGTCATTTTTGTACTAGTGTCTGCATGTGACTGAATAAATTTGAATTCTAAGAGAGCATCTGCAAATTTCTCAAACCAGCATCGAGGTGCTTGTTTGAGTCAATATAAGGATTTTCGAAGTTTACAAACAAACTGAGAGGAATCAGTAATGCCATTCAAAATTAATGTAGAAGAGAGTTGAGCATACCCATGTGGCAATTTCATGTAAACTGTCTCTTGAAGATCACCATACAAAAAAGCATTGATGACATCAAGTTGAGAAATATTCTAATTATGAGAAGCAGCAACAACAATAAGTAAGCGAACAATGGTCATTTTAGCCACATGAGCAAAAGTCTCGAAATAGTCAAAGCCATATGTCTATGTAAAACCCTTTGTCACAAGACGAGCCTTGTACCGTTCTATAGTTCCATTAGGCTAAAATTTGATTCAAAATAACCATTTACAGTCAACAATATGTTGATTGACAGGCTTGGGCACCAGTTCCTAAGTGTGATTGCTTTCCAGTGCTTGAATTTCTAATTTCATAGCAGCCATCCAATTGGTATCAGTTGATGCTTGCTTGAATGTACTAGGAAGAGGATGTGCAGCAGTAGCATACAGAAATTTGGAATATGTGGGCTTAAAAAATTCTTATAAGACATATAATGATGCATAAGATAGATGCAAGAGGAGGAAAATTGCGTACATGAGGATATACCCGATGAAGAAGTGCAGAGATTGGCATGAGAGGAGAGAGAAGGCTTGTATAGTCTTTGAATTTTTGTGGTAATTGTTTATTCCTAGATGGTTGAGGAGTAGGAGTAGAAACAACAGGAGTTTTGGTATCAATCTGAGTTGTGAGATGTCAGTGGTTGTAGCAGTAGTGGTTGTGTAACACCCCCAGATCCGGGGTCGGAGATCTAGGTTGTCACACTATCTTTTTACAACATAAACATTTGATACTTGAATCATAATAATAAATCAACACACACCGTGCCCCCACAATATAAATACTCACAACAATTATTGTCTTAGAAACGGAGTTACATAAGTAGCAGTCATATGATCCATAATGTAAAGTTATTACAACCCAAAAGTAATTGCACTGGAAACCTGCTACCAATATGATTTCTACTTGAAACCATAAAGGCGGCGCAAATATTTGTTCTTGTTCATTAATATACATAAGTTATACTTATAAATAAACCGGAGCAGCAAGAGCTGCGCTCCGAACCATCTCAGCCTTCCTACCTATGGTGTTGCAACAACAAACCTACGGAACGTCCGTGTGTCCCCGACGCACTTCCGAGCGGTGAGGTAAGTCCTGGCCATCTATCCTAGCTGTTGTGTTGTGATATATATACAAGAAGCAAGAGTGAACACTAAAGCTCAGCAATAATATAAAGCAGTTTAAATAAAACTCTGTAAGCCTTTTATATCATTTGAAAGATTTGAAATCTCATTCGTATATAGAATGATGTTTTAAAAGTAATCTTCTCGTCAAAACATTACCATACAGTTCAAATACTGTATGAGGTAAAATACTTGTTAAAATATTATTAACAATTATCCATAACCGGTATATGACCAAAGTTACAAAGCACTACTGAATTCCAATTGGAAGAGGGGAAACTATACAGGGACACACATTTTGGTACACGATGATCAGTCGTATATACCGCTTAACTTCTCTACTAGTAGATGGATAATCCCGAAGGTAATTACCCTTAGCCGCATATGGGCTTTTATAATTTCACTGGACCGGTGTCAACCCAGCCTCTTACGTACTCATGGCGACATCAAGGCCATACCTAGCTAGACCGCGCTTTGCTTGGCCACGTATGTTAGCCGATTTCAATTTCACTGGACCGGTGTCAACCCAGCCACTTACGTACTCATGGCTACATCAAGGCCATACCTAGATGGACCGTGCGTTACTCGACCACTTACACTAGACGATTTCTAGTTCCCCAAAGAATCCTATCTATAACTGAAACAGATGTTACTCCAAGTTCTCCAACCACATGCTTGTTGATAGGTTATTATAATCAATATTGTTACTTCCGGAATGATTTTGGAAGTAAGTCACAATTTGGGTTGACCGTTGTCAACTGACCTCGATTATCGAGTATAGTTCTTTGAAATCACGACCTGGGAGTTTATTATAAAATATCTTTAGTTCTGATAAGTCAGAAATCCCAAAACATAATTGTTTTCGATGAAAGAGGCAAGTGAAATCATCTGTTCACTCCCTGGATTTGATTCCCAATTTTTAATAAGGCAAATGACATTTATTCGCGTTCGAAAGAATTTATTAAATTCAAAATAAATATTTGGGAATCCCTACTATATTTAAATAAATTTTCTGAAGGTCAGAAAATATTTTAAATAATTATTGAAACCTTAAATAATATTTAAATAAGGTTCTATGATTTTTAAATCATATTTGAAATAATTAATAAATATTCAAATAAAAAATATTGAATCATTATTCAATTAAATCCCTTTTTAAATGAATATTCAAAATAATATTCACTTAATCAAATAAATATTCAAATAATATTTTTATTAAAATTATTCAAATATAACTCACCTTTAAATATCCAAGATATTATTTTTGGAATATTTAAATCAAAAATTGAAATATAACTGTCTCTGGAACCTCCAGCTTTTTATGACAGTAATTCAAAACAAAATAATATTCTAACTCCCGGTCTAAGTTTGAAAATACTATTCAAGTACTCTACGCTTAGAGCCTTTATACACCTTGGTTTATATCTAATATACTCATAGCATATAAACCTCAAACTATTACGAAAGATTTAAATCAGCATATAAATCAGTTCGTAAAAGATTTAAAAAGTTTATATCACAATTACAACAGGTTTAAATACAACAGCATCTATATAAGATATGTAGGGTTTGGAAACTTGCCTGGAAATATAGTGGTAATGGGGGCTCGGGAGTATGCTCGACGATCTATAATAAGATATACAAATTCCGATGAGTCCCTTAGAACCATTTAATATGCTATAAAACCTGAGCACCAACATAACTCTTAACGAAAATCAAATGTCTCGTTCTTGGTTAATGATAATTGTGCGCTTTATCTTAATATTGTCCCTATATTTTAGTTATTTTGTATTGATTTGGATTTTTATTTAATAAATTATATTGTTTTATTGTAAGTATCAAGGAGTTCTAATTAAATATGGATTGGAGTTTAAATAGCAAGAGTTGGAGATTAATTTGATTAAAATTCGAATTTTATGACCCACTTGCGTAGTCCACACTATTTAGGCCATAACTGGAGTTCTAGAAGTCCGATTCAGACGATTCAACAGCCCACATAAAGCTTATGAGAAGAGCTTGACTTGATATTAAAATCCAGCCGAGTCAGTCCAGAAACAGAGCCCAACAGTCAGCTACAAATTTCTATTACTGGAATTCAATTCTGTTTGGGAAATTTCCTTGTCTTTGTATTAAATAATATAAAAAACTTTTATTAGAGATATTATTAGATTTAGATCAGTCCTAGTAGAAAAATAAAATGCAAGAGAGAAGAAGCCACACAAGGGAGGAGAAGAAGCCATCAACGAAGAAGGATTCAGCCATTGAAGACATTCAATTGGCTTTGTTTTCTTTTGTCTTTTTATATCTCTTCTTATGAACATGTGTTGGTTATCTTGGGATTGTTTTGAGATATTTGTTATGAACTAATTGTATAAAGTTGGGATTTTTATGGAACCCTAACATGAGATTATTGGTGTTTTGTTAAAGAGTGTTGTATGTAGTCCTACGGTTTATTCATTCAAGTGTTTTTCATGCTAATTCTTGCTATTGTCTGATCAATTTTAGTGGGTTAACGAGTTAATTATAATTTCGAGAGAGTTATAGTTAATTGACATAAAACTTGGATGGTGCATGCTTATATCTTTGATTATAATATTGTTACGATATAGACATATATTGTGACCATGCATAGTTGTGAGAATTTGTGCTTAATTGTATTCTGAGGAGTAAATTGGCATAGACATATGTTAGTTTATTTGGTAGGAATTATACCATAGTGATTTCGAGAGAAACCTATGACCATTGAATTCTAGCTACTGAACTGTGGATTTGATATAGTGCTTCGCGACCCTTTTACCGATTTTCATGTGTTAGGGGGAAGTAATTATCCTGACTTATCTTCTCATATTTGAAACTCATCAACTCTCTTTGCTAGTATAATTTAGTTGTTTTAAATAGTTTAGTTAAAAACAATCACCAATCAATTCTTGTGTTCGATAACTGAATTGTGAGACTTAATTGCGATTAATACAAATTTGCAGTCTTTGAGGAACGATTACTGGTAATTACTACTATATTACTTGTTTGCGATTGTGTACACTTGCACATTAGTATTTTACGCAACAGTTAATTATAACCCCTTAATAGTCGTTAAACGCTTAAGTCAAAAGTTTGGTCGATAATCCATTCACGAAACCAAAGTACTTTAACATTTCTAAGTTCAAGGTTTTAACTATCCCCCTTAAGAGTTTTTCACTTGCGCAACTTTGGTTCCCGCATTTTTATAAAATCGAAAAATTATCTTTTTAATATGAAACATTCTTGGTTACCTTGCTAACTGTCCATACTATTTTTCACCTTAGTTTCATTGTCTATATCCATTTTTAAGGGGCTTGACCATAGTCTCAAACTTCACATAATGGACACTTTGTTTTTCCGAAACTACTTTTACTAAAACGGGTGTTTCTCCTAAACCGTAAATCGGATCGATGCGATTCTTTCGCCAAAACAAACTACAAGATAAGATATATACTAGCATGGGAAGTTGGTATTTTTTTCATGTATTTTTGGAACCCGAGGCTACTGTCCAAACATGGTTAAGGAAATTTTGACATTACAACGGCGTATATCTAATGTTTCCCAAATTTATACTACTCCAAGCAATCATTCAACACAACCCAAACATCAATACTTCATATTCATCATCTAAACTAACTCATGATCTTTAATCAACAAGTCAAAACCAACATCTACAAGATCATTCATCAAAACAATCACTAAACATCCACCAAAACCAAAGATTCAACCTTTCATTCAACTAACATAAACTAACACCAAACTAATCATAATAATCAAAGTATAACTAAAGGTTTGAGATGTTTATACCTTCCTTGATGCTTGGTATACACTAACAATAGCTTAACTATCCTTGCATGAGATTTATACAACCTTAACTTGCTTAAACTTCAAGAACAAAATCAAGAACACCAAAAATTACTATTCAAAACACTATTCATGCTCATCTTAAAATCAAGATTTGATGATGATAACCTTAATGGATGATGATAGGATTTTAAGGATACCTTATTTTAGAATTATAGGAACTTTGTAATCCATCCTTGTATCATTTGGTGGAGGCTAGCTTACATAATTGTTTTCTAATCTTTGGAGAAAAGAAAAGGGCCGAATGTAATGAAGAAATTGGGAGGTGAAGCTTTGCTTGGTTACTTGCCTTTGTTTTCTATTCTTTTGTCTAATAAAACTCAATTAACACTTTTAATAACTTGTGGTTAAAATACTATTTAGTCACCCAAGGACACTTGTCATGCATTTGGTGACTACTTCAACAAAATGGTGACAAGGTGGTGATTACTTGAACTAAAATGGTGACAAGGTGGTAATTCCACACCTTGTCATCACTAAAGCACTTCTCTTTTCTACTTGGTTTCACATGGATGCTCTTATATGTTGCACTTGATGATCTTTCATGGTACTAATCCTTTTGTTAGTGTTTAATCCATAATCCGTTACGCTTTCGCTTTGTCGCTTAATCTGGTTATAAGTTCGAGTGATTTCGAAACGTTTTGTTGCACTAATGCTAGGGGATATTCCCTTGATCTTTTATTGCCTTGGTTTAATATTTGATCATGGATCTTCTTGTTTTACTAACTCTCTCATAAAGATCAATTAATAAATCCTCGACTGTCTAATGAATAGTGGAAGAAAATTAAAGTTCGAATCTTCGGATTCTGATCGCGTTTACATTCACTTATTTCCCTTACACATCAATAATATAACTTCGAAATATCCATTCCCCGTCTCGTATATATGGTGGTCTGAAAATTTTCTTAGTCAGCAAAATTCACTATTCATCAGGTTCCGAAATATTACCAAATTTAGGGTTATTACAGGTTGTGTCAGTAGTGGTTGTATCAGGAGTTGAAGTGGTTATAGATATAGGATTATCTGAATCAAAATTATATAAAGGTGAGTCAGGAAATATATATGAAGTAAAAGAGAGTGGAGTAGAAGTATAATGAGGAGAGATAGATGAAGATATTTCTTAAAATGGAAATATGTCTTCAACAAAATGAATATCTCTAGTAATATAACATTTTTTACTTTGAATATCCAAGACTCTATAACCTTTTTTGTTGAAAGGATAACCCAGGAAAACACATTTCAATGTTTTTGGAGCTAATTTATCTTTAGAGGAATATAAATGAGAAATGTAGCGAAGACAACCAATTACTTTCAGAGAAGAGTAGTCTGGTGGTTTGTGGAAAAGAATTTCATATGGTGATGCTAGAACAAGCAACATGAGTAAGAGTTGAGTGACATGATAGTGGCTCAACAAGACATTTATATAGCTTCCTCCATTTTACCAATCTCTTGTACCTTCTTCAATACAAGGTCCTGCAGAAAGCATTTTGAAGAAGAGAAAGAAACAACACATGACATGGAAGAAGTTAATTGTGGTATAGAGAGTAAGTTGCATTGAAAAGAGGGAACAACCAAAACATCATATAAGGAAATGTAAGAGTTCAGTTGGACATTTCCAATATGAGTGACTTTAGACACCTGACCATTAGGTAATTCTAATTCAGAATTAACAGACATAGGGTTACAAACAAGATTGAGTTCAGAGGTAATATGGTGTGTAGAACCAGAGTCAATAATCCAGATATTTGCAGAATTTGTAAAATCAATAGGACTAGCAAACATGACAGAATTAGTTAAAAAAGAACCCGCTGCATAGGTATTTTGTATCTAGGGAGCATAAATAGGTTGATGCTTCATTTTTGCTTGAAGCATCTGAATTATCCGATGACATTGAGCATCTGACATATTGTCATTTATGTCATTCATAGAAGGAGCACCAGTACTAGTGGTAGGTTGAGAATCACATCCTTAATGAGAAACATGAGCAACAACTTGTTTGCCAGTATTAGTCCTGACTTTAGGCTTCGGTTGACCATAAAATCTATGCCATTTAGGATAACCGTGCAATGCAAAGCATTTATCTTTGACATGACCAGAAAACTTACAATACTCACACAAAACAGAAGAATCATTGATTTTCCTGTCATCTTTTCTGAACTGATTATATCTCCCCTTGGAGCTTGGAGTATTAGATACAACTCTCACATTCATTGCAGCATTTTCAGATAGTAAAGGTAGAGTACTTGCACTTTCTCTTTGATTTTCTTCTTGAAGAATCATAGCATAAGAATGACTTAAATCAGGTAGAGGAGTCATCAACAGGATTTGACCTCAAATAGTAGTAAAGTGTTCATTGAGTCCCATAAGGAATTGACTCAGTTTAATCATTTGTTCATACTTATCCAATTTCACAAGTGCAGGTGCTAGCAGTGCAAGAACATCTAGGTATAGGTGAAAGATTATCTAATTCATCCATTAGACCTATGAATTGAGTGAAATATGTTGTAACTGATTTAGTTCCTTGAGTTAAAGATGCAAGCTCTTTACGAAAATGAAATAAGCGAGGAACATTAGTTTGAGAGTATCTAGTAGCTAAATCCTCCCAAATTTGATGAACAGTTGTCATATACACAATACTCTTTCTAATATCAATAGATACTGAGTTTAAAAGCCATGAGATTACCAGATCATTACTGCGCATCCAGAGAGAGAAATTTGCGGAATTTGCTGGTGGTTTGGCTTGAGATCCATCAATAAATCAAAGCTTAAGCTTTGCAGAGAGAGCGATTTTAACCGATCTGCTCCAATGATGATAATTATGATCTGTAAGGAGTTCACTAACCAGAGATAGGCCAGGATGATCAGATGAACTTAAGAAATAACGATGATTGATATCAATCACAGGTGTTGCAGCCATGGTGTTTGCAGATTGTGAAAAAGGTGATTGATTTGTAGCAATTACAGAGGCATAAGAACGCATAATCAATGAAAGTAGCTGTAGATCTACATCAATTGAGATGAAACAAGATGAAAAAGGACCGAGCTTTGAAGCTCTGATACCATGTCAATTGTATATAAGATTGAGGTATGAAATGTAAATATATTAAATTGTACAGAAAGATACAAGATTATATTCCAAATTATCTCTCTAACAAACTTAACTATTTATATATACAAGTCTATTTCTATACTAAGAAAGCTCCTGCAAGTGGAAGTCTTTTGTAACTAATTTTACCGCCTTACTACTTGAGTCTGGATCTGTTTGCTTATTATATTGGGCCTGGGCCTGAGTGTCTTTGGGCTCTATAATATCAACTATAACCTAGGAAGCGAGACTGCAAGTGGGCCTTCCCCCCACCAGTTGTCTTCCTAGAAAAAAAATCAACTTCCCATCATGAACTTTCTAAACAAAACTTATGGTCGAGTTGAAGTTACATGATTTCCCAGAATCTAAGAAACTTTTCATAATGAATGAATCTGCACGAGAACTGTCTATTTTCTGCAGGCCAAACCAGACATCATCTCCGTATTTAGCCTTAAGGGTTTGATTCCTAAGACTATTGTGATCGACACAGCATCTCCACCACCACTTGATTAATAGAGTAAAATTTCTATTTTGAATGGCTGGTAAACCAAGACCACCTGCAGCCTTAGGTTTACAAATCTTTTCCCACCCCAGCAGGTGAAGCTTACGAGAGCGCTGCTGGCCTGAAGATAGACCACCCCAAAGAAAATACGAAGTTTGTCTATCTTTTGAATAACCATCTTTGGTAATTTAAACATGCTAATCCAATATATCGGTATGCTGTCCAAAGCTGCTTTGATCAAGATAACCCTACCTGCCATATCAATAAGCTTGCTACGCCAAGGAGCAAGTTTTCTGCTAAGTTTATGAATGAGTGGATCCCATAACTGAACTTGATTAGACGAAGTACTAAAGCTAGCCCCTAAGTAAATAATTCCTTCACTTAAAATAATTTTTATTTTCATGTATCATTTTTTTCTAATATAATGATGATAATTTTACCTTATCAAATAATACTAGAATTTAAATATATTGTGCTCAAACATATTAATAGTTCTAAACAAAAAATTATTAATATTTGGATATTAAAACGGTACAAATAAAAAAAATATATATGTTAGAAAATGGAAAGTTTGAGGCATATTTTTTATATGTTTTTGATGGAATTTCCAGAAACTAACAAGTGAAGGTTGTTCCTTGTTATGAGGACTTAAACTTTCATGTTTGGATCTAAGACATTTTCTTAGTGGAATTCATAAATAAATTGAGTTGAAATAGGTTGCTTGAAATGGGTTATGTGAGATGTTTAAGTTGAAAGAACTTTTGTCCCACATAGAATTGGTAATGAGAGGTTGGTGGCTTTATATAGGAACATGTGCAAGAGTAGTGTACAACTACTAAGACATGTGAGTGTGCATGGTGTTATTGTGTGCCTCACGCGCGCACACACACGCGCGCGTGCCGCCGCCGCCCGTCTCGCCTCGCAACGCCATGTCACGACACGACTCGACTCGACTTGGGTCGGGTCGAAGGGCGATTTAGGTGAATGTCTCGGCGTCTCGCGTACGCGAGGCGACTTGGGCAAGGAATTTTATTACCTGTTTATTTAATTTTATTTATTGATTTAATTTAACAGTGTCAGAATTTATTTGTAACAGCTGAACGAACCGAACTGTAGTTTAAGTCCTGATAGGATTTAAATCCTGATGGCTCCTGATAGGATTAGATAACAGCTGTTACTGATATTAAATCCTGATGATAGCTGTTAATGATGTTAAATCAGAATATTTAGTATTAAATGCCATATCTGCAGTTACAATTTTATTTTGGTCTGTTACGTTTTATTTTGTATTATATATACAAAACTAAAAGTTTGACATAAATGGAGATATATACGCAACTCAAAAACCCTAGTAGCTATCTTCTTCTCTGCTCCCTCTCTCTGAATACATACATACAAAATATACACATAGTTCTTGGGTGAACTGAGGTGCGGGTCGCTGTTGATCATTGGCATTACTGTGAATGGATTGATCTGAGCTGTTTTATCCTGGAAGTGATATTGCTGTAACCCAACACAGTGTAAGTGAGACAATAATCTCTTCAAGAATAGTCAAGACTTCTCGAAAGACTTGGCGACTCAGCTGTTCTGTTCTAATTTTTTTCAGCATTTATTAAAGCGAAAGAGATAAGTTCTTCTTCTTTTCTCGTTATTTATTGTCTCTAATTATATTCTTGTTTCGACCTTCGTGTTTGTTTTGTTAATTGATAATTTGCCTGTTCTTGTTTATATATATATATATATATATAACTACCCTATTGTTGTTGTGTAGTATAGAATTATACCCAACAGTCTTGAAGAGATTATTCGTGTTATACATTGTTAATTAGCAATATGGTTAAGGAAACTTAGGAAACTCCTGTTGGTGCTACTGCTTCTGGTTCTGGTGTTACTACACCCGCCATCGATTGGACCACGTACCATTTCCCACAACCTATCGATTTGTTGGGTATGCCTGATAAATTCGGTGGGGCTGTTGGTTTTTCTCGTTGGCAGAAAAAGATGAAATTGTGGCTTACGGTAAGGGTCTATGGCCGGTGGTGCAGTATCAGAAACCAGTGGTTTATCAAGCAAAAGCTGAATCTATCAAGGCTTATGCTATGTGGGAGGAAAAGGATGGGGTGGCTAGGGCTCCAATACTGGCAGCTTTAGCGAACACTCTGTTTGATGTTTACTCATCAGATTCTTTCACAGCTAAGCTCTTATAGGAGAAGCTTGACTACACACATAATACTAAATCGCAAGGGTTGGAAAAGTATTATGTGGCTCGGTTCCTTGATTTCAAACTGGTGGATTCTAAATCCATGACTAAGTAGGCACACGAGTTTGAGATGTTGGTGCATGCTTTGAAAGAGTCCGAAATGGATATTCCTGAGAAGTTTCAGGTTATGTTTGTGATTGAAAAGCTCCCAAAGTCTTGGGAAGAGTTTTCTCTCTCCCTGAAAAGACAGAAATGAGAGATCACATGGACAAAACTTATGCTGGACATCTCTGTGCAGGAACAACACAAGTCCAAACAGGGACATTTGATGCCTGCTGAACATGGGAGTTCGAAGGTGAATATAGTGACTGTTGGACAGAAAAGAAAGGCTTCCACTAAGAAGGAAAACACTAAGCCTAAAAATGACAAGAACAAGGCTAAGAAACCAAAGGCAAACAAACATTGTTGGTCTTGTGGACAGGTTGGTAATTGGAGCAAGACTGTCCTATAAAGAAAGTAAAGAAATCTGTTGTGGGAGCACAAGCTAATACTGTGCTTGGAACCACTGATGGGCCTATGGTTAACATGGTTGTTGGTGAGGTTGTTGCCTCTGGAATCAACGACGAGTATGTTACCTACTGCTTTTTATAAAAATGGTGATAGTTATAAAAAGTAAAATAGAAGTAATCAAAAAGTAATCAAAAAGTTAACAAAACAAAAACTATTTATTATATTACTTCCATAAAATGAAATACATCCGTAAGCCTTTATATAAGTTGCATATCAAACAAATACACCTATAAAATTGAAAACCCTAATTATCACTCAACAAAACATCCACAAATCTCTCATCTAAAATCTATAACTAATTCCTAAATAATAGAATTTATTTAAAATCTAAAGATAACTAATTTTATTTTAAATTTGAATCATAGATATTCAACATCCTCCTTTGATTCAAATTTACAAAAAATAAAATTACAATAAAAATTAATCTTTTCTTCAATATTTTTTTTTCCCGTGATGCACTTCTCAATACCCAACAATAATTTTTGTTGATGCACTTCTCACCAACACCCATGGAGCACTTCTCTCCACAAAACTTTTCAAGGTGCACTTCTCACCCGTATCACATGGAACACTTCTCTCCATAAACTTGGTGCACTTCTCACCAATATCACATAGAGCACACTTCTCTCCATAAACATTTTCAAATGTACTAAGAATTCTATTGACCCTCCTTCACGTTCTTCCTCTGAAACTTTGATTGACTCATCTTCAAAAATCTTGATTTGATTTAGTGTTGGATTGTTTTCAAGAGGTTGCATCTCCCTTTCAAATTCAACCCCCCACAAACTTGACCTCACCACAGACCCGTTAAGATCATATAAGCTCTGATACCACTGTTGGTTTTATAAAAATGGTGATAGTTATAAAAAGTAAAATAGAAGTAATCAAAAAGTAATAAAAAATTTAACAAAACAAAAACTATTTATTATATTACTTCCATAAAATGAAATACATGCGTAAGCCTTTATATAGGTTGCATATCAAACAAATACACCTATAAAATTGAAAACCCTAATTATCACTCAACAAAATATCCACAAATCTCTCATCTAAAATCTATAACTAATTCCTAAATAATAGAATTTATTTAAAATCTAAAGATAACTAATTTTATTTTAAATTTGAATCATAGATATTCAACACCTACAACCCTGTAGTGCTTTCCACTTATTTGATACTGGAGCTAATGTACATATTTGTGTTGATATTACTATATTTGTATCTTATCACACTACACCATATATGGGTTGTTGCAAGCCTTTTGGTCGGTGTTTCTAGTTAAATGTTACAATAGATAGCTCATAGGTGAGATAATGCAATATTTTACAAGGTGTTACAATAAATGCAACCCGGTGTTACCTTAAATGTAATTGGATGGAGTGTTGTAACACTTTGAAAGATGTTACAATTGATATACTAAAATTGTGTTAAAAAATGAGCAGGTGAAAGGAAAAAAAGGGGTGGAACTCTGAAATTTGTTGGGCGGCTGGATAAAAAATTAAGGGGGGAAAAGACCCATTATCTCAAAAATTAAACAAAAACTAAAAATACAAACAACCAAAACCAAATACACATTCCTGTTCTTGCACCATCTCTCTTACACTCACATTCCTCTCTCTTTTCTGGATTAGCTACTGTAAACCTCTCTTCCGGTTATCTTCTTTATACATTCACTTCTCCTCTATTATCTCTCTCTCGATTAACATGTTCAAGCCATTTGTAAGCTCGAATTCGGGGCTTGAAATTCAAGTTTAGATAGGAATTATATGCTTATATTATATGTTTATTTTGAATTTGGGGATTATGTGCTATTTGGGGGTTGCATGTTTTGATTTGGGGCTTCTTATGAACCCTAATTGTTTTGGGGATTCTTATCAACCCTAATTTTTTGGGGCTTTTTCGAATTTTCTCATGGAATTAGCTGGAATATATGTGTTGATGTATATGCTTATCTATCTTTTAGTTAGAATTAGGGTGTTCAAATACACACTTATAAAAATGTGTTTAAATATTTGTGTGCTATTTTTGAATTTGGTTGTTGAATATGTGTGTGATAATTATTATGTGTTCTTTTATATGGATATTCTATAATATATAATACATATAACATAACATCAATTTGGTTCTGTATTTAAGAAAATATACATATAATTAATAACGAGAGCTTTGTAGTCTAATCAAACACAAAATTACCTTAATAAACGGGACTTTCAAATATCAGCTATAATCTACACAAAATTAAGCACACAGGATTAAGATAACAAAATCTAATCCAGCAACATGAAATAATGAATATGTAACTCTAAATTTTGTGTATTTTAGCTCAAATCGAACCTAATCAATTTTGGAAAATAGATCCGTAATCGATTTTGTGCCCTAATTAATCAAATTGAAAATTTTGTGGGAGAGGTGTGATATTGAGTGAGGGTTGAGTGATGAGTGAGATATTAGGATTTCGTGATAATTGAGATTTTCTATTTATTCAGTATAACCCGCCAAACTAAAAAATTGAAAGTCGGCGTTAAGATTTTGGTCAATTTGACCCAAGGTTCACGATATGGCAACATTTTTTTTAAAAGTAATACAATTGCTCTCATATTTGTAAATTGTATCAAGTTGTTTCATTCGCTACAACACTTTATTATTTTCTATCCGATAATAATATTACATTATATTAACAAGACTAATCTACAACACAACTGATTTTTAGTGCGCAGTTCTCAGTTCATGGCCTAAATTTAAAGATTAGAGCCTTCGACAAAAACATGACTACAAATTTCAATCTATATATAGTATCATTATCAAGTAAATATTATATGACCCAAGGATGCTAAAATACATTTACGATCCCCACACAACCTAGCTAGACCCTAGTTCGTGCTGTCGTAGCATATTTAAAAGTAATTTCATCAACCACGTTCTAAGGAAAATTAGCATTTTGGAAATAAGTAGATTGTGGTTTAATAATAAAAAAAGAGCCATCTATCCTAAATTTCACACTATGGGGAGGATATGAGAGAAGAGATTGATGATTAAGTTTCATTAGGATTTATATTCACGTCATAATGAGGATCACTATATAAGAGAGATAGTGACCATAAGGCTCGGGGAGAATTTGATTCCTCCTAGCAGTTTATTTATATTCTTGAGTAAACTTACTAGAGTCACTAAAGTGACCAGGTAATTGCCGTTGCCACTACCTCGGTTTCTCCTAACACCTTGCGGTTAGGAGAGGTGGTAACATAACATGGTACGAGTCTGTGAGAGGTCTTGAGTTAAATTTCTTCCAACCTCTGATATTCTCATTAGTTAATTAATCGTTAAAGTGGAGACTTAGTGATCCTTTCTTAACAATTGGTCGGTATGTGATTTCACTAACAATTGGTACTCGTTTATTATATTGTTTTTTTATTTTTGATTGACCCTTTATTATAGATTCAATCTTTTTTTCATAGTTATGAGTATTAGCTCGTATGAGTTCCAAACTCTCATCCAACACTACTAGAATAAATGGTTAAAAGTGACCGTCTAAAAGTGACCGGACATAAATATGACCGTCTGCAATTAAGTGAGTGTCTGTTATTAGGTGTTAGGGAATACATTGGTGAATATCGTTCCAAGTAAATGAATTCTCCTTGCCATAGCTAAACTCTTTCTTTGATTTCATTTCATGTTCAATAATTCTTAATATTGTAGTCTTGATAATGATTTTTCCTTAAATTACCAATATATATATATATATATATATATATATATATATATATATATATAAAAGATATAAGATATAAGATATATATATATACATATATATATATATATATAGAAAAGTTCTATGGAGACCATATTTAGTTGGAGACTTGGAGACCAGGTATATTCTGCAACTAAAATACATTCATAAAATGCTCTATAAAAATAATATGTAGAGTAATATTTAGTAAACATAACATATATAATCTATAAAATATCCAATTTAATTGTAATTTTAGTTCTACAAAGATATTATGCACATATCTTATTCACAGAACATTTATAATGGGGTAATATGCATGACAATGTTCTGCAAGTATAACATGCGTGATTTACAAAAATATTCAATTTGATGATGATTTTATACTGCAAGATATCTAATTTGACAATGATTTTGTTACGTAAAGTATGTTCTACTCGTTATTTAGGTTGCAGAACGTAAATGGTCTCCAAGTCTCCGACTAAATATGATTTTCATAGAACTTGACTATATATATATATATATATATATATAAGATAAATGCAAATCTCAAAAATTTCCAATTCATTTGGAGTAATGATCTCAATTACACACTACAAGAAAAACAACATCAAACAAGTGTTTTTACCGGTTGTCTAATATGCTCAAAAACCGTTGAATATCGAGCCGCCATCTGATACGCGTATCAGACAACAGGGCGTAATCATTGTCTGACGTTAAGCAAGACAACATCAAGGTCATGAAAAAATGTTGTTAGAAGGTCGGTATAAACAACACTTTTTTTAACAGCCTATTATAAGACCTGCAATTCTTCAAGTGTTTGTGATAAAGAACTCGATGTCTGAATTTCTTTAACACAATGGTTCCTATAAAATTAAGTGTTGTTCTTCTTTCCCATAATCAACGAGTTCCAGAACAACAACAATTGTCAATAACGTATTACCACAATGGTTCCTGTATAAGAATCAAATGCCTAACTAAAATGAACACAACGGTTCCTATAAAAGAAAAGGGTTTTTCCTCTTTTCTTTTCTTTAGACAACATTTCTCGAATCATATACATTGTCGAAAACTTATTCATACTTTCTCCAGCCATTGGCTGTAACCAATTGTTATAAGCATTTTTCTTCAAAATGTGTTGTAAGAATTCTACGTGACAATAGTTCTGACCATTCACACAGTCGTTTAATTTAAACATATATCTATTTTTTTTATAAACAATGGTCAACCAAAATAAAAATACAAAATCAAAGTATTTAGCAAATTTTCAAATACCAAGACTACAAATATATAACATTTTTACAAAACTAAAACAAAATTTCAAAAAATACATAACTTGTACAAAATACAAATCACTACAAAAAAATATACAACCTCTAGTAATATTTCAAGTTCTTCAACATCGTTGTCTCAATGTATCGTTGCAGCACTCTTCCTGGTTTTCTTTGAGCCCAACCAAAGTCAGAGAGGCATCTTGAACCCTATTACAACTACTTGTTAAGGACACGCCATATAGTTTCCCTGATAAGTAAAGTTCGTACATATAAATGTCATCATCTAGATGGTGTTCAATTTCATCCATTACCTAGAAATTAACATGCTTTAGAGACAGTTGAACAATGTAGGATATTTTAAAAAACAAATTATCGCATAGAAAAATGATGACACTTGAGTCCATTATCCATAGGCTTTCTAGCACTCTTATGATTATTCTTTTTCTCTTCAATGATATACTTCTCTATGTTAAAGCTGATACGACAGGTAGTGTATAAATCTTTCATGAGTAGACATAAAATTAATTTGGTTTCTAAGTAATATACTTGAATGAACTGTAAAACGTCAGTGTCGAAATTAAAAAAATGTAAACGAACAATATCAAGTCATTGTAAAGTACTACTAGCAGCGAGAGATATGTATTTAAAAAACTAGTAACGAAATAGCTAGTCAATGCAATTAAATTGAAATTTATCTCATATCCATATGCAGTAAAAGTAAAAATAAAATAAAATGAAAAAACAAATAGACAAATCATTTCTGTAGACTAACATGTTCAACATGCAATAGATTTATAAACAAGAATTCATGGGTTACATAAGCATACATGATTAACTACTGAGCTTCTTAAAATGATAAATTGATATACATGAAAATCATGAAACATGTGCCTCAGGTTTTAATTCCATATCCTCACCTAAATTAGTGTCGTAACAACATTAATTCAGCTCTATCTCTCTCACTCACTCCAACAGACCATACTCATATATTAAGCTCATTGATATGGGTTAAAAAAAACCCTAAATACATAATTAATATTGCATTAATTAAATCTAAATGGTCCATAAATAATACCCATTAATAAGGTCCGAAACTTTAATTAAATATTAATTTCATAATTAATATTTGGGCTAGAAGTACAACCTAGGAGACGTCTTGTCCTAATACAAGTGGGCTTGTTTCAATACAAGCCCGTTATGATATGGAAACAACTCCTACAATGAAGGATCTAAAATTAATCCTTATCCACCGTCAAGGACTTATCCTTCAAGGAAGTGATAATACTTATCCACTGTCAATGATAAGATTTATCGTTCAAGTAAGTGATAATACTTATCCACCGTCAATGATAAGATTTATCCTTCAAGGAAATCAATACTTATCCACTAGGCTTCTAAACGCTTATATAAAGGGCCTGACCCCTCATCTCAGAACTACGTTTTTGGCTTGATTCTCAGCATTGATTGAGATACCTAGGCATCTTGTGAGGGCAGATTTAGCCACGAAACACGAGAACAACCATTAAAGCTCGAAACTCTCTAACCCTAGCATTGAAATTAAAGATACAGTTTTTATTCCACAACACACATATATAAGCAAATATCTAGCAAATATAAGAAAAATATAAAATTAAATCAGTAATAACCAAATACAACAAAAACCAAGTAAAAAATCAATTTGAATCCTAATTTGAATACAACCAAAACCCTAATTTGAATTCCTAACCATTCAAATACAAAACCCTAAATGAAAGCCCTAAATTAAAGCCCAAATTAGTTTGAGCTTGAATACCTCAATGAAAGACCTATACTGAAAGCCCTGGAAGTCCCAAATTTAACCACCTGGAAAACTAAAAGAAGAAGTATAAATGAGTGGAGAATAGAAAATCAATTACAAGAAAATGAGCTTCTAATTACCAATCAGATCTCATAATTCCAATTTATAGTTTGATTTTGTCTAAAAGGAGAAGAGTGTTTGGGGCGAGAGAGAGAGAATACAGAAGGAGAAGGAGTAGAGGAGTTGTGCAAAAATGAGAAGGTAAATGTTTTTGAGGGAAATCAATTTGTGAATTAAGGGAGAAATAGTCCGCCCAAAAATTTGGAATTAGTCGGCCCAAAAATTTCACCTCGTGCTGTGTTTTTGTTTTGTAGGTGTTGGTGTTGTGTTGTTATTTTCTTCAAGTATAATTTTAAACTTTTTTAATTTTAAATTTATAAAATAATATAAATTTAGTTATGTACAATCGTACAGATGTTACATTTGGGTTGACCACGGAGGTGAAGAAATATAAGTAAAGTAGGGGAAAAAGTAGGAAGAATCAGTAAAGTGGCGGGACCCATCAATATTTAAGGTATACAGTAAGTAAAGTGGAGGAAAGTAGTGGAAGTAATTGATTTTTATATTATAAAATTTTACTATTTTTGAAAAGTTTTGGAATGTAAAGAAATGGACGTGACATCCCAAAAAAGAAAGTGTAAAGAAATGGATGGTAAGAGGGAGTAATAAAATAAAAAATTATAATGTACGACTTTTGCATAAAAATCTAGTAAAAGTATTACTTCTTCCAACGGGCTTTGTTCCCGATTAAAAAATATTTTTAAATGATGTTTTCGATGATCCAAACATATGGATTTTCATACCTACTAATTTTATGTATCAAGAATAAAATAACTAAAAAATTTATCTTACACGACTTTTAACCAAAATCTAGTAGAAGTGACCGTCAAATCACTAGCGAATAGTTAAAATCTCATAACAAATTATTTTTTTCTGACATTTAAGGAATATCACTAAAGTATATATATCTTAACATCCATATGGTTGGATCATCCAGAAATATTTTTAAAAAAATTGAAACATCAATTGAGGACGAAACACTAGTTAGAAGTACTAGTCAAATAGGTTCTCAAAAAAATATTACTAGTAAAACCACTAGTTGACTGTTAAAATCTCAAATTAAATAAGTTTATTATTTTTTGTAATTTTTGTGATATCACTAAAATAAATATATTATGACATCCATATAGTTGGATCGTTGATAAAAAGTTTTAAAATATTCAAACATCAATCTCGGATGAAACACTAGTTAGAAGTATTAGTCAAAACACTAGTTGACTGTTAAAATCTCAAATTAAACAAATTTATTTTTATATAATTTTTGTGATATCACTAAAATACATAGATTATGACATCGATACGGTTGGATCGTCAATAAATATTTTTTTAAAAATGGAAACATCAGTAGGAGACGAAATACTAGTTAAATAACTAGATGATTGTTAAATCTCAAACCAAATAAATTTATGTTTTTAGAAATTTTTGTAATGTCACTAAAATACATTGATCTTGACAACCATACGGTTGGATTGATGGTAAATATATATTTTTTTTTTTAAAATTCAATGTTTTTAAAACAGACAACGGTTGAGCTTAAAAAATGTTGTAACATAAATTTTATAAAACAAAACTATTCTCTATATTATACAACGGTTTGACAACATAAACGATAGTTACAAAGATTATTCAACAACGAATAAATTATAATGAAACCGTTTGTGTATATTATATACAACAGTTTTTGAACCAAAATCATTGTTAAGTCTTTAAACTTACAACACTTTGTTAAACAAATACCATTGTGATACTTTTATAAAATTGAATAAACAAAACAAACGTTTTCTAAAATAATATATTACTAAACGTTTCTACACATTTTGGAATGTCACTAAAATTGATATATCATGACATCCATATAGTTGAATCACGGAGAAAGTTTTAATGAAATCAAAACACCGGTCCGTGCCGAAACACTAGTTAGAAGTTCTATATTTGAATCACTAGTTAACTATTAAAATCTCAAAACAAATAAATATTGTATTTTCTGAAAAATTTGGAATATCACTAAAATAGATATACCTTGACATCCATACGCTTGATCCATAAATACACTAATCAAATCACTAGTTGACTGTTAAAATCTCAAAACAAATAAATTGATTTTTTATGAAAATTTTGGAATATCACTAAAATCGATCTATCTTGACATGCATATCTTGGATCTTCGAGAAATATTTTTTAAAACAATCGGAACACCAATTTGGGCCAATATTACTTAGAAGTATTAGTTAGAACAATGGTTGACTATAAAAATATTAA
Organism: Heracleum sosnowskyi; assembly: GCA_030848705.1. Taxonomy (NCBI): domain Eukaryota; kingdom Viridiplantae; phylum Streptophyta; class Magnoliopsida; order Apiales; family Apiaceae; genus Heracleum; species Heracleum sosnowskyi. The sequence continues at coordinate 17,022,269 of CM061239.1, forward strand.
AACAAATAAATTTATTTCTTTTTGTAAATTTTGAATATCACTAAAATAGATTTATCTTAACATCCGTATAGTTGGATCACCGAGAAATATTTTTTAAATAAATAAATAATAATAATAAGCTTAATAATTATGATAAAGTTTATCAAAAATGTTTATAAGTATTAACAAAATACATTGCGGTCTGGGAAACAAAATTTTTGAGAAATGTTTTCGTTGCCGGGCTCAAAAGATTACATCATAAATTTGTATTAAGATTATCACCCACACCATTATAACTTTTAAATAAAATGATGTTTTACAAAGTGTTTTATTATATGGCCGAACCATAAAATTTTAAATGGCGACTAATTGCAAGATGTTAATTTTATAGATTATATTTTTGTATAGAAGGTGTTTGATTTTATAAAAGGGGTTTATATTTTAGTGCTAATTGTCTTTACATATTAAAATAGTATTTAAATTGTGGGTTTTGATTATTGTGAATGGAGTAAAATGAACAGGAGTGTATAACAATTAATGAGATATGTTAAGGTTTGTGCAGAGAGTGAGGTGTTGGAGTATGGTCAGCATCCTTCTATTGTTCGTGTCACTCATCCCACCAGCCCTAATAAGGCTTGTTGCCCTGATAAGGCCGGTTGCCTTGGTCAGCAGAGAGTGAGGTTACATGTAAAGAACTTGAATATTCTGAAATCATGTCACAATTGAAAGAATTGAGCTGTGAAAAATTGTGTCTATAATCATCCCAAATGATTTGTTAATCCATGTACATGTAATGTACATTTAAAAACCATAGATGTTTGTAACACTCTAGTAAAATATTCAGTCTTCATCTGCATTCCATATTTTTGCTTTATGATCCTTGCTTTAAAATTTCTACAGAAAATATCTCTGGTTGTTTTTACTAACTAGTTCCTCTCAGTAGAAGTAGCTTGCACCATCATCTTTTACTCTTTAAACCTTGGAGGCAGCCATTTGTTTTCATATTTTTGGTTTCTATTTCCTTGTTGCAATCTAGTGTGATCTCCTTCCCGTCTTCTTTGTATAGTTCTCATGGATTCAATCTGGGAAAAACTTGTTGTTGAGTATACAACAACGAAAGCAAAACCCAAAGCGAATAAACAAGAACAAGAAAATAAACGACAATCACACAAGACAAAGATTTACGTGGTTCGGAAATTCCTACTCCACAAGCCGCACTAATTTTGTATTGATCTCTCACAACTATGTTGTGTTCTGTTGTGTTCTGATGTGTTGGTGTTTTACAATTACATGAGACTATTTATAAGAGAAAAAACTGGGCCTAAAACTAATCAGAGTCTAATTCTGAAATTCTGAAATTACTAACTCTAATTAGAATTCAGATCTGGAAATTCTAACTCAAATCAGAAACCAATTCTGAAACCTGTTAGACTCCACAAACCCAACAATCTCCCACTTGGAGTCTGACCACATCTTCTCTTCACTCTTGTAAATCTAGTAACACCCAATACTTCAATCAATAACTCTCACTAGTGCAGCGCCTTCTCATCAATCAATTCTGAAGGCCAGTTGAAGCTATGCAAAGCTTCAACTTTTCATTGGTAACCACCTTAGTCAACATATCTGCAGGATTCTTTGAACCAAGGATTTTCTTCAAGGACAAAGTACCATTGCTAATCAACTCCCTCGTAAAGTGATATCTCAGCTGAATATATGCTTCGTCCTAGCATAAAACACAGGATTCTTCGCAAGATGAATGACACTTTGACTGTCGCTATACAAAGCACTGTCAGCCTGTTTCTTGCCCAACTCTTCAACCAAATCATCTCCTTGCCAGCTTCAAAGATAGCCATATATTCTGCTTCTGTGGTTGAAAGAGCAACACTCTTTTGAAGTCGAGACATCCAACTAATTGTTGTGCCACCCAAAGTGAAAATATATCTCGTAGTACTTTTTCTTGTATCCAAACATCCACCCAAATCTGCATCAGAGAACCCTTCCAAGATAACATCTTTCTTACTGAAACATAATGCAAACTTGGATGTGCCTTTCAAGTAGCGTAACAACCACTTGACTGCTTCCCAATGCTCTTTTCCTGGATTAGACATGAACCTGCTAACAACTCCCACTGCATGAGCAATGTCTGGCCTTGTACACACCATATCATACATCAAACTGCCAACTGCAGATGCATACGGAACTTTAGCCATATCTTTCTTGCCTTCATCCGTTTTAGGTGACTGCTTCTTCGTGAGATTAAAGTGAGTTGCCAACGGTGTACTTCTGGTCTTCGCATCCTGGACACTGAATTTCTGCAATAATTTCTCAATATACTTCTCTTGAGATAATTTCAAAGTACCTTCAGATCTATCCCTTATGATGCTCATACCAAGTATCTGTTTTGCTGCACCCATATCCTTCATCTCAAACTCTTCAGACATCTGTCTCTTTAGCCTGTTGATTTCCCTCATGTTTGATCCTGCTATCAACATGTCATCAACATACAACAACAATATGATATACGATGAATCAAACTGTTTAAAGTAACAACAATGATCCATAGCACTCCTCGTGTACCCATTCTTCATCATAAAGTTGTCAAACTTCAAGTACCATTGTCTTGGTTCTTGCTTCAAACCATACAAGCTTTTTATAAGCTTACAAACCAAGTTTTCTTTCCCAGCTACCTAAAATCTCTCTGGCTGAACCATGTAGATGTCTTCCTCAAGATCACCATGTAAGAACGCGGTCTTAACATCTAGCTGCTCTAGATGTAACTCCTCTGCAGCCATAATGCTTAGCACAAGTCTAACTGTAGTCATCTTAACAACCGGAGAAAATATATCAGTATAGTCAATACCCTTTTTCTGTTGATATCCCTTGACTACTAACCTTGCTTTGTACCTTTTGTTGCCATCTGGTTCTTCTTTGATCCTGAACACCCACTTATTCTGTAAAGCCTTCTTTCCTGCTGGTAATTCTGTTAAAGACCAAGTCTCATTGTTTTCCAGAGAATTCATCTCTTCGTCCATGGCTGATTTCCACTTAACTGAATCATCCACCTGAACTGCCTCTGAATAACACTGAGGCTCTCCATCCTCGGTCAATAACATGTAATATGCTGAAGGAGAAAATATTTGTGGCGGCCTCACAGTTCTGCTAGATCTTCTTACCTCAGCCTGTGGAGTAACTGAACCTGTCTCATCAGCATTCTCAGAACTCCCACTATTTCCTGCAAGATGTTCTTCAGTAATATCTTCAAGCACGACTTTCTCTTTTTCAGATTGTTCCTTTGTAAACTCAGAATCGACTGCAAGCTTATCCTTGTACACCGCATTTTCATTAAAAGTAACATCTCTACTTCTAACGACCTTTTTCGTCAGTTCATCCCAGAAACGGTAACCCATATCATCTGAGCCATAACCAATGAAGATACACTTTTTTGCTTTCGGATCAAGCTTGTCTCTGTCTGAATCTTTAACACACACATAAGAAACACAACCAAAAACTCGCAAGTGTGAAAGATTTACCTCTTTTTTCTGCCACTCTTCTTCAGGAATCTTGAACCCCAAAGGAACTGAAGGTCCTCTGTTTATGAGATACGCTGCTGTGCTAACTGCATCTGCCCAAAAAATCTTCGGCAACCCTGCATGTAACCTCATACTCTTGGCCATCTCATTCAAGGTTCTATTCATGCACTCTGCAACACCATTCTGCTGCGGTGTCTCTGGAATAGTGTTAATCATTCTAATCTCATATTCTGCGCAATAGCTTTTAAACTCATCACTACTATACTCACCACCATTATCTAACATCAAACTCTTAACCTTCAAACCAGTCTGAGTTTCAACTTCAGTCTTCCACTTCTTGAAAGTATCAAACACATCTGATTTTTTCTTCAAAAAATAAATCCATACCTTTCTAGTGGAATCATCAATGAAAGTGACATAGTAGCGAGATCCTCCCAACGATGCAACTGTTGTTGGACCATATACATCTGTATGAACTAGCTCTAACTTCTTAGCCTTCGGGGTCCTCCCTTATTTTGCAAAAGTAATTCGTTTCTGCTTTCTAAGAACACATGGCTCATAGAACCCAACTTCCACATTCTTCAGCTCTGGAATTCTTTCCCTTTGAATTTAACAACTTCATACCCTTTTCACTCATATGACCAAGTCTTTGGTGCCAGAAAGTTGAAGACCCAATCTCATCAGCAACTGCATTTGCTTCATAGCTAGATTGTTCAACTATGTACAAAGTACCCTTCTTCTCTCCACGAGGAACAACTAGATTCCCCTTTATAACCTTCCACTGTCCGTTTCCGAAAGAAACTCGATACCCTTCCTTATCTAACTGACCCATAGAGATATCAACATCTTCTTAAGTCCGGGAATGTACCTTACATCTTTCAACGTCTAGCTAGTCCCCAAAGAGGTCTTGAGATTAATATCTCCCATGCCCGCAATATCCAAAGTCTCATCATCAGCAAGACGAACTTTACCAAAATTTCCAGGTCTGAAATTTAACATAAAATCCTTGCAAGGGTTAGCATGGAATGATGCACCAGAATCCATAACCCATGATTCAACCGAACATTCAACACAACAAATCAAAACATCGTCGCTCACCACTTCTTCAACTACATTGGCTGAATTATCCTCTTTTTTCTTTCCTTTAGGAGCTGCAGGAGCCGTACACTGATTTCTGAAGTGACCCTTCTTTTGACAATTCCAACAAACAATCTCCTTACGATATTTGGATTGTCCTCTTTTCTGTGACTTCGATCTACTACGCCCATGATTCTGCCCCCTCTCGGACTTTCTACCTCTGCTCTCTGTACTCAATAAGGAACCTGACGACTCTCCTGAGTTTCTCCTACGAATATCTTCTCCAAGAATCGAATCTCGAACTCCATTAAAAGTCATCTTACCGCTCCCAGATGAATTACTAATAACAGTTACAAATCCTGACCAACTGTCAGGTAACGAGGATACCAACAACAGGGCTTGTACTTCATCATCGAATTTAATATCCACTGATGCCAATCTTGACAGGATAGAATTAAATTCGTTCACATGATCAGCAACACAATCACCTTCATTCAATCTCGCGGCAAACAACAAACGACACAAATACACCTTATTCGAAGCAGATGGCTTCTCATACATATTTGTTAACGCCTTGATCAATCCATAAGTTGTCGTTTCCTTGACGATATTGTAAGCAACGTTCTTCGCCAAAGTCAATCTGACAACACCCAGAGCCTGCCTATCCAATATCTTCCATTCAATCTCATCCATTGAATCTGGCTTCTTCTCTTCTAGCGGTTGGTGTAGTTTTTTCTGATACAAATAATCTTCAATTTGAATCTTCCAATATCCATAATCTTTGCCATCAAATTTGTCGATCTTTACTTTCCCATCTTCTGCCATCGCTCCCACTCGCCTGAAAACCTAGGCTCTTGATATCAGTTGTTGAGTATACAACAAGGAAAGCAAAACCTAAAGCGAATAAACAAGAACAAGAAAATAAACGACAATCACACAAGACAAAGATTTACGTGGTTCGGAAATTCCTACTCCACAAGCCGCACTAATTTTGTATTGATCTCTCACAACTATGTTGTGTTCTGTTGTGTTCTGATGTGTTGGTGTTTTACAATTACATGAGACTATTTATAAGAGAAAAAACTGGGCCTAAAACTAATCAGAGTCTAATTCTGAAATTCTGAAATTACTAACTCTAATTAGAATTCAGATTTGGAAATTCTAACTCAAATCAGAAACCAATTCTGAAACCTGTTAGACTCCACAAACCCAACACTTGCATATTTTGTAATTTGTAGCAAGTCTGGACAACTACATACACCCCTTCACTAAAATAGTTATAACTCTCTGTAGGAAATTCCTTTGCATGAACCGTTTTTTTTTGCATAAAACACTAGACTCAGAGATATTTCTAATGGTATATAATTAACTGCCCAGAACTTTCTCTATGTAAGCAGTTTATTCTGCAAAGTCGGGCATTCGACAGTTTTCAGATTTTCGTTTGCTTTGTCACATATGCTTCATTGCCCTTTTCTTTTTGATCTTTCTTCAACCTTCTCTTCTTCATTGTTCCACGATACCATGTGAAAATATGCAATGAGTCTTCCGGTCTTTAATTTTCAAATTTAATTCATTGAGCGAGGTATTTAGAGTTAGAACTTCCTCTCGCTATAATACGATTTTCTATCACTTGACAACATTCTTCCTTTGATTTGTTTCATGTGATCTGCTCTTAGAGAGTTTACAAGGCCCCAAGATATTATGTTTTGTTGAATCATAATTTAAATCAGTCAACAAATTCTCTTATATATCATTATTGTCTACACCGCCAGTAGCATAAGATCCGAAGGTAAAAAATACTCTAGTATTCTGATTTTCAAGCCAGAAATCTATTGATATGTAGATCGGTGATATACTTGTTGGACATTAATCTAAACTCTCCTGTGTTTGCTTTATTTAAAATAAATACTGCTGAGTTTTTACATGTCACCACGACTTGGTCTCAGTAGTTGTCGCTTTTGTAGGAGTCCTAGTACGTGTTTAACAGCTTCAGTCGAAGTAGGAAAGTAGTCCCTAGTCTTTCGCACAATAAGGCCGTTGTGGGCTTTACAAGTTCATGATATAAACTCTGAACTATTATTTTGTTATGTATGCATTTTTCAGTTTAATATCAGAAAAGGGAGTTTATCTCAAGTCTCTCAGATTACATACAATAGTATATCTGTTTTGATTTCTATATCTGGTATCAGAGCGCATCAAAGAGAGTAACTATGGACATCGGGAAGGCCAAGAACGGATATGTGGGCCTGACTTATCCACTGTTAGCCAGAAGCAATTATACGGCTTGGGCTTTGAAAATGAGGGTGTTTATGCAGGCCCAGGGCGTGTGGACTGCAGTGGAACCCAGTGATGAGAAGGCAGTAATTGACGACAAGACTGATAAGGTTGCTTTGGCCATGATATACCAAGGCATACCTGAGGAAATCCTCTTGTCTATTGCTGAGAAGAAGACGGCTAAGACAGCCTGGGAAGCTATTAAGACTATGTGTCTTGGAGCAGACAAAGTGATGAAGGCACGAGTGCAGACTTTGAAAGCCGAGTTTGAGGCTTTAACTATGAAGGACAGCGACCAAATCGATGACTTCTACGTTAAGATGAATGGGATTGTCTCGACTATTCGGGCTCTAGGAGAAGACATGACTGAATCTTACATCGTGAAAAAGCTACTTCGAGCGATGCCAACAAAATTCCTTCAAATTGCTTCGACAATTGAGCAATTCGGGAACTTGGAGACGATGTCGGTAGAAGAAACCATAGGCTCGTTAAAAGCTCATGAAGAAAGGATGAAAGGCCATAGAGATAATGGTGGAGGACAACTTATGTTGACTGAAGAAGAGTGGTGCAAGAAGGAGAACAGTGAGGGCAAATTACTTCTCACCAGGGACGAGTGGTTGAAACGAAATAACAGAGGGCGTGCAGATGGGCCATCTAACTGGAAGGGTCGAGCTGGAAGAGATAAAAGCATGATTCAATGTTATAATTGTCGTGGGATGGGGCACTTGGCTATCGAGTGCAAGAAACCTCGACGATCCAAGGAACAAAACCAAGAAGCTAACATGGCCAAGCTAGACGATGAGGAACCTGCCCTCTTACTGGTGAAACATGACAAGGAAGCAGGCAGTCAATTGTTATTAAACGAAGGGGGAGTAGTGCCAAGACTTGCTCCAGGTGGTGAAGAAAAGACAAGTGCATCCAACGTTTGGTACCTTGATAACGGAGCAAGTAATCACATGACGGGTCAAAGGTCAAAGTTTACTGAGCTTGATGAGGGAGTAACAGGTCAGGTCCGATTTGGAGATGGATCCACAGTAACGATCAAAGGGAAGGGATCAATCCGCTTGAAATGCAAAAATGGTGAATTGCGACTACTGCGTGAGGTATATTTCATTCCCTCTTTATGTAATAATATTATTTCGTTGGGACAGCTTTCAGAAGATGGGAACAAAGTTATACTGCAAGGGGAGTATTTGCGGGTGTATGATACAAAAGGAATTCTATTGATGAAAGTAAGACGAACAGCGAACAGGCTTTACAAGATTCTAATTGAAGAGGTCAAACCTGAGTGTATGTTGTCAAAAGCAGAAGAATTATCGTGGCTTTGGCACTCTCGTCTGGGCCACGTAAACTTTGCTGCTATGGCGCTCTTATCTAACGAGGATATGGCATATGGGCTCCCAAAGATTATACAACCTAAGGAGGCATGTGAGGGCTGCTTGATGTCAAAACAGGCGAGAAAACCGTTCCCCAGCCAAACACAGTTTGTTGCAAGTCGCGTCCTTGAGCTAGTACATGGAGATATTTGTGGGCCATTGTCACCACCCACACCAGCCGGCAACAAGTACTTCCTCCTGTTTGTTGATGATTGTAGCCGTTTTATGTGGGTGTACATGTTGAAATCGAAAGACGAAGCATTTGAGTACTTCAAAAAATTCCAGAAGCTTGTTGAAACCAAGTCTGAACGCAAGATCAAAGTTTTGCGAAGCGACAGAGGAGGGGAATTCTGCTCAAACAATTTCAAAACTTATTGTGAAACTGCTGGCAATGAAAGGCATTACACGGCTCCGTACACCCCACAACAAAATGGGGTGGTGGAACGGCGTAACAGAACTGTTGTAGCTATGGCGAGGAGCTTCCTGAAAAACATGAATATGCCCTGTGAATTTTGGGGTGAGGCTGTTCGACATTCCGTTGATATTCTCAACAAGTTACCAACTCGTGTGAGAATTGGCAAGACTCCCTATGAAGGCTGGAAAGGAGAGAAACCAAACTTTGAGTTCACCAAAGTGTTTGGCTGTCTATCATACATGAAAGAACCTAGTGTCCTTACACGCAAATTAGAAGATCGTAGCAGGCCTGTGATTCACTTAGGACGGGAGCCAGGAACAAAGGCCTACCGTCTATATGACCCACGATGTGGTTCTCTGCATATCAGTCGTGACGTTGTATTCAAGGAGAATAAAAGTTGGAACTGGGATGATCAGTATGCTAAGGAGACAGTTAATTCTACCTTCACAGTCGTTGGGTATCCCATGGGCGAGCAGCACGACGAACTTGAAGATACTGTCGATTCTCAAACTCGAACTGCATCACAGCAGTCTGGTTCTGCATCCTCAGACATCTCTCCAGAAGTGTCATCCCGGATCACTGGTTCTGCAGAAACAGGGGAACAGTCAATGTCACCAGGAGTGACTGTTTCTGCAGCAACGGGGGAAGAATCAGCTAGAAGTGCCTCGAGTTCAAGTGCCTCGAGTGCAAAAAGTGGTGTAAGCAGCGAGGAACCTCGAAATTTTCGTCTTCTTGGTGAAATCTATGACGAAACTGAGGAGGTCGAACTGATGGATGAACTGATGTTAATGGGAGTGGAAGAACCTACCAACTACAAGCAAGCTGTAAATGAAGAGGAATGGGTGAGAGCAATGAACGAAGAGATCAGTGCAATTGAAAAAAATCAGACATGGCAACTTACCGAGCTACCAGTTGGTCACAAAGCAATAGGACTAAAGTGGGTGTTTAAATTGAAGAAAGACACAGATGGAAGGATCACAAAACACAAGGCGAGACTAGTCGCAAAAGGCTACGTACAGCAACAAGGAGTCGATTTCGAGGAAGTATATGCCCCTGTGACTAGGTTGGAAACTGTTCGACTACTGATTGCTCTTGCAGCCAAAAATGATTGGCAGGTGCATCATCTTGATGTGAAATCCGCATTCCTGAATGGAGAATTGCTTGAAGAGGTCTACGTTGCTCAGCCGGAAGGGTTTGTGAAAAGGGGTCAAGAACATAAGGTGTACAAACTTTTCAAAGCGTTATACGGTTTACGCCAAGCCCCACGAGCTTGGTATGCTCGATTAAATAAATGTTTGGAGGATCTCGGATTTGCTAAGTGTCCATACGAACACGCGGTGTATACTAGGCGTGAAGGTGAAGAAGTTCTCATAATAGCTGTCTACGTTGACGACCTGCTGATCACAGGTTCGAGCATTTCGAATATCAACAAATTTAAGAAGGAGATGGGGCGTGTCTTTGAGATGAGCGACCTGGGGAGACTCTCTTACTACCTGGGAATGGAAGTTGATCAAAAGGGCAGTCACATTGAACTCAAGCAATCAGCGTATGCACGAAAGGTTCTTGAGAAGGCAGGTATGGAAGATTGTAATTCTGTTAAGTACCTTATGGAACCTGCGTTAAAGCTGGACAAAGACGAAAAGGGCAAACCTGTGAACTCGACTCAATTCAAAAGCATGGTGGGTGGTTTAAGGTACTTGGTTCTAACTCGCCCTGACATAGCATACTCAGTTGGCATGGTTAGTCGATTTATGGAACGACCCACCACATTACATCTCAATGCTGTCAAACGCATCATGCGTTATGTGAAAGGAACGTTGGAATATGGTCTGATATACGCGAAAGGAGAAGGCAATTATCTACTTTCAGGTTACTCTGACAGTGATTTCGCAAGCAATGTGGAAGATAGGAAGAGCACTGGAGGTATGGCTTTTTATCTAAATGAAAATCTTGTTACTTGGGTCTCTCAAAAACAGAAGTGCGTTGCATTATCAACTTGTGAAGCTGAGTTTATGGCAGCAACTGCGGCAGCCTGTCAAGGAATATGGTTGTATAAGCTACTACAGCAAATAACCGACATCAAGACTGGTCCTGTGGTTCTCTATATCGACAACAAATCAGCGATTGACTTGGCTAAAAATCCAGTGTTCCACGGCAGGAGTAAACACATTGATACTCACTATCATTTTATTCGCGAGTGTGTTGAGCGTGGTGAAGTAGTAATCAAACATGTGAACACTCATGAGCAGAGGGCTGATGTGTTAACTAAAGCTTTGTCTAGAGCTAAGTTCGAGGGCATGCGTGATCTGTTGGGTGTCAAGAATTTGCAGCAGAGTTTAGCTTAAAGGGGAGTTTGTTGGACATTAATCTAAACTCTCCTGTGTTTGCTTTATTTAAAATAAATATTGCTGAGTTTTTACATGTCACCACGACTTGGTCTCAGTAGTTGTCGCTTTTGTAGGAGTCCTAGTACGTGTTTAACAGCTTCAGTCGAAGTAGGAAAGTAGTCCCTAGTCTTTCGCACAATAAGGCCGTTGTGGGCTTTACAAGTTCATGATATAAACTCTGAACTATTATTTTGTTATGTATGCATTTTTCAGTTTAATATCAGAAAAGGGAGTTTATCTCAAGTCTCTCAGATTACATACAATAGTATATCTGTTTTGATTTCTATAATACTTGTCTCAGACTTGTAAAAAGCCTTCTTTAATATCGTATGGTGGGTTTGTTCCAGTAATAATAGAAAGTACATTATGCTTAAAAAGCTTAATTTATGTAGGTTTGTTGATCGATATTTTTTTATGTACTCGTCTTGGAGCTGATCCCACAAATTTTTTCTAAGTTCATGAACGATAGGATACCATAAATTGCATTCTTTAGGGACCGTAAGGAATTTTTTATGAATGTCGAGGTATCCCAAAGAGAAAAAATAAGGGAATCTGCCAAACACTTCTATGATTACTTTTTCCTCTATTGTTTGATGCTTAGGAAGTTGGGAATCCTGGTGGACAGAGTAACAAGAGCACCTGGAATGTACTGGATTGATTGGACAATTGGCTAAATTTATTCTTTCTATCCGCTTCTTCATTTACCAGTATGGAATTGTTTCTCATCTACATGTGACCAGTAATGACATGGCTATCCTAGAAGATGAAATAATTGGAGCGTAATTGTGATTTTCAGAGATTCCTGTCTTTTTTTGCTTGCTTGCTTATTAGTTGATAGTGGTAGTTTATTAGTGAAGATTATTAGTTGATAGTGGTAGTTTATTAGTGAAGATAGTAGTGCAAATGCATTTTAATATTGGTTTAGCGTGAATACATTTTAATATAGTTTGTGGAAATATTTATTAGTTTGAACATTAATTTTTTATGTTTTTCATTGAAGATATATCATGGATTTTAGTATAAGTTTGGCTTGGATACATGTTTGTTAATGCAGTATGTTTGCAGGGCTTCACTCTTTCTGCCAATTAACTCCTTATATATAATAAGCGTAAGGGAGATGTTATCCAAAACTTTGGTCGTACTACCAAAAGTATATGATCCGTTGGATTATAAAACTATAAATATTCAAATAGATGAGGACCGTTAGATATAATATTAAAAATTGTATTTGATTAATAATAGGATAGTATTTAAATACTAAAAGGTGTATTTTGATAATTTAAACCAATTATAAATAGGTTTTCTATATTGAATAGAAATCTTTATGTAAAAAATCGTAATTATCTTTTCTATTTAGTTTATCGATAGTTCCAGTTAGATAATAATTATTGAACCATCATTAAATTAAAGATAATTTTGTTAGCTTCGCGTGGGCTGTAAAATTGTTAAAATCTGTTGTCTAAAACTCAACATAGAGCCAAACAGTAAAGTGATTATCTAAATTTTAATATATTTTTTTTAATTTAAACCAATTATAAATAGGTTTCTATATTGAATAGAAATCATTATGTAAAAAATCGTAATTATCTTTTCTCTTTAGTTTATGGATAGTTCCAGTTAGATAATAATTATTAAACCATCATTAAATTAAAGATAATTTTGTTAGCTTCGCGTGGGCTGTAAAATTGTTAAAATCTGTTGTCTAAAACTCAAGATAGAGTCTAAACAGTAAAGTGATTATCTAAATTTTAATAATTTTTTTTTATTATTGTAGCACCAATTTAATTTTTTTCCTAATTCTTTTAAATTTATAAATTCTATGTTTATTTCAATAAAATATTAAAATCAATTTAAGAAAAAATTAAAATCGATATGGTCCGTGTACGACCACTATACGACCAAATTAATTATTAGAGTTAGATCTTAAATAGATCGATGAGAATTGTTAGATCTAATATTAAAAAGTGTATCTAATTAATAATAGAATTATATTTAAATACTAAAAAGTGTATTTTGATAATTTAAAATTTTTCTATGTAAAAATTCTTAAATATCTTTTCTCTTTAATTTATGTATAGTTCGAGTTAGATAATAATTGTTAAACCAAATATCAGATAACAATTCATATCGATTACAATATTAAAAATTATCTCATGTATATCATATAACAATGATACATGTGGATCCTGCGTTATAAGACACTTAAGAAAACTCATGTACATCAATAAATTTAAACATTTTTTTTTCTGAAGGAACATAACAATAACAATTTGATTAATCCAAATTATAATTATATTATTTTACATATAACAAACATAAAAGAATAATATCAAAATATTATTAAAATATTGAGGGTTTCATATTCATAAACAATAATTTTGAATATAATATTTAACCATCTTTTCTTTTCGGTTTATGGGTAGGTCACTGGTCAAGTTAGATAATAATTATTAAATCATCATTAAATTAAAGATAATTTCGTTAGTTTCACATGGGTTGTAAAATCGTCAAAATTCAATTTCTAAAACTCATGATAGAACCCAAATAGTAAAGTGAGTACATATCTAAATTTTAATAAATATTTTTTTATAATTGTAGCACCAATTTATTTATTTTTCCACTAATTCTTTTAAATATAGAAATTTTATCTTTCTTTCAATAAAGTATTAAAATAAATTAAGAAAAAATTCAAATCGATAAATACTATAATAATATGATAATAAAATTTTATATAATCATAACATAATTTTTATACTGTTTAATAATTTTAAAGTAATAATGTATTTTAAAATTTTATATACACTATAAATAAAACCGAAACATTAAAAGTAAAAGCAGTTAGTAAGATACTTATATCAGTATGTAGTTGATATCCTTATTATATTAAACTCTTTTATATAATAAGCATAATAGGGATTTATCCAAAATTTTGATCGTGACAACCAAATTAATAAGGACTATTAGATCTTAACTATATAAATGAAAATCGTTTGATCAAATATTAAAAAAGTGTATTTTATTTATAATAGGATTATATTTAAATTCTAAAAAGTCTATTTTGATAATTTAAACTAAATATACCAAATATAAATAAGTTTTCTATATTGAATAGAATTCTCCATGTAAAAAATTCGTGACTTTCTTTTTTCTTTCATGGACAATTCCAGTTAGATAAAAATTGTTAAACCATCTTTTAATTAAAAATAATTTAATTATCTTCACGTGGGGTGTAAAATCGTCAAAATCTGATTTTTAAAACACAAGATAAAGCCCAAATCAGTAAAGTGAGTATTTAAATTCTAATAATGATTATTATGTCGTCATTATTTTAACGCCAATTTAATTACTTTTTTCTAACTATTTTAAATTTAGAAATCTATGTTCAAAAATTAAAATTAATCTAAGAAAAATTCAAATTAACAAAGAATATAATAATACGAGGATAAAATTTTATAAAATTGTGCATATTTTTTATCCTATTTTATTAAGTTATAGATCATAACTAATCAAATAAAATTTATTATTAAATAATAAACTATACACAAATGGTGATTTTGTTTTATAAGCACTCATAGAGACCTAATTTCATTGTTAGCAGGACTATATTCATATTAAAAAAAATCGTATTTTGAAATTGTAGACTCAGCTACAGACCTAACTTTTTTAACCTATATACAATGTAAATTATTAAATTCGAAACTTTAAAAGTTTGTTAATCAATTTGTATAATACTTTTCTGAAAAATCGTACTTTACAAAAAATATTATCAAATAACCTATGTCTGAAAGAAAAAAAATGAAAAAAATAATTCAAAAAAAACCCTGTAAATTTTAATATGTTATTGGTAGATTCAAATCTTAGATCATTCTACATGATAATTTTACTATTATATCTAACGTTTCTGAACAATTTAATTTGAAAGATCCAACGACTATGGATTGAGTGATCAAACAAAGCTATCACACTTATAAGAAAGCTTTCATTATTTAGTTTTTAATATAATAACATAGATATTTACGGGATATACTATAAAAAAATGAATTTTATACAGAATTTTGATCGTCACCACGGTGTACTACTTTAAAAGAAGAACTATTACAAAAAAAAATATATTTTAATTGATAATTTATTTTCTCAAAAGTTCAAAGTTCCCACATCATTAACATATTACAAAAAAGAGTATTATATTTTAGTAATAAATATTTAAAAAAAATAAAAAATATATAAATATTAAGAAAAATTAATGATGTTATCCTGGTAATTTGGTCCTAAATACCGCCAAAACATTCTCAACCGTTAGATCCAATACTTTTAAAAATAGATGATCAAGATTATATCATATAAAAAGAAATTATTATCTAAAAATGATATAAGTTAAAAGATATTATATTAGGATTGGATTTTCCAAAAAGTTAAAACATAAAAATAGTTGTAATTAAATAATGAACCCCATTTATAACCAAAATAATAAAAATCGTTTAATCTTAAATAGATAGGTGAAAACCGTTAGATTTAACATTAAAACATGTATTTGGTTAATAAAGGTTATTCTAATAATCTAAACTACATATAAGTTAAGTAGATTTCCTAAATCGAATAGAATTCTCAACTTTAAATTTCGTCACTTTATTCTCTTTTTAGTTTTAGAATAGTTTTTAATTGAAAAATAACTATTAAACCACAACTAAATTAAAGATTATTTTGTGAATTTCATGTGAACCGTAAAATTGGCCAAATCTAACTTTTATAACTCAATATAAACAAATATTAAATTGAGCGTGTAAAATATAATAAATATCAAATTTTTAACTATAATTTTTTTGGCTAAATCTTTTTTAACAATAATTTAATCATGTAAACTAATAACTTTTAAATATTAAAATATTCATAAATAAATATAATTATAAATATTAAAAAAACAATCGTGTGTTGCATCGTAATAAAAATATAATTATAAGCACAATAATTATAAATAAAATTTAAGTAACCGTGCATCGCACGGGCTATAAGCTAGTTTTTTTAAAAAAAATTATAGTATATGAGACGAGGGTTTTTTAGACAAAAAATATGTCTGAAAAATGTATAAACAAATAAATAAAACAATTGTTTGAATTCTAATAAAACAAGTGAAATGTTATTTCTAGAGCTGTTTTTTAATTTTCAGAGCGATATATGTTACATATGCACCCTGCATTCACAAAGTGTTGTATATTATCTTACAATATGCTACAAATAACTCTGCAAATAAAAAAAAGAACTATGGAAATAACATTTCTCTAAAACAATCGTGTATAATAAACAATTGTGTATTCTTGAACAACAGTTATGTTGCTGGTTGTATGAATTCTAATAAAACAATAGTTTTATAAAACAGTTGTATAATCTTTAACAACAGTTACCATTCCCGTTGTTTGAAATCTAATGGCACAATAGCTTCTATAAACTATTGTGTAACCTTCACAAGTTTGAGTACTTTTTCTCAATGGTCCGAAAAATCGTTGTACTAAGTATGCATTAGACCATGGTTTTTGGAGGAACAAAAATAAACCATTGTATATTAATTGTGGGCAACACTTTTTTGATGGAGTGTTGTCCTGAAAAAACATACATTCATTCCTTTAATCAGGACCAATTGACCCTAATACATAACTAAACAGATTGAACAAAGTCTAGTTTTACAAAATCGATAAGCTTAGTACTCATATTTTCTAATTAATTAGTAGCAGACTGAGAGGTTGACCCCCCCCCTTTTTTTTTTTTCTTCCCACTCTTCTTGGATCTCTCAAACTTCTTGGCATAGATACGCTTTCCATTGATACTATACACAGATTTTTCTCCAGGAGGAGCAATTTTTGGAATGATGGAAGGCGAACGGCACACCATTCGAGCAAACAGTGGTTGCTGATCACTTGGAGCATCCTCCATATATATCTCTTCGATGAACTGACCAAAAATCCTGTTACAAACATAAATTAAAATTGATGTCAATTTAATTATTTACGGAATATATGGATATATAATTTAGCATATATGATACCTTGTAAAGAATACTTGAATTTCCACTTTAGCGATATAGTATCCCCTAGAAAATGTCAAGAATATTGTTCTATCATCCGGCGGCACATCTAGTTCATCCTCGCATCCATCCACAAGCTGCAAACCTCCACAAAATTCACTAAGATCGGCATTCGGATCTTCTAATATATTTGCTAGTTGCTGGGTGGGCGGCAAGTAATTTACAGGTCCCAGATTTTCTCCAAACCCTAGTTGAGGAAAACCACCTGCAAAGTGGGGGTAAACAGGAGGAGGCACAAAAACTGGATTTCCACCTGTAAGTATGTCTCCAAAAGCCCTCATACAGACTTCAACAACAACTTTTTTAACATTTTCAAGAATCTTAATCCTGTTTCGGTGAAATTGAGGCAAGTTGATTTCACCAGAACATAATTTTGAAAGCAAGTACATGCTAATTGACTCATCCAAGTGAGTGCTCATTAAGCAGATTAAAAGAGCAGCCACTTCGTCAGCAAGTTGGAGAACCAGATGCAGTGGCCAAGAAATCACCTTGAAGACAACATTGCGGCTGTACCTTATTTTTTCTAGCCAAATGAGGAAGGCCACTACATGCATCGATTCATCAACATTTCGGCCCAGATTACAGATTAGCATGTAAAACAGCTTCCTGTCAATTGTGTGGTATAGATTTAATTCTTGGTCACTCATTTTTTCTTCGACCCAATTTAAGGCTGGGTCATACAGAGCAGACCTCTCGTACTGGTACACATCAAATTCGGTAGCCATTCACTTAACTTTGTAGATATATATATATATATATATATATATATATATATATGAACAGAAATAATATAAAGAAGAAGAAGCCTTTAGTGATGTATATGTGAGGAAGAAATGAAGAGTTTTAGTGGTAAGAGTTAAACTCGTACAAGGGATTTATATAACAAACTTTATGGTATTTGGAGGGTTTATTTGAGCTGACGCGTCTTTCACAAAATATTCTAACAATTCAAAAGTTCAGGCTTTTTTTCTTTTTTTTAATGTTTAGGATCGAGTAGATTCTCTCTAATAATGAAAATGACTTCATTTGTTCCCTTAAAAGCAATGATTTTCTTAATTTGTTGGAATTCCAATACAGTAAAATCTATGTAATGAATAATATCCTACAGATTAAATATTATCTTAGGATTATATTTATCTTTTTCTTTCCTTAGGAAGATTTATATTCTCTAGTCCAAATGTATTAGTTTAAAAAATCAAAAAGCAAGTATAATACAATATATGTGCAATATATGTTTCCAAATCATATATGAGAATATAATTGTAATGATAATATCATGGAGATGAAATAAATATATTTATAAATTATATCAAAAAATTATCTCATATCTTTGTAGTTAAAATTTATTTTATTTCGAGCAATTGGTTATAAAATATTAAAAATAGGCCTAAGTCTATCATATCAAAACTAATTTTACAAGAGATTCTATGTTAGGAATTATGTTATTCTTGATGATAACCAAATGAACTCAGTAAAATTTGTACGGTAGCCTTCAAACGGATAGCATGTGTATACAGTATCCGTTGAAGGGTAGCTTATCAATTGATAAGACTCTTTGTAACATATTCCTTTAATTTCAATAGCAGTCGAAAGTGTGATAGGGACAGTTCTGTCAATTCACATGGGTTGATGAAACAAAAAGAAGCATGAGAACCAGCATTTTGGGAAACCCTGAAGAAAAAGAAAGCATTCTATTTTCATCTAGTCAATAGAGATGATTGAAGAATGATATTCAGTTAAAACGCAAATCATTTCAAGCACCACTGGATTTAGAGTGGAAAAGCAAGCTTTTAGCTTTACCTACTGAATATTTTATGTAGTTAAATTAGGTTTGTAAACTTGAAGTATACAACCAAGTGTAGCAATGTTTTTGTAAGTAAGAAATCAGTTTAGTGTTCAAAAGCTTAAACAGTACTCTATTGTAAATTGCTGAAGCAAAAACATTGTAACTACAACTGTGTATTTGTTCTAAACATCACATAGATTTCTTCAAATAAAATCTCTCAGGTGGAACAATCAATCCACCTCAATTTTTTAATTCTTGAATTTTTATTAACTGCAATTTTAATTTCTGTTCTAAAGTCCTTTGTCTGCAAAAAAATTGGAAATTTTGAAGGATTGTATTCAACCCCCCTTCTACAATCCTGTGATTACATTATTTGGGAATACCAATTGGTATCAGAGCAAGCTTCTAACATACAAGAAGTTTTAAGATCAAAGATAGTCAGAATCATGGGAAAGAAGGATAATGGAGTTCAGATACCAGTTCTTGACAAAGACAATTACTTACTGAAAAGTAAAGATGCATCTGCACTTGCTATCTATGGTTGAAAGCTACGTGGATTGCATTGAGAATGGTCCTCATGTGCCAATGAAGGCTGCTACCACTGTTGAAAAGACTGCACAAGCTGTGGATGGATCAATTCCCAAACCTGCCTCTGAGTGGACACTTGAAGATACTGCTGAAGTTCACAAAGATAAAAAGGCCATGAACATTCTGTTTAATGGTCTAGAATAGGACATGTTTGATAATGTCATTAACTGTACTTCTTCTAAAGAAGTATGGGACACCATTCAAACTCTTTGTGAAGACACATAGCAAGTAAGGGAAAACAAGATGCAACTTTTAATACAACAATATGAACACTTTCACTTCAAAAGTGGTGAATCTCTGAATGATATGTTCCATCTGGGGAGCTAGGCAACGACCCTTTAGATTTTGCATTTAGGTCAGAGTCTTCTCTCGACATCTGTGAAGACTCTTGGTTCAGTAAAGAACCTTTAACCAGTGGTCCTGACCGTAATATGGTCGGAGAACTAGTTGCTTCCGTCAATTTTCCTTTGCCTGTTTGGGATAGGGGTTTAGATATAGCTTTAGTAATAGCTGTCCAATCAGATTCAGAAAAATCTATGAATGGCTCAGTGGAAGATGGAAATGAAAGGTCAACAATTGCCTCAGTTTCAATTCTTCTCCTTTTAGGAGAAGACATAGCTGTTGTTGAAGGGTGTATCTCCTTATGTGGTGCTGCTTTCGCACTATCTCCCTCTACACTCTCGGTTGTTTGAATGTTTGGTATAGTAGGGGTAGAAGTTTCTGATACTGTTTCATTTTGCTCTTCCAAAGGCTCTATGACCGTGGTTAGAGCACTACTACAAATCTAAGCTTAGGAGACGCTACTTACATAGCGTTTTTTAAGAAATGCTATGCAAGAATATTACTTACGTAGCACTTTACACAAAAACGCTATGCAAGTAATTTTGTAAATGAATAAAAATAAGTAGAAAATAAATAAATTTACTAAGATAACGTTCATTACTTAAACGCTATGCAAGGTTGAACTTAAAAAACATTTACAGAAACACTATGCAAGTAGACGTTTTATAAGTAATATTAATTTATTTTTAATTCCTTATCTTACATTTGGATAGCGGTTATATTAGCATTTTTCAAGAAACCATCTCCTAAATGGAATAGTTTTTAATATATTTACACCGATGTTGTTCAAAGCCTCCTGGCCTCCGCTGTCGTGCAGTCGATAATCACAAAGATTACACAATCACTTCCACTGTTCAATCACTTGTGGTGCTCATTACTACAATCGATTTATACTATAGAGATCTCTACTTCTTTCTTATTCGAGTTACGAATCGAGTCTCTACTTCTCTGTTGTTGGATTTCGGATTAGATTTTGATTTGATTCGATCAAAGGTATTTATCTCATCTCTGCTACAAATTTTAATTTGGGCTTTGAATTTTGAATTAATTATTTTGAGCTCTCTACTTCTCTACTATTAGTTTCTTAGGTTTGATTTTAGGGTTCGATACTTCTCACACTATTATGCTGGGTTCTACGATTTGAACTTCTCGGATTCTCTGAATTTGAAATCAGGTATGTTGGGTCGTTAAGAATTCAAGATATATAATTGAAAATTGAAGGTATTGCATAAATTGATTTTGATATGAAATTGTGTATGCTCTCTACTCACATAATTGAGGGATTGTATATTTGTATACTTAGTCTTATTTTCATTTGTTGAACAGATGGGTTGCTACTCCGCATATATGAAAATAGATGATTTTATCTAAACATGTCAAAAAAGAGGTAATGTTAATCTTTTCCTAACAAGTGTTGTATTAGAACTTAAAAGTAATGTATTGCACGATACACGAAGGGAAATTTGTGTTGAAGAGAATCAGAGGTCGGGAGAGTGGTTGTACAAGTGTTTTGAGAGCGTCACAAATGTACGTGCATATGTTGGTAATTTTTTTAAACATCTTGATCTAAATTATGTTAATAGTATGTGCTTCAATGTACTTATAATAGTTGGCTTAAACAAGTTAATAAGTAAATTTGAGAGTGCTTTTTAAGCTTACTTTAGACATACATGATCTTAAATGATACAAGCATATCAGGATTTATCTACATGTTAGTGCATATCGGGATTTATCTTGTACTTTTACGGTAAAAGATTTTTGATTGGTTGGGTTGATTGTAGTGGAAGTTGAAATTATTTTAGCTACGAAAGTAATTTAGGTTGTTTGAAGATACTAGTTGTAGTTCTTTGTGGGAATTTTATAGAAAAATTTAGAATTATATATGGAAATGTGAAGTAGAAAGTTAGCTATTGTATAGTTGTTAAGAACGGAATAGAGAAATTAATCTTGAAAGATGTGAATAAAAAATTGATTATATTTTCTTGCTTATTTTGACAAAATTCTAACAAATTTGTTTTCAGTGGTTATTAAATTGCAGTGAAGGAGTAACACAAGAACGTGTACCAATTTTTTCCACTTCTTTAACATAAGATAATTTTTTTCAAGTACACTTGGCATGTAAATATTTGGGTAATGTTGCCAATTTAGTAATTATTTTTTTACTGCATTCTTGTCTTCTTGATATGCATCTTTATCTAACGTACAACATAAATGGTCCAAGTACATTAGTCAAGTTGTACATTTAGATCTGCGTACTAAAATAGAAATAAATCATCTGATCAAACATAAAAGAAGTTTATAAGTGGCTGAAAAAAGACAGGGAAGGGACTTATAAATGTAGGAAAAAGTAGATGATAAATATGCATTCTTAATTATGTTAATCCTGTAGCTTATGAACTCTGGACTCTGTTTCCATGCTCTCCATAATCCATCTCTATCTCTAGATATGATAACTAATATGGTATTATGTGTTATTTAACATTATAAATTAATTTTGCCCATCGTGAAATTTTAAATTGTTTTTCTTGTAACATATTCTTGAATCATATAACATATATATATTGCTGGTCTGACCCTAGCAAGTTCCTAGTAATAAGGTAACGGAACTTCTGTATATGAAATGTATGTGAACTCAAAAGTAGTCTTGTTGCAGCAGTGTATCAACCTGATTACACAAATAAATTACACAAATAAAGTTTTACTTGATCAGAATGATAGTGCCACACTTAACTGAGGAAATTGGTGTCATGGTGTCTCTAGGAAGCAACACGAAGATGGCAGATAATCTGGATTTCTGAAACTTCTGCCACCCGGCCAAATAACCAGAAGGAGATTGGAACATCGAAAAGCTGGAAGGTTTGTACTAATAGCCTAATTATGCCTGAATTCAGATTACACAAGGATACAAGATAGTCCAGGGTGTCTAAAGTGTAACACTACCGACATTGGCATCATTATGGAGGTAATGCACTGGTTCAGGTAAAGCTGGAGCTTCAGGCTAACAAGCTTTTATGTTTTATTGTAATCCATGGTAATTTAAAGTTTATGCTTTTATGTTTTATTGTAAGAAGTGATCTTGCTATTTAAAGTTTATGTAATTTGTATATTTGGAATTTATTTCAATTTTATTGAAGTAATTAGAGTTGCAAGTCCAGTTTCTTTCCGGATTTGGATTGGCATTGTCAATTAATTGTATTTAGGAATTTTTACATTTTCAGGAATGTTACATGTTAAAAAAATGACAAAAAAACAATTAAATTTGAATTTTTTAGAAAATGTTAAAAAATGGCAAAAAAACAAATAAAATAATATTTTTTAAAATGTGCAACTTGTATAGCGTTTGTTAAACTTCTATGCAAGTGTTACTATTTTTACATCAAAATACTTAAATAGCATTTGTAGAAGTGTTATCTAAGTAGTATTGCACTTGGATGACGCTTACTTACATAGCATTTCTAAAAACGCTATGTAAGTACACTACAAGAAAAACTGAAACAGACAACGGTCGGCAGTAAAAGCATTGTTTGAAATTTTCACACAACGGTTTTTTTTTTTGCAAAATCTGTCTGTTGTCTGAAAGAACTCCCACAACGGTTTCTAAAACCATTGTCTATTAGAAGGAGTAAAGCAGATGCTTTACACAACGGAATTATAAAACCATTGTCTGAAGAAAGGTCAGACAAGTGTTTCATAAACCGTTGTTAAAAACAGACAAGTGTTTTTTTTTGTTACTTAAATGGATGTCACACAACAGTTTGAATAAACACTTGCCTGATTCTAACAACGGTTTACAAAACCATTGTCTGAAGAAAGTTTTACTTGTATGTGGACTATACTTAATTCACACAACAGTTTCTGCATACCGTTGTCCAATTGAAATCTTAGAGACAATGGTTTTTGGCTGTTAAATATGTTGCTGTCACACAATTGTTTAGCTTACATAAACCGTTGTCTGATAGTTAAAAAAATTAAAAAAAATAATATAAAGAAGTAAACCCCCTGCCAAAGTTTCAAAGGCAAAACCAATTAATACTGCATACATTAACACTAATTCACAAGAACATTCTGTAGTTTGCAATTTCAAAGGCAAAACCAAACAACCATATAGCAGCCAACCATTCAAAGTACATAAATAAAATTACATCAAGAAAGTAAAATTTGTTCATCAACATCTCGCATGTAACTATAGTCATCCTCCTCAAGCAAATCAACGTCCGGTAAATTAGGCACAAAACACTCATTCTCAAGTTGTACCTCTACGGATCCCTCATCTTCTTCATCATTAACTTCATGGTAGTTCTTCTCGGGTAATTTTAACACCACGGACCATAATTTCTCAAGGGGATCGTCTATGTAACATACTTGCTTGACATGTATAGCTAACACAAATGGATCGTTTAAAAACCCCAACCTATTCAAATTAACCAATACATACCCCAAGTCATCTACCTTAGTCCCTATGTTCAAATCTACCCACTTGCACCGAAAAATAGGGATCCTAAAGTTTACATAATCCAGCTCCCATATACTTGTTATAACTCCATAAAATAGTTGTGAAGCATGCTCAATATTTTTATCATTACCCTCCACAATCATTGTATCGGCTTGTACACAGACGCCGCTACATTGAACTTGACGCGTGTCATCCCGATCCTTAGTACTGAACGTAACCCCGTTCACTTTGTAGCCACTGAATGTGGGGACATCCTTGTTAGGCCCATCTGCAATCCATCTTAGCTCCTCCGGTACCTCTTCTCCAGCATTTAAATCCAAATCAATCTGCCAAAAAATTGTTGATTCATGTCAACTATTTTTATCAGAAAAATGCATTAATTTTTAACAAAAATGCACATAATACCTTCTCTTTGAACCAATTTGGGAATGTGTCATTTTGCATGTTTTTTAGCCATATTGCATCATTTTCATGTTCCGGAAATTTGGACATCAAGAATGACATGTGTTCGATGCAGAAAATTATTAATGTCAAAAAGGTGCAGAAAATGAAAGACATAATGAATAAACAATTCTTGACTTACTCAAAAAATGGCATAACTGCAGTAGTATTTTGTAGGACGCATAAGTGTGCTGCGTGCAAATCAGTGTTGCTCGGGGTGATGATGGTTGCACCAGATAATGGCATGGAAGTGGTGTCTTGCATATGCCCACCATTTTTGGGCACCCCAATAGTCCTTTCTTCATGATCAACCAAACACTCAACTGCCTCCTCTGCGATATATGCCTCTGCAATGCAGCCTTCCGCACGAGCCCGATTTCTTATATATCCCTTGAATGTCTTCATATATCTCTCAAACGGGTACATTCACCTAAGAAAAATTGGTCCGCAAAGCTCCACTTCTCTTACAAGATGAACCGATAGATGAAACATTACATCAAACAACGAAGGAGGGAAGTATTTTTCTAGGTGACACAAAGTTTCTACTAATTGTGATTGCATTTTCTCCAACTTATCGACCTCTATAACTTTACTGCATATTGCTTTGAAAAAGAGACAAAACCGAATGACAGTGTTCCTTACCTTTTTTTCCAGTGAGGACCGAATTGCAATCGGGAGCACCTTTCACTCAAGTTCTGCATATCTGTAATTGTTGCTTCATATATGAGTTAATATTTATATAAATATTTTTCAGGGTGTTCCTCTCCAATCCGGGACCAAGGACTGTGGTCTGTTTATCATGCGATATATGAAGGAAATATGTCTTGATAAGGAGCTCAAATTTGTTTCAAAGGTATAAATTTTTTAATTTTGTCATCTTTTGTGTTCTTCTTTTCTATGTTGAAATCTGGTGATAATATAGTTTAATCTTTCAGTGGCTACGGAGGGGCAGCTTATCCTATGGAGTCGATGATCTCAATGAAATCAGGATCGAGTGGGCGAAGTACTTCATGAAGCACGAGACTTCTTAGGTTCTTTGCACATTTAGTAACCACGCACCGCAAATTTTCTGATGCACATGTATTTTTGGGAGTTGCGCAGTATATATAACGATTAACTGATATGCTATGGACATGTAATGGCGTAACTATTTAACTTAAGTGAAGGTTTCAGTCTCTACTTTTGGGGTATGTGCATCCGAAAATCTGATGTTGTTGAACATATTTAACTTAATTAGTTCGTGAATTTTACTTGGTTGGATGTGTTGGTTGTAATGGTTTATTGAACACGATGGAATGGAATGGCTGTTTGTTTTGGTTTTAGTTTGGCTTCTTTATATTGCCAGTTTGGTTTCTTTATATTGCCAGTTTGGTTTTTTAATTTTGTTATATAAAACCATTGTCTCTTGTTATTTTAGGTAATTGGACTATAATGAAAACTGTTGTCAAGCATTGTACTAGGCAATGTGTTGAATTTTCTATGAAACCATTGTCTATTAAGCTAGGTAACAACTTCTTGTTAAAAAAAATCGTTGTCCAAATACATTACTTCAATACAAGCATATGAAACCATTGTGGTAAAGACATCAGACAACAGATACTTAATTTCAAACCACTGTCCATAGAGATTTTTTACAAGCAATATACTAATAAAAACCGTTGTTGTTTTAAAAATAATTCAACGTATTTTATGCTAAACCATTGTCGTAAACACTTCAGACAACAGTTTTTTGTCCAATACCGTTGTCTATCAAAATCAGAAACAAGTGTTTTAGAAACAAAAACTGTTGTGGTTCTGCTAATGTTCAAACATGTTTATCTTTTTAAACCATTGCCTAACAGCTTTCAGACAACAGGTATTTAAAGAAAACAATTGTGCAAGTCAAGAATAGACAACAGTTTTTAGAAAGGAAACCATTGTGTTAAACTATTAAGACAATGGGGTTGTTCTACTAAAACCGTCGTAAATATTTAGATCACACAACACTCTTTTGGAAAATAAAGCCTTGTCTGAAAATTAAAATAACAACATTTTCTAGTTAATAAACAATTGTTGATTTATTTGTCAGACAATGGTTTCTACAACAACCGTTGTTGTTCACGCGTTTCAGACAACGTTTTCTAAGACCAAAACCGTTGTCTGTAGGGAATCAGACAACGGACGCGTCCGTTGTCTGAGCTGCGTAACAGACGGCATCTCAATAGACAACGGTTTTCTAGGGCATCAGACAACGGGCAAAAAGCCTTGTCTGATTCAATTATTCTTGTAGTGGTAATGTACTTAGAGAGCGCCAAAAAAAGCGCTATGCAAGTGAATTGAACTTGCATAGCACTGGCTTACATAGCGCTTAAAAGCGTTATGTAAGCTAAAAAATAAACGCTATGCAAGGCAAAATCTGTAGTAGTGGAGGTTGTTGGTTTTCAACCTCCTGGTCAGGAATGGCCACTGAGCGCTCTGGATCTATGTCCATTGGTGCAGGTTGTTGAGGTGGAACAACAAGTTCATGAATCATACCTTGATTTACTTGTTCCCCTGGGGGTAGAAGTGGTAGGGGTACCGTTCGAAGATAATCCGTCAGAATAGTAGGCACCCCTGAAAGATGATTCTTCTTTATTAAAGCTGCTATAGTATTGCTTTTCATCTTCATGCACTCCATTGTCTCCTCTTCTGCAAAGATTTGTCTCTCCTTATCCGTTAACACATCATTTAATATTAACTGTAGAAACCTTAGATAGAAACATAGCACATAAATTTGGCCTGTTCTTTCTTCCAGAGGTCCCATGCATGGGAGAATCTGATCAATCACTAACCTACCAATGTTAATCTGCCTATTGTTAGCAATAGCAAACCCTAATTTCTGAAGAAACACAGGAATACCATGCAGATTTGTTGTTTTAGCAGTAAAAACATGATGTGTGTGTGAAAGAAAAAGTTCCAGGGCTTAGTTAAGTGATGCTTTAAAAACTCTCCCACAAATAAGTTGGGTTGCTGACTTCTTATGAGAGTGAGACAATCCTAGCCGTCCATTTCCTTGATCAACCTGACAAGAATTGAATTCTTTTCACCTGCTCCACTTTTTCAAAAACTATCGAAGGCAAAGTTTTCTTTTCCTTCGATAGATTTAAATAAAATCTATCGAAAGAACTACTTTGTTTATTTGAAAGTAATTTGATAGTTTTATAAATAAAACTATCAAACCAACACTTTTTATCCACTTCGATGGTTTCTTAAAAAGAAACCGTCGAACTACTTTTCCTTCCTTGACAGTATTTTTCAAACCTTACTTTCTTCTCTCGATAGTTTTTCATAAATGAAAACTATCGAATGTCTTTAAATACAGTTTGATCCTTGAAGATTCTATCTTCTTGCAGCAAGAATATTCCACTTCAATTTAACCTAAACATACCTTATAAATTTCTTTTCACTTCCAGGATGTTTCAGGTCTGACTTAAATAAATTTCTTCCGAGACGATAAACATCTTGATCTTTTAAGTGCTGACAACTAGTGCAACTGGTCTGGTTCACAGATGACTAACACTTGATCAATACCTCTACGTCTTCAATACAATACCATTGATAAGTCTCTTGTCGTTCTGGTTGCTTCATTAAAATTACTGAAATTCTCTGGTACTAACTCTTTATCATTCTAATACTTCTGTAGTCTTGAAAGTCTTGTTTCTTTATTTCTCAATGAGGCTTGAACATATTAATAAACTTCTTTCCGTGACCTGTTTACGGACTTAAAGAATACATATGCTCATTACCCTTAAGAGAGAAAGAAATTGTATCAGATATTATGAGAATACATATGCTCTCACTTCTATATTTGACAGCTAGTAGACCTGATATTATGTTTGCCATATGTTTATGTGCTATATTTTAGGCTGATCCTAGGGAGTCTCATTTAATTGTTAATTAAGAGAATTTTCAGATATCTCAAGGGGACACCAAACCTTGGTATTTGGTACCCTAGAGAATCTGGTTTTGATCTAATTGGTTATTCAGATTCAGACTATGCAGGTTGCAAGATTGATAGAAAAAGTACTACAGGCACCTGTCAATTTCTGGGAAACAAGCTAGTATCATGGTTCAATAAGAAGCAAAATTCAGTATCTACATCAACTTCTGAGGTTGAGTACATTGCAGTTGGAAGTTGTTGTACACAGATTATTTGGATGAAAAATCAATTACTTGATTATGGTTTAAGAGTTGATAAGATTCCAATTTTCTGTGATAACACTAGTGCAATTGCCATAACTGAGAATCCAGTGCAACACTCAAGGACCAAGCACATTGACATTAAGTATCATTTTATCAGGGAACATGTGACGAATGGTACTATGGAACTAAATTTTGTTCCACGTGAAAAACAACTTGCAGATATTTTTACCAAGCCACTTGATGAATCAACATTCTCAAGGTTGGTAAGTGAGCTAGGTATGCTTAACTACTCTTAATCTTATTGAATAGATGCAAGTGTAAAATATAGCCAGTTTTATGATGATTTTCTTGAGAATTTTAATTCTTAGAAAAAGTTGAAATTTTGACTAAGTCAAACTTACTCTTTCAATGGATACCCTCATCAGTGGAAAGTCATTCATAATACTGGGTTTTCATTTTTCAACGGATACCAGCTATTTGTTATTTCAACGGATAAGCTGAATCTCAAAAGGTTTATATCTCATCCATTGATTAGTAGCATCTTAATCTCAACCTTTAATGGTCACATCTCTATCCGCCTCTATATACATACACCTGTGTGTATATAACTGCAGTAAATTTGTGGTTATTTTCTCTGTTTCTTTATTTTTTTTAAACGGTTACTTTCTGCACCAATCAAATGATTTCTTTTGATTATTTGATTAACTTAATGATTTATTTGTGGGAAGTATAAATACATCTTTACTTCTAACAGTTCATTTTTATCATTTCCCCAAATTCTTTAAGGCAAAAATACTTTCTTCTCTCTCAAAGCACAAAGTTCTTTCTCTGTAACCACGCTTTTTCAGCAATGGCACCAACAAACAAGACTTTGTCACCCACTGGATTCACTTATGAGAAGAAATATTTCACTAATTTAGTTGATTTTTAGAACCATCATGAAGCTTATCACAAGATGATGAAGTTTCTCAAGAACTACAAACTCTCCAATGCCATGCTTGAGGCTCCAACTCTATACTGCGAAGTGATAGAGGAAATTTGGGACTCTGTTGTCTCTGAATCTCGGGACGATACAATTTCTTTCTCTCTTAAGGGTAATGAGCATATTATTAATGCTGATATAATTTCTAAATGCTTGAACTTACCTGAGAATAACTGCCTAGAAAAACACACTGATAATGATGTAGTTGCCATGCTTAATTCAATTAGGTATGCTAAATCTACTAACAATCTAGGTAAAATCCAAAGAAAGAGTGGAGTTTCTTATGTGATGCTTTTATCAAAGTGTTTTATGGAAAAATCAGTAATTGGGATGTTGTAACAACATCTATGCTTGATATGTTTTACATGCTCCTAAATGATAGGTATTTTGACCTAGGATCCATGATTCTAATTGATCTAGGTGCTAAGTTAGGTCATAAGAAGTCTAGGAATAAGAATATTTATTTTGCTAGATTTTTCATGTTGTTGGCTAATCATCTTGACAAGGATTTAGCAATCACCCTTCCTGCCAATAAAATGGAATGTTGGGTGCAAAAAAAAAGAGTTTTGGAGGACCTAAAAAAAAGACCTAAACAACAATGTAGAATTGGTCTATTTGCCTATCATAGAGGCAAATCAAGTAACTTCCACTACTACTTATGTTTCCAATCCCCCAATCTATTTGCCTTATACAGTCACAATGGAGGCTGGTACTGTCCAACGGCCTCCTACCCAAGTTGTCAAAACCAAAACTCACAAATCCAAATCTAAAAGGCCAACCTCAGGTGCCTCTCAAAAGGCATCTGTTGCAAAAACTACTACTCAACCTGAGGGGATTGAACATGTAGTAGTGAGGAATGAGGGAAGAGGTGAACATCAAATAAATCTCAAGGACAAGGTGGTAGAGATAAGTGAGTCCCAGCCAAGCCACCTTGTGTCCTCTCAAAAGGACACAGTGGTTGAAATGTAAACAAGCACATTCCTAGTGGCATCCTCCCAAAAGGATGTCACTATTGAAAAGAGTTCCCAACCAGGAACACAAAGCAAAAAGGATAGGGACACCAGAAGCCCCAAATCAATCTCCAAAGCCTATAAAAGGAGAAAGATGGTTAAAACCAATGAGGATGCAATGGGTACAAACACTGTGCAGACTAAAATCTCAGATTTTGTGTCTGCACCTTCCCAAACTTAGATTGATGTGGCTCCAGTAAATGTGGAGTCACAGCCACACTCTTCAAGCATACCAATTGAAACAGAAACACCCAACTCACCAACACACTCTCTGAATGTGGATATGATTCACACATCAATTCCCGATTCTCCATCTTTAAAATTCTTGGAGGAGCCCCACTCTGAAATTGGTGGTCATCATCTTTTAGATGATTTTTTGGACCACCAATCATCCATTTATGAAACCTTAATAACTTCTCTGGCACCAATAATCAAATGAATCACCACAGATTCTATTTTGGTTTCTACTTCAACTGCTATTTCTTTTCCTTCTTCAACGGATATCTTGATGAGTGTTTCTCCTTCAACGGATATGCCTCACAACAGTCATCCGTTGAACCTATATTCCTCATCCATTGAAAGTCTCCTCTACACTTGAACTTACAACTTCAATTATTTCAACATCAAGTGTAGATGAGTTAGTAGTTGTTGAAACACTCTTAGGACTGAGGGCAGTGAGTGAAAACACTGAGAGTGAAAGGCTGGATTGCAGCCAGGCAAAAGGAGAGGGAGGGCAAGAGAGACAGACTATTTCTTCCAGCCTGGTAAAAGTGAGCATAGAGATTACCACCTTAGTAGGTGAAGGTGAGGGTGTGAGAGGTGTGAGCCAGGGGGAGCCCCTAATGCAAGAAAAGAGAGATGAGAGACTGGCAGGTACAAGGGAGTTAATGATGGAAGCTATTACAGCCATTACTAGTGAGTTAATGGATGTCAATGAGGCTGAAAGGGAAAAATTGGCTCAGTTAGATTACCAAAATGCACTTAGTCAAATCAACTTGAATGCTGAGAAATTTACTCATCCTGAGACAACCTATCAAGTCTTGGATGGATAGGGCAATGTGGAGGCAGAATAAAATGTTACACTTAGTCCACACTACTGAGTCAATATTAAGAGCCAAATATGCCATCTCCAATCTGCCTTCAAGAGCTGCTGAAGATTTTGAATATGAAAGTGAATTTGAAGGAGAAGACAGTGGTGAAGAAATGGGTTCAGATGGTGGTGAAGGAGTAGATGCTGGTCCTTCCACCTTAGAAAACACACCTAATTGTTTATTCTCAAACCAAGTTACTCTAGAGAATATCAATATGGTGCTTCTCAAGCAACATCAACAAGTTTTCACTGAATACCAGACAGCTAACTCTACAAAGAAAATCATATTGTCCAAGTTTATGACCTCTCTTCAACTTCAAAAGATGCAGTTCCTTAGGCATAGAGTTCTAACAGAGGAGGTCAAAACTAAGATGGATGAAATCAAAGATGCTATAGATAGAAGAATTGACACTGTCTTCCCTGTCAACACTGTCAACTCTATTAAAAAGAGACTTCAAAAGGATGATCTTTTATCTCAATTTGTGGAGACTCTTACCAAGAGGGTTGATCAAATGGAACAGAAGATTGACACCTTTCTAGCCAATCAAAATTTGCAGACTCAACTCTTACAACAATTGTTGCAAGCTACTGGTACTGTTCAAACCCTTCATGATAACAAAAAAAGAGAGAATATGCTAGTGGTCTCTGAACTAGCAATCGTAACAAATCTACCAAAGCTACAAGTTGAAGGGGAGCTTGTCATCTTAAGCGTGCCATCTACTGTAAGGGAGCAATCTTTACCAAGACCTCAGATAATTGAAAATCCAATTGAGTTTGAACTCAGAAAGGTGGTGGTGTCTCTTCCTCTAGTCAAGGCTAGAGATTTTGATTTCTCTGGCTTGAGTGAAGAAGAAATGGTTGCAAGGCAAAAGGAGATTGAAAGGACAAATGAACCAATCACTAAAAGGATTCTAAATACTGAAAGACTAATCAAAGAATCCATCTTCAAAGCTGTGACTAATTCTCAAATACCCTCATTGCCAATATCCTCAGAACCAGCACCCATCCATACCATAATTTTAAAGGTGATCACTCCAGACATAGTGTGCCCTGATAGGTTTTTTGATGCTGAACCCTCTTGTCTCAAGGAGTTTGAATCAATTCTAAGTGGAAGGACTGGTTCTCCACCTAAACATCATGGCAAGAACAAGCTAGAACCGGATTATCCATTCTCCAAGCCTGATGAAAACAAGGTGATGGGAAAACTGATTAAGTTGTTTAAAGGGACTTCTAATATGAAAGCTAAAGAAGCTATGACAGTAATCTACAGGAATGGAAAAGCATTGCACATCACAAACAACCATCTTAGATTCACTAAAGCCAAGAGAGAAGAAACCTCAAGACTTCTGAGGGAAGCTAATCCTGATTCCTTTGAATCTACACCTGAAAAGCAAGCAATACTGGTAAAGGAATTATGGAATGAGTTAGAAAATGAGGAGAGTGAGGCTCGAGTAGCCCCCCTCATAGAAAAGGAACAAGGGAAAGATAGGGCCCAAAACAAATCCAATCAAGAGGAAAAATAGAAGATCCAATAGGCCTGTTTCCCCTGAAGAACAAGAATCTGTGAAGAAAACAGAGGCTAAATCAATCACTGTTGAAGACATAAATTAAACCTACTACTCAATCAAACACTACATTCCATGGGACTCCAGTTGAGATTAAAGATGAGCCCGTAGAATTTGACAATTTGGTATTCCCTAAGATTATACTGGAAGCTGAAAAGAAGAAAAAGAAGAGGGAGCCAAGGAAGAAAGTTCTTAAGGGACCAATCAAACTCCATTATGTACCTCAAATAGTCAAAGCAATAGAGAACAAAGATGATTATCTATACAAAGCTGATATTCAAGAATATTCAGACTTGGATCTCTTTCTGGATGAACTTATTGAAGTGACAGGCATTGCCAAATTCAAGAATCTGCCTAAAAGACTCATGTTTGTCTACAAAGGTGGACTGGAGAGACCATGGCCCTTGCAAAGAATTCTAGGAGAAGGATACCCAACCTTGGTCAAGGTATTCTCAAGCTTTAAGAGTACAAGAGGATTCTCTCAAGTTGCAAGGGGGTTAGTGATGAAACAGATTGAGAAAATCAGGGCTAGTTGCAACTCACCAAAGAGTTTGCCTATGAATTTAAAGATCCCATACAATGGACATAAGATTCATCTCCAACCCTTTTAAATGATGGAATTCAGGGATGAAGATGGATGTAGAAGGTTTTTCATACTGGAGGACCAACTATCTAAGGCAAGCACTAAGTACCTGAGATGGTTCCAATCCAAGCTAGACCCTAAAATTGTTGAGGAAGAAAACTTCAGCAACAAATTGAGGCCAATTATGCAAGACAAAGATTCAGCCTCCCAGAGAGAAGAAAAGAAACTAAAACTGCTCAGACTAGAGGAGCACTCTCTCTGTAATGTACTTCACACTTCAAGTTTTTCACATTTTTATGATACTGTAGCTTATACAAATTTTGCATCTTTCTGTATATTCTTAAGGAGTGTTTTGTTATCATCAAGCCCTGAATTTATGTCTGATTCTCAACCAGACATAAATTGGGGGAGATTGTTAGGAATTATGATGATTCTTGATGATAACCAAATGAACTCAGTAAAATTTGTACAAGTAAAAATGTAGCCTTCAACGGATAGCATATGTATACAATATCCGTTGAAGGGTAACTTATCAAATGATAAGACTCTTTGTAACATATTCCTTTAGTTTCAATAGCAGTTGAAAGTGTAAGTGTTAGGGTTGAATAAGTCATTTTCACTATCAATTGATATGTAGAATAGGAAGGCTAATTGTATATATTTGATGCCATGTAATTTTACATAAGTGAAATGTGTTGGGTTTTAGTTTCTATCTATGAGATTAAAAGCCCAATTGGATTACCCTTGTTTTGGAGCACAAGGAGATAAAAATAAGGGAACCCTATATATAATTATAGGAGGATTATAATAAAAACAAGAGAGGAAAATAAGACACAAGAGAGATCTAGAGTGAAAAATTCGCAGGAATTTTTCTGCTTGCACAAGCTTCCTTGTATTTGCGATTCCCGGAGTTCTACCAGTCGGATCATCCTTAATTTTGGAAAGCAACTTCCTTACAATGATATCTAAATTCTGAACGGTGGAGATCGGATTCTGAGTTCCAGAGGT
This sequence comes from Heracleum sosnowskyi, assembly GCA_030848705.1. Taxonomy (NCBI): domain Eukaryota; kingdom Viridiplantae; phylum Streptophyta; class Magnoliopsida; order Apiales; family Apiaceae; genus Heracleum; species Heracleum sosnowskyi. The sequence goes on from CM061239.1 coordinate 17,057,392, forward strand.
CAGTTCTTAAGGACTCCCTATCATCTCTCTTGATGATAACAAAAAGGGGGAGAAATCTAATGAACTAGACATTCAAATCACAAAGGTTATGGTCCCAGCCATTTCCTTACCAAAGGAGCCATTAGCTATGGGGGAGTTAGCAAAGAATAAAATGGATGGAATTGACCTGATTCAACAAGCATCTATGAGGCTACAACTTGCAGAACAGATAAAAGACCAATGGTCTAGCATAGATGCAAGAATCAAGAAGATAGCTGAAACTGTAAAGAACAAACATCCATCAACGGATCAAGCTACTTCTACAGCACCATCAACGAATGTCATGGTATTAGTGTCAACGGATAAGGAGCCACAGTTTAAATGTTCACATGATCTAAAGCCCCTTCTATATGGAGTTACTCAAGGTCCAAGGAAAGAAAAGGGACAAACTTCATGCATTAGGGATGTGGAACAAGCTACACTTCAAGGAAGCCTATCTCTAAAATCCCCTTATAAACAAAAGGGCAAAAACATTGCAAGAACTTTTTATCCTTCACCTTATCCAGATGAGCTCAAGATTCTAGGACAGCTTATCATCAAATACAAGGAGAGCAATGATCCTGAGGTAAGGAAACATAGAGCAATTGTCTACAGAAATGGACAAGAAATCTGTGTTTGGGTTGGTCACCCAAATTTTGTTGAGGCTAAGGCTGAGGAGTCAGAAAGAGTAGCTATGCAAGCTCTTACAGTTGCTCAATCTCTTGATGAAGAAGAAAGACAACAAGAGGAAAAAGCCAATGAAGCAAAGAAGAAAAGGAAAAGTACAAGGCAGCCTAAACAGACAGGTAAAAGGAATCTGCCCTTTGACAAAGAGGACTCTCAAAGCACAGCAACAGATTCCTCTACAAAAGCTGCACCTCCAACTTTTCCTGATCTAATCTTCAAAGATAAGTTAGCCTGTGATCCTGAACATCCAGTGAATTTTCATGATCAGCCAATTCAGCCAAAGGAAGAGCAAATTGAGCTATATGAGGCTAACTTCCCAAAGTTTCTATTTGAAATAGATGCAAAGAAAAAAGCAAGGCAAAGGGCTGTTAAGGCTAAGCCAGTATTTGTGAGAAGACAACAAGTTGAGAAACCTCCCATAAATCCAGAAGACTTCATGTACATTGTTGACATCAGGGAGGAGTCTAGCCTAAATATTAATCTTGATGACTTGCTGGAAGTGAGAGGTATTGCAGCTTCTCATAAACTGCCAAAGAGATTGGTATTTGTCTACAAAGGTGGAAGGGAACAAACTTGGCCTCTCTACAGGATTTTAGGAGAAGACTACCAAACACTACTCTCAGTGTTCAAATGCTTGAAGAAAGACTTTGGCTTTACCAAAACTTCCAAGTCTGAGGTTATCTCCAAAATCTGTCAAATCAAGGCAAGCTGGAACAAGCCTGGTGCACTTCCCAGGGTTCTCAAAGTCCCTCAATCTGGAAAGAAGATCCATCTCCAACCCTATTGGATGATGGAGTTTAGAGACAAGGACAACTGTAGAAGATTCTTCAGGATAGAAGACCAACTGGAAAAAGCATCCAATGAAACTCTCAGATCAATGCAATCCAAGTTGGGGAATCAAGATGAAGAAGAGAAGATTTTCTATAGGAGGCTCCAAGCTCAAATTGAGGAGAACAATGCAAGGAAGGGAAAGAAAACACTGCCACAGAGAAAAAGATGAAATTCGCTCAGACTAGAGGAGCAACTCTATGCACTTGTTTTGTAAGACTTTTTACTTTGTATTTCAATAAATTCTTAAAACATTTTGAAGCTTAATGCATTTTCTACTTTTATCATGTATAATTTGCCTAAGTGTTTTTGTTATCATCAAGGCCTCTGATTTATGGCTGTTATTCCATCAGTCATAAATTGGGGGAGATTGTTAGGAATATGTTGTTCTTGATGATAATTATAAAACACTTAGTAGATTTTGTATTAAGTCAATATTGTAACTGTCAACGGAATGATATGCTTTGCAGCTTTCGTTGACAGGTAGCTCATCAACGAAATGAGTGATGTAGCAATTGCACTGTACAATACTTCACTGTATGATATGCATTTTGTTGTAGGTATTAGATAGGTTTTCTAAGTCATGTTGACTTAGTACTAGATAGGCAAAATAGGTTGGTTAATTGTAAATATATTATGCCTTGTAATTTTGCCTAAGTGAAGACATGTCAACGGAATGAAGATTACTCTATCAACGGAATGAAGATTATTCTATCAACGGAATGAAGATTACTCTATCAACGGAATGAAGATTACTCATCAACGAAATGAAGAATATACCATCAACGAAATGAAGAATAAAGCTATCAACGAAACAGATCTTACTTCTATCAACGAATCATTATCACTTTTCTGAATAGTTGACAAAGTGATAGTGACAGTTTTCTGACAGATCAAAAGGTGATGTGGAAGTGTACTTTGCATTGGAAGCCATCAAAATGGTCACTGGAAATAAGGAAACATTCCAATTTCCAATTAGGTTCTTGAGTGTGATCATAATAAGCATGAAGACAAAAGCCAAGATCTCCAAGGACCATTGGACAAAAGGGATGAAAAGCAAGCTACTCGAGGTTACCTTTAGATTAATTTAGAGTAGCCAAAAATAGCATTGTAAACTTGGGTTATATAACCAAGTGTAGCAGTTCATTTTAAGATAAGAGAGTGAGATAAAAATAGTTTGTACCAGCTTCTTTCAAAGAGCACTCTCACTCTAAATCAGGAACTGAGCACTTGTGATACTTTTGTAACACAGATTATTTCCGAAATAAAATCATCTCAGTTGGATCCTCAAAACATCCAACTGAAATTTTATATTTGCTTGAATTTTTATTTTCAGTATTGTTTTAGTTGAAAGTTGTTTTAAGTTTAGGAAATATCTAGAATTGTATTCAACCCCCCCTTCTACAATTCTGTTAGGTCATTTGGGATTAACACTAAGGTTGATAAAAATAGTGCAAATTCTGGTAGATTTAAGAATGTCAAATTGAAGCATGATTTTGTTAATACTAATACTGACAAAGCAAATCCTGATGAAGTAAATCTTGTCAAGACTGCTAAAGTCAAAAAGTCTTCTGCTGCTAAAATTAATAAATTGCATGGAAAAGGAACCCAACAAGTATGGGTTCCTAAATGTTCTAACTAGTGTGTTTCTATTCTGATTGCAGGGAAAAAGGAAAAATGTGTTAGTCATGGATAGTAGATGCTCTGTGCACATGACTGGAAACAAGACCCTGTTATCTGAATATGAGGAAAAAGCTGGCCCAACTGTGTCTTATGGAGATGGCAACATTGGACAAACTTTGGGATATGGCAATATAATAATTGGAAATGTCATCATTGAAAAAGTAGCTCTAGTGAAGGGACTAAAACACAATTTGTTGAGTATTAGTCAAATCACTGACAGAGGTTATCATGTCAACTTCTATTCCACACATTGTGAAGTAGTCAGCAAAGAAACAGGAAATATAGCACTGACTGGCTACAGGCATGGTAACATATATGAAGCCAACATTCTCTCAAATATTGATGACTGATCCCCTACATGTCTAATCAGTAAAGCATCAGTAGATGAAAGTTGGAATTGGCACAAGAAGCTTTCTCATCTCAACTTCAGCAATATCAATGAGTTGGTTAAGAAAGATTTAGTGAGAGGATTACCTAAAGTTTTTTATACTCCTGATGGACTCTGTGATGCTTGTCAAAAGGCTAAACAGAGAAGGATATCATTCCAGAGTAAATCAGAATCCTCTATTGAAGAACCATATCACATGCTGCATCTTGATCTATTTGGACCAGTCAACATTATGTCCATCAGTAAGAAAAGGTACACTCTTGTAATTGTTCATGAATATTCTAGATTCACTTGGGTGTATTTTCTGCACAGAAAAGATGAAACTCCTGAAATACTGTTGGATCATGTGAGAATGATTGAGACAACCACAAAGTACAAAGTCAAGATTCTGAGAAGTGATAATGGTACTGAGTTCAAGAATTCAAAAATGGAAAAATTCTGCAAATACAAAGGAATAATTCAACAATTCTTTGCTCCTGGCACACCTCAGCAAAATGGAGTAGTTGAAAGGAAAAATAGAACTCTTATTGAAGCTGGCAGATCTATGTTGGAAAAAGCTAAGTTGCCAACATATTTCTGGGCAGAAGCAGTCAACACAGCATGCTATACACAAAATCTCACATTGATAAACAGACATGGTGTTACTCCTTATCAATCTCTCAAAGAGAAGAAACCAAGTTTGAAGCATCTGCATGTGTTTGGCTGTAAATGTTTTGTTCTCAGAACTCATCCTGAACAGCTAGGAAAGTTTGAAACAAAGGCTGATGAGGGAATTTTCATAGGCTATCATGCATCAAGAGCCTTTAGAGTTTTTAACTTGAGAACAAGAACTGTCATGGAGTCAATTCATGTATCTTTTGATGATAAGAAGATAAATTGGATTAAATGAAGACTCACATGATAGATTGATTTTTGAAAATGAAGCTACCAAGGAACCTGAAGAACGTGAATCAGATCCTGACAGTTCATCAGATCCTGATGGGTCACCAAATCCTAATGACACATCAAATCCTGATAACACTTCAAATGTTAATTCTGATGATGAAAAAAATAGTAAAACAACTAGTAGTGCTAATGTTGAGGGGGAGCAACAACATTCTACTACTAATTCTGAGTCAACTCAATCATCAGGACAGAATTCTTCAGATACTGATTCAAGTGATGATCCTGATAATTCATCAGGAGGAGATAGCAATAATTCAGGGGGAGCTTCATCTGAAGCAAATTCTTCAAATCAAGATAACACCAATCCAGGGGGAGCATCTACATCAAGGAATGACTTACCACCAGCAAGGAAATGGACTACAAGTCATTCTTCTGATTTGATAATTGGGGATCCTGATGCAGGTGTTCAGACAAGAAGTGCAACTCAGAATGAATGTTTATATAATAACTTTCTGTCAAAGGAGGAGCCAAAGAAAGTTGAGGATGCACTTAAAGATTCTGATTGGGTTACTGCAATGCAAGAAGAATTGAATGAATTTGAAAGGAATGAAGTCTGGAAACTGGTACCAAGACCAAAGAACAGATCTATTGTTGGTACAAAATGGATTTTCAAAAATAAGACTGATTCAGATGGTGTAATTATCAGAAACAAATCAAGACTAGTTACAAAGGGGTATTCTCAACAAGAGGGAATTGACTATGATGAAACTTCTGCCCCTGTTGCAAGACTAGAGGCCATCATGATCTTTCTCGCATATGCAGCTCATAAGAAATTCAAGTTTTTCCAGATGGATGTGAAAAGTGCTTTCTTAAATGGTGAACTGGAGGAAGAAATATATGTTGAACAACCTCTTGGTTTCATTGATCCTAAATATCCAAATCACGTTTATAGATTGGATAAGGCACTTTATGGACTAAATCAAGCTCCAAGAGCATGGTATGAAACCTTAGCTCAGTTCTTACTGGAAAGTGGATTCAAAAGAGGTACTATTGATAAAACTCTATTCTATTTGAATCATGGTAAGGATTTGCTTTTAGTTCAGATTTATGTGGATGATATCATTTTTGGGTCAACAAACAATAAGCTGTGCAAAAAGTTTTCTAAGCTTATGCAGTCAAGATATCAAATGAGCATGATGGGAGAAATGAGTTATTTTCTTGGTCTTCAAGTTAAACAGACTGATGATGGCATTTTTATCAATCAGTCAAAATACACAAAGAATTTGTTGAAAAGGTTTAACATGGAAGATTGTGCTACTGCAAGTACTCCCATTGCTACAGCTACCAAACTTGATCCTGATCAAGGTACTGAGGTAGATGTATCTCACTACAGAGTAATGATTGGCTCTTTATTGTATCTCACTGCAAGTAGACCAGATATCATGTTTGCAACCTGTCTGTGTGCAAGATTTCAAGCAAAACCTAGGGAACCTCATCTGATTGCAGTTAAAAGAATTTTCAGATATCTCAAAGGCACTCCTTCTCTTGGTCTTTGGTATGAAAGGGAATTAGATTTTGGTTTGTGTGGTTATTCAGATGCTGATTTTGCAGGATGCAAAATAGACAGGAAAAGTACTTCAGGAAGCTGTCAGTTTTTGGGTGGTAGACTAGTTTCATGGTTCAGTAAAAAGCAAAAGTCTATCTCTACTTCAATAGCAGAAGTTGAGTACATTGCTGCAGGAAGTTGCTGTGCTCAAATAATGTGGATGAGAAATCAGTTGTTAGATTATGGCCTGTCATACTCAAAAATCCCTATTTATTGTGATAACCAAAGTGCTATTACAATGACAGGAAATCCAGTTCAACATTCTCTTACTAAACACATCAGTATTAGATATCATTTCATAAGAGAACAGGTTCTGGAAGGAACAATTGAACTTCACTTTGTTCCTACTGATCAACAACTAGCTGATATATTCACCAAGCCACTGCCTGAATCTACTTTCAATAAGTTGGTGAATGAACTTGGAATGATTAACTTTGTGAATTTCTGAGAAAAGCTACAGAGAAGAAATCCTGATGACTGTCAAATCCTGATGGTCATTCATAAAGGTATGTATTTTTGATCAAATCCTGATAGGACTCTATCATGACAGGAAGTCAACTGGTCAATCCTGATGTACAGGTCAGTATCTCATTGCTTAATTTGTGCCTGATTTTTCGTCAGTATCTGATGAGAAACGTTTGAGTTTTGGTTGGACAACTGTATGCGCACGTGTGTCACACTGATAGATATATACATATAGATACACATAAAAAGTGGTGCAATTATGTTTAATTACGCATGTAATTTGTCCACTAATCATTTTTGCACAAATCATAATTTACCACCTGTCATTGAGAGTAATATTTTGTTTTAACAAAATACATTTGATTTGCTAAATTTCTGATTACTTTCTCTTCATCAGTTTTTCATCTTCTTTATCTCTATGTGCTCAAGAACCCTATTTTCTAAATCTCAATTCTCAAGCTTTCTATATTGTTTAAATGGCGTCTTCATCATTCATTAACAAACAGACTGTGGTTAGTGGTGTTACTTTTGCCACTAATAATTTTGTAGCTATTCTGAATCATCAGGATTTGCCTTCTGAGTTTCACATTATCCAAGATTTTCTAGCTTCAAGCCCTTTGAAGTTTGCTTTAACGGAACCTGCAAGTGTTTCTTTTACGTCAATCATGCAGGTTTGGAACTCGGTTACTTTTGACAAAGGGCATTCTGACTCAATCCTGATGAGTTTTGAATATGATGGGGTTACTCACTATGTGACTCCTGCAATTGTGGAGGAAGCATTACATTTGCCTGTTCTTGGTGATACTGTTCCTAATAATGTTTCAGACTCGACTCTTTTTGAGTTTGTTACAAAATTAGGTTACAATGGGGCAGTAAAGAGGTATGGAAATCTCTTTAGGACAAAGCTGAAGAAGGAATGGAATTTCTTCTTTGATACGATCAGTCGCTGTTTCCTGAACAAGACATCAAATTTTGATGCTCTTCCATCAGGATCTCTCAAAATTGGGTATTCTCTTATCCATTCTACAGTGTTTGATTATGGGTCTTTTATCTTAAAAGCTTTAAGTGATAGGAAATCAGATAAGTTAGGTTCTGTCTATTTTCTTAGATTTTTACAGTTGATATTTAATCACTTATGTCCTAATGTTGTTTTTGAGGATGATGTAGTTCTACCAATCTGTAGAATTACTGAGAATAATATTAAGTCCTTAGTCAATAGTGATAAGGCAAATGGTTTTATTGGTAATGTTTCTATTCCTGATGAGGTTAGGTTTTTCTTACATCAGAAAATGCCTACTTGTTATGGATTACTTTCTAATGCTATGGGGCAAGGCCAATCACACCTTGTTCCTGACCTCAGCATGCCACCTAAATAGTCTACACAGTTAACAGCCACCTCTACTGTCTCTCAAAAGACTTTAGTTGTAAAAGCAAAGAAATCAGCTAGAACTGATGTGTCTGGAAGACAATCAGTTCCAAAGGATTTTTCCTCTACACCACTCACTACAAAGAAGAAACAAGGGGGTGTACAAGGGGTTCTGGTTCAGAAGAATGCTGAGAAGGTGACTGAGGCTGTTTCTGTGAAGAGAAAATTGGTATTAAGGGATGAAACTGATTCTGAAAATGACATGCCAATTTCCTCTAAATTTAAGATAATCAAGGAAGTTGCTGATACTGCTACTGAAGCTGTGGCACCTTCATCAAAGCCACAGAAGAAAAGGACATTATCGAAAAGCAGGTATCATATTCCTTTGAAGGTGCAAATGAAGGATACTGATATTCAGACATCAAATCCTGATGAGTCATCTACTCCTGATGCTCTAGAAAATCCTGATGTTGGTATTCCTGACGCACAACCAAAAATTGTCTCTATCTCAGACTCTCCAGCAAAAGCCTCTCCAACTGCAAAGATTGTTGAAATTTCATGGGAGAAGGTTGCTGAGACTGCTTCAAAGCTTGGATTTTCACATCCCTTGGAGAAGAAAAGGAAAGCAACAGAGATAGTTTTCAAGAGACAAAAGAAGCTGAAAGGATCTAGCCCACAAGAACCTGAATCTGAAAGTGATTCAGCAGCTCAGACTGAAGATCCTGCCACACAAGAACCACTCAATCAAAGTTTGGGTGAAGGCTTAGCTATTGGAATGGTCCCACAAGAAACATTTTCTCAAAGGGATAGTGAAGACATCAACATTCCAGCCACACAAGAACCATCTTCTCAAAGTGAAGTTGCAGGCAAAGCTACAGCTTCTAGTGAAAGATTGGTCAAGGACACTGTCAATGAGGGAAGCACACAAGAACCTCCAACTCAAAGTGTTGAAGCAGCTTCAAAACCTCATGCTACACAAGAACCATTGGTAACATATACTGATGCAAGCTTATCAAATCCTGACGGTGTTCATCCTGATAATAGTGGTGCTCCTGATGCTGAGCCAATTCTTATACAGCCACTAAGATCACGACCAATGAATCATCCTATCACAGATTCACAGGATAAACTGAAAGGTGTTGCTATTTCTGATCCTGATGTTACTCATGATACTGATGGTAATGATTCTGATGATAGTGATGATGATAATAATGAAGAGAAGGATCAGCTTGCCAGAGTTATAAAATCTAGTCTTGGAACTAACTTTGGTTCATCAAGCACATTCATGGCTGGAAAGGCTAATACTGGAAAGGACTTAAGAAAAGACCTTTATGTTCCTTCTGAGATTGATCCTGCTGAGCAGCTGAAAATGCATCAATGGGAAAATGAATGGTATAGATCTGATGAATCTGTAAGCTATCCCTATGCATTGGATCATGCTTATAATGCTGCTAAGTTGATTCAGAATGAAGATTTGAAGAATCATTTGAAGGCTACTACTCTGTTATCCAAAAGCCTGAAACATGAAATAGATTCCGTCAAAGATTCTACTGACAAAGTGAGGACTGATATTTCTCAGAGCTTTACAAAGGTGCCTACTGCTCTTCAACTCAGGGTAGTGGAATCCCAAGTTAAGTCAATCATTACTGAACAGTCTTCGATCAACAACATGATTGATTCTCTTGATACAAAGGTAATTGACATTCAAACCTCTCTTGCCTTAATTTTGAATTTATTGTCAAATACTGATGTAAAAAAGGGGGAGAAGGTAAGTCATACAAAATGTACACCCGATCTAGTATTGAGAAATAATGATGATGATACTGGAAATGATGGTGGTGACAAGATTCTACAAGGATAAACCTCTGATGCTGCAGTTATGAAGACAATTCAAACTTCTCAAAGTCAAACAACGCAGTCAACTCATGTTTCTGATTCTGGAGTAAGGACAATAAGAACATTGGTGTAATCTCAGATCCTGACGGAAGAACAAATCCTGACAGGTGATCAAATCCTGATGCCTGGTCATGAACAGACTCTTGCTAAAATTCCTGAAGGTGATGAAGATATGATTATTGATAATCCTGAATATGCATCAAATCTATTCCAGAAGTTTACTACAAGATATGGTAGAATTGTTACTCTCTATCACACTGATAAAAGAGTTCAACAATTATTTGCAAGAAAAGCACTCTCTACAGCAAGTGAAGAATATCCTGATCTCTCACATGAAGAATTCTTAAGACAACAGAGAGAAATGATGGAAAGCTTTAATAACTCTGCTCCTGCTAGAGGAAGAGGAGGCAGAGGTAGGAGAGGTGCTAGAAAAGTAGAATAAGTTCTTCAACTCAAACAGTGCCTAGACAGACAAGGTCTAGAGGTTTATTAATTGAAGAAATTCCTGAAACTTCACAAAATCTAATAGATCCTGTTATCAAGGATATCATTGAGAAGGAAGACAAGGAATTTATTGAAGAAGAACCTGAATTGAGAAGAAGGCCAAGACAATTAATTCTCTGCAATACAAATCAAATTGAAGATTCTAATCCTGATATTGTTCCTGACAATGTTCAAGATCCTGATGAATCTGAAATTCTGCAAGAGATTAATTTGTTAATCTTATCTACTGTGGTTAATTCTCACAACAAGGAAGTGGATGATGAAGAAGAAGCCAGAAGAAGAGAAATCACAAGAAAAACAAATAGAGATTTCAATCTCTATGTACAAAGGCTTAAACTCTCAAACAGAAGATTGTAGAGAAATACATGCAGCCAAGAATCTTTACTAGAAAGAAGCTATGCTTTTGAAAAAGAGAAAGATAAGAAGTGGAAACACATAAGTACACTGAGGTGTAACACGCCTATCAATTTTCAGAATGGAGGAATTATAACAAGTGCTTCAAGTGTTGTTGATTTATCTGATTTGGTTAGATCAAAAGCACTCTGGCTACGAATGTTTTCAAATATGAAGCAATTGACAAGTAATTCAAGAGGAGGTATTGGACACAGGGATGCTGAATATCTGAATATGTCATATGTTGATCCTTACTCCTTGACTGAAATTGGAGGTACTTTAACTTCTGAAAACCTGAACAATTTATTAGCTGTTGATATAGTTATAGATTGTCATGATGGTATTGAAAAGAAAGAAAAGCTTCTGTACTTCATGAAAGATGGCAGTGTGAAGATTCTGTGCATTCAAGATCTGCTAATGAAAACTACACAGGAACTGAAATATGTTCATTATCTGTTTAGATGGAAGAATAAAGTGTGCAAAGAATGGAGTGACATGATCTTGTCAACAATAAGAAGAAGACTGGATGGAAATAGAAATTTCAATGATAATTATACTCCCATGTACTTAAATCAAAGAGGTCAAGATGTGGAAATGCAAAGGGGCACTGCTGTTAAAGAAGTAACTTTTGGCATGACTCAACTTACTCTCAATCCTGATGGGAAGGAAATTGCTTATCTTTTGCTTGAAGAGCACAATCTACAAAGAAGCTCCATACAAAATCTCAGAGCAGTTATCTACCAGATTAATGAGGAAGATGAAGAACTCAGAAATCTTAAGGAAAGACTGATTCAAATTCTTGAAGAAAAAGAGGAAAATTTATTATCCAACTTCTTGAAGATGAATCTGTTCTATCAAAGAATTTAAACAGATAAGTTGCTGCTGTTATTTGTACATTTTTTAAATATGTTTTGGACATCATTGAATCTCAGGAATCTATACTTTATTTCACAAAGTATAAGATTGGGGGAGATTGTTAGATCATGATTCAATGATCGTCAGGATCTAGACTCAACTGATCAGGATTGCTGACGTCATCAGTAAATGCATAGTCATCAGGATTGCATGATCGTCAGGATCAGGATGAATATCAGGACTGGGATCAGGATTGATCATCAGGACTGGAAGCTGATCAGGATTCCTACTTCGAGTTATATTTGGAGTCTAGTTAAAAAAGGAAGATTATTTCGTCGGTTCCTCGTCTGTAGGAATGAAGCTATCAATTTAGGATAGGTTTCAATCTTTGTAATTGATTAGGACTTATCATGTAATTTATAGAGAAGCTGTGTAGTATATAAACACAGTTTAGGTTTCGATTTATGTGGTGAACATACCGATCACATACACGAGTATCTTTGTAACCAAGCAGCTCTTAAGAACATCAGAATTTCTTGACAGATTTTGTAACAGTTTTATATCAGAATTAATAAAGTTGCTATTATTCTTTCATATTTGTGATATATACTTTGATAAGTCGACAATCTTATACAATTGTATTCAACCCCCCTTCTACAATTGTTTTTTACTGGGCAATAATAGGAATCTTGAATATTTAATATTATCACACACTTGTTGCATTCGATTTTTAAAAAAATATTTATTTGGTTTGAGATCTTAACGGTCAACTAGTGATTTGACTAGTAATTCTAACTAGTATTTCGTCCCAGATTGATGTTTCGATTTTTTTAAAAATACTTATCGACGATCCAACCATATGGATATCAAGATCTATGTATTTTAATGATATTAAAATTTTTAGAAAAAAAATAAATTTATTTGGATTGAGATCTTAATGATCAACTACTGATTTGACTAGTACTTCTAACTAGTGTTTTGTCCCAGATTGATGTTTCGATTTTTTTAAAACTATTTATCGACTATCCAACCTTATGGATATCAAGATCGATGTATTTTGATGATATTACAAAAATTTCAGAAAAAAAAAATTTATTTGGTTTGAGATCTTAACGGTCAATTACTGATTTGACTGGTACTCACATATGTTCTGTTTATTTGATGTCATAAATGTTTAAGACACTGGTTTTTTAAAAGGAAGTGTTGTAAGTTATAGTACTTAACAATGGTTTTGGTCGAAAAACTGTTGTAAAATATACACAAGGGTTTTTGCTTTGGTCCGTTCGTTGTTGAATATTCTTTGTAATAATTGTTTATGTTGTTAAACCGTTGTATGATTTACACAATGGATTTTTTTATAAATCCTTGTGTGAGCAATTACGTTACAACGCTTTTATTAGCTAAATCGTTGTCTGTATCAAAATCGTTGATTTTTTCTTTTATAACTTTTATTTGTTGTCCTTAATACATAAGTGTCGCACACTTGATGCAATGTTATCATAGGAATCTTGAATATTTAATATTATCACACATTTGTTGCATTCGATTTTTTTTAAAATATTTATTTGGTTTGAGATTTTAACGGTCAACTAGTGATTTGACTAGCAATTCTAACTAGTATTTCGCCCCCGATTGATGTTTCGATTTTTTTAAAAATACTCATCGACGATCCAATCATATGGATATCAAGATCTATGTATTTTAATGATATTAAATTTTTTAGAAAAAAATAAAGTTATTTGGTTTGAGAAAAACTACTGATTTGACTGGTACTTCTTACTAGTGTTTCGTCCAAGATTGATGTTTCGATTTTTTTAAAAAATATTTATCGATGATCCAACCGCATGAATATTGATGATATTAAAAAAAATTCAGAAAAAAAATAAATCTATTTGGTTTGAGATCTTAATGGTCAACTACTAATTTGACTGGTACTCACATATGTTTTGTTTATTCGATTTCATAAATGTTTAAAACACTTGTTTTTTTAAAAAAGTTACGTAAATTATAGTACTTAACAATGGTTTTGGTCGAAAAACTGTTGTAAAATATACACAAGGGTTTTTTTGCTTTGATTCGTTCATTGTTGAATATTCTTTGTAACAATTGTTTATGTTGTTAAACCATTGTATGATATACAAAATGGATTTTTTTATAAAATCCTTGTGTGAGCAATTACGTTACAACGCTTTTATTAGCTAAATCGTTGTGTGTATCAAAATCGTTGATTTTTTCTTTTATAACTTTTATTTGTTGTCCTTAATACATAAGTGTTACACACTTGATGCAATGTTATCATAGGAATCTTGAATATTTAATATTATCACACACTTGTTGCATTCGATTTTTTTAAAAATATTTATTTGGTTTGAGATCTTAACGGTCAACTAGTGATTTGACTAGTAATTCTAACTAGTATTTCGTCCCAGATTGATGTTTCGATTTTTTTAAAAATACTTATCGATGATCCAACCGTATGGATATCAAGATCTATGTATTTTAATGATATTAAAATTTTTAGAAAAAAACAAATTTCTTTGGATTGAGATCTTAATGATCAACTACTGATTTGACTAGTACTTCTAACTAGTGTTTTGTCCCAGATCGATGTTTCGATTTTTTTAAAACTATTTATCGACTATCCAAACTTATGGATATCAAGATCTATGTATTTTGATGATATTACAAAAATTTCAGAAAAAAAAAATTATTTGGTTTGAGATCTTAACGGTCAATTACTGATTTGACTGGTACTCACATATGTTCTGTTTATTTGATGTCATAAATGTTTAAGACACTGGTTTTTTAAAAGGAAGTGTTGTAAGTTATAGTACTTAACAATGGTTTTGGTCGAAAAACTGTTGTAAAATATACACAAGGGTTTTTGCTTTGGTCCGTTCGTTGTTGAATATTCTTTGTAATAATTGTTTATGTTGCTAAACCGTTGTATGATTTACACAATGGATTTTTTTATAAATCCTTGTGTGAGCAATTACGTTACAACGCTTTTATTAGCTAAATCGTTGTCTGTATCAAAATCGTTGATTTTTTCTTTTATAACTTTTATTTGTTGTCCTTAATACATAAGTGTCGCACACTTGATGCAATGTTATCATAGGAATCTTGAATATTTAATATTATCACACATTTGTTGCATTCGATTTTTTTTTAAAATATTTATTTGGTTTGAGATTTTAACGGTCAACTAGTGATTTGACTAGCAATTCTAACTAGTATTTCGCCCCCGATTGATGTTTCGATTTTTTTAAAAATACTCATCGACGATCCAATCATATGGATATCAAGATCTATGTATTTTAATGATATTAAAATTTTTAGAAAAAAATAAAGTTATTTGGTTTGAGATTTTAATGATCAACTACTGATTTGACTGGTACTTCTTACTAGTGTTTCGTCCAAGATTGATGTTTCGATTTTTTTAAAAAATATTTATCGATGATCCAACCGCATCAATATTGATGATATTACAAAAATTTCAGAAAAAAAATAAATCTATTTGGTTTGAGATCTTAATGGTCAACTACTAATTTGACTGGTACTCACATATGTTTTGTTTATTCGATTTCATAAATGTTTAAAACACTTGTTTTTTTTTAAAAGTTACGTAAATTATAGTACTTAACAATGGTTTTGGTCGAAAAACTGTTGTAAAATATACACAAGGGTTTTTTTGCTTTGATTCGTTCATTGTTGAATATTCTTTGTAACAATTGTTTATGTTGTTAAACCGTTGTATGATATACAAAATGGATTTTTTTATAAAATCCTTGTGTGAGCAATTACGTTACAACGCTTTTATTAGCTAAATCGTTGTGTGTATCAAAATCGTTGATTTTTTCTTTTATAACTTTTATTTGTTGTCCTTAATACATAAGTGTCACACACTTGATGTAATGTTATCATAGGAATCTTGAATATTTAATATTATCACACACTTGTTGCATTCGATTTTTTTAAAAATATTTATTTGGTTTGAGATCTTAACGGTCAACTAGTGATTTGACTAGTAATTCTAACTAGTATTTCGTCCCAGATTGATGTTTCGATTTTTTTAAAAATACTTATCGATGATCCAACCGTATGGATATCAAGATCTATGTATTTTAATGATATTAAAATTTTTAGAAAAAAACAAATTTCTTTGGATTGAGATCTTAATGATCAACTACTGATTTGACTAGTACTTCTAACTAGTGTTTTGTCCCAGATCGATGTTTCGATTTTTTTAAAACTATTTATCGACTATCCAAACTTATGGAGATCAAGATCTATGTATTTTGATGATATTACAAAAATTTCAGAAAAAAAAAATTTATTTGGTTTGAGATCTTAACGGTCAATTACTGATTTGACTGGTACTCACATATGTTCTGTTTATTTGATGTCATAAATGTTTAAGACACTGGTTTTTTAAAAGGAAGTGTTGTAAGTTATAGTACTTAACAATGGTTTTGGTCGAAAAACTGTTGTAAAATATACACAAGGGTTTTTGCTTTGGTCCGTTCGTTGTTGAATATTCTTTGTAATAATTGTTTATGTTGTTAAACCGTTGTATGATTTACACAATGGATTTTTTTATAAATCCTTGTGTGAGCAATTACGTTACAACGCTTTTATTAGCTAAATCGTTGTCTGTATCAAAATCGTTGATTTTTTCTTTTATAACTTTTATTTGTTGTCCTTAATACATAAGTGTCGCACACTTGATGCAATGTTATCATAGGAATCTTGAATATTTAATATTATCACACATTTGTTGCATTCGATTTTTTTAAAAATATTTATTTGGTTTGAGATTTTAACGGTCAACTAGTGATTTGACTAGCAATTCTAACTAGTATTTCACCCCCGATTGATGTTTCGATTTTTTTAAAAATACTCATCGATGATCCAATCATATGGATATCAAGATCTATGTATTTTAATGATATTAAAATTTTTAGAAAAAAATAAAGTTATTTGGTTTGAGATTTTAATGATCAACTACTGATTTGACTGGTACTTCTTACTAGTGTTTCGTCCAAGATTGATGTTTCGATTTTTTTAAAAAATATTTATCGATGATCCAACCGCATGAATATTGATGATATTACAAAAATTTCAGAAAAAAAATAAATCTATTTGGTTTGAGATCTTAATGGTCAACTACTAATTTGACTGGTACTCACATATGTTTTGTTTATTCGATTTCATAAATGTTTAAAACACTTGTTTTTTTTAAAAAGTGACGTAAATTATAGTACTTAACAATGGTTTTGGTCGAAAAACTGTTGTAAAATATACACAAGGGTTTTTTTGCTTTGATTCGTTAGTTGTTGAATATTCTTTTTAACAATTGTTTATGTTGTTAAACTGTTGTATGATATACAAAATGGATTTTTTTATAAAATCCTTGTGTGAGCAATTACGTTACAACGCTTTTATTAGCTAAATCGTTGTGTGTATCAAAATCGTTGATTTTTTCTTTTATAACTTTTATTTGTTGTCCTTAATACATAAGTGTCGCACAGTTGATGCAATGTTATCATAGGAATCTTGAATATTTAATATTATCACACACTTGTTGCATTCGATTTTTTAAAAAATATTTATTTGGTTTGAGATCTTAACGGTCAACTAGTGATTTGACTAGTAATTCTAACTAGTATTCCGTGCCAGATTGATGTTTCGATTTTTTAAAAAATACTTATCGACGATCCAAACGTATGTATATCAAGATCTATGTATTTTAATGATATTAAAATTTTTAGAAAAATATAAATTTATTTGGATTGAGATCTTAATGATCAACTACTGATTTGTCTAGTACTTCTAACTAGTGTTTTGTCCCAGATTGATGTTTCGATTTTTTTAAAAATATTTATCGACTATCCAACCTTATGGATATCAAGATCTATGTATTTTGATGATATTACAAAAATTTCAGAAAAAAATAAATTTATTTGGTTTGAGATCTTAACGGTCAATTACTGATTTGACTGGTACTCACATATATTTTGTTTATTCGATTTCATAAATGTTTAAGACACTGGTTTTTTTAAAAAAATTGCTGTAAGTTATAGTACTTAACAATGGTTTTGGTCGAAAAACTGTTGTAAAATATACACAAGGGTTTTTGCTTTGATCATTTCATTGTTGAATATTCTTTGTAACAATTTTTTATGTTGTTAAACCGTTGTATGATATACACAATGGATTTTTTTATAAAATCCTTGTGTGAGTAATTACGTTACAACGCTTTTATTAGCTAAATCGATGTTTGTATCAAAATCTTTGATTTTTCTTTTATAAATTTTATTTGTTGTCCTTAATACATAAGTGTCACACACTTGATGCAATGTTATCATAGGAATATTGAATATTTAATATTATCACACACTTGTTGCATTCGATTTTTTTAAAAATATTTATTTGGTTTGAGTTCTTAACGGTCAACTAGTGATTTGACTAGTAATTCTAACTAGTATTTCGTCCCAGATTGATGTTTCGATTTTTTTAAATATAGTTATCGACGATCCAACCGTATGGATATCAAGATCTATGTATTTCAATGATATTAAAATTTTTAGAAAAAAATTAATTTATTTGGATTGAGATCTTAATGATCAACTACTGATTTGACTAGTACTTCTAACTAGTGTTTTGTCCTAAATTGATGTTTTGATTTTTTTAAAAATATTTATCGACTATCCAACCTTATGGATATCAAGATCTATGTATTTTGATGATATTACAAAAATTTCAGAAAAAATAAATTTATTTGGTTTGAGATCTTTACGGTCAATTACTGATTTGACTGGTACTCACATATGTTTTGTTTATTCAATTTCATAAATGTTTAAGACACTGATTTTTTTAAAACAATTGTTGTAAGTTATAGTACTTAACAATGGTTTTGGTCCAAAACTGTTGTAAAATATACACAAGGGTTTTTGCTTTGATCCGTTCATTGTTGAATATTCTTTTTAATAATTTTTTATGTTGTTAAACCGTTGTATGATATACACAATGGATTTTTTTATAAAATCCTTGTGTGAGTAATTACGTTACAACGCTTTTATTAGCTAAATCGTTGTCTGTATCAAAATCGTTGATTTTTCTTTTATAACTTTTATTTGTTGTCCTTAATACATAAGTGTCACACACTTGATGCAATGTTATCATAGGAATCTTGAATATTTAATATTATCAAACACTTGTTGCATTCGATTTTTTTAAAAATATATATTTGGTTTGAGATCTTAACGGTCAACTAGTTATTTGACTAGTAATTCTAACTAGTATTTCGTGCCAGATTGATGTTTCGATTTTTTTAAAAATACTTATCGACGATCCAACCGTATGGATATCAAGATCTATGTATTTTTCTGATATTAAAATTTTTAGAAAAAAATAAATTTATTTGGATTGAGATCTTAATGATCAACTACTGATTTATCTAGTACTTCTAACTAGTGTTTTGTCCGAGATTGATGTTTCGATTTTTTTAAAAATATTTATCGACTATCCAACCTTATGGATATCAAGATCTATGTATTTTGATGATATTACAAAAATTTCAGAAAAAAATATATTTATTTGGTTTGAGATCTTAACGGTCAATTACTGATTTGGCTGGTACTCACATATGTTTTGTTTATTCAATTTCATAAATGTTTAAGACACTGATTTTTTTTTTAAAAATGTTGTAAGTTATAGTACTTAACAATGGTTTTGGTCGAAAAACTGTTGTAAAATATACACAAGGGTTTTTGCTTTGATCCGTTCATTGTTGAATATTCTCTTTAATAATATTTTATGTTGTTAAACCGTTGTATGATATACACAATGGATTTTTTTATAAAATCCTTGTGTGAGTAATTACGTTACAACGCTTTTATTAGCTAAATCATTGTTAGTATCAAAATCGTTGATTTTTCTTTTATAACTTTTATTCATTGTCCTTAATACATAAGTGTCACACACTTGATGCAATGTTATCATAGGAATCTTGAATATTTAAAATTATCACACACTTGTTGCATTCAATTTTTAAAAATATTTATTTGGTTTGAGATCTTTGTTGGGTTTCGGGGCAACAAACGCAGCGAAAAACAGTCGTAAAACAATAAAAATTCCGAAACCCTAACCCTAGGATCCGTGTACAAGACATGGCTGATTATGGAGAAACGAAATCATACCTTAAAGAGCTTTAAAGTTCGGAAAGATGGAGGTCCTTGTTGTAATCACCACACAGCCCTTGTCCAAGATCTGCGTCGCCAAAGTCGTCCACACGAACGCTCGATCGTCCAACGATCAACGGAGTTCGGTACTAGCCGAAAAACTGCCCCTCTCTCTCTCTCTCTCTAGCCTCTCTTAATGCAGAGCTGCTAGGGTTTTCTTTAATTCGAAATTGCAGAAAAAACATACCTCAATAATACATCATAATGTATTTATATGAGATAGAGGATTGGGCCAAAACCCTAAATCCGTTTTCGGGCTTCTTAAAACCCAATCTGATTTTGGTTTTAGTATTAAATTCGAAATTCTATTTAATTAAGACCATCTCAATTAAATGACTAATTTCGAAAATAATCAGTTAATATTAAATTCGAATTCTGATTTAATTAAGACCAGCTCAATTAAATAACTAATTTCAAATTTAATCATTTAATTTTAATTCATAATTTAAATTAAAACTCCATTTAAAACGTTCTAAGTGTGTGACCCTTTAGGTTATTATTTCGTTGGCAATAATTTTATTCTTAAATAAAATTATAAACAATGAGCGGCATCTAGTAATACATCATTGCTCCCCAAGAAATAATAATAAATGGTGATCCAATTAAACCTTTCGTGACTAATGTTTCCGTGTAATATAATCCCTTTAACCAAATATTATAGATTAAACTCGAGGCATGTTATTAGTCATCCTCTTCAACATTTAATCCAGGTTTCCTTGATCAATGAGTAGACTATTAAAACAAATCAATATTTGAGCATGGCCATGCATTTTCATAGTCTCACTCAATCAAGAGGCCAATAATATCTCTCCTAATAATAGGAGGGTTAAATCCTATATCTATCATTCATATTTCTCATACGACTCATAATATACCTGATGTCCACTTTTATCATCACCCGGTCAAAGGTAACTTTTAATGTAATCAAAGTATATTAATCCTCGTATAGAAATATAATGATCTCAAGTCTAAGGATCATTACACCATTATCACTGTGAGCTATTCTAATGACTTTATTACCATGTAGAATATCACTGTGGGTCAATCCGGTGCCATGTAGAATATTACATGCACCTATGTTCTTGACTTTAGTATCACTATACCTATGACCAATGAGATGTGGTCATTAGTCAACGATCATACTAATCTTTATGCATCATAATTGTCCCAATTCATAATGCTTAATTAGGGATATTTTAGGAATATAAACACTATTCATATAATCTCATTTTTAAGTCACATACTTAAAGATATAGAATACGTGTTCAATATTCCAAGGACATTTATTACTCTAACATTAATATCGCAGTAAATAAAGACATAATAATTGTTGTCGAATAATCAATAGAACATAATCATTATTAAATAACAAAATAGTGTTTCCCAGAAGTACAATTGTATTGTCTCTAGGGCACTAACACTAACAATCTCCCACTTGCACCAGAGCCAATCACCCATGTATCTAATACCCATGGAACTAGTGTGACATTCGTGCTTCTGCTGCGACAAAGCCTTAGTCAGTGGGTCTGTAACGTTATCATTAGTATGCACTTTACATATATGTATATCCCCTCTATTATTTATTTCTCTAATGAGGTGATATCTCCTAAGTATATGCTTTGCCTTGGAATGAGATCTTGGTTCCTTAGCCTGCGCAATGGCTCCATTATTATCGCAATATAGATCAATTGGGTCTGCGATCGATGGAACCACTCCAAGTCCCGTAATAAAATTCCGAATCCAAACAGCCTCTTTGGCTGCTTCACTGGCTGCAATATACTCAGCTTCCATTGTAGAATCAGCTACTGTTTCTTGTTTTGAACTCTTCCAGCTTACAGCACCTCCATTTAGGCAAAACACAAATCCAGACTGAGACACAGTGTCGTCCTTATCTGTCTGGAAACTAGCATCAGTGTAACCTCTTACAACTAGTTTCTCATCTCCTTCATATATCAAGAAAGAATCTTTAGTCCTCTTAAGGTACTTAAGAATGTTCTTGACAGCTGTCCAGTGACTTTCACCTGGATTAGACTGGTATCTACTCGTCATGCTCAAAGCATACGAGACATCGGGACGAGTACATATCATTGCATACATTATAGAACCAATTGCCGAAGCATATGGTACTTTATTCATACGGTCCTTTTCATCTGATGATTTAGGACAGTTTTCTTTTGAGATCGTTATCCCATGAGACATTGGGACATAGCCCCTTTTAGCCTCTTGCATCCCGAAACGATGCAATATCTTGTCAATGTATGTACTCTGACTTAAGCCGATCATTCTTCTGGGTCTATCTCTATAGATCCTGATCCCTAATATGTAGGATGCATCGCCTAAGTCTTTCATCGAGAAATTATTTCCCAACCAAGTCTTCACAGCCTGTAGAGAAGTAATGTCATTCCCTATTAGCAATATGTCATCTACATATAATACTAGGAATGCCACATGGCTCCCACTAACCTTCTTGTAAACACACAGTTCATCCTCATTTTGTATGAAACCAAACTCTTTGACTGTTTCATCAAAACGAATGTTCCATCTCCTCGAGGCCTGCTTCAACCCATAAATGGATCATAGTAACTTATAGACCATCCTAGCAAATTTTGGATCGACAAAACCCTCAGGTTGTGTCATGTACACATCCCCTTCTAAGCTCCCATTTAAGAAAGCAGTCTTGACATCCATTTGCCAGATTTCATAGTCATAATAAGCTGTTATTGCAAGCAAAATCCTGATGGATTTGACCATAGCCACCGGTGAGAAAGTTTCATCATAGTCAATACCATGAATTTGCTTGAAACCTTTCGCCACTAGTCTAGCTTTGTAGGTCTGTAAATTACCATCCATGTCAGTTTTCTTCTTGAAAACCCACTTGCACTCGATGGGTTTTACCCCTTCAGGTGGTTCAACCAAAGTCCATACTTTGTTTTCATACATGGAATCCATCTCAGATTTCATGGCCTCCAGCCATCTCACAGAATCTGGACTATTCATAGCATCTTTGTAGGTAAGAGGCTCATCATTATCTACAAGCATTACATCGCCATTTTGAGTCAGCAGAAATCCATAATATCTCTCTGGCTCATGACGAATCCTACTAGATCTACGAACGACCTGTGTTTCTTGAGCAATGTTGTCCTCAACATTTTCAGTCACATTCTGCTCATGTTCCAACTCTGGTTCAACATTAATCTGTGGTTCTCGATCCTCATCGAGATCTATTGTCCTCCCACTATTTTTCTTAGAAAGTAATTCTCTTTCAAGAAACACAGCTGTTCGAGCAACAAACACTTTGTTCTCTGAAGGATTATAGAAGTAATACCCTTTTGTTTCATTTGGATATCCCACAAAATTACATTTATCTGATTTTGGTCCTAGCTTGTCTGAGGTTAAACGTTTCACAAACGCTTCGCATCCCCAAATTTTCATAAATGACACGCTATGACGTTTTTCAGTCCATATCTCATATGGTGTCTTTTGAACTGTTTTTGAAGGAACTCGGTTTAGTGTTTGTGCAGCCGTCTCTAGGGCATAGCCCCAGAAACTAATTGGAAGATCCGCTAGACTCATCATCGATCGCACCATGTCCAACAAGGTACGATTTCTCCTTTCAAATACACCATTCCACTGTGGTGTTCTAGGAGGTGTGAGTTGTGATACAATACCACACTCCTTTAAGAAATTCTTAAATTCTAAGCTTAGGTACTCACCTCCACGATCAGATCGTAGGGTTTTAATACTTCCGCCTATTTGCTTTTCCACTTCTGCCTTATACTCTTTGAATTTTTCAAATGATTCGGACTTGTTTTTCAAAAGATACACATATCCATATCTACTAAAATCATCAGTAAAGGTTCTGAAGTAGTAAAAACCACCTCTTGCCATCGTACGCATTGGACCAGATACATCACTATGTATAAGCTCTAATCGTTCGGTGGCCCTTTCACCAATTCCGGTAAAAGGAGCTTTAGTCATTTTTCCAATGAGACAAGGTTCGCATTCTTCGTATGATTCAAAATCAAACTTATCCAAGTATCCATCCTTATGTAACTTGGAAATGCGTTTCTCATTTATATGGCCTAAACGACAATGCCAAAGGTATGTTTGATTTGAGTCATTAGCCTTAATACGTTTATTATTTATATTATAGACAGGAGTATCAAGATCTAGAACATATAAACCATTAAATAAACGTGCAACCCCATAGGTAACATTATTCAAACCAAAGGAACAACTATTGTTCTGAATTGTAAAGGAAAAACCTTTCTTGTCCAAACAAGAAACAAAAATAATGTTTCTGCAAATCGCAGGCACGTAAAAACAGTTTTCAAGTTCTAAAATAAGCCCTGTGGGCAATGATAAATTATAAGTCCCTACAGCCAAAGCAGCAACCTTTGCTCCATTGCCAACGCGTAGGTCGACTTCTCCTTTCGCCAAAGTCCTACTCCTTCGAAGTTCCTGCACATTTATACAAATGTGAGAACCACATCCAGTATCTAATACCCATGATGTAGAAGTAGACAAATTGACTTCTATAACATAAATACCTGAATCTGAAATCTTCACAGAATTCATCTTCTTCAAATCCTCCAAGTAAGCATGACAGTTTCTCTTCCAATGACCTGGTTTATTGCAATAGTGACAATCACCTTTTGCAGCACCTTTTGCAGCACCTTTTGCAGCACCTTTTGTAACACCTCCTGTAGGCTTCAAAGCCTTTTTAAAAGCAGGTTTTGGATTAGCAGATTTAGATCCAATCTTCTTCTTGCCTTTCCTTTTACCCTGTTCTTTGGCATTCCCTTTATTGACCATCATAATGGCGTTAGGGGATGCCTTCTGAATATTGGTCTCAGCAGTTTTCAACATTGCCAACAATTCGGTAGGTGTCTTGTCTATCTCATTCATGATG
This sequence comes from Heracleum sosnowskyi, assembly GCA_030848705.1. Lineage (NCBI taxonomy): Eukaryota > Viridiplantae > Streptophyta > Magnoliopsida > Apiales > Apiaceae > Heracleum > Heracleum sosnowskyi. The sequence continues at coordinate 17,082,121 of CM061239.1, forward strand.
TAATTCATTACAAACTGAGCATAGCTGCTGTTCAAAGATTGCAAGATTAGATCTATCTGAGTTTCCGTACCGATGGTGGAACCCAGAGTAGCAAGGTACTCCATATATCCAATCATCTTTAGAACATGCGGTGCAACTGGATCACGATCACCCTGTTTGCATGCATACAAGGCTTTTCTTGTATCAAACCTCTCCTGACGAGCCTATCCTTCAAACATACATTTAAGGTGCTCAATCATCACATAAGCATCCATATGCTCATGTTGTTTCTGAAGCTCGGGACTCATAGTCGCAAGCATAAGACAGGTAACATCTGTGTCATCATCGATATGTTTCTGATAAACATTCTGTTGATCAACCGATGCACCTTCTGGCAGAGGTTCAGGGCGAGGAATATCAATGACATGGAGCTTTCGCTCTTGCCTGAGGACAATCCTCAAATTCCTTTGCCAGTCGAGGAAGTTTGTTCCTGTCAGCTTGTCCTTCTCAAGGACTGATCGTACAGAGAAGTTATTTGAGTTATGTGCCATTAAATATCTACAATGTTAAAAATGCATAAAATAAGTTAGTCTGCAGATTATATAGATAATGTTCAAGTGATTATTCATATATATTCATAATATATATCACCCACTATTTTATCAAATTAATAGCCCTATCTATCAATTCGGAAAAGTTTCTTTAAACCTTTCTAGCGAGCCAAGATCCATATTTCATCATGCTTAAGGTCAGCTTTGGCTTTACTCCAAAAACACAATTATTTAGGTAGACAACTTTTGTCAATTATATCTTATATAACTCTTGGATAGTTTGGTAGAACAACAATTGTACGTATTTATCCAATAAATCTTACCAAACTCCATGCCTCTAAGTTCACAATCCTATTGTGGTAACTTAGTTAAGTCTAACCCAATAGTCTAACAGATAAGTATCACATTTACTTCATCACGCCTTACCACGATAGATTGGAGTGCTTCGCTTTGGCGAACCCACTATTTCTCGATCTAGGTCTTGACGAGTGTTGCTCATTGGAAGGCATCTAAGTGACTTAATATTTTAAATTTAGGGATTTTATTAAAACGACCATGATCCCATCATCAAGAGATTCCCAATTTTTCCTTGAACTAAGTATTTCAATTCAAAGTTCATCAATGGTTTGATTTCCAGTCCAGCGGAGGAGTCACAGTGGTCTCACTTAAAATCCACCTTTCTTACAAGCGCTGCTTGTATTTTTTTGTCAAAATCGCCCCATATCAAAAAATTGAAAATTCACACTTATTTCCGTGTTTCATAAACACAGGAATCTCATGTTCGTTTTGTTCAATTTTAAAATCTTGAATCGTTACAGATTTTATCTTGTTTAGCAGGCATGGCATGGGTGATGTATCTAATACATACATTAATACATGATTAATCTAATTAAGTCATGCATCACATTGTATCCTACACATGCAATCATACATCAATATGTAAAGTGCAGTATGCAAACGTGCTTGGTTATGGCCTTTATCCTATATGATCCTTTCGAGCTAATGAAAGGATCAAAGGTCAATCTATGATGAAAAATATAAATACAATTACATGTCTTCATTCTCCTTGTTCCCTTGAATGCACCTCTTCTTTGATCGTCCTTCAATCTTCAAGTACATTACATTGAACAATTGAATCCAACCTATACTTATGTACTTACATAATAAAACTCGATTTACATTCGAGGTTAAACAATTACAAGAATGAAGAAAACGACATGCAAGTCGTATTTATAAAACCAAAACCATAAACCATTAAACTACGGGTCTTAAGGCCATAACCAGCACCATGCTGAAATACTCAATTACGAACACAAAAAATAATAAAGCGGGGGTCCGGGGGCGGCAGCCCCCGGGCAGGGGTCAGGGGGCGGCAGCCCCCTGGCAGGGTCCAAGGGGCGGCAGCCCCTGGCTGGGGTCGAGACATGATCATATCTTATAGTCTCTGCCGCCACTGCATCATATACAGTTCCGGAAGCATGTATCATATACATACAGACATATCCCAGTTTGCAGATCGTGTCCAGACATGATCTGTCTCACAGTTTATATCCCTATATAAACCAGACAACATGCATAACATACAATCATCGCATATTAATCAGTCATATCAATATATTAAGCATAACAGTATCATATATAAGCGATATAACATATTATAATCGATATATCGCATAACTGTATCAAGGCAGATCCATAAAACATGCATACATGCATCGAATACAGTAAACACATAACCGAATCAGCCCCTTATACACGTAGCTCTGATACCATTGTTGGGTTTCGGGGCAACAAACGCAGCGAAAAACAGTTGTAAAACAATAAAAATTCTGAAACCGTAACCCTAGGATCCGTGTACAAGACATGGCTGATTATGGAGAAACGAAATCATACCTTAAAGAGCTTTAAAGTTCGGAAAGATGGAGGTCTTTGTTGTAATCACCACACAGCCCTTGTCCAAGATCTGCGTCGCCAAAGTCGTCCACACGAACGCTCGATCGTCCAACGATCAACGGAGTTCGGTACTAGCCGAAAAACTGCCCCTCTCTCTCTCTCTAGCCTCTCTTAATGCAGAGCTGCTAGGGTTTTCTTTAATTCAAAATTGCAGAAAAAACATACCTCAATAATACATCATAATGTATTTATATGAGATAGAGGATTGGGCCAAAACCTTAAATCCGTTTTCGGGCTTCTTAAAACCCAATATGATTTTGGTTTTAGTATTAAATTCGAAATTCTATTTAATTAAGACCATCTCAATTAAATGACTAATTTCGAAAATAATCAGTTAATATTAAATTCGAATTCTGATTTAATTAAGAGCAGCTCAATTAAATAACTAATTTCAAATTTAATCATTTAATTTAAATTCATAATTTAAATTAAAACTCCATTTAAACCGTTCTAAGTGTGTGACCCTTTAGGTTATTATTTCGTTGGCAATAATTTTATTCTTAAATAAAATTATAAACAATGAGCGGCATCTAGTAATACATCATTGCTCCCCAAGAAATAATAATAAATGGTGATCCAATTAAACCTTTCGTGACTAATGTTTCCGTGTAATATAATCCCTTTAACCAAATATTATAGATTAAACTCGAGGCATGTTATTAGTCATCCTCTTCAACATTTAATCCAGGTTTCCTTGATCAATGAGTAGACTATTAAAACAAATCAATATTTGAGCATGGCCATGCATTTTCATAGTCTCACTCAATCAAGAGGCCAAATAATATCTCTCCTAATAATAGGAGGGTTAAATCCTATATCTATCATTCATATTTCTCATACGACTCATAATATACCTGATGTCCACTTTTATCATCACCCGGTCAAAGGTAACTTTTAATGTAATCAAAGTATATTAATCCTCGTATAGAAATATAATGATCTCAAGTCTAAGGATCATTACACCATTATCACTGTGAGCTATTCTAATGACTTTATTACCATGTAGAATATCACTGTGGGTCAATCCGGTGCCATGTAGAATATTACATGCACCTATGTTCTTGACTTTAGTATCACTATACCTATGACCAATGAGATGTGGTCATTTAGTCAACGATCATACTAATCTTTATGCATCATAATTGTCCCAATTCATAATGCTTAATTAGGGATATTTTAGGAATATAAACACTATTCATATAATCTCATTTTTAAGTCACATACTTAAAGATATAGAATACATGTTCAATATTCCAAGGACATTTATTACTCTAACATTAATATCGCAGTAAATAAAGACATAATAATTGTTGTCGAATAATCAATAGAACATAATCATTATTAAATAACAAAATAGTGTTTCCCAGAAGTACAATTGTATTGTCTCTAGGGCACTAACACTAACAATCTTAACGGTCAACTACTGATTTGACTAGTAATTCTAACTAGTATTTCGTCCCAGATTGATGTTTCGATTTTTTTAAAAATAATTATCGACGATCCAACCGTATGGATATCAAGATCTATGTATTTCAATGATATTAAAAATTTTAGAAAAAAATAAATTTATTTGGATTGAGATCTTAATGATCAACTAATGATTTGACTAGTACTTCTAACTAGTGTTTTGTCCCAGATTGATGTTTCGATTTTTTTAAAAATATTTATCGACTATCCAACCTTATGGATATCAAGATCTATGTATTTTGATGATATTACAAAAATTTCAGAAAAAAATAAATTTTTTTGGTTTGAGATCTTAACGGTCCATTACTGATTTGACTGGTACTCACATATGTTTTGTTTATTCAATTTCATAAATGTTTAAGACACTGATTTTTTTTAAAAAATTGTTGTAAGTTATAGTACTTAACAATGGTTTTAGTCGAAAAACTGTTGTAAAATATACACAAGGGTTTTTGCTTTGATCCGTTCATTGTTGAATATTCTCTTTAATAATATTTTATGTTGTTAAACCGTTGTATGATATACAAAATGGATTTTTTTATAAAATCCTTGTGTGAGTAATTACGTTACAACGCTTTTATTAGCTAAATCATTGTCAGTATCAAAATCGTTGATTTTTCTTTTATAACTTTTATTCATTGTCCTTAATACATAAGTGTCACACACTTGATGTAATGTTATCATAGGAATCTTGAATATTTAATATTATCACACACATGTGGCATTCGATTTTTAAAAAAATATTTATTTGGTTTGAGATCTTAACGGTCAACTAGTGATTTGACTAGCAATTCTAACTAGTATTTCGTCCCAGATTGATGTTTCGATTTTTTTAAAAATACTTATCGACGATCCAACCGTATAGATATCAAGATCTATGTATTTTAATGATATTAAAAATTTTAGAAAAAAATAAATTTATTTGGTTTGAGATCTTAACGATCAACTACTGATTTGACTAGTACTTCTAACTAGTGTTTCGTCCCAGATTGATGTTTTAATTTTTAAAAAATATTTATCGATTATCCAACATTATGGATATCAAGATCTATGTATTTCGATGATATTACAAAATTTTCAGAAAAAAATAAATTTATTTGGTTTGAGATCTTAACGGTCAACTACCGATTTGACTGGTACTCACATATGTTTTGTTTATTCGATTTCATAAATGTTTAAGACACTGGTTTTTTTTAAAAAAAGTGCTTCAAGTTATAGTACTTAACAATGGTTTTGGTCGAAAAACTGTTGTAAAATATACACAAGGGTTTTTGCTTTGATCCGTTCGTTGTTGAATATTCTTTGTAACAATTGTTTATGTTGTTAAACCGTTGTATGATATACACAATGGATTTTTTTTATAAAATCCTTGTGTGAGCAATTACGTTACAACGCTTTTATTAGCTAAATCGTTGTCTCTATCAAAATCGTTGATTTTTTCTTTAATAACTATTGTAAAGCATAATGTAACATAAGATGTAAAAGAGATAACTACAACTCAACAAAGGACAAGACAAACAATAATATTAACAGGAGCACAGGAATCCAGAATCAAAGAAGAAAAGGTAAACTCAAAAAATCAAAATACGTTATGTATTCTTGAAGTCCGTAAACAAGTCACGGAAAGAAGTTTATGAAAAATGTTCAAGCCTCAGTGACAGCAAAAGGAACAAGACTTTCAAGACGACGGAAGTATGTGAATGATTTAGGGTTAAGTACCACGGGATTCCAGTGATTTAATCGAAGCAACCAGAACGACAAAGGACTTATCAGCAACATTGAATTGAAGACGTAGAAGAAGAAATGATCAAGTGTTATTCATCTGTGAACCAGACCAGTTGCACTAGTTGACGGCACTACAAAGATTAAGTTGTTTTATCGTCTCAGAAGATATTGATACAGTCTATTACTTAAAACACCAAGGAGCTCAGGAGTAATTACTAAAGGACAAAAGACAAGAAAAAAGAATTCGATAGTTTTTCATTTCAGAAAACTATCGAATGGTGTTAAAGGTAATTCAATTTAAAACAAAGTAAATCAATTTGGCACTCGATAGTTTTGAATTAAAAACTATCGAATGGTAAATTGATTTAAACCATTCAATGGTTTTTAAATAGGGAACAAGTGAAAAGTATTCTTTGTTTTTCAAGTTGATGAAGATCCAACGGCCAAGATTGTTTCTACAAGTTTGGTTCGATGGTTTTCAAATCAAAGTCTACAATTACAACAGAGGAAGTGTGTCTTCTTCAGTTGGAGTTATTTCACAGTAACAATAACTGAGAGAGAGATCAAGCCAGAGAGAAAATACCAGAGAAATTAATTCTGCTTGAATTCTATCAAAGTTTTGATTGTGTATAACTTAGAACTCATTGAAGCTAATCTACGGATTAGAAATTGTAGCACCCCTCGAGGTTTATATTTATAAAAAGATATATTCCCCGAAACTTGATTTGGTTTGGTGTGTTTGATTTCGTTATAGAACTGAATGAATTATCCGCGAACGAAATTAAATTATTTGTGAGTATCGTATTCAACCCCCCCCTTCTACGATACTTTGGACCTAACAATTGGTATCAGAGCTACTTGATTGATATACAAATCAAATCCGGTGAATGAGACCAAAATCAAACGTAGTGTGAAAATTCGAAGCAAATTTTTTAACTTTCAATTTTTTTCATTTAATTGGAATTTCTTGAATTTTAAACAATTTGAAATTTTCAGAAACCATGAATGCTCCAAAGACAACCGCTGGTATTAAAGTTCCCCCATTTACTAGAGATGATTTCGGTTTGTGGAAGATGAAGATGCTGTTATTTATCAAGGCATCTAATCCGTTGTATATTGGAATATTAGAGAACATACCTTTTGTACCAATGAAACCAGTTAGTGAATCTACAGCTCCTGATGGTAGCAGGATTCCTTCAGGCACCCAACCTAAGGATATTACTGAGTATACAGATTCTGACAAGGAACTGATTCGATTGGACACAGGTTTGATGTTGATATTGGCGGACTCCACAGACAAGGAAATGAGCTATCAGTTGATGAACTGTACAAGCGGGAAACACATGTGGGATACCATTAACTTGATAATGGAAGGAACTGAAGACGTGCAGGAAAACACATTGGACATCCTGACTTCTTAATACGAAGCGTTTAGGTCTCTGCCAGGAGAAAGTATAACTCAGGTCTTTGAGAAATATACTAAGCTCCTAAATGAATTGGCAATGAAAGGAAAGACGACCTATCCACCGAGAGAATCCAACAGGAAGTTCATGATGACGCTGCCCCATCATGTAGAACACAAGTCATCATCCATAAGGGAAAGAATTGACTTCACAAAGATGTCATTAGAGATGATCTATGGCAAGTTGAAGACCTATGAGATGGAACAGGAACAAAGAGTGATAATCTACGGATCAGGGACAGTGGACAACAAGCACAATGCACTTGTGAGATCAGCAGCACTTGTAGTGGATGAACCAATAACTTCTGAGATTCAGGTTCAAACCCCTAGAGCTGGAAAGGAGGTGATAATAGAAGCAGAAATGGATTCTGTGAATCTGGGTGTTGATGAAAGTAATTACTACACCCTAAAAGAGCTTGAGAAAATGGAAGACAAAACCATGGCGTACTTAGCTGCAAAGTTTAGTCATATTCGTTTCAAGAGAAACCCTAAGTACAAGTTCAAGGGCTCAACCAACAGATTCCAGAAGAGCAATTATGCACCTAGTACAGGCTTTAAGGGAGGCTACAAGACTGGCATGATTGATAGAAGCAAATCAAGATGCTACAACTGCAATAAGTTAGGGCATTTCGCCACTGAATGCCGAAAGCCTCGTCAAGCGAGAGACATGAAAGATGTCTATGGAAAGAAGGATTCTTATGATGAGTTGAAGAAAGAGAATGCCAAGCTTAAACAGGAATTGGAGGCATTCTCTGGAAAGCAGAAAGGGAAAGCTTATATAGCAGAGGGAAAGCACTGGGATGATACTGATTCGGATGAAGAGGAGGAATATGTAAATGTTGCTCTAATGGCTGACTCTTCAGAGGAATCACCACAATCATGTCAGGTACCTATCTTAACTACAATTGATATGTCTAACTCTGAGTACAAGAAAACTGTGCAAGATCTTAGTGTAGAATTGTTTAATGTACACACAAGCATGCTAGCATCAGAAATGGAAAATGCTAAACTAGTTCTTAAGATTAAAAACTTAGAATCTAAAAATGAAGAACTAGAGCTTGTAGCTGTCACAATAGAAGATCGTAAGCAAAAGAACGTGTACTTAGAGAACAAGGTCAATTGTAATGATGAGATAGAGACTATCCTCAGGAAGCAGATTTCAGATTTAGATTTGAAGCTGAATGCTTTTAAGAATTCCGCCCTATTTGCTAAGGAGATCATTGATACTCAGGCCATAGGGAATAAAACTGCTATAGGATTTGACTATGACAAGAAAGCTGGTAAGAAGATAGTGGAATTCCCTGTGACACCTTCAATTGTCAAAAGGAATACTCCAAATGTTCTTAAGAATGTTCATTGTCCAGTTTTTGTCAAGCCTTTTCCACATCTCTTTCATGAGGATGACCTTTTCATAAGACAAGAATTGTTTGAGGAGGATTTGTTGAAGGAAAAAGAGGTAAAGACTAAGTTACCTAGGAAATCAGTAAAAACTGAATTACCTAAACCTGATTTACCTAAAACTGAAGTAGGTGACTTAGTTAGTAATGCTAAAAAGAACAGGAATGGGAAGAAGAAGATTGTTAATCAGGAAATGGTTCCATATTCTCCCATTGCATCTAGGAAGTTGTGCGCTATTTGTAATTCTGTTGGACACCTTACACATGCATGTAAAAAGGTTAAAGTAGAAACTGCTAATACTTGTGAAATGCATAACATGTCAGACATGCCTGATCTTCATGAACCCTGTGGAAAGAAAGAGTGTTTGCTATGTAAGTACAACATCATGCATGCTTATTTTAAGTTGATGAATGATAGTAGCAAAAGCACTGTTAATGTTAAATCCACAGATACTATGAATATCAAACAGGGTAAGACTAAATTGAATGTTACTCCTGTTAAATTATCTAAACCTTCAGGACCCAAACAATTTTGGGTACCAAAGTCCGCTTAATCAATCTGTGATTGCAGGGTAAGGTTAAAAGCTCTAAGGTTGTGTGGATTCTGGATAGTGGCTGTTCTAGACAAATGACAGGTGAAGAGTCCCTGCTTACAGAGGTGGTTAAGAAGACCGGCCCGATTGTAACCTTTGGAGATGACAGCAAAGGAGTCACTACGGGATATGGTAAATTGAAAGCTGGAAATGTCATCATTGAAAACATCTCTCTTGTTGAAGGATTAAAGCACAATCTTCTAAGTATCAGTCAGTTCTGTGAAAAAGGCTACAATGTAGATTTCAGAAAGGACAAGCGCTTGATCACCAACAGGAAGGATGAGAAGCTTACTCTACTGGGAGTGAGAAAAGGAAATTTGTTTATAGCTGACTTAAGTTCTACCAGTGAAGGAGAAGTTACATGTTTCTATGCAAAGGCATCTTCATAACAAAGTTGGATATGGCACAAGAAGCTCTCACATCTGAACTTCAAAACTATGAACTCTTTGGTAAAGAGAGAGTTAGTGAGAGGGTTGCCCCTGATGGAATTCAATCAGGAGGGACTATGTGAAGCATGTGAAAAGGGAAGTCGAAGAAAGCATCACATGGAAGTAAAGGAATGACAAGCATTACTGAACCATTACAACTGATTCATATGGATTTATTTGGCCCAATCAATGTTATGTCACTTTCAAGAAAAAGATATGCATTGGTGATGGTGGATGACTACTCCAAGTACACGTGGGTGTTGTTCATACAATCAAAGGATGAAGCAACACAACTAATCATTGATCACATCAAGAAGATAGAAGTGGAAGCTAAGCTACCTGTGCGGACAATCAGATCAGACAATGGAACTGAATTCAAGAATGCAGTTCTTAATGATTTCTGCTCAGAGAAAGGAATATCAAGACAATTTTCAGCACCAAGAACTCCTCAACAGAATGGAGTATTGGAAAGGAAGAACAGGACCTTGGTTGAAGCAGCAAGGACCATGTTGAGTGAATCAAAACTTCCCACTTACTTTTGGGCTGAAGCAGTGAACACAGCTTGCTACACTCAGAATCGAACCCTGATCAACAAAGATCATGAAAAGACTCCGTATGAGTTAATGGCCAACAAGAAACCAACACTGAAGTACTTTCATGTGTTTGGTGCAAAGTGCTTTGTACTTAAAGATGGAGAAAATCTTGGCAAGTTTGATGCCAAAGCAGATGAAGGCATTTTTCTGGGCTATTCTCTGGAATCTAAGGCTTTCAGGGTATATGTGATTGAAGATAAGAAGGTGTTGGAAAGCTTTAATGTAACATTTGACGACACCAAAAGACCAGGCCTGCAAACTGGAGAGAACTCTGAATCCTTGGTATTTGAAAATCTATCAGGAGATCTCTCTGACAATGAAGAAGTACCTGAAGTTGTTACAGTTATTAATAATAATCATAATGATAATGATTCTGGACAAAGTGGTGACCAAAGTGGACATTCTAAAAATTCTACAGGATCCACTAGTCAGTCTATAGAATCATCAGATCAAACCGTTAACAACTCAGGGCGAGCAGGAGAAGGATCAACTAGTCACACTCCACAACATCTAGATCAAGGAGAATCATCAAGATCGCATCTGCCAAGACAAAGGGTATGGAATAGAGATCATCCCTTTCACTTGATCATTGGTGATCCAGACACATGAGTGAGAACTAGGAGAACATCACAAAATGAATGTCACTATTCTGGGTTTCTTTCAGAAACATAACCTAAGAAAGTTGAAGATGCTCTAGATGATCCAGATTGGGTGATTGCTATGCAAGAGGAACTCAATCAGTTTGAAAGGAAGAAAGTTTGGAAGCTGGTACCCAGGCCTAAGGGAAAATCTGTTATTGGGACAAGATGGGTATTCAGAAATAAGTTGGACGAAGATGGCATTGTAACGAGAAACAAAGCTAGACTGGTTGCTAAAGGTTACTCTCAAGAAGAGGGAATTGATTATGATGAAACCTATGCACCAGTAGCAAGACTTGAGGCCATCAGAATGTTTCTGGCATTTGATGCACATTCCAATTACAAGGTATATCAGATGGATGTGAAGAGTGTTTTTCTGAACGGAGAGTTAGAAGAAGAAGTGTATGTGGAACAACCTCCAGGTTTTGAAGATTCAAAACTGGCAGACTTTGTGTACTTTCTATTCAAAGCTCTCTACGGACTCAAACAAGCTCCAAGGACATGGTATGACACTCTCTCTGAATTTTACTTGAAAATGATTTTACAAGAGGTGTTGTAGACAAAACTCTCTTTGTCAAAAAGCATAAAAATGATTTGATATTGGTGCAAGTATATGTTGATGACATAATATTTGGTTCTACTAATGATGATCCATGTAAGAGATTTGCTAAGTTAATGCAGAGTCGTTATGAAATGAGCATGATGGGTGAATTGTCATTCTTTCTTGGACTGCAAGTATATCAAAAAGAAGATGGTATATTCATTTGTCAGTCCAAGTACATTAAAGATCTTCTGAAGAAGTATCAAATGGAAGACTCATCTACAACAAAGACTCCTATGCCAACTGCCACTAAGCTTGATAAGGATGAAACTGGTAAGAAGGTTGACATCACAGGCTACAGAGGTATGATAGGCTCATTACTTTATCTCACTGCAAGTAGACCAGATATAATGTTTGCAACATGTTTGTGTGCTAGGTTTCAGTCTGATCCTAAAGAATCTCATCTAATAGCTGTTAAGCGAATATTTAGATATCTTAAGGGGACTCCAAATCTTGGAATTTGGTACCCTAAAGATACAGGATTTGATCTTATTGGATACACAGACTCTGATTTTGCAGGTTGTAAGATTGATCGAAAGAGTACTTCAGGAAGCTGTCAGTTTCTTGGAAGAAGATTAGTTTACTGGTATAGCAAGAAGCAGCATTCAGTTTCCACATCAACAGCTGAGGCTGAATACATTGCTGCTGGAAGCTGCTGTGCTCATATCTTGTGGATAAGAAACCAACTCCGTGACTATGGGCTTTTGTTGACAAAGATTCCAATATTTTGCGACAACATAAGTGCCATAACAATCTCAAACAATCCAGTGCAACACTCGAGGACGAAGCACATCGACATCAGGTATCATTTTATCCGAGAGCATGTCATGAATGGAACTGTGGAGTTACATTTTGTACCCACAGAGGATCAAATTGCAGACATCTTTACTAAACCGCTTGATGAATCCACTTTTTCTAAGCTGGTTGGTGAACTTGGGATGTTAAATCTTTCTAATTGATTTTGATTAGAAGTTAGTAACTACAGATAGTCCTAGTGAATACATGAGTTTAAGAATTTCCACATCCTTAGGACTCGTGAATTTATTTTCTGGAGCAATTCTCGTAGTTAGGATTATTGTACTAATTTTATGTCATAATTATGGATGATATATCTTTTGGCATTTAATTGGTTATTAATTCTAAAAATTATTTAGGTGCTAATATTTGTTCTAAATATTTAAGCATCTATTTAATTTGAATTAATTTACTTTGTTTTTAACATTGTAGATTAATGCGGCATAATTTATTGGATTTTAATTGATTAATATCATTTAATGATATTCAGTTGATTTTATTCTAAGAAAATTTTGAATTTTCTATTAACAATTGATTTTGGTAAATTTTAAAAGATTTACTCAAAATAAAACTTGACAGAAAATAAAAGTTTTGAATTTTAAAACATGAACAGGTTTTACAATTTGAAAGGAAGCAAAAAATATCGAATTTAGAAAATTCGATAGTTTTTCTAAGTACTAGAAGAAATCTATCGAAATTAATTTTCGATGGTTTTTGGTATAGGAAAAGAAAACTATCGAATACAATTATCGATAGATTTTGAAACTGATTTGAAAAAGCATCGAATTGAATTTTTATCACTCAATATCTAAATTCTCGATAGTTTTTCTTTTAACAAAGGATACCTCGATAGTTTTTCAGGTTTTCAAAAGAAATAAGTTCGATAGTTTTCAGAAAAACCTTTTAAACTTCTGATTTTCAAATCTTCGATAGTTTTTCAAAAACTATCGAAGTAAAGTTGACAGTTTTACCCCCAACTGAAAACCATCGAACATACAATTAAAAAACATCGAACACTGTAAAGACAATATTGCCCCTGACAATTCAAAAAGTATATAACAACCCCTTACGTTTTTTTTTGTTCTTATTCTCAGATCTAAGGGCTTTTGTTTATACTTACAAGAATACATATAACCAAGAACATCACTGTCGATAGAATTCTTCATTTTTAACCGATCAAAACTTGGAAAAGTTACAGTTCTATCAGTGTTAATTGTTTTTAACCGTGAACCTTGTTTCTTTTAAGTTTTTAAAGCATCAGTTAAGAAGAAACCATCGAACTCAAGAACTTGTTACTAAGAAAACTATTGTCACTATTGTTCTTTAGAAGTTAATTGTCTTCAATTGATTTCTTCAGATAATTCTGATTATTTGTGTTACCAAAATTAGGGTTCTTGATAATAGTGATTCGAAGTTGTGTTTGTTTTAAAAAAAAAGGGGGTAATTTTGTTTTAAGGTAATTTTGTTAAGGGTTTGATTAATTAGTAATAATTAATTAAATTTAAAAGGGAGAATAGTTTTGGTTTATTTAAATTTTCTAGAAATTTAATATGGCTGGAGAATTTATTATTACCAAGACTAATCATGTCTCGTTTCAGAACTTGCAATCCATAACGAACTTACAGTTTCGTGCATGGGCAGAGTTTTTGAACACACGTTCATTAGTGGCATTTGCTGTGAGTACTCCCGTAGTCCTTTGCATCGATCAATTGACTGCGTTGTACACAACCGCCACGGATACAACTGAGAATAACGTAAGGTCCTTCAGTTTTGTTGTGCCAGGGGGCAGAACAATAAGGGTGACAGAACATGATTTTAACAGAATACTTCATTTTCCAACAGAAAACCTTGTTCCGGATCCCACGACTGAGGATATACATGCTTTCTTCACTCTCATAAGAAGTCAACAACCTAACTTCTTTGTGGGAGAGTTTCTGAAGCATTACTTGCAAAAGCCATGGAACTTTTTCGTTCATACCCTAATCCATGTTTTTACTGCCAAGTTAACAAATCTGCATGGTATTCCCTTATTCCTTCAAAAGATAGGGTTTGCCATTGCGAACAATAGGCATATTAACATAGGAAGGGTACTGATCGATCAAGTCATTCTGTGCATGGGACCACTGGATGAAAGAACAGGCATAGATGATGTGCTTTGTTTCTATCCTAGGTTCCTACAGCTAATTCTCAATGATATCTTAACAGATAATGAACGCGAGACATTCGAAGGCGAGGAAACGCAGGAGTGCATGAAGATGAAGAGCAATGCCATAACCGCTCTCATAAGGAAGAACAACTATCTTTCAGGGGTACCCACTGTTCTCACTGAATATCTAAGAACGGTGCCCCTACCACTTCTACCCCCAGGGGAACAGGTAATTCAAGGTAACATTCCTGTACCTGAACTGGCTCCTGAGCCACAACCAATGGATGTCGATCCAGAGCCCTCAGTGGCCATCACTGACCAGGAGGTTGCAAACCCAGAACCTCTAACCACGGTCGAAGAGCCTTTGGAAGAGCTAAATGAAACAATAAACGCACCTCCTTCCCCTCCTATACCAAGTAAACAAACATCCTTGAGTGTAGAGGGAGATAGTGCCAAAGCAGCACCACATAAGGAGATACACCCTTCAACAACAGCTCTGCCTTCCTCTAAAAGGAGAAGAATAGAAACCGAGGCAACTGTTGATACTTTATTTCAAACTTCCAAAGAGCCCTTTATTGATTTTTCTGATGCTGATTGGGCTACATTAACTAAAGCTATATCTGAACCCATAACTCAATCAAGTAAGGAAGAATTGACGGAAGCAACTGGTGTTCCGACCATATTACGGTCAGGTTCACTGGTTGAAGGTTTTAAGAACCAAGGGTCTTCACAGACGTCGAGAGAAGGCTTTGACCTAAATGCACAATCTAAAGGGTCATTGTCTACCTCCCCAAATGGAACATATCTGGATCCTGCGGGTAAAGGGTTTGACGTAGGTGCAGATCGGCAACTCGGTGACAATGAATCAATTACTATTGAGGAGTTAACTGAGGTAAAGTCTTCACAGACTATTGGGGAAGATTCGGGATCTCTGCTGTTAATAGAGCCTGTTTCTAACCCCCTAGAGATTCAAACTCTAGATCCTTCAAAGGATATATCATCTACGGATGATCAGCAACTTGGTTTAACCAAGGACGGGGACTTGCGAAGCCCCATTGCACCACCGGTGACCTCCTTAAGGACGGCTATGGTGTTTTCTTCTGCAGGTACATTGAGCAAAAAGGGATTGAGTGAAACAAAAACACTTACACCTGGCCTGAGTGGGAAAGGAAAAATGAGTGAAACACCGACAGAAACGTTGAGTGTACACCCAGAGCCAAACGTGAGGAGTGACACCCTAACCCTTCCAAATATTGATGATTTGTTATTACCGACAGAAAGAGAGTTACAAGTTCAATCTACCCTCAAGGACATGACAGTTCGTGACAAAGAAGGAAATCCACTATTCAAGGTTCCACTACGACCTTCCTTTGACCAAGGGATCTCCTCTAGTCAAGCCAATGCTTCTTTAAAGTCTATTCAAGAGAAGGTTGACTTGGCTGCAGCTGATTCCAGAAGAAAATTCAGGGTCATTGGCAGTGCATCTGGCACTATAACAGGTACGAAGCAGGCAGTGGACTCCATAAAGAAGGAAGCATTGGAGGAACTGATCGAGTTGAGGACGGACGTCACGGAACTTAAAGATGGATTCATGAATGAAGTTGATGCTTTGCAACAAGGACAAGAAGCTTTGAGAGAGGACGTTCTGGTTATCCGGGATGGTCAAGCGCGGGTAAAAGATGCAATGAATATACTTTCGAGAGTAGAGTCTAAGCTGAACAAGAGGCTGGATCATATGGAAAAGACTACCAACTCAAGATTGGATAACATTGACCTGACGCTAGCTTCTATGAATGAGATGAATAAGCAGATTATGGATTTCTTGGAAAATCAAGGTGACGGAGTACAGTCAATCTGGACTATGCTGAAGAACCAACAAAGTGGACAACCTGGACCTTCAAATCAACAACCTTATCCTTCTACTGCCTTTTATGCTGAGGATGCTTTTGTCGAGGATTCATCAACTAAGGGGAGAAAGTTGGAGATGGGAAGAAGGATGGATGGGGAGTTTGGGAAACGGTTGAAGCTATTTCGATAAGACAGTACTGGATAGAAGAACTTGTACAAGAAGAAGAGAAGAGTGAAGAGGTATTTGAGGTCATGCAAGAGCAACCAATTCAGGAGGAGCATGAGCCATATTATCCAGAGCCTGTTGAATAACCAATCTGGGAGGATAATATGGAAGAAGAAGCAAATCCTCTGTCACAAGAAGAAGAAGCTGCCTTGGAAGCGATAAGAGCTCAAAGAGCTGCAATAGATGCCAGGCATGCTGAGAAAGAAAGACACCAAACAGTTCTAAGGATTGAAAAGCTAAAAAGATCCAAGGTGCAAGCTGAAGTAAGGAAGAAAAAGATGATGGATTTGGCAAGCAAGCATGGAAGTGAATGTGAGATGGCTTAAAAAACCTTTTGTGGAGTTGAAGACGGATTAGAAGTCAACGACAATGCAGAGGTGGAAGTCATAATTCAGAACATAAGAAGTGCAAATCCTGATGATCATGTTTACTTCACTGCACTGAGGAATACTGTGATCTTTCTTAAAGCTGGGGTTAAAGCAAATGGAGCCTGGAACATCCTGATCAATTTTCTTGAGAAAGGTACATTTGTGATTTCCACTAAGTTTTTAGAACAGAGAACATACACAGAACTGCAGGTGATACTCATCAAGATTCAAAGAACTACAAGACTAAATGAACTGCTCTGTGAGCATGTTAAGGAGATTTTGATGAAAGTCGGTCCAGAGATTACTGAAGATCCTCCAATGGTTAGATTCATGACGAATGACTTGTTTAGAATCTGCTATTTGGCTGAGGACAAACTGAGAGACTATCCAAGCAACTATCTAATATCAGTTGAGAAGTATCTTAGATCCACTGGATTCACATCAACGGAGAAGGACAAAGCAGCAGACACTCTTAGAAGATTTCTAATGGAGAATGTTCCTTACTATAGGAAAAGAGTGGAAAGAGGATTGGAAGTGCATACCAGATTACCAAACATGCCAAAGCTAAACAAGGAAGATGTTAACATTGCATGGTTATGGGCTGGAGTGGGTCAAGAGATTGAATATATTGGAAGACACATCCAAGGAGCAATCCTTAAACCTGGAGAACCACTGCACTATCTATCAGTGATTGATTATCAAGCTGCTAACTCCGATCCAATGATTGAGGAAGGTGAGATCTGAATGGACTGAAGATTGAAGCAAAGAACAAAAGAACTATCAGCTCAGACTAGAGGAGCAACTTCATTGTATAAAGTTTTATTGTTTTTTGATTTATAAAATCTGGAAATGTATATATATCTGATCCAAAATGCATTTAATATTATTACGCTGTCTTACTTTAAGTAGTTTCATGTTTCCTTAGTTAGTTGGGTTATCCTCGAAGTATTTGCTTGTCGAACTCTATCCAATCAAATAGGGGGAGATTGTAAAGCATAATGTAACATAAGATGTAAAAGAGATAACTACAACTCAAAAAAGGACAAGACAGACAATAATATTAACAGAAGCACAGGAATCCAGAATCAAAGAAGAAAATGTAAACTCAAAAAATCAAAATACGTTATGTATTCTTGAAGTCCGTAAACAGGTCACGGAAAGAAGTTCATAAAAAATGTTCAAGCCTCAGTGACAGCAAAAGGAACAAGACTTTCAAGACGACAGAAGTATGTGAATGATTTAGGGTTCAGTACCACGGGATTCCAGTGATTTAATCGAAGCAACTAGAACGACAAAGGACTTATCAACAACATTGAATTGAAGACGTAGAAGAAGAATTGATCAAGTGTTATTCATCTGTGAACCAGACCAGTTGCACTAGTTGACGGCACTACAAAGATCAAGTTGTTTTATCGTCTCAGAAGATATTGATACAGTCTATTACTTAAAACACCAAGGAGCTCAGGAGTAATTACTAAAGGACAAAAGACAAGAAAAAAGAATTCGATAGTTTTTCATTTCAGAAAACTATCGAATGGTGTTAAAGGTAATTCAATTTAAAACAAAGTAAATCAATTTGGCACTCGATAGTTTTGAATTAAAAACTATCGAATGGTAAATTGATTTAAACCATTCGATGGTTTTTAAATAGGGAGCAGGTGAAAAGTATTCTTTGTTTTTCAAGTTGATGAAGATCCAACGGCCAAGATTGTTTCTACAAGTTTGGTTCGATGGTTTTCAAATCAAAGTCTACAATTACAACAGAGGAAGTGTGTCTTCTTCAGTCGGAGTTATTTCACAGTAGCAATAACTGAGAGAGAGATCAAGCCAGAGAGAAAATACCAGAGAAATTAATTCTGCTTGAATTCTATCAAAGTTTTGATTGTGTATAACTTAGAACTCATTGAAGCTAATCTACGGATTAGAAATTGTAGCACCCCTCGAGGTTTATATTTATAAAAAGATATATTCCCCGAAACTTGATTTGGTTTGGTGTGTTTGATTTCGTTATAGAACTGAATGAATTATCCGTGAACGAAATTAAATTATTTGTGAGTATCGTATTCAACCCCCCCTTCTACGATACTTTGGACCTAACAACTATTATTTGTTGTCCTTAATACATAAGTGTCACACACTTGATGCAATGTTATCATAGGAATCTTGAATATTTAATATTATCACACACTTGTTGCATTCGATTTTTTTAAAAATATTTATTTGGTTTGAGATATTAACGGTCAACTAGTGATTTGACTAGCAATTCTAACTAGTATTTCGTCCCAGATTGATGTTTCGGTTTTTTTTAAAATACTTAGCGATGACCCAAATGTATGGATATCAAGATCTATGTATTTTAATGATATTAAATGTTTTAGAAAAAAATAAATTTATTTGGTTTGAGATCTTAACGATCAACTACTGATTTGACTAGTACTTCTAACTTGTGTTTTGTCCCAGATTGATGTTTCGATTTTTTTAAAAATATTTATCGACTATCCAACCTTATGGATATCAAGATCTATGTATTTTGATGATATTACAAAAATTTCAGAAAAAAATAAATTTATTTGGTTTGAGATCTTAACGGTCAACTACTGATTTGACAGGTACTCACATATGTTTTGTTTATTCGATTTCATAAATGTTTAAGACATTGGTTTTTAAAAAAAAGTGTTGTTAGTTATAGTACTTAACAATGGTTTTGGTCGAAATACTATTGTAAAATATACACAAGGGTTTTTGTAAGATCCGGAAAGTTACGTGTTAATAGATGATGTGAAATGAAATTTTATTTTCATATCAAAACTTTTTATATATTTTATCTGTTTAAATGCATTGAGTTATTCGTTAAATGGTTGAATATGTGACCTTGAGATGCTATGTGAATATTTGTGGTGATCGGAAAATTCTTTTTAAGAGAATGTTAATTTTATTTCGTTTTATTTTATTTATCGAAAAGAAAATTTAGATCATTCCCTAATTATTCGGGAAATTGGTATATTGTTCGTACCAATATTTCATTCTTTAAAGTGGGAAATATTCGGAAACATTCGTAATAGAGGTATTTTGGTTCGCATATCTATTATTAAACGATTCTTGTAGTTATCCATATACTCTAGATAATTATCGTCTCAAAAAGCGTGTATTCTATTTAATTGTATTAAAACGATCTAACGGATCAATATCGATCCAAAAATGTCGTTTGGGGTATTATTTTTCAATAAGTATAAAAAGACGAATCGTACATTATCCTTCGTATAATCCGTATTACGTATATACAAAAATATAAAAATCTCTGAACCGTGTTCTTCGTGTTCTTGAGAATCAAACCAACTTTTGAAGGCGTTATCGGAATCCGATTTCGACACTTTAGTAGTCGAATCGAATATCTCATCATCCTCTATCAAAATCCATCATCAAAATTCGTGTGGGTATGAATTCTGAGTTTTTCTTATTTTTAATAATCTAATTATTTCGAATTTATTAATTTAATTTGGGGGAAATCTTGATATTGGTTGTTTGTGTAAATTGATAGTTTGATTGTGTTTGTTACCTGATTTGGAGCATGACTATGATTTTTAATTTGATTTTTAAGCTCGAATTCGAGAAAATAGGAAAAAGTTGAAGTCACCGGATTTTTTTGAGTTT
The DNA here is from genome assembly GCA_030848705.1 of Heracleum sosnowskyi. Classification (NCBI taxonomy): domain Eukaryota; kingdom Viridiplantae; phylum Streptophyta; class Magnoliopsida; order Apiales; family Apiaceae; genus Heracleum; species Heracleum sosnowskyi. The sequence continues at coordinate 17,102,542 of CM061239.1, forward strand.
TGACCAGATTTTTGTTCGGTTGATTGGGTGTTGATAATGTTTGTACCATTACATAGATCGTGAGGTTGGGAGTCTAACCATGTAAATGATTGTGAGTTTGGATGTCGTGTTGACCTCACCGGATTTTCGTCGCCGACGTCGGGTTGGGGACGATTTCGTCCGTTTATAGATGATCCCGTCCACTTTGTTCATGATTGTGGTGTGTTTGGGAAGCCTATGAATTCCCCGACAAAAGCCCTATGACTTCGTGTAGTTTTGAGTCGGTTTTGGCTCGCCGGATTCTGGGTTTCGGTTGCCGGAACTCCGCCTGCGGCCACCGGCGGCGGGTTGTTCTTGGCGACCCATATCCGTTCTTGGCGACCCGTTTCCTAAACCTAACCCGACCCGGTTTTGATTTCCAAAACCCTAATTTCATTTCAGAAAACTGTTTCTGGATTTTTTTTTAAATAAATCAAAAATTGTTTTAAAAATTCTAAAAATCATATCTTTGATTTAAAAATGCATTTTATTATTCAGAAAATTTTATAAATTTATAAATATTTATTTAAATCCGAAAATTGATTAAATTCAATTATTTTATTTATTTTTGATTAATAATTAATTAATTTAATTAATTGATTAATTCTTTTAATCAGTTAATTCTTAATAATTAATTATTAATTAGATTTAATTAATTAAAATTAAGTTTAATTATTTTCTAGCTTGGTTTATTTATTTAAAAATAGTTGGAGTGTTGGAATTAGTGAATTAATTTTATATTAATTTATTAAATTGTTTTTAAGTCTTTATATTGGGATAAATGATCCGATTTTTGACGTAAAAATATTTTGAGGGCTAAATTCTTTGAAACGAGAGTCGAATATTTTTCTAAAATTATTTCTTAGATGTTACGAGACTTATGTGATTTATTTATCACAATTAAACGACAATATGTGTTGCGTGAATTATGTGAATTATCTGGTGGTTGAGTCATAATTACGAATAAGTGTTCTGGAACTTGTTTAAATATTTTGGTCGTGTCTAATATTGTCACGAGGGGTAGTTAGAATAGAAATTTGTCAGTGTTGTTAGAAAATGAGATTTACGAGACCGTTGACTTAGATGTTGACTTTTATAGTATGGAGATTTTTGACTAGCGAGTTACGCGAATTACTTATTTAGTTAATCGTGATTATTCTATCAATTGAAATATGGTTATCTATGCAACAGAGGCTATTGGACGAGACGAGTCAGATTATCGAAGTATGTTAAATAAAAGACGTCGAGGAAGGACGAGGTATTGTTTACGATTGATTGGATTATTTGTGAGGCGATTTAACACCAAGGGGACATTTATAAGTATTGTATTCCAACGGAGGTATCGACACGTGGATTCAAAACAGTAGGATCAAATTAGTGGTATACAAAAGAGCGTTAGATCGAAGAAGGACGAAAAGAGAGAATCGTGCGATAAGACAAAACATGGAGGAAATCATATTATCTCAGCCTTACGAAATAGCTAAGGACCGGAGGCAAATGTCTATTCCTTTCACATATTATTGAGTGTTGTTATCTTGAATTATTATTATACAAGTTGAATACTTTTCACTGAATTTCCAAATGTCGAGTCCTTTGCATTAAATTGCAAGTATGATTTAATCTCGTAAATTGACGAGTATTCTCTTATACCTTTTGAGTTTAGATTCATATTTCCATATTGATTGGAAAAAAGATATAATTATTGTATTGAAACGATTTAAAAGATAGTTGTGGGCAGTATACTAAGGCTTTCTTTCAAAAATCTTGATTTAAAAATATTAGGTTGGGATGTTGCCAACCCTAGATGAGTGGGAACTTGTGAACCCAATGAAGGTAAAATGTTATTTTAAATTCTGAAGTTGTGGTACTTGTTCTACAAGTATTCTAGTTTTCATCTTGCACCTATGCAAGTATTATTATCATTTCTTGTTAATGTGATTATCTGATCCAGTCCCTGATTCGAATTCATATATGATGTGCATGATTTAGTTTATTCCCTTCAAATATAAGGCTTGTCTATTATAAGTATATGTTCGAAAGACTTAAACTATTTCTGTCAGAAGTCAGTAAACCCTTGTTTTCCCTATTTATAAACTTCACCTTGAATTTTCATTAAACTCGAACGTGACTTTCTTGTCGCTTACCCAATTGGTGAATCTTAACTAATTCTTCCATAATGTGATAATTTGTACTGTTGAGGCCATCTAGAGCCAGTTCTTTGAACCCTACCCTATATTGAGCAGTTGCAATTTTTGTTGATGTCATAATGCCTGTTTCATATCAGACTTAATCTTGTCATTGTGTCCTTAAGTACCATTGAGACCATTTCGAATCTATTTCTCGAACTTCATTTGATATTGAGCAGTTCAAGCTCTTTTGCAACTATTGTTGTACCCTGTCATTGTGTACTTATCTTGCTATGCATGTTATTGTGTATTCTTCATTATTATCCCAGTTGTTGCATCGATCTCGTCGATGTTTATTATATTGTCGCTTTTCATGTGCACCTCCCAATATTGTGTCGATCTCGTCGATAATAGATTATATTGTTATTCCTTGATGGATTCTTCATAGTTGAATTGTTTCCTGGAACGTGAGTTTTCCAGCGATTGTTGTATTAAGGTTGTCGATCCTTCTAACACCTGATTGTCGAAGTAAGGTTGTCAATTGTACTGACACCTGACGTATATAATATAGAATTGGAATGTTTTTAAATGGACCAATAATGGTCGGACCAGATTCTTGGTCGGAATGAATTATGGCCAAGATGGCCAAGGATCCTATTTGTAGGACTTTGATGTGTGCATTGTCCGGGGTTAGTGCGTGACTGATCAGCAGCCTAACCTTGTGTTTTAAAAATAAAATAGAAGTCCAATTCTAATTCAAATATTGAACTCGAATTGTCTAGTAGCCACTTCCTTATGGCATTTGATTATTGTCGGAATTATCAGAGCATATTCTATTCTTATTAGAAATTATATCTGATACCATCATTGTTGGTTTGTTGATTAATAAAGAAGGGGTTTCAAGCCTGTTGAACCCACATACTTGTAGTATAATGGATTTCAAATAGTCAAAATCCACTTCCTCGATTCTATTGGCAGTTGTGAGATATCTACCTTGATGAGTTTTATTCATACCGCATATCCAGTCGGTACCATATTGAAGTCGTGAAGTACGTTCTTTCTTCCATGGTCGAGCGCGTTGGCTCATTCTTACTCCTTGATTATTCTACCCTTCCAGAGTTGTTGGTTTCAGAAAATGTTGTGAATAGAACTGTTATCTTCAAAACTAGTATTTTTGTTCAAACTATGGTCTTGAAGGCGTATGAGTTATATTTCTTTCATATTTTCTACATACTATTGTAGTTATTGTTGTTCGGGTAACCGTGACGACCAATATAAATTTTTGTGTTTTAAACTATTCAGTTGCTAAAAGCTGAATGAGAAATTGTGGTAAATTACCAAACTTGATTTGAGAATTTTAGAGATTACAAATGTTTTAACCGGAGGCTTGTTTATTTGACAATCTAAAGTTTATTTTGGAAACTTTTCATATTACACTTGTTAATGCACTTGCTGAGCAATTCTTTCGCTCATACTTGCTTTCTTTATATATTTTAGCCTTTCAGTAAGAAGGCATATTGGCGAGAGTTGTCCGCGTAGCTGGTCAGAGATGTGAAAGGATATTATCGTAAAGACGTTTTTGATCCAGAGTATTTGGAGCTAGTGATAGGTTTGTATTAAGTTGATTTCTATTAAATATTATGTTGTATCAGATTAGATTTGCATGGTATACTTCTTGTCGAAGTTATACTAGTGTTATAGGATTTATGTAAAGAGAATGGTTGTAAAGAAGAAAATTTTGTATAATGAAATTTTGGATTCTTGTTTCTAGCACTATAACCTTTAAAGATTCTTGGTAGAGTTGGGGTCGCAGATGTTATTATTGTGTTGATTTATTATTGAACAGGTTGTTTTAATTGAGGATGCAGTGTGACGACCAAATCCTTTGACCCCGGATTTGGGGCGTTACAGTTTTTGCTTTGATCCGTTCATTGTTGAATTTTCTTTGTAACAATTGTTTATGTTGTTAAACCGTTGTATGATATACATAATGGATTTTGTTTTCTAAAATCCTTTTGTGAGTAATTAAGTTACAATGCTTTTATTAGCTAAATCGCTGACTGTATCAAAATCGTTGATTTTTCTTTTATAACTTTTATTTGTTGTCCTTAATACATAAGTGTCACACACTTGATGCAATGTTATCATATGAATCTTGAATATTTAATATTATCCCACACTTGTTGCATTCAATTTTTTTTAAAATATTTATTTGGTTTGAGATCTTAACGGTCAACTAGTGATTTGACCAGTAATTCTAACTAGTATTTCGTCCCAAATTGATGTTTCGATTTTTTTAAAAATACTTACTGATGATCCAACCGTATGGATATCAAGATCTATGTATTTTAATGATATTAAAAATTTTAGAAAAAAATAAATTTATTTGGTTTGAGATCTTAACGATCAACTACTGATTTGACTAGTACTTCTAACTAGTGTTTCGTCCCAGATTGATGTTTTGATTTTTTAAAAATATTTATCGATTATCCAACCTTATGGATATTAAGATCTATGTATTTTGATGATATTACAAAAATTTAAGAAAAAAATAAATTTATTTGGTTTGAGATCTTAACGGTCAACTACTGATTTGACTGGTACTCACATATGTTTTGTTTATTCGATTTCATAAATGTTTAAGACACTGGTTTTAAAAAAAAAGTGTTGTAAGTTATAGTACTTAACAATGGTTTTGGTCGAAAAACTTTGTAAAATATACACAAGGGTTTTTGCTTTGATCCGTTCGTTGTTGAATATTCTTTGTAACAATTGTTTATGTTGTTAATCCGTTGTATGATATACACAGTGGATTTGTTTATAAAATCCTTGTGTGAGCAATTACGTTACAATGCTTTTATTAGCTAAATCGTTGCCTGTATCAAAATCATTGATTTTTCTTTTATAACTTTTATTTGTTGTCCTTAATACATAAGTGTCACACACTTGATGCAATGTTATCATATGAATCTTGAATATTTAATATTATCCCACACCTGTTGCATTCAATTTTTTTAAAAATATTTATTTGGTTTGAGTTCTTAACGGTCAACTAGTGATTTGACTAGTAATTCTAACTAGTATTTCGTCCCAGATTGATGTTTCAATTTTTTTAAAAATACTTATCGACGATCCAACCGTATGGATATCAAGATCTATGTATTTTAATGATATTAAAAATTTTAGAAAAAAATAAATTTATTTGGTTTGAGATCTTAATGATCAACTACTAATTTGACTAGTACTTCTAACTAGTGTTTCGTCCCATATTGATGTTTCGATTTTTTTAAAAATATTTATCGACTATCCAACCTTATGGATATCAAGATCTATGTATTTTGATGATATTACAAAAATTTCAGAAAAAAATAAATTTATTTGGTTTGAGATCTTAACGGTCAACTACTGATTTGACTGGTACTCACATATGTTTTGTTTATTCGATTTCATAAATGTTTAAGACACTGGTTTTAAAAAAAAGTGTTGTATGTTATAGTACTTAACAATGGTTTTGGTCGAAAAACTGTTGTAAAATATACACAAGGGTTTTTGCTTTGATCCGTTCGTTGTTGAATATTCTTTGTAACAATTGTTTATGTTGTTAAACCGTTGTATGATATACACAATGGATTTGTTTATAAAATCCTTGTGTGAGTAATTACGTTACAACACTTTTATCAGCTAAATCGTTGTCTGTATCAAAATCGTTGATTTTTCTTTTATAACTTTTATTTGTTGTCTTTAATACATAAGTGTCACACACTTGATGCAATGTTATCATATGAATCTTGAATATTTAATATTATCCCACACTTGTTGCATTCAATATTTTTAAAAATATTTATTTGGTTTGATATCTTAACGGTCAACTAGTGATTTGACTAGTAATTCTAACTAGTCTTTCGTCCTAGATTGATGTATGTTTATAAGGAAAGATTAGGCAAACGTTAATAATGATAGCATTACTAATTCCGAATTGAAACGAACATCACATAATAACTATACTATTATTGATATGAGAATCCGAATAAGTGACATACTAAATATTCTAGACAACTAGTATTTCTTCCCGAATTGTTGTTTCAATTTTTATTAAAATATTCTAGACAATAGAATTTTTAAAATATTCTCAATAATAAATCCTACGTATTTCAAAATTTATATATTTTTATAATATTACAAAAAAATTTAGAAACAGATAAATTTATTTTTTTAAAAAAATTATCCTAACCCAAATTTTGTTTCCCTCTTATGTTTTCCTTTCCGCCTACCCAATAATTCGTTTCCCCCGCTATGAAATTTTCGTTTCCCCCGCTATGAAATTTTCGTTTCCCCCCTTAGTCTCTCAGATACAAAACCACAACCAAAACCTTATCTTTAGCAACTTGATAATTTTAGCAACTGAATATTAACACATAATATCTGTTCTTATCTTTTTTTTCTGGGTTAGTGAATCCATGTTGCTAGTAAAACCTCTGATGTGAGTTGTGGTAGGTAAATAAAAAAATTAGTTCACTGCCTTTTAAGAAGGGCTCTTGGTAATTCTATTCTTGTAATTAGACTTCTTGTTTGAATAAGGGGTTTCTAATCTGTCTTTTAAGTTATGCCTTCAAATGTTGAAGTTGATCCCTGTCCTAGTGGGTACATTTTGGCTCTAACATGTGGCTGAATTTCTTAAGAAGTAATTCAAACTAATTATATGTGGGTAGTTGACTTTTTAGTATTATACAAACTAATTGGAGTTTCTGTGCAAAACTCTAAAATCAATTGGTGATGTATATATAAATATGCATGCTAGGGTAAAAGTTAACAAGAATGTACCTGTTTTGTACAGGGAATCTAGTGTTGCATCAGTTGTTTTGTTTTTGATCTCTGTTTTAGTGGAATTTTAAAACTCGTTTTTTCTAGATAAAGGGATACCGATTATTTAAAAGGAATTTGTGCAGAAATATGGGAGCATCTTAGGGCGCCCTCAGGGTCTCTATATCAGTTTGAAGGAAAAGTATGTGCATTCCCACACTGTATATGTTCAGTAGCTTGGGGTTGTAAATTTTATTATCTTGTTAGAAATGATTACTGGTCATATTTTTTGCAGAGGCAAAATTCTTGAAGTGCTGAAAAATTGGCCTGAGAAGAAAATACAATTCATTGTTGTCACTGACGGGGAGCGAATACTAGGACTTAGGACCTTGGCAGCCCTCTCCTTGGGTACAAGTGCGCCTCAGGCTCGGGTGTCTCTTCCTCAGCCACCACTAGAACTAGTGTACCCAAGTTATGTATTTTTTGTATATTTATTATAGTTTTTGTAAAAAAATTATATATTTGTATATTTGGTATATTTGAAATTTCGGTAAATTCTTTGATTTTGTATTTTTGTTTTGGTTGACCATTGTTTATATTAAACGATTGTCTGAATGTTTAGACTGAAGATTTCTTACAACACTTTTTTTTAAAGAAAAACGTTGTCTAGAAAATAAATACACATCCATTCTCTACCAAAAAGACCAATGTTGAAAACAAATTTAAACAACAAGTTGTCCAAGACAAACCGTTGTGAATAAGAAATTCATACAATATACAAAACAATATGTCCATTGTCTAACTTCTTAAACGCAACATAACACAATATTATTATGTTGAGTGCAATGAACTCGGACAACAGACCTTAAAAAAAAACGTTGTCTAGAAATAATAAACACAACAATTTTTGAACAAGAAGACCATTGTTGAAATCTAAAGTAAACAACCTTTTAAGAAGGAAAACCGTTGTACAACAAAAATCAAAACAAGTGCATTTTAGTTGAAAACTACTGTCTATTTAGTGAACAATAACAAAACTTTAATAAGAATGTCTTGTTGGAGATGAATCTTTACAACACTTTTCTAAAAAAATGTGTTGTTGTTTCTGGTTATTAGACAACAGTTTTGTAAGTAGTGTGTGTTGTTGTAAGCGTGTCACACACGATTTTGCACCGCTGTATGATATGCGTAAGAGACCGCGTCGCAATAGACAACATGAAAACAGGGTATTACACAACGGGCAACCCCCGTTGTGTGAAGCTGTTTTTCTTGTAGTGCAATGTCACGGGAAACGGAAGTGTTTGTTCCCGATAAGTTTGTAGAAGGGGGGTTGAATACAAACTATACTGTTTTATCGAATTTGTTCGTTTAAGGATTAAACAATTCAAGAACAAATTATTGCAGAATTTAAATGAAACAAAATTCAAGTTAAATATAACTTATATTAAACTTGAAAGGTGTTACAAAGATTGTACTGATTACAAGATTGAATCTCAAACTAATTAAAACAAATTTAGAATAAATTCGACATGAACTTATCTATTTTTGTAATAAAAAACAGAACGATAAATATAGTTCGATATATGTTCTAGGGATAAAGATCCGCTAGATAGTGAAAGGAGTACAAGTAAATGATTTATAGTGGCTTGGATATAAGACTTGATTTCTAGAAATGATTTACTGATGAATAAAATTGTCCACAACAGTGTATGAGTTCTTGACAGAAAGTTCTTAAGATATGATGTTTTTGATTTTGTAAAGTGACTTTCTTGATCTTCTTATCTCTTAATACAACTTGTTAATCTGCATGTTTCTTTTCTCAGAATGACTATCACAATAGTCTGGAATGACTATCCAATATGCCCGGAATGACTATGGATTATACTTGACATGACTATGATAATATTTAAAAAAACATTAGAATGACTTTCAAAAGAATTGGGATGACTATCGGGATGACTATCCTTGATAGTCATTCAAGTTCATTATTAAGGTAAAATGACTTGGGATGACTATCGGGATGACTATCCTTGATAGTCATTCTTGTTCATTTTATCTTAGTCATTCTAGTTATAATTCTAATTCTAATAATTAATTTATTTATTTGTTAAATTAATTCTGATAAATTAATTTAATCAATAAATTAATAACTAATTTAAAAGAGAATTTATATCCTTTCATGATAGCATAAACAATCTTTCACTAGTAGAAAACAGGCCTTTTACGTCGGTTAAATCGACCTTATACGTCGGTTAAATGGCGACGTATAGAGAGGGGACGTATAAAGTCACAGTCTTTTACGTCGGTTAAAAAGGCGACGTAATAGGTAGAATATACGTCGGTTATTAAGCCGACGTAAAAGACCAAAATAACCGACGTATAAAAGTCTGAGTAACCGACGTATAAAACAAAAAGGCGACGTATATTGTTATCTTTTTACGTCGGTTCTTCTAAATAACCGACGTATATTGTCCAAAAAATTTAAAAAAAAATATTTTGTTCCTCTGTAATCTAATCATACCTAGAAACCTGTGCAATAATCAAAAAAACATACATTAACAAAATTTTGTACAACCAAAAACTACAATAACCTTTGGGGAAAAAAAAACTACAATAACCAAAATGTTTACAAATTCCCGATCTAATGGGTCAACCATGTCATGTAATTAAGATTGTACAAGTTACACTGAGATTGAATGATAATTCAATGATGAAATTTAAAACTAAGTTGCTTGGAGACTGCTTGTTTTGTAGTAGAGACAAGCTGTTCCATCCGTTCTGAAAGGGCATAACAGGCTGCCTTGTATAATAAGAAGCAACCTGTAGGACATTAAGTTTTTTTTATTAAGCTCAGCAAGACAATATAGTAACATATGTGAAGGCAACTGATCTATAATCAAATTAAATGAAACGGTACAGGTCTAGAGCTTCAAAAAAAAAAACTAACAGCACTAATAGGAGACGGAAAAGGAATAGGCAAAAATTACATACTCGACTGTCAAGATTGCACAGTACATTCCACTCAAGTCTTGGCCCCTTATATTCCTTCTACAAGATTCAACATACCCACACATACAGTATGAAGATTACATAATGGAACAAAGTACTTGATTAAATAAACTTTGCAGGATTTGGTGACTGTGATGCTTACCCATAAACCATTGATGGGATATAATCACGTCCTGATAATACATCAACTATAGGGTCAAAATTCTCCTGAAAAATAGGTAGTTCACGTCAGAGAAAATGTAACAAAAAGTTTTTTTGCAAGGTTATTGCCTAAATAATTAACTGAGAATATGCCTCCAAGCCCAAAAAAATTATTGAATAATAATAGGGTATGGTAACCCTACTACTGTTGTTATGTTCATATTGCACTGTATAATTATCTATATAATAACTAAAACTTTGGGAATCGTCACCAGTCATCCAACAGCACCAAGAACAATTACATTAATTTCAGGTAATCAATCGTATGTATTATAAATCGCTTATGTCATTATAAGTATTTATAACATCATGTAATGCAAGTAATTATTACATTATGATAATATAATATAATTTTAATAAGAAAACTGATCCCCTTATATAGTAGTATATAAGTACTTATAACGTAATTATTATTGGTTTTTCAGCTGTTATGTATAATAGGCTGAACTTCTTCCAGCAACTTTGCAGAAGATCCTCTGCCTTAGTCCTACATACATGCGCACAAATGGGAGGAATGCAGCAATCCACCCTCTTCACTATCACTATATACATTAAGGCATAAACATACACAGACACGATAGCAAATGATAACTAACACAAATACTATAGATCCTTAAAGATATAACCTGATAGCATACTCACATGGAAGATAGCACAAGCCTCTGAAAGCAACAATTTGTTCTCGCGAGATGAAATTTTGGCGCTAAGAAGCCTCCATTTCACAACAACATTGGTGACACATTCCAGACCCTTATCAATATGCTGCTTTCGAGTGACATCTAAAAGGGAGTCGGTAAGCTTCTCTGCTCCAGAAACTAATAGATTCTGCAAAGCAGAGTGAATTCCGTTGCAGTCTAAACAGCAAAACCACTCGCCACTTGGCAATTCCTGTTGCCCATCCAGGTTTTGTCAATAAAATATTGTTGAATGCCAGACTTATTAATTCTGACCCCAAGACAGAAAGAAATGCCAGACTTATTAAGTCTTGCCCAAGACAGAAAAGCTACATAAATGTTGTGTTCCTATATATACATTTACATAGATATTTACATGTTTAAAAAACCTCACCTTCAGATCGGCCATTTTGTTTTTCTTCAAGCAACCAACATGGTATTCCCTCTCGCACTGGGGAAGAAAGTGGATAAAGAAATATGAACAGTCAGTTTGTCTAGGGACAAAATAGGCAATCAATATATATTCACTTCGCACTACAATAATGACCAAAGCTGGCACATAAATAAAGAATACCTGATCGCAGAGAAGAACCATTCGCGGCCCAAAACCAGTTCGGCTAAAGTCAAAACCTCTGTATGATACCAAACATCAATGAAAGAAGAGAACATAACATCAGCAAATTAAAAGATGACTAGAATAAGTGAAGGTAATATATATACGTTTGACATGTGATTAACAGTTTAGATGGGTAAAAAATGGTCATGGCTTGAAAAGCTATAAATACTATTTGCCTTTAACTGTCCCATAACATCTACTCCTGAAACTCTTCCAGCTGCAACAGCAATGGCGTTGTTCGCCACAAATTTTTCCCTTTGGAACATATTCTGACAGAACTTACAGTACCATTTACCACGAGGAACTGTCTTTAAGGACGCACATTCTACAAACACCAAGAAAATTGAAGTTCAGATAAAAGACGGCAACAACTGACAAGAAAAACTTACGATACATACAGGTGCTATAACAGGGTACAGAGAAGGTGCATATGACACAGGAAAAGAGCATTAGGCAAATTCTCAGGTCATGTGAGATAGTTAATGTCAGTACTTGAAATTGACATAAAGTTATCATCTTATAATCCCTGGAATTCATGTACTACATAACAAGAACAAAAGCAAGCCCATTTACATACACATTATTATATAAAAAAGAATGTAAACGAAGCAATTGAAAAGTAACACATGTAGTAAAAATGTGAATTCAAATTAAATTCGATTGAGCAGTAAATTAGATCTATAAACATGAAGGATTTACATGTACAAATACAGATTTAATATATATAGAGAAAGGGGGGGAGAAGGGGGGAGAAGGGGAGAGAGAGAGAGAGAGAGAGAGAGAGGGCGAGACAGAAAGATAGAGAGGGAGAGGGCGAGAGACATAAAAGGAGAGTGAGAGAGAGAGAGAGAGAGAGAGAGAGCAGATCAACTTACTCTTCATTCAATAGCTTCTCTATTATCGATTCCCAATCACCCACGCCTTCCTGTAAATCACGATTTAGAACCAAAATCAGTTAGTATACAGATATACATATACAGTGAGATCTAAATTGATAGGATTGAGAATTTACCTAAACGAAATTGAAGTTAGAAATTGAATGTGTGTGATTGAGAGAATATGAAACCCTAAGCGAGAGAGAGAGACTGAGACTGAGAGCGGGTTGAATTTGGGGATAGTGGAGAGCATTGGGGAAATAAAAGAGTGAAGTACGTTTGGGTTCAAATATTTTACACGTCTGTTGATAAAAAGAGACAATTTTATACGTCGGAGTTTAAGATGGCTGATGTAAAAAAAATCTATATACGTCGTCTTTTTGCTCAACCGACGTATATAATAGCATTATATACATCGCCTTTTCCTCAACCGACGTATATAGTAGTGTAAAGCATAATGTAACATAAGATGTAAAAGAGATAACTACAACTCAACAAAGGACAAGACAGACAATAGTATTAATAGAAGCACAGGAATCCAGAATCAGAGAAGAAAAGGTAAACTCAAAAAATCAAAATACGTTATGTATTCTTGAAGTCCGTAAACAGGTCACGGAAAGAAGTTCATGAAAATGTTCAAGCCTCAGTGACATCAATAGAAACAAGACTTTGAAGACGACAGAAGTATGTGAATGATTTAGGGTTCAGTACCACGGGATTCCAGTGATGAAGCAACCAGAACGACAAGGGACGTATCAGCAGCATTATAATTGAAGTCATAAAATAAGAATTGATCAAGTGTTATTCATCTGTGAACCAGACCAGTTGCACTAGGTGACGGCACTGAAAAGATCAAGTTATTTTATCGTCTCCGAAGAAATTGATACTGTCTATTACTTAAACACCCGGGAGCTCAGGAGTTATTACTAAAGGACAAATGACAAGTAAATCAATTCGATAGTTTTTCTTTTAAGAAAACTATCGAATGAGAGTTTAAGGTGATTGAATTAAAAACAAGTAAATCAATTTAGCATTCGATAGTTTTGTTTTAAAAACTATCGAATGGTAAAATGATTTGCTTCATTCGATGGTTTCTTAAACCATTCGATGGTTTTTTTAATTGGGAGCAGGTGGAAAGTAATACTTGTTTTTCAAGTTGAAGAAGATCCAACGGCCAGGATTGTTTCTACAAGTTTGGTTCGATGGTTTTTCAAATCAAAGTCTGCAGTTAATATAGAGTGAAGAATGTGTCTTCTTCAGTTAAGGATTCTAACACAGAGACATTACTGAGAGAGAGAAGAGCCGGAGAAAATTATCAGAGAAATTAATAGTGCTCAGAACTTGATCATTGTTTTGTATTTGTGTAACCTTAAACTCATTGACGCTAATCTACGGATTAGAAATTGTAGCACCCCTCGAGGTTTATATTTATAAAAGATATATTCCCCGAAACTTGATTTGGTTTGGTGTGTTTGATTTCGTTATAAAACTGAAAGATTAATCCGCGAACGAAATTAAATTTATTTGTGAGTATCGTATTCAACCCCCCCTTCTACGATACTTTGGACCTAACAATTGGTATCAGATCTACTTGATTGATATACAAATCAGATCCGGTGAATGAGACCAAAATCAAACGTAGCGTGAAAATACGAAGTAAATTTTTTAACTTTCAAAATTTTTCATTTAATTGGAATTTCTTGAATTTTAAACAATTTGAAATTTTCAGAAACCATGAGTGCTCCAAAGACAACCGCTGGTATTAAAGTTCCCCCATTTACTAGAGATGATTTCGGTTTGTGGAAGATGAAGATGCTGTTATTTATCAAGGCATCTAATCCGTTGTATATTGGCATATTAGAAAACGGACCGTTTGTACCAATGAAACCAGTTAGTGAATCTACAGCTCCTGACGGTAGCAGGATTCCTTCAGGCACCCAACCTAAGGAGATAAGTGAATTTACAGATTCTGACAAAGAACTGATTCGATTGGACACCGGTTTAATGTTGATATTGGCGGACTCCGCGGACAAGGAAATGAGTTATCAGTTGATGAACTGTACAAGCGGGAAACATATGTGGGATACCATTAACCTAATAATGGAAGGAACTGAAGACGTGCATGAAAACAGATTGGACATTTTGACTTCTCAATACGAAGCGTTTAGGTCACTGCCAGGAGAAAGTATAACTCAGGTCTTTGAGAAGTATACTAAGCTCCTCAATGAATTGGCAATGAAAGGAAAGACCTATCCACTGAGAGAATCGAACATGAAGTTCATGATGACGCTGCCCCATCATGTAGAACACAAGTCATCATCCATTAGGGAAAGAATTGACTTCACAAAGATGTCATTAGAGATGATCTATGGCAAGTTGAAGACCTATGAGATGGAACAGGAACAAAGGGTGATAATCTACGGATCAGGGACAGTGGACAGCAAGCACAATGCACTTGTGAGATCAGCAGCACTTGTAGTGGATGAACCAATAACTTCTGAGATTCAGGTTCAAACCCCTAGAGCTGGAAAGGAGGTGATAATAGAAGCAGAAATGGATTCTGTGAATCTGGGTGTTGATGAAAGTGATTACTACACCCTAGAAGAGCTTGAGCAAATGGAAGACAAAACCATGGCGTACTTAGCTGCAAAGTTTAGTCATATTCGTTTCAAGAGAAACCCTAAGTACAAGTTCAAAGGCTCAACCAACAGATTCCAGAAGAGCAATTATACACCTAGTACAGGCTTTAAGGGAGGCTACAAGACTGGCATGATTGATAGAAGCAAATCAAGATGCTATAACTGCAATGAGTTAGGGCATTTCGCCACTGAATGCCGGAAGCCTCGTCAAGCAAGAGACATGAAAGATGTCTATGGAAAGAAGGATTCTTATGATGAGTTGAAGAAGGAGAATGCCAAGCTTAAACAGCAGTTGGAGGCATTCTCTGGAAAGCAGAAAGGGAAGGCTTACATAGCAGAGGGAAAGCACTGGGATGATACTGATTCGGATGAAGAAGAGGAATATGTAAATGTTGCTCTAATGGCTGACTCTTCAGAGGAATCACCTCAATCATCTCAGGTACCTATCTTAACTACAATTGATATGTCTAATTCTGAGTACAAGAAAACTGTGCAAGATCTTAGTGTAGAATTGTTTAATGTACACACAAGCATGCTAGCATCTGAAATGGAAAATGCTAAACTAGTTCTTAAGATAAAAAAACTAGAATCTAAAAATGAAGAACTAGAGCTTGTAGCTGTAACATTAGAAGATCTTAAGCAAAAGAATGCGTACTTAGAGAACAAGGTCAAGTGTAATGATGAGATAGAGACTATCCTCAGGAAGCAGATTTCAGATCTAGATTTGAAGCTGAATGCTTTTAAGAATTCCGCTCTAGTGGCTAAGGAAATCATTGATACTCAGGCCGTAGAGAATAAAACTGCTATAGGATTTGACTATAACAAGAAAGCTGGTAAGAAGATTGTGGAATTCCCTGTGACACCTTCAGTTGTCAAAAGGAATACTCCACATGTTCTTAAGAATGTTGATTGTCCAGTTTTTGTTAAGCCGTTTCCACCTCTCTTTTATGAGGATGATCTTTTCATAGCACAAGAATTGCTTGAGGAGGATTTATTGAAGGAAAAAGAGGTAAAGACTAAGTTACCTAGGAAATCAGTAAAGAATGTATTACCTAAACCTGATTTACCTAAAACTGAAGTAGGTTCCTTAGCTAGTAATGTTAAAAAGAACAGGAATGGGAGGAAGAAGATTGTTAATCAGGAATTGGTTCCATCTTCTCCCATTGCATTTAGGAAGTTGTGTTCTATTTGTAATTCTGCTGGACACCTTACACATGCATGTAAAAAGGTTAAAGTAGAAACTGCTAATGCTTCTGAAATGCATAACATGTCTGACATGCCTGATAATCATGAGCCATGTGGAAAGAAAGAGTGTTTGCTATGTAAGTACAACATCATGCATGCTTATTTTAAGTTGATGTCAGATAGTAGCAATAGCTCTAGTAATGTTAAATCCACAGATACTATGAATATCAAACAGGGTAAGACTAAATTGAATGTTACTCCTGTTAAATCATCTAAACCTTCAGGACCCAAACAATTTTGGGTACCAAAGTCCGCTTAATCAATCTGTGATTGCAGGGTAAGGCTAAAAGCTCAAAGGTTGTGTGGATTCTGGATAGTGGCTGTTCTAGACACATGACAGGTGAAGAGTCCCTGCTTACAGAGGTGGTTAAGAAGACCGGCCCGATTGTAACCTTTGGAGATGACAGCAAAGGATTCACTACGGGATATGGTAAATTGAAAGCTGGAAATGTCATCATTGAAAACATCTCTCTTGTTGAAGGATTAAAGCACAATCTACTAAGTATCAGTCAATTCTGTGATAAAGGCTACAATGTAGATTTCAGAAAGGACAAGTGCTTGATCACCAACAGGAAGGATGAGAAGCTTACTCTACTGGGAGTGAGAAAAGGAAATTTGTTTATAGCTGACTTAAGTTCTACCAGTGAAGGAGAAGTCACATGTTTCTATGCAAAGGCATCTTCAGAACAAAGTTGGCTATGGCACAAGAAGCTCTCACATCTGAACTTCAAAACTATGAACTCTTTGGTAAAGAGAGAATTAGTGAGAGGGTTGCCCCTGATGGAATTCAATCAGGAGGGACTATGTGAAGCATGTGAAAAGGGGAAGTCGAAGAAAGCATCACATGGAAGCAAAGGAATGACAAGCATTACTGAACCATTACAGCTGATTCATATGGATTTATTTGATCCAGTTAATGTTATGTCACTTTCAAGAAACAGATATGCATTGGTGATGGTGGACGACTACTCCAAGTACACGTGGGTGTTGTTCATACAAACAAAGGATGAAGCAACACAACTAATCATTGATAACATCAAGAAGATAGAAGTGGAAGCTAAGCTACCTGTGCGGACAATCAGATCAGACAATGGAACTGAATTCAAGAATGCAGTTCTAAATGATTTCTGCTCAGAGAAAGGAATATCAAGACAGTTTTCAGCACCAAGAACTCCTCAACAGAATGGAGTAGTGGAAAGGAAGAACAGGACCTTGGTTGAAGCAGCAAGGACCATGTTGAGTGAATCAAAACTTCCCACTTACTTTTGGGCTGAAGCAGTGAATACAGCTTGCTACACTCAGAATCGAACCCTGATCAACAATGATCATGAAAAGACTCCGTATGAGTTAATGGCCAACAAGAAGCCAACACTGAAGTACTTTCATGTGTTTGGTGCAAAGTGCTTTGTACTTAAAGATGGAGAACATCTTGGCAAGTTTGATGCCAAAGCAGATGAAGGCATTTTTCTGGGCTATTCTCTGGAATCTAAGGCTTTCAGGGTATATGTGATTGAAGATAAGAAGCTGTTGGAAAGCTTTAATGTAACATTTGACGACACTAAAAGACCAGGCCTGCAAACTGGAGAGAACTCTGAATCCTTGGTATTTGAAAATCTATCAGGAGATCTCTCTGACAATGAAGAAGTACCTGAAGTTGTTACAGTCATTAATGATAATCATAATGATAATGATTCTGGACCAAGTGGTGACCAAAGTGGAAATCCTCAACATACAGGATCCACTAGTCAGTCTTCAGAATCAACAGATCAAACCGTCAACAACTCAGGGGGAGCAGGAGAAGGATCAACTAGTCACACTCCACAACATCTAGAACAAGGAGAATCATCAAGATCGCATCTGCCAAGACAAAGGGTATGGAATAGAGATCATCCCTTTCACTTGATCATTGGTGATCCGGACACAGGAGTGAGAACTAGGAGAACATCACAAAATGAATGTCACTATTCTGGGTTTCTTTCAGAAACAGAACCTAAGAAAGTTGAAGATGCTCTAGATGATCCAGATTGGGTGATTGCTATGCAAGAAGAACTCAATCAGTTTGAAAGGCAGAAAGTTTGGAAGCTGGTACCCAGGCCTAAGGGAAAATCTGTTATTGGAACACGATGGGTATTCAGAAATAAGTTGGACGAAGATGGCATTGTAACGAGAAACAAAGCCAGACTGGTTGCTAAAGGTTACTCTCAAGAAGAGGGTATAGATTATGATGAAACCTATGCACCAGTAGCAAGACTTGAGGCCATCAGAATGTTTCTGGCATTTGCTGCACATTCCAATTACAAGGTATATCAAATGGATGTGAAGAGTGCTTTTCTGAACGGGGAGTTAGAAGAAGAAGTGTATGTGGAACAACCTCCAGGTTTTGAGGATTCAAAACTGGCAGACTTTGTGTACTTTCTATTCAAAGCTCTCTATGGACTCAAACAAGCTCCAAGGACATGGTATGACACTCTCTCTGAATTCTTACTTGAAAATGATTTTACAAGAGGTGTTGTAGACAAAACTCTCTTTGTCAAAAAGCATAAAAATGATTTGATATTGGTGCAAGTATATGTTGATGACATAATATTTGGTTCTATTAATGATGATCTATGCAAGAGATTTGCTAAGTTAATGCAGAGTCGGTATGAAATGAGTATGATGGGTGAATTGTCATTCTTTCTTGGATTGCAAGTGTACCAGAAACAAGCTGGTATATTCATTTGTCAGTCCAAGTACATCAAGGATCTTCTTAAGAAGTATCAAATGGAAGACTCATCTACAGCAAAGACTCCTATGCCAACTGCCACTAAGCTTGATAAGGATGAAACTGGTAAGAAGGTTGACATCACAGGCTACAGAGGTATGATAGGCTCATTACTTTATCTCACTGCAAGTAGACCAGATATAATGTTTGCAACATGATTGTGTGCTAGATTTCAGTCTGATCCTAAAGAATCTCATCTAATAGCTGTTAAGCGAATATTTAGATATCTTAAGGGGACCCCAAATCTTGGAATTTGGTACCCTAAAGATACAGGATTTGATCTTATTGGATACACAGACTCTGATTTTGCAGGTTGTAAGATTGATCGGAAGAGTACTTCAGGAAGCTGTCAGTTTCTTGGAAGAAGGTTAGTTTCCTGGCATAGCAAGAAGCAGCATTCTGTGTCCACATCAACAGCTGAGGCTGAATACATTGCTGCTGGTAGCTGTTGTGCTCAGATCTTGTGGATGAGAAACCAACTCCGTGACTATGGACTTTTGTTGACAAAGATTCCAATATTTTGTGACAACACAAGTGCCATAACAATCTCAAACAACCCAGTGCAACACTCGAGGACGAAGCACATCGACATCAGGTATCATTTTATCCGAGAGCATGTCATGAATGGAACTGTGGAGTTACACTTTGTACCCACAGAGGATCAAATTGCAGACATCTTTACTAAACCGCTTGATGAATCCACTTTCAATAAGCTGGTTGGTGAACTTGGGATGTTAAATCTTTCTAATTGATTTTGATTAGAAGTCAGTAACTGTAGAGAGTCCTGGTGAATACATGAGTTTAAGAATTCCTATATCCTTAGGACTCGTGAATTTATTTTCTGGAGCAATTCTCGTAGTTAGGATTTTTATACTAATTTTATGTCATAATTATGAATGATATATCTTCTGGCATTTAATTAGTTATTAATTCTAAAAATTATTTAAGTGCTAATATTTGTTCTAAATATTCAAGCATTTATTTAATTTGAACTAATTTGCTTTGTTTTTAACATTGTAGATTAATGCAGCATAATTGATTAGATTTTAATTGGTTAATATCACTCAATGATATTTAATTGATTTTATTCTAAGAAAATTGTGAATTTTCTGTTAAGAATTGATTTTGGTAAATTTGAAAAGATTTATTAGAATTAAAACTAAGCAGAAAATAAAAATTCTGAATTTTTAAAACATGAACAGGTTTTAAAATGAAGAAAGAAGCAAAAACCATCGAATTTAGGAAATTCGATAGTTTTTCTAAGTACTAATTAAAAATCATCGAACTTAAAATTCGATAGTTTTTGATTTTGAAAAGAAAAACCATCGAAATACAAGTTTCGATAGTTTTTGAAATCAAATGAAAATATATCGGAGGATTTAATTTTTTCAATAATTAAACTCCTCGATAGTTTTTCAACAATGAAAAACTCGATAGTTTTTCTGGTTTTTAAAAGGAAAACCAGTTCGATAGTTTTTGAGTTTTCAGGAGAAAGAGAGCTCGATAGTTTTCTGAAAAGCATTTAAAATTCACATTTTCAAACCCTTCGATAGTTTTTGAAAAACTATCGAGGTCCAGTTGACCCTTTTGCCCTCACAGAAAATTATCGATAGTTCATTTTCAAAACTATCGAACTAGAAATGACGATTTTGCCCCTGACAGTTTCAAAAAGGTATAAAACAATACCTTAGTTTCTTTTCTTTTCATTGTTTACAGATCTAAGAAAAGCAAAGGGAGTTTTATATACTTACAATACACATACACGGCCAAAAACAAGTTCTCGATAGTTTCTTCAATCAATTCACTGTTAATCTCTTGAAAATCCTTTTTCACCACAGTGATTTCACCATTAACCGTGACAGTTCTCTATTCTGAGTTTCTGTTAAGGTTTTTAAAGGGAAAACTATCGAAAACATCACTTAAAACTCTAAGTACTTTGATAATACAAGAAACTGGTGAGATTGTATTGTTTTAACAATCGATTTCTAAAGGTTAAATTTAGTTTCATTGTCAATCTACAGTTAGGGTTCTTGGATTTAGGGATTTGTTTTTGGTTGAGGTGTTTTAATTCGAAAAAAAAGGGGTTTATTGTTAAAAGTTTGATTAATTAGTAATAATTAATTAAATTTAAAAGGAAAAATAGTTTTGGTTTATTTGAATTTTCTGGAAATTTTAAAATGGCTGGAGAATTTATTATTACCAAGACTAATCATGTCTCGTTCCAAAACTTGCAAACCATTACGAATCCTCAAATTCGTGCATGGACAGAGTTTTTGAATATACGTTCATTAGTGGCATACGCTGTAAGTACTCCCGTAGTCCTTTGTATCGATCAACTGACTGCGTTGTACACATCCGCCACGGATACAAGTGAGAATAATGTGAGATCCTTCAGTTTTGTTGTGCCAGGGGGCAGAACAATAAGGGTGACGGAACATGACTTTAACAGAATACTTCATTTTCCTACAGAAAACCTTGTTCCGGATCCCACAACTGAGGAAATACATGCTTTCTTCACTCTTATCAGAAGTCAACAACCTAACTTCTTGGTGGGAGAGTTTCTAAAGCATTACCTGCCAAAGCCATAGAATTTTTTCTTTCATACCCTGATACATGTTTTTACTACCAAGCTAACAAATCTGCATGGCATTCCCTTATTCCTTCAAAAGATAGGGTTTGCCATTGCGACCAATAGGCATATTAACATAGGACGGATAGTGATTGATCAAGTAATTCTGTGCATGGGACCACTGGATGAAAGAACAGGCATAAATGAAGATGTGCTCTGTTTCTATCCTAGGTCCCTACAGCTAATTCTCAATGATATCTTAACAGATGATGAACGAGAGATCTTTGAAGGTGAAGCCAACCAGGAGTGCATGAGAATGAAGAGCAATGCCATAACCGCTCTCATTAGGAAGGACAACTATCTTCCAGGGGTACCCACTGTTCTCACTGAATATCTAAGAACGGTGCCCCTACCACTTCTACCCCCAGGGGAACAGGTAAATCAAGGTAATATTCCACAACCTGAACCTGTAATGGCACCTGTACCAATGGATGTTGATCCAGAGCCCTCAGTGGCCATTCCTGACCAGGAGGTTGCAAACCCACAACCTCTAACCACGGTCGAAGAGCCTTTGGAAGAGCCAAATGAAAACATAAACGAACCTCCTTCCCCTACTATACCCATTAAAGAACCATCCATGAGTGTAGAGGGAGATAATGCCAAAGCAGCACCACATAAGGAGATACACCCTTCAACAGCAGCTCTGCCTTCCTCTAAAAGGAGAAGAACAGAAACTGAGGCAACTGCTGATACTTCATTTCTCTCATTCAAAGAGCCCTTTACTGATTTTTCTGATGCTGATTGGGCTACGCTAACGAAAGCAATATCTGAACCAATAGCTCAATCAAGTAAGGAAGAATTGACGGAAGCAACTGGTGTTCCGACCATATTACGGTCAGGTTCACTGGTTGAAGGTTCTCAGAACCAAGGGTCTTCACAGACGTCGAGAGAAGGCTTTGACCTAAATGCACAATCTAAAAGGTCATTGTCTACCTCCCCAGATGGAACATATCTGGATCCTGCGGGTAAAGGGTCTGACGTAGGTGCAGATCGGCAACTCGTTGACAGTGAATCAATTACTATTGAGGAGTCAACTGAGGTGAAGTCTTTACAGACTCACGGGGAAGATTCGGGATCTCTGCTGTTAAAAGAGCCTGTTTCTAACCCCCTAGAGATTCAAACTCTAGATCCTTCAAAGGATATATCATCTAAGGATGATCAGCAACTTGGTTTATCCAAGGACGGGGACTTGCGAAGCCCCATTGCACCACCGGTGACCTCCTTAAGGACGGCTACGGTGATCTCTTCTGCAGGTACAATCAGCACAAAGGATTTGAGTGAAACAAAAACACTTACACCTGGCCTGAGTGGGAAAGGAAAAATGATTCAAACACCGACAGAAACGTTGAGTGTACACCCAGAGCCAAATGTGAGGAGTGACACCCTAACCCTACCTAATATTAATGATCTGCTGTTACCAACAGAAAGAGATCTACAAGTTCAATCTTCCCTCAAGGAGATGACGGTTCGAGACAAAGAAGGAAATCCACTTTTCAAGGTTCCACTGCGACCTTCCTTTGACCAAGGGATCTCCTCCAGTCAAGACAATGTTTCTTTAAAGTCTATTCAAGAGAAAGTTGACTTGGCTGCAGCTGATTCCAGAAGAACATTCAGGGTCATTGGCAGTGCATCTGGCACTATAACAGGGACGAAGCAGGCGGTGGACTCCTTAAAGAAGGAAGCTATGGAAGAACTAGTCGAGCTGAGGATGGACGTCAGGGAGCTTAAAGATGGATTCATGAATGAAGTAACTGCACTGTCTCAAGGACATGAAGCTTTGAAAGAAGACGTTCTGGTTATCCGGGATGGTCAAGCGCGGGTAAAAGATGCAATGGATTCCCTTTCACGAGTGGAGTCTAAGCTAAACAAGAGGCTGGATCACATGGAAAAGACTACCAACTCAAGATTGGAGAACATTGACCTGTCGCTAGCTTCTATAAATGAGTTTAATAAGCAGCTTATGGATTTCTTGGAGAATCAAGGTGACGGAGTACAGTCTATATGGAGTATGCTAAAGAACCAACAATCTGGACAACCTGGTTCTTCATATCAGCAACCTGATCCTTCTAATTTCTTTTATGCTGAGGATGCTTTTATCGAGGATTCCTCAACTAAGGGGGAGAAAGTTGGAGAGGGGGTGAAGGATAAATGGGGGGTTTGGGAGACTGTTGAGGCTATTCCAATCAGACAGTACTGGATTGAGGAGCTTGTAGAGGAAGACAAGAAAAGTGAAGAGGAATTTGAGGTCATGCATGAGCAACCTATTCAAGAGGAGCATGAGCCATATTATCCGGAGCCAATAGAACATCCTATCTTGGATGATGATATGGAAGAAGCAAATTCTCTATCACATGAAGAAGAAGCTGCCTTGGAAGCAATAAGATCTCAGAGAGCTGCAATAGATGCCAGGCAAGCTGAGAAGGAAAAACAGCAAGCAATTCTGAGAAGTGAAAAGCTAAAGAGAATGAAGGTGTATAATGAAGTGAGGAAGAAGAAGATGATAGATCTGGCAAAGAAAGATGGTACTGAATGGGAAATGGCTTACAAAACCTTTTGTGGAGTTGAAGACGGATTACAAGTCAACGACAATGCGGAGGTGGAAGTCATTATTCAGGACATCAGAAGTGCTAATCTTGATGATCAGACTTACTTTAAAGCACTGAGAAGCTCTATAATCTGTCTGAATGCTGGGGTTAAAGCAAATGGTGCCTGGAGCTTATTAATCAGTTTTCTGGAGAAAGGTACATTTGTGATTTCTACTAAGTTTTTAGAACAGAGGACATATACAGAATTGCAGGCTATACTCATCAAGATCCAAAGAACCACAAGGCTAAATGAACTGCTCCGTGAGCATGTTAAGGAGATCGTGATGAAAGTCAGTCCAGAGATTACTGAAGATCCTCCAATGGTTAGATTCATGACGAATGACTTGTTCAAAATCTGCTATTTGGCTGAGGACAAACTGAGGGACTACCCAAGCAACTATCTAATCTCAGTTGAGAAGTATCTTAGATCCACTGGATTCTCATCAACGGAGAAGGACAAAGCAGCAGACACTATTAGAAGATTTCTAATGGAGAATGTTCCTTACTATAGGAAAAGAGTGGAAAGAGGATTAGAAGTGCATACCAGACTGCCAAACATGCCAAAGCTGAACAAGAAAGATGTTAACATTGCATGGTTATGGGCTGGAGTGGGTCAAGAGGTTGAATATATTGGAAGACACATCCAAGGAGCAATCCTTAAACCTGGAGAACCACTGCACTATCTATCAGTGATTGATTATCAAGCTGCTAACTCCGATCCAATGATTGAAGAAGGTGAGATTGGAATGGACTGAATGTTGAAGCAAAGAACAAGAGAACTATCAGCTCAGACTAGAGGAGCAACTTCATTGTATAAAGTTTAATTGTTTTTTGATTTATGAAATCTGGAAATGTATATATATCTGATCCAGAATGCATTGATATTATTACTCTGTCTTACTTTAAGTAGTTTAATGTTTCCTTAGTTAGTTGAGTTATCCTCGAAGTATTAGCTTGTCGAACTCTATCCAATCAAATAGGGGGAGATTGTAAAGCATAATGTAACATAAGATGTAAAAAAAATAACTACAACTCAACAAAGGACAAGACAGACAATAGTATTAATAGAAGCACAGGAATCCAGAATCAGAGAAGAAAAGGTAAACTCAAAAAATAAAAATACGTTATGTATTCTTGAAGTCCGTAAACAGGTCACGGAAAGAAGTTCATGAAAATGTTCAAGCCTCAGTGACAGCAATAGAAACAAGACTTTGAAGACGACAGAAGTATGTGAATGATTTAGGGTTCAGTACCACGGGATTCCAGTGATGAAGCAACCAGAACGACAAGGGACGTATCAGCAGCATTATAATTGAAGTCATAAAATAAGAATTGATCAAGTGTTATTCATCTGTGAACCAGACCAGTTGCACTAGGTGACGGCACTGAAAAGATCAAGTTATTTTATCGTCTCCGAAGAAATTGATATTGTCTATTACTTAAACACCCGGGAGCTCAGGAGTTATTACTAAAGGACAAATGACAAGTAAATCAATTCAATAGTTTTTCTTTTAAGAAAACTATCGAATGAGAGTTTAAGGTGATTGAATTAAAAACAAGTAAATCAATTTAGCATTCGATAGTTTTGTTTTAAAAACTATCGAATGGTAAAATGATTTGCTTCATTCGATGGTTTCTTAAACCATTCGATGGTTTTTTTAATTGGGAGCAGGTGGAAAGTAATACTTGTTTTTCAAGTTGAAGAAGATCCAACGGCCAGGATTGTTTCTACAAGTTTGGTTCGATGGTTTTTCAAATCAAAGTCTGCAGTTAATACAGAGTGAAGAATGTGTCTTCTTCAGTTAAGGATTCTAACACAGAGACATTACTGAGAGAGAGAAGAGCCGGAGAAAATTATCAGAGAAATTAATAGTGCTCAGAACTTGATCATTGTTTTGTAT
Organism: Heracleum sosnowskyi; assembly: GCA_030848705.1. Classification (NCBI taxonomy): domain Eukaryota; kingdom Viridiplantae; phylum Streptophyta; class Magnoliopsida; order Apiales; family Apiaceae; genus Heracleum; species Heracleum sosnowskyi. Next base: position 17,128,624 of record CM061239.1, read on the forward strand.
TTGTGTAACCTTAAACTCATTGACGCTAATCTACGGATTAGAAATTGTAGCACCCCTCGAGGTTTATATTTATAAAAAGATATATTCCCCGAAACTTGATTTGGTTTGGTGTGTTTGATTTCGTTATAGAACTGAAAGATTAATCCGCGAACGAAATTAAATTTATTTGTGAGTATCGTATTCAACCCCCCTTCTATGATACTTTGGACCTAACAAGTAGCATTATATACGTCGCCTTTTCCTCAACCGACGTATAATGTCATTATATACGTCGTCTTTTACTCAACCGACGTATATAGTAGAATTATATACGTCGCATTTTCCTCAACGCACGTATAAAACACTTATATACGTCGCCTTTAGGCGGAACCGACGTATATAAGTATTTTATACGTCGCCTTTGGATAGAACCGACGTATAATAGGCAACGTAAAAGATCATTTTTGTACTAGTGTTTGAACCACTTGAACTTGATGAAGAATTTCCACTAGATGAAGTTGACACTTGATGTACTGTCCGGTTCATAAGTGACTAACTGCAATGTCTGTTCTTCATCTTTGACTTTAAGCTGTGGTCCATTAGTTGCTTTTCACTTTGGTCAACCACTCTAATCTGTACATTTGCTGTCCCTTTTCTGAAATCTCTGTCAATTTAATAAATCCACTTCCTTGAATACGTCACTGAGGCTTGATCAATAAATTGAACTTCTTTCAATGTAGAATCACTTCAAGTCTGTAGGATGACTTTAATCTTCATTCTTTTGACTGATATAACCTTATGAGATTCCTGTGACACTGAATTATTATTTACTTATTACAAACTTGTTTAAGATGAGTTGTATCCTCGATGTTTACAAATAGGCCTATACATATGCCTTTCAATCTCCCCCTATTTGTTTGTTAGAGAATAACAACCAAATACCTAGAGGATAACTCAACTAATTAAACAAGTAAAAATAAGACTTTAAGAGCTAAGTAAATAATAAAACAAAGTTCTATATTTCATTTAACATTGTCCAGATTCAAACATTTAAAGATAAATACAAGATAGATAAATACAAGATAAGCTCTATACATATTACAATAAAAATTGAGCCAATGATCACAATTCTTGATCACTCATTTCTCCTTCCTCCATAGCATCTAGCAAGTCTTTGTCTAGGACACGATCACTTTCAATTGTGAGATTTGTTGGTCTGACTGGTAAAGTTGTGACTTTCTTCAATCTATTCTTCAACTGATGATACCTTTTTATGTTGGCAATGCAATAGTCTTGAATGATGTCAGCAACTTCAGTCTTTTCTTCTGAAGCAAATTCAGTAGTCCTTAGCATATTTTCCAGCTTGATCAGATGCATTACAGGGTAGATCTTCAATGAAACAGGATCCATTCCACAGGTTTGAAGTGCTCTTCCTTTGTAAAATTTGACTTCAAATGGAACACTAACCACCCGAGGACTGACCCTTATAGCAAACTCTTTGAGTTGCTCATGTAGCATTACATTCAAATAAGAATCTCCTTTCATTCTGCTCATGAGAACCCAAAGCTCTGACAATGATCTACTTGCAAAGCAATCCAGATAGACATTGATAGTTCCTATGCTTTGACAAGATACATAGATGATCATTTCATTTCTAACTCTGTCAAATCCAGCAGCAATCCTTAAGAATTCTTCTTGTAATGCCTTCATGTATACTGAATTATCTGGATTGACCTTCATGAATCTTTGAAGAAGGCTGATAAACTCCCTATCATTGTTTGATCCTTTCTGAGGGAGTGCAAACATTTCTTTTGCTCTTGTCCATTTCTCACCTTTCTTCAATCTGATGTCCAACTTCCGGTCTTTGACTTCTAAGCTATGAAGACGTTGTTTCTCTTCATGCTCAGCTTTTTGAATTTGTAGCTTTTCAGAGGTAATCTGAGAGACCTTAACATTCTCATCTTTCTTCCTCCTTACCTCTTCCTGTTGTTTCTTTAATTCTTCCTCAAAGGCAAGATCAGGGTTAAACAAATCATCTTAATCATCCCATTCATCACAATCAGCTTCCTTCTCAACTTCCTCCTCACCAAAGATGTCTTCAGTATCAAATTGAAAATCTTCATCATCATGTACATCTTGGTAGTATAAGTCATCTTGAAGTAGCTTTCCCTTCCCCTTATCCTTTTGACTTTCAGAAGCTCCTCATTCATCTCCTTTCTTAATTTTCTCCTTCTTTCTCCTTCTCCTTATTCTCCGCCTTAGTTGAGGAATCCTCTACAGATTTAGCTTTATCAGCTTTAGGATCATCCTCCTTTGTTCTCCGTTGATCTCCTCCATCTCCTCCTTCATCCTTGTCATCATCACCCTCATCATCATCATCATCACCCTCAAAGAATTTCTTTTGTTTAGTAGTGGGTTGATGTGAATTCCTGATCATGTAGTATAGATGTTTCATGCCTTCATTCAGGTGCTCCATTCCACCTTCAATCTTTGCAAACCTTTGATCATTAAACCATTGATTTTCATCAATTGTTTACTGAATGTAGTCCACTTGAGTAGAAATGGAAGCAATCTACTTGACACTCTCTATTATGTCGGCATTTGAATTTGTAAGTCCAGAGATGTCCGAAGCCACTAACAACTGGGATTCCTGAATGACATTAATTTTTGGGAGTAGAGTAATCTTCAGACCTTCAATATCATCCTTAATAGTACCCAGCTGATTAGTTACAGAGGTGGAAGAAGAAGACCGTTCAACCACTTGTGCTTTCAGAAGATCTTTCTCAGCCTGGGTTTCTTGGAGTTGTTTCTGTAGAGCAGCTATCTGAGCTAACAACAAAGCAGTGTTTGTGTCAGTGTGTGCACTCACCTCAATTTCTCTCAGTGGTGTTTCACTCACCTCACGTGCTTGTGTTTCACTCTCTGTTTGATTTTCACTCCTCATAATTAGCCGTCTATCCAAATTTTCTGATGATGTACCTGCATGAAAAATCACTGTAGCCCCTTCTAGAGAGGTCAGTGGTGGTGCAATGGGAGTTCGCAAATCCCAATCCCTAGTGAAATCTAACAAATCACTTTGATTTGAAAATTGAATTGCCTCAGTGTTAAACTCACCAGGTTTCCTTCCACTTTCTCCAGTAAAAAATACGAGTGGAAAATCCCTTAAGGGAGCCAGAGATGTTCCCTCTGGGAGGGGAGAAAATGATTCTATTTGAGTTGGCAAAGAATCAGATTTTCCCTCAGATGCCTGTGAAGGCACTTCTACCGTTACAATGGTAGGCACTGTATCATATCCTACGTGCTCTCCTTGCAAAGTGTCCTGAGTGTCATCTAATAGTATGTCTTCTCCCATTGTGAGTAATGGGAGTGTGCTTGACTCAGTACAAGGTGTCATGGCCCTTTGGCAAATTTCAATAGATTTACCCTGTTGAGAGGGTGTCTCCAGAGACTGTTGAATGACCATTTCTAAATCCATATCCTGTTGAGAGGATACAGATGGGCTTACAAATATCTCCCTATATGTTCTTCTCTTCTTTAGAGGTGGAGATAGAGTTGTGGAATCACTCACATAATCTTCATCATTACTACTTCTGTTTCTAACATGAATACTGGGTTCAGGCTCATTGGTTAAAGAAGTTGACTCTGTGTTTGGCTCTATGACCGAGGATAGAGTTTGTGGATCTACAAACTCTTGGTCAGCCCTATTAACCTCTTGGGTTTCAACAGTAGTGCTAGAAGATGAACCAGGGTTAGAAGTTATTAGCTGAAGTGGAATGACTTCTGAAGTTCCAGTTGATGTAACTATCCGTTGCTCAGGAACTGGTGGTTCAAAAGATGGAAGATTGATGAAGTTTGTCATGAACGTGGATATGAGAACTAGAACATTGCCAAATCTGAAGGATGTTTGTAACCTTTGAAAGAACTTTCTGTCAGTGGTCGGAGAAATGAAAAAGCGACCATTTCTGAAAAGTTCTTTATGTTCGTCAGAAAGCAAAGAATTAATGACAAGTGATAGAAAACGAGGATAATAACATTTAACCTTCTACCACTATCAAATTCTCTTCTGGCATTGAAAACCCCAATTCTCATAACAAGAACAAACATATATCATGTATATATCAGTATACATACAGATTCAGTATACATACAGATTATATGATCATCATATGATCATCTCAATCATCATTAATGTACAATTTATGCATAAATCAATACAACATACATGTTATCATCAAAACAACACATCAATCATGAAAATCACAAACATACTTGTATATACATCAAAACTTTAAACATAGAACCGAATTAAAACATTTTCGCAAGTAGCTCTGATACCATTGAAGGGTTTCGAGCACATAAACGCAACGGAAAAACGTGAAAAATAAACCAAAATAGAAACCCCTCCACAGGATGCATGCGAAAACAAAAGATTTAATTCAGAGATTAGTGTTTTACCTTAAAACGCTTTAACAAGTCATCAATGGAAGATTAATGGAGACCCAAAGCTTGTTCAATCACCACGTATCACGCTCTCGCGATCTACGCTCTACGCTCTACGTTATCCACACGAACGCTTTTCTTGAAGGATTGATGTGTACTAGCACCCGAAAACTGCTTCTTTCTCTCTCTCTCTCTCTCTCTCTCTCTCTCTCTCTCTCTCTCTCTCTTGTTGCTCTCATAAACGACTAGGATTTTCTTACAAAAACGTTTTTCATTAATAAAATCAGCCCCTTTTGAGAGTTTATATAGAGATGAATAAGCTTTATTAATTAATTATAATCCAATTATAATTAATACTAATCCGAAATTTCAATTTATTATTTAATTAAGTCTCAATTAATTAATTAATAACTTATTTCAGAATTAGTTTAAGTAATTCCCTTTCTATTTAATTAATTAATTAAGTCATACTTAATTAATATTATAAATAGAATGAATTACTTATTTAATTTAAATTATTTCTCCTTCAAGCGTTCTTTATGTGTGACCATGTAGGTTATTATTACGTTGGCAACAATTTTAATAACTAATTAAAATTGTAAACAATGAGCGGCATCTAGTAATACATCATTGTTACCCAAGTAATAATAATTAAATCGGTGATTCGATTAAGCCTTTTGTGAATAATGTTCCATGTAATATAATCCCTTTAACCTTGAAATTTCAGATTAAACTCGAGGCATGTAATCTGTCATCCTCTTCATAATTTAATCTTAGTTTTCTTGATCGATGAGTAGACTATTAAATCAAATCAACATTTGAGCACGATCGTGCATTTCTTAGTCTCACTCAAACAAGAGGCCAATAATATCGCTCCTAAAATTAGGAGGGTTAAATATCATCTAGATCATTCATATTTCTCATACGATTCATAATATACCCAATGTCCACTTTTATCATCACCCGATCAAAGGTAACTTTTAATGTAATCAAAGTATATTAATTCTCGTATAGAAATATAATGATTTCAGGTCTAAAGATCATTACATCATTATCACTGTAAGAATTACTTATGACACTATTCACATGTAGAATCTCACGTCAGGTCAATCTAGTATCATGTACTCTTACATGCACCTATGTTTTGACTTTAGTATCACCATACCTATGACCAATGAGATGTGGTCATCAGTCAACAAATATACTAGTCTCTATGCATTACTATTGTCCTTAAAAAATAACACTCGACTAGGGATATTTAGGAATAAATATACTATTCATATAATCTCATTTTTAAGTCACATACTTAAAGATATCAAATATGTATAATAATTTCAAAGACATTTATTATGCTAACATTTATAACGCAGTAAATAAAGACATAATAAAATAATAATAATAATCAATAAAACATAATTTATAATAATGAAATGTTTTCTTTAAAATATAAAAGTATTTTCTCTAGAGAACTAATACTAACATGTAGAATATCAATTGCAATTGTTTTACTGAAAATAATAAATATGTACCGCGTAAATGTATTATGCATCCATATACAAGAAATGAAGCAATACCCTCTTCTTTGAATTCCCACAAGTATTGATATGCATAATAGTTAACTTTTGAACATGAGAATGTTTCTAGATCAACCAACTATTGTACACCGTAAAATTTCACAAACTCAAAATTAAGCAACTATATCGCAAAATATGTCATAAACTATACAACAGTCAAACTTAATTAATAGTAGTAATTGTACAAAACAAGACATGATACTCATGTGCTAAAAAATCATATATAACTAATTACCATCAACAATTCCTGAGAAGAGCTTGAGGTTGGTGTCCTTCGATCCCGTTTATGTATAGGAAAAATAATGTTTGTAATGGGAATTGAACCCATGACTTCTATGGGAAGATGAATTATATTCTCATCTCCAACCACTAAACCAAAGACATTTTTGTAACATTTTTATAAATCAATAATTACATACTCCAAGAACTCATTCGTTATATTCTATTTATCAATAATTCTAAGATTTAATCAAGATTTGACTATCAAATTTCACCACTTGCTAATAATGAAAAATCTACCTATTATGTATGTATATATGGATATACATATATATATAAGTTTTTATCATTGAAGAGTTTGAACGAGTCAAACTGTTCGTGATTTACTCGGTCCTGGCCCACAAAAGATTTGAATTCGACTTGAGCATTTAAGTACTTTACTGAGCCAAGTTTGACTTTAAAATTACTCGACTCATAAGTTTCGCGAGCCTAATCGAACTTTTAATATTTAAACTCTTTACATATTATATATTTCAATGTAAATGTTCAATATTTTCATTAATTCATGTATTTTAACGATTCAAACCTGAACCGAACCGTTCATATTCAAACTTTTTCCGAAATAGGTTAGATCAGTTCGAGCTTTCGAGTTAATCAATCTCAGCTAATAAAAATTTTGAATTCGGTTTGATAGCATTCGAGTCAAACTCGAGCTTGAGATATTTGAATACTTTACCGAGCAAAATTCGAGTTTTAAATTACTCGATTCGTGAGCCTAATTGAATTTTTAATATTTAATTTTTATATATATATTATAAATATATTTCAATGTAAATATTCAATATTTTTGTTTAATTCAATCATTTTATAGTAAAACTATATATAAGTTGACTAATAAAGTTTTAATCATTTTTTATGGATACAACACATCATTAACACCACTACTACCATCACAGTCACATCATCACTGCCACGACCACGCACACATAAAATCGTTAAAAAAATAAAGAATTACAAGAATATTCCAGTGTTGAAGTTTTGTAAATGTCCGAAAGTGTTGTCGTGTTGGTGATGGTGTTGACGGTGGTAGAGTGAGTGAAAACGACAAGAAGGATATACACACACTCCCTCTATCTCCCACTCACACACACTATACATATGTATGTGTTTATCACGAACGATGATGACAAATGAAATGAGGTGGTGATAACGGCGATGTAAAGGATCTATGGTGCAAAAAAATAGAGGGGGCATACACTACAAGGAAACAGGACAAAACCGACCGAATAAAACCGACCAACACAAATTTGGGGTTTTGAAACCGACCGACTATCAGTCGGTCGGTTATGACTGTAGATTATAGAAAAACGGCATCGTTTTTGATGATGTGGCGCACACAAAAGCGACCAATGTTCGTCGGTCGGTTATACGGCTGACATGGCAACCACATAACCGACCGTTACTGTCAGTTGTCAATTAAAAATATTAAAATCTGAATTATTTGTGTACTGCGATTTGATCTGAATTATTAAAGTCATAACCGACCGACGACGGTCGGTTATGTCCTTCTACTTTATTTTAATTTTAGCTTAAAATACTCATTTCTTCAAATGAAAAAGACATAGAAGAGAAAGATAGAAGAAAAAAGAAGAAGAGTATTGAAGAAAACAAAGAGAAGAAGTGATACATATTATATAATTAATGTAAGTTTTCTTTTATCTATATTTATATTTAATTATGATTACATTTTTTTTATAATGCAATGTATATATATGTATGTGTTTTTATAGTTGAATATGAATGTTAAATCATTTGTTTACATATATTAATTCATGTAGATGGCAAATATGGATAGAAGTTGGATAGGTAATCAAGTACAAAGTGATAAAATTTCTTTAACTCCCGAATATAGGAATGGTGTAGAGATATTTTTAAATTTTGCAAAGAATCAAGGAGTGGAGGAAGGTGGTTTGATGAAATGTCCTTGTAAGCGTTGTAAGAATTTGAATTGGTTAGACATTGATGAAATTAGATTTCATTTGTTATCTAAAGGAATGCTTGAAGGTTATATTGTGTGGACATCGCACGGTGAAAAAGTTGAGGGAAGAAATGAGAGTCGAAAATCACATCGTCGTAGTAATCGGGAACCTCCGAGGGTAGAAGAACCGGTAGATGTTAATGCTATGTTACATGATTTTGCCGGTGCAAATTATGAATTTTATGACACCACGGATACGGGAACTAGTAATGTAGAAGAAGCTCCAAATGATAGTGCTAAAAAATTCTATGAATTGATTGTTGAAAATGGAGTTCCCATTTATCCGGGAAATACAAAGTATACAAGATTGAGCATGACCGCAAAATTATTAGAATTCAAAAACTATTCAAATTGTAGTAATAAAGCTTTTGATAGTTTGCTTGAACTTCTTGCGGATGTGTTACCAAAGAAGCACACTTTGCCCGAAACTAATTATGAAATGAAAAAGATTATGAAGGGTTTGAGGGTTGAATATGAAAAAATTGATATGTGCGAGAATGATTGCATGTTATTTTATGGAGATGACAAGGATAAAGTTGTATGTGATATATGTGGTAAAGATCGTTATCGGGATGTTTCGAGGAAAAATGGTAAAAAAATACCAAAAAAAATCTTAAGACATTTTTCTTTGATTCCTCGACTACAACGCTTGTACATGTCGGCGCATACATCCAATCATATGAGATTTTACAAGAATCGAGATGTGAAAGAGGGAGAGATTATTCATCCCGCGGATGGAGATGAATGGAAAAATTTTGACAGTCATTTTCCATCATTTGCTAGTGAGATTCGTAATATAAGGCTTGGCCTTGCAACCGATGGTTTCAACCCATTTGGCCCTACCGGAAAGAAAACATATAGTGTATGGCCCGTGGTGGTTGTTGTCTATAATCTTCCCCCCTCAATGTGTATGAAAAGGCCTTATATGTTTATGATCGATATAATTCCGGGTCCAAATAGCATTGGAAAGGATATTAACGTTTGTCTAAGGCCTCTCATTGATGAATTGAAGATATTGTGGAATACCGGAGTGGAAACATATGACCAATCTTTAAAGCAAAATTTTACAATGCGAGCGGCTCTTATGTGGACTATTAGTGACTTTCCCGCTATGAGTATGATAAGTGGGTGGTCGGGTAAAGGAAAAATGGGATGTCAAGTGTGTGGTGGAAGTGTACAAGGGTTTCAATTAAAACATTCTGGAAAATGTAGTTTTTATGGCACGAACCGAATATTTCTTGATCCAAATGATCCATTACGCGAAAAAAGTTTTTTGTTTGATAATGAGGAAAGAAGATTGTTTCGTGGTCGTTTGTCCGGAGAGGGTGTAAAGGAGTTGTTTGACGGTATAATTTTTCCACCACCCGGAAAGACTAATGCCAAGTTAAGGAGTGCCGGTTATGGGGAAGAGCATCATTGGACTCATGTTCCAATTTTTTATGAACTCCCTTATTGGTCATCACATAATTTACGACATTCCATTGATATCATGCATACCGAAAAAAATGTCTTTGAAAACATTTTTTTTACTATTGTGAATGCGGCAAAGTCAAAGGATCACAAGAAAGCAAGGCTGGATTGCAAACACTTTGATGTGTTGCATCATTTGTGGATTGATGAAAATGGAAAAATGCCAAAAGCACCGTATTCCTTAAATAAAAAACAACTTAAACTTTTGTGCCATTGGATTTACTCATTGAAACTTCCAGACGGTTATTCTTCCAATATATCTCGTTGTTGTAATGTTGATGAGTGTAAATTTTTTGGATTCAAATCACATGATTGTCATATCTTTCTTCAAAAATTGTTGCCTCTTGCAATTCGTGAGCTTCTACCAACGCCTATTTTGGATGCCTTGACGACAATTTCAAATTTTTTTCAAGATTTATGCTCATCCGTTGTGACAAGAACCGATTTGGACCTAATGGCGAAATCGGTTATTAGAGCTTTGTGCTTGTTGGAAACAATTTTTCCTCAAACTTGGTTTGATTCGATGGAACACTTGGTTGTACATTTAGCGGAAGAAATTAAACTAGCTGGGCCCGCTTATTGGCATTGGATGTATCCAATTGAGCGTTTGTTGGGAAAATTAAAACAAAAAGTCGGTAATAAAGCAAGAGTTGAGGGTTCAATTGCCGAACGATATATGGAAGAAGAGGCTCTTAATTTTTGTTCTCTTTATTTTGCCTCCAATTCGGTTCATAATAAAGTGCGTCGTAACGAAGTTTTGTTTGATGACCAAAATTCTGATAAATTAGAAGTTTTTAGATATCCAATTGAATGTCCCAGAAAAGAAAGAGCAAGATATATGGATGATGATGAACGATTGCTTGCAGAAGAATATGTTCTTTTAAACTCTCCCGAAGTTCAACCTTACCTAAAGTACCTATATCTTATCCTAATTTAGTGATATGGTCATATTTGCATTAGTTTATGTTTTTTAACATGTTTCTATTGTTTCTCTACTCTTATATTTTAGAAGGTATCAAAATCACGTTATGAGACAACGCCCGGAGACAACTCCTCAAGATTTAGATCGTATTGTTAAGACTCGATTTAAAACTTGGCTTAAAAAAAAGGTATTTGTTACATTTAGTAAGCTTTAAATCTCCATTTTGATTTTATCATTACATGTTTTATTAATTTTTTTGTAACTAGGTTAAGAATGATGAGATAGAGGGACCTCGTTTTAAGGACTTGCTTGAAGGACCATCACTAAGAGTCATGACTTTTGAGACTTGTCGAGTTAATGGATATAAATTTTCAACGACATCCGCATCCGGTTCCGGTATTGTTGTCAAAGGCACTTCACATGAAAATAATCTTGATTATTATGGTCAACTACAAGAAATTATGAGACTTGCTTATGATGGATACAATCATGTATATGTGTTCAAGTGTATATGGTTTGACAGTATCGGTGATGGTGTGAGGATGGATAAAAATCGAGTGGTGACGATTGATATAACTTCAAGATTGAGGTCTAATGAGATTTTTATTTTAGCTAGTCAAGCATCTCAAATATATTATGCTCCAAGTGTATTGAATCCACGAAGCAATATATATACGGTGGTCAAATCAAAAAGTCGTCCAATTGATGAATCTATCGTTGTACAAAATGATATTGAGGATGCCTTTCAAGAAGAAAGATCTAATGCCGGAAGCTTTTCACTCTTTGTTGATTTTGCACAATATGGCCCATTCATTCGACATGAAAATCAAGAAGAAGAAGAAGAAGAAGACGATGACGTAGAGGACAAAAATGAGGATGAAGAAGAGGAAGATGAAGAGGAGGAAGAAGAAAGAGGAGGTGACGATGATGATGATGAAGACGATGATGGTTTTGACGAAATTGAATAATGTTGTTTGTAATTTGAACTTCTAATGAATAATCAATTTTTATTAGTTGTATTGGGCAATATGAAGGATTAATTGTTATTGGTTGTAACGGAAATGTGAATGATGAATTGTTATTGCTTTTTACCAAAAACTATCCACAAAACCGACCACTGTGATACATAACCGACCATTTTTTACCATAAACTACCCAGAAAACCGACCACGGTGACACAAAACCGACCGTTTTATACCATAAGCTACCCAGAAAACCGACCACTGTGACACAAAACCGACCAAATTTTACCATAAGCTACCCAGAAAACCGACCGTGTTCATCATTTAACGGTCGGTTTTGAGACGGTCGGTTTTGCCAATTAACAAACTTCTGTTGAAAAACCGACCAAATGTGCACATTTGACCGTGGTCGGTTATGAGTTAATCAGTCAACGTTTTATAATGTTTTACCATAAGCTACCCAGAAAACCGACCACTGTGGAACAAAACCGACCAAATTTTACTATAAGCTACCTAGAAAACCGACCGTGTTCATCATTGGACGGTCGGTTATGAGACGGTCGGTTTTGCCAATTAACAAACTTCTGTTGAAAAACCGACCAAAAGTGCACATTTGACCGTGGTCGGTTATGAATTAATCAGTCAACGTTTTATAATGTTTTAAATATATAAAATATCTAAAATTCTTAAAAATTTATGTAAAATATTTTACACTCGATTATTATTATTACTAATGTACTAGTAAGTTTAAAACCAAATATTTTTTACCGTTTGCTTGAATTATGATTGAAATTATATTTAAAAATGAAAAAATAATACATTTAATTTTGAATTTGATTAAAATTAAAAAAATTTATATAATAGACTATTAACATAAACCGATATCGTGGAAATTAATTTCATATGATTTTAAGAATGTTTAAAAATATTATAAACATAATATTATGTTGAACAATAGCTATTCAAATACACATATCGCTTATTAGGTATGCACTTTCAGTTGAATGTAACCGTCGATTAACATGACATAGAAAATTAAAATATTATTTTAATAATCCAACCGTACGGATGTTAACAACACCGAAAAATATATTTATACACAAACAATTAGCCTATTTTATTGATTACAAATGTGTTTTTATAATAAATATATGAAAATATCACCTAAAATCGAGAAACAATTAAAATAAAATTAAAATTACATGATCTACATGATCCAACCGTACCGATGTTTAGAATCAATTTCATTTGATCTATGTACGAAAAATTAGGGCATATAATTAATTATAATTATCTTTTTAAGGTTTATTTAATTTTAGCGGTTTCTAGGGTTCACAAAAACCGACCATTAGGGTTTCTAGGGTTGACTAAAACCGACCGAATAGTTATAAAACCGACCATCTGTTTTTTTGGCGGAAATATTTTCGCGAAAAATTAAAAAACCCGCCCTTAACTAAACGACGACGTTTTGCATGCGTCACAAAGCCCGATGACAAAACCGACCGATAGGACGGTCGGTTTTAAGGTGGGTATAAATAAATAAAAACTGCTCGATTCTCTCTTTTATACTTTCATCCCATAAAATCTCTCTTCTCTCTACTCTCTCTACTCTCTCAGTTGTCTCTCTCTACAATGGCAAAATCTTTACTCCGTTCATCTCGATTCCGTGCAAAGACTCCGGTCCGAGCAACTCCGGTCCGGGCAACTCCGTTCCATTCATCTTCTCGATTTCGTTCATCTTCTCGAGCTTCTCAACTTGATGTAAGTTTAATTCCGTTTATATATGTTGTTTAATTCGATATATGCTTGTATTTGTTTATACAACTCCATTTATATGCTTGTATTTGTTTGTGATTTTTTGGTCCATTTTAATTCAATTATTTGCTTGTACTAATTTTTGCAAGGTTTAATTCTATTCAATTCGTGTATAAATGTATTTGCTTGTATGTCGTTGTATTTGTTTGTATTTTGTTTGTTTTCGTGTATTTGTTTTGTTTTTTGATCGATTTAAGGTTTGAATTTGTATTTGATTTAAGGTTTGAATTCGGATGATATTTATGGATTTGGTTGAAAACATGATGTTGTGATGGTTATTTACTATTTTTCCATGCACGTATCGGTCGGTTATGATATTAACGTATGTTATGTACGTGTTTGTTTTTTACATTTTAGGGGCTCTTTAGTATTTTTGGATTGAAATATTCATGATTTGTATAATTTTCTTTCAAAACATGAAGTTCTTATATAAAGATAGAGAAACGTTCGACTAACTTGTAGCTTTATTCTTTTTTTGCATGTATGTATCGGTCGGTTATGATATTAATACATGTCATGTCACTTATGTATGTGTGTGTTTGATTTTTTCATTTTAGGGGCTATTTGATTGGCTAGTGATTATAGTATTGATTGGAATGGTTGTATTGATGATGGCGAGAAAAGGGAAAGGCAAGGAAGTTGAAAAAGACAAAGGAAAGGGTAAAGGTAAAAAATCAAACAATGGAAAGGGAAAGGGCAAGAGTAAGAGTAAGGCAAAGGAAAAGAGCACCTTGGCCTTGCGTGATGAGCCAACAGATTCGGACCACGATTCCGACCCAACAAATGAAGAGGAACATGTGTATCGATTGAGGAAACCACGATCGCATTCAAGTGGAATTGCCGGAGCTACAAAACCACTTAAACCGACACGTATCAATATCTCCGATGGACAGTAAGTCTAATTTTATTTATTTGTCCTAGTATAGTGAGTTGTTTAATAGTTTTGTTTTTACTAGTTTCGTACTTTGTCTCATTTTTTAATTGTGCATCGATAATGAATATACATATTTATATGAGTCTTATAACCAACGTTAAGTAGCTCATTTGGTATTTGAGTTATTAATGAAAAAATACTATTAGGGGTACTAATTGAATTATTAATAGAAAGAATACTAATATTTGAGTCCTAGAATTTCTATCTCTACTTGAAAGAATATCGAAGATACAAAATTTTGGATTCAATTAGGGAGCTCTAGATTTTGTATACTAGAATCATACATAGTGTTCATGTATTTTGTGTTAATAATTTAATTTGTTTTATATAGTATTGAAGATAATACGGCAAAAAAGACTTTACTTGGGATGATTCGTGAGAAATGGCCGATGGGTCATTACACTTTTAGTGACATCGACGCGGCTTATCCAAAATGGTTGGAGCAAAGGACTAATGAGTTTTTTGTAAGTAATACAATGTTAATTTTTATTATGTTTGTTTTTTTATTTGGTTATGAACTTGATTTGATTATGAATTTGACCCTATCACTTGTTCCTATTTTATAGGATTTTTATAGGCATCAAAGGGGACAAAGTCGTTCACAATCAAGAAGGATTGTTGAAGATCACATAAAGAAAACAATAAAAAGGACTATGAATGAGCTTAAGAAGAGAGTGGAGACAAAGGTCAAGGAGACCGGGGTTTCAAGTTTGTCGTTAAGGCCCCCGTATTGGTCCCTTGTGTTTTGGAAGGATCTTTTGAATTATTGGGAGACGAATGAAGGGCACTTGCATAGGGCAAAGGTTGGAGCTTCAAACCGCGGAAATGTTGAAAGGTTGCATAGTGCCGGTGCTCGATCATTCAACACCGTGAGAAGGGTAATAATATTTAAATATGTACACACACACACAAAGTTATTTCATTTTATAATGATATTAATATACTAATATAAGTTGTTTTATATTTGGAAGGAAATGACAAGGCAAAGCCGTAAGCCTCCAACTAGGCTTGAGGTGTGGGATAAATGTCACAAGAAAGTTGGCTCCGATCCAAATAACCCCCAATACACTACTCCGGGCACCATGCGCATTGCGGTAATCTCAATTTTTTGTTTTTTTCACCTTTATTATAAGCGTAAAAAAAGTTTATTTGTTCTAATAAAACTTGAAAAATGTGTAGGAACGATATGCCGCTATTCTTGATCGTATGCCGGTGGAGATAACTCAAACGGGTGAACGAGATGAGCCTTGGGATTGGTGGATGGAAGCAACGGGGGTTCCCGAAGGTGAAAAACCTAAAAAGAACTATGTCGTCGGGTTCCCCACTCTTCGAGCTAGTGATCTTCTTCCTACACTTGCCACGCGCTATAGGGATTCCACCCGAGGTGAAGCCGGCTCATCTTCATCCGCTCCAAGACAACGTGAAATCCTCCCCGACAATGTGTATTTGTCGATTGTTAGAAATGTGCTCACGGAGATCCGCGCCAATCCTCATCGATTCGCTCGTCCGCTATCCGATGAAGAGATAGCCACCTTTGCACGCACCGCCCTTGAAGCCTCCGATCCATCCGCCAATCCAAATCAAAGGCTTCAATGGAATAATCTCATTGGAGGCGAGATTGTAACGATTGTCGGGACTTTGATTGAAGATATCGTCCAAAAAACTGAAGCGCGTGTCCAAGAGGTAATAACTACCTCCCATTTTTTTATTTATGTCCATTAGAAAAGGTTCTTGCATTTTAATTTATTTATATGTGTATAGGCGGAGCGGCTTGCCTTGGAGGAAGAAAAGGATTATACCGATATAGATGAGGTTTCCGATGTGGAGGGCGGGGGCAATGAAGATGGCGGGGGCAATGAAGATGGCGGGGGCAATGAAGATGGCGGGGGCAATGAAGATGACGGAGGCAATGAAGACTCCGATGTGTCTTTATCGGAGTAATTAATTATGTTCTGTTTTAAGTGAATTTTAAGTATGAACTTAGTGTTTGCGGCTTAAACATTCTATGCTTTAATTTGGTTGTGTACTTCTGTGTCAGATTATATATATCTAACTTAACATTTGCATGGTTGGTGTTAACATTCTATGATTATATTAGTTGGCGTATTGTTATTTGGTTGGATGTTAGACTTGGTTGATAATTGATCGTTAATGGATGTTGAATGGATGTTGAATGAATGTTGATTGGATGTTTGTTGGTATATTGATAAATATAGTGTGCACAGCTGCACTGGTATTGCAATTTTGCAGATTTTTTTTTTTTAAAAACAACATAACCGACCGTCAAAGTAAATAACCGACCGTTTTTTACCACTAA
Organism: Heracleum sosnowskyi; assembly: GCA_030848705.1. Classification (NCBI taxonomy): domain Eukaryota; kingdom Viridiplantae; phylum Streptophyta; class Magnoliopsida; order Apiales; family Apiaceae; genus Heracleum; species Heracleum sosnowskyi. Next base: position 17,145,294 of record CM061239.1, read on the forward strand.
AAATGCAGAAAACCGACCACTGTGACACAAAACCGACCATATGTTACCATAAACTACCCAGAAAACCGACCACTGTGACACAAAACCGACCATGTTTTACCATAAGCAACCCAGAAAACCGACCGTCTTCATACCAGGGCGGTCGGTTATGTGACGGTCGGTTATGTAACATGGTCGGTTATCAGACGGTCGGTTGTGCCAATTAACAAACTTCTGTTGAAAAACCGACCAAATGTGCACATTTGACTACAGTCGGTTTTATTTTTGGTCAAACTTTTCTTGGGGGTCATAACCGACCGCCCTCGGTCGGTTTTTTATTGCTGACCTGGTGCCACGTATGGACACGTGTGGCAAAGAGGACCCACTTTGAATAAAATGCGAAGTCACATAACCGACCGTCAATAGTGGTCAGTTATGACCTTAAACCTGACCAATTCGGCATAACCGACCAGGGCTTAACCGACCATTGTCGTCGGTCGGTTTTAAAATTCGAAGTATACATAACCGACCGAATTACGATATAACCGACCCATTTGTGTGGTCGGTTTTGTCCTGTTTCCTTGTAGTGATAAGAGTGGATGCGGGTGAAGGTTTGACATGTAAAGTAGATTTGAATGTGTGGATATGATTAAATAGAGGTAGAAAAAAATCCTAAATTAGTTTTGAGCTCTCAGTTCAGTAAATGTTCTTATTTAGCACTTGCTTATATATAAACACGTGATGTTCATTCAATCTTTCAAAGTTATGTTTTTTAAATATTATTTTCTGTGTTGATAAAAAATATTTTTTAACAAATGTACCACACTGATGACATACAGTATTTCAAAAATTATGAATCATCTATTCAAGAAAATGAAAATAACAAATTTTTATGAATTTCAATGGCTACCATGCTAGTTTGTCCTTTAAGGCATTACTTAAAACTTTCAAGAAACTAGATATATACTAAGGAAATGCAATAAATATATACTTCATTAAATGTACAACCATGGAGCAAATAATATAGGAAGGTCCATAAACACTGACAAACAAATATTGTTGTGTTTAGTATCATATCAAAATTTAAATTCGACTACGTGTCTATAAAATTATTTCCCCCCAACTAGTTGAATCGATGGGTCACAACCGGACTTAATATATTTTTGTTTGCTTTTCTCATTGTATGCTAACATTTTCTTCCAACCATGCGGATAAAGTGATATGGTAAATTATGATAAATTATGATTAATATTAATTAACAATGTTCTTACATAAACATTCATGGGTACGGTTATTAATAAAAATGAGAGCCATGGTCTAACAAAGCAATACAATTTCAAAATGAACAAAGTATGTACATGCCATGCCTCCATCAGAGATTCAACTCTTGACACCTTTTAAGAAAAGAAACATAATTTAAACCCCTTTCGTGTATAAATCCACCAAAAAATTTCATAGATACATAGGAAAAAAGTGCTAGACAGCGCCCAATTGCTGAATAATGCATGCACATGTAGGAACCAGGAATAATTCCCAAAATCGAACTTTTGGGCATACACAAAATCGAACTAGATACATACAGATACTTAAAAAATATTTAATAAGGAGAGCTTTGTGGTCCAATCAAACACAAAATTATCATAATAGACGGGACTTTCAATTATATGAGCTCTAATCTACACAAAATTAAGCATACAAGATTAAGATAACAAAATATAATCGAACAACATGAATGCATAAATATGTAATTCGAAATTTTGTGTATTTTACCTCAACTCGAAAACCATTTCTAGAACCACAAGTTAAAAGGATCTCATCCAATTCATATACAACACAACTGATTTGCAGAAGTTCTCAATCCACGGCCTAATTCAAAAATTAGAGCCTTCAACAAAAACACATGACTATGAATTTCAACCTATATATAATTAATGACACTATCAAATAAATATCATATTACCCAAGGATACTAAAATACATTTACCATCCCCACACAACCTAACTAGACCCTAGTTCGTGATGTCCTAGCATATTTAAAAGCATTCAGTCTTCCGAGCAAAATTAGCATTTTGGAAATAAGTAGACGTACTGTGGATATCCTAAACTTCACAGTGTCGGGAGGATATGAGAGAAGGTATTGATGATGATTAAGTTTCATTAGGATTTACATTCATGTCATAATGAGAGTCACTATATAACAGATATAGGGATAGAGATAAACTTAGTAGAGCTTACTAGAGTGACCATAAGGCTAGCTTGGGGAGAATTTGATTCCTCCTAGCAGCTTATTTAGATTCTTGAGATGAACCTACTAGAGTTTAAATTCTTGGGATAAACTGACTAGAGTGACCAGGTAAATGTAGTTACCACCAACTCTATTTCTCCTAACACCTAGCGGTTAGGTTTTAGGAGAGGTGGTAACTTGACATGGTATAGGGTTCTAAAGATATCTCCGAAAAGCGGTAGAAATTTTTGTTTATCGATTTATTGCACCACTAGAACACGAAAAGTACAGATATTTTTAATATTATGAACTTTATTCTTAAATTATTTCTGCCAGGGCTTCTATGAGATCCCGTTAGCATGGAAATGAGTTGGATAGGTAACTGCAAAAAAGTTACATATATAAATGGTCAATGAGCAATATACAATTATATTTATAGAGAGATAGAAGAGAGATACGAATACCATTTATTTTTGAGAATAAATACAAAGCAGGTCAGATATTTCTCAAAAAATTTAAAGTTTGGTTAAGACGATCTCAAGTCTCTCTGATTGGAACAATGTTGGATGTTCGTCAAGAAATCCACTGCATTAACGAATTAAGAAGAGAACAGCCAAGAATGATGGAAAAGAATCCATTGAGATAGCCTGGGATGACTTGCCTAAAAATCATTATAGTACTACACAGGTAGCAACAACACTCCATTTACATGTTGTCACCCTTAGTTCGAAAGTCGATCTGAGGCAAGTCATCCTTGGCTACTTAACAAACTCTTGACTTCATTTTCGGCCTCTCCTCCTATGATATGGCCAACTCTATTTTCAGTGTAACTTCGAGCTGATGAACAGAGCATCCTATGAAGTGCAAGCAACAGAAACGCTCTTGAGGAGACAATGTTTTGCATGAGAAAGAACAACCAGTGAAGGTAGCCAAAAAAGCCTGCCTATATACCAAAACAAGATTTACAACATGCATTGCGAAAATCGTTTGAGTGAGGCTTGCAGGCAAGTCATTCTTGGCTACCAAACATGATTCTTCTCTTCATGTAAAACATCTCTACTTGTTTGATATATTTTTATATTTAGGATGAGTGACTTATTTATAGGCATATGGTCCGAAACAAAGAGATAATGAACAGTAAAATGATCATATACACTTTCAAAGAGCCCAGGGTACATGTTGGGAATATATTCTAATAATCTTGAACAGCAAAGTAATGTGTAATGTTTGACTTTGCGCAAAGCATCTGTTCAAAATGCTCCAGATCAAAAAATTAGATTCACAACTTGGAGCCTTAATTGGTGTAATGGGGTTGACATGGTAGAATATGGGCAAAGCATCAATTTAGAGTTGATTGAATGCAATAGGGAAAATAAAAACCGACACGTACGTTTTAGTAAATTTTACAACCCCAAAGTCCGAAAAAGCTAAATGGATGATCAGCAATTATTTTGGAGAAGGGTTACAGAATGTGGATAAGTTAGCATTTCATGGAACTATGAATAAGATGAATACCCTTCTTATATGTTGACGTTTTGGTAGCTTTCAAGAATGCCGAAGGGGTTTTAAAAGCTTTTATTCTTCGCCTTATTCGTATATATTTATAATCTATCTAAGCTATACTTTATAAGCAGAATCAAAGTTAGACACAAAAATACTATTTTATAATAATCAAAATTTAAAATTTTTAAAGTTTTAAAATTTAAAATTTGTATATCTATGTAATAATCGGCTTATTATCCACTTAATAGTTATACCAATCTTATAATAAAAACACAATAATATATAAACACGTGTAATTAGTAAAAGAAAAACAAGATGTTCAATAAAAAATATCATATTATTATTTAATAAGAACCCTACCTCTCCTCTCTTCCTTTCGTAGCAGCCGTAAGGGCTTTCATAGGTTTTTACCGGTTCAAAGCCCCAAATCAATTAATTTCTTTGGTATATTCTTATTTTTTCCAATAATTCTTCTTCCTCATAAGGATTTATGTCCTTTTAGTTTGTTTTGTTTGTTTAATTAAACCTCATGAGTTTTGTTCCCAATTCATTTGGGTTTTGTTTATCCTGTCCTTGTGAGAGCTTGGTGTGTTTTTGAATAATCTAACGTTTGAGATGTTAGATCTACGTCATTTTCAAGGTTTTGATTCACTGATGAAGATTTCTATGGGATTGCAATTACGGTTGTTAGGTCCTGATATGTTTGTAGAAGGGGGGTTGAATACAAACAGTACCGTTTAATCGAATTTGTATTGTTGAATTTAACAATTACAATATCAAATTTAATGCGGAATAAAATGAAACAAGATTCAAGTTAAATAAAACTCTATTGAACTTGAAGGGTGTTACAAATCAGTGCACAGATTACAAGGTTCTTGTTAAAAAAAATCTAGAATAAATTCGACATGAATTTATCTATATTTGTAATAAAAGGATCGAATACTAAAAAGTAGTTCGATAGTAATTCTAGGGATTATGATCCTCTAGATTGTCAAAGCAATACAAGTAATTGATTTCTAGTTGATTGAATGAAACTTTGCTGGCTAGAATTTATTACAAGAATTTAATTGAGCTTTGCAGTTGGCTTCGTGTTAATGGTAAAAGAAATGAAGATGTTACTTTGTTCTTTCTGTCTGTTTTCTTTTTGTGTTAGTATCCTGTCCAATTGATCAAACACTTGTATATAAAACAAGTCAACACGATGCTTTTTCACGCGCCAAACCATTTTAATTAGAATTATACTTGGTAGTACTATCCAATATAATTGGTAGTACTATCGGTAGTACTATCCAATTATACTGGTAGTACTATCGGTAGTACTATCAAAGGATAGTACTGCTAGTACAAAATAATCAGAAATAAACCTGTTTTAATATATTCTACTTTTAACTAATTTAATAAATGAATTAATTCATTTAGAATTAATTCACTGATTAAATAAATTAAATAACTGACTCAAATAATTTCATAAATAAATTAATTCTGGAGAATTAATTTATACATTAAATTACTTAAGATCTAGATTGATTAATTTAATATATGAATTAATTCTTTCAGAATTAATTCATAGATTAAATTAATTATCTTATAGAATAATATTAAAAGAGAATTAAACTAATTATTAGAACCACTTAAATTGATGACGAACTTCCACTGACTGGCGTTGACACTCCATGTACTGTCTGGTTCATGAGCGACAAACTTTAATGGTTGTTCTTCATACTTGACTTTAAGCTGTGATTCTTTTCTCCTTCTATTTAAACAAAGGACTGTAACCTGTACTTGTACTTTTTCCCGTCACACTTCTGAAATCTCTGTCACTTTAAATAGATCCACTTTCTTGAATACTTCACTGAGGCTTGATCAAATAAATGAACTTCTTTCAGTGTAGAATAACTTCAAGTCTGTAGATGACTTTAATCTTCATTCTTTGACATATTTAATCTTCTGAGATTCCTGTGACATTTGATTTTTATTATTTACTTATTACATCTTAATTAAAGTTGAGTAGAATACTCGGTGTTTACAAATAGGCCTAGACATATGCCTTTCAATCTCCCCCTATTTGTTTGTTAGACAATAACAACCAAATACCTCTAGAGGATAACTCAACTAAAACAAGAAAAGATAAGTCTTTTAAGAGCCAAGCAAATAATAAAAAGTTCTGGATTAAATATAAGAATATCCAGATTCAAACAGTAAAGATAAATACAAGATAGATGTTCCTCTAGACTGAACATATGAATACATTTTCCTATCTTGATTTACCTAGCTCTAAACATATAACATTTACAAATTGAGCTAACTACATCATGCCTTTAGTCTCTAATTTCACCTTCTTCAGCTTCTTGCAAGGTGACTAGAAGATCTTTGTCCAGGACACGATCACTTTCAGAAATCACACCACTTGGCATTACTGGTTGAGTGGTGATCTTCTTCAATCTATTCTTCATCTTAGCATACCTTGGAATTTTCTCCGTGCAGTAGTCTGAAATCATATCAGCAACTTCAGACTTCTCTACAGAAGCAAACCCAGAAGTTCTAAGAAGATTCTCCAACTTCACCAGTTGCATAGCAGTCTGTAACTTCATGAAATCAGGATCCAGCCTCACAGTCTCTAAAGTTGTACCTCTGTAGATTTTGACTTCATAAGGAAAATGTACAACTTGAGGGCTGGCCTTCATAGCAGAATCTCTCAGCCGGTCATACAGAAGCTCGTTCAAGCAAGAAGATCTCTTTACTTTACTCATCAGAATCCACAATTCAGAAAGAGATCTTCTTTGGAGTAATTCAAGAGAAATAGTGAATGACCCTTCAAGAGCACTTGAGACATAGATGAACAGTTCTTGTCTTACTTGATCAAATGCAGACGTTATCCTTAATATATCTTGCTTCAATGCCTTCATATATAATGAGTTGTCTGGATTAACAATTCTGATCTTCTCAAGCAGCTTCAGAAAAGTAGCATCATTGTTTGTGCCTCTCTGAGGGATATCAAACATCTCCCTTGCTTTATCCCAATTGCTTCCTTGCTTCATCCTAACATCCAATCTCCTTTCTTTGACATGAATACTATGAAGACGTTGTTTGTCTTCATGTTCAACCTTTTGAATTTTCAGCTTCTGAGATATGATGTCGGAGACCTTGGCATTCTCATCCTCCTTTCTCCTTAGATCTGCCTGTTGCTTTTTTAACTCCTTCTGAAACAAAGGGTCAGGTGTGAATAGATCTGCTTCATCTTCCCAATCATCAAAGTTGGCTGCCTCTTCCACCTCCTCCTCACCAAAAGCTTCTTCAGGTATGGTCTTCCCCAGATCACCAGATGTGTCAAATTGGAAGTCATCCTGTTCGCCGTGGTAGTAGTAGGCATCATCAAAAGCAGACTCCTCCATTGATTGTTTACCTTTCCCTTTATCCTTTCCAGAAGCTCCTCCAGCTTCTTTGTCTTCTCCTTCTCCCCCTTAGTTGAGGAATCCTCTACAGTTTGAGCTGTGGAAGCCCTAGGATTCACCTCAGATGTTCTCCTTATCTCTCCTCTTTCTCTTCCATCTCCTCCTTCATCAGCAGCATCATCCTCATCATCATCACCATCATCTCCCTCAAAGAATATTCTTTGCTCTTCAGTAGGTTGATGAGACTCCTTTATCATATTATACAAGTGCTTCATACCTTCATTCAGATGCTCCATTCCTCCTTCTATCCTGAAAATCCTTTCCTCATTAAACTTTTGATTTTCATCAGCTGTTTGCAGAATAAAGTCCACCTTGGTAGAAATGGCAGCAATCTCCTTAACACTTTCTGAAATTTGAGCATTTGACATGGTTAATTCAGAAATGTCCGAAGCCACTAGTACTTGAGATTGTTGGATGGAATTCAGCTTCGGGACCAGAGTATTCTTCAATCCTTCGAGGTCATCTTTCACAGTACCCAGCTGATTTGATACAGAGGTGGTAGATTGAGAGACCACTTGTGCTTTTAGAAGATTATTCTCAGCCTGGGTTTCTTGTAACTTCTTTTGTAGATCAGCTAGCTGTTTCAATAAAGCAGTGTTTGTGTCAGTGTGTGCACTCACTTCAATTGCTCTCAGTGGTGTTTCACTCAACTCACGTGCTTGTGTTTCACTCGGTGTTTGATTCATATCTCTCACCACTAACTGTCTTTCAAGATTTTCACTAGATGTACCTGCATTAAAAATCACCCTAGCCCCTTCAAGAGAGGTCAGTGGTGGTGTAATGGGAGTTCGCAATTCCCGATCCCTGAATGAATCTGTCAAAATATTTGACATTGTATACTGAATTTCTTCAGGGACAGACTCATCAGGTTGCCTTTCACTTTCTCCAGTAAAAACTGCGAGTGAAAAATCCCTTAAGGGAGCCAAAGATGTTCCCTCTGGGAGGGGAGAAAATGATTCTATTATAGGTGGCAAAGAATCAGATTTTCCCTCTGATGCCTGTGAAGGCACTTCTACCGTGACAATGGTAGGCACTGTTTCAGATCCTAAGTGCTCTCCTAACAACGTGTCCTGAGTTTCTTCTATTTGGATGTCTTCTCCCATTGTGAGTAATGGGAGAGTGCTTGACTCATTACAGGTTGCCAGGGCCCGATGGCGAATTTCAATAGATTCATCCTGTTGAGAGGATGTCTCCAGAGACTGTTCAATGGCCATTTCAAAGTCCATATCCTGTTGGGAGGACATGGATGGGCTTAAAGATGTCTCTCTATAGGTTTTCCTTTTCTTTAGTGGTGGAGACAGAGCTGTGGGTGCACTCAGTGTTTGTTCACTACTAGACCTTTGTCTTATTAAGGAAGCAGTTTCAGGTTGAGAGATTAAAGGATTAGACACAGTGTTTGGCTCTCTGACCTGGGTTAGAGATTGTGGTTCTACAACCTCTTGGTCTGTCCTATCAACCACTTGGGCTTCAGCAAAGGTGCAAGATGATCCAGAGATAGGATGTATTACCTGTATTGTCAGTTCCTCTGAAGTTCCAGCTGTAATGACTAGTTGTTGATCAAGAACAAAAGGTTCAAAGGTAGGTAGGTGAATGACATGAGCCATGAATGGACTTACAACCACTGGTGTCATATTCCATTTAAGAGAAGTATGGAGTCTTTGATAGAACTTACTATTAGTAGAAGGAGAATTAACAGATAAAGCATTTGAAAACAACTCCTTGTGAGCATCAGATAGCACATGATTGATTAAAATAGTGAGAAATCGAGGATAGAAACACCTGACTTTCCTACCACTATCATGATCAATCCTGGCATTTGATACTCTTCTAACTATAAGACTCCAGATTAGATGACCAATGTTAAGTCTAACATTAAACACAATAGCATAAGCAATGTACTGCAACAAAGATGAAATATGAGGAAAATTACTCTTAGTACAATTGCTGAAAACCTTAGCTAAAGTATCAAATAAGATATCCCTTTCACAGACTAAATTAGCTTTACTGAGTTTGGGCAACTCCAAAGGACCTTGATAATGAATTATGTTGAAAAACTGGATTAAATCAATATCAGAAGGAGTCCTATCAAAGTTATCCCTAGGAAGTTGAAAAACTTCACAAAACAAATCCTCAGTAATAGTGTACTGTGTGTGCTCAATAGTGAAAGATATAGAATTTAAATTCTCAGAAATCACAGCAGTAGAACACAATAATCTAAGTGGTTCAATCTTTAAATCAGCAGATAAACATATAGCACGACTCACACAACACTGCGAATTTAAAAACTGAATCAAAGGTCGAAAACGATCAATCGGGCATTTCAACGGATCAAAATATCCAATAAAATTGTTTTTAACAACCTCAAAATTCTGAGCCATAATTTACTAAGTAAAAATTAACACAGAAAATCAAAAACTCAAATAATTATGAATAATTCGAATTTAAGGATTTTAAAATTAATTAAAAATTAATTAAAAATCCAAATTTTCAAAGTTCTCCAAAAATTACCAAATTTTAGTATGTTAATCCTTGACACAAACCACACACTGTACTATTTTCAGAATCCAAAAACACCTTCTTAATCACTAAAAACGAAGAGAAAAACCCTTAAAATTCGAAAAACTCAAAAACTTAATTCTTGATGAAACTTTGATTTTAAGATCTCGAATTAATGGGCTTGATTAGATCTGTTCAGTGATGGTTTTAGATTCAAAAACAAGAAAGAAACGAACTCTGAAAATGAAAATGAAATGGACAGAGCTTCGTTTGAATGAAGAATAAAAGAGAGAATGTAAAAAATCAGTTATGTAAAAACATGAACTCGAAAGACTATAGTAAAAGGTAAAAAAAAACGACTATATATATATATATTTGATAGTACTAAGGTAAAAAGAACGGTAGTACTATCAGTAATAAAACAAAAAGAATAAAAATAAAAAATAAAAAAAAAACTGGTAGGACTATCTAAAACACGGTAGGACTATTGAAAATAGGCTAGTAGTACTATGAATTAAACAGGAGAAACAAAAAAAAACAAAAATAAAAAGAAAATAGAAAATGCTGATAGTACTTACAGAATGAACTAGTAGTACTATCAAGGGATAGTACTATCGATAGTACTACTAGTTCAAAACTAGTAATACTAACGAAAATCACAAATAAAAATAGAAAATCAGTTCTAAATAAAAAGAAAAATGCTGAGAATTAATAAACTTAGCAGAAAATGAATAAAAAAGCATGAAAAATTTATACAAATCTAGAAAAATTCACAGAAAATTCCATAAATCCTAGAAAAATATGCAGAAAATTATAGAAATGCCTAAAATTAATATAAACCTGCAGAAAAGTTTAAACAACAATATTTACAATCTGAAAAACACCTAAATAATTCTAAATAAATATATTTTCAATAAAAATACATTTCTCCACTTAAAAAATATGAGAAAAATATTTTTAAAGCAAATAAATTATTCAGAGCTATTTAAATTTACAAGCATGTAATATTAAATGAGAATTGGCAGAAAATATCAGTTAAATGACAAGAGAAAATGAATTTATTGAGAGAACAAACATGACAGAGATATTGTTAATCACTAAGACTGTTTAACATACCCAATTTACCAACTAACTTGATAAATGTGGATTCGTCAACAGATTTAGTGAATATATCTGCAGTCTGTTCTTCTGTGGGTACAAAGTGTAACTCCACAGTTCCATTCATGACATGCTCTCTGATAAAATGATACCTGATATCAATGTGCTTTGTTCTCGAGTGTTGCACAGGGTTGTTGGAGATTGCTATGACACTTGTATTATCACAAAATATGGGAATTTTGTCTAATGCAAAGCCATAGTCCTTTAATTGATTCCGTATCCATAAGATCTGAGCACAACAGCTTCCAGCAGCAATATATTAAGCTTCTGCTATTGAATTGGAAACTGTTTGCTGTTTCTTGCTATACCAGGAAATCAACCTACCTCCTAGGAATTGACAACTCCCAAAGGTACTCTTTCTATCCACAACACTACCTGCATAATCAGAATCTGTATATCCAACAAGATTAAAACCAGAATCTTTAGGGTACCAGATACCTAGATTAGGTGTACCCTTAAGATATCTCAAGATTCTTTTCACAGCAACGAGATGTACATCTCTAGGGTCCGCTTGGAACCTTGCACACAAGCATGTAGCATACATAATATCTGGTCTACTAGCAGTAAGATAGAGTAAGGAGCCAATCATACCTCTGTAGCTTGTAACATCTACCTTGATAGATTTGTCAGAAGCTCCAAGTTTGATGGATGTTGAAGATGGAGTCCTTGCTGATGCTGAATCCTCCATGTGATACTTCTTGAGGAGTTCTTTGAGATACTTGGATTGACAAATAAATATACCATTTGACCTTTGACTTACTTGTAATCCAAGAAAGAACTTCAGCTCACCCATCATACTCATTTCAAACTTACTCTGCATTAGCTCAGCAAATCTCTTACAGAGATTATCATTAGTAGACTGAAAGGCATATGTCTAGTCCTATTTGTAAACACCGAGGATTCTACTCAACTTTAATTAAGATGTAATAAGTAAATAATAAAAATCAATTGTCACAGGAATCTCAGAAGATTATATCTGTCAAAGAATGAAGATTAAAGTCATCTACAGACTTGAAGTGATTCTACATTGAAAGAAGCTCAATTTATTGATCAAGCCTCAATGAAGTATTCAAGCTCAGTGGATTTATTAAAGTGACAGAGATTTCAAGTGGTGACAGAAAAAGATACTGATTACGGAGTTCTTGAATGAGAAGGAAGTGAATCACTGCTTAAAGTTAAATAGATAAAGAACAGACATTGTCGTTAGTCACTCATGAACCAGACAGTACATCGAGTGTCAACGTACTATTTTGTTTGTTATTTATCTAAGTTTTAAGTGATTCTGGATTTAATTGAGAAGTCAACTAATTCTATTTATTCTCTTATAAATAATTAATATTATTAAGTATATTATTTATTAAATTAATTCTGCAAAGAATTAATTTAATACATAATTTATTTAGTTAATTATTTAAATTAGAATATATTTGAACTAGGAAGACTTAGGATTGAACTAGGAAGACTTAGTTCTTTGAACTAGGAAGACTACCAAGGCTGTCTTCCCGATAGTCTTCCTAAGTCAAATCCTAGTCTTCCCGGTTGTATTCTTAATACAATGCTAGTCTTCCCGGTTGTATTCTTAATACAATGTTTGTCTTCCCGCTTGTCTTCCAAGGCAAAAAGGAATGTTTTTCTGCTTGTCTTCCAAGTGCATTTTGTATTCTTTTAAATGCATTGCACGTGGGTTACAAAATGAATTAGCATTGTTATTAATACAAGGCAGTTGACATTTCTTTCAATTGATACATTACAACACAAAAGAGACAGAACACACAGAGAAGCATATCATTCCTCAACTGTCTTAAATTCTCTCAACGGCAAAGCTTTAAATTTCATCAAGTGAATTTATTCTTGAATTGTTCTTAGCATTTAATCCATAAGAATCATTTCACTTGTACTACTTTAGCTTTCTAGCGGATCATAATCCCTAGATTTTATATCGAACTACTTTTTAGTATTCGATCCTTTTTATTACAAAAATAGATAAATTCATGTCGAATTTATTCTAGATTTGTTTTATTAAGTTCTTTGTAATCAGTGATCAAAGTTGTAACACTCCTCAAGTTTAATAGAGTTTCTATTTAACTTGAATATTGTTTCAGTTTTTATTCCGCATTAATTTGTTCTAAATTGTTTAATCTTAAACGAACAAATTTCGATAAAACGGTATAGTTTGTATTCAACCCCCCTTCTACAAACTTATCAGGACCTAACAATTGGCAACAGAGCCTTTTGATTGATATACAAATCAAAGATCCAATTGTTTTGAGATTTTTCTTTTAAACTCTGATTTTTTATCTTATTTCTAAAAATCTCAAAAGATGTCTACTACACAGAAAGTTGGTACTGTCAAAATCCCTATGTTCAGCAAGGAGCATTATCCAATGTGGAAGAAGAAAATGCTTCTATTTCTTAAGGTTGCAAATCCTAAATACATTGATGTGCTGAAGAACGGTCCCAAAGTCCCTATGATTATTGAGGGAGAACTCATTGAGAATAATGTTGTGACTAGGGCTGCCAGAATGTACCCTAAAGATGTCAAGGATTACACTCCTGATGAGAAAGAGGATGTTACCTTGGATTCCTGTCTTCAGTTGATCCTTATTGATTGTCTTGATCCAATCATGCATAATCATGTTCTCAACTGTGATACTGCTAAACACATTTGGGCAACTATAGAGATAATCAATGAGGGGACAGAGGAAGTTAGGGAGAATATGCTGGAGATTCTCACCACACAATATGAGCATTTCAGATCAAACCCTGGTGAAGGTATCTCTCAGGTTTTTGAGAGATATAACAAATTAATCAATGATCTGAATCTCAATGGGAAGCACTACACCAACAAGGAGATTAACAAGAAGTTCCTTCTTACACTCCCACCTCATTTGGAGCACAAAATTTCTGCCATTAGAGAAGCAAGAGATATGAATGAGATTGCTTTGGAGAGATTGTATGGTGTTCTGAAGACCTATGAGCTGGAGCAGATTCAACAAAGGGAGCTGTATGGAACTGGGAAGATTGTTAGCACCTCTACTGCATTGGCTGCTGAAGTTCCACAGAAACTGGAAGTGAAGCATGTTCAACCTTCCAGTTCTAACATGAATGTTATTGATGCTGAATATGGATTAACATCCATTGATCAATCTGGTGGTGACTTCTATTCTTTAGAAGAACTTGATCAGCTGGAGGATGGTGATTTGGCTTTGATAGTCAGAAAGTTTGGGAAGTTCAGATTCAAGAGGAATCCCAATCTTAAGTTCAGACCCAGATTTTAGAGAGGTGGATCTTCCTCTTCAAGTGGCTCAAGGGGTGGCTACAAAACTGGAACTGTGGAAAGGAGCACAATCAGATGCTACAATTGCAATGAGTTGGGTCACTTTGCTACTGAGTGCAGAAAGCCAAAACAAGTGACTAGAAACACATTTGATTCTAGCAAGAAGAACAAGATTGGGAAAGCTTATGTTGTTGAAGGAAAGAGTTGGGATGACACTGACAGTGATGAGGAAGCAGGTGAGATTGGGAACCTTGCTTTAGTGGCTAAAGAGGCAAGCACTTCATCTGCACACGTGTCAGAGGTAATGTTTACTGATACTGAAATGATTCGTCATCTTGGTGGCACCTTAGAATGTGCTCGCACTGAAAATGATAGAATAATTCTTTTGAACACAAATCTTGAAAATGAGATAAAAGAATTAAAACTAGTGCATGTTAATCAGGATGAACTTGTTGAGAAAATAGCTTTTCTTGAGAATAGGGTTAAATGTTATATTCAACTGGAAACCATTCTTAAGAAACAGATTAGTGAGCTCAAGACTAAAGCTAATGCCTATTTTAGCTCTTGTAAGACGGCTAAAGAGATTCTCAATAAACAAGCTATTGGTAATCATGTCAGTATAGGTTATGGTTATAATGAGGCCATTGGATTGCTTGGAATTAACTCCCCTTGTAGATTCAAATCTGAAGGAAAGGTTGTTCCATATATGCTTAAGGGTATTGAAACACCCTTCTGTAAGGAGTCCGAAGCAGAACCTCTGAATGAAGACTCTATCATCATTGCAGAGGAGATTCGTGAAGAAGATATTGCTTTGGAAGTTGAACAATCCAAAAAGTGTATATCTGATATTCCAGTCAAAGTTGCTACAACTAAAAAGACTAAATCAGATATCCATAAGTTGGATCAAAACAACTGTAGAACTAACATGCCTGCTGTTAATTCTTCTCATAAAGCATGTGGTGTGAGTAATTGCATGTCTTGTGCTTTTAATGTTATGTATGATTTCTTTAATAAAAAGCATGTATCTAGTGATAAGACTGCTCCACGTCAACATGTTAATAATAAGAAGCATGTTAAAGCAAAGACTACTAGTCCTCCTCAGGCTAGAGTGGATTCATTTATCCCTAAGCCTACTCAGAAATGTGTTAAGGCTGGCTATAAATGGAAACGCTCTTATGTGAAAGAGGTTGAAGTAGTTGTAGTTAAAAATGTTGTTTTGCCTGACAAAGGCCAATTCTTTAAGTATGCCGGACCCAATCAAGTGTGGGTTCCGAGGAAGGACTAATCAATCTGGTATTGCAGGGAGTTAAACAGGTAAGCCGTGTTATATGGGTTCTTGACAGTGGTTGTTCAAGGCATATGACCGGAGATAGAGCCCTGCTATCAGATATGGTTGAAAAAGCTGGCCCAGTAGTAACCTTTGGAGATAACAGCAAGGGTATTACGAAAGGATATGGCTGTTTGAAGTACGGAAATGTTATCATTGAAGATGTTTCATTTGTGGAAGGTCTGACGTTCAATCTTCTCAGCATCAGTCAGTTCTGCGACAGAGGATATTATGTTTCCTTTGAAAGAGAGAAGTGCCAGATCCTTCACAAGAAGAATGGAAAGCCTGCTCTTCAAGGAGTGAGGAAAGGTGACTTGTTCATAGCTGATCTGAACTCGGGATTCAAAGATGAAGTTAATTGTTTTTATGCTAAAGCTTCATCAGATGATAGTTGGCTATGGCACAAGAAGATGTCTCACCTTAACTTCAAAACTATGAACTCTTTAGTCAAGAGGGAATTAGTTAGAGGTTTGCCTCAGATGGAATTTACACAGGAAGGACTGTGTGAGGCATGCCAGAAAGGAAAGTCAAAGAAGGCTTCTCACAAGGGCACTGATACATCATCAATAACTGAACCTCTTCAACTACTGCACATGGATTTGTTTGGTCCAGTTAATGTGATGTCCATGTCAAAGAAACAATATGCACTTGTGATTGTTGATGACTATTCAAAATATACATGGGTTTTATTCCTACATTCCAAGGATGAGACCCCATTCCTGGTGATTGGCCATGTGAAGTTGATTGAGCTGGATTCTAGATTCCCTGTTAGAGCCATAAGGTCAGATAATGGTACTGAATTCAAGAATGCCATTCTAAATGACTTTTGTGCTGATAAAGGAATAACAAGACAGTATTCTGCCCCTAGAACTCCTCAACAAAATGGAGTAGTGGAAAGAAAGAATCGTACATTGATTGAAGCAGCTAGGACTATGCTAAGTGAGTCCAAACTTCCAACGTACTTTTGGGCTGAAGCAGCGAATACAGCTTGTTATACTCAGAATCGAACTTTAATCAACAAGGACTTAATGAAGACTCCGTATGAGATCATGAACAACAAGAAACCAACTGTCAAGTACTTTCATGTATTTGGAGTAAAATGCTTTGTGCTTATAGATGACAATGTTAAACGTGCCAAGTTTGATGCAAAGGCACAAGAAGCTATTTTTGTTGGATATTCCAGAAGATCTTACAGGGTCTA
Source organism: Heracleum sosnowskyi (assembly GCA_030848705.1). Taxonomy (NCBI): domain Eukaryota; kingdom Viridiplantae; phylum Streptophyta; class Magnoliopsida; order Apiales; family Apiaceae; genus Heracleum; species Heracleum sosnowskyi. The sequence continues at coordinate 17,161,911 of CM061239.1, forward strand.
CGTGGTTGGCAGTCACACAATAAAGGAAAGTGTCAATGTTACTTTTGATGACACTAAGTTCCCCAGTATCCAAAAAGAAGACTCATCTGAAAAGCTGAAGTTTGATAACTTGCCAGACTCAGAATCAGATGATGAAGCCCCACCTGAAGTTATTGCTGGTGATGATAATAATAATGATGATAATGATCATGGTGATGGTGGTGGAAACACTGGTAACAATGGAGATACCACCAACACTGGAGAAGAATCATCAAGGCAATCAAGTAACAACTCAAGGGGAGCAAATGAAGGATCAGCTAGTCACTCACAACATCAAAGTGAATTTCAAGGTGAATCATCAAGATCAAATCTTCCAAGACAGACTGTTTGGAATAGAGCTCATCCTTTTGAGCTGATCATTGGTGATCCAGATGTTGGAGTTAAAACTAGAAGAGCTTCTCAGAATGAATGTCTTTTCTCAGCATTTCTATCTAAAATGGAGCCAAAGAAAACTGAGGAAGCACTGACTGATCCAGATTGGGTGATTGCTATGCAAGATGAACTCAATCAGTTTGAACAACAGCAAGTCTGGAAGCTGGTACCCAGGCCAAAGAACAAGAAAGTAGTTGGTACAAGATGGGTATACAGGAACAAGCTAGATGAGGAAGGCATTGTTACAAGGAACAAGGCAAGACTGGTTGCACAAGGGTATTCTCAAGCTGAAGGCATTGACTATGATGAAACCTATGCACCAGTGGCTAGACTTGAGGCCATCAGGATGTTCTTAGCATTTGCTGCTTATTCCAATTTTAAAGTCTATCAAATGGATGTTAAGAGTGCATTCCTGAATGGTGAACTTGATGAAGAAGTGTATGTGGAACAGCCCCCTGGCTTTGAAAATCAGGAGCTGCTGGACTTTGTGTACTTTCTCTTCAAGGCTATCTATGGTCTCAAACAAGCCCCAAGAAAATGGTATGACACTCTCTCTGGTTTTCTTTTAGAAAATGGTTTTGTTAGAGGTATCATAGACAAAACTCTTTTTTCAAAGAAACACAAAAGTGATATGATATTAGTCCAAGTCTATGTGGATGACATCATATTTGGGTCTACTAATGATAATCTCTGTAAGAGATTTGCTGAGCTTATGCAGAGTAAGTTTGAAATGAGTATGATGGGTGAGCTGAAGTTCTTTCTTGGATTACAAGTAAGTCAAAGGTCAAATGGTATATTTATTTGTCAATCCAAGTATCTCAAAGAACTCCTCAAGAAGTATCACATGGAGGATTCAGCATCAGCAAGGACTCCATCTTCAACAGCCATCAAACTTGGAGCTTCTGACAAATCTATCAAGGTAGATGTTACAAGCTACAGAGGTATGATTGGCTCCTTACTCTATCTTACTGCTAGTAGACCAGATATTATGTATGCTACATGCTTGTGTGCAAGGTTCCAAGCGGACCCTAGAGATGTTCATCTCGTTGCTGTGAAAAGAATCTTGAGATATCTTAAGGGTACACCTAATCTAGGTATCTGGTACCCTAAAGATTCTGGTTTTAATCTTGTTGGATATACAGATTCTGATTATGCAGGTAGTGTTGTGGATAGAAAAAGCACCTCTGGGAGTTGTCAATTCCTAGGAGGTAGGTTGATTTCCTGGTATAGCAAGAAACAGCAAACAGTTTCCAATTCAACAGCAGAAGCTGAATCTATTGCTGCTGGAAGCTGTTGTGCTCAGATCTTATGGATACGGAATCAATTAAAGGACTATGGCTTTGCCTTAGACAAAATTCCCATATTTTGTGATAATACAAGTGCCATAGCAATCTCCAACAACCCTGTGCAGCACTCGAGAACGAAGCACATTGATATCAGGTATCATTTTATCAGAGAGCATGTCATGAATGGAACTGTGGAGTTACACTTTGTACCCACAGAAGAACAGACTGCAGATATATTCACTAAATCTGTTGACGAATCCACATTTATCAAGTTAGTTGGTAAATTGGGTATGTTAAACAGTCTTAGTGATTGACAATATCTCTGTCATGTTTGTTCTTTAAAATTCATTTTCTCTTGTCATTTAAATGATATTCACTGTCAATTCTCATTTAATAGTACATGCCTGTGTATTTAAATAGCTCTAAATAATTTGTTTTCTTTAAAAATATTTTTCTCATATTTTTTAAGTAGAGAAATGTATTTTTATTGAAAATATATTTATTTAGAATTATTTAGGTATTTTTCAGATTGTAAATATTGTTTTTTGAATTTTTCTGCAAGTTTATATTAATTTTATGCATTTCTAATATTCTGCATATTTTTCTAGGATTTATGGAATTTTCTGTGAATTTTTCTAGAATTTTATATATTTTTCATGCATTTTTCTAAGTTATTCAGCATTTTCTGTAAATATTCGAATTAAATTCTGAATTTTTCCTAAGTCTTCCCAGTTTTACACTAGGAAGACTACCGGGAAAACTAAGAATTTTTTGTTTTTGTTTTTCGTTTTTTCCTTTTAATTTTAAGTCTTTTCCTAAGTCTTCCCAGTTTTTGAACTAGGAAGACTATCGGGAAGACTTAGAATTAATAGACTTATTTTCTGTTTTTGTTTTATTTTATTTCCGGAAAACTTTCTAAGTTGTATTAGGAAGACTACCGGGAAGACTATCCTAAGTCTTCCCGATTGTCTTCCTAGTACAATTTTAAAAAAAAAACCGTTCGTTTATTTATTTTGAATTTGAACAGTTCAGTTTTTTATTTTTATTCTAAAAATATATATATAGATACACATATACACGCACTGCATTCTATTTGCCTTATCAGTTTTTTTTCAAACTCTCCCCTTTCGAATTCCATTCATTTCTGCAGAAAAGCTTTGATCTTGTTCTTGATTGCTCAAGTTTTTACTTAGCAAAGTATTTAGTTCTCTCAAAATCACACAAATAAGTCGAATTGCTGTCAATTTTTTTTCTTTTCTTAAAGTTTTTTTCTTTCCCTTCGACTTGTCTGGTCTTGCTTTGCTAAGTGCTCTTCTTGTTTGTTAAGTGATTGAAGTGAGATTTGTGTATTCTCAACTGTGTGTGTGTGTTTGAAAATCAATTGCCCAATTCATTCCTGTTTTTCAAAAGTTTAAGTTCGAATATTTGGGATTATAAATTTTAATTTAGTTAATTTTAATAGAATTGTGATTTTGTGGATTTTAAGTAATTTTGATTAATTCTAAAAATCCCTAAAATACTAATTTTATTTTAAGTTAATTAAAATTTTGTGTTTTATTAAAATGGATCCTAATTTTGAACTTGTTTTAAATAATTATGTTGGGTATTTTGATCCTTTAAAATGTAAAGTGGAACGTTTTAGGCCGTGGATTCAATTTTTAAATAGCAATACATGTGTTAGTTATGCTATTTGTGCCAATGCACTTCTGAAAATTGATCCATTAAGGATGTTGTGTTCAAGTGCTGTTATTGCTGAAGATTCAAAATCTTTCTCTTTCAATATTTTAAACCAGCAATATACAGTTACTTTTGAGTTATTTTGTGATGTGTTGCATTTTCCAAAGGATAGATTTGATCCATTACCCACTGATGATGAGTTAACACAGTTCTTTGTGAATATTCATTATCAAGGTCCCTTTCAAATGGTGAAATTGTCAAAAACTTTTTTTGTAAGGGAATGGGATCTGTTCTTTGATACTATAGCTAGGGTATTTGGTAACTGCACAAAAACAAACTTTCATTGCATTACCAGTCTTAATCAATATATTGCCTATGCTATAGTATTTGGTCGTAGATTGAACTTTGCTGAGATTCTGTGGAACCTATTGCTCAACAGGCTTGCTCACTCTAGGAGAGATTCTGATAATGGTGTGAAAGTAAGGTGTTGGTACCCTCGCTTTCTAACTCTTATCATTAATCATCTTCTCACTGCTGAGCAGGTAGAACTGTTTCGAGAAGCTAGATTTGAAACCTCTCCAACCACAGACACCAAATTCTACACCAGACTTGACGTCTCATCCAAATTCCTCAATATACCTGTTCTTGTTTCACCATTGATGAGTCAATTCATTAATCTTCCTATCTTTGGTGAACAAGTTCCCGAACCACATCCAGTTCCACTGCAGGTAGTTATTCCTAACTTTGGTTCTTCTTCTGGTACTTCAAGTGAAACCCAAGTGGTTGTTAGGGCTGACCCAGAGATTGTAGAACCACAGTCTCTGACCCAGGTCATAGAGCCAAACAGAGAGTCAAACACTCCTGAAACACAACCTGAGCCTAATGTACAAACCAGTTCAAGAAATGTTAGTGATATACCTGAAATGAGTGTTCCCACAGCTCTGTCTCCACCCTTAAAGAAAAGAAAAACCTATAGGGAGACAACTGTAAGCCCATCTGTATCCTCTCAAAAGGATATGGACATTGATATGGCCACTACACAGTCTCTGGAGACATCCTCTCAACATGATGAATCTATTGAAATTCGCCATAGGGCCATGGCATCTTGTACTGAGTCAAGCACACTCCCATTACTCACAATGGGAGAAGATATCCATATAGATGACACTCAGGACACCATGCCAGGAGAGCACTTTTCTTTTGACTTTGAAACTGAGCCTACCATAGTTACGGTAGAAGTGCCTTCACAGGCATCAGAGGGAAAATCTGATTCTTCGCCACCAATAATAGAATCATTTTCTCCCCTCCCAGAGGGAACATCTCTGGCTCCCCTAAGGGATTTTTCACTCGCAGTTTATACTGGAGAAAGTGAAAGGCAACTTGATGAGTCTGTCCCTGAAGAAATTCAGTATACAATGTCAAATATTTTGACAGACTCATTCAGGGATCGGGAATTGCGAACTCCCATTGCACCACCACTGACCTCTCTTGAAGGGGCTAGGGTGATTTTTCCTGCAGGTACATCTACTGAGAATCTTGACAGACAGTTAGTGGTGAGAGATATGAATCAAACACCGAGTGAAACACAAGCACGTGAGTTGAGTGAAACACCACTGAGAGCAATTGAGGTGAGTGCACACACTGACACAAACACTGCTTTGTTGAACCAGCTAGCTGATCTACAAAGGAAGTTACAAGAAACCCAGGCTGAGAACAATCTTCTTAAAGCACAAGTGGTTGCTCAATCTACCACCTCTGTATCAAATCAGCTGGGTACTGTGAAAGATGACCTGGAAGGATTGAAGAATAATTTACTCCCAAGGCTGAATTCAATCCAACAATCTCAAGTACTGGTGGCTTCAGACATCTCTGATCTTACAACGTCAAATGCTCAGATATCGGAGAGTGTCAAGGAGATTGCTGTTATTTCTACCAAGGTGGACTTTATTCTGCAAACATCTGATGAAAACCAGAGGTTTAATGAAGAAAGGATGTCTAAGTTAGAAGGAGGAATGGAGCATCTCAATGAAGGGATGAAGCACCTATACAATATGATCAAGAATTCACATCAACCTACTGAAGATCAAAGAACATTCTTTGAGGGAGATGATGATGAGGATGATGATGCTGATGAAGGAGGAGATGGGAGAGAAAGAGGAGAGATAAGGAGAACATCTGAGGTGAATCCTAGGGCTTCCACACCTCAAACTGTAGAGGATTCCTCAACTAAGGGGGAGAAGGAGAAAGAAGGAGGAAACAGAGAAGCTGGAGGAGCTTCTGGAAAGGATAAGGGAAAAGGTAAACAATCACTGGAGGATACTGTCTTTGATGATGCCTACTACTACCATGGTGAACAGGATGACTTCCATTATGACACATCTGGTGATCTGGAGAAGACCATACCTGAAGAAGCTTTTGGTGAGGAGGAGGTTGAGGAGGCAGCAAACTTTGAGGATTGGGAGGATGAAGCTGATCTATATACACCTGACCCTTTGTTTCAGAAGGAGTTAAAGAAACAGCAAGCAGAGCTAAGGAGAAAGGAGGATGAGAATGCCAAGGTCTCAGACATCATATCTCAGAAGCTGAAAATTCAAAAGGCTGAACATGAAGACAAACAACGTCTTCATAGTATTCATGTCAAAGAAAGGAGATTGGATGTGAGGATGAAGCAAAGAAGCAAGTGGGATATGGCAAGGGAGATGTTTGATATCCCTCAGAGAGGCACAAACAATGATGCTACTTTTCTGAAGCTGCTTGAGAAGATCAGAACGGTTAATCCAGACAACTCATTATATATGAAGGCATTGAAGGAAGATATCCTAAGGATTACGTCTGCATTTGATCAAGTGAGGCAAGAACTGTTCATTTATGTCTCAAGTGCTCTTGAAGGGTCATTCACCATTTCTCTTGACCTCCTACAAAGAAGATCTCTATCTGAATTGTGGATTCTGATGAGTAAAGTAAAGAGATCTTCTTGCTTGAATGAGCTTCTATATGACCGGCTTAGAGATTCTGCTATGAAGGCCAGTCCTCAAGTTGTACATTTTCCTTATGAAGTCAAAATCTATAGAGGTACAACTTTAGAAACTGTGAGGCTGGATCCTGATTCCATGAAGCTACAGACTGCTATGCAACTGGTGAAGTTGGAGAATCTTCTTAGAACTTCTGGGTTTGCTTCTGTAGAGAAGTCTGAAGTTGCTGATATGATTTCAGACTACTGCACGGAGAAAATTCCAAGATATGCTCAGATGAAGAATAGATTGAAGAAGATCACCAATCAACCAGTAATGCCAAGTGGTGTGGTTTCTGAAAGTGATCGTGTCCTTGAAAAAGATCTTCTAGTCACCTTACAAGAAGCTGAAGAAGGTGAAATTAGAGACTAAAGGCATGATAGGTTTAGCTCATTTGTAAATGTTATATCTTTAGATCTAGGTAAATCAAGATAGGGAAATGTATTCATATGTTCAGTCTAGAGGAACATCTATCTTGTATTTATCTTTACTGTTTGAATCTGGAAATTGTTATATTTAATCCAGAATGTTTTATTATTTGCTTGGCTCTTAAAAGTCTTATCTTTTCTTGTTTTAGTTGAGTTATCCTCTAGAGTATTTGGTTGTTATTGTCTAACAAACAAATAGGGGGAGATTGAAAGGCATATGTCTAGTCCTATTTGTAAACACCGAGGATTCTACTCAACTTTAATTAAGATGTAATAAGTAAATAATAAAAATCAATTGTCACAGGAATCTCAGAAGATTATATCTGTCAAAGAATGAAGATTAAAGTCATCTACAGACTTGAAGTGATTCTACATTGAAAGAAGCTCAATTTATTGATCAAGCCTCAATGAAGTATTCAAGCTCAGTGGATTTATTAAAGTGACAGAGATTTCAAGTGGTGACAGAAAAAGATACTGATTACGGAGTTCTTGAATGAGAAGGAAGTGAATCACTGCTTAAAGTTAAATAGATAACGAACAGACATTGTCGTTAGTCACTCATGAACCAGACAGTACATCGAGTGTCAACGTACTATTTTGTTTGTTATTTATCTAAGTTTTAAGTGATTCTGGATTTAATTGAGAAGTCAACTAATTCTATTTATTCTCTTATAAATAATTAATATTATTAAGTATATTATTTATTAAATTAATTCTGCAAAGAATTAATTTAATACATAATTTATTTAGTTAATTATTTAAATTAGAATATATTTGAACTAGGAAGACTTAGGATTGAACTAGGAAGACTTAGTTCTTTGAACTAGGAAGACTACCAAGGCTGTCTTCCCGATAGTCTTCCTAAGTCAAATCCTAGTCTTCCCGGTTGTATTCTTAATACAATGCTAGTCTTCCCGGTTGTATTCTTAATACAATGCTTGTCTTCCCGCTTGTCTTCCAAGGCAAAAAGGAATGTTTTTCTTCTTGTCTTCCAAGTGCATTTTGTATTCTTTTAAATGCATTGCACGTGGGTTACAAAATTAATTAGCATTGTTATTAATACAAGGCAGTTGACATTTCTTTCAATTGATACATTACAACACAAAAGAGACAGAACACACAGAGAAGCATATCATTCCTCAACTGTCTTAAATTCTCTCAACGGCAAAGCTTTAAATTTCATCAAGTGAATTTATTCTTGAATTGTTCTTAGCATTTAATCCATAAGAATCATTTCACTTGTACTACTTTAGCTTTCTAGCGGATCATAATCCCTAGATTTTATATCGAACTACTTTTTAGTATTCGATCCTTTTTATTACAAAAATAGATAAATTCATGTCGAATTTATTCTAGATTTGTTTTATTAAGTTCTTTGTAATCAGTGATCAAAGTTGTAACACTCCTCAAGTTTAATAGAGTTTCTATTTAACTTGAATATTGTTTCAGTTTTTATTCCGCATTAATTTGTTCTAAATTGTTTAATCTTAAACGAACAAATTTCGATAAAACGGTATAGTTTGTATTCAACCCCCCTTCTACAAATTTATCAGGACCTAACATAGACCCAAATATGATGTCATCCACATAGACTTGGACTAATATCATATCACTTTTGTGTTTCTTTGAAAAAAGAGTTTTGTCTATGATACCTCTAACAAAACCATTTTCTAAAAGAAAACCAGAGAGAGTGTCATACCATTTTCTTGGGGCTTGTTTGAGACCATAGATAGCCTTGAAGAGAAAGTACACAAAGTCCAGCAGCTCCTGATTTTCAAAGCCAGGGGGCTATTCCACATACACTTCTTCATCAAGCTCACCATTCAGGAATGCACTCTTAACATCCATTTGATAGACTTTAAAATTGGAATAAGCCGCAAATGCTAAGAACATCCTGATGGCCTCAAGTCTAGCCACTGGTGCATAAGTTTCATCATAATCAATGCCTTCAGCTTGTGAATACCCTTGTGCAACCAGTCTTGCCTTGTTCCTTGTAACAATGCCATCCTCATCTAGCTTGTTCCTGTATACCCATCTTGTACCAACTACTTTCTTGTTCTTTGGCCTGGGTACCAGCTTCCAGACTTGCTGTTGTTCAAACTGATTGAGTTCATCTTGCATAGGAATCACCCAATCTGGATCAGTCAGTGCTTCCTCAGTTTTCTTTGGCTCCGTTTTAGATAGAAATGCTGAGAAGTGACATTCATTCTGAGTAGCACTTCTAGTTTTAACTCCAACATCTGGATCACCAATGATCAGCTCAAAAGGATGAGCTCTATTCCAAACAGTCTGTCTTGGAAGATTTGATCTTGATGATTCGCCTTGAAATTCACTTTGATGTTGTGAGTGACTAGTTGATCCTTCATTTGCTCCCCCTGAGTTGTTGCTTGATTGCCTTGATGATTCTTCTCTAGTGTTGGTGGTATCTCCATTGTTACCAGTGTTTCCACCACCATCACCATGATCATTATCATCATTGTTATTATCATCACCAGCAATAACTTCAGGTGGGGCTCCATCATCTGATTCTGAGTCTGGCAAGTTATCAAACTTCAGCTTTTCAGATGAGTCTTCTTTTTGGATATTGGGGAACTTAGTGTCATCAAAAGTAACATTGACACTTTCCTTTACTGTGTGACTGCCAACCAAGTAGACCCTGTAAGATCTTCTGGAGTAACCAACAAAAATAGCTTCTTGTGCCTTTGCATCAAACTTGCCACGTTTCACATTGTCATCTATAAGCACAAAGCATTTTGCTCAAAATACATGAAAGTACTTGACAGTTGGTTTCTTGTTGTTCATGATCTCATACGGAGTCTTCATTAAGTCCTTGTTGATTAAAGTTCGATTCTGAGTATAACAAGCTGTATTAGCTGCTTCAGCCCAAAAGTACGTTGGAAGTTTGGACTCACTTAACATAGTCCTTGCAGCTTCAATCAATGTACGATTCTTTCTTTCCACTACTCTATTTTGTTGAATTCAGTACCATTATCTGACCTTATGGCTCTAACAGGGAATCTAGAATCCAGCTCAATCAACTTTATATGGCCAATCACCAGGTATGGGGTCTCATCCTTGGAATGTAGGAATAAAACCCATGTATATTTTGAATAGTCATCAAAAATCACAAGTGCATATTGTTTCTTTGACATGGACATCACATTAATTGGACCAAACAAATCCATGTGCAGTAGCTGAAGTGGTTCAGTTATTGATGATGTGTCAGTGCCCTTGTGAGAAGCTTTCTTTGACTTTCCTTTCTGACATGCCTCACACAGTCCTTCCTGTGTAAATTCCATCTAAGGCAAACCTCTAACCAATTCTCTCTTGACCAAGGAGTTCATGGTTTTGAAGTTAAGGTGAGACATCTTCTTGTGCCATAGCCAACTATCATCTGATGAAGCTTTAGCATAAAAACAATTAACTTCATCTTTGAATCCCGAGTTCAGATCAGCTATGAACAAGTCACCTTTCCTTACTCCTTGAAGAGCAGGCTTTCCATTCTTCTTGTGAAGGATCTGACACTTCTCTCTTTCAAAGGAAACAACATATCCTCTGTCACAGAACTGACTGATGCTGAGAAGATTGAACGTCAGACCTTCCACAAATGAAACATTTTCAATGATAACATTTCCGTACTTCAAACAACCATATCCTTTCGTAATACCCTTGCTGTTATCTCCAAAGGTTACTACTGGGCCAACTTTCTCAACCAAATCTGATAGCAGGGCTCTATCTCCGGTCATATGCCTTGAACAGCCACTGTCAAGAATCCATATAACACGGCTTACCTGTTTAACTCCCTGCAATATCAAATTGATTAGACCTTCTTCGGAGCCCAAAATTGATTGGGTCCGGCATACTTAAAGAACTAGCCTTTGTCAGGCAAAACAACATTTTTAGCTAAAACTACTTCAACCTCTTTCACATAAGAGCGTTTCCATTTATAGCCAGCCTTAACACATTTCTGAGTAGGCTTAGGGATAAATGAATCCACTCTAGTCTGAGGAGGACTAGTAGTCTTTGCTTTAACATGCTTCTTATTATTAACATGTTGACGTGGAGCAGTCTTATCACTAGATACATGCTTACAATTAAAATAAGCATACATAACATTGAAAGCACAAGACATGCAATTAATCACACCACATGCTTTATGAGAAGAATTAACAGGAGGCATGTTAGTTCTACAGTTGTTTTGATCCAACTTATGGATATCTGATTTAGTCTTTTTAGTTGAAGCAACTATGACTGGAATATCAGATATACACTTTTTGGATTGTTCAACTTCCAAAGCAATATCTTCTTCACGAATCTCCTCTGCAATGATGATAGAGTCTTCATTCAGAGGTTCTGCTTCGGACTCCTTACAGAAGGGTGTTTCAATACCCTTAAGCACATATGGAACACCCCTTCCTTCAGATCTGACTCTACAAGGGGAATTAATTCCAAGCAATCCAATGGCCTTATTATAATCATAACCTATACTGACATGATTACCAATAGCTTGTTTATTGAGAATCTCTTTAGCCGTCTTACAAGAGCTGAAATAGGCATTAGCTTTAGTCTTCAGCTCACTAATCTCTTTCTTAAGAATGGTTTCCAGTTGAATATAACATTTAACCCTATTCTCAAGAAAAGCTATTTTCTCAACAAGTTCATCCTGATTAACATGCACTAGTTTTAATTCTTTTATTTCATTCTCAAGATTTGTGTTTAAAAGAATTATTCTATCATTTTCAGTGCGTGCACAATCTAAGGTGCCACCAAGATGACGAATCATTTCAGTATCAGTAAACTTTACCTCTGACATGTGTGCGGATGAAGTGCTTGCCTCTTTAGCCACTAAAGCAAGGTTCCCAATCTCACCTGCTTCTTCATCACTGTCAGTGTCATCCCAACTCTTTCCTTCAGCAACATAAGCTTTCCCAATCTTGTTCTTCTTGCTAGAATCAAATGTGTTTCTAGTCACTTGCTTTGGCTTTCTGCATTCAGTAGCAAAGTGACCCAACTCATTGCAATTGTAGCATCTGATTGTGCTCCTTTCCATAGTTCCAGTTTTGTAGCCACCCCTTGAGCCACTTGAAGAGGAAGATCCACCTCTCTGAAATCTGGGCCTGAACTTAAGATTGGGATTCCTCTTGAATCTGAACTTCCCAAACTTCCTGACTATCAAAGCCAAATCACCATCCTCCAGCTGATCAAGTTCTTCTAAAGAATAGAAGTCACCACCAGATTGATCAATGGATGTTAATCCATATTCAGCATCAATAACATTCATGTTAGAACTAGAAGGTTGAACAACCTTCACTTCCAGTTTCTGTGGGACTTCAACAGCCAGTGCAGTAGAAGTACTAACAATCTTCCCAGTTCCATACAGCTCCCTTTGCTGAATCTGCTCCAGCTCATAGGTCTTCAGAACACCATACAATCTCTCCAAAGCAATCTCATTCATATCTCTTGCTTCTCTAATGGCAGATATTTTGTGCTCCAAATGAGGTGGAAGTGTAAGAAGGAACTTCTTGTTAATCTCCTTGTTGGTGTAGTGCTTCCCATTGAGATTCAGATCATTGATTAATTTGTTATATCTCTCAAAAACCTGAGAGATACCTTCACCAGGGTTTGATCTGAAATGCTCATATTGTGAGGTGAGAATTTCCAGCATATTCTCCCTAACTTCCTCTGTCCCCTCATTGATTATCTCTATAGTTGCCCAAATGTGTTTAGCAGTATCACAGTTGAGGACATGATTATGCATGATTGGATCAAGACAATCAATAAGGATCAACTGAAGACAGGAATCCAAGGTAACATCCTCTTTCTCATCAGGAGTGTAATCCTTGGCATCTTTAGGGTACATTCTAGCAGCCCTAGTCACAACATTATTCTCAATGAGTTCTCCCTCAATAATCATAGGGACTTTGGGACCGTTCTTCAGCACATCAATGTATTTAGGATTTGCAACCTTAAGGAATAGGAGCATTTTCTTCTTCCACATTGGATAATGCTCCTTGCTGAACATTGGGATTTTGACTGTACCCACTTTCTGTGTAGTAGACATCTTTTGAGATTTTTTAAGAAAGATAAAAAATCAGAGTTTAAGAAAAATCTCAAAACAATTGGATCTTTGATTTGTATATCAATCAAAAGGCTCTGATACCAATTGTTAGGTCCTGATATGTTTGTAGAAGGGGGGTTGAATACAAACAGTACCGTTTAATCGAATTTGTATTGTTGAATTTAACAATTACAATATCAAATTTAATGCGGAATAAAATGAAACAAGATTCAAGTTTAATAAAACTCTATTGAACTTGAAGGGTGTTACAAATCAGTGCACAGATTACAAGGTTCTTGTTAAAACAAATCTAGAATAAATTCGACATGAATTTATCTATATTTGTAATAAAAGTATCGAATCCTAAAAAGTAGTTCGATAGTAATTCTAGGGATTATGATCCGCTAGATTGTCAAAGCAATACAAGTAATTGAATTCTAGTTGATTGAATGAAACTTTGCTGGCTAGAATTTATTACAAGAATTTAATTGAGCTTTTCAGTTGGCTTCGTGTTAATGGCAGAAGAAATGAAGATGTTACTTTGTTCTTTCTGTCTGTTTTCTTTTTGTGTTAGTATCCTGTCCAATTGATCAAACACTTGTATATAAAACAAGTCAACAGGATGCTTTTTCACGCGCCAACCCATTTTAATTAGAATTATACTTGGTAGTACTATCCAATATACTTGGTAGTACTATCGGTAGTACTATCCAATTATACTGGTAGTACTATCGGTAGTACTATCAAAGGATAGTACTGCTAGTACAAAATAATCAGAAATAAACCTGTTTTAATATATTCTACTTTTAACTGATTTAATAAATGAATTAATTCATTTAGAATTAATTCACTGATTAAATAAATTAAATAACTGACTCAAATAATTTCATAAATAAATTAATTCTGGAGAATTAATTTATACATTAAATTACTTAAGATCTAGATTGATTAATTTAATATATGAATTAATTCTGAAAGAATTAATTCATAGATTAAATTAATTATCTTATAGAATAATATTAAAAGAGAATTAAACTAATTATTAGAACCACTTAAATTGATGACGAACTTCCACTGACTGGCGTTGACACTCCATGTACTGTCTGGTTCATGAGCGACAAACTTTAATGGTTGTTCTTCATACTTGACTTTAAGCTGTGATTCTTTTCTCCTTCTATTTAAACAAAGGACTGTAACCTGTACTTTTTCCCGTCACACTTCTGAAATCTCTGTCACTTTAAATAGATCCACTTTCTTGAATACTTCACTGAGGCTTGATCAAATAAATGAACTTCTTCCAGTGTAGAATAACTTCAAGTCTGTAGATGACTTTAATCTTCATTCTTTGACAGATTTAATCTTCTGAGATTCCTGTGACATTTGATTTTTATTATTTACTTATTACATCTTAATTAAAGTTGAGTAGAATCCTCGGTGTTTACAAATAGGCCTAGACATATGCCTTTCAACGGTCGATAGCTCAAACTGGTTGTGACGAAGGAGGTACATGTGTATATTTGAACTTCAACAAATCGCTTGATTGTCTCTCCACGAAGACTGTAATTAGCGATATGATCTCTTTTACGTTTGTTCGACTCGATTGTTTTTTAGATGCCGTATGGCTTTTTATTAATGAATTAATTTCCATTTCAAAAAAAATATATCATCTATACTATATTATTAAAGACGAAACATTGAAAGTTTTGTAGTCTGGTCATCAAAGTTTTTGTAGTCTGGTCACTCAATTCATAGCCGTTAGATATTTTTGATCAAATCGATGAGAACCGTTAGATAAAATATTAAAATTTTTATATAGAATATCTTTTCTATTTTTCCTAACTAAAACATCTCATTTTCCAAAAATATTGCAAAAAATTTCATTTACTATGTTAGGCCGAATACACAATATATAATCAATATATGTATGAGAATAACAATCAAGAACTCTGTTTATGAACAATAAACTGAATTATATTAAATAACTCTTCTCTCAGTGATGTAAGTCATCACAGAGAGCTGCTAGGTTACAAGAATAATGTATTCAGTATTCGCATCCCTTTTAGGGTTAACCTATCTGTGTTTATATAGTACACACCTACATAATCAATCTCTAATTGATATTCCTATAATTTAGCTATACAATTTATATCAATTTAGGATTGCTTCTGTCTTCTGTTCCGTTTCCTTAGCCATCTCAATATATCTTGCTTCTTTCCATCTTCAAGATATATTGCTTCTAGAATCTTCATATTAGCACCGACAGCTTCAACAAACTTTCACCCCGTCAGACTTTAACAAACTCTGACTGGCTTCTAGCATAAACTCTGATGAGTACCTGTTTCTTAAACACTGGTAAATAATCATCAGCAATTATATCTAACAATCTCCCCCAACTTGTGCATAACAAAAATGTACAAGTTAAAAGATAATTGATGATGTCAAAACATACAACAAATGCAGTGTTTATAACATAACAGAGTTTAACTTTTACTTAGAATAGAAAACTTTAAAAACTTACAGTCAGCCTTTACTTTATTTCTTCAATGTCAGGCACTGTTCTGAGATAATCAATGACTAGTCTTCTTTCAGCCTTTTCTAGCTCATCTACCATGATTTTCTTCAATTCCTTTAATTCTGGATCACTCTCTCCAGTCTGGTAGATAGCAGCTCTCAGAGAATAGATGCTATTCCTCCTCATCTCATTCCCTAGCCTGATAAAATAAGACTTGTCTGACTCCAAGTTAAATTCCAACACTTTAATTCCAAGTGCTGTATTGAATTTAGCACTGTTCCTTTTCATCTCTACAAGCTTTCCATGAGCATCTCTGTACTTAGGAACATAAGCACTTGAAATTCTGGCTCCACACAAGACTTTAGACTTCATCATTCTCTCTCTTAAAACTTGAGCAGCATTGTGAGTACTTTGATTTTTCACTCTTAGCAGATATAAAACATACTCCAGCTCTTCCCATAGTTTTAGATGAATATCATCTTCTTCAACTCTATAAACTCTTCCATCAGCCATAAAATATAACAGAAACTCCTTTTTGATTCCTCTGTGATAGATCATCTGAACAGACTCTAACTTGTCAAGGCTTTCTTGAGTTACCCCAACACCAGATTCTGCCAGTGATGTATGATCTAAAGGACTGTTATTCACTCTTTTCTCTCTATGTGAACCCAAGCCAGATCTATCATAAGATTCTTTTCCCATTACAGTTCTGCTTTGTAAAATGTTCACATTTCCTGGCTTCAGAGTTTCATCTTTAGATGATCTTCGAAAAGTACCTTGGAGTTGTGGAGATATTAATTGAGTTTGTACAACTTGAGCAGTGTTAGAGGTTGTCACAACTTTAACAGAATCATCAACTTGAGCAACGTCAGTGGTTGATTTATTAGATCTTGATTCAACATGAGCCATGTCAGAGGTTGAATAAGCTTTCTTTGATAACTCAGGCTCTTCAATCAATTTGCCTTTTCCTTTGTCAGTGTTTGCTCCGGCAAGCCTTCTTGAGTATTGTAAACTCTGTTGAGAGTTCACATTCTCTTTAATAATAATTCCTTTTTCCTTTCTCCTAGGAGCCTTGGCAGCTTTTTGCTTGTAAGTTCCAGCTTCAACTTTCATTTTATGCTCTTCAGCAAGAATCTGCAATTCAGCATCAATGTCTTCAACTGTGGCTTCACCACCATGTTCTTCCAAAAAGAGTTTAGCAGCAATCTCTTCATCACTAATTGGATTAGCTGAAATAGCTAGATTTTTAAGTCTTGAAGAAGATTGAACACCAGAATTTACTCTTTCAGAGTTTGTCAGCTTAGCAGAGTTTGACCTAAGTCTCCCTTGCTCTTGAGAATTCTTTGACCTAAACTCTGAATCCTTGCTTCCACCATCAGTTGCATCATCCCTCCGTCTCAGAGTTGGAGCCCTTTTGCATTTGTCTTTAGGAACTCTCTCCCCCTTTTTGACATCATCAGGAATAAGCACTGATGTCAGCAACTCCAAAGATGCAGCAATAGAATCAATCTTTGTAGACATTTCATCTTGATTGCTCTCAACTTTGCTTAGCCTCTGCTTGATTTCCACTTGATCCTTGATCATAGAGGAATATTTAGCTCTATCAGTCTTCAAGGCCAACTCCTTAGTTACTATATCATTTCGGAGACCTATGACATCTGTATGAGTCTCATCAAATCGATTATGCAAAGATTTGACTTGAACAATTGTAGCCTTCAGATGTGTCAACAGCTCAGGATTTGAAATCTTTTTTGCAGACTTAGCAACCAAATCAGCAGTCCTTTGCTTAGAGAAAATACAATCTACCCCTGACCAGTTTGCATAGTACATGTCTCTATAATGAGCTTCAGTGGCATTTTGATTTTCCTTAACAGTCTCAGCAGTAGGATCCCTTAGAAAAGGTATGGATTCATCAGAGTCTGCATGATCAGAATTTACAGAAGTGTGATCATGACTATCAGAATCAACCCTGTCTTCAACAACATTTTCTACTAAGGGCTCTGCAGCTTCTTCAACTACATTCTCTGCAGTAACTTCAACATTGGACTGTGTAGCTTCATTAAGAACTTTCTCTGCTACAACTTCATTCTTCTCAGCAATTTCTTCTTCTGCTAGAACAGCTTCTTCTACAACAATCTTCTTCTCAGCATTTTCAACAATCTTCTCAGAAGAGACAGATTTTGCTTCCTGATCAACTTCATCACCAACTTCAAGAACTTGATTGGTGACAGAGAGAATCTCTGTATGAGTTGCCACAGACTCTTCAATTATCAGAGTGGCTTGATCAGCTGCCACATCCTCAGTGTCACAAACACTGATTGCAGGATGTGCTTCAATATCTATGTCTAAAGGATCAACAAAATGATCAGCATTTGCAGCTTCATTATCAGTTTCAAAATGGGCATCAGCATTTGCTCTGTCCTCTGTGGGCACAGTAGCTTCAACATCTACAACAGCATCCTGAATTACAACATCAGGATTTACATTCATTTCAGCTTCAGGAACAGCTTCATCTAACTCATCAAACAGATAGTCAGCTACCAGTCTTCTTCTTCTATGATGTAAAGTTTCAGAATCTTCTACATCATCATCAGACCTTGGTCTCTTTGCTCTACTCTTCTTAGATGTACCAACAGAGTTTGGCATAGAAGATTTTGATACTCCAACTTCAGTAGTTGGCTTAACAATCTTTGCAGGTTTGAAAGCCCTGTGTTTGATTCTACCACGAGTACGAATTGGTTGGGTTGGAGAAACTTCAATATTTACTGGTTCTTGTTGTTGTTCTACTTGGATCGAATCATCCAAAAACTGATGCAGGCAGTAAAAGATCATCTACATTACCCTTCTTTACATCCTTGTTTATAAGATCAGAGAATATACGTTTGTGCAATTTAAAACATGGAATCACATCTGCATCAATAATTTCTAACCCACTAACACAGGCAGAAAATAAAAGCTGACAGAATCTAGCAAAGTAAACTACTCCCCTATTCTCAGTCATCTTTTCACCCAAATTAATAAGAACTAGTCTACCAAAATCAAAATGAGTACCATAAAGAAGAGAATACCCAATTTGTAGACTATCAGTAGGTATGGCATCCCAGTTTGTGCACTTCTTCCCGAACGTTCTAGTTATGCAGTCGAAGAAAAAGCTCCACTCTTTCCTCAAGAACGGTCGCTTCAAATTACCTGTCCTTGCCAAAGACCCAGAGTAACCTATCTCCCTCATCATCCTTTGAATCTCAGCATCACCAACAGAAATAGTGTATGCATTAAAGTCTTCAAACCCAAGAGCATCACGAACTGTGGTCGGAGTAACCACATACTCTTGTTCATCAAACTCAAAGATAATAGAAGGATTTCCACCCTCTCCTCCATCATCATAAACACCAGTTTCCCATAATGCTTTGATTTGAAGTCCAGACAGCCTTGCTGGTTCCACAAGCGCTTGTCCAATATCTGATTGAGAAAGAAAATTCTGAAACAAGTGAAACGCCTCCGGTGCGTTCACAGTAGATAAGGGTGCTGCATAGTTGTTAGGAACAAAATCGATACCAAAAGACTGAAACATGGTTGTTGCCATTAGAATATTCCACAGAAATCAGAGTTTATGCTTCAAGAAAGTGTTCGAAAAAAAATGATGCAGAAAAGTGTTTGTGAAAATGTGTAAGTGAAACTGTGTTGTGAATAGAGTAAGTCTGTAAAAGATTTGAACGTTGTGTGTATAATGATTAAATATGAAATAAAACTGAAGAGTTTTAATCATTAAAACACACAGCATGCTTACTCGTATAATGTGTGAGTGGGACAGTTAGCACATACGTATTAACTGACAGCAGTAAATCGTGGTTGTTTCCAACACGCATGCGCAGTAAAAGGCACTAATTTCTGCTATTTTCTAGAATTTATATCATGCTGTGTAAAATTTCTGCACACATTTGAGATCAAAATTTATATCACTCGGAAGGATTCATGATTACTTATTGAGAATCATGCTTCATACAATTTTCTTCATCGGTCCATATGTTTCAGACAAAATCACAATCAGAGTTTAACATCAGAGTTTAGCATCAGAGTATAACTGACAGAGTATGACTGACAGAGTTTAACATTATGACAGAGTATGACTTCAGAATTTTGACAAACTGGTATGAATGACAGTTAACATATGCAAAGAATCATGAGCAACAAATCACAGAATGAGAAATTTTGAGTCTAACCAATATCTCTAGTCAAAACCAGAGATCATTCCAAGTTCATTTACCAGTCTTGTAAAGGTAGCTTCACTCAAAGGCTTGGTGAAGATATCTGCAAGCTGTTGTTCTGTAGACACAAAATGAAGCTCAATATCTCCTTCCTCCACATGTTCCCTGATAAAATGATACCTTATGCTGATGTGCTTGGTCATGGAATGCTGTACTGGATTACCTGTCATAGCAATAGCACTCTGATTATCACAGAAAATACGTATTTTAAAGTACCTTAATCCATAATCCAGCAATTGATTCTTCATCCACAAAATCTGTGCACAACAGCTACCAGCAGCAATATACTCTGCTTCTGCTGTGGATGTGGAAATTGACTTTTGTTTCTTGCTGTACCAAGAAACTAATCTGTCACCTAAAAATTGACAGCTTCCACTTGTACTTTTTCTGTCTATCTTACAGCCTGCAAAATCTGCATCAGAGTAACCAATTAATTTAAACTCTGATTCTCTAGGATACCACAAACCAAGAGTTATGGTTCCTTTGAGATATTTGAAAATTCTCTTCACAGCTGTTAGATGAGGCTCTCTGGGATCTGCTTGATATCTTGCACAAAGACATGTTGCATACATGATGTCAGGTCTACTTGAAGTAAGATAAAGAAGAGACCCTATCATCCCTCTGTAGTTTGTCATATCTACTGAGGCTCCTGTGTCTTTGTCTAGCTTTGTTGCAGTAGCCATAGGAGTTGTTGCAGATGAACTATCAAGCATACCAAATTTCTTGAGAAGATTCCTGGTATATTTTGCTTGATTGATAAAAATCCCATCATCTGTTTGCTTTACTTGTAAGCCTAGAAAATAACTAAGCTCTCCCATCATGCTCATTTGGTATCTCGACTGCATAAGGTTTGCAAACTTCTTACAGAGTTTGTCATTTGTAGACCCAAAAATTATATCATCCACATAGATTTGAACTAACAGCAGATCATTACCAGTATTTAAATAGATCAAGGTTTTATCAATCGTACATCTAGTGAACCCACTTTCTAAAAGAAATTGAGCCAGAGTTTCATACCATGCTCTAGGTGCTTGCTGAAGGAATTTACGGATGAGCGGAAGCATGATATAACAATTCTACCGTAAAAACCATGTATCGCACATATAGAAAAAACATATAAAATCTAGATCGAGGGGAATCGTAACCATACCTTGAAAATCGAAGCTTTATAAAATGGATTGTAGCAGTTGCTCCTCAGAGTGTGAAGCACTCTACCGGTATCCACCAAGAATAATCCTTCGATGAAGCTTTTTATAAAACTAAGCTTTTATAAAAATGGAGTTTTTCTTCTTTTGAGAGAGAGAGAGAGATGAAGAAGAAGAGAGTGGCAACTAGGTTTTCACAAAAACTCAAGTTATTTAGAATGAACTATCTCATTCTATTTATAGGGCTCTCCTAGGGTTTTTTAATATATCTTTATATATATATATATATTAACCCCACACTTTATCTTATGAAATGCTTTAATAATAATTAAAACTATGTTAATCATTATTTCCTTTTCTAAACTATTTAGAAAATAACTTGCTCTCTCAAAATACCTTCATCAATAAATTAATCTTTTATGGTGTGACCCTGTAGGTTCAATATTAAGCCGGTAGTAGAAATAAATAATAATAAACTTTTATTTATTATTTATATGAATTCTAATAATTCATTAAATATAATTAACTAATTAATTATATTTATTCTACATCGTGAGTGATGCTTCTCAACATATCGCGACTATCCGGATAATATGAATTCATTGCTTAGAATACCAAGAACCTATCAGTGACTAGTTACAGTACAATCAATTCCTTCTACCCTACAATATCCCGATTAAATACAAGGCATGGATCTCGTGTCAAGCCTATCTAATTTAATCATATGCTTTCCTATTCACTATGCCTAGTTCCGATTAATGCAAATTAGAAACTTCTTTCTAATTTCATTCACTCTGGCCAGAGGTTCCTGAACTAGCATAAATGGAATAACATAGGACATTCTCTTCCTTCACTATCTTCGTGCACAAATTCCTATACCCAGAAGAGCACTAATTATTGTCCCTCGAGACTAAGAGCTAAACCAAAGTATAGTTCAGTGTACACAAGATGACTATGATGATCTCAAGTCAAAGGACACTTGTACAACCATCACTATATGAACAACTATTGACACATGAGTGAACTCCATTAGTTGTTCAACTGATCGAGTCATGTTCAGTGAACTTATTCCTAATAAGCACCTACATACTAGCTATAGTGTCACCACACAAATGCCTATGAGAACAGACATCCTTCATAGTGAAGCAAGCATAGTATGTACCGATCTTAGCGGATTAATTAACTACCAATTAATTATCCTACGACCAGGAACTATTTAAGTTTAGAGTTATCATCTTTAAGGTCTCATTATAATTATCTCATCATAATCCATTAAAGCTTTACTCTAAACTATGGATCATCTAATTTAAACACTTTAAATAGATAAAGCCCGTTATAAAATATATTACCATTTTTTTAAATTAAACAAACTTGAATCAGATTGAACAAAGTATCTCCTAACTCATCATCCATGATTGGATTTAGGACACACGTCTTTCAATCTCCCACTTGTACTAAAACCAATCACCTTGGTATCTCATACACAACTTCTCCTAATAGAGAACAAAGCGATTTCCAAATAACGGTTTAGTAAATGGTCTTTACTATGTTGTTATGGGTGTCAAGTCAATATTGACTTAAACATCTCTACTTTCAATGATCTCATATATCATATGAAAGTGCCGCAACTTGGATCTTGAATCCCTGATTAAACCTAGGTTCCATAGCCTGCGCTACTACCATATGTTGTACCGATACAACAATATAAATCTTATTCTAGGAACCATGTCTAACCAGCGAAAACAGGTTTCGCTATCCAAAGAACCTCCTTTGCAGCTTCACTTATAGCTATATACATATAGTGCTTCCACTACGGAATCAGTTATCTTAAGCTGCTTGGAATTCTTCCAACAAACCGCTCATCCATTCATAATTAACACTTATTTTGACATGGATTTTCTATCACATTTGTCCTAAGAAAATCATAGTGTTTATATCACTTGATTTTCATTTTGGACCCACCATAATCAAGAAAGATGTCCTTAATTCTTTGAAAGTATTTAAGGACGTTCTTCTAGCTTACTATCGCGCTTCTCAAGGACTAGACTAGTGCTCGCTTATCTCGCCTAGTGAGTTAGCGATCATCAAGTCTTGTATAGTACATCCGGTATTTTGATAGATACATTTGCCGAAGCATAATAAATCTTACTCATACGTCATTTCTCCTCAGATGTCATAGAAAGACACTATCTTGGAGAAAGTAACTCCGTGACTTGATAATTCAACTAACTTCTTGGAGTTATTTATGCTAAACATCTTAGCATATAAATGATGTACACACTTTGGGTTTAGCCCAACACTTGGTTTATCCTATAAATTATCATTCCTATATCATAGGAAGCCATTCCCAAGTCCTTTATAGAGAATATGTTAGATAACCACACTTTGACTAATTTTAGCGTCGATACATCATTCCTTATCATAAGTATGTCACATACATTATTAGGAATGTCATCACGCTCCCACTAACCTTCTTATAGATCCATGATCCATCATTGTCTTTGATAAAATCATACTATTTGATTGTCTCATCAAAACAGATGTTCGATCATTGAGAAGCTTGCTTCAATTCATAAATGGATTGTCGTGGCTATTAGACCATAGATTTGCTACTCATAGCAATA
This sequence comes from Heracleum sosnowskyi, assembly GCA_030848705.1. Lineage (NCBI taxonomy): Eukaryota > Viridiplantae > Streptophyta > Magnoliopsida > Apiales > Apiaceae > Heracleum > Heracleum sosnowskyi. Next base: position 17,185,328 of record CM061239.1, read on the forward strand.
AATCCCTCTAATTGTGTCAACTACACATCTCTTCAATTTTCCTTTCGAGGAGGGTCGACCGTTCGACCATTATTAGATATTATAGTCATTACTAGCCGCAAACGCAAACAAAATCTGAATAGACTTGAGCACTACTTCATGTGAATTTTTTTTTCTCATCAAGGTCAATCTCTTTGCTTTGATTGAATCCTTTCACAATAAGCAAGGACTTATAGGTCTTTACCCAGCCATTCACTCCAATCTCCCTTTTATAGACTCACTTGTACCCTTCCGGTTATGACACCTTTAGGTCCTCAACCATAGTCCGTACTTGGTTGATGTACATGGAATCTATATCGGATTTCATGGTACTATGCCATTTCTCCGAGTCATAACTCATAGCTTTAGTATAGGTCATAAGGTCATTATCATATAATTGACACCTCATTTTCATTCTTAATGACAAGGCAGTCAACCTCTCAGGTTGGTGATAAAATATCAAGACCTATACTTAAGCTAACCTACAAAAAGTTATCCTGTCTGAAAATGTTCTTCCTATAGAACCTTTGTAATTTGTGGTGTTTGAACTTAGTTAAGTTCAACCTTCCTCCCACTGAACCCTTCTAGAATGAACAATTCCTCTAAGTAGGCAGTATGTCATACACACTATATTCAGTAGAATATTCAACCAACATCCTTGACTATCATTAGGATATCTCACAAACTTACATTTTGGATCTACCATCTAGCTTATCAAATTAAACATTTTGACATAAGTTAGACATCCCAAATCTTAACAAGTTTAAGACTTGTGTTCCTTGCACTACATATCTCATATGACAACTTAGGAACAGATTAAGAAGATACTATATTCAGCAGATATACTGATATTTATAAAATTCAACTCTAAACATATATTAGAAGATCAATTTAGCTTAACATGAACCGAACGATGTCTAACAAAGTTCGTTCGCTCCTTCGTACATTCCATCTACCTGTAGAATCTCAGGATCTGTCCAACGTGAAGCTTTAAACTTAAGATTTGAGATAACCTCAAAACACTCACTCAAGTGTATATCTTTTTGATCTTATCAAAGAGTCCCAACACTTTCTGTTTTGTTTTGTATTTCATTATTATTCATTTTGAAACACTCCAAAAGATTCGAATTTGTATTGTACCAAATACATATATCTGAATCCGGATCATATCCGTGAATTCTAATGAAGCGTGTGAATCCTTTTCTGGCATGTGTTGTCACTGGTGCACATACAATTATGTGTACTAATTTTAACACTTTTGTTGCTCATTATCTCTCTATTTCAAGAAAATAGAGATATAGTGGTCTTTCTAGTGAGACGAGTTTCGCATGCATAATGTGATTCAATAATCATATGGTTCTTGTAACCCATCACCATGCAACAAGCGAATATTCTTCTCACTCGTGCAAACAAGCCTATAATTCTTTGGATTTCCATTACCTCTATTCCATAGTCCCTATTTCAAAATGAGAATTTTCAGTCCCACTAAATTTCTCTAATTCTTCAACTCTACAAGACAACTCTTATAGTTGATCTTCCAATAACCCACCTTTGATAGGTGGCAACAAACTCTTTTGCTTTTGGAGTCAAACTTAGCCTTTGACTAATTATGTTATCACTCACTAACAAACTTCTTCTTGATGGTATGGTTCATCTCCCACTACTTGATTCCAGAACCGTTACCAGTCTGAAGAACAAAGCTCTCGAAGAAGGAAATATGTCTCAACAATCTTTAACATGAAGTAGATTTCAGACAATCTGATATCCAACCTTTTCATGTAAGAGTTCACAACAAATTTGCGAGTTCGTATTCGGAAGCTAATTCAAGATCATATCTCGACTTAGCTTCCATCTATGACAAAATCAACCTACCCTAGACGATCAATCAAATTGATTGTCTTGAGTCTATGATTATTCATAGATCAACCCTCAACATAACTATTATGGAATAGCTCATTCGATATCCTATATTGAATCGTCTTATTTATCACATTCTACAACTCTTATAGAAACAACAAGGTAGCCCTGAATGTCCTTGTTCTCATACTGTTTGCACAGTCTCAAGCTCATAGACATCAGTTTGGTTTACTTTGCAACATTTGCATTATTAGACCTCTTGCACTTGGTCTCATACACATCTCCATGTGCATCACAAATAAGACACTTTGTATTAACGAGTTAAACATTTCATTTAACTTTTCATTCTTGAGAACATTTCTCAAGTTTCAAAGTTCATCAGCATATTCGGGATAAGTCAACGTGTTATTCTACTACGATGTATGATAGTGCAGAAATTATAGTATATATATAATTCTATTAGTGAATACACATAACTACTAAGTAAATATTCAATTTTATTCTTACAACACCATATAAATCGGGTCTTTATTCATTGGTGGCTCCAACTATTTTATTAAGTTATACAACCCTCTATATGTATAACTAAACATTCATAATGTTAGTGAGATTAAGGATCCTATTTTCCATCACATCACCTCAGCTGTGGCACGAAACGCAATGTGATGTTCCATAGGAAGACAACTCTTGTCAACTACATCTCATGTTATTCCTTATTATCTTTTAGCCTCTTGAATCATTGAGTCTCGGCTGTGGCACGACTCACTCAATATTCTAAGTCAAGTCAAACCCAACATCTTGCATAATAAATTAGAATTCCAAAAGCCCACGGCTGTAGCACGTAACGACAATTGAAACCTAATTTATCATACACATCTCATGTGATAGACAAGCATCTCTTAATCTCAAAACAAAGCCCTCGGCTGTAGCACGAAACGACAATGCCTCAATATAAGAACTCTACTTGCTATTATGTTGGAAGGCTATGACCGACACAAGCCCGTTGTGCCATTGGTCATTTACTACTTGATATAAATTTTAATTAAGAGGGATTATATTATGTTGCAACCATAATCATATTACTAGGAGATTCTCTTTTTCTTGAACAAAATACAATTATGATTTTAAATGAAAAATTCCCAGTGTGTTGGAGGGGTCACATCGGTCCCGCTTAAAACCCAACGGCCTAGGCAGAAATTTTCATTTTCAACATCAAAAGAGTATTTCACTCTATGTTTCATAAACATAAGAATCTCATGGTTGTACTCATAATATTATTGTTAAGGCAAGAAACGATTCTCATTCTAGATTTTCTAGAGCACGCCTTATATTGATTTAAGTTCACCTAAATCTATCATCGCATGGTAAATATAGGCATATATCTCATATATAAAAATAAACAAACAAGTAAGCATGCAAGTAATATCATGTCATACAATGATATAATGATGTATGGATTTATTATAGTATTTAAAAGCAATTAAAACAATTAATACATGCTTTAAAACATTTCCGGGAATATAAACAGTTCCAAACTTTGATATAAAAAATATTTGACCACTCCATTAGATCCGTCTCGGAAAAACGAATCCAACGGTATATTGCACGCCCAAAACGGAGTTACCAAACTCCCAAAAAATCAAATTTAATGTGGATAGAGGGGTTGTAACGCATGACACTCACGCGTTACAGGCCCTGTAACGCATTCCCGACATGCGTTAACTCACCGGTTTTTTTTTTTGTTTGAAATTTATTTAATGCTAAGTAAGTTACAACAATTCTATGCTATTTTATTTAATGCTTGTAACTCCTTTAGCATTAAAACATTAACTTAGCATTTATATCACTTAAAAAAAAAACTCCTCTAGCCATTAATGCCCTTTATTGTTATTATTATTTTATTTTAATATTAATAAATTAATTAACAATTAGTTAATAAATTAATAAAAAATCAAAATAATATGATTTCTGAAATCAAACAAAAGCAAAAATAAGCAAGCATCTATGAGGTCCTTGTACAAATTTTAATTCATATATTTCAACATGTATAATTATTTTATGAATTTTAATTAAAACGATTTTAAAAAAATTCATAACAAATAATCTACACATCACAAAATTATGAAAAAAATACCTAGATCATCCACAACACTTGTAGAACCCAGATCAATGATCAAAATCTCATGCAAATAATATTTCGAATTAATTCATAATTAAATCTAAATATACTTGCAAAAATCATAATAAATCCATACATGTATAAAAAAATCTGAATTTTTTTTATATGAATCTCTATATGCAAAACCTAGCTCTGATACCATTGAAGGAATTTACGGATGAGCGGAAGCGTGATATAACAATTATTCCGTAAAAACCATGTATCACACATATAGAAAAAACATATAAAATCTAGATCGAGGGGAATCGTAACCATACCTTGAAAATCGAAGCTTTATAAAATGGATTCTAGCAGTTGCTCCTCAGAGTGTGAAGCACTCTACCGGTATCCACCAAGAATAATCCTTCGATGAAGCTTTTTATAAAACTAAGCTTTTATAAAAATGGAGTTTTTCTTCTTTTGAGAGAGAGAGAGATGAAGAAGAAGAGGGTGGCAACTAGGTTTTCACAAAAACTCAAGTTATTTAGAATGAACTATCTCATTCTATTTATAGGGCTCTCCTAGGGTTTTTTAATATATCTTTATATATATATATATTAACCCCACACTTTATCTTATAAAATGCTTTAATAATAATTAAAACTATTTTAATCATTATTTCCTTTTCTAAACTATTTAGAAAATAACTTGCTCTCTCAAAATACCTTCATCAATAAATTAATCTTTTATGGTGTGACCCTGTAGGTTCAATATTAAGCCGGTAGTAGAAATAAATAATAATAAACTTTTATTTATTATTTATATGAATTCTAATAATTCATTAAATATAATTAACTAATTAATTATATTTATTCTACATCGTGAGTGATGCTTCTCAACATATCGCGACTATCCGGATAATATGAATTCACTTCTTAGAATACCAAGAACCTGTCAGTGACTAGTTACAGTACAATCAATTCCTTCTACCCTACAATATCCCGATTAAATACAAGGCATGGATCTCGTGTCAAGCCTATCTAATTTAATCATATGCTTTCCTATTCACTATGCCTAGTTCCGATTAATGCAAATTAGAAACTTCTTTCTAATTTCATTCACTCTGGCCAGAGGTTCCTGAACTAGCATAAATGGAATAACATAGGACATTCTCTTCCTTCACTGAAAGGGGCAGATCCTTTATTGATCATTCACTATCTTCGTGCACAAATTCCTATACCCAGAAGAGCACTAATTATTGTCCCTCGAGACTAAGAGCTAAACCAAAGTATAGTTCAGTGTACACAAGATGACTATGATGATCTCAAGTCAAAGGACACTTGTACAACCATCACTATATGAACAACTACTGACACATGAGTGAACTCCATTAGTTGTTCAACTGATCGAGTCATGTTCAGTGAACTTATTCCTAATAATCACCTACATACTAGCTATAGTGTCACCACACAAATGCCTATGAGAACAGACATCCTTCATAGTGAAGCAAGCATAGTATGTACCGATCTTAGCGGATTAATTAACTACCAATTAATTATCCTACGACCAGGAACTATTTAAGTTTAGAGTTATCATCTTTAAGGTCTCATTATAATGATCTCATCATAATCCATTAAAGCTTTACTCTAAACTATGGATCATCTAATTTAAACACTTTAAATAGATAAAGCCCGTTATAAATCATATTACCATTTTATTAAATTAAACAAACTTGAATCAGATTGAACAAAGTATCTCCTAACTCATCATCCATGATTGGATTTAGGACACACGTCTTTCACTTGCTTTAGTCCATAAAGATCTTTGTCAAGCCTGTAGACATAATCTGGATGTTTGGGATCCACAAATCCAGGTGGTTGTTCAACAAACACTTCTTCTACAAGTTTCCCATTGAGAAAAGCACTTTTTACATCCATCTGAAAGACTTTAAACTTCTTGTGAGCAGCATATGCTAGAAAAATCCTTATGGCCTCCAATCTTGCAACCGGAGCAAAGGTTTCATCATAGTCAATTCCTTCCTGATGTGAATAGCCTTTAGCCACAAGTCTAGCTTTATTCCTTGTAATCACTCCATCACTGTCTGTTTTGTTTCTGAAAACCCACTTTGTACCAACAATAGATCTGTTTTTAGGTCTTGGTACAAGAGTCCATACTTCATTCCTTTCAAATTCATTTAACTCTTCCTGCATAGCTGTTATCCAGTTTGCATCTTGAAGAGCTTCTTCCACTTTCTTGGGCTCAGTTTGAGACAAGAATACATGAAACAGACATTCATTAGTTGTAGCACTTCTAGTTCTCACACTAGCTTCTGGATCTCCAATTATCAAGTCAGGTGTGTGAGCTTGTGTCCACCTTCTTGCTGTAGGTAATTGGCTTCTATTTTCATTAGATCCTCCCCCTTGATCCATGCTTTCCTGATCTTCTTCTTGACCATTTGCATTCTCTGAGGCTCCCCCTGAATTGGACTGCTCAGAGTTTGGATTTTCAGTGTATGACTCAGAGTTTGGGATAGATTCTTCAGCTGACTCATTTTCAGAATTTGAGTCATCATTTTGAGATGTTGCTGAAGTATCTTCGCGCTCCCCCTCAACTGGTTCTCTATTTTGTTCTATCAGAGAAACTCCCTCAGTGTTTACCAGTAGAGGTTCAGAGTATGCTTCATCAGAGTTTGTTGGATTTGCTTCATCAGAGTTTACGTCATCAGAGTTTAGATCGATATTTTCAAAGCGAAGTTGATCATGATATTCTTCATCTTCTATTCCAGTTATTTTCTTGTCATCAAATGACACATGTATTGATTCCATGATCACTTTAGTTCTCAGATTGTAGACTCTGAATGCTTTAGTTGACAGCGGGTATCCAACAAAAATTCCTTCATCAGCTTTTAAGTCAAACTTGGTCAACTGTTCAGGATGAGTTTTCAGCACAAAGCATTTGCATCCAAAAATATGAAAATATTTCAAATTTGGCTTCTTTTCTTTCACCATCTCATATGGTGTTTTCCCATGCCTGTTGATTAGTGTTGCATTTTGAGTAAAACAAGCAGTTTGAACAGCTTCTGCCCAGAAATAAGTTGGCAATTTTGCTTCTTCAAGAATTGTTCTGGCAGCTTCGATTAAGGTTCTGTTCTTTCTTTCAACTACACCATTTTGCTGTGGAGTCCCTGGTGCAGAAAATTCTTGCTTCACTCCTCTTTCTTTGCAAAATTCTTCCATTATTGCATTTCTGAATTCAGTACCATTATCACTCCTGATAATTTTCACTTTATACTGTGATCCTTTGTCCAGTAGCTTTACATGATCCATCAGAATTAAAGCAGTTTCATCCTTCTTTGCTAAGAAATACACCCAAGTGTACCTAGTGTACTCATCAACAATGACAAGAGCATATTTCTTTCTGCCAAGAGACATTATATTGACTGGACCAAATAGATCAACATGAAGAAGATGATAAGGATCCACAACTGAAAATTCAGACTTTCTCTTGAAAGATGACTTCCTTTGCTTGGCCTTTTGACAAGAATCACACAGACCATCTAAGCTGAGTATTGACTTTGGAAGTCCCCTTACAAGATCTTTTCGAATTAGCTCATTGATGTTGTTCAAGTTTAGGTGAGAGAGCTTTTTATGCCATTTCTAACTCTCTTCATTTGACATTTTTGCAGACAGACACACAGCTTTTCCTTCAGAGTTTGTTACCAAACTTGCTTCATAGATATTGTTACGTCTGTGTCCAACTAGAACAACTTTCCCTGTAGATTTACAAACAACCTCACAGTATTCAGGTTGAAAATCTACATGATATCCTCTGTCACAGATTTGACTCACAGATAGCAGATCATGCTTGAGTCCTGGAACAAGAGCTAAATTTGTGATGATGACACTTCCAAGATTGATATTGCCATATCCCATAGTACGTCCTATGTTGCCATCTCCATAGGAAACTTTTGGGCCAGCCTTCTCCTCATAGTCTGATAGCAGGGTTTTATTTCCAGTCATGTGTCCTGAACAACCACTGTCCAAGATGAGGGTACTTTCCCTTATGCCCTGCAATCACAAACAATTACAAAGAGTTAGATTTAAGGATCCAGACTTTCTTGGATCCTTTGGCTTTCTTAACATAGTTAGGTTTTGCAGCGGAAAAACTTTCAACAGAGTTTGAGCTAACTGTGTCAGACTTTACACTTGCAGAGTTTGCTCTCACCCATTTCAAGTTGGGTTTTAACTCATAATAGTTGTGATAAATGGCATGATAGCTCTTACAAGTATAAATGGAATGCCAAGTGCTCCCACAGTGTGTGCATAAAGTCTGTGGTCTAACCCTAACAAAATCATTCTTCACTCCAGACTTGGAGGGTAAAGAATTAATATCTTTATTTTTCGTGCAGAAACTTGCCAGATGGTTAGTACTACCACAACTATGACATGTCTTTCTAGGAGCTTCAGAATTAGGCAGATAATCATTTCTTTTATTAATGCCTAGTTTTCCATTCCTACTCTTTCTGGACATTTTCTGTTTTTCAACAGACTTTACCTCTTTGAGCTTATGCTTGAATTGTTTCTCTGTCATTAAACCAACATTCACCTGTTTAACACAAGTTTTTACTGATTCTTTAACATCTTCTGTTTCAAGTACAGAGGTTTGCTTACTTGATTCAGAGACAAATTTCACAGGTTTAAGTTGTGGTTTAACTTTAAGTTTATCTTTAAACCTAAGTTCATCTTTTTCACAGTAACCTAACCCAACTGTATCTGTTTGAAAAACTTGATGTGTGTCTTTTCCAGAATTAGTCCAGGTTTTCATTACCTTCCTCTCTTTTTCCAAATCAGATTCTAGTTGTCTAAATCTCTTTAACAACTCTTGCTCAACAGAAACAACATCATCTCTTTCCTTTTGAACTTGTTGCATGTTAACAAGCTCTTCTTCAAGAAATTTATTTCTATCTTTAAGCTTAAGATTCTCAGTTTTAATTCTCTCATTTTCTAAAGTCTGATCTCTATAACTAACATGTATGCTTTTAAGATAAATTCTCAATTCAGATATATTATCAATATCATAAGCATAAGTTGTTAGTGGTACCTTATTCTCAGATGTCTCAGATTTATCTTCAACAGTTGCCATAAGAGCATAGCTGACATCTTCATCAGAATCTGAAGTATCTGCCCAGTCTTTTCCTTTAGTGATGAGTGCTTTCTCAGATTTTCCTTTCTTGCACTCTGGAGCATAATGACCCATCTCTTTACACTTGTAGCACTGGATCTCAGACTTGTCTTTCTTTCCATACTTGGTATCCCTTTCTTCAGACTTTCTGAAACTCTTTCTTTCAGAGTTTGAATCTTTCCTCGAGAATCTTTTTCCCTTCTTGAAGTTTTTAAAACCCATCTTCTTGAAGGTTTTCACCATCAAAGCAGCCATTTGCATCAGTTGTTCTTCATCATCCTCAGATTCAGAAGAAGCATCAGAGTTTGAATCACCATCAGAGTTTGATGACTCACTTTCAGAGTTTATGACCAAAGCTTTTCCCTTAGCTTTCTTCTTTGATGTTTCTTTCTTCATGAGTTTTTCTTCAACTTTGAGAGCTACGGATTTTGTCTTCTTTCCAGACCTTTTGTTTCTTTGTTCTATCTCAAGTTCGTGAGTTTTAAGCAACCCATAAATTTCATCAAGATCTGTTTCTGCAAGATCATAATTATCTCTTATTGATGTGGCCTTTAAATCCCATTTTTCAGGTAGAGATAGTAGAAACTTGAGATTTGACTCTTTAAGATCATATTCTTTATCAACAAGAGACAAATCATTCAACAATTTACAGAATCTGTCATATGTATCTGTCAAAGTTTCATCAGATCTAGAGTCAAAATGTTCATATTCCTGTGTTAAAATAGTCTTCTTGTTCTTCTTTATAGCACTTGTTCCTTGACACCTGACTTCTAAAGCATCCCAGATTTCTTTGGCAGTCTTGCAACCAATAACTCTGTTAGACATGACATTATCTAAGGCACTATGTAGAAGATGTCTAACTTTTGCATCCTTCGCAATTGATGAGATGTCCTCAGGAGTCATATCTTTCTTTTCCTTTGGAACAGTCTTTTGTTCTTGACCAGCAACTACATGAGACAGTTTAGTTGGCATATGAGGACCATCATAGATTATATCAAGGTATTCTGGATCTGTGGCTTCTAGAAACATGGTCATCTTAACCTTCCATATTGGATATTCCACTGGTTTGAGCATTGGAACCCTGATTGACTCATATCGACTTACAGAAGCAGATTGAACCTTTTGAGCAATAGAACCTTCCTGAGAGTTTCAGTCATGATTATACTTGTGTTTTAGATCAATAAACTGTATATATTAAACAGCCTTGGCTCTGATACCAATTGTTAGGGCCAAATACACAATATATAATCAATATATGTATGAGAATAACAATCAAGAACTCTGTTTATGAACAATAAACTGAATTATATTAAATAACTCTTCTCTCAGTGATGTAAATTATCACAGAGAGCTGCTAGGTTACAAGAATAATGTATTCAGTATTCGCATCCCTTTTAGGGTTAACCTATCTGTGTTTATATAGTACACAACTACATAATCAATCTCTAATTGATATTCTTATAATTTAGCTATACAATTTATATCAATTTAGGATTGCTTATGTCTTCTGTTCCGTTTCCTTAGCCATCTCAATATATCATGCTTCTTTCCATCTTCAAGATATATTGCTTCTAGAATCTTCATATTAGCACCGACAGCTTCAACAAACTTTCACCCCGTCAGACTTTAACAAACTCTGACTGGCTTCTAGCATAAACTCTGATGAGTACGTATTGCTTAAACACTGGTAAATAATCATCAGCAATTATATATAACATACTAAAATAACATAATAAAGTTATAATTGCTAATAACTAACTAACTCATTACCTTTTTAGCCAAATTGTATATTCTTTTTTATATTTTCTAACTAAAATTTCTACTTTTCTATTTTTTCTCACTAAAACCTCTCATTTTCCAAAAATATCATGAATAGATTTATTTAATAAAATAAAATAATAATATTATAATTATTAATTACTAACCGATTAGCTTTTTTTTTCCAAAACGTATATTCATTTTTATATTTCATAACTAATATTTCTCTTAACTAAAACCTCAAAAATATCACGTACTATTCCATTTATTAGCATAAAATACTAATATTATAAATCTATCTATCTTTCTATACTATATTATTAAAGACGAAACATTGAAAGTTTTGGTACATGTTTTTTTGGTACGGTACTTGCCTTATTTAATTGTTTATTTAATTATTATAAAAATTATTATAATCAGTTACCCTTTCAGTTAAAATGCATTACCATTTTTTTCTAAAAATATCATGAGCAATTTCCTTTTCAAGCTAACATGTTACTTTTTCTATTTACTTTACTAAAATCCCTCATTTCCCCTCTTATTTATTTATTTATTTTAAAACATATTTTAATACTTTTAATTGGTAATTACATTTCCCCTCTTTTTCTAGAAAAATCACGGGAAATTACCTTTTTCAGCTAAAACATGTTATATTTTCTATTTTCCTTACTAAAATCTCTACTTTTCCAATTATATCACGCGCAAACTCTTGCTTATTTACTTTAAAATCTATTTTAATAATTTTAATTGACAATTATCTTTTTCAACTAAAACATGGCACCTTTTGTATTTTTCATAATAAAACCCCTCTTTTTTTCAAAAATATCACGGGCAAATCGTTACTTTTATATTTTAAAATTCAACGAAAACATGTTACTTTCTATTTTTCTTACTAAAACCTCTATTTTTCCAAAATATCACGGGCAAACCGTTACAATTAATAAAATATAAATAATAAAATTAACAATTATTAAAAACAATTCGTGCATCGCACGGGTTTTAAGCTATATTATTAAAGACGAAACATTAAAAGTTGGTAGTCGGATGGACGGACGGTCGGTACTTAGTGATTTTATTTAATCGCCCTTACTTATTTTTTAAAAAACTATTACTAAATAATAACATTATTTATAACCAATTACCTTTTCAGCTAAAATACATTACCTTTTTAAATTTTTTTTTTCTAACAAAATCTACCATTTTTCTAAAAAAAACACGGGTGGTTATCATTTTTAACAAAAACATGTTACTCTTTCTATTTTTTCTTACTAAAACCCCTCATTTTCCAATAATATCACGGGCAAACCCTTACTTATTTATTTTAAAAATCTATTTTTTTATTTTAATAATTAAAAGTATAAAAATCTATTTTAATACTTTTAATTATGAACACTTTTTCAGCTGAAACATGTTACTTTTTCAATTTTTTCATTTTCTAAAGAAATTATTATTAAATAATAAAAATTTTATAACCAACTACCTTTTCAGCTAAAATACATTACTTTTTCTATTTTTTCTAACAAAATCCTTTATTTTTCTAAAAACAATCACCGGCAATTATCATTTTCAACTAAAACATGTTACTCTTTCTATTTTTCCTTACTAAAAACTCTCATTTTCCAAAAATATCTATGGCAAATCCCTACTTATTTATTTTGAAACCTATTTAAATATTTTTAATTACGGGCACTTACCTTTTTAGATAAAACATGTTACTTTTTCTATTTTTCCTTACTAAAACCCCTACTTTTCCAAAAATATAACGGATAAACAGTTATTAATTTATTTTAAAATTTATTTTAATACTTTAAATTATTTAAAAAAGTTTAACACGCCTACTTATTTTTTTAGCAAATGTAAATTAATAAAATATTAAAACATAAATAATAAAAATAATGATTATTAATTGTTAATCCCAAATGACCTAACAGAATTGTAGAAGGGGGGTTGAATACAATTCTTGATATTTCTTAAACTTAAAACAACTTACAAATAAAAACTGAACTTAAAGTAAAAATCACAAGCACATAAATAATTTCAGTTGGATTGTTTGATGATCCAACTGAAGTGTTTTTTTATTGCGGAAATAATCTGTGATACAAAATGTACACAGCTGCTCAGTTACAAGATTGTAGAGAAGTATGCTCTCAAAGATAGCTAATACAAACTATTTGTTTTTCTTCTCTTATCTCTAAAGTAACTGCTACACTTGGTTATAAATACCCAAGTTTACAATTCTACGTTTGGCTAAACTAAAGAACAATATTAGTAACCATCAGTAGCTTGCTTTTCATTCCTTTTGTCCAATGGTCCTTGGAGATCTTTGCTTTTGTCTTCATGCTTATTTTAATCATTCCCAAGAGCCTTATTGGAAATTGGAATGTTTCCTTATTTCCAGTAACCATTTTGATGGCTTCCAATGCAAAGTACACTTCCATATCTCCTTTAGATCTGTTCAGTAAACTGTCACTATCACTTTGTCAACTGTTCAAAAAGCAATAGTGATTCGTTGATAGCAGGGAGATGTGTTTCGTTGATAGCTTTATTCTTCATTCCGTTGATGGTGTTTCCTTCGTTTCGTTGATGGTGTTTCCCTCATTTCGTTGATGGGTAAACTCCATACCGTTGACAGAGTGATCTTCATACCGTTGACATGTCTTCACTTAGGCAAAATTACAAGGCATAATATATTTACAATTAACCAACCTATTTTGCCTATCTAGTACTTAGTCAACATGACTTAGAAAACCTATCTAATACATACAACAGAATGCATATCAAACTGTGAAGTATTGTACAGTGCAATTGCTACATTACTCATTTCGTTGATGAGCTTCCTGTCAACGGAATGCTGCAAAGCATGCCATTTCGTTGACAGCTACAAAATGACTTAATACAAAATCTACTAAGTGTTTTTATAATTATCATCAAGAACAACATATTCCTAACAATCTCCCCCAATTTATGACTGATAGAATAACAGCCATAAATCAAGAGCCTTGATGATAACAAAAACACTCAGACATATTACACATGATAAAAGTAGAAATTGCATTGAGCTTCATTGAATTTAATTGAAATGCAAAGTAGAAAATCTTACAAAACAAGGGCACAGAGTTGCTCCTCTAGACTGAGCAGATTTTTCATCTTTGCCTCTGTGGTCTTGTTTTCTTCCCTTTTCTTGCATTGTTCTCCTCAATTTGAGCTTGAAGTCTTCTGTAGAAAATCTTCTCTTCTTCATCTTGATTCCCCAACTTGGATTGCATTAACCTTAGAGTTTCATTGGATGCCTTCTCCAGTTGGTCTTCTATTCTGAAGAATCTTCTACAGTTGTCCTTATCTCTGAATTCCATCATCCAAAAAGGTTGGAGATGAATTATCTTTCCTTTTTGAGGGACCTTCAATACTCTGGGAAGTGCACCAGGCTTGTTCCAGCTAGCTTTGATTTGGCAAATCTTGGAGACAACCTCAGACTTGGCTATTTTGGTAAAACCAAAATCTTTCTTCAAACATTTAAACACAGATAGCAGTGTCTGATAGTCTTCTCCCAGAATTCTGTGTAGAGGCCAAACCTGTTCTCTCCCACCCTTGTAGACAAATACCAATCTCTCTGGTAGTTTGTAAGAAGCTGCTATTCCTCTCACTTCAACCAGGTCATCAAGATTGATATGAATGTCAGACTCCTCCCTAATATCAGCAATGTAGATGAAGTCTTCTGAGTTGGTAGGGGGTTTCTCAGCTTGTGGTCTCCTCATCTGAAATGGCTTAGCCTTGGTAGCCCTTTTCTTAGATTTCTTCTTTGGATCCATTTCAAAGAGGAATTTTGGAAAGTTGGCCTCATCAAACTCAATTGGCTCTCCATTTGGCTCAATTGGCTGATCATGGAAATTTACAGGATGATTAGGATCACATGCTAACTTTACCTCTGAAACTGGATCAGGAATTGTTGGAGGTGCAATTGGTACAGAAGAGTCTGATGCAATGCTCTGAGAGTCCTCATTCTCAAAGGCTATGTTTCTCCTAGCTCTTGCCTTTGGTTGCCTTGTGCTCTTCTTTGCACTCCTTTCCTCTCTTGCTTTTTCTTCTAGCTGTATTTCTTCTTCATCAAGAGACTGAGCAACAGCAAGGGCTTGCATTGCTGCTCTTTCTGACTCTTCAGCTTTAGCTTCAACAAAGTTTGGGTGACCAGCCCAAACACAGATTTCTTGTCCATTCCTGTAGACAATTGCCCTTTGCTTTTTGTGATAAGTAGACCAAGAAGCTTGAGCTCATCTGGATAAGGTGCAGGATAGAAAGTCCTTGCTATATTTTTGCCCTTTGGTTTAGCAGGGGACTTGAGAGATAAGCTTCTTTGGAGTGTAGCTTGTTCCACATCCCTAATGCATGAAGTTTGTCCTTTTTCCTTCCTTGGACCTTGAGTGACTCCATGTAGAAGGGGCTCTACCTTATAGAAAGAATTGGTCTGTGGCTCCCATTCCGTTGACACTAGAACCATGGCATTCGTTGATGGTTCATCCGTTGATGGATTTGAGTCCTTTGTAGTTCCAGCAATTTTCTTGACCCTTGCTTCTATGTTGGACCAATGGTCTTTGATTTGTTCTGCAAGTCTCATCCTCATAGAAGCTTCCTGGATCAGGTCAATACCATCCTTTTTCTTCTTTCCAAACTCCCCCATTGCTAATGGCTCTTCTGGCAAGGAGATGGCTGGGACCAAAACCTTTGTGATTTGTATCTCTAGCTCCTTAGTTTTCTCCCCCTTTTTGTTATCATCAAGTGAGATGATAGGGATTCCTTGAGCTGCCAGAAGCTGGGTGAGTAGGCTAGTTTGCTTCTCCTGTTCCTTCTGCATGTGAGAAAGTGTAGCCTCAACTTTGTCCACTCTAGAGGAGAGAGTTTTCAAATATGAGGACACTTCAGGTTCCTTGGTGAAAAACCTTGACATCTTGGAGACAGTGTGAAGAGGAAGCTTTTCATCTAGCCTCCTGTCAGTAGCATCCCTAAGGTTGCTAATTGAATCCTTGATTTCTGTAGCCTCAATCCTTGTCTGCAACATTTGTAGCCTTTGAATTTCCAGAGAATCCATTATGGCCTTGTAGAATTTCTTTTCCCTTTCTTCAGCAGACTCATTAGCTAGATATGCCTCATTGTACTACCTTGTGATAGCAGCATCCAAGTTGCATCTACCATGCATATCCTGAGAAAGCCAGTTTGGTGTAGGAGGCACCACAGAAGTCCCAGTCTGTGTAGTGGTGGCCACCTGGAGATTGTCACCAAAGCTGTCTTCATCATCAGAAAACTCAAATTCTCGACTTGCTACAGCTCCTGGAGGTAGATTGGTCAAGGCATCCTTTGCTCTTTGCATTGATGCAGTAGTATGAATTAAGTTGAGTGACCTTTCTGCCTCCACATTGCCCTGTTGAGCCATAACTTGATAGGCTGACACAGGATGAGTAAAGGTCTCAGGATCCAGGGAAATACTATCCAGAGTTTGTTGATAATGCTCTTGGAAGGTAAGTTCCCTTTCTCCCTCACTGACCCTCATTAACTCACTAGCAATGGCTGCTTCCATCCTTATTGCTCCTGTAGTCCCTTCTCTCTCTCCACTCTTTTCTTGCATCATGGGCTCCCCATGGCTCACACCTCTCACACCCTCACCTTCACCTACTAAGGTGGTACTCTCAATCTCTCCTTTTGCCTGGCTGGAAGAAATAGCCAGCCTCTGACTCTCAGACTCTCCTTTTGCCTGGCTGCAAGCCAGCCTCTCAATTTCACTCCCTCTCAAACCTAAAAGTGTCTCAACTACCACCAGGTCATCTACACTAGTTGTGGAAACAACTTGATTTTCAATAAGGGGTGTAGAATGACCTATCAACGGAATGGTAGTTTGAACTGTCAACGGTATGGATACCGTTGATGGAGAAACACTTGTCAACGAAAGAGGCTGTTTCGTTGATGAAGTCAATAAAGCACTTTGAGAAAGTGAAATTACAGTAGAATCTGTGGTGATTGATTTTAGAGATTGGTCCACAGATCCTCTTGCAACTTCAGAAAAAATGGTTGATGGCCCAACAAATCACTTAACAAGTGATGGCCATCAGCTTCAGAGTGGGGCTTCTCCAAGATAAGAGTTGGAGAATCAGGAAAAGATGTATTGATCATGTCCACATCTAAAGATTGAGTTGGTGAATTGGATGGAGATAAATCAAGATTAATGTTTAGAGAATGGGACTGTAACCCCAGAGTAATAATAGGGGTTACATCAAACTGAATTTGAGAAACTGGAAGTGTTGCTTCCAGTGTGTGTGCACCCTGTGTACCCTTGGACTTTTGCTTCACTCTCCTTTGGTATTGGGAAAATGTAGACTGTGGGCTTGAAGTGTCCCTTACCCTTTTGGAGTGTGCTCTTGGAGGAGAGCTTGTTTCAATAATCACATCCTTTTGGGAGGATGCAACTAGACTTGTGTTTAAATCCATTTTACTCATTGTGCCTTGTTGGGAAGACACAATGGGGCTTGGCTGGATTTCACTCATCTGTCCTTCCTTATCCTTAGGGTTTCTTTTATGTTCACCCCTTCCCTCACCTCTCACAGCTCCAGAAACACTCCCCTTAGGTTGTGTAGTGGATTTTACAACAGGTGCCTTTTGGGAAGCACCTGAGGTTGGCTTGGAGGATTTCTTTGATTTTGGTTTTGTTGCTGGGGCAGGAGCCTGTTGGGTCACAACTACAGACTCCACAGCAACAGGACTGGGTGATACAGTTGAAGTAACAATTATACTAGAAGGGATAGCAGTAGTTACCTCAATTACTGGTAGATACACCATTGGAACCTCACCATTGTGGTTCAGCCTCAGTATGTCTGCCAATACTCTCTTCTCTTGCACAAAACACTCAAACTTGGAAACAGGGTTAGAGATTACTAATGGTGTTGGACTAACATGATTAGCCAACTGAAAGTGTTTGTCCTAAATCCAATCATGTATGATGAGTTAGGAAGAACTTTCTTGTATTCTTATTTGATTTCATTAATGTTAATAAAAGACTTGTTTTGTTTTTATTACGGGCCTTATCTATTTAAAGTGTTTTAAATAAGATGTTCCATAGTTTAGAGTAAAGCTTCTAGAATTATAATGAGATTATAATAGTGAGATCTAGAAGATGATAACTCTAGACTTAAACAGTTCCTGATCATAGGATAACTAATCGGAAGTTGGTGAATCCGCAAAGATTGGTACATACTATGCTTGCTCCCGTCAGGAGGATGTCTGTTCTCATAGGCATTTGTGTGGTGACACTATAGCTAGTATGTAGGTGCTTGTTAGGAATAAGTTCACTGAACATGACTCGATAAGTTGAATAGCTAATGGAGTTTACTCACGTGTCAATAGTTATTCACTGAGTGATAGTTGTACAAGTGTCCTTAGCCTTGAGATCGTTAGAGTTATCTTGTATATAATGAACTATGCTTTGGATTAGTCCTTAGTCTCAAGGACATCCATTAGGTCTATTCTGGGCATATGGATTTGTGTATGGAGATAGTTAACGTCAATAGAGGATCTACCCCTTCCAGTATAGGAAGAGAATATCCTGTGTTATTCTTAGTATGCGAGTTCTGGAATCTCTGGCCAGAGTGTATGAAATTAGAAAGGAGTTTCTAATTTGCATTAATATGAACTTAGCATTATGAATAAGAAATCATATGATTAAATTTGATAAGGCCTGACACGAGATCCATGCCTTATATTTAATCGGGATATTGTAGCGTAGAAGGAATTCATTGTACGGTAACTAGTCACTGACATGTTCTTGGTATTCTAAGCAGTGAATTCATATTATCCGGATAGTCGCGATATGTTGAGAAGCATCCCTCACGATGTAGAATAAATATAATTAATCAGTTAATTATATTTAATGAATTTTAGAATTCATATAATTAATAAATAAAAAGTTTATTATTATTATTTATTTCTACTACCGGCTTAATATTGAACCTACAGGGTCACACCATAAAAGATTAATTTATTGATGAAGGTATTTTGAGAGAGCAAGTTATTTTCTAAATAGTTTAGAAAAGGAAATAATGATTAAAATAGTTTTAATTATTATTAAAGCATTTTATAAGATAAAATGTGGGGTTAATATATATATATATAAAGATATATTAAAAAACCCTAGGAGAGCCCTATAAATAGAATGAGATAGTTCATTCTAAAGGACTTGAGTTTTTGTGAAAACCTAGTTGCCACCCTCTTCTTCTTCATCTCTCTCTCTCTCTCAAAAGAAGAAAAACTCCATTTTTATAAAAGCTTAGTTTTATAAAAAGCTTCATCGAAGGATTATTCTTGGTGGATACCGGTAGAGTGCTTCACACTCTGAGGAGCAACTGCTAGAATCCATTTTTATAAAGCTTCGATTTTCAAGGTATGGTTACGATTCCTCCGCTCTTTCATTTTATATATTTTTCAATATGTGCAATATGTGGTTTTTACGGAATAAATGTTATATCACGCTTCCGCTCATCCGTAAATTCCTTCAATGGCATCAGAGCTAGGTTATGCATATATAGATTCATATGAAAAATTTCAGATGTTTTTATGCATGTATGGATTTATTATGATTTTTGCAAGTTTATTTAGATTTAATTATGAATTAATTCGAAATAATTTTTGCATTGGATTTTGACTACTGATCTGGGTTCTACAAATGTTGTAGATGATCTAGATATTTTTTTCATAATTTTGTGATGTGTATATTATTTGTTATGAATTTTTTAAAATTGTTTTAATTAAAATTCATAAAATAATCATACATGTGAATAATATGAAATTAAGATTGCACAAGGACCCTATATCCACCTGGTAATTTTTGCTACTGCCTGATTCAAGAAATCATATTATTTTGATTTTTTTATTAATTTATTAATTAATTGTTAATTAATTTATTAATATTAAAATAAAATAATAATAACAATAAAGGGCAATAATGGCTAGAGGAGTTTTCTTTTTTTAAATGTTATAAATGCTAAGTTAGTGTTTTAATGCTAAAGGAGTTACAAGCATTAAATAAAATAGCATAGAATTGTTGTAACTTACTTAGCATTAAATAAATTAAAAAAAAAACTGCTGGGAAGGGCCTGTAACGCATGCCGGGAATGTGTTACAGGGCCTGTAACGCGTGCGCGTCATGCGTTACACATTTAATAGCTTTTAATTGTTGTAACGCATGAGCGTCATGCGTTACAGCCCCTCTGTCCACATTAAATTTGATTTTTTGGGAGTTTGGTAACTCCGTTTTGGGCGTGCAATATACCGTTGGATTCGTTTTTCCGAGACGGATCTAATGCAGTGGTCAAATATTTTTTATATAAAAGTTTGGAACTGTTTATATTCCCGGAAATGTTTTAAAGCATGTATTAATTGTTTTAATTGCTTTTAAATACTATAATAAATCCATACATCATTATATCATTGTATGACATGATATTACTTGCATGCTTATTTGTTTATTTATTTTATATATGAGATATATGCCTATATTTACCATGCGATGATAGATTTAGGTGAACTTAAATCAATATAAGGCGTGCTCTAGAAAATCTAGAATAGGAATTGTTTCTTTCCTTAACAATAATATTATGAGTACAACCATGAGATTCTTATGTTTATGAAACATAGAGTGAAATACTCTTTTGATGTTGAAAATGAAAATTTCTGTCTAGGCCGTTGGGTTTTAAGCGGGACCGATGTGACCCCTCCAACACACTGGGAATTTTTCATTTAAGTATCATAATTGTATTTTGTTCAAGAAAAAGGGAATCTTCTAGTAATATGATTATGGTTGTAACATAATATAATCCCTCTAAAATTAAATAATATCAAGTAGTAATTGGCCAATGACACAACGGGCTTGTGTCGGTCATAGCCTTCCAACATGGTAGAAAGTAGTTCTTATTTTTGAATCATTATCGTTTCGTGCTACAGCCGAGGGCTTTGATTTCGAAATAAGAAATACTTGTCGATTACATAGAGATGTGTACAGTGAATTAGAATCTAATGGTCGTTACGTACTACAGCCGTGGGCTGTTGGAGACTGATTCAATTGTATGAAATGTTGGGTTAGACTTGACTTAGAATATTGAGTTTGTCGTGCTACAGCCGTGACTCAATTATTCAAGAGGCTAAAGTTTTATAGGGAGGAGTTGAGTGAAACATTGCATAGCTCAACTTGCAGTTCTTCATGAAGTCCATCATCTTGAAAAAGATACTGTTCGGGTTTTCCTTGACAACAAAAGGGATGGAGTTGTTTTTCTCATAGATGAACCCTCCAGCAGACATAAGCTTGACTATGGGTGCCATTGTTGTGTGAAGAAAAGCTTCGAACTGAATTGCTTGTTAGAGAGAAGAAGAGAGAAAAGCCTTTGGAATTTTTGAGAACAGGTAAAAAGAAATTAAAGAAAATAGAATTTCTTAAATACTCCCCCAAAAATTCTCAGAAAAAGAGTCCAATAATAAATGTAAATTACTGGATTGGCTTAAAAATATAACCGTTACTTTTAAAGAATTACCATGATTTATACTTACAGGGGTGTATGCATAGATCGTGGTAAAAGACGTGTCAAAATTTCAACGGTTCAGATTAAAAGCGATGTATCAACGAATCACAATTGGGCGTTTAAGGTCCCGTTTGTTTCGTTGATAAAGCTGCGTTTCGTTGATATATAAAAAAAACTATCAACGAAACACCCAGAAAAATGCTAAGACTGTCAACGAAATGGTGCGTTTCGTTGACATAGTAATTTTGACTTAGACAAAATTTCACTTTTCCCTGAGAAAATTAATTCACAGAAAAACATAGCAAATTTCTGGCTACCTTGTAACTTGCAAATATCTCAAAAATATTTAAGAGAAATTTAGCATACCTAGCTCACTTACTAATCTTGAGAATGTTGATTCATCAAGTGGCTTGGTAAAGATGTCTGCAAGTTGTTGTTCACTTGGAACAAAATGTAACTCCACAGTACCATTCATAACATGTTCTCTAATGAAATGGTACTTGATGTCAATGTGCTTGGTCTTTGAATGCTGCACTGGATTCTCAGTAATGGCAATGGCACTAGTGTTGTCACAGAAAATAGGAATTTTCTCAACTCTTATTCCATAATCAAGTAGTTGATTTTTCATCCATAAAATCTGTGCACAACAACTTCCAGCTGCAATATACTCAGCCTCAGCTGTGGAGGTAGAAACTGAGTTTTGTTTCTTGCTGAACCATGAGACAAGCTTGTTTCCTAAGAATTGACAGGTGCCTGTTGTGCTTTTCCTGTCAATTTTACATCCTGCAAAATCTGCATCTGAATAACCAATTAGTTCAAAGCCAGATTCTCTAGGATACCAAATTCCAAGGTTTGGTGTTCCTTTGAGATATCTGAAAATTCTTTTAATAGCAACTAAATGGGATTCCCTAGGATCAGCTTGAAATCTAGCACATAGACATGTAGCAAACATAATATCAGGTCTACTAGCTGTTAAATATAAAAGTGAGCCTACCATGCCTCTGTAACCTGAAATGTCCACAGATTTTTCCTTAGTATTCAATTCAAGTTTGGTGGCAGTAGGCATGGGAGTTTTGGCAGGAGAGCATTCCATTAAGTTAAACTTCTTTAATAAATCATGATTATATTTTGTTTGACTAATGAAAATGCCTTCATTAACTTGCTTCACTTGAAGACCAAGAAAGTAAGTTAATTCTCCCATCATGCTCATTTCATATTTACTTTGCATAAGCTTGGCAAACTTTTGACAAAGTTTCACATCTGTAGACCCAAAGATTATGTCATCTACATAAATTTGAACAAGTATAGTAGAGCCATTCACAACCCTGTGAAAAAGAGTTTTATCTACAGTACCTCTAGTGAAGTGATTCTCAAGGAGGAACTGTGAAAGTGTGTCATACCAGGCTCTAGGTGCTTGTTTCAAACCATAGAGTGCTTTGAGGAGGAAGTATACATATTCTGGAAAATCATCATTTTCAAAACCAGGAGGTTGACTTACATACACCTCCTCTTCCAATTCCCCATTCAGAAAAGCACTCTTCACATCCATTTGATAGACTTTGAAATTGGCATGGGCTGCATAGGCTAGGAAAATCCTTATTGCTTCTAGTCTAGCAACAGGAGCAAAGGTTTCATCAAAATCAATTCCTTCTTCCTGTGAATAGCCTTTTGCAACCAATCTAGCTTTGTTCCTTGTGACTATGCCATTTTCATCCATCTTGTTTCTGAACACCCATTTTGTGCCTATGACACTCCTGTCCTTAGGCTTGGGCACCAGCTTCCATACATTGTTCCTCTCAAATTGGTTTAGCTCCTCTTGCATAGCTAAAACTCAATCTGGATCTAGAAGTGCATCCTCAACTTTCTTTGGCTCATCTTGAGACAGAAAGCTGCTATATAGACATTCTTCTTGAGTTGCTCTTCTAGTTTGGACTTTTGAAGTAACACCACCTATAATAAGTTCAAAGGGATGATCTTTAGTCCATTTCCTTGAGGGAGATAGATTTTCTCTTGAAGAGGTAGCTTCATGATCATGATTGCCTTGATTGGATATTTATCCTTGAGAAACTCCCCCTGAGTTTGTTGTCCCTAAATGATCACTTCTAGAAGCATTTCTATGACTGTCAACGGTATGACCATTTTGGCTGTCAACGAAACGCTCATTTTGACTGTCAACGAATCCACCATCATGACTGTCAACGAAATGACCATTTGGTCTGCTAGCAGCTATTCTTTTCAACCTTAATGCAGCAATTTCATCTTCACTGCTGCTTTCATCTGTGCTAGATACAACAACTTTAGCCTGTTTCTCAGTAGCCTTAACATGATTCACTTGATCTCCTTCCTCATTCTCAAAAGAAAGACTTTCATGGAAACCTTCATCACAGAGACCTTGAATTTTGAGATCATTAAAAACAACATGTACAGATTCCATAACAATGTTGGTTCTGAGATTATAGACTCTGTAAGCTTTCCCTGCTGCATATCCCACAAATATTGCTTCATCTGCCTTTGCTTCAAATTTCCCCAAATGCTCAGCTTGATTTCTCAGAACAAAGCACTTGCATCCAAAGACATGAAGAAAATCCAATAGTGGCTTCTTTCTTTTGAGTAGCTGATAAGGGGTCATTCCTTTGGCCTGATTAATCAAAGAGATATTTTGAGTGAAGCAAGCTGTATTAACTGCCTCAGCCCAAAAATAAGTTGGTAACTTTGATTCGTCTAGCATTGTCCTTGCAGCTTCAATAAGTGTTCTGTTTTTCCTTTCAACTACACCATTTTGCTGTGGTGTTCTTGCTGCTGAAAACTCATGCAAAATACCATTTTCTTCACAGAACACCTTCATGCTTGAATTCTTGAATTATGTCCCATTGTCACTCCTAATCCTTCTTACTTTCAAGTCAGGATGATTGTTTACCATCTTGATGTGATTGATAATGATTTCACTTGCCTCATCTTTGGAGTGTAAAAAGAAAGTCCATGTAAATCTAGAAAAATCATCAACAATCACAAGACAATATTTCTTCTTTGAAATAGACATGACATTTACAGGGCCAAACAAATCCATATGAAGCAACTCAAGCTGATGGACAATTGATGACTCTGTCTTGCTTTTGAATGATGCCTTTTTTTGTTTCCCTTTTTGACAGGCATCACACAAACCATCCTTGGAAAACTCCACCTGTGGAATTCCTCTTGCAAGATCCTTCCTCACCAAATCTTTCATAACTTTAAAATTCAGATGAGATAATTTCTTGTGCCATAGCCAAGTTACATCCTTGCTTGCCTTGCTGAAAAGACAAGTGATGGTGTCTGAACTTGTGCTACTAAAGTCAGCAATGTACACATTCCCTCTTCTGAATCCAGTCATTACCACATTGTTGTTTCCTCCTTTAGAAACAACACATGCTTCTTTCGAAAAAGTAACTAAAAATCCTTTGTCACAGAGTTGGCTGATACTAAGCAAATTGTGCTTAAGACCATCCACCAATGCAACCTCATCTATGATGACATTCTCTTTTGAAATCAAGCCATATCCCTTTGTGTAGCCTTTGCTGTCATCTCCAAAAGCAATACAAGGGCCAGCTCTTTCCTGAAACTCTGTGAGCAGGGTAGAATCACCAGTCATGTGTCTTGAACAACCACTATCCAAGTACCAAAGATTCCTTTTGTCTCCCTGCACACAATAAAACCAAATCAAGTTGATTTTGGTACCCAAGTTTCCTTGGGTCCTGTTTTGTTAGCCTTTGCTTTTCCTTTAATATCATTTTTCACCTTGGGCTCAGATTGATTTAAATCAATCTTTACCCTTGGTGTTGATTTCTGAAAGTTGCTCACATTTTCATTCATAGCATGCATAGTTGGTGGAACAAACATGTTATTCATATTCCATGGCATTTGTGGCACATTAAACATAGTCATGTATGGATTAGGCACAAACGACATGCTAGCATATGGATTCTGAAATTGTGCATATGGAGCAAACATGTTAGGCATAACAGGCATTGTAGGCATAGAACTATTCATTGCAGGCTTGGGCATTTTCACATTAGCAGTTTTCTTAACAGATTTGCAGTTAGTAGATAAATGACTAACACTTCCACAATTGACACACGTCTTTCTAGGAGCATATTTATCAGGTGTGTAATTGTTGTGTTTGTTAATCCCTACTTTGCCATTCCTGTTATTCTTTTTATTTCCCTTAGCCTCAACTTGAACATTCTCTAACTTATCTTTCAATTGCTTGTTGGACAAGTGACCTACATTAGCTCTCTCAACAGGCTTCTCAACTTTCTTTGATTTACTAGACTCACCTTGAACAAAGTTCTTGGTGACAGGACCATACTTATTATTAAGTCTAGTGAGTTCATCTTTTCTTTTCTCTGTCAACGAAACAGCCTGATCGGTTGATGGTTCATCTGTCAATGAAACATTGCATTCCGTTGACATATCAACCTTCAACAAATGATCATTGTTGTTTGTTGACTCTGTTTCTGATTCTAAGGTTTCACCAACATACCCTAGCTTCTCTTTGTTCTTTTTCCATGATTGCTCACAGAAAGATTCCATACCTTGAACATTAATGATGTTGGTGGCAACATTCCTGGCATCTTTCCATTTTGCAATCACACTTTGTTCTATCTCAAGTTGTGTTTTAAGAATTTCTTCTCTTTGTAACACGTTCTCAAGTTCCTTCTTAGCATCCCTACTAACACATCTCATTTTCTCAAATTAAATGAGCTGTGCTTCTAACATTGCATTCCTATCACTTAAGAGCAAATTAGTCTCTTTTATTCTTGAATTCTCTTTGGTAAGTGATTTAAGAGTAACACGCAAATTATATAGTACAGTAGACATTTCATTTACTGCACTATCGCATTCCTCTTTAGAAAGCTCAGAAAGATTAGTAATTGTTACCTGGTTGCTTGAGGAGCTTGCTTCCTGCTCATGATTGTTAGCCATAAGAGCCAAGTTGACATACTCAACGTCATCATCAGAATCTTCACCATTACCAGCCCAATCATACTCCTGAGACATGAAAGCCTTTTCTTTTTGCTTGAGAAGTTCAAAGTATTTCTTTTTATAATCAACAGGCTCAAATTTCCTGTTGCCCTTCTCAATCTTGGGCTTTCTGCAGTCTCCAACAAAGTGACCAAGCATTCCACAATTGAAACATTTAGATTTAGACTTTTCAATCAAGTTACTTTTGTTAGGTTGAAAGTCTCTCCTTGGTGGCCTTGCTTCTGAGTTTCTCTTGAACTTGAACTTAGAGAATTTTCTTGATAGAAAAGCAATGTGTTCATCAATCTCATCTAAGTCATCCAAGTTGGCTGGTTCTGATTCTTCTTCTTCTGTCATCTTGCCTTTACCCTTGCTAACATCACTCCCACAACTAGCTCGACTAGTTGTGGCTTTTGCAGCTTCTTCTTTGTCATCTTCCAGTTGGTTCACAGATGCAATCAATGCAACAGATCCACCTTTCTTCTGTACCTTTTCAATTTCTTCATCTTGCTCCATTTCCAACTCATATGTCTTCAAGGTTCCATAAAGCCTTTCAAGAGTGTAGTCTTTGTACTCTTGAGTGTTTCTGAGAGAAACAGTCATAGGCTTCCATTCTTTTGGAAGAGCTCTAAGAAATTTAAGGTTTGAATCCTTGGTTTGATAGATCCTCCCATACAACTTTAATCCATTCAAAAGCTTTTGAAACCTACTAAACGTGTCATTTAGGGTTTCACTAGTTTTAAAATGAAAATGCTCATATTGTTGTATAAGGAGCTGCATTTTGTTTTCCCTAACTTGCTCGGTACCTTCACAGAGAGTTCTAACAGTGTCCCATACTTCTTTGGAGGTTGTACAGTTTATGACATTGTCAAACATCTCTTGCTCCAAACCATTAAACAGAATGTTCATGGTTCTTTTATCTTTATGGACTTCTGCAACATCTTCAATAGTCCATTCTGAGACAAGTTTTGGAATTTCCACATCAGGAGCATCATCTGGCAGTCCAACTCTAGATGCAAACTTCATGGGAACGTGTGGACCTTTCTCAATGCAGTCTACATATCTCTCATCCATAGACATGAGATGTAAATGCATCTTTACTTTCCAGTGAAAGTAATTGTCCTTATCAAGAACTGGTATTTTTACACCTGCATCCTTCTTCACCATGGCTTCTGTTTTTGGTCTTGATCTTTAAACTTCTTGTATGTTAGAAGCTTGCTCTGATACCAATTGTTAATCCCAAATGACCTAACAGAATTGTAGAAGGGGGGTTGAATACAATTCTTGATATTTCTTAAACTTAAAACAACTTACAAATAAAAACTGAACTTAAAGTAAAAATCACAAGCACATAAATAATTTCAGTTGGATTGTTTGATGATCCAACTGAAGTGTTTTTTTATTGCGGAAATAATCTGTGATACAAAATGTACACAGCTGCTCAGTTATAAGATTGTAGAGAAGTATGCTCTCAAAGATAGCTAATACAAACTATTTGTTTTTCTTCTCTTATCTCTAAAGTAACTGCTACACTTGGTTATAAATACTCAAGTTTACAATTCTACGTTTGGCTAAACTAAAGAACAATAGTAGTAACCATCAGTAGCTTGTTTTTCATTCCTTTTGTCCAATGGTCCTTGGAGATCTTTGATTTTGTCTTCATGCTTATTTTAATCATTCCCAAGAGCCTTATTGGAAATTGGAATGTTTCCTTATTTCCAGTAACCATTTTGATGGCTTCCAATGCAAAGTACACTTCCATATCTCCTTTAGATCTGTTCAGTAAACTGTCACTATCACTTTGTCAACTGTTCAAAAAGCAATAGTGATTCGTTGATAGCAGGGAGATGTGTTTCGTTGATAGCTTTATTCTTCATTCCGTTGATGGTGTTTCCTTCGTTTCGTTGATGGTGTTTCCCTCGTTTCGTTGATGGGTAAACTCCATACCGTTGACAGAGTGATCTTCATACCGTTGACATGTCTTCACTTAGGCAAAATTACAAGGCATAATATATTTACAATTAACCAACCTATTTTGCCTATCTAGTACTTAGTCAACATGACTTAGAAAACCTATCTAATACATACAACATAATCCATATCAAACTGTGAAGTATTGTACAGTGCAATTGCTACATTACTCATTTCGTTGATGAGCTTCCTGTCAACGGAATGCTGCAAAGCATGCCATTTCGTTGACAGCTACAAAATGATTTAATACAAAATCTAATAAGTGTTTTTATAATTATCATCAAGAACAACATATTCCTAACATTAATAACAATCCGTGCATCGCACGAGTTTTAAGCTAGTATTATATAATTTACAAAAAAAACTTTGAGTTTTACAGTAAAACCATGAGAACGAAATAGTATAAGTTATTAGTTAAGGACACGTATAAGGATTAGTTTTAGTTTTAAATGAGAACAAAATTTTAATTCAAAACAAATCCCAGTAAAGCATTAATTATATAGAGAAAAGGGAATTAGTAATTGAAATGAAAAAAAAGGCCACGTAGGTGACCAAATAAAAGAAAGACAAGGTCACCCCACCCATCTGACTATATGATACCAATTAACTAGGCAAATACTAAATAATAGTAAATAAAAAGATGAACAAGAAAATTACAAAATGTTGAAGAAACTATCTTCCTTATTAGTATTACGAAGATTACAATGAATCTCTGCCTCATAATACCTCTGTGGCCTCTAAACCCTAGTTGCATCCTCCTTTGAACAAGTAGAACGATAATTATTAAGCTATGGCTCACGCACGGGAGACCCGAATTCGTAAGTGAGGATCCCTGATCTGAAAAGAAAACTACAACTCTACAACCCAACTAGGATATCAAAATTTCTAAGTTCCTAAATTAGTTAAAGATACATGTGTATCAGGACTCCCCCATTTGGGAACTTAAATGTTTAAGCTAAAACAAGAGGTTAGGGAACTCCAGCTCTCCCTAATTTTGTTCAACCATCTGGATTTACTTGGCACTTGACCAGCACCCCAATACGAAACATTATTCTCCGCGTCGTGTACTAGTCACTTTACGCTCCAAGATGCAATCTGTCTTCAATGGCTCTTTTCGATCAATTAAATCACAAGTCATCAACCAATGGTAAAATCACTTTGTCATCTCCATCATCGTCTAGTAATGGTGGTTCAAACAGCTTTAGGTATTCAGCATTAATGACCGAATACATTCCAATATAAGGTAGCAAATCAAGTTTGAAGGCGTTGTCCCCAATTTGGTCCAAGTTTCTGAATGGTCCATATCTCATTACTCAACTTCAACCATACCAAACTTCAACCATACCCGGTCGTCCACACCAAAGTTGCATGGAACTCGATGTTTATCATGTTTGCCTTTGTACTTCGCCTGTGACTTTTTCAATTGTGCTTCAACAGTAGCATGAATTTGACTGATCTTTTCTAAAAACCTTTGGGCGCGAAGCTTACTAGTTTCGCCCTTTCGATCTTGAACCTCATTAGTAGTAAAAGCTAAATTAAATGGACTAGGAGGCAGGTACCCGTAGCATGTTTCAAATGGCGACTTACCAGAGGAACTATGAACTACCTGATTGAAAGCAAATTGCAGATAAGGAAGACTTTCATCCCAGTTTTTTGGATTCTTAGCATTATACCCTAGTAACATATGCAACATGGTCGTGTTAACCACCACTACAAGAAAGTAAGGCTAATTTCGACAAATTAAATTCGACAGAAACTAAATTCGACAGAATTCCGTCGAAATTATACACTGCGGCTAAATTCGACAGTTTTCGGCCGAAAATGCATTTTGTCGAAATTAATTTGTCGAATTTAGTACTAAATTCGACAGTTTTTTTTATGTTGTCGAATTCAATACTAAATTCCACAGATTGTTTTATGCTGTCGAATTTAGTGAAAAGTGGGAATTTTGCCGCCTATATTTTTGAATTTGGTAAAAGGTGGGATATTTCTCACCCAAACTTTTTCATAATATTCAAAACTATATTCGACAGAGTTCCGTCGAATTTAGTACCAACTAATAAATTCGACAAAAAACGATCGAATTTAGCCGCGGTTGAAAATTTATGCAGTCTCAATGAAAATCCCTTAAAAAGAGAGGGAAAAGTCCCATCAAAATGTTAAATTTAGAAAACTAAATTCGACCGAATTTGAAAATAAGGTTGGCGGGAATTTTGCCGCCTAAAAATTTTCAATTTTGGTGAAAACAAATTCAACCAAATTTAGTCGAATTTAATAAATGTGACCGAATTCAGTTGAATTTATTATTTTCATAATTTTAAAAATATGTTATTAATTTTATAAATGTTTGTACACATCATGAAAAATAAATAAAAATACAAGAATAACATTCATTACATGTCAGAATTTAGTTGTACAAAAATTTTACATAATTTTTTTATATGATTAGATAATGTTGAACTTTCATTTTTTGATACTTTTAAAAAAATTAAATAAAATATCTAATTAGTTTTAAAAAATACAAAAAAAATATGAATGTATTTATACGACATGTTACATTCAATAAAAAAATTTGAATAAATAATAGTGGGTAGAAAAAAAAATTATAGTTCTGTACATAAACAACATAGTTGAGTTGAAAATGGGGGGTTTAGGGTTTAGATTTAGGGGTTGGACTAGGGTTATAGTTTTTAGTTTAAAAGAATATAGTGGGTGCAAAAAATTAATTAATTTAAATATATATATCTTAAACATTTTAACAAATATATATATATATATGTCACTTACACTAAATTCGACTACAAACGTTAATTGGTCGAATTTAAGCTTTAGTTCGACTGATATCAGTTGAATTTAGCTAAATTCAACCGATATCAGTCGAATTTAGCTAAAATCAACTGACTTCTGTCGAATTTATCCGTGTTTTATTTTGACCACTAATCTGTCGAATTTAGCTAAATTCAACCGATTTCTGTCGAATTTACCCGTGTTTTATTTTCGACCATATTTGGTTGAATTTAGTAAAATTCAGAATAAGTTAATTTTCTCTTGCCACGTGTCACGCTAGTAGTGGTTGAAAAACAAGCACATGGATTGCTCTTTTACATTGAATCTAAACCATCCATTTCTTCCCTAAAATATTTCATCCTAACCATTAATTTAATTACACTCATGTCTTTCTCTTTTATATATTCCATTCATTCATATTTTCTCATAAACATTCAATTACTCCTACTCCATTTTTCTTCTCTAACAAACATACTTATCAATTTATATACATAAACACTAACACATGTTTCATATATTTTAAGCAATATATATACATAATTCATATTAGCACATCCATTAATTACATTTCTAGCATCCGACGAGTTCACCCCAATCAATTCCGGCAAGTTCACCCCCATTCAATTCCGGCGAGTTGTTTGTAGTATGCTTCTTAAAAGCGAAACAACACAAGTCATTATAATTATACACGCCAAATTAAGTTTTTTTTTATATTTTCTTTACACTTGGATATTATTTGGGTAGAGTAATTTTTATAGTGTTTGAGTTTTAATGTGTTTCAAAAGAAGTAGAAATTGTTGTATTTTTAGTTCAACATTATTGATTTATATTATTTTCGGATTAGTACAAAAAATGACTATTGTATCCATTATTGTTTAATGTAATTACCTTCTTGATATACAAAAACTAGTGAAAAATCGCAAAAAAATGGATAAATTATTGAGCAGCAGATTCTGCTGCTTATTTTTTCAAAACTGGTGTTCATTAAATTCGACCCAATTTGGTCGAATTTAATATGTAATTTGGACTGTGTTCCGTCGCATTTAGCATACTAATTTCGATCATATTTTGTCGAATTTAATGCACTAAGGGCGCCAAAATTTGAAAATTTAAATTTTTTAGCGGAATTTGAAAATTTGAAAATTTTGAAATATTCGGCTAAATTCGACAGAATTTAGTCTGTCGAATTTACATAAATTCGACAGAATTTGCTAAATTCGACGCGAGCATTTTCGACAAACACATTTTCTGTCGAATTTAGTTAAATTCGACAAAATTCGGTCGAATTTAGTTAAATTCGACAGAATTTTTCTTGTCGAATTTAGCCGTTTTTCTTGTAGCACCTCTGTTTGACCGTCAGTCTGCGAATGAAAAGCAATGCTCCTCTTTAATTTGGTATCCATCATTCCCCCATAAAGCATCCCAGAATTGTCATAAGAAGCGGCCATCTCGATATGATATAATTGAACTTGGCTTCGTTGTACATGCTCCTGTAATTGTCTTCTTGCAAGGAATCAGGACTACCATTTTACTGAAACGATCAACCACGACATACAAATAGTCATTCCCAGACCTTGGCCACTGGAAACCACCCAAGAAATCCATAGAAATACTCTCCCACGGACGACTAGGTACTGATGGTAGATACAAACCTCTTTTCTTGTTTGCTAGTTTAGATATGCAACATAACTTGCAACCTCGTACATACCTTGAAACATAATTTTGCATCTTTGGCCAAAAGACATAGGGTCGCAGATTCAATAAAGTCTTCTCAACCCCAAAGTGACTTTCCACCCTAGAAGTATGTGCCTCATGAATCCATTGCAACCTATCACCGTCTTCTTGAATGCAAAGTGTTAGAATTTTATAATTGATAAAAGTAAAATAAATATAATAAAAAGTATTTAAAAAGTAAACAAAACAACACTGTTTATTTATATTGTTTCCATAATAATAAAATACAATTGTGAACCTTTATATAGGCTACACCTAAAACAAATTAACTGATAAATAGGTAACCCTAACTATCACGTAAACAATCATCTAGAAAATCTCATTCAAAAACTACAACTAATTCCTAAATGATAGAATTAATACAAATCTAAACATAACTATTTTTTATTTTAAATTTTGAATCACATTTATCTAACATCCTCTCTTGATTCAAAATTACTAAAATATAAAATTAAATAAAAATGAAGCACTTCTCTTCAATTTCTTTCTAGTGATGCACTTCTCATCACCAAACACGTGATGCACTTCTCATCACTAAACACGTTGATGCACTTCTCACCAACACCCATGGAGCACTTCTCTCCACAAACATTTTTCTTGGTGCACTTCTCACCAAATTACATGGAGCACTTCTCTCGATAAACATTATTTTTAAAAAAACATCATGGCCACCCGTGCCCTGCTTTCTTTCTCATCATCATCATAACAATCTTGGTGTCTCTTGTCTTGACCCTCCTTCATGTTTTCTTCCTCTGAAATTTTGATTGACTCATCTTCAAATTCTTCTTCTGAAGCTTTGATGGACTCATCTTCAAAAAACTTGATTTGACTTAGTGTTGGATTGTTTTCAAGAGGTTGCATCTCCCTCTCAAATTCAATCTTCCACAAACTTGAATCTCTTACTTCACTCACAGATCCCTTAAGATCATTTAAACTCTGATACCATGTTAGAATTTTATAATTGATAAAAGTAAAATAAATATAATCAAAAAGTATTTAAAAAGTAAACAAAACAACACTGTTTATTTATATTGTTTCCATAATAATAAAATACAATTGTGAGCCTTTATATAGGCTACACCTAAAACAAATTAACTAATAAATAGGTAACCCTAACTATCACGTAAACAATCATCTAGAAAATATCATTCAAAAACTACAACTAATTCCTAAATAATAGAATTAATACAAATCTAAACATAACTATTTTTTATTTTAAATTTTGAACCACATTTATCTAACACAAAGAAACGAACCTTTGTATAATAAGCCATCACATATCTCAGACTCACTTTTGTATCCTTGTTGAGCCTTTTCATACACATCCTTGAAGGCCGATGCATATCATGTGATATATTCGAAAGGAATTAATGGTTGTATATGCATTGCCACCAATAAGGAATTTACTGGTAGATCCATTCTTATATTTTATAACAATGTGAAATGCCATCAAGTACGACATCCACTTCATGTGTCTGGCTTAATTGCTGTAACTTAGTTTGAGCATGAAGATATTCTAATGGCTTGTGGTCGGAGTGAACCACCAGCTCTTCACCCAATAGGTACACCCTCCAATGTTTGACTGCCTAATAGAGAGCATAGAACTCCTTGTCATAATATGGGTAGTTCTTTATCGCCCTTGTAAATAATTCAGAATGATATTCCACTGGTTTACCATCCTATAGTAAAACTGCTCCCATAGCATAGCTAGAAGCATCTGTCTCAATCTCGAAAGTAAGCTGTAAATTAGGCAATGCTAAAACCGGTGCTTCTGAAATCTTTCGCTTTAATAACTTAAAGGCATCCTCATGGTTGTCCACTAGTACAAAAATTACTTTCTGCGTCGCACTTTATGCGTCGGTTTAATAAAGAACCGACGCATATACCCATTAAAAGCGTCGGACTTTACCTTAACCGACGCATATTGTCTCTTGTACATAACTTATTGCGTCGGTTATTTATTTCGCCGACGCTTATACTCCATTTCTTGCGTCGGTCATCTAAATGCCGACGCCTAAAAGCACTTTTTTTGCGTCGGACTCAAACAACCGACGCTAAAGGTATTTTTTGCGTCGGGCTCCCTAGAACCGACGCTTAAAGTTGAACACTGAAAACCTGTATCACGCCCAACACTGAACAGTACTCCCGATTCAAGCCCCACACATAAAAAAAACACGTTCAAAATCTCACATATAATAAATCATTTGTTCAATTAATTATTTGAAAAACAAAATTCTAAAACATTTAAAACTTATGATTATATAAAAATATAAATTAGTTTAAATAAATATAAATTCAATACTCACAAATAAAAAATTATATTATTAAATATTATCAAACACGTTTTATTTTATTATACATTAGCTACCGAAATAAAAAATGAAATTATTAAATCATTAGCTACTCACATTTTATTATAGGCTGCTCCACCCTCGACCCTCGACCCCCACTCTCTCTAAATCACTCCCTCACAATTGACAACCAAATTAGGCTCGATTGTTAAAGTTTTATTTGTTATTGGGTTGAATTGGTGGCTCGATTGAATTTGGCAGGCTCGATTTGACAACCAAATTAGGGCAAAGAGGGATACGAGGGGGAGAGGTTTTTCCGACGCAAAGAGGGCTCTTTTCTTGGTATTATATCTATCTCTTCTCTATATATATATATATATATGTATGTAAGTGTTGTTTGTTATACATGTATCTATCTCTTCGCTTGATTTGCTTTTAATGTTGCCTGGATATGTTAGATATGAAATCGAAATTAAAATTTATGCAGAGAGTGGGGGAGAGTATGAGTATGTAGAGAGTGGGGGCGAGTATGAGTATGCTAAAACTTGGAAAAATTGTAAAACTTGTAAGTATGAGTGTTTGGTCAAAACTTGTAAAACTTGTAAAACTTGATTTGCTTTTAATGTTGCCTGAATATGTTAAGTTTTGAATATGCAGAGTTTTTGCTTTCAGTTCTGAATTGAATTCTTAAAAAAATTTATAAATGAAAAAACATACAAAAAAAGAGAGTTAACTCACAAAATAGCAGGTAAAGAAAGTTCTCAAGCAAAACTTTGTTATCCATTATTGGCATGAAGCAACACTATGCACATTGCTCAACATTATTTGAAGCACAGAACCACCTAAAGTATTTCTATTTGAGAAAATAACTAAAACATTACACAAAACAAAATAATAATAATAAAAAAAGTTCTCTAATCCTTACATGATTGCACTGAAATCACCCCTCTCTTCAGCTCATGGAAGTAGCGACGAGTCTGATAAGAACGAAAGCATTTCTGCACCTCAAGTGTGCCTCACAAAACCTGTTTCCTTGCTTCCTCTGAATCACCAATCTAATATGCAATTAACATGTTAAACTAAATTACCTTTCATATTTCACATGAAACTAGACATTCATATATCTCAGTGTCCCAAGCCCTAATATGAATTTCTTAATATAATAAACGAATACAATTAAAATGAGTTTTTTTTCAATTAAAGTCTCTGTCTGTTTCCTAATTTTTCCTTTGGCCAGAAGATTGCTCTTCATAATTGTCCTTGAAAATGAATAATATGTATAAAAATAAAGTCAGATTCAGCGGCGATCATAAAAAACCAAAGGGTTGTGCAAATTTTTGGATTTGAACCAAAGCCTATACACGTACATAAACACATTGTTGTTTAGTATTACCTTTTTGGCAAGAAAACCTCTTGAATCTTTTATCACACAACTGAAACTAGTAGAGGAGTCATTCAAATTATTGGGAAGCCGTCGCTTATTGAGAACCTTTATTTTTACCTTTCATTCAAAATATTTCTACTATTTTCTCACTTTAAGCTTACCTCTAAATGATTTCAAACTTTTCACCAAAGATGAATTCGTGTATAAACTATAAAGTGTTCAATTAACACTGCTGTCGTTTTGCTGCAGAAGGGTTATAACTCTGAACAAAATGGTACCATGAGCTGGACAGAGTCGACATCAATCATTCAGTCCATTTCTATCAGACTTAGAACGAACTAAAGTCTCGAATCTCGAATCAGTCAAACTCATTCAATATCTCAGCTCCGAAATCCCAATAACATCAACAAATTTGCCCTGGTAACATCTCACGTAAAGAATAAATACAAAATCTCTTTCTATTTTTAAGTCCAAATCAATATTTTACCATATAATTACTCCAACTACTACAGCAACATCCCTGACCTTATTAACTGAAAAGATCCAGTAAATCGGATAATTCTATATTAACCATGCTATAAAATTTAAAATATATTATACATTTTAATAACTATACTTATAGAAATATTCTGTAGAAATATATATAACACGTATATTTTAACATTTGCCCTCCCTTCTATATAATCTGTAGAAATATAATATGGATCGTCATACATGGATGTACAAAATATCACGTGTAGCACGGGAGTATATTGATGGAGTTGAGAATTTCATTGAATTTGCGGAGGAATTTCTAAAGAAGAAAAGAATGGAACTGGGAAAGGAAGAAATGATCATGTGTCCATGTCGTGATTGCTATAATTTAAAAAAGTATCCTAGTGCTACGACAGTGCGTGATCATCTATTTCATCGTGGTTTCATGAATGATTATACTAAGTGGATTTAGCATGGCGAAGGAATACATTCTGAAAAGACAAAGAAATCTGATCAGAATTATGAAAGTAATGAAGATAGTATACGTACCAATAAAGAAGATGATGCAGAAAATGATAGGGTCGATGAGATTTTCCAAGATATTGAAGATCTTCTAATGTAGCAGCCTAAAATTCTTGAGAACTTGGTTGATGATTCAAAGAAACTTCTCTATCCAGGGTGCAACGCTCAGTTTACTAGGTTATCTACAACCTTGAAGTTGTGTAAGCTCAAAGTAAAGAACGGGTGGAGTGACAAGAGTTTCACAGAAATGCTAAAACTTCTTGTAAACATACTTCCTCCGCATAACGAGCTTCCCACTTCCACCTATGAGGCAAAGAAGATACTATGTCCCCTGGGTATGAATGTAAAGAAGATACATGCATGTCCAAATGATTGTATTTTATTTCACAATGAGCATGAACATCTACACACATGTCCAAAGTGCGAAGCCTCTAGGTACAAACGTGAAGGTAATAATTCTTCTATTGATAACAAGAAAAGGCCTCCAGTTAAGGTGTTACGGTATTTGCCCATAGTGGAACGATTCAAACGCCTCTTTGCAAATGTCAATGATGCAAAACTTATGAGGTGGCATGTGGAAGGGAGAAAATCAGATTGGATGCTCAGACACCCTGCTGACTCTCCACAGTGGAGAACCATTGACGGAAAGTTCCCGGAATTTGGTGGAGAAGTTAGAAATCTACGACTTGGACTTTGTGCGGATGGCATGAATCCATATCGCACTTTAAGCTCTAAACATAGCACTAGGCCGGTTCTTCTAACAATTTATAACTTGCCTCCTTGGTTGTGCATGAAGCGCAAGTATATGATGTTGACGTTGCTGATCCCCGGTCCAAAAGAAGCCGGAAACAACATAGATGTTTATCTTCAGCCACTTATCAAAGATCTAAAGTTATTATGGGATCAAGGTGAGAGAATATATGATGCATACAAACAAGATGATTTCACTTTGCGTGCCATGATTTTTTGTACCATAAGCGATTTTCCTGGCTATGAAAACCTTTCAGGGTACACTATCAAAGGAGCTAAAGCGTGTCCAATTTGTGAAGATGCTACGATTGACCTTCGTCTAAAACATTGCAAAAAAAATGTCTATATGGGTCATCGTACATTTCTTCCCCCCACTCACCCTTATCATAAGAGGAAAAAATCTTTTGATGGGACTATCGAGACTCGAGTGGCTCGTTTGCCTTTAACTGGGACAGAGGTTTTTGAACGAGTTAAAGATATTGATGTTGTACTTGGAAAGCTGTATAAAAAGCCAACTTCGAATAGTATTTGGAAGAAGAAATCTATATTATGGGATCTTCCATACTGGAAACACTTGCAAGTCAGACATTGTCTTGATTTTATGCATATTGAAAAAAATGTTTGTGAAAGCATTGTTGGGACACTATTGAATATACCTGGTAAGACAAAGGATGGGATAAAAACCAGATTAGACATGCACGAGATGGGTGTACGAGCAGAGAAAATGAGCTTTTGTGAGTGTTAATCTAGTGTAAAAGTTCCATCTGGATATTCCTCAAACCCAAAAAACCTCGTCTCATTAAAAGATTTGAAGCTGGTTGGTATGAAGTCACATGATTGTCATGTTTTAATGCAACATCTACTGTTGGTTGCAATTCGAGGCATTTTGCCGAAGGATGTGAGATTGGTTATCACGAAGCTGTGTTTCTTCTTTAATGCTGTATGCAGTATGGTCATTGATCCCATGACATTGGATAAATTACAAGTTGATATTATTGTTACACTTTGTGAATTTGAAATGTATTTCCCAGAGGCATTCTTTGACATTATGGTGCATTTAGTGATTCATCTTGTAAGAGAGATCAATATTTGTGGTCCTTTATATTTGCGGCAAATGTATCCTTTCGAGAGATTCTTGTGTATCTTAAAAGAATATGTGAGAAATTGAGGTTTGCCTGAAGCTAGCATAGTTGAAGGTTATTCGGTTGAAGAGACCATTGAATTTTTTTACAGAGTATTTAGCATCTGCTAATCCAGTTGGAATTCCAAGGTCTCGTCATGAAGGAAGACTTGACGGTCAGGGTACATTGGGACATAGAATGATCTCTCCTACGGTTGGAATACTTGATAGAGCACATCTTTTTGTATTACAACACATGACAGATGTTAATCCATACTTCCAAGAGCACATAACCCAGCTTCGAAAAATGCATACTTCTAAGAGTGGCAAGTGGGTTACAAATTAACACAATCGATCGTTCGTTAAATGGTTTAAAGATCGAGTGATGTCTCAATATTCAGAAAGTCCTTCCACCGTTTCTAATATATTGAAATGGTTAGCATATGGCCCTGACATTCCTGTGATATCCTACCAAGGATATGATGTTAATGGGTATACTTTCTATACACAGTGTCAAGATGACAAGAGCACTGTGCAGAATAGCGGTGTATCTGTAAAGGCTTCTACAACAGAATTTGAAAGAGGCAATTCCATCACATCACGAGATATAAAGAAGTCATATTATGGGGTGATTGAAGAAATTTGGGAGCTTGACTACAAAGATTTCAAAGTTGCTCTATTCAAATGTAAATGGTTCGACATTAAGCGTGGTGTTCGGGTGGATGAGTCAGGCTTCACAGTAGTACACTTGCAAATCTGTTGGTTTATGATGCAGATTCCAACAATTTGTAGATTTTGTGTGATTTATTTAGAGAGTGGAAGAGTTGTTGTGGCAAGGGGGACTGTTTTCCCATCAAATAATCAAGGGACTAATATGCTTCATAATAGCGCGATTGCGCCTTACAATGTCAAAGTATCAGTTGATGACGTTGTAGCTGAATATCAACTTACTCCACTTCCTGTGCCATGTAACGAACATGAAATAGTAGGAGATGCAGCAGGTAGCTTTGTCGAATGGCCAAAGGACCTTGTTACTCTAGGGCAGGTATATCTTCTGAGGTTCAATTGTTAAAATAATTTTTTTCTCCATTAATTGCAATACATCAAATTAAACATCTTTTATTAGGATCCTATATCATTGGAGAAGAATAAAGGTCAGGAAATAACCCCAAAAAGCATTGCTAAAATCCCAAAAAAGGTTGAAAGTAAAGGTTCAGTGACCCCTATGAAGAAAACCCCGGTTGTACTTCGTGATGACATAAATACAAGTGAGCATTGTCGATCTTTACGTTTCTTGCTTAATAAGAGGCCTTCTAGTAAAAAAGATGAGGTCTTTAAGTTTGAAGGAAATGGAGGGATCCGATATACATCACGCATGATGATGTCAATCAATTTCTGAAAATGAGTTGGTTAAACATGCCCATTTTGGAAATTTTTCTGAAGTAAGATTACCTCTTTTTTCTTTAAATTACTTTATAATCTATCAGCACACATGTTTATATTAATTATTAATATGTGTAGGTACATTGGCACGTTATGCAATGAATTGAAGGATGATACATTTGCATTCATGTTGCCATCTAGATTAGCAATATCACATAATCGTAACTATGATCAAATACAAGAAGCAACGGAGTACATGGCAGATAAGTTGGTTGCTAATAAAAGCAAGCTTTTTATCCTAGCACCTTATATCCAAGAGTAAGAAAAAAATTAGTTTCTAGTAATTGTATATATTGTTGTTATTATCCAACGTATATTATATATATTTGTCTGTATTTTGCAGCGACCACTGGATGTTGCTTCTTTTTTGTCTCTATGAAAGTGTTATCTACGTGTTTGATTCGTTGAGAAAAGAAAGGAAAATACGCTTGACAACACCTGCACGAATGTAAGTTAAATATGGGTTTAAATTTCATGTGTATTGTGTATATTCTAATTTAGCAAGAGTATACTTATTTCACAAGGCATTTAAATTATATGTACCTGAAGGGGGACTGAGGAATAATAGAAAAGAATTTCTTTGGAATCATACCGAGGTTCAGGTATAACGTGCTTGTTTTTACATTTAATTTTTTTGCTCATTTGTTTAGTTGTATTCAATAAATCTTGTTGGTTTATATGTAGTGCCCTCAGCAAGAAGGAGGTACGGAGTGTGGTTTTTATGTTATGAGGTACATGCATGACATAGTCATGCTTTCTCAAAAGAATCCTAACGTGAATTGGAAAGTGGTATGAGAAACAACTAAACTATTGTTTTAAAAATATCGAATTCATGAATTTTTTCAAATATGTTATCTTTTATATTTGGAAGGGTCTCGGTTCAAGAAGCTATACCAAAAAGGAAATCAACGAGATTCGGGAGCTTTGGGCCAAATTTTTTACTCTAGAATGCTTATGATCAGGTATATATGATAGTCATTTTTAAATGCTATGCTCTTACAATTATTTGAATGTTGTATTATTTGACTCTTCCACTATTTGTAAGTCTATGGTATTATAAATAAGACGATCTAGAAGGAAGTTGGTTAGTAAATAGTACAACAAATTTATATGAATTATACTCGAAAATAAAAATTTGTTGTCAATTGTAGAGCTTTTTACATTGGAATTTAACCTACAATTGCAATACTTATTATGTTGTAGGTGTGTTTGCCATGGATCGCAAAATGGTTAGTTCATGGAGGGAGTATATCCAAGGGAAAGTACCACATGTTCAAAGATGTGCAAAAAGTTCAACTACTAGCTACAAGGAGTTTTTCACTTAAATTTTTGTGTTGGACGATTTTTAAAATAACATGTTTCATATTGTAAGGATCACGTAGTACTAGAAAGATTTTTTGTTAGTATTTGCA
The DNA here is from genome assembly GCA_030848705.1 of Heracleum sosnowskyi. Lineage (NCBI taxonomy): Eukaryota > Viridiplantae > Streptophyta > Magnoliopsida > Apiales > Apiaceae > Heracleum > Heracleum sosnowskyi. The sequence goes on from CM061239.1 coordinate 17,227,679, forward strand.
ATATAATGTATCTTTTCTTCTAATTTTTTTCAATGAAATTTTCAGTCAGAATTTAGTTATGATTTTATTTTTTGTTTCATTGGTTGATTTTTGGTGGTTGTGCCTGTATTGGTGGTAATATGTGAAGCAGGGGATATCAATAAAACAAAAAAAAAATTAAAAAAATTAACCTAAGGCGTCGGTTGTTAGTGGCGTCGCTGAAGAAAGGAACTTTAAGTGTCGGCATTATAGAAGACCGACGCTGTTGTCATGGACTTTATGCGTCGGCATTTTGAAAGACCGACGTTGTTGTCATGGACTTTATGCGTCGGCATTTTGAAAGACCGACGCTGTTGTCATGGACTTTATGCGTCGGCATTTTGAAAGACCGACGCTATAGTTAGACCTAATGCGTCAGTGGTTTATCTTTTTGCGTCGGTTATTTAGCCCACACCGCAAAAGTTTTAGCGTCGCCCAATTGACCGACGTTATAGGCCTATACCTATAGCGTCCCCTTCATATACTACGCCCATTAACCGACGCTTTAGGCCTTTTTTGACCGACGCTGAAAGTCATTTCTGTACTAGTGGTCACCCCACTCGAATTGTTTCCCAGCCTTTGTCAGACCATGTAGAGGTGCTGCAAGTGTCGAAAAATATCTTATAAACTTCCGTACATGTTGGCAAGCATCTATAAAACTTCGTAATTCAGTTATTGTACAAGGTTTTGGCCATTTGGTTATAACTTCTACTTTTCTTGGATCAATTTTACGTTGCCCACCACCAACAACAAATCCAAGATACACCAACTCTCTTTTAGCAAATTCACACTTTTTTTCATTCAAAGGCAATTGGTTGCCTCGTAGTAACTCAAACACCTTATAAATATGAACAAGATTTTCCTCCCATGTCTTGTTGTATATCAGAATATCATCCAAGTATACAATCACAAATTCTTTCATGAAAGTTCGCAACAAATCATTCATCAATCGCTTAAATGTGGCAAGAGCATTACACAACCCAAAAGGCATAACCAACCACTCGAAAAGACCTTGTTTTGTTTTAAATGCTATTTTCCATGTATTTTCTTCCCGAATTCTAACTTGGTGATAACCAGATTTTAAATCTAACTTCGTGAAGAATCGGGCACTCTCTAATTGATCCATTAAATCATCAATCCTCGGTAATGGATACCGATTCTTAATGGTTATCTTGTTTAGTGCACAATAATCAATGCACATACGCCAACTAACGTCCTTCTTAGGAAGTAGTAAAACCGGTGAACCACAAGGCGAACTACTAGGAACAATAACTCCTTTCTCCAGAAGTTCATGTACTTGTCACTTTATCACATTAGATTCTTGTAGAGATGTACGGTACAACCCCAAATTAGGCAAAGAACTTTCTCCGGACAATGTGATATCATGCACTACGCTTCTTCTTGGCGGTAACCCAGTACAATCCTGAAACAAATCCCCAAATTATATCTTCAACTGCTCAAGATCACTATCTTATTTAGTTGATGAAGAAGCTAAATTAACTATACTTGGTAGTTCCTCCTATAGGCGTACCATCAGAAAAAACAAACATCCCACAAACATTCACTAATATTTTAGCTTGAGCCTTTGTTATCAGATTAGTTATTTGTGGAGGTTGAACTGCTCGAATAACAAACTGGGCTCCATCCTTAGTAAATGTATACTTCTGATTTCTCCGGTCATAAAGAGCATATCTATCCCACAAATATGGACTCCCAAAAATTACCTAACATAAATCAATGAGAACTACGTAACATGTAATATCATCAATATATGATTCATGAAGAGAAAACCTGAATGTGCATTGTTGTGTCACGCTTAAGCCAGAATCTTTGTGAATCCATCACAATTAATAAGGTTTTTGGTGTTTCACTGACTCCAAACCAAGCTTCTAAACCTAAAGCTTCTGGAATAAGATTTTTTTGGCTACCTAGATCTACAATAGCATCCACCAAACTTTTCTTCACTTGAAGTTTGACACAAAATAGGTGTTCTCTGGGATCATCTTGTTCTTCCGTTATTGGGTTCCCTGCCATCATATTCAGCTTGAGGTTAGGCTCTATCATCCCTGGTACTTCAATCAGACCTTATGTAGATAATGTTGCAGTCTTCTTTACCCCTTTTTTCCTCAAAATATTTGGCATAAGTTTTGGGTGTTTATCCCAACATTTATCCTCGACATGTCCGTTGTCTTTATAATGACTACTGTTATAGCCAAAATTTGATAACGGGTTTTTAAGGTTAGGTTCAGGTCAACAAGAAATTCAATTAGGATATCTAAGATGTAATTAGGGATGGTCTAATGTGAGAAATGGTTGGGGCTTACCCTCATAGGGGTAAGGACGCGCCCTTTTAGGTCATCCACCCCTTGAGGGTGCGCCCTCATGGTAATGATAGCTTGGTGGATGGCTCGACAAAGGATAACAGTTGTATTAACATTGTATGACACGAGGAAGACTTAGTACTTGTCTTCTTAGGGGAGAGGGTGTACCCCTTTGGCCATTTAACCTCTAAGGACGCGTCCTCTCGATGTGAACTGACAACTTTACATGAATGGAAGACATGACCGAATGATAACTTCATTAATATGAGACTGATACAAGGGAGGTTTGAGGCTTGCCCTCATTGGGACAAGGGCGCGCCCTTTAGGTTTTCCACCCCTTGAGGGCACGTCCTCTTGGTTTGAAGATGTCACTTGGTGATGAAAGATGGTTCTCTTAGCTTAGTATTGGCAGGATATTGAAGAATCCCCTTCTAGGATGTGCCCTAGGAGGGAGATGTCCGTGGCTGAAGGCCTCCAGGGGTTTGCTTGATGATTGAAGGCCTCCTCCTGTATTCAATGGATGCGTCCTCATTGGGGATGTGGGGTTAACCTTGGTGTGTGCTTTGGGAACTCTGTTCCTGTACTCAATGGGTGCGTCCTCATTGGGGAACTTTGGAGTAATCCTGCACTTTGCACCCAAACACTTGCGATCACTTGTCCTGCTATCTGGTGCGTGCTTCTCATTCGGCGGACAAGGACGCGTCTAGCATTTAAGGTAATTCATGGATATACTTGCATCTATGAATTAAGGAAATAGTTGGTAATGGATAGGACTAGTCCTCAACGGGGGAAGTTTCCTTATCCATGAAGTCCTGACGTCATTGATAAGCCTTGGGCCTTTGTGACTAGCCTTATTGTTAGACATTCCTAAAGTGAGCTAAACTCTAAGTATGGAAAGAGATGGAAGAGTCCTACGTCTAAGTATGGAAGGCATCCTAAACATGGATGGCGGTGGAAAAGTCCTACGTCTATGCATGGAAAGGCGGTGGAAGACTTCGACTGGGCTTTGAAGATCAGAGACTAAGCCCATGGAGAAAACTTCCTCCCCAAGAACTATGTTGGCTTGATCCCCTATATAAAGGGTTACGTAGGCACATTGTAAGGGGTCGAAAGTTGAGAGCTCTGAGGCAGCCAACAGAAACCCTAAGAAATCTCAATCACCAATTAAACACAACCACCATACTCCGGGGAATTCACCACCAAAGGACCACCGTTGTAGATCTTGATTCCGGCAACAAACCTCGAACTTTATTAATACCAAATTCCTCCGTTAACAAATTGGCGCTAAAAGGAGGGGTGCTAATTAAGATTTCAATCTTTGGAGGAAAAAATGTCACAGAATCGCAACGAACGTCCTATGGATGAGTTCGGTTCAGACGACAGTGAAGGGCATGACCACGCCCACCATGAAGAATACGTTCCCCGGAGTGTTCCAAATCCTGCTTATGGAACGCCTATCGTCGGGGGACAACCACCGGTGCTCATAAGTAACTCAGACCTGATGGAGCAACTCTATCACATGGGTGATGCCTTGAATGGTTTCGAAGCAAGGCTGGATACGGTTGAGAGAAGTGAAAGAAGGGGTCGGGTCAGGCGACAACCCCACAATCATCATCGTTCAGGCAGAGGCACCACAGGGCAGGGGGTGATAGATCCCATTCTGGGAGGTTTCAGAATGTTACCCCAAGAAGATTAGAGTATCAAGAAGATGGAGTACCTATTGCTGAACTTCCTGATAAAGAGACGGATAGTCAAGAGCAACCTAGAGGAGAACGAATTCCATCCCCACACCCTCATGGATCAGGGCGGTCCGAGAGTGAGGTTCGAAGGGATGACGAGATGCACCGAGACCAAGAACAGTGCTTGAACAGGTTGAAGAATCGTTTTGGCATAAGACTTAACAACGACGATCTATGGTTGTTATTGGTCGAATGGCAAAGAGACAGATAAGTTTGAGGAGAACAACCTCTTGATCCGCAGCGTGATCCCCCTGTTGACAGGTCGAGGCCCCATGGACAAGGGCATACTCGTCCTCATGATGATTCAAGACGTAACCTAGAAGTGCAACCTCGTGATCAACAGCGAGAGCCCCCTGTAGACAGGTCGAGGCCCCATGGACATGAGCAAGCACCTCTACGAGATAACTTACGAAGTAATCAAGGTGCGAGACCCCGTGATTCACAGAGAGCTCCCCCGGATCTCAGGTTGAGGCCCTGTGATCATGAGCGAGCCCCCCAATTTGAAGGGTTAGGAAGGAGATGGGATACAGAATTGGATTACAGGAGCAGGGGTAACGATCGACGGAATAGTTACGATTCCCCTTACCGCGGAGGACCTTCCGGAGGAAGAGATCCACATATAACACATGTCTCGTCCCAAAGTAGATTCGGAGGAAGACGTGAGGAGCCAAGGACGCGACCTCACAGTCCTGAGGAGGGGACGCGCCCTCCAAGTCCTAATCCAAGGTTGCAGGGGAATACTACAGCCCAAGGGGAAACCCAGGGGCAAGATCAACATCGGGATGGGGCTCAAAGCAATCAACCTCCACCTCAACCTCCTCCGATAGTACATACCCAACCTTCGCCTGCTGGAAGTACTCACACTAATGTCCAAACTATCCCAGGTGTGGGAAGCTTCAATGTGGATGACCTGAAAAAACTCCTCACACATCTTGAGGGACGAAGAGTTACTTCAACAGCTCAAGCCGCCTCCCCTTTCTCGACAACAGTGAGGGAGGCACAGCTTCCAGCAGGGTATAGGAATACAACCAATGACTTGCGCTTTCATGGGAATACCGACCCTGTTGAGTTCTTGGGAAGGTTCAATATAGAGATAGATGTGTATCAATATAGGGTGAATGTCGCTAATGCTAGAAGAGGTTGGACTCCACCGAATTACGACAGGTTGAACAGGTATCAAACAGGGAGTTATACGCTGGCGGCCTCTGTCGAACATATCTTCGAAGTACATAAGGATAAGGGCTTAATCAAGAAGCCCGCACCTTTATCTTCGTGGCAGAGCAGAGATAAGAAGAAGTATTGTACATACCATGAGTCTACCGGACATAACACTCATGAGTGTCGTCAGTTAAAGGAAGAAATCGAAGAATTGATCAAGGAAGGATACCTGACTGATTAGATTATTAAAGAGGTAAATAAACATAAAGATGAACCTAATAGGAGGAGGGAAAGAGAACGCGCTCCAGACAGAGACGATGATGATAGTTCTAAGGATGTTCATTTTGCCTGGGCTGGAAGCATTCACACCATCTTTGGAGGGCACCATCTTGGTGATGACAGTAACAACGCACTGGAAAGATATGCTAAAGAGGCACGTCATAAGCCCTTAACTAGTGTGAACAGCTTGGAACTCAAGCCCTTGAAGTTGTTCAAGGGGGAATCAGTTGATATCACCTTCATAAAGGAGGATGCAAGATGGGTATATCACCCCCACAATGACGCACTGGTGGTTGTCATTCAGATAGGTCCTATGAACGTGCATCGAGTCTTTGTAGACAACGAAAGTTCGGTGAATATCCTTTATTACAACACCTACAAGAAATTGGGCTTTCCTGATAAGGATATTGTCAGTGAGGATACTTGGATCTATGGTTTCACAAGAAAGGCTGTCAGAGTTATGGGTACGATTAAGCTTCCAGTCACGCTTGGTGAAGGACCCTTATCTGTAACTCAAATGGTAGAATTTATGGTGTTAGATCAAAAATTTGCCCACAATGCCCTAGTAGGAAGACCCTTGCTGAAGGAGATGAAAGTAGTCACTTCCATTTATCATTTGACAACGAAGTTCCCTACTCCTAACGGGATCGGTGTAGTTCGTGGTTCACAGTATGATTCGAGGGAGTGTTATCATAGAACTGTCAAGGGTTTCCGTCGTAGTGGATTAGGAGGGCGCGCCCTTCCTCAGGTAGATACCCAAGGAATGATCAAAGGTACTAAAGGGGAGATCCATGTTCATTACACAGTCCAAGAACCAGAAGATGACGTCCCTTTATGGAGGGCGCGCCCTCGAGGAAGGAATGATCAAAGGTACTAAAGTGGAGATCCATGTTCATTGTTGGAGGCACCCCCTCTAATTGATGAGTTCGTGGAAGGGATTGTGGAGGATGTGTCGACAGAAGATTGGGAGGAGTCGATTTATATAAATATTCAAGGAAAGCATCAGGTTATTGTGGAAGGTAGTCTCACCTTAAAGGGCGCGCCCTCGAGGAAGGACGAGCTTAGTGATGACGCGCCCTCGAGAGAGGAAGAGTGTATTGAAGGCACGTCCTCGAGAAAGGAGGAGTTTGTTAAGGACACGCCCTCAAGGGGTGAGGTGCCTATTGAAGACCCTCGCCTTTTTGATCTTGATCTTGATCCGAGAATTCCTATCCCAAATGAGAAGACAGGTCCTGCTGAAGACACGATCTCGATCCTGGTAGACACAGAAGATCCGGGTAAGATTCTTAAAATTGGGTCACATCTAAGCGATAAGAACACAAGAAACACACAAACATTGCTAGATACAGATATACACACAAACATTTCGTCAAGAACACAAAAAAGCTTAACGGTCATATCATCAATCTGGTCTAAATATACGGTAAACACATGAAATAAAGGCACCAAATATTACCTTTAAAGTTGTTGAGTAAGATTTGAGAAGAAAAACGGCAAAGAACCAGAGATTTGATTGGATGTTGCTGGAAAATAATGAACTGCGGCGACTAGGGTTTTTTCTGGAAAAAAGAGTAAAGCGAAAAAGGGAAAGCGACTTTTAGGTATTTATAGGCGAAGGCTCGCCTAGTGGAGGACAACTGTCAAGAACCTGGGACATAATGATAAAGGAAGGACGCGTTCTCTACAAGGGCGCGCCCTGTTCGGCAAAAGATTGGAAAATTTTGGGAAAAAGGTTTTAGAAAATTCAGTGTATTGTTTTTAACTTCACACTGAATTGGGGGGTAGTTGTTATAGCCAAAATTTGATAACGGGTTTTTTAGGTTAGGTTCGGGTCAAGAAGAAATTCAATTAGGATATCTAAGATGTAATTAGGGATATGTCTAATGTGAGAAATGGTTGGGGCTTACCCTCATAGGAGTAAGGATGCGCCCTTTTAGGTCGTCCACCCCTTGAGGGCGCGCCCTCATGGTAATGATAGCTTGATGGATGGCTCGACAAAGGATAACAGTTGTATTGACATTGCATGACACGAGGAAGACTTAGTACTTGTCTTCTTAGGGGAGAGGGCGTACCCCTTTGGCCATTTAACCTCTAAGGACGCGTCCTCTCGATGTGAACTGACAACTCTACATGAATGGAAGACATGACAGAATGATAACTTCATTAATATGAGACTGATACAAGGGAGGTTTGAGGATTGCCCTCATTAGGACAAGGGCGCGCCCTTTAGGCTGTCCATCTCTTGAAGGCGCGTCCTCTTGGTTTGAAGATGTCACTTGGTGATGAAAGATGGTTCTCTTAGCTTCGTATTTGCAGGATATTGAAGAATCCCCTCCTAGGATGTGCCCTAGGTGGGAGATGTTCGTGGCTGAAGGCCTCCAGGTGTTTGCCTGATAATTGAAGGCCTCCTCCTATATTCAATGGGCGCGTCCTCATTGGGGATGTGGGGTAAACCTTGGTGTGTGCTTTGGGAGCTCTGTTCGTGTACTCAATGGGCGCGTCCTCATTGGGGAACTTTGGAGTAATCCTGCACTTTGCACCCAAACACTTGGTATCACTTATCCTGCTATCTGGTGGGTGCTTCTCATTCGGGGGACAAGGATGCGTCTAGAATTTAAGGTAAGTCATGGCTATACCTACATCTATAAATTAAGGAAATAATTGGTAATGGATAGGACTAGTCCTCGACGGGGGAAGTTTCCTTATCCATGAAGTCCTGACGTCATAGATGAGCCTTGGGCCTTTGTGACTAGGCCTTATCATTAGACATTCCTAAAGTGAGCTAAACTCTAAGTATGGAAAGAGATGGAACAGTCCTACGTCTAAGTATGGAAGGCATCCTAAACATAGAAGGCGGTGGAAAAGTCCTACGTCTATGCATGGAAAGGCGGTGGAAGACTTCGACTGGGCTTTGAAGATCAGAGACCAAGCCCATGGAGGAAACTTCCTCCCCAAGAACTACGTTGGCTTGATCCCCTATATAAAGGGTTACGTAGGCACATTGTAAGAGGTCGAAAGTTGAGAGCTCTGAGGCAGCCAACAGAAACCCTAAGCAATCTCAGCCACCAATTAAACACAACCACCATACTCCGGCGAATTCACCACCAAAGAACCACCGTTGTAGATCTTGATTCCGACAACAAACCTCGAACTTTGTTAATACCAAATTCCTCCGTTAACAACTACAATTTAAGCATTCTTTACCATTAGATTCACATATTTCCCTCTTTTTAGAGTCATCCTTCTTACCACCAAAACCATTAGATTTACTCCCAGATTGCTTTGCATCATTCTTGTTGTCACTCTTCTTCAGCTTACCTTCAATGGCAATAGCTTTTACAGTAGCTTCATGAATAGATTCTATTGTAAACAACTTCAATTCATTGTGAATATACTCATTCAAACCAGCCACATACTTCATGTATATCGAATAGTCCTCGAGAAGAATATCCAAAACCGTTGCCTGATTCTTAAACTCAGTGGTATATTCTTGAACAGGTTGATTAAAATTTTGGCATAAGTTGTACGACTTCTGCCATCTTTTTTCCAGAAATCCTACTGGATAGAATTGGTTCTTCAATAATTCTTTAAACTTCCTCCATAGAACTGTTTTCTCATCATTGCAATTCTTACGATATGATTTCCACCACATAAGTGCATGACTTGACAGCTTCAGAGTCACAAAGATGATCTTCTTCTTTGACGAAAAGCCATAAAGAGTAAAATATGTTTCTAGACGTTCAATCCAATCATCTAGTTTCTCCATATCAACACTCCCATCATACATAGGAATCTCAACCTCAAAATCAATTTTTAGGTTTATCAACTTCTTCATCCTCTTCCTCATCTTTTGTACCCTCTTCATCACTTTCTTGTGGTTTTGAAAACAAACTTTCCTTCTTTGTTTTGGTTTTCTTCCCCTCTGTGATGAAAGTGGTAAACATCGATAGAGTAGAATTCATCGACTCCATCTTCTTCACTATATACTCGAGATTTTATTGCCAAAACCTGGAGATTCTAACAGGATTTGCAAAATTGCAAAGATCCGTTGCAAAAATTCGTCGCAATAAAAAATAATTTCAATTACTATATTTTAAAGTTGCCTTAATTTTGGTCGACTTTGGGTTTCAAAAGTTGCAATAATAATAATAATCTTAAATGTAATTAAACTTAATTGCAATCATTTTCGAGAAAAAGTATAGAAAAGATAGCTAAATTTAGTTGCAAATTGTATTTAGATTACTTTTGGTCTAAAACCGTATGTTAATTCACAAATATCCTTGAATGATAATGGAGTCACAATCAAGTTTTAAAATGAAATCATTTCTCCGTTGCTACTAATACTATTAAAGATATTTATATCTTTATATATAATATGTGTAAGTATATCTTATCCAATACTTTGGTATTGTACGGCAAAATAGTATATGTACCCCCAAAATAAGCGTAAGTCTTATCCAAAACTTTGGTCGGTCACTGTACTACCAAAAGTATATGATTCGTTGGATTATAAAACTATAAATATTCAAATAGATGAGGATCGTTAGATATAATATTAAAAATTGTATTTGATTAATAATAGGATAGTATTTAAATACTAAAATGTGTATTTTGATAATTTAAACCAATTATAAATAGATTTTCTATATTGAATAGAAATCTTTATGTAAAAAATCGTAATTATGTTTTCTCTTTATTTTATGGATAGTTCCAGTTAGATAATAATGATTAAACCATCATTAAATTAAAGATAATTTTGTTAGCTTCGCGTGGGCTGTAAAATTGTTAAAATCTGTTGTCTAAAACTCAAGATAGAGCCCAAACAGTAAACAGTAAAGTGATTATCTAAATTTTAATATTTTTTTTTTTATTATTGTAGCACCAATTTAATTTTTTTTCCTAATTCTTTTAAATTTATAAATTCTATGTTTATTTCAATAAAATATAAAAATCAATTTAAGAAAAAATTAAAATCGATTTAGTCCGTGTACGACCACTATACGACCAAATTAATTATTACAGTTAGATCTTAAATAGATCGATGAGAATTGTTAGATCTAATATTAAAAAGTGTATCTGATTAATAATAGAATTATATTTAAATACTAAAAAGTGTATTTTGATAATTTAAAATTTTTTTATGTAAAAATTCTTAAATATCTTTTCTCTTTAATTTATGTATAGTTCGAGTTAGATAATAATTGTTAAACCAAATATCAGATAACAATTCATATCGATTACAATATTAAAAATTCTCAATATAATGTTTATGTATAACAATGATACATGTGGACCCTGCGTGCGTTATAAGAGACTTAGGAGAACTCATGTACATGAATAAATTTAAACATTTTTTTTTCTGAACGAACATAACAATTTGATTAATCCAAATTATAATTATATTATTTTACATATAACAAACATAAAAGGATAATATCAAAATATTATTAAAATATTGAGGGTTTCATATTCATAAACAATAATTTTGAATATAATACTTAACCATCTTTTCTTTTCGGTTTATGGGTAGGTCAACTGTTCAAGTTAGATAATAATTATTAAATCATCATTAAATTAAAGATAATTTCGTTAGTTTCACATGGGTTGTAAAATCGTCAAAATTCAATTTCTAAAATTCAGGATAGAACCCAAATAGTAAAGTGAGTATCTAAATTTTAATAAATACTTTTTTATAATTGTAGCACCCATCTATTTATTTTTCCACTAATTCTTTTAAGTATAGAAATTTTATCTTTCTTTCAATAAAGTATTAAAATAAATTAAGAACAAATTCAAATCGATAAAGACTATAATAATATGAGAATAAAATTTTATATAATCATAAAATAATTTTTATTCTGTTTAATAATTTTAAAATAATAATGTATTTTAAATTTTTTTTATATACACTATAAATAAAACCGAAACATTAAAAGTAAAAGCATTTAGTAAGATACTTATATCAGTATGTACTTGATATCCTTATTATATTAAACTTTTTTATATAATAACATTATAGCGATTTATCCAAAATTTTGATCGTGACAACCAAATTAATAAGGACTATTAGATCTTAACTAGATAAATAAAAATCGTTTGATCAAATATTAAAAAAGTGTATTTTATTTATAATAGGATTATATTTAAATTCTAAAAAGTGTATTTTGATAATTTAAGCCAAATATACCAAATATAAATAAGTTTTCTATATTGAATAGAATTCTCCATGTAAAAAATTCGTGACTTTCTTCCATGGACAATTCCAGTTAGATAAAAATTGTTAAACCATCTTTTAATTAAAAATAATTTAATTATCTTCACATGGGGTATAAAATCGTCAAAATCTGATTTTTAAAACAAAAGATAAAGCCCAAATCAGTAAAGTGAGTATTTAAATTCTAATAATGATTATTATGTCATCATTATTTTAACGGTAATTTAATTACTTTTTTCTAACTATTTTAAATTTAGAAATCTATGTTCAAAGATTAAAATCAATCTAAGAAAAATTCAAATCAACAAAAAATATAATAATACGAGGATAAAATTTTATAAAATTGTGCATATTTTTTATCATATTTTATTAAGTTATAGATCATAACTAATCAAATATAATTTATTACGTAAATGGTGATTTTGTTTTATAAGCACTCATAGAGACCTAATTTCATTGTTAGCAAGACTATATTCATATAAAAAAAAACCGTATTTTGAAATTGTAGACTCAGCTACTGAACAGACCTAACTTTTTTAACCTATATACATTGTAAATTATTAAATTCGAAATTTTAAAAGTTTGTTAATCAATTAGTATAGTACTTTTTTGAAAAATCGTACTTTACAAAAAATATTATCAAATAACCTATGTCTGAAAGAAAAAAAATGAAAAAAATTCTTTTTTTTTTTCAAAAAAAAACCTGTAAATTTTAATATGTTGTTGGTAGATTCAAATCTTAGATCATTCTACATGATAATTTTATATGTAATGTTTCTCAACAATTTAATTTGAAAGATCCAACGATTATGGATTAAGTGATCAAACAAAGTGACCACACTTATAAGAAAGCTTTCATTATTTAGTCTTTAATATAATAACATAGATATTTACGGGATATATTATAAAAAAATGAATTTTATACAGAATTTTGATCGTCACGGTGTACTACTTTAAAAGAAGAACTATTACAAAAAAAATATATTTTAATTGATAATTTATTTTCTCAAAAGTTCAAAGTTCCCGCATCATTAACATATTACAAAAAAGAGTATATTATATTTTAACAATAAATATTTAAAAAAATTAAAATTTTAAAAAATTATAAATATTAAGAAAAATTAATGATGTTATCCTGGTAGTTTGGTCCTAAATACCGCAAAAACATTCTCAACCGTTAGATCCAATACTTTTAAAAATAGATGATCAAGATTATATCATATAAAAAGAAATTATTATCTAAAAATGATATAAGTTAAAAGATATTATATTAGGATTGGATTTTCCAAAAAGTTAAAACATAAAAATAGTTGTAATTAAATAAGGAAACCCATTTATAACCAAAATAATAAAAATCGTTTAATCTTAAATAGATAGGTGAAAACCGTTAGATTTAACATTAAAACCTGTATTTGGTTAATAAAGGTTATTCTAATAATCTAAACTACATATAAGTTAAGTAGATTTCCTAAATCGAATAGAATTCTCAACATTAAATTTCGTCACTTTATTCTCTTTTTAGTTTTAGAATAGTTTTTAATTGAAAAAAAAACTATTAAACCACAACTAAATTAAAGATTATTTTGTAAATTTCATGTGAACCGTAAAATTGGCCAAATCTAACTTTTATAACTAAATATAAACAAATATTAAATTGAGTGTGTAAAATGTAATAATTATCAAATTTTTACCTATAATTTTTTTTGGCTAAATTTTAACAATAATTTAATCATGTAAACTAATAACTTTTAAATATTAAAATATTCATAAATAAATATAATTATAAATATAAAAAAAACAATCGTGTGTTGCATCGTAATAAAAATATAATTATAAACAGAATAATTATAAATAAAATTTAAGTAACCGTGCAGGACTATAAGCTAGTATTAAAAAAATGTATTTCATTGTTAGTGGAATTATACTTAGATACTAAAAAAAAGTATGTTTTAATAATTTAAACCACATATAAATAGGTTTTCTCCACATTGAAAAGAATAATTAATGTAAATTTCGTAATTTTGTTTTCTCTTCAGGTTTTCGGGGAGTTTTAATTAGATAATGATTGTTAAACAATCACTTTATTTTGTGAGTTTCATGTCCAAACAGATGATAACTGAAAGATCTAATATAATAATGTATTTATATTCTAATAGATAAATTACTTCTTGAAAGTTGATCTAATATTAAAAAGTGTTTTAAATTGTCAATAAATTTTAATAATTTAAACTAAATATAAATAAATTTTCTAGATTACATAAAATTCTCAATAAAAAAAAGTACGTGCATTCACAGATTATATATAATAAGCGTGAGAGAATTTTATCATGAATTTTAGTTTAGTCGTCTAGCTCTCAATAAGACCAAACAAATAAAAACTTTTAGATTTTAAAATAAATAGATAAGAATTCTTGGATCTAACCTAAAAAAAGAATATTTAATATACTAATACGTTAAATAAAAATTATATTTTAATTATCAAAACCAAATATAATTAGGTTTTATGACTTAATTAGAATTCTCTCACAGATTATATATAATAAGCGTGAGAGAATTTTATCATGAATTTTAGTTTAGTCGTCTAGCCCTCAATAAGACCAAACAAATAAAAACTTTTAGATTTTAAAATAAATAGATAAGAATTCTTGGATCTAACCTAAAAAAAGAATATTTAATATACTAATACGTTAAATAAAAATTATATTTTAATTATCAAAACCAAATATAATTAGGTTTTATGACTTAATTAGAATTCTTAAGATAAAAATTCGTAATTGAATTTTCTGGGCACTCCATCTGGATAACAATTGTTAATATGAGAATAAATATCAATATTTTATCTACAATTTAATCTAGGTAATAAATTAATAATTTTTTATATATTTTTTAATTAATATAACAAAGATAGAGTATAAATAACAAATTAGGCACGTAAAACCTAATAAAATGAGCTTTACCTATAATTTGATAATGTAAACTAACAACATGTAAATATTAAAAAATTGTACATAAATATATTTATAAATATTCAAAAAAGAACCGCGTTATGATAGAGTATATTTTTATATATATTTTAGATAATTTTATCCTCGTATTTATTGTATTTACATTGATTTGGATTTTTATTTAATAGATTTTGATGTTTTATTGTAGACCAAAGACCTATTTTGAAGTAAAGATAGAAGAAAATTTGTATTATTGGGCTATACGGGCTGCATGATATTGTTTGGGCGGTATCTAGAGTTTCAAAAATCAGATTTTGAAAGCTTATGATATTTTTTTTCATTCTAAGGTGGTCCAAGCCCGATTGGAACAGCCCAAAAATTGAGGAGCAAAAGCAGTTACGAATTTCATATAAAGAGTTCTACTCAATTATGAATATTTATTTGTATAATTTTTAGAACAATAGAAAATACTTTTATTAATAGATTTAGGATGAGATTTAATATTTGTTTTATTATTAGTTTTATTTAGACACGTACGCTACTTATATATTTCTAATTAGGGTTTTTCTGGTTTTATGTGTTTCATGTTGTTAGCTTGGATTCATCAACTTATTTTTATGGTTTTTAATCTTAATTTTAGTGAGTACATATTTCTAGGGCATAAAAGGAAAGCCAATATTTACACTATGATCTTGGCATGATTTTCATAGTGGTTTGATTGGTTATGGTTAATTTTATTTGATCATGTTTTGATATTTAATTTGTGTAATCGGTCGATATCATGAATTAATTCTATGCAAATAGGAAAAATGGATCGATAGATTTTACTTCTAGAGACACACATACACGAACTGAATTTGATTGCTTGACCAATTGAATTACCAAAAGTTATTAATGTATAAACATGTTTTGAGAGTGTTATTACTTGAGAGAGAATAAAAAACTTTAGTTAAGTAATCATTTTAATTGTTTTAGCTTAGACAGATTATTGTATAAACATGGTGAACTTGATTGCCCTAGATTTTAAATTCATTAGTTAAGTATTTAGTTAAATTAGTGTTAATTTAGTTATAATTATTAGTTAGTTAAAATATCCAAACATTCGTTTTCTTCTTTAAACAATTGATAATAATTGAATTGAAGTCGACAGAACCTTCTCCTCGTGGATACAACTCACTTGCCATTCTATACTAGCAATAGACACAAGCGCTTGTGGTATTTATAATTTTAAGACATCACATTACACATATTATAAATTAGTAATAATACTGATAATAATTATTAATATTATTATAAATCAAAGTGAAATATGACATATTTTTTTGAACATAAGTCGAATTTAAGTCAATGGCAGTTAGAAGATATAATAACATCATCCGATGATTTTGGTATATGAATGTACTAGACTATTTTGGAAGAGTAATGCTAGAGATACCGAATTGATTACCGAATTTTAATACCAAATGATGCGGCATTGGTGATGTGAAAGTTTGGGATGATTTTATTGGGGGAATTAATGTGAATGCAGGGGGTCCACTATTATTAATTAAGTTGTAGCCAATAAGAACATAACATGTGGCATTCGGGATCTATTTTGAGATCTAATTTTGTATCCCTAGCATTGTTCATTTTGGAATTAGTCACAATGCCCTGATTTTTAATTGGAAACTGGGCTCAGGCCTGCGCCTCAAATTGTCATTTCTTTTCTCCGGCTTTATATATTATCTTTCATAACTGGGCTTGAGCTTCCCTGGACTTAACCATCTTGCACATCTTTTCTTTTCTTTCTTCCTATACCATATCATTTAAAAATATTTGTGACCATATATTTCGGAAAGTATATTTTTAAATTTAAGGAAATTCTCTTTGGATTTTCTTTTGGAAAATGCTACATTAACTCCTTATATATAATAAGCGTAAGGGAGATCTTATCCAAAATTTTGGTTGGTCACTGTACTACCAAAAGTATACGATCCGTTGGATTATAAAACTATAAATCTTCAAATCGATGAGGACCGTCAGATATAATATTAAAAATTGTATTTGATTATTAATAGGATAGTATTTAAATACTAAAAGATGTATTTTGATAATTTAAACCAATTATAAATAGGTTTTCTATATTGAATAGAAATCTTTATGTAAAAATTCGTAATTATCTTTTCTCTTTAGTTTATGGATAGTTCCAGTTAGATAATAATTATTAAACCATCATTAAATTAAAGACAATTTTGTAAGCTTTGCGACTCAAGATAGAGCCCAAACAGTAAAGTTATTATCTAAATTTTAATAAATATATTTTTATTATTGTAGCACCAATTTAATTTTTTTTCCTAATTCTTTTAAATTTATAAATTATATGTTTATTTCAATAAAATATTAAAACCAATTTAAGAAAAAATTAAAATCGATCGTCCGTGTACGATTACGACCAAATTAATAATTATAGTTAGATCTTAAATAGATCGATTAGAATTGTTAGATCTAATATTAAAAAGTGTATCTGATTAATAATAGAATTATATTTAAATACTAAAAAGTGTATTTTTATAATTTAAAATTTTTCTATGTAAAAATTCTTAAAGATCTTTTCTCTTGAATTTATGTATAGTTCCAGTTAGATAATAATTGTTAAACCAAATATCAAGATAACAATTCATATCGATTACAATGATACACGTGGACCCTACTTAGGAGAAGTCCTGTACATGAATAAATTTAAACACTTTTTTTCTGATAATTTTGAATATAATACTTATATTAAAATGTGTATTTGATTAAAGGTAGGATTATATTTAAATACTAAGAAGTGTGTGATATGGACAGAAATATAACCCTAGATATATAATTAATGATACATTAATTAGACCTAGTTTGGTCGAAAGATTAGGCCCGACAAAAGGCCCAAAACCCTAATTATTTATTAATTTCGTAATTAATAAATAAAGGAAAATACACAGCTCATAAAAGAGTCCAAATATGATAATATCTTCATAGAAGGATCAAGAATCCCAATCAAATAATATGATTAGTCACAGCACTTATCAGATAGGGATAATACTTGCCTGCCAAGTAATATACTCCTTATCAGTTATCAATAACGAGACTTATCAGTTAAGACTCCTAAACTTACTCTAAATACAAGGCTCCTGACGCCTATATAAGGACCCTCATCCTTTATCCTAGAACTACGTTTTATTGACTTGATTCTCTATACAGCAGAGATACGTAGGCATCTTGTGAGGACCGATTTAGTCCCGAAACACAAGAGCAGTCATTAAAGCTTGAACGCTCATAAACCCTAGCATTTAATTTACAAGGTACGTTTTTTAATCCATAACATTTGGCGCCGTCTGTGGGACCCGAATATCAACCATGGCAGTTACACGAAGAACAAATCAAACTTCTGAAGGAACACCTGTTGCCTCTGAGGCTAGTGCTCAAGGAGCTCAACCACCACCAATTACCAGCACTGAAGGGACGAATATCCCCGCCAATACTCAAGGACCGGAGATCCCAAATGAAGGGACGAATCCCCTGCAGGTGGTCATTCATGGATCCAATCCACAAGAGACCACTCACCAGCAAGCAATCACAACCTCCCCACTGCTCATGAGTGCTCCGAGGGGCCTTCAACTACATACTACTGATCTCCCTCAATATGTGAATCAGACCCTTGGGATGCCTACCCATACCAGGCCCCCTCGACCCCCGGTGGGCGGTAGTGGTACCACTCTGGTACACCATGAGGCCTACGTGCCCCCTTACGTCCAAGGTTTGGAACCCCTGAACCGACAAACCCAAACTCTTCAGATGTTTCGAGACGATTTCTCTGGTCCTCACACTGAGGATGAAAATTATAATACTGATGATGACTATCCCCCGCGAAGGAGACGCTCTGCAAACAAGGAGCCAACCACTCAGGAAAGGATTGCAGCCCATGAGGCAGAGGTTGCAAAACTCAAAAAGAAGTTAGAGGAAGAAGAGGCTGCAAGAGCAGCCGGGAAGACTCCGGTAATTAATCTGGATCCTACTCCTCCGAGATCCAGAAGGATTGAAATCCCAAGAGGAGATCCTACTGTATTATTGCCCCTAGGAGATCCTGACGATCCTACACCACCCTTCACTCAAGAGATAATGAAAGCCACTATATCCAGGAAGTTTAAAATGCCAACCATTAAAACTTATGATGGAACAGGAGATCCCGCAAATCATGTAAGAACCTTCTCAAATGCACTGCTGTTGCAGCCTGCCAATGACGCTGCAAAGTGTAGGGCGTTTCCACAAACCCTAGCGGGTATGGCTCAACGTTGGTATAGTCGCCTTCCACCCAATTCTATTGGATCCTTCAAAGAGCTGAGTAAGGCTTTCATCAATCAATTTGTTAGTGGGAAGATACATGAGAAAAGTTCCGCCTCTCTTATGGGGATTCGACAAGGCAAGAATGAAACATTGAGAGAATACTTGAGTAGATTCACTAAGGAAGCTATAAAAGTCCCAGATTTGGAAGATAAAGTGGCTATGATAGCCCTACAGCAAGGAACTACCGATGACCACTTCAGGAGGTCTTTGGCCAAACATCCCCCCGAAAACATGTTGTCACTACAAGATAGAGCTGGGAAATACATCAAAGCTGAGGAGAGCATGAGAAAGTATGAACCCGTTGCTACTGGCAATGGAAATTCAAAGAAGAGAAAGGATGCTCCAGAATATGATGCAAGAGAGAAGTATCCTAGGACATCAAAGGATTCAGATTCACCACCCAAGAAAAGCAATTTTGGGCCAAAGTTCACAGAATATGCAAGATTAAACACTCCCAGAAGTCAAATTCTGATGGAGATAGCAAAGGAAGAAGATATCAAATGGCCGAAGCCTATGAGGGCCGATGTGTCAAAAAGAAATCAAAACCAATACTGTCGGTTTCACAAAGAAGTTGGCCACGAGACAGATGACTGCAGGCAGCTAAAAGATGAAATTGAATTCTTGATTCGAAGAGGAAAGCTGGGTAAGTTTACCAAGGATGGAAATCAAGGAAGCCAGAGAGGGAATTATGAAAGGAAAGATTATGATAGACGTGACAATGATCAAGACCGAAATCCAAAGCCCCGAGGGCCTGTCATCAATATGATATTTGGAGGACCAACTGCGGCCGGACCTTCCAGAAACTCGAGAAAAGCTTATGCCCGTGAGGTAATGACTGTGGTTGGGGAAGCACCGAAGCGTGCCAAGACTGAAGTATCTTTGAATTTTGACGATTCAGATCTTGAGGGAGTGAAATTTCCCCATGATGACCCTCTGGTCATAGTACCTGTGATTGGGAACTCAGAAACGAAGAGAGTTCTTGTTGACAATGGAGCTTCAGTGGACATCTTGTTCCATGATGCTTTCATCAAGATGGGTTACACTGATTCTCAGCTAACACCCTCAAACATGCCCATATATGGGTTCAATGGAGTAGAATCGAAAGTAGAAGGTACGATTCAACTCCCCATGACAATGGGACAAGGTTCAAAGACATCTACTCAAATGCTGAACTTCATAGTTATCAAAGCGACTTCAACCTACAATGCAATTCTGGGAAGAACGGGTCTTCATGCATTCAAGGCTGTTGCCTCATCTTATCATTTGAAGATCAAGTTCCCCACCAGAAATGGAATTGGCGAAGAGAAAGGCGATCAGAAAATGGCTAGAAGTTGTTATGT
Organism: Heracleum sosnowskyi; assembly: GCA_030848705.1. Classification (NCBI taxonomy): domain Eukaryota; kingdom Viridiplantae; phylum Streptophyta; class Magnoliopsida; order Apiales; family Apiaceae; genus Heracleum; species Heracleum sosnowskyi. The sequence continues at coordinate 17,248,055 of CM061239.1, forward strand.
AGCCGCGTTGAGGCCTGATGGAGTTGGGGGGCAGGTTCTCCCAATTGAGGACATGGACATCAGAAACGATGAAGAAAGAAGGGGAAAGCCGGCTGAGGATCTTGTTCCCATCCCCCTGATTCCAGGAGAACCAGACAAGGTCACCTACATTGGAGCTCTACTACCTGAATCTATGAAAAGCAAGTTGACGTCTTTTCTTCAAGAAAACAGTGATGTATTTGCTTGGACAGCAGCTGATATGCCAGGGATTGATCCCCAATTGATAACCCACAAATTGAATGTGGATCCTGAAAGGAAGACAGTGAAACAAAAGAAAAGAAATTTTGCCCCAGAAAGGCAAGAAGCCATCAAGCAAGAGGTAGAAACACTCTTGGAAGCAGGCTTCATTGAAGAAATTCAGTTCCCTGAATGGTTGGCTAACCCAGTGATGGTCAAGAAGGCTAATGGAAAGTGGAGAATGTGTGTAAACTTCACCGACTTGAATGATGCATGTCCCAAGGATTGTTTTCCCTTACCGAGGATTGATTCTTTGATAGATGCCACTGCTGGGCACGAGATGTTAAGTTTCATGGATGGCTTCAGTGGATACAACCAAATCAAGATGCACAAGGACGACATCTCCAAGGTATCGTTCATCACCGACTTTGGTGTTTTCTGTTATTTGGTAATGACATTTGGACTTAAGAATGCAGGGGCAACATACCAAAGATTGGTGAACAAGATTTTTGAACCACTGATTGGTAAAACAATGGAAGTTTATGTGGACGACATGCTAGTCAAGAGCCTCAACAAGGCAGACCATATAACATCTTCAAGAAGCATTTGAAGTGCTGATGCACCACAAGATGATGTTAAATCCAGCAAAATGTGCCTTTGGGGTAGGCTCAGGAAAGTTTTTAGGCCTGATGGTCTCCAAGAGAGGAATCGAAGCTAACCCTGACAAGATCAAGGCAATCCTAGATATGGAACCACCTAAGTCTGTTAAGGATGTTCAGAAACTGACAGGAAGAGTTGCAGCTTTGGGAAGGTTCATCTCCAAATCAGGAGAAAAGTGCTTACCTTTCTTCAAAGCACTCAAAAATGTAAAAAAATTCGAGTGGACACCTGAAAGTCAAGAAGCCTTTGAGGCCCTGAAGAAATACATGGCCGAAGCACCACTGTTGGCGAAACCAAAGCCAGGGGAGATACTCTATCTATACTTGGCAGTCTCCGACACTGCCCTTGGAGCTGTTTTGGTAAAGGAAGAATTGAAGGTTCAGAAACCCATCTATTATGTGAGTAAGATCCTGCATGGGGCAGAAATAAACTACTCTACCATAGAGAAGTTTGCTTTAGCCTTGATAATGGCTTCAAGAAAGCTACGTCCATACTTCCAGGCACACAAGATAGAAGTATTGACTAATCAACCTCTAAGGAACATTCTGCACAGCCCTCAAGTTAGCGGAAGATTGATCAGATGGGCCATTGAATTGGGCGAATTTGATATCAAGTATAAGCCTCGTACGGCCATAAAAGCTCAAGCACTCGCTGACTTCATGGTTGAATGTACAATTGACAACCAAGAAGTCGGGGGGCAGGAAGTAGTAGTGGAAGACAAGGAAGTTGAAGACATAATCTCCAAAGAATGTTGGGTGCTCTATTTTGATGGAGCATCAAAAACAAAATCAAGTGGAGCTGGTTTAGTGCTACAAAGTCCTGATGGATTCATAATAGAGTATGCACTAAAACTTGACTTCCCAACGACAAACAATGAGGCTGAGTATGAAGCTTTGATAGCTGGTTTGGGCCTAGCTGGGGCCCTGAGAGTTAAGACTCTCAAAGTATGTGGAGACTCAAGATTAGTCGTTTCTCAAGTAAATGGAGAGTTCGAAGCTAGAGATGAAGTCATGGCAAAGTATCTAAAACTTGTCAAAGCTATCATGACTCAGTTCGATGAATGCTATGTGGAGCACGTTCCAAGGGAAGAAAACATGAAGGCAGATGCCCTGTCTAAGTTTGCTTCTTCTGAAATCGAGAATTATGCAGGAAGTGTATACTTCCAAGTATTGAAGACCCCGAGCATCAATGGAAAACTGATAGCACCTATTGATGTTGCTAGTTGCTGGATGGACCCCATCAAAGCTCATTTGGAAACTGGGTGGCTGCCAAATGACACTTCAGAAGCACGAAAACTGTACGTCAGAGCACTAAGGTATGCCCTAATTGAGGGAATTCTATACAAGAAGTCTTTTGTTATTCCATACCTGAAGTGCTTGAGACCTCAAGAGGCAGAATTGGCCCTAAAAGAAGTTCATGAAGGAATCTGTGGACAGCACTTGGGGGGCAGAGCCCTGGCCCATAAAGTCACTCGTTTAGGTTTCTATTGGCCAAGTATGCTTGTTGATGCAAAAAGCTATGTGAAGAAATGTGAACGATGCCAGAAGTATGCACCAGTGGTTAGGCAACCACCTGAGATGTTGACATCTGTAAACTCACCTATCCCTTTTGCTATGTGGGGAATGGATATACTTGGGCCATTTCCAATGGCAAGTGCACAAAGAAAATTTCTGATAGTAGCAATCGACTACTTCACCAAGTGGATTGAGGCTAAACCTTTGGCCAAGATAACCACCAAGCAAGTGATGCAATTCTTTTGGGAAAATGTGATATGCAGATATGGAATTCCACGAATACTGGTTACGGACAATGGAACTCAATTCAACAATGACGAGTTCAAGAAGTATTGTGATGAGAATGATATCAAGTTGTGCTTCACTTCTGTTGCCCATCCTCAAGCAAATGGGCAAGCTGAAGTTGCAAATCGAATTATCCTAGATGGACTGAAGAAAAGAGTTGAACGCTCCAGGAATACTTGGGTAGATGAATTGCTTCCCATACTATGGGTATATCGTACTACTTGTAAAGTCACCACTGGAGCTACCCCCTTCTTGCTGGCTTATGGGGCCGAGGCAGTGGTTCCAGTGGAGATTACTCACACATCTCCTAGGGTTGAGGCTTATGAACCAGAGGCAAATGAAGAAGGCTTGAGGCTAGCCTTAGATCTAATTGACGAAGTTAGAGACGAGGCGAATGCCAAGATAGTTGAACATTAGAAACGAGCATCTTTCTACTACAACCTAAGGGTTAAAGAGAGATTCTTTCGTCAAGGGGACTTGGTCCTTAGAAAAATTGAAGCATCTGGAGTTGGACAAAAGGGAAAGTTAGCCCCAAACTGGGAAGGGCCCTATCGGGTCAAGAATGTGTATGGACGAGGCTCATACAAGCTGGAAACTATGGAAGGGATTGAAGTGCCTAGAACTTGGCATGCTGCAAACTTGAAAGTTTATCATGTTTAAGTGTGTCCTAATTGGACTCACTATCAGGATAAGTAGAAATAAGGTCGGTGAAACCAATCCAAGTTTTTAAACTTGAGGTAGAAGTAGCATACTATGTAAGGGTTGTACCCATTTCTTCAATTTAAATATTCATTCAGCAATTTCAAGAATATTCTACAAAGCATGGCATCTTGATGTTTATATGGTTCAAAGTACTAATTAAGTACGCAAACATAAAACATTAAAAGACATGAAGAAAATAAATGACTTTCAATAAAGTTAAAAGTTATGCCCAAAGGCAAAATTACATAAAATAAATAAAAGCTACAGATAGCTATGGTTGAGGACCATCCCCTCCTTGCTCATCCTCAGAAGCCTCCTCCTCACCGGACTCTTCCTCTCCAGAATCCTCCTCCTCTTCACCAGCCTCCTCTTCACCAGACTCCTCCTCACCGGAGCTGGATTCCTCTAACTCTTCATCAGGCTGGGAGGCATGTTCAGGATTGAGAATCCTGTCATCCTCATCCATATCATCCACTCCAGCCAAGGCCTTCTCCAACTGATTAGGAGCATGGGGGCTGGGGAAGTCAGAAATAGTAAGGGATCCAGAAATTCTCCTCGATACCTCAGCCAAAGCCTCATCCCATCCTTGAGTGAACTGGACGGGGAAAAGAAGATCATCATGCTGAGTAATGATCTCCTGATACTCAGCAGAATCAAAGTACTCATCAATGATGCGATCCTTCCCCTTCCTTAGCTCGACCAGCTCAACTTGAGCCTCCAACAACTCCTTCTCCCTTCGACCCAAGGAAGCTTTAAGAGAACCAACCTCCACCTGGGCTTGATCATACTTAGCCTTGTTGGCCTCAGAAGATGAGCGCCAGGCTTTGGCTTGAAATAAAGCCCCTTGGAAATTGGCATTAGCCTACAAATAAAACACAAGTTAGAAATAATAACTTGGGGCATAATAAAGAAAGAAAGAAAAAGAAACTTACAGCAGCAAAGGCCTGGGCTCCTGCAGACTCTGCCCCTTCCAGGGTGGAGTTAGAAACAAAATCCTTGTAGTCACAAGGAGTCAATGAATGGTGTGACCATTCAACAGCATGAGCAGACACCCCCACTATGGTGTCCTTTTTACTTATCCCCCAGTTGGGGCGCCATACAGAACTCTTAGTTGAGGCCTCGACCTCATCAACCTCAGCCACATAAGGCCTCAAAATAGCAGGGCCTTTCTCGATCAGCCTAGGATCCTTCAAGCAAGCCCTCTTGATCCTTGCTGTCTGCCCGCCTTCTGGCTCATTCTGCTTGTTGATAAACTCAGCAGCTGCAAACAAAAGTCAAGGAAAACAATTGGTATAAGGCAATCTTGATACAACTATAAGAAAATAAGAAAAAGAATTACCCTTGTCAGAAACTCTTGAAAGTTCCAGAGACTTAAGTAGAAACTCGTCCAGGAGCTCCCAAGCCAGGGTGGCATAGTTATCCTTGGTGAGTTCAGCATAGGCAAGGGCCTCCTCCTCAGTCAGAACTATGTCACCAGGACTACCATCCGAAACTCTACTAAATGAGCTTTGGAATAAGGTGCCCCAGTCCCCTCCATCCCACACCAAATACATAAATTCATTTCTCCACTTGGGATTGTTGTCGGGAATGGATTTTGGGTGAAAGATGGAGGGTGTTGTGGGTCGATGACTAATATATACCCAACCCAAAGTTTTGGAAGAGCTATTTTTAAATTGAAAAATCCTTCTAAAGAGAGGCAACAGAAAGAGGGAAATTGTTTTTCAAGCACAAAACAATAAAGCACATAATAAGTCTCCAAGCATTGGGAGGGAGTTGACAAGGATTGATTCCTACATTAGCTAGAAGTTGAGGAATGAAAGGATGGAATGGGAATTGAACACCTGCAGCCAGGACCCCCTTGTAAATGCAAAGAGCATTTGGGCGCCAATGGCAGGAACGATCCCCAGGTTCAGCTAGGACTAACTTATAAGGTGGCCTAATTCTATACATATTCTTGTAATTAGCAATTGCATCAGCATCATTAAATCTATTGCTATGGTTAAATGAATCTAAATGCGACACTGAGGGATATACATCACTACGTTCTAATATCATATCTTGCAAAGACATAATGGGAGAACGAATGATGATACCTCTTTTGGACGCTTGATTCATTTTCTGAAGACGGCTAGCAGAACGATCAACCATTCTTAAATCTTCAACAAAAACTCAGAAAACCTTCAAGGGATGAAGATAAACCCAGAAATCTTCTTGGGAAGAATATCAAAACCCAGAAACCTTCTTGGGAAGAAGATCAAAACCCAGAAACCTTCTTGGGAAGGAGATTGAAACCCAGAAATATAAGAACACCGCCACAAAAATTCGCCGGAAATCGCCTGACTACGGAGAAAAAGAGAGAAAAAAGAGAGAAAGACAGTGAGGTTTAAGGAAAGAAATTTTTGGAAAGATTCGAGTGGGGAGTAAGAAGTGAAACCTCACTCTTTTATAGGCGAAGTGACTGGAAACTCAACCGGTTAGGGAAGACTAACCGGTTGAAGCCAGTCAAAGCCCACAATTACTCTTTGGGCTTCTGGAATTAAGGCCCAAAGAGTTACGATCGATAAAAGACAAGGCCCATGGCCCAAATAAAAGAAAGGCTTAAAAATTAAAAGAGGGTTCAAGGACTAATGAAAAATTACGGACCAAAAAAAGGACTAGGCCCAAGGCCCAATATAAAATCAAGGCCCAAAGGGTTGAAAGCTTGGGAAAATTCTAACTTAAAGTTTAGAAATAATTCTAAGGCAATAAAGCGAATTCAAAGTCGAAAATATGCTAAAAATAAGTTCGAGAAATTGAGTTCGAAATTACCTTAAAAATCCAAATCGGACTAAACAACTTGAAACCTATTTGAGGTCGAAAAACAACTACAAAATCGAACTCGAAAATGCCAAAGATCGAGATCGGGGAATTGAGTTCGAAAATAAACTGGGAAAAGAGATTGAATTATTCAACCTCGTGGCAATATGAGGTCGAAAATGACCTAGGATCCTGGTCTAAGAATCATAGTTGAAAAATGACATTGGATTCCTGGTCGAATTCATACCAAAAATCCTGGTCGACATGTTCGACCTTGTCCCCCTTCTTGGTCGAAAATAACTTGGATTCCTGGTCGAAAATCCCTGGTCGAAATTATACCAAAAATCCTGATCGACATTTTCGACCTCGTCCCATTTCCTGGTCGAAAAAGACCTAGGATTCCTGGTCAAAGAATCTTGGTCGAAAATAGCTTGGATTCCTGGTCGAAAATTCCTGGTCGAATTCATACTAAAAATCAAGGTCGACATGTTCAACCTCACTCCACTTCCTAGTCGAAAATGAATACTGGGAATGAGATTGAAATAATAATAATTCCTGGTCAAAAATTTGAGGTCGAAAAAGACCTAAACTTTCTGGTCGAAGTGTTCGACCTCAATACTGTTCTGATCGAAATTAAGCTATAGATCCTGCTCGAAAATATAAAGAAATGAGATCAAAAATTCCTGCTCGAAAATGCAAAGGAATGAGGTCGAAAATTTGAGGTCGAATTTGACCTAAAATTCCTGGTCGAAACGTTCGACCTCATTCCAGTTCTGGTCGAAAATGACTTGATTTTCTAGTCGAAAATGACTTGATTTTCTGGTCGAAAATGCTTTGAAAAAATGGAAAATTCCTGGAAGAATATGGAATAATTTCTACAAAAACCTTGGAGGATTTTTCCAGAAATTGGGGGGCAAATGATATGGACAGAAATATAACCCTAGATATATAATTAATGATACATTAATTAGACCTAGTTTGGTCCAAAGATTAGGCCCGACAAAAGGCCCAAAACCCTAATTATTTATTAATTTCGTAATTAATAAATAAAGGAAAATACACAGCTCATAAAAGAGTCCAAATATGATAATATCTTCATAGAAGGATCCAGAATCCCAATCAAATAATATGATGAGTCACAGCACTTATCAGATAGGGATAATACTTGCTTGCCAAGTAATATACTCCTTATCAGTTATCAATAACGAGACTTATCAGTTAAGACTCCTAAACTTACTCTAAATACAAGGCTCCTGACGCCTATATAGGGACCCTCGTCCTTTATCCTAGAACTACGTTTTATTGACTTGATTCTCTATACAGCAAAGATACGTAGGCATCTTGTGAGGACCGATTTAGTCCCGAAACACAAGAGCAGTCATTAAAGCTTGAACGCTCATAAACCCTAGCATTTAATTTACAAGGTACGTTTTTTAATCCATAACAGTGTGCTTTGATAATTTAAACCAATTTTGAATTGATTTTCTATATTGAATTGAATTCTTTATGTAAAACTTCTTAACCATCTTTTATTTTCAGTTTATTTTATGAGTAGGTCAACTGGTCAAGTTAGATAATAATTATTAAATCATCATTAAATTAAAGATAATTTCGTTAGTTTCGCATGGGTTGTAAAATCGTCAAAATTCAATTTCTAAAACTCAGGATAGAACCCAAATAGTAAATTGTGTATCTAAATTTTAATAAATATTTTTTTTATTATTGTAGCACCAATTTATTTATTTTTCCACTAATTCTTTTAAATATAGAGAAATTTTATGTTTCTTTCAAAAAATAATCAAAATTAATTAAGAACAAATTCAAATCGATAAAGAATATAATAATATGAGAATAAAATTTTATATAATCATAACATAATTTTTAAGTAATAATGTATTTTAAAATTTTATATACACTGTAAATAAAACCGAAACATTAAAAGTAAAAGCACTTAATAAGATAATTATATCAGTATATACTTGATATCTTTATTATATTAAATCCTTATATATAATAATCATAATAGGGATTTTATCCAAAATTTTGGTCGTAGACAACCAAATTAATAAGGACCATTAGATATAAATGAAAATCGTTAGATCAAATATTTAAAAAGTATATTTTACTAATAATAGGATTATATTTAAATTCTAAAAGGTGTATTTTGATAATTTAAACCAAATATAAATAAGTTTTCTATATTGAATAGAATTCTCCATGTAAAAAATTCGTGACTTTCTTTTCTCTTTCATGGACAATTCCAGTTAGATAAAAATTGTTAAACCATCATTTAATTAAACATAATTTAGTTATCTTCATGTGGGGTATAAAATCGTCAAAATCTGATTTTTAAAACACAAGATAAAGCCCAAATTAGTAAAGTGAATATTTAAATTCTAATAATAATTATTATGTCATCATTATTTTAACACCAATTTAATTACTTTTTTCTAGCTATTTTAAATTTAGAAATCTATGTTCAAAAATTAAAATCAATCTAAGAAAAATTCAAATCAACAAAGAATATAATAGAGTAAATTGCAAATTTGTGGCTGAACTTAACCTCATTTTGCATTTTGGTGGCCAGATTTTCAAATTTGCAATATAGTGGCCAGACATTACTTTTATTTATCAAAAAGATGGCTAAGGGCCACTTTTTTGAAAAAAAAGTTCTAAAAAAAGTGGCTCTTAGCCACCTTTTTGAAAATTAAAAACAATATCTCGCCATCAAATTGCAAATTTGAAAGTGTGGCCACCAAAATGCTAATGCGGGTAAAGTCCAGCCACCATTTTGCAATTTACTCAATATAATAATACTAGGATAAAATTTTATAAAATTGTGCATATTTTTAATCCTATTTTATTAAGTTTTAGATCATAACTAATCAAATATTATTTATTATTAAATAATAAATTATACGTAAATGGTGATTTTGTTTTATAAGAACTCATGGATACCTAATTTCATTGTTAGCAGGACTATATTCATATTAAAAAAAACCGTATTTTGAAATTTTAGACTCAGCTACAGAGGCCAAACTTTTTTAACATATATACATTGTAAATTATTAAATTCGAAACTTTAAAAGTTTCTTAATCAATTAGTATAGTACTTTTCTGAAAAATCGTACTTTACAAAAAATATTATCAAATAACCTATGTCTGCAAGAAAAAAAATGAAAAAATTATTTATTTAAAAAAAAAAACCTATAAATTTTAATATGTTGTTGGTAGATTCAAACCTTAGATCATTCTACATGATAATTTTACTGTTATATCTAACGTTTTTCAACAATTTAATTTGAAAGATCCAACGATTATGGATTGAGTGATCAAACAAAAACAAAGTGACCAAACTTATAAGGAAGCTTTCATTATTTAGTCTTTAATATAATAACATAAATATTTATAGGATATACTATAAAAAATGAATTTTATACAGAATTTTGATCGTCACGGTGTACTACTTCTACTTTAAAAGAAGAACTATTACAAAAAAATTATATTTTAATTGATAATTTATTTTCTCAAAAGTTCAAAGTTCCCGCATCTTTAACATATTACAAAAAAGAGTATATTATATTTTAGCAATAAATATTTAAAAAAATTAAAAATTAAAAAAATTATAAATATTAAGAAAAATTAATGATGTTATCATGGTAGTTTGTTTCTAAATACCGCCAAAACATTCTCAACCGTTAGATCCAATACTTTTAAAAATAGATGATCAAGATTATATCATATAAAAAGAAGTTATTATCTAAAAATGATATAAGTTAAAAGATATTATAGAGTAGAGTGCATTTTGTGTACTCGCACTTTAGTCAAGACACCACTTGCAATACTATAGTTCAAAATCGAGCAGTTGCAAGTATTTGAATGCACTTTGTTGCATTCCGTTAACTGAGGTTAACTCCGTTATTAATTTAGGGAGTAAAGTGCACTTTGTGTACTCGCACTTTACTCTAAAATGCATTTTGTGTATGCGCACTTTGCTCAATACATCACTTGCAATACTTTAGTTTAAAATTTAGAATAAAGTGCGAGTACACAAAATGCACTTTAGAGTAAAGTGTGAGTACACAAAGTGCACTTTACTCCCTAAATTAATAACGGAGTTGACCTCAATTAACGGAATGCAACAAAGTGCAGTGAAATACAAACATTTATATTGCAACTGCTCGATTTTAAACTATAGTATTGCAAGTGGTGTCTTGATTAAAGTACGAGTACACAAAGTGCACTTTACTCGATATTATATTAGGATTGGATTTTCTAAAAAGTCAAAAAATAAAAATAGTTGTAATTAAATAAGGAAACTCATTTAATACCAAAATAATAAAAATCGTTTAATTTTAAATAGATAGGTGAAAACCGTTAGATTTAACATTAAAAACTGTATTTGGTTAATAAAGGATATTCTAATAATGTAAACTACATATAAGTAGATTTCCTAAATCGCATAGAATTCTGAACATAAAATTTCGTCACTTTATTCTCTTTTTAGTTTTAGAATAGTTTAGCGTGTAAAATATAATAAATATCAAATTTTTAACTATAATTTTTTTGGCTAAATGTTTTTTAACAATAATTTAATCATGTAAACTAATAACTTTTAAATATTAAAATATTCATAAATAAATATAATTATAAATATTTAAAAAACAATCTTGTGTTGCATGGATAATAAAAATATAATTATAAACAAAATAATTATAAATAAAATTTAAGTAACCGTGCATCGCACGAGCTATAAGCTAGTATCCCAAATTCTGCCACAATTTTTTTTCCAAAAACTCACGTTACCTAATATTAATATGAGACTCTCCGTGCATACATATGCGCCCCCAATCAAAACCTTCCATTTGTGATGCCACATCATTTGGTAAAGTTTTTGGGAAAATTTTAAGAGTACCTAGCATTGTCCTTTTCTTTTGGGAAATTCTCTACGTATACTATCTTAAAATTAACTTTTGTGAGTGATAAATACATTTTTGACTTGTATATATTTGTTACTCTCAAATTTATAGATTATAGATTGTTATTCTTAGTACACTTTCGCAATATATGTTACGAAACGCATAAGAATCTACGACACTAATTTTAAAATGATATTTAACGCTAATTTATATTATCAATAATATACAATAAGATGTTAAAAATGGCCACTCAAACAAATATATTCGTAACTGATACCATTGTTGCATATATTTTTGCTAATTGTACCCCTGAATTTTAGTGTTTTCTTAATTTTTTTTCAAACAAAAGTGTATCATAAATAGCAATTATAAGTTTGAGAGTGCAAGTCAAAAATGTAAAAAATAACATAGATAAAAATCAACTCTAAAATGGTACTATAGAGAATTTTCCGAATATTTCAATATTTAATCGGAAATTCACATACAAAAATGCATAAATTTAGAATACATATAGTATTCTTTCTAAATAATATTTTGGAATCTGTTAAATTTACTTATTCATCAAAAATTTTGAAACATCAAAAGTGTAGGTCCCGAAACGGGTATAATAAGCTAGAAGGGGGGCTTGAATAGCTTATTACCTTTTTAAAATTTTAGAGCTTGGTGTTTTAACTTTCTTCCTTGATTTTAAATTCGTTACTAAAGTGTAAACGATTTAAAATGCGGAAAGTAAAGCAAGAAATAAGAGAGAGTACCAAACGCAAGATTTTATCCTGGTTCGTGATGGCACAACCCCAAACGGATTCACACACCCCTAGTACTCCAGTCCCCGAGCTCCTCCCGGACTCGATATTTTCACCACTATAAAGAACAACTCCTTATAGTAGGTGGAGAAGCTTTTACAAACACAAACACACTATCTATTTATCTTAGAGCTATACAACAAGTAAAACTCCTCAAAATAAAATAGCTAACACTACTAGACTCGTCTTGGAGCGTAACTCCCTGTTACCTCCTCAAAGTCGAAGTAGCACCCTTTGTAGACTATGTTCTTCCACAATTTGTCGGTCACAGATCTTAGATCTTAGGTCTTGGATCTTTCTTTTTCCTCACGGTGCAAAGGCTACTAACTCCCCGTTAGTACGCCTAGGACTTGGGTCTTAGAACAAGGATCACCTCACTTCACCTCACTACAAGTTTAGAAAACAAGCACTACGAACCAAATAATCCTTAAGATAGAAAAAAGGAGTAAACTAGTATGTTACGGTACTAGCTCACAAAATAAAAACACAAGTATATAAATTAACAAGTCTAACAAGTTAATAAATATAAGAGTGCCAAGTAAATGTACGGTTAGTACAAGATAAAAAATAAACACTTAACAACACACAAGTTATATAAAGATAAGTCAAGCAAGTGTATAACTAGTTAAGTGTTGATATAATATATATAAATATGTGTTTGTTAAGTAAAAAGGTTACCAATAAGTATATACACAATATATATTATTTCTATTTGACTGAATAAATGCTAAGGCCGAATAGAATGTTTAAACTTGTTAAAACAAGTTCAAACAAAATTAGTCTTACAAAAATCCTTGTAAATGATTATCTCTTTAATAGTTCAAGGAGTTTTTGTTTTTCAAGACTAAATGACCAAATATATTCTTAACAATCAAGAACTTGTAAAACCAAGTTCAAGAACAAGATTTATAAATATATATTCGTTAAGAGGCAAGGCTGAGTCACGGAATAACGGTCTTGGCACTTAACAACTAACAAGTATATATATATATGTTATATATATATATATTCGAATATATATATAAATGGTCAAGAACGAAATGAACTTGTTTGAAACTAGTCTTGTCTAATAAAAATCCGAAGCAATATTTTATCTCGTTAAGGGACGAGGGATTTTTAATTATTTAGACAATATGGCCGAATGTAATAGACCAAGAAATGAGATGTCTAGTTCAAGTGATCTTGTCTTTCAAAAATCCTTAAAGATATAAAACTTGAAAATTTATGGATTTTTGTTTCTGTAAGACAATATAACCAAGTTTTGCTTAAGATTCAAGGTCTTATTTCACCTTATACAAGGTTAATAAGAGTTACCTTATTTTGATTCTTAACTAAGCAAAACCAAACTAGTTTTCACAATTCAAGAAAGGTCTTTGTTCAAGAAAACAAAGTTGCCTCTTTTTCAAGATTTCTACTAACTAAATCAAACCACAAGTATACAAAGGAGATGAATAGATATTTTTAGCTCTCCTTTGTAAATATTTATATACTAAATGAATAAGCTCAAGAACAAGTATATAAATATGATGTTAGTGGTTAAAGTTGTAAACAAGTGCAAAGTAACGAACAAGTATAATATTATTCGGCTTTCGCCACGCTATTATGCGCTAAACTAAACACACACGAACTTGTAAGTAAAAACAACACTAGTAAACAACAAAATATGAATAACTTAGTAACCCTTGAGTTCTAAAGAGAAAACAAGTGAAACTAGCTAGAAAGAAACCAAAATAACACACCAAAACTACTCGGAAAAGGTCACCGGAAAGCTATAACCAAGGTGGGTGTCAAGGGTGACTAAACCAAGCTTAAACTAAGGTCCAGAGGTTGCCTAAAATGGTCTTGGGGCTGCCTAAAATATGGTTGTTATGCCCAAATTTGAACATGGGCTCTAAGCAGACCCACCTTAAATCTTACTGAAGATGGGCCTAGTAGACTGGGCTGAAATGAGCTGGGGCTCCGATTCACTTCACTAATATGGAATACTCAAATGAACCTAATAAAGACATTGAAGATGAACGAAAATCTAACAACAGACATATGGACTCAACGCGAGCTGGGTTGGAGCTCCAGCCCACCTCACTAGAAGGGGTTCTAGCACACATCTCTAAGGAGTTTTGGCTCATCTCACTAGCTGTAGGTTGGTTCAGTGTGCTAGCCGGATCCCGAACTCGATCTAGCCGGATCTCGGGCTCGCACACGCTAGTCGGATCTCGGGCTCATTCTAGCCGGATCCCGGGCTTACACGCGCTAACCGAATCTCGGGCTCGTTCTAGCCGGATCTCGGGCTCGCACACGCTAGCCGGATCCCGGTCTCGTGCTAGAAGGATCTCGAGCTCACACGCGTTAGCCGGATCTCAACCTCGTTCGAGCCGGATCTCGGCCTCGTGCTAGCCGGCTCTCGGCCTCGTTCTAGCCAGATCTCGGCCTCGCTATGCTAGCCGGATCTCGGCCTCGTTCTAGCCGGTTCTCGGCCTCGTTCTAGCCGGATCTCGGCCTTGTTCTAGCCGGATCTCGGCCTCGCTGTGCTAGCCAGATCTCAGCCTCGTTCTAACCGGATCCTGGCCTCGCTGTGCTAGCCGGATCTCGGCCTCGTTCGAGACCGATCTCGGCCTCGTGCTAGCCAGATCTCGGCCTCGTTCTAGCCAGATCTTAGGCTCGCACGCGCTAGCCGGATCTCGGTCTCGTTCTAGCCGAATCTCGGGCTCACACGCGCTAGCCGGATCTCGGGCTCGCACCTTGCATAGCTGTGGGGGACATTGAACTCACATCCTTGTGAGAGCTCACACCACTTGGTTGTGGAGGGCTCACTTTGTGCGATGGTAAACTTAACTTTATGTATTTTATGTTTATGTTGAATTGTGCGGTGCGAGCCTGGCTAGCACGCACCACGTGTGAATTTCAGATATGGAAATTCTTTTTTATGGAATGGATGTTTCTTGGTTGACATAGGACAAACCTATAATTACGGGAAGGAAATGTGGAGATGCCACGAGATTATATGAAAACTTGTGGGACCGGACGTGATACGGACGGAAAGTTCTGACTATTAATGGGTTTGGGCTGAGTGGGCTAGAGAAAACCCTAGCCCTATTCATTAACTTGTTCTCCAAGAACTATGTGAGGTTGTATCCCTATATAAAGGGGTACGTAGGCATCTTGTATTATACGACAATTGACACTCGGCAAGAGTAAGAGAAAGAACTCATTCTCTATTCAATTACTGATGAGTCATCATACGAGCTCAGCCACCACCCAGAACAACCTTCCTCCGCCACAAAACATCACCCCAGATCTTTATTCCGGAAAACAACCTCCAAAACACTGTTATACGAAATTCTCCCTATAATAATTGGCGTTAGAATGAGGGTGCTACATCTTAGGGAGAAGGATGTAGAAATCAAGCAAGTATGGGGATGAGATTCTGGCCAGAGGGAGTAAAAGGGGAACTTGAATAAGGTGAAGTGCCACTTAGTCAGGTGAAGCGAAGCAGCTAGGTCTGTGGAGGGCCGATGCATGAGCTGGTTTTGTTAGGTCCTGATAAGTTTGTAGAAGGGGGGTTGAATACAAACTATACCGTTTTATCGAATTTGTTCTGTTTAGAATAAAACAATTTAAGAACAAATAATGGCGGAATTAAATGAAATAGAAATCAAGTTAAATATAACTTATATTAAACTTGAAAGATGTTACAAATGAGGTACTGATTACAAGATTGAATCTCAAACTAATTAAAACAAATCTAGAATAAATTCGACATGAATTTATCTATTTTTGTAATAAAAAGATATAACAATATTTGATAATTTGAGATATGTTCTAGGGATAAAAATCCGCTAGATAGTAAAAGCAGTACAAGTAAATGAATATTAGTGGTTTAGATTTATCACAATGATTTACTAGAATTAATTCACAGAAGAAATGAATCGGCAGTTCTTGACAGAAGCTTTTCTTTTTGAATGTAATGTTCTTGATCTCCTTTTTCTTCAGTCTGATTACTTTTGTTAATAATACTAATCCACTTGACCAAAAAGTAACCTGCACATTTCTTACTTTTCATTCCACTAGGAATGACTATCAAAATAGTCTTGGAATGACTATCTTAAAAGCCTGGAATGACTATCAAAAGAACTGGAATGACTATGAGAATTTACATAAATTAAATCAGAATTTCTAGAAATGTACTAGGATGACTATCAGGATGACTATCCCTTGATAGTCATTCCAGTACATTTTTAATATAAATCAACTTGGAATGACTATCGGGATGACTATCCTGGATAGTCATTCCAGTTCATTTTAATTAAGAAATTCTAAATTAATTCTAATTCTAATTTAAATTAATTCTGATAATTAATTTATTTCAAAAATTAAATTCTGATGAATTTAATTTATTCAATAAATTAATTACTTAATTTATTTGTTAAATTAATTCAGAAGAATTAATTTAATAAATAAATTAATAACTAATTTAAAAGAGAATGTAAATTCTTATAACATAGTAAAACCAATTCTTGAACCACTTGAACTGCTGAAGAGTATCCATTGTCTGAGGTTGTCATTTGATGCACGGTCTGGTTCATAAATGACTAACTTCAATGTCTGTTCTTCATCTTGACTTTAAGCTATGTTCCATTGTCTGCTTTTGACTGTTGATCAATCTTTGTAACCTGTACATTTGCTGTCACAAATCTGAAACCTCTGTCACTTTAATAAATCCACTTCTTTGAAGACTTCACTGAGGCTTGAACAAATAATTGAACTTCTTTCAATGTAGTATTTCGTCAAATCTGTAGGATGACTTTAATCTGTATTCTTCTGATAGATATGATCTTCTGAGATTCATGTGACTGTGACAATTGAATTATTACTTACTTATTACAAACTTGTTTAAGTTGAGTTGAATCCTCGATGTAAACAAATAGGCTAAAACATATGCCTTTCAAGTTTTTTCAGAGGCGAGACACCGGCATGATGGACCAGGGGGTGAGGAGAGGACTCCGCAACAAAAAAATGATGGTAAAGTGAGGCTCTTCTTTGGTTTGGAAAGAGTTCCTTCACCAAGTATGGATCCAATATGTTGGGCTCAACATAGTCTTTTTGGGATGCCTCTAAGACCAGCTTCGCTAGCGAGGTCTTGAGATGCCTCTTCATGAGATGCCCCTTTTTGGGATGCCTCTATGACAAACTTGGCCAGCTTGGTCTTGAGACGCTTCTTCGTGAGATACATCTTCATGAGATGCTCCCTTCTTCGGATGTCTATATGATCAACGAGGTCTCCATACGGTTTGGCCAACAAGGTCTTGAGATGTATTTTCGTGAGATATTTCTATGACCAGTGAGGCCGCCTTTAAAATTTGTCTAACAAGATCATCTACTATATCAATGGTAATACTAGGACCAACATCACAACAATCGGTAAGAAGAATTAGTGGCCTCGGCCTGCTCCGAGCGCATTGAGTCGGGCATTTTCCCACTACGCGAGACTTGAGTCAAGACTCTATGCGCTCCGCGCGACCCAAGTCGGGCCTCCGCCCGCTCCATGCGACTCGAGCCAGGCCTTGGCACTCTGCGCGCGACCCGAGTTAGGACTCTGCCCGCTCCGCGTGACCCGCGCTGAGCCTCCTCCCACTCTGCGCTACCCGAGCCGGGCTTCCACCCGCTTCGCGCGACCCGAGCTGGGCCTCCGCCCGCTCTGCATTATATATAAAGAAGGAATTTACTTTATTTAGAAGAGTAAATTATTGTAGTCCATGGAGTGGACATATTTCATCATGTCTTACACTAAGTCAGCTGAAATTACTTCAAATAACCGAGGGGTAGCGGTTATGGGTGAAACTTTATTTTGATGATTTTGAGCTCAAATACAAAGACATATCTCTGAGATCTTGTTGAAAAGCCACATAACATAGTCTCACGTTGATCAGACTAAGTGACATGGTCTAGCGTTGAAAGATTAACTAGCTTAGGCTAGAGTTGGTTACACATATTAAACAGACTGGGAGTTTATGGGATTGATGAGATTGGTTTAAGAGAACAAAAGAGCTATGTTCACATTGCTAGTATAATACGGGGAATACAAGGGTGAAGAGAGGAGAAACCCTATCAGAATCACATGTTTGAAGAGAGTAAGGTCTCCTATTGATTGCGAAGACAACCAAGAAACTTGAAAGATAAGGATTAATGGGGCAGATGAGGCAGATGAGGGGTTGAGCTCACATTGCATTACATGTGAAGGATAAAAAGTACTTACCTTGAGGAATATGAGATTGAAGAGGCTTGGTGAAAGTGCAAGCTCTCATAACATAGGAAGACAAAAAGGTGTAAGAGACCCGCAAGCAAATGGAAGCTGGTCAAGGAATGGTGTATACGCTTAGTCCAATCCAAGCAGGAATGCTAGCACACTCCCTAGAGAGGGGGTCTGAGTCTAGCCTCAATAAGGTGTTTCAGCTCACATAATGTGTACTAAGCAGGCAGAACTTCAAGTCACTTCATGTCAAAGAGGATGGAAGAGAAGGACATCAAATTCATTATTTAAGGAAATTTGAGTATGGGTTGGAAACCGGTTCACACGACATTTAAGTCTGGGCTCGTCTCGACCGGTGCTCGCACCGAGTGCTGGATGAGAGATGACTTGTGGGATGTCCAATGAGGGTGGTGATTGCCATTAATGATGAGCTTGCACCATTACAAGGAGAATGGGCTCGCATCGTTGGACAACAATGAGCTTGCACCGCTTGGAAGCAAATGAGCTCGCCTTGCATGGAGAAATATGATCATACAAAGGTGAACATCAGGTATAACTAAATACTTTATATTTGTTTTTAACTGTGGGATGCGAGCCTGGCCAGCTCGCATCAAGTGTTAATTTTAGGTACAGAAATGCCTTTGTGGGATGGATGTTTCTTGGTTGACACGAGACATCCCTATAATTACAGGAAGGAATGTGAAGATTCCGCGAGATTATAGGGATACGTGTGGGACCAGACGTAATATGGATGTCTGAGCCTGAAATTCCGCATCGCATTAACATGAAAATCAGGAATTTGGGGGGTAGTTGTTATCCCCAAATTTGGACATGGGCTCTAAGCAGACCCACCTTAAATCCTACTGATGATGGGCCTAGTAGACTGGGCAGAAATGAGTTGGGGCTCCGATTCACTTCACTAATATGGAACGCTCAAATGAACCTAAAAAAGACATTGAAGATGAACGAAAATCTAATAACGAACACATAGACCCAACGCGAGCTGGGCTGGAGCTCCATCCCACCTCACTAGAAGGGGTTCTAGCACACATCTTTAAGGAGTTTGGGCTCATCTCACTAACTGGAGATTGGGTCAGCGTGGTAGCCGGATCCTAACCACGTTCTAGCCAGATCTCGGGCTCGCACGCGCTAGCCGGATCTCGGGCTCGTTCTAGCCGGATCCAGGGCTTACACGCGCTAACCGGATCTCGGTCTCGTTCTAGCCGGATCTCGGGCTCGCACGCGCTAGCCGGATCCCGGCCTCGTGCTAGCAGGATCTCGAGATCGCACGCGCTAGCCGGATCTTGGCCTCGTTCGAGCCGGATCTCGGCCTCGTTGTAACAGCCCCAGATCCGGGGTCGGGGATCCAGTCGTTACGGTCTCAATTCCCGTCAATAATACTTGCACTTGAATCAAAACAATTGAACTGCATGCTGTGACCCCACAATAACAACACCACACACACACAACTAGTTATAGTCCCATAGATGAAATTGGAATAAGTATCTAGTCATAGGATCCATAAGTTATAAGTTATTACAAACCCAAAAGATTACAGAGTACACTTAATAGTTCTTGTCGTTGCTTACATTAATCATAATATAAATAAGTCTGATACACCAAAGCTATAGCCTAGGCTACTGGTTACTACTACCTCAGCTATGGCGGCTACGACCTCAGCGGGTAAATCTTTGACGGCTGCTACATTCTTGCGCAGAGTGTGCCTGTTGCGGGCCATCTGCTCTAGTTGTTGTTGTGATATAAATAAATAAAGCAAGGGTGAGCAATAGAGCCCACCAAAATAGTTTATAACAAATTATCAGTATATAACAGTTCAAAGATATTTTTGTAGCCACATGTTATGCCTTAAACGGATAAGAGACTAGTATAATATAAAGGATAAAGTTACAAGGAAAATTAACATAATGTTTCCGTAACCCCAAAATCCACTTATACATATATAATCTGAGTAAAGTTTTATCAGAGTCATAACTCATAAAATAAAAGATGAAGTTGCAAGGATTTATTGTAACTTCAATTTGTTAAACACTTTTCGACCCTCTGCCAACATGATCAGTAAACCTGTACTAAATGGGCTACCCTTTAGTCCCTTTCAATACATGTTGCAAAATTATCCACGTTGGATGATGAACTAATACTGGAGTAATCTCCGCGCCAGTTGTCCAACCTTACTATGATCAGTAGCAGGTGGTACAACTAAAAAGGGTTTTCTACATGTAGATGGAAGAACACGACAGCCTGACATTGTCTACCGCCTTTCTGGATCTCCCCGGCCCATTTGGGGCAATAAAATGATGGATCGACGCGACTCGACCTCTTACACTTGCTCCTAGTTCGGATGAAATCCATGACTCTGAAACGTAAAGATCGTCCTCCTTTCCCCAAGTGTAATACTTGTTGATACGACTCCACTAAGTCGTTATATCTAGGTTGGAAAGGAAGATTCTCCAATATTTCCCAAGCGATGCTTGTTAATGGATATCGACTTGTTCCATCGATTTACCCCTCGATTGTTGAGGTGGTAACACAACATTTGACTTGTAGCAATTAAATTTCTCCGAGAAAATATCTATCCCTTGACAGTTTTGAGTTGAGAGTTTAAAAAGAGTACCAGTCGCTTAAATTAGGTTTCCCATATTTTTGATAGTTGAGCGAGCATTTAAATCCTCTTAAAAGACAGTTTTAAATGGGAAAAACTGTGTTTTGGGAACCTCTTTTTGATTTAAAATAATTAATGATATAGTTTAGAGTATCCTTCATAATTATTGAAGGTCGAGGATACTTTAAATAACATTTCTCATTTTTAAAACGTGTTAAAAGTATTTAATAAATAATCGAATAATATTTATTAAATAAGTAACCTTGAACGAATATTCGAAAATAATATTCATTAAGTAAATAATGATTAAATGAATATTCAAAATAATATTCATTAAATAAATAAACCTTGAATGAATATTTAAAATAATATTCATTAAATAAATAAACCTCAAATGAATATTCAAGAATAATATTCATTAAATAAGTAAACCTCAAATGAATATTCAAAATAATATTCATTAAATAAATAACCTTAAATGAATATTCAAAAATAATATTCATTAAATAAATAAACCTCAAATGAATATTCAAGAATAATATTCATTAAATAAGTAAACCTCAAATGAATATTCAAAAATAATATTCATTAAATAAATAAGGATTGAATAACAGTTGCCCGATATCTTTATCGGAAAAATAACCTTTAATATATACAGAAAATATAATTATTTCTGATCTAAAGAAAATCACCGGCCCTTATCCTAGGGCATTTATAAAAACATGGCTTATAGCTGATATCCCATATCTAACTTATAAGCCCCATTCTCAAGTCATAACCTCAATTATTGCTATATATATCAGTTCGAAAACAAGTATGCAATTTATATATCGCAATGTACTTGGGAATGAAACATGCATACCTCGCATTTGCATATCATATATGAAAATAGTTTATTATCACAACAACAGTAAGTATAGGTTTCGAAAACTTGCCTGGTGGTGAGGTAGGGGTAGTGTGCCTCGGGTTGATCCGGCGATCTATACATAGTCAAAATATCCGAGGTTAATCACTTAATACTTTTATGAAACTAAGTACGTACTTTACTTAAGCTAAAACATGTTTTCAAGTTAACTCCTTAAGAACTTCCACTCGCGTAAGCTTGTTCAAGCATTTTTATAAAATTGAGATTTAATCCTTTTAACACGAAATCTTTTCGAGGGTCTTCCTAAACGTACCTAGCATGTTAAAACAAAGTTTCAGATTCTAATTAGTCGCTTAAGGGGTTTGATCATTGCCTCAAAGTTGGTTAAGTGGTATCGTTTGGTTTCGCGAAACATCCTTTAATAAAACACTTGTTTCTCCTAAACCGTAAATCGGATTCACATGATCTTCACACCAAAACGAACCTCGAAACACGACCTACACTATAATGGGCAGTGGTGACCTTGTACAGAAGTCCTTATGTTCGAACATCACAAACAAAATAAGGTTAAGGAAAATCGGGCATTATAACGGCTATGTTTTAACGATTCCAAAGTTTAATCATAAACTTTACATGTTCAACCCAACCAAATCATCAAGTCAATTCCTCAACATCAATACTAATCCATAATCATCATCAACCAAAGTCAAAACCAACATCTACTTATTCATCCTCAAAACAACATCAAACTTTCATAAAAATCAAACAATCATCCTTATGATCATACTAACTAAACCATCCTTAAAACTAACCATATAAATCAAATTATAACTAAGGGTTTCAAGAGTTATACCTTCCTTGGAGTGTATATGAGCTTAATAAGCCTTGTATAGTCCTTATATAACCTTAAGATAGCTTGAATCAACCAAAGAAATCAAGAAACAAAAGTTAGTTCTTGAAATTACTATTCATGCCTAAACTTTGTACAAAGATTTGATCATGCTAACCTTAATGGATGATGATGAAACTTGGTGTTCTTCTTAATCCATCCTAGAGCTTTCCAAAGAGCTATTACTTGTGATTTATGGATGAGTGGAAGATTGATTTTTGAAAAAGTATCTTTGATTTGAAGAAATGGGCCGAATGCTTTTGTTCTTCAAGTGGGAGAGTTTTTCTTTTTCTTTTTGCCTTGGTTGATTGATAGAAGATGAGATATTTTGTATTAAAAGTGGTGAGTCATATCTCTTATTGCTTTATCATTGGACAATTGTCAAACATGCATGAGTCTAGAGATAAAGTGGCTTTACTGGTTTGTTTCCTTTCACACGGATGATCCAATTGTTGCATTCCTTGTATTAATCTTGTTACATGTTACTTCCATGTCTATATTTAATCATGTAAGTGTCGCATTGTTCCGTCACTGCTTAATCTCGTAAAATGTTCGCAGGGTTTCTTAAGTGTTCTATCGAAGTAGTTTACCGTAAACGTTCTTGACATCACTAATTCTTTTATTAAATCCATATCCATGGAATTGATAATTTAATCCTCCAATATTTTCAAATAATGATTAATCCGTCCGTTATTGGTGAAATTTCGGAGAAAACAGAAATGCTATTTTTCCGATTCTGACAGCTTTTGCATTCCTTCATTTACATCGTAGATCACTAATACGACTTTGAAAGTTCATTATACCGTCCCATACATAGGGTGGTCTGAAAACTTTTTAAACGAAAAAAAATTACTATTCATCAGTGGTTTTTAACAAAACTTACTATTCATCAATGGTTCTTAAATAAGTACAAAATTTAGGGATATTACACTCGTGCTAGCCGGATCTCGGCCTCGTTCTAGCCAGATCTCAGGCTCGCACGCACTAGCCGGATCTCGGTCTCGTTCTAGCCGGATCTCGGGCTCGTACGCGCTAGCCGGATCTCGGGCTCGTTCTAGCCGGATCTCGGTCTTGCTGTGCTAGCCAGATCTCATCCTCATTCTGACCGGATCTCGGCCTTGCTGTACTATCCGGATCTCGGCCTCCCTGTGCTAGGCGGATCTCAGCCTCGTTTTAGCCAGATCTCAGGTTCGCACGCTCTAGCCGGATCTCGACTTCATTCTAGCCGGATCTCGGGCTCACACGCGCTAGCCGGATCTCGGGCTCACACCTTGCATAGCTGTGAGGGACATTGAACTCGCATCCTTGTGAGAGCTCACACCACTTGGTTGTGGACGGCTCACTTTGTGCGAAGATAAACTTAACTTTAAGTATTTTATGTTTATGTTGAATTGTGTTGTGCGAACCTGACCAGCTCGCACCACGTGTGAATTTCAGATATGGAAATTCATTTTTAAGGAATGGATGTTTCTTGGTTCACACGGGACAAGCCTATAATTACGGGAAGAAAATGTGGAGATGCCACGAGATTATAAGAAAACGGGTGGGCTAGAGAAAACCCTAGCCCTATTCAATAACTTGTTCCCCATGAACTACGTGAGGCTTGATCCCTATATAAAGGGGTACATAGGCACCTTGTATGATACGACAATTGACACTCATCAAGAGTAAGAGAGAGAACCCATTCTCTATTCAATTACTGAGGAGTCATCATACGAGCTCAGCCACCACCCACAACAAACTTCCTCCTCCACAAAACATCACCCCAGATCTTTATTCCAGCAAACAACCTCCAAAACACTGTTATACAAAATTCTTCCTATAACAATGGCCAAAGTTGGGTGTGTGTATCAGCAAGAAATGGTGAAGACATCAAGCCAAAAAAGTGTAAAAACTAAGGTTTAAACAAGGCTATAAGCAAGAAACGTTTTTGAAAAATTAGCTACTGATCTTGAGAGTGTTTCTAGGATTATTTCTTCAGCATATATTTGGCTCAAAATGGCTTGAGAAAATTGTGAAGAGAATGGGTCTATTTATAGCCAAAATGGTGAAAAGGTGAACCAATCAAAGCATGACAAGTGGCAAGTAACACATGGGCCAAGAAAAATATCTATGAGTGATGTCACATAGCATACATCAGATGATATAGATACACATATATGTATTGCAATTCAAATTTCAAATTAAAAGCATGTTTGATTTATCCGATAAGTACAAAAAACACGTATTGACCCATATCTTGAAATACATCATAAAATATTCCAAATATTATGAAATTTTGATACTCCTCTTGAAATGTTCCCATAGGAATATGGTAAAAATTTCACCTTGAAATTCGTTGACCATCTATGACTTTTAAGCGACCAATAAATCAATTATGTATCGATTTTAGGGGTTTCGGAAAAAAGTCATCCAAAAATTATGAAACTTATTCTAAAAATCAATTTAGAGATAGTAATGACAAATCTCAAGCTTTAAATAAAAAAGATATGTGGAAGTATTATTATGGATATTTAGAATGCTAAAACAGTCTTCCAGAGCGACCGAAAAATCAATTTGTCTTTACCGACAACATAAACAAATGTTTTGACATGAAACAATATTCAAACATAATATTCCATGTAAAATAATAACCATGAAGTCCAAGGAATAAATTAGTTTGAATTAAAAATGATTTTATCCAGATAAATAAGGATTTACGGGTATTTCGGAATAAAATACATTTTTTGGTCTATTGGCATGACTTTTGGCATGATAAATTGAATATAAATATTTAATAAATATATTCAAAATATTCGAGAGAGAAACATTTAAGAACAACACTCTTTTAAATAAAATGAATATTTATGGATCATAAAAGTAATGTTTAAAAAGTCTAGGTTTTCGTGTCTTTAGCCATTGCCTATCATTGTACGACAAAAAGAACCTAGTATTGAATATATCATCAACTTGATATATCTATTCTAAGTAGATGCCGAATAAAGTGTGTCAGAAAGCATTTTGATACGGTTTGACTTTTTAACTCGATTTTCGAGAAATGCCACAAATAAAAACCTAAGGGAGGATTCCCTAGACGTAATTTAATTTCTATTTTGAGTAAGACAAAATACCAAAACTTAAGTGGAGAATCAAGTATCTCACAATCTTCCCCTTTTTGGTAAATTTTGTCGAAACTTAATTTCAATTTGGTTCAAGTAGCACAAAAATAGTTTGAATTTTTATACCGATTTGATAAGTGTATGTACTTATCAATTTTTGTTCAATTCCTTTTACTATCAAAAATTCCGTTTATAAGAACAAGCTTATAGAATTTTTCGATTATGTGCTCGCTTCCCCTTAATTCCATATAAGTGAGGAATTCAAAATTAATTCCATGAAGTTCAAAACTAAAGAATTTCGAATTTTTCTCCCCTTTTTCCAAATGTCTGCAATAATTCACAAGAAAATAAATAAGTAAACACACATTTTTCTTCCCCTTTTCGACTAAATTACCGAAAAGAAGATAAATTACTCAAAAAATTTCAAAGTGTTCAGGAATAGGGAATTGGAAAAATATTTTTGAGACAATTAAAACTTAAAATCAACGTCCTTCTTCCTTATTCCTCCTAAACCAGTCACCAATACACTCCTTTTGCTGGTTTAAACTAATTTACATAAGTAAAATTCTAATACAAAGTACCTCACATCCTAATTATAAAAGCAAGGTAAATAGGGCAAGGCAAGAGAGAACTTGTATAGTAAAGTCTGCAAGCTAAAAAAATGCAAGTGTTAGTACTTGAGCAAATTTTCAAAATGAAATTTGAAGAAAAAAAAAAAATTGAGCTCAGAACAATGTCATCATCACTCTCCTGAAAGTGTAAAGACATTACAAGCTCAAAAAAAATAAGGGACGGAAAATTTAAGTGACAAAGTAAAGGGTATATATACAAACAGTGCTTTGAGTATAGAGTTTTTCTTTTAAGTATCCAAAGCTGTCATACTCTCAACGAGTCTAAGAACCTGTCAAAATTTCCCAAAACTAGCACAAGTACAATACAAGTGCTCTCTAGTGCCAGTTCACCGTAGGTTCAGATCAGAAAGTATGTGAACTTCAAGCAGTCCATGGGATCAGTGGTGGTGTGTGTAGTGTCCTAAGTATGCATATGAACTAAGTATAACAAAATACTAGGAATTAAACCATTCATTCATTCGCATAACACTGATAAAGCCACACATGGGCTACAGGAACCTGAAACCAACCATACAAACACAACAAGATACTATCCAGTTAAACTGGATCCAAAAGCAAACAAACAGCAAGCCTTCAAGGCAACAGAACAACAACTAAACAACATAAAGCGAAGTAGCACAAACAGATAGTGGTAGAGTCCAAAATCTAACAGAAACAAAAGCCAAGAACCAGGAACCAAGAACCAAGATCCATAATCAACAGTCTCATAGGAAGCATTGTTAACAACAGAGTTATTAACATTGTCAAGCATGTTAGCATCACCATTTGCAACTGAATCTGCAACACCAACAGGAGCAAGTACCACAGAGGAGGGCATAATAGGAGCAATAGTAGAGGTTCCAAAGCCATTAGTCATAGCAAATTGAACATTCAACACATGAGACAAACTATCTTCAATAACACTAGCTCTACCAACAACATTGGTAATTGCAGAGACAAGCATTTCCACTTTAGCACATAGTTGTTCATACTTCAAAGAGAAAGTCTGATACATGACTTTCAAGTTATAAAATTCCAAAACAAGATTTTAATGCTTCTCAGATAGAGTCTTAACATCAGATTGAACTTGTAACATAACAGCAGTAATAGCATTAGGAAGCATAGCAGGAGTAGCATCAACATTAATAGGAGCATGTAAAACAGCAGGAACCACATCAGGAGCAAGTAAGACAGCAGGGTTACCAACATTTTGAACATCTAAAGGGATAGTCACTCTATTTGCTTGGTCTGATCCACTACAAGAAAAACTGAATCAGACGACACCTTTCAGACAACGGACGGCCGAAAAAGTGTTGCCTAAAATTAACAGACGACAGGTTATTTTTTGGCTCAAAAAAGTATTGTCTAATCCACTACATTACAACGGTTTACGAACCGAGAAAGTGAAAAATAGTTGATATAGACGACGCAAATGAATGGGTTTAGACAACGGTTTTTTAACTCTTGTCTAAATAATATTAAGACAATGTTTTAATTTAACCGTTGTTGGATTGAGACAACGGTTGTTTTAGTCGTATTGTGTGAATAAACGTAATACAATGTTGCAAAAAAACCGTTGTGTAAATTTGATATAATTTTATTATAAAATTGTGAGTAAATTATTGGATAATAATTTTTATATATTAGGATGTTGACTAACTTTGTTTTATTTATTCAATTTATAAAAGTATAAAACAATGATTTTTGTTTAAAAAACTGTTGTAAGTTGTAAGACTTAACAATGGTTTTGTTCCAAAAACCCGTTGTATATTTGTATAATATACACAAGGGTTTTCGTTTTGATCCGTTCGTTGTTGAATAATCTCTGTAACAATTGTTTATGTTGTTAAACTGTTGTATGATATAAACAATGGTTTCGTTTTATAAAATCCTTGCGTGATTATTTACGTTACAACGTTTTGTTTAGCTAAACCGTTGTCTATATCAAAAGTGTTGATTTAAAAAAAAAATACTTTATTTGTTGCCCTTAATACATACATAAGTGTTACATACTTCATGCAATGTTATTGTATAAATCTCTTATTTGGATATTTAGTATAAAAAATTGTTAAATATATAAAAACACTTAAATAAAGGTTAATGATAATAATAATATCATTGATAGATAGAATACGATCATTCTTCAGATATTTTGTTATACACGTTGTAGATGTGGACATCATATATTGTATGATTTATGATCCTTGATATTTGTTTACAAAGAAATATTATCTAGCTAGGAAAATGTTAATAATTATAACATTACTAATTCCGAAGTTATACGAACATTATATAATAACTATACTATTAGCGAATAAGTGACATACCAATACTATTAACAACAATTTTCTCATATTCAAATAACTCATTTTACATATTAGTATGACATAATTTAATTATAAAGTCGTCATTAAGTTGTCTTATATTAATTATATATATGTGAGTCGGGACTCACGTATGTTTTGTTTATTCGATTTTATAAAAGTAATTTTATATTAATTATACTAATTTTACAGGTGCAGAATTGTAATATTCAACTTCGCAACTCCCTTGTAAAGGCCCTCCTACCAGGCTTAGACAGACTGAAAGACACTAGAGCAGGAAGAAATTTGGCTAACAAGATACTTGACCTGGCTTCTCCCCGACGTCGATTATTCGGCTTGAAGCAAACTTTGAGAAATTGCAGAAGTTGTCATCTATTTGTTTAGGCTTATGAAATCATCTTCTTTGCTTTATAAAATTATCTTCTGTGCAGAAAGTAATTTATTGACTTTGGTGGCAAATCATCTGTTCTTTTGGATGTTAAGCCA
Source organism: Heracleum sosnowskyi (assembly GCA_030848705.1). Classification (NCBI taxonomy): domain Eukaryota; kingdom Viridiplantae; phylum Streptophyta; class Magnoliopsida; order Apiales; family Apiaceae; genus Heracleum; species Heracleum sosnowskyi. The sequence goes on from CM061239.1 coordinate 17,277,090, forward strand.
CGGGATGATGAGACTGACATGAAGAATCAAGGATGGGAATCCTCGCAGATTACTTTTGCGGTGGTAAAATCATCATCTATTTAACTTTCGACTTCACGTCAGGTACAATAGATGATGATTTTACCACAAAAAAAATAATCATTCGATTGGAGCATTAGTTTGTGAATTTGGTGGATAGTGGTTGTAATGGTGAATATTAGTTGGTAATATGTGAAGTATTTAGTTTGGTATTTTTGTTGGCTTGTAATTACAATGTCTACCATTGTTTCATTTGGTTATAAAACCGTTGTCTCTTATATTTTTAGCTTAGTGTGGCATCTATAAGAACTATTGTTATTATCTATATCAAACAATGGCCACTGTCTATTTAGACTGTTGTGCAAATGTTTTTCGTACAACATACTCATAAAAGAAACATGTTGTCTATTTAGACTAAATACAAAATATTGACCAAACAAAAACGTTGTAAAATTAATCTCTTACAACGCATTCTTAAAATAAAACTGTTGTCTAACAAAACAAAGCACAATAGCTAAATACATGTGAAGTGTTGTTCAAAAGCCTTGTTACTACACACTTAGAGATAAAAACCGTTGAGTAAATGCATATACTGAGGAGAAAACCGTTGTAGATAAGACTTAAACCATTGTGCAAAAGAAATATAAACAAGGCTTTATTAAGGAGCAAACCGTTGTTGTTTCTAGCTGTTATACAACACTTTAGATTTACCAGAATGTTGTGATAATCAACTTATACAACGGGCTGTATGGTAATAAACTGTTGTTGTTTCTGGCTATTATACAACACTTTGTTAATGGGTCACTATCGTTTCAGTTATTTTGCACAACATTTTTTAACCGTTGTCTGAGGTCCATCTGACGGCATCTCAATAGTCATCGGTTTTCAGGGGTAATAGACAACGGTCCTGGTTGAGTCATCTGATTCAGTTTTTCTTGTAGTGTTGGCAAATAAACCATTGTGCTAAATGAAGAAAGACAACAATCCGGAAAAAAGAAAACTGTTGTATAAACTACTTCGTAGAACGGTATTTAAATTGATTATTACCTAAACTGTTGTTATGTATAATTTCACACAACACATTTAGAGAAGATAAGTTTTGTCTATTTAGACATAGCACAACAGGTTTTTTATATTTAAAACCATTGTGTTCTAAGTAGTGCAACAATGCAAACAAAAAAAAAATCTCTTGATACTATTGTTTTCGGACAACGTTTTCCCTAGAGTACTGTTGTTGTTTCTAGGTATTATACAACATTTTATATTTCTTCGTGTGTTGTGTTCATTACCTTATACAACGCATTTCTGAGTAATAAACTATTGTTGTTTCTGGCTATTATACAACACTTTAGTTATCGGTGACTGTCGTTTCAGTTATTTTGCACAACATTTTTTAAGCGTTGTCTGAGGTCCATCTGACGGCATCTCAATAGTCATCGGTTTTCAGGGGTAATAGACAATGGGCCTGGTTGAGTCGTCTGATTCAGTTTTTCTTGTAGTGTGAGATAGAAGAGCTAACATGGAAGTGAGGGAGCTGTGAGGTGTCTAGCTTATAGTACTCAAACACTCGAGTCAACAAGAGACCAAAAGGCATATATCCATTTTTAGTAGCAGAAATCATTTTTAGTAAAATCATGTAAGCCAAGTTGAAGTCAACTCTATTACTAGCAAGCTTGTACATAAGATTGAGTTCAATAAAATTTATGACTTTGCTACTATGTTGAGTTGGAAAAACATTAGCCCTAAGGATAAGAGCCAAAGTTTGACACATAGGAGTAAAATGGTGTAGATTTATGCCTCTATCAGTTGAGTACAAGTTTTGAGGTACATTCTCAACACCACAAAAGATATTAAGACAGAGCCTCATCTCTTAGAGTTGAAGACAAATTCTTTTGTGATATCAAGAGGAGACATCCCCATAGCCTTAGGGTTCAACTTAAGTGACCTTCCTAACTCTAAGTGATCCAACAAGATAGGAACCCCATTGACCATAATAGTTAAGAAAACCACCCCATTAAGCCATGTCTGTACTGCCCATATTGTAATAAAACTCAGCTACCATATTAGGTAAGACCTTCCTAGTAGGAAAATTGAGGACTGGCTCCCACTTAGGACTCTTAAACATGTTAAACAACTCAGACTGTGGGTTCAACTGAATAAGACAACCAGTTTGATGTTTACTCTTGCCTAGCTTAGCACGAGCAACACTAGAGATAAATTGAGGGTCTACATGTTTTAGTTTCTTTTTCTTGTTTTTGTTACCATTAGTTTTGGAATGAATAGCAGGTTTGTAATCAAATAAGGAAAGAGTGGTATCAATGCCATCAGTCATTGATTCACAACAAACAAAGACAATCAATACAACGCAAACAAAGGAAATGAATGCAAGGGTGAGAATTAAGTGCAGGGGAATGTGAAATGAATGCACAACCAAACATACCTTAAATACACAAAAATCTGTAGAGATAAGTATAGTGAACAGTAGCAAACAGTACTAGCACATGACATAAATAGTGTCACAATTACAACTTTAATAGATAGCATTTATGAGAAGCAAGGCTTTTTATCAAAATAAATACCAAATCCATCAGAAAGTAAGCATACAAATACACCCATATCTATGAAATAGTAATGCCATTAAATGCAAAGAAGGCTGGTGTGCAAAAGAGCATGTGAGAAGTGTATAAAATAACTCAATATATCATATCAATGTACTGGAATTAATAAAGTAAGTGTATACTGCAACTACTTATGTATATATCACTCTACTAACACACATATACATATATGTATGTAAAGAAAATACACAGTCGGGCAAAAAAAAATCATATCAAATACAACTAAGTATAGGGGCATGTGTGTGTGTGATCAAATATTTACTATAATAGTTGATAAGTAGAGGAAAGTGACCAGTTAGTAAGCAAATACAGGAGAAAACCAAAATATCTAGTTAGATAAGCTTGTTACTATTAGTGCTCTAGAGTCAATACTTTTATGTTTTAAAGAAAACATTTTATTATTATAAATTATGTTTTATTGATTATTATTATTAGTTTATTATGTCTTTATTTACTGCGTTATAAATGTTAGCATAATAAATGTCCTTGGAATTATGATACGTATTCGATATCTTTAAGTATGTGACTTAAAAATGAGATTATATGAATAGTATCTTTATTCCTAAATATCCCTAGTCGAGTGTTATTATTTAAGGACAATAATAATGCACAGAGACTAGTATGTTTGTTGACTGATGACCATATCTCATTGGTCATAGGTATGGTGATACTAAAGTCAAAACATAGGTGCATGTAAGAGTATATGGCACTGGATTGACCCGCCGTGAGATTACACATATTAAAAGTGTCATAAGTAATTCTCACTGTGATAATGGTGTAATGATCCTTAGACCTGAAATCATTATATTTTTATACGAGAATTAATATACTTTGATTACATTAAAAGTTACCTTTGACCGGGTGATGATAAAAGTGGACATTGGGTATATTATGAATCATATGATAAATATGAATGATCAAGATGGGATTTAACCATCCTAATTTTATGAGCGATATTATTGGCCTCTTGTTTGAGTGAAACTAAGAAATGCACGGTCGTGCTCAAATGTTGATTTGATTTATTAGTCTACTCATCGATCAAGAAAACTAAGATTAAATTATGAAGAAGATGACACATTACATGCCTCGAGTTTAATCTATAATATTAAGGTTAAAGGGATTATATTACCTGGAACATTATTCACGAAAGGCTTAATCGAATCACCGATTTAATTATTATTACTTGGGTGGCAATGATGTATTACTAGATGCCGCTCATTGTTTACAATTTTAATTAGTTATTAAAATTGTTACCAACGTAATAATAACCTACAGGGTCACACACAAAGAACGCTTGAAGGAGAAATAATTTAAATTATGAATTTAAATTTAAATAAGTAATTTATTCTATTTATAATATTAATTAAGTATGACTTGATTAATTATTTAAATAGAAAATGGAATTACTAAAACTAGTTCTGAAATTAATTATTAATTAATTAAGTGTGACTTAATTAAATAATAAATTGGAATTTCGGATTAGTATTTTATTATAATTGGATTATAATTAGAAAACTATTTTCCTCTCTATATAAACTCTAAAAGAGGGCTGATTTTAATGATGAAAAACGTTTTTACATTAAAACCCTAGCTGCTTATGAGAGCAAGAAAAGAGAGAGAAAGAAGCAGTTTTCGGGTGCTAGTACACATCAATCCTTCAAGAAAAGCGTTTGTGTGGATAACGTAGAGTGTAGATCGCGAGAGCGGGATACATGGTGATTGAACAAGCTTTGGATATCCATTAATCTTCCATTAATGAACTGTTAAAGCTTCTTAAGGTATTTGTTCTTAATCTCCGAATTAAATCTTTTGTTTTCGCATGGATCCTGAGGATGAGTTTCGAATTTTGATTTATTTTTATGTTTTCCGTTGCGTTTATGTGCTCGAAACCCTTCAATGGTATCAGAGCTACTTGCGAAAATGTTTTAATTCGGTTATATGTTTAAATTTTTGATGTATATACAAGCATGTTTGCGATTATCATGATTGATGTGTTGTTTTGATGATAACATTGATGTATATGCATAAACTTTACATTAATGCTGATTGGGATGATCATATGATGATCATATAATCTGTATGTATACTGATATATACATGATATATGTTTTTTCTTTTTATGAGAATCATATTCGATACGATTTCTGAACACGCTGCGCAGATTTAGTGAAATTTGCATACTGTGTCCGATTTTCGCCGAAAATACCTGTTCAGAAAGGGAAACGGGTGTCTGAACAAGATTGACTATGTCATTCGTTCATCTGTAAGGCGTTTGACGCCGTTTACTGTCTGTAAACAGCGATTCAATGTTTTCAGAATTTTGATTTTGATTTTCTGATTTACACTTTATTTGATTTCTATGATTGGATCATGAGAAATATGATATGGTATGATATGTAAATACAATATGAGATGTTATTAATTGTTATATGAGCATGGTGATTGGTTATGGCCTAAAGACCCATAGGTTAGAGGTTTTGATTATGGTTTTGGTTTTTAAATACGACTTGCATGTCGTTTATTCTTATAATGATTAAATCTCGAATGTAACTCGAGTTCTACTTGTAAGTTCAGTAGGATAGGTTGTTTTATTTATGTAATATATATGAAGACATCCAAGATGGAGAACCAAGGAAGCATTACAAGGAGGCAAGGAAGGAGGCAAGTTAAAGCTTGAAGACTTGTAACATTGTATTGTATTTTGATACCACCATAGATTGACCTTGATCTTTCCATTAGCTTGGAAAGATCACTTAGGTTGGGCCATAACCAAACGCGTTTATTTACGCACTTTACATATATTATGATTGCATGTGATGATATGTATGCGTAGATAATGATGCATGCTTTAATTAGATTAAACATGTATGTATTAGATACGTCACCCATGCCATGTTTGCTAAACAAGATAAAATCTGTAACGATTCAAGATTTTAAAATTGAACAAAACGAACATGAGATTCCTGTGTTTATGAAACACGGAAATAAGTATGAATTTTCAATTTTTTGATATGGGGCGATTTTGACAAAAATACAAGCAGCGCTTGTAAGGAAGGCGGGTTTTAAGTGAGACCAGTGTGACTCCCCCGTTGGACTGGAAATCAAACCATTGATGAATTTTGAATTGAAGTACTTAGTTCAAGGAAAAATTGGGAATCTCTTGATGACGGGATCATGGTCGTTTTAATAATAACAAATCCCTAAAGTTAAAATATTAAGTCAATTAGATGCCTTCCAATGGGCAACACTCGTCAAGACCTAGATCGAGAAAGAGTGGGTTCGCCAAAGCGAAGCACCCCAATCTATCGTGGTAAGACGCGATGAAGTAAATGTGATACTTAACTGTTAGACCATTGGGTTAGACTTAACTAAGTTACCACAATAGGATTGTGAACTTAGAGGCATGGAACTTGGTATGATTTATTAGATAAATGTGAACAAATGTTGTTCTACCAAACTTTCCAAGAGTTATATATGATATAATTGACAAGAGTTGTCTACCTAAATAAATCGTGTTTTGGGAGTAAAGCCAAAGCTGAGCTTAAGCATGACGAAATATGGATCTTGGCTCACTAGAAGGATTTAGAGTAATGCCTTCCGAATTAATAGTTAGGGCTATTTATTTGATAAAAATAGTGGGAGGTATATAATGATATACCATAATCACTTAAACATAATAATTAATAAATTTGCAACCTATATTAATTTTATGCACTTTAATATTGTAGCTATCAAATGACAAATAACATAAACAACTTCTCTATGCGATCAGTCCTTGAGAAGGACAAGCTGACAGGAACAAATTTCCTCGACTGATATAGGAGCTTGAGGATCGTCCTCAGGCACCACGATGTTAGTCAAATTCTTCCCTTACCTTTTAGCTGAGAATGTAACATGTGCCGAACATAATGCTTATTGGAAGGAAATTGATGATTCCACTGATGATGTTTCATGTCTCATGTTTGCAACTATGAGTGTTGAGCTTAAGAAACAATATGAGCATATGGATGCTTATGAGATATTTGAGCACCTTAAAAGATGTTTGAGGAAAAGGCTCGTCAAAAGGGATTTGACAATAGCAAGACACCATACACCTACAAGTAGGAAACGTGAGATTCGGTTGGACCAGATGTTCTAAAGATGATAGGGTATAATGAGTACCTTGATTATTATTTTTTGGGTTTCAAGATTGGTCTAGAGACTCAGTATGATTTGATCATACAAATCTTTGAACAATAACTATTCTCAATTAGTTAGTGAACAACGAAATAAATGAGATAGACATAGCACCCACTAAGTTGTGAAACACGTTGAGAACTGATGTAAGCAACATGATAAATGAATGGACTACTCCCATAATGATGGTGAATGTAGGAATGTGAATGGGAAAGGAAAATGGTATGGAAAGAAGAAGATTTGATCTAATTCTATAGCCATATTAAAGTCCAATCCCAAAGAGGTTTTGTCGCCTAAAGGAGGTGTTGCTAATTAAAGAAGACGATTGTCACTTCTGTGGAAAACCGAAAGAATGGAAGTTAAACTGTCATGCTTATTTGGAAGATCTAAGAAGAAGACCGGTGAGGGTCAAGCTTCACGTTTCGGGTTAGAATTGGAGCAAAAGTTGTTGCTCTAGTTGAAATAACTCATTACTTAATTTTGTCTATAAGGCTAAGTTTAGAACTTGATAATTGTAACTACGTGCCTCTAAAAGTAGAGACATTATATTGGTTTCTTGTATGGACAAGAAAGGTTTTTTCATTTTAATTGGATATATAACAATTGTTGTTTATTACATTTCAATGAAAAGGTTAATGATGTTGCACAATTAGTTAACAATTTATATGTTCTAAAATGACTCAAATCAAACATTACCTTTGGCACTGTAATTAAGGTCATATTCTAAGAAACACATTTCCAATTTACATAATGATGGATGATTGGATAAGTTTGATTATGAATCATACGAAGAATGTGAATCTTGGTTTATTTGGAAAAAGGACAAAAGCCCCTTTTTACTGAAAATGGTGAAAGGGTCATCGAACGATTAGGACTTATACATGGTGATGTATGTGGTCATATATGTACGATGGTAGAAGGTAGGTTTTACTACTTCATAACGCTCACTGATGATGTCAGTAGATACGGATATAGATATCTTTTGATGAACAAATCCAAATTGTCAGAAAAGTTCAAAGAATATTAAGCTGAAGTTAAAAAGTTCAATGAAAGGAGTGTCTAAGAGCTGAAATCACATTATAGTGCGATGGATGATGAATCTTATTGTCTTCCTCAAAGTCCAGAATAACAAAATCAGCAGGAAAAATGAGCTTATCCACTTTAACCAAAACATCCTCCATTATACCCCTTGGATATGTGATCGACCGATCAACCAGATGTAAGGACATAGTAGTGGGTTTAGGCTCAGGCAGCCCAAGTTGCATGAAGACAGACAACGGCATCAGATTAATACTAGCTCCTAAGTCACACAAGCACTTGTTGAAAGATAGATTGCCGATACTGCATGGTATGGTGAAACTCCCTGGATCCTTCAGTTTAGGAGGTAACTTCTGCTGAAGGATAGCACTACATTCTTCTGTAAGAGCAACGGTTTCTAACTCCTCGAGTTTCAACTTCCGAGATAGAATACCCTTCATGAACTTTGCGTAGCTCGGCATTTGTTCTAGAGCTTCCGCAAAAGGTATATTGATATGCAACTTCTTGAAAACCTCCAGAAATTTAGCAAACTGCTTATCCAACTTCTGCTTCTGAAGACGTTTAGGGAATGGCGGAGGAGGATAGACTTCCTTGCTCTCTGTAGCTTGCTTCGGAATAGAATTCTCAGTAGAAAGTTTGCTCTTCTCCGAATTGTTCCCCAACTGATCAGCCTTTTCTCCATTTTTTTCAATTTCTAGCGGAATGGGGGCATGGGCGCGCTATGAACAGTGCGGGTGCGCCCTAAGTACTGTTCACTTTTCAAATTTTCTTCGTTTTGCGCTGTTTCTGAGTTCTAATCATTCGTAACCCTTCCAGATCGCAAGGTAACTGCTTTTACATGTTCCTTGACCTCCCGTTTGCCTGGATTAGCTTCCGTATCACAAGGGAGAGTTCCCTGTGGTCTATTCAACAAAGCATTAGCAATCTGACAGATCTGATTCGCCAGAGTTTTGATGGACACAGCTTGGCTCTTGCACATTAGCCTCAATTCCTCCAATTCAGATTTCTCATTAGATGACTGACCAACATTGCCATGAGATGGTTGTTGAAACCCTGGTGGTTGGTACGGTTGCCTTGGAGCATACTGCTGCTGAAAACCAGAAGGGTTGAATGGTTTAGCTCCATATTGCTGACCTTGAAACTGCTGATACGGCTGTTGTGGTTGTTGCATACCACCCTGATTGTTACTCCAACTGAAGTTTGGATGGTTCCTGTTATTATGATGATAGGTGTTAGGCACTGGCTGCTGTGGTCTCTGGAAATTGCTCAGAAACTGTGCCGACTCATTAGATATGGCACATTGAGTCGTGTCATGTGCACCTGCACATAGCTCACAAACACTAGCCACCTGCTGAACTCCATAGTTGGTCAAAGAATCAACCTTCATGGACACAACCTTTAGCTGAGATGTTATTGCCGTAGTTGCATCCACTTCCATAATTCCTGCTACCTTGCCTTGTGATAACCTCTGAGTTGGATTCTGGTATTCATTAGCAGCCATCATCTCAATTAGATCATAAGCTTCCTCATAGCTTTTAGCCCAAAGAGCTCCACCTGATGCTGCATCAAGCATTGGTCGTGATTGACCTCCCAGACCATTGTAGAAACAATTGATCACCATCCAATCAGGCATTCCATGATGAGGACAGTTCCTAAGCATCTCCGTGTAACGCTCCCAAGCTTCACATAAAGTTTCCCCTGAATGCTGTGCAAACTGAGTAAGAGCATTTCTGATTGCAGCTGTTTTAGCCATAGGGAAGAATTTAGTGAGAAATTTCTGAGCAATTGATCCTTCCATGTAGCAATAGTACCTGCTGGTAGAGAGTGCAACCAGCCTTTAGCTTTATCCCTCAGAGAAAATGGGAAAAGTCTCAGCTTCACAGCATCTTCTGACACTCCGTTGAACTTGAAGGTGTCGCAAATCTTGATGAAATCCCTAATATGCATATTAGGATCTTCCGTCGGAACACCCCAAACTGAACTGAATTCTGCACCATCTGAATCGTGCCAGGCTTGATCTCAAAGGTATTAGCTACAATGGCTGGCCTGACAATGCTAGATTGAATGTCATTGATTTTCGGCTAAGAAAAATCCTTCAAAGCCTTCGTTTCTGCTACTGGTTCTCCCATAACTAGATTCAATTCAAGTTCTTCTTTCCGAGATTGAGAACGTGTTCGCATACACGCTCACTAAAGTATCTGAAACACACCAAACAAAGTAAAATTGATGAGAAAATAATCCGAGTCAGTGAACTTTAACGACCACTGATGACAAGTACATAAACTATATAAATAACACCGAGTCCCCGGCAGCGGCGCCAAAAACTTGTTCGCACAAAATCACGAGCGTACGCGGTCACAAGTAATATAAGAATAAGTAGAGTTCGTTCCCACAGAGACTGGATTACCACAGTTATGCACTTATGCAACAATGTATGGCTATTGTTCAATGCTAAGACAAGTATCAAATTTGTGTTTTGATTATCTAAATTAACTAAACAAATTATCAAGACTATAATTAACTAAGGAGTTACTGTTGAATTACTTATGAGAATAAAACATGGGATCCTAACTTCATTAAATACTTCATCTAGAGTCTCTTGTCTTTAATCAATGCATGTGACGGTTGTGACAACTAATCGGATAACACGAAATCAGTACACGCCACCTTTCAGTATACGTATACCAAACCACTCAAACATCCACAAAAGAGATGGAAGTTAAGCAGACACCAATTATGTTTAGACCCTATATGTCTATAAGATTTGAAAACATAATGGTTTAACGAGCAAGTTATATATCCATTGAGATTACATAGGGCAGGTAAGATGGTTAAAATCACCTACGAATCATGCATGACAAACATACATAAACCTATGCTAGCATGGCAAGTTCTAAATCTCTATATCCACTTTCGCAATCAATAGAGAATAACAAACGACTTAGATGTTAACTACGCATCCAAGAAGAATAAGCATAACCAAACTAGGATATCAACAAATCATCACACATAAATCTTTAAAGCAATTAACTACTAAAATCCATAAATAAATCCGTTAGAATCCCACGACAACGATTAGTTCATAATCGAACCGTTCATCATCGTGGGTTCTGATGAAAACATGATAATAAATATGTCTGGAATACTAATTAAAAGTACTAGTAATAAGGTTTATGAAAAACAACTCCAACGAGAATCCAAAGTATCGCCTAATTAGAAGAATACAAAGATAAGATGAAAACTAGGTCTTCGTAATCAGCCGTATTCTCGTTCTCCTTGTTGGTGGATAGATATATAGGTAGGTATATGGATGTATATCTCTGAAATCGTCCACCAATTGTTTATATAGGCCTTCACGGTTGACTGGTCGTCGCTGGTTTCCAAAACAGAACAGAAAAAGACTTCTTCAGCATAGACCAAGCGCGGGGGCGCTTCCCTAGAGCGCGGGCGCGCTTCCATAGTGATCCACAAGCGCGGGTGCGCTTCCCTAGGGCGCGGGGGCACTCCTGCTTCTGACCAAAATCCTGAAAATTGCCTTCTTTTGCTGAAAATTGCTTTCTTTTGCTTTTTCTTCGCACTCTCAAGTCCCGCAACTACTAGGCTTTCACAAAGATGTCCTACACCACCATATAATCATAGAAATTCCACAACTCTGCCAATTACTAAGCTCTGCACATTCCAACTCAAAATACATTTAAAAACACCATATACTTGAGTGCAATCAATCAATTTAAGCCAATAAGAAGCGTTCCAAGTAGATATAAAATCCACTTATCACACCCCCAAACTTAAACTGATGCTTGTCCTCAAGCATAAACAGACTCTATAATGCAATGCATGAATGCAACTAATATGCTAATGCAAACGATCCCCTCAGACTAACCACAACCAATCAACAAGCCAATATCTCAAGGAATGCAATCTTCCAAACGGAGCTCGACCAAATCCCCGTATACTAACAATACAACACAGAAACGTGCGTGTGTTCGATGCTCATCAATATACTCCCAAACTAAATCAAGACCATATCATATTCTTCACCAAAACAACCACAAGCTTATAAACAGAATGAACTCTAGACACAAGAAACCACTAAAAGACACCTCATAATCCACTTGAGTTAGGCAGGAATTCATGCTCTATTATGACACACATAACAACACTCATGCTTATTTGACCGTTCAATGGATGAGACCCCAAAAGGCTTATACAATAATACCCATGTAGCGAGCGTTAGGTTAGCGGATCCCAGACCGAAAAAGTCTTAGGTCACTAGGCACAAAGTCCCCTAGAACTTAATTTCTCGAGTATTAAAGAGCTCAACCTGATCAATTCTGCATAAAAACAACTAACAAAACTCTTTTTTTTTCTTTTTTTTTTTGCCTTTAACAATTTCGGAATGAGTGCACTTTGCTTTTTTCTCATCCCACCTTAGACTACTCATTTTTTACAATGAGCGGCTACTAGCCATTTGACGCCTAGCCTTATTAACAACTAGCATGAAATCCCTGTTTTCCCCCAAACTTAGACTTAAGTGCTTCTTCGTTTTCAAGAGAATAGACGAACATTCTAAATGTAAGCAAGTGATTAAATTCTAACATCCAAACAAGTATGGTCTGATCAAATCCAAAAGCAACCAATGAGACTTATGTAATTGATTTGTTTCTGGCATGCAAGTCAATTCCTAGGAATTTAAATCAACCCTATATTCATCATTACCACACTCCAATCAACATCGACTCACCAACGGAAACAGCCAAGTCCTACGAGATCATGAAATATGCAATGCAAATGCAACTAAATGGACTCACATAATAGATATAAACACTAATGCAAACAGAATGCTCTAAATGACATAAACAAGCCAAGATATGAATGAATTAACTACATATGCAATAGGAATCCTATATGAACACACACTAACACTACTATTCCTTAATTATCACCCCCAAACTTAAAATATTCAATGTCCTCATTGAAGGTAATAATAAGGAAAGTGCAGAAAATACCTAATCATCAGCAGGACCACCCTCCTTTGGTGGTGTATCCGGTGGTGGATAAATAGAATACGCTCCAAAGTCAGGCCAAGCAATATCAACTCCAGTGGCTCTGAATGCAGTACCCAAAGCCTGAGTCAAATCCTGAGCAAAACGGCGATGTATGTCATGCATGACGTCTATACGCCGAGTCAGCCACCTATACTGAGCATCACCAAAGTTAGACCATCAACCTCTCGCTGAATCCCAAATGGATCCTAGGGGGAAACAACACAAACTCTTTTTTGTCTTTTTTTTTCTTTGAACAGTGCCCCCTGCGCGGACGCGCTCTGCCTTCTGTCCAGAAATTTTTTTTTTCTGTTTTTTTTTCAACACACACAGAATAATACTATAACAATTGCGTGGGTTGCCTCCCACGAAGCGCTTGTTTTACGTCAATAGCTTGACGTGAATCCATTTTCATCCAGTCGCAAGAACGGTGAACGTCGACTCACGGTTCACCGTATTACCAACGTCATGCTTCAGCCACTGACCATTAACCTTGAACGCTTTGTCCGGAAACTTATGGAAAATTTCTACTGCAACATGCGGAAATGCTGATTTAACCGTGATAGGCTCCGACCACCTCGACTTACGCTTTCCTGGAAAAAATCTGAAATGAGACTTGAAACGCAGAACTAGCTGACCTGGCACAAATGAATGTTGCACCACCCCTCTTTCATGCAAGTCCTTCACCTTCTCCTTATATAGCCTGTTGCTCTCGTAGACTTTACCATACCTCAATTGATCCTGCAGTGGTTGGAGTTCAAGTGTAGGAGCTTCTTCCATAGATGGTTTAAGTCGCTCCTGAGAATTGTTCAGCTCTGCTAATCCAAGAGATTCGAATGGCGCATCAATTTTTCTTTTCCATGGAGGTGCATTCAACAATTGAAGTTGCTCTTCTCTTTCTTCGTCTTCGATATCAGAATCCCCTATCAAGACTCTCTCCACTGTATCTGACTTCAGCGGTTGTTCAATCTCTGTATTGACGACAGAATCGACCATCTCCAATTTAAAGCACTCTTCTTCCTCAGTTGGAAATTTTATTGCCTTGAACACGTTAAATGTGACCTTCTGATTTTGAACCTTCATTGTAAGCTCTCCTTTCTGCACATCTATCAAAGTACGGCCTGTATCTAAGAACGGTCTTCCCAAGATAATCAGAATTTTCTTGTCTTCCTCAAAGTCCAGAATAACAAAATCAGCAGGAAAAATGAGCTTATCCACTTTAACCAAAACATCCTCCATTATACCCCTTGGATATGTGATCGACCGATCAGCCAGCTGTAAGGACATAGTAGTGGGTTTAGGCTCAGGCACCCCAAGTTGCATGAAGACAGACAACGGCATCAGATTAATACTAGCTCCTAAGTCACACAAGCACTTGTTGAAAGATAGTGCCGATACTGCATGGTATGGTGAAACTCCCTGGATACTTCAGTTTAGGAGGTAACTTCTGCTGAAGGATAGCACTACATTCTTCTGTAAGAGCAACGGTTTCTAACTCCTCGAGTTTCAACTTCCGAGATAGAATACCCTTCATGAACTTTGCGTAGCTCGGCATTTGTTCTAGAGCTTCCGCAAAAGGTATATTGATATGCAACTTCTTGAAAACCTCCAGAAATTTAGCAAACTGCTTATCCAACTTCTGCTTCTGAAGACGTTTAGGGAATGGTGGAGGAGGATAGACTTCCTTGCTCTCTGTAGCTTGCTTCAGAATAGAATTCTCAGTAGAAAGTTTGCTCTTCTCCGAATTGTTCCCCAACTGATCAGCCTTTTCTCCATTTTTTCAATTTTTGGCAGAATATGGGGGCGTGGGCGCGCTATGAACAGTGCGGGCGCGCCCTAGGTACTATTCACTTTTCAAATTTTCTTCGTTTTGCGTTGTTTCTGAGTTCTGATCATTCGTAACCCTTCCAGATTGCAAGGTAACTGCTTTTACATGTTCCTTGACCTCCCTTTTTCCTGGATTAGCTTCCGTATCACAAGGGAGAGTTCCCTGTGGTCTATTCAACAAAGCATTAGCAATCTGACAGATCTGATTCGCTAGAGTTTTGATGGACACAGCTTGGCTCTTGCACATTAGCCTCAATTCCTCCAATTCAGATTTTTCATTAGATGACTGACCAACATTGCCATGAGATGGTTGTTGAAACCCTGGTGGTTGGTACGGTTGCCTTGGAGCATACTGTTGGTCCTTGTGTATTGCAGAAGGGGGGGGATGAATGCAATACTGATAAAATTCAATCTCAGTTTCAACAACCAAAACTAAGATTTAATGTTATCAATAATATGTATGCATTCACAAACAGTGTAATCGAGAAGACAGGATTCACAAAATAAATGTTTTATTTATTTTGCAAAGTGTTGCTACAACCTCAAGAGAGAATTCTTGAGCTTCGTTTTTCTTCAAGACACTTGCTTGTCTTCTTTACATATCTAGAATGAATTGACAGTAGGTATAAGACTAATCCTATCACTATCAGTCACGGGTTTGTGAAGCTGCTGTCACTGTCAAGTGGCAGCTTCTTACAGATTGTCTTACCCATGTGACTTTCCTAAATTGCTAACATGTCAGATATACATTATACAGAAAGCAACCTAGATTCATTCTATTTCCAGCTTAAGCAATTCAGCAAATAAAGACTTGACCTTGCTCTTGAATTGATTCGCTTTTGTTTTGCAGTGCTTGAAGCTTCTGTCGTAGTCTTGCAGACTTGGTGCAGCTTAGGGATACTACAACACGCCTGTTTCTTGAACATTGAAACTGTCACGGGATTTGACTGAGAAAGATACTTAGAACAAGGGTCTTTCTCGAGACAGTTACTTTTGCCACAAAGCTTGCTGTCACAGGAATGTGCTTTTGGTGACAGTAGGAGTTCCCCGCATAGTGTGCTGTCGAGGTTTCCAAACTTGCTGTCGAGGGCTAAAGTTGATGTCGCGTAGTCTTCCGCCAATGTTGCTGTCAGAGTGAATATGCTGTCTTGACTTGCAACATTCTGTCTTCTTGTAATCTTACTGTCGAAGCTTTAGGATAGTAACCTTTATTCATGTTGTCATCTAATTATGCATCCTTTGAGGCTTGAACACAGCAAGTGAACTTCTTTCAAATTATACAACTAGAATAACATTACATACTGATTACAAGAACATACTTTGGTTGTGACAGTATGTTCTACTTAATTAAAAATTAAGTACATTCAAAGTTAAGTTGTTTCTATGTTATCACCCATAAATCCCAACACATACTGCTGCTGAAAACCAGAAGGGTTGAATGGTTTAGCTCCATATTGCTGACCTTGAAACTGCTGATACGGCTGTTGTGGTTGTTGCATACCACCCTGATTGTTACTCTAACTGAAGTTAGGATGGTTCCTGTTATTAGGATGATAGGTGTTAGGCACTGGCTGATGTGGTCTCTGGAAATTGCTCACAAACTGCGCCGACTCATTAGATATGGCACATTGAGTCGTGTCATGTGCACCTGCACATAGCTCACAAACACTAGCCACCTGCTGAACTCCATATTTGGTCAAAGAATCAACCTTCATGGACACAACCTTTAACTGAGCTGCTATTGCCGTAGCTGCATCCACTTCCAGAATTCCTGCTACCTTGCCTTGTGATAACCTCTGAGTTGGATTCTGGTATTCATTAGCAGCCATCATCTCAATTAGATCATAAGCTTCCTCATAGCTTTTAGCCCAAAGAGCTCCACCTGATGCTGCATCAAGCATTGGTCGTGATTGACCTCCCAGACCATTGTAGAAACAATTGATCACCATCCAATCAGGAATTCCATGATGAGGACACTTGTTAGGTCCTGATAAGTTTGTAGAAGGGGGGTTGAATACAAACTATACCGTTTTATCGAAATTTTTCCTTTGAATAATTTAATAATTAAGAACAAATTAATCCTGAATATAAATGAAACTGGATTCAAGTTAAATATTAACTATATTAAACTTGAAGGGTGTTGTAAATACAATATGGATTACAATGTATTTATATCAAACTAATTAATACAAATTTAGAACAAATTCGACATGAACTTTTCTAATATTTGTAATAAAAAGATTGAATGCTAAAAGCAATGTTCGAGATAAATTCTAGGGATAAAAATCCGCTAGATAATCAAAGCAATACAAGTAATCAACTTCTAGTGGTTTGGATTTAACAATACAAACTAGAATTAATTTCTTGAGAAGAAAAGAGATCAATTGGCTTTCTTGTTCTTGCTGAGAGAAAATGTCTGTGTGTTTGATAAATCAACTCTCTTCTTTTATGTCCAGCCTCCGGTTGATATGCAATTAGATTAGCCTTGTATGACCTTTTAATTAAATCAATATGACCTAATTAATCAATCATCACACTTGTATGACCTGAGGAATTATGCTCGGTAGAACCATGCTTCATCAGTATGACCTCAGAAAAGTGTCTGGTATGACCTGTTGTATTTCTGCCAACCTTTTTCGGTAGAACCTGAAAAGCAACCTGTATGACCTAGCACACAGAACCTGTATGACCTGAAAGGAGTCGGTAGAACCTGGGATCTTTACAGACCAGGTCATACCGAGATTTCTGAAGGTCATACAAGTTTAATTAGAAAATCCTTTTAATTTACTTAGTTAGATTAAATTAAAGATTAAATTAATTCTCTTATAGAATTAAGTTAATAAATAATTTAGCCAACTAAATTAGTTAATCTAATAAATAAATTAATTCTAATAGAATTAAATTATAAATTAAATTAACTTAACATGAAAGGAATTTAATCTAAAAACCTAGTTTCCTCTATCTTCTGAAAACCACTGAATATAGATGATTTAATTCCACTGATTGATGTCGTCATTCGATGCACTGTCTGGTTCATGAATAACTGACTTCAATGAAAATTCTTCATCTTTAAAACATTTAAAGCTGTGGTCCATTGTCTGCTTTGACGGTTGATTAATCCTTGTAACTTGTATATTTGCTATCACAAATCTGAAACCTCTGTCACTTTAATAAACCCACTTCCTTGAAGACTTCACTGAGGCTTGAACAAATAAATGAACTTCTTTCAATGTAGTATTTCTTCAAATATGAAGGATGACTTTAATCTGTATTCTTCTGACATATATGATCTTCTGAGATTCCTGTGATTGTGACAATTGAATTATTACTTACTTATTACATACTTGGTTAAGTTGAGTTGCTTCCTCGAAATACAAATAGGCCTAAAAATATGCCTTTCAATCTCCCCCTATTTGTTTGTTAGAGAATAACAATCAAATACATAGAGGATAACTCAACTAATTTAAACAAGTATAAGATATGACATTTAAAAGCTAAGTAAATAATAACACAAAGTTCTGGATTTCATTTAACATTATCCAGATTCAAACATTACAGGTAAGTACAAGATAGATGTTCCTCTAGACTGAACATATGAATACATTTATCCTATCTTGAATCACCTAAGCTCTAAACATTTAATATTTACAAACAGATCTTCTTCAAATTTCAGACTCAATCATCTCTCCTTCTTCAAGTGCTTCAAGCAAATCCTTGTCCAGAACACGATCAGATTCATAAGTAATGCCACTAGGTCTGACAGGTTGAGCTGTGACTTTCTTCAGCCTATTCTTCATTTGATGATATCTCTTGATATTGGCAATGCAATAGTCTTGAATCAAATCAGCAACTTCTGTCTTTTCTTGTGTAGCAAACCCTGTTGTCCTCAACATGTTCTCCATATAGACAAGATGCTTGGCAGGATAATCTTTCAAAGAGATGGGATCCACACCACAAGTTTGAAGTGCCATTCCTTTATAAAATTTAACTTCATATGGCACATCCACAACTTGAGGACTAGCTTTCATGGCAAAATCTCTAAGCTGATCATGCAATAGCTCACATAGAGGTGAAGACCTTTTAATCTTTATCATGAAAACCCAAAGCTCAGAGAGAGTTCTACTTTCCAGAAGATTGAGAGAAACTATGAAAGTTCCCTCATTATGAGTGTAGATGTAGATCTTCAACTCATCTCTGACTCTGTCATATCCAGTAGTAATTCTTGAAATCTCCGCATGAAGAGCTTTCATATAGATTGAGTTGTCTGGATTGACCTTTCTATACCTTTCCAACATGCTAAAAAACTTTCCATCACTTTCTGACCCTGTCGGATGTGAGAACATCTCTCTAGCTCTATCCCATTCTTCTCCAAGCTTCAGCCTCACTTATAACCTCCTGTCCTTGACCTCTATATCATGAAGCCGTTGCTTTTCTTGATGTTCAGCTTTTTGGATAACTAGATGCTTTGAGATGATGTCAGATACTTTAGCATTCTCCTCCTCTCTTCTCTTCAGATCAGCTTTCTGTCTTAACAGCTCAGCTTCAAAGGCAGGATCCACTTCAGATTCATCTTCCTAGTCAGCATAGTCAGCCTCTCCTTCAACCTCCACTTCACCAAAGATATCTTCAGGGGTTTCTTCAGATTCAATATTGTCAAAATCTCCCTATTCACCTTGATAGTAGTCAACATCATAAAAAGTTAACTTCTGCTTCCCTTTGTCCTTCCCAGGACCAGAACCTCCAGCTTCTCCTCCTTGATCTCTCACTTCTTCTCCTCCTTGAATCTCCTTCTCCTTATTCTCCCCCTTAGTTGAGGAATCCTCTATAGATTTAACTTTATCGGCCTTAGGATCCTCCTCACTTCTTCCTTCTCCTTCTCCATCCTTGCCATCATTGTCATCTTCATCATCATCACCCTCAAAGAATTTCTTCTGTTCAGCGTTGGGTTGATGTGAGTTCTTGATCATGTTGTAAAGATGCTTCATGCCTTCATTCAGATGTTGCATCCCTCCTTCAATCCTTGCAAACCTCTCATCATTGAACCACTGATTTTGATCAACGGTCTCCTGAATTGAGTCCACCCTTGTTGAAATGGAAGCAATCTGCTTGACACTCTCTGTTATCTCTGCATTTGAAGTTATAATCTCAGAGATGTCTGAAGCCACTAACACCTGGGACTCCTGAATGGCATTCATCCTGGGGATAAGAGTAGTCTTCAATCCTTCTATTTCATCCTTGATAGTACCCAGCTGATTAGTTACAGAGGTGGAAGAAGAAGACCGTTCAACCACTTGTGCTTTGAGAATATCTTTTTCAGCCTGGGTGTCAGCCAACTTTTTCTCGAGTTCAGCTATCTTAGCTAATAACAGAGCAGTGTTTGTGTCAGTGTGTGCACTCACCTCAGTTTCTCTCGGTGGTGTTTCACTCACCTCACGTGCTTCTGTTTCGCTCATTGTTTGGTTCTGTTTTCTAACCACTAGATGTTTATCCTTGTCAGTTGCTGATGTACCTGCATTTAAAATCACCATAGCCCCTTCTGGAGAGGTCACTGGTGGTGCAATGGGAGTTCGCGAATCTCAGTCCCCGGTAAAGTCCAAAAAATCATCCGAAATTGAAAACTGAATTGCTTCAGGGATGGACTTACCAGGTTGCCCTTCACTTTTTCCAGTTAAAACTGCAAGTGAAGAATCCCTTAAGGGAGCCAGAGATGTTTCCTCTGGGAGGGGATAAAATGATTCTATTTGATTTGGCAAAGAATCAAATTTTCCCTCTGAAGCCTGTGAAGGCTCTTCTACCGTAACTATGGTAGGCACTGTTTCACGAAGCATCCCTATGTGCTCTACTTCTTGAGTGTCCTGTGTACGAGTTTCTATTATTGTTTCGGAAGTGTTTGCCTCCATTGTAATTAATGGAAGAGTGCTTAACTCTGTACAGAATGCCATGGCCTGATGGCGAATTTCAATAGAACCATCCTGTTGAGAGGATGTGTCTAGTAACTGTTCATTGGCCTTTTGAAAATCTATATCCTGTTGAGAGGATACAGACTGGCTAACAGTTGCCTCAAGGTATGTTCTTCTCTTTTTTAGTGGAGGAGGCAGAGCTGTGGGATCACTCACATTAACATCTACTTCAACTTCTTCTCTCAATCTTGTTGTAGCAGGTTGTTCTAGGGGAACGGTCAATGGATTTGACTCTGTGTGTGGCTCTATGACCAGGGATAGAGGTTGTGGTTCTACAACCCCTTGGTCAATCCTAGTAACCTCTTGGGTTAATGGAGCAGATGAGAGAGGATATATTACCTGAAGTGCAACGGTGTTGGGAGGCGCCATTGAAGTTCCAGCTGACGAGGATCCAACCACTGGATGTTCAATAAATAATAGTGGTAACTGTGGTTGAAGAATCTCTCGCAGATAAGATGGTGGAACTATTGGTCTCATTCCAGATTTAGGATTAATGGACAAACTAGAGTATATAACAGGATTAGTGTGTGGGGGAACTTGAAAAGGAGTGTTTTGGAAAAATGTTTTATGTTCATCAGAAAGAACATGATTTAACACTAGAGATAAGAAACGAGAATAGAAGCATCTAACTTTCTTCCCAGTTTCAATGTCTCTAGTGTAATGGAAAATCCTCCTTATCAAGAGATCCCAGACAAGTGTCCCTATGTCCAATCTGACATTGAAAACAGCAACATAGGCAATGTTTTGTAAAACATAAATGATGACTGGAAAGTTGTTCTTGGTAGAATTACTAAAAACTTTGGCTAGACAGTCAAAAAACAAATCCCACTCACAAGCTAGATTAGCCTAATTCAGACGAGGAAGAAAAATATTCCCTTGGTAATTAATACTAGAGAAAAATTGAACTAACTCGTCATCAGTAGGAAATCGAACAAGATTATCAATAGGAAAATGAAGTACTTGACAAAAGATCTCCTTAGCTACTGTGTAATGACGATCAGAAATAGTGAACGTGAAAAATTGCATATCATCAGCAACAACAGCAGTTAAACATAATAGGCGAAGGGGTTCAATCTTTAAATCAACAGAAGTAGAGATAGCATAGCTAACAATTGAATGTTCATTCAAAAAAACGAACCCACAGCCTAAAACGTTCAACAGAACACTTAAGGGGATCACAATAGCCAACGTAATTATTAAAACATTCAATAACAAACTCAGCAGCCATTAAAAATAATTAAAAACACACGAGGAATTACTTAACCTGAATGGAGAAAAATCAAAAAGAATTATAAGATTAATTCGAAATAAATTTCAAATTAATAAGAAATTCCTTAGATTTTAAAACAAAATCCACCAAATTAAATAACTAAAGCAACAATTAATAATAATATTAGACAGGGAAGAAATAAAATGCCAAGTAATTCACAAGAAAAATTTGCAATAGTTCGTTGTTCTAGGAATAAAACACAAACCAGAGCAAAGTTAACTAAGTAAAAATTTGAGTTAGGAAAAAGTGTGAGTAAAAGAACTTTAGGTTATCAGCTATTTATAGGCAGAATTTCTGATGGGCTCGGTATGACCTATGGGCAGGTCATACAGAGAAAACATTACAGGTCATACCGAGAAATAACTAAACAAACCTGAGGTCATACCGAGTTTTTCCTAAAATAAAAAAAACTGAATAAAGACAAATATAAAATCAAAATTCAGTATGACCTTAAGAGAGGTCATACAGAGAATTAATATGACATGGGAGAAGGTCATACCGAGTTTTATTAGAAAGAACTAAGAAACAAAAACAAAAAAAACAAAAAAAACAAAAAAAATGCAGAAAAGCTGTATATAAAAAATATATATATATTTACATAAAAACTAGAAAAATATGCAGAAAATTATAAAAGATCATTAAACTAATATAAACCTGCAGAAAAATTTAAACAACAATATTTACAATCTGAAAATAACTTAAATGATTATAAATAAATATATTTTCAATAAAAATACATTTCTCCTCCTAAAGAAAATGAGAAAAATATTTTTAAAGAAAATAAATTATTCAGAATATTTAAATTAACAAGCTTTACACAATAAACATGGATTGGCAATATTTAACATCTAAAATTGATAAGAGAAAATGATTTAGATAAGAACAAACCTACCAGAGACATTGTCAATCACTAAGACTATTCAACATACCCAATTTACCAACTAACCTGGTAAATGTGGATTCGTCAACAGATTTAGTGAAAATATCTGCAGTCTGTTCTTCAGTGGGTACATAGTGTAACTCCACAGTTCCATTCATAACATGCTCTCTAATAAAATGATACCTGATATCGATGTGCTTCGTTCTCGAGTGCTGCACAGGGTTGTTGGAGATTGCTATGGCACTTGTATTATCACACAAAATGGGAATTTTGTCTAATGCAAAGCCATAGTCCTTTAATTGATTCCTTATCCATAAGATCTGAGCACAGCAGCTTCCAGCAGCAATATATTCAGCTTCTGCTGTTGAATTGGAAACTGTTTGCTGTTTCTTGCTATACCAGGAAATCAATCTACCTCCTAGGAATTGACAACTCCCAGAGGTACTCTTTCTATCCACAACACTACCTGCATAATCAGAATCTGTATATCCAACAAGATTAAAACCAGAATCTTTAGGGTACCAGATACCTAAATTAGGTGTACCCTTAAGATATCTCAAGATTCTTTTAACAGCAACGAGATGTACATCTCTAGGGTCCGCTTGGAACCTTGCACACAAGCATGTAGCATACATAATATCTGGTCTACTTGCAGTAAGATAGAGTAAGGAGCCAATCATACCTCTGTAGCTTGTAACATCTACCTTGATAGAATTGTCAGAAGCTCCAAGTTTGTTTGTTGTTGAAGATGGAGTCCTTGCTGATGATGAATCCTCCATGTGATACTTCTTGAGGAGTTCTTTGAGATACTTGTATTGACAAATAAATATACCATTTGACCTTTGACTTACTTGCAATCCAAGAAAGAACTTCAGCTCACCCATCATACTCATTTCAAACTTACTCTGCATTAACTCAGCAAATCTCTTACAGAGATTATCATTAGTAGACCCAAATATGATGTCATCCACATAGACTTGGACTAATATCATATCACTTTTGTGTTTCTTTGAAAAAAGAGTTTTGTCTATGATACCTCTAACAAAACCATTTTCTAAAAGAAAACCAGAGAGAGTGTCATACCATTTTCTTGGGGCTTGTTTGAGACCATGGATAGCCTTGAAGAGAAAGTACACAAAGTCCAGCATCTCCTGATTTTCAAAGCCAGGGGCTGTTCCACATAAACTTCTTCATCAAGCTCACCATTCAGGAATGCACTCTTAACATCCATTTGATAGACTTTAAAATTGGAATAAGATGCAAATGCTAGGAACATCCTGATGGCCTCAAGTCTAGCCACTGGTGCATAGGTTTCATCATAATCAATGCCTTCAGCTTGTGAATACCCTTGTGCAACCAGTCTTTCCTTGTTCCTTGTAACAATGCCATCCTCATCTAGCTTGTTCATGTATACCCATCTTGTACCAACTACTTTCTTGTTCTTTGGCCTGGGTACCAGCTTCCAGACTTGCTGTTGTTCAAACTGATTGAGTTCATCTTGCATAGCAATCACCCAATCTGGATCAGTCAGTGCTTCCTCCGTTTTCTTTGGTTCCATTTCAGATAGAAATGCTGAATAATCACATTCATTCTGAGTTGCACTTCTAGTTTTAACTCCAACACCTGGATCACCAATGATCAGCTCAAAAGGATGAGCTCTATTCCATACAGTCTGTCTTGGAAGATTTGATCTTGATGATTCGCCTTGAAATTCACTTTGATGTTGTGAGTGACTAGATGATCCTTCATTTGCTCCCCCTGAGTTGTTGCTTGATTGCCTTGATGATTCTTCTCCAGTGTTGGTGGTATCTCCATTGTTACCAGTGTTTCCACCACCACCACCATGATCATTATCATCATTGTTATTATCATTACCAGCAATAACTTCAGGTGGGGCTGCATCATCTGATTCTGATTCTGATTCTGGCAAGTTATCAAACTTCAGCTTTTCAGATGAGTCTTCTTTTTGAATATTAGGGAACTTAGTGTCATCAAAAGTAACATTGACACTTTCCTTAACTGTGTGACTACCAACCAAGTAGACTCTATAAGATCTTCTGGAATAACCAACAAAAATAGCTTCTTGTGCCTTTGCATCAAACTTGCCACGTTTCACATTGTCATCTAAAAGCACAAAGCATTTTGCTCCAAATACGTGAAAGTACTTGACAGTTGGTTTCTTGTTGTTCATGATCTCATAAGGAGTCGTCATTAAGTCCTTGTTGATTAAAGTTCGATTCTGAGTATAACAAGCTGTATTCGTTGTTTCAGCCCAAAAGTACGTTGGAAGTTTGGACTCACTTAACATAGTCCTAGCAGCTTCAATCAAAGTATGATTCTTTCTTTCCACTACTCCATTTTGTTGAGGAGTTCTAGGGGCAGACTATTGTCTTGTTATTCCTTTATCATCACAAAAGTCATTTAGAATGGCATTCTTGAATTCAGTACCATTATCTGACCTTATGGCTCTAACAGGGAATCTAGAATCCAGCTCAATCAACTTTATATGGTCAATCACCAGGTGTGGGGTCTCATCCTTGGAATGTAGGAATAAAACCCATGTATATTTTGAATAGTCATCAACAATCACAACTGCATATTGTTTCTTTGACACGGACATCACATTAACTGGACCAAACAAATCCATGTGCAGTAGCCGAAGTGGTTCAGTTATTGATGATGTGTCAGTGCCCTTGTGAGAAGCTTTCTTTGACTTTCCTTTCTGACATGCCTCACACAGTCCTTCCTGTGTAAATTCCATCTGAGGCAAACCTCTAACCAATTCCCTCTTGACTAAAGAGTTCATGGTTTTGAAGTTAAGGTGAGACATCTTCTTGTGCCATATCCAACTATCATCTGATGAAGCTTTAGCATAAAAACAATTAACTTCATCTTTGGATCCCGAGTTCAGATCAACTATGAACAAGTCACCTTTCCTTACTCCTTGAAGAGAAGGCTTTCCATTCTTCTTGTGAAGGATCTGACACTTCTCTCTTTCAAAGGAAACATCATATCCTCTGTCACAGAAATGACTGATGCTGAGAAGATTAAACTTCAGACCTTCCACAAATGATACATCTTCAATGATAACATTTCCGTACTTCAAACAGCCATATCCTTTCGTAATACCCTTGCTGTTATCTCCAAAGGTAACTACTGGGCCAGCTTTCTCAACCAAATCTAATAGCAGGGCTCTATCTCCGGTCATATGCCTTGAACAGCCACTGTCAAGAATCCACATAACATGGTTTACCTGTTTAACTCCCTGCAATATCAGATTGATTAGTCCTTCCTCGGAACCCACACTTGATTGGGTCCGGCATACTTAAAGAACTAGCCTTTGTCAGGCAAAACAACATTTTTGACTAAAACTACTTCAACCTCTTTCACAAAAGAGCGTTTCCATTTATAGCCAGCCTTAACACATTTCTGAGTAGGCTTAGGGATAAATGAATCCACTCTAATCTTAGGAGGACTAGTAGTCTTAGCTTTAACATGCTTCTTATTATTAACATGTTGACGTGGAGGAGTCTTATCACTAGATGCATGTTTACTATTAAAATAAGCATACATAACATTGAAAGCACAAGACATGCAATTAATCACACCACATGCTTTATGAGAAGAATTAACAGCAGGCATGTTAGTTCTACAGTTGTTTTGATCCAACTTATGGATATCTGATTTAGTCTTTTTAGTTGTAGCAACTTTGACTGGAATATCAGATATACATTTTTTGGACTGTGCAACTTCCAAAGCAATATCTTCTTCACGAATCTCCTCAGCAATAATGATAGAGTATTCATTTAGAGGATCTGCCTCGGATTCTTTACAGAAGGGTGTTTCAATACCCTTAAGCACATATGGAATACCCCTTCCTTCAGTACTGACTCTACAAGTGGAATTAATGCCAAGCAATCCAATAGCCTCATTATAATCATAACCTATACTGACATGATTACCAATAGCTTGTTTATTGAGAATTTCTTTAGCCGTCTTACAAAAGTTGTAATAGGCATTAGCTTTAGTCTTAAGCTCACTATTCTCTTCCTTGAGAATGGTTTCCAGTTGAATATAACATTTAACCCTATTCTCAAGAAATGCTATTTTTTCAGTAAGTTCATCCTGATTAACATGCACTAGTTTTAATTCTTTTACCTCCTGTTCAAGAGTTGTGTTCAAAAGAATTATTCTATCATTTTCAGTGCGAGCACAAGCTAAGGTACCACCAAGATGACGAATCATTTCAGTATCAGTAAACTTTACCTCTGACATGTATCTAGATGAAGTGTTTTCCTCTTTAGCCATTAAAGCAAGGTTCCCAATCTCACCTGCTTCTTCATCACTGTCAGTGTCATCCCAACTCTTACCTTCAGCAACATAGGCTTTCCCAATCTTGTTCTTCTTGCTAGAATCAAATGTGTTTCTTGTCACTTGCTTTGGCTTTCTGCATTCAATAGCAAAGTGACCCAACTCATTGCAATTGTAGCATCTGATTGTGCTCCTATCCACAGTTCCAGTTTCGTAGCCACCCCTTGTGCTACTTGAAGAGGAAGATCCACCTCTCTAAAATCTGGGCCTGAACTTAAGATTGGGATTCCTCTTGAATCTGAACTTCCCAAACTTCCTGACTATCAAAGCCAAATCACCATCTTCCAGCTGATCAAGTTCCTCTAACGAATAGAAGTCACCACTAGATTGATCAATGGATGTTAATCCATATTCAGCATCAATAACATTCATGTTAGAACTGGAAGGTTGAACAGCCTTCACTTCCAGTTTCCGTGGGACTTCAGCAGCCAATGTAGTAGAAGTACTAACTATCCTCCCCGTTCCATATAACTCATCATGTTGAATCGGCTCCAGCTCATAGGTCTTCAGAACACCATACAGTCTTTCCAAAGCAATCTCTCTCAGATCCCTTGCTTCTCTAATGGCAGATATTCTGTGCTCCAAATGACGTGGAAGTGTAAGTAGGAACTTCTTGTTAATTTCCTTGATAGTGTAGCGCTTCCCATTAAGATTCAGATCATTGATTAATTTGTTGTATCTCTAAAAAACCTCAGAGATACCTTCACCAGGGTTTGATCTTAAATGCTCATATTGAGAGGTGAGAATTTTCATCTTATTCTCTCTAACTTCCTCTGTCCCCTCATTGATTATCTCTATAGTTTCCCAAATGTGTTTGGCAGTATCACAGTTTAGGACATGATTATGCATTATAGGATCAAGACAATCAACAAGGATCAGCTGTAGACAGGCATCCAAGGTAACATCCTCTTTTTCACCAGGAGTGTAATCCTTGGGATCCTTAGGGTACATCCTAGCAGCCCTAGTAACAATCTGATTCTCTATAAGTTCTCCCTCAATAATCATAGGGACTTTGGGACCATTCTTCAGCAGTACATCAAAGTATTTAGGATTAGCAACTTTAAGAAATAGAAGCATTTTCTTCTTTCACATTGAATAATGCTCCCAGCTGAACATGAGAATCTTTACTGTACCAACCTTCTGTGTAGTAGACATCTTTTGAGATTTTTAGGAATAATAAAAATTTCAGAGTTTAAGAAAAAAATCTCAAAACAATTGGATCTTTGATTTGTATATCAATCAAAAGGCTCTGATGCCAATTTTTAGGTCCTGATAAGTTTGTAGAAGGGGGGTTGAATACAAACTATACCGTTTTATCGAAATTTGTCCTTTGAATAATTTAACAATTAAGAACAAATTAATGCGGAATATTAATGAAACGGGATTCAAGTTAAATATTAACTATATTAAACTTGAAGGGTGTTGCAAATACAATATGGATTACAAAGTATTTATCTCAAACTAATTAATACAAATTTAGAATAAATTCGACATGAACTTTTATAATATTTGTAATAAAAAGATCGAATGCTAAAAGCAATGTTCGAGATAAATTCTAGGGATAAAAATCCGCTAGATAATCAAAGCAATACAAGTAATCAACTTCTAGTGGTTTGGATTTAACAATACAAACTAGAATTAATTGCTTGAGAAGAAAAGAGATCAAATGGCTTTCTTGTTCTTGCTGAGAGAAAATGTCTGTGTGTTTGATAAATCAACTCTCTTCTTTTATGTCCAGCCTCCAGTTGATATGAAATTAGATTAGCCTTGTATGACCTTTTAATTAAATCAATATGACCTAATTAATCAATCAACACACTTGTATGACCTGAGGAATTATGCTCGGTAGAACCATGCTTCATCATTATGACCTCGGAAAAGTGTCCGGTATGACCTGCTGTATTTCTGCCAACCTTTTTCGGTAGAACCTGAAAAGCAACCTGTATGACCTAGCACACAGAACCTGTATGACTTGAAAGGAGTCGGTAGAACCTGGGATCTTTACAGACCAGGTCATACCGAGATTTCTGAAGGTCATACAAGTTTAATTAGAAAATCCTTTTAATTTACTTAGTTAGATTAAATTAAAGATTAAATTAATTCTCTTATAGAATTAAGTTAATAAATAATTTAGCCAACTAAATTAGTTAATCCAATAAATAAATTAATTCTAATAGAATTAAATTATAAATTAAATCAACTTAACATGAAAGGAATTTAATCTAAAAACCAAGTTTCCTCTATCTTCTGAAAATCACTGAATATAGATGATTTAATTCCACTGATTGATGTCGTCATTCGATGCACTGTCTGGTTCATGAATAACTGACTTCAATGAAAATTCTTCATCTTTAAAACATTTAAAGTTGTGGTCCATTGTCTGCTTTGACGGTTGATTAATCCTTGTAACTTGTATATTTGTTATCACAAATCTGAAACCTCTGTCACTTTAATAAATCCACTTCCTTGAAGACTTCACTGAGGCTTGAACAAATAAATGAACTTCTTTCAATGTAGTATTTCTTCAAATATGAAGGATGACTTTAATCTGTATTCTTCTAACAGATATGATCTTCTGAGATTCCTGTGATTGTGACAATTGAATTATTACTTACTTATTACATACTTGTTTAAGTTGAGTTGCTTCCTCGAAATAAAAATAGGCCTAAACATATGCCTTTCAACACTTCCTAAGCATCTCCTTGTAACACTCCCAAGCTTCACATAAAGTTTCCCCTGAATGCTGTGCAAACTGAGTAAGAGCATTCCTGATTGCATCTGTTTTAGCCATAGGGAAGAATTTAGTGAGAAATTTCTGAGTAAGATCCTCACATGTAGCAATAGTACCTGCTGGTAGAGAGTGCAACCAGCCTTTAGCTTTCTCCCTCGGAGAAAATGGGAAAAGTCTCAGCTTCACAGCATCTTCTGACACTCCGTTGAACTTGAAGGTGTCGCAAATCTCGATGAAATCCCTAATATGCATATTAGGATTTTCCGTCGGAACACCCCAAACTGAACTGAATTCTGCACCATCTGAATCGTGCCAGGCTTGATCTCAAAGGTATTAGCTGCAATGGCTGGCCTGACAATGCTAGATTGATTGTCATTGATTTTCGGCTGAGAATAATCCTTCAAAGCCTTCGTTTCTGCTACTACTGGTTCTCCCATAACTAGATTCAATTCAAGTTCTTCTTTCCGAGATTGAGAACGTGTTCGCATACACGCTCACTAAAGTATCTGAAACACACCAAACAAAGTAAAATTGATGAGAAAATAATCCGAGTCAGTGAACTTTAACGACCACTGATGACAAGTACATAAACTATATAAATAACACCGAGTCCCCGGCAGCGGCGCCAAAAACTTGTTCGCACAAAATCACGCAAGCGTACGCGGTCACAAGTAATATAAGAATAAGTAGAGTTCGTTCCCACAGAGACTGGATTACCACAGTTATGCACTTATGCAACAATGTATGGCTATTGTTCAATGCTAAGACAAGTATCAAATTTGTGTTTTGATTATCTAAATTAACTAAACAAATTATCAAGAATATAATTAACTAAGGAGTTACTGTTGAATTACTTATGAGAATAAAACATGGGATCCTAACTTCATTAAATACTTCATCTAGAGTCTCTTGTCTTTAATCAATGCATGTGACGGTTGTGACAACTAATCGGATAACACGAAATCAGTACACGCCACCTTTCAGTATACGTATACCAAACCACTCAAACATCCACAAAAGAGATAGAAGTTAAGCAGACACCAATTATGTTTAGACCCTATATGTCTATAAGATTTGAAAACATAATGGTTTAACGAGCAAGTTATCCATTCAGATTACATAGGCCAGGTAAGACGGTTAAAATCACCTACGAATCATGCATGACAAACATACATAAACCTATGCTAGCATGGCAAGTTCTAAATCTCTATATCCACTTTCGCAATCAATAGAGATTAACGAACGACTTAGATGTTAGCTACGCATCCAAGAAGAATAAGCATAACCAAACTAGGATATCAACAAATCATCACACATAAATCTTTAAAACAATTAACTACTAAAATCCATAAATAAATCCGTTAGAATCCCACGACAACGATTAGTTCATAATCGAACCGTTCATCATCGTGGGTTCTGATGAAAACATGATAATAAATATGTCTGGAATACTAATTAAAAGTACTAGTAATAAGGTTTATGAAAAACAACTCCAACGAGAATCCAAAGTATCGCCTGATTAGAAGAATACAAAGATAAGATGAAAACTAGGTCTTCGTAATCAGCCGTCTTCTCGTTCTCCTTGCTGGTAGATAGATATATAGGTAGGTATATGGATGTATATCTCTGAAATCGTCCACCAATTGTTTATATAGGCCTTCACGGTTGACTGGTCTTCGCTGGTTTCCAAAACAGAACAGAAAAAGACTTCTTCAGCATTGACCAAGCGCGGGGGCGCTTCCCTAGAGCGCGGGCGCGCTTCAATAGTGATCCACAAGCGCGGGTACGCTTCCCTAGGGCGCGGGGGCGCTCCTGCTTCTGACCAAAATCCTGAAAATTGCCTTCTTTTGCTGAAAATTGCTTTCTTTTGCTTTTTCTTCGCACTCTCAAGTCCCGCAACTACTAGGCTTTCACCAAGATGTCCTACACCACCATATAATCATAGAAATTCCACAACTCTGCCAATTACTAAGCTCTGCACATTCCAACTCAAAATAAATTTAAAAACACCAGATACTTGAGTGCAATCAATCAATTTAAGCCAATAAGAAGCGTTCCAAGTAGATATAAAATCCACTTATCAATACTGCTCAAGAAACACAGGTTGTTCGTAGGTCTGGTAGGATTCACCATGAGTTCGAGAGATATTATGAATTTCTCTTGACTCAGGATGGTGATGTAATGCTTGTGAATAATGATAATGAGCCTCTTTCCCACCAAGACGCTATGAAAATTCCAAGAGCTAAAAGTTGGCAGGAGGCCATGAAATCTAAGATGGATTCCATGTATGAAAAACCAAGTATGGACTTTGGTTGATCCACCTATAGGGGTAAAAACTATAAGGGGCAAGTGCGTTTTCAAGAAGAAAACTGACATGGATAGTAATGTACAGACCTATAAGGCACGACTGGTGGCAAAAGGTTTCAAGTAAATTCATGGTATTGACTATGATGAAACTTTCTCACCAGTGGCAATGGTCAAGTCCATCGGGATTTTGCTTGCTTACTATGACTACGAAATCTGGCAAATGGATGTCAAGACTACTTTCTGGAATGGGAGCGTTGAAAAGGTTGTGTACATGACACTACCTGAAGGTTTTATAGATCCAAGTTTTTCTAGAATAGTTTATAAGATAAGTCGATCCATTTATGGATTAAAGTAAGCCTCGAGGAGATGGAATATACGTTTTTGATGAAACAGTCAAATAGTTTGGCTCTATTCAAAATGAAGATGAACCGTGTGTTTACAAGAAGGTTAGTGGGAGCCATGTGGCATTCCTAGTATCATATGTAGATGATATATTATAAATAAGTAATGACATACTTTCTCAACAGACTGTTAAGACTTGGTAAAAAAATAGTTTCTTGATGAGAGACTTAGGAGATGTGTCATATATCTTAGGGATCAGGATCTATAGAGATAGATCACGAAGATTATTCGGCTTAAGTCAGAGTACATACATTGACAATGTTTTGCACCAATTAGGGATGCAAAGAGGCTAAAAGGGAAATGTTCCCATGTCTATGAGATAGTGATCTCAAAATAAATGGTCTAAAATCATTGGATGATATGGACCACATTAGTATAGTTCTATATGCTTAGGAAATTGGTTTCATAATGTATATGATGATATGTACTCGTCATGATGTCTCATATGCTTTATGCATGACTAGCAGGTACCAGTCTAATCCAAGTGATGGTCACTTGATTGGAATCAAGAATATTCTTAAGTGCCTGAAGAGGACTAAAGACTCATTCTTGGTATATGGAGGAGATGGGAAGCTGGATGTAAAATGTTACACGGATGTTAGTTTCTAGACAGACATGACGGTTTTTGTGTCTTAGTCTGGATTTGTGTTTTGTCTAAATAGATGTGTTGTAAGCTAGAATAGTTCATAGCAAGAACCGTAAATGATTCTACAATCGAGGCTTAGTATATTGATACTAGCGAAGTAGCCAAAGATGATGTTTTGGGAATTTACTAAGGCGATATCACCTTCTTAATGAGATTAATGATCAAGGAGATATACTTATATGTAAAGTGCATACTATTGATAATATTGCAGAACCACTGACTAAGGCCTTGTCGTAGCAGAAGCATGTAAGTCACACTAGTTCCAAATGTATTGGATACATGGGATATTGGCTCTAGTGCAAGTGGGAGATTGTTAGTATTAGTGCTCTAGAGACAATACTTTTATGTTTTAAAGAAAACATTTTATTATTATAAATTATGTTTTATTGATTATTATTATTATTATTAGTTTATTATGTCTTTTTTTACTGCGTTATAAATGTTAGCATAATAAATGTCCTTGGAATTAGGATACGTATTCGATATCTTTAAGTATGTGACTTAAAAATGAGATTATATGAATAGTATCTTTATTCCTAAATATCCCTAGTCGAGTGTTATTATTTAAGGACAATAATAATGCACATAGACTAGTATGTTTGTTGACTGATGACCACATCTCATTGGTCATAGGTATGGTGATACTAAAGTCAAAACATAGGTGCATGTAAGAGTATATGGCACTGGATTGACCCGCCGTGAGATTACACATGTTAAAAGTGTCATAAGTAATTCTCATTGTGATAATGGTGTAATGATCCTTAGACCTGAAATCATTATATTTTTATACGAGAATTAATATACTTTGATTACATTAAAAGTTACCTTTGACCAGGTGATGATAAAAGTGGACATTGGGTATATTATGAATCGTATGAGAAATATGAATGATCTAGATGGGATTTAACCCTCCTAATTTTAGGAGCGATATTATTGGCCTCTTGTTTGAGTGAGACTAAGAAATGCACGGTCGTGCTCAAATGTTGATTTGATTTATTAGTCTACTCATCGATCAAGAAAACTAAGATTAAATTATGAAGAGGATGACACATTACATGCCTCGAGTTTAATCTATAATATTGAGGTTAAAGGGATTATATTACCTGGAACATTATTCACGAAAGGCTTAATCGAATCACCGATTTAATTATTATTACTTGGGTGGCAATGATGTATTACTAGATGTCGCTCATTGTTTACAATTTTAATTAGTTATTAAAATTGTTACCAACGTAATAATAACCTACAGGGTCACACACAAAGAACGCTTGAAGGAGAAATAATTTAAATTATGAATTTAAATTTAAATAAGTAATTTATTCTATTTATAATATTAATTAAATATGACTTGATTAATTATTTAAATAGAAAATGGAATTACTTAAACTAGTTCTGAAATTGATTATTAATTAATTAAGTGCGACTTAAATAAATAATAAATTGGAATTTCGGATTAGTATTTTATTATAATTGGATTATAATTAGAAAACTATTTTCCTCTCTATATAAACTCTAAAAGAGGGCTGATTTTAATGATGAAAAACGTTTTTACATTAAAACCCTAGCCGCTTATGAGAGCAAGAAGAGAGAGAGAGAGAAAGAAGCAGTTTTCGGGTGTTAGTACACATCAATCCTTCAAGAAAAGCGTTCGTGTGGATAACGTAGAGTGTAGATCGCGAGAGCGGGATACATGGTGATTGAACAAGCTTTGGATATCCATTAATGAACTGTTAAAGCTTCTTAAGGTATTTGTTCTTAATCTCCGAATTAAATCTTTTGTTTTCGCATGGATCCTGAGGATGGGTTTCGAATTTTGATTTATTTTTACGTTTTCCTTTGCGTTTATGTGCTCGAAACCCTTCAAAGCTAACCACACTGCCTAGCACAAATCACAAGGGACGTGACCAAATAAATGTGTTGTAATAATGTGTGGGACATATGCATAATCCTCTAGTCTAGTGAAAATGGACCACAACCAAGTCATATAACACATACAGAACATATAATGTGATTACAAAAGCTAAGTGACACACTAGTGACTATTCAGGACCAACTGGATTGCCATACAACCAAGTGAGTGTGTGAATTCCTATTTAAAACCATAAAACCACTAAGTAAACACACTTAACACCAATTCTCTTCTCATATTATCATCACAGAGAACTACTCACACACACATAATAAATCTAAGTATTATCTCAAGGACTAACTAATTACAGAATTCAAACAACATCCTCAAAACAAATTCAACTTAGATTACCACTGTAAATACACCTTAAGACAATGTAAATCACTCAATATCCCAAAATAATAAGAATTGATAAGCAATTAAACTTCAAAATTTAATCCAACATTGTTATCATCAATGTAGACTCAAAACTAATTCAATTAATCATATAATCGAACTAATTTCATAAAATATCATCTCGGATAATCACTTAATCAATTTGAATATGCAGTTAAATTAGGGTTTCGAAAATGTGTACCTTTATCATGGAGTTAATTCACATGATAATCCCAATTAAATAACACATACGCAAACACAAAGCAATTGCAGAGAAAAGACACAAAATTAATTCAAAATGTATTGAGTTACTCCGAGTTGCTCCGAGTCACGAACGAGTTATCACAAAACCACACAGACAAACACAAAATTGATTAGAATCAGTAGATATAAATCAATATAAGCACAAACATATGCCTATTTGCATTACTCATATATTCGAACCACACAATAACATTAATATTAGCACAAACATTTGCACATTTGCGTGGAAAGAGGTTTATACATCATCAATCGATTAAAAAACCAAGATTAATCAAACTCTTTCCACACAAACGAGCTAAATTTGAATTTCTAATATATAAGAAATCATGAATAACAATCGAATCAAATAGGTATCGATGCAATGGAAGGCCCAAGACTAGTCCGACAAGATTTAATTAGAAAAAACGATCGATTTTTCAAGAAATTCTTGTCGAACTAAGTCTCAGCTGAATTGCAACAACAACTGGAAACAGAAAATCACTTAAAAATCATGATTCGATACTAATTCTAAATCGACTTTCAAATGGAATAAAATCTGGCATAAGAATTATGAAAATCGACATTAGAATAGATGTAATCGAATGCGTAGAGCACGAAAATGCAAGTGAAATCTCTGAAAATGAAAGATATGGTCGGAATTGAAGAAACGACGATTAGGGTTTCTCTTAATCGAAAGAGGTGAGAGAGAGAACTGTGAGAACCATACAAATTGTAGGTATATTTTGTATATCTGATGGATAAAAATTATTTATATCAACTACAATGGACGGCCTAGATCTCTCCAAATTTTTAACCAACGATCGAGATTAAACCTCTAATATTATATCATCAATCCGTGTGACTCTAATTGGGCCAATAAGGTCGAGCCACGTGGCCATCAAAACAACTGACCCGAATTGTATGTTTTATCCGAATTTTACATACAATTTTTGTACAAATAATTATTTTCTAAATTTATTTTAATATCTTATCAAAGAGATAAAATATCAAATAAATTAGATAAAATAATTCTAGTGTAAGAAAATAGTTCTAAAAAATTAGAAGTGAAAAAATTATGTTCTTGAGGATTTTAACTAATTTTCACTATTTGCTCTGTGTTTTGAAGTAATTAATTTCAAGGCCATGCAAATTTTGTGAATTTTCATTAAAATTTGTTTATATTCACTAGAAAATTTCCAAACCTATTAATAATTAAACTCATAAATATAAATAAACATTTATATTTACTTGGTCAAATTTACTACCGAAAAATCTGAGTCGAGAGACCCGTTCAAATAGTACGCTTGACTGGAGGTTGATTAAAAATATTTTTAGATTATTTCTTAGCAAATATATTATAATAAAACATATAAAAAGCTTCTACATTTTATCAATTGAACTTTCCAACATTCATAAATCCAATCTTAATTTAGCGAATCTATCGGAGTTCAAAGGTTTCGTAAAAATGTCGGCAATGTTGAATTCCTTATCAACATGATCCATTTTTATATTGCTTTTGTTGACATGATCACGAAAAAAGTGATGACGTATATCTATGTGCTTGGTTCTCGCATGAGATACCAGATTTTTACTTAAATTAATAGCACCTGTGTTATAACGCAAAATAGATATTGCATCAAATTTAACGTTATAGTCGGCTGACGTTTGCTTCATCCACAAGATTTGAGCACAACATTTTGCAGCCGCCATATATTCCGCTTCCGCGGTGGACATGGACACCGAGTTTTGTTTCATTGAAAACCAAGAAACTAGGCATCCTCCGAGAAATTGACATGTGCCACTAGTGCTTTTTATATCGACTTAATGCCCGACATAGTCAGAATCAGAAAAACACCTTAAGTCAAATGGTAATTCTTTCGGATACCAAAGACCAAGTTCATTCATATCTTTAAGATATCTAAATATCCGCTTAACGTCCGCTTAACGACCGATAAATGAGATTCTTTAGGGTCCGCTTGAAAATGTGCACATTTGCAAACACTATATTGTATATCCGGTCTACTAGCCGTGATATAAAGTAAATTACCTATCATACCTCGATATTTCTTAATATCAACCGAGATACCAAGAGAATCTGTACGTAGTTAACTTTTCAGTGGTTTCCATGGGAGTACTAATGGGTTTTACATTTTCCATTTCGAATTTATTTAGCATTTCCTTGCAATATTTCGATTGGTAAATATGTATACCATTATTAGATTGCTTTATTTGCAATCCTAAAATGAAATTTAATTCTCCCATCATGCTCATCTCGAATTTTTTACTCATTTTATCCGAGAATTCTTTACATAGTGATTCTTTAGTTGAACCAAAAATAATATCATCTACGTAAATTTGAACGAGCAAGATATCTTCGCCTTCACACTTCGTAAATAGAGTTGTATCCGCAATTCCAATTTTGAAACCACTTTCAATCAAGAATTTGCTTAACCACAATACCAAGCTCTCGGAGCTTATTTTAGTCCGTATAAGGCTTTATACAATTTATACACATATTCAGGATGAATATGATCTTCGAATCTCGGTGGTTGTCTTACATAAACTTCTTCTTCTAAGACACCATTTAGGAAACACGATTTCACATCCATTTGATAGACTTTAAATCCTTTATGACAAGCGTAGGCTAAAAACATTCGAATTGCTTCGATTCTAGCTACGGAGCATAAGTTTCATCAAAATCTATACCTTCCATTTGTGTATAACCTTGTGCTACTAGTCTAGCTTTATTTCGTACCACGGTTCCACTTTCGTCTAATTTATTTTGAAAGACCCATTTGGTTCCAATAATGGAAGTGTCGGGTGGTTGTGGAACTAGATCCCAAACTTTACTACGAGTGAATTGGTTTAACTCATCTTGCATTGCAAAAATCCAATCCTCATCTAGTAAGGCTTCTTTAGCCGATTTGGGTTCTATTTGTGATAGAAATGCTAAGTTACTAGCAATATTTTGCACTTGAGAACGAGTTTGGATACCTTTATTTAAATCACCTAAAATATTATCAATAGGATGATTTTTAATCCAAGGTACATCTGAAGGTAATCCATTATCAATCTCAACCACTTCGAGAGGATTATTAGGTGCACACTAGTACAGATTTGCCTTTCAGCGTCGGTCAAAAATAGCTTTTGGCTTCGGTTTTTAGGCTTAGTATATGTAGGGGACGCTATAGGTATAGTTCTATTGTTTTGGTTGATTAGGCGACGCATATCAGCTCCCAACAGCGTCGGTTTTCTAAAATGCCGACGCTTATTGTCTTACTATTGGTGTCGGTCAGTAGAAAGACCGACGTATAAATTCAGTTATAAGCATCACACTATTAAAAAACCGTCGCTTAAAGTTATGTTAAAGGCGTCGGTATTTTCAATAACCAACACATAAAGTCATGTCTGATGCGTCAGTTTGTCCAAAAACCGAAGCATGAAGTCATTTTTTCCAAAAAAAAATAAAACAGATGTCATTCATATTTTCCCACACTACCAACCATAGTATTATGTAAAATAACCTTGTATGTAAGAAACAAAATTAACATCTAATGAAATCTTATTAACAGAAAAATCATTATAATTATCCAATAAGGACAACTTCTACAACCATCTTGAAAATATCATTCTTATACACTAATTCTTCTTCTTGTAAAGCAATCATAATCTAAGCAATCATAGTCTAAGCAATCCATTATATAATCCTTTACAGTTGTCTTCATATTCAAGGTGGAGAATCGCACCGTCACCCACAACTTCACTGACCACTCAGAATATAGAACCGCATACCAGCTTTTAATCAGAGTACATGTCATCACGAAGTCCTGAAGCAACATTGTGATTGAAGAAACAGGGGACATAATCACTGGACATGATAAATTCAATCTGAACCTACAAATCATATATAGAAGGAATCCTTACGATGGACTGGATAAATACCATATGTAATTTATCATCCTGCAACAGCAACACTGATCCACCAGGCCACTAAGGAAATAGTTCCTGGTCCAGGAATTCTATTGAGTTCCAGTAAAGGTTTTCCGCCTATATATTATCGACATTAAGGTAAATCAACATTTTCAGTACAAAGAATGAAACCGACGAAAATAATATGATTCTTACCATAACAGTTAATCAAATCACATGCATTATTTGGGAATTTAGGCTTTTCTGTTCCAATGATAGCACGAGTATCATGGATTCCCTTTTCAAGTTCATGATTTGTAGCTAAAGACATATTGATGACCTCTTTATCCAAAATATAGCTGACATGTACTACAACTATTTAGATTACCAAATATATTGCATATCTAATAGTTCTTCCAGTCTCGAAACCCAAAGAGAAACAGTACCTCTCTACTTGTTAAACTTAGAATTCGCTAACAAGTATTCATATTGATGGAGATATTTAGTCTAACACATAAACAAATAAAGAATTTAACATCATGGACAAGTATATCATAGGAACATTCCAACCATGGTAAATTTAACAATACCTAATTAAACTAAAATAACTAAAATAAAATTATAAGGAGTAAGGACACAAGCACTAAAATGCAAGCATATGTAAGAAGAATATAAACATTTGGAATTCAATACTAGACCAGTTAATTAGAAAAGGACTGGAAGGATTTGTAACTAATATAGAAGCATATATAATTATGAAAGGTGTAAATTTGGTTTTAAGGAATAATGATGGACACAACTAAAAAGCTAAGACTTTACTTGAACAATTGAAGCCGCGGAAGGAGATGTTACCCAAATTAGGGCTTGTAGATCAGATCGATTAGTTAGAGGTTTGGTAGATAGATCGATTAAAGAAATCTACAATCATCGTGAGAGAGAGGGGGAGTTGGTGATACACAAGTGCGGTCAGAGAGACCCCATGGGGCCACAGTGAGTAGATAAAACTGTATCAGTGACCCTTTATTATAAATGAAAACAAATAAAAATAAAATGTAATTTTGTAAGATTCTTATTTATTTTTTATAATTTTATTCATACCTCAAAATAATAATAAAAATTTAAAAAGCAATTCAAATGATATTAAGATCAAAACGAGAAATTTAAACTTTGACTTCAATGTAGGAGAATATTAAGATGATAGATTTAGGTTACTATATTAGTAAGTATATTGATTTGAATAAAAAATTTAGAGAATATTAAAATTATATATTTGTTTTCCTCCATTAGAAAATATTTTAAAAGACAGAATATTAAAATTGTATATTTAATTTCATCGAATAACTTGTCGAATAATATTAAACTAATATTATAATCCAAATTTTCAACTTGTCGAATAACTTCTTCGACATTAGCTTGATTATTTTCCTTTGGATCATTATCCTCGTCGACTAAATATTTAAACTTTGAATTCGGTTTAGATTCATCAAACACAACGTTCATTGATTCTTCAACCATTAATGTTTTAAGATTAAATACTCGATAAGCTTTGCTTGTATTCGAATAACCAAGAAATACACCCTCACTAGATTTTGGGTCGAATTTCGTTAGATAATCTTTTGTATTCAAAATAAATCATTTACTTCTAAAAACCTTGAACTAACTTATC
This sequence comes from Heracleum sosnowskyi, assembly GCA_030848705.1. NCBI lineage: Eukaryota > Viridiplantae > Streptophyta > Magnoliopsida > Apiales > Apiaceae > Heracleum > Heracleum sosnowskyi. The sequence goes on from CM061239.1 coordinate 17,318,481, forward strand.
TTAGGGGTTTTCTTAAAATAAAGCTCATAAGGACTCTTCATTTTAATTGGACGTAGCAATACTCGATTAAGAACATACCAAGTCGTTGACATAGCTTCTGCCCAAAAATATTTAGGTCGATGATATTCATTAAGCATAGTACTTGCCATTTCTTGTAACGTTCTATTCTTCCTTTAAACAACCCTGTTTGATTGAGGTGTATAAGGAGGAGAAAAGTTATGAGTGATACCACTTGATTCGCAAAATTGTACAAACTCGGAATTTTGAAATTTTTTACCATGATTCGTCCTTATATAAATAATACACGTTTCTTGTTGAGTTTGAATTCTTTTTTCTTTTAGAAATTCCGTTCATGTATATCGTGAAAAGTCATCGACTACTACTAGAGTATACGAACAACCTCCCAAACTTTGTACGGGAACCGGTCCTATAAGATCCATATGTAAAAGCTCAAGTGGTCTAGAAGTAGACACTATGAATTTGGCTTTATGAGATACCCTTATTTGTTTTCCAATTTCACAAGCTTCACATATATTATCTTTTATGAAATTGAGTGTTGGTAAACTTCGTACATGTTCATTAGAACATATATTTTTAATGAGTTTCATGTTAACATGACCTAAGAGTCGATGCCATAACCTTGGATCCTCATTTGTGGAAACCAAACACACATTTTCGTATTTGTTTATATCACAAGCATAAACATTTTTGTCGTGTGGACAATTAATGACCAATTTTCCATCTTTATCAAAGACAGAACAATGAGTCGGATAAAATGTAACTTTACAACCATTATCCCCAAGTTGAATAATCGAAAGTAAATTATATTTTAATCCGGTGACTAATTTTACATCATAGATTTTAAAACTTTCACTTTTGATGTCACCAATGCCAATAATGTCGCCTTTACTACTATCTCCAAATGTTACAATCTCGGCGGATACCTTTCTAATGTTATTCAACAATGATTTATTACCCGTCATATGTCGTGAACAACCACTATCAAGATACCACACGTCTTTCTTAGCAGTAAGGCACACCTACACAAAAGATTAATTAAACCTTTTGGTACCCTTTTTACTTGAGGGTCCGAGTGTTAGTACATCATAATGTAAATGTGAATTTTCATATATAAATCTTGGCATAGGATAATAATTCACATAAACAATATCATTTCTAGATGCTTGATTCCTATTTGAAATATGATAAGGATTCCTCCTAGGCATATATTTAGAATCACCATGAAAAGCATGATTATTATTACTACAAGGGAATATAGTAACAATTAAATCTCTAAAATGATTATTAGCATGGTATTTCAAGTTATTTCTAGAATATGTATGATGACTCACATTAGCATATTGACTCGATCTACCATTAGCATGATTCATATTTCTAGGAACATCTGATAAGTGGATTTCATATCCACTTGGATCGTCCTAAATTGGCTTAAATTGATCGTTTGTTCTCAAGTTTGTGGTGATTGTGATGTGTTTGGTGTTTGTATTTGCAGAGTTGAGTTGTCAGCAGAGATGTGGAGTTTCTGTGGTTTACAGTGATGTTCTGAGCAAAGTCGTTAAGTTCAAGTGGTTACGGAATGAGAGCACACAAAGAATTGTCAAGGAATGCAAAGTTGAGGATTATGGACAGTAACCAGGCGCGCCCGCGCCCTATTAGGCGCGCCCGCGCTCTTCAAAAGCTGTAAAAGGCAATTCTGAGTCAGAAAAGGAAAGTTGCCAAAAGACCAGTCAATCCAGAGACCTATATAATCAACTGGTGGACGATTTCTGAGATATACATTGAGTTACATACATACATAATCATCCATCGGTGAGGAGAACAAGAAGACGGCTGATTACGAAGATCTACTTTTCAATTTATCTGTGTATTCTTCTAATTAGGCGATACTTTGGATTCTCGTTTGTTCTTTCATAAACCCTAGCACTTTTATTCAGTATTCTAGACTTATTATTATCATGTTTTCATCAGAACCCACTATGATGAAAGGTTCGATTATGAACTAATCGTTGTCATGGGGTTCTAACGGATTTATTTATGGATTTTAGTAGTTAATTGTTTTAAAGATTTGTGTGTGATGGCTAATTGATATCCTAGTTTGGTTGTGCTTATTCTTCTTGGATGCGTAGCTAACATCTAAGTCATTTGTTAATCTCTATTGATTGCGAAAGTGGATATAGAGATTTAGAACTTGCCATGCTAGCATAGGTTTATGTATGTTTGTCATGCATGATTCGTAGGTGATTTTAACCATCTTACCTGCCCTATGTAATCTTAATGGATAACTTTCTCGTTATACCGTTATGTTTTCAAATCTTATAGACATATAGGGTCTAAGCATAATTGGTGTCTGCTTAACTTCTATCTCTTTTGTGGATGTTTGAGTGGTTTGGTATACGTATACTGAAAGGTAGCGTGTACTGATTTCGTGTTGTCCGATTAGTTATCACAACCGTCACATGCATTGATTAAGGACAAAAGACTCTTGATGAAGTATTTAATGAAGTTAGGATCCCATGTTTTATTCTCATAAGTAATTCAACAACAAAATCTTTAGTTAAATTTAGTCTTGATAATTTGTTTAGTTAATTTAGTTAATCAAAACACAACTTTGATACTTGTCTTAGCATTGAACAATAGCCAAACATTGTTGCATAAGTGCATAACTATAGTAACCAAAGCAGTCTCTGTGGGAACGAACTCTACTTTCATATATTACTTGTTGACCGCGTACGCTTGCGTGATTTTGTGCGAACAAGTTTTTGGCACCGCTGCCGGGGACTCGGTGTTATTTATATAGTTTATGTGCTTGTCATGAGTGGTCATTAACGTTCACTGACTCGGATTATTCTTTTATCAATTTTACTTTGTTTGGTGAGTTTCAGCTACTTTAGTGAGCGTGTATGCGAACATGTTCTCAATCTTGGAAAGAAGAACTTGAATTAAGTCTAGTTATGGGAGAACCAGCAGCAACAGAAACTAAAGCTTTGAAGGATTATTCTCAGCCGAAGATCAATGACATTCAATCTAGCATTGTCAGGCCGGCTATTGCAGCTAATACTTTCGGAATCAAGCCTGGCACGATTCAGATGGTGCAGAACTCAGTTCAGTTTGGGGGTGCTCCAACGGAAGATCCTAATATGCATATTAGGGACTTCATTGAGATTTGGGACACTTTCAAGTTCAACGGAGTGTCAGAAGATGCTGTGAAGCTGAGACTTTTCCCATTCTCTCTGAGGGATAAGGCTAAAGGCTGGTTGCACTCCTTACCAGCAGGTTCTATTACTACTTGGGAGGATCTTGCTCGGAAGTTTCTCACTAAATTCTTCCCTATGGCTAAAACAGCAGCAATCAGGAATGCTCTTACTCAGTTTGCACAGCATTCTGGAGAAACTTTATGTGAAGCTTGGGAGCGTTACAAGGAGATGCTTAGGAAGTGTCCTCATCATGGAATGCCTGATTGGATGGTGATCAATTGTTTCTATAATGGACTGGGAGGTCAATCTCGACCAATGCTTGATGCGGCATCAGGTGGAGCTTTGTGGGCTAAAAGCTACGATGAAGCTTATGAACTTATTGAGATGATGGCTGCTAATGAATATCAGAATCCAACTCAGAGGTTATCACAAGGCAAGGTAGCAGGGGTTTTGGAAGTGGATGCGGCTACGGCAATAGCAGCTCAGCTAACGGCTTTGTCTATGAAGGTGGATTCCTTGTCTAACTATGGAGTTCAGCAAGTGGCTAGTGTTTGCGAGCTATGTGCAGGTGCACATGATACGAATCAGTGTGCCATATCTAGTGAATCGGCGCAGTTTGTGAGCAATTTTCAGAGGCCACAGCAGCCAGTGCCTAATGTCTATCATCCAAATAACAGGAATCATCCTAACTTCAGCTGGAGTAACAATCAGGGTGGTCAACAGCAAAAACCACAACAGCCGTATCAGCAGTATCAAGGTCAGCAGTATGGATCTAAGCCATTTAACTCTTCTGGTTTTCAGCAGCAGTATACTCCAAGGCAACCGTATCAACCACCAGGTTTTCAACAACCGTCTCAAGGCAATGTTGGTCAGTCGTCTAATGAAAAGTCTGAATTGGAGGAATTGAGGCTAATGTGCAAGAGCCAAGCTGTTTCCATCAAGACTCTAGAGAATCAAATAGGTCAGATTGCCAATACCTTGTTGAATAGACCACAGGGAACTCTCCCTTGTGTACGGAAGCTAACCCTGGCAAAAGAGAGGTCAAGGAACATGTTAAAGCAGTTACCTTGCGATCTGGAAAGGTTACGGGTGACCAGAACTCAGAAAAAGAGCAAAACGGAAAAATTTTAGGATTTCCAACAAAAGGTGAGCGCGCCCGCGCCCTAGGGAGCGCGCCCGCGCCCTAGGGAGCGCGCCCGCGCCTGAGGTTCTGCCAGAAAGTGAAGAAAAAGTGGAAAAATCAAGTCTGGGGGGAAACGAAGCGGAAAAGCGTGACAATTCGACTGAGAAATCTATTCTGAAGCAGAATACAGAGATCAAGGAGGTCAATCCTCCTCCGACATTCCCTAAACGTCTTCAAAAGCAGAAGATGGACAAGCAGTTTGCTAAGTTTCTGGAGGTTTTTAAGAAGTTGCATATCAATATACCTTTTGCGGAAGCTTTAGAACAAATGCCGAGCTACGCAAAGTTTATGAAGGGTATTCTATCTCGGAAGTTGAAACTCGAGGAGTTGGAAACCATCTCTCTTACAGAAGAGTGCAGTGCTATCCTACAGCAGAAGTTACCTCCTAAACTCAAGGATCCAGGGAGTTTCACCATACCGTGCACAATCGGCAATCTATCTTTCAACAAGTGATTGTATGACTTGGGATCTAGTATTAATCTGATGCCGTTGTCTGTCTTCATGCAACTTGGGCTGCCGGAACCTAAACCAACTACTATGTCTTTACAGCTGGCTGATCGGTCGATCACATATCCAAGAGGTATAGTGGAGGATGTTTTGGTTAGAGTGGATAAGCTCATTTTCCCTGCGGATTTTTTCATTCTGGACTTTGAGAAAGACAAGAAGATTCCTATTATCTTGGGAAGACCGTTATTGGCTACAGGCCGTACTTTGAACGATGTGCAGAAAGGAGAACTTACAATGAGGGTACATGACCAGAATGTTACCTTCAGTGTGTTCAATGCAATGAAGTTCCCTACAGAGGATGAAGAGTGTTTTTCAGTGGACTTGGTGGAGTCTGCAGTCTACACGGAGATCGAGCAACTACTTAAGTCAGATACCTTGGAGAAGATACTGAAAGGGGATTCTAATACTGAAGATAAAGAAAGAAAAGAGCAACTGCAGTATTTGAATGCCTCTCCGTGGAAAAGGAAGAATGAGATGCCATTTGATTCTCTTGGCATAGCTGAGCTAAAAAAATCTCAGGAGCGTCTCAAGCCATCGATTGAAGAAGCTCCTATTCTTGAACTTAAACCACTACCGGAGCACTTGAGGTATGCTTTCTTAGGTGATACATCTACTTTACCTGTGATTATTGCATCTAACTTGTCAGGTAGTGAAGAAGAAAAACTCTTGAGAATTCTGAGAGAGTTCAAATCAGCAATTGGTTGGACCATAGCGGATATCAAGGGAATCAGTCCTTCGTATTGCATGCATAAGATTCCGCTTGAACCGGGAAGTAAACCAACTATGGACCCTCAAAGAAGGCTCAATCCTATCATGAAAGAGGTGGTGAAGAAAGAAATTCTGAAGTGGTTGGATGCAGGCATTATCTATCCTATTTCAGACAGTTCTTGGGTGTAACAGCCCCAAATCCGGGGTCAGGGATTTAAGGTAGTCACGATCCATGTACTCCTTGCCTTACCTGTATTATTCACACCATTCATAATTCACCTGCTCATGACCCCACAACATATGTCTCACACACACACACACACAGGTTAGAGTCTCAGAAACGACACAATACAACAACTGCGGAATAAATAATTTTTATTACAATACCCAAATGTCTTTTGAATCTGTCACTGATACAATTTCTAAGTAATGTTACATTGCCAACTTAGTCTTCTGATGCTCACAATCCTCTCATACCATTCATATCTATACATAAGTTGAATACCAAAAGCTGTAGCCTGATTCGATTGGTTTGTACTACTCTGCGGGATCACTGCTAGAAACTGTTTATGGAAACGCCTTGCGGGGTATGTGCCGACCCATTGGCATCCTGCTTCGCTGCTATATAATATATATATAAAACAATAGCAAGAGTGAGCGATAGCTCAGCAAGGTAATAAAAATATGGCATAATCCTGCCTTTAACTCGACCCAGAATAAAGCGGGTATAAGACAATAATTTGTCAAAATATCTTGATACTGAAATTATTTCCTTATCGGAATGTATTCCCAAAAACAGTACCATTATTGTACTTCAAATATCATTTTCATAATATTTCTGCAAACTTGTGCTATATTATGAACAAAGTTCTAGTATAAAAGATGAGGTTTCAAAGTAAACCAAATATAATCTTTCCGAAAAATATCTGCCATGTAAGCAGAATATCAACATATAACTTAGAAGATGAAGTTATAAGGTGATTCAGTATAAACAACTCCCTTACCATAACTCCTGTTATGTAAGGTATCCACAGAGTCATATGATATAAAAGATGAAGTTATATGGATTTATTGTCACTTCATTTCCAAACACTTTTCGACCCCCTGCCAACATGTTGCAGGAATATCCAAATTGGATGATGAACTAATACTGGAGTTGCTACCGCGCCCGCTGTGCCTAACCTTGCTATGATCAGTAGCAGGTCGCACCGCTCAAATATGTTTTCTACATGTAGATGGAAGAATCACGACGGCCTGACATTGTCTACCGCCTTCCAGTGACCTCCCGGCCCATTTGGGGCCATAAAAGTTGGATGGGTCAATCGCAACTGGACCACTTACACCACTCCTAGTTCAGATGAAATCCATGACTCTGAAACGTAAAGGTCGTCCTCCTTTCCCCAAGTGTAACACTTGTTGATACGACTCCACTAAGTAGTTATATCTAGGTTGGAAAGGAAGATTCCCCAATATTTCCCAAGCTAGGCTTGTTAATGGATATCGACTTGTTCCATGAATTTACCCCTCGATCATTGAGGTGGTAACACAATATTTGACTGGCAGCAATTAAATTGCTCCAAGAAAATATCTGTCCTCTGACAGTTTTTGAATTGAGAGTTTAAAAAGAGTAGTAGTCACTTAAATCAGGTTTCCCATATTTTTGATAGTTGAGCGAGCATTTAAATCCTCTTTAAAAGACAGATTTAAATGGAAAAACATTGTTTTGGGAACCTCTTTTGATTTACAATTACTTAATAATATTTATTAAATAAGTAAATCTTAAATGAATATTTGAAAATAATATTCATTAAGTAAGTAATCCTCAAATGAATATTTGAAAATAATATTCATTAATTAAATAATCCTCAAACGAATATTTACAATAATATTCTTCGATTAAGTAAACCTCAAATGAATATCTCAAATAATATTCCTTAATTAATAAATCTCATTTGAATATTCGAAAGTAATATTCATTACATAATTAATCTCAAATGAATATTCAAAATAATATTCATTAACTAATTAAATCTCAAATAAATATTCAAAAGTAGTATTCATTAAATAAATAATCCTTAAATGAATATTCACACTAATATTCTTTAAGTCAATACTCCTCAAATGAATATAAATGATATTCCTTAAGTCAATAATTAACCCTCGAATAAGTAAGCCTCAAATGAATATTCAGAAGTAATATTCATTAATACATCTCAAATGAATATTCAAAAGTAATATTCATTAAATAAATAACTCTTAAATGAATATTCAAAAGTAATATTCATTAAATAAATAATTAATCCTCGAATGAATATTCATAAATAATATTCATTAAATAAATAAATACTCTTCAAATGATTATTCAACATAATATTCATTAGAAAATCCTCAGGTGAATATTCACAATAATATTCCTTAACTAAATAAGGATTAAATAACCGTTGCCCGATATCTTTATCGGAAAAATAATCTTTAGTATATACAGAAATACAATCACTTCTGATCTTAGAGAAAATCACCCGCCCTTATCCTAGGGCATTTATAAAACAAAAACCTGGCTTATAACTGATATCCCATATCTAGCTTATAAGCCAGTTACCAAATCATTTTCAAATAATAACCTTCGAATGAGGTAATATTCAAATAACATTCCTCAAATCATTTCCAGGTAATTAATACTTTCTAGAAATATAATTAATGTTTAATAATAGCAGTCCTCAAATAATTAGTACACTGTCGCTCGAATCCCTCCGGGTTTCCACGGCTATCTTCATATCTCAAATACTGACTCCCGGTCTAGAGTCGAAAACAAGAAGTATGCTCTTATCTCTAGAGCTACAAGGTATACCGGTTTATAACTACTTTATCTCAAAGCTCATATATAAGCCCAAATCAAACTTTATTTTATACAATATATAACATGTATCGCACAACTGTATAACTCCACACATGGCAACAACAGTAATATATAATCAATACTTCAAAGTATAGATTTAGAAAACTTGCCACAATACTTGCAACAAAGATTTGGTATATAAATTGGGAATACACAAGTATTGAACATAGGAAAATATACATACTTTGAATAATAGAGTAAGGTTTAGTAAACTTGCCTGATGCTCGAGAAGTGATAGGGGTTCGCGACGATGCCGGACAATCTAGACAAAGTCAAAGAAAATTAACGCACGATTAATCCCCTGGATAATCCACTTGTACTCTATGCTTAAACACGTAAGCGAAACACAACCAAGGCATTACTAGCTCGTTATAGGCTCATACTAAGTCCATGTTTAGTCGACAATTACTTCAGTCGTAGGTTTAGTCCGAAATCGATCCTCGAATACAAGTTATACTTAACCATTTTCAACATTGGTTCCTAAGTCATGCTCTTAGTGGTTTTCACTTGCGCAACCTCGGCTAACACATTTTTATAAAATCGGAAAATAATCTTTTGGACTCGAAACCTTCGTACAAACCTTCGTAACTGCCATTGACACTTCAATACAAAATTTCATATTTTAAAACAACTCTTAAGGGTCTCAAACATAGCCACAAAGTTGGTACATTTCTGCAATCTCATTCCTTGAACCACTTTCACTACAATGGTCATATCTCATAAACCGTAAATCGTAATGACATGATTCTTGCGCTCACATAAACTAGAAACAAAGGTCTACACACTCATGTTCATAACTGAACCAAAAGAGGCAGTTAGGTGTTCTGATTCTAGGCAGTTTATAGAGTTACCGAAAATCGGGCATTACGACGGCTTAAAATCGAATAATCCTATTTTGTCACAACATAACCAAGCCACACCGGGCATACCATACATCTACAACCTCAACAAACAACCATCATACACCTCTAAGATCAGTGGGGAGGCTCAAATCCAACACCCATCATTTTACACATTCAAACAAATCCAAATAATCACTAAATCACTTAATCATGATCTTAACTTTACATGAACATCAAAACCACTTTAAAACTCATATAAAACTCAAAGGGGCAGAGGTTTATACCTTCCTCCAAGCTTGCTTGCTGCTATATTCCTTATGTAACCTTAGATCCTTGCTTAATACAACCTTTGGAAGCCACAAACTCAATATCAAAAGCAACAAAGCAAAATACAAGTTACTATTCATCATCTTCTCCAACTGTTACTCACTGAAATCGAAGGGTAAATCACAGAGGTGAGGCGAGCGCTTCCCATGGTTGCGTAGAGCTTCTCGAGAGCTTCGATTTGAGTGGTGGAACGCCAAAAACGGACAACGGAATCTCAAGTTATAAGCATTTCTTTCTCCTCCATTTTCTTTCTTCTTTTCTCCGAAATTTTTCTTCAAGGTGGAGAATTCTTCTTTTTCTTTTCTTGTTTAATTACTTGATATTTATCCAATGTGGTGAGTCATCACCCTTGGTATCTTCTTGTCTTGACACTTGGCAAGCATGCATTGGCTTGGGATAAAGTAGCTTTTCTGGTTCGTTTAATTTCGTAGAACGCTCGCAAGGTTTCTCGAGGGTTCTATCGAGGTATTTTACCGAAATCGTTCTCGATACTTCTAATTCATTTATCAAATCCATATCCATGGAATTAATAATTTAAATCCTTAAATATCCTCAAATAATAATTATTTAGTCCGTTTTTGGTGAAATTTCGGAGAAAACGAAAAATGCTATTTTTCCGATTCTGACAGCTTCTGCATTCTTTTATTTCCATCGTAGATCACTAATGCGACTTTGAAAGTTTATTATATCGTCCCGCGTATAGGGTGGTCTGAAAAACTTTTAAATGAAGAGTTACTATTCATCAGTGGTTTTTCTATAATCCTTTGGATCAAAATCCGTTCCAATATTCCTGATCTATTTTCTCTTTACTCTTTGCACTTAGAAAACGTTCTAGTGCTTTCTCGGGCATACGCTATCTTGTTTACGGAGTTGTCGGATGTATTCCAGATATTGATTTGGATGACATAAAAATACTTTCCTTCCCTGGAGTATTGTATTCTTATCTTCCAGATTGATTGTTCTTATTTATATGTTCAGTCCATTCTTACTATTCTCAAAATGTTTGAAAACCGAAATTCATATTCATTTCATAACTTGATTCTCAAAGTCATTGCCACTATCCATATTTACATCAACATATAATAAAAGTTTTAATTCTACCCAAAATCTGGGGTCTTACATTGGGTGAGTCCAGTGCAATGTGTGCCTAAGAAAGGAGGCATGACAGTGGTTGCTAATGAGAAGAATGAGCTCATCCCTACTCGTATAGTTACAGGGTGGAGGATTTGCATGGACTACCGAAAGCTGAATAAAGCCACCAGAAAAGATCACTTCCCTCTACCGTTCATTGATCATATGTTGGATAGGTTGGCTGGTCATGAGTTCTATTGCCTTCTGGATGGTTATTCAGGTTACAATCAGATTTGTATTGCTCCAGAGGATCAGGAGAAGACCACATTCACATGTCCTTTTGGCACTTTTGCGTTCCGTCGTGTTTCTTTCGGACTCTGTGGTACACCAGCAACTTTTCAGAGGTGTATGATGGCCATTTTCTCAGATATGATTCGCATTAATGTGGAGGTGTTCATGGACGACTTCTCAGTTTTTGGAACTTCCTATGACCAGTGCCTACAGAATCTTGGCATGGTGCTAAAAAGGTGTGTTGAGACCAATTTGGTGCTCAATTGGGAAAAATGTCACTTCATGGTGCAAGAAGGAATCATTCTTGGGCATAAGGTTTCTAGCAAGGGGCTTGAAGTGGATAAGGCCAAAGTGGAGACAATTGAAAATCTTCCTCCACCAATTTCAGTTAAGGAATTCGCAGTTTTCTTGGTCATGCGGGGTTCTATCGGCGATTCATTCAAGACTTCTCCAAAATCTCTAAACCCTTATTTAGTTTGTTGGAAAAGGATGTTCCTTTCAAGTTTGATGAAGATTGCTTAGCTGCTTTCGAGCTCTTGAAGAAGAAGTTGACTACTACACCTATTATCACTACACTTGACTGGGATGAACCGTTTGAGTGTGTGATGCTAGTGACTATGCCGTGGGAGCTGTTCTTGGGCAAAGGAAGAACAAGGTGTTTCATGTGATTTACTATGCTAGCAAAACTCTCAACGATGCTCAGCTGAACTACACTACTACAGAAAAGGAACTTTTACCCATTGTCTACAGTTTCGAGAAATTCAGGTCATATTTGCTTGGAACTAAGGTAGTAGTCTATACTGATCATGCATCAATTCGTTATCTGATTTCTAAGAAAGATTCAAAGCCGCGGTTGATTCGTTGGGTTCTTTTGCTCCAAGAGTTTGATTTGGAGATTAAAGACAGAAAGGGTACAGAAAACCAGGTGGCTGACCATTTGTCACGATTGGAAGACCTCGGTAAGAATGCAGGTGATAAAACTCTTATCAATGAATTTTTTCCTGATGAGCAACTTTTTGGGGTGCAAGATGAAGAACCATGGTTTGCAGATATTGTGAACTATCTTGTTAGTAATGTCATCCCTGCTGAATTCTCTTATGCTCAAAGGAAGAAGTTTCTACATGATGCGAAGTGGTATCGTTGGGACGAGCCATTCTTATTCAGGAAAGGAGCTGATCAGATGATAAGAAGATGCATTCCTTATAGTGAAACCGAGGGTGTTTTGAGAGATTACCATTCCACCACTTATGGAGGTCATTATGGTGGAGAGAAGACAGCTACTCGAGTACTTCAGGCAGGTTTCTACTGGCCAACTCTGTTTAAAGACGCTCATCAGTTTGTGTTGAGGTGTGATCGATGCCAAAGGGTTGGTAATATCTCTAGGAGGAATGAGATGCCTCTTAATATGCTTCTTGATGTGGAGATTTTCGATGTGTTGGGAATAGATTTCATGGGACCGTTTGTTTCATCCTGCAATAATCAGTACATACTGTTAGCTGTGGATTATGTGTCTAAATGGGTTGAGGTAAAGGCTTTACCGACCAATGATGCTAAAGTGGTGCTGAGTTTTCTGCATAAGCAAATCTTCACGCGTTTCGGAACTCCAAGGGTAATCATCAGTGATGAGGGTACGCATTTTTGTAATCGCAAGTTCACAGCCTTGATGGCCAGGTATAATATCAATCATCGTGTTGCTACTGCCTATCACCCTCAGACAAATGGCCAAGCCGAAGTTTCTAACAGGGAGATCAAGTAGATTCTTAAGAAAGTGGTAAATCCTTCAAGGAAGGATTGGTCGTTGAAGCTTGATGAAGCTGTTTGGGCTTATAGAACAGCTTACAAGACTCCTTTGGGTACGTCACCATTTCAGCTGGTGTATGGTAAGGCTTGTCATTTGCATGCCGAGCTAGAGGACAAGGCATATTGGGCATTGAAGAAGTTGAACTTTGATTTGTCAGCTGCTGGTGAGAAAAGAACGCTTCAGATTAATGAGTTGGATGATTTTCGTCTACAGGTTTATGAAATCACAAGTTATACAAGGAGAAGGTAAAGAGATGGCATGATAAGAAGTTGGTGCAAAAGTCCTTTGTTCCTGGCCAACTAGTTTTGCTTTTTAACTCTCGTCTCAAGCTTTTTCCTGGTAAACTGAAATCAAGGTGGTCGGGCCCGTTCACGGTCAAAACAGTGTTTCCACATGGTGCAGTGGAAGTTTTTGATAAGTCACCGGATGAAGCATTTAAGGTCAATGGTCAGAGGTTGAAACCGTATTTTGGTGAACGGGTGAATCGCGAGGCGGAAACCGGATGAAGCTATTGACGTAAAACGAGCGCTTCGTGGGAGGCAACCCATGTTATGTTGTAAGTATTTTTCATTTTCTTTGTTTAAAAAAAAAAATCAAAAAAATCAAAAAAATCAAAAAATCAAAAAAATCAAAAAATCAGAAAATCTGGCAGAAGGACCGCGCGCCCGCGCCCTAGCCACGCGCGCCCGCGCCCAATCCCTGTCCAGGAAAAAAATAAAACGGGGAAAAAGAAGTAAAACCTCCCCAAATCAGTTCTCATTTGTTTTTCTCCTATTTAAACAGATCCATACCCCTCCCCAATCTCATATCTTAAAACCCTAGCCCCTAAACTCCTCTTTCTCACTCTGTCTTAAACCTATACATACATATCTATACACATCTCTTTTCAATTCAATGGCTCCATCAAAGAGAGGTCTTTTTGCGGGAAGTAGTAGCACTCGTCGTTCTTCTTCTGAGGAGGAGTCGAGTATTGGTATTGGGGGCGAGAAATTCACATCTCCAGAGGCTCAGGCTGAATTTACTCGTTTGTTGTCAAGGGCTGTGGCTAAAGAAAGGGGATTTTTGCCTCGACAGACTGATGGGCACTTGTTTAGCATGATTACGAAGAGGGGTTGGGAATCCTTTTGTGAAGCACCGGAGCCGGTCCCGTTGTCTATTGTGCGGGAGTTTTATGTTAATGCTAAAGCCGACAAGAACGGTTATAGTGTGGTTCGGGGATTTACTGTGGATTATACGGCGAAGGCAATTCATCGGGTTTTGAATTTGCCTAGGAGGAAGAGGGGTGAGGAAGATTGGTCTTTGAAGACTCGGGAAGATCTTGATCTTGAGTACATTCTTGGGGAGATTTCTGTTCCGGGCACTACTTGGAAGTACAGGGTTGGTACCACCGAGCCGATTACTTTTCCGGCTTCTGTTATGAACAGGTATGCGAGGGCTTAGAATTTGTTTATTTGCGCTAATAGTTTGCCTTCTTCGCATCAGCATGAGGTTACGGTGGAAAGGGCCATTGTTCTGTGGGTTATTCTGAATGAGGAGTACATTGACGTTGGGGAACTCCTTCATAAGAATATTGTGAAGTTTTTGAAGGGTGGTACAACGGGGGCGATTCCTCATGCCTCCATTGTTACCAAGTTGTGTACTGTTGTTGGTGTTCGTTGGTCTGAGGAGGAGCAGGTTCAATTACCAAGTGCTCCTATCGATCATTCGACGATTGATAGGATGGAGGATTGGGATGGTGGTGCCCCGGATTACTATGGTTTGGGCTATACTCATCTTGAGGATGCTGAAGAAGCAGAGGCTCCACCTCGTGAGCCTGCAGCGAGGAGGGGACGTCCATCTCGGATTCAGCGTGAGGTGGATAGGTCTGGTTTAGGGGATGTGCAGTATAGGCGGTTGACGCGGCGTATTGATGTGATTCATGATAGTCATAGCCATTTTGCTCAGGAGTTGACTCAGGCTTTGGGTACTGCATTCCGAGCTACTGGAGTTGACATCACTTGGCCTAATTTTGGAGTGGATTCTGTTTATCCACCACCGGATACACCACCCGAGGAGGGTGGTCCTGCTGATGATTAGGTATTCTCTGCATCTTTCCTTGTTATTACCTTCAATGAGGACATTGAATATTGTAAGTTTGGGGGTGGTAATTAGGGAAGATTAGTGTGTGTGTCATATAGGATTCATATTGCATTTGTAGTTAGTTCATTCATATCTTTGCATGTTTTTGTCATATAGAGCATTCTGTTTGCATTACTGTTTTATATATTATGTGAGTCCATTTAGTTGCATTTGCATAGCATGCATATTTCATGATCCTTTAGGAATTGACTATTTCCGTTGATGAGTCGGTGTTGATGGGAGTGCGGTTATGATGAATAGAGGGTTGATTAAGTTCCTATGAATTGACTTGCATGCCAGAAACAAATTAATTTCATAAGTCTCATTGGTTGCTTTTAGATTTGATCAGACCATGTTTTGTTTGGATGTTAGAATTTAACCGCTTGCTTATATTTAGAATGTCTTCTATTCTCTTGAAATTGAAAGAAGCACTTAAGTCTAAGTTTGGGGGAAACCAGGGATTTCATGCTAGTTGTTAATAAAGGCTAGGCGTCAAATGTCTAGTAGCCGCTCATTGAAAAGATGAGTAGTCTAGGGTGGGATGAGAAAAAGCAAAGCGCACTCATTCCGAAATTGTTGAAAAAAAAAGAAAAAAAAAAGTTTTGTTCATGCAGAATTGATCAGGTTGAGCTCTTTAATACTCGAGCAATTAAGTTCTAGGGGACTTTGTGCCTAGTGACCTAAGACTTTTCCGGCCTGGGATCCACTAACCTAAAGCTCGCTACATGGGTATTATTGTATAAGCCTTTTGGGGTCTCAACCATTCCACGGTCACATAAGCATGTGTATTGTGTTTAGTATGTTGTGTCGTAATAAAAGCATGAATTCCTGTCTAGCTCAAGTGGATTTTGAGGTGTCTTTAAGTGGTTTCTTGTGTCTATAGTTCATTTTGTTTATAAGCTTGTGGTTGTTTTGGTGAAGAATAGGATATGGTCTTGATTTAGTTTGGGAGTATATTGATGAACATTGCACACACGCACGTTTCTGTGTTTGTATGGTTAGTATACGGGAATTTGGTCAAACTCTGTTTGAAAGATTGCATTCCTTGAGATGTTTGCTTGTTGATTTGTTTTGGTTAGTCTGAGGGGATCACTTGCATTATCATATTAGTTGCATTCATGCATTGCATTATAGTTAGTAGAGTCTGTTTATGCTTGAGGACAAGCATCGGTTTAAGTTTGGGGGTGTGATAAGTGGATTTCATATCCACTTGGATCGTCCTAAATTGGCTTAAATTGATCGTTTGTTCTCAAGTTTGTGGTGATTGTGATGTGTTTGGTGTTTGTATTTGCAGAGTTGAGTTGTCAGCAGAGATGTGGAGTTTCTGTGGTTTGCAGTGATGTTCTGAGCAAAGTCGTTAAGGTCAAGTGGTTGCGGAATGAGAGCACACAAAGAATTGTCAAGGAATGCAAAGTTGAGGATTCTGGACAGTAACCAGGTGCGCCCGCGCCCTATTAGGCGCGCCCGCGCTCTTCAAAAGCTGTAAAAGGTAATTCTGAGTCAGAAAAGGAAAGTTGCCAAAAGACCAGTCAATCCAGAGACCTATATAATCAACTGGTGGACGATTTCTGAGATATACATTGAGTTACATACATACATAATCATCCATCGGTGAGGAGAACAAGAAGACGGCTGATTACGAAGATCTACTTTTCAATTTATCTTTGTATTCTTCTAATTAGGCGATACTTTGGATTCTCGTTTGTTCTTTCATAAACCCTAGCACTTTTATTCAGTATTCTAGACTTATTATTATCATGTTTTCATCAGAACCCACGATGATGAAAGGTTCGATTATGAACTAATTGTTGTCGTGGGGTTCTAACGGATTTATTTATGGATTTTAGTAGTTAATTGTTTTAAAGATTTGTGTGTGATGGCTAATTGATATCCTAGTTTGGTTGTGCTCATTCTTCTTGGATGCGTAGCTAACATCTAAGTCGTTTGTTAATCTCTATTGATTGCGAAAGTGGATATAGAGATTTAGAACTTGCCATGCTAGCATAGGTTTATGTATGTTTGTCATGCATGATTCGTAGGTGATTTTAACCATCTTACCTGCCCTATGTAATCTTAATGGATAATTTGCTCGTTAAACCGTTATGTTTTCAAATCTTATAGACATATAGGGTCTAAGCATAATTGGTGTCTGCTTAACTTCTATCTCTTTTGTGGATGTTTGAGTGGTTTGGTATACGTATACTGAAAGGTAGCGTGTACTGATTTCGTGTTGTCTGATTAGTTATCACAACCGTCACATGCATTGATTAAGGACAAAAGACTCTAGATGAAGTATTTAATGAAGTTAGGATCCCATGTTTTATTCTCATAAGTAATTCAACAACAAAATCTTTAGTTAAATTTAGTCTTGATAATTTGTTTAGTTAATTTAGTTAATCAAAACACAACTTTGATACTTGTCTTAGCATTGAACAATAGCCAAACATTGTTGCATAAGTACGTAAATATAGTAACCAAAGCAGTCTCTCTGGGAACGAACTCTACTTTCATATATTACTTGTTGATCGTGTACGCTTGCGTGATTTTGTGCGAACAACATCATTTTGAAATTTGTCATTCAAGTTCGGATTTCTAGCTTTCGAAACTTGCTTAGGAACATTCAAAGGTCTAGTATTGTTAGTACTAGTATTAGCTTGATTTTTCATGTTCCTTTATTGATGATGAATCGGCTTTTAATGATAATGAAATTTCGGTTGCTTTTTAGTAGCATTTACAATTTTCTTTTTGCCAACCTTCTTATCATCAAATTTCTTTGAAATTTCACCTTTAGGAATCCATTTATACTTCCCCTTAAATTCACATTCCTCAGCTTTGCAATATATACTAATATGTCCACTTCTATTGCAATAAGAACAATTTGGATTTGGTGATTTAGGAGAGGCATTCTTCGGAGGTGTAGGATTTTTAACTTCCTTTTTCAAGGGAGCATTAGCATTATATCCTAAACCTTCTCGGTTAAATGATTCCTTTGAGTTAAATACCATATTTTCCAATATAGTACTACTCTTAGTGAATTGTCTAATGACTATCTCAAGATTTTCCTTTTCTTTCAACAAGACGTTAATCTTATCATTAAGGAAATTATCTTGATCGATAATTTCAGATGAGAGTTTGCTATTATCATTTTTAAGCCTTTCATTTTCCACGATAACCGATTTTAACTTTGAGACAACATGTTGTCGTTCTTTTGATTCGGTTTCGTGTACACTTGTAAGATTTTCAAGTTCGGAATCCTTTAGGGATACCATAATTTGATAATCTAATTCTTTTTCTTTTAAGGCTTCTCTTAGCTCTTCCTCAACATCTCCCGTTAGAGATTGTTCAAGATCATTTATCATATCATTTCGTGAATTGATTTCTTGAACTAAAGATTCATTTCGAATTTTTACGTTCAATATTTCAACATGAAGTTCACGAAGATTATTAGATAATTGAATCTTCTCGTTATCCATCTCTTTGGCTTGAATAATTAATGATATATTCTCAACTTCAAGAGTTCGAATAGCATCATTCTTGTCAATGATTTCAAGATTCAACCGATCATTTTGAGATGTGATAAAATCACTATATTCAATGTCTTTGACACGAATATTGGATAAACGAGTAACTTCCATTTGTAATGCCACATTTATATCTCGCATTTTATTCCTTTCGGAACGTATTGTGATATATTTTTGGCTAATTTCATCATGACTCGTTTTCAACATATTCACAAGATTCATAAGTTCGGAGTTATCCATATTCGAATGATCAACTTTTGACAAATTTAAATCAACATTATCAATACTACAAGATTCCGAATTTAAAGGGTTTAGGCTTACCTCTTGGTTTGTAGTCGAGATTTCCTTTGGTGTTGATTCATCTCCGATAGCCATCAAGTATAGGTTCACAAATTCCTCACTTTGTTCCGGGGCTTCTTCATCTTCATTTAAGTCCCATCCATTTTCGGATATTAGGCTTCAACCTTTATCCATTTTTGGACATTCCCGTTTAAAGTGACCGGGTTGTTTACATTCAAAACACAAATCATGTGCTTCTTCGTTAGATGGCTCTTTAAGCTTAGGTGGTGTATAATTATTCGAATAGATCGAACTATTATTATTGTTGTAAGCGTCTTCATTTCGAGTTAAACACACATTGTTGATTACTCGACTTAAGGAATCCTTTTCCGTATCTTTGAGCTTTACTTTGCAAAACCCGACGTAGTTGTCTCGAAAGTAATGCAATCTCTTGTTCATCAAGATTTTGCAATTCTTCGTTTAACTCATCGTCGTTTTCATCTTCATCGACTAGTATTGCTTTTAAAGCCATACTTTTTCTTTTATCTTCCACTTTAGGAATGACTTTATCCGGAATGTTATCTTCCTCGTAAGCACGAAGATTCCCGAACAAACTATCGATTGAATATGAATTTAAGTTATGCATTTCTTTTATAGTGGTAACTTTAACTTTCCAACTTGGAGGCAAGGATTTTAAAATCCTACGATTTTTCTCATTAATCGTATAAGCCTTTCCGAGTTGTGAAAGTTCATCGATTATACGAGTAAACCTCGTTTCCATATCAATGATATTTTCACCTTCGAGGAGTTTGAAATTCTCGTACTCTTGAATTAAAGTATCCATTCGAGATTCTTTAATATCTAAAGTACCCTCGTAGGTTACAACCAACTTGTTCCACATTTCTTGTGCGGACTTGCAATTGTTAACTCTTTTGTATTCTTTTACCGCAAATGCACTAGTAAGAACCATTTCCACTTTCGTGGCTATGTTCATTTTGGCTTCTTCTTCGGGAGTATATTCACTCACTTTCTTTTCAACCAATTCATCACCTACTTCTTTTGTAGTGATAGTAACTCCATCTTCAATGGCCTTCACTCCTTGGGATCTAGCATAAATTCTAAATCATGTTTTCCAAGTAGCAAAGTTGGTACCATCGAACAAAGGTGGTCTAGAACTTGAAAGTCCTTCGCTGCACCCGATTGTACTCAAATACGCCATAAATATCCTCTTTTGTTGTATTTATCATTTATCACAACAATTGAGTAAATACGGTAAAGATCTACTTTTTGCGGTATTTATCGATTATCACACCAATCGAATAAACACGTTAGAAAACACTGCTTTGATACCAATTGTAGGTCCTAAAGCGGGGATAATAAGCTAGAAGGGGGGGTTGAATAGCTTATTACGTTTTTAAAATTTTATGGCTTGGCATTTTAACTTTCTTCCTTGATTTTAAATTCGTTACTAAAGTATAAACGATTAAAAATGCGGAAAGTAAAGCAAGAAATAAGAGAGAGTACCAGACACAAGATTTTATCTTGGTTCGCGATGGCGCAACCCCAAACGGATTCGCAAACCAATACTCCAATCCCCGAGCTACTCCCGGACTCGAGATTTTCACCACTATAAAGAACCACTCCTTATAGTAGGCGGAGAAGCCTTTACAAACACAAATACACTATCTATTTATCTTAGAGCTATACAACAAGTAAATCTCCTCAAAATAAAATAGCTAACACTACTAGACTCATCTTGGAGCGCAACTCCCCGTTACCTACTCAAAGTCGAAGTAGCACCCATTGTAGACTATGTTCTTCCACAACTTGTCGGTCTCGGATCTTAGATCTTAGGTCTTGGATCTTTCCGTTTCCTCATGGTGCAAAGGCTACTAACTCCCCGTTAGTACGCCTAGGACTTGGGTCTTAGAACAATTGGACCGCCTCACTTCACTTCACCTCACTACAAGTTTAGAAAACAAGCACTACGAACCAAATAATCCTTAAGATAGATAAAAGGAGTAAACTAGTATGTTACGGTACTAGCTCACAAAATAAAAACACAAGTATATAAACTAACAAGTCTAACAAGTTAATAAATATAAGAGTGCCAAGTAAATGTACGGTTAGTACAAGATAAAAAATAAACACTTAACAACACACAAGTTATATAAAGATAAGTCAAGCAAGTGTATAACTAGTTAAGTGTTGATATAATATATATAAATATATGTTCGTTAAGTAAAAAGGTTAAGTCACGGAATAACAGACTTTGACACTTTTAAACCAACAAGTATATACACTATATACAATATTTCTATTTGGCCGAATAAATGTTAAGGCCGAATAGAATGTTTAAACTTGTTAAAATAAGTTCAAACAAAATTAGTCTTACCAAAATCCTTGTAACTTATTATCTCTTTTAAAGTTCAAGGAGTTTTTGTTTTTCAAGACTAAATGACCAAATATATTCTTAACAATCAAGAACTTGTAAAACCAAGTTCAAGAACAATATATATAAATATATATTCCTTAAGAGGCAAGGCTAAGTCACGGAATAACGGTCTTGGCATTTAACAACTAACGAGTATATAACTTATATATATATTCGAATATATATATAAATGGTCAAGAATGAAATGAACTTGTTTGAAACTAGTCTTGTCTAATAAAAATCCGAGGCAATATTTTATCTCGTTGGGGGACGAGGGATTTTTAATTATTTAGACAATAGGGCCGAATGTAATAGGCCAAGAAATGAGATGACTAGTTCAAGATTCAAGTTCAAGTGGTCTTGTCTTTCAAAAATCCTTAAAGAGATAAAACTTGAAAGTTTATGGATTTTTGTTTCTTAAAGACAATATAACCAATTTTTGCTTAAGATTCAAGGTCTTATTTCACCTTATACAAGGTTAATAAGAGTTACCTTATTTTGATTCTTAACTAAGCAAAACCAAACTACTGTAGTTTTCACAATTCAAGAAAGGTCTTAGTTCAAGAAAACAAACTTGCCTCTTTTTCAAGATTGCTACTAACTAAATCAAACCACAAGTATACAAAGGAGATGGATAGATCTTTTTAGATCTCCTTTGTAAATATTTATATGCTAAATGAATAAGCTCAAGACCAAGTATATAAATATGATGTTAGTGGTTAAAGTTGTAAACAAGTGCAAAGTAACGAACAAGTATAATATTATTCGGCTTTCGCCACGCTAATATGCGTTAAACTAAACACACACGAACTTGTAAGTAAACACAACACAAGTAAACAACAAAATATGACTAACTTAGTAAACCTTGAGTTCTAAAGAGAAAACAAGTGAAACTAGCTAGAAAGAAACCAAAATAACACACCAAAACTACTCGGAAAAGGTCACCGGAAAGCTATAACCAAGATGGGTCTCAAGGGTGACTAAACCAAGCTTAAAATAAGGTCCAGAGGCTGCCTAAAATGGTCTTGGAGGCTGTCTAAAATATGGCCAAAGTTGGGTGTGTGTATGAGCAAGAAAGGATGAAGAAATCAAGCCAAAAAGGTGTAAAAACAAAGGTTTAAACAAGGCTATAAGCAAGAAACGTTTTTGGCAAATTAGCTACACATCTTGAGAGTGTTTCTAGGATTATTTCTTCAGCATATAGTTGGCTCAAAATGGCTTGAGAAAATTGTAAAGAGATTGGGTCTATTTATAGCCAAAATAGTGAAAAGGTGAACCAATCAAAGCATGACAAGTGGCAAGCAACACATGTGTTAGATCAGGATTCAATGATCATCAGGATCTGAACTACTGATCAGGATTGCTGACATCATCAGTATTGCACGAGCGTCGGTATCAGGATTGCTATCAGGACTGTGATTAGGATTATCATCAGGACTGGAAGCTGATCAGGATTATTACTTCAGGATAACTATCAAGTTCAGAAAATAAGGAAAGATAATTTGTCGGTTATTAGTTTATGGTCTGAAGCTGTCGGTTAGATATGTATCAATATTGTTTGTAATTGATTTGGTCTTATCTTGTAATCGATAGAGAAGCTGTGTGTACTATATAAACACAGTTTAGGTTTTGATTTGTAATCAATCGCATACATGAGTATTATTGTACCTAACAGCTTTCAAGAACATAAGGATTTCTTGAGAGAGTTTTGTAACAATTTTATATCAGAATTAATAAAGCTGTTATTATTCATATTTGTGTTTATTAAAGTCGAGAATCTTATACAATTGTATTCAACCCCCCTTCTACAATTGTTAATTACTGAGCAACAACAAGGGCCAAGAAAAATATCTAGGAGTGATGTCACATAGCATAAACCAGCTGATATAGATACACATATATGTATTGCAATTCAAATTTCAAATTAAAAGCATGTTTGATTTATCCGATAAGTACGAAAAACACGTAATGACCCATATCTTGAAATACATCGTAAAATATTCCAAAAATTATGAAAATTTGGGTTTCCTCTTGAAATGTTCCCAGAGGAATATAGTAAAAATTTCATCTTGAAATTCTTTGACCATATATGACTTTTAAGCGACCAATAAATCAATTATGTATCGATTTTACAGGTCCCGAAAAAAAGTCATCCAAAAATTATGAAACTTATTCTAAAAATCAATTTAAAGATACTAATGACAAATATAAAGTTTCAAGTCAAAAATATATGTGGAAATATTATTATGAAATTTTCGAATGCTAAAACAGCCTTCTAGAGCGACCAAAAAATCAATTTGTCTTTACCGACAACATAGACAAATGTTTTCACTTGAAAAAATATTCAAACATAATATTTCATGTAAAATAATAACCATGAAGTCCAAGGAATAAATAAGTTTGAATTAAAAATGATTTTATCCCGATAAATAAGGATTTACGGGTATTTCGAAATAAAATACATTTTTTGGTCTATTGGCATGGCTTTTGGCATGAAAAATTGAATATAAATATTTAATAAATATTTTCAAAATATTCGAGAGAAAAACATTTAAGAACAACACTCTTTGAAATAAAATGAATATTTATGGATCGTAAAAGTAGTGTTTAAAAAGTCTCGGTTTTCGTGCCTTTAGCCGTTGCCTATCATTATACGACAAAAATAACCTAGTATAGAATATATCATCAAGTTGATATATATATTCTAAGTAGATGCCAAATAAAGTGTGTCGGAAAGCATTTTGATACGATTTGACTTTTGGACTCGATTCCCGAGAAATGCCACAAATAAAAACCTAAGGGAGGATTCCCTAGACGTAATTTAATTTCTATTTTAAGTAAGACAAAATACCAAAACCTAAGTGGAGAATCAACTATCTCACAAAAATTAAATATACAATCAATCAATATACTTATACAAAGAAGAAGACGGGGGTTGTGAGGTGGCGGCTCTCACATCGCTTCGATCCATTTTTCAAATTTTCTCAAAATTTTGAATTAATCATATGAGAGCTTAGAAAAAATATCATTTGAATTTTAAATCTTTACTAATAAAGGAAACTAAATATACAATTTTAATATTGTTTCCTTTAAATTTTGGGTTAAATAGATAACTCTAAATATGTGTTCGAAAAGTAAAATTAACTTTTCTCGAGTTCTACACATATTTATTCAATACTACTACAACCAAATGAAAAGTAATGAATTCTAGTATTTCAAATAATTTATTTAGATTTTAAAAAATTCATTTACTATATATTTTTAATTAAATCAAAGTAAATAACTATAAAATTAAAAATAAATAGTAAATAGTAAATAATTTTTTTAAAATCTAAATATAATATCATAAATACTAGAGTTCATAACTTTTCATTTGGTTGCGGTAGCATTCAAGAAATATGTGTAGACCTCGATATAAATTATTTTTACTTTTCGAACACATATTTAGAGCTATCTGTTTGATATTTATGACGACTTTAGTGCTTAAAGTGATACCTCGTTGAGATTAGTGATGAAAGTGATATGTGGTCTTCACTTCAGTGACCACTTTGATATTTAACCCTTTAAAATTTTGATAAATGGAGGAAATTAAATATACAATTTAAATATCCAACTAAATTTTTGATTTGAAAATATCTCAATTGCCTTTTAAATCTTTCCTAATGGAGGAAAACTAAATATACAATTTTAATATTCTTGCATTTAAATCTCTAATAATGGATAAAATTAAATATACAATTTTAATATTTTCATAAATTTTTTATTTTATATAAAGGAGAAGACGGGGGTTGTGAGGTGGCGGATCTCATATCACTATAATCCATTTTTCTAATTTTCTCAAAATTTTGAATTTATAATATTAAAACATAGAAAAAATCTCATTTGTCTTTTAAATATTTACTAATTGAGGAAACTAAATATACAATTTTAATATTGTTGCCTTTAAAATCTTTACAAATTGAGGAAAGTAAATATACAATTTATATATCCTTCTAAATTTTCAATTAGAAAATATCTCAATTGTCTTTTAAATCTTTTCCTAATGGAGGAAAAATAAATATAAAATTTTAATATTCTTACCTTTAAATCTTTAGAAATGTAGAACATTAAATATACAATTTTAATATTTTCCTAATTTTTTTATTTTATATAAAGGAGAAGACAGGGGTTGTGAGGTAGCGGATCTCATATCACTTCAATCCATTTTTCTAATTTTCTCAAATTTTTGAATTTATAATATTAAAACTTAGAAAAAATCTCATTTGCCTTTTAAATCTTTACTAATTGAGGAAACTAAATATATAATTTTAATATTGTTGCCTTTAAAATCTTTACAAATGGAGGAAAGTAAATATACAATTTATATATCCTACTAAATTTTCAATTAGAAAATATCTCAATTGTCTTTTAAATCTTTTCCTAATTGAGGAAAAATAAATATACAATTTTAATATTCTTACCTTTAAATCTTTAGTAATGGAGAACATTAAATATACAATTTTAATATTTCCCTAAATTTTTTATTTATTAATATATTTATTATTATTTTTTTATTTATTAATATCATTATCTTTATTATTATTTAATTATCTTTATCTTTTATCTTTATATAAAGGAAAATCTCCCAATGCTCTCAAATCGTCTGTATTTTATTCATCTATTTTTCTAGAGCACCACTATTTGAAATAATAAAAAATTAATTTTCTTTTTTAACTAATAATTCAAAAAAAATTAAATAAAAAATTTAAAAATTTCTTTTTTAACTCATAATTCATAAAAAGGGAAACTTATACAAGATAAGTTCTTTAGAAATTATGAATCTAATCAAATTCTACGATCAGATGACTATATATATAATTCTATGATTATGAACTTTATTAAATTCTATAATCTATATAAATAAATTATAAAAAATCAAGAAGATGTCAACTTTTTTTTACGAATTCAGACGAGTATATAAACAAATTTATAGAGTCAAAACGTTTTGCTCTTGTTGTTGGAGGAATTTCGTAACACGAAATCAGAAGTTGCTCGAATAGTAGAGCGATTTTGTGTGTACGTGGCTATTTTTTGGGTTTAGGGTTTGTAAAAAATATAGGGGCTGGACTTGGGAGGTGTCTCGATTTGTCTCGTATATCGGATCCCTTTGCCAAGATGCCTGCGTACAATTTATATTGGATCAAGCCTATGCAGTTCTGTGCAATTGTGTTTATCCCTGAGAGTCTTTAGGGATAAACTTGTTAATGTGGACAATTACAGATTTTATTTTGCATTATCTTGGCGTTGTGATATCTTCCTGATTTGAAGGATATCGTTTGGAGATATTTTCCGTAATTTGTTGATTGAGATTGACTATTTCCTCGTTTCAAAAAGAGGATATTACTTAGTGGTTAAGCAATTAATTATTATTCTAAATTAATAATTATTAAACGGAGAAATTTGGACTATGCCAAAATATGGCATAACAACAAGCCCCCAGTTCTTCAGTGTAGCTTGCTGCAGTGGAGAACTAAAAATCTTCGAGCTTCCAAATTTCTTGAGTCGCTGAAAAAGCTGAAAGTAAAAGGTCAATAAACAATACAGAGCACTGGGTGCCCATTTTGCATATGTGACTACAAGTACTATAGCATGCGATGAACCATATTAGGATATATATTTTTGTCAAGGTTTCAAAAGTGCGAGTATATGTAATATCATTTTGAAATCTGTTGCGGTCTCATTGTCAAGTTAGGACCTTGGCGTTCTGTATATAATCCGAATTGGTGTACACGCTTTTCAAAAGTCATTGTCCACATGAGGATGTGTATTCTTTCATCCGCGAGCCCCCGAGCTGAGGCTTTAATAAGTCACCCAATTTCAAATGTCAGGCTTTCAGCCCATATCACGTCCGGTCCCACACGTTTTCATACAATCTCGCGGCATCTCCGCATTTCTTCCCGTGATTGTAGGAATGTCTCGTGCCAACCATATCACGTCCTGTCCCACAGGTTTTCCTATAATCTCGCGACATCTCCGCATTTCTTCCCGTGATTGTAGGAATGTCTCGTGCCAACCAAGAAATATCCATTTACCAATGGGACTTCAGTAATGTAATTTTATCCCTGGACTCTCCTCTGAGAGTAGGGCCTTCAATCAAGAGGGTCGTTGACTTCTTTCTATAAGCGTGTAGCAGTGCGGGGCTTATAGCTTGCACAACCTGTCCTACTTGACAATTTAAGTTCACAAGTTTGAAATATTTTTGACATATATGTGTTATCACGATAATATATGAAAAATATTTTGAACGCAATCCAAATGCAATAATAAATAAGCCATTTAAAAATGTCGCGATATTTATTTTCTTAAAAAATAATGTCTTTTGTAAGAATTTTCTTCAAAAATTATGCGTCTCGCATAAATATTTTTTTTCGTAAATATGCAGCTCGTTCAATATTGTATAATATCCACAATTCTTCGAAATAAAAATATCGAACGATATTTTCTAAAATATATACGCGGATCTCGCAATAATTTTACAAGCATAATAAAATATTTAGCTCGCACGAATTTTTGAACAACAAATATTTTTTATGTAAAAATATTTAAAAATAATTTATGCATGTATGACATAATATTTATGGAATTTGCAGAAAATTAAAGTTAAAAATTATATAACTTATCTTTATTTCTGTGTCATGCTCATTCGGAGTTCCCAGGCTTCCAATTTTTTATGTTGTCATGGGCTCCGGTAGATTGGGTTTGTTTTTTATCTTTTTTTTTTTTTCTGAAATCCAGTGCGCCTCGAACCGTTCCCTGTGATCTCCAAACTTTTTTTTTTAAATTTTAAATCCAAGTTCACTTCTTTGTTTTTTGTTGTCTTTGATATCACTCTTTTTGTGCTAACTGTGTGAGCTCCACCATCTCTTTAATATTCACCAAGGAAGTGCATCTCGTTCGATTTTATTCTCCAGCTTACAATTTTGTTTCGGGTCTTCTCCCCTTGATTTGCCATCCCCGTTCGTTAAAACCCAAACCCTTGTGATTGAATAAAATTATTCATCCTCCATGAATAATAAAATAGAGCCCCTTATTCTAGCGCCAAATGTTGTTGGAGAAATTTCGTAACAACACGAAATCGGAAGTTGCTGAAATAGTAGAGCGATTTTGTGTGTAGGTGGCTGTTTTTTGGGGTTTAGGGTTTGTAAAAAATATAGGGGCTGGACTTGGGAGGTGTCTCGATTTGTCTCGTATATCGGATATTTTTGTCAAGATGCATGCGTACCAATTTATATTGGATCGAGCCCACGCAGTTATGTGCAATTGTGTTTATCCCTGAGAGACTTTAGGGATAAACTTTGTTAATATGGGCAATTACAGATTTTATCTTGCATTATCTTGGCGTTGTGATATCTTTCTGATTTGAAGGATATCGTTTGGAGATATTTTCCGTAATTTGTTGATTGAGATTAATTATTTCCTCGTTTCAAAAAGAGGATATTACTTAGTGGTTAAGCAATTAATTATTATTCTAAATTAATAATTATTAAACGGAGAAATTTGGACTATGCCAAAATGTGCATAACAGCTCTCTATTTCACCGAGCTCATATTTGTGTTTACTTTTAGAATATTTATATTCTCATATCCGAACTTTTCCTCACATATTCTTGGTTTTGATTATTTTTTTTATATAAAGATACACGAACCGAAGTCAAAGTTATGTTATACTACAAAGAATAGTAATTTGATGACATTAGTTGTATTATCAAACAAAGAAAGTGAATGCATGTATTATGACATTTTGCACATATCAATTCTAATTCACACAAAAGACCAAATCTACTCAAACCTTACTATAGATTATAAGGTGGAGATTTCACGCCATCAAATTTAGTTTTTATATTATTTTCATAAAAGGTTTGGTATTTATTCCCTCTTTTTGTATGTTTTTTTTTGGATTTTCTCCAATTCTTCAATGTAGTACATATCATCGTTATTGAATGTAGTTTATGATCCAAATTCCTCAAAAAAAAAATTAAAAAATTATCTTCAAAACTATAATGGTAAGTTTTTGTAACTATTGTATTATACATCAGGAAAACAAAACAAAATTGAAAATCATGTAATTTATACAGTAGAGTAATGTTAATGTGTTATCTTTTAAATTTCTTAACAATGAGATAGCGACTCACTGGGAGAAAATATTTTTAAAGGGAGGGCGGTTCATTAAGATCATTTTATTATATGCTAGAATTAAATATTAATGTTATATTATGTATTTAAAATTTAAGTTGGAATTTAAATTTTAAAAAAAATATAAAAGCTAATCAATATAATAATATTCGATATAATATTAAAATAATGAAAATATTAAACAATTATATTTTTTTATATTTATTCAAAATTTTCGTAAATGATCAAGATGACACGGAAAATTCAAAAAAAAAAACTTATGTTAGAAATATTATTATTTATTTCATTTAAAAACAAATTTCGTAGAAAGTTTTTAAAAAATTTAGAGAAATTATTATAAGGTGGCGGCGAATCGCGGCTTAGTAAACTAGTAATAGTAAATATGAAATTGTTTTATAAACTTAGGTAATCGTACGAGATTATTCTAAATTTGTTTGCTACTCTAAGAGCATCATAAAATGATCTCTAATGAAGCTATTAAATTAAAATATAAAAAGTATAACAAAATCATTTTAAGAGTTTCTTCTCCCATTTCTATTTTAAGAACCATTACATCATTCTTGACTTTATTTTATTAATAAAATATTAAGTACTTGAACATATTTGAATTTAAAATTTTGTCATAGTGACATTCGAAATATGGATAATATATTAATTAGGAGGCAAGATTTTAAATATTATTATTGAATTTGACACAAAAATTTATATATATGGATAATATATTAATTAGGAGGCAAGATTTTAAAAATTATTAATTGAATTTGACACGAAAATTTGTCTCTTAATTTTCTATTATAAATATTATAAAAAGTTCAACCATTAACAAGTTATTATATTAATTTGTGAGTCGGTCCAACAATATTCTCTATAATTGTTTTTTGTTTTATACTAGCTTAAAATCCATGTGATGCACAGCTTATTTTTAATAGTTGTTATTTTACTATTTATGTTTCAATTATTTTTTTAATTGTTTTGTTAAAAAAAATAAGTGGGTATGGTAAAGTAGGTAAACCTTTTTAAATAATTACAAGCATGAAAAGAGATTTTAAAATAAATAAGCAAAAGTTTTCCCATGATATATTTGGAAAAGAATGATTTTTGTAAGCAAGAATAGAAAAGTTAATAGTTGAAAAAGATAATTATCCGTGATATTTTTAGTAGAGGAGATTTTGTTAGGAAAAAAGTAATGTGTTTTAGCTAATAAGTAGTCATGTTATAATAGGTAATTTTTGTAATAATTAAATATATTAAAATAAATTTTAAATAAATAAATAAGGGTTGGTCGTGATATTTTTGGAAATGGGGGGCTTAAGTAAGGAAGAATAGAAAATGTAACATGTTATAGTTGAAAAATATAATTACTCGTGATATTTTTGGAAAATGAGATGTTTTAGTTAGAAAAAATAGAAAATGTAATATTTTTTGTTGTTAGAGATTTTAGTTTGAAAAAGTAGAAAATGTAATATTTTTAGCTGAAAATGGTAATTAGTTATTTGTTAATAGTTATAATATAATTATTTTATTTTATTCAATAAAATTACTCGTTATGTGGTTATAAAAAGAGGAATTTTAGCTAAAAATTGGGAAAATCTAACGGTTGTTAATTGAGTGACTAGACTATGGAGGACCAGACTACCAATAAAACTTTCAATGTTTTGTCTTTAATATAATAGTATAGATATATTTCATTCATATTTCAACTCCACTACTACGAACATTCAAATTGGAGTAAAATAGTATTTTATTAATAAAATATAAGTTGAGAGCTACTTATTATTCTTATAATTGAGGAGAAAGAAGAGACTTTTCACATTAAAGAGTCTCTAAGAATCTCTTGGAGTTTAATTTTAACTTATACTCTTTATATATTTTGATTTAAGAGTTTAATAAAGAGTCTCGTGGAGCATCTCCAACAGTCTTCTAGGCTCGTAAATATAATATAAATGATATGACTCATAGCAATTTAATGCATAGATTTTCGTGTTAACTCCAACAATATTCTTTATTTTGACTCTTAATCTATATATATTATTCATATATCATATTCTATTATGACAAATATTTAAATTCAAACATGTACAAATAAATATTTTATTAATATAAGATAAGTTAAGAGTTTTTTTTTTGAAACAAGATAAGTTAAGAGTTATTAGAGATGTGCATCTCGAGAAGACTCTTTATATACGAGCTCTTAAGTGAAAAAATAAAGAGTCTTGCAAAAATTAGAGTTCCAAGAAACTCTTAAAGACGGTTTAAATTTTTAAAAGCACACTTTTTCCCCTCAATTTTAAGAGTCTCTAGTTGGCTCTTAATTTATTTTAACCAATAAAATATTCATTCACTCCAATTCTTCCACTAATTGAATTCAAATTAATATTGTAGTGGAGTTGAAATATAAATAAAATATGAATAAAGAGTTATTATAGAAAATATTATTGTAGTTGACATAATAATTAATGTAATAACTTACTATGAAAGTTCATTAAGAATTGTACTAAGATATTTTTGGAAATGCTCTTAGGGACTCTTAATATTAATATGGAAGAGAGACAAGAGGCTCTTAAATTTTTTAAGAGGCACCATAAATTTTTTGGAGCTCTACTTTATATTATGCTTTTTATAATTTAATTTAAGAGCTTATTTGAAAATTTTCTAGTTGTAGCTAATGATGTCACATTTTTTATTTAAAAACCAATTAGGATACTATAGAAGATCAAAAAATTATGAGAATTTACTACAAATACTATTTTTTTCATGTTGTTTTTAGCAAAGATACGTTACCTTTTATTATATTTATACATTTTTTTAAAATCAGTAAGTAACTACTTTACAATAATACGATCTTCTTTATTGTACAACATAGTGTTTTTTTTAATAAAGTTGTACTTGCATTCAAATAATTGTATCCAAATCTAGTACATGAGAAAGAAAACTAGGAGGAGTATTAATCCCTTCTCCTGGATCTGACATAGAATATGAGGCTTGTGCTAACACATGAGACACCGTATTCGCAGATCGGTAAACAAACTCAACTAGCACCGAATTTATGTGATTTAATAAATAAAGACAATCCTCTACTATAGTACCAAAGTAAGCTCTCCCAGATCGTCCATTGCAGGCCATAGCAAGTACATGAGAATCAGTTTCAAATACACATTGTTGATATCCTTTTGCAATAGTCCATGACAGCGCCTCCTTTAAACCTATTGCTTCCGCTTCTTTGGGCTTCCACGCTCCCTTGATTCTCCTACATCTAGCTGCCACAAAACTTCCATGTGCATTCCGAATAACTGCTCCAACCCCAATACTACCATCCTGGAATACTGCTGCATCGATATTTATTTTCATCCATCCATCCGTTGGTTTAGTCCATATACGAGCACTCACCCCTCCTATACCCGTTCGAGTTTCAACTTTCACTTGTGCTTCCCTCCAGTTTGTAAGCAGATGCATAGCTGCAGCCTTCACGCCAAAAACCGACCCATTTATTCGGTCCCAAACCCAGTTATTTCTTTTGTTCCAAATGCCCCAACATAACATAACAACATGCACACATTGCTCCTTAGTACACCTTGCAAACATATTAGCAATAACCCCCATTGTTGTGTCGTTCAAGGAGCATTGAACAATCTCATTTAACCCTGTAGTTATCCATACAGTCCTTGCAAAGTCACAAAGGAACAAAACATGTACATCATTCTCTACATCATCGTGACACCACGGGCAAACAGCTTCAATATTCATATGCCTCAGAACCAACGCATGGTTAGTTGGTAAACAACCTCTACACACACGCCACAGAAAGTGAATAACTTTACCTGGGAGATTAAGCGCCCATATCCACTTCCAAATGCTATTATCGTCCTCCTGATGTTCACCTTGCAACCATCTATAGCAGCTACGGACCATAAATTCACCTTTCTCATCTAGAAGCCAAAACCACGAGTCCTTCCTTTCTTTTAACGGAAGTGAGATACGCTGAATCAACTCGACATCCCTAGTCTCAAATAAATCTTCTAAAACCTCAACATCCCATTTCCTCTCCCTAGGAACCAATAAATTACTAACTTTGGTAATTTGTAAATTATTATGCAAAACTGTAGCGATGAAACCATTATTCGGGTCTGGTAACCAAGGAACATACCATACAAATGTATCCTCTATGTTCCCAATTTGCCGCCTCGCACCTGCTTTAACACCTTCCAATGCAGTCATCAACCCACGCCACACATAGCTCGGGTTATTCCCCATATCAGGATCTAAAAAACATTTATCCGGATAGTATCTTGCTTTCATTACTGCAGAAACCAAAGGGTTAGCCTCTACAAGTAGTCTCCACCCCTGTTTGGCTAACATTGCCAAGTTAAACTTACGCAGATCCTTAAGCCCCAACCCACCAGACGCTTTATGGACGCACATTTTTTTTTAATTAAACCACTTAACACCCTTCCCCTGAGTTCCATTACCCCATAGAAACGCATTCATCTTTCTCTCCATTTCTTCACACAGGAAATTAGGGATCAAGAATAAACTCATCCAAAAGTTCGGAATGGTTTGTGTAGACGATTTCAGTAATGTCAGCTTCCCGGACTTTGCCAACTCTTTATTGTACCATCTTTGTAATTTACTTCAGAGACGATCACTTATAAAACTAAAAATCTCAGTTTTATTTTTCCCCACTACCATAGGCATGCCCAATTACCGTCCCGGTTTGTCAATCTGCTGAACCCCCAGACATTCACAAACACAACTTATGTCCTTCTCAGAGGTATTTGAACTGAAAGTAAAATCTGATTTATTGTAATTTATCACCTGGCTAGACAAGAGTTCATATTTATGCAAAATATTCTTCATACTACTTGCTTCTGTCTGTGATGCTTTAAAAAAGAAATAGCAATCATCTACAAAAAATAAATGTGATATCCTAGGAGCACTTCTTGCTATTTTGCAGCCACTAAATAAACCACTCTCTTCATAGTTGCGAATAATTCCCGCCAAACCTTCAACACAAATTATGTATAGGTACGGGGAGATATGATCCCCTATCTCAGACCTCTTTGAGGCTGCACCTCTCCAAACACTGTTCCATCCCTTAAAAAACTATATGTCACAGTTTTCACACATTGCATAATTCGATATGTCCATCTCTGAGGAAAACCAAGTCTATTTAACATCAATTCGATAAAATTCCATTCTAATCTATCATATGCCTTCGAAACATCAACCTTAAGGCCAGCTATTCCACACTTACCCTGCGTCTTCCTACGCATATAATGATAAATTTCAAATGCAACCAAATCATTGTCCGTTAGGAGACGTCCCTCAATAAAAGCGCTCTGCTTCTCAGAAATTATACTATGCAAGCATGGTTTAAGACGATTGGCCATGACTTTATGTTGGTCCTAGACTATTGCAGAAGGGGGGCGGGTTGAATGCAATACTGATAAATCTCAATCTATGTTCCAACAACAAAAACTAAGATTAACGTTTATCATTTTATGGAATGCAAACACAAGTAGACACACGAGTTTTTCTCACAAAATAAATGTTTTATTTATTTTGCAATGGGTTGCTACAACTTCAAGAAAATGTTGGTTTTCTTGAGCTTCAATTTCTCGAGTGATACAAAGAATGGATTGAGAGATAGTCTAAGTAAAACTAATCATATCTCTATCATCACGGGTTTGTGAAGTTGCTGTCATTTTCATGTGGCAGCTTCTTACAAATTGTCTACCCGTGAGTCTTTCCTAAATTGCTATACAAACAACTTATCAGTACTGGACAAAGCAATCTAGAAACATTCTATATTTAGCTAACACAATTCAGTAGATGTAGATTTTTCATACTCTTGAATTGGTGAGATTTGTCTTGTGATCTCTCAAGCTTCGGTCGTTGTCTTGCAGACTTGGTGCAGTGTTGGGATACTGCAGCACGCCTGTTTCTTGAACATCCAAACTGTCACATGTTTGACTGGGTAGAACCCCAATACAAATATTATCCCTTCATGACAGTATCCTGATGGCTAAGCTTGCTGTCCCAAGAATGCGCTTTTGGTGACAGTAAGAAATCCCCGCATAAGGTGCTGTCAGGATTTCAAAGCTTGTTGTCAGGCTAAGGTAAAGTTGTTGTCTGAGGGCTTCCGCCAATGTTGCTGTCAGAGTGAATGTACTGTCGTGACTTGCAACATGTTGTCTTCTTGTAACCTTACTGTCAGTGCCATGACAGTAACAATTATTCTTGATGTCCTTCTTGAGCACTTCTTGAGGCTTGAACAAATAAATGAACTTCTACCAAGATGTACTTAAACTCTTATTTAACAACAAACAAAATGGTTACAAGAACATACTTTGGCTGTGACAGTATGTTCATACTTAATAAAATTAAGCATTAAAAAGTATCTAGTTAAGTTGTCTCATAGCTATCACCCATAAATCCTAACAATCTCCCCTAATTTATTTTTTATGGACAACAACGACAAATTTACAATTAATACATGCTGAAAACTTAACTAACAAGATCAGAATTGACAAAGGATTTTTACTTAGCTTCAGATTTCCTTTTCTGTCTTGCTCCATCCTCTCTTTTGAGAGCTTCCTTAAGAACTTCTCTGAGTCCTTCCACTAGTGATTTTTCATCAGGAGAGATAGCCTCATCTTCAATCTCATCAATGTACTTTTGGACTGCCTTGGAGAGACATACCTTAGCATCCTGAAGATCCATCCATAAGTCTTTACCAAATGCATGAGTTCTGAACTTAAGTATGCCTTCAACAAGTTTGAATCTTCTTCCAGGATATGCATTCAAGGTTTTTCTCCTTGATTTATCCAGCTTTGAGTCTTCACCATTTCTCCTTTGAAGAATGCCCTCAATTTCAGAAGAACGTAGATGTTCCAATGGATGAATTGATCCAATCACCAGGTAGAGTAAGTCTTTCAGGGCACTGGTTTTGAGTTTATGAAAGCTTCTCACAGGAATCTCTTCCCATATGAACTTGATTCTCATAGGATTCTCAAGCATACAAGATTGGTAATTGGGTCCTTCACTCTTAACCTGTTGGCTTCTCTGCTTTTATCCAAGAATGAATCTTTCATATCTTCAGTGGCATTTCTTGGTGCTTCTCCTTCAGGAATATCCTCTTCATAATCAGCTACCTCTTCATCAGAATACTCCAACAAGTGAGCAATGTCAGAATCATCATGGTCTTCAAACATACCAAACTTCTGATAGAATTCCATATCACTTTCATCCTTGTATTTCAAAACATGTTCCATGACATTGTTGGGTACATTGTCATAGCTTTGGAGTAGCTCTACCATTCTGTCCAAGAAGAAGTAGTCAATCCTTCTTCTGACCTTTGTTCTTACAATCGTAGGGATGTCATTCACAGAGATTGACTCAACTTCCATGATGAAGTCCTTTTCCACCTTTATTGGCCTTGATGAATCCCACCAGAGAATGTACATGTTTGCTTCCTGGTTGACATCTAACTCCACTTTAACACTTCTGATTTCTTTGGATTTTGCATGTTGTACTTCAAAAGAGTTTGGGTATTTGAATTGAAGAGGCTTCTTCAGATTCCTGCAAAGCCCTGTAGCTTTCTGAATTCCTAAGTACTAGGTATTTCCTCTCCTTTCTTTAGTAGTCTCCTTAGGTTCAGGTTCCTGTCTAGAAAACCAAGCCTTGGCTAAGGATTTTGTCCTTTTTGGCTTGACAGTAGGCTTGATTCCATCCTTGACAGCATCTTCTTCGATAGTGTCCTTCAAGACAGTATCTTTCAGGACAGTGTCTTCTTTGATAGCTTCTTTGGTGACAGTATCTTTTTCAGAATTTATACTGTCTATAGCACATCTGAAGATATTTGCCTCCAAAGCTTCAAATATTTCAGACTCCTTTTCTTCTGTAACTCCAACATCTTTCTTTTCTTGCATAGGAGCTTCTTCTTTATTTTCCTCCTGGGATTTAGTTCCAACATTCCCAGAAGTAGTTCCACTAGCATTTCCTGCTTCTTCAGTTCCTCCACTTCCATCCAACTCATCATTATCATCAAAAGGAACATCAAAAGAGCAGCTTTTTCCTTGATCAGCTCTTTTGGAGTTTGCTTGGATGGTCATTTTCTTCACTGTAGAGCTCAGTTTCTTGTCTCTTTTCACCAGCAAATCATAGATTGCATTAACAGCTAGAGCTCTTTCCTTGTTGGCTTTAGAGTTGAGAATCATGTCTAGCACCTTCAGAATTGACTTTGACTCCATTGTGGAAGTGCCTCCTAGACTCATGTATGCACACCTCTTTTTGCCATCCCTTGTGGTAGATGCATAGTAGACATAGAATGGATTGGTGTAGACTTCTGGAAGTTTCTCTGAGATTAGGTTCATCATTAGCAATTGCAGAATCTCATTGAAGGATGTGTGATTTGCCTTGATTTTGTTCTTCATCACAGTTGGCACCTTTGCTGGAAGGCTTTGCAACAGCTGCATAGTAATGAACATAGATATTCCATTATTCAGGTACACATAATGGCCCACCTCTTCTCTTCATTGATCTTCACACATACACTAATGATCTTCTCCCTTAGCAAAGTTGAGCAGTTGTTCAACCTTCTGCTAGGTTCCAACATAGCTCCCTCAACTATCCTGCTGAAGTCCTCATCATGGTTCTTTAGAGTGTTCTCCATGTAGTCAACCATCAGAGCATTAGCTTCTTCCTGACTGAACTCTGTTCCTTCACTCCAAGTGTTTCCTGACAAGATGTATTCAGGCATCTTGTCTTTCCCTTTTCCCAGCCTATTTTGCTCCTCCTGTTCTCTCCATTTATTTTCAAGGGCACTCTCCTTTGGCATTGGAGTTGACTCTCTTATTGTCACAGGAGGTAGTACTGGCCTCTTGAATGGAGCATTTCCATGCATTGCTTCCAGTGCTTCTTTAGACATTAGCACTGTTTCTCCAGCCATCTCATATTCAAAGAGATTTCCAGCTTCTTGCTCTTGCTCCCCCTTACTCCCTGAATCTCCTTTTGTTCCCCTTTTCTTCTTTGCTGACACAGATTTCCCCTTAGCTGCAGACTCCCCCTTACTCCTTGATTTCTCCCTAGAAGCAGACTCCCCCTGAGAAGCACCATCTTGCCTGGGGTCAAATTCTAGATCAAATTCTGATCTTGCCCTTTTCTCCCCCTTAGGTAAGTTGGTAGCAGCAATAGTTGCAGTTAGAGCCTGAATAGCTTCCTGAACACTAGAGAAACCAGAGGCCACTATGGTAGACATGCTGTCATGCTTAGTTTCCATGAAGTGACACATGTGCTCTAGGGCTTCCAGTCTGTTAGCAGTAGAGGGGCCACCAGTTCTTATCCTTCTTGGAGGGGAAGGAAAAGAGTGGGGCATGGAGGCTGTGGGGGTTCTCACCCTCTCAGTGTTTTTCTGAGTGATCTCATCACTCCTCATAGAAGAACTCTCATGGCCTAGTGCCCGAACAGTTATGGTTCCCTCAAGTTCACTCTAGACATGCTCAAGTCCCTCACCTTTTGCCAGCTCATTTGGATGCCTCTCATTTTTATGCTCACCTCTCTTTTCTTTTATCTCTCTTTTCTTTTGCACACCCTCACTCATCCTAGATGCATGGGTATGAGCAGTACTTACATGCAATAAAATAGATGGTTTAGAATTTACCTTTAAGAACTGAGATAGTGGCACATCATCATCAGAGACATCCTTTACAGTTACAGCATCAAAATCAGGTTGTGCAGAGGTGACAATAGCTTGGCCAGGAATGTTACTGTCAGTTGGAAGATTGACAGTAGGTTCTACTGCAGCTTGGACAGTAGGTTTGGTTGTGACAGCAACTTCAACGGAGTCCTCGACAGCAGGGTCACCTGTGACAGCAACATTCTCAGAGTCTTTGACAGCAACTGAGGCTGTGACAACATCTTCCCTAAGGTAAGATGCTCCTTGGAGATTGAACAAGGTACTGGTTGTTTCACTTTCTAACAGAGATGTACCTTGCTCTTTCTCAGTGTTTGAAGGAGTGGTGTCCATCTCACTTTGAGAGATGGGTTCTTGTGGACCACTAGATGGGGGCTCATCCATGATTGAAGATGGATGATCAAAACCTGAAGGGTTGGGACTGTCCCCCTCTCTAGGTTGTGGAGAAGAAACAAATGAATGAGTAGGGAAGGAAGAAGATGAAAGTGGAGAAGAGAGTGATGGCTGCTCCACAGATGGAACTTGTGAAGCATCAACTGGGGAAGTGAAATCCTCACTGTGTCCTGACTCCAAGTGTGTTTCTGCAAGTGGAGGCTCCTCATGAGTTGGAACATGAGGTGGTGCAGACTCTGTACAGGGTGCCTTGGGAGACAGGCCAATTTCAATAGATGTCCCTTGTTGAGAAAGCACATCTAGGGAGGTGTTTACTGCCCTTTGTTCCTCTACAGTCTTTTGGGAGACTGCAGGATGGCTAACAGTGGTTTTGGCCCTCTTAGCTCTCTTCTTCTTAGGCTCAAGAGGAACCACTGTGGGTTCTGTTTGACTACCTTCCTTATTTGCTGCACTAGGTGCAGGAACTCCCTCTTGACTCTCAGCACTACCACCAACATCAGCTTCTAAGGGTCTTTTTCTGGTTTCTTGCAAGGCTTGTCTCTGAACTTTAGGAGGTTAGAGAACCTAGGCTGAGTGTATAGGGTAGAATGGGGGTTAGCTAAATTTGGGTCTAATCCAGCCTCATCCTCAAGAGTGAAGGAGGCATAACCAGAAGGCAATGAAAAATCAAGGTTAGGCACTTGATCAACCATGTGTTTGGTGAAACATAGTGGAATATGTGCATTCAAATTCAGTGAGGTGAGAGTTGTGTGTGTGTTTCTTTTCAAGACACTACACACCTCTAAACGAGGGGCATTTTCATCAAACTCACACAAGGAATTAATACACAACATTAGAAAGCGAGGATAGATGTTTACCTTCTTACCTGTGGCAGCCTTGATGTGTGCCATGAGTAGCTTTCCAACATCCACTTTGTACCCATGAACAAGAGATTGAGTGAGCTTCTTGATGTAGGTGGGAATCCCATTCCAGCCAGTGGTCTTGGTAGAGAACACCTTCACCATTGCATCAAACACCATGTTCCACTCCTTTCGGAGATACTTCCTGTCCATTTCACCAGAAGGGTACCACTTTGTTGTTCCCTCTTCAAGAATGGGTCCAGAATACCCAATTTGCAAGAAGAGCTTATTCAGGGTCTCATCAGTAGCAAGCTCAGTGTAAGTCTTTCCTTGTTCTAGCACAATTCCTAGAGCTACATTGATGCCCTTGATAGTGAGAATGTAACTGTGCTCCTTGATTTTGAACTGAATAGTTGTGTTGTCACCATCTCCTTGAGCAACAGCAGATTCCCAAAAGTTCTCTATCCTATCTAGGTCAAGGATAGGGGTTGAGGTAATTGCATACCCAAGATAGGACTTATTCATGAAAGAAACAAGCCCTTTGAAGCCT
Source organism: Heracleum sosnowskyi (assembly GCA_030848705.1). Classification (NCBI taxonomy): domain Eukaryota; kingdom Viridiplantae; phylum Streptophyta; class Magnoliopsida; order Apiales; family Apiaceae; genus Heracleum; species Heracleum sosnowskyi. The sequence goes on from CM061239.1 coordinate 17,359,318, forward strand.
TCACCAGCATCATTTGGAGAGATGATGCCATTAAAGTTGGTCTGAGAAATTGATTGTTTTGGTGCCATTGTTGTGAAGAAAGAGAAAATGAATATGTTGAGTGAGTAGAGAGAGAAATTTAGCAGAAAGTTTGTTTGCTTTTGGTTGTTCTGCGTCAGGTTTGCTTTTGTCTGATTAACTGATGTATAAAGAGCAGTTCAAGCGTTTAGCTAAAAAAGGGGATATTTGGAATCATGCTAATACCCAATAACACAACCACGTGGGTTACTCCCTTTAATTTCTGTCAACTTGGAGGTTGAATTTGCAATTTTAACGGTCCACTAATGCTGACAGTAACCTGTGCGCTGAAACAAACTGTTAGTAACATTTGGGTGATGACAGTAGGTTTGTCTTGACAGTAACATTGTCGCAAAAAACTTATTGTCATCGTTAAGTACTTTGATGACAGTATCTATTAAAGCTCTTGACAGTATGTTATTTACTTCTGTCAAGAAACTAGATGTCATGAAGTTCCGTGACAGTTCTTTTCTTGATGACAGTAATGAAAAAAAAACAATAACTGTCATGAGTTTTAATGAATGTTGTCATTAATGTACTTAACTCAATACATACCATTCACAATTATGCAATAGATGACAGATTCATTATTTAGGCACATTAGATTAATCAACTTAACAAAACTAACACACAGCAAATAAAAAGGAATTGCAGAAGGAAATTGATAATTTTATTAAAGGAAACGAAAGGGGAAATTACTACAATTGATTAATGTAACTATTCATTACAGGTTTTCTTAATCAATTCTAGAAATTCTGCCCTAACTTCTTCTACTGTGGTTCCTTCTTCCTTGAGTAGTGCTTGGAACTCCTCCTCATGTTCTTGCCACTTAGCCTCTTCAGTGGCTTTTGCAGCAATTTCTTTCTCATTCTCCTCATCGAGAAGATCCTCTAACTCATCAAACAATTCTTCAACTTCTTCTTTAAATGGAGACTCTGTACTAATCTTAGGCATGTATTCAATTCCTACTTTGTTTTCCATTTTATCTTTTCTAAACGATTCACTAATATGACCTAAGGTTCAATTTATAGGCATACTAGGTAAAAGGAAGATAAATGGTCAACAGTTCAAAGTACCCATACAACTGCCACAGATTGCAATTAATATGCATGTTCTCCACTAAACCAACAATTAACACACAACAGCCAATCAATACAAAGTCTTTGACCAGAAAATACAGACTTTGAGGTTATCCAAGTTAATGACACAAAGTTTTATTACTGACATCATGACTAACACAAAAATCAATTCAACGCAGTCATAGCAAATATGCTGTCAGAGAGAATAAAAACTTGTGTGACAGTAACTTCTCATGACAGTGAATTTTAGGTTACTGTCACAAGCTGCATGCAAATTTGAAAATGTAAAAACTAGTGAGTTAACATACCAGGTTTAGCATTCCCAATTCACTTACCAACCTGTTAAAGGTTGCTTCATCCAGTGGTTTTGTAAAGATGTCTGCAAGTTGCTTCTCTGTATGGACATAAATCAACTTCACAGTTCCTCTTTGGCGGCCATCATCTCGATAAGATTATAGGCGTCCTCATAGCTTTTTGCCCACAGTGCTCCTCCAGAAGCTGCATCAAGCATAGGCCTTGACTGAGCTCCCAATCCATTATAGAAATTGCTGATTACCATCCAATCTGGCATCCCATGATGAGGACAACGTGCCAATATCTCCTTGTACCTTTCCCAAGCTTCCCCCAAAGATTCCTGGGATTGCTGAGCAAACTGAGAAATAGAATTTCTATAAGCTGCTGTCTTCGCCATGGAGAAATACTTCGTCAAGAACTTTTGAGCACAGTCTGCCCATGTTGTAATAGAACCTGATGGCATGGAATGTAACCAACTCTTGGCTTTATCCCTAAGAGAGAAGGGAAATAGCCTCAATCTGATTGCGTCATCTATAACTCCGTTGAATTTGAAGGTATCACAGATCTCAAGAAAGTCCCTAATATGAGCATTAGGATCTTCAGCAGGACTACCCCCAAACTGAACCGTATTCTGAATCATCTGAATGATGTTTGGCTTAAGCTCGAAGTTATTTGCCCCAATAGCTGGACGAACAATGCTGGTATGAATGTCCTCCACTTTTGGCTGAGAGAATTCACTCAAAGCCTTCGCTGGTTGTGCTTGATCATCCATATCTTCTTTTGATTCACGCTTGTTTTCTACACTGATGTTCTCAAAGTCAAGTTTCCTTCGTGCTAGTTCTTCTCTTCTTGCTAATTCTTCTCTACGTGCTCGAGCTCGTGTACACATACACTCTCAATAAGTACCTGAAATTCACCAACTAGAAAAATTGGTGAGAACGTCCTAGTCACCGAACTTTAATGACCACTGATGGTAAATACTGAAACTAAACAAATAAAACCAAATTCCCCGGCAGCGGCGCCAAAAACTTGTTACGACCAAACTCAACACGCAAGTGCACGTGATCTCAAGTAATACAGATAGCAAATAAGGTTCGTTCCTACAGGGAATTGTTGTCTTGTCTAGTTAATTCACTCACCAATGTATGACTATTATTCGATGCTAAAACAATAACAATTGGATTTTGTTTACCACTAAAATTATTCTAAAATTTATAACTAATTATCAACTACTTGAACGAATGATTTATATTGAATTACTTATGCAATTAAAACATGGGATTTCAACTTCATTAAACAATCCATCTAAAGTTTCCAATTCTCTAGCCCTTTTTATGTGAATTATTAATACCTGATCGAACACACAAAACTGATAAAAGCCAACTTTCGTTGCACAAATACCATCCTAAATAATTTCCACAATAAGATGGAAATCACTTAGTCTCCAAAGTATGTTTAGTCCCTATATGTCTATAGAGATTGAAAACATATTTGTTTAAGTACAAGCATTCAATTGATCACATAGTCGTCATAAAACGGTTAGAGTTACGACACTAATTACGAATGATATTCTCACGCATAAACCTATGCTAGCATGGCAAATTCTAAACTCTTAAATCCACTTTCGCTTCAATAAGAATTAACACACAATTACAGGAGTTAGCTACTCTCCTATAACGAATTAAAAACAACCATGATAGGATATCGCATCAATCACACTGTAGGCATCGAGAAAATTCAACAAATAAACTTCATGAATAACTCCGCTAAAACCCCATGACAACGAGTTAGTTCATAATCAAACTAATCGTCACCATGGGTTCTAATGAAAACATGATTGAAGGAAATGAATTTATATTAAAATAATTATCAAAGGTTCTAAGATTACACCCAAACCAAGCATCCACAAGCTAGAATACAAGAATAATTGAAAACTATCTTCTTCCTTGCTTCTTCGTGCTTTTTAAAACTACGTAGATAAATTGTGGTATGAGTCTCTCTCTTGATCTCTAGGGTTTTTTTTTTCTTTATATATGCCTCCAGGTGCAATAATTCGTATGGATTTGTAATTTTTTTACTTCCACTCGAAAAATCAGCAATTAGGTTAAAACAGGAATTTTTCGCCAGAGTGCCCGGCGCTGCCGCGCCAATTTTGTATAGGAGCACGGCGCTGCCGCGCCAGGATCACTGCTCAGTTTTTTTCAAGCGGCGCTGCCGCGCCATTCTCAAGTACTAACACGGCGCTGCCGCGCCATTCCCTCTGTCCAGCAAACTGAATTTTTTCCCTTTTCTTCATTATAACTCCGTTTCGCGCTCCGATTGCTCCGCTTCGTTCCTAGTACACCTGTGATAAATATACCTGCACAATACCTTTAAAAGAGATCAAAAATACCACAACTCGAGTACAAACATTCGTTTTAAGCCAAACGGAAACGTTCTAAGTGAATAAAATACCCACTTATCACACCCCCAAACTTAAACCGACGCTCGTCCTCGAGCATAAACAAACTACCACTTCCGTAGGTGATCACGGTTGCATTTGGCATATGCAACAAGCCCTTTAAACCCCTAGGCAGCCCTAGTGGACGAGTAAGGTCTCGTGAGGGCCTATAGTGAATGTACCCACAAAATCCATCTAACAATGCAACTACAAATGCAACTAACTACATGTATGCAACTATATGGAAATGCAAGGACCCCCTTAGACTAACCAAAACCATTCATTCGGCAAACATCTCAAATCATGCAACAACTTCCAAACAGAGTTCGACTAAATTCCCGTATACTAACAATACATGCATAGGAACGTGGTGTGTGCGATACTCATCAGATATACTCCTAACACTAGATCAAAAATCATACCGATTCTTAGTCAAGGCAATCACAAGTTTATAAAAAAAATGAACGGTAGACACATCATAACTTCGAGACACCTCCATACTCATTCAGGTTAACCAGGAATTCATGCTTTATTACCACGACACACACTACTATTCACAACACATATGCTTATTTAACCGTGCAATGAGTGAGACCCCAAAAGGCTTATACAATAATACCCATGTAGCGAGTGTTAGGTCAGTGGATCCCAGACTATAAAAGCCTTAGGTCACTAGGACTAAGTCCCCTCAGACTTAATTACTCGAGTATTAAAGAGCTCACTCGTGGTTAATTTTGCATTTAACTATTTACATGACTCTTTTTTTTTCTTTTCTTTCTTTTTTTTCTTTTTTTTTTTTTCTATACAATCTGGAATGAGAATTCTCAATTCCAACCCTAGACTACTCATATAAATATGAGCCGGCTACTAGCCATTTGACACCTAGCCATAACAACAAACAACTAGCATGAAAATCCTGTTTCCCCCCAAACTTATACTTTAGTGCTCTTACGTTATCAAGGGAATAAAAAACATTCTAAATATAACCAGGTAATTAAACCTCAAAACATCCAAACAAGCATGACCCCCAATCTAGTCCAAAAGCAAACAATGAGTTGTGTAATTGTTTTTGTCCCCATAACATGCATGTCAATTTCATAGAAACTATAAATCAACCCTCTATTCATGATTACCACACTCAAATCAACATCTACCTGCCAAACAGAAATAGCTCGTCCTAAGGGATCATGAAAATGCATGCCATGCTTATGCAACTATATGAACAAAAATAACAAAATAACAGAATGTCCTATATGCTCTAAACTAACATGCAACAAAATGCTCTAAACTAACATGCACAAATGCTCCTAATATGCAATACACCTAATATACAAATGCACCTTTCATCCCCACCCCCAAACTTAAAATTTTCAATGCCCACATTGAAGGTAAGAATTAAAAGAGTGCAAAGCATACCTACTCGTCGTCTGAACCACTCCCATTAGGAGTGTCCGGTGGCGGATAGACAGCGCCAACTCCAAAGGACGGAAAAGTCACGTCCACCCCACTGGCACGCAAAGCCGTGCTCAAAGCCTGTGCAAACTGACCAAAATCTGCTGCAAAACCTGCCTGCATATCGTGCACCGCATCGATACGCCTCGTCAATCGCCTACACTGCCGCTGACTAATAAGAGAACCTCCATCCTGAGGCTCCTCCTCCTGCTGCTGCTGTTGCTGCTGCTGACCCTCTACTACATAACCAAGACCCCACCAATCCGGCTCACCTCCATCCCACACATTCAACCTCATTATACTCTGATGATCCAGTGCTGCCCGTGGCTGCTGCACAACCTCCGCTTCTGACCAAATAGCACCACCATCCCTAGCCAACCTAGCAATAACCGAACCATAAGGAATCGCTACAGTGGTACTCCCTTGCATAAAACGGAGAATCCCCTGGTGGATCAAATTACCCACATCCACCAACTCTCTGCTGCAAATAGCAAACAACAAGATAGCCCTCTCCACTGTCACCTCATTAGAATGCCTAGTAGGGATGAGGTTAGCACAAATGAACAAATGCCAAATACGCGCATACTGATTCAGAGCCATCGACATAAACGAAGTAGGCTCAGTAGTGCCACGCCTCAAGGTCCACTGTGTACCTGGAACACATAACCTCTGAATAATCATCTGAAGGTCCACAGCATCGCGAGTCCTTCCCGACCAATCCTCTTGATTCCTCCTAGGAGTCGGAAGACCAAGAACACGACGAATAGCACGCGGCCGATAATCCACACGAAACCCACGAACTTGGCTAATCCCATTCCTGTCCACACTAGCATTCGCATAAAACTCGCGAACCACCGTCATCGGAACAGGCTCCGGAGCCTCACAAAATTGCTCCCAACCTCTCTCCGCAATATTCTCCAACATATACCCATCCGATGCCGTAGGCAAAAGACCCCTCTCACGGGCAATAGGACGCCCCAACAACTCATTATAAGCCTCACGAGCCTCATTAGAAACAAATTGAGGTCCACCATTACCTCCCCCAGAATCAGATGACGAAGAAGAACGAGGGTGCCTTCCACCAGCCCCACTACCACTAGCACCCTCACTACCACCACCAATTACAACTCGTTGTCGCTTGGATGCCATTGAATCGAATGGAAGAAAGTGTTTAGAGTGTTTGAGAATTTGTGAGATTTGTAAGTAGTGTATGTATAGGTTGTATAGGTAGGGTTATGGGATGTGGGTTTATATAGAGGAGTTTAGGGTTAGAGGGTATGGGTAGTGGGTTAGGGTAATGGGCCACTAATTACAACAACACTTTTCTTTTTTTTTTCTTTTTTTTTTCAAATTTTCTGTTTTTTTTTCTCAGCAGACTACACGGCGCTGCCGCGCCATTTTTATGCCTTAGCACGGCGCTGCCGCGCCAGAACTTCTGCTGAAATTTTTTTTCTATTTTTCTATTTTTTTTTTTTTTTTTTTTTTTAGAAGAATTAAAAGCCTACCATCAAGTGGGTTGCCTCCCACGAAGCGCTCTTTTTAAGTCATTAGCTTGACATAACTCCATCTCCTTACGTTGTGCAAATTAGAACCGCGGTCTCAACTTCGCGATTCAACTTCTCTCCAAAATATGGCTTTAACCGCTGACCATTGACCTTGAACGACTGGTCCGGTGACTTGTCAAAAATCTCCACTGCTCCATGCTGAAAAACTGTTTTAACTGAGAATGGACCTGACCAACGTGACTTCAACTTTCCAGGAAATAACCGAAGTCGAGAGTTGAACAACACCAATTGCCCGGGCACAAATGTCTTAATAACCAACCGACGATCATGCCACCTTTTGACTTTCTCTTTATATAGCTTGTTGTTCTCATAAGCTTGCAATCGAAACTCGTCCACTTCATTCAACTGAACCATACGCTTTTCACCTGCTGCTGTAAGATCAAAATTCAGCTTCTTCAACGCCCAATAAGCCTTGTGTTCTAACTCAGCTGGAAGATGACATGTTTTTCCATACACAAGCTGAAATGGTGACATTCCCAAAGGTGTTTTATAGGCCGTCCGATAAGCCCACACTGCTTCATCAAGCTTCAACGCCCAATCCTTCCTAGAAGGACTTACCACCTTCTCAAGAATCCGTTTAATTTCACGATTAGACACTTCAGCTTGCCCATTGGTTTGAGGATGATAAGCTGTAGCAACTCGATGATTGATATTGTAGCGTGCCATAAGAGATGTAAACTTCCGATTGCAAAAGTGCGTACCTTCATCACTGATGATAACCCGTGGAGTGCCAAACCGAGTAAATATATTCTTGTGAAGGAAATTAAGCACCACCTTAGCATCATTCGTTGGAAGTGCCTTTACCTCCACCCACTTAGACACATAATCCACAGCTAACAGAATATACTGATTACCACATGACGGAATGAACGGTCCCATGAAGTCGATTCCCCACACGTCAAAGATCTCTACCTCCAACATGACATTAAGAGGCATCTCGTCCCTACGAGAAATATTACCAACTCGTTGACATCGATCACATCTCAACACAAACTGATGAGCATCCTTGAATAGAGTCGGCCAATAGAAACCTGCTTGAAGAATACGTGTGGCTGTCTTTTCACCCGCATAATGGCCTCCATAAGCTGTAGCATGACAATCACTAAGAATAGCCTCGGTCTCACTGTAAGGAACACAACGCCTAATAATCTGATCAACTCCTTGCTTGAACAAAAACGGCTCATCCCAAATATACTGCTTGACATCATGTAAGAATTTCTTCTTTTGAGCATAAGAGAGCTCAGGTGGTATGATGTTACTTACTAGATAATTCACAATGTCGGCATACCATGGTTCAACATCTTTCACACTGAATAGTTGCTCATCCGGAAAAAACTCATTAATAACCGTATTATCTTTAGGTGACTTCCCATGATCTTCCAATCTAGAGAGATGGTCAGCTACCTAATTCTCCGTCCCCTTTCTGTCCTTGATTTCCACGTCAAATTCTTGCAACAGAAGAACCCAACGAATCAACCTTGGCTTAGCATCTTTCTTCGCCAGGAGATAGCGAATAGCAGCATGATCCGTATAAACTGTCACCTTAGTACCAAGCAGATAAGAGCGAAACTTTTCAAACCCGTAGACAATAGCAAGTAGTTCCTTCTCAGTGGTGGTGTAATTCATCTGAGCATCATTAAGAGTTTTGCTTGCATAATAAATAACATGAAACACCTTTTCTTTCCTTTGGCCTAGAACGGCCCCAAGTGCAAAATCACTAGCATCGCACATCAAAGCAAATGGTTGGTTCCAATCAGGAGCTGTAATAACTGGAGCAGAAATTAATTTCTTCTTCAAGATCTCGAATGCCTGTAAGCACGACTCATCAAACTTGAATGGAACATCTTTTTCCAAGAGATTGCAAAGTGGCTTAGAAATTTTTGAGAAATCCTTTATGAAACGCCTGTAAAACCCTGCATGACCAAGAAAGCTGCGAATGCCCTTAACTGAAACAGGGGCAGGAAGGTTCTCAATAGTCGCCACCTTTGCCTTGTCAACTTCCAAACCTTTACACGAAACCTTGTGTCCCAGAATGACACCTTCTTGTACCATGAAATGGCACTTTTCCCAATTTAGAACAAGATTTGTCTCCACACAACGCTTTAGAACCAAACTCAAGTTTTCCAAGCACTCATCGAAAGAATCCCCAAAGACTGAGAAATCGTCCATAAATACTTCCACATTACTTCCAATCATGTCAGAAAAAATGGCCATCATGCATCTCTGAAAAGTAGCTGGTGCTCCACACAACCCGAAAGAAACACGTCTGAATGCAAATGTACCAAATGGACAAGTGAATGTAGTCTTCTCTTGATCCTCGGGTGCTATGCAAATCTGATTATAACCAGAATAACCATCAAGCAAGCAATAGTACTGATGTCCAGCCAATCTGTCCAGCATCTGATTCTCTAAAGTTTTCAACGACACCGCCTGACTCTTGTACATCATTCGAAGCTCTTCCAATTCAGACTTCTCAGACTGATTCAATGGATTCCCTTGAGACGGTTGAAATCCCGGTGGATTGAATGGTTGCCTTGGAGCATAAGGTGATGGTTGATAGTTCTGATTATATTGCCTTGCATTGAACTGCTGATTTTGTGGTTGCTGAACACCACCCTGATTGTTGCTCCAACTGAAATTAGGATGATTCCGATTGTTTGGATGATACACATTAGGTGCTGGTTGCTGATTTCTCTGAAAGTTACTAACAAACTGTGCTGATTCAGATGAGATAGCACACAGATTCGTGTCATGAGCCCCTGCACACAATTCACACACCATAGCAACCTGGTTAGTCCCATGATTAGAAAGGGAATCTACCTTCATTGTCAACGCTTTGAGTTGAGCAGCAATAGCAGTAGCTGCGTCCAAGTCAAGAATTCCAGCCACTTTAGCAGGTGGCAAGCGTTGAATAGGATTCTGAAACTCATTGGCGGCCATCATCTCGATAAGATTATAGGCGTCCTCATAGCTTTTTGCCCACAGTGCTCCTCCAGAAGCTGCATCAAGCATAGGCCTTGACTGAGCTCCCAATCCATTATAGAAATTGCTGATTACCATCCAATCTGGCATCCCATGATGAGGACAACGTGCCAATATCTCCTTGTACCTTTCCCAAGCTTCCCCCAAAGATTCCTGGGATTGCTGAGCAAACTGAGAAATAGAATTTCTATAAGCTGCTGTCTTCGCCATGGAGAAATACTTCGTCAAGAACTTTTGAGCACAGTCTGCCCATGTTGTAATAGAACCTGATGGCATGGAATGTAACCAACTCTTGGCTTTATCCCTAAGAGAGAAGGGAAATAGCCTCAATCTGATTGCGTCATCTGTAACTCCGTTGAATTTGAAGGTATCACAGATCTCAAGAAAGTCCCTAATATGAGCATTAGGATCTTCAGCAGGACTACCCCCAAACTGAACCGTATTCTGAATCATCTGAATGATGTTTGGCTTAAGCTCGAAGTTATTTGCCCCAATAGCTGGACGAACAATGCTGGTATGAATGTCCTCCACTTTTGGCTGAGAGAATTCACTCAAAGCCTTCGCTGGTTGTGCTTGATCATCCATATCTTCTTTTGATTCACGCTTGTTTTCTACACTGATGTTCTCAAAGTCAAGTTTCCTTCGTGCTAGTTCTTCTCTTCTTGCTAATTCTTCTCTACGTGCTCGAGCTCGTGTACGCATACACTCTCAATAAGTACCTGAAATTCACCAACTAGAAAAATTGGTGAGAACGTCCTAGTCACCGAACTTTAATGACCACTGATGGTAAATACTGAAACTAAACAAATAAAACCAAATTCCCCGGCAGCGGCGCCAAAAACTTGTTACGACCAAACTCAACACGCAAGTGCACGTGATCTCAAGTAATACAGATAGCAAATAAGGTTCGTTCCTACAGGGAATTGTTGTCTTGTCTAGTTAATTCACTCACCAATGTATGACTATTATTCGATGCTAAAACAATAACAATTGGATTTTGTTTACCACTAAAATTATTCTAAAATTTATAACTAATTATCAACTACTTGAACGAATGATTTATATTGAATTACTTATGCAATTAAAACATGGGATTTCAACTTCATTAAACAATCCATCTAAAGTTTCCAATTCTCTAGCCCTTTTTATGTGAATTATTAATACCTGATCGAACACACAAAACTGATAAAAGCCAACTTTCGTTGCACAAATACCATCCTAAATAATTTCCACAATAAGATGGAAATCACTTAGTCTCCAAAGTATGCTTAGTCCCTATATGTCTATAGAGATTGAAAACATATTTGTTTAAGTACAAGCATTCAATTGATCACATAGTCATCATAAAACGGTTAGAGTTACGACACTAATTACGAATGATATTCTCACGCATAAACCTATGCTAGCATGGCAAATTCTAAACTCTTAAATCCACTTTCGCTTCAATAAGAATTAACACACAATTACAGGAGTTAGCTACTCTCCTATAACGAATTAAAAACAACCATGATAGGATATCGCATCAATCACACTGTAGGCATCGAGAAAATTCAACAAATAAACTTCATGAATAACTCCGCTAAAACCCCATGACAACGAGTTAGTTCATAATCAAACTAATCGTCACCATGGGTTCTAATGAAAACATGATTGAAGGAAATGAATTTATATTAAAATAATTATCAAAGGTTCTAAGATTACACCCAAACCAAGCATCCACAAGCTAGAATACAAGAATAATTGAAAACTATCTTCTTCCTTGCTTCTTCGTGCTTTTTAAAACTACGTAGATAAATTGTGGTATGAGTCTCTCTCTTGATCTCTAGGGTTTTTTTTTTCTTTATATATGCCTCCAGGTGCAATAATTCGTATGGATTTGTAATTTTTTTACTTCCACTCGAAAAATCAGCAATTAGGTTAAAACAGGAATTTTTCGCCGGAGTGCCCGGCGCTGCCGCGCCAATTTTGTATAGGAGCACGGCGCTGCCGCGCCAGGATCACTGCTCAGTTTTTTTCAAGCGGCGCTGCCGCGCCATTCTCAAGTACTAACACGGCGCTGCCGCGCCATTCCCTCTGTCCAGCAAACTGAATTTTTTCCCTTTTCTTCATTATAACTCCGTTTCGCGCTCCGATTGCTCCGCTTCGTTCCTAGTATACCTGTGATAAATATACCTGCACAATACCTTTAAAAGAGATCAAAAATACCACAACTCGAGTACAAACATTCGTTTTAAGCCAAACGGAAACGTTCTAAGTGAATAAAATACCCACTTATCATCACCCCAGAAGAAGGATCTCCAATAACTAGGTCATTTGTGTGATCCTTGTTCCACCTTGTGGTTCTAGGCAAGCTTCTTGTTTGACCTGAAACAGTAGCCTCAGTTTGGGGAACTGAGTCTTCACCAGGGCAATTGTCTCCACCATTTTCTTCAATATCTCCAGAGTCACCATCATTTTGAATATTTCCTGAAATTGTTTGTGACTGAGCTGGAGTTTGATTAGCATCACTTTCAATGACAGCATCTTTTTCAAGATCAACAGTTTGAGTGTATGTGGGTTCTTCATCAACAATTTCTTCTTCCTCCAAGTATCCTTGATTCTCAAATCTAAGAATCTGCATTTGACCATCCTCATGCAATCCAGGAAACTTGGTTTCATCAAATGTGACATTTACACTTTCATCTATGATCATGTGTTCCAAGAGATAGACTCTGTAAGCAGTCCTTTCTAGAGCATACCCCATGAAAATACCTTCATAAACTTTGGTGTCAAATTTCCTTTTCTTTTCATGGTTGTCTTTCATCATGAAGCATTTGCTTCCAAACACATGGAAATACTTAACAGTAGGTTTCATTTCATTTAGCAGATAGTAAGGAGTGTTCCCGTGAGTCTTGTTAATCAAGGTTTTGTTCTGTGTATAACAGGTTGTGTTGATAGCTTCTTCCCAGAAGTATGTAGGTAACTTTGCATCATGAAGCATAGTTCTGGCAGCTTCAATGAGAGTTCTGTTTTTCCTTTCTACAACTCCATTCTGTTGTGGTGTCCTTGCAGCAGAAAATTGTTGCACAATTCCTTCATCTTTGCAGAAATTACCAAGTGTGGCATTTCTGAACTCAGTGCCATTGTCACTTCTCAAAATTTGAACCTTGGCATTTGGAGTTCTATCAAGAACTCTTAAGTGATCAATGATGACTTGAGCAGCTTCATCTTTTGATTCTAGATACTTCACCCAAGTGTACCTATGTTGGTCATTGACTATTGCAGAAGGGGGGGGGGGGGTTGAATGAAATACTGATAAATCTCAATCTACGTTTCAACTACAAAAACTAAGATTAACGTTTATCAGTTTATGGAATGCAAACACAAGTAGACACACGAGTATTTCTCACAAAATAAATGTTTTATTTATTTTGAAATGGGTTGCTACAACCTCAAGAAAATGTTCGTTTTCTTGAGCTTCAGTTTCTCGAGTGATTACAAAGAATGGATTGAGAGATAGTCTACGTACACTAATCCTATCACAATCAACACGGGTCTTGTGAAGATGTTGTCATTTTCATGTGGCAGCTTCTTAGAAATTGCCTACTCGTGAATCTTTCCTAAATTGCTATACAAACAGCTTATCAGTACTGGACAAAGCAATCTAGAAACATTCTATATTAAGCTAACACAATTCAGTAGATGTAGATTTGTCATACTCTAGAATTGGTGAGATTTGTCATGTGATCTCTCAAGTCTCGGTCGTAGTCTTGCAGACCTGTTGTAGTGTTGGGATACTACAACACGACTGTTTCTTGAACATCCAAACTGTCACAAGTTTGACTGGGTTGTTCTCCGATACAAATGTTATCATTTCATGACAGTATCCTGATGGCTAAGCTTGTTGTCACAATAATGCGCTTTTGGTAACAATAGGAAATTCCCGCAGAAGGTGCTGTCAGGATTTCCAAGCTTGCTGTCAGGCTAAAGTAAAGTTGTTGTCCGAGGGCTTCCGCCAATGTTGTTGTCAGAGTGAATGTATTGTCGTGACTTGCAACATGTTGTCTTCTTGTAACCTTATTGTCAATGCTGTGACAGTAATCTTTATTCTTGTTGTCCATCTTGAGTACTTCTTGAGGCTTGAAGAAATAAATGAACTTCTACCAAGATGTACTAGAATCTTATTTGCAATGAACAAAAACAGTTACAAAGACATACTCTGGCTGTGACATTATGTTTATACTTAATAAAATTAAGTATTTAAAATATCTAGTTAAGTTGTCTCATAGCTATCACCCATAAATCCTAACAATCTCCCCCAATTTGTTTTTATGGACAATAACAACAAATTTACAATTAATACATGCTGACAACTTCACTAACAAGATCAGAATTGACAAAGGATTTTTACTTAGCTTCAGATTTCCTTTTCTGTCTTGCTTCATCCTCTCTGTTGAGAGCTTCCTTAAGAACTTCTCTGAGTTCTTCCACCAGTGCTTTTTCATCAGGAGTGATGGCCTCATCTTCAATCTCATCAATGTGCTTTTGGACTGTCTTGGAGAGGCATACTTTAGCATCCTGAAGATCCATCCATAAGTCCTTACCAAATGCATGAGTTCTGAACTTCAGTATGCCTTCAAAAAGTTTGAATCTACTTCCAGGGTATGCATTCAGGGTTTTTCTCCTTGACTTATCCAGCTTTGAGTTTTACCCTTTCTCCTTTGAAGAATGTCCTCAATCTCAGAAGAGCATAGCTGTTCCAATGGATGAATTGATCCAATCACCAGGTAGAGTAAGTCTTTCAGGGCACTGGTTTTTAGTTTATGAAAGCTTCTCACAGGAATCTCTTCCCATATGAACTTGATTCTCAGAGGATTCTCAAGCATACAAGATTGGTAATTGGGTCCTTTACTCTCCACCCTGTTGGCTTCTCTACTTTTATTCAAGAATGAATCTTGCATATCTTCAGTGGTTTTTCTTCCTGTAGGATTTGAGGATTCCTCATGACTTGGTTGGGTTTGCACCTCTTCTTCAGGAAGATCATCTTAATACTCAGCTATTTCTTCATCAAAATATTCAAGCAAATGAGCAATATCAGCATCATCAAACAGTGACCATTCCCCAAATTTCTGATAGAATTATTCATCTCTCACAGCTTTGTATGCCAAAACATGGTTCATGACTTTCTCAGGAACATTGTCATAACCTTGCATTAGATTGACCATCCTTACCAAGTAGAAGTAATCAATTGTCCTTGTTTCTGTTCTCCTACTGTATGAAAGAGTTTCTGATACATCATGTGATGTCACCTCCATGGCAAAATCCTTTTTAACTATCACAGATCTTGATGCATCAAACCAAACAACATATCCAGTTGCTTCTTTGTTGCTATCCAACTTCACCTCAACATTCTTGATTTATTCAGCTTCTTTTTCCAGAAGATCCAGAGAGCTGTAAAGTTTTGATTGGATAGGCTTCCTCAGTTTCCTGCCAAGCCCAGTGGCTTTCTCCTTTCCTGGGTACTTGTGTTTTCGTTTCATTGCTTTTGTAGTCTCCTCAGGTTTAGGTTCCTTTCTAGAAAACCAAGCCCTTCCTAAGAATTTTGTCCTTTTAGGTTTGACAGTAGGCTTGATTTCATCCTTGACAGCATCTTTGTTGATAGTGTCCTCTATGACAGTATCTTCCTTGACAATGTCTTTTGTGACAGCTTCTTTGAGGACAGTGTCTTCTATGACAGCTTCTTTGGTGACAGTATCTTTTTCAGCATTTATACTATCTATTGCACATCTCAAGATATTTGCCTCCAAAGCTTCAATTAATTCAGACTCCTCTTCTTCTGTAACTCCAGCATCTTTCTTTTCTTGCACAGGAGTTTCTTCTTTATTTTCCTCCTGATATTTAGTTCCAACATTCCCAGAAGTACTTCCACTAGCATTTCCTGCTTCTCCAGTTCCTCCACTTCCATCCAACTCATCATCATCACCATGAGGAACATCATAGGAACATCTTTCTCCTTGTTCAGCTCTGTTGGAGTTTGCTTTGGAGATCATCTTCTTTATAGTAGAGCTCAGTTCCTTGTCCCTTTTCGCCAGCAAGTGATAGCTTGCATTGACAACAAGAACTCTTTCCTTGTTGGCTTTAGAGTTGAGAATCATGTTTAACACCTTCAATATTGACTTTGACTCCATTGTTGAAGTGCCTCCTAGACTCATGTATGCACATCTTCTGCTATCACTTTTAGTGGTACTTTCATAGTAGACACAAAATGGATTGGTGTAGACTTCTGGAAGTTTCTCTGAAATTAAATTCACCATTTGCAGATGTAAGATCTCATTGAAGGATGTATGGTTTGCCTTGATTTTGTTCTTCATCACAGTTAGCACGTTTGCTGGAAGACTCTGCAATAGCTGCATGGTGATGAATAAATATATCCCAGTGTTTAAGTACACATCAATAGCCCACCTTCTTTCTTCATTGATCTTTACACATACACTGGTGATTTTCTCTTTAAGCAAGGTTGAGCAGTTATTCAACCTTCTGCTAGGCTCCTTCATAGCTTCCTCAACTATCTTGTAGAAGTCCTCATCAAGATTCTTCAGAGTGCTTTCCCTGTAGCTAACCATCAAAGCATTGGCATCTTCTTGGCTAAACTCTGTTCCTTCACTCCATGTGTTACCTGACAAGATGTATTCAGGCATCTTGTCTTTCCATTTTCCCAGCCTATTCTGCTCCTCATTTTCTCTCCATTGCTTTTCAAGAGCACTCTCCTTTGGCATTGGAGTTGGCTCTCTTATTGTCACAGGAGGTAGTACTGGTTTCTTGGAAGGAACACTCCCTTGTAGGGCTGTGCATTCGGTTAAAACCGAACCGAACCGAATTTTTTTTCGGTTAACCGAAACCGAAATTGTGGGAAAAAGGCTACCGAAAACCGAACCGAAATAATTTTTGTTTTGAACCGAACCGAAATAAATAAATCGGTTATAACCGAAAACCGAAATTTAAAACCGAAATTTAATACAAGTTACTGAAAATAAATAAAAACATTCAAAAAAAATCCAATTTTACACAAAATCACTGGCAAGACTATTGAATGGCAGAGGCCAGATGGCAAAATATAAAAGCAAGACAAAATGCATGAGGTCCTGCTGCTCCTGAGTCCTGATCTTCAAAATTCATGCTGCAACACACTGCTGATTAAAAAGGCATAACAGATTAATAGATAATATATTATTGATATAAAATTTTATTTTTTATGTATATAAATAGTAATTCGGTTATTTATTCGGTTTTTCGGTTAACCGCGGTTAAAAACCGAATTACCGAAAAACCGAATTACTAATATTTTTTTACCGAAAACCGAACCGAATTATGAATATTGGTTAACCGAACCGAAATTATTTCGGTTATTCGGTTCGGTTATCGGTTAACCGAACCGAATGCACAGCCCTGCTCCCTTGCATTGCTTCCAGGGCTTCTTTAGACATAAGAACTGTTTCTCCAGCCATCTCATATTCAAAGAGATTTCCAGTTTCTTGCTCTTGCTCCCCCTTACTTCCTGAACCTCCTTTTGCTCCCCTTTTTCTCTTTGCAGACACTGTTTTCTTTTTAGCTGCAGGCTCCCCCTCACTCCTTGAAACCTCCTTTGAGATAGGCTCCCCCTTAGCAACATCCTGCTTGGGGACACCTACTGATTCTGATTTTTCCCTTCTTGATTCTGCCCTTTGTGATTTTGATCTTGCCCTTTTCTCCCCCTTAGGTAAGTTGGCAGCATTAAGACTTGCAGAAAGAACCTGAATAGTTTCCTGAAGACTGGAGAAGCCAGAGGCTACCATGGTAGACAGGCTGTCAATCTTGGATTCCATGGAGAGACACCTGTTCTCTAGAGCTTCCAACCTGAGTGCAGTAGAGGGGCCACCTATTCTTCACCTTCTTGGGGTGAAGGAAAAGATTGGGGCTTGGAGGCTGCGGGGGTTCTCACACTCTCATTGTTTTTCTGAGTGATCTCATCACTCCTCACAAAAGAACTCTCAAGGCCTAGTGCCTGTAAGTGTGGGGCTCCCTCAAATTCTCCCTGGACATGCCCAAGTCCCTCACCTTTTGCCAACTCATTTGGCTGCCTCTCATTTTTATGCTCACCTCTCTTTTCTTTTATCTCTTTTTTTCTTTTGCACACCCTCACTCATCCTAGATGCATGGGTATGAGAAGTACTTACATGCAATGAAATATATGGTTAGAATGTACCTTTAAGAACTGAGATAGTGGCACATCATCATTAGAGACATCCTCAACAATTACAGCATCAAAATCAGGCTGAGCAGAGGTGACAAGAGCTTTGTCAAGAATGTTACTGTCAGTTGGAAGATTGACAGTAGGTTCCACTGCATCTTGGACAGCATGTTTGGTTGTGACATCAATTTCAGCTGTGTCCTTGACAACAGGGTCACCTTTGACAGCAACATTTTCAGAGTCTTTGATAGCAACTGAGGCCGTGACAGCATCTTCCCTGAGGTAAGATGCTCCTTGGAGATTGAACAAGGTACTGGCTGTTTCACTTTCTAGCAGAGATGTACCTTGCTCTTTCTCAGTGTTTGAAGGAGTGGTGTCCATTTCACTTTGAGAAATGGCTTGTGGACCACTTGATGGGGGCTCATCCATGATTGGAGATGGATGATCAAAACCTGAAGGGTTGGGACTGTCCCCCTCTCTAGGTTGTGGAGAAGAAACAAATGAATGAGTAGGGAAGTACGAAGGTGAAAGTGGAGAAGATAGTGATGGCTGCTTCACAGATAAACCTTGTGAAGCATCAATGGGGGAAGTGAAATCCTCACTGTGCCCTGACTCCATATGTGTTTCTGCAAGTGGAGGCTCCTCATGAGTTGGAACATGAGGTTGTGTAGACTCTTTACAGGGTGCCTTGGGAGACATGCCAATTTCAATAGATGTCCCTTGTTGAGAAGGAACATCTAGGGAGGAGTTTATTTCCCTGTTTTCCTCTACAGTCTTTTAGGAGACTGCAGGGTGGTTGACAGTGGTTTTGGTCCTCTTAACTCTCTTCTTTTTAGGCTCAGGAGAAACCACTGTGGGTTCTGTTTGACTACCTTCCTTATTTGCTGCACTAGGTGCAGGAACTCCCTCTTGACTCTCAACACTACCACCAACACCAGTCTCTAGGGATCTTTTTCTGGATTCTTGTAAGGCTTGTCTCTGTACTTTGGGAAGTCTAGAGAACCTAGGCTGAGTGTATGGGGTAGAATGAGGGTTAGCTGAATTGGGGTCTAATCCAGCTTCATTCTCAACAGTGAAGGTGTCAAAACCAGAAGGCAATGGAAAATCAAGGTTAGGCACTTGATCAACCATGTGTTTGGTGAAACATAGTGGAATATGTGCATTTAAATTCTGTGAAGTGAGAGTTGTGTGAGTGTTTCTTTTTAGTACAGGGCATACCTCTAAACGAGGGGCATTCTCATCAAAATCACATAAAGAATTAATGCACAACATTAGAAAGCGATGATAGATGTTTACCTTCTTACCTATGGCAGCCTTGAGGTGTGCCATGAGTAGCTTTCCAACATCCACTTTGTACCCATGAACAAGAGAGTGAGTGAGCTTCTTAATGTACGTGGGAATTCCATTCCAGCCTATGGTCTTGGTATAAAACACCTTCACCATAGCATCGAACACCATGCTCCACTCCTTTCGGAGATACTTCCTGTCCATTTCACCAGAAGGGTACCACTTTGTTGTTCCCTCTTCAAGAATGGGTCCAGAATACCCAATTTTCAAGAAGAGCTTCTTCAAGGTCTCATCATTAGCAAGCTCAGTATAAGTCTTTCCTGGTTCTAGCACAATTCCCAAAGCCGCATTGATGCCCTTGATAGTGAGAATGTAACTGTGCTCCTTGATTTTGAAATGAATAGTGGAGTTGTCACCATCTCCTTGAGCAACAACAGATTCCCAGAAATTTTCAATCCTGTCTAGGTCAAGAACAGGAGTTGAGGTAATTGCATACCCAAGATAGGACTTATTCATGAAAGAAACAAGCCCTTTGAAATTGTCACCAACATCACTAGGAGAGTAAATGCCAGCAAGGTTAGTCTGTGAAATTGATTGTTTGGGGGCCATTTTTGCTTGTTAAGAGAAGAAAGAAGGTAGAAGATGAATTTCTTGGAGAGAAGAGAAAGGAGAGTGTTGTGCTACTTTTTGAGAGCAGTTGAATGTTTGATGAATTAAGAGGGAAGTTCAAGCGTTTAACTGACAAAGTGGAAAAGTGAAATCGTGTCTTAACCCAATTAACAGTCACGTGGGTTACTGGCTGATTTCTCTCTCCTCGTGGAGGATGAGTGTCCAAAATTAACGGTCCACTACTTTGACAGTAACCTGTGCGCTCAAAACAACCGTGTCAGTAACTTTGGTGTGATGACAACATGTTTTGCGTGACAGAAACATTTCACGCAAAACTTACTGTCATCGTTAAGTTCTCATATGACAGTATCTTTTACAAATCGTGACAGAAAGTTGTTTACTGTTGTCGAGAAGCTAACTGTCAATTAACCGTGACAACTACTTTTTTTGATGACAGCAACCTTTGCAGGAAAACAACAACTATCGAGACTTTGTATTGAAACTGTTATGATAAATAACTTAACTGAAGAGACACCAGTTAAACATATACAATATTTATTACTGATTCATTATTCATTCATAACAAATTCAACCATTTAAGTAATTAACAACACATACAGCAAGCAATAAGAAACTACAGAAGGAAAAGAATAAATTTTATTAATTGAAGAGGGTGAAATTACTACACTTGGTAAGATTAACTATTCATTATAGTTTTTCTTATCCAATTCTAGAAATTCTGCCCTAACTTCTTCCTCTGTGGTTCCTTCTTCCTTGAGGAGTGCTTGAAACTCCTTCTCATGTTCTTGCCACTTAGCCTCCTCAGCGACTTTGGCAGCAAGTTCTTTTTCCTCTTCCTCATCGAGGGCATCCAACAGTTCATCAAATAACTCTTCAACCTCTTCCTTATAGGGAGAATCACAACTGATCTTTGGCATGTATTCGATTCCTACTTTGTTTTCCATTTTACCTTTTTATGAATGATTAACTAATATGGCCTAAGGTTCATTTTATAGGCATACTAGGTAAAGGGGAGGTAAATGGTCAACAGTTTAGAATATCCATACAACTACTACAGATTGAAATTAAGTGATGTCTACCACTAATCCAACAATCAAGGCAAAACTGACCAATCAAGGAAATTCCTTGACCAATTTCAACATTAAAAACCATGCAAGTTAATGTCATACAGAATCAAACTATCAAGTATAGGACTAGCAAAAAATTCAATTTAACATAGTCAAAGTAAACGTGCTGTCGAAAACAGATAGAGACTTAAATAGACAGTAACTTTCTCATGACAGCAACTTTTGAGATGTTACTGTCACAAGCTTCATTTGAATATTAGAATGGAAAAATTAGTAAATTAACATACCAAATTCAGCATTCCCAATTCACTTACCAACCTGTTAAAGGTTGCTTCATCCAGTGGTTTTGTAAATATGTCTGCAAGTTGCTTTTCTATAGGTACATAGATCAACTTCACTGTTCCTCTTTCAACATGCTCTCTTATGAAATGATGTCTGCTATCAATGTGCTTTGTCCTAGAGTGTTGAACAAGATTGTCTGAGATGGCTATGGCACTAGTGTTGTCACAGTAGATAGGGATATTATTTAACACTAGGCCATAATCCAACAGTTGATTCTTCATCCACAGAATTTGTGCACAGCAACTTCCAGCTGCAATGTACTCAGCTTCTGCAGTAGAAGTAGAAACTGAATGCTGCTTCTTACTAAACCAGGACACCAATATTCCACCAAGAAACTGACAGCTTCCTGTAGTACTCTTTCTGTCAATTCTACACCCAGCATAGTCTGAATCAGAATACCCCACTAGCTCAAATCCAGTATTTTTAGGATACCAAAGGCCTAGATTAGGGGTGCCCTTTAGATATCTAAACATTCTCTTGATATCTACCAAGTGTGACTCCTTTGGATCAGCCTGAAACCTTGTACAGAGACATGTAGCAAACATTATGTCAGCTCTTCTAGCAGTTAGGTAGAGAAGAGATCCAACCATGCCTCTGTAAGCAATAGAGTCCACTTTCTTCCCTTTGGAGTCTAGATCCAAACTAGTTGAAGTAGAGATGGGAGTCTTGGTAGGTGATGAATCTTCTAGGTTGAACTTCTTGAGAAGTTCCTTGACGTACTTTGCTTGACAAATGAAGATACCATCATCTTTCTGAAGAACTTGTAACCCACGGAAGAATGACAGTTCTCCCATCATGTTCATCTCATATTTGTTGCTCATTAGAGATGAAAACTTCTCACACAACTTCTCATTTGATGAACCAAAGATGATATCATCAACATAAATTTGAACCAGAATGATGTCTTTGCCATGATGCTTGTAGAATAGAGTCTTATCTACTACACCTCTTGTAAACTGGGTTTCCAATAGAAAGGCTGAGAGGGTATCATACTAGGCTCTTGGAGCTTGTTTCAAACCATAAAGTGCCTTGAACAGCTTGTACACAAAATCATACATTTCAGCATCTTCAAAACCAGGTGGCTGTTCAACATACACTTCTTCCTCCAACTCTCCATTTAGAAAAGCACTTTTGACATCCATTTGGAACACCTTGAAGTTACAGTGTGCAGCAAAGGCTAGAAAAATCCCGATAGCTTCAAGTCTGGCAACAGGTACAAATGTCTCATCATAATCTATCCCTTCCTGTTGACAGTAGCCTTTATCTACTAGCCTTGCCTTATTTCTGGTCACATTTCCATTTTCATCTAGTTTGTTTCTGAAAACCCACTTTGTCTCAATAACTGATTTTCCCTTTGGTCTTGGAACCAACTTCCATACATTGTTCCTTTCAAACTGGTTGAGTTCCTCTTGCATAGCAATCACCCAATCAGAATCCAACAATGCTTCATCAATAGTTTTTGGCTTCATTTGAGACAGAAAACAGGAAAACATGCTGTCAGCAGAAACATTGTTCCCGGTTCTCACCCCAGAAGAAGGATCTCCAATGATCAGGTCATTTGTGTGATCCATGTTCCACCTTGTGGTTCTGGGCAAGCTTCTTGTTTTATTTGGAACAGTAGCATCAGTTTGGGGAACTGAATCTTCACCAGGGCAATTGTCTCCACCATTTTCTTCAATGTCTCCAGAGTCACCATTATTTTGAATATTTCCTGAAATTTTTTGTGACTGAGCTGGAGTTTGATTAACATCATTTTCAATGACAACATCTTTTTCAGGTTCAACAGTTTGAGTGAATGCGGGTTCTTCATCAACAATTTCTTTTTCCAAAAAGTATCCTTGATTCTCAAATCTAAGAATCTGCATTTGACCTTCTTCATGCAGTCCAAGAAACTTGGTTTCATCAAATGTGACATTCACACTTTCATCTATGATCCTGTGTTCCAAAAGATAGACTCTATAGGCAGTCCTTTCTAGAGCATACCCCATGAAAATACCTTCATAAGCTTTGGTGTCAAATTTCCCTTTCTTTTCATGGTTGTTTTTCATCATGAAACATTTGCTTCCAAACACATGAAAATACTTGACAGTAGGTTTATTTTCATTTAGCAGATAGTAAGGAGTGTTCCCATGAGTCTTGTTGATCAAGGTTCTGTTCTATGTATAACAGGTTGTGTTGATAGCTTCTGCCCAGAAGTATGTAGGTAACTTTGCATCATGAAGAATAGTTCTGGCAGCTTCAATGAGAGTTCTGTTCTTCCTTTCTACAACTCCATTCTGCTGTGGTGTCCTTGCAGCAGAAAATTGTTGTACAATTCCTTCATCTTTGCAGAAATTACCAAGAGTGGCATTTCTGAACTCAGTGCCATTGTCACTTCTCAGAATTTGAACATTGGCGCCATTTGGAGCTCTGTCAAGTACTCTTAAGTGATCAATGATAACTTGAGCAGCTTAATCTTTTGATTCTAGATACTTCACCCAAGTATACCTAGAATAATCATCCACCATAACTAATGCATATCTCTTTTTGGCTAATGATGGAACATTGACTGGTCCAAAGAGATCCATGTGAATTAGTTTGAGTGGTTATGTGGTGGTGTTGACTTGCTTTGAACTACACCAAAAATGACCTATTGCAACCCCATCATATGGCTGTGTTGCATAAAATGTTGCTATAGACAAGAAACCTGCATATCTATTGTAATACTTTCAAAAATGTTACTTTAATGGGAAAGCGTTGCAAGCCTAAGAATCATTTTCACAATTTTAGGACAATAACAATGCTTCAGAAAAGTGTTACAATAACATGATACGCTTTTATCAATTTGGTACCAAATATTTAGGCTGGAGTTTAATTTTTTGGCTGGGCGGGTTTTTTTAGTACCAAATATTTGGTACCAAAATTTTTATTACACAAAAGTTTTAGTACACAAAATTTTTATTCCCTCTCTCACACTCTCTCGCCCCCTCTCTCAGATCTCTCCCGGCCTCACCTCTCCGACCTCACCTTTCCGACCTCACAAAACTCAATCCCTAAACCCCTAAATTCGATTTCAAAACTCAATCCCTAAAAACCCAAAAACCCCAGAAATTATTAAAACTTCAATTAGAGCAAACATCCAATTAAAGCTTCAATTAGAGGTATTATACCCAACTTTCTTCTATTTTGTTGGATTATAGATGTATATATGTGTATGCATGTGAATTTTGTTCGATTGTATGTGTTAATTAGTTGGTTTTTGTGTTAAATCTCTCTCTATCTCTCTCTCTCTCTCTCCCTCTCTCTCTCTCTCTCTCTCGATTGTATGTGTTATTTTGTCTAATTTTTTGTGTTAGTTAGACTTGGCTGAATTAGTACTGTGAATTTTGTGTATGAATTTTTTGTGAAATTGATTACTTTTTTCTTGGCTGAGTACTGTGTAATTGGTACCAGTTGTAGTAAATGTAGATTCTTTTAGGAATCAATTAAAGATTCTGTGATTAGTTAATTGTCTTCTAGAATTGTTAATTGTACTAAGTACTCTGTTCTTGGCTGAGTACTGTGTAATTGTACTACTGTGTAATTTTACTCTGTCTTGTCGTAAATTATGATGTCGTAAATTACAATTTCTTTGTAATTGTACTGTAACTTTTTGATTATATACCAACAATATTCGTGTCTCTGTAAAATTAATGTGCTATGTTTTTTTTGAATAATATGTAAGGTAGAAAATGGAAGATAAAGGAAAGAAATGGATATCAGTTCCAAAGTATAGTGATAAATATAAGAAGGGGGTGGAAGATTTTGTTAAGATAGCATTTGCTAGATATGCCGTAGGAAATGAGTTGATGTGTCCTTGTAAAATATGTAGTAATGTGTATTGGAGTGATGCCAAGGGTATACATGAGCATCTCATATGTAATGGTCCTTGTCCCCATTCTGTTGAATGGATTTACGAGGTCTCAACCCTTAAGATAAAGAGCGTTGTTGATGAGATGGACACTGATATAGGTATGGGTTTAGGAAACGAGTTTGAGGCGATGATACATAATGCATATGGGGATGATAATGATACTAGTGAAGATAGAGTTAGGAAGGGATTGAATGATGATGCAAGGAAATTTTATAGGCTTGTTAAGGAGGGTGGACAACCTTTATATCCTGAGTGTAAAAAATTTACTCGATTAAGTTTCATAGTTAGGCTTTACCAACTAAAGTGCATTCATGGATTTAGCGAGTCGGCATTTAGCGATTTGCTTGAGCTGATAAAGGAGGTTTTTCCTAATGTAAATCTCCCATCATCTTTTAATATGGCCAAGGGTATGATTAAAGACTTAGGTCTAGATTACCAAAAGATACATGCATGTCCAAATGACTGCATGCTATTTTGGGCTGAAAATGAGGGCATGGATATTTGCAAAAAGTGTGGAACATCAAGATGGAAAGTAGTTGAAGATAAAAATAATCCTAACGCGAACACGAACACGAATGTGTCAAAGGAACCTAAAATCCCATCAAAGGTGATGAGATATTTTCCTTTAAAGCCAAGGCTGCAAAGAATGTTTTTGAGCTCTGATTTTTCCAACTCAATGACATGGCATGCTTTAGCACGAAAGAAGGATGGCAAGTTGTGGCATCCGGCTGATGGCCAAGGTTGGAAGTCGATGGATACAAAATATCCTGAATTCGCAGCAGAAATCCGAAACGTTAGGTTAGGTTTAGCTGCGGACGGATTTAATCCATATCGATCAAAGAATATTTCACATAGCACCTGGCCAGTTGTGTTAGTAAATTACAACCTTCCCCCTGGTTAATCATGGAACAAGAAAATCTAATTCTTTCAACCTTAATCCCTGGCCCTATTCAACCTGGTAATGAAATAGATGTGTATATACAACCGTTAATTAGAGAGCTGAAAGATTTATGGGATGTTGGAATAGAAACTTATGATGTAAGGGTAGACAACACATTTACGCTACACGCAAGCCTCTTTTGGACGATAAGTGACTTTTTGGGATATGCAGTTTTATCGGGTTGGAGCACGAAAGGTAAACTAGCTTGTCCTTCTTGCCACTATGAGACCTCATCAACTTATATGAAACATAGTAAGAAGGTTGTCTATTTAAACCATAGAAAATTTATTCCTCCTGACCACAAGTGGAGGTCTGATACGAGGAGATTTAATGGAGATGTGGAAGTGCTAGGATGTCCTGAAATGTTAACCGGGACTGAGGTTGAGGAACTGTTGTGTGGTTATGAGAATGATTTCGGGAAGAAACAGACGAAGCATAGGGATTCTTCATTAGATTGCCCTTGGAAGAAAAAGTCCATTTTTTTCGAATTACCATATTGGAGTAGTAATATGGTTAGGCACAAACTTGATGTTATGCATATTGAGAAGAACATCTTCGATAAAATTTTGGGGACTTTGTTAAATATCGGGGGCAAGACAAAAGATCATCTTAATGCTCGTCAAGATTTGGAAGAAATGGGGATCAGAAAAATTCTTCATCCAGTCAAATGTACTGATAACATACATGTTGAAATTAGAGCAGCTAATTTTGATATGACAAAAAAGGAAAAAGAATTTTTTTTTTAGTTCAGTAAATTCTTGCATTATATAGTTTTAGTATTATGTCATTCTTTGCATTATTATCGCAGAAAGCAGAAAAGAAGATCGACCCTAAAAAGCTAGCTCCGAAAGATGATATTTATCAGAAAACACATAAACGGAAACAAGGACAGGAATATAAGGTAAGATGCAAGTATTTAAGTTTTTTAGTCATTTTCACCTATTAAAGATTCTGCAATATTTTCCTTTGAAGGTAGGCCTTCTTTCAGTTTTAATGTGTCCATGTTTATTCATAGGCTACAACTCCTGTTGAAGATGGCAGTGGGGCGGAACAAGTCAAAAAACCAAAACATGGACCGAATTGGCTTCTAGGAAGGTCTGGAAAATGCAGAAAAACAATGAAAGCTCAGTAGCCAATTCTTTGTAGTTCCAGTACACCTGCTACTGATATTGATGATCTCAAAAAGACTATAAAGGAGGAAATCATGGCTGAAATGCAGGAGATGGTAGACCAAAAGGTGTGTGAGAAAATGTCAAAGGTAATAGCGAAATTGGGAGAAATCAATCCAGATTTCAAATACCTTGATATTGAAGAGTTGTGTGCTGATACTACTACTGGTGACGAAAGTGAGGACAATGATCAGGAGGACAATGATCGTGAGGATGACGATGATCGCGAGGATGACGATGATCACGAGGATGACGAAAATGATGATTGATAATCAGTAGTACTTAACTCTTATTTTCTATATGCGTACTTTTGGTAGTAGGTTGGTATTTTGACATGATATGATATTAAGACTAAGTTTAATGTAGAATTGTGGTGTAAGTCGACATGTGTTTCGACTTTAGACTTAAGAACTAGATGTCGGACTATGTTTGGGTTTATTGACATGTGTTTGTTGGATTTTCAATTTCGGAACTTTGAAATGTCATTTCTGGTTTGGTACATGTGTTTTTTGGATTTTCCATTGGAATGAAATGTCATTTCTGGTGGATTGGTTTATATGCTTTTGTGCATGGTATATTAAAATTTCAGACAAGACATTGCAATCTGGATACTAAAAAGCGTTGCACATTAATGTTGCAATTAAAAACTATAAATATTACAATAGAGATTAAAATGTTGTAGATAAATGTTGCTAAAAAACCAAAATGTATTGCAAAAGGCATCAAAATGTTGCATCAAAGTGTTGCAATGAACTAACTTTGTAACATTTTTACTTAATAGATGTTGCAAAAAGGTGTTGCATTAGTCTATTGCAACACCTTAAAAATGTTACTAAAACAGACAAATGTGTTACAAAAAAATGCTATTGTAATATTTAAAAAAGGGTTACAATAAGTACATATAGTGTTACAATAGAAGCCATAGGCAACGCCAGTAAATGTAACACCTAATTTTGGTCAAAATGTTACATAAACATCTACTGTAACATTTTTAGGGTCTAACAATACACTTTTATGGGGTTACAATAGGTCATTTTTGGTGTAGTGTTGACCTGTGCACAACTTTCTTCAATTTTCCCATTTGACAGTCCTCACACAGTCCTTCTTGACAGAATTCCTGTTGAGGTAGTCCTCTCACTAGTTCCTTCTTCATCAGCATATTCATTGTTTTGAAGTTTAGGTGTGAGAGCTTCCTGTGCCAAAGCATGCTATCACCAACAGTAGCTTTACTGTAAAAACAGTAGACTTTGTCCTTCTTTGTTGAGCTTAGGTCAGCAACAAACAGGCTTCCTTTTCTTACCCCTTTGAGAGAGAGGCTTCCATCCTTCTTGTGATAGATATTGCACATCATCATGTCAAAATCAACCTTGAATCCCCTGTCACTGAATTGGCTGACACGGAGCAGGTTGTGCTTCAATCCATCAACAAGTGCAATATCATTAATGACAACATTCCCAATTTCCAAACAGCCATATCCCACTGTGTAACCCTTGCTGTTGTCTCCAAAGGTTATGATTGGGCCAGCTTTCTCTACAAATTGTGATAGTAGGGCTTTATCACCAGTCATGTGTCTTGAGCAGCCACTGTCAATGATCCATATGACCTGCTCCTTATTCTTGCCCTGCAAAACAAATTGTATTTAAGAGGCATATGGTACCCAATCCTTGTTGGGTCCTGTTACTTCAGTATCACAAGAATAATCAACATTTTCAACTTTAATCATCACATCAGGAATCTTCTGTTGGACTCCTTTCTTCACCCACTTTTCTTTAGAATTAGACTTGGTCTTCTTCTTAGTGGATATAGCCTTCTTACTATTTCCAGTAGGCTCAGAAGTCTCAACAGTTTGCATATAGAGACATTGTTCAGTAGATGAAATAGGCAAATTGAAACATGTACTCATGGCAGTTATTTTACAAGGCATACAGTCAATGTTATTGCAAACTACCATAGATCTATGCATAATGGGGGTCCTGTGTAAGTTACCATCTATCATGGTCACATTGTTCTTGACCTCTTTTGGTTTCTTACAAACTGAGTTAAGTGATGTGAAGAGCCACATTTATTGCATAGTTTTCTAGGAGCATTACCAGCATTAGCATTTCCATTTCCTAACTTACCATTTCTGTTTCTAGACTTGTAGGTAACTGTGTCAACAGGATGTTCTGAAGTTGCTGTCGAGCTTTCCTTGACAGTACCTTTCACACCTTCTGTCTTGACAGTAGGTTTGGAAGTTACTGTCTTTGAAGCTCTCTTGATAGTATCTTTGGAAGTTTCTGTCTTGCCATTTCTGACAGCATCTTTAGAACATTTTGTCAGATTGTTTGGGAAAGTTGCTGTCTTGGGGATTTTGACAGTATCTTTTCCTCCAACTGTTGTGCTGTCAATGCACTCATCCTCATCATCAAGTTGTTGTTTGATGAGCATGGCTTCCTCATCAAACTCAAGTTCAGAAAGTTTGAAAATTGGTTTGTTGATCTTCTTGAGGACATGTGGTTTGACAGAAGCATTAGTTGAACAATCCTGACTTACAATTTCCTTACCATGTCTTTTACCATACTCAAAACATATCCCTACTTTTTGATCCTCTGTGTGTTTCTCATGATAATCCTGAAGTTGTTTGGATGAGTTTCTATAGGCTTTAATCTTGAATTCATTTTCACTTATTTCTTTCCTTAGAAATTTTTCAATTTCTTTAGCACGGTCTAACTCATTTTTAAGTTTGGCATTCTCCTGTGTTAGAGATTCTAATCGACTGGTCTTTAACAAAAGCATGTCATTCTCAGAAGTGAGTGTTTCATTAAGTTTGGTTAACCTAGCAATTTCTTCATTTGCTGCAGTCAAACTAGTATGAACATTAAACATTTCAGCACTCAATTCCTCGACAGTTTGTTTGTATTCTTCTTTAGACATTTCAAGTAAGACAAGTGAAGGTACCTGACTTGGAGAGCTAGAGGAGACCTCATCAGTCTTAGCCATGAGGGCTAGATTCACATATTCCTCTTCCTCTTCATCATCAGAATCATCCCAACAGTTTCCCTCAGCCACATAGGCTTTTCCTTGTCCTATCTTGAAGTGTCCAGTTGACCCTTTTTCCAATCTTTGATTCTGCTTTGGTCTTCTGCACTCAGAAGCAAAATGACCAAGCTCATTGCAGTTGTAACACCTAAACTTGGATATGTCTACCATCTCTGTTTTGTAACCACCTCTTGTGGCACCACCTTCAACCTTGGAAGAATTCCCTCTGCTGAACCTTGATGTTTGACCTTGAGGCTTAAATGGCTTGTTTCTCTTGAATCTTATGTTTTTGAACTTCTTATCCATGTAAGCCATAGTTGGATTATCCATCTTCTCCATTTCTTCTAAGGAGTAGAAGTCTTCATCTTCAACATCAGTTATCTGCAGTACAACTTTCTCCTCATCATCCACCACTACAAGAAATCTGGCTTTTACCTACCAACTCTAAGTGTAGGTAAAAGTATCATATTGGTAAATAAATAGTTTTAATTACCAATATAACTTTGGTACAAATTGGTGAATAAAAGTTGGTAAATAAAGAGTGTTTACCTACATATATATATATATATTGGTAGATAAAGTATCATGTGGACCCCACTTAGTTAAATTAGTCATCAACTGATGTGGCACAAGCTTACGTGGCTATGATAGTTACGTGTCATTGACATGGCATACACATGTGGCACCTATGTGGAATGCCACATGGCACATCTAAAATGCGCCACCTGGTGTCTCAAACATACGCCATGTGTTGCTTCATAATTCTGCCACATGGCAGCTCACGGTTGTGCCATGTGGTGTTCCAGGAATGCACCACATGTCATCTCAGTTAGTGTACACATGGACCTATGATCATTTAACATGTGGCTTCTTACAACTAGTAGCATTTATTTTAAAATTTTGTATATGCTGCTTCTAATAATTCTTTTGCTTGCAATTTTTTTTAAACAAACACTGCATAAATTTAAATAATAAAAACAATAATAAACTCTCCATTAATTACATAATTGTTTGCTCAAATATAAAAAGACAGAAACCTAATATTAAAAGTTCCAACAATAGTAATAAAAATTCATTCTAAATTAACTATCTGAATTTGCATCTGCATATGAAGCTTCGTTTGTTGGAGATGTCTGAGGCATGAGATTGTTTTGACGTAGTATGTTAACAACCTCGTTAAGACGAGTATTGGTATCATTAAAATTTTGAAGTAATTCTTGGTAGCTTGGTTGATTAGGCTCAATAACAGGATGACCTGAATTATCGGTTGTACCAGCACAACGTCCCCATCCTCGCAAGTATACAGAATGACGACCAAGAACCCTTTCCATAATTTGTTTGTCAGACTTTTCCTCTGGTGTAAAATTTTCTCTTAGAGTCATCATATCATCCTGATAGAACATTATTTAGAATCAGGATTATCAAATATACTAATTACAATAAGTGATGAGTAAGGAAATAAAATATTTAAATAACTCCCATATAAATCTTCAAGGTCTGGCCCACTCCATCCCTTTTTTTCATCAAAATGTTGTAGGCGCCATGTCTCAATTTGTCCGGTGGAAGAGGTTAATGTCATTCCACGTCGAATGTGATGTCTAGGTGTAGAAACTGAACCGTTTTTAGATGGCCACTTTCTTTTGGCCTGATTTTCGCTATTCTTTTTTGCTCTTTCCTAAATAGAGTTATTAAATCAATAATCACTAAAAAAATAATATAGCAGGACTACACTAAAAAATGTAAATTAAGTCACCTTAAAATATTCTGTACTCCAAAAATCACATAAGAATTCCCAGTCTTTTTGTTGGTCATCATTTAAGTCTGGAAATCTTTTCTTTTTTGCCATCTCAATATCATTTCCACCTCTGATGCTTTTGAAGTATAAGTGCAACTTATACTTATGAGTCTTCCATGCTTTCCTCATCTGATCATCAATACATTCTCTAGTTGTTTCATCACTCAAGTCAATGTCAAAATTTTCCTACATATATAAAAGCAAATAAATAATAAGCATATATAGATCTTATACTGCATGTATAATAAGTAAGCATTATAGTGATATATAGGAATCTAATCTCAGTTGTAAAACACATAGGACATGCCTAAATAAATATGCATTTCATACACATGATACTCGCTACAACTAGAAATTACTTCAGCAATCTAATCTCAGCACCATGAACCATCAGTGCTGAACCATCAATCACAAGTAAACTATGTCATGTTTGCAAAAATTATATTCTACTACAAATAATTGTGCATGTTAAGAGAGGATTCTCCCCTGTAACCTCTATAATTCAGTTGCATTTTTCATTCTTATTGGGAGTCTCCTATTTCATTTTATTACTGAATTTTATACAACTAAAATATATATTCTATCTTAACAGTAAAATAGGGTTTTCTTCCATTGTGATCATGTTAACACTAGTTTTTTATCGATAACAAACACAATCCTCCTACCAGACTACTAGTTTAACCATTTTATGAATTTGCAATCACAACAGTTTGAACCATTTTAAGAATTTGCAGTCAGAATGTGTCAACCATTATCATGCTATGCATTTACAATCATATTTAAAATAATCAAATGAGGATGAAGAACATTTGTCAAATTAGATATTGTTTAACAATTTTTTTTAAAAGAAGTCATTGCATCATGTGAAATAAAATAAAAGTGTAAATATACATGGACTCGACCAGCCAATTAAGTGCTAGAGCTAGCTGCATAAAAGGAGAAACCAGTGACACAAGTTACCAGCTTAGATGAACACAAGGCTCTGTAACTAAAGTCCTCTATATATACTTAGTCCATAATATGATCGTATTAAATCTACTGTCAAAATGGTAGTAAGAAAAAGTGAATAACTTCTCTGACTTCAATACTTTTCTTAGGCTGATTTAAATTATGAACATTTGTTATTCTTTTATTTTGTAGTTTAAATTATAGTGCTGTAAAAATCTACTACTTCAATGATAAGTTTAAAAAGTGAAAGCATGGGAAAGATAAGCTCAAATCACTCCTCAATTATTTATGACAAATGCTTCAGAAGATAACTAGTGTAAGAAAATTACCATAAGATAACTTCTGAGTGGTGCTCTCACCTCCTCTGGAACTAGTCTCCAATCTTTGTAAGAAAAACTGCCATGATTGCGAACGATGAATCCAATTTCATTATTAAATCTCTCAGCATTTGTACAAATTGGTTGACGACAATTCGCATCAAAAATGACGGACAACTTTCCTGTTGAGCTTGCCTTGGCAATTTTTGAAGTCCCCGTGCCACGAGTTGCTTTACGCCTCTTATATGTAACATTTTGACCTATGTAGATATTTAATAAATAAGAAAAAAATATAGTAATGGACTAATAAAAAAAATCCAATCACAAACTACCCGATGGTGCAGGAGAAGACATGGTTTCATTTTCACTAGCCAAAGGGGTTGGCACAATAGGAAGTCTTGTATGTGCAATAGTTGAGCGTGTAGCGCGAACAATTTGTGCATTAGAATGGGTGATGACTTCTTGTTCTGCAATATCGACATTAGCATCCATTACGGGTATTTCTTGTTGACTATGTGAAGCATACCGAGTAGTACGGTGTCCAGGAGACATGGTAGCAACCCTGTATAAAAGAACACAAAATTACATATTTACAATTTTAAATATAAGATACATATAGACCCATCCCCCTTTATACCTCCATAACCCTCCATACTGCATATCATCCAAGATACTAAATAATTCCAAAACTATAATAAAAAAATCAGATTAATATCATCCAAGTATTAATGATTTCAATCAACTCATCACAATGAATACCACATAAATAACACATATAATGTTGGAAAGAAACACTTTTTTGCTAGAGAGAATAAACCCTGACAACCTTACATATATAAGGAGTGGATTATATATATACATATAACAACTTGCAATCGGCCAACAAAACTTGGAAATTAGAATGCATATTACCAATTAGAGTCGGAGCATACCTTAATTGAAGATTGAAGATAGATGGGCTCAGGACTGGATTTTCAGATAGTGGAAATATGTCTCCGAGGAAAGGGTGAAAATGGTTACCACTTGCTACAAGTTTTACCCAATTTTTAAATAATAAATAAGCAATTACCGAGCAAGTAGTTATCTAAAAAAAAAAATCAAACGACGCTAAAAATTTTGGGGGGAAATTAGAGCGCTAAAAAAACAATTCCCTCTCTAATATGAAAAATGTTTTTCTATTAATCACTATTTATTATTTATTATTTGCCTAAATATACATTAAATATGGTGATCCATTCCTTAAAACTATTGATTAATTTTTAAGAAATTAACAAAAATGCTACTTTTTTTAGTTTTTTTTTTTGCAATTTCACTATTTTTTAAAAATATTTGAAAAAATATAGTTTGCAACCAAAAGTACCCAAATACAACTTGTTCTTTATATTTTTTTGAAAAATATTTGAAGTTACTTTAGGTTGCATATGATGATGCATTTGGTTGCATTCGGTTGCAATTATTTGCAAAATCGTATTTTTACAAAAAAACATCAAAAAAAATTGTATTTTTGCAAATTCCTTTTTAAAAGAGACGTATTTTTGCAAAAATAATAATAATAAACCGTATTTTTTGAAAAAGATCTTAACTTTTTACTTCAAACTATTTCTTACTAATATGGTCTTTAAATTGTGGTTTTGTACAAATTATATATTACAATTAATTATTTGTAACTAAAAATATTTTTACTTATCTATAACGAAACATTAAAAGTTTTTGTAGTCGGTTTGTAGTCTGGTCCTCCATAGTTTGATCATCTAATCTTTAACCATTAGATCTTTTAAATTAAATTAATGAGAGCCATTGAATATAATACTAAATAGTCTTGCCAAATCGATTTTTTTTTATATTTTCTACTAAAACTTTTCGTAAGTAAAACCTCACATTTTTCAAAAATATCATAGGCAATTCCATTTAGTAACATAAAATAGTAATATTATAAACACTAATAATTAACTGATTACCTTTATTAGCCAAATCGTATATTCTTTTGTATATTTTCTAACTAAAATTTCTCATTTTCTAAAATTATCGCAGACGACATCTATCTATACTATACTATTATACAATAGCTGAAACATTGAAAGTTTTGTTTTTCGGTTTTCGGTAATTTATTCTATTTAATCTATCTATATGTACTATTATATAATAGCCGAAACATTGAAAGTTTTGATTTTCGATTTTCTCAAATGTATTACATAACAACAAACTATTTCAGTTATACTTTAATTAAAATTCAAAAACACGACTTTTTTAAGAAAATATTTATATTTATATTATTACAACAAAATATATTGATAATTTGGACGGTTACCTGACATGCTTACTAATCTAATAAACTTTAATAAAATTTATAAGTTTTTTTAGATTTTAAGTATTAAATTAGTACTTTTAATTCTTTTTAAAAAGGTAGCATTTTCAGAAGTATTAAAATCTCAAAAACTTTAAAAGTAAATTTTAAAATTAATATTAAAGTCCACCTTGCTTTCACGGGTTATAGGCTAGTAAAACAATAAAACGCGTAAGACGATAAAATCAATATGGTTGATCGATAATTTTAAATATTTATATGTAATATAGAAGTATATTAATGTTGATCCGTGTTTAAAAATTCACTGATACTCGATAATACTAAAATCGGTTTTTAATTCATTTTTTATAAAAAAAGTGGTCAAAAATCGGTAAAAACTGGATTAATGATTAAAAAAATGGTGTCATTCGTAAAAAGTACTAAAATATATTTGAAAAAACATTTAAAATAAAAAATTAAAAAAGCATCATTAGGAATTTTTCTAGCTAAAATTTATATAAAAAGATAGGATCATTAATGAAATAAAAAAAAATTGTACCAGAACAAAAATTCTGAACTACAACATTCTGCTAAAAGTGATAGCATCCCATGTTTTGTAAATAACATGATTTGCAGAGAGACTAGCCTGATTTAGGTCTAGTGCACTAAACAACTTGCAAACAAGAAAAATACTAGCAACAATACAAAAGCTAGAAATTGACCCAGTGCACCAATATAGAATCATAGCCTATATTTAATGGTAAGGCCTTGAACATGAATCCTCCTATTTCTTTCCGTCCATTTAGCATGAAATCCTGCTGCAATGTATAAAAATGTAACTTATTACTGAAAGTTGTCCATAATTTCTAACAAAAATCACTATCAAAGAAATCATGTCAACTCAAAGACAAAGAGAATGAACAGTTACAGAAAATATGCTTATGCATCTCAATCCGTGTGGAAAGCAACTAGTTGGATATCAAATACCTGGTTATCTGCATCACTGGTTATCAAATGATTTGGCATGCGATGACAGTATTTAAAAAAATACTGTAAAATTAGTTTAAATGGATCCGACATGTAAATGGAGCTATGTGAGGTTTTTTAAAAAAAATCTTTAGGCTATAAAAGGCCACAATTAGTTTAAACTCAAAATCGGAGGAACATGTTCTAAAAACAAAAATCAAACTAAGTAACTTGGTCAATAAATCACAGCAAGTAGGAAGAGCTCCACACATTATATATTAAAGAAGAAATAAACCATGCCTGCTACGAACATTAGTACCTAAAGCTCTGTGTTACTTACCCAAACTAGCAGAATAACAAATCAAACTAGCACCAATTAAGCACATAATTTATAACCCCTGTAGAAATCAAATAGTAAACAGAAGAAATCATATTAATTTAAACATTACCCGTGTAATAAACATTGATATCATCATGCTTCTGATTCTGTTTCAGAGGCTGCCTCATTGTCGTCATCACTCGAACAAAGCACTTCATTATTATTGAGGAATATATCACCATCATCATAAACTTCATTAAGTTCATTTTTCTCCTGATCAGTTTCCTCACCAATACGTTCCTCTTCATCATTGGAGAACAGATCATCAACAAGTTCGATCATAACGGTTGCAGATGCAACATCTCGTCGGACCAGAGATGAGCTTTCGATTGAATCCTCAACTGGTTGAAAAGGTGGCAATTGAAATGATTCTTCTTCCTGGAATACATCATTATCTGGTTGATCACTTACATGCTTAGATGTTTCAGGAATATCAAACACAAAACGATGATTTACTTTTTGAACATATCTCCAATTTGAACCACGCTTCATATCAAGCAAATAGAAAACTTGTTGAGCTTGACTTGCCAGAATAAATGGTTCATTCGAATACCAATCAGTTGATGTATTAATGGATGTCAGATTGTTATCCATATAGATTGATCTACCTCTCGGATTAGAGTTGTACCACTTACAACGGAACAAGAAAACTTTTCGATCAAATAGGAATGACAGTTGCATAATCTCAATCAAGATCCCATAGTATATAATGTCATTATTATCGTGATCACCTTCTGTGCAAACACCTGAACACTGTGTCCGAAGAGTATCATCATACTCTTTGCAACGAAATCTAACACCATTTACAATACAACTTTGGTAACTATTATATCGTTCCAACGGACCTTGGGATAAAGAGTAGAGATCATCATTGACTTTGACTGATTTTTGCACTTGCATTTTAGATACCTACATTAGGAAATATATATATCAATGACTATACAACTAAATAACAAATAAATTATTAAATCATTAAAGACAACCTCACACCTTATTTTTAAACCAAGATGGAAATTCTTCTCTTTGCTTCATGTCAATAT
The DNA here is from genome assembly GCA_030848705.1 of Heracleum sosnowskyi. Lineage (NCBI taxonomy): Eukaryota > Viridiplantae > Streptophyta > Magnoliopsida > Apiales > Apiaceae > Heracleum > Heracleum sosnowskyi. Next base: position 17,397,467 of record CM061239.1, read on the forward strand.
CTGATTGTGAAAGGCCTCTTTCTAGCAATGTATTCTTGTGATCACTACAAATCAAGCATCAGATTTATGAAACACTAACAAAATACTATAGGAGAACGAGTTAACAAATGAAAACTATGTAAAAATCTTAGAAATAATATTTGCACAAATCAAGAAATATTTTTTTTACTGAACAATAATATGAAGTTTCTGACTTACTTGAGATATTCTTGGATTTCATCTACAGAGTTGTTCAAAATATACCACTGAATGGTATTCTTCCATCCCCTCAACAATTGAATAGATGCAGCCCCCAATGGACGAACACAAGACCTAAAAATATCCATTTGATGATTGGGAATAGGTGCATCCCAATTACGTTCAGGTCTAGAGAATCTTGTTTCCAAGTCAAAAACATATCTAGATAGAAAAGTTACAGCTTCATCTACAACAAAAGCTTCTGCAATTGAACCATCTGGTCTAGCCATGTTTCTAACGTAGCTCTTATACAAACCCATATGTCGTTCTGTCCTAAACATCCATCTTGGATTAACCGGACCACCTAGCAACACTTGATCCGGTAAGTGTATGCAAAGATGAACCATTATGGTAAAAAATGCTGGGGGAAATATCTTCTCCAACTTGCATAAAATTATTACAATTCCCACCCTTAATTCTTCAACATCAGAAATTCGTATAGTTTTGGCACAAATTTTTTGAAAGAATTGACATAGCAACCGGCAATATCTTAATTCCCACGAATGTTCTTTGTCAAATAAGGTTGTATTGCAACCGGCAATATCTTATGAAGTAAAATATGACAATCATGAGTTTTCATTCCTTTAAGCTTGTTACTATCTGTAACACATCGACTGATGTTTGAAGCATACCCATCTGGTACCCTTACACTATTAATAAATTTACAAAAACTCGTGCATTCTTCTTTTGTAAAAGTATAACTAGCATGGGGTTTTTCAAATTTAGTATGTGTTGTCTTTTTCAACCAAAGCTCTTCACGGATATTTAAATCTTGCAAATCTTTACGAGCTTTCAAATTGTCTTTGGATTTACCTTCAATGTCTAAAAGTGTACCTATAATGTTATCACAAACATTCTTCTCTATATGCATCACATCAAGATTGTGGCGCAATAAGAGTGTGGACCAATATGGAAAGTCAAACAAAATGCTTCTTTTACTCCAATTTAACTCATTTGCTCCACGCTTTCGTTTTCTTGAAGAATTATTTGGTGGTTTACCAGTTGTACGTATAGGCACTTCCTCCAACTGTTTTAAAATATCTTCACCTGTAAAAGTTCTCGGAGGACCGCGTAACTCACTAGATCCATCATATTCTTTGCTCTTTCGCCAAGAATGGTTGGTATTCAGATAACAGCGGTGTCCTGTGAAACATTGTTTGTCGGTTATTCTTCTAGATCTTGTATCTTCCAAACACACTGGACAAGCTAATTTTCCAGCAGTGCTCCACCCAGACAAGTATGCATAACCGGGAAAATCACTAATCGTCCATAATACCGCTGCTCTAAGTTTAAACATACACCTCTTATATGAATCATATGCATCAATTCCATCCCATAACTCTTTCAATTCGTCGATTAGTGGTTGCAAGAACACGTCATAGTCTTTTCCAGGTGACTTGGGACCTGGAATTAATAACGACATAAGGTAGTTTGTACCATTTAGAGAAGCCCAAGGTGGCATGTTATAAGGAATTAATATCACAGGCCACAAACTATAGGTTGATGTCATGTTAGAAAATGGGTTGAACCCATCTGAAGCCAACCCCATTCGTACACTCCTAGAATCTGCAGCGAAGTCGGGGTATGCATTGTCAAAATGCTTCCAAGCCATCCCATCAGCTGGATGACGTAATATACCAGGCTCATTTTTACGAACTTCTTGATGCCATCTCATATCCTTTGCAGTATGCTTTGAGCTGAACAATCTTTTAAGTCGATCCTTTAGTGGGAACCATCTAAGTCGTTTATGTGGGATCTTGTTTCGTTTATAACGACTAGATTGACACACCGGACATGATGTAGCATTTGCATTTGGACCATAGAATATAGCACAATCATACTGGCATACATCAATGTGCTCATATCCTAGACCCACTTCACAAAGAAGCTTCCTTGTCTGGTAATAATTCTCTGGACAAAAATTACCTTCAGGCAAGATCTATTTTAGAAACTTTAATATATCCTCAAAGGCTTTATCCGTTATTTTATTAAGCACCTTTACGTTCATTAACCTAACCACTGCACTTAGGACAGAAATTTTACAGTTGTCGTACAAAGGCTTATGAAGAGATTTAAACAAGGCATCATACTTGTCACACGCATTAAATGGAGATTCGCTGATAAAATCACTAGTTGGGCCAACATCAAAGTACTTAGTATTAATAGCATCATTAAGACCTTCAGCCAAATCATCTTGTTCATCTCGTGGATCCCCATCTTGAGTGTTAAAGATCACATCATCTTCTATGTCATCAATCTGTTCACCATGATAATACCATATCTTGTAAGAACTTAAAAAGCCATGAGTGAGCAAGTGTAGCTTAATCACGTTGAACCCTTGTGATTGCTTATTCACACATCGACCACACGGACATAAAACCATGCCTTTGGAGTTCACATACTTGCCTTTGGAGTTCACATACTTCTCTGCAACACTTATAAATTCATATATGCCATTTTCATATTCTACCGACAACTTATCTGGTATATTTATCCATGAGTGATCCATGTCGTTCCTGAAAAAATTTGTAACTTATTACAAAAACTTGTTAAATAGCAATTCTAACATGAAACATAAAGCATGCGTAACACATATTTTTTGGATGAGAATATTTGGGGTTGCTTCTAAGAGGTAAAAAGGTATCGTTGCAGATACATTATTGCCTCTGGTAGCTCTAATAACAATGCGAGGTAAAATAAGTATCTTTGTAGACACTTTTTTGCACCTCATATATTTTATTAGAGGTAAGAATGACTAATCAAACACCGTAATAATATCCTATAGCAGGCTTAGCATCCGGAAAATAACTTCCGCGGATCAAAGTGACGATGGATTCGAGGAAGAGAAGCAGTTTGCAGCTTTAAGGTTTCATGTATTTTTATGTCATGTTAGTATAATCTTAATAATTTTGATCTTGCTTTAAGGTTTTATGTATCTGATGCTCTTCATGGTTTTTACAATAAAATCTATTCAGTCATGTGTTTACTTCAGTGTGCCTTGTAGTAAAGTGAAATGGAACTATGGAAGACAACAATGTTCTATTAATAATCTGCAGTGATTAACAAATAATATAACATAATCTTTGTTTATGATTCCCTAGCTTCGCCTGTTAATTATTCTATACAAATCTTCTTGTTGCCTGACAAGCAAACTGGCAACCAGAACATAATTGTTTAATCTCTGATTAACTAGTAGTTTAAAACTTGACTCTTGTATAAGAATGGCTATGAAAATGGTCACAACTTGCATGTTACACCATTAAATCCGGCCCGAAAAAAACTTACCTATTTTAATACTTTTAATTATTTAAAAAAACTTACCTATTTTTTTCTATTTTAACAAGTGAACGTATTTTTTTAACAAATACAATCAATATAATTAAAACACATCAAAAAATATTACGGGTAGTTATTTGTTTAATTAAAACATAATAGCTTTTCTATTTGTCCTTATTAAAAAACTTACTTATTTTAACATGTCAACGTATTTTTTTAATAAATACAATTAATATAATTAAAAAACTTCTAAAAAATCACGGACAATTATTATTTTTAATTAAAACATGTTAGATTTTCTATTTGTCCTTATTATTAATATTATTTTATTATAAAATAATATTAATAATACCTCATTTATCTTCCTCAGCCCCATCTGGATTTTTTATATTTTTTTATGTTCCAATTAATATTTAAGTTTCTCATTTTATAATTTATCATATTAATTTTTACTTTTATTTTAATATTTTCACATTAAATTTTTTAGTTTATTATTTTCACGGGTTATAGGCTAGTATATATTTATAATCTAAAGGCTATAATCTTCATGTTTTTCTTATCTATCTGTTTTTCAAAATTTTAATTGGTTTGCTAGCAAGAAAACCTTAAACACTTAGATCCAAGCCTTAGAGAAATTTCAAATTTTAGTTGCCTCATCGACAAGATTGTCACTCCCCTAGGTGCTTCAAAACCAACCAGTGTTCTCAGAACCATTTTCAACGCTTTCTTGTAACATAAAGTAAAAAATGTTTGATAATTCTCGAGCATTATACACTAATTCTAATACTATATTATTGTTGAGTTTAGCTCGAAAGGAGAACAAGACAATTTATTTCTTTTGAGCAGAATGATCTTCTCATACAAGTATATAACATTCTTCATAAAATCTACCCAAACGGATGGTGCCTCAATTCTATAGTCACCCATGAGCAGAGAGTGGACATATATCATAAGAAAGGAAAAACAAGTTGAATGAAGATGTGAGTTAATTATATTATTTTAACCGGTAAGAGTTCAATTATTACTCTCCAAGGATTATTCCGCCAGGAAAGTGAAACATACATAATTAGAACCAAACATACATAAGAGGTATATCATTTATTTGCACAAAACTTTTCTACAAACTTTTCAAGAATTTGGGGTCCAAGGTTTTAGAATTAGAATTAGAAATTGTCCTTTAACTAGATAATATCTACCCATAATAATTAGTCATAGAAAACATAATTTGATGGTTATAATAATAGAAGTGAGGAATCATTATACTCATATAAGCAACCATTGATGGATCATAAACAGTTAAGATTAGCCGGAGGTATATACACACATAAACAGGGGAATTCAAGAATATTTTACCTTGGATTAGCCTATATCTCTTTATCTTGGATTGTCGTCTCCTCTTTCAGCAAAAAATTAGGGTTCTTTAAGTTTTAGATCGATAATTTGTAAATGGTAATAAAAGATACGATTACCTAGAAATTAAAACAGAGATGTTGTGGTCAGATATAAAAAAAACTATTATTAAACAATGATGTGTCATTATAATTATTTCTAATTTCTATTTGTAACCGGATATGTAGGATTATTGACTATGACAAATTTACACATCAGCATTCATTTAGAAAAAAAATTGAAAAATTAAAATTCTATCAAAGAAAATGGAAACGCTAACATGTAAACAATTCCTGATATATGATATATATGTAGGTAAATCTTTTTGCCTACCAATAGCTATGGTTAATTTTCAATAGTTATGTGCAACATGACATTTGTCTACTAATAATTTTTACCAATAAATATGAGTAGATAAAACTGATTTTTAGCTTCCAATATGCATTAGTAGGTAAATTATTGGTAGATAAATATCAGTTTTCTTGTAGTGCACAACCTCTTCAATCTTAAGAGTAGGTACTGGAGTAGGTTGGGTGATTTCAATTCCTTCAATAGGTTGAGTTATTCTTGGCACATGAGCCACAAGAGCACCAGACATATTAGCCATCTTTCCTCTGGATCCAGCTTGTATAGCTCTTTTCTGGAAAAATTCAAGCTCATATGACTTAAGCATACCATATAGTGTTTCAAGAGAAACATTGTTTAGATTTCTTCATTCTCTTATGGCAGTGATTCTGTGCTCTAGATGCTCAGGAAGTGTGAGTAAGAATTTAACATTTAGCTCCATCCTGTCATAGTACTTGCCATGAATCTATAGCTCAATTAGCAGTTTGCTAAACCTCTCAAACATTGTTGTTGGGACTTCTCCTGACTTTGCCATGAAAGCTTCATACTATGAGATAAGAATTTGTCTTTGATTGTCTTTCACTTCTTCACTTCCTTCACATAGTAGCTCAATCTTATTCCACATATCCTTGGCTGATGAGAACCCAATGACATTCCCACACATGGATTTGTCCAAAGTGAGAGCATCCAGTAAGATGAGTTGCAAGTAATCATCCAAGGCCACCTTCTCCTTTTATGGCTCCAGAAACTCTGAAGGTAATTTGTTGACCCACTAGGCTGGAACAAGAACACCATCCACAGTTGAGGCTTCAATCTCTTTTCGTGGAACAAAGGGACTATTTTGGAGGATACCCAAGTATAAAGGATTTGCGGCTATGATAAACAGTAAGATTTTTCTTTTCTACACATTGTAATTCTCTTTATCAAAAGGTGGAATCTTTATGATACTTGACTTCTACATACTTGTCATGATCTCAGATTAGTAGAACAATCTGTCTGCTCTGATACCAGTTGTTGGTCCTTGACTATTGCAGAAGGGGGGGGTTGAATGCAATACTGATAAATCTCAATCTACGTTTCAACAACAAAAACTAAGATTAATGTTTATCAGTTTATGGAATGCAAACACAAGTAGACACACGAGTATTTCTCACAAAATAAATGTTTTATTTATTTTGCAATGGGTTGCTACAACCTCAAGAAAATATTTGTTTTCTTGAGCTTCAGTTTCTCGAGTGATTACAAAGAATGGATTGAGAGATAGTCTAAGTAGACTAATCCTATCACTATCAACACGGGTCTTGTGAAGCTGCTGTCATTTTCATGTGGCAGCTTCTTACAAATTGCCTACCCGTGAATCTTTCCTAAATTGCTATACAAACAGCTTATCAGTATTGGACAAAGCAATCTAGAACATTCTATATTAAGCTAACACAATTCAGTAGATGTAGATTTGTCATACTCTGGAATTGGTGAGATTTGTCATGTGATCTCTCAAGTTTCGGTCGTAGTCTTGCAGACCTGTTGCAGTGTTGGGATACTGCAACACGCCTATTTCTTGAACATCCAAACTGTCACAAGTTTGACTGGGTTGTTCCCCAATACAAATGTTATCCCTTCATGACAGTATCCTGATGGCTAAGCTTGTTGTCACAATAATGCACTTTTGGTGACAGTAGGAAATTCTCGCAGAAGGTGCTGTCAGGATTTCCAAACTTGCTGTCAGGCTAAAGTAAAGTTGCTGTCCGAGGGCTTCCGCCAATGTTGCTGTCAGAGTGAATGTACTGTCGTGACTTGCAACATACTGTCTTCTTGTAACCTTACTGTCAATGTTGTGACAGTAATCTTTATTCTTGTTGTCCATCTTGAGTACTTCTTGAGGCTTGAACAAATAAATGAACTTCTACCAAGATGTACTAGAATCTTATTTGCAATGAACAAAAACAGTTTCAAAGACATACTCTGGCTGTGACAGTATGTTCATACCTAATAAAATTAAGTATTTAAAATATCTAGTTAAGTTGTCTCATAGCTATCACCCATAAATCCTAACAACCTAAAATAATCATCCACCATAACTAATGCATATCTCTTCTTGGCTAAGGATGGAACATTCACTGGGCCAAAGAGATCCATGTGAATTAGTTTGAGTGGTTCTGTGTTGGTGTTGACTTGCTTTGACCTATGCACAACTCTTCTCAATTTTCCCATTTGACAATCCTCACACAGTCCTTCTTGACAGAATTCTTGTTGAGGTAGTTCTCTTACCAGTTCCTTCTTCAACAGCATGTTCATTGTCTTGAAGTTTAGGTGAGAGAGTTTCCTGTGCCAAAGCATGCTGTCACCAACAGTAGTTTAACTGTAAAAACAGTAGACTTTGTCTTTCTTTGTTGAGCTTAGGTCAGCAACAAATAGGCTTCCTTTCCTTACCCCTTTGAGAGAGAGGCTTCCATCTTTCTTGTGATAGATATTGCACACCATCATGTCAAAATCAACCTTGAATCCCCTGTCACTGAATTGGCTGACACTGAGCAGGTTGTGCTTCAATCCATCAACAAGTGCAATATCATTAATGACAACATTCCCAAATTCCAAACAGCCATATCCCACTGTGTAACCTTTGTTGTTGTCTCCAAAGGTTATGATTGGGCCAGCTTTCTCCACAAATTGTGATAGCAGGGCTTTATCACCAGTCATTTGTCTTGAGCAACCACTGTCAATGATCCATTTGACTTACTCCTTATTCTTGCCCTGACTTGGAGAGCTAGAGGAGACCTCATCAGACTTAGCCATGAGGGCTAGATTCACATATTCCTCTTCCTCTTCATCATCAGAATCATCCCAACATTTTTCTTCAGCCACATAGGCTTTCCCTTGTCCTTTCTTGAAGTGTCCACTTGACCCTTTATCCATCCTTTGATTCTGCTTTGGTCTTCTGCACTCAGTAGCAAAATGACCAAGCTCGTTGCAGTTGTAACACCTAAACTTGGATCTATCCACCATCCCTGTTTTTTAACCACCTCTTGTGGCACCACCTTCAACCTTGGAAGAATTTCCTTTGCTGAACCTTGATGTATGACCTTGAGGCTTAAATAGTCTGTTTCTCTTGAATCTTATGTTTTTGAACTACTTAGCCATGTAAGCCATTGTTGGATTATCTATCTTTTCCATTTCTTCTAAGGAATAGAAGTCTTCATCTTCAACATCAGTTATTTACAGCACAACTTTCTCATCATCATCCACAACCTCTTCAATCTTAAGAGTAGGTACTGGAGCAGGTTGGGTGATTTGAATTCCTTCAATAGGTTGAGTGATTCTTGGCACATGAGCTACAAGAGCACTAGACATATTAGCCATTTTTCCTCTTAATCCAACTTGTATAGCTCTTTTCTGGAAAAATTCAAGCTCATATGATTTAAGCACACCATATAATGTTTCAAGGGAAACATTGTTTAGATTTCTTCCTTCTCTTATGGCAGTGATTTTGTACTCTAGATGCTCAGGAAGTGTGAGCAAGAACTTAACATTTAACTCTTTCCTATCATAGTACTTGCCATGAATCTATAGCTCAGTCAGAAGTTTACTAAGCCTCTCAAACATAGTTGTTAGATCTTCTCCTGACTTTGCCATGAAAGCTTCATACTGTGAGATAAGAATTTGTCTTTGATTGTCTTTCACTTCTTCATTTCCTTCATATAGCAGCTCAATCTTATTCCACATGTCCTTGGCTGATGAGCATTGTTAGCACAAAATCACGCAAGCGCACGTGGTCACAAGTAATATACGAATAAGTCAAGTTCGTTCCCAAATAGATCTAATGAGGTGTTCAATTCAATTAATGTACCTATGCAACAATGTATGATTTTTATCCACTGCTAAGACAATTAACAATTTCGGTTTGATTATATAAAATTAACTAGAGAACAAATTATTAAACTAAGAATTAACTAACTAAGAGGATTAAAATCGATTTATGTATATGAGAATAAAACATGGGATCCTAACTTCATTAAGTACTTCATTCAGAGTCTTTTATCTTTAATCAATGCATGTGACGGTTGTGAAAACTAATCGGATAACACGAAATCAGTACACGCTACCTTTCAGTATACGTATACCAAACCACTTAAACATCCACAAAATAGATAGAAGTTAAGTAGACACCAATTATGCTTAGACCCTATATGTCTATAAGATTTGAAAACATAACGGTTTAACGAGCAAGTTATCCATTCAGATTACATAGGGCAGGTAAGATGGTTAAAATCACCTACGAATCATGCATGACAAACATACATAAACCTATGCTAACATGGCAAGTTCTAAACCTCTATATCCACTTTCGCATTCAATAGAGATTAACAAACAATCTTAGATGTTAGCTACGCATCCAAGAAGAATAAGCACAACCAAACTAGGATATCAATTAGCCATCACACACACATCTTTAAAACAATTAACTACTAAAATCCATAAATAAATCCGTTAGAATCCCACGACAATGATTAGTTCATAATAGAACCGTTCATCATCGTGGGTTCTGATGAAAGCATGATGAAAAACAAGAAATCAATGATGTAAATATGAATAAGAGTTAAAGGTTTAGAGGATAAATCCGGAAGCATCCAAAAGTTGCACCAAAATTGAAGAATACAAGAAAAAACTATGTCTAGATCTCCTCGTAGTCACGTTCTTCGTTCTTGGCTCCTCGATCTTGTGCTCCAATATTGAATCTGATCTCTGGTGTGTTGTGATGTATTGTGATGTGTTCATTATGTCCCCCCAAGGTGTGTATTTATAGCTCCAAGTTGTCCATCTTCCAAGCAATTGCCGTTTTTGAGTTAGAATAGAATTACGACAATTTCCATCTTTGAATGCAATAAGAATTGCATATTCCATGTTTACAACTGATTCTGGAAGTTTCTGGCCGCCCCAAGAAATTACCATAATGATTAGAAGTCGAATTTGTGAAAATTTCCTTATTAAAATCGAATTCTGGCAATTTCTGGCGATTCTGACTTCCTGGGCGGCCGCGCAGAATTCCAGTACAATTCCTGGGCGCCCGCGCAGAACCTTCTGCCTAGAATTATAGAAAATGTTGTCCTCTTCGCGTGAGCTGTAATATCGTCAGAATCGGACTTGTAGAACTCCAGATATGGCCAAAACAGTGAAGACTGCGCAACCTACCCGGAAAATCCGAATTTTAATCAAATTAACCTCCAACTCTTGGTTCTGCAAAACTTAATGAAAACACATTAAACACACCACATACTTGAGTTCAAGTCATCAATTTAAGTCGATATGAAGCGTTCCAAGTGGATTAAAAATCCACTTATCACACCCCCAAACTTAAACTGATGTTTGTCCTCAAGCATAAATAATATAACTATATACAACTAACTAGTACCACTTCCGTAGGTGATCACGGTTGCATTTGGCATATGCAACAAGCCCTTTAAACCCCTAGGCAGCCCTAGTGGACGAGTAAGGTCTCGTGATGGCCTATAGCGAATGTACCCACAAAATCCATCTAACAATGCAACTAACAATGCAAACTATATGAATGCAACTACATGAAAAAAATGCAAAGATCCCCTTTAAACTAACCATAACCATTCAATAATCAAACATCTCAAATCATGCAATAACTTCCAAACAGAGCTCGACTAAATCCCCGTATACTAACAATACATGAACGGAAACGTGGTGTGTGCGATACTCATCAGATATACTCCTAACACTAGACCAAAAATCATACCCATTCTTCGTCAAGGCAATCACTAGTTTATAAAAAGAATGAACGCTAGACACTTCATAACTCAGAGACACCTCCATCATCATTTAAGTTAGACAGGAATTCATGCTTTATTACTAACAACTACAACACATAACAAAACAACATAACACACGTGTTTATTTGACCGTGCAATGGATGAGACCCCAAAAGGCTTATACAATAATACCCATGTAGCGAGTGTTAGGTCGGCAATCCCAAACCACAAAGGGCTTTAGGTTACCAGGTACAAGTACCCCTCAGACTTAATTACTCGAGTATTAAAGAGCTCACCCTAGTCAATTATACACACTCACACTCTCACAAACACTCTTTTTTTTTTCTTTTTTTTTTCTTTTTCTTTTTCTTTTATCTCTCTTTTTTTTTCACACAAGAATGAGTGCGTTTCGCTCCATCTCATTCATCCTAGACTACTCATAAAATATGAGCTGGCTACTAGCCATTTGACGCCTAGCCTTTATTAACAACTAAACACAACTAAAAACACTTAGCATGAAATCCCTGTTTTCCCCCAAACTTATACTTTGGTGCTCCTACGCCATCAAGGGAATAAAGAACATTTTAACTATAAACAAATGATTAAGCCTCAAAACATCCAAACAGGCATGGCCCTAATCTAGCCCAAAAGCAAACAATGAATTGTGTAAAGATTTTGTTTTCATAACATGCATGTCAATTTCATAAGAACATAAATCATCCCTCTATTTATGATTACCACAATCAAATCAACATCAACCAACTAAACAGAAATAGCTCGTCCTAAGGGATCATGAAATATGCATGCCATGCAACTAAAATGACACATATAATAAAAACATAAACAAAATGTCCTACATGAAACAAACATGCAAAATACGAACAAAACATGAATGAATTACCACAAACATGCAAAATATGATTTCCTACATGAACACATAACACCACAACACTACTTATCCCCAAATCACCCCCAAACTTAGAATATTCAATGCCCTCATTGAAGGTAATAAGAAAGATAGTAGAAACATACCTAACACATGGGTTTCCTCCCACGAAGCGCTGTCGTTAATGTCATTTAGCCGGACAAATGTGAATCAAATCATGGTGGCTCGAAGATCGCATTTGACTTGTCCTTAGCAGAAGGACCATTCACCCATTGTTTGATAACCTTCTTGCTTTCTTCCCACATCTTTTCCAAATCAAACTTCACCTTGACTTTTCCACCAATCGATTTTTTCTTTTTCTTCTTTACACCTCTAAGGTGTTTATGCTTCTCCGTCGATTGATAAGAACACTCTTTTACCTCATCATCCTTGTTCCACCTTCTCAACACATTATCTTCACACTCTTTAAAAATTACCAACTCATCATTCAGAAGGACATACTTCAAATGTGGTGGAAGTTTTCCAATCTTGACATTCGAAAGATCTCGAATGGAAGAATTGTCAATGGAATCACTGATGTGATGCTCGAACTTGTGCATGTCCGAATTTTTGCTCAACAGCTGATCGAACTCCTTTCTCTGACCCGTATCAACCATCTTCAAGCTAAAACACTTTTCCTCCTCTGTCGGAAATTTCATAGCCTTGAACACATTAAAGATGACCTTTTGATTACTCACCCTCGTTGTGAGCTCTCCTTTCTGAACATCGATCAACGCTCGGCCAGTAGCCAGAAAAGGTCTTCCCAAGATGATAGGAATCTTCTTATCCTCCTCAAAGTCAAGAATAACAAAATCAGCAGGAAAAATCAGCTTATCCACCTTTACCAAGACATCCTCCACTATACCCCTTGGATATGTGATCGACCGATCAGCCAACTGTAAGGTCATATTAACTGGTTTCGGCTCAGGCAACCCAAGTTGCTTAAAAACAGACATTGGCATTAGATTAATGCTAGCTCCCAAATCACATAAGCATTTGCTGAAAAGTTGATTGCCAATAGTGCAAGGTATGGTAAAACTTCCCGGATCTTTAAGCTTCGGTGGCAATTTCTGCTGTAGAACTGCACTACACTCCTTTGTCAAAGCAACGGTGTCCAAATCCTCGAGTTTCAACTTCCGAGATAGAATACCCTTCATGAACTTAGCATAGCTTGGCATCTGTTCAAGAGCTTCTGCAAAAGGTATGTTGATGTGTAACTTCTTGAAAACCTCAAGAAATTTGGTGAATTTTGTGTCAAGATTCTGCTTCTGTAGCCTCTTTGGATATGGAGGAGGAGGATAGATCTGGTTACTCTCTGTAGTCTTCTTCTGGAGCCTCTTTGGGTATGGAGGAGGTGGGTAAATAGTCTGCTCCGAAGTAGACTTGTCAGCAGAATTTTTGCTCTTTTCAGCCTCACCGTCCAACTGCTTAGCTGCCAAATCAAAAATTGGCTTTTCCTTAGAAGGTTCCACCTGATGCTGCTGAATTTCTTCCTCTTCTTCAACTGCTGATTTTTGATTGCCCGTGACCTTTCCCGATCTAAAGGTAACTGCTTTCACATGTTCTTGGACAACTGTCTTTCCTGGATTAGGCTCCGTATCGCTAGGAAGAGTTCCCTGAGCTCTGCTGAGTAAGGCACTTGCCAACTGCCCCATCTGATTCTCCAAAGTCTTGAGCGATGCCGCCTGGCTTTTAACTATCATTCTCAACTCATCCAATTCAGATTTTTCATTCGAAGACTGCCCCGCACTAGCATGAGTTTGTTGCGGAAATCCTGGTGGCTGAAATTGTTGCCTAGGAGCATACTGTGGCTGAAAATTCTGCCCTTGCTGCTGCTGAAAATTCTGAGGATTGTAAGGCTTTGCTCCAAATTGCTGACCTTGGAATGGCTGATAAGGCTGCTGAGATTGTTGATTGTCGCTCCAGCTGAAATTAGGATGATTCCGGCTATTGGGATGATAGGTGGCTGGAACTGGTTGTGATGGTCTCTGAAAGTTGCTCACAAACTGCGCCGACTCACTAGATATGGCATAATTATTCGTCTCATGTGCGCCCGCACAAAGCTCACAAACACTAGCCACCTGTTGAACTCCATAATTCGTCAAAGAATCCACCTTCATTGTCAAAGCCTTCAACTGGGCTGCTATAGCTGTAGCTGCATCAACTTCAAGAACTCCTGCTACTTTGCCTTTTGATAATCTCTGAGTAGGATTCTGATATTCATTCGCAGCCATCATCTCAATTAACTCATAAGCTTCCTCGTAGCTCTTAGCCCATAGAGCTCCACATGATGCTGCATCTAACATTGGTCTTGATTGTGCTCCCAGACCATTATAAAAACAATTAATCACCATCCAGTCGGGCAATCCATGATGTGGACATCTCCTAAGCATCTCCTTGTATCTCTCCCAAGCTTCACATAAAGTTTCTCCAGAATGCTGAGAAAACTGAGTAAGAGCATTCCTGATCGCAGCAGTTTTAGCCATGGGGAAGAATTTAGTAAGAAATTTTTGAGCAAGATCCTCCCATGTAGTAATAGAACCTGCTGGTAGAGAGTGCAACCAGCCCTTAGCCTTATCCCTCAGATAAAATGGGAAAAGTCTCAGCTTCACGGCATCTTTCGACACTCCGTTGGTCTCGAAGGTCGCAAATCTCGATGAAATCCCTAATATGCATATTAGGATCTTCCGTTGGAGCACCCCCAAACTGCACTGAATTCTGCACCATCTGAATCGTGCCAGGCTTGATTTCAAAGGTATTAGCTGCAATAGTCGGCCTGACAATACTCGACTGAATATCATTGATCTTTGGCTGAGAATAGTCCTTCAAAGCCTTAGTTGTAGGTGCTACTCCTTCTGGAACGTCTCCCATCTTTACTAACTTTAATCTTTCTTCTTCCAATTTACGAGTCTGAGAACGTGTTCGCATACACGTTCAAGTACCTGAAACACACAGAACAAACAACTACAATCCGAGTCAGTGAACTCTAACGACCACTGATGACAAGCACATAAACTAAAATAAAACACCGATGATCCCCGGCAGCGGCGCCACAAACTTGTTGGCACAAAATCACGCAAGCGCACGTGGTCACAAGTAATATACGAATAAGTCAAGTTCGTTCCCACAGAGATCTAATGAGGTGTTCAATTCAATTAATGTACCTATGCAACAATGTATGATTTTTATCCACTGCTAAGACAATTAACAATTTGGGTTTGATTATCTAAAATTAACTAGAGAACAAATTATTAAACTAAGAATTAACTAACTAAGAGGATTAAAATCGATTTATGTATATGAGAATAAAACATGGGATCCTAACTTCATTAAGTACTTCATTCAGAGTCTTTTGTCTTTAATCAATGCATGTGACGGTTGTGAAAACTAATCGGATAACACGAAATCAGTACACGCTACCTTTCAGTATACGTATACCAAACCACTTAAACATCCACAAAATAGATAGAAGTTAAGTAGACACCAATTATGCTTAGACCCTATATGTCTATAAGATTTGAAAACATAACGGTTTAATGAGCAAGTTATCCATTCAGATTACATAGTGCAGGTAAGATGGTTAAAATCACCTACGAATCATGCATGACAAACATACATAAACCTATGCTAGCATGGCAAGTTCTAAACCTCTATATCCACTTTCGCATTCAATAGAGATTAACAAACAATCTTAGATGTTAGCTACGCATCCAAGAAGAATAAGCACAACCAAACTAGGATATCAATTAGCCATCACACACACATCTTTAAAACAATTAACTACTAAAATCCATAAATAAATCCGTTAGAATCCCACGACAATGATTAGTTCATAATAGAACCGTTCATCATCGTGGGTTCTGATGAAAGCATGATGAAAAACAAGAAATCAATGATGTAAATATGAATAAGAGTTAAAGGTTTAGAGGACAAATCCGGAAGCATCCAAAAGTTGCACCAAAATTGAAGAATACAAGAAAAAACTATGTCTAGATCTCCTCGTAGTCACGTTCTTCGTTCTTGGCTCCTCGATCTTGTGCTCCAATATTGAATCTGATCTCTGGTGTGTTGTGATGTATTGTGATGTGTTCATTATGTCGCCCCAAGGTGGGTATTTATAGCTCCAAGTTGTCCATCTTCCAAGCAATTGCCGTTTTTGAGTTAGAATAGAATTACGGCAATTTCCATCTTTGAATGCAATAAGAATTGCATATTCCATGTTTACAACTGATTCTGGAAGTTTCTGGCCGCCCCAAGCAATTACCATAATGATTAGAAGTCGAATTTGTGAAAATTTCCTTATTAAAATCGAATTCTGGCAATTTCTGGCGATTCTGACTTCCTGGGCGGCCGCGCAGAATTCCAGTACAATTCCTGGGCGCCCGCGCAGAACCTTCTGCCTAGAATTATAGAAAATGTTGTCCTCTTCGCGTGAGCTGTAAGATCGTCAGAACCGGACTTGTAGAACTCCAGATATGGCCAAAACAGTGAAGACTGCGCAACCTACCCGGAAAATCCGAATTTTAATCAAATTAACCTCCAACTCTTGGTTCTGCAAAACTTAATGAAAACACATTAAACACACCACATACTTGAGTTCAAGTCATCAATTTAAGCCGATATGAAGCATTCCAAGTGGATTAAAAATCCACTTATCAAGCATCCAATGACATTCCCACACATGGCTTTGTCCAAAGTGAGAGCATCCAAGAGGATGAGTTGCAAGTAATCATCCAAGACCACCTTCTCTTTTTCTGGCTCCAGAAACTCTGAAGGTAGTTTGTTACAGTTGAGGCTGCAATCTCTTTCCGTGGAACAAATGGACCATTTTGGAGGATACCCAAGTATAAGGGATTCGCAGCTTTGATAAACAGCAAGATTTTTCTTTTCCACACGTTGTAGTTCTCCTTATCAAACGCTGGAATCTTTATGCTACCGGACTTCTGCATACCTGTCATGATCTCAGATTTGTAGAACAATCTATCTGCCCTGATACCAGTTGTTGGTCCTATACTATTGCAGAAGGGGGGGGGGGTGGTTGAATGCAATACTGATAAATCTCAATATATGTTCCAACAATAAAAACTAAGATTAACGTTTATCGGTTTATTGAATGCAAACACAAGTAGACACACGAGTTTTTCTCACAAAATAAATGTTTTATTTATTTTGCAATGGGTTGCTACAACTTCAAGAAAATGTTGGTTTTCTTGAGCTTCAATTTCTCGAGTGATACAAAGAATGGATTGAGAGATAGTCTAAGTAAAACTAATCATATCTCTATCATCACGGGTTTGTGAAGCTGCTGTCATTTTCATGTGGCAGCTTCTTACAAATTGTCTACCCGTGAGTCTTTCCTAAATTGCTATACAAACAACTTATCAGTACTGGACAAAGCAATCTAGAAACTTTCTATATTTAGCTAACACAATTCAATAGATGTAGATTTGTCATACTCTTGAATTGGTGAGATTTGTCTTGTGATCTCTCAAGCTTCGGTCGTTGTCTTGCAGACTTGGTGCAGTGTTGGGATACTGCAGCACGCCTGTTTCTTGAACATCCAAACTGTCACATGTTTGACTGGGTAGAACCCCAATACAAATATTATCCCTTCATGACAGTATCCTGATGGCTAAGCTTGCTGTCCCAAGAATGCGCTTTTGGTGACAGTAAGAAATCCCCGCATAAGGTGCTGTCAGGATTTCCAAGCTTGCTGCCAGGCTAAGGTAAAGTTGCTGTCTGAGGGCTTCCGCCAATGTTGCTGTCAGAGTCAATGTACTGTCGTGACTTGCAACATGTTGTCTTCTTGTAACCTTACTGTCAGTGCCATGACAGTAACAATTATTCTTGTTGTCCTTCTTGAGCACTTCTTGAGGCTTGAACAAATAAATGAACTTCTACCAAGATGTACTTAAACTCTTATTTAACAACAAACAAAATGGTTACAAGAACATACTCTGGCTGTGACCGTATGTTCATACTTAATAAAATTAAGCATTAAAAAGTATCTAGTTAAGTTGTCTTATAGCTATCACCCATAAATCCTAACACTTTAGATAGGATACGCATTAACACATTGCATAAAGAGATAGGACGAAGGTTCGAAACCTGCTTCGGTTGTTTTACTTTAGGAATCAGACAAACCAGGGTGTTGCTGACATTATTAGGAAGCACTCCAGTCTCAAAAAACTTACTACAAAAAGCAACAACATCCTTCCCAACTATGTTCCAATAGGTCTGAAAAAATGCAGGGTTTAATCCGTCAACTCCAGGTGATTTCTCCGGACCCATCGAAAAAACTGCATCCATCACCTCCTCCTCAACTATAGGACCCAAAAGATTTTGACTTTGCTCCTCTGTAATACTCTGAAACTTAATACGATCAGATAGTTGTTCCCCAGAATCTTACGTCGTGAATATAGTTTCAAAGTAATGAGTAATAACCGACTGTATTGCCTCAGCTGACTCTTGCCAAACACCATACTCATCCTTCAATCTCTTGATTTTATTATGTTCTTTCCTTGTGGATGCATACTTATGAAAGAATCGAGTATTCTTGTCTCCATCACGTAACCAAAATTGTTTAGCACGTTGACTCCAGTACGTTTCTTGCTTCGCCAATAACTTAAGATATTCCCATCTCACTTCCCCATATCTACAAACACCTACGACATCTCTCCTCGATCGTAAATGCTGCATTTCTCGTCTACATGTCATTAACTTCCTTCTTAGGTCCTAAATCATTCCCCCACCCCATTCTTCCAAACGGATACAACACCGACCCATTTTGTCGAGAATATCACTAAAAACTTCAACATTCCAGCACTCCTTAATTATATTATAACATTCTTTTTCCTTAATCCACATATTTTCAAATCTAAACCTCCCTCCCTTTGGCATGTACACTTGTTTATTTATCTGCAGAAAAATTGGCATATGATCTGATGTGGATATCTCGTAAATAATAACTTCTGCACCCGGAAAAAACACACACCATTCATTATTTGCAAAGCCTATATCCAATCTCTCTTGCACCCATTTATCTGAGCCGCTAGACCGTTCTCATGTAAATTTCTCTCCAGTAAATCCCAGATCAACTAAACCACATTCCATAATTATTTTAGAAAAACCACTTAATAAAGCACGAGGATGTCTTACTGGCCCCTTCTTCTCGTCATCTTTCATTAAGTCGTTGAAGTCACCAATGATGCACCATGGTAATCTCGAAACACCAGCCAAACTACTTTAACATACTCCATGCCTCATGCCGTCTCGCTCTTTCTGGAAAACCATAATATTATGTATACATCCACCTCCCTACTTGCTCATGCATAACTTCAAAGTCAATATAATTTCTACAGCTACCAGTGATTGTAAGTGTAACCCCTCCCTCATGCTTCCACAACAAAGCCACACCACCTCCATGACCCTCCCCATCCACAGCAAAACAACAAGCGAACCCTAACTATTTTTGAATTTTTTGTATTTTATTATCCTTAACTAAAGTCTCACATAAAAATATAATGTTGGGTCTATAATATTTATTGATTTCTTTTAAAAATCTAACTACTCGTGGGTTGGCCAGCCCACGACAGTTCCACGATAAAAGACTCATAATGCCTGGCAGGCCTGGACTCCAGGACCCGCCATCTGCAAGTTTTTTGGCACATCTATTTGATTTTCCATCATTATCTCACATTCCTTTTTACTTTTCCTCCGTCTATAGCATCATCTACTCGCTTACGTTTAGAGTCTGTTAGGACCGTATCTCTTTCCATATCTTCCTCTCCTAATTCCCTGATTCCTTCCATCTGATTGACAGTTGCTAAAATCATACCTTCATTATTTTGGTTCCTACAATCTCGCAATTTGACTTGCAATCCACCAGAATCCCCGTTAATCTCGCGTATAGCCCCGTCCACCTCCATGAATCGTTCTTGCACCTGCTTCCCACCATCCTTGGTGTTTAATGGTATTTCTTGACTACATGGTGCTCTTGATCCACTTCCCTCAGTCAATCCTTGAAGCCGCCTTGCACCAGAGTTGTTTTTCATATTCCGAGATGGAGCTCGCAGCCATGCTCCATATGCTTTCTCCACTTGTTTATCTGGGTTGGCATATACAATACTACATTCCCTTTCAGAATGTCCCAATATACCACACACAAAACAAAAGGTTCCCAATCGTTCGTACTTGAAATTCAGCCAACTCCAACTATCTCCCTCCCGTTTGATTCTCATCCTACGTTTTAAAGGTTTTTCAACATTCAAAGACACCCTGATGCGAACAAACGATTTCCTGGTCCCATCAAATGTTTTTGGATTTGATCGAATATACTTACCCATTGATTCACCAACACTTTTCAATATATTTTCAGATAAAAAAACCCCGCGGGATATCATGAATCTGCACCCAGATTTCCACATTCTGTAGCTTCACCATGTTTGGATCCTCTATAGGCGCGAGTTCATGTAGAACTAACATTGTTTGCTCAAAACTCCATGGTCCACCTTCAACAACTCTCTACACATCCATCTTATGATACATCACAAAAGAATATCGGAACCCCCCAGATCATGCACCTCCATCCCTTCTTTCGGCCTCCACAATGTTGCCATGACATTCTGCATTGCATTAAAATTGATATTCTTCTCGGTCAAGAATTTACCAATTAACACATACATCTGTTTCGGAACCACCACCTCTGAACTCGAAATCACCAGTCCGTCCTCATCTTCATCATCGATAACAAGTTTTGCATACATCTCTTCTAAGGCCTCCTCAGATCTTGCCATTGCTTAAAGAATTTTTAAAATTGCTATAAAACTATACGGTGAAATGTTAATGATATATGCTAATGACTTAAAAAAGGCAATGACTGTCAAGACGACAGAGAGAAAAAACTGTCATATTGTTAGACAACAATTTGCTTTGTACAACATAGTTTACTATTTCTCATACTTTATACTTTTTTTGTCCTTTTCACCCATCCATTCTTCTCGATCTTCATCCATTCTTCTCGATCTTATATGTCCTTTTTCTTTTACGAATCGTGTCTTCATTTCTTTTACTTATAAAAACAATTGAAATAATTCAAATTTCACTTCAATCAAATTGTGTGTACATATACATACATATATACAACCCACTTGTAAATCGATTTGAGTAGTTTAAATTACATAACATCACGAATGAGAAGAATTACAGTTAAATTCGAAAGTTAGTTCAATTAACAGGTAAGATTTAGACAATAATCGAAGTTGATTATGGTCACTTCAGTTAATTTAGGGCAATTACTTATTAATTATTTTTGATGGATTGTGAAAATGTTTAAGTTAAATTTTTGGTTGATTTTAATTCATTATGATTGCATTGTGTTGTTATAAAAAGTGATATGTAGTTAAACCGGTTGAATTACATTATGAAACAAGTTATATTTGTGGTTGCAAAAATAGTTGTAAGCTTGTATTTGTGATTTATTTGTGAAACATGCCCCGTAATAAATCACAAGTGTTATGATTCTTTGAACTTGTAATGAATTTGTTAATCACAAATTCATTTGCATTTGTGGTTGATTTTATATATTATACCACTCGTAACCTATTATGCAACCAAATATGATTCTAATTATCAAATTTTATAAATTGAATTTATGATTGATTTTGTTTGTTGCAGTTGTAGTTATAGTTACAAAAGTTATACACCGTATTTTTGTAAATATTTTAAAAAAAATAATATTTTTACAAATATGTTGATATTTTTATGAAATATTAAAAAAATATAATATTTTTCCAAAAAAGTTTCTGGGTCGAGTATTTTTTAAAAAAGCCCACATTCACAAATCCACATTTAAAAAAGAAAAAGAATTATAAAATTCACACAACAGTTTTTATAGCCTCGCCCAAATTATTTAACCTCTAGATCTAGGGTTTAAAAACCACCTCTGAAACTAAAATCCCCAATCCACAAAATTCACACAACAAGGTATCGTATATTCCCCCAACTATACACACACTCAATTACACATATTATCTTTCGTTTTCACCCAATTAATTGTTCTAATTTTGATTAATTTGTTGAAATTCAGGTTATAATTAAAAGAAAATGTCTGGTGCTAAAGAGCCTCAAGAATATCGAATATTTGTTGGGGGATTATCGTGGGAAGTCACTGAGCGTCAGCTTGAAGATGCTTTTTCTCGTTTCGGCAAAATTATTGACTCCCAGGTTCTTATTTTTTTTAATTGTATGTATATGTGTATGTCTATGTTTGTGTTTGTATATATGTATGTGGTGATTGTTGATTGTTATGTTTGTTTAGTGAATAATTGAGATCTGGGTTGTTTCCGTTTTCGTATTTAGTTTGGGTAAATTTGGTAATATTTTGGGTTAAGTTGTGGTGGGTTGTGATGATGAATTGATGTGTTGGGAATTTAGGGGGTTTTTATTATGATTTCGAAGAAATTAACGAGCCCGTACAATTATCTTGCGGAATGTTTTATCTTAAACTCTTGGTACAAACACTTTTATATAAACCATATTGGATATTTAGTTTCTTGAGGGTATGTTCGAAACTGGGGGTGGTAATTTTTGGTTTTGGGTCATGTTCGTGTTTGTGAAGTAGTTGATTTGGGATGGGTCTAAAATTTATCAAGATGAAAAATGAGTGCTTAAGCTTCAAGGGTCAATTTTTTTAATAAAACAGGGCATTTTGCTATGTTAATGCTTATGATGGACAACACTTTTCATCCATATAATTTGTTGACATGTGTATATTGATCATACTGATACATTTTGTGCATTATAAATATAGTTATAACAACTTATTATTTATTAATCAACTTTACTCATATGTGGCCTTTTTTTTTGGTAATGCTGCTGCGAGGTATGATTTGCCTTCAGTTGAATTTTAAGGAGCTTTTGGTAAATTTGATTGCATCATTGAAGCCGAGTTTTAGATGTTTGATTGAATTTGTTCAGCTGGTTATGTTCAGATTCTAATGTAAAAGTTTTGCACAAGTAGTCACTCTCTGTCTCAGAAGGCTGATTGAGCTGAATATCAGATTTCAGATTCATCAGGTTCTGTTGTATCAGAACAATTTCTTCAGTATATAATAAGATCCGTGTTTAAGGTATCAATTAGGGAAGACCTATGATAACTTTGGACTGCCTCTAACCTGGGGTGAAGTTAAATTATCCTTAAGATACTTGTTGGATAGAACTGAAGTCGTTCTATGTTCATTATTGGTCCTAGTTGTGGAGTGATAGTCATAGTTTCCATAAGCTGAATAAACGCTCATCAAATAATACGCAGAATCGCTCTCTGTTGGTTTGTTGAAAAGAACAAAAATCATTAACAAAGTGAATAGCTCGAAGAATTTTACGTGTCTGACGGGCAGATGAGCTTCGCCAAGACTGCATGAATTTATAGTTTCACGTGCTGAATATGAATTGTTTGAAGTATCCCGACGGCTCGCGGAATAACAGATTATAGCCAAAATATTTTTGAAGCCAATTCGCGGTCTGTAGGAAGTAGAAGTAGGTGCATGCAAAGGATGCAGATTAATTTTGCAAAACAATTGTTTAATGGACTGCAGTTTTGTTCTCTATGTCGTCAGCTAGCCCTGTCCCTCTTCGTGATGACAGCTATCTTCCGCGCTCTTCGTGGTGACAGAAGTCCCTAAGCATTGAAATATGATGTTTGTAATGGTTGATATGGTGTATGCCTTCCAACTATAATTGGGAATAAGTTTAGTTGCTTTTGCATTTTGAGGTATATCATCTTTTTCATGCCAAATTCTGATTGGGAAGAATTCCATATTTCTTTTCGATGTAGAACACCGAGTCTCTTGTTTTGAACACATTAGTTTGCATATTCATCTTGCAAGAACCCTGAGTTGATGGGAATTGATAAGTCTGTTGCTCCCTGTTGCATTCTTCTAGACGAACCAGTGATTTCATTCTATCTCTGTATCCCAGTTTAGCATTCTATTCAAATAGGTCTTTGCTTGTTGGAGTTATGAGCTGAGAGAGATTGGTGCTCTAAGCAAATATTTTCTCATATAAGCTGGATCAATATCCGAACCTGGGTTTTGAAATTAATTGTAAATCCTGCAACTTCTTTTTCTCTCTATTCTTGAAAAGCCTTTCTTGCAGGTGCGGTCATCATTCACGTGTATTTGTACTTATATAGGGATGGGATGCTCAGTAAGAGTGGTGGTTTAAATCTGTTGATGTAAATGCCCTGCAATGCCCAATTATATATGATGGATCAGTGTTTGAACTTAGCCTTATGGGATGTATTTGTTTACTTACTGATAAGAAGGAATATAAGTTGGGTTAATCAGTTCACCTCAAGTCTGAAATAGGTCCTGAATAAGTGACTCATTTGGATGTGACACTAGTTCAATGTGTGTATGGATTGAGAAGGATTAGAAGGAGACCTCTTTGACACCATCTTCTGACACAATTACGATTTTGAAGTTAACTTGTTTTTTAGTGTCGCTTGAGGCCGATTATCTTGATGGAATGTTTTCTGTTGAAGACTTCGTTACAGAATTCTTACTTCTTGTTTCCTCCCGTTCATGGTTCCTTATGAATTCACTTTCTGTTCATTCTGTTCGAAATTTAGTGGTCAAATGACAAGTTCTGCTTTATTTGAATAAAATGTACTGAAAAATTCGAGCAAGTGGCGTCTGTAGTTGTTTCATTGAGCCTTGTAACTTACAGTGCATGCATGATTTATTCTGGGGTTTGACTGTTCTATATTATGGTGAGATCGGAACAGAGTTAAGTTATTTCAAAGATTGAATTGTACAGTTTTCTGGACTCTCCTATTCAAGTAAGAAAACTTTCTACTTCTATTAACAATTAATGCTGGTTTTGTCTATGAAATGCTTGTTTTATGAATATTGGCAGAATGTAATTTTCTGACCCTTAACATAACCTAATACTGCTTGAAAACAATTATATAAACTTATGTTACCCGGACTCAGCTGGAAATGACAAACATGGATATAGGTCCACGTGTCTAAGATTCGGACTTGACAGTTTTTTGGCCCTAATATAGTGTCCAGTGCCCATACTTCTGTTCAAGTTAAGATGTTTGAATAACAAACGGATAGTCAAGGTGAAATAAAGAGTCAGAACAAGATAAATACAAACATTAGGATCACAATATATGTTGCCTAAACTATGTATTAAAGCTTATGTGCTTGTGTATATATGTGATTGTAGCATAGTATGGTTTATCAACTACTCCCTCCGTCCCCATCATTTCTTTACATTGGGGGACGGGGGCTCGGCACACATTTTAAAGCTCCTATAAAGTATAGGTTTATATATTATTTTTAATTTTTTTTTCTTTTGCATAAAAATTTAATGTTTGAATTTTTATTCAAAAAAAGAAAATTTTAAAAATAAGTTGTGAAAGTATACTTTATACGAGCCTTAAAATGCGTGCCAAGCAGTGAAAAAAATTTGTAAAGAAATGAAGGGGACGGAGGGAGTAGTTCTTAGTGAATCTTTTTAACTCGAAGATGAGATTATTCCGCAACGGCTAGTGAATACTTTTCTAACTTTTGGAAGGTGCACTTCTTTTGCTCAATCTTGCTTGCTCTTGCACATTAGTGAATATATATTCAGTAGGTCCAGAATAGGAAGTCGAAATGCGTTTGAGTAAGTTCCAAAAATACCGGAAGCATAAATAGTCCGGTTTGCATGGCTGCATCATGAGCTAGATGATCTACTTATTCTAAATGTGGTATTCTTATATAATCAGACTGTGCTTTAGTTGATTTGGTAAAGGCATATGTGTCAGTCTTATGTTAGTATGTTACTAGATTATTGATTTACGTTATGCCAACCATATAGCTTGAGGTTATGAAATGTTTATATTTTTGTGTATTGAATCCCGATTAATATAAATTTAGAAGCCAGGGTTATGTTAACTAATAATTGCTTATAGTCAACTGTAGCTGAATGCAATTACTTGGGTACCTGGATTAAGGCTGACTTGAGTCGAGTTACTAATAACAGTCATTATAACAAGTATACTGTATGAGTGTTCTTACAGTTGCATCAAATTATGAGGATGCACTGGTTTTTCTGATTCCCGTCGCAGTAGTGCTGCTCTGTTGGTGCTAATTCATGAATATTGACTTTGGAATTTCGAAACTGTAGATCATGATGGAAAGAGACACTGGGCGCCCTCGGGGGTTTGGGTTTCTGACCTTTGCCGATCGTCGCGGAATGGAAGATGCAATAAGGGAAATGCATGGTAGGGAGTTGGGTGATCGGGCAATCTCAGTGAACAAGGCCCAGCCGAAGATGGGTGGTGATGATGCAGGTCGTGGCTATAGTGGAGGTTACCCATCTGGTGGCAGGGGAAGCTATGGTGGAGATAGATCGTCAGGGCAGGACGAGTGCTTTAAGTGTGGAAGGTCCGGGCACTGGGCCCGAGACTGCCCTTCAGCGGGTGGTGGCCGTGGTGGTGGTCATTTGTCATCAGTTTCCAGGTTTGGTGGGTCTGGTGGCCGTGGAGATCGTTTTGGTGATCGGTATGGTGAACGTGATCGTTTTGTTGATGATAGATATGATGGAGGACGTTATGGAGGGGATCGCTATGAAATCAGAGAGACAAAATACGGGGGTCGTGATTATGTTACTGACAGGTATCCTAATCCTAATATAAAAGCTTCATTATATCTTTAAGAACATACTTTTCTCTATTTCATATCAGTATACAAAGAAGTCCTTTGTTGTTTTGGTCCTTACAAGCAAGGAGGCTGTGTGACTTGAGTGTCGAGTCTGATGACATTTTTATTGAAACTAACTAGATATGATGAGAAAAACTACTGTTCGCTAATTTTTTTTTTTTTTTTTTGCTGCTTTGGTTTATATTATTGTCACAGGAAAAACTAATAAATGTATGTCCATCACTTCTGCTATATAAAACATCCAGGTATCCTCCCAGCAGTGATCGCTTTGTAGGTGATCGGTATGGAGATTCAGATCGCTACCCAGCAAATGGATATGGCAAAGAGAGACTGTATGAAAGGGATTGTGGCCCAAGGAGAAGCAGTGAAAGGTATGGAGGTGGAGGTCCAGCACGCTATGAAGGAAAAGGTTACAGGGACAGAGCTGGTCCTTATGACCGCCCCAGGAGGGGAGGACAGCCATCTTCCTTCGATCGTTACTAGATGATCCTACAACTCTTAAGTTCTTGTGCTTTCTGAGTATTGAATTTCTCTATGTTTGTAGGATGTTTGCATTTTATCAGTATTTGATTTCGACATTCGACACTGGTGTTTTTATTTAGTTTCCGCTAGTAATGTCTTTTCTAATCCTTGATCAGTGATTGCCCTAGAAATTGATGGTTAGAGAATCGTGTAGAGAAATGATACCTTTCGATTGTAAAAACCAATTTCATTAAGTTCTTTCTCTTTGCAACTAGTTACTTTGGTGGACTTGCATGTGAGAAATCGATGAAGTCTAAACACGTAAACGGTGCTAATGGTTGAATAGTCTAATATCTGATATGCAGGCTTCAAGTTCACACAATATCAAGTTCACTTTTCATTATTTTTGTTATGTATGGACGGAAAGTCTTATGGGACAATCTCCTTGAGTTGATTGGGTAGGGCTCGGAGAGTATTGAAGAGGACAAAAAAATTGAACCTGCCTTTCACTCTCTTCTGGCCACTCGTAACTAGTGTTCTAAAAATCGGGGATTAATCGGGATTAATAGCTAGATGGCGGACCACCGATCTGATTAAATGAAAATCGGTCAATTAATCATTTTTCAGAAAAATGGTCAAAAATCGGTTGAATCGGTCAAAAATCGGGTTAATTATTTAAAAATAGTAAAAAATGGTTAAAATTAAAAAAATAATAATTAAAAATTTAAAAGGTAGAAACTTGATTAAAAAATAGGAAAAATATTATTTTTGTACATATAATTATAATTTTAGATGTCTAAATCATAAATTCTCTTTATTTTTCCTCTTAATTGAAAAGTTAAATCTTCAAAATTTTATTTATTACAATTATATAACATTTTTAACATATTTGCATAAATATATGATAATAACATATGTTTAGTTGAAATAACGTTTCAACGAAACAATTATATATATGAATATTGTATATAAAAAATATTATTAAATTTATTCCGATTAATGATCCGATTAACCCCCGATTACCCGATTAATCCCTGAACAATGCATTCACCGATTAACTATGATTCCTGCTTTTTACGACACTGCTCGTAACCAAGGGGTAACACAAAATTTTGAGTTATATTCGTTGACCTAGTTTACACACGAAGATGCTAGAGTATACGACGTGTACAAACTGAATCCATAACAAATAGTAATTGTCACACTATATTCAATTCAGATGACAACTTAATAACCTGGGAAAATAATATCTCCATTGAAATTGCATAAATTATATGTATTCTTACATATAATTTGATCAAACTCAGAATTTCAAATGAAATTCATGTCACTAACTTGACTAAATCGACCAATATTTTGCCAAGTAACGGGTTCTAGCTTCCCGGCCACTGATTGCCTGGAATATCTCAGGTATTTCAGTAGCCACGGCGTATCAGCCTGGAGATATAGCTTCCTGATAATGCTCCTTACTCCGGGCAAAAAGACTTCTTCCGGGAAAAATAGACTTCTTCCGGGCAAATGAGACTTCTTCCGGGCAAAGAGACTTCTTCCGGGCTAAGAGACTTCTTCCGGGCAAAGAGACTTCTTCCGGGCAAAGAGTCTTCTTTCGGGCAAATGAGACTTCTTCCAGGCAAAAGAGACTTCTTCCGGGCAAATAGACTTCTTCCGGGCAAAGAGACTTCTTCCGGGAGGGTATTAACATTGGCCCCCACTCCTTCGACTTACTTTAGTGGGTTGGAGGAGTAAATGCATACCATTGATGGGATTCTTGAGATTAATGACTTCAACGGCTAGCTGGTGAGGCCCTATAAATACCTGTGTTGTATCCAAGTATTTGATTGTCTTGTTTTCTTGAAATCTTTTATCTCTTCCCTCCTTTGTGTAAGTCTTGAAAAGCTCCCTCTTGGAAGGTAGGAGAATTACTTATTACTGTGAAGTGCCAGTGGTCATGAAGACCGTATGGACTGGGAACAATGCTGGTCGGAGATTTGAGCGTTGTGCAACTAGGGAATGTCACTGTGACATTTGGATAGACGAGCCTCTTGGTGCTCGGGCTTGTGATGCTATTGAAGAGCTAGTCCGTGAGAAAAATTAGCTGCATCGCTTCTACATGAACAAGATTGACCACTTGAGGGATTGGGAGATGGCCAAGCGTGAAGCTGTGTTGATGAAATTGCAGGAGCTGAAGGGTGAGGTAGACCGCGAGGAGACCGATGATGAAGATGTCTCTGCTTAGTTTAGTGTTCTCCTTTTAATCGATATTGTACTGAAATCTTGAGGGGTCTGTCCTTCATTGATCCTCTTTATCTTGTAGTCCTTTTTAATGAATGAAATGTGTTTATTTCCATGTTCGTGAAATATCTGTTGTTTTGACTTGTATTGCCCCCGAGACATTGCTGGTGGGTAGTGCCCGCTAACAATGACCTCAAGATGAAAATTTTCTATGTGCTTGGAGGAAGGAAAATAAATTTTCTAGGAAGGAAGGAATTTTTGGTGCCCCCTGAATTTTTACCAAGTAATTTTTGGTGGAAATTTGTATAAGTATTTGAAGGAGGGCAAAATACTGTCTGGGGAGGAAGGAATTTTTTGTGCCCCCTGAAATTTTTACCAAGGAATTTTTTGTGGAAATTTGTATAAGTAGTTGAAGGAGGGCAAAATACTGTCTGGGGAGGAAGGAATTTTTTGTGCCCCCTGAAATTTTAACCAAGGAATTTTTTGTGGAAATTTGTATAAGTAGTTGGAGAAGGGCAAAATACTGTCTGGGGAGGAAGGAATTTTTTGTGCCCCTCTGAAATTTTTACCAAAGAATTTTTGGTGGAAATTTGTATAAGTAGTTTGAGGAGGGCAAAATACTGTTTGGGGAGGAAAGAATTTTTTGTGCCCCCCTGAAATTCTTACCAAGGAATTTTTTGTGGAAATTTGTATAAGTAGTTGGAGGAGGGCAAAATACTGTCTGGGGAGGAAGGAATTTTTTGTGCCCCCTGAAATTTTTACCAAGGAATTTTTGGTGGAAATTTGTATAAGTAGTTGGAGGAGGGCAAAATACTGTCTGGTGAGGAATGAATTTTTTTGTGCCCCCCTGAAATTTTTACCAAGGAATTTTTAGTGAAAATTTGTATAAGTAATCGGAGGAGGGCAATATACTGTCTGGGGAGGAAGGAATTTTTTGTACCCCCCCTGAAATTTTTACCAAGGAATTTTTTGTGGAAATTTGTATAAGTAGTTGAAAGAGGGCAAAATACTGTCTGGGGAGGAAGGAATTTTTTGTGCCCCCCTTAAATTTTTACCAAGGAATTTTTGATGGAAATTTGTATAAGTAATCGGAGGAGGGCAAAATACTGTCTGGGAGGAAGGAATTTTTTGTGCCCCCTGAAATTTTTACCAAGGAATTTTTTGTGGAAATTTGTATAAGTAGTTGAAAGAGGGCAAAATACTGTCTGGGGAGGAAGGAATTTTTTGTGCCCCCCTGAAATTTTTACCAAGGAATTTTTTGTGGAAATTTGTATAAGTAGTTGGAGAAGGGCAAAATACTATCTGGGGAGGAAGGAATTTTTTGTGCCCCCTGAAATTTTTACCAAGGAATTTTTTGTGGAAATTTGTATAAGTAGTTTGAGGAGGGCAAAATACTGTCTGAGGAGGAAGGAAATTTTTGTGCCCCCTGAAATTTTTACCAAGGAATATTTTGTGGAAATTTGTATAAGTAGTTGGAGGAGGGCAAAATACTGTCTAGGGAGGAAGGAATTTTTTGTGCCATCCTGAAATTTTTACCAAGGAATTTTTGGTGGAAATTTGTATAAGTAGTTGGAGGAGGGCAAAATACTATCTGGTGAGGAAGGAATTTTTTTGTGCCCCCTGAAATTTTTACCAAGGAATTTTTGGTGGAAATTTGTATAAGTAATCGGAGGAGGGCAAAATACTGTCTGGTGAGGAAGGAATTTTTTTGTGCCCCCTGAAATTTTTACCAAGGAATTTTTTGTGCGTGCCCCCAGACAATGGTATTGAGTAGCAATAATTTTAAGAATAAAATTTAAGATTTTTGTAAAATGTTTGGAAAATAAGGAACCAGAAAAATAATATTGCACACAATTGTTTTTGAAGTATTGTTACTTGTGTCTGAGATAAGTTATTTGTTTCTGTGGCGGTTTCGTCCGCCTTGTGTCTGTATAAAACCCATGTGATAATATAATTCACTAAATTTTGTCTGAGATAATTGTGTCATGAGGTGTTGCAATTGTGTCTGAAGTACTTTCCCCACTTTGCACATAATTGTTTCTGAAGTATTGTTACTTGTGTCTGAGATAAGTTATTTGTTTCTGTGGCGGTTTCGTCCGCCTTGTGTCTGTATAAAACCCATGTGATAATATAATTCACTAAATTTTGTCTGATATAATTTTGTCTGAGGTGTTGCTATTGTGTCTGAAGTACTTTCCCCACTTTGTGTCCGTTTTGTGTCTGTATGAGGCTCATGAGATAATATAATCACTTAATTTTTTCTGATATATTGTACTTGTGTTTGTTACTGGGTGTAGGAAGGCTCATAAAAGTAGGCCTTCAACCCTTTGATGTAGCATAATGTTGCACAAACTTCCACTTAGTGTATAGTTTCACAATTTTATTCCCATGTCAAGTGTTGTTGACCTCGTTTCCATCTAATCTTTCCAACTTGTATGAGCACTGGTGTAACATTTTCTTGACCTTGTGTAGATACCTTTCCATTTAGGCGGAGTTTACCCGTATAACGCAGGTTGGAGGCTTTTTTTACTCGAAGTACTAGTTCCCCTACATCCAATATTTTGATCTTTTCTTCTAGCTCCTCTTAACAAAGAATTTGAAATCTTTAGGTGGGTTAGTGCATTTAAGGATGGGGAAATCTAACGTCCTCTTGTAGAGTGCATCATCCTGAATGATGTATTTTGTGGCTTGAGAGAAGAGTTATTTTGCCTTAATGGGATCCTTATGTTGGATACCCTACTTCAAGGAATCAATGACGGGTGTCATCTAAGTCGAGTTTGTAAGGCCAATTTCCAAGATTTGTTGATCTTCAATTGTCGGTACTTTTTACTTCTTCAAAATAGACACAATCGTCTAAATTCCCCCCCCCCCTTTTTTTGGACTTAGAGAACAAATCTGCGATTGTGTTGTCATCTCCCCCTGCTTAAACAAGTGTGTGACTAGTGAAGAGGAAAAAAAGATATTGACCAAGGCTTGGTACTTGATGAGTATGATGTCTTTCGTGACCTAGTCTCTCGTGTTTGCCTTATCACAATTCATGAGTCGCCGAAAATTGAGAGATATTGTACTTGGAGACTTCTTGCTAGGTTTAGGCATGCAAAAAGTGCTTCATTCTCGGCTTGATTGTTTGTGACACTTCCTCCCCGCCAAGGAGGAGACAATGGTGAGAAAAGGAGTTAGCAAATTTTAGAGCTAGTTATTTTTTATTTGAGATGACCCTTCCTCACCCGCCAAGGAGACGACAGGGGTAGAAAAGAGTTAGAAATTTTTTGAGATAGTAATTTTTTTGCTTTGAGATGTCCCTTCTCACCCACCAAGGAAGCGACAAGGGTGAGAGAAGGAGTTAGAAAATTTTCGAGATGGTAAATATTTGGCTTTGAGATAACCCTCCTCACTCACCAAGGATGATACAAGGGTGAGAAAAGGAGTTAGAATTTTTTTTTGAGATAGTAAATATTTTGCTTTGAGATGTCCTTCTCACCCACCAAGGAAGCGACAAGGGTGAGAGAAGGAGTTAGAAATTTTTTTGAGATAGTAAATATTTTGCTTTGAGATGTCCATTCTCACCCACCAAGGAAGCGACAAGGGTGAGAGAAGGAGTTAGAAATTTTTTTGAGATAGTAAATTTTTTTTGTTTTGAGATGTCCCTTCTCACCCACCAAGGAAGTGAAAAGTGTGAGAGAAGGAGTTAGAAATTTTTTTGAGATAGTATTTTTTTTTTTTTGAGATGTCCCTTCTCACCCACCAAGGAAGCGACAGGGGTGAGAGAAGGAGTTAGAAATTTTTTTGAGATAGTAAATTTTTTTTGTTTTGAGATGTCCCTTCTCACCCACCAAGGAAGCGACATGGGTGAGAGAATGAGTTAGAAAAATTTTAAGATAATAATTTTTTTTTTCAGATGCTCCTTCCTTACCCGATAATGAGTCGAGAAGGTGAGAAAATGAGTTAGAATATTTCGGAGATAATAAATTTTTGTTTTACGATGATCCTTCATCACTTGCCAAGGAGACGAAGAAGGTGAGAAAATGAGTTAAAAAATAAGATGATCCTTCATCATTCGCCAAGGAGACGAAGAAGGTGAGAAAATGAGTTCGATTATTTCGGAGATAATAAATTTTTGTTTTAAGATGATCCTTCATCATTCACCAAGGAGACGAAGAAGGTGAGAAAATGAGTTAGAAAAATTTTGAGATGGTAATTTTTTTTTTTTGTCAGATGATCCTTCCCCACCTGCTAATGAGACGAGAAGGTGAGAAAATGAGTTAGAAAAATTTTGAGATGGTAAATTTGTTTTTTTATCAGGTGCTCCTTCCTCACCTGCTAATGAGATGAGAATGTGAGAAAAGGGGTTAGAATTTTTTTGAGATAGTAACGTTTTTTTTTTTGCATGATGCCACCTTTGCTCAACTAAAAAGGTGGTTACTCATAAGAGGAAAAGAGTTGCAAAATTTTTGAAATGGTGAAATTTATGATGTTGCCATGGGTATGTTTCTTGAGTAAATACATGTCAATTCATTTATGACTTGAGTTGAGGTTGATTCACTAAGATTCACCCTCAATTTTGCTGAAATGTGACGTTGAACTGGTGGAGGCTTTTCTTAAGGAAGAAACCCCTCCTTCTAGCGCCAAATGATAATGCTCCTTACTCCACTCTACCGCACTTGTCCCTCTTCCGGCAATGCTTGGTCGGGAATTTGGTGTGCTGTCGGTTGGGACTTTGCAAAACAATGCCTGACCGGGGGTGGTGGCCGTCAAGCACCTCCGGCATGAGAGTAAGTAACTTGGTGGTGGATAATAACAAGAAACAATATCGGAAAGTGTATTACCGGTGACTGAATTTAGAGAGCTTTTGTGAAATGTGAAAGTGTGTGAGTGAATGTAAAAATTAGAACCCTTGCATATGTGAGGCTGCTTGAGTATTTATAAGGTTTAGTGTTACCTTCCTTTGTACCCTGGTCCGGAAGGATGCCCCCTTCCTTGTGGCAGGTGTGAGTTGATATAAGAGTATTGGAGAAGGGAGCAGCTTCTGCCCAAGAGGTGGAAGGTGTTGGAGGAAGGAACTATCTTTGGTCCGGAAGAGAAAGTATTGCCTTCACTTATTTTCCTTAGTTCACTTTGGGTGTGACAAGTTGTCCATTGAATACTTCCGGGACGTAGTCGTACCTGGCAGGCAAAGAGACTTCTTCCGGGAAAAGAGACTTCTTCCGGGCAAATGAGACTTCTTCCGGGCAAAGAGACTTCTTTCGGGCAAAGAGACTTCTTCCGGGCAAATGAGACTTCTTCCGGACAAAGAGACTTCTTCCGGGCAAAGAGACTTATTCCGGAAGGGTATTAACCCTTCCTATCGTACGTAATCTAATTGAAAACTCAACATATTAATCAAAATCTCCTTGGCTCCGAATCAAAACACATGCCTTCCATAGAATTCATATCTTTACTACATTAATTCTTCCAAGTATCCTTCTCTTCCAGGTATTAATCAGAACCACAAAACCCCCAGCCATCTTTTATTGACTAGTTACACTCTTTTTAGTATTCAAAATATACTCACTAGTCCACGAGTCTCCTCCACTATAAATAAATCTCAAATTTTCTACAAATGTCGATCCCTTATTTTCTACAGGCCCATATAAACAAGTCAAACTTGCACAAAAGTCCTCTCTCCAATTCTCACTTCTATTTCAAGTTCTCTTCTATAAAAATCCCAAACATGTAAGAATTAAGTATCCCCCTACCCCTACTATATAAGGACTCCTTATCAAATAATTATCTATATGCCATTGTCCATACTATCAAATTAGCTAGCTTATAAGCTTATAACTAGTACTATAGGTCGGTTTTAGTCTGTCGATTTTTCTCTTTTTCGTTGGAGTGAACACAAGATAAAGATGGTATTCGCTGGCACAAACACAAGCCCTAACATGGTGAGAACCCTAACCCTACAAATCCTTGCCGGTCGGTGGTTCATGATGTTTGCATCATTTCTGATTATGTCGGTTGCCGGTGCAACCTACATGTTCGGTCTTTACTCCGGTGACATCAAAACCACCCTAGGTTATGACCAGTCAACCTTAAATCTACTCAGCTTTTTCAAAGATTTAGGAGCCAATGTCGGAGTTCTATCGGGGCTAATCAATGAAGTTACACCGCCTTACGTAGTTCTCTCAATGGGCGCAGTTCTGAACTTTTTCGGATACTTCATGATTTGGCTTGCTGTCACCAAAAGAATATCAACTCCTCAAGTTTGGCACATGTGTTTGTACATATGTATAGGAGCAAACTCACAATCTTTTGCCAACACCGGAGCTCTTGTCACTTGTGTGAAGAACTTTCCGGAGAGTCGAGGCGCTGTACTTGGGATACTCAAGGGTTTTGTAGGACTTAGTGGAGCCATCATTACACAAATATACCATGCATCCTATGGAGGCGATACAAAGTCTCTTATTTTGCTTATAGGCTGGCTTCCTGCGGCTGTTTCGTTTGTATTTCTACGTACAATTCGGATTTTGAAAGTCGTTCGACAAGCGAATGAGCTCAAAATTTTCTACAAATTTCTATACATCTCACTTGGCCTTGCGGGGTTTCTCATGGTGGCTATAATAGTCGACAAGCAAGTTGCGTTTACGAAGAATCAGTTTCGTGGAAGCACTGCCGTAGTTGTATTTTTTCTCATGCTACCCCTTGCAGTTGTCATAAAAGAGGAGCATAAACTGTGGAAGGTTAAACAACAAGCAAACGAAATTTCTCTCTCTCAAGTAAATGTCATAACTGAGAAACCATCTCAAGAAACTCCTGTACCAGTATCGACTCAGCCACCACCATCTTCACCGAAACATGTTGCGTGCATGCAAGATGTATTTCGGCCACCTGCCCGAGGAGATGACTACACTATACTTCAAGCACTCTTTAGCATGGACATGCTAATCCTTTTCGTTGCGATAACTTGTGGTGTCGGTGGTACATTGACAGCTATCGACAATTTGGGACAAATTGGGATCTCACAAGGATACTCAAAACACAGCATTAGTACATTTGTGTCACTTGTTAGCATATGGAATTACCTTGGAAGAGTTGTAGCTGGATTTCTATCCGAAACCTTACTAAAAAATTACAAATTTCCAAGACCCCTCATGCTTACAACCACTCTCATTTTATCATGCGTCGGCCACCTTCTTATTGCTTTTAATGTCCCAAATTCCCTTTACTTCGCGTCGATAATCATAGGCTTCTGCTTCGGTGCACAATGGCCATTGCTTTTCGCCATAATCTCGGAGATTTTTGGCCTAAAGTATTACTCCACATTATATAATTTTGGGTCCGTGGCAAGTCCAATTGGATTATACGTTCTTAATGTAAGGGTCACCGGTGATCTTTACGACAAGGAGGCCTTGAAGCAATTGAGAGCTTCTGGACGAACTCGAATAAAGGGACAGTCATTGGAATGCATTGGAGATGAATGTTTCAAATTGGCTTTTATTATAATCAGTGTTGTGACAGTTATTGGTGCCCTTGCTTCAGTTGTTTTGGTGCTTAGGACTAGAAAGTTTTATAAAAGTGACATTTACAAGAAGTTCCGGGAGGCTGCTGAATCGGAGAATGCTTTGGCCGTGAATAATGTTCCAGCAATAAAAAGTTGATATTGAATTAGATGTGAAATTCAAACAAATCAATACATTGATAGCTAGTTATACTTGTACACATAGGCTTTGTTGCATACCTACATGTGGAAAACCCTAGAAAAATGGAAATAAATTTGCAAAGTTTTTTGCTACTTTCTCCGTCCCAATTAGTGTCATTTCAATATTTTATACTTATCTTAAGGTATAAAAAAGAGTGATTTTTGCATATTATTTTTAATTTTTTTTTCTTAATAAAGATATAACATTTGAACTTTTATTCAGAAAAAAATTAAAAAAATAATGTGTTCAAAGTCACGTTTTTTCTTACTTTAAAATACGTTCAAAAAATTAAAACGACACTTATTTTAATACAAAAAATATATACCTTCTTTAGTAAATTGTATCATTGTCGAAAATAAATAAGACAATGACTTGGTTAAGTAAAATTTCTTTTTCTATGATTAAAACCAATTTGTTGTGTCCCATTAGTCCACTTGGTTATTATGGTGGTCCATGTGTATTGAAGTTTGCAACAATTTTCTTGTAGTCATGCTAAAACATGCATTCGATAAGGCATCAATTAAAAACAAAGTTACACGCAAATGACCTTTTCCCAGAAGAGTTATACATATGCGGGCCAATTAGAAAAGTGTGCCTTGGTTAATGGTAAGTGATCATTTAATTAGAAACTTAAAAAAAGGATTTGTTTGTCTTAAAGACTTAATTGTAGTGGATGAGATATTATTATAGCTAGAGTATCCAACCAAGTAAAAACATATTTTTTGTTGAGACCAAGAAAAGTGCAGAGATTAGTCGATATGTGATAACAAAATAATCACTTTCAATAAGTTGCCAAATAATCGATCGCAAAATGATATGTTTATTGTTATTGTTTAATTCTTTTTGAGAAGATGATGTTGTTCAGGGGAATATGGCTTTAGATTATATTTTATGTCAAATTCGGAGCTTTAGCAGATGCGCGTTATAGATTTGATCAAATGTACAAAGCCTATATTGTGAATTCCGGCGAGAACGTTCCAAGAAATTAAATGGTGCAGGAGGAGAAGCTAAGCCTGACAAAGCTGCTAGTTTTTGTGTCATCAACCTACTATTCGATTGAGGATCTTAATTTGGGTCTGTAGGCTAATTCTTAGGATAGCAGTTAGTGTTGAAGACTATAAAATTATGTTGGAACCTTTCTTTGATATTTTAAAATTTTAGATTAATTATTTACTTAACATATCAAAGTACTTAACAGACTGCATCTTCTTGTGATTAATTGAAATGTGGGGAATGCTTTGTTGAATCCTCGTGTCAGACACTACAAGAAAAACGAGTTTTTTCTACCAATTAAATCGGTAGAAAAATGCCGTTTTTTGATTAAAAAAAAATGTCTCATTTTCTACCATCTCCCTCCGTTGAAAAATACTTGACTAAAAAATGACTCCGGGTGAAAAATACTACGTGGAGATCAATGTGGGATCCATGTGGTGACTTGGACAGCCACCTGGTCTGGTCCCACCCACCAACATGACAATCTATGTGGCATGACACCAACCCATGTCAGTTTCCATGGCAAGCGCCATGTCATGTGCCACGTCAAAAATAATGGTGACGTTGGTGGAGTATTTCCTACCAGCGTACCTGGTAGAAAATGGATTTCCTACCACCGTGTTTGGGTAGGAAATATACCAATAGGCCAGGTAAATGGTATTTTCTACCACACATTTTTTACCAAGCATTTCCTACCACTCTTGATGAAGGCGGTAGGAAAAGTTTTTGAGTGCGGTAGAAAATAGCTTAAAATTGGTAGGAATTGCTGGGAACTTTTTTTAAAAAAATATGTTCCATTGATGTCCATGTACAACAAATTGCACAATTAAATCAATATACAAATTATAAGCATACACAACCTTAACAAAAAACCAAACATTATATTCATCATAAAACATAATATTCAAAAGTTAAAATTACATCTTCAAAATAATTGTTTACATTCAAAAATGACACTGATGACAACAAATCAAGAAAAGTTTTACAAGTTTCACCCTTAAAGTTTCCATCATCTTTGAATCATTCACCTTCATTCTACATAATTTTTTGTCATTTTTTCTTCGTCATGATTTTCTTCTTTTTCATGGCCTTCGTCATGATTTTCTTCCTTTTCTTGGCATCGACATCAATATGATCGTCTTCAACTGACAACAATCTATATAAGAAGTGCAAAAAGACATTTAGTATCAATTATACACACACACAAGCACAATTAATCAAGAACTATTGAAAACATGAACATGTACTACTAGTAAACATGTACGAAATTATATAAATATACACACATATTACATGTAAATCAAACTCACAAATAAATAAGAGGCAACAGATTTGTACTCAAATAATTGAGATGATTATATATAAGGAGATGAATGTATATAAAAATGAAATTGGTGAAGTAGATGGTGAGATAAAGATAAAAATGAAAGTTAGAACGGAGAAGAAATTTGGTGAAGTAATTAGAGAGATAGGGATGAAATTTGGTGAAGTACGGAGATATAAAGATGAATTTGGGCAAAAAATTTAAATATTTTGGTTTGGGCGTCATTTTTGAAATTTTTGTGAAACCAATGCTTATTTCTTACCGATATGTGGTAGGTTATGTAGTTGAGCAAAAAATTTGAATTTTTAGTTTGGGCGTCATTTTTTGAAATTTTGGAATGGCGGTTAGTTTTGAATTTTTCGCAAAATTGTGACCTATTTCCTACCAATATGCGGTAGGTTTTGAGTTTTGGCGAAAATTTTGATTTTTTAGTTTGGGCACCAATATTTGAAATTTCGGAATGGTGGTTATTTTTGAATTTTTCGCAAAAAAGTGACCTATTTCCCACCAATATGTAGTAGGTTTTGAGTTTTGACGAAAATTTTGAATTTTTAGTTTGGGTGCCATTTTTTGAAATTTTGGAATGGCAGTTAGTTTTGAATTTTTCGCAAAAAAGTGACCTACTTATAATTTGTTGACATGTGTATATTGATCATACTGATACATTTTGTGCATTATAAATATAGTTATAACAATTTATTATTTATTAATCAACTTTACTCATATGTGGCCTTTTTTTGGTAATGCTGCTGCGAGGTATGATTTGCCTTCAGTTGAATTTTAAGGAGCTTTTGGTAAATTTGATTGCATCATTGAAGCCGAGTTTTAGATGTTTGATTGAATTTGCTCAGCTGGTTATGTTCAGATTCTAATGTAAAAGTTTTGCACAAGTAGTCACTCTCTGTCTCAGAAGGCTGATTGAGCTGCATATCAGATTTCAGATTCATCAGGTTCTGTTGTATCAGAACAATTTCTTCAGTATATAATAAGATCTGTGTTTAAGGTATTAGTTAGGGAAGACCTATGATAACTTTGGACTGCCTCTAACCTGGGGTGAAGTTAAATTATCCTTAAGATACTTGTTGGATAGAACTGAAGTCGTTCTATGTTCATTATTGGTCCTAGTTGTGGAGTGATAGTCATAGTCCCCATAAGCTGAATAAACGCTCATCAAATAATACGCAGAATCGCTCTTTGTTGGTTTGTTAAAAAGAACAAAAAACATTAACAAAGTGAATAGCTCGAAGAATTTTGCGTGTCTGACGGGCAGATGAGCTTCACCAAGACTGCATGAATTTATAGTTTCACGTGCTGAATATATATTGTTTGAAGTATCCCGTGTTGGGTTTGTGGAGTCTAACAGGTTTCAGAATTGGTTTCTGATTTGAGTTAGAATTTCTAGATTTGAATTCTAATTAGAGTTAGTAATTTCAGAATTTCAGAATTAGACTCTGATTAGTTTAGGCCCGGTTTTTTCTCTTATAAATAGTCTCATGTAATTGTAAAACATCAACATATCAGAACACAACCGAACACAACATAGTTGTGAGTGATCAATACAAATTAGTGCGGCTTCTGGAGTAGGAATTTCCGAACCACGTAAAACTTTGTCTTGTGTGATTGTCGTTTATTTTCTTGTTCTTGTTTATTCGCTTTGGGTTTTGCTTTCGTTGTTGTATACTCAACAACTGGTATCAAGAGCCTAGGTTTTCAGGCGAGTGGGAGCGATGGCAGAAGAAGGGAAAGTAAAGATCGACAAATTTGATGTCAAAGATTATGGATATTGGAAGATGCAAATTGAAGATTATTTGTATCAGAAAAAACTACACCAACCGCTAGATGAGAGCCAGATTCAATGGATGAGACTGAATGGAAGCTATTGGATAGGCAGGCTCTGGGTGTTGTCAGATTGACTTTGGCGAAGAACGTTGCTTACAATATCGTCAAGGAAACGATAACTCATGGATTGATCAAGGCGTTACCAAATATGTATGAGAAGCCATATGCTTCAAATAAGGTGTATTTGTGTCGTTTGTTGTTTGCTGCGAGATTGAATGAAGGTGATTGTGTTTCTGATCATGTGAACGAATTTAATTCTATCCTATCAAGATTGGCATCGGTGGATATTAAATTCGATGATGAAGTACA
The DNA here is from genome assembly GCA_030848705.1 of Heracleum sosnowskyi. Lineage (NCBI taxonomy): Eukaryota > Viridiplantae > Streptophyta > Magnoliopsida > Apiales > Apiaceae > Heracleum > Heracleum sosnowskyi. The sequence continues at coordinate 17,438,962 of CM061239.1, forward strand.
AGCCTTGTTGTTAGTATCCTCGTTACCTGATAGTTGGTCAGGATTTGTCACTGCTATTAGTAATTCATCTGAGAGCGGTAAGATGACTTCTAATGGAGTTCGAGATTCGATTGTTGGAGAAGATATTCATAGGAGAAACTCAGGAGAGTCGTCAGGTTCCTTATTGAGTACAGAGAGTAGAGGCAGAAACTCCGAGAGGAGGCAGAATCAGGGGTGTAGTAGATCGAAGTCACAGAAAAGAAGACAATCCAAAGATCGCAAGGAGATTGTTTGTTGGAATTGTCAGAAGAAGGGTCACTTCAGAAATCAGTGTACGGCTCCGACAGCTATTAAAGGAAAAAAGAAAGAGGATAATTCAGCTAATGTAGTTGAAGAAGTGGTGAGCGACGATGCTTTGATTTGTTGTGTTGAATGTTCGGTTGAATCATGGGTTATGGATTCTGGTGCATCATTCCATGCGACCCCTTGCAAGGATTTAATGTTAAATTTCAGACTTGGAAATTTTGTTAAAGTCCGTCTTGTTGATGATGAGACTTTCGATATAGCGGGCATGGGAGATATTAATCTCAAGACCTCTTTGAGGACTAGCTGGATGTTGAAAGATGTAAGGTACATTCCTGGACTTAAGAAGATGTTGATATCTGTGGGTCAGTTAGATAAGGAAGGGTATCAAGTTTCTTTCAGAAACGGATAGTAGAAGGTTATAAAGGGGAATCTAGTTGTTGCTCGAGGAGAGAAGAAGGGGACTTTGTACATAGTTGAACAATCTAGCTATGAAGCAAATGCAGTTGCTAATGAGATTGGGTCTTCAACTTTGTGGCACCAAAGACTTGGTCATATGAGTGAAAAGGGTATGAAGCTGTTAACTTCGAAAGGGAAGATTCCAGAGCTGAAGAATGTGGAAGTTGGGTTCTGTGAGCCATGTGTTCTTGGAAAGCAGAAATGTGTTACTTTTGCAAAATCAAGGAGGACCCCCAAAGCTAAGAAGTTAGATCTAGTTCATACATATGTATATGGTCCAACAACAGTTGCGTCGTAGGGAGGATCTCGCTACTATGTTACTTTCATTGATGATTCCACTAGAAAGGTATGGATTTATTTTTTGAAGAAAGAATCAGATGTGTTTGATACTTTCAAGAAGTGGAAGATTGAAGTTGAAAATCAGAATGGTTTGAAGGTTAAGAGTTTGATGTCAGATAATGGCGGTGAGTATAGTAGTGATGAATTTAAAAGCTATTGCGCAGAGTACGGGATTAGAATGATTAAAACTATTCCAGATACACCGCAGCAAATGGTGTTGCAGAGCGCATGAATAGAACCTTGAATGAGAGGGCCAAGAGTATGAGGTTACATGCAGGGTTGCCGAAGACTTTTTGGGCAGATGCAGTTAGCACAGCAGCGTATCTCATAAACAGAGGACCTTCAGTTCCTTTGGGGTTCAAGATTCCTGAAGAAGAGTGGCAGAAAAAAGAGGTAAATCTTTCACACTTGCGAGTTTTGGGTTGTGTTTCTTATGTGCGTGTTAAAGATTCTGACAAAGACAAGCTTGATCCGAAAGCAAAGAATTGTATCTTCATTGGTTATGGCTCAGATGACATGGGTTACCGTTTCTGGGATGAACTGACGAAGAAGGTCGTTAGAAGTAGAGATGTTACTTTTAATGAAAATGCAGTGTACAAGGATAAGCTTGTAGTCGATTCTGAGTTTGCAAAGGAACAACCTGGAAAAGAGAAAGTAGTGTTTAAAGATATTACTGAAGAAGATCTTGCAGGAAATAGTTGGAGTTCTGGGAATGCTGATGAGACAGGTTCAGTTACTCCACAGGCTGAGGTAAGAAGATCTAGCAGAACTGTGAGGCGCCACAAAGATTTTCTCCTTCAGCATATTACATGTTATTGACCGAGGACGGAGAGCCTCAGTGTGATTCAGAGGTAGTTCAAGTGGATGATTCAGTTAAGTGGAAATCAGCCATGAAAGAAGAGATGAATTCTCTTGAGAAGAATGAGACTTGGTCTTTAACAGAATTACCAGCAGGAAAGAAGGCTTTATAGAATAAGTGGGTGTTCAGAATCAAAGAAGAACCTGATGGCAGCAAAAGGTACAAGGCAAGGTTAGTAGCCAAGGGATATCAACAGAAAAAGGGTATTGACTATACTGATATATTTTCTCCGGTTGTTAAGATGACTACAGTTATACTTGTGCTAAGCATTGTGGTTGCAGAGGAGTTACATATAGAGCAACTAGATGTTAAGACCGCATTCTTACACGGTGATCTTGAGGAAGACATCTACATGGTTCAGCGAGAAGGATTTCAGGTAGCTGGGAAAGAAAACTTGGTTTGCAAGCTTATAAAAAGCTTGTATGGTTTGAAGCAAGCACCAAGACAATGGTACTTGAAGTTTGACAGCTTTATGATGAAGAATAGGTACACGAGGAGTGCTATGGATCATTGTTGTTACTTTAAACAGTTTGATTCATCTTATATCATATTGTTGTTGTATGTTGATGACATGTGGATAGCAGGATCAAACATGAGGGAAAATCAACAGGCCAAAGAGACAGATGTCTGAAGAGTTTGAGATGAAGGATATGGGTGAAGCAAAACAGATACTTGGTATGAGCATCATAAGGGATAGACCTGAAGGTACTTTGAAATAATCTCAAGAGAAGTATATTGAGAGATTATTGCAGAAATTCAGTGTCCAGGATGCGAAGACCAGAAGTACATCGTTGGCAACTCACTTTAATCTCACGAAGAAGCAGTCACCTAAAACGGATGAAGGCAAGAAAGATATGGCTAAAGTTCCGTATGCATATGCAGTTGGCAGTTTGATGTATGCTATGGTGTGTACAAGGCCAGACATTGCTCATGCAGTGAGAGTTGTTAGCAGGTTCATGTCTAATCTAGGAAAAGAGCATTGGGAAGCAGTCAAGTGGTTGTTACGCTACTTGAAAGGCACATCCAAGTTTGCATTATGTTTCAGCAAGAAAGATGTTATCTTGGAAGGGTTCTCTGATGCAGATTTGGGTGGATGCTTGGGTACAAGAAAAAGTAGTACATGATATATTTTCACTTTGGGTGGCACAACAATTAGTTGGATGTCTCGACTTCAAAAGAGTGTTGCTCTTTCAACCACAGAAGCAGAATATATGGCTATCTCTGAAGCTAGCAAGGAGATGATTTGGTTGAAGAATTTTCTTGAAGAGTTGGGCAAGAAACAGGCGGACAGTGCTTTGTATAGCAACAGTCAGAGTGCCATTCATCTTGCGAAGAATCCTGTGTTTCATGCTAGGACGGAGCATATTCAGCTGAGATATCACTTTACGAGGGAGTTGATTAGTAATGGTACTTTGTCCTTGAAGAAAATCCTTGGTTCAAAGAATCCTGCAGATATGTTGACTAAGGTGGTTACCAATGAAAAGTTGAAGATTTGCATAGCTTCAACTGGCCTTCAGAATTGATTGATGAGAAGGCGCTGCACTAGTTAGAGTTATTGATCGAAGTATTGGGTGTTACTAGATTTACAAGAGTGAAGAGAAGATGTGGTCAGACTCCAAGTGGGAGATTGTTGGGTTTGCGGAGTCTAACAGGTTTCAGAATTGGTTTCTGATTTGAGTTAGAATTTCTAGATCTGAATTCTAATTAGAGTTAGTAATTTCAGAATTTCAGAATTAGACTCTGATTAGTTTAGGCCTAGTTTTTTCTCTTATAAATAGTCTCATGTAATTGTAAAACATCAACACATCAGAACACAACATAGTTGTGAGTGATCAATACAAATTAATGCGGCTTGCGGAGTAGGAATTTCCGAACCACGTAAATCTTTGTCTTGGGTGATTGTCTTTTATTTTCTTGTTCTTGTTTATTCGCTTTGGGTTTTGCTTTCGTTGTTGTATACTCAACATCCCGATGGCTCGCGGAATAACAGATTATAGCCAAAATATTTTTGAAGCCAATTCGCGGTCTCTAGGAAGTAGAAGTAGGCGCATGCAAAGGATGTAGATTAATTTTGCAAAACAATTGTTTAATGGACTGCGGTTTCGTTCTCTATGTTGTCAGCTAGCCCTGTCCCTCTTCGTGATGGCAGCTATCTTCCGCGCTCTTCGTGGTGACAGAAGTTCCTAAGCATTGAAATATGATGTTTGTAATGGTTGATATGGTGTATGTTGGAATAATCTTAAATTTAGTTATTAATTATTTGTTATATTTATTTATGTATTGTTTTGTTTATTTATCTCAAGTGTCAGTACATGACTTGGTCTTCTATTCAGTTGGGAGTTTTAGGAAGTCGTGGAAATAAACGTTAGGTAGTAGCTTGTTTGTAGGAGAGTCTGGCCCTGGTTCTTAGGCCCATCACCCTGTATAGGTGTTTATATTCTTGTATTTGCTTTTGGAAGATAAAATGAACGTTCAGATAATACATCTATTGTTTTAATACTTTCAACACTTGGTATCAGAGCGGGTGAGGTTGCTCCGCCACCGGCGGTGGTGAAGCCGCCGACGGTGGTGAAGCCACTGCTGGTGTACGTTCGAGTTATGGGTGGCTCTGCTGCAGAGAAGAAAGCTACTGCATGGAGTGGCATGAAGCGACGGCGGCTGGAAGATAAGCCAGGGGGCTGTGAGGCGTCGCGGAGGAAGTCGAGTTACAGGAGGAGATTGATGATGCTGTTGAACAAGCCGTTGCTAAGGTAGCGGAGGTGTTCGATTAGAGGCTCCAGAGAGTCAAAGAGTTTGTGGCCTGGCTGCTAGTCTGGTGTATTTGAAAAGGTGGGAGAGATTACCGTGTGCAGTATGGGATGCATATGGTGTTATCTTGCACTACCCACGTTGGATATTTGCTGTTGTCGTGGCATTGTTTGGAGAGGTGCAGTGAGTTTCCGGGGTGACTATTATGTCCCTTTGTGGTTTCTTGTGTGTAGTTGGTGATTATGTGCACCATGGAGAGAAGTGCTCCAGTGAATTTGGTGTTGATGAGAAGTGCATCAACAAATTGGAGTTGATGAGAAGTGCATCAACAAATTGATGGTGGTGAGAAGTGCATCACAGATGAAGAGAAGTGCTTCATAAAGTCTGTTCAGTAAATTTAAGATTATGGGGGTGATTGTTGGAATAATCTTAAATTTAGTTATTAATTATTTGTTATATTTATTTATGTATTGTTTTGTTTATTTATCTCAAGTGTCAGTACATGACTTGGTCTTGTATTCAGTTGGGAGTTTTAGGAAGTCGTGGAAATAAACGTTAGGTAGTAGCTTGTTTGTAGGAGAGTCTGGCCCTGGTTCTTAGGCCCATCACCCTGTATAGGTGTTTATATTCTTGTATTTGCTTTTGGAAGAAAAAATGAACGTTCAGATAATACATCTATTGTTTTAATACTTTCAACAGTGTATGCCTTCCAACTATAATTGGGAATAAGTTTAGTTGCTTGTGCATTATGAGGTATATCATCTTTTTCATGCCAAATTCTGATTGGGAAGAAGTCCATATTTCTTTTCGATGTAGAACACCGAGTCTCTTTTTTTGAACACATTAGTTTGCATATTCATCTTGCAAGAACCCTCAGTTGAAGTTATTGTAGGCTTTATAAAAATATGTGATAGTTATAAAAAAGTAAACTAGAAGTAATCAAAAAGTAAATAAAACAAAAGTATTTTATTATGTTGTTGCCATAATAATAAACTACAATTGTGAGCCTTTATATAGGCTACACTTAAAACAAATTAACTGATAAATAGGTAACCCTAACTATCACGTAAACAATCATCTATAAAATTTCATTCAAAAACTACAACTAATTCGTAATTAATACAAATCTAAACATAACTATTTTTTATTTTAAATTTTGAATCACATTTATCTAACATCCTCTCTTGATTCAAAATTAATAAAATTTAAAATTAAATAAAAATGAAGCACTTCTCTTCAATTTCTTTCTCGTGATGCACTTCTCATCACCAAACACGTGATGCACTTCTCATCACCAAACACGTTGATGCACTTCTCACCAACACCCATGGAGCACTTCTCTCCATAAACCTTGGAGCATTTCTCACCAATATAACATGGAGCACTTCTCTCCATAAACTTTTTCAAATGTGCCTTTTGTTATCGGATCCTCTTGACCCTCCTTCATGTTTTCTTCCTCTGAAATTTTGATTGACTCATCTTCAAATTCTTCTTCTGAAGCTTTGATGGACTCATCTTCAAAAAACTTGATTTGAATTAGTGTTGGATTGTTTTCAAGAGGTTGCATCTCCCTCTCAAATTCAATCCTCCACAAACTTGAATCTCTTACTTCACTCACATCCCTTAAGATCATTTAAGCTTTGATACCACTGTAGGTTTTATAAAAATATGTGATAGTTATAAAAAAGTAAACTAGAAGTAATCAAAAAGTAAATAAAACAAAAGTATTTTATTATGTTGTTGCCATAATAATAAACTACAATTGTGAGCCTTTATATAGGCTACACCTAAAACAAATTAACTGATAAATAGGTAACCCTACCTATCACGTAAACAATCATCTAAAAAATCTCATTCAAAAACTACAACTAATTCCTAAATAATAGAATTAATACAAATCTAAACATAACTATTTTTTATTTTAAATTTTGAATCACATTTATCTAACGGTTATGAGCTGAGAGAGATTGGTGCTCTAAGCAAATATTTTCTCATATAAGCTGGATCAATATCCGAACCTGGGTTTTGAAATTAATTGTAAATCCTGCATCTTCTTTTTCTCTCTATTCTTGAACAGCCTTTCTTGCAGGTGCGGTCATCATTCACGTGTATTTGTACTTATATAGGGATGGGATGGTCAGTAAGAGTGGTGGTTTAAATCTGTTGATGTAAATGCCCTGGAATGCCCAATTATATATGATGGATCAGTGTTTGAACTTAGCCTTATGGGATGTATTTGTTTACTTACTGATAAGAAGGAATATAAGTTGGGTTAATTAGTTCACCTCAAGTCTGAAATAGGTCCTGAATAAGTGACTCATTTGGATGTGACACTAGTTCAATGTGTGTATGGATTGAGAAGGATTAGAAGGAGACCTCTTTGACACCATCTTCTGACACAATTACGATTTTGAAGTTAACTTGTTTTTTAGTGTCGCTTGAGGCCGATTATCTTGATGGAATGTTTTCTGTTGAAGACTTCGTTACAGAATTCTTACTTCTTGTTTCCTCCCGTTCATGGTTCCTTATGAATTCACTTTCGGTTCATTCTGTTCGAAATTTAGTGGTCACATGACAAGTTCTGCTGTATTTGAATAAAATGTACTGAAAAATTCGAGCAAGTGGCGTCTGTAGTTGTTTCATTGAGCCTTGTAAACTTACAGTGCATGCATGATTTATTCTGGGGTTTGACTGTTCTATATTATGGTGAGATCGGAACAGAGTTAAGTTATTTCAAAGATTGAATTGTACAGTTTTCTGGACTATCCTGTTCAAGCAAGAAAACTTTCTACTTCTATTAACAATTAATGCTGGTTTTGTCTATGAAATGCTTGTTTTATGAATATTGGCAGAATGTAATTTTCTGACCCTTGACATAACCTAATACTGCTTGAAAACAATTATACACTACAAGAAAAACGCGCAATTATGACGGAAATTTTACACTGAAATCGTCGCAATTGGTCCAATTACGACGAAAAAGTTTCGTCATTTTTGCTCAAGTAAATTAATAAATGAACTTACGACGAAATATACCGCCATAAATTCATATTTTACGACAGAAAATCTGTTGGAAGTTAAAGAATGGGGCCCACCTGCTACAAATATTTTATTCGTGGAAAAAATAAAAATTAATATAAAAAGGATGAACAACCGTCGTAAGTTACCCAGAAATCCGTCATAAGTTAAACTAGAAGTATGCTGGTTTTTTAGGTTCAAGCCATTTTTGGCTTCCAAATTAAATCCCAATTTACATACAATCCAACGCCAAACAATCTACATGCAGATTAGACAGTCATAGTTACAAAACCAAACAGAAACATGAATACCGCCACTGTGCCACAACATACTGTCAAACATTAAAACTACATTGGTACTAGTACTTGGCTAAAAAGTTAAGGAGTACATTTAAAATGATTGACAGCATATGTTCTCGTCTTTAAAGAAGCTACCTCGTATTCACATGAATTAGTACAACAGGCGATAATTAGCCATTTTCTACATCGTTCCCCAGCTTTCACTAGCATCATGCTGAAGGGACAAGAATTATAGAAGGAAGACTTATTCCACTCCCTTTAACATACAGGTTTTGACCCTTTGCTGTGCTAGCTTTGCTCACAAGATTGGAGTCCAGAAACAGAACAATAACTATGATGTCATCATGGAAATGGCGGCGTACTCCACGGTCAATCTTTTTCAAATCTGAATATCTCATCTCCCTCTTCTTTGCTACTTCATTCTTTGCTGCTTCATGCATCAGTTTTTACTAATCTCTTGGCACTTCCCTGCATTAAAGTAACAGAATCGTAGTTAGTCCCACCAATTTCTCATCCATTCTTCATGTTGAATGTATACATGCGTAAGTAGCACTGAATGCTAAACACGATTTCTCAAATTATATTTGCACTGAACTGAATAAAATTGATGACAACCTTTAAGTTGGAAACATTACAGTAGTAAGTTACCCATATGAGTTGGAAACAATAAGTTACCGACATGAGTTGTCACTGATCTAAACTTTATGATTAAGAACATACAACAGCAAAGCAAAACAATTTTATACTTGGGAAAAAGGAAAAAGGTTTAAGATATTGTCTTACTGTCTGTTACTTTTTAAATCGACTTTAATGTATAGAGCACTCCAGCCACAACCTAGTTTATAAAATAATTTTCTAAATTAAAGAACAAGACACTCAACTAGAAAATTAAAACACTACTGCACAGATTATACTAAAACATTTTTAATAAATTGAAAAATAATATTTTGAATATGATACTTTCCAGATATCATAATAAAAACCAAGGCAATCTACCATAAAAATTTCATCTCAGAATCTCTTTATTAACCCTAAAAACGAAATGCATCTTTCTTGAGTAGTAGCCCAGAAAATTCTGTTGTGCACTACCTTTACTAAAATGTTAATAACTCTTTCCTTATTTACTCAAACAACTAGAAACTTTCGCATAAATCAACTAGAACCTGTATATAACAACTTTCTTTAAGAAGCAACTACCAAAAAGGCCTTTAACTGCTCCGGATTCACTGTCCAAAAACACGGCAGTAGGGTAGTTACCTAGGAAATTGCTAAGTTTTCTGCACCTCTAAACTTTTGTAAGATGTGCATACACAGACCTGGTACAACCGAAAGGCTACAGGGAACTGGTACAAAAACAACTAAGATGTGCTTGATGCGTACATGTCAGTATGCCACCCTATTATGTGACTTAGATTAGATTCTCACCATATTGGATGATGATCTTCCTGCAGATGCATTCTTGAGAGAACCCATACGATAAGATTTCTCGTCATTCCATATGCAGCACCAAATCCATCTCCAAGAAGTCCTGACATCCATACATGATTAAGTGTTGACTGTAGTTTAATCCATACCATGATATCTAAGTTACATTTAAAAAAGTAAAAAACACTAATGTCTTGTTCCTAAATTGAACCCATTAATTTATATTGAAGAGGACATTCTAAAATGAAGCTTACATGTAGATATACATATATTAGTTAATCACATTCAAAGAAAATAAAAAACAAACAGCTTACATGTATCCATTTGAATATATGGTATGATCTTCAAAACAATGGTAGATTAGTCATACTTAGTGCTTGCAAATAAGTTCTGTAAAACAAGCCATAAACATAAATGATAAGAAGAACCCAGTTAGTTAAAAATAGGGAAAACTAGCAAGTGAAGAAAAAAGGCCAAACTAGCAAGTAAAGAATCCAATTAAAAACCCTAGCTAAAATTAAAAACCCTACAAGTTAGAAAGAACCAATTGAAAATCCGAAACTTAAATACTCACAGATTGATTTGAGATTTGTTCAATATGAAGGTTGAGTGGTTGTTGAAGACTCCAAAATGGCTCGACACCTCAAATTGCTCATATTAATGCTGGGAATAGCTCAGAGTGTTCGATGAATTTGGAACATACAATCATAGAGAATGCTCGATGCACCGTTTAGAAGAGAAGATATCAAACAAAATATATATTACTCACACATCTACACACATACACAGAGACAAAACGAAAACAAGAGTGAAAATAGCTTACCCACTTACTAAATCAATTCGAGATGAACTCAAACAAAACAAAATTAAAAATCCAATACATAAAGAGAACAAATACACAAATGAAAGCCCTAATTTATCTAGAATTGTGAGCTCTAATTTAATCCCCGAACCGAAAGACCCAATTGAAGCCCTAAGAAAAAATCAAAAATAGAAGCAATTAATTAAAGATTGAACAAGAGCAATTAAGCAATGAAAATGCAGAAGAATATAAGAGAGTTATTTACCAATTAATCGGAGAATTGAAGCCCCAATTATCACCTACAAAATCAAAAACAAATTAGACAAGGGGAGGACAGTTATTAGAGAAGTGAAGTGAAGACAATAGAGAAAAGAAGATAGAGTTATTTGATGAGAGAGAGAGAGACGAGATCTTCAATTTGACAGAGAGAGGGACAGAGAGTGAAGTGAGCTTGAGGGGGGAGTTGTCTGAGCGAGATGTGTGTGTGGGGGGGGGGGGGGGGGGGGCTTGTAATTTTCATTAAGGAGGGAAGAGGGTTTCTAAATTTTCATAATCTCAAACCAAATAAAAAAAAATTTTCTAATATTTTTGGAATATAACTCAAAAATATAAATCTTGATATCCATACCGTTAAAAATATTGACATCCATACAACTGGATTGTCGAAAAATATATACAAAAAGTTGGAACTTGACTAAACACTAGATAAAATAATAATCAAATGACAAGTTGACTGTTATAAAAATTTATTCGGGTTTAGGGTTCGGGTTTAGGGTTTAGGGTTTAGGGTTGAAAATTAGAAAAATTAGTGGGGCCCACTTTATTATGTGGGGTCCACCTTTTTTAATATTATTTTTTAATTAAACCGGGGTATCTTGACATCCATATGGTTGAATCATTGAAAAACGTTTTCAAAAAAAATTAAAACACCAATCCGGGACTAAACACTAGTTAGAAGTAATAGTCAAATCACTAGTTGACTACTATAATCTCGAAACAAATAATTTTTTTTTTAATATTTTTGGAATATCACTCAAATATATTAATCTTGACATCCATACGGTTGGATCATCAGTAAATAATTTTTAAAAAATCAAAATACAAATATGGGACTAAACACTTATTAGATGTACTAGTCAAATAACTAGTGACCATTATCATCTCAAATCAAATAAATTTATTTATTTTTCTAATATTTTTGGAATATCGCTCAAACATATAAATCTTGATATCCACATAGTTAGATCTTCGGGAAATATTTTTTTAAAAATCAAACACCAATCCAAGACTAAACACTAATTAGAAACAATATTGTTCCAACGTTTCTGGAAAGATACGGCACAACCGGACCTTTATATTTTTTGATGATTTTTCCCAATACTAGAATGAGTATCGATTAACATCCGTACGGTTGGATCGTCTAGGAAATCAATTAACAATTTATTCGGGTTTAGGGTTCGGGTTTAGGGTTTAGGGTTTAGGGTTACAAATTAGAAAAATTAGAGGCCCCACATTTAGTTAATTTTTAATTAAACCAGGGGATCTTGACATCCATATGGTTGAATCATTGAAAAACTTTTTCAAAAAAATTAAAAATTAAAACACCAATCCGGGACTAAACACTAGTTAGAAGTAATAGTCAAATCACTAGTTGACTACAATAATCTCGAAACAAATAAATTTATTATTTTTTAATATTTTTGGAATATCACTCAAATATATTAATTTTGACATCCATACGGTTGGATCATCAGTAAATAATGTTTAAAAAATCAAAATACAAATATGGGACTAAACACTTATTTAAATTACTAGTCAAATAACTAGTGACTTTTATCATCTCAAACCAAATAAATTTATTTTTGTCTAATATTTTTGGAATATCGTTCAAACATATAAATCTTGATATCCACACGGTTAGATCTTCAAGAAATATTTTTAAAAAAATCAAAACAGCAATCCGAGACTAAACCTTAGTTAGAAGTAATAGTCATATCACTAGTTGACTACTATAATCTCGAAACAAATTAATTTGTTTTTTTTCCTAATATTTTTGGAATATCACTCAAACATATAAATCTTGATATCCATACAGTTAAATCATCGAGAAATATTTTTAAAAAAATAAAACACCAATCCGAGACTAAACACTAGTTAGAAGTAATAGTCAAATCACTAGTTGACTACTATAATCTCGAAACAAATAAATTCTAATTTTTTTTAATATTTTTAGAATATCACTCAAACATATATATCTTGACATCAATACGGTTGGATCGTCACTAAATATTTTTAAAAAAATCAAAATGCCAATATGAGTCTAAACACTAGATAGATTAATAATCAAATCACAAGTTGACTGTTATAACCTTAAACAAAATAAAGGTAATTTCTCCTAAATATTTTAAAAACATCACTAAAATTTATGAATTAGTTGAATCATCAAAAAAATTCAAAAAAAATTAAAAACATGTGCTAACTTACGACGGAATCCGTCATAAGTTATTGGACTCCAAAAATTTGATTTTCCCGCCTTTTTTTTGGGAAATTTTTTAATTTACCGCCAAATATTTTTGGAAATTTTTTGAATTTACCACCCCAACAACTCTTTTATGACGGAAAAATCCGTCGTAAGTTTCTTAAAAAATATTATTTTAAATGGCTAATTTTGTAAAAGTGACAGTAGGATAAGAAATGGGTGGTGAATTTTACACATAATAACTTACGACAGAAAATATTTCCGTCATAAGTATACTTACGACAAAAATATCGTCGTATATTCAATTTGTAAACGACGTCGTTTTCCCCTACACACAATCTATTCATTTTATAATTAAATTTAATTACGAAAAAATAATAAAATATTCAACTTCCGACGGAACAGCAAATCCGTCGTAATTTAATACTTATGACGGAATTTAAGATTCCGTCGTAAGTATTTTTAAAAATATTATTTTAAACGGCTAATTTTGTAAAAGTGACAGTAGGATAAGAAATTGGTGGTGAATTTTACACGGAGTAACTTACGACAGAAAATATTTCCGTCATAAGTATACTTACGACGAAAATATCGTCGTATATTCAATTTGAAAACGACGTCGTTTTCCCCTACACACAATTTATTCATTTTATAATTAAATCTAATTACGAAAAAATAATAAAATATTGAACTTGCGACGAAATTATTTTTTCGTCATAAGTATTTGTGACGAAATTATCATTTCCGTCGTAAGTTAGGCGCGCCCAAAATTCCTTCATAAGTTTTCCGTCATAATTGCCCCTTTTTCTTGTAGTGATATAAACTTATGTTACCCGGACTCTGCTGGAAATGACCAACATGGATATATGTCCATGTGTCTAAGATTAGGACTTGACAGTTTTTTGACCACCTTTTTTAATATTAATTTTAATTAAAAATTAATTTTTAATTAATTTTAAATAAAAATTAGAAAAATTAGTGGGACCTACTTTTGGGACCCATTTTTTTCTCTGGCCCCACCTTTTTTAATATTATTTTTTAATTAAAAATTAATTTTTAAATAATTTTTAAATAAAAATTAGAGAAATTAGTGGGGCCCACTTGTGGGACCCACTTTTTCTGTGTGGCCCACCCTTTTTAATATTATTTTTTAATTAAAAGTAATTTTAAATTATTTATTAATTAATTTTTAAATAAAAATTAGAAAAATTAGTGGGGCCTATTTGTGGGGCCCACTTTTTTCTGTTCGGCCCACCTTTTTTAATATTAATTTTAATTAAAAATTATTTATTAATTAATTTTTAATTAATTTTTAATTAATTTTCAAATAAAAATTAGAAAAATTAGTGGGACCCACTTGCGGGGCCCACTTTTTTCTGTTGGTCCCACCTTTTTTAATATTATATTTTAATTAAAAATTAATTTTTAATTGAAATCAAATGCAACACTATGTCGATAGAGTAACACACGAAGTATTTTGCAACAGAGTCTGTTCTATTGTAACATGACTTTTATGTGTAATGTAACACTGTCTCCGAAGTATTGCAGTAGTTAAAAAATAGTGTATCAATTGTAACACAAAGTGGGCGTTGCAATTTAAAAGTATTGCATCCGGCCATCTATGGCGTTGTGAGTACTGGGAATATCTGTTGAAGGTAATTTGTGATGATGCAGGACATGTAGCCAATTCAAGTCTGAAGCAATCTGATACTGCTACCCCACTCTTCCAAGGACTTCGCAGAATGCATCAACTACGATTCTATGAATGGTGAACAACATAATGGCCATGTAAGGACCGAGGTAACGTTAAAACTTTTCCTTCATATGATTGAAGTAAATGACTATGTAACTACTTATTTCTTAATCCAGTAAAAATGTTGTCAGCTAGCCCTGTCCCTCTTCGTGATGGCAGCTATCTTCCGCGCTCTTCGTGGTGACAGAAGTTCCTAAGCATTGAAATATGATGTTTGTAATGGTTGATATGGTGTATGTTGGAATAATCTTAAATTTAGTTATTAATTATTTGTTATATTTATTTATGTATTGTTTTGTTTATTTATCTCAAGTGTCAGTACATGACTTGGTCTTCTATTCAGTTGGGAGTTTTAGGAAGTCGTGGAAATAAACGTTAGGTAGTAGCTTGTTTGTAGGAGAGTCTGGCCCTGGTTCTTAGGCCCATCACCCTGTATAGGTGTTTATATTCTTGTATTTGCTTTTGGAAGATAAAATGAACGTTCAGATAATACATCTATTGTTTTAATACTTTCAACACTTGGTATCAGAGCGGGTGAGGTTGCTCCGCCACCGGCGGTGGTGAAGCCGCCGACGGTGGTGAAGCCACTGCTGGTGTACGTTCGAGTTATGGGTGGCTCTGCTGCAGAGAAGAAAGCTACTGCATGCAGTGGCATGAAGCGACGGCGGCTGGAAGATAAGCCAGGGGGCTGTGAGGCGTCGCGGAGGAAGTCGAGTTACAGGAGGAGATTGATGATGTTGTTGAACAAGCCGTTGCTAAGGTAGCGGAGGTGTTCGATTAGAGGCTCCAGAGAGTCAAAGAGTTTGTGGCCTGGCTGCTAGTCTGGTGTATTTGAAAAGGTGGGAGAGATTACCGTGTGCAGTATGGGATGCATATGGTGTTATCTTGCACTACCCACGTTGGATATTTGCTGTTGTCGTGGCATTGTTTGGAGAGGTGCAGTGAGTTTCCGGGGTGACTATTATGTCCCTTTGTGGTTTCTTGTGTGTAGTTGGTGATTATGTGCACCATGGAGAGAAGTGCTCCAGTGAATTTGGTGTTGATGAGAAGTGCATCAACAAATTGGAGTTGATGAGAAGTGCATCAACAAATTGATGGTGGTGAGAAGTGCATCACAGATGAAGAGAAGTGCTTCATAAAGTCTGTTCAGTAAATTTAAGATTATGGGGGTGATTGTTGGAATAATCTTAAATTTAGTTATTAATTATTTGTTATATTTATTTATGTATTGTTTTGTTTATTTATCTCAAGTGTCAGTACATGACTTGGTCTTGTATTCAGTTGGGAGTTTTAGGAAGTCGTGGAAATAAACGTTAGGTAGTAGCTTGTTTGTAGGAGAGTCTGGCCCTGGTTCTTAGGCCCATCACCCTGTATAGGTGTTTATATTCTTGTATTTGCTTTTGGAAGAAAAAATGAACGTTCAGATAATACATCTATTGTTTTAATACTTTCAACAGTGTATGCCTTCCAACTATAATTGGGAATAAGTTTAGTTGCTTGTGCATTATGAGGTATATCATCTTTTTCATGCCAAATTCTGATTGGGAAGAAGTCCATATTTCTTTTCGATGTAGAACACCGAGTCTCTTTTTTTGAACACATTAGTTTGCATATTCATCTTGCAAGAACCCTCAGTTGAAGTTATTGTAGGCTTTATAAAAATATGTGATAGTTATAAAAAAGTAAACTAGAAGTAATCAAAAAGTAAATAAAACAAAAGTATTTTATTATGTTGTTGCCATAATAATAAACTACAATTGTGAGCCTTTATATAGGCTACACTTAAAACAAATTAACTGATAAATAGGTAACCCTAACTATCACGTAAACAATCATCTATAAAATTTCATTCAAAAACTACAACTAATTCCTAATTAATACAAATCTAAACATAACTATTTTTTATTTTAAATTTTGAATCACATTTATCTAACATCCTCTCTTGATTCAAAATTAATAAAATTTAAAATTAAATAAAAATGAAGCACTTCTCTTCAATTTCTTTCTCGTGATGCACTTCTCATCACCAAACACGTGATGCACTTCTCATCACCAAACACGTTGATGCACTTCTCACCAACACCCATGGAGCACTTCTCTCCATAAACCTTGGAGCACTTCTCACCAATATAACATGGAGCACTTCTCTCCATAAACTTTTTCAAATGTGCCTTTTGTTATCGGATCCTCTTGACCCTCCTTCATGTTTTCTTCCTCTGAAATTTTGATTGACTCATCTTCAAATTCTTCTTCTGAAGCTTTGATGGACTCATCTTCAAAAAACTTGATTTGAATTAGTGTTGGATTGTTTTCAAGAGGTTGCATCTCCCTCTCAAATTCAATCCTCCACAAACTTGAATCTCTTACTTCACTCACATCCCTTAAGATCATTTAAGCTTTGATACCACTGTAGGTTTTATAAAAATATGTGATAGTTATAAAAAAGTAAACTAGAAGTAATCAAAAAGTAAATAAAACAAAAGTATTTTATTATGTTGTTGCCATAATAATAAACTACAATTGTGAGCCTTTATATAGGCTACACCTAAAACAAATTAACTGATAAATAGGTAACCCTACCTATCACGTAAACAATCATCTAAAAAATCTCATTCAAAAACTACAACTAATTCCTAAATAATAGAATTAATACAAATCTAAACATAACTATTTTTTATTTTAAATTTTGAATCACATTTATCTAACGGTTATGAGCTGAGGGAGATTGGTGCTCTAAGCAAATATTTTCTCATATAAGCTGGATCAATATCCGAACCTGGGTTTTGAAATTAATTGTAAATCCTGCATCTTCTTTTTCTCTCTATTCTTGAACAGCCTTTCTTGCAGGTGCGGTCATCATTCACGTGTATTTGTACTTATATAGGGATGGGATGGTCAGTAAGAGTGGTGGTTTAAATCTGTTGATGTAAATGCCCTGGAATGCCCAATTATATATGATGGATCAGTGTTTGAACTTAGCCTTATGGGATGTATTTGTTTACTTACTGATAAGAAGGAATATAAGTTGGGTTAATTAGTTCACCTCAAGTCTGAAATAGGTCCTGAATAAGTGACTCATTTGGATGTGACACTAGTTCAATGTGTGTATGGATTGAGAAGGATTAGAAGGAGACCTCTTTGACACCATCTTCTGACACAATTACGATTTTGAAGTTAACTTGTTTTTTAGTGTCGCTTGAGGCCGATTATCTTGATGGAATGTTTTCTGTTGAAGACTTCGTTACAGAATTCTTACTTCTTGTTTCCTCCCGTTCATGGTTCCTTATGAATTCACTTTCGGTTCATTCTGTTCGAAATTTAGTGGTCACATGACAAGTTCTGCTGTATTTGAATAAAATGTACTGAAAAATTCGAGCAAGTGGCGTCTGTAGTTGTTTCATTGAGCCTTGTAAACTTACAGTGCATGCATGATTTATTCTGGGGTTTGACTGTTCTATATTATGGTGAGATCGGAACAGAGTTAAGTTATTTCAAAGATTGAATTGTACAGTTTTCTGGACTATCCTGTTCAAGCAAGAAAACTTTCTACTTCTATTAACAATTAATGCTGGTTTTGTCTATGAAATGCTTGTTTTATGAATATTGGCAGAATGTAATTTTCTGACCCTTGACATAACCTAATACTGCTTGAAAACAATTATACACTACAAGAAAAACGCGCAATTATGACGGAAATTTTACACTGAAATCGTCGCAATTGGTCCAATTACGACGAAAAAGTTTCGTCATTTTTGCTCAAGTAAATTAATAAATGAACTTACGACGAAATATACCGCCATAAATTCATATTTTACGACAGAAAATCTGTTGGAAGTTAAAGAATGGGGCCCACCTGCTACAAATATTTTATTCGTGGAAAAAATAAAAATTAATAT
Source organism: Heracleum sosnowskyi (assembly GCA_030848705.1). Taxonomy (NCBI): domain Eukaryota; kingdom Viridiplantae; phylum Streptophyta; class Magnoliopsida; order Apiales; family Apiaceae; genus Heracleum; species Heracleum sosnowskyi. Next base: position 17,457,321 of record CM061239.1, read on the forward strand.
AAAAAGGATGAACAACCGTCGTAAGTTACCCAGAAATCCGTCATAAGTTAAACTAGAAGTATGCTGGTTTTTTAGGTTCAAGCCATTTTTGGCTTCCAAATTAAATCCCAATTTACATACAATCCAACGCCAAACAATCTACATGCAGATTAGACAGTCATAGTTACAAAACCAAACAGAAACATGAATACCGCCACTGTGCCACAACATACTGTCAAACATTAAAACTACATTGGTACTAGTACTTGGCTAAAAAGTTAAGGAGTACATTTAAAATGATTGACAGCATATGTTCTCGTCTTTAAAGAAGCTACCTCGTATTCACATGAATTAGTACAACAGGCGATAATTAGCCATTTTCTACATCGTTCCCCAGCTTTCACTAGCATCATGCTGAAGGGACAAGAATTATAGAAGGAAGACTTATTCCACTCCCTTTAACATACAGGTTTTGACCCTTTGCTGTGCTAGCTTTGCTCACAAGATTGGAGTCCAGAAACAGAACAATAACTATGATGTCATCATGGAAATGGCGGCGTACTCCACGGTCAATCTTTTTCAAATCTGAATATCTCATCTCCCTCTTCTTTGCTACTTCATTCTTTGCTGCTTCATGCATCAGTTTTTACTAATCTCTTGGCACTTCCCTGCATTAAAGTAACAGAATCGTAGTTAGTCCCACCAATTTCTCATCCATTCTTCATGTTGAATGTATACATGCGTAAGTAGCACTGAATGCTAAACACGATTTCTCAAATTATATTTGCACTGAACTGAATAAAATTGATGACAACCTTTAAGTTGGAAACATTACAGTAGTAAGTTACCCATATGAGTTGGAAACAATAAGTTACCGACATGAGTTGTCACTGATCTAAACTTTATGATTAAGAACATACAACAGCAAAGCAAAACAATTTTATACTTGGGAAAAAGGAAAAAGGTTTAAGATATTGTCTTACTGTCTGTTACTTTTTAAATCGACTTTAATGTATAGAGCACTCCAGCCACAACCTAGTTTATAAAATAATTTTCTAAATTAAAGAACAAGACACTCAACTAGAAAATTAAAACACTACTGCACAGATTATACTAAAACATTTTTAATAAATTGAAAAATAATATTTTGAATATGATACTTTCCAGATATCATAATAAAAACCAAGGCAATCTACCATAAAAATTTCATCTCAGAATCTCTTTATTAACCCTAAAAACGAAATGCATCTTTCTTGAGTAGTAGCCCAGAAAATTCTGTTGTGCACTACCTTTACTAAAATGTTAATAACTCTTTCCTTATTTACTCAAACAACTAGAAACTTTCGCGTAAATCAACTAGAACCTGTATATAACAACTTTCTTTAAGAAGCAACTACCAAAAAGGCCTTTAACTGCTCCGGATTCACTGTCCAAAAACACGGCAGTAGGGTAGTTACCTAGGAAATTGCTAAGTTTTCTGCACCTCTAAACTTTTGTAAGATGTGCATACACAGACCTGGTACAACCGAAAGGCTACAGGGAACTGGTACAAAAACAACTAAGATGTGCTTGATGCGTACATGTCAGTATGCCACCCTATTATGTGACTTAGATTAGATTCTCACCATATTGGATGATGATCTTCCTGCAGATGCATTCTTGAGAGAACCCATACGATAAGATTTCTCGTCATTCCATATGCAGCACCAAATCCATCTCCAAGAAGTCCTGACATCCATACATGATTAAGTGTTGACTGTAGTTTAATCCATACCATGATATCTAAGTTACATTTAAAAAAGTAAAAAACACTAATGTCTTGTTCCTAAATTGAACCCATTAATTTATATTGAAGAGGACATTCTAAAATGAAGCTTACATGTAGATATACATATATTAGTTAATCACATTCAAAGAAAATAAAAAACAAACAGCTTACATGTATCCATTTGAATATATGGTATGATCTTCAAAACAATGGTAGATTAGTCATACTTAGTGCTTGCAAATAAGTTCTGTAAAACAAGCCATAAACATAAATGATAAGAAGAACCCAGTTAGTTAAAAATAGGGAAAACTAGCAAGTGAAGAAAAAAGGCCAAACTAGCAAGTAAAGAATCCAATTAAAAACCCTAGCTAAAATTAAAAACCCTACAAGTTAGAAAGAACCAATTGAAAATCCGAAACTTAAATACTCACAGATTGATTTGAGATTTGTTCAATATGAAGGTTGAGTGGTTGTTGAAGACTCCAAAATGGCTCGACACCTCAAATTGCTCATATTAATGCTGGGAATAGCTCAGAGTGTTCGATGAATTTGGAACATACAATCATAGAGAATGCTCGATGCACCGTTTAGAAGAGAAGATATCAAACAAAATATATATTACTCACACATCTACACACATACACAGAGACAAAACGAAAACAAGAGTGAAAATAGCTTACCCACTTACTAAATCAATTCGAGATGAACTCAAACAAAACAAAATTAAAAATCCAATACATAAAGAGAACAAATACACAAATGAAAGCCCTAATTTATCTAGAATTGTGAGCTCTAATTTAATCAATTTGACAGAGAGAGGGACAGAGAGTGAAGTGAGCTTGAGGGGGGAGTTGTCTGAGCGAGATGTGTGTGTGGGGGGGGGGGGGGGGCTTGTAATTTTCATTAAGGAGGGAAGAGGGTTTCTAAATTTTCATAATCTCAAACCAAATAAAAAATTTTTTTCTAATATTTTTGGAATATAACTCAAAAATATAAATCTTGATATCCATACCGTTAAAAATATTGACATCCATACAACTGGATTGTCGAAAAATATATACAAAAAGTTGGAACTTGACTAAACACTAGATAAAATAATAATCAAATGACAAGTTGACTGTTATAAAAATTTATTCGGGTTTAGGGTTCGGGTTTAGGGTTTAGGGTTTAGGGTTGAAAATTAGAAAAATTAGTGGGGCCCACTTTATTATGTGGGGTCCACCTTTTTTAATATTATTTTTTAATTAAACCGGGGTATCTTGACATCCATATGGTTGAATCATTGAAAAACGTTTTCAAAAAAAATTAAAACACCAATCCGGGACTAAACACTAGTTAGAAGTAATAGTCAAATCACTAGTTGACTACTATAATCTCGAAACAAATAATTTTTTTTTTAATATTTTTGGAATATCACTCAAATATATTAATCTTGACATCCATACGGTTGGATCATCAGTAAATAATTTTTAAAAAATCAAAATACAAATATGGGACTAAACACTTATTAGATGTACTAGTCAAATAACTAGTGACCATTATCATCTCAAATCAAATAAATTTATTTATTTTTCTAATATTTTTGGAATATCGCTCAAACATATAAATCTTGATATCCACATAGTTAGATCTTCGGGAAATATTTTTTTAAAAATCAAACACCAATCCAAGACTAAACACTAATTAGAAACAATATTGTTCCAACGTTTCTGGAAAGATACGGCACAACCGGACCTTTATATTTTTTGATGATTTTTCCCAATACTAGAATGAGTATCGATTAACATCCGTACGGTTGGATCGTCTAGGAAATCAATTAACAATTTATTCGGGTTTAGGGTTCGGGTTTAGGGTTTAGGGTTTAGGGTTTAGGGTTACAAATTAGAAAAATTAGAGGCCCCACATTTAGTTAATTTTTAATTAAACCAGGGGATCTTGACATCCATATGGTTGAATCATTGAAAAACTTTTTCAAAAAAATTAAAAATTAAAACACCAATCCGGGACTAAACACTAGTTAGAAGTAATAGTCAAATCACTAGTTGACTACAATAATCTCGAAACAAATAAATTTATTATTTTTTAATATTTTTGGAATATCACTCAAATATATTAATTTTGACATCCATACGGTTGGATCATCAGTAAATAATGTTTAAAAAATCAAAATACAAATATGGGACTAAACACTTATTTAAATTACTAGTCAAATAACTAGTGACTTTTATCATCTCAAACCAAATAAATTTATTTTTGTCTAATATTTTTGGAATATCGTTCAAACATATAAATCTTGATATCCACACGGTTAGATCTTCAAGAAATATTTTTAAAAAAATCAAAACAGCAATCCGAGACTAAACCTTAGTTAGAAGTAATAGTCATATCACTAGTTGACTACTATAATCTCGAAACAAATTAATTTGTTTTTTTTCCTAATATTTTTGGAATATCACTCAAACATATAAATCTTGATATCCATACAGTTAAATCATCGAGAAATATTTTTAAAAAAATAAAACACCAATCCGAGACTAAACACTAGTTAGAAGTAATAGTCAAATCACTAGTTGACTACTATAATCTCGAAACAAATAAATTCTAATTTTTTTTAATATTTTTAGAATATCACTCAAACATATATATCTTGACATCAATACGGTTGGATCGTCACTAAATATTTTTAAAAAAATCAAAATGCCAATATGAGTCTAAACACTAGATAGATTAATAATCAAATCACAAGTTGACTGTTATAACCTTAAACAAAATAAAGGTAATTTCTCCTAAATATTTTAAAAACATCACTAAAATTTATGAATTAGTTGAATCATCAAAAAAATTCAAAAAAAATTAAAAACATGTGCTAACTTACGACGGAATCCGTCATAAGTTATTGGACTCCAAAAATTTGATTTTCCCGCCTTTTTTTTGGGAAATTTTTTAATTTACCGCCAAATATTTTTGGAAAATTTTTGAATTTACCACCCCAACAACTCTTTTATGACGGAAAAATCCGTCGTAAGTTTCTTAAAAAATATTATTTTAAATGGCTAATTTTGTAAAAGTGACAGTAGGATAAGAAATGGGTGGTGAATTTTACACATAATAACTTACGACAGAAAATATTTCCGTCATAAGTATACTTACGACAAAAATATCGTCGTATATTCAATTTGTAAACGACGTCGTTTTCCCCTACACACAATCTATTCATTTTATAATTAAATTTAATTACGAAAAAATAATAAAATATTCAACTTCCGACGGAACAGCAAATCCGTCGTAATTTAATACTTATGACGGAATTTAAGATTCCGTCGTAAGTATTTTTAAAAATATTATTTTAAACGGCTAATTTTGTAAAAGTGACAGTAGGATAAGAAATTGGTGGTGAATTTTACACGGAGTAACTTACGACAGAAAATATTTCCGTCATAAGTATACTTACGACGAAAATATCGTCGTATATTCAATTTGAAAACGACGTCGTTTTCCCCTACACACAATTTATTCATTTTATAATTAAATCTAATTACGAAAAAATAATAAAATATTGAACTTGCGACGAAATTATTTTTTCGTCATAAGTATTTGTGACGAAATTGTCATTTCCGTCGTAAGTTAGGCGCGCCCAAAATTCCTTCATAAGTTTTCCGTCATAATTGCCCCTTTTTCTTGTAGTGATATAAACTTATGTTACCCGGACTCTGCTGGAAATGACCAACATGGATATATGTCCATGTGTCTAAGATTAGGACTTGACAGTTTTTTGACCACCTTTTTTAATATTAATTTTAATTAAAAATTAATTTTTAATTAATTTTAAATAAAAATTAGAAAAATTAGTGGGACCTACTTTTGGGACCCATTTTTTTCTCTGGCCCCAACTTTTTTAATATTATTTTTTAATTAAAAATTAATTTTTAAATAATTTTTAAATAAAAATTAGAGAAATTAGTGGGGCCCACTTGTGGGACCCACTTTTTCTGTGTGGCCCACCCTTTTTAATATTATTTTTAATTAAAAGTAATTTTAAATTATTTATTAATTAATTTTTAAATAAAAATTAGAAAAATTAGTGGGGCCTATTTGTGGGGCCCACTTTTTTCTGTTCGGCCCACCTTTTTTAATATTAATTTTAATTAAAAATTATTTATTAATTAATTTTTAATTAATTTTTAATTAATTTTCAAATAAAAATTAGAAAAATTAGTGGGACCCACTTGCGGGGCCCACTTTTTTCTGTTGGTCCCACCTTTTTTAATATTATATTTTAATTAAAAATTAATTTTTAATTGAAATCAAATGCAACACTATGTCGATAGAGTAACACACGAAGTATTTTGCAACAGAGTCTGTTCTATTGTAACATGACTTTTATGTGTAATGTAACACTGTCTCCGAAGTATTGCAGTAGTTAAAAAATAGTGTATCAATTGTAACACAAAGTGGGCGTTGCAATTTAAAAGTATTGCATCCGGCCATCTATGGCGTTGTGAGTACTGGGAATATCTGTTGAAGGTAATTTGTGATGATGCAGGACATGTAGCCAATTCAAGTCTGAAGCAATCTGATACTGCTACCCCACTCTTCCAAGGACTTCGCAGAATGCATCAACTACGATTCTATGAATGGTGAACAACATAATGGCCATGTAAGGACCGAGGTAACGTTAAAACTTTTCCTTCATATGATTGAAGTAAATGACTATGTAACTACTTATTTCTTAATCCAGTAAAAATGTTATAGATATCTTGGTTAATAATATTTGATTATATGGAAGTTTCAGAATGTACTAGCTTGGCAAACTGTTGAATATTGTTCTACCTCTCAGCAGCTGCAAGTATCTTCACAGCTTTCTCAGCTGCATACATGTGGTGGGGAACCAGAAGTTATCTAACTGAACAGAACGTGCTGCATGCTTCCACAGTATGATACATAATCTACGTATATATATCAAAGATAATATAACTAAAATTATCAACTGCGGATACTAAACTATAGAACTGATGAGTAGTGATTTGAAATTTTATCCATTCTTCTTATCCAGTGTATGTTTTACAAACTTGGTTATAGTTCTTCTTAAATTTTGTTAGACCTAAATATTTCCCTTTCCCTTTCCCTTTCCTCTTATTGTTTTGCTGTTCATCTAAATATCTAATACTCCATAACTTATGGTACAACATACTTTAATTTCCAGTTACACATATGTTCCATGAATCTCTAATAAAGATGCTGTTAGGTCTTGGCTAGCTATTATAACTTGAATGTCATATTCCTAATTACCTCATCCTTGCATTTTAACTTTGAAAGGAGATTTATTCCTCTGTCTTTCTTGTCAGAATCACAATTTTCAGAAAATTGTAGAAATTTTCTTGTCTTGTATATTGGAGAAATCACTTGCGACTCTGCAGGGATAATCGCTCTGATTCAATATATTTAGGAGACCAGGAATTATTTAATGAAGGCTTCGATATGCATACTGAATTCAACTTCCCCTCAAGATTTAATTACTAATTTCTTCATAATTCCGTAAAGACTTCATGTTCCCAGTGTGGTCAAATCACCAGACAAAAGTTGGCTTATAGTAAATTTTTGTGTTAGTGTATCATTGAGAGGTAAATATTAGTACATGGATATTATATTCGTTTTTATATTTCTAGGTACTCCTTGATCTCAACTAAGGTATCAAATATGTATACTGATAGGAACACTGGCATCTGGGATGAGGTGTCTTTTTCTGTTACTGGGGTGAGTTTGATTTGATATCCCTACCATATGTTCACTGTTTACTCCATTTTCACTAATAATCTACCATGAGGTCATTATTGCTTCTAAAATTGCATATGACGTATATTTTAATTTTAATATGTCATGCATCCTTTTGAGGCTTCTTTTTTAGCTTCAATTCGTGAACTTTAGTATCTGATATTGATTTTATGTTTTTAGGACATCTTTCATTTAGTCACTTCTTTCTTTTCAATCAGGTATTAGCTGCCAGCAAAAATAGACTAACAACCTTGAAGGGTTTTCCACACATACCTGCGACGGAACTGTAGGATATACACTTAATTTGAATTATTGATTGTATGGTATTAATATAGTGCCATTTGTTTACGTCTACACTGCTAATACCTAGGGTATCCTTTATTGTCAACTTTTTTACAGGAAATTTATCACCCTTTTGTGTTAAAGAAAAGTTCACAGCACAAGCTCCTCCTCTTGTTAAAGTTGAAAGATGTTTGAATTGATGGAAACTATTATACAAAGAGTATAGTGATCAGGAGGCCGATGATGGTGAGGATGCCAATCAGGTGGACGACGAAAGTGATGATTGATGATCAGTACTTATACTTTCTATGTCCTTACTTTTGGTAGACATTGGTATTTTGATATTTCTTTTGAGATTTTAATGTAGTAAATTATGGTGCAAGTTGACATGTGTTTCGATTTAAGATTTAAGTAATACAGCACGATGATATTGTGTTAAGAGACAACTAAATATGTTTGGGCTTTGTTGGCTTGTTTTGTTGGATTTGTCATTTGGGAAATGAAGAACTTGATTTCTGGTTTGGTATGCCTTTGTGCATGGTAATATTAAATTTTCAAACATTATATAGCAATCTAGACTAACAAAAAGTGTTGAAAATATGTGTTGCCAATAAGATATATAGTATTACAATAGGGATAAAAATATTGCAGATAAATGTTGCTAAAAAAACCAAAAACATTGCAACAGCCATTAAAATGTTGCATCATAATGTTGCAAATAAATCAATTTTGTAACATTCTAAGCCAATAAATGTTGCAAAAATGTGTTGCATAAGTCTATTGTAACACCTTAAATGTGTTACTAAAACAGACAAAGTGTTGCAATAAAACGCTATTGTAATACTTGAAAACTGTTGCAATAAGTACATCAAAGCGTTACTATATGGGTTCGTAGGCAACGGCCGCAAATGCAACGCCGAGTTTTGGCTAAAGCGTTACAAAAACCTCTATTGTAACACATATGAGGTCTAACGATACACTTTTTTAGGCTTGCAATAGGTCAAATATGGTGTAGTGAACTATGTACTTGATTTGGTGGATATTAGTTTACTAGTAAAATGTATCTAACTAATTCTTTGGTGTATCCTTGTTAAATTTGCAACCAGTATTCTTCGATATTTCCATTGCTATTCTAATGATATATATTAGAAGTTAATGTTTCAGGTATTTAATTGACATGTCTTTTGGTGTTTTTGTTTGATTTTATTCCATTTGAGATTTGATATTCTAATACTTAAACACTACTACAAATGTTACTTGTGTTCCCTTGTATTGATATACTATAATGTTGGTAAACGACTACGTCTCTAGTTCTTGTCTTCTCCATTCAACTTGTCATAGTTTGCAAAAGGCTGACTTAGAAATGGGAGCAATATACAAATTCTTAGTTAATAAGCAATACACATAGTTTATACATGTATCTAAGGTGTTTGTCCTCTGTTTTTCTGCAGCTTTCTTCATGATTCTGGTCATTACTTTCAATTAGTAAGTCAGTTCTTTCAATTTTTAAGTTTCAGCTAAAAAGTTTTCATTTCTTTCTAATGCATTTTTGCATAGGGCCTTTCTCCCATCGGAAATCAATATACTATTGTGAAGACTCAAGAGACGAAAGATGAATAGTTCCAGATATGATAACAAAATCATCTTGCAGAGTAGGTAATGAGTTCTAATATGTTTAGTAATCTGAGCCTTGCCGCATTTTTAAATAAATGGTTTAAATTTGAATATCTAGAACTCTGCTGCTTTGCATTGCGGTAATCTGTTGACTATCACAGCTGGTTGTCATATAGTTATTTATGTTCTTTAAAATTGTCATAGAATCAGTGACAGATCCAGGAATTCACCAATATCGAGGCTTCAATTATCCTAAAAAATACTAGTTTGTCGTAGTACTGAAATGTAGGACCATATAATTATTTAAAATGAATGGGAAGCCTGGAATACTCGATGTTAATTTAATCATTACTTCTTTGATTGCTTGTCTGCCTAATTTGTATGCCCTGTTAGTTGCAGTACATACTAAGTAGTACCAGTGGTGAGATTTTAGTGGTTGTTGATTAGCTAGGCTAGTGTTATTGTTTTTGCCAAAGCAATCTGATCCTTCTAATCAAAGTAATAAATCGGCTCCTTGTTTTGTCTTGTAGTTTTTAAAAAGAGTAAACATAGTACTTGATTGTTATAGCCAGTAACTTTATAGCTAGTAAGTCTGTAATTTACTTTTAATCAGTTATTTTAATCTAACATTTTAATTATAGTTATTTTGTTCTAAATTCTTTTACGTGCAAACGTAACTGAAAACAAAATAAAAACATTTTTTGTTTTTTTTCTAACTTGTTGTATGCTAATAAAATGCTCTTTTTGTTCAAGATAGTTCAAGATACAGATGCTGATGACCAGTTAACGACCAGGCCAATGACTGGAGAAACGGGAACGGGAGTGGAAGTAATTAAGCTAACGATAAAGGAAATAGAATGGAAAGAAAAGTGATGCAGAAGGTAGCATCAACAATGTTCTAGTCCGTAGTTTATTCTAATTATACTCGGTCTAGGCTACATTGGAACAAATAGTTTGTCAATTTTGTAGAATCCTTATCTTGATTTTATGGTAGTCTTGATGGAGTATTGTGGAGAATATATTAATATCTATTGTAGATTTTGTAGTAGTGTTTATGGTATCTAAATGAGAATTTTTTGGTTTCAAATTGTATTACTTTTGTGTATCTATTTTGTTGTAGGCTTGTGATGAATGCTGTGATAAAGCAAGAAATGTGGAAATATATAGGTGAAATTGTGCAGGCTAGTTACTAAAATAAATGTGACCAATTTTGGTAGTATTTAATTACCATTTGAAAAGTGCTTTTCCACCATTTTTGGTAGAAACAAAGCATCTCTTGTGATCAGAAATAGTCATATGTAGTACCTTAATTGTGACAAAAGATGGTCGAATCTGCTAAAATTAGAGTGACCGGATTCAGTCAATTACTAATGTGACTGTTTTTGGTCATAATTGGAATTCATAAATGTGACTGTATTTGGTCATTTTTTGTTTCTATTTTCGACCGCAACTCTTTTTTCGACGGCCTTATAAGTGACCGCGGAGTTCCGGTCATTTTTAGATAAAAACGACCGAAAATGATCATTTTTGATATAAATGTGACCGCAATGGTGCGATCACTTTTAGCTGTTTTCCTTGTAGGATCTGTTCAAGTTAAGATGTTTGAATAACAAACGAATACTCAAGGTGAAATAAAGAGTCGGGACAAGATAATACAAACATTAGGATCACAATATATGTTGCCTAAACTATGTATTAAAGCTTATGTGCTTATGTATATATGTGATTGTAGCATAGTATGGTTTATCAACTACTCCTTCCGTCCCCCTCATTTCTTTACATTGGGGGACGGGGGCTCGGTACGCATTTTAAAGCTCCTATAAAGTATAGTTCTATATATTATTTTTAATTTTTTTTTCTTTTGAATAAAAATTTAATGTTTGAATTTTTATTCAAAAAAAGAAAATTTTAAAAATAAGTTGTAAAAATATATTTTATACGAGTCTTAAAATGCATGCCAAACAGTGAATATATATTCAGTAGGTCCAGAATAGGAAGTCGAAATGCGTTTGAGTAAGTTCCAAAAATACCGGAAGCATAAATAGTCCGGTTTGCATGGCTGCATCATGAGCTAGATGATCTACTTATTCTAAATGTGGTATTCTTATATAATCAGACTGTGCTTTAGTTGATTTGGTAAAGGCATATGTGTCAGTCTTATGTTAGTATGTTACTAGATTATTGATTTACGTTCTGCCAACCAAATAGCTTGAGGTTATGATATGTTTATATTTTTGTGTATTGAATCCCGATTAATATAAATTTAGAAGCCAGGGTTATGTCAACTAATAATTGCTTATAGTCAATTGTAGCTGAATGCAATTACTTGGGTACCTGGATTAAGGCTGACTTGAGTCGAGTTACTAATAACAGTCATTATAACAAGTATACTGTATGAGTGTTCTTACAGTTGCATCAAATTATGAGGATGCACTAGTTTTTCTGATTCCCGTCGCAGTAGTGCTGCTCTGTTGGTGCTAATTCATGAATATTGACTTCGGAATTTCGAAACTGTAGATCATGAAGATGCAATAAGGGAAATGCATGGTAGGGAGTTGGGTGATCGGGCAATCTCAGTGAACAAGGCCCAGCCGAAGATGGGTGGTGATGATGCAGGTCGTGGCTATAGTGGAGGTTACCCATCTGGTGGCAGGGGAAGCTATGGTGGAGATAGATCGTCAGGGCAGGACGAGTGCTTTAAGTGTGGAAGGTCCGGGCACTGGGCCCGAGACTGCCCTTCAGCGGGTGGTGGTCATTTGTCATCAGTTTCCAGGTTTGGTGGGTCTGGTGGCCGTGGAGATCGTTTTGGTGATCGGTATGGTGAACGTGATCGTTTTGTTGATGATGGATATAATGGAGGGCGTTATGGAGGGGATCGCTATGAAATCAGAGAGACAAAGTATGGCGGTCGTGATTATGTTACTGACAGGTATCCAGATCCTAATATAAAAGCTTCATTATATCTTTAAGAATATACTTTTCTCTATTTTATATCAGTATACAAAATACTAAATTTTGAGTCTGATTGCTTTTTTATTGAAACTAACTTGATATGAGAGAAAAACTACTGTTTGCTATTTTTTTTTCTTGCTGCTTTGGTTTATATTATTGTCACAGGAAAAACTAATAAATGTATGTCCATATAAAAATAATTTGACAACACAAATAATGTGTTTTTATTGTTTCGCTAGTAATGTCTTTTCTAATCCTTGACGAGGGATTGCCCTAGAAATTGATGGTCAGAGAATCATTGTAGACACTATGGATAGAGAAATGATATTTTATTAATATTTTATTAGTATTTGATCTTATGGGACAATCTCCTTGAGTGATTGGGTAGGACTTGGAGAGTATTGAAGAGGACAAAAAAAATGAACCTGCCTTTCACTCTCTTCTGGCCACTCGTAACCAAGTGGTAACACAAAATTTTGAGTTATATATTCGTTGACCTTGATTGTGACAATGGAATACAAAAGACATAAGATAATAGTTTACACAGGAAGATGCGTACATTGGTCTTTAAGATACTAGAGTATACGTGTACAAACTGAATCCATAACAAATAGTAATTGTCACAATATATTCAATTCAGATGACAACTTAATAACCTGGGAAAATAATATCTCCATTGAAATTGCATAAATCACATTACGTTAAGAACATGTATTCCATTGAAATTGCATAAATCACATTACGTTATTCATGGAAATTAAATAGATAATGACTAGTGGTTACTTATTGTTAGGATTTATGGGTGACAGCTTAGAAGACAACTTAACTTTATATTTTGTATCACTTAATTTTATTAAGTAAAACATACTATCACAGCTAGAGTATGTTCTTGTAGTCATTTCCATTACTCTATATAATAAACTTGTTTATAAATCTTGGAAGAAGTTCATTAGTTTGTTCAAGCCTCAAGGAGTAGGATGACAGCAAGAATAAATGTTACTGTCATAGCATTGACAGTAAGGTTACAAGAGGACAACATATTTACTCCGACAGCAACATTGGTGGAAGCCTTGAGACAGCAAGTTTGGAAATCCTGACAGCAAGTTTGGAACTCCTGACAGCATCTATTGCGGGGATTTCTTACTGTCACCGAAAGCGCATTCTTGTGACAGCAAGCTTGAAGATCAGGATATTGTCTCAGAGGGATAAACTTTTAATTGGGGATCTACCCAGTCAAACATGTGACAGTTTGGATGTTCAAGAAACAGGCGTGCTGCAGTATCCCAACAATGCATCAGGTCTGCAAGACTACGACAGAATCTTGAGAGATCACATGACAAAGCTCACCAATTCAAAAGTATGACAAATCAACATCTACTCAATTGTGTTAGCTAAATATAGAATGTATCTAGATTGCTTTTTCCAGTAATGATAAACTTGTTTGTATAACAATTTAGGTAAGAGACACGGGTAGGCAAATTGTAAGAAGCTACCACATGAAAATGACAGCAGCTTCACAAACCCGTGATGATAGAGATAAAATTAGTTTACTTAGACTATCTCACTTCATTATATGTATCTGTCGAGAAAACCGAAGCTTGAGAAAAATACACATTTCTCTCAAGGTTGTAGCAACACTTTCGCAAGATAAATAAAATATTTATTTTGTGAGAAAACTACTTGTGATTGCATTTCATCTACTGATAGAATTTAATCTTCATTTTAGTTGTTGAAACAAAGATTGAATTTTATCGTTATTGCATTCAACCCCCCTTCTACAATACTCAAGGACCAACAACTGGTATCAGAGCTACAGATTGATATACAAATCTGAGATCATAACGAGTATACAGAAGTCGAGTAGTATCCAGATCCCAGCTTTCGATAAAGAGAACTATAATGTTTGGAAAAGAAAAATCTCATTGTTTATCAAAGCTGCGAATCCACTGTACGTTGGAATCCCCGAGAGTGGTCCCTTTATTCCACAGAAAGAAATTGCATCCTCGACCGTTGATGGTGTTGTTATTCCGGCACACTAGGTTCCCAAGAAGCCATCCGAGTTCTTAGAGCCAGGAAAAGAAAAGATTGTTTTGGATGACTACTTGCAACTCATTCTGCTTGACTCTCTCACTTTGGATAAAGCCATGTGTGGGAATGTCATTGGATGCTCATCAGCCAAGGAAATATGGAACAAAATCGAGCTGTTATGTGAAGGAAGTGAAGAGGTCAGGGAGAACCAAAGACATATTCTTGTCTCCTAGTATGAAGCCTTCATGGCAAAGCCCAGTGAAGAACTTACTCAAATGTTTGAGAGATTTAGTGAACTTATCACAGAACTCCAGATTCATGGCAAGTTCTATGAGAAGAAGGAGCTCAACCTTAAGTTCTTACTCACACTTCCTGAGCATCTTGAATACAAGGTCACTGCAATTAGAGAAGGAAGAGACTTGAAAAGTGTCTCTCTTGAAACATTGTATGGTGTGCTTAAGTCATATGAGCTAGAACTCTTTCAGAAGAGAGCCATACAAAGTGGATCAAAAGGAAAAATGGTCAACATGTCTGGTGCTCTTGTAGCTCATGAGCCAAAGATCACTATGCCAAGTGAAGCAGTTCAAATCATTCATCCAACTCAAGTGTCCTCCTTGAAGATTGAAGAGGGGGTGGATGAAGAGGAGAAAGTAGTGCTGCAACTGGATGATGTTGAAGATGAGGAGTTCTACTCTATAGAAGAGATGAAGAAGATGGATGATCCAACCCTGGCTTATATGGCAAAAAAGTTTAAAAAATATAAGATTCAGAAGAAACAAGCCATACAAGCCACATGGTCAGACATCAAGGTTCAGCAAAGGAAACTCCTCCAAGACTGTTGGCAATGCTACAAGAGGAGGATACAAAACTAGAATGGTGGATAGGTCTAAATTCAGATGCTACAACTGCAATGAGCTTGGTCATTTTACTACTGAATGCAGGAGGCCAAAGCAGAATCAGAAAATGGACAAAGGCTCAAGTGGATAGTACAAAAGAGGAAAAGAAAGAGCCTATGTGGCTGAAGGTGGCTGTTGGGATGAGTCTGATAAAGAAGAGGAAGAAGAATATGTGAACTTAGCCCTCATGGCTAAATCTGAAGAAGAATCATCAAGCTCTACAACTCAGGTACCTTCACTTGTCATGCTTGATATTTCTAACACTGAATATAAGCAAACTCTTGAGGAATTAAGTGCAGAAATGTTCAATATCCATACTAGTCTAACTGATGCTAATGAAGAAATAGCTAGGTTAACTAAGCTGAATGAATCACTTAGTTCTTAAAATGATTTTCTTTTATTTAAGACCAGTACATTGGACTCCTTAGCTCAGGAAAACACAAGACTTAAAAATGATCTAGTATGTGCTAAGGAAGTAGAAGAGTTCTTGAGAAAGGAATTAACTGAAAATGAATTTAAGCTCAAGGCATACAGAAACTCCTCTAGGTTGCTACAGGATCTTAATGAAAAGAACACTGAGAATCAGAAAGTAGGGGTAGGTTTTGAATATGGTAAAAGACCGGGAAAGGAATCTGTAAATCCTGATTGTACAATTGTTGCTGCTGTTAAACCCCAAATCCTCAAAAAGGTTCATGCACCAAAATTCAAGATTTCTGAAGTTGATTTTGATGAAGAAGCAATGTTCATCAAATAACAGATCCTTGATGAGGATGAAGGTATTGACAACACAATTGTTGAAGGAAAAGATACTGTCTCCATTCTCAGGACAGTAACTTTACCTAGCAATCTGACATAATGTTCTTAACTAATAAATGTACGTCCATATAAAAATAATTTGACACTGGTGTTTTTATTGTTTCGCTAGTAATGTCTTTTCTAATCCTTGACGAGGGATTGCCCTAGAAATTGATGGTTAGAGAATCATTGTAGACATTATGGATAGAGAAATGATATTTTATTAATATTTTATTAGTATTTGATCTTATGGGACAATCTCCTTGAGTGATTGGGTAGGACTTGGAGAGTATTGAAGAGGACAAAAAAAATGAACCTGCCTTACACTCTCTTCTAGCCACTCGTAACCAAGTGGTAACACAAAATTTTGAGTTATATATTCGTTGACCTTGATTGTGACAATGGAATACAAAAGACATAAGATAATAGTTTACACAGGAAGATGCGTACATTGGTCTTTAAGATACTAGAGTATACGTGTACAAACTGAATCCATAACAAATAGTAATTGTCACAATATATTCAATTCAGATGACAACTTAATAACCTGGGAAAATAATATCTCCATTGAAATTGCATAAATCACATTACGTTAAGAACATGTATTTCATTTCAAATGTTGAATTCGAAATGACATGCATGATTTTAATTGTCATTTTAAATTTTTATATTGATAATGTTTTGAATCTCAACTCAAATGCAAATCCAAATTATTTTGACCATCCAAACATATAATTTGATCAAATGAAATTCATGTCACTAACTTGATTAAATCGACCAATATTTTGCCAAGTAACGGGTTCTAGCTTCCCCGTCACTGATTGCCTGGAATATCTCAGGTATTTCAGCAGCCCCGGCGTATAATTCTCATCATTTCACGATTTTAGAGCAACTCCAACAATGTCCTACTTGGTTACTTATAAGTATTATATAATAATACGTCCTAGTGATTTAGGGACTTGATTTGTTGTAGGAACTCCAACAACATTACTTATATCCATTCCCTATTATTATTATAATAATATATTTGAAAAGAGAGAGAAAAAGAGTGGAAGAAAGAAAGAGAAAAGAAATGTAGAAAAGAAGGGAAATGAAATTTTTATTCATGGAAATTAAATAGGTAATGGCTAGTGGTTACTTATTGTTAGGATTTATGGGTGACAGCTTAGAAGACAACTTAACTTTATATTTTGTATCACTTAATTTTATTAAGTAGAACATACTATCACAGCTAGAGTATGTTTTTGTAGTCATTTCCATTACTGTAATAAACTTGTTTATAAATCTTGGAAGAAGTTCATTAGTTTGTTCAAGCCTCAAGGAGTATATCAGGATGTCAGAAAGAATAAATGTTACTGTCATAGCATTGACAGTAAGGTTACAAAAGTACAGCATGTTGCAAGTCAAGACAACATATTTACTCTGACAGCAACATTGGTGGAAGCCTTGAGACAGCAAGTTTGGAAATCCTGACAGCAAGTTTGGAACTCCTGACAGCATCTATTGCGGGGATTTCTTACTGTCACCGAAAGCACATTATTGTGACAGCAAGCTTGAAGATCAGGATATTGTCTCAGAGGGATAAACTTTGAATTGGGGATCTACTCAGTCAAACATGTGACAGTTTGGATGTTCAAGAAATAGGCGTGCTGCAGTATTCCAACACTGCATCAGGTCTGCAAGACTACGACAGAATCTTGAGAGATCACATGACAAAGCTCACCAATTCAAAAGTATGACAAATCAACATCTACTCAATTGTGTTAGCTAAATATAGAATGTATCTAGATTGCTTTTTCCAGTAATGATAAACTTGTTTGTATAACAATTAAGGTAAGAGACACGGGTAGACAAATTGTAAGAAGCTACCACATGAAAATGACAGCAACTTCACAAACCCGTGATGATAGAGATAAGATTAGTTTACTTAGACTATCTCACTTCATTATATGTATCTGTCGAGAAAACCGAAGCTTGAGAAAAATACACATTTCTCTCAAGGTTGTAGCAACACTTTCGCAAGATAAGTAAAATATTTATTTTGTGAGAAAACTACTTGTGATTGCATTTCTTCTACTGATAGGATTTAATCTTCATTTTAGTTGTTGAAACAAAGATTGAATTTTATCAGTATTGCATTCAACCCCCCTTCTGCAATACTCAAGGACCAACAACTGGTATCAGAGCAACAGATTGATATACAAATCTGAGATCATAACGAGTATACAGAAGTCGAGTAGTATCAAGATCCCATCTTTCGATAAAGAGAACTACAATGTTTGGAAAAGAAAAATCTCACTGTTTATCAAAGCTGCGAATCCACTGTACGTTGGAATCCTCGAAAGTGGTCCCTTTATTCCACAGAAAGAAATTGCATCCTTGACCGTTGATGGTGTTGTTATTCCGGCACACTAGGTTCCCAAGAAGCCATCCGAGTTCTTAGAGCCAGGAAAAGAAAAGATTGTTTTGGATGACTACTTGCAACTCATTCTGCTTGACTATCTCACTTTGGATAAAGCCATGTGTGGGAATGTCATTGGATGCTCATCAGCCAAGGAAATATGGAACAAAATCGAGCTGTTATGTGAAGGAAGTGAAGAGGTCAGGGAGAACCAAAGACAGATTCTTGTCTCCTAGTATGAAGCCTTCATGGCAAAGCCCAGTGAAGAACTTACTCAAATGTTTGGGAGATTTAGTAAACTTATCACAGAACTCCAGATTCATGGCAAGTTCTATGAGAAGAAGGAGCTCAACCTTAAATTCGTACTCACACTTCCTGAGCATCTTGAATACAAAGTCACTGCAATTAGAGAAGGAAGAGACTTGAAGAGTGTCTCTCTTGAAACATTGTATGGTGTGCTTAAGTCATATGAGCTAGAACTCTTTCAGAAGAGAGCCATACAAAGTGGATCAAAAGGAAAGATGACCAACATGTCTTGTGCTCTTGTAGCTTATGAGCCAAAGATCACTATGCCACGTGAAGCAGTTCAAATCATTCATCCAACTCAAGTGTCCTCCTTGAATATTGAAGAGGGGGTGGATGAAGAGGAGAAAGTAGTGCTGTAACTGGATGATGTTGAAGATGAGGAGTTCTACTCTATAGAAGAGATGGAGAAGATGGATGATCCAAACCTGGCTTATATGGAAAAAAATTTAAAAAATATAAGATTCAGAAGAAACAAGCCACAGGGTCAGACATCAAGGTTCAGTAAAGGAAACTCTTCCAAGACTGTTGGCAATGCTACAAGAGGAGGATACAAAATTGGAATGGTGGATAGGTCTAAATTAAGATGCTACAACTGTAATGAGCTTGGTCATTTTGCTATTGAATGCAGAAGGCCAAAGCAGAATCAGAAAATGGACAAAGGGTCAAGTGGATAGTACAAAAGAGGACAAGAAAGAGCCTATGTGGCTGAAGGTGGCTGTTGGGATGAGTCTGATAAAGAAGAGGAAGAAGAATATGTGAACTTAGCCCTCATGGCTAAATCTGAAGAAGAATCATCAAGCTCTACAACTCAGGTACCTTCACTTGTCATGCTTGATATTTCTAACACTGAATATAAGCAAACTCTTGAGGAATTAAGTGTAGAAATGTTCAATATCCATACTAGTCTAACTGCTGCTAATGAAGAAATAGCTAAGTTAACTAAGCTGAATGAATCATTTAGTTATGAAAATGATTTTCTTTTACTTAAGACCAGTACATTGGACTCCTTAGCTCAGGAAAACACAAGACTTAAAAATGATCTAGTATGTGCTAAGGAAGTAGAAGAGTTCTTGAGAATGGAATTAACTGAAAATGAATTTAAGCTCAAGGCATACAGAAACTCCTCTAGGTTGCTACAGGATCTTAATGAAAAGAACACTGAGAATCAGAAAGTAGGGGTAGGTTTTGAATATGGTAAAAGACCGGGAAAGGAATCTGTAAATCCTGATTGTACAATTGTTGCTGCTGTTAAACCCCAAATCCTCAAAAAGGTTCATGCACCAAAATTCAAGATTTCTGAAGTTGATTTTGATGAAGAAGCAATGTTCATCAAACAACAGATCCTTGATGAGGATGAAGGTATTGACAGCACAATTGTTGAAGGAAAAGATATTGTCTCCATTCTCAGGACAGTAACTTTGCCTAGAAATCTGACATAATGTTCTGAAAATGTTGTCAACAATGACAAGGCAAAATCTTCTAAAGCTGTTGTCAAGAGAGTATCTAAGACAGTAACCTCGAAACCTATTGTCAAGACAGTGGATGTAAAAGGTATTGTCAAGAAAGACTCGACAACAATTTCAGGACATGCTGTCAACACAGATACCTTTAGGTTTAAGAACATGAATGGTAAAGTAGGAATTAACAAGGGTAATGGCTATGCTTATGTCAAGAATGCACCTAGGAAACTATGCAATAACTGTGGCTCCTCACATCATTTAACAAATGTTTGTAAGAAACCTATTGAGACTAAAGTCAATGTGACTGAGGTTAAGGGTAACTTACACAGAACCCCCATTAAGCATGGATCCATAGATGTCTGTAATAACACTGATTGAATGCCATGTAAAATTACTGCTATGAGTACCTGCTTCAAATTGCCCATTCTGTCAATTGATAAATGTTCTTACATGAATTCTGGTGAGACTTCTGAGCCTATTGTTAACAGTAAAAAGGCAACCCCCACTAAGAAAAAGACTAAGTCTTATTCTAAACCTAAGTGGGTGGCAAGGGAAGTTGAACAGAAGTTTTCTGATTGTCATATTGATGTTGAAAATGATGTAAATTCAGGTGATGCTAAGTCTGCAGGACCCAACAAAGATTGGGTACCATATGCAACCTAAAACAATTTATTTTGCAGGGCAAGAAGAAGAAGCAGGTTGTGTGGATCATTGACAGTGGTTGCTCAAGACACATGACTGGTGACAAAGCCCTGCTATCACATTTTGTGGAGAAAGCTGGCCCAATCATAACCTTTGGAGACAACAACAAAGGTTACACAGTGGGATATGGCTGTTTGGAATTTGGGAATGTTGTCATAAATGATATTGCTCTTGTGGATGGATTGAACCATAACCTACTCAGTGTCAGCCAATTCAGTGACAGAGGATTCAAGGTTGACTTTGATATAATGGTGTGTAACATCTATCACAAAAAGGATGGAAGCCTTTCACTGAAGGTAGTAAGAAAAGGAAGCTTGTTTGTTGCAGACCTAAGCTCAACAAAGAAGGATAAAACTTACTGTTTTTACAGTAAATCTACTGTTGGTGACAACATGCTTTTGCACAGGAAACTCTCCCATCTCAACTTCAAGACAATGAATATGCTGATGAAGAAGGAACTGGTGAGAGGACTACATCAACAGGAATTCTGCCAAGAAGGACTGTGTGAGGATTGTCAAATGGGAAACTCAGGAGATCTGTGCACAAGTCAAAGCAAGTCAACACTAATACTGAACCACTTAAGCTAATTCATATGGATCTTTTTGGTCCAGTAAATGTTTCATCTTTAGCCAGAAAGAGATATGCCTTAGTATGGTGGATGACTACTTTAGATACACTTGGGTGAAGTTTCTGGAGTCCAAAGATGAAGCTGCTCAAGTAATCATTGATCACACCATACTAAGCTGGGTTGTGAACATAACATACTTTAGATGGGGTTGGAACAAAACTGAAAGAGAGCGAGTGCCAAGTTTTCTAAGCTGGGTTGTGAACATAACATGAGAGACTACAGCTACGGGAAGGCAGAGCAAGCAACCAGGCAGGGTCGTGCCGCCTAGAGGTGGTGCACTTGGTGCACGTGTGCCATTCCTTGCACACCACCATGGCACAGGCTAAGGAATCGGGGAGAGGAAGGAGAAGATGTTGGCTAGGAGATCAGAGGGAAGGTTCCTCCACATTATGAGCAAAATTTTGTAAAAGACTTTTAAAATCACAAAGACATCACCAAATAATAAAATGTAAACATAGAGTAATGAGTAGGAAGCACACCTTACCATCTGTTGACTAAGAAGAAACCTATTGTCAAATATTTTCATGTATTTGGAAGTAAGTAAGTGTTTCATGATGAAAGACAATCATGAAAAGAAAGGAAAATTTGATACCAAGGCACTTGAAGGCATTTTCATGGGATATGGATTGGAAAGGACTGCTTACAGAGTCTATGTCATAGAACACAAGACAATTGAAGAAAGTGTGAATGCCACATTTGATGAAACCAAGTTTCCAGGACTTCATGAAGATGGACAAATGCAGACCCTTAGATTTGAAAATCAAGGGTACCTGGAAGAAGAAGAAATTGCTGATGAAGAACCCAGCTTTACTCAAACTGTTGATGTTGAGAAAGATGCTGTCAATGTTGATCAAAATCCAGCTCAATCACAGACCATTACAACCAATCCTGAAAATGATGGTGACTCTGGAGTTAATGAAGAGCATGGTGAAGACAACTGCACTGGTGAAGACTCATTCCCTCAAAGTGAAGTCAATCCACCAGTTCAACAAAGAAGCTTGCCCAGATCTACAAGATGGAATAAGGATCACACTAATGATCTAATTATTGGTGATCCTTCCTCTGGGGTGAAAACTAGGAACAATGTCTCTGTTGACAGCATGTTCTCATGTTTCCTATCTCAAATGGAACCAAAGACAATTGATGAAGCATTGTTGGATTCTGACTGGGTGATTGCTATGCAAGAAGAAATTAACCAGTTTGAAAGGAACAATGTATGGAAGTTGGTTCCAAGACCAAAAGGAAAATCAGTCATTGAGACAAAGTGGGTCTTCAGGAACAAGTTGTATGAAAATGGAATGGTGACAAGAAACAAAGCAAGGCTAGTGGCAAAAGGTTACTTTCAGCAGGAAGCTGATAGATTATGCTGAAACATTTGCACCTGTTGCTAGACTTGAAGCTATAAGAATCTTTCTAGCCTTTGCTGCACACTGCAACTTCAAGGTGTTCCAAATGGATGTCAAGAGTGCTTTTCTAAATGGAGAGTTGGAAAAAGAAGTGTATGTTGAACAACCACCTGGCTTTGAAGATGCTGAAATTTATGACTTTGTTTACAAACTGTTCAAAGCACTGTATGGATTAAAACAAGCTCCCAGAGCTTGGTATGATACACTTTCCACCTTTCTATTGGAAAATCAGTTTACAAGAGGTGTGGTAGATAAAACCCTGTTCTACAAACATCATGGCAAGGACATCATTTTGGTACAAATCTATGCGGATGACATTATTTTTGGTTCTTCAAATGAGAAGCTGTGTGAAAAGTTCTCATCTCTAATGAGAAACAAGTATGAGATGAGCATGATGGGAGAACTGTCATTCTTTCTTGGTCTAGACGTTCTTCAAAAAGATGATGGAATCTTCATTTGTCAAGCCAAATATGTAAAGGAACTTCTCAAGAAGTTCAACTTAGAAGATTCATCACCTACATCAACAAATCTGGATCTTGATCCCAAGGGAAAGAAAGTGGACTCTAGTTCTTACAGAGGCATGGTGGGATCACTTCTCTATCTAACTGCTAGCAGACCAGACATAATGTTTGCTACATGTCTCTGTGCAACGTTTCAAGTTGATCCAAAGGAGTCACACTTAGTTGCAATCAAAAGGATTTTTAGATATCTAAAGGGAACCCCTAATCTAGGCCTTTGGTATCCTAAAAATACTGGATTTGAGCTTATTGGGTACTCTGACTCAGATTATGTTGGATGTAGAATTGACAGAAAAAGCACAACAGGTAGCTGTCAGTTTCTTGGTGGAAGATTGGTGTCATGGTTTAGCAAGAAGCAACATTCAGTTTCTACATCAACTGCAGAAGCTGAATATATTGCAGCTAGAAGTTGCTGTGCACAAATTCTGTGGATGAAGAATCAATTGTTGGACTATGGATTAGTGTTGAGCAACATTCCTATCTATTGTGATAACACTAGTGCCATAGCCATCTCAGACAATCCTGTTCAACACTCTAGGACAAAGCACATTGATATCAGACATCACTTCATTAGAAAGCATGTTGAAAGAGGAACTGTGAAATTGATCTATGTCCCAACAGAGAAGCAACTTGCACACATCTTCACTAAACCATTGGATGAAGCCACCTTTAACAGGTTGGTAAGTGAATTGGGAATGCTTAATCTGGTATGTTAACTTACTAGTTTTTACATTTTCATTTATGAATGCAGCTTATGACAGTAACCTCCAAGTTACTGTCATGAGAAGTTACTTTCACATAAGTTTTTATACTTTTCGACAGCATGTTTGCTATGACTTTGCTAAATTGAATCCTGTGCTAGTCGTATTATCAGTAATAAAACTTTGTGTCATTAACTTGGATAACCTCAAAGTTTCAGATCTATGGTCAAAGACTTTGAGTTGATTGGCTATTGTGCGTTAATTGTTGGATTAGTGGAGGACATGAATCTTAATTACTCTATGTGGTAGTTGTATGGGTATTCCAAAATGTTGACTGTTTACCTTACCATTCCCCTAATATGCCTATAAAATGAACAATAGGTCATATTAGTTGTCACTATCAGAAAAAGGTTAAAATGGAAAACAAAGTAGGAATCGAATACAGGCCTAAGATTCAAACTGAGGCTCCACATAAGGAAGAGGTTGAGAAATTGTTTGATGAACTGGAAGACATGCTAGATGAGGATGAGAAGCAAGAGGCTGCAGCCAGGGCCATTGAAGAGGCTAAATGGCAGGAGAAAGAATCAGAATTTCAGGAGCTCCTTAAACAAGAAGGACGCACTAAAGAAGAAGTTCGTTTGGAACTTGTAGATTTAGTTAATAAAATCATAAAATCTTGATCTGTAATTTTTTTTTGATTTTATTAATAAAGTTGGATCTATTGTCGTTCCTGATTCGTGCTCTATGCTGTTTGTTTCTGTGTTGATTATCTGATGTATTTACTATGCATGATACTTAGCTCTCAATTGAATATTTGTGAATGGTGTTTCCTGAGTTAAGTACATTAATGACAACTTCCATTAAAATTCATGATAGTTACTGTTTTCCTTCAACGTTACTATCACCAAGAAAAGTAACTGTCACGGAACTTCATGACAGCTAGTTTCTTGACAATAGTGAATAACATAATGTCAAGAGTTTTAAAAGATACTGTCATTAAAGCACTTAACGATGACAGTAAGTTTTTCGCGATAATGTTTCTGTCAAGACAAACCTACTGTCATCACCCAAATGTCATTGACAGTTTGTTTCAGCGCACAGGTTACTGTCAATACAAGTGGACCGTTAAAATTGCTAATTCAACCTCCACGTTGACAGAAATTAAAGGGAGTAACTCACGTGGTTGTGTTACTGGGCAAAAAGCACGATTCTAAATAAACCCCTTTTCAACATAATGCTTGAACTACCCTTTTATACATCAGTTAATCAGACAATATCAAACCTGACACAGGACAACCAAAATCAAAACAACTTTCAACTCTATTTATCTCTCTACTTTTTCAACTCATTCATTTTCTCTCTCATACCAACAATGGCACCCAAACAATCAATTTCTCAGACTAACTTTGCTGGCATCTATTCTCCAAATGATGCTGGTGAAGAATTCAAAGGGCTTATCTCTTTCCTGAATAAGTCCTATCTCGGGTATGTTATCACCTAAACTCCTGTTCTTGACCTAGACAGGATTGAGAACTTCTGGGAGTCTGCTGTTGCTCAGGGAGATGGAGACCATACCACCATCAAGTTTAAAATCAAAGAGCACAACTACACTCTCACTATTCAAGGCATCAATGCAGCTCTATGAATTGTGCTTGAACCAGGAAAGACCTACACAGAGCTAGCCAGTGATGAGACCTTGAAGAAGCTTTTCTTGAAAATTGGGTATTCATGACCCATTCTTGAAGAGGGAATAACTAAGTGGTACCATTCTGGTGAAATGGACATGAAGTATTTGAGAAAAGAATGGAGCCTGATTCTTGATGTCATGGTGAAGGTGTTTTCCACAAAGACTACTGGTTGGAATGGAATTTCACTTACATCAAGAAGCTCACTCACTCTCTTGTTCATGGGTACAAGGTGGATGTTGGAAAGCTACTCATGGCACACCTCAAGGCTGCCATAGATAAGAAGGTAAATCTCTACCCTCACTTTTTAATGATGTGTATTAATTCTTTCTATGACTTTGATGAAAATGCCCCTCGTACAGAGGTTTGCAGTAGTTTGAAAAGAAACACACACACAACTCTCACTTCACAGAATTTAAATGCACATATTCCACTCTGCTTCACCAAACACATGGTTGATCAAGTGCCCAACCTTGATTTTCCATTGCCCTCTGGGTATGAAACCTTCACTCTTGAGGATGAGGCTGTATTAGACCCAAACTCAGCTAACCCCTATTCTACACCATACACCCAGCCTAGGTTCTCTTGACTTCCCAAAGTACAGAGACAAGCCTTACAAGAATCCAGAAAAAGAACCCTACAAACTGATGTTGGTGGTAGTGTTGAGAGTCAAGAGGGAGTTCCTGCACCTAGTGCAGCAAATAAGGAAGGTAGTCAAACAGAACCCATAGTGGTTCCTCTTGAGCCTAAGAAGAAGAGAGCTAAGAGGGCCAAAACCATTGTCAGCCACCCTGCAGTCTCCCAAAAGATTGTAGAGAAAAACAGGGCACTAAACACCTCCCTAGATGTTCCTTCTCAACAAGGGACATCTATTGAAATTGGTCTGTCTTCCAAGGCACCCTGTACAAAGTCTGCACAACCTCATGTTTCAACTTATGAGGAGCCTCCACTTGCAGAAACACACATGGGGTTAGGACACAGTGAGGATTTCACCTCCCACATTGATGCTTCACAAGTTCCATCTGTGGAGCAGCCAATATTCTCTTCTCCACGTTCACCTTCTTCCTTCCCTACTCATTCATTGGTTTCTTCCCCACAACCTAGAGAGGGGAACAGTCCCAACCCTTCAGGTTTTGATCATCCATCTCCAATCATGGATGAGCCCCCATCTAGTGGTCCACAAGAACCCATTTCTCAAAGTGAGATGGACACCACTCCTTCAAACACTGAGAAAGAACAAGGTGCAACTCTGTCAGAAAGTGAAATAGCCAGTGCCTTGTTCAATCTCCAAGGAGCATCTTACCTCAGGGAAGATGCTGTCACAGCCTCAGTTGCTGTCAAAGACTCTGGAAATGTTGCTGTCAGGTAATCCTACTGTCAAGGACTCAGTCAAAGTTGCTGTCACAACCAATCATGCTATCCAAGCTGCAATGGAACCTACTGTCAATGCTTCAGCTGACAGTAACATTTCTGACAAAGCTACTATCACCTCTGCACAACCCAATTATGA
This sequence comes from Heracleum sosnowskyi, assembly GCA_030848705.1. Classification (NCBI taxonomy): domain Eukaryota; kingdom Viridiplantae; phylum Streptophyta; class Magnoliopsida; order Apiales; family Apiaceae; genus Heracleum; species Heracleum sosnowskyi. The sequence continues at coordinate 17,484,724 of CM061239.1, forward strand.
TGAGGTTCTCATTGAGGATGTCTCTGATGATGATGTGCCACTTTCTCAGTTCTTAAAGGTACATTCTAAACCATCTATTTCATTGCATGTCAGTACTGCTCATACCCATGCATCTTGGTTGAGTGAGGGTGTGCAAAAGAAAAGATAGATAAAAGAAAAGAGAGGTGAGCATAAAAATGAGAGGCAGCCAAATGAGCTGGCAAAAGGAGAGGGACTTGAGCATGTCCAGCGTGAATTTAAGGGAGCCCGCAATGTTCAGGAACTAGGCCTTGAGAGTTTTTCTGTGAGGAGTGATGAGATCACTCAGAAAAACCCTGAGAGTGTGAGAACCCCCACAGCCTCCAAGCCCTATTCTTTTCCTTCCCCTCCAAGAAGGCTAAGAACTGGTGGCCCCTCTATTGCTCTCAGATTGGAAGCCCTAGAGAACAGATGTCTATCCATGGAAACTAAGCTTGACAGCCTGTCTACCATGGCGGCCTCTGGATTCTCTAGCATTCAGGAAGCTATTCAGGTTTTAACTGCCAGTCTTAATGCTGCCAACTTACCTAAGAGGGAGAAAAGTTTAAGATCAGAATCTGTCCCAGAGCAAGGTGATGTTGAAGAACAAGAAGTATCTATTGCTGCAACTCAGGGGGAGCCTGCAGCTAAGGGGGAGTCAGTATCTGTCAAGAAGAATTGAGGAGCAAAAGGGGATTCAGGGAGTAAGGGGGAGCAAGAAGCTGGAAATCTTTTTGAGTATGAGATGGCTGGAGAAAAAGTATTGATGTCTAAGGAAGCACTGGAGGCAATGCAAGGGAAAACACAATCCAAAAGACCAATACTTTCTCCTGTGACAATAAGAGAGCCAACTTCAAATCCTAAGGAGAGTGCACTTGAAAAAAAGTGGAGAGAGCAGGAGGAGCAAAACAGGCTGGGAAAAAGAAAAGACAAGTTGCCTGAATACATTCTTTCAGGAAACATATGGAGTGAAGGAACTGAGTTTAGTCAGGAAGAAGATAATGCTTTGATGGTTGACTACAGGGAGAGCACACTGCACAATCATGATGATGACTTCAGTAGAATAGTTGAGGAGGCAATGTTGGAACCAAGCAGGAAACTAAGTAACTGCTCAACTTTACTGAAGAAAAAGATCATAAGTGTTTGTGTGAAGATCAATGAAGAAAAGAGGTGGGCCATTGATGTGTACCTGGATAATGGCATATCCTTCCAGCAAAGGTGTTGACTGTGATGAAGACCAAAGTCAAGGAAAACCATACATCCTTCAATGAGATTCTGCAATTGCAAATGCTGAACTTAATCTCAGAGAAACTTCCAGAAGTCTACACCAATCCATTATGTGTTTACTATGAAACTACCACAAGGAATGGTATCAGGAGATGTTCATACATGAGTCTAGGAGGCACTTCCACAATGGAGTCAAAAGCAATACTGAAGGTGCTAGACATGATTCTCAACTCTAAAGTCAACACGGAGAGAGCTCTAGCTGTCAAAGCAATTCACAAACTGCTGGTGAAGAGAGACAAGGAACTGAGCTCTAAAGTAAAGGAGCTGATCTCTAAAGAAAACTCCAAAAGAGCTTATCAAAGTGAAAGTTGTACTTATGATGACTCTTTTGATGATGATGATGAGTTGGATGGAAGTGGAGGAACTGGAGCAGCATGAAATGCTAGTGAAAGCACTTCTGGGCATGTTGGAACTAAATCCCAGGAGGAAAACAAAGAAGAAGCTCCTGTGCAAGAAAAGAAAAATGCTGGAGCTACAGAAGAAGAGGAGTCTGAATTACGTGAAGCTTTGGAGGCAAATATCTTGAGATGTGCTATTGACAGTATGAATGCTGAAAAAGATACAGTCACCAAAGAAGTTGTCATGGAAGACACTTGTAAGAACCGGGAAACCGTGTGTATATTTTTAGAGTTTAATATAATTTCTTTTGTGATATTAGTGGATTTAAATCCGTTATGTGTTTAGATGTGGAAGATTTTTCGTTAAATGATCATATGTGTATGTCCTATAAATGCTACGTGAATTTTTGTGGTAATTAGATTTGTATTTAAAAAGTGAGTTTATTTTATTTTAGATTATAGTTAATTATTGAACGAAGAATTCCGTGCGTTTCATAATTGTTCGGGAAATTGTTCTATCGTTCGTACCAATAATTCATTCGTTAAAGCGGGAGAAATTTTTGGAACATTCGTTATAGAGATATTTTGGTTCATACATATATATATTATTAAATTATTCTCACAATTATCCGTACTTTTTGATGATTATCGTTTTGTAACTCATACACTATATTTGAATAAAAACGATCCAACGGATCAATATTGAACCAAAAATGTCGTTTGGGGTATTATTTTCCGTTAAATATAAATAGATGAATCGTAATTATTTTACATATAATATAGCGTATAATATATCGATAATTATCTAAAAATACCCGAAAACCCTAATCGAGTTCTTGGTGTTCTTCGTAATCGAATCAAAGTTTGAAGGTGTTATTAAAATCAAAATTTCAAGTTTGAGTACTCAAATCAAAGCTCTTGATCCCTAGATTCTTAATCTTCAATCTGTTTCATCATCTGGTAATTTCTCGATTTATTATGAATTTTTGAAATTTTCTGGAAAATTAGGGTTTATGTTCGAATTTGGGGCTTTTCATTCTAGTGATTCTCCGTTCAATTGATTGCTTCCAGCATGTTCCTAGGGTTCTAATTAGTAGGAATTTATGTTTTAATTTCATGTTTATGTTCGTTTTTAGCAAATTCGATTTTAGGGTTTTTACCCGATATTTTTTCTTTTGAATAGTCCGTTCTTATTGTTGATTGTTCATGTTATTTAATAGAGGGCTTTGATTGTATGTGTTGTAAGGATCATTTTAACATCAAGAACGCAAGGTTTCATGTACAAAATAGGTAGATCGTAATTTTGGTCGGAAAATCGAACCCGGTTTGATTTGCCTGGATTTCTAGATCGATTCCTGCATGCTTTGGGTATGCTGTTGTGTTGGTTGTGTTTGTTATGAAGTTTTGAGCAAAAGCCCTCAAAGAAACACGAGTTTTTGGTGAGTTTTTAGCCATGGACGGAATCCGGTGGCTGGATGCCGGCCGGATTCTGGAAAATCCAGTTTCTGGCGGGTTATTCTTGGCGACCCGTTTCTATTCTGGGCAACCCGTTTTCTGACCCGGTTTCGATCTTCAAAACCCTAATTGCTTTTCAGAAAAAGTGTTTCTGGGATTTATTTTTAAAAATAAATCAAAAATTGTTTTAAAATTCAAAAAATCATATTTTTATTTTAAAAATTCATTTGATTATTCAGAAATTTTTATAAAATTCAATAATATTTATTTAATTTCAAATTTTATTATATTTTATTATTTTTGATTAATAATTAATTAATTTAATTGATTGATTAATTTTATTAATCAATTAATTCTATTAATTGATTATTAATTAAATCTAATTAATTTAAATTAGACTTAATTATTTTCTTTACTTAATTTTATTCAATAAAATTTGTTTAAATACTTATAATTAGTCAATTAAGTTTTATATTAATTGATTAATTTGTTTTTAACTCTTGATATTGTGAAAAATGATTCGATTTCGATCTAAAAATGTTTTACGACTTATTTCTTTTTAAACGAGAGTCGAATATTATTCTAAAATTATTTATTGACGGTTACGTGACTTAAATGATTTATTGGTTTCATTTTAAGGTCAATATGTGTTGCATGAATTACGTGAATAATCCAGTTATCGAGTCGTAATTACGAATAATTGCCCCAAGACTGATTTAAATGTTTTGATCGTGTTTAATATTATTACGAGGGGTAATTAGAATGGAAATTTGTCGGTATTTCTAGAAAAATGAGATTGACGAGACTGTTGACTTAGATGTTGACTTTTATATTATAGAGACATTAGACGAGCGAGACTAGCCAGGGTTGCATACAGTTGAGCAGAAACGTTATTCAAAGGCAAGTGTTTATACCCTTCACTTATTGTCCAAATTATTTCTATATATGTGTCCATTCTCTCTCGAACCCGAACAATTCCCCAAATTCCCGACCCAATTGGGGTGGTGAACATATCGAGATCGGGCAGATGAAATACACATTCGTAATAATAAGAGAGATAGTAATTACTCCCTCCGTCCCATAATAAACGTTCTAATTTTTTCAGAGTTCGTTTCACGCATTTCCACGCATATAAAAAATGTAGTTGTACATATTATTTTTTCGAATTTTTTGTTTTGTATAAAATGTTGAACATCCTATTTATATACAAAACAAAAAAAATGAGAAAATAATTTCTACAAACATGTTTTTTACGTGCATGGAAATGCGTGAAAAAACTTGAAAACAATTAGGACGTTTATTATGGGATGGTTGGAGAGTTTTTGTATAACTTATAGTATAAAAGGTAATAGTTATAAATATAGCGTATATATTAATTGTATTATTATGCAAGTTTATATTAATTGTATTAATCAATTTTTTTATTAATTGTATTATAAATTTTTATTATGCAATATTTTACAAATTTGAAAATATAAATAAATTATTGTTATTAAAGTAATTATTATTTTACTAATAAAGAAATGCTTCTTGTGTGCTAGTGAGTGTTCAATCAAGAGCTCTTGTGTCTAGTGTGTATGTAATGTTAATGGATGATGTTTTTATTTACTCACGTAATTGTTTTTTTAAGTTTATCAGTTACCAACTTACCATTATGCGTATTAAAACTTTTTAGTAGCAAAAAAGCACTATATGAGAACAATGTAATATTTGTGATGAGTTTACTTTTAGTACATAATGTTTTAAGTGTTTAACTATGATATTTACCCGTCCCCGATATAAGTTCAAACAATCCTCCCGATATCAGTTCAAACGTCAAATTGTTGATAGATTCTAGTATACAACTCGACTATTGTTGGCAATTAATTTAATCTTATAGTGATAATTATACTTAGGGATATTCTATTTACCATTGTACAAAATAGAATATTTGATAACGGCCGACTAACGTTTGATTAACGGAGTGATATCATGGAGATGAAGCCAAAAGTATGATGGTGCCACTTGGAAGTCAAAAACTTTGTGTGGTATCAAATGGAAAATCCAGTTATACAATGGTACTAAATGGAATATCTCTTATATTTATTTTGAATTGAACTAATTACGCATTAAACTAATTAAACTAATAATTATATGTGTATACTGCGGTATACATAACATATCATACCTTTAAGATGTGTTAAGAGGGGGTTATGTTTTTAAAAACTATAGATTAGTTTATATTTTAATAATAATAATTAAATAAATTTGGAATTAAGCTAACAATATTTTTAAAACTAATTAAGTTAATAATTATGTGTATATCGCGGTATATATGACATACCATACTATTAAGACGGGGTTTCTGCTTTAAATTCAGAGATTAATTTTTAATTAAATAATAATTAATATGAAATTAAATCAAGTATATTAAGCTAATTAAACTAATAATTATATGTACATTGCGGTATACATGACATACCATACCATTAAGAGGGGGTTTTTGCTTTTAATATAAAAAATATAGATTTCTTAAGTTTATCAGTTACCAACTTACCATTATGCGTATTAAAATTTTTTAGGAGCAAAAGGCATTGTATGAAAACAATGTAGTTGTTAGATCAGAATTCAATGATCGTCAGGAGCTAGACTCAACTGATCAGGATTGCTGACATCATCAGGATTGCATGGTCGTCAGGATCAAGATACATATCAGGACTGGGATCAGGATTGATCATCAGGACTGGAAGCTGATCAGGATTCCTACTTCGAGTTATATTTGGAGTCTAGTTAAACATGGAAGTTTATTCTGTCGGTTCATGGTTTGTAGAATGTAGCTATCAATTATGGATAGGTTTCAATCTTTGTAATTGATTAGGACTTATCATTGATAGAGAAGCTGTGTAGTATATAAACACAGTTTTGGTTTCGATTTATTTACGTGAACATAATCGAATAGAAGCTCTCAAGAACATAGAATTTCTTGAGAGAGTTTTTGTAAGCTAGCAGCTCTTAAGAACATCAGAATTTCTTGAGAGAGTTTGTAACAGTTTTATATCAGATTTAATAAAGTTGTTATCTTTCTTTCATATTTGTGATATATACATTAAGAAGTCGATTATCTTATACTATTGTATTCAACCCCCCTTCTACAATAGATTATTATTGGGCAACAATTGGTATCAGAGCAAACTGATTTAATTCTGAATCAGATACGATCTAAAGATGTCGACAACCAAGTATGAAAGCATGAAGATTCCCATCTTGAAGAAATCAGAATATCCAACATGGAGGGTAAAGATGCTGATGTACCTGGAGGCTATGGATCCTGACTATTTGGACAGGATTCGTGATGGACCATATATTCCTACAAGGATTGTAGAACGAACAGATACAGTACCTAAACATTATGTGGTCAAGGCTAAAAGTGAATGGACTCCAGAAGAAAAAGCTCATGTACTCAGGGAACCAAAGATAAAGAATATCTTGCACATTAGTCTTGATGATGTCATGTCAAATAGAGTGATTGCATGCAAGTCTTCAAAAGAAATCTGGGATACTTTGGAAACTCAGTGCCAGGGATCTGCATCTGTCAAGAAAAACAGAAGGGCTCTTTTGATTCAAGAATATGAACAATTTGATGCAAGACCTGATGAGAGCCTAACTGATCTATATGATAGATTTCTGACACTATTGAACAATTTATCTTTAGTTGACAAGGAATATGAAACTGAAGATTCAAACACCAAGTTTCTAAGAGCTTTACCTGAAGAATGGGACACTCAGACCTCGATCATTAGACATCAGTATGATCTTAACACTGTGTCTCTTGATGAAGTCTATGGGATGCTAAGAACTCATGATCTTGAAGTCCAACAGAGAAAGAACAAATCAATTGCTTTGAAGGCAGAGGCTAAATCAAAAGGAAAAGCTATGAAGGTCTCTAGAAGTAAATCAAGAGTAGCTGAGTCAGATCCTGATGACTCTTCATCAGATACTGATGTCAATCCTGATGCCAATACTGATGATGATTCTTCTGACTCAGACATGGAAGAGATGGTTGCTATGATTGTCAGAAACTTCAGAAGGATGAAGTTCAGGAAGAATAGAAGACAAGGCAACTTTCAGAAAAAGGCTTTCAACTCAAACAAAGATAAGTATATCAAAAAGGACAGCAAGGGTAACAAATTTGACAAGTCAAAGGTTAGATGCTACAAGTGCAATGGTATGGGTCACTTTGCTTCTGAGTGTAAGAAGACAAAGGAACTTATCACATCAAGCAAGGATTGGATGGACTCTTCCTCAAAATCTGATACTGAGGTGGTCAACTATGCTCTAATGGCCAACGCTGATGTAATTTCTGCTCCTGATGATAAGGTACTAAATACTATCTTTGATTTTGATATTGATAATGCTTCTGAGTTAAGACGTTTTCTAAAGTCTTTACATATTAGCTTTAGAAGTCAAACTGCTGAAAATACTAGGATCTTATCTGAGATGTCTGAACTTAGAAAAAGGAATGATATATTAGAAGCTGAATTTTCTCGTATGCAAGAAGTACAAAAAGAATGTGATAATGCGAATCACATGTATTTAGAGATGAAATCCAAATGTACTGCTCTTGAAAAGGAACTTGAAAATGCTAATGAGAAAATCAGAACCTGGACAGACTCTGGTAGGAAATTTCATGAGATTAATACCTCTAAAAATTGGAAAGAGTGTCTAGGATATAAGTCAGATGAGGATAAGAAATTGAAAGAGAAAATTGTCATTGATGAGACAGTCAGTCCAAAGACCTATAGACATGTTTTAGATACAACCAAATCTAAGATTACTCTTGTTAATTTTGTTTTTGGTAAGGATTCCAATTCTACTTTTGAAAAGGGATCAACTTCTACTCAAGGAATTAAAATTATAAAGTCTAAACCTGTCATAAATAAAGTCATTAAGAATGTAGGTCTATTGTCTCAGAAACAGCTTAAGGATAAAATCTGTGAGGTGACAGATAAGAGAAAGGAAGCTACTGTTAAGAGAAACAGGAATGATAAAGTTGGGATCAATAAAGAGAATGGTTACAAATATATCCCAAATGCACCTAGAAAGTGTTGTTTTAACTGTGGTAACTCTAATCATCTTGCTATTGATTGTAAGAAGAGTAAGAAGAAGATTGCTGATATTTCTAAGTCTGATGTTAGGAATAAATCAGTATTTTATAAACCACAGAAGTCATGTTTTCATTGTGGTAGTATATGGCATTCTATTTATACTTGTAAAGATTATCATGAGTTGTACTATAACTTTTATGATCCATTGCCTAAAGTTGATAAAAATAGTGCAAACTCTGGTAGCATTAAGAATGTCAAGTTGGAACATGCTTTTGTTAATACAGATACTGACAAAGCAAATCCTGATGGAGTAAATCCTGTCAGGACTGCTAAAGTCAGAAAGTCTTCTGCTGTGAAAGTTAATAAATTGCATGGAAAAGGAACCCAACAAGTATGGGTTCCTAAATGTTCTAACTAGTGTGTTTCTATTCTGATTGCAGGGTAAAAAGAAAAATGTGTTAGTCATGGATAGTGGATGTTCTGTGCACATGACTGGAAACAAAGCCCTGTTATCAGAATATGAGGAAAAAGATGGCCCAACTGTGTCTTATGGAGATGACCCAAAAATTTGACAAGGCTGTCGCGTGCCCATCAAATAATAATATCTAACAAATCCTTCTAACTATGTAGTAGGGTAAGTCAGAGTCGATCCCACAGAGACAAACGTATCAATCACTAGTTATTCTTGATTCAATTCAACTAAGCAAGTAACACAATAAATTGTTGAGAGATTATTAATCTAAATATTATACTAAAGCAAATATGTGATATTTATCAATTAACTGAAAACATCTAGAATTAAGTATCCCCACTAGCATGAATCGATGCAATTATGATTTTCCACCCCAATTAATCATACACTACTCAAGAGGAAAGATGCGCCCTATAAAATACCAATAACCTCTCTCGAGTATTAATGGCTTCTCTAAAAATACACTCAAGCCTATTTTCATGGTATCATGCAATTTAGAGACATTAAACACAGCATCCTAACTTCCTAACAATCCGTTCTACCTATTTTCATGGAGAAGTTCATGTCCTTATTGGATAAATCACAACCATCTAAGTCCAACTTTCGATGATAAATAGATATTAGGTTCAAACAATACGCATAATCACGTCTGACATGTTATTGTTAATTAAGCACAACTCAATAAGCAAGAGCATACAACATAACTGAATTGGGGGGTTATGGAAAATCATACATCAATCATAACTAGGGTTCAACTTAACCCTAGATTAAATAACTACTCACTCATAATTAAACTAACAAAACACATAATATAATAAGAACACATGATAATATTAAGAACAGAGAATAAAAACCTTTAATCTTTCTCCAAGAAGAAAAGTACAAGTCTCTCTATGTATGTATGTATGTCTATCTGTATCTGTATCTATGTATATGTATGTCTCTCTCAGATCTGATGTCTATATATATATCCTCAAATATTTTAATGCCTTGAGGAAAGTACAAGTACGTTTCCTAAACTGATTATGTTTTACAAGGAAAATTCGTAGCTGACTTTTCTTCAGTAATTCTGAGCCGTTCCTGAATTAATTTAATAACTGGACCACTTTAGAATAAAAGAGATTTCCATTATCTTCGTGTGGGCTGTTAAATCGTCCAATTCTGACTTCTAGAACTCAAGATATGACCCAAACAGTGAATTATGTGCAGGCAGCCCAACAAATCCGAATTTCCTTCTAATATATCTCCAAATTAAGCTCTTTATTCTCCAATCCTTCCAAGTTTAGGATTTCGATGCTTCCTACAATAAAACATTAAAATTTATTAAATAAAAATCCAATTAAATGCAAAATATAATAAATATGAGAAATAAAATCATATAAAATATATATAAATATATACTCTATCAAACATCCCCACACTTAGCATTTTGCACGTCCTCGAGCAAATAAAGAAATAAAAATAATACTAACTAATAGGACCACCACTTTCGTAGATGACACGATTGCATTGAGCATATGCAACAAGCCGTTAAACCCCTAGGCAGCCCTAGTAGGACGAGTTTTGTCTCGTGAGGGTTTATAGAAGATATACCCACAAAATCAAATATTTTCAACCACCAAGTCTCTCAAACATGCAACATATCATAGTACTCCACACATTGTAAATCTCAATCACATAACAACCTGAAAGTGTCTGAAAGTACAAGTACTCTCACTTTAAGCATCATTAACACAAAATAATCCAAGTATGCACACAATGTCTTGATAGACAAAATATCATGAGATAGACATCAAAGTCGCATTCAATAAGTAAGCATGCTATGGATAAATATCTCACATTGCTCTCACTTCACACAAGTGTATGGGTATAAGTGTATCGCTCAAGTTCAATCAATGTACTCATGTGCTACCATATGCTTGGTTGTCCACCAAATCTCCACCACCTCGTACATATGCATACATGAATCAAAAGGTCTTCGTTAAAGGTTGTAACGAGGCTTAGGTATGGGGTAGGATATCAAAGAAACAGGCTAACAAGTGGCTAAACTTGATAACTAATAGAGCATAATGTTCACTTTTAATTAAAGCACCCAACATGAAACTTAGATCATGTAAAAGTTGATCAAGCTTTCACAAGCATTAAACTTCAAAGCACATATACCCCATGTACTTTCCCACTTTCACATTGTATCAATCAAATGAACACAACTCTACTTTATCTTCCTCTTGCTCATAACTTCTCTTTTTTTTTTCTTTTTTTTTCAAAAGTCAAGTCATTCTCCAGTAACCAAGGGCAGTGAAAAGTCACCAAGAATGTACTTAATACCAGCACACATGGATCGTCCCTTTAATATGACATTGCACTTGCCACCCATTGATCTCAAAGGAGTACTTGATACTTGTTTGCAACTTTCATACCATATTGTATCCCACCAAAATGTAACACTTTAACCAAAAGAAATCCCCACACTAAATATTCACCAAACCTTGAATTGAATCAATATGCTCTACTAGTAAATCAAGACAATAATAAATAAGTAGGCTCAAAAAATTTTAGATTGGTGATATATGAAAGAAACGGGTATAAGCTCAAAGGGGTTCACTAAGGATTATTTTTCATATGGGTACTGTTTGGGTAAATGAGGTTAATCCTAGTGCCTTTATCATATTCATGCATACACATATCATGTAGTCTCAAAACGGTTTAAAACAAGTTCTAGAGCAACAAGAATCATGATGAACAACACACAACAAAAAAAATGGATTGATAAAAAATCTATCAATCATAAATTAGGCTCAAATTCTCACATGGTGAAAGCATGCTTAACTCACTAAAATTGACCAAGAAACATCTCAAGTTTTTAAATTTTCGCAAGCACACACAAGGAATTACCAAGCATCAAATGATTTTTCATGAATGTGACACTCATAATTAATCATGCGAAATTAATCTACACAATGTGTACTTATCCATGCTAACATGCTTTTGAGACAAGGCAATTATATACAAAAAGTTTTAAATTTTCAAATTTTTTTAGATTTTTATAATATATAATTTTTTTGGGTTTTTTACGTCATTGAGAACTCATCCCCACACTTAAGTGGTTCATTGTCCTCAATGAATAATATATATAAATATACAAAACTAACAAGATCCTAAAAGAAATACAAAAAGAATAAGAGTGAAAAATTATACATAGAAAGGTTAGAAATACTCCCCTAATGCATGAAGTCCCAGTTGAAAATTATGGGAGAGTGTTCCTCCTCCAAAATCTTGGGTTGCCTCCCAAGAAGCGCTTTTTTAAGGTCATTAGCTTGACCTTCTTATCAATCAACCTGGTGAATGGATTGAAAGTGGATCATCCACTTTCTCAACATATTTTCTCATGATCTCTCCCAAAAACTTATAACTTTCATCCATGGCTTTATCCAACAATACTATTCTTCTATCTCGAGCAAACTCTAAGAGTGCAACAACTATCCTTGAAGTTTCATCTCGTGAGACAAACTTAAAAAGAAATTTAATAAATAAGTCTTCCCAAGTACTAATGGAATTTGAGGGTAATGAAAATAACCAATTTTTAGCTCCATCCCTTAAAGAGAAAGGGAATAATCGAAGTCGAATGACCTCATCAGAAACTCCATCACACTTGATAGTATCACAAATCTTCAAAAAGTTTTCAATATGAGCATCAGGATCTTCAACAGATAATCCACCAAACTGAATTTCACCAATCGATTTCATTATTGAAGGCTTCAAATCAACATTAGTGACATGTAAATCTCTCACCAAAATTGCAGGAGGTTTAGAGAGAAAAATATCAGCCTTCATATCTTGATCTCCACCCAAGGTCTTAACCATAAGAACAGCTTCATTACTCTTTTCAAGATCACTCTTCTTCAGAGAAGGGTTAAGGAAAGAGTTGGAAAATTTAAATTCCATCTTCTCATCTCCAACTTCAAAAGAAATTTTTCCATGCATCATATCAACTTTTGCACCAGCTGTAGCTAAGAAAGGTCTTCCGAGAATAATAGAATTTTGTGCATCTTCCTCCATCTCCAGGACAACAAAATCACATGGAATAAAAAACTTTCCTACCTTGACAGGAACATCTTCAAGTATTCCAAGTGGAACTTTTACACTTCTATCTGCAAGTTGTAAAGATATACGTGTGGGTTTGAGTTCACCCATCTGAAGCTTATTGTAGATTGATAAGGGCATCAGACTTACACTTGCCCCAAGATCACATAAAGCTCTTTTGATTTCAAAATTTCCAAGTTTCACAGGAATAGAATAGCTACCTGGATCAGTTAGCTTTTTAGGAAGACTATTCTGCAAGAGAGCACTGCAATCTACCGTTAATGAGATAGTAGAACTTTCTTCAATCTTTCTTTTGTTTGACAATAATTTCCTAAGGAACTTCCCATACGAAGGCATCTCTTTGATAGCATCTAAGAAAGGAATATTAAGTTCTAACCTCAAAAATTTGACAAGGCTGTCGCGTGCCTATCAAATAATAATTTCTAACAAATCCTTCTAACTATGTAGTAGGGCAAGTTAGAGTCGATCCCACAGAGACAAACGTATCAATCACTAGTTATTCTTGATTCAATTCAACTAAGCAAGTAACACAATAAATTGTTGAGAGATTATTAATCTAAATATTATACTAAAGCAAATTGTATTGTATTATCAATTAACTAAAACATCTAGAATTAAGTATCCCCACTAGCATGAATCGATGCAATTATGATTTTCCACCCCAATTAATCATACACTACTCAAGAGGAAAGATGCGCCCTATAAAATACCAATAACCTCTCTCGAGTATTAATGGCTTCTCTAAAAATACACTCAAGCCTATTTTCATGGTATCATGCAATTTAGAGACATTAAACACAACATCCTAACTTCCTAACAATCCGTTCTACCTATTTTCATGGAGAAGTTCATGTCCTTATTGGATAAATCACAACCATCTAAGTCCAACTTTCGATGATAAATAGATATTAGGTTCAAACAATATGCATAATCAAGTCTGACATGTTATTGTTAATTAAGCACAACTCAATAAGCAAGAGCATACAACATAACTGAATTGGGGGGTTATGGAAAATCATACATCAATCATAACTAGGGTTCAACTTAACCCTAGATTAAATAACTACTCACTCATAATTAAATTAACAAAACACATAATATAATAAGAACACATGACAATAATATTAAGAACAGAGAATAAAAACCTTTAATCTTTTCTCCAAGAAGAAAAATACAAGATCCGCTCCCTCCGTATGTATGTACCTATGTATCTATGTATATCTGTATATATATGTCTCTCTCTCCCTATCTCTCAGATCTGATGTCTATATATATATCCTCAAATATTTTAATGCCTTGAGGAAAATACAAGTACGTTTCCTAAACTGATTCTGTTTTACAAGGAAAATTCGTAGCTGACTTTTCTTCAGTAAATCTGAGCCGTTCCTGAATTAATTTAATAATTGGACCACTTTAGAATAAAAGATATTTCCATTATCTTCGTGTGGGCTGTTAAATCGTCCAATTCTGACTTCTACATCTCAAGATATGACCGAAACAGTGAATTATGTACAGGCAGCCCAACAAATCCGATTTTCCTTCTAATAAATCTCCAAATTAAGCTTTTTATTCTTCAATCCTTCCAAGTTTAGGATTTCCATGCTTCCTACAATAAAACATTAAAATTTATTAAATAAAAATCCAATTAAATGCAAAATATAATAAATATGAGAAATAAAATCATATAAAATATATATAAATATATACTCTATCAAACATCCCCACACTTAGCATTTTGCACGTCCTCGAGCAAATAAAGAAATAAAAATAATACTAACTAATAGGACCACCACTTTCGTAGATGACACGATTGCATTGAGCATATGCAACAAGCCGTTAAACCCCTAGGCAGCCCTAGTAGGACGAGTTTTGTCTCGTGAGGGTTTATAGAAGATATACCCACAAAATCAAATATTTTCAACCACCAAGTCTCTCAAACATGCAACATGTCATAGTACTCCACACATTGTAAATCTCAATCACATAACAACCTGAAAGTGTCTGAAAGTACAAGTACTCTCACTTTAAGCATCATTAACACAAAATAATCCAAGTATGCACACAATGTCTTGATAGACAAAAATATCATGAGATAGACATCAAAGTCGCATTCAACAAGTAAGCATGCTATGGATAAATATCTCACATTGCTCTCACTTCACACAAGTGTATGGGTATAAGTGTATCGCTCAAGTTCAATCAATGTACTCATGTGCTACCATATGCTTGGTTGTCCACCAAATCTCCACCACCTCGTTTATATGCATACATGAATCAAAAGGTCTTTGTTAAAGGTTGTAACGAGGCTTAGGTACGGGGTAGGATATCAAAGAAGCAGGCTAACAAGTGGTTAAACTTGATAACTAATAGAGCATAATGTTCACTTTTAATTAAAGCACCCAACATGAAACTTAGATCATGTAAAAGTTGATCAAGCTTTCACAAGCATTAAACTTCAAAGCACATATACCCCATGTACTTTCCCACTTTCACATTGTATCAATCAAATGAACACAACTCTACTTTATCTTCCTCTTGCTCATAACTTCTCTTTTTTTTTTCTTTTTTTTTCAAAAGTCAAGTCATTCTCCAGTAACCAAGGGCAGTGAAAAGTCACCAAGAATGTACTTAATACCAGCACACATGGATCGTCCCTTTAATATGACATTGCACTTGCCACCCATTGATCTCAAAGGAGTACTTGATACTTGTTTGCAATTCCATACCATATTGTATCCCACCAAAATGTAACCTTTAATCAAAAGAAATCCCCACACTAAATATTCACCAACCCTTGAATTGAATCAATATGCTCTACCAGTAAATCAAGACAAGAATAAATAAGTAGGCTCAAATTTTTTTAGATTGGTGATATACGAAAGAAACGGGTATAAGCTCAAGGGGTTCACTAAGGATTATTTTTCATATGGGTACTGTTTTGGGTAAATGAGGTTAATCCTAGTGCCTTTATCATATTCATGCATACACATATCATGTAGTCTCAAAACGGTTTAAAACAAGTTCTAGAGCAACAAGAATCATGATGAACAACACACAACAAAAAAAATGGATTGATAAAAAATCTATCAATCATAAATTAGGCTCAAATCCTCACATGGTGAAAGCATACTTAACTCACTAAAATTGACCAAGAAGCATCTCAAGTTTTCAAATTTTCGCAAGCACACACAAGGAATTATCAAGCATCAAATGATTTATCATGAATGTGACACTCATAATTAATCATGCGAAATTAATCTACACAATGTGTACTTATCAATGCTAACATGCTTTTGAGACAAGGCAATTATATACAAAAATTTTTAAATTTTCAAATTTTTTTTGGATTTTATAATATATAATTTTTTTGGGTTTTTTACGTCATTGAGAACTCATCCTCACACTTAAGTGGTTCATTGTCCTCAATGAATAATATATATAAATATACAAAACTAACAAGATCCTAAAAGAAATACAAAAAGAATAAGAGTGAAAAATTATACATAGAAAGGTTAGAAATACTCCCCTAATGCATGAAGTCCCGGTTGAAAATTGTGGGAGAGTGTTCCTCCTCCAAAATCTTGGGTTGCCTCCCAAGAAGCGCTTTTTTAAGGTCTTTAGCTCGACCTTCTTGTTAATCAACCTGGTGAATGGATCGAAAGTGGAGCATCCACTTTCTCAACATATTTTCTCATTATCTCTCCCAAAAACTTATAACTTTCATCCATGGCTTTATCCAACAATACTATTCTTCTATCTCGAGCAAACTTTAAGAGTGCAACAACTATCCTTGACGTTTCATCTAGTGAGACAAACTTAAAAAGAAATTTAATAAGTAAGTCTTCCCAAGTGGTAATGGAATTTGAGGGTAATGAAAATAACCAATTTTTAGCTCCATCCCTTAAAGAGAAAGGGAATAATCGAAGTCGAATGGCCTCATCAGAAACTCCATCACACTTGATAGTATCACAAATCTTCAAAAAGTTTTCAATATGAGCATCAGGATCTTCAACAGATAATCCACCAAACTGAATTTCACCAATCGATTTCATTATTGAAGGCTTCAAATCAACATTAGTGACATGTAAATCTCTCACCAAAATTGCAGGAGGTTTAGAGAGAAAAATATCAGCCTTCATATCTTGATCTCCACCCAAGGTCTTAACCATAAGAACAGCTTCATTACTCTTTTCAAGATCACTCTTCTTCAGAGAAGGGTTAAGGAAAGAGTTGGAAAATTTAAATTCCATCTTCTCATCTCCAACTTCAAAAGAAATTTTTCCATGCATCATATCAACTTTTGCACCAGCTGTAGCTAAGAAAGGTCTTCCGAGAATAATAGAATTTTGTGCATCTTCCTCCATCTCCAGGACAACAAAATCACATGGAATAAAAAACTTTCCTACCTTGACAGGAACATCTTCAAGTATTCCAAGTGGAACTTTTACACTTCTATCTGCAAGTTGTAAAGATATACGTGTGGGTTTGAGTTCACCCATCTGAAGCTTATTGTAGATTGATAAGGGCATCAGACTTACACTTGCCCCAAGATCACATAAAGCTCTTTTGATTTCAAAATTTCCAAGTTTCACAGGAATAGAATAGCTACCTGGATCAGTTAGCTTTTTAGGAAGACTATTCTGCAAGAGAGCACTGCAATCTACCGTTAATGAGATAGTAGAACTTTCTTCAATCTTTCTTTTGTTTGACAATAATTTCCTAAGGAACTTCCCATACGAAGGCATCTCTTTGATAGCATCTAAGAAAGGAATATTAAGTTCTAACCTCTTCAAGATATCCATAAACTTCATAAACTTCTCTCCAAGCCTAGCTTGCACCAACCTTTGAGGAAACGGAACAGGTAGTATGTAAGGTCTGACTGGAGCAACTGTGGGTTCATTCTTCTCTTCTTCAATCGCTTCTTGCACAATCACATTTTCAGATTGAATTTTCTCCCTATCTTCTTCAACAGTCAAATTATCACTACTCATCTTCATCTCCGGCCCTTGAAATTCCTTATCACTTCTTAAAGTTATAGCATTCACGTGGGCTCTATGTGGTTGTTCAGTTTGGCCAGGAAGTTGGCCTGAAGACTTGTTAAGTTGATTCAACTATTGAGCAATTTGAGTGATTGAATTCTCCATTAACTTGTTATGAGCCTTTATCTCATTGATACTTGATTCAAAGTAATCATTCTTCTTTGTCTGTGTAGAAATAAATCCTTCCAAAAGATTTTCCAAGTTAGATTTTTGTGGCTGGGCTTGTTGAAAACCGGGCGGCTGAGAAAAATTATTTTGTGGAGGTTGAGCTTGAGCCTGGTTATTTCTGTAGGAGAAATTAGGATGATCTCTCCAACCTGGATTGTATGTGTTGGAGTAAGGATTATATTGTGGCCTTTGATTTTGGTTGTAGAGGGCATTTGCTTGTTCCATTGTTGTTCCAGAAGGATTGTATTGACAAGCATGTTGAGTGTGTCCAACTACACCACATATTTCACATGAGGCAACCGTAGATGAAGTTCTAGAATCCAATTGCTCAATCTTCTTAACCATTGTCTGCATAGTAGTATTCAACATGGTTAGAGCATCAACATCATACTTACCACCCTTCTTAGGATGACTTCTGTCACTGTAAGGATAATTATCATTAGACGCCATCTCGTCTAACAAAGTTTTCGCATCCTCCGTACTCTTTTTCATAATAGATCCACCAGAAGAAGCATCAACAAAGTTTCGAAACTCTTGTTTTAACCCATTGTAGAATGTTTGGATCAACAACCAGTCAGGAATTCCATGGTGAGGGCATTGTCTCTGAAGTCGTTTGAATTTTCTCCAAGCATCATGAAGTGACTCGTCATCATCTTGACGAAAGTTAGATATTTCATTCCTGAGCTTTGAAGTCTTCTTCTGACTAAAGAATTTAAGTAGAAACGCCTTTGCTAGACTATCCCAAGTAGTGAATGTATTTGGTCCTTCATCCTTCAACCAATCTTTTGCTGTATCTCGGAGAGAGAAAGGAAATAAGCGCAGCTTAATAGCATCATCACTAACATTGGTCAGCTTTATAGTATCACACTTTTCCAGAAAACTTTCAAGATGATCAACAGGATTTTCAGTGGACAATCCTGCGAAAGATTCATTGGAGACGAATTGTATGAATTGTGGCTTGAGTTCAAAGTGGGTAGCCGTGATTGTTGGTCTGACAATACTGGAGAGTACGTCTGTAGTGTCTGGCATACCATGCTCCCTGAGGGCTTTTGCTGCTGTCTCACCCATAACTTTCTTGTCTTTATTTTTCCTTCGTAGTCCTGCTTGTCTTCTTGCTGTAGCTTCAATTTCAGGATCAAAAGCAATCAAATTTTCTGTACCTGAACTTCGAGTGTGCATGCAACAAGAAAACTAGAAACAAAGATCAAATAACAAGAGAATAATAGCCGAAGCAACACAACTAAAAGACTTAGCTAAACTAACTCAAAAATTAACTAATCTAATACCGCTTTGTCCCCGGCAGCGGCGCCAAAAATTTGACAAGGCTGTCGCGTGCCTATCAAATAATAATTTCTAACAAATCCTTCTAACTATGTAGTAGGGCAAGTTAGAGTCGATCCCACAGAGACAAACGTATCAATCACTAGTTATTCTTGATTCAATTCAACTAAGCAAGTAACACAATAAATTGTTGAGAGATTATTAATCTAAATATTATACTAAAGCAAATTGTATTGTATTATCAATTAACTAAAACATCTAGAATTAAGTATCCCCACTAGCATGAATCGATGCAATTATGATTTTCCACCCCAATTAATCATACACTACTCAAGAGGAAAGATGCGCCCTATAAAATACCAATAACCTCTCTCGAGTATTAATGGCTTCTCTAAAAATACACTCAAGCCTATTTTCATGGTATCATGCAATTTAGAGACATTAAACACAACATCCTAACTTCCTAACAATCCGTTCTACCTATTTTCATGGAGAAGTTCATGTCCTTATTGGATAAATCACAACCATCTAAGTCCAACTTTCGATGATAAATAGATATTAGGTTCAAACAATATGCATAATCACGTCTGACATGTTATTGTTAATTAAGCACAACTCAATAAGCAAGAGCATACAACATAACTGAATTGGGGGGTTATGGAAAATCATACATCAATCATAACTAGGGTTCAACTTAACCCTAGATTAAATAACTACTCACTCATAATTAAATTAACAAAACACATAATATAATAAGAACACATGACAATAATATTAAGAACAGAGAATAAAAACCTTTAATCTTTTCTCCAAGAAGAAAAATACAAGATCCGCTCCCTCCGTATGTATGTACCTATGTATCTATGTATATCTGTATATATATGTCTCTCTCTCCCTATATCTCAGATCTGATGTCTATATATATATCCTCAAATATTTTAATGCCTTGAGGAAAATACAAGTACGTTTCCTAAACTGATTCTGTTTTACAAGGAAAATTCGTAGCTGACTTTTCTTCAGTAAATCTGAGCCGTTCCTGAATTAATTTAATAATTGGACCACTTTAGAATAAAAGATATTTCCATTATCTTCGTGTGGGCTGTTAAATCGTCCAATTCTGACTTCTACATCTCAAGATATGACCGAAACAGTGAATTATGTGCAGGCAGCCCAACAAATCCGATTTTCCTTCTAATAAATCTCCAAATTAAGCTTTTTATTCTTCAATCCTTCCAAGTTTAGGATTTCCATGCTTCCTACAATAAAACATTAAAATTTATTAAATAAAAATCCAATTAAATGCAAAATATAATAAATATGAGAAATAAAATCATATAAAATATATATAAATATATACTCTATCAACAACATTGGACAAACCTTGGGATATGGCAATATAATCATTGGAAATGTCATCATTGAAAAAGTAGCTCTAGTGAAGGGACTAAAACACAACCTGTTGAGTATTAGTCAAATCACTGACAGAGGTTATCATGTCAACTTCTATTCCACTCATTGTGAAGTAGTTAGTAAAGCAACAAGCAAGATAACACTGACTGGCTACAGGCATGGTAACATATATGAAGCCAACATTCAATCAAATACTGATGACTCCCCTACCTGTCTGATCAGTAAAGCATCAGTAGATGAAAGTTAGAAGTGTCACAAGAAGCTTTCTCATCTCAACTTCAGCAATATCAATGAGTTGGTTAAGAAAGATTTAGTGAGAGGATTACTAAAAGTGTTATATACTCCTGATGGACTCTGTGATGCATGTCAGAAAGCAAAACAAAGAAGGACATCATTCCAGAGTAAATCAGAATCCTCTATTGAAGAACCATATCACATGCTACATCTTGATCTATTTGGTCCAGTCAACATCATGTCCATCAGTAAGAAAAGGTACACCCTTGTAATTGTTGATGAATATTCTAGATTCACCTGGGTGTATTTTCTGCACAGGAAAGATGAAACTCCTGAAGTTCTGTTGGATCATGTGAGAATGATTGAGACAACCACAAAGTACAAAGTCAAGATTTTGAGAAGTGATAATGGTACTGAATTTAAGAATTCAAAGATGGAAGAGTTCGGCAAGTACAAAGGAATCATTCTGCAATTCTCTGCTCCTGGCACACCTCAGCAAAATGGAGTAGTTGAAAGGAAAAATAGAACTCTTATTGAAGCTAGCAGAACTATGTTGGAAGAAGAAAAATTACCTACATATTTCTGGGTAGAAGCAGTCAACACAGAATGCTATACTCAAAATCTCACATTAATCAACAGACATGGTGTTACTCCTTATCAGTCACTCAAGGAAAAGAAACCAAGTCTGAAGCATCTGCATGTGTTTGGCTGTAAATGTTTTGTTCTCAGAACTCATCCTGAACAGCTAGGGAAATTTGAAACAAAGGCTGATGAAGGAATCTTCATAGGCTATCCTGCATCAAGAGCCTTCAGAGTTTTTAATTTGAGGACAAGGACTGTCATGGAGTCAATACATGTATCTTTTGATGACAAGAAGATAGCTGGAATCAATGAAGAGTCTCATGATAGATTGATTTTTGAAAATGAAGCTACCAAGGAACCTGAGGAAAGTGAATCAGATCCTGTCCATACATCAGATCCCGATGGGTCACCAAATCCTGATGACACACCAGATGTTGATGGTGCAAATACTGATGATGCAATCAATAGTGATACTTCTAGTAGTGCTAATGTTGAGGGGGAGCAACAACATTCTACTACAAGTTCAGAGTCAACTCAATCATCAGGACAGAATTCTTCAGATACTGATTCAAGTGATGATCCTGATAACTTATCAGGAGGAAATAGCAATAATTCAGGGGGAGCTTCAAGACAAGCAAGTTCTTCAAATCAAGATAACACCAATCCAGGGAGAGCATCTACGTCAAGAAACAATTTAACACCAGCAAGGAAATGGACTGCAAGTCATACTCCTGATTTGATCATTCGGGATCCTGATGCAGGTGTTCAAACAAGAAGTGCAACTCAAAATGAATGTCTATAAAATAACTTTCTATCCAAGGAGGAGCCAAAGAAAGTTGAAGATGCACTTAAAGATGCTGATTGGGTTACTGCAATGCAAGAGGAACTGAATGAATTTGAAAGAAATGAAGTCTGGAAACTAGTACCAAGACCAAAGAATAGATCAATTGTTGGTACAAAGTGGATTTTCAAGAATAAGACTGATTCTGATGGAGTAATAATCAGAAACAAAGCTAGACTACTTGCAAAGGGGTATTCTCAACAAGAGGAAATTGATTATGATGAAACTTTTGCTCCTGTTGCAAGACTAGAAGCCATCGGGATATTTCTTGTTTATGCAGCACATAAGAAATTCAAGGTTTTCCAGATGGATGTTAAAAGTTCTTTCTTAAATGGAGAACTGGAGGAAGAAGTCTATGTTGAGCAACCTCCTGGTTTCATTGATCCTAAATATCCAGATCATGTCTACATATTGGATAAGGCACTTTATGGACTAAAGCAAGCTCCAAGAGCATGGTATGAAACTTTAGCTCTATTCTTACTGGAAAGTGGATTCAAAAGAGGTGGTATTGATAAAACTCTATTTTATTTGAATCATGGTAAGGACTTGTTGTTAGTTCAGATTTATGTTGATGATATCATTTTTGGGTCAACAAACAATAAGCTTTGTGAAAAGTTTTCCAAGCTTATGCAGTCAAGATATCAAATGAGCATGATGGGAGAAATGAGTTACTTTCTTGGTCTTCAAGTTAAACAGACTGATGAAGGGATTTTTATCAATCAGTCTAAATATACAAGGAATTTATTGACAAGGTTTAACATGCAAGATAGTTCTCCTGCTACAACTCCCATAGCTACAGCTACCAAACTTGATCCTGATCAAGGTGCTGAGGTAGATGTAACTCACTACAGAGGAATGATTGGCTCATTATTGTATCTCACTGCAAGTAGACCAGATATTATGTTTGCAACCTGTCTGTGTGTAAGATTTCAAGCAAAACCTAGAGAACCCCATCTGATTGCAGTCAAAAGAATTTTTAGATATCTCAAAGGCACTTCTTCTCTTGGCCTTTGGTATACAAGGGAATCAGATTTTGGGTTGTGTGGTTATTCAGATGTTGATTTTGCAGGATGCAAAATAAACAGGAAAAGTACTTCAGGAAGCTGTCAGTTTTTGGGTGGAAGACTAATTTCATGGTTCAGTAAAAAGCAAAAATCCATTTCCACTTCAACTGCAGAAGCTGAGTACATTGCTGCAGGAAGTTGTTGTGCTCAGATAATGTGGATGAGAAATCAGTTGTTAGATTATGGCCTATCATACTCAAAAATCCCTATTTATTGTGATAACCAAAGTGCTATTGCAATGACAGGAAATCCAGTTCAACATTCTCTTACTAAACACATCAGTATTCGATATCACTTCATAAGAGAACAAGTTCTGGAAGGAACAATTGAACTTCACTTTGTTCCTACTGATCAACAACTAGCTGATATATTCACCAAGCCACTACCTGAAGCTACTTTCAAAAAATTGGTGAATGAACTTGGAATGATGAACTTTGAGAATTTCTGAGGAAAGCTATAGAGAGGAAATCCTGATAACTGTCAAATCCTGATGGTTATTCAGAAAGGTATGTTTTCTTTGATCAAATCCTGATAGGATGCAATCCTGACAGGAAGTCAACTGGTCAATCCTGATGTTCAGGTCAGTATTTCATTGCCTAATTTGTGCCTAATCTTTCGTCAGTATCTGCTGATGGACGGTTGAGTTTTAGTAGGACAACTGTATGCGCGCGTGTGTTGCACTGTTATAGATATACATATTCATACACATAAAAAGCGGTGCAGTTTCATTTAAATTACACACGTAATCTGTCTACTAATTATTTGTGCACAAATCATATTTTGCCACTTGTTATTGAGAGTAAAGTTTTGTTCTAACAAAATACTTTTACTTATTCTACATCATTAATTACTCTCTCATCATCAGTTTTTCGATTTTCTATCTCTCTCTGTGCTTACGAACCCTAACTATGTGGGCGTTTGGGGTATCAAGCAAAAGTTGACTTATAGTTTAAAATGAGTAAGTGCTTTATAAGTGATAAGTTGATGGATTGTTATAAGTGTTTGGGAGAACTAAAAAAAGTGAACTTATGTATTATAATGAGTAAGTGCTTTATAAGTGATAAGTTGATGCAAACTTATAAGTTACGTAAGTGTTTGGATAAATTTACCTATATGTTAATAATTTTTTTATTAAATTAAATTGAAAAAATAATTAATTAATATGATGATCTCAATAAATACATTTTAGATTAAAAACATTTAAAAGTATAAATATAAAAATATAAACAACTAAATTGAAAAAATAATTAATTAATATAATGATCTCGATAAATACATTTTAGATTAAAAAACATTTAAAAGTATAAATATAAAAATATAAACTACTAAATAGATAAAGAAATCATGAAAAATGAAATAAGTTGAGCAAAATGTTAGTATTTTCTAACATTCAACTTATCAATTTATAAGTTATAAGTTAGATTATAAGTTGGGTACACAAACACCCCCCATAAGTCATAAGCTAAAAAAATAAGTTATAATTTATAAGTTAATGAAATAAGTTGAGTACACAAACACCCTCCATAAGTCAAAATTGATTTATAAGCCATAAGTTGACTTATAAATCAATTGCCAAACAGGCCCTATATTCACACATCAATTCTCAAGATTTTTTTTAAGAATTACAATGGCGTCTTCATCATTCATGAATAAACAAACTGTGATTAGTGGTGTTACTCTTGCCACTAACAATTTTGTGGCTATTCTAAATCATCAAGATTTACCTAATGAGTTTCATATAATTCAAGATTTTCTAGCTTCAAGCCCATTGAAGTTTGCTTTAACAGAACCTGCAAGTGTTTCTTTTAAGTCTGTAATGCAGGTGTGGAACTCAGTGACTTTTGACAAAGGGTATTCTGACAACATCTTGATGAGTTTTGAACATAATGGAATTACTCACTATGTGACTCCTGCAATTGTGGAGGAAGCCCTCCATTTACCTGTTCTTGGTGATGCTATGCCTGCTAATGTTTTGGACTCTACTCTTTTTGAGTTTGTTACAAAGTTGGGCTACAATGGTGAAGTAAAGAGATATGACAATCTCTTTAGGACAAAGCTTAAGAAGGAATGGAATTTCTTCTTTGATACGATCAGCCGCTGTTTCCTGAACAAGACATCAAATTTTGATGCTCTTCCATCAGGATCTCTTAAAATTGGGTACTCTCTTATCCACTCTACAGTGTTTGATTATGGGTCGTTTATCTTAAAAGCTTTAAGTGATAGGAAATCAGATAAGTTAGGTTCTGTCTGTTTTCTTAGATTTTTACAGTTGATATTTAATCACTTATGTCCTAAGGTTGTTTTTGAAAATGATGTAATTCTACCTATCTGTAGAATTACTGAGAATAATATTAAGTCCTTAGTCAACAGTGATAAGGCAAATGGTTTCATAGGAAATGCTTTTATTCCTGATGAGGTTAGGTTTTTCTTACATAGGAAAATGCCTACTCGTTATGGTTTAATTTCTAATGCTATGGGGCAAGGCCAATCACACCTTGTTCCTAACCCAAGCATTCATCCTAAACAGTCAACTGCCACCTCTAATGTCTCTCAAAAGACTTTAGTTGTAAAAGCAAAGAAGTCAGCTAGAACTGATGTGTCAGGAAGGCAATCAGGTTCAAAGGATTTTTCCTCTACACCACTCACTAAAAAGAAGTTACAAGGGGGTGTACAAGGGGTCCTGGTGAAGAAAGCTGCAAAGGGAGGTGAGGCTGTTTCTGTTAAAAGAAAATTAGTTCTCAGGGATGAGACTGACTCAGAGGATGATTTACCTATATCCTCTGTGATGAATGTGAATAAGGAAGTTGCTGATACTGCTACTGCAGCTGTGGTTCCATTGTCTACACCACAGAAGAAAAGGAAGTTATCAAAAAGCAGGTATCATATTCCTTTAGAAAAGAAGCAGGATACTGATGTACATGACACTTCTATTCTGAATGAGCAATCAGTTTCTACTGCTCAAGCAAATCCTATTGTTAGTATTCCTGATGCTGCACCAAGTCAAGTGGTTAATATTTCAGACTCTCCAGCACAGGACTCTCCAACAAAAAGACATGTTGATATTTCATGGGAGAAGTATGGTGCTGCTTCTTCCAATCTTGGGATAAAACATCCAATGGAAAAGCTAAGGAAGACAGAAGAGTTAGTCTATCAGAGACAGAAGAAACTGAAAGGATCAAGCCCACAAGAACCTGAACCTCAAAGTGGTTCAGCAGCTCTTTCTGATGATCCAGCCACACAAGAACCACTCAATCAAAGTTTGAGTGAAGGCTTAGCTAGTGGAATGGTCCCACAAGAACCATTTTCTCAAAGGGAGAATGCAGACATCGACATTCCAGCTACACAAGAACCATCTTCTCAAAGTGAAGATGCAGGCCAAGCTACAGTTTCTGAGAAATTTCCTGACAATGCTCAAGGGATTTCTGGTGCAGATGAAGTTCAAAGATTGGTCGAGGACACTGTCAATGAGGGAAGCACACAAGAACCTTTGACTCAAAGTGTTGAAGAAGCTTCTGAACCTCAAGCTCCACAATTACCATTGGTAGCAAATACTGATGCAAGCATATCAAATCCTGACGGTGTTCATCCTGACGATAGTGGTGCTCCTGATGTTGAACCTATCCTGATACAGCCACTTCGTTCAAGACCAATGGATCATCCTATCATAGATTCACAGGATAAAATGAAAGGTATAGCTATTCCTGATCCTGATGATACTCATAGTACTGATGATGATAACTCTGATGATACTGATGATGATGAGAATCGAAAAGAGAAGGAACAGCTTGCTACAGCACTCAAAATTAGTCTTGGAACTAATTTGGTTCATCAAGTACATATATGGATGGCAAAGCTTCCACTGGGAAAGATCAGAGACAAGATTTTTCTATTCCTTCCTTTAATCCTGCTGAGACACTTAGACAGAATGAATGGAACAATTCATGGCACAGATCTACTGAATCTGTAAGTTATTCTTCTGCTTTGGAACATGCCTATGATGCAGTGAAATCTATAGAGAATCAAGACTTGAAGAATCATCTGAAGGCTACAACTTTGTTATCCAAAAGTCTAAAAAGTGAGATTGATTCTATCAAGAATTCAACTGAGTTGGTGAGGAATGATATTTCTCAAAGGTTTACAAAGGTGCCTACTGCTTTTCAGCTAAGGGTAGTAGAATCCCAAGTGAAATATGTTATTTCTGAACAAACCTCTATCAACAGAAGGATTGATTATCTGGATACTAAGGTAACTGACATTCAAGCCTCTCTTTCCTTAATTTTGAATTTATTGTCAAATCCTAATGTCAAAAAGGGGGAGAAGGTTAGTCAGACAAAATGTACACCTGAT
The DNA here is from genome assembly GCA_030848705.1 of Heracleum sosnowskyi. Classification (NCBI taxonomy): domain Eukaryota; kingdom Viridiplantae; phylum Streptophyta; class Magnoliopsida; order Apiales; family Apiaceae; genus Heracleum; species Heracleum sosnowskyi. The sequence continues at coordinate 17,512,427 of CM061239.1, forward strand.
CTAGTATTAAGAAATAATGATGATGATGATAATACTGGAGATGATGATTGGGACAAAGTGATACAAGGAGAAACCTCTGATGCTGCTGTTATGAAGTCTACAATTCAAAATTCACAAAGTCAAACAACGCAGTCAACTCATGTTTCTGATTCTGGAGTTAAGACAATAAGAACGTTGGTGCAATCTCAGATCCTGACGGAAGAACAAATCCTGACACCTGGTCATGGACATACTCTTGCTACAATTCCTGAAGGTGATGAAGATATTTTTATTGATAATCCTGAAGATGCGTCAAATTTATTCCAGAAGTTTTCTACAAAAGATGGCAGAATTGTTACTCTATATCACACTGATAAAAGAGTTCAACAATTATTTGCAAGAAAAGCACTCTCTACAGCAAGTGAAGAATATCCTGATCTCTCACATAAAGAATTCTTAAGACAACAGAGAGAAATGATGGAAAGCTTTAATAACCCTGTTTCTGCTAGAGGTAGAGGAAGCAGAGGTAAGAGAGGAGCTAGAAGAAGTAGAAGAGGTTCTTCAACTCAAACAATAACTAGACAGACAAGGTCTAAAGGGTTAAGAATTGAAGAAATTCCTGAACCTATTCAAACTCTAGTAGTTCCTGACAGATCTATTTTTGGTGATGATGGAAATATTGAAGAAGAACTTGAATTGAGAAGAAAATCAAGAAAATCAACTCCCTGCAATACAAATCAAATTGAAGAATCAAATCCTGATGTTGTTCCTGATAATATTCAAGATCCTGATGATTCTGAAATTATGCAAGAGATTGATTTGATAATTTTATCTACTGTGGTTGATTCTCACAACAAGGAAGTAGATGAAGAAGAAGAAGCCAGAAGAAGTGAAATTACAAGATCAACAAATAGAGATTCCAATCTCTATGTACAAAGGCTTAAACTCTCAAACAGAAGAAAGTGGAGGAACCCAAGAAGACAAGAATCTTCACTGGAAAGAAGCTATGCTTTTGAAAAGGAAAAGGATAAGAAGTGAAAACATATTAGTACACTGAGGTGTGATACACTTATCAATTTTCAGTCTGGAGGAATTATTACAAGCGCTTCAAGTGTTGTTGATTTATCTGAGATGGTTAGATCAAAAGCACTCTGGTTAAAGATATTTTCAAATCTGAAGCAATTGACAAGTAATTCACTTCATGAAAGATGGTAGTGTGAAGATTTTATTTATTCAAGATCTGTTGATGAAAACTACACAGGAACTGAAATATGTTCATTATCTTTTGAGATCGAAGAATCAAATGTGCAAGGAATGGAGTGACATGATTTTGTCAACAATAAGAAGAAGACTGGATGGAAACAGTAATTTCAATGGTAATTATACTCCCATGTACTTAAATCAAAGAGGTCAGGATGTGGAAATGCAAAGGGGTACTGCTGTTAAAGAAGTAACTTTTGGCATGACTCAACTTACTCTCAATCCTGATGGGAAGGAAATTGCTTATCTTTTGCTTGAAGAGCATAGTCTTCAGAAAAGCTCCATATTGAATCTCAGAGCAGCTATCTACCAGATTAATGAGGAAGATGAAGAACTCAGAAATCTTAAGGAAAGACTGATTCAAATTCTTGAAGAAAAAGAAGAAAATTTGTTATCCAACTTCTTGAAGATGAATTTTTTCTATCAAAGAATTTAAACAGATAAGTTGTTGCTGCAGATACTGTACATTTTGTATATATGTTTTTGACATCATTGAATCTTAGGAATCTATACTTTATTTCACAAAGTATGAGATTGGGGGAGATTGTTAGATCAGAATTCAATGATCGTCAGGAGCTAGACTCAACTGATCAGGATTGCTGACATCATCAGGATTGCATGGTCGTCATGATCAAGATACATATCAGGACTGGGATCAGGATTGATCATCAGGACTGGAAGCTGATCAGGATTCCTACTTCGAGTTATATTTGGAGTCTAGTTAAACATGGAAGTTTATTCTGTCGGTTCCTGGTTTGTAGAATGTAGCTATCAATTATGGATAGGTTTTACTCTTTGTAATTGATTAGGACTTATCATTGATAGAGAATCTGTGTAGTATATAAACACAGTTTTGATTTCGATTTATGTACGTGAACATAATCGAATAGAAGCTCTCAAGAACATAGAATTTCTTGAGAGAGTTTTTGTAAGCTAGCAGCTCTCAAGAACATCAGAATTTCTTGAGAGAGTTTGTAACAGTTTTATATCAGATTTAATAAAGCTGTTATCTTTCTTTCATATTTGTGATATATACATTAAGAAGTCGATTATCTTATACTATTGTATTCAACCCCCCTTCTACAATAGATTATTACTGGGCAACAGTAGTATTTTTGATGGAGTTTACTTTTAGTACATAAGTACGATACTTCAGGATTTACCATCCCGGTATCAATTCAAACACGTTGCTCGTAGATTTCTAGTATGTAACTTGATTATTGTTGGCAATTAATTTAATTTAATAGTAATAATTATATTAAATTCGAATTAAACTAATTACGTATTAAACTAATAATTATATGTGTATATCGTAGTATCCATGACATAGAGAGAGTTATGTTTTTAAAAAGTATAGATTAGTTTTTATATTAACAATATTTTTAAAACTAATTAAGCTAATAATTATATGTATATCTACATGACATACCACACCATTAATAGAGAGTTTCTAGTTTTTGTAAAGAGATTAATTTATAATTATATAATAGTTAATTTGAAATTAAATCAATTATATTAAACTAATTAAATTAATAATTATATGCTAATTAAGCTAATAATTATATGTATATCTACATGATATAGCACATCATTAATAGGGGTTTCTAGTTTTAGTAAAGAGATTAATTTTTAATTTAATAATAATTAATTTGAAATTAAATCAGTCATATTAAACTAATTAAATAATTATATGTATATACCAGGGGTATATAGAAGGGATTTGTGCTTTTAATATAGAGTATGGATAGCTTCCTATCGTACGTAATCTAATTGAAAACTCAACATATTAATCAAAATCTCATTGGCTCCGAATCAAAACACATGCCTTCCATAGAATTCATATCTTTTCTAATTTAATTCTTCCAAGTATCTTTCTCTTCCAGGTACTAATCAGAACCACACAACCCCCAGCCATCTTTTATTGACTAGTTACACTCTTTTTAGTATTCAAAATATTCTCACTTCACTATAAATAAATCTCAAATTTTCTACAAATGTCGATCCCTTATTTTCTACAGGCCCACATATAAACAAGTCAAACTTGCACAAAAGTCCTCTCTCCAATTCTCACTTCTATTTCAAGTTCTCTTCTATAAAAATCCCAAACATGTAAGAATTTAAGTATCCCCTACTATATAAGGACTCCTTATCAAATAATTATCTATATGCCATTGTCCATACTATCAAATTAGCTAGCTTATAAGCTAGTACTATAGGTCGGTTGTAGTCTGTCGATTTTTCTCTTTTTCGTTGGAGTGAACACAAGATAAAGATGGTATTCGCTGGCACAAACACAAGCCCTAACATGGTGAGAACCCTAACCCTACAAATCCTTGCCGGTCGGTGGTTCATGATGTTTGCATCATTTCTGATTATGTCGGTTGCTGGTGCAACCTACATGTACGCTCTTTACTCCGGTGACATCAAAACCACCCTAGGTTATGACCAATCAACCTTAAATCTACTCAGCTTCTTCAAAGATTTAGGAGCCAATGTCGGAGTTCTATCGGGGCTAATCAATGAAGTTACACCGCCTTACGTAGTTCTCTCAATGGGCGCAGTTCTGAACTTTTTCGGATACTTCATGATTTGGCTTGCTGTCACCAAAAGAATATCAACTCCTCAAGTTTGGCACATGTGTTTGTACTTATGTATAGGAGCAAACTCACAATCTTTTGCCAACACCGGAGCTCTTGTCACTTGTGTGAAGAACTTTCCGGAGAGTCGAGGCGCTGTACTTGGGATACTCAAGGGTTTTGTAGGACTTAGTGGAGCCATCATTACACAAATATACCATGCATCCTATGGAGGCGATACAAAGTCTCTTATTTTGCTTATAGGCTGGTTTCCTGCGGCTGTTTCGTTTGTATTTCTACGTACAATTCGGATTTTGAAAGTCGTTCGACAAGCGAATGAGCTCAAAATTTTCTACAAATTTCTATACATCTCACTTGGCCTTGCGGGGTTTCTCATGGTGGCTATAATAGTCGACAAGCAAGTTGGGTTTACGAAGAATCAGTTTCGTGGAAGCACTGCCGTAGTTGTATTTTTTCTCATGCTACCCCTTGCAGTTGTCATAAAAGAGGAGCATAAACTGTGGAAGGTTAAACAACAAGCAAACGAAATTTCTCTCTCTCAAGTAAATGTCATAACTGAGAAACCATCTCAAGAAACTCCTGTACCAGTATCGACTCAGCCACCACCATCTTCACCGAAACACGTTGCGTGCATGCAAGATGTATTTCGGCCACCTGCCCGAGGAGATGACTACACTATACTTCAAGCACTCTTTAGCATGGACATGCTAATCCTTTTCGTTGCGATAACTTGTGGTGTCGGTGGTACATTGACAGCTATCGACAATTTGGGACAAATTGGGATCTCACAAGGATACTCAAAACACAGCATTAGTACATTTGTGTCACTTGTTAGCATATGGAATTACCTTGGAAGAGTTGTAGCTGGATTTCTATCCGAAACCTTACTAAAAAATTACAAATTTCCAAGACCCCTCATGGTTACAACCACTCTCATTTTATCATGCGTCGGCCACCTTCTTATTGCTTTTAATGTCCCAAATTCCCTTTACTTGGCGTCGATAATCATAGGCTTCTGCTTCGGTGCACAATGGCCATTGCTTTCCGCCATAATCTCGGAGATTTTTGGCCTAAAGTATTACTCCACATTATTTAATTTTGGGTCCGTGGCAAGTCCAATTGGATTATACGTTCTTAATGTAAGGGTCACCGGTGATCTTTATGACAAGGAGGCCTTGAAGCAATTGAGAGCTTCTGGACGAACTCGAATAAAGGGAGAGTCATTGGAATGCATTGGAGATGAATGTTTCAAATTGGCTTTTATTATAATCAGTGTTGTGACAGTTATTGGTGCCCTTGCTTCAGTTGTTTTGGTGCTTAGGACTAGAAAGTTTTATAAAAGTGACATTTACAAGAAGTTCCGGGAGGCTGCTGAATCGGAGAATGCTTTGGCCGTGAATAATGTTCCGGCAATAAAAAGTTGATATTGAATTAGATGTGAAATTCAAACAAATCAATACATTGATAGCTAGTTATACTTGTACACATAGGCTTGATGCATACCTACATCTGGAAAACCCTAGAAAAATGGAAATAAATGCTGTGGAAATGTAAAAGTTTGAACCATTTGATTCTCTATTTGCAAAGTTTTTTGCTACTTCCTATGTCCCAAAAATTAGTGTTATTTTAAATTTTTATACGTATTTTAAGGTATAAAAAAGAGTGTTTTTTGCATATTATTTTTAATTTTTTTTCTTAATAAAGATATAACATTTGAACTTTTATTCAAAAAAAAATTAAAAAAATAATATGTGATCAAACTCACGATTATTTTTACTTTAAAATACGTTCAAAAAATTAAAGCGACGATAGAGAAGATATATACCTTGTTTGGCAAATTGTATCATTGTCGAAAATAAATAAGGCAATGACTTGGTTAAGTAAAATTGGTTAAAACCAATTTGTTGTGTCCCATTAGTCCACTTGCTTATTATGGTGGTCCATGTGTATTGAAGTTTGCGACAATTTTCTTGTAGTCATGCTAAAACATGCATTCGATAAGGCATCAATTAAAAACAAAGTTACACGCAAATGTATTTAATTAGAAAAGTGTGCCTTGGTTAATGGTAAGTGATCATTTAATTAGAAACTTAACAAAAGGATTTTTTTGTCTTAAAGACTTAATTGTAGTGGGTGAGATATTACAGAGTATCCAACCAAGTAAAAACATATTTTTTGTTGAGACCAAGAAAAGTGCAGAGATTAGTCGATATGTGATAACAAAATAATCACTTTCAATAAGTTGCCAAATAATCGTTCGCAAAATGATATGTTTATTGTTATTGTTTAATTCTTTTTGAGAAGATGATGTTGTTCAGGGGAATATGGTTTTAGATTATCTTTTATGTCAAATTCGGAGCTTTAGCACATACGCGTTATAGATTTGATCAAATGTACAAATAAAAATTTAGTATATATTGTGAATTCCGGTGAGAACGTTCCAAGAAATTAAATGGTACAAGAGGAGAAGCTAAGCCTGACAAGGCTGCTAGTTTTTGTGTCATCAACCTACTATCCGATTGGGGATCTTAATTTGGGTCTGTACACTAATTTGGGTCTGTACACTACAACAAAACAGGGCATTTACGATGACAAACTTACGATGGAATGATAGGCGCGCCGTATTTACGACGGAAACAAAAATTTCGTCGTAAGTATTTACGACGGAAAATAATTGTGTCGCAAGTATATTATTTTATTAATAAAATTTGGCTCCAAACAATTAAAAAATAGAAAATCAGCGCGCCAAATAAAACGTCATCGTTTTTATATTACGACGGTTTTAGTTTTCCGTCGGAAGTTAATTATTTTATTATTTTACCGAAATTAGATTTAATTATAAAATAGATAAATTTTTCGTTGGATAAACCGACGTCGTTTCAGGACGGAATATACGACGAAATGTCCGTCGTAATACAACTTACGACGGAATATTATATTCCGTCGTAAATTAGCCCGTGGAAATTTACCACCCATTTCTTATCCTCCTGCCCTTTACCAATTAGCCGTTTAAAATAATATTTTTAAATAAACTTACGACGGAATCGTATATTCCGTCGTAAATTAGGCTGTGTAAAATTCATCCGTACATGTCCCCTCTAACTCCCACATTATTCCCACTCTTTCTTTTTTAACAAAAACACATCTTCATATCATTTAGTTCATATAATGACATAGCAACCGCGATAACAACAATCATCAATGTAAGGCTTAAATTTTAAATTTCTCTACTTTATTTTAATGCATTTATATATATGTGATTTACTTTTAAGTTCATTACATGTTTAACATATATGTGTGTGCACTTGTGTTATTGATTTGTATATTTTTTTATATTTGTAGATGTCTTATGATACTAGTTGGATCTCTAAACGAATTATAACCGGTGGTTATGGTTTCACGGAAGAATATACTAAAGGGGTTCAAGATTTCTTGGCATTTGCAAAAAAAAAAAATAGTAAGGATCCGAATAATTCAGAACTTTTAATTAGATGTCCTTGTAATACATGTAGGAATCAACTCATTCAACTCGTTCCCAGTGTCGAGTTCCATTTATTTGCAACCGGTTTTCTAGAGAGTTACACCGTATGGCATTATCATGAAAAAGAAAGTGGGCCGGGAGATGAAGAAATGATTGACCGCGAAGGTGTGTTTGATGAATTTGACATGTTGAGGGATGCCTTTAGAGGGGAAGATTTTGGAGAGGAATATAGCAACCACGAGGACCCGAACGAGCAAGCGGCTAAATTTTTAGACAATGTGAATAGCGTCGGGGAACCAATATATCCGGGCAATACTAAGTACTCGCAACTGAAGTTTGTTACGAGATTACTACATTGGAAGAATCATAATAAATGTAGTGATAAGGCATTTGATGAGCTGCTTTTTTTTACTTGGAGACGTGTTTCCGGAGGGGCATAAACTTCCTTTTAATTATTATGCTGTGAAGAAGATGGTCAAGAAGCTGAACTTTGGATACGAAAAAATACATGCATGTGAGAATGACTGCATGTTGTTCTATGGTGATGATAAAGATTTGGAAAACTGCAAGTATTGTGAATTGAGCCGATACAAAGTTGCAACTAATGGTGGGAGCGTTACCATTCCGAGAAAGATTTTAAGATACTTCAAAATCACTCCTCATCTATAGCGTTTGTACATCTGTACCCACACAGCTGAGTATATGAAGTATCACAAGAACAGAACAATGACTGAAGGGGTTCTTAGTCACCTTGCAGATGGAGAAGAATGGAAGGAATTTGACAAGAACTATCCGGATTTTGCAGCAGAGATTCGTAATGTTAGACTTGGTCTTGCAGTTGATGGATTCCCCCCGTACACCAATGTTACTTCTACTATATACTCGGTTTGGCCTGTTGTACTACTTGTATACAACCTTCCACATACCATGTCCATGAAGGAGCCATACATGTTCATGACACTACTAGTACCCGGGCCAAATGATCCTGTGAGGAATCTGAATGTCTATCTTAGGCCTTTGATTGATGAGCTGTTTAATTTGTGGAAAGTTGGGGTGCAAACATTTGATACTTCTACGAAGACTAATTTCATGATGCGTGCAACTTTGCTATGGACGATCAGTGACTTTCCCGGACTGGGTATGGTCAGTGGGTGGTCAACCCATAGGAAGATGGCCTGTCATGTTTGTATGGGTGATGTCAAAGCTAATCAACTACCATACAGCAAGAAGTCCAATTTTTATGGGTTACGTAAGGGATTCCTAGACAAACGCCGAAACATTCGACGAAAAGGTCGGACTGTTCGTATCATGATTGCCGGTATCACTTTTCCACCACCTGGGAAACTACGCAGCAAAGAAAGGGCAATTTGATTTGGGGATTCACACAACTGGACACATGACACTAACTTCTTTGACCTGCCATATTGGGATTCATTGCGCCTGCGTCACTGCATTGATGTCATGCATACGGAAAAAAAATGTGTTTGAAAACATTTTTCATACTATTCTCTGTAGTGCCAAAACAAAGGATACCACAAACTCAAGAGATGATTTGAAAGCAATGGGTATCAAGCAAGAGCTATGGATGAATGGTAAACACAGGCCTAGAGCTAGATACGAACTCACCCGAGATCAGCTGAAATTGTTATGTAAATGGGTGCATCGATTGAAACTCCCAGATGGTTGTTCATTAAACTTGAAGAGATGTTGTAAGATACCTCAACTAAAATTCCAAGGCATGAAGTCCCATGATTGTCACGTATTTATGCAAAAGTTGTTGCCTTCTGTATTTCGTGAACTTCTTCCGGATGATATAAACAAAGTACTTTGTGATCTTTCAAATTTTTTCAAAGACTTGTGCTCAACTACACTACTCGAATCAAATTTGAGGCAAATGGAAAAAACATAGCTGGGATCATCTGTACTTTAGAGAATAAATTCTTTCCAACCATGTTTGATCCAATGGAGCATCTTCCCGTTCATTTACCTGAAGAGTGCAGACTCGCTGGCCCTGTCCCAACAAGGTGGATGTATAATATTGAAAGGCTACAACGCAAAATGAAACAGAAAGTGGGGAACAAAGCACGAGTTGAAGGTTCCATTGCAGAAAAGTATGTACATGAAGAGTTGACACATTTCTGTTCCATGTACTTCGAGTCTGGAGTTGAGACAGCACACAACTTGCTAGGTCGTAATGTGGTGGATGATCACTCACGGGATCCAAATAAGCTAGAGGCATTCAAATATCCAGTAGAGCTTTTAGGAGCATTTACCGGTTACAATTTAGATGAAGATTCCCTCAAGGTTGCAGCACATCACATATCAACTAACATCACATAGTAACAATATTAACTATGATATGTTTGTTTGTATTGTCGTTGTTCTTAAAATTTCAACTATAAACACAATTCCAACTTAAATATATTATATAAAATTTTTAAATTAATTTTTAAATTAATTTTTAAATTTCATATGTTGGTGAAGTATATACAAAATGTAAGAAATATTATTTATAAGCTTATAAATGATTTTTTTTTAATTTTAATAAATTATATTATTATAAATAATTAGAAAAATAAACTATTAACCTATAGTCCAAATAATCAAGAATCTTCACAAGTAACATTTGTCGCAAGTGGTTTGTAACTCTTTATTGTACACAGGAGACCATGGTTCGAGTCCTAGTAGCGTTTTTTCTAATTTAAACATTAATATACGACGGAATCCGTCGTAAAGTTTGGCGGTTAAAATTTGGGGAAAAATTGTAATAACCGCCCAATATCCATACGACGTCGTTATACACTAAAAACCCTAAAAAGCGCCCCTCCTCCCCCTTTTTAATTTTTAGTAAAATTCTCAAACCCTTACACGGCTGCTGCGATACAAACCCTTTGAATACAAACCTAAAATTGAGCTTTTCATTCTTGATTTAGTACAAATCGATTGCAAGCAAAATGATTCTTACACTCGTCTTAGTGATTTCAAGGTAAAGTTTCATTTTTTGCTTCCATCTAGTTGTTATTTTTTAACTATTGATCACATGCAAGTATACACCGTCGTATTATTAACTACAAGTATCAACACTGGGTATTACTTGTTTTGGTTCAAAATCAGCTTTTAATCGATATATATGTTGATGGGTATACATATCTATAACTGGTTATGTAGATCTATCAGTCGGTATCAATATTTTTCAATATCTAGTAGTGGGTTTTGGTCAAAAAACGTGTATTATCAGGACACGCTAGCCTGCCTAGGTTAATCTCCAGGACCGGCCGACCAGCCCCATGGTCAACACCGGCATGTAAATCATGCTAACCGTGCGGTAAGACCCAGTGGCTGGGCTTCCCTGCGATACGCAAGATACACCACGCTCTGCTTTGGTCAAAGTTCCACTGTCTCTCCAACACGGCTACACGCAGGGGGCGGGTGAGGTTCGAACTCGTGACCCTTTGGATCAACGCTAGGCCTCGTTTCCACTGAGGCAGCTCTCACGCTCGTTAGTAGTGGGTTTTCAATATTTATTCACTAGGTAAAAGAATATTGAAGTTCTTTTATAGCAATATTCGTTGTTTTTTCTTTTAGCTATATGTTAATGTTTTTTCAATACTCTTTGTAAGATTATAATTTGGTATAGAGTAGTCTTAATCTGAGGTATATTTTTTAATTTGATATATGTGCTAGTCAATTTGTATTTTTTTCTGGATTATTATTTTGTTAATGTTTGATATATGTTAGTATGCTTGGGTGATTAAGTTAGACAGTGTTCTAGTGCTAGTGTGTCAGATTGGTGTTTCATTTGCAAATTACATATGGATTATGGAGATAAATGTATAATTCTACATGCCGTAAAGGCTACGTTATCTTTTGCAAGACTCAAATGTGATATATATGTTATATCTTACTCAAATATTTTGTAATACTTACCATAATTGTATCATTAGGTCGTAAAATGTATATGTTTGTGAAGTGTTAGACAATAGTAAACTAATGATTTGTTTTGTTTGGACTTCATCTCAGTGTTGTAGGAATTATGGCGGGAAGGAGGGCTGCTAGTGGCAGGGGTTCTGGTAGTGGTCGGGGTGATAATGGCGGTCGGGGAACTGGTGGTGGTCGAGGAAGTGGTACTGGTACTGATGGTAGTGGTGTTAGGGGGCAGAGTAGTGGTTCCTCCTGTGGTGGCGGGGAGGGTAGTGGTACTGGTGCTAGGGACGGCGGTAGTACTGAGGGTGCTAGGGAAGGCGGTAATGAAGGTGCTAGGGGAGGTGCAAGAAGAGGACGCCGATGTCGACGTGTAGATGATATAAATTCTGAGTGTCTTCTTTGGGACGATGATGGGAGGCAGATTCTTGCAATGGGGGAGGATTCTGACCCTCGCAAACATAAGACACGAGGTTATTCTCCTGGTGGATTTGGTAAATACCCCAATGAGCATGAGCGAAAGGTTGTTCGGATTGCGGGTAACTTGTAAGTTATCAACTTTCTTGACTTTTAATAGTTCTTGTTGAAGGAATATAAGGATGAGCGGAAACATGAAATAACATTTTATTTCGTAAAATCCATATATCGCACATATAGAAAACTGTAAAATGATGTGGAATCAAAATCTTACCTTGAAAAAAACGAAGCTTTGAATCGAGATGATCGTTAGCAGTAGCTTCTCAGAGTGTGAAGCCCTCTACCGGTATCCACCAAGAATAATTCTTCAATGAAGCTTTTTATAAAACTTGAAGCTTTATAAAATGGAGGTTTTCCTTTTTCTTTTGAGAGAGAGAGAGAGAGATGAAGAAGAAAGGAGGCAACTAGGTTTTTCACAAAAACAAAAGTGTATCTAACTCTTCTCATCTCATCCTTTATATAGGGCTCAAGTAGGGTTAATATATTTAATATATCAATATATATTAATATATAAATCCCTCACTTTCTCTTATAAAATGTTTAAATAATAATTAAAACTATTTTAATCATTATTATTATTCTCTCTAAAAATACCTTCATCAATAAATTAATCTTTTTATGGTGTGACCCTGTAGGTTCAATATTAAGCCGGTAGTAGAAATAAATAATAATAAACTTTTTATTTATTTATATGAATTCTAAAATTCATTAAATATAATTAACTGATTAATTATATTTATTCTACATCGTGAGTGATGCTTCTCAACATATCGCGACTATCCGGATAATATGAATTCACTGCTTAGAATACCAAGAACCTGTCAGTGACTAGTTACAGTACAATCATTCCTTCTACCCTACAATATCCCGATCAAATATAAGGCATGGATCTCGTGTCAGGCCTATCAAATTTAATCATATGATTTCTTATTCATAATGCTAAGTTCATATTAATGCAAATTAGAAACTCCTTTCTAATTTCATACACTCTGGCCAGAGATTCCAGAACTCGCATACTAAGAATAACATAGGATATTCTCTTCCTATACTGGAAGGGGTAGATCCTCTATTGACGTTAACTATCTCCATACACAAATCCCTATGCCCAGAATAGACCTAATGGATGTCCTTGAGACTAAGGACTAATCCAAAGCATAGTTCATTATATACAAGATAACTCTAACGATCTCAAGTCTAAGGACACTTGTACAACTATCACTCAGTGAATAACTATTGACACGTGAGTAAACTCCATTAGCTATTCAACTTATCGAGTCATGTTCAGTGAACTTATTCCCTAACAAGCACCTACATACTAGCTATAGTGTCACCACACAAATGCCTATGAGAACAGACATCCTCCTGACGGGAGCAAGCATAGTATGTACCAATCTTTGCGGATTCACCAACTTCCGATTAGTTATCCTATGATCAGGAACTGTTTAAGTCTAGAGTTATCATCTTCTAGATCTCACTATTATAATCTCATTATAATTCTAGAAGGTTTACTCTAAACTATGGAACATCTTATTTAAAACACTTTAAATAGATAAGGCCCGTAAGAAAAACAAAACAAGTCTTTTATTAACATTAATGAAATCAAATAAGAATACAAGAAAGTTCTTCCTAACTCATCATACATGATTGGATTTAGGACAAACACTTTCAATCTCCCACTTGAACTAAAGCCAATCACACTGGTATCTAATACCCATCTTCTCTTTATGACGATCAAAGTGAATCTGAGACAATGTCTTTGTGAGTGGGTCTGCTACGTTGTTATGTGTGTCAACTCTCTCAATTTTGACATCTCCTCTTTCAATGATCTCCCTAATCAAATGAAAGCGCCGCAAAACATGTTTGGTATTTTTATGAGACCTAGGTTCCTTGGCTTGTGCTATTGCTGCGTTGTTATCACAATACAACACAATAGGCTCCTCAATGCTAGGAACAACTCCCAACTCAGAAACAAATTTCCTCATCCAAACGGCCTCTTTTGCAGCCTCACTTGCAGCTATATACTCTGCTTCCGCTGTGGAGTCAGCCGTTGTAGACTGTTTGGAACTCTTCCAACTAATCGCTCCACCATTTAGAGTAAACACGTACCCTGACATGGATGTGCTATCATCACTTTCTGATTGAAAACTAGAGTCAGTATAACCCTCTATTTTCAACTCAGATCCACCAAAAACAAGAAAAATATCCTTAGTCCTTCGTAAATACTTAAGGATGTTCTTCACTGCTTTCCAGTGGTCTTCACCTGGATTGGACTGATATCTGCTCGTCACACTAATTGAATGAGCAACATCAGGCCTAGTACATAACATCGCGTACATGATAGATCCTATTGCCGAAGCATAAGGAATCTTACTCATACGCTCCCTTTCTTCAGGTGTCTTAGGAGACATCTTCTTGGAAAGGGATACTCCATGGCTCATTGGTATGAGACCTCTCTTGGAGTTTTCCATGCTGAACCTTTTAAGCACTTTCTCGATGTATGTACCCTGGGTAAGACCTATCATTCTTCTAGATCTATCTCTATAGATCTTCATACCGAGAATGTAGGATGCTTCTCCCATGTCCTTCATAGTGAAGTTCTTTGATAGCCACACTTTGACTGATTGTAGCATCGGTATATCATTTCCTATCAGAAGTATGTCATCCACATACAACACAAGAAATGTTACCACACTCCCTCTAACCTTCTTGTAGACACATGGTTCATCTATGTTTTTGATAAAATCAAACTCTTTGATTGTCTCATCAAAACGGATGTTCCATCTACGAGAAGCTTGCCTTAATCCATATATGGTCCGTAGCAGCTTACACACTAGGTGTTCATTCCCTTTGGAAACAAAACCCTCTGGCTGTGTCATATACACTTCCTCTTCAAGTTTCCCATTGAGGAAGGCTGTTTTCACGTCCATTTGCCAGATCTCATAGTCGTAGTAAGCAGCAATGGCAAGCAAAATCCGAATCGATTTTAACAGGGCTACAGGCGAAAAAGTTTCATCAAAGTCAATCCCTTGCCTTTGTCTGAATCCTTTTGCCACGAGCCTGGCCTTATAGGTCTCCACCTCGCCATCTGCTCCAATCTTTCTCTTGTATACCCATTTGCACCCAATAGGCTTCACATCCTTGGGTGCTTCAACCAAAGTCCATACTTGGTTGGTATACATAGAATCCATTTCGGATTTCATGGCACTCTGCCATTTCTCTGAGTCAATACTACTCATAGCCTCATTATAGGTCATAGGGTCGTCATCATCAATGATTGACAACTCATTGTCATTCTCAATGACAAGGCCATAATACCTCTCAGGTTGGCGAGACACTCTCTCTGACCTACGAATGGGCTGTTCCACAGAAGGTTGTTCAGTCTGAACAGGTGTTTCCTCTTGAACCGTGGTAGTTTGTGCTTCTTGAACTTCATTAAGTTCTATTTTGCTCCCACTGTTCCCTTCAAGGATAAACTGTTTTTCCAAGAAGGTAGCATGTCTGGAGACAAATACCCTATGATCAGTGTAAAAGTAATACCCTAAAGTCTCTTTAGGATATCCCACAAACTTACATTTAACGGATCGAGATTCCAGCTTATCAGGGTCAACTTTCTTGACATAAGCTGGACATCCCCAAATCTTAACGTGTTTAAGACTCAGTTTCCTTTCTTTCCATATCTCATATGGAGTTTGAGGAACAGATTTTGAAGGCACCTTATTCAGTAAATATGCTGAGGTTTCCAATGCATAACCCCAAAGGAATACTGGAAGATCTGCATAGCTCATCATGGATCGAACCATGTCTAACAAAGTTCGATTTCTCCTTTCAGATACCCCATTCAACTGTGGAGTATATGGAGGAGTCCACTGAGATACTATACCATTTTCTTTGAGATAATCTAGAAACTCACCATTCAAGTATTCACCACCTCGATCTGATCGAAGGGTTTTAATACTATGTTTGGTTTGTTTCTCCACTTCATTCTTGTATTCTTTGAACTTTTCAAAGGCTTCAGACTTGTGTTTCATCAAATACACATATCCGAATCTAGATTGATCATCTGTGAAAGTAATGAAGTATGAAAATCCACCCATGGCTTGCGTAGACATCGGTCCACATACATCTGTGTGTACCAATCCTAGCAAATCTGCAGCCCTCTCTCCATGTCCACTAAATGGAGATTTGGTCATTTTACCCAATAGACAAGACTCGCATGTAGGATATGATTCAAAATCAAAGGGTTCAAGTAACCCTTCCTTATGCAATGTACGAAGTCTATTTTCACTAATATGACCAAGTCTGCAGTGCCACAAATAGGTGAGATTTTCATCATCCCTTTTCCTTTTATTAGTACGTTCAATTTGTAGTAAATTATGCTCTACGTCACATACATACAGACCATTATTTAAAATACCACTACCATAAAGAACATTATCTCTAAGAATTGAACATTCATTATTCTGAATAACAAACGAAAATCCAGCCAAGTCTAACATGGGAATAGAAATAATATTCCTCACAATCGAGGGAACAAAATAACAATTATTTAAAACAATAGTCTTGCCCGTAGGCATATGTAAATCAAATGATCCTACAGCTTCAGCAGCAACTCTTGCTCCATTTCCCATCCGTAGAATCACCTCCTCTTCCTCAAGAGTCCTACTTCTCCTTAGTCCCTGCAACGAATTGCAAATGTGAGAACCACAGGCGGTATCTAATACCCAAGTAGAAATTTGATTTAATGACATATTCACTTCAATCATGAACATACCTGAATCAGAAGCGGCAGTCTCACTACCCTTCTTCTTCTTCAATTCTGCAAGGTAAACCTTGCAGTTCCTCTTCCAGTGCCCCACCTTGTTACAGTGGAAGCAAACAGCTTTGCTTTTGGGGTCTTCAGCTTTTGGTGGAACAGGCCTTTTCTCACCTACTTTCTTCTTCTTGGGAGGGTTCTTCTTCCTTTTCTTAGGATTGGAACCTTCACCAATTAGAAGAACAGAACTCTTCTTAGAGGGAAAATTCGATTCCGCAGTCTTCAACATGTTGTGGAGTTCAGCCAGGCTGGCGTCCAACTTATTCATATGAAAGTTCACAACAAACTGCGAAAACGAACCCGGAAGTGATTGCAAGACCAAGTCTTGACTCAGCTCCCCATCCATGTTGAAACCAAGTTGTCCAAGACGTTCAATCAAATTGATCATCTTAAGTACATGGTCATTCACAGACGATCCCTCAGACATCCTACATCGGAACAGCTCCTTCGATATATCATATCGAGCTGTCCTCCCTGCCACATCATACAACTCTTGTAGATGCGTTAGGATAGTGTGAGCATCCATATGCTCATGCTGCTTCTGTAGCTCAATGTTCATGGAAGCTAGCATGATACATTGAGCAACATTTGCATCATCTATCCACTTACGATACACAACATGTTCATCATTATGTGCATCGTCAGCAGGTTCAGCAGGCTTAGGTGAGTTAAGCACATATTCCAGCTTCTCAACCCTGAGAACAATTTTCAGGTTTCGAAGCCAGTCAGCAAAATTAGGACCAGTCAATTTGTGAGCATCCAGTATGCTCCGGAGTGATAGTGCAGAAGACATAATGTATATAGTAAATCTGTAAATGATAAACACATAACAACACTTAGCAAATATTCAATTTCATTTTAAAACACTATATGAATCGGGTCTTTATTCATAAGTGGCTCCCACTAGTTTACCTAATTTATACAACCCCTAAGTGAAAAATTAAGCATTCATAATGCTAGAGGGAATAGGGATCCTACATTCCATCACACAACCTCGGCTGTGGCACGAAACGCCATGTGATGTTCAGTAGGCAGACAACTCTTGTCAATTACATCTCATGTTATTCCCTAATAAAACTTTAGCCTCTTGAATAATTGAGTCACGGCTGTAGCACGACAAACTCAATATTCTAAGTCAAGTCTAACCCAACATTTCATACAATTGAATCAGTCTCCAACAGCCCACGGCTGTAGCACGTAACGACCATTAGATTCTAATTCATTGTACACATCTCTATGTAATAGACAAGTATTTCTTATTTCGAAATCAAAGCCCTCGGCTGTAGCACGAAACGACAATGATTCAAAAATAAGAACTACTTTCTACCATATTAGAAGGCTATGACCGACACAAGCCCGTTGTGTCATTGGCCAATTACTACTTGATATTATTTAATTTTAGAGGGATTATATTATGTTACAACCATAATCATATTACTAGGAGATTATCTTTTTCTTGAACAAAATACAATTATGATATTTAAATGAAAAATTCCCAGTGTGTTGGAGGGGTCACATCGGTCCCGCTTAAAACCCAACGGCCTAGACAGAAATTTTCATTTTCAACATCAAAAGAGTATTTCACTCTATGTTTCATAAACATAAGAATCTCATGGTTGTACTCATAATATTATTGTTAAGGCAAGAAACGATTACTGTTCTAGATTTTCTAGAGCACGCCTTATATTGATTTAAGTTCACCTAAATCTATCATCGCATGGTAAATATAGGCATATATCTCATATATAAAAATAAACAAACAAGTAAGCATGCAAATAATATCATGTCATACAATGATATAATGATGTATGGATTTATTATAGTATTTAAAAGCAATTAAAACAATTAATACATGCTTTAAAACACATCCGGGAATATAAACAGTTCCAAACTTTTATATAAAAAATATTTGACCACTCCAATAGATTCGTCTCGGAAAAACGAATCCAACGGTATATTGCACGCCCAAAACGGAGTTACCGAACTCCCAAAAAATCAAATTTAATGTGGACAGAGGGGCTGTAACGCGTGACGCTCATGCGTTACAGGCCCTGTAACGCATTCCCGGCATGCGTTACAGGCCCTTCCCAGCAGTTTTTTTTTATTTTATTTAATGCTAAGTAAGTTACAACAATTTTATGCTATTTTATTTAATGCTTGTAACTCCTTTAGCATTAAAACACTAACTTAGCATTTATAACACTTAAAAAAAAAAAGAAACTCCTCTAGCCATTAATGCCCTTTATTGTTATTATTATTTTATTTTAATATTAATAAATTAATTAACAATTAATTAATAAATTAATAAAAAATCAAAATAATATGATTTCTGAAATCAAACAAAAGCAAAAATAACCAAGTATCTATGGGGTCCTTGTGCAAATTTTAATTCATATATTTCAACATGCATAATTATTTTATGAATTTTAATTAAAACAATTTTAAAAAATTCATAACAAATAATCTACACATCACAAAATTATGAAACAAATACCTAGATGATCCACAACACTTGTAGAACCCAGATCAATGGTCAAAATCTCATGCAAATCATATTTCGAATTAATTCATAATTAAATCTAAATATACTTGCAAAAATCATAATAAATCCATACATGCATCAAAAAATCTAAACTTTTTACATGATTCTCTATATGCAACAACCTAGCTCTGATACCATTGAAGGAATATAAGGATGAGCGGAAGCATGAAATAACATTTTATTTCGTAAAATCCATATATCGCACATATAGAAAACTGTAAAATGATGTGGAATCAAAATCTTACCTTGAAAAAAACGAAGCTTTGAATCGAGATGATCGTTAGCAGTAGCTTCTCAGAGTGTGAAGCCCTCTACCGGTATCCACCAAGAATAATTCTTCAATGAAGCTTTTTATAAAACTTGAAGCTTTATAAAATGGAGGTTTTCCTTTTTCTTTTGAGAGAGAGAGAGAGAGATGAAGAAGAAAGGAGGCAACTAGGTTTTTCACAAAAACAAAAGTGTATCTAACTCTTCTCATCTCATCCTTTATATAGGGCTCAAGTAGGGTTAATATATTTAATATATCAATATATATTAATATATAAATCCCTCACTTTCTCTTATAAAATGTTTAAATAATAATTAAAACTATTTTAATCATTATTATTATTCTCTCTCAAAATACCTTCATCAATAAATTAATCTTTTTATGGTGTGACCCTGTAGGTTCAATATTAAGCCGGTAGTAGAAATAAATAATAATAAACTTTTTATTTATTTATATGAATTCTAAAATTCATTAAATATAATTAACTGATTAATTATATTTATTCTACATCGTGAGTGATGCTTCTCAACATATCGCGACTATCCGGATAATATGAATTCACTGCTTAGAATACCAAGAACCTGTCAGTGACTAGTTACAGTACAATCATTCCTTCTACCCTACAATATCCCGATTAAATATAAGGCATGGATCTCGTGTCAGGCCTATCAAATTTAATCATATGATTTCTTATTCATAATGCTTAGTTCATATTAATGCAAATTAGAAACTCCTTTCTAATTTCATACACTCTGGCCAGAGATTCCAGAACTCGCATACTAAGAATAACATAGGATATTCTCTTCCTATACTGGAATGGGTAGATCCTCTATTGACGTTAACTATCTCCATACACAAATCCCTATGCCCAGAATAGACCTAATGGATGTCCTTGAGACTAAGGACTAATCCAAAGCATAGTTCATTATATACAAGATAACTCTAACGATCTCAAGTCTAAGGACACTTGTACAACTATCACTCAATGAATAACTATTGACACGTGAGTAAACTCCATTAGCTATTCAACTTATCGAGTCATGTTCAGTGAACTTATTCCCTAACAAGCACCTACATACTAGCTATAGTGTCACCACACAAATGCCTATGAGAACAGACATCCTCCTGACGGGAGCAAGCATAGTATGTACCAATCTTTGCGGATTCACCAACTTCCGATTAGTTATCCTATGATCAGGAACTGTTTAAGTCTAGAGTTATCATCTTCTAGATCTCACTATTATAATCTCATTATAATTCTAGAAGGTTTACTCTAAACTATGGAACATCTTATTTAAAACACTTTAAATAGATAAGGCCCGTAATAAAAACAAAACAAGTCTTTTATTAACATTAATGAAATCAAATAAGAATACAAGAAAGTTCTTCCTAACTCATCATACATGATTGGATTTAGGACAAACACTTTCACTTGTAATATCTCGTTTCTTCATCAAGTCAGCTTTAGAGTTTATTTAGAAATTTATGATAACAGTTTTTTTAGTTTCATGTCTTTTTCATCAAGTCAGATTATGGGTTTTATCCAGCAACCTATATGTTAACTAGGGGTTCATACATTGTACACACATCTGTAGTCTTCTCTCTTCAATTAGTTAATTAAGTGACTGGTAGGAATGGTAGAAGACAAAGACAGGTTATTTTCTGGCAACATGAATTACCTGTCCCATCCAAAGGATCGAAAAAAATAAATTGGCTTAATGTTTTTGTGACTGTGTATGAGCTTTCTAGCTAGTTTGCAAACCCTCACCCGAAAGGTGTTCCTTTTTTCCGGGACCTCGTCGAATTCCTAAATATAAAACCGTTGAATAGTATAAGATCCTACATGGTATTCCTCCGATACCTTAAAATTTTATACAAACTGGTTAATTACTTAACCAAAACAACTAAATTAATCTCACTAGTTTGGTGTTCTCAAGCAATGACTAAGCCTTTATCTAGATCTTAGCATGATAAGCCAAAAGGGACAGTTTTCATGTGGGGATTTTCCTTATTACGCTTGCACTAATCAGAACACAAGGGTATGATTAATTAATTGATTAAACCTAACCACCATCAGTAATTAGTGGTGCTAGCTAGAGGTTTTGTACGTATACGTACCATGTTTCTTGTTTCAAGAACATGGGCACATCTTTATTGGGAGTATAAAATATCTACTCAATTCATATAATTATAGCACATAACTTTAAATTTTATATTCATCTTAAAACTGTATTTTGTGCGGATCCAGCTCAGGTTTCTTTTAAGGTAGGGTTTTTCTAATAAAAGCCTATATATTAAAATATTCTCAAATCTGCTTTATTTCTTGTCTGTGAAAAGGGTGTAGAGATATGTAGATCTATCGTACTAGGGTAGAAATATATAAACATTTACACCTATAAGATGGGCAAACTGATAATTGGCGGTCCTCTAAGCAGATGATTGGTTTTAGTGTTTAACAAATTGTTTGATTAGCATGTTTAAACAGAGACAGTTAAGTATATGTTCCTGTAAAATGAACAGAGTTATATACATTACAAAAACCTAAACACGCATTATCTGTTAAAGAACCTATAGCTTTTGATTCTTCACTTCACTTACCACGTACACGGTGTGTATTTTGTAACTAAATGTAAAAATAACTCACCATAAGTACCATTTTGTCAACATATATCTACCAAGATTATAAAAATCAGGAACTTGTTTAATTGACTAATCGGGAATTAATCGAAATGAGAAATTGAAATAAATTTGAATATGGTTTAAAAGAATTTGAATAATTTTGTCAAAATATATATATATCTACCATATATCAAGGAAAACTGAATGTAAATACCAAGTACTATAATTAATACTTATTGCTTTATGCTTTCAATGCACAATATATGAAATTATTTGTCAAGGACAATTATTTGTTAGATTATGAGTTAAAAGTATGTATTTTTCAAAAAAACAGATATCCATTTAGATTTATGACTTGGTTTGCATCTCATTAATATCTATGACAAAATTTCAGGATAGATTGTCCAATGGCGTTACGAAATTTACTGGCGATTATGCGCATGTTTTGGCCAGATGGTTGTGTTGGTGCCTTGGAAATTGATAGGAACTCCCCTGGATTCTGGAATAAGTGTATAAATGAGTTCTTGGTATGCCATACATCATTGATATATATAAATATATTAAATGATGTTTTTTTTATGGTCTTTTTATTTTGTCTTATGCCTTCCACTTATTCTTTTTTCCAGCGCTACTACACATATGATCCGAGATTTGCCACTGAAGCCGAGGCAATGGCTTCCATACTTGCGCACATGCGTGATAACTTGCGCAGTACACTTTCTGATGATAGGGAAAGGGCTGATGTGAAGATTGCAGGAGCTAGCGGGACTACTTATGCAGATCACAGGCCTTTATATATGAAACCCAGTGTTTGGTTAGAGGCGGTAGGAGGTATGAGGTGTTCGAAGGAACATGATTGTTGGACATCCGCAGCTTCGTGTCTCCGATGTTTATGGTATAATTCTGTAATATTACTTGAAATGTTTCACATGCCCTAATTATCCCATGTCTTTTGTTCATAGCTACTAATAATTAGAAATATATGTTATATTGTCACAGAGTGTGATGGACGTCCCCCGCAGCCGCGAAAAGGAGAAGGAAGCTCCGGCAGATCTGCCTTGGCTCGCTTACAGGATGACATGTTCCTGCGAGTCGTGGATGAGACCCTAGCTCTAGCCCGAGCCAATCCGGAGGAGTATATGTTGACACCCGAGCAGATCCGTCTCTTAGCACGAGATGTGGTGGAAGGAGACTCCTCGCTACCTGCAGACCATCCAATTACTAGAGAGACGCGACATGCCATTATCCAGGTCGCGGTCGATGTGCTAAACAATATATATAAGACAGATGGACCGGGATCAACTAAGGTAAAACCTCTTATTAAAACATCTTACTGGAATAATCACATAACTAGCAAAAAACATCTTCTTAAAACATCTTACTGGAATAAAGATGAGTACGACCTGCCAAACATCAATCATCACGTAACTCTTCAACCCTACCCCATGCAAAAACACGACAAATATATTTTTGTGACCACAATTCATTACTTTGCGGATGGTCTTTTTCTTAAGAAATCAAAGGTAGAACTTAGAGATTACTTAATTTACCCACCAAATCAGTGACTGGATGACTACCATAAGTGTTTATTTTCCCTTACATTTTTTGTAATTCACTAGTAGTTACTAAAATATATGAAGTCAACAATTGCATCTAAAATTTCTGTCAAAAATAAAGAAGTTTGCATCTAGAAGATCAAAATGTAGATGTTTGGAAGTAGTAAAAGCACTGCTAGGATATTATTTGTGATTCTAAAATTCTACTTAGACTTTGGACTTGACTGTCATTATATCACGAGCTTGCCAACTTCTTTGCTCAGCAACATTTCTTGTGGCCACATTCAGGACGGATACGTTCTAGAGTTCGTTCAAACAGTTGACATTTTACACAGAACTGGCAAAAAATAACCTAACTGTAACATGGTCTGGTCATATTGTTTAGATTTGTCTTTCCGATATTTATAGCTAATTTTCTATGTTTAAATATTGTAGGGGAAGGCTCCAGCAGCTGAAAATGATGATGTACCGACTCCGATAATGATCGTGATATGAGTGCTCCGTCCTATGATGTTGTCTCTCACGGTGGTCCTGTAATTAGGGGCTGATGTTTAATGTTTGTATGACGATCTAAGTTTATGTAAGATGGTTTAACATTTGGTGTGAACTACTATGAATTTGTGACTTAATTTATGTAAATTATGGAGTATTTTGATTATGTAGTATTATATATTTTATTATGTTAAGTAATGTGGTTGATTGCATATTGAGATAAGAGTGTTGGTTTGCGCTACACTTGATTGGGCATGTTTAGGATTTAATTTTGGAAGCGAAAAATGGCTGGGAATTTTAAAACCAGCAAATTCTTTTTTTCTGTAATAATCAACTTACGACGAATGTTCATCATTCATATTCCGTCGTAATGTAGCATTTTATCATTTTTAAATACATTTGTTAAATTTTGGTTTTTGCAAGCAGGTGGGTCCCGTTCACTATCTTGTGACGGAAAATTCCGTCGTAAATAATAAACATACGACGTATAATACCTTCGCAAGTTGGATTAGAATTTTCTTGTTGGAGGGTCCCGCATTCTAATTTACGACGTCTTTTCTGTCATAAGAACGAATCAAACGACGAAACATTCCGTCGTAAATTACATTAATTTTTTATTACAGATCGTGGGCCCCGCGCTCAAACATACGACGAAATTTCACTTTGTGACGAAATCTGAACTTTTTACTTGAGCAAAAGCGACGAAACAAATTCGTCGTAAATGGTGGCATTTACGACGAATTCAATGCAAAAATTCCGCCGTAATTGCCCTGTTTTGTTGTAGTGGTAGGCTCATTCTTATGGTAGTAGTCAGTGTTGAATACTATAAAATTATGTTGAAACCTTTCTTTTATATTTTAAAATATTAGATTAATTGTTTACTTAACATATCAAAGTACTTAACAGTCTGCATCTTCTTGTGATTAATTGAAATGTGGGGAATGCTATGGTGAATCCTCGTGTCAGACACTACAAGAAAAATGAGTTTTTTCTACCATCAAATCGGTAGAAAATGTCGTTTGTCGATAAAAAAATGTCTCATTTTCTACCATCTCCCTCTGCTGAAAAATACTTGACTAGAAAATGACTCCTGGTGAAAAATACTACGTGGCGATCAATGTGGGATCCACGTGGTGACTTGGACAACCACCTGGTCTGGTCCCACCCACCAACATGGCAATCTATGTGGTATGACACCAACCCATGTCAGTTGCCATGGCAAGCGCCATGTCATGTGACACGTCAAAAATAATGGTGATGTTGGTGGAGCATTTCCTACCAGCGTACCTGGTAGAAAATGGATTTTCTACCATCGCGTTTGGGTAGGAAATATACCAGTAGGCCAGGTAAATGGTATTTTCTACCACACATTTTTTACCAAGCATTTTATACCACTCTTGATGAAGGCGGTAGGAAAAGTTTTTGAGTGTGGTAGGAAATAGCTTAAAATTGGTAGGAATTGCTGGGAACTTTTTAAAAAAAAAATATGTTCCATTGATGTCCATGTACAACAAATTGCACAATTAAATCAATATACAAATTATAAGCATACACAACCTTAACAAAAAACCAAACATTATATTCGTCATAAAACATAATATTCATAAGTTAAAATTACATCTTCAAAATAATTGTTTACATTCAAAAATGACACTGATGACAACAAATCAAGAAAAGTTTTACAAGTTTCACCCTTAAAGTTTCCATCATCTTTGAATCATTCACCTTCATTCTACATAATTTTTTGTCATTTTTTCTTCGTCATGATTTTCTTCTTTTTCATGGCCTTCGTCATGATTTTCTTCATTTTCTTGGCATCGGCATCAATATGATCGTCTTCAACTGACAACAATCTACATAAGAAGTGCAAAAGGACATTTAGTATCAATTATACACATACACAAGCACAATGAATCAAGAACTATTGAAAACATGAACATGTACTACTAGTAAACATGTACGAAATTATATAAATATACACACATATTACATGTAAATCAAACTCACAAATAAATAAGAGGCAATAGATTTGTACTCAAATAATTGAGATGATTATGTATAAGGAGATGAATGTATATGAAAATTGTAACAACCCGACTTTTCGGACTATTTAATCTAAATTCAAAACTTAAATAAAGTATTATACAATGACAATTACATACGGAAGCATGACAAAAGTTGAATTATAAAAATATTTAATACAAAAGTGTATCTAGCGATGATCCATAAGTCAACCTAATCTGAACCTAAAATCCTCGAACTCCAAAGCTATTCCACTTGAGTTACACTGAACCTAAAAATTGTAAGGCATGAGCTATACAGCCCAGCAAGAAACCAATCGATCCAACTAGCAGGGTCAAGTAACATTGTTGCCCAGTAAATAACAATTATAGAAGGGGGGTTGAATACAATTGTATAAGATTCTCGACTTAATATAATATAGATCACAAATATGAAAGAATAATAACAGCTTTATTAATCTGATATAAAACTGTTACAAACTCTCTCAAGAAATTCTGATGTTCTTGAGAGCTTCTAGGTTACAATATACTCGTGTATACAATTGATCGATTTAAGATCAAAACCTAAACTGTGTTTATATACTACACAGCTTCTCTATCGATTACAAGATAAGTCCTAATCAATTACAAACTAGATTGAAACATATCCTAACCGACAGCTTCATTCCTATAAATAAGGAACCGACAAAATAAACATCCTTATTTAACTAGACTCATAAACCAACTCGAAATAGAAATCCTGATTAGCTTCCAGTCCTGATGATCAATCCTGATCATAGTCCTGATATAAATCCTGATGACAATCCTGATACTGACGCTTGAGCAAATACTGATGACCAAGCAATACTGATGATGTCAGCAATCATGATCAGTTGAGTCTAGATCCGGACGATCATTGAATCCTGAAAATCTTAAACACGGATGTTGTAGAGAATGAAAAGTTCTTTCCGACAAGGTATTGCTCATCAGAAACAGATTTTCTAACGAATAAGGAATTAAATAAAATGTCTGCTGAACTTGAACAAAAATTGAAAAACGAGATCTGGTTGTGTTTTGTGATTTTAAGAACTGTTTTAGGCAAAATCTGGAAAACTACTGTGAGATAAAAGTTGTAGAAATATTGAAAGAGCTTTCTGAAAAGTCCAGAATTAACGAATTCCGACTTACGATGAATTATGTACAAATTTTCTAATACTGCTGATTTGTGTATGAAATAGACCTACGAATTTTGATTAACAAGATCGAGAAAAAGAATAAGATTTTATATAACGATACAAAACCCTAACTCCAGACCTACAAGTTAACTATATCCAAATCTGATTCATATTTTAGGCCCATCAATCTAATTCAATTTTAAATCCTATTCTTTATCAAATTGTAATCTCTTTTTCTATTATTATTAATCTAAAAATTACGGGATATTACATACTACCCTCCTTAAAAAGAATTTGGTCCCCAAATTCACAAGAATACTATCACATGACTCGTCTACCCACTAATCTCCCACGGGTCAAACTTAATCTATAGTCCACAAGATCGCACCCTAGAGAATGTATTAGTCCCATACCTAACACACTCCGAAGGACAACCTGCTCTTGATACAAACTGTAATAACCCGACTTTTTGGACTATTAAATCTAAATTCAAAACTTAAATAAAATATTATACAATGACAATTACAGACGGAAGCATGACAAAAGTTGAATTACAAAAATATCTAATACAAAAGTGTATCTAACGACGATCCATAAGTCAACCTAATCTGAACCTAAGATCCTCGAACTCCAAAGCTATTCCAGTTGAGTTACACTGAACCTAAAAATTGTAAGGAATGAGCTATACAGCCCAGCAAGAAACCAATCGATCCAACTAGCAGGGCCATGTAACATGTATACACATAAGATAATACAATATTCGATACGATACGATAGACGAAAAAAATAACTTTCAATACACATATTCTTATTCTTATTCGATAGATTCGATAGATTCGATATATAACACATAACAAAAATAACTTGAAACCCACAATTTATGCCACGACCACTACAACCCGGTGATAACGGTCCTAAATTTTCAGAAAACTGTCACTACAACCCGGTGACTCGGTCCTTATTCTTATTCGAAATTTTCACAAACCATGGCATAAATCAGAATCCCAAGACTATTGCTTACACATAACACACATCAACTAATGCATATCATATCAAAATATATCATCACTTAGCCCAAGATTTGATAAACAAATATACATATATAAACATAATTTCGAAAACACTAGGAAAATCGCCCGGAAACTTACCTCAACGCGAAAAATCAAGAATCAAATTATCCTAGAGCACCTACCCATTTCTGACTAGAACTGTATTTACTCTTTTTGACCTTCTAAAAAATGTTTTCTTGAAAATTTTAAACACGGATGTTGTAGAGAATGAAAAGTTCTTTCCGACAAGGTATTGCTCATCAGAAACAGATTTATAACGAATCAGGAATTAAATAAAATGTCTGCTGAATTTGAACAAAAACTGAAAAACGAGATCTGGTTTTGTTTTGTGATTTTAAGAACTGTTTTGGGCAAAATCTGGAAAACTAATGTGAGATAAAAGTTGTATAAAATTTGTTATATCGTAAATTTATACGGGAGAATAAGGGTTGACTATCTAAAGGTAGTCAAACGGTTAGAAGATCTTGATGATAAAAATACCATGAACTCATGAAGAATGGGGGATATTTGAAGTACTTATTGGGACGCCGAGGTCAACTTGGAGCGCCAAGTTGGAGCGCCAAGATGGAACAAGGAAGAAATGCGAATGACCGTGCACGAGGAAAGTTGGAGCGCCAGAAGACTACGAAACACCAAGTTGGAGCGCCAACTTGGAGGTGATATGAAGGGTGAATATGATATTTGCTAAGAATCCAGATGTGGCTGAGCTTGTCTATACACTAAGGGTTTTGTTCCTGTATTCTGACAAGTTATCCTTGTTGGGGGAGTAAGATACACTTGGTGCGACGATAACTTTGGAGAACTTGCCCTGTAGTCTGATGGGTTGTCCTCATCGGGGGGTAAGGATCAGCTTGTGCATTTGGAGTAAGTCGTGACTTTTCCCTGCAACTAATGACTGGTGTGGTAGTTGGTAGCGGTTGATGTTAGCTCCAATAGTTAGGGCTAATGTTGTATCCGTGAAGGCACGGTCGTGGTTGATCCTTGGGGTCATGGGCTAGGCTTCATCGTATGGGCTCTCCTTAGTGGGCTTGGATATGCGTTTCATGACTAGTTAAGAGTTCTAGTCCGACATGGACTATGCTCGACATTTATCTTAAAGGAGACCTATCTCTAGTAGACTTAGGACCCTTGTAGTCCGGCCAAGGAGTTCTATCTCTAGTGGACTTAATATCCTTGTTCTATTAGAACTACGTGAAGCTTGATCCCTATAAATATAGGGTACGTAGGCACATTAAAGGGGTTGGACGTTGAGAGCTCAGAGAGACCACCATAACTCCTTTGATCTCAGCTTCTTAAAAACATAATTACCACCACTCTCCGGCGATTATTCCGTCGTAGAACCACCATCATAGATCTTAGTTTTGGCTTATAACCTCAAATTTTGTTATCACAAATTCCTCCGTTAACAAATTGGCGCTAGAAGGAGGGGCTGAATAAGATTATCATCTAGGAGGAAGGATGTCTCAGAATCGTGATGAAAGCGCTCATGAAGAAGGAAGTTTCTACACGGAAGGGTATGGAGAAGACGAACCCTATGTTCCAGTAACTCCAACAGATCCGGCCCACGCTACTGGAAGCCGACCTCCGGTCTTGATTAGTAACACGGATCTAATGGACGAGCTCCACCGTATGGGCGCAACTGTGAGGAGTTTTGATGCTAGGTTGAAGGCGGTCGAACATCGGAGGACTCGACATGGTTCATATGGCCGTGGAGGACGACGCATGGAGGTAGAGCCCGCTGGACGTACTATGGCTGTTGGAGGGGGGAAGGGTGCAAATTATCCCGGTGTCGGGAGGCGACCACCCATCACCCCACGAAGGTTAGACTTTGGAGAAACTGAGCCTATTGTCGAATTTCCGGAGGATAGTCAGATGGTGCCTGAAACCCTCGAGCCGCCACGAGCTCCCCCAGTATTGGATGCTACAGGACGTCCTGGTAGCTCACATGGCAATCAACTTAACACTGGGCAAAGGTTGTCGGCTATGATGGACCTCATGGGGGTGAAGCTGACTTGTGAGGAAATAAAAGAATTACTTTTGGAAAAGGAGAAGGAGCAAGGCGGGGGCCAAATTCATGTTTCTGGGCCGGATGGAAGGAGAGAGGTACCTGTAGGAGGGCAAATTATATGTGGAGGATATCATGGACGAGGTTCTCGAGGAGGGGGCAGCCGAGGACGGGGGCGTGAGAATTCAGAAAGGCAAACTGACAAGTTTCTGTCGAAAGAACCCGTCATTGTCCCAGTACCTTCACAAAGTGCAACTAGTGAAGCGAGGAAAAATCAAAGCCAAAATCATCAAAATGCTTTGGATATCCCAAACATAACGTCGCCACAAGTAAGTCAACCTATCCCAGGTAATGTTCAAACTCCTCTATTGCATAATAATCAAACTATTGCTGTGCCTACCCCCCCACAAGTTTCTGTGCAACTCACACCTCCCATCATGACACAAACACCTCCGATCGTGAGTATACCATCTTCTGTGTTGGTAAGCTTTGGCGCGCCTACTCCACCTGTGGTGAGCACCTTCCTGGGAGGGGGGCTGTCCGGTGGTATTCAGAATGTTCCAGGTCTTGGTGACGTCAATGTTGGAGATATAAGGAAGCTGTTAGCACATTTGGAGGGTGAAGCTGGTTCTTTTTCCACAAAAGTGACATCTCCATTCTCCGTTGCTGTGAAGGATGCTCTGTTGCCAATGGGATATCGAAACACGACAGCTGATCTTCGTTTTCATGGGAATTCTGACCCAAAGGAATTTTTGGGGCGTTTCAATATTGAGATGGATGTATATCATGTCCCAAGTTTGGCCAGGTGTCGTCTGCTAGCTGCGACTTTCAGAGATAGTGCTCAACAATGGTTTCAAAAGTTGGGAAGTGAGGTGATAACCTCTTGGGAGCAAATGCAGGCGATGTTTCTGACGCAGTTCCAAGCAGCAGTCAAGTACTCTCCTCCGGTTACCTCCTTGGCAAACATTAAGCAACGGGAAGGAGAAACCTTGAATGCATATTTTAAGAGGTTTAGTGCAGAGGCGGCAGGAGTTAGAGGGGCAACAGATGAGACTTTGAAGAACTTCTTAATTGCTGGCTTGAGAGTGGGAACTGACTTCTGGAAGCATCTACAAGGCAAGGATCCAGCTACATTGGCCGAATTGTTTTCTCAAGCAGAGTCTTACAAAAGGGTAGAACAGTCACTGGCCGACAACAAAAAAGGTGAGGTATATGGGACTAGTAAGGGCAGAAATAAACGGAAAGATCGATCACCAAGTCCCGACTACAGAGCGCGGGGACGAAGCCCAAACCGGGTAAATGTTACTAATGAAAAGAGAGGACGGGAACCCTTTCTAGGTCAAGACAGAAGGTCGGGTTCTTATACGCCGCTTGCTGCGTCTATTGAACACATATACGAAGTGACCAAGGACAGGGTGATATACAGGAAGCCAGCACCTTTGAATTCTTTCCAAAGTAAGGACAGAGGTAGATATTGTGAGTATCATCAATCTACTGGTCATAACACCCATGAATGTAGACAGCTCAAGGATGAAATCGAACTCTTAATCAAAGATGGGTACTTAACGGAATGGGTAAAAAAGTACCGGACTGATCATCCCATGGAAAAAAGGGGTGTAGGTCGTACGTCGGCCGACGATGACAAGGAAAGACAAGAGGGGTCAAAATTTGTTAGAGAAGGAAGTATCCGCACTATAGTAGGAGGACCTCACATTGCAGGAGATAGCAATAAGGCGATGGAAAGATATGCAAGGGAGGCCAAAACTGCCCCTATGACAAACGTGAATCGGTTGGATCAGCGTCCGCCTAAGCTGTTTCGGGGAGAGGCGGCAGATATAACGTTTTATGAGGAAGATGCAAAATGGGTTCATCATCCTCATAATGATGCATTGGTGGTTACAATGGGGATTGGAAATCAGAATGTGCATCGTGTGTTCGTGGACAATGGAAGCTCAGTTAACATCTTATACTATGACACGTATAAGAAGATGGGTCTACCGGACAAGGACATGAAGGTCGAGAATATTTATATCTATGGTTTTGGGGGAGAGTCTATCAGAGTAAAAGGGACAATCCGATTGCCTGTGACGTTAGGAAGTGGGGGCCTTTCTGCTACTCAGATTGCGGACTTCATGGTAATCGATCAAGACTCGTCTCATAATGCGTTGATTGGAAGACCATTGTTGAAGGAAATGCGAGTAGTTACCTCAATCTATCATCTATCCATGAAGTTTCCAACCCCAAGAGGGATTGGATGTGTTCGGGGAAGTCAATACGATTCTAGAGAATGTTACAACAAGTCGGTGAAAGGATTTCGAAAAAACAAAACAGGGGTGAAGGAGGTGCAAGAAGAGGATGAAAGGGTGGTTAATGTTGTGTACACGGTTCAGTTTCCAGAGAACACGGACGAAGAAACAAGCGAGGAAGAAGGGGATACAAGGATGAAGGAGGAACGGATGAGTGTTCCAAATATGGATACACCACGGATTGGCGCTCCAATAGTTGGCGCTCCAACTGATTTTTTCACTACTGTTGTCGCACCAGGTAGGCAGAATGAGCATGGGGCACCAGGTAGGCAGAATGCGCATGGGGGAACATCTCGAAGTTTGTCACAATTTCTGCTATCCTATGGGTCTAACACGGAGGCAGAGGAAAAAACCTGGAGGGTGGATGAGTCAAGGGAAATTTGTAAGGTCAGGAGACTAAATGGTGAAAAAACATTGGTCGTAGGGACACGACCAATTGTAGAGCTGGAAGAGACAGACTCCTCCATAGGGAATGAGGACTACGAGAAAAATAAACTTGGAAAAAATAATGACATTGACCTCGACCCCCGAATGCCATTACCGGTAGCTAATACTGGGTCAGCTGAAGAAATGATAACAGTCAAGGTGGATGCTCGTTACCCGGAACGAGAGTTGAAGATTGGGTCGCATTTGAATCCAGGGTTAACCGAGCAATTCATCTCGTTTTTGAAGATGAACTTGGATGTCTTTGCTTGGAGTCATGCTGATATGGTGGGAATTGATCCAAATGTCATGTGTCATCATTTGAATATAGATCCGTCAAAAAAAGGAACTCGGCAGAAAAGAAGGCCGGTGAGCGGGGAACGTGCTGTGGCTTTACAGGAGGAGGTAGATAGGCTGTTGGAGGTGGGGTTAATAAAGGAGTCTTTCTATCCAACGTGGTTAGCAAATCCTGTACTGGTTAAGAAGCCAAATGGGAAGTGGAGGACATGTGTTGATTTCACTGATTTAAACAAAGCATGTCCAAAGGATAGTTTTCCATTGCCAAGGATAGACCAGCTGGTGGACGCGACAGCAGGACATGCACTATTGAGCTTCATGGATGCTTACTCAGGCTATAATCAAATTCCTATGTATGAGCCGGATCAAGAACATACCTCTTTTATCACAGATAGAGGGCTTTATTGTTACATTGGAATGCCGTTTGGCCTGGTTAATGCTGGAGCTACTTACCAAAGGTTGGTGAATATGATGTTTAAAGATCAAATTGGGAAGACCATGGAGGTGTATGTGGATGACATGTTGGTGAAGTCTAAGGAGGCATCAGATCATATCAAGCACTTAGAGGAGATGTTTGCTATATTGCGAAAGTATCGAATGAAATTGAATCCTCAGAAGTGTGTGTTTGGTGTTGAGTCGGGAAAGTTTTTGGGATTCATAGTCAACCATCGGGGTATAGAAGCAAATCCAGCAAAAATCAAGGCACTGTTAGACATGAAATCTCCAACATGTGTGAAGCAAGTACAAAGTTTAACTGGCAGGATTGCAGCTTTGAATAGATTCGTCTCGAGATCATCAGATAAATGTCAGGAATTTTTTAAAGCTATTAAGAAGATAGGAAAAGAATTTTTGTGGACAACGGAGTGTGAGCAGGCATTTCAGAAGATCAAAGAACATCTAGGATCACCTCCTATGCTCGCGAAGCCAACGGAAGGGGAAGTATTAATTATGTACTTGGCTGTTTCAGGATACTCTGTCAGTGCAGTGCTAGTCAAGGAGGAGGGGGTAGATCAGTATCCAATATATTATGTGAGTAGGAGGTTACATGACGCCGAGACACGTTACACGAACATGGAAAAGTTGGTATACGCTCTGGTCTTAGCTTCTCGAAAATTACGTCCGTATTTTCAGGCTCATAGGGTGGAAATTAGGACATCTTTTCCACTTCGACAAATTATGCATAAGCCAGATGTAACGGGGCGGATGATGAAGTGGGCCGTAGAGTTGGGGCAGTTTGATTTGGATTATAAACCTAGGACGTCTGTTAAAGGTCAAGTGTTGGCAGATTTCATACTGGAGTTTTCCCCTGAGCTTGGAGGGGAGGCGATGGCAATGGTTCCTTTCGAACCTTTTACTCAGAAAGACGCCATAGGGCTAGGAACTTCCAAAGAATGGTAGACTCTGAGTGTAGATGGAGCGGTCAATAATGAGGGTGCCGGTGCAGGCATAGTCTTAATAAGTCCTGAAGGACATATGCTTATGAGCGCTATCAATTTTGCATTTCGGGCAACGAACAATGATGCGGAGTATGAGGCATTGCTCGGAGGTTTGAGGCTTGCTTTAGAAATGAAGGTTGAAAATTTGTTGATACGTAGTGATTCTATGATTGTAGTGTATCAAGTGAATGGTGGTTTTCAAGCCCGAGGTCCGAGGACAGAGTTGTACATGAGGAGTGTTTTGCATCTTATGTCTAGGTTTACTGAAGTAAAGTTGATTAAAATTCCACGGGGAGAAAATGAGCAGGCCGATGCATTAGCAAAATGGGGATCACAAAAGGATATGAACTTGTTGGGCGTCATTCCTTTGGAGGTGTTACAGGAACCTAGTGTTAGGGAAGTTGATGTAATGCAGGTTGAAGAGGACGAGCAGGTGACATGGATGACACCTATATGGAGGTATATCAAGGAGGGATGGTCGCCAAAAAACGTAATAGAGGCAAGAAAACTCAGGTATAAGGCAGCAAGGTACGTGGAGTATGATGGGATGCTATATAAAAGGGGTTTCAATCAACCACTGTTGAAATGCATTGAGGGTGCGGAATGCGATTACATCCTTAGGGAAGTTCATGAAGGAATTTGTGGCAATCACTTGGGGGGTGGATCTTTGGCATTAAAAATATTGAAGCAAGGATATTATTGGCCTACCATGAAGAAGGATGCTTATGAATTTTCTCGAGCGTGTGACAAGTGTCAGAAATTTGCTAATTATACCCACAGCCCTGCCGTATCCTTAACACCTTTAATGAGTCCATGGCCATTCGCTATGTGGGGTATTGACTTGATTGGAGAACTTCCGACAGCTAAGGGGGGAGTGAAGTATGCGGTGGTAGCTGTGGATTATTTTACCAAGTGGGCGGAAGCTGCCCCATTGGCTACCATAACTGCAAAGAAACTAAGAGATTTTGTTTTTAACTCTATTGTATGCATGCAGGTTTGGAGTTCCTTACAAGTTGATTTCTGACAATGGGAAGCAATTTGATAGCAAGGAGTTACGGGGTCTTTGTGAGGAGTTGCATATCAAGAAAGATTTTGCAGCAGTATATCATCCATAAAGCAATGGACAGACAGAGGCGGTGAATAAAATTATAAAGCATACCTTGAAGGCGAAGCTGGAGAGTAGAAAGGGGAGCTGGCCAGAGGAGTTGCCCATGGTGCTTTGGTCTTATAATACCAATCCAAGAACGACAACAGGAGAATCTCTGTTTATGCTTGCTTATGGTTCTGAGGCTATGGTTCCGGTGGAAATAGGTGCAGGATCATTCAGACGAGATAATTTTGATGAAGAAGCAAATCAGGTCAATCAAAGGCTGTCTCTCGACCTGTTGGAAGAAGAAAGGGAGAATTCACAAGTCAAGCTTGCAGCTTACCAGCGACGGGCGGCAAGGTTCTATAATGGAAAGGTAAAGGCTCGTTCGTTCAAAGTTGGTGATCTGGTTCTCAGAAAAGTGATGCCAAATACCAAGGTTGCAGCACATGGGGTATTTGGAGCAAATTGGGAAGGTCCCAACAAGGTCAGAGTCATTTTATGGGGAGGAGCTTATTATCTTTCAGATTTGGACGACAAACCAATTCCAAAAGCTTGGAATGTCATTCATTTGAAAAAGTACTATCAATAAAGAGAGCTTTTTAGCCTCAGGCAGTTATTAAAACTAGCAACAAATAAATTTGCTCCTAGTCTCGGGGGGTAGTGAGTAACACGCCTCTTTGAGCTAGTGATTGCCCTGTTTTTGTTTTTTTTCTGTTCTGGCTATCAGCCTTTATACCGGCAATGCCGAGGACAATTTATTTTAGTACTCATCGTGCTATAAGCCGTGAGGGTTTTATTTTCAAGATTATAAAAGTCTTTCAGTTTTTCTGGATATATTTACTTGTTTATGATTATTTTGCAATTACTTTGCCGCGCCTACTTAGGATCTAATTCCCAAGAAATATTGCCGCGCCTGGGCTAGTGGCGCGCCAAGTATATGTTTTTACCACAATATGAAGATCATAACAAAAAGAAAAAAAAATATACGAAGTTACCCATCAAGAGAGCAAAAGTACGTTAAAGATACAACTTGGCAAAGAAGACTTGCAGAAATAAAGTTTAAAAATGTCATGGTGAATTGAAAAATTAGGTGGCTTGATCTCCAGGATGGTTAGGGTTTGGCGCGTCTGTGGAGGCGTGTTCCATGTTATCCTCAGGGGCACTCTTCTCAGTATGAGCATTTTCACCTGGTTGGCGCACTACGGTTTCTGTGGAAAGAACTTCTTCAAGGGCGATTCTTTTTTCAGCAATGGCTTGGGCTTCCTTCTGAGAAATGCCAGCCAGGAAATCAGCCATTCCCGCGCCAAACTTGGGACGCCAATCATACTTAGGATCGCCAGCAAGGAAGGTGATGCAGTAGGCTTTTATTCCTTCATCAAAAGATTCCTTAGATAATTTCTCCTTTTCAGCAGCCCAGCCAGAATCTTTCTCCTCTTCAAGTTCATCTAATTTCAACTCAAGATCAGTAGTTTTTTCCTCGAGGGTTTGTATAAAGGCATCTTTTTCCTTCACCAGTTCCACCTGGCGCGCCAGCTGGGTTTCTAGAGTGGAGACGGAGGAGATTGCAGCCTTCTTTTCTGTTTCAGATTTACTCAGCTTAGAGTTAAGGGACTTCACATCTGTTTTGAGTTTTCCAACCTCAGCTTCCAGTTCTTTCATACGTTTAAGGCTTTCTTCTTTATTTTTCTCACACTCAGAGTTGAACATGAATAGGTCAAGAGAGGCACGGGTGGCAATTTTTTGTTTATCACTGTCCGACCTAGCCATCCACCTTTTATATTCGTTTTCAGAGATAAGAGAATCCCCAAGGTGGCCAAAAGCATTAAACACTCTTAGGGAGGAGCAATTTGGCGCGGCAACACTCGTAGGCGCGCCAGACTCATCAACTTGGGCATCCACCCCGTTTTTTCCCACTTTACCTATGTTTTGTTTCTTGGGAGGGGGTTGAATATCTTGGTTTGAATCCTGATTCTTGTTTTTCTTGGCCGCATGCTTCTTTGTAGAGACAGGAATGGTAACGGTGGAGCCTCTCTGTTGGGAAGAAGTTGAATTTCTTGGCGCGCCAAAAAGGTTGGGAACCCCGGTCATATCTGTGAAAAGAAGAGTTAATATAAAGAAAAAGAAGTGCTATAAAAGTAACGTTTGTTTAACAACTTATGGAAAAAATTGATGTTAAACCCATTCAAAGAATGTGTATGCGGTAGATAATTAGAAACATAAATGGGGTATTGGCGCGCTAATTATCCTCAAAAACCCTACCTTCATCTTCACTATCTGAAATTACTTGTTTCCTTTTGTATTTTTTGGTTTTTCCCTGTTGAGGGGAGTCCGGATGACCAGCTAGGGTAGGAATAAACCCATGTTTCTTCAAGTTATCAAAGGTTACTAAAGCATTAAGTTTTTTGCCTGATTCTAGTAAAGCAAGAACTTTAGAACATTGAGTTGAAAATGGAGCCACCAGTGAAGGTTTTGGGTGCTTCACTGAAAAAACAAAAGAAGTTATAAGATGAAGGTAAGTATACTATGATGTCAAAAGAAGGAAAGAAAGGATTGGAGCGTCAATATTGTTTGGCGCGTCAATAAATTCTACTTACCACCAATTTTAAATTCAATTGGTTGTCTAGTAGTGTTGTAGAGGTAGAAGAATCTTTCTTTCCAGTCCTTTATGTTACTGACTTTGCCATCATTGATGCCTTTGCCCATGTGGTCCCTCCAAGGTACTAAGAAGTAGTAACCGGGAATGTTGGATTGAAGGCTAAAAAACCAACTTAACTCTAGCATGGTTGGATCAGGATATTTAAGTTCTTTGTACATAATAAAAAGTCCTAGGGCCATCCTGTAGCTATTAGGAGATAACTGAATAGGAGCTATCTGGTACCAATCAATAATTTGATGCAGCCAAGGATGGAGTGGCGCGCCAACCCCAAGGGGAATGTGTCTATCTGTAACTACAGCTCTTGGAACTCTGATATTATCAATGTCAAATCTGTGAGGACGCATGTCAGGATGAGGTTGAGCATAACTTCCTTCTTGAGAGTAAAAATGCATGATTTTTTTTATGTCTCTTTCAGGAATTGTGGAAGACATGTTCACACAAGCAAAGGTTCCTGCATCTTTTCTAGCTGCATCCATCTCTCTTTTGGATAGGGGGCCATGCTGGGACCAATCAATATCTATATCTTGGGGTTTCAATGGAAAAGGTAGTGTTTCTTCAGGTGAGGATTCAGGAGAGGTGAATTCGTCATCCTCTTGGGTACCTTCAGCTGTTGGCGCGCCACGATTGATGCTTTCAGTTTTTTCAGAATCCGCCAAATCTTCGACAGCAGAAGGGTTAGCATGTAATTCCTCGAACAACTCATCTTCATAATCACTCTCCTCCACAATGATCTTCTTTCTTTTTCTACGTTGGCGCGCTGGCATGGGGATTGTGGACGAGGGCTCTGCCCAAGTCTCAAACTCAGAATCATAATCCATTGGGCGAAGGATGGGTGATTGGTTTGTGGCGTTTTCTGTGGAGGATTCAGGGGTCCGGTTGAGGCTAGAAGATGAGGACATTGTAAAAAAAGAGGGGTTATCCTTGTACAAGGATAGTAGGCGCGCCAAATCAGAAGGTTTGGTGTTAGAATATTGATAGGAGGGGTAATGAAAGGGTGTAGAAGAGAGACCAATTCTCCTGTTGAAGTCTTTGAAGGGGTGAAATGGAGAGGAGGATGCGTTTCCTTCTTTAGCCAGCTGCAAGCCAAGAAGAAAAGAGGGTGAGCAAGGAAGCACGTCCTTCCTATCGAGGGTTGCCGCGCTAACGAGGTCTTCTTAAAAATATATAAAAGGAGATGATCAAACTACAAGGTGTGATGTGCCTTTAAGGGTTTTTTGCCGCGCCATGATGCGTGGCGCGCCAACAAACTAAGGTCGATGGCGCGTCGATAAACTTATTATTGATTATCCATTAAAAACACGTTTTTTAGGAAGGTATGGCATTTAGACAGATTAAACGGATATACGTACAAATATATACAGTTGGGTTTATGAAGAACACGAAAAGGAAGAAACTTAAAACACCTGGATCTAACAGAGTATACGGTGAAAATATATAAAAAAGGATTCAAAACATACCTTGAATAACGAAGATTAATGGGTCACGGTCGATTTTATGAATGGTAACGATCTGAGGCTGTGTTGATCGAGGAGGCGATTAGGGTTTTTTGAGTGTGTTCTTGAGGAGAGAGAAATGGCGAATTAAGAAGAAAAGGGGGGAAGTACGGGGTTTAAATACTCCTGGAGCATACCGTATAAATATACGGTCAGGCGTATACGTATATTTAAAATGCGTAGATCATTGGCGCGCCAATGGGTTACCAAATGCACGCATAAATTTTTAATTCTAGTCTCTTTACATTTTAATGTAATAGAGACTTGGGGGGTAGTTGTTATATCGTAAATTTATACGGGAGAATAAGGGTTGACTATCTAAAGGTAGTCAAACGGTTAGAAGATCTTGATGATAAAAATACCATGAACTCATGAAGAATGGGGGATATTTGAAGTACTTATTGGGACGCCGAGGTCAACTTGGAGCGCCAAGTTGGAGCGCCAAGATGGAACAAGGAAGAAATGCGAATGACCGTGCACGAGGAAAGTTGGAGCGCCAGAAGACTACGAAACACCAAGTTGGAGCGCCAACTTGGAGGTGATATGAAGGGTGAATATGATATTTGCTAAGAATCCAGATGTGGCTGAGCTTGTCTATACACTAAGGGTTTTGTTCCTGTATTCTGACAAGTTATCCTTGTTGGGGGAGTAAGATACACTTGGTGCGACGATAACTTTGGAGAACTTGCCCTGTAGTCTGATGGGTTGTCCTCATCGGGGGGTAAGGATCAGCTTGTGCATTTGGAGTAAGTCGTGACTTTTCCCTGCAACTAATGACTGGTGTGGTAGTTGGTAGCGGTTGATGTTAGCTCCAATAGTTAGGGCTAATGTTGTATCCGTGAAGGCACGGTCGTGGTTGATCCTTGGGGTCATGGGCTAGGCTTCATCGTATGGGCTCTCCTTAGTGGGCTTGGATATGCGTTTCATGACTAGTTAAGAGTTCTAGTCCGACATGGACTATGCTCGACATTTATCTTAAAGGAGACCTATCTCTAGTAGACTTAGGACCCTTGTAGTCCGGCCAAGGAGTTCTATCTCTAGTGGACTTAATATCCTTGTTCTATTAGAACTACGTGAAGCTTGATCCCTATAAATATAGGGTACGTAGGCACATTAAAGGGGTTGGACGTTGAGAGCTCAGAGAGACCACCATAACTCCTTTGATCTCAGCTTCTTAAAAACATAATTACCACCACTCTCCGGCGATTATTCCGTCGTAGAACCACCATCATAGATCTTAGTTTTGGCTTATAACCTCAAATTTTGTTATCACAAATTCCTCCGTTAACAAAATTGAAAGAGCTTTCTGAAAAATCCATAATCAACGAATTCCGCCTTACAATGAATTATCTACGAATTTTCTAATACTACTGATTTGTTTATGAAATAGACCTACGAATTTTGATTAAAAAGATGGAGAAAAAGAATAAGATTTTATATAACGATACAAAACCCTAACTCCAGACCTACAAGTTAACTGTATCCAAATCTAATCCATATTTTAGGCCCATCAATCTATTTCAATTTTAAATCCTATTCTTTATCAAATTTTAATCTCTTTTTCTATTATTATTAATCTAAAAATTACGGGATATTACATACTACCCTCCTTAAAAAGAATTTGGTCCCCAAATTCACAAGAATACTATCACATGACACGTCTACCCACTAATCTCCCACAGGTCAAACTTAATCTATAGTCCACAAGATCGCACCCTAGAGAATGTATTAGTCCCATACCTAACACACTCTGAAGGACAACCTGCTCTTGATACCAACTGTAACAACCCGACTTTTCGGACTATTAAATCAAAATTCAAAACTTAAATAAAGTATTATACAATGACAATTACATAAGAAAGCATGACAAAAGTTGAATTACAAAAATATCTAATACAAAAGTGTATCTAACGATGATCCATAAGTCAACCTAATATGAACCTAAGATCCTCGAACTCCAAAGCTATTCCACTTGAGTTACACTGAACCTAAAAATTGTAAGAAATGAGCTATACAACCCAGCAAGAAACCAATCGATCCAACTAGAAGGGCCAAGTAACATGTATACACATAAGATAATACAATATTCGATACAATACGATAGACGAAACAAATAACTTTCAATACACATATTCTTATTCTTATTCGATAGATTCGATATATACCACATAACAAAAATAACTTGAAACCCACAATTTATGCCACGACCACTACAACCCGGTGATAACGGTCCTAAATTTTCAGAAAACTGTCACTACAACCCGGTGACTCGGTCCTTATTCTTATTCGAAATTTTCACAAACCATGGCATAAATCAGAATCCCAAGACTATTGCTTACACATAACACACATCAACTAATGCATATCATATCAAAATATATCATCACTTAGCCCAAGATTTGATAAACAAATATACATATATAAACATAATTTCGAAAACACTAGGAAAATCGACCGGAAACTTACCTCAACGCGAAAAATCAAGAATCAAATCATCCTTGAGCACGTACCCATTTCTGACCAGAACTGTATTTACTCTTTTTGACCCTCTAAACGATGTGTTCTTGAAAATCTTAAACATGGATGTTGCAGAGAATGAAAAGTTCTTTCCGACAAGGTATTTCTCATCAGAAACAGATTTATAACGAATCAGGAATTAAATAAAATGTCTACTAAATTTGAACAAAAACTGAAAAACGAGATCTGGTTTTGTTTTGTGATTTTAAGAACTGTTTGGGAAAAATCTGGAAAACTACTGTGAGATTAAAGTTTTAGAAAATTGAAAGAGCTTTCTGAAAAGTCCCGAATCAACGAATTCTGCCTTACAATGAATTATCTACGAATTTTATAATACTGCTGATTTGTTTATGAAATAGACCTACGAATTTTGATTAAAAAGATGGAGAAAAAGAATAAGATTTTATATAACGATACAAAACCCTAACTCCAGACCTACAAGTTAACTGTATCCAAATCTAATCCATATTTTAGGCCCATCAATCTATTTCAATTTTAAATCCTATTCTTTATCAAATTTTAATCTCTTTTTCTATTATTATTAATCTAAAAATTACGGGATATTACATACTACCCTCCTTAAAAAGAATTTGGTCCCAAATTCACAAGAATACTATCACATGACACGTCTACCCACTAATCTCCCACATGTCAAACTTAATCTATAGTCCACAAGATCGCACCCTAGAGAATGTATTAGTCTCATACCTAACACACTCTGAAGGACAACCTGCTCTTGATACCAACTGTAACAACCCGACTTTTCGGACTATTAAATCAAAATTCAAAACTTAAATAAAGTATTATACAATGACAATTACATACGAAAGCATGACAAAAGTTGAATTACAAAAATATCTAATACAAAAATGTATCTAACGATGATCCATAAGTCAACCTAATCTGAACCTAAGATCCTCGAACTCCAAAGTTATTCCAGTTGAGTTACACTGAACCTAAAAATTGTAAGGAATGAGCTATACAACCCAGCAAGAAACCAATCGATCCAACTAGCAGGGCCAAGTAACATGTATACACATAAGATAATACAATATTCGATACGATACGATAGACGAAACAAATAACTTTCAATACACATATTCTTATTCTTATTCGATAGATTCGATATATACCACATAACAACAATAACATGAAACCCACAATTTATGCCACGACCACTACAACCCGGTGATAACGGTCCTAAATTTTCAGAAAACTGTCACTACAACCCGGTGACTCGGTCCTTATTCTTATTCGATATTTTCACAAACCATGACACAAATCAGAATCTCAAGACTATTGCTTACACATAACACACATCAACTAATGCATATCATATCAAAATATATCATCACTTAGCCCAAGATTTGATAAACAAATATACATATATAAACATAATTTCGAAAACACTAGGAAAATCGACTGGAAACTTACCTCAACGCGAAAAATCAAGAATCAAATCATCCTTGAGCACGTACCCATTTCTGACCAGAACTATATTTACTCTTTTTGACCCTCTAAACGATCTGTTCTTGAAAATCTTAAACATGGATGTTGTAGAGAATGAAAATTTCTTTCCGACAAGGTATTGTTCATCAGAAACAGATTTATAACGAATCAGAAATTAAATAAAATGTCTGCTGAATTTGAACAAAAACTGAAAAACGAGATCTGGTTGTGTTCTGTGATTTTAAGAACTGTTTTAGGCAAAATCTGGAAAACTACTGGGAGATAAAAGTTGTAGAAAATTGAAAGAGCTTTCTGAAAAGTCCAGAATCAACGAATTCCGACTTACGATGAATTATCTACGAATTTTATAATACTGCTGATTTGTGTATGAAATAGACCTACGAATTTTGATTAAAAAGATGGAGAAAAAGAATAAGATTTTATATAACGATACAAAACCCTAACTCCAGACCTACAAGTTAACTGTATCCAAATCTGATCCATATTTTAGGTCCATCAATCTAATTCAATTTTAAATCTCATTCTTTATCAAATTTTAATCTATTTTTATGTTATTATTAATCTAAACATTACGGGATAATACAAAAATGAAATTGGTGAAGTAGATGGTGAGATAGAGATAAAAATGAAAGTTAGAACGGAGAAGAAATTTGGTGAAGTAATTAGAGAGATAGGGATGAAATTTGGTGA
The DNA here is from genome assembly GCA_030848705.1 of Heracleum sosnowskyi. Classification (NCBI taxonomy): domain Eukaryota; kingdom Viridiplantae; phylum Streptophyta; class Magnoliopsida; order Apiales; family Apiaceae; genus Heracleum; species Heracleum sosnowskyi. The sequence goes on from CM061239.1 coordinate 17,557,060, forward strand.
AGTACGGAGATATAAAGATGAATTTGGGCAAAAAATTTAAATATTTTGGTTTGGGCTCCATTTTTGAAATTTTTGTGAAACCAATGCTTATTTCCTACCGATATGTGGTAGGTTATGTGGTTGAGCAAAAATTTTGAATTTTTAGTTTGGGCACCATTTTTTGAAATTTTGGAGTGGCTGTTAGTTTTGAATTTTTCGCAAAATTGTGACATATTTCCTACCAATACGCAGTAGGTTTTGAGTTTTGGCGAAAATTTTGATTTTTTAGTTTGGGCGCCATTATTTGAAATTTCGGAATGGCGGTTATTTTTGAATTTTTCGCAAAAAGTGACCTATTTCCTACCAATATGCGGTATGTTTTGAGTTTTGGCGAAAATTTTGAATTTTTAGTTTGGGTACCATATTTTGAAATTTTGGAATGGCTGTTAGTTTTGAATTTTTCGCAAAAAAGTGACCTACTTACTACCAATATGCGGTAGGTTTTGAGTTTTGTTTAAAAAACATAGTATTTCCCAATAATCGAACCTTTAACCTCCACGAGAAAATTGCACTCTCATACCACTACACCAAGTTATTTCTCATGTAAATTATTGTCTGGAATATATCTAACCACGGTGAATACTCTAAATTATTAGAAAATGATTTTTATTAAAAAAATCAGTACAAATGAAGTTGAAAAATTCTAGTTTTTGGCCGACATGATATTTTAATTGTGATCTTCACATTGGTATGGTTAGATCATCGAAAAATAATTATAATTTTTTTTTGATGTAATCCTAATCTAACCCCTAATTTTCAACCTCTAAACCTTAAATATTTGCTTTTCAAATTCGCAAAGAGTTGTTTTTTGTAAAAAAATTTGAGTCGAGTAGATTGGTTTGTCCATAAATGACATTTGAAACATAATTATGATATTTAAATAAATTTTATTTATTTTTGTAATAATTTATAATTTATGTGTAAATTTTTTTATTATAAAATCATTGCAAATGAAGTTAAAAAATTATAATTGTTTGTGTACATGATAATTTGATAATGATCTTGACATCCGTACAGTTAGATCATCGAAAAATAAATTTAAAACAAAAATATTTGATGTAACCCTAAGCTAACCCCTAAATTTCAAATTCTATTTAAAAATAAATTAATAAATAATAGTTGGTAGAAATTTTGTACACCGGTAGGAAATAGCTCAATCATTTCCTACCATTATGTGGTATGAAATATGTTTGGGCGTCATTTTCAAACTTTTCACAAAATTTTGGCATTTATTTGCAAAAAATAAAAGGTTGATTCATTAGAGCATATGCACCGATCTATCAAAATAGTTGATTCGGCTGCTTTTTTAATGGGTCAAACAAAAAATAGCATGCACCGCTATGTTTTTGAAGCCATCAGTTTGTACAGGACCATCAATTCATCAACAACAACTTTGATTTTCAATGGACTTAGCGATGGGCAACAAATCATGGGACCCATACTTTTTCATCTTTTAAACACTACAATAGTTATATATCTAGTAATTAATAGATGAATAAAATGTCATAATTTTAATAATGGCTTAATATTTACCTATAAATAATAGATTTGTACTGATTTTGAGATGGGTGATTTTTCAATCTATAAATTTAGATATGTCATAATGTGATTCCTTCGTTTTTTTATAAAAAAATTAAATTTATCCACAGTCATATCAAAAATCTAAAATTATTCAACAGTTTATATTGAATATTGTTTGTAGGATCATTAAATAATAGAGATAAATTTAAATTTATGACATACAATGTAATTATTTATTTGGTGAATAGTAATCAGTGAATTAATGAAATTCTATGGGTGCATAAAAAGTAACAAAAATAGTTGATTCATCATGAATAGTAATCAACTCCATCAATTTAATCCATGAATTGATGAATTGATTGCCCTTATGGGTGCATATGCTCTTAGTGTTATTCCATGAGAGTATTGTAGAAGGGGGGTTGAATGCAATACTGATAATTTAGAATCTTTTTTCCAACAACAAAGAAAGAGATTAATAATTATCAGTTAGAACAAATGCAAACAATAGTTATCTAAAAAGGATAGAGACTTCACAAAATAATTGATTTATTTATCCTGCAAAGGGTTTTGCTACAAGCTGGAAAAACAATGTTTACAGCTTCTATCTCGAGAGAGATTACAACTGAGTTGTGGTAGTAGCTTTCTAAACTATATTCAAGTGACAGCTTCTTACAATTTGCTCACATGTGACCTTTCCTAAAATGTATACTAGATAGTCTAAACATAAACTATAAAGCAATCTAGATACATTCCTTTTGTAGCATACTCAATCTCAGTTGATGTAGATCTTGCATACCCTTGAATTGGTAAGCTTTGTCTTGTTCTCTCTCAAGCTCCTGTCGTAGTCTTTCAGGATTGTGACAGAACCATGTGAATTATGTACCACCTACTACTGAAACAACTATCATACTTTTGACTTTGAAGGCAAATCAAAAGTTCATCCCGTGAGATAAAGTACCGTTCTCGCCAACTTCTACTGTCATGGGATGTTCTAAAGCCGGCGGTAAGATTTTCCTAGGACTGGGGAGTCATAAAGGACTTTATTGTCGTGACCTTGCAGAACATGTTGTCAGTGTGGTACAAAGTTGTTGTCTCCAGGCTTCTGCCAAAGTTGTTGTCAAGACTGAAAGTTATGGGCATGAAGAGTGCTGTCTTGACCGCAAGTTTGATGTTCATTGTAAAGTTGTTGTCTTCGAGAATATTGATAGCATGTTTATTCCTTGTACTAGTCTTGTGTAAAATATCTTCTCGGGCTTGAACAAAGTGAACTTCTTCCAAATTACATTCCTTATTACATGTATGTATGATAATACAATTTGAACAAAGAACATTTTAATTGGCTATGATAGTATGTTTTTCTTAGTCTAATTAAAGACCAATTACATAGTTAAGTTATCTTCCTGCAATTACCCATAAATCCTAACAATCTCCCCCAATTTGTTTTTATGGATAATAACAAAAAATTTGAATTTAAAGCTGACAACTTAACTAACAAAGATCAGAACAATAGAAACAACTATAGTTCTGAACTATATAAATTATGTAAATGCTTTTGATAGAAGTTAAGAATTGTATGCACATCATTTTCAGCTTTAGTAAACTAATTATTCTTATGCATTTTGCAAGACAAATTTGATAGAATCGCTTAGCTTTTCTTTGCTTCCTTTTCTGCCTTGCTTCATCATCTCTTTCCAATGCACTTTGCAGAAAGGCTCTTAATTCTCCAACTACAGCTTTCTTATTGTCATTCCTGGCAAAGTCTTCAATATCCTCAATGGCCTTTTGAATTCTTCTAGAGGACCAGTGCTTTGTGTCTTCAGAAACTAACCAGAAAGTTCCAATCTCTGTGATAGATCTGAACTCATGTCTATCCCTCTCAATTCTGAATATGTTTCCAGGATAGGCTTTTAAGGAGTTCTTCTTTTTGAGTTAAGCTCTGGGTTTTCACCTTCTCTTTGTTTCAGAATTATTTCCAATTCAATTTCACATAGAGCTTCCAGACTATGTCTAGATCCAACAACTTTGTAGAACAGGTTCCTCAAAGTTTCTGTCTTGATTTTGTGAAAACTGTCTAGACAAATTTCCTCAAGTTCTTCTATGATTCAGTAAGGATTTTCCAAGAAACAAGATTGATGATCAGGATAAAGAATTACAAAGCAATTGCGTTCCCTGTAAGTTTTGATGATTTCAGCTTCAATTTCTTCTGCAAACATATCCTTGACATCAGTCTTATTTCTTTGAGTTTTAGAATTTGTAGGAGCTTCATTTGGATTAGCTGGAAAAGCTTCTTCTTCTCCTTCAGATTCACTCGAAGATGTGTCTCCATATCCCATCCAATCATATCCATATTTTCCATAAAATTCATCTTCTCTCTCAGCCAGATAATCATTTAGGTGATTCATCACATGATCAGGAACATTGTCATACCCATCAAGTAAAAATAGCATCCTTTTGAGCATGAAGAATTCTACCCTTGCAAAGTCATTCTTTTGGAATTCAATGGTAAAATCCTTAGTGATTAACACCTTTGACTCATCTTTATATGTGAGCTCATAAGATTCTGCATTATGCTTGTCATCAAGGTGTACATGTACACTTGTGATGTTTCTAGCTTTGCTGCACATAAGTGACAGAGTACTGGGTCCATGAGAATAAATTGGATCCATCAAAGGTAATTTTTCTATGGTTGTATCAATCTTTTTCTTAGGAACCTGAGTTTCATTTTCTTCCAAGTCTTGAGATAGAGGAGTAATTTTGTACAGCTTTTTCAATGCAGGACCACCAACATGAATGTGTTTTCTCCTTGTAGTTTTGGTCACAGCTTTGGGCTTGTATATTGTTCGCACAAAATTACGCAAGTGTACGCGGTCACAAGTAATATATGAATAAGTCAAGTTCGTTCCCACAGAGACTGGTTTAGGTTACTACAGTTATGCACTTATGCAACAATGTATGGCTATTGTTCAATGCTAAGACAAGTATCAAAGTTGTGTTTTTATCAACTAAATTAACTAAGCAACTTATCAAGACTATAATTAACTAAGGAAAATTACTGTCGATTTACTTATGAGAATAAAACATGGGATCCTAACTTCATTAAATACTTCATCTAGAGTTTTATGCCTTTAATCAATGTATGTGACGGTTATGACAACTAATTGGACAACACGAAATCAGTACACGCTACCTTTCAGTATACGTATACCCAACCACTCAAACATCCACAAAAGAGATAGAAGTTGAGTAGACACCAATTATGCTTAGATCCTATATGTCTATAAGATTTGAAAACATAACGGTTTAACGAGCAAGTTATCCATTCAGATTATATAGGGTAGGTAAGATGGTTAAAATTACCTACGAATCATGCATGACAAACATACATAAACCTATGCTAGCATGGCAAGTTCTAAACCTCTATATCCACTTTCGCAATCAATAGAGATTAACACACAACTGAGATGTTAGCTACGCATCACAGAAGAATAAGTACAACCATACTAGGAAGCCAATAATTCATCACACACAAATCTTTAAAACAATCAACTAATAAAATCCATATATAAATCCGTTAGAATCCCATGATAACGATTAGTTCATAATCGAACCGTTCGTCATCATGGGTTCTGATGAAAACATGATAGTAAATAGGTCTGTAATACTACTAAAGAGAATAATAAGGTAATAAGGTTTATGAAACAACTAAAAACGATGATCCAAAGTATCGCTAAAGAAGAATACAAAAGATGTAGTAAAACAAGAACTCCATTGCTTGTCACGAGCGTTGGAATTTTGCCTCCACGTTGTATCTTCTGGCTCTCTCTGCTGATAGATATGTAGATAGATAGGTAGGTATGTAACACGGCGCGGGCGTGCTCTTGGTTCTGTAGACACAGCGCGGGCGCGCTCCAACATGGCGCGGGCGCGCTTCCCTTTCTGCTCAGCATTTTGTTTTTCTTTGAATTTGCTCCATTTTGCTTGCAATCACCTGGTCTTCACCTCTAATGCACATATCCACCATATACTGCTAAATGATCACCTTTCTGCCTCTAGATGCTACTCTGCACACAATAACTATAAAACACATTAAAAATACCACACGCTTGAGTTCAAACAATCGATTTAAGCTGAATTGAAGCGTTCCAAGTAGATATAAAATCCACTTATCATATAGCTTCTTCTGATATGACTTTGTTCAGCCAAACCTTTGCACGAGTTCTCATCTTCAATTTCCTTCTTGAGACTGGAAGTTCTTTGACAATATCTTTTGGTTCTGAGACAGTATCTTTGAAAGGCATATGCACTGGCCTATTTGTAAACACCGAGGATTCGACTCAACTTAAAAAAGAATGTAATAAGTAAATAATATATAAACTGTCACAGGAATCTCAGAAGATATTATCAGTCAAATTGAATGAAGATTAAAGTCAATCTACAGACTTTGAGTAATTATACATTGAAAGAAGTTAATTAATTTGATCAAGCCTCGGTGAAGTATTCAAGAAAGTGAATCTATTAAAGTGACAGAGATTTCAACAGTGTGACAAGAGTGTATAGGTTATAGAGTTTGATAAAGTAAAAGAAAAAAGACCACAGCTTAAAGTCAAAGAATGAAGAACAGTCATTTTAGTTAGTCACTCATGAACAAGACAGTACATTGAGTGTCAACATCATACAGTGGAAGTTCATTATTAATTTCAGTGGTTCAAGGAATGATTCTGCTATCAAGAAATTGTATTAATTCTCTTTTAATTAATTAAATCAGTTAGTTAATTTATTCTAAGAATTAATTTATTCCTTAAATTTATAAATAGATTAATTAAATTAGAATTAATATAATACTAGAAAGACTTACAAAATACACTGGTAAGACTATCCTGGATAGTCTTAGCGATTGTCTTAGTAGTTCTATGATAGTTCTGCCAATTGTCTTTGTGGCTCTAGGTTAGTCCTACTGAAAGTCTTTCCAGCCTAATGATAGTCTTGCCAGTTCAAGTGATTGTCCTACCGATTGTCTTGCTAAGCCAAAGATTGTCTTTCTAGTTCAGAGATTGTCCTTACAGTTTGTCTTGTCGATAGTCATTCCAAGCCAACATGATAGTCTTTCTATTTCAAGTCAACTTTGCGTACAAATTGAAGAAAGAAGACAGAAGCTACAACACTTTATCATTTCAAGACAGAAGAAAAGTTATATCCTTCTCTTCCATTAAAAAAAAACCAATTGCCCGAACTTTAAATTCTTAAATTCAAGATAGTGAATTGATTTCTAGTATTTATTGTTCAATCCAAACCACTAGAATTAGTTTACTTGGTATTCAAAGTCAATCTAGCGGATCATAATCCCTAGTAATTATCTCGAACTGCTTTTAAGCATTCGATATTTTTATTACAAAAATAGAATAGTTCATGTCGAATTTATTCTAAATTTGTTTTAATTAGTTTGATAATAAATCCCTGTAATTTGTACTATAATTGTAACACCTTTCAAGTTTAATATAAGTTATATTTAACTTGAATCTTGTTTCATTTTATTCCGCTTAAATTTGTTCTTGGATTATTATTTCACGAACCGAACAAATTCGAGAAAACAGTATAGTTTGTATTCAACCCCCCATTCTACAAACATATCAAGACCTAACAATCTTTAACTGGGTTTGTCATGGCAGCATCTTTTGTGACAGTATCTTTTGGTTCTATCATGACAGTTACTTTTGCTGAGACACCTTCCTTGACAGCATCTTTCATGACAGTATCTTTTGTGACAACATCTTTTTCAAGATTTGCATTGTCCACAGAAGTCCTTAGGAAGCTTGCCTCTAGTTTCTCAAGCACTTCAGCTTCCCAGATTTCTTCTTGACTTGGAGTTTCACTCTCCTTTCCTTTTCTTGAAGATTAACCAGTTTCTTGATTCTTACTGGTTTGACCAGATTCTTCAGCTGCAAATGTGTTGATAGGTTTTCTAGTTTCAACTATTTTACTAGCTTCACCAACACCTCCTGTACCATCATCTTTGTCATCTTTTCTCTTGGTTGATGATTGGTCAACTGTTGGTTCAAGAACTTCAGGAGTTTTATCTTCATCAATTTCTTCAATGTACATATATCTTCCTCCTTTGTCCCCTCTTCTTCTGTTTGCATCGACAATCATCTTTTTTATTTCTTCTTTCATTCCTTTCTTTGCTAGATGAGTGTAGATTGCATGTACAACTTCAACTTTGTCCTTATTGATCTTGGATTGCAGAATTTGGTTAAGAACTAGCTTGATTCTTCTATCCTCCACCCTTGATAGATTCCTCAAATTTAAGCATCCAACTTGCTCATGTCCAGACTTAGGAATGCAACCATAGTAGACAGAGAATGGATTGAGATCAATTTCTGGAATCTTGCTCACAGATAATTTTCTCAATTCAGCCTTGAGCCTTTCATTAAAGACAGATACATTTGACTTGACTTTTGCTCCTAAAGCATTTATCACTGGAGCTGATAGATTCTGGATTTGCTCCATAGTGATGAAATAGTTTAGGTTGCCTTTAACACTGATTCTCACAACCCATCTCATCTCACCATTCACCTTCACTCTGATGTCATGGATTTCATATCTGATCAAGTCACAAAATTTCTTGAATTTCCCTTCAGTTTGAATCTTCAATCTTTGCACCAGTTTTGTGATTTCATTATCCTTGTTGTATAGGGTGCTTTCAAGGTGAGAAAGCAAGATGTTGTCTGCTTCTTGTTGACTGTATTCTTCCCCATCTGTCCAATCCATGGATTTCTCAGAAGTCTGTTCATGTAGCTTTTCTTTGCCTTTTTCCTTTAGCATTCTTCAGTTCATTTCTTTGAACAATGCTTTGCAATCCTTCAGTTATGGCAACAGTGTATGGTTCCCTGATTGAAATACCAGGAAGAATTGCTATGTTTGTCTTTTCCTTTGCATAGGCTTCTTTCCTTGAGCAGGATTCATTCTCATTATGTCTTTCAATACTTCCTCAGAAACTAGAACAGTTTGTCCATCCAGCTCATGATCTACTAACTTTTCTCCAATTTTGCTTGATTTGAGTTTGTCAGCATGACTTGGTTCTTCTTGAAATTCCCCTCAATATGCTCATCATCTCCTTGTGAATCCCCCTCAATTAAATGTCCCCTCTCAACTGCATCTCCAGGTTGTTCTGATCTTTCTTTTCTTTTCTCCCCTTTAGTTGAGTTAATAGCTTGCAGATTTACAGATAAAGTGGCTACTGCTTGAGTCAGTTGTGCAAATCCTTCAGCCACCTATTTTTCAAAAGAGTCCATTCTAGCATGTAGTGACTTGGAAAATGCATCCACATTGGCTTCAAGTTTGGCAATGTCAAACCTGTAAGAGATAAATGGACAACTATTTCTCTTCCTTTTTCCAGAAATAGGGAAAGGAGAAAAATAGGGCAAGGAGGCTAGTGGGGTTCTCACACTCTCATTGTTTTTTCGAATGATCTCATAATTCCTCCTAAATGATCTCTCAAGGCCTAGTGCCTGGGTAGTGTGGGCTCCCTCAATTTCTCTCTGGACATGCTCAAGTACCTCTCATTTTTCCAGCTCAGTTGGTTGCCTCTCATGTTTTTTCTCACTTCTCTTTCCTTTTATCTCTCTTTTCTTTTCCTCTCCCTCACTCATCCTAGCTGCATGTGTGTGAGCAGTACTATCATGCACAGAAGTAGAAGGTTTAGAGTGTACGTTGATAAGAGTAGAAAGTGGAAGATCATCTTCTGAAGAGAAATCTTCAAGCAGAACCTCCTCTGTCAATGGACTGTGAGTTGTAGATATTGGAGGAGGAACTGTAGAGGTGACAGTAACTTCAGGTGTGACAACAACTTTAGGTGTGATATTGACTTCAGCTTCCAAAATGTTACTGTCAAGGTGTTTGGTGACAGCAACTTTTGGTGTGTCATTAACAACAACTGAGGCTGTGACAACAACTTCCTCATTATAAGTTGCTTGTTGGAGATCAAGCATACTGTTGGCTGTTTCAATTTCTGACAAAGTGGCAGCATGCTCTTTCTCAGTGTTTGGAGGGGTGGTGTCCATTGAACTTTGATCAATGGGTTCTTGTGGACAACTTGATAGGGGATCATCCATGATAGAAGATGGATGATCAAAACCTGAAGGGTTTGCACTCTCCCCTTCATTAGGTTGTGGAGAGGAAACAAATGAGGTAGTAGGGAAAGAAGAAGTAGAAAGTATAGAATTGAGATTTGGCTGCTCCTCAGAGGTAAAATGAGAAACATCAAAGTTAAAAGATGATTCCTCTCTGTGCTCTCTCCCACTGTGAGTTTCTACAAGTTGAAGCTCCTCATGTGTGAGTACATGAGGTTGTGCAGACTCAGTACAGGTTTCCTTGGGAGACAGGCCAATTTCAATAGATGTCTCTTGTTGGGAAGAGGCATCTAGGGATGTTTTTAACTCCATTTCATCCTCTACAGTCTTTTGAGAGACCGTAGGGAGGCTGACAGTAACCTTTGCCCTCTTAACTCTCTTCTTCTTAGGTTTAGGATGGGTTACTGTTGGTTCATTCTCAGAGACTGCCTTATTTGCTGCATTAGATGTAGTTTCTCCCTCTTTACCCTCAATGCTACCACTAACACCAGCTTCTAGTGGGCGTTTTCTGGATTCAGTTATGGTAATTCTTTGGGGTTTAGGTAGTCTAGAGAGCCTAGGGATTGTGTATGGAGTAGAGTGTGGGTTAGCCAAATTTGGGTCTAATTCAGCTTCACTCTCAAGAGTAAATGTCTCATACCCAGTGAGTAATGGATAATCAGGTTTGGACACCTGATCAACCATATGTTGTGTGAAACATAATGGAATAGAGATGTTTAGATTCTGTGTGTTCAGTGCAGTGTGTGTGTGTGTGTGTGTGTGTGTGTGTGTGTGTGTGTGTGTGTGTGTGTGTGTGTGTGTGTGTGTTTTTCTTTAAAACAAGGCAATCCTCTGTGTGAGAGGCTTCAGAACGTACACCACATATATGATTAATGCAAATCATAAAGAATCTTGGATAGAGGATTACATGTTTCCTTGAGCTTGACTTCCCAAGGGCTGCTTTGAGTTGAGTAATTAGCAGCTTCCCAATATCCACTTTGTATCCATGAGCTAAGGAGCGAGAGATTCTCTTTATGTAGGAGGGGATACCATTCCATCCAGTTGTTTTTGCAGATAATGTCCTTACCATAACATCAATCAACATTCTCTATTCCTTCCTGAGGTACTTTCTATCCATTTTCCCAGTTGGAAACCACTTGTTTGAGCTTTCTTCCAAACAAGGACCAGAATAACCAATTTTGAAGAAAAACTTGGTTAGGTTTTCATCATTTGAAAGATTTTGAAATTGTTCTTCTTGAGACAAAGTGATTCCCAGAGCTTCATTGATGGTTTTTGCAGTTAGAGAGTGAGAAGTGTCTCCAACCTTGAAATTAATTGACCCACCATCAATTGTTCCAACCAGTTCTGCAGAATGCCAGAACTGCTCCAATCTTTCAACATCAAGAACATGGCAAGAAGTGATAGCCTGTCCAAGATACGACTTGTTCATGAAGTGTACAAGTCCTTTGAATCCTTCACCAGCATCCACAGGAGAGTGAATGCCAGCATAGTTTGTTTGGCCAATGGTGATAGTTGGTTTGTAACTTTGAGAAGATGATTAAGAAGCTCTTTTTGGTGCCAATACTGTGAGTTTTTTTTTTGAGAGTCTGAGTGTTTGTGAGTTTTTGTGTTTGATTATCTCTTAGAGCAAGTGGATTTAGACAATGATTTTTGGAGTTTGTTGAGCTTCAATCAAACAGTTATACTGAAAATTAGGAAAGTGGCTTCGTATCTTAACCCACGTTTTGACGCACGTGCTGTCGTGACCTAACGGTTAAAATTGTTCCGCATTCTTTGACAGTAACATGTTTGCTACAGTAGAATCGTTAGTACATTTACTTTGTGACAGTGTGTTTTTCCGACAATAACTATCAGGAAAACATGTTGTCACGGATAACTTAATGATAGTATCTTTGTTGTTCATGACAGTAAGTTTTTCATGCTGTCGAGCTACTTTGCTGTCACACCCTATGACAACAACTTTTCTCATGATAGTGACTTTAAAAATACTAACTGTTATGAATTGCAATTATAAATATCATTAATTTATCTCAAGTAAATCATGTTAAATGCAATAATCCATTTAATTTTACATTCAACATTTATGCAGGTAGAATTAAAGCATATAAACGATTCATAAACTCAACTGAAGAAGAAGATAAACATAGAACATAGAGAAAGCAAGAACAAGAAGAACTTTATTTCATTAAAATTTAAATTAAAAGGATAATTTGAATTCTAATTAACAATTCTCCTAAAGAGTAGAACTAATTAGGCTTGTTCCCCTCCTCCTCAAGCTTCTTCTTCACAATCTCCAAGGCATCGATTTGTGCCTTGGTTTGCCTTGATTGCTGAATGAGGGTTTCAAGAGTATTGAGATACTCGTCCTCCTTCTGAAAATATTCATCCATTTGCTTCTTAAGATCGTTAATCTGAGAACTGGATTCACCTTTGTCAGTCATTGTAAGACCAAAAGTCAAACGTGATGATTACCCATACAACTACCGCATTTAAGACATTTGATCGTTGAAAAGCTACTGCAAACCCATTTAGAAAAATAACCAATAGACACATCTCCACAGAAAATTTTTAACTATTTAATAAAAGCTACTTGTCTTATGAAAATACTACAACAAATTAAACACAAATCATGCATTTTCAGATAGGCAAATTGATTAAGAACATGTTGTCTAAAAAATATGTAGTCTATATGTGACAGTAACTTCTCATGACAGTAACTTTTTCTGTTAGGAAAAAGATGTTGTCATGAGCTCCTAAACACAACAATGAAATTGGTAGAGTTAACATACCAGATTTAACATTCCCAATTCACCAACCAATCTGTTGAAAGAGCTTTCATCCAATGGCTTAGTAAAAATGTCTGTAGGAATGTATAACAACTTCACAATTCCTTTTTCAACATGCTCCTTGATGAAATGATGTCTTATTTCAATGTGTTTTGTCCTGGAGTGTTGAACAGGGTTGTCTGAGATGGCTATGGCACTAGTGTTATCACAGTAGATAGGAATGTTGTTCAACACTAAGCCATAATCCAAAAATTGGTTCTTCCACTACGCCATATATGGGCAATAGCTACGCTTTTTTCAGTATTTCAAGCAAAAGTGTAACCATATATGTCTTAAGAATGGTCTAAGCCTACACGTTTTCAGTGTTAGCATTACTATAAATCAGTGTTACCATAGACCTCATCAAGTATCTATGCTAACACCAAAGTCCGTGTAGGCATTGCTCTTAAAAAAAGTGTTACCAACTAATGTGAAAAAATAGGCGGGCTCAGAAATTGGTCCAAGCGGGACAATTTTTGTCCTGAAAATTTCAATTAGCCGGGTCAACACTCAATTATTTTCACACTCGCTCTCACTCTTAACTCTCTCTCGTTCTCGTTCTCGTTCTCTCTCACTCTCAACTCTCTCTCAGCGCTCAACTCTCCTTCGCTCTATCTTCTTCAATTCTCTTTCTCTCTTCACAAAAAATTAGGGCTTTTTCAGTAACAAGTTCTACGGGTTCAATTAGAAGAAATTAGGGTTCGAGCACAATCTTCTACGGGTCTTCTTCGAATCTTCAGAAGAAATTAGGGCTTTTTCGATTTTGGGTTCAATCTTCTTCAACTCTCTACGCTCTCTTCACAAAAAATTAGTACTTTGGCTATAAATCTGCAATAGGTAATGTTTGTTAATGCTAATTAGTTCTGCTATTGGATTATTGCTAGGGTTGATGCTTCTTTTCTATGTTACAAATTTAAATTATGTCTTTGTTTATAACACAGAATCTTTAGATGGATTTTATGGTTTCAGATTTTAATGGATATTTCTCACTTATAATTATGTGATAAATAAGCTCACTATGTTTTTTTTAACCTGTTTTTATTAATTGATTCACTGTGAAGTAGGTGGAACTCTCAATTTATCATTCCGAGGTTGGTGGATGTGTTGTAGAAAGCTATTTACAATCCTAGACTTAATTTATAATTTGTGCCTTGTATGTTGATTTAGTATGATGATCTGATTAAAAAGATTTACCAGTCACTTTGCTTGAGAAGAGAGAGGTTTGATGTGATTCAAAATGCTAATATTGTAATTTCTATATATATGTGAGTCGAGTTCAGAATTTCCAATTTGAATCGATGATCATAAATATTGGCCATTCTATATGATGCAATAGCCGAAAATTACTTGTAAATTGTAATAGATTTTATTTTCACATAGCATGGAAGTGAATTGGTACCTTACTTGCTTTTATTTACATCACTGTATACACTCCATTGACACCAGTATAATATTTCCTGTATTACGAAGAATAATAAATAATAACAATTCATAATGGCGTCACATAATTGCTTCTCTAAATACGTTCCTATGGGTTTCATGTGCCAATATCTTATGTAGGATCTCTCTGGAAGGCCACATTTAGGCTATGATTTATGCATACCCACTGCAAGAGTCGGAACATATGATACAGAGGTGTTTGTTTCTCGCTACTTATGTTTACTTGCTAATTCACAAGTTATCCTTTTTCTAGGAAAAGACAGAGGTTGGCGTGCTTGTATGGTCTACTATTCTATAATATTTATTGTAAAAGAAGTCCATGATCTTGATATTTTTTTCTAGCTAGCTTATGTGTGGTGATCGTGATCCAGACAATTTGCTTTTAGAATGATTTTCCTTAGATTTCTAATAGATGTGTTTCTACATAACATATATAATGTCATCCTCTGTTTTGTTGGATTTGTCATATCTTACGGTGAAAATTTGTTGTAGTAGCTAGTGGAGCACTTCTTTCAGTCTTTGGTCAATACATCTGGGATGACGCTACACATACGGCAGGTAGAAAATCATTTCCCTACAATTGTTTTTTAAATCCCTCGAGAAAAAAGATCTCTTGGACATGAATGTTATAAGACGATGGATAAAAACACATCAAAACTATGAATATGGTGGTAACTGAACTCTGTTAAAAAACATTACATGCTCATTCGTGGTGTAGAGTTACTACTGAGTGTTACAATAATCATCTTTTTTATTTCTTTCTCATAAAGCTTCATTTCAATTGTCATATTTTTTTTCAGCTAGCTGGGAATAACTCTCACCATATTATTGAAGCAACCTTTAAGGTGTTTGCAAGAGCTCTTCGCCAAGCAACTGAATCGGACCCACGTCGTCACGGACTAGCAAATTTAAGGTGTTTCATGTAACCTACATATATAAATGAGTGTATTTCATCTCCTATACCTTAATAGGTCAAACTTTTAGATACAATTATTCTCCTTGTTTATTGATATTTTGCTAGTGTTGGCTGCCAAATATTCTCCCTTATTAAAACTTATATTTCAGACAATTGTTGATAGAATATGTTAAAAAACGTGATGCACTTGGAGCAAACTTTCACCGCACTGATTGGATTGTAGTGCTAAATAAACCTGCACCGCCTGCTTTCTGCAGGAAACGAATGGCTTCATTAAATAGTTGTATGCAGTTTAGAAAAGCTCTGTTGAAACTATGTAACATTCTCACTGAACGATATGCCAAACACCTTAACAAGTTCCAGAAAAAATCAATAATACTTGATGGAGAGCACAGTGTAATGGTTCGTAATAATGTATCTACTGAAAATTCTAGAGAAAAGGACTCTGACGGTCAGCAACAAAGTCAAGAGATAAACCCTGAGGACCAATGGGATAATTTCAACAATAATGATATTAAGATGGCCCTGGATGAAGTTCTCAGGCATAAACGCACTTCCAAGCTAGATGCACACAGAGATATGTGTTCTCTACCGGATAAGCTTTCTCATGGCCATGTCGATGGAGAATATAACGTATGATACAATATCTTACCAGATTTCTTTTGCTTTTTGCAGTCAATTAAATGAGTGCATTGGTCTTTATTATCTCACTACTGGTTTGATAATTGACTTCCATACTCATAATATTTATGATGACATGGTTTAGTGTGTGCATGTACTCAACCACTTTGGTCTTTCAACAAAAAGTGCCCGTTACTTTGGCTTCACAGTTTTGCTTGTGTCATTTTTTCGGCTGCGGAAACAATTGTTTCACTTTTTCTTTAAGTATAAACTTTTGTTTTCAGCTATATGAGTTGGGGACGTGTGTTCTCTGATTTTTTATAGCCCTCTTAGGCAAACTGTTGCTTCTATCTGTCTTGTTTTTTAATAGACTGCATTTGAACATATTGAATGAACGGGCTTATAGATCTTTGGCAGTTTCCAATCCTGTAGAGCAATTTAAGCTTGTCTTTTTGAATTCCTCAACTGCTCCAGAGGTGCCAAATTTGCTAGCTGAAACACTTAGGCGGTATTCTGAGGATGACCTTTTTTCTGCTTTTAACTACCTGAGAGTGGAGATAAAATGTGATCGACCTGCCTCACATGTTTACAACCAAATAAATAAGCAAGTATGTTTGTTGGAAATAAACATTATCATGTATATTAATATTAATATATGAACAATTTTGAATGTAATTGAATACACTTAATTTTTATCGTATTTGTTTTTATAATGTTTCGCGGTCCTTAGGCTTATGAGTTTGTGATTTTATCTTTCTACAACTGTAAGTGCTATATGTAGTGACTTTCATTCTTTTACATCGTGCAGGCACACCAGGGGACTGGAGTCAAATTGTCAAGCAAATTGGAATGTTTACATTCACTAGGTTAAACTCTGAACAAGTTACCTTAATGACCAATGAGTATCATATATATATGACATCCGATCGGTAAGAAGAACTTTTCTATATTTCTCGATATAAAATTGTAGAAGTCTAGATACATACATACGTTTTTTGTCAGAGATGCAAAGATTCATATAACATCTTTAATCTTCATTCCAATTCACCGCACTACTATGATAATCCCCTTTTATGAGTTCATACACATTTTTCTTTAGAAACTAGGTGACATTATACTTTGTTTCCCCTTTGATTTGCTTGATTTGTTAAGGATAAAGTTATAACTATTAAATGGACATTTCTCTCATATTTTTTATTGTATTTTGTGTCTCAATCAAATGCACTATTCTTTTTTTACAGGTTGATGTTGAGAAAGTTCTACAAAATGAAGGTGTTGAGGCTGCTAATAAGTTGGTTCATGGAGGCAAGGAACACGACATTTTATTTGATGTTATTTAGATTCTAAGCGCTACTTAATTATGTTAGCTTTTGATGGTATTTAAGTTAGCTTTTGGATAGTTGGCATAGTTAATTTGGATGGTTGTTGGTTTTTGTAGTAAATTTGGTTAGTTGGTTGTATTGGAATGATTTGTTAACAACCTTGTGTAATTTGGATGGTTGTTTTTGTTTTGGGATGTTTGACAATATTTTAAATGGGAAGCTCTATATTTCAATATCATATGTTCCATTTTTTCATTTAAAGTGTTGGCAAAAGTATAATAAAGTGTAGGCAAAATATATAATTGTTAAAGATAAAAGTGTAGCCATAGTGATAAAGTTGTTGCCAAAAATATCAAAGTGTTTCACAGTATTATGTTACAGTAGTACTAAACAGGTGTAGGCATAGGTCTACGGTTATACTTTTAATAGTGTTACCATATTGATAATTTTGTTGGCATAGGTCTACAGCGACAAGTTTCAAGATGTAGCCACAGAACAGAAAAGTGTAAGCATAGGGGTCTACAGCTACACAATATACTCGTGTCACCAGAAACCAAAAAAGTGTCAGCATAGGGGTCTATGGTTGCGGCCGTTTTTGTAACACCCTCAAATTTGGTCAAAGTGTAACCGTAGCCTGTTTTTTTTGTTTTATCCACACTTTTTGGGCTATAAGCACACTTTTTTAGGCGTAGCTATTGCCCATATATGGCGTAGTGTTCGTCCATAGAATCTGAGCATAGCAACTTCCAGCTGCAATGTATTCAGTCTCAGCAGTTGAACTTGATACAGAGTGCTTCTTTTATCTGAACCATGATACCAATCATCCACCTAAAAACTGACAGCTACCAGTGGTACTCTTCCTGTCAATCTTACAACCAGCATAATTTAATCTGAATATCCAATGAGGTCAAAGCCAGTGGTTTTAGGATACCAAAGTCCTAGATGAGGAGTTCCTTTGAGATAACTAAAAATCCTTTTGATGACTATCAAGTGAGATTCTTTGGGATCAACTGGAAATCTTGCACAGAGACATATAGTAAACATGATGTCAGGCCTATTTGTAGTAAGATATAGCAAAGATCCAACCATGCCTCTGTATACAGTAGAATCCACTTTCTTTTTTTTAGGATCTAGATCCAACTTAGTTGCAATAGAGATAGGTGTCTTGGCAGGTGATGAATCTTTTAGGTCAAACTTTTTCAACAGCTCTTTAATGTACTTGGCTTGACAAATAAAGATACCATCATCCTTTTGATAGATTTGAAGTCCAAAAAAGAAAGAGAGTTCACCCATCATACTCATCGCATACTTGTTTCTCATAAGAGTTGAAAATCTCTCATACATCTTTTCAGTAGTTGAGCCAAAGATAATGTCATCAACATAAATCTGGGCCAGTATGATATCATTTCCATGGTGTTTATAGGACAAACTCTTGTCCACAACCCCTTTTTGCGTTGATTCTCCAACAAGAAAATGAAAAGAGTATCATACCAATCTTTAGGGGATTGTTTCAATCCATAAAGTGCATTGAAGAGTTTGTATACAAAGTCAAACAGATTTTCATCCTTAAAACCAAGTGGTTGCTACACATATACTTCTTCTTCAAGTTCTCCATTAGGGAATGCACTTTTAACATCCATTTGAAACACTTTTAAGTTGCACTGTGTTGTATATGCTAGAAAAATCCTTATAGCCTCAAGTCTGGCTACAGGTGCAAAGGTCTCATCATAGTAAATACCTTCTTGTTGACAGTAACCTTTTGCTACTAGCCTGGCCTTGTTTCTTGTCACAAACCACCTTCATCCAATTTGTTTATGAAAACCCACTTAGTTCCAATGAATGTCTTTCCTTTTGGCCTTGGAACTAATTTCCACACTTTGTTTCTCTCAAACTGATTAAGTTCCTCTTGTATAGCAATTACCCAATCTGGATCTAACAATGCCTCATCAGTTGACTTGGGCTCAACTTGAGAAAGAAAACAAGAGTATAAACATTCATTTATAGTATTCCTTCTTGTTGTCACTCCAGTGGATGGATCACCATTGATTAGATCACTTGTGTGATCCTTGTTCCATTTAGTGCTTCTTGGCAGATTCTTTGCTAGAGGTTCTTGATGTGTTTCAGGTTGAGGGGTTGATTCATCTTCAAAGATGTTGGCATTCATATGTTCATTGTTTGTCTCATGATCAATATCCATTTGAAAGCTTCATGTGTTGTCTTGAGATTGAGCAGGATATTGTTCATGTTCTGTGACAGCATCTTTTTCTTGAATTCAACTCATGAGTGCAGCTAGGTTCTTCATCAACAAATTCTGGTTCTTCTAAGTAATATTGATTTTCAAATCTCAATGGCTTCATGTCACCATCTTCTTCCAAACCAGGGATTTTGGTTTCATCAAAAGAAACATTCACACTTTCTTCAACAATCTTGTGCTCAATTATGTAGACTATGTAGGCAATTTTCTCAATGCCATAACCTACAAAAATGCTTTCAAAGGCCTTGGAGTCAAACTTTCCTTTTCTTTCAGAGTTATCTTTAATAGCATAGCATTTGGCTCCAAAAGTATGAAAGTACTTTACTGAAGGTTTCTTCTCTGTTAAAAGAAAGAAATGAGTGGCTCCATGATTCTTGTTGACCAATGTTCTGTTTTGAGTATAGCAAGTTGTGTTGATTGCTTCTGCCCAAAAATATGTTGGTAATTTTGATTCACACAACATAGTTCTAGTAGCTTCAATGAGAGTTCTATTCTTTCTTTCCAGTACACCATTTTTTTGACGTGTCCTGGAAGCAGAGAATTGTTGAACAATTCCAAGTTCTTTAAAGAAGCTTCCAAGAGTTGCATATTTGAACTCAGTCTCATTGTCACTTCTTAGAATTTGAACTTTTGAACTAGACTTCCTATCTAGCACCTTGATGTGATCAATGATTTCCTAAGATGCTTCATCCTTTGACTCTAAAAACTTCACCCAAGTGTATCTAGAGTGGTCATCCACCATGACAAGTGCATATCTCTTTTTGGATAAAGATAAGACATTTACTGGACCAAAAAGATCCATGTGGATTAACTTGACTGCTTCCTGATTTGTGTTGAGTTGTTTTGGCTTATGAACAGCTTTCCTTAGCTTCCCTTTTTGACAGTCCTCACATAGTCCTTCTTGACAAAATTCTTGTTTAGGAAGTCCTCTCACTATCTCTTTCTTCATTATCAGGTTCATTGTTTTGAAGTTTAGATGTGAGAGCTTCTTGTGCCAAAGCATACTGTCAGCAACAGAGGCTTTACTGTAGAAACGGTAAATCTTGTCCTTCTTTGCTGAATCCAAATCAGCTACAAATAAGCTTCCTTTCTTTACTCCCTTGAGAGCTAGACTGCCAGTCTTCTTGTTGTAAATTGAACATTCCAAAGTTCCAAAATCAACCTTCAATCCTTTATCACAAAATTGACTAACACTGAGTAGATTGTGAATTAGTCCTTTCACAAGAGAAATGTCTTCAATGATGATGTTTTCTACTTCCAAAGAGCCATATCCCACTGCGTATCCTTTGTTATTATCTCCAAAAGTTATGATTGGACCAGATTTCTTCAAGAAATATGATAGCAGGGTTTTATCACATGTCATGTGTATGGAGCATCCATTGTCAATGACCCGCATGACCTTCTTATTTTCCTGCACAAAAACAATTGGATTAGGTTGTCTTTGGAACCCACTCTTTGTTGGGTCCAACATTCTCAGTTGGGATATTTCTCACATCAACTTTAACATCACTATCAATATCAGATGGTTCTCTTTTGATTTCTTTAACAATCCATTTAGGTTTAGGATAAGACTTGGTCTTTATCCTTGACGATGCTTTGTCCTTGTTATTAGTACAAGAACTTGAAGTCTCAGAATGAGTCTCAACATATATCATAAAAGAACATTTCTCAGAAAATAAAATTGGTAAATTAAAACATGTCCTCATGATAGTGATTTTACAAGGCATGCAATCAATGTTATTACAAACATTCACAGATCTTTGCATTACTGGGGTTCTGTGTAAATTACCAATTTCATATGTAGCATTTGATTTAGCACAGGATGGTCTTTTACACACATGAGTTAAATGATGTGATGATCCACAGTTATTTCAAAGCTTCATTGATGCACCCTTAACATGAGTATTATCATTATTCTTATAGAATCCTAACTTGCCATTTCTGTTTTTCTTAGTCCTACTGGTACTAGGAGTGACGACATGTTCTAAAGTTTCTGTCGACAAACACTTAACAGTACCTTCCATCTTCACTGTCTTGAAAGTAAGTTTAGAAGTTGTTGTCATAGTTTTGATCTTGACAGTATCTTTCAAAGTTACTGTCTCATCCTCTTTGACACCATATTTTGAACATTCTGTCAAATTGCCTAACGAAGTTTCTATCGGGGGTCTTATGACAAAATCTTTGCTACCAGATAACATATTGTCAACGCCTTCATCTTCTTCAAGAATCTCTTGTTTGATCAGTAAGGCTTCCTCAGCAAACTCTTGTTCAACATTCTTGAAGATTGGCTTTTTGACATTTCTCAACACATGAGGTTTGACAGTATTGTTGTCTGTACAGGAATCTGAAGCAATCTTCTTACCAGGACTTCTAGAGAAATTAAACCGTATGCCAACTTTTTGATTTTCCGTGTGGTTCTCATGATATTCCTGAACTAGTTTAGAGGAGTTTCTGTAGGCTTTTAACCTATGTTCATTTTCTTCAATTTCGTTCCTCAAAAAATCCTTTATCTCCTTAGCACAAACAATATCATTCTTAGGTCTGGAATTTTCTTGAACTAATGACTCTAGAGGATCAAGCTTAAGTTCTAAGATGTCATTCTTAGCCTGAATCTTATCATTCAACTTAGTTAACCTGACAATTTCTTCATTAGCAGCATTTAAACTAGTATGAATGTTAAAGATTTTAACACTTAAATTTTCAACAGTCTGTTTGAATTCATAATTAGACTTATCAAGGAAAACAAGTGTTGGTACCTGAGTTGAGGAGGATGATGCTTCATCATCTGACTTGGCCATCAAGGCAAGGTTTACATATTCCTCATCTGACTTATCCCAGCACTTTCCTTCAGCTACATAAGCTCTTCCCTGATTTTTCTTTGACTGATTTCCAAATCCTCTTTCCATCTTTTGATTTTGCTTGGGTCTTCTGCATTATGTGGCAAAGTGTCCAAGTTCATTGTAGTTGTAGCACCTGAACTTTGATCTGTCCACCATTCAAGTCTTGTATCCACCTCTTGTTCCATTTCCTCTAGGCCTTGAAGTGTTTCCTTGGTTGAACCTGTTTGTTGAACCCTTTGGCTTGAAGGCTTTGTTTCTCCTGAATCTCAAGTTAGAGAATATCTTAGCCATATAAGCCATGGTTGGATTATCCATGCTTTCTAGTTCTTCCAGGAGTATAAGTCTTCATTTTCAACATCCTTCAGTTCAAGTATCACTTTGTCATCTTCTTCAACTATTTCCTCTATTTTGATGGAAGAAACAATAGTTGAGTTGGATGATTGAGGTAACTCAATGATTTGAAAATTTGGGGGTTCATGAGCTACTAGAGCACTAGACATGTTAGCCATTTTTCCTTTTGTGTCCAGCTTGAATAGCTCTCTTCTGGAAAAGCTCAAGTTCATAAGACTTAAGCACACCATAAAGAGTTTCAAGAGAAACACTTTTCATATCTCTACCTTCTCTTATGGCTGTAATCCTGTGTTCAAGATGTTCAGGAAGAGTTAACAGAAACTTGATGTTAATCTCTTTCTTCTCATAGAACTTCCCATGGATCTGAAGTTCACACAATAACTTATTGAATCTTGAGAACATCTCAGTAAGATCTTCATTTGGCTTAGCCACGAATGCCTCATATTGAGAGACAAGTGTATGTCTTCTGTTTTCTCTGACTTCTTCACTTCCTTCACAAAGTAACTCAATCTTATCCCACATTTCCTTGGTTGTCTTTCTTCCTATGATATTCCCACACATGGCTTTGTCCACTATAAGAGAGTCACGGATGATTAACTGTAAGTTATCATCAAGTGCAACCTTTTCTCTTTCTAGTTCAGTATACCAGATATTGGCTTTGGGATAAAGTGAGCTCGAACAACCACTTCATTGAATGTGGAGGCTGGAATCTCTTTTTGAGGTACAAAGGCACTGTTATCAAGGATACCCATGTAAAGTGGATTGACAACTTTGATAAATAACATCATCTTCGTTTTCCAAACGTTGTAGTTCTCTTTATCAAAGGCTGGAATTTTTATGTTGCATGCCTTCTACGTACTCATCTTGATCTTTAGATTTGTGTGTCAATCTAAAGGCTCTGATACCCTAGTTGTTAGTCCCTGAGAGTATTGTAGAAGTGGGGTTGAATGCAATACTGATAATTTAGAATCTTTTTCCCAACAACAAAGAAAGAGATTAATAATTATGAGTTAAAGCAAATGCAAACAACAGTTATCTAAACAGGATAGAGACTTCACAAAATAATTGATTTATTTATCTTGCGAAGGGATTTGCTACAACCTGGAAAAACAATGTTTCCAGCTTCTATCTCGAGGGAGATTATAACTGAGTTGTGGGAGTAGCTTTCTAAACCTGTTAGGTTGTGTTCCTTGATTACATGTGAGGTGTGAAACTGTTTATATATTCAAGTGACAGCTTCTTACAATTTGCTCACATGTGACATTTCCTAAAATATATACTAGATAGTCTAAACATAAACTATAAAGTAATCTATTTACATTCCTTTTATAGCATACTCAATCTCAGTTGATGTAGATCTTACATACCCTTGAATTGGTAAGCTTTGTCTTGTTCTCTCTCAATCTCCTGTCGTAGTCTTTCAGGATTGTGACAGAGCGATGTGAATTTTGTACCACCTGCTACTAAAACAACTGTCATACTTTTGACTTTGAAGGCAAATCAAAAGTTCCTCCCGTGAGACAAAGTACCGTGCTCGCCAAGTTCTGCTGTAATGGGATGTTCTAAAGCTGACGGTAAGATTTTCCTAGGACTGGGGAGTCACAAAGGACTTTCTGCTTCTGCCAAAGTTGCCGTCAAGACTGAAAGTTACTGTCATGAAGAGTGTTGTCTTGACCGCATGTTTGATGTCCATTGTAAAGTTGATGTCTTCGAGAATCTTGACAGTGTTAGATCAGGATTCAATGATCGTCAGGATCTAGACTCAACTGATCAGGATTGCTGACGTCATAAGTATTTGCTCAAGCGTTAGTATCAGGATTTCTATCAGGACTGTGATCAGGATTAATCATCAGGACTGGAAGCTGATCAGGATTACAACTTCGAGTTATTTATGGAGTCTAGTTAAAGAAGGAAGTTTATTTTGTCGGTTCCTAGTTTATAGGAATGCAGCTGTCGGTTAGGATATGTTTCAATATTGTTTGTTATTGATTTGGACTTATCTTGTAATCGATAGAAAAGCTGTGTAGTATATAAACACAGTTTAGGTTTTGATTTTAGATCAATAGCTTACACGAGTATATTGTAACCTAGAAGCTCTCAAGAACATCAGAATTTCTTGAGAGAGTTTTGTAACAGTTTTATATCATAATTAATAAAGCTGTTATTCTTTCATATTTGTGATCTATATTTTATTAAGTCGAGAATCTTAAACAATTGTATTCAACCACCCTTCTACAATTGTTTATTACTGGGCAACAATTGGTATCAGATCAAACTGATTTAAATTTGAATCAGAGACGACATCAATTACAAAGATTGAAACCTATCCATAATTGATAGCTACATTCTACAAACCAGGAACCGACAAAATAAACTTCCATGTTTAACTAGACTCCAAATATAACTCGAAGTAGGAATCCTGATCAGCTTCCAGTACTGATGATCAAACCTGATCCTAGTCCTGATATGTATTCTGATCCTGACGACCATGCAATCCTGATGACGTCAGCAATCCTGATCAGTTGAGTCTAGCTCCTGACGATCATTGAATTCTGATCTAACATAAGATGTCGACAAACAAGTATGAAAGCATGAAGATTCCTATCCTAAAGAAAACTGAATATCCAACATGGAAGGTAAAGATGCTGATGTACCTGGAGGCTATGGATCCTGACTATTTGGACAGGATTCATGATGGACCATATATCCCTACGAGACTTGTTGCACAAACAGATACTGTACCTGAACACTACGTGGTCAAGGTAAAAAGTGAGTGGACTCCAGAAGAGAAAGCTAATGTTCTCAGGGATGCTGAGATAAAGAATATTCTGCATAATAGTCTTGATGTTGTCATGTCTAACAGGGTGATTGCATGCAAGTCTTCAAAGGAAATTTGGGATACTTTGGAAACTCAATGCCAAGGATCTGCATCTGTCAAGAAAAACAGAAGGGCTCTACTGATTCAAGAATATGAACAATTTGATGCTAGATTTGATGAGAGCCTTACCGACATATATGATAGATTCCTGACACTTCTTAACAATCTATCTCTAGTTGGCAAAGAGTATGTATCTGAAGATTCAAACACCAAGTTTCTGAGAGCTTTACCTAAAGAATGGGATACTCAAACTTCAATCATTAGACATCAGTATGATCTAAACACTATGTCTCTTGATGAGATTTATGGGATGCTGAGAACCTATGATCTAGAGGTTCAACAAAGAAAGAACAAGAAAAGCAGCAAGGAAAAGTCTATAGCCTTGAATGTTGAGGCTAAATCAAAAGGAAAAGCTGTGGAGGTCTCTAGAAGAAAATCAAGAGTAGTGGAGTCAGATCCTGATGACTCATCATCAGATATTGATGGCAATCCTGATGCCAATACTAATGATGATTCTACTGACTCAGATATGGAAGAGATGGTTGCTATGATAATCAGGGGCTTCAAGAAGATGAAGTTTAGGAAGACTAGAAGACAAGGCAATTTCCAGAAAAATACCTTCAATGTTGACAAAGACAAGTATAACAAAAAGGACAACAAGAGTGGCAAATTTGACAAGTCAAAGGTAAGATGTGTTAGATATAATTGCTGATGTTTGTTCATCAGTGTTTAAGTACCAGGTACTCATCAGAGTTTACTAGAAGCCAGTCAGAGTTTGATAAAGTCTGACGGGGTGAAGAGTTCATTAACTGACGGTGCTAATATGAAGATTCTAGAAGCAATATATCTTGAAGATGGAAAGAAGCAAGATATATTGAGACAGTTAAGGAAACGGAACAGAAGACAGAAGCAATCCTAATTTGATATGATTTGTATAGCTAATTTATAGGAATATCAATTAGAGATTGATTATGTAACTGTGTATTATATAAACACAGATAGGTTAACCCTAAAAGGGAGGCGAATATTGAATACATTATTCTTGTAACCTAGCAGCTCTCTGTGATTCTTTAACATCACTAAGAGAAGAGTTATTTTATATAATTCAGTTATTGATTCATAAACAGTGTTCTTGAGTGTTATTATCATATTAATATTGATTATATATTGTGTATTCGGCCTAACAAGATGCTACAAGTGTAATGGAATGGGGCACTTTGCAACTGAGTGCAAGAAGGCTAAAGCACTCAATACTTCAAGCAAGGATTGGATGGACTCTTCCTCAGAATCTGACACTGAGGTGGTCAACTATGCCCTAATGGCCAATACTGATGAAACTGCTATTCGTGATGAAAAGGTACCAAATACTGTTTTTGATTTTGATACTGATAATGCCTCTGAGTTAAGACATTTTCTAAAGTCATTGCTTATTAGCTTTAGAACTCAAACTGCTGAAAATACTAGGATCTTATCTGAGATGTCTGAACTTAGGAAAAGGAATGAGCATCTAGAAGCTGAATTTTCTTTTATGCAAGAAGTACAAAAAGAATGTGATAATGCTAAACACATGCATTTAGAGATGAAATTTAAATATACTGCTCTTGAAAAAGAACTTGAGTATGCTAATGAGAAAATTAGAACCTGGACAGATTCTGGAAGGAAATTTCATGAAATTAATACTTCCAATAATTGGAAAGAATGTCTAGGATATAAGTCAGATGAAGATAAGAAGTTGAAGGAGAAAGTTGTGATAGATGATACAGTAAGTCCTATGACCTATAGACATGTTATAGATAAGACCAAATCAAAGATTAAGCCTGTTAAATTTGTATTTGATAATGATCCCAATTCTACTTTTGAAAAGGGATCTACTTCTGTTAATTCAGTCTCTAATGTGAAGTCTAAACCTGTCAAGAAAACTGAAAAGAAAAATATAGGATTATTATCTCAGAAACAACTTAGGGAGAAAGTGTGTGATGTAACATGGAAACAAAAGTCTAATACTGTCAAAAGAAACAGGAATGGTAAAGTTGGGATTAATAAAGAGAATAATTATAAGTTTATCCCAAATGCACTAAGAAAGTGTTGCTATACCTGTGGTAACTCTAATCATCTTGCTATTGATTGCAGGAAGAGTAAAAAGAAGGTCACTGAAATTCCTAGGTCTGATATTAGGAATAGATCAGTATTTTATAAACCACAGAAATCTTGTTTTTATTGTGGCAGTAAATGGCATTCTATTTATACTTGTGAAGAATACCATAATTTGTACCATAACTTTTATGATCTTTTACCTAAGTTTAATAAAAGTGCAAATTCTGGTAAATCTAATAATATCAATGTGAAGCATGCATCTTTTAATACTGATACTGACAAAGCAAATCCTAATGGATTTTATCCTGTCATGACTGCTAAAGTCAAAAAGTCTTCTGCTGTTAAATTTAGTAAAATGCATGGAAAAGGAACCCTGTAACGCCCCCAAATCCGGGGTCAAAGGATTTGGTCGTCACACTGCACTCTTAATCCAAACAACCTGTTCAATATAAAATCAACACAATAATAATAATATCTGTGACCCCAACTCTACCAAGAATCTTTAAAGGTTATAGTGCTAGAAACAAGAATCCAAATTCATTACAACAATCTTTCTTCTTTACAACCATTCTCTTTACAAAATTCTAATACACTAGTATAACTTCGATAAGAAGTATACCAGGCAACTAATCTTATACAATATATATTAAGCAATAGAAAACATCTATATACAAAACCTCTCACTAGCTCCAATGCTCTGGATCAAGACGTCTTTACGCTAATATCTTTCCACATCTCTGATCAGCTACGCGGACAACTCTCGCCAAAACACCTTCTTTCCGGCAGGCTAAAATATATATAAATAAAACAAGTATGAGCGAATGAATTGCTCAGCAAGCGCATTATTAAATATGATACGAAAGGTTTCCAAAATAAACTTTGGATTTTCAAATAAACAAGCCTATGGCTTAAACATTTGTAATCTTTAATATTTTCAAAACAAGTTTGGTAATTTATCACAATATCTCATTTAGCTTCTCGCAGCTGAATAGTTTAAAACGCAAAAGATTTATATTGGTCGTCACGGCAACCGAATCAACTATAACTACAATAGTATGTAGAAAATATGAACTAAATTTAACTCATATGTCTTCAAGACTATAGTTTGTATAAAAATACTAATTTTGAAGATAACAGATCTATTCACGACATTTTCCGGAATCAACAATAACTCGGGAAGGTTAGAGTAACCAAGGGTAAGAATGAACCAGCACGCTCGGTCAAGAAATAAAGGACGCACTTCAAGACTTCAACAAGGTACCGACTGGATATGCGGTATGAATAAAACTCATCAAGATAGGTATCTCATGACTGCCAATAGAATCAAGGAGGTGGATTTCGACTATTTGGAATCCGAATGTATTAAGAGTAAGCGATTTCAGCAAGATTGAAACCACTATTAATAATCAACAAACCAACAACTTCACGCAACGAATAAACCTGAGAATCAGGTCATATCTCACAAGTACAAAGTATATGGATGTAACTCATCCTAGAAATGAAAATTCATATTAGAATTGGATTTTTAACAATTATCAAATACAAAGGTTGTGCTGCTGGCCAGCCACGCATCAACCCCGGACTAGCTCATGTCATAGTCCTCTACTGGATCCTAGGCCAATCTGGGCCTTAATTACATCGACCAATAATTGGTCCATTTTTAAAAACATTCCAATTCTATATTATTTATACGTCAGGTGTCAGTACAATTGACAACCTTACTTTGACAATCAGGTGTCGGAAGAATCGACGACCTTAATATAACAATTGCTGGAAACTCACGTTCCAGGAGATAGTTTAATATGAAGAATCAATAAGGAATAGCAATATAATCTAGTATCGACGAGATCGACACAACAATGGGAAATAAGTATCACAAGTAACAACATAATAAACATTGACAAGATCGATGCAACAGCTGGAATAATAATAATGAAGAATAGACAAGAACATGCTCAATAAGATCGAGTCGGATATGGAACAGGTATTAGGATGTCAACAGAAATTTTATTAGATCAATATAGAGTAGGGTTCAAAGAACAGGCTCTAGATGGCCTCAACAGTATGATTTAACACATTGTGGAAGAATTAGTTAAGATTCAACAATCTGGTAAGTGACAAGAAAGTCAAGTTCAAGTTTAAGAAAAATTCAGGGTAAGTTTATAGTTAGAGAAAAACAAGGGTTTACTGGCTTCTGACAGAATTAGTCTAGATCCCTCGAACGTATACTTATAACGGATAAGCCTCACGTTTGAAAGAAGTAAACCAACTCATACACAACGTAATAGAATTTGAATCAGGGGCTGGATCAGATAATTGCTTATAACAAGAAAGGATAACAAGGTTTGCATAGGTGCAAGGTGAAAAATGGAATATTGGAAGGGTAAGCAACACAACTTCAGAATTTTTAGAATAAGTCCTCCCTCATAGGGTTCACAAGTTCCTGCTCATCTAGGGTTGGTAATATTTCATTTTAACATTTTCAAATCAAGTCTTTTAAAAGAAAGCCTTAGTATACGGCCCATAATTATCTCTTCAAACTTTTCAGTATAATAAGTATATCTTTCCAATCAATATGAAAATATGAATCTAAACTAAAAAGGTATAAAAGAGTACTCGTCAATTTACGAGATTAAATAACATACTTGCAATTCAATGCATAGAAATCAACATTTGAAAACTCAGTAATCAACGTTCAACATACATACTAATAATTCAAGATAATATCCCTTAATTAATAAGCAAGGGTATAAACACTTGCCTCTGGTCCTTAGCTATTTCGTAACGCTGAAACAATACGATTTCCTCCTTATTCTGTCTTGTCGCACGATTCTCTACTTCCGTCCTTCTTTGCTTTAACGCTCTTGCGAATACCACTAGTCTGCTTTTACCATTTCGAATCCACGTGCCAGCCTCGATAGTCAAACATGAGACGGTACTTAGTCTTCAACGTATAATCCTCATATTATATAAATGATCGTAACTTAACTTCGACGCACTTACCGATCTTACCGATATCTCTGTTGCATAAACATCCACATCTCAACTGATAGACCAATCGCAATCAACCACATAAGTAATCCACGTAACTTGCTTGACGACAATCCCCATACTATAAAAAGTCAACATCCAAGTCAACGGCCTCGTAAATCTCACTTTCTAACATAACCGACAAATTTCTATCCTATCTACCCCTCGTGATAACATTAGACACAACCAATTACTCAAACAAGTCTCCACACAATTTATTCGCATGCATGACTCACACAGATAATTCACATTGTTCACATAACACATTTAAACAAGTGACCGGTTACGTATCGGACGCCCGGTCTAATTTACGATATTTAAAACTCAGACACTAGCCCTAGTACGGGCATATACGGACTATAAAACACATTACACAACTCATACACATCATATAGCACTTATAACTATTTTTAAAACATCACACAAAGCTTATTTGAATTTAAATAAGCCACAAACAATTTTTAAATCAAAAATCGGATTTTTAAATCCAATATAAGTATTTTAAATGCAAATAAATCAATTAATAAAATTAATTGACACTCTTTAAATGCTCAAACTATTTTTAAATAAATAAACCAAGCTAGAAAATAATTAAACTTAATTTTAATTAATTAAATCTAATTAATAATTAATTATTAAGAATTAACTGATTAAAAGAATTAATCAATTAATTAAATAAATTAATTATTAATCAAAAATAATTAAAATAATTAAATTTAATCAATTTTCGAATTTAAATAAATATTTATGAATTTATAAAATTTTCGGAATAATAAAATGTATTTTTAAATTAAAGATATGATTTTTAGAATTTTCAAAACCATTTTTGAATTATTTTAAAAATTAAAAATCCAGAAACAGTTTTCTAAAACGAAATTAGGGTTTGAAGAATCAAAACCGGGTCGGTAGGGTTTTGAAAACGGGTTATGAAGAACGGATTCGGGTTGCCAAGAACACCCGCCGCCGGCGGAATTCCGGCCGCCCGAACCCAGTTCCCGGCGAGTCAAAATCGACCAAAAACGTTACCAAACAAAAGGGCTTTCACTGAGGAACTTATGGGCTCTCACAATCCGTCAAAAACACGCCAGAAACGTGACTTAATCGTACCAAAATCGAAGACCGCCGGTGGTGGCTCCGTTTTCCGGCCATCATAAAACAAGCATCAAACTGAAAACTAATTATATGAATCGATTCTAAATGAAACGATCTATCTAACCGCTAGAACACAATCAAGAACCCATCAACGGATCAAAAGTCCGGCCAAAACTTAAAGAAAACCGGCGAGCTTCAAATTTCCGATTAGCTCGAATCAAGGCTCTAAAAATCAAATAAAAATCATCAAAACACTCAGCACAACACACACAATCCATTCATAACATCAATTAGCAAGAACAATCAATAATAAAGAAACCCCCAATTTAAATATAAAAATTCGAAAATAAATAAATGACAAAAATCGGAAAGATCAGAAAATCATACCCACATGAATTTTGATGGTGGATTTAGGTAGAGGATGATGAGAGATTCGATTTGGTTATAAGAACATCGAAATCGGAATCCGATAACGCCTTCAAAAGTTGGTTTGATTCTCAAGAACACGAAGAACACGTTTCAGGGGTTTTTAGCTTTTTAACTGTAATTAAGCTTGATTATGCGAAAAACAAAGTACGATTTGCCTTTTTATATTAAACGGAAAATAATACCCCAAACGACATTTTTGAATCGATACTGATCCGATAGATCGCTTTAAATACATTTTAACAGATAAAACACTTTAAATCTTTAATAAAGCAGAATACACGTTTTACGAGACGATGATCATCCATAAGGTACGGATAACTACAAGTATCGTTTAATAATAGATATACGAACCAAAATACTTCTATTACGAATATTTTCGAATACTTTCCACTTTAACGAATGAAATTTTGGTACGAACGATATACCAATTGCCCGAATAATTTGGGAACGATCCAAATTTTCTTTTCAATAATTATAAAAAAATAAAATAGTATAACACCCTTTTCAAAATAGTTTCAAATTCCCCACACATATCACATAGCATCACATTGTCACATATTCAATCATTTAACGAATAATTTAGCACGTTTAAACAGATAAATCATTTAATAACTCTTAATATGAAATTAAAATCTCATTTCATATCATATAATAACACGTAATTTTCCCGGATCTTACATCCTTCCCCCCTTAACAGGATTCTGTCCTCAGAATCAGCTCGCGCAAACGTAGGTGGATAATTTCCAACATCTCATTCTCAAATTCCTAGGTTGACTCTTCAACCTTAGGATTTCTCCTCATACTCATACTAATTTGACTCCTCTATTACTCATCACTCTCTCATACTGACTCAATATCTCAATCGGTTACTCAACATAGAACAATTTAACTAGATCTCTATAGGTTCATATTCTACGAAATACACTATGAATATACCACTCACGGGGTGGCAAGCAAACTTATACGCACTTTCCCAACACTCAATAAATCGTCGTAAGGTAGCATTTCAAAATCGTCATAGTAACTGTTGTCGTAAGAGAATCTAATCAACGGTAAACGATCCTCCCAATTACCTTCAAAATTTAGTACACAATCATAGTCTGTCTGAATTCTTCAATTACGTCGCGGATCTCTGTCAAATACAATTGAACTCGTCATTCCATGCCGTACCATTATCTCTCATTAATCGGTCAATAATAACCCAAATAACACCACGATAAGCTCTAAGCCTTAGCAACTCCATACCACAGTTTATCTCAACATGTCTTCGTCTCCATTCAGGAATCTCTTTAGTTGTAGTCGTCTACTATACCTCTGTTATTTTGTCTTCATTTTCCAACACCTCAAGTACTTAGATATTCACCAACACTGGTATCCCTTTTGAAACCCCTCATATATATCCTTGCATTTCCTTCTTATTCTTTATACTTTCTCGTTCCCTCCTATAATTGAATCCTTTTCTATTTCCATAACTCTTTCCTTTATGTAGCCCTTTCTCTTTAATCAATCCTGGTTGAATCCTTATGTCCGTCATTTCTTTTAATTAATCTCTTGTTATCATAACCTTAAAACTTCATCCTTTCTAATCCTTTTACCGAAGATATTTACATCTCAATTCTCTCCTTTACTACTCATACTATCAGCCATCCACGTTCTTGGGTCAACTCTACCTATTTCCAATATATCTAACAACTGCTTTCAACAATCACATACCTTTCATGCCAATTAACTCTTCAGCTGAAAACAACCCTTCATTACCTCATCCATTGTCTTTAAATCCTTATTAACACCTCTTCATCTTCTTTTCCTACCTTCACAGTAACACTCATGACACCTTTTCCATGGTTCCATCTCATTTCCCAAACAGCTTGATCAACTCGACATTATCTTGATTCTCATTCTATACATCCACATTGACTGGTAAAATCTACCTTAACTATCGTGAGCAAAAGACTTGCAACCATATCATACAATCCTGAAATACTCAAAGATTAACTCATTCTCCATTATTAGCCTATCATCCAATCTTAAAAGTTCTTCTCATTGAGACAAAAATCTATTATGTCCATTTTCCACAACCTGGGATAACATCAGCACAATTACACCTTTTTCCCCAATTTCCAATCAACTCTTGAATTATCTAACTTCACCTTTTCCACATCGTAACGTTAATCGATAGAAAGAGAACAACTGGCCCCGTTATATGTTACTAGTATTCTAATCGCATCGTAGTCCGCTTTCGTTCATGGTAATTCAATCGCAAATTCTTCGTTCGGTAAGGTAGGGTAAATTCCAGTTCACCCTAATGGCATACCTCCCAGATTATTTGAAGTAAGAAGTTCATGATAGTTTGAAGTGAAAAGATTCTATATCGTAGCAAATGTCCCACAATTGGGGTTACCAAATCTGTATATTCCAAAGCAACATTATAGGAAGTGAAAGGATTACTGAGAGACCAATTTGATCACATGAACTCAATGTTGTGTGTCTCTATTAAGACAGTACTAAAGGTAATTAGCCTTCTTGTATTTCACAACACACAAGTGACGGCGTCCCGTCAGACTTCTATCACATAGACAGATAGTCCTTGTGTCCCCTATAAATAGGGTTGTTTATCTCAGTTGGAGTAGAGAAATATGAAAGAAATTTAGAGTCAGAATAACAATCAGGGCCTTTCGATAAGAATTCTCAAATACACACCTTGGATTGAAATTGAATAAATTCCAAAGGTGTTATTTCAGAAAAGAAGAACAACCAGAAAGGAAGTATCAACAAATAGTGTTACATCACAATTAGAGTTATCCACTCCGGAAGAATGAAGGAGTTGGAATTTAAATAACATATTTTCAACAGGCTTTACAAATTGAAATAGATGTCGCAACAACCTCTGATGCAATTGCAATCATGATTGATCAAAAGTATCAAGTACAAAGTCAAAAGGTGGAATATATTCACCAACACAAGTTTCGCTTAAAGAAATGTCAAATATTTCCTTAGGATGGGAGGGTATTACCAGGGTCTTCACACATGACTCCTCCGTCGACTCCTTCGATAGCTCGTTATTCGATTTCAGCCCTTCTTCTCCACGTCGCAAGGTCATCAATATCGTACGTCGCCGTCAACTCGTAATAGTCCTCGAAGATTCCGCCGTAGACATCTACAATCGTATGAAATTCTATCCACCTCAGCACAATCATCTAAATTGAATACCTCTATCTTAACTCACTCAGTGGTACTATATTCAATAGTCCAACACGAACTCTAAATGAGCTCTGACGTTCCTTATATAACTATATACACTCCCACACACTCTCGTTTCTAGTTTTACTATAACCCTTGCTCTGATACCAACTGTAACGCCCCCAAATCCGGGGTCAAAGGATTTGGTCGTCACACTGCACTCTTAATCCAAACAACCTGTTCAATATAAAATCAACACAATAATAATAATATCTGTGACCCCAACTCTACCAAGAATCTTTAAAGGTTATAGTGCTAGAAACAAGAATCCAAATTCATTACAACAATCTTTCTTCTTTACAACCATTCTCTTTACAAAATTCTAATACACTAGTATAACTTCGATAAGAAGTATACCAGGCAACTAATCTTATACAATATATATTAAGCAATAGAAAACATCTATATACAAAACCTCTCACTAGCTCCAATGCTCTGGATCAAGACGTCTTTACGCTAATATCTTTCCACATCTCTGATCAGCTACGCGGACAACTCTCGCCAAAACACCTTCTTTCCGGCAGGCTAAAATATATATAAATAAAACAAGTATGAGCGAATGAATTGCTCAGCAAGCGCATTATTAAATATGATACGAAAGGTTTCCAAAATAAACTTTGGATTTTCAAATAAACAAGCCTATGGCTTAAACATTTGTAATCTTTAATATTTTCAAAACAAGTTTGGTAATTTATCACAATATCTCATTTAGCTTCTCGCAGCTGAATAGTTTAAAACGCAAAAGATTTATATTGGTCGTCACGGCAACCGAATCAACTATAACTACAATAGTATGTAGAAAATATGAACTAAATTTAACTCATATGTCTTCAAGACTATAGTTTGTATAAAAATACTAATTTTGAAGATAACAGATCTATTCACGACATTTTCCGGAATCAACAATAACTCGGGAAGGTTAGAGTAACCAAGGGTAAGAATGAACCAGCACGCTCGGTCAAGAAATAAAGGACGCACTTCAAGACTTCAACAAGGTACCGACTGGATATGCGGTATGAATAAAACTCATCAAGATAGGTATCTCATGACTGCCAATAGAATCAAGGAGGTGGATTTCGACTATTTGGAATCCGAATGTATTAAGAGTAAGCGATTTCAGCAAGATTGAAACCACTATTAATAATCAACAAACCAACAACTTCACGCAACGAATAAACCTGAGAATCAGGTCATATCTCACAAGTACAAAGTATATGGATGTAACTCATCCTAGAAATGAAAATTCATATTAGAATTGGATTTTTAACAATTATCAAATACAAAGGTTGTGCTGCTGGCCAGCCACGCATCAACCCCGGACTAGCTCATGTCATAGTCCTCTACTGGATCCTAGGCCAATCTGGGCCTTAATTACATCGACCAATAATTGGTCCATTTTTAAAAACATTCCAATTCTATATTATTTATACGTCAGGTGTCAGTACAATTGACAACCTTACTTTGACAATCAGGTGTCGGAAGAATCGACGACCTTAATATAACAATTGCTGGAAACTCACGTTCCAGGAGATAGTTTAATATGAAGAATCAATAAGGAATAGCAATATAATCTAGTATCGACGAGATCGACACAACAATGGGAAATAAGTATCACAAGTAACAACATAATAAACATTGACAAGATCGATGCAACAGCTGGAATAATAATAATGAAGAATAGACAAGAACATGCTCAATAAGATCGAGTCGGATATGGAACAGGTATTAGGATGTCAACAGAAATTTTATTAGATCAATATAGAGTAGGGTTCAAAGAACAGGCTCTAGATGGCCTCAACAGTATGATTTAACACATTGTGGAAGAATTAGTTAAGATTCAACAATCTGGTAAGTGACAAGAAAGTCAAGTTCAAGTTTAAGAAAAATTCAGGGTAAGTTTATAGTTAGAGAAAAACAAGGGTTTACTGGCTTCTGACAGAATTAGTCTAGATCCCTCGAACGTATACTTATAACGGATAAGCCTCACGTTTGAAAGAAGTAAACCAACTCATACACAACGTAATAGAATTTGAATCAGGGGCTGGATCAGATAATTGCTTATAACAAGAAAGGATAACAAGGTTTGCATAGGTGCAAGGTGAAAAATGGAATATTGGAAGGGTAAGCAACACAACTTCAGAATTTTTAGAATAAGTCCTCCCTCATAGGGTTCACAAGTTCCTGCTCATCTAGGGTTGGTAATATTTCATTTTAACATTTTCAAATCAAGTCTTTTAAAAGAAAGCCTTAGTATACGGCCCATAATTATCTCTTCAAACTTTTCAGTATAATAAGTATATCTTTCCAATCAATATGAAAATATGAATCTAAACTAAAAAGGTATAAAAGAGTACTCGTCAATTTACGAGATTAAATAACATACTTGCAATTCAATGCATAGAAATCAACATTTGAAAACTCAGTAATCAACGTTCAACATACACACTAATAATTCAAGATAATATCCCTTAATTAATAAGCAAGGGTATAAACACTTGCCTCTGGTCCTTAGCTATTTCGTAACGCTGAAACAATACGATTTCCTCCTTATTCTGTCTTGTCGCACGATTCTCTACTTCCGTCCTTCTTTGCTTTAACGCTCTTGCGAATACCACTAGTCTGCTTTTACCATTTCGAATCCACGTGCCAGCCTCGATAGTCAAACATGAGACGGTACTTAGTCTTCAACGTATAATCCTCATATTATATAAATGATCGTAACTTAACTTCGACGCACTTACCGATCTTACCGATATCTCTGTTGCATAAACATCCACATCTCAACTGATAGACCAATCGCAATCAACCACATAAGTAATCCACGTAACTTGCTTGACGACAATCCCCATACTATAAAAAGTCAACATCTAAGTCAACGGCCTCGTAAATCTCACTTTCTAACATAACCGACAAATTTCTATCCTATCTACCCCTCGTGATAACATTAGACACAACCAATTACTCAAACAAGTCTCCACACAATTTATTCGCATGCATGACTCACACAGATAATTCACATTGTTCACATAACACATTTAAACAAGTGACCGGTTACGTATCGGACGCCCGGTCTAATTTACGATATTTAAAACTCAGACACTAGCCCTAGTACGGGCATATACGGACTATAAAACACATTACACAACTCATACACATCATATAGCACTTATAACTATTTTTAAAACATCACACAAAGCTTATTTGAATTTAAATAAGCCACAAACAATTTTTAAATCAAAAATCGGATTTTTAAATCCAATATAAGTATTTTAAATGCAAATAAATCAATTAATAAAATTAATTGACACTCTTTAAATGCTCAAACTATTTTTAAATAAATAAACCAAGCTAGAAAATAATTAAACTTAATTTTAATTAATTAAATCTAATTAATAATTAATTATTAAGAATTAACTGATTAAAAGAATTAATCAATTAATTAAATAAATTAATTATTAATCAAAAATAATTAAAATAATTAAATTTAATCAATTTTCGAATTTAAATAAATATTTATGAATTTATAAAATTTTCGGAATAATAAAATGTATTTTTAAATTAAAGATATGATTTTTAGAATTTTCAAAACCATTTTTGAATTATTTTAAAAATTAAAAATCCAGAAACAGTTTTCTAAAACGAAATTAGGGTTTG
The DNA here is from genome assembly GCA_030848705.1 of Heracleum sosnowskyi. Lineage (NCBI taxonomy): Eukaryota > Viridiplantae > Streptophyta > Magnoliopsida > Apiales > Apiaceae > Heracleum > Heracleum sosnowskyi. The sequence continues at coordinate 17,595,732 of CM061239.1, forward strand.
AAGAATCAAAACCGGGTCGGTAGGGTTTTGAAAACGGGTTATGAAGAACGGATTCGGGTTGCCAAGAACACCCGCCGCCGGCGGAATTCCGGCCGCCCGAACCCAGTTCCCGGCGAGTCAAAATCGACCAAAAACGTTACCAAACAAAAGGGCTTTCACTGAGGAACTTATGGGCTCTCACAATCCGTCAAAAACACGCCAGAAACGTGACTTAATCGTACCAAAATCGAAGACCGCCGGTGGTGGCTCCGTTTTCCGGCCATCATAAAACAAGCATCAAACTGAAAACTAATTATATGAATCGATTCTAAATGAAACGATCTATCTAACCGCTAGAACACAATCAAGAACCCATCAACGGATCAAAAGTCCGGCCAAAACTTAAAGAAAACCGGCGAGCTTCAAATTTCCGATTAGCTCGAATCAAGGCTCTAAAAATCAAATAAAAATCATCAAAACACTCAGCACAACACACACAATCCATTCATAACATCAATTAGCAAGAACAATCAATAATAAAGAAACCCCCAATTTAAATATAAAAATTCGAAAATAAATAAATGACAAAAATCGGAAAGATCAGAAAATCATACCCACATGAATTTTGATGGTGGATTTAGGTAGAGGATGATGAGAGATTCGATTTGGTTACAAGAACATCGAAATCGGAATCCGATAACGCCTTCAAAAGTTGGTTTGATTCTCAAGAACACGAAGAACACGTTTCAGGGGTTTTTAGCTTTTTAACTGTAATTAAGCTTGATTATGCGAAAAACAAAGTACGATTTGCCTTTTTATATTAAACGGAAAATAATACCCCAAACGACATTTTTGAATCGATACTGATCCGATAGATCGCTTTAAATACATTTTAACAGATAAAACACTTTAAATCTTTAATAAAGCAGAATACACGTTTTACGAGACGATGATCATCCATAAGGTACGGATAACTACAAGTATCGTTTAATAATAGATATACGAACCAAAATACTTCTATTACGAATATTTTCGAATACTTTCCACTTTAACGAATGAAATTTTGGTACGAACGATATACCAATTGCCCGAATAATTTAGGAACGATCCAAATTTTCTTTTCAATAATTATAAAAAAATAAAATAGTATAACACCCTTTTCAAAATAGTTTCAAATTCCCCACACATATCACATAGCATCACATTGTCACATATTCAATCATTTAACGAATAATTTAGCACGTTTAAACAGATAAATCATTTAATAACTCTTAATATGAAATTAAAATCTCATTTCATATCATATAATAACACGTAATTTTCCCGGATCTTACAAACCCAACAAGTGTGGGTTCCTAAATATTCTAACTAGTGAATTATTATTATGATTGCAGGGAAAAAGGAAAAATGTGTTAGTCATGGATAGTGGATGTTCTGTGCACATGACTCGAAACAAAGCCCTGTTATCAGAATATGAGGAGAAAGTTGGCCCAACTGTGTCTTATGGAGATGGTAACATTGGACAAACATTGGGATATGGAAATATAATCATTGGCAATGTCATCATTGAAAAAGTAGCTCTAGTGAAGGGACTAAAACACAACCTGTTGAGTATTAGTCAAATCACTGACAGAGGTTATCATGTCAACTTCTATTCCACACATTGCGAAGTAGACAGCAAACCATCAGGAAAGGTTGCACTCACTGGCTACAGGCATGGTAACATTTATGAAGCCAAGATTCAATCAAATATTGATGGCCCCTCTACTTTTCTGATCAGTAAAGCATCAGTAGATGAAAGTTGGAATTGGCACAAGAAGCTCTCTCATCTCAACTTCAGCAACATAAATGAGTTGGTTAAGAAAGATTTAGTTAGAGGATTACCTAAAGCTTTGTATACTCCTGATGGACTCTGTGATGCATCTTAAAAAGCTAAACAGAGAAGGACATCATTCAAGAGTAAATCTGAATCCTCTATTAGTGAACCATATCACATGTTACATCTTGATCTATTTGGACCAGTCCATCAGTAAGAAAAGGTACACTCTTGTAATTGTTGATGAATATTCTAGATTCACATTGGTGTATTTTCTGCACAGAAAAGATGAAACTCCTGAGATACTGTTGGACCATGTGAGAATGATTGAGACAGGCTCAAAGTACAAAGTCAAGATACTGAGAAGTGATAATGGTACTGAATTCAAGAATTCAAAGATGGAAGAGTTCTGCAAATACAAAGGAATTATTCAACAATTTTCTGCTCCTGGCACACCCCAGCAAAATGGAGTAGTTGAAAGAAAAAATAGAACTCTTATTGAAGCTGGCAGAACTATGTTGGAAGAAGTTAAATTGCCTACATACTTCTGGGCAGAAGCAGTCAATACAACATGTTATACTCAAAATCTCACACTGATAAACAGACATGGTGTAACTCCCTATCAAATGCTCAAGGAGAAGAAACCTAGTTTGAAGCATCTGCATGTGTTTGGCTGTAAATGTTTTGTTCTCAGAACTCATCCTGAACAGCTAGGGAAATTTGAAACAAAGGCTGATGAGGGAATTTTTATTGGCTATCCTACATCAAGAGCCTTTAGAGTTTTTAACTTGAGAACAAGGACTGTCATGGAGTCAATACATGTATCTTTTGATGATAAGAAGACAACTGGACTGAATGAAGACTCTCATGATAGGTTGGTCTTTAAAAATGAAGCTACCAAGGAACCTGAAGAAAAAGAATCAGATACTGATACACTATTAGTTACTGATGGGTCACCAAATCCTGATGTCACACCAAATACTGATGGTGATACTGATGGTGCTACTGATGATACTACTGACAGTCCACATGTTGAGGGGGGGAACAGCAGACTGTTACTGATACTGAAACTACTCAATCATCAGGATAGGATTCTTCAGATACTGATTCAAGTGATAATCCTGATAATTCATCAAGAGGTGACAACAACAATTCAGGGGGAGCTTCTACTGAAGCAAATTCTTCTAATCAAGACAACACCAATCCAGGGGGAGCATCTACTTCAAGGAATGATTTACCAACAGCTAGGAAATGGACAAGAAGCCATACTCATGATTTGATAATTGGGGATCCTGATGCAGGTGTTAAGACAAGAAGTGCAACTCAAAATGAATGTTTATATCATAACTTTCTATCCAATGAGGAACCTAAGAAAGTTGAAGATGCACTTAAGGATGTTGATTGGGTTACTACAATGGAAGAAGAATTGAATTAATTTGAAAGGAATGAAGTCTGGAAACTAGTGCCAAGACCAAAGAATAGGTCAATTGTTGGTACAAAATGGATTTTTAAAAATAAGACTGATTCAGATGGTGTAATTATCAGAAATAAAGCAAGGCTAGTTGCAAAGGGGTATTCTCAACAAGAAGGAATTGACTATGATGAAACTTTTGCTCATGTTGCAAGACTAGAAGCCATCAGGATCTTTCTAGCATATGCAGCTCACAAGAAATTCAAGGTTTTCCAGATGGATGTGAAAAGTGCTTTCTTAAATGGTGAACTGGAGGAAGAAGTATATGTTGAACAACCTCCTGGTTTTATTAATCCAAAATATCCAAATCATGTTTACAGATTGGATAAAGCACTTTATGGACTAAAGCAAGCTCCAAGAGCATGGTATGAAACCCTAGCTCAATTCTTACTAGAAAGTGGATTCAAAAGAGGTACTATTGATAAAACTTTGTTTTATTTGAATCATGGTAAGGATTTGTTGTTAGTTCAAATATATGTTGATGATATTATCTTTGGGTCAACAAACAATAAGTTGTGTGAAAAGTTTTCCAAGCTTATGAAGTCTAGATATCAAATGAGCATGATGGGAGAAATGAGTTACTTTCTTGGTCTTCAAGTTAAACAGACTGATGATGGCATTTTTATCAATCAGTCAAAATATACCAGGAATTTATTGAAAAGGTTTAACATGCAAGATAGTTCTACTGCAAGTACTCCCATAGCTACTGCTACCAAACTTGATCCTGATCAAGGTGCTGAGGTAGATGTAACTCACTACAGGGGAATGATTGGCTCTCTATTGTATCTCACTGCAAGTAGACCAGATATCATGTTTGCAACCTGTCTTTGTGCAAGATTTCAAGCAAATCCCAGGGAACCTGATCTGATTGCAGTTAAAAGAATTTTTAGATATCTCAAAGACACTCCTTCACTTGGTCTTTGGTATGCAAGGGAATCAGATTTTGGTTTGTGTGGTTATTCAGATGCTGATTTTGCCGGATGCAAGATAGACAGGAAAATTACTTCAGGAAGTTGTCAGTTTTTGGGTGGTAGACTAGTTTCTTGGTTCAGTAAAAAGCAAAAGTCTATCTCTACTTCAACTGTAGAAGCTGAGTATATTGCTGTAGGAAGTTGTTGTGCTCAGATAATGTGGATGAGAAATCAGTTGTTAGATTATGGCATGTCATACTCCAAGATCCCTATTTATTGTGATAACCAAAGTGCTATTGCAATGATAGGAAATCCATTTCAGCATCAGTATTAGATATCACTTCATAAGAGAACAGGTACTGGAAGGAACAATTGAACTGCATTTTGTTCTCACTGATCAACAACTAGCTGATATATTCACCAAGCCACTGCCTGAAGCTACTTTCAATAAGTTGGTGAATGAACTTGGAATGATGAACTTTGAGAGTTATTGAGAAAAGCTACAGAGAGGAAATCCTGATGGTCGTTCAGAAAGCTTTCTACACAGTATCAATGGCGTCTTCATCATTTATGAATAAACAAATAGTGATTAGTGGTGTTACTTTTGCCACTAATAATTTTGTGGTTGTTTTAGACCATCAAGAATTGCCGAATGAGTTCCATGTTATTCAAGATTTTCTTACTTCTAGTTCTTTGAAGTTTGCTCTAACAGAACCTGTTAGTATCTCTTTTAAGTCGGTGATGCAGGTGTGGAACTCAGTCAATTTTGACAAAGGGCACTCAGGCTCAATCCTGATGAGTTTTGAGTTTGATGGGGTTACTCACTATGTAACTCCTGCAATTCTGGAAGAAGCTCTTCATTTGCCTGTTCTGGGTGATAAAGTTCCTGATACAGTTTCAGATTCAACTCTCTTTGAGTTTGTTACCAAGTTAGGATACAATGGAGAGGTTAAGAGATATGGAAATCTCTTCAGGACAAAGCTAAAGAAGGAATGGAACTACTACTTTGACACCATAAGTCGATGTTTCCTGAATAAGACATCTAACTTTGATGCTCTACCATCAGAATCACTCAAAATAGGGTACTCTCTTATCTACTCTACTGTTTTTTATTATGGGTCATTTATTCTGAAAGCTTTAAGTGATAGGAAATCAGATAAGTTAGGTTCTGTCTGTTTTCTTAGATTTATTCAGCTAATTTTTAATCACTTATGTCCTAATGTTACGTTTGAAGAGGATGTGATTCTACCTATTAGTATAATTACAGAGAATAATATTAAGTCATTAGTCAACAGTGATAAGGCAAATGGTTTCACAGGCAATGCCTATATTCCTGATGAGGTCAGGCTTTTCTTTAAAGAGAAAATGCTTACTTATTACGGATCAGTTTCTGATGCTATGGGGCAAGGCCAATCACACCTTGTTCCTGACACAAACATCCCTACCAAACACTCCACAACCACCTCTACTGTCTCTCAAAAGACTGTAGTTATAAAATCAAAGAAATCATCTAGAACTGATGTGTCTGGAAGGCAATCAGGTTCAAAGGATTTCTCCTATACACCACTCACCAAACAGAAGAAACAAGGGGGTGTACAAGGGGTCCTGGTGAAGACAACTGATAAGGTTGAGGAGGTTTATGTGAAAAGAAAGTTAGTTTTAAGGGATGAAACTGATTCTGAGGATGACATGCCTATATCCTCCAAATTTAAGCTGAACAAAGAAGTTGATGATACTGCTAGTGAAGCTGTGGCACCATCTTCTAAGCCACAGAAGAAAAGAAAATTGACTAAAAGCAGGTATCATATTCCTTTGAAGAAACAGGATACTGATGGACAGGACATTTCACTTCCTGATGAGCAGTCAAATCCTGATGCTCAAGCAAATCCTGACGTTGGTAGTCCTGATGCATCACAAAGCAAAATTGTCTCTATCTCAGACTCTCCAGCCAAAGCCTCTCCAACTTCAAGAATTGTAGAAATATCATGGGAAAAGGTTGGTGTTGCTGCTTCCAAGCTTGGGTTTACACATCCAATGGAGAAGAAAAGGAAAGCAGAAGAGAAAGTCTTTCAGAGACAAAAGAAACTGAAGGGATCTAGCCCACAAGAACCGGAACCTCAATGTGGTTCAGTAGCTACTGAAGATCCTGCCACACAAGAACCACTTACTCAAAGTGTAAGTGCAGGCACAACTGAAGGAATGGTCACACAAGAACCATTTTCTCAAAGGGAGAATGAAGACATCAACATTCCTGCCCCACAAGAACCATCCTCTCAAAGTGAGGATGCAAGCATATCAGCTACAGTTTCTACTATTCCTGAAATGGAAACTTTGGTCGAGGTCACTGTCATTGAGGGAAGCACACAAAAACCTCCAACTCAAAGTGTTGAAGCAGCTTCTAAACCTCAGGCTCCACAAGAACCATTGGTAGCAAATACTGATGCATGCCAATCAAATCCTGACAGTGTTGCTCAAGGTCAATGAAAGATCCTATCTCAGAATCCAAAGATAAATTGAAAGGAGTTGTTATTCTTGATGCTGATAATGCTGATGATTCTGGAGATAGTGATAATGATGATTCTGATGATGATAATGATGGTGAGAAGGATCAGCTTGCTACAACACTCAAATCTAGTCTTGGAACTAACTTTGGTTCTTCAAGCACTTTCATAGCTGGCAAGGCTACTACAGGAAAAGATATTCGACAAGACTTTTCTGGTCCTTCTGCAATTGATCCAGCTGAACAACTAAGAAGACATGAATGGGAAAATGATTGGTACAGGTCTGATGATTCTGTTAGTTATTCATGTGCTTTGAACCATGCTTCTTATGCTGCAAGCTTAATTGAGAATGAAGATGTGAAGAATCACTTGAAGGCTACAACTCTTCTATCCAAGAGCCTCAAGTATGAAATTGATTATGTGAAAGCTACTACTGAGCTGGTGAGGACTGATATTTCCAATAACTTGACAAAGGCTCCAACTACTTGTCAACTGAGAGTTGTGGAATCTCATGTTAAGTCAATTATTTCTGAACAGTCTCACATCAACACCAGAATTAATTCATTAGATTCTAAGGTAACTGACATTCAAGCCTCTCTTTCCTTGATTTTAAATCTTTTGTCTAATCATGATGCCAAAAAGGGGGAGAAGGTAAGTCAGACAAAATGTACACCTAATCTAGTTTTGAGAAAGAATAATGATGATGATCATACTGGACATGATGGTGATGATTTGGTATTACAAGGAGAAACCTCTTATGCTGCTATTGTGAAGTCTACAATTCAAACTTCTCAAAGTCAATCCATGCAGTCAACTCGTGTTTCTGATTCTGGAGTTAGAACAGTAAGGACATTGGTGAAATCTCAGATCCTGACGGAAGAGCAAATCCTGACAGGTGATCAAATCCTGATGACTGATCAAATCCCGATGCCTGGTCATGGAGAAACACTATCTACAATTCCTAAAGGTGATGAAGATGTTCTAATTGAAAATCCTGAAGATGCTTCTAACTTATTCCCGAAGTTCAAGACACTAGATGGTAATGTTGTTACTCTTTATCACATCGATAAGAGACTTCAACAATTATTTGCAAGAAATGCACTTTCTACAGCTAGTGAAGAATATCATGATCTTTCACATGAAGAATTTTTAATTCACCAAAGAGAAATCATGGAAAGCTTTAATAATCCTGCTCCTGCTAGAGGAATAGGAGGCAGAGGTAGAAGGAGTGCTAGAAGAGGTGCAAGAAGAGGAAGAAGCTCATCAAATCAAACAATGCCTAGACAGACAGGGTCTAGAGGAATAAGAATTGAAGAAATTCCTGATGTCATTCAAACTCCAATAGTCCCTAATACTCAACTTGTCAGGACTACTGTAACAGCCCCAAATCCGGGGTCGGGGATTTAGGGTTGTCACGATCCATGTACTCTTTGCCTTACCTGTATTACTCACACCATTCATAATTCACCTGCTCATGACCCCACAACATATGTCTCACACACACACACACAGGTTAGAGTCTCAGAAACGACACCATACAACAACTGCGGAATAAATAATTTTTATTACAATACCCAAATGGCTTCTGAATCTGCTACTGATACAATTTCTAAGTATTGTTACATTACCAACTTAGCCTTCTGATGCTCACAATCCTCTAATACCATTCAGGTCTATACATAAGTTGAATACCAAAAGTCGTAGCCTGATTCGATTGGTTCGTATTACTCCCGGGATCACTGTTAGAAACTGTTTATGGAAATGCCTTGCGAGGTATGTGCCGTCCCATTGGCATCCTGCTTCGCTGCTATATAATATATATAAAATAATAGCAAGAGTGAGCGATAGCTCAGAAAGGTAATGAAAGTATGGCATAATTCTGCCCTTAATTCAACCCAGAAATAAAGCGGGTATACGACAATAATTTGTCAAAATATCTCGATACTGAAATCATTTCCTTATCGGAATGTATTCCAAAAATAGTACCATTACTGTACTTCAAATATCATTTCATAATACTCTGCAAATTTCGATATTCATACTATGAACAAAGTTCTAGTATAGTATAAAAGCTGAAATAATCAGATAACTCAGTATATCCTTTCCGTAAAATATCTGCTATATAAAATATAAGCAGACTATCAACATATACTTGAAAGATGAAGTTATAAGGAAAAATGCAATATCATCTTTCATATCAAACATTTACCTCATATCATAATTTGGAAATAAAGGCAATGTAAAATATTTCCAATCCATTTTCTAAACTCATCTGATTCCATATATCTTTTTCATAAAATCAAATACCTTTTCGTGATCTCATATGCTTTCTGACAAACTCATATACTGGAATAAACTGGAATACTCTTGAGTAAACTTTCTCTTTCTGAAAACTTGCATAAAACTGAGTAACTGCAATAATTTCTCTTTCTCTGAAAACTTGCACAAAATGTGCTCTTTCATGAATAGTGAACTGTAGATGGAGATGCTAGGCGCCGAGGATACCCCTGCGATGATCAGTCGCAAGCTGTATCCCCCTGCTGTTTTTCTACGTAGGAGGGAAGATAATCAGTGTCACACCGACTTACCTCCCCGCCAATCGGTTGTAGGCAGGAAGAACAGACCCGTTCATAGACGGTCGATTCTGTTACTCTCCACTTATCCTACGGTCGGGCACTGATAATCATCTAAGGGAAGAACAGACCCGTTCACCAGTCCGTCGGCCATATTGTAATTCCCTTAGGGGACCGGCGCTACTCAGTCCCTTACATATCTCCAAGTTCGAGTAAATCCATAACACTGAAACATAAAGTTCCTTTCCCTTTTTCCCCAAGTAGACAACTCCACAAAGTAGTCGTATCTGGTTGGAAAGGAAATTCACTCATATTTCCCAGGCTGATGCCTGTTAATGGATATCACTGATTTCACTGACCTTACTTCTCGAGTTTTGAGGAAGTAATCAAAATCATTTTGATGGTAGTATACAAGGTTGTTAAATGAATAGTTTCGAAAAGATTTAGGACCGGGCAGTCTACTGGAAACAAGCATAAAATCTTGAGAAAGGTTTCATGCATCTTTGTAGTTTGAGCGAACATTTAAGTCTTTCTGAATATAGACTTAAAAGGGAAATAGATTTGGGAACCTTCTCTAATTATGTTTATAATTGACTGAATAAAACTTTATTAGCTATCTAGGGTTTAAAGAATAGTTTTCACAAATTACTTCCTTAAGAAGTAGGGCTTTAAATAATTAACGTAAGCTATATTTAATAAAGAATATTTATGTAAAAGTAATTTCCACACACTTCCTTAACAAAGAATGGAAAATAAATTAATAAAATAACCCTAGATAGCAACTGATACCATTCTCGGTACGTAGTATAAGTACAGAGTATATATAATATAACTCTAGATAATAACTGATACCATTCCCGGTCCGTAGTTTAAGTACAGAGTATATACCCCCCCCCCCCCCTACTGAGGGTTTTCTTAACACATCAGCTCAAAATATTGCTATAACCATAGCTTATAAGCTCAACTCCTATCAATAACTGTTACTTAGCACCATAAGTATCATTTCGAAATCAAAAACACATAACATATATCTCAAAATCTTTTATTTATCACAACAACAGTTTATAGAGGCATAGGTTTGAAAACTTGCATCTAGTATAAGCATACTTCAAAATATGGTTTTAGAAACTTGCCTGATGCTCGAGAGGTGATAGAGCTCGTGACAATGTCGAACAATCTAGACAAAGTCAAACGAAAACACACGGTTAATCCCCTCGATAAACCACTTATAACTCAATGCTTAAACACGTAAGCGAAACACAACCAAGGAATTACTAGCTCGTTATAGGCTCATACTAAGTCCACGTTTAGTCGACAATTACTTAAGCCGTAGGTTTAGTCCGAAATCGATCCTCGAATACAAGTTATACTTAACCACTTACAACATTGGTTTCTAAGTCATGTTCTTAGTGGTTTTCACTTGCGCGACCTCGGCCAAAACATTTTTATAAAATCGTAAACTGATCGTTTTAATCCGAATCGTTTTTGTGAGCCTTCCCAACTGTATCTAGTATTATTCCTCAAAGTTTCACATTTTAATATGGCTTCTAAGTGGTCCAAATGTAGCCTCAAAGTGACTGACCAGAGATGGGTTGTTCCTCCGAACGGCGTTTACTAAAACTCACTTTTCTCTTAGACCGTAAATCGGATTAACCTGATTCTTGCGCTCACGTAAATTAGAAACAAGGCTCTACACACTCATGTTTATCATTTAACCAAAAGAGGCAGTTAAGGTTTCGGATTCTAGGCAGTTTATAGAGTTACCGAAAATCGGGCATTACGACGGCTTAAAATCGAATAATCCAATTTTGTCACAACATAACCAAGCCACACCGGGCATACCATACATCTACAACCTCAACAAACAACCATCATACACTTCTAAGATCAGTGGTGAGGCTCAAATCCAACACCCATCATTTTACACATTTAAACAAATCCAAACAATCACTAAATCACTTAATCATGATCTTAACTTTACTTGAACATCAAAACCACTTCAAAACTCATATAAACAAAAAGGGGCAGAGGTTTTTATACCTTCCTTGATGCTCTACCAACACTAACCAGTGGTCACAATCACTCAACAAGCCTTAGATACTCCTTAGAAAGCTTAAACCTTAAGATCCAATCAAGAAAACAAGTTAACAATTTTCAGAGTTACTATTCATCATCACTTTGTAAAATTCATATAAACTCGAAAAACAAGAGTTTGGTTCTCAACTTCTTACCACACCTTCTACTCTTCAAGGGCTTTCTTTTGAGGGCTATCTCATCACCAGGGGATGCTTGAAACTCGACTTATTGGCTTTCTAAGGTGAGTGGTCGAAACTGGAAAAGGCAGGACAGTTTCTGTTCTCCGACTTGGGGGAGCGATTTGACTAGGCTACACTCCTTTGTTGGCCATGAAATTTTGAACGAATGTTGACCATGGAGTTGAGAAGCTATGGTAAAATTTGGTGATTTAAGGATGGATAGAAATGGAGTTATAGATTTTTCTTTCCTTGATGCTTCTGCTGGCAGAATGGGGGAGAAGAGAGACTTCTTCTCTTTCTTTTTCTTTTTGTTTTGATTAATGGATAAGAATGCTGATATTTGTGGTTTAAAAAGGGGGTGAGTCATCACCTTTATTTCTTAGTCATTAGACACGTGTCGCACATGCACGAGTTTAGCTAAAGTAGCTTTACTGGTTCGTTTCCTTTCACATGGATGATCCAAATGTTGCATCCCTCGAATTAATCTTGTTACATGTTACTTCCATGTCTATATTTAGTCCTGTAAATGTTGCCTTGTTCCTCTTGAAACGATTCGAAATATTTTCTAAAGGGCGAATAAAACTCTACGCGGTTCTCGCAGTGAATAGTAACTATTCACTATTCACTTCAACAATCGAATCCTTAAATCGACTTTAATAAAATAATAAAATTCCAAAATATTAAATCCTCAAATCCTCAATTTTAATATCTCATTTCTTGAATATAATAATATATAATTCACTGCCCGGTCAAATACCACACCAAAATAAAATTTGAAATTTCTGAATTCCGATCGTCTTTGCATTCACTTATTTACTCCGTAGATCACTAATATGACTTTGGAATATCCACACTACGTCTCGTACATAGGTGGCATGAAAAAATTTCTTAACCCTCAAAATCACTATTCATCCACCAATTCACTATTCACTGATGCACTTAATCATAATAAGAAAAGTTTTAATTTTACCAAAAATTCGGGTTATTATAGTCTCCCCTCCTTAAAAGGATTCCGTCCCGGAATCAACTTAGGAATAACTGGGGGTACTTCTCTTCCATTGCACCTTCTAACTCCTAGGTGGATTCTTCCACCTCTTGATTTTCCACAAACCTCTCACTAGCTTGGCAACCTCGTCACTTAGCACTTGCTCTTTTCTATCCGTGATTTCCACATGTTGTTCTTTGTAAGTCAGACCAGGTTGTATATCTACCTGCTCGTACGCAACATATGTCGGGCATCTATAGTATACTGACGTAGCATTGACCCATGAACCCCATTATGACCATTCTACGAGTTTGGGGGGGTAAGGCTGGCTCGTAGGCCACCTTTCTGACGCGTTTTAAAATCTCAGATGGCCCAATGAATCTTGGGCTCACTTCCCTTTCTTTTCAAATCTCATTAATTCTTTCCATGGAGATACCTTTAGCATCACGAATCTCTAACCTCATATTCTCTATCTTGTTTGTATAGAAATACACCAGCATAAACTTGCTTGTCATTCATTAACTTGCCATTTAGCTTATCAATATAAGTACTATCTCTATACTCGCGGGCTTAGTCCGCATACTTTCTCTGTCTGTCTTGGTTGTCACTAGCCGCTTGTTGGTGAAATCTTTTGTCTTTCTAGTTTGTTGGACTAACATGGGTTTTGTATAAAATCTCATCCTTTAATTCCCGAACATTCGGAATCCATCTCTGTCTCATTTTAATTAAGGGTATCGGCCACCACATTGGCCTTCCCCGGATGGTAGTGTATCTCACAGTCATAATTCTAGGTCAATTCTAGCCATTTCTCCATCTCATGTTATCTACTATCACGGGTAACTCAAAGCCAATTCATTACATTCCATAAAATTTGTGGGTGCATTAGCCACCCAAAATAACCTCGTTGAAAACTCGAGGTGTCTATTCCTAGTACGAATCGCAGTCTTGGGTATATCCTCGGATTTAACTTCCAACTGGTGATACCCAGTTCTTAAATAGATTTGGAAATACACAGCAATCTTCCGCTGATCAAACAATCATTTACAAGGGTACCTATTCTCCATGTCGAACTCATACAACTCTCGAGGTTTGATACATAATTTTGTGCTAACATCTTTCTCTCTTACAACAACACCGGGCTCTCCACGGTGGTACACTGGGTCTTATCATACCCTTATACAACAACTCTTGTAACTGAGTCACTAACTCTTTCATTCCCACTATACCCTGAATACTCGGTATTCATTCTCATGTCATCCAAATCGATATCTGGTAGCTCATTAAAACCTTGTACAATCTCCCAAAACCATTGTAGTTCCCTTTATACTTGGTATCTCTTTTCTTGGCGTCAACCATAAGAGCTAATTTAAGCCTCGTATTTCTGGCATAATAATTTCTTAGTCTGAACTATACTCAAGAATCTCTGAATCTGTCTCCATTCTTTATTTATTACTCTCTCTCCCTTACAATCAGTTTGGGCTCCATGGGGTGTCAACCAACCCATTCTTATTATAATATCAACTTCTCCCAACTTGAAAAGAATCAGGTCTATCAAAAGCGTTGACCTCATATTTCTAGTTCACAACCTGGATGTACCAGTCTTATGAGAAAATCCCTCGAATGGCTATTTCTACTTGTAATTATTCCCTTAGCAGCTCGGCCTTAAGGTTTAATTGTCATGCAATTTCTTGATATACAACGATACATTAGCTTTGTCTAAACAATATAGAAGGGCACCTGCTATTTAAAGGTCCTGACAGTGGGCTGCTTGTTGGAGGTAGCCCTGGTTGAAACCCGCTGGCTTTCTTTTCTTCTGTGTTCACAAACTCCGGAACAAACCTCGATAATTCAGAAAACTTGGCTTCATACTCGGTCACAGTCATGGTTTCTTGTTTTAACTCTTTAACTTTCATTTTCATCCGGGTCTCCATATATTTCCGAAAATTATTCCTCTAATAACAACACACGCTGCACCTCTCCCAAGTCACAATACCAGCTCCCTCTGACTCCATCGTCAGTACTTATCTTGCTAACCCAGAGGTAGTGTCCATTCGTAAACAACTCCTCCAAAATCTCAATCTCACTATGGGGCATCTATCTAACACTGTTGTCACTGGAGTTCACGGCACATCGCTATTTCTTTCACATATATCGATTGACACGCTTTCCATTATCATAATATCCTTGGGAGAATAAACCAATTTCATCGATATGTCACTAACATTCTATTCGTCTTAGGGATTCGCTCCTGTCATAGGCGATTTCGTTGCGAATCTAATTCCTATCAGCGAATTTTGACTTATTTGACCTGGTTGGCCTCCCCTTAGAATTCAATAAGGATAACAAAAATTATGGGGCCTTGAAAGATAGCTCCCATATCAAAGAAAATGTCGCACACTGGTGATCATAAGGTTATGAGTTTTAAGGTAACCTTATTGGAGGTAAGAGAATTTTACCGAGAGATCAATATGATCATAAGAACTCAACGTTGTGTGCCTCAATTGAGACATTACTAAAGGTAATTAGCCTTCTTGTATTTCACAACTTACAAGTGATGGCGTCCCATCAGACTTCTATCACACAGACAGATAGTCCTTGTAGCCCCTATAAGTATAGGGTTGTTCGTCTCAGTGGAAGTTGAAAAGTATGAAAGCAATTCGATATCAATTTAATGATTATCGTCTTTCGGCAATATTTCTTTAAAGGAACACCTTGGATTAAAATTGAACAGATTCCAAAGGTGCGGTTTCCAAAGAAATGAATAACCATAAAGATACTGGTACTTAACAAACAAGTGGTGATGTATCACCATAGGGTCATTCATTATTTGAAGGAAAGTGAAAGTTTAAATAACATCATTTGGCAGGGCTTCGAAAGCCTGAAAGTAGGCATTGTGACAGCCTCTGGCACAAGTGAAACTGAATATGGTTTAGCACAAGTGTTATAAAACAACTTCGAAGAGGGAATATACCCTTTATCAGAATTCTTTCTTGGAGAGAGGTCAAGATAGATCATAGATTGGGGAGGTACCCCACATAATTTGCAAATGGGGAGGGTACTACCAAGGTCTCTACGGATGCCTTTTTATGTCGGCTCCTCTAATGGATAATCGTTCCATTCTAAAGCTTTTCTTCTTCAGGCACACCCTAAGGTGCTCGATACTTACGTCATTGCCGACTTATAATAGTCGCTAAGAATTCAACCATCAACATTTGCAATCGCAGGGAATTCTATTCGACTAGGCGCAGACATCTCAAATAAGCGTTCTGTTCTATAAGAAGACTTCGATACCGTTGTCGCCCATAGCAATGACAATTCCTCATGTCGACTAGGAGGTACTTCGGAAGATCGTTAGAATCTACAGGCTTAAATCCGGTCTCTATTTCGATCATCCTCATACCCAATATTACTTCTCCCATATCAATCCCGTGCACTACATAAGCTTAACACTTTTGGCACAATAGCCTTTTCATTTAAGTCAATCCCGGAACTTCTCAGTCCGTCTTGGTCCTTAAATATATTTCGCCTTTACCGTCCAATCTCAACTTCATCATTTTATCTCTACAATCAATTTTAGCAATCAGGTTCTGTCCACCAACCCATATAACGGCTATCTTACCCAATCCACAGGGTTCGCTCTAATTTCCACTCTCTTTGGTGACATCCTCTGGTAATCAGAAAGACAAGGTTTGCCAAAATTTGCTGAATTTCTTTCCAAAATCAGGGAAATTTGATCAATCTATTTACCTACTAGTAATGCTCGGATCTGATTTCCGACCTTTCTATTTTATCCTCATAATTCCTTCATGGTTTCCTGAGGGTGGTAAATCTCGTTCTCGATTCCGTCTTAGCATGCTTGTCTTACAATGACATTTGCATGGTACATATAACCAAAATTTTCCTTGAGATAATAAAATCCCTCAATGATGTAATAGACACTAGTTCCAGTGGAATCGCTGGTCGTGGGGGATTGAAACCTCGTAGCCAAAGCAATTCCTTTCACTATACTAGGCAACTAAGTACCCTTAATCGTTCGTGAAAATCTGAACACCTTGGTTCTTACGTATGCCGCCTCCTTATGGGCAACTATAACCGACTACGAGTAACAGGTTTCGTTCAAGTCGAATCAATCCACTGATACTGGCTATACTGCCTCTACCTCTTCTACTTTGGAGACTCTACTCCATTTTCTTTGTCATATCCCTTGATGAATCATGAACGATCCTTAAACTCTCGTCTCGTCACTTATTTGACCTCTGAAGGTTCGTCCGGTCTTATTATTAGACCTCAAGTAACACACCACATCTTTATCAATCGGCACATTTTCTACAAGATTCTTTCCTTGACCCACTATGGGGTCTTCCTCCAGATCCTCCTACGGATCTTCCTTTATCGGGTCTCCGTCCATTTCAAGGAGCGCATCATCAAATGCCTACTCGAAGGCCTCGGGATCTGGTATCTCAGAGTCCCATCCATCTATAACTCTTACGAATCGAGGTGACTAACCATGAAGTCCTAAGTACGGTTTCCCAGAAGAAGTCCCATCTCGGGCTTCATCTTAAACAGTCAGGGTCATGTCCTCTAACCCGACTAAGAACTTAATTTGAGCTCTAGATGTTCTTATCATTATTAAGGGTATTGTAAGACTCGATCTCCTATCATTTCTGAGGACTGTAACCTAATGCTCTGATACCATCTCTGTAACAGCCCCAAATCCGGGGTCGGGGATTTAGGGTTGTCACGATCCATGTACTCTTTGCCTTACCCGTATTACTCACACCATTCATAATTCACCTGCTCATGACCCCACAACATATGTCTCACACACACACACACACAGGTTAGAGTCTCAGAAACGACACCATACAACAACTGCGGAATAAATAATTTTTATTACAATACCCAAATGGCTTCTGAATCTGCTACTGATACAATTTCTAAGTATTGTTACATTACCAACTTAGCCTTCTGATGCTCACAATCCTCTAATACCATTCAGGTCTATACATAAGTTGAATACCAAAAGTCGTAGCCTGATTCGATTGGTTCGTACTACTCCTGGGATCACTGCTAGAAACTGTTTATGGAAATGCCTTGCGAGGTATGTGTCGTCCCATTGGCATCCTGCTTCGCTGCTATATAATATATATAAAATAATAGCAAGAGTGAGCGATAGCTCAGCAAGGTAATGAAAGTATGGCATAATTCTGCCCTTAATTCAACCCAGAAATAAAGCGGGTATACGACAATAATTTGTCAAAATATCTCGATACTGAAATCATTTCCTTATCGGAATGTATTCCAAAAATAGTACCATTACTGTACTTCAAATATCATTTCATAATACTCTGCAAATTTCGATATTCATACTATGAACAAAGTTCTAGTATAGTATAAAAGCTGAAATAACCAGATAACTCAGTATATCCTTTCCGTAAAATATCTGCTATATAAAATATAAGCAGACTATCAACATATACTTGAAAGATGAAGTTATAAGGAAAAATGCAATATCATCTTTCATATCAAACATTTACCTCATATCATAATTTGGAAATAAAGGCAATGTAAAATATTTCCAATCCATTTTCTAAACTCATCTGATTCCATATATCTTTTTCATAAAATCAAATACCTTTTCGTGATCTCATATGCTTTCTGACAAACTCATATACTGGAATAAACTGGAATACTCTTGAGTAAACTTTCTCTTTCTGAAAACTTGCATAAAACTGAGTAACTGCAATAATTTCTCTTTCTCTGAAAACTTGCACAAAATGTGCTCTTTCATGAATAGTGAACTGTAGATGGAGATGCTAGGCGCCGAGGATACCCCTGCGATGATCAGTCGCAAGCTGTATCCCCCTGCTGTTTTTCTACGTAGAAGGGAAGATAATCAGTGTCACACCGACTTACCTCCCCGCCAATCGGTTGTAGGCAGGAAGAACAGACCCGTTCATAGACGGTCGATTCTGTTACTCTCCACTTATCCTACGGTCGGGCACTGATAATCATCTAAGGGAAGAACAGACCCGTTCACCAGTCCGTCGGCCATATTGTAATTCCCTTAGGGGACCGGCGCTACTCAGTCCCTTACATATCTCCAAGTTCGAGTAAATCCATAACACTGAAACATAAAGTTCCTTTCCCTTTTTCCCCAAGTATACAACTCCACAAAGTAGTCGTATCTGGTTGGAAAGGAAATTCACTCATATTTCCCAGGCGGATGCCTGTTAATGGATATCACTGATTTCACTGACCTTACTTCTCGAGTTTTGAGGAAGTAATCAAAATCATTTTGATGGTAGTATACAAGGTTGTTAAATGAATAGTTTCGAAAAGATTTAGGACCGGGCAGTCTACTGGAAACAAGCATAAAATCTTGAGAAAGGTTCCATGCATCTTTGTAGTTTGAGCGAACATTTAAGTCTTTCTGAATATAGACTTAAAAGGGAAATAGATTTGGGAACCTTCTCTAATTATGTTTATAATTGACTGAATAAAGCTTTATTAGCTATCTAGGGTTTAAAGAATAGTTTTCACAAATTACTTCCTTAAGAAGTAGGGCTTTAAATAATTAACGTAAGCTATATTTAATAAAGAATATTTATTTAAAAGTAATTTCCACACACTTCCTTAACAAAGAATGGAAAATAAATTAATAAAATAACCCTAGATAGCAACTGATACCATTCTCGGTACGTAGTATAAGTACAGAGTATATATAATATAACTCTAGATAATAACTGATACCATTCCCGGTCCGTAGTTTAAATACAGAGTATATACCCCCCCCCCCTACTGAGGGTTTTCTTAACACATCAGCTCAAAATATTGCTATAACCATAGCTTATAAGCTCAACTCCTATCAATAACTGTTACTTAGCACCATAAGTATCATTTCGAAATCAAAAACACATAACATATATCTCAAAATCTTTTATTTATCACAACAATAGTTTATAGAGGCATAGGTTTGAAAACTTGCATCTAGTATAAGCATACTTCAAAATATGGTTTTAGAAACTTGCCTGATGCTCGAGAGGTGATAGGGCTCGTGACAATGTCGAACAATCTAGACAAAGTCAAACGAAAACACACGGTTAATCCCCTCGATAAACCACTTATAACTCAATGCTTAAACACGTAAGCGAAACACAACCAAGGAATTACTAGCTCGTTATAGGCTCATACTAAGTCCACGTTTAGTCGACAATTACTTAAGCCGTAGGTTTAGTCCGAAATCGATCCTCGAATACAAGTTATACTTAACCATTTACAACATTGGTTTCTAAGTCATGTTCTAAGTGGTTTTCACTTGCGCGACCTCGGATAAAACATTTTTATAAAATCGTAAAATGATCTTTTAAATCCGAATCTTTTTCGTGAGCCTTCCCAACTGTCTCTAGTATTATTCCTCAAAGTTTTACATTTTGATATGGCTTCTAATTGGTCCAAATGTAGCCTCAAAGTAACTGACCAGAGATGGGTTATTCCTCCGAATGGCGTTTACTAAAACTCACTTTTCTCTTAGACCGTAAATCGGATTAACATGATTCTTGCGCTCACGTAAACTAGAAACAAGGCTCTACACACTCATGTTTATCATTTAACCAAAAGAGGCAGTTAAGTTTCCGGATTCTAGGCAGTTTATAGAGTTACCGAAAATCGGGCATTACGACGGCTTAAAATCGAATAATCCAATTTTGTCACAACATAACCAAGCCACACCGGGCATACCATACATCTACAACCTCAACAAACAACCATCATACACTTCTAAGATCAGTGGTGAGGCTCAAATCCAACACCCATCATTTTACACATTTAAACAAATCCAAACAATCACTAAATCACTTAATCATGATCTTAACTTCACTTGAACATCAAAACCACTTCAAAACTCATATAAACAAAAAGGGGCAGAGGTTTTTATACCTTCCTTGATGCTCTACCAACACTAACCAGTGGTCACAATCACTCAACAAGCCTTAGATACTCCTTACAAAGCTTAAACCTTAAGATCCAATCAAGAAAACAAGTTAACAATTTTTGGAGTTACTATTCATCATCACTTTGTAAAATTCATATAAATCGAAAAACAAGAGTTTCGTTCTCAACTTCTTACCACACCTTCTACTCTTCAAGAGATTTCTTTTGAGGCCTATCTCATCACCAGGGGATGCTTGAAGCTCGACTTATTGGCTTTCTAAGGTGAGTGGTCGAAACTGGAAAAGGCAGGACAGTTTCTGTTCTCCGACTTGGGGGAGCGATTTGACTAGGCTACGCTACTTTGTTGGCCATGAAATTTTGAAAGAATGTTGACCATGGAGTTGAGAAGCTATGGTTAAAATTTGGTGATTTAAGGATGGATAGAAATGGAGTTATAGATTTTTCTTTCCTTGATGCTTCTGCTGGCAGAATGGGGGAGAAGAGAGACTTCTTCTCTTTCTTTTTCTTTTTGTTTTGATTAATGGATAAGAATGCTGATATTTGTGGTTTAAAAAGGGGGTGAGTCATCACCTTTATTGCTTAGTCATTAGACACGTGTCGCACATGCACGAGTTTAGCTAAAGTAGCTTTACTGGTTCGTTTCCTTTCACATGGATGATCCAAATGTTGCATCCCTCGAATTAATCTTGTTACATGTTACTTCCATGTCTATATTTACTCCTGTAAATGTTGCCTTGTTCCTCTTGAAACGATTCGAAATATTTTCTAAAGGGCGAATAAAACTCTACGCGGTTCTCGCAGTGAATAGTAACTATTCACTATTCATTTCAACAATCGAATCCTTAAATCGACTTTAATAAAATAATAAAATTCCAAAATATTAAATCCTCAATTTTAATATCTCATTTCTTGAATATAATAATATATAATTCACTGCCCGGTCAAATACCACAGCAAAATAAAATTTGGAATTTCTGAATTCCGATCGTCTTTGCATTCACTTATTTACTCCGTAGATCACTAATATGACTTTGGAATATCCACACTACGTCTCGTACATAGGTGGCGTGAAAAATTTTCTTAACCCTCAAAATCACTATTCATCCACCAATTCACTATTCACTGATGCACTTAATTATAATAAGAAAAGTTTTAATTTTACCAAAAATTCGGGTTATTATAACTACTTTTGGTGATGAAGGAATGGTTGAAGATGATGAACCACTTTTGAGGAGAAGACCAAGACAACCAACTCTCATCAGTAATACAACTCAAATTGAAGATTCTAATCCTGACATTGTTCCTGACATTGTTCAAGATCCTGATGAATCTGAAATTCTACAAGAGGTTGGTTTGTTAATTTTATCTACTGTGGTTGATTCTCATAATGAAGAAGTGGATGAAGAAGAAAGAAAGAAGAAGAAGAGAAGTAACAAGAACAACAAATAGAGATTTTAAGCTCTATGTGCAAAAGCTTAAAAATTCAAATAGGATGTTGTGGAGAAATGCTAGAAGACAACAACCTCAGCTAGAAAAGAGCTATGTTCTTGAGAAGGAAAAGGACAAGAAGTGGAAACATATTGACACACTAAGGTGTGATAGACCTGTCAATTATTAGTCTGGTGGAATTATAACAAATGTCTTCAGTGTTGCAGACTTTTCTGATTCACAAAGATCTAAAGCACTCTGGTTACAAATGTTCTCAAACTTAAAGCAGATGCCACACAACTCAAGAGGAGGAATAGGTCACAAAGATGCTGAATTTCTGAACATGCCACATGTTGACCCTCACTCTTTGACTGAAATTGGAGGTAATTTAACTTCTGAACACCTGAACAATTTATTAGCTGTTGATATAGTTATAGATTGTCATGATGGTACTGAAAAGAAAGAGAAACTTTTGTACTTCATGAAAGATGAAAGTGTGAAGATTATGTCCATTCAAGAGCTGTTAGTCAAAACTACAAAGGAACTGAAATATGTTCACTGTCTGCTTAAATGGAAAAATAAAGTGTGCAAGGAATGGTCAGATATGATTCTGTCAACCATAAGGAGAAGATTTGATGAAGGAAGAAATTACAATGGTGATTATACTCCCATGTACTTAAATCTAAAAGATCAGGATGTGGAAATGCAAAGAGGCACTGCTGTTAAAGAAAATGTCTTTTGGCATGAAGCAACTGACTCTTAATCCTGATGGGAAGGAAATTTCTTACCTCCTGGTTGAAGATCGTAGTCTACAAAGAAGTTTGATTCAAAATCATAGAGCAACTATCTACCAGATAAATGAGGAAGATGAAGAACTCAAAAATCTTAAGGAAAGACTAATTCAGATTCTTGAAGACAAAGAAGAAAGTCTACTGTCAAGCTTCTTGAAGATGAATTTTTTCTACCAGAAAATCTAAAAAGATAAGTTTGCTGCTGTAAATACTTGTACATTTTGTAAATAAGTTTTTGGCATCATTGAATCTAGGAATCTATACTTTATTTTACAAAGTATGAGATTGGGGGAGATTATTAGATCAGGATTCAGTGATCGTCAGGATCTAGACTTAACTGATCAGGATTGCTGATGTCATCGGTATTTGCTCAAGCGTCAATATCAGGATTTCTATCAGGACTGTGATCAGGATTAATCATCAGGACTGGAAGCTGATCAGGATTACAACTTCGAGTTATTTATGGAGTCTAGTTAAAGAAGGAAGTTTATTTTGTTGGTTCTTAGTTTATAGGAATGCAGCTGTCGGTTAGGATATGTTTCAATATTGTTTGTAATTGATTTGGACTTATCTTGTAATCAATAGAGAAGTTGTGTAGTATATAAACACAGTTTAGGTTTTGATTTTAGATCAATAGCTTACACAAGTATATTGTAATTACCTAGAAGCTCTCAAGAACATCAGAATTTCTTGAGAGAGTTTTGTAACAGTTTTATATCAGAATTAATAAAGCTGTTATTCTTTCATATTTGTGATCTATATTTTATTAAGTCGAGAATCTTAAACAATTGTATTCAACCCCCCTTCTACAATTGTTTATTACTGGGCAACAGACAGCATGTTTATTCCTCGTACTAGTCATGTGTACAATATCTTCTGGGTCTTGAACAAAGTGAACTTCTTCCACATTACATTACTTATTACATGTATGTATGATAGTACAATTTGAACAAAGAACATTTTAATTGGCTATGACAGTATGTTTCTCTTAGTCTAATTAAAGACTAATTATATAATTAAGTTGTCTTCATGCAATTATCCATAAATCCTAACACTTAGAAAATCGAACTTTATACCTCAAGATCAGAATTATACACCCCAACCACTACACCAAAGTTGTCTTTTGTGTAAGTTCTTATCTACAATTTATGTAACCATATCTTTACTCTAAATTATTAAAACAAATATTTTAATTATAAAATCATTGCAGATGAAGTTGAAAAATTCTATTTTTTGCATACATGATAATTTCATGATGATCTTGAAATTCGTACGGTTGGATCATCGGGAAAAAAAAATTAATTGTTTTTAATGTAACCCTAATCTAACTCCTAAATTTCAACCTCTAAATCGTAAACATCTCCTTTCCAATTTTGCAAAGAGTTGTATTTATAAAACATTTGTTTGCCAAATTTTTTGAGTTGAGTAGATTGGTTAGTTCGAAAATTGACATTTGAAGCATATTTATGATATTTAAATAAATTTTATTTATTTTTGTAATAATTTAAAATTTATGTGTAAATGTTTTTTTATTATAAAATCATCACAAATGAAGTTAAAAATTATAATTATTTGCGTAAATGATAATTTGATAATAATCTTGACATCCGTACGATTGGATCATCGAAAAATAGATTTAAAAAAACATATTTGATGTAACATGAGCTAACTCCTAAATTTAAATATGATTTTAAAATTTAATTTTAAAAATGACAGTTGGTGGGAAATGTGATCCGGTGGTAGGAATAGACTAACATGGTATTTCAGCCAATAACAAGACAATGTGCAATCGCTGTTTAACCAAAACGATGCCAATTTGTTGTAGTTAGACACGCTGACAACAACATCGTGGCAAGTGGGTCCCTCTGGAATCTTTTCCTACCAACAGTTAATAGGAAATAAAGTTAGTAGGAATTGTTTCGGCAAAACGACGTCGTTTAAATATTGTCAGACATGTTGAGAAATGACGACGTGACAGATGGGACCCATTAGAGTCATTTTCTACCAACATCGGTAAGAATTGGTCCTTGCATTTCCTACCATAGTCATTTGGTAGGAAATACTATGGGAAAAACGACATCATTTCTTTGTTGACGTGGATTGGCAGGTCCCTCATCGACCATTTCCTATCGACAACCTACCGTTGTCGATAGGAAATGAAGAGCATTTCCTACTAACTATGGTTTTGGTAGGAAATAGTCCTTTGACCTGAAAATCAGTAAAAAATGCTTCGGGAAGAATTATAGGGTAGGAAAAGTCCATTTTTCTTATAGTGAAATGTGAAAATCTTAATATGGTGACACAACTTAAAAAAAAACTCTAAATAATGTGCTGGGAATTTTTCCGCGAAAATAGCATTCCAACAAATTCATAGGGAAACAATTGAATTTGAGCTCGATTTATTTCATTCAGCAAAATTCAGTTTTATTGATGGGAACTCTTCACAGTCACCAAAATATAACGACCGAAAATGGTCGAATTCAGGTCAGATTTATTCGGTTAAAATTGACTGAAAATGATTATTTTTATTTGATCGAAAATGTGCACTCGGTCAAAACTCAATTGATGTTGACTATATAATCAACAGTATGTGGCTGAATTTGTCGCTAACTGAGTTTCTGCATATTTCTTGAAGTGTTAATTGATTATTTAGGAAATCCTCAACTTCACCAGTTTTTTGCTGAAAGAAAATCTGACAAACATACTGAAAGTCCATACCATAAATCCAGTGAGCTAGATGATTGGCCCCCTTCTATCCTGCAGGCTCATTTGAAAGCTCACCGCCTCCTGCTTAAACTCATCTCGGGGCATCAACCTACCTCCTTACAAATAGCCTATTTTGAGATTATACCATAGCTCTTACGGTCTTACCTAGTTTGTTGGACCTCTTAAGCGCATCCACAACATTATGATATTATTCGTTTTCAGACATTCAACAACTGTCAACTGGTATCATATTTAAATGTTAAAAACTGATACAAAGGTCATGGCCAGTAGTAATGTTTTGGTGTGGTATGCTCATACTATGAAGGCAATTCCAGATCTTATTCTATTGTTATTTTGATACAAGAGGGAGAGAGATAATATTTTGTGGAAGTTTATTATTTTATTTATTATAAGGCTCTTTATATTGAGCTTATACTAGACAAACTTGCATGATTAGTGCCACAAGATCAGCCTAATCAATTACAAATATTCTACAATCAATCAACATAAAAACAAATTCAACTATTTAATATTTCAGTTACAATTTTAAATCAAACATTCCAACATATTCGACAATTAATTTTCGTCAAAACTTTCCTGATATTAAGATACTGATCAGGCAGCGTGTCCCGTAGTTGAACAATTATAGTAGTGTTATAAGGATGAAAATATTGATAATTTTAGGAGGGGAGATGTTGTGGGAAGTTACAACTCAAATCTTACATCGAGTAGATAAAAGAATATAATGAATAAAAAAGCTCTAAATTAATTTAGTATGAGATATTTTGAAATGTAAAAAAAACAATGATAACTATGTTGGAAATATTAACAATTACAGCAACATTGAGGCAGTTATATAAATTATTTAACAAGTCCAGGCCAAGACAACAATTAACGAAACAAATCATGAAGGTAAATAACATGCATATCAGTGACTGAATAAACAAAGAAAAGAAGAGAGGTGTACCAGGAGCCATAGCCATAACAGTGTACAAAAGAAGTTTTAAAACAAAAATCAGTTGAGTCGCCAGTCCTTGCAAGAAGTCCTGACTGCTCTTGAAGAGATAATTGCCTCCACTTACTGTGTTGGGATGCTTGCAACACCTCCTCCAGGATAAAACAGCTCCGAGCAACGGGTTCACAGCAACTCCGATGCTCAACTTCGACTAGCACCTCAGTCGCCGGAGAAACCACAAGCAGACAAGCTTCAAACTAAATATTGAGGGGAGAGTAGAAAGTGTAGAGAATGTAAGGTGTGGTACTTAAGAAAATAATCAGCAACTTAGCTCTCTATTTATAGTAGAGGCTAAACGTAACTGATACCACCCTAATTAATATTAGAATCGTAACTGACAATTTACATTTAATACATATTTAATCCACATATCAGTTTAATATTTTCGAATATATCTATCAAATCCTATCCAGGTTCATTCGAATATCAAATCCTGTCCAGGTTCATTCGAATATCAAATCCTGTCCAAGTTCATTCGAATATCAAATCCTGTCCAGGTTCATTCGAATATCAAATCTTGTCCAGGTTCATTCGAATATCAAATCCTATCCAGGTTCATTCGAATATCAAATCCTGTCCAGGTTCATTCGAACCCAATTTTGATAAATTAATTCTAATTAAAATATTAAATCACCTAAATAAAATCCCTCGCCCAGGTCGCCTCGCGTACGTGAGACGCCGAGACATTCGCCCAAAACGCCCTTTATTTAGTTCAATGTGGGACAAATACACATTCTCATTTCAAGCTCTTTCAAGCTACTAACTTTAACTTTATTTCTCTATGGATTTCACTAAGAAAATTACTTAGATCTATATATGAAAATTTAAGTCCCCATAACAAGGAACAATTTCCAATCGTTAAAATCCGGAATTAATATCAAGAACATATAAATACTTATGCTCCAAAACTCCATTTTCTAACAATCCCCCACAAATCCATACAGAAATGCATTCAGGTTTCTTATCATGACTTGTTTTTTTAGAGTCAGTACCATTCCGGGTTTGAACCCTCCTGAGTCCCCTACTTCGATGGCTAACGGATTCAGATGGAATGTTTCACCTTGAATCTTAATCCGTTTGATGTAACCATGTTCCATAAACGACGACAAGTCAAAAGCTATGGTGCCAATCTACGGCTTTGAGACATTAATGGTCTTGTCTCGATCCTGTTCGTCGAATGCTTCAGAGAATAACCATTTCCCCTAATTGCGACCACACAATTACATTCGCTTAGCTTGGTGTAATATCCCCAAATTTTGTACTTATTTAAGAACTATTGATGAATAGTAACTTTTGTTAAAAAAACCACTAATGAATCGTAACTTTTTCATTTAAAAAGTTTTTCAGACCACACTATATACGGGACGATATAATAAACTTTCAAAGTCGTATTAGTGATCTACGATGTAAATGAAGGAATGCAAAAGTTGTCAGAATCGGAAAAATAGCATTTCTGTTTTCTCCGAAATTTCACCAATAACGGACGGATTAATCATTATTTGAAATTATTGGAGGATTTAAATTATCAATTCCATGGATATGGATTTAATAAAAGAATTAGTAATGTCAAGGACAGTTACGGTAAACTACTTCGATAGAACACTTAAGAAACCCTGCGAACATTCTACGAGATTAAGCGGTGACGGAACAACGCGACACTTACAGGATTAAATGTAGGCATGGAAGTAACATGTAACAAGATAAATACAAGGAATGCAACAATTGGATCATCCGTGTGAAAGGAAATGAACCAGTAAAGCCACTTTATCTCTAGACTCATGCATGTTTGACAAGTGTCCAATGATAAAGCAACAAGAGCTATGACTCACCACTTTTAATACAAAATATCATTTCTATCAACAAATCAACCAAGGAAGAAAAGCAAGAGCTCTCCCCCTTGAAGAACATTCGGCCATTTTTAGAAAAAGAAGGATAGAGTTTTTAAAATCAAGCTTCCACTTATCCATAAATCATGTTCTTGGATTCTAAAGCTTCCATATTTCCAAACTAAGGTAATCTCTTAATCCTAGCATCATCCATTAAGGACTATACAAGGCTTATTAAACTCCTATACACTCCAAGGAAGGTATAACTCTTGAAACCCTTGTTTATAATTTGATTTATATGGTTAGTTTTAAGTATAGTTTAGTTGGTATGAACATAAGGATGGTTGATTGATTTTGATGAAAGTTTGATGTGGTTTTGATGATGAATAAGTAGATGTTGGTTTTGACTATGGTTGATGATGATTATGGATTAGTAATGATGTTGAGGATTTGACTTGGTGATTTGGTTGGATTGATCATGTAAAGTTTGTGATTAAACTTTGGAATCATTAAAACATAGCCGTTATAATGCCCGATTTTCCTTAGCCTTGTTTTGTTTGTGATGTTCGAACATAATACCTTCTGTCCAAGGTCACCACTGCCTAGTATAGTGTAGGTCTTGTTTCGAGGTTCGTTTTGGTGCGAAGATCATGTGAATCCGATTTACGGTTTAGGAGAAACAAGTGTTTTAGTAAAGGATGTTTCGCGAAACCAAACTATACCACTTAGCCAACTTTGAGGCAATGATCAAACCCCTTAAGCGACTAATTAGAATGTGAAACTTTGTGTTAACATGCTAGGTACGTTTAGGAAGACCCTTGAAAAGATTTCGTGTTAAAAGGATTAAATCTCAATTTTATAAAAATGTGTGAACAAGCTTACGCGAGTAGAAGTTCTTAAAGCGTTAACTTGAAAATGAACTTGTTACTTGAGATAGTACGTACTTAGTATCATGAAAGTGTTAAGTGATTAACCTCGGATATTTTGACTATGTATAGATCGTCGGATCAACCCGAGGCACACTACCCCTACCTCACCACCAGGCAAGTTTTCGAAACCTATACTACTGTTGTTGTGATAATAACTGTTTTCATATATGATATGCAAATGCGATATATAAATTGCATGCTTATTTTCGAACTGCTATATATAGCGATACTCGAGGTTATGACTTGATGTTGGGACTTATAAGCTAGATATGGGATATCAGCTATAAGCCAGATTTGTTTATAAATGCCCTAGGTTAAGGGCGTATGATATTTCTTTAGATCAGAAGTAAATATATTTCTGTATATGTTAAAGATTATTTTCCGATAAAGATATCGGGTATCTGTTATTCGATGACTATTTAATTAATGAATATTATTTTTGAATATTCATTTAAGGATTATTTATTTAATGGATATTATTTTGAATATTCATTTAAGGAATATTTATTTAATGGATATTATTCTGAATATTCATTTAAGGATTATTTATTTAATGAATATTATTTTTGAATATTCATTTAAGGAATATTTATTTAATGGATATTATTCTGAATATTCATTTAAGGATTATTTATTTAATGAATATTATTTTTGAATATTCATTTAAGGATTAATTATTTAATGGATATTATTTTTGAATATTCATTTAAGATTTATTTATTTAATGAATATTATTTTTGAATATTCATTTAAGGTTTATTTATTTAACGAATATTATTTTGAATATTCATTCAATCCTTATTTAGTTAATGAATATTATTTTCGAATATTCATTTAATCATTATTTACTTAATGAATATTATTTTCGAATATTCATCTAAGGTTTACTTATTTATTTAATATTATTAATTATGTTTAAATCAAAAATAGGTTCCCAAAACACTGTTTTTCCATTTAAATCTGTCTTTTAAGAGGATTTAAATGCTCGCTCAACTATCAAAAATATGGGAAACCTGATTTAAGTGACTGCTACTCTTTTTAAACTCTTAACTCAAAACTGTCAGGGGACAGATATTATCTCAAAGCAATTTAGTTGCTGCAAGTCAAATATTGTGTTACCACCTCAACGCTCGAGGGGTAAATTGATGGAACAAGTCGATATCCATTAACAAGCAATAGCTTGGGAAATATTGGAGAATCTTCCTTTCCAACATAGATATAACTACTGAGTGGAGTCGTATCAACAAGTATTACACTTGGGGAAAGGAGGAAGATCTTTACGTTTCAGAGTCATGGATTTCATCTGAACTAGGAGTGGTGTAAGTGGTCCAGTTGCGCTGACCCACCCATTTTTTTATTGCCCCAAATGGGCCGGGAGATCCGGAAAGGTGGTAGACAATGTCAGGCTGTCGTGAGTCTTCCATCTACATGTAGAAAACATATATTTGTTGTACGACCTGCTACTGATCATAGTAAGGTTGGTACGACGGGCGCGGTAGAAACTCCGGTATTAGTTCATCATCCATTTTGGATAATTCTGCAACATGTATTGAAAGGGACTACGGATGACATCCTTGGTACAGGTTTATCGATCATGTTGGCAGAGAGATTCTGCAGCATGTATTGAAAGGGACTAAGGATGACACCCGTGGTACAGGTTTACCGATCATGTTGGCAGGGGGTCGAAAAGTGTTCAAAGAAAATTAAGTTGAAATAAATCCTTGTAACTTCATCTTTTATTTCATGAGTTATGACTCTGATAAAACTTTACTCGGATTATATATGCATAAGTGGATTTTGGGGTTACGGAAACATTATATTAATTTTGCTTGTAACTTCATCCTTTATATTATACTAGTCTCTTATCCGTTTAAGGCATAACATGTGGCTATAAAAATATCTTTGAACTGTTATATACTGATAATTTGTTATAAACTATTTTGGTGGGCTCTATTGCTCACCCTTGCTTCATTTATTTATATCACAACAACAGCTAGAGCAGATGGCCCGCAACAGGCACACTCTGCGCAAGTAGGTAGCAGCCGTCAGAGATTTACCCGCTGAGGTCGTAGCCGCCATAGCTGAGGTAGTAGTAACCAGTAGTCTAAGCTACGGCTTTTGTGTATCAGACTTATTTATATTTATGATTAATGTAAGCAACGGCAATAACTATCAAGTGTACTCTGTAATCTTTTGGGTTTGTAATGACTTATAACTTGTGGATCCTATAACTAGATACTTATTCCAATTTCATCTCTGGGACTATAACTAGTTGTGTGTGTGTGGTGTTGTTATTGTGGGGTCACAGCATGCAGTTTAATTGTTTGGATTCAAGTGCAAGTATTATTGATGGGAATTGAGACCGTAACGACCGGATCCCCGACCCCGGATCTGGGGCTGTTACACTGGGCATCTCCAGAGATGTACCGCTACCATCTCGTCAAATGACTTGACCCCATTCAGAGTTATAAAACTCTTGCTTTCATAGCAGTGTTAGTACCTTCTAGGTTTTCAGGGAATAGACACAGATACAAAAGTATCATTTATGTAGCAAAGATACTACCAATTCATCCTTACAGCTTGTTATTACCACATTGAATACACTTTCAAGGGATCTCCTCTCATGTGTATTGGGTTTCCACTGTTGATGAATCATGATGGGTTGACAGTCCCATTCCCAACCTTGACTTAAGGACCACTGCAGGTTCCAGTCCTTTAGTCAAAGGATCCGCTATATTATTCTGAGTTCCTATGAACTCTATAGCTATAATCCTATCAGACACTAAACCCCTTATAGACTTGAGTCTAACTTGGATGTGTCTCTTTGTTTTAGCATTATACTTTTTACTACTAATCTTGTCGATAGTTGTTCGACTATCACAATGAATAGCAATCGCAGGAAGCGGTTTGCTTACTCCAGGTATCGCAGACATAAGTCTGTGTAACCACTCAGCCTCCGTCCCAGTGGCATCAAGTGCACACAACTCAGCCTCAAAAGTAGACCGAGTAACAATAGTTTGTTTAGTTGACTTCCAGGATATTGCTGCACCCGCTAAAGTGAATACGTATCCAATCACTCCATTGGAACCAGACTTCTTAGTTATCCAACTTGCATCACTGTACCCCTCAAGTACACCAGGAAATCTCCTGTAGTGTAAACTAAGGTACATTATGCCTTTCAGATATCTAAGTACTCTATCAAGAGCATCCCAATGAGTTCTGTTTGGACAGCTTGTATATCTAGCCAACTTAGACACAGAGTATGAAATATCTGGTCTAGTACAGTTAGCAAGATACTGCAAGCTCCCAATAATCTGAGAATGCCTTAACTGAGACACAGGTACTCCTGAAGTATTCTTGACAAGGGCAACTTTAGGATCATATGGTGTACTAGCGATTCTACACTGTGAATAACCATATTTCTCAAGTATAGATTTCTCTATATAATGAGACTGTGATAAAGTTATTCCGTCAGCTGATTGAGTCAGCTTGAGTCCAAGAATCAGGCTAGCTTCACCCATATCCCTCATTTCAAAATGCCTTTTCAAGAAAGCTTTTGTCTCGTTAATAATCTCAATATTGGTTCCAAACAGTAATATGTCATCTACATATATGCACAAGATGACATATTCACTACCTTTAACTTTGGTGTAGACACACTTGTCACTTTCATTAATAGTAAAACTGGAAGGCAAAATAGTTTCATCAAACTTTTTATGCCAATCCCTGGGAGCTTGTTTCAAGCCATAGATAAACTTGATCAACTTACATACTTTCCTTTCATTGCCAGATGCAACAAATCCCTCAGGCTGATCCATATATATATCTTCTTCAAGTTCACCATGAAGAAAAGTTGTCTTTACATCCATCTGATGGATGATAAGACCATGGACGGAAGCTAATGCGATAAGCATTCGGATTGTTATCATCCTAGAAACTAGAGAGTATGTATCAAAGCAATCAATGCCTTCCTTTTGCTTAAAACCCTTAGCTACCAGTCTAGATTTGTACTTATCTATTGAGCCGTCAGGGTTCATCTTCCTTTTAAAGATCCATCTGCACCCGATAGTAGAACACCCAGGAGGGAGATCAACTAACTCACATGTCCCATTAGAAACAATAGAGTCAATTTCACTCTTTACAGCGCCCTTCCAGTGCCTAGACTCTGAAGAATCCATAGCTTGTTGGAAAGTTAAAGGTTCATCCTCGACATTGTAAGTGATAAAATCACCTCCAAAATCCTTGACTACCTTTGCACGCTTACTTCTCCTTGGTTCCTCTACTTCCCTAGTTGTAGAGCTACTACTAGGTTCCGCCCCCACATTTGTCATTTTTTCCCACATGATCAGGAATAGAACTCGATGTGTGAGCAGGATCTTCCTCAGAAGCATCTTGAGGTATACCAGTCTTCATAAGGTAGACATCCTCAAAGAATGTAGCATCACGAAATTCAACTATCGTGTTAGCCACTATACCGTCTATGTCAGATTTTAAAACTAAAAATCTCATAGATGTAGTGGTTTCAAGATAGCCCAGAAAGATACAATCAACAGTCTTCGGACCTAGCTTCTTTCTCTTGTGTTCAGGGACAAGTACCTTAGCAAGGCACCCCCACACACGAAGATACTTAAGACTAGTCTTCTTTCCTTTCCATAACTCAAAGGGTGTCTTGTCCATGTGTTTTAGAGGGACTCTATTCAGAATATGGCAAGCCCCACATGTATTTAGGCAACCCAGAATTAATAAGCATACTATTAATCATATCTTTAAATGTTCTGTTCTTTCACTCAGCAACCCCATTAGACTCATGTGTGTATGGTGGAGTAACTTCATGAACTATACCATTTCTTGCGCAAAATTCATTAAAGGAGTTACTCGTATACTCACCACCTCTATCAGATCTCAATCTTTTTAGTACCTTACTAGTTTGTTTTTCAACTTCAGTTTTATAAATAATGAATTTACTAAGTGCTTCATCCTTATGTCTAAGTAAATAAACATAACAATATCTGCTACTATCATCTATAAAGGTAATGAAATATCTAAACTGGTCCTTAGTCAACACACCACCAAATTCACAAATATCAGTGTGTACTAAATCTAACAAGTCTGAATCCCTAACAATATTATGAAAAGGTTTCCTTATTTGTTTAGCAGACACACATACTTGACATTTAGAATTCTTTTCTATAGTATGTCTTGGAATCAACTCTAAGTTCATCATATTCTTAAGAGCACCAAAATTTAAGTGACCAAATCTAGCATGCCATAAATTTGAAGATTCAACACAGTTAACAGAAGGAGTAATATCTTTAATCAACGTTCCCAAAACGGGCTCAGCATTTATTACAAATAAACCATTTTACAAGTAACCCTTGCCAAAAAATGTACCAGTATGAATAAGAACTACTTTATTACACTTGAGAGAGATTTCAAAACCATTAGAAACTAAACAGCTTCCACTTATTATGTTTCTACGCATGTCGGGAACATGATGCACTCTAGTCAGGGATAGAATACGAGCCAAAGGGAACTTCAGGTCCATGTTTCCTACTCCATGTACTTAAGCAGCACTAGCATTCCACATCGTCACTGTCAAGCTATGACTCTGTTTTATAAGACACAAATAAACTAATGTCAGCACAAATATGCACATTAGCTCCAGTATCAATCAACCATTCATTTAACAGATAAGTGGAAAATAGTACAGGGTTGTAGGTAACATACCGGTCCAGTTGGTTTCAGAAGCCGTAGCCTCACCAACAACCATGTTCACTACAGGCCCACTTGCGGTTCCAAGCACAGCATTCTCTTGGCTACCACCTCGGTTTTCTTCGCTTTCTTTGTAGGACAGTCCTTACTCCAGTGCCCAACCTGCCCACAAGACCAACATGGTTTGTTTGCCTTTGGTTTCTTGGCCTTGTCCTTGTCATTCTTAGGTTTATTACTATTACCCTTCTTAGCGACAGCCTTCCTCTTATGTCCTACAGTCGCTATATTCACCTTCGAGCTTTCGTGCTCAGTTGGCATCACATGTCCCTGTTTGGACTTGTGTTGTTCTTGCACCGAGATGTCCAGCATAAGGTTGGTCCAAATGATCTCTCCTTTCTGTCTTTTCAGGGAGAGAGCGAACTCTTCCCAAGATTTTGGGAGTTTTTCAATCATGCTCATAACCTCGAACTTTTCAGGTAGGTCCATTCCAGACTCCTTCAAAGCATGCACTATCATCTCGAATTCATGCACTTGATCAATCATGGACTTATTGTCCACCAGCTTGAATTCAAGGAACCTAGCCACAGAATACTTTTCCAGACCTTGTGAGTCAGTATTATGTGTTTGGTCCAGCTTTTCCCATAAGAGTTTTGCGGAGTAGTCATCTGATGAGTAAACATCAAACAAGGTGTTCGTTAGAGCAGCCAAAATAGCCGCCCTAGCCACCCCGTCCTTCTCACCCCACTTTGCAAAAGCCTTAACTGTGTCAGCCTTTTCTTGATCCACAACCGGCTTCTCATACTCCACAACAGGCCACAAACCCTTTACAGTCAACCACAACTTCATCCTTTTCTGCCAACGAGAAAAGCCGATGCCTCCATTTAATTTCTCTGGCAAGCCAGTTAATTCAACGGGTTGTGGAAAATTGTAAGTGATCCAATCAATGACCCCAGCAGATGCACCAGAACTACCACTAGCAGGAACTTCACTCTCGTTAACCATTATGATAAATAATATATAACAAATTATCTCTTCAAGAATGATGGAAATATTAACAATTACAGAAACATTGAGGCAGTTATATAAATTATTTAACAAGTCCAGGCCAAGACAACAATTAACGAAACAAATCGTGAAGGTAAATAACATGCATATCAGTGACTGAATAAACAAAGAAAAGAAGAGAGGTGTACCAGGAGCCATAGCCATAACAGTGTACAAAAGAATTTTTAAAACAAAAATCAGCTGAGTCGCCAGTCCTTGCAAGAAGTCCTGACTGCTCTTGAAGAGATAATTGCCTCCACTTACTGTGTTGGGATGCTTGCAACACCTCCTCCAGGATAAAACAGCTCCGAGCAACGGGTTCACAGCAACTCCAATGCTCAACTTTGACTCGCACCTCAGTCGCCGGAGAAACCACAAGCAGACAAGCTTCAAACTAAATATTGAGGGGAGAGTAGAAAGTGTAGAGAATGTAAGGTGTGGTACTTAAGAAAATAATCAGCAACTTAGCTCTCTATTTATAGTAGAGGCTAAACGTAACTGATACCACCCTAATTAATATTAGAATCGTAACTGACGATTTACATTTAATACATATTTAATCCACATATGAGTTTAATATTTTCGAATATATCTATCAAATCCTGTCCAGGTTCATTCGAATATCAAATCCTGTCCAGGTTCATTCGAATATCAAATCTTGTCCAGGTTCATTCGAATATCAAATCCTGTTCAGGTTCATTCGAATATCAAATCCTGTCCAGGTTCATTCGAACCCAATTTTGATAAATTAATTCTAATTAAAATATTAAATCACCTAAATAAAATCCCTCGCCCAGGTCGCCTCGCGTACGTGAGACGCCGAGATATTCGCCCAAAACGCTCTTTATTTAGTTCAATGTGGGACAAATACACATTCTCATTTCAAGCTCTTTCAAGCTACTAACTTCAACTCTATTTCTCTATGGATTTCACTAAGAAAATTACTTAGATCCATATATGAAAATTTAAGTCCCCATAACAAGGAACAATTTCCAATCGTTAAAATCCGGAATTAATATCAAGAACATATAAATACTTATGCTCCAAAACTCCATTTTCTAACAAACTATTCGTCGACTGACGAAGTAAAGATTATTTAATCTATTGTGCTTGTACATTGCATTGATATATAATTATCAAAGAGCACAAAACAACTCGGCGAATATAATTGAAATATAACAGTGCAAAGAAAGAAAAATCTTGAAAAATAACAATGCAAAATAAGAAAAATATACTAATCTTGTGCAATATGGCTTCCTTAAGTGCCTGATCCTCTACGGATTAGACATGTTTATACTCATAAGACTTGTGTGATCTTATCTAAACAACTGATTTTATGCTGATACTTACACGTCTATTTTATGACTTATGTTTTAGAATTGCCACACTAGAATTATAGACTAGGATTGCAACACTAAAAATATAAATTTTGCTGGTATACAATTTTTATCAATCTAATTGTAGGCCATGGTCATGACGAACGTAAGCTCATCAAGCTATGGACTATGCAGCTTCATAATCCAAGTTCTTCGAGGCCGGTGGTTCATGATGTTTGCATCAATCTTGATCATGGCTGCTGCAGGTTTAACCTATCTTTTCGGAGTGTACTCGAAAGAGATCAAGTCTACTCTTGGTTATGATCAATCAACCCTTAACCTAATTGGTTTCTCCAAAGATCTTGGAGCCAATATAGGAGTTCTCTCCGGCATTCTCGATGAGTTTGCTCCGACATGGATAGTTCTCTTGGTTGGTTCTGTCATGAATTTTGCAGGTTATTTTGTAATTTGGTTAGCAGTGACAAAAAGAATACCTCAGCCTACTGTGTGGCAAATGTGTGTTTATATTTGTATTGGCGCGAATTCGCAAAATTTTGTGAATACGGGTTCACTTGTTACATGTGTCAAGAATTTTCCAGGTAGTCGAGGTCATATGTTAGGGTTGATGAAAGGTTATGTAGGGCTTAGTGGCGCTATTTTTACACAATTTTATTTGGCAATTTATGGAAATGATGCTAAGTCTTTGATTCTTTTGATTGCTTGGCTTCCGGCTTTGATTTCGATTTTGTTTATTTTTAGCATCAAATCGATGAAAATCTCTAGGCATCCTCGTGAGGGTAATGTGTTCTTTCAGTATCTTTTTATCTCTCTTGCCTTGGCTTTTTTGCTTATGGCACTAAATATTGCCGAAAAGAAGGTGAGTTTCTCTCATGCGGCATATGTAGGAAGTTCAGCTGCAGTTTGTGTTATACTCTTTTCGCCATTGCTTATAGCAATCAGGGAAGAATTCTTGACATGGAAGTTGAAGCAAAAGCAGATAAATAGTATCGATGGGGCAAATGTAATTCTTGAAGAACCGCCCTTGCCTGTCTCGAAATCTGCAATTCCGTTGTTTTCATCAGAAGAAACCTTGGAGAAATCGAAGGTTACGTGGTGGTATAGTATTTGTAACAAACCAAACAGAGGAGAGGATTATTCTATTTCGCAAGCTTTACTAAGCTTTGATATGATTTTGCTTTTCGTGGCAACGTTTTGCGGACTAGGTAGCAGCCTAACAACATTGGATAATCTTGGTCAAATTGGCGAATCATTAAGCTATCCACCTCTTACGATTAGTACATTTGTTTCTCTGGCAAGTATTTGGAACTATTTTGGAAGAATTTTCTCTGGATTTGTCTCTGAAAAGCTCCTCACCAAATGGAGAATCCCGCGTACATTAGCAATGACATTATTCCTTGTAATTGCTGCCATAGGAGACCTTATGATTGCCATCCCTTTTCCTGGCTCAGTCTATGTAGCATCATTGTTAATTGGTGCATCTTTTGGAGCTCAACTGACGCTACTTTTCATAATTATTTCTGAGCTTTTCGGACTGAAGCATTATGCTGTTCTATTCAATTGTGGACAGTTAGCAAGCCCCATTGGATCATATGTACTTAATGTACTACTTGTTGGTAGGCTCTATGACAATGAAGCGAGAAGGCAGCTCGCGGTAAAGGGAATGACACGGTCAATGGTGAATGATCTAACGTGTATCGGAAAGGAATGTTATCGTTTATCGTTCCTCATACTTGCTGCTGTCAATGCTTTCGGGGCTGTTGCATCGTTTATTCTGGTAATGAGAACTCGGAGTTTTTATAAATCCGATATATATCAAAAGTTCAAGGCCGAGTTTGAAGCAAATGAAAGATCTGAGATGGAAGTGCTCTCTACTGAAGCTGAGAAACAAGCACATCTGGAAGGTGTAAAAAAGTGAGGCACAATAGGAGTTTATTTTCTTATTTTGTTTTGGTTTGCATGGGGCCAATCCAATGTCAGTAATACTATTTGATGACCACTGTCTGTCATTGAAGTGCAAAGCCCAAAATAAACGGGCTGTTCTTACTGGGCTTGCTTAAACACAAATTTCCACCATGGGGATCTCATGTAAAATAGCACTTTCTAATTTCTGATGTACCAGCAAACTACATCTGTTTACAACAAAAAAAAAAAAAAAAATTCTATATTTTTTATTCTATAATAAAAAAAAATTGGAAACACAAGTCACAAGACATGCATTGGAGTTCCAAGTCAAAAGCAGTGACTGCAGTGTTATCAGTTGTGTGTGTGCAATATTCTAGAACATGAAACTTGTTTTCTTTTCTGTTCTTTTCTTTTTTTTGAGTACAGACATTTAAAGTTTGCTTCCTTTACTTTTTATACTCAATAAATTTATCAGATTCTCAAAAATGTCACACACACAAATGTTGCAATACTACTTAAAATTGCTCATGAAATTACTATGTAGATAAAGATATACTAAAAATGTCACAAGGACCATTTGACAATAAACTAAGGAGCAAGGCCTTGGATGCAAAACAGTAAAAAATTGTCTCCAATAATTCTTTCATTGTGGTGTGATATTTCCCATGCTGTGGTTACTTGTTTCTGAGCCAGTTTATAAAGCCAAGGCTGTCAGGTCTTAACTCTGAAACACAAAAATGGTGTCCAAAGGAAAAGAAATAGTAACAGGAAAAGGAAAAGGCAAGGAGAAGCTAAATTACTCCAATGCCAGCTCCGGTTTGCGAAAAAGAAAGAATTCTGATGGGGTTCTCAGGTTCTTGGACATTGCTGCACATGAAGCTGATGGAGAGAGTGATTCCAGCAGCATTGATAGTTTTATCAATGACCAGAGGGGTATGCATGTAACAAATCATCTGCATTATATTTATGTACCACATTCGATCTCTTCTCTTTTGCATGCTTCCTGTTTTTATAGCTTCTGTTTACCTTTTATTGTGAAACCAGTATTTAAGAGTCTTGATCATTTGTTTTCTTTAATTGTAAATGAATTGGGGATTAACAAAAAATTGGAAATGAAGTTGTGATGAAAGCTTATCAGTAATTCAATAATTATAAAGAAAGCAGATGCTTTTCTTCAAGTTCTATATATATTTGTTAGAGAATTTGTTTTGAGACATGTATATATGTAATTAAGCTTAATGTGCAAAATTGCCTAAAGATCTTGTTGTTTTCGTTCTTTTTGAAGTGTACATATATTACTTATGATTGTCTCAAGCAATTTACTGAAGACCAGAGGTTGCATGCATAGATGTCTCCTTGTTCAATAAGAAAACCAAGAAAATGAAAGGTTTAATAACTTTTCCGTGGTCCTAATGATTTCTTTCTTTTTTTCTTCGAAAACAGAACATCTGGAAGATGAAATTCTCGGTACTGCTATAGTCAAGCATGAAACAGAAACAGCTATTGACCTTCCATTCATACAAAATGTGGATGATATGAGTTTGGAAGTACTCGAAAGAATGGTTTTAGAGCGTTACAAGCCTGGGTCTAGTCTTATTACATATGCTGAAGATGAAGCTGAAGATGAAGCTGAAGAATTGATTGATCAGAATATAGAAATTCCTTCTTTGGAATATACAAGTGCATCTAAGGTTCCTATCATCTGGAAAGTCAAATGCACGGTACTGTGGCTGATTTCCGATGCTTAATTTATTTATTTTTTTGCTAAATAGATGCTTAACTTTTATATGTAAAAAAAAAAAATCACTTCACGCGTTTTTGGTATTTTTTTTAATTGTTTCTTGATCATATTCTGCATTGTAGGTTGGCCGTGAGAAGCATTCGACTGTCTGCCTTATGCAAAAGTTCGTTGAGTTTCAGAATCTCGGAAAAATGCTACAAATTGTTTCTGCGTTTACAGTTGAGCATGTAAAAGGCTTCCTTTACATCGAAGCTTACAAGCAATGTGATGTTTATGAGGTAATTTTCATGGACTCTTGGAGAAAACACTAATTTCTATATTTTTTGTAATTACTCTTGTAAAGTAAATATACCTCCTTTCCATTATAGGCATGTAATG
Organism: Heracleum sosnowskyi; assembly: GCA_030848705.1. Classification (NCBI taxonomy): domain Eukaryota; kingdom Viridiplantae; phylum Streptophyta; class Magnoliopsida; order Apiales; family Apiaceae; genus Heracleum; species Heracleum sosnowskyi. Next base: position 17,636,985 of record CM061239.1, read on the forward strand.
GGATATGTAGTACGTATCCGATAGGAATGGTTCCTGTTCCAGAAAAGGAACTTTCTCGTTTATTTAATGTTCGTAGAAGCATGAGTAACATTTCTACTGGCACTTGGATCCGTCTGAAGAAAGGGAAATACAAAGGAGACCTGGCTCAGGTATTCTTCATCTCATTCAATATATTTTAGTTTTTTCAGGTCTTAATGTTGTTTTTGCTGTCTACATTTTAGGTCATGGCAGTGAATGGCTCAAGTAAAAAAGCTACGTTGAAACTGATCCCTCGGATAGATCTTCAAGTTGTTACACAAAAAATTGTATGAGTTCATCTTGTCTCAACTAGAGTTGCCTTATAACTGCACTCATCATGTCCTTATTTTTCTTTATACGGTCTATTAATCACTACTATGTCAAGACTAATTGAGTAAACACTCCTCTCTGTATTAAAGATGAACCACTATGCTAATATAATGCACATCTGAATTACGAAAACTTGAAAACATATTTTTTGATCAAAACTTTAGAATGTCAATCTACTTAAAACTAGTGTGTTAACTTATTGGGTATTTACTATGTGCGCATATCAAAATGTAAGTTCACAAGTTCACCGAGATTGGTCTTATCAAAATGTTCAGTGTCAGGTTTGTTGTGCAGAAAGTGTATTTTTTTTCAATATGAACACCATCTTAGATGTCAGATTTTGAGATCTTCGAATTTAGAAAAATCAGTAGACCAAATTCACAGTTTCTTTTATTGTGTTGATTAACTGTAACTAGAAAAAGAAAAGCATATTGTTCATCACTGAGATGTCTTTTGATGTTGGAATTTCTCATTGTTGCCGTTTGAAATTTTCAACTTTAAGAACAACTGTGGTGTTCATAAACTTGTCAAGTATTGAAGTGCATTCTTGTCATTTCTCAGTATTTTCCTTCCCCTCTTTAGTCTAAGATAAATTACGAAGAATGCTACAACTACAAATAATGTGAATAAATTGTTGATTTTCCAATAGATCTCACTGAGTTCCAGATATCAATCATGCATTTACTTTCTGCACTAATGTTTATATTTTTATTTGTAGATTGGTGGAGTTGCTGCTAAGAAAACTGCTGTCCCAGCACAAAAATTGATTAGTTCGATTGAACTTGAGTAATATGCATCCTTCTATAATTTACAATTTATTCGCTGCATCAGAATTCTGACATAATTCTTTTGTATTGCATAATTGCAGGGAATTTCGACCTCTAATTAAAAATAGAAGGGATCGTGATACTGAGGAAGTATTTGAAATACTTGATGGCATGATGCTGAAGGACGGTTATTTATATAAAAAAGTTTCTTTGGACTCCTTGAGATGCTGTGTCGTACAGCCATCTGAAGATGATCTGCTGAAATTCGAAAATTCTACAAATGAAGATGACGGTGATCGAGAGTGGCTTTCTGAGCTTTTTGGAGAACAGGGGAAAAGACCTATGACAAAGGGTGACATTTTCAATATGGAGGGAGAGGATTCATCAAATATTAGTACGGAAAATGTTTCTAAAGTTCACGATATAGTACTTTTCAGGTAGCTAAGGCATCATTACAGATGATGTTTTTGTCCTTCTAAACTACCACGATGCAATTTTTTTTAGTTCTCATGATATAAGAATAATACCTTAGAATGCATTCTCTTAAGTGTGTGACGTTTATTGAAAATCTATATTCGATAATATATGATCGTTTGTTCTTAACATTGCAGAGAGAAAGAGTTTGGCTTTGTTATCAGCATAGAGAATGATGATAGCTGTAAGGTATATATATTAGAAATCTCAAAACTTTTATTGAGGTATTTGGCAACTCATTCCTAATGTTTATTTTTTAGGTACTGACTGAGAGTTCAGAAGGACAATTAGTGGTTGATCTTAAGCTGTGTGAAATTGAAAAGTTAAGCTGTGAAAAGAAGTTTACTGCCTGGGACTACCAGCATAATATCATATCAACAAACAGCAGGGTAAATGTTGTCGAAGGTCCATTACAGGTATGGTAGTATTTCTTTTGAACTTTACACCTAATTTGGTCATGGTGTGAATTATAATATAGCGATATAAATCTAAACTACAATTCACACTCTGCAGGGTAGGGTAGGGATTGTTAAACACATTTACAGAGGGATCATCTTTGTTTATGATAAAACTGACCTGGAAAATGGTGGTTATTTCTGCTGCAAATCCCAAAAGTGTGAGAAGATCAAATTTTCTGGACTTTCTAGAAAAGACAAGGTGTTAGATTTTCAAATGTTTTTTTATACTAAATATATTCTTTGACGAATCAACAAATAATCCTTCCCAGTCATCTTATGGAAGTTCATGCATATATATTTATACAGCATGGAGAAATGGTGCCTTTGGGTACTGATAATGTCGTCTCCTCATCCTCTAAATCCCATTTAGTACCTGTCAAATCTCCGAACGAGAGCATCAACAGCTGGAAGCGTAAGTTCAGAACTTGCTTCTTGTTTGCATAAAATGTTATTATCTTTGTACATATATGGTTAAACTAATCATGAAAATGTTGGTTTTTTCTGTTGTAAAGCCCAAAATTGTGAAATCCCTAAAAGTTTTGGTGTTCCTAGCAAAGAAAAGGTTTGTGTGCCTATACAATTTATATTCTGTTAGTAGGCCATTCTGAAGTGGTCAATGACAAAGTAATGTTTCCCAATCATTTCGTAAAAGTTTTTTCTTCCATTTAGGCTGCTGAAGTAGAGGACTTAGGTACTGATCATCTCCATTCATCCACTAACCTTCCTCTATCAACTAAGCAGGCTCCGGAAGCGAACACTGATAGCCGTAAATGTACGTACACAGTTTGTTTCTTGCTTTCGTTAAGTCTCATTATCTGCACCAAGTTATTCATATCTTTCCTATTTCCTTTAATAAATAGTAATTCAACTTTAATTGTCATTCTTTTGTCTTTCTTTCTAATTTGGCTCAAGAAAAAGATATTGAATAACAATTTGAGTAAATTAACCAAGGCCTTATGAGTGTTCAGATTATCTGGGAGGAAAGGATGTAATCTTCAAGGTTGGTCAGTCATTGAAGATTCGGATGGGGCCTCTAAAGGGATACTGCTGTCAAATCATGGCGCTTTCACACTCTGAGATCATGGTGAAACTGGACTCTCAGCGAAATACTCTTGCAGGTTTGTTGATGCCCTTGAAATGCTTCTTGTTTTGCGAATAGTTTGGATCTAACTTTAAATACATCACTTTCTGTTAGTGAAACCTGAGCATCTTGTCGGAGTTAATGAAAGGTACCATATCTTATTTAACTCTTGTTGTGGACTCTCTCTTTAACGGAAATCTGTAATGATTTCTAACTTTCATCTTCATCTGCTATTTACTGTCTAGGAATACTGCGAAACCATCTGTTGTGGCAGGAGGTCGAAACTGCTCCAGAGGTTGGGAAATTTTATTATCACTGAACGTGAAGTCTCTGTTTTTTTCAAAGTGTCTGCTGTTTGATATCGGATATTTAAAACATATTACTATATTTATCCACTGTTGCTCTTGCAGATAAGGAAAAAATTCAGAGAAAAAGTGATGCTGGTAGAAATGCTGCAACAAGTTCTGGTAGCAAGCAGTGGTCGAAAAATTGGAACAACACAAAGGTTTTTATAAAACAAGTTGATGGGCCAAAAAATCAAAATTGCAATAGGGTGTTTTGGAGTAATCAAACTGAGACATCTGTCAGGAATGAAGGAGAGAGAAAAGAAGGCATATTGGAGAGGACAAAAACATTTGTAAGGGGTTGTGGTTCAGGTGGAAGAAGTGGAAGAGGAAGTGGACGAGGTGAGTTTGGAAGGGGACGAGGAGGTGGAAGAGGAGAGTCTGGAAGGGGAAGAGGAGGTGAGTCTGGAAAGGGAAGAGGGGGAAGAGGAGGTGGACGTGGCGAGTTTGGAAGGGGAAGAGGATGTGGACGCAGCGAGTTTGGAAGGGGAAGAGGAGGTGGACAAGCCGAGTCTGGAAGGGGAAGAGGAGGTGGACGAAGCGAGTCTGGAAGGGGAAGAGGAGGTGTACGAAGCGAGTTTGGAGGGGGAAGAGGAGGTGGACGAAGCGAGTTTGGAGAGGGAAGAGGAGGTGGACGAAGCGAGTTTGAAAGGGGAAGAGGAGGTGGACAAGGCGAGTTTGAAAGGGGAAGGGGGGGTGGACAAAGTGAGTTGGGCAAGGGAAGAGGAGTTGGCCATTCTGGTAAAGCTCTAAACGGCAGGGGAAGAGGAAGTGGCCAAGGTGGTAAAGAACAGTTCAACATGGGACGAGGAAATGGACAGTTTAACACGGCGGAACGAGGAGGTGGACAGTCTAACATGGGGCGAGGAATGGAACAGTTTACCATGGGACAAGGCAATGGACGAGGTAGAATGGATCAGTTAAGCACAGGGAGAGCAAGTGGACGAGGTAGTAAAGATCATTTTAACATGGGACGAGGTGGTAAAGATCAGTTTAATATGGGATGGGGAAATCAACAAGGTGAAAAAGAACATTTTGAAATGGGACGAGGTGGTAAAGAACATTTTAATATGGGACGAGGGAATGGACAAGGTGGTGCTAATCAGTTTAACATGGGACAGAGAAATACAGGAGGTGGTATGAAACAGTTTTCAACAGGAAGAGGAAATGGACAAGGTAGCCAATCTAATAGCCGAGGTGGTAGAACAGGAAGAGGAGGTACTAGAGGTGGAAGAGGACAGTTTGGAAGGGGAATATCAAGTGACCGGGGCGAATCGTCAGGTTGGAAAGGAGAGAATAAGCAGAAGTATGGTGCAAATTCTGGAATTCAAATGGGAAGTCCATCTAATAGGAACCTTAGTCAAACTGGAGCTATTGGCTGGCAAAGTGCTGCAGGCGAGACTGGTAATCAAATGAGATCTAGCATGCAGGGCAATGCAGAAGCAGTTGGGAGGAAGAGAGGTGCAGAAATGATGGGAGATCAAACTAAAAGCTGGGGATACAAGAAATGGAAACAGTAGAGTGAACGGAAAAGACGTTACTGTTCTTTGCATTTTCCAGCCATGCATGAAACACTTGACCTGAGAAGTGAGAAGTTTCTTTAAGAATACTAACTACTGATTACAAATTGAGATTATTAATATGTTAGTAGAAATTTTATCCACTTCTTCATCTCCTTCTCCTACTGTTTTTGACTCCCAAAAAGGCATAAATGTAACAATCATTCTTTCAAGATTTACTTTCCACCGCATGTGTTAAATATTTTCTAATTAATTGCTATAATACTTCTACTGGTAACACAGCACCATTTCTGGTGATCATCTCTAATGTTACAAATATTAGAATAGACAAAAAGATGCCTGTAGTTGGAGATGGTGGTGGATCGCCTCTCCCAAAATCCATGCCAGCACTCCCAAAACTCATGCCATCACCGCTCCCAAATGTCACGCCACCACCGCTCCCGTTTTCATCGGAATTCGTCCCACCATCGTGTGAAATATGGTCACCATTGTCCCTGTCAAAGTAGATACATTGTCCCATCAATATTAATATTTCATTATTTCACAGATTTTGTTCAAGATTTCAGTGGTAATGAAAGACAGGGACATAGGATACCATTTGCTGGCTACGACAAATTATCAAGCCTATGCAGTCCAAGTAAAATTCGTCCGAAACAAATATATCGTAAAATGAAATAGTTCCAACCCATGTTACTAAAAAAATACAGTGCCACACTGAAGAAATATGGCAGCAGAATTCAAACCAGCAAACAGATGTGATACATGTTAGCACTTTTACTCAAGGCTGCGATAACAGAAAAAAGACGAGTACAACAATATGAACCAGGGTAGACCATATACAACAATCTAGGAGGAAATCCAAATTACTGCCTAGAGTGCACATCAAATATCGTGTGAAATATGTGCATCACTTATGTTGTATTTGATTGGGGTGATTGTAATGGAATAGAATGGAATGACATTTAAAGTATAAAATAGTTAAATATTCACAATTTTCGATCTTTAGCTCATTTCATTCTTAACCACCTACATAGGGTCTGAACCTCCTCAATGTGCAAGGTCGTAAAGTTTGTCGAAAGATATGCATGTATTGTTGTGTATCCCGCTGCTCGTGATACAAAAGTCTTACATGGTGACCCATGTCGAATTTGGAGTTTCTTTTTTGATTGCGATGTCTTGGATACATATTCTCCTCTCAAGTTATGGTTATATTAGAGCAACTGACTCCAAATGAATAGCGAGATATCAAATTTGATGATAAAAATATACTTGGTATCCTTTGATATCAAATTTGATGTATTTCAAAATCTTTACTCCCTCTGTCCCAGTGAATTCTTATACACTGAGACTGGAAACAGAGACCAAGAAAAAATATAAAAAATGAGTAAAATTAGATGTAAAGTGGATAAAGTGGTGGAAACTATCAATATTTAATAATACTAATGTCAAAAAACAGGAGAACAAAGAGCAAGCTGATGTAAGTATGAATTGTCAATTGTCAATTCAATAACAACCAACAGATTTGAAGAAAATACAAACAAAGTGCTAAATGCTTGGACTACAATTATTTGCAAGATCATATACATTACAAGACTATCGATTCTTGCAAAAAAATATTAGGGTTTTTTTTTTTTGAAAATTAATGGGAATTATTAGTCTAGGCCCCGAGGACTATTTATGGATTATAAAACAAGCTAACTGAAGGATTAAAACATGTTCAACATGGAGATAGAAATCTGGACGATAAATAAAGGCGTGAAAGTCAAGATGTTGAACATGTAGATAGAAATCTGTAGGAGGATGAAAGGCTTGTTTTTGACTTGTCTAACCATATTCAGGCATGTTGAGCATGGACATGGCCATGTTCTCAGCCAGGTCATTTGTTAATCTTAATTCCAGGGAATTAGACACTTTGTACTTCTGAAAAGTAAAGGAAGTATTGTCCCAACAACTTGCGGAAAGGAGGGGTCGAAAACTTTAGATATACATGATCTGTCTTGTTCGAATCCTGTCCTAGGCCGAGCACACCGTGAGAAAGGCAATGGAAATGGGCCATATACTAACATGGTTCAAGAATAAATGAAGAAAATGTTGACCTAATGCATTTGTATTGTTCAAGAGATTATGCTTGATGGGAGTACTACAATCAATGTTGCTTTAAGAATTTAGCACAGGGAACTAATCAACTAAATACTAACCCTTACTCAATTCGAAACTTACAAAAAAAGTATGAACTCGGATATATTGGCCTTTCTAGAACAATGGCCTATATTACTGTGTATGATTGTCAATTATCCTTCGCTTTTTTCCTTAATCCAGGATGATAGTGGGAATTCGGAGAAACACGAATTGGGACCACAAGCAGAAAGCTTGATATTCTTTTAACAACTTGTAAATGAAGCTTTTAACAAAAGGGATCATAATTGTGTTCGAGAGGAATAATTATAGTGTATGGTTGTTAAAATGCCTCATCAGATGGTACTTTTGTAATACTACAAAACACTTGCGAATCAAATTGAATTTTGTGCATAGTCCAAAGTCAACAAGTTGAAGGGGCACCAACACGATTAACAGTGAAGGACAAACCAATAAGATTGCAGGTGAGTGACAGTATACATAGAGAGATCTTGCACAGTGATGTGTTTGTGTGTGCGGGGTATACCTTGGGCCACCAAGGACACCAGCAGCGGATGTGAGCCGGTCGATCATGGCAGCAGACTTGGGCTCAGCACCAGAATCCTTGGTATATAGATTGTTAAGGCCTTGACCTGAGGGGACAAAGTATGCTCCATTTACCATAAGATCCCCGTCTGATCTCCAGTCCCACCCTGCCCAATCTCCCTCATCCGTGTCCAACCTCTTTGTTACCTGCAATAAAATGAGGTTCCCGTTTTAAGCAATTAACATACTCCAAGAAAGATTAATTATACAGAAATCAAATACTACACCTGCTTGGAGGACGCGTCATTTGGCGCAGTGTAGCGATTTCCCTGACTAATAATTGTTGGATCAGCACTTCCACCAATTGCATACATCTGCCATTCAGTGTAATCGTTATTCACAAGATGGAAGTATCCATGTCTACATCGAGGCATTCGTTGTACCAATTGCACTCCAAAATGATTAAATGCTATGGTCACCTGTGCAACATGTTTGAATGATTAAATCCATATGAACAAAACAGTAATACTCCATTAAACTGATATTATAAGTTTGACTGTGAACTCCAGCTACCTGCATTCCCTTATCAGGCATATACTTATCACTGTGACCCAGCAGCATCACTTTGTCATGATGCGAAAAATAATTGTTTGAAATCGTTATAGCTGTGGACCCAAGGGTGACATCCACTAAACCATCTGTGCAGTGTGAAACAGCACAATGATCAACCCAAATATTTCTAGACCCCGAGATGCTTATCCCATCACCGTCTGATTTTCCTTTATGTTCAACTTGTGCTGGATTTAACCGTATGTCAGCACTCCCGGATGGAACACAATTGTGAACATGAATATTATGGATAATAACATTGCTAACATCCTGGATTGTAATGCAGCCTTTTCCGGTAATGTATACATTAGCACCACGGCCATCAATAGTCTTGAAGCTACTAACAATGAGCTCATGAGAGAGTTTGATTTGCATATTGGTCGAGAATATAATCCAAAGGGGATCACCTTGGATCGCAGCAAAACGTAGGGTGCCTGCTTTCGGGTCCGCCACATCATTGTCAGAGGAGTCAGTGACCAAATAAATCTGGCCGCCTTTGCCTCCAATAGCACCTTGCCCAAAGCCTATGGCACAGTCAGCAAGGCGCTGGCGGTTGTTTCCCCAGTTTGGATCACATTGCCAGCAGTCATCTATTGGGTTTCCGGTATTGCACGATTGCTGCTCTTTTAACTCCACCTTGGAAGTGGCGGCTAGTATTCTCCTGCAGATATCATTTCCAGAGAAAACAGAGTAAATTATCAAACCAAGATAACAGTTATATCATAAACAGAGAATCTCAGATATCAACATTGACGAGTTTAACATGTTTGCCTCACAACTTCTCATAAACAATTCTCTAAACTGACAATGACACTGAATATAAGTAATCGGGATACAAGAATGTCAAGTGCAGTGCAGTGATATCTTACCTTTGAACTTCTTGCACAACAGCTTCAGGGTTAGAGTGCTGATGAGAGAGAGTAAAATTAACAGTAGCTCCACTCAGAGAACAGGACACTAAAAGAACAAAACACCGGACAATGCAGACTACTAGGATCATATTTAAACAAGTTGCATGATTTAGAAAAATAGGTGCACTATATATATACAATAATCCCAAGAAATCACATATGTAATAATTGTGATCACTGTATGATTTAATTTAAAATACAATGAATGTGACAACTCTTCTGGAGGGTTTTTTTTTTGTATGATCAAGAAGAAGAAAAAATGTAAAGTTAGCATCAACACAAAGATCCCAGAAATTACGGTTTGTGATTATAGAATATAATCAGAGAATTTGAATTTTGAAGAAGAAGAAAACAGAGAGAATGGGAGGTGGTGATGTAGACTTCTTGATGTGAGATAAATGTATTTTATATCCTATTAATTAACATTTAATACTTGGCATGCTTAATATTTATTCTGAACTCCATAAATCATAACAAATCATACTCCCTCCGTCTCACTCAAACGAGTTTGTTTGATTTTTCAAGATTAAATTAGCTTATTTTTGACTAATTTTTAAAAATAATTGACAAACATTTTTATGAATCTAAAATTTGTATGTTATAATAGATCATCAATATTTTATATTTTTCATTAATTAAATTTAACATATAATATATGTAATTTAAATTACAAAATTGATCAATTTGACTAAAAAAAATCAAACAAACCAGTTTGATTGACGGGGAGAAAGTACTGAAAAGTGAAAATGAGTGGAAAATTGAAGAGAGGGAGAGAATGGATTTTTTTTTCTTTTGTGCCGAAAGTTGAAAATCCCCGTCTTTTATATTTCTTGTTCTCATTGGAACTAGGTTTCTTTTTGGAGGGTTTCAGGAATTTTATAGGCCACTCAATATTTATAAAAAAAATTATCCGAGAGTGGGGTTCATGGATCGGTTAGGGCTGATTGGAGCTGTTTTTGCAATCCAATTCAATTAAATTGGTTTGAAATTTTTTATCTCAATTCATAAAAATATAATTATGTAACCCAACTTTATCCATCTACATCGATTAAATCGGTTTTGAATTTATAGATAAATTATTTTTGAGTTCAGACAAAAAAAATTAAAATTAAATATTCGAGTATTAACAAATAAAAATTCTGATAACATTTTGTTTTAAATTAATTCAATCATTTTCAAATTTTGTTACTTTGTACGAAATTATCAAGTTGCTTTATAATACACGAGAAAATATAATGTGCGTCTCTAGCCCATTTGAGCTTATTAGTTCTCCTACTATTGTTCTTAAAAATTATTGAATTACTAAAAAAAGATAAAAAGATATTATTACGAAAATTTGATAACTAATTGATAATATTTTTGATATGATAAATTACCTTTTTACTTGAAGTTAAAGGTTGAGAAATATAAAACGGGTTAATTATCTTATTGATCACTAAAGTGGGCCTAAATATCAAGTTGGTTCTGAAAAAGGTCTCAAACAGGTCACTAAAATCAGCTACAGATACATTCTATTATGTAACTTATAATATTAATGCTAATTTCTTCGATTTTATGGTCTGAAATGAGTATGTTATCCTACCATGTAGATATCACATTAAATATTTTTTAATTCATCATCTTTTTTCGTCTAAAAAAATTATTTATTTAGCGGAGTGTACCTGTAGCCGACTTTAATGACCTGATTGAGACCGTTTACAGTTTGGTGACCAACTTGATATTTTAGGCTCACTTTAGTGATCAACAAGATAATTAACCCAATATAGAACTTACCTATTAACTCCTTATATATAATATATAATAAGCGTAAGGAGATCTTGTCCAAAACTTTGGTCGGACATTGTACTACCAAAAGTATAGTATATGATCCGTTGGATTATAAAACTATAAATATTCAAATAGATGAGGACCGTTAGATATAATATTAAAAATTATATTTGATTAATAATAGGATAGTATTTAAATACTAAAAGATGTATTTTGATAATTTAAACCAATTATAAATGGGTTTTCTATATTGAATAGAAATCTTTATGTAAAAATTCGTAATTATTTTTTCTCTTTAGTTTATGGATAGTTCCAGTTAGATAAAAATTATTAAACCATGATTCAATTAAAGATAATTTTTTTAGCTTGGCATGGGCTGTAAAATCGTTAAAATTTGTTGTCTAAAACTCAAGATAGAGCCCAAACAGTAAAGTGATTATCTAAATTTTAATAAATATTTTTTTTTATTGTAGCACCAATTTAATTTTTTTTTCTAATTCTTTTAAATTTATAAATTCTATTTTTATTTCAATAAAATATTAAAATCAATTTAAGAAAAAATTCAAATCGATCTGTTCCGTGTACGATCACTATACCACCAAATTAATAATTACAGTTAGATCTTAAATAGATCGATGAGAATTGTTAGATCTAATATTAAAAAGTGTATCTGATTAATAATAGAATTATATTTAAATACTAAAAAGTGTATTTTGATAATTTAAAAGTTTTCTATGTAAAAATTCTTAAATATCTTTTCTCTTGGATTTATGTATAGTTCCGATTAGATAATAATTGGTAAACCAAATATCAAGATAACAATTCATATTGATTACAATATTAAAAATTATCAATATAATGCTGATGTATATCATACTAACAATGATACACGTGAACCCTACAGAGACTTACTAGAACTCCTGTACATAAATAAATTTAAACACTTTTTTCTGAAGGAACATAACAATTTGATTAATCCAAATTATAATTATATTATTTTACATATAACAAACATAAAAGGATAATATCAAAATATTATTAAAATATTGAGGGTTTCATATTCATAAACGATAATTTTGAATATAATACTTATATTAAAATGTGTATTTGATTAAAGGTATAATTATATTTAAATACTAAGAAATGTGTTTTGATAATTTAAACCAATTATAAATTGGTTTTCTATATTGAATTAAATTCTTTATGTAAAAATTCTTAACCATCTTTTCTTTTTGGTTTATGGGTAGGTCAACAAGTCAAGTTAGATAATAATTATTAAATCATCATTAAATTAAAGATAATTTCGTTAGTTTCGCATGGGTTGTAAAATCGTCAAAATTCAATTTCTAAAACTCAGGATATAGCCCAAATAGTAAAGTGAGTATCTAAATTTTAATAAATATTTTTTTTATTTTTGTAGCACCAATTTATTTATTTTTCCACTAATTGTTTTAAATATAGAAATTTTATGTTTCTTTCAATAAAGTATTAAAATTAATTAAGAACAAATTCAAATCGATAAAGAATATAATAATATGAAAATAAAATTTTATATAATCATAACATAATTTTTATTCTGTTTAATAATTATTAAGTAATAATGTATTTTAAAATTTTATATATACTGTAAATAAAACCAAAACATTAAAAGTAAAAGCAGATAGTAAGATACTTATATCAGTATATACTTGATATACTTATTATATTAAATCCTTATATATAATAAGCATAATAGGGATCTATCCAAAATTTTGATCGTACGGTCTTGGACAACCAAACTAATAAGGACCATTAGATCTTAACTAGATAAATGAAAATCGTTAGATCAAATATTAAAAATGTGTATTTTATTTATAATAAGATTATATTTAAATTCTAAAAAGTGTATTTTGATAATTTAAATCAAATAAACCAAATATAAATAAGTTTTCTATATTGAATAGAATTCTTCATGTAAAAAATTCGTGACTTTCTTTTCTATTTCATGGACAATTCCAGTTAGATAAAAATTGTTAAACCATCTTTTAAGTAAAGATAATTTAGTTATCTTCATGTGGGGTGTAAAATCGTCAAAATCTAATTTTTAAAACACAAGATAAAGCCCAAATTAGTAAAGTGAGTATTTAAATTCTAATAATAATTATTACGTCATCATTATTTTAATGCCAATTTAATTACTTTTTTCTAACTATTTTAAATTTAGAAATCTATGTTCAAAAATTCAAATCAATCTAAGAAAAATTCAAATCAACAAAGAATATAATAATACGAGGATAAAATTTTATAAAATTGTGCATATTTTTTATCCTATTTTATTAAATTTTATATCATAACTAATTAAATATTATTTATTATTAAATAATAAATTATACGTAAATGGTGATTTTGTTTTATAAGAACTCGTAGAGACATAATTTCATTGTTAGCAGGACTATATTCATATTTAAAAAAAACCGTATTTTGAAATTTTAGACTCAGCTACAGAAGACCCAACTTTTTTAACATATATACATTGTAAATTATTAAATTCGAAACTTTAAAAGTTTGTTAATCAATTAGTATAGTACTTTTTTGAAAAATCGTACTTTATAAAAAATATTATCAAATAACCCATGTCTACGAGAAAAAAAATGAAAAACTTCTTATTTTTCAAAAAAACCTGTAAATTTTAATATATGTTGTTGGTAGATTCAAAACTTAGATCATTCTACGTGATAATTTTACTGTTATATTTAACGTTTCTCAACAATTTAATTTGAAAGATCCAACGATTATGGATTGAGTGATCAAGCGACCAGACTTATAAGAAAACTTTCATTATTTAGTCTTTAATATAATAACATAAATATTTACGGGATATACTATAAAAAAATGAATTTTATACAGAATTTTGATCGTCACAGTGTACTACTTTAAAAGAAGAACTATTACAAAAAAAATTATATTTTAATTGATAATTTATTTTCTCAAAAGTTCAAAGTTCCCGCATCATTAACATATTACAAAAAAGAGTATATTATATTTTAGCAATAAATATTTAAAAAAATTAATAATTAAAAAAATATATAAATATTAAAAAAATTAATGATGTTATCCTGGTAGTTTGGTCCTAAATACCGCCAAAACATTCTCAACTGTTAGATCCAATACTTTTAAAAATAGACGATCAAGATTATATCATATAAAAAGAAGTTATTATCTAAAAATGATATAAGTTAAAAGATATTATATTAGGATTGGATTTTCCAATAAGTTAAAACATAAAAATAGTTGTAATTAAATAAGGAAACCCATTTAATATCAAAATAATAAAAATCGTTTAATCTTAAATAGATAGGTGAAAACCGTTAGATGATTTTGGTACCAACTGATGTGGCATTGGTGATATGGAAGTTTGGGATGATTTTATTGGGGGAATTAATGTGAATGCAGGGGGTCCGCTATTATTAATGAAGTTGTAGCCAATAATAACATGACATGTGGCATTTGGGATCCAATTTGGTACCCCTAGCATTATTCTTCTAATAATCCAAACTACATATAAGTAGATTTCCTAAATCGAATAGAATTCTCAATATTAAATTTCGTCACTTTATTTTTTTTTAGTTTTAGAATAGTTTTTAATTGAAAAAGAACTATTAAACCACAACTAAATTAAAGATTAATTTGTGAATTTCATGTGGACCGTAAAATTGGCCAAATCTAACTTTTATAACTCAATATAAACAAATATTAAATTGAGCGTGTAAAATATAATAAATATCAATTTTTTAACTACAATTATTTTTGGCTAAATCTTTTTTAACAATAATTTAATCATGTAAACTAATAACTTTTAAATATTAAAATATTCATAAATAAATATAATTATAAATATTAAAAAAACAATTGTGTGTTCCATAGGTAATTAAAATATAATTATAAACAAAATAATTATAAAATAAATTGAAGTAACCGTGCATCGCACGGGCTATAAGCTAGTAGAGTGTAAAATAAATTAGAGAGCACAAAGACGATTTAAATTAATGAGGGATGAAATCCAACAACCTTGACAAAAATATGATTAGGAAAATAAAGATTAGGACCATGTTATAATATAAATAAATATAAGTGATTGTCAATGTAAAAGGTAGAGGTGGTTTGCAAGCTTAATAGAGAAGCTAACATACTTAACTTATTATTTTAAAATGTAAGTCGGTTTGTGTTTTGAGCTCTATAAATAGAGCCTTAGTCCATGCACTTGGTAATGAATCACACACAGGAACAATAATACTAAGTTCCTCTGTTTGTCAAATACAATCCGCCTTGTCTCGTTGTTATTAATATAATTACTTTAGTTATTATAACACGTTATCAGCACGAGCTTTTGCCAACTGAAGTTTGTTCAACAAAGGAGGTACGATTTAATTTTAATTATTATCATATTTGTTTATTAATTATTTTAATTTATTAAATTATTATTGTTTAATATTAAAGATGGCTATGCCGTTAGTACTACTATAAAGATGGTTCTGCCGTCAAGTAATATTCAAAAGTTTTTGTGGTCGGCTATGTCGTCGTAACTTTTGAATTAAATTATTAATATATACATATAAATTTAATTAATTGTTTAAATCTTGATGTGCGATATTTTATCATGTTCAAACCTTTATCAGAATGGCAAACCTTGCAAAATTAGAGTTTGTTGCTTTGGATGTGTCTGGGGACAATTATCTATCTTGGGTGCTAGATGCGGAATTACACCTTAGTGCTAACGGATTAAAAGACACCATAGAATCAGGAAAAACCCCAACTGTTGAACAAAATGCCAAAACTATCATTTTTCTCAGACATCACATTCATGAAAATTTAAAATCCGAATACCTAACTGTCAAAAACCCACTCACCCCTTGGAATAATATTAAAGATAGATTTGATCACCAGAAACTTGTCCATTTGCCGCATGCCCGTTATGAGTGGATTAATATAAGGTTACAAGATTTTAAATTTGTTGCTGAATATAATTCTGCCCTGTTCAAAATAAGTTCAAAACTGATTTTGTGTGGTGAGAATATTACTGATGCTGACATGATCGAAAAAACCCTCTCAACCTTTCACCCCAACACCATGATCCTGGCACAACAATACAGGGAACGCAATTTTCAGAAATATAGTGAGCTGATATCTCTCCTTCTTGTAGTTGAAAAGAATAATGAGTTGTTGTTGAAAAATCATCAGATACGTCCCACGGGTTCTGCCCAGTTATCCGAAGTACATAACACGTCATTCCGGAAGAATGAGCGTGGAAAAGGGCATAGAGGAGGACGAGGTATATGGACGAAACCATGGACGTGGAAATTTTCGTGGACGGTTCCGAAATCATTATAACTCTGGCCACCTGAAGTGGCAGCGTGATGGCTACAACAACTCTGGCCACTAGAAGTGGCAAAATGATGTACCAAATAAAAGAAAGGCACCGCAGGAAGGAGATACTAGAGATATCTGCTTTAGATGTGGGGCTCATGGGCATTGGACCCGTACTTGTCGCACACCTGAACATCTTGTAAAACTTTACGAGTCATCTAAAAATCAGAATGGACAAAGGGTGGAAACAAATTTGGCAAGCTTTAATGATGAACCAATCAACAAGACCTCAAATGAACTAGATAGTAGGACTAATCTTTATTATGACCTAGATGAATAGTTTTTATGTACGCTTTTGCTTTATATGTAATGTTCTATATATTTCTGTTTCGTGTACTTGTTTTAATGAAAATATCGTTTATTTATTTATGTGTGTATTCAGAATAAGTATGGAAGATATTTGTATTGCTGACTCTGCCACCACTCACACGATTCTACAAAGTCGACAATATTTTTCACAGTTAACTAAAACCAACTCTCAAGTATTGACGATATCGGGTACATCTAATATGATCGAAGGTCTTGGGAAGGCTAGTTTTATTCTACCAAATGGAACACAAATTCATATACCAAATGCCCTGTACTCTAGCAATTCAACTAGGAACCTCTTAAGTTTCAAAGATATTCGCCTTAACGGTTTTCACAATGAAACTACTAGTGAGGATGGAAACGAATATCTTTTAATCACTTCAACCACTTTAGGCTACAAGAAAATTTTAGAAAAGCTACACTCAATATCTTCTGGATTGTATGCCACAAAAATCAGGATCATTGAGTCACACAGTATCATTATTCCCAAAATTATAGACCCAAAATCACTTAGCCTATGGCATGAGAGACTTGGTCATCCTGGAGTTTCCATGATGCGACGTATTATAGAAAATTCTACGGGACATCCTCTTAGAAACCAAAAGATCATACAACAAGATGAACTTCCTTGTTCAGCATGTTCTCTAGGAAAACTAATTGTTCGACCATCCCCTGTTAAACTTCAAGTCGAATCCCCTAAATTCTTAGAACGGATCCAAGGTGACATTTTTGGACCCATTCATCCGTCTTCGGGCCCATTTAGGCATTTAATGGTTTTAATTGATGCATCAACTAGGTGGTCTCATGCCTGTCTACTCTCTACACGGAATACAGCCTTTGCCAAACTACTCGCTCAAATTATCAAATTACGAGCTCAATTCCCTGACCACCTTATCAAATCAATTCGACTTGATAATACTGCTTAGTTTACATCTTCAACTTTCAACGATTACTGTATGTCGGTAGGAATATCAGTTGAACACCCAGTAGCTTACGTGCACACACAAAATGGTTTGGCAGAATCTTTAATCAATAGACTTCAATTTATTGCCCGTCCTTTACTTCTTAGAGCCAAACTACCCACATCAGTTTGGGGTCATGCTATATTACATGTTGCGAACCTAATAAGGGTCATACCATCTGCCTATCATAAACAATCTCCCCACCAACTAGCCCTTGGTCAAATTCCCAATATATCTCACTTCAAGGTTTTCGGTTGTGCCGTATATGTTCCTATTTCGCCTTCACAAAGAACTAAAAATGGGACCTCAAAGAAGAGTAGGAATATATATAGGATTTGATTCACCATCTATCATAAGATATCTTGAACCATTGACTGGTGATGTATTTACTGCTCGATATGCAGATTGTCATTTTGATGAGTCTGTCTTCCCTTCATTAGGGGGAGATAAGGTTGTGCATAATTTAAATTCTGAATTGACATGGAATACATCAGGATTGAATGCTTTAGATCCTCGTACTAATCAATGTGAATCTGAAGTTCAAAGAATTATTCATATGCAAAATATTGCTAATCAAATGCCTGATGCTTTTAGTGATTCTAGACATATTATAAAATCGCATATACCTGCTGTTAATGCTCCGGCAAGGGTTGAAATCCCTATTCGTAAATCAATTCCTGAAAAATTGGACGGTGATTTAAAACCACGCCAGAAGCGTGGCAGACCTATTGGTGCAAAGGATGTTATACCACGAAAACGGAAACTGATTGGACTTGCCCAAGAAATGGCAAGTGTTCCAGATAATACCCCAGAAGTGGTATTACCTCCTGAAGAGGTTCGAACCCCTGAAGCGGCTATAACGAAGCCCCCAGAAGTGGGATTACCTCTAGAAGAGGATATTGCTCCTGAAGTGGTCCATGCCTCCATAGAAGCAAAGGTACCTGATAATTATGAAATCTTATTGAGTTATGTACATAACGGGAAATTATTGGATCGTGGGAATACTGAGATTGATGAGATATATGCTTTTTCCGTGGCATGTGATATCTCTATGAACTCCGATCCTGAACCACAAAGTGTGGAAGAATGTCGACAAAGAAATGATTGGCCAAAATGGAAAATTTCAATCCAAGAGGAATTGCAGTCCTTGCGCAAGAGAAATGTATTTGGACCTGCAGTCCAAACACCAGCTGTTGTGATCCCTGTGGGGAATAGATGAATATTTGTACGAAAACGAAACGAGAGAAATGAAATTGTGAGATGTAAGGCCCGGCTAGTGGCCCAGGGATTCTCTCAAAGGCCTGGATTTGATTACCAGGAAACTTACTCTCATGTAATGGATGGAGTCACTTTTCGTTTTCTAATAGGTATGGCTTGTATGGAAAGATTGGAAATGCGTCTCATGGACGTGGTAACAGCCTACCTATATGGATCACTTGATTGTGATGTTTATATGAAAATCCCTGAAGGATTAAAATTGGAGGAAACTAAGCCTCGTCATTTGTACTCAGTTAAATTACAACGATCAATATATGGCTTAAAGTAGTCTGGTCGTATGTGGTATAACAGGCTTAGTGAGTACCTATTGAATAATGGGTATATTAATAATCAAGTGTGTCCATGTGTGTTTATTAAAAAATCTCAAATTGGTTTTGTTGTTATTGCTGTTTATGTGGATGATTTAAATATTGTTGGTACTTCTAAAGATATTACTAACACTGCTAATTATTTGAAAAATGAGTTTGAGATGAAAGATCTTGGAAAGACAAAGTTTTGTTAGGTATACAGGTGGAACACTTATCTTCAGGCATATTTGTTCATCAGTCAACCTACACAGAAAAGGTTCTTGATCGATTTTACATGGACAAATCTCATCCACTGACTACGCCAATGATTGTTCGATCACTTGAAGTTGAAAAGGATCCATTTCGTCCCAGAAAAGAAAGTGAAGATGCTCTTGGACCTGAAGTTCCATATCTTAGTGCAATTGGTGCTCTTATGTACCTCGCAAACAACACACGACCTGATATTGCATTTGCTGTGAACCTACTTGCAAGATTCAGTTCTGATCCAACTAAAAGACATTGGGATGCAATTAAACATATCCTGAGATATCTCTGTGGGACGATTGACCTTGGATTGTTCTTTCCAAATAACTCGAAATCACAACTGGTTGGATATGCAGATGCTGGGTACATGTCAGATCCTCACTTTGGAAGGTCACAAACAGGTTATTTATTCACATATTGTGGGACTGCTATCTCTTGGAAGTCTACAAAACAGACTATGGCTGCAACTTCATCAAATCATGCAGAATTACTAGCAATCCATGAAGCAAGTAGAGAATGCATCTGGCTGCGATCCGTCATTCAACATATTCGGCGATCATGTGGATTATCAAATATCACAGATAGTCCTACAGTTATGTTTGAAGATAATTCAGCTTGTATTAAGCAGTTGAAGGAAGGATACATTAAAGGAGATCGAACAAAGCACATATTACCGAAGTTTTTCTACACTCATGAACTACAAGAGAATGGTGACATTGAGGTACAACAAGTTCGTTCAAGTAATAATTTGGCTGATACACTAACAAAGTCACTCCCCGCATCAACGTTTGAAAAGCTACGGAATAATATTGGCATGCGAAGACTGAGAACCTTGCTACATCAAGATGTCAAAGTTTGAGACATTTGATTCAGGGGGAGACTGTACTCTTTTTCATTCGTCGAGGTTTTTATCCCACTGGGTTTTTACTTGGAAGGTTTTAACGAGGCAGTTAATCCCTGCAATAACTCGCATTTGACAATCAAGGGGAGTGTTATAATATAAATAAATATAAGTGATTGTCAATGTAAAAGGTAGAGGCGGTTTGCAAGCTTAATAGAGAAGCTAACATACTTAACTTATTATTTTAAAATGTAAGTCGATTTGTGTTTTGAGCTCTATAAATAGAGCCTTAGTCCATGCACTTGGTAATGAATCACACACCGGAACAATAATACTAAGTTCCTCTGTTTGTCAAATACAATCCGCCTTGTCTTGTTGTTATTAATATAATTACTTTAGTTATTATAACAGACCAGAAATTCTAGAGTTGGATGATTTTTCTCTTATAACTTTCGAACTGAAATTGGAAAGGCTGATTTACCATACTTTTCGACTTTTAAATTGGAAAGGCTGATTTACCATACTTTTCGACTTTTAAGTCTACTTGAGGATCGGGCTTGAGTGGTTTGATTTCGCCTGTTTCATGTTTGAGAATGTGGTGTTAACTGTACGATAAGGTGTTGTTCTGCAATAAAATTGGTTCATTACTCGCAGCTTTAAATTTGTATAGGGGTTTTGGGCTATTGTCAGCTAAACACACCACTATTGAGCAACCTTCCTACGAAGTTCTGTTGCGCAATATTCATGACAAGGACTCCTACTTAATCTTCTTAAACGAGACAGAGTTAATGTCGAAAATCGAAACACAAGCACCTACCTAGACTTAACCCAAACAATGAAATTTACATACTTGATCTGGAATGTTTGTATTTGCTCCATCTTGCATTGTGTGCTTTCTCTCCAGTCCCGAACCTCAGTTCTTCGTGTGCTTAGTTATAACTATTCCTTTAGTTCTACTTCTTAGTTCTTACCAAGGAATGGGTAGATGAAGTATAAATAGGGGTATGTAAATGTAAAGTCATGTTATTTTTGTTGTAACAGCTATTAAAGCTCTCTAACAAACACCTTCAATAGATAGGGCTGTGCATTTTTACTTTACTTACTGGCAACTCCTATTAATATCGTTATCAAACGTCCTCCAAGAATAATACATTTTTGCTTTCTGACTTCGACTTCCTCCAAGAACAGAAATTTACATTTAATTTGGAATTAAAGATTTAACAACTACCATGATTTGGAAACATTTTGCAGTATTTGTTTCCGAATTTTATATATATAAAAGGATAGGGAATGAAAGAACCATGGTGTTATTTTGCAAATCTCCCCAGTACACACATACACTGAGTGTCAATACTTCGATTTCTCCCGCTTTAAGTATGATCTCCAACTCAGTTTTTGTGATGATATTAACAGTAATACTGTTTTGTCTTACAACATCAACTCCATTACCTACTGCTAAAACCGCAAACAAAAAACCAAATAGCTTGTCATTAAAACTATTGCATCGCTCCTCCATTCCGTTATTCGAAAATGAAAATTTTCAAGATTTTCTCGAAAATAATAAACAACTTTTTCTGAAGGATTCCAATTTTTTCACAACAGCTCCTTTGTTTCAAGCCACCACTGAATACCTCTACTTTGTTAACTTGTCTATTGGAGACCCACCTGTTCCACAATATCTGGCTGTGGATACAGGCAGCTCCATGGTTTGGGTGATTAGTAAGTCCACAAATAAAAAATTCTTATATCAGGGACGATATTCTAGTACTTATACCTCTGTTTCATGTCGTAGCCCAGAATGTTCTTTGAGTCGGAACTTCCGTTGCAGTCTGAAAAAGGGATCAGATTTGTGTCTGTATCAACAACTGTACGCAAATGGTATTAGCATGACGTCTGGATTTTTGGGTTTAGACCGTTTTGTGTTCCCAAATAACAAATGTGACTTCTGTGATGATTATTTGGATAAAGTGTTATTCGGTGTTGCTATAGTTTCAACTGGTCCATTGTTTGGAGGTCCAAATTTTAATGGAATGTTGGGTCTTGGTCCTAAAAACACATCACTATTGCGGAACTTCCCTCAAAAGTTCTCTTACTGCATTGGCGATATTTTTAACAGTAGCTCCCAATCAAGTTTCCTTGAGTTGGGCGACGTTGGTGATTGGAACTATCATGACGAAAGTATGTATGTGCCCTTATATCATGATGAATATTACAGAATCGATATGGATTGTATAAATTTTGGGGAAATATGTCTTAGCATCAACCGAGACATATTTAAGTACAACAGAACAAATCCATAAACAGGAGTAGTATTCGATACTGGATCAGTATATACGTTTCTAGCAGATCAGGCATACGATGCTCTTGCAGATTATGTAGATGAGTTCATGAAATCAAGAGGTTATTATGTGGATCCGCAAAACAAGGATACTCAAATGTGCTACGATGGACAGATGAAAGAAATTTCTGATTTTCCGCTACTCAAGTTCCACTTTGTTGATAAAAACGTTACTGCGGATTTAAGCCTGAGGATAGAATACAGGAGTTTATTTTATGACTTAGACCCTCTAACATTTTGCATCACTATGATCAAGAGCTCCTCCAAAGATATGCTTCTGCAAGACTTCACTATCATAGGCCTGATGGCTCAGCAAAATCATACTATACTTTTCGACTTGGAGAATTCAAGAATGAGTATCGAGCATACCTCATGTGAATCTTAGATCGGAGACGTAAAACTGAGCTCTTAAATTTCTCATATTGTTGAGGACATGATGATGTGAATCTCATATAGATTGTATACAAGTTTAGCAATCCAACCATCATTGAGCTCAATGGATATGATCCCAACACAGGGTTAATCGTGTAGCATTATGCATTGGATTTCTTTGAACTTTTCAACCATGTTCAGATAGTATTTACATATGAACTAGATATTTTTTTTGCAATACACCAAAATTTAGCATTTGATTTTAAAACATCAAAATAAATTTAGGGGTGAATTTAGACAAAAAATTTAAACTCAATGATTTAAACAAACGGTGCTCAGCAAGACGAACTTGATGAGCAGGAAGAGATGTTCCAGCCTCCAGGGGAGTGCTGCTGCTAAAAACGATGATTTTCTCTTTGCAGGGGATCCACCATTGGATGGTATTGATTGAGTTTCCTGCAACATAATAATATGAGTAGCTCCCCAGCTTGATATCCTGTTATAAAGCTGCTTAAGTGCCTGTTTGCGGTATTTTAAAACATGTAATTTTTAACTTTTACCTTAAAATGAATAAGTGTCATGACGTTCTAGTTTTCAGTTTGCAGTTTGGCTGTGTTAGTTGCTGCAGTAAAGCCCTGAGCTTTAGTTTTCAGTTGCTTTTGCAAATGTTTTAGGCTGTAGTTTACCATTGGGGTTTACCAATTGCCACCCTGGTAGGTTCTTTTGTGTGGTGCTTGGGTTCTCTCCTTGTACTTTATGCCTCTCTTCAAGAGAGTTTATTAGCATAATTTGAGAAAGATTTAAACAAATTATTATCAATAAATTTTAAAGGATTATTTAAATTTCTTCATGTAGTTTGCATAGTAAAGTCTAGTAGAGTAGGTAAAGTCGAGTACAATTCAGCCTAAATCTTAATTCAACGGTAACTGGCATTCAATAAAAATATTTGAATTATTAAAATATTTAAATTCTGAATTAATATTATTATTTGGTGCATACATAAACAAAATTAGCCCAAATTGAGAAATTATCAAAAATACTACTTTTTCTAATTATTTTTGCAATTTTACCATCTTTTGAAAATATTTGCAAAAATACGGTCTGCACCCAACGCAATTAGATGCAACCAAAGCAACCAGATACAACTTTTCAAAAATAATTTAAAAACAGTTAAGAATTCAAAAAAATTGTTAGTAAGAGGGGGTGAATGAAGATAAAGATGAATAAAGCTTGCGATCTCAAATTTCATCCCCTCATCTTTCGTGTATATATACATGTT
The DNA here is from genome assembly GCA_030848705.1 of Heracleum sosnowskyi. NCBI lineage: Eukaryota > Viridiplantae > Streptophyta > Magnoliopsida > Apiales > Apiaceae > Heracleum > Heracleum sosnowskyi. The sequence continues at coordinate 17,661,258 of CM061239.1, forward strand.
TATAGATACGTGCGTAATTAAGATTTTATAAGAAGTTTCATCTCAACCAAATCAACAATTTGGGTTTAGTTTCTAATTAATCAACAAGGCTCGTAGGGGCATTAACTTATGCAACTTATTATGCAACCAAAATGATTTTAATTATTAAATTTTAATAAGTTGCATTTGTGGTTGATTTTTGGTTGCAGTTGCAGATATTGTTGTATCTAGTTGCAGACTGTATTTTTATAAATATTTTCAAAAAGTTGGTATTTTTACAAATATTTTGGTATTTTTACAAAAAAAACATAATATGCTTGCAAAAAAAATTTTATGGTTGGGTATTTATGAAAAAAACCCAACAAAATTTCTGAATAAACAAAAAACCTGAATGATATTATTTTCTACTTTTTCCTCATGAATGAAATTATATTATTTAAGAAATCATTTGATTAAACAATAATATGTTATTATCATTATATTACAAATAATACTAGTGTCATAATATAAATATTAATATAATAAATCTATGATAGAATTAACATAATAAATAAAAATAATAAAATTTATTTAAAAACATATTAACTCCTTAATCTGATTTTAATTCAAAATTCTAAAATAATTCGAAAACATGGACCAAATTAGATCCAATCCAGTTTATACTAAAAAAATTGAGAATAAAAAGTAAATCTGATCCAAAATCGATTCTAACCAAAACCCCCCTCCGTTTACCCTCTACATATACCGCTCCTGCTCCTAGTTTTTGTATGTGCTAGTTTTTGTATGATTTTATTTTCTACTTATTTTCCTCATGAATGAAATTATATTATTTAAGAAATCATTTGATTAAACAATAATATGTTATTATCATTATATTAAAAAATAATACTAGTGTTAATTATAATATAAATATTAATACAATTAATCTAAGATAAAATTAACACAATAAATAATAGCAATAATAAAACTTATTTAAAAACATATTAACACCTTAGTCTGATCTTAATTCAAAATTCGAAATTCTAAATTAATTCGAACTAGACATGGACCAAATTAGATCCAATCCAGTTTATACTCAAAATTTTGAGAATAAAAAGTAAATCTGATCCAAAATCGATTCGAACCAAAACCCCCCTCCGTTTACCTCTATATATACCGCTCCTACTCCTAGTTATTGTATGTGCTAATTAAAAGTTGAGACATCTTCCGTATTATTATTCTTACATTACATAGTGAATTTACACAGATAAGAAAATTCTGGCAAGGTGATGAATTACAAAAAATTAACTTTGTTTCTTTTACTTGTGGTCGCATGTCATGTTCTTCAAGGAATAATAGCTTCTTTCTCCGAGGGTGAGGCGATTGTGACAACAGTGGTTGCAGCTGGAAAAAGGGTCCAACGGCCGAGGAATCTCAATTTAACGCATTTAGACTTGATCGATTATAATTATTTTACGGAATTCAAGTTTTTTTGTTCGTGTGAAGCTGCGGATTATTTAAATCAAACGGAATTAGACATCATGGCGGAATTATTAAATGGTTTATGATACATGTAGTCATGAATTTAAACTCAGGTACGCTCTTTTACTAATGTATTCCAGATGTTCTCAAGTAATACAAATCGAATCCTTTTTCTTAGAGCATATGCACCCCTCCCGTCCATCAATTCATCAATTCATCAATTCAATCAATGGAGTTGATTACTATTCATGCTAGAATCACTTTTTCCCTTATTTTTTATACACCCACATAACTCCATCAATCCATTAATTACTATTCATCAAATATATAATTATATTATATATCATAAATTTAATTTCATCTCTATTATTTAATGGTCCCACAAATAGTATCTAATAATACATTGTTGGATAATTTTAATTTTATAATACATTGTTGTTCTACGTTATAATTAAAAAAAAACAAATATTATAATTTTGACAACGGCTAGGGTCGCCACAGGCCGTGACGCCCTCTAGCTAGGGTCGCCACAGGCCGTGGCGCCCTTTACAAATTGATGGCCATTAATCAGTCCATTAATAATTAAAGGAATGGTTGCTGAATTGATGCTCCATCAATTTTTGATGGAGTGAAAAGTTGTGCGCTGCATGTAATTTTTTTGTTGGCCATCAATTCAGCTGCTGAATCGATGAACTGAGTGGTGCGGTGCATATGCTCTTAGTAGATTATCGTTACTGGCTGATAACTCGTGCCAAGTACGGGTTGTGCATTAGACGATATTAAAATATTAATATTGATAAATTATTAAAAAATTAATTCATCGAGAATTGAAAATGATAAAAATAATATAATATAATAAACTATTATTTAATTATGTAGTTATAGAAAATTGAACTGTGAATGAAGCTAAAGAAATTAAAGTAAATAAATAAATCTTGTATGATTTTGTATGATTACGTAGCTGCAAGGAATCGAAACCTTTATGAACCTAATGAATTTAAAGTAAATAAATAAATCTTATATAATTACGTAGTTGTAAGGAATCGAATCCTGGATAAAGCTAAAGAATTTAAATTAAATAAATCTTGTATAATAATGTAGTTGCGAGGAATCGAACCCAGATTTAGTGATAACCAAATTTGGTACTATGGTACCACATATTATTTTCGCATTGTTTTGCTTATTAATAAAGAGTATAGATTATAGTAGATTACATTTATTATTATTGTTATAGTAGATTTCTTAGTTTTGTGTTTATTTTATGAATTTGTGTTGGTAGTTAATCCATCAGAACACACGGTGACTAGTGTTTATCGGTGACTAGTGTTTATGAGAACATGGTAACTAACTATCGTTTATGAATTTGTTTTGGTATCTTATCACGGGAGCTCATAGTGATTAGTGTTTTGTTTATAAAGAAAAAATTGAAATGGAAAGTAAATAATGAATTGAACGATAGTGAAAATAGTTTTGGGTTTCAGGTTTTGTTCAATGATTAGTGTTTTGCTTATTAGGGAAAAAATTGAAATGGATAAGTAAATAATGAATTGGACGATAGCGAAAACAGTTTCAGGTTTCAGGTTTTGTTCAAGTTTATAAGCGGGTTAATTTCAGGTTAAAGTTAAAATCATCCAAAATTATTGAACAGAATGTTCGGGTTAATTATTGAAGTTCTTTTTGTTCGTGTGTATTTACATATTATTTAAAAATTTGATCAATCCAAGTCTTTTCAATTATTTACAAGATGAAAGACTCATTCATGATCTGTAATTGTTCATTAGTTTTCTTTTTTCCGATTGTTTTGTTTTTGCCTCTATAAAAGCCTCTGGAATCACTAATAATAGATCAGATGATAATAAGAGGAAGCATTGTTGTATCTAGTTTTGAGCTATCTAATTTTTATTAATATCAATCATCAATATATATCTTTATATATATAAAGGAAAATCCACATCGTCCGAAAGTTATTTATCTATTTTTCTAGAACTTCTGAATTTTAATTCAATAAAATTAAATTTTCTTATTTAAATTCGAATTTATAGGATAGAAAAAATAGCAATTACCTTTTAAATTTTTACTAATGGAGGAAACTAAATATAAAATTTTAATATTCTTTTCTTTCTCAATTTTTATTCAATAAAATCAAAGTTCCTTATTTAAATTTGAATTTATAGAATAGAAAAAATCTCAATTGCCTTTTAAATATTTACTAATGGGGGAAACTAAATATACTGTTTTAATATTCAACATCTTTATCATTTTATCTTATCAATCTTTATATTTTTTCTCCTTTTATTTATCTTCCTCTTTATATATATAAGGAAAATCCTTTTAAATCTTTACTAATAGAGAAACTGCATATATAATTTTAAGATTCTCCTAATTTTAAAACAAAATATATATTGAAGCCAATTTCGCGTTGTCTTGCTTCCGATGCCTCCCGATCTGCGTCGCCGGACGCACGATTAAATTCTGGTTCCAAGTTTCTGTTCCGTATGGGTGTATTTTCTCTTCTCTCCTGAGTATTGGATCTGCCTCTTAATGCCAAAAGTATATTGCGTGCATCCCTAATAGGGGGTTGCTGTTCATCTTGACGACGATGACCATCATCAGAAGTTCTGTCCAGATGGATTGCGCGACCGTCGTTGTCAACAACGATTCGGGTGATAGTGGATTGGACTTGTTCATCTTGACGACGATGACCATCATCAGAAGTTCTGTCCAGATGGATTGCGCGACCATCGTTGTCAACAACGATTCGGGTGATAGTGGATTGGACTCGTTGTTGATAGGTTCTACCGACGGTAAAGTTGTCGAACGGATTGTAGGTACGAAGAGGAGTTTGGTGGGAAGCTTGTCGAGCCATCGGTGACTACTTTAATAGAGATGAATCTTCTTCTTTTTTCTCTAAACGGTTCCCACAGACGGCGCCAAATGTTGAAGCCAATTTTCGTCAAGGACAAAGCTTCAAGATTAAATTCATATTTGGGTATTCAGATAGAGATAATAAGAATAAAGATATAAATATAAGAATACAATTAAGGTTTTTGAGATATTTGGGACTGCTCTTGAGAGTTTGTAATCGGTTGTGATGTTCGGATCCCTCTCAAGGTGCCTTCGTACCCTTATTTATAGGGATCAAGTCCACGTAGTTCTATTCAAGGTAAGATTGTATTTCTGGTAATTTTAGGTCCGACCCATATTTTTCCTTTGGCAGCAAGTAATATTCTTGCTTTGGCAGCAAGTAATATCCATTTTGAGAATATTTTGTGTATCTTGATCCTTCTGGAATTGAGTTTCCGATAATGTAGTATTTTCCACCGCCTCAAGTATTGGGCTCGATTTTATGGGCTGTTTATTGGATTGGTAATGAAATATTTGTAGAATGTTGATGACGTCTTCGGATACATCCATTATTTGATCAAAATAAGCCCATGCCAGAATAGCCTTCGGAAACAAATATATTGGCCCATGCTTCGGATACAAAACTAATATAATTTTTGTATCAACAGGTCCCCAGTATTTTTGAAGTTGAGAGCTTCAATAAATACTTAAATGATTTTTGAATCTTTTTAAATTTCTAGTAGTCACCATTGGATCTTTCGTTTTTATTGTCTATCAACCCGTTGGATCCTTCAAAATGTCATAAGACATTGTTTGGTCAAGTTGTCCGACATCATTGGATACATCAAGGACTTTTGGCACAAAATAGTATTGGATGCACAAACTTTCCAAATGAAAGATAATATAATCTGGCAAATTTTCTTGTTTTTTCGACAAGGTCATATATTTCCGGTGAACTGATTTTATCGTTTACACTCGTATGTATCCTAGTAGACTTGTATTTCAGTAGGATTACGCCTTTATTTTCTTGAAATCGGTGACTGTACCTTTGCACTGAAATTTGTACATGTGACTTCGTAGAATATATTCCACCTTCTGTTGCCAATGCACCTTCCGTTGCCAATGAATTTGTAGTACCATTGGAAGTAAAGTAAGAATTGAAAACTAGAATCAAATTTAGCAAATAGACAGTAGGTACCTTGGTTGCCGAAGGTAGACAGTAGGTACCTTGGTTGCCAAAGGTTTAGGTTCTTGCTTTTGCTTGGTTGTAGCTAAAGTTTGCTCCAATGCCATTGGCTACTATTTTTTTTAAAAATATTTGCGTATTGTAGTGTATGCCTCCTCGTTCTCAAGCATTGAATATCAGCTTTTGTATGGTCCCCAATCTCATGTCTCATACATAGTCATCGGATACAAGTTTTCGGTTGGTCTCCAGTCCCACACTTATCTAGTGTATCCAATGGTTTTAGAGTTGTGTCCCGAGCATAATTATCTTGTACGCTTTTTCAAAAAAATTCAAGCTCTTGGATGTGCATTGGATCTTTGCAGGATTTGATCTATCTATTGCCATCAGTTCAACTCAATGGTTAAGTGATCATTGGATGTTCCATTGCTCGTTCCGTTGGATTCTTATATTTGTGCGGCTTTGAACCATCATAGCATTGGCACAAAATAGCATTGGATGCACAAACTTTCCAAATGAAAGATATTATAATCTGGCAAATTTTCTTGTTTTTTCGACAAGGTCATATATTTCCGGTGAACTAACTAGCGTTTATGAATTTGTTTTGGTAGCTAATGACGGGAGCTCATAGTGATTAGTGTTTTTTTATTAAGGAAAAAATTGAAATGGAAAGTAAATAATGAATTGAACGATAGTGAAAATAGCTTTGGGTTTCAGGTTTTGTTCAATGATTAGTGTTTTGCTTATTAGGGAAAAAATTGAAATGGATAAGTAAATAATGAATTGGACGATAGTGAAAACAGTTTCAGGTTTCAGGTTTTGTTCAAGTTTATAAGCGGGTTAATTTCAGGTTAAAGGTAAAATCATCCAAAATTATTGAACAGAATGTTCGGGTTAATTATTGAAGTTCTTTTTGTTCGTGTGTACTTACATATTATTTAAAAATTTGATCAATCCAAGTATTTTCAATTATTTACAAGATGAAAGACTCATTCATGATCTGTAATTGTTCATTAGTTTTCTTGTTTCTGATTGTTTTGTTTTTGCCTCTATAGAAGCCTCTGGAATCACTAATAATAGATCAGATGATAATAAGAGGAAGCATTGTCGTATCTAGTTTTGAGCTATCTAATTTTTATTAATATCAATCATCAATATATATCTTTATATATATAAATGAAAATCCACATCGTCTGAAAGTTATTTATCTATTTTTCTAGAACTTCTGAATTTTAATTCAATAAAATTAAATTTTCTTATTTAAATTCGAATTTATAGGATAGAAAAAATAGCAATTACCTTTTAAATTTTTACTAATGGAGGAAACTAAATATAAAATTTTAATATTCTTTTCTTTCTCAATTTTTATTCAATAAAATCAAAGTTCCTTATTTAAATTTGAATTTATAGAATAGAAAAAATCTCAATTGCCTTTTAAATATTTACTAATGGAGGAAACTAAATATACTATTTTAATATTCAACATCTTTATCATTTTATCTTATCAATCTTTATATTTTTTCTCCTTTTATTTATCTTCCTCTTTATATATATAAGGAAAATCCTTTTAAATCTTTACTTATAGAGAAACTGAATATATAATTTTAAGATTCTCCTAATTTTAAAACAAAATATACAATCTTAATATTTTTCTAATTTTAAATTAACTTTTCTCATTTCAAATTATCATCCATATTACCATATTTGTTAGATGGTAATCTAGGAAAGAGTTTTACTTTTACATAATTTCCTTTTCTTTACCAAGAGTAGTATGACTCTTTATATATTCTTAAGTCTCTGCTACCGATCCATCACGTTCGTCTCTTACTCCTCCCACACGCAGGTCATGCAGGTCTCTCTTAAACCCCTAATTTATCAAATTTATTATGTTAGTTGTTAATACTTTTGATAATGGTACATGTTAATTCGATGTTTTTGCGGTCTTACAAAGTTCTTTTTTACCTTCTATTTACAAAGTTCTTTAATATTTTGTGGTTCATTTTTTAAGATTATATTTTTATATGTGAGTTTTTTTTTTAATGGAGTTGATATGATTGTTTAAATTAGTAGTACACTGACATTATAGCTTGAATGCATCAATGAGATCTCGGGTTACGATTTTACTATACATGCTCTAACAATCACAATACTTGGGACTTTGATTGTTTGTTTTTTCTATACTTGAATGCATTCTAATGTATTTTTACTTATGCATATATTTTTAAATATTTTTCTCCCTTTTCTTTGATCATATGTTTTCTGTGTAATTTGGTGATCATAACCCACTTTTCGTGAAAAATTATACAAAATTCTTCCTCTCTTGAGAGATAGATACTGCCTTTTTCGCATAACATACTTTATTAATAATAGAAATAAAGGAGTACAATCAAGATTGTCGAAGATAATGATTTATTGGTTTATATAAGATTTCTATGGTAGATATTTGATATGGATAGAAAAGTAATTATAGAAATATAATTGACTATTCAACGGAAAGACCGGTATTTAAGGCCCGACACCCTAATTATTCATTAATTTCGTAATTAATGAATAGGGAAAAAATACAGCTCATGAAAAGAGCCCAAATTATGGAAAATTGGTCAAAGAAGGATCTGGAATCCCAATTAAAGGCAATCAATGAGTCATAACCATTGTCTACAAGGAAACGAATTCTTCAGCAAGAAATACAATACTTATCCAATATCAAAAATAAGACTTATCCGTTAAGTCTCCTAAACGTACCATAAATACAAGGCTCCAGACGCCTATATAAGGACCCTGATCCTACAATCAGAACTACGTTATTGGCTTGATTCTCAGTGATAATTGAGATATGTAGGCATCTTGTGAGGACCAATTTAGTCCGGAAGCACGAGTGCAGCCATTAAAGCTCGAAGCTCATAAATCCTAGCAATTAATATACAAGTACATTTTTTAATCCACAACATTTGGCGCCGTCTGTGGGAAGACAACATCAACCATGGCAAACACACGAAGAACTATTCGCGATCCTCAAGCTTCTGATGGACTCCCTATTACCTCGACAACCGAGACTCAAGGGAGCCAACCACTGCCCATTACTGGCGCTGAAGGGGCAGACGCCCCCATCACCACCACTCAAGGACCATAAGTCCCGATTACTGCTGAAGGGACGAATCCCCTACAAATGGTTGTTCATGGACGAGATCCACCAGAGACCGCTCTCCAACAACCAATCACAACCACTCCGCTGCTTACAAACGCACCACGTGGTCTCCAACTTCACACCACGGATCTCCCCCAGTATACTACTCAAACTCTTGGCATGCGAACATATAGTATGCCGCCTCGACCCCCGGCGGGCAACAGTGGGACTAATCCCATCTACCACGAGGTATACGTGCCCCCTTACATTCATGGTCTGGGACCCCAAGCTAGACAAGCCCCTTTTCAAGACTACTCAGGTCCATACACCGAAGATGAGAATTACTCAACCGGAGATGAGAGGGACGTTGCCCCAAGAAGGAGACGTTCTTCCCAAACCAATCAAGAAATGACAAAGGAAAAACTTGCGTCCCTTGAAGCCGAGGCTGCAAGGCTCAAAAAATTATTGGCAGAAGAGGAGGCTGCAAGGCCGCGAAATCAAGAAAGAGTCCCGGTGATCAACCTTGATCCACCACCAAGGAGAAGCAATAGGGCTGAGGCCCCAAGGGGTGATCCCACTGTCTTGTTGCCCTTAGGAGATCCTGATGATCCAACACCACCCTTCACACAAGACATCATGAAAATCAGTATCTCTAGAAAATTCAAGATGCCGACGATCAAGGCTTATGATGGAACGGGAGATCCCGCAAATCATGTGAGAACCTTCTCCAATGCACTGCTATTGCAGCCGACCAACGATGCGGTCAAGTGTAGGGCGTTTCCACAAACCTTGGCAGGCATGGCACAACGATGGTATAGCCGATTGCCTCCCAATTCTATTGGGTCTTTCAAAGAATTGAGCAAGGCATTCATCAACCAATTCATCAGTGGGAAACTACATGAGAAAAGCTCTGCGTCCCTCATGGGAATTAAGCAAGGAAAAACTGAAGCCCTAAGGGACTTCATCAATCGATTCACTAGAGAGGCTATCAAGGTCCCAGACTTGGAAGACAAAGTGGCTATGATCGCCCTACAACAAGGAACTACTGATGATCACTTCAGGAGATCGCTGGCAAAACATCCACCAGAAAGCATGTTAATGCTCCAAGACAGAGCCGAAAAGTACATCAAAGCAGAAGAAAGTATGAGAAAATATGAACTCATTGATGAGGGAAGTGGAGGCTCAAAGAAAAGGAAGGAAACTCGAGAATATGATGTTAAGGAAAAATTTCCTAGAACGTCAAAGGGCTCTGATTCCCCACCAAAGAGAAATAACTTTGGCCCAAAGTTTACAAAATATGCAAGATTGAATACTCCCAGGAGTCAAATTCTGATGGAGATTGCAAAAGATGAGGATATCAAATGGCCGAAGCCGATGAGAGCTGATTTATCCAAATGGAACCAAAATCGGTATTGTCGGTTTCACAAAGAAGTTGGTCATGACACCGACGATTGTAGGCAGTTGAAAGACGAAATTGAGTTTCTAATACGAAGAGGGAAACTCAGCAAATTCACCAAGGATGGAAATCAAGGGAGCCATGGAGGCAATTATGAAAGGAAAGATTATGACAGAAGGGACAACGACCAAGATCGTAACCCTAAGCCCCGAGGGCCAGTCATCAATATGATATTTGGAGGGCCAACCGCTGCTGGTCCCTCCCGAAACTCAAGGAAGGCTTATGCCCGGGAAGTAATGACTGTGGTTGGAGAAGCACCAAAGCGTGCCAGAACAGAAGTCTCGATAGGTTTCGATGATTCCGACTTGGAAGGAGTGAAGTTCCCCCACGATGATACTCTAGTCATCGTACCTGTGATAGGCAACTCCGAAACAAAGAGAGTCTTAGTTGACAATGGAGCTTCGGTGGATATTTTGTTCCACAATGCATTTATCAAGATGGGTTACACTGATTCTCAATTAACACCCTCGAATATGCCCATATATGGGTTCAATGGAGTGGAGTCAAAGGTGGAAGGCACCATCCAACTCCCACTGACTATGGGACAAGGAGTGAATACATCTACTCAGATGTTAAACTTTGTAGTCATCAAGGCAAACTCAACCTACAACGCGATCCTTGGAAGGACTGGTCTTCATGCATTTAAGGCTGTTGCCTCATCTTACCATCTGAAAATCAAGTTCCCAACGAGGAATGGGATTGGAGAATAACGGGGAGACCAAAAGATGGCTAGAAGCTGTTATGTAGCCGCGTTAAGACCTGATGGAGTCGGGGGGCATGTTCTCCCCATCGAAGACATGAATACGAACGACGATGAGGACAGAAGAGGGAAACCCGCCGAGGACTTGGTCCCAATTCCCTTAGTCCCAGGTGAACCAGATAAGGTGACTTATGTTGGGGCGCTACTGCCCGAGCCATTGAAGAGCAAACTCACGACTTTTCTACAAGAAAACAATGACGTCTTTGCTTGGACAGCGGCTGATATGCCAGGGATTGATCCCCAATTGATAACTCACAAATTGAATGTAGATCCACAAAGGAAGACGGTGAAACAAAAGAAGAGAAGTTTTGCTCCTGAGAGGCTTGAAGCCATAAAACAAGAAGTTGAAAAGCTCTTGGAAGTCGGTTTCATTGAAGAAATCCAATTCCCAGAATGGTTGGCTAACCCTGTGATGGTCAAGAAGGCAAATGGAAAATGGAGGATGTGCGTCGACTTCACCGACTTGAATGATGCATGTCCTAAGGATTCTTTTCCCTTACCAAGGATTGATGCTCTAATAAATGCAACGGCTGGGCATGAGATGCTAAGCTTCATGGATGGTTTCAGCGGATACAACCAAATCAAGATGCACAAGGATGACATCTCCAAGGTATCATTCATCACTGACTTTGGTGTTTTCTGTTACTTATTCATGGCATTTGGACTTAAGAATGCAGGGGCAACCTACCAAAGATTGGTGAACAAAATTTTTGAACACCTAATTGGAAAAACCATGGAGGTCTACGTAGATGACATGTTAGTCAAGAGCCTCGATAAGGCCGATCACATTGAGCACCTCCGAGAGGCATTTGAAGTGCTAAGGCACCACAAGATGATGTTGAATCCAGCTAAATGTGCCTTTGGTGTAGGCTCGGGAAAGTTTTTAGGCTTGATGGTTTCCAAGAGAGGAATCGAGGCCAATCCCGACAAAATCAAAGCAATTCTAGACATGGAACCACCACGGACTATCAAGGAAGTCCAGAAACTAACGGGAAGAGTGGCAGCATTGGGGAGATTCATCTCCAAGTCAGGAGAAAAGTGCTTACCTTTCTTCAAAGCACTTAAGAAGGTGAAATTTTTTGAATGGACGACTGAAAGTCAAGAGGCTTTTGAGGCCCTTAAGAAGTATATGGCTGAGCCACCACTGTTGGCCAAGCCAAATCAAGGAAAGGTCCTTTATCTATACTTGGCAGTATCCAACACTGCCCTTGGAGCTGTTTTGGTAAAAGAAGAGTTGAAGTTTCAGAAACCCATCTACTACGTAAGCAAGATTCTACATGGGGCAGAGGTAAACTACTCCACCATAGAGAAGTTTGCCTTAGCCTTGATAATGGCCTCAAGAAAGCTACGACCATACTTCCAAGCACACAAGATAGAGGTTTTGACCAACCAACCTCTAAGAAACATCTTGCACAACCCTCAAGTAAGTGGAAGATTGATTAAATGGGCCATTGAACTACGGGAATTTGACATCAAATACAAGCCTCGAACGGCCATAAAAGCTCAAGCACTCGCTGACTTCATGGTTGAATGCGCCATTGACAACCAATAAATCGGGGGGCAGGAAGTAATAGTGGAAGACAAGGAAGCTGAAGAAATTGTTTCCAAAGAATGTTGGGTGCTCTATTTTGATGAAGAATCAAAAACAAAATCAAGTGGAGCCGGTTTAGTGTTACAAAGTCCTGATGGATTCTTCATAGAATATGCACTAAAACTGGACTTCCCAACGACAAACAACGAAGCAGAGTATGAAGCTCTTATAGCTGGCTTAGGGCTGGCTGGAACCTTGAGAGTCAAAACTATGAAAGTATGTGGAGACTCGAGGCTAGTGGTCTCCTAAGTAAATGGGGAGTTTGAAGCCAGAGATGAAATCATGGCCAAGTACTTAAAGCTCATCAAAGCAATCATGACTCAATTCAATGAATGCTATGTGGAGCACATTCCAAGAGAAGAAAACATGAAGGTTGATGCCTTGTCTAAGTTTGCTTCTTCAGAAATTGAAAATTATGCAGGGAGTGTATACTTTCAAGTCTTGAAGACCCCAAGCATCAACGGAAAACTGGTAGCACCCATTGATGTTACTAGTTGTTGGATGGATCCAATCAAAGCTCATCTGAAAACTGGGTGGCTACCCAACGACACTTCAGAAGCAAGAAAGCTATATGTGAGAGCACTGAGGTATGCCCTGATTGAGGGAATTCTATACAAGAAGTCTTTCGTCATTCCTTATCTGAAATGCTTGAGACCCCAAGAGGCAGAATTAGCCCTAAAGGAAGTACACAAAGGAATTTGTGGGCAACACTTGGGGGGCAGAACCCTTGCCCATAAAATCACCCGTTTAGGTTTCTACTGGCCAAGCATGCTTGTTGATGTTAAAAGCTACGTTAAGAAGTGTGAACGGTGCCAGAAACATGCACCACTGATTAGGCAACCACCAGAGATGTTGACATCCATAAACTCACCAATCCCATTTGCAATGTGGGGAATGGATATACTTGGGCCATTTCCAATGGCAAGTGCGCAAAGAAAGTTCCTGATAGTAGCAATTGACTACTTCACTAAGTGGATTGAGGCTAAACCCTTAGCCAAGATAACCACCAAACAAGTGATGCACTTCTTCTGGGAAAGTGTAATATGCAGATATGGCATCCCACGAATCCTGGTCACGGACAATGGAACTCAATTTAACAATGATGAGTTCAAGAAATATTGTGAAGATAATGATATCCAATTACGATTCACTTCTGTTGCCCACCCACAAGAAAATGGGCAAGCAGAGGTTGCGAATCGAATTATCCTGGATGGACTAAAGAAAAGAGTTGAACGCTCCAGAAATACTTGGGTAGACGAATTACTCCCTATACTTTGGACATATCGAACTACTTGCAAAGTCACCACTAGAGCTACCCCCTTTCTATTAGCATATGGGGCAGAGGCAGTGGTTCCAGTGGAGATTACTCACACATCTCCAAGAATTGAGGCTTACGAGCCAGAAACAAATGAAGAAGGCTTGAGGCTGGCCTTAGATCTGATTGATGAAGTTAGAGATGAGGCAAACGCCAAGATAGTTGAACATCAAAATAAGGCATCTTTCTACTACAACCTAAGGGTTAAAGAAAGGTTCTTTCGACAAGGAGACTTGGTCCTCCGAAAGATTGAGACATCCAGAGTTGGACAAAAAGGCAAGTTGGCCCCAAATTGGGAAGGACCATATCGCGTTAAGAACATATTTGGTCGTGGCTCATACAAGCTAGAAACCCTTGAAGGGCATGAGGTGCCAAGGACTTGGCGTGCCTCCAATCTGAAGGTTTATTATGTTTAAAGTGTTTCCTAAATGGATTCACTACTAGAAATAAGGTTTGATAAAACCAATCCAAGTTCTTAAACCTGGATATTATGTAAGGGTTGAAACCCCATAAACCTAAGACATTCAGTCCAAACCCTATCATTCGATATGCTCAACGAAAGGCTTGAAGCCAAAACAAGACGGTATAAGACATAAGAGGCTTATACAAATGACAAGTTAGCCTCGAATAAGGCAAAATCGTCGTAAATGTGTAGGTCGCTCCACACTTTACACCAAGACGATACTCGTGAAACACTAGTGTATATTAAAATCCCCAAAAAAAGGTAGTAAGTCCCAAGTAAGGGATAAAAGACCCCAAGTCTCGAAAAAGACCGGTATAACTTCTATGAAATCATAGTGCATTATCATAGGCGTTGGGAAGCGCGATTAGCCATTTTAAACCTAGAAAAGGCCCAGAAATATTAAAATCCTAGAGGAAAAGCTTCAAATCTTCAAGAAAAAGGCAACCTTCTATAGCCAGTAAGGCCCATAAATCCATTTATGGATTACAAAGGCAGAAGCCCAAATAATTTAAGTCTCAGGCAAATTCGAAGCCCAAATAATTTAAGTCTCAGGCAAATTCGAAGTCCAAATAAATTAAATTTCAGGCGAATTCGAGGCCCAAAAGATAAGGCCCAAACAAGGCCCAAGGGTAGAATAACTTAAGTCCAATTAAAAAATTGGGCTAGTTAAGGCCCAAAAAAGAATGAAACTTGGGATAAAACCAAGGCAAAAGACCGAGGTCGAAATGATCCTAAGACAAAGTCGTATGTCCAAGGTCGAAAATACAAGGGAAATCGAGGTCATATTCATCGATCTCGCTCCCAAATAAAGCGAAAAAATTAAAGATTTAAGGTCGAAAAGACCCTAGATCGAGGTCGAATGACCCAAGTCGAAAAAACACACGAAAATGAAGTCGTGTCCATCGATTTCGCACCAAAAGCTATTCAAAAAATTGAAAAAATGAGGTCGAAAAGACCCTAGATCGAAGTCGATTGACTGAGATCGAGAATACACTATAAATCGAGTTCGTACCCCTCGATCTCACACTAAAATGAGGGCGAAAACAAAAGGAAACGAGATCGAAAGAACGAGGTCGAAAATGACCCAGGAGGTGAGGTCTAAACAATCGACCTCACAGCGAAACGAGGTCGAAAAGACACAGGCTTGAAATCGAACAATCGAGGTCGAAAAATAACCTGGAGAACAAAGTTTAGAAAGACCTAGGAAATCAAGGTCGAAAACACACGGAAATGAGATCGACACGTCGAGGTCGAAAATAGCTTACAAAGTAAAGTCGACAGCTTCGACATCGCAACCAAATCGAGGTCGAAGAGATACTGAAATGAGGTCGACCTATTGAAGTCGAAATTGACCTATGGGTCGAGGTCGAAACAAACGACCTCACGACCATTCGAGGTCGAAAATATATTAGAAACAAAGTCGACAATTCGAGGTCGACAATGACCTACGAGTCGAAGTCGGCAGTCCCAGGTCGAAAACATACTGAGTCGAGGTCGAACAAGTGAGGTCGAAAAAGACCTAGGATTCCTGGTCGACAGCTTCGACCTCACACCTGTTTGAGCTCGAATTCCAGGTCGAAATCCTGGTCGAAATTGTACTGTTTCCATGTCAAATTCCTGGTCGAAATTGTACTGTTTCCAGGTCAAATTCCTGGTCGAAATTGTACTGTTTTCTGGTCGAATTCCTGGTCGAAAATGACCTAATTTGAGGTCAAAAATGCCCTTAAAAATGAAAAAAATTAGAAAAAATGCGCTATAACTTCTACGAAAACCCCGAGGATATTTTCCCAGAAGTTGGGGGGCAAATGATATGGATAGAAAAGTAATTATAGAAATATAATTGACTATTCAACGGAAAGACCGGTATTTAAGGCCCGACACCCTAATTATTCATTAATTTCGTAATTAATGAATAGGGAAAAAATACAGCTCATGAAAAGAGCCCAAATTATGGAAAATTGGTCAAAGAAGGATCCGGAATCCCAATTAAAGGCAATCAATGAGTCATAACCATTGTCTACAAGGAAACGAATTCTTCAGCAAGAAATACAATACTTATCCAATATCAAAAATAAGACTTATCCGTTAAGTCTCCTAAACGTACCATAAATACAAGGCTCCAGACGCCTATATAAGGACCCTGATCCTACAATCAGAACTACGTTATTGGCTTGATTCTCAGTGATAATTGAGATACGTAGGCATCTTGTGAGGACCAATTTAGTCTGGAAGCACGAGTGCAGCCATTAAAGCTCGAAGCTCATAAATCCTAGCAATTAATATACAAGTACATTTTTTAATCCACAACAATATTATATTATAAAGATGAAATTTAAATTTTTTATTTATTATATCTTATAATATTCAAGATAGTATAAATTTGTGGCGATGATACTAATTTATATAATATTATAAATATTTGTTTCTTAATTTTTCAAAGAAAATAATATTTTAAGATTTAAGAATATATATTATAAATAATATTTTTTCTTAAATTTGCTTATTAACCAATCTCCTTAGACCCGGCAATTTATGACACGACACAGATTACACGACACGAAACGACACAAAAATTTAGTGTTTGTGTTTACATTTTCAGTGCACGACACGAAAATACACGAACACGAAAACGAAAGTACACGACCGAGATTTAATATCGGTTTTGTAATTACCCTTTGGGTACATGACACGACACGAAGACACGAAGTACACGAAATAAATAAATATATATTTATATATTAATATTAATATTTATATTAGATATTTTTATATTTACATTAGATAAATTAATATTTATTATGTGTTTATACATAATTTTATAATATCATTTGTAAATATGATGTAAAAACATATTTTCAATACATATTTGTAAAAATTTAACTGAAAATTTTAATATTTTAATATTTTTATTTATTTATTTATTTTTATTTTTATTTAAAATTACACGAAACACGACACGAAAAGTACACGACGCGCGAAAGGTACACGACACGAAATATACACGAACCTAAACAGGTCGGTTTTGTGTTTAACATTCATGTACACGAAACACAAAAGTACACAACACGAACGAATTATCATGTCTAAATCTCCTTAATAGTCTAATGTTTATATTTAAGTGTATAAAATATATATAAATAATAAAATAAGAACAAAGGGGTCCAGGCAAGGATCAAAAATCTCACATGCAGCCCAAGGAGGATGACAAAAAATTGTATCTTCACACGGGGCCATCGTAATCTTCCAGACATCATCAAAACCGCGTTTTTGCATTACGGGAAAAGATTTTGGAATTTTTTATATGTAAAATCATAATTCGTATCGCTTTTCTTATCGGTATGGTTAATTAATTTCACTCCACCCAAAAAAGATAATGTAAATTAAATTGCCTTGCTCGTACAATAAAATAATTATAAATATAAAATGTCATATTATGCATGCTCTACTATTATGCATGCTCTGTTCTATCTTGTTAATATCTTTAATGCATATAAAGATATAAATTGTCATATTTTTTCAATACCCATATTTGTCATATTATATTAATTAAATATGTACTAGTTAATAATCGGTGCGAAATACAGGTTAAGATTAAAACATGAATGTCTAAATATCAATATTCTTAATTATTTATTTAATTTCACTTCTTTCTTTTTATCAGGGTTTGGATTCCTTAGAAATACATAATTATATATTAAAATATAAAGTTATTAAATACTTGGCATGCTTGATATTTATTCTGAAGTCAATAAATCATACTAAAAAAAGTGAAAAAGGAGCGGAAAATTGAAGAGAGAGAGAGAGAATGAATTTTTTTTTTCTTTTATGCAGAAAGATGAAAATCCCCGTCTTTTATATTTCTTGTTCTCATTGGAACTAGGTTTCTTTTTGGATTCAGCGATTTTATAGGCCACTCAATATTTATAAAAAATTTATTCGAGAGTAGGGGGTTCATGGATCGGTTAGGGTGGATTGGAGCTGTTTTTGCAACAACGGCTCAATTAAATCAGTTTCAAATTTTTTATCTCAATTCATAAAAATATAATTACGTAACTCAATCTTATGATAATTACGTAACCCAATCCAATTCATAGTATGGATTAGGTTGGTTTAAATGGGGTGAATGGTTTTATAAAAAAAAGTTTGAATGGGGTGAATGGTTTTATAAAAAAAATCAAAATTATATAATATTGCTCATTTCAACAATTTAAATAAAATTAAAATACATATAATCTACAATTTTAGTTTTAATAGTGCTAATATTTAACTTTAATTAATATTATAATTTTAGTAATGTAAATTATGTCGTAAGTTATGTGCATTCAAACGAAATGTAATTTTACATTTATAAATGAAAGTATATTATATTATTTAAGATATAATGATAATATATATATATATATATATATATATATATATATATATATATATATATATATATATATATATATATATATAGTGATATTCAAGAGAGAACTTATTATATATAGTAGTTTCTATGACGATGTTAGTGTTACTTCTGAATTGTTGGTAAATACTCCCTCCGTCCCATTTTAATTGTCCATCATCAAAAATTCACATTTTATTCAATCATGTAAAATAAACAGATAGTTACCAAATAATTGTATTGTTTTTCATAAAAATTAACATAATTAATATTCAATTTACCATATTAATCAGTTTTGGACAATTATTTTGGGACAAGCCAAAAAGGAAATAGTGAACAATAAAAACGGGACGGAGGGAGTAGTAGTTTCAATGAAATGATATTGATGTTTGGTTTTGCACCGATTTGTGGCTTTTATGTCTGGCTTGTTGTATTTTAAAGGGAATCATTCATTTTTATTTATAAATTGTTGCAATTGAGTCCAAATATGTTGTAAATAAATGTTACAACTACTATAAAATTATTAAATAATTGTTTTGAAGACAGTTGTTCAAGCTTTGCCAACTTATACTATGAGTGTATTTTTATTGCCTATGCAGATGTGTAAGGAGATTGAGCAGCTCATGTGTAATTTCTGATGGGAATCTGAGACGAGAACGAGGAAGGGTATTCATTAGGCTAGCTGGGATGCTTTGTGTAAGCCAAAAAGCATGGGTGGTATGGGGTTCAGGAAATTACGTGACTGTAATTTGGCTCTTCTTGGTAAACAAGCGTGGCGACTTCTAAACAATGAAGAGTCCCTGGTTACAAAAGTTTTTTAAGGCCCGTTACTTTTCTAAATGCTCTTTTCTAGACGCCGAGTTGGGTAGCAACCCAAGTTTCATCTGGAGGAGTATATGGGCATCTCAAGAGCTAATTACAAATCGGTCTCGATGGAGGATTGGTTCTGGGGTTAAAATTCGAGTGTTAGAAGATGCTTGGTTGCAAGATCCGGAGCATCCGTTTGTCACTAGTAATCATCCTTCTTTATATAATCAGGTGGTTAATGGTCTATTGAAAATGGGTTCAAGGGAGTGGGATACAGAGATAATCACTGATCTGTTCAATGAGAGGGATCAGGCTTTGATCTTTGGGACGCCGCTCAGTTCTAGAGAGGAAGAAGACATCAGATATTGGCATAAGGAAGGAAGCGGTCTTTACTCTGTTAAAAGTGCTTTTCGATTAGTGCAAGAGATGAAAGGAGCCTGGGTGTCAAACGCTAATTCTGGTTTCTGGAGATCTCTATGGAATTTAAAAATCCCACCTAAAGTTAAGAACTTTTTATGGCGAGCCTGCAATGAGTACTTACCTACTAAGGTTGCTTTAAGGACGAAACATGTTCCTATTTCAGGGATTTACCCTTTATGTAATGTTTGTGAGGAAATCACATTACACTGTCTCGTCAGTTGTGGATTTGTTCAGTGGTGCCTGAAAGAGATAGGAGTTGCTAATAATACAGATAATCATACAACCTTTGCAGGTTGGCTGGAAATGATTATGGGCCAGCACACAAAATCTGTGATTCCTAAAATAGCAATGCTTTTGTGGTCGGTCTGGAAAGCTAGAAACATGATGATCTGGCAGGATACATATCAACATGTCGATGAAGTTCTAAGAACTGCGCAGTTTACTCTTGATCAATGGATTGAAGCTCAGGCAAAGAATTTTGTTCCTTCTATTGGAAGTCTTAACTCAATGGATGGTAAGGAGCTTTGGACGAAACCAGGTCAACAAACAATCAAGATAAACTTAGATGCAGCTCTCTTTGATTCTGATAACAGTGTTGGGTACGGATTCTGTGCTCGAGATTATACAGGTAGGTTGATAGACGCCAGGGCGGCGTGTCATCGGGGAAGGACTTCTGCTGAGCTAGCTGAGGCAATGGCGTTTAAGGAAGCGCTGAGTTGGATCAAATCGAAGCAGTGGCACAATGTCCTTATAGAAACAGATTGCTTGAAAGTAGTACAAGCTCTTCGCAGTTCTTTGACATTTACATCACCGTTTGGTCTGGTTATTGCAGACTGCAAACAGCTAATGCAAGAAATTGCTAATGCTGCATTTTGTTTCGTTAAACGGTCAGCAAATAGGGTAGCACATTGCTTAGCAAGGCAATCCATATTTCTTTCTGATCGTAGTTTTACAGAGGATAATGCACCTCCTGAAGTGATGTACCTCTGTATGAGTGATTTATTAAATGAATGAATGTGATCTTCTTCTCGTCAAAAAAAAAAAATTAAATAAGAACATACTAAGAACATGACCTATATCTAAGTAAGTCAGGTAGTGAACATGGTGGACATACCGGACACTTCACTTCACTGGAGTGGTCTATCAGGTCCTTCAATGGAATACATGTTTGAATAGAGCAGCCCGAAACGCCATTTTGCCAATGCCAATTAGTATCAAAGGTGGAGAATTGTGACTCTCTGCGCTTGGTCAAGAGACTTGCTGAGAAGTGAGAAGTTGAGCAAGGATTTGTACATTTTATTTCCCCAAGTAATCATGACTTATTTTCAAAAGATTAATCCTGTAAAATTTCTGACAGTGCTGAAGGGGTTTACCTACAGGGGAATCTGGCTAGTCAACATAAAGAATTCACCCAATTCATAAATAGTCGTACTTCCTGATTTTAAGGGCACTTTACAATTGTTTTTGAAGTGGCAGCGAACGATCGTTTGAAATTCACACCATCATTCATATCAAATTATCAATCTTTAATTATTATGGGGCCGTCCTCCACTCACACTAAACTTCATCATTTGGTTAAACGAGTTGTCAGCACAATGTAGTTTAACAAAACATTGAAACTAAGAAATTTTGTTATAAAATATAAAGAGGTTCTCAAACTTTAAACAGTGAGTCTAAAGACTTTTGATCTTTTTACCCATTTAACTTGTCTACGACATCGTCCTTAAACACAAAGTTAAATCTGTTTTGTAACTTAATGGCTTCTACAAGTTCTTGGTATGCATCCGCTTCTGATTCATGTTCAATACCTACTCGCTGGGACGTTTTCTTGAGCTTCCGTGGTCCAGACACTCGGTATAAGTTTACAAGTCATTTGTACTCTGCCCTGGATCGTCATGGAATTCGAACATTCAAGGACGATCCTGAGCTACGGAGTGGAGAAGTTATCTCGGATTCATTGCTCCAAGCAATTAAGGAATCCAAGACTTACATTGTTGTCTTCTCGGAAAATTATGCTCATTCGCCTTGGTGCCTTGACGAGCTCCTAGAGATCTACAATTGTCACAAAACGAGCCAGAGATTGGTTATTCCAGTGTTTTACGACATTGATCCATCGGTTGTGCGACATCAAATTGGAAGTTTTGAAGAGAATTTCAAAAAACATCAAGTTCGTTTTGCTGGTGAAATGAAAAAAGTGGACAATTGGAAGTTTGCACTAACACACGTTGCGGGCTTTTCGGGAGCACATGTATCTGAAAACAGGTAATAGTAATACACTGACCCGTCTTGTTTACATCTAGCATCTGTATTAATAATTTTATAATTTAATGATGTACTTTTAATATAAAGGATCTAAAACTCAGAAATGGGTTCGACTTGGTTACGACTTCAAAATCCGAGTAATCGACTAATTTCCTGAGTACTCGTTTTCAGCATCCTAGTACTCACTCAAATTCAAATCGGTTGACCTCCGTTTCCGAGTACTCGGCCGAGTCAACCGATTTTTAGAACACTAAATATATATACGACATGAAACAATGTTAAAGCACTGTTTTTAACCTGTACTGTGTGCGTATAAATTTTCGGAACTTTTGAATCCCCACTTTCTTTCAAAAGAACTATTGTCCAACACCGGCTGCATGGCAACCTGTAACTAAGGTTCATGTCAAAACCAAAATTCTTGATAAAAACTACCAACCATTTTCCAGACCATTTGAGTGATTATGTTAGGAGCACTTTGTGGGAGAGGGGTTTATAGCTGGTTGGAGTTCCATAAAGAAACACTCTTGAGACTGTCATTCTGTTTTAATATGTTAATCGATGTATTTATGTTTAACTACAACTTCTTTAATTATTTGTTAATAAATTTTTCATGTACCCAACTGTTTAACTCTATAGTGCAAAATCTGATTTTTTGGCACCATTGCCGTGTTACCAAAATCTGATCGTATGTAGGCACAGTCGCAGACCTCTCCCTTATCATTTATTAGAGTAATAATATAAGTTTTTCCGGATTTGACATATGTAGCTCTCAAACAAAGTTTTGTAAAAATTTTGCATGACATTACTGTAAGCTTATATGTATAACAAGGCTGCAAGAATGTATAGGCCTTTGTTTGATAAGCCTCCATTGCAGGTCTGAAGCTGACATTATCAATGAAATTGTAGATGAGATTCTACTTGAAATTAATCCCAAGACTTTGGATGTAGCCAAATATCCGGTTGGGTTGGATTCTTGTGTTAAAGACATAATAACATTGTTGAGTAGTGTCAGAGAAGGTGTCATTAGGTTTGGTATATATGGTATGGGTGGAGTAGGCAAAACAACTCTTGCGAAAGCTCTTTATAATCAACTCTTGCTACAACGAAGCTTTAAGGACAGCTGCTTCCTCGCAAACTGTAGGGAGGTTTCAGGGACAACAAAAGGCCTAGCATCGTTACAACAGCAACTTGTCAACGATGTTCTTAAAAGTAAGAAAATTATTACTGTTGACAATGTTGACAAAGGAATTAGGTTGATAGGAGCTAGACTTTGTTCAACAAAAGTCCTGGTTGTCATTGATGATCTAGACCATCATGAACAATTTGAATGTTTGGTAGGACCATTTGCTTCTGGGAGTGTAGTCATCGTAACTACACGGGATGAATAGATATTGGATAAAATTGAAGTAAAAGCTAGATATCGATACAGGGTAAATGAGTTAAATTATGAGGAGTCTCTGGCACTACTTACCCACCATGCATTTCGAAATGCTAAACCAAGCAACACCTTCATGGATTTATGTGAAAAGATCCTACATCATGCTGGTGGGCTTCCATTGGCTCTTGAGGTTTTTGGCTCGTATTTATATAAGCAAACTGATGTAGGTTGGAAATCTTTCATCGAGAAGTTGCAGAGGAATCCCGACAGCAGTATTCAGAAAAGACTTCTGATTAGCTTGAATGCCTTGGAATCGGAAGATCCTATGTTGAAGAAAATATTCCTCGACATTGCTTGTTTTTTCATCGGAAAGGAGAAACAAGAGGCGATTGAAGTACTGGGAACTTATTATGCCTACGCTGATCATAGTATTGATATTCTTAAGAAAAGATGTTTATTAACCGTCAATAGAGAACATGAGCTGAGGATGCATGATCTGCTTCGGGATATGGGAAGGGATATTGCGCAGAACGACTTTCCTTGTGAGCCTGGAAAGCATAGTAGATTGTGGGTACAAAAAGATGTATATGAAGTACTGATGAAGAGAAAGGTAACTAAAATATGTAGCATCCGACTTTTTTCTACAAAAAAAATTGCTAATTCATCTAATGGTTTCATAAACTCAAATTTATTAATTTCTTACCAGATTAACGAGGCGAAGGGTCTCCTTCTTTTATTAGAATTATTTGCTAAAAACAGTGTTCATCAACTATTCTTCTTGATATGTATGTGGTAGGGAACAGAAGCGGTTCAGGTTATCCTTCCGAACATTTCTTCTGACGATGAGAGAGTATCAGTTACTACGGAAACATTCAAAATGATGAGTAAACTAAGATTTCTTCGCCTCACATATGCTGCAAGGATTACCGGAAGTTTTGAACAGATATTTGAAGATTTGAGGTGGCTCAGTTGGGATGGGTGTCCTTTAACGAGTTTCCCCTTCGAATTTTACCCGCCAAAACTTGTTTTCCTTGAGTTGCCTGGTAGCAAATTGAGAACAATGCAGGGGCTAAACATGGTACGTACTCGGAGTGTGTTTATAGCACTTGTGACAAATTATATAATGAAGCCTAATTTATCCCTGGTTTGACAGGTTTTTGAAAATTTGAAGGCTCTAGACATGTCAGGATCTCTGGATTTAACTTCAACTCCAGACTTTACCAAATTACCTTGTCTTGAAACTTTGAATCTTGAAAATTGTAGAAGCTTGGAGGAGGTCCACATATCAATTGGAATCTTGGGGAAGCTTGCTTTCTTAAATTTGGGTTATTGTATGAAGCTAAAAAGCCTTCCAGGCACCCTTTGCAAGTTGAGTGCATTAGAAGTATTAAATATTGGTTATTGCAGTAGTCTGGAAGCATTGCCTATAGAATTGGGGAACATCGGATCCCTAAAAGCGCTTTATATGTGGGGACTGGCTGTGTCGGAAATACCGAATTCGGTTGGGCAATTACATGATCTTGTTACGCTGAAGTTAAGTGACAACAGGAACCTTAGAACACTTCCAGACAGCATTTGCAGCTTAAGATCACTCAAGATTCTTGATATTTCTACATGTGAAATGCTAGAAAGGATACCGGATAAATTTTGGAATCTTACAAAGTTAAGGGAACTACATGCATGTGCTACTTCTTTGAAAAAAGTTCCTGATATTTTGGAATCAAGCCAGGCTGCATTATCTAATTTGGAATACTTGAATGTAAGTGGGAATGGTCTCACTGCCCTACCATACGGTATTGGTCAGCACATAAACCTAACAGGTCTAACAATTGAAGGATCTGTTAATCTGCTGTCCATTGATGAACTTCCTCCTAATCTGGCATATATTTACGCAAAAGGCTGCAAGTCTCTGGAAAGATTACCAAATCTATCCGATTTAAAACATTTAAAGATATTGGACCTTACAAATTGCAGCAGTTTGACAGAGATTCATGGCTTGACGAAACTTACTTACTTGGACGAACTTTATTTGGGAGGTTGCAATTCATCTTTTCTGGCATGCACAGTGGGAGAGCATTTCTTCAAGGTAGGCTGTTCATGTCGAGGATATTATTTATATTAAATAAATACTTAACTTAATATACATTGCAAGCGTAATTTATTTATATATGTAATTTTGGAATAATTAGTTTTATATGCCTTGGTTTAACAAATGAGTAATATAAAAACATTTTTTATTATTAAATCATTATTAAATATTTTATATTTGTTTGATTTATATTATGCTAGATAATCTATTGATTTACTAGTCCTCTTCTCTGTTTGTTGTATTTTGTAAACAGGTATACTCTGGGTGTCGCATTTATGTTTCAGAGGTTCCATATTGGATTAGTGATCAATCAGGTTACAAAAAAGGGTCAAAGGTGTTTGTAGATTTGGTGCCAGATATGTCGCACAATTTCTTGGGGCTTGTCCTTTGCTTCAAAGGCACGACCACAACGCCGAATTTCATCAAATATACTGTTAAGAACACCACAAGTGGTTATAAATGTGAGAAACAAGTTTATAGTAAAAGCCTTGAGTTATTCATGGTGATGTTACCAAGATCAATCTTTTGGGTAAGTAACGGAGACGATAAACTTGAAGTAGAATCGGATACAAATATATGTGGGATGCATCTACTTTACAAACGGGAATCTAAAACAAGGAAGAAGCTGCCACCTCCGGGTACGTCTATTGGTTAGTCCAGCCACAAATATGAAATATCTATCTTATTATTGGAATGTATGAATCTAAAATCTCTGTTTTTAAGCTGTTTTCTAAATCTGCATTTAGTAAACCATCTGATATTATGTGTTTGTTTAGCATATATGCCTCATCTCAAGGTCTCATATGTAGGTCCAATCTCTTACTATATTTTGTTGATTGCAGATAACAAGAATGAAGTTGAAGCAGAAAAGCTAGCTAGGGAGGATGAGACTCAGTATGCAACAATGTTGAATGCACTCAAAACTCATTCTGTAGGTTTACAAACAGCTGTTGAAACAGGAGATTACCTGCTAGCTCAAGGGCATCAAAGGTTTATCTCAACTCTAGCTATTGCCTTGTCAAAACAAATGATGGCTCAAATATTGTCATCACGTGGTTCAACTACAATTACACTGGCATTTAGCGGAGAATCTTCAAAGAATGATAAAGGCAAGCCTGTAGCTGTTGAGACAAAAAAAAGAGGCAAAGATGATAATTACAGGAAGGGAATGAGGTGAAGTTTTTCTGTAGACATCCTGAAACTCAAGGCTTCTAAATCTGAAACCAATTCAGTAGTCTACGATGAATATATATGGCAGCTAATTTCTTCACATAAGTTTTTTTTTAATTAGAAATAAAATTGTAGTTTGTAGTTTTTCCTTCGAATTTTCCAACGCTCTCCCTCAGGCTGCTGGTTTAAAGTATACTCGTAAGGATACTTTGTTCATAGGAAGAGCCGAAAGATGTATCAGTACTACCTCAACATCGTGAGGGCGCGCCCTCTTGCGTAGGGCGGCTTAAGTGGATGAGGGCAGTGTCGAAGTCCCTTCTAATATTCTAGTCCATTTTATAATAGCATTTTTCTGTGGAGGGGCTCAATCATGACCTTGGGGCCGCATCCTGCTGATCAGGGGGTGCATCCTAAGGTCCATGGGACCTCTTCTCCAAATATTCTTCTTCTTGCTGCAACCTGAGGGCTTGTACAATCATGTTTGATGATATAAAGAGGGCGCATCCTTCCGAATGGCGCGTCCTTTAATTCTTCCATCATATATATTTGATAATTCTAATGTTTAGAAGGGGATACTACCTGCACACGACACCTCTAAGCTTACATGAGCTAACTCGGCGTAAGAAATAAGAGATATTGTGCACGGATGTAAACCTCTCTCAGGGCTCATCCTCAAGTAAAATATTCATTTATCGAGAGGGTGCGCCGTCTTCTATCATTAAGGGGTACGGATTCCTTCATTTATCTTAAGATTCAAAAAATGGAGTAACTTGTGTAAATATAGACACATCCTTGTATATATATACTTGTATGGTGGTCTAATCAGTCATATTATTCCATCCGATGGCTGCCACGTGTTCCACCTAATATCTTCCTTTGCCCTTCCTTATAATCTTTCTTCTCTCTCATGCCAGAATAGTTCTCTTTTGGGCGCGTCCTAAACTGTGGGCGCGTACTCTTTCAAAAATTTCAATAATGACACACTCATTCGTCCCTTGAGGGTCTGGCCATGGGCATTCTTGCCTTGATATTATGAGATGTCTTGTAAAGATGTCTTCATGTGATGTGATTTTAAGAATATGTAAGTGATGCCCTCGAAGGGTCCTTCTAAGCATAATCCAGTCCCGTAGGGACCTTGTGAAGTGACCTCGTAAGGCCTTGTAGTCAAAAGTTATCACAATAATATTTTCTCTCCAACTAACATGTGAGCTTATGTTCCCACATGTATTTTCAAGTCTTCTTAAAGTATCATGAGAGAAGGCCTCTTGTTGATATGATGAGAAGAGTAGAGGAGTTCTCTCCTTTTGTCTGTCTACTTTTTAGTATGGGGAGAGGAGTCCTCTCCTGTCACATAAGTCTTTCTCTTTTTTAGTATAGGAGAGGAGTCATCTCCTGTCGCTTGTTCCTCCTTTTTAATATGAGAAGAGGAGTCATCTCTTGTCGCCTAGTCCTCCTTTTTAATATGAGGAGATGAGTCTTCTGTTCTTGTCTGGCTTCTTACTAATATGATGGGAGAAGGCCTTTATACGAATACGATGAGAGGAGTCCTCTCTATTAATATGAGTGGAAGAGTCCTTTCTACTGATATGAGGGGAGGAGCCCACTCTGCTGATATGGGGGGATGAGTCCTCTCTGTTGATATGAGGTGGAGGAGTCATCTCTGATGATATGAGAGGAGGAGTCCACTCTACTGATATGAGGGGAGGAGTCCTCTCTGCTGATATGAGGTGGAGGAGTCATCTCTACTAATATGAGGGGAGAATGTTGGGTTTGACCGGATGTTCAACCCAATATGGTAATATGGGTTTGGGTGATTAAGACTGTTTTGGTAATAATTGTATGTGTAGACAATTATTATATATGATATGTCTTGGTCATTAAATTAGGGAATTAGGTACCAAGAATAAAAAGTCTTGTATAACAAGTATGGTAAATCTTGTAAAACAAGTATGTCAAGTCTTGGTGGCTAAGTTTTGGATGACTATATAAACATAATCATATTGTATTTGTTTGATATGAGTGCTTAAGAGATGTAATCGTCTTAGGTATTGTTTGGGAGATGTTTGAGCATTGTTTGACTCAAGTATCGAGTTTGGGACACCATTGAGGTGTTATTGTTTTGATTGTATTATTGATAACTGTTTTGATTAATAATACAAGTTGGGACGTTGGTTTTTCCACGTCATATATGTTTTGTGTGTGTTTGTTACTTGTCAACTAATCGTATGATTGTGTGTGTGCTCTGCATTGGTGTATTGTTAATCTCGAAAGTGTGTAGTCCATCAACCTAACAAGTGGTATCAAGAGCCAAGGTTCGTGGATCGAGAAGGATAAGGCTGAGGAAAAGATCGAGATTCAATTGATATGGAGGAGTACAATGAAGGATTTGCTGACAAGATGCCTACTAAGCAGAGAGTAGGCAGAGAGTGGTTGTGCAGAAACTAAGCATATGTATCTATGCAGGTTGCTCTGTTCTAGGAAGATGGTCGTCCAGTTGATGGAAAGGGTATTGGAAGGAAAGTGTTTGATCGTGTGCACGACACTTACAAGGCTGAGTTGGAAGGAAAAGATTTTGCTTATGACGGTGAAAAGAGTTTTACTGTGGGGCTCTTCCAAGAAACAAGCTAGAGTTCACTGTTGTCTACATAACTAAATCTTTACTAATAACAAAACCTCATTGAGCAACGCAGAGTAAAAGTCAGTTAAGGTAATTCCGTAATAGTATTTTATAATTCCTATTATCAAAAACCTTGAGTGGCACTTGGTATAGTTAGATGCCACAGCAATTAACTAATGCACTCTCCTCTGCCCCCGCAACACTGTCTTAATTATATACTCCCATTATTTGCAAACATAAGTATATATCAGGGCAGATAACTTGCACATATTTATTCACACACGCATTAACTGATTATAGCCTTCTGTGAAAAGTAATTATGCACCTTAAACTATCATTTTCGGGACCGAATCACAGAGTGATGAGGCCGTAAAAGTAAAAGTAAATGTTCCGAAAAAAATTAGCTGCACACTAAAAATCATATAATTACATACATGCTACAATGATCACAAAATGCTAAAAAATCATTTCATTCACCAAAAAAAAAATTGTTATTAACCCTAGTGATATGTAAACATATACACACACATAAACATATGCAAACAACATTATACACAATTACGTACAGAAATCAAAAATAAGAATTTTGTATTTACCTTTTGTCAGAAATATCAACACCGCCTGAAATTAATCTTTAAACAAATATATACATATATATACAAAAATTAAGCGTTAATTTGTGTTAATTTTTAAATTTTGGGGATGAAAAAGAGAGAGAAAATTGTTTAATTTTGGGGATGAAATATACAAAGACGATTAAATTTGTATAGTGTGTGCGTGCATATGGATAATATAGTGAATAAATCAAAACCCTTATAGTATTAAAAATGTGAAAAGGGGGATGATCTTACTCTGATCTATATCTGATGCACAACTCCAGTTTGAAATGAACCCTAATTCGGCTTCGCCAATCGAATTTGAAGCGGAAACTCTGTATGATTGGCTAATTCGGCTTCGCCAATCGAATTTGAAGCGGCAACTCAATATGATTGGAAGAATATTACAAATACACATACCCGGGCAAATGGAAGAAGAAATTAGGTAATTTATATATGTATGTATATACATGACATAGATTGAGGTGAAAATCTAAACAGATGTTATTAGGACATAGGAGGTGGAGATTGACAGCGTTGTTCCTATCTTTTGACAAAGACACGATTATAGGGTGTTTTGGAATAGGTAATGGCATTTTAGATAATCTGAGATTTTCAAGGCTATATATGTGATTTCGCAGGCAATTTTTTTGTCTCAATTTGCCCTTGAACGGGCTTTAATATATACTAGCATAAAAACATGTGTAAGGCACGGGCCGCTAGCTTAGATTGTGATTTTAAACTAAACTACGCATTATCAATGTCATTTGACATATATGATTGTATATTTTTGATGTTCATAGAGTTTTTATTGTTAATGTTATGACTATGCTCTACTTGAAGTTTATAATGTGAAAACTAATACGAGTAGTTTTGAGAAATCATGTCTGTTTTTAATTTTGTTGTGGACCATAGAATAGAATTAGAGTGTTCTATGGATGTTTTCTAATTAAGAAGACATTTTTAAAATTATAATCCTAAATTTTTTCCAGTTCTTAAAAAATGATGCATTCATTTAGTTCATCTCCGACAATATTCAAGGTAGAAACTAAATAGCCTTCAAGATGATGCAGTATGAGATTGTAGGTTTTAGTACTGATTTTACTCAAAAGCTTTCCTAAATCTTCTAATACTCTACTTAGGCCTTGTGATTTCAGTTCTTAAAACTTTCTTTGTAACTCTTTTATGTCTTTTCTTCTGACCTCTTGATTTTAAGCATTTTTTATCTTTATTTCTCTTCTCCTATCTACCTAACTTTCAGAACATATGACAATGTAGCTAATTGACTTAAGTGGAACTACCTTGTGCCAAATCATTCTATTATTAAGTACGTTTGGTACCATTTCGATGTGTTTCAATTTTTTCAAACAAACAGACTTTTTTTTAAATCTGAACTTGAGAATTGATCAATTATGGATGGATAAATATTTTTTGCTTATATCATCGTAAGTTAAAATTGCTCATATGCCTTATGAGTTCTGTCCGTGTTTTGAAAATGAATTCATCCTTTATTTTTTTCAAAATACACATCTTTAATAATTAAAACAAAGGTCATTTTTCTAGCAATTAACATAAATTTCTATTTTTTGCGGTTATTTTTTTTTCTAGGTATAGTTGCACATTTTTTTCGTCTGTTACAATGTACTTACTTTAATTTATATAGATAATTTGATTGATCAAGGACTATAATTTTAAATAACCCGGGCTGTATAATGTGATTTGATCTGATAATAATGTACGATATGCAATATCATGTTTTTTTAAATTTGTTATGGCCTATATATTTTAATCTGTTTATTGTTTACACAAATTATTATCAAAATTTTAGAATATATAATTCATTTAATTGTTTTGTTGTACTATCTATTTATATTTATTATTTCGCCTTTTACAATATTTTTACTCAAAACAAATAGTTTTTCATATGTTTTATTTATGTTTTTTAGTTATTTTACACACACACACACACACATATATATATACCAAATAACTAATTATTTTCTTTCATAAAATTAATTTAAAATTAATTTGATAATAACAAAAAAATGTGTCATATATATAATATGCATCCAATCTAATTATAAATCTAGTCACTCCTATTATATATATACTGTATTATTAAAACCGAAATATTGAAAGTTTGATAGTCAGTCGGTACGGTTCTCATATTTTGATATTTGTACTTTAATTCTTTTATTTTTACTAATTTATTTAATTTATTAAAAACAACAATTTTATTCAAAATATAGTTTGGTAGTCGGTCGGTCAATACGACATTCATATTCTGATATTTGCACTTTAGTCCCTTTTCTTTTGCAATTTGACCTTAATTTATTAAAAACAACCATTTTAATTAAATATATTTTTAAAATATTGTTAAACACAAAACTCTGAAAACACAATTTAATCACGCTCAAACATAAACACACACGTCAATTCAACATTAAGTTCAACAATCACATAAAACTATTCAAATTTAAGATGAACTTCAAACAAAGTAAATATAAATGTAAAATAAGAAGAATATGAATGTCGTATGCATTACACTGACTTTATACTTGTAGTATAGATAAGAACAAATAATTATAAATATCATGTATACATGTTATCAATATGTGCTATTTAACAATGATTATTGTGCGATAAATAAAGTAATTCTCGTTCGAGAATTGAGGCGGGTTTGACGAATGAGTTCATGTTCGGAGTCTCCCCAACCCCGAAGTGACCGATCGCCCATACCTAAATTATTGTCTAATTTTTACACATGTTTTAACACTAATTTCATTCATTTAAAAATAAATAAGCCATAAATATGTAAATAAACTACTTGTAATATGTTTATGTTATATCAATGTTTAATAATACATTTTATATATTAAATATTTGAATAATTCAAATATATTGCGTAGTACAAGAAAAGTTCGACTCTGATGCAAGAAAATAGAATATATTATAGTTATCGATACATATACAAAATATTTGTTTAGTTAAAAGAAAGATAAAAAGCACCACACATAATATTGTTTTTAAAACTTAATATTAATATTTTATAAGACTGGTAGTATATATGATTCTGTATGATATTTTAAGTATTAAAAAAATAAAGTTTAATAAATATTATAAATCACCTTAATTTTTATTCAAAAATTTAAATAATAATAAATATAGGATAACAAAGATGTGAGGTTTATGTCATATGATTTTTAGTTCAAAATCAAAAAGAATCATGTAGCTCAATGGTAAGAAGGATGACTTCTTTAGCGAATGTTAGGAGATCGATGTTAGGGGTTCGATTCCTGACTAAAACATTATTTACTCAATTTTTTCCTCCAGATAAGAGAGTAGTGGCATGACATGTAATTTCTTAATATATAAGGGTAAAATGGTAACTTCAAAAGGGGTTTATTGGCTCAAAATGCCCTTAAATTATCCTATTGTTCTCTCCAAAACTTTGGTCGGTCCCTGTACTACCAAAAGTATATGATCCGTTGGATTATAAAACTATAAATATTCAAATAGATGAGGACCGTTAGATATAATATTAAAAATTGTATTTGATTAATAATTAATAGGATCGTATTTAAATACTAAAAGATGTATTTTGATCATTTAAACCAATTATAAATGGGTTTTCTATATTGAATAGAAATCTTTATGTAAAAATTCGTAATTATCTTTTATCTTTAGTTTATGGATAGTTCCAGTTAGATAATAATTATTAAACCATCATTAAATTAAAGATAATTTTGTTAGATTCGCATGGGCTGTAAAATCGTTAAAATATGTTGTCTAAAACTCAAGATAGAGCCCAAACAGTAAAGTGATTATCTAAATTTTAATAAATATTTTTTTTATTTTTGTAGCACCAATTTAATTTTTTTCCTAATTCTTTTAAATTTATAAATTCTATGTTTATTTCAATAAAATATTAAAATCAATTTAAGAAAAAATTAAAATCGATCTGGTCCGTGTACGATCACTATACGACCAAATTAATAATTATAGTTAGATCTTAAATAGATCGATGAGAATTGTTAGATCTAATATTAAAAAATGTATCTGATTAATAATAGAATTATATTTAAATACTAAAAAGTTTATTTTGATAATTTAAAATTTTTCTATGTAAAAATTCTTAATAATATTTTCTATATAGTTCCAGTTAGATAATAATTATTTAACCAAATATCAAGATAACAATTCATATTGATTACAATATTAAAAATTATCAATATAATTCTCATGTATATCATACTAACAATGATACACGTGAACCGTACAGAGACTTACGAGAACTCCTGAATAAATTTAAACACTAGAAAAATTCAAATCAACAAAGAATATAATAATACGAGGATAAAATTTTATAAAATTGTGCATATTTTTTATCGTATTTTATTAAATTTTAGATCATAACTAATCAAATATTATTTATTATTAAATAATAAATTATACGCAAATGGTGATTTTGTTTTATGAGAACTCATAGAGACCTAATTTCATTGTTAGCAGGACTATATTTATATTAAAAAAAAAACCGTATTTTGAAATTTTAGACTCAGCTACAGAAGAGGCCTAACTTTTTTAACCTATATACATTGTAAATTATTAAATTCGAAAGTTTAAAAGTTTGTTAATCAATTAGTATAGTATTTTTTTGAAAAATCGTACTTTACAAAAAATATTATCAAATAACCAATGTTTGCAAGAAAAAAAAATGAAAAAATTCTTATTTTTAAAAGAAAATTGTAAATTTTAATATGTTGTTGGTAGATTCAAACCGTAGATCTTTCTACATGACAATTTTATTGTTATATCTAATGTTTCTCAACAATTTAATTTGAAAGATTCAACGATTATGGATTGAGTGATCAAACAAAGCGACCACACTTATAAGGAAACTTTCATTATTTAGTCTTTAATATAATAACATAGATATTTACCGGATATACTATAAAAAAAATTAATTTTATACAGAATTTTGATCGTCATAGTGTACTACTTTAAAAGAAGAACTATTACAAAAAACTATATTTTAATTGATAATTTATTTTCTCAAAAGTTCAAAGTTCCCGCATCATTAACATATTACAAAAAAGAGTATATTATATTTTAGCAAGAAATATTTAAAAAAAATTATAAATATTAAAAAAATTAATGATGTTATCTGGTCCTAAATACCGCCAAAACATTCTCAACCGTTAGATTCAATACTTTTAAAAATAGACGATCAAGATTCTATCATATAAAAAAAAGTTATTATCTAACAATAATATAACTTAAAAGATATTATATTAGGATTGTATTTTCCAAAAAGTTAAAACATAAAAATAGTTGTAATTAAATAAGGAAACCCATTTAATATCAAAATAATAAAAATCGTTTAATCTTAAATAGATAGGTGAAAACCATTAGATTTAACATTAAAAACTGTATTTGGTTAATAAAGGGTATTCTAATAATCTAAACTACATATAAGTAGATTTCCTAAATCGAATATAATTCTCAACATTAAATTTCGTCACTTTATTCTCTTTTTAGTTTTAGAATAGTTTTTAATTGAAAAAGAATTATTAAACCACAACTAAATTAAAGATTATTTTGTGAATTTCACGTGGATTGTAAAATTGGCCAAATCTAACTTTTATAACTCAATATAAACAAATATTAAATTGAGTATGTAAAATATAATAAATATCAAATTTTTAACTATAATTTTTTTTGGCTAAATCTTTTTTAACAATAATTTAATCATGTAAACTAATAACTTTTAAATATTAAAATATTCATAAATAATTATAAATATTAAAAAAACGATCGTGTGTTGCGCATGGGTAATAAAAATATAATTATAAACAGAATAATTATAAATAAAATTTAAGTAACTGTGCATCGGGCTATAAGCTAGTATATATATATAAGTATATAGATGCGGGTTGGGTTCTTGTCAACCCAAAACCAACCCATGATCCGCAATTTTTTAAAATAATTGAACCGAAACCGCGAGTCACACTTTGGTTTCAGTTCAAATTGGTTCAAAATCAAATTGATTTTTGCGGATTATGCGGTTTAACCCGAACTGTGATCAACTCTGTTGAATAGATAAATATGAATAAGGTAAATTTTGTACTGAATGTAAAATTTTACTTAAATTAGAATCAATTCCCTCCCCCGCCTTCATATACAATTCCAAACTCATGACTCGTCGTTAATCGCCGAATTGTGAATTTTATGTACATACGTTTACATATATACATACTAACACAGACAGAGAGAGAGAGAGAGTACGATGTCGAAGAGAGAAGGCTTAGTTCTACTGAATTCGGACAACTTTACGCCTTCAGGTAATCATCTTCTGTGTGTGTGTGTGTCTTCATTTTGTTCATATTCTATTGTTTTGTATAAGCTAAGCCTTTTCATATTATCGATGCTCTTCGTTGTTTTACAATTCATATTCACCTGTTATGATTTCAGTTACTTTCAATATTTAAAAAATTGACTTGTCAAGTATTTTCTAGGGTTTATTGTTTAATTTTTATGCTAAGTTCGATGAAATTGAGGTTGCGCTTTTGTGATTTTTTTATGCTTTTCTACAAATAAAAATTGATGGATTTAACTTAATACGAGGTTTTGAATTATCGAGCTGTATGTATAGTGTACAACTGAAATGTTAGTGCTGATATTTTTCAAAGTTACATATCTCGACTAATATGTGTGCTGGTTTCGTAATTAGTAGTGCTGCAGATCTTTATTGATTTGTTGACTGGAGTAATATTTTGGTGTTTAATTGGATCAGATCAAAATGAACATACAGTTCGGAGATCAACTATGGTTTCTCGAAATATGGAGAGGAAAGGTCTTCGTAATATTACAAACTTGCCGCAACAGTTTAAGACTTTGGTTACAAATGAGAAATTCAAGTTGAAAGCAGCTTCTACCGAAGACTGTATTAACAAACTCGTGAAGGTGTGATTTAGTCAACCTGATACTTTTGTGCTATGTAGAGTTCTAATTGGAATACCTGTTCCTCATTTGTTATTATAATTGTTTTCTTTTTCAGGAAAATACGAGCTTACTGAACCTACTTGCTGATAAGGAGTATCCTTTCGTGTTTAAACTGATTCACTTCTGTTATGTGTTTTGTTGTTTGAATAAGTGGACATCTTATGCTAACAGCTAGGATCATCGCTTTTTACTCTTTTTCTTTGCTGTTCTTAACTGTACATTTAGTAAAATCATCGAATCGAGTGGACTTGAGTTGCAAAAGCTTAAAGCTGAACTGCATCAAATTAAGGAAAAAAATGTTGAACTTGCTCAATCAAACACCCAAATGCTTGCGGTTTGTTTGGTCATGTTACTCATTTCAATGTCTCTTATGTTTTGTTCTATTTTTTCTCAAGCAAAATATTGATACTTGGTGATGTAAATGTATTACTCTTGCAATAATGCAGGAACTGAATTCACGTAAAGACAGGGTAAGCTTCTAAAAGTGATTGCGGTTAGATATTTTTGTATCCTGGCTCTTGCTAGCTGGTGTGTAATATATTAATGTTTCTTTATTTCAGCTGAAATTGCTGCAGCACGAGCTGGGTTGTAAACAGGGGTTGCTGATAGCTAAAAAAGTTGAATCGGAGGTCAGTTTTGTTAGTCCGTCATTATCAACATCTATGGAACCTAATCCAAACTATGTTAATCATATGATATTTTGTTATCCAGAAAAATGTAATAAGTACTGTCTTAGAAAGTGGATCTTATAATTATTTCTCTAATTTTTTTCCAAACAAGTTTTAAGCATCTTATTGTATGACGAATACATTCTGTCTTCAGGTGGAGATGCCTAAGTGCAAGAAGACTTCAAAATTCTCAGGAGTAGCTAAAGATGATTATAGACCTTGTAAGATAAACAGGAAGCAACCATCTAAAAGTGAGTTTATTATTTCAAATAGATATCATGTTACATCACTGAAATTTTTTGCTTGTAATAAATGTATTCATTCCTGGTTGTAGATTTGGCCTCTTTTGTTGTTAAACAACTTGAAGACAATAAAAACGAAAAGAGGTTTGGTTTATGATTGCATGTTTTCTTACCAATGTGTTGCTCATTTTTTCCACTCAAAGAATTTTAGAAGAAAAAGTTTAATGTTTGCAGAATCTTCTTACAGGCTCTTCGTAGGAAGCCAGTCTGCAAATTATGAATCTGAAGAAACTAAAAATGTTGAAGACCTGCTTGAGGTAGACTCTTTAAGCCTTCCATCACATCTTCCCAATGATGATGAAATACAAGACCATGATGTTACTTCAAACTTAATGGACAAAGAAGATGAGAAATCTGATAAGAAAAGGTCTGTAAGTCAAGTTTCGGTGGCAGAATCCTTATGCAGGCTTTTTTCCTTCTGTTTGTTATATAATAAAAATTAGAATAACAGACTAATCAGTTGTTATTTCTTCTCAAGCTTCCGAGTCAGAAGGCAATCTGCTAGATTTACTTCTGAAGAATCAAAGTTTGATGAAGACATTGTTGAGGTGGAAACCCCTAAATTTCCTCCAAGTCCTGAAGAAAATGGTCAAATTCAACATAATGATGGCAAATTGGTATCGTCCAACGTAGTGCAAGATTTTGAAAGATTATCTCTCAGAAGGCTGTCTCGCCAAGTAGCCAAAAAGGTCAGCTCCTACAAAGAAGTTCCTATAAATGTAAAGATGCGTAGAATGTAGATGAGTAATTCAACATAAATCAGTCTATTTCTCGTGTCAAAGATGTATAACAGGAGTTATCAAAAAATATATATATAACTGAACCAAGGGGAAGAAAAAAGTTTGTGCAAAAAAACCTTTGTGTTGTATCTGATTAGTATACAAGTAATATAGCATGGTGGCTTTAAATGAATGTTTGCTGTTAAGAATTCTCTTCCAAGTGCAGCAAATTTCATACAAGAATTACAGTTCTGTCAACAAGTTGATGTATTTATGTATGATTTTGTACTTGTATTTTGTTTGCATCCACCACTACGTTCTATAGCAGTAAAAAAATAAAGTAATACTTGGATCCACTACAAGTTGATTCATTCGTGCAATTACGAACATGCAGTTCGCTAGAAAGCAAAAGCAAAACCGATATAGTGATTTACCAAAATAAAAGAAAATGTATTTTTTCAATTCTGAGATTTTGGGTTTAGCCTTGGCTCATGGATTAATGGACGGAACCGCGGTAGAGCTTGATTTGGACGGTGGTTGTCCGAATTTGGTTCTTTAGACTCTAATCTCAAGTGGTTATAGGTTTTGCTGCTGTGTATAGCATGTGTATGTTCTGTTTCCTGTTAGTATGGTCTACAGAGTGAACAAATTGAACATTATCCTTTTGTTACCAAAAGAAGGGTATTCTCTATGCTACAATGTTGGGGATTAATCCTTGAATAATTAAAGTTTTCCTTCAATGGTTGGCCTCTCTTATTGTGTAGCACGGTAGATCTTGCTAATCGACTGGGGGAGTGGTTTTACGTG
The DNA here is from genome assembly GCA_030848705.1 of Heracleum sosnowskyi. NCBI lineage: Eukaryota > Viridiplantae > Streptophyta > Magnoliopsida > Apiales > Apiaceae > Heracleum > Heracleum sosnowskyi. The sequence goes on from CM061239.1 coordinate 17,700,661, forward strand.
TTTTGTACTGGAAATTGTGACCTTGTGTTTACTAGGTTGGATCTTGCTCTGTTGGTTCGTCAAAGTTTAGCCTGATGAATCATTATAGAGAAATGTAGATGAAAATTGAAAATATGGGTAGTTTCAGGTACATAGGATGTGTTCCTTGCCGCTAATCGACTTGTTGCTCCTTAAAGGTGTATAGCATGTGTTCCTTGCCACTAATCGACTTGTTGCACCTTAAAGTGGAAAACACGGAGTTGAGTCATGAAACCGAATCCATAGAGACTAGTTGATAACCCGTGCTTTGCATGGACTGAGATTAAAATCTATGTATCTATCATCTATCTATTATTATATATATAATATAGCAACTAGGGGGTTTGTGTGAGACAATTTATTCATTGTTAAAAGACAACTCTACCCTTCAAAATATAAAATGACTTTTCAGCCCCTACTCTATTTACTTCATATTAATTTCTTCGTTATTAATTCATCTTAATATCTATAATCATTAATATTAATCTTCATTAAGTATACTAATAAGTTTGTAATTAATACTTGCATGTACATGTAAATATGTTATTTTATGTAATATATATAATTTAAAATATAATTAAAATATAATTAAAAGGACAATGATTTGAGGTAATATCAAATACATGTTATAATCATATTAGTTGTTTTTTAAAAGGATTGATGATGTAGAGTTATTCATTAGAGTACGGATCCCTGTCAAAAAAATTAATAATAAATTTAGATTACATGTGCAAAATCATATCGAGTAATATTTTTATAAGTTTAATCCCATGTAACATGGGTATTCATTTATTAAAAAACATAATATGCAACATCAAATACTTATTGACAAATCAACAATAATCTACAAGAGTAACTAGGGAGTTTTTTTTTTGACGAAACTGAAATATATATTAATTAGAATCACTTTCTCAAAGAGGTACAACAACGAGAATGTAAACATTCTCCAAATTTACAAAATTGATATAAAAAAATTACATACTAGATATTACATGAAAGGGAAATCAATCCACAACACTGGATATAACAATACAAAGTATTAGACCATTTAAGAATCCAAGAATATATCTCGAAGAGATTAATCACCAAGACACAAGTGGGCAAAACATTGCAGTGATGTCGATTTCTAACTGATAAATTTTTTATAAAAACAGAAATTTGGGTTAGTGCACGCAAGATCAAGAACACCAACTATTAGGGAAACTAACAAAATCTGAACTAAATCTAAAATAATTCTCAATCATAACATGTCTTGAAATCCGTCATCGGCCATTAGAACTACCAATGACCTACCACAACGTCCTAGAACGAACATAAACTAGAGGACATGGAGTTAATGAACCGATCAAAATACAAATCCAAAACAAAAATTGATGAGAAAATGTGGAGGAGACGGAGAGAAAGGAAAGAAAAGCCAAAGAGACACTAAAAGATGGATAAGAGACAATTTAATACTAGGGAGTTTGTGAGACAATTTAATCAAGGTGAAATGACAGATATACCCTTTGAATTATAAAATGACATTATTAACCCTTAATTAATTATTTCATACTAATTCTCAATTATTATTTCATACTAGCTTATAGCCCGTGCGATGCACGATTACTTAAATTTTATTTATAATTATTCTGTTTATAATTATATTTTTATTACGATGCAACACACGATTGTTATTTAATATTTATAATTATATTTATTTATGAATATTTTAATATTTAAAAGTTATTAGTTTACATGATTAAATTATTGTTAAAAAAGATTTAGCCAAAAAACATTATAGTTAAAAATTTGATATTTATTATATTTTACACGCTCAATTTAATATTTGTTTATATTGAGTTATAAAAGTTAGATTTGGTCAATTTTACGGTGCACATGAAATTCACAAAATAATCTTTAATTTAGTTGTGGTTTAATAGTTCTTTTTCAATTAAAAACTATTCTAAAACTAAAAAGAGAATAAAGTGACGAAATTTAATGTTGAGAATTTTATTCGATATAGGAAATCTACTTAACTTATATGTAGTTGTTAGGTCCTGATAAGTTTGTAGAAGGGGGGTTGAATACAAACTATACCGATTTATCAAAATTTGTTCTTTTAAGATTAAACAATTTAGAACAAATTAATGCGGAATAAAAACTGAAACAATATTCAAGTTAAATAGAAACTCTATTAAACTTGAGAGGTGTTACAATTTTGATCACTGATTACAAAGAACTTAATAAAACAAATCTAGAATAAATTCGACATGAATTTATCTATTTTTGTAATAAAAAGGATCGAATACTAAAAAGTAGTTCGATATAAAATCTAGGGATTATGATCCGCTAGAAAGTCAAAGCAGTACAAGAGATACAATTCTTATGGATTAAATGTTAAGAAACAATACAAGAATTAAATCTCTGAATGATTTTAATGCTCGGACAGTTTGAAGTAATGAAGACAGAGAGAAATGAAATGTTCTTGTTTCTGTGTCTTTTCTTTCTTCAATTGTAATAACTGATGATGTTGAATGTCAACTGCCTTGTTTTCCTTTATACAATATACTTGTTCTTTGTTTCACACGCGCCAATCCACTTGCAGAAGTAATTGGAAGACTTGCTGAAAAACATTTCTTTTTGCCTTGGAAGACAATCGGGAAGACAAGCATTTGTACTAAGAAGACATTCGGGAAGACAAGGGAATGGCCTAGGAAGACTTTCGGGAAGACAGCCTTGGTAGTCTTCCTAGTTCAAAGAACTAAGTCTTCCTAGTTCAATCCTAAGTCTTCCTAGTTCAAATATATTCTAATTTAAATAATTAACTAAATAAATTATGTATTAAATTAATTCTTTGCAGAATTAAATTAATAAATAATATACTTAATAATATTAATTATTTATAAGAGAATAAATAGAATTAGTTGACTTCTCAATAAATTCCAGAATCACTTAAAACTTAGATAAATAACAAACAAAATAGTACGTTGACACTCGATGCACTGTCTGGTTCATGAGTGACTAACGACAATGTCTGTTCTTTATCTATTTAACTTTAAGCAGTGATTCACTACCTTCTCATTCAAGAACTCCGTAATCAGTAACTTTTTCTGTCACCACTTGAAATCTCTGTCACTTTAATAAATCCACTGAGCTTGAATACTTCATTGAGGCTTGATCAATAAATTGAGCTTCTTTCAATGTAGAATCACTTCAAGTCTGTAGATGACTTTAATCTTCATTCTTTGACAGATATAACCTTCTGAGATTCCTGTGACAATTGATTTTTATTATTTACTTATTACATCTTAATTAAAGTTGAGTAGAATCCTCGGTGTTTACAAATAGGCCTGGACATATGCCTTTCAATCTCCCCCTATTTGTTTGTTAGACAATAACAACCAAATACCTCTAGAGGATAACTCAACTAAAACAAGAAAAGATAAGACTTTTAAGAGCCAAGCAAATAAAAAAAGTTCTGGATTAAATATAACAATTTCCAGATTCAAACAGTAACGATAAATACAAGATAGATGTTCCTCTAGACTGAACATATGAATACATTTATCCTATCTTGAATCACCTAAGCTCTAAACATTTAATATTTACAAACAGAGCTTCTTCAAATTTCAGACTCAATCATCTCTCCTTCTTCAAGTGCTTCAAGCAAATCCTTGTCCAGAACACGATCAGATTCAGAAGTAATGCCACTAGGTCTGACAGGTTGAGTTGTGACTTTCTTCAGCCTATTCTTCATTTGATGATATCTTTTGATATTTGCTATGCAATAGTCTTGAATCAAATCAGCAACTTCTGTCTTCTCTTGTGTAGCAAATCCTGAAGTCCTCAACATGTTCTCCAAGTAGACAAGATGCTTGGCAGGAAAATCCTTCAGAGATATTGGATCCACACCACAAGTCTGAAGTGCCCTTCCTTTAAAAAATTTTACTTCATAAGGCACTTCCACCACTTGTGGACTAGCTTTCATTGCAAAGTCTCTTAGCTGATCATGCAACAGCTCAACTAATGGAGAAGTTCTTTTTACCTTGCACATGAAGACCCATAGTTCAGAGAGAGTTCTGCTTTCCAGAAGATTGAGAGACACTAAGAAAGTTCCCTCATTATGAGTATAAACATAGATCTTCAACTCCTCTCTAACTCTGTCATATCCAGTTGAGATCCTTGAAATCTCTACATGAAGAGCTTTCATATATACTGTGTTGTCTGGATTGACCTTCTTGTATCTTTCTAACATGCTAAAAAACTTTCCATCATTATCTGAACCTGTTGAATGTGAAAACATCTCTCTAGCTCTATCCCATTCTTCTCCAAGCTTCAGCCTCACATATAACTTCCTGTCCTTGACCTTTATATCATGAAGCCGTTGCTTTTCTTGATGTTCAGCTTTTTGGATAACTAGATGCTTTGAAATGATGTCAGAAACTTTAGCATTCTCCTCCTCTCTTCTCTTTAGATCAGCTTTCTGTCTTAACAGCTCAGCTTCAAAGGCAGGATCCACTTCAGGTTCATCTTCCCAGTCAGCATAGTCAGCCTCTCCTTCAACCTCCACTTCACCAAAGATATCTTCAGGGTTTTCTTCAGATTCAATATTGTCAAAATCTCCCTGTTCACCTTGATAGTAGTCAGCATCAGAAAAAGTTAACCTCTGCTTTCCTTTGTCCTTTACAGAACCAGAACCTCCAGCTTCTCCTCCTCTTTGTTTCTCCACATTCTCCCCCTTAGTTGAGGAATCCTCTACAGTTTGAGCTGTGGAAGCCCTAGGATTCACCTCAGATGTTCTCCTTATCTCTCCTCTTTCTCCTCTTTCATCAGCATCATCCTCATCCTCATCATCTCCCTCAAAGAAAATTCTTTGTACTTCAGTAGGTTGATGTGAATTCTTGATCATATCATACAAGTGCTTCATACCTTCATTCAGATGCTCCATTCCTCCTTCTATCCTGAAAATCCTTTCTTCATTAAACTTTTGATTTTCATCAGCTGTTTGCAGAATAAAGTCCACCTTGGTAGAGATGGCAGCTATCTCCCTGACACTCTCTGATATTTGAGCATTTGACATTGTAAGATCAGAGATGTCTGAAGCCACCAGTACTTGAGATTGTTGGATTGAATTCAGCTTCGGGAGGAGATTATTCTTCAATCCTTCCAGGTCATCTTTCATAGTACCCAGCTGATTTGATACAGAGGTGGTAGATTGTGCAACCACTTGTGCTTTTAGAATTGTGTTTTCAGCCTGGGTCTCTTGCAACTTCTTCTGTAGATCAGCTAGCTGTTTTAACAAAGCAGTGTTTGTGTCAGTGTGTGCACTCGCCTCAATTGCTCTCAGTGGTGTTTCACTCAACTCACGTGCTTGTGTTTCACTCTGTGTTTGACTCATATCTCTCACCACTAACTGTCTGTCTAGATTCTCAGTGGATGTACCTGCAGGAAAAATCACCCTAGCCCCTTCAAGAGAGGTCAGTGGTGGTGCAATGGGAGTTCGCGAATCCCAATCCCCAATGAATTCCAAATCAGATTGAATTTGAAACTGAATTGCTTCAGTGTTGGATTCATTAGGTTGCCTTCCACTTTCTCCAGTAAAAACTGCGAGTGGAAAATCCCTTAGGGGAGCCAGAGATGTTCCCTCTGGGAGGGGAGAAAATGATTCTATTATAGGTGGCAAAGAATCAGATTTTCCCTCTGATGCCTGTGAAGGCACTTCTACCGTGACTATGGTAGGCACTGTTTCAAAGTCAAAAGTAAAGTGCTCTCCTGACATGGTGTCCTGAGTGTCATCTAGATGGATATCTTCTCCCATTGTGAGTAATGGGAGTGTGCTTGACTCAGTACAAGATGCCATGGCCCGATGGCGAATTTCAATAGATCCACCCTGTTGAGAGGATGTCTCCAGAGACTGTGTAGTGGCCATATCAATGTCCATATCCTTTTGAGAGGATACAGATGGGCTAACAGTTGTCTCCCTATAGGTTTTTCTTTTCTTTAAGGGTGGAGACAGCGCTGTGGGAACACTCATTTCAGCTATATCACTAACATTTCTTGAACTGGTTTGTACATAAGGCTCAGGTGGTGTTTCAGGAGTGTTTGACTCTCTGTTTGGCTCTATGACCTGGGTCAGAGACTGTGGATCTACAATCTCTGGGTCAGCCCTAACAACCACTTGGGTTTCAATTGAAGTACCAGAAGAAGAACCAAGGTTAGGAATAACTACCTGCAGTGGTACTGGATGTGGTTCGGGAACTTGTTCACCAAAGATAGGAAGATTAATGAATTGTCTCATGAATGGTGAAACAAGAACAGGTATGGTGGTAAATTTGGATGAGACATCAAGTCTGGTGTAGAATTTGGTGTCTGTGGTTGGAGAGGTTTCAAATCTAGCTTCGCGAAACAGTTCTACCTGCTCAGCAGTGAGAAGATGATTAATGATAAGAGTTAGAAAGCGAGGGTACCAACACCTTACTTTCACACCATTATCAGAATCTCTCCTAGAGTGAGCAAGCCTGTTGAGCAAAAGGTTCCACAGAATCTCAGCAAAGTTCAATCTACGACCAAATACTATAGCATAGGCAATGTATTGATTAAGACTGGTAATGCAATGAAAGTTTGTTTTTGTGCAGTTACCAAATACCCTAGCTATAGTATCAAAGAATAGATCCCATTCCCTTACAACAAAAGTTTTTGACAATTTTACCATTTGAAAGGGACCCTGATAATGAATATTCACAAAGAACTGTGTTAACTCATCATCAGTGGGTAATGGATCAAACCTGTCCTTTGGAAAATGCAACACATCACAAAATAAATCAAAAGTAACTGTATATTGCTGATTGAGAATATTGAAAGTAAAAGATTTTGAATTGTCAGCAATAACAGCACTTGAACACAACATCCTTAATGGATCAATTTTCAGTAGTGCATTGGCACAAATAGCATAACTAACACAAGTATTGCTATTTAAAAATTGAATCCACGGTCTGAAACGTTCCACTTTACACTTTAACGGATCAAAATACCCAACAAAATTATTTAAAACTAATTCAAAATTATTAGGATCCATTTTAAAACAAGACACAAAATTTAATTAATTTTAAAATAAAATTAAAATTTTAGGGATTTTTAGAATTAATAAAAATTACTTAAAATCCAGAAAATTAGACTTTTATCAAAATTAACCAAATTTTTAATTTAAAATCCTAAAAATTCGAATTATAAACCTTGAAAAGCAAATAGAATTGGGCAAAAGATTTCAAGAACACACACAACTCAGTTAAACACACTACAATTCCACTTTCACAGAAATGCAAAGATCACTCAAATACAAACTCAGCACATTTAAGAACAGTTAAGTCGAAAAAAAAAATTGGACAGCAATTCGACTCTAAATCTTGATTTGAAAGAACAGAAATGGTTATGCTAAGTAAATACTTGAGCAATATTGATTATGAACACAGGTGACTGCAAAGCAAAAGAGAGAGAATTCGAAGAGGGGGGATTTGAAAAACCAAGAAAAACTGATAAGGCAAAAATAAGAAGTGCAGTGTATGTACGTGTGTATCTATATATATTAGAATAAAAAATAAACTGTAAAGAAAAGATATTGAACGGTTTTTTTTTTAAATTTGTATTGGGAAGACAATCGGGAAGACTTAGGATAGTCTTCCCGGTAGTCTTCCTAATACAAATTAGTAAGTTTTCCGGAAAATTGATTTAAAGAAAAACAGAAATAAAACTAATAATTCTAAGTCTTCCCGATAGTCTTCCTAGTTCAAAAACTGGGAAGACTTAGGAAAAGACTTAAAATTAAAAGGAAAAAACGAAAAACAAAAACTAAAAATTCTTAGTTTTCCCGGTAGTCTTCCTAGTGTAAAACTGGGAAGACTTAGGAAAAAATAAGAATTTAATTCGAATATTTAAAGAAAATGCTGAATAACTTATAAAAATGCATGAAAAATATATAAAATTCTAGAAAAATTCACAGAAAAAATCCATAAATCCTAGAAAAATATGCAGAATATTAGAAATGCATAAAATTAATATATAAACTTGCAGAAAAATTCAAACAACAATATTTACAATCTGAAAAATACCTAAATAATTCTAAATAAATATATTTTCAATAAAAATACATTTCTCTACTTAAAAAATATGAGAAAAATATTTTTAAAGAAAATAAAATATGTAGAGCTATTTAAATACACAAGCATGTACTATTAAATGAGAATTGACAGAAAATATCATTTAAATGACAAGAGAAAATGAATTTTAAAGAACAAACATGACAGAGATATTGTTAATCACTAAGACTGTTTAACATACCCAATTTACCAACTAACTTGATAAATGTGGATTCGTCAACAGATTTAGTGAATATATCTGCAGTCTGTTCTTCTGTGGGTACAAAGTGTAACTCCACAGTTCCATTCATGACATGCTCTCTGATAAAATGATACCTGATATCAATGTGCTTCGTTCTCGAGTGCTGCACAGGGTTGTTGGAGATTGCTATGGCACTTGTATTATCACAAAATATGGGAATTTTGTCTAATGCAAAGCCATAGTCCTTTAATTGATTCCGTATCCATAAGATCTGAGCACAACAGCTTCCAGCAGCAATATATTCAGCTTCTGCTGTTGAATTGGAAACTGTTTGCTGTTTCTTGCTATACCAGGAAATCAACCTACCTCCTAGGAATTGACAACTCCCAGAGGTGCTTTTTCTATCCACAACACTACCTGCATAATCAGAATCTGTATATCCAACAAGATTAAAACCAGAATCTTTAGGGTACCAGATACCTAGATTAGGTGTACCCTTAAGATATCTCAAGATTCTTTTCATAGCAACGAGATGAACATCTCTAGGGTCCGCTTGGAACCTTGCACACAAGCATGTAGCATACATAATATCTGGTCTACTAGCAGTAAGATAGAGTAAGGAGCCAATCATACCTCTGTAGCTTGTAACATCTACCTTGATAGATTTGTCAGAAGCTCCAAGTTTGATTGCTGTTGAAGATGGAGTCCTTGCTGATGCTGAATCCTCCATGTGATACTTCTTGAGGAGTTCTTTGAGATACTTGGATTGACAAATAAATATTCCATTTGACCTTTGACTTACTTGCAATCCAAGAAAGAACTTCAGCTCACCCATCATACTCATTTCAAACTTACTCTGCATTAGCTCAGCAAATCTCTTACAAAGATTATCATTAGTAGACCCAAATATGATGTCATCCACATAGACTTGGACTAATATCATATCATTTTTGTGTTTCTTTGAAAAAAGAGTTTTGTCTATGATACCTCTAACAAAACCATTTTCTAAAAGAAAACCAGAGAGAGTGTCATACCATTTTCTTGGGGCTTGTTTGAGACCATAGATAGCCTTGAAGAGAAAGTACACAAAGTCCAGCAACTCCTGATTTTCAAAGCCAGGGGGCTGTTCCACATACACTTCTTCATCAAGTTCACCATTCAGGAATGCACTCTTAACATCCATTTGATAGACTTTAAAATTGGAATAAGCAGCAAATGCTAAGAACATCCTGATGGCCTCAAGTCTAGCCACTGGTGCATAGGTTTCATCATAATCAATGCCTTCAGCTTGAGAATACCCTTGTGCAACCAGTCTTGCCTTGTTCCTAGTAACAATGCCATCCTCATCTAGCTTGTTTCTGTATACCCATCTTGTACCAACTACTTTCTTGTTCTTCGGCCTGGGTACCAGTTTCCAGACTTGCTGTTGTTCAAATTGATTGAGTTCATCTTGCATAGCAATCACCCAATCTGGATCAGTCAGTGCTTCCTCAGTTTTCTTTGGCTCCATTTTAGATAGAAATGCTGAGAAAAGACATTCATTCTGAGAAGCTCTTCTAGTTTTAACTCCAACATCTGGATCACCAATGATCAGCTCAAAAGGATGAGCTCTATTCCAAACAGTCTGTCTTGGAAGATTTGATCTTGATGATTCGCCTTGAAATTCACTTTGATGTTGTGAGTGACTAGTTGATCCTTCATTTGCTCCCCCTGAGTTGTTGCCTGTTTGCCTTGATGATTCTTCTCCAGTGTTAGTGGTATCTCCATTGTTACCAGTGTTTCCACCACCATCACCATGATCATTATCATCATTATTATTATCATCACCAGCAATAACTTCAGGTGGGTCTTCATCATCTGATTCTGAGTCTGGCAAGTTATCAAACTTCAGTTTTTCAGATAAGTCTTCTTTTTGGATACTGGGGAACTTAGTGTCATCAAAAGTAACATTGACACTTTCCTTTACTGTGTGACTGCCAACCACATAGACCCTGTAAGATCTTCTGGAATAACCAACAAAAATAGCTTCTTGTGCCTTTGCATCAAACTTGCCACGTTTAACATTGTCATCTATAAGCACAAAGCATTTTGCTCCAAATACATGAAAGTACTTGACAGTTGGTTTCTTGTTGTTCATGATCTCATATGGAGTCTTCATTAAGTCCTTGTTGATTAAAGTTCGATTCTGAGTATAACAAGCTGTATTCGCTGCTTCAGCCCAAAAGTACGTTGGAAGTTTGGACTCACTTAACATAGTCCTTGCAGCTTCAATCAATGTACGATTCTTTCTTTCCACTACTCCATTTTGTTGAGGAGTTCTAGGAGCAGAATACTGTCTTGTTATTCCTTTATCAGCACAAAAGTCATTTAGAATGGCATTCTTGAATTCAGTACCATTATCTGACCTTATGGCTCTAACAGGGAATCTAGAATCCAGCTCAATCAACTTTACATGGCCAATCACCAGGAATGGGGTCTCATCCTTGGAATGTAGGAATAAAACCCATGTATATTTTGAATAGTCATCAACTATCACAAGTGCATATTGTTTCTTTGACATGGACATCACATTAATTGGACCAAACAAATCCATGTGCAGTAGCTGAAGAGGTTCAGTTATTGATGATGTGTCAGTGCCCTTGTGAGAAGCTTTCTTTGACTTTCCCTTCTGACATGCCTCACACAGTCCTTCCTGTGTAAATTCCATCTGAGGCAAACCTCTAACTAATTCCCTCTTGACTAAAGAGTTCATAGTTTTGAAGTTAAGGTGAGACATCTTCTTGTGCCATAGCCAACTATCATCTGATGAAGCTTTAGCATAAAAACAATTAACTTCATCTTTGAATCCTGAGTTCAGATCAGCTATGAACAAGTCACCTTTCCTTACTCCTTGAAGAGCAGGCTTTCCATTCTTCTTGTGAGTAATCTGACACTTCTCTCTTTCAAAGGAAACAGCATATCCTCTGTCACAGAACTGACTGATGCTGAGAAGATTGAACGTCAAACCTTCCACAAATGAAACATCTTCAATGATAACATTTCCGTACTTCAAACAGTCATATCCTTTCGTAATACCCTTGCTGTTATCTCCAAAGGTAACTACTGGGCCAGCTTTCACAACCACATCTGATAGCAGGGCTCTATCTCCGGTCATATGCCTTGAACAGCCACTGTCAAGAATCCACATAACACGGTTTACCTATTTAACTCCCTGCAATATCAGATTGATTAGTCCTTCCTCGGAGCCCAAAATTGATTGGGTCCGGCATACTTAAAAAACTGGCCTTTGTCAGGCAAAACAACATTTCTAACCAAAACTACTTCATCCTCTTTCACATAAGAGCGTTTCCATTTATAACCAGCCTTAACACATTTCTGAGTAGGCTTAGGGATAAATGAATCCACTCTAGTCTGAGGAGGACTAGTAGTCTTTGTTTTAACATGCTTCTTATTATTAACATGTTGACGTGGAGCAGTCTTATCACTAGATACATGCTTTTTATTAAAGAAAGCATACATAACATTAAAAGCACAAGACATGCAATTACTCACACCACATGCTTTATGAGAAGAATTAATAGCAGGCATGTTAGTTCTACAGTTGTTTTGATCCAACTTATGGATATCTGATTTAGTCTTTTCAGTTGTAGCAACTTTGACTGGAATATCAGATACACACTTTTTGGATTGCCCAGCTTCTAAAGCAACATCTTCTTCATGAATCTCCTCAGCAATAATGATAGAGTATTCATTCAGAGGCTCTGCCTCAGACTCCTTACAGAAGGGTGTTTTAATACCCTTAAGAATATAAGGAACAACCTTTCCTTCTTCTCTGACTCTACAAGGTGTATTAATACCAAGCAATCCTATAGCCTCATTATAATCATAACCTATACTGACATGATTACCAATAGCTTGTTTATTGAAAATTTCTTTAGCCGTTTTACAAGAGTTGTAATAGGCATTAGCTTTGGTTTTGAGCTCACTAATCTGATCTTTGAGAATGGTTTCCAGTTGAATATAACATTTAACCCTATTCTCAAGAAAAGCAATTTTCTCAGTAAGCTCATCCTGATTAACATGCACAAGTTTCAAATCTTTTAATTCCTTTTCAAGATTTGTGTTTAAAAGATTTATTCTATCATTTTCAGTGCGTGCACAACTTATGGTGCCACCAAGATGATAAATCATTTCAGCATCAGTAAAGGTTACCTCTGACATGTATCTGGATGAAGTGCTTTCTTCTTTAGCCATTAAAGCAAGGTTCCCAATCTCACCTGCTTCTTCATCACTGTCAGTGTCATCCCAACTCTTTCCCTCAGCAACATAGGCCTTCCCAATCTTGTTCTTCTTGCTAGAATCAAATGTGTTTCTAGTCACTTGCTTTGGCTTTCTGCACTCAGTAGCAAAGTGACCCAACTCATTGCAATTGTAGCATCTGATTATACTTCTGTCCACAGTTCCAGTTTTGTAGACACCCCTTGTGCCACTTGAAGATGAAGATCCACCTCTCTGAAATCTGGGTCTGAACTTAAGATTGGGATTCCTCTTGAATCTAAACTTCCCAAACTTTCTGACTATCAAAGCCAAATCACCATCCTCCAGCTGATCAAGTTCTTCCAAAGAATAGAAGTCACCACCAGATTGATCAATGGATGTTAATCCATATTCAGCATCAATAACATTCATGTGAGAACTGGAAGGTTGAACAGCCTTCACTTCCAGTTTCTGTGGGACTTCAGCAGCCAATGCAGTGGAGGTACCAACAATCTTTCCAGTTCCATACAGCTCCCTTTGTTGAATCTGCTCCAGCTCATAGGTCTTTAGCACACCATACAATCTCTCCAAAGCAATCTCATTCATATCTCTTGCTTCTCTAATGGCAGAAATTTTGTGCTCCAAATGAGGTGGTAGGGTAAGAAGGAACTTCTTGTTAATCTCTTTGTTGGTGTAGTGCTTCCCATTGAGATTCAGATCATTGATTAATTTGTTGTATCTCTCAAACACCTGAGAGATACCTTCACCTGGATTTGATCTGAAATGCTCATATTGTGAAGTGAGAATTTCCAGCATATTCTCCCTAACTTCCTCTGTCCCCTCATTGATTATCTCTATTGTTCCCCAAATGTGTTTGGCAGTTTCACAATTTAGAACATGATTATGCATGACAGGATCAAGACTCTCAATAAGGATCAACTGTAGACAGGAATCCAAGGTAACATCCTCTTTCTCATCAGGAGTGTACTCCTTGGGATCTTTAGGGTACATACTAGCAGGCCTAGTAACAACGTTATCCACTGTTATCTCTTCCTCAATAATCATAGGGAGTTTGGGACCTTTCTTCAGCACATCAATATATTTAGGATTTGCAACCTTAAGAAATAGGAGCATTTTCTTCTTCCACATTGAATAATGCTCCTTGTTGAACATTGGGATTTTGACAGTACCAACTTTCTGTGTAGTAGACATCTTTTGAGATTTTTAAGAATAAAATAAAAAATCAGAGTTTAAAAGAAAAATCTCAAAACAATTGGATCTTTGATTTGTATATCAATCAAAAGGCTCTGATGCCAATTGTTAGGTCCTGATAAGTTTGTAGAAGGGGGGTTGAATACAAACTATACCGATTTATCAAAATTTGTTCTTTTAAGATTAAACAATTTAGAACAAATTAATGCGGAATAAAAACTGAAACAATATTCAAGTTAAATAGAAACTCTATTAAACTTGAGAGGTGTTACAATTTTGATCACTGATTACAAAGAACTTAATAAAACAAATCTAGAATAAATTCAACATGAATTTATCTATTTTTGTAATAAAAAGGATCGAATACTAAAAAGTAGTTCGATATAAAATCTAGGGATTATGATCCGCTAGAAAGTCAAAGCAGTACAAGAGATACAATTCTTATGGATTAAATGTTAAGAAACAATACAAGAATTAAATCTCTGAATGATTTTAATGCTCGGACAGTTTGAAGTAATGAAGACAGAGAGAAATGAAATGTTCTTGTTTCTGTGTCTTTTCTTTCTTCAATTGTAATAACTGATGATGTTGAATGTCAACTGCCTTGTTTTCCTTTATACAATATACTTGTTCTTTGTTTCACACGCGCCAATCCACTTGCAGAAGTAATTGGAAGACTTGCTGAAAAACATTTCTTTTTGCCTTGGAAGACAATCGGGAAGACAAGCATTTGTACTAAGAAGACATTCGGGAAGACAAGGGAATGGCCTAGGAAGACTTTCGGGAAGACAACCTTGGTAGTCTTCCTAGTTCAAAGAACTAAGTCTTCCTAGTTCAATCCTAAGTCTTCCTAGTTCAAATATATTCTAATTTAAATAATTAACTAAATAAATTATGTATTAAATTAATTCTTTGCAGAATTAAATTAATAAATAATATACTTAATAATATTAATTATTTATAAGAGAATAAATAGAATTAGTTGACTTCTCAATAAATTCCAGAATCACTTAAAACTTAGATAAATAACAAACAAAATAGTACGTTGACACTCGATGCACTGTCTGGTTCATGAGTGACTAACGACAATGTCTGTTCTTTATCTATTTAACTTTAAGCAGTGATTCACTACCTTCTCATTCAAGAACTCCGTAATCAGTAACTTTTTCTGTCACCACTTGAAATCTCTGTCACTTTAATAAATCCACTGAGCTTGAATACTTCATTGAGGCTTGATCAATAAATTGAGCTTCTTTCAATGTAGAATCACTTCAAGTCTGTAGATGACTTTAATCTTCATTCTTTGACAGATATAACCTTCTGAGATTCCTGTGACAATTGATTTTTATTATTTACTTATTACATCTTAATTAAAGTTGAGTAGAATCCTCGGTGTTTACAAATAGGCCTGGACATATGCCTTTCAGTAGTTTAGATTATTAGCCTTTATTAACCAAATACAGGGTTTAATGTTAAATCTAACGGTTTTCACCTATCTATTTAAGATTAAACGATTTTTTTTATTTTGGTTATAAATGGGTTTCCTTATTTAATTACAACTATTTTTATGCTTTAACTTTTTGGAAAATCCAATCCTAATATAATATCTTTTAACTTATATCATTTTTAGATAATAATTTCTTTTTATATGATATAATCTTGATCATCTATTTTTAAAAGTATTGGATCTAACGGTTGATAATGTTTTGGCGGTATTTAGGACCAAACTACCAGGATAACATCATTAATTTTTCTTAATATTTATAATTTTTTTAATTTTTAATTTTTTTAAATATTTATTGCTAAAATATAAGATACTCTTTTTTGTAATATGTTAATGATGCGGGAATTTTGAACTTTTGAGAAAATAAATTATCAATTAAAATATATTTTTTTTGTAATAGTTCTTCTTTTAAAGTAGTACACCGTGACGATCAAAATTCTGTATAAAATTTATTTATTTTATAGTATATCCCGTAAATATCTATGTTATTATATTAAAGACTAAATAATGAAAGCTTTTTTATAAGTGTGGTCGCTTTGTTTGATCACTCAATCCATAATCGTTGGATCTTTCAAATTAAATTGTTGAGAAACGTTACATATAACAGTAAAATTATCATGTAGAATGATCTAAGATTTGAATCTACCAACAACATATTAAAATTTACAGGTTTTTTTTTTTGAAAAAAAAAAGAATTTTTTTCATTTTTTTTTCTTTCAAAAGTTAGGTCTGTTCTGTAGCTGAGTCTACAATTTCAAAATACGGTTTTTTTAATATGAATATAGTCCTGCTAACAATGAAATTAGGTCTCTATGAGTGCTTATAAAACAAAATCACCATTTGCGTATAATTTATTATTTAATAATAAATTATATTTGATTAGTTATAATCTATAACTTAATAAAATAGGATAAAAAATATGCAAAATTTTATAAAATTTTATCCTCTTATTATTATATTCTTTGTTGATTTGAATTTTTCTTAGATTGATTTTAATTTTTGAACATAGATTTCTAAATTTAAAATAGTTAGAAAAAAGTAATTAAATTGGCGTTAAAATAATGATGAAATAATAATCATTATTAGAATTTAAATACTCACATTACTGATTTGGACTTTATCTTGTGTTCTAAAAATCAGATTTTGACGATTTTACACCCCACGTGAAGATAATTAAATTATTTTTGATTAAAAGATGATTTAACAATTTTTATCTAACTGGAATTGTCCATGGAAGAGAAAAGAAAGTCACGTATTTTTTACATGGAGAATTCTATTCAATATAGAAAACTTATTTATATTTGGTATATTTGGTTTAAATTATCAAAATACACTTTTTAGAATTTAAATATAATCCTATTATAAATAAAATACACTTTTTTAATATTTGATCAAACGATTTTCATTTATCTAGTTAAGATCTAATAGTCCTTATTAATTTGGTTGTCACGATCAAAATTTTGGATAAATCTCTATTATGCTTATTATATAAAATAGTTTAATATAATAAGGATATCAAGTACATACTGATATAAGTATCTTACTAACTGCTTTTACTTTTAATGTTTCGGTTTTATTTATAGTGTATATAAAATTTTAAAATACATTATTACTTTAAAATTATTAAACAGTATAAAAATTATGTTATGATTATATAAAATTTTATTCTCATATTATTATAGTCTTTATCGATTTGAATTTGTTCTTAATTTATTTTAATACTTTATTGAAAGAAATATAAAATTTCTATATTTAAAAGAATTAGTGAAAAAATAAATAAATTGGTGCTACAATTATAAAAAAATATTTATTAAAATTTAGATACTCGCTTTACTATTTGGGTTCTATCTTGAGTTTTAGAAATTGAATTTTTACGATTTTACAACCCATGTGAAACTAACGAAATTATCTTTAATTTAATGATGATTTAATAATTATTATCTAACTTGACCAGTGACCTACCCATAAACCGAAAAGAAAAGATGGTGTTGTGGATTAAAAAACGTACTTGTATATTAATTGCTAGGATTAATGAGCTTTCGAGCTTTAATGGCTGCACTTGTGTTTCGAGACTAAATCGGTCCTCACAAGATGCCTACGTATCTCAAATCGTTATCGAGAATCAAGCCAAAGACGTAGTTCTTGGTGTTGCCCTCGGGGCTATGGCGGCAGGGGCACACCAAGGACGTAGTGACTTGTATGTCCTTATTCGAGGATGAAGTCTAAAACGTAGTTCTAGGGGTGCCTTTATGGCTTGTTGCGCCTTCGAGGCGTTGTGACGTATGGAGCTGTGCCCAAAACGTAGTAGATGACGTATGGAGCTGTGTCCAAAACGTAGTTCTGATTGTAGGATCAGGGTCCTTATATAGGCGTCTGGAGCCTAGTATTTATGGTATGTTTAGGAGTCTTAGCGAATAAGTCTCCTTTTTGATATTGGATAAACATTGTATTTCTTGCTGGAGAATTCGTTTCCTTGTGGATAAAGGTTATGACTCATTAATTGCCTTTAATTGGGATTCTGGATCCTTCTTTGATGAATTTACCATATTTTGGACTCTTTTTATGAGCTGTATATTTTCCCTATTCATTAATTACGAAATTAATGAATAATTAGGGTGTCGGGCCTTAAATATCGGCCTTTCCATTGACTTGTCAATTATATTTCTATAATTACTTTTCTGACCATATCAGATGGTTAAGTATTATATTCAAAATTATTGTTTATGAATATGAAACCTGTTAGAAATGAATACCACTAGAAACTAGACAGAGGGGGGGTGAATGGATAGTTTGATATATTTTTCGATCTTGAAAACTAAGTAAACAACTGTATGTGATTATGATATGTAATATGCAGAAAGTAAATAACACACACAATCACTTTAATCTACTTTGTATAAGCAAATTAAATACTACAGCTTTCCAGGAAATTCACAATCGAATTTCTGGCTTCTAAACAAGAACGGTTTGAACTTGCTTGCTTACAGAGAAAAGAGCTTAGCAAATAACTATGTGTATCTCTCTTACAGCTTACAGTTGTGTGTGCACGATATATATATTTACCTATACAAACTAGGCACACACAATATTACACAGCTACCCCTTCTGAAAGTCCAACTTGTCCTGCCATAAGAAGTTCACTGTGTCAGGAAGGACCACCTGCTTTTCGGAGTCTTTCCCGTTTCTGTAGCTGCTTGTCTCTTATCTTTCTCTCCAAGTTTAGCTGTAGATTTGCCATCTGTTCTTTGGACCACCTTGCCAGAACTAATGCTTCAGTATTTGTCTCCTTTGATTCTTGGTTCTGTACCTTGATTTGTCTTGTTATAAACGGCTAAGTGTTGATATCGTGAACTCCACTTTATCCCTGACTATGCGATCTCCCTTGTGAGGACTACGCGATATAGCCTTTGAAGACTTTGCGACATAGGTCATTTGACGACTATGCGACATAGGTCATTTGATGACTATGCGACATAGGTCATTTGATGACTATGCGACATAGGTCATTTGATGACTATGCGACATAGTGCTCTTGAGGACTTCACGATCTAGGCTCCTTTGACTTTGCTGACTTCAACACTTCACGACATGTGTCTTGAGGACTTCTCGACATAGTACAAAATGGACTATGCGATATAGTACTTCACGACATGGATATTGGTGACTTCACGACATAGCTTTCTTTTGACTTTGCTATATAATGCCTTAGACAAATTCCTGCAACTTATTTCTTCATAGCCTTATTCAACTCTATCCTGCTGCATGAACACTTCTGAACTTCTACCAGGATAATTATTCAATGGCCTATATACAATCTAGATGCAAGAAACTTTACTAAGCTCATTATAAGTCTGAGCATACATGATCAAACTAATGTTCATGAGAACAAGACAAGTACATTTAGAGACCTATACTATATCCCAGTGATAGAAATCACTAGGTCATGTAACGTGACATAGTCACATAGTGTAGGCTTGTTAATAGTGGTATTCAGACATGTCTTGAGCCTAACAATCTCCCCCAAATTGTGAGTAAGATCCTTAGGCACAATTTCATGTCTGATAACAAGCCTAACTTACATAAAAGGAAATTTTAGTAACAGAAAGAACAATTCATGAACCTTGAGATCAGAAATTTGATTACATAGAAAAATTGAAAGCTTACAGATTACTTTTGTTGCTCAGCAGCTTCAGCTTCCAATTGCTTCTCTAGCAAATCATCATATATCTTCTTTTTCCTTATTTCTTCTTTTCTCTTCATGTCAATGATGGCTTCTTGAATTTCTTCTCTTGCAATCAGTTCTTCAATGAGAGGTGAGCCTTCCAGGTCATCAATTGCAGCTTTGAGTGCACTTTCTACATATGAGTCCAGAAACTCCATCCTTATTTTGCTTTGGCCTCCATGTGAGTTTTTGTACTCCACAATGTAAGGATTTTGTTTGACCCTGCACATCCCTTTCTGCCTTAGCTCCTTAGCCCTCTCTTCCATCTCAGCCATTTCTTTCTCTTTCTGTATGTTTTTCTTTTCATTCTCTTTCCTCATGTTTTCTTCATAATCAGCATGCATTTTCAAGTACCTGGCAATATCTATCTTCCATGTCCTTTCATCCTTTTCTTCAAAATTCAGTAAGGCATTTATCCTTTCAAGCTCATACTTATAGAAATATTGCCAGCTTCCTTGCTTCATTATTCTTTCTCTTCCATCAGTGTATTTGATATCTAGATGATCCAACCTCACTTTGACTTCAAAGATCCTTTGAGCCCTCAAAAATGCTAGGGCATCTTCATCATAGTCCTCATCTAGTGGAAGTACATTGATGCCAATAACATTTGTGAGTTTTCCAGTCTTCTTTGTTATCCTTATCCTTTTGGGTACACTCTTGATCTTCAAATGCTTCACAAGAGATACCTTTCTTGAACAAGGAGAATTAGTCTTCAGTGCCACATCACTTGGAAGTAGCTTCATTCCTTTCCCCTTCATCCACTGTAACACTCCACTGGCTGTTACTTTGTGGAAGTGTTTTCTTGAGATTATTTTAGTGGCTTCATCTTTCATCTGTGGCAATTCAGGTTCAGAAGTCATGGATAATGATTTTGGAGGATCATTGCTAACAGTACCCACCCTAGACTTAGAGTCTTGTGTTGTGGTTAAAGTACTACTAGCAATGTCCTTGACTTGCTGAATTCCACTCCTAGTTCTCTTCACTGTCTCCTTTGCCCCCTTTGTGTCATCACCATCATCTTTAGATTTCTTGGAAGATTTGCTCCTGCTGCTGTCACTTGGTCCATCCTTATTACTCCTTGAATGAGATCTCCTCCTGTAGGTTTTCTCCTCATCATCATCCTCCCCATCCTTCTTCATGTTCTTTTCTTTGATAGATTCAGGCAAAACACCATGAATCAGAAAAGATTGTAGAATGTTAATCATCTCTAATTCCTCTGCTGTCTTGACTCCTTTCTTTGCTCTCAGCATTTGCAGCACTTGATTGATCTTTGAGTTATTCTTCATTTGCAAATCTTTGGGAATGACTAGTTGGTCAATACTTCTGACTTTGGATAGACTTTGAAAAATTACTGTCCTTGGCTTGGGTATGACCTCAGGCAGTCTTTGATTTTGGTTCAACTCCAAGTCATTATAAAGACTTTCATTGTTAGCCCCACTCCTTTCAATCAACTCCAGAATTATTGACACTTCAGTAAACCTCAGTTTCTCTAGAGTTTGAAATGCTAAGTGCCACAAGCAGTTGTCCTTGCACACCATGATTATTTCTCTCAGATAAACATCCCTGATTTTCCTTACTGCAACTGTGAAGTACTTGATACCTTCCCTGAGCTTCTTTCTGTACACTTGTGCATCTCCTTGAGCATTCTTGTAGGTGGCTTTCAGAAACTCCAGGAATGCCTCATCATGATAGATGTTAGAGTTGGCAACTTCCTGTAGCTTGGCCTCAGTGATAAGTGTAGCTTGGGTAGGTTTAGCAATTGGAGTAGGTATAGCAGGTTGAGAGGTTAAGATGTCTTTAGGCATTGTGGATGGATAGAATGTTGTGGTTACTGTGCTTTTCTGACCTTGTGCATTGATGACCTCTACAGGGGGAAGATTGATTGGCTTTATTGTCTCTTCAATAAGCTTGCCCTTAAGTTTTGATTGCTTGGCAGGTGCTCCCCCTGTCTTTTTCACATTGACCTCCTTTCCTTTCTCCCCCTTAGGCTTGGGATCAGACAAGATGTCTTGAGCTTCCCCAGGAATAGGCAGGTTGAAAGATTTCATCATTGAGGTCATCATTTGTTGCTGCACCAGCAAGATGTTTGTTGTGTTGTTGCCTTGAGCATCTAGCTTGTCATTGAGTTGGCTTAGAGATGCAGATAGCATTCTGTTTTCATCTTTGAGAGAGGCCACTTCCTTTTCTAAGCCATCCACCTTGGAGAATAATTGTTGAGACTTGAAGGAGTTTAGAGATTGATCTTTGACCCTGGCAAAGTCATATTTAGAGATGTCTGACAGAGGGACTTCATCCACCAGCTTATCACCATACTGGTTTTTCCACATGACATTTAACATAGCATTGGTGGTGATGGTAGATTTTGCTTGATTTTCCAGTGTAGAAGCCAGTTTCTTGATGTTGTCGGTGACCATGGCAAGAGTCACATCCATCATGGACACATTGGAGGAGGTTTTCTGGACTTCTTTGAGGATACCATCCACCTTGGGAAAATCAGAGAGATAAGAGTTTCGTAGCTTGGTGAGGGATCTGTCTGTCTCCTCCTGAATAGAAGAAATCTCTGATTGAAGCCCTTTCCCAAGATAATGCAGAGCCTTCAACTGGTTCTTGTACACATCATTCACAGCTTCATATATGGCAACAGGAGAAAGATCCTTAGCATTTGAGCCTAGAGAGGTGAGGTATTCTTCTCTCACAAAAGCCAGGGCATCCTTGAGCTTGAGAGTCCTCTTAGCATCCAACCAGGCATCCACATTCCCCTCTGGTTCAGCTGGATCCACAATCTTCTCCTGTTGAGCTTCAACATCCTCCTTATGGCAGAGCAGGATAGCTTCATAATCAGCATTTGGAAGGTTGGAGGTGAGGAGATGTTGAGCTATCTTGGAGAACTCATCAATCTGTGCCACATGGAGATCCTGTATGGCTTCTTCTGTCATTTTGGAGGGCACAGATGATGATCCTGAAGGCCTGTCATGTTGCACAGGCTTCAGCCATTCTGACATTGTGGCCTGAGCCAAGTGAGAGCTAGTGCTAAGCACTTCATGAGATGTGTGAGTTTGAGTTTCCTCCAGCCTTGGAATGGCTGTAGGGTCTGATGTTGTCTCCATTGAAATGGGATGTGTTACAACATCAGCCCTATTTGTCTGTGAAGACATTTCCACATCCCTAAGGATGGGAGAATTAGGCACAGAGTCTCCAGTGAAAACTGGTGAATCCTCCATGTTTGTGTTGGTGTCATTAGGATATGCCTCAGCATGCATTCCCTGACCAACCAAATGTGGGTCCTGAGTGGTGAGCACAGTGTCAAGCACCATGTCACTTGAAGTTGGCTCAATCACAGGGCTGGATTGTGATTGATCAAGGGCAAGATTGTCATGAGAATGACTCTCTTGTTCAGAAGAAATTTTAGTGGAAGATTCTGAGAGAGAAGTGGGGTTCAGATTAGATTTTGGCAACTCCCCCTGAGAAATAGGAGGAGTTTCAACATTGATGTGCTCTCCACTTAGTGTTTGATCACCCTTATCACTCCTAGGATCAAGAGTGAGGTCTTGACCCTGTGCAGACTCTTTACAGCTTGCAGTGGGGAGGCTGCTCTTTTCAATGCCCATGACCTGTTGAGAGGCCATAGACAGTAGCAGGTGTACCCCTTTTTCCACATCTGAATCCTGTTGGGAGGATTCAGTGGTAGCTTTAGATTTTGACTTCTTCTTTGGTCTGGTGAGAGGTGACTCAGGAATCTCACTTGCTAGTTCTACAGATTCATGGATAATAGCTAGGGTTCTCTTCTTCTTCTTTTTAGGAACATCAACCTTTTGAGAGATTGATGCACTTGGCTGACTAGACTCTACAGTGGTGTTTACAGTGGGGTTGCTGGATGGGATAGGGAGGCTTGGGTTACACTGTGAAGCTCCTTCAGTCTCAGCCTCCCCTGTCCAGGAAAGAGCATGGTATATGGGCTTATCAAGTGGATAAGACGCGAATGTGTCCTGCATATGCTTGGTCACACTCAAGATCACATCCACTTGATTCCTTGTGTCCAATGAACCAAACAGAATCTTGGACATGGACTTGGAATAAGCCAACTTTGATTTATCAATACCCTCCAAGTCATGGACATTAGCATCAAGATAATTTAAAATAACTTGAAGAAAGCGAGGGTAAAAGATGTCATTACCTCTTCCACGGACTGTCCTCCCTAGCCTTTGAGCCAATTCCTTGAGGATTATTGCTCCAACATTGATTTCCTGATTGTGGGCTAGGGAATAGGCCAGCTTCACAGCAATGTGACTGATATGGTCCCATCCTGTCTTTCTGCAAAGGAACACCTTCTGGAGTGCATCAAATAGGAATGACCACTCCCTTCTTACAAATTTCTTGTTCAGCTTTCCGGTATCTATCTCATCTGCATACCGAATGAAGGTCATGAAGTCTACAATTTGAGCATCTGTAGCTTCTTGGTCATGACCCTCCACCTTGAACCCTAATGCTTCATTTATCTCCTTCTCCCCAAACTGGAAGTGTTTGCCTCCAATTGAACAAGCTATCTCTTGGAACGAAGTTCCATCTTCCCTGGCCATTGTAGAAACCAACGCCGTTCGCCAAAATCCTTCCAATACATCAACATACAACGTGGGGTTCAAGGTTAGGGCTTGGCTGAGGTAGGAATCGTTCAGGAACCGTACAAAACACTTGTACCTGGGTTTAGCCTCAGCCTCAGAGGGAATGGTGAGAAGATTTGTTTCTTTGGGGATGGTTAAAGGAATAGAGGATGATACTGTTTGAGATTTGGGTGCCATTTCAAGAGAGAGAGTAAGAAAGAGAGTAGAGAATTTGTGCTTAGGTTAGAAAGTTTGAGAGCAATAGACAAGATGAAAAGATGCAAACGGTTAGAAAAAGGTATTTATATGATAGAGACACTGCGATATGGAGTTATGAATGTGTACAGTCTATCTGTATGTCGCGAAGTCAGAAATGGCCTGTACCGCAAAGTCTTGCAAAGTATATCGCATAGTCTCAAGAATGAACTAAGTCGCAAAGTCCTCAAGATGAAAGGATTGGGGAGACTTTGCGATATAGTAGAAATACCCTGTCTAAAGCTCTCTTTTAGGAATTTGAAGCATTTTGTCAGACTTTATCAAATTTTGAAATAAAATTAATTTAAATCAAAATTCTGTCAAATGTGGAGACTTGTCGATATAGTTATTCTAAGTCGCGAAGTCATAAAATTAACTATGTCGCAAACTCATGAAATGAACTATGTCGCGAAGTCTCACAATCTCAACAGTTTGCGATATAAGTCTGTTTAATTTGAACTATGTCGTGAACTCTGAAAATCATCTATATCGAGATGTCTCAAAAGCTCACAACTCCACTAACAAATATGATTTTGAAAAATATGCAGTAAAATACTGAAATATTTATAAATCATATCTCAGCTAATCTTCACTCCAAACAAATAGATCATTTAAATACAGTGAAAATTTACTGCTGCAACAATTAACCAGCATATTTACTTAGAACAACTGAATGAAGGGTTGAGCATTCCAATTTCACTCACAAGTCTGTTGAAGACTGCTTCATTCAGAGGTTTAGTAAATATGTCAGCTAATTGTTTCTCAGTTGGAACATAAGAGACTTCTATGGTACCATTTGCAGCATGTTCCCTAATGAAATGGTACCTGATCTCAATGTGCTTTGTAGTAGAATGATTAACAGGATTGGCAACAATGGATATTGCACTAGTATTATCACACATCAGAGGAATGTGTTCTAACACTAGTCCATAATCCATGAGTTGATTTCTAATCCAAAGCAATTGAGCACAGCAACTTCCAGCAGCAATGTATTCAGCCTCAGCTGTGGATGTTGCTGTGGATTGTTGTTTCTTACTAAACCAGGACACTAACCTTTGACCTAGGAATTGACAGCTTCCAGAGGTGCTCTTCCTGTCAATTCTGCATCCAGCATAATCAGAATCTGTATAACCAACCAGGTTGAACCCAGTGCCCTTTGGATACCATAGCCCAAGATTTGGAGTCCCCTTCAGATATTTGAAAATTCTTTTGATGGCCATCATGTGAGATTCCTTGGGATCAGACTGGAACCTTGCACAAAGGCATGTGGCAAACATGATGTCTGGCCTGCTAGCTGTGAGATAGAGTAGGGATCCAACCATTCCTCTATAGACCTTGATATCAACTCTCTTGCCTTTCTTGTCTTCATCCAGCTTGATTGCAGTAGACATAGGAGTTTTAGCTGGGGATGACTCTTCTAAACCATATTTCTTTAAAAGATCCTTGACATACTTAGATTGGTTTATAAAGATGCCATCCTCCCTTTGATGTACTTGCAGGCCTAGGAAGTAGGTTAACTCTCCCATCATACTCATCTCATATTTACTTTGCATCAACTTAGAGAACCTCTCACAGAGTTTTTCATTTGAAGAGCCAAAGATGATATCATCCACATAGATTTGAACAAGAATGATATCATTTCCATGCTTCTTGAAGAATAGGGTTTTGTCTATTGTACCCCTAGTGAATTGATGCTCAAGAAGGAATTGAGATAGAGTTTCATACCAGGCTCTTGGTGCCTGTTTGAGTCCATAGAGTGCCTTGAGCAGTCTATACACAAAGTTTGGAAAGTCTTCACTTTCAAAGCCAGGTGGTTGAGACACATAAACTTCCTCAGCAAGAGCACCATTGAGAAAAGCACTTTTCACATCCATTTGATACACCTTAAAATCTGAGTGAGCTGCAAAAGCCAGGAAGATTCTTATGGCTTCCAGTCTAGCTACAGGTGCAAATGTCTCATCATAGTCAATGCCTTCTTGCTGACAATAACCTTTGGCAACCAGCCTTGCTTTGTTTCTGACTACCACTCCTTCTTCATCCATCTTGTTCCTGAACACCCATTTGGTGTCAATAACATTCTTTCCTTTTGGAGGTGGCACTAGTTCCCATACCTTGTTTTTCTCAAATTGATTCAACTCTTCTTGCATGGCAACAATCCAATCAGAAATCTTCAAAGCTTCTTCAATTAATTTAGGTTCCTCTTGTGACAGAAAGCAGCTATACAGACAAGTATTTAATGTTGCCCTTCTTGTTCTAACTCCCTCACTAGGATCTCCAATGATTTGATCCCTAGTGTGGGCTCTGTCCCATTTCCTTGTGTGTCCCTGTTCATTTCCTTGATCTGTTCCAATCTCATTTTGGTTGACAGTTGCATTCTCTTCTTCTCCCCCTGTGTTTGTGAATCCCTGCACAGGTGTTTGAAGAAGATTGTCAACTTCAAGAATTTCATTTTCTAGAACAGTTTGAACAGGGGGTTCATCTTCACTTTCAGAATCCTCAAGATAACCTTGATTCTCAAATCTCAATAGCACACTGTCTTGATCACTTGTTTTCAGTCCTGGAGTTTTCTTGTCATCAAAGGTAACATCCATGCTTTCCATGACTTTGTGTTGCTCAGGTACAAACACTCTGTATGCTGTCCTTTCCAGAGAGTATCCAATGAAGATACCTTCAAATGCCTTAGCATCAAATTTTCCAACATGCTCAGAGGTATCTTTCATCACAAAGCACTTGCTTCCAAACACATGCAGGTGCTTGAAGGATGCTCTTTTTCCAGTCATTAATGAGTAAGGAGTTTTGCCAGACTTCTTATTGATTAATGTTCTATTTTGCACATAGCATGCTGTGTTAACAGCATCAGCCCAAAAGCTAGTGGGTAGCTTTGCATCCAGCAGCATTGTCCTTGCAGCTTCAATGAGAGTTCTATTCTTTCTCTCAACTACTCCATTTTGTTGAGGTGTTCTAGGAGCTGAGAATTGTTGAGAAATTCCTCTATCTTTGCAAAACTCATACAATGTTGAATTTCTGAACTCAGTCCCATTATCACTTCTCAAAGCAACTACAGAGGCACCAGTGCTTTGTGCTTCTTTATCAACTCTCTTGATATGCTCTATTATGACTTGGGGTGCTTCATCCTTGGAGAATAGGAATTCCACCCAAGTATATCTTGAATAGTCATCAACCATCACTAGAGCATATTTCTTTTTGGAAAGGGACATTACATTCACAGGGCCAAATAAGTCCATGTGAATTAGTTGCAGAGGTTTTGAGTTTGTATTGAGCAACTTGTTCTTGTGACTTGATCTTTTAATCTTCCCTTTCTGACAAGCTTCACATGCTCCATCTTGCACAAACTCCAAGGCAGGCAAATCCCTGATGAGTTCTCTCTTGGTTAGAGAGTTCATTGCCTGAACATTCAAGTGAGACAGTTTCTTGTGCCACAGCCAGAATTCCTCATTTGTGGCTTTTGTGTAGAAACAACAAATTTCTCCCTTATCTGCAGCCTTGAGATTAGCTACAAACAAGCTTCCTTTCTTCACACCAGTTAGAACAACTTCACCACTTTCCCTTTTTGAGATTGAACAAAGGTCTTCATCAAATTCCACTTTGAAGCCTCTGTTGGTAAACTGTCCAATACTCAAGAGATTATGCTTCAGTCCTTCAACAAATGCTACATCTTCAATAATGACATTTCCAGATTCAACACTGCCATATCCCATTGTATAACCAATGTTGTCATTTCCAAAGGTTACTGATGGGCCAGCCTTTTCCTCAAAATGTGATAGCAGGGCTATATCACCAGTCATGTGACTTGAGCATCCACTGTCCAAGATCCATATGACTCTTTTATTCCTGTTGCCCTGCATTCACAAAGTGACTAAGTTGTTTTTGGTACCCACACTTGGTAGGGTCCAGATGATTTAGAAACATTTTGATTAATAATTCTTCTGTCATAAATTGCATTTCTCATAGTAGGAGACTTCACTTTTTCTGTGGCTTTGGAGTTTACACTCTTAGGCTCACATGAAGTTTTCACCCTCTCAACCCTGATTGGGGACCCTGTCCTATGAGAATGTATGTGTGTGTGTGATTCACCAGATTGTGCAGAGTCAAGTTTATGTTTAAGAGATAAACAGTTAGCAATCACAGTCACATAGCATGTCATGCAGTTTGGCTTACCACAGAAAGAATCATGACTAGAATTTATGCTAGCAGAAAGGTTACTTAGGTTATCAACTTCAACAATTTCAGGCTTACTACACTTATGAGTCAAATGATTAACAGATAGGCATTTTTGACATTGTTTCCTGGGAGCATTTGGCACATAAGCATAGTTGTTTCCTTTGTTAACACCAACTTTACCATTTCTGTTTTGTTTCCTTTTCTTAGCAACTTCTTTCTTTGCTTTAGGACTCTTGACAAGATTGTCTTTGGTCTCTTTCTGATTGACAAGTTCAGGAAAGGAAGAAGTGTTCTTAGCAGCCTCATCTTCTTCAAGTAGTTGTTGCTTGATGATCAGTAGTTCCTCATCAAACTCAACAACACTCTTCCTGAAGATGGGCTGTTCAACACTTGACAGAATGGTTGGGGCATTTTTGTTTGTAAAAGTTTCCTTTCCTTTGCCCTTGACTTTCTTCCTTCCCTTGTCATTATCATAGTCAAAACCAACTCCAACCTTGCAATCTTCAGTGTGTTCCTTGTGGTAGGTTTGAATAAGTTCAGAGGAGTTTTTGAAGCTTCTTAGTTTCAGTTCAGTTTCAGCAATTTGTTCTCTAAGAGCATTCTCTATCTGCTCAGCACAAATCACTTTGTTTTTAAGATACTCAACCTCCTTTTTCAAACCATCCAGGTTCACAACCATTAACTCAAGTTGCTCATTCTTTTCTGTAAGCTCAACATTCTTAGCAGTTAGTCTGTCAATTTCTTCATTAGCCACTAACATGCTAGTATGAATATTAAACATCTCAGTGCTCATATCTTCAACAGTTTGCTTATATTGAAGGGGAGTCATATCAAGAGAAGTAAGAATAGGTACCTGACTTGAATCACCTTCATCAGAGAATGCCATCAAGGCATAGTTTGAGTACTCTTGTTCTTCTTCTTCATCAGAGTCATCCCAGCATTTTCCCTCAGCAATAAAAGCTTTGCCCTGTTGTTTCTTGAGTAGAGCCTCATACTTAGCTTCAAGCTCTAAGTATGCTTTGTCCTTCTTGACTTGTTTAGGCTTTTTGCACTCAGTGGCAAAATGCCCAAGTTCATTGCAGTTATAGCACCTTATCTTGGTCCTATCCACACTTCCTGTCTTGTATCCACCTTTAGCAGCACCAGCAATCCCTTTTCCTTTATTGAAGGTGTTTGAGCCACTAGATCCACCAGTGTTTCCATTATTAAACTTGGACCTAAATGGCTGCTTTCTTTTAAACCTTATGTTAGGATACCTCCTAGCCATATAAGCAAAAGATTTGTTTTCCATTTTGTCCAGCTCATCTATACTGTAGAACTCATCCTCTTCAGGTAAATCATACACAACCTGAGTTTCATCACCAGTGTCTTCAACTTCTAGTTCCTCAATCTTGACCTGACTGATTTTAAGAGAGTCCATTCTTTGACTTAGGTTGTCAGCAATAAGTGCACAGGAGGTATTAGCCACTAACCCTTGCTTTGCTTGAATAGATCTCTTTTGAAACAGCTCTAACTCATATGTCTTTAAAACACCATACAACACATCAAAACCAATCTTTGTCAGATCTCTTTCTTTAAGGGAAGAAATTCTTGGTTCCAAGTGATCTGGCAGAGTTAGTAGAAACTTCATATTGAGCTCTTCTGTTTCATAGTGTTTGTCATAGAGTTTGAGCTCGTTTATCAGCTTGTTGAATCTCTCAAACACTTCTGTGATTCCCTCTTTTGGCTGAGCCATGAAGGCTTCATATTGTGAAACAAGAATCTGCTTCTTGTTCTTTCTTACCTCAGTAGTTCCTTCACAGAGCACTTCTATAAGATCCCACATCTTCTTGGCACTAGTACAATGAGCAACAGTGCCATACATGTTGAAGTCCATAGATTCACAAATGATAAGTTGAAGATGTCCATCCAATGCCACTTTTTCCTTTTCAGGATCAGTGTATTTTAAGGGATCTTTGGGCACATGTTTTGCTGGTATAATCTCAGTGCCACTGGTTGTTTCACCAATCTCGATCATTGGAATGAAGGGACCATGCTTTAGAATATCTAAATACATGGGGTTAGAAGCTTTGATGAAAAGCAACATCTTCTTCTTCCATAAACTGTAGTGCTCCTTGTTAAAGGGAGGAATCTTGATACTGCTTAGTTTCTGTGAACTCATTCTTGATCTTTTCCTGTTTGTACGTTAACAGCCTACGCTCTGATACCACTTGTTAGAAATGAATACCACTAGAAACTAGACAGAGGGGGGGTGAATGGATAGTTTGATATATTTTTCGATCTTGAAAACTAAGTAAACAACTGTATGTGATTATGATATGTAATATGCAGAAAGTAAATAACACACACAATCACTTTAATCTACTTTGTATAAGCAAATTAAATACTACAGCTTTCCAGGAAATTCACAATCGAATTTCTGGCTTCTAAACAAGAACGGTTTGAACTTGCTTGCTTACAGAGAAAAGAGCTTAGCAAATAACTATGTGTATCTCTCTTACAGCTTACAGTTGTGTGTGCACGATATATATATTTACCTATACAAACTAGGCACACACAATATTACACAGCTACCCCTTCTGAAAGTCCAACTTGTCCTGCCATAAGAAGTTCACTGTGTCAGGAAGGACCACCTGCTTTTCGGAGTCTTTCCCGTTTCTGTAGCTGCTTGTCTCTTATCTTTCTCTCCAAGTTTAGCTGTAGATTTGCCATCTGTTCTTTGGACCACCTTGCCAGAACTAATGCTTCAGTATTTGTCTCCTTTGATTCTTGGTTCTGTACCTTGATTTGTCTTGTTATAAACGGCTAAGTGTTGATATCGTGAACTCCACTTTATCCCTGACTATGCGATCTCCCTTGTGAGGACTACGCGATATAGCCTTTGAAGACTTTGCGACATAGGTCATTTGACGACTATGCGACATAGGTCATTTGATGACTATGCGACATAGGTCATTTGATGACTATGCGACATAGGTCATTTGATGACTATGCGACATAGTGCTCTTGAGGACTTCACGATCTAGGCTCCTTTGACTTTGCTGACTTCAACACTTCACGACATGTGTCTTGAGGACTTCTCGACATAGTACAAAATGGACTATGCGATATAGTACTTCACGACATGGATATTGGTGACTTCACGACATAGCTTTCTTTTGACTTTGCTATATAATGCCTTAGACAAATTCCTGCAACTTATTTCTTCATAGCCTTATTCAACTCTATCCTGCTGCATGAACACTTCTGAACTTCTACCAGGATAATTATTCAATGGCCTATATACAATCTAGATGCAAGAAACTTTACTAAGCTCATTATAAGTCTGAGCATACATGATCAAACTAATGTTCATGAGAACAAGACAAGTACATTTAGAGACCTATACTATATCCCAGTGATAGAAATCACTAGGTCATGTAACGTGACATAGTCACATAGTGTAGGCTTGTTAATAGTGGTATTCAGACATGTCTTGAGCCTAACAAAACCCTCAATATTTTAATAATATTTTGATATTATCCTTTTATGTTTGCTATATGTAAAATAATATAATTATAATTTGGATTAATCAAATTGTTATATTCCTTCAGAAATAAATGTTTAAATTTATTCATGAACAGGAGTTCTCCTAAGTCTCTTATAACGCAGGGTCCACATGTATCATTATTATATGATATACATGAGCATTATATTGATAATTTTTAATATTGTAATCGATATGAATTGTTATCTGATATTTGGTTTAACAATTATTATCTAACTGAGTTCCACACCTGCATTACAGACTTAAAAGAAACACTTGCAGGTTCTGTTAAAGCAAACTTCAATGGGCTTGAAGCTAGAAAATCTTGAATTATATGAATCTCATTGGGTAAATCTTGATGATTTAGAATAGCCACAAAATTGTTAGTGGCAAAAGTAACACCACTAATCACTGTTTGTTTGTTCATGAATGATGAAGACGCCATTGTAATTCTTAAAATCCTTGAGAATTGATGTTTGAAAACAGTTAGGGTTCAAAATTCGAATGTTAATGCATCATTTTTTATAATTTAAAAAAACAGTGAATCTGACACGCATCCCATTCCCGGAAACAGTGAATTGTTTTTCCCAACACTAAATGAGTACCAATAAACATCCGTATTGTTGATAAAACAAGTTTATAGTTCAAATTAGTATTGATACTTATCTTCAATTGGGGTTACTTTTGTAGTAAACTTACTACTGTTGAGGAGATTTTGGCAATACATATTAAACCAGGTTGGAAGAAAGGTATTAATTACATTTTTCAGCTAAAACACATTATTTTTCTATTTTTTCTAACAAAATTCCCTACTTTTCTAAAAATATCATGGGCAATTATATTTTTCAACTAAAATATGTTTTCTTTTCTAATTTTCTTTACTAAAACCGTCATTTTCCAAAAATATTACGGACAAACCCTTACCTATTTATTTTAAAATCTATTTAAATACTTTTAACTATTTAAAAAATTAACCTATTTTGACATATCTATTTAAAATATTAAAACGTAAAAATAAAATAATAAATAATATGGATCATTAGATTTTAAAATAAATAGATGAGAGTTAGATCGAATATTAAAAAGTGTATTTGGTTGTTAGTTGAATTATATTAAAAACACTAAAATATATCTTGATAATTGGACTTTTTCGGTGAAGTCACGGAATAACAATTAATCGAATATTTAAAGATTAATCGGAATGATTAATTAGACTATTAATTAAAATTAATTTAAAATTATTTATTAAAATATATAATTAATAATACATATAATGTAGACTTAGTCAAATATTTAGTAAAATTCATAAAAAATCTAAAGAGTTAAAAGACAAATTTGCAAGTTATTACAGAAATAGACTCAAAATAGTAAAATTAAATTCAATATTTTAAAGCAATTCTTTTGTGATTTTATCTGAACCAAATTTCTGTCTTCTGTCATAGATCTTGATTTGAATTTTGTGGATTCTTTGTTTTTGATACTTAAAATCCTTAAAATTCTTATTAATTTTTATTAATTGTTTGTCTCGAACTATACATAAATTAAATAGAAAAGATATTTAAGAATTTTTACATAGAAAAATTTTAAACTATCAAAATACACTTTTTAGTATTTAAATATAATTCTATTATTAATCAGATACACTTTTTAATATTAGATCTAACAATTCTCATCGATCTATTTAAGATCTAACTGTAATAATTAATTTGGTCGTATAGTGGTCGTACACGGATTTTAATTTTTTCTTAAATTGATTTTAATATTTTATTGAAATAAACATAGAATTTATAAATTTAAAAGAATTGGGAAAAAATTTAAATTGGTGCTACAATAATAAAAAAAAATTATTAAAATTTAGATAATCACTTTACTGTTTGGGCTCTATCTTGAGTTTTAGACAACAGATTTTAACAATTTTACAACCCACGCGAAGCTAATAAAATTATCTTTAATATAATTATGGTTTAATAATTATTATCTAACTGGAACTATCCATAAACTAAAGAGAAAAGATAATTATGATTTTTTACATAAAGATTTCTATTCAATATAGAAAACCTATTTATAATTGGTTTAAATTAAAAAAAAATATTAAAATTTAGATAATCACTTTACTGTTTGGGCTCTATCTTGAGTTTTAGACAACAGATTTTAACAATTTTACAGCCCACGCGAAGCTAAAAAAATTATCTTTAATTTAATGATGGTTTAATAATTATTATCTAACTGGAACTATCCATAAACTAAAGAGAAAAGATAATTACGATTTTTTACATAAAGATTTCTATTCAATATAGAAAACCTATTTATAATTGGTTTAAATTATTAAAATACACCTTTTAGTATTTAAATACTATCCTATTATTAATCAAATACAATTTTTAATATTATATCTAACGGTCCTCATCTATTTGAATATTTATAGTTTTATAATCCAACGGATCATATATTTTTGGTAGTACAGTGACCGACCAAAGTTTTGGATAAGATCTCTCTTATGCTTATTATATATAAGGAGTTAATAGCTTAAAACCCGTGCGATGCACGGATTGTTTTTAATAATTGTTAATTTTATTTTTTATATTTTATATTTTATTAATTGTATTTGTTAAAAAAAAATAAGTAGGCGTGTTAAATATTTTTAAATAATTAAAAGTATTAAAATAGATTTTAAAATAAATAAGTAACGGTTTGCCCGTGATATTTTGGAAAAAAGAGGGGTTTTAGTAAGAAAAATAGAAAGTAACATGTTTTCGTTGAATTTTAAAATATAAAAGTAACGATTTGCCAGTGATATTTTTGAAAAAAAGTGTGACGCCCCCAAATCCACCTATTAGTGGATTCGGGTCACCACGAACCATAATCGTCTTAAACGCTCAAATATATAACATACCATAGTTATTACAATCCTTGTAGCAGGTAATAGATTCCAGCCCACAAGTCCAGGCAACGATCTGTCCTTGAATTATTACATCCTTGCTAAACAATACACATCAAACCGCTAGATACTTAAAGTTTATTTGGTAGATATTGATTTCTGGTGTAGCTTTCCTGTCATCATCTCCGAAGCAACAATGCTATCCCAAGTCGGTGTCTTACTGCACCTTCTCCTTTCCTTTAGCTCGGTGTCGGGATGAATCGCATGCTTCCTCTTTAACTGTAAAATATTATTAACAACAAGAATGAGCAACTATGTGCTCAGCAAATTCCACTGACTGGCTCTCTCTTATCAACACTACTATTGAGGTATAAGAAGAACAAAGCCAATAAAACTCAAAATGTGACCATTTATATAAACGGACTAAAAGTCCAATGATTGACCAAATCATATATCTCAAAACAAACACATTTGGAATTTGAGAGTAGAAGATACTGGTCTGTCTCCTTTACGATACCCCACGGCGCGATCAACTACTGTGTCTTAAGTACTGTACACCCGTGATACCCCATAGCACGATCACTACTATGTCTCAAGTATCACAATTTCGTTTTGCTAGCAATTAGTGGGTTGTAAAGTCAACCCGGCAACTATCGTGCCAAAATAGATATATTCCTCTCTTGATACCACGAGTTTATATCTCGTGTTGATCAGAAAGAAAAAAAATAATCCGTGGGCCACTCCCACGTTGACCAGTTGAAGAAAAGATTTTCCTCCGGATACGTTATGAGAATGAAGTATGAATAATTAGATAGGAGATTTTGCCTTAACTCTGGTCGACCGCCATTCTACTTTTTGTGCGATGACGACCTGAACAATAGGTCATCCCAATATTCCAAAAGAAAATTCTTATGTTGACACGAACAATATGTCAACCTTAGACGAACATGTTAACAAATCTCGAACAAAAGAGATTCGTTGAATGAAATAAATTATTTAGAATCGTCCCGAATAATGGGAACGACTCGAATCAACCAAACGACATATCAACACGCTAGAATAATTAGTTAAGAGTAGTTATGATGAGATCTCGAACCAGCTTACCACTATCCTGATTCAAAATAATTTGATCCGAAAAATGAATCAAATTTAGAAGCCAAGGACAAAATTATCGGATCTGGACAATAAATCCGACTGAATCGAATAAAGTGTTAGATACCTCGATAAAGGAGCGTAGCTATAGCTGAATGGTCGTTAGGGTCATCTTGAACAAATAAGATGCCCAAGAAATTCGATGAAATACGCTTTAAGGACAGTGAATATTTTTAGTGCGTCTCAATATCGAAAGTATAATATTCCTCCAGATCAACTGATAGAATTCTCAAATAAATATTTCAGAAATGAATAAACAATTCAAACTTTCAGAAAATAAATACTCCTCAAAATAATTCAATAGGAGTGAGGGTCAGAAAGAACTTGCCTCGATCGCGCTTGCACAAAAATCAAATAACAACTATACTCTACCCGCGTATTTCTCCTTCAGTTATGTACCGGGAAATACTCTAAAAGGATAAATCACAGTACGTGAGCAAATTAAAATAAATAACTCAGATCAGCAATAAATAAAATCACATAACAACAATCAAACAAATAGAACGTCTATTATTTATAAACCGGCACTACGCATTTCTCTTTTTAAATCTCAATCCGATTAGGAACTCTATACGTCTTTCCTCTAATTTAAAACTAATTTAAATAAATAAAACCTCGGGACAGCTTACGTCATAATTTAATCCCTATTAAATCCCAAGATTCCTCGAATATTTCTACAATAATTATCGGGAAAAGTATCTCAATAATTCTTAATTAAATAATCCTATTTTATTCGAATTTAAAAACAATTACTCGAATTGCAGAAACGTTATTCTATTTTAACGTCTCTAAATCTCGTTTTTAAAACCAAAAGGTCCTTTCTAAAATCTCTATAATATTCTATTTTTAGTCTCTAAAATAATCTCTATAAATTATTTCCTTTTCGTTTCTAAAATGATCTATTTTTCTAATTATTATTCACAAATTAACCTCCCTTTAATACTAATAAAACGAGTTTAATCCTTATATAAATCTCAAATTTCAAAATAGATAATCTTCTAATTTAATCCAATTTAAATAATTAAACCTCTTTTTTTTTTATAAAAATTCTAATTCTAAATTATTACTAAATAATTATTCTTTTTATCCCCTTTCTATTCAGATTTTTATTACTATTATTATTACACTTTTTAAATCTAATTCAAATTTATTCATACTTATTCAGTTTTTATTAATAAGTTTAAACAATAAATAATACTAACCAATCAAATTCTCACACACAATCCAACCACACAAACACGTGGCACCCCTGCACTACGCCACGTGGCACACATGCATTGGCCCACGTGGCGTACTGTGCGTGGGGCCCACGCGCCTCCCTCCTCCCCGAACCTGCTTCTCTCTCTCGCACATCTCTCTCTCTCCGATCTCTCTCTCTCTCTCTCTCTCTCTCTCTCTCAATCTCTCCACAACATCTCTCTCTCGTAAATCTCTCTTTCTCCCCTCTCTCTCTCGTAAATCTCTCTCCCCTCTCTCTCTCTCTCTATCTCTCTCTCTCTCTCTCTCTCTCTTTCTTTCTCTCAATCTCTCCACAACATCTCTCTCTCGTAAATCTCTCTTTCTCCCTTCTCCCCCCTCTCTCTCTCCCCTCTCTCTCTCTCTGTTTCTGTCCATCCCTCCCTCTCTTCTCCGACAACACCACCACCGCCGGCCACCATCACCGCCGCGGTGGTGGTTCTCCCCCGACTAACCCACCGCCAAACACACAACCACACAATACAATACACAACCCCGAACACCACTCACAATCACCACCACCAAATCAATCCCCACATCCTACTAAAACACCCAAAATCGGAACCCCCAATTCAACTATCACAATTTTGAAGAACTATCAAAACCACCCAAATCAATTAAAAACCAAAACAGATTAATAAATTAAAAAAAACGGAATCCAAGCTTAATTTTTAACAAAATAAGTAAAATAAAAATATCATACCCTCTTCTTTCTCTTCTGTCTGTCGAGAGACTGATGGGGTGGGGGGTGGGGGGTGGACAAATTAGATTAGGTTAAGTTAATAACAATCCACCTTTTAATTAACCCACAATTAGCTTAGTGGGCTTCTACTTGGGCCACTAAAAATCTGGGCCAAAACCAATCCCAATAACCAATTTCTAAATTCAATATCTTATATATATTTATATTAATCCTAATTATAATAAATCCTCCTCAATTAAAATATGTTCGCAATACTTAGAAATAAAACGTAACGAAATTTTTAAATATTTACGGCTATTACAGTCTTCCCTCCTTATAGGATTCCGTCCTCGGAATCATCAAAATCTAATCACTAAACAGGTGAGGATATTTATTTCACATTTCACTTTCTAATTCCCAAGTGGCTTCTTCTACTTGATGATTTCTCCAAAGTACTTTTACCAAATTCACTTTCTTACTTCGCAACTCTTGCACTTTATGATCTAGGATCTGCACTGGTTGTTCTTCGTATATCAAATCAGGCCTAATCTCCACTGGTTCGTAAGCAAGAACATGTCTGAAATCAGGGTGATACGTTCTTAATAATGAAATATGAAATACATCATGGATATGCTGAAGATCTGGCGGTAGAGCTAATTGATACGCTACTGCTCCTACTTTCTTGAGAATCTCAAAAGGTCCTATATATCTGGGACTTAGCTTGCCCTTCTTTCCGAATCTCATTACTCCCTTCCAAGGTGAAACTTTTAACATTACTTTATCCCCAACTTCAAACGTTCTATCCTTTCTTCTTTGATTTGCGTACTTTCTTTGTCGGTCTTGAGCCGCCACTAACCTTTTTCGAATAATCTCTATGGCTTGCTTGGTCTGCTGGAGCATTTCTGGTCCTAGTATCTTTCTCCCTCCTACTTCATCCCAGTATAAAGGTGATCTACACTTTCTTCCATACAGGGCTTCATATGGTGCCATACCTATGCTGGAGTGGTAGCTATTGTTATATACAAACTCAACCAGGGTTAAATGATCGTCCCAACTCCCTTTTAAATCCAATACACAAGTTCTTAACATGTCTTCAACCGTTTGAATTGTCCTTTTGCTTTGTCCATCAGTTTGTGGGTGGTATGCAGTGCTCAGATTTAATTTCGTGCCAAGACATTCCTGAAAGCTTTTCCAAAATCTAGAAGTGAATCGGGCATCCCTATCAGACACAATTGAAACAGGTACCCCATGACGAACCACAATTTCCTTCAGGTATATACTCACCAACCTCTCAACCGAATACTTTTCACTAATTGGTAAGAAATGTGCTGATTTGGTCAGTCGATCAACAATAACCCAAATTGCGTCGTGAATGGTTCTAGTTCGGGGTAACCCTACGATAAAATCCATGGTTATATGCTCCCATTTCCATTCAGGTATCTCTAAAGGTTGTAGAAGTTCACTCGGTCTCTGATATTCTGCCTTCACTTTCTGACAAGTTAAACATTTACTTACCCATTCCGCAATTTCTCTTTTCATATTGGGCCACCAGTAATTCTGCTTGATGTCTTGATACATTTTTGTACTTCCTGGATGAATAGAATACCTTGAATTATGGGCTTCACTGAGAATCTCTTCTTTAAGTTCTACGACGTTTGGTATCCAAATTCTTAAGGCAAATCTTTTAATTCCCTTATCATCTTTCGGACTTTGAAGTTCTTCCCCGGTTAACTAAGACCTTTCTCCTTCCATTATTTTCTCTTGACAACGACGAATCTTTTCAATCAATTCTGGTTGCAGAAGGATTTCATATACTCGCTCATTGGCTTGAACTGGAATCTTAATCTCCAAATCGAACCTTTCAAATTCTTTGATCAATTCCTCTGATGATATTAACATATGGAGTCTCTCTTTCCTACTTAGCGCATCAGCTACTACATTGGCCTTTCCGGGGTGATAGTTACTCGAACAATCATAGTCTTTGATCAATTCCAGCCATTGTCTTTGTCTCATATTCAGTTCTTTCTGGGTAAAGATATACTTTAAACTCTTATGATCCGTGTAGATTTCACACTTTTCACCGTACAAGTAATGTCTCCAAATCTTTAATGCAAAAACAATTGCGGCTAACTCAAGGTCATGCGTAGGGTACCTCAGCTCGTAATCCTTTAGCTGTCGAGAAGCATAAGCAATCACTTTACCATGTTGCATCAATACACATCCTAATCCCTTGTGTGAAGCGTCACTATAGATTAAAAAAAAAAAAAAAATCCCAGTATCATCGGGTAATGTCAAAACTGGAGCAGTTGTCAATCGTCGCTTTAGCTCCTGAAAACTTTCCTCGCACTTGGACGTCCATTCAAACTTCGCATTCTTTCTGGTGAGTTTAGTCAATGGTGTAGCTATCTTTGAGGAATCTTTTACAAACCTTCGGTAGTATCCTGCTAGTCCAAGAAAACTTCTTACCTCAGTTGGGGTCTTCGGTCTTTCCCAATTTGCTACTGCTTCCACTTTCGCAGGGTCCGCAGAAATCCCTTCACTACTCACAATGACCAAAACTCACATTTAGAAAACTTGGCGTATAGCTTTTCCTTGCGTAGAGTTTCCAAAACTAGACGAAGATGCTCTGCGTGTTCTTCTTGGTTCTTTGAGTATATCAGGATGTCATCAATAAATACAATCACGAACTTATCCAAATATCTCTTGAATACATGATTCATTAAATCCATAAAAGCAGCTGGAGCATTCGTCAATCCAAAAGGCATCACTAGAAACTCATAATGCCCATAACGTGTCCTAAAAGCAGTCTTTGGCACATCTTCATGTTTAATCTTTAACTGATGATAACCCGATCTGAGGTCAATCTTAGAAAAATAAGCAGCTCCTTTCAGTTGATCAAATAAGTCATCAATTCGTGGTAGAGGGTATTTATTCTTGATTGTCATCTTGTTCAGCTCTCGGTAATCAATACATAACCTCATAGATCCATCCTTCTTCTTCACAAATAACACTGGGGCTCCCCACGGGGATACACTTGGTCGAATCACGCCTTTGTCTAATAATTCTTGCAGTTGTGTTGCCAATTCCTTCATCTCTACTGGCGCCATTCTATACGGTGCTTTAGAAATTGGTGTTGTTCCTGGAGCAAGGTCGATGGCGAATTCTATTTCTCGGTCAGGAGGTAATCCAGGTAACTCTTCAGGAAATACATCCTCAACTTGATTTACTACAGGAATCTCTTTAAGAGTAGGAGTTTGTTTATCTTTGTCAACCACATGAGCTAAGTAAGCTTGACATCCCTTTCGTAGTAATTTCTTTACTTGAACTATGGTTAGAAAATTCCGGGTAGGTTTTCTTCCGCGAAACTGTACTCTTTTGCCATTCGATCCTTTTACGCCGACAATTTATATGAGCGTCATAGCGAGCTAACCAATCCATTCCAAGAATTACATCAAATTCTCCTAACTTAAAAGGAAGAAGATCTGCGCTGAATTGTTGTTCTTGAATCTCGATATCACAATCTGGACATACTGTATCTATGGGAACTGTTTCCTGATTTGCTACTTCTATAACCAAAGTTTCCCCTAGTGGTACTGACTGAATATCCAGTTTATTTATAAAATTTTCTGATATAAAAGATCTTGTAGCTCCCGAATCAATCAAAACACATGCATTCACAGAATTTACTAAAAGCGTACCTGCAATTACATCACTGTCAGCGATAGCATCTTTCACCGTCATATTGAAGGTACGTGCAGTCGGTTTGTTGTCAGGAGGTGCCATGAGTCTAGGTACAGTGGTTTCCTTTGAAGGTGACTTGTAGTCTCGTGCAATGTGTCCTTTCTTTCCGCATTTGAAACAAGTGGTTGCCTTCTCTTTGCAGTTAGATGAGTAGTGTCCTTTCTGTCCACAATTGTAGCAAACAATATTTGCAAGATTACAGGGTCCTGGGTGTTTTCTTCCACAAGTTTTGCATTCTGGTAATGGTGGCCTTCCTTGAATCAAATTTGTTGTCTGTGGTGGTCTGAACCTTTGGTTAGATCCTCTAGTGTCATGCTTCTCAATTCTCTTGGTGTCATTGCTTTTATCATCCCGTCTCACAAACGGTTTCTTTCCACTCCTATTATCAGGCTTCTTGTCAAAATTGGTTCCACGATTCTGAAACTTCCTTTTCTTTACGTCCTTATCCTTCGAATACAATTCTGCCCCACTATCTACTATAGCTGCTTTCTGAACCAAGGTAGCATAGTTGGTGATTTCTAGGACTGCAACTCGATTCTGAATCCATGGTTTTAGTCCTTGCTGAAAACGCTTAGCTCTTTTCTCATCAGTATCAACATGATAAGGCACAAACCTAGAAAGTTCAGTAAACTTGGCTTCATATTCAGCCACGGTCATATTGCCTTGCTTCAATTCCAAAAACTTAAGCTCCATTTGATTTTCCAAGTACTTAGGGAAATATTTTTCCAAAAACAGTTGGGTGAATCGAGTCCAAGGTATTACTGCATTCCCTTCCATAGCTCTTTTCGCTTCCCACCAGAAATTTGCCTCACCTTTTAACATATAGGCTGCAAAAATGGTCTTTTTTTCTTCTTCTACTCCTACAATCTCAAAGGTCTTTTCCATTTCTCGTAACCAGATTCTTGCTTCAACAGGGTCAGTGGTACCCTTAAACTCAGGTGGATTCAGCGACTTGAAAGACTTGAAGGTAACTGTATTCTTTACTGGTTGTACAGGAGGTTGATTATCTCTAACTTGGGGTATTTCTTGTCTAAGTGGAGGATTTTGGGTATACTGTCTCAGGAATTCCACCAGTAAACTCATAGGATCATTTT
Source organism: Heracleum sosnowskyi (assembly GCA_030848705.1). NCBI lineage: Eukaryota > Viridiplantae > Streptophyta > Magnoliopsida > Apiales > Apiaceae > Heracleum > Heracleum sosnowskyi. Next base: position 17,743,531 of record CM061239.1, read on the forward strand.
GGTTCTGGTTTGGTGGTATCACTGGAGCAGGTTCTGGTTCTCGTTGTTGGTGGAGAATAGGGCCATCATTGTTTTGGCCCACCTCAGGTGGTACTTGTTGATTCTTGGGAGGTCTGCCTCTTCTGGGTGGCATCTTTTCTATTAAGATTGAAAAACACAGGGTTTGATTATACAGAACAAAATATGTATATAATTGCGAATCAGAACATCTTTAATGATAAATAAAACAACTCCCCATAATCCAAAGCCATAATACATAAGTGTTGTCAAAACATAACTCTTGTGTCAGGGTAGTAAAAATAGCCACCAGGTAAATCCTCAAGTAAACAGTTAAGGTTCATAAATAAAATTACTAACAGGTTGCAAATTCTAAAACTCATCTCAATTATCGTGCCTTTAATAGTTCTCATTTGCATTATTCCAGTTTCGATTTCCTCTTCAACATAGTATATAGGATTGATGATATTCTCAACTTACTCAACTTAAAATCCTCATAAGTTTTCCTCATCTCTCCAAACCAGGTTCACGTTTCCTCGACATCAATAGTCCCTTTTTAATAGGTTTGGGATATGTCGTTCTGGACTAATTCGTGGAATCATCTTGGAACTTCTATAAGAAAAGGCTCAAAATCAATTTAAATGTCTTAAATATTGAATCTCAAAACTTCCATAGTTGAACCATCCTTTAACTATTATATCGGAATTTAAGAGATAGGGAACTGTGAATTATGTACTCTATCTTTTCTCAAATGGAAGACGGTTGTTATTGTATCGTCACGCAAGACATCACAAGCTTATTCAACATAACCTATTTTCTCACTTCCAATGGGTTGTTCTGATAATTGCTCTATAAGAACCTTGAACAAGATCACTCAGAGATGGAAAATGTTAAACAATGATATATGTATAATCAATTCTTGGTAACAGTAATCTTTTATAAGAGGTTATCTGAGAGATCAAAATGATCATTGAACATTTGTTCCGTTGCATGTGTCATTAGGACAACCGTCATAGTACACAAGGTGGCCAGCCTTTAGTACTCTAATGACAAGCAACAGTACAAATAGGTGGTGTCCCACCAGACTTCTATCACATAGACAGACAGTCATCCCCTATTTATAGGGTTGTTCATCTCAGTATCACAAAAGAGTCAAATAAAAGAAGAGTTATGAAAAGATCTTATATCTTCGAAGTAGATGGTGATAGATAAATTGACCTCTAAACAATATAGGTGCCTTTCAAGCAAGACTGAAAACATCTTGAGCGAACTCAAATAATAAAAAAAAAAAAAATTACCGACCATCGTAGATAATAAAGCGCAATCGTTGATTCTAGAATGAAAACGTCACTTGTAAACACTAATAGCTCATCAGGGAAGAAAAATCTTTAAGAGGATATGTACGGAAGATTTATTGTCGGAGGGCACTATCTCAACTCCTACAAGCTTCATCTTCCAAACTACTAATTTTGGTCACGAAATCGTTCAATAACTTAGTTTCGAATTTCAGAACACATCTGAAGATTTCCATCCATATCTCTTCCAAGTCCCAAAGTAGTAATCGACAATGATATTTTTAAAGTCCGGATCACATCAATTAGGGATATATTAGCAGAAGTCAACGAATCATCTTAAAACTGGCTTTTTGCCATAAAGGTAACTTAGTCATGAATTACTAGAGGGGAATCCATTATATCCACATCAAAAGAAGGTAAATCTACTAAACCTATCACCTAATAGGTAGGAGGTGCGAGTATCCCAATGTCATTGTTTATGATCATATACTCTTTCGATGGTTTAGTGTCTAACTTTGAACTAGGATTTCCACGATCTCTCTGATAGGAGTAGGAGATCTGTCTCTAGTGGACCGGTAGCCTGGTGTCGACATCTACAAAATACAAGAATTCTATTATAACCGGTTCTATCTGACGGTACACGTATATGCATATATATATATATATATATATATCCGTAACTTTAAAATTAATATAATATGTCTCCCTTAAAGGTGGATGTGGACTATAGTCCATAATCGAATAGTCGCCTCACTATCTTAACTCTATCGCCGAATTATATCCCTAGGATCTCACGTTTCCTAAGAATATAACTACCGCTCTGATACCAAAACTGTGACGCCCCCAAATCCACCTATTAGTGGATTCGGGTCGCCACGAACCATAATCGTCTTAAACGCTCAAATATATAACATACCATAGTTATTACAATCCTTGTAGCAGGTAATAGATTCCAGCCCACAAGTCCAGGCAACGATCTGTCCTTGAATTATTACATCCTTGCTAAACAATACACATCAAACCGCTAGATACTTAAAGTTTATTTGGTAGATATTGCTTTCTGGTGTAGCTTTCCTGTCATCATCTCCGAAGCAACAATGCTATCCCAAGTCGGTGTCTTGCTGCACCTTCTCCTTTCCTTTAGCTCGGTGTCGGGATGAATCGCATGCTTCCTCTTTAACTGTAAAATATTATTAACAACAAGAATGAGCAACTATGTGCTCAGCAAATTCCACTGACTGGCTCTCTCTTATCAACACTACTATTGAGGTATAAGAAGAACAAAGCCAATAAAACTCAAAATGTGACAATTTATATAAACGGACTAAAAGTCCAATGATTGACCAAATCATATATCTCAAAACAAACACATTTGGAATTTGAGAGTAGAAGATACTGGTCTGTCCCCTTTACGATACCCCATGGCGCGATCAACTACCGTGTCTCAAGTACCGTACACCCGTGATACCCCATAGCACGATCACTACTATGTCTCAAGTATCACAATTTCGTTTTGCTAGCAATTAGTGGGTTGTAAAGTCAACCCGGCAACTATCGTGCCAAAATAGATATATTCCTCTCTTGATACCACGAGTTTATATCTCGTGTTGATCAGAAAGAAAAAAAATAATCCGTGGGCCACTCCCACGTTGACCAGTTGAAAAAAAGATTTTCCTCCGGATACGTTATGAGAATGAAGTATGAATAACTAGATAGGAGATTTTGACTTAACTCTGGCCGACCGCCATTCTACTTTTTGTGCGATGACGACCTGAACAATAGGTCATCCCAATATTCCAAAAGAAAATTCTTATGTTGACACGAACAATATGTCAACCTTAGACGAACATGTTAACAAATCTCGAACAAAAGAGATTCGTTGAATGAAATAAATTATTTAGAATCGTCCCGAATAATGGGAACGACTCGAATCAACCAAACGACATATCAACACGCTAGAATAATTAGTTAAGAGTAGTTATGATGAGATCTCGAACCAGCTTACCACTATCCTGATTCAAAATAATTTGATCCGAAAAATGAATCAAATTTAGAAGCCAAGGACAAAATTATCGGATCTGGACAATAAATCCGACTGAATCGAATAAAGTGTTAGCTACCTCGATAAAGGAGCGTAGCTATAGCTGAATGGTCGTTAGGGTCATCTTGAACAAATAAGATGCCCAAGAAATTCGATGAAATACGCTTTAAGGACAGTGAATATTTTTAGTGCGTCTCAATATCGAAAGTATAATATTCCTCCAGATCAACTGATAGAATTCTCAAATAAATATTTCAGAAATGAATAAACAATTCAAACTTTCAGAAAATAAATACTCCTCAAAATAATGCAATAGGAGTGAGGGTCAGAAAGAACTTGACTTGATCGCGCTTGCACAAAAATCAAATAACAACTATACTCTACCCGCGTATTTCTCCTTCAGTTATGTACCGGGAAATACTCTAAAAGGATAAATCACAGTACGTGAGCAAATTAAAATAAATAACTCAGATCAGCAATAAATAAAATCACATAACAACAATCAAACAAATAGAACGTCTATTATTTATAAACCGGCACTACGCATTTCTCTTTTTAAATCTCAATCCGATTAGGAACTCTATACGTCTTTCCTCTAATTTAAAACTAATTTAAATAAATAAAACCTCGGGACAGCTTACGTCATAATTTAATCCCTATTAAATCCCAAGATTCCTCGAATATTTCTACAATAATTATCGGGAAAAGTATCTCAATAATTCTTAATTAAATAATCCTATTTTATTCGAATTTAAAAACAATTACTCGAATTGCAGAAACGTTATTCTATTTTAACGTCTCTAAATCTCGTTTTTAAAACCAAAAGGTCCTTTCTAAAATCTCTATAATATTCTATTTTTAGTCTCTAAAATAATCTCTATAAATTATTTCCTTTTCGTTTCTAAAATGATCTATTTTTCTAATTATTATTCACAAATTAACCTCCCTTTAATACTAATAAAACGAGTTTAATCCTTATATAAATCTCAAATTTCAAAATAGATAATCTTCTAATTTAATCCAATTTAAATAATTAAACCTCTTTTTTTTTATAAAAATTCTAATTCTAAATTATTACTAAATAATTATTCTTTTTATCCCCTTTCTATTCAGATTTTTATTACTATTATTATTACACTTTTTAAATCTAATTCAAATTTATTCATACTTATTCAGTTTTTATTAATAAGTTTAAACAATAAATAATACTAACCAATCAAATTCTCACACACAATCCAACCACACAAACACGTGGCACCCCTGCACTACGCCACGTGGCACACATGCATTGGCCCACGTGGCGTACTGTGCGTGGGGCCCACGCGCCTCCCTCCTCCCCGAACCTGCTTCTCTCTCTCGCACATCTCTCTCTCTCCGATCTATCTCCGATATCTCCGATCTCTTTCTTTCTCTCAATCTCTCCACAACATCTCTCTCTCGTAAATCTCTCTTTCTCCCCTCTCTCTCTCGTAAATCTCTCTCTCCCCTCTCTCTCTCTCTCTCTCTTTCTTTCTCTCAATCTGTCCACAACATCTCTCTCTCGTAAATCTCTCTTTCTCCCCTCTCTCTCTCTCTGTTTCTGTCCATCCCTCCCTCTCTTCTCCGACAACACCACCACCGCCGGCCACCATCGCCGCCGCGGTGGTGGTTCTCCCCCGACTAACCCACCGCCAAACACACAACCACACAATACAATACACAACCCCGAACACCACTCACAATCACCACCACCAAATCAATCCCCACATCCTACTAAAACACCCAAAATCGGAACCCCCAATTCAACTATCACAATTTTGAAGAACTATCAAAACCACACAAATCAATTAAAAACCAAAACAGATTAATAAATTAAAAAAAACGGAATCCAAGCTTAATTTTTAACAAAATAAGTAAAATAAAAATATCATACCCTCTTCTTTCTCTTCTGTCTGTCGAGAGACTGATGGGGTGGGGGGTGGGGGGTTGGGGGTGGACAAATTAGATTAGGTTAAGTTAATAACAATCCACCTTTTAATTAACCCACAATTAGCTTAGTGGGCTTCTACTTGGGCCACTAAAAATCTGGGCCAAAACCAATCCCAATAACCAATTTCTAAATTCAATATCTTATATATATTTATATTAATCCTAATTATAATAAATCCACCTCAATTAAAATATGTTCGCAATACTTAGAAATAAAACGTAATGAAATTTTTAAATATTTACGGCTATTACAAAAAGAGGGGTTTTAGTAAGAAAAATACAAAATGTGACATGTTTTAGTTGAAAAAGATAATTGTCAATTAAAATTATTAAAATAGATTTTAAAGTAAATAATCAACGGTTTGCCTGTGATATAATTGGAAAAGTAGAGATTTTAGTAAGGAAAATAGAAAATATAACATGTTTTAGCCGAAAAAGGTAATTGCCCGTGATTTTTCTAGAAAAAGAGGGGAAATGTAATTGCCAATTAAAAGTATTAAAATATGTTTTAAAATAAATAAGTAAGGGTTTGCTCGTGATATATTTGGGAAATGAGGGATTTTAGTAAAGTAAATATAAAAAGTAACATGATTTAGCTGAAAAGGAAATTGCTCGTGATTTTTTTAGAAAAAATGGTAATGCATTTTAACTGAAAGGGTAACTGATTATAATAATTTTTATAATAATTAAATAAGGCAAGTACCGTACCAAAAAACAGGTACCAAAACTTTTAATGTTTCGTCTTTAATAATATAGTATAGTATAGATAGATACATAGATAGATTTATAATATTAGTATTTTGTGCTACTAAATGGAATAATCCGTGATATTTTTGAGGTTTTAGTTAAGAGAAATATTAGTTATGAAATATAAAAATGAATATACGTTTTGGGAAAAAAAACTAATCGGTTAGTCATTAATAATTATAATATTATTATTTTATTAAATAGATCTGTTCGTGATATTTTTGGAAAATGAGAGGTTTTAGTTAGGAAAAATAGAAAAGTAGAAATTTTAGTTAGAAAATATAAAAAAGAATATACAATTTGGCTAAAAAGGGTAATGAGTTAGTTATTAGCAATTATAACTTTATTATGTTATTTTAGTAAATGAAACTGTTTGCAATATTTTTGGAAAATGAGATGTTTTAGTTAGGAAAAATAGAAAAGATATTCTATATAATAATTTTAATATTTTATCTAACGGTTCTCATCGATTTGATCAAAAATATCTAACGGCTATGAATTGAGTGACCAGACTACAAAAACTTTCATGACCAGACTACAAAACTTTCAATGTTTCGTCTTTAATAATATAGTATAGATAAACTCAATTCTAAATAACTAATTATTTTCTTCCATCAAATTAATTTATAATTCATTTGATAATAACAAAAAAATTTGTCATATATCTAATGCATCCAATCTAATATTAAATTCTATTCTATTTATTTATAATGTATTATTAAAACCGAAACATTGAAAGTTTGATCATAGGTTGGTATGATTCTCATATTTTGATATTCGTACTTTAATTCTTTTATTTTTACTATTTTAGGTTAATTTATAAAAACAACAATTTTAATCAAAATAGAGTTTGGAAGTCGGTCGATCCAGTATGATACTCATATTTTGATATTTGCTCTTTAGTCCTTTTCCATTTGCAACTTGACTTTAATTTATTAAAAATAACAATTTAATTAAAATATATATATATATATATATATATAATATTGTCAAACACAAAATTCTTAAAACACAATTTAATCACGCTCAAACACAGACACACAAGTCAATTCAACATCGAGTTCAACAATCACATAAAATAATTCAAATAATTAAGATCATCTTCAGAAAAAGTAAATATAAATGTAAAATAAAATATTAATACAATTAAGATAACAAACTTAAAAGTCACTGATCCATCGCACCGACTCTAAGTTTGTATAGATAAGAAGAATAATCATAAATATCATGTATACATGTTCGATATGTGCTATTTAACAATGGTTATTGTTAGGATAAGTAATATAATCACCTCTTGAGGATCGAGGCGAGTTCGGGGATCGGGGGAGGGGATAAAACTCCCCGATCCCAAAGTGACTGATCGTCCATACCTAAATTATTGTCTAATTTTTAAATTTTTTTTAACACTAATTTTCATTAGTTTGAAAAATAAATAATTAATAAATATGTAAACAAACTACTTGTGATATGTTATTTATGTTATATCAATGTTTTATAATACATTTTATATATTAAATATATCATAATTCAAATATATTGTGTAGTACAAGAAAAGTTAGACCTTTATGTAAGAAAATAGAATATATTACAGTTAAGTTACATATACGAAATATTTGTTTAACTAAAAGATAGATAAAAATTCACCAGAAATAATATTGTTTCTAAAACTTAATATTAAAATTTTATAAGATTGGTAATATATATAGTTATATATGATACATAATTAAAAAAAATTAAGTTTAATAAATCTTATAAATCACCCTTATATTTACTCAAAAGTTTAAACAACAATAAATATTGGATTAAGAAAGATGTGGGGTTCATGTAGTATGATTTTAAATTAAAATTAAAAGAAATCGTGTAGCTCTAATGGTTATAAGGATGTCTTCTATAGAGAAGGTCAAGTGTTCGATCCATCACAAAAACATTATTTATTCAATTTTTTCTTTAGATAAGAAAGTAGTGGCATGTCATGTAATTTCATAATATATAAGGGTAATATGGTAATTTCACATGGGATTTATTTGCTCAAAATACCCCTAAAATATCCCCATGTTCTCCTATTATATATAGAAGAGGATTAATATATTTACACATTAATTATTAATCTTTATTAAATTATATTAATTGTTTTGTAATTAATACTTATTTTTTATATACATGATATTTTAAATGATATATATTATTTAAAAAAGTAATATAATATATTAATGATATTGAAATAAATTTATACATATATAACATGAATTTATGATATCGAATAGTTAGTAATGTGACATGATTTCATGTTATCTTCATTGTGGTCGAAGTGATTTGTGAGAGAGTTATTCATTGTTAACTAATTAAAAATATGCATGTAAAATCATATCGAGTTTTTTAAAAACAAATCATGCAGTAATAAAACATCAAATACTTACTTACTCGAAAATCAACAACAACCTATTCATATTCAAATCATAGACATGTATCACACTAATTTCCGATTAAACGAATACAATATAATAAAAAAGAGAAATATTAAATTTACAACAACTATTCATGACTTAAATTTTCAAATGTCTTTGTCATCAAACAATCAACATTAATTAAGAATATGTATGTAAAATCATATCGAGTTTTTTAAAGAACAGATTATGCAGTAAAGAAACATCAAATACTTATTCACTCAAAAATCGACAACAAATTATTCGCATCTAAATCATAAACGTGTATCACATGATCTTCTGATTAAACAAATAAAATACAGTAGAAAAGAGGAATATTAATTTTACAACAACTATTGCTCACTTAAATTTTTAAATATCTCAGTCATCAAACCATCAACACGAATATACCACAAACAAATATACCGGAATTAATGACAAATTATAAAATATTTTAGAATAAACCCGTGCCTCGCACGGGTTATAAAGCTAGTATTAATAGAAACCGGGATGAAACTAAAAAAATATAAAAAAAAATTCAAAAATAATCATTTTTTTTATAAAATAAACAAAAATAATCATTCTGAAAAAAGTGGTCAACTTTACCTTTTGGGATACTCCACTGGTAGTTGGGTATCCTAATTTGTATAAAATACTCCAGTGATAGTTGGGTATCTTATATACGTTGACAGTTGGGTATCCCATATATATTGGATACTCCACTGACAGTTGGTTATCCCATAGGTCAAAATTGCCCAAAATTTTAAAAATGGTTATTGTTGTTAATCAATATACTTATATAAAGGAGAAGACGGGGGCGGTAAGGTGGCACCTCTAGAATCGCTCCGTTCTATTTTTCTAATTTTCTCAATTTTTCACAATTTTTAATTTTAATAATTACAACTTCCTTTATTATTTTCGATTTTGTAGGAAGGAAATTGAAAATTACACTTTTATTACTTGATAGAACTTTCTTTTATTATTTTCAAAGTTGATAGAACTTTATTTTATTTAGAAAATTACAACTTCCTTATTATTTTCGAATTTGTAGGACTTGATAGAACTTTATTTGATTTAGAAAATTACAACTTCCTTATTATTTTCGAATTTGTAGGCTTGATAGAACTTTCTTTTATTATTTTCAAAGTTGATAGAACTTTCTTTGATTTAGAAAATTACAACTTCCTTATTATTTTCGAATCAATATACTTATATAAAGGAGAAGGCGGGGGCGGTAAGGTGGCGCCTCTAGAATCGCTCCGTTCTATTTTTCTAATTTTCTCAATTTTTAATTTTAATAATTACAACTTCCTTTATTATTTTCGATTTTGTAGGAAGGAAATTGAAAATTACACTTTTATTACTTGATAGAACTTTCTTTTATTATTTTCAAAGTTGATAGAACTTTCTTTTATTTAGAAAATTACAACTTCCTTATTATTTTCGAATTTGTAGGACTTGATAGAACTTTATTTAATTTAGAAAATTACAACTTCCTTATTATTTTCGAATTTGTAGGCTTGATAGAACTTTCTTTTATTATTTTCAAAGTTGACAGAACTTTCTTTGATTTAGAAAATTACAACTTCCTTATTATTTTCGAATTTGCAGGACTTGATAGAATTTTCTTTGATTTAGAAAATTACAACTTCTTTATTATTTTCGAATTTGTAGGACTTGATAGAACTTTCTTTGATTTAGAAAATTACAACTTCCTTATTATTTTTGAATTTGTAGGCTTGATAGAACTTTCTTTTATTATTTTCAAACTTGATAGAACTTTATTTGATTTAGAAAATTACAACTTCCTTATTATTTTCGAATTTGTAGGCTTGATAGAACTTTCTTTTATTATTTTCATACTTGATAGAACTTTCTTTGATTTAAAAAATTACAACTTCTTTATTATTTTCGAATTTGTAGGACTTGATAGAACTTTCTTTGATTTAGAAAATTACAACTTCCTTATTATTTTCGAATTTGTAGGCTCTTATGTTAATAATTGCAATTTTTTGTTTTATTATTTTCAATCTTGATATAACTTTCTTTTATTATTTTCAAACTTGATAAAACTTTTTTTATTTAGAAAATTACAACTTTCTTATTATACTTTCTTTTATTATTTTCAAAGTTGATAGAACTTTCTTTTATTTAGAAAATTACAACTTCCTTATTATTTTCGAATTTGTAGGACTTGATAGAACTTTCTTTGATTTAGAAAATTACAATTTCCTTATTATTTTCGAATTTGTAGGCTTGATAGAACTTTCTTTTATTATTTTCAAACTTGATAGAACTTTCTTTGATTTAGAAAATTACAACTTCCTTATTATTTTCGAATTTGTAGGACTTGATAGAACTTTCTTTGATTTAGAAAATTACAACTTCCTTATTATTTTCGAATTTGTAGGCTTGATAGAACTTTCTTTTATTATTTCCAATCTTGATAGAACTTTCTTTTATTATTTTCAAACTTGATAAAACTTTCTTTTATTATTTTCAAACTTGATAAAACTTTCTTTTATTATTTTCAAACTTTATAGAACTTTTCTTTTATAATACTTCTTGACTTTTAAACATAACGGATTTCCATATTATTCACCTTACAAACACCTATAAATTAAAGGTCATTCATAACAAAAAATCTACACCGAAACTTTTTAACATAGCTTCAAATTTTTACAACCATATTTACAATCAATACAACTATGGCCTACACCATGTTGGATGCTTTGAACGACAACAGTTATACCTGGATGATAAGAGTACGAGTGTGTAGAATGTGGGAATTTGTCAATCCAAATACTGAAGAACTGATCAATCTTGACATGATTTTGATCGATGAAAAGGTTAATAAATCAATATACTTATAACTTATTAATTTGTCAAATTGTATGATGTTATTAACTTTTCTAAGATATGTTGTATGACAGGAAAATTTGATCCATGCTACGATCCCGAAGATTCTGGTCTCTCGGTTCAAAAATCTTTTAGAGGAGGGCTCCGTGTACAGCATCAAAAATCTGAAAGTTGTTTCAAGTACAGGAAAATATAGACCACTATCACATGGGTCTAAATTGCTCTTCATACGTATAACGTTGCCTAAGAGATTGGAAGAAGGCATCGTCAACATATCACTGCATGGATTTCAGTTCATATGTCTGGATATGATTGATGCACGTATTAATGACACCAACATACTCTCAGGTTTTTGATGCAGTAATATATTAGATTAATATATAAGTAATACTATTATATAAGTTATAATTCAAACTATCATGTTCTAATATTATTTTTTCTATGTTGATTTAGATGTTCTGGGCTGTTTGACCTACTTGGGTGACATTGAAGTTGTCAAAGGCGGTTGGAAAAAAAGAGATCTCAAAATTGTCACAATTAGTAAGTTATGCATTATATTAATTTTAATATAACTGTTAATTGTTTTTTATTGCTCTTGTAATTTTATATTACTTCTTTGGTTACCCCAATTTATTTGTTTTACTTATTTAATTTGTTCTAATTTTTTTCTTAAACAGCTCCATCACCAGTGCCATAACTTTGTGGGAAAAGTTGGCCGAGATGGTTGATACAAATTTATACAAGGAGGATGGTGGACCTTATATAATAATTGTCACATCTACCCAGAAATATAAATCAATATAAATTTAGTATTTTATAAATTTAGTAATTTAGTATTTTTTTTATCGATATAAATTTCCTTTTATATATATATGGCAATGGTATCGGTCCAAGAAAATAAAAAATCAAACTATATAAACAAAAGGAATATGTAAATACTTTATAATATTACATACCCAAATACAAATTTTATAGAATATATTTTATTTGATAATTTAAATAATTTTGTAGATATTTATTTCACAATTTTTATTCTAATATTATTTTTTTTAACAAATATATTCTAATGCCGCTGATTTTATAGAATATATTTTATTTGATAATTTAAATAATTTTGTAGATATTAATTTCACAATTTTTATTCAAATATTCTTTTTCTTAACAAATATATTATAATGCTGCTGCGAAGCGCGGCTTAGTAACCTAGTTTTGTATAAAAAAACATGTTAAAGTTGGCTTTCACCCAAAAATATATATCATATCAATAAATCTTTGAATTACGTAGAATCGAACCCGCGGTGAAACCAAAAAAATTTAAATCAAATAAATAAATTTTGTTTAATCATGTAGTTGTAGGGAATCGAATCTGAATTTTGTGATAATCAAATTTGATATTTTGGTACTTTTATAACCAAATTTAATATTTTGATATTTTTATAACCATATTTGATATTTGAAATGGGCTGTTAACCATATAATTCGTTAATTATTTTATTCCTGCCAATTTTTAAATGTAATCATAAGCATGGCTAAATTATTATTTTTTCACATTTAAGGGACTCCGACTAATTACCGTTAGTATGTCTTTAACGGTGTTAAGTTTTTTTTGTAATTATAGACAAATAAGCTGGGCATTATAGTAAATTTGCAATTCTTTAAGTACATCTGTTTGAGTATGACTATATATGTATACATATAACACACATTTTTTCCCTTTATACGCCCTTTTCTTTTTTTCTCTATCTTCTTTCTTTTCTTTTAGTATTTAATATCAATCATTTTGTATATTTTTTTTTTTGGTAAATGAATCATTTTGTATATTTACTCAGAAGTGATTAAATTTTCATTTATTATTCACATATACGTGTATATACACACATACGAATCCAAATTATTTAGTTCATGAATGTTAATCATTTACAAGATTGATTTTGAGCTTGTTGATATGTATTATAAAATGGGTGCCGAGAAAGTATTTGATACATTTTTCTTATTGCATAAAGTTCTACATATTTAAAATTTTAGTCAGTCAAGTCTTCTCTATACTGTACCAGGAGGAAGAGTCATTCGAGTTGCTTATATGTTTATATATTTTCCCAAAGAAAAATAGCAGAAAATATCAGGTCCAGTAATTATGGGAGGAGTTTCAGCCCCATCATTGTAGTTTCAACTTTTACATTGTATCTAGAGCAACTTCTCTCGACTTGCTTTCTGAGAGTCTTGCGTCCAATTATTAGCCCATGAACCAAATTGTTGGGCCATTAACCCACATACATCATTAGAAAAGGCCCATTAGCACTTGTATTTACTTAACTTTGATGTGAAGTTAGCCACTCGTAAAGGAGATGAAAAAATAACATTAAAGACTTTTTCACTTTCACTTTCACTTATAACTTGTCTGCCATATTGTCCCAAACATATCATGATTCATGATCATATTACTAGTAGCCAAGAAAATTTACTTCATTTGTATTTTGCTTTTTTAATATATGTTCACCTAGCAAATACAGAGCTTTAATTTTCTCTGTTGTTCTACTGCTACAACATCTGATTGGAACAAAAATCCTTTTGATATATAAATCTCATTGTTGGATCGGTTGTGTGAATTAATGGCTTTTGTAACCTCTCAATCTTCTTCCTCTTCTTCTGCTTCAAATTTAACACCTACTACCTGGGATGTTTTCTTGAGCTTCCGCGGTACAGACACTCGATATAAGTTTACCAGTCATTTGTATGCTGCCCTTGATCGTCATGGAGTTCGAACATTTAAAGATGATCCTGACCTACGCTGCGGAGAAGTTATTTCAGATGCATTGCTTGAAGCTATTCGGGAATCCAGGACTTACATTGTGGTATTCTCCGAAAATTATGCTTCTTCACCTTGGTGCCTTGACGAGCTCGTAGAGATATACAATTGTCACAAAACGATGGCAAGGTTGGTTATTCCTGTGTTTTTCAACATTGATCCATCTGTTGTGCGACACCAAATAGGGAGCTTCAAAGAAGATTTTGAAAAACATCAAGTTCGTTTTTCGGGAGAAATGGAGAAAGTAAACAAGTGGAGACTTACATTAAAACAAGTTGCCAACTTTTCAGGAAAACATGTATCTCAAAACAGGTAATAATACGCTGATAATCTTCTCCAGCATCCATAATTTGTTTATCTCGTCCCATATATGATATCTGGTTAGATCACTTCAACATATTCATTTGCTGCATGTGTATTATTAACAATAAAGGCTTTATTTTATAATAAAAATTATTGCATCAGGTTTGAAGCTGATATTATTATTGAAATTGTTGATGAGATTCTACTCGAAGTAGATCCCAAGACCTTAGATGTAGCCAAATATTCAGTTGGTTTGGATCATGTTGTTAAAGATATAACAACATTGTTCAGCAGTGGCACAGAAGGTGTCATTAGGTTTGGTATATATGGTATGGGTGGAGTTGGCAAAACAACTCTAGCGAAAGCTCTTTATAATCAACTCCTGCTAGGAGGAAGCTTTAAGGACAGCTGCTTCCTCGCAAATTGTAGGGAGGTTTCGGGGACAGCAAAAGGCTTAGTATCCTTACAACAACAACTTATCAATGATGTTCTTAAAAGTAAGAAAATTGTTAATGTTGACAATGTTGACAAAGGAATTAAGTTGATAGGAGCTAGAATTTGTTCAACAAAAGTTCTGGTTGTTATTGATGATTTAGACCACCAAAAACAATTTGAATATTTGGTAGGACCATTTGCTTCTGGGAGTATAGTCATCATAACTACAAGAGATGAAGAGTTGCTGGATAAGATTGATGTACAACCAATATATCGATACAGAGTAAATGTGTTGGATGATGATAAGTCAATGACACTATTTACTCGATATGCATTTGGAAATGCTGAACCAAATAGCACTTCGATGATATTGACTAAAGAAATTCTATGTCATACTGGTGGGCTTCCCTTAGCTCTTGAAAAGATTGCAACTCACGCGGAGAGGTACAACCACTAAGGAGCTTACAAAGATAATAAGAAAAAGATGAGTAATTAAGATTTACTAAAGGCAAGAGAACTAAGAGATATCTGAACGCACAAGTTTATTACTTAGATAAGTGTATATGGCTAAGACCCAGATGCCTTAGACTGATACAAGGCTCCTCTATTTATAGAGGACCGATAAACTTACACAACACACTTCTGACGATATCTTATCTGACACACTTGATAAGATAAATTTAACAAGTAAGATAGGAATCTTACTTTACACACAACTGGAAGCTTATAGAATACGCTTCCATTACAAAGTTACACACCACACAAACTTTATTCTTCAAAACAACTTTAATAAAGCTAAAGCATAATATTCCTCCTTTAATAAAGCCGCTAAAGCATAAATCTAAAGCAATGACTTTAATAAAGATAAAGAGGCATATTCCTTCCTTCTCCCCCTCTCTGAAAAAAGGGCCATGTCATGTTTCCTCCATGTCGTCACTGCTTTCATCACTTCCTGAAGAGATAAGAATACGACAGTCTTGTCCTGGAAGCTTTTTATAGAATCTTTGTGGTGGTCTTTTATGGAGTCGGACATCTGGATGATCTGGATCATGTAGATCTGTAGATAAAGTTTCCAGACTTAATTTGAACTGACAGTTTTGGATCTCTATCACATAATGCGGAGGAAGCATATGTGGATTCATCCAATAATCATGTGGTAGACCTTTGGGAACCATATTGGGCTGGATCTTATTGGCCTCACAAACTATGACTTTATGTTGTCTTTCTGGCCATTTCACAGAATAATCTTCATGATGATAAAACTTGCAAGAATATTTTTTATCCACTATAAGCCCATCTTCTTCAGTAATGAGTCTTCTAACACATTCAAATTGGATAAAAATATAGCGCTGACCTCTGACTCCATTTATGCTATTTCCTTCTGGTCTTCAGTTGCTTCTCCAGAATGGAGAACTTCCAAATAAAGATAACCACCTATAAAGCTGTTTATCTCCCTTCTTCCTAGGCCTAACGTCCACCAAAGCTAAATACTGAAGGAGATCATATTTATCAAATATCATTCTGAATGGACATACCTCAACGAAATACCATAAGAACATATATGCCTCCTTTGGAAAATGCCATGTGAACCTTGCATTCATTGTGAGTATCGTCAAGAACGGAAATGAAGGATGTAGAGGAAGATTTATAAGTGGTCCTTCAGATAAGCTGTATCTTCGGATATAAACTTTCTGAAATGCTAATAAATTAGCATAAGCCTTTTTTGCTAAAGTAAATTCAAGAACCTTGTCTTGGATATGAGGTGGAAGATCTTCTGTCTGGATTGAGTATATGAGGGGAAAAACCGATGAGATGGTTCTCTGAGTTCTGGATAAGAACCTTGTCTTGGATATGAGGTGGAAGATTCTATAAAAATCTTCCAGGACAAGACTGTCGTATTCTTATCTCTTCAGGAAGTGATGAAAGCAGTGATGACATGGAGGAAACATGACATGACCCTTTTTTCAGAGAGGGGGAGAAGGAAGGAATATGCCTCTTTATCTTTATTAAAGTCATTGCTTTAGCTTTATGCTTTAGCGGCTTTATTAAAGGAGGAATATTATGCTTTAGCTTTATTAAAGTTGTTTTGAAGAATAAAGTTTGTGTGGTGTGTAACTTTGTAATGGAAGCGTATTCTATAAGCTTCCAGTTGTGTGTAAAGTAAGATTCCTATCTTACTTGTTAAGTTTATCTTATCAAGTGTGTCGGATAAGATATCGTCAGAAGTGTGTTGTGTAAGTTTATCAGTCCTCTATAAATAGAGGAGCCTTGTATCAGTCTAAGGCATCTGGGTCTTAGCCATATACACTTATCTAAGTAATAAACTTGTGTGTTCAGATATCTCTTAGTTCTCTTGCCTTTAGTAAATCTTAATTACTCATCTTTTTCTTATTATCTTTGTAACCTCCTTAGTGGTTGTACCTCTCTGCGTGAGTTGCAATCTTGGTATCAGAGCCATGGAAGCTTAAACCCCTTCTCCTTATTCTTCTAGGTGAACCGGCGTTGTTATGGTGGTTTACATATGGTCTAAAGAAAGTATGCTCTGTGATTGCCTCATTAGAGGATCCTTCACACCAGAAATCTAGCGACTAGAAAAATATTATGAAATGTTTGAGATAATCGTGACTTGTGGTCCGATAAGCTGCTATAATGAGAAGGTGCGGTGAAGGATATATGGTCAGATTATTGCAGAGATTTCATAATTGTTTAAACGCTCAGTGTGTTCGTAGAACACCATAACATCAAAGGCGATTCTTGAAGAATAAGGATTATCAATTCTATGGCAAGTCCTAAACATCTTTCACCCTCCTCTTCTTTTTCATCTTCTCGTAACTCTTTTAGTTCATCTAAGTCTAGAAATAATGATTTCCTATATAATGTAGATTATCATAAAGATGATAGTAAAATTCCTATTACTGAACTACCTTTGCTAAACCCATATAGAACTTTTACTAAAAAACATTATCCGGTGTCCCGTGTTGTGAAGCAAGTCTTCTCTCCTAGCAAAAAATTGAAGCCAAGGAGCTTGTACTAGAATCCAAGCTAGAACAAGTACCCATTCCCTCTACTGAAGCAGAGCAAATTTTTCCTATTCAACTAGAAGATTCATTGCCAACCCAATGGCATGCTCATGGTTACTCTCATCTCCATTTTGGAGCTGTCAAGATGGCTTTAACACTTCATGGAAGAAAAGGCTTACCTGTAGTGGCAAGAATGGCACTTCTTGATACACGGTTTGAACAATATGTGCATGCATGTATCGCTACTGTTCAGACTACACTCAATGCTGGAACAGTGTTTATAACATTATTTCCCAATTTCAATATGAGGCTCGATGACCCTCATATCTATGATAATCTCAAGGTTCAGCTGCAGATCATTGGAGCACCCCAGGTGGCAGGAACTTTCATGGCTACTCTTCATTATCAGATGGCCTACAGAGTTCAAAATCACTCATTTGATCTCAGTCTCCCTAGAGAAACAAATGAAGCTCTATTCCTCGAAATAGATGCCTAGTCAAGTTCATCGTGCATCCACGTGCCCAAACAAATTCCAAAAGATGAGCTTGTAAAGCTTCTTCCGGAATCATGGATAACTCACTATGAGAAAATCCAGAAAGATAATCAGCCTATCCATTCTGTAAAATCATCCATCTTCAGAAACAAGGAAGGCGCAGTTGAAATTATATTCAACAAAGATGACTCTGCGTCTAAAACATCCATTTTCTCTTCAGAAATCAATATGATCCAAGAAGATGTTCCTATCCATTCCTTTAATGCTAAAGGAAAACCCAGTTATGAATTCAAAGACGAAGATGGCCATATTTATTGGGGCATATGCAACTGTAATGCATGTCTCGATGCTCAATGGGAGGACGATGAAGAAGACGATTATCGTTCCAGGAAAGGAAAGAAGAAGTCTATGCAACAGAAGTTAAAGGAACGTTATGAAAAAGGAGATCCAGAGGTTGGACTATTAGGAGAAGAATCTGGAAAATTTGACTATTACGTTCTTTATTCTAAAAGATCACAAGAGTGTAACATGTTATAACCATCCTCTTATGATGATGATTTTCCTCCATTAGACTTCGAACGTGACAAGTCTCCACATGTATGGAAAATCAAAAGTCCTACGACTAAAAATCCGGATGGTTCAAGCAAGCAGATTACACCAGCGGAGGCAACATTAAATTGGCAATCTGAAAATGCTGTGGCTCAAAACAGGGCTTTGAATCCGATCATGGTGAATCAGCAAACTATGGCAAAAAAGCTTGATAATGGTCTGTCAACCATTTCAAGTATTACATCTCAACTTCAGAACAAGATTAACGCTCTTCACCAGGAGCTCATGCAATTAGCAATAACTGTTTCATTCTATTCCCCAGTTTTAGCCCAAAAAGAAGCGGAACTGAAAACTCTAAAAGCTCAACTGCACTCTATTCAGACCCAAAAACCATACACTGGTTATTATGACACGCCAACTTTCTCGTCATATCTACCACCTTTGCCACATTATTCTCAGCCTCTTGCTACATTCTCACCTTATGATCATAATCCATTTAATAGTGCAGCGTTTTTGCCAGCTAAACCGCCAGAAACAATACAGCCATCAAAAAGGAAGCCAGAAAAATCTCCAGTTCGGGAGCCTATTACCAAGGAGCAAATTCAACCATCCTCTTCTCAACTAATGGTTGACAATCCAATAACATCTTTTCTAAATCAGATGGCAACTAAATCTCAACCACGAGAAAAGCAAGCTTCTCTATGGCAAATCTGTGAAGAAGATTCAGAAAGTGATAGCATGTCGTTAGAAATTCTTATGGCCGGTCAAGACAATCAAGAAGCTGATGAGCCTACTGTTGAAGAAAAAGAAGATTTTTTCCCTCAAGATCATCAGGAGCCAGAACAGCCAAAATCAAGCTTATTTCAGAATGATCCAGCACAAGGTTTCTCTTTTGATAATATCTCTCCTTCAAAATGGCGAGATAAAATTTATAAAATGCATGCTTGGTGTACATCGGAATTGCTCCAGCCAAAAGCTACTATGCCCTCTGTAGCAGATAAATTTGTCGCAAGATTTCATGGCAGATTGAGACAATGGTGGATTGCTCTAGGAGCTTACAGGCAGATGATGATCAAACAAAGTCCAAGTGTAGATGCCTTGATTATGTACGTCCATAATGAATTCCTTGGAGCATGGGATCATTATACAAATCAAGCACGAGAAGAGTACTTGAGTATGAGATGCTGTTCTTACAAAAGAAAAGATCTGGAAACTCATTATGAAAGGATGTCAAAAAGATTCTACGCTATTAATGGCATTGATGATGTTAACCTGAAGCAAACATTCATTAATTCCCTTCCAGAACCTTTAGGGAATGAAACATCCAGGTTATTACAGATAAAGAATCTTCAGATCAACAGCACGTCTATTGGAGAGCTTTATCAACATGTGTTGCTTGCTTTGGAAAAGCTATGCAATCAAAAGAAGTTTCTCAAGCAGATAGAAGAGCAAAGTAAGAATCTCGGATCAGCATGTGACAGAAATGATCTACAAATAAAGTGTGGAAAAGGCAACTCTTGCAATTGTGCAAAGAAGAAAGAAAAGCTTTCCAAGCTTTCCAAATTCCATAAGAAGGCAGGAAAGAATTACTTCTCAAAAAAGAAGAAGTGGAGATTTTTACGAAAGAAGAAGGGAAACTCTAAATCATCCAGGTGTTATGTATGTAGGAAGAAATGACACTTTGCTAAAGAATGTCCTAACAAAGAAAAAATCTCCAAACTCTTAGAGAAAGTTGCTCAGATTGAAGAAATATTAGATGATGATCTAGAATCACTATTCTCACTAGACGAAGAACCAGGTCCGGATACAATTCTAGCACTTGGAGCAGATCTCACTGAATCAACAGAAGAGTCTGATGAAGATGATGTGGTATTATTTGATGACATCTTTACTTTGGAGGAAATTTTCTATTGTCAGCCATCGCCCTCCGCAAAGATACATATATTTCCTAGCAAATGGGATAAGCCAATCCCTGTCATAGCATTCTTTTATACTGGAGCGACATCATCCATCATGAAACCAGACATCTTACCAAAGGAATATTGGAACAAGTGCCTTCGATCTTTTCGAGCAGCAAATGGAGATAATTTTACCATAACCCTGGTAAGCAAACCTATCAATATTCAACTTTTTCCAGGGTATATTATAAAGAATCGGATCTATGGTTCAGAATTGCCTGGAAAAGATCTTCTCATTGGGTTTGATATCTTACATAATCTAAAAAGGATATCATGGAGTAAAGAAGGTCTCAAACACAAAAATCACTTGTTACCATGGACAAAGACTCTACATTTGTATCCTGTAGAGATCTTATCAACTATCAAGGAAGACATAGCAAGAACTTCATGTACTGAAAGTCATACAGAATTTTTGCAGAAGTGTTCTCATCCATTATGGAAGAATCCTGAGTTCTTTGTTCACTTGCCGTTCAAAAAGAATGAAGATGTTAATCCTACCAAGGCAAGCCACAAAGGAATGAATCCTGATCACTATGCTCTTGCGATAAAAGAAGTGGATCAATTACAGAAAGAAGGCTTGATAGAAAACACGAAGTCTCAATGGGCTTGCGAAGCTTTCTATGTCAACAAAAGATCGGAACAAGTTAGAGGAAAATTAAGGTTAGTCATCAATTATCAACCTCTCAATCATTTTCTAGAAGATGACAAGTTTCCTCTACCAAAGAAAGAAGTATTGTTCCAGAAACTCCCTCAGGCCAAGATATTTTCCAAGTTTGATCTTAAGTCAGGATTTTGGAAACTCGGTATTCATCCAGAAGATAGACCAAAGACAGGTTTTTGCATACCAAATCGTCATTATCAATGGACAGTCATGCCATTTGGTCTAAAGCCAGCCCTGTCTCTATTTCAGAAGGCTATGTCAAAAATCTTTCAACCAATCATGGACAATCCGTTGATCTACATTGATGATATTCTACTATTTTCACCAGACATTGACTCTCACCATGCTCTACTTACAGATTTTCATAGCTTAGTCAAAAGTTATGGAATCATGCTTGCAGAAAAGAAGATGAAGATTGCAACTCACGCAGAGAGGTACAACCACTAAGGAGGTTACAAAGATAATAAGAAAAAGATGAGTAATTAAGATTTACTAAAGGCAAGAGAACTAAGAGATATCTGAACACACAAGTTTATTACTTAGATAAGTGTATATGGCTAAGACCTAGATGCCTTAGACTGATACAAGGCTCCTCTATTTATAGAGGACTGATAAACTTACACAACACACTTCTGACGATATCTTATCTGACACACTTGATAAGATAAACTTAACAAGTAAGATAGGAATCTTACTTTACACACAACTGGAAGCTTATAGAATACGCTTCCATTACAAAGTTACACACCACACAAACTTTATTCTTCAGACAAAACAACTTTAATAAAGCTAAAGCATAATATTCCTTCTTTAATAAAGTCGCTAAAGCATAAAGCTAAAGCAATGACTTTAATAAAGATAAAGAGGCATATTCCTTCCTTCTCCCCCTCTCTGAAAAAAGGGTCATGTCATGTTTCCTCCATGTCGTCACTGCTTTCATCACTTCCTGAAGAGATAAGAATACGACAGTCTTGTCCTGGAAGCTTTTTATAGAATCTTTGTCGTGGTCTTTTATGGAGTCGGACATCTGGATGATCTGGATCATGTAGATCAGTAGATAAAGTCTCTAGACTTAATTTGAACTGACAGTCTTGGATTTCCATCACATAATGCGAAGGAAGCATATGTGGATTCATCCAATAATCATGTGGTAGACCTTTGGGAACCATATTGGGCTGGATCTTATTGGCCTCACAAACTATGACTTTATGTTGTCTTTCTGGCCATTTCACAGAATAATCTTCATGATGATAAAACTTGCAAGAATATTTTTTATCCACTATAAGCCCATCTTCTTCAGTAATGAGTCTTCTAACACATTCAAATTGGATAAAAATATAGCGCTGACCTCTGACTCCATTTATGCTATTTCCTTCTGGTCTTAAGTTGCTTCTCCAGAATGCAGAACTTCCAAATAAAGATAACCACCTATAAAGCTGTTTATCTCCCTTCTTCCTAGGCCTGACGTCCACCAATGCTAAATACTGAAGGAGATCATATTTATCAAATATTATTCCGAATGGACATATCTCAACGAAATACCATAAGAACATTATGCCTCCTTTGGAAAATGCCATGTGAACCTTGCATTCATTGTGAGAATCGTCAAGAACGGAAATGAAGGATGTAGAGGAAGATTTATAAGTGGTCCTTCAGATAAGTTGTATCTTCGGATATAAACTTTCTGAAATGCTAATAAATTAGCATAAGCCTTTTTCGCTAAAGTAAATTCAAGAACCTTGTCTTGGATATGAGGTGGAAGATCTTCTGTCTGGATTGAGTATATGAGTGGAAAAACTGATGAGATGGTTCTCTGAGTTCTGGATAAGAAATCAGGAAGGAAATTATTCTTTCCCTTAATATGTTTAGCCTCGAATTTCCATTGAGAGAACCAATTTGCCCATCTTAACAACTGAGCTTGAGGAAGCATTTTTTGTTTAAACTGCAACATTTTAGGGAATGCAGACATATCCATATCTATGATAAAATACTGCCCGATCAGATGGAATTGGAATTTCTCTATTCCCCTTTTTACTGCCAGAATTTCCTTGTAAGTGGAATGGTAATGGAGTTCTCCATTCTTGAATGCTCCACTTTTGAATCCACATATCTGTCTCTTCCCTTTCTCTTCTTCAAGAAGAACTGCTCCTCAAATTTATCACTTGCATCTGTCTGGAGTATCCTTTTACCTGTGGAGGGAATCTTTAGTGAAGGAAGATCCTTTGTTAAAGACTTCAATTTCTTGAATGCATTAGTGCATTCTTGACTTCATGGAGATGCATTCTTCTTTAACTGATCAGTAAGAGGAGTTCTGTACTTGGCCAAATCATGAATGAAGTCCGCCATGTAATTAATAATCCCCAAAAACTCTTGAACTTGCTTGAACGTTAGATTTTCATCTGGAAAATGCTCCAATTGAGTGGCTATATGTGGCTGGAGATGATACTGACCTTCTGAGATATGCATTCCTAAGAATTCAATATATGTGACACCAATGATCATCTTCTTTTCTGCAAGCATGATTCCATAACTTTTGACTAAGCTATGAAAATCTGTGAGTAGAGAATGGTGAGAGTCAATGTCTGGTGAAAATAGTAGAATATCATCAATGTAGATCAACGCATTGTCCATGATTGGTTGAAATATTTTTGACATAGCCTTCTGAAATAGAGACGGGGCTGGCTTTAGACCAAATGGCATGACTGTCCATTGATAATGACGATCTGGTATGCAAAAACCTGTCTTTGGTCTATCATCTGGATGAATACCGAGTTTCCAAAATCCTGACTTAAGATCAAACTTGGAAAATATCTTGGCCTGAGGGAGTTTCTGGAACAATACTTCTTTCTTTGGTAGAGGAAACTTGTCATCTTCTAGAAAATGATTGAGAGGTTGATAATTGATGACTAACCTTAATTTTCCTCTGACTTGTTCAGATCTTTTGTTAACATAGAAAGCTTCGCAAGCCCATTGAGACTTCGTGTTTTCTATCAGGCCTTCTTTCTGTAATTGATCCACTTCTTTTATCGCAAGAGCATAGTGATCAGGATTCATTCCTTTGTGGCTTGCCTTGGTAGGATTAACATCTTCATTCTTTTTGAACGGCAAGTGAACAAAGAACTCAGGATTCTTCCATAATGGATGAGAATACTTCTGCAAAAATTATGTATGACTTTCAGCACATGAAGTTCTTGCTATGTCTTCCTTGATAGTTGATAAGATCTCTACAGGATACAAATGTAGAGTCTTTGTCCATGGTAACAAGTGATTTTTGTGTTTGAGACCTTCTTTACTCCATGATATCCTTTTTAGATTATGTAAGATATCAAACCCAATGAGGAGATCTTTTCCAGGCAATTCTGAACCATAGATCCGATACTTTATAACATACCCTGGAAAAAGTTGAATATTGATAGGTCTGCTTACCAGGGTTATGGTAAAATTATCTCCATTTGCTGCTCGAAAAGATCGAAGGCACTTGTTCCAGTATTCCTTTGGTAAGATGTCTGGTTTCATGATGGATGATGTCGCTCCAGTATCAAAGAATGCTATGACAGGGATTGGCTTATCCCATTTGCTAGGAAATATATGTATCTTTGCGGAGGGCGATGGCTGACAATAGAAAATTTCCTCCAAAGTAAAGATGTCATCAAATAATACCACATCATCTTCATCAGACTCTTCTGTTGATTCAGTGAGATCTGCTCCAAGTGCTAGAATTGTATCCGGACCTGGTTCTTCGTCTAGTGAGAATAGCGATTCCAGATCATCATATGATATTTCTTCAATCTGAGCAAACTTCTCTAAGAGTTTGTAGCTTTTTTCTTTGTTAGGACATTCTTTAGCAAAGTGTCCTTTCTTCCTGCATACATAGCACCTGGATGATTTAGAGTTTCCCTTCTTCTTTCGTAAAAATCTCCACTTCTTCTTTTTTGAGAAGTAATTCTTTCCTACCTTCTTACGGAATTTGGAAAGCTTGGAAAACTTTTCTTTCTTCTTTGTACAAGTGCAAGAGCTGCCTTTTCCACACTTTATTTGTAGATCATTTATGTCACATGCTGATCCGAGATTCTTACTTTGCTCTTCTATCTGCTTGAGAAACTTCTTTTGATTGCATAGCTTTTCCAAAGCAAGCAACACATGTTGATAAAGTTCTCCAATAGACGTGTTGTTGATCTGAAGATTCTTTATCTGCAATAACCTGGATGTTTCATTCCCTAAAGGTTCTGGAAGGGAATTAAGGAATGTTTGCTTCAGGTTAACATCATCAATGCCATTAATAGCGTAGAATCTTTTTGACATCCTTTCATAATGAGTTTCCAGATCTTTTCTTTTGTAAGAACATCATCTCATACTCAAGTACTCTTCTCGTGCTTGATTTGTATAATGATCCCATGCTCCAAGGAATTCATTATGGACGTACATAATCAAGGCATCTACACTTGGACTTTGTTTGATCATCATCTACCTGTAAGCTCCTAGAGCAATCCACCATTGTCTCAATCTGCCATGAAATCTTGCGACAAATTTATCTACTACAGAGGGCATAGTAGCTCTTGGCTGGAGCAATTCCGATGTACACCAAGCATGCATTTCATAAATTCTATCCCGCCATTTTGAAGGAGAGATATTATCAAAAGAGAAACCTTGTGCTGGATCATTCTGAAATAAGCTTGATTTTGGTTGTTCTGGCTCCTGCTGATCTTGAGGAAAAAATTCTTCTTCTTCTTCAACAGTAGGCTCATCAGCTTCTTGATTGTCTTGACCGGCCATAAGAATTTCTAACGACATGCTATCACTTTCTGAATCTTATTCACAGATTTGCCATAGAGAAGCTTGCTTTTCTCGTGGTTGAGATTTGGTTGCCATCTGATTAAGAAAAGATGTTATTGGATTGTCAACCATTAGTTGAGAAGAGGATGGTTGAATTTGCTCCTTGGTAATAGGCTCCCGAACTGGAGATTTTTCTGGCTTCCTTTTTGATGGATGTATTGTTTCTGACGGTTTAACTGGCAAAAACGCTGCACTATTAAATGGATTATGATCATAAGGTGAGAATGTAGCAAGAGGCTGAGAATAATGTGGCAAAGGTGGTAGATATGACGAGAAAGTTGGCGTGTCATAATAACCAGTGTATGGTTTTTGGGTCTGAATAGAGTGCAGTTGAGCTTTTAGAGTTTTCAGTTCCGCTTCTTTTTGGGCTAAAACTGGGGAATTGAATGAAACAGTTATGGCAAATTGCATGATTTCCTGGTGAAGAGCGTTAATCTTGTTCTGAAGTTGAGATGTAATACTTGAAATGGTTGACAAACCATTATCAAGCCTTTTTGCCATAGTTTGCTGATTCACCATGATTTGATTCAAAGCCCTGTTTTGAGCCACAGCATTTTCAGATTGCCAATTTAATGTTGCCTCCGCTGGTGTAATCTGCTTGCTTGAACCATCCGGATTTTTAGTCGTAGGACTTTTGATTTTCCATGCATGTGGAGACTTGTCACGTTCGAAGTCTAATGGAGGAAAATCATCATCATGAGAGGATGATTGTAACATGTTACACTCTTGTGATCTTTTATAATAAAGAACGTAATAGTCAAATTTGCCAGATTCTTCTCCTAAGAGTCCAACCTCTGGATCTCCTTTTTCATAACGTTCCTTTAACTTCTGTTGCATAGACTTCTTCTTTCCTTTCCTGGAACGATAATCGTCTTCTTCATCGTCCTCTCATTAAGCATCGAGACATGCATTACAGTTGCATATGCCCCCATAAATATGGCCATCTTCGTCTTTGAATTCATAACTGGGTCTTCCTTTAGCATTAAAGGAATGGATAGGAACATCTTCTTGGATCATATTGATTTCTGAAGAGAAAATGGATGTTTTAGACGCAGAGTCATCTTTGTTGAATATAATTTCAACTGCGCCTTCCTTGTTCCTGAAGATGGATGATTTTACAGAATGGATAGGCTGATTATCTTTCTGGATCTTCTCATAGTGAGTTATCCATGATTCCGGAAGAAGCTTTACAAGCTCATCTTTTGGAATTTGTTTGGGCACGTGGATGCACGATGAACTTGACTGGGCATCTATTTCGAGGAATAGAGCTTCATTTGTTTCTCTAGGGAGACTGAGATCAAATGAGTGATTCTGAACTCTGTAGGCCATCTGATAATGAAGAGTAGCCATGAAAGTTCCTGCCACCTGGGGTGCTCCAATGATCTGCAGCTGAACCTTGAGATTGTCATAGATATGAAGGTCATCGAGCCTCATATTGAAATTGGGAAACAATGTTATAAACACTGTTCCAGCATTGAGTGTAGTATGAACAATAGCGATACATGCATGCGCATACTGTTCAAACCGTGTATCAAGAAGTGCCATTCTTGCCACAACAGGTAAGCCTTTTCTTCTATGAAGTGTTAAAGCCATCCTGACAGCTCCAAAGTGAAGATGAGAGTAACCATGAGCATGCCACTGGGCTGGCAATGAATCTTCTAGTTGGATAGGAAAAATTTGCTCTGCTTCAGTAGAGGGTATGGGTACTTGTTCTAGCTTGGATGCTAACACAAGCTCCTTGGCTTTAATTTTTCTGCTAGGAGAGAAGACTTGCTTCACAACACGTGACACCGGGTAGTGTTTTTTAGTAAAAGTTCTATATGGGTTTAGCAAAGGTAGTTCAGTAATAGGGATTTTACTATCATCTTTATGATAATCTACAATATATAGGAAATCATTATTTTTGGACTTAGATGAACTGACAGAGTTACGGGAAGATGAAAAAGAAGAGGAAGGTGAAAGATGTTTAGGACTTGCCATAGAATTGATAATCCTTATTCTTCAAGAATCGCCTTTGATGTTATGGTGTTTTACGAACACACTGAGCGTTTAAACAATTATGAAATCTCTGCAATAATCTTACCATATATCCTTCGCCGCACCTTCTCATTATAGCAGTTTATCGGACCACAAGTCACGATTATATCAAGCATTTCATAATATGTTTCTAGTCGCTAGATTTCTGGTGTGAAGGATCCTCTAATGAGGCAATCACAGAGCATACTTTCTTTAGACCATATGTAAACCACCATAACAACGCCGGTTCACCTAGAAGAATAAGGAGAAGGGGTTTAAGCTTCCATGGCTCTGATACCAAGATTGCAACTCACGCAGAGAGGTACAACCACTAAGGAGGTTACAAAGATAATAATAAAAAGATGAGTAATTAAGATCTACTAAAGGCAAGAGAACTAAGAGATATCTGAACACACAAGTTTATTACTTAGATAAGTGTATATGGCTAAGACCCAGATGCCTTAGACTGATACAAGGCTCCTCTATTTATAGAGGACTGATAAACTTACACAACACACTTCTGACGATATCTTATCCGACACACTTGATAAGATAAACTTAACAAGTAAGATAGGAATCTTACTTTACACACAACTGGAAGCTTATAGAATACGCTTCCATTACAAAGTTACACACCTTCGGCTCGTATTTGTATAAGCGTCCTGAGGCAGGGTGGAAATCTTTCATCAAAAAATTGCAGCGAATTCCCGACAACACTATTCAGAAAAGACTTATAATTAGCTTGGATGGCTTGGAATCAGATGATCCTATGCTGAAGAAACTATTCCTAGACATTGCTTGTTTCTTCATCGGATGGGAAAAAACACAGGCGACTAGGTT
Source organism: Heracleum sosnowskyi (assembly GCA_030848705.1). NCBI lineage: Eukaryota > Viridiplantae > Streptophyta > Magnoliopsida > Apiales > Apiaceae > Heracleum > Heracleum sosnowskyi. The sequence continues at coordinate 17,772,775 of CM061239.1, forward strand.
ATTGGAAACTTACTATCTTGATGCAGATTTTAAAATTGGCATTCTAAAGAAAAGATGTTTATTAACGATTGATGATAGCAATGAGTTGAGAATGCATGACCTGCTTTGGGATATTGGAAGGGAACTTTCCCGTAACAACTCTCCCAATGAGCCTGGAAAACATAGTAGATTGTGGGCAATAGAAGATGTACACGACGTGTTGAAGAAGAACAAGGTGATTTTGATATATGTTTGTCAGAGAATGCTTTCAAATGAAACTGATGGTTCCATATAAGATATAATTTAAATGTAGGTATATAACATTTTCATACGATGAAATCATGTTATCAAGTAGCAATAAGGGTCTTCTTTTCTTAGATTTATTTGATAAACAATGTTCATTAACTTCTCTTATTGATATATATGTGTGCAAGGGAACAGAAGAGATTGAATGCATCCTCCCTTGCAATATAGAGTATGAGAATCCATTAAAGGGAGTATCATTCAGTGTTGATACTTTCAAAAGGATGAGTAACTTAAGATTTCTATACCTCGAAGACGTGAACATCATTGGAAGCTTTGAACAGACATTTGAAGATTTAAGGTTGCTCATATGGGAGGGTTGTCCTTTAACGAGTTTCCCCTCAGATTTGTACCCGCAAAAACTTGGTTGCCTTGCGTTACCTAATAGCAAAATGAGAACAATGCGGGGGCTAAACATGGTAGGTACTCTGAATATGTTCCTCGCACACATGACAGCTTACAGGTTTTTGAAAATTTGAAGGATCTAGATATGTCACAATCTCAGGATTTAACTTCAACTCCAGACTTTACCAAGTTACCTTGTCTTGAAACCTTGAATCTTGGGGGTTGTAGAAGCTTAGAGAAGGTCCACATATCAATTGGAAATTTGGTCAAGCTTGTTTACTTAATATTGTCTGGTTGTGTGAAGCTAAAAAGTCTTCCAGACACCCTTTGCAACTTGAGTGCATTGAAAGTTCTAGACATTGATAATTTTGGGAGCCTGGAAGCTTTGCCAGCTTTGCCTGTAAAATTGGGGTACCTTACATCTCTAAAAGATCTCAAAGCGGGCGGACTCGCTGTTTCGAAATTACCAGATTCGATTGGATGTCTTAGTAAGCTAGTTAATATGGTTTTGTCGGGTAACAAGAACCTCAGTACTCTTCCAGACACCATCTGCAACTTAAGAGCATTAAAAGTTCTAGATATTCATCGCTATAGTAGTCTGAGAGCATTGCCTATAGATTTGGGGAAGATGGAATCCCTAAAAAAACTTTTAATCGAATTCGATTGGAAATTTAAGTGAGCTTGTTATGCTCAGTTTACTTCGCAATGGGAACCTTAGAACTCTTCCAGACACCATTTGGAGCTTGAGATCACCGGAGATTCTTGATATATCTGAGTGTGAAAAGCTAGAAATATTACCTGATAAATTTTGGAATCTTCCAAGGTTAAAAGAACTGTATGCAGACGGTACTCCGTTAAAAAATGTTCCTAATGTGGAATCAAGCCAGATTGCATTCTCATCTAATTTGAGAAAGTTGTATCTAAAAGGGAATGCTCTCACTGCCCTGCCATATGGTATTGGTCAGTTCTTAAACCTAAGATTTCTTACAATTGAAGATTCTGTGAATCTGTTGTCCATTGAGGAACTTCCTCCTAAACTGACAACTATAGAAGCAAAAGGTTGTACGTCTCTAGAAAGATTACCAAATCTATCCAGATTAAAACATTTGAAAGAATTGGACCTTACAAAATGCAGCAGCTTGATGGAGATTCAGGGCTTGACGGAACTCACTTCTTTAAAAGAACTTTATTTGGGAGGTTGCGGTTCATCCTTTATGCGATGCACTTTCACTGAGCATTTCTTTCAGGTTTTTTGGTTCATCTCATGATTGTTATTTTTAATTAGGTGCAAATGAGATTTTAATCTATACTCTTTATTAATAAGCAAAACAATGCGAAAATGGCGCGCGGTACTAAAGTACCAAAGTACCAAATTACCAAATTTGGTTATCACTTACCAAAGTACCAAATTTGGTTATCACTTAACCCGGGTTCGATTCCTCGCAACTACATAATTATACCAGATTTATTTACTTTAAATTCTTTAGCTTCATCCAGGGTTCGATTCCTTACAACTACGTAATTATATAAGATTTTTTTATTTACTTTAAATTCAATAGTTTCATCGAGCGTTAGATTCTTTGCAGCTACGTAATCATACACGATTTATTTACTTTAATTTATTTAGCTTTATGCACAGTTCGATTGTTTATAACTACATAATTAAATAGTTATTTATTTATTATATATTTTTATCATTCAATTCTCAAGAAATACATTTTTAAATAATAATTATTAATAATTTATTAATACTAATATTTTAATGTCGATTCATCCTCGGCCCGTGCTTGGCACGGGTTATAAGCTAGTATTTTTTTAAACCAAAATAATAAATAGTTTGAACATGATAAATATTTTTAAAATATGTGTATATTTGTTAATTTACTTGTTCCTTTTTTGTGTTTTGTTATACTTTGTAATAGGTGTGCTCTGGATATGGGCATCATATACATATTTATCCTCCAGAGTTTCCAGATTGGATTAGTCAATCAAGTCAGGAAGAAGATTCAACGGTGTTATTTGATTTGGAGCCAGATGTGTGGGACAATTTCTTGGGGCTGATCCTTTGCTTCAAACAAAAATCATGCGATGACAATGACAATAAGTATTGGTCATCCCAATATTTTGTTAAGAATACCACAAGTAATCTTACATGGGAAAACCGATTTCTTAGTCCAAACCGTGCACCCTGCATGGTACTATTACCAAGATCAATCCTCCCGGTCAAAAATGGTGACGATAGAATTGAAGTAAAAGCAGATGCGAAAATATGTGGAACGTATCTACTGTACAAACATGAAACAACATCAATCTAGTAGAATGAAGAAGCTACCACTTCCAGGTATGGTTAATAAGCTAGAAGGTAAACCTTGGTCATTTGAAGTCATTAGTTTTTACTAGCTTATAACCCGTGCCAAGCATGGGCCGAGCATGAGTCGGATATTAAAATATTAGTATTAATAAATATTATTTAAAAATGTATTTTTAGATAATTGAATGATAAAAATATATAATAAATAAATAACTATTTAATTATGTAGTTATAGACAATCGAACTGTGCATAAAGCTAAAGAAATTAAAGTAAATAAATAAATCTGGTATGATTACGTAGCTGCAAATAATCTAACGCTCGATGAAACTTTTGAATTTAAAGTAAATAAATAAATCTTGTATAATTACGTAGTTGTAAGGAATCGAACCTGGATGAAATTAAAGAATTTAAAGTAAATAAATCTTGTATAATTATGTAGTTGCGAGGAATCGAACCCGGTAGTTAAAGTTGGTAATCTAGCAACAAAGAAAGGCGGGGTTCTTAAAAGGATCAAATCAAATGGTGATTAAATGGATCAGCCTGGAATGCCCGGAACTCCATATTGCCAATGGAAAGTAGGAGCAGAAGTGGAGGATTGTAAGTCTGTAAGCTTGGTGGAGAGACTTGCTGTGAAGTTGAGTTTAGCAGGGATTTTCAGAGAGATTACAATTTTTCGGGTGAAAATATTGCTCAAGTTCTTTGTATATTTTTTGTTTATTACTCCGCTGAAACTCCAACAATAGAAGCTACATTTACATTCTGTCGGGTAATGCGATTGATATCCACAGACAATTTGAAAACCAAATGGTCAATTAGAAGCAAATATATATATATAAATATTTGTTGTTTATTTAAATTTTGTAATTATATATTCAGTATAAAACTCTACGGAGATTTCACTTCTTCCACTCTCTGGTATCCGTACTAAGCATTGTGTAAATGCTATTTTGGCAAATGTGCACCATTTTATATCAAAAAAACATTATATATTAATTAAAATATCCACAAACAATAATATATCTTACAAAAATGCTAGTAAAATAATAAGCTCGATGGGATCACGGTTTTATGCCTTATCATTCGAGATTATGGGTTCGATTTTAATTCATGCTGAGATTTATTTACGAATGTATCCCACTCCGAAATGAAAATTATAAAAAAAAAAAAAAACTAAAAAAGGTAAAAGAAATAAGGATAAAGATAAATAAAGTAAATTTTGGATTGAATGTAAAATTTTACTGAAGTTTCTCTTGAAGTAGAATCATTTCCCTCCCCCGCCTTAATCATTCCGAACTCATAACTCAGCAATTCGCCGGATTGTGAATTTTATATACAGAGAGAGAGAGAGGTGGCTAGGGTTTATGCGATGTTGAAGAGAGAAGGCTTATTTGTACTCAATTCCGACAACAACTTTACACCTTCAGGTAATCATTTTGTGCGTGTGTTTTCATTTTGTTCATCTCAAAAAAAAATTGTTATCATTTTGCACAATCTCAGCCTTTTCATATCATCAGTTCTATTCGTACTAGTTTCAAATTCCATTTCACATTTACCGGTTAGTTGTTACTGTTGGGTATATTTTACTACAATAGGACAGTTATATATATTTATATTAAAAAGAACATGCAGATAAAATCAATTAACGAAACAAACACGAAGATCGAAACAAGAATATAATTAGAGACTGCAAATAACAAGATAAGACAGCAATATCACTTCCAGGACCCGAGTCGTGACAGCGGCGTGTGTGAGGCACACAATAACACCATGCACACCCACATGCCTTAGTAGTTGTACATTACTCTTGCACATGGTTTCATATAAACTCACCAACCTCTCATTACCATTTCTATGTGGGATACAAGTTATTTCAACTTAAACAACCCACATAACTCATTTCAAGCAACCTATTTCAACTCAATTTATTTATGGATTCCACTAAGAAAATGTCTTAGATCCAAACATGAAAGTTTAAGTCCTCATAACAAGGAACAACCTCCAATTGTTAGTTTCCGGAAAATTCATCAAGAACATATATAAAATATGCCTCAAAATTTCCATTTTCTAACAATTACGATTTTAGTTATTTTCAATATTTCATTACTACTAGTTAAATTTATTTGTTTAAGTATTTTCTAGGGTTTATTGTTTAATTATTACGCTAATTTCAATGCAATTGAGGTTGTGCTTTTGTGAATTTCGAATGTTTTTTCCAAATATGTACTTATTGTGCTAAATTGATGGATTTAACTTACTACGAGGTTCTGAATTATCGAGCTGCTACCTATACGTGTGTAGTGTACAATTGAAATGTTATTGCTGATATTTTTCGAAGTTACGTATCTCGAATAATATGTGTATCGGTTTCGTAATTATAGTGCTGCTGATTTTATTGATTTGTTGACTGGCGTAATGTTTTGGTGTTTGGATCAGATCAAAACGAACATAAAGTTCGGAGATCAGCTATGGTTTCTCGAAATATGGAGAGGAAAGGTCTCCGTATTATCACAAACTTGCCGCAACAGTTTAAGACTTTGGTTACAGATGAGAAATCCAAGTTAAAAGCAGCTTCTACCGAAGAGTGTATTAACAAACTCATAAAGGTGTGATTTAGTGAACCTTATACTTTTGTGCTATGTAGAGTTCTGATTGGAATACCTGTTCCTCATTTGTTATTATATTTGTTTTCTTCTCCAGGAAAATACGAGCTTACTGAACCTACTTGCTGATAAGGAGTATCCTTTCGTGTTTAAACTGATTCACTTCTGTTATGTGTTTTGTTGTTTGAATAAGTGGATATCTTAAGCCAACAGCTAGGATCATCGCTTATTACTCTTTTTCTTTGCTGTTCTTAACTGTACGTTTAGTAAAATCATCGAATCGAGTGGACTTGAGTTGCAAAAGCTTAAAGCTGAACTGCATCAAATTAAGGAAAAAAATGTTGATCTTGCTCAATCAAACACCCAAATGCTTGCGGTTTGTTTGGCTACTCATTTCAATGTCTCTTATGTCTTGTTCTATTTTTTCTCGAGCAAAATATTGATACTTGGTGATGTAAATGTATTACTCTTGCAATAATGCAGGAACTGAATTCACGTAAATACAGGGTAAGCTTCTAAAAGTGATTGCGGTTAGATATTTTTGTATCCCGGCTCTTGCTAGCTGGTGTGTCCTATATTAATGTTTCTTTATTTCAGCTGAAATTACTGCAGCACGAGCTGGGTTGTAAACAGGGGTTGCTAATAGCTAAAAAAGTTGAATCGGAGGTCAGTTTTGTTAGTCTGTCATTATCAACATCTACGGAACCTAATCCAAACTATGTTAATCATATGATATTTTGTTATCCAGAAAAATGTAATAAGTACTGTCTTAGAAAGTGGATCTTATAATTATGTCTCTAATTTTTTTCAAAACAGGTTTTAAGCATCTTATTGTATGACGAATACATTCCGTCTTCAGGTGGAGATGCCCAAGTGCAAGAAGACTTCAAAATTCTCAGGAGCGGCTAAATATGATTATAGACCTTGTAAGATAAACAGGAAGCAACCATCTAAAAGTGAGTTTATTATTTCAAATAGATTTCATGTTACATCACTGAAATTTTGTGCTTGTAATAAATGTAATCATTCCTGGTTGTAGGTTTGGCCTCTTTTGTTGTTAAACAACTTGAAGACAATAAAAATGTAAAGAGGTTTGGTTTATGATTGCATGTTTTCTTACCAATGTGTTGCTCATTTTTTCCACTCAAAGAATTTTTTAGAAGAAAAAGTTTAATGTTTGCAGCATCTTCTTACAGGCTCTTCGTAGGAAGCCAGTCTGCAAATTATGAATCTGAAGAAACTAAAAATGTTGAAGACCTGCTTGAGGTAGACTCTTTAAGCCTTCCATCACATCTTCCCAATGATGATGAAATACAAGAGCATGATATTACTTCAAACTTAATGGACAAAGAAGATGAGAATTCTGATAAGAAAAGGTCTGTAAGTCAAGTTTCGGTGGCAGAATCCTCATGCAGGATCTTTTCCTTCTGTTTGTTATATAATAAAAATTAGAAATGTAGCCGATCTACAATACTTTTATAACGGATCGGCAACCAACTGCTAATAGAACTACCAATGGAAGCACCAACAGATATATCCGTTATTAATTCCTTAGTAATACCTTTGCAGCCTGTTGTTAATTCGTTACAACCCCGATGGTAAAATTCTGTTGGCAGTCCGTCGACAAGCTATTGGCAAGTTTGGGCGGGCAATTTTGGCGCCTTTGTTTCTCAACGGATTTTTCCGTTGGCACAAATTCATTACTGAACCGTTAGCGGTCTGTCACTATATCTTTGACTTTTCAACCATGTAAAATGTGTTAGCAATCTGTTGTTAATTACCGACGGGCAGTTTTCCGTTGGTAATTTCTGTTGTTAGAATTGTATATTCTTGTAGTGGTTGTATCTGATTAGTATACAAGTAATATAGCATGGTGGCTTTAAATGAATGTTTGCTGTTAAGAATTCTCTTCCAAGTGCAGCAAATTTCATACAAGAATTACAGTTCTGTCAACAAGTTGATGTATTTATGTATGATTTTGTACTTGTATTTTGTTTGCATCCACCACTACGTTCTATAGCAGTAAAAAAATAAAGTAATACTTGGATCCACTACAAGTTGATTCATTCGTGCAATTACGAACATGCAGTTCGCTAGAAAGCAAAAGCAAAACCGATATAGTGATTTACCAAAATAAAAGAAAATGTATTTTTTCAATTCTGAGATTTTGGGTTTAGCCTTGGCTCATGGATTAATGGACGGAACCGCGGTAGAGCTTGATTTGGACGGTGGTTGTCCGAATTTGGTTATTTAGACTCTAATCTCAAGAGGTTATAGGTTTTGCTGCTGTGTATAGCATGTGTATGTTCTGTTTCCTGTTAGTATGTTCTACAGAGTGAACAAATTGAAAATTATCCTTTTGTTACAGAAAGACGGGTATTCTCTATGCTACAATGTTAGGGATTAATCCTTGAATAATTAAAGTTTTCCTTCAATGGTTGGCCTCTCATATTGTGTAGCACGGTAGATAGTAAGCTGGGGGAGTGGTTTTATGTGTTTTGTACTGGAAATTGTGACCTTGTGTTTACTAGGTTGGATCTTGCTCTGTTGGTTCGTCAAAGTTTAGCCTGATCAATCATTATAGAGAAATGTAGATGAAAATATGGGTAGTTTCAGGTACATAGGATGTGTTCCTTGCCGCTAATCGACTTGTTGCTCCTTAAAGGTGTATAGCTTGTGTTCCTTGCCACTAATCGACTTGTTGCACCTTAAAGTGGAAAGCACGAGTCATGAAACCGAATCCATAGAGATTAGCTGATAACCCTTGCAAAACACGGCCGAGATTAAAATATTAATCGAAACCGAGATGAAACTAAAAATATATATATCATATCAATAAATTTTTGAATTACGTAGAATCGAACTCAAGGTGAAACCAAAAAATTTAAATCAAATAAATAAATTTTGTTTAAGCACATAGTTGTAGGGAATCGAAACTGAATTTTGTGATAACCAAATTTGATACTTTGATACTTTTATAACCAAATTTGATATTTTAGTATTTTTATGCGTCATGTACACATTATTTTGTTTATTAATTAGGAGTATAGATGTACATAGTAGAATAACTTTATAAGGTAAATGTCATCCGTATATTAGTCAATTATAGATCCAGTGGCCCATTAGATCTTGTATAGTTTAACAAAGTATTGTGATTGTGATGTAAAATTGGAAATAGAGATGCATTGAGTTGAAAGGCTCAATTCATAGCTTTAGAAGGCTCTTTCATGTTTGGAACTTAACATTAGTAGAACTCCTCTAGACCCTCAGCAGCTTTAAAATGCATACATTGTATTCCAAGGGTAGTTTTTGGTTGGGCTCGAGAGTCTTGGACTCTATTTTATATCAGTTTTGGGCTTCATTTTATCAACCATTTCTGCATCTGTTATTCCTAAGACCTTTCATTTTATCTGCATGACCTTTAGATAGTGTGAAAATTGTCCGTAAATTTGGACCAAAATAGTGACATTGTGAGCACTAAAATGTTAGACATTGTGTCCGTGTAGTATGCTGAAATGGGTTGTTTACCATATAATTCGTTAATTATTCCTGCCAGTTTTGCGTTCATAAGTTTCAGTTTCTATAAGGTGGATAGTCGATTCTACGTTTCAGGTCGTGTTCAAGTCGGTCTTCCAAGCTGTATAAGACAGTACCATCCTCACAAACCATTTAATGGATCACCACGACAAGTGAAAACGACAGGCTGCATAGAACCCGAACAGTCTTAAATTTCTTCCGAGAGATGTACACAAGTCGCATGTGAATGAATAATGCGAGTTTTGGTGGCATGATAGCTGGAGGGGAACAGGAAGCTAGATTCTAGTGGAAATTATGAAATATTAGGAAAATTTTCATAAGAATGTTGATAAATTTCTATGTTAGTTTGGTGAGTGAAGAAAGGGACTGTCTATAAACGCGTAAGTACGTAATGGGTGAAAGAACATGGCTGAAAGTGAGATTTGAATGTATAAAAAGGTGTATCAGTAACATGAATCTCTAGAAATAAACCATGAATCTGATGATTTAGCAACAGCTAGCTGTTGGAAATTTGAGGGCCAGTCATCAACGAGTTGTTAAACATGATCTCTCCAATTAATTCACAAAGCACATGTAGAATTATTAGTTTGCAACACCCTTTCTTCTACTCATTTTTACTATACATCCCTTGATGCATGCACACATGGATTTACTAGTGCTTCACTTCATGTCCAGTGTGAGTCAAGGTAAAGGTCAAGGATTGAAATCTCTGACAACTGTTTTTTTTAATCAAATCCAAGTATTTATAAAATAGCTTGTACAGTTAAACCTCTTTAAAGTAATAGTCTCGGGACCGGAAAAAAATATTACGAGTTTATTATTTTATCGAAAGTAAAAATACACTGTCTTCATTATGTTGATTTCGATTTTTGGAACCACCGGGTAGTATAATATATTTTTTCCAATTCTCATTATATTTCAGATTGTAGGTTAGTAACTATCTTTTTTTCATTACAAATAAAGTGAATATACTTTGTTTTTATAAATACTTACATTTTTTTTTTTGAATAAAAACGACTTTCATAACTCAATAACACCTCTACTGTATAATGTTTATATTTAAGTAATATACTAGATTTGCTTATTAACCAATCTCCTTAATAGTCTAATGTTTATATTTAAGTGTATAAAATATATAAATAATAAAATAAAAACAAAGGGGGTCCAGGCAACGATCAAAAATCTCACATGCAGCCCAAGGAGGATGACAAAAAATTGTATCTTCACACGGGGCCATCGTAATCTTCCAGACATCATCAAAACCGCGTTTTTGCATTACGGGAAAAGATTTTGGAATTTTTTATATGTAAAATCATAATTCGCATCGCTTTTCTTATCGGTATGGTTAATTAATTTCCCTCCACCGAAAAAAGATAATGTAAATTAAATTTCCTTGCTCGTACAATAAAATAATTATAAATATAAAATGTCGCATTCCTATCTAATTGGAATTTTTAGTAACGGACACAGTGGCAACCAGAGATAGTGTTATACATTATTGTAAAAATTACTCCTTCTGTCCCCCATATTTCTTTACAGTTTTTTTTCACACGCATTTTAAGACTCGTATAAAGTATCGTTCCACAACTTATTTTTAAAATTTTCTTTTTTTAAATAAAAATTCAAATATTAAATTTTTATTCAAAAGAAAACAAAATTTAAAATAATATATATAACTATACTTTATAAGAGTTTTAAAATGTGTGCCGAGCCCAATCTCCCAATATAAAGAACCTAGGGGACAGTGGGAGTACTACTTAGCCAAGCTATTAACAAATGCTAAAAATTACCGACCAACTATAATCTACTATTATGCATGCTCTGTTCTATCTGGTTAATAATACCTTTAATGCATTTAAAGATATAAATTTCATATTTTTTCAATACCCATATTTGTCATATTATATTAATTAAATATGTACTTAGTTAATAACTGATGTGAAGTACAGGTTAAGATTAAAACATTAATGTCTAAATATCAATATTCTTAATTATTTATTTAATTGCACTTCTTTCTTTTTATCGGGTTTGGATTCCTTAGGAATACATAATTAAATATTAAAATATAAAGTTATTAAATTATTGAGAAAAAATATAACTAATTATTATTATTTAAATATGTATTTTTGGAAAATACAAACTGAAATTAGGATGAATTTTTATAATAAATAAATATTATTTAATTATGTGATGATAGGAAATTGAACTGAACACTCCGGGTGACAATTAAGATTTAAGATTTAATAAATATATATTATATAATTATGTGATTGTAGAGATTCGATTCGAGCATGGAGCGAAATGAATTAATTTAATTATACAATAATGATCAAATTTTATTATTTTGATATCTTAGTGCTATATGTTTCATCGAAAGAAAACTTTAATTTATAAAAAATACAGATATAAAGAGGGCTAACAACAAAAATAATAGTAATTATATCTTTATATATAATTAGTGTCAAGCAATGGTATGGTTTGGTTTGGTCGTGGGTCCTACATAGTTAAAAATTCTCTACTATAAAACGGGTATTACATAGCTAAAAACTCTCTACTATAAAATAATTACACAATTAGAGTAATTAGAGTTATTAATAATGCGAGAAAAAATAATATTTCTATAAAAGTAAATAATAATAGAAGTAGTATAATTTTAATATTTTAAATATTTACACTAAAATTTATTAAATTGAATTTATAAAATAAAACGGGTCATACATAGCTAAAAACTCTCTACTATAAAACAATTACACAATTAGAGTAATTAGAGTTATTAATAATGCTCTACTTTGGAGAAAAAGTAATATTTCTATAAAAGTAAATAATAATAGAAGTAGTATAATTTTAATATTTTAAATATTTACACTAAAATTTATTAAAATTGAATTTATAAAAACAATGAATAAACATATAAATAATCATTGTTTTAGTGAATTTGTATATATAAAAAATTCGTAATTTTATCATTTCAAGAATTACAACATAAACCGAAATAATATATACATATGAAAAAACATATTATTAACTTAATGAATTTATATTTTTATTAAAATACACAAAAATATTAAGAAATAAATAAATTTATAAAAAAACTAAAATAAAATAGCGTATTAATCATCCCGTGCATTGCACGGGTATAAATCTAGTGAATAATAGAGTTACATTTCCTGGTTTCAGTTTCCAAGTCAAAGCGAACCAAACGCCCTCTATAAAATTTTGAAAAAAAATATCAAAATCATCATTCATTTCATTTAAATATATCAAATAAGTCACTCATTACAAAAATGACTCAATTTAGTCACTAATTGTAAAATTCGTATCAAGAAAATCACATGAAAATGACTAGATTGACACAAATTTTCAACTTTTAAATGACTAAGTTGATACAAAATTTTAAATTTGTGATTAAATTGAGTTATTTTTACAATAAATGACTCAACTGATGTATTTGAACGAAACGAGTGATGACTTTGATGTTTATCCTATTAAATTTTGGAATGCAAATATAGATGATTATGTTCTCTTAATACCCACATAAGAAACCGTTTGGGAGAGTAAAATTCAAGTTATGTTCACTAAGATAAAAGAAGAATAAATGCATCAACAATAATAACGGTACAATTTATGTTCCATTAATAGCCAACATTCTTAGTTGATACAAGGATTCACTTTGATGTTTATTGTTTCTTCAGCATTTATAGTTTGTTATCCCATTGCTATTACATTTTGAATAATGCTAGCTAATTTAAAAGTATTTTCAAATATTTTTTTAAATGACGTAACATTTAAAATACTAATAGTTTGTATCATTATGCAATTATCAAAATTCATAGAATTTCACTTATTCATTTAAATTAGATATATGATAATTATAATTCACATACTCATTGAAAAAATTGGGAAATTAATTGAAAGTAATAATTACAATTCTATTGTTAAAATATATTATAATCTCATGTAACTTTTTTTAATATGTATTTATGAGAATTTATCATTGTGATAAACTACGTTTATATTTTAACGAACCAGAATAAAGCCCCTAAAAGCATCTCCAACCCAACAAATATTTATCTAAAACTCTATGGATCATGGCTTAAATAAAATATATATAGAGATCTTGTAAAATTGTTGGCACTTTAACATGTCATAACTCTTAGCAAAAAATTTCGTCAACTACTTCATATTGACTATATTTGGTTAACTTTTATAGTTTGTAGCAAAATTACACATCATTTATTATAATATTGAAATAAATTATTTATTTATAATAACTTAAAATAATAATAACATACTATTTTTAAAATATAGTCAATCATTATATGTAGCCAGTTCCATTGAAGCAAAACATGATTCATCAAATTTTACATAATTAATATATTATATTATTCTAGTAATCTCCAACCCGGATGGAAATACTCTACTACGACAAATATTGATAAAGAAAAATATAAACAAGAGGATGCGGATAGCAAGAAAGGAATATATTACCTTTTCGAAATAATTTTTTGTTTTATATAATTTTCACCGCCTTTTTAATTATATGTTTTATTTTATTCATCAGGTTTAAGGTTTATTTTGTGTATTTTTCATTGATGCCATGCGTGTGACTTGTAAAAATGAATTTCTATTCCAACTTATACGTTAACTTGCATTTTTCCAAATCCGTTCTATATAAATATGAATTTAAAAGAACCTTTTTAAATTATAGTAGAATCCTTTTAAATTAATATTCTCTAAAGTGAAAACCTCTATAAAAAGTCTCGATCCCATTTGATAATCAATAATTATAATTTTACTTCTCTAAAATAAAAAATTTAAGAAGTGATTATTTTTTCTAGTACTAACGATATCAATTCAGAGATGTTATCTTGTATAGCGTATAGTGTTTATAGAGAGAAAGGCTTCTTAATTTAATTATCCAAATCCTATGATTGTTTGGGGCTTATCTTCTTAAATACCATATTCAGGTCCTTTTCTCTCAGTAATATCTCTAAGATGTAGCCTCCCACTGCAGTTTAAACATTAGCAAGTAAGCAACAACGGTGATGGTCCTAAAATTTACGAGATTTTTAGTAAATCTAGATTTTGGAATCCTTTATTAAATACATTTCGAATATTTTATTTTATGAATAATCCAAAAAAATTGAGTTATCCAGTGTAGAGACCAATAAACATAAGTATACAAGTATTGCTCAAGTACAATCAAGACTCCCAGAACAATAGCCAACGAAAAGAGTGCATTCTTAAATTGTTACTACTAATTGTTAGGTAACTATTTTTGAAGTTAATGGTAGGGTGATTTGTGAAACAATGACATAAATATCACTTTTTTTAGATTAAGTGACAAGAATATCATTTTTAAATTTTTTTGGACAAAATGTACCATTTTATTACGCATTTCATAACTCGGTAACAATATTACGTATTTCAAAAATGGGCATTACATATAAATAAAATTAAAAAATATTTTTCAAAAAAATAATATAAAATAAACTTGACCTTATACATATTTGGCAAATGCGTAACACCAATGATGCAGGGGTTATACGCATTTTTCACGTTTTTCAATTTTCTTTTTTAATTTTTTTTTGGAAAAATATATGATACATATTCTTCAAATGTGTGATAGTAGTACTTATTTTCCAAATTCGTAATAGATTGATATTTTTTGTCAAAAATTTTAGAATGAGTGTTCTCGTCTCTCATTATTAAAAAAATGGTATTTTTGGATTTGTTGGTGACTTTAATTTGCGGGGAAACAAAGTGATAATTTGGAGGGAAAGAATAACGGCCTACAATTCATTATTACCGTTTAAAAATCAACACAATTTTTGGAGGGAATTCTTCACCCACGCACGCGTTTTAGACTGGGTCCCACCGTCAAATCATGTTGGCCCCACCTACCGGATAACATTCTACCATTTTCATACTCCTTTCTGGAGACGTTCTTCGGGTAGTCCGTCTGGCAGTCTGGTAGTAGTTATTTTAAGTTAATTTAGTCATTTCGGAATTAAACTCAAAATTTAAACTCGTTTATAATTAAACTTGTTAATAATCTTAAATAAATTATTATCAAAATTTAATATGAGTTTATAAATAATTATATTTAAGCTTTTCAAATAATTACAAGTTCTCAGAAATTTGAACTTGTTTAACTTATATAAACAGTTCGATTCATATAAAATTATCTATTAGGAATCCAACTTAACTCAAAACGCATTACAAACCTAGTTTTAGGTTATGTTTGTTTGCCGAAAAATAACTTTATTTTGGAAAATGTTTTTTAAGAAAAATAAATCTCAAAATTTATTTTTCAAAAAGTTCTTGAAAAGTTTTAGAAAGAATTTCACGGGAAAATTTCTTTGAAAAAAATTGCTCGGGAAAAAAATTCTCGGAGGAAAATTTCTCGAGAAAAAATTTTCGGGAAAAATTTCTCTGAAAAAATATCTTGAAAAAAAGAATTCCATAAAAAATTATGAATAACAGTGAGAAATTGTTCATTTTGAAAAATGTTTTCTCGTTTAAAAAAGGGGAAGTCATTTTTCTAAAAACTCATAACTTTTCTTAAAAAAAAATTCTCCTTTTGAAAAATATTTTATTTTCTTGAAAACTAAACAAACATAGGAAAACTTGAAAAATATTTTCCAAAACGTCAAACAAACACACAAAAGACATTTTTCTGGAAAATATTTTCCAAAAGCCAAATAAATGCCGAAAAATTCAAAAAATATTTTTCAACAAAACAAACGGAGCCTTAGTTATCAGTTTTAATGAAATATATATATTAAAAATAATTTGTCAACTTAACTAAATTTTAATATGAAGTGATGATGATGGTACGATGAACATGTAAGAGTCTTTTGTCATCCTTGCAAGTTGCAAGTCTATATTAACCAATTTCATTACCAACACACACGGCCGGAATATACAAGTCTATATTTGCCTTATTCCACCGATACGTACGACACCAGTCAACCAGTCTTTCACGGATAAACTAAAATTTTATTTAATTTTCAAAATTATAAATAATCATCTAAATACAATATTTTATCATTAAATATATATGCATTCTTCTTTTACCTTCTTTTGTTTTATTATGTTCATAATTAACTGCTTATAGGGTGTTTGTCCCAGCTTAAAACTGTGGTTTAAAGTAATTTTTGATTTTGAGTCGAAGAATGTATGTTTGTGTAATAATTGAAAAAATGATTTAAAGTTAAAAAAAGAGCTTAAAGTCAGAAGTTGGAATGAGGTACTTTTTTGAACGACTTATTTTATTTTACTGATTTTATTTGATAAAAATTAATATCATCATTCAAATATATTATTTATCAAATTTATTTTAATTGTTACAATTTTAATAACTCATAAATTACTCATAATACAAAATTATTCAAATAGATATTAACTTAAAATTTTCACTTTTTACTTATAATTTTAAATAACTTTAAATTATAAGCAATAATTTTAAGCGTAGCTAAACGGTATCTTACTGAATTTTATCTAGGGTGAGCTCCCAAAATACCCACCAAATCAGTTTTTTGTCCAAAATACCCACCGGCGGGATGTTCCGCCCTAAATATCCACGGAATACGCATTATAGACATGCGTTTACTGTTTTTACAAAAAATGCGCATCTCTGACATGCTTATTCTTTGTAAATGTTTTACGGGATACGCATGTCAGACATGCGTATTCACTTTTTGAAAAAACAAAGAATACGCATGTCTCACATGTCTCACATGCGCATCATTTGTAAAAATAGTATATGCATGTCTATAATGCGTATTCAGCGGGTATTTTGGGCGAAACATTCTGCTGGTGGGTATTTTGGGGAATACACCCCGTTTTAGTAGGTATTTTGAGCATTTTCTCTTTTACCTATAGCAGAACGGGAATGCTAAAGCTGAAAATATGTTTGATATAAATTCAAAAAAAGCACTAAATTATTTAGTGTTTAATATGTTTAGTACAAAAGCAAAAAAAAAAAATAGCAGTCGCACAATAAAGAAAGTCGGGGAACAAGTGGGACTTTAATCATTTCTAAACGAGGCCACTTTAATTTTGTGACCAAAAATTTTAATTTGCATTTTCATTATATGAACACAAGCTGATATAGCCTGATATTTGTTCATGAAATGTAAAATGAAACTGCGACTCACTTTGACTTTCTTTTTATCGACCATTTTTTTCTGAATTTATATTACGATTGTTTGAAATATTTTACTGCTATAACAGAAAATATAAACATGTACAATGTGTGCAGTTATTATAGAATTGATCATAATTATCCAAAAAATTTAGCATAACGAATATTTTTCGCTCTTAATTACTGAAAATTGAGAATTGTATTGCAAAAAAAATACGGGAGTGAATTTAAAATTTCCTTACAAATGAACTTATTTGAAAATGATAGTAAATCACATTACTTTTAGGTGGAATCAATGTGAAAATTTATATTTGCTTACAAATGAACTTTGCTTGCATTTTGTGCTAGCATGAATTATCTCTTTTTTAGGAGCCGGGAATCCGTAATGAGTGGGTGATGTGGAGAGTTAAATCGTATAGGTATCGGTCTGTTTAGTCATTAGTTGATTATTATCAGAAAACTACAAATTTATTTTCGCCTGATTTATTGGGTTAAGTCTCATTAGAAACGGCAGCTTTTAAAGAAAAAAATATGAAAGAGTATTAGTTGAAAGTTTATACAAGAGTTGATTAATAATTTGATCATTAGGAGGAACCAAAATATCATAGGTTATTGGTCGAAAAGTTATACAGATGATCACTTCACTCAGCTTAGGGATACTATAATAACCATAAATTTATACTCCCTCCGTCCAGTTTATATTGATCACAATTCTATATTTATCGTAAAACAAGATCTTCTGAAATTTTGAGTCCCCTTTCATGTGTACAGTTCAGTTATAACGGAATTCACATCATTTCCTCCACCCAAGAGCATGTTTTATCCACATCACTAATTCACTACATTTATAGCTAACTATTCTACCTGGAATCTAAATAGTAAAAAGATTTTGCACTAGCAAGTTTGGCCACTTCTCATCCTTTTGGCCTTTTGTAATTTGGTCCTACCCTTTGTCCTATGAAAAGAATAGAGTTAAAGAACAAGCACATTATAATTATATAGAAAAAAGAAAAAAAACAGTACTTTAAAACCACCACTATATAGTCTATGTACACATCTCCATATCTCACTCTCCCCCTCCACTCTCTCCCAAAACAATTCTCAACAAAATGGAGGAAGATTATGGTTCTTTTGGTTGGGCTTGCTACTTCCAAGAAGAGGTGAGATACATAATTTAAGCTACTTAACAAATATTCATTTTCATACATTACAGTATTATAATTTAATGTTTCGATTTTAATAATACAGTAGGTACGAGTAATTCGGTAGTTTGATGAAATGTCACATTTGGTTGTGTTCAGGTTCAGGGTATAGAAGAGTTGAAGCATTCTCTAATGCACAACACTTTGGAGTTGGAAAATACAATTGTATCTGCTCATGAAGAACTTGCAAGAAAAGAAGATGAAATGATGCATCTTCAAAATCTCTTGATCAAAACAATTCAAGAAAGAGATGATGCACAAGCCAAATGCCATATGCTTAGTGTCGAAAATTTTAACCTACAACAACTCCTACAAACTTCTTCACTAACTAGTACTATTGATGAATTTGAAGCACCTAAAAAAGAAGACTCTCCTTCTTCGAATTGTGACGAAAATTTCACTGCCTCATCACCACCACTAGGACAGCTGCAGCCACCTCTAGCGCCATCACCGGAGATCGTAGACGGGACCCACAAGTTAGTTATGGGAAAGACATTGCCAGAGAATGGAAAATTCTTGCAGGCAGTGATGGAAGCAGGGCCACTTCTTCAAACACTTTTGCTTGCTGGCCCACTTCCACAGTGGCAGCATCCGCCACCGCAACTTAACTCAGTTGAAATTCCTCCTGTGACAATCCTATCGCCGCCCCCCAAACCCGGAGTTCTGCTCATGCATCAGGACTCTAGTGTAAGTACAAGTGGTTGTTTGTTCACTAGGAAGAGGACCCTAGCTCAATGTGAAGACTTTGATTTTTGCCCAAGCGCCAAGAATCAAAAAGTTGTTCAACAATATTCATTGACCAGCATGTAGTGCTACTTCAACTTGTGCAAACTTAGTCCCGCTCAAATTGGTTTGTTTCCGCTAAATAAGAAATTATTTAGCAAAAATCAGCCAATCCGAAAGGGTTCTAATACCATCCATCCTTTTCAAACTATTAATTAGGTTGAAAAGGTGATGGTTAATTTGCACTTAGTTATTAGTTATAATTTGTATGATAGTTTGTATTAGAATGATCAGACATCCTAACTACTAAAACTAGAGAGGAATAGGTGTCTAATCAAGGCCTTGTTAGCTTATAGCAACTCCAGTCATTTTTCTTTGATTTTAATTCTTTTTTTGTTGTTCTTGAGAGAGTTTTCCAATGGCTTGCTCTTTTATTAGCCTTTGAATCCAGTTACAGGATTAGATGCTTCCTATCAACTTTTAATTTTACTAATATTGTAATTTGGGAACCTTGACATGATTCTCCAAAACTGGGTGAGAATCATGATTCTGTATATATATTTATTAGGTATGTTTGATATCTATATGTGCAAGTGTGCTATAGTAGATATTCTGATAATGTTGGCTTATGATCTTAAGCAAGAAAATTAGTTAGTACAATTAAAGTTGTGCTAGGAATGATTATGGTTTTTGGTGCTTTTTATGTATGGTATAACATGACACCAATGAGTGATCAGTTGGAAACTTTTGACATAGATTTCTATATTTCTATGAGGTGTACCTACCATGCATAATGTGTGTCTGCCATTAAAATAGCATCTAATTACATCCATTTTAATGTGAAAATAAAGTAAATTAACTATAGCTCTTTTGAAAATCAAGGTTGAAGTGATCAAACAACAGGAAAACATAAGAAACAACCAAAGTTAGTTCTGTAGTTCAGCAATCTCACAGTTGTTATAAAGTCGTGTTTGGTGCGATGATCAAGTGTTGAATCCTGTCGACGTGAACCCTTGTGTACATACCTATTTTAACAATCTCGCAGCTCGTCAAAATTGACTTGAACAAGATGCAGGAAAATCAATTTTCTAAAGGGTTTTTCAGGTATATATTTCTGTAGAATGAATTTTCATGTCTTATTTAACCTACAAGAGTAACTGAGTAACTCAAACTTCAGCATTAATACATATAAATTACAAGTGACATCAAACATGTATTACAAAAACTCCAAGCACCATAATGTATTTCTGAGTCATTTCAGAGTACTAGAAGTGTGCAGAGCAATAGGATATGGAACCTACAAGTTTCAGATCAGAGAGGAAGCAAAATCAGAAAATTTTAGTTATGTGAAGAAAACAATAAAAATGAATAGTAAAATATAGTATATTTAATAGAAGAAAATGTATCATTACCATGTCAAATGTGAAGCTGCTGCACCACTGCTAGGGGAGCCAGGGGGTGGAACTGGTACTGGTTGCGGAGGTTGTGGGCTGGAAGGAGGTGAAGGCGGAAGTGGAGGGGGCGGTGGAGGTGGAGGATTAATTTTACCTTGAAAATAAATTCAATTACTCATTGTTAGTTAAGAGTTATCTCAGCAACAAAATCAAAATTAAAGCTAATTCTGATAAATGGAAGCAATATTTTCATTACAAAAAATCTATAACAGAACCTCTTCCTACTTATATATATCAAATTATATTCCAAGAGAAATTTTTTATTACTTTAGAATGTGCAAGAAAGGTGTAACGATCTACTGATCTGGGAACGGTCCCAAAGAATTCAATAGACATGTCTATAGCGGAGCTACTTAGGGAAATAACTAATAAGTGAAGTAGTAGAGAATTCAAAATGTCTATCTGAATTTGTGTATGAAGTAGGTGGACTTTACTCAGCATAGTTGAATAAAATCAAAGTACAAAGGAGCTACTCTCCCCTTGATTAGCAAACTGAGGACCAATTAAGGTAAACACAATTAGAGTGTATACTTACCACAATATAATAGGTTTTGAGGAGGAGGTTTCTCTTTGATTGGGTTCGGATCAGCATCAAAAACTCTTACATAAAGCTCTTGGCCCAAGTACCAATTTTTCAGTTTTTGAGACCTTAGATTCCACATGCCTGGATTGTCAAGATAAGCATAAACCACAGTCCATCCTCCTGGGTAGACCTGCTCAATAAAATTAGCTCGCGGCTCTTAAGTTCACATACATATATCTTTAGGTAGTTCGCGTATGAACAAATTGTAGATGCATGTATAAATGCACATGCCATGTTGAGCCATATTTATACCAGACAATTACTTAAAAGATCAACTACCAACATTCTGTAAATAGTACGTGTCCCTCGTAGTAAATGGGGAGATACTAATGTAATTCATATTCTCAATCGCTTATCTTTTAGATTAGCATTTAACAGTAAACATGAGACATCTGTATATCAGAGAACGATGTTCATAACATTACGTGTAAGATACGATATGATCTAAACTTTTCATTTTACATTATGAGAGATTGAGAGAGGTTACCTGCACGGTAGAGCGGACAACAGGATCAAAGAGATTGTAAGTTGAACGTAGTCCAGGGTTCCACTTCCCAGTACCAAACCTAAGTAATCAAGAAAGTGAGAGACATGAAATACGACTGTAAGCCCATCAGTTTTAGTTAAGACTGCAATTTTATAATTTTATCTTGTCCATCCGACTTCACTCCTAAAAATTAACAAGCATTGTAGAAACTGAGGTCATTACACTTACCCTACAACATAGAATCCAAATCCATCTAAATGCCAAGAATCCAAAACTTGTAGCTCATTCGTGAACACAATTTCTACCCATCCTTTGTGGGTGCCAGATTGAACAAAAGTTCCATTTACTGCACTTGGATTATCCGCGTAGATTGGAAATTTGTCAAGTTCAAAAACACCAGTACCATTGTTGACATAATCAGCGAGTTTTAAAGGGGTGCTCGGGATTATGTAAGAGACATTATTCACAGTGTAACGAGGATCTCCATTGATCTCAGCAATATTTGCATTTATTCTGAAAGTTTGTGATATTGTCACATTTGTTACATTAAATGTTCCCTGTGGGTTTGGTCTTGAAGCTCCTGCTGTCAAGTTCCACCTATAAATTCAAACTATTAGCCAACTCAAAGTACAACAAACCAAATTTCATAGTGAACCAAACGAAACATACTCGATGTATCACATCAGGAAAGCACAACAGGGTAAAATGTACGAGACATTAGCCTACTTCAGACAGTAGATTATTGTTACATACAATGAATGGTTATTATACATGATTTACCTGATGGATTTTGCTTGATTTACTGAAAAGTCCATATCAAATGGATCAGGTCCGCTTGGTATAGGCCCAGTAGCATTTGTAGTAGAGTTCTCATAATGTAGCACAGCAATGGCTTCAAGAGTACTAAGATCAGTAACATTGACCATTTTTGGAGTTGCCACTAGGTAATAATCTGCAGTATCTTGATCCGCTGTGACAAGAACAGAGTAAGACTGCCCTACATGCACGTCGAGTGAATCCAGCGTTAGTTGATTTGTGTATGATCCTTCGGTTTCAACCAACACCATCTGATGATTTTGGATTTTAAAGTTGATGCTCCAGACTAGTCCAACGTTGGATATTCTGAGTAAATATGTTTTCCCTGTATACATTGACAAGATCACGGCTCATATAAACAAGATGAACTACATTAAAGTTATTGAATAATCATTGATAGGGTGTTACTGTTTTTTTATTATTACCTTTTGTAACATTGAATGATTCATGGCTTTTCATTAGCGGGTCTCCATAAGGTCCTTTGCCATTTATAAGAATCCTATCAGGAGGTGTGTCATACGCCATAGAGGGATTGTTCAACTCGGACCGGATATCCTGTTGCATGTTTTCAGCAATATTATTTAAGGAGGCCTAGTTCTGAGCTCGTTAAAAATTCAATGCAGAGAGAAATAAAGGAACCAAAATAAAATATATATTCACGTCGAAGATGAATTACCTTGAAGCTTCGTTGATACCAATCGCCGATGAGAAGATCAAACTGAGCTTCGGGCGTAGAAAAGGGTACGTCAATGACGATACGATTATTGACTCGAATTGGCCCATATCCGCCACCAGCCTTGTGGAATCCCGTGGATGGGAAATAGGAAAAGGTTCCAATCTGGTCCTTGACTTGGAAAACATAAGTCCAGTTTGTCTTTGGCTGAATTTGACAATTGGTGCCAGAAACTCCATCTTGCCATGAGTTTAGTCTTTGTTGTATTCCATTCCTATCAAACATTATGCCATCTGTTAAGAATGTGTTAACATGTATGTCCTTTTTGCATTGGTTTTATCTGAAAATGGACTACTGGACTCTTACTTTGTTTTAAAGTTTATAGTATCTAGCTGCTATATTTCTGCCATATGTATAGCTTTCTTTCATGTGCAATTGTGCATTAATATGATATTCAAACACACTCGGAATATCTTACTCGAAAGTAAGATAGGGGAGGGTCCAATGTACGCAGACGTTGCCCTATTCATAACAATTATCGAACTTCGATTAACAACCTTATACACACATTTCAATGGTAGAGCACTCGGAATAATAATTAAACTTTGATTAACAACCTTGTACGCAAATTTAAATGGTAAACGAGATAGAGCACTAAAACCTTATACTCAAATTTGAATGGTAAACGAGATAGAGCACTCATAATAAGAATTGAAATTTGAACAACCTTATACACAAATTTGAATGGTAAATGAGATGGAGCAAATTGAGAAACGAACCATGTCATAAGAAGAGGCTCGTCCATATCATTAAACACATTGACATGGACATTATCATTCGTTGTGACATTGAGGAGAGGTCCAGGGAATAAACCATTGACAGTAATCACCTAAAGATCATGAAATCCAAAGGAAAGGTTAATATTACGATACAACATGTCGGAAAAAAACAGAACCCAGAAACTCGACTTGATCAAAGCACAGAGAAGCTTCAAATCATACCGGTTGATCCTTCGTCAGTGGCCTAATCGTATTGTTGATTTCGACATGCCAATCCTCGAAAACATCCTCACCCTGGCTAGATGCTAAGATTACAAATATGCAACATACAACACTTGCCCAATAAACCAACCCCATGTCAAAGGGTCAAAGAAGGGCAAGAGAGAAGTACAAGTATCTAAGACTGTGAAACCTTCATCTAAAGGTGGAAAGAATTAAGCAAAGAATTTAAAACTTTGGTCAAAAATGACATATACTTAAAGACATAATGAAGTTAGAATAAAAATATTCTTCGACTTCTCTTGTTGATCCTCTTGTTTTTGTAAACAAACTTGCCTGCCTGGCAATTTAGTGCCACCAAGCCCTTCTCTTTTTGTAACTTGTGAACACTACAACAAGATCACAGCCATTTGTAACCAATGCAGCTTATATCCCCAGAGTCCAACTAACATAAGTTTATACAACAGACAATGTAACTAAAATATAGTCCTATGGGGTCAAGTTCCTCTTCGGTCTTTAGCTAATAAATAGCAAAAGTCACGACTCCTTACTGTTAGATGATCAACTCTCCCAAAATCTTAACTCGGGTTTTGTGTACCAATCGTTCAATGAAATTTGATCATCCAAAAATCAAATTCCGAAAAAAAATAATCAAAATTGTAATGTGGAAACTAAACGAAAATGTATCTAAGCTGGCTAAACTGTGTGATTATGTACAAGTAAACCACATATGCTTCACCTTAACGTCGATGCTACGTTTCTACTCATTCTAATGTTTAATTCAGGAATTTTTCTTCTCATTTTTCTACAATTGTCGCACCTTTTTCTGTGCCTACTTTTTTGTGTTAGGAACGCTCAAAATGGTCAAACGTTCTCTTTCAGTTGTTATGTTTCCACTTATTTAGGATTTTGAGTTACAATTTTGTGCATTATTTCAAGTCTTGGTATTAACGTTTTTTTTTCGAGTTATCCGGACAATGATGTTACCGTTACATAAGGATTTAATCAATAATTAAATAAAATTGCACTGGCTTATTTCTTTTTACTGGATGCACGACTATTTTTTAAATATTTTTTATTATATTAATTCACAATTTTATTAGTATTTATATTCTTTTTAATTTTTTAATTTTATTAATTCTTACAATACTAAATATAATTCTTTTTAATATATTGTTGGCAAATTTTGAAACTTGGACTTTTACAAAAATAATTTATCTATTAATGTATAAAATATTACTTGACATTATTTTAAACGGTTCTAATTCATTTATTTTAAGATCCAATGATACTTATTTTTTTTGTAGTATTATGGTCCTTAACTATTAAAACTCTATATTTTCTTTTTTAATATATTTAGAGATAAAAAATTTAATTTTTAAATTCCATAAGTCGTTGATGGAGTTCGAACAACTCACGATTATCATCTATTTATTTTAAAGTTGAACTATTCTTATTTTTTTATGCTATTGTACCATGACGATCAAAATTATGAATAAAATATACTCCATTTGTCCCAACAAATTGTCAATACTTTCCTTTTCAAGAGTCTCATCCAATTATTAGCATTTCATAAAATAGTATATTTTTCTACATTAATTTTAGCAAGTCCCACCAACTTACACACTCTTTCTTTCTTTTTTCCTTTCGTGCCCCCGCCAAAATGTTAATAATTGAATGGAACGGAGGGAGTGTAAGGATATATTTTTAGATAAATTGTTTCATGTTGCATTTATGATGTGCAAAAAACATATATTTTATGTGTATTTATTCAAATTTATATTATTCAAAATTTTAATTTCTTTGTTAATTTTTGAAATGTGTAATCTCAATATGTTATTAAGGTGATTCGAAACTTAAATTTTTGTTATTATGTTATGAATACGAGAATAAAGAACCCGACTCATAAGGTAGTAATTGATCATTTGAGTGTATTATATCAACTATCTAATTACTCCACTTTTCTAATTTACAAATAAATCAAAATATATGTTAGGTAAATATTTAACAATAGATTATTAGATTTATCTGCTTACATGTAATGTGATCTTAGACCATCTCCAACCCAAGACATCAAAATAGTGTCACTATAACACTATTTTGGTGTCAAAATGACACTATCCATAAAATGTACTTCAACCAAATTGACAACACTATATTTGACACTAAAAGGAATCTTTTACATAAAAAATGGAATATTCTAACTTTTTCTCATTTTTATATTATTAATAAATCTAAAGTTGAAAAATACAAAAGAAAAAAGTTCAATAGGACAAGAAAAAACGTGTTTTATTAACAAACATAAGGGTATAGTGAGAATTTTGAAAGTCACCAAATTTGGTGTCAAATGATCACCAAATGTACTTTTATCACCAAATTTGGTGACCAAAAACTCATTTGGTGTCTTTGGGTCACCATTTTAGTGTTGCATTTGAGTTGTTTTTACACTGTACCAATCATTATTATAGTGATTTAGTGATGGGTTGGAGTTGCTCTTAGAAAAAGTATGGTGAGATTACCCTCATGATCATTTTTCTCTATAAGTATTATATTTAAATTATCGTTAATAAATATAAAACTCTCAATTTTTAATAATATTTAATATTGTCCTTTTAATTTGTTATATGTAAAATAATATAATATAATTTGGATGAATTAAAAGTATGTCCCTTAAAAAAGTGTTATGTTAATATTAATTAACTAAGTCATTTCACTTGTAAATTAAGAATAAAATTTGCAACATAAATTCATGTACATCATTTCTCTTACGTCTGACATAGGTGCATGTGTATTATTGTTAGTCATGACTTACATGAACATTATATTGATAATTTTTTATAACATAATTGATATAATTTTTTGTCATGGTATACATGATCATTATATTAAGAATTTTTTAATAATGTAATCGATATAAATCAATATCTCAAAATTTGGTTTAAAAATTATTATCAAACTGGAAGTACTCATAAATTAAAAAGAAAAGAAAGTTACTAATTTTTACACAGAGAATCCTATCGAATACAGAAAATCCAATTATATTTAGTTTAGATTATCAAAATACATTTTTTAATTTTTAAATGTAATTATACTATTATTCAAATACACTTTTTAGTTTTTAAATATAATCCAACAACTAATCAAATACTTTTTTTATATTAGATCTAACTATTCTCATCTATCATTTAAGATCTAATGGTCCTTATTAATTTGATTGTACAATGATCGTACAGGAACCGAACTACCAAAGTTTTGAATAAGATTTTTTTTAAGATTATTATATATAAGGATATAATTTATTCAATCGAGATTTGACAAATAACATTATTTACAAAAAAACTAATAGTCATTGTTTTCACAAAATTGTTGTATTAATTTCTCGTGATCGTACTTTTCAACACACAAATTCCCTCAGTCATCTCTTTTTCCTAGGCAATTTGGAGTAGGTTGGTTGCTTAAGACTTTTAATATTAGTATTTTTTAACCCATGCAATGCATGATTTTTTTAATATTTATAATTATATTAATTTATAATTTTTTAATAATTTCATGTTATTAGTTTTTAGATGTTATTTACGTTTCATACACTTAATACATTACTAATGTTGTGTTTTAAGTTCTAAAAATAAGGTTTAAACGATTTTTCAACCCACAAAACTCACAAAATAATAGTTGTACTATATTCAACGTAGCAATGGAATTAAAATAAAAAAAAACAAATCAACTTAGAATTAAAGTATAGACCAACAATCAAATAAACCTACTCAACTTAGAATTTGAATTTATGAATTTTTATATTGATAATTTTAGTCAACTTAGAAAACTTACTCATAATTTATTTATATTATTAAAATTATTTTTTTTAATATTAGATCTAATGGTTCTCATTCTTCTATTTTAAGATTAACGGTCCTTATTGATTTGGTAGTACATGACCAAAGTTTTGGATAAGATCTCTCTTACGCTTATTATATACTGGCTTAAAACTCGTGCGAGGCACATATTGTTATTAATAATTATTATTTCTATTATTTATGTTTTAATATTCTTTTAATTTGCATTTGCTAAAAAAATAAGTATGCATGTTAAACTTTTTTAAATAATTAAAAGTATTAAAATAGATTTTAAAATAAATTAATAACTATTTACACGTGATATTTTTGAAAAAGTAGGTGTCTTAGTAAGGAAAAATAGAAAAAGTAACATGTTTTATCTGAAAAGGTAAGTGTCCGTAATTAAAAGTATTTAAATAGGATTCAAAATAAATAAGTAAGGATTTGCCCGAATTGTTTTTGGAAAATGAGGGGTTTTAGTAACGAAAAATATAAAGAGTAACATGTTTTAGTTGAAAAATGTAATTTCCCATGGTTTTTTTAGAAAAAGAGAGGATTTTGATAGAAAAAAATTAAAAAAAAAGTATTTTATTTTAGCTGAAAATATAATTGGTTATAAATAATGGCATTATTTAGTGATGGTTTTTTTAAAAAAAAATAAGTAAGGGTAATTAAGTAAAATCACTAAGTACCGACCGTCCGTCCGTCCGACTACCAAACTTTTATTGTTTCGTCTTTAATAATATAGCTTAAAACCTGTGCGATGAACGAATTGTTTTTAATAATTTTTAATTTTTAATTTTATTATTTATTATTTATATTTTATTAATTGCATTTATTAAAAAAAATAAGTAGACGTGTTAAACATTTTTAAATAATTAAAAGTATTAAAATAAATTTTAAAATAAATAAGTAACGGTTTACCCGTGATATTTTGGAAAAAGAGGAGTTTTAGTAAGAAAAATAGAAAGTAACGTGTTTTCGTTGAATTTTAAAATATAAAAGTAACGATTTGCCCGTGATATTTTTGAAAAAAGACGGGGTTTTATTAAGAAAAATAGAAAAGGTGATATGTTTTAGTTGAAAAAGGTAATTGTCAATTAAAATTATTAAAATAAATTTTAAAGTAAATATGTAAGGGTTTGACCGTGATATAATTGAAAAATAAGGGATTTTAGTAAGGAAAATAGAAAATATAACATGTTTTAGCTGAAAAGGTAATTGCCCGTGATTTTTATAGAAAAAGAGGGAAAATGTAATTGTCAATTAAAAGTATTAAAATAGGTTTTAAAATAAATAAGTAAGGGTTTGCTCGTGATATATTTGGGAAATAAGGGATTTTAGTAAGTAAAATAGAAAAAATAACATGTTTTAGCTGAAAAGAAAATTGCCCGTGATTTTTTAGAAAAAAATGGTAATGTATTTTAACTGAAAGGGTAACTGATTATAATATTTTTTATAATAATTAAATAAACAATTAAATAAGACAAGCACCGTACCAAAAAAAATAGGTACCAAAACTTTCAATGTTTTGGCTTATTGCATTTCACATCCTCTTGGTTTTGGCTTATTGCATTTCACACTCAGTAGTATAATTATATGCATTTTGCATCCCCTAACTTTCAAGGCCCCTGCAGTTTGTACCCTTTAAGGATTTTACGTTAAATTTGATTGTTATCGTTAGTCAAAATGAGGATATTTCGGTCATTATAATCATTAATAATTTTTAAAATTAAATTATCTCAAATATTATTATGATTTTTAGATTTATCAAATTCTAATTTATAATATACAAATTTTTCAAAATATTATTTATAGTTCAGATTTTTTAAAAAGAATACATTACTAAATTCTCGTAAAGTATTATTTAAAATATAAGGTATAATTGTTATAATTTTCAAAGTATTCTTTATAAAAAATATATCAAAACTTTAAAATTTCTTTTTTCGATTTTTTAAATAAAAAATTCAAGTTTTAAATTGTGTTTCTTTATTTTTTTAAAATAAATTATGTTAAATATAATAATAAATGACCATAATACCCTCATGTAATAATCAGACTTAACGGTGTTAATTAAAAAAAGTGCAAACTGCAGTGGACTTGAAAGTTAGGGGATGCAAAATGCATATAATTATAGTACTCGGTATGAAGTGCAATAAGCCAAAACTAAGGGAATGCGAAGTGCAAATTACTCTTAATAATATATTATAGATAGATAGATAGATAGATTTATAATATTAGTATTTTATGCTACTAAATGAAATAGCCCGTGATATTTTTGAGGTTTTAGTTAAGAGAAATATTAGTTAGGAAATATAAAAATGAAAATACGTTTTGGAAAAAAAATCTAATCGGTTAGTCATTAATAATTATAATATTATTATTTTATTTTATTAAATAGAATTGTTCGTGATATTTTTGGAAAATGAGAGGTTTTATTTAGGAAAAATAGAAAAGTAGAAATTTTAGTTATAAAATATAAAAAAGAATATACACTTTGGCTAAAAATGGTAATATGTTAGTTATTAGCAATTATAACCTTATTATGTTATTTTATTAAATAAAACTGCCTGCGATATTTTTGGAAAATGAGATGTTTTAGTTAGGAAAAATAGAAAGGATATTCTATATAATAATTTTAATATTTTATCTAACGGTTCTCATCGATTTGATCAGAAATATCTGACGGCTATGAATGGAGTGACCTGACTACACAAATTTTGAGGACCAGACTACAAAATTTTGAATGTTTAGTTTTTAATATAACTAACATAAAAACCCCGTGTAAGGCACAGACCGCTAGCTTAGATTGTGATTTTAAACTAAACTACGCATTATCAATGTCATTTGACATATATGATTTGACATATATGATTGTATATTTTTGATGTTCATAGAGTTTTTATTGTTAATGTTATGATTATGCTGTACTTGCTTAAATATGTTGAAGTTTATAATGTGAAAACTAATACGAGTAGTTTTGATAAATCATGTCTGTTTTTAATTTTGTTGTGGATCATAGAATAGAATTAGAGTGTTCTATGAATATTTTCTAATTAAGAAGACATTTTTAAAATTATAATCCTAAATTTTTTCCAGTTTTTCAAAAATGAT
This sequence comes from Heracleum sosnowskyi, assembly GCA_030848705.1. NCBI lineage: Eukaryota > Viridiplantae > Streptophyta > Magnoliopsida > Apiales > Apiaceae > Heracleum > Heracleum sosnowskyi. The sequence goes on from CM061239.1 coordinate 17,803,883, forward strand.
GCATTCATTTGGTTCATCTCCGACAATATTCAAGGTAGAAACTAAATAGCCTTCAAGATGATGCAGTATGAGATTGTAGGTTTTAGTACTGATTTTACTCAAAAACTTTCCTAAATCTTCTAATACTCTACTTAGGCCTTGCGTTTTCAATTCTTAAAACTTTCTTTGTAACTCTTTTATGTCTTTTCTTCTGACCTCTTGATTTTAAGCATTTTTTATCTTTGTTTCTCTTCCCATGTCCACATAACTTTCAGAACACAGGACAATGTAGCTAATTGACTTAAGTGGAACTACCTTGTGCCAAATCATTCTATTATTAAGTACGTTTGATACCATTTCGATGTGTTTCAATTCTTTCAAACAAACAGACTTTTTTTTTAACTCTGAACTTGAGAATTGATCAATTATGGATGGATAAATATTTTTTGCTTATATCATCGTAAGTTAAAATTGCTCATATGCCTTCTGAGTGCTGTTCGTGTTTTGACAATGAATTCATCCTTTATTTTTTTCAAAATACACATCTTTAATAATTAAAACACGTGTCATTTTTCTAGTAATTAACATAAATTTCTATTTTTTGCGGTTCATTTTTTTTTTCTAGGTATGGTTGCACATTTTTTTCGTCTGTTACAATGTACTTACTTTAATTTATATAGATAATTTGATTGATCGGGGACTATAATTTTAAATAACATGGGCTGTATAATGTGATTTGATCTGATCATAATGTACGATATGCAATATCATGTTTTTTTAAATTTGTTATGGACTATATATTTTAATCTGTTTATTGTTTACACAAATTATTATCAAAATTTTAGAATTTATAACTCATTTAATTGTTTTGTTGTACTATCTATTTATTTTTATTATCTCGCCTTTTACAATATTTTTACTCAAAATAAATAGTTTTTCATATGTTTTATTTATGTTTTTTTAGTTATTTTACACACACGCACTCTCTCTCTCTAATTATAAATCTAGTCACTCCTAGTGTGTGTGTGTGTCTATATATATATATATATATATTGTATTATTAAAACCGAAACATTGAAAGTTTGAAAGTCAGTCGGTACGGTTCTCATATTTTGATATTTGTACTTTAATTCTTTTATTTTTACTACTTTATTTAATTTATTAAAAATGACAATTTTATTCAAAATATAGTTTGCTAGTCGGTCGGTCAATACGACATTCATATTCTGGTATTTGCACTTTAGTCCCTTTTCTTTTACAATTTGACCTTAATTTATTAAAAACAACAATTTTAATTAAATATATTTTTAAAATATTGTTAAACACAAAACTCTTAAAACACAATTTAATCACGCTCAAACAGAAACACACACATCAATTCAACATTAAGTTCAACAATCACATAAAACTATTCAAATTTAAGATGAACTTCAAACAAAGTAAATATAAATGTAAAATAAGAAGAATATGAATGTCGTATGCATCACATTGACTTTATACTTGTAGTATAGATAAGAACAAATAATTATAAATATCATGTATACATGTTATCAATATGTGTTATTTAACAATGATTATTGTGCGATAAATAAAGTAATTCTCGTTTGAGGATTGAGGCGGGTTCGACGAATGAGTTCATGTTCGGAGTCTCCCCGACCCCGAAGTGACTGATCGCCCATACCTAAATTATTGTCTAATTTTAACACTAATTTCATTAATTTAAAAATAAATAAGTCATAAATATGTAAATAAACTACTTGTAATATGTTATTTATGTTATATCAATGTTTAATAATACATTTTATATATTAAATATTTGAATAATTCAAATATATTGCGTAGTACAAGAAAAGTTCGAGTCTGATGTAAGAAAATAGAATATATTATAGCTATCGATACATATACAAAATATTTGTTTAGTTAAAAGAAAGATAAAAAACACCACACATAATATTGTTTTTAAAACTTAATATTAATATTTTATAAGACTAGTAGTATATATATGATTCTGTATGATAATTTAAGTATTAAAAAATAAAGTTTAATAAATATTATAAATCACCTTAATTTTTACTCAAAAATTTAAATAATAATAAATATAAGATAAGAAAGATGTGAGGTTTATGTCTTATGATTTTTAGATCAAAATCAAAAAGAATCATGTAGCTCAATGGTTAGAAGGATGACTTCTTTAGCGAATGTCAGAGGTTTGATTCCTGACTAAAACATTATTTACTCAATTTTTTCATCTATATAAGAGAGTAGTGGCATGACATGTAATTTCTTAATATATAAGGGTAAAAAGGGTTTGATTTCTGACTAAAACATTATTTACTCAATTTTTTCCTCCAGATAAGAGAGTAGTGACATGACATGTAATTTCTTAATATATAAGGGTAAACTGGTAACTTCACAGGGGATTTATTGGCTCAAAATGCCCTTAAATTATCCCCTTGTTCTTCTATTATACATAGAAGAGAGTCAATGGTTAGAAGGATGACTTCTTTAGCGAATGTCAGGGGTTTGATTCCTGACGAAAGCATTATTTACTCAATTTTTTCCTCCAGATAAGAGAGTAGTGGCATGACATGTAATTTCTTAATATATAAAGGTAAAAGGGGTTTGATTCCTAACTAAAACATTATTTATTCAATTTTTTCCTCTAGATAAGAGAGTAGTGTCATGACATGTAATTTCTTAATATATAAGGGTAAAATGATAACTTCACTGGGGATTTATTGGCTCAAAATGCCCTTAAATTATTCTCTTGTTCTCCTATTATACACAAAAGAGATAGTATATACAAGGATTTAATTTAAAAGGTGACATACCTGTCGAATATTTTTTTCTTTCTCTAAATAAATATTTTGAATTTATAAAAATTACAACAAATATGTTGTTTATGATTTAGTATTTGAAATTTAGTTGCGATTCTGTTATTAAAAATATTTGTGAAATATGATTGCTAACCAAAAAAACCCGGTGCAAGTTGGATTTGATTGTACAATAATATTTCTACTTGAAAATTAAAAAATTGTATTTCTGCAAAAAGATATTTGATAAAGACATATTTTGCAAATAAAAAATGAAAAAAAATCATATATTTGAAAAACCATTCACTATTCATTATTCATCTATTATCTATTATCTATACTATTATACTAAAGACGAAACATTAAAAGTTTTGTAGTCTGGTCATGAAAATTTTTGTAGTCTGGTCACTCCATTCATAGCCGTAAGGTTATAATTGCTAATAAATAACTCATTACCATTTTTAGCCAAAGTGTATATTTTTTTTTTATATTTTCTAACTAAAATTTCTACTTTTCTATTTTCCTAAATAAAACCTCTAATTTTCCAAAAATATCACGAATAGTTCTATTTAATAAAATAAAATAATAATATTATAATTATTAATGACTAACCGATTAGTTTTTTTTTTCCAAAACGTATATTTTTTTTTATATTTTCTAACTAATGTTTCTCTTAACTAAAATCTCAAAAATATCACATGTTATTCCATTTAGTAGCATAAAATACTAATATTATGAATATATCTCTCTATCTAAACTATATTATCAAAGACGAAACATTGAAAGTTTTGGTACCTGTTTTTTTGTACCTATTTTTTGATACGATATTTGCCTTATTTAATTGTTTATTTAATTATTATAATCAGTTACTCTTTCAATTAAATTATATTACCATTTTTTTCTTAAAAACTCAAGGGCAATTTTTTTTCCAGCTAAAACATGTTACTCTTTCTATTTTCTTTGCTAAAATCCTTCATTTTTCAAATATATCATGAGAAAACCCTTACATATTTACTTTAAAATCTATTTTAATACTTTTATTTTAAAATTACATTTTTCAACTAAAACATGTCACATTTTCAATTTTTTTTTACTAAACCCCCTCTTTTTTCAAAAATATGACAGAAGTTACTTTTATATTTTAAAATTTAACGAAAACACGTTACTTTCTATTTTTATTACTAAAACCCCTCTTTTTCCAAAATATCACGGACAAACCGTTACTTATTTATTTTAAAATTCATTTTAATACTTTTAATTATTTTAAAATGTCTAACACACCTACTTATTTTTTTTTATATAAATGCAATTAATAAAATATAAAATATAAATAATAAAATTAATAATTATTAAAAACACCCCGTGCATCGTACGGGTTTTAAGCTATATTATTAAAAACGAAACATTATAATTTTATATAATTATTAATAAATGACTATATTCTTTCTTGAGCACACCTGTTTTATATTTTTTTAACTAAAACAATTAATCTTCCAAAAATAACACATGCCACATATATATAAAGGTGATATTATTATATATATTTATAATCAATTACTTTTTTCATCTAAAATACATTATTTATTTTATATTTTCTAACTAAAAAAACTCATCTTTTAAAAATAATACAAATGACATATATACAGAATGATAATATATTATACATAATTATTAATAAAATAATCAGTTACATATTTCAGCTAAAACATATAAGTTGTTTTATATTTTCTAACTTAATCTTCAAAATATAATACGGGTAACATTTATATTAAAAGAGAATATAACTTTATATAATTAATAAATAACTAATTTTCTTTTCCAACACATTATCTGTTTTATATTTTTTAACTAAACTAACTCATATTCTAAAAATAACACAGGGAACATTTATATAAGACGATAATATTATTAAATTAAACTCATAAAATTTATTTTAATTATACTTCTTTTATAACTTTCAATTCACGTAAAATAATTAATAAAAAATAAAATTAATATTATAATTACTAATAACTACCTAATTATTAAACACATATAAAAAATATTATTAAACACGAAATTCATGAAATACAAAAACACAAACACCTACTTTAATTGAGTTCAACAACCACATATAAGTATAACTATTCAAATTTCAAAATCATATTCATAAAAAGCAAATACAAAAATAAAGATATATAAAATATTAAAATACAAAAAATCTTCTTCTATATATTAAAAGCCAACTAAGGGCAAAATATGCCAATAAAATGGTTGTGAAATTACAGTTTTACCCTTATTTATCATATAATTACAAAAATGCCACCCCTCTATGTTTATGCAAAAATTATATAAAATTTTGTTGCTTTCAGGATTCGAACACAAACCTTCCACTTACAAATAAAGTATCATAACCATTGTGCTACATCAATTTTTGAGTTAACTTTAAAAATCTTATTAGATAACCTACAGGTTCCCTTATAATCCTATTTTCTCTTTTTTGCTTTACTTTTTGATTAAATATATTGTTGATTTATATTTCTTATAAAAAAAAAATTCTAAATTATTCATAAATGTAACCAAATTCAAATTGGGAAAATATGAATTTGTTAAAATTCGTCTCTATGTAATTACAATTTATTATAATTATTATATGATGCAATTATTGGGAAAATATTGTAATTTATTATATGATGCAATTATTGGGAAAATATGAATTTGTTAAAATTCAAATTGGGAAAATATGAAAATATTAGATTATTGGATAATAATAGGATAATATTTTAAGAAAGATAAATATTTCATTTACGTGTGGATATAATTGCATCATATAATTTTTGGATATATAAATTTAAAGTTGAGTTAAAAAATAATTCTACATCATAATATAAAATATGTTTCAATTTACTTAATTTCTAAACTAGGATGTTAGATAATAAGTGTAATGAATAATAGACTTAAAATAAATAGTTGAATTTAAAATTATATAAATACGAATATATATATATATATATGTGTGTGTGGAAAAAAAGAGCAATACAATCTAAATGTATAATTTTACATACATAATCAATTTTTTAAAAAATCTACTTTTATATATTAAAAGATCATCATAGGTAAAAAGAACCCAAAAAGTGTTCATGAAATTACAACTTTACTCTTGTATTTTTAAAATTACAAACATGTCACCCCTTTATTACTGAAGATAAAAAATGTCAAATTTGTGTGGAAACATCGAGAATCGAAATGTTGGCCTCCTCGTAACAATTTCATGTCATAATCAAGTTTCCTACATTGAGTTTTGAGTTTATTTTAAAATTATTATTAGATAAAGTATATTCGCTCATCATATTATCTTTTATTATTTCAACTTTTGAGTAAATAATATGTTGTTTTATATTATTTATACAACATGCTTATTCAATTTTTTAATAAAAAAAATGTTAGTTTATATTATTATATAACTCCATTTTTTTAAAGTTTTTGTAGTTTTAATATATAATTATGTATTTCTTTACAAATTTTATTATTTCACCCTTAATTTTTTTGATTAAATGTTAATTGTTATACGATTTATATTTTTATACAATATTATGTCACTTATTAGCTTTATACGAATTATTCAAGTATTGATAAATCTATAATCAAAATTTGATCTAAAATAAGTAACATATTATACGTAACTTTTATATTTTAGAATTATACAAGGGACTGTAAAAAATGGGAATCATAGTTAGGGGTATTGATGGGTTAGGTTGTCGGGGGTTGGAAGTATTTTTGCAACCCAGTCTAATTAAATAAGTTTGAAAATTTTTTATTCCAACTCACAAAAAATTAATTCATGGCCCAACCGTACTTATCATCCTTAAGTTTGCGCTGGGTTGGGTTGGTTTGAATGTGTTAAATAATTTTTATAAAAAATAAATATTACACAATGTTCTCATTTCAAAAATTCAAGTAAAGCTAAAATACGTATAACTTACGATTTTATTGCTAATATTTTTTTTATTAACATAATAATTTTAGTTATGTACACGTCTATAAATAAGATGATATACTGTATTATATAATGTACAGTTAAATATAATAATTTATATATATATATATAAATTATCGAACAAAATTTTTAATTTAAATAGGGTTGGGTTAGGTCAGCTGAAATATATAAAACTGATATGCAATCATTAAAATCGGTTTGAAATTTTTTTAGACCCAATTAAGTATCGGGTTTTCTTTGTCGTCTTGGTTGGTTGAAAAAGGGGTTGGGTATATTTTGTTCATTTTAATCGGTTCGTAAGCCAATTTTCGACCGATTAAACCAATTTGTGCCCAGTTAATCCAAATTATATGATTTCTAGATCGATTTCTATAAAAATTGATTTTCCGATTCGATTTTAACACATTCGGATTGATTATTCATCGTCTAGCGGTTAATCGCCAGTGTTTAGATCATATATTATACATATAAATACAACTGAGTCTACACAAATGTTAAATTATTTAGGTATATTATGATTCATATAAGATCAAACACAAGATAATTTATAATTCAAATATTAAAATCGCATGGGATATAATTTTATGGTTGTGTTAAAAAAATGATTCTAAATTACATATATATAATTTTTCAATTTGTGTAATTTTTAAACTACTATCTTAGATATTTTATAATTAATACTAGACTAAATATATACAATTGAGTTTAAAAGGGTACAAATATGTACATATGAATGAAAGAAAGGAAAGAGTAAGACAACTTCAAGATTGACTTTTACATAAAATAAAGAAATTTTATAATGTGTCCACTCTATAGTCTTACATGAATTACCAATTTTATATTTTATAAATATACTTTTATTTCATTAAAATTATATTACTTTACATACGTCTTATACACGAAATTAAAAGTAAGAAATTTTATGATGTATTTAAAGTATATTCGTACATTTGTGACCAATATTATATTACAAATATATTGTTATTTTATTAACAATACATGAGTTTAAATACATTCATTTTATATACGGAGAACTTTGATAAAATAACCATTTAAATTATCTTGAGTTTTTAAATTTGATAAAATTCACTTCACGACATTCAAAACTAAACTAATATTTTGAAGATTAAAAAAAATCATTTGATCTTTATCTTATAGAAATGTATCCAAATTTTATGAAATCTTATTCAATTACAAAAAATATATATATATATATATATACTATGCATATATAATATAAATTCAAAATACTATCATTTACCATATTTACAAAATTATTTTGAAATGTATATATATTGGTGCGAATTTATTTTTTCAGTATAAAAACAGGCCCGTGCCTCGCACGGGCTTTTACGCTAGTTATTATTTAAATTTCAACTGTGCATCGCACGAGTTTTAAGTTAGTAATTACTAAAAACTATTTGATTACGTTTTTCAGCTGAAATATATTACATATTTATAATTTTTAAATAAAATGATTCATCTTCTAAAAATAACACGGGCACGTTACTTATTTTATATTTTCTAACTTAAACAACTCATCTTCTAAAAATAATATGAGAAACATATATACGGAAACATAATATAATTTCATATAATTATTAATAAAAAAACCAATAGCCTTTTTCACTACATTACCAGTTTTGTATTTTCTAATTAAAACAACTCATCTTCTAAAAATAACACGGGCACATTACCGATTTTATATTTTTTAACTTAAACAATTCATCTTCTAAATATTTTATATTATAATTACTAATAACTATGTAATTACCTTTTTCAGCTAAAACATATTATCTGTTTTATATTTTCTAAATAAAACAACTCACATTACCTATTTTATATTTTATAACTTTAACAACTCATCTTCTAAATATTTTAAATTATAATTACTAATAATTATCTAATTACCTTTTTCAGTTAAAACATATTACCTGTTTTATATTTTCTAAATAAAATGACTCATTTCTAGAAATAACACCGGCAAAGTACATATTTTATATTTTCTAAACCCCATACCACCTTAACCCAATTCCGATTTCAACCTATACCACTTTACGAACCAAACGACCCCTAAGTACATTCTATTATATTATTATACACAAAACTCTTAAAATACAAAATAATCAGGAACAAACACAAACACCTACGTCAATTCAACCTCGAATTCAATCTCAAATTCAACAACATATGAGTAGAACTATTCAAATTTTAAAATCATATTCATGGAAAGTAAATATAAATATAAAAAATGAAATATTAAACTATAAAAAAGATAATAAATTTAAATTTCAACCGTGCATCGCACGAGTTTTAAACTAGTATATATAATAGAGCAACTAGGGGTTTAGTGAGACAATTTATTCAATGTTAAATTACTAAATTACCCCTCTTATATTATATTAATGATAAAAAAAATTGTTTCTAATGGGAATTGAACCCTTGACCTCTTGATTAGAAGTAACATTCCTTACCACTATGCTAGATATCAATTTTGGTCATATCATAAAACTCTTTATTAATATGCGCAAATACTCAATATGTTATATTCTATTTTGGTCTCTTCTTGTAATCTTCTTGATAAGGTAGATAATTCATTTTCACAAATGCCTTAAAATCATATTTTTGACCAGATTAGAGAAAAACTCGCGCAAGATATACAAAATATTATAAAATTGGAATTGATCCATAAAAAAAGATTATATTAATATTTTAATATTGTAAATCATGTTTATTTGTATTAAATATATAATGACTCAGATTATATATACTATTAGATTACAAATTCTATATACTATCAGATTATATATATTAGATTCCTGATTACCTTTTCAATATTATATTGATGATAATAGATTACTAAATTACCCTTCTAATTTTATATTGATGATAAACAATTGTTTTTAATGAGAATTGAACCATGACCTATGTGATAATGTGACAAATATTGACATCTATAGCCACTATAACTTATTATAGTCTTTTTTAATTTTTATTTTAAAATTTAAAACTATCAACCTATTTACTCCATTCCAATTATATCCTTATATATAATGAGCGTAAAACAAATTTTATTCATCATTTAACATTTATTAATGCTTCATTATAAGATATTAACAACTTATAGATTATATACGCAGTTTTGAAATTTTAGATACTAATATAGATTAAAACTTTAGTTTTACTATGATCCTATATATTATAAATCTCGTCTTCAATAAATAAATTTTCTACGTTGATCATTTTCGAAAAATACACTATTAGTATATAAAGTATTGAACTCGAAAAATGCAAAAGAGTTTTCTCTTTGTGTACTAATAAAAAAGTTTGTATTGGAGATTTTTACAAAAAAGTTGAAGTTGTCGTGATGTCATCGTATGATTAAATCAAATCTTAACTAAAATTGGTTTAATTTTTTTGAATATCTATGATAAAATGTTAAAAGTATTAATTGTTAAATTATTTGTGTCAAGTGACAATTGTAAAGTGAAACGAGTAACTTATCACGAATCAGTTTAGCGGCTTCTTGAGAGGTATAAGTAATAGTTTTATAAATAAAGTATATCCACAACTGTACAATTATTGCATTCAACGTGTCCGCTATTATCTTTTAATCTATTATATATATAACAGAGCAACTAGGGGGTTGAGTGAGACAAAAAAATCAGAGTGAAATTACGATTATACCCGTTAAATTATAGGATGACATTATTACCTCTTCCTTAATTATTTCATATTAATTCTCTACTATTATTACATATTAATATATCTGCACATTAATTACTAATATTCTTTAAAGTATATTAACTCTTTTGTAATTAATACTTATTGTTTACATACATGATATTTAAATGAAATATATTATTTAAAAAGTAATAAAATATAATTTAAAATATTCATGATATTGGAATAAATATACATAACATAAATTTATGATATCGAATGGTTAGTAACGTGACATAGTTTCATGTTATCTTCATTGTGGTCAAAGTGATCTGCGAGAGAGTTATTCATTGTTAACCAATTAAGAATATGTATGTAAAAACATATCGAGTTTTAAAAAAAAAAAATGCAGTAAAAAAACATCAAATACTTACTTACTCGAAAATCAATAGCAACTTATTCACATCCAAATCATAAACATATCTAACACGAACTTCTAATTCAAGGAATACAATACAATAAAAAATAGGAATATTAACTTTACAAACAACTATGACTAACTTAAAATTTTCAAATATCTCAATCACCAAACCATCAACACTAATTAAGAATATGTATACAAAATCATATCAAGTTTTTTAAAGAACAAATTATGCAGTAAAGAAAGATCAAAATACTTACTTACTCGAAAATCGACAACAAACTATTCACATCCAAATCATATACGTGTATCACACGAACTTCCGATTAAAGAAATAAAATATAATAAAAAATAGATATATTAATTTCACAATAACCATTGCTAACCTAAATTTTCAAATATTTCGGTAATCAAACCATCAATATGAATATACCACAAACAAATATACCGAAATTAATGACAAATTATAAAATATTTTAGAATAAACCCGTGCCTCGCACGGGTAATAAAGCTAGTTATTCATTATAACAAGAATCCTATTTTAAGAATTTTCCACTTATAAATTCACAACTATATTTAATATTTATAGGAAATAAGATTTAGTCTCAAAATCCACTTGTGCATGAATGGCAGTAATTGGACGGAGTTCCCCTTTTTTGGGCTTTTGGCCCAATTTGCTTCATTCTGCCCTTGGGTTGGATTTACGATTTCCAAATGTAACTATTTTGAGGCTCATTGGGTTGGTATAAATCCTCCATCAAATATACACAAAACAACTTCTAAGAAAACATGTTTCAATTTTTTGCATCAAAAAATTGGTATAGTAATTAGTATGAATACAATGGGCAGGCAACCTTGAAGTTGACGAGTTAGCAAGTTTGTAGTTTCTTGGAAGACAAGTAATTAATCTACTAACTTGTAGATGTCTAAAGCTATATTACTTCATCCTCACACTCCATGGAATGTATTCCTACAAGTTTTACTCAACAGATGGATGATTACTCCAAAATTTAGTAGTACATTAGTACTAATTTTGTGGATCGGATACGGTTCGGTTCAAATTGATTTTGATCGAGATCATGTTGATTTCGATTTTCGTCAAATTCACATCAATTTTGAATAAAGATTATATTAAATCGGTTCAGATTTTTTCAAAATTTTTTATGTCGAATAGAATTCTGTTCGGATCAGAAAATAAAAAACGCTACATGACCAAGCGAACACATATAAATATATTTAAAATGACAAGGTTTTTGAGGTGATACCGTTGAACTTTTATATTCTTACATAATAGAGATAGATTGATAGTATACTATATATGTATTCTCGATAAAATAATAAATTTGATAAGATAAATATTTCTTAATTGTAAAAATTTCCAAAGAAATTTAAGGTCCAAGATATAAATTTAACATCCAAAAAATAAATTGAAGGTGTTACCGGACTTATTGACTTGGGCGTGTGTGGCCCGACTGTGTGGGCGTTTCTTGAAGCGGACAAAAAATTAAAATTAAAATAATATAAAGGTAGTATTGGCTATTTGTGAAGCACCTTTAAACAAAGTTTGCTTGGCAGGTCTATCAAGGAACTAGGTAACTTGATAAGGACGAAAATTGTTGACAAAAGCTGGGTTCACTGCTCAATCAAGAAAGGAACCAAAATTGAGGTTTCTTGCGATACAAATATATGTCTCTCTTGTTCGTTTTTTTTTTAAATTTCTTATTATTGCAGCATCTTTTGTTACAAAACACTTTGATTTTTTAAATAAGTAAAATGGAGTCGTGACAATTATTTTTAAACATCTTTCTGTGCCAATTATTTTCATCAACAAACATTTCTGGTGAAAGTAGTGACATAATTAAAAATTACGACAAGTAGCGAAAACTAAAATTATCGAATAAAATTGTATATTCTGTAGATGTTATGATTGTGGTTGTTGAGTTTATTGATCAACAAGAAATTATCATTATATTACTGCACGTCGATTGAAAATCCACAGCGAGAAAAATATATGAATCAATTAAAGATCATGATATTTTTTCCGTCCCGTTCGATCCCAATTTGATCCCCGTTCTGTTCAGGATGAGAAATCGGGAATTTTTTTGGATATGAGACCGGATCAGAAGATTGTAAATATATGAAAATTTTGGAGATCGAGACAGATATGAGATTAACATCTTCTCGTTCCTGCTCCCCGAACTTTGTTTTTTTAAAAGTAATTATTTTTTATATATATTAAATAAATTATCATGAATATATATATATATGTGATGTTATAATTTAAATTTTTTGTCTTTTAAAAAGTTGCAAAATTTGATATAATTTAATAATATTATTATTTTTGCCTATTATTAATTAATAGTATTATAACATCCAAGTTCACAATCAAATGTATATCAGACTCAATAACCTACTCAATAACCTACCACAGGTCTGTCATAAAAGCTAGTGATTTGATATACATTCATTGTTCACTTGTATATATAAATGGCTCAAACACCATTATGCTAATCGATGTCTGATGTTACAAACATCCCTCTTATTGGGTCGACGTCCTGGTCGAGCCCATAAACACACTTATGGAACCTAGACAGTGTCTTTGCACTTTTGGTCGGACAGAGCTCTAATACCACTTATAACATTTAAACCCACAACTAAATGCATACCGGACCCAACAACCCATCACATGTCAGTCCATAAAAACTAACGATTTGGTATACATTTGTTATCTATATAGGTCCCAAATACTCTTATTCTAATTGATGCGGAATGTTACAAGTATAAATAAAATTTAATTCAAATTAAGGTTTAAAATATTATTTTAAAATAAAAATAAAAGTAAACATAATGATTTATCATATTAATTTATATTAAAAGACTTTTTTCATACTTCCCTAATTCCCGGCAAGGATTCTCGTTCCATGTTCGAGATGGTGATCGTAGAATAATTCCCGTTCGAAGAATGGGACGAATTCGAAAACAGATTTGGGCATCGAAGATTGAGGATGGAAATAGCACTCCCTGATTCAATATGACCCGATGCCCCTCCCTACAGTTGAAAATCAAAAATAAAAATAGATACAACAATGCAAGTAACTAATTATCCAAATATCACTTAAAAATAGGTAATTGTACAAATATTATCCCAAAAGATAAATATCAATGCTCTAATTTATTCGTGATCTACATGAATCTTTGAAAATTTGTTATTCTACAAAATTAAGTTTTCTTTGATAAAAAAGAAAAGAAAAGAAATTCACAGTTCCTCGATCTTATCTACATTGTATTCCACTTTCCAAAATAAAAAATAAAAAAATCTACATTGTATTCCTTAGGGGATAAAAATTTACGTTTCATTCAACCTGAATGAACAAATATGTACCAAAAATGTATTTTTTTAATAGAACAAGAAATGTGACCATAATTATTATTTGATTTACTACGTTTACCAAATGTGGATGAATTAGTTTAGAAATGCGATATTTACAAACTAGACAGAATTAATATCTTCTTGTATTCATTATTCGATTCAAAATTTATTGGTTTGAATAATTTATTGGTTATAAACCATATATCATTCAATCCAAATGATTACTTATTCATAAACAGAACTACTTTATTATTTATTAAATAATAATAAAAAAAAACAAATTGAGACAAAAGAACAGAAAATGTAGTATAATAGAAATGGAAAATTAAAAAAAAAGTATGAAAGAAAAGAAGTGGTGGACGTTACGCACGAGGGAGAGTTGAGAGAGAGAGATGGTTACGCACGAGGGAGAGAGATCGAGAGAGATGAGAGAGATGAGGAGAGAGTCTTCTACAAAAAGTAAGTGAAAAAAGCCAAATGTTACATATACGTTCATGTCTGTATCTCAACTTTGAAGGCAAGTAATCCCAACCCCCATTTCAATTTAATGCCCCCTTTCATACTATATACATATTAAACATTATAGATAGACACACACACTGACTCATCTCCACCCCCATTGAAAAATCAAACACACACACACATGTTTTATATATAATATTAAAATCCAAAATTCCCCAAAATGCTCTTAAGGGTCTAGGCTAACACAATTCTCATCGATTTCCGTGTCAAGCAAGCTTCCAAATTAACACCCACCCGTCTTAATTTCTTCCTTTTTAATCCACCCATCATGTTATTTCTTTGATTTAAGCCCACCCCACCTCAAGACTTGATCTTTTTCATCTGGGTTTTGCTTGTTTTCTTGAAATTTTTGGGTATGGATCGAGATTTTTTGACGGCGCCGGCGGTTGTTCCGGCGCCGATTGTCTCTCCGGCGCCGGTTGTCTCTCCGGCGCCGGTTGTCGCTCCGGCGCCGGTGAACAAGTCTTTGGCACCTGGGTTTAGGTTTCATCCAACAGATGAAGAACTTGTGAGGTATTATTTAAGGAGAAAGGCTTGTGGGAAGCCTTTTAGGTTTCAAGCTGTTACTGAAATTGATGTTTATAAATCTGAGCCTTGGGAGCTTGCAGGTAGATTTATCAACCCTTTAGATAGATTTGTATGTATATGTGTGTGTGTAGATGTGTATGCTTGTGTTTCAAGTTAGCCCTTTTGGGGCTTTGATTAGTTTAATTTGTGGTTTTTTTGTTGTTGGTTTCATTTTTGTTGATGTGTTTGTACTAATTTGGTTGTGATTTTGCTTTATGATTTTGATTGTGTTCATTTTTTGTGATTTTTGATATACTTGGATTTCAAGTTTGTACCTTTTTGTATGTGAATTTGAGTTATGTGAATTTATTTTAATCTTGTTTTGGTTATGATTCAGCTATTGGGTTTTGTTCTTTGATTTTCATTTATGTGATTGTTAACTTTGATGATAAGTTTTTTTTTTTGTGTGAGAATCTTGTTAATTTGTAATGCTGAGGTTTTGGAAGAAGTGGTAAAGATTGGATTTTTATGTTGGAATGCAAAACACTTGTAGAAGGAAGTAAACATGGATATAATCAATAATGCAATGTTAATGTGCTTGCTTTTGTTATCCCTTCTCCTTGTATTTGTGCATTTAAGTAATGTTTAGATGTTTAGATATGTATTACTTGCTGTGTTTGATTGTGGATGTCTGATATATTTATATCGTCCTCCATGTCGCTTGACAAAGTTCTTGACTTTATGGATTTTAGGTCATTCTTCGCTGAATAGCAGGGATATGGAGTGGTACTTTTTCAGCCCTGTTGACAGAAAATATGGTAATGGGTCTCGATTGAATCGTGCCACTGGAAAGGGGTACTGGAAGGCAACTGGAAAGGATAGGTGTGTACGTCACAAGGGAGAGACTATTGGGATGAAGAAAACATTAGTCTTTCACAGTGGGCGTGCTCCAGATGGCCAGCGAACCAACTGGGTGATGCATGAATATAGACTTGTCGACATTGAACTACAGCAAGCAGGAGTAGTACAGGTGCCATTTGTTCTGATTTATATTTTCAAAAGTATAATCTGAATGTTGTACTGTAACATTTAGACTAACAAAAGATTGTAATCCTTGTTTGGGAGGAAAAAGGATGCATTTGTGCTATGCAGAATTTTTCAAAAGAGTGGCTTGGGACCGCCAAATGGGGATCGGTATGCTCCATTTATCGAGGAGGAATGGGAAGATGATGCCGCACTTTTTGTTCCTGGGGGAGAGCCTGAGGAAGATGTGGCTAATGTTTCTGAAGGAAGGGCTGGGGGAAATGATATTGAGCAGGTTATTACTCTACTCTGTTGCATAGACCCATATATGAAAACCCATGTGTGTGTGTATGTGTAACCAAGACACTTTTTGTACAACACTCTAACTTGCTGCACTAGAATCAGCAATTATCTCCATTGGTTCCTGTGGTTCCTTAATCAGGTGTCTTCGGCTCCTGTTCTACCACTGATTTTTTAAATTAAATGTTTTTTTATGCACACTATATTTTTCGTGTCTTTCTTCCCAAGTTAAAGTCACTCTCACAAGTGTAGAAGGCATGCGTGATGCATTTAGAGCCCTAAGCAATTATATACACTTTCCGCTGATCTATAGCATTAGTCACGAAAGATTGAGACACACGTGGCACAGGCAGAAGTCATTCAGTTTCATCCATGCCATTAATGTATGAGCCCAATAGCACTAGTTCAGTTATTTGTTCCCCATTTGCCATTTCCCCCTTGTTGGATGTTTACTTGCTTGTTATTTGCGCCCCCATGTTGGCTATATCCCTGTTTGTCTGGATGCATTAATAACAAAACTGCAATTTCATTCGTAAGCCCATCAAGTAACACGGAAGTTGGTTGCGTGTCTACTTCTGATTGTTCTTTTCCATATGAAGGTCTATGATTTTGTCGGTTCTATGTCTGCACATAAAGCACACATTCTTAAGTGTATTGCAATCTCTATTTTAACGTTTTCAGTGTATATGCGGGAAACCCATATGGTAGTATATTTTATTTTAGTATTTAATACTTTTATGCCTTCATATTTTATCGTTTTCATTGTATAAAACACACATTCTTAAATGTATTTTGTCGGTTTTATGTCTGCACATAAAACATACATTCTTAAATGTATTGTAATCTCTATTTTAACGTTTTCAGTGTATATGCGGGAAACCCATATGGTATATTTTATCTTAGTATTTAATACTTTTACGCCTTCATATTTTAACATTTTCATTGTATAATATCTCTTAGTTGTACTTTGCTGTTTCAAAGTAGCTTTATTTTAGTTTTACTTTGCTGTTGCAAAGTGGCTGTCTGTGATTACTAGTAATGTGTCAAGGGCTTTTGCTAGAGGTCATTATAATTATCTCTATTATCATTATGTAAAGGTAATTTTCACAGCTTTCAGTCCTGGGTTTGCTGATTTCATTTCCCACTGAGATTTCATGTTTTTTATTTCTTAATGTTCCTGTTTATTTTGTATAAGTTGATGTTACTGGAGCTTAACAAAGAAATGTCTGCATTTTATTGCATATTAATTGTTTGCATAAACTTATAATTCCATTTTAGTATGCTTTTGCTGCAAAGGTTTGGAATTTGTGTTTTAAGACCCATCTTTCAGTAAAAAAAAAGGGGTTTTACCTGGTGCTATAACTCCCAAGTAGCAAGTGCCGGTTGGCAGTATATGTCATTCGACGTGTCTTTCTCATTCCTAGTTATTACCTGTGACTTGAAAATTTTGATAACAATGTGATTTTTTTTGGTTTTAGCTCCGCCAGAAAACCTTGTTTACTTTTAAAAGCAGAAAGTTGTTGGTTTAGTCAATTCACTAGTTTAACATTATAATTTTTTTTAACATGTTCGATGTGGTATGCTTATTGTGGTGATAATGTTTTTATCTCAGTTACTCGTTGCACTCTGTACGCTTTATTACTTTTCTGGTAATCGTTTGCTACACTACTTAAAATTGCATTCTGATTCATATCTAGTTAGAAGTCCTAGATTAACAATCACATGGCAATATGGTATATATGGATCCTGGTCTCATCTGCCAATCTGAACAAGGAAACAAATCACTTATTGTGTTTTACCATGGGCTTACAGATACAGGATGAAGAGAAGGCTCCTCCCCCGAGTGAATCTGTAATCGATTATCAGATTATACCATTTGTGTGCAAGAGGGAACGGACAGAGGATCACCCCATGAATGATGAAGCAGATCCAGAGCCAGTCAATTTGTTGGAACCTAAAAGGGCAAAGCAAAGCGATCCAAGCTCTAGCCATCAAAATGGTTCAGAAGATTCTACAACAAGCCAGGAGCAAACAGCGGGACCAATGAGCTTAGCCCTCATGGAGTTCCCATTGTTAGAAACTGTCGGAAATGAGACAAGTCCTCAACCTGTCAACCCACTTACATTTGATGCTGATAACCTTGAAAATTCTGTGCCTCCTGGCTACTTAAAATTTATCAGTAATCTAGAAAACGAGATCCTCAGTGTTTCCATGGAGAGGGAGACAATGAAGATTGAAGTGATGAGGGCCCAAGCCATGATTAATATCCTTCAATCCCATATTGAAGTTTTGAGCAAAGATAATGATGATCTGAAAAAGGCCGCCCAGAGTAAGTAGCCATGTTTGCAGACAAAACACTGCAGATAATGTGCTGACAAGTGACGACTTCTGCCAATATCAACATCTTTCTATCTTGCATCAACCTCTAAAAC
Source organism: Heracleum sosnowskyi (assembly GCA_030848705.1). NCBI lineage: Eukaryota > Viridiplantae > Streptophyta > Magnoliopsida > Apiales > Apiaceae > Heracleum > Heracleum sosnowskyi. The sequence goes on from CM061239.1 coordinate 17,822,889, forward strand.
ATTAACTTCTGCTATGGGTTTTACCCCAAGGTAAGTAGCTATGCCAAAACTTTGTAATCTTAGTTTTCTAGTTCTAGGCTCTCGAGCCCTTTTCATGAAGGTTTATCGATATTGCTGATGAAGGAAATTGAGGATCGGAAATTGAGCTCTGCTTATGTACTCTGTAGCTGTATCTTGTAGTTTGTTCAATGTAATTCCGAGAAGTATGTGTACTGTTTAGGATGTTCTGCAACCTTGTCTTTTAATATATTTCTATTTCTGAGACCTCCATGGGTTTTTCCAACATAATTATTTTATCTGTTTTACTGGTTTTTAATAACCTTTGAAACTTTTAGTAGTTGCTAATTTAGGCTCTGTTTGGGATGAGATTGTTGGTAAAAATTGTTGTGCTGTTATGAAAATTAGATAATTGTTTGGTAATATTTTTGAGATGTGCTTGTTTTGGTGTATAATATAAAAAAATAATGTTTCTGGCGAGGTTTGATGTTGAAACCAGTAGCTGCTTCTTGTAAAAGTTGAAAGCAGCTTTTTTCAAAAACATCGAGGACCTGCTTTCTCTAAAATTAGTTTTTCAGTCAAAAACGCTTTTCGGAAAAGCTGCTTTTAAAATTTATCAAACAATTTTTCAGGCTGTATAGCTTATGTAGATATGTAACCGAAGTAGAACCCATAAATAAATATTAACAATCTCGATAAATTAATAAAAAAATTCGGTTTCAAAACAATTCATCTACCGAGTTTAACCGCAAGAGTTTCGATTCAAAACAATTCATCTACCGAGTTTAACTGCAAGTCAGTAATGTAAAAACACTCCTATTTTCATCACAACCTCTTTCAATATCTTCAGCATAAAAATTAACAAGCTATTATTGTCGAAGAAAGTAGAAGAAAAACAAGCTATGAGCTGGTGTGCAAAAGTTTATGGGTTCATATGCTTTAAAAATGCAGTTCAAAAGACCGCGACATTGTATTGACCGAACCATTTCTGTGAAGTTTTTCTTCCCAAATAAATTAAACCAATTGGCCAGTACATATGTAATCACTTATCACCAATATGAAAATCGAAAATCGGACTAATTGGTTATTAGGATTAATCGATAAATTGGAGATTAATCGAAAAATCAATTGGAGCAAAAATCATATGTATTTTAATATTTTGATGTTATTTAATATAATGTATTATTTTGATTATATTAATTATTTATTAATTAATATGTATTTATCAAATCAAAAAGTTTATAATTATTTATATTTGATTGTTATATTATTTTAATTTTAATAATTTATTATAAATATTTCAATCAAAAAATGTTCATAAAGATTAATCGAATTCTAAAAATTGAATCAAATCGACCACCTTATAAAAAATTCATCAATTAAATCGAATTTTTTTTGAACCATGCTAATCATTAGTATACTTAATCCTGAGGTCTATTTATGACGTCTGAATAGTTCTAACCTAAATGAAATGACACCTACATAACTTCTCAAACAGACACACCAACTAATCAGACATACCAACTAATCATTACAAACAATCTTTCAAACAGTCACATACAAACTTATTAACACACCCAACATACTACTATAAAATTATCACTTTATATTTTGTAAAATTTACTAACATTTAAACTGAATAACTTTCTATTTTAAATAGATTCTACTAATTTTTTAAGACAAATGAAACAAAATAAACTAATGTTATCAATTAAATATATCTTAAACGTTTTGTATTTATGTCAACTAACATTTGCAGTAACTCAGTAACTATTACGTAACAATTTTGTGTACAAAATTAATTTTTATACATTTAACAATTCTTATTATAATTTTTTCTGAAAAGAATTAAATGAAACTATTATATAGGATCAACTAAACTTAATATACTATTGTATTATAATAAAGTTGTAAATTATATTATATTTTTACACTAATCTAAAATTTCAACATCATCTTTTGTAATCCCAAGAAATAAAACACTATTGCAATAAAGTACAAAATAAAATATAAATGTTATACTTTGAGATATAATATTTCACTTTTAATAGTTAGCATATCGTTAAAATTGTTACACATATAAAACTTTAAACTAAATTTAAGCATACTACTTTAATTTAATAATCTAAATTATAAAAAAAATTATCACTTTATATTTTGTAAAATTTACATACTAACATTTAAATTTAATAACTTTCTATTTTAAATAGATTCTACTAATTTTTTTAAGACAAATGAAACAAAATAAAATAATGTTATCAATTAAATATATCTTAAACGTTTTGTATTTATGTCAACTTTGTGCTAAATCGTAATATAAATTAAAACAGTATATTATTTAATAGTTTGTTGCCCTTAAATTATAATTTTTTATATTAAAACGTTTATGTATAAATATCTTAATTAAACACCAACTACTACATTATATTTTGAAAATCAAATGTCAAACATTTGCAGTAACTCAATAACTTAACAATTTTGTGTACAAAATTAATTTTTATACTTTTAACAATTCTTATTATAATTTTTTCTGAAAAGAATTAAATGAAACTATTATATAGGACCAACTAAACTTAATATACTATTGTATTATAATAAAGGTGTAAATTATATTATATTTTTACACTAATCTAAAATTTCAATATCATCTTTTGTAATCACAAGAAATAAAACACTATTGCAATAAATTACAAAATAAAATATAAATGTTATACTTTGAGATATAATATTTCACTTTTAATAGTTATCATATCGTTAAAATTGTTACACATATAAAACTTTAAACTAAATTTAAGCATACTACTTTAATTTACTAATCTAAATTATAAAAAAATTATCACTTTATATTTTGTAAAATTTACATACTAACATTTAAACTTAATAACTTTCTATTTTAAATAGATTCTACTAATTTTTTTAAGGCAAATGAAACAAAATAAAATAATGTTATCAATTAAATATATCTTAAACGTTTTGTATTTATGTCAACTTTGTGCTAAATCGTAATATAAATTAAAACAGTATATTATTTAATAGTTTGTTGCCCTTAAATTATAATTTTTTATATTAAAACGTTTATGTATAAATATCTTAATTAAACACCAACTACTACATTATATTTTGAAAAGTCAAATGTCAAACATTTGCAGTAACTCAGTAACTTAACAATTTTGTGTACAAAATTAATTTTTATACTTTTAACAATTCTTATTATAATTTTTTCTGAAAAGAATTAAATGAAACTATTATATAGGACCAACTAAACTTAATATACTAATGTATTATAATAAAGTTGTAAATTATATTATATTTTTACACTAATCTAAAATTTCAACATCATGTTTTGTAATCACAAGAAATAAACCACTATTGCAATAAAGTACAAAATAAAATATAAATGTTATACTTTGAGATATAATATTTCACTTTTAATAGTTTTCATATCGTTAAAATTGTTACACATATAAAACTTTAAACTAAATTTAAGCATACTTTAATTTACTAATCTAAATTATACTAATACAATTTCATAATTTCATGGTTCCGGTTTTGTCTATTTATGACATCAAAATAGTTCTAACCTAAATAAAAAGACACTAGGTATGAATACACTTTTAAAATTTAAAATACAAAGTTTCATTTAAAACAATTACTTTTCTCAATTATCAACACTTTACATAAGCTTCCAAGTATTTAACACCTTCTCACTTCATAAATTATAACTTTTTAATATGCATTATTCCACCTTTTAAAATGAGTTTTTAATAATTATCTTTAACAATTAAATATATCTTAGTATTTATGTCAACTTTGTGCTAAACCGTAATATAAATTAAAACAGTATATTATTTAATAGTTTGTTGCCCTTAAATTACAATTTTTTATATTAAAAAGTTTATGTATAAATATCTTAATTAAAAACCAACTACTACATTATATTTTGAAAAGTCAAATGTCAAAATCTGTAGTAACTCAGTAACTATTTTGAAAAGTCAAATGTAAAAGTATAAAAATTAATTTTGTGTACAAAATTAATTTTTATACTTTTAACAATTCTTATTATAATTTTTTCTGAAAAGAATTAAATGAAACTATTATATAGGACCAACTAAACTTAATATACTATTGTATTATAATAAAGGTGTAAATTATATTATATTTTTACACTAATCTAAAATTTCAACATCATCTTTTGTAATCACAAGAAATAAAACACTATTGCAATAAATTACAAAATAAAATATAATGTTATACTTTGAGATATAATATTTCACTTTTAATAGTTATCATATCGTTAAAATTGTTACACATATAAAACTTTAAACTAAATTTAAGTATACTACTTTAATTTACTAATCTAAATTATAACTTTGTATATAAGGTTGTTAAAGCTAATACAATTTCATAATTTTCATGGTTCCCGTTTTATCTATTTATAACATCAAAATAATTCTAACATAAACAAAAGGACACCTACATGTATACACACTAATCATTACAAACAACCCAAGCTATTAATAACTCAACACATTTTGCCAATAAAATATTTAACAAGAATACATTTTTAAAATTTAAAATGCAAAGTTTCATTTAAAACAATTATTGGCTTACTACAATTATTTTTCTCAATTATCAACACTTAACATAAGCTATGCATTATTCCACCTTTTAGTGTGAGTTTTTAATAATTATCATTAACTGTTTTTTTTTCTAAACTAAATCTAAATAATACAAAATTCACTTTTACTATTAGATTATCAATTTAGATTTTGTAAAATTTATATAGTAACATCTTAAACTTAACAACTTTCTATTTTAAATGGATTCTACTAATATTTTAAGACAAAAGAAACAAAATAAACTAATATTATCAATTAAATATATCTTATATTTTTTGTATTTATGTACTCTTTTTGAAAGATTGAGTTTATATATTTACTGGAACAAAAGTTCATAAACAACTTTGTGCTAAAGCATAATATAAATTAAAACAGTATACTATTATTTAATAGTTTGTTGCCCTTAAATTACAGTTTTTATATGAAAATGTTTATGTATAAATATCTTAAACACCAACTAATACATCATATTTTGAAAAGTCTAATTACAAACATATGTGTGTACAGAATTAATTTTATAGTTTTAACAATTTTTATTATAATTTTTTCTGAAAAACATTACTCAAAACAAAAATATTATATAAGACCAACTAAACTTAATATACTATTGTATTATAATAAAATGTAAATTATATTATATTTTTACACTAATCTAAATTTTAAAAATCTTCTTTTGTAATCACAAGAAATAAAATATTATTACAATAAGTAAAAAAATAAAATATAAATGTTATATTTTGAGATATAACATTTCACTTTTAATATTTATATTTAAAATTGTTACACACATTAAACCTTAAACTAAATTAAAGCATACAACTTTAATTCACTAATCTAAATTATAATTTTGTATATAAAGTTATATAAAGTTGGTAAAGCTAATACACTTTCATGGTTCCAAAATCAGGGCGAAGCCGGGGCAAACAAGTACTAGTCACTAATCAAAAGTACGGGTCAACTACAGTAGAAGTACAAGATGTTTAAATGAAGAAAATAAGGATGGTCCCATCTAGAAACCAAATAATATTATACACAATCCTAAAATAGTCAAAATTTCATATTATTTTAACCAATTATTTTATTATAAAAAAAACTTTTTATTCGTTCAAACTTATTTACAGTTTTATTATATTTTTTGGAAATATTAGTGAATATAAAATTTGCAATAAAAAATAATCAAATGAAACCTTTTTTTTATGATTTACAACAAATATAACCGAATACAACTTTTTTTTACGTTATTCTGAAAATTAAATAAAGTTATTTTTCGTTGCATTTGAGATTATATTCGGTTGCATTAAATCATATTTTTCCAAAAAAAAAAATTAACAAGAGTTTTTAAAAATAAAATAACAAAAAATATTTTTTGCAAAAACTAAAAAAATAGGTCATGTTTTGTAGAAAATCTCTTAACAAATCATTTTATGAAACCCGGTTGAAGATGCGCTTACTAGGGTAATCACGGTCCCGTTGCTTCAGGTCAGATATCAAACCAGAATCAAATCGCAAAATAGTGGTTCTTAAAAAATTTAAACCAAACTGTAACCGTAAACCAACAAAACTAAGCTACTTGATTCAGTTTTAGTTGGTCCGGATTAGCGGATTTTAGCGGTTCTCGGCATAATTATTAAAATTAAGAAATAAAATAAAACCTTTCCGATTTAAATTTTTTCAAATAGCTTGATTAGTAAAATCATGAAATAAAAATACTTCTCATATTTAAATTTTCCTTCTTTAAATGTGCATAAATAATTAAATTATTTCTACGTAACAAAGTATTAACCGCAAATGATTAACGTTCAATTTAGTTACAACAAAGAAACATTGGATATGAAAAGTTTTATAAAAATATTCAACATTATTTTTAAAGGAGAGTAATGCAAAATCGATTGATATGTGTGATAAGTTGATAATTAAATATTTGATAAAATTTAGAAGAAATTTAATTTGTGATTCCTAAAATAAAATTATTTTATGTTATATAATCATAAATATAAAATTAGTTAACTCCTTATATATAATAAGCGTAAGAGAGATCTTATCCAAAACTTTGGTCGGTCACTGTATTACCAAAAGTATACGATCCGTTGGATTATAAAACTATAAATATTCAAATCGATGAGGACCGTTAGATATAATATTAAAAAATTTATTTGATTAATAATAGGATAGTATTTAAATACTAAAAGGTGTATTTTGATAATTTAAAACTATTATAAATGGGTTTTCTATATTGAATAGAAATCTTTATGTAAAAATTCGTAATTATCTTTTCTCTTTATTTTATGGATAGTTCCAGTTAGATAATAATTATTAAACCATCATTAAATTAAAGATAATTTTGTAAGCTTCGCGTGGGCTGTAAAATCGTTAAAATTTGTTGTCTAAAACTCAAGATAGAGCCCAAGAGCCCAAACAGTAAAGTTATTATCTAAATTTTAATAAATATTTTTTAATTATTGTAGCACCAATTTAATTTGTTTTCCTAATTCTTTTAAATTTATAAATTCTTTGTTTATTTCAATAAAATATTAAAATCAATTTAAGAAAAAATTAAAATCGATATGGTCCGTGTACGATCAGTATACGACCAAATTAATAATTATATATCGATGAGAATTGTTAGATCTAATATTAAAAAGTGTATCTGATTAATAATAGAATTATATTTAAATACTAAAAAGTGTATTTTGATAATTTAAAATTTTTCTATGTAAAAATTCTTAAATATCTTTTCTCTTGAATTTATGTATAGTTTCAGTTAGATAATAATTGTTAAACCAAATATCAAGATAACAATTCATATCGATTACAATGATACCCTACGTTATAAAAGAACTCATGTACATGAATAAATTTAAACACTTTTTTTTCTGAAGGAACATAACAATTCGATTAATCCAAATTATAATTATATTATTTTACATATAACAAACATAAAAGGATAATATAAAAATATTATTAAAATGTTGAGGGTTTCATATTCATAAACGATAATTTTGAATATAATACTTTTATTAAAATGTGTATTTGATTAAATGTAGGATTATATTTAAATACTAAGAACTGTGCTTTGATAATTTAAACCAATTATAAATTGGTTTTCTATATTGAATTGAATTCTTTGTGTAAAACTTCTTAACCATCTTTCTTTTCAGTTTATTTTATGGGTAGGTCAACTGGTCAAGTTAGATAATAATTATTGAACCATCATTAAATTAAAGATAATTTTGTTAGTTTCGCATGAGTTGTAAAATCGTCAAAATTCAATTTCTAAAACTCAGGATAGAACCCAAATATTAAAGTGAGTATCTAAATTTTAATAATTTTTTTATTATTATTGTAGCACCAATTTATTTATTTTTCCACTAATTCTTTTAAATATAGAAATTTTATGTTTTTTTCAATAAAATATCAAAATTAATTAAGAACAAATTCAAATCGATTAAGAATATAATAATATGAGAATAAAATTTTATATAATCATAAAATAATTTTTATTCTATTTAATAATTTTTAAGTAATAATGTATTTTAAAATTTTATTTACACTGTAAATAAAACAGAAACATTAAAAGTAAAAGCAGTTAGTAAGATAGTTATATCAGTATATATACTTGATATCCTTATTATATATATTAAATCCTTATATATAATAATCATAATAGGGATCTTATCCCAAATTTTGGTCGTAGACAACCAAATTAATAAGGACCATTAGATCTTAACTAGATAAATGAAAATCGTTAGATCAAATATTTAAAAAGTTTATTTTATTAATAATAGGATTATATTTAAATTCTAAAAGGTGTATTTTGATAATTTAAACCAAATATACCAAATATAAATAAGTTTTCTATATTAAATAGAATTTTCCATGTAAAAATTTCGTAACTTTTTTTTCTCTTTCATGGACAATTCCACCTATATAAAAATTGTTAAACCATATTTTAATTAAAGATAATTTAGTTATTTTCATGTAGGGTGTAAAATCGTCAAAATCTAATTTTTAAAACACAAGATAAAGCCCAAATTAATAAAGTGAAAATTAAATTCTAATAATAATTATTATATCATCATTATTTTAACACCAATTTAATTAATTTTTTCTAACTATTTTAAATTTAGAAATCTATCTTCAAAAATTAAAATCAATCTAAGAAAAATTCAAATCAACAAATAATATAATAATACGAGGATAAAATTTTATAAAATTGTGCATATTTTTAATCCTATTTTATTAAGTTTTATATCATAACTAATCAAATATTATTTATTATTAAATAATAAATTATACGTAAATGGTGATTTTGTTTTATAAGAACTCATACAGACCTAATTTCATTGTTAGCAGAACTATATTCATATTAAAAAAAACCTTATTTTGAAATTTTAGACTGAGCTACAGAAGAGGCCAAATTTTTTAAACCTATATACATTGTAAATTATTAAATTCGAAACTTTAAAAGTTTGCTAATCAATTAGTATAGTACATTTCTGAAAAATCGTACTTTACAAAAAATATTATCAAATAACACATGTCTGCAAGAAAAAAAATGAAAAAAAATCTTATTTTTCAAAAAAACCTATAAATTTTAATATGTTGTTGGTAGATTCAAACCTTAGATCATTCTACATGATAATTTTACTGTTATATCTAACATTTTTCAACAATTTAATTTGAAATATTCAACGATTATGGATTACATCATATAAAAATATAATTATAAATAAAATTTAAGTAACCGTGCATTGCACGGGCTATAAACTAGTATAGATAAGTATATAAATGTGGTTAGGACTGAGAGAAGATTTTTAAAGTAGTTGAATCGAAATCACGAATTACACTTTGATTTCGGTTCAAACCAATTTAAAATCGAATCAATTTTTACGAATTATGCAATTTAACCTGAATCGTAATCACTCCTAGCACTTACAATAACTTTTCTTATATCCTTCAAAATATCCATGTCCTCCAAAACTACAAAAATCATAAAATAACTCTACGTTTAATAAAAAAGAAAAGAAGTTAATCAGTTTATTTGTATCTAAAGTTCTAAAATACAGTGGATTTGATACGAGTGTTCTCGAATTATTCTTTGCGTCTCGCTACTTGTTTTAACAGTAACAATTAAGTATATGTGTTAATAGTAAAGTATAAGAGCAACACTAACAATTTTTTATACAACCTTCTTTTCTTTTAGTTTTTTTTATTAATTTTAAGGTTATTCAATATTACTAGCTCCCTAACCCGTGCAAGGCACATGTTTGCTTTAAATAATAGGTTTCATTGATATATTATTTGTGGTATTTTGCTTCCTTGATTGTAATCTATGTATATAATAATTTCCGAACAATTTTAAAGGGGTAAGAAGGTAATTTTACTTTCAAAAATAATTTTAAAAATAGCCACGTCAGCATTGTTATAAATTTAATCATTAATGTTATTGATTAAATATGGTTATCACAATCGATCATGCATTTTATTGTTTTTTTCACTAATTATGCTGAGTTTTGAAATCAAATTTTAGATTACTAAAATTTGAAATCAATCACAAAATTATGTTAAAAAAGAAAATAAATCATCTTGGATATTTTTTTGATAAAAAAAATTAAAATTAAATTTAAATTTTGAATAATTTATCAGATTGACCAAGATTTTTTGAAACTTAAATGGTGAGTTTTGAAAATAATTATATTTACTTATAAGTATAACTTCTTTTCTCTAAAATAAAAATAAAATGTACATAGTTTATCAAATCAAATTTTATATTAACGGTCCTATAAACCTACTAATAAATCACTTTTGTTTTCTCTAAAATAAAGATAATCATTGACTTAATTGAGTCAAACAATTTGAATCAAGATTTACAAAGTTAAAAATTTCTCAAATATCTTTCAAACACGTCTTATATCTTCATAGTTGAAGCTCCTTATGAGCTACCACCATATCTCGAAAGACACCTTCAAATCAAAATTCAAAATCTTAAATATATTTTATAAAAAAAAATTATAAATATTTTAATACTTTTATCAACATCAAACCCACCTTCTCCTAACAACAAGTAAACTCATGGTCAAATGTTGCAAGCAAAAAGATTAATTTATCGTAAAAAAAAACAATTACAAAACGAATTTCTATTTATAAATTATAATTATAGGTTTTTTCATTAAATAAATCAAAAGGATGTGATATAGTTAATAAATAAATAAAATTGGAAGCCCGTGCGCGGAATGCGGGCAAGAAAACACTAGTTGATTATAGTGGAAGAAAAATTATAAAACAGTTATTATTATATGTTTATCAAGGTTTATTATAATTTTAGACACATGTATTTTGACACATGTATAAAGCTAACAAACCTCTAACTCGCTTGCAAAGGAAGAACAACAAAATATTTTGAGCATAAGTGAAAACTCAAATTGAAGTCAGCTATGCGCTTAAAGAAAGTGTTCAAAATTTTCGTGTAGGACATGAGTACAATTGTAGAAGGTCATTGGTTCGATTCCCAAATCTAGCATAATTAAATCTACTTTTTGCATAAATATACTAACGTGGTTGAATCGTGGAATAAAATATTTCCCCAAAAAGTGTATGTTGGAGTATTAGAGTAACTATATACTATTCAATATTCTAGAAATGATATAAACCAATATTTATTTACTCAAAAATAAAAAACAGAGAAAATGGGAGAAAATGTGGTTTATGTAATAAGAGGTTTGAAAGTAATCTCAAAACAAGGTGTAGCACAATTGACCATGACATGAGTTCAATTGTGTAGAAGGTCATTGGTTCGATTCTTTGATATGTCATAATATTTTTAGACTTAACTAAAGGGTTAGAGGGATAAAAATGTAATCTCACGCGAATAAAATCACTTCCCAAAAACATCATGTTCTAGTATTAGATATAGAATAGATTTGTTCAATATATATTGATATAGTCCGGAGTCGAACCCAAAATGTTGGATACAATTGATTAAAAGCTAACTACTCTCGATTCATTTTATACAACCTTCTTAGTTATTTTTTTGAGAAACTTAAAGCTAAAATAATCTCCAAAGGTTCCTGACTTCCCAAAAAATTTAAAATAATTCCAACAAACTCTTAAATACACTCTTCAAAAATAATATAAAATGTCAACTCTTAATTATTTATCACATTTAAACAATTGTCATTGTTGTGAGAGAAATTTGGTACAACACAATCGAGAGAATCTCGCTAGAATATTCGCAAAAGTGTCCATGGTTATCGGACGAAGTTGTAGGCTTGCAGCTAGAAACCTGTAGCTCGCGGTAGGAACCGAATAGTTGAAATATATCTCCGGGGGCTGAGTTGACAAAACCACCGGTCGAAATAGGCAGCGTAAATCCTACACTACCAGTAAGTTCGCCGGAATAGGTATCACTAAGGTGCACGTGCCTTATGCTTCTCAAGAGTGAAAATCCGAATCCTTTAGTCAAGTGCCTACATATCTTATTTATAGGAATCAAGCTCCATGTAGTTCTATTTGGTTTATACTTCTTCCTTGCTGCAAATTCGGCTACTATAAGATAATCCATCTCAGAGTTATAGTCGAATTAGGTAGCTCCAGCCGAGCTTTCCAGTGTCCTAGTCCACATCCATAACTAAGTCATATAAATCCTCATGCATGTAATGCATATCCGAAACCACCAATACAAGTCCTATATTGATTATATTTGCTCCATCTAGTACGTTTTAGTAAGCTTAGAAGTCCTTCGCCAATTATACTTCTGTGCCCCTAAAGTATAGGGTTGCTGAGTCCTTGTCCAACTATAATTCTACCTTCCTGAGGTCCCGACTACTCGTCACCTGAGACCAGTCTCGAGGTTCGACCACCTGAACCTTAATGCCCTTCACCTGAACCTCGACACCTTGAACCTGTCTTGGCACCCTGAACCATATTAGAGTACCCTGCACCTGATCCATGGTGTCCTAAACCTACACCTTGGTACCCTTAAACCGCACCTCGGTCCATACAATCCTATCTCAATACACCCCCCATAACAAGTATGGGCCCATAACAAGTATGGGCCCATAACAAGTATGGGCCTATAACAAGTATGGGCCTTAAATTGAGCCCATGTGAGATTTTGGGCACAACAACTACCCCCTGGTTCCTTGCCGTATTGAATACAAAAGGAACCAAAACCTTTCACCCGTAAGCTCTAAGTCACATGAATCCGAAAAATTAAATAAGCTTCACATATTTTGATCCTCTAAGCTTACGCGAGAAAACTCTATGTAAGAAACAAGAGATTCAAATAACGACAACATCTATTTTGCCCTTTGATAAACAACCCTTAACCTTATATCCATCTATAGGTACACGGTTGAGCCTCATTCTCCCAAATGAACCTTTTACCTTCCTTCGTTATCCTCCCGAAAACCAATCCCGTATTCTAATTTAACTATAACATAAATTTCAGCTTATTCATTCCTTATCCCTTCGACAAGATTTCAAATTTAAATTAATAAGCAACAACCCTTTTGCATTCCTCCTAGAAATCTGAACCATTCATTAACCCTTCATATTTTCATCATTTTTTTTAAATTTTCCAACCAATCAAGGGACGCCACCTGGTGCGGATGTTCCTATACAAGCGTGCACTTAAAAACACGCCATTCCATCATTCATTTTCTTTTATTTCCCAACACAAACTCCACGGTTTTTACTTTCTTCCTCCTGATGAGAAGCTCCAAGGCGGTTCAAATCTCCGGTGATTCCCAAATTTCCGACGATTCTCCCCCTGTAACACTCCATAAGGTATGAATCTATTTCTATTTTTTACTTTTAACCCCTATTTGTCATTGCATGTCGTCATTGAATGTTCTTGACTTGTATATATATATGCATATATACATACATACACAATCATATATGCACACCCACTCACTCGTATCATCCGTGTAATCAAATTGAAGTCCAAGGTGCTGTGCATACATACCTTTTGTGAACTATAACCACACAATGTTACTTTTTTGTGCTACCATGTAACTAAGTAGAAATCCCGAAAACCCTTTAACCTCGTGTCTTTCTTGGTGTCATGAATCGCATACAACACTGTGTCCTTTCGTCTTCCTGACTGTCCTTGCATGTACGTGTAATTGGCAGTACATACCGTATATAGCCCGGGCTAGTAACACAGATATGCCATCATATAGGAGGATTTAAATTAACAACAAAAAACCCTTTCCTTTAGTTTTAGGTTTAAATTTCTGCATAATGAGACCTCTCCCGAGGTGAAGACCCCTATGGACCTCCATCTGTTCTTCAGGTATAGAAACAATTTTGTAATTTGTAATCCTCGAATCTTTGGAATTACTCAGATCACCATATGTTCGACCTAAATCCCCAACGACAACTCGCAAAGAACCCCAATCAAAAACCCTTGTAATCTTTTCGGTTTACTTGTCCTCTTTCTTGCCTGATTGAGAAGAAACCTGTCGGCCACTAACTCACCCTGCTCCATCCTTTGCAGATGTCAGGGAGCTCAACTGCGGCCAACTCGCATCAATCAACTGCCCAGGAGGCTCAAACTCATATCGACCTCCTAGATTCTGATACCTCGCTAACCAAAACTCCATCGCCAAAGCTGCCAAATGCCAACCCAGTTAGCACCAGGACCCGTTCTAAGGTTAAGGTGTTAATTCCCCATAAAGCTATTTCATCAGTTAAGACCAATCTTTTTTCTCATAAAATCAAAGATTCAAAATCGATAACCATTACTCAGACATCCTCTGAGAACCATCCAATCCTGGAAACCAGAACCTTGCCGCTCTCTAAGTATTATTCCCGCGAAGAAGAGGTTTCCTCTGTGAAACCTAGAACCTCTGAACCTAGCTCTGAGGTTGAGGTAGAGACCTCAGTGGACGAAGAAGCCCCTTCTGAATCCCAGGGCCTTATCCCAGCTTGTGAAGAACTTGACACGTCAATGAACGCCAATAGACTAAAGCTCCTTCTCCAAAAACATCAACCCAACTGTCGCCTAGTGATACCTTCCTCTGGGGAAAGGTGTCATCGTTTTGACAACTTTGAACCTGACCAACAGATACCTTGTGCCGTATTTTCAGCTACTTTTTTCAGAATGGGTTTGTCTATCCCTCTGCATCCTTTTATTCATGATGTTATTACCTACTACGATATTGCCCCGCTTCAAATGACTCCGAATGCCTATCGAATAGCAATGTGCATGTTCATCCTTTATGACCAACAGTTTGAGAAGAAAATGTCCGCCCGTGAGTTGGGTTTCTTTTACCAGCTTAAACAGACAGGAAAAAACTCTGGTTTCTTCTATCTCTCTGCCTAGGGCATCCATGATGGCCAGTGCATCAAGGGAAACAGGAAGGGGATGACCGACTGGTTACCTCAATTTTTGTATTGTTATTATTGTCCAGCCTATAGAACCGAGTTTAAAAATCCTAGTAAGTATTATGCGCGTAACTCCAGTATTTTTGTTTCTGAATAATTAGATGGTGAGGTCTAACCCATACTTAAACCTTGTATAGAGATTCCAAGTAAGACAGCCCTTAAAGGTCACTCCCTAGAAAGAGCCCAGGAAGCCCTGAAATTGTCAGCAGCACTAGAGGATGGTGCTAGTCTGCTGACAAGCCAGAACCTGATTAAATGCGGTTTCATGTCAAATGAGAGAACCATGAATTTGCTTTCAATGGAGGGCTCTGAAGCTGGAGCCTCCAACAGATTAGGTTTCCTGTTGCATCCTTACATTTTATTGCTTTTTATGTGCATCCATGCCATGCTTGCATCATATTTGTATATTGAACTGTTCATTTGACAACCCTTGACCTCTTTTGCAGATATGGCTTATGGTGTGCCATCCTTTGTTAACAAAACAATCAACTATGACGACCTTTTTGGTGATGAAGAAAAAGACCTTAACCCTATCGAAGCTACTCCTATTTCCAGAATGAAATCATCTGACGCCTCCCAAGATAAGTCCACCACTTCTTCGAAAAGGAAATTGCCGCTGACTGCCGTTGTTGATTCTACCAAAGGTTCAGGTTCCCGTTTCAGCAAAAAGCTTAAGCCATCTACTCCTGGAGCCCCTGGTGAAGGTTTGAACCCCTTAATCCGTAAATTTCTTAATATGGCCGGAAATCAGATCCCGGAGGAAGCCATCGCAGAGTGGGACAAGATGAGCCTGTCTGAAGCTGCCAAGGCCACCACTTGGTGTGAAGCTCAAAGCTTTTTCCAGACCCTGAAACGGGGTGAGGAGATGGTGGCAGCGGCTCGGGGCGACCAACGGTTATCCGAAGAGTTAAAGCAACTGAAGAGTTCCCTCAAAGAAAGTGAGATCGAGAGAAAGAAACTAGTTGATGCCAGTAAGAAGCTCAAGGCTTCCGAGGCTAAGCTCCTGAATGAACGTGACCAGTTGAACACCTCTATAATCAACCTTGATGCTGAGAAAGATACTCTAAAGGCTTCTTATACCAAGAAGGTTGGTGATTTTAAGAAGAAGTTGGATTCCCTCAATACCACCATCGCCTTGGAGAGATCCACTCATGAAGCTGCCAAACGGGAGAAGTTTGAAGCCGGATATAGCCGTGGGGTGAACGATTACATCGAGTCTACATATGACCACTTCCCGTCCCTGGATTGGGCCTTGCTTGGTGATGACGCGGTGAAGATGGTTGAGGAGATTAAGAAGAAAGAAGCTGAGGCTGCGGTAGATCAGGAGAAGGCTACCCAGTTGGAACCTGAAGGTGAGGCTCAGGGTGCAGACGGCACCAGCCTAGAGGTTTAGATAGAAGATGCGGAGAAAGCCAATATAGCTCCTGATCAAGACGTTCCCAATGCCTCCCCTGTCAATCCTGCTCCATGATTATTAATTATCGGTTTCCTTTAAAACATTTTCACCCTTTTATGGGTTAACTTTCGTTTTGATAACATTCCCGGCGTTCGCGCCATAAGTTTCAAACATTGGATGAGGGTGCGGGTACCTCAGAATACCTCGCAAGATGTAACCTTTAACTCTGGTTTTCATCTTTTTAATTCTATCATACTTTATCTTCCTTATGCTCAAAATCTACACATAGGCTTGCCATGCTATCTTTTACCATGCATATGCCTTAGACTGCCATGATAGGTTTACATGCGGCTGACTGCAGCTTCATTCCAAGTCCTGAACGCACAAGTTAAACCTGTTCTGCAGCGTTAGATAACCAATATCCTTGGGCCAGTAAGTGGATATGTGCCCATCCAAGAATATCCATGATTTATACCATGTAGGTAGCCAATATGATCCCAACCGTGAGATCATTTTTACCAAAGGTTGATCCATACGCATATTTGCGTTATTGTAGCCACAAAACCTGAAGCCTACCTGAGCAGTAATCCGTTTCTTAACCAAAGATACAAACCGTATATGATAAAAATTATTCACAATATGATTATTCCAAGAGTGTAATGTGTAAGTAAACCATCCTCGCACCTAATATCCTTAGGTGCATAATATATATTCCATAGATTAAAATATCCATAAGCCATTTTATCCAATGCCTTAGAAAAACCCAATTATCAACGCATATCCCTATCTAGGATAATGTGCCATTCAATTCCATGTACTCCATAAATCCGCATGAAGCTTAATCCGTGCTACAGCTTCAGGGGTTCACCGACCTTGAACCTCCTTACTGTAGTTTTCACCTTTTTAATGTTTCATCTCGCAATCGTGCAAGGGGGTTTAATCCAGAGTGTGGCCTGTGTTTGGCTCCCACACTTTACCATGATATTTATGCCTAGTATCCCTAGGACTTACATGAGTTGTAATAAGCGTATATGTTTAATTCATAAGTCTTAACCTCCACCTCATAATCTGTGAGTGTGAATCTCCAATCCAATCCAAACCTATTAAATTCAAACCAAATCCATTGAATCCAATCCAAATGATATTATGTTTCAAAACTTGACATTTTAAACATTTTAAACATGTATTGTGTACTCAAAAATTTATTAGTTTAAACTTGTACCGAGTATATCCACTACCCCCCAGTTCTTTATCATATAATCATTTATGGTGAAGAACTAAACGGAAATAGCCATGCATTCAATATTTATCCACGTGTAATTCTTACAGTAAACACATAAAGAATAACGGAGCGTTTAAGCAAGAACAACCATATGAACTAGAGATAGAGGTTTCATTAATATTGTAAAGTTTGTCAAAAGACGTCAAATAGGTAGGGTGTGCATACACTACCCCCCCCCCCCCCCCCCCCCGAGTGTTCAGAGAACAAATGAAAATATCTTACTATGAACCTAAAACAAATTGCTTTGAAACTGAGCCAGACAGCTGTGAAGCTGGTGCCAACAACTATGAAGCTATACCTAAGCATGGCAGTTACAACTAATAAACCGCTTTTATTGTTCCTATGCCTGAAAGAGGCCTACAGAAATAGTACCTGATGATTTTACTGGTAAAATTTCTTAAGATGCTCACCATTCCATGCCCTTGGAATGAGCTTTCCGTCCAAATCCGTGAGATGATAGGTACCTTCCCATAAGATAGCCTTTATGAGAGAAATTTGGTACAACACAATCGAGAGAATCTCGCTGGAATATTCGCAAAAGTGTCCTTGGTTATCGGACGGAGCTGTAGGCTTGCAGCTAGAAACCTGTAGCTCGCGGTAGGAATTGAATAGTTGAAATATATCTCCGGGGGCTGAGTTGACAAAACCACCGGTCGAAATAGGCAGCGTAAATCCTACACTACCAGTAAGTTCGCCGGAATAGGTATCACTGAGGTGCACGTGCCTTATGCTTCTCAAGAGTGAAAATCTGAATCCTTTAGTCAAGTGCCTACATATCCTATTTATAGGTATCAAACCCCATGTAGTTCTATTAGGTTTATACTGCTTCCTTGTTGCAAATTCGGCTACTCTAAGATAATCCATCTCAGAGTTATAGTCGAATTAGGTAGCTCCAGCCGAGCTTTCCAGTGTCCTAGTCCACATCCATAACTGAGTCCTATAAATCCTCATGCATGTAATGCATATCCGAAACCACCAATACAAGTCCTATATTGATTATATTTGTTCCATCTAGTATGTTTTAGTAAGCTTAGAAGTCCTTCGTCAGTTATACTTCCGTGCCCCTAAAGTATAGGGTTGCTGAGTCCTTGTCCAACTAGCATTCTACCTTCCTGAGGTCCCGACTACTCGTCACCTGAGACCAGTCTCGAGGTTCAGACCACCTGAACCTTAATGCCCTTCACCTGAACCTCGACACCTTGAACCTGTCTTGGCACCCTGAACCATATTAGAGTACCATGCACCTGATCCATGGTGTCCTGAACATACACCTTGGTACCCTTAACCTGCACCTCGGTCCATACAATCCTAGCCCAATACACCCCTGCTGGGCCTATAACAAGTATGGGCCTTAAATTGAGCCCATGTGAGATTTTGGGCACAACAGAGATGACTAGATAGCTAGAGCGAGTGCAACTCAAAATTTTGTGTAATATCATAAACAATAGTTTTGGTACCTTCTTATTTTAAAATCATCCTTGAACATAAAGTAAGATTAGTAAATTAATGAGATTAACATGCGAAACTCATTGAAAGCACGTAAGAGCCAGAAAATTATAGTTATCGGGGCTAGATTATAGTAAAAAAAAATTAAATTTATTAAAGAAAATTTGTTTTTAAAGGAGAATTTTGTCATGTTCTAAAATTAAATAACAATAATATTATTAAAATATACTAGAGTTTACATATATTACAAAACAAAATTTTCAAATTATTAAGCAACTTTTTATGATACTATAAATTACTTCTAAAATTTTTGATGTCATCTATTGAATTCAAATTATATTTTAATAGATGAAAAATAATAACTAAAATAAGATGAACATACTTTAAATGTCTTGAATCAATATTAAAGTACTGGATAAGAAAAAAAAACACTAAACAAGAAAAAGATGTTAAAGTGACGGTTCTTATTTACTAATTGTTGTGGAATAAAAACTGTGTTTGCGAATTTAATGCTAGGTTTAGAGAGTTTCGAGCTTTAATGACTGTTCTCGTATTTCGTGACTAAATCGGTCATCACAAGAATCTGTAAGTTTTTAAACTTCAGGGAATAGTCTGTGAACTATCCAGAACTTGGGGTACTAAACTGCACTTTGACAGTTTAGTCCCATTTTGTCTCGAAGGTGTCGACCTCATTTGAGGCCCCTCACTTTCGACCTCATTGAGGTCGACTTCAAAATAATTTAATTTTTTAAATATTATTATTGAATAATAATATTTATTTTACCAAATGTTTTTAAGGGTACTTTCGACCTCATTTTAAGGTATTTTCGAACTCATTTCGAGGTATTTCAGACCTCATTTTGAGGTATTTTCGACCTCAGTTTTGAGGTATTTTTGACCTCATTTTGAGGTATTTTAGACTTCATTTTGAGGTATTTTCGACCTCAATTTTTGAGGTATTTTTTACCTCGATTTTCGACTTCAATTTGGTCCTAGGTCGAACAAAACGACCCCAGTTTTTCATGTATTTTCGACCTCATTTTTGAGGTATTTTCGACCTCGATTTTCGACCTCAATTTGGTCCTAGGTCGAACAAAACGACCTCAGTTTTTCATGTATTTTCGACCTCATTTTGAGGTATTTTCGACCTCATTTTTGAGGTATTTTAGACCTCATTTTGAGGTATTTCCGACATCATTTTTGAGGTATTTTAGACCTCATTTTGAGGTATTTTCGACCTCAATTTTTTGAGGTATTTTAGACCTCATTTTGAGGTATTTTCGACCACATTTTTGAGGTATTTTAGACCTCATTTTGAGGTATTTTCGATCTCATTTTGAGGTATTTTTGACCTCATTTTTGAGGTATTTTAGACCTCAGTTTGAGGTATTTTTGACCTCAATTTTTTGAGGTATTTTAGACCTCAATTTCGACCTTAAATTGGTCTTAGGTCGAACGAATCGACTTCAAATTTCTATGTGTTTTCGACCTTAGCCTTTCGACTTCAGTCTAGGGTTTCTTCGACCTCGGTTTCGACCTTAAATTGGTCTTATTAGTGGATCCTTTTAGGAAACACTTAAACATAATAAACTTTCAAATTTGGGGCATGCCATGTTCTTAGCATCTCAGTCCCTTATTTCTTCATCGTCTCTTGAATCCATAACCTCGATTGGGAGAACATGTCCCCCGACTCCATCAGGCCTTAACGCGGCTATATAGTAACTCCTAGCCATATTTTGATCTCCTTGTTCTTCACCAACCTCGTTCCTTGTTGGGAACTTGATTTTTAAATGGTAAATTGAGGCAACAGCCTTGAATGCATGAAGGTCTGTCCTCCCAAGGATTGCATTATAAGTCGAGGTTGCCTTTATCACCAAGAAGTTCAACTTTTGAGTTGTTGTTTGTGAACCTTGCCCTATTGTCATAGGGAGCTGAATAGTTCCCTCTACATAAGATTCAACCCCATTGAACCCATATATGGGCATGTTTGAAGGAGTCAGTTGTGAATCGGTATATCCCATCTTGATGAAGGCGTCATGGAACAAGATGTCCACGGAAGCTCCATTATCTACCAGAACCCTATTAGTTTTAGAGTTTCCTATTACAGGTATAATGACCAACGGGTCGTCATGGGGGAACTTCACCCCTTCAAGATCAGAATCATCAAAGCTAATAGCTACTTCTGTCTTGGCACGTTTCGGTGCTTCTCCTACAACAGTCATTACCTCTCGGGCATAAGCTTTCCTTGAGTTTCGGGAGGACCCAGCAGCAGTCGGTCCTCCAAATATCATGTTGATGACAGGCCCTCGGGGCTTAGGATTACGATCTTGATCGTTGTCCTTCCTATCATAGTCTTTTCTTTCATAGTTTCCTTGTTAATTTCCTATATTCCTATCCTTAGTGAACTTATTGAGTTTTCCTCTTCGGATTAAGAACATGATCTCATCTTTCAGTTGTTTACAATCGTCGATGTCATGACCAACTTCTTTATGGAAACGACAGAATTGATTCTTGTTTCGTTTCTCCAAGTCGGATCTTAGTGGCTTTGGCCAACGAAGATCTTCTTCCTTCTCAATATCCATCAAAATTTGACTTCTTGAGGTGTTCAACCTTGCATACTCATTGAACCTGGGTCCAAAGTTGTTCTTTTTAGGTGGAGAGTCAGAATCCTTCGCTGTCCTGGGATATTTGTCCCCAGTGTCATACTGTTGAGTCTCCTTTCTCTTTTTTCTGTTTTCACTTCCCTCAACAGTGGGTTCGTATTTCTTCATGCTTTCATCGGCCTTGATATACTTTCCGGCTCTATCTTGGAGCTTCAACATGCTTTCGGGTGGATGCTTTGCCAAGGATCTCTTGAAGTGATCATAAGTGGTTCCTTGTTGCAGGGCTATCATAGCTACTTTGTCCTCCAAGTCCGGGACTTTCAGAGCCTCCCTAGTGAATCGATTTATGTATTCCCTCAAGGATTCATTCTTTCCTTGCTGGATTCCCATAAGAGATGCAGAACTCTTTTCATGCACCCTTCCACTAACAAACTGATTGATAAATGCCTTGCTCAGCTCCTTAAAAGATCCAATAGAATTGGGAGGGAGACGACTGTACCAACGTTGAGCCATGCCCGCAAGGGTTTGTGGAAACGCTCTGTATTTGACTGCATCATTGGTAGGCTGCAATAGTAGTGCATTAGAGAAAGTTCTCACGTGATTCGCGGGATCTCCCGTTCCATCATAAGCTTTAATGGTTGGCATCTTGAATTTTCTGGATATATTAGCTTTCATGATATCCTGAGTGAAAGGTGGTGTAGGATCATTAGGATCTCCTAGGGGTAACAACACAGTAGGATCACCCTTTGGGGCTTCAGCCCTCTTGGTTCTTCTCGGTGCCGGATCTAAATTGATCACCGGGACCCTTCCAGTTGCTTGGCTTTGTCCTTTTGCAGCCTCCTCTTCCGCCAATACTTTCTTGAGCCTTGCAGCCTCTACCTCATGGGCCGTAATCTTTTCCTTGGTGGTTTGGGGTTGTTCCCGATTTGTTTGGGAAGAACGTCTCCTCCTTGGGGAAACATCCCTCTCTTCTCCAGTTGAATAATTCTCGTCCTCAGTATAGGGACCTGAGTAATCTTGAATCAAAGGGGTATGTCGAGTCTGAGTTTGTTGATTTTGGGGTCCCAGACCTTGAACATAAGGAGACACATATGCTTCGTGATAGGTTGGATTGATACCACTACTGCCCACCGTGGGTCGAGGTGGCATACCATAGGTTGGCATCCCTAAAGTTTGAGTCACGTATTGGGGAAGATCTGTGGTGTGAAGTTGTAGGCTACGTGGTGCATTCATGAGCAGTGGAGAGGTTGTGATTGGTTGCTGTAGAGTGGTCTCTTGTGGATTAGGTCCATGAACGACCATTTGTAGGGGATTCGTCCCTTCAACCGAAATTGAGATTTCTGGTCCTTGGGTAGCGGTGAGGGGGATACTCGCCCCTTGAGTTCCAGTAGTTTGCGGCGGTTGGCCTCCGTGAGTCTCCGTTTCAGGAGTAATAGAAAGTCCTTCAGAAATCTGAGTTTCTCGAGTCGTTCTTCGTGTGTTTGCCATTGTTGATGTTGTCTTCCCACAGACGGCGTCAAATGTTTTGGAATAAAAATCGTGCTTGCGAATTTAATGTTAGGGTTAGAGAGTTTCGATCTTTAATGACTGTTCTCGTGTTTCGTGACTAAATCGGTCCTCACAAGATGCCTACGTATCTCAATTCGTAATTGAGAATCATGCCAAGACGTAGTTCTGATTGAAGGATCATGTCCTTTATATAGGCGTCAGGAGCCTTGTATTTAGGGTATGTTTGGTAGACTTAGCGAATAAGTCTCCTTCTTGACAGTGGATAAGTATTGTATTCCTTGGTGGACAAGTCTTTTCCTTATCGTAGGATAAGGACTGTGACTAGTTATTTCTTTTGATTGAGATTCTATATCTTTCTTTGTAGAAGTCAGACTTTTTGGATGATTTTATCGCACTTTGGACTCTTTTTATGAGTTGTATATTTTCCCTATTTATTAATTATGAAATTAAAAAATAATTAGGGTTTCAGGCCTTTTTATCGGGCCTAAATCTTGGACCAATCTAGGTCTAATTAATACGTCATTAATTATATTTCTAGGTTTATTTTTAGCCCATATCACTAATAATTACTCTTTAATATTTATGTTAAAAATCAAAAGTTTTATTTATATTATCAAGATAAAACATTTGACATAATTAAATTTAATTTTTAGTGTTTTTAATGTAAGAGAAAGTAAATTACAAGTAAAAATTATGATTTGATAAATGATATATATCTATACTATAATATTATAAGCAAACCACCCTCTATTTGGTTGGTAGTTTTGTCATTTAGTTTGGTTCTCTAAATAATAAACGTTCGATGTAAATATAGGTAAATGAGAACCGTTGGATGTAATATTAAAATAATATTCTTTTTTTATATCTAAAATGCTCCCACGGGTTCAAGGTTCGAATCCCGTCAACAACATATTAAAATTTTTTAAGATCAAAATACAAATAAATGCTAATAAAATTAGATAAAAAATACTAAAAAATCATATAAAAAATACTATTATAAGAAAACTACCATCTATTTGGTTGGTTAAAATAAGATAAAAAATACTAAAAAATCATATAAAAAAAATACTATTATAAGCAAACTACCATCTATTTGGTTGGTTGGTAGTTTGGTTCTCTAAATAATAACTGTTAGATATAAATATAGATAAATAAGAACCGTTTGATGTAATATTAAAAGAATATTATTTTCTTGGTATCTAAAATACTCCCACAGATTCAGGATTCGAATCCCGTCAACAACATATTATTATTATTAAATATTTATATCATCTATTTTTCTAAGCTACATTCAAAAGTTCAAGATATTATTCCGTCGACAACATATTAAAAAATTTTAAGATCAAAATACAAATAAATGCTAATAAAATAAGATAAAAAATAATAGTAAATCATATAAAAATACTAAAATAATAAATGAAAAATACTAAAATTCATTCGTGCATCGCACGGGTTATAGGCTTGTAAAAATTAAAGATGTAAACACACATTATAAGAATTTAAAGAGTACTATTTTAATGTTTAAATTTTTAATGTGATACTAAATAAATTATATGAAAATTTCTAAATTTATATAGAATTAAAGTTAAAATTTAAAATAAAAGTTTACAAATATTGAGGAAGATAATTATATGTGAATTTTTCTTCAAATTTAATGGAGGCCGAGTAAAAATTATACTTGACTTATTTTAATCTTAGTGGGACTTTTGTCCCCACTAGCCCCGCTCCGCCACTGCGTAAGAGCATCTTCAAGGGCAATCCTTATTTTTATTCCCTAAAGTATAATAAAATAATTATTACCTAAAATATAGGGAATTAAAAAATTGTTTTACTCCAATGGTGTTACCTCTCTCGTTATCTATAACTTTAAATAATAATATTAAATCAATATTTTAGGTAGTGTGGGGAAATGATGAGATTGTTAAAGTACATATATATATTGTATTATAAGGAAGAAATGTTGAGATGACATTATAGGGGTTTGATTTTCTCCCCTAACAAATAAAGGGGATATGGAGCATGGTTGGATTCATGCATTTGAGTCTCAACCCCTAAATTTTGTCCACTTAGATCAAATATAGGTAAGGGGTGTGTGCATTTGAGATGACGAGTGTTGGCCAAAGAAACATGATACATAATCGACATAAAAAGTCTAGGATATTAAGAAATTTGTAATTTTGTGATAACACGAGTGGTTGAAGTTTAAATGCAATTGTTAATACTTAAATTGATATATTGCATATTTTTAGTATATTTATTTATATGTATACAGTGTACGGGTGTCAACTCAAGAAATGTAACATAAAATTGGCATAAAAAATATATGCAAATAGGTTATTTTATTGTTTATGTATTTTACTTTGTAAAATATTGTGTTCGCTATTTATATTCTACTAGCTTAAAACTCGTGCGATGCACGAATTATTTTTAATAATTGTTATTTTTACGTTTTAATATTTTATTATTTGCACTTTTTAAAAAAAAAATAGGGCACGTTAAACTTTTTTAAATAATTAAAAAAATTAAAATAGATTTTAAAATAAATCAGTAACGATTTGCCTGTGATATTTTTGGAAAAGAATGGGTTTTAGTAATGAAAAATAGAAAAAGTAACATGTTTGAGTGAAAAAAGTATTGCCCGTAATTTAAAGTATTTAAAATAGTTTTAAAAATAAATAAGTAAAGATTTGTCCGTGATATTTTTGGAAAAATGAGGTGTTTTAGTAAGGAAAAATTAGAAAAATTAACATTAATTGAAAAAGGTAATTGCCCGTGATTTTTTCAGAAAAATAGGGGATTTTATTTGAATATACAGTTTTAATATTCTCCTAAAATTTTGATTAGGAACCTGAATCTACCGTTTTAATATTCTTCCTAGTTTTTTGATTAGAAAATATATCTCAATTGTCTTTTAAATCTTTGCTAATGAATGAAACTAAATATACAATTTTAATTTTTTGCTTTAGAATCTTTACTAATGTAGGAAACTAAATACAATTATAATATATCTCCGAAATGTTTTATTAATGAATATCCTTACTAGCATAGAAAATATTATCTTAATATTCTCCTGGATTTTCTGTTTAAGTCAAAACTAAATATACTATATTAATATTCTCCTAAATTACTCTACGAGTAATATTCTCCTAAATTTTCTGTTCAAGTCAAAACTAAATCTACTATATTAATATTCTCCTAAAATTACTCTACGAGTTCAATTTATTAGTAAAATTTTTTTACTATCTTTTGATCGATGAAAATATAAGGAGACGATTTGAGAGTGGCGAGACGATTAGAGAGATGCCTCTTAAATTGTTTTGATCTATTTTTTTCTAATTTTCTCAAAATTTTGAATTAATAATATTAAAGGTTATAAAACATCTAAATTACCTTTTAAATCTTCAGTAATATAAATCTTAATTACCTATATTCTCCTAAACTTTCTTCTTAAGTCAAATTACTATTTTAATATTTTGCCAAAACTTTTCTTCAAGTAATTTAAAATCTTTATTACTGAGAAATTGAATATACTGTTTTAATATCCAAATTTTTTTTATAGAAAATATCTCAATGTTTTTTAAATCTTTGCTATGGAGGAAACTAAATATACAATTTTAATATTTTTGTCTTTAAATCATTACTAATGTAGAAAACTAAATACAATTTCAATATTTTCCTAATTTTTTTTAATGAATATACTTACAAACATAAGAAACATTATCTTAATATTCTACTAAATTTTTTGTTTAAGTCAAAACTAAGTATATTATATTAATATTCTCATAAACTTAGTCTACGAGTCTGATTTATTTAGTAATTTTTTGTATTATCTTTTAATCGAGAAAAATAATAAGAAGATGATACGAGAGGTGCGAGACGATTTGACAGGCGCTCTCAAATTGACTTGATCTATTTTTCTAATTTTCCACAAAATTTTGAATTAATAATATTAAAGGTTATAAATATCTAATTGCCTTTAAATCTTCACTAATGGAAATCTTAATTATCTTATATTATTCTAAACTTTCTTCTTAACTTAAATTACTATCTTAATATTCTCCTAAAATTTATCTCAAGTCAAATTACCATGTGATATCTTCTTAAACCTTTCTCTTAACTCAAAGTTACCATCTTAATATTTTCCTAAATAAACTATTAGAAATTATGTTATCATAATTTGTTTTGTAAAAAACATACGTTTAATTTATCTATATGTTTTAAATATATATTAAAAATCATTTTTTAAGCTTTACTTTCAAAAATATATAGAAGATAATACTTATAGAAAATGTAAATTTTTATAAAATAAAATGTAGAAGTCTTATTTTCTTTTCATTTATTTTCTCGAGTACCTATGTTTTAAATAATAAAAATTAGAATTTTAAAAATATTTAAATTAAATATTTTCGTATAATAAAATTGATAATAGATGGTGTAATTTATTTATTAAATTAGTTTGTTATCTGTTTAGATTTGGTTAACAACGAGAAAGCGGGTCATTGAGAGAAACATGTTAAACGTTGGTGCGATTCATTTAGGAAGAGCACATTTTATGCTAGAATTTAATATTAATTTAATATTATGTATTTTATAATAGAAGTTGAAATGTGAATTTTAAGATAAATAAAAATGATTATAAATATACTAATATTTGACATAATATTAAATAATAAAAAATATTAAACAATTGACCTTTTCAATATTTATTCAAAATTTCGGTAAATGATAAAGACGAAACGGAGAATTCAAAAGAAACCTTATTTTATGTAATCAATATTATTTTATCTAAAAACATATTTTGTAGAATATTTTTAGAAAAATTTAAAGAAATTATTATAAAGTCGCTGCGAAGCGTGACTTAGTAAACTAGTACTTATATAAAGAAGAAGACGGGTGTGTGGCGCCTCTCAAATCACTTCGATTATTTTTCTAATTTTCTCAAAATTTTGAATTATTAAAACTAAACATTCGAAAATATCTCAACTGCCTTTAAAATCTTTACTAATGGAGACAACTAAATATATTATTGAATTAAAATTTTTACTAATGTAGGCAACTAAATATAAAATTTTAATTTTCTCCTAAATATTTTATTAGAAAATATCTCAATTACCATTTAAATATTTACTAATGGAGAAATTAAATATAAAATTTTAAAATTCTTGTCATTAGATCTTTACTAATCAATCAATATACTTATATAAAGGAGAAGACGGGGCGGTGAGGTGGCGGCTCTCAAATCGCTTCGATCTATTTTTCTAATTTTCTCAAATTTTGAATTATTAATATTAAAGATTCGAAAATATCTCAATTGCCTTTAAAATCTTTACTAATGGAGTAAATTAAATATACAATTATAATATTCTTGTCTTTAAAATCTTTACTAATGCAGGAAACTAATATACAATTTTAAGATTCTCCTAAATTTTTAATTAGAAAATATCTCAATTGCCTTTTAAATATTTATTATTAATAGAGGAAACTAAATATACAATTTTAATATTCTTACTTTAGAATCTTTACTATTGGAGGAAACAAAATTTTGGATTAATAAAAATTACATTTTAGATAAATTCTCAATTTCCTTATTACTATTATCTAACGGAAAAAACTAATATATTATGTTAATATTCTCCACTAATACAATTTATTTATTAAGAGCATCTCCGATAGACTCTTTATCTTGGCTCTTAACTTAGAAATTATTGGAATTATAAGGATGGAGAAGAAAAGTGTTGCTCCAAAAGACTTTTAGTGGCTCTTAAAATCACTAATAGCCTCTTCTATCTCCTCTATTTTAAGAACCTAATTTTGTTCTTAATTATTATTATATAATATATTCATAACTACTCTCTCTCTCTCTCTCTCTCATCTCTCTCTCTCTCTCTCTCTCTCTCTCTCTCTCTCTCTCTCTCTCTCTCTCTCTCTCTCTCATCTCTCTCTCTCTCTCTCTCTCTCTCTCTCTTCTCTCTCTCTCTCTCTCTCTCTCTCTCTCTCTCTACTTTCTTTTACATTTTTAATGAACTAAATAATAAAATACTGATTAAGGAGGGAATATAAAGAGCATTGTTGGAGATGAATATGTACTAAATCAATAAGAGCCTATATTTTATATTATTTATAATAAGTGAATTAAGAGTCTCTTGGAGATGCTCTAAATATATTATTTTAATATTTTTACCTTTAGAATCTTTATTATTGGAGGAAACAAATTTTTTGATTAATAAAATACATATTAGAAAAAATTTCGATATCCTTCTTAATATTTTTCTAATGGAGAAAACTAAATATACTATGTTAATATTCTCCTAAACGTTCACTACTAATCTAAGACTTTATTGCACTGTGATGGCCCCAACTATAATTTTTTTGCACGAAAATGGCTTAATTATAAAAGTAGTCACTTGCATATCTCAACTATTATTTTTTTTAGCATTTTAATGGTTTTCATCAAATTATAACTAACGACTTTACACTATTAAGGGTAGTATTGTCTATTGTAGTTTCAACGGTAAGAAAATGAAGCTTATTCCATTCCTTTCCAAGGCCACAGAACCAACACTATCTTCCTCTTCCTTGTGGCCATGGCCATGTTGTGGAAACCTGAAGACTATCTTTTCAAG
Source organism: Heracleum sosnowskyi (assembly GCA_030848705.1). Classification (NCBI taxonomy): domain Eukaryota; kingdom Viridiplantae; phylum Streptophyta; class Magnoliopsida; order Apiales; family Apiaceae; genus Heracleum; species Heracleum sosnowskyi. Next base: position 17,852,756 of record CM061239.1, read on the forward strand.
ACGAAACGATAACAAAATCAGATTATGTAGCTGCAGAGTCTAGCTGTACTAATTCGTCGATTTGCGAGTTGTCAACTGATAATGAACTCGGTTTATGTACCACTGAGCTGGAAGAGGATGAAAATTCCAGCAAAGGTTTGGATCAGTCAATATAGAATGTGATTCGAGGGGCGAGATCATCAACGAAAAGGCTATTTTTCGATAAGCATATTGGAGAAGCAACTAGTTGTATACTTAGAGATCAACATCAGCTAGCAAAGACTAACAACAACAGTACTAGTATTAACAAAAATGATTGTGCTCCAAGTAATGATACTAAAGTAGTGTTAATGGAAATGGACTCGAGGGATCCATTCGAAGATTTCAAGAAATCGATGGAGGAGATAGCGGAGGCCAGTAGCTTCAACATGAAAGATGATTGGAATTCACTTCATCAGCTTTTGAGTTGGTATTTAAAATATAACTGCAAAAGCAACCATGGCTATATAATTGGAGCTTTCATCGACTTGTTGGTTTCACTCGAGTTCTCGTCTTCTTCCAACTCCATCATCTTCCGGTACTACTTGTGAAAATGATCTGAATAGTTCTTTTGAAACATCATCAGCAGAATACATATAAACATGACCAGAGGGAAACATAAAAGCAGAGGTGAATCCTCTTCTTTCATCTTCTGAACCGACGTTAATTCCATGATTTGTAATTTAGGTAGGCCATTTGCACATGAATTAGCTAAACAGAAATTTCAATACCTGTAACTGATCCGTGGTCTTAATCTCACTACCAAGGATTTTGACATTGTTCAAGCATTCTCAGAACATTCAGGACAACATGTCACGTTGCGAGAAAGATCCGTGTTCTCTGATATATAACCCCGTTGTGGCTTCCTCGTCTGATGATGTAAAAACAGTAAAATCCGCTGCTCGGTTACAACTCCTGGTGTTGGAAACTGAAGCTTTCCACATCTCGTAAGTTTAAAACTGTGCAGAAAAACCAGGTTTTAGTTACAAAGTATATGTGCCATGTTGATTAAGATAAATCTTGTACGTAATCTGCATTTTCTTTATCCCAAGTTACATGTACATGTATTGATATCATGACACGAAATCAAGTTAATTCTGTGTGAAAGAAAGATTATGTTGGGATTTATGGGTGATAGCATAGAAACAACTTAACCTTGTATATACTTAATTTTTAATTAAGTAGAACATACTGTCACAGCCAAAGTATGTTCTTGTAATCAGTGTGCAATGTCATCTTAGTTATGTAATTTGGAAGAAGTTCACTTGCTGTGTTCAAGCCTCAAAGAATGCATATTAGATGACAGCATGAATAAAGGTTACTGTCATAAGCATTGACAGTAAGATTACAAGAAGACAGAATGTTGCAAGTCACGAAAGCATATTCACTCTGACAGCAACATTGGCGGAAGACTACGCGACAGCAACTTTAGCCCTCGACAGCAAGTTTGGAAACCTCGACAGCACTCTGTGCGGGGAACTCATACTGTCACCAAAAGAACATTCCTGTGACAGCAAGCTTTGCGGCAAAAGTAACTGTCTCGAGAAAGATCCTTGTTCTAGGTATCTTCTCAGTCAAATCCCGTGACAGTTTCAATGTTCAAGAAACAGGCGTGTTGCAATATCCCTAAGCCGCACCAAGTCTGCAAGACTACGACAGAAGCTTCAAGCACTACAAAACAAAAGCGAATCAATTCAAGAGCAAGGTCAAGTCTCTATTTGCTGAATTGTTTTAGCTGGAAATAGAATGAATCTAGGTTGCTTTCTTTGTAATGTATATCTGACATGTTAGCAATTTAGGAAAGTCACATGGGTAGACAGTTTGTAAGAAGCTGCCACTTGATAATGACAGCAGCTTCACAAACCCGTGTTGACAGTGATAGGATTAGTTTTAATACTTAGACTATCAATTCATTCTAGGTACGAAGTGGTAACACAAGCAAGTAAGTGTCTTTAAGAAAAACGAAGCTCAAGAATTCTCTCTTGAGGTTGTAGCAACACTTTGCAAAATAAATAAAAACATTTATTTTGTGAAACTTGTCTTTTAGACCATACTGTTTGTGAATGCATACATATTACTGATAACGTTAAATCTTAGTTTTGGTTGTTGAAATTGTGATTGAATTTTATCAGTATTGCATTCATCCCCCCCTTCTGCAATACACGAGGACCAACAACTGGTATCAGAGCAATCAGATTAACATACATATCTGAGATCACGACGACAATGCAGAAATCAAACAGTATCAAGATCCCAGCTTTTGATAAAGAAAACTACAGCATTTGGAAAAGAAAGATCTTGTTGTTTATCAAAGCTGTGAATCCACTATACCCAGGTATTCTCGAGAATGGTCCTTTCATTCCAAGGAATGAAATTGAAGCCACAACAGTAAATGGTGAAGTCATTCCTGCACATTGGGTTCCCAAAGATCCCTCGGAAATTTTGGAACCTGAGAAGGAGAAGATGGTGCTAGATGATCACTTGCAACTCATCTTGCTCGATTCTCTCACGTTGGATAAAGCCATGTGTGGAAGTGTGATAAGTTGCACATCTGCCAAGGAGATGTGGATCAGGTTAGCTTTACTATGTGAAGGAAGTGAAGAAGTTAAGGGCAACCAAAGGCAAATACTGATATCACAATATGAGGCATTCATGGCCAAGCCTGGTGAAAACTTAACTTCCATGTCTGAAAGGTTCAGTAAGCTCTTAACTGAACTACAGATACATGGCAAGTACTATGACAGAAAAGAATTGAATGTCAAGTTCCTGCTTACACTGCCTGATCACCTTGAACACAAGACAACAGCCATACGAGAAGGAAGAGATCTCAACAATATAACCTTTGAGACATTTTATGGCATTCTGAAATCCTATGAACTTGAACTCTTTCAAAAGAGAGCCATACAGAGTGGAACAAGGAACAAGATGGCTAATATGTCAAGTGCCCTAGTAGCACATGTGCCAAGGATCACACAGCCAAGTGAAGTACTACAAATCACACAATCAACCCCTGCACAATCCTTGAAGATAGAAGAGGTTGTTGAAGATGATGAGAAAGTAGTACTGCAGCTCAAGGATGTGGAAGATGAAGACTTTTACACAATGGAGGAACTGGAAAGCATGGACAATCCTACTATGGCTTACATGGCCAAAAAGTTCAAGAACTTTAGGTTCAAGAAAGATAGGTCATACAAGCCCCAAGGCCAAGCATCCAAGTTCAACAGAGGAAGTTCATCAAAGGCTGCTGTGGGAAGTCCAACCAAAGGAGGATACAAGACTAGATTTGTGGATAGGTCAAAATTCAAGTGTTACAACTGTGGTGAACCTGGTCATTTTGCTACTGAATGCAAAAGACCCAAACAGGTTCAGAGGTTTGAGAAAGGAACTGGTGGATACTCTAAGAAGAATCAAGGTAGAGCCTATGTGGCTGAAGGAAAGTGTTGGGATGAGACTGATGATGAAGAAAAAGAAGAAGAATATGTCAACCTAGCTCTCATGGCTAGCACTGATGAAGTAGCATCAACATCTTCAAGTCAGGTACCTTCACTTGTCTTACTTGATATGTCCACTGATGAGTATAAGAAAACCATTAAAGACTTAAGTGCTGAAATGTTCAATGTCTATACTAGCTTATCTGCTGCTAATGAGGAAATCACTAGGCTGAGTAAGCTAAATGAAACATTAAAGTCTGAAAATGAATCTCTTGTTCTCAAAACCAGTTCACTAGACTCTTTAGCTCAGGAGAATGCTAGACTTAAAAATGAATTAAAATGTGCTAAAGAGGTTGAGGAATTCCTGAAGAATGAGATTGCTGAACATGAATTCAAGATTAAGGCTTATAAAAACTCATCAAAGATAGTTCAGGATTACAATGATAAGCATACAGAAAATCAGACAGTTGGTATAGGTTTTTCATATGGTAGAAGACCTGGAAAGGAAACTGTGATTCAAGATTGTTCTGGAAATGCTGCTGTCAAACCCACCATTCTCAAGAAGGTTAAAACTCCTATTTTCAAAGCTGCAGAAATTGAGTTTGATGAAGAAGCCATGCTCATCAAACAAGAAATTCTTGATGAGGATGAAGGTGTTGACAGCACATCCAAGGATGGAAAGGATACTGTCACAATCCCCAAGACAGTAAACTTACCGAGCAATCAGACAGTAAGTTCAAAAGATGTTGTCACAGTTGGCAAGACAGTATCTTCCAAAGATGCTGTCAAGAATGTTTCCAAGACAGTAACTTCCAAACCTTTTGTCAAGACAGTTGGAATAAAAGGTACTGTCAAGGAAAGTTCGACAGCAACTTCTGAACACACTGTCAATCCAGTAACTCCCAAGTCTAAGAATAGGAATGGTAAGGTAGGTGTCAATAAAGGAAATGGATACACTAATGTTGGAGGTGCTTCTAGGAAACTATGCAATAACTGTGGATCTTCACATCATTTAACACATGTTTGTAACAAACTAATTGAGGATAAGATCAATGCTACTGAGCTCAATGGTAACTTACACAGAACCCCCCTTATGTATAGAACTATGAGTGTCTGTAATAACATTGAATGTATGCCATGCAAGATCACTGCCATGAGTACATGCTTTAACTTACCTATTCTCACTACTGAAAAATGTTCATACATGCACATTGTTGAGACTTCTGAGCCTGCTGGCAACAGCAAAAAGGCTTCATCCACTAAGAAAAGGATCAAGTCCAATTCTAAACCTAAGTGGGTGAAAAGAGAAGTCAAACAAGAGGTTTTTGATGATGCTTGTGATTTTATGACTAGAAGAAACTCAGGAGACACTAAAACTGCAGGACCCAACATGGATTAGGTACCATATGCAACTTAAACACATTCTGTCTTGCAGGGCAAGAAGAAAGATCAAGTCATGTGGATCATTGACAGTGGTTGCTCAAGACACATGACAGGTGATAAAGCCCTGTTATCACACTATGTAGAGAAAGCTGGCCCAATCATAACCTTTGGAGATAACAGCAAGGGTTACACAGTGGGATATGGCTGTCTGGAAATTGGAAATGTTGTCATTGAAGACATTGCTCTTGTGGATGGATTGAAGCACAATCTACTCAGTGTCAGTCAATTCAGTGACAGGGGATTCAAGGTTGATTTTGATATGATGATGTGTAACATCTATCAGAAGAAGGATGGGAGCCTCTCTTTAAAAGGGGTCAGAAAAGGAAGCTTGTTTGTTGCTGACTTAAACTCAACAAATAAGGATAAAGTTTACTATTTTTACAGTAAAGCAACTGTTGGTGACAGTATGCTTTGGCACAGGAAGCTCTCACATCTCAACTTCAAGACAATGAATATTTTGATGAAGAAGGAGTTAGTGAGAGGTTTGCCCTAACAAGAATTCTATCAAGAAGGACTGTGTGAAGATTGTCAAATGGGCAAACTAAGGAGAGTTGTGCACAAGTCCAAGCAAATGAACACCAACATAGAAGCACTCAAGTTAATTCACATGGATCTTTTTGGACCAGTCAATGTACCATCTATGGCCAAAAAGAGATATGCCTTAGTAATGGTGGATGACACTTGGGTGAAATTTCTTGAATCCAAATATGAAGCTGCTCAAGTCAGAGTTCTTGATAGAACTCCAAACTCAAAAGTCCAAATCTTGAGGAGTGACAATGGTACAGAATTCAGAAATGCCACACTTGGAAATTTCTGTAGAGATGAAGGAATTGTACAACAATTCTCTGCTGCAAGGACTCCACAACAGAATGGAGTTGTAGAAAGAAAGAACAGGACTCTCATTGAAGCAGCTAGAACTATGTTGCATGATGCCAAACTGCCAACATATTTCTGGGCTGAAGCTATCAACACAACTTGTTATAATCAAAACAGAACCATAATTAACAAAACTCATGCAAGTACACCTTACTGTCTGCTAACTGAGAAGAAACCTACTGTCAAATACTTTCATGTGTTTGGGAGCAAATGCTTTATGATGAAGGATAACCATGAGAAGAAAGGAAAATTTGACACCAAGGCATTTGACGGACTATTCATGGGTTACAGCACATAAAGGACTGCCTACAGAGTTTATGTTATGGAACACAGGATTATTGAAGAAAGTGTTAATGTCACATTTGATGAAACCAAGTTTCCAGGACTGCATGAAGAAGGAAAGATGCAGACATTCAGATTTGAGAATCAAGGATACTTGGAAGCTGAGGAAATTGTTGATGAAGAACCAAGCTTCACTCAAACTGTTGAAGTTGACAAAGATACTGTCAATACCATTACTGTCAACCAAACTCCAGCTCAGTCACAGACCATAACTTCTAACATTCATAACAGTAATGACTCTGGAGACAATGAAGAACATAGTGAAGACAATGGAATTGATGAGCATTCAACTCAACAAACTGAAGCAACTATTCCTGTACAATCAAGTAGTTTGCCCAGAATCACCAAGTGGAACAAGGATCACACAAATGACCTTATCATTGGTGACCCTACTTCTGGAGTGAGGACAAGGAACAAAGTCTCTGCTGACAGCATGTTTTCATGCTTTCTGTCTCAAATGGAACCCAAAACAACTGATGAAGCATTGTTGGATTCTGACTGGGTGATAGCCATGCAAGAAGAGCTAAATCAGTTTGAAAGAAACAATGTATGGAAGTTGGTTCCAAGACCTAAGGGAAAGTCAGTCATTGAGACCAAATGGGTTTTCAGAAACAAGATTGATGAAAATGGATCAGTGACAAGAAACAAAGCAAGGCTAGTGGCTAAAGGTTACTGTCAACAGGAAGGAATAGATTATGATGAGACATTTGCACCTGTTGCAAGACTTGAAGCTATAAGAATCTTTCTAGCTTATGCTGCACACTGCAACTTCAAAGTATTTCAGATGGATGTCAAAAGTGCCTTCCTAAATGGAGAATTGGAAGAAGAAGTGTATGTTGAACAACCACCAGGGTTTGAGGATGCTGAAATGTATGATTTTGTGTACAAACTCTTCAAGGCTTTGTATGGACTAAAGCAAGCACCCAGGGCTTGGTATGACACACTTTCCACCTTTCTTTTGGAAAATTAGTTTACTAGAGGAGTTGTGGACAAGACACTTTTCTACAAACATCATGGAAAGGACATCATTCTGGTACAAATCTATGTGGATGACATCATTTTTGGTTCTACAAATGAGAAGTTGTGTGAGAAGTTTTCTTCTCTCATGAGTAACAAATATGAGATGAGTATGATGGGAGAATTGTCATTCTTTCTGGGATTACAAATTCTTCAACAACCTGATGGAATCTTCATTTGTCAAGCTAAATACATCAAGGAACTTCTCAGAAAGTTCAACTTGGAAGATTCATCACCTGCAAAGACACCAATGTCCACATCAACTAGTCTGGATCTTGACCCTAAAGGAAATAAAGTTGCCTCAAGCACCTATAGAGGCATGGTAGGATCTCTTATATACCTAACTGCTAGCAGACCTGACATCATGTTTGCTACATGTCTCCGTGCAAGGTTTCAAAGTGATCCAAAGGAGTCACACTTAGTAGCCATCAAGAGAATCTTTAGATACCTAAAAGGCATTCCTAACCTAGGCCTTTGGTATCCTAAGAACACTGGATTTGATCTAATTGGTTACTCAGACTCAGACTATGCTGGATGCAAGATTGACAGAAAGAGTACTACTGGTAGCTGTCAATTTCTTGGTGGAAGATTGGTCTCATGGTTTAGCAAGAAGCAGCATTCAGTTTCTACCTCAACTGCAGAAGCTGAATATATTGTTGCAGGCAGTTGCTGTGCACAAATTCTATGGATGAAGAATCAACTTCTGGATTATGGTCTAGTGTTAAGAGACATTCCTATTTACTGTGACAACACTAGTGCCATAGCCATTTCAGACAATCCAGTTCAACACTCTAGGACAAAGCACATTGATATAAGACATCACTTTATCAGAGAGCATGTTGAACAAGGAACTGTGAAGCTGATCTATGTCCCAACTGACAAGCAACTAGCTGACATCTTCACTAAGCCATTGGATGAAGCAACCTTCAACAGGTTGGTAAGTGAATTGGGAATGCTGAATCTGGTATGTTGATTCACTAAGTTTTCTAAATTTCAATTTTTTTTGAAGCTCATGACAGCACTTTCAAACTTGCTGTCAAGAGAAGTTACTGTCTACTTGGTCTATGTCTGTTATGTGACAGCATGTATTGATTTGACTATTCATGTCTGTATTCTGTGCCAGTCTCATACTTTTAGACTCTGTATGACAATAATGTGGTTATTTGCTCAGTTTGAGAGATAAATATCTATTCCATTGGACTTTCACACTCTTTGCATTAATCTGTAGGATTAAAGGAGGACACGACCATTAATTATTTTTGTGGTAGTTGTATGGGTACTCTAACTGTTGACCATTAGACTTTAATCCTTAGACGGTTTTGCCTATAAATTAACCTTAGGTTTCACCAGTCTGCTCTCAGTTTTAAAGTAAATCATGGAAAACAAAGTAGGAATAGAGTACAGGCCAAAAGTCTCGTGTGATTCTCCTCTTAACAAAGAAACGGAAGCCCTGTTTGATGAACTTGACGACTTGCTTCATGAGGAATATGAACAGTCTCAAGCCATTCAAGCACAGGAAGAAGAAAAATGGAAGATTCAAGAGGAAGAACTTCAGGCACTTCTCAAGGAAGAAGGTTGCACTGAAGAGGAGATTAGGAAAGAACTTTTAGAATTAGTTGATAAAATCATAAACTGATGTACTAAATGCTATATTTAAATGATTTTATTAATGAAAATAAAACTTCTTGTTGTTGTGTTTATTGAGTTTTTATTTCGTCTGTGTTAACTGCATAGTATCTGTGTTCAAAAGATTAAATTGCTAAATCCATACTCTGTTATTTTTAGGTTAAGTTTATGAATAAAGCATTTTGGTAAGTTCATGACAGAAACAATTCCCCAACTAAGTTGCTGTCATTAAGAAGGATACTGTCATGTGTCTCTTGACAGCAAACTTCTTGACAGCGGGGAAATACTTTCTGTCAAGACTTTTACAGAATACTGTCATTCAGATGCTTAACGGTGACAACATGTTTTTGCGCAATAGTTGATGTCGCGCCAAACCTACTGTCACCACCGCTTATTACTGATAGATTGTTTCTAGCGCACAAGTTACTGTCATGAATAGTGGACCGTTGAAATTTGATTTTTATCCCACGTTTGACAGTGAATAACGGGCAGTAACTCACGTGTTATGTGAGAGGGTTAAGACACGTTCTTTAATTCCACTTTTTGTGCACAAACGTTTGAGCTACCCTTTTTATTCCCCAGTTACTCAGACATATAATTCTCATCAAACTCAAGGCAAATTACTTTTCGTCAAACAAAAAGCTACTTTCTTACTTTCTTCTTTTCTTGAATCTCCATGGCCCCCAAACAGACTCTCTCTCAAACAAACTTTGCTGGCATCCTTTCCCCAAATGATGCTGGTGAAGGTTTTAAAGGACTAGTGTTTTTCTTGAACAAGTCCTATCTTGGTTCTGCCGTTACCTCAACACACATTCTCGACTTAGACAGACTTGAGGCATTTTGGCAAACTGCTGTTGCTCAAACAGAGGGTGAAAACCCATCTATTCGATTCACAATCAATGGGCAACACTACATTCTTACAGCTGAGGTCATCAACACTGCTCTTGGAATTACACTTCAAGAAGGCCGACATTTTTCTGAACTTGCTAATGATGACACTCTCAAGAAGCTCTTCTTGAAGATTGGGTATGCAGGCCCTATTCTCGAAGAGGGAACAACCAAATGGTATCCGTCTGGTGAAATGGATAGGAAGCATCTGAGAAAGGAGTGGAGTATGATTTTTGATGTGATGGTCAAGGTGTTCTCTACCAAGTCCACTGGCTGGAATAGAATGCCCTCATACATCAAGAAACTGACACATTCTCTTGTCCATGGATACAAAGTGAATGTTAGAGCTCTCCTCATGGCACACCTCAGGGCTGCCATAGGTAAGAAGGTTTCAATCTACCCTCGTTTTCTTATGATGTGCATCAACTCTTTCTGTGATTTTAATAATGATGCCCCTCGTTTAGAGGCTTGCTCTGTTTTGAAAAAGAACACACACACACACACACACACTGTTATCTTCACAGAATCTCAATGCACATATTCCACTTTGTTTCACTCAGCACATGATTGATCAAGTGTCCAACCTTGATTTTCCATTACCTTCTGGTTATGAATCTTTCACTCGTGCGAATGAAACTGAATTAGACCCAAATTCAGTTAACCCACATTCAACACCATACACTCAGCCTAGGCTCTCTAGACTTCCCAAAGCCCAAAGAGAAGCCTTGCAAAAATCCAGGAAACGACCCTTAGAAGCTGATGTTGGTGGTAGCTCTGTTAGTCAAGAGGGAGACACTGCACCTAGTACAGCAAATAAGGAGGATAGTCAAACAGAACCCCCAGTGGTACCCCCTGAGCCTAAGAAGAAGAAAGCTAGGAGGACCAAAACCACTGTTAGCCAAGCTGCAGTTTCTCAACAAACTGTGGTTCCTGAAAGGGATTCAAACACCTCCCTAGATGTGCCTTCTCAACAAGGTGCATCTATTGAAATTGGCCTGTCTCCCAAGGCACCCTGTACAGAGTCTGCACAAACTCATGGTTCATAACCTGAGGAACCCCCACTTGAAGAAACACACAGTGAGTTAGGGCACAATGAGGACTTCTCTATTTCTTTTGATGGTTCACATGTTTCTCCTATGAATCAGCCCCCACTCTCTGCTACACTTTCACCTTCTTCCTTCCTTATACATTCTTTTGTTTCTTCTCCAAAACCTAGAGAAGGGGACAGTCCCAACCCTTCAGGTTTTGATCATCCATCTCCAATCATGGATGAGCCCCCATCTAGTGGTCCACAAGAACCCATTTCTCAAAGTGAAATGGATACCACTCCTCCAAACACTGAGCTAGGGCAAAGTGGTATTTTGTCAGAAAATGAAACAGCCAACACTTTGTCTGAACTCCAAGGAGCATCTTACCTTCAGGAAGATGCTGTCACAGCCTCTGTTGCTGTCAACGACACTGGAAATGTTGTTGTCTTGGACACAGTTGCTGTCATGGGTGGAGAGAAATATATTGTCAACACAGAACCTACTGTCACTCCACATCCCAAAGATGCTGTCATGCCAGAACCTGCTGTCCACACTTCAGCCGACAGTAAAATTCCTGTCAAAGATGTTGTCCAGTCCTCTCAGCCAGATTTTGATGCTGTAATCATTGAGGATGCCTCTGATGATGACCTACCTATTGCCAAACTCTTGAAGGTACATTCTAAATCTTCTACTTCCATGCATGTTAGTACTGCTCATACCCATGCATTTAGGTTGAGTGAGGGTGTGCAAAAGAAAAGAGAGATAAAAGAAAAGAGAGGTGAGCATAAAAATGAGAGGCAGCCAAATGAGCTGGCAAAAGGAGAGAGACTTGAGCATGTCCAGAGAGATCTTGAGGGAGCCCACACTATTCATGCATTAGGCCTTGAGAGTCAAACAGTGAGGAGTGATTAGATCACTCAAAAACACCCTGAGAGTGTGAGAACCCCCTTAGCCTCCAAGCCCCTTTCTTTTCCTTCCCCTCCAAGAAGGTTAAGGAATTGTGGCCCCTCTGCAAATTTTGGTAACAGAATTGAAGCTCTGGAAGGACAGTGTGCTACCTTGAACTCCAAGATGGACTCTCTCTCTCAACTGGTGGTTGATGGTTTTGCTGCTACTCAATTCTCTATCCAGTTCCTTACTGACCTAGTAGCTGCCAACTCAACTAAGGGGGAGAAGGTAGCAAGATCAGAATCAATATCTATTCAGGGATCAGGTGGAACTCAGGGGGAGCCAGTAGCTGTGAAGACCAAAGGGGTAGCAAAACAAGTTTCTGGAATCAAGAGTAAAGCAATGACAAAGGGGGAGCAAGTCAAACCAAGCAGTGAACAACCAAAGGATAAAGCTGAAGATCTTGTTGAAGTTGACTTGGATGGTGAAAAAGTGTTAATGTCTAAGGCAACTCAAGATGCAATGCAAAGAAGACCTGCATCTAGACACCCAATTCTACCTCCTGTGACAATTAGAGAACCAACTTCAGCAACTCAAGAAACTGCTCTACAGAAAAGATGGAGAGAAATGGAGGAACAAAACAAGCTTGGGAAAGGTAAAGGGAAACTGCCTGAATCCATCCAGAAGGGAAATACTGGTCCAATGGTACTGAGTTTGATCAAGAAGAAGCCAATACTATAATGGTGGATTACAGGGAGAGCACATTACACAATCATGACACTGAATTTAGCAGTGTGGTGGAAGAAGCAATGAATGCACCAAGCAACAGTCCAACCAACACCACAAAACTGTTAAAGGATCAAATCATCAGTGTCAGTGTAATGGTGAATGATGAGAAAAGATGGGCTGTAAGTATCTATCTCACTTCTAACATATCTTATTTCATCACAATGCAGTTATTGCAGAGTCTTCCAGCAAAGGTGTTGTGTGCTATGAAGGGAAAGATCAAGGCAGCTCAAACACCATTCAATGAAATATTGAATATGAAAATCCAGAACATGATCACACAGAAGCTACCTGAAGTCTACACAAATCCACCATGTGTTTTCTACAGATCTACTACAATGGATGGCACAAGAAGGAACAGCTACATGAATTTGATCAGTCCATCCAGGATGCAAAATGAGTCAATTCTGAAAGTGTTATATGGAATACTCAGCTCAAATGCCAATCCAGGAAGAGTCCATGTTGTTCAAGAGATCTACAAAATACTGGTGTTGAGAGACAAGGCACTGGGAGCTAGAGTGAAGGAGTCAATCACTAGAGCCAATGCCAAAAGAACTGATCAAGGTGGAAGTTGTCTCTATGATATTCCTTTTCAAGATGATGATGATGATGATGAGATTGGAGGTGGTGAAGTTTCTGGAAATGCAGGTAATGCTGGTGGAAGTAATTCTGGGAATACTGGTATTCAATCTCAGAATGAAGGCAATGAAGAAACTCCTTGTCAGGAAAAGAAAGATGTTGATGCAACAGATGAAAATGAGCCAAGAACACTGGAAGATTTGGAGGCAAGCATTCTTAGATGTGCTATTGACTGCATAAATGCAGAAAAAGATGTTGTCACCAAAGATACTATCGACAAGGAAACTGTCATAGAAGATGCTGTCATGGAAGATGCTGTCGACAAAGATACTGTCAAGGAAGGTTCTGTCAAGGATGAAGCCAAAGCTACTATCAAGCCCAAAAGACTGAAAGCTAAAGCAAAAGCATGGTTTTCTAGACAGAAACCTGAAGGAAAGCACAAGTACTCAGGAAAGGAAAATGCCACTGGATTTGGCAGGAATCTTAAGAAGCCAATTCAATCAATACCTCCTAACAGTCTTAAGATACAACAGATGCAATCTAAAGAAATCAAGAGTGTTGAGGTTAAGCTGGATGCAAATCAAGAGGCCACTGAGTACATTCTGTGGTGGGAAGAATCAAGATCTGCCAAGGTTAATAAGGACTTCTATCTGGAAGCCACATCAACCAGTGGTAGAACGACAACCATAGATAAAAGGAGAATTGACTTCTTCTACCTGGAAAGAATGGTAGAGTTGTTGGAGAGCTATAAAAATGTCCCAGAGTCTGTCATTGAACATATTCTGAAATATCAGGCTGATAGGGATGCTGAGTTCTATCAGAAATTTGGCTACAATTTTGCAGATTTTGATGATACTGATATTTTAACTGATCTACCAGCTTCTCCTATACCATATCACTGGCTATGAGTTTGATGATTTACCCACAGAAGAAGGGCAAACCCAACCAACTCAGGAAGGGCAACCCAAGCCAAGCAAAAGACCTGACTCTTCTCAATATTCTCAATATTAGTCAGAACTTGATAAGAAGGAAGATGAACTCCTGGAAAGATGCAAGACTGCCAACAAGGCAGAAAGTGAAGCTCCAAATTATCAAACATGTATGCTGGAAAATCCCTTAAGAATCAAGCATCTAAAAGAAGAAATCTACGTTTGCAGCTTGCACAAGCTAAAAACAACTATTCTGAAGGATTTACAGTATATGGTAGCTGGATCAATTCATCCCTTGGAGCAGGTTTGTTCTGATGAGATAGAGGAAATATTGGAAAGGAGAAAAGGAGAATGTTCAAAGCTGGACAAGCAAAGAAGGATGTCTCTCAATGCTTATCCTGGAAGTAGATTCAAGCTCATTCTTGAAGAACTCCACTTCAGAAGCTATCCATATGATCTAGAGCTATGGATGAATCTCAGGGATGTTAATTCTCTTATCTCTCCTACTATCAAGAAGATCATTGAAGAAATAGAAGACGCTGCAGTCACTCATGCTGAAATCTCTCTTGTAGAAGGTCTAAGAGGCTGCTTGGTAGAAGCTCTCAAAAGAGAGGATGTAGCAAGACAGAAGAGGAAATCTCAAGCTAAGTAAAAATTCTTAATCCATTCTGATCTTGTTAGTTAAGTTGTCAACATATATTGTAAATTTGTTGTTATTATCCATAAAAACAAATTGGGGGAGATTGTTGGGATTTATGGGTGATAGCATAGAAACAACTTAACCTTGTATATACTTAATTTTTAATTAAGTAGAACATACTGTCACAGCCAAAGTATGTTCTTGTAATCAGTGTGCAATGTCATCTTAGTTGTGTAATTTGGAAGAAGTTCACTTGCTGTGTTCAAGCCTCAAAGAATGTATATTAGATGACAGCATGAATAAAGGTTACTGTCATAAGCATTGACAGTAAGATTACAAGAAGACAGAATGTTGCAAGTCACGACAGCATATTCACTCTGACAGCAACATTGGCGGAAGACTACGCGACGACAACTTTAGCCCTCGATAGCAAGTTTGGAAACCTCGACAGCACTCTGTGCGGGGAACTCATACTGTCACCAAAAGAACATTCATGTGATAGTAAGCTTTGCGGCAAAAGTAATTGTCTCGAGAAAGATCCTTGTTCTAGGTATCTTCTCAGTCAAATCCCGTGACAGTTTCAATTTTCAAGAAACAGGCGTGTTGCAGTATCCCTAAGCTGCACCAAGTCTGCAAGACTACGACAGAAGCTTCAAGCACTATAAAACAAAAGCGAATCAATTCAAGAGCAAGGTCAAGTCTCTATTTGATGAATTGTTTTAGCTGGAAATAGAATGAATCTAGGTTGCTTTCTTTGTAATGTGTATCTGACATGTTAGCAATTTAGGAAAGTCACATGGGTAGACAAAGTTGCCACTTGATAATGACAGCAGCTTCACAAACCCGTGTTGACATTGATAGGATTAGTTTTAATACTTAGACTATCAATTCATTCTAGGTACGAAGTGGTAACACAAACAAGTAAGTGTCTTTAAGAAAACCGAAGCTCAAGAATTCTCTCTTGAGGTTGTAGCAACACTTTGCAAAATAAATAAAAACATTTATTTTGTGAAACTTGTCTTTTAGACCATACTGTTTGTGAATGCATACATATTACTGATAACGTTAAATCTTAGTTTTGGTTGTTGAAATTGAGATTGAATTTTATCAGTATTGCATTCATCCCCCCCTCCCCTTCTGCAATACACGAGGACCAACAGATTATCAATGCTGTTGATGCCTTCTTTAAGCCTCAGGGTAGTAGCACCTTGAAGTACAGATGTTTTTCCTTGCATTTTACTAACAATCCTATTGTTAAAGCCTCCTGATGCTTCATGACCAGCATAATCACCCTTAAGAACCAGTATCTCAACCTCTGTTGCAGCTTCAGGTCCACTTTTTACAACCTCTTCCGTTAGGCTATCAATTAAAGCTACTTTGATAGAGTTACCTCATTCTCCTTTAATTAGACAGCTTGTGAGGACCAGGGAACTGACCTTGTGCAAGAACATGAGATGTGCAATAGACAATAATACCCTTGAATAATGTAACGTTGTTAGTCATAATTTGACGAAAGCCATTAAAATGCTAAAAATAATAATAATTGAGATATGCAAGTGGCTACTTTTTATAATTAAGTCATTTTTGTGCAAAACAATTATAGTTGGGGCCATCATAGTGCAATTAAGTCCTAATCTAATTTATTTACTAATTTATTTCTTATTATCTTTCAAGAAAGAAGTTAAATATGATAGGTTAATATTCCCGTAAACTTCCTATTCAAGTCCAATTTAGTTACTAATTCGTTCATATTATCTTTCAATGGAGGAAACTAAACATACTATATTAATATTATCCTAAACTTACTTTACGAGTCCAATTTATTTACTTTGTTTTTACTATATTTTAATCGAGCAAAATAATTAAAGAAATCATTTAAGAGGTGCTAGACGATTTGAGAGACACCCCCTCGTCACACCCCGTCTTCTAATTTATATAAGTACAGTGAGGTGACACCTCTCAAATTGCCTTTATCTATTTTTTAATTTTTTCAAAATTTTGAATTAATAATATTAAAGGTCTGAAAATATCTAAATTGTATGTTTACTCTTTAGTAATGGAAATACTAATAACCTTATATTCTCTTAAACTTTCTTTTTAAGTCAGATTTGAAATTAATATCTTAATATTCTCCTTTTTTTTTTCTAAGTCAAATTACCATGTTGATAATTTTTTTAAACTTTCTCTTGAACTCAAAGTTACCATCTTAATATTTTCATACAGTTTTTCTTGAATTTCTAAAATTTATCTTAAAATCAGATTATCATCTTAATATTCTCATAAAAAAACTATTAGAAATAATGTTCTCATAATTTTTTTTGAAAAAAACCAACGTTTAATTTATCTATATGTTTTACATATATATTAAAAATATTTTTTTTAAGTTTTACCTTCTAATTTATATAGAAGATAATACTTACAGAAAATGCAAGTTTCTACAAAATGAAATTAAATATAGAAGTCTTATTTTCTTTTCATTTATTTTCTCGAGTACATATATTTTAAACAATAAACTATAATAAATTGATTAATAGGTGATGTAATTTATTTAGTAAATTAGTTTGTTATCTGTTTAGATTTGATAACAACGAGATAGCGAGTCATTGGTAGGAAACATGTTTAACGAGAGAACGATTCATTAGGAAGAACATATTATATTTAATATTGATGTTATATTATGTATTTTAAAATATAAGTTGGAATATATATACTTTGAGAAAAATAAAAATGGTGATAAATATAATAATATTTGATATAATATTAAAGTAATAAAAATTATTAAACAATTTCACTTTTCTATGTTTATTCAAAATTTTGGTAAATGACCAAGACGAAACGGAGAATTAAATTTTTTTTTAATTTTATATTAGAAATATTAATTTATCTAACAACATATTTTATAGAATATTTTTTAGAAAAATTTTGAGAAATTATTACGAAGCCGTTGCGAATCGCGACTTAGTAAACCAGTAAAAAACATAAAACAATAAAATATGAAGACTCGAATATAGATTGTACTAGCTTAAAACCCGTGCGATGCACGGATTGTTAATTATTATTTATTATTATTTTTTAATATTTTATTAATTGTAATTGTACAAAAAATAAGTAGACATGTTAAAATAGCTAAATACTTTTAATTAATTAAAACATTAAAACATATTTTAAAATAAATAAGTATGAGTTTGCCCGTTATATTTTTGGAAATGGAGGGTTTTAGTAAGAAAAAATAAAAAAATGTAACATATATTTAGTTTAAAATGGTAAATGCCCGTGATATTTTTGGAAAATGAGGTTTTAAAATTTAATAATTAAAATTATTTAAATACGTTTTAAAATAAATGAGTAAAGAGTTTCCTGTGATATTTTTGGAAAAAGAATGGATTTTAGTGAGAAAATTACAAAGAGTAAATTGTAAAACGCAATTTCTCGTGATATATTTAGAAAATGAGGGACTTTGTTAGAAAAAATATATAATGTGTTTTAGCTGAAAAGGTAATTGGTTATAAATAGGTATTTGATTATTTATATTTTAATATTTTTAGTAATTGCATTTGTTAAGAAAAATAAGTAGACATGTTAAAATAAGTAAACTTTTAAAAAATAATTATAATATTAAAATAGGTTTAAAAATAAATAACTAAATGTTTGCCCGCAATATTTTTGTAAATTGAGGTGTTTTAGTAAGGAAAAATAGAAAAACTAACATGTTTTAGTTAAAAAAGGTAATTGCTCGTGATATATTTGAAAAAAATAGGGGAATTTGTTAGAAAAAATAATGTATTTTAGGTGAAAAATGTAATTGGTTATAAATAGGTAATATTATTATTTAATAATATATTTCTATAAATAAGTAAGATTAATTAAGTAAAAACACGAAGTACAATTAATGAAGGGCAATTAAGTAAAATTACAACGTACCATACCGACCAACCAAACTTTTAATGTTTCGTCTATTATATAATAGTATTGATTGATATGTACTAGTATTATAAAATACTAAAGAAAAAGACTAAAGAAAAAAGAATTAAATAAATATTCTCTTAGTGGGTATCAAAAGGGTCAATGGTCTCTTCTGATGGGCAGAAACAAAACACATAGCTTGCCAGCCCGCCACCAAAATCCCCAACCCACTTTACTTGCACATTCCGCAAACTCTTATTCCATCCTGCTGCCCACCGGCTACCGGACTCACCGGTTACTCTCTTTTTAATCCTTTTTTTTCACATTAAAGTTGGATTTTTTCTTAAATAATATTTTTAATCATATTTTATAATCAAAAAATGGAATTAAAAAATACAATATAAATTTTTTAAATATTTATATGCACGCGTTTGTTGAAATAGCTTCGAAAGAATGATGCAGACTGGGTTAGGTTTTAGCTCATGTGTGACGATTTTGCTTGCTTCTCTATTTTAATGATTCATTTATTTTGTCTCTTGTGTAAATATATACACCTTAATAATTGTAAAATAATTTTATTCATTTTTAGTACTTTAACCAATTATTTTACATTACATATTTGTCAAATCACACAAACTAATTAGAGCAAAAGGTGAAGATCTTTCTTTGATACAATCGTGGATGATTGTCGAGAGTTACTAAAACAGTTTGTTGAAGTGTCAATTGTTTTTGTTCACCGATCTGCGAATAGTGTAGCTCATGCATTAGCTCAGGCTACGTATTCCGTGTCAGGTCTGAAGGAGTGGTTCTCTATTGCTCCTGATTTTATTCTATGTAATCTTGCCCTTGATGGGATTTAAGTAATGCAAGTACGAAATTTTCAAAAAAAAAAAAAAAAAAAAAAAGGTGCAATAAAAATACTACCTGATTATGAATTTTTTATTTAAAATTTTAAAAATGTCCCAATTCTTATATTACATGATAATTTTCATTACCATCGTATGCAATCAAATTACTATTCCCTCCGTCCCATTCATTTCTATACACTTTTCATTTTGGATGTCCCTCTCATTTCTATACATTCCAAAAATAGTATTTTTTTAATAATATAAAACACTATTACACCCACTATTTTCTCCACTATCTATATTCTATAATAATATAAAACACCATTACACCCACTATTTTTCTCCACTATCTCAAATCTATTATTAAATATTGACAGGTCCCATCATTTTACCCACTTTTCATCTAATTTTACTCATTTTATATATTTTTTTCTTGGTCTCCGTGCCCGGTCCCAGTGTATGTATAGAATTCACTGGGACAGATGGAGTACTTATTTATCACTTGATACGTGAATAATCATACTAATTTTTATTTTAAAAAAAATTAAAAAATTACTACTCCCTCCGCGCCTCAATTCTTTACATTGAGAGGATGACACAGATGTTAAGAAAAAATGTAAATTAATAAAGTAGGTATAGTGTAGGAAAGTAGTGAATGTGATTGAATTTTATATTATAAAATGTTATTATTTTTGGTATGTAAAGAAATGAGGGACGAGAGAGTACAAATTAGCAAAAGAAATCAAAATTTAAATACGAAATATAAATCCAAAAAAAATCCGATTTTTAAAAATTAACGTCAGTGACAAACTTATATATGACCAAACAGTGACCCTAAGATCCCACCCCCCAAACTCATACCAATACGCCTCAATTTCATCATTAAACAAACTCCTCCTCCCCCCTCCTATACACACACCTATACACACAAACACCCTCAAACCCTAGAAAACTTTTCAAATTCCCCGAAAGAATCGCATGGAAATGGATGCTAAATTGACAGTAACAGCAGGCCCGGCATCATCGTCACTAGCGCCTGGATTTAGGTTTCATCCCACCGATGAAGAGCTTGTTAGGTACTATTTGAGGAGAAAGATCTGTGGAAAGCCCTTCAAGTTCGATGCGATTTCGGATATCGATATTTATAAAGTTGAGCCTTGGGATCTTCCAGGTTCGATTTCTCGAAAACTTAACCAAACGTACCCGGTATATCCCGCTTAGATTCGATGTTTATGTTTATCGGTCTTTGTGTTAATGTGTACTATATGTTTGACTTTTTTTTTACTGGGCTTTTTGGATATTGGGTTATTGTTATTTTTTAATTATATAAATTGAATTTACATTTTTACTGTGTGTTTTTTATTTTTATTTTATGTTTTTTTTTTGGAATTGAGTAGTGATGTGTTTCTTGTTAAATATAGTAGTGGTGATAGATTGCGGAAACAGGTTGAAATGGAAGGGTGATGAAATTTGTCTTCATGTGATGATTGTGTTGACTACTTTGGATGTGATTTGGTAGTGCTTGTATTCTTATTTTAATTTCGTGGGCATTGGTGGATTAAAGTGATTGAAGTAGCAAATACGGGTGATTTGAAGTGATTGTTGATGTCGCAAATATGGGTGATTTGAAGAGATTGTTGTATATGCTATGTAGAATTTTTTTGCCTAAAGAAAATGTAGCTAGCTGTGAATAATTTGATGTCTTTGTTACAAGAATCAATTTTCAGTCTGTGCATCTGTATTTTGTACAAGATGTATAATTGTATATGCTTTTAGTACAATTGTAATGATAAGTATGATCTAATATCCTTCCGTTACTAGTATTTTCATGTTATGTTTAAACTATAGTGCATGTTTATTTCAAAATAAAAGTAAAAAATTTGGTACATGTAACTACAAGACCATTGTCTACTTCAACTTTGGACTGATTTTGTTAAATGTGTGCATCAGGTAGGTCAAGGTTGAAGAGTAGAGATTTGGAGTGGTACTTTTTCAGTTATCTTGACAAGAAGTATGGGAATGGCTCACGGACCAACCGAGCAACTGATGGAGGGTATTGGAAAACAACCGGGAAGGACCGGGCTGTTTACCATAGAACTAAGGTTGTTGGTATGAAGAAAACTTTAGTGTACCACAGTGGCCGGGCTCCTCGTGGTGAGAGGACTAACTGGGTCATGCATGAATACAGACTCATCGATGAGGAGTTGGAGAAATCTGGAATTCTCCAGGTGAGGTTTAGATACATGTTTGTATATGTTTTGCTTCTACAGAAAATGGTTAGGATTGTAAAAATATGAATACAAACCACTAAATACCAGAACTTAATTATGTTGGTTCGGTGATATTTTGTAACATTCTTTATTTCTGTTTCAACTTCTGTTTGAAATTCTTAGTATGGTGGATTCTTGTTTTGACATTATTCTGGAATTTGGTGGGTGGGCAGGATGCATCTGTTCTGTGCAGGATATTTAGGAAGAGCGGTTCTGGACCTAAGAATGGAGAGAAGTATGGTGCTCCTTTTGTTGAAGAAGAATGGGATGATGATGAGTTGGTCATGGTTCCGAAGGATGAGTATGCAGATGAACAGCAAATCAGTGATGATGCCTATTTGGACGAAAATGATCTTGAGGAGGTTTGTGACTGTCCTCATCTGAGTTTGTGGACACAGAGCATTTATTTTATCATTCAAATAAGGTCTATTTGAGTTTAGTTCTGTACATTTGCTCTAAACAAGTTTAGGCTAACCCTGTTGAATTTTAAGGCTCTCTAATCTGGAACGTCTTACAACCAACCGATGCTTTTGAAGTATTGAGGGGGTACCTGCCATCAATATATTTTACTTTGATCTGTAATAAGTATTATGTAAAAATGTAACATTTACATTTCGGGTACGCTAGAAAATATTCCCATCTTGACTACTGGTATAAGTTACATATTTTTCCTTCTGCAGATTCTTAGTGCTGCTGATCCTGTGTATGAATCTCCTATTCCCTTAAATGTTTATGGGGCTGAAAATCAGTATCTTGCGGGTTCCACAAACTTCATTGATGACGCACAGGAGCCACTGGGGAATGTCAATGAAAATGATTACCTACAGGAACAGCCTGATGACACAACTTTATCTAATATGCACAGTGTTGATGAAAGTAATTACCTGCAGGAACAGCCCGATGGCACAACCTTATTTAATTTGCCAGTGCAATCCAACATGGATACAGTATCAGTCAAGCATGAATATATCGGTGAGCCGAGCTATATTGGTGCATCAAGCAATGCTGAGAATCCTGCAGATGTGGATTACTTGCTTAATGAACCACTTTTAGATGCTATGGATAATCCTCAATACGTAGACGGGTCATTTATTGAGAATAATGACCTTAAACCATCTGTTGAGGCGGACTCTTCTAGTTTTGAAATGCTTGATGAATACCTTCAGTTCTTTGATTCCACTGATGGCAACTTGGATTATTCCAATTTTGACTTTCCAAACATTGATTCTGCTGATGGTAACTTGGAGTATCCAGGCCTTGACTATTCAAATATGGTGGAAACTGGGGATCTTCCTTCTGAACCAGCATCATTGCTCTCACAGGACGTGATGCCCAAGGTACCATCTCATTCAAAATCTAATTTTCATTTTTCCAATATTGTTATTTTTTGGTTGATTTTGGGACAAAAAAATTGTTCTCTGACTGTCAGGATGTAAATGAAAATATTAAGCAAGAGACCGTGGAAGGATCAGTTTTGCCAGAAGGGCAAAATGGTGACGAAAATATTAAGCAAGAGAGTGTGGAAGGATCACTTTTGCCAGGAGGTCAGAACAATGATATTCCGTCTTCTTCAAATGCAGCAGATTCAGGTTGGTGTCCTAATATTATTCAATTATCAGGATCAATTACTTTCTATATGGTTGCTACATGCACGACATATTCATACTCGCTGAATGAATTTGTCCATAATTTTTATGTTTTTCGCAATCCACAGAATTAACTTGTCACCAAGTTCTCATTATAGTTTCCCTTTTGATGATGCAGATTTCCCCTATCAATTCAGCAAGCATGCCAGTCGAGTGTTGGGGAATTATCCCGCTCCTCCTGCATTTGCGTCAGAGTTCCCCAGAAAGGATGCAGCTCTACGTTTCAATTCTGCTTCTCCCAGTTCAATCCACGTCACTGCGGGTATAATTCAGATAAGAAACATGAGTTTGAGAGGCACTGGCATCAGTTGGTCATATGGTAAAGATGGTCGTCTTAATGTTGTCCTTTCTTTTGGCCTGTCGAGAGTAGATGATATTTCTGCAGAGTCGGAACCCACCTCCAGCATCATCCCTAACAAAGCGCATTCAGCAGTATATCGGGGTTGGTTTTACTTCATGTGCATGTGGGTGTTGTTTTTAACAATGAGCTTCAAAATTGGATCCTATATCTGTGCCAAGTAATGCCATTAATCTCCCATCAACTAATCAACGTCATACAACTGCTCATATGCGAATTCACATATTTTTAGCTCTTAATTTTAGAACATGTGGTGTCATAATTATATTGAAGCAGAAACCTTGTGATGGTGTTAACTGTCTGCTTCCATTTGAGTTGTGGATTCTGCTGTGTAAGGTTTTATTAGTGTGCAAACTTTGCACCTAGCCACCTATTGAATATAGATTTAATATTTTATGATTTCTTTCAAATTGGTTTTAAATCAGTCTAGTACTATGTATTTTCCAGGTGGGGATTTACCTTTTTAATTTTATTTATATTTTGTCTATTGTTTTGAAATCTGGTCATGGTAAATTAGAACATATAGCCAAATTTAATAGACATTTAAATCACCGGATAATGCTGGTTTGCTGTGGTTTTATGTTGCTGTGTAAAGAATTGCAAAGCATCAAGCTTTGGGATCAATGGACAACAGTAGCTTAACTTTGACAACTGTTTCATTTAGAGAGAGAGAGATAATGGGTGATCACCAATTGGCAGATGCCGGGTCTCCCCACCCTACCTCTCCTAAACTTCCTCCGTTCTTCGGCTCAAGCTGGATGAGGCTAAAACTTGCCCTACGTACGATTCGGATGTGGATGTTGGACTGCACCCAAGTACTAGTAATTAGTAAGGGTGCGGCTTAGGCCTACTAATTCTTGAAAGATACTGTTAACTCAACGATTGTCGCTCAGGTCCCATAATGAAATGATATGCCAGTTGCATTTATTTGAGGCACACATGCTTAACTTGCCTGAACCAACTCAATCCGTGATCATTTTTTACGACAAACCAAACGTAAATTAGTCATTTTGCTCCTAGAAATGAAACAAACTTGAAATATAAGAAAGGTTTTTAAGATCAATACATTCACGACAACATATTTTTTCACTCGGACCAATCCCCTGTCATCACTCGCAAGAACATTTCAAACATGAACGTTCAAGTCCATTGGATAACAAACAAGTAGGGGATGTTTGGTTCATGAGCCCGGTTAACAGAAATCAGAACTTTGAACCCAAGTGATAGTGTTTGGATTAACAATTT
This sequence comes from Heracleum sosnowskyi, assembly GCA_030848705.1. NCBI lineage: Eukaryota > Viridiplantae > Streptophyta > Magnoliopsida > Apiales > Apiaceae > Heracleum > Heracleum sosnowskyi. The sequence goes on from CM061239.1 coordinate 17,877,517, forward strand.
AGTTGTGTGAAATGAGAACTCCAAGCCCTTTATGCGGGTAAATCAAGCCCATCTTACCCCTTGAATTTTTATTTCATTCCCATTCTCATTCCTTCCATTCCCGATTCTCATTCTCATGATGCATCCAAACGCCCCTAGATATTCATCACTTCTAGGACTAACTGAAGCGAACTGAGGGTCTGCATTGCACATACACACCTGAAAGGAAGAAAATAAAATTTCTGTCTGCATTATTCACTAATTCGAAGATTAAATTTTCGAACTTCCAATTGTTTTGTATACTTCGTAACAAGCATCTGCCATCGAGCCAGCTGCAGCTGTCACATGAAGCACTCTGGTCCTATTTTGATATGCAAATTGAGAGACTTGTTTATTTTATTTTTTATCTAGTACTCAATCTTATTTATGATTTAAGAAATGAGACAGACTTTGGAATGTAATAGAACATTTGAATTTCGCATACATATTTTACCGTTCTAGAGAGTACGGAACTTCTACTCACAGCCTTAGAGCCTGGAGTAATACATGTTTATGCTATTGTACAAATTTCCAGAGCACCATTTTTAACTTATCATCAAGTCGTTCAAATTTGTAACTTCACTACAGTTGAGAATTATTAACAGCTGCAAATTTATTCCACGGCATAAATTTTGTGGTAACGATACTGTTTCCTGATATAAGAACATGGAGTATGTCTGGTAGGTACCAGGCAAAAATTCTATATATGACTTTTGTGCGATTCGTTCTACATTTCTCCGGGAAGCATTGTGTCCCCGGGTAGATCGCAGACTGCAATACCCTGCGAAGATGAAGAAGAAATTTCTTAAAGAACAAAATACTTTAAAGATGGATTAACATGCTGTATTTGCAGTTTGGTGTGTGTGCGCATGGGTGCATGTCAACAATAGCATGATTATAACCTCTCCTGTAAGATGAGCCACACATTTCTTCTCTGCAAGCAGCTCCGCTTCACTCTGCAGAATCGGTAATCCATTCAAATTCAATAGAACTCAAATATAAAAAAACTCTATTGAGATATAGGGTATCTGGACATGAAAGATACTCATATCTTACTCTTTTCGTTCCTAAGTAAAATCCATATCACTTTTTATCAAATTTCTTGTAATGTCTTATTAAAATCCTGTTTAGGAAATTAGTTATCCATATTTCCAAACAAGAGTTCTCTTATCTAGGAGTAATAAGCACTATACCAAAGAATGTAAAAGGGAGTGAAAAGATTTTCTTCACCATTCAAGAGAAAGTATTACCTTCTTTATTCTCTCGAAAAGGTAGTCATCGAATATTATATCTTTCACTAGTTCATAGTCACCATCACCCTGAAATCAAATCCTCCTCTGATATGAGAAACAAATTTCCCATGGTAAATTAACAAATTAAAAGTTGTGTAAGTGAGGACCATTGTACCTTGGATCTGCATGGCATGCTGAAAACTATATCATCGGCTATACCGTAGGGATTCCCGGTAGTGTACACCTACATATGCATTGTAAAGTTCAAATCAGTGACTGAAGACTAGCATATAGCTAAACTAGTGACAGAGAATGATTGCAACCACCACATGATCTGTTAACCAATTTTCTTTTCTAATTACATTTGTTAAATTTACATACAGATATGCATAGCATGTCTACTTTCTGAGAAATTTAAACCATGTATTTTCTCTCCTATTTATGCTCTTTCTATCTTTGTATGATTTAAAAAAAGGAGCATTTGTACGACTACATTCATAGTCAGCAACAAAAAAGTTGTACTAAACTTACAGACTGCAAGAGAACTGAACACAGATAACATGGAGAAGAAATGCAATAAAGAAGTAAGGACTTACTCCAGTCGAAAACCAATCACCCTCAGGGGTTGGAGTTACAAGTGATCTTATGCCATCAACAATAGATACAGCAGTTGATGCAGCAGAAGACCGTCCCCATTTTTTAATCAGAACGCCACCTCTCTATAAATCCGTTCTTCTAGATTAGTTAAAAATACCAAGTAAAACAGACCCGTAGAGAAAAACAATCTTGATGATTTATACCGTCTGGACCATTTGAGTGAAGTCTTCTTCTAACCACTTGGTATCCTTAATGACCTCTTTGACTGGTAAGCCATCTATTTTGGCATTCAAGAAATCAGGAACCTGAAAGAAATTTAATCAAGTATATTGTTAAGGAGAACCAACTGATTTTCTTTTACCATTGTTCATCACAAAATTTCTACTTGCTGACCTGCGTGGTAGAGTGGTTTCCCCAGATGGTCACATTAGATACTTTATCATAGAAGACCCCTGCCTTGAGAGCTAGCTGCAGAACCATAAGATGAGCATATATATATGAGAACACATTCAATCTTGAGAACTAGTGCATAATGTCGGATGCTACATAAGTGAATCGACAGTCAACCATACCTGACACTTTGCTCTATTTTCATCTAATCTAGTCAAAGCATGAAAATTCTTTGCAGGAATGTTTGGAGCATTTTTCAAGCAGATCAATGCACTGCAATGACAGAAAATAAAGGGAACCGTTATATTACATGGCTAAATCGTACAGGCCATTAAGCAAAAGAACTGGTAAATTTTACTTGGTGTTACAGGGGTTGCCCACAACCATCACTTTGACGTCATGTGAAGCAACAGCATTTAGAGCTTTTCCCTGTCAATGTGAGCAACTACTATTACTAACCCATGATAAAGTATCATTTGAATTCCAAGTAAAACATATTACAAGTACCTGCTCTGCAAAAATCTGACCATTTATGTCTAATAAGCCAGCCCTCTCCATTCCAGGTCCTCTTGGCTTTGCTCCAATTAAAAGTGCCCATTCGGCATCTTGGAACACTTCATAAGGATCTATGCCAATGCTCACCTCTCTAAGCAAGGGAAATAAGGAATCCTCCAGTTCCATGGCAACGCCTGCATCACTTTAGGATTATAGCAAGAGAATCTTGGTTTGGAGTATTATGACTCAACATCTAGGTAAAACAGTTGTACATTCAAATAAATAGTATATATCTTTTACATTTGAGCAAAACATAGTATATTACACTTTGTCTTTGTTGGAAATATCCGCCATACATAATCCAGTCATTTTCCATTATCTTTTTACCTTCTCATATTTGAGTACTGTTGGAAAGTTTAGTAGTTGGACAGTGAGCATATAGCACCATACAACTGTACAAGATAGCAAGAATTGACATGAAAACTTATGACAACTGTCGACTCATAATTTTACTTTTTATGGTTAAGTTCTTGGGCAAATACAAGCTATTGACTCCAAAAAATACTGTCAACAAGCAGTTGCACATCATCTACATGCAGTACTGCAATTATCGATTAGACGGTTATTTATAGTGTGTAAATGACATCAGGAACGGAGCCGAGATTTATTAAATTTATAAAATATATTTATTGTCTTTCTGGAAATCATATAGTACAAAATTCTATGAACATACTCTACTTTCAATTTTTGAATTCATAATTCTATTAAATTTTGAAAGCTCATTATTTTCATTAAAACATTTATAAATTGTTCATACAGGATACACATTTAAGGGGGAGGGGAAATTAAATATTACAAATCTAGTCATATATTTTTAATACTACTTTTACGGTTTTACCACTGTTCCAAATTTCGGGGTGGCCGCACTTTTCAGTGATATGCAGTGGTGTTAAGATAACACTCAGGAGACATACCTTCAAGAGCTTCAACTGACCTTGTTGATCCCAAAAGTTTTAGTGCAATTGGTTGATCTGGCCCAAAAACCTCACCAGATGCGAGCTGGCATGATAAAACAAGTGCAGAAAATTGTTCAGATGTCAAACTGAACGAATTTAGACAATTGTGAATTTTAGTTGTACTGCAGTGACCATGACGGCGAGTGTAATGGTAAAATAAAAATTGTATCGCTGGCGTAATCCCATCATGCTTAATTGTAACTCGAGTACGAGTAGACTCCAGCATAAACCCCATGACACGTAGTATAATGGGGTTATGGGTTTTTTTTTTTCTTTGGAGTGGGGAGGGGGTTTTAAAGGAAGGTTAGTTTTTAGTTTTGTTTTTGAAAATATCCATTAACACATATGCTATATAATTTGAAATAAGATCAAAACTAATAACATTCTATTGAAGATGGGAAAAACTCCTTGTCCAAACTCAAGAATCATATTCATTCTTAAATTGGAAATGAAGGAGGAACAAAACTAACTTTTAGAAGTTCTCTTAAATAAAACAATCTTTAAGAAAGGTAATCAATAATACTTTTGCGTAGAAGAATGGCTGTAGACGGACTTACTGAATCTAAAAAGTATGAAAACCTACTAATTTGACACAAGAAAATAAGACCGAGACTAGAACGAATGAAGTGAAACCAGAGATATAAGTTGTGTAATGATGCGTGTTAAGACAGTTTGTCACAACTTAAAAGATTTCTTTGCACATCAACTTAATAAATTGTAGATATCATATTCTTTTACGTTATCCGAATTGGTAGTTTATTCTTCCTTTATATTTTCCCTTGGTTCAGATGGCTGTGATAAATGGTCGATTTTCTAGATATAAATAAGTTGGACAATAGTTCATAATTTGGACTGTCTTACTTTGAAAAGTAAATGATTAGATATCATTCCTGCAGCACCTGAAACAGCAATGTTGATCATTTTCTTCCATGATTTTGTCTCTTCTTCCTATAGAGGGAATAAAACAATTACTGTTATCACAGATTAGCAATATAATCTTTCATTTAATTAAATTCAAAGCATATGGCTATGAAGTGCAAATAGAATAAGAATATTGATGATACAATTTTTTTTAATTTTCTTGTATCTTTTGTTACCTGCTACCAATTCAAGGAACTAGAGTAACAGCTTAATAGTCTAGTATAATAGGGATCACTTATTAATTAACATACATGCTTAACACTAGGGGTCGCAATTCCGGGTCTAGAATGGTGTTCCTAAATGTGTCAATTGAGCATTCTAAAATTTTCATTCCCTTGAGCTTATCAGTATTTCAGGTCATATTCGGGTTAAGCGAGTTGTGCCCTTACCATTATCAAATTTTTTCCTCTGTATATCATGTCAATAATCGAGTCTGAGTTTTGCTATGTTGCTCGGACTCTTCATTTTACCTTAAGTACCGGTGTCGGACACTCGACAATCGGACATGGACACTCGGACTCGGACACTTATTTTAAGCCAAAAACATGCATATTTTTCAAAATCTTGCCGAGTCCGGTACTTGGACATGTATCCATGTCGGACACTTCTAGCCGAGTCCGAGTAACATAGGAGTTTTGGGACAATGTCATCCCTACTTAACACTAAATAGCACACAACCAGTACTTGAAGTGCAAAATCTTTGGAACTATATTACAAACCAAGAACTAAAACAGCCAAGTACATGAATTCTAACCACTAACATACAAACAAAGGGAAATACTTACAGCCTTAAGATCATAAGTAAGACAAAAAACACCAAAGCATTCAGGTTTTCTCTTAGAATCAACACTTTTCACAGCAACTGATGCTTCAACTTGCCTGCAAAACCATCAAGAATCATTATCAACCAAAACCAACAACAACCCAAATGCCAAACAATCCAAATGAACTAAAACAACACTTACTCTGAACTAACAGAGCAAGAAATTCTTGGGTTTTGAACCTGATGAGAAAAAGTTGTATAGCTAAGCTGCTTATAAAAAGAGTGCTGAATTGATGACTTAAAGAAAGAAAGCTGTGAGTTCTTAAGAGTTGTAGTTGAGGAAAGGTCAGCTGCAAGTGCCATGACAGCAAGCTAAGAAGTTGAAGAGGATAAAAAGTGGGAAGGAGAGTGTTGTGTGATGGAAAGACCAGATTTATTTATATAGGAAAGGTGTTTGAGAAAGTTAAGTGATATGGTAATACACTGTGGTGTTTATTTATAAGGCTGTACATATGACACTTGTATTTGTTGCCTCATCTTTACAATTTCTAGTGTCTTGGACTTTGGAGCTTTTAATTATTCACACACATTTTTATACAAGACTTGTGACTAAATTATGAAAAATGTTATTTTCGGAATCATTTTTTAATTTTAAAAATGATATATGTTGCATATGTTTTCTGTATTCATAAAGTGTTACACATTATCTTACAATATGTTACAAATAACTCTGAAAATAAAAAAAACGTTTTTTTCAAATAACATGTTATAATAAATAAATTTAATTGACGGAATAAACGTGAATGTATGCAAGACTTGCAATCTGTGAATGCACGCGAACTTATTATCATATAGTCAATAAAAATTTAACATATGTAATCTAAAATGCGTTAAAAAAAATTAAACCGTTAATGAGAGGTTATCACTTAATCTGATGAGGGTATACCTCTAAGTAAACGTGAGAATTATGTGGCCTTACGATGACTAAACGACTGAAATGATATAGTTAGAGCCCAGCACTACTAAAACTCTGTCCATCTTAATGGACTATTTACATATCTACACAAACAAACAAGATTTAGACCCACATCTCATTAAACTCTGTCCCAAGCCCACTACTGGTCACAGTCACCATGACATGTTGCCACATTGTCTTGTTTCTGAATCCGTGTTATTTTCGTTTTTTTTTAAATTTAAATCCAATACTTAAATAAATTTAATTTAATTTATTTGTATTCATTATTATATTTAGTAAAGATACAAAATTATATTAAAGTATTTAAATCGAATACTTACATAAATTTAAATGATTTCCGGGACCATCAGGAATCATTGAATCATAGGGAAGGACTGCCAAGTGCTTTTTACGAAAACAAAAACAATGTGGAATTCTAGAGACAGACTCTGAGGAGGTTATTCGAGAATGGGATGAGTGGAGATGGTGAAGAAACATATGCAGGAAGTGAAGATTATGGCAAACCAAGAAATGAAGGATGATGAGGAAGAAGAAGCTCAGTTGGTTATGCAGGAATGATCAAGATTCTGTCAAAGTTGTTGATTTGAATGTGTAGAAAAGATAAAAGAAACTTTCTTCTTTCATTCACAAAACTGTAACTACAATTCTTGATCTAACTGATTTACAAGAACAGAATATATACACAAATTGACTAACAGAATTGGCGCCAAAACTAACTAACTAACTAACTTGTTTTATTGTTATGACCTATCTACCCTTCACTCTTTTCAGTATTTACAGAAGTATCCTTGTCATGACTTTGACTATTCTCAATACCCCCCCTCAAATTGGAGGGAGTGAAGATATTCACAGCACCCAATTTGGACAATAAATACGTGGCTCTAGTAGCTGTCAATGGCTTAGTGAGGAGATCTGCAGGTTGATCAAATGTGGAGAGATAAAGAGGAAGAACAAACCCAGATTTGACTTTGTCTCGAACTAGATGAACATCCAGTTCAATGTGTTTGGTACGCTCATGAAGAACTGGATTTTCAGCAATACTAATAGCAGACGTATTATCACAATATAAAGGAAGAGGCGTGAGAATAGCAAAATGTAATTCCTGAAGCATCTGATATAACCAAGTAGCTTCACACACAGCATTAGCCATAGACCTATACTCAGATTCTGCTGAAGAACGGGCTACTGTAGTCTGTTTCTTACATTTCCATGAAATAAGAGAGTTTCCAAGTAAGACACAATACCCAGACAAAGAACGTCGAGTCATAGGACAGGTAGCCCAATCAGCATCACTAAAAACCCTTAGTTGAAAAGGACTAGTAGAGGATAGTAATAAACCTTGACCAGGAGATTGCTTGAGATACTTGACCACTTTAAGTGCAGCTTGCCAATGAACAATAGTAGGTTTGGCCATAAACTGACTTAAAATGTGAACAGGATAAGAAAGTTCAGGTCTTGTGATTGTGAGATAGATAAGCTGACCAACTAGTCTTCTGTAGGAGGTACCATTAGCAAGAGGCAAACCATAAACATCAGAAAGTTTATGCTGAGCCTCTATGGGAACTTTACTAGGCTTAGAACCCAGAAGGCCAGTGGTTTCCAAAAGATTAAGAGCATATTTCCTTTGATGTAAGTAAAAACCAGCTGCTGACCTAGCAATTTCAATTCCAAGAAAATAGTGGATGTGACCCAAATCCTTAACCTTAAAATGTTTAAGAAGATGGTCTTTGACAGCAGTGAGTTGAGCAGAAGAGGATCCAGTCAAAATAATATCATCAACATATACCAATAAGGCAGTATATGAAGTTGCAGTTTTCAGAACAAAGAGAGAGTTATCTGATTTTGACTGTACAAATCCAAACAAAAGAAGAGCAGCTGAGAATTTCTTAAACCACTCTCTAGGAGCCTGCTTCAAGCCATAAAGAGCTTTCAGAAGTTTGCAGACTACCCTTAGACCATGTAAATCTGCTGGAATAGGTACCCCTGGTGGAACTTGCATATATACCTCTTCATAGAGATCTCCATGTAAAAAGGCATTGGTTATGTCTAACTGGGTGACATACCATTTCTGTATTGCAGCAAGAGACAGAAGTAACCTAACTGAGGCCATCTTTGCAACTGGAGCATAGGTTTGAAAATAGTCAAGACCTTGAGTTTGAGTAAATCCTTTTGCTACCAAACGCGCTTTGTATCTATCTAAAGTTCCATCAGCATTGTATTTAACTTTATAAATCCACTTACAGCCAACAACTTTCTTGCCCTCAAGTAAAGTTGTAAGTTTCCAGGTATGATTGGCTTCCAAGGCATTCAACTCAGTTTGCATAGCAGTACACCAACAAGGATCTGTAATAGCTTGCTTGTAATGTGTAGGTTCAAATACTTTGACAGAATTAGCAATAAATGCTTGATAGGAAAGGCTTAAATGAGACACTTGATCCACTGACTGAATAGGATACTGGACAGTAGTATTAACAGTGTTTTTGTGAATAAAACTAGGAAGACCAACATAATCAGAGTACTTAGAAGGAACAACTCTGACTCTAGTATTTTTAGGATGGGAATTATGGATAACAGGAATTACTGGACTAGAAGTAGTCTGTGGAGACAGTGAAGATGACTGTGCAGGTGGTGAAGACTGTATAGATGGTGAAGACTGTATAGATGGTGAAGACTGTATAGGTGGTGATGACTGTATATTAGATGTACATGATGGGGAAGAAAGAGGAGAATCAATAGATGTTGAAGGAAACTGAGATGAAGATAATATAGGAATATTAAGATCATCAACAAAGGAGCTATTAGCAGGAAAAAGATGGACAGGTGAGATATGTGTATCTGAGAGAGGTGAAATTGAGTAAGGGAAAATATTTTCATAAAACAAGACATCTCTTGATACAAAAATATCCTTTGTTTGCAGATTATAAAGTTTGTAACCTTTTTGATGAGAAGGATAGCCAATGAAAATACATTTATGAGCTCTAGGAAGAAATTTATCCTTCCTAAAGGAAATAGCTGAAGCATAACATAAACAACCAAAAACTTTTAAATGAGCATATGAAGGTTGTTTATTAAAAAGAAGAAAATAAGGTGAATTATGTTGAAGTATAGGACTAGGTGTTCTGTTTATCAAGTATGTGGCAGTTAGTAAACAATCTCCCCAAAAATGAATTGGGAGTGATGCTTTAAACCTAAGTGCCCTAGCAACATTGAGTAAATGTATGTGTTTCCTTTCAGCAATACCATTTTGTTGTGGTGTTGCAACACAGGAATGCTGATGTATGATTCCAAGTTTGAAGAAAAGATTATTAATGGTATGATTAAAGAATTCAGAACCATTGTCTGATCTTACAATTTTCACAGTAGTGTTGAAGTGATTTCTAACATATGAGAAGAATTTATCAAAGATATGAGCAACTTGAGACTTAGAGTTCAACAGATAAGTCCAGGTAGATCTTCTAAAATCATCAACTATGGTAAGAAATGAATGACAGGTAGAATAGGTTTTGTGTTTATAAGGACCCCATAGATCACAATGGATTACATCAAAGATTTTATTGGCCCTAGATTCACTTACAGGAAATTTGAGTCTACTTTGCTTAGCAAAGTGACAAATATCACAATGAAAATTACTGGTATTACACAATTTTGGAACTAAATTTTGTATAGACTGAATGACTTTGACTGGAGAGTGTCCTAATCTGTCATGCCACAAATGACTGAGATGAGATGACTGAGAAGACTTAGTTGAACTGGAAAGACCACTGGAAATTGAGTTGATAGATGACTGAACAGAAGGAGTAGGAGGAATGTGGAGTTTATAAAGACTTCCATGGATTTTACCAATCCCCATCATCCTCCTCATATGGTCCTGTATGATGCATTGATGTGAGTAAAAGAGTACTTCACAATCAAGGGATTTACTCATTTTACTGACATATATTAGGTTGAAATGAAAATCAGGAATGAATAAGACATCAAACAAAGTAATGTGAGAAGTTAAGTGAACAGTGCCTTTCTTATTGACAGATGTAGTTTGACCATTTGGTAAGCAAATACTAATATCACAAGGTACTGTATCAGTAAGAATGGTTTCACAACAAGTAATATGATCAGTTGCTCCAGAGTCAAGCAACCAATCTTTTTCAGTATGACAGTTAACTAAACACACAGTAGTCATGTATGAGCATGTATGATACTGAGTACCTGACTGAGGCAAATTTTGAGCAGCGGAAGACTGATTTAGTAGAGACAGGAGCTGTTGATACTGAGCATTGGATAAACTTGAAGGAAGCTGAACTGCATTGTCAATTACAGCATCTGAAATTGCAGAAGAATTTGTAGAAGAGCTATTATTGTCAGATGAAGTCTGTACTTGCGCTATTACTTTGCCTTCTGGAGGAGTAAACCTTGAATAACTGTTCTGAGTAACATTTGGCTTAGCCCTAGGTGGAAAACCAATCAGATAATAACACCTTTCTTTTGTGTGATTGGTGTCATGACAATGTGAGCATTCCAAGTTATTCCTTCTTCCTTGAAAATCACTAGGAGAAACAACCTTCTTGAATCCAGGTTTCTGGAAACGTTCAGACTTGGCAGTATTGCGTGCCATCATGACTGCTGATTCAACCACACTAGATGCTGTATGATTATAGTTCCTCTGTCGTTCTTCTTGTTGCAATAGAGCTAATGCCTGAGTAAGCTTGGGCATGGGATGCATCATCAATAGTTGTCCTCTAATGTTTGTGAAATTTTCATTTAACCCCATAAGAAACTGAGTCACTTTCATCATTTCATCAAATTGATCCATTTCAAGCTTTGCTTTACAATTGCAGATACACACACATTTAAGCGCATGAGAGACATTCATCAAGTCATCATATAACTGCTTGAACTTTGTATAATAGACAGAAACTGACAAATTATCTTGATTAAGCTCAGACAGAGCCTTCTTCAACTCGAAGATTATTGGTCCATTGACTTGAGCAAATCGAATGTGTAAGTCAGACCATATATCAGTTGCAGACGTAATATAGACTAAACTCGACCGAATCTCAGCAGATATGGAATTCAACAACCAGGTGATTATCATATCATTACAACGCTGATATTGATCAAAGTATTTGGAAGTGATACCTGAAACTTTAAATTTTCCAAGAACAAAACCTAGCTTATTCTTCGCTGAGAGAGCAAGAGACATCGATCGCTTCCATTCGTTGAAATTCTCTCCATTGAGAGCATCAGTTACAAGAACCTGACCGGGATTATCAGACGGATGCAGGTACAACGGATGATGAGATTCAAGAGTGACGGACTAGAAATCTGAATCGAAATCAGTAACAACTGTTGAGTTTGGATCAACATATTTCTCATTAGCATCATGAACGTCTTCTTCAGTAGTGGCCATCAAACTGTTTGACGAAATGTGTCACCGGGAAAAAAAATTGTTTGTGTAACTGATTGTGATACGAACACTAAAATAAAACAAAGAACAAAACAAGCAGAAACTGTTCAAAGAACAAAAACAAGCAGAATGTTCGATAACAAACACGAGCTTTATGATTTCAAGAATTAATGGCGGAAAGAGACGAATTCTTCATGAAGAAGAAGATGAAGAAAAATGCGGAGCGAAATGCTCTGATACCATGTATAAAAGATAAAAGAAACTTTCTTCTTTCATTCACAAAACTGTAACTACAATTCTTGATCTAACTGATTTACAAGAACAAAATATATACACAAATTGACTAACAGAATTGGCGCCAAAACTAACTAACTAACTAACTTGTTTTATTGTTATGACCTATCTACCCTTCACTCTTTTCAGTATTTACAGAAGTATCCTTGTCATGACTTTGACTACTTTGACTATTCTCAATAGAATGCTCTTTTAAATTTTATTTTAATTTTTATTAGTAGGTTACTTAAGTAATTCCATTCCAGGATCATGTACTGATACAATGTATGATTTTGGTCTCAATTATGTTCATGTCTGCTAAGCTATCAAATTCAGGGGGATTTTAACTACTAAAATCTCACCCGTCTCTACCCAAGATCCCAGCATTACAATTTCGTTTTTGTCTAAATTGCGTAATAAATGAGCTTCTAAATGCGGTATTTCCTTACTGATCCTTTCGGAGCCTTGGCTTGTCACACATGAGTTTGAATTTCATATTTTTCGTATGTGAAAAGAAGTATAAATATCTTCATAAACCAAACGCTCGCTAATGAGCACTGCATCTTCAGGTTTTTGCAGGAGTTGGGGGTTAGTTCTTCGGTGCTTTCCCCTGTAACTCTTTGTTGAAGTGGGCTAGTAGTTAGGTAAGGAAAAGGGGCTAGTCCCGATCTATGTAATGGATATTATGGTTCCCTCGCATTTCTGGTACGTTTACGTACCAGAATTGCGGAAATGGTACAGCTGGGTTGAGTTTTGCAAAACTGGTACAGGGCGCCACAGCCCGTGGCGACCCTAGCTGGGGTACGCCACAGCCCGTGGCGACCCTTGTTTATCCATTTTTGTATAATTGCTTGCTTCACTCCATTTTCAAGGTTGAAACATCAATTTTCAAGTTTAAAAAACTGAATTAATAAAATAAAAAATTTGGTTTTTTATTTTGGCATATTACAGTAGAATAGTCGAAGTTTGTTAAAAGTTAAAAATTGAGTTAAAAAAATTGGATAAGTTATGATTTTTTATTAGCCGAACATGAGATCCTGAAAATGCAAAAACCCAAAAAAAGTAAATATTGGTCTGAAAGTGACATGAAGACACAATATTCAAGTTTTGTAAAAATGACAGTTGAAAATACAGGAAAAAGTAATGACAGTATGTATGCAGTTCTGAATTCATTTTGGCATAGCATGAACCCGTGAATACATAGGAAAATGGTCTCGTGATCTAAATTATTTTATGTAACTATTAAGAATTTGAATTCTCACTATAAATATCCTATGCCCATTCTCCTCATCCTTGAAAAATGGCAAATGGTTATAGTAGTGGTGAAATTTTCAGAGCCATGGGTAAAAAATGGCTATGTGACGATGATTTTGCATACTCAATGAACCCTAATCATCGTTACTCAAGTCAGGCAATAACAACGATGCAGAGGGAGTGGGAGCGGCGTACTCAATGTATTTCTTGTTGTATTGAACAATGTCGCTTGAATGGACTTAGAATACCGAAACAACGCGTTATCCTGATGCCACGCAATACTCCACAACAACTTGAAGTTGCATTGTTTCGTGCACGAGAGGAAGAGAACCGAATGCGCATCCGCGTACATCGACATAGTCTAGCAGCAGATGCAAGGATGTTTGCAGAGGATGGAGACATGCTACGTGCAAGGCAGTATCACCAATGGAGCGTGAGTGCTGAGAATGACTCAGACAGCTTCATGTCCGACGAGGATTAAACTATTGTACTTTTCAATATTCAAGTACGAGTAATTGGTCATTTTATGACTATGTTAAATAAAGACATGGTAGTTTTGCATTGTTAACTAAATTTGCATGCCATAGGAAATGAAATGGAAGCGCTATTAAAACCACACAAATAGGAAATGAAATTAAAAAAGTACATGTAGGAAATGAAATCACACAAAGCAAAGACTACAAATTCATATGAAAACTAAGTGGAGCAACGTCAAACTGCACTGGAACTTAGTGGACAAAGTTTGCTCCGTTTTGTATGTCCTTGTTGGTGACAACGGCTACATTTTATCCCTGAACGCGACTGGTCCATCTCAGTACGAATTCTTACAGACTCCCCCTTGTCGCCACGTTTTTTCTTTATCTTTCTGCAGCCTTCATCTGGTACCAACTTACCATACCTCTGCCACTGTACCGGTAAGACGTAGTTCCAGCACTCGGTAGGATCCAATGGATATATGATAGGCTCCCATAACTTATGCAATTTGGAAGAGTAGTGGTAAGGTTCAATCCACTTTTTCCAATCAAGATTCTCTGCCAAGCAACCAGCCATTACATGAGAACAAGGCAAATGGTGGGAAATCCATTTTCCACAAGTGCAACTCCGTTGGCTGATGTCCACATTTTGGGTGCGCCCCCCCTTAGTGCCTCCTTTAACCCGATAGCGTTGCGTAACAACTTTGAAAATCCCTCGTTGTTTACTGAATGTATGCACCGTATGTGATTTAGCCTTTTCCATATATCTGCTTATCATACTCTCAGTGCGTTGGCACAATTGTTGACCCCGCTGCATAGCATCGACAGTTTGGTTGCGCTGTGCGTTGACAATGCGAACAGTCTTGTAGAAGATATACTCCATCATTGCCGTAGCGGGAAGGAAACGAGCCATTCTTATGTTACCATTGAAGCCTTCCATCACGTTTGTTGTGGCTTGTCCATAACGAGCACCGCCAATATCGTAGCATATGGTCCACAATTCTGGATTAATGTCTGCTAGGTACTGCAAAGCAGGGGGTGATATCGCGCCTATTCTCTTCATGTATGCCTCGTGTTTATTGATTTGGGGGGTAGTTCCAGCTTTCCACATCAATAGTTTTAACTCTCCACCGGCATGTTTACTTGAGAAGTTACTTCTGACATGAAATAAACAGAACCTATGAATCCCGTACGGTGGTGTGAATCCACTAGTCGGGTTCCTCATCGCTGCTAGGATGCCAGCAGCACGGTCTGAAATTATGCAGACATTTAACCTGTCTCTGCATACATGTTGGCGTAGCAACTGCAGAAACCAAGACCAGTTTCTTTCCGATTCTTCGTCAACCAAGGCATAACAAACTGGATATTGATGATTATTGGAATCCACCCCCATTGCAACCAATAATTTCCCGTTATATTTTCCCTTCAGAAAGGTACCATCAATCGAAAGTACTGGACGGGCATGTTGCCAACCATCCATAATTGCGCGAAGGCACCAGAAAATCCTTTTGCAAACAGAACTGCTTCTATCAGTCTCATGAGGAACAGCATCGATTACAGCGACAGTGCCAGGATTGGCATGTACCATGGCCATGAAAAACTGTGGCAGTGCATCATATGTGGTAGTCCAGTTACCGTAGACCTCCTCAACAGCCAACTGCTTGCCCCTCCATGCTTTACAGTAACTGACACGGTGGTTGAATTCGTCATTAACCATTGTCATGATGGTACTGACTCGGAGATTGGGTGATTCTGTAACCTGCGAAACATTCCCAAGAAAGAAGTCAATAAATAAAAGTGTCTTAACATATGTCAGCTATGGTTGAGAATAGATATCTTACATGTGGTTTGACAATATTTGCAATAAATCTTGCAGAGATTTTTTTATGATCCTGCGTTGGTAGATCAACTAAACAAGTGTGCTCCGTGCACTTTGTGATTTCAAACAATCCATGGCTCTTTTTCTTCGCGGCTCTCATTCTCCAATGGCAATGTTCCACCACACACGTTGCAATAAACTGATTTGGATTGCTCCTCTCCACGACATATGTCCGGTTGCTAGTAATGTGCATTTGTCGCACGGCATGAATTAACATTTGTTTGTCATTAAAAAGTTGACCAACGGAAAGATCTTCCGTATCTCCAGATAAAGCAAGGTAGTTTCCAGCTTGGTTGTTTAATACCACCGGTGAATATTCCTCAGTCTGAAACCAAGTTGCCATCGGAACATGGTGCCTCAATACCAAGTCATCCTCCTCAGATGATACATCCTCGTCGTCATCAGTGTTGAAATCTTCAGACTCATCACTGCTTGAGCTATTCAAATTAAATTCCAGAGGATTATCATCTATGCATGCCAACTCTCTTCCCGTCATTGTATCTCGTGGTGGAGACCGTTGTACACAATCTGTTTGGTTATAGTATTCATGCATGTCAAGATCCTCGTCATGATGTGTTTGTTGCACTGCTTGGCTACTAGAACCCCCCCCCCCCCCATATCCGTGAAATACTTCATTCACGTTTTCACCTTCACCGAAAAAAGAGCTTGACCATCCCGTGGTTCCGAAATCAGGAAATTGGTTGCTCATCCCATGGTTGTGTTGGTAACTTGGTTGGGTAGGCTCATAATGCGTACCGTAAGCATTACAGTATGGATCCTGAACTTCAATCTGTTCGGCCTTGATGAACACAGACACATCACCCCAACCCATCTGCATGGTCCTTGGGATACTCAACAACCTACCAACATCCATGTTCGAAGTAATATTACCTAAGTAATATCGCTTAACCACATTACCGATACCCATTTGTGGATGTTTGTAGCTTATGTTCAAATTCCAATGGTTGGAACTTATGTTCATAACCTCATAAACAATTGCCTTGAATTCTTCAAAAGTGGTTCCAAACATTACATAACGCATACATTTTGGATCCAGGGAATATGTTATATCATCATCTTGCCTAATTATTTTCCCACCCCAAAAGAAGTTCACATTCACACAACCTTCCATTATGTTGCTGTAAAAACATATAGAACATATAAATATGTGAAAATCAACTAACCACTAACATATAGAACATGTAATATGAAATGTTATTTCTCCAACTTTAGAACATTTATATATATAAACTAACAAGCTGTTTGCTACCAAAAGAAGGAACGTAATGCTCTATTAAAATAACTTAACAAAAAGGAAGATTACATACCCTTATGGAGAGGATTTTCGTAACTTCAGTTAGTGGAATGTTGAGGATGTATGGATTGCAGTATGAAGCTGGCTAAGATTTGTATACCCTTGTCAATGCAAATGTGTAACAAGCATTTATGATATTTGGAAGAGGATATCGTCTTGTGATATTGGCTGTTGGTGGCTTGTGATATTTATAAGGTTTGGCAGCAAAAGATAAGAAAATTGGCAGCAAAAGATAAGAAAATCTGTAGAGATAAGATATGGTAAGACATGGTAAGATATTATCAGTTATGTTGTACTGCAAAGGCACACAATTCAATACTAAAATTATTAAACATATTTACTTTCAACTTCAAATTTTATTTAAATAAATTGTACAATGCTAATATTATTTAAATAAATTGTACAATGTTAATATTATTTAAAAAAATTGTACAATGTTAATATTATTTAAATAAATTGTACAATGTTAAATTTCAAATATTATTCAAATATAATTAAAAATTTATGATTTATAGTTATGTAATCTTATCTTTAAAATCTTATTCAAGTTAATTATACAATTTATACTTTACAATTATTGGTATCAAATTTGGACTTTACCATTTTACATTTTAGAAATTTACTTTAAATTATGAAATATTATTCAAATTAATTATACAGTTTATACTTGACACTTTACTTTACAATTTACTTTATACATAAATTAATTAAACAATTTACAAATATTGGAGAGGAAATTAAAAACCCCCAAATGCTCTTTTCCAACTCTTTTCCAACTCTAGACCTAATTTCACATCGATTCACGGCGACTCCACCGTTCACTTCCCCACCTTCCTGCCGCCACGGTTCACGGCGCCTCCACCTTCCTGCCGCCACGGTTCACGGCGCCTCCACCTTCCTGCCGCCACGATTCACGGCGCCCTCCACCTGCCTGTTGCCTTCCTGCCGCCACGGTTCACGGCGCCGCCTTCTCCCTTGCCGGACGCCGACTTCCTGTAGGTACATCTCGATACATTCTACTTTCCATTTTCAGACTACTTTCCATTCTGCTAATACCATTTTCATTAGTAGAGCTATTTTTTCCTGAAAGAAATAGGTTGATTTTTGATTACTTTTCTATAGCCGGCTGACTCCTGCAAGTTACAGTTGACAAAGTTCGAAATAATTAATTAGTGGTTAATGAAGTTCGAATTAATTAATTAGTGCTTAATTAGTTTACAAAGTTCGAATTAATTAATTAGTTTACAAAGTTCGAATTAATTAATTAGTGGTTAATTAGTTTACAAAGTTCGAATTAATTAATTAGTTTACAAAGTTCGAATTAATTAATTAATTTACAAAGTTCGAATTAATTAATTAGTGGTTAATTAGTTTACAAAGTTCGAATTAATTAATTAGTTTACAAAGTTCGAATTAATTAATTAGTGGTTAATTAGTTTACAAAGTTCGAATTAATTAATTAGTTTACAAAGTTCGAATTAATTAATTAGTGGTTAATTAGTTTACAAAGTTCGAATTAATTAGTTTACAAAGTTCGAATTAATTAGTTTACAAAGTTCGAATTAATTAATTAAGTTATAAATAGCATAATTATTCTAAAATAGCGTAGAACCAAATAAAACTCCAAACAATTTATTTAAAATATAAAAAAACCCAACTAATTTTTGTCATCCATATTACAGTTTCTGTATGGAGCATGCTATTTACCATCCCGGTCCTGTAGATCCATCATTGCTCACACGACAGGGGACCATCGTTCTGAGTTGATATGGGATGGACAGGTATTAAATTTTATGTTTATGTTCATCGCATTGTTGAAATACATAATTAATGATATAACGTTTTTCAATTTTTGTTTTCAGGAAAAAGATTTTCGTCTCCGTACAAACTTCGGGAGTTACTGGGATGTAGTGAGGACAGATCCACCACCACCAACTATTATTGAAGCCATTACGAGTGCTGGTTTACTGGGTGTTTTTCAGATAGGGATGATGATACATGATACTGGACTGATTACTGCTTTTGTTGAGAGGTGGCGTCCTGAGACTCACACTTTCCATTTCAGTTTCGGCGAGGCCACTATCACATTAGATGATGTTTATCACATTCTAGGTCTCCGGGTTAGTGGATATCCAGTGTTCACAGATCAGGGCTCACCTGATGCGAGTTTGGTACATGAGCTATTAGGGGTTCACCCAAATAGCGTTGATGAGGGGGGCAACCCCACTACCATTCAGAAGGGCGGGCTTAATATTCTTTGGTTGATCAACAACTTTGCTAGGTGTGAACGTCTAGAGTATGGTACAGATGATTACGAGAGACAGCTGTTATTTCACAGGCGTGCACATATTTTGCTCGTACTTGGTTCTTTGTTCCCCCACTCCAGCGGGAACCGACTTCAGCTACGCCTCCTTCATTATGTCCGTGATCTTGATCATGTTAATGAGTACAGTTGGGGTAGTGCTTGTCTAGCATACTTGTACAAGAACCTATGTGACGCAAGTGTAGGCCGGAAGAAAGAGCTTTGTGGTTCCATGACTCTAATGCAGGTACATGTCCATTATGTGTTACCACCTTTTAGTTACATGTTCTTATGTCCATCATTTCATGACTTATTTTTTTACATTTGTGTTAGGTTTGGATATATGAGCGTTTCACAAACTTATGTCCCAGACATGGACAAAGTTATCTTATACAGCATCCACTTGGTCTTAGGTAATGAACATAAATACCCGAATCTTTGTCATTACATACAAATAATATTTTAAACTTATTTATTTTATTCAATGACTTTAGGTGGGTGAGGATCCCTTTGATTCATCATAAGGTGCCATTCAACAATTCACGGGGAACTCGTTTTGAGCTTGATAGCATGTCTGAGGATGGCTTTATTTGGAGGCCTTACCTAAACTTTCCACGAGAGGCCATGTCCCTCACTGATCGTGAACAATCACTCATGACTGCACCATGCCCCTTGATATTTGAGCGAATTGTGGAGTGGTGTTATACAGATCGAGTTACACGCCAGTTTGGCTATCTTCAGGTGATTCCGACATTATCACCATTGCCTGGCCACAGTTCTTTTCACGGTGCAGCAAGTGGTTGGACCAACTCACATGATGAGGTTGTTCATCAGTGGTATTCACGACTGCATCATGTCATGTCATCACCCACATACACCCGTACTAGAGAAGCAGTATGCTCCGATGAGTATCCCTCGTGGTATGAAAAAGTCACCCGTCGTTACATTATCAATCCTCGTATCTGGGCTACGCAACAGGGTATACAGGCAACACAGGGACACCTCCCTATAGCTGTAAGTTTCTCACTTTGAAATTTTCATAGTATATATCATTGTTAGACCTTATATTTATTCACGATAGTTTGTACTAACCACATATATATACAGGCTGAGGGGATTTCCCGTGCTTTCCACGGGCTGTCGAGGACTACCATTTCCAATGAAGCTAATGTGGTGGACGAGGCCCGACAGATTCTACATACTACTTTGGATGTGACGGGTTTCCCTAACCTTATTGACAGACCTCCTCCACCATCTGCCCCTAGGAGGCAACGTACTAGAGTACGTACGAGAGGTGGACATGCACAGATGTTCACCACACACACACGGGATGGTTCGTGGGCCGAATTTCCGTGGCCCAACCCCACAGTTGAGGCGCCAGGAGATGTTTATTTAGGTCCTGGATGGGATGGTCCCCAGGTGTCTCTGAGTTCTCATGGAGATCCATTCACGGCTACGCAGGTGTATGAGAGTTCTCATCGACCTGCATTCACTGGTACACCTACTTATCAGGGATCTCACACTTCTCAGAGTTTCCCAGGATATGGATTTGCTAGTTTTGGAGCTACCAGTGTTTTGGGCTCGCAGCATCACATCTCCACCGCAGAACAGTCATCTTTCACATATGCAGGTGGATCAGGTAATGAACATAACACCCTCCAGTTTTGCCATTATGTACTTGTCATGTACTTAGCTTCATTAGTTGCACTTAATATGCACAGGTGGATTAGGATTTGCTACGCCAGGACAGGTTTTTCAACCCTTTCAATCACATGCAGGTGGATCAGGTAAAAAACATAACTCCCCTAATCTTTCATATTAAGTACTTTTCATATCCTTAGTTTAACTACGCCCATTCCCTATATGTAGGTGGATCAACATTTAATACGCCACCTGGGGGGTTTCAACCCTTCATATCACATGATACTTTGTCATCTATGCGTACCGCGCCTGTGGGAGATGAGGACGATGAGGACGAGGAGGACGAGGAGTTGGTGGATGAGGAGATTGAGGTGGAGGAGGCTCCTGCTGTGCAATTGAGGAAGCAACCAGGCAGATATGTCAAAGGGAAGGAGAGACTTTGCATAACTGGTGGACCAATGTGTGATCACAACAACAAGAAAAAAAAGAATGGCAAGGGTCCTCGTTAGCTTTATGCATCACTTTATATTATGTTGTAATGATTATGCTATGAACTTAATATGAAATGTTTTATTTCTGTTGTAATTTTATGTTTTACAATTATGGAGCATTCTATGACCTTCCAGTAATTAATTTGTGGTTATCTTCAAGTACCAAAATAATTTGAAAAGTTAAGATAACATGAATAAAGGATTGAAAGGAAATGAAATTGCCAACAGTTACACATGAAATGAAATTGCAAACGGTTACAGAGGAAATGAAATTGCAAACGGTTACAAAGGAAATGAAAAAACACAAGTAAGCAAAAAATGATAAAGGACACAGATACATAAAATTTCAATGCAGACATTTCCTTAACAGGAAACAGAAAGGTTATTCCAACTGGTAAATACTAAACATCATCATCTCGAGCATATTCAGCATCCTCGAGATCCTCAAGCTCTTTAACTTTAGCGGTGTACTCGTCCTCAGCTTTTTCAATTGCAGCTCGGCAGTCGCTCTCCGTGATCTCATTCCAACGAACCCTTTGTTTTAGGAGCTTGCAGTGATCGTAATGTGCACCAAGCAATTCATGGTTAATTCCATAAATATCCAAGTATTCCTCCTTAGTTTCAACCCAATCTTTGCCCTTTCTATCCTCCTTGTTCTTCCTTCTACGCATCTTGCCCACAAATACCTCGTTCTCATATTGCTTCTTTTCCTCTCTTTTCTCAGCTTCAGAAATTACTTTCTTCCAAGGCCTCCTCCCCGTGAATAGCTGGTTACTAGGTGAACTCGAACTAACTGGCCTCTTTCCCTTATCCATTTGATGCAAACTCACTTGAACAAGAGAGATATCCTGCAACTATGATTATGCATAAGAGATAAGAAGTATTTATAGGGGAAAAAATTGGATCTATAGTACACAAAAGTAATAAAAGTGCATTATTTTGGCCTGTACATTATGAGATGTAAGGAGACAACTCAACTTTATTGTTGATGTGATAACTCAACTTTATTGCTAATGTGATAAGCACAGAAAAGCTCTGAAAAACCAAAAAAACGGGTTTGCAGTGCATCCAGCTTTGCTTTATTACTGAAAAGCTCACTGATGGCACTCCACAAGTCACGACATGAATTCTACAACAAATAATTCAAAGAAAAACCACAGACAATCTCTGCAAAACCAAAAAAACAGGTTTGCAGTCCTGCCAGCTTTGCTTTTCCACTGAAAGGCTTACTTAAAACCTCTGAAAAGTAAAAACATGCTTACTGAATAGTTCACGAGATGAATTCCCCAACAAATAATTGTCACGGTTATAAAGCAGAATATCTACGATTAGTTTTTCAAAAAAATCCTTTCAATTTATCTACTGCATATTTGTTCAAATTAAGATGTCTAACAATTCGGATGTGGATGTTTGCATTTGCAACAAGGTCATGGTTGAGAGGATGTGGTGGTACGGGGCCAATGCAGGAAGGAGGTACTTGAACTGTCCTAAAGGATCCAGAGGATGTGGATACATTGAGTGGATTGAAGAACCACTGGAGGAGCGTGCAGCAATTATCATTGAAGATCTTAAAAAGCAGATGACAAGGCAAGCAGATCAGCACTCCCTTGAGATGGAAAACCTTATGCACACTTACAACATACCTATTCCCCCCGACCCCGGGAATGACGATACGGATGATGATGATGATGATGATGATAAGGATGATCATGAAGATTATGTTGTTCATGATGTATGAGTTTTTAGAGTTCTGCTCATTTAATTTCCAAGAATGTACATTCTTTCTCGTAAAGAATGTCAGTTATGTTGTTTTCATGCATTGTAATGTTGTTCTGATGTGGATGTTCTTATTATACTCCCTATTATGGTCATAAATACCAAATCCATACATTAATAGGGCACTCAGAATACAATAATACAAAGGAAAAACATCTGGTCATAATAAAAAACAACAATATAACAACACATAAACGGCCATCACTCTTCTTCCGTTTCGTCGGAAATGGCTCCATCAGAGACATAGTTTGTATTATGTTCAAGATGATATTGCTCGCGTTTTGTGAGGTCTCGCACGGACGGAATCTGTGGCAAGTTGATACATATATTGACGACCTCTACGCACCAGCATTAAATTATTTTCAAACCGTATCTGTGCCACAGCACCAATCACTCTTTTCCGATACTTATTCCAGTTGCCACATTCCCCGGGGTCGGGAAACATGATAAGCGAATCACGAGTGGGAACCCTTGCACCAATACGAATGAGGTCATTTCTCAATCGTTCCGATTCCTGACACCTATAGGCCCATTCTCGACGAACGCCTGCAAAGTACTCTTTCGGATCGCTTCGTCTTAACCTACGGTAATCATCATCTCTCTCAACAAGCAACCAAACACGACACTCGTGCTCAGCCATTTTTGGTATTCAAAAGTGAACAATAATTTACAAAATAATTTTCAAGGGACGGAATGAACCTACAATCATGAAGTATTTAACATACTTGAAAGTGGAGTTGTCATGTCATACTGCTTCATATTTTGGAGAGTATTAATAAAGGTCTTCAAATTACCACTCATATTTTGCAGAAATTTAATGCTTCTGTTTTCTTCTCATCTTTTCCACTCAAATGTATAGGAAAACATTGTCTAGTCACGTCAAAATAATAATTCTGCTATCAAAAAACAACTGTTAACCCATTATTATTGCTCTGAACATGTAAAAGTTGTGTAGTCACGTCAACAGTAACATAAAACTTGCATTATTACCAGGTTTCTAGATGTGGAGTACTTTAAAAGTTTTGATAGAGTCGTTTCCGGGCTCTGTGATGTCGTTATTCAGGAACTACAATTTTGTGTAGGTATCATTTTTGGACCTAAATTTTACATAGTTACGTGTAATATTATTTTTAAATTTTTGGATTGTACCAAAGTAAAACATTTCATGTTTAATATTAAACAAAGAAAATGCGAATATAAGTTTTCCAAGTATAATCTATAAACCTACAAAAGTGAGAGTTACAAAACAAATTTTACTAAGTTAACTATCTTTTTTA
The DNA here is from genome assembly GCA_030848705.1 of Heracleum sosnowskyi. Lineage (NCBI taxonomy): Eukaryota > Viridiplantae > Streptophyta > Magnoliopsida > Apiales > Apiaceae > Heracleum > Heracleum sosnowskyi. Next base: position 17,902,007 of record CM061239.1, read on the forward strand.
CTAAGTAACCACAAGAAAACAGGCGTGAAAATAATAATAAAACCAAGGGTCGTCACGGGCTGTGGCGCACCCCTCCTTGGTCGCCATGGGCTGTGGCGCCCTGTACCAGTTTTGCAAAGTTGAACCTGGGTGTACCAGTTCCGCAATTCTGGTACATAACTGTACCAGAAATGCGAGGGAGCCTGGATATTATAGTCATGGTTCAAAATTTCTTTATTAATATATTATTGATTATAAAAAAAGGTATCCTAATTAAATGTTATTTCTATAGTTTGAAAATTATATATTGTTTATAATTTTTTTAAATAAATATCATGTTTAAACCTTTTTTTTTGGGGAGAAGATGGCAAACAAATGAGCAAGAAATTATAATGTCGTACATACAACAAATATTTTTTATTTAAGTATTTTAAATAAATATAATTTCGACATTTTGTGTCGGTATAAACTTCGAATTTACGAACTTGTTTCTAAAAAAAGTACGGAATTTCACACACACGTCAAAATTCTTTCGTTTCTACCGAGGTTCTCATTTAAGGTTGGGAAATATCAAATGTACAAAAAAAGCAACATGTCGCCACATAAAATTGCATATGCTAGTGAGACTGAACTAATAGATTCTTCCGACACAAAGAACAAGTCGCTCTTCATTGCCGGCTGCTCAAGATATACTTTGGATATTTTCTTTCTAACATCCTTTGCATAGCGGATTTATCAATGTTGCAAATTGACATTTAATCTTCTTTAAAACTTATATAAATGGTGATCCCTCACTCCACATCTTACAAGAATATAAACATTCGAAAATTTATTTCAAGATGTCTGGTGAAAAAGGATGGATCACTAATGTTAAAGAGCCCGAAAGTCGAAACAAAAATATCGATTGCCGAAGCGGATTTAATCCGCTAACCGGGGTCTATAACCCACTGTTTCGGCTTCCAAAAGGATACGAAATACCGACAAGTCATGTCGTTGATTCGGCAACATATGTGATCTCACAGTTTCCGCAGCTAGACATGGCCGAGACACGACTAGCACTTGTGGACTCGGCCACAAAGCAACAAGTGACTTATGGACAACTCCGACGGTCCATCAAGTCACTTGCTGCTGCCCTCTATACTGGACTCGGGATTCGGAAAGGGGATGTAGTTTTTCTCCTTTCTCCGAACTCAGTATTGTACCCAACCATTTGTCTAGCAGTGCTTTCTATTGGCGCGATTTTAACAACTGCCAATCCACTCAACACCGCTTCAGAAATTGGGAAGCAAGTACGTGACTCTGGCGCAAAAATTGGAATTGTTGCCCCAGAATACATGGATAGATTATCCCCATCAGGGATTCCTACATTGCTCACAACAAGGCCTGACAATGACACTACACTTTCTGTCGAGAAACTAATTGATGATTGTGAACCACTTGACCTGCCTAAAGTTCACATTACTCAGTCAGACACTGCAGCAATTTTATACTCTTCAGGAACCACTGGTGTAAGTAAAGGTGTAATTCTCACACACTCAAATATTATATCAATAATGGCAATTCTCAGATGGTCCGTTAAGGTTTCATCATCCGAGAATGACGTGTTCTTATGTTTCATCCCCATGTTTCACATTTATGGTCTGGTTTTTTTTGGGTTGGGCTTGTTTTGCTCCGGAATCACAAATATCTTAATGCATAAGTTCGACTTCAAGGCAATGCTCGAGGCTATACAGACTTATAAAGTGAATAACCTCCCCGCAGTTCCTCCAGTTATACTAGCACTTGTAAAGTATGGAAACTGTGGATATGACTTGACATCGCTACGACGAGCAGGCACAGGTGCTGCACCATTAAGCAAAGAGTTAGGGGCAGAATTTCGAATGAAGTTTCCATGGGTTGAGCTAAGGCAAGGATATGGACTAACTGAAAGCTGCGGCGCAGCAACTTTCTTTCCTACAGATAAAATAGCAATGGCTCATGCAGGCTCGTCCGGAATGCTGCTTCCAGGTTTTAGTGCTAAGGTTGTGGACACAGAAAGCAGGATTCCATTGCCACCCTATAAACAAGGGGAATTGTGGTTAAAAAGTGGAGCTGTGATGAAAGGGTACCTGGGTAATGAAGCGGCAACAAATGTCACAATTAGTTCGGATGGGTGGCTTCAAACTGGCGACCTTTGTTACTTTGATGAAGATGGGTGCCTATACATTGTAGATAGGCTAAAGGAGCTTATCAAGCACAATGGATATCAGGTACGGACGTTTGATAATAATAAAATGGGAATGAACTCTGTACAAAATGTTAACGCAAAGAGCCCTTTCAAGAAAATGTGAACATGTTCAGTAAGATGTCTGGATAACTAGTAACTTTTTGTTTAGCTATCTAGATTGTGCTTTAGGATCAGGTCATATGTTCAGCTTAAACTAAATGATTATGAAACTTATGTTGTATATTGTAGGTAGCGCCAGCGGAACTAGAAGCCATACTTCTGACTCATCCTCAAATACTTGATTCAGCAGTTATCCCGTGAGTTGAAGTCTCTCTTAAAGCTTTGCATTTTTCAGTTTTGGGGCTCACATAATAATGCAACAACCAAACTAACATACCCTCAAAACTAGGGTCTAAAAAGGTTTAAGTGTACGTAAACCATGCCCCTACTTGAAGAGAGATTGTTTCCCTGAAAACCCTCGGCTTCTAAAGCACAAATGATAAGATGAATGTAAGTTGTTTATTCAGATATACCCCTTTAAGTTGTACAGGGATGATGAAATTAAGGTTTTGCAGAATCGAAGATGAAGAGACGGGAGAAATACCGATGGCATACGTTGTAAGGGCACCTGCTTCTGAACTCACAGAAGAACAAGTCATTCAGTTTGTTGCCAACCAGGTTCCTCTTTAATCCCTCCTCTTCTTCATTCTAGTGCCTGTTATTACAACTGAAATCACAAAAAAATCTGAAAAGTTAAATATATAATGCTAAACAACATTTCAGGTGGCTCCATACAAAAAAGTGAGACGAGCTGCATTCATCAGTGCCATACCAAGATCAACTGCAGGCAAAATCTTAAGGAAAGATTTAGTGTCCCAAAGTCAACAGAAAGTCGTCTCCAAAATGTAGCAGACTCTTGTGTATGTGTAAACAATGAGTGAAATGTGAGAGTACATTTTCTAATTTGCAAAAAGTAATTTTAAATTTATATAATGAATATTCCAGATTCCATAATTTTAGAAATAGGTAAATTATTTGACTTGGTTTGCATTTGGATTTGATATTACTCATTTGAAATTCAGCAACAATAATTTTTTATGCAAAAAAATTATACATATTCAATTTGTCGCATACCATTTGAGCGACAAAGTGCAGAACTTACACAGTATTTAATCATTTTTCGGCATTTTCAGTAAAATATGCCCGAAATACCACAACATATACAGGCACAGCTAGCCCTGTTACCATATAAATCCACATTATACAACAACAATATACAAGTCTGTTCAGACCAAGCATATACACCAAAGCGAAAAATGAACCAAGCATGAAGATAAAACTATAACATAACAACAATATACAAGTCTGTTCAGACCAATATTCAACAAAATAAACTGAAGAGAGTTATTTAATGTTGCAGCGGACCAAAACTAGTGTCTAGGACAGTATGACATGCAAACTTTGGAACCTCTATGCAAAAGAATAATTTCGTCCAATTAAATATAAAGCCAAATATAAGGGTAAAACACATTATATATTAATTATCATGATTAAGTTAATATTTTGAGTTTACTATCAATTCTTAGATCTGCCTGACAAAATTTTGCATTCCTTTTGCTTGCAAAACAGCGACGTCGGCTGAAAGATTGTCTGCAGAGTGGCCAGATCAATTTTTAATCTAACCGGACACCCACCTCCAAACTCCACCCGAACTTTGCCTCTGAACAGCTGAAGCGACCTCTATATCACGATCAAACTCTGCTTTTTGTCTCCGGATCTCTTGAACCTCCTCCTCTATAGACTGCAATGACACAAGCATCTTCTGTAGCTCCGCAATTTGTGCCTAAAACCCATTAAGAGAAGATAAATAGTGTGTAGCAGCAGATAAATATGCTTCACAGGAAAACTCCCCCCCCCCCCCCCCCCCCATTGAATCCGGCATAAAGAAAATTAATCCCAATTGAAGGCAATATTTATAGTGATCCATCAAACCAACACTTAACATTAGTAATAAAATAAAAAAAGGACACAGTGGATAATTCTCAACAGATAATACCTCGAGTTTAGCACATCTGGATCTCTCAGCTACCAGCTGACCTTGAACAGACTGAAGTTCCTGCAGGAAATGCAAAAATATGACTGGTTTCCCTTTCCGAAAAATATAATCTGAAAATTTCATTTTAATTTACTGACAGTTAACTTTTAACATGATATTAGTGGGACTTTTTTGTGCCAACCAGCAATTAGCTTAAATTTTTAATCAATTTGATTTACTGACAACAGCTTATACTAATGATTTTTTCATTAAGTATGATACCTTGGACAAATCAACATGAGTACTATTAGTATCATCAAGCTTAGCTTGGAGCGCGGACTTTTCTGCCTGTACTTCCGAGAGAGAAGATTCCAACAGCTTCTTATCTTTTTTAACTGTATTGATTTCTACTGAAAGATCCACCTCAATATTTGAAACCCGTGTATCAGTAAAAGCCGCCTTCTCAGGTGTAGTTAGAGCATACGCAGCTGTAACTGAAGCTGCTGCAGCAGCAGCTGCTGGTGATCTAAAGATCTTGGCATGGGTCGAGTCATTTGACTTTGGTCGCATAACATATACCTATAATGTCATGGCAAACATGCTTTTTGAGAGAATATTATTCTAGTGTAAGAAAAGATCAACAGTGAGAAGAAAGAACTTATGATTTGTGTGCGAGTGTGACCGCGCGCATGTGAGAGAGTATAAAGAAACAACATGAACTTAATTAAAAAAGAATTTATAAATTTCCAAGTCCCATTATATCTCAAGATTCCTTCTCACTTAAATTTCTACTAAAACTAAAAAGGTTCTCTGTTGCACCAGCTTTGTATTAATAAAACATTGTCTAGAAATGAGACTTGATGATAAGAGCAACAGCTTCACATTCATCATACACTGAGTTCGGTTTTCCTTTTCTCTTTCAAGGTTTAGGAAAATTTTATGTTTTAACATTTGTCAGTACAAGAATCAGGAAAATTGCCTTGTTTTAAGCCTCTGCATCTTCAAGTATACATAGTGTGTGGAGATAGTCGCTTTTATCTATAAACCATAGAGTAGAGTTTTGCACCTACACAATTGTTCATATAGGCGGTTCTAGGAGAAAACATCAAGTATGATTTTGCACTACAAAATGACAATGATGTGTTGTGCAAAAACACTGAATGTATCTGTTACAAATCAAAAGCCTCATCAACAGCAAAGAGTTCAGGTGGTTCCTTTGAAATTATTCTGGCAAAACAAATATACTCTCTTAAACTGAGGATGTATGTTGATTGTAGGAAGTACATTACACATAAAAGTCATAGTTTAAGTGCTCACGTACTGTATACAATACCAAGTCTTAAGAATATGTAATCACAATTTCATATATGTTCAATATGCAATATACTACAAATCTTGGCAGAAAAAAGTCCAAATTTATTCACCATAATTGTAAAAACAAATATAATAAATAAATTGTACCTCGTTATTATATTTCCCGTTGTAGCCACCAAAGGCGACCAAAAACTTCTCACCGTGTATAATTGATGATGAGACGCTCAGCCCCTGTTTTAAAGGAGATGGCATCATACACAGGTCATTTAAGTACACGGTTATAATTTATGTGCAGACTGATGGCAGATGCCAGATACAGAGCGGCATGAACAATATAAACCATCTAGTTCATAAACTTTGAAGCAAGATTTAGATTCTTATACTACACCTCTATACCATAATCAGTTCAGTGCTCAAATACAAGGGAGAAAAATACAGAAAACAATTGCATACTCTTGATAAAATAAATTTGTTAAGTTGTTTTGATGCTAAAGACAAATTTCCATTTTTCTATACAGGAAACAAACATGTGCATTTCATTAATTATGCAAGAAAAAAGCAGTCACTTCCTGCATGTCAGACAACTTATTAAGATACAACCTCTTTGCATGCAAAAGTTCACATAGGACTTGAGCTTTGTGATTCATATTATTATTGTTAATCAGCACTTGGGTTTTGGCTGGGGTCCTGGGCTTTTGTAAAGCTGCATGTTCATCTCTACATGCAACTAGCAAAAAACATTTTAAACTATTACCAACTAAAAGAAGCATATCAATATAAACCAACTACATGAAGCTAATGTCGAGTGTACATAAAGCACCCAATCTTGAACAAATAGAACCTTTAAATTACAGTTGCGGACCCAAATAGAAAGGCAGCTAATGGGCAACCTTAAGTCTGTAACTGTTAGCATGTGACTTTCAAGAAGATCCCGCCTCTGGACCCTACTGAGAACTAAAATTGGCTATAATGTATTTTTAAGTAATGCAGATTTCAGTAACAGAATAATTAGTCCATCCAATTTTAAAGGCGTGATAAACAAACCTCACTAGCCAGTGGATCTCTTCCTTTTACACTAGTTAACACTGAAATAACAAGCTTTGACATATTTAATGCTAGAGTTTCTTGGGCACCTGCAACATAATTTTAAAAAATGGTTCATAAATTTTAGTCGAAAAAGATCAAATAAAATACATCACATACAAATGGTTAAACTAGGAGAACACAAATACTTCATACCACTTCTGTTATCACCACCACCAACTATATACCACTTATCATCAATAGTTACACCAGCATGACCCGCTCTAGGAGCCACTATTTCACCCTGGACTTCTGGTTGAGACCATTCCATCTGCAATACATATGGAGCTTAGCATGCTAATGAGAATTCTGCAACTGTTTTTTTATAATTATTATTAGGTGATATAATAGTATTAACTTTAGTTTTCTTGCCAAGAACTGGTTTCAAAGGCCACGTTAGCAAGAATATTTACTTCTATGTATCTGAGAGGATATCCTCACTAATGCACTTTTCTTTACAGCCTAATTAGGTAGGAATAGCAGCTTTGTGACTTTAAGTGCCAAAAACAAAGAAACAATTAAATCTTCAGATATACAGTCCGGTAGTAAACTATGTGTGTGGGAATACAATTTCTTTTTGGAAATTCAAAAGCAACAAAGTGACTCGCATAGGCCTTTCCAGGTAACACACACACATATACATAATTTTTTAAGCCAACAAGTCAACAACAAACACAAATAAATATGGACTCAAAGAAGGACACTGTGGAGCAGCAGGACTGATAAACCAGGACCTTAATTAGAGTATATTCAACAAGTAGGTCTGCAACAGGCAGAAGATGAAACAGAACTAGATAATTAAAAATTTCACATCATAAGTTCTTCACTAGCCAATTGAAATGTAAATGGGCTTTCCTCGAAGATACCTGTATTATAAAATTTTCTCCCAAAAGGAGGACTGTTTTCCTTTTTCCAAGTAACTTGTTCCCCCAAAATAAAGGGGTTTTCATAGATTGGGAAAAAAATTTTGTTTTCAAAATACCATCTACTGCAACTAGACCCGAAATTTTGTACGACATGAATGGTGAAGTGTTTGGTTTTCATTCCAGGTACACTGCACGATTTAAATAAATATGTAATTTTCATAAATTATATATTAGTAACTGACTAATTTTTTACAAAATTATATATTTCTAATATTCATATTTTTATGAAATTAAAATCTTATTTTATTAAAAATGATAGATATTAAAACTTTAAAAGAGAAATTACTATAGTAGAAGTGTTTGAAAACCTATAAAAGTAATGTTTCATTAATAAAAATGATATTCTTATGAAACTATAATAGTTATTTCTATATTATGCGCAAGGTTATCACGGCGCCAAGTCGAGGCTAGGCGCCCGGGTACCTTGGAATCGACTAGTCGACAAGTCGCCCGACTAGTCGAAAAAAGTCGACAAGTCGTCCATATACCTATATTACCTATATTTAGAATATTTGTAACACATAATATAGGTCAACACATACCAAATTCATAGTTGAAATCAAAAGTAGTAGATAATAAGTTCAAATACCAAATGTCAAGCATTCCTAAAGCCTAAGAAAATAAAAATATAATCAATGAGTCTAATCAAATCAATTTAAAATTTGATTTTTTGTATGCAAATAAGTAATAATTTAAAATTTGATTTTCGATTTGATTTTTGAATAAGTAATGAAATTGGTTTTCAAAAAAAAGTAATGAAATTGAAGAAAAAAGAAACAAAAAAGTAAAAAATAATAATTAAAATTCATTTTTTAATAAAATGGAAAGAAAAAAAGTGCGTATATACACACACGCGTGTATACACACACACATGTATACACACACGCAAGAAAGAAAGAAGGAGAGAAGAACAAGAAAGACAGGAGAAGAAGAAAGGAGAGACAGGAGAAGAAGAAAGAAGGAGAGAAGAAGAAAGAAGGAGAGAGAAGAACAAGAAGAAGACTGAAAGAAAGGAAAGAGATGCATACCGGAGTAGAGCCGCCGCTGTTAGCCGGAATTTGTTAGCCGGAGATGCTTGACGGATCTGTTAACTGGAGGCAAATAAACCGTTGTTGTAGCCGCCCAAAGCCCTCTTTCCTTTTTTTGAGACTAAAAGTCTAAAATCACGTAAGTTTTGCCTTAAAACCCCTAATTTTTAAGGGTCGGGTCGGGTGGGTCGGGTCGGGTACCGGGTCGGGTCGGGTAAAACCCATGGACGACAGAGTAGTAAGTCGCTTGTCGACTTTTTCCAATCTAGCGACTGGCCGACTAGTCGCCGACTAGTCGTCGACTAGTCGTCGACTCAATAACCATGATTATGCGTATGACACAAAAACATGATACGAATTCGCGTGGTACACAACACGATACAAATTCATTTAGTGTTGTGTTTCAGTGTTTGGCTTTGAAGTTTTGGTACACGAAACACAAAAACACGATACAATTGCCCGGTCTAACTGCAACCCCTATTTTCAATATATAAGGTTCTAAAACTCCAAAAGAAAAGTGTCAACAAAAAGAAAATAAAAGGAAAGAAAGTTTAAGCGGTCATTTTCCAATTACAAATTAAGGTTTAACCATCTACATGTCATCATCAAACAGAAGAAAACCTACAAAAGCTATTCAAAACTATATGTATTTATTGATAGTTAGAAATATAAATCTAACTTGGTACAAGTGTTATTAAGAACCACATTAGAATAGTTGCAAACTCTAAAGGACCACAGTTATTCTGATTTCATATTCAAAATAGAACTTGCATGTTAGAGTAAAATTTCCTCCATTTCTCCACAAAACATACTATCATAGATGTCGCATTCCATGCTGAATTTATACAAAATAGCATTTGAAAAGATGAAACTTACTGTCTCCAAGTCCAATACATGTAGATCACTGTAAAAAACTGAATGAGAACAGCCCCCAAAGATTAGAAGGTAGCGTCCAGCATGCACTTCAGCTGTATGATCAAATCTGGGAGCTGGAGTTGTCTGCCTACAAAAGTTAAAAACATAGATACACAGATTTCAAACGCACGAAACTGGGTGACATTTATTGTAACAGAGATACTTACGTTGTCTCTAGGTCACTCCAAGACATAGTTTCCAGATCAAGAACATGAACGTCATTTAGCAGTCTTCTGCTCTTGTCCTCTCCCCCAAACATTATCAGTTTGGAGCCAACCAATGATACAGACTGTCCACTGCGAGATATCTGAAAATTTTGGACCATGCATAAACAATTTGTTATGGAAGATAAGTAAATTACCACAAGTTACAAAAATACTAGACCCGGTCTCCAAGCTTGTGTAATGGTCAATGCAAAGAAATCTAATCAAATAGATATTTAATCCAAAGCCTCAAGGTATGGTTATAAACTTATAATGCCTGGAAAAGAAAAGTTGATCCGTTACCGGAATGTTTCCTGTCGTCTCTATCACACCCCAAAGGTGCGACTCAAGGTTGATGAATCTCACTACAAGAAAAATTTAGAAAAGCATTAGATTCAATCATCAAATAGTATGTGTAACTTTCCAAGGACACAAACCTGTTAATCTATCAGATATGTTCTTCGATTGACCACCTACAATAATGAGCCGGTTTTCCCACTTAATCTGAAAACAAAAATTGTACATCCTAAAAATAATTTCCTATAAACATTTTAGGTAATCAATGTTGAAATCTATTTAACCACCTTACCATGTTGTGACTAGATATGGCTGGAAATGCCATTTCTGGGCTACTATGCTCAACATTTTCAGAATTTGGGTCCACATTCAATTTTATTGAAGACCAGGTCAAGTTAGTGAGATCAAACACCTGGAAAATGGAACCACTTTCAGAAGTATCATTAATTTAAGGAAAATAAGACTTCAAAAGGGTAATAGGGGGGAGAAGATGGGTAAAATTATTACCTGAAAATCAGATAAATACCGACCATTACGACTTCCACCAACTATGTACAACTTTTCACCAACCACAGCTGCAGCATGCTATTGAAAGGAAAGAGTGCCAAGATTAGACCAATCCAATGTAATAGATAACTAGAAAGTGAAAAACAGGTAACGCAAAACAAGTCTGAAAAGTGAAAACTGTAACGCAAATTAAGTTCAATGTGTTTCTACCGAAATATATGAAAAAAGGTAATAAAAACAATTCAACAATCAAGAAGCTATTTCAATTTTTAAAAAGAAAAAAAAAACTTAAATAGTCTATGCATGTAAAACCTTGTATCGAGCTGATGGCCTTGGACCAGACACAGGGAGTGCTATCCACTGGTCATGATCTAATTCCAAAAGCCAGTTTCCGTTCTCTGTATCCATTACTATGTCCGAAGGTTTTATACTTTCTTAAATACCAATTACCTGCAACAATCATACAAAATACGTAATTACTTGTTAAAAGTTTAACAGAAATAAAATCTGCAATTTAGAAAAAAAGGTTTCTATAATGGTTAAGCAAATGCTTTTACCACTAAGCAGAGCTTTATTTTTATAAATAGTACGACTGTGTGAGTAACATATGGGCATATGCTTTGTCAGATTCCATCATGGGTTGTTCTGTTGAGGATAACAACCAACCATCACAGAGTAACCTAATGCAGATGATGCTAATGAGCAATGACAGGCTGTTTCAACTGAGGTTAAAGATACTGTAACATGATCATTCATCATTCTTTTTCTACATAGGTCCATAGCACTGGCAAAGTTGCCAGCATAAATGCAAGAAGGATGTATAACTCATTTAGAATCCATTTAAACGCAATTTGGTGCTGCAATCAGTTTGGTACTTTCAGTGCTGGTTTTAGAGTACGATTGTGCCTACACTCCTCTCCATGATCATTACCTTGGGACGATTGCTAGTCTTGGTCAAAGAGACCTGGTTCCTCTTAATTACACTTAGAAGTTAGAACAGTACATTGTTCTTTCAGATAATTGACAAAGCACTTTAAATGGGCCTCGGATTTGGATGATGGGATCCCGGAAAAAAAGGTCAAACATATATGACAATTATAAAATCTGAATAGAGCTAAAACTATCCACATTATGTCACTTATAATCTAATCCACATTTTATAACAAATCATACGGAAGTGAAACCATATCTACAAATGTGACATTTTGTCCTACCAGCATTTCCACCTATACAATTCAACTACTTCAGAATAACACTACACATAATTCAACACATTCGGAAAATCATCGACATATATTAACACACACACACACACACACACATAGAGAGAGAGAGAGAGAGAGAGAGAGAGAGAGAGAGAGAGAGAGAGAGAGAGAGAGAGAGAGAGAGAGAGAGAGAGAGAGAGAGAGAGATCAGCATAAGTTAAAAAAAGTGAAAAAAAGAAAGTTAGAAAACAGAATTGAGATAAAGAATAAATAGAAATTAAGAGATGAGTAGAGATACAGACCTAAGTAAGGTGGAAAATAATGAAATTCCGGCGAGATCGGACGGCGGAGATGGTCCGATCCCGGGGGGAGACAAATCTCGATTAAGTTGAGAGTTGAGCTGAGCAACGGGTGTCTATGTGGAGTACTTTGTGTTTTACTTGTACAGTTCTGTAGGAAGCTGGATCTGTATTATGATCAATCACAACTTCAATAAGCCATTAAGGGGCATTCGGCAAATCTGAACATTTATATCTGAATGATCTGAATAAATCAAAAATCTGAATTATGAATGAATAATATTATTTGGTAAATAAAATGTTATACTATCTGAATACCAATTTTTTTTCCAATTTTTACCCATCTAATTGAACAAAGTTGTTAATTGTTTTGACAAAATTTGTATAACGATGTCAATATATATACACACAAGTCGATACCCCAATATTAAATTTATTAAATTACTGAGAATAATTATAATTAATAATATTATTTAAATATGTAGTTGTAGAGAATTCAACCTGAAATTAAAATGAAAGTCTATTAAATAAATATTATTTAAATATATAGTTATAGGAAATCGAAACTCAAGTATAATTATGTAGTTTGTGCGATCTTAACCCGAGTTCGGAGTGAAATCAATTAAATAAATTATATTTTGGTAAACAAAATTTAATATTTTGGTGTTATTATATTTCACCAAAAATGGATTTCATTTATTAATAAAGTATAATAGTGAATAAATGTAAAAAGGTTTAAATTATTTCATCTAATCATCATGTTAAAAATAAATTCTAGTGAAAATATCAATTAATAGTTTATTATTTTTTGTGAAAGTGAACCGTAGTTTAGGCTTTACATACTAATCTGAATGAGTTCAGTTAGGATTTTAAGGGTGAAGAATTCTTCAGTTGATGACAAAATTCGCTCAGCTGAGACACCACTATCCAAACAAACTGAAAAGTTAGAATCCGTCAGGGCCGATCATATTCATAGGTATTCAGGGCTAAACAAAGGGGGCCTAAGCCTACTTAAAATATAATTATTATCGGTTAAAATAAAAGAGTCGTGTTAAAATATAATTATTATCCGTTAAAATAATATGGTCATTTTCCTTAAAGAACTCTGGATCTAACAACCCTTAGAGCAACTCCAACAATCTCCTAAAATTTTCTTCAAAAATAATATAAATAAATAAGCTCTTAACAATTTAAGATACAAAATTATGCATTCACTCCAATAATCATCTTCAAACCCACTCTCTATCTATTCTTTTATTACTTGGATATTACATAACAAGGAACGGAACTTGAAGCATCACTTCAGCAGGGCATATGATTTCATATATATTAGTATGTTTGAGGAAATATTTGAAGATCTTAAATATATGAGGAGATGTTAAGAGTCTGTTGGAGATGTTTTAAACTTCAATTTCCTCAAAAAATGAGTAAATTGTAGTGTATATGAAGAAGTTGTTGGAGTTGCTCTTACAACTTTTACCTCTACTGGGTTATACGGGACTTCAAAATATTATTATATTATTTAATAAAAATAATTTATACATAAGATACTGATAAATTACATAAAAGAAATTTATCGTTTAAGATTATAATGAATAATGTAAATGGGGTATCTTAAAAAACTTAACTTATACCTTAAAATGAATAAGTGTCATATAAGTGATAAGTGTATGAATTCTTATAAGTTGTATTGGTGTTTGGATAAATTTACTTATAAGTTAGTTACAAATTTGTTAATTTACATTTTAAATATAATTATTAAATACAATGAGCTAAATACATGCATTTTAAATTTAAAAAATATTTAAAAACACAAATGTAAAAATATGAAGTATTAAAAAACAAAGAAATTAAGCAATAAGTCAATAAATTAAGAAAAATGTATGTTGTTACTGACATTCAACTTATGAACATATAAATTATAAGTTGGGTCGACAAACACTCCTCATAAGCTCTTATAAGCCAACTTAAATTATGTTTGTCAAACAGGCCGTATATTAAGAATTCATTTAGTAGAATTTTTATTATATATATTATGTAATGACTAGCTTATAGCTCGTGCGATGCACGGTTACTTAAATTTTATTTATAATTATTCTGTTTATAATTATATTTTTATTACCCATGCAACACCAATTGTTTGTTTAATATTTATAATTATATTTATTTATGAATATTTTAATATTTAAAAGTTATTAGTTTACATGATTAAATTATTGTTAAAAAAATTTAGTCAAAAAAAATTATATAGGTAAAATTTTGATATTTATTATATTTTACACGCTCAATTTAATATTTGTTTATATTGAGTTATAAAAGTTAGATTTGACCAATTTTACTGTCCACATGAAATTCACAAAATAATATTTAATTTAGTTGTGATTTAATAGTTCTTTTTCAATTAAAAACTATTCTAAAGCTAAAAAGATAATAAAGTGACGAAATATAATGTTGAGAACTCTATTCGATTTAGGAAATCTACTCATATGTAGTTTAGATTATTAGAATAACCTTTATTAACCAAATACATGTTTTAATGTTAAATCTAACGGTTTTCACCTATATATTTAAGATTAAAAGATTTTTATTATTTTGGTATTAAATGGGTTTCCTTATTTAATTACAACTATTTTTATGTTTTAACTTTTTGAAAAATCCAATCCTAATATAATATCTTTTAACTTATATCATTTTTAGATAATAATTTCTTTTTATATGATATAATCTTGATCATCTATTTTTAAAAGTATTGGATCTAACGGTTGAGAATGTTTTGGCGGTATTTAGGATCAAACTGATAACATCATTAATTTTTCTTAATATTTATAAAAAAAAATTAATTTATAAATTTTTTTAAATATTTATTGCTAAAATATAATATACTCTTTTTTGTAATATGTTAATGATGCGGGAACTTTGAACTTTTGAGAAAATAAATTATCAATTAAAATATAATTTTTTTTGTAATAGTTATTCTTTTAAAGTAGTACACCGTGAAGATCAAAATTCTGGATAAAATCCCTATTATGCTTATTATATATAAGGGTTTAATATAATAAGGATATCAAGTACATACTGATATTAGTATCTTACTAACTACTTTTACTTTTAATGTTTCGGTTTTATTATTTTAAAATACATTATTACTTTAAAATTATTAAACAGAATAAAAATTATGTTATGATTATATACAATTTTATTCTCATATTATTATATTCTTTATCGATTTGAATTTGTTCTTAATTTATTTTAATACTTTATTGAAAGAAAGATAAAATTTCTATATTTAAAAGAATTAGTGGAAAAATAAATAAATTGGTGCTACAATTATAAAAAAATATTTATTAAAATTTAGATACTCACTTTACTATTTGGGTTCTATCCTGAGTTTTAGAAATTGAATTTTGACGATTTTACCACTCATGTGAAACTAACGAAATTATCTTTAATTTAACGATGGTTTAATAATTATGGGATATTCCATTTGGTACAATTGTACAATTGGCTTTTCCATTTGGTACCACTCGAAGTTTGTGGCTTCCAAGTGGAGCCATCATACTTTTGACTTCATCCACGTGATACCACTCCGTTAACAAAACGTTAGTCGACCGTTACAAAATTATGAGATTGTCCATTTGGTACCACTCAAAGTTTTCGACTTCCAAGTAGTACACTTCTACTTTGTGTTTCAACTCCAAAATACCACTATGTTAATAAATTCGATTAATGGTATTTTAGAATTGAAACCGAAATTAGAATGGTGTCACTTGGAAGTCGAAAACTTTGAGTGGTACCAAATGAACAATCTCATAATTTTGTAACGGTCGACTAACGTTTGGTTAACGGAATGGTATCATGTGTATGAAGCCAAAAGTATGATGGCACCACTTGGAAGTCAAAAACTTCAAGTGGTACCAAATGGAAAAGCCAATTGTACAATGGTACCAAATGGAATATCCCAATAATTATTATCTAACTTGACCAGTTGACCCATAAACCGAAAAGAAAAGATGGTTAAGTATTATATTCAAAATTATTGTTTATGAATATGAAACCCTCAATATTTTAATAATATTTTGATATTATCCTTTTATGTTTTTTATATGTAAAATAATATAATTATAATTTGAATTAATCAAATTGTTATGTTCCTTCAGAAAAAAATGCTTAAATTTATTCATGTACATGAGTTCTCCCAAGTCTCTTATAATGTAGGGTCCACATGTATCATTGTTATTATGATATACATAAGCATTATATTGATAATTTTTAATATTGTAATCGATATGAATTGTTATCTGATATTTGGTTTAACAATTATTATCTAACTGGAGCTATACATAAATTAAAGACAAAAGATATTTAAGAATTTTTACATAGAAAAATTTTAAATTATCAAAATACACTTTTTAGTATTTAAATATAATTCTATTATTAATCAGATACACTTTTTAATATTAGATTTAACAATTTTCATCTATCTATTTAAGATCTAACTGTAATAATTAATTTGGTCGTATAGTGCTCGTACACGGACCAGATCAATTTTAATTTTTTCTTAAATTGGTTTTAATATTTTATTGAAATAAACATAGAATTTATAAATTTAAAAGAATTAGGAAAAAATTAAATTGGTTCTACAATAATAATAAAAAAAATTATTAAAATTTAGATAATCACTTTACTGTTTGGGCTCTATCTTGAGTTTTAGACAACAGATTTTAACGATTTTACAGCCCACGCGAAGCTAACAAAATTATTTTTAATTTAATAATAGTTTTATAATTATTATCTAACTGGAACTATCCATAAACTAAAGAGAAAAGATAATTACGAATTTTTACATAAAGATTTCTATTCAATATAGAAAACCCATTTATAATTGGTTTAAATTATCAAAATACACCTTTTAGTATTTAAATACTATCATAATATTAATCAAATACAATTTTTAATATTATATCTAACGATCCTCATCTATTTGAATATTTATAGTTTTATAATCCAATAGATCGTATACTTTTGATAGTACAGTGACCGACCAAAGTTTTGGATAAGATCTCTCTTACGCTTATTATATATAAGGAGTTAATATGTATTGATAACATTAGCAAAATTGTAAGATTAGTATATATTTATATTAATGAGGCTACCAAAAATATAATATAATACATTAATAGTATTTTTATAACTGAACATTGGTCAAATATTAATATGGATCTTATACAAAGCTAAAATGGGTACCAAACCTAAAACATGGATAGTCCATGAATCAAAATAAAGTTAAAAAAAAAATTATTCGAACCAAAATCTGAATACCAACCTCAGGTATGGGTTATGCAAAAAAATTATAATATATATAGATTTTAAAATAATGTATATTTATTATATGTAGATTAAGGACAAAGTTTTTCAAAAACACAAGATACACAATTTATAACCGATTAATATTTGATTGACAATTATAATCATACATCGATATTAATCACAAAATTTTCCATCATCATCATCATAAAATTCATTCGTTATTTTTTTATTAATTTTTGTGAAAATATTCAAGTTATGGTATAAACACAATATGAGATAACAGTGTTCGGCAACTGAACATTCAAATACAGGTAAGTTTCGTTGTAGAACTTTAAAATTTATATGCTTGACTTCAAATTCGATTGCAAGATTTTTAAGTTCAGCGATAGGACATATGAAAGTTATGCTATGAAAATAATATGAATAACATTGTTTAATAGCTGAATTTTATAAACAAAATGTAGTTCACTTGTAAAATTTTGTGGGAAAAAAGAAATTTAATTGTAGAATTTTAAAATTCATGTACATAACTTTAAAATTCAGTAGCATAATACTATATTTATACTACGAAACAAAATTAATTATGCAGTAGAATCCTTTATCTCAGAAATTCTTTTCATGTATAAAATTTTGAATAAAATAAATAAGAAATTTTTAAGAAAAAATTAAAATTGAAAAAACAACCAAAAGATATGTGAGATAAATAATTAACATAAAAAAGAAGAATTTTAAAAAATGAGTAATTAATTAAACTTTCATATTTAAATTAATTAAACCAATAATGCAGTTATTTTTTTTTTCTAACAATATCCTTATAAGGATTTTGTATATAAAAATGAGTTGAATCTGAACAGTTGATGTAGTAATAATTCATCGACACAATTATACGGTTTTTTTTTTTGTAATTGGTTCTCTCTAATAATTATCTAGAGCACATGTGCGTTTTTATTTTTTAATAATGGACAGAATTCCATTTCAAAAAAAATAGATCGAATTCATATTTGTTGGTTCCGAATTTTAATTTAATTCAGTTATGTTTAATTACGGTGTAATTGGTTGAATGATTCGACAAATAAAAATAAGTACTTTATTTCTTTGAAATTTTTCGAGATAGATATACTATTGATTCAATTTATATTCTCTCCAAACTATAAATTGAATGATTCAATATGACAATCAATTATATTTAATAAATTTAATTGGGATATCCTTCCGAATTTGTTGGTTCCGAATTTTAACTTGATTTATATATTTAACTAGTTTATTAAGCCGCGCTTCGCAGCGGCTTTATAATAATATCTCTAAATTTTCTCAAAAAATATTCTACAAAATACGTTTTTAAATAAAATAATATTTCTAATATAAAATTAAATTTTGTTATATATATATATATATATAGGTTTACTCCAATACAAACCACTCTTAGACTACAAACTACAAACTAAAATAATTTTAGTGATTTCTGTAAGAATAAATAGTGATTTCAGCATAGATCTAGCTATTTATTTTTATATACGTATAAATTTAGTGATTTTACGGTAAAAAATCTGTAATTTACGTATAGATCTGGAGAAAAAATCATTACATTTATGCAGAAATCACTATTTATTCTTACAGGAATCACCAACATTTTAGTGATTCTCGCAAGCATAAATAGTGATTTATCGTCGGAATATATCAAATAGTATGCAAATTGATCGTTGGGAGATGGAGAAAAATACGGTGAAGTCGGATTTCAAAAAAAGCTATCTGATTGACGGAAAAGTCAAATTAAAAACGGAGGGGAATATGTGTGATTGTGTGTGGGAGAGTGTATTTTATATTATTTTAGCGAGATTATTACTTTATCGAATATTATTTTATCAAGGTTTAACTGTAATTAGTTGAATGATTTGATAAAATATACTTAATTGTTTTTGAAATATTTTGACATAGATATAATATTAATTCAATTTATGTTCATTTATAATTAATTGAATGATTCTATAAAAATTTCTACATAATAAATCAATTACATTGAATTACGATTATCCATACTATATAACCCAAGAAATGAAAAATTATTTAATAACATTTTGATTCTTGATTCCTAGTCAAATAAAATGAGACTATGTTATTGTAATCGATAGGTTTTGAAAAAAATGAATATTAAGCATATTTAAAAAACTGACAAAAAAACAAATAAAATTTATTTAGAAATTAGTATAGACCGTTTTGACTAATTTATATAGGATCAAAAGTATTTAATTTTATCCTAAATTATAAAATTAATTCATATACTTTTGAGAACAAAAATATTATAAATTTGTTACGAATTTCGCCGTTTAGTCACTTACTTTTTAGTTGTGTTCTAAACGTGGGACGATTAACCGATTAATCACCCGATTAATCGATAAATGAATGGATTTTGTTTTAATTAAACGAAAATCGGATCAAAAAACGGTTTTTCAATTAATCGATCAAAATTCGATCGAGACAGGTCAAATGTTGGTATTAATCGGTCAAATTTTAAAAAAAGAATTTTTTTTAAAAGATAATAAACAATATATTGACTATTATATGGACGTGAGCTATTAATTAATTGACCAAATTTTTAATATACGATTATTTTCTCAATATGGCTTACTTTTTTTCGTTCGTATACAAGTATGGACTAATAATATGCGGTTCTTTTCTGTAAATTTTATCATTTAAATATTAATATTGGATTAGTGATATATAATATTCTTTTGTAAATATTTTGAAAATTTGATGGTATTAAAATAAAATTATATATTTTTAACTTTTAATTAAATTGTTTCCAATTAATAGTTCCATTAATCAATATAATTAGTCACTATTTATCCGATTAATCATTATAATATAACTCAACCGATTAATACCGATACCCATTTTAATGAGAAAAAATGACAGGAGCAAGAAGTCAGCCTAATTTGATGGGTTGAAAGTGTGCGGGCTTTAAACATAAGGCCCACGGACCGGACATTAATTCATCGGCACTTATTCGCATGTTTTCATTTTAATGGTATCAGTTCTACCTTTTCTATAACATGTTTAAGAGCATAGCATGGCCCGTAGGTCTCTGCATCCGTACTTTATATTATCTTTACTAGCTTATAGCCTGATGCACGGTTACTTAAATTTTATTTATAATTATTCTGTTTATAATTATATTTTTATTATCCATGCAACACACGATTGTTTTTTAAATATTTATAATTATATTTATTTATGAATATTTTAATATTTAAAAGTTATTAGTTTACATGATTAAATTATTGTTAAAAAAGATTTAGCCAAAAAAATTATAGTTAAAAATTTGATATTTATTATATTTTACACGCTAAACTATTCTAAAACTAAAAAGAGAATAAAGTGACGAAATACAGTTTAGATATTAGAGTACTCTTTATTAACCAAATACAGTTTTTAATGTTAAATCTAACGGTTTTCACCTATCTATTTAAAGATTTTGATTATTTTGGTATTAAATGAGTTTCCTTATTTAATTACAACTATTTTTATGTTTTGACTTTTTAGAAAATCCAATCCTAATATAATATCTTTTAACTTATATCATTTTTAGACAATAACTTCTTTTTATATGATATAATCTTGATCATCTATTTTTAAAAGTATTGGATCTAACGGTTGAGAATGTTTTGGCGGTATTTAGAAACAAACTATCATGATAACATCATTAATAACCGTAAATTTGAACATAGATTTCTAAATTTAAAATAGTTAGAAAAAAATAATTAAATTGGTATTAAAATAATGATGACATAATAATTATTATTAGAATTTAAATATTCATTTTACTAATTTGGGCTTTATCTTGTGTTTTAAAAATCAGATTTTGACGATTTTATAACCCACATGAAGATAACTAAATTATATTTAATTAAAAGATGGTTTAACAATTTTTATCTAACTGAAATTATCCATGAAAGAAAAAAGAAAGTCACGAATTTTTTACATGGAGAATTCTATTCAATATAGAAAACTTATTTATATTTGGTATATTTGGTTTAAATTATCAAAATACACCTTTTAGAATTTAAATATAATCCTATTATTAATAAAATACACTTTTGAAATATTTGATCTAACGATTTTCATTTATCTAGTTAAGATCTAATGGTCCTTATTAATTTGGTTATCTACGACCAAAATTTTGGATAAGATCCCTATTATGATTATTATATATAAGGATTTAATATAATAAGGATATCAAATATATAATGATATAAGTATCTTACTAACTGCTTTTACTTTTAATGTTTCGGTTTTATTTACAGTGTATATAAAATTTTAAAATACATTATTACTTAAAAATTATTAAACAGAATAAAAATTATGTTATGATTATATAAAATTTTATTCTCATATTATTATATTCTTTATCGATTTGAATTTGTTCTTAATTAATTTTGATACTTTTTTGAAAGAAACATAAAATTTATCTATATTTAAAAGAATTAGTGGAAAAATAAATAAATTGGTGCTACAATAATAAAAAAATATTTATTAAAATTTAGATACAAACTTTACTATTTGGGTTATATCCTGAGTTTTAGAAATTGAATTTTGACGATTTTACAACCCATGCGAAACTAACGAAATTATCTTTAATTTAATGATGGTTTAATAATTATTATCTAACTTGACCAGTTGACCTACTCATAAAATAAACTAAAAAGAAAAGATGGTTAAGAAGTTTTACATAAAGAATTCAATTCAATATAGAAAATCAATTCATAATTGGTTTAAATTATCAAAGCACACTTCTTAGTATTTAAATATAATCCTACCTTTAATCAAATACACATTTTAATATAAGTATTATATTCAAAATTATCGTTTATGAACATGAAACCCTCAATATTTTAATAATATTTTGATATTATCCTTTTATGTTTGTTATATGTAAAATAATATAATTATAATTTGGATTAATCAAATGTTTTTTTTTTCAGAAAAAAAAGTGTTTAAATTTATTCATGTATATGAGTTTTTCGAGTAGGGTCCACGTGTATCATTGTAATCGATATGAATTGTTATCTTGATATTTGGTTTAATAATTACTATCTAACTGGAACTATACATAAATTCAAGAGAAAATATATTTAAGAATTTCTACATATAAAATTTTTAAATTATCAAAATACACTTTTTAGTATTTAAATATAATTCTATTATTAATCAAATACACTTTTTAATATTAGATCTAACAATTCTCATCGATCTATTTAAGATCTAACTATAATTATTAATTTGGTCGTAATCGTACACGGACGATCGATTTTAATTTTTTTTAAATTGGTTTTAATATTTTATTGAAATAAACATAGAATTTATAAATTTAAAAGAATTAGGAAAAAAAATTAAATTGGTGCTAAAATAATAAAAATATCAATACTATTATATAATAGACGAAACATTAAAATTTTGGTTGGTCGGTACGGTACGTTGTGATTTTACTTGATTGCCCTTTCTTAAATTCGTGTTTTTACTTAATTAACCTTACTTATTTATAGAAATATATTATTAAATAATAATATTACCTATTTATAACCAATTACCTTTTTAACTTAAAATACATTATTTTTTTTATTTTTTCTCAAATTCCCCTTTTTCCAAATATATCACGGACAATTACTTTTTTTAACTAAAACACGTAAGTTTTTCTATTTTTCCTTACTAAAACCCCTCATTTTCCAAAAATATCACGGACAAACCTTTAGTTATTTATTTTTAAAACTAATACTATAATTTTTTTTAAAAAAGTTTACCTATTTTAACATGTCTACTTATTTTTCTCAACAAATGTAATTACTAAAAATATTAGAATATAAATAATCAAATACCTATTTATAACCAATTAACTTTTCAGCTAAAACACATTATAGTTTTTTCCCAACAAAGTCCCTCATTTTCTAAATATATCACGGGAAATTGATTTTTTCTATTTTTCTCACTAAAATCCATTCTTTTTCTAAAAATATCACGGACAAACCTTTTATTTATTTTTAAAACGTATTTAAATAATTTAAATTATTAAAATTTAAAACCTCATTTTTCAAAAATATCACAGGCATTTACCTTTTAAAACTAAATATATGTTACATTTTTTATTTTTCCATACTAAAACCCCTCTTTTCCAAAAATATAACGAGCAAACCCATACTTATTTATTTTAAAATCTGTTTTAAAGTTTTTAATTAATTAAAAGTGTTTAGCTATTTTAACATGCCTACTTATTTTTTTAACAAAATACAATTAAATCAATACTATTATATAATAGACAAAACATTAAAAGTTTGGTTGGTCGGTATGGTACGTTGTGATTTTACTTAATTGCCCTTAATTAACTGTACTTTGTATTTTTACTTAATTAACCTTACTTATTTATAGAAATATATTATTAAATAATAATATTACCTATTTATAACCAATTACCCTTTTCACCTAAAATACATTATTTTTTCTAACAAATTCTCTTACTTTTTCAAATATATCACGAGCAATTACCTTTTTTAACTAAAACATGTTAGTTTTTCTATTTTTCTTTACTAAAACCCCTCCTTTTCCAAAAATATCACGGACAAACATTTAGTTATTTATTTTTAAACCTATTTTAATATTATAATTATTTTTTAAAAGTTTACCTATTTTAACATGTCTACTTATGTTTCTTAACAAATGTAATTACTAAAAAAAATTAAAATATAAATAATCAACTATCTATTTATAACCAATTATCTTTTCAGCTAAAACACATTATATATTTTTTTTCTAACAAAGTCTCTTTTTTCTAAATATATCACGGGAAATTGCCTTTTACAATTTACTTTTTCTATTTTTCTCACTAAAATCCATTGTTTTTTCAAAAATATCACAAGAAACCCTTTACTTATTTATTTTTACCTTTTTAAACTAAATATATGTTACATTTTTAAAGTAAATATATGTTACATTTTTT
The DNA here is from genome assembly GCA_030848705.1 of Heracleum sosnowskyi. Lineage (NCBI taxonomy): Eukaryota > Viridiplantae > Streptophyta > Magnoliopsida > Apiales > Apiaceae > Heracleum > Heracleum sosnowskyi. The sequence goes on from CM061239.1 coordinate 17,926,296, forward strand.
ATTTTTTCTTACTAAAACCCCTCATTTTCAAAAATATAACGGACAAACCCATACTTATTTATTTTAAAATCGGTTTTAACATTTTTAATTAATTAAAAGTGTTTAGCTATTTTAACATGCATACTTATTTTTTGCACAATTACAATTAATAAAATATTAAAAAAAAAAGAACAATTAACAATCCGTGCATCGCACGGGTTTTAAGCTAGTATTTATTAAAATTTAGATAATAACTTTACTATTTAAGCTCTATCTTGAGTTTTAGACAACAGATTTTAACGATTTTACAGCCCACACGAAGCTTACAAAATTATCTTTAATTTAATTATGGTTTAATAATTATTATCTAACTGGAACTATCCATAAACTGAAGAGAAAAGATAATTACGAATTTTTACATAAAGATTTCTATTCAATATAGAAAACCTATTTATAATTGGTTTAAATTATCAAAATACATCTTTTAGTATTTAAATACTATCCTATTAATAATCAAATACAATTTTTAATATTATATCTGACGGTCCTCATTGATTTGAAGATTTATAGTTTAATAATCCAACGGATCGTATACTTTTGGTAGTACAGTGACCAACCAAAGTTTTGGATAAGATCTCCCTTACGCTTATTATATATAAGGAGTTAATACTGTGTAATCCACGAGAAATTTTATAAATTATTTTATATAAATATATTTTTTAAAATTTATATATTTATCAAATTTTTTGTTTATTTTTAAAGCGTTATTAAAATAAATATAAGTCATCTACTAATTTTTTAATTTTTAAAATATTTGTACTCGTCAGGAATTTAATCTTGAACCCATTATTTAATAACACTGCTTCTAAAATGACTATTATACCCCTGACGATCAAACTAGAAAAACCTTCTTATGCTAATTATATATAGGATATAATTATGCTTCTTCTACCATCAATTACTAGAAATTTTGTTCAAGTAAAAATTATTTAGAAAAATGAATCTCAAAATATTTGTGAAGTTACTTTTCTACACAGTTTAAAATATGTGTAAATAAAATCAAACGTGCAACTAATTTGAGTAGACAATATATCGTAAATGATAAATATAATATAATTTGACTTATACAACCCAAATTTATATTAAATACAAATGATATTTGTATTTAAATGTGTAATAATAAGATGAAGAAAATATCGAAACTTTGGTTCGAAGAAAATTTAGTTAATGAAAAGAAATGTGGACTACCAATCGTTGCTGCATCACATCTGGTTACTTTCTTTCACTAGTATATAGAATTTAAATAGGGGTTTTGGTCCACAATCACGGGTGGCTGTAAATTGACCACCAGCCACCCACCGCAATGCATTATTGCGGGGGTTCTTAACTTTTTTTTGGACAAAATTGTCCATTTACCCCGTAATGTTTCAATGCTCCCCCGTAATGATACATTGCGGGTGTATTTAACTTTCTTTTATTTTCAGGACTACCCTTATTGGGCTGAGCTTAACTTCTTGGGCTGGACTGAGCTTAATTTTGGGTTTATTATATTGACTTTTATTTTTTGTTTATTATATGGACTTTTATTTTGTGTTAATATTATATTTACATTAATGTTATAAATAATAATTTTATTTATCAAAATATAAAATTTAAAGTGTTTTGGATAATCAATTTTATTTGAATTATATAAATTTTAATTTACATTATTTTATATGTAAAATAATAAAAAATTAATTTTAAAATTATAAAATATTACAAAAATATTAATGTGCGACAAAATTTAAAATATTGACATGTACCACAAAATTTAAATTATTGAATTAATTTAATTTTTTAATTTCTACAAATGATAAACTACTAATATAAAGTATAAACATTCAAAATATTGATTTGAAAATCAAATTAACATGTGTGTAATCATTTATTATGTTGAAAAAATAAAAATGAAAAAACTAGAACACAATTATTTACGAACGAGTAATCATGTGTATGGTTTAACATGTGTTTCACCATAGAATATTTGGAAACATTAGTTATATTAAATTTATATTTAATATTGATTTTTATTAAATTTAAAAGCAATTTTGAAAAAAATATCAATAATATATATTTATATTAGAACGAGTAATCATATATTTTTTCACGGTAGAATTAGAGATGCATGGTAAAATATTTTGAAACATTGTTTAGAATTAATTTTATTATTTTAAAAAATAAAATTAAAAATATCAATAACTCATAATTATTTTCGAACTAGTAATTATCTATAAGTTTTAACATGTGTTTCAACATAATTGGACCTAGAAAAATAATTAAATGTAATATATGTAATAAAAACCATCTCTAATAATGTATAAAACATATTTATGATTTTTATGCATTTATTTTAATTTTTGAGAATATATTAAGGGTTTAAAATAAAAAAACAAAAAAAAATACCCCCAGCAATGAAACATTGCTGGGGCACTAAGCTCAAACCAGCATTAAAAGCTAGACAGTTGGCGGGTGGCTGCATTAAATGCACCACCCCCGCAGTGAAACATTGCTGTGCTAAAAACCCCCGCAAGGAAACATTGCGGTGGACAATTGTTTGCATTTAATGCACTCCCCCCGCAATGTCTCATTGCGGTGGTACCCACACCCGCAATGTTTCATTGCGGGGTAGGCTGGCCACCTTAAACCCCGCAGCCCCTTCCCCTTTCCCCTTTTTTTCAAACAAACCCTATTTTGTTTTGGAGCTCAATTTTCAATTTTTTTGAAGATCTTTCAACTCAAGGTTAGTATTGTTATTAGTATGGCTTCATATTTATTTGGTGATTCTAGTTCATCTAGTGAGCATAAGGGTTACGATTATTATACACCTCCCGTTACCAAAAAACATGCTTTTCGTAAATTATTTCTTGATGATGAAATTATAGATGTTGATAGTTATGATACTAAGGGAAAAACAAATGAAACTATTGATGGAGATGATAATGTTGGTGGAAATGATTGTGATTATAGTGAAGAAGATGAGGAAAATGATGAGGAAAATGATGAGGAAAATAATAGGGATAATACAAATGATTGTGATTTTACATTTTCGAATATCAATGATGTTGTGCCTTGTGTTGGTATGAGTTTTGATACGTTAGATGAGGCGGAAAAGTTTTATAGGGATTATGGTCGAAATGTCAGATTCAATGTAATTATTCGAAATACTCATAAACATTCACGTAGTCATGATCCATCATCTCGTATGTTTATTTGTAAGAAAGGTGGAAGACTAGCACCGATATCTCATGGTAAAAGAAAACGAATTAGAGATTCAATTCCAAGAACAGGTTGTTGTGCAAGAATGTGTGTTGCTCATCAAGTGAAAATTAACAAATGGAAAATAACTTCGATCAAGTTGGTGCACAATCATGCTATGGTGACACCGGATAAGACACAATTTTTTAGACGGCCACAAAATATAGATCCCATCACCCGAGCATTGATTGAGTTGTTTAACAAATCGGGGATCGAGACGGCAAAAATTATGAGATTACTTAGTGAGACAAGTGGGGGTGTTCAAAATTTAGGGTTTTCTAATCAAGACATACGCAATGTCATACGTGATATTCGGCGTCGAGTGTTTGATGATGGTGATGCGGAGTGTGGTTTGCTCTTGTTACGACAATTACAACAAGAGAGCATTAATGGTGAATTTTTCTACCGTGTGGATGTGGATGACGAGAATCGTGTTAGGGGTTTGGTGTGGGTTGATCCTCGGTCCATGAACGCTTACAAGAATTTTGGCGATGTTGTTACATTCGACTCAACTTATCGAACGAACCGCTATTGTATGCCTTTCATACCTATCACGGGGGTGAACCACCACTTCCAAAATATTTTGTTTGGATTTGCACTTGTGAGGGATGAGAAAGAGGAATCTTATAAATGGGTTTTAGAAACATGGTTGGAAGCCGTTGAAAACAAAGCGCCAATCACAATTATCACCGATCAAGATGTTGCTCTGGGGAATGCTATTGCCAAGGTTATGCCACAAACAAAACATACATATTGTACATGGCATATAAGTAGTAAATTTCCGGAAAAATTATCTACTCTATACACCAATTATCCAGAATTCAAATCGGATTTTAATGCATGTGTGTACAAGTCCTTGACACCATATTAATGACATACAATTCCCAAAAAAGAAGAAGAAGAGTCTCGGTCAAAGGGTCTGTTGAATTCCCACCCGTAATGCGTCATTGCGGGGCTCGTGACTGTTTAAATTCCCCCCGTAATGCCTCATTGCGGGGCTCGTGACTGTTTAAATTCCCCCCGCAATCACTCATTGCGGGGATTGTGACTAGTAAAGGTGCGCACCTCTACCAGTTATTATTTTTCATAATTCAATTTTTTCGAATTAAAAAAATAAAAAATAATTTTTGATAATATATTTAATTAATTTAATTTTTTACCTTATCACAATAAAAAAATATTAAAATTTTATTTTTAATCAATATTTCAGTGAATAACTTTTAAATTATTAGCTCTAATTATTAATTTTATAATTTTATTTTAATTTTTGATAATATAATTAATTATAAAAAACAAAAAATTAATATAAATTAATAAAAAATTATTTTTGTACAGACCCAATATAAAATTATATCTAAGCCCAATACAATTATATGCAAGCCCAATACTATTTACATTAAATCCATAAAACTTGGTCCAGCAAGAAAAAAATGGCGTTTTGGTAACTGAGACCCCCCGCAATGTATCATTGCGGGGGTGCTGGGTGAGATCCCCGCAATGTTTAGTTGCGGGTTGTGGTTACCACCCGCAATTGCGGGTGGTGGTTGATAAATTCTCCAACCACATGTGATTGTGGAAGGGGATCCTTTAAATAGATATACAGGAGCATTTTATAAAAGCATGTCTGGTACTTTTTTGTAAACCGTAACATAGATTCATGTCATGCTACACGGCGGAACTAAAGCGAGGCTAATCTCGATTGTAATCGTGATTAATCCAAAAATTTTAATAATTTTTTTTATAAGATCATAATTTTTAGTTAAAAATAAAAAAAAAATATTTTGAGCCCTAACTAGTCTCAAAAAAATAAATAAAAAATTAATTAATTTTAGCCCTGATTTTTTTTTATCACTGCATGCATACCATCCCGTTGTCATGATACCGTTTTTAGCAAGCAACTCCAGATTTTTTAAGAGGAATAAGCGATGAATGCATATGTTACACACGCATTTCGATTTCAAGCAGCTGACGTGTTTGTGTTCACAAGCATCTAGTAGAATTCTTTTTGAAACTTCGATATTTGAGTCATTATTTCATAACGCAATAATTTGCACGGGGAACCAATATGCATAAATAATCAATCTCTTTTTTTTTGAAGTCAAATAATCAATCTGTTTCAAAGTATTAAAAATTAAGAAATAATTAAAAAAGAAATTCTTATTTTTTTGTATATTTAATATCTTCTGAAAATATTTGATAAAATACCGTTTGGAACAAAATACAACTTCTCTGTTCATTTTTTCTGAAAAATATTTAAAATTAATTTTAGTTACATTTGAGATTGCATTTAGTTATATTTGGCTGTCAAAACGTATTTTGACAAAAAAGCAAAATAAAATAATATATATATTTTTTTAAAGTACTATTTGCGAAAATGCGAAAGTTTTATGAAAGTTTTGTTTTGACTTGTCGAGGACATACAAAGTAATAGAAGTCAAAACATGATAAAAATGCGTCCTCTACTCATCCTGAAATGATAGAATGTCCTTAAGATTAAGAAAATGATAGGTATTTCAAAAAAATTCCCAAAACAATTATCAAATACTTATGTGTGTAAATATAAAATGGATAATTTTTCTCATAATAATTTCAAACTCTACGCCCACAAATAAAAATGTACCAAGTATTATGTCATGTCATTCGATAAATAATTTGATAAAAAATTTAAAATACCTAATATTATCCTAACATTAATTAAGAAAGTTTACTAAACGAGTGTTACTTGTTACTGGGTTAGTGTTACCGTCTACTTGAAGATGTAACGAGAGCATTTTTTCCAAATAAGAAGTATTTCCCTGCGTCCTTGAATGGAAGTTGGTGAAATATTTTATCGGTTAATGGTCACTGAAGTGTACTTAAAAGTATCAAGTTGGTCAATAAACTGAAAACGGTTTCAAACATGTCATTAAAGTCAACTATATGTACATTATGTTATGTAACTTACTTTTTTCTGGACGAAAAATACTAATATTCATGTTAATTTCTTCGATTTTATGGTCTGAAATTAATATGTTATCCTACCATATTGATGTCATATCAATTTTTTTTAATATATTATCATTTTTAGTCTAAAAAAAGTGAGTTATTTAACGGAATGTACCCGTGGCCAACTTTAATGACCTGCTTGAGACCATTTTCAGTTTGGTGATCAACTTGATACTTTAGGTTCATTTCAGTGATCAACTAGATAATTAACCCATATTTTATCACAGGCTTACACAAATTTGCCCGGTGATCGGAAACCTTAAGAGGATTTGCTTGAGGACATCAAATTATTGTGATGTTCTATATGTAATATGTAGGGTGAGTGTCAACCCAAGTCTCACATCATCGATAAGATAAAAAAGAATTATCTTGAAGATAAGCAGCCAAAAACAACCCTGAGCCCTTTTGGAAGGAGCCCAAAAACAAATTCGTGCGGGCTTGACCACGACAAAAAACGGACAATATCATAGTAATGTGGAGTTAACGGGTGTTGCGCTACACAACACTATATATATATATATATATATATATATATATATATATATTAAAGAATTTCGTCTTAAAATGCATCCCATCAAGGAGATATTCGTGGTAAAAGGTTTTTATAGATATTTGGTATACCAAAGATCATCTCCTATAATCAATGATTGTCTTAATAAATAGGTGTCTTCAACGGGGAACTTCGAAATAATCTTGCATTTTGCACTTTTATACTTGTAGAAAAATAGGGATCAACTATCATGTATTTAATGGTGTTTACATTCGGATAAAGAAGATAATTTGTATTTGGGAAAAATTATGGATATCCCCGCAATTATTTTAACCAGGAAATAGTTGGTAGCGATGATCATCGACTATAATAAATAGGACTGATATCATATATATTGTTATAAATAAAACCTTAACAATATAGTAATATAACGATAAAGAAAATGTGAAGTAAACAGAAGAAGTAAAGCAATACTCAAGTATATGATTTTCTTCAGTTGTCCTTTGTGGTAACAACTCAATCCTTTATATAGGAGAGTTCACCGACTTACTTATCTTATTAAATAAGTTTCCTTAACCATATTTACAATACATTGGTTTCTGTGCTAAACTTATTTCATAAGCAAACTTGGTAATCATTATTATAACACTCCCCCTTGATTGCCAATGTTAGTTATTACAGAGATTGACTGCCTCGTTAAAACCTTGTAAGGAAAAACCCAGTGGGATAAAAACATTGACGAAGGAAAAAGAGTACAGTCTCCCCCTGAATAAAATATCTCACATGTTGACATCCTAATGCAACAAGTTTCTTAGTCTTCGCATGCCAATATTATTTCGTAGCCTTTCAAACGTTGATGTGGGGAGTGACTTTGTTAGTATATCAGCCAAATTATCACTTGAACGAACTTGTTGTACCTCAATGTCACCATTCTCTTGTAGTTCATGAGTGTAGAAAAACTTCGGTAATATGTTCTTTGTCCGATCTCCTTTAATATATCCTTCCTTCAATTGCTTAATACAAGCTGAATTATCTTCAAACATAACTGTAGGACTATCAGTGATATTTGATAATCCACACGATTGCTGAATATGTTGAATGACGGTTCGCAGCTAGACGCATTCTCTACTTGCTTCATGGATTGCTAGTAATTCTGCATGATTTGATGAAGTTGCGGCCATAGTCTGTTTTGTAGACTTCCAAGAGATAGCAGTCCCACAATATGTGAATAAATAACCTGTTTGTGACCTTCCAAAGTGAGGATCTGACATGTAACCAGCATCTGCATATCCAACCAGCTGCGATTTTGAATTGTATGGAAAGAACAATCCAAGGTCAATTGTCCCACGAAGATATCTCAATATATGCTTAACTCCATCCCAATGTCTTTTAGTTGGATCAGAACTGAATTTTGCCAATAAGTTCACAACAAATGCAATATCAGGTCGCGTGTTGTTCGCAAGATACATAAGAGCTCCAATTGCACTTAGATATGGAACTTCAGGTCCAAGAGCATCTTCATCTTCTTTTCTTGGTCGGAATGGATCCTTTTCAACTTCAAGTGATCGAACAACCATTGGCGTAGTCAGTGGATGAGATTTGTCCATGTAAAATCGATCAAGAATCTTTTCTGTGTAGGTTGACTGATGAACAAATATGCCTGATGATAAGTGTTCCACCTGTATACCTAAACAAAACTTTGTCTTTCCAAGATCTTTCATCTCAAACTCATTTTTCAAATAATTAGCAGTGTTAGTAATATCTTCAGAAGTACCAACAATATTTAAATCATCCACATAAACAGCAATAACAACAAAACCAGTTTGAGACCTTTTAATAAACACACATGGACAAACTTGATATTGATATACCCATTGTTCAATAGGTACTCACTAAGCCAGTTATACCACATACGACCAGACTGCTTAAAGCCATATATTGATCGTTGTAATTTAACTGAGTACAAATGACGAGGCTTAGTTTCTTCCAATTTTGATCCTTCAGGGATTTTCATATAAATATCACTATCAAGTGATCCATATAGGTAGGCTGTCACAACGTCCATGAGACACATTTCCAATCTTTCCATACAAGCCATACTTATTAGAAAACGAAAAGTTACTCCATCCATTACTGGAGAGTAAGTTTCATGGTAATCAAATCCATGCCTTTGAGAGAATCCTTGGGCCACTAACCGGGCTTTATATCTCACAATTTCATGTCTCTCATTTCGTTTTCGTACAAATACCCATCTATTCCCCACAGGGATCACACCAACTGGTGTTTGGACTGTAGGTCCAAATACATTTCTCTTGCGCAAGGACTGCAATTCCTCTTGGATTGCAATTTTCCATTTTGGCCAATCATCTATTTGTCGACATTCTTCCACACTTTGTGGTTCAGGATCGGAGTTCATAGAGATATCACATGCCACGGAAAAAGCATACATCTCATCAATCTCAGTACTCCCACGATCCAATAATTTCCCGTTATGTACATAACTCAATGAGATCTCATAATTATCAGGTACCTTTGCTTCTCTGGAGGCATGTGCCACTTCAGGAGCAATATCCTCTTCTGGAGGTAATCCCACTTCTGGGGGTTTCGTTATAGCCTCTTCAGGGGCTCGAACCTCTTCAGGAGGTAATACCACTTCTGGGGTATTATCTGGAACACTTGCTATTTCTTGGGCAGGTCCAATTAGTTTCCGTTTTCATGGTATAACATCCTTTGCACCAATAGGTCTGCCACGCTTCTGGCGTGGTTTTGAATCACCAACCAATTCTTCAGGAATTGATTTACGAATAGGGATTTCAACCCTTGCCGGAGCATTAACAGCAGGTATATGTGATTTTATAATATGTCTAGAATCACTAAAAGCATCGGGCATTTGATTAACAATATTTTGCATATGAATAATTCTTTGAACTTCAGATTCACATTGATTAGTACGAGGATCTAAAGCATTCAAACCTGATGTATTCCATGTCAATTCAGAATTTAAATTATGCACAACCTTATCTCCCCCTAATGAAGGGAACACAGACTCGTCAAAATGACAATCAGCATATCGAGCAGTAAACACATCACCAGTCAATGGTTCAAGATATCTTATGATAGATGGTGAATCCAAACCTATATATATTCCTACTCTTCTTTGAGGTCCCATTTTAGTTCTTTGTGAAGGCGAAATAGGAACATATATGGCACAACCGAAGACCTTAAAGTGAGATATATCGGGAATTTGACCAAGGGCTAGTTGGTGGGGAGATTGTTTATGATAGGCAGATGGTCTGACCCTTATTAGGTTTGCAGCATGTAATATAGCATGACCCCAAACTGATGCGGGTAGTTTGGCTCTGAGAAGTAAAGGACGGGCAATAAGTTGAAGTCTCTTGATTAAAGATTCTGCCAAACCATTTTGTGTGTGCACGTAAGCTACTGAGTGTTCAACTGAGATTCCTACCGACATACAGTAATCGTTGAAAGTTGAAGATGTAAACTCAGCAGCATTATCTAGTCGAATTGATTTGATAGGGTGGTCAGGGAATTGAGCTCGTAATTTGATAATTTGAGCGAGTAGTTTGTCTAAGGATGTATTCCGTGTAGAGAGTAGACAAACGTGAGACCACCTAGTTGATGCATCAATTAAAACCATAAAATACCTAAATGGGCCTGAAGACGGATGAATGGGTCCACAAATGTCACCTTGGATCCGTTCTAAGAATTTAGGGGATTCGACTTGAACTTTAACAAGGGATAGTCGAACAATTAGTTTTCCTAGAGAACATGCTGAACAAGGAAGTTCATCTTGTTGTATGATCTTTTGGTTTCTAAGAGGATGTCCGGTAGAATTTTCTATAATACGTCGCATCATGGAAACTCCAGGATGACCAAGTCTCTCATGCCATAGGGTAAGTGATTTTGGGTCTATAATTTTGGGAATAGTGATACTGTGTGACTCAATGATCCTGATTTTTGTGGCATACAATCCAGAAGAGATTGAGTGTAGTTTTTCTAAAAATTTCTTGTAGCCTAAAGTGGTTGAAGTGATTAAAAGATATTCGTTTCCATCCTCACTAGTAGTTTCAATGTGAAAACCGTTAAGATGAATATCTTTGAAACTTAAGAGGTTCCTAGTTGAATTTCTAGAATACAGAGCATTTGGTATATGTATTTGTGTTCCATTTGGTAGGATAAACCTAGCCTTCCCAAGACCTTCTATCATATTAGATGTACCTGATATCGTTAATACTTGAGAGTTGGTTTTAGTTAACTGTGAAAAATATTTTCGACTTTGTAGAATTGTGTGAGTGGTGGCAGAGTCAGCAATTCAAATATCCTCCATACTTACTCTGAATACACACATAAACGATATTTTTATTAAAACAAGTACACGAAATATAAATATATAGAACATTACATAGAGAGCAAAAGCGTACATAAAAACTATTCATCTAGGTCATAATAAAGATTAGTCCTACTATCTAGTTCATTTGAGGTCTTGTTGATTGGTTCATCATTAAAACTTGCCAAATTTGTTTCCACCCTTTGTCCATTCTGATTTTTAGATGACTCGTAAAGTTTTACAAGATGTTCAGGTGTGCGACAAGTACGAGTTCAATGCCCATGAGCCCCACATATAAAGCAGATATCTCTAGTGTCTCCTTCCTGCGGTGCCTTTCTTTTATTTGGTACATCATTTTGCCACTTCTGGTGGCCAGAGTTGTTGTAGCCATCACGCTGCCACTTCAGGTGGCCAGAGTTATACTGATTTCGAAACCGACCACGAAAATTTCCACGTCCACGGTTTCGTCCATAACCTCGTCCTCTTCTATGCTCTTTCCCACGCTCATTCTTCCGGAATGACGTGTTATGTACTTCGGGTAACTGGGCAGAGCCTGTGGGACGTATCTGATGATTTTTCAGCAACAACTCATTATTTTTCTCAGCTACAAGAAGAAGAGATATCGGCTCACTATATTTCTGATAATTGCGCTCCCTGTATTGTTGCGCCAGGATCATGGTGTTGGGGTGAAAGGTTGAGAGGGTCTTTTCGATCATGTCAGCATCAGTAATATTCTCACCACACAAAATCAGTTTTGAACTTATTTTGAACAGGGCAAAATTATATTCAGCAACAGATTTAAAATCTTGCAACCTTATATTAATCCACTCATAACGGGCATGCGGCAAATGGAAAAGTTTATGGTGATCAAATCTATCTTTAAGATTGTTCCAAAAAGTGAGTGGGTTTTTGACAGTTAGGTATTCAGATTTTAAATTTTCATGAATGTGATGTCTGAGAAAAATGATAGCTTTGGCATTTTGTTCAACAGTTGGGGTTTTTCCTGATTCTATGGTGTCTTTTAATCCGTTAGCACTAATGTGTAATTCCGCATCTAGCACCCATGATGGATAATTGTCCCCAGACACATCCAAAGCAACAAATTCTAATTTTGCAAGGTTTGCCATTCTGATAAAGGTTTAAACATGATAAAATAGCGCACATCAAGATTTAAATAATTAATTAAATTTATATGTATATATTAATAATTTAATGCAAAAGTTACGACGGCATAGCCGACCACAAAACTTTTGAATATTACTTGACGGCAGAGCCATCTTTATAGTAGTACTGACGGAATAACCATCTTTAATATTAAATAATAATAATTTAATAAATTAAAATAACTAATAAACAAAAATGATAATAACTAAAATTAAATCGTACCTCCTTTGTTGAACAAACTTCAGTTGGCAGAGGCTCGTGCTGATAACGTGTTATAAATGAAACCTTAACAATATAGTAATATAGCGATAAAGAAAATGTGAAGTAAACAGAAGAAGTAAAGCAATACTCAAGTATATGATTTTCTTCAGTTGTCCTTTATGGTAACAACTCAATCCTTTATATAGGAGAGTTCGCCGACTTACTTATCTTATTAAGTAAGTTTCCTTAACCATATTTACAATACATTGGTTTATGTGCTAAGCTTATTTCATAAGCAAACTTGGTAATCAATATTATAACATATATAAAGTTTTTAAATTATAATTGAGTTCTGGATATGTGTTATACGAAAGTCCCAATAAGTTTTTATACTCTTATACTAAGACATATATTATTCAATATAAGTGTCGGAAGACTCGAACACGAGTTTCACCTTAAACTGAACTCTGATACCATGTTAAGTAATCAGTCACTTTAAAACCTTAAGGTACCAGCCCCAATAAATCTTATATACTCTTAGGCCATATTTGTTTGGAGGAATTATAATTCCAGAATTATTATCCGGGGATAAATAATCTCATCAATTAAAGTGTTATGCATTATAATCTTTTAAATTATGTTATCCCATATTTGTTTTGAAGTATTAAATTTAGGATTGAAATATAATTTTTTAAAATTTTATCTCTTGTTTGTTTTGAGGGATAATCATGAGATTTGACTACTATCCTTTAAATTTTTCAATCCTATGTTTGTTTTGCATAGAAATATAGTGAGGATATTATAATCCTTAATTAAAATGACTTGTTAGAGAGGATTAAATAATATCTTCTCCAACCAAATATTAGAGGAGATTATAATTCAATCCACTGCTTCAACAAAACAAACATGAAATAGGAAAATTTAAAGATTTTATAATGCTCAGACCAATCATAAATAAGTTTTTGAACAACAAACATGATATATGAAAATTTAAAGAATTATAATTTTATCCTATATTTAATATCAGGAAACAAACATGTTCTTATAGTCATGATCTTTTTCACCAACAGATGAAATTTTAAGTTTTTACTTTTTAGACTCAATTAGAAAAATGTAACTCGTACCCTCGCTAGAATATTCAAATATTTGTTATATTCGTGAAAAATGATTATGGATAATTGTTGCAAGTTGCAACCATTACATATCTGGACTAGAACCTTATCTAGAATATTAAATATTATAATACTCAACTCTTTACTTGTGACATTTGTGTGCGACAATAAGCATGTGAAGGGATTGAGAATACAGACATAAACATAACAAAGGACAAAACGAATACGGTTTAAAAATGCAGGTGCATTATTAGAATTGTAATTTATTCATTGGTTTGTAAGAAAAGTTTTTTTTTTTTGATGCTGATAGGTTTGTAAGAAAAGTTGGACATGTTAATATAAATAAAAGAATGATTTTTTATTTAACATATTGTTATCATATCAATACTATACTATTATATAATTAACTCCTTATATATAATAAGCGTAAGGGAGATCTTATCCAAAACTTTGGTCGGTCACTGTACTATCAAAAGTATATGATCCGTTGGATTATAAAACTATAAATATTCAAATAGATGAGGATCGTTAGATATAATATTAAAAATTGTATTTGATTAATAATAGGATAGTATTTAAATACTAAAAGGTGTATTTTGATAATTTAAACCAATTATAAATAGGTTTTCTATATTGAATATAAATCTTTATCTAAAAAATCGTAATTATCTTTTCACTTTAGTTTATGGATAGTTCCAGTTAGATAATAATTATTAAACCATCATTAAATTAAAGATAATTTTGTTAGTTTCGCGTGGGCTGTAAAATTGTTAAAATATGTTGTCTAAAACTAGAGATAGAGCCCAAACAGTTAAGTGATTATCTAAATTTTAATAATTTTTTTTAATTTAAACCAATTATAAATAGGTTTTCTATATTGAATAGAAATATTTATGTAAAAAATCGTTATCTTTTTTCTTTAGTTTATGGATAGTTCCAGTTAGATAATAATTATTAAACCATCATTAAATTAAAGATAATTTTGTTAGCTTCGCGTGGGCGGTAAAATTGTTAAAATCTGTTGTATAAAACTCAAGATAGAGCCCAAACAGTAAAGTGATTATCTAAATTTTAATTATTTTTTTTATTATTGTAGCATCAATTTAATTTTTTTTCCTAATTCTTTTAAATTTATAAATTCTATGTATATTTAAATAAAATATTAAAATCAATTTAAGAAAAAATTAAAATTGATCTGGTCCGTGTACGACCACTATACGACCAAATTAATTATTACAGTTAGATCTTAAATAGATCGATGAGAATTGTTAGATCTAATATTAAAAAGTGTATCTGATTAATAATAGAATTATATTTAAATACTAAAAAGTGTATTTTGATAATTTAAAAATTTTCTATGTAAAAATTCTTAAATATATTTTCTCTTTAATTTATGTATAGTTCGAGTTAGATAATAATTGTTAAACCAAATATCAGATAACAATTCATATCGATTACAATACTAAAAATTATCAATATAATGCTCATGTATTAACTCCTTATATATAATAAGCGTAAGGAAGATTTTATTCAAAATTTTGATCGGTCACTGTACTACAAAAGTATATGATCCGTTGTATTATAAAACTATAAATATTCAAATAGATGAGGACCGTTAGATATAATATTAAAAATTGTATTTGATTAATAATAGGTTAGTATTTAAATACTAAAAGATGTATTTTGATAATTTAAACCAATTATAAATGGGTTTTCTATATTGAATAGAAATCTTTATGTAAAAATTCGTAATTATCTTTTCTCTTTAGTTTATGGATAGTTCCAGTTAGATAAAAATTATTAAACCATCATTAAATTAAAGATAATTTTGTTAGCTTCGCATGGGTTGTAAAATCGTTAAAATCTGTTGTCTAAAACTCAAGATAGAGCCCAAACAGTAAAGTGATTATCTAAATTTTAATAAATATTTTTTTTTATTGTAGCATCAATTTAATTTTTTTTCTAATTCTTTTAAATTTATAAATTCTATTTTTATTTCAATAAAATATTAAAATCAATTTAAGAAAAAATTGAAATCGATCTGGTCCGTGTACGATCACTATACGACCAAATTAATAATTACAGTTAGATCTTAAATAGATCGATGAGAATTGTTAGATATAATATTAAAAAGTGTATCTGATTAATAATAGAATTATATTTAAATACTAAAAAGTGTATTTTGATAATTTAAAAGTTTTCTATGTAAAAATTCTTAAATATCGTTTCTCTTGAATTTATGTATAGTTCCAATTAGATAATAATTGTTAAACCAAATATCAAGATAACAATTCATATTGATTACAATATTAAAAATTATCAATATAATGCTGATGTATATCATATTAACAATGATACACGTGAACCTACAGAGACTTACGAAAACTCATGTACATAAATAAATTTAAACACTTTTTTTCTAAAGGAACATAACAATTTGATTAATGTAAATTATAATTATATTATTTTACATATAACAAACATAAAAGGATAATATCAAAATATTATTAAAATATTGAGGGTTTCATATTCATAAACGATAATTTTGAATATAATACTTATATTAAAATGTGTTTTTGATTAAAGGTAAGATTATATTTAAATACGAAGAAGTGTGTTTTGATAATTTAAACCAATTATAAATTGGTTTTCTATATTGAATTGAATTTTTTATGTAAAAATTCTTAACCATCTTTTATTTTCAGTTTATGGGTAGGTCAACAGGTCAAGTTAGATAATAATTATTAAACCATCATTAAATTAAAGATAATTTCGTTAGTTTCGCATGAGTTGTAAAATCGTCAAAATTCAATTTCTAAAACTTAGGATAGAACCCAAATAGTAAAGTGAGTATTTAAATTTTAATAAATATTTTTTTTATTTTTGTAGCACCAATTTATTTATTTTTCCACTAATTATTTTAAATATAGAAATTTTATGTTTCTTTCAATAAAGTATTAAAATTAATTAAGAACAAATTCAAATCGGTAAAGAATATAATAATATGAGAATAAAATTTTATATAATCATAACATAATTTTTATTATATTTAATAATTTTTAAGTAATAATGTATTTTAAAATTTATATACACTATAAATAAAACCGAAACATTAAAAGTAAAAGCAGTTAGTAAGATACTTATATCAGTATATACTTGATATCCTTATTATATTAAATCCTTATATATAATAAGCATAATAGGGATCTTATCCAAAATTTTGATCGTACGGTCTTGGACAACCAAACTAATAAGGACCATTAGATCTTAACTAGATAAATGAAAATCGTTAGATCAAATATTAAAAAAGTGTATTTTATTAATAATAAGATTATATTTAAATTCTAAAAAGTGCATTTTGATAATTTAAACCAAATATACCAAATATAAATAAGATTTCTATATTGAATAGAATTCTCCATGTAAAATATTCGTGACTTTCTTTTTTCTTTCATGGACAATTCTAGTTAGATAAAAATTGTTAAGACATCTTTTAATTAAAGATAATTTAGTTATGTTCATGTGGGGTGTAAAATCGTCAAAATCTAATTTTTAAAACACAAGATAAAGCCCAAATTAGTAAAGTGGGTATTTAAATTATAATAATAATTATTACGTCATCATTATTTTAATGTCAATTTAATTACTTTTTTCTAACTATTTTAAATTTAGAAATCTATGTTCAAAAATTCAAATAAATCTAAGAAAAATTCAAATCAACAAAGAATATAATAATACGAGGATAAAATTTTATAAAATTGTGCATATTTTTTTGATCTTATTTTATTAAATTTTATATCATAACTAATTAAATATTATTTATTATTAAATAATAAATTATATGCAAATGGTGATTTTGTTTTATAAGAACTCATAGAGACCTAATTTCATTGTTAGCAGGACTATATTCATATTAAAAAAAACCGTATTTTGAAATTTTAGACTCAGCTACAGAAGAGGCCTAACTTTTTTAACCTATATACATTGTAAATTATTAAATTCGAAACTTTAAAAGTTTGTTAATCAATTAGTATAGTACTTTTTTGAAAAATCGTACTTTATAAAAAATATTATCAAATAACCCATGTCTACAAGAAAAAAAAAATGAAAAAATTCTTATTTTTCAAAAAAACCTGTAAATTTTAATATGTTGTTGGTAGATTCAAATCTTAGATCATTCTACGTGATAATTTTACTGTTATATCTAACGTTTCTCAACAATTTGATTTGAAAGATCCAACGATTATGAATTGAGTGATCAAGCAACCAGACTTATAAGAAACATTAAAATTTGGTTGGTCGGTATGGTACGTTGTGATTTTACTTAATTGTCTTTAATTAAATGTACTTCATGTTTTTACTTAATTAACCTTACTTATTTATAAAAATATATTATTAAATAATAATATTACCTATTTATAACCAAATACTTTTTTCACCTAAAATACATTATTTTTTCTATTTTTTCTAACAAATTCCCCTACTTTTTCAAATATATCACGGGCAATTACCTTTTTTAACTAAAACATGTTAGTTTTTCTATTTTTCCTCACTAAAACCCCTCCTTTTCCAAAAATATCACGGACAAACATTTAGTTATTTATTTTTAGAGAATTTACCGAAAATACAGCCTTTTCTGTCTTTTTTTGCAAATATACGTTCTCTTTAATTTTTTTTGCAATTATACGGTCTTTTCCAAATTAGAAGGTTTTCTTTGCAAAAGTACGATGGATGTGAATACAGTAACAACTTCACACAAACTCCCATTTCATACACTCTCATCAAATCATATCTCTCTCATCAAACCATGTCCGATTCTTCTTTATTTATGCTTTCACGCTATTGTACACCATTTTTCAACTTCAATTTTCTCACTTTCTCGCTCCCTCTCTCTTCGTCCTCTCTCTACACGCATATATGTATATACATACATATATTGGGTTGTTGGTTTAAATTTGATGGAGATGATGGCGGTGAAGGTGAATGTAGCGGATGAGAAATAGAGAAAATCTCTGATGATTGTTGGTTACTCATTTTCGTTGTTTTTTGTAATTAGATCGGGTTGTTTTTGGTTGATTTGAATCTTAAATCTCCGATCCGAATTGTTTGTGCTTCAGGTTGCTATGAGTTGCTATGGGTTGCTTCGAAATTAATTGTGGTTGCTCTTGGTTGCTTCTGATTTTTTTTATATGCAATCGGCCCCGCAGGGGCACCTATCTCAGAAGTTGTAAACATGGTTGCAGAAGTTGCAACCACTATTTATATATTCAAATGTTAATGTTGCATATGTAGTTGATTTTGGTTGATTTCAGTTGCAAGTATGGCTTGATTGTGTTTTGGTTATCTTTTGTAATGATTTTGGTGGATTTTGTTGAATACAAATTTGTTATGCAACTTTATGCAACCTGTTATGCAACCTAAGATATTCTAATTATTAAATTTTTATAAGTTGCATCTGGTTGCATCATATTTTTGCACATACTTTTAGGTTGCAGCTGGTTGCATCTAGTTGCTGACCGTATTTTTGAAAATATTTTCAAAAAGTTGGTATTTTTGCAAAAAGTTCAAAAACAATCTAGTATTTTTGAAAAAAAGATTTTAGGGATGGGTATTTATGAAAAAAGCTCTTATTTTTAAACCTATTTTACTATTATAATTATTTTTTAAAAGTTTACCTATTTTAACATGTTTACTTATTTTTCTTAACAAATGCAGTTACTAAAAATATTAAAATATAAATAATCAAATACATATTTATAACCAATTACCTTTTCAGCTAAAACACATTATATATTTTTTCTAACAAAATCCCTCCTTCTCTAAATATATCACGGGAAATTGCATTTTACAATTTACTTTTTCTATTTTTCTCACTAAAATCCATTTTTTTCCCAAAAATATCACAGGAAATCCTTTACTTATTTATTTTAAAACGTATTTAAATACTTTTAATTATAAATTTTAAAACCTCATTTTCCAAAAATATCACGGGCATTTATCTTTTTTAACTAAATATATGTTACATTTTTTATTTTTTCTTACTAAAACCCCCCATTTCCAAAAATATAACGGGCAAACCCATACTTATTTATTTTAAAATCTGTTTTAATGTTTTTAATTAATTAAAAGTGTTTAGCTATTTTAACATGTCTACTTATATTTTTCACAATTACAATTAATAAAATATTAAAAATAAAAATAAAATAACAATTAACAATTCGTGCATCGCACAGGTTTTAAGCTAGTATTAATATAATAAGGTGTATATAGTTTTAAATTTGGTCAGTGAACAAAGTTTTGTAATGCTAAAAGTATTTACTCGTCGAATTTAATTGTATATTATCAATTTTTTAAAGGAATTGTTTATTATCATATAATTTGTATATTTTGTGAAATTCTCTATCAAATTTATCACTTTTTTTTTTGCCAAAAGAAAAAGCAATTCATTAAACTTTCAAATCATTCTTGAGTACTGAAATAAAATCCGAATGGGTATTATCCCCTCGCCAACTACGACCAGTTAGAGAACTAGTATTCCTCGCGATAAAGTGAGCAACCTTGTTCGCGGATCGTCTAACAAACCTCAAAGATACTTCTCTATCTTTTAACTCGATCAACAATTTCCTACAATCTTCAACCATCCTCCCCAAATACGACAGCTTAATCGAAGAACTCCAGATTGCTTTGACAGACACTAGGCTGTCTGTTTCAATTACAAAACCACTCCCCTGCTGTGTTTTAACCCAGCTTAATGTTTCCCTAATACCCATAATTTCTGCCATAACTGGATCAATTCTACCCGACTTGCATTTTGCTACAGCATCAATAACTTCTCCCTTGTGATTTCGTGCAACTAGCGAGAAACTATAACAGTTGGATTCCTCAAAGATGGCAGCATCAGTGTTAAGCTTAACCTTATCTACAGCTGGTAAAGTCCAATGCTCGTCACCGTCTTCTCCTGTCATAAGACCCAGAAAACGATTAAAGGTTTTATCTTGAGCACTACTCCACTGGTTAGGCATAGAATTAGCTGATGATACCATCTCTGCAACTTCTCCTCCCTTCTGGTTCCATACTAGCTCATTTCTGGCTTTCCACAACGCCCAACAAATCATCACTTTCAGTCGAACATCGTTTCCCCTGTACATCTGCATCATTGCATCCAACCAATCTGCAAAATTATGATGTGTATTTGATAACACATTCATGCCCACTATATCCCAGAAAGACTTTGCCAGCGAACAATTAACCAATGTATGCATTATAGATTCTGACTCGTCATTACAACTTGGACAAGTAATGTTGACATTAACTTTTTTAACTCTCAAACGGTCTTTCGTTGGTAGACACCCCCTTGCCGCTCTCCATAGGAAATTCTTTATTTTTGGTGGAACTTTTAGGTTCCAAAATTTTCTCCAGAACCCAGAACTGTTACTTGACTGGTTGTTCTCTGCACTACTCTGCAAACTCAAATAAGCACTCTTCACAGTGTATTGACCCATTTTCTCATGCTTCCAGTACCATCCATCACTTTCTTGCCTTCGAACAGGAATCGATTCTATAAGCTGCACTTCCCTTTGCTCAAACATGTCATTCAGAATATCCATATCCCACCCATCTTCCTCCAAACTAAACAGAGAAGCCACCATTTGATTTCTCAAACCTTCGTTTTCTAAATGAATGAAAGGATCTTTACTGCAAGGAAGCCATGGCTCTCCCAAAATATACACTGATCTCCCATTTCCAACAGACCTCACTGCACCTTTCTGAATCAAATCCTGAGTTGCAATAACACTGCGCCATATGTAACTGGGATTACACCCTAATTTAGCTGATAAAAACGATTCATTAGGGTAATACCGTGCTTTATAGATCCTTGCAACTAGACTTTCATGATGCACCATTAACCTCAACCCTTGCTTCCCAACCATGGCCAGATTAAATTCATGTAAATTTCGAAAACCCATTCCCCCTTCAGATTTTCTCTTTGTCATTCTTTCCCAACTTAACCAATGAATTCCCCGATCTCTTTTCGCTCCATTCTTCCACCAATATCGACACATAATTCTTTCCAAGTCCTTACATAATTCCATAGGAAGCAAAAAAACACCCATTGCATACGTTGGAATTGCTTGAGCTACAGTTTTTAAAAGAATTTCCTTACCTCCCTTTGAAAGAAAATTTTTATCCCATCCTTCCACTCGACTTTGAAGCCTATCTTTCAGATAACCCATAATTACACTCTTCTTTCTCCCAATAAAATTTGGTAAGCCCAGATACATAGTATTGTCATCAGCTTCTGGAAACTGTAATACATTACAGACATCTTGCTTTACTACCCCATAGATGTTCCTACTAAAGAAAACAGACGACTTCTGAATGTTCACCTTCTGTCCCGAGGCCTTCTAAAAAACAGTCAACATATCCACCACTTGAGTTGCATTCATCGTATCTGCTTGGCAAAAAATATAGCTATCATCCACAAAAAATAAATGTGATAGAGTGGGAGCTCTCCTTGCAACCTTAACCCCTTGAAGAAAACCACGTCTTTCATAGTCTTGAATTAAAGCAGTAAAGCCTTCAGTACAAATAAGAAAGAGATATGACGACAAAGGGTCTCCTTGTCTAATTCCACGTTCAGGAATTATAGAACCAAATTCTCTACCTGCATGGGAAATTCGATACATGGCAGACATCACACAAGCCATAAACAGATTGGTTATTTTGTCTTCAAACCCCAACTTAGTCAGCATTGCTCTAAGAAATCCCCATTCGACACGATCATATGCCTTACTCATATCAAGATTTAGGGCCATCCAACCCTTCTTTCCTTTATCCTTCCTCTTCATATAATGCATAACCTCGTACGCGATCATTATATTATCAGTTATTAACCTACCCGGTATGAAAACGCTTTGAGTTTCCGAGATCACCCTATCAATGACCTCTTTGAGCCTGTTAGCAAGTACTTTTGAGATGATCTTATACACCATGTTACAAAGAGAAATTGGCCTTAAATCAGTCATGTACATTGGGCACTTTTTCTTAGGAATTAACACAATATTAGTGTCCGTTAAATGCTCCTCAAACTTCCCCGTTATAAAGAACTGCCTCACCATTTGAACTATATCCGTGCCTACTGTATTCCAATATTTCTGATAAAAGCCTGGGCTCATTCCATCTAGCCCAGGTGACTTCTCTGGATGCATATGAAAAAGAGCTCTTTTCACTTCCTCGTCTTGCACAGGCCGAATCAACTCCTCATTTTGCTCCCTCGTAACTTTACTTTGAACACAATTTATAATTCCTTGCCATTCCGTCTCTGAAGCTTTAAAAAGAGTTGAAAAATAGTGGATCATTGTTTCTTCCATACCTGAACCCCACCCCACTTCCAACCCTTCATCATTTTTCAGATACATAATTTGATTGTTCTTCCTCCTGGCCTTCGTTGAGGTGTGAAAGTACTTTGTATTATGATCTCCTTCATTTAACCAAAGCTGTTTGCCTCTTTGCTTCCAAAAAATTTCTTGTTGCACATAGATCTCAGACATCCTTTTGCACTCATCTTGATATCTTCTCACAGAGCTCTCATCCCTTCCCCCCTTTAGCAATCTGATCATCTTCTTACTCCTCTGAATACGATCTCTAAAACAGCCTGTAATCTCCTTTCCCCAACTCCATAGCAGGTCAGAACATATTCTAAGTTTTTTCTGCCAAGTTTTATCCCGAGTATTCCTCCACGTATCCTCAACAATTTGACTACACATAGGCTCACGTAACCATGCGTTTTCAAACATGAATTTCATGTTATAATGAGCTTGTATTGGATTGACAACTGGTTCTAAAAATATGGGACAATGGTCAGATGTGGATACTTCCAGGTTCGTTAATTTAGCTTCTTGGAAGTGACTCAGAAAACTTGTACTAGCAATCGCTCTATCCAAACGAACTTCAATCCACTTATCTGTACCACGACCACGTTCCCAAATATAAGGATATCCCAGTAACTCCATATCCACCAAAAAACACTCATCCAACACATTCCGGAAACCTTGTAACAACCACGTCGGGTAACGTCTTCCTCCTTTTTTATCCTCCTGCCTTACGACATTATTCATATCCCCAATTAGAACCCAAGGTAAACCAGATACTACAGATAAAGATCGAATAAGTTTCCAAGTATCCCTTCTCTTTCACTTTTGTATGAAGAGTTTAACGAAATTAAAATCAAACTTAAAGTTTATATTTAAAACAATAATTATGTAACATTATAATCAACTAGCTTTATAACCCGTGCGAGGCACGGGTATGTTCTCCATTCTTCTGTTATAAAATGATAAGCCGATTTATTAAATATAATATCTATTTTGTTGTAATTGGGATCAGTTTTTGTTAAAAAAAGGTCATATATATTTAATCATGTAAATATATGCATGCATGTGAAATGTATTATAGGTTCTGTTGCGAATGAAAAAAAATTTCATTGAAAAAGATCATATCTAATAGGGACGTACAATATAAGTAAGACCTGTAATTTTGAAGTGTTTGTAGTCTTGTAATTACGGGAGATTGAACTATTTTAAATGAGTGTGACTTATTTTGCAACCGTCGTGTAACTTTATAAAAAACAAAATAGTATTTAACATGTTTGAAGTAGTTTAGCTTATTGTTTAAGATATACTAAATTTATAAAAAAAATTATTTGATAGGGTACAAAATATTCTCGTTGGCTATTGTAAAGTGACGCAGATCAAAACATATTTTGTTAACTTCAAAAAATAAACCTATTAGCCTTATTATTACATCTTCCGTATCCAAATTTCTTATTTGGTTGATATTCATTGTTCACTCACCATATCCATTATTTTTTATCATCATTTATTTGGTCTATAATTACTTTTGATCTCCCTGAACTGTTTACTATATAAGCGAATAAATGTAATGAACCACATAGCGAACCTGGATACGAAATATGCAATAAGGCCAATAGTTTGTTTTTTCAATTTAGCAAAATAAGATTTGATATGCAGATCAAATAAGATTTGATATGCAGATCAAATCATATTTTGCTAACTTCGAAAAACAAACCTATTGCCTTATTATTACATCTTCCGTATCCAAATTCCTTATTTGATTGATATTCATTGTCCACTCGCCATATTCATTATTTTTTATCATCATTTATTTGGTCTATAATTATTTTTGATCTCCCTAAATCGTCTGCTATATAAGAAAATAAATGTAATGAACCAAATAACGAACCTAGATACGAAATATGCAATAAGGCCGATAGTTTTTTTTTTAATTTAGCAAAATAAGATTTCATATGCATCACTTTGCAATAGTGAATGAAGCTCTAAATTAGTTGGTAATCTCTTTCAATTAACAATTATCAATCATCATTGTCATAATTTATTTAATGTTTAAAAGTTTTAATATTTTTTATAAAAAATAATATCTAATCATAAATTGTTAATATTAAATATTGAAGTAATAATAAATATCAATGATATGCAATAATGAGTTGGACACAATTAATGTACACATATTAAAGTAGATGAGTATTAATTGTAATTAATACATGTATAATTAAAATATAATTTAGAAGGATATTTTGGTAATTTAACTTGAATAAATTGACTCATTGAACCCCCTAGTTGCTCTATTATATATATAATAGATAATAGATATATATTGATTGTATATAGAATTTATAATCTAATAGAATAAATAATATGAGCAAATATATACTTATTGCAAATAAACATGATTTACAATATAAAAATATTAATATAATTCTTTTTCCAATGGACCAATTTCAATTTATAACATTTTGTATATCTATTTTGCATGAATTTTTCTCTAATATGGTCAAATATACGATTTTAAGGCACTTGTGAAAATAGATTATCTACCTTACTAAGTAGATTACAAGAAGAGACCAAAATAGAATATAACATATTGAGTATTTGCACATTTAATAAAGAGTTTTATGATATAACCAAAATTGATGTCTAGCATAGTGGTTAGAAGTGTCCTCTCTAATTTAGAGGTCAAGGGTTCGACTCCCATTAGAAACAATTTTTTATCATTAATATAATAAGTAGGGGTAATTTGATAATTTCACACTGATTAAATTATCTTAAGCAACCCCCTATTTGCTCTATTATATATATAATAGATAGATTTTACTAAAAGAAGGTTTAAACTCAATTAAATTTAGGTATCTTTCCCAAAAGGTTGAGACTAGGTCTGTAATTCAAGTCGAGCTTCTCTCGGCTCGCAATGGACTTGTTCCGACTCGGCTTGAACTCGTTATCGAGCTCGAACAGAACTTTAAACTCGATTAAAAAAACGAGTCGAACCGATTTTTTTTGAGCTCAAGTTCGAGCTTGACTAGACTCGAAATCAAACCCGATTACATTTTTTATACTTTCTAATATTTTTATTTTTTATATGTGTTAGTCCTTGTGTATTGCAGAAGGGGGGGGGATGAATGCAATACTGATAAAATTCAATCTAAATTTCAACAACTAAAATCAAGATTAAACGTTATCAGCAATATATGCAATCACGAACAGTATTCAGTAAGAACAAGATTCACAAAATAAATGTTTTATTTATTTTGCAAAGTGTTGCTACAACCTCAAGAAAGAATTCTCGAGCTTCGGGTTTTCTTCAAAGACACTTGCTTGTCTTCGTTACAATTCTAGAATGAATTGATAGTAGGTATAAGACTAACCCTATCACTATCAGTCACGGGTTTGTGAAGCTGCTGTCACTGTCAAGTGGCAGCTTCTTACAGATTGTCTTACCCATGTGACTTTCCTAAATTGCTAACATGTCAGATATACATTACAAAGAAAGCAACCTAGATTCATTCCATTTCCAGCTAAACCAATTCAGCAGATAAAGACTTGACCTTGCTCTTGAATTGATTCGCTTTTGTTTTGCAGTGCTTGAAGCTTCTGTCGTAGTCTTGCAGAATTGGTGCAGCTTAGGGATACTGCATCACGCCTATTTCTTGAACATTTAAACTGTCACGGGATTTGACTGAGAAAGATACCTAGCATAAGGATCTTTATTGAGACAGTTACTTTTTCCGCAAAGCTTGCTGTCACAGGAATGATCTTTTGGTGACAGTATGAGTTCCCCGCATAGAGTGCTGTCGAGGATCCCAAACTTGCTGTCGAGGGCAATAGTTGTTGTCGCGTAGTCTTCCGCCAATGTTGCTGTCAGAGTGAATATGCTGTCGTGACTTGCAACATTCTGTCTTCTTGTAATCTTACTGTCACAGCTTTAGGACAGTAACCTTTATTCATGTTGTCATCCAAAAAGCATTCTTTGAGGCTTGAACACATAAGTGAACTTCTTTCAAACAATACAACTAGAATAACATTACATACTGATTACAAGAACATACTTTGGCTATGACAGTATGTTCTACTTAATTTGAAAAATTAAGTACAATCAAAGTTAAGTTATTTCAATGCTATCACCCATAAATCCCAACAATCTCCCCCAATTTGTTTTATGGAAAATAACAACAAATTTACAATATGTGCTGACAACTTAACTAACAAGATCAGAATTTAAGAATTTTCACTTAGCTTGAGATCTCCTCTTCTGTCTTGCTGCATCCTCTCTTTTGAGAGCTTCTGCCAAGCAGCTTCTTAGACTTTCTACAAGAGAAATTTCAGCAGCAGACACTGCATCATCCTCTACTTCATCAATGATCTTCTTTATGGAAGGGGATATGAGAGAACTAACATCCCTGAGATTCAGCCATTGCTCTATATCATATGGATAGGTTCTGAAATGAAGTTCTTCATTAATGAGCTTGAATCTACTTCCAGGATAAGCATTGAGAGACTTCCTTCTTTGCTTGTCCAGTTTTGAGTCTTCTCCTTTTCTCCCTTCCAATAACTTCTCTATCTCATCAGAACAAATCTGTTCCAAGGGATGAATTGAACTAGCTACCATATACTGTAAATCCTTCAGAGTGGATGTTTTAAGCTTATGCAAGCTGCAAACATAGATTTCTTCTTTTAGGAACTTGACTCTTAGGGGATTTTCCAGCATATATGGTTGATAATTTGGAGCTTCACTTTCTGCCTTGTTAGAGGCCTTGTGTTTTTCCAGTAATTCAGCTTCCTTCTTATCAAGTTCTGACTGAGTTTGAGAATATTCAGAAGATTCAGGTTGTTTGCTTGGCTTGGGTTCCCCTTCCTTAGTTGGTTGGGTTTGCCCTTCTTCTGTGGGTAAATCATCAAACTCATAGTACCAGTGGTATGGTATAGGAGAGGCTGGGAGATCAGTAAGAATATCAGCATCATCAAAATCTGCAAAGTTATAGCCAAATTTCTGATAAAATTCAGCATCCCTATCTGCCTGATATTTTAGAACATGTTCCATGACAGCCTTTGAAACATCATCATAGCTCTCCAGCAACTCTACCATTCTTTCCAGGTAGAAGAAATCAATTCTTCTTTTATCTATGGTTGATGTACTTTTCTTGGTTGATGTGGCTACCAGATTGAAGTCCTTGTCAATCTTGGCTGACCTTGATTCTTCCCACCACAGAATGTACTCAGTGGCCTCTTGATTTGCATCCAGCTTAACCTCAACGCTCTTGATTTCTCTTGATTGCATTTGTTGAATCTTGAGACTGTTGGGAGGAATTGATTGAATTGGCTTTTTGAGATTCCTGCCAAATCCAGTGGCCTTTTCCTTTCCTGAGTACTTGTGCTTCCCTGTAGGTTTCTGTCTAGAAAACCATGCCTTAGCTTTATCTTTCAGTCTTTTGGACTTGACAGTAGCCTTGGCTTCATCCTTGACAGAACCTTCCTTGACAGTACCCTTGTCGACAACATCTTCCAAGACAGCATCTTCTATAACAGTATCCTTGTCGACAGTACCTTTGGTGACAGCATCTTTTTCAGCATTTATGCAGTCAATAGCACATCTAAGAATGCTTGCCTCCAAAGCTTCCAGTATTCTTGACTCCTCTTCATCTGTTGCACCAGCATCTTTCTTTTCCTGGCTAGGAGTTTCTTCATTGCCTTCATTCTGGGATTGAATACCAGTATTCCCAGAATTACTTCCACCAGCATTTCCAGCATTTCCAGAAGCTTCACCACCTCCATCATCACCATCTTCATCATCATCATCATCATCATGGGGATGAATGTTATAGAAGCAACTTCCACCTTGATCATTTCTTTTGGCATTGGCTCTAGTGATTAGCTCCTTCATTCTAGCTCCCAGTGCCTTGTCTCTCAACACCAGCATTTTGTAGATTTCTTGAACAGCATGAACTCTTCCTGGATTGGCATTTGAACTGAGTATTCCATCTAGTACCTTCAGAATTGACTTGGTTTCCATTCTGGATGGGCTACCCAAATTCATGAAGCTGTTCCTTCTTGTGCCATCCTTAGTTTTGGATCTGTAAAAAACACTTGGTGGATTTGAGTAGACTTCAGGTAGCTTCTGTGTGATCAGGTTCTGGATTTGCATATCCAATATTTCATTGAATGGTGTTTGAGTTGCCCTGATCATTCCCTTCAAAGCACACAACACCTTTGCTGGCAGACTCTGCAATAGCTGCATTGTGATGAAATAAGATATGCCAGAAGTGAGATAAATACTTACAGCCCATCTTTTCTCATCATTCACCATTACACTGACACTAGTAATTTGTTCCTTTAACAGTTTTGTGGTGTTGGTTGGACGGTTGCTAGGAGCATTCATTGCTTCTTCCACCAAACTGCTAAACTTACTGTCATGGTTGTGTAATGTGCTCTCCCTGTAATCCACCATCAAGACATTGGCTTCCTCTTGATCAAATTCAGTGCCATTTGTCCAAATAATTCCACCATGAATGGATTCAGGCAGTTTCCCTTTACCTTTCCCAAGTTTGTTTTGTTCCTCCATTTCTCTCCATTTCTTCTGTAAAGCAGTTTCTTGAGTTTCTGGAGTAGGTTCTCTAATCACCACAGGAGGCAAGATTGGATGTCTAGATGCAGGTCTTCTTTGCAATGCATCTTGAGTTTCCTTTGACATTAACACCCTTTCTCCATCCATTTCCACTTCAACAGGCTTTTCAGCTTTATCCTGTGGTTTTGCACTGCTTGGTTTGACTTGCTCCCCCTTAGACATTGCTTTCCTTTTAGCTCCCCCTCTGGTCTCCACAGCTACAGGCTCCCCCTGAGTTCCACCTGATTCTTGAATAGGCAATGATTCTGATCTTGCTACCTTCTCCCCCTTAGTTGAGTTGGCAGCTACCAGGTCAGTAAGGAACTGAATAGAGAGTTGAGTAGCAGCAAAACCATCAACCACCAGTTGAGAGAGAGAGTCCAGTTTGGAGTCCAAAGTAGCACACTGTCCTTCAAGAGCTGCAATCCTGTTACCAAAAGTAGCAGAGGGGCCACCAGACCTTAACCTTCTTGGAGGGGAAGGAAAAGACAGGGGCCTGGAGGCTATGGGGGTTCTCACACTCTCAGGGTGTTTTTGAGTGATCTCATCACCCCTCACAGTTTGACTCTCAAGGCCTAGTGCCTGAATAGTGTGGGCTCCCTCAATATCTCTCTGGACATGCTCAAGTCCCTCTCCTTTTGCCAGCTCATTTGGCTGCCTCTCATTTTTATGCTCACCTCTCTTTTCTTTTATCTCTCTTTTCTTTTGCACACCCTCACTCAACCTAGATGCATGGGTATGAGCAGTACTAACATGCATGGAAGGAGAAGATTTAGAATGTACCTTTAGGAGTTTGGCAAGAGGTAGGTCATCATCAGAGGCATCCTCAACAAGTACAGCATCAAAATCAGGCTGGGAGGGCTGGACAGCATCTTGAGTAGGAATGGTACTGTCAGTTGGAGTCTGGACAGCAGGTTCTGGCATGACAGCATCTTTGGGAGGTGGAGTGACAGTAGGTTCTGTAGTGACAGTATCTTTCTCTCCACCTTTGACAGTAGCTGTGTCCAGGACAGTAGCATCCCTAGTGTCTTTGACAGCAACAGAGGCTGTGACAGCATCTTCCTGAAGGTAAGATGCTTCTTGGAGATCAGACAAAGTGTTGGCTGTTTCATTTTCTGACAAAATACCACTTTGCCCTAGCTCAGTATTTGGAGGAGTGGTGTCCATCTCACTTTGAGAAATGGGTTCTTGTGGACCACTAGATGGGGGCTCATCCATGATTGGAGATGGATGATCAAAACCTGAAGGGTTGGGACTGTCCCCTTCTCTAGGTTGTGGAGAAGAAACAAAAGAATGTGTAGGGAAGGAAGAAGGTGAAAGTGTAGTAGAGAGTGGGGGCTGATTCACAGATGAAACATGTGAACCATCAATAGGAGTAGAGAAATCCTCACTGTGCCCTAACTCACTGTGTGTTTCTTCAAGTGGGGGTATCTCAGGTTGGGAACCATGAGTTTGTGCAGACTCTGTACAGGGTGCCTAGGGAGACAGGCCAATTTCAATAGATGTCCCTTGTTGAGAAGGCACATCTAGGGAGGAGTTTATTTCCCTGGTTTCCTCTACAGTCTTTTGGGAGACTGCAGGGTGGCTGACAGTGGTTTTGGTCCTCCTAGCTCTCTTCTTCTTAGGCTCAGGGGGAACCACTGTGGGTTCTGTTTGACTACCTTCCTTATTTGCTGTACTAGGTGTAGTGTCTCCCTCTTGACTAACAAAGCTACCACCAACATCAGCTTCTAAGGATCTTTTTCTGGATTCTTGCAAGGCTTCTCTTTGGGCTTTGGGAAGTCTAGAGGGCCTAGGCTGAGTGTATGGTGTTGAATGGGGGTTAACTGAATTTGGGTCTAATTCAGTTTCATTCTCAAGAGAAAAAGAATCATAACCAGAAGGTAATGGATAATCAAGGTTGGACACTTGATCAACCATGTGCTGAGTGAAACAAATTGGAATATGTGCATTGAGATTTTGTGATGATAATAGTGTGTGTGTTCTTTTTCAAAACTGAGCAAGCCTCTAAACGAGGAGCAGCATCATTAAAATCACAGAATGAATTAATGCACAACATAAGAAAGCGAGGGTAGTGTGATACCTTCTTACCTATGGCAGCTTTGAGTTGTGCCATGAGGAGAGCTCCAACATTCACCTTGTATCCATGGACAAGAGAATGTGTCAGTTTCTTGATGTAGGAGGGTATCCCATTCCAGCCCGTGGACTTGGTAGAGAACACCTTGACCATTGCATCAAATATCATGCTCCACTCCTTCCTTAGATACTTCCTGTCCATTTCACCAGACGGGTACCACTTGGTTGTTCCCTCTTCGAGAATAGGGCCTGCATACCCAATCTTCAAGAAGAGCTTCTTCAGAGTGTCATCATTAGCAAGTGGAGCAAAGTTTTGGCCTTCTTCCAGTGTAATTCCAAGAGCAGTATTGATGACCTCAGCTGTGAGAATGTATTGTTGCCCAGAGATTGTGAATTGAATACCAGGGTTCTCATCCTCAGTTTGAGCAACAACAGTTTGCCAAAACGCCTCAAGTCTGTCTAAGTCGAGAATGGGGGTTGAGGTTATGGCATAACCGAGATAGGACTTGTTCAAGAAAAACACTAGTCCTTTGAAACCTTCACCAGCATCATTTGGGGAAAAGATGCCAGCAAAGTTTGTTTGAGAGAGAGTCTGTTTGGGGGCCATTGAGATTTCAAGAAAAGAAGAAAGTGAGAAAGTAGCTTTTTGCTTGAAGAAAAGTATTTTGCCTTGAGTTTTGTGAGAGTGATATGTCTGAGTAACTGGAGAATAAATATGGGTATCTCAAACGTTTGCTCAAAAAGTGGAGTTAAAGGACGTGTCTTAACCCACTCTCTTAACACGTGAGTTACTGCCCGTTATTCACTGTCAATCGTGGGGTGAATATCCAATTACAACGGTCCACTATTGTTGACAGTAACTTGTGCGCTAGAAACAATCTGTCAGTAATAAGTGGTGGTGACAGTAGGTTTGGCGCGACAGCAACTATTGCGCAAAAACATGCTGTCACCGTTAAGCATTTGAGTGACAGTATCCTTTAAAGGTCGTGACAGAAAGTCTTTCCCTGCTGTCAAGAAGGTTGCTGTCAAGAGACACGGGACAGTATCCTTCTTTGTGACAGTAATTTAAATGGGAAATTGTTTCTGTCAGGAACTAATTAGAATGCGTTGCTCATATACTTAACCTAAAATTAACAGAATATGAATTTAGCAATGTAATCTTTCAAACACAGATATTAAGCAAGTTACACAGACAAGTCATAAACTCAGTAACCACATAAACAGGAACTTTTATTATTGTTAATAAAATCATTAATATTGAACATTGAGTACATCATTCTATGATTTTATCAACTAGTTCTAAGACTTCTTCCTTAATCTCTTCTTCAGAGCGGCCTTCTTTTTCAAGAAGTGCCTGAAGCTCCTTCTCTTCTTCCATAGCCTTGGCCTCCTCTTCCTTAGCCTTGGCCTCCTTTTCCTCGTCTATCTCATCCATGGCGTCCAACAACATTTCAAAGAGCTCATCGATCTCTTCATTGTCGGGTTCACTATCACACTTCTTTAGACCAACTTCGATTCCTACTTTGTTTTCCATTATTTACTTTAAAACTGAGAGCAGACTGGTGAAACCTAAGGTTAATTTATAGGCAAAACCGTCTAAGGATTAAAGTCTAATGGTCAACAGTTAGAGTACCCATACAACTACCACAAAAGTAATTAATGGTCGTGTCCTCCTTTAATCCTACAGATTAATGCAAAAGAGCGTGAAAGTCCAATGGAACAGATTTTTAACTCTCAAACTTAACGGATAACCACATTAAAGTCATACACGGTTTAAAAGTATGAGACTGGCACAAAATACTGACATGAAAAGTCAAATCAACACATGCTGTCACATAACAGACATAAACCAAGTAGACAGTAACTTCTCTTGACAGCAGGTTTGAAGTTGCTGTCATGAGCTTCAATAAGAATTGAAAATTTAGAAACCTTAGTAAATTAACATACCAGATTCAGCATTCCCAATTCACTTACCAACCTGTTGAAGGTTGCTTCATCCAATGGCTTAGTGAAGATGTCAGCAAGTTGCTTGTCAGTTGGGACATAAATCAGCTTCACAGTTCCTTGTTCAACATGCTCTCTGATAAAGTGATGTCTTATATCAATGTGCTTTGTCCTAGAGTGTTGAACTGGATTGTCTGAGATGGCTATGGCACTAGTGTTGTCACAGTAAATAGGAATTTCTCTTAACACTAGACCATAATCTAGAAGTTGACTTTTCATCCATAGAATTTGTGCACAGCAACTGCCTGCAGCAATGTACTCAGCTTCTGCAGTTGAGGTAGAAACTGAATGCTGCTTCTTGCTAAACCATGAGACCAATCTTCCACCAAGAAATTGACAGCTACCAGTAGTACTCTTTCTGTCAATCTTGCATCCAACATAGTCTGAGTCTGAGTAACCAATTAGATCAAATCCAGTATTCTTAGGATACCAAAGGCCTAGGTTAGGAGTGCCTTTTAAGTATCTAAATATTCTCTTGATGGCTACCAAGTGTGACTCCTTTGGATCACTTTGAAACCTTGCACAGAGACATGTAGCAAACATGATGTCAGGTCTGCTAGCAGTTAGGTATAGGAGGGATCCTACCATGCCTCTATAGGTGCTTGAGTCAACTTTCTTTTCTTTAGGATCAAGATCCAGACTAGTTGCTGTGGACATTGGTGTCTTTGCAGGAGATGAATCTTCCAAGTTGAACTTTTTGAGAAGTTCCTTGATATACTTAGCTTGACTTATGAAGATTCCATCAGTTTGTTGAAGAATTTGTAACCCCAGAAAGAATGACAGTTCTCCCATCATGCTCATCTCATATTTGTTGCTCATGAGATGGGAAAACTTCTCACACAGCTTCTCATTTGTAGAACCAAAAATGATGTCATCCACATAGATTTGTACCAAAATGATGTCCTTGCCATGATGTTTGTAGAAAAGTGTCTTGTCCACCACTCCTCTGGTAAACTGGTTTTCCAGAAGAAAGGTGGAAAGTGTGTCATACCATGCCCTGGGTGCTTGCTTTAGTCCATACAAAGCTTTGAAGAGTTTGTACACAAAATTATGCATTTCAGCATCCTCAAACCCTGGTGGCTGTTCCACATACACTTCTTCTTCCAGCTCTCCATTTAGAAAGGCACTTTTGACATCCATCTGAAATACTTTGAAGTTGCAGTGTGCAGCATAAGCTAGAAAGATTCTTATAGCTTCAAGTCTTGCAACAGGAGCAAATGTCTCATCATAATCTATTCCCTCCTGTTGACAGTAACCTTTAGCCACTAGCCTTGCTTTGTTCCTTGTCACTAATCCACTTTCATCAAGTTTGTTTCTGAAAACCCACTTAGTCTCAATAACTGACTTTCCCTTAGGTCTTGGAACCAATTTCCATACATTGTTTCTTTCAAACTGATTTAGCTCTTCCTGCATGGCTATCACCCAGTCAGAATCCAACAATACTTCATCAATTGTCTTAGGTTCGTTCCATCTGAGACAGGAAGCATGAAAACATGCTGTCAGCAGAGACTTTGTTCCTTGTCCTCACTCCAGAATTAGGATCACCAATGATAAGGTCACTTGAGTGATCTTTGTTCCACTTGGTGATTCTGGGCAAGCTACTTGACTGAACAGGAACACTTCCTTCAGTTTGTTGAGTTGAGTGATCACCAATCTCATTGTCTTCACCATGTTCTTCATTGTCTCCAGAGTCATCACTGTCATGAATGTTAGAGGATATGGTCTGTGACTGAGCTGGAGTTTGGTTGACAGTAGTGGCATTGACAATATCTTTATCAACTTCAACAACTTGAGTGAAGCTAGGTTCTTCATCCACAATCTCCTCAGCTTCCAGGTATCCTTGATTCTCAAATCTGAATGTCTGCATCTTTCCTTCTTCATGCAGTCCTGGAAACTTGGTTTCATCAAATGTGACATTAACACTTTCTTCAATAATCCTGTGTTCCATAACATAAACTCTGTAGGCAGTCCTTTCTGTGCTGTAACCCATGAATAGTCCTTCAAAAGCCTTGGTGTCAAATTTTCCTTTCTTCTCATGATTGTCCTTCATCATAAAGCATTTGCTTCCAAACACATGAAAATATTTGACAGTAGGTTTCTTTCCAGTTAGCAGACAGTAAGGTGTGCTTGCATGAGTTTTGTTGATCATGGTTCTGTTCTGAGTATAACAGGCTGTGTTGATAGCTTCAGCCCAGAAATATGTTGGCAGCTTAGCATCATGCAACATAGTTCTAGCTGCTTCAATGAGAGTCCTGTTCTTTCTTTCTACAACTCCATTCTGCTGTGGAGTTCTTGCAGCAGAGAATTGTTGTACAATTCCTTCATCTTTGCAGAAATTTCCAAGTGTGGCATTTCTGAATTCTGTACCATTGTCACTCCTCAAGATTTGAACTTTTGAGTTTGGGGTTCTATCAAGAACTCTGACTTGATCAATAATCACTTGAGCAGCTTCATCTTTGGATTCAAGAAGTTTCACCCAAGTGTACCTTGAGTAATCATCCACCATTACTAAGGCATATCTCTTTCTGGCCATAGATGGTACATTGACTGGTCCAAAGAGATCCATGTGAATTAACTTGAGTGCTTCTGTGTTGGTGTTTACTTGCTTGGACTTGTGCACAGCTCTTCTCAGTTTGCCCATTTGACAATCTTCACACAATCCTTCTTGACAGAATTCCTGTTGGGGCAAACCTCTCACTAACTCTTTCTTCATTAGAATGTTCATTGTTTTGAAGTTGAGATGTGAGAGCTTCCTGTGCCAAAGCATACTGTCACCAACAGTAGCTTTGCTGTAAAAACAGTAAACTTTATCCTTCTTTGTTGAGCTTAGATCAGCAACAAACAGGCTTCCTTTTCTGACCCCTTTTAGAGAGAGGCTTCCATCCTTCTTGTGATAGATGTTGCACACCATCATGTCAAAGTCAACCTTAAATCCTCTGTCACTGAATTGGCTGACACTGAGTAGGTTGTGCTTCAATCCATCCACAAGAGCAATATCTTCAATGACAACATTTCCAATTTCCAGACAGCCATATCCCACTGTGTAACCCTTGCTGTTGTCTCCAAAGGTTATGATTGGGCCAGCTTTCTCTACATAATGTGATAGCAGGGCTTTATCACCTGTCATGTGTCTTGAGCAACCACTGTCAATAATCCACATGACCTGATTTTTCTTCTTACCCTGCAAAACAGAATGTTTCTAAGTTGCATATGGTACCCAATCTTTGTTGGGTCCTGCAGTTTCAGTGTTTCCTGAGTTTCTTTCAGTCACAACATCACAAGCATTATCAAAAACTTCCTGTTTGACTTCTCTTTTCACCCACTTAGGTTTAGAATTGGACTTGGTCCTTTTCTTAGTGGATGAAGCCTTTTTGCTGTTGCCAGCAGGCTCAGAAGTCTCAACAGTGTTTAGGTATGAGCATTTTTCAGTAGAGAGAACAGGTAAGTTAAAGCATGTACTCATGGCAGTGATTTTGCATGGCATACAATCAATGTTATTACAGACACTCATAGTTCTATGCATAAGGGGGGTTCTGTGTAAGTTACCATTGAGTTCAGTAGCATTGATCTTATCCTCAATTGGTTTCTTACAAACATGTGTTAAGTGATGAGTAGATCCACAGTTATTGCACAGTTTCCTAGAAGCACCTCCAACATTAGTGTATCCATTTCCTTTATTGACACCTACCTTACCATTTCTGTTTTTAGACTTGGGAGTTACTGGATTGACAGTATGTTCAGAAGTTGCTGTCGAACTTTCCTTGACAGTATCTTTTATTCCTACTATCTTGACAGAAGGTTTGAAAGTTGCTGTCTTGGAATCATTCTTGACAGTATCTTTGAAAGATTCTGTCTTGCCAACTGTGACAACATCTTTTGAACTTACTGTCTGATTGCTTGGTAAGTTTACTGTCTTGGGGATTGTGACAGTATCCTTTCCATCCTTGAATGTGTTGTCAACACCTTCATCCTCATCA
Organism: Heracleum sosnowskyi; assembly: GCA_030848705.1. NCBI lineage: Eukaryota > Viridiplantae > Streptophyta > Magnoliopsida > Apiales > Apiaceae > Heracleum > Heracleum sosnowskyi. The sequence goes on from CM061239.1 coordinate 17,963,901, forward strand.
AGAATTTCTTGTTTGATGAGCATGGCTTCTTCATCAAACTCAATTTCAGCAGCTTTGAAAATAGGAGTTTTAACTTTCTTGAGAATGGTGGGTTTGACAGCAGCATTTCCAGGACAATCTTGAATCACAGTTTCCTTTCCAGGTCTTCTACCATAAGAAAAACCTATACCAACAGACTGATTTTCTGTATGCTTATCATTGTAATCCTGAACTATCTTTGATGAGTTTCTATAGGCCTTAATCTTAAATTCATTTTCAGCAATCTCATTCCTCAGGAATTCCTCAACCTCCTTAGCACATTTTAATTCATTTTTAAGTTTAGCATTCTCTTGAGCTAAAGAGCCTAGTGAACTGGTTTTGAGAACAAGAGAATCATTGTTAGACTGAAGTGTTTCATTTAGCTTACTTAGTCTAGAGATTTCCTCATTAGCAGCAGATAAGCTAGTATAGACATTGAACATTTCAGCACTTAAGTCTTTAATGGTTTTCTTATACTCATCAGTAGACATATCAAGTAAGACAAGTGAAGGTACCTGACTTGAAGGAGTTGATGCTACCTCATCAGTGCTAGCCATGAGAGCTAGATTGACATATTCTTCCTCTTCTTCATCATCAGAATCATCCCAACACTTTCCTTCAGCCACATAGGCTCTACCTTGATTTTTCTTGGAGTATCCACCAGTTCCTTTCTCATATCTTTGAACCTGTTTGGGTCTTTTGCATTCAGTAGCAAAATGACCAGGTTCTCCACAGTTGTAACATTTGAACTTTGATCTATCCACAAATCCAGTTTTGTATCCTCCTTTGGTTGAACTTCCCACAGCAGCCTTTGATGAGCTTCCTTTGCTGAACTTGGATGCTTGGCCTTGAGGCTTGTATGACCTATCCTTCTTGAACCTAAAGTTCTTGAACTTTTTGGCCATGTAAGCCATAGTAGGGTTGTCCATGCTTTCCAGTTCCTCCATTGTGTAGAAGTCTTCATCTTCCACATCTTTGAGCTGTAGTACCACTTTCTCATCATCTTCAACCACCTCTTCTATCTTCAAGGTCTGTGTTGGGGTTGATGGTGTGATCTGTAGTACTTCACTTGGCTGTGTGATCCTTGGCACATGTGCTACTAGGGCACTTGACATATTAGCCATCTTGTTCCTTATTCCACTTTGTATGGCTCTCTTTTGAAAGAGTTCGAGTTCATAAGATTTCAGAATACCATAAAGTGTCTCAAAGGTTATATTGTTGAGATCTCTTCCTTCTCGTATGGCTGTTGTCTTGTGTTCAAGGTGATCAGGCAGTGTGAGCAGGAACTTGACATTTAATTCTTTTCTGTCATAGTACTTGCCATGTATCTGTAATTCAGTTAAGAGCTTACTGAACCTTTCAAACATGGAGGTTAAGTCTTCACCAGGCTTGGCCATGAATGCCTCATATTGAGATATTAGAATTTGCCTTTGGTTGCCCTTAACCTCTTCACTTCCTTCACAGAGTAAGGCTAACCTGATCCACATCTCCTTGGCTGATGTGCAGCTTATCACACTTCCACACATGGCTTTATCCAGCGTGAGAGAATCGAGCAAGATAAGTTGCAAATGATCATCTAGCACCATTTTCTCCTTTTCAGGTTCCAAGATTTCTGAGGGATCTTTGGGAACCCAATGTGCAGGAACAATCTCACCATTCACTGTTGTGGCTTCAATTTCCTTTCTTGGTATGAAAGGACCATTCTCGAGTATACCTGGGTATAGTGGATTTGCAGCTTTGATAAACAACAAGATTTTTCTTTTCCAAATGCTGTAGTTCTCTTTATCAAATGCTGGGATCTTGATACTGTTTGATTTCTGCATTTTCTTCGGGATCTCAGATATGTATGTTAATCTGAAAGCTCTGATACCAGTTGTTAGTCCTTGTGTATTGCAGAAGGGGGGGATGAATGCAATACTGATAAAATTCAATCTAAATTTCAACAACTAAAATCAAGATTAAACGTTATCAGCAATATATGCAATCACGAACAGTATTCAGTAAGAACAAGATTCACAAAATAAATGTTTTATTTATTTTGCAAAGTGTTGCTACAACCTCAAGAAAGAATTCTCGAGCTTCGGGTTTTCTTCAAAGACACTTGCTTGTCTTCGTTACAATTCTAGAATGAATTGATAGTAGGTATAAGACTAACCCTATCACTATCAGTCACGGGTTTGTGAAGTTGCTGTCACTGTCAAGTGGCAGCTTCTTACAGATTGTCTTACCCATGTGACTTTCCTAAATTGCTAACATGTCAGATATACATTACAAAGAAAGCAACCTAGATTCATTCCATTTCCAGCTAAACCAATTCAGCAGATAAAGACTTGACCTTGCTCTTGAATTGATTCGCTTTTGTTTTGCAGTGCTTGAAGCTTCTGTCGTAGTCTTGCAGACTTGGTGCAGCTTAGGGATACTGCATCACGCCTGTTTCTTGAACATTTAAACTGTCACGGGATTTGACTGAGAAAGATACCTAGCATAAGGATCTTTATTGAGACAGTTACTTTTGCCGCAAAGCTTGCTGTCACAGGAATGATCTTTTGGTGACAGTATGAGTTCCCCGCATAGAGTGCTGTCGAGGATCCCAAACTTGCTGTCGAGGGCAATAGTTGCTGTCGCGTAGTCTTCCGTCAATGTTGCTGTCAGAGTGAATATGCTGTCGTGACTTGCAACATTCTGTCTTCTTGTAATCTTACTGTCACAGCTTTAGGACAGTAACCTTTATTCATGTTGTCATCCAAAAAGCATTCTTTGAGGCTTGAACACATAAGTGAACTTCTTTCAAACAATACAACTAGAATAACATTACATACTGATTACAAGAACATACTTTGGCTATGACAGTATGTTCTACTTAATTTGAAAAATTAAGTACAATCAAAGTTAAGTTATTTCTATTTTTCCTTACTACAACCCCTGCTTTTTCAAAAATATCACGGGTAAACCCTTACTTATTTATTTTAAAACCTATTTTAATATTTTTAATTATGGACAATTACCTTTTTAGCTAAAACATGTTGCTCTTTCTATTTTTCCTTAATAAAACCTCTCACTCCAAAAATATCACGGGCAAATAGTTACTTATTTATTTTAAAACTTATTTTAATACATTTAATTATTGAAATTTATACTATACCACCCTCTATTTGGTTGGTAGTTTGGTCATCTGTTGATAGTTTGGTCATCTAAATAATAACCGTTAGATGTAAATATAGATAAATGAGAACCGTTGGATGTAATATTAAAAAAATATTATTTTATTGATATCTAAAATGCTCCAACGGGTTCAAGGTTCGAATCCCGTCAACAATATAACCTAAGTTCAATTTAGCTACATAATTATTTTTATATATTTTGAAGTTAAATAAAATGTCTTCTATCAAATGATACTCACATGTTTCGAGCGAAGTTCCAAAAATCTGTGATTTTATAGTTTAGCGATATAAAGACGTTTCAGTTAATAAATAAACTCAAGTTCAATTTCTACAAACAACTTTTTCTAATAAATAATAAACACAGGGGCAAGTTAGTCAGTTCAAATCATGTACAAAATATCTCATGGTTAAATTATCTCACGTATTATAAGATTATGTTAATCGATATAATAATGAATACCAAATACGCCTCCACTCACGCGACACACACACGTACATATAATATTGGAAGTAAAATAGGTGTTTGTAAAACATATTAAATCCTTATATACAATAATAAGCGTATGAGAAATCTTATCCAAAATTTTGGTCATGTACCGCCAAATCAATAAGGATTGTTGATTTTAAAATAGATGAATGAGAACCATTAGATCTAATATTAAATTAATAATAATAATATAAATTAAATTAGAGTAACCACCATCTATTTGGTTGGTAATTTGGTCATATGTAGTTTGGTCATCTAAAAATAACCGTTAGATGTAAATATCGATAAATGAGAACCGTTGGATGTAATATTAAAAAAATATTCTTTTCTTGATATCTAAAATGCTCCCACGGGTTCAAGGTTCGAATCCCGTTAACAACATATTATTATTAAATATTTATATCATCTATTTTTCTAAGCTACATTCAAAATTTCAAGATATTATTCCGTCAACAACATATTAAGAATTTTTAAGATCAAAATACAGATAAATGTTAATAAAATAAGATAAAAAATACTAAAAAATCATATAAAAAATACTAAAATTCTTCCGTGTATCGCACAACTTATAGGCTAAAAAACGTAGAATAACATCATACATATATTATTATATTTGATTACTTTTTAAAATCATATAAATCAAAATATAGATAATAAAATAAAATAAAAACTAAAATTCATCCGTGCATCGCACGGGTTACAGACTTGTATTATTAAAGACGAAACATTAAAAGTTTTGTAGTCTGGTCATGAAAGTTTTTGTAGTCTGGTCACTCAATTCATAGCCGTTAGATATTTTTGATCAAATCGATAGGGAACCGTTAGATAAAATATTAAAATTATTATATATAAAATCTTTTCTATTTTTCCTAACTAGAACATCTCATTTTCCAAAAATATTGCAAACAATTTTATTTACTAAAATAACATAATAAAGTTATAATTGCTAATAACTAACTCATTACCTTTTTTAGCCAAATTGTATATTTTTTTTTATATTTTCTAACTAAAATTTATACTTTTCTATTTTTCCTAACTAAAACATCACATTTTCCAAAAATATCACGAACAGATCTATTTAATAAAATAATAATATTATAATTATTAATAACTAACCGATTAGTTTTTTTTTTCCAAAACGTATATTCATTTTTATATTTCATAACTAATATTTCTCTTAACTAAAACCTCAAAAATATTACGGACTATTACATTTAGTAGCATAAAATACTAATATTATAAATCTATCTATCTATCTATACTATATTACTAAAGACGAAACATTGAAAGTTTTGGTACCTGTTTTTTTGGTACGGTACTTGCCTTATTTAATTGTTTATTTAATTATTATAAAAATTATTATAATCATTTATCCTTTTAGTTAAAATGCATTACCATTTTTTTCTAAAAAAATCACGAGCAATTTCCTTTTCAGTTAAAACATATTACTTTTTCTATTTACTTTACTAAAATCCATCATTTCCCAAATATATCACGAGCAAACCCTTACTTATTTATTTTAAAACATATTTTAATATTTTTAATTGGCAATTACATTTCCCCTACTTTTCCAATTATATCACGGGCAAACCCTTGCTTATTTACTTTAAAATCTATTTTAATAATTTTAATTGACAATTATCTTTTTCAACTAAACCATGTCACCTTTTGTATTTTTCTTACTAAAACCCCTCTTTTTTTCAAAAATATCACGGGCCAATCGTGACTTTTATATTTTAAAATTCAACGAAAACATGTTACTTTCTATTTTTCTTACTAAAACCCCTCTTTTTCCAAAATATCATGGGCAAACCGTTACTTATTTATTTTAAAATCTATTTTAATACTTTTAATTATTTAAAAATATTTAACACGCCTACTTATTTTTTTTAACAAATGCAATTAATAAAATATAAAATATAAAAAATAAAATTAACAATTATTAAAAACAATTCGTGCATCGCACGAGTTTTAAGCTATATTATTAAAGGCGAAACATTAAAAGTTTGGTAGTCGGATGGACGGACGGTCGGTACTTAGTGATTCTTAGTGATTTTATTTAATTGCCCTTACTTATTTTTTAAAAAACTATCACTAAATAATAACATTATTTATAACAGATTACTTTTTCAGCTAAAATACATTACCTTTTTTTTTTAACAAAATCTTCTCTTTTTCTAAAAAAAACACGGGCGGTTATCTTTTTTAACAAAAATATGTTACTTTTTATATTTTTCCTTACTAAGACCCCTATTTTTCCAAAAATATCACGGATAAACAGTTATTAATTTATTTGAATACTTTTAATTATTTAAAAAAGTTTAACACGCCTACTTATTTTTTTAGCAAATGCAAATTAATAAAATATTAAAACATAAATAATAAAAATAATAATTATTAATAACAATCTGTGCATCGCGGGTTTTAAGCTAGTATAAATTATTTTGAAAGTACAATAACATGTATATATATTTAAATAAGAATTTTTTAATAATTTGAGGTAACTTTGTTAGATAATATCGTAAACGATGTAGTATAAAATATTGATTTGATACGTAAAAGGCAGAAAACATGTTATGTAAAAAGATGGAGCTAAGTAATGGACAACTCATATTATAAAAGGAGTCTGAATAATAATAGTTGTATTTACTTCTACTACTACTGCCCACTGCTGAGTCTGACTGCACCTAAGTAACAGCTAACGCATTTCCCCTTCTCTCTCCTCTCTAATATATCCCCTCCTCTACTACACATTTATCACCTTCTCTCTCTCTCTCTCATTTTCTACACACTACATTCCACGTCCTCTCTCTCTCTCTCTCTCTCTCTCTCTCTCTCGTCTTAATGTATATATTGTACTAAGCAATAACAGAGATAGATTGATCGTACGTATATATCTATCTATCTATAAAGCCACAGAAATGCTGAAATTGCATAGACACAAATCTAATTCAAGCTCTGATCATCATAAATCCACTACTGATGACAAAATTGACTTCAAATTCTCCAACATTCAAGCTTTTCAGGTTCATATCCATTTCATTTTTTTCACTTATTTTTCTAATTTTGTATCTGTTAATTGTGTTTCTACTGCATTATGTTGTGTTTGTATGTTTAGTTGTTTTAATCACTTTAATTGAAGCCTAAATAGTTTAATTTTGGATTATATTTTGACAGTTAAATAAACATCGAAAATCAATTAATTTATCTCATGTTTAAGTTCTGGAAGTGTTGAATTAAACACTAATTTACATTTACAGTTATGAATTGCTAAGTTTCATTTTCGTAACTTATGGTACAGATATTATGATGCAGTTAAGAAATCGATGTTATGAGTTGTAGTTATTACCAGCATTGCTAGATTGTGACCTTGTGCGATGTAATAGTCGCATTACAATGTTTAGTCAGCTGTGGTAGTAAATCATAGCGGTCCGGAAATTAGTAGCTTCTGTTTGATCTCTGATCAGCCTCGATTACGAAGGATAAACTTATATAATTTTACGATGTTTATTTATTTATTTTGTTTTGATTCAGGTCATTGGAACTAGAACTGTTGATTAGCAGTTATAGTACGATAGTTCTAGGGATTACTTATTTTTTTGTTGTTTGTTAACATATACTACATATTAAGCAGGTACCAAAAGGCTGGGATAAGCTTTACGTGTCTCTTATCTCTGCAAAAAAAGGGAAAACTATTAGCAAATCAGGGAAAGCATCGGTGCGGAATGGAAGCTGTCGATGGACGGAGACTTTGTCGGATTCAATATGGGTTGCACGAGACACTGATTCAAAAGATCTTGAGCAATGCCTCTTCAAACTTGTAGTTTCCATGGTGTGATATCTGTGTAGAGAAATTAGAGTTTTTCTTAATGTCTATTACAGATTTACAGTGTACATATGAAATCTTTATTTTAGCATGCCTAATACTAGTTTCAGATAAATATATGAAGGTGGAACTTGATGTATCATAATTCATGTGCAATCTGATTTTTTATCTTCCTATTAAAGATTTCACTTTTCTTATTAATGTACCTATATGTATCTCTTCCTCGGGATTAGTTGATAATTGAGTACCTATTAATGGTGCCCATGCTTCTATGGCAGGGATCAGCTAGAACCAGTATCCTTGGAGAAGCTTCAATCAATCTGACAGGTCATATGAATTCAAAAGTTTCTGTCCCTGTTTCATTGCCTTTGAAAAAATGTGCTCATGGGACGACTATACAAGTGAGTCACCTCCATTTTTAACAGTGGAAACTATAATGTATTTAATTATTTATGGATTTGACTAATGACTCATTGGTAATGAGAATTTAAGCGTGCCATATGAAAGTATGCAATTATGTTTTTATTTTCTTTCTGTAGGTTGAAGTTCAGTGCTCGTCACCAAGAACAAAACTTGGGTATGTCAGTCAACATACATTAACTTCTTATTAGCCCCAGAACAAAACTGAGGTTTGTGACGGACCTTTTATTTTTGCAGGACTGAAAATAGTAACGAGGTGCATTCAATTACAGAAGATGTAACTGCAGACGATGACATAGATAGCATGTCAAATGGATCCAGCTATACATTTAATAAGAGTTTTGGGTCTTCTTCTGGTAACCTAAGTCATCGGGGAGAACATGGAAGCAGGGTATGCAAATAATATTCTAATCATATGGCTTTTGAAATTATTTTAGCATCTGCTGAATTTTTATCTGCTTCTAGCTGTGCTATATCCATAGTCAAAGCGCTAGTTTTGCTTTGTGCTTCTTACTTGTAATTAATGAATTTAATTTGTTTAGTAATGGGGAACTTGCATGTCTTGTTTCTTATAATTTATTTGTTATGTTTGTTCTTAACTGAACTTCAAGTGCAACTGCTACCATCTGTTGAGACTTGAGGTCTGGTCTGTGATTCTGAATTTTAGTAACTACGGACTCTTACTGACATTGATATCTGCATCTTCAGAAACCATTCATAAGATTGGTCAAGTGCAAACTCCTGCTTCTTCTTTAGAGGGGGTTATATATGAGCTTCTTTTGTTGATATTCTACGTGCTTAGCTTTAATTTTGTGTGAGCTACTGTATTGACAAGAAACAAGAAATTAATTTGTTGCTTTATGCCATGAAATAAAAAGTTCTATCTAGGAAACCAACTTAAAAGTCCAAAATAACTTCGGGCCTATTTGATTTAAGTCTAAATTAACGTTTGTCAGCTAAGATATTATGCCTTGAATACAACTGATAATTTGAATTTCTAAAAGTTGGATGAAAATACTTAATTTAAGTTTGTAGGTTCTACACTATTATCTACGAAAATCAGTATTAACCAAAAACAGGCAACTCCGATTACTTTTTTCTCATTTCCTTATATTAAATAAGTAATAATTTAGACATCATATATTGAATGGACCTTTGGTTGGTATGTTTGTCAGATACGAACTTGGGGCTTCAAAAGATTTATAAGTATGATGTAGGTTGCTTAACAACATGTAACTAACAAGTGCTAAGCTCCACTTTGATCATAAAATAATATTTGTTATGTAAACCATTGATATCCGTAATACAGAAAGTCAGGCTCTAAAGAAATCTTGGTGACGAGGTCAGAGATTAAAACTAAGGTCAAGTTATAAATGTAGTGACCTAATTATACAAGACTCGGGTGAGTACAGTTTCAACTTGTCACCCATATTTTATTAGTCAAAATGTTTTGTTGAGTACATTTTTTTTGAAGGCACCACCAAAACCCCTCAATAAGTTTCCTTCCTCAATTTTATAATTGTTTAAATCACGAGATAAGTAGACTTAAGAACAAAGTATATATGGAGGTATAGTCATGTATTGAGCTATACAGTGCAGAAAAACTATTTAAAGTGATCTGTAACAAAGGAATTGTGTAGTTGCTTCATAGTTTAAAAACATTTCATGATTCCCATTATGTAGTTTAAACTTGATGACTGTCGTATGTGAATTTCTAGTCCAAGGAGGTATCAGTCAGTGATCTTTCTTCGGTGTAATTATGTGTACTGAGCTATACATTCCAGAAAGACACTATTCATGTGATCTGTGACAAAAGAATATTCTAGTTGCTCCATGGTTTAAAAACGCCGATTTGAGTTTCCGTTATGTAATTTGAATTCGACGACTCTCAAATGTGAGTTTTTAGTCCAAGGGAGGTATTTTGTCAATAATATTTTTGCTTTTCTAAAAATGTACCACTTAAAAGGCAATTATCTTTCATAATTTTGTTACTAAATAATAGCAGAGATGTGAATAACTATCTATGCCTTCCAGTCTCCACATTTCATCTGATGTTTTTAATTATTAAATGGGTAATGTTGTTAACATTTAATGATAATTAGAAAGCTTGGTTTTGTTGCCACATACCTCCTATTATTCATTTAGAGTACTTGCAGTATTATAGTGCTTTATTATTTCCAAGTAACTAATACAAATATTCTTATTGTACTTCTAGGAAACAAGTTTCTCAGTTGGTTCTGAGGATTCTTTAAGCAGAGAAAGCTTCTCCCCGCAAAGTAACTTAAGTGGTGTTTTGGACAAAGTGATTGGGCGACAAGATTCGACTGGCTCCCAAAGTAGTGCATCTTATGGATCATATCATGTCTGTGATTCTTCTACCTCAAATCACTCTCCCTATCATTCAGGAAAGATTCCTCAAAACCAAAGAGAAGACTCAAGACACATGTCACATAGTATAGCAACATCACCTTTACAAAATTCTGATTCCTCTAATAACTGTCTTGAACCTGAAGAAGTCAAAACTGAAGAGCTTAGGGCTGAAGCTGGAATGTGGGAACGAAATGCTCGGAAATTGATGCTTGATATAGAACTTTTGAGGAAGGAATTTAAAGACCAAACTAAACGCCAAACAGATCTGGGTCTGGAGCTTTCTTCTTCACAGACAGAATGTGCTCATTTGAAAAAAGAAATCAAACACCTGAAAGAGGAAGCTGCGAAAAAACAAAAAGATCATGAGAATATAAAACTTCAAGCCCTAGAAAAGGATGGCATTCAGAAGGAACTGGAAGATGAGATAAGATTTCTCAGAGAATCGAATGGTAATCTGGCTCTGCAGTTGAAGAAAACTCAAGACTCAAACCTTGAGCTAGTTTCTGTTCTTCAGGAAATGGAGGAGACTATTGAAAAACAGAAAGTGGAAATCGAGAATCTCTCGTCGCTAAATTCAAAATATGCTAACGCTGAATTTGAATATAATTCTGAGCAGAAGGACATTGAAGAGGTTAGAAGTTCAACTGAGCAAGTTTCAGTGGGGAAAATGATGAAGTGTTCTTGTGATTCAGATCCGCAAAGTTGTATCGAACACATAATAACAGATATCCACACAGTGGTGCAGCATGAGAAGAAATTAAATTTGGAGCTCCAGCTACAAGAACTGCAGAAAACAGAAATGAATTCGGGAATTCGTAATCCTTGTTTTGGACAGACCCTAGATACAAGGAAACATGAGATTTCAAGTGAGCAAGATATCAAGGATCAAGATTCTAAAGAACAATCAAGCAGCAAATTACCTGTAAAAGTGGAAATGAATCTGGAAGCAGAGTTGTCAAGAGCTGACTTCAGTCAAGAGTTGAGGTTACCAGATCATGACAAAAGAGACAATCTTGATTTAATTAATGAAATCGAATCTTTAAAGGAAAAGGTTGAAGAGCTGGAGAGAGATTGTAACGAGCTAACAGATGAAAATCTGGAGCTTTTATGTAAGTTGAAAGAGTCAAAAAAGGATCTTTCAGGTAGTAGCAGTTTCTTGAATTTCTTATCAAATGACAATCAAGAAGATACTTCTCGTAGTACATCTAGCTCTGAAGAAAGAAATCTTGAATCACAATTACGGCAGCTCAAAGAGGAGGTGAAGAAAAAAGAGATCCTTCTCCAAGAAGTAGGCTTTGGTCATTTACAAATTCAATTTGATGTTCTTGAGAGTAAATGTCGTAACCTGGAGCTCCAGTTGCAAGGTTCTGAGGATAAAGTTTGTTATCTTGATAATGAACTCCAAAAGAAATGTGACCGAATCGAGCAGCAGGAATGTGAGATTGCTGCATTGCAGCAAAAGTTATCAGGTCAAAGACAAGAAGAAACTGAGAGTAAGTACCCCTCTCCTCATTCTTGCACAATACTCCCCCCTAACATCCGCTTGCATGTGTTTGTGTTCTGTGCATATTTATAAGGTTTACTTTTTGCTTATGATCAGAAAAGCAAGTATGCACACTTGGATAACAGAGCACACTTATGCTAATCCTATTGTATCAATTCTTGAATTTGGCAGATGATCCAGTTCAGCACAAGCGGGTGGAGGCTGATCTTGGGGAAGAACTTCTGGCAAAAGACTCTGAGATAGAAGAACTTAAGGCAGACTCTTTATTGAAGGAAATAGAGATTGAGGCACTACGGCATCAACAAGGTGACTTGAGAGCTCATATTTCTGATCTACAAAAGTTAAAAAATGAATTGGAGGGAAATATAGCAGCTATGAAACGAGAAGGTAGTAACATTACCTCTGAATCTTCAAATATGTTAGAGAATGATACGGTGATGGTCAAAAGCAGTACTGATTCCCATATCTTCGCAAATAAGATAATTGAAAAGAAAGTGATGGAACTCGAAAACTGCAGACACGATTTGGAACTCAACTTGTCCGAGTTGGAAAATGAAAATGTACAATTATCAGAACGCGTGTCTGGCTTAGAGGCTCAACTAAGGTACATGACCGAAGCAAGGGAGAGTAGTCGCTTAGAAGCTCAACATTCAGAAACTCAAATAATAAATCTTCAGGATGAAATCAACAGATTAGTTGATGAAGCAGAGGCACAAAAAATTGATATGAGACACAAGTTTCAGGACATGCAAACACGGTGGTTAGAAGCAGAAGAAGAAAGTGCATATCTGAAAAAAGCAAACCCAAAATTACAGGCTACTGCGGAAACTCTTATAGGAGAATGCAATTTCCTTCAGAAAACAAATGGAGAGCTTAGGCAACAAAGAATAGAATTGAATAAGCTCTGCGGTGCATTGGAAGTAGAGCTAAAAGAATCACAAAACAGGTTTTCTGGGCTTGTAATCAGGATTGAAGCATTAGAAGCAAAGTTTTCGTCAATGCTGTCTGAATTTTCTTCGAAAGAGGAAATTTTAGCTTCAGAACTTGATGCTATTCATGTCCTGGACAATGAATATATAGAGAAACTTGATCTAGGGGAGAGCTTGTTGAATCAAATGTACTTGGACAAGGCAGCTGAAGTTGAAAAAATTCAGCAAGAGGTAGCACACCTTAATAGCCAAATTTCTGCTACTCATGATGAGAGGGAGAAAAGAGGCTCAGAAGCTGTCTTAGAAATGCACATTTTACGTGCAAACAATGACAAGCTGGAAGCAACTCTTCAAGAAGTCCGTGGTAAATTAGAATTGTCTGAAAAGAAGCTTAGTATGATTCAGATAGAATATGACTCAAAGGCTATACATCTGGCTGGGGAACTGGCCGTCTCTAAACAAAACCATGAAGTTCTTGTAGGTAAACATGAAAAGCTATTGGGGCTATATAAAGATGTCAAAAATAATGAAGAAAAACTTAAAGGCACGGTTGACGAGCTCGAGTCCCATCTAAAGTTAACTGATTGTGAAAAGCTACAACTTGAAGAAGAAACCTCCAGCCTTAGGACTCGATTGCAGCAAGTCTCATTTCTGCAAGAGGAAGTTCTAACTCTCAAGACCTCAGTCAATGAAATAAAATTTGACAACCAGAGACTGGCAGCTTCACTGCAGTTGATATCAGGGGACTATGAAGAAGTGAAAGCTGAGAGGGACCAACTAATTCAGAAAATCTCTAGTATGCAGAATACAGTTTCTGAACTAGAGGATAACAAACGAAGTAAGGTTGCTTTAGAAGAAAAAATCCTTCGGCTAGAGGGAGATCTTAGTGCTAGAGAAGCGCTATGTGCACAAGATGCTGAACTGAAAAATGAGGTTGGACGAATCAAAAGGACAAGTAGTCAATTACAGTGGAAAATAAGAAGTCTTGAAGAGGAGAAAGAAGAATGTCTTGATAAAGTTCGTGCACTTGAAGAGGAACTGAAGCAGAAGAGAGAAAATACGACCACTGGTGATCAATTGCCCAGATCTTATGGTACATACACAGACCATGAAGCACCAATGTTTTCAGAGGTCTGTATCATTCTTCTCTTATTTTTTCTTATTTTAATTTTATGACAGAAAAGAATAAGTTGTTGATTTGCAGTAAATTGAGTAATAAGACTTGAGAATAGCCGTTGTTTAATTCAGTATCAGTCAAAGGCAATAAACACAGTACCTTGACTATTTAACGTTTAGCATTTTCTAGTTACAAGTTTTCATAACCAAAATCATGTAGATTTTTCTAGACTAGAAGTTTTAGTTTTCACTTTTCACTTTTCATTTCATAATTATTTAAAATTAGTCTGCCTCATTTTTACTATATAGAAATAAGTTTTGCCCTTTATTACGATCCTATTTCACACTTCAGTAATAAGTGATCTAACGAGATTTGATTGAAGGCTTTGTGTTTTACGTTTACCCTATCCATATTTGTTTTTAGACCCTTCATCTATTGCATCAATCCTCTATGAGAATACTCCCCCAGCCAAGGGTCTTATTGGCCTCTTTACTTGTAAACGCAGGGGTTAAGGTTTATGTACATATTACCTTCACTAGACTCTCTTCCAAATGAGACATACTAGGTGTGTTTGGTTTGATTAACTGTACCAGAATATAAATACCCTATCTTTGTGGTTTTTTACATTTAACTTGATATGTCACTTTCAGGGTGGAAAATCTTCTAATTTGGATGATGACTTGACTTCAAGGATCCAATTTCTTGAAAATGAACTTGCAGAGGCCTTGGAAGCCAATGACATGTATAAAGCTCAGCTTAAGAGGTTAGCAGAAAATAACTTAATACCATGATAGAGTTTCGACCAGTCGGTTTTTGCCTGATGTTGAGTTTCCCGAACTTGACAATAAGTGCATTGCTTGGACTTGTACATGATATACCAATTCCGATGCTCTGAATTATTGAATGATTGAAATTAAAATTTAAGAACATGCTACATTTTATTGCCAATGTTTAAACACAATTTTTAAATTACTTCAGCTCACCGTAACATGATTAAAAAAGAAAATTAAATAGACTGAAACAATGCTGAATACACATTTATGTGCTGTGATTGGTGAAATCCTGTTTTTAGTTTATTTGCATGTGCAACCCACTAGTCATATCAACCACTGCTCATTAGCCAGCAAAGTCAGTTGACTAGGTTTGCACTTCTGTCTTGTAAAATTTGGTATATGAATTGAATAACGAATATTTCGTGACCTTTCATTCGACTCAATTTGCAATCAGATCACAGGATTTTGATTCAACGAACATTTATAGAGGTTCTCAAATATTGTATTGGTATTAGATTATTGCATAGATGTCTTTTTTGAGGAGACCTCATACTCTCCCTTTCAAGTCAGATTTCTAATTTCTCTCTCAACGTGCCATCTAGAAAACGAAAGTTTACCTTAAATGATATGCTCAGTTCATTTGTATCAATTTTCATACATGTTCTATCACTATCTGGCAGCTAGCTACAGATATTATATTCCATCCATAGTAACCTACATTGACTGTCCCACCCTGATTTTTGTTGTGCAGTATGTTGTCAGACAGCTCCCCAATTAATGCTGACAGCGAAACAATTGACAAAGAGAAAAGAATGTCATTACTGGAAACAGAGTTAAAAGAATTACGTGAGCTCTACCTTCACAAGAGTCTCAAATGCGCAGAAGTTGAAGCCCAGCGGGAACAACTAGTAATGAAGCTAAAGACATCAAATGGTCATAGAAGAAACTGGTTTTCATGAAACATAGAAGTTTAGTAATTGGTCGGCACTCATTAACACAACATTGATTCTACACTTATACTAACAGATGTATATTATTATTAGACCATAGATGAGCTTTTGTGTACAAAATAAGAGGTGAGCAAATGGCATTCTTTTGTGGAAGTTTTTACACCTGATTGAGGCGAGGTGTGCTAGATGTGGAAATTACCAGACCAACGGAAGAAAATCGGCTTCTATCCAAAATCTTTTAATTGTATAATCTTAGTTGTAAATTATCTTTTTATGGAATCAAAAGGCTGCCTATGTTAATATGAGTGCTAATCTTTTAGTTTTTGGTGAAGTTACATTGATTTTTGCCAAGTACTGTAGTCTGTACATTAGAACTTTAATAAATGAATACTTTTTTCCCCTCGGTTATGACTTTGGACAAGTTCCATCTCTTGAAGGATTTTTATTTCGTGGCAAGATCCTCAAGTCATTCTATGTTCCCTTAAGTTTAATTTCTTTTGGACACACAAGCAGACAAGCTTATCCATATTCAGTAAGCAGAATAAATGTAATATGCCATTTCTCAGGAGTGCTACGGGATATTTCAAGTGGTAAGGGTCTATCATCGATCGTCCCATGTCTTCAAGTTTTGCTTCTCAAGATTAAACTAAAAACAGATACTATTTATTAGTTTATAAGTTATATCCAAAAAAATAAAAGAAAATACAAATCATTTCTCATGTTTCCTACTGTATAGTTTCTCAAGTTTGAATTTTTTTTTTTTTTGGGAATAAAAGAGAAGTATACTTGTTTGTTACTTAGTTTGACTTGCGTTTTAAAGAAATCTAAGGACTAGACGTTACTGTTTATTCATTGTTGGTTTACGCAAATGTTACCTCAACACTAAAGTAATAAAGAAACTTTTTAAAGACCCCAATTTGAATTTATGACTGAAATCTAATCCTCCTTTTAAATTTTTATCTACTATTTTTTTTACTACAGATCTCATAGATAAACACCTAAAGCAAACATCGAAACCATTAAGGTGGGAAGGAAGAGAGAAAATGAATATAAATACAAAATTGATGACCATATAGGAGGAAAGGAAGAGAAGAAAATAAATATATATACAAAATCAATGTACCAAGTCACAGTAGTTGCATTACAGGAAAGAATTTTCTCGTAGATTTTATTTTATTTACGCGTGGATAAATATAACAATTGTTATTTCAATTATATAATGCAATGGATTCCACATACAATTGAAGAAAATAGGGACAAAACAAGAGAACTCTACAGAGATGAAACCTAGGGGCCAGGGAGCTTGAGACTATAACTGGAATTGAAATTTCTTCCTGCCAATCTTCATCAAATCAAGTTTGAGTCGTGTTTACTTATTATTAATTAAACTATTCACAGTATGGAGTAAGCTCGGATGACCTCAACGATTGGCGCCCGGCACAATGGGCACTTGCCTCCACCACGCACCAACTCATTGGCACACTTTGAACAAGTGCACATGTGCCCACATCTGGAGAAAGAAAGTATCAGCAACAAAATTGTTTGAGAATCACAAAAGAATCATAAGTTATTTAGATTTGTATGCTTGCATGTAACCTATTTCATCCTTAATATCTCATGAAAGTATGAAACTATAGACATAATTATATATTTGGGTAGATTAGCTGACATCTTCTCAAGCAATACTTGTAATTTTCACGTTCAAGATATGAAATGCTTCTTCAACAGCACTAAATATGTGTAGATATTCTCTTATCTACAAGCACATACTGTGCACTGTGCAGATACATATAAGGCCCGACACTTTGTTCGGCAGTCGGGCCTGACACTTTGTTCGGCAGTCAGGCCTGACTCCTTAAATGCTGCTAAAGACTAAGGAGACACTGATTTTCACAAAATTTACAATGGATCATTTACTTCAGATACACACACTGAATTACATATAGCCATATAACTGGGCAAGCACCGTACCTGTACAGTAGCGAATCAATTTGGCTATCACAACAAACACAACAAGTTCCTTTTCGCACATGACCCCATTTCGACCCATCAACAGAGGTCTCGACCACTCCTGTAAAACACATATAATTGTTAATTTCACCAAGCGTCACATCTATTTAAGTTAATTTCTACAATTTAAATTTTGAGATAAAATTAATTGTATCTAGACATTGAAACAAAAGAGAGATTAAATATCTGAACTGCTCTAACAGAGGAGCTTTAATTCCTATCCTATGGATATGGAGATGATATAACATATTATTAACAAGACCTTGTCCACCAGATGATCGATTAAGAGCAGCAGATACTTCTTGTCTGACTGAACGCTGCAACTCCAGTTGCATATCCATGCAGGCTTCTACCATCCTCTGCATGTGGCTCATTCCTTGCTGAAGCCTTGCCATGTCTGTTCTTAGATCATTGATCATCTCCCATTCCTGTGCCAAATAATTAAAATTAAATTTCAGAGTTAATGTCAAAATGCTTCGAAAGAACATGCAAGAGTTGACTTTCGAGACTTGATCAGAATAAAAAGGCCAAGGAAAAGGATTCACAGTTTAAACTTCTAGTTGAGGTTACCAGGAAGTTCAATGTCAATGGGACATTATAATAATCAGCCCAATCTAATCTCAGGAAAATGCATCTAGTCACGTATAAAGGTGCTCGCTGGTCAGAGTATTTAATAAAAGATATTTCAATTAAGGCACAAGCTCCAGAAGTACTTGGATGTAAAGCATATATTTCAAACTTAACTCTCCCCCCCTAAAAAAAAAAAAATCAAATCATACAACGTTATTTTGGTGAATATTTAACAAGTTGGAATATATGCCTCAAATGTACACCCTTTAGGAGATTGTCCTTGAAGTAGTATTATAGCCTTAAAAGGGACACATGACAGAGATTTTTTTGAAAAGAATACCTAGAGATCAGAAAGAACTAAAATTAATTCAATTTTCATGTTACAACCATACAATCTCTTACACTCCGAACAATCTAGAGGTTCTAAGATGTAAGATGCACTAAAAATATATCCTCAAGAAGTCATAGTAAACAGCAACTTTTACAGGTTTAAACTACACAGGAGATGAATTAAAAAAGAATAGTCATATTGATATAGGATGTTAGCTTACAAGTTCAGAGCGATGCATGCTATGCCTGGACCAATTAGAATGATGCAAATCCTGGTGCCAGATAGGCTGTGGTGGGGGCACCGGAGGAGATTGAAGTACTAGTGCTGGTCTGCCAGTACCACCATGCTGGTCCTCATTCTGCCCATCCCTCTGCTGATCCTCATCCCGCTCTGGTGAAGCAGGAGTAGGCAAGTTTCTATGAAGATCCCAGTCAATGGGAGCACGACCCTGCCTTTCAACATATGACTGGATTAACTGGTCCAAACTCTCACGAAAACCACTACGAAGAAGATTAGAAACACTTCGCCTACATAGAGCAGAAAATCTCATTTGGTAATGTGTTAACACAAAAATAGCAAAAAATTCAACAGAAGACATATAGGGGTGATCATACCTGCTTAAGAGTTCCCTAAGTTCCATACTATACACATTATCATCATCAGGTGGATGAAATCTATTGGGTCTTCTGAATGGAGCAGATCTCCGTATTCTTGGATGATTAGATGTCTGTCCTCCGGACCAATTTGCAGTAGGACCTTCGTGCCAAACTTCACGTGTTCTTTGTGGATGACCTGCTTCTCCATCAGTTCTTGATGTTTCTTGGGGCCAACTATTAACTGAATTTTCCTGCCAATTCTGATCCATATCAACAGAAGTCCCCACTCCCCATTCATTAAGCTCATTAAAAGTTGCTTGTTGCCAGTTTTCTCTCTCATCTTCAATAATCTGCTCCTGCCAATCACCTCCTTGATTAGCAGCATCTTGTTCATTTATACTTGGGGCACCTGTGGTTGCTTCCAAATTTTCAGATTGCTGGTGAATGTCATTTTCCTGACTCCCAAGTTGTATTTGCTCATGGTTTTCATGCTGAACCTCCTGTAGAGGGTTTGCATGAGTCTGACCACTTCCATAATCAGTGTTGTTATTGATAGATAAGGGTTCAGAATGGCTGCTTACTTGACCACGGACAATATTTTCTAATCTGGAGCGAAATCCGTTTCTGCTTGAAAGATGAGACACCCAGATTACATAGAAATTTTTAAGGAACTAATAGAAAACATACATAATTAGATAAATATATACATATTTATAATTAACTATATGGAAAAAATACGGTCGTAGAAGAAATGTCCCCAACAACTATTAGAACATGGCTTCCTAAAAGTACAAATCTGCTAGAAGTTGCAAACAGCACTGCTTTGTCTACTTGTACTGTGAATATTCTAACCCTAGACACATATTTCACTCACTCCTGCCAGACGAAAGATCGCCTGCAAAGTTTTCTAATCTTGACAGTAAGCACAAAATTATTTCCATCTTCAGCATATATACATATATTCTATACAAAAAATTTAGTCTCCAACATATTTCTATTCACTCCATATATTTACAGAAATTATTGTCAGCCCCTGCACTTGTTAAATGTCCTAAGGAGCTCCTCAACTTCAAATCTAGCACATCTTGAAGCCTACATCTTCATTTTTTTTAAAAATTATTTAATGTATGTGCTGCTGAAATCATAGCCAAGCTTTTTTCCAATTTTCATGGGACATAAAAACAAAAAGATAAAAAAAAAACTCTCTTCAAATTTCAATTACATATAGTCGCAAGTCGCAACTATAATCAATTAGTGCCTACTAGTTTCGGGACATCAAATATAGTAAGATGTAAGAGGTCTGAAGTTTGAAGTTTGAACCCCGTTACCACCATATTCTCAGAATTCAATTTGGACATAAGGTTAAAATGCTATATAATTCCCCAAAAATCCGACAACTCCTCAGTCAAGTCTAAGCGTTGGTAATTTTACCCATGCTTCGCCATACATGGAGCTTCTTAAACTCTCATAGATGAAGTTGACGAAGAAGGAAGAGGAATAGAAGACTATTAGGACCCAAGATCTAGCTAAACGATTATAAAACATTTAATTGTTAACTTTAGTTGATTGATGTCCAGTGATCTATTCTATTATGTATTATGCTCAATATAATGCCACATACTATTAAATTGCTAACTATTTAAACAAGCCACAAATTTGTTTCATATTGTGTGTGTGCTCTCTTGTTCTCTTCGTAAATTCACGTCTTTTACAACACTACCTGCACTAGCGCAGAACCTCGAATATTCCAGAATTACTGCGTGAAATCCCTTTGGTTCTTCCATATGTGGTAACCATCGGGCCAGTCCTTTAGTTAATATAATACTCTTATTTTTTTAGAAACTTCTATAAACTAATTACATTTTCAAAATTATCACCAATCAATCCAGCTTTAGTGGCTATATATTTGAGAATCGCATCTTCTTACAATATCACTCCAGGATATGATCTCACACACGCACGCATCTCTTCCATTCCCTCATATCCTTAAATTTATTTGTGTTCTATAAGTTACTTAAATTAGCAAGGCTTGCATGAGGGCGCTAGGCAGCTTAAACACCTCTCAACCAAAATTAGAAAAGTAGAATGAAGCAAGTCAGCAAACATATGACTTATTGGTTTAATCACACTCTTAACTACCAGAAACTTAAGAACTATCAACAGATGATTAGCATTACCTCAAACCAGACACAGTGTGGCGTTGCCTTAACTGAACTAATTCGCTTGTAGCCACTGAAGACCGTATTTCATCCTCTACAGGTCTTTCATTCCGCAAGAATCTGCCTCTGAGTAATGACTGTCAAAACATGCATATGTTCCTGATCATGATTGTACATTTTGCTCGAAAGATAAACTAAACGTTTAAAGACATTTTTACTCCACACATCAAACAGAAAACCAATTCACAAACATAAATCCTTTTATTAAGAATTCAAGATTTCTAACAGAATCTTCTACTTGATATATTTTTAATAGGATAGTAAAAACTGAATTCACTAGATAAATTTGTAACAACGCTACATTACATTGAATTGGACAATGCCAGCAGTAATGTGTTTTTGAACATTTGAGCATCTCACAAGGCTAAAAGATAGTGTGTATATTACAAAAATAAAGTTACGTTCAACTTTATAATTTACAGCTAATTACCAATTTGTTGGATATACATCACATGCATACATTTTAGAATTTAGACTATCTTACTACAACATGTTGCAAGCTATAAGCTGCCACACATTAACCAAGATCATTCCAATACCAAAATCTAGAGTTCGTTTCATCATTTTTAGTTAATAATGTCAAATGAATAACTGCACGAGTGACATGAAGGACAAACAAAATTTGAAACAACACCCCTCATCTTTCTCCTATAGACAATATATAATCTACACCTATTACAAAAGGGTGGAAACTCCTACCTACCTTAACTGGTGCTTACTTTGCAAAATGTTAAGCCCACTCAATTAAGGCCATTATGAAAACTAGTAACAGTAGATCTAGCACCAGTAGATAGAAAAATATTGGTTTTCTAACACACAGTGGGACAAAATAAATGAGTGAAACCAGATCAAGAAAAATTTAGTAGCAGACCTGTATGCGACTGCGATGAGCAAAATCAGAAACAGCCCGATGCTCCATTAAACCCTGAAGTTCCCTCTGCCTTTCCCTTTCAATCCTCACTAGCAAGTCAATTACAGCTTGCCTTCCACGCAGCCTTAACATGTCCCTCCGAATATGCTCAGGCTGGCTGTCATCGTGGTCAGTAACTGAGCCTTCACGAGAACCCCCAACTTGAGCACCCGGTACTGCAACTTGTTCCTCCCTCCGATTAGTACGCGCTCCTCTCTGCTGACTTGTCATTTGCACCCACTCCCTCACAACCCTCACCCTTTCCCGTTCAGTTTCACCAAGCCATTCTGCTCTTGGACTATCACTCCTCTGTGCAACATTTGGTGAAGGATCACTGATGCCACTCTCCATCCATCCCCTAACAATATGCCTGACCCTCTCCCTCTCAACTTCACCAAAATCAGGGGATGTCTCACGACTAGAAGTGTCATCATCCCTGCGAACAACTTGAGGTTCCATCTGACCACGAGACCAAGTCCCATAGTCACGTTCACTCCCACTAACATCTTCCAAACTAGCCTGATTCTCACTTTCCCGGCTTTCAGACATATTTGTAGCAGAGACATTCGTGTTCGACTCCACACTTCTCCGTTGCCTCAGCCTCTGCCTTTCTCTAACTCTAACACGGGCCCGATTCAGCACATGTGCATCTTCCAACTCCCTCCACATCTGCAAAATGGAAGACGCCTGTGTGTTCGGTCTCTCCACATTACCTTGCCTCCTTGAAGTTGGACTCTGAGACTCTCGTAAAAACGACGAATCAAGCATAGAAACAGTATGCAAACCAGCCAGTGCCATCAACTCCGACTCCCGATTCCTCCTCTCAATAGTCGTAATCATTTCCTGAGCTTGTCTTGCTGCCCACCTGCTCAAAATCTGGGAATGCCTCCTCCTCGCAGCAGAAGATTCTGCCAAATCATCCCCCTCAAGATCCGACCTCCTCCTCCTCCTCACAAGCTGATCCCCTTCATTATCCTCATCCTCCGTATTCCTGGGGGAGCTACACGACGTAAAAGACATGCAATCATCCAAATGCCCCCTCATCAAATCCTCAAACCCACACTCAAAATCATCACAACCATTACTCGTACTCTCAGGCTTCTGTTGCATTTGCTCTCCTACATCCGTTATATCCGTCATCTTCAACAATCAACCCCCACACCGTCACGACCACACAAATCCTGTCACCAATCACCCCTATCTCACACAAACGCAATAATGAAAACTCCCAATTTCTCCCTAAACCTAAACACCAAATGTTCCATTATTACCCTAAAAAAATCCACAACCATAAAACCAAACCCTAATTTCCTAATTCCGATACAACAATTCGCTTAATTCGAAACAATCAGTGCCTCAAAATGCAGCAATTACTATTTCAAAACCTAATGAAATCATAAAACACAAATTCAAAACATAAAATTGAATGAAATTAAGCAATCGAATCGAAAAAATCAAGATAATAGATCATCCCAAAAATGTAGAATAGAAAGAATACCTGTGAAGAGGAGGCCCTGATATATCGAAAAGAGTGCGGTAGAAATGAAGGCTTAAATTGACGATACAAACACTTATCTATAATAGACATGTGTATAATCTATATATAGATAAATAGCGAGAGAGAGAGAGAGAGAGAGAGAGAGAGAGAGAGAGAGAGAGAGAGAGAGAGATTGTAAGAGGCGTGTGTGTGTGATTCTGTGTGTCTATATATATATATAACAGGATGCTGGGAGAGGAAGGAGAGAGATTGTAGAGAGATTGAGAGAGAGAGAGAGAGTTTGTGTTTATGTAGTTTAGGATTGTTGGTGCTGTGTTAGTAAAAGTATCTATTTTTGAGGAGAGTAGGAAATGTTTGAGAAATGTTGTTACCTTCCCCTTTGATATTTTCATGATTTTCAATAGGTGTTATATTTTGATATTGACTACTCATCCACTCAAACCTTTCTTTTGCTTTTCTATATTTTAAAGATTGTTTAAAGTAATGGAATGACTCTTCTTATTATATTTTAAGAAATATAAGGATATTCTTTTTGTTATTTTGTGAGACTCTTTTAGAGATTTAGAAAATAGTTTTTCATAGTACGAGTAAAATTAAGAGAAATTATCAAAAATATAGTTTTTTTATGATTTTATCATTTTTTAAAAATATTTTCAATAATACGATCTGCAACTAAAGCAATTAAATAGAACTTATTTTCACATTTTTTTGGAAAACTAATTAAAAATTATTTTAGTCGTATTGGGGTTGATTTATAATTACATTTAATTTAATCGGTGCAACTTTTTAAGCAACATATTATGTAATTAAAGATAATTTAGGTTACTAAATTGTAATGTTGCATTTGTGGTTGATTTTTTTTTTATGTAAATTATAAATATGGTTGCAAAGTTAAAAATTGTAAATATGATTGCAAAGTTGCAAACGGTATTTTTTATAAATATTTTCCAAAAACCGATACTTTTATAAAATATTTTAGAGGTTATTTGGTTCGGAAAGTGTTATGGAGTTATAATTAAAAATCGAGTTGAGGCGGTATGAGGTTGATGTATCATTTTTGATATTGTGTGTTTGGTTAAGTGTTGAAATGAATATGTTTTATTTAAAATATTTTTGAGTTATTAATTTAAATTAATTTAAATATTAATTTAATATGTTTTTGCATCATTGATTTATTTTGTATTAAAAAATTATATTTATAAACTTAAATATAAATAAAAATAGTAGAAATAAAATAATTTCTCATACCCCTCCCTCGTACTCACCTCTGTCAAAAATTCATACCTTAATGGTTTAAAGAATAGATTTTAAATTAATTTTTTCTCAACCAAAACTTAATTATGTATGAGATTGAAATGAATGAATTCTGTACCAGATTCTAGAATCACCGGAACCAAACAAACCCTTGGAGTATTGTGTGAAAAAATTTCTAACGTAGATATTTCTGAGAAAGCCCCTAAAAACTAAAGCTAATTTAAATTTGCGCTCGGAGTAATTCACCTTAAATTCTTGACATATATGAATAGTCTTTAAAAAAGTATTGAACGTAATAAATTTTAATCACCAAAATGTAAAATATCAATACGAAAAGATCTTTTATGACACATATACTAAATTTCAAAAGAATTATTATTTATAAATCATATGAATTTACCGAATATAATGTTATGTTTGGTTGAGATTAGTGAAATGGGAGGCAGTGAAATGAGATTTGAAGTGTAATATGAATAAATTTTTAAAATTTTCATTGAATCTTTCATTTTATTTTTAACAACTTACACAATTTAGGTGGAAATGCTTCATTTCTTACCACTCTCATTTTTTTTACAATTTTTATTATAACAGATTTAAATTTCCTTATTTTTTCTTAAATTTTTCCCCAACTTTCATTAATTTCCTTTAAATTTATACATTTCATTCTATTTACCACGACACAACATAAAAAAATTCTTTTAAAATATGACTGCATACACCCTATCAGAAGGATTGACTAAGCTCATTTTCTTTATAAAAAAGCTAAGATCAAATCAGTTTATTGCACTGGTTTTTTCGTCGGCTTATAACATCAGACATCAGAAATTGTACTTTCAGAATTTATTTTTCGATTTCCTCTATTTGAAAAGATATATATAAAAAAAATTAAGAAAACGAAAATTTCAACAGTTTTTATATGTAAAAAATGAAAGCGATTAAACAAAAAAGAGAAAGTGTATAATAATTAAAATATTTTTATTACGTGTAAAATAGCGATTGCGTACGTAGATATACAAATGCTTCGATTTGCCAAATGTCAACTGAGTGGTCCTCAAGACTTGTTTTACTCTAATCAATGATTGATTATGTTAAATGGTGGTTAACTGTGGATCAAACACAGTTAATCAAGTGGAGCCATCATACTTTTGGCTTCATCCACATGATACCACTTCGTTAATCAAACGTTAGTCGACCGTTACAAAATTATGAGATTGTTCATTTGGTACCACTCAAAGTTTCGACTTCCAAGTAGTATCCTTCTACTTTGTGTTTCAACTTCAAAATATCACTATGTTAATAAATTCGATGAATCTGATCATTCTCATCAAACTCCTTGGCTTTTGGTGGACAAAGGGATGCGAAACAATTTTTTTGAGGGACATAAAATCAAGAAATTTGAATAGATTCATCAAATTCATTAAAAAGTGATATTTTGGAATTGAAGCCGAAAGTAAAATGGTGCCACTTGGAAGTCGAAAACTTTGAGTGGTACTAAATAGACAATCTCATGATTTTGTAACGGCCGACTAATGTTTGGTTAACAGAGTGATATCATGTGGATGAAGCCAAAAGTATGATGGCGTCACTTGGAAGTCAAAAACTTTGTGTGATACCAAATGAAAAAACCAATTGTACAATGGTACCAAATGGAATATCCCTTTAAAATATAAAATAGTTAGATACTCACGACTTTCATTCTTTACTTCATTCCATTCTTAACAATCTACATTATAATTTAAACACCTCACTTTGTGATGAAATGCTTCATTCCTTAACTCATTCATTTTCTTCACAATTCTTATCATAACAATTTTGCACCATCTCATTTTTTTTCAAATCATCCCTCCAACTCCCATTATTTTTCTTTAATTTCATTCATTTCATTTCATTCACCTCAACCAAACACAACATTACATTCTTACGATGAGCGCCTACAATATTACAAAACAGAAATCAAAATTAATTAACCCTACAGTGTTACAGAATCCTTGTGTAATTATACAACATTAGCCAAATAATTTATAGCATATGTTAAAATATTAATCAAAATAAAGAATTTTTGGGATCGGAAACCAGCGTATCCCGACACCGTTTTCCAATTTTTTTGTAACGCTCTGTTTCCCAATTTTTAAATTTAATAAAATAGAAAAGTTCATGATTTTTGCTGGAATTCCCCTATTTTCATTCAACACGGGGGACCAGCGAGCAATATTATCTTTGTTTTGGGTTTAAGAGCATCTCCAAATCATGAAAAATTCTTAATTAAGAATGGATAAAACATGTTATAAATAAAGTTTATAGCCAATTTTTCTCATCTTAAACGTAGAAGACCTGTAATCGAAACTCCACATCATTTATTATAATATTAAAGTATTATATTCTATTTATAACAACTTGAAATATTAATAACATGATATGTTTAAAATATAACAAATCATTATAATCAACTCTACTAGAGCACAACACCTTACAAGTTAAGCAAATTTTACATAATTAATATTTTATATTATTTTAGCTAGGGCTGATCATTCGGTCGGTTCGGTTAAAAACCGAACCGAATAAGAAAAACAGGAAAACCGAATTTCTGTTTTGATCAAACCAAACCGAACCGAAGTATTGTACAAAACCGAACCGAACCGAAATAGTATGGATCGGTTTCTTCGGTTCGGTTTACTGTAAAACCGAAATTAATGAACCTGTATTTTAGACAGTATTTACTATTTACAAGTTTTCATTGCATGAATCATGATTATAACCTGCTAAACAATCTCTAATTCTACGACTGATCTACAGAGTACAGACTACAATCTATATGCTTCTTACATAATTACAATTAACTAACAAATCATTAAGTCATTAATGATTTATAAACTAACAAATTACAAACTCAATAATCAATAAATTACATTACAGAATACTGATTTACTATACAACTACACAAGTGACAAGTTCATAATTCAATAAATCATACATTCATACAATCATACCAGTACCACAAGTCCAATACAGTAGTGCAATATTTAAAAAGTTAAAATGAAACATCTGTCGTCCGCGTATTGAACTATTGGCTATTGCTACAGCCTACAACATCAACAGAAAACAATCAAACATCCATTCCATTCATCTTGACACCGGTGATCAGTCCAACCTGAAAAGTTGTGTAGCTATGTTAAGAATTAAGATGAGAGCAAAGTAGGCTTAGAATGCTTCTGATATACAAGACTAGTTAGTATTGTTTAGAGAAATTTAAACTAGAACAAGGACACTTAGGCCAGCCACAACAATCTTATGCCAAAAACACATTGTATGACAAAACAAATTTAAGAAACAGCAGCAGTAGGGATCCATCTTAATTCTTATGCCAGAAAGCACAAGTGCCATCCGTGTACATACCTTGTTCAACAGTTCAAGTACAGCAGTAGTGCAGTAAGTCAGTACAGTAAGCACAACAGCAACTATAAAACAGGGAAACAACAATAGACAGTAAGTCAGTAACAACAATAGGTCGTAAGTTAAATAAAATTTGCAGAAAAGACAAAAGGCTGCAAACTCACAGTTAAATAAAGAACACAGAATACCGAAATATATAAATACACAGAATCACAGAATCACAGAATCACAGAAAAAGGAAAGAGCAGAAAAAGACATGAGATTGAGATCAATACCTAGCTGTCAATGTCCAAGTCCAAGTCTATCGATGCGCCTGCGTCTTTGCCATTAAGAGAAAGAGTAGAAAAAGTTGTAGAATACTAAAACGTGTTAACATTTTAACTCGATCAAATGAACATATTAATTGTGAGGAGTGAGGACAGTAAATTAAAGAAATATTATACCTTCTTCAAATTTCTCGATATCATCTACATCTTGTTCAATTGTCTTTGGACGTTTGGCCGATCGCAACCAATCTTGAGCACAAATCAAACCCTCAACAACTTTAGGTGTCAAAGAACTCCTATATGGATCAAGGACTCTTCCACCCGTACTAAAAGCGGACTCCGATGCTACGGTGGAAATAGGGATTGCAAGTACATCATGAGCAAGTTGTGAGAGGATGGGAAACCTACTTGAATTAACTTTCCACCATTTCAAAATATCAAACTCATCATCATTTTTTGTAACATACACACCCTCTCTAAGATAGATATCCAATTCACACTTGTCCAATTCTACTTCTCCACTCTCCATCTTTTGTCTCATAAATCTAGCTCACAATGCCAATTGCGTTCTTGAAGATTGAGTTGAATTTATGCTTGAGGAATTACTTAAAGATTGAGCTTGTTGATTAACTTGACTAGTTTTAGGTTGACAAGTCTTTTTATACTCTTCAAATAACTCTCTTAATACTAGATTTGTGTCACTTGCCAACTTCCAACCAACATCTTTTCCATATTCCTCACATAGTGCAAACTCAATGAACTCTATTTTGTACCTAGGATCAACAACAACCGCCACATAGATGAGTTTGTTCATTTTGTGTACATTACCCCAATACTTGTCAAATTTGTCTTTCATTTTTTCACCCATTAGCTTCACCTCAAGATCCTCACTATTAATCCACTCTTTCAATAAATAATTAACCGTGCTAATTTCATGGTAGAATACATTAGATGTGACATACAAAGAACCCGAAACCCTCAAGGTAAGTTCATAAAAATTAACTAACATATCCACCAACCTACTAACATTACCCCAATCCCAAGAAGTAGGCACCCCATCCCCCTCATTAAGCTCATTTAGAAAGTATGGATCCATTCTCTCAAATAACTCAAATGCACTTTGTAATTTTTGAGCAACTTTTAGCATCAAATAAGTGGAGTTCCATCTTGTTTTTACATCCAAACACAACATAGATTTGCAATCAATATTTTTAAGTTAATGCACTCCTTGAATTTGGCTACTCTAGCCGGAGATTGCCTCACAAACCTAACTGAGTTTCTCACCTTCACAACTGATGGATCTTGTTCTTTAAGTCCATCATTCACAATCAAATTAGCTATGTGTGCAACACATCTCATGTGCATGTATTTACCTTTCAATAAATCACATCCCCTAGAAGTGAACCTATCTTTTAAATGACCTATGCAAGTAGCATTTGAACTTGCATTATCAACAGTAATTGCAAACACTTTTGCAATTCCCTATTCTTTCAAACATATATCAATGTCCCTAGCTAAGAGTTCACCCTTATGACCTTCAATAGGACAAAAGTTAATTACTTTCTTGTGTAACTTCCAATTTTGATCAATGTAGTGAGCCGTTATGCATATATAATTAATCTTTTGTATTGAAGTCCAAGTGTCCGTGGTGATATTAACTCTTTGACCCGACATCTTAAAATATGTAGTCAACCTTTTCTTTTCATCCAAAAAAATTTGATAACAATCTCGTGCAACCGTAAAACGAGAGGGCACCTTAAAAAGTGGTTGAGTACTTTGCAACTACACTAGAATTAAGTGTGGAAGTGCCATTTACACTAGAATTAGAACAATATACCTTATCACAGTACTTGCATCTCGATTTCAAACTGCCATCGGGGTCCTTAAACTTGATAAAATGATCCCACACTATCGACCTTTCTTTAATCGGCTTTCTTTTCCTTATCGCAGAGCTTGCTTGAGTATTGTTACCTTCATTAGAATCTCTCATCTCAATCTCATTCTTGGGTTGTAAGTTTGACA
Organism: Heracleum sosnowskyi; assembly: GCA_030848705.1. NCBI lineage: Eukaryota > Viridiplantae > Streptophyta > Magnoliopsida > Apiales > Apiaceae > Heracleum > Heracleum sosnowskyi. The sequence continues at coordinate 17,994,522 of CM061239.1, forward strand.
TCGCTGTAAGTTAAACAAATAGAAAAGGCTGTAAGTTAAATAAACTTTGCAGAAAAGGCAAAAGGCTGCAAACTCACAGTTAAATAAAGAACACAGAATACCGAAATGACGAAATATATAAATACACAGAATCACAGAATCACAGAATCACAGTTGACAGTTCAACACTTCAACTCACAGAATCAAGAACGCCAATGACCGAACTCTAAAGTCTAAACAACCCCGGGTAATCCTTTTTAGATTTTGACTGAAAATCTAAAAGAAGCTCGCCGCTAAACAAACGTCTATGCTTCACTACAACATACTCCCTCTGTCCCACCCATTTCTTTACACTTTCCTTTTTGGGATGTCCCATCCAATTCTTTACATTCCAAAACTTTCCTAAAATAGTAAAGTTTTATAATATAAAAATCAACTACTTTCACTACTTTCCTCCACTTTACTTACTTTATACTTTAAATATTGGCGGGTCCCACCACTTTACTCCTTTTTTTACTCTTCTCCATTACTTTACCTATTTTCCTTAAACTCCGTGCCCAACCCAAATGATAACTATTGGGCGGGACGGAGGGAGTAACTGATAACACCAAAACCATCTTAACATTGCAAATTACAATCCAAAATCCAAATACAATGAACAATATACAACAGTAACAACACAATTGACTATAGATATAACAACTCCACTCCGAGTCTCCAATAATATAATTATAAACTGTAGTGCTGAGTTGACCAGGGAAAAACATAAACAACCTAAACATTAAACAGGGCAAGAAACCTAAATCTAATTCCCCACCATACAAAACACACAAACAAGTGCAAATTCATTAATTCAATAATTGTTCTACATAAACAAGTGCAAAGTCGAAAACCTAGTTCAGTAATTAGAATCAAGAAAGGAAAGAATCAGTGATACCTTCTTAAATCTTAATTGAAGAATCGCAATTGAAGAGTTTTAGAAGAGTAAATGAGTAATTGAAGAATCTTAATCAGTGATACTGCTCGGCCGCTCGAGTTAGAAGAGTTTTAGATCTAGGGTTGAAGTTGAATTGAAGAAATGAAAGTAATAAGTAATAACTAATAACTGTTAAAATCTAATATAAATATATAATATATGTAATATATTTATAATTTTTAAAAATATATAAATATATTTCGGTTTTTTGGTTTTTAACCGAACCACTATTCTTAAAACCGAACCGAACCGAATTTATTCCGGTTTAATCCGAAAAACCGAAATAACCGAAATTTTGAAAAAAACTCAATCCAAACCGAACCGAAATTTTTCGGTTAGGATCAGTTTTTCGGTTTCGGTTCGATTTTGCTCAATCCTAATTTTAGCCAACGAATTTAACTCGGAATAACCCGATTTTCCGTCTCTACGTACAATAGAATTAGATATGTATAAAGTGAAACCGAATTTTTAGTTTGAAGAACCTTTTTTGGGCGAATTATGGTGGATAAGGGCTTCAAATACACACCCCAACACAATGATTAAACATAAATATCAAAACATAGGAGTAAACTGTTCTCATATCACTAATGAAACTTTCTGGATATAGTTTATACATGTGAAAAAACAAGAGCACAAGATTAGAGGAAACAAATGGAATGTGAGAAGTGTAGAATGAATATTTAATTAAACCCATTTTTGGTATATTTACGATTTTTTACTTACAATTTTCAAGAAAAAGTATACCAACTTAATTACTTCATCTCTTTTTATTCACTTTTCTTTTCTTATCTAAAAGACTAAAACTAGTGAGGAGTCCATGAACAGACACTTCACAGTGTATTAGCATCCACCGTAACGTGAAAAAACCATGCATGAATGTCTATTTCGACACAGACAAACGCAAGGAATGAAAAAAACCAATACAAGCTAGCTAGGTTAGGTTATCTGTCACACATCGATCTTGTCTTTATATTCATGGTGTAATCAAAAATTTCATTTTCTTTAATGTTGTAAACACCTTTTTCTTTTATCCTTAATTTGTTCCTAAGAATACATAGACCGTACTCTTTTGCCTTATGATCTCTGTTTAACAAATATTGTAATTTCGAATTGGCACCCTTTTTCGTCATCAAATATAGAGTAAATTACAAAATGATGGCCGGACTTTACCCGCAATTTTATGGTCACACTTTCAAATTTGTAATTTGATGGCCAAATATTGCTTTTAATTTTCAAAAAGGTGGCTAAAAGTCACTTTTTTTAGAACTTTTTTTTCCAAAAAAGTGGCCCTTAACCATGTTTTTTATATTACAAATTTGAAAATCTGATCACCAAAATGCAAAATAAGGTTAAGTTCAGCCAAAAATTTGTAATTTACTCTCAAATATATATCAAACATTTTGAGGTTGATGATTTCTGTTAAATTAATTATATCTAGACGTGTATGTATTGGCACGATACGACGCATCCATTCCCCGCATATCATGTTGTCTCCTTTTATTTGCTAGGGTTTAACAAAACTCCATTTCCAAGATGCCATTATATATTTGGATTTTTCTTGTTGCACACTTTCATATGGTTGGTTGGTCTACCCGGAAGAATAAATCGATTAGAAATTGTGACATGTTCCGGAAACGAATCACATTCAGCTACCATGCATTTGCTCTATTATTTATCCACTACTCTATTGTATTATACACTTTTGAGTTATAGCACATTTTATATTTTATAGTATCCTATGTTTTAGATAGAGTTTTGAATGGCATTGAAGTTAAAGAGAACATTATAACACTTATCTCAATCTACTTGACTTATCTACTTATATATATTAAAGTCCGTTTAGGGGCAATTTGAACCATTTTATTGACTGTGAAATGACAATTTTGTCCTTATTTATTGAAAAATTACAAACTTGTCATTCATTTATCATTTATGTAAAAATAAAAGATTTCTGTTGCTCTTGAGAATCGAACCTCTAACCTCCTCTTGAAAAACTCATATTATAACCATTGTGTTACATTCATTTTTTAGTTTAACTTAAAAATCTTATTAGATAAGCCACATCACCTCTTTTTGTCTTTTTTTTTGTTTAAGTAAAATGTTGGGTTATATTATTTATACTTATATATAACTTGGTTTTTTTAGTTTCAAAATTTTAATGTATAATTATATTTTATCTACTTTGTATATATTAAAAGCCAACCAAGGACAAAAAAGTAAGAAAATGGCTATAAATTTATTATTTTACTCTTATATTTTTAAAAATTACAAAAATGCCAACCATTTATTATTTAAGCTAAAGTAGATTAGATTTGTGTGAACATTGATAATCGTATTTCCAAATCTTCTCATATAATTTTATCTAATGTCCAAGGGCGTAACATTGAGTTTGAGTTTATTATTAAAATATTATTAGATAAACTACACTCTCATCCTATATTTTTTTTATTTTAATTTTTGAGCAACTAACATGTTTTATATTATTTATAAAACACATGTTTATTCAAATTTTTTAATTTTACATTTTCAGTAAGTTAAATGTTAGTTCATATTATTTATATAGCTCCATTTTTCAAATTTTCGTTATTCAACGTATAATTATGTATTCAGTTATATTTATAAATTCTCATTTCACTTATATTTTTGAATTATATATTATTTATACTGTAAATTTTTATATGATTTATATTTTACATAGGTTATTTAGGTATTGATACACAAATATAATATAATTTAGAATATATTTTTAAAATTAGGATCGTAAAAAGTGTGAATCAGAGTTTAGGGGTGTTTATGGATTGTATTTGCCGAGTTGAAAGAATTTTTGCAATCCGACCCAGTTAAATCGGTTTGGAAAAATTTCATCACACCACACAAAATATTAATTCGTGACCCAACTCTTAATCGTACATCGATTTGGGTCAGTTTAGGTCGATTTAATTGGCTTAAATTATATATATATATATATATATATATATATATATATATATATATATATATATATGTGTGTGTGTGTGTGTGCGCGCGCGCGCGCGCATGTATGTATAAATATTATTGAACAAAATTTGTAATTTAAATCGGGTTGGGTAGGGTCGGTCGAAAAAAATAAAACTCATACCAACCTATACTCATACCCGACCTATTTAAATTGGTTGGGTAGGCTTGGCTTGGTTGGCCGAAAAGAGAGCGGGAGTTGGTTCAGTTTGATCAGGTTGGTAAATCATGAACAATCATAATTGGAGTAATCTGTGGATGTATTACTTAAAGATTAAATCGAATAATTAGAGATTATTAGAATGATTAGTGGGGATCAATTTAATATTATATATATATTGTGTAATAATTTTAATTATATGTATATTATCACATAATTTAAATTTATTTAAAAACATATTATGCTTGAAATAAATAAAATTTATAGATTAAAATTTTTGGATTAGTGATCAAGTCGTGAGATAAAATTAAGAGAATTCGTGATTTTGACCGTCTAAAATAAGAACTACGTATACAAAAAATGTTGTTATTATTTTTTATTCAAATTTCAACCTTTTAATTTTGGAACTTTTACCGATAAATTTCCTAAAATTTATAAATCAGGCCAATATTGGAAGGATTAGACTGAATTTTATGACCTCTTCACCAGCTTTTATCAAAACCGATTTTAACATAATCAAAGCGATTAGTTACCGTCTAACGATTATCGGGATTATTAAACACCAACTTTTAGAACATAGATTATACATAAAAATATAATTGAGTATGGATTAAAAAATTTCTTTAATTATTTTTATTATATTCAAATGTTGAATTTGATAAAATTCATTTTACATCATTTAAAACTAAATATATATATTTTTTAATTAAAAATAATCATTTGATCTTTATCTTATAGAAATTAATCCAAATTTTATGAAATTAAAAAATATTTTAAAAATACTAAACAAATATAAGTTAAATTCGAAATATTATCTTTTAGCACATTTCTAATTAAAAAATTTATTCCAATATATATATATATATAAGTTCGTGTGAGAAATTATTGGAGTGTATAAACCGGCCCGTGCCTCGCACAGGCTTTTACGCTAGTTAATTTGTTAAATACCCACCGCCGTAAAATTTTAAGGCGTTAGATAAATGATTCAACATGAGATCTTTATCTAAACAGAATCTCTGATATGATGTTAAGTAATCAATGACGTTCTAAAATCTTAAAATGTCATAGAAGATCATAACAAGATCTTATACTTTTATACTATAAATAATATTATTCAACAAATTCATAACCTCATTTTTTTCTAATTCATAGATTTTAGATTAATATGAGAGGCTGGAGTACTATTGTAGAGTCAATTGCATTTTGATGACTAAAGTTTACATCGACTTTCAAAATGATGGCTGCAGTTCAACATTTGGTGGCCAAAGTTTTTACCGAATTTCAAAATTTGTATTAAATTTTTTGTTTTTATTTTTCTATTTGTTGAATTATTAAAGCACAAACACCTTTTTGGAATTCGGTATAAAGTATGATCACCGATTTGTAAATCTGAAAATATAACCACTCTTTTGAAACTCGGTAGAAATTTTAGCCACCAAATTACAAATTTCAAACTTCAAATACAAACTTTGGACACCAAAATAAAACCGACTCTTAAAAACTCTACTTTGTACTATATGATATTTACTCACTCGGTCCGCTCAAATGTTTCTTATTCAAAGTCATTGATTATATTATAGGGACTGTTTGGTAAAATTTAATATGCCAAACTAATCCTTAGTTTCCAAAAAAAATGCACAGTTACATTTTTTTTATAGAACAAATATGAAGGACGTGTTTCATATTCGTTTTTCTTAGTAAACATAAACACTTATTTTCTCATGTAGTAGTTTGATCCTACATGGCTGCATGCTACATTCTGAAACTCAGTACAGAATTTACTAACGCAGTAGTTTAAATTTAATCTTTTTATGCATGGTCGATATTCTAATCATGTTATACTATTATGTACGCAAAAATATATAAAACATTGTTACAAAAAGGTGGCACTAGTAAGTACCTAATACTTGTAGCAAGAGAAAATACTAAAGGTACACATGATAACTCCTTATTAGTTGTAATAATAAGTGGATTTCATGCATTTACACCAACAACACCTATCAAAACATTCTAAACTGTCACACAACCCATAGCTAGTGATAAATAAAAACTTATTCTTCGATTCCCGCTCGCCTTCGAGATTTGTTAGAAAAAGAGTACCTTAGCAGCTATTGTCCCAACCAGCTGTGCAATGTGAACTGCCATATATAACGTTGAACTGCCATACCGTTGGGCTCGTTTAATTCTTAAGTAATTTTAAAAACGAAGGAACTGTATTTCAGAATGTAGGCTTTAACACTATACCTTAACTGAGCTGGAAGGTTATACTAATGATGCTATATAGTGTTCATCATCTCTGTAGACAGAGGTAAAACAAAGGATAAGTGTGCTCGATATCTCTGATTCGGAAAAGGACAGGATATATAAGTGGATCCGAGGAAGAAAGCTAAGGAGAGGATGAAAATTAAATAGAAACACGGACACAACTGCAGGTAGCAGCATCGCAACTGAAGTAGAAACCCCACTGTACAGTTAGCAAACTAAAATATAAAAAAAAATAAAAAAAATGAAACAATGGTAATTGAAGGAATAATATTTGAATGTAACGTTGTGTTTGACAAGAAAGAAAAGAAAGCAAGCAATGATAAGTGATTCGATGGAAATTATAAAATTAAAGTCATGATCCACAAATTTTGGGGAGTAAACCTGTGACTAAGTAAAGGTTCCTCATTAATAGTGGGAAAATTGTTCTCTAGACCAGGTCATGATTTAAGTTGCATCAACACCATAAGTAAAATGTATGGTTAGTAGAGCATGCGGATTAATAGGCTATACCAATTTTAGAAATCAGAGTTACACTGACATGGGTATAAAATGGAGTGAATTCATTAGAACCTTTCACAGTTGAGTGAGTTCCTTTTCGTATATTCAAAAAGTTTGGGTTGATAACAATGGCTACGACTAAAACATTCGAGATGAAAGTTGTGTTGAGTATAGTTTTGCTCATCTCTTCTGTGGCAAACGGTGCTCATGAAGATGGTAAAGATGGTAAAGATGGTAAAGATGGTAAAGATGGTACTTGTAATTTGTATGATCGCCGTGGTCTAACAGAACCGGGTGGTGGTGTTCAAGGACAAATGATGAGTATTACGCATCCTGCAACTACTGGTGGTAAGAACTCTGGTATTGTGCAGCCTTCGGCTGCTGGTAAGGTGTCTAGTACTGTGCATACTGCGGCTCCTCTTGGTAAGTCTGGTGCGCCTGCTGCTGGTGGTGCGCCTGCTGCTGGTGGTGCGACTGCGGCTACCGTTTTTGATGTATCAAAGTGTCCCAACGCAAAGGGAGATGGAGTGACTGACTCGACTCAGGTAAGAATTCATATCCTTAATTTATCCGGTATATGCTAGCATTTTGGTGATTCAAGTGGAAGTGATATAAGTATACATGGACTTGTGTTGTCAGGGTGTAATGAAGGCGTGGGAAGATGCTTGTAATGCAACTACAACAACAAAAATTCTAATACCAAAGGGAGATTGGTTGACGGCAGAGCTTGATTTTACGGGACCATGCACTGCTGTTCCGCCTATAATTATTGAACTTCAGGGTAACTTAAAGGCAAAGCCTGATTGCAAATCATTTCCCAGTGGCATGTGGATCAATATCTATAAAGCTAGTGTTAAAATCATGGGTGGAGGTACTATTGATGGACAAGGTTGTGATGCTTGGAAGACTAAAAAATCTGGCGGCGACGCTCTTCCAGATGTAAGCACTATTCAAACAAATGCACTTTAATTTCTGCAGAGGAAATTACTAACCAAATGTTTTATTTTTGTTTTGGGTTTGCGGATGCTGCAGTCTCTTTGTATCACTCAATGTCCTGATTCTAGTGCCGAAAATATTAATATACTTAACAGCAAAGGATTCAATATGAAAATAGTTGAATCTAATAATTTCGTGGCTAACAACTTGAACATAACTTGCGCTGGAGATAGCCCAAACACGGACGGCATTCACATAGGTAAGGTTAAAAGCGTGAGGGTGACTAACTCTGTCATTGGAGTAGGCGACGATTGTATTTCTATTGGCGATGACAGTGTTGATGTCACCATCTCTAATATCACTTGCGGTCCTGGACACGGCATCAGGTAATCGATCACACAGCCTAGGTTTTCTTTGTCAACAAACGTAATAATATATAAGCTGAAATTACAACTTTTCTTACGTTTTCTTTTAAATTTCTATGGAATATTGCGTGCAGTATTGGTAGTCTTGGTAGATATCCAAATGAAAAGGATGTTAAAAATATTTTTGTAAGCAATGTTACATTCTTGAACACCACAAACGGCGCCCGAATCAAAACAATGCACGAGTCGCCAGTACTAGCAGCAACCAACATCACATTCCAAGACATTATCGTACATCATACATTTAATCCCATCATAATCGATCAACATTATTTTGCGGACAAACCAGGGGTATGTATGATCTTCACAGTCTGGATTCTACTAATTATACTAATCTGTATTCTGAGTAATGATCATTTCTGATTTTATTTGCATGTGTTGGTGATGACAGCCTTCAAAAGTGAAGATTTCAGGAGTTAAGTTTAAGAATATCAAGGGCACCTCATTGTCAAATGTTGTAGTAAGTCTAAATTGCAGCGACGCAGCTCCGTGTGAAGGAATCGACTTGGCAGACATTGATTTTACTTACACCGGAAACAGTACAAACACTACTCTCGGATCAGAATGTTGCCATGCTAAAGCCACATTTGGCGGAAAAATGAACCCCCCAGGTTGTGTCATCTAAGATACTGTCATCACAAATAAAGAACGAGCACCACTATTTTTACTTGCATTGTGCAACGAGTGAAGACAGACATATCATCAATAAGCAAAGAGGACCAGTGGGCAGCAGCTTGCCCATCCAATTTTGAAACAACGGAGTTTATTTCTTGATATTTTGTAATTTAGCGGTGTGCTCATCTTTTTTATGTTTCTTTCGCTTTTATTTACTAAATAAATGTAAGGACATATTCAATTAATCTACATTTCTGTTCATAAGTTTATTAAATTATTTCTTTCGCTTTTATTTATTTATTTATTAAATAAATAAATGTAAAATACTTATCATCACAAACAAGTGCATTCAAGTCAGTAAAAAACATACTCACCTTGAAATGGAACAAATTACAGTCCCTGTTCATTCCACTGCAAGTCAGGAATTTGATATGGAGAGCTCTATTTTCTTGCCTTCCCACATGAGTTGACAATCTTCTTCTGCACCATGTCGAGGTTTCGAATCTATGATGCAACTGGTGTTGATCAAGCTTCCCTTTACTTATACTTTTCACACAATTTTTTTAATTCACAGACTTCTACTGGAAAATATTTTGCACTTGATTTGTAGCTTGGAGCAGATGGTACAATGGAAATCAGCTTGTTTAGAATCATACTAGGCAAACCGGCCCTCAATTCATTGTCTCCTTGAAAATCTGCTCAATCTTCAAATTTCATAAATCTCGGTGCATGCTGCTTCTTCAAATGCTCCTTCCTGTACACAAAATCTTCTTCCTGGAACGTACACATGCAATGTGGATGCTTCAGTTTTCATTGAAGATAGTTGTAGTGCAGCAGGCTTCTTAGTGCCAGATCATTCTAGTTCAACAAACATGGCAGCCCATCCAAGCTTGTGGGGGGGAATTAGGGTCCCGTGCAATTTAAAAAAAATGGAACCACCACCAAGACACTCAAGGCAGGAAAGCTATGTTGGACTTGGAGCTGGTGGAAGGAAAGAAATAATATAGTCTAGAATTAAAAATTCTATACGGCAGATATGTAGTTTTATCAACAAAATCGAATCTTAATCAATGATTAAGTGCTCAAAACCAAGGTATATACCGTCTCATGCGACTGTGCAACAAGGACATGGAAGTGAAGTGAGTATTAACATATATAATATTTTTATTATCGTATAATTTTTCGTAATATTTTTTTTTGGTTATTGACTATATAAGCCTCCTCTCATCGGTAACAAGTTTATTATAATAAAATATTATTTTTATTCTTTTCCTCATATTTTAACATGGTATCAAGAGCAAAATTTGTTCAATCCGGATAGGTTGATTGATAGTTGAAGGTGATAGAGTTTAAAACATGTGTTTCGATTTATTTTTTCCTTCTTGTCTTCTCTCCAAACTGAATATGATTCTCCAAACTTGATATGATTTTTTTTGGTTTTATTGTCATTTCGATTGTTCTGTTTGAGTTTTGTTTCGATTTCTGTTATGCCCATGGTCGAGTTTTTCTTGTGTAAAAAATTGATTTTGATTGGGATTTTTCTGCAGGTTTCGTTTTGTTTTGGTTGGTACTCTTATACACATTCTTTGTTTCTCTTTTTTTGATGGTATTGGCTCGTTGATATTTTCTTTTCCTTTCTTTCTCTTCTCTTCTCCTTTTTTCGTGCGCTAGGATGGGAGTAACACATCTGTATATCTTCTTTTCTAATGCAATATAATGGGAGTAGCCCTAGACACATTGGGCCCGTGGATTGTTAAATTACGGTCTGGTGCTCTAGACACATTGGTTATTTTATTTCTCGTGTACTGTGATATGGGAGTAGCCTTAGACACATCCGTATACATTTTTTATGATTTGGTGGTCTAGGCACATTAGCCCTTTGTGAAATTGTTAGATTATGGTACGATGCTTTAAGCACATTAGCCTTTCGTGAGATTATTAAATTATGGTCTGGTACTCTAGGCACTGAGATTATTTTCTCTCTTTATCGTAATTGATAACAAGTTTATTATAATAAAATATTACTTTTATCTTTTCTCCTCATATTTTACTTTTAATGAGTCACCTGTTAAAGTGATTATAAGCCCGTATATTTTTTACTTCAAGTTAAAAAATTGTGTGTATGTGTAATAAGTTGAAAAATGAATTAAAGTTGAAAAAATAGCTTAAAATCGTAAGTTGATAAGAGATATTTATTGTATTTAACTTTTTTTTTTGTATTCATTTGATAAAAATTTATATCATCATTCATATGTACCGTTCTTAAAAATTATTATTATTATTATTATTATTATTTTTTAATAACTCATAAGTTATATAAAACAATTAAATTATCCAAAATACGGGTCCAGTTGTGTGCCTAGAGATCATGGGGGTAAAATGGTGGCAGCGCTGGCAAGGTTGAAGGTAACCGAGGGGTGAGGCTTTAGGTGTCAAAGAAGCCTCCTATTGGATCAAGAGAAATAATTGGAGTGTTGCAATTGTTGAGACTGATTGCTTAAATGCGAAACGAGAAATTAAATGTTCAACTTCAGATGTTTAAGTGTTTGATAAATAGCTTAAATGACAGCTTATTTGTATAAAAGAATCTGCCGACAAGGTGGCTCTTTACATTACACGAGAAGCACTTGCCCTCATGCTTTATACTGTAGCAGTTTGTTTGAGTGGGATATTTCTGATCCAACTCGGTAATAAAATCTTTATTTTTACTCAAAAAAATGGAAACTTAATTTTTATAGTATATAACTGTTTGAATTTTAAATAAACAAAAACAATACTTTTTTTTATGTCTGGTAAACAAAAGCAATACTTGATAACAATTTAATAAAAAAATTAAAGATCCTTGGAAGGCAACCTGCTTATCCTCACTTTACGTTCTAAAATATAGCAATCGAAACTGTAATTTAACATTTGTAGTAGCCCCCTTCCTCTTTGTTTTGATGATATAGCACTGGACTCATATTTGGAATAAATGTCAACATCTGTTCTATAAAAGGATATCAATAGACGGAATTGAAATAAGATCACTGGAGCTACCAAAAAAAGAGAGGATCTTTTTGCCAACGTAAAGGTAGAAATATTGAACATACAGAAACTTCAAATTTACATGCCTGTAGGGTGACTAATACAGAGTCAGAGATTCGTAACCTAGTGGAAACCCATTTATATAAGATATACAACTGAAGCTGGTTCTGATAATAAACTATCTCACAGGATCTGATTATGTGATCCTTTTAATTCTTATAACCGTTTATGCTTACAAAGAATGTAAATATAGTATGTGTAGCTGATTGCTTCAAATGTAATTGGTTACTGCAAATCTAACGCATAGAATCATTTCTAGAAAGATGGTGGAATAAAAAATCAGAAGAAAGAACTATTTATCAAAATGCAGGCTTTGACAGTATACCTCAACTGAGCTGGAACGTGATATTTATCATGCTACTGTTCATCATCTCTGCAGCTTTCCTATGGAGTGCATGTATACTGAGACAGAAACAACACTGAAGACAGAGGTAAAACAAAGGATTAGCATGCTTGATATCTGATTTGGAGAAAAGGGAAAAGTACAGAAATATAACCCAGGAACTTACGTGGATCCGAGGAAGAAGGCTAAGGAGAGATGAAAATTAAATAGAAACACGGATACAACTGCAGTTAGCAGCATCGCAACTGAAGTAGAATACACCTGTACAGTTTACATGATGAATAGTAAGCTTATAAGTAATTTGTAACTTGTTTAAGTTACTTATCAGGGAAACAAACCCAAAGATGTCACCAAATACATTCTATTGTATGACAAGAGGAAGCAAGAACCCAAGCACATAGCAAACTTTACATAATGGATTTAAACCTAATGCATCATAAAATTCGGTACTCAGCTAAGAGAAGCATAAGAGTACTGACATAGTGTTTAGGTATGTTAGATCAACATAAAATATAGCATCTCCTTGTTAGCAAGAGATGATGCATCATGAAATTGTTATAGATTTAAACCTTCGGCAATATTAAAATTCAGTTCTCGGCTGAGGTAAGGATATAAGCAGCAGCTCTAGTCATTTAGGTATGTTAGAAAAACATATTGTTTAGTCTCTGCTTGTTAGCAGATGATGCATCATGAAAACATAGAAGATCCAATAACCAGCTACTGTAGATATGACTTATGACCAGACAAGTAAAGAGAAGGCATTATCATAGATCATCTAGCAAAGGAAATATACAATTTCACTGAACACAAAGAACTGGTCCAACAAAAATATGCCACAGGCCCACAAAGCTACTATTTAAATGCAATCTAGATGTCAGATTCCTGGTGAATAGACCACATATATTAGATTCTATGACTCGTTTATTAATAAATATATAATTCCTTCACCGGGTTTATTTCTTGAGTTCCTATTGTGCAGGTAAGCATTAATTATGATCAACTGAATCAGACAGCATAGAAGTGCTTATATACAATCTCTGTCGGGCCACTTTTACAATATAATTTATACAGGCACCATCTTTATTATCTTAGTAACAATGCACTATTTTGAAATATGAACTATTATTTGGAACGAGAAGTAAAAGAGAAGACCGCAAATATTAGTGGGGTTTACCTTCACAATATTGTCAGCATACTTCATCACCATAGATACAGCAATGCCACTGCGTAGTGCATAAACACTGGTTAGTTACTGGATAGACATTGTTGTCAATTAATAATATCTATGTTAATTGAAGATAAAAGTTCATGCAGACTGAAAAAGTAGTTCTGCTTACCATGATATCTCATAAATTGGTAATTAAGTATGTGTTCAAGGATGACAAACTGAAGAGATGGTGATTAAGAGGGAAGGACTGCTCTCTTCTTTCCATGCAAAGGAATTCTTTAAAATCGACCAAGAATATTGTGCACAATACTTCCAATAACACTAATAAAAAGTGGTGAAAGGAAGGTGGGCAAATCCTAAAGCATTGTGTACACTAGTAATAATTACATGCAACTAGTCAGCTTTAGGAATAATAACCTTAATACCAACAGAAATAGGTTCATTTTCGTTCATCTGAACTGGATATAGGAATACAGTATGTTGTGGTTCGTAAAACATGGTATGCTTCCAAGTTCCAATAAAGGTAAACAATAACCAATTTATTTATTATCATAGAATGTTAATTGCAGGAGTACCATTTTTTATATGCAAGTTCTAGTTCCAGTACAGTTTCTAATGTTACTATGATCTGTTATGCAAACAAAGACGATGTTCACTAGGTCAACAAGCATGTACACGCTATGATATAAGTCTGCAAAATACTTGAGAACAAAGCCCTAATTGAGCTTAATGAGACTGGCCACTACTTGATAGCACAATCCTTTACATATCCTAATAGAGAAGAATAATTTTTACATCTGTTTACTAGATGACAAGAGAGATGTAATACATAATTACTTTAACTGTTTAACAAGCCTATTAATATGATGACTGATGTGGATAATGGATCCTATTATTATAAGTGGGTTCATCATTATCCAACAGGATCTATCCATATAGCAATAGCCAATAGCTAGTCAACACATCCAAACCTACTTTTTTTACTGACTCTGAAATTCTTGCTGATATATCTTTATCTGGTGTTAAACCAACATAAATGCCCTGATTAAGAGAATTTTGGCCCAGTAGAAACTCTGAACCTAGATCAATCAATGAAGTAATTCTCTTTAAAAAAAAATAAGTTTCTGGTGGAACAAAATAATAATGAGATTTTAGTACCTCAGAGCATGGTTAACAATCATGAGAACTGTTATTAGCGAGTACCCGTGGAAGAAACCCCTGTACAAGAGGAGTAGGTTAGTAACAATTTAGGGTACCAACTCAAAAAAAATGAAGCGAATAAAGTTTGAGTTTCAGTAGAGGATATCCTTCAATCTACGATCTTGAATCTCTTACATGATGTTGTGAAAGACAAAGAAGGTAAAGCCTATTAGTAGTTAACACATCCCTAATAGGTGTTTTTGTTCAGACCTTCCCTTTCCTGATTTCAAAGACCTTAAGGATACATAATTTACCAGCACAAATTCCGCAAAGAAAAGCATACACATGTAAGAAAAGCATACACATGTAAGACAAATTTCTTCATCAATAAGATCCTCAAATATTTACAAGTGTAAATGCAAGGTACATGCACATATATGCTATTATTTAAAAAACAAGAATCATAAAGAAATTACAAAATTACTTGTTCATGACAGCATCAAAATCTTGGACCAGTATTGCTACAGCATTGAAGGCCATCCCAAACACATATAACCAAAAGTTCTGTACATTTATGTTCCTGGAAGGTCGCTTTTTAATTATAGCCTGCAGCATACAAATATCAGAACTGTATTACTGTGTATTAGAATTATAATAGTGAATATCTAGCATAGTTGTCTGACGATTTTGAAGAGATACGTGTGGTGTTATTTAAATTCCTATTTACAAGGCTTCTGAATATCTATTTGTATAAAAATATTAGGACATCAGTCAAATAAATCTAGGAGTTAATCTAAAGACAACAATTTCAAAGGCTATGGCAGTTACCTCTGTGTACACGCCAGCAAAACCGCTTAAAAGTGCCATGACCTGCAAAAGCAATTACCAAAAAATTGTGTTAAAAAGATAACATTTTTATCAGGCTTGGAAACTTGAACCATAATATGCCAACAACTCACAATGGCCATAATCCAACCCTGAAATGGAGTTTGAAAGACATGATCAGAGCTGCCAAAATCAAATAATCATTCCGTATAATTAGCCATTACAGTTCTAAACTTGAAACAAGATAAATAAAAAGTTAAGCAATTAAAAAGGTCATCAGATGTGTATTTAATGTGTATTCCAGTTGTAAAGTGTACATTTTGTTCGACATAGTTCAGCCCTGGAATGAATTCCACACAGTGAAACACTAGCCCCACTGAAAGAGCTATAAACTCCTCAAGAAAAATTCATTTAACTTTAGAAAGAGAAGGAAAAGAATAACTTCTTTCAAAACAGCTGTTTAACAGTAAAATAATAGGCTAAATACCACAAACCATATAAACATACTTGACATATCTAATATAGGTGGCTCATGAAAAATCAGAAATATATTGACTATAATGAGGCAACATAACAATTTCAATGCACGGCCTATGATGAACAATATTGTGTAAAACACTGCAAAAGAATGCCAATGAAGATATGTGTCGTCATTCTTACGAGGGATTAAGCTGTGCTGTGGTGCAGCCTGCACACAATAATATAAAAGCAGCCCACTGAATCTCGCTCAACCTGAAAGAATATAAAATAAGACAAAGCAATCGTATAAGTCTTACGATTTACAGGTCATCTAAGCATACCAAATAGCAGTGAAGATTTTCAGCTCATCTAAGCATACCAGAAAGCTATGAAGACTAAACTAAATGATGGTTAGAGGGGTGTGATCGGGTTACTGTAAGTAGTTACTTGAAAAATGTAGGAAATGGGTTATGGAAGTCTGGACGTGACTGCCAACCTCAATAATAAAAGTCTTATAATCTTTATCTATGAAGCTTCTGAATACAAGCAAAAAGCTAAAAATCAGGTTTACGTATTTAACTATATATATTACTATCTCGTCAACTTCTAAATCAATCAAATCACTGGATGTACCATCCATATTTAGTTATCATTTATAAATCATTTTGGACATTTCTTATAAGATCAAATCATGACAACTTTTCCAATTCCAAACACTTATTAACTGCATTAAGTACTTATTTGTCACCAAAAGCAAAATGACCCATAGACATGGTCTCTTGCCAGAATCACTAATTTTTGTTTTGTGCATGATTCCAAACAAGCTCTGCATCGCAATGGCCTATGCAGAAATTACTCAAACGTTGTGCTATTTTTCTTTTCAAATACAACTTTAAAAAAAGTAATTAATTGCTACATATGTTTAAAATTTATAATACCCAAAAATATGTTCCACTTAGTCAAGGAAAGTAAATATTATTACTGAAAGAAAAGAACATTATAAAACAGTAATATATAATAAGAACATGAAGTAAGAAATTGAAAAACAAGAAAATAAACTGGAAAATAAATACAAGGACATAGATACTGGTACATCTTTCATTTAAAATGTCTTAAAATTACTGTTTTTAGAACATATGCTTCCACATGGTGCAGTGGATAATGACTTAACCACCTAAGATACTTCGCCTGTTATTTCCAAATAAAATGTAGTAGACAAGTAGTGGTTATTTAGCATGATAACATCCAATAACCAAGGGTGGGATGAGCCGATGAGCCCAGCCAATCCCTCTCTCAAAAGTTTGCAGCATTGAGCGAACTACTTAAGAAAAATGACACCTGTGAGGATTTTTTTTTTTTTTTTTGGCTTCGTATAAAAAATTCAACATTACATCAAAATGAAAATAATATAATAGTTTCTAGATAATTGCTCGAAGTAATCTGAAAATTTAATATATGGCAAAGATGATGATACTCTCTGTACTGGAAACAACATATGACACCTTACTGAACAGTTTAGTAAAAGCATGTATAGTGGAGAACTTACTTCCTCTTCAGGATAATTCGATACAGTACGCCAGTGCTGATAATATTCAGATTCTTTAGTATTTGATAGCCTGGAGCATCCACATAGGCAAAGATATAATACTGCCAAATATACAATATATAAGAGATACGATGGCCAAAGCTACTAGTATGTGTACTAAGATTAAAAAATGATAAACCAACCTGGAGTAGATTCTTTACTAGGTAAAGTGCCGCAGGAATTGGGTATACACTAACTTCATCAAACGTTGTACTCAACCTAACAGAGTTTAAATGTAAGAGATACAAAAATCAGAAAACTTGTAACAAAACCAAGACCAGTAAAGATTTTCTTACGAGTATTATTGGGATTCAAGAGAAAAATAAATATAAGCCCGTCTATAGAAATGAGGCAATCTTATCTAGTCAATAGTTCACAATGCAGAACTCCATGTGCACTGAGATTCATATCCTAAAACTATAGTCATGTGGTAGCATCTTTTATATCAGCACCAATTCAAGACTGGGCCCACTAATAAAAAAGGTAATATATTGTCGCTATAAAATGAGATTGTTTGACAGGATATTTACATTTAAACTAGTCATGCATGGATATATCATGTTATGCAGGTAGTATAACGATGATTAAGTTGTCGATTAGTCATCCTGTTGCTGAAACATTCCTTGGAACCTTTGCCTAGCACTGTAGCACAGTTCTATTACTTCATCAATAAGATAATTAATCGTTAACTTGTGGACTACTAGGTGTTTGTTGATTGATTAGGGCATAACTCGACTACAATAATATGTTAAAAATAAAAAAATAAGACAATGTGATGCAAACAAGAGCTACTTGGATATAAAGGTGTTTGTAAATAATAGTCACTATAATCTATTACAATATTCTCTAAAATAGATATTAACTTTAAGAGAAAGGCAAATCAGAAAGGAAAAAAAGTCTTTAAAAAATAGAGAAAGAAACTATAGTCTATATTATCACTTTCATTTCCTGAAACAAAAGATTAACACCTTGCTCCCGAGTTTTAAATAGGGAAGAAAGTAAGTAAAATAGTTTCATTTTCACTCATGTTTGTGCTCCCGAGTTTTTAATAGTGACGAAAGCAAATGAAAATGAATAAAAATTGAGTCTATTTTCACTTCAAAACTTTCACTCCAAAAAAGGGATCAAAGTACTATACTTCTTCAACACTTGCTTTCCTCAATTTTAAAAACTCGGGAGTAGGGCGTAAGATACAGATGAGCAAGAGATTCCATAAAATCTATTTTAACATAATTGTTATTGCTCTCCTCTACGATGATACATAATAAAAGTCCCTTCATATTGAGCCCTATATAATAGAAACTATCTATTCTATCTACAATGTTAATATAACTTATCTACTTCAAGCCTTGGAGTTAATACAGTAAACTAAGATACATGTATCCATTTGCCTAATATTGGACATTTACACAATCGAAAAAACCTGTTATCTTCAGTAACACCATCAGTTCTCCAAAGTCTAGTCAATGCTGCAAGTGACAAAGCGCACTTCAACGCTTCAACCTGAGTCCAAATCAACGACATCAAATGTCAATCAAGCACCTTATTAATCAACTCGTCGTTAGTTACACAAACATTTAATATAGTAAATCTGAACAATTTTCTCACCAAAAAATTCGCAGTTGTGACACTATAATCATACTTCCCAGCTCTCTTCGACCACACAATAAGTATAGCTTGTGAACTCGTGAGAAACGTGAGTGCTAGTGTAACAACCGTTCTACCACATTCCAATCACGCAACACATCAAAAACAAAAAATTACGCAGGTCTACAATCGATCAATTAAAATTTGTTCATTTTCACATCAAGTAGTTAGCATTACTCACTTGAGCTTCCACTTCGACTTATCGCCAATTTTCCCCTCCGATTTCGGCAAAATACTGTCAATAACTGCTAAAATCGACAAACGAAACCTCGATAAACAACTAATTAAACTCAAATCAAAGCTAAATCAAACAGATCAAGTTCAAATCACACACAATCATACCAGGTCTACTCTCTAGATCATCAATAACTGCTGCTTCATTTTTATCCTTCATTAAATCAACAATTCAGCTCATATATACACACAATTGAAATGCATATGCGTGTGTGTGTGAACATTGAGTAATTTTTATGATAATCAAGCTTATCTACGACGAATGAAATAATCGAAATTGTTGAATCGGATATGTAAATGTGTATGTATTGTGTGTGTATAGGTTTGAAGAGGATGTTAACCTGATCTTTGATTCTTCTGTACTCCATTGGTGAGTGAGTAGTGAACTCAAGCTTGGTTGTATAAAATTCTAATTGATTGCCTGGTTTGGTTGTATATAATCCTCCTAATCGATTGTCAAATTTTTGAGTTTTTTTATATTTAAAACATGTCATTTTTTAATTTAATAATATTAAATATTATAAATATATTTAAAAATATTAACTATATTTTAATCATTAATACATCCCAAAAATACCATACACTCTATTTTCATATTATTAATAATTAATTAAATATAAAAAATTTATTAATACACACTCAAAATACTTTATATTATATTTTTTATTATAAATAAAATATACAAAAAAATCCGTACTTAGTACGAGTTATAAGCTAATATAGATTTAATTTCATGACTAATGTATTACTGTAGTCTGTATTTTTGTGCGATGCACGGATTATTTTAATAACTAGTTTACTAAACCGCGATTTACAGCGGCTTTATAATAATATCTTTAAATTTTCTCAAAAAATATTCTACAAAATACGTTTTTAAATAAAATAATATTTCTAATATAAAATTAAGTTTTGTTTTGAATTATATATATATATATATATATATATATATATATATAGTTCTATATCGTTAAATCAAAAATTACAATTATACCTTCACAGCTATTAAAATCTTCACTACCTCCAAATCTACTCCCAGTCAGAAAAAAATCAAAAAATATAAACAAGCATCCTTTTTGTTGCTGGGAGAATTTTTTATTAATAATGATCTCTTTTTGTCAAAACAAATAACAACAAAAACAACAACAAGCTCTTCCTTTTTAAAAAAAAAAAATTTAATGACCTTTTCTCAATATTTCTTATTCTTGTATGATTTTTGTTATATATGCGCCGATTTATTGAATTTTGTTAAAAATGAACACACTAAATAAATTCTTCGGTCGAATAAATCTTAACATGATATTTTCGAAATGCATACACTATAAATTTCTTAATATACAATTTTTATCTTTGAATTTTCGTGTATGAATTAGAGAAAATATTTTACTAAAAGATATAATCTTTTCTCATAAAAATTAGAGCAATACATATCTAAACGTTAAAAAACAATGATAAAATTTGTTTTTTAAAGACATGATGAATTCTCCACTTTCTAGTTAACTTGTATACAGGTGTATTAACTTTTAACTATAAATTCAAAACTAATAACGTACACAAATAAACATATAAATCAATTTATAACTGAATGTACATGAAAATCACCTTGCTCCGCCTATTATTTTAACTGATTAACTGATGAATCCCCCTCCTTATTAATCAATGTCTTAACTCAGTCAACACTAATAGCAAATAACTTGTCTTGTCAAAGATTTTAATATGATCCTGCATTAGGATACAAACAAACGTAATAAGATAAATAACATAAAGGAAAAAGTCTCATACTCATGTACTCATATACACACTTTTAACATGAACAAAAAAAAAATAAAGAAGAACATTGTTGACAACAAAAATTGCAGTAGACAATTAAAAGAGTTTAGGTGTATATTTATACTATCAATTAGCTGTTTGTATGAAAGTATTAAAGATAATTAATTATTTACCAAGTAATTACTTAATTTCTTATGCAAGACCGATCTAATTTCTTAACTTCTTATTTAGCAATATGTTCTTGTATTTTCTATTATATTACATTAAAAAGAAAGTTTAGGAGAGCAGAATTTAAGATAGTAATTTTATTTGAAAAGAAATATAATGAGAATATTTAGATAATAATAGAGGAAAGTTTAAAATAATGTAAGGTAATACACTTTTTTTTATAATTTAGATATTTTGAAGACAAGAATATTATAATCAAATATTTAGTTTCCTCCATTAGTAAAGATCTATTGTATATTTACTTTCTCCATTAGTAGAGATTTTAAATGCAAGAATATTATATTCCACCGCCCTCGTCTTCTCCTTTATATAATAGTATTGATTGTTATTTTATTATTTATATTTTAATATTTTATTAATTTTATTTATTAAAAAAAGTAAATAGACATGTTAAAATATGTAAACTTTTTTAAATAACTGAAAACATTAAAATAAATTTTGAAATAAATAAATAAGGATTTTTCCATGATATTTTTGGAAAAGTAGGTTTTAGTAAGAAAATACAGGAAAAATAACATGTTTTGTTGAAAAAAGGTAATTATCCCTGATATTTTTTCAAAAGGAGACGATTTTAGTAGAAAAATAGAAATTATATTTTAATATTTTATTATTTATATTTGTTAAAAAATAAGTAGGCATGTTAAAATATGTAAACCTTTTTAAATAATTAAAAACATTAAAATAGGTTTTAAACTAAATAAGTAAGGGTTTGCCCGTGTATTTTTGGAAAAATAAGGGTTTTGGTAGGAAAAAATAGAAAATGTAACATATTTTAGTTAAAAAATGTAATTGCTCATTATATTTTTGCAAAAGGAGAAGATTTTATTAGAAAAATAGAAAAAATTGTGTGTTTTAACTAAAAAAGGTAAAATAATAATGGAATTATTTACCTAAATGATAATTGTTAGTATATGTTATAGCCAAAATTTGATATTGGTACAAGGGAAGCTCAGAACTCGTACTCATAGGGGAGAGGGTGCCCCCTTAGGTCGTCCAACCCTTCAGGACGCGTCCTCTTGATGTGGACTGACAACTTGACATGAATGGATGACTTGACAGAGAATAACAACTAGATTGACATGGGATTTGCATATGGAAGACTTAGGACTTGCCCATATAGGAGTAAGGGCGTGCTCCTTTAGGTTGTCCACCCCTTGAGGACGCGTTCTCTTGGTTTGAAGTAGCTACTTGGTGATGAAGGATGGCTCCCTTGACTAGATACTGGCAAGATATTGAAGAATTCTCCCTTAGGATGTGCCCTAAGGGAGAGATGTATGTGGTTGAAGGCCTCCAGGGGTTTGCCTGATGATTGAAGATCTCCTCCTGTATTCAATGGACGCGTCCTCATTGGGGATGTGGGGTAAACCTTGGTGTGTGATTTGGGAGCTCTGTTCATGTACTCAATGAGCGCGTCATCATCTATGAATTAAGGAAATAGATGGTAACGGATGAGACTAGTCCTCGACGGGGAAAGTTTCCTTATTCGTGAAGTCCTGACGTCATAGATGAGCCTTGGGTCTTTGTGACTAGGCCTCATCGTCAGACATTCCTAAAGCGAGTCATAGTCTAATTATGGAAGGCGGTGGAAGACTTCTTATGGGTTTCGGAAATCAGAGACCAAGCCCATGAAGGTAACTTTCTCTCCAAGAACTACGTTGGGCTTGATCCCCTATAAATACGGGGTACGTAGGCACATTGTAGGGGGTTGGAAGAGAAGAGCTCAGCGAGCCACCACCAAGAAAACCATTGTAATCTCAGCCCCTAATTCATCACAACCACCACACTCCTTCGACTTTCTGGCGAAGAACCACCATTATGTCATAGTTTCATTTTGTTCATTTATTAATTTGACGTGAAGATTTATTTATTTATTTTTGTATAAATTTGATTGGACTCTTAACAAATTGTACCGAACTATATGCATGTTAAATGTTAATATTATGTTTCAAGTATTTGTGTTTAAGCAACTAGTTTTAAAACCCGTGCGAGGCACATGTTTGTTCTTAAATATTATGTAATTAATTTATTGTTGATTTTGATGTATTTGGTTGTAGTACTTTCATTTTGATGAATAAACTATCTTAATAATTTAAGATAGTGCTAGGAGTGAGGTTGAACATCCCTTATTTTTCTGTGTTGATTTTGATGTTTGTTGCATAGTTTGTTTTTTAAAAGACATGAATGATCATATTACATGTAAATAAAAATTTTAAAAAATATTATCTAATATGATTTTGCATGTGAATTTTGAATTAATTGAAGATGGATAATTCTCTTTCACAACCACTTTGACGATAGTTAAAATCTTTGTTGCACAGGAATGCCTCCAGGGTAACGTATTCAAGTTTGGGGATGTCACGGGTGCGGCATGGGAACGGTTTCGGGATGACCCCAAAATTTTGTGATTGGGTTAAAATGACTAAAATACTTGTCCCCTACTTAAAATAAAATTTCAAAACCCTAGTTTATTACATTGTACAACCACTACTTCTTCTCTCCTTCATATTATATAGATCAGTCATCTCTCTCTCCCCGTCAAATGTATACCTTGCATATATATATATATATATATATATATATATATTCATATATGTAGACACACACAAAATTCATCATTTACTTTTCAATTTTTAATCTAATAAATGAAATCTAAAAATCAAAGTGGTAGTGGTAGTGCACATGATGAAAGTGAGAGTGAATCTGAGAAGAATAAGATGTGGGATGTTGGTGGATAATTTGATTTTCTTGAAGATGTTGGATTTCTACACATGATGAGTTTGAAAATGGACATCAAGTTAATATCCGAAAATGCTATCATGCTAATATTTGAGAATGAATGATGTCATTTATGTTTAACCTTTTGGATGTTTGAATATGTTGCCTTTATCATATGTATAAATAATTTGTATCTTAATATATTAATGGTCGTACCGGTAGCCTAAAATTCTAAAATTACAGTTTTACATCCCCGTCCATACCCATCTCCGTGAAACATACGTTAAGATGACATAAAAACAAATAAATTTGATGTCATAAAATACTGAAATCATGTAATTTTTATAATTTTTATAATAGCATTAATTTTTGTAATTATATATATAAGTTGCAAAATAAGCCGTATACATTAATGAAAATTAGTTATTAATGTAAAATGTAGCATTAAAGGAGATATTTATATGAAATAATGAGGTAAGGGGTAAATTTGTCATTTTATAATTTGAAGGGTATAGTTGTCATTTCACATGAATTAATTGTCTCAGGCAACCCCCTAGTTGCTCTATTATATATATAATAGATAGATGTCTATGCATGATTGTTCTCAATATTATCAGTTAGATAAGATTTGTAATACAACTTAGAACTATATATTAATTATATTTACATCGTTATTGCATACAAATAATTGTATATTAATTACCGTTATTAATTCCATATAAAAAAATATTAATAGTTTATATTTAACTATTACATGCAACTTACAGGTTATTAAGATATAAAAGTAAAATTATCATATAAAATTAAATTGTTAAATTTAGTTTCCATAATCAGATGTTTTAGTAAATCGTTTTCAACAATGATCGTAAGAAAATTATTGATAATCATGTTGTCCTTTTTAGACCCTGAAATTTTTTAATTCACATAATCAATTCTCCAATTAAAGTATTAATATTTTTATTTACAAATATTAATTCACATTATCAATTATCTAATTAAAGTATTTATATTTTTATTTCTTTTATTTCATTTGACAAAATAAGTCAAATTACAACACACTGAACCCTTTACATGAAGAAAACCCACTTATCTTCAAGCAAACTAACTACAACCACAAAATCAAACTTACCATCTACAGTTATCTTTTGGCCGTACTATATATATATATATATATATATATATATATATATATATAGAGAGAGAGAGAGAGAGAGAGAGAGAGAGAGGCGTAGAGGAAAAAATCTAAAATAAAG
Organism: Heracleum sosnowskyi; assembly: GCA_030848705.1. Lineage (NCBI taxonomy): Eukaryota > Viridiplantae > Streptophyta > Magnoliopsida > Apiales > Apiaceae > Heracleum > Heracleum sosnowskyi. The sequence goes on from CM061239.1 coordinate 18,019,818, forward strand.
TAATGTCGGAGGGCAATTCATCGGCCGAGGATTATTCGTTCGTCAACCATTGTTCGATTCCATTTCCATGGGTTGTAGGAGAGAGTGGTGGTGGATTTCATTACCAATATAAAAAATGAAGACAAATATGATATTGGTGAAGTGAGCGCGGATGATGCAGGGTTGATGGATGATCCATCTAGTAGAAACTTGGAAGCAGTGTTGAGTTCTATACCAATGGCTTAGAGGTTCTGGTTCACGATAATATAAGGTGTTACACCTTCATTCTATATCATTGCCCTTATCAATAGAATTGCAAGACCGTTTTTTTCTTGGTGCAAAGGTATGCATGATTTTCCTCACTATCATTTATACAAACCTGTTAATAATCTCAAATTCAAAAAGTATGCGATTAATGCACTACATGTTCATTACGACTAGTTCTTTTAGACTGCCTTATTTCTTTCCATCCAAGGAAAAAAAATAGAAATATGTCATAGAGAACAACATCACATAATGCGGACAGATCAGTATGGAAAAAATTTGAAAAACGAATAATATTTTAATATGATATAAATTAAAATAGGTTTTTCGACGAACCAGGCGGATGAACATGATTCAAATTAGTAGTTTACAAGAATGTTAGTCAAATTAAATGTTATGTCAATTTTCAATTGAGATATGTTATTGTTTTATTTTGTTCATTTATTAATATGACGTGAAGATTTATTAATTTATTTATTTTTGTATAAATTTGATTGGGCTCTTATCAAATTGTATCAAACTCTATGCATGTTCAATATTAAAGTTATGTTTCAAGTAGTTGCATTTAAGTAATGTCTATGTATAGTTGTTCTCAGTATTATGAGTTTGGTATGATTTGTAAAACAACTATATGTTAATTATATTTACATCGTTATTGCATACAAACAATTGTACTATATCAATTACCAATTCTTATTAGCAATTTCATAAAAAATACTAATAGTTTATACTCCATCTAACTATTACACGCAACTTACAAGTTATAAAAATATAAAAATAAAATGATCATTCAAAATTAAATTGTTGAATTCAGTTTCCGTAGTCGAATCTTTTAGTAAATCTCTTATTTTCAACAATGATCGTAAGAAAATTATTAATAACCATGTTATTCTTTTTATACTCTGAAAAATATTAATGTACATAATCAATTCTTTAATTAAAGTATTCATATTTTTATTTACAAATATTAATTTACATTATCGATTCTCTAATTAAAGTATTCATATTTTTATTTCTTTTATCTCATTCGACAAAATAAGTCAAATGATCTTTTCAAGCAAACTAACTCCAACCACAAAATCAAACTTACCATCTACAGTTATCTTTTGGCCATACTGCGTATAAGAGAGAGATGTGCAGAGGAAAATATCTAAAATAAAGTAATGACGTAGGGCAATTCATCGGCCGAAGATTATTCGTTCGTCAAATATTGTTCGATTCCATATACATGAGTTGCTGGAGGGAGTGGTGGTGAATTTCATTACCAATATAACAAAGACAAATATGATATTGGTGAAGTGAGCGCGAACGGTGCAGTGTTGATAGATATTCATCCTTGTCAACTTCATCATTTTTATCACAACTCAAATCCTACCTCATTCTCAAATATGAGAATTTATGAAAGCCTTCATCTGTTAATCCTTGAATTTTCTTTTCATCAAAAACAACATGTACAGATTCCATAACAATGTTGATTCGAAGATTGTAGACTATGTAGACTTTTCCTAGCTGCATATCCAATAAAAATAGCTTTATTTGCTTTTGCTTCAAATTTACGAAGATTCTCACCTTAGTTTTTTTAATACAAAACACTTGCATCCGAAGACATGTAGAAATTTAATTGTTGGTTTCTTTCTTTTGAACAATTTATATGGAGTCATGCATTTTGCTTGATTAATCAGAGAAATATTCCGAGTGTAACATGCAGTATTAATTGTTTGAGCCCAAAAATATTTTGGAAGCTTTGGTTCACCAAACATTGTCCTTGTAGTTGCAATAAGATATCTGTTTTTCCTTTCAACCACATCATTTTGTTGTGGTGTTCAAGGTGCAAAAAACTCATGCAAATTTCCATTTTCTTCACAACATAGCTTCATTACAGAATTCTTGCACTCAATTCTATCTTGATGTGATTGATAATGATTTTACTTGCCTCATCTTTGGAGTGCAGAAAATATGTTCATGTAAATTTGGAAAAATCATCTACAACCACAAGACAATATTTCTTTTTTGAGATTGACATCACATTTACTGGTCCAAATAAGTTCATATGTATAAACTGTAATGGCTCATCAATTGTTGACTATGGGCCTGTTTGGCAGCAACCACTTATGTATTATAAGTTGATAAGAGCTTATGAGGGGTGTTTGTGTACTCAGCTTATTTGATAACTTATAACTTATAAGTTGATAAGTTGAATGTTAGAAATACCAACATTTTACTTAACTTATCAACTTATTCTTTGATTTCTTTATTTTTCTAATATTTTATATTTTTACATTTGTGTTTTTAAATATTTTTTTAATTTAAAATACAAGTGTTGAAATCATTGTATTTAAAAATTATTTTTTCAAATTTAATTTTGCAAATTCTTCACTAACTTATAAGTAAATTTATCCAAACACCAGTCTAACTTATAAGAATTCATCAACTTATCACTCATATGACACTTACTCATTTTAAGCTATAAGTCAACTTTTTTGTGATACCCCAAACACGCACTATGTCTTGATCTTGAAAGAGGCCTTATTTTGCTTCACCTTTTTGGAATGCATCATACAATCAATTCTTAGAAAATTTTAACTTTGGAATACCTGTAACAAGATTTTTCTTAACCAATTAATTCTTTGACTTGAAATTCAAATGTAACAATTTCTTGTGCCATAACCAACTTTCGTCCTTGCTAGTCATATTATTTTATTAATTAAGTATTAAATAGACCGAAAATCAAAATTTTTAATGTTTTGACTTTAATAAGATCTTTCTTAACCAATTAATTCATTGATTTGAAATTCAAATGTGACAACTTCTTGTGCCATAAACAACTTTCAACCTTACTAATTATATTATTTCATTAATTATTAAATAGACCGAATACTAAATCAAAAATCAAAAATTTTAATATTTTGGCTTTAATATAATAATATAGAAGTATAAATAGATAGCATAAATCAGTGACACATCGAGAATTTTTTTCTCGTGAGGGCATTATGTACTTAAATGAGCTATGTCATGAGTTATAGAGTGGGATATCACAACCTCAAATTTTTTTTGTTCATGTTTAGTATATATTTTATACATTTTTGATGTTTCAATTCTAAAAATTTAGTGTTATAATCATTTAATCTCTAACTTATGATCATATAATAATAAATTAAATAACAAACAACTCAAATTAGAATATAATAACTAACATTACAGATTCTTTTGGGGGAGACATTTTATAAAATATAAATAATTATACCATAAATATTTAATAAAAAATCGCAAATTTTTATTTCTCAGAGACAGATATGGGTTTGTTTATTCATGACAGACAGTTACAGGCATTTAACCACAGTGAAAGAACAATTACCCAAGCAAATTAACCAAAGAAAGTGACACACATTGTCACTATATAAATCCCCATGAAACCCTCCTCCAACATATAAACACCGACATCATATACACAAACCCTAAAAGACAAGCACACAACAATGCAATCGCACGATTCTCGTCTCGCTAATGGCGCTCGCCGTAACAATAAATCAACCTCGCCTACTAGAGGTACCGATTTAAGCTTTAAATATTTCTTTTGTTTTAATTTAAATTTTGTACTCTTTTGCATGCGATTTATAATTTTTGTTATGTTTTTAGATTTATTATTCTTCGGAAATGTGATTTACGACGTCGATTTTTGTTGAAGATCGGAAATGGGAAGTACGGTTAAAGTGAAACTCCAATACGAATAGAGCCTGATGGCCCTGAGTTCTTCATTTTTTCCCTCTCCCATTTTGTTGATGTGCATTTCGACAAAATCACTTATAAACAGTCATAAATTGAATTCACTTGCTTTAGCTTGCTTGTGATTTCCTTTGTTGCCTTAGTCGGTTGATGTGCAGATGCATTGATCTTTGATAGTGGATATCTGGACATATGATTTATCTGTTGCATATTGCTGCAATCTATCTTCATTTTTGCATTGCATATTTTTTTTTTCTGTAAATGCAAATTGGAATAATATCAACAGTCATTGTTGCAGTGATTGATTGCTTGCTGTACTTGCGATTTCGTGGATAAGATTTTGCTTTGATGTTTCCTTATTATATGAGAAAAAGTACCTTAGATATTAGAGATTAGAAAAAGATTAATGGTGAAATTAGTTTGGTCTAGCAGAACTGTTGGCTAGAGATACAATTCAGTCTTGCCATAATGATACTTTGACTGCTACTTAATAGACAGTCTGCAGTCAATTTAAGGATACGGTGTATCATCTATTGCATTTAAGCCATTGAATCATATTCACCAGGGAAGTACTTTTTCCAAGTATGTTGTAGGAATATATGTGATCGAATATAGTTCACAACACGCGAAACAAATGATGCTTGGAGTGTGATCTATAGATGGAACGTGCTGGCTCTGATATCTTTATTATTCGTCCCAATACCATATTCATTTGAAGAAAAACTCCTATAAATGGTCATATATTGGATTCACTTGCATTGATTTCCTGTTGATGGCTTAGTCAATTGAATGCAGACGCATTCTTCTTTATTAGTGGATAGCTACAAGTGGCATATAAATGCTATATATCTTAATTTTTGCATTACCTATTTTTTTACCCTGTAAATGCATAATAAATTGATATCAATATCAGTAAAAATTTAAACTAAGATCTTGTGTCTTCTTCTGTTATCATCCATTGTCAAGATTATAGGGAGAAGATCACATACTTAAAGTTCCTTATATCAAATGCCGAAGCTGGTATAGTTATTGGGAAAGGCGGTTGCACAGTTTCTGATTTCCAGTCACAGTCTGAAACACTCATTCAGTTATCAAGGAATTATGAATTCTTCCCGGGAACTTCTGACAGGATCGTTATGGTTTCCGGACCAATCAATTGCGTTCTTAAGGCGGTTGAGTTGATTCTTGAGAAGTTTCTTAATGAGGTAATCAGAGCAATTCCGTTCGTGTTAGCTTGTAGTTGGTTTTTCCAGAGAGCATTATTTTAGTTTATTTGATTCTATTTCTCTCTAGACATATGGTGAAGGTGAAGAAGGTGAAGATGAGCCAAGTTCAAAGCTTGCACTTGTTGTACCTCATAGCTGTTGCGGTGGAATCATTGGAAAGGGAGGATCTAATATAAAGTATGCACAATGCTTATTACGTGTCGTCCATTTATTAGTCATTTTTAAGGCGATATTTTGTATCTTATATCCGTAATCTTTTTTTTTTTGAAAATTGTAAGTGAGGCTGCAAGAAGTGATATGATTCCTTTTTAGTTTAAATTTAATGCTCACTCATTATGTTCTGTAGTTTCTATCTAGTTTATTACATACCGCAGCCCGGCTGAGCAAATGATTGATGCTCTGCTCATGAATTTTGTGGTGACTGTTTTTGAGTTTGTTTCTTGTGCTAGTATAATGCTTTTGTGTTTATCAATAATGCAAGATAGCAAACTTTATAGATTTTGAGTTTCCTTGCTTGCAATATGTTTTTTCGTGCTTCATAGCCTTCTTGACATGCATCTGATCCATAAGATGATTCATTTCGATTATAATAATGTATTAGGAAAAGTGAGAATATATAATACCTATTATTTTGAAATGTCTAAATTTGCATGTTAAGGGTGTTTTAATCAGTTTATATACATTGACAAGACATTTTTTAGGTTTGTATTCATACATGTTTGGACTTTGGAGCTCTTATTTGTAAAATTTAATTTTATCAATACAAGGTACACTATTTAATTACAAGTTGAAAATAATCTACTGCTTGATACTTTTGATTTAGATGTCTGCTCGAATAAAAATATTTTCTATGGTTTCTGTTATATAATTGTATCACTTGGATTTCCTTTTGTATAAGCACTGGCAGTGAACCAGTGGAGCATTGTTGTTATTTCATCTTCCCTGTATCTGCATGCATTTATCTAACAAGGAAACAAAAGATAGAATTAAAGTACAGATAACCTAGTGTCTCAATGTTGCATGAGTTCTTAAAATGTTAATATATTATTATTAATTATCTGACTGCAAGACGAGGAGTATTCCATTTTATTATTCTAAGTTGGGTTTCCTGTATCGAATGGAATTTTACTTACTGGTAATGTGAGCATTAGGTGAGCTGCATATCCTTTACATCATACTTGAAGGATCAGCGGTATTCATTTAGCTTGACACTGTAGTTTACTGACTACAAATTGTGTGTATGTGATCCTTGAACAGGTCGTTTAAAGAATCATCCCAAGCAGGCATCAAAATATCCTCTCAGAATGACCTTTATATCGGCTTGTCTGATAGGCTAGTGACAGTGGTTGGTACTATTTCAGAACAGATGCGGGCCGTTGACTTGATTTTGCAGAAGTTGACTGAAAATCCTTACTATACACAATCCATGAATGTTCCATTGTCATACGCTGGTATGAATATATAATCTATAAATTCAGTTGGAGCTAATTGTTATCACAGATCTGTACAGTAGAAGGTAAAAGAAAAGAAGTAAAATGACTAGTAATGTTGTGTATGTGCCATAGGACATTCGTCATAGCCTCTCAGGAGCCAAGAGCCTGTGCTTCACGTAATTATATTTTAGTAAAATGACATATATATTACAAATTGATGTTCTATGGGACAAGCGAGTTACCCCCACGTAGAATTAGTAGGTAAGAGATAGACTGTCAGTAGGTTGTTTGGACATTACAATATACTTGTGTTTGCTGTCCTCATTGTCTTCATATACAGGAAAGGAATTTAAACATTAATCGGTCAGCTGGCTCAATTTATTTTTCCATAAAGGAGACATTAACTTTTTATTTTTCAAATGAGTTGGTATTACCTTTAAGATTGTAAGACCACAATAACAGAACATTCCATAAAGGAGACAATAAAATTTTGTTTTGCAAATTAATGATTGATCGACAAAATAGCGTTCCATCCTTTTTGAAGTCAGATATCTATTTTGTTTCTATAAATTACAGAATTAAAGGATAATATATTTTGAATTGGAGGAAATGTTTACGTATTTATTGGATTTTACAAAAAAGAAAGAAGAAGCTATATTTATAAGTTATAACAATCAATATATCAAAGAACTGTACAGTACTTTTGGTCTCTATTAACTGCATGTAATATATTTTACAAATTCTTATGTGTCCAAGCTTGTCCAGAATGCAGAATTAGAATCATACCGAGGAATTTTCAAGGATTGAATCGCATTTTTGGTTGGAATACCATTCATATCTGATATAACTTATAACTTATATACCATTCAAGTATTGTCTGTCGGGTTGGTTGTTTTATTTCCATCATCAACTTATATTTTTTGGACTACCCTCGAGTCTAATGCTGCATTTGTGACTGTCACTAGGTTCTTCTGTCTGCTATACTATTCGGGCACTAAAAAGGTTGTACCAAGTTTGTGATTCTAAACTGAAATTAGGAGCTTCTGTTAGCTAAAAGGTAGAAGGTGTTCTAAGAGAGTTGTTAGTTACAGAGTTACAGGCATGCGAGTTACAACTTTGATTGGTATTTTGGAGAGAGTTGTTTGGTAAATTCTCTTGATCATACTTACAGCATCCATAAGACACCTGGGAGAGAAGAGAAGCCAGTGCCCCACAAGCTCCCACTTGTTCACAATCTGATTTATATATTTATTATTTTTTGTAACTTATGTGCTGCATATTGTTTCTATGTCAGGGTATAATGTAGCAAACTCTAATGGAGTTGGAGCTAAGATGTTCACTAACAGCTATCAGAACAAGTATCAACATAACAAGGTTAGCTCTATCTGTAAGTACATTAACAAAATTTAATAATACTTGCTTATAGTTTCATTACAGTTACCAATATAGTTGCTTGCTAAAAGTTTAGACTGACTAACAAATTAACCATCCAGACACATGCACAACAACCAGTAACTAGCTATGTAACAAAAATAAAACTTCAAAAAGATTAAAATTAGCCCCACATAATGTACACATATATTTGTTTATTAAAATATTAACTTTCTTGATATATTCTTCCAAGTCACATATAAGAACTTATTACATCACGTGTCTTACTATTTAATCTGGTTATAATATCAACAAAAGAGAAAAAGTAGCTTATATATTGGGATGAAGAAAGAGGAAAAGTAGCTCATATAATGGGATGAAGGTGCAAAATAGCACATTCTGGAGGAGCAGCCTTTTTTGGCACATTTAGTAGTGCATATAAGCTATCTGTGGTATATCTTGGTATACTGTCTTCAGTCATAAAACTTCTGGTCATATGAACTATAACAATTTGTATAAAGTAAGTTTATTAGTTCCTAATTTCAAGTTGCTTTTCCGCATTTGTAATTATATACGCTCTTACAGAAATTCTGTTCTCCATTATCCGTTACTTTGTAAAACAGAAAACTACAAGATGATTCTTCATGTGTTAAATTGTTTTCAAACTTAATACTACATACTACTTATCATGTGAATGAAAAAAACTCGGTAAGCAATGAAGAACACATTATTACTACATATGATTTGAAGAAGGTCTCAATACTAAGGCATAACATATGATGGCAATGGTTCTGAAATGACTTTATGCAGCAAGGCTTGAGTGAAGTTCTAAGCTCAGAGGATGTTATGTCATTTTTTTTTGGTATTGACTCGATTTTTCTAGTCTTGGATTCAACTTAATCATTATCATTTTGCATCACTATCAGTCTTGATGGTATTCTTTAAGACCTATCTTTGAGTGAACAGGGACTAGTTGAGCATACTGTTTGCTCTGGGCAGCTGATCATATAAGCTTGCTAGCATTCTCTAACTAAAAGTTTATCTTTGGTAGAAACCCATACTAAATATTATATTTTTATGACAGTCAAGTTTTGGCTTGAGGTTGCAATTGATCCTCTATAGACCTGTTACCTAATGTTTACTGGGTGGTAACTTTTTGAAGTTCTTCTGCATGCATGCACATTAATGATGAGGTGGTTGTCCGAGATATTGGTCATATCGTTGGGTAGATCCAGTTCTTGCACTTGTTTTATGATTGCACTCTATATGTGCACCTCTGCTTATCAATCCTCTTACGTTTTTGTGTTCATGTTATAGTTGCCAATTATAAAATACTGCAGTGATGAGCTGATGCGTATATACTGCGCTCTGTACTGTAATTATGTTATATTTTTGCAGATCATAACTTATTTATGTTCTGGTTTCTATAACAGGGCCCTGGTGTTCTGCAGGAAGGTAACTCTGTCACCATTGGCGTTGCTGATGAATATATAGGGCTTGTTGTTGGTCGTGGTGGAAAGAATCTAAGAGAGATTAGCCAGGTATATCAGCTATTTCCTGTTGGCTTTTATGGCCAGTTTTTTACTCTTCCTACTTATTTTTTTACAGATTAGTGGGGCCTTGATAAAGATATCGAACCGAGATGATTTCATATCTGGGACAACTGACAGGTATAGAACCTAATGCTGCACTTATCCCTGTTTGTTTAAGCTTAAAAGTAACCTTTTTATGTTGTGTTTGGAATGAATGAAATTATAAGGGAATAATGAAGGCAGGAGGGAAGATTTGAAAAAAAAAAATGAGTGCGCGCAAATTGTTTATAATCAAAATTGTGAAGAAAATTGGTATGTTGGAAAATTAATGGAGCATTCCTTTTCAAATTGAGGGGTTTGAGCTCTAATTTAGGTTGTTAAGAATGTAATGGAGGAAACAATGAAATTATTGAACATCTACCCATAATATAGTTCAAATTTTATTCCATTCCCTGCAATGTAATTCATCCCAACCAAATACAACATTAGTGTTAAAATTATATGAAGTACCTCCCTAGTCTCTAGGCACCTTTAAATAGTTAAAAGTAGCAGTTAAAGATGCTTCTAACTCGCGTGACTTCTAGCTTATTTGGCAAAATGAACCCGCATTGTTTGAGGCTAACTGGCTTAGTGTTTTGATGTGCTTGCACCAAATTTTGGCAGGAAAGTGACAATCACAGGGTCACAAAGAGCAATCCGTGTAGCTGAGGACATGATAAACCGCAAAGTAGATATCGCTTTTGAGCAGTACTAGAGTGATCAGGAAGATCTGTGATCCATTTTTGTTGAGCAATCCATGTAGCTGAGGACATGATAAATCGCAAAGTGGATTCCGCTTTTGAGCAGTACTAGAGTGATTAGGAAGATCTGTGATCCGTTTTTGTTGAGAGGTTTATTAGTAAACCTTTCTGCAAGTTATCTAATTTTAAGACTAATGTTGGAGTTAGTTGAGAGTAATCAAGCATACATACACACGTAGTGCTCTACATGGTGACTACCTTGGCAACAGATTGTAGTCTCAAAATGACATTATTCCCGGAAGAGGCCTTTTATATCACAAAAATCCAACTAAAATTCCTGTAGAAACCTCTGTAGTAGCAACTGTAATTGGAGGATAATGTAGCTTTGCGCACCTCTTGGCGGTAAACATTTTAGCAAATATGCCTGTTACAGCTTTTGTTAAATTTTTGGGCATTATCTCTGCAGTTTGATCTGACTGTTCTCGGTTTTTTCAAATATGGTTATCACTTATCACAGGTTATAATTGATTACGTTATTTGATGATTGCAACTGTCAGTTTCACCGCATAAAGGTGATTTGAAGTCCCTGCAGGCTGCAAGATTAGTTCACACCAGTTGCAGAAACTGTGACTGACTGACTATCATGATCATGGAGAGATTTTCACTACGCGAACTGTCCTAAAGTATAAACCAAGACAGGAGATAAAAGGTAAATATCGAACCGTGGTTTATATTACACACACAGGGGTAAGAACTATCATGCTAGTCAATTTGAAACAGGATTTGTTATTATTCAACAATGAGGTATAATCATTATACATTAATCGAGTGATAAAAACACCCATGCAGCATTCACCTACACATATGTAAACGAATGTGTGACAAAAGCCAACTTATTGCGCAAATACAGTGGCCAATTGGCCATCTTAATTTAGTTGATATATGCATGGCATAAACTGTTCATGGTTCATGATCACCCCCATCACCACCACCTGATCCGTAACCTGATCCACTGCCATATCCTGACCCATAGCCTGAACCACCACCACCACCTCCTCCTCCGCCTCCACCGCCGCCTCCACCACCGCCTCCTCCACTACCCCTACCACCCCCTGATCCATATCCTGAGCCACTACCACTACCATACCCTGAACCACTACCTGATCCAGAACCACCACCGGATCCACCTCCACCTCCTCCCCCTTGACCCCCACCACCACCTCCACCCCTTCCACCACCTGAACCGTATCCTGATCCACTTCCAGACCCATAACCTGATCCGTAACCCCCACCTGTCCCTCTTCCACCTCCCCCACCACCGCCTCCTCCACTTCCTCCTCCTCCACCTCCACCATTGCCATACTCTTCCCCTTCCCCACCGTACCCGGAACCACCCCCAGATCCATACCCGGAACCATATCCTGAACCAGACCCATAATCCGACCCGCCTCCTCCCCCGCCACCTCCTTTTCCACCTCCGCCGCCACCCCCGCCACCTTTACCATACAATGCCTTAGGAGACCTGGCTGCAAAGCAGACATCCACCAAGAACAGAACCAAAAATGCAGAAGCAATCATCTTTGGACTAGCCATTGTCATAAACTTTCCGAAACGCAAATGGGAGAAACTTTTCGAATATAAGACTTTGTTTCAGCGTAGTACAAGTTGAATGTAGGACAAATTATGGTAAACCAAGGACACTACTTATATAGGCAATGCTCAACAGTAAAGTTGCATGGGAATTCTTGTAGTAATTCTGTTTAACTTGTTCTTTATTGATTGGAAAGAAGCAAGGTGTCCCATAAGAGAGAGTTAGTGCTGTTGTTGGAGTGGTAGGTGCCTAGACGGTAGTGGTGGTAAGTGTCAATTGTGATAAGTGGGGGACTCATTATATATTTCTGCGTTGATTCAAATTCTTATTGCAGTCTAGCTTTTTCCCACTTCTGACTTCACCGCCATAAACTAAATATGGACGGAACACTAATCAAAGATCATGCAAAGATGGGTTTTGTCATGTGGCCTTGGTTCTAAACCTTCAACGTTGTGGTACATTTTCATTTTGTCCATGCATGCTTTAGTCTAGCTGGTTTGATTCATGAAAAAGCCTACAATGACTAGTGTGGTTAGGAAGAAAAGAGTGTTATTATTTCTATATATATCAAAGTAACCACTCCTATCGTCATTTAGTGAAAACGTAGAGGAATAAAGGATCGATTTTCTGCCTCTGGCATAAAACTAATTAGTTACAAATTATAAGTTGAACCGTGATAATTTATTAGTATTTTCTGACAGTCACATGGTAGGATTACAAGAGATGAATTCATAATTTGAGTCGACCAACGGATTAATATTCGAAAGATAGGTTCGAGAAAATGTATTTTCTTATCAAAGACCGGATCATCATATTTTATATTCGAAAGATATGTTTAGAAAATACGTGATGAAGACAACATAGATCCAGATATGTTTGTAATATACTTATTTTCCAGCCAAACATAAACGAGTTAAAACTCTTTTTGCTATTTTCTTAATATGATCACAATGAGCTTAATTATGGTGATTCGGAATAGGAAGTGTTTGATTTCGATTAATTACCTCCAGTAAGAGGCAAATTACTTCTTCAAACTTGAAAGTGTCAAATCATTTGTCAAATGTGTGTGTATAACTGGAGGCCATACGCGTGGTAAGGACAATACTCACCACCACCTATCTCTCTCATACAGATTGACACAATATATTGAAAACCAAAAACAAAAACAAAGACCCACAAGATAAATTACAATCAAAGTCTAAAAAACACTTTACTAGTGGGCATACTCTTTGTGTTTACGTTTGAAGGATTGACACATGGTGATTTTACATTCTCTATAGACCCATTCTATTCCATAGTGGACTTCATTATGATGCAAGAACAAACCTAAACACGACACATCTTCAATTTTAACTTCTGGTGCTTAACTAGGTTTTGACTTCTTCCGCTACAAGAAATTATGGGCAACCTCTCTGTGACTAAATTTAACCGTTTGTGGTCGAATTTATGGACTTTTTGTTGCCGATGGAAAAAGAAGGCTAAATTCGACCGTTTCTAATCAAAAATAAAAATGATCGAATTTGGTCAGTAGAATTTACTACTAAATTCGACTGATTTTTCTTATTGGTCGAATTTAATCATAAATTCGACCAAATATTTTATGTAGTCGAAACTAAAATCCCCCTCAAAAATGAGGGAAAAGTCTCACCAAAATATTAAATTTAGAAAACTAAATTCGACCAAATTCGGTCGAGTTTAAAATTAAGGTTGGCGGTAATTTTGCCGCTTATATTTTTTTCAATTTTGATAAAAATCGGGAAATTTCCCGCCCAAAATTCACCAAACTATTCAAATATATTTTCAACCGAATTTAGTCGAATTTAATAAATGTGACCGAATTCGGTTGAATTTATTTTTTCAGAATTTTTTAAATATGTTATTAATTTTATAAATGTTTGTACACATCATGAAAAATAAATAAAAATACAAGGACAACATTCACTACATGTAAAAATTTAGTTAGTACAAAAATTTTACATAAATTTTTTATATAATTAGAAAATGTTGAACTTTCATTTTTCGATATTTTTAGAAAAATTAAATAAAATATCTAATTGTTGTTAAAAAATACAAAACAAATATGAAAGTATTTTGACGACATACTACATTCAATAAAATAAATTTGAATAAATAATAGTCGGTAGAAAAAAAATCTTCACAGCTCTGTATATCGCCATAGTTGAGTAGAATACGGGGAGTTTATGGTTTAGATTTAGGAGTTGGGCTAGGGTTAGAGTTTTTATTTTATTTAAAAATTATTTTGATTAATCCAACCGTACGGATGTGAAGATTATCAAAAAATTATATATATATATATATATATATATATATATATATATATATATATATATAGTTACACTCTAGGAAGAACACTTTATATAAAGAACAATAAAGAACACCATCATAAACACTTTATTTTTCATAAAAATTGATTTTTTAAAATTAGAATCATAAAATTGAACAACAATTAAGCCTAACATATCGAATTTAACGTAGAATCTCATCTAAATTTAAAAATTAAACATTACATATAATCCAGTATAGAATCCACTACAGAATCTTGTATATATATTTATCACAATGAAATTACATGTAATCATGTTTTATTTGATTCTATTTTTTTGTTAATTCTATTTTTATTCGTAATAAACCTTTTTTGGTGAAAAAATTATAATCAACATGTAATTTATGTAAGATTCTATGGTGTTATTTATTGTTTTTTATATAAGAATGTTCTTCATGAAGCAATGACATATATATATATATATATATATATATATATATATATATATATATATATCACTTACACTAAATTTGACCACAAACCCTAGTTGGTTGAATTTAAGCTTTAGCTCGACTGATATCGGTCGAATTTAGCTAAATTCGACCAACTTAAGTTTCGGTCAAATTTAGCTAAATTCAACCGATATCAGTGGAATTTACCTGTGTTCTGTTTTCGACCAAATTTGATTGAATTTAGTAAAATTGAGAATAAGCCAATTTATTCATGCAATGTGTCACATGGATTGCTCTTTTTTACATTAAATCTAGACCATTCATTTCTTTCCTAAAATATTTCATCCTAACCATTAATTCAATTACACTCATCTTTTTCTCTTTTATAATTTTCATCCATTCATATTCTCTCATAAACATTCTTCTATACTCCTACTCCATTCTTCTTCTCTAGCAAACATACATATCAATTTATGTACATAAATACTAACACATGTTTCATACATTTCAAACAATATATATACATCCTTTAATTACATTTTTAACATTTGACGAGTTCATCTTCATCACTTCCGGCCTCTACGACCTCCGATGAGTTCATTTCCGGTAACTTAAAAGCGAAATAACACAAGTCATTATAATTATACACACACTAAGTTAATTTTTTTTTTTAATTTTTTTACATTTGGATATTATTGGGGTAGAGTAATTTTTATAGTGTTTGATTTTTAATTATGTGTTTCAAAAGGAATGAAAAATTGTTGTATTTTTAGTTCAACATTATTGATGTATATTATTTTAGGATTAGTAGAAAAAATAACTATTATATCCATTATTGTTTAATGTAATCATCCTTCTTGATATGTAGAAACTAGTGAAAATTGCAAAAAAATTGTGCATTTCTTGGGCAACATATTCTGTTGTTTTTTTTTAAACTGGTGTTCGTTAAATTCGAACGAATTTGGTCGAATTTAACAAATAATTTCGACTGTATTCGGTCGAATTTAACATACTAAATTTGACCATATTTGGTCGAATTAAATTCACTTTGGGCGCCAAAATTTGAAATTTTGAAATTTTTACCAAAATTTGAAATATTTGGTCGAATTTAGTGGGTCGAATTTATATGGTCGAAAATAGACGGTCGAAATTAGCTAATTTCGACCGTTTTTCTTTGGTCGAAATTAGCCGAATTTTTTGTAGTGTTCACCTATTGTTTGTTTTATTTGTGTCAATAATAACTTAACACGTTATAATCGTATCTTCGGATAATGGAGAAGGCTTACGCCTTCCTCCGGAGTTTTAAAAATGATGGAAAGCAAGTGGAGAATAGGTAAATTAGTTTCATTTTTACTCATAATTGTGTTCCTCAAATTTTAAAAGGAACAAAGACAAGTGATAATGAATGTAAATTTGACACACTTTCACTTCAAAATTTTACCACTTACTTCCTTCCCTATAAAAAACTCGAGAGCATGGCGTTAGTGATTCTACAATAACACATCCGTGAGACGTTGATTGGGTTCTTTGTTTGTTTGCGAATTTTTTTCGTAAATAAATTAGAAATTAGAAAAACTGATATAAATGCAGGTTATTAGATGAAGTGGGTGCAGGAGATCGAATTCGAAACCTATTCCAACATGAAGTTTAATATCATGTTAAGTAATCAGCTTATTTAAAATTTAGAGATGTTAAAGGAAGGTTCTACCCAGATTTTTTTTCCATAATCAAACATTTAATACTTGCACATTAATGGAGAAGAAGAAAAAACAGGCATATTGCTTCCTACGTTTGAATATCTAAGTACCCATTTTGGACTTGGATCCGGAGGAGTAGAGCATAATGGTCTAACCAAACTGTCATTTGACCCATGCCCATTTCTACAATCATATTCCAATCCCCTATAAGGTTGTAATTAAGAAAATGTACATGAAGTCATGAACAAAGTTATGTAGAGTAATAGTATATATGTAAGAGAAAAAGGGTCCCAAGGATGATCTTATCTAACTTACCTAAGAATATAAGCATTTTAAGTATAAAAGTTGGATGACATTTTTGTAATAATAGAATACATCCCCTTTATTTACAAAAATAGCCTCGAAGTTGTATTGAAAATATTTTAATCTCAGCTAACTTACCTAAGGTCGTCCTCAAAGCCAGCAAGCCCTATATGTAATGCTTTTGTTGTATGTTTATCGATTAATGATATGCTTTATTTGGAGAAAAGGTCCTTTATATCTCACTTTAAAAACAAATGCCCCCAAATATCACAACTGAAAAAATGGCCCCAAATATCACACTAAAATGCTACTTAGTGTAGTATTTTTATTTCTTTTTTACGCTAGTTCATCTAACGTTTGAACCTTGTAATTTTTGTTAACAAAAAAACCGGATAACACAACTTAAAGTAGCGTTTTGATCTGAAAACACAAGTTGAAGTAGCATTTTGATTACCAAAGTACCACTTTAACTTGCGTTTTCACTGTCTTTTTTCAAAAACTTGTAAAAACACTAGGTGATTCCACGTTTTGGTTAACACAAGTTAAAGTAGCATTTTAGTTTGATATTTGGGGCCATTTTTTTGAATTGTGATTTTTGGGACCATTTTTCTTCAAATTGTGACAGAAAGGGCCATCACCCATATATTTGTTGTGACTTCATTTTTTTTGGCTAGATGACTCCTGTTTCAGTGTGATTTCCGTATGTATATAAACTTCATTGAGATCTTTTAAATGGTGTGTTGTTAATAATCTTGTGCCAGATCATATGTTATCAGTTTGGAATGTGAACCCAGAAGGGGTAGTAATTCAAGGGTCAAGCTTTATCAATCGTAACCTGAACGAACAAGGCTTTGATTTTATTGGCTTCTCATATGGATCATTTAAATTTAGTTCAGGTTTCTATCCTCTTTCAGGTATGGGGGATATATTAAGAACTCTTCTGGTTATTTGGTTTTCATCTTCTCGGGGTCTACACAAGCTTCAAGTGCTCTACAAGCTGACTTATTGGCATTGTCATTCTTAGTTGAAGTGTTTTGTCATAGAGATAAAAAGGATGTTAAATGCTTATTCCATGTGGATAGTGTAGCAGAGCTTACTCTGGTTAATAGTGCTAAAGTTGGCTACGTAAAGGATATGGTTTTGAGTGAATTGAGCCTCACTAAATGGGTCAAGTTATTCAACCTTTTTTTTTCAGTCACATTAATAGAGAGTTGAATAAAGGGGCAGATGATTTAGTCCAATTAGGATTTTTTGTTTTTAAGCCCATATTTTTACTAGCCTTCTAGCATAAACAAAATTAGTGGTGACAAATGGAGGCTTTTATTTTCATTTCATGGAATTCCCAACAGTTCGGTGGAGATTGCCTACGTATGATGCAGTGAAAGTGAATGTCAATGGTTACTACCAAGATGAACCTTTGCCAGGGTTGAGTCACATTTAGATGTGGGCTTGTGGTGTGTAATATGTCTTCTGGTGACATTGTATTGCCGTCTATTTTTAATATATTTTATTGCCTTTCAAAAAAAAACCTTCACTAAGATCATTCAGATCAATATTAAATTCAATGCCGAATTTTCGTATTATCATATTATTATGTATCAGATGAACATAAAGGGTGTTGGGTATTACACACTATCTCTTCATTGCGAAAATTTAAAAATTGCAAATACAAATTTAGAAAAGATATATAAGTCCAAAAATGTGAGAACTATTGAAAAATAAAATGTTTTATTTTATATTTTTACCAAATTTGATTTTTATTTTTTGTTGACAAAAGCAAACTTGAATTTGATTATTACAACTGATGTCACCAAATAGTGGAAAATTAATACACAAATTTCGCAAAATAAAAAATTATACAATTTGTCAACTTGACGTGATTCGTTGAACTGTACTACGAGAAACGAGTGATTGATGGTCCGATTACAATCTTAGATCTTTCTTTATCTGTCAAAGTAAATCAATAAAATTTCATGATCGCATAGAACGATTTTGATCACAACTCACCCTAAAAAATGAATCAATCTCTTCACGTCGAGTAGTCTCAAAGAATTCCAATTTTAGATTATTTATTGTGACTGTTTTGGATCGTTTCTTTCGAGGCGGTGCTGGGCAACTAATGATTGTAGAAAGTTTGTGTTTACTTGACATTGGCGTTCGACATTCATCTTTTTGGATCAAATTAGAGGAGGAGTGTTGGAGAAAAATGGTCTTCATTTTGACCAAAAGAGAATATTAGGTGTTTGAAAGAAATGAGCATAAATTACCAATATATAAGAGTTTTTCAGCGGGAAAATTTGTTGAAAAATGAATATTTAAATTTTGGAGACAAGTCGATATAAAGTTTTATTTTATTTTTGTCAGAAATCAGTAAATTTATGTGCATAATGCTGATTGTTTAGAGATTACTTTCCATATAGTCATATTTAGAGATCGATTATGTTGTTTAGCATGACCTTTTCATTTTTCATCCATTCGCATATGTAATTAATTTTAACCGCCTTTTAAATCATTCAATTTTTATTTCACTCGCTTTGTTTATGGAAGTGAAATTTCAGAATCAATATTTTTATGGTAGTAATAAAAACAATTGTGAAATAATTGTTATTTTATAACAGAAAGATTTAAATTTTCAAAATCAAGATTTTTATGCAAGTAATAATTAAAAAATTGTGAAATAAAATTTGTTAACATATCATTAAAAACAATTGTCCTTTTGAAATATTTTTCTACTTTGTGAAGTAAAATAACATTTTATTTCTCTTATATATCATTCGTACTGTGTACTTTCGTGTCGTGAACTTTTGTGTTAATTACTAAACTAAAACACGATCCATTTAAAACTTGTGTACTTTCCTAGACTAAAACACGATCCATTTAAAACTTGTGTGCTTTCTTGTTCATGTACTTTCGTATTTTGTTTCGTGTAATATTGAAATAAATAAATGCACTATATGAAGAGGAAGCAAAAAGGTAATGATTGTTGGATGGCCTTGAAATTAGACATGTCTAAAGCGTATGATCGCGTGGAATGGTCTTTTTTAGAGGCTGTTTTATTGAAGCTGGGGTTTGACAACAAAGTGGTGAGTTTGTTTATGAAGTGCATGTCGTCAGTTCAGTATCAAATTACACATGCAGGTAGAAGCTTCGGGGATATTGTCCCTGAACGGGGTCTTAGGCAAGGAGACCCCTTGTCATCCTATTTGTTTCTGGTTTGCATGGAAGGGCTGTCAACTCTAATCCACGACTACGAAAGAATGAATCTGCTAAGAGGTATTAAAGTTGCTCGAAATGCACCTGTCATTTCTCATATGTTTTTCGCAGATGATGCGTACATATTCTGTAGAGCGAATGCAGATAGTGCAAATCATGTCCTTCAAATTCTAAGTCTGTTCGAGCAGGCATCTGGGCAACAGATTAATGTGCACAAATCCTCCGTTTTCTTTAGTCATAATGCACCTACGGATTTGAGAGAAGCAATCAGCCGGCAATTGCATTTTCAAGAAGCTAACGACCAAACTCTTTATCTGGGCCTCCCGAACTTCATTGGGAGGAATAAATCCAAAGTTTTTGGTTTTATGAAGGAGAAACTACAGAATCATGTGCAGGGTTGGGATAAGAAATCACTATCCAAAGCAGGGAAGGAAATTTTATTGAAGACAGTTGCTCAAGCTTTACCAAACTACATCATGGGCGTCTTTCTGTTGCCATTATCTCTGTGCCAGGATCTTGAGAGGTCCATGTGTAAGTTTTGGTGGCGAACAGATTCTAAAAAGGATAAAGGAATCCATTGGTTGAGCTGGAACAATATGTGCAAACGAAAGGCTCTTGGAGGTATGGGGTTTAGATCAATTCATGACTTTAATATCGCTCTTTTAGGAAAGCAATGATGGAGGTTATTGCAGTTCCCGGACAAGCTAGTAAGTCGAGTGTTTAAAGCAAGGTATTATCCCCATGATTCTTTCCTGAATGCAGGCCTTGGTAGCAATCCAAGTTACATATGGCGTAGCGTTCTTTCATCTCAGCCTTTAATTCGTCAAGGGATAGGATGTCGTGTTGGCAAAGGAAATAACATAAATATTCTTACTGACCCTTGGCTTCCCTTGCAACATGATGCTTATATTCATTCAGTAAATCAAGTTTTGCAGGGTCAAAAAGTAGCAGCAATAATGGATAGCGATCACCACTAGTATGTCGATCTTATCAGAGATGTTTTTTAGCAAAGAGATGTAGATATCATTCTGAATACTCCAATCAATTTTGATGTAGAGGACTCATGGTATTGGCGTCAAGAACAGCTTGGAAATTACTCCGTCAAAAGTGCCTATCACTTGCTGCAG
Organism: Heracleum sosnowskyi; assembly: GCA_030848705.1. Classification (NCBI taxonomy): domain Eukaryota; kingdom Viridiplantae; phylum Streptophyta; class Magnoliopsida; order Apiales; family Apiaceae; genus Heracleum; species Heracleum sosnowskyi. The sequence continues at coordinate 18,040,753 of CM061239.1, forward strand.
GCTTCTAAGTACGATCAAAGCACGACTCCAAACTCTGGATTCTGGACGAAACTTTGGAATCTTAAAATCCCTCCCAAAGTTAAAAATTTCTTATGGCGAGCATCAACTAACACTCTTCCAACAAAATATCTATTGCGAAGTCGTAGAGTGACAATTAATGCTCTTTGTCCGTCGTGTAACGAAGAAGCAGAAACTATTCTGCACACTCTTACTACATGCTCATTCGCTAAGAGCTGTTGGTCGACTGCTAAAATCTATTTCCAGGTAGCAGATCCTCAAGCGTATTCATCTTGGTTGCATTCGGTTTTTCAACAGCAAGATAAGGAGAAAGTGCATGCTATAGTCATGATCTGTTGGATGATATGGAAACATCGTAATAATCTTGTCTGGAATCAGGTTAGTATTGAAGTCACGGAGGTAGTTAGATCAGCATTTTCTGTTCTTAATCAATGGAGCAGCGTTCAAGATAGAACTTTCAGCCATCTTATGAGTTTTATGACTCAAGAAGATGGTGTAGAACGCTGGCACAAACCAACTGTTAATAGTATTAAGATTAATACTGATGCTGCTATCTTTGAGGAGTTCAATAGATTCAGTTTCGCGGTGATAGTTCGCGATCATGCAGGTATCCTTATTGAAGCTATGTCCAAGTGCAAAGAAGGGCAGGTCACGCCAATTCTAGCTGAAGCTGTAGGCGTCAAAGAAGCTCTTAGTTGGATCATCACGAAAGGTTGTAGTGATGTGGTGGTCGAAACGGATTGCTTACAACTTGTCCAAGCCATTCGCAGCTCCATCCCTTGTTTTTCTTACTTGGGACAGCTTATCCAAGAATGTCGGGATATGTTAGCAAGCTTGTTAAACAAAAACATTTGTTTTCGATTTGTAAAACGATTTGCAAATAGGGTAGCTCACTATTTAGCGAGATACAGCTGTTCTGTAGCTGATCGTAGTTGGAGGGTGGGGGATGTCCATCCTGATTTCTATCATGTACTTTTGGAAGATTTGAGTTAATAAAGTGCATCATTTTTATGGCAAAAAAAAATAAAAAAAATAAAAAAATAAAAATATTGAAATTTTAGGTAAAACTTCTACAAACATCCCATTATTACTTTAATTGAAAAGGGTATATTTAATATTAAAATGTTAAATAAAGAGTAGCCATAAGAAATATTGTACAAACAACAATCTTTATTCATATCCTTAACTACTAAAAGCTAATAATTTTTGTTTTATATAATTATATAAGTAACTAGCTTTATATCAATGTTATGCATATAATACTATATTTATGAGTTTGTTTATAATATATTGTATTAGGTTTTAATTTTATTTTTGCAAAAGTTGAAAATAATGTAGGTAAATGCGTAAGATGTTTTATAAATATTATTTATTAGTTCTTTATATTAAATTAAATTGTTTTTTAATTTTTTTGGAAAAATTGTAAATAATGTCTACAAATGCCAATAAATTGATTACAATTATTTTATTACCATTAAATTTTATTATTTTAGTTGTTATTGTATTTTTTCTCCTTGAAATTTTGTTAGGAATTATGCTGATTCTTGATGATAACTAAATTAACCCAGTAAAATTTGTATAAGTAAAAATATAGCCTTCAACGGATAGCATGTATATATAGTATCCGTTGAAGGGTAGCTTATCATTTGATAAGACTAACTGTAACATACTCTTTTTGGTTCTGTAATAGCAGTTGAAGTGTAACAGTTTAGGTTGTCTAAGTCATGTTGACTTTCAACTGATATGTAGAATAGGGAAACTAATTGTAAATAGTCTATGCCTTGTAATTCTGCATAAGTGAAATTGTATCTCAACGGATACTCATTCAGCCTTCAACGGATGCACCTTGGGAAGCCTCAACGGATGCAGCCACAACACTCTCAACGGATGCTAGAAGATTAACCTCAAATGATGGTAGTTCAATTATTAGCAGTTGAAATTGTGAAAGGGACAATTCTGACAAGTCACATGGGTTGATGGAACAAAAAGGAGCATGGAAACCAGCATTTTGGGAAACCCTGAAGAAAAAGGAAACATTCTATTTTCATTTGGTCAATAGAGATGATTGAAGAAAGATATTCAGTTAAAAGGCAAATCATTTCAAGGACCACTGGATTTAGAGTGGAAAAGCAATTTTTTTGACTTTACCTACTGAATATTTTATGTAGTTCAATTAGGCTTGTAAACTTGGAGTATATAACCAAGTGTCGCAATATTTTTGTAAGTAAGAAATCTGTTTTTTAGTTTTCTAGAGCTTAAGCAATATTCTCTTGAAAATTGCTGAAGCAAAAATATTGTAATTGCAGCTGTGTGTTTGCTCCAAACATCACGGAGATTTCTTCAAATAAAAATTCTTAGGTGGAACAATCAATCCACCTGAATTTTTAATTCTTGTGTTTTATTTATTGCAATTTCAATTTCTGTTCTTAAGTATCTCTTGTCTGTAAAGAATTGGTAATTTTTAAAGGATTGTATTCAACCCCCCCCCCCCCCCTACAATCATGTGATCATATTGTTTGGGGATAACAAATTTCATGTTTTTTAATTCTAAAATTATTAAAATTATAAGTTCTATTTTTTTCACTCATTAACTTTATTTGGAAAATTTACAAAATAATATCTAATGATTCTTATTTACAATTTTCGCAATAAGATGTTAAGTATAACAATAATTTTTATTTCAAATTTCTAGTTAGCATGAAAAGTGTAGCTAATGATAATACTTATACAATAGCAAATTCTCTGTTTCACGATTAAACCACATTAACTCATTTACACTAATTAAATGTTGGAAATTTTTTTAGGGGTTAGAGGAGTTTTTTCGGTTCACCTGCCCCGTTTAACCTGGATCTGTTCCATTTGTCAGGGATTCGAGGAGTTTTTTGGGTTCAGATCAGGGAATATAGAAAAATATGAAAAAAGTCGAGGTCGGGACAGGGTCCACAATCAGGTTATCCATCCTTGTTTCCCATTCTCATTTTTTCTGATATTATATATCTATACTATATTATAATAGACGAAACATTAAAAGTTTGGTCGGTTGGTACTTAGTGATTTTACTTAATTACCCTTACTTATATTTAAAAAGATATTATTAAATAAAAAAATCATTCATATTATCACACTATAAAAACTCATGCAAAAATAAAAAATATATTATGGTCTTGTCTTTTGACATGGCGAGATAGTCTTTTGTAAGGTTTGTAGTCTTGTTACGTCCTATAGTCTGCCTAAGTTTCTTCTGGTTTTCGTCTCATTATGGCGTCCACGAGTAGTATTATCACGACAATGAATAATATCACACTGGAGGATGAAGAGGAGGGTGGTATAACGATAGAAGATACAGGGGGAGAAGACCAGTTGGAGGGGTTTAAGGATTTCAATGCAAACTTATGTCTGGTTGGTAGATTCATCAATGAGGGCGTTGTTGATTTTCAATCGATGAAGCAAACGCTAGCAACATTATGGAGGCCAAGAAAAGGAGTATACATTAAAGAAATAGATGTTAATCTATATCTGTTTCAGTTTTACGATGAAATTGATATAAAAAGGGTTAGTGATGGTAGTCCACGGTCCTTTAATCGTAAAGCTTTGATCATAGCTCGTATGAAGGAGGGAGACATTCCTAGGGGAGTTAATCTGAATAAGTTGGATTTATGGGTTCAAATTCATGACTTACGTGCCGGATTTATGTTTGAGAAAATTGTTCAAGAAGTGGGAAATTATATCGGAGATTATATTGCATCATGCTAGAGCAATTTCACTAGGGTGTGGAGAGAATATCTGAGGGTTAGAGTTTCAGTGGATTTGTCAAAGCCATTAAAGCGGCGAATGAAGGTGAGGAAGGCGGGGAATGACTGGTTCTGGATTATGTTTAAGTATGAAAATGTTCCTACATTCTGCTTCATATGTGGTATTACGGGACACTCAGAGAAATCTTGCAGTCGAATTTTCGATACACCAGAGAATGAAATCGTTAAACCCTATGGAGCTTGGATTAGAGCCCCATTGAGAAGAAATACAAAATTGATTGGTGCAAAGTGGTTGCGTGACATAAATGGGAGCAGTGATCGGAATACGATGACAAATAGAGTGCAAGACGAAATGCAAGGTGTGGATACAGGGGCGAAACCTACTCCAAAAAATCAGGGAGTTGGTATGACAAGAGAGAATCAAGGAGTTGGTGATAATCAGGCTATACCAAACCCGGGAATGGTGTTTTTTCAAACGAGAAAGAGAGATTGGTGGAATCTAATCAATCAAATCCCAACAAAACAGGGATAACAACTCTGGAAAATAAGAAAAGGCGAACGGATGATGGGCCCGATCAAATAGGAGGAGTGACTGCGGATACGGAATTGGATATGGGCTTAGAAGAGAAGGAAATGATTGGAATGGATCAAGATACTCACAAAAGCCCAAATGTTTTTCAGCATTCAAAAAACGTGTAAGAGGCGGGCCTTGGGATGGGAGCCCGCCTGGTATTATGAGTACGTTAAGTTGGAATTGCCATGGGCTTGGGACCCCATGGACCATTCAATTCCTTAAAGAGATTATTGTCCAGAAGAATCCCAATTTTGTTTTTCTGAGTGAGATTTTATGCAAGAAAGAGCAAGTTGAAAAAGTAAAAAATATGCTAGGATTTGAAGGGGCTATTACTGTGGAGGCACAACGACATAGTGGAGGTTTGCCTTATTATGGAGAAATAAGGACGAGGTTACTTTGATTTCGTTTAGTAAAAATCATATGGATGTGACAGTGGAGTTAAAATACTGAAGCAAATTTAGATTGACGGGTTTTTATGGAAAACCAAATCGTGCAAAAAGACATGAAACCTGGGAACTTATTCGAAATTTAAGTGCAAGATCAAATCTTCCATGGTGTATTATTGGTGACATGAATAATGTATTAAGTCAAGAGGATAAAATGGGAGGTCGACCATATCCACAGTGGCTTATTCATGGATTCATAGTGCTATAGAAGATTGCAATCTGCATGATATGGGGTTAGAAGGATATCCATACACATGGGAGAGAGGCCATGGTACAAACAAATGGATAGAGATTCGCCTAGACAAAGCATTGAAATCTAATAGCTTCATGAATCAATTTGCAGATGCTAAGCTATAAAATTTGGAGATATCCACATCGGACCGTAGTCCTATTCTCTTAGAGCCCTTCATTACAAAACGGATTATTCCTATCAAAAGGTTCAGATTTGAAAATGCATGGTTAAGAGAACCTATGTGCAGAAAAATAGTGGAGGCATGATAGGTATATCAAGGGAAAACCCTTCAAGAGAAGATTGGTTTTTGTTCGGAAATTCTGGAAAAAGTGGGGAAAGGAGATCACTGGAGCTTTAAAACTCGCATCAATCAGTGTAAAGCTGTTATGTGGTCTTTGAAGGGTCGAACAGATGCCAGGCCAGTTCAAGTTTATCAAGAAGCTTCGAAAACATTGGCAGAGATTTACAGTCAGCAGGAGGTCTTTTGGAGGCAACGTTCGAAACAACTATGGCTACGAGAAGGATACTAGAACAACAAATTCTTCCATGCTACTGCGAAAACACGTCGTAAGACAAACCATATCACTTCTTTACGTAATAATGCAGGTCGAATGGTGGAATGGGATTCAGGGCTTCAAGAGGTCATGATTGACTACTTCTCTATTTGTTTAAAGCTACAAATACATAATGGAATGAAGTAGTTTCTTGTGTGCCCAGTCAAATCACAGAGGAACAAAATTCGGAATTACTAAAGCCAATCGAGCCTAGTGAAGTCAAAAGAGCTCTTTTTCATATGCACCCGGATAAATCCTCGGGGTGAGACGGTATGAGCCCCGGTTTTTATCAAAAATATTGGAGTATTGTGGGGGGGGCATTGTGCAAATAGCTCAACATTTTTTCGAAACAAGCAGGTTTGAAAATTCTATTACTGATACAAATATTGTCTTGATTCCAAAGAAGCATAATCCTATCAGTATGACTGATCTACGTTCAATATCTTTATGAAATGTGGCTTATAAAGTTGTTTCGAAGGTGCTGGCAAATCGGTTCAAAAAAGTTCTGAATGAGGTGATTTCGGAAACTCAAAGTGCTTTCATTCCCGGGAGATTTATTACAGATAATATCATGATTTCATACGAGATCATGCATTATATGAAGCGAAAAACAAAGGGCAAAATGTGATGGATGGCTCTGAAGTTAGACATGAGCAAGGCTTATGACCGTGTTGAATTGGGGTTTTTGAAGGCAATGCTTAGTAAATTGTGTTTTGATTCGCAGCTAGTTAGTTTATTTATGGAGTGTGTTACATCAGTGAAGTATAACATCTATCATGTAGGCAAGGAATTTGGGTCCATTATTCCAGAGAGATGAATCTGTCAAGGTGATCCTCTCTTTTTGTACATGTTCCTTATTTGTATGGAGGGGCTGTCAGCTTGAATACAGAATTGAGAGCAAAGAAAATTGATAAAAGGCATCCAAGTTTCAAGGGGAGCTCTTGTTTTGTCGCATATGTTCTTTACAGACGATAGTTATATTTATTGTAAAGCGACAAGTGACATAGCTTCTCAAGTAAAAGGTATGCTTGGAATTTATGAGATGGCCTCAGGTCAAAAGGTGAACACTGAAAAATCTTATGTATTCTTTAGTCGTAATGTTTCTGTGGAAGAAAAAGATAGCATGTGTAATATTCTACAGTTCAGTTAAGCTGATGAGACTACTAAATACTTGGGACTCCCTAATATGATAGGGAAGAATAAATCATCGATTTTGGGATATTTGAAGGATCGTATGCAGAATAGAGTTCAAGGATGGGACAAAAAACATTTATCGAAAGGAGGTGAGGAAATTTTGTTGAAGACGGTGGCTCAAACTCTACCCAATTATGCGATGAGTATTTTTCTACTTCCTAGTTAGTTATGTATGGATATGGAAAAAATCATTTGTAAATATTGGTGGAGATCATCTGCTAATAAGGAGATGGGTGTGCATTGGATGAGTTAGGAGCGGATGAGTAAAAAGAAATCAAACGGTGGTTTGGGTTTCAGAAATATGCGTGATTTCAATTTGGCTCTATTGGGTAAGAAAAGTTGGAGACTGATTACGCAACCGAACACTCTGGTCAGCAAAATGTACAAATCTCGTTATTTTCCAAACGACAAATTTCTAACAGCAAAACTCGGATCTAACCCAAGTTTTGTGTGGAGGAGTATATTAGAAACACAGGAGCTGTTAAAATCAGGTATGGCTCGTCGAGTTGGTTTTGGGGATAATATTGACATTGTGAATGACCCGTGGTTTCCTGGAGTGGATGATCCCTATGTCCATACAGTGCACGAAGCTTTGACTGGAAAGAAAGTTGCATATTTGATGGTCACATGTGTTAAAGAGTGGGATGAGGATCTAGTAAATGACATCTTTACTGAAAGAGATGCCAACTTAATTCTCTCAATTCCACTACAGAACTCACATTCGGACTCTTGGTATTGGCGAAAGGAAAAGATGGGTCATTATTCGGTTAAGAGTGTGTATGCAACAATTAGGGAGCAAAGAGAAACGCAGCACTCGAGTGACAGTTCGGGTTTTTGGAGAAAATTATAGAATCTGAAAGTACCTTTAAAAGTTAAACATTTTATGTGGCATGCATCAGCTGGTATTTTGCCTACGAAAGAACAACTAATCTCAAGGAAAATAGAGGTTAGTAGTTTCTGTCCAGTTTGTGATTTATCACAAGAAACAACATTTCATGTTCTGGTGAGTTGTGAATTTGCGAGTTTGTGTTAGGATAGGGCTGGTTACATGAATATAACGCGAGATTGATCGAACTTTACAGATTGGATGTATGAGGTTTTACAAACATATAAGAGTGATGAGGTCAAGAAGATAAGTATGATATGCTGGTCTTTGTGAAAAAATAGAAACAATATTGTATGGAAATAGAAGGGTATGGAGCCTGTAACAGTAGTTGAATCAACTATTCTAGTCCTTAACCAATGACAGAGTGCACAAGACATGTCATTTGATATTTCTCTAGGGTTCATGACCTAATCAGATGGCGACGAGCACTGGAAGCGACCACAGGTAGATACAGTTAAGGTCAATACCAATATTGATGCATCTTTGTTTGAGGAGTCTGGACCCTACAGTTTTTCTATGCTAGCTCGGGACCATGAAGGCATTATGATGGAGGCTAAAGCATGCTATAAACAAGGAATTATAACTCCAGAGTTGGCTGAGGCAACTGGGATTCGAGAAGCACTCAATTGGGTAAAATCGAAAGAATGGCCAAAGGTAGTACTGGAGACTGATTACCTCCTGGTTACTCAAGCGATTAGATGTTCATCAGCTAATCTTTCCTATCTTGGCAGAGTAATTGACGAGTGCAAACATCTTTTTTCAGAATTAGGAGATCATAATGTGATACTTAAGTTTGTTAAGCGGTCCGCGAACAGTGCGGCTCACTATTTAGCGAGGCACACTAGCTCTTTAGTTGATCGTACTTGGGAAGAGGGGTGACACCCATCCAGATTTTTATCATGTATTGTTAAATGATTTGAAGTCTTAATGAAATTTTCTCTTTGCTCGCAAAAAAAAGAAGATATTATTAAATAATAGCATTATTTATAACCAATTACCTTTTCAGCTAAAATACATTTTTTTTAAATATTTTTTCTTACTAAAACCCCTTCTTTTCCAAAAATATCACGGGCAAACCCTTACTTATTATTTTAAAACCTTTTTTTTATTACGGGCAATTATCTTTTTCAACAAAAAAATGTTATTTTACCTGAAAAAAATAATTGGTTATAGATAGACTCAGCCCAAATTATAGATAGGCCCGGTCCAAATACCGACCGACCAACCAAAACTTTTAATGTTTCGTATTTAATAATATAGTATAGAAGTATAGATATTAACTAAATTTTTATAAATAAATATAATTTACATTAATTATTAAAATTTAAAATTCTTAATAATTTTTCCTATTCAAAATTTTCATAGCAATATATACTTTGCTTACAATAACTTCAATTTTTATGTATATCTTTTATCTTAAATATATGTTAATTCAAATTATTGTTTAAAAATTAAAATAATATTAAATTTATGTTATATATTATGATTTATTATTAAAATTTATAAAAAATGATTTAAACAATATATCGTTTTAATTTTTGCTTTTCAAAAACAATTTTTTAATTTCTCGCGGAGATTCTTATTTCCCATTCATGAAAAAGATCGATAAATAAAATAATTAGTATCCGAGAAAATGGGGAAGAATCCAAAAATCGGGACGGAAATAGCATTACCGGTGCCAAAGCCCGTGTTCTTTCTTACTAAGCGCCTCTCCTGTCCACAGTAAACTCCATTTCCTCTCTCTTTACATAATTATTTCTTTCACTATTTTTGACCTAATTCTCTACTTGTTTAATTGTTCTTTTCAATTGTTTCTCATAGATAATTGCCTATTTGTTAGGGTTTGTATTTGCCTATCATTATTTAGCTACTTGCTGCTTCTTAAGCAATGCTTACATATGTGTATGTATAACATTTAACTATAATCCTAATTTGAATTAAACAGGAACTCAGTTTACTATTAAATATTTCGCAATTTTTCTGTATTTTTTTAGCTTGTAGAAGTTTGGTTACAGCCAAAGTAGATAGTAGATACACGAGGATTAAATTTTGTGAGCTGTTTAATGGTTCTACATTTTTGTAATTAGATCGAGGTTTTGTAGTTTAGAGTGATGTGTAAGCTCTGCGGTATCATGAAGTGCATTTTAACATTCGATAATAAAATGTGTTTATAAAACGTTATACTAATAGACTAGCTGTAGTTATGTTGGTTCCTCTTTATGTTTTGCCTTGTGTGAAAGATGTTTATAGTTTGAGGTCGGAACTATATTAAATGTATTATCAAATATCATTTGTGGAGGTGGAGATATTGTCTATTTAACTGTTGTTGGAGGCTTGGAGCTATAACAAGCACACAAAATGATTATAAATACATGGAAGAATGTACTTTTCTTAGTCTAGTCGATATATACAATATTTATAAATAACGGCTACTATGGAACTGTGTGTCTACATAGAAGGATATGCAAAAAGCGTAAGCCTGCTTACAATAATCATCTGTTGAATTTGCTCGAAGATTTTTAGAGGTGTATACGTGTCGGTGTTCGTTCTTGTGCCATTAATAAGTTGGTTGCATTATAATTTTGCTATTCATTGTACAACAGATTGCATAACACGGTTTGACCACTTCTCAATTGAAACGTCCTCTGTCTAGTCAACGCTTATTTCTTTCCGGTGAAGGATTTTATGGGGCCAAGATGGAAAGGAAAGGAGGCAGAAGCTAAAGCTCTCGCTGATCCTATTTCAAAGATTGTATCTGAGCTTCAGTCATCTCTTCTTCATTCAAATTCTCAAGGAATTCTTTCAGGCTGTAGCGTACTTCTTGGGGTAGATACAGAACAAACCAAACTTCTTAATCATGCGTGTTTTGGTCGACCAATCATCGCAGCTGAGAAGGATAAGCAATGGTTTCAGTTCAGCCTGGAGGAAGCATTTTACTTGTGCTATGCTTTAAATTGTCTCAAAGTTGTAGGTGAAGGTAATATTGTTAAAGACAATAATCAATTGTGGGATTACATGGTAAGCACGAGAGAAACATTCCCTGCTTTCTACAAGGCTTATTCTCATCTCCGAATGAAAAATTGGGTGGTGAGATCAGGATCTCAATATGGTGTGGATTTTGTAGCCTACCGACACCATCCATCTCTAGTGCATTCTGAATATGCCGTGCTTGTTTCAGCCGAAGTAGAAGGTAATGCATGTAGTAGATTGAAGGTCTGGTCTGATATGCATTGCACACTACGGCTTTGTGGCAGTGTTGCAAAGACATTATTAGTTCTCCACATCAATGATAATGGCAAGATCCCAAGATCTCCCTCATGCTTAGAAAGTTATGTTGTGGAAGAGAGAACCGTTACGAGATGGAACCCTGAGCAATGTCGTGAGGATAAAAATCAAGTTCAAAAATATACTCTGTAATATAAAGAACAAGCTATATACCAGTTCCCAGGCTCCCTTAAGATTGGGGGGGGGGGGGGGGGGGGGGGGTAGATTTGCACATTGCTGCAACAGACTTCCTTGAAATTTTTCTTCATAGATGATTTAATCTTATTCATTAAGTTTTTCTTGTTTTGCTAACCTATAAAAGCCACCGGCCTCAGTATTTTCAATTTTGCATTATATTCTTGATCACCATCGTCGTGCTAACGGAAAATTATGCTTCCTCAAGTTGGGGTCTTGACAAGCTAGCAGAGATACTCAATTGTAACAATGCAATACAGAGATTTGTTCCTCCTGTGTTATACAAAATTGAGCATAGATTGTGCGACGCCAAACTAGGATAGTTTTTAAGTCATCAATTTCGTTTTGTGGGTGAAACAGAGGTAGTGCACAACTGGCAGTTTATGCAGTTACACTTACTAAAGCTTTTATGCAGATAAAATCATATACATAACCTAGTCATCTAAAACACAATTTATTTTAGTTTATCACTTTGCTAACTAACATTAGTACTTTGCTTTTGTTATGTAATTACTTAAGTTTTGAGTAAAATTTGTGAAAGGAAATAATATCACTTGCGTTTGTACAAGTATCACAAACTATCCCCGGACACAGGGATTAAAGTGCACGAGAACTCGATACGGGGATACGTTGGGTGACCCAAGTATCACTTTTTCCTTAGAATAGAACTGTGTGTCAACCAACACCTCCTCCTGGTTAAGGCTTAGTTCATATTCCGTGGAGGACGTTACGGCACCAGAATGAAAAGGATAGGAGTCGGAAGCTAAAAAAAATCTTGCTGATCCAAAGCCAAAGAATGTTTTTCAGTTTCAGTCATCTCTTATGTTGTGTTTGGTCGGGGATGAATGGAGTGGATGAAATTAAAGGAACCTAACGGAGGTTGGAGGGAAGATTTGAACTATTTTAGGCTGTAGGCAAAGGTAATCATGTCAAAGACAATAATCAATTGTGGGAACATGTTAAGAATGAGAGAGACTTCCCTGATTTACACAAACAAAGTCAAGGCTTATTCTCATCTCCATATAAATAATTGGGTGGTGAGAGCAGGATCTCAATACAAGGTGGATTTTGTTGCCTACTTGAATCTGTTGTGCTTGTTTCAGGGAAAGCAGAAGGTAATGCAAGTGGTAGATTGAAGCATTGGTCTGATGTTTATTGCATACTATGGGTTTGTGGCAGACTGGAAGCGTTGTGAAGACATTGTTAGCTCTCCACATCACTAATAACGGTAAGATCCCTACATTTCCTTCATGGTTAAAAACTTGCATGGTAGAAGAGAGAACCTTTACTAGATGGAATCCTGAGCAATGTCACGAGGATCAAACATCAGTTCAGATATGTCATGGGGATACGCATCATCTATATCATATAGAAGCTGAAATAGACTTGCTTGTTTACTTGCTATCCTTTAGTCATAAGTTTTAGAACACTCGGAATCTTCTTTGAATACTTTCAATATAAAAATCTTTTAATGATACGAGATACGCAATATGAGATACGCAATCAACAAGGGCGTAATCAGTGAATACACATACAGTAACGGAGTAATCAGTAAGAACAAAGTTGAAATATGCAAGTGATGATTGCGTATCATACACAGTGTTCTAAAAATCGTCCGATTTTTCAAAAATCGCCCGATTTATTGTTTAAAAATATTTGACCGATTCGATTTTTAAAATCCGATATACCGCTATGAATTATTTTTAAATGGTTTATTATATTATATATAAGGCTAATATATTAAATATATTTAAAATATTAAAATTTATCCGATTTTTGTTCCGATTTATCATTCTGATAAATCTCCGATTTACCGATAAATCGCTATACGGTACCTCAACCGATTTGTTCCGATTTCCGAAATCTGCAACCATGATCATACATACATATTGTCTCAACTTGCACAAATGGGAGTGTGGGACAGGGTTTTGGCAGGGTTTGCTTGCACATAATCTGTTTTCCCTATTTCCTTTAAGCACATTCTTTGGATAAAAAGCAACATACAAAGTAGAAACAAAGCTACAAGAAATCGCACAACGCTCACCTATTAGATCAAATACGCATTCTTCAGTGGCAGATACAAAAGGCTAAAGTTGGCCATCTTTTCCAAAATTGTTATTTCTGTATGATTTTATAAAAAAACAGGTTAAACTTGTCTTTATTTCAAAAAAAAAAAAAGTATAGCCCATTTGTGTGTGCTGTGGCTTGTGTGTGGATGAACTAATTAGAAGTTTAAATGCAACTCAAATCGGGACCTTGAAGTCTCTTTTATAAGTAGTTAAATCACATCACAGACTTTTTAATATTAAAAACCATGATAATTAAGATATATTTAAGTTTTTAAACAATAGTTAAGAAGTTGCGTCCGGGCAAAATCAAACACAACCTGAGAAGGTAGCAACATTACGCAATCAACTTATTATTGGTTGCCGAATGCTCATTTTTAGGGACACAAACTTGATGTGTACTACTCAACTATAATACATTTCAACAGATAATAAATCTTGAACAATGAAATTAAATAATGCAATAGCATGCAAAATCAGACCTATAAATTCCAAATCCTTTAGAATATGCCATTTTCATGGTTTCCTATGTACTAGTATATACTTAATTTTAAGTTATTACCAAAGCTAATTCATAGATATTAACATTGGTACAATGGGAAATTGTTCAACTTCTTGTTTTACTAGCTCTAACTATGATCAGGAAATTCAAGATTTGCCCATCAGCTCTGTTTTCAGGTTTCCAAATCCAACTCCCGCTTGGCCAACAGGTTGGTACCTCAAACACTGTATTATGCATCTTTGTAGGTATGTAATAAGTATGTAAAAAATGTGTGTGCAGTGGCGGAACCAAGAATTTTGATGACGCGGAGCTAACTTATCCAGCAAGAAATAAACTAAAAATTTATGCAGTTTTTTTTTTTTTGGATGAATTGAAACTAATACCATTGCAGCTACTTTAATTTTTTGACAATGGTGAACATATGTAATACTAACAAAAAGTTGTGAGTGCACTTCCGTGCTTCTGTGTGTTAATAATTATATATATTGTAGTTTGAAGAACACAAGCTTGTTCTTGATAATTGATCACACTCACACACCTCTCTTGTTTTTGACAAAGTTTGAATCCAAGACAGCGGAGCAAATACCGCTAGACGAAGAGGCCTATTGTACATGCTTTGGTGATAATATGGTATTAGTGAACTAAACTTTTAAGTTTATGTTATAGGTAATGGCTTTGGAAGTGGAATTATTGATTTAGAAGGGCTACAGGTGTCTCAAATAACTTCCTTTAGAAAAATTTGGGCAACTTATGAAGGAGGAGCGGATAATCTTGGTGCAACGTTTTTTGAGCCTAGTTCAGTGCCAGATGGATTTGTGATGCTTGGTTGCTATAGCCAACCCAACAACCGTCCACTTTCCGGATGGGTTCTTGTTGGAAAAGATGAGAACTCTCGCAATCCTCCAGAGAAAGGAGCTTTAGTAAGGCCAACTGATTATACTTTAGTTTGGAGCAGTGAGTCCATGCAGATAAGGCAAGATGGTTATGGCTATATTTGGTTACCAGTACCACCTAATGGTTATGTAGCTGTTGGGTACATTGTTACAACATCAAAAGTGAAGCCTTCTCTGGATAAAATCAGATGTGTTCGATCTGATCTCACGGATGAATCTGAGCTACATGATTGGATTTGGGGACAAGACACGGAGATTAGTGAAGATGGATTCAATGTTTATGGATTAAGGCCTAGAATTAGAGGTACAAAAGCACAAGGTGTTTGTGTAGGTACATTTATAATTCAAAACAACACTACTAGTTCTAGTTCATCCCTGGCTTGCCTGAAAAACAATAACTTTACTACCTTATCTTCTGCGCCTAACATAGAAAATGTCAAGGCATTACTACAGATTTACTCTCCAAAAGTTTACCTTCACCCTGATGAAAAATACCTCCCATGCTCAGTAAATTGGTTTTTTGAGAATGGGGCACTATTATATAAAGAGGGGGATGAGTCAAGTCCGGTCCGGATTGAACCGAATGGTTCGGACCTGCCACAAGGTGGTTCAAATGATGACGAGTATTGGCTAGACCTTCCCATTGATCATGCAGCCAAAGAGAGAGTAAAGAAAGGAGATTTGCAAAGTTCCGAGGCTTACATTCACATCAAGCCGATGCTAGGAGCCACATTCACTGATTTAGCAATATGGATTTTTTATTCGTTTAATGGACCAACAACTGCTAAACTCGGGCTGGTTGATGTGCCATTAGGTCGTATAGGTGAACATGTTGGCGACTGGGAACATCTGACATTGAGAATCAGTAATTTTAGCGGAGTTTTAGATCGTGTTTTCTTCTCACAACATAGTGGTGGGACATGGATTGATTCATCATTGCTTGAATATGACAATGGTACTAACAAGCCTGTGGCATATTCGTCGTTGAATGGCCATGCATTGTACTATAAACCAGGATTAGTTTTACAGGGAAATGAGTTGGTTGGAATAAGAAACGACACCTCAAAAAGTGATAAAGTTATGGATGTAGGAGAAAAGTATTCAATTGTTTCAGATGATATAAGGGATGAAGTTGTCCAACCAGCATGGTTGAACTATAATAGAAAATGGGGGCCGAAGATCACGTATCAACTCGGGAAAGAGATCGAAAAAATTCAAGAAAAGTTGCCTGGGGAGCTTAAAACTTTGTTTAAGAGCTTAGTGAATCTAATACCAAGTGAAGTGTTTGAGGAAGAAGGTCCTACTGGCTCCAACATGAAAGATAATTGGAGAGGGGATGAAGTTTAAACTGCAAAGGCATTTGTGTATACAACAATTGTCATGTAAAACTTTTAGTTCCATCTCCTGCATACATTTTTATCATCTTATTTCAGCTAGTTTTTATATATTTCTCGTCTTGTACGTTTTTTTTTTTTTGGGTTTTTTTCAAAAGTACTCAAGTTGCAGAAATTATTTACAAAAATACGTTCTTTGCAACCCTTGCAATCTCGTTTGCAACCCCATTTGCAACAATTTCAACCTCCCTTACAACTAAAGCATATTTTGTAAATAATTTCAAAAAGTTAGATATTTTTGTAGATTTTCCTTTTTTTTAGTGTATAAAAGATTAACGATGAGCTACTTAAATTCAAAATATTGAGTGTACCTTTCTGTATGTGTAGTTTTTCCAATAATGTTTTCTGCCAAGTTAGTTTAAGAAATTGACAATTAAAGAAACCAATTCTTTGCCTTCTCAACTCTCATGGATTAGGCTGCTGGTTCTTGTGGTATATATGTTTTTAACGGTTTTACCGTAAGTAACATTCAGTAGAAGGAACCATATTCCATTTCCTTGATGTAAAATTACAAGACTACAAAACAAAGGCTGCCAAAGCACCTCTAAACACTGAAATTATACTGTTACATTTGCAAATTACACCTCTTAGAGAAAATCGTCAAAATATGAAAGATTGTTATTTTAGATTATATCTAATGGTCCAAAGGCTCCCCACTCTTCAGACTGTGGATCACCCAAGATTGTGTTGATCTTCGGCCTTGTAGTTTGATCCTTCCCAAGTGGAAAATTCCAAAATGAATCAGACTTCTCGAAGAAAATGTAAAATGCAACTGCTGATGCCAAAAATAGTCCCAGAAGCACCAAATATATCTGCCAGTCTGCTCAAGAGAAAAAACAAGTCAATTTAAGATCCTAAACCTAAACAGAAGAGAAATAATCAATGGGTGAGAATTCATAAACACACGCGCGTGTGTGTGTGTGTGTGTGAGAGAGAGAGAGAGAGAGAGTGAGAAGGAACACCTTTCCAATCTGCAGGAACAGATAGCTTAGTCACCATAGCTCCCCATTCTGAAGAAGTCGTCAGCACAACCCTACAAAAGTTCATGCAAACAACAGATTAATAGATGTCAAATGAAAAAGTAAGCAAGAGACGGACCAAGAAAATTGACACCAAATGGGACACAAGAAGCTTAAGTTGACTATTTATAAAAAAAACACAGTATCTCGAGTTTAATAGTTTGTATCTCAACTGTTCAAGCCACGTTTCTATTAATAAAATTGTGGGACAAAGACGGAAAATTTTGCAAATGGGACTCTTATAGGTACAAGCAAGAGAGCAACAACCAAGAAAACATACTTAAATCTACATATTTCTAGATGATAAGAATATGCACGCATAGATTAAGCGCCTAAAATTTAACCTTAATTTCTTCTAGAAAACAAAACTTGCTGCAATTTGTCAACCGATAATTTACCTTTCACTGGGGCAGAAATCCAGTGATGCAATTGAAGAGCCCGAGTGGAGTCTCTTACTCCAATGGCAGATTTCCATTTTTTTGACATCAACTACGCAGACATCCCCATCTTTGCTTCCCCTAAAGTAAGCAAAATGTTAGACATATTTTGGAGAAGAAGATGCAACAATTCATCTATAGATTTTTAATGTTTATATTTATCCATCACTCAAAATAAATGATATATTTGCAGATTTAATTTGTGTACGTGAGAATATTAATATTTGTGATCAATTATACTCCCTTACACAAAACAACAGTACGCCCCACAATTCCAGCTCAGTCTAACTTGCTAGATATATTTGCTCGACCTTTATGCAACTTCATACATGAGATTTGCAAAAAGATAAACAGCTAAAATTCAGTTTTCTTGATACTTGGCAAATTGAAGTTTACCCATATAAAGGTAACTGTAGTTACTCAAATAACATATGAGACTATATCATCGAAAACATGGTTGAGTATCCTTACATGAAAAACATTATAAACATGGTCAAGACTCGAGATTTATGATGCATGTGACCAGCTACAATAGGATGTGTCACTGCAGATTCATAAAAGCTTGAAGCTCTGACCTTTTTCTATACTAAGAATTAAGTCTATCATCTTACTGATCTTTGAGGAAAAAGGTATCCAATTATCCATGATTCCGAACCAACCACCTAAGTTATTTTGTGGAAATTTATCTTTGCTTAAAGTCGGATATGATCTTTTGATTAATGGAGTAGTCTAAACCCCTTAATTATCATTCTAATATATTTGAACCCCTAGTTAATTTTTTTTTCCTAAATCATATATCTTGACTTTAATTATGTGTAGTATGTAACATCATCATATGACGAGGATCACGCATGCATGAATTTGATTTTGATACACACACATGCACTTATATAACAGAGACATAGGCTATAGTAAATTACAAATGTTAAGTGAAGTGATACGGATAACAGGGTAACATTGTATGACACATAAAACTAATTTAGAGTTATAAATTGACAATCATGACACTTAATAATATATTTAGGTTTACACCAGTTGCCGAGACATGTTACTAAAACTAACACTATAATGCAATAGCTACTAAGACCATCTCCAATCCATTACACTAAAATAGTGCAACTTTTACACTATTTTAGTAGGACACTATTCACAAAAAAATTCTAACCCATTTACATTATATCTTACACTAAAAAGGAATCTTTTGCCTAAAAGAAGACATGATATTCTAACTTTTCCAAAAATAAGTGTTTTGAAAGGATATATTAAGATTTAAATGGGACATTGAGGGAATAATTTGTTTTTGTTAACAAACACAAGTGCATAGAAGGAATTATGAAACACGCCAAATTGGTGTAAAAATTACACGAAATGTACTTTTGATACCAAATTTGGTGTCATACAATTCATTTGGTGTAAATTTTCGGGTTGGAGTTGGTTTCACACTAAAACTTGCACTATTTTAGTGCTATAGCGTTGGGTTGAAGTTGCTCTAAACTAACAGTGACACTCGCAAACAATGGTTACAGATAATGCTAATCACTTACTGTGCAAGATATTTCCCATCCAAACTGATAGACATAACAGAGGCAGGTTTTCTCAACAGTCTCTTGTGACCAATTCTAGTCCAGTTACTTATGTCCCAAACAGAAGTCACAGCTTTAAAGCCTGTTGCAAAAAATTAAGATAATTAGGAGCACTGACGAAACAACATGGAACAGTGTAAAACGAGATTGGTACATACCCTTTTGAACAGTGCAAAACAAAAATGGCTTTGTACCATCCTTGGAAAAACGACATAATTCAAACTTTTCATCCTGCAGAATGAGAGAGTACATATTTGTCAATATGCTGAGAGCAGGGGGGAGGAGTAAGAATCTGTTACCAAAATAAAACATACAGAATTGCGGGTCAAGGAGGTTATTGGAACACCGTCATCTGTTTTCCAAATTCTTGCTGAACCATCCGTGGATGTTGAAGCTAAAAACTCTGAGTCCAGGCTGCAAGTACGGGAAAATAGAACCCTGAATCTTTGGCACTATTTTATAAACTTCTAAGTGAACGAAGTTCTATTATTAATAAGCAGGTCAACGGACAGAAATATTAGAGCGGAAAGCAGCTTAGTTGGCTCATACTGTAGAGGAGTTGATATTAAAATGTCTTTATATAATAGATAAGAGAGGAATTTTGTCCTACATTAAATCTAAAGATTGCCATGATGTGATCATTGGAAACATCAAGGAAACTGACAGCAATCTTAGTTCAGACAATAGAGAATATCACGCACTACCTTCTTTTATACAAGTCAAAAAAGGCTTCAAAATGATGTTGTATAGTTTATGGATGTCATTAGAGAAAAAGATATATATTATGAATTCATATATATGTGGATCGGGGGAGAGAATTTGGGGGGGGGGGGGGGGGGGGGACATTCTTAGATAAAGACAATGGTAAGCACCTAGTAGTTAATCTTTAAACTCAAAGGTAAAGAAGGACGAGATTCTTAGGTACAGAAATTAAATATCAATTGCGCCACGAAGAACTGGAAAAGCCAGCAATATAATTTGTATCCAATTTTGCACATGATTAAGGACTAATGATCCTATATCGTACCTAAAATCCATGTCATTGATTGATTTGTGGGCTTTTGGTTCATCTAAAATGATGCGCATACTTGGCCACTCGAATATCCGTAGATGTCCATCCTTGTATATTCAGTGAAATAGTCAGGATACAGAAGTTGACAAAAACAAATAACATTCAGTGTACAAAAAGGCCAGTTTTTATCAGCAATAAGAGTACTTACCACCCCACCAGTAGCAAATTTAGATCCATCAGTGCTAAAAGCGAGACATTTTTGCAGACCCACACCTTGAAGGGGATGTAATTCTTTTGGCGACAGTTGTTGACCATAAAACTCAAACAACCTGGATGCAACAGGAAACATCAGTCTTCCCTTCAGCCTTTTGAATAGCATAATTATACAGCAAAGGAATGGCCATATCCACAGACTATATGACATTAAGTAAAAGTATAGAATCTGATTTTTGCTTCTTCATTCTAATTTTATTGCTATAAAATTTTCCAGCAACTGGTTAAGTTAATTAAATCAGTCAGGGATAACAATGATAGTCAAAATGAAAATGATCCAGAGGCATTGATAATTACTCACAAGTCAGCTCCCCTTGAAGAAGGCTCCTCGTACAGAAAGTTTTTTTTTGTATAAGATTCAATACCGAATATTGTTGAGTAGTTGGAGTAATGTTAGATTTTTCTTTACCAAGTTTTACGAATATATAAACAGTGCACAGACTCGTTCTCTTCTATTACAATATTGAAAAATTCTTTTTCTACCTCTTGCTTAAGAATGTGTAAATTATAGTTTGAACCTTGCAAATCACCTAATTAAATAAATTTAAATAATCAACGACACGACAAGCATCAGCTTGAAGTAATAAAGCAATCACATGATATAATATGATGACAATATCAACATCGCAAAAGTACACAAGTACAAAAGTCAGTAACATAACCTATCAATTAAATTCACTTAACCTACACATAATGAACAATAATAAATCTCGATAAACGAATAACCTTAGGAACCAAAGAAACTATAAATTACACCGTGTTTGTTATGTCGGAAAATATTTTTAAGTAGACGAGGTTATTCATTTATCGAGATTCAACTAAAATAGATTAAACAGTAAGAAGAGAACAAACATGCAGTGTCCAGAAGTAGTTGAAGCTATAATTTCGTCTCCACTAGGATGCACAGCTATATTTACAGCTTCACTCCCTTCCTCGAATTCATAACTCGCCTACAAACACAAATAAATTAAATTAATTATCCCGAACACGAACCAAACCAAACATACTCGCTATATCCCGCTCGTCTCGAAAAATATAAAACAAACCTTAGGAGATTGGGAAAGAGAAGTAGTTAAAGGATCGAAAGCGAAAATTTGAAGGGAAGCAGGACGGTTGTGTAGCTTCACGGTTCCCAAGACAACGAGATGGGCGTTTTCTGGCCGTCGGATCCACGATGCACAACCGACCTTTCCCTCCATATTTTGATTTTTATTAATTTAATTTTAACAAAACTGTGAAATTTAATTAAATTAAGTAAAGGAAAGAGATGAACAAGAAGAAGGAAAGAAAGGGAAAGTGGGAGAGATGGTTTTATTTAATTTCTTCTTCTTTTTCTTCTTGTTCTTATTGTTGTTGAAGGTTTGTGTGTCGATGTTAATAAGAAGAGAGGGGGGATGAGGAATGAGATGTCAACGGTCAACGCTTTCTTGTTACGGTTGTGGATTTTGGGATATTCGGTTTTTTATTCGCCCGCCCCGGCGGGTATGGGTATTTCTTTGCCCCCTTGCCAATTTTTTAAATTGTTTATCATAGAGTGGACTTTACTTTAGTTTCGGTGAAATTGATTTATTTAAAATTAAATCAATACTATTATATAAAGGAGAAGACGGGGGCGGTGAGGTGGCGCTCTCAGATCGCTTCGTTCTATTTTTCTAATTTTCTCAATTTTTTGAATCTATTTTTCTAATTTTCTCAATTTTTTGAATTAATAATATTAAAAATTCGAAAAAATCTCAATTACCTTTTAAATGCTTACTAATAGTGGAAACGTATAATATTTTTGCATTTAAAATCCCTACTAATGGAGAAAGTAAATATACAATAGATCTTTACTAATGAGGAAACTAAATATCACTAATGGAAGAAACTAAATATTCAATTATAATATTCTTGCCTTCAAAATATCTAAATTACCAAAACAGTGTATTACCTTACATTATTTTGAACTTTCCTCTATTATTATCTAAATATTCTCATAATATTTTTTTAATGAAATTACTATCTTAACATACTGCTCTCCTAAACTTTCTTTTTTTATGTAATATAATATAAAATACAGGAACGTTTTGGTAAATAAGAAGTTAATAAATTAAATCGGTCTTGCATAAGAAATTAAGTAATTAATACAAAAAACTAGAAAAAAATTCAACTACCTTTTAAATATTTAATAATGGAGAAAACTAAATATACAATTTCAATATTGTTGCATTTAAAATCTCTACTAATAAAGGAAAGTAAATATAATATTTTTGCATTTAAAATCTCTACTAATGGAGAAAGTAAATATACAATAGATCTTTACTAATGAAGGAAACTAAATATTACAAATGGAGGAAACCAGATATTCAATTATAATATTCTTGCCTTTAAATATCTAAATTAAAAAAAAGTGTATTACTTTACATTATTTTAAACTTCCCTTTATTATTATCTAGATATTCTCATAATATTTATTTTCAAATGAAATTATCATCTTAACATTCTGTTCTCCTAAACTTTCCTTTTTAATGTAATATAATAGAAAATACAAGAACATATTGGTAAAAAAAGTTAAGAAATTAGATCGGTTTTGTATAAGAAATTAAGTAATTACTTGGTAAATAATTAATTAGCTTTAATACTTTCGTACAAGCAGCTAATTAATAGTATAAATATACACCTAAACTTTGTTAACTGTGTACTGTTGGTAAACATTGTTTTTCTTTACTTTTTTGTTTGTTCATGTTAAAAGTGTGTATATGAGTACATGAGTATGAGACTTTTTCCTTTATGTTATTTATCTTGTTTGTTTGTATCCTAATGCATGATCATATTAAAATCTTTGACAAGACAAGTTATTTGCTATTAGTATTGATTGAGTTAAGACATGGATTAATAAGGAGGGAGATTCATCAGTTAATCAATTAAAATAATAGGTCGAGCAAGATAATTTTCATGTACACTCAGTTGTGAATTAATTTATATGTTTATGTGTGTACATTATTAGTTTTGAATTTATAGTTAAAAGTTGATACACCTGTATACAAGTTAACTCGAAAGTGGAGAATTCATCATGTCTTCAAAAACAAATTTTATCATTATTTTTTAACGTTTAGATAGTTATTGCTCTAATTTTTATGAGAAAAGATTATATTTTTTAGTAAAATATTTTCTTTAATTCATACACGAAAATTCAAAGATAAAAATTGTATATTAAGAAATTTATAGTGTATGTATTTCGAAAATATCATGTTAAGATTTATTCGACTGAAAAATTTATTTAGTGTGTGCATTTTTAACAAAATTCAATAAGTCGGTGCATGTATAACAAAAGTCATACAAGAATAAGAAATATTGAGAAGAGGTCAATATTTTATTTTTTTTAAGGAAGATGATGTTGTTGTTTTTGTTGTTATTTGTTTTGACAAAAAGAGATCATTATTAATAAAAAAAATCTCTCAACAACAAAAAAGATGTTTATTCATATTTTCTGATTTTTTTCTGACTGAGAATAGATTTGGAGGTAATGAATATTTTAATAGCTCTGAAGGTATAATTGTAGTTTTTGATTAAACGATCTAGAACATTATATATATATATATATATAATTCAAAACAAAACTTAATTTTATATTAAAAATATTATTTTATTTAAAAACGTATTTTATAAAAAAAAATTTAAGAAAATTTAATATGAACTGTATGTATAGTTTGCGTATATTATGCAATTTTTTATCAGTTTTAATGATTTGACTTTCACCACACTTGCATACTATATACTTTGGAGAAACATGATAGGAAAATGATATAAATTTGCTGGAGCAGGTCTACCAAGTTTTATTCAAGTTAATTTCTACTAGCTTATAGCCCGTCCGATGCACGGTTACTTAAATTTTATTTATAATTATTTTGTTTATAATTATATTTTTATTACCCATGCAACACACGATTATTTTTTTAATATTTACAATTATATTTATTTATGAATATTTTAATATTTAAAAGTTATTAGTTTACATGATTAAATTATTGTTAAAAAAGATTTAGCCAAAAAAATTATAGTTAAAAATTTGATATTTTTTATATTTTACACGCTCAATTTAATATTTGTTTATATTAAGTTATAAAAATTAGATTTTGCCAATTTTATAGTCCACATGAAATTCACAAAATAATTTTAATTTAGTTGTGGTTTAATAGTTCTTTTTCAATTAAAAACTATTCTAAAACTAAAAAGAGAATAAAGTGACGAAATTTAATGTTGAGAATTATATTCGATTTAGGAAATCTACTTATATGTAGTTTAGTTTATTAGAATACCCTTTATTAACCAAATACAGTTTTTAATATTAAATTTAACGGTTTTCACCTATCTATTTAACATTAAAAGATTTTTATTATTTTGGTATTAAATGAGTTTCCTTATTTAATTACAACTATTTTTATGTTTTGACTTTTTAGAAAATTCAATCCTAATATAATATCTTTTAACTTATATCATTTTTAGATAATAACTTCTTTTTATATGATATAATCTTGATCATGTATTTTTAAAAGTATTGGATCTAACGGTTGAGAATGTTTTGGCGGTATTTAGGACCAAACTAACATGATAACATCATTAATTTTTCTTAATATTTATAAATTTTTTAAATATTTATTGCTAAAATATAATATACTCTTTTTTGTAATATGTTAAAGATGCGGGAACTTTGAATTTTTGAGAACATAAATTATCAATTAAAATATAATTTTTTTTGTAATAGTTCTTCTTTTAAAGTAGTACACCGTGATCAAAATTCTGTATAAATTTCATTTTTTTATAGTATATCCGGTAAATGTCTATATTATTATATTAAAGACTAAATAATGAAAGCTTCCTTATAAGTTAAGTTTGGTCGCTTTGTTTGATCACTCAATCCATAATTGTTGAATCTTTCAAATTAAATTGTTGAAAAACGTTAGAATTATCATGTAGAATGATCTAAGGTTTGAATCTACCAACAACATATTAAAATTTATAGGTTTTTTTGAAAAATAAGAATTTTTTCATTTTTTCTTGCAGACGTGTTATTTGATAATATTTTTTGTAAGATACGATTTTTCAGAAAAGTACTATACTAATTGATTAGCAAACTTTTAAAGTTTCGAATTTAATAATTTACAAAGTATATAGGTTTAAAAATTTTGGCCTCTTCTGTAGTTGAGTCTAGCTGAGTCTAAAATTTCAAAATAAGTTTTTTTTTTTAATATCAATATAGTTCTGCTAACAATGAAATTAGGTCTCTATGAGTTCTTATAAAACGAATTCATCATTTACGTATAATTTATTATTTAATAATAAATAATATTTGATTAGTTGTGATATAAAACTTAATAAAATAGGATTAAAAATATGCACAATTTTATAAAATTTTATCCTCGTATTATTATATTCTTTGTTGATTTGAATTTTTCTTAGATTGATTTTAATTTTTGAACATGGATTTCTAAATTTAAAATAGTTAGAAAAAAGTAATTAAATTGATGTTAAAATAATGATGACATAATTATTATTATTATTATTTAAATATTCACTTTATTAATTTGGGCTTTATCTTGTGTTTTAAAAATCAGATTTTGACGATTTTACACCCCACATGAAGATAACTAAATTATCTTTAATTAAAAGATGGTTTAACAATTTTTATCTAGATGGAATTGTCCATGGAAGAGAAAAGAAAGTCACGAATTTTTTACATGGAGAATTCTATTCAATATAGAAAACTTATTTATATTTGGTATATTTGGTTTAAATTATCAAAATACACCTTTTAGAATTTAAATATAATCCTATTATTAATAAAATAATTTTTTTTAATATTTGATCTAACAATTTTCATTTATCTAGTTAAGATCTAATGGTCCTTATTAATTAGGTTGTCTACGACCAAAATTTGGGATAAAATCACTATTATGATTATTATATATAAGGATTTAATATAATAAAGATATCAAGTATATACTGATATAAGTATCTTACTAACTGCTTTTACTTTTAATGTTTCGGTTTTATTTACGGTGTAAATAAAATTTTAAAATACATTATTACTTAAAAATTATTAAATAGAATAAAAATTATGTTATGATTATATAAAATTTTATTCTCATATTTTTATATTATTTATCGATTTGAATTTGTTCTTAATTAATTTTGATACTTTATTGAAAGAAACATAAAATTTCTATATTTAAAAGAATTAGTGAAAAAATAAATAAATTAGTGCTACAATAATAAAAAAAATTATTTATTAAAATTTAGATACTCACTTTAATATTTGGGTTCTATCCTGAGTTTTAGAAATTGAATTTTTTGACGATTTTACAACTCATGCGAAACTAACAAAATTATCTTTAATTTAATGATGTTTTAATAATTATTATCTAACTTGACCAGTTGACCTACCCATAAAATAAACTGAAAAGAAAAGATAGTTAAGAAGTTTTACACAAAGAATTCAATTCAATATAGAAAATCAATTTATAATTGGTTTAAATTATCAAAGCACACTTCTTAGTATTTAAATATAATCCTACATTTAATCAAATACACATTTTAATATAAGTATTATATTCAAAATTATCGTTTATGAATATGAAACCCTCAACATTTTAATAATATTTTGATAATATCCGTTTGTTATATGCAAAATAATATAATTATAATTTGGATTAATCGAATTGTTACGTTCCTTCAGAAAAAAAAGTGTTTAAATTTATTCATGTACATGAGTTCTTTTAAGTCTCTTATAACGTAGGGTATCATTATAGTCGATATGAATTGTTATCTGATATTTGGTTTAACAATTATTATCTCGAACTATACATAAATTAAAGAGAAAAGATATTTAAGAATTTTTACATAGAAAAATTTTAAATTATCAAAATACACTTTTTAGTATTTAAATATAATTATATTATTAATCAGATGCACTTTTTAATATTAGATCTAACAATTCTCATCGATGTATTTAAGATCTAACTGTAATAATTAATTTGGTTGTATAGTGGTCGTACACGGACCAGATCGATTTTAATTTTTTCTTAAATTGATTTTAATATTTTATTGAAATAAACATAGAATTTATAAATTTAAAAGAATTAGGAAAAAAATTAAATTGGTGCTACAATAATAAAAAATATTAAAATTTAGTTTGGGCTCTATCTTGAGTTTTAGACAACAGATTTTAACAATTTTACAGGCCACGCGAAGCTAACAAAATTATCTTCAATTAAATGATGGTTTAATAATTATTATCTAATCAGAACTATCCATAAACTAAAGATAAAAGATAAATACGATTTTTTACATAAAGATTTCTATTAAATATAGAAAACCTATTTATAATTGGTTTAAATTAAAAAAAAAATTATTAAAATTTAGATAATCACTTTACTGTTTGGGCTCTATCTTGAGTTTTAGACAACAGATTTTAACAATTTTACAGCCCACGCGAAGCTAACAAAATTATCTTTAATTTAATGATGGTTTAATAATTATTATCTAACTGAAACTATCCATAAACTAAAGAGAAAAGATAATTACGATTTTTTACGTAAAGATTTCTATTCAATATAGAAAACCTATTTATAATTGGTTTAAATTATCAAAATACATCTTTTAGTATTTAAATACTATCCTATTATTAATCAAATACAATTTTTAATATTATATCTAACGGTCCTCATCTATTTGAATATTTATAGTTTTATAATTCAACGGATCATATACTTTTGGGGTAGTACAGTGACCGACCAAAGTTTTGGATAAGATCTTCTTACGCTTATTATATATAAGGAGTTAATGAGTTTATTTTTAGTTATTTATATATAGTTCAAAGATATTGGAGGAACTAGGATGTTAATATTAAATATTGTAAAGATTCCAGCGATTATAACGAAAACAAATTGATATTAGAAAACATCTTTAAACATGCACATTTTGCATTGGTTTAATAAAAGACGTAGTTCTATTTCTAAAATCTAGTCATTAATTTGCGAACTCAAAAATTCAGACATTTTTTTGAAAATTGATGTAAAATATGGACATCGTTCTCTGATTTACTCTTAAAGTTAATACTAGTCTATAACCCGTGCGATGCACGGATGCATTTTAGAATTGTTTATCTTACTATCTGTATTTTGATTATATGATTTTATCAGAAAAATATAAATTTTTAAAAATTAATAATGTATGTATGATGTTATTGTAAGCATTTGTTTGTATTTTGATGATAATTTTTTTTTAATATATTGTCAACGGGAATAATATCTTGAATTTCTGAATGTAGCTTAGAAAAATAGGTAATATAAACATTTAATAATAATATGTTGTTGACGGGATTCGAACCTCGAACCCGTGGAAACATTTTGAATATCAAGAAAGAAATATTTTTGTAACCTTACATCCAACGGTTCTCTTTTTATCTATCTTTCAATCTAACAGTTGTTATTTAAAGTACCAATGACCAACCAAATAGAGACTAGTTTGCTTATAATAATATAGTATAGATAGCTTAAAATCCGTGCGATGCACATATTGTTTTTAATAATTGTTAATTTTATTATTTATATTTTATATTTTATTAATTGCATTTATTAAAAAAAAATGAGAAGGTATGTTAAACATTTTTAAATAATTAAAAGTATTAAAATAGATTTTAAAATAAATAAGTAACGATTTGCCCGTGATATTTTGGAAAAAGAGGGGGTTTAGTAAGAACAATAGAAATTAACATGTTTTCATTGAATTTTAAAATATAAAAGTAACGATTTGCCCGTGAGATTTTTGAAAAAAAGAGGGGTTTTAGTAAGAAAAATAGAAAATGTGACATGTTTTAGTTGAAAAAAGGTAATTATCAATTAAAATTATTAAAATAGATTTTAAAATAAATAAGTAAGGATTTGCCCGTGATATATATGGAAAAAGAGGGCTTTTAGTAAGGAAAATAGAAAATATAACATATTTCAGCTGAAAAAGGTAATTGCTCGTGATTTTTCTAGAAAAAGAGGGGAAAGGTAATTGCCAATTAAAAATATTAAAATAAGTTTTAAAATAAATAAGTAAGGGTTTGCTCGTGATATATTTGGGAAATGAGGGATTTTAGTAAGAGAAATAGAAAAAGTAACATATTTTAGCTGAAAAGGAAATTTCCCGTGATTTTTTAAGAAAAAAATAGTAATATATTTTAACTGAAAGGGTAACTGATTATAATAATTTTTATAATAATTAAATAAACAATTAAATAAGGCAAGTACCGTACCAAAAAACAGGTACCAAAACATTCAATGTTTCGTCTTTAATAATATAGTACAGATAGATAGATAGATTTATAATATTAGTATTTTATGCTACTCGTTTAATCATTAATAATTATAATATTATTATTTTATTTTATTAAATAGAACTGTTCCTGATATTTTTGGAAAATGAGAGATTTATTTAGGAAAATAGAAAAGTAGAATTTTAGTTAGAAAATATAGAAAAGAATATACACTTTGGCTAAAAATGGTAATGAGTTAGTTAATTTTTTTTGCTAATTGTAATGAGTTAGTTATTAGCAATTATAGTCTTATTTTGTTATTTTATTAAATGAAACTGTCGGCGTTATTTTTGAAAAATGAGATGTTTTAGTTAGGAAAAATAGAAAATATATTATATATAATAATTTTAATATTTTATCTAACGGTTCTCATCGATTTGATCAGAAATATCTAACGACTATGGATGGAGTGACCAAACTACAAAATTTTTGAGGAACAGACTATAAACTTTCAATGTTTCGTCTTTAATATAATAGTATAGATTTGTAGAAAAGGGACAGAGATTCCGCATTAGATTAGTAATCATTTTTATTTTTTATTTTCATTAATATTATTATTTATAGAACTAGATTAGTACTGAAAGTACATTCGTATCTATAATTTACAAAGTATGAACAAAATTCTTGAAATAATTTTATTCTTGATATAATTTTGTTGTAGTTATTCTTACTGAAATATGCCCTTTTGTTTTTTAAAAAAAAAATTCTTAAAATTATTTTACTAAAATTTATTTGGTTTTAATGTTAAAACCAAACCGTATGAATAGCAATTATAATGACATAAATATCCACTAGTTGATCATTTTCCACAAAAAATTTCCATAGCCCGGAGGAGGTCAAAATAGTAAAACCAAAAGCAAAAAGCCCACAATCACAATAAAAACAGAGATTGGGTTAAAAAAACAGGGGCATGGAATGAAAAAAAACTCAGAAAAACAGGAAAGGAGGTTCCGGAGAGAAGGGAGGTTTTGAGGGTTGTTACCCTCTCTCTGTACAAATTGAATGACTATTTTTAATCAATTCAATGAGCCTGTGATTTCATTCCATATCTGATAATCAACAACCCTCATGTGTGTGTTTGTCTGTGTATCTATACATTTATATATATTTATTTATCGAGGTTTTACTGTATTGTATTCGCTGGATGCAGTGAAAGAAGAGCATATGATGATATCCCAAACGGGGTCTTATATAAACAAAGGCTGTGATGATGACTCAATTGTGGGTTTTTCTGAGTTAACTCGGGCATTGAGTGTAAGTGAGCCGTATCTTGGCGGGGCAACTCGGTTGCAGCCATGGCGGTGGCACCCTCTTTGTCTGATATGTATACAGATCTGAGCCTCGTATGTAAATATGTTACTATTATTTTATGTGGTCGTCTCTGGTTCAGTTGTCTATTTTTCTTTCAAGGTAATTCAGTTGGGTTTTTGTTTTGTTTTTTGCTAAACTAGTTTACTAAGCTGCAACGCTTCCTAATAATTTCTTAATATTTTTCTAAAAAATATTTAATAAAATATGTTTTAGATAAAATAATATTTCTAACATAAAATTAAGTTTTATTTTGAATTCTCTGTTTCTTTAGTTATTTATCAAATTTGAATAAATATAAAAAAAGACAATTATTTAATATTGTTTATTATTATAATATTAGCTTAAAACCCGTGCAATGCACAAATTGTTAATTGTAATTTTATTATTATTATTTTAATATTTTATTAATTGTAATTGTGCAAAAAATAATTAGGCATGTTAAAATAGCTAAACACTTTTAATTAATTAAAAAACATTAAAACAGATTTTAAAATAAATAAGTATGGGTTTGCCCGTTATATTTTTGAAAAATGAGGGGTTTTAGTAAGAAAAAATTAAAAAATGTAACATATATTTAGTTTAAAAAGGTAAATGTCCGTGATATTTTTGGAAAATGAGATTTTAAAATTTAATAATTGAAAGTATTTAAATACGTTTTAAAATAAATAAGTAAAGAGTTTCCTGTGATATTTTTGTAAAAAAAATGGATTTTAGTGAGAAAAATAGAAAAATTAAATTGTAAAAGGCAATTTCCCGTGATATATTTAGAAAATGATGGACTTTGTTAGAAAAAATATATAATGTGTTTTAGCTAAAAAGATAATTGGTTATAAATAGATATTTGATTATTTATATTTTAATATTTTTAGTAATTGCATTTGTTAAGAAAAATAAGTAGACATGTTAAAATAGGTAAAAAATTTAAAAAAATAATTATAATATTAAAATAGGTTTAAAAATAAATAACTAAAGGTTTGTCTGTGATATTTTTGGAAAATAAGGGGTTTTAGTAAATAAAAATAGAAAAACAAACATGTTTAAGTTAAAAAAGGTAATTGACCGTGATATATTTGAAAAAGTAGGGGAATTTGTTATAAAAAACAGAAAAAATAGAAAAAAAAATATATTTTAGGTGAAAAAGGTAATTGGTTATAAATAGGTAATATTATTATTTAATAATATATTTCTATAAATAAGTAAGGTTAAGGGCAATTAAGTAAAATCACAACTTACCATACCGACCAACCAAATTTTTAATGTTTCGTCTATTATATAATAGTATTGATAGTATAGATAGATATATAGATTTATAATATTAGTATTTTATGCTACTAAATGGAATATCCCGTGATATTTTTGAGGTTTTAGTTAGGATAAATATTAGTTAGAAAATATAAAAAAGAATATATGTTTTGAAAAAAAAAACTAATCGGTTAGTCAATAATAATTATATTATTATTATTTTATTTTATTAAATAGAACTGTTCGTGATATTTTTGGAAAATGAGAGGTTTTATTTAGGAAAAATAGAAAAGTAGGAATTTTAGTTAGAAAATATGAAAAAGAATATATACACTTTGGCTAAAAATGGTAATGAGTTAGTTATTAGCAATTATAACCTTATTATGTTATTTTATTAAATGAAACCGCCTGCGATATTTTTGGAAAATGAGATGTTTTAGTTAGAAAAAATAGAAAAAATATTCTATCTAACAATTTTAATATTTAATCTAACGGTTTTCATCGATTTGATCAGAAATATCTAACAGTTATGATTGGAGTGACCAAAGTACAAAAACATGATGCACAAATTATTATTAATAATTATTATTTTTATTATTTATTTTTTAATATTATATTAATCTTCATTTGCTAAAAAAAATAAGCAGGCGTGTTAAATTTTTTTAAATAATTAAAAGTATTAAAATAGATTTATTACTGTTTGCCCGTGATATTTTTGATAAATGATGTGTCTTACTAAGGAAAAATAGAAAAAATAACATGTTTTAGCTGAAAAGGTAAGTGCCCGTAATTAAAAGTATTTAAATAGACTTCACAATAAATAAGTAAGGATCACGTTTTAGCTAAAAAGGAAATGGCCCCTGATTTTTTTAGAAAAAAATGGTAATCTAATTTAATTTAAAGGGTAACTGATTATAATAATTAAAAAAAACAATTAAATAAGGCAAATATCGTATCAAAAAACAGGTACCAAAACTTTCAATGTTTCGTCTTTGATAATATAATATAGATAGAGAGATATATTCATAAATTAGTATTTTATGCTACTAAATGGAATAACCCGTGATATTTTTGAGGTTTTAGTTAAGAGAAATATTAGTTAGAAAATATAAAAAAGAATATACGTTTTGGAAAAAAAGCTAATTGGTTAGTCATTAATAATTATAATATTATTATTTTATTTTATTAAATAGAACTGTTCGTGATATTTTTGGAAAATTAGAGGTTTTATTTAGGAAAAATAGAAAAGTAGAAATTTTAGTTAGAAAATATAAAAAAGAATATATACTTTGACTAAAAATGGTAATGAGTTATTTATTAGCAATTATAACCTTATTATGTTATTTTATTAAATGAAATTGCCCGTGATATTTTTGGAAAATGAGATGTTTTATTTAGGAAAAATAGAAAAGATATTCTATATACTAATTTTAATATTTTATATAACGGTTCTCAATGATTTGATCAAAAATATCTAACGGCTATGAATAGAGTGACCAGACTACAAAAACTTTCATGACCGGACTACAAAACTTTCAATGTTTCGTCTTTAATATAATAGTATAGATTATCAAATATTAGTATATTTATCACCATTTTTATTTTTCTCAAAATTCATATTCCAACATATATTTCAAAATTCATAATATAACATTAATATTGAATTCTAGCATATAATATAATTCTCCTAATGAATCTCTTTCTCTCGTTAAACATGTTTACGACCCGCTTTTTCGTTGTTACCAAATCGAAACAGATAACAAACTAATTTACTATATAAATTACATCATTTATTAATCAATTTTATTATATCATAAAATTTAATTAAAATATTTTTAAAATTTTGAATTTTTATTGTTTAAAATACAGGTACTCGAGAAAATAAATGAAAAGAAAATAAGACTTCTATATTTATTTTATTTTATAGAAACTTGCATTTTCTGTAAGTATTATCTTCTATATAAATTAGAAGGTAAAACTTAAAAGATGATTTATTAATATATATGTAAATAATATAGATAAATTAAATGTGGATTTTCTTACAAAAAATAAAATAAAATATGAGAACATAATTTGTAATAGTTTTTTAGGAGAATACTAAGATGATAATCTCGTTTGAATATAAATTATAAATTCAAGAAAAAATATATGAGAATAATAAGATGGTAACTTTGTGTTCAAGAGAATATCAACATGGTAATTGGACTTGAAGATAAATTTTAGGAAAATATTAAGATAGTAATTTGACTTAAGAAGAAAGTTTAGAAAAATATAAGGTAATCAAGATTTCCATTACTAAAGATTTAAAAGATTTAAAAGACAATTTAGATATTTTATAACATTTAATAATATTAATTCAAAATTTTGAGAAAATTAGAAAAATAGATCAAGACAATTTGAGATGCGCCACCTCACCGTACTTATACAAAGGAAAAGATGGGTAGGCAATGTGGTGCTTTTCAAATTATTTGACACCTCTCAAATTGTCTCCTTTATTATTTTCTTTGATTAAATGATAGTGAAAAAGAAATTAATAAATAAATTTGACTCGTAGAGTATATTTAAGAGAATATTAATATAATATACTTAGATTCCTTCATTAGAAGATAATAGAAAAAATAGATCGAAACGATTTGAGAGGCGCCTCTTCAACGCCCTCGTCTTTTCCTTAATCGCGTTTTGTTGCGGTATTATAAAATTTATCTAAATATTTTGAAAAATACAAATGAATTTTATAATATTAAATTTTTTAAAAAGTAAGTATGATGTTATATAAATTAGGTATACTAAGATTTTTATAAATTACTCGTTTGTTGCATAAATGATGGTTTCCCAAGTATGATAATGTACATTATTTACATATTTTTTGTTGAGAGGATTATTATTTTTGATATAGTATTGTGCAGAAGTTATCAAACCAAATTCGTTTGCTAGCCGAAACCACATGTTTTACAATTTGTACTTTTAAAAAAGTAAATTATATCATTTTCAGCCTAATTTATAATTTTCTCGAGTTCTTTCCATTATCATCTTTAACTTGGTTGATCACTTAATTTTTTTTAAAAAAAACTACATTGAGTTACCATTAGTAAATATTTAAAGTTAGCCAATATTTTCTTAGACAATAATATTTTTTAATATTTATTGATTCAATTTTTTTTATTTAAAATTTTAATTGATATGATTTGAGATACGTCATCTCACCATCCTTATTTCATAATATATAAGTTCTCAAAAAATATAGAAATATAAAACATATTATAAATTTTGTATTATATTGTTACTCGAATCTTACATAAATCTTAAATTCATAATTTAAGCTCGGTGGTTAAAATAATAGACTAAAATCATATAAAATACTTGTTATGTAAAATCTTTAGATTTTATATTTAAAGTATATTACATAAAATTTTAGATAAGGCTATGCTTATAATTCTAGAGCGTGTATAATAGCATTACTTAGGTAATAATAAAAATTTATATAAAAAAGGAATAATAAAAATTAACCTCATTCAATAATCGAAGACACACAGAAACAACCAAAAATCATCTGCCATACATGATTCCTTGGAAATTAGAGATTTGAGATAAATTTGAAATAATTTTTTGGACTCAAAAAATTAATTTTAAAAAGTTAGAAGAGTTTTTTCATCTTACACTTCAGAATAATATAACCTATTTGTGAGCAAAACATATCAATCTAAAAATTATATACCCAAAATTTTTTAAACGGTGCAATATTGTCATGTCATCGTCAAAATAAAATCCTCAAAATGTCATGGGAATCACCATTTTTTTTTGTAACGCCGGGAATTACCAACTTTGATCTTTATAAAAACGTACATTCTAGAAAGAAAATGAATTAACAAATACTGAAGTGATTAGAAATTTGTTAATTGATGTTCTAACTTTTAGGTGTGCATATTATATGTAGTTGCAGGCTTGAATATACGGTGGAAAATATAGTGGAGTTTAATACCATTGTATTTTAGGAGGAGTTTGCAAAAGATGCACACACATGCAAGTATTGGACCATAAAATAACAGTGTCTTCTTAAACTTCAACTTCTCTTCTCTATCTGAATGACCATAAACACAAATCAGTTAATGATTAAAACAAATCTCTAATATATATATATGAACATCATGTCAAAAATAAGCATAATGAAAATATAATTGTTACAATATAGTTCGGAGTTCATGTCTTCTTAGCTTTAACTTTTTTTGCTTCTTCAATCCTGCGACCTGCCCGTAGGTATAAATCAAGTAGAAAAAATTTAATAACGAAAATATTATAGTGAGTACATTGAAACAATAAAATACATGCAAAAACTATGATCACATTATTAGAACTTAACCAAGAATCAACAGAAAATTACAAATAATTGTTCCATCCACAAAGAAACGTGTGACACTCTCACCAATGAGACCTCTCAATCTGTATATACCATAAAATAATAGTGTCTTCTTAAACTTCAACTTCGTTTCTCTCTATGAATGACCACATACACAAATCAGTTAATGATTAAAACAAAGCTCTAATATATATGAACATCATGTCAAAAATAAGCATAATGAAAATATAATTGTTACAATATAGTTCGGAGTTCATATCTTCTTAGCTTTAACTTTTTTTGCTTCTTCAATCCTGCGACCTGCCCATAGGTATAAATCAAGTAGAAAAAATTTAATAACGAAAATATTATAGTGAGTGCATTGAAACAATAAAATACATGCAAAAACTATGATCACATTATTAGAACTTAACCAAGAATCAACAGAAAATTACAAATAATTGTTCCATCCACAAAGAAACGTGTGACACTCTCACCAATGAGACCTCTCAATCTGTATATATAGATAGATGTAACCGTCTGTATACGAAAATAAAGGTGTGTAAAGGAAATAATCGTGTCGTTCTTCATTATAATCTCTTTGTTTTCTCCATTACCAAATTTATTGTATATATCAAGATCTTTTCGAAATAAACTAATACTTTGAGGAAATAGTCGTGTCTTTCTCCATTATATTCTCCTTTAATCAAAAATTTTGTTAGATATTTAAATTGTGTATTTACTTTTCTCCATTTGTAAAGATTTTAAAGGCAAAAATATTAAAATTGTATATTTAATTTCCTCTATTTTTAAAGATTTAAAAGGGAATTGAGATTTTTTCTGATCTTTGGTATTATTAATTCAAAATTTTGTATATTTACTTTCCTTCATTAATAAAAATTTTAAATGCAAGAATATTAAAATTGTATATTTAGTTTCCTTCATTAGTAAATATTTTAAAGGCAATTGAGATTTTTTCTGATTTTGGTATTTATATTTCAAAAATTTGAGAAAATTAGAAAAATAGAACGAAGTGATTTGAGAGCGCCACCTCACCGCCGCCATCTTCTCCTTTATATAAACATATTGATTGACTTGGGTTTTTGCCTGAGTTTGGTGAGCACTTTTTTTCAATTTAATAATATTTTGGTGATAAAAATAATGAAAGGGTGCTGATATCCTAGATTTATAGATGCACGCCCAATATTGCCAAAGTGGCTAGAATACCCTTAATTATTAAAAATTTTATATTTTAAACTACAATTTCATACAAACTGAAGTATTATTCAAGGTTTTACTTTTTTATATTTTTTATCGAAACAAATCATCTTAAATTATAAAAGATTTATTTTTCAGTCATTTAAATCAAACTATCTGCTTTATTTGTAAGTTCGGTAAAAAATATTTAGGGTTAACAATGTACAACACAGTTCCTTTTGCTGATTCGATCCCCACAAAATGGACCTGGTCACGCATTAATACTTTATACACATCTGAACACAGGCCACACACGCCATACTTTTTTTTTATATGTTTTAGTTTTATCCTAAACTGGTAACGTTAATATAACAGTTCTTTTTGTAACGTAAACTTAAAAAACGGTTATATTTTTCTTCTATAAATAGACAATCTTCCCATCCTATTTTTTGGTGATGTGGCGTGATGCAGGGCCAAGTATAGTAAAAAATGGGACTTTAGCATTGTTGATGCTCTAAGAATCGCCGCATATGCAATAGAAAAACAAGTTAGTAGTAAACTCTTGATAAAAAAAGGGCATTTTAGTCCGTTGAGCAATATTGGGTGTGTAGGTATAAATCCAGAATATGCACATATGAGCTCCCTAATTAAATTCTATTTGTTTGGGAAATTGATAAGTAGACACAATTTGGCTTAAGTGATTGAATTTTGGATGAACTTAGATGCAATTGGGTATTCTAGGTTGTCAATTTTTTTTTATTTCGTTATGTTATGAGCATTATTCTAAAAATTCTCAATTTATCGAAAATCTCCGTTTAATGATTTGTTAAAACTTAATTAAACTTGCCTTAGCAAATAATTGTTAATTTCGAGTATATCAACTTAACTAATAGAAAATATGTTAACAAACTTGATTCAACAACTAAAAAGTTGAATAAATTAAAAAAATTAAAATCTCTTAAAATGCATGTCCTGTGTCAATACATCTGTTTTTCGGTTCTTGTAATGGTTGTGTTCATACTTTTCCAGTCCATTTTCTGGAGTGTTTTACATTTATTCGTAAAATGAACAAATAGTAGAGTTTCTTTCTGCTAGGAAATAAACAGAATGCCATATATAACCTTCTGATCCTTCATTGTTACTCCTTCACACGAGGTCAAAAATGAAAAATCAAGTTTTTTTAATGTTTTCGAGTTTTTTAATGAGAAGAAAGCAAGTGATGAGGGAATAAAATACTTGCATCTTATTTTTGAATGAAAATTTTGGAGTGAAATGAAGCTTAATTTGTATTCATTTTCACTTATTTTCTTCCTTATTTAAAATTCGAGAGCACATCAAAATTATTTCACTTATCTTTCGCTTATTTTCTTTCCTATTTAAAACTCGGGGAGCAGGGGATTAAAGACAGAGTTTTGGGGGAAAAGCAAGGGCATGGAATGAAAAACTCAGAAGAAATGAAAGGAGGGTTCCAGAGAGAAGGGAAGTTTTTGAGGGTAGTTACCCCTCTCTGTACAAATTGAATGATTTTATAAGCATTCAATGAGCCTATGATTTCACATTCCATAATGAAACAACCCTCATCTGTGTGTGCATATATATACACAACTTCAATTATCGATCTACCAAACAAAACTTTTAATGTTTCGACAATAATAATATACTAGTAGATTTATTAGCAGTATTATGTTTCTGGTAGGAGTTGATGCCTGATACAAGTACAAGTTTATCCAGACAGACCCCTGATTAAACAAAGGCTGTGATGATAATTATTGGTTTTTTCTGAGTTAACTCGGACATTGAGAGCAAGTGAGCCGTATCTTGGCGGGGCAACTCGGTTGCAGCCATGGCGGTGGCACCCTCTTTGCCTGATATGTTTACAGATCTGAGCCTTTGACAAAAATATTACTAGCTTAATTCGTTTTGGGCATAAAAACACAAGATAAATCTTTTTAAATCTTTTCTGTCTTTTTCGTTTTTCTTCTACGTTTCGTTTCTAGTAAATTTTGATAGTTTTTTCAAGTAAAAGAAACACCTTTTTAATTTTGTAGTTATTTTTTACCAAAAATATTTGGTTTAACTTTGTAATTTTCTTTTACCTTTTATAAAATGCAAGGCAATCTGCTGTTTTGCGGAGCTAGAACAATAACAAAGTTAAAAACCAAATCCTTTATATAACTTGTTTTTGAATTTTTCCGCAATAACTTACATAGGCTCTGTTTGGGATTGTTGTTAAAAATTGATGTGCTGTTAAAAAAAGTGTTGTTAAAATAAGTGCTGTTGTGAAAATCAGATAATTGTTTGGTAATATTTTTGATATGTGCATGTTTTGGTGTATAATATAAAAAAATAATGTTTTTGGCGAGTTTTGATGTTAAAACCAGTAGCTGCTTCCCGTAAAAGCTGAAAAACAGCTTTTTTCAAAAGCATGAAGAGACCTGTTTTCTCTAAAATCAGTTTTTCAGCCAAAAGCGTTTTTCACAAAAACAGCTTTTAAATTTTATCAAACACTTTTTTAATAGCTTTTCAGAAAAAAACTGTTGTTGCTATCTGAAACAACAATGCCAAACGGAGCCCTAATCACGAGCAGCAACTTTTACCCTCCAAAGATAGAAGTGAGTGAAGGTCAAGTATGGTCGATTTTCAGATCGGAGTAACCATAATAGCCGATCTGAAATTAGTGGCCAACTATAGCCGGTACGATACGCATTCTGCAATAGGGTAATTTATATACGCATTCACCAACGACTTATCATAGGCACATTACGCATTCTTCACTGACTTATTCAATCTATACTATTATATTAAAGACGAAACATTGAAAGTTTTGTAGTTTGGTCCTGAAAGTTTTTGTAGTCTGGTCACTCCATTCATAGCCGTTAGATATTTCTGATCAAATCGATGAGAACCGTTAGATAAAATATTAAAATTATTATATAGAGTATCTTTTCTATTTTTCCTAACTAAAACATCTCATTTTCCAAAAATATCGCAGGCAGATTCATTTAATAAAATAACATAATAAGGTTATAATTGCTAATAACTAACCCATTACCATTTTTAGCCAAAGTGTATATTCTTTTTTATATTTTCTAATTAAAATTTCTACTTTTCTATTTTTCCTAAATAAAATCTCTCATTTTCCAAAAATATCACGAACAATTCTATTTAATAAAAT
This sequence comes from Heracleum sosnowskyi, assembly GCA_030848705.1. Lineage (NCBI taxonomy): Eukaryota > Viridiplantae > Streptophyta > Magnoliopsida > Apiales > Apiaceae > Heracleum > Heracleum sosnowskyi. Next base: position 18,081,645 of record CM061239.1, read on the forward strand.
AAAATAATAATATTATAATTATTAATAACTAACCAATTAGTTTTTTTCCCAAAATGTATATTCTTTTTTATATTTTTTAACTAATATTTCTCCTAACTAAAAACTCAAAAATATCACGGGTTATTCCATTTAGTAGCATAAAATACTAATATTATAAATCTATCTCTTTATCTATATTATATTATTAAAAACGAAAAATTGAAAGTTTGGTACCTGTTTTTTGGTACCTATTTTTTGATACGATACTTGCCTTATTTAATTGTTTATTTAATTATTATAAAAATTATTATAATCAGTTACCCTTTCAGTTAAAATACATTACCATTTTTTTCTTAAAAAATCACGGACAATTTCCTTTTCAGTTAAAACATGTTATTTTTTCTATTTCCCTTGCTAAAATCTCTCATTTTCCAAATATATTACGAGCAAATCCTTACTTATTTATTTTAAAAACTATTTTAATACTTTTAATTTGAAATTACATTTCCCCTCTTTTTCTAGAAAAATCACGTGCAATTACCTTTTAACTAAAACATGTTATATTTTCTATTTTTCTTACTAAAATCCCTCCTTTTCCAATTATATCACGGGCAAACCTTACTTATTTACTTTAAAATTTATTTTAATACTTTTAATTGACAATTACCTTTTTCAACTAAAACATGTCACATTTTCTATTTTTCTTACTGAAATCCCTCTTTTTTCAAAAATATCACGGGCAAATCGTTACTTTTATATTTTAAAATTCAACGAAAACATGTTACTTTCTGTTTTTCTTACTAAACCCCCACTTTTTCCAAAATATCACGGGCAAACCGTTACTTGTTTATTTTAAAATTCATTTTAATACTTTTAATTACTTAAAAATGTTTAAGACACCTACTTATTTTTTTTAATAAATGCAATTAATAAAATATAAAATATAAATAATAAAATTAACAATTATTAAAAATAATCCGTGCATCGCACGAGTTTTAAGCTATATTATTAAAGACGAAACATTAAAAGTTTGGTAGTCGGACGGACAGACGGTACTTAGTGATTTTACTTAATTACCCTTACTTATTTTTTTTAAAACCTAACACTAAATAATAATATTATTTATAACCAATTACCTTTTCATCTAAAATACATTACCTTTTTTTTATTTTTTCCTAACAAAATCCTTTCTTTTTCTAAAAAAAAAGACGGGCGATTATCATTTTTAACAAAAACATGTTACTCTTTCTATTTTTCCTTACTAAAATCCCTCATTTTCCAAAAATATCACGGATAAATCCTTAGTTATTTATTTTAAAATCTATTTTCATACTTTTAATTATGAACACTTTTTCAGCTGAAACGTGTTATTTTTTCTATTTTTTCATTTTCTAAAGAAATTATTATTAAATAATAACATTTTTATAACCAACTACCTTTTCAACTAAAATACATTACCTTTTCTTCTTTTTTTTTCCAACAAAAACCTCTATTTTTTTAAAAAAAAATCACGGGCAATTACCTTTTTCAACTAAAACATGTTACTCTTTCTATTTTTCCTTACTAAATCCCTCATTTTCCCAAAATATCCCGGACAAATCCTTACTTTTTTAATTTGAAACCTATTTAAATATTTTTAATTACAGGCACTTACCTTTTCAGCTAAAACATGTTACTTTTTCTATTTCCCTTGCTAAAATCTCTCATTTTCCAAATATATCACGAGCAAATCCTTACTTATTTAATTTAAAATCTATTTTAATACTTTTAATTATTTAAAAAAGTTTATCACGCCTACTTATTTTTTTAGTAAATGCAAATTAATAGAATATTAAACATAAATAATAAAAATAATAATTATTAATAACAATCCGTGCATCGCACGGGTTTTAAGCTAGTATTTATTATTTTTATAAACCTGGAATACACATGTCATGTGGGGGTAATCATAATAATATGGTACCGATATGCATTCCCTGAATGCGTATTACTTGTTATTCTTTGATTTCAGGATATATATCACATATGGGGTCCACTGTGAAAGACTAGGCCTTGGAAGTCCCGTAACATGGGTGAAAGAATACACATTTGGCCTATATAATAACTAAAACAACCTAAAATCAGTATAAAATCACATGTACAAAATCACAAAATACGAATTGTGATTTTAAATTGATTTTCTTACACAGACCGGTGACCTGATTTTAGGGTTGTAAATAACCCTAAAATCAGGTTAGGTTAGGGTTTAGAGTCTAGGGTTTAGGGCCCTAAACCCTAAACCCTAAGTCCGTATACGGATTCGTCGTTCTGAATATTTCTAAAACCCAAAATGGAACCATTGAACCCCAAAGGTTAACTGTTGAACCCCCAAAGAAACGGCTAAACTAAGAAGACACGTTTATCTAATATTTTATACAAAAACTTAAATTTGTATTAAATTGGTTATTTTTTTCATTTTGTATTAAAAAAGAGATTAATTTTGACATATGGGATACCCAACTGTCAGTGGAGTATCCCATATGGGATACCCAACTGTCAACGGAGTATCCTGTATATGAGATACCCAACTACCAGTGGAGTATCCCAAAGGCTAAAGTTGGCCACTTTTTTCAGAACGGTTATTTTTGTTTATTTTAAAAAAAAAATGGTTAATTTTGTCATTTTTCGATAGAAGTCAAGAATGTATTATAATCGCATTCATTATAGATCAACTTTAATAAAACACTAAACACGAAAGTAACACGAGAAAAAGAAGATCAACGACGAGACAATTAAGGAAAAACAACGTTTATGATCCCTACAAATCTACAATGACCTGATCTATATACACATGGATGTGATATTTTTAGATCCTTTGCTCATATTGTGGTATCAATAGCTAAGAGCATCAAAAATGGGCAGTCCCATTTTTTACTATGTTTGGGGTCGTATGAAGCCACATCACCCGAAAGTGACTGGATAGAAAATGTGGTCAACCCCCTCCAATGGTGCAAAACCCACTTGCCATTATGTAGGACCCATTTATTATTATTATATTATAAATAGTAAAAAATGATATTGTATAATTATTTTTAGTTTAATAAATAGTGTTAAAATTGTAATAATTAAATTAAAGTGATTAAAATTTGTAAAAATAATTTTAAAATAAAAGACATGTTCCGTAATTAAAATATATCATATTATTTCAAAAAAAAGACAATTACATTAAAAGGAAAATGTTACTCAAATAATAGTCTTCCATTACTCGAATAATTTGTTACTCAACCATGCACTTACTAAAAGTTTATCTTCAACCCATTTCCACTGAACATTAATTTCTCGAACATCTTCAGTTTCCTCGTTATCATAATTTAGATCAATAAAATTTGGGTTACTAAAGACCAAAATTTGCGAACATGGAGAATTTTGATTATTGGTGGGTGCTTGTTGGGTTCCAAATTGTGGATTTGAAAATGGAGGAAATGAAAATTGGTATGGAGAATTTTGAGAATTTTAAGGACATCAAAATGGAAATTGAGAATGTGGAAATTGATATTAAGAATTTGGATTTTGAGAAATAAAATTATAATTTTGTGGGTTTGGAAAATAGGAATTTGGATACATGTATGGAAATTGTGGGTTTGAATTTTGAGAATTTGAAGGTGGATGATTATTTGGATTCATCTTTTTAATAGAAATAGGAAAGTCTAAATTTTTTGGAAGAAGTAAAGATTATGAAAAAATAGGATATGAGGCTTGTGTATTTATAGAAAAAAAATATGACCGTTTTAAGTTTACGTTATATTAACGTTAGGTAATATACTGACAGTTTGATATATGGTTGGCTAATGTAGGAAAGATGCATGTTAAAGTAAACAATTAAATAATAAAAGAAAGAAAGTGGGATTGCCCACCCCCTGGGACTGCCCACTTTTGTTTGTGTCTGTCCAGTGCAAAAAGAGACACACAATTCTGGCCAAGTCCTTTTCACGCGGCTCGATGCAGCAATTGGGCATGTGTTGTTGATGCTCTAAGCTGCCCACAAAGCCACAAGTAAGATTGATTACAAGTTCAGTTGTCTTCCCGCGATTGTAATAGAACATCCACTTGGACTGTCCACTTTTGTTTGTGTCTGTCCAGTGCAAAAAGAGACACACAATTCTGGTCAAGTCCTTTTCACGCGGCTCGATGTAGCAATTGGGCCTGCGTTGTTGATGCTCTAAGTTGCCCACAAAGCCACAAGTAAGATTGATTACAAGCTCAGTTGTCTTTCCGCGATTGTGATAGAACATCACTCTAACACTCTCGAGAGTGCTCGACACATCAAGCCCATCCAAAACTTTTCCAACACAATAGTCAATACCCAGGTCTTCAATAAACTAATGTAAAAATTCATTCCAGCTTTGAAAATAAATAAATTCCTATGTATTGGATAAATATTACACTATCTAAAGGGATTAGTGTAATAAAAAAATAAATGAATCTTCTGATAGTATAAGCTAAAGGATGAAAAGCTCTTTTTACATGAAGCTTATTTGTAAGTTTGAGAAACCTATCTTGGTTTAGATCCGTAAAAAGCAGGGGCGAACAACTGAAATTTTTGTTCAAATCGCAAATAAGAAAAATCAAGTATCTTGTAAAGAAACAGGACGCTTATATTACACATAAAGCATCCCATTTGCTCATTCAGCAGAGACAATACAGAAAGGGAAAAGAAAACACAGCATATCAATGTTCAAAACTTAAAACACCACAATCTTTGAAGAGGTTGTTTCCAAGGCTCTATATAATCATCTCGAAGGTATATATTGAAATTCTTTTGGTCCAAAAATTTATTAATACAAGTACATACACATATATTAGCCTGACTAATTTAGAAATCCGCAGCAGGTGATGCTTGACAAACCAATCACAATGAGACCCGGGAGTTAGTATCACTTCCCTTACCTGATCTATACACGTTGCGATGTTTTAGATCCTTTGATCAAATTGTGATATTTTGGCCTATAATTCTTCAAATTGTGATATTTCATTATACAATTATCACTGAGCTGCCCACAATTAACAATGATTATAGGTTTATTACGTATGCCATGAACACTATCAATAGCCTTAAGCACATCTACTCCATCCACAACTTTCCCAAACACAGTACAATAGGTTTTTCGTAAACTAATACTGAAACCATGAAAAAACCTCTAGTGAAGAACAAATTTCCAGCTCCAGAGTGCATTCCCACGTAAAACTCCTTCTCGAACGGCTCACCATAACATGTATCACGTCCTCCCAACAAATATCATTTTCCATGCATCATATCAATCTTGGATCCTTTATAATGCAATGGCTCACCGTTCTTTCCTAATCCATTCTCACCAGTGCAGAGTGCCCGAAACTTCTCCGCGGCCTTGGGAGCGTCATCAAAAAGTTCCATAATAATGCGACATACATGTTCACCACCGATCTCTAAATCAAAAATACCCTTGGGTTTCGATTGTTCATTACATCAAACAAAACCTTGGGGTTTCCCATCCTTCCCAAGTCCGCCTCAATATATTTTGCTAGGCAACCTTTAGGGATTAGTAAAAGCTAGACTTAGAAATTTGCTTGATTTAGAGTTTATTAGCCCGTAGGTTGCCTACATCACTTTTGCCTTGAGATATTTTTTTTTTATAGTTAAGGTGATAAATCGAACTCGTGAACCTATTTTCTTATTTCTTGTATGAGGTTTTACTTGGAAACTACTCAAACTTTAGAAGATTTTTTGAGAGAGTAAACTGTTTTTCCAATTAAAGATTTTGGATTGTTAATTTTTGGTCCTTTTTATTGAAGAGAACTTTAGTCACGAACAGTGGCGGAACCAGGAATAAATTTTACCCGGGGCTCAAATATATTACAACAAAAATTTATGTTAATATTTGAGAAAAGTAAGCGTACCGTTACTCATGTGCTGCCACTTGTGCTACCCTTACTTGAAGAAGTAATAGATGAAAACTGAATCCTCCGAGTTTGCATATGTTGATAGCGTTGTAAAATAGATTCATCATCCACGCTTAAAAATATAGCCTTTTCGATGTATACCATCATACTATCATTCAGCCACTCATCCCCCATCCGATTACGCAAATAAGATTTCACAATTTTCATGGCTGAAAACACTCTCTCAACAGTGGCGGTTGCAATAGGCAATACAAGAGCTAACTCAATCAATCGATAAATAAGAGGATAAGCTGTATGTCTTTGTGTCTTCACCATTTTAACAGTAGGAGTTTCCAGACCAGAAGTAGAATCACTGCAATTTATACAAGTTGCTGAGTTTAGAGTAGGAGCCTGACCCTGGTTTAGAACAGGAGACCTCTGTCTTTTGGTGACATATTTATCCATCAATCCTTTCATTAGTAAGCAGTAAGCTAACTTGACAACCTAAAGAAATAAATCACTAAATAAACTCAATTAAGACTCAAGAATCAAGATGGTAAGCTTAATCAATTAACCAATGATAATTTAGTAACTAAATCAATTACTAAACATACAATTTACAAATTGCAAATATGAGAATTACAATTAGGGCAACTGGATATAATTTCTAATTTGTAATTACCTCAGTATTGTGTAATTTGCGAATGCTAAAGAGTCCAGAAAGTGAGATTCGGTAGAATACTTAATTGAATTTCAAGCAGCCAGTAGCCACCGCGGTACCGCCAGAGACCGGAACATGAACAGAGACGAAGACGAGAACTTGAACAAGGCGTCAGGACCCTCTTTCAATTTTTCTAAATTCTAATACCCTTTAGTAGTTATTAGCCTATAACATAATGTAATGGGCCGGGCCTTAATCTTTATAATTTTAAAATCATAATTAATAATACTAATAGGCCCACTAGCTATGTAAATAAACATGTTAATAATTAATTGTATAATTTTTTTTTTGATTTTTATAATTAATTTATATTAATTATCATCTCATTAAAAATGCTAGTATATAAATTAAACTTTGAAATTTAGCCGGTGCTCAAATTCTTTTTCCCAAAATTAACAGTTATTACCGGGGCTAAAAAAAAAAAAATTACTAATTGTTTTTAGTCTAGCCGGTGCTCCAGCCCCCTTAGCCCCCCTAGTTCCGCCCCTGGTCACACGGAACTTATTTACGTAGTTAATAATTAATAGATGATTTATTTAGGAGTATAAATAAATACAAGTAAATAATCTCTTAGTTCGATTTTATTTTCACTGTGCCCTTTTAATAAGTTAATAAATCTATACTATATTATTAAAGCCGAAACATTGAAAATTTTGGTTTTCGGTCATTGGTTCTATTTAATAAATAATAATATAATATAAAAATAGTAACTAAATGATTGCCTTTTACAATTAAAACATTTTTTTCTAACAAAATCTATTACTTCCAAAAATATTACGGGAAATAATCTTTAAATCAAAATATATTACCTTTTATATTTGTTCTCACTAAAATATGTATTTTAAAACTTATTTTAATACTTTTAATTATTTAAAAAAGCCTACCTATTTTAACATGCCAACGTATTTTTTTAACAAATACAATTAATATAATTAAAACACTTCTAAAAATCACAAGCACTTACTTTTTAAAATTAAAATATGTTAGCTTTTCTATTTGTCGTTATTATTTGTCTTTTATAAATAAAACACTTTTTTCTAATAAAATATACTCTTTTTCCAAAAATATCATGGGCAATTACCTTTAAATTAAAACATATTACATTTTATATTTGCTCTCACTAAAATCTTTTTTCCAAAAATATCAGGTGCAACCCTTACTTATTTATTTTAAAATATATTTTAATGTTTTTAATTATTTAAAAAAGTTTACCTATTTTAACACGCCAACATATTTTTTAACAAATACAATTAATATAATTAAAACACTTCTATAAATATCACGGGCAATTACGTTTTTTTAATTAAAACATGTTCGTTTTTATATTTGTCCTTATTATTAATATTATTTTAATGAATAATAAAATAATATTAATAATGGCCCATTTGTATTATTTATTTATTTTTTCTATGTTCCAATTTATATGTAAGTTTCTCATTTTATAATTGATCATATTGATTTTTATTCTTTATTTAATATTTTCTGTTCTCATTAATTTTTTTTAATTTGTCATTTTTTAATCTGTCCGTGTCTTGCACGGGTTATAGGCTAGTATGATTTATTCTTAGTATGCCACATATTAAAATTAAGATTAAAATTTATAATGCACTAATGTAAAATATAATGCATGACATATATATTGGTACCATTAAAATATTATACTCAAAATTAAGTTAAATATACAGTATATTATTGTAATTTTATCAGTTTAGTATTTATTTTTCAAATATTACTTCATCCTAAAAAATTATTATTGCCTTACAAACATGAATATTTAATTTAAAAGACAGAGTTACTATTACTAGTAATGGAGTCTGATCCTTTTTCAAGGCAAGGGAGCTTCTTCTAATCATAAGCAACGTCACCATCACCCCCCACTAAAGAAGCCCATATATATCATGTTATATATACACACATTTTTTCTATATTATTTTTAAATGTTTCTTTTCTGGGATTTTCTTGATTTTCTTTGAAATACACCCATCATTTTCCCACATGGTCTCTTCAATCCCCATTTATTTTTAACCCCCTTTTGTTTTTCTTTTTTAATTTTTAGGGGTTTAAAGAAAAAAAATAATTAATTTCAAGATCACAATTAAAAATTTGTGTGATTTTTGATTAAAGATCATAGTTTGATTCTGGGTTTTGTGGGAAAAAGTATTTTTATTGTTTGGGTGCATTTAAAGATTGTATTGTATTGCATGTGTGTGTGTCTATAATTATAGATACAAAGAAGTGTTGGTGATTTGTGGAAAGAGGTGATGCAGATGGAGCAAGAATTTGAGTCAAAGCTGAGTGTGCAAAACAAGAATCCACCAAATAGATCTCAAAGCTTTGCATTTAGGGCCCCACAAGAGAATTTTTCCATTCAAGATTTTGAATTGGGCAAGATCTATGGTGTTGGTTCTTACTCTAAGGTTTAAAAATCTTGTCTTTTTTATTACCCTTTATTTAGTTTTGGTGTTTTTTATGTTAGATGTTGTGTTAATGTTGTTTTTGAGATTGAATGACATGTTTTTAGGCTAAAAATTGCGTCTTTTTGATGTTTTTGTGGTGAAATGCTGATGGGGTTTTCGGGGTTTTAGAAGATCATAGATTGGTTTGTTTCGATACTTGTATGATTGGTAGTTAGGCGTGGTATTAAAAAGGTGCATTCTTGGAATAGAATGTTTTGTTGCAATTCTTGTTATGATTGTGATTCAAGTTTTCTAGGAGTAGAGTAGACCTTACACTTCAAGGTTTCGAGTGCTCGCAGATGTTTGGTTTTGCGAGATTTATTTTGGGTGGTTAGGAGTGGCTGCAGGGGTAGTATTTGCTGGAAGTTTTCAATCTGTAATTGGTTTGTTTGGTGAATATTACTCAATTAAAGTGATTCGCCACTCGATCCTGTAGCATTAAACATGTTGATTTTGGTATTTGGAGTTGGTGTATCTCTAGTCTCTACCCAAATGAGAGGGAAATCTGTCCTTTTCTGATAAATTTATGTAACCTAGAGTACAACTCGCAAATATTCTTGCTGGGATTCCTTTTATTACCAAGTCCTGCATTTTCTTTCTGCAATTTGATATCGTCACCTACTGGAAGATTCCAATAAATTTTTAAAAATAATGTACGCTACTCTATAGACTAGCTTCATTTGCTTTCCATTCACATCTTTATTTTAAATTTAAATAATATTAGTGGATTGACTTGTTCTCTTGTGTACTTCATTGTGGGACTAGAGGAACGTAGGAACAAGCAATCTGTAGCTAATTGCCACTGTTCTGAAGGCTATACTTACGATCGCCGATCCTGATTTAGAAGTTTTTTTCATGGTGCAGGCTGCATCTTGTATATATGTGTATATATATGCACTTGCAAGTTGCCAGTAAGTTATTTAGAATCCAATAAGTTCGAAACTTAAATTTTGCACCAATACGTCTTTTGAAATGAAGACAAATTGTTAGACAAAATATAATATGTTTGACATCGTGAGTCCTATGGATGACAGTAGTACACTCTGGGTCTGCATCAGTATGTCGGTATATTATAAAGGTGCATCTTTAACATTTAACTGCATATGTTTCACAGACCAGAACAGTTGGATAATTGGAACCTTTTCATTAGAAGAACTTCAGTATTAATGGATTTACAATAGCAAAACCATGATCAGATGCAAATCACTTGAAGGGGAACTTGTTTCTCTGTTTGATGTTATAGAGATAACCAAAAAACAAGTATATGATTAATGCCTGATAGAGAACTTAATCTTTTTATTCTGCCAAATAGAGAACTGCAAAACTAGATTGTAGTACAATTCAAAGTCACATTGTCTCCTAGGTTACAAGTGGCTTGGATATAAGTGATTTAAATATTCAATTGGGGAATGGCTATTATTGTTTCTAATCTGTATCAGCTTTCTATTCCTACAACGTTATCAGACTGTCAATATTTTAAAATGAGATTCGCTTGCATTAAATCAAAAGCTTCTGCATGGTGGATAATTTTCTTGTTAGGATCGAAATATTTCTTCTTGTTTTCCTCAGTTTGATTTAGGCGATAGTCAATATGCCTGTTGCTATTAAGAGTCCTATTTTATAGCTGCGAAGCTGAATTTGAATCATTACTTATTTTTTCACGATAAGATCCAAGAGCTATATTTATTGAAAGTAAAGTATCAAAGCATCGTTTGCATTGAAATTGACTTGTCTATCAAAAATTATTGATGTATTCACTATAGTGGTTTGTGCTTATCTACTAGTAAGGTGAGTGCCTTAATAGCTCATCACTTTATGTTCTTGCTCGTGTTTAAATTGTATTATTGTCTGCTGCAGGTTGTTCGAGCAAAAAAGAAAGACACAGGCATTGTCTATGCATTAAAGATCATGGATAAAAAGTTTATCACCAAGGAAAATAAAACAGCATATGTCAAACTAGAACGGATAGTACTTGATCAGCTGGATCATCCTGGCATAATTCGATTGTATTTCACATTTCAAGATACATTTTCCCTGTGTAGGTACCCCTGGCCCTATCTAGTTATATAACAATCTGGATACTGTAGGAACTAGTTAAATGCTGTGTAATGTTTGATAACCGGATTTTTTTGCCTTCTGTGTGATTTTTAGACATGGCACTCGAGTCTTGTGAAGGTGGAGAACTCTTTGATCAGATAACTAGGGTGAGCCAGTTTACAATTCTTGTAGGAACTTCTGTTGTGGGTAGCAAAAAAATCATTCTTATTCAATTTATATTTTTGCTAAATCTTGCTTTTATCTTACGTTTTAGTTTTTACAATGTTATTGAATTTGTCCAATATATATATTGAATTTGTGTCAGTGCAGAAAGGTCGGTTGTCAGAAGACGAAGCTCGTTTCTATGCTGCTGAAGTAGTAGAAGCTCTTGAGTACATACATAAGTTGGGATTGTTACATCGTGATATTAAGGTAATTTAGCCAATATATGTGCGCGTGCAGTTTCTCTGGCATAGAAGTGCTAACAGGTATATGAATTAGCAGCCGGAGAACCTGTTACTTACTTCCGATGGGCATATAAAAATTGCGGACTTTGGTAGCGTAAAGCCTATGCAGGATAGCCTAATAACTGTCCTTCCAAATGCAGCATCAGGCAAGTTTCATGAACTACGTGTGAATAATGCAACTGTACTTTCAGTTACGTCCAACACATGTTTTCCCTCTATGCAGATGATAAAGCTTGCACTTTTGTTGGGACAGCAGCTTATGTCCCTCCGGAAGTTTTAAATTCATCCCCTGCTACTGTTGGGTGAGCATGTCTCTTAAAGTTGCTTAATGCGCTACATAGATCAATTATTTGAGTAAAACTCGATAGTTTACACATTTTCATTTTCAGTAACAGTATCGTCTTTGTTGGATGTTGTATTTATTATTAGTTTCCTTTTCCATTATACGTGAACAGAAATGACCTGTGGGCACTTGGCTGCACCTTGTACCAAATGCTTTCAGGAACTTCACCCTTTAAAGATGCTAGTGAATGGCTCATTTTTCAGAGAATTATCGCTAGAGATGTCAACTTTCCAGACTACTTTTCGGATGAATCTAGAGATTTAATTGATCAGTTATTGGTAAGCTATTCTTGCCTTTCTGGTGAACTCAAATTTAATAATACTCGTAGTCTTCCTTTTGTCTTCAGTTACATAGTTGATCGTCCTATTTTCAAGTATTTTTGTACATATTTTAGTTTGTATGTTATGTCTCTACAGAGCCTGTTTGGGGTAGCTATAAGCTACCCCAATTGCTCTAAGTTGGCATGTGACGTGTTTGTGTACACTTGAAGTTTTTATCTCAAAGCGATTTTTAGTTCAGAAAATTCAAGTACCCTTGAGGTACTTTTTTTTAACTTAATTCTTTCTCACATCAAACTCTATATATGTAAGTGACCTTTTAACTCGTGTTTTATATTTTGTATGTATATGTGTTTTGTACTTATTTTTATGTATAAATAATGTAAATTTTAATTTTTTTGTCAACATTTATCAAATTAATTTACTATAAGTGTAATTAGCCAAACATACACATCCAACTTAAAGTTAAAATTCTGACAAAAAAAAAAACTTAATTTGAAAATACCAGTTTTCACTTGGAAGGGAATAAGTTGCACTTTTAGCTACAACTACACGTAACTTTTTATTTAAGTTAATCCAAACGGGCTCTGGACACTGACTTCTTTAGTCTATAACTTGTAGACTTCAAGCTTTGCATTTTAAGGCTACGTAAATTAATTTGTGCAACGCTGCATTTGTTGTCCTTGTTTGGTCTCTTTGTAAATAATGTTAACTGGCCTATATATGGTTGTTACTAATTTCGTCACTTTTATACTTATATCTATTAGCTCTGTGCACTCTTCTGTGTTCCAAGACATAAGATAAGAAGTAATTGTTAGGCAAGCTTTGAGCTGTTATATCTATTGGCAGCAGAATGCGTCACATCCAGCATATATATCTAATATTACAGGTTCATTACATTTTCTTGTTAGTATTAGAAATTATAGAGGGTCTGTGCAAATTCAATATGTGAAACAGTCATATAGTCTTAGAAGTGCAGATACTCTTTTGTGTTAATGTTTTTTAACGTAACATGTGTATAAATTCCACAGGATATTGATCCAAGTAGAAGGCCTGGTGCAGGACCTGATGGATACGATTCACTCAAGAAGCATCCCTTCTTTAATGGAATTGTTTGGGATAATTTAAGGATGCAAACTCCTCCTAAACTTGCTTTGAAACAAAAGGTAATTATTATATGTTTAGTATATTAGGATACAAAAAATTTATGTTTTACCTCATTAATATTTTGCCCTAATAAAAACATGCTCTGCTTTTATTTTTTTGCCCTAATAATAACTTGCTTTGCTTTTATTTTTATGAAGTAAACCAACTTTTTGATTTTGTAGGTTCATTACAGTGGAGGGGATGTTGCTCAGGATTCTTCATGGAACCCATCACATGTTGGTGATAGTTCAGGGAAGCATGAGAGTTCAGGAAAGCAAACCGAGGGAAATAATGACTCTGTGGCGTCTATAACTAGAATTGCTTCTATTGATTCGTTCGATTCAAAATGGTAATTTTGTATTTCTGGTTAAGGCGTTTTACTCATCTAAATGCATACACTGATACCTATTGGCTGCAACTTCCCCTGAGATGATCCTACTGGATATACTTTATTTAGTCAGGCGTTCAGGTCTCTAATTTTGATCTTATATTCTTTTAAGGTCAAGTTTTTATAGAAGAAGGAAAATAAAATTAATAGCTCTCAACAGTATCAATTTTCCTTGATGTTGCTGTTAACGTGAAAACTAAGCTAGAACATCTTGCATATCGAAATCTGAAGAATGACAATATTCATATGTTATTCCTAATGCACTTTTATATAGTTTCTCATCCATTTTTTTTGTTAAATATAGAATTGTGATTTTTGTAATGTATTAATATTTTTTTTCAATATCAATAAACCATTCTGTTTGGCTACCTTGAACACTATCATCTTACATTTTTGAATTATTTGTGTTTCCCAACAAATTTCTGTAATCAAAAGACTCATATACGCCTTTCTGTTGAATTGTACTTGACACATACTTTTTTACTACAACTGTTTGTGAGCATCATGAATCAATTTGCTATCCTTAATCAAGCCTATTCTTATTTACTAGGGTTGATATATTTAATTGGAATGCTGTACTTATTGGAAAGAGTTGTGCACTGGTGTTTTTTAATATCCTTCTCTCTAACATTTCAAATTTGCCTATTTGACTTTATTTGTTCTGTTTTTTGTTGGTCAATAAATAGGCAGCAATTTTTGGAGCCTGATGAAGTTGTTATCATGATTTCTATGGTAAAGAAACTACAAAAACTAACAAATAAAAAAGTCCAGCTTATCCTCACAAACAAGCCGAAGTTAATTTACGTTGATCCATCAAAGTTAGTGGTTAAAGGGAATATAATGTGGTCGGACAACCCTAAAGAAATGAGCGTCCATGTATCGAGCCCTTCAAATTTCAAGATTGTGACCGTAAGTCTGTTCTTGATTGTTTTTGGGTCTTTCAGGCACTTATTCCCCAATTTTGATTTTCTTTTTTTAAATAATTATATATCTTGGGTTCGCTATTCATTTTAAATAAACTGTTCTGAGCTAAAGCTTGTATTAATTCCACTAAATTATTCGAACTAGTGCTACCAGTGCCTACCACAAAAAGAAGTACAGTATTACCCATATATCACTTAAGACACCGGAGTAGAGAATACTACTGTGCACTGTATAAATTATTCATCCTCGTGCTTTGCTATCACAAGAGTGATAATAGTTATTAAATGCTTGTAAACAGTTAACTGGGGACTCGGAGTTGGACTATACATATCATTTGTTTAAATTACTTGGCTTTGGTGCTACACTAGAATTAACAAACTCAGTTTTGTTTATTACCTCGATGATGCAGCCAAAAAAGGTGATATCATTTGAAGATCCTAAACACAGAGCTAATCAGTGGAAAAAGGCTATTGAGGCTATTCAACATCGGTGAAGTCTGTTTATGTTTTTTTGTTACACATTCTTTCATGTAACAATATTGTAGAGCAGAACATGGAGATGATCCTGAAATAACTGGAATCTCCAAAGGAAATTTTTATTTTACGAAATTGAAATTGATTCAGGTAACAGGTACTGTTTCATATCTCGTCTGTGGGTTACTTTCATGCGAGGTTAATTTCCTTTTTTAGTTGGTACATATAACTGCTAACTGTATGGTCACAAATTTGTTTTTGCTTGTTTCAGTGTAACAATATTTCAAGTTATAAAGCTTTTAGAATTTATTATGCAAGTCTTGCTTAAAATATTTGGCGAAAAATCAGTTATATGTAGTATATGATTATACTTCGTGTTCCATGTAAATTCTGTCGCAGAACGTGTTTTCGGCCTGTCTCAAATTGATGGTATCTACCCTATGGTGTTGATGTAAAAGGCAACAAGGCATTCAAGTATTGAAGAGGTATTGGAATAAACAGAAGCGTCGTGTTTCTTGATTATAAAACTTACGACATATATGTTTATTGTAGGGAAGTGTTTGAGGTCAATATAACTAATACTATCTGCGAAAAAATGCAACATAAAATTCTCCTATACTTGCCGTAGATCAGAGAATGGAAGAGAACATGTTTACCTAAGAGAGTAAAAAGGTAAATGTTTGCTTGTGATCTGTTTTTCTTGTTGTAAAGTTTATAGTCATAGTTCTTTATTTTGGTACAACTAGGGGTGTAATCGAGCCGAGCCGAGTCGAAAACTGTCAGGCTCGAGTTCAAACTCTGACTAAAAAGTTCGGGCTCGAGTTCGATCGAGCCTTCAATTTTAAGCTCGAAACTCGGCTCGCAAAAAGTTTGATATGTTCGAGCTCGGCTCGAAAGCTCGAATTGATTTCATCAAATATTGACAAAAACTTGATATAATCGGTTCGACTTGAGATCGGCTCGAGTTTGAATCGATTAAATATATAAATATTAAATATTAGAGAAAAAGGACCCTAAGGTAGACCTTAGAGAAAATTTTCTAAGGTAGTGATTATCTTAGTGTATTATATTGAATACCTAATTACTTACGTATCTAATTTATATACAAGTGAAATATAGTAAGTGAATTTTTAATAATAAATGATTAGATGTGTTCATTTATATGTATTTTATGTGAGCTCGAGCTCGGCTCGATTATTATCGAATCAAATTCAAAAAATTTAGGAGGTGAGCTCGAGCAGCACGAGACTCGTTTACACCCCTAAACTACACAGATTACATATGGTATTGTGAATGAGTTGAAGATGAATACCAGATTTTACGTGTGGTTCTATATCATAATTATTTTATATATACTTCTATGTGTCTGGAAAATTATAAATACGAAAATGAAAGAATTTAAATCATGGGGGTTTAAAAAATATTGTTAAGTGGATTTTCCTGGTAGTATCCAAGTGGTTTTTCTTAGGGCTTAGAACAATAGTATAGAACCTACCCTGCTTACATTTTGCCTCCTGATTTAGCGCAATTGCACTTAAGATTTGTTTGTTTTAATTTATAGAATTTGCATTCCACAAATTTGAGTTCTGTGGCAATCTGCATTCCTTTAACAATTTTCAATTTAATATGACTGTTGGAATTAGTTAACATAAGGGTATCTTCGGTCAGAGTTAAGTTTTACGGAGATCACATTTTTTGTGGAGACCTGGAGACCACATACATTCTGCAATTTAAATTTAGCAAAATATAATATTTTATAAATTATGTTCTATGAAAATAACTATTTTCATTTAAAATCTTTAAAATTATATATGTTTTGCAACTAAAACATAGCAAAACATATTGTTCTACAAGACATATTCGGTTTGTAGAACATTCATGTTTAGTTTGCAGAACTTACATGATTTTCAAGATTTTCAATGAAATAATGATTTTCATAGAATATACTTTGCAAAACAGTACATTTTGCAAATTTTTGATTATAAAATATGATCTATTTTGCCAAATTTAGATTGCAGAACATGTGGTCTCCGGGTCTTCACAAAAAAAGTGGTCTCCATAGAACTTAACTCTCTTCAGTCATTATAATAATCAATAATTGTAAAAGAGAGAAAACATACTTTTAAAATTGAAACACTTTTTAAAATTAAATGAACAAAAGAAATGAAGCGTAATTTAAGATATCTTAAATTACTTTCTTATAATAATCATAGTTTTTATTTTAAATAATATTTTATAAAAATTATAGCAATGTATTATAACTTTTTTAAAGAATCTGAAATTATAAGACAACTTTAAGGTTTTGATTTTCACCTTGAGCACCTCAAAGTTTAATGGCAGTTTGTATCCATCGATCCTTAAAGAAAAAATCTCGTTCCTTTTAACGTTCAATATATGTCACTGTGTATCTATTAATCATTTTTCTTATTTTTTTTTTTTCAATTATACCCCTCAACGATGTATAACTCTTAGTTTTTTGAGGTATTAAGTTTGATCATTTAACAAGTTAAGCATCATTTCAGAGATATACGAGAGGGACAGGGATAAGGTCAAGGGCAATGGTGAGGGGGGAGCGAGAGGCCGACAATAATTATGAGCGAGTTGTCGAACTTCTAAAGAAGATTATCAATGAGTTGAAAACATGATATAGCCAAAAAAATTGATGTTGACATGATTAATTATGTGTTATTGTCCCCCCTCTCCCTTCTCATGTCTGTAATGGTACCTATCCGGTTAAAAATTTAAATTTAATACTTCCAGTACTAAAAAATATATATTTGCAAGGATATTATTGGAGGAAGATTAGGAAAAAGAATCGAGATGTATATTTTTCATAACTTGGGGGTGAAAATGTATAAATTTATACTTGAAAGTTTTATTGATACAACATTATATTTTTTAAGAGTCAAAAAGTCACTAAACCCATACTCAGACGCTTTGATATATGATATCAGATAAAATTAGCAATACCAAAATGATGTCAAAATGAATTAAGTAAGCATACCTCTTGATAATAATTACATAAAGGAACAATAATTTTCACTTATTTAAGTACATTTTCATAAATATTATTTTGATAAGGTATAATTCGTAATTAATCGCGAACCTAACAATTATTTCAATATAATCCTTTCAATTAATCTCCGACTTCTTTCTTGAGATATGTATTAAACTACTCATTCTGTATAGCACTTTACTCACTTTCCACAAGAATAATAATAATATATTACTAAATGACGTAGTCTTGTTCATGTGTGAAGAAAGGAGTCGAAGTCTGTCATTAATCTCATATTCCTTTTTTTCTATATATAATAATGTAAGACTATATATAATAAAACTAGCATAATAACCCGTGCGAGGCACGGGACTTTTTCTATCAATGTATGGAAGTGCTGATTTTTTAGGATTTGAAAATTATGATTGTACACTGACTTTATTTGAAATAAAATATAAGAACTCATAAGCATTGTATTTTAAATGTATGAGCCAACTAAAATGCAACCGGAAGCACCCATTTCTTAGTAAATGTTTAGACACTCGGGTGACGATAGATCGTGTCATGTTTGCCTTTTTGTTGACGGTTTGAGACTCCGATGATGCTGGTGATCACATATATTTTGGTTGTAAGAGATCCGTAACTGCGTTCTCATGTACCTCAAATAAAACTTTAGTTTCTTTGATAGCACACAAATTTGTTCTGAACTCGGCATGCCATATCATTCCGAGGCTGCACCCTGTGTGAACTTGGGATGGTATAAGTTAGACCCGCTATGTATATATGTGTGCATGCATCTATGCGTTGATATCAGATGAGATTTTACGGTAACACATGATGTCCTTTTTTTGTTTGTCAACAGCGATATGGAAAACTCTGAATAGCTGTGCTAGTTCCTTTGTCCGACTCAAAGATTTAGCAGGCTCCGATTTAGGAGGGGAGCCTGTTGCATCTTCTAGTGTCATTATTCTCAATCCGGTAAAGCATATTCCCAGTCCCGTGTTATTTTCTATCGATTCTCGCAATGTCCCTGATTTAATTTATAGATAATTTGATTTATTCAAAATTATCCGTGCACTAAAAATATGATATTTCTTAACTTATAAACATGTTGTATAAGTCATATTTAGACTGATTCACTGAACGTGTACGAATTTATTACAGGTCTTGCGGCAACTTTGAATCTTAAATTTCTAGTAAAAAATAAAAGAACTGAAGTTAAGAGAACATAAAGTTTAAAAAATATACATGTTTTTCTTTTTATTCTTAGTAAATC
The DNA here is from genome assembly GCA_030848705.1 of Heracleum sosnowskyi. Classification (NCBI taxonomy): domain Eukaryota; kingdom Viridiplantae; phylum Streptophyta; class Magnoliopsida; order Apiales; family Apiaceae; genus Heracleum; species Heracleum sosnowskyi. The sequence continues at coordinate 18,101,023 of CM061239.1, forward strand.
TATGGAAATTAAATTTTGGAGTTAATTGTTTAATAATTTAATCTAATTGTTTTGCCTTTCTTGTATTAAAAAATTCAATAAACACAGGTTAAATAAAGTTCTCTCTTTCATTTCTTTTCAAAAGTATAATCGACTCTCAGTTGGTCATGTGACATACTTATTTGTATCAGTCATGTTCTTTAAATTTTTGGCATTGTAGGAAATTTAATATTTATTTACGTAACGATGAGAATCGATAAAGGTATTGTCTAATCAATGTACAAAAAATAATTTATATAACTTAATTTTTTATCTTTTAGATCTATAATTTTAAATAACTCCGAGTGTATAATGTAATTGATCGATCATAATATTTTTCTTACTTGTATGATATGAAATATCATATTTTCTAAAATTTGTTCACTTGACTTTATATTTTAATCTATTTAATTTATTATACAATTTTCAAATTTACCTATTATATATTTATTAATTTAATTCAAAATAAGCAATTATTAACTTCCATAAAATTAATATAAAATTTTATATTAAAATTAATTACAAATGCGTTACATACATAATTCATCCAACATAGTTCTAAATCTAGTCACTTCTATTATATTTATACTATATTATTAAAATCAAAATATTAAAACTTTGATAGTTGGTTAGTACGGTACTCATATTTTGGGATTTACAATTTAGTTCTTTTATTTTTACAATTGTACCGTAATTTTCTAAAATAATAATTTTATTCAAAACATATCTCTAAAAAATTGTTCAACACAAAACTCTTAAAACACAATTTATTGCGATCAAACACCTATGTCAATTCGACGCCGAGTTAAACCACCATATATAAGTATTCTTATTTAAAATCATTTTCTTAAAAAATAAATATAAATATTAAAAGAAAATATTAAACTCGTGCATGACACATGTTACGAGCTTGTATTTGTATATGTAATAAAAATACTCATGAATATCATGTATACATGCTATCGATATGTGCTATATACCCGTGATTGTTGTCTAATTTTTAAATATTGGACACTACTTTTTATTAATTTAAAAATAAATAATTAAATAATATATAAAGAAACTACTTGTAATATATTACTTAGGTTATAATCAATGTTCAGTATTACACTTTATAGATTAAATATATGAATAATTCAAATAAATTGTGTAGTACAATAAAGATAGACCGTTGTGCAAAAATATATATCATTTAATAGTTTACATTACATATACAAGATATTTGCATGACTAAAACAAATGTAGATATACATCACACGCAACATTGTTTTTAAAATTTAATATTAAAATTGTACAAGATTGGTTGTTTAAATAATTATGTACAACATTTTGAAAACTGAAACAACATAGATTAATATATATTATAAAATCACCTTTGTTTTTTGCTCAAAGTTAATATAATAATAAATATAGGATTAAGAATGATGTGAGGTTTATGTAATATGATTTTTCAATCAAAATCAAAATAAGTCATGTACCTCAATGGTTATAAGAATGATTTTCTTAGGGAAGGTCAAGGGTTCGATTCTGCACAAAAACATTATTTACTCATTTCTTCCTTTAGATAAAAGAGTAATGGCATGTTGTTAGGTCCTGATATGTTTGTAGAAGGGGGGTTGAATACAAACTGTACCGTTTTATCGAATTTGTTCGGTTCGTGATTTAACAATTCAAGAACAAATAAGTGCGGAATAAAATGAAACAAGATTCAAGTTAAATATAAAATATATTAAACTTGAAGGGTGTTGCAAATACAGTACAGATTACAAGGTTTGAATTTCAAACTATTTAAAACAAATCTAGAATAAATTCGACATGAATTTATCTATTTTTGTAATAAAAAGATCGAATAGTAAAAACTAGTTCGAGATCAAATTCTAGGGATAAAGATCCGCTAGATAATCAAGCAAGTACAAGTAAATAACTTCTAGTGGTTTGGATTTAACAATAATGCTAGAAATGATTTACTGTAAAAGATTTGAGCTCCAGCAGTTGGTTGGTTGTTGAAGCAGAGAGAGAATGGAATGTAATGTTATGTCTTCTGCTTTCTATCCTTCTGCTTGATTTGTTTTATCCACTTTTGTACGCCTTTTGTTTTTCACTTAAAAACAAAAGTCAACTACCTTTTTTTTCTTTGAAACATGTACGCCATTTCCTAAAAATACTACAAGTACTAGTACTCTCGGTAGTACTATTTAAAGTATTGGTAGTACTAACCAAGGATAGTACTACTAGTATATTTAGATAGTACTACTAGTATATTTAGATAGTACTACTAGTATTAATAGCTTTTAATTAACTTTAAATTAATTACCTTACTAATTAATTTACATAATAAATTAATTCTTATAGAATTAATTTAATAAATAAATTAACCAATAAAAGTAAATTAATTAAAAGAGAATTAATTAAAGTCTATTTTTTTTTGTCTCACTTTTAAAAGATGTACGCCACTTTCTTTTTATAACAAAAGTCAACCAACTTTTGTTAAGTAAAAAATGTACGCCCTTTCATAAAATGAGTTCATAGTACTACTAAATAAATTGGTAGTACTAACTAAGGATAGTACTACAAGTGTACTTTGATAGTACTACTAGTTTAGAATTAATTCTAATTTAATTTATTGAATTAATTAATTTAACAAATAAATTAATTCTGAGTGAATTAATTTATAGATTAAATTAATTAATTTCTAGTTTAATTAATTTAAGGAATAAATTAATTCTGATGGAATTAATTTATAGTTTAAATTAATTAACATATAGAATATATTAAAAGAGATTTAATACTAAATCAGAGAACCACTGAAATTGATGACAAACTTCCACTGACTGATGTTGACACTCGATGTACTGTCTGGTTCATGAGCGACAAACTTCAATGACGGTTCTTCATCTTTTAACTTTAAGTTGTGGTCCATCTTCTTATCCTTTTGACAAACTCTGTAATCTGTATGCTTCCTGTCACACTTCTGAAATCTCTGTCACTTTAAATTGATCCACTTTCTTGAATACTTCACTGAGGCTTGATCAAATAAATGAACTTCTTTCAGTGTAGAATTACTCCAAGTCAGTAAATGACTTTAAACTTTATTCTCTTGACTGATAAAACCTTCTGAGATTCCTGTGACATCTAATCTAATATTTACTTATTACATTCTTGTTTAAGTTGAGTAAAATCCTCGAATTACAAATAAGCTATTGCATATTGTTAGAAATGAATACCACTAGAAACTAGACAGAGGGGGGGTGAATGGATAGTTTGATATATTTTTCGATCTTGAAAACTAAGTAGACAACTGTATGTGATTATGATATGTAAAATGCAGAAAGTAAATAACACACACAATCACTTTAATCTACTTTGTATAAGCAAATTAAATACTACAGCTTTCCAGGAAATTCACAATCGAATTTCTGGCTTCTAAACAAGAACAGTTTGAACTTGCTTGCTTACAGAGAAAAGAGCTTAGCAAATAACTATGTGTATCTCTCTTACAGCTTACAGTTGCGTGTGCACGATATATATATTCCCCTATACAAACTAGGCACACACAATATTACACAGCTACCCCTTCTGAAAGTCCAACTTGTCCTGCCATAAGAAGTTCACTGTGTCAAGAAGGACCACCTGCTTTTCGGAGTCTTTCCCGTTTCTGTAGCTGCTTGTCTCTTATCTTTCTCTCCAAGTTTAGCTGTAGATTTGCCATCTGTTCTTTGGACCACCTTGCCAGAACAAATGCTTCAGTATTTGTCTCCTTTGATTCTTGGTTCTGTACCTTGATTTGTTTTGTTATGAACGGCTAAGTGTTGATATCGTGAACTCCACTTTATCCCTGACTTCGCGATCTCCCTTGTGAGGACTATGCGATATAGCCTTTGAAGACTTTGCGACATAGGTCATTTGATGACTATGCGACATAGGTCATTTGATGACTATGCGACATAGGGCTTCTGAGGACTTCACGATCTAGGCTCCTTTGACTTTGCTGACTTCAACACTTCACGACATGTGTCTTGAGGACTTCTCGACATAGTACAAAATGGACTATGCGATATAGTACTTCACGACATGGATATTGGTGACTTCACGACATAGCTTTCTTTTGACTTTGCTATATAATGCCTTAGACAAATTCCTGCAACTTATTTCTTCATGGCCTTATTCAACTCTATCCTGCTGCATGAACACTTCTGAACTTCTACCAGGATAATTATTCAATGGCCTATATACATTCTAGATGCAAGAATTTTACTAAGCTCATTATAAATCTGAGCATACATGATAAAGCTATTGTCCATGAAAACAAGACAAGTACATTTAGAGACCTATACTATATCCCAGTGATAGAAAACACTAGGTCATGTAATGTGACATAGTCACATAGTGTAGGCTTGTTAATAGTGGTATTCAGACATGTCTTGAGCCTAACAATCTCCCCCAAATTGTGAGTAAGATCCTTAGGCACAATTTCATGTCTGATAACAAGCCTAACTTACATAAAAGGAAATTTAGTAACAGAGAGAACAATTCATGAACCTTGAGATCAGAAATTTGATTACATAGAAAAATTGAAAGCTTACAGATTACTTTTGTTGCTCAACAGCTTCAGCTTCCAATTGCTTCTCTAGCAAATCATCATATATCTTCTTTTTCCTTATCTCTTCTTTTCTCTTCAAGTCTATGATGGCTTCTTGAAGTTCTTCTCTTGCAATCAGTTCTTCAATGAGAGGTGAGCCTTCCAAGTCATCAATTGCAGCCTTGAGTGCACTTTCTACATAGGAATCAAGAAACTCCATCCTTATTTTGCTTTGACCTCCATGTGAGTTTTTGTACTCCACAATGTAAGGATTTTGCTTGACCCTGCACAACCCTTTCTGCCTTAGCTCTTTAGCCCTCTCCTCCATCTCAGCCATTTCTTTTTCTCTCTGAATCTTCTTCTTTTCATTCTCTTTCCTCATGTTTTCTTCATAATCAGCATGCATCTTCAAGTACCTGGCAATATCTATCTTCCATGTCCTTTCTTCTCTTTCTTCAAAATTCAGTAAGGCATTTATCCTTTCAAGCTCATACTTATAGAAATATTGCCAGCTTCCTTGCTTCATTATCCTTTCTCTTCCATCAGTGTACTTGATCTCTAGATGATCCAACTTCACTTTGACTTCAAAGATCCTTTGAGCCCTCAAAAATGCTAGGGCATCTTCATCATAGTCCTCATCTAGTGGAAGCACATTGATGCCAGTAACATTTGTGAGTTTTCCAGTCTTCTTTGTTATCCTTATCCTTTTGGGTACACTCTTGATCTTCAAATGCTTCACAAGAGATACCTTTCTGGAACAAGGAGAATTAGTCTTCAGTGCCACATCACTTGGAAGAAGCTTTATTCCTTTCCCCTTCATCCACTGTAACACTCCACTAGCTGTAACTTTGTGGAAGTGTTTTCTTGATATTTCTTTTGTGGCTTCACCCTTCTTCTGTGGCAACTCAAGTTCAGAAGTCATGGATAATGATTTTGGAGGATCATTGCTAACAGTACCCACCCTAGACTTAGAGTCTTGTGTTGTGGTTAAAGTACTACTAGCAATGTCCTTGACTTGCTGAATTCCACTCCTAGTTCTCTTCACTGTCTCCTTTGCCCCCTTTGTGTCATCACCAGCATCTGTAGATTTCTTGGAAGATTTGCTCCTGCTGCTGTCACTTGGTCTATCCTTATTACTCCTTGAATGAGATCTCCTCCTGTAGGTTTTCTCCTCATCATCATCCTCCCCATCCTTCTTCTTGTTCTTTTCTGTGACAGATTCTGGCAAAACACCATGAATCAGAAAAGATTGTAGAATGTTAATCATCTCTAATTCCTCTGCTGTCTTGACTCCTTTCTTTGCTCTCAGCATTTGCAGCACCTGATTGATCTTTGTGTTATTCTTCATTTGCAGATCTTTGGGAATGACTAGTTGGTCAATACTTCTGACTTTGGATAGACTTTGAAAAATTACTGTCCTTGGCTTGGGTATGACCTCAGGCAGTCTTTGATTTTGGTCCATCTCCAAGTCATTATAAAGACTTTCATTGTTAGCCCCACTCTTTTCAATCAACTCCAGAATTATTGACACTTCAGTGAACTTCAGTTTCTCCAGAGTTTGAAATGCTAAGTGCCACAAGCAGTTGTCCTTGCATACCATGATTATTTCTCTCAGATAAACATCCCTGATTTTCCTGACTGCAACTGTGAAGTACTTGATGCTTTCCCTGAGCTTCTTTCTATATGCTTGTGCATCTCCTTGAGCATTCTTGTAGGTGGCTTTCAGAAACTCCAGGAATGCCTCATCATGATAGATGTTAGAGTTGGCAACTTCCTGTAGCTTGGCCTCAGTGATAAGTGTAGCTTGGGTAGGTTTAGCAATTGGAGTAGGTATAGCAGGTTGAGAGGTTGAGATGTCTTTAGGCATTGTGGATGGATAGAATGTTGTGGTGACTGTGCTTTTCTGACCTTGTGCATTGATGACCTCTACAGGGGGAAGATTGATTGGCTTTATTGTCTCTTCAGTGAGCTTGCCCTTAAGTTTTGACTGCTTGGTAGGTGCTCCCCCTGTCTTTTTCACATTGATCTCCTTTCCTTTCTCCCCCTTAGGCTTGGGATCAGACAAAATGTCTTGAGTTTCCCCAGGAATAGGCAGGTGCATAGATCTCATCATTGAGGTCATCATTTGTTGCTGCACCAGCAAAATATTTGTTGTGTTGGTGCCTTGATTATCTAGTTTAGCATTGAGTTGGCTTAGAGATGTAGATAGCATTCTGTTTTCATCCTTGAGAGAGGCCACTTCTCTTTCTAAGCCATCCACCTTGGAGAATAATTGTTGAGACCTAAATGAGTTGAGGGATTGATCTTTGACCCTGGCAAAATCATATTTGGAGATGTCTGACAGAGGGACTTCATCCACCAGCTTATCACCATACTGGTTTTTCCACATGACATTCAACATAGCATTGGTGGTGATGGTAGATTTTGCTTGATTTTCCAGTGTAGAAGCCAGTTTCTTGATGTTGTCTGTGACCATGGCAAGAGTCACATCCATCATGGACACATTGGTGGAGGTTTTCTGGACTTCTTTGAGGATACCACCCACCTTGGGAAAATCAGAGAGATAAGAGGTTCTGAGCTTAGTGAGGGATCTTTCTGTCTCCTCCTGAATTGAAGAAATCTCTGATTGAAGCCCTTTCCCAAGATAATGCAGAGCCTTCAACTGGTTCTTGTATACATCATTCACAGCATCATAGATGGCAACAGGAGAAAGATCCTTAGCATTGGAGCCCAGAGAGGTGAGGTATTCTTCTCTCACAAAAGCCAGGGCATCCTTGAGCTTGAGAGTCCTCTTAGCATCCAACCAGGCATCCACATTCCCCTCTGGTTCAGCTGTATCCACAATCTTCTCCTGTTGAGCTTCAACATCCTCCTTATGGCATAGCAGGATAGCTTCATAATCAGCATTTGGAAGGTTGGAGGTGAGGAGATGTTGAGCTATCTTTGAGAACTCATCAATCTGTGCCACATGGAGATCTTGTATGGCTTCTTCAGACATTTTGGAAGGCACAAATGACGATCCTGAAGGCCTGTCATGGTGCACAGGCTTCAGCCATTCTGACATTGTGGCCTGAGCCAAGTGAGAGCTAGTGCTAGGCACTTCATGAGATGTGTGAGTTTGAGTCTCCTCCAGCCTTGGAATGGCTGTAGGGTCTGATGTTGTCTCCATTGAAATGGGATGGGTTACAACATCAGCCCTATATGTCTGTGAAGACAGTTCCACATCCCTAAGGATGGGAGAATTTGGCACAGAGTCTCCAGTGAAAACTGGTGAATCCTCCATGTTTGTGTTGGTGTCATTAGGATATGCCTCAGCATGCATTCCCTGACCAACTGAATGTGGGTCCTGAGTGGTGAGCACAGTGTCAAGCACCATGTCACTTGAAGTTGGCTCAATCACAGGGCTGGATTGTGATTGATCAAGGGCAAGATTGTCATGAGTATGACTCTCTTGTTCAGAAGAAATTTTAGTGGAAGAATCTGAGAGAGAAGTGGGGTTCAGATTGGATTTTAGCAACTCCCCCTGAGAAATAGGAGGAGTTTCAACATTGATGTGCTCTCCACTTAGTGTTTGATCACCCTTATCACTCCTAGGGTCAAGAGTGAGGTCTTGACCCTGTGCAGACTCGTTACAACTTGCAGTGGGGAGGCTGCTCTTTTCAATACCCATGACCTGTTGAGAGGCCATAGACAGTAGCAGGTGTACCCCTTTTTGCACATCTGAATCCTGTTGAGAGGATGCAGTGGTGGCTACAGATTTTGATTTCTTCTTTGGTCTGGTGAGAGGTGACTCAGGAATCTCACTTGCTAACTCTACAGATTCATGGATAATAGCTAGGGTTCTCTTCTTCTTCTTTTTAGGAACATCAACCTTTTGAGAGATTGATGCACTTGGCTGACTATCCTCTATAGTGGTGTTTACAGTGGGGTTGCTGGATGGGATAGGGAGGCTTGGGTTAGACTGTGATGCTCCTTCAGTCTCAGCCCCCCCTGTCCAGGAAAGAGCATGGTATATGGGCTTATCAAGTGGATAAGACGAGAATGTGTCCTGCATATGCGGGGTCACACTCAAGATCACATCCACTTGATTCCTTGTGTCCAATGAACCAAACAGAATCTTGGACATGGACTTGGAATAAGCCATCTTTGATTTGTCAATACCCTCCAAGTCATGGACATTAGCATCAAGATAATTTAAAATAACTTGAAGAAAGCGAGGGTAAAAGATGTCATTACCTCTTCCACGGACTGTCCTCCCTAGCCTTTGAGTCAGCTCCTTGAGGATTATTGCTCCAACATTGATTTCCTGATTGTAGGCTAGGGAATAGGCCAGCTTCACAGCAATGTGACTGATATGGTCCCATCCTGTCTTTCTGCAAAGGAACACCTTCTGGAGTGCATCAAATAGAAATGACCACTCCCTTCTTACAAACTTCTTATTCAGCTTTCCAGTATCTATCTCATCAGCATACTGAATGAAGGTCATGAAGTCTACTATTTGAGCATCAGTAGCTTCTTGGTCATGACCCTCCACCTTGAACCCTAATGCGTCATTTATCTCCTTCTCCCCAAACTGGAAGTGTTTGCCTCCAATTGAACAAGCTATCTCCTGGAACGAAGTTCCATCTTCCCTGGCCATTGTAGAAACCAACGCCGTTCGCCAAAATCCTTCCAATACATCAACATACAACGTGGGGTTCAAGGTTAGGGCTCGGCGGAGGTAGGAGTCGTTCAGGAACCGTACAAAACACTTGTACCTGGGTTTAGCCTCAGCCTCAGAGGGAATGGTGAGAAGATTTGTTTCTTTGGGGATGGTTAAAGGAATAGAGGAGGATTCTGTTTGAGATTTGGGTGCCATTTCTTGAGAGAGAGAGTAAGAAAGAGAGTAGAGAATTTGTGCTTAGGTTAGAAAGTTTGAGAGCAATAGACAAGATGAAAAGTTGCAAACGGTTAGAAAATGGTATTTATATGATAGAGACACTGCGATATGGAGTTATGAATGTGTACAGTCTATCTGTATGTCGTGAAGTCAAAAGTGGCCTGTACCGCAAAGTCTTGCAAAGTATATCGCATAGTCTCAACAATGAACTATGTCGCAAAGTCTTCAAAATGAAAGGATCGGGGAGACTTTGCGATATAGTAGAAATACCCTGTCTAAAGCTCTCTTTTAGGAATTTTGAGCAATTTGTCAGACTTTTATCAAATTTTGAAATAAAATCAAAATTCTGTCAACTATGGAGACTTGTCGATATAGTTATTCGAAGTCGCGAAGTCATAAAATTAACTATGTCGCAAACTCATGAAATGAACTATGTCGCGAAGTCTCACAATCTCAACAGTTTGCGATATAAGTCTGTTTAATTTGAACTATGTCGTGAACTCTGAAAATCATCTATGTCGAGATGTCTCAAAAGCTCACAACACCACTAACAAATATGATTTTGAAAAATATGCAGTAAAATACTGAAATATTTATAAATCATATCTCAGCTAATTTTCACTCCAAACAAATAGATCATTTAAATACAGTGAAAATTTACTGCTGCAACTATTAACCAGCATATTTACTTAGAACAACTGAATGAAGGATTGAGCATTCCAATTTCACTCACAAGTCTGTTGAAGACTGCTTCATTCAGAGGTTTAGTAAATATGTCAGCTAATTGTTTCTCAGTTGGAACATAAGAGACTTCTATGGTACCATTTGCAGCATGTTCCCTAATGAAATGGTACCTGATCTCAATGTGCTTTGTAGTAGAATGATTAACAGGATTAGCTACAATGGATATTGCACTAGTATTATCACACATCAGAGGAATGTGTTCTAACACTAGTCCATAATCCATGAGTTGATTTCTAATCCAAAGCAATTGAGCACAACAACTTCCAGCAGCAATATATTCAGCCTCAGCTGTGGATGTTGCTGTGGACTGTTGTTTCTTACTAAACCAGGACACTAACCTTTGACCTAGGAATTGACAGCTTCCAGAGGTGCTCTTCCTGTCAATCCTGCATCCAGCATAATCAGAATCTGTGTAACCAACCAGGTTGAACCCAGTGCCCTTTGGATACCATAGCCCAAGATTAGGAGTCCCCTTCAGATATTTGAAAATTCTTTTGATGGCCATCATGTGAGATTCCTTGGGATCAGACTGGAACCTTGCACAAAGGCATGTGGCAAACATGATGTCTGGCCTGCTAGCTGTGAGATAGAGCAGGGATCCAACCATTCCTCTATAGACCTTGATATCAACTCTCTTGCCTTTCTTGTCTTCATCCAGCTTGATTGCAGTAGACATAGGAGTTTTAGCTGAGGATGACTCTTCTAAACCATATTTCTTTAAAAGATCCTTGACATACTTAGATTGGTTTATAAAGATGCCATCCTCCCTTTGATGTACTTGCAGGCCTAGGAAGTAGGTTAACTCTCCCATCATACTCATCTCATATTTACTTTGCATCAACTTAGAGAACCTTTCACAGAGTTTTTCATTTGAAGAGCCAAAGATGATATCATCCACATAGATTTGAACAAGAATGATATCATTTCCATGCTTCTTGAAGAATAGGGTTTTGTCAATTGTACCCCTGGTAAATTGATGCTCAAGAAGGAATTGAGATAGAGTTTCATACCAGGCTCTTGGTGCCTGTTTGAGTCCATAGAGTGCCTTGAGCAGTCTATACACAAAGTTTGGGAAGTCTTCACTCTCAAAGCCAGGTGGTTGAGACACATAAACTTCTTCAGCAAGATCACCATTGAGAAATGCACTTTTCACATCCATTTGATACACCTTAAAATCTGAGTGAGCTGCAAAAGCCAGAAAGATTCTGATGGCTTCCAGTCTAGCTACAGGTGCAAATGTCTCATCATAGTCAATGCCTTCTTGCTGACAATATCCTTTGGCAACCAGCCTTGCTTTGTTTCTTACTACCACTCCTTCTTCATCCATCTTGTTTCTGAACACCCAGTTGGTGTCAATAACATTCTTTCCTTTTGGAGGTGGCACTAGTTCCCATACCTTGTTTTTCTCAAATTGATTCAACTCTTCTTGCATGGCAACAATCCAATCAGAATTCTTCAAAGCTTCTTCAATTAATTTAGGTTCCTCTTGTGACAGAAAGCAGCTATACAGACAAGTATTTAATGTTGCCCTTCTTGTTCTAACTCCCTCACTAGGATCTCCAATGATTTGATCCCTAGTGTGAGCTCTGTCCCATTTCCTTGTGTGCCCCTGTTCATTTCCTTGATCTGTTCCAATCTCATTTTGGTTGACAGTTGCATTCTCTTCTTCTCCCCCTGTGTTTGTGAATCCTTGCACAGGTGTTTGAAGAAGATTGTCAACTTCAAGAGTTTCATTTTCTAGAACAGTTTGAACAGGGGGTTCATCTTCACTTTCAGAATCCTCAAGATAACCTTGATTCTCAAATCTCAATAGCACACTGTCTTGATCACTTGTTTTCAGTCCTGGAGTTTTCTTGTCATCAAAGGTAACATCCATGCTTTCCATGACTTTGTGTTGCTCAGGTACAAACACTCTGTATGCTGTCCTTTCCAGAGAGTATCCAATGAAGATACCTTCAAATGCCTTAGCATCAAATTTTCCAACATGCTCAGAGGTATCTTTCATCACAAAGCACTTGCTTCCAAACACATGCAGGTGCTTGAAGGATGCTCTTTTTCCAGTCATTAATGAGTAAGGAGTTTTGCCAGACTTCTTATTGATTAATGTTCTATTTTGCACATAGCACGCTGTGTTAACAGCATCAGCCCAAAAGCTAGTGGGTAGCTTTGCATCCAGTAGCATTGTCCTTGCAGCTTCAATGAGAGTTCTATTCTTTCTCTCAACTACTCCATTTTGTTGAGGTGTTCTAGGAGCTGAGAATTGTTGAGAAATTCCTTTATCTTTGCAAAACTCATACAATGTTGAATTTCTGAACTCAGTCCCATTATCACTTCTCAAAGCAACTACAGAGGCACCAGTGCTTTGTGCTTCTTTATCAACTCTCTTGATATGCTCTATTATGACTTGGGGTGCTTCATCCTTGGAGAATAGGAATTCCACCCAAGTATATCTTGAATAGTCATCTACCATCACTAGAGCATATTTCTTTTTGGAAAGGGACATTACATTCACAGGGCCAAATAAGTCCATGTGAATTAGTTGCAGAGGTTTTGAGTTTGTATTGAGCAACTTGTTCTTGTGACTTGATCTTTTAATCTTCCCTTTCTGACAAGCTTCACATGCTCCATCTTGCACAAACTCCAAGGCAGGCAAATCCCTGATGAGTTCTCTCTTGGTTAGAGAGTTCATTGCCTGAACATTTAAGTGAGACAGTTTCTTGTGCCACAACCAGAATTCCTCATTTGTGGCTTTTGTGTAGAAACAACAAATTTCTCCCTTATCTGCAGCCTTGAGATTAGCTACAAACAAGCTTCCTTTCTTCACACCAGTTAGAACAACTTCACCACTTTCCCTTTTTGAGATTGAACAAAGGTCTTCATCAAATTCCACTTTGAAGCCTCTGTTGGTAAACTGTCCAATACTCAAGAGATTATGCTTCAGTCCTTCAACAAATGCTACATCTTCAATAATGACATTTCCAGATTTAACACTGCCATATCCCATTGTATAACCAATGTTGTCATTTCCAAAGGTTACTGATGGGCCAGCCTTTTCCTCAAAATGTGATAGCAGGGCTATATCACCAGTCATGTGACTTGAGCATCCACTGTCCAAGATCCATATGACTCTTTTATTCCTGTTGCCCTGCATTCACAAAGTGACTAAGTTGTTTTTGGTACCCACACTTGGTAGGGTCCAGATGATTTAGAAACATTTTGATTAATAATTCTTCTGTCATAAATTGCATTTCTCATAGTAGGAGACTTCACTTTTTCTGTGGCTTTGGAGTTTACACTCTTAGGCTCACATGAAGTTTTCACCCTCTCAACCCTGATTGGGGACCCTGTCCTATGAGAATGTATGTGTGTGTGTGATTCACCAGATTGTGCAGAGTCAAGTTTATGTTTAAGAGATAAACAGTTAGCAATCACAGTCACATAGCATGTCATGCAGTTTGGCTTACCACAGAAAGAATCATGACTAGAATTTATGCTTGCAGAAAGGTTACTTAGGTTATCAACTTCAACAATTTCAGGCTTACTACACTTATGAGTCAAATGATTAACAGATAGGCATTTTTGACATTGTTTCCTGGGAGCATTTGGCACATAAGCATAGTTGTTTCCTTTGTTAACACCAACTTTACCATTTCTGTTTTGTTTCCTTTTCTTAACAACTTCTTTCTTTGCTTTAGGACTCTTGACAAGATTGTCTTTGGTCTCTTTCTGATTGACAAGATCAGGAAAGGAAGAAGTGTTCTTAGCAGCCTCATCTTCTTCAAGTAGTTGTTGCTTGATGATCAGTAGTTCCTCATCAAACTCAACATCACTCTTTCTGAAGATGGGCTGTTCAACACTTGACAGTATGGTTGGGACATTTTTGTTTGTAAAGGTTTCCTTTCCTTTGCCCTTGACCTTCTTCCTTCCTTTGTCATTATCATAGTCAAAACCAACTCCAACCTTGCAGTCTTCAGTGTGTTCCTTGTGGTAGGTTTGAATAAGTTCAGAGGAGTTTTTGAAGCTTCTTAGTTTCAGTTCAGTTTCAGCAATTTGTTCCCTAAGGGCTTTCTCTATCTGCTCAGCACAAATCACTTTGTTTTTAAGATACTCAACCTCCTTTTTCAAACCATCCAGGTTCACAACCATTAACTCAAGTTTCTCATTCTTTTCTGTAAGCTCAACATTCTTAGCAGTTAGTCTATCAATTTCTTCATTAGCTACTAACATGCTAGTATGAATATTAAACATCTCAGTGCTCATATCTTCAACAGTTTGCTTATATTGAATGGGAGTCATATCAAGAGAAGTAAGAATGGGTACCTGACTTGAATCACCATCATCAGAAAATGCCATCAAGGCATAGTTTGAGTACTCTTGTTCTTCTTCTTCATCAGAGTCATCCCAGCATTTTCCCTCAGCAATAAAAGCTTTGCCCTGTTGTTTCTTGAGTAGAGCTTCATACTTAGCTTCAAGCTCTAAGTATGCTTTGTCCTTCTTGACTTGTTTAGGCTTTTTGCACTCAGTGGCAAAATGCCCAAGTTCATTGCAGTTATAGCATCTTATTTTGGTCCTATCCACACTTCCTGTCTTGTATCCACCCTTAGCAGCACCAGCCATCCCTTTTCCTTTATTGAAGGTGTTTGAGCCACTAGATCCACCAGTGTTTCCAGTATTGAACTTGGACCTGAATGGCTGCTTTCTTTTAAACCTTATGTTAGGATATCTCCTAGCCATATAAGCAAAAGATTTGTTTTCCATTTTGTCCAGTTCCTCCATGCTGTAAAACTCATCTTCCTCAGGCAAATCATAGATGACCTGGACCTCATCACCAGTGTCTTCAACTTCCAGTTCCTCAATCTTCACTTGACTGACTTTAAGAGAGTCCATTCTTTGACTTAGGTTGTCAGCAATAAGTGCACAGGAGGTATTAGCCACTAATCCTTGATTTGCTTGAATAGATCTCTTTTGAAACAGCTCCAACTCATATGTCTTCAAAACACCATATAACACATCAAAACCAATCTTTGTTAGATCTCTTTCTTTAAGGGAAGAGATTCTTGGTTCCAAGTGATCTGGAAGAGTTAGTAAAAACTTCATATTGAGCTCTTCTGTTTCATAGTGTTTGTCATAGAGTTTGAGCTCGTTTATCAGCTTGTTGAATCTCTCAAACACTTCTGTGATTCCCTCTTTTGGCTGAGCCATGAAGGCTTCATATTGTGAAACAAGAATCTGCTTCTTGTTCTTTCTTACTTCAGTAGTTCCTTCACAGAGCACTTCTATAAGATCCCACATCTTCTTGGCACTAGTACAATGAGCAACAGTGCCATACATGTTGAAGTCCATAGATTCACAAATGATAAGTTGAAGATGTCCATCCAGGGCAACTTTTTCTTTTTCAGGATCAGTGTATTTTGAGGGATCTTTGGGCACATGTTTTGCTGGTATAATCTCAGTGCCACTGGTTGATTCACCAATCTCAATCATTGGAATGAAGGGACCATGCTTTAGAATATCTAAATACATGGGGTTAGAAGCTTTGATGAAAAGCAACATCTTCTTCTTCCATAAACTGTAGTGCTCCTTGTTAAAGGGAGGAATCTTGATACTGCTTAGTTTCTGTGAACTCATTCTTGATCTTTTCCTGTTTGTACGTTAACAGCCTTCGCTTTGATACCACTTGTTAGAAATGAATACCACTAGAAACTAGACAGAGGGGGGCTGAATGGATAGTTTGATATATTTTTCGATCTTGAAAACTAAGTAGACAACTGTATGTGATTATGATATGTAAAATGCAGAAAGTAAATAACACACACAATCACTTTAATCTACTTTGTATAAGCAAATTAAATACTACAGCTTTCCAGGAAATTCACAATCGAATTTCTGGCTTCTAAACAAGAACAGTTTGAACTTGCTTGCTTACAGAGAAAAGAGCTTAGCAAATAACTATGTGTATCTCTCTTACAGCTTACAGTTGCGTGTGCACGATATATATATTCCCCTATACAAACTAGGCACACACAATATTACACAGCTACCCCTTCTGAAAGTCCAACTTGTCCTGCCATAAGAAGTTCACTGTGTCAGGAAGGACCACCTGCTTTTCGGAGTCTTTCCCGTTTCTGTAGCTGCTTGTCTCTTATCTTTCTCTCCAAGTTTAGCTGTAGATTTGCCATCTGTTCTTTGGACCACCTTGCCAGAACAAATGCTTCAGTATTTGTCTCCTTTGATTCTTGGTTCTGTACCTTGATTTGTTTTGTTATGAACGGCTAAGTGTTGATATCGTGAACTCCACTTTATCCCTGACTTCGCGATCTCCCTTGTGAGGACTATGCGATATAGCCTTTGAAGACTTTGCGACATAGGTCATTTGATGACTATGCGACATAGGTCATTTGATGACTATGCGACATAGGGCTTCTGAGGACTTCACGATCTAGGCTCCTTTGACTTTGCTGACTTCAACACTTCACGACATGTGTCTTGAGGACTTCTCGACATAGTACAAAATGGACTATGCGATATAGTACTTCACGACATGGATATTGGTGACTTCACGACATAGCTTTCTTTTGACTTTGCTATATAATGCCTTAGACAAATTCCTGCAACTTATTTCTTCATGGCCTTATTCAACTCTATCCTGCTGCATGAACACTTCTGAACTTCTACCAGGATAATTATTCAATGGCCTATATACATTCTAGATGCAAGAATTTTACTAAGCTCATTATAAATCTGAGCATACATGATAAAGCTATTGTCCATGAAAACAAGACAAGTACATTTAGAGACCTATACTATATCCCAGTGATAGAAAACACTAGGTCATGTAATGTGACATAGTCACATAGTGTAGGCTTGTTAATAGTGGTATTCAGACATGTCTTGAGCCTAACACATATGCCTTTCAATCTCCCCCTATTTGTTTGTTAGAGAATAACAACCAAATACCTAGAGGATCACTCAACTAAAACCAAGAAAAAGATAGGACTCTTAAGCCTAAGTAAATACTAGAAAGTTCTGGATCAAATATGACATTTCCATATTTCATCAGTAAAGATAAATGCAAGACAGGTGTTCCTCTAGACTGAACATATGATACCATTTAACCTGTCTTGATTTACCTAAGCTCTATACATATAACATTTACAAAACAGAGCTAACTTTCCCTTACTTCCCTGAAACTCCTCATTTACCTTTTATATCTTTTTCAGCTCCCTTTTACTAGCTCCTCCAAAATTCTCTAGAAACTTCTCCCCCTTAGTTGAGGAATTCTCTACAGATTTAAGTTTATGAGTATCTAAAGCCAGTAGGAGTTGAGATAGTTGATGGAGTTGATCTTGGAAGTAAATTTGTCTTCAATATTTCCTTGAGCAGTCCCAGCTGATTGTTGACAGAGGTGGAAGAAGAAGATCGTTCAACCACTTGTGCTTGCAAAATTTCTTTATCAGCCTGGGTTCTGAATAGATGTTCCTGTAGATCAGCTATGTGAGCTAACTACATTGCAGTGTATGTGTCTGTGTGTGCACTCACTTGAATTTCTCTTGTAAGTGTATCACTCATCTCACGTGCATGTGTTTCACTCAGTGTTTGACTCTTATCACTCAACATTAGCTGTCTGTTTGCTCCTTTTTGATCAGTACCTGCATTGAAACTCACCCTAGCCTCTTCAAGAGAGGTCAGTGGTGGTGCAATGGGAGTTCGCAAATCCCGATCCTCAATCATGTCTATCAAATCACTTGGATTTGAAATCTGAATTGCTTCAGTGATAGACTGACCAAGTTGCCTTCCACTTTCTCCAGATAAATCTGCGAGTGGAAAACCCCTTAGGGAGCCAGAGGTGTTCACTCTGGGAGGGGAGAAAATGATTCTATTTGATTTGGCAAAGAATCAAATTTTCCCTCAGATGCCTATGAAGGCACTTCTACCGTAACAATGGTAGGCACTGTAACCAGTTGCAGGTGCTCTGCTTTCACTGTGTCCTGAGTTTCATCTAATGAAATTGTTTTCTCCCATTGTGAGTAATGAGAGTGTGCTTGACTCAGTACAAAGTGCCATGGCCCTATGGCGAATTTCAATAGATTCATCCTGTTGAGAGAATGTCTCTAGATACAGTTCATTGGCCATTTCAAAGTCCATATCCTATTGAGAGGATACAGATGGGCTGACAGATGCCTCAGTATATGTTGAATTTCTTTATAGGAGGCAGAGCTGTGGGATCACTCACTGTTTCAATCAAAATACTTCTTTATTTAACAGTTGATTTCTGTTCAGGCTGAGAGGTCAAGTAATTAAGTTGTAGACTCATTGTTTGGCTCTAAGACCTGGGATAAAGATTGTGGATCTACAATCCCTTGGTCAGCCCTAACAACCACTTGGGTTCAGCAACAGTAAAAGAAGTGGATTGAGAGATAGAAAGTAATATCTGAATTGGATTTGACACTGAATTTCCAGCTAAGCAAGAGCTAGATCAGAAATAATATATACAATATATTTACAAAAACAACTAAGAAAAATAGAAAATAAAAGATAATAAATAATAATAATAAAAATAAAAATAAAATAAAATATTATATATACAAACTAAAATAATATATACATAAGAAAAAAAATATTTACAGGAAACTATTTACATGCAATAACTATACAGAATATTCGAATATTTTAAAATAAAAGATTTTCAATAAAAATAGATTTCTCTACAATTTTAACTTGTAAAATTTGAGAAAAATATTTTTAGAGAAAATAATTAATCTTAACTTACTCAAACTAAGAAGCTTAACAATTAGACAAGACATGGCAATAATCTACAATCAACATGCATAAGAGAAAATTGAGATGATAAAATAAATTTACAAGTGATTTAAAAATATATACAACAAATGAACACTTGTAAATTTAATTAAGAACAAACATAAAAATAAACAGAGTTAATCACTAAAACTATTTAACATACCAATTTACCAACCAATCTGGTAAACATGGATTCATCAAGAGATTTAGTGAAAATATCTTTTGTTTGTTCCTCTGTGGGTACAAAGAGTAACTCCACAGTACCATTCATGACATGCTCTCGGATAAAATGATACCTGATGTCAATGTGCTTTGTCTCTTGTGATTATGCCATCTTCATCTAATTTATTTCTGAATACCCACCGAGTACCAACTACTTTCTTGTTCTTTGGTCTAGGTACCAGCTTCTAAACTTGTTGTTGTTCAAATTGATTGAGTTCATCTTGCATAGCAATCACCCAATCAGGATCAGTCAGTGCTTCCTCAATTTTCTTTGGTTCCATTTCAGAAAGAAACCCTGAATAATGACATTCATTTTGAGTAGCACTTCTAGTTCTGACTTCAACACCTGGATCACCAATAATCAGCTCAAAAGATTTGATCTTGATGATTCGCCTTGTTCTACATTATGGTGTTGTGAATGACTAGTTGACCCTTCATTTCCTCCCCCTGAGTTGTTGGCAGATTGTCTTGGTGATTCTTTTCCAGTGTTAGTGGTATCTCCATTGTAACCAATGTTTCCACCACCATCACTCTCACCATTATCATTGTTATCACCAGCAACAACCTCAGGTGGATTCTTATCATCTGATTCTGAATCTGACATTTCATCAAACTTCAGTTTCTCAGATGGATTTTCTGTTTGGATATTAGGGAGTTAGGTGTCATCAAATGTAACATTGATGTTCTTATTGACTGATAACATTTCTTGATTTCAAACAGGCCATATCCTCAGTTATACCCTTGCTGTTATCTCCAAAGGTAAGCACTGGGCCAGCTTTCTCAACCAAATCTGATAGCAGGGCTCTATCTCCGGTCATATGCCTTGAACAGCCACTGTCAAGAATCCATATAACACGGTTTACCTGTTTAACTCCCTGCAATATCAAATTGATTAGACCTTCTTCGGAGCCCAAAATTGATTGGGTCCGGCATACTTAAAGAATTGGCCTTTGTCAGGCAAAACAACATTTTTAACTGAAACTACTTCAACCTCTTTCACATAAGAGCGTTTCCATTTATAGCCAGCCTTAACACATTTCTGAGTAGGCTTAGGGATAAATGAATCCACTCTAGTCTGAGGAGGACTAGTAGTCTTTGCTTTAACATGCTTCTTATTATTAATATTTTGACGTGGAGCAGTCTTATCACTAGATACATGCTTACTATTAAAATAAGCATACATAACATTGAAAGCACAAGACATGCAATTAATCACACCACATGCTTTATGAGAAGAATTAACAGCAGGCATGTTAGTTCTACAGTTGTTTTGATCCAACTTATGGATATCTGATTTAGTCTTTTTAGTTGTAGCAACTTTGACTGGAATATCAGATATACACTTTTTGGACTGTTCAACTTCCAAAGCCATATCTTCTTCACGAATCTCTTCAGCAATGATTATAGAGTATTCATTCATAGGATCTGCTATGGATTCTTTACAGAAGGGTGTTTCAATACCCTTAAGTATATAAGGAACAACCTTTCCTTCTTCTCTGACTCTACAAGGTGTATTAATACCAAGCAATCCAATAGCCTCATTATAATCATAACCTATACTGACATGATTACCAATAGCTTGTTTATTGAAAATTTCTTTAGCCGTTTTACAAGAGTTGTAATAGGCATTAGCTTTGGTTTTAAGCTCACTAATCTGATCTTTGAGAATGGTTTCCAGTTGAATATAACATTTAACCCTATTCTCAAGAAAAGCAATTTTCTCAGTAAGTTCATCCTGATTAACATGCACAAGTTTCAATTCTTTTAATTCCTTTTCAAGATTTGTGTTTAAAAGATTTATTCTATCATTTTCAGTGCGTGCACAACTTATGGTGCCACCAAGATGATAAATCATTTCAGTGTCAGTAAATTTTACCTTAGACATGTTGGGTGGAGATAACATGGACTCAAAGAGTTTGTCTCCTAATGCCATGAGTGCAATATTCCCAACTTCTTCATCTTCACTGTCTGTATCATCCCAGCTCTTTTCTTTAGACTTGTTCTTCTCAACCATCCCTGTTTTATAGCCACCCCTTGTGCTATTTGAGGATGAAGAACCACCTGTCTGGTATTCGTCAGCATATGTCTTGAACTTGAAGCTAGGATTTCTCCTGAACCTGAAGTTTCCAAACTTCTTCACTACCCAGGCCATAGACTCATCTTCCAACTGTTCAAGCTCCTCCATAGAATAAAAATCACCACCAGATTGACTTGTAGATGTAACACCATATTCAACTACAATTACATCCTTGTTAGGACTGGAAGGTAGAACAACCTTCGCTTCCTGTTTCTGTGGGACTCCAGCTACCAGTGAAGTAGACATACTAACCACTCTTCCTTCCCTTGGATTTGATCTGAAGTGCTCATATGAAGAGGTGAGAATTTCCATCTTATTCTCTCTGACTTCCTCTGTCCCTTCATTGATTATTTCAATCGTATCCCAAATGTGTTTGGCAGAGACACATTTTAAAATATGATTATGCATGATTGGATCAAGACAATCAATCAGTATCAACTATAGACAGGCATCCAAGGCAACATCTTCTTTTTCTGCAGAAGTGTAGTCCTTGGGATCCTTAGGGTATATCCTAGCAGCCCTAGTAACAACATCATTCTCTATTAGCTCTTTCTCAACAAACAAAGGAATTCTTGGTCCATTCTTCAGCACTTCAAGATATTCAACATTAACCACTTGAAGAAACAAGAGCATCTTCTTCTTCCACATAGGATAGTGCTCCTTGCTGAACATTGGGATTTTTACTGTAGCCACTTTCTGTGTAGTAGACATCTTTTGAGATTTTTAGGAATAATAAAAAATCAGAGTTTAAGAAAAATCTCAAAACAATTGGATCTTTGATTTGTATATCAATCAAAAGGCTCTGATGCCAATTGTTAGGTCCTGATATGTTTGTAGAAGGGGGGTTGAATACAAACTGTACCGTTTTATCGAATTTGTTCGGTTCGTGATTTAACAATTCAAGAACAAATAAGTGCGGAATAAAATGAAACAAGATTCAAGTTAAATATAAAATATATTAAACTTGAAGGGTGTTGCAAATACAGTACAGATTACAAGGTTTGAATCTCAAACTATTTAAAACAAATCTAGAATAAATTCGACATGAATTTATCTATTTTTGTAATAAAAAGATCGAATAGTAAAAACTAGTTCGAGATCAAATTCTAGGGATAAAGATCCGCTAGATAATCAAGCAAGTACAAGTAAATAACTTCTAGTGGTTTGGATTTAACAATAATGCTAGAAATGATTTACTGTAAAAGATTTGAGCTCCGGCAGTTGGTTGGTTGTTGAAGCAGAGAGAGAATGGAATGTAATGTTATGTCTTCTGCTTTCTATCCTTCTGCTTGATTTGTTTTATCCACTTTTGTACGCCTTTTGTTTTTCACTTAAAAACAAAAGTCAACTACCTTTTTTTTCTTTGAAACATGTACGCCATTTCCTAAAAATACTACAAGTACTAGTACTCTCGGTAGTACTATTTAAAGTATTGGTAGTACTAACCAAGGATAGTACTACTAGTATATTTAGATAGTACTACTAGTATATTTAGATAGTACTACTAGTATTAATAGCTTTTAATTAACTTTAAATTAATTACCTTACTAATTAATTTACATAATAAATTAATTCTTATAGAATTAATTTAATAAATAAATTAACCAATAAAAGTAAATTAATTAAAAGAGAATTAATTAAAGTCTATTTTTTTTTGTCTCACTTTTAAAAGATGTACGCCACTTTCTTTTTATAACAAAAGTCAACCAACTTTTGTTAAGTAAAAAATGTACGCCCTTTCATAAAATGAGTTCATAGTACTACTAAATAAATTGGTAGTACTAACTAAGGATAGTACTACAAGTGTACTTTGATAGTACTACTAGTTTAGAATTAATTCTAATTTAATTTATTGAATTAATTAATTTAACAAATAAATTAATTCTGAGTGAATTAATTTATAGATTAAATTAATTAATTTCTAGTTTAATTAATTTAAGGAATAAATTAATTCTGATGGAATTAATTTATAGTTTAAATTAATTAACATATAGAATATATTAAAAGAGATTTAATACTAAATCAGAGAATCACTGAAATTGATGACAAACTTCCACTGACTGATGTTGACACTCGATGTACTGTCTGGTTCATGAGCGACAAACTTCAATGACGGTTCTTCATCTTTTAACTTTAAGTTGTGGTCCATCTTCTTATCCTTTTGACAAACTCTGTAATCTGTATGCTTCCTGTCACACTTCTGAAATCTCTGTCACTTTAAATTGATCCACTTTCTTGAATACTTCACTGAGGCTTGATCAAATAAATGAACTTCTTTCAGTGTAGAATTACTCCAAGTCAGTAAATGACTTTAAACTTTATTCTCTTGACTGATAAAACCTTCTGAGATTCCTGTGACATCTAATCTAATATTTACTTATTACATTCTTGTTTAAGTTGAGTAAAATCCTCGAATTACAAATAGGCTATTGCATATGGCTTTCACATGTCATGTAATTTCAAACTATATAAGGGTAAAATTGTCATTTCATAGGGGGTTTTTTGGCTCAAAATTATCCTCTGTTGTCCTATTATATATAGAAGAGGATATTGGAGGAGTCGTGAATTAAACAAAAATCAGAACACACGTTGAATTAAGCGAAAGATTCTTATCATCTCATACCTTAAAGACAAAATTACATTTATGTCTATTTTTTTAAGATTCAATGTCTAACATGTAACATCATGTTTTGCGGGGAAGGGAGAAACATGGATATAACAAGGGGTTTACTAATTTTTGGATTAGGGGTTAGGATTTAGAATAGAGGGTAGGGTTTTCAGATGTTGACTAGGGTTGTGATTGTTTGTTTTAAATAGAGTTGGCAATTTCGTAGACGACACGATAATATTGGGTTTCTGTTCACCTTTTCGGTACACGGACACGAAAGTACACGAACACGATATTACACGAATAATTATAGTGTCGGTTTTGGGTTTACCCTTGGGTACACGACACGAAACGAAAGTACACGAAATAATTAAATAATTAAATAAATATTTTAAAATTATATAAATACATATAATAAATAAATGTTGTATATATTATCTTTACAATAACAAAAAAGAAAATAGTTTCAAATTTAAGTTTAACAAGATTCAACCACACTTGACTCTTTATGAATTATTAACTTAAGAGTCAACTAGTAAAAATTAAACCAAAAATGCTAATATTTAAATATTTTTATTTGTTTATTATATTTTAATTTTTATTTAAATTTACACGAAAGATGACACGAAAAGTGTACGAAACGATGGTACACGAACACGAAACGAAACAAATTCTTAATGGGTCGTGTTTCAGTTTAATATTCATGTACCCGAAACACGAAAGTACACGACACGAAAGTACACGAACGAAACGAATTGCCAGGTCTAGTTTTAAATTCAATTTTTGTGAGGATTTGGTTCGATTCTTCATTTGATTTTGGCTCATGAATTTTTATCCTTAAATAAATATCCAAAATAAATGAATCAAACTACTATATAATTTTATATAAATAAATTCGATTACCATTGCAATTTGGTTAAATGTTAAAAAATAATATAATCTTGATAAACCCAACTTCGTAACACCTTAGAGATTTTAGAATAATTTGTGAATTAACATGATTTCACAACTCTAAGTGTGAAAGGTTTTAAGTTCGAATATCAGTTGACGATAATTCTTATCATGTGTGTTATAGCCAAAATTCGGTATCGGGTTTTTAGGGTAAATTCGGGTCAAGTAATAATCAATTGGGGATATCCAAGATGCAATTAGGGATTGAATTGGTACAAGGGAAGCTCAGGGCTAGTCCTCATAGGGGAGAGGGTGCGCCCCTTTGGACGTCCAACCCCCGAGGATGCGTCCTCTTGGTGTGGCTGACAACTTTACATGAATGGATGACTTGACAGTAACAGCTAGATTGACATGAGATTAACAGATGGAAGACTTAGGGCTTGCCCTCATAGGGGTAAGGGCGCGCTCCTTTACGCCCTACACCCCTTGAGGGCGCGCCCTCTTGGTTTGAAGTGCTACTTGGTGGTGAAGGACGTCTCCCTTGGCTTGATACTGGCAAGATATTGAAGACTTCTCCCTCTTAGGATGAGCCCTAAGGGAGGGATGTTCGTTATTGAAGGCCTCCAGGGGTTTGCCCGATGATTGAAGAATTCCCTCATAGGATGTGCCCTAGGAGGGGGATGTCCGTGGTTGAAGGCCTCCAGGGGTATGCATGATGACTGAAGGCCTCCTCCTATATTCAATGGGCGAGTTCTCATTGAGGATGTGGGGTGAACCTTGGTGTGTGCTTTGAGAGATCTGTTCCTGTACTCAATGGACGCGTCCTCATTGGGGAACTTTGGAGTAATCCTGCACTTTGCACCCAAACGCTTGGGATCACTTGTCCTGCAATCCGGTGGGTGCTTCTCATTCGGGGGACAAGGATGCGTCTGACATTTGGGGTAAGTCATGGCTATACCTGCAACTACTTTGGTCAGGGAGACAGCTGGTAGCGGTTAGTGTCGGCTCCTAAGTTGGGTCGATGCCGTATCCGTGAAGTCCCTAGACTGTAGTTGAGCCTTGGGCCTTTGTGACTAGGCCTCATCGTTGGACATTCCTAAAGTGAGTCGAAGACCAATTCCAGAAGATGGATCAGGTATCCTAGTGGACCTCGGAAATCAGAAACCAGCCCATATAGGTTACTTGCTCCCCAAGAACTACGTAGGGCTTGATCCCCTATAAATACGGGGTACGTAGGCACATTGTAAGGGGTTGGAAGCGAAGAGCTCAGCGAGCCACCACCAAGAAAACCCTTACAATCTCAGCCTCCAATTCATCACAACCACCACACTCCGACGACTTTTCGGCAAACAACCACCGTCATAGATCTTGATTCCGGCGATGAACCTCAAACTTTGTTAATACCAAATTCCTCTGTTAACAAATTGGCGCTAGAAGGAGGGGCTGTTGATCAAGATCATAATCTCAGGAGGAAAAGATATCTCATCATGATGAAAGTTCTTAGAAGAAGGTCTGCCAAGATTCGGAGGATGACCATGGGTACTACTTCATGCTGGCGGCAAGGAGGAAGATCCAATTATGGTGATTTCAAGACGATGATTCCTGACTGGAGGTTCGTAGAAGGTGTCAAGGCGATTCAGATCTGAATGATATTTCCATGTATGCTTGAAGGCGGCAGTTTCCATGTATACTGGGGGGGGTGATTTCGAGCAAGATCCTAAAAAGAAGGCGCAATTATCGGGAGCACGTCATCATCTTCTGGACGCGCCCTCAAGGTAACACCTAAATAGTTTTGGTTTTGCTCTTTGTTCCTTGAATTGTTGCAGGAAGAAGATGATGAAGGAAAATTCCCAAGAACTCTTAGGACGTGCCTTAAGGGTGATGCTCGAGGATCAAATGGTTTCCAACAACTCCTGTGATAATTCGGCGGTTGCTCACGTCCACACCTCTAGGACGCGTCCTCCAGGTACTTTTTGAAATTTTTGATTATTGAGTTTTTTGACAGGTGGAAAATTCCTACTTGGAAGAATATCTCAAAAATTATCAAGCTATACGTCCCAACCCGAAAGGACGCGTCCTCTACTTCAAAGATGCCCTCTCAGCATGTCAAAGGTCCCAATGATCGTTTCTCCCCGGGGACGCGTCCAATGGAGAAATGTCTACAAACAATTACAATGAAGATAAATAATGATCAGACAAGCTCCAATACTTGAGCCCCTTTGTCGTCTCTCAAGTGTGTCCTTCCTTCAGGGCGCACACTCCGAAGATACTCCGATGTGCGGCTTCCTGGTCTTTCAGGACGCGTCCTTCCTCCATGGTGTGCCCTCAGGAAAAAGAACTACTGCTTAACATGAACTCTAGCGATTTTTAGAGGAAGATAATAGGGAGGCGAGACCCCATGATCCAAAGAGAGTGCCCCCTGGTTACAGGTTGAGGCCCCATGGACATGAGTGAGCCCCCTCATGTAACAACCAATTGCTAATATCGGAGAGCGGCCCCGTGATCCACAGAAAGCGCCCCCTGATTCTTGAAAGAATTATAGGTCGAGGCCCCATGGAGATGAGTGAGCCCCTCCATGTGACAATTTAATCGATAGTATGGGAGAGTGGCCTCGTGATCCACAGAGAGCGCCCCCTGATTCTTGAGAGAATTACAGGTCGAGGCCCCATGGACATGAGCGAGCCCCTCCGCGTGACAATTCGATGGGCCGTCGAGATCAAGATTGATGGTATATGAGTGACTACCAATGAAGGCATGATAGGAAACTTGTGCCGAATGATCAGCGTCAGAACACACAGGACGTGCCCTCAAAGGAAAATGACAACACTATGCTCAGGTGGACTCCAATGTTTACAAGAAGAATTTATTACTTGAATTTCAGAAGAAAGGAAGCCATTGGAGTAGAGGCCCCGTGGTCTACAGTGAGTGCCCCCTGCTTGCAGGTTGAGGCCCCATGGACATGAGTGAGCCCCTCCAAAAAGACAAAACTTTTATCTTCAGAGAACGCGTCGTCACATCCTCAATAATAGAAGACATACCCTTCAAGGCACGCCATAATGGTAGCAGCCTCATATGTTAATGTTTCGACTTCAAACATAATTGTACAAGCCCTCAGGTTGCAGGAAGAAGAAGAATATTTGGAGAAGAGGCCCCATGGACCTTAGGATGCGCCCCATAACCAGCAGGATGCGGCCCCGTGATCCACAGAGTGCGCCCCCTGATTCTTGAAAAAATTACAGGTTGAGGCCCCATGGACATGAGCGAGCCCCTCCGCGTGAAGAATTCATTACTTGAATTTCAGAGAAAATGAAGCTATTAGAAGTAGAGACCCCGTATTCCATAGTGAGAGCCCCCTGATTACAAGTCGAGGCCCCATGGATATGAGTGAGCCATTCACGTGATAATTCAATGGATTATATAGGAGAGAGTCCCCCTGGTCCACAGTGAGTGCCCCCTGCTTACAGGTCGAGGCCCCATGGACATGAGTGAGCCCCTCCGAAAAGACAGGACTTTTATCTTCAGATAACGCATCGTCATATCCTCAATAATAGAAGATATGCCCTTCAAGGCATGTCATAATGGTATCGGCCTCATATGATAAGGCTTCGACTTTAAACATGATTGTACAACCCTCAGGTTGCAGCAAGAAGAAGAATATTTGGAGTAGAGGCCCCATGGACCTTCGGATGCGCCCCCTGACCAGCAGGATGCGGCCCCAAGGTCATGAGTGAGCCCCTCCACAAGATAATGCTATTATAAAATGGATTAGAAGATTAGAAGGGACTTCGACATTGCCCTCGTCCATATAGGCCGCCCTACGCAAGAGGGTGCGTCCTCACAATGCTGGGGGGTAGTACTGATGCATCTCCCGGCTCTTCCTATGAATAGAGTATCCTTACGTGGATGCTTATTCGTGAAAAGATGTTTGAAGATACAATTGACGCCTATTGTGTGCCCCTTCTCCAGACAGAGGCGCTAAGGTGCGGCCCTAGGCTAGTCTGATGAAGGCCCTCTACACGATAAATTATTCCTCTCATCAAATTAGAAAGGAGTTAGACGATGGGAGAGGACTCCTCCACTCATATCTGCAGAGAGGACTCCTCCACCTCATATCTGCAGAGAGGACTCCTCCACCTCATATCTGCAGAGAGGACTCCTCCACCTCATATCTGCAGAGAGGACTCCTCCACCTCATATCAGCAGAGAGGACTCCTCCACCTCATATCTGCAGAGAGGACTCCTCTCCTCATATCTGCAGAGAGGACTCCTCCACCTCATATCTGCAGAGAGGACTCCTCCACCTCATATCAGCAGAGAGGACTCCTCTCCTCATATCTGCAGAGAGGACTCCTCCACTTCATATCAGCAGAGAGGACTCCTCTCCTCATATCTGCAGAGAGGACTCCTCCACCTCATATCTGCAGAGAGGACTCCTCCACCTCATATCAGCAGAGTGGACTCCTCCCCTCATATCAGCAGAGAGGACTCCTCCACTCATACTAATAGAGAGGACTCCTCTCATCGTATTCGTATAAAGGCCTTCTCCCATCATATTAGTAAGAAGTCAGACAAGAAGAGAAGACTCATCTCCTCATACTAAAAAGTAGACAGACAAAAGGAGAGAACTCTCCACTCCTCTCATCATATCAACAAGCGGCCTTCTCTCATGATACTTTAAGAAGACTTGAAGATACACGTGGGACATAAGCTCACATGTTAGCTGGAGAGAAAATATTATTGTGATAACTTTTGACTACAAGGCCCTACGAGGTCGCTTCACAAGGTCCCTACGGGACTAGATTGCGCTTTGAAGGACCCTTCGAGGGCATCACTTACATATTCTTAAAATCACATCACATGAAGACATCTTTACAAGACATCTCATAATATCAAGGCAAGAATGCCCATGGCGAGACCTTCGAGGGACGCATGGGTGTGTCATTATTGGAATTTTTGAAAGAGTTGCGCCCACAGTTTAGGACGCGCTCAAAAGAGAACTATTCTGGAATGAGAGAGAAAAAATATTATAAGGAAGGGCAAAGGAAGATATTAGGTGGAACACGTGGCAGCCATCGGATGGAATAGTATGACTGATTAGACCACCGTACAATTATATATATATAAGGGTGTATCTATATTTACACAAGCTACTCCATTTTTTGAATCATAAGATGAATGAATGAATCTGTACCCCTTAATGATAGAAGACGGCGCGTCCTCTCGATAAATGAATATTTTACTTGAGGACGAGCCCGGTGAGAGGTTTATATCTGTGCACAATATCTATTGTTTCTTACGCCGAGTTAGCTCATGTAAGCTTAGAGGTGTCGTGTGCAGGTAGTATCCCTCTCTAAACATTAGAATTATCAAAAATATATGATGGAAGAATTAAAGGACACGCCATCTAGGAGGATGCACCCTCTTTATATCATCGAAGAAGGAAGAAGCTCGAGGACACTTCTTGAAGAAGAAAAGGTTATAAAGAGATTTTGGCACTTTGAATATTGAGAATTCCATGCTTCATCTCTGATTTAACATGGAATTGGGGGGTAGTTGTTATAGCCAAAATTCGGTATCGGGTTTTTAGGGTAAATTCGGGTCAAGTAATAATCAATTGGGGATATCCAAGATGCAATTAGGGATTGAATTGGTACAAGGGAAGCTCAGGGCTAGTCCTCATAGGGGAGAGGGTGCGCCCCTTTGGACGTCCAACCCCCGAGGACGCGTCCTCTTGGTGTGGACTGACAACTTTACATGAATGAATGACTTGACAGAGAATAACAGCTAGATTGACATGAGATTAACAGATGGAAGACTTAGGTCTTGCCCTCATAGGGGTAAGGGCGCGCTCCTTTACGCCGTACACCCCTTGAGGGCGCGCCCTCTTGGTTTGAAGTGCTACTTGGTGGTGAAGGACGTCTCCCTTGGCTTGATACTGGCAAGATATTGAAGACTTCTCCCTCTTAGGATGAGCCCTAAGGGAGGGATGTTCGTTATTGAAGGCCTCCAGGGGTTTGCCCGATGATTGAAGAATTCCCTCCTAGGATGTGCCCTAGGAGGGGGATGTCCGTGGTTGAAGGCCTCCAGGGGTATGCCTGATGACTGAAGGCCTCCTCCTATATTCAATGGGCGAGTCCTCATTGGGGATGTGGGGTGAACCTTGGTGTGTGCTTTGGTAGCTCTGTTCCTGTACTCAATGGGCGCGTCCTCATTGGGGAACTTTGGAGTAATCCTGCACTTTGCACCCAAACGCTTGGGATCACTTGTCCTGCAATCTGGTGGGTGCTTCTCATTCGGGGGACAAGGATGCGTCTGACATTTGGGGTAAGTCATGGCTATACCTGCAACTACTTTGGTCAGGGAGACAGCTGGTAGCGGTTAGTGTCGGCTCCTAAGTTGGGTCGATGCCGTATCCGTGAAGTCCCTAGACTATAGTTGAGCCTTGGGCCTTTGTGACTAGGCCTCATCGTTGGACATTCCTAAAGTGAGTCGAAGACCAATTCCAGAAGATGGATCAGGTATCCTAGTGGACCTCGGAAATCAGAAACCAGCCCATATAGGTTACTTGCTCCCCAAGAACTACGTAGGGCTTGATCCCCTATAAATACGGGGTACGTAGGCACATTGTAAGGGGTTGGAAGCGAAGAGCTCAGCGAGCCACCACCAAGAAAACCCTTACAATCTCAGCCTCCAATTCATCACAACCACCACACTCCGACGACTTTTCGGCAAACAACCACCGTCATAGATCTTGATTCCGGCGATGAACCTCAAACTTTGTTAATACCAAATTCCTCCGTTAACAATGTGGATGGACTCCCTCGTACCAAAAGGAGAGTAATTATTAACCAGAGAATAGTATCAAATCTGGGATGTTGGTGAATACCGCAAGAGCTCACCTTTCACAGCAAAAAATTGTTCATATTTTGGGGGCATTTGTTACTCCAAAATCAGTTGATTTAACTGATAGTTTTGAACATTGGGCTACAGATGTTTCTTACGTGAAGGTCAATTGCGATGCTACTAGTTTCATAGCTGATGTAGGTTGGATTACTCGAGATGTCATTGTAATACTTTTTAGATTAAAGAATTTGATATTCTATGTGTTAAGCGATCTGAAAACAAAACGACTACTTGTTTTAACTTGTTTTTTGTTTCACAATCAGGTTGTAGTTGACAGTTCGGGGATTTATCCGGGCTGAATTCAATGATTTGCTAAGTTAATAAAATCTGCTTGTTCGTAAAAAAAAAAGAGATAAAAACCTAGCTTCCCGGGTTTAAGGCAATGGTGCCCCTTCAAGATAATAAGTGCAACAATTTGTATTTTTTATCATTATTTTTTTTCATGCACTAGAATATATGTATGGACTATAAGCACTATAATTTCATCATTGTAATCAGAGTACAAATCTGAATTTTGATGAGGACGTTGAGACTCTTTAATTATTAAGTAATTATCTATCACGGTTAAATCATGATGATACACCGAACCTATATATAACCAATTATTTTTTTCAGATAAAATACATTATTTATTTTAACTATTTTTCTAACTAAAACAACTCATTTTATATATAAAAAAAATGGGTAACATATATATAAAATGGTAATATTATTACATATTTATAACTGATTACCTTTTTCAGCTAAAACACATTATATGTTTTACATTTTCTAACTAAAACAACTCATGTTGTAAACATAACACATGCAAAATAAATATGTAATGATAATATTGTTATATATAATTAGTAATAAATAACCACTTACCCTTTTCAGCTAAACACATAACTTTTTTTATTTTTTCCAACTTAAACAACTAATTTTTCTAAAAGTAACATGAGCAACATATATATAAAAAGGTAATATAATTTTCTATTTTCTAATTTAAACAACTAATTTTCTAAAAGTAACACGGGCAACATATCAATACTATTATATAATAGACGAAACATTAAAAGTTTGGTTGGTCGGTATGGTACGTTATGATTTTACTTAATTGTCCTTTCTTAAATTCGTGTTTTTACTTAATTAACCTTACTTATTTATAGAAATATATTATTAAATAATAATATTACCTATTTATAACCAATTACCTTTTTCACCTAAAATACATAATTTTTTTTTATTTTTTCTAACAAATTCCCCTACTTTTTCATATATATCACGGACAATTACCTTTTTTAACTAAAAGATGTTAGTTTTTCTATTTTTCCTTACTAAAACCCCTCATTTTCCAAAAAATATCACGGACAAACCTTTAGTTATTTATTTTTAAACCTAATATTATAATTATTTTTTTAAAAGTTTACCTATTTTAACATGTCTACTTATTTTTCTTAACAAATCCAAATTACTAAAAATATTAAAATATAAATAATCAAATACCTATTTATAACCAATTACCTTTTCAACTAAAACACATTATAGATTATTTTTTCTAACAAAGTCCCTCATTTTCTAAATATATCACGGAAAATTGCATTTTTCTATTTTTTTCACTAAAACCCATTCTTTTTCTAAAAATATCACGGACAAACCCTTTACTTATTTATTTTAAAAGGTATTTAAATAATTTAAATTATTAAATTTTAAAACCTCATTTTCCAAAAATATCACGGGCATTTACCTTTTTAAACTAAATATATGTTATATTTTTTATTTTTCCATACTAAAACCCCCCCTTTTCCAAAAATATAACGAGCAAACCCTTACTTATTTATTTTAATATTTTTAATTAATTAAAATTGTTTAGATATTTTAACATACCTACATATTTTTTTAACAAATACAATTAAAAAAAATAAAAAAATAACAATTAACAATCCGTGCATCGCACGGGTTTTAAGCTAATATTATTAAAGACGAAACATTGAAAGTTTTGGTATCTGTTTTTTAGTACCTATTTTTTGGTACAGTAATTGCCTTATTTAATTGTTTATTTAATTATTATAAAAATTATTATAATTAGTTATCCTTTCAGTTAAAATACATTACCATTTTTTCTAAAAAAATCACGGATAATTTCCTTTTCAACTAAACACATGTTACTCTTTCTATTTTCCTTACTAAAATCCCTCATTTATCAAATATATCACGAGCAAATCCTACTTATTTATTTTAAAACCTAGCAATTACCTTTCCCCTATTTTTCTAGAAAAATCACGGACACTTACCTTTTTCAGCTAAAACATGTTATATTTTCTATTTTCCTTACTAAAATCCTTTATTTTCCAAATATATCACGGACAAACCCTTACATATTTACTTTAAAATCTATTTTAATTTACAATTACCTTTTTCAACTAAAATATGTCACATTTTCTATTTTGCTAACTAAAACCCTTTTTTTTTCAAAAATAACATGGACAAATCGTTACTTTTATATTTTAAAATTCAACAAAAACATGTTACTTTCTATTTTTCTTAATAAAACCCCTATTTTTACAAAATATCACGGGCAAACCGTTACTTTTATATTTTAAAATTCAACGAAAACATGTTACTTTCTATTTTTCTTACTAAAATCCCTATTTTTCCAAAATATCACGGGCAAACCGTTACTTATTTATTTTAAAATCTATTTTAATACTTTTAATTATTTAAAAATGTTTAACACGCCCACTTATTTTTTTAATAAATACAATTAATAAAATATAAAATATAAATAATAAAATTAACAATTATTAAAAAAAATATACGTGCAACGCACGAGTTTTAAGATATATTATTAAAGACGAAACATTAAAAGTTTGGTAGTCGGACGGACGGACGGTCGGTACTTAGTGATTTTACTTAATTACCCTTACTTATTTTTTTTAAAAAACTATCACTAAATAATAACATTATTTATAACCAATTACCTTTTCATCTAAACTACATTATTTTTTTTATATTTTTTCTAACAAAATCCTCTCTTTTTCTAAAAAAAACACGGGCGATTATCTTTTTTAACAAAAATATGTTACTCTTTCTATTTTTCCTTACTAAAACCCCTCATTTTCCAAAAATATCACGGACAAACCCTTACTTATTTATTTTAAAATTTATTTTAATACTTTTAATTATGAGCACTTTTTCAACTGAAACAAGTTACTTTTTCTATTTTTTCATTTTCTAAAAAATTTATTATTAAGTACTAACATTTTTATAACCACTAACTTTTCAGCTAAAATACATTAACTTTTCCATTTTTTCTAACAAAATCCTCTCATTTTCTAAAAAAATCACGGACAATTACCTTTTTCAACTAAAACATGTTACTTTTTCTATTTTTCCTTACTAAGACCCCTTTTTTCCAAAAATATCACGGATAGACAATTATTAATTTATTTTAAATTCTATTTTAATACTTTTAATTATTTAAAAAAATTAACATGTCTACTTATTTTTTTTAACAAATACAAATTAATAGAATATTAAAACATAAATAATAAAAATAATAAATATTAATAACAATCTGTGCATCGCACGAGTTTTAAGCTAGTATATATATAAATGTAATATAATTTTACATAATTATTAATAAGTAACTAACTGTCTTTTTAAGGACATTGTCTGTTTTATATTTTTTAATTGAAACAACTCATATTCGAATTAAAAAAAACACGGGCAAAATATAGAAATAATGAAAATATTATTATATTAAACTTATAAAATGCATGTTTAATATAATTTTTTATAATATTCAATTTAAATAATATAATTAATAAAAAATAAAAGTAATAACATATATTAAAAGAAACTTGGCACATTACACATATTTTGTTATTTGCACTTTAGTCACTCTTAGATTTTTAAGAGTAAATAAATACGAACCGTTAGATCTATTATTTAAAAATAGTTTTCTATTTTAATATCTAAAATACTACTAAAAATCACGTCAACAATTTATTAAATTAAAATACTTATATTGTCAAATATATATATCCAATTTATTATATACACATATAAATATATATTAAAATTTCATCAAAAAAGATATAATTACAAAAATCTAAATAAAAATAATAAAATATTAAAAAAAACCGTGCCTAGGATATAAACTAGTACTTGTTGAAATATGTATTCCTTTATATTAATAGTCAATCAAAATCTAATTTATGTCTAAAAACATCACCACACTTTCACTTGACACCTATTGTATGTACTATCAATATAAAGAATGATTCATGAAAACTAATATCAAATTAACGTTAGCTTAAAGTCACTTTTCCTAAATGTTATGATAAAATTAGTAGTTTGGTGTCTAACACATAATCGACAATATTCATATTATTAGAATTCCTCGTAGTATGCATGATTCCTGCAAATATTTCAGATTTCACAAAAGCGCGCACCAATTCCTTGAAGGGTAACAGTGTGTTCCTTACTCTCTCTGTAAACCAAGTCCACCTTGCTTAATTATCTTCTTCAACAATTGCAAATGCTATTGGAAGAAGATGGTGGAAGCTATCAACTGCTGTAGCAGTAAGTAAGACATCATCGTAATTGCCATATAATGTGTGTCGTCTATCTGAAGTATTGGAGTGCAATGTGCAATGACATTTATACAAGTCTTGAATGTCCAAAATATTCACTTAAATCTCGCCACCTATCAAAATTTATCACAAGAAAAATAAGATAAGTCAAATCAAACAAAAAATGAACAATCGTTGCCTTACAGACCATATAATTATTATAAATGATTTTCCTCAAGAATAGGTTCTCCTAGATCATACTTTTTGAAATACAAATCAATACATGTCCCATGATTTATGTTTTATAGTACATTCAAATAGAAAGAAAACTCTTGGTATTGCTCCTAAGGTCTTTAAAATTTCGTATTTGTAATTTATGTCGCATCTCTGGTATTTGTCCTTGTTGATTTATAGCTAACTTCTTTGGCAACTATAGCCATTAATATCTTTTCTGAGATAGTATATATGATAACTATGATTTTTTTGATGATTTCTACAATGTGTCAGGAGTTCCGATTACGATGAAACAGCTTGATACAAGCATGTGTGGAGTTGTAGTCTAAATTATTTAAAAAAAGCTTTGATATTTTCTTTTCAATCCCTCAATCTCCATTGACAACCTTCATTATCTTGTTTCATGCCACCTCCCAAGTCATATAATCAGTTTTCATAACATTTATCTTTTGATAATTTTGATGAGCGTGCGCATTATCCTAATTTTGTCCCTGTAGTCAAGTTATTTTATATATTGATTTGGATTTTTATTTAATAAATTATATTGTTTTATTGTAGATATCAATGAGTTTTAATAAATGAAGGCTTGGAGTTTAAATAGTAAGAGTTAAAGATTAATTTGATTAAAATTCGGATTTGATGACCCACTTGCGCAGGCGACACTGTTTGGGCCATAACCGGAGTTCTAGAAGTCCGATTCAGACGATTCAACAGCCCACAGAAAGCTTATGAGAAGGGCTTTATTTTAGAAGTGGTTTTGATATCAAAGTCCAGCCGCATCAGTCCAGAAACACAGCCCAACAGCCAGCTACGAATTTCTATTATTGGAATTAAATTCTGATTGGGAAATTCCTTGTATTTGTATTAATTAATTAAAAAGACTTTTATTATAGATATTATTAGATATAGATCAGATCTAATAGAGAGAGAACGTAAGAGGAAAAAAAAGAGCCGGAGGAGGAGAAACCATCAACGGAGAAGATTTCAGCCATTGAAGACATTCAATTGACTTTGTTTTCTCTTATCTTTTAATCTCTTCTTGTGAACATGTGTTGGTTATCTTGGGATTGTTTTGATACTTTGATTATGAACTAAACTTATATGAGTTAGGATTTTGATGGAACCCTAACATGGGATTATTTGCTATTGTTTGACCAATTCTAGTATATAGTTGAGTTAATTATAATACTGAGAGGGTTATGATCAACTGACACAGTACTTGAATGGTGCATGATTATATATGTTGATATTAATTTTGTGACGGTATAGACATTTATCGTTACCTTGCATAGTCGTGCGAAATTGGTGCTTAATTTGTATTCTTGAGATTAAATTAGCATAGACATATGTTAGTTTAGTTTATAGAATCTATACCATAGTGATTTCGAGAGAAACCTATGACTGTCGAATTTCATGTTAGTAGACTGTGAATTTACTATAGTTTTACACTGCTTTATTACCAACATGATCATGTTAGGGGGAAGTAATTATTCTGACTTATCTTCTCATATCTGAATCTCGTAAGACTCTCTTTGCTAATTTAATATTAGTTAGTTAATTAATTAGTTTTAGTAGAAAACCCAAATCTTGTGTTCGATAACTGAATTGTGAAACTATACTTTCGAGTCAAACATTATTCATTTTTCAAGTTGTGTTGGATTATTAATTTCACTAGTTTTTCCAAACCCTATTGTGGATGTGAAATAACCATCGACGAGCCATCAAAAAACTTATAATAAGAAATATCATCATTATTGAACTCACTAAAACCTCTTGCATTTCCCTTATTAGTAACAGTAGTCATAAACAATGTACTACTAGAACTACTGCTCGAAACATATGTACTACTACTTTGTTGTACACTTTGTGAACTACCTAAAGTATTAGTAGTTGCTACACCAAATTTTGAGACGATTTTTTTTCAAAGGTGTCAAGCTGTCGTCACTTGTGTATCATGCGTGTATATTTATGTAAAATTTGTGTATTATTATAACCTTTATTTGGTTAGTTGTTGATTTGGTACACTAAATAATCCACGCGAGATTTCAAATCAGATGATTAAAGATTCGAATTCCGATTTTCAAAAAAAAAAAAAAAAATTGAATTCCGTTAATAACACATTATAGTTAAATATTTATCTATACTATAATATTATAAGTGAACTAACCTTTATTTGATTAGTTTTTTTTTTTTTTTTTGAAGAACAGTGAAATCAATTCATTAATAAAAAGCCATACGGCATCTACAAAAATAGTCGAGTCGAGTCGAACAAAAAATCGAAACAATTGTCTATCCTCCTGAAGAAATAGTCTAGCAATTTGTTAAAGATGATGTATTTACATATACCCGCTTTACCCACTTCACCCACTTCACCCGCTTCATCGTAACCTGTTTGAGCTATCGATCATGATTGCAATTCCATACAAACTTTTATCACTAAATCAAAACCGGCCCTCACAACAAAGCAGAGAAAACAACACACACTCACCATGGAGAGAAAAACAATACTGGAATTGCAAACTAAAAAATCCAAATGAAAATATCTTAGATCCAAAAAAGAAAATTATTAAGAAACAAATTAAAAAAAGAAAAGAATTGGGACTTTCCACCGGAGATAAACCGATGAAAGCCCTCGCCGGTCACGTTAAAGAAGAAAAAGGAGAAAGGGGAAGGGGGAAGATGCGGCAGAGAGTTAATGGCAAAGGTTTTTAAAATCTACTTGATTAGTTGTTGATTTGATATACTAAATAACGAACGTTACTCTCTAAATGAGAGTCGACTAACGTAGCCGCCGCCGCCCCCTACCTCTTCTCCGACCCTCCCTCCTCCTCCCTCACCACCCATCTCCTTCTCCGCCATCAATCCCTCTCTTTCTTTCAATAAAATCGAGTTTTATCCTCGAATTTGTTTCTTGTTTCAATAAGAAAAGCCCTAGATCTAACCATCAGAGCTTCCGTTGTCCTTCTTCTCAGATTCAAGCGGGTGGATTTTCGGTTCCTCTTGTTTTTGTGGTTTCGCTCCGGATCTAAGGATTGCTTGTTTTAGTTGTTCTAAAGTTAATTCGGATCTAAGGTTCTAAGCCTTTTCCGATTGTAAGATCGATTTTGTTTTGTTGATTTTGTCTCACCGTTTGTTTGTGTGAGTTTGTTTTGTCTCACCGTTTGTTTGTGTGAGTTTGTTTTTGTCCCACCGTTTGTGTGAGTTTTGGTGCTGGATTATATTATCTTGGAGGCTTGTACGGATAATATGGATAAACACTTTGATGAAGTGTTAGTGTGTTACACACATAGGTCTGCGAATATTGTAGCTTATTGTTTAGCAAGGGCGACATATTCTATGTCAGATCTTTCAGAGTGGAATGTTTCTGCTCGAGATTGTATCATCTGTTACTTTGAGATATTTTAATGCAAGTACGATTTTATCAAAAAAAAAAATAACGAACGTTAAATTTTAAAGCTAGATAAATAACGATCGTTGAATACGATATTAAAAAATAAGATTAAAAATTTACATTCCATCAATAAAATATTATAAGAAAATATATTATAGATTTTTAATATACGAGCTAAGAGCATCTCCAAAGCTCAAAAATCTTTAGCTAAAAATTTGGGTGACATTAAAAATCAAATTTATAGACAATATATGCTAAACCACGTAAATCTATAATAAAATTTCACAACTACTATAAATCTATAGTAAAATTTCACATAATTTATTATGATGCGATAATATTTTCTTTTTATAACAACTTCAAATAATAATTAATTAATATTATTTTTAAGTTATAAACATTCGTTATAATCGATCTCATTGAAGTAAAATATCGTATACATTCATTAAATTTTATATAATTATTTATTTATATCAAAATAGCAAATAAATATAGCCAAGTTTCTTGAATCCCCCCAATCTACCTTGAGAGGCTTCAGCGAGTAATAGAGGTATCATTTTTCACCAGTTCCATTATTGTTAACTGTTGTACGTATATACATATATGTATGTATGTTTAATTCTATGAAATCATTTTCATTCCAATTTATCTTTTGTAGTGTCAAATAGGTGATTGAGAAGTGCGTGTTTGTGCTGTTGGTTGATTGCACGAATTAGATTTGTTTCATATCTGTTTTTCTTCAATCATGATTAATTTATTGAAATTAAATGTGTCATTTTGAAATGTTGAGGATTAATTAAGTGCTTGGAAATTTTCTGGACTGTTTGGTAGAGTTTATTCCAGACCTAGTGAAGGATGTAATTGGGATTGCTATTTGCGACTTCGCTTAGATCTTTTTAAAACTTAGTCGACAGTGTGGAGGAGCGGTGAATAACTAATGCTATGGACTATTTAGAATGTGCACTCATTTAGCTGCGGTGAATAACTAATGCTATGGACTATTTTGAATGTGCTCTCATTATTCATAGAGTTATACTCGTTCCTTTATAATTTCTCGAGGACTGTTTGATCACTTTGTAGTTAATTTTGGGGGGTTGGTAATCCGACTCTTTACGTAGGTCATATTAATGCCATAGAAGTGAACTAAGGGATTTGGAATTTAGTTCGCGGAGTAAGTTTAAGGAATAATTTGTAGTATAATTGTAGAGCTAATATGCTAGTTGTCTGTTAATTATTATTCCTTGAAACAAACAATGCCTAAAAGGAAATCATATGTCAAGAGCAGGAGACATGTGTTATTAACTCGTTATGCATATCTAATCATTCGATCATCATAATGAAAAACTGAAGCAACTGGAAATTGTGACTTTAAATACGTGTCACTGCCACACGACTGACTTGAGGTGCGTAAGAACAACACAAAACAGACATGTTAGTTACTAGAGTATGTAGTCTGTTAACGTTCAGTCTCAGCTTAAGTTCAACTGTTCCAATAAGCTTGTGCCGGAAGATAGATAAGATACGTATAAATACTTGTAGAGGTCAATCTAGGAGTCATGCTGTTTCAATCATTACGAGATAGGATTTTGCCTCTGCTAAAGTGACTATCACTTAGTTTTCAGGATGTGTAGTGTATGTCTGTCTTCATGTCGTGTTCCAGTTAATTTAATTCAACGTTGGACAGATTTTCA
Organism: Heracleum sosnowskyi; assembly: GCA_030848705.1. NCBI lineage: Eukaryota > Viridiplantae > Streptophyta > Magnoliopsida > Apiales > Apiaceae > Heracleum > Heracleum sosnowskyi. Next base: position 18,142,615 of record CM061239.1, read on the forward strand.
TTATAAGTGTGAATATCAGGGGCATTGTTAACTAAGAACCTAGTTGGGCATATTCAGACAACGATAATTTGCAGGCATCCTCTTGTACAGTGTTTTAATAAATTTGTATATCTAATGGTCTTTATTTCCTTGTTGATATTCGTATGTATTCTCCTTGTGACATATTTTTACCAACTCATTCAGTTATTTTAAAACGTCAACTGATCATAGATATGTCTTTTTTTCTGTTTGATGCATTTGCAGTAGAAGTGATATCTTACACAGCTGAGTGCATATGCAATTCAATGACTAGAACGCACTATGACATTTTGGGTGTGAAGGAAGGGGCAACTTATGAAGAAATTCGTACGAGATATCGGGCTTCCGTTCTTAATTATCATCCAGATAAATTACAAAAGTCTGATGACTTATCTAACTCCACAAATCTGCCCGGCAATAGGTTTTTGGAGATTCAAAAAGCGTGGGAAATCCTTGGCAATCCATCATCACGGGCTGTTTATGATATTGAGCTGCAAACGCTGAAACAGGAGGCAACAACTTCAGAGGATGTTAGCATAGAGGATCTGACTATCGAATATGCTGGTGACGACATTGTGGAGCTTTTGTATCAGTGCAGATGTGGTGATTGCTTCTCCATTGATTCTATAGAGTTGGAGGAGATGGGATATTTACTGTCGAGGGATGGAGATACTATCTCATTACAAACCCTGAATTCATTTCCAGCATCAGTAGTTCTTCCATGTGGATCCTGTTCTCTCAAAATTCGTTTATTAATGAATAACGCAGAAAATATGTGATAGCAAGGGCTTATATTGTTGTGGTGGTGGGTGTGGGGTGGGGGGGAAGGGTGTTGGTACTTGTCTTGTTTGGCAAACTTATGTTTTGAGTTTTTCACTTTTTTGGAAATATAAATTACATCTCGATATCTCGAAAATTTCCAACCTATTGAATTCTTGTATACTCAATCTGTTCCATTCTAGCAGTTACATCCATTTCATGTTGCGGTAGTCATTTTGTTGAACTAATTCCAAGGAAGCAAGGTACACCATGACCAAATGGGAAGATTAGGTTGTTGTTTGTTGTTTACGCGCACACTAGTTTATTGCTTAACCTCATTACACTTGTTTACATGAAGGGAATATAATGTGGTCGGATAAGCCTAAAGAAATGAACAAGCAATCCCTTCAAATTTCAAGATTGTAACAGTAAGTCCACTGTTCTTGATCTTTCTTGGGTCTCTCAGGCACTTAATCCCCATAATACATGTATATATTCTATATTCAGTTTCATTTATATCTCTTTGGCAGTATAAAATGTATAGGTGATTGAATGAGTGCTTGTGAGGTTAGGAGTTTGACTGTTTTTACAGATTAGATTCGTAAAGTCAGTTTTTAAGTTCAGTGCTCATGATTTATTTCTAGAATTAAGATATATAATTTTGAGAATGTTTAGGTGAATTAGGACTCTGCTTGGAATAATGGTTGATCAAATGTTTGTTATCCGTGACTTTGTAAGAACTAAGTCGTCAACTCATATCTGGTTAATTGCTCTCGGTGAAAAACTATGGTTGTGTTTGTTTCCTTGGGTATTAATGTATTAAATAATCACATGGACCATCTATGATCATTTTTTAGATAATTTTGGAGGGGCTATTCATTCCACTCTCTACTTAGGTCTTATTAATGCATGAAACGAACTGAAATTGGTTGAGATTAAGTCTATGGAATACCTTAAGGTCTAAATCGTAGTCTAAGTTTATTGCAGATATGCCAAATATGATGTTAGTCTGCAAGCTATTTGTCCCATGAAACAAAGACAGCATAAAAGGAAGTGTTATGTAAAAGATTTGAATGAGCTTCCAGTTGCCACGTGCAGAATTTGTAAATGTGAAAATTAGTGGGAAGTTGTGATTCAATTCGTTAAAGAAAGCCTAGAGAATTTGACCTTCCCATCGTTGCTAGTGTGACTTGACCAAGCTTTCTCTAGACTTGTCCCACATAATGAATTAGGGCTTTCTCTTTTCATCTCTTACAGGTTTGACATCTCCTGAAGCAAACAGACGAATGTCAGGATCAGTATGCCTCATGTTGTGCATTTTTAGTTGAATCCTTGCCTCTATTTTTTGATCAGATTTTCTCGTAGTGATTGCAAAAGTATATATAAGTATTCTGGACTCGCCACCAGAGACTACTGTAAATAAGTTCTGAGCGTTTCTCTAATGACACACGTGCCGTCTTGATAAGCATTCTGAGGTCATTTAGTTAACTCGCCATCAGAGTGCTCACCTTGCCTTTATTTCCTACTTTGATGGACCCCTGTTCACTTCTAATGTTATCGTGTTTATGAGTCATACATGGTCTGATGTTCCAGTTTACATTACTGGATTACAGCACCTTTCTGTACACCAGACCTGGGGAACAGTTTGTTTGTGGGAAGGAGAAGCTTTGCATAGATTATTTAATATTTGATAATTTTGAGTAGTTTAAAATGGATCCTGGTTTCTGAACTAGTCAAATGATTAGCATTTTTAAGCTGTTGGTTACACAAGGGTTATTGTTGGGTCTCTTTTAGCTAATTATATTACATGTTCACAGACATTTTCTCGGATTCCTTAATAATTTAGAAATTCTCAGTAGGTATTTTATTTAAAATAATTGAGGTACTTTGTTTAGTTGAAATAATAACTGTGAAAGGATTTACATAATATCGAGATTCAAAGTAGATTGGGATTGGAAAACTTGTTCAACTTAAAAATATAATTATTTGTTTGAGATTTAGATAATACAAAGATTTATTATATACTATTCGAAATAGATTGGGATTGGAATAATTGTTTTGCCTATATATATATATAAACCTACATATGGAATTTCAGTATTTCAAGATATTGCAAACCATATTGTGATACATACAAAAAGAGGGAGTGTTCTTGCGAGATTGTAATTAAAGGTTTTAAGATTGAGATTGTAACTGTATTATATTTACCAAAGTTGTTTGATCATCATGAAAGGATAGTTGTGAATTGTGAAACAGCCTCTTTAGTGCTGCAGGCAGCTCATAAAGGAAGCAACCACATGAATGCTTTGCTCTTTGATTGTAATAAAGAGCCACCATACGTCCCTCTTAACTTCCAAAGGCTACTCTATGTATGATTTATGAAGTTGCCAAATTCCAATAAGAAATCGAATAAGACAAGAACAAGCTTTAATTTTATGTTAAACAATTGTTGATCTTCAAAGTAATTACTTTCAGAAAAATAAACCAGATCTTTGATTCATAACACAACTTAAAAACTGAATATAATTCAAATTTGATTTTGTAACTGTATTAATGAATTTAATTTTATAAACAAAATGAACGTAGCTTCTCTCCATAGAAAGGATGTCAACCCGACCTAATATATTACCCTGTATTCTTATTTTTTTAGCACATATTTTAAAGTGCTTTGATTATATAATTGAAAATTAATGTTTTTAAAAATAAATTTTAAATAAAAATATGTAATTATTCTAATATTTTATATACAAATTTAAAATTTTAATTATATAATCAAAATACTTAAAAAAAAATATGCCTCAATTGTCTAAAAGCAGAGGAAGTAGGCTACCGACCGATTTTCTTCTATTTCTCAGTTTTTGCGTTAATTTTAGGAATTAGATATTGTCAGAATACATAAACCTGATTATTTCAAGGCTATTACAGTAAAATCTCGTTAAAATAATACACAATACTGTACTACGATATATTAATATCTTAAATAGAGATTTTTGGTCTTAATATAATAGCGATTGTATAAATTTATTCTTAATTAATTAATAATCTCGATAAATTAATAAAATCCGTCGATACCAAAAATATTAATTTATAATTTTTTTACTGTATACCTTAGAAAAATGCTAATTTTAATTAGTCATGAAACTAGAATATTAAAATTATATATTTAGTTTTCCTTCATTATAAAAGATTTAAAAGACAATTGAGATATTTTCTAATCAATATTTAGTAGGATATATAAATTGTATATTAATTTCCTACATTTGTAAAGATTTTAAAGGCAACAATATTAAAATTGTATATTTAATTAAAGATTTAAACGACAAATGAGATTTTTTCTAAGTTTTAATATTATAAATTCAAAATTTTGGAAAAATTAGAAAAATCCGCCACCTTACAACACATGTCTTTTTATATCTTTTTATACCTGAGTCTACACATATCTCAGTTAACCAATCAGAAAACTATGAATTATTTTAGCATCAATCAGATATCAATCCTAAATTTTAGAACAATCAGTCTAAAAACTTTCCTCATGTAATTTTATTAACCAAGGATGGTTAGACTATCCAAATGCGATTAACCAATCAACATTCAAAAACTATTTTATTTTTAATTAAAATTTAAATTCATTAAAACTTTTCTCATAAATTTTTATTAAACAAGGGTGGTTAGACTATCCATCCAACATGACAAACCAATAAAAATTCAAAAATTATTTTATTTTTATTAGAATTTAAATCATATCCATACAACGCAATTAACCAATTAAAATTCAAAATTTATTTTATTTTGAATTAGAATTTAAAATTTATTAAAATTTTCCTCAAATAAACACATTAAAATATAGGTACATTTTTTTCTAGATATATAAGACAAGGTACCCCAAGTACTAAGTTTGCAAACACAATTAAATAACTCAGTAGCCTAAATCAAGATATGATACCATGTCATTATAGTCAAACTTGGATTTTTCTTTTCGGAATTTTAAAGATAAAATATGTAAATATACTTCTAGAGTCAAGGTAAGATATGTAGGTCATTTCTATCCAAAATCTTTGATATGATATCCGACATTTAGGATGTAGGGACTTGCTTAATTTTAGTAAATATTTGTTATTTATTGATTTACATACATATTATATTTATTATATAGATTTATAATACGATATTAATGTATACTTTAAATAATTACCTTTTATAATTATCAATATAATAATTTTCATTTAAATCAATTTTCTTTTAGAACTTTATATTTCACAACGGAAGTGATAGATACTATTAAAATTAGAATCATATATGCACTGCCAGACTCATCCGGACTACAATAAACTATTTTTGTTCTTACTTTAAAACATCTAAATGATGGGAATCGAACCCTTAACATATCCATGTCAAACTCATGTCATAACCAACTATGCTACACTTTGTTTTGAGCTTATATTCAAACTCTTATTAGATAAACCACCTCTTCTTCCAATTTTTTTATTTTTTGAGTTAATAAACATTGATTTATATTATTTTTATAATATTGCACAATACATAGTTATAATAAATATTTTTAGCAATTGAACATAATCTACAATTCTGTTTTATCAATTTAAATTATTGATATATGTCATTTTAATACCTTGAATTTATGATTTTGCCCCTACATGTTAAAAAATTACAAAAACGTCAACTCTTTTATATTTATGCAAATAGTAGATAAAATTATGTTAATGTAGTAAATTGAACCATTAATCTTCTCTAATCAAGCTCATGCATAAGTAGCATAGTACATTTTGTTTTAAGTTTTCTTTAAAATCTTATTAATGTTAATTTCTCTTCTTCTCTCATCTTCTTTTTTATAATTTTTTATTTTTAAATAAATAAAATGTTGGTTTATATTATTTATAAAATATTGCATTGTATATAATTACCAAAAATATTTTAATGGATTGAGCATACTCTATGATTCTCTTTCTTTTATTTTAAATGATTGATATAAAAAATAAAATTTTAAAAGAGTATAAGATTATAGATAACGTATAATTTCTACATAATAATAAGATTATAGATAACATATAAGATTAGAGTATAAATTTTTTATAAAATTTTAAAAGTAAAAAAATTGAGTTAGACGCCGCATGAATGACTTTTAAATAATATTAATAGATTTTGTAATAAGTCTCAGCCCTACGTTTATATCTGACAATGTTAAGACTGCATCGCCTATGTTATATACCGACAATTTTGTAATTTACACCGCAAGATAGTCTTGTGAGAGTGTGCAAAGATGCACCAACCTTCAGCTTCTTTTTAAAATCCTCTATCTCATTCACATGTGTTCGATTATATTACAACAACATTGTGTGCATTTAACGATTTATATTCTAGACTGCAAAAAAATAAAAAAAACCAAATCAATTGATCGCTGAAAAACAAACAACAACTACTAAGGCAAAATACCTATTTACAAATTATACTTTCTCCAACATAGAAAACTCCGGTAAACCTGATTATAATTTCAACAAGAATAATAGTTCGACCGTGTTTCAAATTTTACATTGTTTCTATTTGTTCTTAATATCAATAATACTCACTATGAACAAGTCCCAAAGCCTTGGGTTTGGCACAGTTACGTTATCATATTAATTTACATACACTAATGTTATATACGGACTTTAGACTAAAAGATTTTAAGATGTGATCACGGTGTGTAGTCTTACGTACCTGACCAACTTTATATTTTATTTACAAGTATATTGTCATTTCGTTAAAAAAATATTAGTTTAGATACATCCATATCATAAACAACTATACTAAAATAATCATTTAGATTATATTTAATTGTTGAATTTGATAAAATGCATTTCACGACATTTAAAACTAAATTAATATTTTGTCAAATGAAAATAATAATTTGATCTTTATTTTATAGATTTTTTTTCCAAATTTTGTGAAATCTTATTAAATATTAAAAAAATCAAAATTTTTTTATACAAATATAAGATAAATTCAAAATTAATTTTAATTACAAAATTGTTTCGATATATATACATTTTCGTGCGAAAAATTATTTCAGTAAATAAGCAGGCCCGTGCTTCGCACGGGTTTTTAGGCTAGTATATATTTTATACTGCAACAAGGACTTTGTGAAACATTTTATTCAACAACTTGAAATTACATAACTGCCCCTCCAAAGTCAAATGTTATAAAAATATAAGAAAATTTTCATCTTGATGGGAATCGAACCTAAGACACTTCAATACTAATTACTAAGAATTTCAAGTCACCAATTTAACCATTGAGCTACTTGGGTTTTTTTTGTTGTGGTATAAAACCCATTAGTATGGTAATGTCTTTCGCAAGTATTATTTTACACTTTAGTTTTTATTCAAGATTCTTTCATGATAATTTCATTTGTCTGATTATTAATAAAAGTGGTTATTGGTATAAAGTATATCCAATAGACATGTATCTCTTTAATTTAATTTAATTATGTTTCTTCCTTTGTATTCACAATTTTAAGACAAAGTACAAATGCATTTTTAGTCACATAATATCACTTTTTAGTCCGAGCATCCAATAATACAAAATAATACAAAATAGTAATCATTTTGTCTCAACTATGTTCATACATATCAGATAATATAAGTAATAATATATGCACCTCTATAGTTGTTACCCTGAATAGAGATGAACGTAATCCGGATTCAGGTCGGATTTTTCGATATCCGATAATGCCGGGCTTTTTTAAACCGAGACAAATTTCCTCTAAAATATTTATACCTGTAGATAGGGTCGGGTCAGGAGGGGCCAAATCGGATTTTTACAAATTATTTTAGATATTGATAACTTTAACTTCAACTTTTTTTTATTTTTTCGGATTTAATTAAAAAAATTAAGCTTTTATCCGAGATTTAATTGAAAATTCTAACTTTTTGGATTGGACTTTTATCCTGATCAAGACTACGTCCAAATCGAGATTAAATTTGGGTTTATTTGGCTCGAACCGGATCGGGGTTTTGTGAAAAATATGCGATTCGTTTAAGCCTGCGGGCTGGATCCAATTGAGGTGGACTTTTTTTTAATCAGATTTTTTCCGATTTTTTTAACCAGTTCGAACAGTTTTTTTCGAATACGAATTTGTGTGCATCTCAATCCCGCCACCTCATGCATTAAGGACAAGTATACTACTCCGGCCCCTTATAGAGAATTATGGAGCCCAGATAGTATTGGTACTTTCGAAATGAAGCCTTTATTTGACACCTTTAACTAATTCCTATCTGATTATTAATTAGCTTATAAAACTAATCATCAAATACATTCAACTAAGAACAAAATCTTCTTCGGACTAATACCAAACCGATCTTCCTTGCAAATCTTCTCAATCATGTCACATAGTGTCACCAACAAGTTCAAACTGGTGGCAGGATCACCACAACAAACTGAAGAATACTTATCATCGCAAAATTAAACTGACGTGAACTAGAAAATATCGTCACAAAATAACATCAAGTTCTGTCGGTTAGAGCGATCCCGTGCCTTGCACGGGGGGTTCGTGAGACAATTTATTCATCATAAAATTACTAAATTACCCCTATATAATAGCACAACAAAAAAATTGTTTCTGATGGGAATTAAACCCTTGGTCTCTAAATTAGAAGTAACATACCTTACCACTATTTTAGACATCTATTTTAATTGTATTTTGAAACTATTTATTAATATGCGCAAATACTCAATATGTTATACTCTATTTTAGTACAAAAAAATTGTTTCTGATGGGAATTGCACCCTTAATCTCTAAATTAAAAGTAACATTCCTTACCACTATGATAGACATCTATTTAGATTGTATTATGAAGCTTTTTATTAATATGTTTTGGTCTCTTTTTGTAATCTACTTGGTAAGGTAGATAATTTATTTTCACAAGTGCCTTAAAATAATATTTCTAACCCTATTTGAGAAAAACTCGCGCAAAATGTTATAAAATTGTATTTTAAAAAAATGTTATAAAATTGGAATTGATCCATAAAAAAAGATTATATTAATATTTTTATATTATAAATCATGTTTATTTGCATTAAGTACATAATGGCTCATATTATATATACTATTAGATTACAAATTCTATATACTATCAGATTATATATATATTAGATTACTAAATTACCCTTTCAGTATTATATTGATGATATTAGATTAATAAATTATCCCTCCAATTGTATATTGATGATAAAAAAAATTCTTTTTAATGTGAATTGAACCATGACCTAGGTGATAGTGTGACAGATGTTGACATCTATATCCAATATCACTTATTATATTTTTTTTTAATATTTTTTTTTAAATTTAAAACTATCAACATATTTACTTCTTTTCAATTATATCCTTATATATAATAAGCGTAAAAATGGATTTTATCATTATTTTACATTTATTATTGTTTCATTATAAGATATTAACAACTTATAATTATATATGCATTTTTAAAATTTTAGCTACTAATAAGATTAAAACTGTAGTTTTATTATGATCCAATATATTATAAATCTCGTCTTCAATAGATAAATTTTATACGTTGATCATTTTCGAAAAATGCACTATAGTATATAAAGTATTGAACCCGAAAAATGCAAAAGAGTTTTATATTTGTATATTAATAAAAAAGTTTGTGTTGGAGATTTTTACAAGAAAGTTGAAGTTGTCATCGTACAACTAAATCAAATCTAAACTAAATCGGTTTAATTTTTTTGAATATCTATGATAAAATATTAAAAGTACTAAATGTTAAATTATTTGTGTCAAGTGGCAATTGTAAGGTGAAACGAGTAAATTATCACGAATCAGTTTAGCATTATCTTGAAAGGTATAAGTAATAGTTTTCTAAAATAAATTATATCCACAACTGTACAATTATTGTATTCAACGTGTCTACAAGGAGACCCTTCTTAAAACGGGCAAAGTGGTATGCATTCGTATAAATAGTGTATCCACACATACTAATACAACTTGTACTTCTACATTTTTACTCTATTATGCACACCGATCAAATTTTCTTTTCATGAGTCGGTTATGAATAAATCTGTTGATATTTCCAAGGCTTCGGAGTTGCAAAAAGGAATGATGTTTCAAACAAAAGAAGAGTTGATGCGTGTAGTAAAGGATGTTCATATTGCCAACCACCAAGAGATAAAAGTGGTAAGATCAGATTTAGTCACTTGGGAAGTAGAATGCAATAGAAAAATGACAGGTTGTGTATGGATGTTGAAAGCTAGAAAGAGAACTATTCATAATTTCTTTGAAATTATGGAAACAAAGGGTACACACACATGCCTTAACCCAAACATCACGCAATATCATTATAATTTGAACTCTTCAAATATTGCACATGTCTTTAGTACACAGATAGTTGTAGATCCTAGCGTCTCTGAGAATGTATTAGAGGCTACTGTTGTGAGCCACTTTGGTTATAAACCTTCACGATGGAAGATTAGACATGCAAGGGAGATTACAGAAAAAACTTTATTCAAGTCTTCTGAAGAGTCTTACGAGTACCTTCCCAAATTCATGAATGCATTACAATCATTCAATCATGGTACATTTGTTGATTGGTACTTCAAGGAGCATGATCTAGGAGAGCCTATAGGCGAGGTAATTGTGTTATTTGTCTGTCATTGTAAGCATCTTTTATTGTTTGTTCATTCTTGATAGGTTGAATTTAACTCATTTAATATGTTTGATGGTAACAGGTGGTGCGGGTCAAGAGAGTCTTTTGGGCATTCAAACCTTGCATAGATGCATTTCCACATTGTATACCAGTACTTCTTATAGATGGTACACATCTATATGACAAGTATGGCGGAGTTTTGATGACAGCTACAGCAGTTGATGGGTTTAACCACCTTCTTCCGGTGGCATTTGCAATTGTTGAGAGTGAAAATACAGCAAGCTAGACTTGGTTCATGGAGAGGGTGAAGAAGAAAGTTGTCCTCCGACGAAGAGATGTTTGTGTCATTTCAGATAGGCATAAGGGCATCATTTCTGTTATGAACAATCTGGAGCTTGGGTGGTGTGAACCACATAGTCATCACTGATTTTGCTCTAGACACCCAGCTGTAAACTTTGGGAAAGAGTTTAAAAAGGGCCACATAAAGGATAGGATTGTTCCATTATGTAGCCAACTTACAGGGCATAAGTTTTCTTTGCATTGGAATGCATTGGTAGCTGCAGAGCCAAGAGCACAATAGTGGTTTGCTGATAAACCACTAAGTTGGAACTAACATTGCTGAAAGTTGGAACAGTACTATCAAAGTGGCAAGAAAACTTCCTATAACTGCATTGGTGAAATCTATATTCTATAAGGTGGTTACTTATTTTGATCAGCGTCGATTAGAGATAGAGAATCAATGTGTTGATGGAAACGAGTTCACTCATCATGCCAATAAAATGCTTAATAGATGGAAAGAACGTTCAAGTGGCCATCATGTGAAGTTATTTGATCGTGACAGTTGGGTGTTTACTGTGACTACAATGAAGCGTGGCCAAAAAGGAGGAAATGAGCAGATTGTTCGGCTAATGGAAGGCATATGCACTTGTAACAAATGGCAGACATTCCATATTCCATGCTCTCATGTGCTAGCTTGTTGTGTCAAACAAAATTTAGAGTACAAGAGTTTGGTAAGTGAGTGGTATAGGCTAGACAATGCAAGAAAGGTATATGGAAGTGCATTTGAGCCACTACCGGATGAGGATGCATGGCCTTTATTTGATAAATTTCCCATGATGGTGCCCGATATTGAGAACATTTCCAACAAACCAGAGCGAAAAAAGGAAGCAAGATACAAGAATGAGATGGATTTTCAAGTATCGGGACGAAACAAGGGAACATCTTCTAGTGGAGCCTCTTCTAGGATTCCGTAGTACATTCGTGGGTATGTTTAACACTTGTTATCATTTAAATTGTATCAAAATATCCATTCAAATTGTTTACAACCCTGAACCCTAAACCCTAAGTCCGTATACGGTTTATTCGTCATTCTGAATATTTCTAAACCCAAAATGGAACTATTGAACCCCAAAAATTAACTGTTCAATCTTAAACCAAATGAATTTTTGTCTTAATGTGGTTGCAGATATGCTATCAAATATACTAATCTGTAATTAAATAGAAAACAACTACACATTAATAAAGTACACAATTACATGAACAAGCAATTGACACATTATAATAAAGTGCGTATTACCATATATGATCCCGCAGCACCAATGCGTGTATGATATGGACGGGTAATATCACTGTACCATATGTCATACTGATCAGTGACCCCGACACCAACATTATCAACAACAAGCACATGCTGCAATCGGTTGTCCCAATATGATATATGCTCTTTATGTTTTATCCCCCAATTAACATCCGACTTGCCTTTCAAATTCATGTTATGGAGCTCTTTCGAATAAACAGCAGCGAGTGACGGGATATCTTGAACCATACCAAACTGCCGTACACATCTATCCGGTTGGTGTTGCTCCACAATATAAAAACAGATTATTGGACCTTTATAACACCAAATAGCACTCCCCTCCCTACAATGCTCATCTAGGGTCTCAAGAATATCATCTGTATATGGCATCCATATGAAGTGCTGGGGTACAAGAACATCTAATAAAAGTCGACGAAGACACACTACATGCGAACTAACATTAGCAAATGACTTGGGACCTGACCACCTATGTAACAATAACATAATAATCCATCTTAGCATTGATTCAACATAAATCAGTTTAGACCAAATAAATATAATATTTACAACTAAATAGAAAAGATGGACAAGCATGTAGGTAATAAACTAAATTACAAGTGAAATACCTCAAACCATAAGGGCCTTTGTGATCACCCCATATATCCAAAGGAGGAGGACTCGGGATAGGGGCCAAAGTAGGTAACCTCGTCCATGCCCACAATTTAACTAATAAAACACACCCTGCGATTTCTTCTACACCGATCTTGCAGGACTTGCATAACCCCCTATATAGGTAAGCAAGTACACCCGAACCCCATGATAATGTCTCACAATGACTAAGATTTTGCAGGAGAGGTATACACATACAGTGCACTTGTGAACCCTGATGATCAGTGAATAATACACCACCAAACAACTGCAGCAGATACGCCTGAGTATATCGAACTAGCTCATCATCGTCTGCATCATTAGGAAGAACCTCAGGAACAACTGAATCTAACCAGCTCAACTTTAATCTACCATAATTCAATGCTCGACCTGGTGGTGATCCAAACATTTCATTTGTAAGCTTACTCCAACCACCCTCAACACCTTCAGCACGTGTGGAACCAGTTATTACATTTCCATCTATCCGCAAACCAAGAAGCACGCTAACATCCTGCAAGGTAATTGTACACTCTCTTGTTGGTAGATGAAAGGTGTGCGTTTCAGGTCTCCAACGCTCCACCAAAGCAGTAACAAGACTCCAGTCTATGGTAATACCCGCAAGCCTAGCAACCCCATCAAATTAGGGATGACAATCGGGTCGGATCGGTTCGGGTTTCTCAAAATCCAAATCCAATCCATTACATTTCGGATCGGCTCGGGTTCGGGTTCGGGTTCGGGTTTGGATATGTAAAATGCAAATCCAAACCCGATCCGTCAGGTTTTTTCGGGTTTCGGATCGGGTTCGGGTTTCAATCGGATACCTAAAAATAATAAATTAAAAATAAATAAATTTATATACTTATCCAAAATATGATAATTATAGTGTATTTTTTTCAAAATTAGGAATATAAAATAGGGTTCCATATGTTTCATTTAGCACAATTTAAGCATAAAATATACTGAATTTCGTTGTCCACGATCATTCAACTTACCGGTTATAATAAATATTTTTATAAAATGTGTTTGTACTTGAATTAGGAGAAAAACTTTTCCAAAGTATAGAAGACAGTGGGTCGAAATTGTTTAAATTATATTTATCTGATAAATTTATAAATTATATTAAAAAAACAATAGCATAACAAATTGACAACCGACTAACTATTCAGTATTTTGGTTATAATAGTATTGTATAAATATGTAAACCATTATATAATAGTGTTATATATATGTAATTTTCGGGTTTCGGATTCAGATCGGATTTCGATTTTCGGGTCGGATTTCGGATCGGTATGTCTAAAATCCAAATCCAAATCCAAATATTTTCGGGTTTAAAAATTAAATCCAAATCCAAAAAATCGGGTTCGGTAAATCCAAAATTTCGGGTTTCGGATCGGGTATCCGTCGGATCGGATTATTTTGTCATCCCTACATCAAATCTTAAATTTCTAAGAATTGGCACCATCCTAGGATGCAATGCAGGAAGCTTACAACGAACACGAGATCGTTGGATGTCCCCACCACCTACATTCCACGCATTTGTTGACCTATGTTCCACCTGCAAATTCAATACAAAAGGATCTCTAGGTCCCGGCTGCAACTCTATATCATCTGAATATGCATCATCTGATACCTATAAATATAAACACAATCCATCAGTTGAATGCATATTATGCAAATGCACACTTTGTTCAAACATTGATTACAAACACATAATCATAAACACCTTTGTAAACAAATTTGCAGGATGGAATTTTTATTAGAAACTAAACAACATTGAGTTACTGGTATCTCTTATTGAAGTCAGTCCTCCCCGCTTTCTATATCAGTGCACATACGATATTTAATCATGGTATCATGGTGATATATGAATTTACAAGTGCACATACGATATTTAATCATAGTTGAAGCTCATGACTAATGATGTGGCAAGATATTGGTATGGGAAGATGGTTTTTGCAATTCTGAAACGTCAACAAGAGATATTAAATTTCTTTTAATATCTTCTTTTAAATAGTTAGTTAATACTTAGTTAATATCTTATTTTAAATACTAATATTTATTTAATTATTCTTCAAAGAAATTTCTGATTGATTGACTTTTATTTGAAGTTTTAAATTCAAAAGCTAAAAAATTTTAAATAAATGTTTTTAAATGTATTTGCCTGATTAAATGAAATTTGTGTCACATTCGGTGACTTTTGTACCTATATGGGGTGCCATATTTGATGGCTTTTTGGATCATATATGGTGGTTGTTATGTATCATTTGGATATCTTTGTGTCAGGCGGTTTGACTCTTATTTTTATAATTTGAGTGTCTTGTATCTTAAAATAGATGTCTAACCAAAGGGATTCCTTTGGTTAGATCTCTTTATTTTATTAATTTATATTTTTATACGAGTTATTTTACTTTTAAATCGTTATATTTTATACGAGTTAGAATAAAGTTAGATTTTTTTGTTGTATTTATGCACTTATGTTCTGTTCATTTATTTATCTTAATTTCAGGATACTTGGGATGTTCGATATACTAAAGAAACATAAATGTATAGAGCAAAACAAAAGACAAGGCTGCTATAATAACGGATGACAATGTGGAATCACAAAGTAACAAGAAGCTCTAATTAGTCTTTATTTTTAGACTTTTGTAAACGATGTAGGGCACTCTTTTTCTTCCTTGAGTTTTTTCCCATAGAGTTTTACTCTTGCGAGGTTTTAACGAGACCTTCTTTTGGTGTGTTATCTTTTCAGACATTAAATGCGATATTGTATAAACTTCCGGAGTAGTTGCTTACTTTTTGGCTAGATGATATACTCCGGACATTGTATCTTTGATACTATTTATCAATGGAAATAGTTTTCTCTTGACCAAAAAAAAAACCACCTATAACAAGCTATATATAATTCTAAATTCTTATTTTGATCACACAATCATAAAATTAGTAGATGCATTTTGGTGGAGGAAACAATAATAACATTAATATTATTTATTAATGTGTATGAAAATTATTTATTGGATCAAATGTATTCATATATTCCATATATATAAAAATATTATTTAAAATATAGTGTTTATTCAATTATATTTATAATAGAGCTTATAAAAACTTTAAAAAAAATCGTAGCATAATTATTTATTAAGACCGGAAAAAATCATCGAGGTTATTCATTTTTCGAACATTCGGGTTCAACTTTATCAAGTTGACACACAACACAAAAAAGAGACATTGATTTTACCGCACAACGCCACAGGCACAGCAATACAGCATGACCCGACAAATGGCGCAACACATACATTTTCTCCCCACTAAAACTTCCCTCCGCAAATCCTTGTGCTCCAACACTCATCCCACACAACTCCCCAAGCTCCAATCAATAGTCACTGATCAAGAGCGCAATGATAAAATCAAACTCCTCCAAACAGACCTCCATAACCACAACACCAACAATGCCAAAAAAATTATTAAAGCATCTCATTCTCGCAAAATCACCATTCTCTTCGCCCTCTCAAATTTACTCCATGTTCACTCACCCCTCGCATTCCATTAAATTCACTTTCTCGAATTTACTCTTATCTGTTTGTGCTGAATGTAAGTTACCCAATGAAGCATTAGAGTGTTATACATTGGTTAGAAATGATGGTGTTTTTCCCGCTCTTTGGGCTTTTAATCTTATGTTGGAGTGTTTAGTAGGTGCTTGTAAGTATGATACAGTGCTTGAAAATTTTGATCAAGTGGTTGAGTTGGGTGTTAAGGTTGATGCGTTTAGTTATGGTAAAGCTGTGCAATCTGCGGTGAAGATGGGTGATTTGAAAAGGGGTTTGGATTTGATGGAGGGTATGAAAAGAGATGGGATGAGTGTTGGTGGGTTTGTTTATAATGTTTTGATTAGTGGGTTGTGTAAGGAGAGGAGGATTAAGGATGCACGGAAGCTCTTTGATGAAATGTCCGAGAGAGGGGTTGTTGCGAATAGGGTTACGTTTAATACGTTGATTGATCGGTATTGTAAGTTGGGGGATTTGGATGAGGCGTTTAGTGTGAGGGAGAGGATGAAAGTTTGTAATGTGGAGGCGAGTATTGTTACGTTTAATTCGTTGCTTAGTGGACTTTGTCGGGCTCAGAGGATGGAGGATGCAGATAAGGTGTTGAGGGAGATGGAGAGTTACAGGTTTGTTCCGGATGGGTATACTTATAGTATAATATTTTATGGGCATTTGAGAAGTGGTAATGTGAATGCATCGGTTGATTTGTATGAAGAAACTGTTAGGAAGGGGATTAAGATTAATGAGTATACTTGTAGCGTTTTGTTGAATACGTTGTGTAAGTGCGGAAAAATGGATAAAGTAGAGGAGATTTTGGAGAAGGTTACGGGGAGTGGACTTGTTCCTACTGAGGTGATGTATAATAAAATTTTGAATGGGTACTGTCAGGCGGGGAATATGGCAAAAACAATCTTAACTATTGGAAAAATGGAAAGTATTCACTTGAAGCCAAGCGGTATCACTTTCAATTCTGTGATCAACAAGTTTTGTGACTTGGGTAATATGGTCGAGGCAGAGGAGTGGGTGAAGAGAATGACTCAAAAGGGTATTCCTCCGAATCTTCAAACGTATAATATCCTCATAGGTGGTTATGGACGAAAATGCCAATTTGATAGGTGTTTCCAAATTCTTGAAGAAATGGAATCTTGTGGGTTGAAGCCGAATGTTCTAAGCTATGGGTCTCTGATAAATTGTTTGTGCAAGGATTGTAGGCATCTTGAAGCTGACCTGATGTGCGAGGATATGGTGAATAGAGGTGTTCTTCCAATAGCTTAATTATGTGTAGGCTGAAGGAAGGAAAGGTTAAGGAAGCTAAAGAACTTTTTGATGATATGAGAAACAAAGAGTTAGTTCCAGATGCCAACACTTATAACACACTTGTTGAGGGACATTGCAGAGTCGAGGATTTCAGTGGTGCATATTTTTGGTACAGAGAAATGTCAGAAAAGGGCATTTTCCCGGGTGCGGGCATTTGTAATGAGCTTATCTCTGGCCTAAGAGATGAGGGTAGATCAGAATATGTCGATATTATCTACTCTGAAATGAAAGATAAAGGGTTGATTGATAGTAACACAACTGAGGACCTTTCTGCAGTTGCGAAACTATAGCCGTGGGATAAGTTTTAGAGCGATGTAAGGCTATTTGCGGGGGTGTTTCTTAAAAATGTTGTAATTTGGAGAAAGTTTGGACTCTAAATGATTACATGGTGCGATTATATGGAATAAGCTCTTCTGGAATAATCATCCAGTCACCTGTGAAGCTTCAGGTACTGTTTCATTCAATGTTTGTTCAATTACACTTTTACCCGCAAATGCAATATAGGCATATAAAGCAGAAGATATAGCATCCATTTGCACTAAACTCAAACTTCTCTTTTGCATAAGCATTTTGAGAGAAAAAAAAATTCAAATCACCTTTTATCTGCTTATTAATGTTCAAATTATAATGGTAGAATATGTGAGATTGGAAAGTCGTATAAGCGAAAGGAAAAAGAAAATATTATTCCCTCCGTCCCATTTTAAACGAGCCACTTCTTTTTGCATGGATTTCAATGCTTTCGGAAGAGGTACCTGTATATAATATTTTTTAATTATTTTTATTTTGTATAAAAATATAGACCTTATACTTATGTATAAAACAAAAAAAAGATTAGTTATAAGTATCTCTTCCGAGCGCATTGAAATGCGTGAAAAAAAAGTGGCTCATTCATTTTGGGACGGAGGGAGTGCATTGCATAGACTTTTTGATATTATATGCAATTGGAATAACAAATCCAATTGAGCGAGCCCTTTTCTCTTAAACAAACAATGTATCTTTTTCTTCCTGTTACATTTTCCTAAATTTTAAATAATCTTTTAGTATAGGGGTATTCAATATGAAATATAGAGTATCAGTTAATATTTAGTTGGTATTCAAAAAACTTAATGACTTCGAAGCATTTTTATAAGTTCATAGATTTGTTGGATTTCAAAATGTATTTTAGACTTTTTGAAATCTCGCCTAAGTCCATGAGATTTTATTGGATTTAGGCTCAACTCTCCGTGGACTCTACGAGTCAAATATTACTATAAAAAACTATTACGAATTGCATTGATTTTGAAAGTTTTTTTATTTCACTTTGTTTATAAATTGTCTTATAATAAATCTAACTTTTCTTTTTTGTTACTCATTGTTGATGTGCACATGAAACATATATGAATTTTAAGTGTTTTTTTATTTATCATTCATTAATTTTTTATGTACACAAGGTTATTATCTTTTTTGCTTTCTAATTTTTTTTAATAAAAAAAGATTAATATGAAAAATTGAAACGAACAAGTGGTTAACCGAAATCGGTAAACCGCTATAAACGATTTGTTACCGGTTAATAGCAATTAACCGAACCACATTATTCAGTTTGATGACGGTTAATACTCGAAATCGCACTGAATCGCACCACACACCTTTTTTTATATACATGTTGATAAATGTCTAATTCTATTATGTTGTTGATTGCAAGGTAACTGATTATGTTGTTGCAAGGTAATAATTGGAAATTTTTAAAAATATTATGCTATTACATTTAAGTATTCGTCGCCCTGCACTACACATAAATATATGACCTTTCAGTTATGATTTTTTAATTTTGAGTCATTGTCATTCCATCTCGTAATACAATAATTTACAATATTACTTAGTATATTTCTCAATATAATTTTTTATATAATCATAAGTGTCTAACGCAAGAAAATTAAGTGATTATTTTCATATCATATTTATTTGTAAGTCGACTTAAATATGTAAATTTGTAACCGACCAACCACCTTATATCTCTAAAATTTTATAAATTCAAAATATTTTATACAAGTCATGAAAATAAATGATTAACAAATATTCGTTGTTAGGTACATGCATCTAATTAATTTTACATCTATAGATGAATATAGACTGGATTTTGATCCATATTGTGTATAAATGAAATTAATATATAGACAGAAGCGACAAAATATGATATCGGTTACAAATACAGAAACACATGGTTTAAAAGTCATATCGCCTATTTAATGTATTTAGAAAAATTACACACAAGTACAAAGAGTAATTTTTCTTTTTGAAATTAATTAAAAATATTATGACATATATTTACACTCAACTAATTATTAAAATTATGAAATGTTGAATTTTCTCAATATCAATTAAAGTATGACGAATTACTAAATGGGTACCCAAGATATTATTTTTAATTTGTTTATTTCTTTGGACAAGCTAAAGGATTCATAATTAAAAAATAAGTTATGAAAGTTCTATATCAGAAATAATATATAGAAAAATATTATTAGAGAAATATGGATTAAAAACATAAGATAATAAATATAAATAAAGGAAAATAAAAGTGAATACTTTTTATGATATTGGTAGTGGGTAGGATACCATGGTCATTTAATGGAGGGAAGCCAAAACCCCTATATATACACAGGTGACAAGTCCACAACATATACAGAGTTACATACACACTTACACAAGAAAAAAAAATAAAAAACACACAAACAGACCTTTTATGAGAAAAATGGCAGAGAAGAAGTCTACATTTGACTTGAACATGGTGCCTGTGATTCATGCATCTGCCAACGTGGCGCCACCTTCGGTGAATGCAAGTCGAAGTGGTGAGCTGGCAATAAGAAAGAGAGGGAGGAGGCCAAGAAAGTCTGATGCGGCCGCAGCAAATTTGGTGGTGCCTCATGGGAGTGCTGTTGCTTCACCCCCGGTGATGACTGCTGTTGCATCAATGCCGGTTGCATCTCTGCCGCTGCCGCTGATAAGTGCTGTAGTTTCACCACAAGTGATAAGCGCTGTTGTTTCACCGCAGGTGCCACAGGTTGTTTTGGAAACACCGCTTGCGTTAACCTTTTATCATTCAGCTGGAAATTCTGCTAACAGGATCCAGGGGCGTGGCCGTGGACGCCCCCGGGGTTCTGGAAACTTGTGGATGCTAACAGGACCAAGGGGTGAGTACTTTTCACTCATACAATTCATTAAATATAACCTCGCTTCTTTTTCTTCATTTTTTTTCTTGGTGTTTTAAATTATTTTTTGAGGGTTTATTAGATTTATTTTGTTGGCTGTTTTAAAAATAATAGAATTTTTGTGAAAAAGAATTAGCTCTTTTTGGTAACATTTTCTCTGAATGTATTATGTTTTTTAAATGTGTATGTTTTTCATATGGTAAAGATGAAAATGAGTGGATGGTCAACGAGATCAAATTTTTACTGTTGACTTCATTGGAATCAAAGTTTGTATTTTTTGCAAGTTATTATTACTGGAACTAAAATCCTTTTGCCTTTTCATCTGTCAATATGAGTTTTTCGCAGACACGGCTGTTGGCGATTTTAAAGTTCATATGATCGATGTTCAAGCTGGGGAGGTATACATACTAATTCTCTTTAACTTTCTTATATATTTTTTATTAAATTGTTCTAAATATTGGATTGTTTTGTTCAGGATGTCATATTAAATATCATGTCCCTTGTTCAAAACGGGCCTAGGGGCATCTGTGTCATTTCTGCTAATGGTACTGTTTCTACAGCCACAATTCGCCAGCTTGGTTCTTCTGGTGGTGTTATCAATTACGAGGTTTCACTCCTATCTCCTTTACTATAATTTGTAGGTAGTTTGTAAATTTAATAGGCTAGTATACGTACATTACCCCGACCCTTGTTGATGTACATACTATAATAGAAACTTGTCGTGTTCTGATCAGGGTGATTGTGTCACTGTGATTTTGATGTCCTTGTTTACTTGACATACTGTTCATAGTTTTATGGTGAATCTGCAAACATTTTACATTTATATTGCTAACAATTTACTTATTAAATAAGATTACTCTTCCGTTTACATTTTTAAACTATATATTGCAGGGTCAGTTTGGACTCGTGTCCTTAAATGGCTCATCTATAACACTCTCAGAAACTGGCGGGGTGAGATGCAGAACAGGTGGATTCAGTGTCTCACTTTCAGTTAGACACTAAATCCTTCGACAAATTTATATAAAATAGAACCAATGTTTGATGATGATGTTGTGCAATATATGTTTGAATCAGTGGATTACTCAAGTTTGAGAAACTACGTAGAACTCTATGTAGAGAAAATCTCGTTTAGCTCCGGACAACATTCAAATGCAATGGTTGAGAGCTCCTATAGTTCTAAAAAATTGCGAACTAGTGAAAGTGGTGGAGCAAGTAGAGATATTTCAAGTGGAAGTTCTAGTAGGTGTCTAAGTCGTTTGGATAGTGAAGGGAACTCGAGAGGAAGTTCTGATTTTAGAGATGATGACATACCTTTTTACAAGTCTTTTGATGGGTCATCAATGGTAGCTTCTTTTCATGAGTCGGTTATGAATAAATCTGTTGATATTTCCAAGGCTTCGGAGTTGCAAAAAGGAATGATGTTTCAAACAAAAGAAGAGTTGATGCGTGTAGTAAAGGATGTAAACAGGTAAATGGAGTGCCAACGTTCCCCCATGCAATGAAAATGATAAAAGGCGCCCAATTCTCTTTCAAAGTGACACTAAAACCATCTTCTCATTCAAATACAATTGGAAAAATTATAATCGGCGAAATCTTGCAGTACACAAAATCACGACTACCCCATGAACTACAAACAGGTAAATGGAGTGTCAACGTTCCCCCAGGCAATGGAAATGGTAAAAGACGCCCGATACTCTTTCAAAGTGACACTAAAACCATCTTCTCATTCAAATACGATTGGCAAAATTATAACTGACGAAATCTTGCAGTACAGAAGGGTCGTGCGTGCCAACAAAACATGTTAATTAGTCAAAATATTTGCGCCTACTCAGGTCATAATAACAACCTTATAGACTGGGATTTTGTAAAACATGTATCATCAAACCTTCGACATATTTCCTACTGATATACCGTTACATGCTTATGTATTTTCTTCTACATGCATTCCACCAAACGATGAGACCAACATAACCGAAAATAACTAGAGCATGCTCATGCCTCGCACGGGCTATAAATCTAGTAACAAGAAATATTCAAACATAAAACACATAATAAAATTTTGAATTGAAGTTACCTATTTTGATAAAAATTTAAAATTCATTATCTATAAGTGCGAATACCAAGATACTATCCAAGATACTATATGATTTTTTTTTTTTTTTTAAAATCTTGTAATTTACTCGGCAAGATAATCAATTTATGCTTTAAATAGAAGTTCTTACTAATTTTTTTGCAAATCTAACTATAGTGAAAAAGATGATCGCAGAAAAATAATCATCTATACAAATATAAATTTGACCCATAAAAAATAAGATTAATTATTTTAATATTGTAAATTATATTTACTTGCATTAAATATTTAATGGCTTGGATTTTATATCGTATTAGATTACAAATTGCATCGTCTATCATAAAAATTTCTCCCATAAATTAATACATTCAACAATTTTAACGTCATCTTTTCATCTATATGGTTAAACTTACGTTTTTCTAAAAAGAAAGAAAAAGTGAAGTCAAGGATGTTTGGATCGCAAAATATATGATTTTTTTAAACATTTTTAAAAACAATAGATGAACGTTTTCTTTTATGTCATGTTTTAACATATTTTGCAAATGTAATCATACTAGAAGAAAAGATCGCGTAAAAATAAGTGCGTGCACAAAATATTTTAAAATTGACACATTAAAAAAATTAATTTTAATATTATAAATTATTTATATATGCATCAAATAAATAGTGGTTCATATTTTATATATTATAATTTACAAATTACATCATCTATCATATCAATTTGCATGTAAGTTAATATACTTAAACATATTTTATGTAAAAAAATCATTTGTATGGATAGAACAACAAATTCAAAAAAAAAGAATTTAAAAGTGTTTGGATAGCCGATATATATAATCAAATTGATCGATATAATATTTGAATTTTGGACTTGATATCGGTTATAGCTTAAATAATTATATATATATATATATATATATGTATAGTCAAGTTAAAATAATTATTATAAGTAAATGATGATAACATATAAAAAAAATTGGATTAAAATTTATAATTATCAAACACATTAAAGGTGTTCATATAATTGAATATATCGACGAACACGTAAGAGGCGTGCAGCGGTGCAAAATCAATTTTCAAGTTAAAAGAAAAGGTAAATATGTGTCATAAATACTCGAGACAACTATAATAGGTACTCAGTTTCACGGTACTTATCACAAACTCGGGTCTAGTGAGGGTGTGCAAAGACGAACAGATCTTCAATTTTTTTTTTTAAAAAAAATTCTCCATCTCATTCATGCGTGTTCGATTATATTAAAACAATATTGTGTGCATTTAACAATTCATAACCTAGACTACAAAAACACAACAACAAATGAATTGATCGCTAGAAAACAAACATCTATTACTATATATTATATGCCAACACAAGGGCAAAGTTTGCCATTTTAATGCTTGTGAAGTTACGATTTTACCCCTATTTTTTGAAAAATAATAAAAATACCACTGTTATATTATTATGCAAAAATATGTTAATATTTGTTAATGTAGAGAACCGAACCTCCAACCTCCTTCTAAGAAGACCAAAGCATAACCACTATGCTACGTTGCTTTTTGAGTTTACATTAGAGATCTTATTAGATAAGTCACATTATTTACTCTAATTCTATATTCTTTTTTTATTTTGAACCTTTGAGTAAAGGAAATATTGGTCCATATTATTTAAATAAATCTGTATTTTTTATTTACGTTATTATATATATATATAGATATGATCAATCATCGTTTTAAATTTTTATTATAGTTGTATATTTTTTGATTAAATATACTTTAGTTATGTTGTTGATAATTCATATTTTTATATCATATTATATATCACTATTTTACATTATTAGAATTAATTAATTATACATAAAATATAGTAATGAACTTGATCTAATATAAGAATTATTGTATATGTTATGTATCTCATTAGTTGTTAAGTTTATAATTTAAAATTAAGAAAATTAGCATCAAAATTATGTAATGTTAATACTTATACACTATGTTCGTCACATTCATTTCTTAACAAATTTCTTTTCAAAATGAACACTTCATTTGTTGATATTTTCTAATATTACATGTCATTCTTTATTAACTTCGGCATATCTCTAATTTACTCATTTTTTTCGTCAATTTTTTCACTTTTCCACCATTTTAATCCCCCGGTTGATGTCCGAGTCAAAAATCGGGGTGATGATTTAAAATGTAGAATATTACGGAGTATATAATTACAAAAAAGGTTTTCTTTCATTATAAATGATAAATGTAAAAAATAAAATCTTTACACTTTCTTTGTCATGATAAATGATGAGTATGGAAAATAAAATTTATATGATATAATTTCACATGTTTACACATGAATGTAAATTATTCCGGATAAAAAAATATTTTCATTTTCATTTTTCTCTTTGGATATATATAAATGTATTATACTATTTAAATAAAAATATATAAATTCTATCAATAAAATCATACATAATATATAACTACATCAAATATGAACTGTATATCATAGTTTTTAAGTATATAAAATATCAAATATTTGAGTTAAATTAGAAATGTTTTATTGATCAAACATTTAGACTTTGAGGGGTTTAAATGTATAATTCGACTAAAAAGATAAATATTTGAAAATGTAGAAGATAAAATTGAATTGATTCCAAAAAGACGAAAACTCAAAAACATGATCTATATTTTAAATAAAAAATCAACATGATTAATATGCAATAGATGAAAATAAGATATGATTTTTCTCGATCATAAGAATTATAAAATTGTCTAACTATTAATGACGACCAGTTAGACTATAAGTTTTAACAATAAAAAATCAAATTGTATGTAAAAAAATTATTGAATGATGTTAAAAAAAAGTATAAGTCTTTAATAATAATAGAATTTTATATAATATATTAATTGGATGTGTAATATCATAAAATCATTTTGATAAATGAAATTCTAAATAGGGTTTGTGGGCTTTGAGGACATCGTCGAATTACAACACTGAAGCTAATACACAATAAAATACAAGTAAAATTTATTTTTTGTATATGAAAAAAGTTGATTTTATTATTACAAAAATGTCATTCAATATTTGTATTGAAAAAATAGTATATCATCGTATAAGTCTTCAGGTCAAAATCATGGTTATTTTTTACTTTTAAATAGATGAATAATCCCTAGACATTTATAAAGTTATCACATTTACATTACTTTTTTAAAAACAAAAATTAGTCTTAAAAATGATATATTTATCAGTATATATTTATTTATAACACGTGCAAAGCACGAGTTATTTTTTGTATTATTTTACTTTTTTATTTAAGTTATTATAATCAAATTAAATATAGTAACGAGTGGTTCACGTATTTTACCTTTATTTATGTTTTTAATTTTTGAGTTGTTCTGTCGGATCAGCCGTTAAGAATAAATGTTAATTTTAACATATTTGTAATAAATGTTTATTTTAATATGTTGTTGATGAGATTTGAACCTTAAACTTCTATGTAGCATAACTTTTAGTAATACATCTAGATGTTCCAATCAATTTGACTTCAAAGACCCATCAGTATCGATTGTGATTGAAAAGGATAACCAATATGAGTTGTGAACCAAATGATAAAATTATACCCCATTTTGTTTATTATAGTTTAGTATAGATTATAGTTGATTCAGAATTCATTAATTTGTTCCATATATTTATAAAATTATATAACTGAGCAAAATACATGAATTTTGAGAAATATATATAAGATAATTCAATTTGAGTTATATATGAATTTTTAAAATTTAGGATTTAAATTATTTATGATGATTGAGTTGAAACATTTACTTACGTCATTATAACATGAACTCACTCTATATGAAGGGGAAAAAAGATGGAACCAAAAAATAGTTGTTTGGAAATTATATATGTGCACAAGTCATTAATGTTGTCTAATCATTCTTACATCGATAAAAATAATCATGTTCCTTTTATCATATAAATATTAGTTGAATATTACGAAATCTAATCAAATTTACAAGTATTTGATTCTTGAAAACGGTACGCAATATTACAAATTTACGATAAATTGCAAATATTATCATCTAATGTATTTTTAATTATAAAATTATTTCGATATATGAACAAATTCAGTGAGAAATTATTTAATTAATATATGAACAAGTCTCAAAACCTGACAAGGGCACGTTCATCATTCAAAGTAGTTACATTATTCGCCAACAAAATTTCTTACTACTCTGCACAACTCACACTTCTCATCTTACACGATCAAACTTACGATTACAAAAACCTCACGTTAATAAATCGACCTTCTCGCAAAAAAATTATTGACGTTTCTATGCAGGCCCGTGCCTTGCACGGGCTGTTACGCTAGTTTCTCATAATACAAGACCGGCAAGGAAGCAATTCAAAGTGGTAATCCTCTTCTCGATTTCAAAAGTTCAATGATCTCCACTTTTAGCTTCTCAAGCAATCTTAATGATCTCCACTTTTAGCTTCTCAAGCAATCTTGGTGAAAAATCTTGATATTCATCTGCAATTTCACTCGTATTCAAATGGTACATTTGAAAAAATCTTTCCCGTATCAAATGGCCATTAAAGTAATGATAATTACTTCCATGTTTACAAAATCCTTTACTGAGATAATGGCAAATCTTGACCGAAAATTGAGACTAACTTGGAGACCTTCCATCGACTTTCCGGCCAATTGCAGTTTTAGGCAATAACACATCAAACTGATTTTAGTTCAGAACACCCACTTAATCTTGCGATAAGAAAAACTGAAATTGTTTCAAAACACAATCATCATCCAGAGCAAGATAATTTATATATGTCTAAAGTCTAGATAAGATGTAGTCCGTTTCTATTTAAAATCTTCTCTACGATATCTGACATTAGAGGTCATAGGGACTGGCCTAAGTTTAATAATTTATTATTTATTTATTTATTTACATACATATAATTTACTATATTTATATATCAATAATCCTGACACTAATATTTTGCAAAACAAATATAGTATGACATTAATATATACTATAAATAGTTACCTCTTATAACTATCAAGAAAAAATTAATATTCCATTTAAAATCAATTTAGTTTTAGAACTTTATATCGAATTTACATATTCTTATAAAAGTAATACCTTTCATGAAACATATAATATTATATTCTAAAATTAAGTATATTTCTTTTACAAAACTATTTTTCTAAACGTTTAATAACTTTTTAGTTAGTTATTTTTTATATGATATTTTAATATGCTGACAAAAAACTCATATAAAATTAATGCCCAATTTCTGTAGTTTGTGTATTTACTTTCCATTTTAATTTAATTTCATAACAACAATGATTCAAAAAAGATACCATGAGAACAACTCAAAGATCTTTACAAGTCATTTATGTCTGAGTATCTTATTTTTTTAATTAAGGATCCATTTGATCAGGATGAGTGGGAGCACTATGGTAAAACGACGATAGAATGTGAAGTACAAGTACAAATTGCAAGTGATAACCTTTTGGTCACAAATCCCAAGGTTAGAAGCATATCTCATTGCCACTTATAGTCTCATATGTTCCATCGAATACTTATTAGTTTGTTTAGTAATCCATTTTTTTGTTTTCGTGCACAAAGATTTGAGAAGACAATCAAAGAATAGGATTGCAGTGCTCTTCTTGGGGTAATTTATTGACCCCTTCTTTAGTAGAATGGCTTGATTCTAAGACCATGTTTGTATTCAATTTTTTTTTAACTAATAACTTTATTGTAAAACTATGTATGTACTCTAATTTTCTTTCACTTCTTTGCTCATAGGTTAACTAAATTGGCACAATCACTTAAACTGTAGAAACTGTGAAAATGTTCAAGAGGTCTGTTTGGGGTGTAATGACCAGTCCCTGCAATTTTAATAATGAACCTAAACACTAAATAATTTTATAAGAAATTTGTCATTTATTTTAAGTTCTCTTTATGGTCAATCATATTTTTCATTTTCTTCCTTTTCAACTACATAGTATACTAGGACATGGCTCGGTATTCCATAAAATCATATTCTAAAATGAATCTTCTTTGCTTTTAAACAGGTTATGAGGTGATTGATTTTTTATATTAAAGCTACTACATTGGAATTTGCTGCCAAAGTATGTTCCAAGCGTTTTAAAAAATAAAATATATGTAGACATTACATTACTGAATTTCAAAAAGATATTACATAAATAAAACTTACGACATAAACTTTAATCATAGAAACAAATATTATATCTATTGTTAATTATTAATATTAATGTAAAACGGTTTTACTTTCTAACAATTTTTATAATTGACTATGAGCGTTAATGTTCATTTGCAGAAAACACATTCATACGTTTGCCGGAATAGACATTTGTCAATGTAATATATTTTGTCCCTAAAGAAGGAAATTGTTTTCCTAGGGCGGCTAGCTGGTTACCCAATTTATGGAAAATATCCCTAGAATCAACAATAACAGTATCGACTCAGTGATATGCTAGGTCAATGACATTTACAAGAAGTTAGCTAGAATCGATCAACATTGTATAGTTTCAATTTAGTTTCTAAGTCAGGTTTCATGTTAAGTTCTATAGTCAATCACCTATTTTTTTGAATTTTTAGTTTTACTCAAGTGTCATTCGTTTTGCTCATGCTTTGTCCCGGACCCTAAATCCCCAAATTTTTGTATCTCTGAGGATTCTTACAATGTATTATGTTATGTACTTTTAATTCGTACAAGTAGATTATTCTTATTTTATCGTACATTCTTAATAGTGTTTTATTGTTTTAATGCAATTCTGTTGTGGACACTTCAAAAAAGGACCTTTAACGATTATAAAATTGTAATAGAATAAAATCAGTTTTAAGTGACCTTGAAGTGGGATGCGTTAATTTCTAATTTTCGTATTTGAATGTTAGGGAAGAAATATTTGTACTCCTTAATTTGAAAGTTAATGCATTACTTTATTTTGGCGGTGAATATGCATAAGGTAAAATGAGATATTATAAACAAAGTTGGAGTGGAAATAAGTTGAAAATATAAAATACATATTAATTCGAGCTAAATTTTTGTTGTACACATAAAACGTTCGTAAAGATATGTGAAAAACAATATTGAATATGGATTTTCGTAAAAAAAAATTAAAAATGTAAAAAATTATTTGATTGTGATAGTAATACATTAAACATTGACGAATATGTTTTCGGTGCGTAACATATGTAAAATGCTAGTAAATATACATGTAAAATGCTAGTAAGTATATTGATTTAATCACTAATCTATCTATCTATCTATTACTTCTATCTATCTATCTATCTATCTATTACTATATATAATAGGCCAACACAAGGGCAAAAGTTGTCAATTAAATGGCCGCGAAATTACCGTTTTACCCTTTGTTTTTGAAAAATAACAAAAATGTCACTTGTATATTATTATACAAAAAGTTTTTAATAGATGAGTTACTACAGAGATTCAAACCTTCAACCTCCTTCCAAGATATCCATGGGCTTAACCACTATGCTACATGTTTTTTTGTGTTTTTTTCAAAAAACTTATTAGATAACCCACGTCTTTTATCTCTTATATTATTTTTTTTACTTTGATGTTTGAATAAATAAAATGTTGGTTTGAATTATTTATATAAATTTGTTTTTCTTTTTTCCTTTTCAGCGAAATTACCGTTTTACCCTGTTTTTTTTTGAAAAATAACAAAAATGTCACTCGTATATTATTATACAAATTTTTTTTAATAGATGTGTTACTACAAAGATTTGAACCTCCAACCTCCTTCCAAAATATCCATGGGCTTAACCACTATGCTACATGTCTTTTTGAGTTTATTTCAAAAAACTTATTAGATAACTCACGTCTTTTATCTCTTATATTATTTTTTTTTACTTTGATGTTTGAATAAATAAAATGTTGGTTTGAATTATTTATATAAATTTGTTTTTCTTTTTTCCTTTTCATGCCACTCGTATATTATTATACAAAATTGTTTTAATAGATGTGTTACTATAAAGATTCGAACCTCCAACCTCCTTCCAAGATATCCATGGGCTTAACCACTATACTACATGCCTTTTTGAGTTTATTTCAAAAAAGCTTATTAGATAACCCACGTCTTTTATCTCTTATATTTTTTTTTTTGCTTTGATGTTTGAATAAATAAAATGTTGGTTTGAATTATTTATATAAATTTGTTTTTCTTTTTTCCTTTTCGTAATTTTATATATCTATTTATTCAATCGCTATATATTATTGCAGTTGTATGTTTTCAATTTAATATATATTAATTATGTTGATTATAATTCATAATTTATATTATACTTTATTTGAATTAAATTAATTATTCATGCATAAAATATACTATTAAAATTCGATCTAATATAAGAAATATTATACACATTATATCTCTCATTATTAGTTATTTCTATAATTTTTAAATTAAGAACATTAGCATTCAAATTATACAAAAAATTTGTCTACCTACTCTGTTCGTCGCATCCATTTCTTAACAATTTTCTTTTCCAGAATGTATTGTTCATTTGTTAACATTTTCTAAAGTAACATGTCATTCTTTATTAACTTATCTATATTTTTTTTTCACCTTTCTAACCCCTCCCCTTCAACCCCAGTGACGTTCGTGTCAAAAATCGGGGTGATTTTTTAAAATATAGGATATTACATAGTATATAATAAATAATGATCAGTCACACTGTTAGTAGACGATAAAGTTTGAGAAAATTGAAAATTACAAATTTTGAATATAGAATTTCAAATTGTATTCCAAAAATTATTGTACGATGTTAAAAAAAAGTATAATCTTTCATAATAATAATAATAGAACTTTATAGAATACATTAAATTGATTCGTAATGTCATATAATCATTTTGATAAAATGAAATTCTAAATAGGGTTTGTGGGTCCTTAACGACATCCTCTACAACATATACAATATTTCTTATATTAGGTCGAATTTCAATAGTATATTTTATGTATGAATAATTAGTTTAATTCAAATAAAGTATAATAAATATATATAATATAAAAGTATGAATTTTAAACAACATAATTAATATATATTTAATCAAAAACATACAACTGTAATAAAATTCAGTGATTGAATATATAGGTATATAAAATTACAAAAAGAAGCCTCCGGGCCTGTAGATGAGTTGGTGAGAGCACTGGTTATTGACCAAAGCATTCAAGGTTTGATTCATGGGAGCGTGGGGAATTCTTCATGCACTCTAGGGTCTGGCGTGATACCGGTTGGGGTGTCCGGAAAATAAAATTTTTGACCAAAATTACGAAAAGATGAAAAGAAAAACTGATTTATATAAATAATACAAACCAATATTTTATTTATTTAAACATCAAAGTAAAAATAATATAAGATAAGAGAAGAAAGACGTGGATTATCTAATAAATTTTTTGAAGTAAACTCAAACAGGCATGTAGAATAGTGGTTAAACTCATGAACATCTTAGAAGGAGGTTGGAGGTTTGTTTCTTTGTACTAACAACTATTAATATATTTTTGCATCATAATATATGAGTGACATTTTTGTGACGACCATTTAATTGGAAATTTTTGCCCTTGTGTTGAGGTTTAATATATAGTAATAAATTGGATTAAAATGTGTAACTGTAAAACGATATTCCAAACACATTCTTAATGCATTTACTAAGTGTGTTAATATAATTTAATATAAAGATGAACACATGAGAGGAGTGCAGAATCAGTTCCCAAGTAAAAAACCAAAAACAAATAGGTGACATGAATACTCCAAACTGTAATAGATGTTCATCTCCCAAGGTGTTTATCACAAACTTGGGTGATGTGAGGGTGTGCAAAGATGCGTCGGCCTTCAGCTTCTTTTTAAAATCCTCTATCTCATTCATGCATGTTCGATTATATTACAACAACATTGCATGCATATAACCTATTCATAACCTAGATTGCAACAAAAAAAAAACCAATCAATTCTCGAAAAACATATAACAACCGCTCTCTAACGCAAATTACCAATCTACAAACTATCATTTCTCTGACACACAAAACACAGGTGAACCTGCTTATAATCGCAAGAAGAACAATAGTACATTCGTGCTTCAAATTCTACATTATTTCAATCTGGTCTCAAAATCAATAATAGTCACTATAAACAAATCTTAGGGTCTTGGCATAGTTACGTTTGTGATTGAAAGTAATTACACTATTCGTCAAAAAAATTCTTTTCTCCTCACTATGCATAAACCATACTTCTCATTTTACGCTCTCAAACTTAAGACTACACAATCCTTAATCTAATAAATCGATCACGACCAACTTTTTCACGATAAAAATTATTGACATCTCTATGCAGGCCCGTGCCTTGCACGGTATTACTATATATAATAGACCAACACAAGGGCAAAGTTTGCCATTTTAATGCTTGTGAAGTTACGATTTTACCCCTATTTTTTGAAAAATAACAAAAATACCACTGTTATATTATTATGCAAAAATATGTTAATATTTGTTATTGTAGAGAATCGAACCCCCAACCTCCTTCTAAGAAGTCCAAAGCCTGACCACTATGCTAAGTTACTTTTTGAGTTTACTTTAAAGATTTTATTAGATAAGTCACATTATTTTCTCTAATTCTATATTCTTTTTTTTATTTTGAACCTTTGAGTAAATAAAATATTAGTCCATATTATTTATATAAATTTGTATTTTTTATTTACGTTTTATATCTATATAGGTATATCTATCTATCTACTTATCTACTTCTATATATTAAAACTCGTCTAGGGGCAATTTGAGCCAAGAAAATGGCTGTGAAATGACAAGTTTGCCCTTATTTGTTGAAAAATTACAAACTTGTCATCCCTCTATTATTTATGTAAAAATAAAAGATTTTTGTTGTTCTTAGGAATCGAACCTCCGACCTCCTCCTGAAAAACTCATGTTATAACCATTGTGCTACACTTACTTATTGGTTTAATTTAAAAATCTTATTAGATAAGCCACATCACCTCTTTTTGTCCTATTTTTTTGTTTAAGTAAAATGTTGGGTTATATTATTTATATAACTTGATTTTTTTAGTTTCAAAATCTTAATGTATAATTATATTTTATCTACTTTGTATATATTAAAAGCCAACCAAGGACAAAAAAGTAAGAAAATGGCAATAAATTTATTATTATACTCTTATATTTTTAAAAATTACAAAATTGTCAACCCTTTATTATTTAAGCTAAAGTAGATTAGATTTGTGTGAACATTGATAATCGTATTCCAAACTTTCTCATATAATTTTATCTAATATCCAAGTACGTAACATTGAGTTTGAGTTTATTATAAAAAATATTATTATATAAACTACATTATCATATATATTATATATATATATATATATATATATATATATATATATTTAATTTTTGAGCAAATAACATGTTGTTTTATATTATTTATAAAAACATGTTTATTCAATTTTTTTAATTTTACATTCTCAGTAAATTAAATGTTAGTTCATATTATTATATAGCTCCATTTTTCAAATTTCGTTATTCTACATATAATTATGTATTCAATTATATTTATAAATTCTTATTTCACTTGTATTTTTGAATTATATATTATTTATACTGTAAATTTTTATATGATTTATACTTTATATAAGTTATTTAAGTATTGATACACAAATATAATATAATTTAGAATATATTTAAAATTAGTATCGTAAAAAGTGTGAATTAGAGTTAAGGGTGTTTATGGGTTGTATTTGCCGAGTTGAAAGCATTTTTGCAATCCGACCCAATTAAATCGGTTTGAAAAAATTTCATCCCATCACACAAAATATTAATTTATGATCCAACTCTTAATCGTACATCGATTTGGGTGAGGTTGGGTCGGTTTAATTGGCTTAAATTATATATATATATATGTTATGTAATATCTTTCGAAAATTAAAAAGCTGCTTTTAAACTCGATATATATATATATATATATATATATATATATATATATATATATATACGTTACTCTTTTCGTTCATGTACAAGTATGGAATAATGATATGCGGTTCTTTTAGGTAAATATTAACACTTAAATATCAAATATTTGACGAAGGATAAATGTTTAATAAATCCGCTTAATCACCTGTTATCCGAGTAATCACTACAAGGTAACTTTACCGACTAATGTCGATTTCCATATTTAAGAACATTGTAAAATACGTATAATTTGGGATTTTAGTACTAATGTTTTAGTTTGATTAACATTGTAATTTTAGTAATGTAAATTATGTTGTAAATCGTGTGCATATGCATAAAATGTAAGCACATCTATAATTGAAAAGTACGATATATCATATAATGTATGGTAGTATATAATTTGTATATATATATATATATATATATGTGTGTGTGTGTGTGTGTGTGTGTGTGTTTGTGTGTGCGCGCACATGTGTATAAATATTATTGAACAAAATTTGTAACTTAAATCGGGTTGGGTAGGGTCGGCCGAAAAAATATAAAACTCATACCCAACCTATTTAAATTGGTTGGGTAGACTTTGCTTGGTCGGCCGAAAAGAGAGCGAGGGTGAGTTCAGTTTGATCAGGTTGGTAAATCATGAACAATCATAATTGGAGTAATCCGTGGATGTATTACCTATGGATTAAATCGGATAATTAAAGATTATTCGAATGATTAGTGTGGATCAATTTAATATTATATATATATATATATATATATATTGTGTAATAATTTTAATTATATGTATATTATCACATAATTTAAATTTATTTAAAAACATATTATGATTGAAAAAAATAAAATTTATAGATTTAAATTTTGGATTAGTGATCAAGTTGTGAGATAAAATTAAGAGAATTCGTGATTTTGACCGTCTAAAATAAGAACTACGTATACAAAAAAATGTTGTTATTATTTTTTATTCAAATTTCAACCTTTTACCTATAAATTTCCTAAAATTTACAAATCAGGCCAATATTATGTTAAAACCGATTTTAACATAATCAAAGCGATTAGTTACCGTCTAACGATTATCGGGATTATTAAACACCAACTTTTAGAACATAAATTATACATAAAAATATAATTGAGTATGGATTTAAAAAATTGTTTAATTATTTT
This sequence comes from Heracleum sosnowskyi, assembly GCA_030848705.1. Taxonomy (NCBI): domain Eukaryota; kingdom Viridiplantae; phylum Streptophyta; class Magnoliopsida; order Apiales; family Apiaceae; genus Heracleum; species Heracleum sosnowskyi. Next base: position 18,178,535 of record CM061239.1, read on the forward strand.
TATTATATTCAATTGTTGAATTTGATAAAATTTATTTTACATCATTTAAAACTAAATATATATTTTGGTAATTAAAAATAATCATTTGATCTTTATCTTATAGAAATTAATTCAAATTTTATGAAATTAAAAAATATTTAAAAAATACTAAACAAATATAAGGTATATTAGAAATATTATCTTTTACCACATTTCTAATTATAAAAATTATTTCAATATATATAAATGTTGGTGTGAGAAATTATTCGAGTGTATAAACAGGCCCGTGCCTCACACGGGCTTTTATGCTAGTTCAAGAATATTGTAACTCAACATCATTATCAAATATTTCATTATCAAATATTTAATCACTAACAAATTATTAAATGTTCAAATTTAAGTATATCATATCAATCAATTCAATTAGGATTTTATTATAATTAGACTAACAACAGCGGACAGCCCATAAAAGCCCATATTGGATCCACGAATCTATTAATTCCACTACACTTAATTTCTCATTTTAATTACCTCTCCTCCACCGTTAATTAATTAAATTATTATTACTCTAGTGGTTTGCTGAATAATCAACAAAGTCGCAAATCGCAGTTCTCTCTCTCTCTCTCTCTCTCTCTCTCTCTCTCAATACACAACTCTACAGAGACACAAACTTATACATACAAAACTAGGTGTAAGCATCGATGGCGCTTTCACGGCTAAGACATCCAGTCATCTCGCGCGCTCCCTCTCTCTTCAAATCTCGCTATCTCTCTGTAATCTCTCTCGCCAGGTACTCTCTCCCCTTCAATCTCCCTCTAGTTTATGTACAATTATGTATATGTAGTTGCTTCTTATTTGTTACTTTTGATTTTATTAATTGTTTTCATTATATACTTAATTGATGTGATAATTGGAGTTTAGGTTTATATTTAATTCAATAAAAGATCTCGTGTCGATACGAATATGTTTGTTTGCTGCTTTTGAATTGCGATGAGTATTGTGATCCCCGAGGGAGCAAGGTTTAGGTGCATCTCTAGGTTTTATATAACGATTACGTTCGGTGAACAATTTTAGTTTTATAATGTAGGGATGTTTAGGGTAATCGGTTTAAGTGTTTACCGGAGTTTAGTTGTATATAAGATCCTGCCAGTCAACTCTTCACTCCTTATTATTTTTGTACACAAGCAGTTCATGATTTCATGCATCCATGTGACATTATTTTGAGTAGGAATTTTTCGGAATCAGGTGCATTTGAATACGCAGTCTACTTGTGTAATTAGGATTGTGGCAGTGAAGATGCGAGTCTAAGGAGAGTATCATTTTGTGAAATGCGTAGGATTCGAGTTGAGTTGTGTAAGGACGATTGTGTTAGCGAAGGTATGAGTTTGACTAGCATGTTACTCTGTAAGATGAGTCTGAGAATGTGATAGAACAGAACTTGTTCATCTAACCTACTTTCTATATATATAAGTTTCTTTGTGTGTGGTTATATTTTTTCTGCAATCTCCTGTGTGGGCGCGTATTTTCTTGATGTAAAATCTTACTTTCTAAGTTTAGTCTTCACTCTTCTATAAAATCTTCTCCACTTTCGTGGGGAAAAAAATATTTTTGTATCTGTCACACAGTACCTACCCTAGTACCTACATGATACATGCTTTCATTCTTCTTGTATCCTAAAATTAGATGAATTATGTTTGTTTATACAATACTAAATTATTACTTACAAATTTGAATATTGTTGATATTGCAGCAGTTCAGGGTTAAAGAGAACCATTATTGATGTAGATAGAACTTTGCTAAGGTTTGCATCTCTCTACTTATTACTAGCTGACCCATAAGATGATCATTTGATTGTATTGTCAGTTTTTCCATATCCCTCCTTATATCTGTCTAGGTAATGTCATCGGTCATAGAATCATAGTTTTTTGTCTTTTTGAGAAGCACAAGGGAATTCAGCCAAAGCGTCAGATTTCGACTATCAGTTAACCATTTAAGATGCCCGATGGAGAAACAATAAAAATCAAAGAAACGGAACACTAGTAGCACTATATCACGAAGCCTACAGTCACCACACATTTGGCTTTAAAGTATTAATACAAAAGATGTAACTCTAACAAGGCTGCATAGTTAGGGGTAACCATGGGTTTTGCATGACTTGATACGTTCAAGATTGTCTGTCCTGCATCAGATCCAATAGCAACTTTTGAGACCCTTACCTACCCCCGTTTTAAACATTAATCATTACCTTAAATAATTTTTTAAGACCAGGCTGGTAGATCATTTTCGATTCATGTAATAATTCTAAATTTCATGTTTAGTCAATGTTGTTTTCCACTTTCATTTCAGGCCTTCAGCTCTATCAGGATACAATGTTATATCTGAAATTCCATCCCGGATGAAGGTAGTTAATAAACTATCCACTTAATATTTTACCTCAGCTAGTGTTTGCTTCAGCATACATAGGACTTATAAGTACCTAATGTTAGTTACTCATTTTGACTTGTAAGTTCTCTGTAAGCTAAATCTAACCTTTGCTTGTGTTTTTACAGTTGCAAATCGGGTTGAGACACTTCTCATCTTCAGGTTGAAATTTTTCTTTTAAATTTGAAATGCTTTTTGTACATGGAGATCTTAGAATTTTCACAATTTCATATAATGTTATACTGATTTTCACAATATGTCCCAATTTAATGTTATACTGATTTTGAAATAGCTTGGAAACTGTTTGTGACATATACTAAATGTTGTGGCATAATTAATACCAAACAGAGGTGTAGATACAACTTAACTAGCCTTAACTAGCGGCAGAATTTTCAGATATGAATTATTTTTTTGAGTCCTCTACTTTAGAAGTTCAAAAAAATTTCATTGAGCTTCCATCTTCATGTGTCATGCCTAGCATCAATCATAGTATATGGATTATGGAATATGTTGGAGGTTGTTCAGCTAAATAATGTTGCAAGCTAAGATCAAGTTATTGACTTTGAATTAGGCACCTTACTTTAGCTTGAGCTGTTAAGTAGCTCATGCACGACTAATTTCCGATTTGCATTGTCAAGATGAAGCTCAGTTTCATTTGAGTCTTGGGTAGAAGATTATTGCTACAGGAAACCACAAATCCCCCCCCCCCTCCTCCAAATAAAATTAAAATTAATAATAGTAAATACTATTAAATAAGTAATAAAGGTTAAATGATAGCATTATATTCACAGACTATTAGTTATATGTTTCTTTTCTTCCTGTCAATGCAGAGCTCCCACCACATCTTGTCATTGGAATGCCAGCTTTGTCCCCTACAATGGTATGAAGTTTAGTTGCTTAGGTATATAAATTTTAAACAAGTTTCCTAGTAAAAAAATAACATATGCTCTTTGTACCATGCATTTGCAGGCTCAAGGTAACTTAGCAAAATGGAACAAGAAGGAAGGAGATAAGGTTAGCTCCTTAAGATATTAGTACAGCATCAATGTCATTAGATTACTAAATTTGGTCTTTTTTAAGGATCATATCTTGACGTTCATTTCCAGATTTTGGAAATTAAGTGTTGATAGGCTAAGTTTCTATCCTTTCCTGTATTGACTTGTATATATTTGACATGACAGATAGAAGTGGGGGATGTTATCTGTGAAATAGAGACAGACAAAGCTACCCTGGAGTTTGAGTGTCTTGAAGAGGGGTAATTATATCTTTTTTTTTATTGAAGTAAACCACAGTCTGCCATATATTGAACCATGATTTATTTTTCTTGTGTCTATGACTCGCTTTTGTTGTGGTCTTTGCTTCATGTAACTATTGGTAAATAGTCTCAATGTTTTTTTTTCTTCTGTTTATTCACTTTAGATGGATAGCATTGAGTTGTATACTTGAGGTACTTTCTTTTTAGACTATCGGTCAATCCTTTTCAGGTTTTTAGCTAAGATACTGGTACCTGAAGGTTCAAAGGATATACCTGTGGGACAGCCTATTGCAATCACGGTATACTTTTAAGTCCTTAATCCTTTATGTATAATAATTTTTTTGCAATATTCCCCATATTTATAATATAAACCTAACATAATTTAATAGCAGAAGAACGTAAAGGATTATTAAGTATTATTATATTAACTAAGAGAAAGGTCAGGTTAGTTGGTCATTTGTCCACTCCCTTGAACAGTCCAACAAATAGATCACATCGACTGCATGAGTTTGTGATGGAGTGGACTTGGGAGTGTAAGCTTTATTGTTGTTGCCCATTCTTATGTACGACTCCCCCTCCCTCCCTCCCTCCCTCCCTCTCTCTATCTATATATCATTATATATCTGTGTCGATGTCTCTCTCCCTCTCAAGATATAAAATTCTCCTCTTTCTCCCTCCCTCCCTACCTCAAGTGCTCCTCTGTCTCTCTCTCCTCCCCTTGCCCTTTCAAGCTTTCAAATTCTCCTCGTACTTATATTTTTAAGCTCTTAAATTCATTAAAAACTCTTTAACCGAAGTAAAAAAAACAATAAAATCACTCAAACATGCAAGTTATGGCTAAGTATAGAATATATGAAGCACATTTCTGTTCTGTGTGCAAGCATATTATTTGCAAAAAGCCTTGCATCAAATATTTTATGTATCATCATCACTAGATTGAATGAAAGTGGTCGAGAGACAATTCCAGTTGTATAAGCTCTGAATCCCCTTAAATTTAGTTTGGAAAGTCAGTTGTATAGTTGAATCATTGTTGGTAAAAAAATTATTCTGATCTAAAAGTCAAGGACATCTTGTCATTTTTTAGTACAATCCAGGACTATTGTATACGAATGCATTTTTTGAATGAAGTAAAGCTTGTTTGTCTTGCATTATGTATTTGAACATTATGTATCTAATAAATTATGCTATATTGTTTTTAGATATAGGACTAAACTTGAAGTGATTCTTATACTTTTGTTCATAGGTTGAAGAGGCAGACGATATACCAAATGTCCCTTCTAATATTACTAATGAATCAGACGTCAAAGAAAAAAAGCCAGCTCAACAAACAGCTGACAAAGGGGCGCAGGAACCAAGCTCTGTGAATATTGACGCTGCTAAACTTCCACCTCACGTGGTTCTTGAAATGCCGGCATTATCCCCAACCATGGTAAGCAAAAGAGCAGATCTTAATATCTTCATTTCTCTTCTTAGTTTGGTGATTGTGATCGTTGTTCTTTGTTTTGCAGAATCAAGGTAACATCGCTAAGTGGTTAAAAAACGAAGGTGATAAGGTTAGTAATATCTACTATAGGCTGCAGCCTGCAAGTGAAATACCCGTACATCTTTAGTGGGTAAATTACATGGTTTTTTTTACTGCTTTTGAGATTGCATTTGACCTGATCTGCAGATAGAGGTTGGTGATGTGATTTGTGAGATAGAGACTGACAAAGCTACTATTGAACATGAATGTCTTGAGGAGGGGTATGTTTCTTCCGATAGCACTGAGTTTGAATTCACATATTGTCTTCAGTTTTCTGTTATTAGAGTGCATACAATTGCTTTCCCTAACATTTTGACTATTCTGAGTTGAGAATCTCAGCAACACCAAAATCCAGATGGTAGGTTATTAGCACTAAATGCAATTGTGTGCTTCCGTTCAATGTTTCCGTTGTCCTAGTTTAATGGAAAAGGAAGAAGATAGAGTATCTGGTTGTCTGTGACCATTTGTAGGACAAAGAGGATTGTCATTAGGACGTTCTTGTTTAACTTATTGGTCATAAAATTCTTCAATGTATAATTGGTGATTCCACTCATTTTAGTAATTAATTGCTGTGTGTACTTGAACAATCGGTTTTGTTTAATACTCTCTATGTAGTTGCTTAAGATGCCACACATAATCTAATAGTTGACTTTTCATTTTTGATAGCATTGGTTCTTTTTCTTGCAATATATTAAGTTTCTATACACAAATATTAATATATACCATACAGTTAATAGTCTAAAATGTTGATGTTCAACAGTAAAAAAATAATATTCATTTTGCAAATAAAAAACTTTGGCCTCTGCTAAATCTAGTAGAGAATTGGTGCACATGAATAATGAACCAGAAATAGGTGACAAGTTTCATATAAATGTTCAATTTTCAACATTAAGGTAAACTGCATAGGTAATAGATGTATGTATGTACATTGCACAATGTAGTCATACGCAGGATATCGTAGGTGCTTTACTGCCTAGTTCTCCTGACGCTGTTAGAGCCATGAAAAGCTATGCCATTATGACGATCATCGTATTTTGATCCAGACTGCACCTTTTTCACATTGTCAATAATTGTTTGCTTCAGGTTCCTGGCCAAGATACTTGCACCTGAAGGTTCTAAAGACATTGCAGTTGGACAACCCATTGCAATTACTGTAAGTGATCTGCATTATGTATTCCTTTCCACATCTCCAAGATTTAAATTCAGTTTATACTGTTTCAAGTAACATAGCTCTTTTTTTGGTAATAAACCTAGTCTTTGTTCATTTCTCTTTGTCTGTTAATATCTGCTGGTACATGGATTAATTTCATCTTTTTCTCAAGGTGGAGGATTCAAATGATATTGAGGCTGTCAAGTCTTCTGTTACTGGTAATTTGCCAGTAAAGGAGGGAAAATCAGCTCCTCATGAAGCAAAGACGGAAGTGAAAAGTGGGAAAAATGGGAAAAGTGGGTTTACTAGGATTAGTCCATCAGCAAAGTTGCTAATAAATGAACACGGATTAGATGCTTCATCTTTACTAGCATCAGGTCCTCGTGGTACTCTGCTAAAAGGTGATGTTTTAGATGCAATAAAATCAGGGAAGGGTTCTGCGAAATCTTCTTCAGCTGGGAAGAAATCTCCACCTCAAGTTCAGCCACAAACTTCTTCATCTGCATCGGAGAGTGTTGGAACTCGCAAACAGCAGTCAGATTCTTTTGAAGACCAACCTAATAGTCAAATTCGTAAGGTATTTTTCTAATTAGATCTGTGATACATATATGTTTTTGGGCACAGTGTGATTTCATATATGATGAGAAGTTATCCATGGTGTTGAAAGCACGTAGATGACTCCATTACAATCTATGCCCATCTCCTGATTGGCTTCATGTTTTAAACTAATGTCTTGGCAAAAAGACCCAGACAATGGCTTACGATGTCATGTATGTAACAGATGTTATCGATGTTCTCAATCAATTTAATGCAAATTAAGAATATCCAATTGGGCCAAGTATAGGGTGAATTTACAATGATCCCATTTAAAACAAAAATGATGCACGAAGCTAAAGCTCCTGATGAGATCAAATGCTTTATTGATGATAGCAAGCACAACTAATTTGCACTCTTAAGTCTTAACCACCAAATACTCGCAAAAGCCCATTAGTGGTGGTTCTTGAGATCCCTTACATGAAACCACACAAGCTCACCTGCAGCTACAAGTCTAGTTTTAATTAGGTATACTTTTAATATCTCTCCCTTGATGCAGGACAGCCTGTAAGGAACCCAAAGAAACTATTTGGGAACAACACTGTAGGCTGTGGAAACCCCGATAAGTAGAAAATTCTAGAACATATGTATTGATTATTATCTGTAAGTAAATTAGGGACGAATCACGATTATCTTTTAGAATCATATATTGTTCAGGAAAGTATTATATAGGTTTAATATATATATAGTGAGTAGCTATTATGTATTGGAGCAGATTTTGATTTTTGAACTATAGAGAATATTGTGTTCTGTCTTCTCTGGGACCACTTTGATGAGGGATGGGGTTAGAATTAGGGTTTTGGGACAAAGATCAGGATAATTCTCATGAAAGAAAAAACAAAACCCAATAATCTCTATATTTTAATCAAAATCTGCTCCAATACAAAATAGCTACTCACTATATATAATAAACCTATACAATACTTTCCTAAATAAAATATGATTCTAAAAGACATTCTTCCTAATCTTCTTAAAGTTTATTATTATACATATATTTTTAGAATTTTCTACTTATTGGCCTCTACAGACTATAGTATTGTTCCCAAAAAGTTTCTTTGGGCTTCCTTACGGGCTGTCCTGCATCCAAAGACATGAGAGGTCATTTAATTTTAAGTGGTAGAAATATCGTTATTTGGTGGCATGACCAGAACAGTTTCGCTTTAAAGGGTGCTTCCGTGTTGATATAGAATCTGTTCACTTAAATTTCAGTCTAGTCATTAGTTAGCCTTTTCATTTTGATACATTGACGGTTATCATTCTGTTTAGGATCCCTAGGAAATAGTTCTCTATATTCTACATTTGGTAATCATCGCTATAAATACTATAGTATTAATATTTTAGAAAAATGTGTAGTTACATTTAGCTAGATATTCCGGAAGCATCAGTTAACTTGTTAACCTATCATTCATGTGCAACACCACAATGTACTGGTTTTTTGATAATAAAATTTTGATATTCTGCTTACTTCTGATATGATCTTTTTGGTTAATACTCAAATTGGTTCTGCAGGTGATAGCGAAAAGACTCTTGGAATCAAAACAAAATACGCCTCATCTATACATATCTTCAGGTTCTGGAACTTGTATGAAGTACTCTATGTTTGTCATCTGGCAATTGAACATGAATATCTGAAATAAAATTTATATATTCTTAACAGATGTGATACTGGATCCTCTACTTTCTTTTAGGAAGGAGCTCAAAGGTATGCAATTTAAGATCTACGTAATTTTACTTTTTGATTTTTTTTACCACTATTGTAGATGACATTTCGTTCTTGTTATACAGAGAAATACAATGTTAAAGTTTCGGTAAATGATATTGTCATCAAAGCCGTTGCAATTGCGCTGAAGAATGTACCAGAAGCAAATGGTAAGATATATCTGTGACATGTTAGTTAATGGACATTGCAACAAGGAAGACTTGTCATAGAGTACATTTTCTCATAAACTCATGCATCTTATTGTCACGACTTTCTTCCTCAAGGATGCGCAGTGACAGATCTGAACAATAATTCACTTCGTAATTACTAGATGACCTTCTTCTTTTTAGGTTGTTCAATGGTAATAGTTGCTTTGAAGTTTGTATATTTCGTTTGTGTACTGGGCAATCACTTAATAAATTTCTTCTGTCAATTATCTAGAATTTATTTTGTTAACTATAGTGGCAATAGTTGATTGTCTAATGCATTGCAGCATTCTGGAATGATGAGAAAGGTGAAATCGTGTTATGTGATTCTGTTGATATATCAATTGCGGTTGCAACTGAGAAGGTGCGCTGTATTCCTCATTTGTTGTTTTCCTGGTTTTTAAACAAGATTTTGTCTCATTTATCTTTGGAACTCAGGGATTGATGACTCCAATTGTGAGGAATGCAGATCAAAAATCTATAAGTGTGATTTCGTTAGAGGTATAGCTGGATTTTAATGGCATTTATGTTTGATATCCTTTACACTTGAAATATTGTAATGTTATGACAAATAACTAAACAAGCTTCAAAGTAGCAAAAGCTATTAATATTCGATGATTTAATAATGAAAAAGGCAACTTATCAAAATCCCCGGTACTAACTAATATATAAAATGGAGTTGCTGCATATTACAACAAGTCTTTATCAAACAGTGGGGGATAATGACCGAATGTGGTTAGAATGTTTTTGGGGACATAATTTAGATTAGTGATAGCCTGCTAACTCTACTGTTAGTGCTCACGATCTTTGTGCACAAATGTGAAATGATAATAAAACTTGGAAATGCAAAATAACAGTTGATAAAGTCTACCTATGTATGAGATATTTGTGCACAAATGTGAGAGCTTATATATTGTAATATGGATGGAAGATCTTTATCCATTAGAAGTACAACCTTTTTGCACAGTCTGAAAGCAGAGTGATAACTTGACACAATTTGTGAATGCTGCTGCAAGAAATGTGGACGGACACCTGTCATGAAGTGCCTATAAAGAATAGCACTACCATTCTGTGCTATAAAGGAAAAGAAAAAGTGCACCAAAGTGGAGAACAAATGTGCAAAAGTTCATGGATGCTCAACCGGGAATTATAAGTGTCAAAGTCTAGGTTTACTCGTAAGTTCACATGAGGTGGATGACACATAGAAGATTACACTGAGATGTTGAAGAGGAATTAATATGTTTTTAAGTATGAATTTATCCATAATAGTGACCGATAATATTTAATTCTGAAGAATTAAACGTAATATGGCATAACGATTTGAAAGATTTATTACATCGAGAAATTGTCAAAAAGCTACAGGTCAAGAGCATGCTTAAATTTAATTAGACGGGTAGGAAATTGCTTACTTTACATCTTTATACATTTACTGTTGCATTACAAAATGAAAATTTAACATGAAGTCAGGAAACAATCTTTACCAAGTCCTCGACCAATAGACTAACTAATGAATTCAGATCAATGAGAATAGTTTATTAAGTCTCTGTATCCTGGATTAAATCTTATCAGGTCAAGGAACTTGCAGAAAAGGCACGGACGGGAAAACTGTTACCAAATGAGTTTCAAGGGGGGACTTTCAGGTGAATTTCAACCAGAAACTTTAGTTGTATGTTTGCACTTCCAGAGTGCTTAAAGTAGTTAACAATAATTTAATTGTTTTGCAGTATTTCAAACTTGGGAATGTTTCCGGTGGACCGCTTTTGTGCAATCATTAATCCCCCACAGGTTCCATATCTCTCTCTGGCACACACACTAACACAGCCCCCCCCCCCCCCCCCCCTGCTCGAAATATATATATGTGTGTGTCAAGGCCCTGTTATAATAACCTTGTCATACCCAGAAAGTGTTTGGAGTTGCATCGCAGGCCGTCTCCTTTGTCGAAGCAAATACTTCGTCCGGCCTTAAGAAAAAGGCAGTTTAGGCCAAAAAGAATTTTAAAAAACTAAGTCATGGTTGTAAGGATAAGATCGCAACATAACTATTAGTAATTTTGTACTCTAATATATGTGTTTTTTTACACAAATAATAGAGATAAAATTTGTCAAGGGTAATATAGTCAAGGACAAGATCTACCACATTTATCCAGGACGAAGGGAGTATTAATGTTCAGTATGTTGTTAGACTTGTGAGAAGGAAAAAATGTTTTTTTCCTAGGAGGTAACTTGTTTTTTCTTTTTTCAGGCTGGTATTCTCGCAGTTGGTAGGGGCAATCAGGTTGTTGAACCCATAGTTGGAATAGATGGTATATTATTTCCTTATACTATTATTTAGGCCACCTAATTTTATTTTATTTTAATTCTTTAACACAACTACTCTTCTATAGGCGTCGAGATGCCCGGTGTCATTACAAAAATGAATCTAACACTATCTGCTGATCACCGAGTTTTTGATGGAAAAGTAGGAGGTAAGTGTCCCCGTGAATTTCATCCATCAGCTACTTAAAATGTGGAGCTGTATGACATTGGCACAGATCCCTCTGCTATAAATTTAATGAAGAGTTTAGGTGTTCTTTCATATTACTAGTGTGCTAGCCGCTTAATGATTGATGTAATTTATACTTGTAGGTGATTTTGTCAAGGCTTTAAGTTCAAACTTTAGTGATATTCGAAGGATGCTATTGTAGAATAATGAAAGAGTGCTCTCAAATCAAGACACGAAGTACCTACAGGGCAAGCATTGTGGGTGTACAATATTCAAAATATAGATTTGACATTCTCGGAAAGCTACTTTCCTCCACACTTTTTGTTGTGTTATCTGGGTTTACCAGCTTTAAATCTCTCGGCTCCAACCTTTCTCGAGACCTTTCAAGTGCTTATTTAAACAGTTCATGTCATGGCTTACACATTTTTTTACTTGGTAGTTGCCATGAAATTTGCGCTGGCTAGTGTCCATTTTGTATAGGAAATAATGTGCAGGATAGCCTTGAAGAATGTGCATAGTTTTAATAATGAAACTCAATTTTTTGGCAACTTGTTGCGCCATTAAACCATATCATGCTAGCAATTTTCATAATAAACTGCATGGGTGTTTGAACTCATATCCTTGGACTATGTGGAAGTAGCAGGCTAGCAGCTAGCTTGTTTTTTGTTTCTTCTGTTTCTCCCAATTATAGAATGAAGAAGTATTTCATTTTTAAGTTGGTATTGATAAATATTTTTTCCGGGCTCAGTTTACTTTCAGTTTACGTATTAGCGCAATTATATGTAGTCTGATATCAAAGAAATCGACACTGCATGGTCTTTGAAGAATTGGAAAGAGGCCGAAATAGAAGTCGCTTGTTGTCGACCAGGACCCTTACACTGTGTTCCACAATTTCAAAAGAAAAGAAAAGAAAAGATTGCTATTGATTATAACGGAAAAGAAATGAAATTTTCACAATTTTCTTCCATGTGTTCCTGGAGTCGTTGGAAAGAAAAGAAAATGATTTAACAAATTTTCTTTTACTTGTTCCCCTGTACCTAAAGAAAAGAAAAGAAGATTAGTAATTTACAATTATGTCCTTGTTTTTATTTGAAAGAAATTGCATCTTTATCATATAAATAAGAGATGCAGTGAAATAGAATATATAATCACATGGGACCATATAGTTTCAACTTTCATAAATTATGTCTCAAAATATTTCATTGAATTCATATCTTTTTAGAAAAAAATCACAGTACTGACTGCACACTATATTAAAATCACACATTGTGGTGCATTGTAGAAGCATAGGCAGATTAATATAATAAACTAGATTGTGTTTCTAATCCAAAACTCAGAACATGTTGTGGTACCTTGAGAAAATAAACCAAAGATACAAAATCTTTGAACTCTATACAAAAATATGCAACGATGTATAAAAACCAAATATAAAGTCATAATATTTTTGAAAAAATAAGAAGCATTCTAGAACATCCAGAAATAATAAACTCAAAGCAAATCCTATAAAAAAAATGAGTTTAAGAGAGTAAAATAAACATGTTCATGATTCAAGTTCCCACTAGAAACTAAAGAATCAAGACATTTCACAGACTACTCAAGAAGCATCACGTCCAATTATCTCGTCCAAGATAGTTTTTCACACTCGAGCTGGGCAACCAAAGAGCTTGTGCACTATCCTAATTTTTAATCAAGAAAAGATATGCTTTGGCAATTGTTTTTGGCTCCAAGTTCATAAGCTCCAATTCGCTATAAAGTAGTGGCGGAAACAAAGCTTTTTAAAGATATGGAGCTGAAATATCTTACAAATTCTTTTCTGATATTTTTTAAAGAGAAGTTAAATTATGATTAAAAAAAGTTTCTATTTATTTTCAAGACTTATTAACACTCAAAAATTCTTATAGACGTTTTAAACTATCTGGGACACAGCATGCCAGTCCCTCCATATCTGAGAAACATGTCCAGCATTTTCAAAAAACTATGTGCTATACCACAAAGAAGACATCCTCTGCATTTTTGACATTAAAGGAAGATGGATCATCACTGGAATCATTTGCCCCCGGCTGAATCCATCTTGCCCAAGCTCACTTCAGAACAAAAAACCCTCCAAGTGCATAAACCTTGAACAGTCACAACAAGTCTAGTTATAATCAAATGTTTAAGTAGCCTATCAAATTGCACATATAACACAACCATAATGCAGAACTGAAAGGCACACCAAGACTTTGTCTCTTATAAAGACTTGAGATAACCTGTTGCTACTTAGCTTACAGACCTTATCATAGGCCTGACAAAACCCATTTAGGTCTACTACAAGAGAAAAGTTATGTTTGCAACCAAGGTAGTGGATCCAAGGAAATAAATAATTTATAGAAAGACTTGAAACCCATTTATAGCATGTCGGAAGGGCGAGCAAGGGCACAAAACACTCTGTGTAAAGGGACAAATATAATTATAAGTGTATCATAAGCACTAAACACAGAGTTGCTTGGTTTAGCATATCGAGAAACCAGAAGTCTCTGAATGGTTTAGCATGTAGAGAAACCAGAAGTCTCAGAATTGCTCGTATTAACTTATATACATTAATAAAGACATGTTTTACAGTAGTAAACATGAGGCAATTATAAAGCAACTCCAACTAATAATCCCTTATCAAATGTAATTGCTTGTTACATGGTGTTCCTATTTGTTGTTATATCCCATTATGCCTGCTGAACATTAAAATTCTCCACGTCCATCACAGAGTTCAAACCTAAAATAGGATTGTGTCCCACGCTTAAATCTACATTTGAGACTTCAAGGACAGTTTGGCACCTATATGATGTAATATTTTTACGGAAAAATGAATCTTGGAATCTCCATGATCCAACTCTCAATAGTCGGGACATGACAAGGGAATTGGGAATTTCAAAGATCTACACTAGGTCCGGGATCATATCACAAGATCCACTACTTGCACACGGAAAGCTAATACATCCTGACCCCACTGCAAAAGTCTCTTAAAAATATTATTAACATAGGACATGGCTCCTTTACTATTATACATTTTCTTGATTGAAGAAGAAAACTGAGGAATATTAGTAGTCCAATATGCCGTAATTTCAAACACCTTGACACTAAATTTCTTAAAAATGAAAAGAAGAGCTGTTTTTGACTTGGTAAACTAAAACTTGCGGAAACATGCCCCCTTGCATATAGAAGTATATACCAAGAAGAACTCCAGTGCAATTTGAATTTTGAACATTAATCAAAAAGGATCATCACTTGACTTCTTCTTTGTCCTCTGCTCATTCCATTTTGCCCACGCCCACTTCAAAATAAAATACCCTCCAACCGCAGAAACCTGAAAATAGACACAGGTATAGTTCAGAACAATAGTTTGAGTAGCTTATCAACTTATATATACAAGACAATCGCACTGTCTTCAATTTTTTGGACTTGATTTGATTATTTCGCCAATTACATCTTTTTTATAATACAAAAGAGCAAATGGCATGTTAACACAATATCGCAAATAAAGATAGTGACTACAGATTTAAGAGTCTTCATCTCACATAAAGACTTCACATAACCTTTTCCTTTAGACTTACTATGTAAAAAGTTTCTGTTTGCCACCTTTCAGTCCATAGTTAGTGGATTCAATGAAATAACTGATTTTTGAAAGACTTGAAAAAAGCTTCGACATGGAGAACCCTAGCATGTCAGAAGAGATGGAAATCGGCAAGGGTATGTATACCCATAAAATTGTACCAGTAGAGGGGAAAAGCTACATTCTAAGTAATTACAGGGACTAAAACCGGATATGCTTGGTTTGTATGTAGAGAAATCAGGTCCTTATTGTTTACGTATTTACAAAGACGTGTCTTAATGTAGCAAATACGTTTATAAAGCAACTTTAACTGATTAAGTCTTATGATATTATGATCTATTCAACTAATATTCTTGCCGATCTTTTTAAATTTGTATAAGCCTGTCTGTCACAGACCTAAAACCTAAATTATATTTGCATCCCCATCCCGTACTTGAATCTACATTCAACCTATCTAAGGTAATTTGGCACCTTTGTGGCTATATGTAATTTAAAATTTCACCCTAAGCATAACAATGGAATTAGGAAGAACAACAGCCTACCCATCGTGTGAGTCGGGTAAATTTTCTACAAAACATAGACTATGAGGATTGAGGACACACAATCAGGTCAGAAATTGGCAAACCAATAGATACATACATACATACATAAATGCACACATTTGATTTGAACTAATAACAAACCAATATCAGAAAGAAAGAAAACAAAAGAAAAGAAAAGTCACCTGCTGCCACAACACCAAAGAATTGGTCTCTTTCTTCACTTCTGAGGAGGAGAATCAACTTCAACAGTTTGCCAAACTTAGAAAAAACAAGTAAAACAGAAAATACAAGTAAAACGTGATTAGCTTTAAATAAGTCATAACAGGATTTTCTTTAAATAACTGATTTTCTCGCACCATAAATTACTTTACTTGTTTTTCATTCTTTTTACAACTCATTAGCAAGGTGTAAGGTGTTGGTGTTTCCCATTGTTTTTTTTTTTCTTCTATTTGTCACGGGGCAAGTGTTTTCCCCCTGATCATTATCAGGTTACTGGACTCTGGGGCCTGGCCTTCTGTTCAAAAATTCAATTTACTCCATTTTTTAATGACGGCCCACTATTTACTTTGTCACTGTACTTTGTTTTTATTCACCCCCACTAATTAGATCCGACAATTTTATACACGACACAAAAATTTAGTGTTTGCATTTTAAGTACACGACGCGAAAATACACGAACACGAAAGTACACGACCCCAATTTAGTGTCGTTTTTGGATTTACCCTTCAAGTACACGACACGACACGAAGTACACGACATAAATAAATATATAAATAATTAAAAATATATATTATATATATAGTATAAATATTAATTGATATTACACGAAAATAATGTGAACTTTAAGAAATTTCGTGTAAACATTCGTGTTTTCGTTGTTATTCGTGTCTATTTCGTTTTGTTTTGTTTCGTGTACACGAATGGTACACGAAAAAATTCATGTATCTCATGTCGTGTCGTGTTTGTGTTACCGTTTTGGGTACAGGATTTGAATTCGCGTCGTTTTCGTGTATAATCAAAAACTGCACGAAACACGAAATTACACGACACGAAACGACATGACTGACATCGTCGGAGAACAATGTCGTGGACACCACTGATTTGCCAGGTCTACCAATAATGATGCCCAGAGCTTATGTAGTTATGTTAATATGTTACGGTGAATAAAATAATAACGATACTTAGAGCAAGTCCAACAGCTTATCTATTTTATGTCCTAAGTCAAAATTTAGGTAATATGACACAAAAAAGTGCTCCAACAGTGTCTTAGTGGTTACTTAAAACACTAGGACATTGCTCTCATTACTTATCTTTAGAGCAAGTCCAACAATGTCCTAGTTGGTTACTTATAAATATTATATAATAATGTGTCCGAGTGATTTAGGGACTTGATTTCTTGTAGGAACTCCAACAATATTATTTATATTCATTCCCTATTATTATTATAATAATATATTTGAAAAGAGAGAGAAAAATAGTGGAAGAAAGAGAGAAAAGAAATGTAGAAAAAGGAGGGAAGTGGATTTTTTATTCTTGGAAATTGAATAGGTAATGGCTAGTGGTTACCTATTAATAGGTAATGAGATGGATGTCCTAGTGATTTAGGTAATCACTAGGACATTGTTGGAGCATCATTTTTTGCTAAATTACTTATATTTGAGGTTAGGACATGATATAAGTAAGCTGTTGGACTTGCTCTTAGGTAACCACTAGCCATTACTTATTTCATTTCTATCAATAAAAAATTTATTTCCCTCCTTTTCTTAACTTCTTTTCTCTCTCTTTTTCTACTTGTTGTCCAATCTCTTTTCAAATTTATTATTATAATAATAATAAGGAATGAGTATAGGGATTATTGTTGGAGTTGACATTCAAAAACTTGTCCTAAATCACTAAGACTCTTTATTTTATTATATTTATAAGTAACACACTATGACATTGTTGGACTTGCTCTTAGAAAATAAAATAATATTCCCTTTGTTCCATTTTGTTTGAGCCACTCTCATTTTCTGAATGTTGTAAAAAGAATGAATTTTCCTTTTATAGCAATCATTTAAGATTGTTTCAACCACACACTCATGTATTAGAGTACTTTTTTGTCACCCGCTCCCACATTTTTTGTGGTTGAAATTGAAGTCAACAATAATACATTAAAATGTGTGTAATTTTGACCAGCTCATACAATATGGGACTAAGGAGTATTCGTTATACTTAAATCAATAATTTTAATATTATTTTATTTTCAGTAAAAATAACTCATAGTCTCGTACAGTTGATATTTAATAACTTTATGTATTTCAAAAGCTTATTATAGAAGTTAAATTTTAGTTGTCTATTTTAGAAAAAAATCTGCATCAATATATATATATATATATATATATATATATATATATATATATATATATATATATATATATACTATTATATAAAGGAGAAGACGGTGGCGGTGAGGTGTCGCTCTCATATCGCTTCGTTCTATTTTTCTAATTTTCTCAATTTTTTGAATTAATAATATTAAAAAATTGAAAAATTCTCAATTACCTTTTAAATGCTTACTAATGGAGGAAACATATAATATTCTTGCATTTAAAATCTTTACTAATGGAAAAAATAAATATACAATAGATCTTTACTAATGGAGGAAACTAAATATCACTAATGGAAGAAACTAAATATTCAATTATAATATTCTTGCCTTCAAAATATCTAAATTAGAAAAAAAAAATATATTACCTTACATTATTTTGAACTTTCCTCTATTATTATCTAAATATTCTCATAATATTTTTTTTAATGAAATTATCATCTTAACATACTGTTCTCCTAAACTTTCTTTTATTATGTAATATAATAGAAAATACATGAACGTTTTGGTAAATAAGAAATTTAAAAATTAGATCGGTCTTGCATAAGAAATTAATTAATTAATACCAAAGATTAGAAAAATTCTCAATTGCCTTTTAAATATTTACTAATGGAGAAAACTAAATATACAATTTCAATATTCTTGCATTTAAAATCTCTACTAATGGAGGAAAGTAAATATAATATTATTGCATTTAAAATCTCTACTAATAGAGAAAATAAATATACAATAGATCTTTACTAATGGAGGAAACTAAATATTACAAATGGAGGAAACTAAATATTCAATTATAATATTCTTGCCTTCAAATATCTAATTTTTTTTTTAAAACGTGTATTAATTTACATTATTTTGAACTTCCTTTTATTATTATCTAGATATTCTCATAATATTTTTTTCAAATGAAATTACTATCTTAACATTCTGCTCTCCTAAACTTTCTTTTTAATATAATATAATAGAAAATACAAGAACATATTGGTAAATAAGAAGTTAAGAAATTAGATCGGTCTTGCATAAGAAATTAAGTAATTACTTGGTAAATAATTAATTATCTTTAATACTTTCATATAAACATCTAATTAAAAGTATAAATATACACCTAAACTCTGTTAATTGTAGGGCTGATCATTTGGTAATTCGGTAACCGAACCGAATTATAATTCGGTTACCGAATACCGAATAAGAAGAAAATTTATAACCGAATTAAGAACCGAAATAATTTCAGTTATTTACCGAACCGAATTAAATATTTCGGTTAAAACCGATTACCGAATTAAAAAACCGAATTAGAAATGAAAGTCTAAAGTAAACTCAAATGTTAACAGAAGATACAGAACAGAATTCACTCAGAACAGAAACATCTCCCAGGCCCAGGTTTAATACAAATAAGAAGCTAAATAGCTAATACATAAATAAGAAAATGCTCCTAGACTTGCTAGCAACACACTGCACAACAGTACAACACACTGACACGGTGACACTGTGACACAGTCACACAGGCGACATGCCACAACAACTCAGCAAGCAACTCAGAAGTCAGAAACAACTAAACAAGACAGGCAGCTCTCAGCAACCAGCAGCAACACAGAAATACACAACCATCTGCAAAATAGAATACCTGTAGAAACAAAACAGCAGAAACAAAAACTATGATCCAGTTCAATGCCAAATTTAAGAATAAAAGAATGTACTGCTCTATTATTTCTAAAAAGGACAGGTGTACAACTTCTGATTCTGTCGTAACTTAAAATTAGGTTTTCATTTTTATCTGGAATACTTCTGACTGGAAATTCACTTGTCTTTTTTAAGTTTTCATTTTTATCTGCAATTTGACACGAAAGCGAGCAGTCATCCAGAACTCTTGATTTAATTAATACTGATTAGCTCTAATTCCTAATATACTTAAAAGAAGTATGCATCATTCAGTTCTCAGACTATCAGCCAGCAAGTAAAAGCATCTAGTCAGAATTGCAGGCCAGAACAACAGAAAAATTGCAGTAAAAGAACAACAGAAAGCCAGAAACCAGAAAAATTGCAGTAAAAGCTAGAAAGAGTAGCAGACAGTAGCAGTAGGCTAGAAAGACAGAAAAATAGAGTAAAAGCAGAGCATTACAGAATTGGCAGTTGTTGAACGAAATCTTAGATTGATCAGAGGTAAGATTATATACCTTACAAGTTCTCAAGTAGGCGGTTAAACCACTTGTACCATTTGCTCCTTCCCCACTATAATCTTTGTGACAGTACTTACATCTTGCCCTTGTTTCACCTTGCTCATTCTTGAATCTGTCAAAATGCGACCAAACACTACTCCTTAGTTTCATTGGTTTGCGTTTTTACGAACTAAAGTCGCAGTATCCACAGGCACAAGAGCCTCAGTGCTAACGCATGTTCCAACTCCAAGAGGATCGTTACTTTCATCCATTGAACTGCAAAGAACAAAAAATCCGACTCTTAATTAATCTTTTCAATTATCTTTTTAAAAAAAATCGAATCGAAAGAACTAAAATGAAAGGAAAGGAATCGATTCAATTACCTTTGATTAATTGATTCTTATATTTGCAGTTAAAAAAGGAAATGAATCGCGGAATCGCCGAATCGAGATTCGAGAGAGACGGCGGCCGGCGGCCAGCGGGCTGTGCGTCTGTGCAGTGCGAGAGACGTAGAGAGTGCGAGAGACGGAGCTGCTGTGAATTGTAATTGACTAATTGTAAAACTACGAAAAAAGTAAAGTAAATAATCTTATTAGTATTACTTATATAAATATAATATATATTATATATAATTCGGTTAATTCGGTAATTTCGGTAATTCGGTAAAAAACCCGAAAAAACCGAAAAACCGAATAAGCCATATTTCTATAACCGAATTGAAATCGAATTATTTCGGTTCGGTTAACCAAACCGAATTATTTCGGTTATTTCGGTTCGGTATTCGGTTAACCGAACCGAATGCTCAGCCCTAGTTAATTGTCTACTGCAATTTTTGTTATCAACAGTGTTCTTCTTTACTTTTTTGTTTGTTCATGTTAAAAGTGTGTATATGAGTACATGAGTATGAGTATGAAACTTTTTCTTTTATATTATTTATCTTATTACGTTTGTTTGTATCCTAATGCAGGATCATATTAAAATATTTGACAAGACAAGTTATTTGTTATTGCCTATTAGTGTTGATTGAGTTAAGACATGGATCAATAAGGAGGGGAATTCATCAGTTAATCAGTTAAAATAATAGGTCGAGCAAGGTGATTTTCATGTACATTTAGTTGTGAATTGATTTATATGTTTACGTGTGTACGTTATTAGTTTTGAATTTATAGTTAAAAGTTGATACACCCGTATACAAGTTAACTCGAAAGTGGAGAATTCATCATGTCTTCAAAACAAATTTTATCACTGTTTTTTAACGTTTAGATAGTTATTGCTCTAATTTTTATGAGAAAAGATTATATCTTTTAGTAAAATATTTTCTCTAATTTATACACGAAAATTCAAAGATAAAAATTGTATTTTAAGAAATTTATAGTGTATGCATTTTGAAGATATCATGTTAAGATTTATTCGACTGAAAATTTTATTTAGTGTGTGAATTTTTAACAAAATTCAATAAATCGGTGCATCTATAACAAAAGTCATACAAGAATAAGAAACATTGAAAATATGTCATTAATTTTTTTTTTTTAAAAAAGAAGAGGTTGTTGTTGTTTTTGTTGTTATTTGTTTTGACAAAAAGAGATCATTATTAATAAAAAAAATTCCCAACAACAAAAATGATGTTTGTTCATATTTTTTTATTTTTTCTTATTGGGAGTAGATTTGGAGGTAGTGAAGATTTTAATAGTTGTGAAGGTATAATTGTAGTTTTTGATTGAACGATCTAGAACTATATATATATATCTATACTATATTATTAAAGCCGAAACATTGAAAGTTTTGGTTTTCGGTTAACGGTCGGTTTTTGGTTTTCGGTACTTTTTCTAATTAATAAATTAATAATATAATCAAAATTCGGGAAAGTTTTATTCTACATTAATATTTCACTATATTTTACTACATAAAAATCAAATAATATTGAAATCTAATCAAAAAAATGGAAATTTGGGATCTAATCTGTTTAAATTTAGGATATAGTGCTACAAATATACTTCTTTCTTTTTAGGATAACGAAAGCTACTATAAATCAAATCTTTAATGGAATTGTATTATTATCAAGTTACCAAAATAGTAACTAGATGATTGACTTTTATAATTAAAATATTTTTTTTCAAACAAAATCTACTCCTTTTCCAAAAATTTCATTACAATTATCTTTAAATTAAAACATTTTACCTTTTATATTTGTTATTACTAAAATCTATGTTTTCCAAAAATATGAGGTGCAATCCTTACTTATTTATTTTAAAACCTATTTTAATACTCTATTTAATATATAATAAAATAATATAAAAATAGTAACTAACTGATTACCTTTTATAATTAAAAAAAAATCTAACAAAATCTACTCATTTTCCAAAAATATCACGACAATTACCTTTAAATTAAAACATAATATATTTTATATTTCTTATCACTAAAATCTCTATTTTCTAAAAATATGAGGTGCAATCCTTACTTATTTATTTTAAAATCTATTTTAATACTCTATTTAATAAATAATAAAATAATATAAAAATATTAACTAGCTGATTGCCTTTTATAATTAGATCATTTTTTTCTAACAAAATCTACTTATTTTCCAAAAATATCACGGGCAATTACCTTTAAATTAAAATATATTATCTTTTATATTTGTTATCACTAAAATCTCTATTTTCCAAAAATATCAACTGCAACTCTTACTTATATATTTTAAAACTTATTTTAATACTTTTAATTATTTAAAAAAAACTTACCTATTTTAACAAGTGAGCGTATTTTTTTTAACAAATACAATTAATATAATTAAAACACATCATCACCAAAATCCCTATTTTCCAAAATTATGAGGTGCAATCCTTAATTATTTATTTTAAAATATATTTTAATACTCTATTTAATAAATAATATAAAAATATAAAAATATTAACTAGCTGATTGCCTTTTATAATTAAAACATTTTTTTTCTAACAAAATCTACTTCTTTTCCAAAAATATAACGGGCAATTACCTTTAAATTAAAATATATTACCTTTTATATTTGTTATCACTAAAATCTCTATTTTCCAAAAATATCAAGTGCAACTCTTACTTATATATTTTAAAACTTATTTTTATACTTTTAATTATTTAAAAAAACCTACCTATTTTAACAAGTGAACGTATTTTTTTTAACAAATACAATTAATATAATTAAAACACATCATCACTAAAATCCTCATTTTCCAAAAATATGAGGTGCAATCCTTACTTATTTATTTTAAAACCTATTTTAATACTCTATTTAATAAATAATAAAATAATATAAAAATAGTAACTAGCTGATTACCTTTTATAGTTAAAACATTTTTTTATAACAAAATCTACTTCTTTTCCAAAAATATCACAGACAATTATCTTTAAATTAAAATATATTACCTTTTACATTTGTTATCATTAAAATTTCTCTTTTCCAAAAATATCAAGTGCAACTTATATATTTTAAAACCTATTTTAATACTTTTAATTATTTAAAAAAACTTACCTATTTTAACAAGTGAACGTATTTTTTTAACACATAAAATTAATATAATTAAAACACATCTAAAAATATTACGTGCAGTTACTTTTTTTTAATTAAAACATGTTAACTTTTCTATTTGTCCTTATTAAAAAAACTTACTTATTTTAACAAGTCAACATATTTTTTTAATAAATACAATTAATATAATTAAAACACTTCTAAAAATATCACGGTCAATTACTGAAAGGCATATGCTATAGCCTATTTGTAATTCGAGGATTCTACTCAACTTAAACAAGAATGTAATAAGTAAATATTAGTTCAGATGTCACAGGAATCTCAGAAGATTATATCTGTCAAAGAATGAAGATTAAAGTCATCTACAGACTTGAAGTGATTCTACATTGAAAGAAGCTCAATTTATTGATCAAGCCTCAATGAAGTATTCAAGCTCAGTGGATTTATTAAAGTGACGGAGATTTCAAGTTGTGACAGCAAAAGGTACTGATTACGGAGTTCTTGAATGGAAAGGAAGTGAATCACTACTTAAAGTTAAATAGATAAAGAACAAACATTGTCGTTAGTCACTCATGAACCAGACAGTGCATCGAGTGTCAACGTACTATTGTGTTTGTTATTTATCTAAGTTTTAAGTGATTCTGGAATTAAGTGAGAAGTCAATTAATTCTATTTATTCTCTTATAAATAATTAATACTATTGAGTAAATTATTTATTAAATTAATTCTGTAAAGAATTAATTTAATACATAATTTATTTAGTTAATTATTTAAATTAGAATAAAAAGAAATTAATTGAGAAGTCAACTAATTCTATTTATTCTATTATAAATAATTAATACTATCAAGTATATTATTTATTAAATTAATTCTGTAAAGAATTAATTTAATACATAATTTATTTAGTTAATTATTTAAATTAGAATAAAAATGAACTAGGAAGACTTAGGTTTGAACTAGGAAGACTTAGAAAAATGAACTAGGAAGACTCACAAGTGAGTCTTCCCGAAAGTCTTCTTAGGCCAAGCTCAGTCTTACCGATTGTCTTCCATGAACAATACCTTGTCTTCCCGAAAGTCTTCCAAGGCTTAATTCACTTCTGATAAAGTGGATTGCACGTGGTCAACTTAAAGAAAAGCAAATGATATAAAGAAGACAGAAGACAATTGGCCACCAATTAATTCACATATTACAATTCCAACAGAAAGAAAAAGAGGCAGAGCACTTTAACATTTCATTCCTCAACTGTCTTAAATTCTCTCAACGGAAAAGCTTCAAATTTCATCAAGTGAATTAGTTCTTGATTTGTTCTTAACATTTAATCCATAAGAATCATTTCACTTGTACTGCTTTGACTTTCTAGCGGATCATAATCCCTAGATTTTATATCGAACTACTTTTTAGTATTCGATCCTTTTTATTACAAAAATAGATAAATTCATGTCGAATTTATTCTAGATTTGTTTTATCAAGAACCTTTGTAATCAGTGATCAAATTGTAACACTCGTCAAGTTTAATATATTTTATATTTAACTTGAATATTGTTTCAGTTTTTATTCCGCATTAATTTGTTCTAAATTGTTAAATCTTCAAAGGACAAATTCGATTAAACGGTATCGTTTGTATTCAACCCCCCTTCTACAAACTTATCAGGACCTAACAATTGGCATCAGAGCCTTTTGATTGATATACAAATCAAAGATCCAATTGTTTTGAGATTTTTTTTTCAACTCTGAAATTTTTATTATTCTAAAAATCTCAAAAGATGTCTACTACACAGAAAGTGGGTACAGTGAAAATCCCAATGTTCAGCAAGGAGCATTATCCAATGTGGAAGAAGAAAATGCTCCTATTTCTTAAGGTTGCAAATCCTAAATACATTGATGTGATGAAGAATGGACCAAAACTTCCTATGATTATTGAGGAAGAATTAAAAGAGGGTAACATTGTTACTAGGGCTGCTAGGATGTACCCTAAAGATCCCAAGGATTTCACTCCTGGTGAAAAAGAGGATGTTACCTTGGATTCCTGTCTACAGCTGATCCTTATTGATTGTCTTGATCCTATCATGCATAATCATGTCCTAAACTGTGATACTGCCAAACACATTTGGGAAACCATAGAGATAATCAATGAGGGGACAGAGGAAGTTAGAGAGAATATGCTGGAAATTCTCACTTCACAATATGAGCATTTCAGATCAAACCCTGGTGAGGGTATCTCTCAGGTTTTTGAGAGATACAACAAATTAATCAATGATCTGAATCTCAATGGGAAGCACTACACCAACAAGGAGATTAACAAGAAGTTCCTTCTTACACTTCCACCTCATTTGGAGCACAAAATATCTGCAATTAGAGAAGCAAGAGATATGAATGAGATTGCTTTGGAAAGATTGTATGGTGTTCTGAAGACCTATGAGCTGGAGCAGATTCAACAGAGGGAGCTGTATGGAACTGGGAAGATTGTTGGTACCTCTACTGAATTGACTGCTGAAGTCCCACAGAAACTGGAAGTGAAGGCTGTTCAACCTTCCAGTTCTAACATGAATGTTATTGATGCTGAATATGGATTAACATCCATTGATCAATCTGGTGGTGACTTCTATTCTTTAGAAGAACTTGATCAGCTGGAGGATGGTGATTTGGCTTTGATAGTCAGGAAGTTTGGGAAGTTTAGATTCAAGAGGAATCCCAATCTTAAGTTCAGGCCCAGGTTTCAGAGAGGTGATTCCTCATCTTCAAGTGGCACAAGGGGTGGCTACAAAACTGGAACTGTGGAGAGGAGCTCAATCAGATGCTACAATTGCAATGAGTTGGGTCACTTTGCTACTGAATGTAAAAAGCCAAGGCAAGTGACAAGGAACTCATTTGATTCTAGCAAGAAGAATAAGATTGAGAAGGCTTATGTTGCTGAAGGGAAGAGCTGGGATGATACAGACAGTGAAGATGAAGAAGTTGGAAATCTTGCACTTGTGGCAAAAGGAGGCAAACTCTTTGATTCCATGTTATCTTCACCAGACATGTCTGAGGTAAAATTTACTGATGCTGAAATGATTCGTCATCTTGGTGATACTTTAAGTTGTGCACGCACTGAAAATAATAGAATAATTCTTTTGAACACAAATCTTGAAAATGAAATAAAAGAATTAAAACTTGTGCATGTTAATCAGGATGAACTTACTGAGAAAATTGCTTTTCTGGAGAATAGGGTTAAATGTTATATTCAACTGGAAACCATTCTCAAAGAGCAGATTAGTGAGCTCAAAACCAAAGCTAATGCCTATTACAACTCTTGTAAAACGGCTAAAGAAATTTTCAATAAACAAGCTATTGGTAATCATGTCAGTATAGGTTATGATTATAATGAGGCTATTGGATTGCTTGGTATTAATACACCTTGTAGAGTCAGAGAAGAAGGAAAGGTTGTTCCTTATATACTTAAGGGTATTGAAACACCCTTCTGTAAAGAATCCATAGCAGATCCTATGAATGAATACTCTATAATCATTGCTGAAGAGATTTGTGAAGAAGATATGGCTTTGGAAGTTGAACAGTCCAAAAAGTGTATATCTGATATTCCAGTCAAAGTTGCTACAACTAAAAAGACTAAATCAGATATCCATAAGTTGGATCAAAACAACTGTAGAACTAACATGCCTGCTATTAATTCTTCTCATAAAGCATGTGGTGTGAGTAATTGCATGTCTTGTGCTTTTAATGTTATGTATGCTTTCTTTAATAAAAAGCATGTATCTAGTGATAAGACTGCTCCACGTCAACATGTTAATAATAAGAAGCATGTTAAAACAAAGACTACTAGTCCTCCTCAGACTAGAGTGGATTCATTTATCCCTAAGCCTACTCAGAAATGTGTTAAGGCTGGCTATAAATGGAAACGCTCTTATGTGAAAGAGGTTGAAGTAGTTTCAGTTAAAAATGTTGTTTTGCCTGACAAAGGCCAATTCTTTAAGTATGCCGGACCCAATCAATTTTGGGCTCCGAAGAAGGTCTAATCAATTTGATATTGCAGGGAGTTAAACAGGTAAACCGTGTTATATGGATTCTTGACAGTGGCTGTTCAAGGCATATGACCGGAGATAGAGCCCTGCTATCAGATTTGGTTGAGAAAGCTGGCCCAGTGCTTACCTTTGGAGATAACAGCAAGGGTATAACTGAGGATATGGCCTGTTTGAAATCAAGAAATGTTATCAGTCAATAATAACATCAATGTTACATTTGATGACACCTACCTCCCTAATATCCAAAAAGAAGATTCATCTGAAAAGCTGAAGGTTGATAACTTGCCAGACTCAGAATCAGATGATGAAGCCCCACCTGAAGTTGTTGTTGGTGATAACAATGATAATGGTGAGAGTGATGGTGGTGGAAACATTGGTTACAATGGAGATACCACTAACACTGGAAAAGAATCACCAAGACAATCTGCCAACAACTCAGGGGGAGGAAATGAAGGGTCAACTAGTCATTCACAACACCATAATGTAGAACAAGGCGAATCATCAAGATCAAATCTTCCAAGATAAACAGTTTGGATTAGAGCTCATCCTTTTGAGTTGATTATTGGTGATCCAGGTGTTGGAGTCAGAACTAGAAGTGCTACTCAAAATGAATATCATTATTCAGGGTTTCCTTCTGAAATGAAACCAAAGAAGATTGAGGAAGCACTGGGTGATCCTGATTGGGTGATTGCTATGCAAGATGAACTCAATCAAATTGAACAACAACAAGTTTGGAAGCTGGTACCTAGACCGAAGAACAAGAAAGTAGTTGGTACTCGGTGGGTATTCAGAAATAAATTAGATGAAGATGGCATAATCACAAGAGACAAAGCACATTGACATCAGGTATCATTTTATCCAAGAGCATGTCATGAATGGTACTGTGGAGTTACTCTTTGTACCCACAGAGGAACAAACAACAGATATTTTCACTAAATCTCTTGATGAATCCATATTTACCAGATTGGTTGGTAAATTGGGTATGTTAAATAGTTTTAGTGATTAACTTTGTTTATTTTTATGTTTGTTCTTAATTAAATTTACAAGTGTTCATTTGTTGTATATATATTTTTTAAATCACTTGTAAATTTATTTTATCATCTCAATTTCTCTTTTGCATGTTGATTGTAGATTATTGACATGTCTTGTCTAATTGTTAAGCTTCTTAGGTTGAGTAAGTTAAGATGAATTATTTTCTTTAAAAATATTTTTCTCAAATTTTACAAGTTAAAATTGTAGAGAAATCTATTTTTATTGAAAATTTTTTATTTTAAAATATTCAAATATTCTTGTTTTTGTATAAAGCTTGTTAATTTAAATATTCTGAATAATTTATTTTCTTTAAAAATACTTTTCTCATATTTTTTAAATAGAGAAACCTATTTTTATTGAAAATTTATTTATTTAAGAATCATTTAAGTTAGTTTCAGATTGTAAATATTGTTGTTTAAATATTTATGCAAGTTTATATTATTTTTATGCATTTCTATAATATTCTGTATAGTTATTGCCTGTAAATAGTTTCCTGTAAATATTTTTTATTTTATATTTTAGTTTATTATTATTATTTATTTTCTTTTATTTTCTATTTGTCTTAGTTGGTTTGTGTAAATATATTGTATATATTATTTCTGATCTAGCTCTTGCTAAGCTGGAAATTCAGTGCCAAATCCAATTCAGGTATTACTTTCTATCTCTCAATCCACTTCTTTTACTGTTGCTGAACCCAAGTGGTTGTTAGGGCTGACCAAAGGATTGTAGATCCACAATCTTTATCCCAGGTCTTAGAGCCAAACAATGAGTCTACAACTTAATTACTTGACCTCTCAGCCTAAACAGAAATCAAATGTTAAATAAAGAAGTATTTTGATTGAAATAGTGAGTGATCCCACAGCTCTGCCTCCTCTAAAGAAATTCAACATATACTGAGGCATCTGTCAGCCCATCTGTATCCTCTCAATAGGATATGGACTTTGAAATGGCCAATGAACTGTTTCTAGAGACATTCTCTCAACAGGATGAATCTATTGAAATTCGCCATAGGGCCATGGCACTTTGTACTGAGTCAAGCACACTCTCATTACTCACAATGGGAGAAAACAATTTCATTAGATGAAACTCAGGACACAGTGAAAGCAGAGCACCTGCAACTGGTTACAGTGCCTACCATTGTTACGGTAGAAGTGCCTTCATAGGCATCTGAGGGAAAATTTGATTCTTTGCCAAAATTAAATAGAATCATTTTCTCCCCTCCCAGAGTGAACACCTCTGGCTCCCTAAGGGATTTTCCACTCGCAGATTTATCTGGAGAAAGTGGAAGGCAACTTGGTCAGTCTATCACTGAAGCAATTCAGATTTCAAATCCAAGTGATTTGATAGACATGAGTGAGGATCGGGATTTGCGAACTCCCATTGCACCACCACTGACCTCTCTTGAAGAGGCTAGGGTGAGTTTCAATGCAGGTACTGATCAAAAAGGAGCAAACAGACAGCTAATGTTGAGTGATAAGAGTCAAACACTGAGTGAAACACATGCACGTGAGATGAGTGATACACTTACAAGATAAA
Organism: Heracleum sosnowskyi; assembly: GCA_030848705.1. Taxonomy (NCBI): domain Eukaryota; kingdom Viridiplantae; phylum Streptophyta; class Magnoliopsida; order Apiales; family Apiaceae; genus Heracleum; species Heracleum sosnowskyi. The sequence goes on from CM061239.1 coordinate 18,208,583, forward strand.
TTCAAGTGAGTGCACACACAGACACATACACTGCAATGTAGTTAGCTCACATAGCTGATCTACAGGAACATCTATTCAAAACCCAGGCTGATAAAGAATTTTTACAAGCACAAGTGGTTGAACGGTCTTCTTCTTCCACCTCTGTCAACAATCAGCTGGGACTGCTCAAGGAAATCTTGAAGACATTTACTTCCAAGATCAACTCCATCATCTATCTCAACTCCTACTGGCTTAAGATACTCATAAAGTTAAATCTGTAGAGAATTCCTCAACTAAGGGGGAGAAGTTTCTAGACAAGTTTCTACAGAAGTTTGGGGAGAAGTTTCTGTTTCTAAGGGGAAGAAGTTTCTAGAGACTTGTGAAGCTAGGAAGGGGGAGCTGAAAAAGATATAAAAGGTAAAGAGGGAGTTTCAGGGGAGTAAAGGTAAGTTAGCTCTGTTTTGTAAATGTTATATGTATAGAGCTTAGGTAAATCAAGACAGGTTCAATGTTATCATATGTTCAGTCTAGAGGAACATCTGTCTTGTATTTACCTTTACTGGTGAAATCTGGAAATGTCATATTTGATCCAGAACTTTCTAGTATTTACTTAGGCTTAAGAGTCCTATCTTTTTCTTGGTTTTAGTTGAGTGATCCTCTAGGTATTTGGTTGTTATTTTCTAACAAACAAATAGGGGGAGATTGAAAGGCATATGCTATAGCCTATTTGTAATTCGAGGATTCTACTCAACTTAAACAAGAATGTAATAAGTAAATATTAGTTCAGATGTCACAGGAATCTCAGAAGATTATATCTGTCAAAGAATGAAGATTAAAGTCATCTACAGACTTGAAGTGATTCTACATTGAAAGAAGCTCAATTTATTGATCAAGCCTCAATGAAGTATTCAAGCTCAGTGGATTTATTAAAGTGACGGAGATTTCAAGTTGTGACAGCAAAAGGTACTGATTACGGAGTTCTTGAATGGAAAGGAAGTGAATCACTACTTAAAGTTAAATAGATAAAGAACAAACATTGTCGTTAGTCACTCATGAACCAGACAGTGCATCGAGTGTCAACGTACTATTGTGTTTGTTCTTTATCTATTTAACTTTAAGTAGTGATTCACTTCCTTTCCATTCAAGAACTCCGTAATCAGTACCTTTTGCTGTCACAACTTGAAATCTCCGTCACTTTAATAAATCCACTGAGCTTGAATACTTCATTGAGGCTTGATCAATAAATTGAGCTTCTTTCAATGTAGAATCACTTCAAGTCTGTAGATGACTTTAATCTTCATTCTTTGACAGATATAATCTTCTGAGATTCCTGTGACATCTGAACTAATATTTACTTATTACATTCTTGTTTAAGTTGAGTAGAATCCTCGAATTACAAATAGGCTATAGCATATGCCTTTCAATCTCCCCCTATTTGTTTGTTAGAAAATAACAACCAAATACCTAGAGGATCACTCAACTAAAACCAAGAAAAAGATAGGACTCTTAAGCCTAAGTAAATACTAGAAAGTTCTGGATCAAATATGACATTTCCAGATTTCACCAGTAAAGGTAAATACAAGACAGATGTTCCTCTAGACTGAACATATGATAACATTGAACCTGTCTTGATTTACCTAAGCTCTATACATATAACATTTACAAAACAGAGCTAACTTACCTTTACTCCCCTGAAACTCCCTCTTTACCTTTTATATCTTTTTCAGCTCCCCCTTCCTAGCTTCACAAGTCTCTAGAAACTTCTTCCCCTTAGAAACAGAAACTTCTCCCCAAACTTCTGTAGAAACTTGTCTAGAAACTTGGTATCAGAGAAGTCAATTAATTCTATTTATTCTCTTATAAATAATTAATACTATTGAGTAAATTATTTATTAAATTAATTCTGTAAAGAATTAATTTAATACATAATTTATTTAGTTAATTATTTAAATTAGAATAAAAAGAAATTAATTGAGAAGTCAACTAATTCTATTTATTCTATTATAAATAATTAATACTATCAAGTATATTATTTATTAAATTAATTCTGTAAAGAATTAATTTAATACATAATTTATTTAGTTAATTATTTAAATTAGAATAAAAATGAACTAGGAAGACTTAGGTTTGAACTAGGAAGACTTAGAAAAATGAACTAGGAAGACTCACAAGTGAGTCTTCCCGAAAGTCTTCTTAGGCCAAGCTCAGTCTTACCGATTGTCTTCCATGAACAATACCTTGTCTTCCCGAAAGTCTTCCAAGGCTTAATTCACTTCTGATAAAGTGGATTGCACGTGGTCAACTTAAAGAAAAGCAAATGATATAAAGAAGACAGAAGACAATTGGCCACCAATTAATTCACATATTACAATTCCAACAGAAAGAAAAAGAGGCAGAGCACTTTAACATTTCATTCCTCAACTGTCTTAAATTCTCTCAACGGAAAAGCTTCAAATTTCATCAAGTGAATTAGTTCTTGATTTGTTCTTAACATTTAATCCATAAGAATCATTTCACTTGTACTGCTTTGACTTTCTAGCGGATCATAATCCCTAGATTTTATATCGAACTACTTTTTAGTATTCGATCCTTTTTATTACAAAAATAGATAAATTCATGTCGAATTTATTCTAGATTTGTTTTATCAAGAACCTTTGTAATCAGTGATCAAATTGTAACACTCGTCAAGTTTAATATATTTTATATTTAACTTGAATATTGTTTCAGTTTTTATTCCGCATTAATTTGTTCTAAATTGTTAAATCTTCAAAGGACAAATTCGATTAAACGGTATCGTTTGTATTCAACCCCCCTTCTACAAACTTATCAGGACCTAACAATTACTTTTTTTAATTAAAACATGTTAGATTTTATATATGTCCTTATTATTAATATTATTTTATTATAAAATAATATTAATAATACCTCATTTATCTTCCTCAGCCTCGTTTGTATTTTGTTTTATATTTTTTTATGTTCAAATGAATATTTAAGTTTCTCATTTTATAATTAATCATATTAATTTTTACTTTTATTTTAATATTTTCCATTCACATTAAATTTTTTAGTTTATTATTTTTAATGCCCGTGCCTTGCACGGGTTATATGCTAGTATATATATAATTCAAAACAAAACTTAATTTTATATTAGAAATATTGTTTTATTTAAAAACGTTTTTTGTAGAATATTTTTTGAGAAAATTTAGAGATATTATTATAAAGCCGTTGCGAAGCACGGCTTAGTAAACTAGTTTATTTTAATACCACTATCACTCGTTAAAAAATTGCTCTACTAAAATCCCATGTTTCACGATTTTCTTTATGGAATGCGGTAAAAATTTACTATTCGTATTAAATCGGTGTTTTCAGTTAAGTACGAGGGAAATAAAATAGTTAAGTTGACTAAGATGTAAAAAATTGAAATGATTGAGGCTATTTTACGCGAAAAATTGTCAGCAGAAGTTTAAAGTTGAAACTGGGAGAGAAAAGTTTATATTAGAAAAGTAAGTGACAGCGCCACTTGTTTTCGGAAACAATTAGCCGTAAATCATCATCAATCAATATATACATACAAAAGATAATACGTGAGTGGTGAGATAACGTCTCTAAGATCGTCTCAATTTATTTTTTTAATTTTTTTTAGAAGTTTTCAATTTTAAATACTAATAAATTAAAAAATATTCTTTAGCATATTAGAAGTGAAATAGGCGTTCGAAGTTATAGAGGAGAAAAGTTCGAATTTCTAGAGAAAACGTATAAATAAAGTTCTATTTGAAGTAGAGTATGTGTTCGAATTTATAAACGAGAATAGTTCGAATTTATAGGTAAGCCATAAAATTAGAAGTCAATATATAAAGGATGATACGCGGGAGGTTAGGTGGCGCCATGAGATTGTCTCAATTTATTTTTCTAATTTTCTAGAATTTTTGAATTTTAGGTACTAATAAATCAAAAAATATCCTTTAACATATTAGAAGTAGAATATGTGTTCGAATTTATTGAGGAGAAGAGTTCAAATTTATAGCGAAAACATATAATTGAAAGTTTTATTTGAAGTAGAATAAGTGTTTGAATTTGTAGAGGAGAAGAGTTCAAATATAAAAGAAGTACTTGCAAAGTTATATTTGAAGTAGAATAGGTGTTTCAATTTTTAGAAGAGAAGAATTCAGATATAAAAGAAGTACTTGCAATTAAAAGTTCTATTGAAAGTAGAATAAGTGTTTGTAATACATAACTAAAAGTTCTATTTGAAGTAGAATATGTGAATTTATATAGGTGTTTTTTCAACAAAAGAGTGACTCATTAGAAAGGAGTATGATAATATAAAAATTAATATATAAGACAAGTATATATTCAATATATTAAATTAGAGATTTTGATATTAAAAAGGAAATGGTGTTTCACGGGATGACGACTTATTAGCGAGGACCGAGTAATTTTCGTAATTTAATTGATAAAGTTTTTTAAAAAAATTATTGTACCGCCGCGAAGCGCGGCTTTTTCAACTAGTTCTATTTTTCTCAATCTATTTTTCTAGAATTTTAGAATTTTAAATACCGATAAATAAAAATATATCCTTTAACATATTAGATGTAGAATAGATATTCGAATTTATAGAGGAGAAGAGTTCGAATTTATAAAAAATACATACAGTTAAAAGTTTTATTAGAAGTAAAATATGTGTTTGTAGATACAGTATAATTAAAAGTTTTATTCGAAGTAGAATAAGTGTGCGAATTTATAAATGAGAAGAATTCGAATGATAAGAAAAACATATAGTTAAAAATTATATTGAAAGTAAAATATGATTGTTAATTTATATATGTGTTTTTTCAACCAAAAATCGCTCATTAGAAAGGAGTATGTTAACATAAAAATTAATATATAAGAGAAATATATATTCAATATATTAAATTTGAAATTTTGATCGTAAAAATGAAAGCGTGTTTCACGGGAGAACGACTATTAGGGAGTAACGAGTAATTTTTGTAATTTAATTGATATATGTATTTTTTTCTAACGAGAGAACGACTCATTAAAAAAAGGAGTATGTTAACATGATAATTAATATATAACACAAGTATTCAATATATTAAATTTGAGATATTGATATTAAAAATGAAATACGTTTTACGGAAGGACGACTTATTAGAGAGTACTGAGTAATTTTCGTAATTTAATTAATGAAATTTAAAAAAATAATATGACGCCACCGCGAAGCGCGACTTTTTCCACTAATTTTTATGGAATTTCAAATTATTTACCCATTTTTCCCATTTTTACATATCCTGGCCATTTCTTCACGAGAGATGCTAAAAAGATTCCATATTTAAAAAATAATAAACCCCCCCTTGTTTATTTTGATCGAGTATACACATTACACACACATCATAACAACTAAATTTCTGTCTAAAAACCCTCTCTCTCTCTCTCTCTGAATTCATCTCCATCAACTCAACTCTCTCTCTACTCTCATCACCAAAAATGCATTCTCATCACTTACTCCTCGAAGAGCCTATACGTATGGCCTCGATTCTCGAGCCTTCCAAGCCTGTATGCATACATCACCTCTACTCCATCACTTTGTTCATTTACGCTAAGATCTTCAATTTAATCAACTCAATTTGACTATTATTGACTTTATTTCAATTATCATGTTTAATATCGTGTTTTAATGATTATTTGTAGAACTTTTTTCCTGCTATGTCGAAGATCGTTGGAACACTCGGCCCTAAGTCTCGATCCGTTGATGTTATTTCTGGTTGCTTAAATGCTGGAATGTCTGGTAATTATTTTTTTTATAATAATTTATCATTATTATTATTATATTCGTTTTACTTGTGATTTTGTTGTGCTACAGTGTGTATATACTATTTTATAGATTAGATCACTACTGTATAAGTTGAAAATATGGATCAATCAAGCATATGTTCCCTCATTTATCCAACATATACTCTCTCGTTTATTGGAATTAGAAACACGTCAAGCATAAGCTCTCTTGTTTACTGAATTAGGAACACGTTATGTTTTGTGTTTGACTAGCTCTCTTGTTTACGGAACTAGAAACACATTGCGGTATGTATAAATATATATTTGTTGTGGAGGGAGACTGTATTGAGGTGTTAATAGTATGGATTAATCAAGTGTATTGTGTCAAGTCATAGTTGCTTGTTACGGATTAGAAACACATTTTTTGTTTGTTAAATGCTACTAGTTTGACTTGTACCTTTACTAGTGCTAGGGGTGCGTGCGTGAGTGGTGGATTAGTAGTGACTGTATTTAGTTGTTAGAAGTATGGATGAAACACACACAATATCTCAAGTCAAATAGAAGCACATTTTTTATTTGTATTATGTTGTTTGTTTGACTTGTATTTTAGTGATGCTATGTGTGTGTGACTGTGTGTGTGTATTGTAGATAACTATTGTATTGAGTGTTTAGAAGTATGGATCAAGGAAGCATAATGTCTTTGAGAAACTCCACGAGCCGAGCTATTTATGATCCTAAAATTAAAATTTAAGGAATGAGAGTAAAAAGTAGTGCTCCAACTCCTAGGGATTCCTTAAATCGCTAGAAGCCTCCCTTTACTACTTATTTATAAGTAGCCTCCCCTTTCTCTTAGATCGTCTCCAAGAGACTCTTGGTTCACTGTCTAAATATAATATAAATAATTAACTCTCAGAATTTATTGCATTGATCAGAAAGCATATATTGATATGGAAAATTTAAAAAGATAGATGCATAGGCTAAATTTTGAAGGAGCTTAACAAGTGCCTTAGTGGGCTGAAAGTTTCGTGATTGTTTTAACTTTTACCTTAACAGGGTTAGTGTATAAGTAAGATTTTGATTCTTCATCTTAATTTATCTTCACAGCATAATATTTCCCTGTCACAAATGAGTTGAAAGATAAGTATATATGATACTAGATCTTGGTTATATATATTGTCTTTTTATTGATTTAACAACTTATTTTCCCTTGTAGTTGCACGATTTGATTTTTCGTGGGGTGACACTGAGTTTCATCAGGAAACATTAGAGAACCTGAAGTCTGCAATTAAGAGTACGAAGAAGCTGTGTGCTGTAAGTTTATAGTATTTTATTCCACTTGCATGCTTAAGTAAATATCATTTAGAACATCATCAACTGTACTTTGTATTAAAGTTTATCTCTCTATATGTGGTTTAAGGAATAATGTTTCTATGTGACTTTTAATCATTCAAGGTTATGCTAGACACTGTTGGTCCAGAATTGCAAGTTGTCAATAGAACGGACCATCCCATCTCTCTCCAGGCAGATTCCTTAGTGGTATTAACACCTGATGAGGACAAGGATGCTACTCCAAATCTGTTGCCAATAAATTTCCATGGGTTATCAAAGGTTGAACTTCCCTTTCTAATATATTCTGGTCAGTTCATGAACAATTTAATTGTTCATCAATTGCATCATGATACACACACTCTAGAAACATGAAATATGATCAGGGTGTGAATGTAAAAAAATTATTGATGGCTAGTAACTAGGAGCAGTTGTTAGGGGGTAAAAGAGAATCAGCATTGCTTTCACACAGAGCGAGGTTGGTTTATATCATGTGACATTTATCCAAAAAAAAATGTCGATAATGATATATTCCTGACAAAACTGTTTTCAGAGAAAGTTACATAGAATTTGTGGTTTGAAAACATAGCGGTGCTCTCTAACGAATGTGTAGCATGTCTTATATCTTAAGAACAATTTAAACGTTCTTAACATTAATGTATAGTATTTTACTTATTTTATTCGTTGCTGTTTAATTAATGACATAAACTTCCGAATCCCCTCAAAATTATTATATAAGGTACAGGGCATTGTACTTGATACAGTAGATTAAGTCTTTTTCATGCCAGTTTGCATATTGAGTGTGGACTTATGTCCAGAGAAACCTTTGGGTGCCGAAGCTTAATATGACAAACAAATATGAATCCAAAAATAGACGGCCACGCTAAGATCGATGATCAAGTGTCTAATTGCTACCCGCTAGGTCATGTGTTTGAACCTCTCTCTGTCATAAACCTTTTTATTGAAATAAGGGAAGGTTGCATACGTTGGGACGTTCTCACAGATGCGGGAGCGCTAAAATACAATCGAACTCAAAGATGTAGACTCTAGGAAGCACGGACACTTCAAAAAGGATGCCGTATGCGTGTCGGACTCGGCTGACTCGGCACCGACACGGCTGAGTACGTGTCTGACACACCATGTGGCGTGTCGACACAAAAGTGGCAGGGGACACGGCTCCGACACGGGGCAGACACGCGACCGACACGGCCCACCTAAATAAAAAGCCCAATACTATCTGATTTTACCCTAGTTGTGCGACATTCTCATAATTTATATGCTCATCTCTGTTTTCATCATGTTTTCATCACAAGTGGAAGGTGTTTCTAGAGATTCCAAATCTCATTCTTGATGAACCAGAAATGAAATATGTTCATTTTACACGAGATGGACATTCTTCGATTAATGAAAACGTAAAATAAATCTTATTTTAGATCGTGAAAGAAACTTTAATTACTACTAATCTACTATGAATAATCTACTATGAATGAAGTTGTTCAATGTCTGACACATAGAAAATCCTATATTTTTTTTATTTCTATCTTTTTGTTGCTGTGTCACGTATCCAGGACTCTTTGCTAGTCGGCGAATCCCCGTGTCCCTGTATCCCGTGTCGCCGTATCCGTGTCCGTGTTTCCTAGTGTAAGTGTAAGGTCTTTAACAACTCAGGCCTTTAAACTGAATGGTCATCAGCATGTTAAGCACCAATAACATTTGTTGGTCATTTGATTTTAATTGCCTTTGTGCATCACTATCTGTTTCTTTTCACTGTACACTTTAATAAATGATAAAATTAGAATAAAATCTTTTTGACTGAAATCTTATGGACTGATTATTATATCAATATAATATTATTCTTGCACCATTTTAAATATAATACTTACCCTTGCAGGCAGTAAAACCGGGTGATACTATTTTCATTGGTCAATACTTATTCACAGGAAGTGAGACAACCTCCGTTTGGCTAGAGGTAAGTAGATGTCTGAAAGCAACTTGCAAATCTGTCATGTAAACTTCTGTGTTGACGATGTTAGGACTGTGAAGTGTTGGCACTCGATCCTATCACATCAGCCAGTCTGTATCTTTGTCTATATTCACAAGTATATCACTATACAAATGGATTGCAATATTGTGGCTGGGTTTTAATGTTTCTTGTGAACATAATGGCAAAGGAAAAAGCTGCCTTCAAGTATTTTCATTGGTGTTATTATATATCCGTTATTATTAGATTATTAATTTACATTAAAATAAACTATCTTTAAGGGAAGAAAAAAAAAGAACTTACACTAAGAAGTTTAGAGGCTGCATAATTGTGGCTGTAAGGCCTGGTGTATATTGGTTTTGGCATAAGAAAAAAGCGTCTTGTACCAAGGTTTAAGCTCAATAAATTTTTGGTTAAATGTCAATGACGTGAGCTTTTTATGATGCAGGTTACAGAGGTGAAAGGGGAGGATGTGGTTTGTTTGATAAAGAATTCAGCCACTTTGGCTGGGTCCTTGTACACATTACATGTCTCGCAGATCCGTATTGATCTGCCCACACTCACCGATAAAGACAAGGAGGTAAATTATTACTTTGTATTAGATATTATATTGGGAATGCTAGAAGTTATTATAAAATTATTTATCTTATGTTTTTTTAATTGATTGCTATGTTTAAACTGTTCATTACTTTGTTGACGTACTTTTGTAGTGGCTGACTGACATATTTTCACTTCTCGATTTTGTTTGATTCTTGATGCTTGCTTTCGTTGAATCAGATGAGTCCCATGATAAGTGTACCTTGCATAGTACTGTTCCTATTGAGAGTGTTCCTTTTTTGGGGGGGGGGGGGGGGGGGGATATTTTAACAGTTGTCTTTGAACTCATTTTCTGATGATTCTTTATAACTTAACATTTTGTGTGATTATTGATGTTGACATTAGGTTATAAGCACATGGGGTGTCCGAAACAATATAGACTTCCTTTCACTGTCATATACCAGACACGCGGAAGATGTTCGCCATGTAAGACTACTCTCAATAGTTGTTATTTTAGAATGTGTTGGTACCATTTCCAATGAAGTGTTCTGTTTGCTTTAATTCTTCATTTTCCAAACTACGCATGGTGGTATTGAGCGTTTAATAGTGTTTCCGCTCTCTCATTACCTTATCTAATCTAGCACGGATATCCATTGCTGTTTTACAGGCTCGTGAATATCTTTCTAAGCTGGGTGACCTCAGTCAAACTCAAATTTTCGCCAAGATTGAAAATGTAGAGGTATAATGGCCAGTATGTTCTTGTATTAGGTTTACGCTTGTATTCCTTGTAAATCTGCACATGAACCTGCACAAATGTCCCCATACTTTTCTTGCAGGGCTTAAACCACTTTGATGAAATTCTACAAGAAGCAGATGGCATCATCCTATCACGAGGAAATCTCGGGATAGATCTCCCACCAGAGAAGGTGAGCTTCAGTAACATGCATATATATTCGAAACTTATACAAACTATAGGCTCATAGATGATCTTCAGATATTTCTTTTACCAGACTGTTCGTGATTTTATTGTTGCTTTACTATTTGCTGTTGATTTTCAGGTATTTCTGTTCCAAAAAGCTGCTGTTTACAAGTGTAACATGGCAGGAAAGCCTGCAGTGGTTACTCGTGTGGTTGATAGTATGACAGACAACTTAAGGCCCACTCGTGCCGAAGCCACTGATGTTGCGAATGCTATATTAGATGGTAATTTACAGTGATCTATTACTTTTTCTATAGCTGGTGCTTTAAATTTTTAATATGTAAATTGTCCCCTGAGTTGAATTTTGGTCCAAGTCTGTATCCTTTACTTTTAGCGGTACTACATTTGTATAATACCCTAACCAACATGCTTTACTAAGCATACAAGACCTTATTATTTATGTGGTATTCTAGTAATATATATGTATTTATTTCTGTCCTTACTTGCTCAGGTAGTGATGCAATTCTTCTTGGAGCTGAGACCTTACGGGGTTTATATCCTGTAGAAACGATTTCAATTGTTGGGAAAATATGTGCTGAGGTAGGTTCTACCACAATTTATAACAATTATTCTCCCTTCTGAAATTTGTCTTATTTACTTCAGAAGTGTTACTATCAAACTGAGGTAGTAGTAATATCTGTTTCGGTTGTGGGATCAAAGTGCAAATGAGTAGCTAATTAGTTGTATGCTTTAATCACAAGCAGAGATACTTTCTATCTTAGCATACATGCCAATGTAGCACAAGATTTTGGAGCTGTGCTTACAATTGTCTTGTTCAAAAGAATGTATAGGTTTTCTTTATGATGTGTTAACTTTTTCCTGCCAAACTACTTCTCGGTGTCCTTGTTTCTCTGATAACATTCTTGCTTCTCTATCTGTGATACTATAAGGTAAAGCCCACATGTTATGCTGATTCATTATGAATGATGTCTGCAGGCTGAAAAGGTTTATAATCAAGATTTGTACTTTAAGAAGACTGTCAAATATGTTGGAGAACCTATGACACATCTGGAATCTATTGCTTCCTCTGCGGTATTTTGATTTGAAAATAGCCGTCAAATTAGTAATTTTAACTGCTCGGCTGTCGAGGTCCTTTGGAAAACAGTCATGTTGGTCTATCAAGGTCCTTTGGGAAACAGTTATGTAAGTAACTTAAAAAAATTCCCGCTTTTATAGGTCCGTGCCGCAATCAAGGTAAAGGCATCAGTTATCATATGCTTCACTTCATCAGGACGAGCCGCACGGTCAGTTAATCCTCTCCTATCTTCGCTCACCAATTAAAAGTTAATTTTTTATCTTCAATCTGTAGTTGTGTAAATCAAATCAGCTTAATGAAATATCGTGATTCTTAATTGCATAACATATATGTCTTTGGGTTGAACTTTTTGGAATTTGTTCAGTCATGTATACCACCTTTAATTTATTCGAATACGTGCAGATTGATTGCAAAGTATAGGCCTACAATGCCTGTCATATCTGTAGTTGTTCCGCTATTAAAGACAAATCAACTTCGCTGGACATTTACTGGTGCTTTTGAGGTATGTAACAAGTTTAAACTTATATCAGTTACTTACCTGTAAAGATAAATTAAGTGTAGCAAATATCAAGCATGTATACTAATACCAGTGACAAGTTTTTGAAGAAAATTACCTTAATATCTTATGGAATGATGTATATACCATATTCCAGTAGTAGTACTTCCCTTTATGTTTTGTCAGTGCCTGTACTTCTCTTACCTTTCCAAATCGTCCAACTAATCTAATGCTTGGCAAAATTTTGGATGTACAATCAGTTTATAATATTATTAAATATAGCTCTTTTTTCAGGTATCGGGATGTGTCCTTCAAATTATCAAATCATGTTTTTTCTGACATATAATATGATTCTTTCTCATTTGTTATAACCTAATGATTGCTAATGTGCATTGTTCGTACACATACTAATTATTAACTTTACCTTTTTGGATGTTGAGCAGGCAAGACAATCTCTTATAGTCAGAGGCCTCTTCCCCCTTCTTGCAGATCCTCGACATCCTGTAAGATCTAGGGATTCATGCAATTGCTTTCTTTGATTACATGACCAGTTTCAGTTATGTGTTGATCTATAAGTTTAAAACTGGATTTGTTAGCATAACTTGCGACAAGAAAACTTTTGACACTTATAAAGATGACATAGAAAAGCATGGAGATGAATTTGGAATGTCTTTTTGACAAGTATTCATCTGAGCATGCAGTATCTTTCTGGACTTCCTGAACTCTGGTCTCCTCTAGCCACCTTCATTTGCCTGCAGCTATCTTTTTTCTTCCCTCACAAAAATAAATAAATGAATGAATCAATACCATGGTAGTACCTTATCAGACTGATGATGGGTATCACTCCTTACACTTGCAAAAATGGGAGAGTAAAAAGTAAAGGGTCTCTAATAGTCAGTAAAAAAGGTAAAAGCGAATTCACTCCAGATGCACCATACTAATGTCTAAAGTCAAAGGAGACTTCTTAAAACAGATACGAGTACTCTATGGATTCATAAGTGACCTTGTAAAGCAAAGCCAAACCACCCATAAGTGGGTGATTACAAGTGATCCTGTCTTCTGTACCCCATTTTTGATATTTTTATACCCCATTTTTGATATCACGGAGATCTGGAATTCCTGATGATCTTGAATCTAATACAATCTATCTTGGTATTTTTATATGCACAAAAGAACTTCTTAGGAGTACACGCAAAAGTTGCGCGTAGAAGTTTTATATGCATTACGTAAAGTTCTCTTTAGTCTATCATCGGCTGGTTAATTAAAGCTTATGTTTTCCCCCTCTTCGGAGGAAGAGAAAATATACCATAGAAGTTTCTCGCTCTTCAGTTGTAGGAGTATAGTGTGTACTATTTTAGTTATGCTGTCTGGTATCATTCATGCAGTTGTACTGTGAGCAAATTCTAGTGCCGAACATTAGAATGGTGTTTGGTAGCTTCTTAATAATTGAATGTTCCTTCCAGGTTACGCTTTTTTGGTTTTTTTTAGTGAAAAGATTAAAAGAAAATGGTAGAAAGATGGGGCTAATGTAAAAACGTAGGCCTATATATAGGCTAACAATGACAAGTGAGAGGATATTTAGGAACCTAATCTATTATCCTAATTATTGGAACGACTTGTACCTGTCCTACGAACCAGTAAATAGCAATATAGATAGTTTGGGAACAATTCAAAATCGAATCAAATCAACTGAGAATTATTATCCACACGCTTGACTTGTGTATTACCTAGAGAAATTCACAGATGCTGGTCTATATAAAGGTATAGATAGAGAATTTAGTTCGGGAGCACTATCTGTTTTGCAGGGGAGTTAGAACATGGTAGTCCAATTTGAGGTCTTGTGTCAGTAAAACCTTTCATGTTTCCGTAATGCACTATGAATACTAGGAATTAGATGGCTGGCCTGAGAATGAAGAATTCGTATGGATTGATTTTTTCAAAGTGCTAATTCTGGACATTAAGCTTAGATTCATCCCACTGTAGTGTCTGTCATAATTACAGTTACTGACTAGCAGCAGATGTTGCAATTATTCCCTGGATAGAAAATTATTTAGATAATGATAGATTTGTAGAGTAGAAATTGTGACACCATAGCTCCATTTTACTTCGAAGCATGTGCCCTGCACGTTGGTATGTGTAGTTTAATATACAAGCCAATATAAAATATAACCATATTACCGTGCTTCCTTATACTCATTCTTCAATCAAATAGTTATGTAATATAATGGGAAAATTCTCGTTTTGCAGGCTGAGTCAACAGGTGCTACTAATGAGTCCATTTTAAAAGTTGCTTTGGATCATGGAAAGGCCTTTGGTATTGTAAAGCCACATGACCGAGTAGTCATATGTCAAAAAGTCGGGGATGATGCTGTAGTGAAGATCATTGAACTTGAAGATTAAGACTTCATATTATACCTATTATGTTAATAAACTCACAAGACCTACCACTTGTGTTCTGTTAATAATCTCACAAGACCTTTACCACTTGTTTTCTGAACAAAAAGTCTGATGTGAGCTTGGGTTAGATGTATGATAACATCTGCGGGAAAGGTAGCGTTAGGTATTTGCTTTTTCGCATTCCAAAAACTGTGCATTATGATTATAAACTTCAGTACTAGCTTGAAATAAACTCTTCTGAATGGCAGGTTATATGTCCATCCCTGTCACTATTTTAATGGAAACCCTGGGTTAACTAGTTAATGAGGCTGCTTGCTTCTTGTGTGTTGCCTCTCATACTTTATATTCATAGAGGTGGTGTTGATGTGGTTTTGCAGGTTCCGGAGACGCTAGAAGTTGTTTAGACTTTTCTTCAGTTGTGAACTGTGTTAATAATGTGATGCTCGTCTCTTATATCGGTTTCAGCATCACAAATGGAATGGATGCGATTAATATTTGATGCTTGAGAATTTTGTGCTGAAATTTGGACTTGTTGGAAAGTAATATTCGTTCCAATGATTTTAGTTGTGAAGATCCCCATTCTAAAAATAATTGGCGTAGATGAAGAATAAGATGTTAATACATAAATTGAAGTTTATATGAAACCTGGAACGAAGGAGGAAAATCACAGGGGATTTCGTTCAAGCAGCATGTCTATCTGTTAAAAGCAGCATAGTTTCGTTATGATTACTATAGGCGATGCAGCTGTGATTAAATCATGAAACAAAACTCTACCTTTTAAATGTCCTACTAGAGGCTGTGAAACATGGAAAATACTGTGTACCAAAATGGTTATCAGTTGCTTGTGACAAGTTTTAATTGGTTGCAACACTCAAAGATGTGAAATACCCCCTCTGCATTAATATGTGAAACTATTAAAACACGTCATGTGGCAAGCCGTTTCAGAACTGGGAAAAGAAAGCTTTATTATAACATACAATTATGGTACTCACAAAGAATATATGTTTACAATCCCTAAAAAAAAAAATATGCTTACAATGTACCTGATTCTATTATACAATACAACAAAGGATTGAAACAATAAATTAGCATCTTGTCCTAAAATTGATAAACAAGATGTTAATTATCCAAAAAAAAAAAAAAAAACCATCCTCCGAGTCTCAGCTTTGTTTTACTTCAGAGTCGAGTTTATAGAGCATCTGAGAAACGTAACTCTGGAGGGCCGGGACCTAGTATCCCCTTTTGTTCTGTTATCTTTCCCAGTGAAACTGTTGTCTCTGGCTGTAAATATATTTCTTCTTCTCTAAATATAGTTGTCTGCCAGTCTCCCTGCAAGCATAAGAAGAAAGAATTAAAGCTGGTGTAAAAATAGTTGCCCTTCCAGTCTCCCTGCAAGCATAAGGAGAGAATTAAAGCTAGTCTAAAATTAGTTGCCTACCAGTCTCCCTGAAAATATAAGAAAGAAGAATTAAAGCAGGCAGTCTAAATTACAGTTAAACCTCTGTATATTAATACCCCTGGACCAGAAAATTTCATTATCAATGGTGGTTAGTAATTGATCGAGGTAATAAAATTAATATCTCCATTACAACCAGGACCTACAATATGTATTAATTATCGAGGTTACTTACCAATTGAGTATAATTAGTCGAGGTTTTAATGTAAGTTACCCATATGACTGACAGTTTCGCTGCATTGTGATGATTCCATTCGAAAAAAAGTCACAGTTACAATGTGATATTTTGGTTCAAGGTCTACAACACTGCCATGTTTCGTAGGATATCCATGCAACATAACTAATTTGACTGTGCAAAGAACCAGAAATTAAGAACTTCTAAACAGGGTAGTTTCATATAGGTTGTGGATTTCCTTCAAACATGCTCTGTTTATCAGCTCCATATTAGCTTGGTATCTCGCCAGACATGCTATTGTTTCTTACTCAGTTCAGCAGCGACTGTAGCCCCATTGAACGTTCCTCACTTTGGACCTCTGTTTTCCCATGTTGACATTGATCTTTTAGGGTAATGAAAATCCACCAGTCATATATAGAGATTGTATATTGTTTACCTTGATGGATTCAAACAAGTGAAGGATACGAATGCAACAAAAGTAACAAAGATTCAAAAAAAAAAAGATTCCAATCGTGAAAAAATTGATTTACAGAAATGCAGGATGATAGAGTCCATCCATTCATAATAAACATAGTGATCAGAATCCAATTCAGATTCAATGTTCGGGAGAAGGAAGCAAAACTTTTTCTACGAACATGTCACTAGTTTGGCCAATCAAGATAAACTGCAACTTTAAAAGTTCTACCAACTTCATTAGTTATTGTATTTTCCAAAAGTGAATTCAGACTTTATCGCCATTCGCCGATAAAATTGTGAACAGTTTAAGTTCAGCTGGTCAATGCAAAATATTTAAAGTGCAGAGTCCGTTTCGTGAACAGGGATAACATCTAGGTAGGTACTCATCTTAGCTTGTCAAACATTACCCCTTACTTTGCATGCCTTTCAACTGAATTAACTAATTAAGTGCTGAAGATAGGTTTCTCTAGGCAACTATGTTGACTTTTACATATATTTTGTACTACTGTAGAAACTTGCCTCATCAAGGTTTTGGTTTGTATCATTCAGCAACGGGGTCATGAGTGGAGGGGCAATATCTGGGTCGGGCTTTTGGAATATAAAGGTTGTGTATAGACCTGCGAAAGGAGATACCCATTGAGAATGTAACCAACAAGAGAGAAGCCTAGAGAATATATGAAAAGGACATAAAAATATTAAATTCTACCTAACACATCATAAGATCTTGATAGAAGTCTTCCCCGAGAATCAACAAGATTATGACCACCATCAAGCAGCATACCTGCAAATTGTGCTCTTTGGGAGCGAAATAGAGTTGTGAATGAGTCAGCCTTGCTTAAATAAAAATATAATCTAAACATTCGTATGCAACATCTTGTCACTAAAGTGAAAACTAAAAAACGCAAATTTTAGGCGAAAGGCCAGAAACGCTACAGCACTTGAAAAAGAATACAACTGCTTAGAATTGATAATCAGAAAAGACCTGTGTTAAAGAAGAAATAAATAACCTGTTATCATCATAAAACTCTGTCAAATTCTGTATCTCCACATACTCCAGACCTGCTTCCCTGGCCAACCTGTTATTATACATAAGCTTAAGTATCAAAAACCTGTGAACAGTCCAAATGAGCATAAGAAAAAAAAAACATATAGACATGACTTCTCACAAGCTTTTATCACCTGCTACAACTTTTATTTTTTTAATTCTTTATGGAACCAATTTCAGAAAAAAAGATATTCTCAACACAATAAAAGAAATTTTGGGTAAAAGAGTTTGCACCAGAAATGCATGCCAGCATCACGTGATATGTAAAATGTTGATCTCAAAACGTGGTAATTGGGTGAACATTGTCAACATAATAAATATTGCAATTTACAGACAAAGTTCTCTGATTTCTACTTTAAGATTGCATGACCAATGTCTGTTTCTCGGCTAAGCCATTTAAGACACTTGGTAGCGGCTGATTGGTTAATATTAGAGTCAAATAAACAGCCAACTTTCTCCTCCAAATCCTCATCCATTTCTTCTACTACTAGTTATTCATCTATTCTTTTTCCTCTTGATGTTTGCTTTTCCTATATAAATTACAAACATCTATATATACACACACTTGATTCTCCTAAAATCTTCTCTGCGAGCAATCACCCGTGTACACACTTTAATTAGCTCGAGCGACAGTTGTTAAAAAGAAACAATGAACGAACAAAAGCAGGATCAACCATCAAATCAAATGCTCCGTTTTCCTGCAAGCTCTGCAACATTGCATAATTAATCCCTTTACTTGAAAGGGGTGAAAGATCAGTTTTATCTTCTTCACTCAGTCCTAGATATCTTGCTTAGATTTCGAAAGGTCAAAATCATCAACATATATTTAGCAACTTTGGTTTTATGTACCATCTAGAAATAAATATTCTAAATATTTCAAAAACATATGGATTATCTAAGTCTTATATCACATGCTTGTACTTGAAGGATTAGACTTGGAGAACATATTATGGATCAATGATCATCTATAAGGTAAAATAGTTACTGAAAAAGAAAACCCACCTTATCAAGCTTGGGAAATGAACCAAACAGTGGTTTTCAGCAGAGGTGTCATTTGAAAATTTGAACTGATACTTCTTCCCAAAAAAAGGAAACCTGTAAAAATAATTGCACATACAATTCAAGACACAGAAAGGGAAACGAAAGTGAGAGATATCATTAATCAATCATGTTAACAAACTCGTATACTTCTCCTCCTCAACTTCGAAAGTGATCATGTAGCTTTCAGTTCTGATGCAGTTGGGAACAATATTGGGCTTTATACCACCACTGCTTTTGTTATGGTATGCTTCCACATTCTTCTGGTACTTTGCCCTGCA
Source organism: Heracleum sosnowskyi (assembly GCA_030848705.1). Classification (NCBI taxonomy): domain Eukaryota; kingdom Viridiplantae; phylum Streptophyta; class Magnoliopsida; order Apiales; family Apiaceae; genus Heracleum; species Heracleum sosnowskyi. Next base: position 18,227,534 of record CM061239.1, read on the forward strand.
GTAGCACAACTGAACATAAATTCATGAAACAAAAGGTGACTACAAATGGTTAGAGGGTTATTGGACATTTTATAGTAAAATCTTGAATTTCCTATTGGGCTACACATTCGAACCTATTAGTGTTCACGACTTTTGTAGCACTTGAACTTGATAAACTTCACATGTTGGCTTAAACTAAATGTTTTAAGTATATTAATGTTCGGGGACGTGGCCATAATTCTTTAATAAATTCAAGTTAAGCGGTACGAAATCAGGCAATCGATAGCTAGGTTGGAGTAACAAGTGTCTATGGTACTTAAACTTGATAAACTTCACATGTTGGCTTATGCTAAATGTTTTGAGTGCAATTATTTTATTACAAAAATATTAGCATCAATATTTCTTCTCAAGCTAAATGTTTACTATCCTAGAGAGTATTGAAGTCATGCAATATAATCATACACTTTTTTCTTCTTAAGATTAAATTGTTAATGATTTAAATAACGGATAACAAGATTAAAGTAAAAGAAAAACATGTGGTAACAATTAACAGGACATACCATATAGTAGATGAATCAGGAGTAATACCGAAAAAATAACCTCCTGGCTTTAGTAAAGCCGCCACGTTATGTAGAAGTCTTCTGACTCTCTCCTCATTATCAAAACAAAACTGCAGACAGGCAGGGAAGTTCGACTAAAGTGCTCTGGACAGAAATAAAGCTTAAGAACGGACATTTGTAAGAAATGAAATCCTAAATTATGAATCAAGAAATCTAAACCTGCAGATGTTGCATGCAGCAAACTACATCTGCCATATTGTCCTCCAAGCCTAACTCAACTTTTTCCTGCAGGACATTTATGATCTCGTATCAAGGAGAATTCTTCATAAAATATCTTCTCGGTAATTTTATTCACATGGTGACCTTTTTCTCCCTCTCGATAGGCAAATAAATTCAGTAGAGGCTCCGTAAAGAAGGGAAATATAATACAAACATAGTATTCACACATTAATCATTATACATATACCCTACCCTAAATAATTTGTAGGCAATGAGAAATCTATATATTCGACCGATGAGCTAGAAAAGCCTTCTAAATTGACAGAACTCCCAAAATCTTTAGGCAGCGGATACAACATTAAAATACACTGTTGCTGTTAAACTATACAAGATATGCAATCTCACACATTTACGAAATCAAAGCATAAAAATGTAGAGAGGATAGAGGGACTAACAACAGAAGGATCGAGGTCGAAGAACTGAAAACTGTAACCCTTGCTCTTGTTCTCCCACTCTTGTCGAATTTGGTTAACTTCAGAAGAGTCCACATCTATATCAACATCAACATTTCACATTACGAAAAACCCTAAACAATTAAAAAAACACATAAGGCATAATTAATTAATTATATGTTAGAATTTGAATACCAATGCCTATATAATGACCAATTAGGGCTTCATCCCACTTGTCTTCATCAGCTACTTTTCCACAATACAAATCACATACCTATATAGAAAACCTTTCTACTAATATTAGAGAAAGGGAGAGAGAGAGAGAGAGAGAGAGAGAGAGAGAGGGAGGGAGAGAGAGGGAGAGAGAGAGAGAGAGAGAGAGAGAGAGAGAGAGAGAGAGAGAGAGAGAGAGAGAGAGAGAGAGAGAGAGAGAGAGAGAGAGAGAGAGGGAGAGGGAGAGGGTTACCGTAGCGTAGGGAGAGACGAAGATGTTGATAAGAGCAGTTTTAACGAGTTGAAACAAACGGTGGTGAGTCGACTCGGTCTGTTTCTGAGTAATCGGAATTATTCCACTAGTCATCTCTTTCCCAGCCTAAACCCCCCTCGTCAGGTCTGAGAATTTATCAGCTGCTAGCAGAATCAAATCAAACTAAATTGTTTAGTTTAAATATTTTGAAAAATAGTAGAATTTTGTAAAAATGAATGTGTAATTACATTTTAGCCGTAACACCACTTGAAATACTGATTCAAAAATTTCTACTTTCAATACTGCATTTCTAGAATAATGAATAACTAGCATAATAACCCGTGGGCACGGATCACTTTCTAGTACCGTATAAAAATTACAAAATTAATTGCACATGCACAGGTGCAAATTGTTTTCCATACACAAATAATTTCAGCTATCATAACATGACAAATGCTTGATATCGAGGATTTTAAAAAAATGTGTAAAATACAACCATATAATTCAGGCAACATAAACACATTGGAGTACATTTTATACAAAAAGTGTGTTTTCATTTTCAATGGTCCGGGAGTTTGCAACTAACTCGTTATTTAGAGAAAATAGTTTTCCCAATCCATGAAGTGGCCCGTCAAAAAATGTTATCTGCATAATGATAAATAACCAATTGTGGAGTGACACGGCACCATATGATATATAATAATTTGCGTATTTATTTACCACCTTTGTTTAGAGCATTCGATGATGCTTGTGAGGACATATTGTCTGCTGGTAGACACAATATCATTCTGGTGTGTTTCCGGTTCAAAACAACATTAAGTTTGTTTCATAGTTTGAATATGATCCCCTGTTGGGTTCTCTTTTGCCATATGATGTTGCGCCAATGAGAAACAAAAGCAAATGCAGTTACGGTTTTACGAGATGCATCATTCTTCGTATATACATGCCAAGCGGATGAAACAACTAATAGTAGATAAGTTTGAGGATTTACGTACCATAGTTGTCCGAGTTCAATTTTGTTGGATTTGGAAATGGTGAAAGCATCCTCTTCGTCCCTATCTTGCGGCTTGCATGGGACCAGTTCCATCAGTTGGATTGTAAAACATTTCACATTCAAGTGTGAGAGCAATGTTCTAGAAGAATATTGAGTATCTTATGCTTAGTTCCAGAAAATTCGTAAGTGAGTTCCCATACCGTGACATAGGCTGTGAGAAATTAAACAGAGATAATAATGACTTCGACAAAGACTAAATCAACATTTGTAAAAAAATTATACGAAAGCAAGGCTGGAAAGAAGGGGGTTCCATTTGAGATGATTAGAAGCTAAGTTACAAGAAATTTGCAATCCTTAATAGTGTTTAATACTGAATCCCTCCTACATCTTAGTTACATCTCATTACATTAGTATCTAATTTGCATGCTTAGATTATGTCATGCGGTCATGGTAAGCTCAGAAAAGGTAGAGTTTCAGTCTAACATACAAAAAGAAGTTAGATGTAAAGAGAAGATGCTAGAAGAAATCAATGCTTACATAAATTTATGAATACATCAAACATGAGATGTATCTATTCAACTTGCACAATGCTGCAAAATAATCCGCCCATCTATTTTTTGTTGTAGAAATGATGGGGTCAGTATGTCAAAAAGCGAAAAAAGAAATAAAGAAAGGCGTCTGGATACCACCAAAGGTTGTAGAGTATTCAAAGCATGATAAGCTGATTAAAAACCGGAAAAAGAGTCCACAGAAAGGTAACATACATTCTTCATAGTTTAAAAATTCAGATAAACACAGGATATATGAGGATAAGCATCCTAAAACAATGTCTGAATGTAAAACACAGGATAACATACATTGGATTTTCATAGTAACAACTCAAAGCATGATAAGCTGATTAAAAATCGGAAAAAGAGTCCACAGAAAGGTAACATACATTCTTCATAAAACAATGCCCGAATGTAAAACACAGGATAACATACATTAGATTTTCATAGTAGCAACTGACTTTTTTTTATCGATCAGAGATAAATAAAAAGGGAGTGGACAAATTTATTCTCCTTTTCCAACCATTCCATTTTTCATAGTAACTTCAAGCAGGACCTCAAATATTTGGTTTTCAACATTCATGACCCATTTTGGGTTGTAAAAGTCAATACAGTACATGAAATTAATGATGACCAAAATCTTTAGACTGACAAATATTGTGTTAATCACTATTTTAAATATGGTTCATATTTTTGAACACCGATGGAGATTAAAACTAAACAAAAATAAATAGATCAATATTAAATTAAAATCGAGTCACTTATACTTAAGTAGTTAGAAAGATATTGTAAATTAGAATGGTGTTGGTCAAAAAAGTTATTAAACAGGCAAGATTTACCACCTCAGATGAGGAAAATCATTAATGATCGCAGTTTTCCGCTCAAAGTGGCAGCAAGTGATGTGATCATTGGGCAATATCAGGATTCTCAGGCATATAAACAATCTGCTCAGACAATTTACTTTCTTTAATCTTAACAAATTTAACTTTCTGGACCCTTTCAGTCTGCCACATTCATTAAGAAGATACCCCGAAATGATGACAAGCAGCATTTTGTTTCTAATACCATATATTTTGTACTTCTTTTTTAATGTTGTAGATTTTCATGGTTACATCTTTTTGGTTTCGGAAAAATTGATAAAGTCGATATTAAAATCAAAGGTAGTTGTAACATGAGCATGAAGCAACTTACAAATTTTAGATTTATAATGGTTGCATTCAGAATTCATGTAACGTTATACTGGTTTTGTAATACTCTAACTTCACTTATTGGTTGTATGTTCCTTGTGCCTATTGTACAAGCATAATCTAAGAGATGAACAAATCATTTATAGCAAAGGAGCCAAACAGGTAAAATATTAGTCCTAGGCAGATTTGATGAAAGGGAACCTCTGTCTCCTCGTATAAATGTAGCTCGAACACAGGGTTTATATATTTCATTTTCTATGTCTAATGTAATGGCATCCTCAGTGGCTCGCTTGATTTATTAGTGAGTCAAATGTATGTATGCCCACTGGATTTTAAATTTCAATTTTAAATAGTAATTTCTAAGTATTGACAACAACAGACTTTGAACATAATCTCTAAGTGTTTAGCAATTCCTCCGTCTCTAGCATACATCTTAAATATCTAATATCCATGTAAGTTGTCCAGAATTCTTAAAAAAGAAATGTAATTTTAATATATGTGTTCACACAATATCACGCAAGTATACGCGGTCACAAGTAATATAAGAATAAGTAGAGTTCGTTCCCACAGAGACTGCTTTGGTTATTATAGTTATGTACTTATGCAACAATGTATGGCTATTGTTCAATGCTAAGACAATATCAAATTTGGGTTTTTATCAACTAAATTAACTAGCAACTTATAAAGACTATGATTAACTAAGGAAAATTATTGTCGAATTACTTATGAGAATAAAACATGGGATCCTAACTTCATTAAATACTTCATCTAGAGCCTTTTGTCTTTAATCAATGCATGTGACAGTTGTGACAACTAATCGGATAACACGAAATCAGTATACGCTACCCTTCAGTATACGTATACCAAACCACTCAAACATCCACAAAATAGATAGAAGTTAAGCAGACACCAATTATGCTTAGACCCTATATGTCTATAAGATTTGAAAACATAACGGTTTAACGAGCAAGTTATCCATTCAGATTACATAGGGCAGGTAAGATGGTTAAAATCACCTACGAATCATGCATGACAACATACATAAACCTATGCTAGCATGGCAAGTTCTAAACCTCTAAATCCACTTTCGCAATCAATAGAGATTAACAAACAACTTAGATGTTAGCTACGCATCCAAGAAGAATAAGCACAACCAAACTAGGATATCAATTAGCCATCACACACACATCTTTAAAACAATTAACTACTAAAATCCATAAATAAATCCGTTAGAACCCCACGACAACGATTAGTTCATAATCGAACCGTTCATCATCGTGGGTTCTGATGAAAACATGATAGTAAATATGTCTGGAATACTGAATAAAGTGCTAGAGATAAGGTTTAAGAAAAACAAAACCAACGAGAATCCAAAGTATCGCCTAATTAGAAGAATACAAAGAAAAGTTGAAAACTATATCTTCGTAATCAGCCGTCTTCTTGTTCTCCTCACCGGTGGATGGATATGTATGTATGTAAGACAATGTATATCTCAGAAATCGTCCACCAATTGTTTATATAGGCCTCAGGGTTGACTGGTCTTCTGCTGGTTTCCTTTTCTGAGTCAAACTTGCCTTTTCCCAGAATCTTTCAAGGGCGGGCGCGCCTGGTAGGGCGCGGGCGCGCTTCACCAATTTTTCTAGGGCGTCAACAAGCGCGGGGGCGCCTGTTCTCTGCTAGATTTCTTCAACTTGCATTTCTTTGGCAATTCTCCACACTTTCAAGCTCCGCAACCACTTGGCCTTCAATTCATTGCTCAAACACCACCACAAACCACAGAAACTCCACCACTCTGCTGACGAAACAACTCTGCACATACTAACACAAAACACATTAAAAACACCACATACTTGAGATCAAACAATCAATTTAAGCCGATTTAGGGCGTTCCAAGTGAATATGAAATCCACTTATCAATATGATATGAACCATTGATCTCATGTATTTTCATTTCATAAGATGGAGAACTGAAACTGCACATGAAGTTTCACACAGGTAGCCTGAAAGGTTTTCCAGTTCGTCGCTCAAGTGAAATATACAGAAATGAAACACATATTCAATTGTTTATTTTAAATAATAGTAGTATGAATTCTACCAGTACAGAAGTTGAGCACATCATAACAGTCGATAAAGTATAGTAGAGTAACCTCTCCTCCATTTACATACACAATGTACTTAAATTAGGAAAAAAAATTGCACACTCAATAAAAATTGAACCACTACGAGGTAGTAATCTGCCAGACTACATACATGACAATGACACATATAATAATTCAGATCACACACCAAAATAAATTAATAAACAAACTGTAATTACATTCCTGCACATAATTAAGGTTGTAATAGCGGACTGCAAAGTTGTAAAAATGCAAGGATAAAATTACAGTTTCCAGTAAAGATAAACAAATAGACACATTCAGATAAACATATAATCAGAACTGAGATTAAGTCAGAGATATGAAAAATACCGTCACAATTGGAATGACGATTCAGAAGTAAATATGAAGTGGAATGTTATGTTTCAGTCGATCGATCTGTATCATGGTTCAGTAAGAAGCAAAATTCAGTCTCCACCTCTACAACCGAGGCTGAATATATTGCAGCTGGAAGTTGTTGTGCACGGATTTTATGGATGAAAAATCAACTACTAGGCTATGGTCTAACAGTTAATAAGATTCCAATTTTCTCTGACAACACTAGTGCAATTGCCATTACTGAGAATCTAGTTCAATACTCAAGGACCAAGCACATTGATATCAAGTATCATTTCATCAGGGAACATGTGATGAATGGCACTGTGGAGCTACATTTTGTTCCAAGTGAACAACAACTTGCAGACATTTTTACCAAGCCACTTGATGAATCCACATTCTCAAGATTAGTAAGTGAGCTAGGTATGCTTAATTTTTCTTAATTTTAGTTGAATTATGTGCAAGTAATAATGCAGCCAGAAATGTGTTATTTTTCTAAGTCAGAACTTTTCACCACAAACAGATGCTCTTATCCATGGATGGTATAACACATTACTGTAATTTTTGTTCTAAAACGGATACCAACTATTTGTCTCATCAACGGATAGACTGAATATTAAAAGGCCAGTCTCATCCGTTGTTAGATCCGTTTTAATCTCAACCGTTGATAGCCACGATTACAGGCATACACCCCCGTATGTATAATCATGGCTACAATTTCTCATAACTTTATTTTTGAATGGTTACTTTTTGCACCAATCAGGTAATTTTATACAAATTACTTATTGAATTTATGGGAAAGTATAAAAGGCTGTTTAACTTTTACATTTCTTTTTATCTAATTCCCAAAATTCTCTAAGGCAAAAAGTTCTCTCTATCTCTCTCTCTCTCAAAGCAAAAACCAGTTCAGTAACTTCAGACCTCAATTCGATTTCAATGGCACCAACCAAGAAGATTGTGTCACCCACTGGATTTGTCTATGAGATGAACAATTTTGTGGCTCTTGTGGACACCGAGAACTCGCCACATGAGTATCACACGATGATGGACTTCATCAAGAGTTGCAAGCTATCTTACGACATGCTCACTTCCACTCCTCTGTATCGTGAAATAGTGGAGGAAGTCTGGACCACTGCTGAGCATGATGCCCTGAATGGTATAATTTCTTTTACTGTTAAGGGAAATATGCATATAGTTAACTCTGATGTGATAATTGTTTGCTTTAAATTACCTGAAAATAATTGTGATGCTATGCCTGCTAACACTGAAATAGTTGTCATGCTTAATTCAATGAACTATTCACTTAGCACTGATAATTTAGGCAAGATTGTCAGAAAATATATGGTTAAGGAATGGAGCTATCTATGTGATGCATTCATCAAGACCTTTTCTGTCAAAATTAAAAATTTTGATGATGTCACACACTCCATGCTAGTCATGCTGAATATGCTCTTAACTGATAAGTACTTTGATTTCAGCACACTAGTCATGTATGAATTAGCTGCTAAATTAGGAAAGAAAGAGTCTAGGGGTAAGAATATTTATTTCTCTAGATTCGTAATGTTATTAGCTAATCATGTGTGCAACAACAATATTGAAATCTCTAACCCAGACAGCAAGTTTAGCTGCTTTGTTCAGGAGAAGAGGGTCTTAAGTGACCTGATTCAAATGAATCTGAAAAGTGAAGTGCAATTGGCATACTTGCCAATCATTCAGGTAACTATTTCTAACCTTTCTTCTTCCCAACCTCTACATGCTTTGATTTTCAGTGCTGCTTTGGAAGCTGTTAGTGCCCCACATCTTCCTACCCAAGTGGCTAAACCCAACATTCCTAAATCCAAATCCAAGAAGCCAACCTCAGGTGCATCTCAAAAGGCACCTGTTGTAAAAACCACCAAACATCCTAAGGGGAGTGTGAAGGAGGTGGTGAGTGGTGAGGGAAGGGGTGAAAGTCAAAGAAACCCCAAGAATAAGGAATGAGAGGTTAGTGAGTCCCTAGCTAGCCACCATGTATCTTCCCAAAAGGATACAGTGGTTGAAAAAGGAATAAGCTCATCCCTAGTGGCTTCCTCCCAAAAGGATGTCACTATTGAAAATAGTCCCCAACCAGGGAAACAGTACAAGGGGGGTAGGGACACAAGTAGCCCAACTGACACCTCCAAAGCCTATCAAATGAGAAAAAAGGCTAAAACCATGGGGGATGAACTGGGAACACACACTGCTCAGTCTCAAGTTTCTAACTTGGTGACTAAGCCTTCACAAATTCAGATTGATGTGGCTCCAGTAAATGTGGAGTCACAGCCCCATTCTTTGCAAATAAATTTTGAAACACCAAATTCTCCAACCATCTCTCTGGATGTGGATATGATCTCCACATCAATACCTGATTCTCCATCTTTAAAATTTTGGAGGAGTCCCATTCTTAGATTGGTGGTCATCATCTTCTAGATGATTTGTTGGACCATCAATACTCTTATTCTAAAACCTTGACTCAATCTGTGGCACTTAATCTAAAATCAATCTCCACAAATTTTGTTTTGGTTTCCTCATCAATCTCTATTCCTTCTACTTCATCCACAGATATCCTTCATCCATTGACAGGTGTCTCTCCATTCACGGATGAGCCCCAAGCAAGCCATTCGTGGACAACTACAATTACCACAACAACGGATGCACTTTCCAGTCATCCGTTGCTGGCTACTTTTACACTTAGCCACATTTCAAACATTACGACTCCAGTAACAAGTGTAGAAGAGCTGGTAGTTGTTGAGACATTTCTAGGTATGAGGGAAGGGAATGTCATTACTGAGAGTGAGAGCCTGGCTTGCAGTCAGGCAAAAGGAGAAGGTGAGAATGAGAGGCTGACTATTTCTTCCAGTCAGGAAAAAGGAGAGCTAGAGGGTTCCACCTTAGTAGGTGAATGTGAGGGTGTGAGGAGTGTGAGCCAGGGGGAGCTCCTGATGCAAAAAAAGAGAGAAATTGATAGAAAAGCATGTACTGGAGAGATAAAGGTGGAAGAAGCACCTACATCCATTGCAAATGAGTTAATGGATGTCAGTGATGCTGAAAGGGAGAGATTGATCCAGTTAGATTATCAACATGAACTAGATCAAATCAACCTGAATGCTGAGACATTTACTTATCCATCCTCTTACAACCTATCAAGTTTTGGCTGGACAGGCCAATGTGGAGGCATAAAAGATGTTGCATTTAGTACACACAACTGAATCAATGTCTAGGGCAAAAGAAGCTATCAACAATCTGCCTCCAGGAGCTGGTGAAGACTTTGCATATGACTCAGAGTTTGAAGAGGAGACTGATCATTCTAGAAGTGGTGAAGGAGGAGATGCATGCCCTTCCATTCTACAAGAGATGCCACCTTGGTTGTTCTCCAATTCCTACATTCATAATGACACCAAGGTAGTCATTTTCGAGAACTATCAAAGGGCTCATGGAGAAGCACAATCCTCTGATCCTCTTCATGCCACCACCATCCAGAATTTTGTGGCATCTCTTCAACTTCACCAGGCTCACATTCTTCAGCAAAGAGCCAACACATATGACATCAAAGGCCATCTTGATGAGGTAAAGGGTGCTCTAGAAAAGAGAGTTGATACAGTAGCTCCCACTACCTCTCAAAGATTCAAACAAGACAAGTTGGTGAAAGATGTGGCTAGTCTCACTGTGAGGATGAACAAGGTTGAAAAGCAGATGGACACCTTCTTGTCTAATCAAGCCATACAGACTCAACTTCTGCAACAGTTGCTGCAGACTACTGGTGTTCCTCAAACCCTTGATGATAACAAAAAAGGGGAGAATGCACTAGTGGTCTCTGAACCAGTAACCACTTTAGTCCAAGGTGTGCCATCAAGTGAGGGGGAGACGCCTCAAATCATTGTTAATCCAAGTGAGTTTCAACTCACAAAGGTGGTTCTCTCTCAAGCTAAGGATGCTCCAACTAAGGATGTTCAGAAATTTCTCACCTCTGAAAGGCTTATCAAGGAGTCCATCTTCAAGGCTGTGACATCCTCTACATCAGAGTCTATACCTGTCCACGCAACCATTCTCAAAGTTCTCACTCCTGACACTATCATTCTAGAGAAAGAATATGATGTTGAACATTCTTTTGTCAAGGAGTTTGGACCTATTTTCAATGGCAGTAATGACTCACCACCTAGACATCATGGCAAGAACAAGCTAGAAGTGGATTATCTCTTCCCCAAGCCAGATGACTCTAAGGTGTTGGCAGCTCAAATCAAGGATTTCAAAGCTTCCACAGATGTGATGCTCAGAGAGGGGATGTCTGTCATCTACAGGAATGGTAAAGCAATTCACATGATAAACAGCCATCCCAGGTTTAATGAAGTTAAAAGAGAATAAATTTCAAGATTGAGGAGAGAAGCCAATCCCCAGGGCTTTGAATCTACACCTGAGAAACATGCTAGATTGGCCCTAGAACTGATAAGGGAAATGGAGGAAGAAAGTAGTGAGGCTGGAGAGGAAGAGGCCCCTATTAAAAGAAAAGTAAAGAAAAGGAAGGCAGTGCCAAAGACCAATCCAATCAGAAGGAAGCAAAGAGCAAACATGCATGTCTCTCCTAAGAAAGTGGAAGAGAAAAAGGAAACTAGGAGGAGACTTATATTTGAAGACCCCATTCCATCTTCAACTCAATCTCAAACCACTTTTCATGAAACTCCTGTAGATCCCAAAGATGAGCCTGTTGAGTTTGAAAACTTGGGATTCCCTAAGTTCATTGTTGAAGCTAAAAAGAAGAAAAAGAAAAGGGAACCAAAGAAAAGAGCTGAACAAGGACCAATCAAACTGAATGTTGTACCAACAGTTGACAAGCCAATTGAGGACAAGGCAGACTATGTATACATTGCAGACATACAAGAGTATTCATCCATGGATCTCTACCTTGATGAAGTTAGTGAAGTAAAAGGCACAGACAAATTCAGAGTTATGCCTGAAAGACTTACTTTTGTCTACAAAGGAGGGATGGTGAGATCATGGCCCTTGCAAGAAGTTCTAAATGAAGAATATTCCACCTTAGTGAATATTTTCTCAAGCTTCAAGAACACAAGGGGATTTTCTGAGGTTGCAAGAGGTGCAGTGTTGAAGAAGATTGAAGAAATTATGGATAGTTGGAATTACCCTGATAATTTGCCCAGGAAGATAAAGATCCCTTACAATGGACAAATAATCCATCTTCAACCTTACTGGATGATGGAATTCAAAGATGACAAGGGCTGTAGAAGATTCTTCAGGATTGAAGATGTTAGGGTTGACACATTTGGAATGATGATAACAAAATACTCAAGACAAGAATTTGATCATGATACCGAAGCTGATTGTCAGAAAGCTAGTTCACAGAAGCTGATAAATCAGGAAGTTAACTAGAAGGCATTTTATCTATCCAATATCTAAAAGCCACATTAAATATATGGAAGATATTTTGTCATCAAGTTAGGAAGCAATTCAGAAGCAAGCCAACAGATGTCTAATCAAGCACCAAGTGTTTCAGTGGTAAGCCTGCCTAAACAACTCAGTAATGGTGAATCAATAAGGATGCCAAGATGTTTTATCTAAAGATGAAGCTAAGTGTATCTGTTCTACGGATAAAGCTATGGAAATCTTATTTCATCTATGGATAGGAGCTGAAAACATCACATGCCATCAACGGATAGAAGCTGAGGACGTCTTATCTCATCAACGGATAGAAGCTGAGAACATCTTATCTCATCTACGGATAAAAGATGAGGACATCGTATCTAAGGACAAAAGCTGAAGGAAGTCGATCTACAGATACGACTGAGAATGTCATGTTTTATCTATGGATGCAGTTAAGGAGGTCATGGTCTATCTATGAATGGAGCCAAGAATGTCATGTCTCATCTATGGATACAGTTATGGAATATTAATTCTACGAATATTCTGAGATTACCTTTCTACGGATAATTGACGTAGAATGGTAGTCTACGGATAAGGAATTAATACGCCTACTGATGTTCATCTCATTCAACATGAAAAACAAATCTATGTAACAGAATCTTTTGAAGTTTTCCTTATTTAACAGGTTGAATGGAGGACAGTCTCAGAGATCATCATTACACACCCGTGACTAAAAGATGTTGGATAACGATGCAAAAGATGTATGGAATAGGGAGTCAAATTGTAAATATTCGAAGGCTCAAATTCCTACAAATGAAATGTGAAGTCATCTATTATCTTTTATGTCTCGATGGATAAATAAGAGTTAAAGCAGCTACCTAGAAGTCTACCTTCTAACTGGACACAAAGGAAAAGCTTGACAAGCATGAAGACCTTTATGCAATACTACATGTTCACTTATCTCAGCTGATAGTGACTTGACAGTCGGGTAACCAATGAAAGGTCTCTTTCATGCAGATGTCACATGGGCTTGGAAGCTAGGTCAATTGCATGGACTTAGTAATTCTTGAAGAGAGAAGCACACTCAATTAGAAAGCACCATTTGGGACTATACAAGTTTATCTGTGATGCCAACCAAGGCATTTCCCGAATAGGATAGTTTCTGAGACGGGCATGTGAACAAGCAGAACCACAAATGTAATATTTTATTATGTTGTAGGTTTTGTTTGTAACACACAGTCGATGTATATAAGACTGTGTGGAGTAGCATAGAAAATATGTGAAGAGAGCACAAAGATGAATGTAAAACACTTAGGCTCTCTTTCATCATCTGTGTAAGCAGCTGGAGTTTGTTGAAAAACAAAACCAGAGAATTCTTCAATATACACCTCAGGTGGGCTTTTTCCGAGAAACCCACCTCAAAAGTTTAAAAAGTTTGCTTGTCTCCTGCATTTCTTTTTAACTCGAAGAATTCATTTATGCTCAAGGCTTGACTCAATTTTAGTTAATTTGCAAGCACATATGTTCATACTGTAAAAAGTTTGAAAAAGATTTGTAAAATTAACTAGATTGTATTCAACCCCCCCACCCATCTACAATCTAGGTTGCATTGTTCTGGGAATAATAGAAGACCAACTGTCTAAGGCCAGCACTAAGTATCTTAGATGGTTGCAAGCAAAGCTAGATCCAAAGATTGCAGAAGAAGATGCATTCTACAGGAAACTTCAAGAGAAAATCAAGGCCAACTATGCTAAGGAATACAAAAGATTCAGCCTCCCAGGGAAAAGAAAAAGGATTAAATTCTGCTCAGGCTAGAGGAGCAACCTTAAAATTCCATTCAATAATTTCTTATCTCAAACTTTGAAGCTTAATACAGTTATGTTCTTTTATTGCAATATTCTCATAATGTGTTTTGTTATCATCAAGACCTTTAATTTATGCCTGTAATTCTATCAGACATAAATTGGGGGAGATTGTTAGGAAATATGTTGTTCTTGACAATAACTTAACATATAACACATTTATGTATAAGTCATTTTGTAACTAACAACGGATGACATACTTTCAGTAGTATCCGTTGTTGGGAAGCTTATCCACAGATAAGTAATCATGTAGCATATTCAATTTTACTCTAGTCTAAGGATTGAAAGTATTAAGTACCAAGTCATGTTGACTTTCAGTAGATAAACATGATATGATAGCTAATTGTAAATAGGCTATGTTATGTAATTCTGTTTAAATGAATATGAATGACAACGGATGAAGACTTAATGTTATCCACAGATGATCAACTTAATGCTATCCACGGATGATCAACTCTTTGCTCATCCACGGATGGACATCCACGGATAGTCAAGAACGCTACCAACGGATGAAGCTCAAGATTATAGGTTGATGATGACTTGACACTGGTGGAAGCACATGGGTTGATAGAATAAAAAAAAGAATATGGAAGCCAAACACTGGTGAACCTCGAAGAAGAAGAAACATTCCACTTCCATGCAAACATAGGAGATGTACAAATAAGCCAACTTGTCAAGAGTACAACATCTCAGTCACATGCATCTAGAATGAAGAAGCAAACATACTGGACCTAGAAAATAGAGATAGTTTTTGTCTGTAGTATGGCTTGTAAACTTGGGTTTTATAACCAAGTGTGGCAGTTTTTTGAAAACAGAGAAAACAGTTTTACATTGTCTTTGCTTAGGTTTTCTTTCTAGCATTTTCTTAGAAGAAAAGAACTGTAATAGCAGCTGTGTATTTGTAACAAAATATCATAGATTATTTCTTCAATAATATATCTCAGGTGGATCACAAAACAATCCACCTGAAAATTTTAAAGTACTGTGTTCTTATCTTTATTCAGTTTCTGCAATTTAATTTATTTGTTCTTACTTTCAAGTTGTAGAAAAGTTGTAAAAATCAAGAATTGTATTCAACCCCCCTTTCTACAATTCTGTAAGTGTGTAACTGGGAATAACACCTATTTCAAAAATTAACAAAAAACTTACATATTGAATCATATAAATTTGAATAAATACACATAAAATATATGTGTTTTGCACAGGATAAACGCAACATGAAATAATTTTTTCAAAAATATATACTTATATATTTTATCCATAAATTCAATTTTCACAGTATAATACCATAAAAAAATAAGAATCATTAAAATTTAAAATAAAATAGATGAGAATCGTGAGAGGTTCGAAATCCATCAACAATGTATCAAATATAAAACTTAATATTTTTATCTCTTATTATATTAGAAAAAATAAAACCCAGAGTTTTGGTCATTAAGAGACGATAATACATAAAAAAGTAAGAATTAGTAGATCTTAAAATAAATACACGAGAACTGTTAGGATTTATGGGTGATAGCTTAGAAGACAACTTAACTTTATGTTTTGTAATACTTAATTTTATTAAGTAGAACATACTGTCATAGCCAGAGTATGTTCTTGTAGCCATTTCATTTGCTGTAATAAACTTGTTTATAAATCTTGGAAAAAGTTCATTCGTTTGTTCAAGCCTCAAGAAGTATATCAGGATAATGGCAAGAATAAATGTTACTGTCATCTCACTGACAGTAAGGTTATAAGAAGAGAGCATGTTGCAAGTCATGACATCATATTTTCTCTGACAGCAACATTGGCGGAAGCCTTGAGACAACAACTCTTTATTCTCATGACAGCAAGTTTGGAACTCCTGACAGCATCTATTGCGGGGATTTCTTACTGTCACCAAAAGCGCATTCTTGTGACAGCAAACTTGGAAATGCAGGATACTGTCACAAAGGGATAAACTTTGAATCGGGGATCTACCCAGTCAAACATGTGACAGTTTGGATGTTCAAGAAACAGGCGTGCTGCAGTATCCCAACACTGCATCAGGTCTGCAAATCAATTCAATTCAAGAGTATGACAAATCAACATCTACTGAATTGTGTTAGCTAAAAATAGAATGTATCTAGATTGCTTTTTTCCAGTAATGATAAACTTGTTTGTATAGCAATTTAGGTAAGACACACGGGTAGACAAATTGTAAGAAGCTGCCACATGAAAATGACAGCAGTTTCACAAACCCGTGATGATAGAGATATGATTAGTTTACTTAGACTATCTCTCACTTCATCCTATGCATCACTCGAGAAACCGAAGCTTGAGAAAAATACATTTTCTCTCAAGGTTGTAGCAACACTTTCGCAAGATAAATAAAATATTTATTTTGTGAGAAAATTACTTGTGATTGCATTTCTTCTACTGACAGGATTTAATTTTAGTTTTAGTTGTTGAAGCAAAGATTGAATTTTATCAATATTGCATTCAACCCCCCTTCTACAATACTCAAGGACCAACAAGAACCGTTGAATATAATGTCAAGTAATATTTTATTTTTAATTGATAAATTATTTTCTCAAAAGTTCAAGTTTCAAAATTCATCAACAATATATTAAAAAAATTAATTTAGAATTATAAATATTTATAAAATTAAAAAATTAAAAAATTAAAATCAATACGAATACTAAAAATAAAATTATGAATTAATGTAATAAAAAAATATTTTAAAAAATCTGTGCATTGCGCATACTATAAGTTAGTATGATAAATTAGTCTCAAAATATTGTATTCTGTTCCCACTTTAATAAATTCAATAAATTTTATTATGATATAAAATTATTCAGAAGCCCAAACATGTTTAAAATACGAATTTGATATCCCAAAGGTTGTCCATTTAATTTGACCAACGAAATCAAGAAGCCTTATGTTCGACAGTTCGAGTCCATAATCCACTCATCCGCTTAAGGTAGCTATTGACCTTCGGTTGCAGTTCAGCGTGTTTACGAGTCGGGTTCAACAGGTGTCTGATTTTACAATCCGACCTTATTAAATCACTTTGTTTTAATTTTAAATTACTATATGCGAGCTTTTATTCCCACATCATTTTAGGACTATTTCAAATAGATTTGATAAATTTTGGATATCTCAATATCGTTCTTACGACTAAAACCAAACTCGATCTATTTAGGGTTTGTTAGTTTACTTACTTTTCGTATCATGTTTTCGTATAACTATAAATAAAAATAAGAATTAAAAATAAATAAGAAATATTAAATATTAAATTTTTTGGTAATTTTTTTACAAATAAAAATATATATTTACAAATAATATTATAAAATTATGTATAATCATTTAAATAAATGTTAAATATCTAATAAAAATATTAAAATATCTTATATAAATACTAATATATAAATATAAATTTATTTTTTTTGTGTATTTTGGATCGTATCGTGCACCCGAGGGATAAACACAAAATCAATACTAACTCTCAATTATGTTCATGTACTTTTGTATCTTATACTCAAAATAAAAACATAAACACTAAATTTTCATATGTATAAAAAATTGCTGGTCTAATTCTAACACATAAAGTGACCATTTCCGGAAGATGCTCTACTTCTTATGGTCGCACGAAAGTCAAATTTTTTTTTATGTATTTTACTCATATTGCTCTGCACAAACATACATGTATACGTACTTTTGTAAGCGTCAATCTCAAATGATTGGAAGCCGAAACTCGAGAAATACATCCAATTAAATTCTTACACATCCTTATTTGCGTCTTTTCAAAAGACACAAGTAAGTGATGTGACTCGGAAATAAGTAGAGTACAAAAGTTTACTTATAAGCCTATTCGGACAACGACATTTCCTATAAAATATTAGAACTAGATATAAAAATGTTATAATTCGGCACTTGAGTCAAATCTCAGTAAAGTACACAAAAGTGATGTAAAATCATCTTAAGCAAGGGCACTTGTTTAGTATACTAAAATTTGACCTTTCACCTTAAATATCGTTCAATTTATTAAAAATGTTTTGTTCGAAATATGAAAAGCAAAAAGAAGAAAGTGATTTAAAACGAGATTTATAAATAGAAATATAACTCGG
This sequence comes from Heracleum sosnowskyi, assembly GCA_030848705.1. Taxonomy (NCBI): domain Eukaryota; kingdom Viridiplantae; phylum Streptophyta; class Magnoliopsida; order Apiales; family Apiaceae; genus Heracleum; species Heracleum sosnowskyi. Next base: position 18,245,754 of record CM061239.1, read on the forward strand.
ACCTCCCTCTTTCGTGAGTATGCTTAATGAATTTTTTTTAAAAAGTGAGTAAAGTTGTGAAATTAACTAGTAATATTTAACATGTGAACCGTGAAGTGAGTATAATAAAGAAAAACAATTAAACTAACTAATTTTTATATTATAAAATTTTATATTTAAATTTTTTTTAGAAATGTAAGAATTTGAGAGATATCCGGGAAAAAAAGTGTAAAAAAATAACAGAGATACAAAATACAGTGGCATTTTAAAACTAAAATTTGATAAAAAAATGATGTAGGCAAAGGACAAAACAAAGCAACCTTTTGAGTTACGTGCATGAATAGGTTTAGTAGGAGTAACTTTTTATAGTAATAGAATAATGTTCCTATTTATGCTCAGATCTTGTATCTAAAATGATTGGAAAGAGAAAATTGACAAAATATATTTAATTAAATTTGTAGTACGAGTTTGTTGTTTGTGTCTCCCCGACACAAACAACAACTGATTTGACGTCCAAGAAGAAATAGTATTAAAGTGACTTATAAGTTGAATGGGCTGACAATGCCATTTCCGAGATGGAACGTGTTAAAAAGAAAAGTGCAGCCTAACACAAACACACATCGGAATATGGGTCAGTGAGTGGAAGAATCCAAAAGCAAACCACAAGCATCAAAATTTGGTGGCACTTTATCGTGTAATTTGGTTTCGGATTCGTTGGGAAATTTTGAACTTTATTAGATTTTTATTATCTTATTACATCTTTACGATGATTGAGTCATTGACCAACTTGACAATTTGTTTACATATTTGTGTAAATATTGTGACCGAAAATATTTAATGAAAATTTAAAAATATTACTTTCGATCACAAATACTTTTACTCCGTCTGTCCATCTCATTTTTCTACACTTTTCTTTTAGAGATGTCTCTCAATTCTTTACGATCCACAAATTTTCTAAAAATAGTAAAGTTTAATAATATAAAAATTAACTACATCTACTACTTTCCCCCACTATCTTCACTTTATACTTGATTGGTTCCATCAATTTTCTCACTTTTATTCACTAAATTATATTTTTTATTAATTTCCGTGCACAATCTCAATGTAAAGAATGAAGATGGACGGATGGAGTATTTCGTAAAACTATTAATATGTAGTACATAAATTTTTAGATATTAATAAAACTTAATGGAATGCATTATTAATATGGTGTCCATTGTTGACATTTTGGTTAACCGCATTCCCAGAAGTTTATGTTAAGACATCATGTATTCATGAGACTAGTTAACTAGATGCTCATTTGTATGTATCTTCAACCTAGCACCGGTAGTCGGTAGCACCAAGCTGGCTTTGTCAAAAAAAGATTGGATTTTTTCTTTTTGTACTCTCTAGTATCCACTTGTTTTGTTACATATATTTAGCACCCATCGTACTATCTTTTTAAACTTTCTTAATTTTAAAAGTTTAATACTAATTCTACCTAACTTATTTGTCTAGCTATCCAATTTTTTTTTTTAAATAAAATTTATGAAGACATTATTTTATATTCTTGTTTATATGATAAAAGTATTTTTAAGTAATCAAAGTAAAATTTTGAGAAGTAAGAATTAAGTATTAATCACAGTTATTGATTTGAATTTTTGTTTAAACGTATAACAATAATTCTTACTTTTTATTAATTTTCACTCACTATAAACTACTACCTCTCCCAGAGCTATAGTGCGTGTTTGGGTATCACAAAAAAGTTGACTTATATCTTAAAAGTAAGTGCTTTATAAGTGATAAGTTGATGGATCTTATAAGTTATACGGGTGTTTAGATAAATTTACTTATAAGTTAGTTAAGAGTTTGCTAAATTAATTTTGAAAAAATAATTATTAAATACAATGATTTCAACACTTGCATTTTAAATTAAAAAAATATTTAAAAACACAAAGGTAAAAATATAAAGTATTAAAAAAAACAAAGAATAAGTTGATAAGTTAAGTAAAATGTTAGTGATTTTTAACATTCAACTTATCAATTTATAAGTTATGAGTTATCAAATAAGACACAAACACCCCTCATAAACTCTTATCAACTTATAATACATAAGCCGACTTATAACCAAACAGGCCCATAGTTGTTTTTAATGGGTTTAAAAAAATGAATAAAAGTGAAGAATAGTTAAGAAAGTGGGTAAAAGCTAATGGACCTATTAATAAAGAAAAATATATTATTTTAAGAAATGTTGACATGAATATCTCAAAATAGAAAATATTGAGTATGTATTATAAACAAAGTTATTTATTGTTAATTTTAATTTAATAAAATTTCTAAAATCATACTCCCTCCGTCCCACCCATTTGTTTACATTTAGGTTGAACACTTTAGTTAAAAAAAAAATTAAGTAATGGAAAAAATAGAAAAAATGGGTAAACTGGTGGGATCAATCAATATTTATATATAAAGTGAGGATAATTATGAAAAATAGTTGAAGTAATTGATTTTTATATTATAAAAATTTACTATTCTTATAAAATTCAGAAAGATAAAAAATTGAAGTATATCTCAAGGCAGTATAAAATAGTCAAATATCTTTAAAATAAATCACAGGGGCACAATTCTTCGTAGTCTTTCACGTGCCATATTTGTTTATCACATTTAATTTATTTAATACCAATGTTTCTGGGCATGGAATCACGTGGCAGTCTTGGGTTTAGTTCCAGAGCCATAGGAGGAAACTATAGAATAACAATTTTACCTTCATGTCCGTTGAGCTATATAAAAAATAAAAATGTTGTGAAAAATTAAAGGTACTATCTTGATGATAGAATACAAATTAGATGTTTACTCTCGGTGACATTATAATTTATAAGTGACATTATATGACGGTGTGGTACATCGATTTAATTATTTCACATAAAAATTAATACTCCAATATATTGTCTATTGGTACAAAATTATATAAAAGTAAAATTTTAGAAAACACGTGTTTAATAATTTAATATTTATATATAGAAAAAGTATTTGCATATGATTGTTTAATACAAATTAACAAAATAAAATAATTTGTTTTTATAATTTACAATATTATTTTCTGTAAATATGATATTACATACTTTTATTTATAATTTAAAATTACGGCTAAATATAAATATATAATATCTTCGAAAATGACTTTAGATTTGTTAATGATTAAAATGTTACAAATTGATAACTTTATACAATTAGATATCTCCAAAAATGATAGATGATTGTATAAAAATACAACGGTCAAATTTAAAATTTTATATATATATACAACTAGATATCTGGTATATCTCTTCAAAGATGAATGTATAAATATACAACTTATATATGTATACAACTAGATATCTCCTATATCTCTTCAAAGATAAATATATAAATATACAACGGTCAAATAGATATTTCCAAAGAAGGTATACAACGGTTAAATTATATAACTAAATATCTCTCCAAAGATGAATTTATACATATACAACAGTTTTAAAATTTGAAAAAAGACATGGTATTCATTTAAAAATTATTTGACCGTTGCATACATTTTTATTATACAATTTAACCTTTATATATTGACAATTATTTTGACAAATAATATTTATATTTTCAAAAATTATGAGAGATCTAAATTTATATAATCACAAGGATTCACAATTTAAAATTTTGAGAATTCTTAATAAAATTGATATACATAAATTATAGTTTAAATAAAAGTATCAGTGGGCATTAATGCAAGTTGATAAAACAATATTAACTCCTGATATTATAAGATGTATATTAAAATCAATAATACGTAAATTAATTTATTATAATTGCCTAACTATATATAATTACCAAGCCTATAGACAAAAAAAATAGTAAAACCTTACATTTGATGGATGTTATTGATCTACAATAATAATAACATAAAATCTTTAGAAAAAAGTAATAATAATAACATAGAACAATATCTTTTTGATTGAAAATTAATAATATCTAGAAGATTTTGTATTCTTTTTATTGAATAAGTAGATAATATTTCAAATAATATTTAGAATAGATAGTACTACAACTTTTATCCGATTTCAATTCATAAAACTAACAACTTTTATAACAAAGGAGTATAACTAAAGTTTACGCTTACGTTATACACCCTTGTTATAAAATCCTGTTTTCAAGTTTTCGAGCTGGATATACCGGGTATGTTTAGTTTCATCTGCTTCCATCTCTGTCTGTTACTTGGAAACAGCATGTAATATATATGTATATACATTTCATGTGCGTATATTATTTTACATACACAACACATTAAAAAGCAAAGTAAGGTTCTATCTACTTTTGTTTCTCTCTCTCTCTCTCTCTCTCTCTCTCTCTCTCTCTCCCCTCATTTCACTGACTCAGCTTTCTCCGTCATTGACTCAGTCACTCTCCGGCGGATCGGTGAGCTCAGCTAAATTCACATTTATTTTACATTTTTTAATTATTGAATTTCATTCCAATTAATTATTTTGTGTGTTTTTTAAGTCCTGAACAAGAAACAAATGAAGATGTGTGTGTGTGTGTGTAATTAATATGCTGTGATATGCATTTGGTTAGAAAATCGCATGCAGATATTGTTGACAGATTATTTGTGGGTTTTGTTTGTTATGTTAATTTATATCACTCAGATTTACCAGGTTGTTCTACTAGTTGTGATCTTCTTTTGTTGATTTTCTTTCTAATTCCGTGGTTTTTAATTTATTGATTTTGCTTTATTTTTGAGATTTTCATTTGTGTTTGTGTTTTTGATTAGTAAATTTAGATGGGTTTGGAGTGGATTTGGGAATTTTTTGTTTTTTCAATTTTGCTTACATTTATTGTGCAGGATTCTGTGATGTGCTGTTTCCTCATAAAATATATGTAACTATTTTGTGAAAATCGACACACGTGTGTGTTTATTTATATGCTTGTTTTTTCGGATGTTATGGTATAAGGTTGTGATTTTGGTAATGAATATTAATTGTTGGTATGACAGGTGGTATGAGCTGAGGGGATTTTGTGGTGTTGTGAAATTTGGTTATTGGTCGGAGTAGTTTAGTAGTCGGAATTATTAAAGAATTGTGTGAAGATTGTGGATTGGGGGAACTAAGGTATGAATTTCGGGAGGGGATCCCCAATTGCACAAAAGAATGATATTGTGCAAAATGGGGATTCTTGGTTTTCGTTGACACCACCTGGAAGACTGAATTTGCCTAGATCTGCTCCTGTTTCAGTTGAAATGCCAGGAAATCAGAGAATTGGAACCTGGCAAGATTTGCTTGGAATGTACAGCGAGATTTTGAATCAAGATGTAGCAATTCAGACTGCGAATCCAAGTTCAGTAACGAGCATCAACGGAAGAAACTTTGCTCATCCTGGTGTTGGAACAGAAGCAAATCAACATCTAGACAGATATGCTGGTGCTTATGTGCAGAACTATAGCAATGACAGTGCAGGAAGCTGTAATAATAGGGCAGCAGAAGTAATTGGAATTAGGACCTCGGGGAACTATGTTTTGTCAAATGGGCAACACAACAATGGTCAAATCTCAATCAGACGTACAGATTCAAATATATGTACACAAGTCCCGGGCAACTGGAGAGAGCTTGAATCTACTACTTTGATGCTTGATAGACAACATTCCTTGAGACGTACAGATTCTAATTCATCTACACAAGTAGCAAGCAATTGCATAGACCTTGAGTCTACTAATTTGATGCTTGATAGACAACATTCCATCTCGTGTTCTAATCAGAGGCTTAATAGTTTAAATGCACAAGTGGGAAGCAATACACAAGGGCGAAGCAACTGGATGCAACATGAGGCTAAAATGTTGTTCAGAAGACAGAAAAGCACCGTGGTTTCAAATCAAAGGCTAAGTGAAGCAAGCTCGTTGCAGATGCACAATAGTGAGTACTCCACTTCTCATTTTCTTTAATTATGAGCAATTTATATCTGTTTGTGTTATAATACCTTGAGCTTCTATTGCCTGCATGTAAAATAGTAACAAAATGGCAAGATGGTTATATAAAGATTGAAAAAAAAAGAAAAGGCCATTGAAAGAAAACTTTTTTAAGTTTTAAACCTAACGTAAATGATGTAGACTTGATCTCGAGTCATTTATATGAACTCACCCAATGAGACTTAAGTTTATAGAATTGTGCAAATCAACTTTAGTCATGCTACACAACTATGTTAACCCCTTGCAACTCATCATTTCCTTTTCAATCTTTTATTGAACTCACATAGTACAATAATTAATTGATACTAGACATATATAAAATACCTTATATATTGTGTTTAAAGAGCAACATAAACTTCAATCTGAGCTCTCATTTTGATCTGTTATGTAATTCTTTAGTGTAGAATCACTATGTTTTTCCATTGTATGCATAGAGTCAATACTATGTTTTTTCAAAAATCAGACCGTTTTTCCTTTCATTTATACAAATAAAAATGCTGACAACATTTTTTACTTGTAAAGGAATGAGGTGTAATAACTGATCATAGTTTTCTTATAATTTGTGTAGCTGATAGAAATATTGCTGATAGAACATTGTTACTGGCAGATGGTTATCATGTCCCTTTCCGGACCAGCTATAATCTAAACTCACCACCAAGACAAGCAATTGCTAATGCAGAATTAAGTGTAGCTAGTTCCTTTCCTTTTACTCCGGTAACACCAGATCAGCGAAAGCAGTTGGATCACCAAATCCCTTCTGAGAGATTAAATGTCGTAATAGATGAATGCTCAAGTCAAGAAAAAGACAAGCAGTGGCATGTGGTGTCGTCTTCCAGCGGAGAAAATGAGAACACCTTTAATGAATTCTCACAGGTCGTTGTGGATGCAACATCAGCAGCCATTTCAACCCCACAGAAGGAAACAAACGTTTTTAATGAGATAGAGGAACATGGGCTTGACTTGAACAAGACACCAGACCAGAAAACGCCAAGAAAGAGAAAGCATAGGCCAAAGGTGGTAAGAGAAGGCAAGCCCAGAAAAGCTCCGAAGTCTGCTCCTCCAAAAACTGAAGTTCCTAATGGCACTCCCTCTGGAAAGAGAAAGTATGTCCGCAAAAAGAATATCAAGACCGTAGAAAGTCAGCAGGATGTTGTTGTAAATGAGGTCAGATCTGCTGCTGTTGAGTCTTCACCAAAATCAGTCAGAAGAGCACTGAACTTCAATTTAGAAAGTAATACCGGTGATGCAAGTCAGAATATGAGAGATGGTCATCAGGCAGTAAGACATCAAGAAAATAAGAGGCCGTTCAATCTGAACGTGGATGCTGAGGACAAAGATTGTACTGTGATTGACAGTATGTCTAGAACGTCCAGTTGTCTGATGGAGCAATCCAGGCAGCAGAAAGAATTTTTTCAAAAGAACCAGCAAATGGCTAGTACAATCAGCCTTCTTCATTCTAATTGTCAAATGCCATCTCAACTTGAATCACTAACTGAGCAGAGAAAAGATCATACTTTTGCAAGGAATTTGAACATGAGAAATGCAGCTCCAGGTCAAAGTAGCTTGATAAATGGTTATATTCAGGTGCCTGGAAACGCTTGGAGAGAACAAATTAGCCAGGATGTCTTTCAGGCAGATCTTTACGGACAGCCAGCAACCCAACTTGCTATGAAGGATACAGGCAACTGGAATGAAAACAGAGGTTTGAAGAGATCTCATTATCATACTGTTCAGGAGATACATCCTCACAATCAAAATTTGATGATTCCTCCACTTTTGAGCCTAAGAAATTCTTGTGTAAAAAACAAAAACGGGGACAGCAGCAATATTGGCACAATGACTTCAGGAACACAGAAGAGGTTGAACACTGGTAATGGACTTTATGCAAACATATCTAGCATGCATCCCCCAACAGTTGCTTCCATTTATAGTCCAAGACAGCTTGAAGGGGACCAAGTTAGATTGTTTGCAAACAGTGGTAGTTCAGAATTAAACTCTAGATTACTGAACTCGGACTTTGAAAGAGATAAGACCTCTAAGAAGCTTGATTGTTTAATTAATGGGATGCCGATGACACCCATTACAGGAAAGCAAAATTACCAGAAGCAACAAGCTTCAATAACTCTACATGTCCACAGAGGACAAACAACAGAACATGTGTACCGGTATGAAGCATCTACAAGTGACCCCCAACAAGCAATTGTAGGTTACAATCCACATATGTCAACAAGTAAGCAGATGTTGAAGCCATCCCCATTAAAGCAAGGGTCAGGTAGAGCAGAGAAAATGCTTGTACAACAGCATAATTATGCATTGCAAAGTTATAAGCCAACACCCAAAAAAGCACGAGGTACCAATTCAGAAATACAACTTTGGGTACCTTTCACAAATGCTTCAATGTTTTTCTTACTATAATGAAACAATTATCTGTCCTTTGTGCAGGCAGACCGGGGAAGCAGAAAATGTCACTTTTGATAGAAGAAATCACGTTTCGACTTGAAGCTCTTCTTATCAACATTAAGAGAAATGAAGAGATTGAGCAGGAGCAGCATGCGCTTGTACCATACAAAGGAAGCAGTACAATTGTTCCATACGAGCAATTTGATATCAAAAAGCGCAAGCCACGACCTAAAGTGGATCTTGATCCAGAAACTGATAGAATTTGGAAATTGTTGATGGGAATAGAAGGAAGTGAAAGTGCAGAAGCAACAGATAAGGATAAAGAAAAATGGTGGGAAGGCGAAAGGGAAGTCTTTCGTGGGCGAGCAGACTCGTTCATTGCTCGCATGCATCTTGTTCAAGGTAAAATATTGAATCAACTATCTCTGTCCTTCATATGAGTAATTAGATCACTGCAATTAATGCTTGAATGTAGCTTACGCATGCTGTCCTCTAACACTTTAGCCGTATCATCCACCTGAGAATTTCACTTTAAAACTTAGCTTTCTAGGCAAAAACAGGAGACAAATATTATTTCAAGTCAATATAATCACACGTGTTTAGGATTCGGAAGTTCAAATTACATTTGTGTATATATTGCAGTGAATAATGTGATACCTAGTGGCTGTTATATAAAGTTTCTCTGTATTTAAGGCAGAGCATGCAGTGTACTTTATTACACATCCAAAGTGTCCTGAATTTTCATCACCGGGTATATGAATCATTACTGGCGTTACGTCATTTTTTTTTTGTTTCTAGGTGATAGACGATTCTCACGGTGGAAAGGATCTGTGGTTGACTCAGTAATTGGAGTGTTCCTTACTCAAAATGTTTCGGACCATCTTTCAAGGTAAAGTACAGATTTAGTCTTCATTATATATATATATATATATGTAAATCCAACTTTAGACATATGTTGATTCCAGAGTTCTTTTTTGACCCCATGCAGCTCTGCCTTTATGTCTCTAGTAGCAAGATTTCCCCTTCAGTCGAGTGGTTTGGTACAAGAACCAGATATTCAAGTACTAGAATCAACTGGCAGTAGTTTAGTGGAAGAACCTGATATCCAAGTACTAGAATCAAGTGGCAGCATCAACTGTCACGAAGAAATTGAAAGACAGCCAATTCACAATCTTCCATCCTATATACCACCAAACTACTTTGATAATTTACCTTCATATAAAGCCAATGTAGCAAGTGATTATAACAGGAAATCTGATGCAGAAATCAATGTGTCACGAAACTCCTACGAGCCTTTCATTTTTCAAGCGTCAGAAGAAAATATTATATCCAACACAAGATCACATTCAATGGAAGAACTTCAAGGAACTGGTTACAACTCCTTTGTTAACTGCAGTCCTTTAAAGACAGTGTTGCAGACAGAAGTGACATTGCACAATGGAATCTACAATCATGCTAACGGTAGCTCAGGGATATCCACACAATGGCATGAGCAATCAGAGGATCCGATATTGGGTAGGCACAATTATCTTAGAGGCCCTGCTATATTTCCCGACCAAACAAATTCTCACATTCCCCACGGACCAGTTCTCTCTTCCAGAGACATTCAGTTGAACCTGACACCCGAGTCCATAGTAAATGATAGTCGCAAGTTTGGATTACCAGGAGATGAACTCCTTCCGTGTTTTCCGACAACACGCACCAAGACGGATGGTGCAAATCTTATGAAAAGATATACGGGAGACACAACAGAAGGTACACCAGCGCTACAGAATGGAGTGCCAAATGTCCAAGCAGATCTGAGCTCATTGACATTTCCAGCCATATGCCACACAGAGGCCGGGTCTGTACAACCACAACATAGTCCCCACTCCAATAAGCATGAACTAGATACTTCCAAGAACTTACACTCGGAATTGACCATTGCTACAAAGCCTGGAACTCCAGCTCCAAAAGAAAAAAACAGAATAAATGGACAGCAAACGCAAAAGTTATCAAATACTAAATTTGGATCGAATGCAAATATTGAAAGTAATTCATCTGTTATGCCTTTAAGTGAGACATCAACGAATGTCTCACATGCAAAGAAAGGAAAAGGTGAGGCTGGAAGAAAGATCAAAATTGACTGGGATTACTTGAGAAAGGATGCTCAGCTCAATGGTAAAAGGGAAATAAGCAAGGACACGATGGATTCTATGGACTATGAAGCAATGAGGTCTGCAAATGTAAATGAGATATCTGATGCTATTAGGGAACGTGGAATGAACAACATGCTAGCAGAAAGAATCAAGGTACAACTGAAAAATTAGTCGCTGTAGTAAGAATTAATCAATTAACACACACACACACAGACACACACACACAGACACAGACACACACACACACACACACACACACTCCCCCACACAGACACACACCCACACACAGACACACACCCACGCACACACACACACATATGTATATTAGTATATGTACAGCTATACCCTAGTAACTGAGTAACCATTATGGTTTCATCCCTACAGGATTTCCTTGATCGCCTGGTCAGTGACCATGGAAGTATTGACCTAGAATGGTTGCGAGATGTTCCTCCGGATAAAGCAAAGTAAGATATTCCACTTGGAAAAAGTAAAATAATGTATAGTTGTATTGTGGTGCATGCTTTCCTTGTATACGTCATTAGGTAGTTGATTACATGTTGGCATCTGCTGAATGACTATCCAGTACATTATCAGAGTCTGGCAGTTCACAATTTTTTCTTAAAAAGATTATAATATACCTTGTAGGGATTATCTTCTAAGCTTTCGAGGATTGGGGCTGAAAAGTGTAGAGTGTGTACGCCTGTTAACACTTCATCAACTTGCTTTCCCGGTAAGTGTAATATAAACATAGTAGCATTTCTAGAGTGGATACAGGAAGAGGATGCCTCATTGTGACTTGCTTTGTTTAGGTTGACACAAATGTTGGACGAATTGCTGTAAGACTTGGATGGGTCCCTTTGCAACCATTACCCGAATCCCTCCAACTTCATCTACTAGAATTGTATGCACTGTAAACTTTTTATCGACTCTGAATTACAAATCATGAAATGTTGTGTCGTATAATAATGTTTACCACGGTGCTTCTCAGGTACCCAATTCTGGAGTCCATTCAAAAGTACTTGTGGCCTAGACTTTGCAAGCTGGATCAACAAACTTTGTAAGTTTGCAGCTTCTGCCTATTTTTATCAAAGAGACACAAGAAAAGATTAGATTTCTATAGAATCATCTGATACTGTCCACATATCTGCAAACACTTGTGGACTAATATATTTCTAACTACAGGTATGAGCTACATTACCAGATGATTACATTCGGAAAGGTATGTAACTGAGTCTTGTGTAATGGGGAAAATGCTGTAGTAATTAGTAAATAAACATAAAGTATGAACAGTCGGCTATTTAACTCCAACTAAGAACAGCTTTAGAGCCAAACTTTTTTTTTTCATTGGTTCAGGTATTTTGTACTAAGAGCAAGCCAAACTGTAATGCGTGTCCAATGAGAGGCGAGTGCAGGCATTTCGCAAGTGCTTTTGCAAGGTATGCTATCCTATCTGGTCGCACAAATATGGCCGACATGTTCACTAGAGTGGAAAGCATAGCAGCATTGATTCATTTATTTCTTAATGCTCCAAAGTTCAAACTATTGAGACTATGAACAGATGTACAAAATTTATGTTACAAGTGGTATATCAAGTGGTCTTTGTATTAAATGCTATAATGGTATCAAATGAGTCCAGCGTCATAATCCCAATGCATTATTAGATTAAGGCACCAGAAGCCAAATGCTTTTGTAAAAATGATAGTCTCTAAGCGGACAGATGGGACTGAATTAGGAGACTTTAATTAATTGCATTTGCTTGATGACTAATAGACCTAATATAGGTGAGTGTACATGCACGGGACCGGACGAAAAAGATTTGTAGAACATGATCGAGCTACAAAGATGTATATAAAAAATGCCAGTTCCTAATGGCTCTGATATAGTCTTATTTAGTGTTGGCTTGATATAAATTGTAGGAAATCCTGTTCAACATCTTACGGGTTTTAAGTGTTTTAGTAACTTATGATAATAATATTTAATTGTGCATGAGGACTGAACCAGGATGGGGGAGTTAGTAGGACAATTTTTTAACAACTAATAACAAAATGTGCTAATATTTTATATAAATAAATTTTTAATGTAAAAAATTCAAACATTATAAAATCTATAACTACACTCTAGTTCTATATCGAAATTTATAATTTTTTAGAAGGCCAACAATACTATCAAATCAGACTCATGAACTATATATATAGATATATATAGAGGGGATTTAAATATTACAAAAGTTTATTCTCGCACTACAAACTGCAAGAAATTTAAAACAACATATATATATATATATATATACCTCTGCGTGCCACCCCTAGCTCTATCCTTGATGGTGCAGGCGCACTTCGTTGAAGTTTCTACATTTAGACAAGGCAAGGGGTAAAGTAAAAGGTAAATGCTATGTTTTGTTTGAGCTCTGTAACAATATAAACCTTGTATAAAGGAGTGAGTTTATTAACACCAAAAAAAACAAAAAAACAAAAATAACATCGTTTATTTATAATTTCCAGACTACAAGGATGAAAAGATATAAAATATTACATTTCCAGACTACAAGGATGAAAAGATATAAAAATATTAAATGGTCAGGTGTTCGAAAGTCGGTAGTCGAACAACTCAAAGGCTATGACCCACGGGTCACTCATTAGGTTGAAAAACGGCAGAATTTGAAATGGGTAAAAAATGAGAAGAAAACCACCGTGTTTTGGTGGGTTTAATAAACCCGTATGTAGAGAAACCCTTCTTAATGCCACTATAGAAAAGTGAAGGGGGAAGAAAACCTTAAAGTCGCTGATGAGAGTTAAAGAGCGAGATAGAGAATCCTTGTTGTCCTTGGTGCTCCGTTCATTGCGGTTGCTTGTTACTTGGAACTTGAGTGATGATTATGGTGCTTGTCGTTTTAAATGATGAATACGGACATAGGCCAAGAGAAATGTTAAATGATGAATACGGACATAGGCCAAGAGAAATGTTGTGAGGGAAATTAAAGATTTGGAATTTGATAGCATTTCATTTGTTTTTCATTATGAATTGTTATGAACTTTGAAACTTATGATGGATTCTATTCGTGTTTTGATTTGATATGTTAACTTTTCAGACGAATTTATTATGTGATCTCATAATCAATTTTTTTTTATTACATTTTATGTTTATACTTTATAGTATACACCTTAATATTGTAGTATTTATTATGATCGTTTTTGGCTTGTTAATTAGCCGTTTCGTCGGACCCCGTCGACTCGCCTAACTATCATTAATATATATTTTCAGGAACATTTATGTTGTTTAGCAGATTAATAATAGAATGAGGGATATTCTCAGTTGTTTAGCCTACATGGTTAGAAGCCCTTCTATGTTATGCTGACCATGGAATATGGAAGCGTAAAATGGTATCAACTACATAGTTAATAGCCCTTTACATTCATGCTAACCATGGGAGTTGAGCTACACCTTGTTAATGTATCACACTTGAGAGTTAAAGACAATAATATATTTTCCCTCACACACCTAAAGCAAATTCCCCAGTCATATAACATGTAAGGTTTTACTCTGAACTGAGACAAATCATGTGGAGAGAGATGATATTACAAAGTAAATTGGGATGTACGAACCCTGAACCATGACCATTAGAAGGTAAATGATAGGCAACTGTCAGTTAAAGAGTGAAGAGTTCTAAAGTAGGTTCCTAGTCTTTGTTCTACTGTGAACATCCTTCATAATAAATTTCTTCTAGTATTAATGATTGATTTTTTTTGTCCAGTGCAAGACTTGCCCTTCCGGGGCCTGAAGAGAAAAGTTTAGTGAGTTCAGCTTTTCCCGTTGCAACTAATAGTGACCCTCTAAGAGCAGTCAAGCCTGTCCAACTACTTGAAGGAGTACAAGACCGGAACGATAATGCAGGTTTTCTTACCAAAAAGTATGAACCTATTGTCGAGGAACCATCAACGCCCGAGCAAGAAATAATAGAATTAGTAGAAAGTGATATTGAAGATGCATTTGGTGAGGATCCAGACGAGATACCTACAATCAAACTTAACCTAGAAGAATTCACAACGAATCTACAGAACTATATGCAAGATAACATGGAACTTCAAGAAGGCGATATGTCCAGAGCTCTTGTTGCTTTGAATCCAGAAGCTGCTTCAATTCCTACACCTAAACTGAAGAATGTGAGTCGGCTTCGGACAGAGCATCAAGTGTAAGTTTTCATTTCCCCTTCATTATATATGGTATAGTCTACGTGTGAGAAGATTGAATCAACCTTTATAACACAATTTTTGTGACTATTTAGGTCCTCAAATGCTAACAAAAATCTGGATAAGAGTTATTTAAGACACATGTTTGACTAAGTGATTAAATATTTTTGAAATAAAGTTATTTCAATTTCTTAAAACTTAAATTCAGAACCATTGTGCACATTACATGTCTGTATTATAAGTTGATAAAAATCAACTCAACACTACCGATTCCACTGATATTCGATGCTTATGAAGAATATTTTATAGTCAAACATTGCTTTTTAGTCATGTGAACATACTTGAACGAACCAAAAACGTTGTCCTGTGTTGTGTAGAGTAACTCTTGCTTATTTCTACAGGTATGAACTTCCAGACTCGCACCCTCTTTTGGAAGGGGTAAGTTAATACCATAATTTTGTCTAAATACATAAGAAATACCACACACGGAGAGTGACACAACTCTATCATTTCCTACATCATCTGTTACTTTCTAGATAATTAACTTTGACATTCTAACATGATCAGTTGGATAGACGTGAACCTGATGACCCAAGCCCATATCTTCTAGCTATATGGACACCAGGTAAGAATGAGAAATCCATCAACCTTTATAAATTATGTAAACCTAACCCCGTATCTTAGACATTATGGTTCTCAGAACTGAACTGCATTCTTATTGCTTCTTGAAATTCATTTGCACTCCAACTGACAGGTGAAACGGCAGATTCAGTTCAACCTCCGGAAAAAAGATGTGAGACCCATGAATCCGGTCAATTGTGCAATGATGACACATGCTTTTCATGCAATAGTACAAGAGAAGCAAATTCACAAATAGTCAGGGGGACACTTCTGGTATGTCAGTTATAAACTTAGAAAAGCTAATCACCTTCACATTTGACATAAATATAAGACACATAGTTTTATAGTTTTTTCTATTAACTCTGATCCATGACAGATACCATGTAGAACAGCAATGAGAGGGAGCTTTCCGTTAAATGGGACATACTTTCAAGTTAATGAGGTTGGTTCATGTTTCTCTAATAGTCTTCATAGTTCATATGTAGGACAACCTCTGATTCTGATACTTCATATTAGAATAGTAACACTCCACGAAAGGAATATATGATGCTTTGAAGCACATAAACAGTGCCCACTTTGAATGTCTACTAATCACGCTCAGTCACTCACAAGTCACAAGTTTTATTCCTGGCTCTTTAGATATTACAATTTGTCAAGGTTATCACGGCGCCAAGTCGAGGCTAGGCGCCCGGGTACCTTGGAATCGACTAGTCGACAAGTCGCCCGACTAGTCGAAAAAAGTCGACAAGTCGTCCATATACCTATATTACCTATATTTAGAATATTTGTAACACATAATATAGGTCAACACATACCAAATTCATAGTTGAAATCAAAAGTAGTAGATAATAAGTTCAAATACCAAATGTCAAGCATTCCTAAAGCCTAAGAAAATAAAAATATAATCAATGAGTCTAATCAAATCAATTTAAAATTTGATTTTTTGTATGCAAATAAGTAATAATTTAAAATTTGATTTTCGATTTGATTTTTGAATAAGTAATGAAATTGGTTTTCAAAAAAAAGTAATGAAATTGAAGAAAAAAGAAACAAAAAAGTAAAAAATAATAATTAAAATTCATTTTTTAATAAAATGGAAAGAAAAAAAGTGCGTATATACACACACGCGTGTATACACACACACATGTATACACACACGCAAGAAAGAAAGAAGGAGAGAAGAACAAGAAAGACAGGAGAAGAAGAAAGGAGAGACAGGAGAAGAAGAAAGAAGGAGAGAAGAAGAAAGAAGGAGAGAGAAGAACAAGAAGAAGACTGAAAGAAAGGAAAGAGATGCATACCGGAGTAGAGCCGCCGCTGTTAGCCGGAATTTGTTAGCCGGAGATGCTTGACGGATCTGTTAACTGGAGGCAAATAAACCGTTGTTGTAGCCGCCCAAAGCCCTCTTTCCTTTTTTTGAGACTAAAAGTCTAAAATCACGTAAGTTTTGCCTTAAAACCCCTAATTTTTAAGGGTCGGGTCGGGTGGGTCGGGTCGGGTACCGGGTCGGGTCGGGTAAAACCCATGGACGACAGAGTAGTAAGTCGCTTGTCGACTTTTTCCAATCTAGCGACTGGCCGACTAGTCGCCGACTAGTCGTCGACTAGTCGTCGACTCAATAACCATGCAATTTGTAACAAATCTAATATGGTGCAGATGTTTGCTGATCATGAATCCAGTCTAAATCCAATTGATGTTCCAAGGTCATTGATTTGGAACTTGCCAAGACGAACAGTTTACTTTGGAACCTCTGTAACATCAATTTTCAAAGGTGACTATTTTTATAAAAAAATGACTAAATAACCAAAGTTTAAAGTTTGTTGGTTCACACTTGCACATTACTTTGGTATATGACCAAAACTTAAACTTATGTTTGCCAGGACTGCCAACAGAGGAAATTCAATACTGCTTCTGGAGAGGTACAGTGTGTTACTTGATATTTAGTTTTTCTATTTGATAATTTTTTCCTTTAGTGGAGGATTTTTATTATTACTCTTGAATGTACCCACGACATATCTACATAGATTAAAGGCTATAATCTTCCCAACCATTGCTTTAGGACAAAAAATAGGAAATATACAGTTTGAATGATCTCCAGACTATATACCTTTTCATAAGAAAAATTTCTAATCTGAATTCCCATCCAGAAGAAAAGCTCCTGCAAAAGGTCCCATCATAACCTCTTTTCAAAAAACCGCTCCAGAGATATATAGAAGCCTAAGTGATGGCACTTGGGTATCACCTAAGACCAACTGGTTCTGTTAGCAACCTACCAACTGCCTGTTTTTTCTGAGTTCCGTAATCGTCGTCCATCGTGCAAGGGCGCAACTATTCTCCTCGGTGCTTGGCAGAAATTTTTATTATACTATGAAAGTCATGATTGCTATTTTCCACATAAAAAAGCTCAATATGTTTGGTTGAGATTACAAGTCACTTGTAAGTTTAGCAAAATCAAAATATGGAATCACAGACAAAGGTCGCTTGGTTAGATGCCACAATATCATGGTTTATGTTCTTCTTGTGGATTGTGAAAGTAACATCAACCATAAGCAGATCCCTTCACGGATAAGAAAGCAGACCATAGGCAGAACATGTTCTGATAGAAAGAGAAGAAACATCCTATTTGCAAAGGCCATGACATAGTTAATCAATATTTTACTTGTCCTTGATACATCTTTGACTGTGTTATGCTAAAGACCATGACGTAGTTAATAAATGTTTTACTTGTTCTCTGATGCATCTCTGCATTGTGTTATGCATTTTATAACTAATGAGATGATTTGGTGCTACCTTGCAGGATTTGTCTGTGTGAGAGGTTTTGACCATAAACAAAGGGCGCCTCGGCCTCTTATGGCCAGATTGCACTTTCCTGCAAGCAAGTTAGCGAAGGCTAAAAAGTAAATGAGAAATACAAAAGGCTTGGCTATTGCCGGACCAGAGACCAGTTTTACAGTTTAACCTTTATCATCAGACTGATGGGAGAACACTGCCGATGAGAGATGATCAATGATTATCACTGTTTTAATGCAGTTTTATCTTGAGATGCACATGTAACTTAGCCGGCAGAAAGTTGTTTTAGTTTTTTAGATAATTACCTAGAAAATACTGGATAAATAGTTTCGATACAATCATGTTATGCTGATAGTTTCAGTACAATCATGTTGTGATGGTTTCCGATCCTGCTCGCGGGTGGGCCAATTTTTTCAGGTTACTAGAAGTATAGGGATGAAAAGAAGAAATAGTTGACTGAGATGAGGATGGACCAATTTTTACAGGTTACTAAAAGTCACAGGGATGACAAAAAGAATAACCACCATACAGTAACATGCATCAATTGGCACACAACTAGCCATATGGGTAGTATACAAAGACGATGGTTCATGCATCAGAAAACAATAAGCTGTCCTTTGTTCAGAAGGAAAAGAACATATCTAAGTTATCATAGCCGGAAGGATGTCCTGAAAAACCGGCACATTTGATTTCGGCCTTGATGACTCGAAAGGCATTGTTCAAAATAATATATGAAGGATGTATTCTCAGCATGCGTGTATGTGACATTTATGCATATTGTGAACTCGAACATGCTTATGTACATGTAGGAGATTTTCTTTGAAAATATACACATCTTCAGAATGGTCATAGCATCAAAGGTGATGCCCAATTTCTGAATGCTCATGTAGTATATAGAAGTTGGTTCACAATTTACATATTAGAATCCGTATTTTGCTTTAGACACATTTAAAATTGTGATTTATGCTTTGAACAAAGCATAAATCATAATTTGCGTAAATCATAATTTGTGTAAATCATAATTTGTTCAAAGCATAGATCATAATTTATGCTTTGAACATAAATATGTTCGAAGCATGTAATATGTCTCCACACAAAACGCATGTAATGTCCTAATTTTTGAAATGCCTTGTGTTCATGAACATATTTTTTGACGGGAATTCATGAACAAACTTAAGCCAACAGAAGAAAGAAAAAGACTTCAAGAAGAAATATGTGTATACATTGAATTATTAGCATTTATCTGCTTTAAATTTAATTCTTAAAATATTTGGCCTTTTTTAAATTTAATATTCGTGTTATTTATCCCCGCGATGCACGGTTACTTAAATTTTATTTATAATTATTCTGTTTATAATTATATTTTTATTACCCATGCAACACACAATTGTTTTTTTAATATTTATATTTATTTATGAATATTTTAATATTTAAAAGTTATTAGTTTACATGATTAAATTATTGTTAAATAAGATTTAGCCAAAAAAATTATAGTTAAAAATTTGATATTTATTATATTTTACACGCTCAATTTAATATTTGTTTATATTGAGTTATAAAAATTAGATTTGGCCAATTTTATAGTCCACATGAAATTCACAAAATAATCTTTAATTTAGTTGTGGTTTAATAGTTCTTTTTCAATTAAAAACTATTCTAAAACTAAAAAGAGAATAAAGTGACGAAATTTAATGTTGAGAATTCTATTCGATTTAGGAAATCTACTTATACGTAGTTTAGATTATTAGAATACCATTTATTAACCAAATACGGTTTTTAATGTTAAATCTAACGCTTTGCACCTATCTATTTAACATTAAACGATTTTTATTATTTTGGTATTAAATGAGTTTCCTTATTTAATTACAACTATTTTTATGTTTTGACTTTTTAGAAAATCCAATCCTAATATAATATATTTTAACTTATATCATTTTTAGATAATAACTACTTTTTATATGATATAATCTTGATCATGTATTTTTAAAAGTATTGGATCTAACGGTTGAGAATGTTTTGGCGGTATTTATGACCAACTACCATGATAACATCATTAATTTTTCTTAATATTTATAATTTTTTTAATTTATAATTTTTTAAATATTTATTGCTAAAATATAATATACTTTTTTTGTAATATGTTAAAGATGCGGGAACTTTGAACTTTTGAGAAAATAAATTATCAATTAAAATATATTTTTTTTGTAATAGTTATTCTTTTAAAGTAGTACACCGTGATCAAAATTCTGTATAAATTTCATTTTTTATAGTATATCCTGTAAATATCTATGTTATTATATTAAAGACTAGATAATGAAAGTTTCCTTATAAGTTTGGTCGCTTTGTTTGATCACTCCATCCATAATCGTGAATCTTTCAAATTAAATTATTGAAAAACGTTAGATATAACAGTAAAATTATCATGTAGAATGATCTAAGATTTGAATCTACCAACAACATATTAAAATTTATAAGTTTTTTTGAAAAATAAGATTTTTTTTATTTTTTCTTGTAAACATATGTTATTTGATAATATTTTTTGTAAAGTACGATTTTTCAGAAAAGTACTATACTAATTGATTAACAAACTTTTAAAGTTTCGAATTTAATAATTTACAACGTATATAGGTTTAAAAAATTTGGTCTCTGGGTCTAAAATTTCAAAATAAGTTTTTTTTTAAATATGAATATAGTTCTGCTAACAATGAAATTAGGTCTCTATGAGTTCTTATAAAACAAAATCACCATTTACGTATAATTTATTATTTAATAATAAATAATATTTGATTAGTTATGATATAAAACTTAATAAAATAGGATTAAAAATATGCACAATTTTATAAAATTTTATCCTCGTATTATTATATTCTTTGTTGATTTGAATTTTTCTTATATTGATTTGAATTTTTGAACATTAATTTCTAAATTTAAAATAGTTAGAAAAAGTAATTAAATTGGTGTTAAAATAATGATGACATAATAATTATTATTAGAATTTAAATATTCACTTTATTAATTTGGGCTTTATCTTGTGTTTTAAAAATCAGATTTTGACGATTTTACACCCCACATGAAGATAACTAAATTATATTTAATTAAAAGACGGTTTAACAATTTTTATCTAGGTGGAATTGTCCATGGAAGAGAAAAAGAAAGTCACGAATTTTTTACATGGAGAATTCTATTCAATATAGAAAACTTATTTATATTTGGTATATCTATTATCTATATTATGGGCCAACATGGCTTTCTATGCCATTTATTAAATCACTTATATACCAACAAGCCCTTTTAAGACTATTTAGTAATGTACTTACCCATGACCTTTGGATGCAAAGGTATTTTATGTTACCACCTCAACCATCATGCTAGGAGCCCATTTGATAAAATTTTGAAGCTCATTTACCCCATACTTAAATAACTCTTAATATGTGTATGTTATTTAAACTTTATTTTAAAACTCATTCATCCATCCGGTATATATTATATTATATTACATAAATTAAATGCCAACAAGCCCTTTTAAGACTATTTAGTAATGTACTAATTCGCTCTTTCATCATATTAATATTAAAAAAATGAATTACATTCATATCTCCTACACCAAAGAAATTTTGAGAACCATTTTATGAATCATTGGAGCATCTCCAATGGAGTTAGCTAAAATGGTTGACTACAATAATATAAAGTAATATTTGGGTAAAATTTACTGAATCGGTAAGGCGTTGTACTCCAATGGGTTGATTATAATGGTTGGATATATTTTGAAAATAGTATATTTATAATTTTAAACAATACTTTTTCATTGAAAAATAATTTATAGCCCATTTTGATAAAATTTTGAAGCTCATTTACCCCATACTTAAATAACTGTTAATATGTGTATGTTATTTAAACTTTATTTTAAAACTCATCCATCCATCCGGTATATATTATATTATATTACATATATTAAAGGTCAACAAGCTCTTTTAAGAGTATTTAGTAATTTACTAATTCGCTCTTTCATCATATTAATATTAAAAAAATGAATTATATTCACATCTCCTACACCAAAGAAATTTTGAGAACCATTTTACGAATCATTGGAGCATCTCCAATAGAGTTAGCTAAAATGGTTGGCTAAAGTAATATCAAGTAATATTTGGGTAAAATTTACTGAATCTGTAAGGCATTGTACTCCAATGAGTTGATTATAATAGTTGGATATATTTTGAAAATAGTATATTTATAATTTTAAACAATACTTTTTCATTGAAAAATAATTTATATATATTAATATCAATGCTAGAGGTGCCGAAATTGGGTACAAGATAATGTGGAGTTGCTAATATGTCAATTTGAAATATTTTAATTTGTGAAAATGATGTAAATGACATTATACATTTATTTATAAATAATCAAATAATGAAACATGTCATTTTATATCCAATTTAATACCTCTAGCATTATTTTTAATACTAACACTAGCTAATTTTTTGTGTTGCCTCCATAATTTTTTAATTTCACAAAAAAATAATATTAAAAAGGATATTGAAAATTTCGGTCGGTGCAAATCAAAGCTGCAGCTGAAAAGAAAAAGAAAGAAAAAAGCAAGGGAGAGAAAAAGTAGGTAGAGAAAGTCTCTACATATCTGTAAGACTTGGCCAAATATGGCCAACCATATCTTGATGGCTATAATTTTGAACAACAACAGTTAGTGGTTGGAGTGACCATATTCACAGAGGTTGGCTATAAATCACACTGTTTAGTTGCCAGTTGTACTTTTAACCTAAGTGATAAGTAAGGTTGGAGATGCTCTTAACTACATACACCAATAACTCATTGTTATAATGTTTTACATTTTTATTTTCATATATATTACATATATATATTATAGGCCAACAAGTCATTTCCAGACTATTTAGTAATTTACTAATTCACACTTCCATCATATTAATATTAAAAAAATGAATTATATTCAATGTAAAAATTGGAGTACCAATTAAACTTGAGCTCGAGTTCAAGCTTGACATAATTTTTTTATCGAGTTTGAACTCGAGTCCGGCAGTGTTCGACTCGATTACACCCCCACTCTCACTGCTATTAGGAAAAATATTTTTATAGTCTATAAAAAGATAATTTAAGGGGCAAAAAATTATTGTAGATGAGATTTGGAATTCATATTAGTTATTAGATGAATATTTAGATAAAACACATAATTAGTTCAAAAATATTTATTAAAAAATAGAATATGGATACTATATTAAAAATAATTTAAAACGTCTCACTGTATTATTCAAGTATGCTACTTAGTAGATGATATATCACAATGAACATGAATACAAACCAAAATTTTAGCTAATTTTAATATGAACTAGAAGAATATTAAATCACTGTTACATGACCACTACCACGCCACCACCACTAACCACATGAACACCACCACTTACACAACCAAAATTACCATCATCAAAGCAAGTCACTAGAAATTCAACTAAAATTATCAAAATTTAAACTTAAATCACTAAAAAATTTGAACGCAAATAATAAGAATATTCCAAATTTGGAATTGTGTAAATGTTCGAAGTTGTTGGTAATAGTGTTGACGGTAGTAGAGTGAGTGAAAATGACATCAATCGGTAAACTTAGATATGTTGAGAGAAGGATGAATGAATTACTGGAGGTGTGGTCAGGAATGAGACTGGAATTTGCGACAAACATGTTCATAAGTTACTTTCGGAGTGGTGGTCGATTTGGTGACAACAAAAGATTGTAGAGTGATTATGGTTTATTATACACACAATTTCTCTCTCTCACCCACTCACCCACTCACACACACACACACACACACACACACACACACACACACACACACACACACACATATATATATATATATATATATATATATATATATATAATGTGTGTGTGTGTATCATGAATGATGATGACAAATGGAATGAGATGGTGATAACAGCGGTGTAAAGTAAGTGATGGTGTGTAAGGTCGCCGATAATGGAAAGGGCATAAGAGTGAATATGGGTGATGGTTGAGATGTAAATTAGATTTGAATGTGAGACCATAATTAGTTTTCGCTTCTTATTTATGTAAATTATCTTATTTAACACTTCTTTATATATAAACACGTGAGTCTACTGACTCATGATTAGACTTTTAAATTACATATTTTTTAATCATTCCAATTTATTTTTTTAAATGGCTAGATGTGATTCTATTGTTACGATCATATATGAAATTCAAGTAAGAAATTTGAGTTATTGCCAATGTCCATAAAAAATACCACATTAACGACGTATAGTATTTCAAAAATTATAAATCGTCTATATAATAAAATCAAAACAACAATATTTTATGAATTTAAATGGTGCCCGTGCTTTGCACGGGCTATCATGTTTGGTTTAAATTATCAAAATACACTTTTTAGAATTTAAATATAATCCTATTATTAATAAAATAAACTTTTTTAATATTTGATCTAACGATTTTCATTTATCTAGTTAAGATATAATGGTCCTTATTAATTTGGTTGTCTACGACCAAAATTTGGGGTAAGATCCATATTATGATTATTATATATATATATATATATATATATATATATAAGGGATTTAATATAATAAGTATCTTACTAACTTCTTTTACTTTTAATGTTTCGGTTTTATTTACGGTGTAAATAAAATTTTAAAATACATTATTACTTAAAAAATATTTAACAGAATAAAAATTATGTTATGATTATATAAAATTTTATTATCATATTATTATATTCTTTATCGATTTGAATTTGTTCTTAATTAATTTTGATACTTTATTGAAAGAAACATAAAATTTTATATTTAAAAGAATTAGTGGAAAAATAAATAAATTGGTGCTACAATAAAAAAAATATTTATTAAAATTTAGATACTCACTTTAATATTTGGGTTCTATCACGAGTTTTAGAAATTGAATTTTGACGATTTTACAACTCATGCGAAACTAACGAAATTATCTTTAATTTAATGACGGTTTAATAATTATTATCTAACTTGACATACCCATAAAATAAACTGAAAAGAAAAGATGGTTAAGAAGTTTTACACAAAGAATTCAATTCAATATAGAAAACCAATTTATAAGTGGTTTAAATTATCAAAACACACTTCTTAGTATTTAAATATAATCCTACATTTAATCAAATACACATTTTAATATAAGTATTATATTCAAAATTATCATTTATGAATATGAAACCCTCAATATTTTAATAATATTTTGATATTATCCTTTTATGTTTGTTATATGTAAAATAATATAATTATAATTTGGATTAATCAAATTGTTATGTTCCTTCAGAAAAAAAAGTGTTTAAATTTATTCATGTACCGGAGTTCTCCTAAGTCTCTTATAACATAGGGTATCATTGTAATCGATATGAATTGCTATCTTGATATTTGGTTTAACAATTATTATCTAACGGGAACTATACATAAATTCAAGAGAAAAGATATTTAAGAATTTTTACGTAGAAATTTTTTAAATTATCAAAATACACTTTTTAGTATTTAAATATAATTCTATTATTAATCAGATACACTTTTTAATATTAGATCTAACAATTCTCATCGATCTATTTAAGATCTAATTATAATTATTAATTTAGTCGTATACTGATCGTACACGGACCAGATCGATTTTAATTTTTTCTTAAATTGGTTTTAATATTTTATTGAAATAAACATAGAATTTATAAATTTAAAAGAATTAGGGAAAAAATTAAATTGGTGCTACAATAATAAAAGAATATTTATTAAAATTTAGATAATAACTTTACTGTTTGGGCTCTTGGGCTCTATCTTGAGTTTTAAACAACAGATTTTAACGATTTTACAGCCCACGCGAAGCTTACAAAATTATCTTTAATTTAATGATGGTTTAATAATTATTATCTAACTGGAACTATCCATAAACTAAATAGAAAAGATAATACGGATTTTTACATAAAGATTTCTATTCAATATAAAAAACCTATTTATAATAGGTTTAAATTATCAAAATACACCTTTTAGTATTTAAATACTATCCTATTATTAATCAAATACAATTTTTAATATTATATCTGACGGTCCTTATCGATTTGATTATTTATAGTTTTATAATCCAACGGACCGTATACTTTTGATAGTACAGTGACCGACCAAAGTTTTGGATAAAATCTCCCTTACGCTTATTATAAGGAAGTTAATGTGATATATATGACTGAAGCTTGCCAAGGGCAAGGGCAGCCACCCTCGGGTATTTTGATGACACATCTAGATTCTGCAACTCTGCTCAAGATCATTAATTTTGAATTATTTTTTTCGTGATTGTATGGTTCGTTACTACGGGCCTGTTTGGCTGCAACTTTATAAGTTAACTTATAGCTTATAAACCCATTTTAGCTTATGAAAGTTATTTGTGTACTCAGCTTATTTCATTAACTTATAAATTATAATTTATTTTTTTAGTTTATGATTTATGGGGGGTGTTTGTCTACCCAACTTATAATCTAACTTATAACTTATAAATTGATAAGTTGAATGTTAGAAAATACTAACATTTTGCTCAACTTATTTCATTTTTCATGATTTCTTTATCTATTTAGTAGTTTATATTTTTATATTTATACTTTTAAATGTTTTTAATCTAAAATGTATTTATCAAGATCATTATATTAATTAATTATTTTTTCAATTTAGTTGTTTATATTTTTATATTTATACTTTTAAATGTTTTTTAATCTAAAATGTATTTATCGAGATCATTATATTAATTAATTATTTTTTCAATTTAATTTAACAAAAAAATTATTAACTTATAAGTAAATTTATCCAAACACTTACGTAACTTATAAGTTTGCATCAACTTATCACTTATAAAGCACTTACTCATTATAATACATAAGTTCACTTTTTTTAGTTCTCCCAAATACTTATAACAATCCATCAACTTATCACTTATAAAGCACTTACTCATTTTAAGCTATAAGTCAACTTTTGCTTGATACCCCAAACGTCTACTACATTGTTCTTGCAATGATGTATGTAATATAACTTCCTTAACTCCTATTTTTTTTGTTAGTTGCACTTGATCAATTTAAATTTAAATTTTGCTATAAGTCTGTTACAAATAGATTAAAATTTACATCGAAATATAATAATAATAGTTTCTCTCATTTCTTTACAGTTTTTTACACTGCTTGACACACATTTTAAGGCTCCTATAAAATATAGCTCTACAACTTATTTTTAAAACTTTCTTTTTTAAAATAAAAATTTAAACATTATATTTTTATTCAAAAGAAGAAAAAATTTAAAATAATTTATCAAAGTATATATTAAAGGAGCCTTTAAAATGCGTGCCGAGCCTCCGTCCTCCAATGTAAAGAATTGAGGGAGACGGAGGGAAAAAAACCCAAAATTTTATCAAATATCTATAAATAAATATAATCAGATCAGATTTTTATCGAATAAAGAGCCGGAACTCATGTGCACTTCTAATGAATTGTAATTTATATTATTATTAAATTGGATTCGTTTTATGTTACATATAATTTAGGGTATTTCCCATATTTACATGCCTTTCCTATCTTACTTTCAAGAGTAATGCTAGAGGTATCGAATTAGGTACCGAATTTTGGTAGCAAATGATGTGGCAATGGTGATGTGGAAGTTTGAGATGATTTTATTGGGAGAATTAATGTGAATACAGGGGGTCCACTATTATTAATTAAGTTGTAGCCAATAAGAACCTGACATGTGGCATTTGAGATCCATTTTGATACCCCTAGCATTATTCTACTTTCAATTCTATGACCTCTTGATTTTAATTACAAAAACAAACAAGGGCCTTTTTTTTTCTTTCAAAAATACGTTCATTCTTTCATCTGTTCTTTCTTTATCTGTTTTTTGTATGTTCTTTCTCTCTTTTCCTCTCTTCCTCACCCCCTTTTCTTATACATGTGTATATACACAAACATATATATATATATATATATATATTGACGTTGTTCAATTTTGATGATATTACGACAGTGCCGCATGCAAATTGAATCTTCGATTTCAATCTATGAGGAGGACAAACTGAATCGTGATTGGTCGTGATTGACTATGGTCATATAAATTGAATTTGTTTTTAATTGATTTTGTTGCTTATTGGTTAAAAAGGTATAGTTGATTTAAGTTGTTTAAGTGTAGTTGATTTTGTTACTTGTTGATTAAAAATGTATAATTGATTTGGGTTAAAAAAGTGTAGTTGATTTTGTTGTTTATTAGTAAAAAAGATGTAGTTGAATCAATGCATACAGTTGTTTGATGAAAGTGATGATAATCGAAGTTGATTGTGATTAACTATCTATTTCTATCAATTGCAATCATATTTGCAGCCTTTACAACCATGGTTGCAACGTACCATGGTTGCAACATGAATCAACATCAAAAATCAACTTTTGAAAAAAAGTATTTAAATTTGCATTATTGAATACAAAAGTTGCATATTGTATTTTTGAAAATGAAAATTTAAAAATCATATTTTTAAAATTATTTTAAAATGGAACCGTATTTTTAAAAAAATATTTACCTTATATATATATATATATGAAAAGCCCCCTATAATTTATGCTAGATTATATAATTTTTCCTAACAAGTTCACACGTACTTGGTTATGATATCCATGAAGAGTGATTTACAACTTCACAAATAGGTCCACAAGCTTGGTTCCCTAGCAAGTCCGCCAGTTATTAATAAGCGAAAATCTTGACAAATTCTAAAAAGCCTCAACTGTAATAGAATTGTAAATGTATAATTCTGTGTATAGATGTAAAGTTGTAAGTGTGAATAACAAACTTGAGAAGAAAGAAAACTAACTGTATTTCATATTTCCAAAAGTTACAGAATAAAAGTCCAAGCTGAGTATTTATAGAGCAATACAAAACACCACACATTGGTTTATTCTAACAGAAAAAAACAGCTGTCACAGCTGTCACTTAAGCCCAAATACATTG
The DNA here is from genome assembly GCA_030848705.1 of Heracleum sosnowskyi. Lineage (NCBI taxonomy): Eukaryota > Viridiplantae > Streptophyta > Magnoliopsida > Apiales > Apiaceae > Heracleum > Heracleum sosnowskyi. Next base: position 18,274,855 of record CM061239.1, read on the forward strand.
AAGCAAAGCCTTGTTAGTTTGCGAGTCCAAAGCCTGAATAACGGATGCTTTATGCTGAGGACTTAAGTGTACTAGAGCAGCTGAATGTCGCTTCACTCGTAATACTCCCCCCACAAACTGGAGATGAAACACAAGGATTGTGCAATCCCAGTTTGGAACAAATGTACCAATGAGCAGTGCTTCCCAAAGCCTTAGTAAACACATCTGCCAACTGATCTTTAGAAGAGATTTTCTGAGGAAGAATGATACCTGCTTGAACCTTTTCACGAATGAAGTGGCAATCCAATTCAATATGCTTGGTACGAGCATGTTGAACGGGATTGTTTGCAATGTCAATTGCAGCTTGATTGTCACAAAACACAATAACTGCGTTAGTAACAGGAACAAGAAGATCTGCAAGCAAATACTTCATCCACATAATTTCAGTGGTGACTGAAGCCAAGGCACGATATTCCGCTTCTGCAGTACTCTGTGAAGTCACATATTGCTTTTTAGCCTGCCAAGACACTAAAGCATCACCCAACCGAAGACAATAACCAGTGATAGAGCGGCCAGAAATAGTGCATCCACCCCAATCATTATCGCAATAACCTTGTAAAACCAAAGTGTTGTTAATAGAAAAAATAAACCAAGCCCATCAATACAATTCAGATACCGTAACACACGAAACAGAGCATCTAAATGTTTGTCCCGTGGAGAATGTAAAAACCGGCTCAAAAGATGGACAGAATAGCTGATGTCAGGTCTAGTAAAAGTCAAATATAACATTTTCCCAACCAAGCTGCGATTAAAGGATGGATTCTTGATCAATGTCCCAGAACGAACATTGTCATATAGCTTGATGTTTTGATCTAAAGGTATGGACAGAGTCTTAGAATGCAGAAGATTAGTACTAGACAACATGTCCGTTATAAACTTTTGTTGACTCAAAACAAGGCCTGCATCCGACCTGGAAACCTCAAGCCCCAAATAGAATTGTGCTTGACCCAAGTCCTTAATACTAAACTTAGGATGTAAGGCTTGTTTGATGGTATCGATGAACTCAACGTTGTTACCAGTCAACAAAATGTCATCGACATATACTACTGCAACAGTAAACTGCGAACTATAGTAATGAATGAACAAAGCATAATCAGCTAAGGACTGTTTAAAACCAATCTCCAGTAAAAAAATCAGAAAGTTTCTTATTCCATTGACGAGATGCTTGTCGAAGACCATATATAGACTTAACTAATTTGCACACCAACTGAATAAGAGACTTATCAACCACATAACCCAAAGGCAAATCCATATAAACTTCTTCTAAAAGATCACCATGTAAGAAAACGTTGTTGATGTCAAGCTGAAAAATTGGCCAGTTCTTAGAAGATGCAATAGCCATGACAGTCTTAACAGTAACTCCCTTAGCAACAGGAGCAAATTTATCGTGAAAATCAACCCTTGGTTCCTGAGTGTACCCCTTTACTACCAAACATGCTTTGTAACGATCAATCTCGCTATTAGCATGATATTTTATTTTAAAAACTCATTTATACCCAATCGTTTGTTTACCTGGAGGAAGGGAAACTAAAATCCAAGTGTTATTGGATTCAAGAGCATCAAGCTCTTTGTTCATGGCATCGATCCATTTAGAATCAAGAATAGCCTGTGCAAACGAAGTAGGTTCCTTGAGTCTGATAATTTGTGTCAGCAAAGCAACATGACCAATGGAAAAGGACTGAGTAGATACAAAATTAGCCATTGGATACTTAGAACCAGGATAATGATAATCATCCCACCAAGCAGGACGTTTACGTTCACGAACAGACTTGCGAGTAAAGTAGTCAGTAGAATAAACTACCAAATCAGAAGTAGGATGCAAATTTATTAATGTGTCACCATCAGGTGGAGAATCATGCCAATCATCCATACGTGAATCAGACACTATAGACAAGCCCAGAATAGACGAATTTGCAAGCTGTGGAGAATGGACATTATGTGTAATCAGAGGTGAATGAAGGTCGGCACTAGATGGAGTAGAAACATCTAAAACAGAAGAATCCAGACTAGGAAAAGGCAAGTCACTTGAATCAGCTAAAGTATCATGCATCCATTATTGTAAGAAATACAGATCCGTATTGGACTGAGTATGAGTGTTATTGTGAAATGGAAAAACGGTTTCATGAAAGACTACATGCCTGGTCACAAAAAACTGGCATGTGTCAAGATTATAGAGTTTATAACCTCTGTGATCAGGAGGATACCCAACAAACACAGAACGAATAACACGAGGCTCAAACTTATCCGAATCATGAATAGAAGCGAAGCAAAGACAACCAAACACTTTGAACAAACTGTAATCAGGAAGTTTGTCATATAGACATTCGAAAGGAGATATGTTATTTAAGACTGGAGTAAGAACTCTATTAATGATATATGTTGCAATGAGAATGCACTCCCCCCAAAAACGAATAGGTAATCCAGATTGAAAGCGAAGAGAACGTGCAATAGACAACAACTGACGATGCCTCCTTTCTACACGACCATTCTGAGCTGGTGTTCCAACACAAGATGCTTGATGTAAGACACCGTTGTCTAGCAAAAAAGACTGAAAAATTGAGTTGAAAAACTCAGTGCCATGATCACTGCGTATTTGTTTGACAGTGGTATGAAACTGGTTCTCAACATAAGAGAAGAAAGACTTAAGTTGAGAAACAACATGCTGTTTAGTAGGAAGAAGAAATGTCCAAACATTTCGAGTATGATCATCGACGATAGTTAAGAAAAACCGACAACTATTATGTGTCTCAGACGAATACGGACCTCATAAATCCATATGGAGAAGATCAAAAGATGCATCTGCTCGACCACTGCTCAATTGAAAAGGGAGCTTAGTTTGTTTTGACAATGGACAAACCAGACACTGTTGATTACAATTATCCACAATATGACCACGAATGTCTAGAATTTTATGTAATAGATCATTAGAAATATGGCCCAAACGCAAATGCCAAAGCACACTAAGCTAAGACTTTGTTTTAACAGCATTGAGGCTAGGTGCATTGAGGCTAGGTTGCAGATGCTCAGATTGAGAAGAAACACCATTTGGATCAGACTGAAATTCTAAATGATATAGTCCATCAATTCGTTTGCCCACAGCCAATACACCAGTAGAATCCAATCCAAGAAACTCATAATGATGAGGAAAAAATGACACTTTGCCTCCAGAGTTAGAGATCCATTTTGAGACAGATAATAGATTGTTAGAAAAAGATGGTACAAAGAAAACATTGAACAAAACCAATTTAGGGTGAATTTTGAAAGTACCAGTTTGATAAACCTTGATACTGGCACCATTGGGCAAGGCTAAACTAACAGGACAATCCAATGTCTGAACATCAGTGAGAAGAGACACAGAACAACACATGTGATCTGTTGCTCCGGTGTCTATAAGCCAGACAAAAGTAGAACAACTGTTAAGAACTAAATTTGCAGAAGAAATAACCATACTGGCAAAATGATCTTCTGGACTGTTGGAGCTCTTTCCAGTCCCCACAAAAAAATTCATCATATGATTTAACTGATTAATCTGCTGTTGCATCTGAAGAAATTGATCAGAAGAAGGGACATTGGCCATAGAAGCTGCATTTGCCTGACTCCCTTTTGGTAAAGCTCTTAACTGTCCAGCAGTAATAGCAGGTGAATTACCAGACGGATTAGGCTTCTTCTTCCAATTTGCAGGATAGCCAATCAACTTATAGCAATTCTCTTTAGTATGCCCATTGAAATTACAATAGGTACATTTTAACACTGGTCGATTAGATGTAGGACTAACCACATACGGTTTCTTAAAACCTGAGCCAACACTAACAGAAGTAACAGGACTAGGCACCAAGGCATTAACAAAAGGTGCAGAAACCACACTCTGAAATCCCTGTCTAGCCTTTTCATCTTGTTTAACAAAGGCATATGCATGTGAAACAGAAGGCAAATGACTCATCATAAGAATTTGACCACGAATAGTAGCATTACTATCATGTAAACCCATCAAAAACTGAAGTAATTTTCTCTTTTGATCCCTTTCAACTTGGACCTTTTGTGCTCCACAAACACAATTTACAGTAGGCTCTAAAATAGAATACTCATCTCATAATCCTTTCAGTTTGTGAAAATATACTTCAACAGACCTATTACCCTGTTCCAAGCTATGTATATCCTTAAGAACTTGAAAAATTCTGTCCATTTACCCCTAAAAACCGCTCATGTAATTCTTTCCAAACTTCACTAGTAGTGGTAACAAAATTCAATCCATCACTAATTTCTTCTACAACTGAATTCAGAATCCATGTAATGACTAGATCATTGACTCTCTCCCATTGAGCACAAAGAGGTGAACTAACATCAGGTTTTGCATAAATTCCATTAACTAACACAAACTTGTTCCGAGCATTAAGAGCAATCTGCATAGATCTACTCCACGGAGCATAATTGTCTGGTCCAACTAGTTTCTTAGCAATTAAAACCAATCATGGATGATCGCTATATGTATGAACAACGGATGAAAATTGTTATCGACGACATCGGGATTATACAAAAGAACAGGTGTTTTACCAGTATTTTGTTTACTGTTTTCACCTAAATTCTTATCAGTACTAACATCGTCTTCATCAATAACAACATTATGAACATTATTGTTACTTGATCCAACTCCTTGAACAACATTTGCACAACTATAACGCATCATGACTGTAAATCTAGGTTTTCGATCAATTATATTGAGAAACAATCAAATTTGTAGAACGAAACCGATATATTACAATTATATCAGCAATAAACCAAATATGGAGAAAAACACAGGAAAACCTGGAAATCGAGCTTTAAAGCAGTATAACAATGACGAAACTCGAGGCAAAACAACGACGAAACTGAAAAACGAGCTTTAAACCAATACAACAATGGCGAAACTCGAGGCAAAACTGAATTGATAGATCGTGCAGCATCATTTCCAAAAAACAAATCGAAGAACAGTCATGAAGGCTCTGATACCATAATAGAATTGTAAATGTATAATTTTGTGTATAGATGTAAAGTTGTAAGTGTGAATAACAAACTTGAGAAGAAAGAAAACTAACTGTATTTCATATTTCCAAAAGTTACAGAATAAAAGTTCAAGCTCAGTACTTGCTCAGTACTTATAGAGCAATACAAAACACCACACATTGGTTTATTCTAATAGAAAGCTGTCACTTAAGCCCAAATACATTGAAGCAAAGCCTTGTTAGTTTGCGAGTCCAAAGCCTGAATAACGAATGCTTTATGTTGAGGCCTTAAGTGTACTAGAGCAGCTGAATGTGAAGCACTCGCTTCACTCATAATAAACTGAATTATATTATACACATACAAGATTCATGTCTCTATACATTTTATAGACCTCTGCCAAAATTGGAATGCTCAATCTCAAACCTCAAAGAGCAGGCCGAAATTAAAAAATGGGTCAAATTAGAAAGGATCAAGCCTGTGGGACTTAACTCTTAAGGAATGATATAAAAAAAGAGGGAAAAATATTCAATTAAAAAAAGGAAAATAAGTAGACTAAATATAGAAGGGCCCAGATTCCAAATGAACAAATTCAAACTTGAAAAGGATCTTTCTGATTCTCGAAGAAAGAGGGGCACCATCTCTGATTTCCAATCATATGCATACATCATGAATTTCTAATGTTGTAGAGTATAATACACGAAACATGTTTTCGGGACATTTAATCTTGTAACAAAAGCACGTCTTTAGGTTATACACATCAAACGAAGCCCAACCTCTTTTCAGGCTCCAATCAGAGAACAATAATTAGTTAAAATAACCAAACGGAGGTAATTAGGTGTAGTGCTAGAATCTAGCTCTAAGACTTGAGACATGGACCTTCTGTTAGATGATGTGCTATATAACCAATGACATGTTCATAAAAATAGTGATCATGATAGTCTACAAATAGTGAACAAATATCAGGGACATGATATTTCTCTGCAATCTGCATAAACCACCTTAATATCAGAAAAAAGAAGCAACAATAACTGATTGCGTCACACCATTGCAGTAAACATCAAATTCAGTCAGCAAGACAGTGTATATAATCTCATTGATCTTGTGTAACTGCCAACCAGACCAAATTCACAGGCCAATGGCATATTTCCGCTTTATTTGTGTGCTTTTTAAAAATAGTTAAAGAACACTGATAGCATGACTGGGTTTAGAGTTCACAGGGGCAACTGGGCAAGTCATCGCCAAACGGACTAGGCAAATTATCATTGCCTTTGTAGATGTGGTAGATACATAGATAAATGATAACCGAGTATAAACAAGGAATTCAGCCCCAATAAATGAGCAAAACCAACAACTGATAATGCTTTTAGGATCAGGAAACATTACATTACGGTGAGAACAGACATTGAAAAATAAATTCAAGGGGGTAACAAAAGTAAATTACCAAAACAGTTGAAACACATCCAACTGCTTAAGCAAGACATTGCCTTGCGAATTTGTATTCGTGGAACCACAAAAGACTGACAATATTACAGGCTTTCATTTAAAGCCACATGTCACGTAATCATTAAAATAACAGCTCTAGTTATGAGTTTATTGTTTTATACACATACTAACTGTAATTCTAAAGTAATAAAACTAACACGAGACAGAACACACAACTTTTTGTGAACCAATTAAGCATATATCTATTCACCGCAATGACATAATAATATAATTTATGTCATAATAATATAATAATAATAATAATAATATTCACCGCAATGAAGTTTACAAAGCTTCTCCAAAAGCCATCATATCATAATAAAAAAATTTATGACATGCAACAATTAATCATCACAAACCCACAAATGAATATATATGCTCAATAAACAACATTGAAGAATATTATTGAAGTAGCTATCCAAGAGTATACATTATTACACCGAGTAAATAATTTCTCATTAATATAACAAAACTAGTCTCAAATCAAATAACAAAATAGATAAAATACTCTGGAAGGAGTAGAAAATTTGTTCTTGTGGGACTTGTAGACCGAGCAAAAAAAGGATCAGCATCAAGGTTATGATCAATGCAAGAAGTATAATCAGAGCTGAAATGTTCAACTAGGAGATCATCTGGATGTTGGGACAAGTCTAAGTTAGCAATCAATACTAGAAAGCAACCCACGACTTTTATTACCCATAACCAATCCTAAGCATTGGTTTAGTTTATGTTGAAGAGGTTGCGAATGTCACAATGTTACGACTTGAACAACGACAGGGGCCCTCTTCCTTATTTTCCATTGACATTTCAGATATGAACACTTCCTGCTCAAACCTTTTACTTTTTACCATCATATCCAAACAATTTAAAACACATGTAATAAATCAATTTAAAATTAAGATAACAAAAAATTTAACATTTTAAACAAAGGTACAAGGTGATAGTAATCAACTGCATGCTGACGATCAAATTTTTCCTAGTTCTACAACTATTATATGTCAATGCATTGCCTACGAGCAGTTGGATGTGTATCAAGCATTTCTTTCATCCAAATATGATGCAGGAAAAATATAAGAAGATATAAATATATAATAAAAACGATAAAAAGATAAACTTGGCCATATTAATCGTGAAAAATTCACTACCCCATATCCCAAGGGTTTCCCAACCGCAGAAGGGAAAAAAAATATGGATCACAACCCATAAAAGAGAGACTCAATTTAATATGCTAAATATCTCAATTATTAAGTCTTTGATAATATGTGGGGCTAACATCAATATATAGAGTATTTGAATGCCTAGTAAAAATAAACAATGGACAAAGACGCAATACAATTGGACTAATTATAAATAACCTACTAGCCTCACAAATAGAACAAGTAAGTAACTAGAGTAAATTTTTCACACAAAATATATTTAACTATTTACTAATAAAAATAAAAGTTTCTATTTTATTTCCATTCCTCGTCAAAATGCCTTTTGTTTTCAACTATTCCTCGCTTCATATTTGGACCCCTCATTAGGATCGTTTCCTTCGTCCATCACTGAACACACATATCAGAATTTAACATACAAGGCTTAAGTACGATCACACTGTTATGATACTTAAGAAGACAATTGTTGTTCGGGTTTTCTTTGTATGTATAGGCTATAGCCAGTGCCTTCAGGCGACAATGACTCACGGGTTGTTAATTATTACTAGAGGGAAAAAGTATTAAAATCATCCAATTTTACCGTAAAACTATACAATCATTCCACTACAATTTCAAATTACCCATCTAAACTCCAGCTTCTAAATTATAAACATTACGATACGAACCAATCATTTATAAGCACCAACATTTCAAGAACTATCAATACAGAAATGCTATCCAAAAGGACCATAATAATCACTAATCTGCACTAAAAACCCGAAACATTTTACGCAATATTCATCAAATTGCCAAAAAGATATATTCTTCCACTTGTTCATCATCACATATATACACACATAAAAGACCTCAAAAACCATAAACAACTAAAGAAGAGTAATGAGAACAAAAAGAAGAACAGCAGCAATAAAAGAGTACTTAAGAGCAGCAACCAAAATAGCCAAAGAAATTAAAAACAACTGCCACAACACTTGCACACTAGCCCATGTCAACAGACCTGTTAATGCAACTGCAACAATGTTTTGTGGATCTGGGTCAAGAACCAAATCAACCCATCTGAAATTAAACTTGGGCATTTCATTATCTTTCTTTAAATCTTCTTTATCTTCAAGCCCATCATTTTTTAACCCATTTTTGTTATCTGCTTCTGGTTTCAACCCATTTTTGGTTTCTTGGGTTGCATGAAAAATGAACTTTTTTTGCAATTTTGGAGTGAAGGGCAGGGATTGAAATTTGGGAAATGGGGATTTTGGGGTGGGGTTTGATTGGTTGAGTGAAATTGGAAATGGGGTTTGTGGATTTGGGAGTGAAATTAACCCCAACATGTTCTTCATTTTCTTGGAATTTTGGTTTGTTTAAGAATCAGCCAAACAAGGAATAGTAAAGAGTGGTATGAATATTTTGGGCCTTTTCATGGGCTGTGAACATTACTGGACTCTGTCATATAAAAATAGAGCCCATTAATCATAATGAACAATTTTCTTTTCCTGACAGACAGGACAAGTGCCAACCAACAGATTGATCGGAAAATTATTTAACAATATCTTTATTAAAATTATTAGCTAAAATTGTTAGGCTAAATAATATGAAATAATGATTATGTAAAATTTGCTGAACCAACCTGTTGAGGTTGACTAAATTTTTTACTAAGGATTTTGTATCATTGAAATTGTGAAAATTATACCTAATATCTATAAAATGTTATACATGACATGTCACCTAACATTTTAGCTAAGAATTTTACGATGCTCTAATATGTTTTATTGTCGACCAATCGACTATAGTAATGTTCTAATTGTCGACCGAACGATTATCAAAATTTTAATATTTTAAATTTAACAATAAAATAAAATCCAGAGATGTTGATGTGTGTAGCGGTCTACTAGGCACGTAACACAATTACGCAAGCTTTTTGCATGGGCTGTCGTTCATTGTCTTTATATGTTCAGTCAACAACGGCTTATGTTTGTTAGGTGGTAGTTTAGAAACACAACTCTGAAGTTTCTATGTCATCACATGATATGATACGTGTTTTTTCTTCCTTTCTTTCAAAAAAAAAAAAAGAAGTTGACAAACAATTACGATGATTTTTGATAAAATCTCGAAACCAGTATTTTGAATTTTTCCAACGACATTTAAGAAATTACATTACCGAGTTCTGGAATATTACCAAGAATTGATGATTCTAGTTTCTAATTACATAAAATTCGAAATGACATTAATCACTAGATTTAAGCAAGACTAGTTCATTAGCTTTATTTAAATTCCAATAACATATCGTATAAATTATCACACTCAAACAAACATACATGTATAAAATTATAAAAGTAACAAGTATATATTCCACAGCATGATGATTAATTTAGTTTTTGCCTGCATGTAGATACTTGTGTTTTTCCTCTTCATCCATGAATGCTGTTGCTGCAAAAGACTTTCCGATGCCCATCGGAGTCTTGAAGTAAATTTTCTTGTTATCAATCAGACTCATCTCAACTATCGGAACCCATAAAAGCAGCTGTTTGCTCTTGACACCACTCATCTTTTTCATTTTCGACTTTTCTACGTAAGCAGTTACCTCTGTCGAATAGCTGACACGAGTATTAGTTGTAGCAAAGAAATGCTCATAAGGCGCCTTCGCCTTCATCCAAACAAATCCTGTTTCTCTAACTCTCCCACACTCAACTAGGTCTTGCAGAGGAAGTACTCCTTTCGGAAACCCTAGCTCTTCTAGCAGCTCTAAGGAATGTTTGTGACACGCTTCACCTCCGTACACAATTTCGGCTCCCGCACGTTGATCAATAGCAACTTCATCAGACTTATTTGCGTACTTCACCCTTGCAGCTGCCATTGAGCTAAACTAAACTGTTTTTAAGAAACACAAAATCGATCAAAGGATTAATGCGGAATTGCAGAACAGATCAAGATGCAAGAATGAATATGCAGGTTGTAATTCTAATCAAACATAAATACATAACATAAGATAGGTAAGAGAGGGAACAATATTTATTAGCATTGTCATTAGCAGTTGAACCACCTATTCATGACAAGGTTGCTTACCGAAAAGAAGTGAACACTATTATATAAACTTCGTTAGTTTAGGCTACCTAACTGCAGCTTAATTTCATGGTTCATAGCACAAGCAACTTCATAATCCATATAGATGAAATAAAATGGTCTGTTGGCAATGTAACGTGTCGTGTATTTTCGTGTTTTCGTGTACTTCAATGTAAAATTCATATTCGTGTACTAAATTTGAAACACATATCCGATTCAAAACGTGTCGTGTATTTTTCGTGTACATTAATTAAACAAAAATATAAATTTGATTTAATTAAAATTTATATATTATAAAACTATTTTTATTATGTAAATTTTTGTGAAAATAAATATTAGATATGTATATTTACATAAAATTCTACAAAAATTTGTAAATATGTATAACTTATATAATTCTTATATATAAATGTATAACTTACTACAAATTAGTCGTGAAACTTTAATTTTATTATTAATATGTAATTGCTTATGTATTTTCTAAATATACAATATTATAAATAATATATAAATTCTAAATTTATTTATTTATTTAATTAATTCGGGTACTTTCGTTCCGTGTCGTGTACCTATTTTTAAAACCCAAACCCGACACTAATTACATCCGTGTTTTTTCGTGTTCGTGTACTTTCGTGTTCGTGTACCAAATTTTTACCCCAAAAAATTAATTATTCGTATCATACTCACGTGTCGTATTACAAATTGCGAGCTCTAGTTTAATACGGAGGTATCATCTGATTTTGTGATTGCCCGTCATCAAACATTGTAGTTTGATAAAGCACACCAAAAGTGCTTACAAAACCAAAAATGCATATAAAATAAATTAATAACTTATAAAAAGCTATCTTTTGATGAAGTATTTCACTGCTCAGCTATACCATGTTTAGGGATGAGCGTGGTTCGATTTGATACAATTTCGACCTAAAATCAAACCGTAATCAAAGTCGAGCGGTTTCTAAAATTTGAAACCAAAATCAAACCAAAGATTATTGGTGCGGTTCGGTTTTTCTAAGTTTGATTTCGGTTTTAAATGATGCGGTTTCGGTTTTATAACCAACTCTAATTATAAATAATATAATATAATTTTTTAGCTTTGTGATATAATTAGATTAAGATTAATGGAAACCAAGACTACTGAAATTCCCCGGCCTCCTGCAAATATCTCATTATATATTGTCTAGATTTTACAACTGATATATAAACTTTATATAATATAGATATCTAAGACCAGCTTGAGAAGATGAAAACATAACAAAGTATACTTATAGATGCTCTGTGATAGGTGCCAAGTCTTACACCAACGGCAACAACCGGAAGACCCTGTAATATTTCATAAGACAACCAGAGAACTAGGCTTGTAAGTTATTACTTCTAAATTCCATAGTTACCTCAAATATGTATAATTATTAATAATATGATTACTTAAATAAATAAATAAATAAATATATATATATAATAAAAGTATATATATTTATTTTATTGCGTTTAGGTTCGGTTTTTATTCGATTTAAAAAATTTAAAAACCAAACCGCAACCAAATTGTTGGTTCGGTTTTTATTTGGTTCAGTTTTTGATTGACGCGGTTTTTAATGGTGCGATTTCGTGCGGTTTTCTTCGGTTTTGGTTTCGGTTTCCGGTTCGATCTCATCCCTAGCAATGTTCACGTACTAGTACTACAAAACATCAAAAAGTCCCCGTCCACAACCATCGAAGACTGCAATCATATGTGCGTGAAAAAAATTCGCGAATAGGTTTAAACCGGAAACTAATGTGAGTGCAGAGGGATCACATCACTCTATCCGTACTTAATTTTTTGATTTTAAGAATTTTATAATATATTCACGATTTTTTTTGCGGACAAATGATTTACCAATTATCAATAGTTGTGAACTAGCACCCAACATGAAAAACCAATGCCTAAAATTTGGCCAAAAATACATTAATGCCCGAAAAACTCTAGTATATAGTATAGATTGTAAAATTTTAGAATGAGCTTAATAATATTGGAAACAACATTTATAACTTAGGAATAAATAGATTTAAATATAGAAAAATTATATTCGTGTTTGTCAAGATAGTTTTTAACTATCCTATGTAAAGTTACATGGAGGAGCATCAAAGGCTACAAAAGAATCACAGATATCCTGTATATGAGTTGTTTTACATTAGAAGGATACAATATGTGGACTCACGAGTTAGGACACGGGCGTGTTAGAACTTCGGTGGAAGAGACACTCAATTTTTATTTATTTTTGTGATGGTATTTGTTACGCCGTAATTTCGGTTGCCTCAATTATCTCCTAATTTCCCAATATTGATCTAATAATAATTATTATTTAACCACTAAGTAATATCCTCTCTCTGAAACGAGGAAACAATCAATCTAAATCAATCAATTACTAAAAAATATCTCCAAACGATTCTTTCAAATCAGGAATGAATCACAACGCTAATATAACTCTAAAAAGATAAAATCAACTTATCTCAACATATCCCTTAACAATGACAGGGATTAAAAATACTATCCTATCACAGAACTGCGTTGGCTTGATCCCTATATATAAACAGGGTACGCAGGCATCTTGGAATAGGATCCGACACATCTAACAAGTCGATACACCTTTCAAGTCCAGCCCCAAACATCCAAAATTTCCAACTCCCCCTATTATTACAAATTAGTTATTCCAGCAATCCCCGAAATTTGTTATCACCAAATTCCTCCGTTAACAATTGGCGCTAGAAGGAGGGGATAATTTTTTATTGTGGAGGACAATCAATCTATACAATACGCATGGGGGGTTATTATGGATCTGGAGCGGCTTTAATTGAGGAGCAGAACGGTGGAAGCGTTCGTTCGTGGTTCTATTCAAAATAAAGATAAGTTTTCTTATGATTTTGTCCGTACAAATAAGCTATCTTATAAAATTCGTAGTAAATTTATTACATGTTAGATTTTGATGATTTTTTATGATCCGGAAAGCTTTTGTGATTTCCTACAACTTTCGTTCTTGGTGTTTTCTGAGATTATGTTTCGATCTATTCTCGAAATCACAAAACATAATCAGATCCCGTTTTTCAGTATTGAGAAGTTAATCAGCAGACGTTTTATTTGATTCCCGATTCGTTATAAGTCCGTTTCTGACGAGCCATATATCATCGGAAAGCTCTTTTCGTTTCCTGCAACTTTCATGTTTTGTGTTTTCCAAGAAAATATCGTTTACAAAGCCAAAAAGGTAAAAACGGATCTGGACAGAATCTGAATAATGGAGATGTTAAAGAATTGTGATGCAATATTCGTAGCACATGATTTGATTATTTCACTAGCTCGTGCATGGAAAAAAATAAGTGTTGAAGGTCCTCATCTGATAAGGGTAATATTTTCAAAAGCTCTCTTTTCCAAGGAGAATAACATTTTTGAAGATTCTATTTCGAGTAGGATAATATTTTTGAAAAACCTATTTCGAGTAGGATAATATTTTTGAAGACCCTCTTTCGAAAAAGGATAATATTTTTGATGACCCTATTTCGAGTAGGATAATATTTTTGAAGACCCTCTTTCGAAGAGGAAATTATTTTTGAAGACCCTCTTTTGAAGATGATAATCTTGTTTGAAGTCCCTACGGGGTGATCGTCTTGTGAAGGCCCTTCGGGAAAATCTTGTTTTGAAAACCCTGCATCATTCGCATGCATTCATTAATATCATCATGTGCATCATTCGCATCATGCATTCATTCATATCATCATGTGCATCATACATTTACTCGTAAACATTGTACATTCTTAGATTCTGTGGTTGTCTCTGTGTGATATTTTCGAAGACCCCTATTTGCGGAGGGTATTGCTTGAATTATTTTTGAAGGCCTTCTTTATGAAGGTGTTGCTTGGAATTATTTTGAAGGCCCTTCTTTGTGGAATGTGTTTCTTGGAGTACCTTGGTAAACCCGTACTTCCGGGGTGCTTATCCGTACTTCCGGAAAGCTCACCAAGAAGAGAGGTCTACCTCTTAAGAAGGCGAGGTTACACTTCCCTTTTCTTAAACTCTGTTTTGCATAGAGTGTATAAGAAGGCGAGGATACTCTTCCCTTTTCTTAAACTCTGCTTTGCATAGAGTGTATAAGAAGGCGAGGTTACTCTTCCCTTTTTCTTAAACTCTGCTTAGCATAGATTGTATAAGAAGGCGAGGTTGCTCTTCCCTTTTCTTAAACTCTGCTTAGCATAGAGTGTATAAGAAGGCGAGGTTACTGTTCCCTTTTCTTAAACTCTGCTTAGGATAGAGTGTATAAGAAGACGAGGTTACTCTTCCCTTTTCTTAAACTCTGCTTAGCATAGATTGTATAAGAAGGCAGGGTTACTCTTCCCTTTTCTTAAACTCTGCTTTGCATGAGTGTATAAGAAGGCGATGTAATTATCTTATTCTCATTCTCCTACACTTACAAAGTTACTCGTACATATGTTCTTCTCACATCTCGCCTGCTGTCTCTCTCGCAAGCACAGACATATTACGGGCACATCATGTTGTCTCTCTCGATTTTACAGACATATTACGGGTAATTATCTTCTTCATATTATCTGCTAATCTTCTACTCCTAGTTGTTTCATTGACTCAGGAAATTCGGAAGTTAAAAGCACGCTTAGTTCTCCAGTCCATCAAGCTGCACTGAAGAACTGGGGGGTAGTTGTTACGCCATAATTTCGGTTGCCTCAATTATCTCCTAATTTCCTAATATTGATCTAATAATAATTATTGTTTAACCACTAAGTAATATCCTCTCTCTGAAACGAGGAAACAATCAATCTAAATCAATCAATTACTAAAAAATATCTCCAAACGATTCTTTCAAATTAGGAATGAATCACAACGCTAATATAACTCTAAAAAGATAAAATCAACTTATCTCAACATATCCCTTAACAATGACAGTGATTAAAAATACTATCCTATCACAGAACTGCGTTGGCTTGATCCCTATATATAAACAGGGTACGCAGGCATCTTGGAATAGGATCCGACACATCTAACAAGTCGATACACCTTTCAAGTCCAGCCCCAAACATCCAAAATTCCCAACTCCCCCTATTATTACAAATTAGTTATTCCAGCAATCCCCGAAATTTGTTATCACCAAATTCCTCCGTTAACAGTATTGAATGTGAAATATCGAGATCTTTAAAAGAGCATCCCGTGATATTTGAGACATTTTATTCACAAAAATGGAGATATTGAGCAAGGTGCCACACATTGCATCAGGAAGAGTGTCTTGAACAAAAAAATGATAAGCAAAACTGGAGTGACTTGTATGTAACAATTGATTTGACGGCGGAATCAAAATCTAGATTTATCCGGGACTAAAATTGAAAATCACTAATTTTTTAAAACTAGTATGGGCTTAATTATAATTTTCAATTGAATTTCAATTAGAAATCAGGATTTGAAAAAAAAAATTATATTAAAATTTTCATTTTAATCGGGACTTAAGTTTATGATAGCTTATACCAGTTCCGCCTCTGATTTGACCCCCAACAAAGAATGTGACATCCAGGGGAAACCAGGAAGATAAAAACATAATTTGACATTGCCAACACCTAACAACGGTACATCGTAGTCCATGAATTCACGTTTGCATTATATAGCACAGTACAATGGAGTTGGCTACATTGATTAGCTAAAATAGTATAAAATACTGATTATGTAAAATTTGTTGAACCTGTAACGTATTGAACTCCAATGATATTAGCTATAACGGTTGGCTATATTTTAAAAATAGTATTTTATAATTATTTGATCTTGTTATAAATGGATAATATTATTCGAATATGGCAATAAGATGACGTGGAATTTGCTACAGATCCCTAGATGTTCAGCATATATAGCCAACATCAGGAGGTTGGCTATAATTTTAGCTAAGGGGAATGACCCATTGGAGTGACTCATATTTTAGAGATTATGTATAATTCTTAATTTTGAAATGCCACATAAACTTTTTAGCTAAGGGCTTTGAGCATTGGAGATGCTCTTACAGCTGCTTGATATAATATTTGACAAGGACAAGTTGCGCTTTCTTTCTCCTCATTTGATCATTAATTAAACACGGTAATATATGCATATCCTAAAATTATAATTGCGCATTTTATTTATACTTTTCCTAAATTACCCTTGACTTTACATTTCTATGGCAGTCTTTGCAAAAAAAAACACTTTAAAAAAATAGTATTTTTGAAAATTTCTCTAATATTAATGACATAAATATGTTTATTGCAATGTTTTTTTTGTTTCTTTCTTTTAACGTAAGCTAACGTAAGTATTCTTAAAATATAAACAAAAGAAATTTACATGTATTTTTTTGGAATTGAGAAAACTAATACGAAAAATGTATATAATTACTTAGCAATTGTAACAATTTTTTTGTAAATAATCAGAATAAAACTCTAAAACTAATACAATGATTAATATTTCAAACAAAATATATTTCAAAAAATGAATTGAAAAGTTCACTTGGATGGTAAGATTGTAATTTAGTAAATAAAAAGGAAAAAAGAACATCATGTGTTTCTATTTTAGAATCTCATTCACATTCATAATCTAATTTAAAAATTCAAATGACATCTATGCTAAAAATTATAATTTTATTAATATTTAAATCATATTATTCATGAAAAATAATAAATTATTTTTGTGATTATATCTGTTAATATTTAAATTTTGGTAACATATTACAAAATTGGAAGTGAAAATACAAAAAATTAATAAAAGAATGTAATCATGTTATCATCCTTTTAAGAAAATATAATAGGGTCACAAGAGCATCTCCAACGGGGTTGCCTAAATTGATTAGTTATATTGATATAAATAGATAATTAGCTAAAATTTGTTGAACCTGCTCCAATGAAATTGGCTATAATGGTTTGCTATATTCTAAAAATAGTAATTGATTATTATTTGAAGTTGTTAAAAATAAAAAATATTACGGATGATATGTAAATTTGCTACATAGACAATTATAGACTAGGGTTTTGACCCATTGGAGCGGTACATTTTTTACATATTTTTTATAAATTTTATTTTTAGTATGGGTTGGAGATGCTCTAAGTCTTTTGAAAAAAAGAAAAAAAAGGCTGTAGCATGAAAGTTAGGACGGAAGAAAAGAAATTGGACGTGAGGAAAGCAGTCGGAGGGTAGTTTAGTCCAAAAATAATATAGGATGTGCAATTATAAGTTTAGGGTGTACATATATTAGCAGTTCAGCACCCTTAATTAAAGGTCACTTCACTTAACTTTTTTTTTTTTTTTCTAAATATTTGCACAGTCTTAAGTAAGTCCATTTTTCCTAAACTTTAAACTAAACGTAAGTATCAAAACCGAATAAATCGAACACAACCGCAGTGCTGTATCAGTATCACCGTGTGAAACTGTTAATTCATTTCGATAATGTGATTGCTTTAAAAAGTTATCCTAAATTTCAGCTTTTGCCGAATTGTTAAGTAGTAAATTGATTGTTAGTAATGTGTATTGTGCACGGTGGTTGTTGCAGTTAGTGCTGGTCATACGATCGGGCTAAGCCGGTCCGTGCCGGTTCACAGGCGGGTCGGCTCATCAACCATACAACCTGGGGTACGGCACGTTAGTTAACACGGGATGGGGCGAGCCGTGCCGTGCTAAAGAATGGTTGGCACGTGCACGATTACGCGGGTTGGCGGGCGATTTGCGGGTCGGAGCGGTTTAAATTTTTTTTTTTTAATTTTAATTCGATACAAATAATTGTTTGAAACTATAAAAAAAATTTGGAAGAAAAGAGGACGGTATCTCTATAAATTTTATTAATTAAAAAAATATTATAATTCATTTGAGAGGACTTCTCTCTAAAAAAACGGAACAAACCACATTAACATATTAAAACAATTACAATATGGAAATTACAAACACAACCGAGGCGGGGCAGTTCAATAGAGCAAAAGCAGTTTTTATGCACTTGTGGTCGAATATTGAACAAAAAGCTGCTCCTTTTACAAAAAGCTCGCTAAGTAATTCTTAAATAAATTGTGCAACAGTTTTTTGCAATTTTTGTCCACTTGAGTCATCAGTAACATTGCATGCATGCACGCCAAGTGTCACACACTACATGGAGCTCATTCATGCATGGTTGACAATTTGACACTTACACATTAGTACATTACTGACAAACACATGCACATATACACACAAATATTTATTTATATAAATTCACTCCAAATTGTTTAAAAATGTAACGTGTCGTGCCGGGTCTGATGGTTTACACGAGTTGGTGTGGTTCAAACGGGCCGTGCCGGTCCGGTTAAGGTTCATATATTCATAACCCGTGAACGCCCCGTTTTACTGTACGTGCCGTGCCGGTTCTGATTCGGACCGTAACGGTCCGATTTACGCGAGTCATTTCAGCGGGGCGGTTACGGGTTAGCCGGCCGTAACCGCCCGTGTGGCCACCTCTAGTTGCAGTCACCGCAAGTCCGTAACCCATCCACATCTTTACACACTGTTCTAAACTAGTGCTGAGAAAAAAAACCAAATTGATCGAATCGGACCGGGTCAAATAGATCAAATCGCATTTTTCTGTTTTTTTTACGGTTTGATTTAGTTTAGGATTGATATAAATAAAAATTGTTATTGGGAAATGTTATTTCCAGAGCTTTTTTTTTATTTCCAGAGCTATTTGTAGCATATTGTAAGATAATATGCGACACTTTGTGAATGTAGGGGCATATGTAACATATATCGTTCTGGAAGTTAAAAAACGGCTCTGGAAATAGCATTTCCCTTGTTATTTTATGGTTCGATTCAGTTTTCATATTGAAACCGTATTGTTAAGACCGAACCAAACCGTTTAATTTTATTATATTATAAAATAATATATTGATTCATTTTACTTTATATCTCACAACTTACACTTTATTAAATATATTTCTATTTTAAAAATCAGAGGTAAATAATACATTTTTTATACCTCAAATCTTGCACTTTGCTATTTTATTCAGAATGAATGTCATTTATGCTTAAATTTTTATATCAATATATTTATATGTAGTAGGTACATATCAAATCTTAGTAATATCATTAATCTTTTAGTTCATTTATTTTCGGATATCTATTTTGGTTTAAAACCGAAATCGACCAAACCAGATCGTTTAATTCAGGTTTGGTTCAGTCTGGTCTCAAATTTTAAGTAATCTGGTCTAGTATAGTATTTTACGAAACCGCCATATATAATTGGTCCGTTTTATTCATTAAAAACCGACCGTTGCTCAGTCCTACTCTAAACTCGTGATGACTATGATAAAGCATATATGATCAAGAAAGTTGGTCTGATTTTATTTTACAACTAAATCCTCTTTTCTAGACGGGACTATTTTAGTTTCTCCAAAATTTACAAAACTTGATTGGATGAATTTTTCTTAGGCTTTATGACCTTTTCGCCCTTCAAGTTTGGATTGTTGTACCCATAAATCCTTCAAGTATTAAAGCATATCTTTTCGCCCCTCGGGTATCAGAAATGTACCCTTTTGCCATTCAACCGGGATATAAAGCGTATATGCTTATAACGTTACAAAACGGCAGAGACATTTCAGACATTACACAAGCCGATATTATGATCAATCTCCTCATTTTACCTTAATTAAGCCTCAAAATTACACCCAAATCAAATCAAACACTCTGCAATTTGGAGCTCCGCTTGAAGAAGAAAAATGGTGGATCCTAACGAGCATTCGCCTGATATGATTGTTAACCCTATTTTGTGATTATTAATTAAGATTGCTTGATTGTTAACCCTCTTTGATTGTTATATATTCGAAGTATCTTGTTTATGCATGCTCTATTATATGTGGGTATTGTTTTAAACCGTAAATAGTTAGTAGCCTTGTTGAAAATGTGCTTGATCTTGATACTATATTTGTTGGTATTGAAGGTGATGGAAGAATAAGTGTTAATTTATTTCATGGTGGAAAGTTGTTCGCACAAAATCACGCAAGCGTACGCGGTCACAAGTAATATAAGATTAAGTAGAGTTCGTTCCCACAGAGACTGCTTTTGTTATTATAGTTATGCACTTATGCAACAATGTATGGTTATTGTTCAATGCTAATACAAGTATCAAGTTGTGTTTTGATTAACTAAATTATCTAAACAAATTACCAAGACTAAATTAAACTAAAGATTGTTGTTGAATTACTTATGAGAATAAAACATGGGATCCTAACTTCATTAAATACTTCATCTAGAGCCTTTTGTCTTTAATCAATGTATGTGACAGTTGTGACAACTAATCGGACAACACGAAATCAGTACACGCTACCTTTCAGTATACGTATACCAAACCACTCAAACATCCACAAAAGAGATAGAAGTTGAGTAGACACCAAATATGCTTAGACACTATATGTCTATAAGATTTGAAAACATAACGGTTTAGCGAGCAAGTTATCCATTCAGATTACATAGGGCAGGTAAGATGGTTAAAATCACCTACGAATCATGCATGACAAACATACATAAACCTATGCTAGCATGGCAAGTTCTAAATCTCTATATCCACTTTCGCAATCAATAGAGATTAACAAACAACTTAGATGTTAGCTACGCATCCAAGAAGAATAAGCACAACCAAACTAGGTTATCAACAAATCATCACACACAAATCTTTAAAACAATTAACTACTAAAATCCATAAATAAATCCGTTAGAATCCCATGACAACGATTAGTTCATAATCGAACCGTTCATCATCGTGGGTTCTGATGAAAACATGATAATAAATATGTCTGGAATATTGAATAAAGTACTAGAGATAAAGTTTAAGAAACACAAAACCAACGAGAATCCAAAGTATCGCCTAATTAGGAGAATACAAAGATAAGTTGAAAACTAGATCTTCGTAATCAGCCGTCTTCTTGTTCTCCTCACCGGTGGATGGATAAGTATGTATGTAAGATAATGTATAACTCAGAATTCGTCCACCATTAGTTTATATAGGCTGCAGGGTTGACTGGTCTTCAGCAAATTTCCTTTTCAGAATCAGAATTGCCTTTTTCAGGATTTAGGGGAGCGCGGGCGCGCCTGGTCTCTGTCCAGAATCTCCACTTTGCTTTTCTATGACTTTTCCTTGCGCTCTCTCGCTCCGCAACCACTTGGCCTTCACAGAAATGCTCAAAACACCACTGCAAACCACAAGAACTCCACTTCTCTGCTGACAAATCAACTCTGCAAATACTAACACAAAACACATCACAAACACCACACACTTGAGAACAAACGATCAATTTAAGCCAATTTAGGACGATCCAAGTGGATATGAAATCCACTTATCACACCCCCAAACTTAAACCGATGCTTGTCCTCAAGCATAAACAGACTCTACTAACTATAATGCAATGCATGAATGCAACTAATATGCTAATGCAAGTGATCCCCTCAGACTAATCATAACCTATCAACAAGCAAACATCTCAAGGAATGCAATCTTTCAAACAGAGTTCGACCAAATTCCCGTATACTAACCATACAAACACAGAAACGTGCGTGTGTGCAATGCTCATCAATATACTCTCAAACTAAATCAAGACCATATCCTATTCTTCACCAAAACAACCACAAGCTTATAAACAGAATGAACTCTAGACACAAGAAACCACTTAAAGACACCTCAACCTCGACTTGAGTTAGACAGGAAATCATGCTTTATTACTATACACATGCTTATTTGACCGTGCAATGGATGAGACCCCAAAAGGCTTATACAATAATACCCATGTAGCGAGTTTTAGGTTAGTGGATCCCAGACTGGAAAAGTCTTAGGTCACTAGGCACAAAGTCCCCTAGAACTTAATTGCTCGAGTATTAAAGAGCTCAACCTGATCAATTCTGCATGAACACAACTCTTTTTTTTTCTTTTTTTTTTCAATTTCGGAATGAGTGCGCTTTGCTTTTTCTCATCCCACCCTAGACTACTCATTTTTTTAATGAGCGGCTACTAGCCATTTGACGCCTAGCCTTTATTGACAACTAGCATGAAATCCCTGTTTTCCCCCAAACTTAGACTTAAGTGCTTCTTTATTTTCAAGAGAATAGAAGAAAATTCTAAATATAAGCAAATGGTTTAATTCTAACATCCAAACAAACATGGTCCGATCAAATCTAAAAGCAACCAATGAGACTTGTGAAATTATTTTGTTTCTGGCATGCAATTCAATTCATAGGAACTTAATCAACCCTCTATCTATCATAACCACACTCCCATCAACATCGACTCATCAACGGAAATAGCTAAGTCCTACGGGATCATGAAATATGCATGCAAATGCAACTAAATGGACTCACTTGATAGATAAACAATTATGCAAACAGAATTACCTAAATGAACAGTTATGCAACTATATGAATAACTAACTAAATATGCAATATGACTCCTATATGAACACACACTAACATTCCCTAATTACCACCCCCAAACTTACAATATTCAATGTCCTCATTGAAGGTAATAACAAAGAAAGATGCAGCGAATACCTAATCATTAGCAGGACCACCCTCCTCAGGTGGTGGATAAACAGAATCCACTCCAAAGGTAGGCCAAGCGATATCAACTCCAGTGGCTCTGAATGCAGTACTCAAAACCTGAGTCAAATCCTGAGCAAAGCGGCGATTAATATCATGCATGACGTCTATACGCCGAGTCAACCGCCTATACTGAACATCACCAAAGTCAGACCTATCAACCTCTCGGTGAATCCCAGATGGATCCTAGGGGTAAACAACACAAACTTTTTTTTTTGTGAACAGTAACCCTGCGCGGGCGCGCTCCACTTTCTGTCCAGAAAAAAAAAATTCTGATTTTTTTTTTCTTCTCACACAGAATACTAATACTGCATATTCACGTGGGTTGCCTCCCACGAAGCGCTCGTTTTACGTCAATAGCTTGACGTGAATCCGTTTTCATCCAGTCGCAAGAACGGTGAACGTCGACTCACGGTTCACCGTATTACCAACGTTATGCTTCAGCCACTGACCATTAACCTTGAACGCTTCGTCCGGAAACTTATGGAAAATCTCTACTGCATCATGCGGAAATGCTGATTTAATCGTGATAGGCTCCGACCACCTCGACTTACGCTTTCCTGGAAAAAATCTGAAGCGAGACTTGAAACGCAGAACTAGCTGACCAGGCACAAATGAATGCTTCACCACCCCTCTTTCATATCAGTCCTTAACCTTCTCCTTATATAGCCTGTTGCTCTCGTAGACTTTACCATACCTCAATTGATCCTGCAGTGGTTGAAGTTCAAGTGTAGGAGCTTCTTCCATAGATGGTTTAAGTCGCTCCTGAGAATTGTTCAGCTCTGCTAATCCAAGAGATTCGAATGGCGCATCAATTTTTCTTTTCCACGGAGGTGCATTCAACAACTGAAGTTGTTTTGCTCTTTCTTCGTCTTCGATATCAGAATCCCCTATCAAGACTCTCTCCACTGTATCTAACTTCAGCGGTTGCTCAATCTCTGTATTGACGACAGAATCGACCATCTCCAAATTAAAGCACTCTTCTTCCTCAGTTGGAAATTTCATTGCCTTGAACACGTTAAAAGTGACCTTCTGATTTTGAACCCTCATTGTAAGCTCTCCTTTCTGCACATCGATCAAAGTTCGGCCTGTAGCTAAAAACGGTCTTCCCAAGATAATAGGAATCTTCTTGTCTTCCTCAAAGTCTAGAATCGCAAAATCTGCAAGGAAAATGAGCTTATCCACTCTAACCAAGACATCCTCCACTATACCTCTTGGATATCCGATCAGCCAGCTACAAAGACATGTTTGTAGGTTTAGGCTCCGGCAGCCCAAGTTGCATGAATACAGACAACGGCATCAGATTAATACTAGCTCCCAAGTCACACAAGCACTTGTTGAAAGATAGATTGCCGATTGTGCACGGTATGGTGAAACTCCATGGATCCTTGAGTTTTGGAGGTAACTTCTGCTGTAGGATAGCACTGCACTCTTCAGTTAAAGCAACGGTCTCCAAGTCTTCGAGTTTCAACTTCCGCGATAGAATACCCTTCATGAACTTTGCGTAGCTTGGCATTTGTTCTAAAGCTTCCGCAAAAGGTATGTTGATCTGCAACTTCTTGAAAACCTCCAGAAATTTAGCGAATTGCTTGTCCAACTTCTGCTTCTGAAGTCGTTTAGGGAACGGCGAAGGAGGATAGACCTCCTTGGTCTCTGTATTCTGCTTCAGAACAGATTTCTCAGTAGAAAGGTCACGTTGTTCCGCTTCACTTCCCCCCAAACTGGCTTTTTCCACTTTTTCTTCATCTCCTGGCAGAACATCAGGCGCAGGCG
Organism: Heracleum sosnowskyi; assembly: GCA_030848705.1. Lineage (NCBI taxonomy): Eukaryota > Viridiplantae > Streptophyta > Magnoliopsida > Apiales > Apiaceae > Heracleum > Heracleum sosnowskyi. The sequence goes on from CM061239.1 coordinate 18,299,914, forward strand.
CGCTTCCTAGGGCGCGGGCGCGGCCACCTTCTGCTGGGAATCCAGAAATTTTTTCGTTTTGCTCTGTTTCTGAGTTCTGGTCACCCGTAACCTTTCCAGATCGCAAGGTAACTGCTTTAACATGTTCTTTGACCTCCCGTTTGCCAGGATTAGCTTCCGTATCATTAGGGAGAGTTCCCTGTGGTCTATTCAACAATGCATTGGCAATCTGACCTATCTGATTTTCCAGCGTCTTGATAGAAACAGCTTGGCTCTTGCACATTAGCCTCAATTCTTCCAATTCAGATTTTTCATTGGACGACTGACCAACATTGCCTTGAGATGGTTGTTGAAAACCTGGTGGTTGATACGGTTACCTTGGAGCATACTGCTGCTGAAAACCCGAAGAGTTGAATGGCTTAGCTCCATATTGCTGACCTTGATACTGCTGATACGGCTGTTGTGGCTGATTCTGACCACCCTGATTGTTACTCCAGCTGAAATTTGGATGGTTCCTGTTATTGGGATGATAAGCATTAGGCACTGGCTGCTGTGGTCTCTGGAAATTGCTTACAAACTGCGCCGATTCACTAGATATGGCACACTGATTCGTGTCATGTGCACCTGCACATAGCTCACAAACACTAGCCACCTGCTGAACTCCATAGTTAGTCAGAGAATCTACTTTCATAGACAAAGCCTTTAACTGAGCTGCAATTGCCGTAGCTGCATCCACTTCCAAAACCCCTGCTACCTTGCCTTGGGATAACCTCTGAGTTAGATTCTGGTATTCATTAGCAGCCATCATCTCAATTAGTTCATAAGCTTCATCGTAGCTTTTAGCCCACAGAGCTCCACCTGATGCCGCATCAAGCATTGGTCGAGATTGACCTCCCAATCCATTATAAAAGCAATTGATCACCATCCAATCAGACATTCCATGATGAGGACACTTCCTAAGCATCTCCTTGTAACGCTCCCACGCTTCACATAAAGTTTCCCCTGAATGCTGTGCAAACTGAGTAAGAGCATTCCTGATTGCAGCTGTTTTAGCCATAGGGAAGAATTTAGTGAGAAATTTCTGAGCAAGATCCTCCCATGTAGCAATAGAACCTGCTGGTAGAGAGTACAACCAACCCTTAGCTTTATCCCTCAGAGAAAATGGGAAAAGTCTCAATTTCACAGCATCTTCTGACACTCCGTTGGACTTGAAGGTGTCGCAAATCTCGATGAAATCCCTAATATGCATATTAGGGTCTTCCGTTGGAGCACCCCCAAACTGAACTGAATTCTGCACCATCTGAATCGTGCCAGGCTTGATTTCAAAAGTATTAGCTGCAATAGCCGGCCTGACAATGCTAGATTGAATGTCATTGATTTTTGGCTGAGAATAATCCTTCAAAGCCTTCGTTTCTGCAACTGGTTCTCCCATAACTAGACTCAATTCAAGTGATTCCTTACGAGATTGAGAACGTGTTCGCATACACGCTCACTAGAATACCTGAAACTCACCAAACAAAGTAAAATTGATGAAAGAATAATCCGAGTCAGTGAACTTTAACGACCACTGATGACAAGCACATAAACTATATAAAAAACACCGAGTCCCCGGCAGCGGCGCCAACAAACTTGTTCGCACAAAATCACGCAAGCGTACGCGGTCACAAGTAATATAAGATTAAGTAGAGTTCGTTCCCACAGAGACTGCTTTGGTTATTATAGTTATGCACTTATGCAACAATGTATGGCTATTGTTCAATGCTAAGACACGTATCAAGTTGTGTTTTGATTAACTAAATTATCTAAACAAATTACCAAGACTAAATTAAACTAAAGATTGCTGTTGAATTACTTATGAGAATAAAACATGAGATCCTAACTTCATTAAATACTTCATCTAGAGCCTTTTGTCTTTAATCAATGTATGTGACAGTTGTGACAACTAATCGGACAACACGAAATCAGTACACGCTACCTTTCAGTATACGTATACCAAACCACTCAAACATCCACAAAAGAGATAGAAGTTGAGCAGACACCAATTATGCTTAGACCCTATATGTCTATAAGATTTGAAAACATAACAGTTTAACAAGCAAGTTATCCATTCAGATTACATAGGGCAGGTAAGATGGTTAAAATCACCTACGAATCATGCATGACAAACATACATAAACCTATGCTAGCATGGCAAGTTCTAAATCTCTATATCCACTTTCGCAATCAATAGAGATTAACAAACAACTTAGATGTTAGCTACGCATCCAAGAAGAATAAGCACAACCAAACTAGGTTATCAACAAATCATCACACACAAATCTTTAAAACAATTAACTACTAAAATCCATAAATAAATCCGTTAGAATCCCACGACAACGATTAGTTCATAATCGAACCATTCATCATCATGGGTTCTGATGAAAACATGATAATAAATATGTCTGGAATACTGAATAAAGTACTAGAGATAAAGTTTAAGAAACACAAAACCAACGAGAATCCAAAGTATCGCCTAATTAGAAGAATACAAAGATAAGTTGAAAACTAGATCTTCGTAATCAGCCGTCTTCTTGTTCTCCTCACCGGTGGATGGATAAGTATGTATGTAAGACAATGTATAACTCAGAATTCGTCCACCATTAGTTTATATAGGCTGCAGGGTTGACTGGTCTTCAGCAAATTTCCTTTTTAGAATCAGAATTGCCTTTTTCAGGATTTAGGGGAGCGCGGGCGCGCATGATAGGGCGCGGGCGCGGGCGCGCCTGGTCTCTGTCCAGAATCTCCACTTTGCTTTTCTATGACTTTTCCTTGCGCTCTCTCGCTCCGCAACCACTTGGACTTCACAGAAATGCTCAAAACACCATTGCAAACCACAAGAACTCCACTTCTCTGCTGACAAATCAACTCTGCAAATACTAACACAAAACACATCACAAACACCACACACTTGAGAACAAACGATCAATTTAAGCCAATTTAGGACGATCCAAGTGGATATGAAATCCACTTATCAAAAGTTAAAATGGTTACCAAGTGTTGAATATCTGGGGGGTCAGGTGACAGTATATCACTTTCAATGCGAATAAGAACTTAGGTATGACAGTTTGAGAGAATATGTTAAAGCTTTGGGTCATAAGGGACTGTTCTGTTTGTATTATAGGAATCCTAAAAGAGATTTAGATAAAGGTCTTGTGTTAATCACAAATGATAGTTATGTAGTTGCATTGAAAAGTTATGCTGTGGAAAATGATAAAAAGAGATATATATATATATATATATATATATATATATATATATATATATATAGCATTGTGATGAAGCTAATTTGGGGTCATTTGATGACATGAATGTATTTGAAAGGAGTGAAGGAGATGGAAGTAATGAGGTAGGAGATTGGAGTGATGAACTGGATGATTATGACTTTGATGACTCTGATTACTCAATGTCAGATGATGACATGATATATGCTAATAATGTAGATGAGGGAGTGGAATGGGTGGGTAGAATAAGAGAAGGACTTGGACTTGGTAAAGAAGACACTGATAGTGATAAGGATGATAATCACACTGATTGTGATGACAATGATAGTCTGCTAGACAATGACATGGATGAAGATGCAAATGGTCCACCCTTGACTCAACCTAATCAAGTGGAGAATGAGGTTTTAGCTGAACAACCAATTGAGGAGGAAAATGTTGCAGATGATGAGGCTCCAATTGAAATTGCAGCAAAGAAAATTCGAAAACTGAAATGTCAAAGAAGGCTAACAACAACTTTGGATTCCCCAATCATGGCGGCTGCTGAAAAATTGAAAAAACTGAAGGAGAGATTGAAAGCTCAAAAACAAATATCTGAAAAACAGATAGGAGATTCTCCTCAGAGGAATGATAAGGGAAAATCTGTTGTAGATAGTCAAAATGAAGCTGAGGAGGCAAGAAGAATGGTTATTAAAACAGAAATGAAAGAGAAGATTGAGGCAGTGAAAAAAGCAAAAGGATACCAGAAGACAATGTTGATTTTCCACCTCCACTAAGAAGAAGTACCAGGCTCACTCTAACATTTACCTTTAAAAACACATCAGATAATCCTGTGTGTCTTGATGAAGAATGTTAGAAATGAATACTACTAGAAACTAGACAGAGGGGGGGTGAATGGATAGTTTGATATATTTTTCGATTCTTGAAAACTAAGTAACAGACTGTATATGATTATGATATGTAATATGCAGAAAGTAAATAACACACACAATCACTTTAATCTACTTTGTATAAGCAAATTAAATACTACAGCTTTCCAAGAAATTCACAATAGAATTTCTGGCTTCTAAACAAGAACAGTTTGAACTTGCTTGCTTACAGAGAAAAGAGCTTAGCAAATAACTATGTGTATCTCTCTTGCAGCTAACAATAGGATGTGCATGATATATATAAGCCCTATACAAACTAGTGCACACACCTATTTTTACACAGTTACCCCTTGCTGAAAGTCCAACTTGTCCTGTCATAAGACGTTAACTGTGTCAGGAAGGACCACCTGCTTTTCGGAGTCTTTCCCGTTTCTGTAGCTGCTTGTCTCTTATCTTTCTCTCCAAGTTTAGCTGTAGATTTGCCATCTGTTCTTTGGACCACCTTGCCAGAACAAATGCTTCAGTATTTGTCTCTTTTGATTCTTGATTCTGTACCTTGATTTGTCTTGTTGTAAACGGCTAAGTGTTGATATCGTGAACTCCACTTCATTCCTGACTTCGCGATCTCACTTGTGCGGACTTCGCGATATAGCCTTTGAAGACTTTGCGACATAGGTCATTTGAAGACTATGCGACATAGGTCATTTGAAGACTATGCGACATAGGTCATGTGAAGACTATGCGACATAGGTCATTTGAAGACTATGCGACACAGGGCTTCTGAGGACTTCACGATCTAGGCTTCTTTGACTTTGCTGACTTCAACACTTCACGACATGTGTCTTGAGGACTTCTCGACATAGTACAAAATGGACTATGCGATATAGTACTTCACGACATGGATATTGGTGACTTCACGACATAGCTTTCTTCTGACTTTGCTATATAATGCCTTAGACAAATTTCTGCAACTTATTTCTTCATAGCCTTATTTATCTCTATCCTGCTGCATGAACACTTCTGAACTTCTACCAGGATAATTATTCAATGGCCTATATACAATCTAGATGCAAGAAACTTTACTAAGCTCATTATAACTTTGAGCATACATGGTCAAGCTAATGTTCATGAGAACAAGACAAGTACATTTAGAGACCTATACTACATCCCAGTGATAGAACTCACTAGGTCATGTAATGTGACATAGTCACAAAGTGTAGGCTTGTTAATAGTGGTGTTCAGACATGTCTTGAGCCTAACAATCTCCCCCAAATTGTGAGTAAGACCCTTAGGCACAATTTCATGTCTGATAACAAGCCTAACTAACATAAAAGGAAATTTAGTAACAGAGAGGACAATTCATGAACATTGAGATCAGAAATTTGATTTCGTAGAAAAAATGAAAGGTTACAGATTACTTTTGTTGCTCAACAGCTTCAGCTTCCAATTGCTTCTCTAGCAAATCATCATATATCTTCTTTTTCCTTATCTCTTCTTTTCTCTTCATGTCTATGATGGCTTCTTGAAGTTCTTCTCTTGCAATCAGTTCTTCAATGAGAGGTGAGCCTTTCAAATCATCAATTGCAGCCTTGAGTGCACTCTCTACATAGGAATCAAGAAACTCCATCCTTATTTTGCTTTGACCTCCATGTGAGTTTTTGTACTCCACAATGTAAGGATTTTGCTTGACCCTGCACATCCCTTTCTGCCTTAGCTCCTTAGCCCTCTTCTCCATCTCAGCCATTTCTTTCTCTCTCTGTATGTTTTTCTCTTCATTCTCTTTCCTCATGTTTTCTTCATAATCAGCATGCATCTTTAAGTACCTGGCAATATCTATCTTCCATGTTCTTTCTTCTTTTTCTTCAAAATTCAGTAAGGCATTTATCCTTTCAAGCTCATACTTATAGAAATATTGCCAGCTTCCTTGCTTCATTATCCTTTCTCTTCCATCAGTGTACTTGATCTCTAGATGATCCAACTTCACTTTGACTTCAAAGATCCTTTGAGCCCTCAAAAATGCTAGGGCATCTTCATCATAGTCCTCATCTAGTGGAAGCACATTGATGCCAATAACATTTGTGAGTTTTCCAGTCTTCTTTGTTATCCTTATCCTTTTGGGTACACTCTTGATCTTCAAATGCTTCACAAGAGATACGTTTCTGGAACAAGGAGAATTAGTCTTCAGTGCCACATCACTTGGAAGTAGCTTCATTCCTTTCCCCTTCATCCACTGTAACACTCCACTAGCTGTAACTTTGTGGAAGTGATTTCTTGAAATTACTTTAGTGGCTTTATCTTTCTTTTGTGGCAATTCAGGTTCAGAAGTCATGGATAATGATTTTGGAGGATCATTGCTAACAGTACCCACCCTAGACTTAGAGTCTTGTGTTGTGGTTAAAGTACTGCTGGCAATGTCCTTGACTTGCTGAATTCCACTTCTTGTTTTCCTGGTCGTTTCCTTTGTCCCTTTTGAGTCCCTCTTGTCATCACCAGCATCTTTTGATTTCTTTTGATATTTGCTCCTGCTGCTCTCACTAGATCCATCCTTATTTCTCCTTGTCTGAGATCTCCTTTCATAGGTTTTCTCCTCATCATCATCCTCCCCATCCTTCTTTTTGCTCTTTTCTTTGACAGATTCAGGAATGACTCCATGAATCAGAAAAGATTGTAGAGTTCGAATCATCTCTAGTTCCTCAGCTGTCCTAGCTCCTCTCTTAGCTCTCAGCATTTGCAGCACCTGGTTGATCTTTGCATTGTTCTTCATTAAAAGGTCTGAGGGAATTACTAGTTGGTCAATACTACTGTCTTGAGATAGGTTTTGGTAAATTATTGTCCTTGGCTTGGATATAACCTCAGGCAATCTTTTATTCTGGTCCATCTTCAAGTCATTATAAAGACTTTCATTGTTCATCCCATGCTTTTCAATCAACTCCAGAATGATTGACAGCTCAGTAAATCTCAGTTTCTCTAGAGTTTGAAAAGCTAGGTGCCACAAGCAGGTGTCCTTGCACACCATGATTATCTCTCTTAGATGGACATCCTTGATTTTCTTTACTGCCACTGTGAAATACTTGATGCTTTCCTTGATCTTCTGTCTGTACATCCTTGCATCTCCTTGAGCACTGCTGTAGATGGCTTTCAGAAACTCCAGGAAGGCCTCATCATGATAGATGTTTGAATTGGCAACTTCCTGTAGCTTGGCCTCTGTGATAATTGCAGCTTTGACAGGTTTAGCATTGGGAGTAGGTTGAGGTTGAGGAGTTGAGATATCTTTAGGCATGGTTGATGGATAGTAGGTGGTTGAGATTGTACTCTTCTGACCTTCTGCACTTATGACCTCTACAGGGGGAAGAATGATTGGCTTTATGGTTTCTTCAATTAGTATGCCCTTGCCCTTATGCTTTGACTGCTTGGCAGGTACTCCCCCTCTTTGTTTCAGAATGACCTCCTTTTGTTTCTCCCCCTTAGGCTTGGGATCAGACAAGAAGTCTTGAGCTTCCCCAGGGATAGGCAGGTTCATTTGTTTCATCATTGAAGTCAGCATCTGTTGTTGCACCAGCAGGATATTGGAGGTGTTGTTGCCTTGGTCATCCAGTTTGTCATTGAGCTGTTTTAGAGAGTTGGCAAGCTCCTTGTTTTCATCTTTCAGAGAGGCCACTTCTCTTTCAAGACCATCCACCTTGGAGAAGAGCTGTTGAGACTTGAAGGAATTGAGAGACTGCTCCTTGAGCTTGGCAAAGTCAAATTTGGAGATGTTTGACAGAGGGACCTCATCCACCAATTTGTCACCATACTGATTCTTCCAAATTACATTCAGCATGGCATTTGAGTTGATATTGGCCTTGACTTGATTTTCCAGGGTTGTAGCCAGCTTCCTGATGTTGTCTGTGACCATGGCCAGAGAGAGGTCCATCATGTTGACAGTAGAGTTTGTCTTCTGGATTTCTTTAAGGATGCCATCCACCTTGGGAAAATCAGAGAGATATGAATTTCTGAGCTGAGTGAGGGATCTGTCTGTCGCCTCCTGAATAGAAGAAATATCTGATTGAAGCCCTTTCCCAAGATAGTGCAGAGCCTTTAATTGATTCCTGTAGACATCATTAACAGCATCATAGATGGCAGCATGAGAGAGATCCTTTGCATTGGAGCCCAGAGAAGTTAGGTATTCTTCTCTTAGAAAAGCTAGGGCATCCTTGAGCTTGAGAGTCCTCTTAGCATCCAACCAGGCATCCACATTTCCCTCTGGTTCAGCTGCATCCACTATCTTCTCCTGCTGAGCTTCAACATCCTCCTTGTGGCAGAGTAAAATGGCTTCATAATCAGCATTTGGGAGATTTGAGGTGAGGAGATGTTGAGCTATCTTTGAGAACTCATCAATCTGTGCCACATGGAGATCTTGTATGGCTTCTTCTGTCATTTTGGAAGGCACAGATGATGATCCTGAAGGCCTGTCATGGTGCACAGGCTTCAGCCATTCTGACATAGTGGCCTGAGCCAAGTGAGAGCTAGTGCTAGGCACTTCATGAGATGTAAGATTTTGAGTCTCCCCCAGCCTTGGAATGGCTGTAGGGTCTGATGTTGTCTCCATTGAAATGGGATGTGTTACAACATCAGCCCTATTTGTCTGTGAAGACAGTTCCACATCCCTAAGGATGGGAGAATTTGGCATAGAGTCTCCAGTGAAAACTGGTGAATCCTCCATGTTTGTGTTGGTGTCATTAGGATATGCCCCAGCATGCATTCCCTGACCAACTAGATGTGGTTCCTGGGTGGTGAGCATAGTGTCATGCACCATGTCACTTGAAATTGGCTCAATCACAGGAGAGAATTGTGATTGATCAAAGGCAAGATTGTCATTTGAATGACTCTCTTGTTCAGAAGAAATTTTTATGGAAGAATCTGAGAGAGAAGTGGGGTTTAGATTAGATTGTGGCAACTCCCCCTGAGAAATAGGAGGAGTTTCAACAGTGATGTGCTCTCCACTCTGTGTATTATCAGCCTTATCACTCCTAGGGTCAAGAGTGAGGTCTTGACCCTGTGCAGACTCTATACAAGGTGCAGTGGGGAGGCTGCTCTTTTCAATGCCAATGACCTGTTGAGAGGCCATGGACAGTAACAGGTGAACCCCTTTTTCCACATCTGAATCCTGTTGGGAGGATCCAGTGGTAGGTTTGGATTTGGATTTCTTCTTTTGTCTGGTGAGAGGTGACTCAGGATTCTCACTAGCTATCTCTACAGATTCATTTATCACTTCTAGGGCTCTCTTCTTTGACTTCTTTTTAGTAACACCAATCTTTTGAGAGATTGATGCACTTGGCTGCCTTACTTCTATGGTACTGTTTGCAGTGGGGTTGCTGGATGGGATGGGAAGGCTGGGGTTAGACTGTGTAGCTCCTTCAGTCTCAGCCTCCCCTGTCCAGGAAAGTGCATGATATATTGGCTTATCAAGTGGATAAGACTCAAATGTGTCCTGCATATGCTTGGTCACACTTAGAATCACATCCACTTGATTCCTTGTGTCCAATGAGCCAAATAGAACTTTGGACATGGACTTGGAATAAGCCATTTTAGTTTTATCTATACCCTCTAATTCATGGACATTTGCATCAAGAAAATTTAAAATTACTTGAAGGAAACGAGGGTAAAAGATGTCATTACCTCTACCACGAACAGTCCTGCCTAGCCTCTGAGCCAATTCTTTGAGAATTATGGCTCCCACATTGATCTCCTGGTTGTTGGCCAAGGAGTAGGCTAGCTTTACAGCAATGTGACTGATATGGTCCCATCCTGTCTTCCTGCAGAGAAACACCTTCTGGAGTGCGTCAAACAGAAATGACCACTCCCTTCTCACAAACTTCTTATTTAGCTTTCCAGTATCTATCTCTTCAGCATACCGAATGAAGGTCATGAAATCTACGATTTGAGCATCTGTAGCTTCTTGGTCATGACCCTCCACCTTGAACCCCAAAGCTTCATTGATTTCCCTTTCACCAAATTGAAAGTGTTTGCCTCCAATTGAACAACTAACCTTTTGGAATGAGGTTCCATCTTCCCTAGCCATTGTTGATACCAACGCCGTTCTCCAGAATCCTTCCAACACATCGACATACAAGGTAGGGTTCAGGGTTAGGGCTTGGCGTAGGTAGGAAGTGTTCAAGAACCGTACAAAACACTTGTACCTTGGGTTAGCCTCAGCCTCAGAGGGAATGGTGAGAAGATTGGTTTCTTTGGGAATGGTTAAAGGGATTGAGGATGATACTGTTTGAGATTTGGGTGCCATTTCGAGAGTGAGAGTGAAAAAGAGAGTAGAGAATTTGTGCTTAGGTTTGAGAGTTTGAGAGCAATAGACAAGATGAAAAGTTGTGAACGGTTAGAAAAGGTATTTATATGATAGAGACACTGCGATATGGAGTTATGAATGTGTACAGTCTATTTGTATGTCGCGAAGTCAAAAATGGCATGTACCGCAAAGTCTTGCACAGTATATCGCATAGTCTCAGAAATGAACTATGTCGCAAAGTCCTCAACATGAAAGGATCGGGGAGACTTTGCGATATAGTAGAAATACCCTGTCTAAAGCTCTCTTTTAGGAATTTTAAGCAAATTGTCAGACTTTTATCAAATTTTGAAATAAAATAAATTTAAATCAAAATTCTGTCAAATGTGGAGACTTGTCGATATAGTTATTCTAAGTCGCGAAGTCATAAAATGAACTATGTCGCAAACTCATGAAATGAACTATGTCGCGAAGTCTCACAATCTCAACAGTTTGCGATATAAGTCTGTTTGATTTGAACTGTGTCGTGAACTCTGAAAATCATCTATATAGAGATGTCTTAAAAGCTCACAACTTTACCAACAAATGTGATTTTGAAAAATATGCAGTAAAATACTGAAATATTTATAAATCATATCTCAGCTAATTTTCACTCCAAACAAATAGAGCATTTAAATACAGTGAAAATTTACTGCTGCAACAATTTACTGGCATAGTTACTTAGAGCAACTAAATGAAGGATTGAGCATTCCAATTTCACTCACAAGTCTGTTGAAGACTGCTTCATTCAGAGGTTTAGTAAATATGTCAGCTAATTGTTTCTCAGTGGGAACATAAGAGACTTCTATGGTACCATTTGCAGCATGTTCCCTAATGAAATGGTACCTGATCTCAATGTGCTTTGTAGTAGAGTGATTAACCGGATTGGCAACTATGGATATTGCACTAGTATTATCACACATTAGTGGAATGTGTTCTAACACTAGCCCATAATCCATGAGTTGATTTCTAATCCAAAGCAATTGAGCACAGCAACTTCCAGCAGCAATGTATTCAGCCTCAGCTGTGGATGTTGCTGTGGACTGTTGTTTCTTACTAAACCAGGACACTAACCTTTGACCTAGGAATTGACAGCTTCCAGAGGTGCTCTTCCTGTCAATTCTGCATCCAGCATAATCAGAATCTGTGTAACCAACCAGGTTGAACCCAGTGCCCTTTGGATACCATAGCCCAAGATTAGGAGTCCCCTTCAGATACTTGAAGATTCTTTTGATAGCCATCATGTGAGATTCCTTGGGATCAGACTGGAACCTTGCACAAAGGCATGTGGCAAACATGATGTCTGGCCTGCTAGCTGTGAGATAGAGTAAGGATCCAACCATTCCTCTATAGACCTTGATATCAACTCTCTTGCCTTTCTTGTCTTCATCCAGCTTGATTGCAGTAGACATAGGAGTTTTAGCTGGGGATGACTCTTCTAAACCATATTTCTTTAAAAGATCCTTGACATACTTAGATTGGTTTATAAAGATGCCATCCTCCCTTTGATGTACTTGCAGGCCTAGGAAGTAGGTTAACTCTCCCATCATACTCATCTCATATTTGCTTTGCATCAACTTAGAGAACCTTTCACAGAGTTTTTCATTTGAAGAGCCAAAGATGATATCATCCACATAGATTTGAACAAGAATGATATCATTTCCATGCTTATTGAAGAATAGGGTTTTGTCAATTGTACCCCTGGTAAATTGATGCTCAAGAAGGAATTGAGATAGAGTTTCATACCAGGCTCTTGGTGCCTGTTTGAGTCCATAGAGTGCCTTGAGCAGTCTATACACAAAGTTTGGGAAGTCTTCACTTTCAAAGCCAGGTGGTTGAGACACATAAACTTCTTCAGCAAGATCACCATTGAGAAATGCACTTTTCACATCCATTTGATACACCTTAAAATCTGAGTGAGCTGCAAAAGCCAGGAAGATTCTGATGGCTTCCAGTCTAGCTACAGGTGCAAATGTCTCATCATAGTCAATGCCTTCCTGCTGACAGTATCCTTTGGCAACCAGTCTTGCTTTGTTTCTTATTACCACTCCTTCTTCATCCATTTTGTTTCTGAACACCCATTTGGTGTCAATAACATTCTTTCCTTTTGGAGGAGGTACTAGTTCCCATACTTTGTTTTTCTCAAATTGATTCAACTCTTCTTGCATGGCAACAATCCAATCAGAATTCTTCAAAGCTCCTTCAATTAATTTAGGTTCCTCTTGTGACAGAAAGCAGCTATACAGACATGTATTTAATGTTGCCCTTCTTGTTCTAACTCCCTCACTAGGATCTCCAATGATTTGATCCCTAGTGTGGGCTCTGTCCCATTTCCTTGTGTGCCCCTGTTCATTTCCTTGATCTGTTCCAAGCTCATTTTGGTTGAAAGGTGCATTCTCTTCTTCTCCCCCTGTGTTTGTGAACCCTTGCACAGGTGTTTGAAGAAGATTGTCAACTTCAAGGATTTCATTCTCTAGAACAGTTTGAACAGGGGGTTCATCTTCACTTTCAGAATCCTCAAGATAACCTTGATTCTCAAATCTCAATGGCACACTGTCTTGATCACTTGTTTTCAGTCCAGGAGTTTTCTTGTCATCAAAGGTAACATCCATGCTTTCCATGACTTTGTGTTGCTCAGGTACAAATACTCTGTATGCTGTCCTTTCCAGAGAGTATCCAATGAAGATACCTTCAAATGCTTTAGCAACAAATTTTCCAACATGCTCAGAGGTATCTTTCATCACAAAACACTTGCTTCCAAACACATGCAGGTGCTTGAAGGATGCTCTTTTTCCAGTCATTAATGAGTAAGGAGTTTTGCCAGACTTCTTATTGATTAATGTTCTATTTTGCACATAGCATGCTGTGTTAACAGCATCAGCCCAAAAGCTAGTGGGTAGCTTTGCATCCAGCAGCATTGTCCTTGCAGCTTCAATGAGAGTTCTATTCTTTCTCTCAACTACTCCATTTTGTTGAGGTGTTCTAGGAGCTGAGAATTGTTGAGAAATTCCTTTATCTTTGCAAAACTCATACAATGTTGAATTTCTGAACTCAGTCCCATTATCACTTCTCAAAGCAACTACAGAGGAACCAGTGCTTTGTGCTTCTTTATCAACTCTCTTGATATGCTCTATTATGACTTGGGGTGCTTCATCCTTGGAGAATAGGAATTCCACCCAAGTATATCTTGAATAGTCATCTACCATCACTAGAGCATATTTCTTTTTGGAGAGGGACATTACATTCACAGGGCCAAATAAGTCCATGTGAATTAGCTGCAGAGGTTTTGAATTTGTATTGAGCAATTTGTTCTTGTGACTGGATCTTTTAATTTTTCCTTTCTGACAAGCTTCACAAGCTCCATCTTGCACAAACTCCAAGGCAGGCAAATCCCTGATAAGTTCTCTCTTGGTTAGAGAGTTCATTGCCTGAACATTCAAGTGAGACAGCTTTTTGTGCCATAGCCAGAATTCCTCATTTGTGGCTTTAGTGTAGAAACAGCAGATTTCTCCCTTATCTGCAGCCTTGAGATTTGCTACAAACAAGCTTCCTTTCTTCACACCAGTTAGAACAACTTCACCACTTTCCCTTTTTGAGATTGAACAAAGGTCTTCATCAAATTCCACTTTGAAACCTCTGTTGGTGAATTGTCCAATACTCAAGAGATTATGCTTCAGTCCTTCAACAAATGCTACATCTTCAATAATGACATTTCCAGATTTAACACTGCCATATCCCATTGTATAACCGATGTTGTCATTTCCAAAGGTTACTGATGGGCCAGCCTTTTCCTCAAAATGTGATAGCAGGGCTATATCACCAGTCATGTGACTTGAGCATCCACTGTCCAAGATCCATATGACTCTTTTATTCCTGTTGCCCTGCATTCACAAAATGACTAAGTTGTTTTTGGTACCCACACTTGGTAGGGTCCAGTTGATTTAGAAACATTTTGATTAATAATTCTTCTGTCATAAATTGCATTTCTCATAGTAGGAGACTTCACTTTTTCTGTGGCTTTGGAGTTTACACTCTTAGGCTCACATGAAGTTTTCACCCTCTCAACCCTGATTGGGGACCCTGTCCTATGAGAATGCATATGTGTGTGTGATTCACCAGATTGTGCAGAGTCAAGTTTATGTTTAAGAGATAAACAGTTAGCAATCACAGTCACATAGCATGTCATGCAGTTTGGCTTACCACAGAAAGAATCATGACTAGAATTTATGCTAGTAGAATGGTTACTCAGGTTGTCAACTTCAACAATATCAGGCTTACTACACTTATGAGTCAAATGATTAACAGATAGGCATTTTTGACATTGTTTCCTGGGAGCATTTGGCACATAAGCATAGTTGTTTCCCTTGTTAATACCCACTTTACCATTTCTGTTTTGTTTCCTTTTCTTAACGACTTCTTTCTTTGCTTTAGGACTCTTGACAAGATTGTCTTTGGTCTCTTTCTGATTGACAAGTTCAGGAAAGGAAGAAGTGTTCTTAGCAGCCTCATCTTCTTCAAGTAGTTGTTGCTTGATGATCAGTAGTTCCTCATCAAACTCAACAGCACTCTTTCTGAAGATGGGCTGTTCAACACTTGACAGTATGGTTGGGGCATTTTTGTTTGTAAAAGTTTCTTTTCCTTTGCCCTTGACCTTCTTCCTTCCCTTGTCATTATCATAGTCAAAACCAACTCCAACCTTGCAGTCTTCAGTGTGTTCCTTGTGATAGGTTTGAATAAGTTCAGAGGAGTTTTTAAAGCTTCTTAGTTTCAGTTCAGTTTCAGCAATTTGTTCCCTAGGGGCTTTCTCTATCTGCTCAGCACAAATTGTTAGGCTCAAGACATGTCTGAATACCACTATTAACAAGCCTACACTATGTGACTATGTCACATTACATGACCTAGTGATTTCTATCACTGGGATATAGTATAGGTCTCTAAATGTACTTGTCTTGTTTTCATGGACAATAGCTTTATCATGTATGCTCAGATTTATAATGAGCTTAGTAAAGTTCTTGCATCTAGAATGTATATAGGCCATTGAATAATTATCCTGGTAGAAGTTCAGAAGTGTTCATGCAGCAGGATAGAGTTGAATAAGGCCATGAAGAAATAAGTTGCAGGAATTTGTCTAAGGCATTATATAGCAAAGTCAAAAGAAAGCTATGTCGTGAAGTCACCAATATCCATGTCGTGAAGTGCTATATCGCATAGTCCATTTTGTACTATGTCGAGAAGTCCTCAAGACACATGTCGTGAAGTGTTGAAGTCAGCAAAGTCAAAAGAGCCTAGATCGTGAAGTCCTCAGAAGCCTTATGTCGCATAGTCATCAAATGACCTATGTCGCATAGTCATCAAATGACCTATGTCGCATAGTCATCAAATGACCTATGTCGCATAGTCGTCAAATGACCTATGTCGCATAGTCGTCAAATGACCTATGTCGCAAAGTCTTCAAAGGCTATATCGCGTAGTCCTCACAAGGGAGATCGCGAAGTCAGTAATAAAGTGGAGTTCACGATATCAACACTTAGCCGTTTATAACAAGACAAATCAAGGTACAGAACCAAGAATCAAAGGAGACAAATACTGAAGCATTTGTTCTGGCAAGGTGGTCCAAAGAACAGATGGCAAATCTACAGCTAAACTTGGAGAGAAAGATAAGAGACAAGCAGCTACAGAAACGGGAAAGACTCCGAAAAGCAGGTGGTCCTTCCTGACACAGTGAACTTCTTATGGCAGGACAAGTTGGACCTTCAGAAGGGGTAGCTGTGTAATATTGTGTGTGCCTAGTTTGTATAGGTGAATATATATATATCGTGCACACACAACTGTAAGTTGTAAGAGAGATACACATAGTTATTTGCTAAGCTCTTTTCTCTGTAAGCAAGCAAGTTCAAACTGTTCTTGTTTAGAAGCCAGAAATTCGATTGTGAATTTCCTGGAAAGCTGTAGTATTTAATTTGCTTATACAAAGTAGATTAAAGTGATTGTGTGTGTTATTTACTTTCTGCATATTACATATCATAATCACATACAGTTGTTTACTTAGTTATCAAGAATCGAAAAATACATCAAACTATCCATTCACCCCCCCTCTGTCTAGTTTCTAGTGGTATTCATTTCTAACAAGTGGTATCAGAGCGAAGGCTGTTAACGTACAAACAGGAAAAGATCAAGAATGAGTTCACAGAAACTAAGCAGTATCAAGATTCCTCCCTTTAACAAGGAGCACTACAGTTTATGGAAGAAGAAGATGTTGCTTTTCATCAAAGCTTCTAACCCCATGTATTTAGATATTCTAAAGCATGGTCCCTTCATTCCAATGATTGAGATTGGTGAATCAACCAGTGGCACTGAGATTGTACCAGCAAAACATGTGCCCAAAGATCCCTCAAAATACACTGATCCTGAAAAGGAAAAAGTTGCCCTGGATGGACATCTTCAACTTATCATTTGTGAATCTATGGACTTCAACATGTATGGCACTGTTGCTCATTGTACTAGTGCCAAGAAGATGTGGGATCTTATAGAAGTGCTCTGTGAAGGAACTACTGAAGTAAGAAAGAACAAGAAGCAGATTCTTGTTTCACAATATGAAGCCTTCATGGCTCAGCCAAAAGAGGGAATCACAGAAGTGTTTGAGAGATTCAATAAGCTGATAAACGAGCTCAAACTCTATGACAAACACTATGAAACAGAAGAGCTCAATATGAAGTTTTTACTAACTCTTCCAGATCACTTGGAACCAAGAATCTCTTCCCTTAAAGAAAGAGATCTAACAAAGATTGGTTTTGATGTGTTATATGGTGTTTTGAAGACATATGAGTTGGAGCTGTTTCAAAAGAGATCTATTCAAGCAAAGCAAGGATTAGTGGCTAATACCTCCTGTGCACTTATTGCTGACAACCTAAGTCAAAGAATGGACTCTCTTAAAGTCAGTCAAGTGAAGATTGAGGAACTGGAAGTTGAAGACACTGGTGATGAGGTCCAGGTCATCTATGATTTACCTGAGGAAGATGAGTTTTACAGCATGGAGGAACTGGACAAAATGGAAAACAAATCTTTTGCTTATATGGCTAGGAGATATCCTAACATAAGGTTTAAAAGAAAGCAGCCATTCAGGTCCAAGTTCAATACTGGAAACACTGGTGGATCTAGTGGCTCAAACACCTTCAATAAAGGAAAAGGGATTGCTGGTGCTGCTAAGGGTGGATACAAGACAGGAAGTGTGGATAGGACCAAAATAAGATGCTATAACTGCAATGAACTTGGGCATTTTGCCACTGAGTGCAAAAAGCCTAAACAAGTCAAGAAGGACAAAGCATACTTAGAGCTTGAAGCTAAGTATGAGGCTCTACTCAAGAAACAACAGGGCAAAGCTTTTATTGCTGAGGGAAAATGCTGGGATGACTCTGATGAAGAAGAAGAACAAGAGTACTCAAACTATGCCCTGATGGCATTTTCTGATAATGGTGATTCAAGTCAGGTACCCATTCTTACTTCTCTTGATATGACTCCCATTCAATATAAGCAAACTGTTGAAGATATGAGCACTGAGATGTTTAATATTCATACTAGCATGTTAGTAGCTAATGAAGAAATTGATAGACTAACTGCTAAGAATGTTGAGCTTACAGAAAAGAATGAGAAACTTGAGTTAATGGTTGTGAACCTGGATGGTTTGAAAAAGGAGGTTGAGTATCTTAAAAACAAAGTGATTTGTGCTGAGCAGATAGAGAAAGCCCTTAGAGAACAAATTGCTGAAACTGAACTGAAACTAAGAAGCTTCAAAAACTCCTCTGAACTTATTCAAACCTACCACAAGGAACACACTGAAGACTGCAAGGTTGGAGTTGGTTTTGACTATGATAATGACAAAGGAAGGAAGAAGGTCAAGGGCAAAGGAAAGGAAACTTTTACAAACAAAAATGCCCCAACCATTCTGTCAAGTGTTGAACAGCCCATCTTCAGAAAGAGTGCTGTTGAGTTTGATGAGGAACTACTGATCATCAAGCAACAACTACTTGAAGAAGATGAGGCTGCTAAGAACACTTCTTCCTTTCCTGAACTTGTCAATCAGAAAGAGACCAAAGACAATCTTGTCAAGAGTCCTAAAGCAAAGAAAGAAGTTGTTAAGAAAAGGAAACAAAACAGAAATGGTAAAGTTGGTGTTAACAAAGGAAACAACTATGCTTATGTGCCAAATGCTCCCAGGAAACAATGTCAAAAATGCCTATCTGTTAATCATTTGACTCATAAGTGTAGTAAGTCTGAAATTGTTGAAGTTGACAACCTAAGTAACCTTTCTGCTAGCATAAATTCTAGTCATGATTCTTTCTGTGGTAAGTCAAACTGCATGACATGCTATGTGACGGTGATTGCTAACTGTTTATCTCTTAAACATAAACTTGATTCTGCACAATCTGGTGAATCACACACACACATACATTCTCATAGGACAGGGTCCCCAATCAGGGTTGAGAGGGTGAAAACTTCATGTGAGCCCAAGAGTGTAAACTCCAAAGCCACAGAAAAAGTGAAGTCTCCTACTATGAGAAATGCAATTTATGACAGAAGAATTATTAATCAAAATGTTTCTAAATCAACTGGACCCTACCAAGTGTGGGTACCAAAAACAACTTAGTCATTTTGTGAATGCAGGGCAACAGGAATAAAAGAGTCATATGGATCTTGGACAGTGGATGCTCAAGTCACATGACTGGTGATATAGCCCTGCTATCACATTTTGAGGAAAAGGCTGGCCCATCAGTAACCTTTGGAAATGACAACATTGGTTATACAATGGGATATGGCAGTGTTAAATCTGGAAATGTCATTATTGAAGATGTAGCATTTGTTGAAGGACTGAAGCATAATCTCTTGAGCATTGGACAGTTTACCAACAGAGGCTTCAAAGTGGAATTTGATGAAGACCTTTGTTCAATCTCAAAAAGGGAAAGTGGTGAAGTTGTTCTAACTGGTGTGAAGAAAGGAAGCTTGTTTGTAGCTAATCTCAAGGCTGCAGATAAGGGAGAAATTTGTTGTTTCTACACAAAAGCCACAAATGAGGAATTCTGGCTGTGGCACAAGAAACTGTCTCACTTGAATGTTCAGGCAATGAACTCTCTAACCAAGAGAGAACTCATCAGGGATTTGCCTGCCTTGGAGTTTGTGCAAGATGGAGCATGTGAAGCTTGTCAGAAAGGGAAGATTAAAAGATCAAGTCACAAGAACAAGTTGCTCAATACAAACTCAAAACCTCTGCAACTAATTCACATGGACTTATTTGGCCCTGTGAATGTAATGTCCCTCTCCAAAAAGAAATATGCTCTGGTGATGGTAGATGACTATTCAAGATATACTTGGGTGGAGTTCCTATTCTCCAAGGATGAAGCACCCCAAGTCATAATAGAGCATATCAAGAGAGTTGATAAAGAAGCACAAAGCACTGGTTCCTCTGTAGTTGCTTTGAGAAGTGATAATGGGACTGAGTTCAGAAATTCAACATTGTATGAGTTTTGCAAAGATAAAGGAATTTCCCAACAATTCTCAGCTCCAAGAACACCTCAACAAAATGGAGTAGTTGAGAGAAAGAATAGAACTCTCATTGAAGCTGCAAGGACAATGTTGCTGGATGCAAAGCTACCCACTAGCTTTTGGGCTGATGCTGTTAACACAGCATGCTATGTGCAAAATAGAACATTAATCAATAAGAAGTCTGGCAAAACTCCTTACTCATTAATGACTGGAAAAAAAGCATCCTTCAAGCACCTGCATGTGTTTGGAAGCAAGTGCTTTGTGATGAAAGATACCTCTGAGCATGTTGGAAAATTTGATGCTAAGGCATTTGAAGGTATCTTCATTGGATACTCTCTGGAAAGGACAACATACAGAGTGTTTGTACCTGAGCAACACAAAGTCATGGAAAGCATGGATGTTACCTTTGATGACAAGAAAACTCCAGGACTGAAAACAAGTGATCAAGACAGTGTGCTATTGAGATTTGAGAATCAAGGTTATTTTGAGGATTCTGAAAGTAAAGATGAACCCCCTGTTCAAACTGTTCTAGAAAATGAAATTCTTGAAGTTGACAATCTTCTTCAAACACCTGTGCAAGGATTCACAAACACAGGGGGAGAAGAAGAGAATGCAACTGTCAACCAAAATGAGATTGGAACAGATCAAGGAAATGAACAGGGGCACACAAGGAAATGGGACAGAGCCCACACTAGGGATCAAATCATTGGAGATCCTAGTGAGGGAGTTAGAACAAGAAGGGCAACATTAAATACTTGTCTGTATAGCTGCTTTCTGTCACAAGAGGAACCTAAATTAATTGAAGAAGCTTTGAAGAATTCTGATTGGATTGTTGCCATGCAAGAAGAGTTGAATCAATTTGAGAAAAACAAGGTATGGGAACTAGTGCCACCTCCAAAAGGAAAGAATGTTATTGACACCAAATGGGTGTTCAGAAACAAGATGGATGAAGAAGGAGTGGTAGTAAGAAACAAAGCAAGGCTGGTTGCCAAAGGATATTGTCAGCAAGAAGGCATTGACTATGATGAGACATTTGCACCTGTAGCTAGACTGGAAGCCATCAGAATCTTTCTGGCTTTTGCAGCTCACTCAGATTTTAAGGTGTATCAAATGGATGTGAAAAGTGCATTTCTCAATGGTGATCTTGCTGAAGAAGTTTATGTGTCTCAACCACCTGGCTTTGAGAGTGAAGACTTCTCAAACTTTGTGTATAGACTGCTCAAGGCACTCTATGGACTCAAACAGGCACCAAGAGCCTGGTATGAAACTCTATCTCAATTCCTTCTTGAGCATCAATTTACCAGGGGTACAATTGACAAAACCCTATTCTTCAAGAAGCATGGAAATGATATCATTCTTGTTCAAATCTATGTGGATGATATCATCTTTGGCTCTTCAAATGAAAAACTCTGTGAAAGGTTCTCTAAGTTGATGCAAAGTAAATATGAGATGAGTATGATGGGAGAGTTAACCTATTTCCTAGGCCTGCAAGTACATCAAAGGGAGGATGGCATCTTTATAAACCAATCCAAGTATGTCAAGGATCTTTTAAAGAAGTATGGTTTAGAAGAGTCATCCCCAGCTAAAACTCCTATGTCTACTGCAATCAAGCTGGATGAAGACAAGAAAGGCAAGAGAGTTGATATCAAGGTCTATAGAGGAATGGTTGGATCCCTACTCTATCTCACAGCTAGCAGGCCAGACATCATGTTTGCCACATGCCTTTGTGCAAGGTTCCAGTCTGATCCCAAGGAATCTCACATGATGGCCATCAAAAGAATTTTCAAATATCTGAAGGGGACTCCTAATCTTGGGCTATGGTATCCAAAGGGCACTGGGTTCAACCTGGTTGGTTACACAGATTCTGATTATGCTGGATGCAGGATTGACAGGAAGAGCACCTCTGGAAGCTGTCAATTCCTAGGTCAAAGGTTAGTGTCCTGGTTTAGTAAGAAACAACAGTCCACAGCAACATCCACAGCTGAGGCTGAATATATTGCTGCTGGAAGTTGTTGTGCTCAATTGCTTTGGATTAGAAACCAACTCATGGATTATGGACTAGTGTTAGAACACATTCCTCTGATGTGTGATAATACTAGTGCAATATCCATTGTAGCTAATCCTGTTAATCATTCTACTACAAAGCACATTGAGATCAGGTACCATTTCATTAGGGAACATGCTGCAAATGGTACCATAGAAGTCTCTTATGTTCCAACTGAGAAACAATTAGCTGACATATTTACTAAACCTCTGAATGAAGCAGTCTTCAACAGACTTGTGAGTGAAATTGGAATGCTCAATCCTTCATTCAGTTGTTCTAAGTAAATATGCTGGTTAATAGTTGCAGCAGTAAATTTTCACTGTATTTAAATGATCTATTTGTTTGGAGTGAAAATTAGCTGAGATATGATTTATAAATATTTCAGTCTTTTACTGCATATTTTTCAAAATCATATTTGTTAGTGGAGTTGTGAGCTTTTGAGACATCTCGATATAGATGATTTTCAGAGTTCACGACATAGTTCAAATTAAACAGACTTATATCGCAAACTGTTGAGATTGTGAGACTTCGCGACATAGTTCATTTCATGAGTTTGCGACATAGTTAATTTTATGACTTCGCGACTTCGAATAACTATATCGACAAGTCTCCATAGTTGACAGAATTTTGATTTAAATTAATTTTATTTCAAAATTTGATAAAAGTCTGACAAATTGCTTAAAATTCCTAAAAGAGAGCTTTAGACAGGGTATTTCTACTATATCGCAAAGTCTCCCCGATCCTTTCATTTTGAAGACTTTGCGACATAGTTCATTGTTGAGACTATGCGATATACTTTGCAAGACTTTGCGGTACAGGCCACTTTTGACTTCGCGACATACAGATAGACTGTACACATTCATAACTCCATATCGCAGTGTCTCTATCATATAAATACCTTTTTCTAACCGTTTGCAACTTTTCATCTTGTCAATTGCTCTCAACCTTTCTAACCTAAGCACAAATTCTCTACTCTCTTTCTTACTCTCTCTCTTGAAATGGCACCCAAATCTCAAACAGTATCATCCTCTATTCCTTTAACCATCCCCAAAGAAACAAATCTTCTCACCATTCCCTCTGAGGCTGAGGCTAAACCCAGGTACAAGTGTTTTGTACGGTTCCTGAACGATTCCTACCTCAGCCAAGCCCTAACCTTGAACCCCACGTTGTATGTTGATGTATTGGAAGGATTTTGGCGAACGGCGTTGGTTTCTACAATGGCCAGGGAAGATGGAACTTCGTTCCAGGAGATAGCTTGTTCAATTGGAGGCAAACACTTCCAGTTTGGGGAGAAGGAGATAAATGAAGCATTAGGGTTCAAGGTGGAGGGTCATGACCAAGAAGCTACTGATGCTCAAATAGTAGACTTCATGACCTTCATTCAGTATGCTGATGAGATAGATACTGGAAAGCTGAATAAGAAGTTTGTAAGAAGGGAGTGGTCATTTCTATTTGATGCACTCCAGAAGGTGTTCCTTTGCAGAAAGACAGGATGGGACCATATCAGTCACATTGCTGTGAAGCTGGCCTATTCCCTAGCCTACAATCAGGAAATCAATGTTGGCGCAATAATCCTCAAGGAATTGACTCAAAGGCTAGGGAGGACAGTCCGTGGAAGAGGTAATGACATCTTTTACCCTCGCTTTCTTCAAGTTATTTTAAATTATCTTGATGCTAATGTCCATGACTTGGAGGGTATTGATAAATCAAAGATGGCTTATTCCAAGTCCATGTCCAAGATTCTGTTTGGTTCATTGGACACGAGGAATCAAGTGGATGTGATCTTGAGTGTGACCCCGCATATGCAGGACACATTCGCGTCTTATCCACTTGATAAGCCCATATACCATGCTCTTTCCTGGACAGGGGAGGCTGAGACTGAAGGAGCATCACAGTCTAACCCAAGCCTCCCTATCCCATCCAGCAACCCCACTGTAAACACCACTGTAGAGGATAGTCAGCCAAGTGCATCAATCTCTCAAAAGGTTGATGTTACTAAAAAGAAGAAGAAGAGAACCCTAGCTATTATCCATGAATCTGTAGAGTTAGCAAGTGAGATTCCTGAGTCACCTCTCACCAGACCAAAGAAGAAATCAAAATCTGTAGCCACCACTGCATCCTCTCAACAGGATTCAGATGTGCAAAAAGGGGTACACCTGCTACTGTCTATGGCCTCTCAACAGGTCATGGGTATTGAAAAGAGCAGCCTCCCCACTGCAAGTTGTAACGAGTCTGCACAGGGTCAAGACCTCACTCTTGACCCTAGGAGTGATAAGGGTGATCAAACACTAAGTGGAGAGCACATCAATGTTGAAACTCCTCCTATTTCTCAGGGGGAGTTGCTAAAATCTAATCTGAACCCCACTTCTCTCTCAGATTCTTCCACTAAAATTTCTTCTGAACAAGAGAGTCATTCTCATGACAATCTTGCCCTTGATCAATCACAATCCAGCCCTGTGATTGAGCCAACTTCAAGTGACATGGTGCTTGACACTGTGCTCACCACTCAGGACCCACATTCAGTTGGTCAGGGAATGCATGCTGAGGCATATCCTAATGACACCAACACAAACATGGAGGATTCACCAGTTTTCACTGGAGACTCTGTGCCAAATTCTCCCATCCTTAGGGATGTGGAACTGTCTTCACAGACATATAGGGCTGATGTTGTAACACATCCCATTTCAATGGAGACAACATCAGACCCTACAGCCATTCCAAGGCTGGAGGAGACTCAAACTCACACATCTCATGAAGTGCCTAGCACTAGCTCTCACTTGGCTCAGGCCACAATGTCAGAATGGCTGAAGCCTGTGCACCATGACAGGCCTTCAGGATCATCATCTGTGCCCTCCCACTTGACAGAGGAAGCCATTCAAAATCTTAATGTGGCACAGATTGATGAGTTCTCGAAGATAGCTCAACATCTCCTCACCTCCAACCTTCCAAATGCTGATTATGAAGCTATCCTGCTATGCCATAAGGAGGACGTTGAAGCTCAACAGGAGAAGATTATGAATGAAGCTGAACCAGAGGGAAATGTGGATGCCTGGTTGGATTCTAAGAGGACTGTAACTCTCAAGGATGCCCTCGCTTTTGTGAGAGAAGAATACCTCACTTCTCTGGGCTCCAATGCTAAGGATCTTTCTCCTGTTGCCATATATGAAGCTGTAAATGATGTGTACAAGAACCAGTTGAAGGCTCTGCATTATCTTGGGAAAGGGCTTCAATCAGAGATTTCTTCAATTCAGGAGGAGACAGACAGATCCCTCACAAAGCTCAGAAACTCTTATCTCTCTGATTTTCCCAAGGTGGATGGTATCCTCAAAGAAGTCCAGAAAACCACCACTAATGTGTCCATGATGGATGTGACTCTTGCCATGGTCACAGACAACATCAAGAAACTGGCTTCTACACTGGAAAATCAAGCAAAAACTACCATCACCACCAATGCTATGTTGAATGTCATGTGGAAAAATCAGTATGGTGATAAGCTGGTGGATGAAGTCCCTCTGTCAGACATCTCTAAATATGACTTTGCCAGGGTCAAAGATCAATCTCTAAACTCCTTCAAGTCTCAACAATTATTCTCCAAGGTGGATGGCTTAGAACGAGAAGTGGCCTCTCTCAAGGATGAAAACAGAATGCTATCTACATCTCTAAGCCACCTCAATGCCAAACTAGATGATCAAAGCACCAACACAACAAACATTTTGCTGGTGCAGCAACAAATGATGACCTCAATGATGAGATCTATGAACCTGCCTATTCCTGGGGAAACTCAAGACAATTTGTCTGATCCCAAGCCTAAGGGGGAGAAAGGAAAGGAGGTCAATGTGAAAAAGACAGGGGGAGCACCTACCAAGCAGTCAAAACTTAAGGGCAAGCTCATTGAAGAGACAATAAAGCCAATCAATCTTCCCCCTGTAGAGGTCATCAATGCACAAGGTCAGAAAAGCACAGTCACCACAACATTCTATCCATCCACAATGCCTAAAGACATCTCAACCTCTCAACCTGCTATACCTACTCCAATTGCTAAACCTACCCAAGCTACACTTATCACTGAGGCCAAGCTACAGGAAGTTGCCAACTCTAACATCTATCATGATGAGGCATTCCTGGAGTTTCTGAAAGCCACCTACAAGAATGCTCAAGGAGATGCACAAGCATATAGAAAGAAGCTCAGGGAAAGCATCAAGTACTTCACAGTTGCAGTAAGGAAAATCAGGGATGTTTATCTGAGAGAAATAATCATGGTATGCAAGGACAACTGCTTGTGGCACTTAGCATTTCAAACTCTGGAGAAACTGAAGTTCACTGAAGTGTCAATAATTCTGGAGTTGATTGAGAAGAGTGGGGTTAACAATAAAAGTCTTTATAATGACTTGGAGATGGACCAAAATCAAAGACTGCCTGAGGTCATACCAAAGCCAAGGACAGTAATTTTTCAAAGTCTATCCAAAGTCAGAAGTATTGACCAACTTGTCATTCCCAAAGATCTGACAATGAAGAATAACACAAAGATCAATCAGGTGCTGCAAATGCTGAGAGCAAAGAAAGGAGTCAAGACAGCAGAGAAATTAGAGATGATTAACATTCTACAATCTTTTCTGATTCATGGTGTTTTGCCTGATTCTGTCAAAGAAAAGAACATGAAGAAGGATGGGGAGGATGATGATGAGGAGAAAACCTACAGGAGGAGATCTCATTCAAGGAGTGATAAGGATGGACCAAGTGACAGCAGCAGGAGCAAATCTTCCAAGAAATCTAAAGATGCTGGTGATGACACAAAGGGGGCAAAGGAGACAGTGAAGAGAACTAGGAGTGGAATTCAGCAAGTCAAGGACATTGCTAGTAGTACTTTAACCACAACACAAGACTCTAAGTCTAGGGTGGGTACTGTTAGCAATGATCCTCCAAAATCATTATCCATGACTTCTGAGCCTGAATTGCCACAGAAGAAAGATGAAGCCACTAAAGTAATTTCAAGAAAACACTTCCACAAAGTCACAGCTAGTGGAGTGTTACAGTGGATGAAGGGGAAAGGAATGAAGCTACTTCCAAATGATGTGGCAGTGAAAATAAAGTCACCTTGTTCCAGAAAGGTACCTCTTGTGAGGCATATGAAGATCAAGAGTATACCCAAAAGAATAAGGATAACAAAGAAAACTGGAAAACTCACAAATGTTACTGGCATCAATGTGCTTCCACTAGATGAGGACTATGATGAAGATGCCCTAGCATTTTTGAGGGCTCAAAGGATCTTTGAAGTCAAAGTGAAGTTGGATCATCTAGAGATCAAGTACACTGATGGAAGAGAAAGGATAATGAAGCAAGGAAGCTGGCAATATTTCTATAAGTATGAGCTTGAAAGGATAAATGCCTTACTGAATCTTGAAGAAAGAGAAGAAAGGACATGGAAGATAGATATTGCCAGGTACTTGAAGATGCATGCTGATTATGAAGAAAACATGAGGAAAGAGAATGAAAAGAAGAAGATTCAGAGAGAAAAAGAAATGGCTGAGATGGAGGAGAGGGCTAAAGAGCTAAGGCAGAAAGGGTTGTGCAGGGTCAAGCAAAATCCTTACATTGTGGAGTACAAAAACTCACATGGAGGTCAAAGCAAAATAAGGATGGAGTTTCTTGATTCCTATGTAGAAAGTGCACTTAAGGCTGCAATTGATGACTTGGAAGGCTCACCTCTCATTGAAGAACTGATTGCAAGAGAAGAACTTCAAGAAGCCATCATAGACTTGAAGAGAAAAGAAGAGATAAGGAAAAAGAAGATATATGATGATTTGCTAGAGAAGCAATTGGAAGCTGAAGCTGTTGAGCAACAAAAGTAATCTGTAAGCTTTCAATTTTTCTATGTAATCAAATTTCTGATCTCAAGGTTCATGAATTGTCCTCTCTGTTACTAAAATTCCTTTTATGTAAGTTAGGCTTGTTATCAGACATGAAATTGTGCCTAAGGATCTTACTCACAATTTGGGGGAGATTGTTATGCTCAAGACATGTCTGAATACCACTATTAACAAGCCTACACTATGTGACTATGTCACATTACATGACCTAGTGATTTCTATCACTGGGATATAGTATAGGTCTCTAAATGTACTTGTCTTGTTTTCATGGACAATAGCTTTATCATGTATGCTCAGATTTATAATGAGCTTAGTAAAGTTCTTGCATCTAGAATGTATATAGGCCATTGAATAATTATCCTGGTAGAAGTTCAGAAGTGTTCATGCAGCAGGATAGAGTTGAATAAGGCCATGAAGAAATAAGTTGCAGGAATTTGTCTAAGGCATTATATAGCAAAGTCAAAAGAAAGCTATGTCGTGAAGTCACCAATATCCATGTCGTGAAGTGCTATATCGCATAGTCCATTTTGTACTATGTCGAGAAGTCCTCAAGACACATGTCGTGAAGTGTTGAAGTCAGCAAAGTCAAAAGAGCCTAGATCGTGAAGTCCTCAGAAGCCTTATGTCGCATAGTCATCAAATGACCTATGTCGCATAGTCATCAAATGACCTATGTCGCATAGTCATCAAATGACCTATGTCGCATAGTCATCAAATGACCTATGTCGCATAGTCGTCAAATGACCTATGTCGCAAAGTCTTCAAAGGCTATATCGCGTAGTCCTCACAAGGGAGATCGCGAAGTCAGTAATAAAGTGGAGTTCACGATATCAACACTTAGCCGTTTATAACAAGACAAATCAAGGTACAGAACCAAGAATCAAAGGAGACAAATACTGAAGCATTTGTTCTGGCAAGGTGGTCCAAAGAACAGATGGCAAATCTACAGCTAAACTTGGAGAGAAAGATAAGAGACAAGCAGCTACAGAAACGGGAAAGACTCCGAAAAGCAGGTGGTCCTTCCTGACACAGTGAACTTCTTATGGCAGGACAAGTTGGACCTTCAGAAGGGGTAGCTGTGTAATATTGTGTGTGCCTAGTTTGTATAGGTGAATATATATATATCGTGCACACACAACTGTAAGTTGTAAGAGAGATACACATAGTTATTTGCTAAGCTCTTTTCTCTGTAAGCAAGCAAGTTCAAACTGTTCTTGTTTAGAAGCCAGAAATTCGATTGTGAATTTCCTGGAAAGCTGTAGTATTTAATTTGCTTATACAAAGTAGATTAAAGTGATTGTGTGTGTTATTTACTTTCTGCATATTACATATCATAATCACATACAGTTGTTTACTTAGTTATCAAGAATCGAAAAATACATCAAACTATCCATTCACCCCCCCTCTGTCTAGTTTCTAGTGGTATTCATTTCTAACACAAATCACTTTGTTTTTAAGATACTCAACCTCCTTTTTCAAACCATCCAGGTTCACAGCCATTAACTCAAGTTTCTCATTCTTTTCTGTAAGCTCAACATTCTTAGCAGTTAGTCTATCAATTTCTTCATTAGCTACTAACATGCTAGTATGAATATTAAACATCTCAGTGCTCATATCTTCAACAGTTTGCTTATATTGAAGGGGAGTCATATCAAGAGAAGTAAGAATGGGTACCTGACTTGAATCACCATCATCAGAAAATGCCATCAAGGCATAGTTTGAGTACTCTTGTCCTTCTTCTTCATCAGAGTCATCCCAGCATTTTCCCTCAGCAATAAAAGCTTTGCCCTGTTGTTTCTTGAGTAGAGCCTCATACTTAGCTTCAAGCTCTAAGTATGCTTTGTCCTTCTTGACTTGTTTAGGCTTTTTGCACTCAGTGGCAAAATGCCCAAGTTCATTGCAGTTATAGCATCTTATTTTGGTCCTATCCACACTTCCTGTCTTGTATCCACCCTTAGCAGCACCAGCAATCCCTTTTCCTTTATTGAAGGTGTTTGAGCCACTAGATCCACCAGTGTTTCCAGTATTGAACTTGGACCTGAATGACTGCTTTCTTTTAAACCTTATGTTAGGATACCTCCTAGCCATATAAGCAAAAGATTTGTTTTCCATTTTGTCCAGTTCCTCCATGCTGTAAAACTCATCTTCCTCAGGCAAATCATAGACGACCTGGACCTCATCACCAGTGTCTTCAACTTCCAGTTCCTCAATCTTCACCTGACTGATTTTAAGAGAGTCCATTCTTTGACTTAGGTTGTCAGCAATAAGTGCACAGGAGGTATTAGCCACTAATCCTTGCTTTGCTTGAATAGATCTCTTTTGAAACAGCTCCAACTCATATGTCTTCAAAACACCATATAACACATCAATGTCAGATTACTCAATGTCAGATGATGACATGATATATGCTAATAATGTAGATGAGGGAGTGGAATGGGTGGGTAGAATAAGAGAAGGACTTGGACTTGGTAAAGAAGACACTGATAGTGATAAAGATGATAATCACACTGATTGTGATGACAATGATAGTCTGCTAGACAATGACATGGATGAAGATGCAGATGGTCCACCCTTGACTCAACCTAATCAAGTGGAGAATGAGGTTTTAGCTGAACAACCAATTGAGGAGGAAAATGTTGCAGATGATGAGGCTCCAATTGAAATTGCAGCAAAGAAAATTCGAAAACTGAAATGTCAAAGAAGGCTAACAACAACTTTGGATTCCCCAATCATGGCGGCTGCTGAAAAATTGAAAAAACTGAAGGAGAGATTGAAAGCTCAAAAACAAATATCTGAAAAACAGATAGGAGATTCTCCTCAGAGGAATGATAAGGGAAAATCTGTTGTAGATAGTCAAAATGAAGCTGAGGAGGCAAGAAGAATGGTTATTAAAACAGAAATGAAAGAGAAGATTGAGGCAGTGAAAAAAGCAAAAGGATACCAGAAGACAATGTTGATTTTCCACCTCCACTAAGAAGAAGTACCAGGCTCACTCTAACATTTACCTTTAAAAACACATCAGATAATCATGTGTGTCTTGATGAAGAATGTTAGAAATGAATACTACTAGAAACTAGACAGAGGGGGGGTGAATGGATAGTTTGATATATTTTTCGATTCTTGAAAACTAAGTAACAGACTGTATATGATTATGATATGTAATATGCAGAAAGTAAATAACACACACAATCACTTTAATCTACTTTGTATAAGCAAATTAAATACTACAGCTTTCCAAGAAATTCACAATAGAATTTCTGGCTTCTAAACAAGAACAGTTTGAACTTGCTTGCTTACAGAGAAAAGAGCTTAGCAAATAACTATGTGTATCTCTCTTGCAGCTAACAATAGGATGTGCATGATATATATAAGCCCTATACAAACTAGTGCACACACCTATTTTTACACAGTTACCCCTTGCTGAAAGTCCAACTTGTCCTGTCATAAGACGTTAACTGTGTCAGGAAGGACCACCTGCTTTTCGGAGTCTTTCCCGTTTCTGTAGCTGCTTGTCTCTTATCTTTCTCTCCAAGTTTAGCTGTAGATTTGCCATCTGTTCTTTGGACCACCTTGCCAGAACAAATGCTTCAGTATTTGTCTCTTTTGATTCTTGATTCTGTACCTTGATTTGTCTTGTTGTAAACGGCTAAGTGTTGATATCGTGAACTCCACTTCATTCCTGACTTCGCGATCTCACTTGTGCGGACTTCGCGATATAGCCTTTGAAGACTTTGCGACATAGGTCATTTGAAGACTATGCGACATAGGTCATTTGAAGACTATGCGACATAGGTCATGTGAAGACTATGCGACATAGGTCATTTGAAGACTATGCGACACAGGGCTTCTGAGGACTTTACGATCTAGGCTTCTTTGACTTTGCTGACTTCAACACTTCACGACATGTGTCTTGAGGACTTCTCGACATAGTACAAAATGGACTATGCGATATAGTACTTCACGACATGGATATTGGTGACTTCACGACATAGCTTTCTTTTGACTTTGCTATATAATGCCTTAGACAAATTTCTGCAACTTATTTCTTCATAGCCTTATTTATCTCTATCCTGCTGCATGAACACTTCTGAACTTCTACCAGGATAATTATTCAATGGCCTATATACAATCTAGATGCAAGAAACTTTACTAAGCTCATTATAACTTTGAGCATACATGGTCAAGCTAATGTTCATGAGAACAAGACAAGTACATTTAGAGACCTATACTACATCCCAGTGATAGAACTCACTAGGTCATGTAATGTGACATAGTCACAAAGTGTAGGCTTGTTAATAGTGGTGTTCAGACATGTCTTGAGCCTAACAAAGAAGGTGACACAGTCATGGTGGAGGGGAATGCTTCTTGGAACAAAGAACAACACAACACAACACATACACAGGACCCATGAAGTTAGGCAAACAAATGGCACCACCAGTGAAGCAATTCAAGACTATAGTTGGGAAGACAAAGCTCAAGTCTGCACCTTTCTTATCTCATGGGAAAAATGTCATCACCAGTACTGCTCTCAGACAGGCAATAGATGCAACTGCAAAGAATCTGAAGAATAAGAGCAGGGAAAACACTCATCAAAAGGAAAGGAGAAGGAACCTTGAAGAACCCCAGCCTTTATTAAGGTCCATCTTTTGTTTAATTTCAGCTTTTGGGTCTGCAACTTTTGTTATGAATGTGTAATCCTTAAGTTTATGTAATGTACTGAATTATGGCTTCGTTTATGACTTAATGTAATGTACTGATTGGGATGTATTGCCTTAAATACGACATTTCATTCATAAAAGCATGGCATTACATCAGACCATTTCCTGTACATAGTTCATCTAGTACAAGGCTACACTTAAGATAGTTCATTCTGTCTCTTCACTACGACCTCCCCATCATAGTTTGTCATTACAAAGCTTAAGAATATGAAGACTATAACAACACAAACAAATTGGGACTATCCTCTTTTTCGTTTCATTTCAGCAACAACAGCCTTAAGGTTCTCCCCTTCTTCTTCAAGCTTCTCTAATTTCCTCAACAGTCCTGGAATAATAGCTCTGGATCTTGGACACATAGGGGGTCGAACCACAAATGATAATTACAAGCACTGCTCATTTGTTCCTACATATAACAAGAATAAGAACCAATAAAAAAGAAACAATCCTAGCAATTGTATACAGATTTTACCATGTAACGACAACATCCCAAAAATCTTCTCCCCGGATTAGCATCGGTCCATGAAGTTCTCAAGACAGCTGCCCTTCCACACCAACAATGAGGGTCCATTTTTCCCCTTCAAATCTAACAATTGTATATGAATGGCAAAAGGGTATATATATAAGAGGGAGTACAGGAGTTAATGGAGGGAGATGAACTGGCGGGAGAGGACTAACTATAAGTGGAGGGAAAAAACAAAATAGCTTTCTGATAATGTCCCTGCCGTTTTGTAACGTTATAAGCAGATACGCTTTCTATCCCGGTTGAATGGCAAAAGGGTACATTTATGATACCCGAGGGGCGAAAAGATACGCTTTAATACTTGAAGGGTTTATGGGTCCAACAGTCCAAACTTGAGGGGCGAAAAGGTCATAAGCCTTTTTCTTATATATATGAAAGCTATATTTCGCATTTAGATTTTCTTTTCTTTCTCTCTTAAAATATCACTTGCAAGTTGTAACAAGTTAGATAAATTAATTTTTCATTTTCAAAAAGGATCTTCAAAACAATGCGCTAAATAATTTATATATATAGAGTTATATTTAGTGTATACCACTTAAATGTTAGACCTCTTAGACCACATATATACTAAATATATTGTACTACATTATGTACAATATGTACTGTACCTAAACCCTAAACCTTAAACCCTAAACCCTAAACATTATGTACTGTACTATTAAGTTTTTGCTTTTTATACATTTTATGCATTATATCTTCAGACAATTTACAATCTTTATTTTAAAAAAAATTCGTAATCGAAATGAACTTGTTTTGTAAATCAAAATTCATTGTACTACAATTTTTAGATTTATTGTACTGCAATTTCAGTATTAGTGTATAAGTCAAAAATACACTATATTGCTTTTAAGTGGTGTACACTGAAAATTTGCATATATATAGGGTGCTCTTCCACAGCCACCGTGGGATACCAACCACCTCCCGCAATGAAACATAGCGGGAGCAATCACCCCCGTAATGAAACATAACGGGAGTCACTATTTTTAAAATCACCCCCCGCAATGAAACATAGCAGGAGGTGGTTGACACCCATCGATGGTTGGTGACCAAATCCCATACCACCTGCCGCAATGTTTCATTGCGGGAGGTGATTGTAAAAATAATGACTCCCGCTATATTTCATTGCGGGGTGATTGTTCCCGCTATGTTTCATTGCGGGAGGTGGTTGGTATCCCACGGTGGCTATGGAAGAGCACCCATATATATATATAATATTATGACTATTATAACTTATATTTATAATTTTAATTCTTCCTTTATTTTTATGTGAATATGCAACACTGAAATAGTTAGAGTAAGTTCTGGATTTCAAAGTGTAGTTTTTATATTCAGAATTCATTAAAAATTGATTGTACTTACTTTTGTTAATATTCATGTTCGTGTGACTTATCGAAAACACCCGAATTGTTCACGGGTGATTTGTTGTTGTCCAATAAAGTACAATCATATGCTTTTGTTGGGCCGCCAAGCCTTAACTCCACATTAGTATGATATTGTCTGCTCTGGATTAGGCCCGCACGAATTTGTTTTTGGGTCACTCCCAAAAGGCCTCATACTAATGGAGTTAACTGGCTGCTTATTAACTAGTTATCTGCCCCTCCCACAAACGATGTGGGACAACTCCCAACAATCTCCCCCTTCACACACCGGGCTCGACACTAGTCGAATCTGCCACCAGTTTGTGCGATCTGGCTCCCCCTTGACCCAACTGGAAATTATCTCTTGGTCATCTGGCTTCCTAGGCCCATACTGGAAGGCCCACCCTGCCTCCCCCTTAATCCCAACATGGGTAGCCCACTGCCTCTTTCCAAGGTCATCTTGAAAGCCCATTCTTGAGATTGTTATGGACCGTTATAACCATAGCTCTGATATGATATTGTCCGCTCTGGATCAGGCCCACACGGGTTTGTTTTGGGTCACTCCCAAAAGGCCTCATACTAATAGAGTTAACTGGCTGCTTATTAACTATCTATCTGCCTCTCTCACAAACGATGTGGGACAACTCCCAACAACTTTTTAAAGCATTTAACTTTCTAACCGTCCTATCTCTTTGGATGACCTTGACTCTGATGAGACTGGACTTTTATCCCTTGAAAGGAACACGAAGAACACTGGAAAAAAAAGAAGGAAATCAGATTACAACATGGTGAGTTTGGGCATTGAAGGAGCAGTGAAACAGAGACATATGGGGGTACGATTGGGATGTATGGGTGTTGGCTGCAACAATGTAGACAATGGTGGTAGTGAAAGCAACAACATCAAAAAAGGGTAACCAGAGGAACATGAAGGCAATAGAAGCAACCCACAACAGCAGTCCCGGTAGTAACAGCAGCGAAGTGAAGAAGGATTATGACATGACCTTTCTAGCCTAACCTATTATCCATTTGTTTTAGTAAACTTTGACCTTGGGCTATGAACTTGTTTATTTGATATAATGAATCTTTCTCTAGGTTACACAGAGTTACATACGATTACGTCAAGTGCTAATTCAGTTTGCGTTTAGATCTGCGAATAGTGTGACACATGAATTAGCTAGAGCTACCTATTCTATGTCAGATAAAGGAGAGTGGTATGTCATTCCTCATAATTTTCTTTCTCATGTATTAGAGCTTGATATTATTATTTGAATGCAAGTACGATTTATTTAGAAAAAAAATGAAATGGTTAGCAAAAGATGAGACTTTATAATATTTAAGAATATTTTTTTTGAGATTTTAATTTATTTTCAATAATTGGAGGATACTTAATACATTTTCATATATCATGTTAAATCCAAAATATTGAAAATTTTAATTTTCGGTCATCTTATTTAATAAACAATAAATAAATTAATAAATAATACAAATCATAATAAGCGTCTTTTGCAATTAAAACATGTTATCTAGCTTATACTAAATAAAACATGTCGCGGTTTAATTAAGACAAATTATATCAAAATGTCATTCGGTCATTCATATTGTCTATTCTAATTTGCAATATGCTAATTTTTAATAAAAATATATTAATTTTTGTTGATACACCTGAAAATATTAATTATATTTTTTGGTGATTAATATACATTAAAAAATATCATATAATATCATATCATATGCTAACAATTTCTTAAACTGAGATTTTATAATTAATAGAGTGATTATTTTCAATGCCTTCAAAAGTTTGGTATATTTCCGTGAAATTTCAAAAGATTTATTGGCAAAACATGCCTAATATATCTATTTGAGACAAGTGTTCTAGAAGACGGGAATTAACATTAGTCAGTAAATGTACCTTAAAGTGATTAATTGATTAATCGGTGATTAATTTAATTGATTAAATTAGACCATTAATTGAAGGCAATTTAATTTATTAAATAATAATATATTATTTTATTTTAATACCATCAAACGGTCAAAAGATTTAGGAAAAAAATATCATATATCAGTAGTCAAATATATGTTACTATATATTAAACCACAACACAAAGGCAAAAAGTGACACTTTAATGCATATGAAGCTACAATTTTGCCCCTATTTTTTGAAAAATTACAAAAATATCACCCTTTTAATGTTTATGTAAAAAATAAATTAAATTATGTTAGTCTTGAGAATTGAACATATGATCTTCTACCATCAAACTTGCACCACAAACATTGTGCTACACTTTGTTTTGAGTTTACATTCAAAATCTTAAAAGATAAACCACATCTTCTCCCATCTTTTTTTTTTTTTTTTATTAGAGAGTAAATAAATATTGATTTATATTATTTATAGAATATTACACAATATATAATTACAAAAAATATTGTCATCGAGTGAGCATAATCTACAATTCTCTTTTGTCAATTTAAATGAATGATATATGTCATTTTAATACCTATAAATTTACGATTTTGCTCCTATATGTTAAAAAATTACAAAAAAAGTCTTCTTTTTTAAATTTATGCAAGGAGTAGATGAAATTATGTTAGTGTTGAAAATCGAACCACTAACCTTCTCTAATCAAACTCATACCATAACCATTATACTATATGTTATTTTGAGTTTTCTTTAAAAATATTTTTAGATAAATCATATTTTCTCCTCTTCTACCATTTTTTTATTTTTACTTTTGAGTAAATAAAACCTTGGTTTATATTATTTATAGAATGTTGCATAGTATATAATTACAAAAAATATTTTAATGGATTGAGTATACTCTATAATTCTCTTTTGCCAATTTAAATGATTGATATAAAAATAAAATTTTAAATAATATAAAATTATACATAAATGTAATCGAGTCCTAAAAAAATATGAATTTATTTACATTCTCTTCTGTGTAGATATTAAACTATTGAAAAAAATAATATTTGGTTTTAAGAAATATTTAATTTTATTTATAAAATTATACATAATAAATGATTCCCTCGCATAATTTTTATGTATATAAAATTTTAAATACGCGAGTCATATTAGAGATTTTTGGTCGACCAACTATTTAGACTTTCAGAGATTTAAAAGTGTGATTGATCTAAAAACATAAATATTAAAAGAAACTAAAATAATTGAATTTATGTTTAAAAAAATGACAACTCCAAAAATAAGATTATGTTGTATATATAAAAAATAACATAATTAATATTCAATATAAAAAGAAAAAAAGATATGTTTTTTTGAATTATAAATATTACAAAATTGCAATAATTATTAACAATGACCAATTAGACTAAAACTCAAAGTATGATAATATGAATTTTATATAGTCTACTAAATTGATCAAACAATCAGCATAATATATGATGGTTGAGTTATAACATATACTTAGATCATCTATGATGAAACCAAAAACTTTCATCTTAGATATTATGTTGATGCACAGTTATTAATGTCGTCTAATCTTAATTTACATTGATCAAAAAATTTATAAAAATTCAAGTTGAGTTAAAAAATAATTCATATTATAAGATAAAAAATGTTTCAATTTACCAAAATTTTAAAATAGAATTTCGATATTGTGTGATAAATTTTAGACTGAAACTAAACATTTGAGTTTAAAAATGTAAAAATATGTATGTAATATATAAAAAAACGAGCTATACACCGCAATGACGACTTTCACATAATATTAATAGTTTCATAATATGTTTTCGCCTTACGTATATATCGATTCTTTATAAATGTACTCTAACTAAGTTAAAATCACGTTGCCTATGTTATATATTTACAATTTTCAAAAATATTTATTTATTTTATACTCAAATGTTCAATTTGATAAAGTTCCGTTATCAAAAACCATATTATTATATACTCAAATGTTCAATTTGATAACGTTCCTATCACGTCATCGAAAATCATATTAATATTTTAGGAATTAAATATAATCATGCGATTATTATCGTTTGAATATTTATCCAAATTTAATCAAATTTAATCAAATTATAGAATATCTGGTTAATGTAATTGGTATGTCATATTACAAAAATACTATTAAAATATAAGATAAAATCAAAATATTATCCTTTTTCGAATTTTAAATTATAAAATTATCTCAATATATAAACAATTTCGGACGAGAAATTATTGCAATGTCCGTGTCTGGGCTTTTACGCTAGTTGGTATTTAAATGTTAAGGTTTACAGAAAAGAACCGTGTATGCTTTGTAAGAACAAAGAGAATAATTCATTTGAGGGAATAATCGATATTTTAGGGATTTAGTAAAAGATTTTGTCAATAAATCAATAACTCATTCCCATGTAATAGTCAATATACTATTTATTAAATTTTTTTAAATTTCTTTCAGCTTTGACCTATTAATTCCAATTTTTTACCGTCTCAATCGATTAATTATGTTTCACCCAATTTTTTTTTAAAAATCACTGTTTGACTTGATTTTATCTGATCGAGATTAAACCCGTCCATTTACCAATTAATCGGTTAATAATCGGCCAACTTTTAAAATATTGCTTGAGACTCCGTATAAAGTTATTTTAATGTAAAATTTCATTTTTTTAGGGAGTTTAAATGTAAAACATAAAAACATCTCAACCGATACCTTAGAGCATTTCGAACCACAAAGAACCTTTAGCTAAAAATGGATAAAATATGTCAAAAATAAAAATTAGAGTCAATATGTTCAATTTTGCAATCTCCAACGGGACATTCTTGTTAGCTATAAATTTAGCCAACCTCAACACATTGACTTTATTTGTCGAACCTCTAGGGACCTATAGTGAAACTCCACGTCATATATTACTATATTAAAATAATACATTATATATATATCAACTTGAAATATTAATAACATACTATTTTTAAAATATAGCTAATCATTATAACTAACTCCATTGAAGCACAATCTCTTACATATTTAACAAATTTTACATAATCAATATTTTATATGATTTTAGCCAACCAATTACTCTCGGTCCTTATACAGGAATTAGGATGTAATTCAACTTCTTTAATATTATTTTCAATTCTAACTCCACTCGCCCCATCTGTAATTTTGTACTCCCTCCGTCCCATCCATTTGTTAACATTTGAAATGGAGGGATCGACACGCATTTTAAGGCTTTTATAAAATATAGTTCCATTACTTATTTTTAAAATTTTTCTTCTTTAAATAAAAATCCAAACATCTAATTTTATTCAAATGAAAAAATAATTTAAAACAAGTAATGGAACTATACTTTAAAGGAGTGTCGAGTCTTCTCCTCCAAATGTTAACGGGACTATCAGATTTTGCTGTCCAGGTGGAAAGATTGGATATCTATTTGATTTTGTGTTGACTTTCTATCAATAATAGGATGCCATTCGTATGTAATCAAATAAATTTTGTTGAAAATATTTCATGTTTTTTGAGGATATATGTGCCTTGTGGACTGTGGTAAAAGTAAAAGTCAAAACAAAGACTTAAAAATCAATTCAAAAGAAATACTATACCTTAAAACTACATTAATAACATAGTCCAACAAATTTACTCATGGAGTAGTTAGTTAGCTGGTGAGTCAACCCCCTGTATTCGTGTATCAATACCTTCCTGTAAATTGTGATGTAACCAACAATCATCCATACACAATATATTAATATTTAAATATTCATTAGATTTTGATTTCACTTATATAAAATAAATAAATCTGGTATTGGTTTTATCTTTTAAACGGTTTGATTTCTCTCAATTAATTTGTTATTTAATTGTTTTAAAATCTAAAAAATCTTGCCAACCAACACTAAATATTTGATTAATTTAAATTCTCAAATTTTGATATGTAGTGCATGTGTTTAATGTATATCTAACAATGTTGCAAGTTGTTAGTAAACTTAGAATATACTATATACTTTCTTGTCTTGATGTTTTTGCACTTAGATATTATGGGCCTGTATGAACAAAATATTAAGCCAATTAATAGCTATAAAACCACCGCCTCATTTGTAGTTGAAAGTTATTGCATTCATCTATTTATTCATACTCTTGTTTGTATATATATAAGCCCCCACTGCTCTGTATCTCCTCATCAACTCTTCATCTTTAGCTTCATAAACAGACCATACATAAACAAACACATATTACTTGTACCTTCTTTTTTATCTGCAAAAAAATGGATTTTTACAACTTGATGTTCACAGCTATAGCCATGGTTGTTTTATCAGGGCTCATGTTGGTTTTGGCACGTAAAATCATGTCGAAAAAGCCGAATCTTCCACCAGGTCCACCGGGCTGGCCGCTTGTTGGAAATCTTTTCCAGGTTGCACGTTCAGGGAAGCAGTTTTTCGAGTTTGTCGGAGACTTGGTTCCGGAGTATGGACCTATTTTTACTCTAAGAATGGGTACTCGGACCATGATAATTATTACTAGTGCTGATTTGGCTTACGAGGCTTTGATTCAAAAGGGTCCAGTGTTTGCAACTCGGCCTGATGAGAATCCTACTCGGACCATTTTTAGCTGCAACAAATTTACGGTTAATTCTTCGTCGTACGGCCCGGTTTGGCGGTCGCTGAGGAGGAATTTGGTTCAGAATATGCTTAGTTCCAGCCGAATTAAGGAGTTTCATAATTTGAGATCGACCGCGATGGACAGGCTTGTCAATCGTTTGAAATCTGAAGCGGACGCGAATGACGGTGTTGTCTGGGTGCTCAAAAATGTGAGGTTTGCATTTTTTTGCATACTTTTGGCAATGTGTTTTGGTCTGGATTTGGATGAGGAAACAAACGAAAGGGTTGATCATATGATGAAAAAGGTTTTGATTACACTTGAGCCGAGAGTTGATGATTTTTTACCCATTTTGGGTATATTTTTTTCGAAACAAAAGAAAAGAGCGATTGAGGTTCGAAAAGAACAGTTGGAAACCCTGGTTCCATTAGTTAAACGACGAAAACTGGCACGCGGTGATGAAACTTCGGTGATATCTTTTTCGTATTTAGACACCCTTTTCGATTTAGAGATTGAAGGTCGAAAAGCTCTAAGCAATACTGAAATCGTAACGCTCTGCTCCGAATTTCTGAATGGCGGGACTGACACTACAGCCACTGCTCTTGAGTGGGCTATTGCTCGATTTATCGAGAATCCAGATGTTCAATCAAAGCTGTACGATGAAATTGTGAAAGCTGCTGGCAAGGATAGGAAAATCGCAGAAAACGATATCGAAAAAATGCCATATTTAAATGCTGTTACAAAGGAATTACTAAGGAAACACCCTCCTACATATTTTGTCCTAAGTCATGCTGTTACTGAGCCCTCAAAACTAGCAGGCTATGATATCCCTTTGGGAACTACTGTTGAATTTTTCACACCACCTATTGCAAATGATCCAAAAATCTGGTCCGATCCTGAAAAATTCAATCCGGATCGATTTATTACTGGTGCCGAGGATGCGGATATTACTGGTGTGACCGGGGTGAAAATGATGCCGTTTAGCGTGGGGAGAAGGATCTGTCCCGGAGCAAGCATGGCCACAATTCACCTGAATTTGATGATAGCAAGGCTTGTTCAAGAATTCGAATGGAGTGCATATCCCGAAGATGGCAAGGTGGATTTTAGTGAAAAGTTGGAGTTTACTGTTGTGATGAAGAATCCTTTGAGAGCCAGGATTAAGCCTAGAGTTTAAGTGCCATTTCATATGGTATGTAATTTCTTGATGACTGGAATTATTTGAATAATAAATTGCACCAGATACATGTTTTCAAATTTGTTTCTTTGGCATCGTTTTGATTGGGTCTTGCAGATTGTTCTCTCCCCTGTCTACATTTATTTTGCTAATTATCTATTTCATTTAAGTGTAAATAATATTATGAAAGGACGGTGCTAAGTATTTCAAAAGATTTATCAATTTTTTTAATGAATAACGTGGCATTATATGTGTTAAATTTTAATTAGCGATATGAATGCACGCGAGATCCTATTTTATTATTAAAAAATTTATCAATTTTACTCATCGTATGATAATTTTTTTGATTTTTTAGCATTTTCTATTATAAAATAGTGAATCATGTGCACCGTTGGTAGAGGCCTCTTTCAAGTTTTTAGTCTTCGTGATCGGTCGTAGACAAGAATTGGATTAGGATATGCTGAGAAGGTTACACATAAAAGTCTGGCGAGTATCTTTACGAACTTCCCAATGTAATATTTGGTTTAATTTGTAATGAGAAAATTGATTTTAAGGGTGATCACGGATATTCGTGAGGACATATCTGTTTTCAATAAATATTTTGGATTACATTTTTATAAATACTACTCCTTTAGTTTCTTTTTATATGACTTTTTACACGCATTTCAAAGTACTTTAACCGGGTACTTAAAATTATTATTTTTAAAATTTTCTTTTTTTGAATTAAACAATCCTTAACATACTTTTATTCAAAAAAAAAATTAAAAAAAATAATAAATTTAAATAACCGGTCAAAGCACATTGAAATATGTGCAAAGAGTCAAACGACATATAAAAAAAACGGAGGAAGTACCTAGTAATTTTATACAATTTTTTTAAGTGAGTAACTTATACAGATATCCTTGTTGTATTTGACTTATTTTGTCAAATAAATAAAAGAATAATAAGACTTACATTTAAGGAAATAAATAAAATTTTCTTATTCTCTCTTGTTTATTCCTAAAAAAAATATATATTTTCATACTACAATCCTTGTATTTGTAGTGAAAAAAAATAAAGAAGTGTAAGGAAACTATGTACTCCTTCCGTCCCGTTAGGTTCTATACGTTTGGTTTGGACACGGAGACCAAGAAAAAATATAAAAAACGAGTAAAGTTCAATGAAAAGTGGGTAAAGTGGTGGGACCTATCAATATTTAATAATAGATTTGAGATAGTGGAGGAAACTAGTGGGTGTAATCAGTGGCGGAGCCAGAAAACAAGAACAGTGGGGGCTAATAATTAAAAAAAAGTTAAAAATCAATGTGAAAAGTAGTTTTTTAGAGAAATTTTATGTTTCAATACTTTATACTCTAAAATTATTACAACATTATATAATAACAATAGATTTCAAAATATATGAAGTTCATATATATCATAAAACAAAATTTGAATCATTTTTTACGATAGTGAAAATTACTTCTAAAACTTTTAAGTGCAGTCTGTTCAAATTTACATTTTAATAATTTTAAAATATGACTTTGCAAAAAAAAATGAAATTAAAATATTATGATAAGAATTTTGATATCTTGTATTAATATTAAAGTGATGAATATAAGAAGATGAATTACTTTGACAAGACAAAATGAACTACCTTACATGACTAAGCTCTTATTTACTAATAATTATAATTTATTATATAAGTGAAAATTTATAAATTTATTTACGTCAATTAAATAGAATAGTTAATACTATTAAATTTAATGTCTAGTATTTTAATGTGAGATTATAATTTACAAGTAAAATCGCGATTGAACACGAGATATATATACATGTCAAAATAGAAAGAAAAAAATCAAGATATAAGTATATGGTATGAAAATTTCAAAGAGTTTTTTTTATATGAGATTAATTAAATTATAAAGAAATTTTTTTTTTTGAATTTAAAGAGGACATATGTTTCATATAAATTAAAATATTAAAATATGTTCTAACAAAAAACATAAGAAGATTAAAATATGTAATTAGAAAAATTACAAATATTATATAAATTAATTATTAAAGGTTACTTTTTTATTGTTGTGGGGGCTAATTAAAATTAACACTATAAATTATGAATTTATTGTAGTGGGGGCTAATAAAAATAACACTATAAATTATGAACTCATTGTAACCCTAGTGGGGGCTATAGTCCCCACTAGCCCCTATGTAGCTCCGCCACTGGGTGTAATAGTGTTTTATATTATTATAGAATAGAGATAGCGGAGAAAGTAGTGGATGTAGTAGTGTTTTATATTATTAAAAGTTACTATTTTTGAAATTTATAAAAATGAGAGGAAAATCCCAAAATAGAAAGTGTATAGAAATGGTTTTTGAAATTTATAAAAATGAGAGGAAAATCCCAAAATAGAAAGTGTATAGAAATGGATGGGACGGAGGGAGTACTAATTTAGACCGAAACCGGATATGCCATTATTTAAGGGTGTGCAACTGTAATGTGCAGCTACTTTGCGACACAACATATGCTTGATAGAGACTAATGAAAGTTGAATATTACTAGTAAATGACCCTTGATTAAGAACTCTTCTAGAAGGATGAAGCTAGTGGTAAAGGTGGAACGAATTGAATTGGTGGCTACTCTGTGGACACATCATGTATGTTCGCTGAATGATTCACAATGATAAATGGTGCCAAGTTTAAATAAACGCAAGTGGATAAAATTTAAAATGAAATATGCATTGAATTTTATATTTTATTCTAAAAATTAATT
The DNA here is from genome assembly GCA_030848705.1 of Heracleum sosnowskyi. Lineage (NCBI taxonomy): Eukaryota > Viridiplantae > Streptophyta > Magnoliopsida > Apiales > Apiaceae > Heracleum > Heracleum sosnowskyi. The sequence continues at coordinate 18,344,831 of CM061239.1, forward strand.
TTTTAAGTTGTAAAATAGCAAAAAGATGTTTGTATTTTAGCATAATAGCATTATCAGTGACATGCACTCTCTTCGCGGGTAGTACATTACGTGCATTTCTTTTACATTTGGCTGTGTATCTCTGCACATAACTGCAAGATATGTCTACAGATAAAAGACCCCAAATTTAGAATTTCATCTTTCTTCACTTGTTCAGTTCTGTCCCTAATCATACACATAAAATCAACACGGCCTTCCACTATTACCAGCTCTTTTAAATTCGGGTGCCTGACATTTAGGCCTTGCTTTCGAGTTTTTTAATGAGAAGAAAGCAAGTGATGAGTAAAGTATTTGCATCTCATTTTTGGTATGAAAGTTTTGGAGTGAAAGAAAGCTTAATTTGTATTTATTTTCACTTACTTCCTTCTCTATTTAAAACTCGGGAACACAAACATGAGTGAGAGTGAAACTATTTTACTTATCTCCCCACTTCCTTCCCTATTTAAAACTCGGGAGCAAAGGATTAGTTAATAAAAAAAATCGGGTGCCTAACACTAATTTCTACATCACCTGGTTCATCAGTAGTATTCTCTTTCTAACTTGTATCAATGGATAAACTCATTCTTTTCCAAACTTTGTCAAAAAAGGTGGGTGTTTCAACTTTCAATGTCAAATGGCGCTTGGTCTAGCAACTCTATAGAGGCGAGGGTTCAAATTTGTCAGAAAGAATGTGAGGGTGTTCAGTGATTCAAAAAAGATGGATATATTCCCATGTACAAATCTGTGGCCATAATTTGGGAAACTATTTATACACCCTTACAGGTTTATGACTTTATGTACGAGTGACTGAGTTTCTTGGATCAACTGGACATGAAATATTAGATTTAAGCCAGCTCCAAAAATTACAAACGTGAATTAGACCCCCAATCCTCCAATTTTAATGCACGACATTGTACACAAGCAGCATCTCTTTCCAAAAACCACCCACTATACAAACAAGATGACGAGCAGATGGAATTCCAACAGCCATAGAAACTCATGACAGCTAAATATCCAAAATCATAAAAGAAAACATACATAATCTGTATATAAATATGAAATCACATACTACCTTCACTTCCTAGGCCTGCCCGCTGCAAGTGTTTTGCTCAGAAACACAGAGCACATTTATCTCAAGCATCTATCTATACATATATTGCCTGGGATGATTGTACTGCCTGGGATCATCATAATGTCTGGGGTCATCATAATATTGTAAATGAGACGGATGATGTATTCCCGTGTCTCTATTTGCAGCAGGTCCTGAAAATGCATCATCGGCTGTCATCCTTGGCACCATTTCTCGGTAGGAAGGATAATCCGGGTATGCATATCTACTGGCAGATGGTAAACCCGCATTTAAACGAGGATTAGTGGAGCTGTTAGCAAGGGCAGCATAACGATCTGAATCCAACATAGTACGAAAGATTGGAAACTTTGTCGGGAGTGTTGATCTAGGGTCCATGTAAGGATTCGTGTGGGTGGTAAAAAGTCCATCACCAGGGCTGCTTGATCGAGACTGCATGTAAGGGCCGGGAAAATATCTATCTCCAACAGGTCCAGGAGAAATAATTGTCGAGCTTAATTCTGAACCAGAAGTCCGAAAGTGGCCCTGGGCTGTCGTTTCATGCTGAAAATCAGTTGGCAACCTGAAAAGACCAGCAGATCCAACAGGGAACTCAAATCTATTCTCATTCCTCGTAATAGGAGCTGAAGAATTCCGGTTCCTCATTGGTCCAGGATCTAATACTGGAGATCTATTCAGATTTTGTTTAAGTGATGCCTTAGCTTGTTGCAGTGCCTCCAAGACAGATCCAAGTTTATTGGAGGCATCATGAGGCATCAAAGCAAATTCATCTGCATTTCCAGGAGCTTCTTTGTTCAAGCTGTTAGTAGTGCCGGAGAATATTTCTGCCTTCTCTTTCCCGGAGACATCGTTATATTGGCTCAGAGGTGGCAAATAATGATGAGCTACTGACTGCTTCTGATCAAAAGTACTTTTGGACATTGAAACAGCAATCTCCGATGCTTGAGATTCCAAAGGAACATTGCTGATAGATTTCTGGAACCTTCCGAGTTCATAACTAACAGATAAACCCTCATCTATTAAGCTTGGTTCTTGGTTACAAGACACAAACGTGTCGAATGGCGAAGCTGGTTCCCGACTTTCATCCCTATCTTCAGTAACATCTGAATGGTTTCCGCCATCAAAGGAAACCTAAATCATTCATGATCAACAACAAAAAGTCCTAATGAGGTAATTACATGGTTGCATTAAGATCATTCAAACATTTAAAACTGAACTCTACACCAAAGGGTTTGTCCCAGTAAAACAAAAATCAAAACAAAGTGAGAAAATATAGGACCAAATACTAGCGAATTGCAAGAAATTCACGTCTCTAAAACTAATGAGCATCTCTCGTCAGAAATATGAAAAGAGGGCCTCCCTCACAACCAAAGCCAAATCAGTCTTAATTTATATATAGCGCTGTGAACTACAACTATGCTAAAAAAATTATTCTGAACAGTACAGATACTACGGGTCCTTAGATGACAATATGACATGAGTGCTCCAAAATAGTAAAGGCCGAGTTTGAATCTGACTCCTACTGATATTGTAATTTAGGTTGCTGCATATTTTGGAATTTGAATTGTGTTAGTCTGTTTATTGATGTATACTAGTTTACAGAAGTGCATTATAATATCCTATAGATTTATAAAAACAAAATTTAGTGACTAACATGACCATAATAGTATTATTGCATAAATTTTAAAGCTTAATAATACAATGAAAAGGCTGAAAATTAAGCTCAATTTAACTTTTACTATTTCGGCCCAAATTACACTATGAATTATCTCAAGTTTAACTTTAATAGTATACTAGCTTTATGCCCGTCTGATGCACAGTTTTTTCTATAATATATTTCTGATTTTATTTACATAGAACTATAGAAATTTATGATATTTAGTGGTACATTTTTCTTTTAATTTAGAAGGAAGTAATTCAATATTTTAAGTTATTTCTTAATTTTTATAATGTAATGGAAGCATAATGAATAAGTTGAAGTAAATGTTATATTTGAAATCTCATACATCAATTTTTTTACTTTTCACTATACTTTTGTGGTAATATTATTATTTTGAAAAAAAATAAAGTCATCCACACTAAAATATAATAACTGAACTTGAGATCTTTTGTACTTAATTTGGTGAACCTGATTTTTATTTGAACTCAATTTTTAGGACAACCTAAATTTTTTTAACATTATGTTATATATTTAAATTATATTTTAAATATTATATAATCATACTTAGGACCCATTTGTTTGGCCCTAAATCCGTCTAAACAAAGGCTATCTGACCGATTCTTGTTGTCCAGCTTATTTGGATAGTAAACCTGGTACCTGAGCGAATCTACAAACTTATGAATGGTTCTTTTCTAAAATCTAACCTGAATACATTCAGCGTTATAAATTTACTACAGTGATACACCTACCAGGTGGGCACAAGAGCAACCAACCACCAAGACTGATAAATTAGATTAAAGAATTTTATTACTTTTTATATTTCTATTGGTTAGGACATATATATCCTATATTACTAAATTTAAAATATTCAAAATTTGTTGATTGGTTTTCGGCTTGTCATTCAATATAATAAAATTATATACTATTATTATTATATAATAAGAGTAAGAGGGATAATAAGCGAGTACTACCAAAGGTCAAGGGTTCGATACTCACTAATAACAACTTTTAATTTAATTTTAATAAGAATAAGAAGGATAATATTTTATATTATATCCTATAACATAGCAAAAATTTAAAATTCGAATTAACCAACAACATAGTAAATATAAATATCAGCTCCAAATATAAACACAAGCTTAGATTGTAAATCATATAAAATTAATGAACATAAACATAAAAAAAGAAACTTATACTATAACATCGTAGCACTAGGCGTTGAACATGTTCCTTCTTGCGGATCTTGCCTAAAATTTGCGCGTGTAAATAGATAGATAAAACAGGCCCAAGAAAAGAAAGACCAACTACCTAATAGAAAGCTCAAATTTATACTATTAAAATTTAAAAACTTTATAATATATAAAATTTTAAAAGAATATATAAATGTTAGGAAAAGTTCTTAAATTATTGTAATCATATCCTATTATATCATGTTATCTAATATATCCTATTAATTCTATATTAATATGGTAATTAATTATTATTAGAAGTTGTTATAAATAGAAAATATAGTTTGAATATGGTAATAGATGATGTGAAATTTTGCTAGAGCCAATATAGTGAGTTTGATTAAAATTATAAAATAATGGTTTTGTTCCATTGGAGGTGATCATCTTTTTAGTTTTTATATATTATCTATTAATATATATTACAATAATTAAATAAAAATATCAGAATTATTTATTGAATTACTCTAATCAATGAAAGGATTTTGCCGGTATATGGATTGTTAGATCAATGATTAAAGTAAAAAGTTAAATAAAAAAATATATTAAGATATTAATAAACGATAAAATATTAAAATTAATTTGCGAACCATACCTTATATAAGTTATAGAGAAATTATCAAAAATACTATATTTTTTTATTTTTCTTTGCAATTTTACTGTATTATGAAAATATTTGCAAAAATACGATTTGTAACCAAAAACTACCAAATGCAACCTATTCTTACGTTTTTATAGAAAGTAATTAAAGTTACTTTCGGTTGCATCCACCTGCATTTGGTTACACAAAAAAACCAAAAATCCATCTTTTTACAAAAAAAAATTGAAAAAATTCATATTTTTCAAAAAACCTGAAGTTATAATGCCTTGTATAATAAACGTTAGATGTATAATAGTCACTAATAACCATTTGAAATCTAATATTTATAATATATTAAAAAATTTAAATTAAACTAATAATGTACTAAAATATATATTTTATATTATCAGGTCGAAGAATTGACAAAAGTCTAAATCACTAGACATATTAAACGTGATAAGATCTATTTTTAAGAAGAGGGATATTATAAATATAACACTAAAAATCGAAGGTTAGATAATAATTAACAACAATTTTAAATCAAAAATTTATAATAATTAATTAGGGATTGAGATTCAAATTACATTACGCTTCTTATCGGGAAGCAGGCAACCGCCCCTAATGTTATCTTTTATATTATATAACAAAATACATCTACAATATATAATAAGTTATAATTTATTTATTAAAGTTTTATATATAATGTAACCAAACTAATGCATAGCGTATTTCAAATTATATATGCATTTATTTTAATATTATGTAACATATATAATAAGATAGTTTTTTTTATTAATTTTTCTAAAATTAATTATTAAGTGGTGCAAAATAAAATAGGAATGGGTGAGAACTTAATCTTGCCCAAGGTGAGATGTGAATGAACAATGACTTTTCGCGAGAAAACGATACTAATATGAAGGCCTAAAATCTTTATATTAGACACGTATAAGAATGGTGATTCACGTACTGGCCCATTGATATCATAATTCATTTTCACTAGCATATTAAAATATAATATACTCTGTATAGTATATATCTTATTATGCCTAATGTGTAATAGGTGTAAGAGTTTTATTTAAATATTTAAAAGTCTACATCTCTACGATATTAATAACCAATATATTTAAATCAAATATCTAAAAATGAAACATACTAACATAGATTAAAATTTTGAATCACATAACAATATATTGTTATCTAATATTTATGACTCCAAATTTAATAATATTATTTTAAAGCCCGGACATCGATTTATTTTTATTTTTGTTATTTGTAAGTCTTATTTTGTAGTGGTCTGAGGAACGTTACAGGATTTTAACAACGGACAGACTTCCTATAAGTAGCACTTAAAAGGTTCGGTGCATGGGTCTATAAGTGGATTTCAAAATGAATCAGGTAACTAAATTGTATGAAAATTAAGTAATAAAAATCGAAACATACAGAGTTTATAAATGTAATAAAGTATTCTCAATTTCAACTCATAGTTATAATTATTTCTAAACGCATATTAAATTTTGAGAAAATGGAACATGAGATATATCTCAAGTAACCTCTGAGAGATATGAATAAAATCAATATGATTTTGATATATATAATCTTTTAATATGCACAATCTTCTTAAATAATATTTTGATATGTAATATTTTATAATATAAAATCATTTTATTCATAGGAAAGTTACGTGAGATGTATCTGAGTCCATTTTCTTAAGTTTTTTTGAATTAACTGGTTGGCATATAAACATATCTTTGGACGCTCCATGATCTATTCATACTAATTTATATACTAATTTATCTATTCAAATAATTGAATAAATATAATCTATTTATACTAATTTATATTACCTCAACAAGAGTATAATTTGTAGTTTGGTTAACCGATAACCCTTCCTTTTCGGTTATCAAATCGATAAGAGTCGTTAGATTTAATACTAAAAATTATTTTATATACAAAAATCTAAGGTTCGAATCTCATCAACATCAAAAATTTAAGGTTTGATTTCCGCGAATATATTGACAATGAAATTTGTAATATTAGTTTTAAAATATAAATCAAGGTAAAATCCATCTTTAAAAAAATTATTAAAAATATATAAAATAAAATTTAATATTAATTTTAAAATTTAAATAATAGTAAAACATTCAAAAATATTAAAATCTAAACAATAGCAAAACTTTCAAAGCAACCCGTGCTTCAGACTATAAGCTAGTGTTTAAAACTCAAGATACAGCCCAAATAGTAAAATGAGTATCTAAATTTTAATAAATATTTTTTTTATTATTGTAGCACCAATTTAAATTTTTTTCCTGATCCTTTTAAATTTAGAAATTCTATGTTACTTTCAATAAAATATTAAAATCAATCTGGTCCGTGTACGATCACTATACGACCAAATTAATAATTACCATTAGATCTTAAATAGATAGATGAGGAATTGTTAAATCTAATATTAAAAAGTGTATTTGATTAATAATAAGATTATATTTAAATACTAAAAAGTGTATTTTGATAATTTAAAAATTTTCTATGTAAAAATTCTTAAATATCTTATCTCTTAAATTTATGGTAGTAGTTCCAGTTAAATAATAATTGTTAAACCAAATATCAAGATAACAATTCATATTTGATTACAATATTAAAATATATAATGTTCATGTATACGATGCTAACAATAATACACGTGGATTCTACGTTATAAGAGACGTAGGAGAAGTCCTGGATGAATTTATAACACTTTTTTTATTAGTATTAAACATTACTCTTTTATTCTCGAGTAACATAACAATTTGATTCATCCAAATTATAATTATATTATTTTACATACAACAAACATAACAGGATAATATCAAAATATTATTAAAAAATTGAAGGTTTCATATTCATTAACGATAATTTTGAATATAATACTTATATTAAAATGTGTATTTCATAAAAAGTAGGATTTTATTTAAATACTAAGAAGTGTATTTTGATAATTTAAACCAACTATAAATTGGTTTTCTATATTGAATAGAATTCTTTTTGTAAAAATTCTTAACTATCTTTTATCTTCGGTTTATGGGTAGGTCAAGTTGGATAATTATATCCTATATATAATTAGCGTAAGGAAGTTTTTATGGTTTGGTCGTCAGGGGTATAATTGTCATTCTAAAATCAATAATATTAAATAATGAGTTCAAAGTTCAGTTGAGTTCAAGGTTTGATTCCCGGCAAATGCAAACATTTCTAAAAGTTTAAAATTAGTAAACGACTTATAATTACTTAGGTTCAAGACAAGTGCAAACATTTCTAAAAGTTAATAATTAGTAGACGACTTATAATTACTTTAAACAAAAATTTTGATAAATAAATAAAATCCGAAAAATATATTTATATAAACAATTTATAAAGCTTCCCGTGCATTGCACGGGTATAAAACTAGTAACAAAATAAATAAAAATATTATAATCACACAAAATAAAATCTCAAAAAAATATCCGAAAAGCACCAATTACACACATAAACAACAAAAATTAATTTAGAAAATTAAAAAAAGATGCATTTCACGGGTTATAAGCTATTATCAGATTTTCGTCGAGAATTCATCAAAGGTTCTATGCGTGTTCAAAGGCGTAAAACTTGTATTTCGAAATTGTTTCAAGCAAATGTGCATTCCCCCCTTTTTTTGGACATTTTGGTATCATGAATACAAAATTTGTCAAATTACAACTTTGTTCTATTAAATAGATAATCTTGGGAAAAAATGACATTCAAATGGTACACAATTTTATTTGCCAAATTATATTATACATTCATAATTTAGATTTTTAATTCATTCATATCATTCAAAAATATATTAATCATTCAGAAAAAAATTGTTCAGATTTGCCAAATGGCCCTTTAGAATCCTACTTCCATCTAATATCATATAACATAATCCTATCACATATAATCAACTTAAGAAGAATTTTATGAAAAATTGACCATATTGCCAACTAAGAACTAAGAATACGCATACAGCCTGATAGTTTAAACACCCATGCAATGAATTCTTGCCATAGCATAACTACTGTTATGGAAAAGTATTCTTGTGGACCCCATAACTATTATGGGTCACAATTCAGATTATTGGGTATACTTTGAATCCACATATGCGCATCTACAACATGCCTATGTTTTAAACGGGCTGAGTATAATAGTTTAATTTTTAGTTTCTATAAACATATATCTAACACACTACTTTTAGATTTCGCTAATAACGTAAAGTAGAGAAAACCTATTTTCCTACTTTTTGCTATTTTAAATTATAGCTTATATATAGAATTAAGATTGTTTAAGGATTGAAAGCAAATATTAAACTGAAATAAACATCTATATATCCTATAGATGTTTATTTCAGTTTAATTGTCCACTATTTCCTATTTCCCAAAATTATTGTCCACATTCAGTTAATATGGCAAATTATGTGTTAAATATGTTAATTTTTATAGAAAATAATACAATTATCCGGTAACTACAAATTTATTTAATATGATTGAATAAAATATGGATTTTTGATCGTGGACGATTTAAGTGGGACGGATATGTCAATTAATCTTTAATAGTAACCAACAAATATAGAATATGGATTGAAATTGTAACAGGATTGAAAGTAAGTAAATTTTAAACAAGAATTGACACACATGGATATATAATAAAAAAATTAAAAGAATCTTAATTATCAATCAAATTTATTATAATAAATTTTATGCTGAAATACATTATAAAACACTTTATATAATACTTAATAGAATCCTAATTTTAATATAATTATTAAAACACTTAAAAGAATCTTATATAATTATTAAAACACTTAAAAGAATCTTAAAGTACTAATAAAAATATTATAATAAATCTTTAAAACATATCAGCCATCAGATAATATTGTAAATCAAGAGTGATTAGGTTAGTTCTCTCGGTTCTCTCAAAAAGATAGGTTCTCTCTAGATCCTTCCCATATATATATATATATATATATATAAATATATATATATATATATATATATATAAATATATATATATATATATATTAAAAAGATATATGATCCGGTTATAATAGTACAGTATAGATTCTAGATTTGGCATTTGGGTGCATGCTGTATGGTGTAATTTCAGTGCACTATGAGTCTATGACATAGTGCATCATTGTCAACTGCAAGCCGGTGACAAATTAATACTGGAGTCCAAGAGAGATTTAGAAGACCATAAATTTGGTATCCAAGGAGAAGTGGTAATGCTCTACACCTATCATACATAACTTAAAACCACATTTTACTCAAAAAAATAGAATCTATATCTGTAAAATAATATTATCTTAGTTAAAGGCAGCAAGACAAACCGGTGTACGACTGTTTGTTTCTCTGAACTTCTCTTCCCAATCTCTTTGGGCTTTTTCCTCTGCTTCATACTGCTGTATGAGTTGCGCTTGTTGTTCTAAAGCTATTTCCATATCTTTGTCTTCGCCACGACCACTCGATGAGTGACCATTAGATAATATTTGATTTTCCAAGACCTCTGAAGGTTCTTTCGAGGTTTCAGGCACATTATCAGCGGAAGTAGGAACATCCGGGCTTTCAGCTACTTCACCACCTTCTAAGGGAAGTCTATTAGTGTCAATCTGCAGTTGATCAGCAGCTGATCTGACAAGACAAGACAAACAACATTTTAAATATAATAAACAAAAGTTCCCCTGCAATTTGTACGTGGAAAAATGAAAGTGGTACATGCAGAAAGCACACAAAATCTACACATGCTTCAGCAGTATCTACCAGAATTCGAGGAAATCACAATTCACACCTCCACCTATGTATTTTTTCCAATATACCTATGTTCATTATTACATGAATCTCGGCTAAGTGCAAATGTCCATTCCATCTATAATGGAATATAGCATTTCTAAGCAATTGATAATTCAACAGTGGAAGGTGGAAGAGGAGGGTGTGGGTGGGGGGGTGTGTGTGTGTGTGAGGGAGAGAGAGAGAGAGAGAGAAGATATACATGGTCTCCTTGCGTTTTATTCGGCGACATGATTTTCCAACTTGTTTTGGTGATAAATTGTTACATGGGATTACACTTCCATGCCGCCTTCTAGAAGAATCCTTGTACTTCTTTTCAAGAAAACGCGAAGAATCCTTCTCACTTTTCCAAGACAAGCTTCTACCATACGATCTCCCATCAGCTAAGTTTTCTTCCTCCATCAAGGAACTAGGACCAACCTCATTTCCAGATGGAGTTGCCTCTTGATCAGAACTCGAGTCATACTCCTCCGAAAAATCAGTCCCCCCACTGCTTTCTAAGATGGCAAGGACATCTGCCGTTGCCTTCTCAGCTTTCATTCTTTCTAGAGATACAATCTTTAGCTGCTCCTCCAGTTCCATTACCTTTTCATTTCACATTCCGATCCAAAATTGTAAGATTACAGTAAAAAGTTTAAATGATATATATTGAAATTATAGATAGGAAAAAGAAACAAAGGGATTAGGGAGAGGCAATAGGAGATCAGGGGAGGGGAGGGGGACGAACTAAGAAGATCAGGGATTCAGGATTCAATTTTTTTTTCCTTCGTTTCTTAATGGAAGAATGCAGGATCCAAATTTACAAATACATATAACACGCACACACACACACTTGTGCAGATACACACAAATAAAAAAGATTGAGACTAACCCTTCTGGCCAACTCATCAGCTCTTTGCCTTGCTGATCTTGATACAGATCTTTCAGACAGCAATCGTGCTCGGAGAAACTCAATTGTCATTGCAGTTGACTCCTCAATGTCAATACTAGCATGCCTGGTAATTTAGATATTATATCATTACAGCTTGTAGAAACTAATAGTGATGGAAGTATAGAACAGAGCAGGGATACTACATACACTTCAATTTTTTATTTTTATTTTCAGCAGATATATATTCTCAACGAAAAAGAATCTGTACTCGAATCTTACGAAATAAGCATAAATAAAACCAGTTCATTAATATAATTCACAAGTAAAGTAGAAAAGGCACCGAAGTCACACTGCACTTTATACAATAAGATAGACACCAGTTCATTACTATAATTCTTCCATACAGAATATGTTAAGTTTACTGTTAATACATAAAACCAGCACTTGTAGTAGAAGTCTTGTACTTTAATTAAATATTTTTTTAAGAAATCAGCATTGTGTAGCTCCATCACAAATTTCTCAATAAAGGTTGCAACTTTGCTTTGCACCTATTTAGCTAGTCCATCATTATATCATGCAAGTTATGGCCATTCCAGCCCAACTCACAAAGGAAATATTGCTCATTATACATTTATACGTGGTATATGATGTCAAACATTATAAATCTATTATCTATTATATATATAATAGAGCAACTAGGGGGTTTAGTGAGACAATTTAATCATCTTGAAATTACTAAATTACCCCTCTTATATTAATGATAAAAAAATTGTTCTTGAAGGGGATTGAACCTAGGACCAAGGTGTGACAAATGTGTACATATGTATCCACTACAACATCCCAACACTTAAATAACAACTTAAAAATCATTAACCACATATTCACGAAAATCACTTGTTCTATGTTTCTTAATATTTTTTGAGAGTAGTACCAATAATCTTTATAATACAAATTCGATATTAACATCTGCTACTACTACAATATTGAAATTTTTTAATGCCAACCAAATATCACTTGCTATATGTTTCTTTAATATTTAATTTAAAATTTAAAACTATCAATATATTTTCTCCTTTCTAATTATATTATCATATGTAATAATAATAAGCATAAAACGAATTTTATCTATTATTTTACATTTAAATCGTTTTCATTATTAGACATTAACAACTTATAATTGCAGATCCATTTTTTAAATTTTCGTCTTCAATAAATAAAATTTATATGTTGATTATTTTTGAAAACTACACTATTAGTCTTATAAAGTACTGAACCTGAAAACTGGAAAAGATTTTTCTCGTATACTAATCAAAAAGTTTGTAGCAGAATTTTAGAAGAAAGTTGAGGTTGTCATCGTATGACTAAATCAAATATAAACTAATATTTGTTTAAAATTTTCGAATATTTATTTTAAAATATTAAATTATTTGTGTCAAGTGATAATTGTAAGGTAAAGCGAGTAACTTATCAAGAATCAATTTATCGACTTTTTGAGAGATATAAGTAATAGTTTGCTATTAAGTTTAAACTCGGATGGAGATTACAATTATCAAATGTTTATATATATAAGCATAACACTTCAACAAAGCAGATCGTTTACTTCATAACAATACTGATGTCAATATTAACTATTATATAATTGATTTATCGCACATTTAACGTTTACATATACGATATATTTTGAAAAAAGGAATAAAAAATATATTCGTATCTAGAGCATGCCCGCACGTAGGACTAAAAACATAATTCTAATGGCAGTGTTTAAACAATATCTGCATAAACTTGTCATTTATCACTAACTGGATCTTGCCAAACCAGTATATAAAGTATTGAATCTGAAAACTGGAAAAGATTTTTCTCTTTGTATACTAATAAAAAAGTTTTTGCAAGAGGCTTTTACAAGAAAGTTGAGGTTGTCATTGTACTAAATCAAATATAAACTAACATCGGTTTAAAATTTTCGAATATTTATGATAAAATATTAAAAGTATTGAATATTAAATTATTTGTGCCAAGTGGAAATTGTAAGGTAAAACGAGTAACTTATCACGAATCAATTTACCAATTTTTGAGAGATAAAAATAATAGTTTTCTAAAATAAAGCATGTCAACAATTGTACAATTATCGAATTCAATATGTCTGCTATTAAGCTTAAACATGGATGGAGATTACAATTATCAAATATATATATATAAGCATAACACTTTAACAAATTAGGGGATCGTTAACTTCACAACAATACTGATGTCAATAATAACTATCATATAGTTGATTTATCGCACATTTAACGTTTAGATATACAATATATTTTTGAAAAAAAGAAAAAAATATGTTTGTATCTAGAGCATGTCCGTACGTAGGACTAAAAACATAATTTTAATGGCAATGTTTAAACAATATCTGCATAAACTTGTCATGTATCGCTAACTGGATCTTGACAAACCAGTATATAAAGTATTGAACCAAAGTATATAACCTGAAAACTTGAAAAGATTTTTCTCTTTGTATACTATTAAAAAAAATTTGTAGGAGGCTTTTACAAGAAAGTTGAGGTTGTCATCGTATGACTAAATCAAATGTAAACTAATATCGGTTTAAAATTTTCAAATATTTATGATAAAATATTAAAAGTATTAAATGTTAAATTATTTGTGTCAAGCAGCAATTGTAAAGGTAAAGCGAGTAACTTATCACGAATCAATTTACCAACTTTTTGAGATATATAAGTAATAATTTTATAAAATAAAGTATATCCACAATTGTACAATTATCGAATTCAATATATCTGCTATTAAGCTTAAACTCGGATAGAGACTACAATTATCAAATTTTTATATATATACAAGCATAACACTTCAACAAATTACGGGATCGTTAACTTCACAACAATATTGATGTCAATATTAACTATCATATAATTGATTTAGCGCACATTTAAGGTTTAGGTGTACAATATATTTAGAAAAAAGAATAATAAATATATTCGTATCTAGAGCATGCCCGTATGTAGGACTAAAAACATAATTTTAATAGTAGTATTTAAACAATATCTGCATAAACTTGTCGTTTATCACTAACTGCATCTTGCCAAACTAATAAATGTTTGTGCTTAGTGACATCAACCATAGAATTCAAAACTTTAAAACGTTTTCAAGGTATATCACTAGCTAACGTTATTCATTAGCACGACAAGTCCATGTACAAAATGGAAGAAATTGCATCATACAATACAATATGTACACACTTTAGTAACATGTGAGTCTAGAGCATGCCCGTGCCTCGCACGGGCTATAAAGCTAATTTATAGATAATAAGGCACTTATGAGCAAAATTAGATTACCAGTAATGATAAAACAACTAATATCAGCACATCAATTCAAAATCTATAATAATTTAAGGTCAAAGTAACAAATACATGTATAGCTAATTCTTTATTCTTCATCATCATACAACAAACTCGAATTCGGGTATATAAGTACACATTAACACTGCTAATCAGTATACATAGCTAATAGCTTAGTATAATCAGTGATTTATACCTTTGTATAGCTTGATATACATTAACTAGTGATAAAGAACAAATTTGAAGATAATTATAAGCAAAAAACAGTGTGTATGATCAGTATATATAGTATATCAGTGTGTGTAGAATACTGTGTATCAGTGCGTATGTGTTTATATATCACTGTGTGTGTGTGTGTATAGTACAACAGTGCGCTTATATATATATAGAAGAGATTAGTTGTTTTTAGTCGCCATTCGTATAGATGGAAGGAGGAGAAGACGTCGTGCATATATGTTTAGAACCACTGTTTTAATATTCATATCATGCAATCTAAATATAGCATCTGATTCACAATTGGGATTCTTTATCTTATATTTACTGGTCATAACATGCATAATATGTCAATGAAGGATGTGGGTAAGACGTTCTCACCACTAATATTCATTTCAGGCTAATACTTGCAAAATCCCCTGATGGCCTGTTCGGAAACTTGGATTTCATTTGACATTCTAGATTTTGTCAAATAACATGTTTGTTTGGATAACCACAAGAATTTGGATTTGGATTTCATTTGAAATCCAAGACATTCAAATATTAGTATAACTATGAGAATTTGAAATTACAACTCAATTCATGCCATTTCAAATCCTTCACTTGGAATGAAATACATGCCCCTAAACACAATCTAAAGAAATTAACCATAAAAAGTGCAAATGAGGAACCATTTCAATAAAATACCCCTAATATGAAATTCAACTTTAGATTGTCCAATATTCATCCAACTTCATATTGCCCAATTTTTTTTGCTCAATCGCTTACTACATTCTAATAAGGCGACGTTTGTATCAGACTGTATGCTCCAACTTTATACTAAACTTCATTTCAAAATAATCCCAAGGAAGAATTTCTATCACTGATTCACTGTCTAGCCTAATTTACTGGGAATTAATAATATCACGGTGGAGGTATTAAGGTGGAGGCATTAAAAAGCCCATACTGCACAACTAAACAGAGATTAAGTACGGCATTATATTGTTATTACTAAACAATCTTTATAAAACTCGAAAGCAAACATGCCAAGGATTTTACATATACTTTGTGGATGCTAGTAGCTAACAAAATGCAAGAAAATATATACAGCGCTAAAAGTTTTAAGGCTTGATTAATACTATAGCTAGGCACCTCGAGTATTAAGACTAGGCTTGCTACACCGATATCTCATACATTTAAAAATTCCACTAACATTGCTCCCAGTAATAAGAAACAGTCTATTTCCCCGAGTCACTATAAAGAAATTAAACATCGAAAGTGCAAAAAACAAATAAGCTCATCTCTTCATCGACAAACCTAACTAATGCTAAGTTGATAGACACAAAAAATAGAACAGATCCACTAAAAATGACCTAAAAAAGCTTAATAATTCAAAATTTTCCTCAATAAACAATATAAAATCAATCAATTCAATTGAACAACTAGTAATCAAACAGGATCATTGAATCATAAGTAATATATGCATAATTGAACGTACATTTAGCATAAAAAATGATTGAATTGAAGAAATAATACCTGTGATCTAGGGCTTCGTTCGACATTTTCGGAGCAAAATAGCTCCGTTTACTATTACAATTTATATATTGCGTAAATCGAGAGAGAGAGAGAGAGAGAGAGAGAGAGAGAGAGTGTGATTGTGTAAGGAAATATAGAGACAGAGAGGGTTGTACGTATAGAATGGGGGGGTTTGATGCCAGACCCTCAGGGAGGATTCTTTGTGGTGGACTTGGAGAATTGGTGTGCTTCCATCCAGGAGGGTAGCCTCGGAATTAACGATATTTAGTATTTATTTATTTATTTATTACTACAGAGGTGTGTTTTAAATATAAAAATATTTAAGTGTATTAAAATTGAGAAAATTGGGAGTGTTACGAGGTTAAGACATTTGCGATACAAAATAAAAAGGGTATATTTGTAAATACAAGTCCAAATCCCTGCATTCACAAATATCTCTGACTTTATACTTATCATTCTTTTAATCTCATGCAACACCCCCGAGTTCGTCCTCAAGCACATCAATCTCATTAAAATTTATGATTTTAAGTTGTTGTTTGTAAATAATTTTATTGTTAATTTTTTATTTTCTGGTTTATTTGTTTTGAAAATATTTTCTGGTTTGTTAAAAGTCGGATACAGAAATTAAAAGTTATAAATTTAATGGTGATATTATTTTTGTAAGATAATATAAAATCAAAATAAGTTATTCATAATTCACCTTTAAAAAACATAGTTTTTAAATGCGGTTCAAAATAATTTAATGCAATTCACTAAAATTACATTATTGACCTTCTTAATTTTTTGTACAACAACGATCACTTTCTTGTTTTTTTTGTATTTTCCATATAATATAATAGCATGTACACATAATCAATGTATTGTTATAAGTATATAACAAATAAATAATAGAGATATTCATTTTTTCTCATAAATATAAGTTGTTCTTCTTTTCAATTATTAGTTAAAACTGCTACATGAATATAGTCACCTTTATATATTATTTTAATACAACTTTTTTAATGATAATATATTTATAATTATTAATATTAATGTGCTATTATATTTTCAAAACCATATGATACTTAATATACGATCCATAACCTACAAAATATATGTATTTATGTTCAAAATTACTAACAAAAAGAAATTGATGATAACACTTGAAAGATGTAAAATTACAGTGATATTAGTAAATAATTTAATAGTTTAAATTACAAAAAACTTAAATTTTGTTATATTTTTTTATCTATATATTATATAATTGATACTAAAATTTAAATATGGTTAGATAATAATTCGAATTCCCCTAATTTAAAAAAAAATTAGTTGGGCTATTACATTAAACTAGCATAAAAATATGTGAGACACGGTTAATTTTCTAGCAATTAGCATAAATTTCTATTTGTTGCGGTTTAAAGATTTTTTTTTGATATAGTTGCACTTTTTTTTCATCTTTTTATAATGTACTTTAATTTATATAGATAATTTGATTGGTCGGGTCCTATAATTTTAAATGGACTATATGTTTTAATTTGTTTATTTTTTACACAAATTATTACCAAATTTTTAGAATACATAATTCGTTTAATTATTTTGTTGTACTGTCTATTTATTTTTATTATCTCATCTTTTACATTGTTTGAACTTAAAACAAATAGTTTTTCATATGTTTTATTTATGGTTTTTTTCCCAGTTATTTTACAAATATATATATTTTTTGATATGCGGTAGGTACAACAATCATATTTTGATAGTCGGTCGATACAGTTCTCATATTTTGGTATTTGCATTTTAGTTCTTTTACTACTTTACGTTAAATTATTAAAAACAACAATTCTAATCAAAATATAGGCAACTTGACCTTAATTTATTAAAAAACAACAATTTTAGTTAAAATATATTTTTAAAATATTGTTAAACACAAAACTCTTAAAACACAATTTAATCACGCTCAACCACAAACACACACGTAAATTCAACAGCGAGTTCAACAATCACATACAGTTAAACCTCAATTAAATAATACTTGATAAAGTAATAATTTGATGAAGTAATATATTTCTCTGGTCCCGACTTGAGCCAATAGGATAAAGTAATATATTCGCTAAAAGCATAAGATAATAAATTTAGAAAAAACAATTTAGGACCCAATGAAAATATAAAGTAATATACTGATATATATATATATATATATATATATTAGCCTATAACCCGTGGGTCATCAAAAAGAGATTAAAAAATTATAAATTAAAAAAATTAATGGGAATAGAAAATATTAAATAAAGAATAAAAATCAATATGATAAATTATAAAATGAGAAACTTAAATATAAATTGGAACATAGAAAAAAAAATACAAATGGGCCATTATTAATATTATTATTAAAATAATATTAACAATAAGGACAAATAGAAAAGCTAACATATTTTAATTAAAAAATGTAACTGCCCGTGATATTTATATAAGTGTTTTAATTATATTAATTGTATTTGTTAAAAAATACGTTGGCGTGTTAAAGTAGGTAAGTTTTTTTAAATAATTAAAAGCATTAAAATATATTTTAAAATAAATAAGTAAGGGTTGCACCTGATATTTTTGGAAAAAAGAGATTTTAGCGAGAGCAAATATAAAATGTAATATGTTTTAATTTAAAGGTAATTGTCCATGATATTTTTGGAAAAGGAGTATATTTTATTAGAAAAAGTGTTTTATTTATAAAAGGCAAATAATAAGGACAAATAGAAAAGCTAACATATTTTAATTTAAAAAAGTAACTGCCCGTGATTTTTAAAAGTGTTTTAATTATATTAATTGTATTTGTTAAAAAAATGTGTTGGCATGTTAAAATAGGTAAGCTTTTTTAAATAATTAAAAACATTAAAATAAGTTTTAAAATAAATAAGTAACGGTTGCACATGATATTTTTGGAAAATAGAGATTTTAGAGAGAACAAATATAAAAGGTAATATATTTTGATTTAAATATTATTGCCCGTAATATTTTTGGAAGCAATAGATTTTGTTAGAAAAAAAGTGTTTTAATTGTAAAAGTCAATCATTTAGTTACTATTTTTATATTATTTATTAAATATAATAAATGAACGAAAACCGAAAACCGAAAACCAAAAATTTCAATGTTTCAGCTTTAATAATATAGTGTGTGTATATATATATATATATATATATGAATTTATATTCATAATTTTCAGTTTCCATCAAATTCAAAATAAATTTTGTTCATAATTTTGATGGAGTATATATAAATTATATCTCATTATAGACATTATTCGTAATATATCAAATAATCATTTGTAGGATATATCTTGAGACTTTCTTACCTAACATTAGATGATGAATCTTGATATTAACTCTAATCAATATTCAATCAATCGTTAATTATGATTAATTTTACTTTATTAGTGATTTTATAAGCATTATTCTGAGTGTGATGTATCTAACATATGTTTATATTTTACACTTAATCGATTATAATTTGTTTATATAGTATAAATTTATTATTGTAATACAATTATACTTCAATTCAAACTAAAAATCTCTACCAAATTTTAAATTTACAAAAAAACATTCACATAATTTTTATTAAAATAATAAAGTATTACTATATCGATAAAATAATAGTTTATTAGATTGATAAAGTAATATTTTCTCTGATCCCAAGGATATTACTTTAAAGAGGTTTAACTGTAATTTTTTTTTAAAATTTAAGATCATCTTTAGAAAAAAGTAAGTATAAATGTAAAATAAAATATTAAATACAAGTAAGATAACAAATTTAAAAGTCACACGTCTATCGCACAGACTCTATGCTTGTATATATAAGAAGAATAATCATAAATATCATGTATGCATGTTATCGATATGTGCTATATAACAATGATTATTGTAGGAATAAGTAAAATAATTCTCGTTCGGGGATCGAGGTGGGTTCGGCGAGTGAGTTCAGGTTCGGAGATCGGGGGAGGGGGTAGTACTCCCCGACCTCGAAGTGACCGATCGCCCATACCTAGATTATTGTCTAATTTTTTTAAAACATTTAACACTAATTTTCATTAATTTAAAAATAAATAAATAATAAATATGTAAAGAAACTATTTATAATATGTTATTTATGTTATATCAATGCTTAATAATAGATTATATATATTAATTATATGAATAATTCAAATATATTGTGTTGTACAATAAACATTAGACCTTGATGTTAGAAAGTAGAATATATTATAGTTAACGTTACATATACGAAATATTTGTTTAACTAAAGGAAAGATAAAAATTACACCACACATAATATTGTTTTAAAATTTAATATTAAAATTGTTATGGATTAAAAAACGTGCTTGTATATTAATTGTTAGGATTTATGAGCTTTCGAGCTTTTATGGCTGCACTTGTGTTTCGAGACTAAATCGGTCCTCACAAGATGCCTACGTATCTCAATCGGTGCTGAGAATCAAGCCAAAGACGTAGTTCTGATTGTAGGATCAGGTCCTTTATATAGGCGTCAGGAGCCTTGTATTTAGGGTAAGTTTAGGAGTCTTAGCTAATAAGTCTCCTTTTTGATAATGGATAAACATCGTATTTCTTGCTGAATAAGTCTTTTCCTTGTTGATAAAGGCTATGACTCATTAAATGGGATTCTGGATCCTTCTTTGATGAATTTACCATATTTTGGACTCTTTTCATGAGCTGTATATTTTCCTTATTTATTAATTACGAAATTAATAAATAATCAGGGTTTTGGGCCTTAATTATTGGGCCTTTCCAATGAATCATTAATGATATTTCTATAATTACTTTTCTGACCATATCATTTGCCCCCCAACTTCTCGGAAAATCTTCCTGGGGTTTTCGTAGAAGTTATAGCGTATTTTTCCCAATTTTGACCAGGAAACAGGTCAAATTCAACCAGGAAATAGGTCATTTTCGACCTCATTTTCGACCAGGAAACATGTCATTTTCGACCTCGTTTTCGACCTCAACTGGAGTGAGGTCGAAGGCTTCGACCTCAAATTCTAGGTCTTTTTCGACCTCAACTCTTCGACCAGGATTTAGGTCAATTTCGACCTCGAATCCTTTTGTTTTCGACCTCAAATTGGTGCGAGGTCGAAGGATTCGAACTCATTTTCTAGTATGTTTTCGACTTCGAGCCTTCGAACTCGATCTAAGGTCTTTTTTCGATTTCAATCTCTTTTTTGATTTCATTTGGGGTGCGAGGTCGAAGGATTCGACCTTGATTTCCCGTATATTTTCGATCTCGATCGTACGACCTTGATCTAAGGTCTTTTCGACCTCAAATCTATTCTCTTTGATTTTTGCCTTGTCTTCAAAATTTTATTGAGCCTTAATTTGGCCTCATTTTATTTGGGCCTTGAACTTTATTCGTTTTTGGGCCTTAATGCTGTTTAGCCTCAAATACGTTGGGCTTAGATTTCGCCGAGCCTCAAGCTCCTTTGGGCCTAGCCTCAATTTATTTGGGCTTTAATTTTTTGAAGTCCAATGAGAGGTTTATGGGCCTTAACTGGCCATAGTCGGTTGCCCTTCCCTTAACCGGTTGGGTGACCGGCTGCCATGATTATAAAAGAGTGAGATTTCCATTTTCACTCTTCACTTCATACTTTCAATTTCCAAAAAATTCCTCTCTAGCATTTCTAGTTTTCTCTCTACTTATTCCGTAGTAAGGCGATTTCTGGCGAAGTTTCTGCGGCCGTATTCTTGTTTTTTTGGGTTTAATCTTCATCGTTTGGAGATTTTCTGGGTTTAATCTTCATCATTTGAAGATTTTCTGGGTTTTTGCTTGAAGATTTGCAGATTCTGGGATTTCTCCTTGAAGCTTTGAAGCTTTTC
Organism: Heracleum sosnowskyi; assembly: GCA_030848705.1. Classification (NCBI taxonomy): domain Eukaryota; kingdom Viridiplantae; phylum Streptophyta; class Magnoliopsida; order Apiales; family Apiaceae; genus Heracleum; species Heracleum sosnowskyi. Next base: position 18,367,004 of record CM061239.1, read on the forward strand.
TGTGTTTTACTTTGAAGTTTTGAAGATGTCTGATCGCGCTGCTCAACGTCTCCAGAAAGTTAATCAAGCTTCCAAGAGAGGTATCATTATTCGTTCTTCTCATATGTCTCTTCAAGATATGATTTTAGAACGTAGTGATGAATACCCTTCAGTTTCGCATTTAGATTCCTTTGATTGTAGCAATAAGTTTCACGAAATTGACTTGATTAGGGATTATAATAAAATGTATAGAGTTAAAACTCTATATAGACTTGTCCCAGCTAGCCCAGGAGATCGTTCTTTCCATTGGCGTCCTGATGCTCTATACATTTATAAGGACGCCATAGTTGCAGGGATTAGATTCCCTTTTCATGACTTCATTCCCAAGCTTTTGGCAGACGTTAGGATTAACCCTTGCCAACTTCCCCCAAATGCCTGGAGAATAATTATGTGTTTTATTGTTCTTTGTTTGAAGAACAACTTTCCCCTTTTTGTTGCTTTATTTAGGAAGATTTTTCAGTTTAAAAATAGTTCCGCCATTTCCCTGGGTTGGGTTTATATTAACCATCGCCCTTCTAAACCTCCCATTTTTCACCCAAAATCCATTCCTGACAATAATCCAAAGTGGAAGAATGAATTTATGTACTTAGTTTGGGAAGGAGGGGATTGGGGCACCCTATTCCGTAGATCTTTCAGTAGGGTCTCGGATGGTAGCCCTAATGATATTATTTTGAATGATGAGGATGCCCATGCCTGTGCCGAGCTCACCAAGGATGATTATGCTACAATGGCATGGGAGCTCCTGGACGAGTTTCAGCTTAAGTCCTTGGGACTTTCAAGCGTTTCTGATAAGGGTAATTCTTATTTCATTCTTTCCTTTATTTATCTAAAATTGTCTTATACCCACTGTTTCTTTCCTTGAGTTTTTGCAGCTGCGACCTTTATTAACAAGACTAACGAGCCCCAGGATGGTGAAACAGCTAGAATGAAGAGGGCTCGTTTGGGAGGGAAGGATCCCCGTGCTACAAGTGTCCCAGCCTTTATAAGGCCCCATGTGGACATTGTTGAAGAGGTTGAGGGTCCTTCCTCGGCCAAGAGCTCAGTTTGGCGCCCCAACTGGGGTCTTAGGAAGAAAGACACCGTGGTGGGGGTGTCTAAGCATGCTGCTGAGTGGTCATACCACTCCTTGACTCCTTGTGACTACAAGGATTTTGTCTCCAACTCTACCATTGAGGGAGTGGAGCATGCAGGTGCCCAGGCTATCGCTGCTGTAAGTTTTCTTACTTCCCTTTTTTCTTTGTAGTTTTCAATGTATTTCAAGTTCATATCTTGACTTATAACTTGTTTGCAGGCTAATGCCAACTTCCAAGGGGCTCTCTTTCAAGCCAAGGCTTGGCGCTCATCTTCAGAGGCCAACCAAGGCAAGTTTGAGAAGTCCCAGGAGGAGGTGGGTTCCCTGAGGGCCACTCTTTCTAGGAGGGAGAATGAGCTAGCCGATTCCCAGGCTGAACTGGTTTCTCTGAGGAGGAGCAAATATGATTTTATCGATGAGTACCTTGACTCCCAGGAGTACAAGGACTTGATTGGTAAGCATGATGAGCTCCTCTTCCCAGTTCAATTCACTAGGGGATGAGATGGCGCTCTTGCTGAAGTCTTGGAGAAGATGCCTGGATCTCTCATCCTTTCTGACTTTCCAAGCCCCTATGCCCCTACCCCTCTAGAGGTGGCTTTGGCTGGAGAGGATGATATGGATGAGGATGACAAGATTTTGGATCTAGGACATTCTTCTCCTCCTTGTCAGACAGCCGGGGCTGACTCTGCAGCTACTCGCTCTGATTCTGGTTCAGACTCAGAAGAAGAGGAGGAGGACACCGTCGACAAGGGAGGAGAAGCTTAGATTATGTAGTCTTTTCTCTTGTAGCTATTTGTAGTTCTAACTTTTGTATTATCTGCCTTCGGGCATAACTTAACTTTTGTAAGTTTTTATTTATCATCTTGTGATTTTCCTTGAATGTTTTGTCAACACTCAATGCATATAAGCTTATCATAAATCATGAAAAAATGCTAAATTGAATCATAACTTGAAAATGGGTTCAACCCTTACATAATACTCAAGTTTAAAAACTTGGATTGGTTTCATCGACCTTATTCTTACTAGTAGTGAGTCCAGTTAGGACATACTTTAAACATAATAGACTTTTAAGTTTGAAGTATGCCAAGTTCTTGGCACTTCAATCCCTTCCAGGGTTTCTAATTTGTAGGAGCCTCGACCAAATACGCTCCTGACACGATATGGTCTTTCCCAATTTGGGGCCAACTTGCCTTTTTGTCCAACTCTGGATGTCTCAATTTTTCGGAGGACTAAGTCTCCTTGACGGAAGAATCTCTCTTTAACCCTTAGGTTGTAATAGAAAGATGTTCGTTTCTGATGTTCAACTATCTTGGCATTTGCCTCATCTCTAACTTCATCAATTAGATCTAAAGCTAGCCTCAATCCTTCTTCATTTGTTTCTGGCTCATAAGCTTCAACTCTTGGAGATGTGTGAGTAATCTCCACTGGAACCACTGCCTCTGTCCCGTATTCCAACAGAAAGGGGGTTGCTCCAGTGGTGACTTTACAAGTAGTACGATATGCCCATAGTATGGGGAGCAATTCGTCTACCCAAGTGTTTCTAGAGCGTTCAACTCTTTTCTTCAGTCCATCCAGGATAATTCGATTAGCAACCTCAGCTTGCCCATTTGCTTGAGGATGGGCAACAGAAGTGAAGCGTAACTTGATATCATTCTCATCATAATACTTCTTGAATTCATAATTGTTGAACTGAGTTCCATTGTCTGTGACTAAGATACGTGGAATCCCGTATCTGTATATCACATTCTCCCAGAAGAAATGCATCACCTGTTTGGTGGTTATCTTGGCTAAAGGTTTAGCCTCAATTCACTTGGTGAAGTAGTCGATTGCTACTATCAAGAACTTTCTTTGAGCACTTGCCATTGGAAATGGGCCAAGTATATCCATTCCCTACATGGCAAAGGGGATCGGTGAGTTAATGGATGTCATCATCTCTGGTGGTTGTCTAACCACTGGTGCATGCTTTTGGCACCGTTCACATTTCTTCACGTAGCTCTTAGCATCTTCAAGTATGCTTGGCCAATAGAAACCTAGACGAGTGACTTTATGAGCAAGGGCTCTGCCCCCCAAGTGCTGCCCACAAATTCCTTCGTGTACCTCCCTTAGGGCCAATTCTGCCTCTTGGGGTCTCAAACATTTCAGATAAGGAATGATGAAAGACTTCTTGTATAGGATTTCCTCAATCAAGGCATACCTTAGTGCTCTCACATACAGCTTTCGTGCTTCTGAAGTGTCATTGGGTAGCCACCCAGTTTCCAGATGAGCTTTGATGGGATCCATCCAACAACTAGCAACATCAATAGGTGCTACCAACTTTCCATTGATGCTTGGAGTCTTCAAGACTTGGAAGTACACACTTCCAGCGTAATTCTCAATTTCAGAAGAAGTAAACTTAGACAAGGCATCGGCCTTCATGTTCTCTTCTCTTGGAATATGTTCTACATAACATTCATCAAACTGAGTCATGATGGCCTTGACAAGTTTCAAGTACTTGGCCATGACTTCATCTCTGGCCTCAAACTCCCCATTTACTTGAGAAACCACTAGCCTCGAGTCTCCACATACTTTCAGAGTTTTAACTCTCAAGGCTCCAGCCAGCTCTAAACCAGCTATCAGGGCTTCGTATTCAGCTTCATTGTTTGTCGTTGGGAAGTCAAGTTTCAGTGCGTACTCTATGAAAAATCCATCAGGACTTTGTAGCACTAAATCTGCTCCATTTGATTTTGTTTTTGACGCTCCATCAAAATAGAGCACCCAATATTCTTTGAACACCATCTCTTCATCTTTCTTGTCTTCCTCTATCACTTCCTGCCCCCCGACTTCCTAGTTGTCAATGGTGCATTCAACCATGAAGTCAGCGAGTGCTTGAGCTTTTATGGCCGTTCGAGGCTTGTACTTGATGTCAAATTCTCCCAATTCAATAACCCATTTGTTCAACCTTCCACTAACTTGAGGGCTATGCAAGATGTTTCTTAAGGCTGATTAGTCAATACCTCTATCTTGTGAGCCTGGAAGTATGTGCGTAGCTTTCTTGAGGCCATTATCAAAGCTAAGACAAACTTCTCAATCGTAGAGTAGTTTATTTCTGCCCTATGTAGAATCTTGCTTACGTAGTAAATGGGTTTCTGAACCTTCAGTTCTTCCTTTACCAAAACGGCTCCAAGGGCTGTGTTAGAAACAACCAAGTACATATAGAGAATTTCCCCTGGATTTGGTTTTGCCAACAATGGTGCCTCAACCATGTATTTCTTCAGGGCCTCAAAGGCCTCTTGGCTTTCAGTTGTCCATTCAAATTTTTTCACGTTTTTGAGTGCTTTGAAGAAGGGTAAACACTTCTCTCCTGACTTGGAGATAAATCTTCCCAATGCTGCCACTCTTCCCGTTAGTTTTTGGACATCCTTGACAGTCTTTGGTGGTTCCATGTCTAGAATTGCTTTGATTTTGTCGGGATTAGCCTCGATTCCTCTCTTGGAAACTAGCAGACCTAAAAACTTTCCCGAGCCTACCCCAAAGGCACACTTAGCTGGATTCAACATCATCTTGTGGTGCCTCAGCACTTCGAATGCCTCTCGGAGGTGCTCTATGTGATCGGCCTTATCGAGGCTTTTGACTAGCATGTCATCTACGTAGACCTCCATGGTTTTTCCAATTAGGTGTCCAAAAATTTTGTTCACCAACCTTTGGTAGGTTGCCCCTGCATTCTTAAGTCCAAATGCCATGACTAGATAACAGAAAACACCAAAGTCAGTGATGAATGATACATTGGAGATGTCATCTTTGTGCATTTTGATTTGGTTGTATCCGCTGAAGCCATCCATGAAGCTGAGCATCTCGTGTCCAGATGTAGCATCTATTAATGCATCAATCCTTGGTAAGTGAAAACAATCCTTAGGACATGCATCATTCAAGTCAGTGAAGTCCACACACATCCTCCATTTTCCATTGGCCTTTTTGACCATCACGGGGTTAGCCAACCATTCCGGGAATTGTATCTCTTCAATGAATCCGGCCTCCAAAAGCTTTTCTACTTCTTGTTTAATGGCCTCTTGTCTTTCTGGAGCAAAATTTCTCTTCTTTTGTTTCACAGTCTTTCTTTCAGGATCCACATTCAACTTGTGATTTATCAATTGGGGATCAATCCCTGGCATGTTAGCCGCTGTCCAAGCAAATACGTCATTATTCTCTTTAAGAAAAGATATGAGCTTGCTTTTCAATGGCTCAGGCAGTAGTGCTCCAACATAAGTCACCTTCTCCGGTTCACCAGGGACTAAGGGAATGGGGATTAAATCCTCCGCTGGTTTCCCTCTTCGGTCCTCATTGTCACTAGTATCCATATCTTCAATTGGGAGAACCTGCCCCCCTATTCCATCAGGCCTTAACGCAGCTACGTAACAACTTCTAGCCATTTTTTGGTCTCCCCGTTCTTCACCAATTCCATTCCTCATTGGGAACTTGATTTTCAGATGATAGGATGAGGCAACGGCCTTGAACGCATGGAGACCAGTCCTTCCCAGGATTGCATTGTAGGTCAAAGTTGCCTTTATAACTATGAAGTTCAACATCTGAGTAGACGTATTCGACCCTTGCCCCATTGTCATTGGGAGTTGGATAGTGCCTTCCACCTTTGACTCCACTCCATTGAATCCATATATGGGCATATTCGAGGGTGTCAACTGAGAGTCAGTATAGCCCATCTTGATAAAAGCATCATGGAACAAGATGTCCACTGAAGCTCCATTGTCGACCAAAACTCTCTTGGTTTCAGAATTTCCTATCACAGGAACGATGACTAAGGGGTCATCGTGGGGAAACTTCACTCCCTCCAGGTCTGAATCATCAAAACCTATTGATACTTCTGTTCAGGCACGCTTCGGTGCTTCTCCAACCACGGTCATTACTTCTCGAGCATAAGCCTTTCTTGAGTCTCGGGAGGACCCATCAGCAGTTGGCCCTCCGAATATCATGTTGATTACCGGCCCTCGGGGCTTGGGATTTCGATCTTGATCATTGTCCCTTATGTCATAATCCTTTCTTTCATTGTTCCCCCTTTGACTCCCTTGGTTTCCATCTTTGGTGAACTTACTAAGCTTTCCTCTTCGTATCAGAAATTCAATTTCATCTTTCAATTGCCTACAATCGTCGGTGTCATGACCGACTTCCTTGTGGAACCTACAGAATTGGTTTTGGTTCCGTTTGGACATGTCAGCCCTCATTGGCTTCGGCCATTTGAGATCTCCTTCCTTAGCTATCTCCATCAGAATTTGACTCCTGGGAGTGTTCAATCTTGCATACTCCGTGAATTTTGGCCAAAAATTGTTCCTCTTGGGTAGAGAATCAGAATCCTTTGATGTTCTAGGAAACTTTTCCTTGACATCATACTCCTGTGTTTCCTTTCTCTTCTTTGAATTTCCACTACCACCAGTAGTGGGCTCATACTTTCTCATGCTTTCTTCAGCCTTGATGTATTTTCCGGCTCTATCTTGGAGCTTCAGCATGCTCTCGGGTGGATGTTTTGCTAACGATCTTTTGAAGTGATCATCAGTAGTTCCTTGTTGCAGGGCTATCATAGCCACTTTGTCCTCTAAGTCCAGGACTTTCAGATCCTCCCGGGTGAATCGGTTGATATAATCCCTTAGGGCTTCATTCTTTCCTTTTTGGATTCCCATGAGTGATGCAGAGCTTTTCTCATGCACTCTTCCACTAACGAATTGATTGATGAATGCTTTGCTTAGTTCCTTAAAAGACCCAATAGAGTTGGGAGGAAGACGGCTATACCAGCGTTGGGCCATGCCTGTCAAGGTTTGTGGAAACGCCCTACACTTGACCGCATCATTGACTGGCTGCAACAATAGTGCATTGGAGAAGGTTCTTACATGATTTGCGGGATCCCCCGTTCCATCATTAGCCTTAATCGTTGGCATCTTAAATTTCCTGGATATGGTGGCTTTCATGATGTCTTGAGTAAACGGTGGTGTAGGATCATCAGGATCTCCTTGGGGCAACAAAACACTAGGATCACCCCTTGGGGCTTCAACCCTCTTATTCCTTCTTGGTGTTGGGTCCAGGTTGATTATCGGGACTCTTCCAGTTGCTCGGCCTTGAGATTTAGCGGCCTCCTCCCCATCAATGAGTTTCTTGAGTCTTGCAGTCTCTGCCTCATGGGCTGCAATTTTCTCCTTAGTAGTTTGGGGTTGTTCCCGATTTGTTTGGGAAGAACACTTCCTCCTTGGGGCGACATCCCTCTCTTCCCCAGATGTATAATCCTCATCCTCGGTATAGGGACTCGAGTAGTCTTGAATCAAAGGGGTCCGTCGAGTTTGGTGATTTTGAGGTCCCAGACCTTGTATATAAGGGGGGACATATGATTCATGGTAAATGGGGTTGAGACCACTACCGCCCGCCATGGGTCGAGGGGGCATGCCATAGCTTGGCATCCCCAAAGTTTGAGTAGTGTATCGGGGGAGATCAGTAGTGTGGAGTTGAAGACCACTTGGTGCATTCATGAGTAGTGGGGAGGTCGTGATTGGTTGCTGGTGAGCGGTCTCTTGTGGATTAGATCCATGAATGACCATCTGCAGGGGATTCGTCCCTTCAACCGAAATTGGGATCTCCGGTCCTTGAGTATTGGTGGGGATATTCGCCCCCTCAGTGCCAGTAGTTGGCGGTGGTTGATTTTCGTGAGTATCAGCCTCAGAGGTGATAGGAAGTTCCTCAGAAACTGGAGTATCTCGAGTTGTTCTCCGTGTGTTTGCCATGGTTGATGTTGTCTTCCCACAGACGGCGCCAAATGTTATGGATTAAAAAATGTGCTTGTATATTAATTGTTAGGATTTATGAGCTTTCGAGCTTTTATGGCTGCACTTGTGTTTCGAGACTAAATCGGTCCTCACAACATGCCTACGTATCTCAATCGGTGCTGAGAATCAAGCCAAAGACGTAATTCTGATTGTAGGATCAGGTCCTTTATATAGGCGTCAGGAGCCTTGTATTTAGGGTAAGTTTAGGAGTCTTAGCTAATAAGTCTCCTTTTTGATAATGGATAAACATCGTATTTCTTGCTGAATAAGTCTTTTCCTTGTTGATAAAGGTTATGACTCATTAATTGGGATTCTGGATCCTTATTTGATGAATTTACCATATTTTGGACTCGTTTCATGAGCTGTATATTTTCCTTATTTATTAATTACGAAATTAATAAATAATCAGGGTTTTGGGCCTTAATTATTGGGCCTTTCCAATGAATCATTAATGATATTTCTATAATTACTTTTCTGACCATATCAAAAATTTTATAAGATTGGTAGTATGTATAATTCTGTATAATATTCTAAGAATTAAAAAAATCAAGTTTGATAAATATTATAAATCACCTTTATTTTTATTCAAAACTTTAAATAATGATAAATATAGGATAAAGAAAGATGTGGGCACTGGGGTTTATGTAATATGATTTTTTACTCAAAATCAAAAGAAACCATGTAGCTTAATGATTATAAGGATGACTTCTTTAGAGAAGGTCAGGGGTTCTGTGACGCCCCGACACTGGCACCACTAAAACATACTACTAAACAAGCAACCAAACCCTGTTTATAATATAAATACATAAGACAACATTAAACAAGCTACCCACAAAGCCTAGATCGCATCCAGGTTCAAGTTTGAAATAACATACTACACAAAACCAAAAGAAACAGATTCTAGTGTCATCACATACAACTGGCTAATCTTATGTCATAAACTAGCAAAAGAGCTGAACTCCTAGTGCTTGGTACTAGTGGGTACCAACCTGGTCAAACTGTCTCCTAAATGCGGCTCCTGAACCACCTGTCCTCTTACGGGCAGTCTGCATAGTTCTCACCATACTTGCTAACTGTAAAGGGTTAGATAATAACAAAAGGAGTGAGCTACAAAGCTCAGCAAGTGTATGATAAAAGACAACAACTTCAAACAGAATAAATGAATCAAGGCATCTGATGTAGAACAGGGTTTCATAACGAAAGTCAATAGCAGGGTTTCTTAACAAGAATCGATAACAGGGTTTCATAACAAAAGTCAATAGCAGGGTTTCTTAACAAGAATTGATAACAGGGTTTCATAACAAAAGTCAATAGCAGGGTTTCTTAACAAGAATTGATAACAGGGTTTCATTACAAGAATCAATAGCAGGGTTTCTTAACAAGAATCAATAACTAAACGGATTGGAATTAGAGCCACACGCTACGAGCTAAGCTAGGTGATCAGCCAACGCATTAGCTCCGGGTCACATATTTAATGTGACTCCAAACACACACTGGATCCATAGGCAACATATTGGCCTTAAATAATTCATAAATCAGACCGGCGTAACGGTCAAAGTCAAATCTCCAATTCCAGGGTTGAATAAAATTTCAGATTAATCACAATGACTAAGGGTGTCAAGATTTCAATTGTAAATCAAGTCTATATGAACGACTTGTTTCAGTTTTACAGATTTCAATTCACGATAACGCTTGAGGGATTCAAATGATAATGAAAAAAATAGAAAGGTCATGTTATAGGGTCAAGCAAAGGTATTAAGCAATAATCATGTTATAAGTAAGCATGACAATAAATGGGTTTAAGACAAAGCATGATAGGTTTACAAAGATATAGTTACAAGAGGGCACAAAATGTTCAAAGGTATTATATGAAAGGAAAGGTAAAAGAAAGAATACTGGTTAAAGAAAACGTTCGCATCATAATTTAAGAGAAGCTGCCACTTGAACAATAAGTGGAGGGAATAGACACTTGCCTTATCAAGGAGACAACTAGGGTTCTTCTTTTCCTATCTGAGCTAGCTCCTTTCCTGGTCGCCTACTTGGACCTATAAAAAAAATTTAGCTCCACTTAGAATCTTAACTTAGCTTTTCCCCTCAGTATTTACGTAACCAACAATAGATTCTAAAATCTACCCTTGCGATACATATATACTTGACATAAACATCCAACAAACGAAATCACATAACATCCCTTGAGGTTTTTGACGGAAAAACCTTAGGATAAAGTATTTTATTAACACTTACTAGCATTTTAAAAATAAAATCCACTAATTCAAGTAAGCATATAAGACCAAACCATACATATAAATTTTGGAATTACTTAACAAATTATAAGATAATATTGCGACGACAAAACAACTAGTAATTTTATTTAATGACCATATTAACATTAAATAATTAAATAAATTAGAAAGAATTCTATTATTTATTGTACACAATTAAATCTATACAAACAATTCACAATTACCTACTAAAAAATAAAGTAAATTAATTACTAGATAGTTACTTATAGAATTTACTCCACCTTAACAAATATAAATTTACAAACCACCAAGAAATGCAAAATAATCATACTTAAAATTTAATTAACCTCTAATTAATGTTACTCTCTCTCTCTCTCTCTCTCTCTCTCTCTCTCTCTCTCTCTCTCTCTCTCTCTCTCTCTCTCTCTCACTGCCTCTCGGCCAACCCAACACACACACACAAAACACCTATACTCACCTTCCCAATACACTCTACACATTCTCACATGAGCATTTAAATAAACCATACTCACACTAATTATTCTCTTTGCTCCACACTCAACACTTAACTCACATCACACTCAACATTCTCACTTATTACTTACACACACACACACCAGCACACACACACGCGACATACACACACACACCTGCACACACACACCCGAGAGCACACACACACAAAAAAATAAATTCTACACCTTATTTCTTCCTACTTTTGACCATGTCCTCCTTTACATCTCATCCACCTAAACACCATTAATCAAACCAATGCCAATACTCCCATTTATACTTACAAAGTAAATCACAAAATATTCATAAGACACTTAAAACTTAGAGAAATCACTAGTTCTAAAAAAAATCTATAACATGTAATAGTATTATAACTAGTCATCATCAAAATTCAAAACTTAATGACTTACAAAGAAAAAGGAATGGCAAAATAACCATAAAACTTCACATGCATCTACTTATACAAACTAATACTACTAGATCCTTTCATAAAAATGTCATGCAACATAAAACTTTACATAAACAATCTTTAAACACCATAAAAACAAAAATCCTTGAAAATCATGTGTTTTTCTAACATGCAATGATGCATAAGTATCACTACTCAAGATCTAAGGGGAACAAGTTTTGCATGCAAGAATTCAAGACACTCGGCTCCATGGAAGTCATTGCCGAGGTCGAGTTCTTCTCCGGTGAGCCCAATCTTGCGGGTCTCATCAAGAAGACACTCTAGTTTACACGAAAAAGTTTGCATGTCTCTTGAAACATAAGTATTGCAAGGATGATAAACACCCATAAAAATGAAACTTCAAGAGAAAAGAAAAAGAGATACACATATATGGGTATGTGCTTACAAGATGGAAATATTGTTGAGAACAACTTTTGAGAAGGAATGAAATTGAGAAGAAGAAGAAAAGGGGATGGGGGCCTTCGGGAAAATGGAGAAGAAGGGGAGAGGGAGAGAGCCGAGGGAGAGAATGAGAGAAAAGAGGTGGGTGGGCTTGGGAATGAATGAAAAGAATGTGGAGTCAAAGCCCTTTTATGTGAGTTTTTATGTAGTGGAATTAGGAAGTTACTAAACTAACCTTCTAGTATAAAAGGGAAGAGAGTTTGGTCAAGGCTAGTGGTGTCATTTCATAATTAAAAGTAGAGTCTCATTTCTAAATAAAAATCATGTTGTTAGTTGGTGAATAAATAAAATGCATTTGAAAATATAATCACCACTAAAATAATATTTGAATAAAAATCCAAATAGGGAAAAATTAAAGATGCTTGTATCACTAAATATTCTAAATTTACCATAACCCATGGTACATAAAAATTATTAATAGATAATAAGAGATAAAATAAATAAAAATGAAATTTACACACAATCACTATGATACCACTCAAATATTAAAATTATTAGAAATAAAAATCTCGAATGCTAGAACTAGCAAAATAATATTTACAAAATTTAAAACGAATTATTCTAACATAAGAAATCTACTAAACCATTATCACACACATAAAAATATAGTAGGAAAAAAAATTTAGTCACATTCACCTAATAAAATATTTTATAAACCAAAATTTGTAAGGCGTTACATCCTTCCCCCCTTAAAAGGATTCTGTCCCCAGAATCTATTACGTAAATAACTGAGGGTACTTTTCTAACATCTCACTTTCTAATTCCCAGGTTGATTCTTCAACCCTAGGGTTCCTCCACAATACTTTAACTAATACAACTGATTTATTTCTAAGTACTTTCTCACTACGATCTAATATTTGGATCGGCTGCTCTACATACGACAAGTCGGCTTGGATTTCTATCGGTTCATACTCAATCACATGCTTCGAGTCAGGATTGTACTTTTTGAGCATTGAGACATGGAATACATTATGAATGTGCTGCATATGCGGGGGTAGGGCTAACTCGTATGCAACTCTTCCGACACGCTTCAATATTTCAAATGGACCTATAAATCTTGGATTGAGTTTTCCTTTCTTTCCGAATCTTGTCACGCCTTTCCACGGGGACACTTTGAGTAGTACTGGTTCACCGACTTCAAAATCAACATTCTTCCTTGCTGGATCTGCATATTTCCTTTGTCTATCCTGAGCGGCTAACAATCTTTTCTGAATGAGCTCCACAGTTTCTTTCGTTTGTTGCACCAATTCTGGTCCCAATATCTGGCGCTCTCCAACTTCGTCCCAACATACTGGGGATCGACATTTCCTTCCGTATAAAGCTTCGTAAGGAGGCATTCCAATGCTGGCATGATAACTATTGTTGTACGAGAATTCTACTAGGGGCAAATGTTCATCCCAGTTGCCTTTAAAGTCTAAGGCACACACTCTTAACATATCTTCAATGGTTTGAATGGTTCTTTCGCTTTGTCCGTCGGTCTGCGGGTGATAAGCTGTGCTCATTTTAAGTTGAGTTCCTAGACGTTCCTGAAACTGTCGCCAAAATCTTGAATTAAATCTGGGATCTCTGTCTGACACGATAGACACGGGAACTCCATGGCGTACAACTATCTCTTTCAAGTACATGTGAACTAACTTATCCATCGAAAATCTCTCATTGATTGGCAAAAAGTGAGCTGATTTTGTTAATCGATCCACGATAACCCAAATAGCGTCGTGATTTGACTTAGTCCTCGGTAGTCCTACAATGAAATCCATCGCAATGTGCTCCCATTTCCACTCGGGAATCTCTAAGGGTTGTAGTAATCCACTAGGTCTCTGGTGTTCCGCTTTAACTTTTTGGCACACATAACACTTGCTAACCCATTCTGCAATTTCTCGTTTCATATCAGGCCACCAAAAATTTTCCTTTAAGTCACGGTACATCTTGGTGCTTCCAGGGTGAATCGAATACCTTGAATTATGAGCATCATGCAGTATTTCACCTTTAAGTTCTTTCACATTGGGTATCCAGATCCTTGAAGAAAATCTCAAGATTCCTTTGTCGTCCTTCTGGGTGCATATTTCCTCACCGGTTAGATTGTTGACTTCATGGTTCATAATCTCCTCTTGACACTTTCTTATCTTTTCTAACAACTCTGGTTGAAACGTCATGGTATGTATCTTCTCTTCAGTGGATTCTCGAGCATAGACTTTCAATTCCAACTTTTCGAATTCTCTGGACAATTCCTTGGTCATCGTCAGCATGTTTAATCTCTCTTTCCGACTTAGTGCATCTGCCACTACGTTCGCCTTACCGGGGTGATAACTAATAACACAATCGTAGTCCTTGATCAATTCTAACCACCTTCTTTGTCTCATGTTCAATTCCTTCTGGGTAAAGATATACTTTAAGCTCTTGTGGTCTGTGAAAATTTCACACTTTTCTCCATACAGATAATGTCTCCAAATCTTCAAAGCAAACACTATGGCGGCTAACTCCAAATCATGTGTGGGATATCTTTGTTCATGAGGCTTAAGTTGTCTTGACGCATACGCAATCACCTTATCATGTTGCATTAACACGCAACCTAATCCTTTATGTGACGCGTCGCTGAAAATCACGAAGTCTCCTTTATTGTCTGGCAATGCTAAAACTGGCGCGGTTACTAACCTTTTCTTCAATTCTTGGAAACTTTCCTCACACTTACTCGTCCATTCAAATTTCTCATTCTTCCGGGTTAACTTGGTCAATGGTACCGCAATCTTAGAAAAATCGTTAACGAATCTTCTATAATATCCAGCTAATCCCAAGAAACTTCTCACTTCTGTTGGTGTCCTCGGTCGCTCCCAATTCATCACAGCTTCAACTTTGGCAGGATCAACTCGGATTCCGTTACTACCAACAATATGTCCAAGAAACTGTACTTCCTTCAGCCAAAATTCGCATTTGGAAAATTTCGCGTACAACCTTTCTTTCCTTAGGGTGTCTAAGGCTATCTTCAGATGTTCGGCATGTTCTTCTTCAGTTTTGGAGTAAATCAATATGTCATCAATAAAAATTATCACGAACTTATCCAGATACTGTTTGAATACTCTGTTCATTAGATCCATGAAAGCTGCGGGTGCATTTGTTAATCCAAAAGCCATCACTAAAAATTCGTAGTGTCCATACCTCGTTCGGAATGCTGTCTTTGGTATGTCTTCTGGTTTGATCTTGAGCTGATGATATCCTGAACGTAAATCAATCTTAGAAAAACATGTGGCTCCCTTGAGCTGATCGAACAAGTCATCTATCCTTGGTAATGGATACTTATTCTTGATCGTTACTTTGTTTAATTCTCGATAATCGATGCATAGCCTCATACTTCCGTCTTTCTTCTTCACGAACAAAACTGGCGCTCCCCAAGGTGAAGTGTTGGGCCTTATAATTCCCTTATCCAATAACTCTTGCAATTGAGTTGCCAATTCTTTCATTTCTGCCGGTGCCATCCTATATGGAACTTTGGAAACAGGTTCCGTGCCTGGTGCTAACTCGATTGTGAACTCAATTTGTCGATCGGGAGGCAATCCTGGAAGTTCGTCCGGAAATACATCTGGAAATTCGTTGACTACGGAAATCTCTTCTATCTTGGGAGCTTCCTTACTTTTATCTTCAACATACGCTAAATATGCTTCACAGCCTTGTCTTAACATCCTTTTTGCTTGCATAATCGTAAGAAACGTCTTTATTTGCTTTTGGCCCTTCCATACGATTTTTCTACCTTCTGGAGATTTTAGAATGACCTTCTTGCCCTTACAATCGATTTGCGCACTATTCTCTGCTAACCAATCCATTCCTAGGATAACATCGAATTCTCCCAATTGAAAGGGTATCAAGGAGATAGGGAAATGACATCCGGATATCTCGACCACGCACTGGGGACAAATTTGATCCGCTAAAACTCGATCCTGATTTGCTAGCATGATACTAATGGCTTCATGTAATTTCCTAACTTCGCATCCCAATTTAGCAACAAAATCCTTAGAGATAAACGATCTAGTAGCGCCTGAATCAATTAACACTTTAGCTGTAACGGTATTGACAAGAAGTATACCTGCTACCACATCGGAGCTTTGTATGGCATCTTTCATGTTCATGTTGAAGGTTCTGGCTGGTGCTGAGCATGCTGGAATGTGATAGGGCAACATCTGCTGAGTAGGTGCCTGGGGAACTAGAGCTGGATAGATAGGTACCTGATTCATCTGGTTCGGATCACTCGGTATAGGTGCTGCAGTCAACCTCATTAAGTTATTGTTCTTCACCGGTGTTTTGCATTCTTTGGAAATGTGTCCAATCTTTCCGCACTTGTAGCATGTCACATTTTGCTTCGTTCCTCCACACTCATTTGCGTAATGGCCCTTGGTTTGACATTTGTAGCAGACGATATCTGCCTTGTTGCATGTACCCGTGTGCTTCTTTAAGCAAGACTTGCATTCTGGAATAGATGATTGTGAGGGTCTCTGCTGGTTCTGACTTGAGGGCTTATTTCCATGGTTCCGGTTTGCTGTTTCATTTTTCTGAAAATTCCTTCCTTTACCAGTAGTATGAAATCCTGGCTTCTTCACAAATCTATTTACTGGCTTTCCTTGACTTGATCCTTCTTCCGGAAATCCAAACTTTCTCTTTTTGTTGTTCTTTTCTTTCTGATTCTGCTCACTTTCTCCTTCTACTATCTTTGCCAACTGAAGTACTTCCGCATAAGTGGTAAACTGGAACATTGCCACCCTACTCCTAATCCACGACTTCAGTCCTTGCTGGAATCTTTTTCCTTTCTTCTCTTCCGTATCCACGTACTCCGGTACAAATCTTGACAATTCGGTGAATTTCTTCTCATACTCTGAAACACTTAACTCGTTTTGCTTCAACTCGAAAAATCTTAGCTCCATCTGTGTCTGCATGTATTTCAGAAAGTACTGATCCAGGAACAACTTCTTAAATCTCTCCCAGGGAATCATTTCTGTAGTTTCTAAAGCTCTTACTGACTCCCACCAATAGTTCGCTTCTCCTTTTAAGAAATAGCTAGCGTAATTAGTCTTATGATTTTCTCCTACCGCTACTAAGGCAAAGGCTTTTTCGATTTCTTTCAACCAACTTTGAGCTTCTACCGGGTCTAAAGTTCCTTTGAACTCTGGTGGCTTAACAGCCTGAAAAGACTTGAATGAAACAGTGTTCTGGACAGGTTGTGGCTGTAACTGTTGTAATTGTTGTTGCTGCTGTTGTAGTATTTGCTGTTGTTGAACTAGAGTGGTAGTTTGTTGACGCAAAAGTTCGATGAGTTGTGTCATATCCAAATTAGCTTCGGGTGGGTTTGCTGGGTTAGGATTTGGATTTTCAGGGTGTATAGGTTCTGGAGTTGGATTTCTTGGGTTGTCCATGGTTTCAGTTTGAGTCGCATTCTTGGGCTTTCGACCTGGTCTTTTCTTTGGCGGCATTCTACTGAAGTGAAAACACAAGAGTTATACAGGTTCATAGTTTTGACAATATGGCAGGGTATATGTAATGGGGCAGAAATAGTTATAACAGTTCTATATCAAGGCAGTTTAAAAGAGGTACATGTTATATCGATATGAAGCAGTTGTATATGGCAATGTTTCTATGCCTAAAGGAAACATGGTTATAATCAGGGTAAGTAAACGTAAGCAATAAACAAGTCAACAATATAAAATAGAATACTGAATAGAATACGAATAAACGGGTATCAAATCCGTTCACCACCAACAAGGTCTAAGTACGATCCAGGGAATAGAGTCATAAAGTACAACTGATAAAAATAACAAAGCCTAAATAACCGCACCGATCCAGGAGTAAGATAACACATCCCACTAGATGCTATCCTACTAATCAGTGCCCTAACATATCAACCATCGGCCTCCATCTCGTCAACAATGCGCTGCAACTCGTCTACCAACATCTGCACAAACATCCGCACCTGGGTGGTCTTCGTACTGCCCACTGGTGGAAGAGTATCTAACTGCTGCTGACCCATCCTAATAAGGCTACGGAGCCTATCTGCAAGGTGTGAGGCTGAAGAGGATGTGGGTGTACTATCGAACATAGAGTCGATCCGGGAGCTTAGTGCCTGAGTCTGACCTTCTAAACTATAGCACTCTCGGAGCAAGGATGCATACACAGAATAGGGAACTGTATCAGGAGCACCGGGGAATACTGTAGATGTTGAGCCTAAATGCATATCCGGCTGAGGTTCTGGAACTGAGTAGGTATCCTCGGAGTCAGATATCTCCATGTCGGTATCCTGGGGTATAGGCTGAGAGTCGGAGTGACTGCCGTCTGAGCTGGGACTATGTGGGGGTGTCTGTGGACGCTGCTGTCAAAGAAAAATATACATATATATATATATACCAGGATAAGCGAGCTAAAATAAATGCAAGTAAACCTAAAGGGAATGATTCTAGACTAAAGTTGAGCTACCATCTTATCTTATGCATGGGTTACTCCTCCTAATTTCTACTTAATAGTTGAATTCATCCTATATCCTTATTCCTAATTACTATTCTTACTATCTAAATCCTATATTATTTCAGTGACTTGAACCTGATGCTCTGATACCAACCTGTGACGCCCCGACACTGGCACCACTAAAACATACTACTAAACAAGCAACCAAACCCTGTTTATAATATAAATACATAAGACAACATTAAACAAGCTACCCACAAAGCCTAGATCGCATCCAGGTTCAAGTTTGAAATAACATACTACACAAAACCAAAAGAAACAGATTCTAGTGTCATCACATACAACTGGCTAATCTTATGTCATAAACTAGCAAAAGAGCTGAACTCCTAGTGCTTGGTACTAGTGGGTACCAACCTGGTCAAACTGTCTCCTAAATGCGGCTCCTGAACCACCTGTCCTCTTACGGGCAGTCTGCATAGTTCTCACCATACTTGCTAACTGTAAAGGGTTAGATAATAACAAAAGGAGTGAGCTACAAAGCTCAGCAAGTGTATGATAAAAGACAACAACTTCAAACAGAATAAATGAATCAAGGCATCTGATGTAGAACAGGGTTTCATAACGAAAGTCAATAGCAGGGTTTCTTAACAAGAATCGATAACAGGGTTTCATAACAAAAGTCAATAGCAGGGTTTCTTAACAAGAATTGATAACAGGGTTTCATAACAAAAGTCAATAGCAGGGTTTCTTAACAAGAATTGATAACAGGGTTTCATTACAAGAATCAATAGCAGGGTTTCTTAACAAGAATCAATAACTAAACGGATTGGAATTAGAGCCACACGCTACGAGCTAAGCTAGGTGATCAGCCAACGCATTAGCTCCGGGTCACATATTTAATGTGACTCCAAACACACACTGGATCCATAGGCAACATATTGGCCTTAAATAATTCATAAATCAGACCGGCGTAACGGTCAAAGTCAAATCTCCAATTCCAGGGTTGAATAAAATTTCAGATTAATCACAATGACTAAGGGTGTCAAGATTTCAATTGTAAATCAAGTCTATATGAACGACTTGTTTCAGTTTTACAGATTTCAATTCACGATAACGCTTGAGGGATTCAAATGATAATGAAAAAAATAGAAAGGTCATGTTATAGGGTCAAGCAAAGGTATTAAGCAATAATCATGTTATAAGTAAGCATGACAATAAATGGGTTTAAGACAAAGCATGATAGGTTTACAAAGATATAGTTACAAGAGGGCACAAAATGTTCAAAGGTATTATATGAAAGGAAAGGTAAAAGAAAGAATACTGGTTAAAGAAAACGTTCGCATCATAATTTAAGAGAAGCTGCCACTTGAACAATAAGTGGAGGGAATAGACACTTGCCTTATCAAGGAGACAACTAGGGTTCTTCTTTTCCTATCTGAGCTAGCTCCTTTCCTAGTCGCCTACTTGGACCTATAAAAAAAATTTAGCTCCACTTAGAATCTTAACTTAGCTTTTCCCCTCAGTATTTACGTAACCAACAATAGATTCTAAAATCTACCCTTGCGATACATATATACTTGACATAAACATCCAACAAACGAAATCACATAACATCCCTTGAGGTTTTTGACGGAAAAACCTTAGGATAAAGTATTTTATTAACACTTACTAGCATTTTAAAAATAAAATCCACTAATTCAAGTAAGCATATAAGACCAAACCATACATATAAATTTTGGAATTACTTAACAAATTATAAGATAATATTGCGACGACAAAACAACTAGTAATTTTATTTAATGACCATATTAACATTAAATAATTAAATAAATTAGAAAGAATTCTATTATTTATTGTACACAATTAAATCTATACAAACAATTCACAATTACCTACTAAAAAATAAAGTAAATTAATTACTAGATAGTTACTTATAGAATTTACTCCACCTTAACAAATATAAATTTACAAACCACCAAGAAATGCAAAATAATCATACTTAAAATTTAATTAACCTCTAATTAATGTTACTCTCTCTCTCTCTCTCTCTCTCTCTCTCTCTCTCTCTCTCTCTCTGCCTCTCGGCCAACCCAACACACACACACAAAACACCTATACTCACCTTCCCAATACACTCTACACATTCTCACATGAGCATTTAAATAAACCATACTCACACTAATTATTCTCTTTGCTCCACACTCAACACTTAACTCACATCACACTCAACATTCTCACTTATTACTTACACACACACACACCAGCACACACACACGCGGCATACACACACACACCTGCACACACACACCCGAGAGCACACACACACAAAAAAATAAATTCTACACCTTATTTCTTCCTACTTTTGACCATGTCCTCCTTTACATCTCATCCACCTAAACACCATTAATCAAACCAATGCCAATACTCCCATTTATACTTACAAAGTAAATCACAAAATATTCATAAGACACTTAAAACTTAGAGAAATCACTAGTTCTAAAAAAAAATCTATAACATGTAATAGTATTATAACTAGTCATCATCAAAATTCAAAACTTAATGACTTACAAAGAAAAAGGAATGGCAAAATAACCATAAAACTTCACATGCATCTACTTATACAAACTAATACTACTAGATCCTTTCATAAAAATGTCATGCAACATAAAACTTTACATAAACAATCTTTAAACACCATAAAAACAAAAATCCTTGAAAATCATGTGTTTTTCTAACATGCAATGATGCATAAGTATCACTACTCAAGATCTAAGGGGAACAAGTTTTGCATGCAAGAATTCAAGACACTCGGGTATCATCAAGAAGACACTCTAGTTTACACGAAAAAGTTTGCATGTCTATTGAAACATAAGTATTGCAAGGATGATAAACACCCATAAAAATGAAACTTCAAGAGAAAAGAAAAAGAGATACACATATATGGGTATGTGCTTACAAGATGGAAATATTGTTGAGAACAACTTTTGAGAAGGAATGAAATTGAGAAGAAGAAGAAAAGGGGATGGGGGTCTTCGGGAAAATGGAGAAGAAGGGGAGGGGGAGAGAGCCGAGGGAGAGAATGAGAGAAAAGAGGTGGGTGGGCTTGGGAATGAATGAAAAGAATGTGGAGTCAAAGCCCTTTTATGTGAGTTTTTATGTAGTGGAATTAGGAAGTTACTAAACTAACCTTCTAGTATAAAAGGAAAGAGAGTTTTGTTAGAAATGAATACTACTAGAAACTAGACAGAGGGGGGGTGAATGGATAGTTTGATATATTTTTCGAACTTGAAAACTAAGTAAACAACTGTATGTGATTATGATATGTAATATGCAGAAAGTAAATAACACACACAATCACTTTAATCTACTTTGTATAAGCAAATTAAACACTACAGCTTTCCAGGAAATTCACAATCGAATTTCTGGCTTCTAAACAAGAACAGTTTGAACTTGCTTGCTTACAGAGAAAAGAGCTTAGCAAATAACTATGTGTATCTCTCTTACAGCTTACAGTTGTGTGTGCACGATATATATATTCCCCTATACAAACTAGGCACACACAATATTACACAGCTACCCCTTCTGAAAGTCCAACTTGTCCTGCCATAAGAAGTTCACTGTGTCAGGAAGGACCACCTGCTTTTCGGAGTCTTTCCCGTTTCTGTAGCTGCTTGTCTCTTATCTTTCTCTCCAAGTTTAGCTGTAGATTTGCCATCTGTTCTTTGGACCACCTTGCCAGAACAAATGCTTCAGTATTTGTCTCCTTTGATTCTTGGTTCTGTACCTTGATTTGTCTTGTTATAAACGGCTAAGTGTTGATATCGTGAACTCCACTTTATCACTGACTTCGCGATCTCCCTTGTGAGGACTACGCGACATAGCCTTTGAAGACTTTGCGACATAGGTCATTTGACGACTATGCGACATAGGTCATTTGATGACTATGCGACATAGTTCATTTGACGACTATGCGACATAGGTCTTCTGAAGACTTCACGATCTAGGCTTCTTTGACTTTGCTGACTTCAACACTTCACGACATGTGTCTTGAGGACTTCTCGACATAGTACAAAGTTAACTATGCGATATAGCACTTCACGACATGGATATTGGTGACTTCACGACATAGCTTTTCTTTTGACTTTGCTATATAATGCCTTAGATAAATTCCTGCAACTTATTTCTTCATGGCCTTATTCAACTCTATCCTGCTGCATGAACACTTCTGAACTTCTACCAGGATAATTATTCAATGGCCTATATACATTCTAGATGCAAGAACTTTACTAAGCTCATTATAAATCTGAGCATACATGATAAAGCTATTGTTCATGAGAACAAGACAAGTACATTTAGAGACCTATACTCTATCCCAGTGATAGAAATCACTAGGTCATGTAGTGTGACATAGTCACATAGTGTAGGCTTGTTAATAGTGGTATTCAGACATGTCTTGAGCCTAACAATCTCCCCCAAATTGTGAGTAAGATCCTTAGGCACAATTTCATGTCTGATAACAAGCCTAACTTACATAAAAGGAAATTTAGTAACAGAGAGGACAATTCATGAACCTTGAGATCAGAAATTTGATTACATAGAAAAATTGAAAGCTTACAGATTACTTTTGTCGCTCAGCAGCTTCAGCTTCCAATTGCTTCTCTAGCAAATCATCATATATCTTCTTTTTCCTTATTTCTTCTTTTCTCTTCATGTCTATGATGGCTTCTTGAAGTTCTTCTCTTGCAATCAGTTCTTCAATGAGAGGTGAGCCTTCCAAGTCATCAATTGCAGCTTTGAGTGCACTTTCTACATATGAGTCCAGAAACTCCATCCTTATTTTGCTTTGACCTCCATGTGAGTTTTTGTACTCCACAATGTAAGGATTTTGTTTGACCCTGCACAACCCTTTCTGCCTTAGCTCTTTAGCCCTCTCCTCCATCTCAGCCATTTCTTTTTCTCTCTGTATCTTCTTCTCTTCAGTCTCTTTCCTCATGTTTTCTTCATAATCAGCATGCAGCTTCAAGTACCTGGCAATATCTATCTTCCATGTCCTTTCATCCTTTTCTTCAAAATTCAGTAAGGCATTTATCCTTTCAAGCTCATACTTATAGAAGTATTGCCAGCTTCCTTGCTTCATTTTCCTTTCTCTTCCATCAGTGTACTTGATATCTAGATGATCCAACTTCACTTTGACTTCAAAGATCCTTTGAGCCCTCAAAAATGCTAGGGCATCTTCATCATAGTCCTCATCTAGTGGAAGCACATTGATGCCAATAACATTTGTGAGTTTTCCAGTCTTCTTTGTTATCCTTATCCTTTTGGGTACACTCTTGATCTTCAAATGCTTCACAAGAGATACCTTTCTTGAACAAGGAGAATTAGTCTTTAGTGCCACATCACTTGGAAGTAGCTTCATTCCTTTCCCCTTCATCCACTGTAACACTCCACTAGCTGTAACTTTGTGGAAGTGTTTTCTTGATATTTCTTTAGTGGCTTCATCTTTCATCTGTGGCAATTCAGGTTCAGAAGTCATGGATAATGATTTTGGAGGATCATTGCTAACAGTACCCACCCTAGACTTAGAGTCTTGTGTTGTGGTTAAAGTACTGCTGGCAATGTCCTTGACTTGCTGAATTCCACTCCTAGTTCTCTTCACTGTCTCCTTTGCCCCCTTTATGTCATCACCAGCATCTTTAGATTTCTTGGAAGATTTGCTTCTGCTGCTGTCACTTGGTCCATCCTTATTACTCCTTGAATGAGATCTCCTCCTGTAGGTTTTCTCCTCATCATCATCCTCCCCATCCTTCTTCATGTTCTTTTCTTTGATAGATTCAGGCAAAACACCATGAATCAGAAAAGATTGTAGAATGTTAATCATCTCTAATTCCTCAGCTGTCCTAGCTCCCTTCTTGGCCCTTAGCATTTGTAGTACCTGATTGATCTTTGCATTATTCCTCTTTGTCAAATCAGAAGGGATCACCAATTGGTCAATACTGCTGTCTTTAGATAGATTTTGGAAAATTATTGTCTTTGGCTTTGAGATAACCTCAGGCAGTCTTTGATCTTGACCTATCTTCAAATCATCAAACAGTCTCTTGTTGTTAGCCCCACCTTGTTCTATTAAGTCCATAATTACTGACAGCTCAGTGAATCTCAGTTTCTCTAGAGTTTGAAAAGCAAGATGCCACAAGCAGTTGTCCTTGCACACCATGATTATCTCTCTTAGATGGACATCCTTGATTTTCCTTACTGCTACTGTGAAGTATTTGATGTTTTCCTTGAGCTTCATTCTGTAAGTCCTTGCATCTTCTTGTGCATCTCTGTAAGTGGCTTTCAGAAGCTCCAGGAAGGCCTCATCATGATAGATGTGAGAATTGGCAACTTCCTGTAGTTTGGCCTCTGTGATGATTAAAGCTTTGATGGGTTGAGCCTTGGGAGTAGGTTGAGCAGGTTGGGAAGTGGAGATATCTTTTGGCATTGTGGAGGGATAGAAGGTAGTGGTGACTGTGCTTTTCTGACCTTGTGCATTGATGACATCTACAGAGGGAAGAATAATTGGCTTTATGGTTTCCTCAGTGAGTTTGCCCTTGCCCTTATGCTTTGTGGGTACTCCCCCTCTCTTGTTCAGAATGACCTCCTTTTCTTTCTCCCCCTTAGGCTTGGAATCAGACAAGATGTCTTGAGCTTCCCCAGGGATAGGCAGGTTCATATGTCTCATCATGGATGTCATCATTTGTTGTTGCACCAACAAAATATTAGAGGTTGAAGTGCTTTGGTCATCCAACTTGTCATTCAGCTTTGCCAAAGAGTGAGAGAGCACTTTGTTGTCAGCTCTAAGATCAGCTACCTCCCTTTCCAAGTCATCCACCTTGGAGAACAGTTGTTGAGATTTGAAAGAGTTGAGGGATTGGTCTTTGATTTTGGAGAAGTCAAACTTAGAGATGTCAGAAATGGGAACCTCATCAACAAGCTTGTTCCCATACTGATTCTTCCATAGTACTGTTAGCATGGAGTTGGAGTTGATATTGGCCTGCACCACATTGTCTAGCTTGGTGGAGAGCTTCTTCATAGTATCAGAAACCATAGCTAGGGTGCAGTCCATCTTGGTAACATTGGAGGCAGTTTTCTGGACTTCTTTTAGAATGCCATCTACCTTGGGAAAGTCTGAAAGAAAACAGTTCCTGAGCTGAGCAGTAGAATGAGCTGTCTCTTCCTGAATGGTGGAGATTTCTGACTGAAGACCTTTCCCAAGAAAATGCATAGCTTTAAGCTGGCTCTTGTAGACATCATTAACTGCATCATAGATTTCAGCAGGAGAGAGACTTTTGGCATTTGACCCCAAGGCTGTGAGATAGTCCTCCCTGAGAAAAGCTAGAGCTTCTTTGAGCTTTACAGTCCTTTTTCCATCCAGCCAAGCATCCACATTTCCAGCTTGCTGGGCTTCATCCACAATTTTGTCCTGCTGTGCTTCAACATCCTCCTTATGAGAGAGAAGGATAGCCTCATAATCAGAATTTGGGAGATTTGCAGTGAGAAGGTGTTGAGCAATTTTAGAGATCTCATCAATCTGTGCCACATGAAGATTTTGCAATTCTTCTTCCGTCAATTGTGGTGGCACAGAGGATGATCCTGAAGGCCTGTCATGTTGCACAGGCTTCAGCCATTCTGCTATTGTGGCCTGAGCCAAGTTAGAGCTGGTGCTAGGCACCTCAGGTGGGGTGATTGAATGAGTTTCCTCCAGTCTTGGAATGACTGTGGAGTCTGATGTTGTCTCCATTGAAATGGGATGAGTGACAACATCATCTCCATGTGCCTGTGAAGGCAGGTCCATGTCCAAATGGAATGGAGAGTTTGGCATAGAGTCTCCAGTAAGAACTGGGGAAACCTCTATGTTTTTGTTGGTGTCATTAGGATATGCCCCAGCATGCATTCCCTGACCAACTAGATGTGGGTCCTGGGTGGTGAGCACAGTGTCATGCACCATGTCACTTGAGTTTGGCTCAATCACAGTTTTGGATTGTGATTGATCAAGTACAGATAAGTCATGTGAATGACCAACCTGTGGAGAAGAAATATTTGATGTAGATTCTGGAAGAGAAGTGTGGTGTAGACTAGATTTTAGCAACTCCCCCTGAGAAATAGGAGGAGTTTCAATTGTGATGTGCTCTCCACTCATGGTGTCAACATCCTTATTTCTCCTAGGATCAAGAGTGAGGTCTTGATCCTGTGCAGACTCAGTACAGATTGTAGTGGGGAGACTACTCTTTTCAATGCCAATAACCTGTTGAGAGGCCATTGACAGTAATAGGTGTACCCCTTTTTCCACATCTGAATCCTGTTGGGAGGATCCAGTGGTAGGTTTGGATTTTGATTTCTTCTTTGGTCTGTTGAGAGGTGACTCAGGAATCTCACTTGCTAGCTCTACAGATTCATGGATAATAGCTAGGGTTCTCTTCTTCTTCTTTTTAGGAACATCAACCTTTTGAGAGATTGATGCACTTGGCTGACTAGACTCTACAGTGGTGTTTACAGTGGGGTTGCTGGATGGGATAGGGAGGCTTGGGTTAGACTGTGAAGCTCCTTCAGTCTCAGCCTCCCCTGTCCAGGAAAGAGCATGGTATATGGGCTTATCAAGTGGATAAGACGCGAATGTGTCCTGCATATGCTTGGTCACACTCAAGATCACATCCACTTGATTCCTTGTGTCCAATGAACCAAACAGAATCTTGGACATGGACTTGGAATAAGCCATCTTTGATTTATCAATACCCTCCAAGTCATGGACATTAGCATCAAGATAATTTAAAATAACTTGAAGAAAGCGAGGGTAAAAGATGTCATTACCTCTTCCACGGATTGTCCTCCCTAGCCTTTGAGCCAATTCCTTGAGGATTATTGCTCCAACATTGATTTCCTGATTGTAGGCTAGGGAATAGGCCAGCTTCACAGCAATGTGACTGATATGGTCCCATCCTGTCTTTCTACAAAGGAACACCTTCTGGAGTGCATCAAATAGAAATGACCACTCCCTTCTTACAAATTTCTTGTTCAGCTTTCCAGTATCAATCTCATCTGCATACCGAATGAGAGTCATGAAGTCTACAATTTGAGCATCTGTAGCTTCTTGGTCATGACCCTCCACCTTGAACCCTAAAGCTTCATTTATCTCCTTCTCCCCAAACTGGAAGTGTTTGCCTCCAATTGAACAAGCTATCTCCTGGAACGAAGTTCCATCTTCCCTGGCCATAGTAGAAACCAGCGCCGTTCGCCAAAATCCTTCCAATACATCAACATACAACGTGGGGTTCAAGGTTAGGGCTTGGCTGAGGTAGGAATCATTCAGGAACCGTACAAAACACTTGTACCTGGGTTTAGCCTCAGCCTCAGAGGGAATGGTGAGAAGATTTGTTTCTTTGGGAATGGTTAAAGGAATAGGGGTTGATACTGTTTGAGATTTGGGTGCCATTTCAAGAGAGAAAGTAAGAAAGTGAGTAGAGAATTTTTGCTTAGGTTAGAAAGTTTGAGAGCAATAGACAAGATGAAAAGTTGCAAACGGTTAGAAAAAGGTATTTATATGATAGAGACACTGCGATATGGAGTTATGAATGTGTACAGTCTATATGTATGTCGCGAAGTCAAAAATGGCCTGTACCGCAAAGTCTTGCAAAGTATATCGCATAGTCTCAACAATGAACTATGTCGCAAAGTCTTCAAAATGAAAGGATCGGGGAGACTTTGCGATATAGTAGAAATACCCTGTCTAAAGCTCTCTTTTTGGAATTTTAAGCAATTTGTCAGACTTTTATCAAATTTTGAAATAAAATTAATTTAAATCAAAATTCTGTTAACTATGGAGACTTGTCGATATAGTTATTCTAAGTCGCGAAGTCATAAAATTAACTATGTCGCAAACTCATGAAATGAACTATGTCGCGAAGTCTCACAATCTCAACAGTTTGCGATATAAGTCTGTTTAATTTGAACTATGTCGTGAACTCTGAAAATCATCTATATCGAGATGTCTTAAAAGCTCACAACTCCACTAACAAATATGATTTTGAAAAATATGCAGTAAAATACTGAAATATTTATAAATCATATCTCAGCTAATTTTCACTCCAAACAAATAGATCATTTAAATACAGTGAAAATTTACTGCTGCAACAATTACCTAGCATGCTTACTTGGAACAACTAAATGAAGGATTGAGCATTCCAATTTCACTCACAAGTCTGTTGAAGACTGCTTCATTCAGAGGTTTAGTAAATATGTCAGCTAATTGTTTCTCAGTTGGAACATAAGAAACTTCTATGGTACCATTTGCAGCATGTTCCCTAATGAAATGGTACCTGATCTCAATGTGCTTTGTAGTAGAATGATTAACAGGATTGGCAACAATGGATATTGCACTAGTATTATCACACATCAGAGGAATGTGTTCTAACACTAGTCCATAATCCATGAGTTGATTTCTAATCCAAAGCAATTGAGCACAGCAACTTCCAGCAGCAATGTATTCAGCCTCAGCTGTGGATGTTGCTGTGGATTGTTGTTTCTTACTAAACCAGGACACTAACCTTTGACCTAGGAATTGACAGCTTCCAGAGGTGCTCTTCCTGTCAATTCTGCATCCAGCATAATCAGAATCTGTGTAACCAACCAGGTTGAACCCAGTGCCCTTTGGATACCATAGCCCAAGATTAGGAGTCCCCTTCAGATATTTGAAAATTCTTTTGATGGCCATCATGTGAGATTCCTTGGGATCAGACTGGAACCTTGCACAAAGGCATGTGGCAAACATGATGTCTGGCCTGCTAGCTGTGAGATAGAGTAGGGATCCAACCATTCCTCTATAGACCTTGATATCAACTCTCTTGCCTTTCTTGTCTTCATCCAGCTTGATTGCAGTAGACATAGGAGTTTTAGCTGGGGATGACTCTTCTAAACCATATTTCTTTAAAAGATCCTTGACATACTTAGATTGGTTAATAAAGATGCCATCCTCCCTTTGATGTACTTGCAGGCCTAGGAAGTAGGTTAACTCTCCCATCATACTCATCTCATATTTACTTTGCATCAACTTAGAGAACCTTTCACAGAGTTTTTCGTTTGAAGAGCCAAAGATGATATCATCCACATAGATTTGAACAAGAATGATATCATTTCCATGCTTCTTGAAGAATAGGGTTTTGTCAATTGTACCCCTGGTAAATTGATGCTCAAGAAGGAATTGAGATAGAGTTTCATACCAGGCTCTTGGTGCCTGTTTGAGTCCATAGAGTGCCTTGAGCAGTCTATACACAAAGTTTGGGAAGTCTTCACTTTCAAAGCCAGGTGGTTGAGACACATAGACTTCTTCAGCAAGATCACCATTGAGAAATGCACTTTTCACATCCATTTGATACACCTTAAAATCTGAGTGAGCTGCAAAAGCCAGGAAGATTCTTATGGCTTCCAGTCTGGCTACAGGTGCAAATGTCTCATCATAGTCAATGCCTTCTTGCTGACTATATCCTTTGGCAACCAGCCTTGCTTTGTTTCTAACTACCACTCCTTCTTCATCCATCTTGTTTCTGAACACCCATTTGGTGTCAATAACATTATTTCCTTTTGGAGGTGGCACTAGTTCCCATACTTTGTTTTTCTCAAATTGATTCAACTCTTCTTGCATGGCAACAATCCAATCAGAATTCTTCAAAGCTTCTTCAATTAATTTAGGTTCCTCTTGTGACAGAAAGCAGCTATACAGACAAGTGTTTAATGTTGCCCTTCTTGTTCTAACTCCCTCACTAGGATCTCCAATGATCTGATCCCTAGTGTGGGCTCTGTCCCATTTCCTTGTGTGCCCCTGTTCATTTCCTTGATCTGTTCCAATCTCATTTTGGTTGACAGTTGCATTCTCTTCTTCTCCCCCTGTGTTTGTGAATCCTTGCACAGGTGTTTGAAGAAGATTGTCAACTTCAAGAATTTCATTTTCTAGAACAGTTTGAACAGGGGGTTCATCTTCACTTTCAGAATCCTCAAGATAACCTTGATTCTCAAATCTCAATAGCACACTGTCTTGATCACTTGTTTTCAGTCCTGGAGTTTTCTTGTCATCAAAGGTAACATCCATGCTTTCCATGACTTTGTGTTGCTCAGGTACAAACACTCTGTATGCTGTCCTTTCCAGAGAGTATCCAATGAAGATACCTTCAAATGCTTTAGCATCAAATTTTCCAACATGCTCAGAGGTATCTTTCATCACAAAGCACTTGCTTCCAAACACATGCAGGTGCTTGAAGGATGCTCTTTTTCCAGTCATTAATGAGTAAGGAGTTTTGCCAGACTTCTTATTGATTAATGTTCTATTTTGCACATAGCATGCTGTGTTAACAGCATCAGCCCAAAAGCTAGTGGGTAGCTTTGCATCCAGCAGCATTGTCCTTGCAGCTTCAATGAGAGTTCTATTCTTTCTCTCAACTACTCCATTTTGTTGAGGTGTTCTAGGAGCTGAGAATTGTTGAGAAATTCCTTTATCTTTGCAAAACTCATACAATGTTGAATTTCTGAACTCAGTCCCATTATCACTTCTCAAGGCAACTACAGAGGAACCAGTGCTTTGTGCTTCTTTATCAACTCTCTTGATATGCTCTATTATGACTTGGGGTGCTTCATCCTTGGAGAATAGGAATTCCACCCAAGTATATCTTGAATAGTCATCTACCATCACTAGAGCATATTTCTTTTTGGAGAGGGACATTACATTCACAGGGCCAAATAAGTCCATGTGAATTAGCTGCAGAGGTTTTGAGTTTGTATTGAGCAACTTGTTCTTGTGACTGGATCTTTTAATCTTCCCTTTCTGACAAGCTTCACATGCTCCATCTTGCACAAACTCCAAGGCAGGCAAATCCCTGATGAGTTCTCTCTTGGTTAGAGAGTTCATTGCCTGAACATTCAAGTGAGACAGTTTCTTGTGCCACAGCCAGAATTCCTCATTTGTGGCTTTTGTGTAGAAACAACAAATTTCTCCCTTATCTGCAGCCTTGAGATTAGCTACAAACAAGCTTCCTTTCTTCACACCAGTTAAAACAACTTCACCACTTTCCCTTTTTGAGATTGAACAAAGGTCTTCATCAAATTCCACTTTGAAGCCTCTGTTGGTAAACTGTCCAATACTCAAGAGATTATGCTTCAGTCCTTCAACAAATGCTACATCTTCAATAATGACATTTCCAGATTTAACACAGCCATATCCCATTGTATAACCAATGTTGTCATTTCCAAAGGTTACTGATGGGCCAGCCTTTTCCTCAAAATGTGATAGCAGGGCTATATCACCAGTCATGTGACTTGAGCATCCACTGTCCAAGATCCATATGACTCTTTTATTCCTGTTGCCCTGCATTCACAAAGAGACTAAGTTGTTTTTGGTACCCACACTTGGTAGGGTCCAGATGATTTAGAAACATTTTGATTAATAATTCTTCTGTCATAAATTGCATTTCTCATAGTAGGAGACTTCACTTTTCCTGTGGCTTTGGAGTTTACACTCTTAGGCTCACATGAAGTTTTCACCCTCTCAACCCTGATTGGGGACCCTGTCCTATGAGAATGTATGTGTGTGTGTGATTCACCAGATTGTGCAGAATCAAGTTTTTGTTTAAGAGATAAACAGTTTGCAATCACAGTCACATAGCATGTCATGCAGTTTGACTTACCACAGAAAGAATCATGACTAGAATTCATGCTAGCAGAAAGGTTGCTTAGGTTGTCAACTTCAACAGTTTCAGGCTTACTACACTTATGAGTCAAATGATTAACAGATAGGCATTTTTGACATTGTTTCCTGGGAGCATTTGGCATATAAGCATAGTTGTTTCCTTTGTTAACACCAACTTTACCATTTCTGTTTTGTTTCCTTTTCTTAACAACTTCTTTCTTAGCTTTAGGACTCTTGACAAGATTGTCTTTGGTCTCTTTCTGATTGACAAGTTCAGGAGAGGAAGAAGTGTTCTTAGCAGCCTCATCTTCTTCAAGTAGTTGTTGCTTGATGATCAGTAGTTCCTCATCAAACTCAACAACACTCTTCTTGAAGATGGGCTGTTCAACACTTGACAGTATGGTTGGGGCATTTTTGTTTGTAAAAGTTTCCTTTCCTTTGCCCTTGACTTTCTTCCTTCCCTTGTCATTATCATAGTCAAAACCAACTCCAACCTTGCAGTCTGCAGTGTGTTCCTTGTGGTAGGTTTGAATAAGTTCAGAGGAGTTTTTGAAGCTTCTAAGTTTCAGTTCAGTTTCAGCAATTTGTTCTCTAAGAGCATTCTCTATCTGCTCAGCACAAATCACTTTGTTTTTAAGATACTCAACCTCCTTTTTCAAACCATCCAGGTTCACAACTATTAACTCAAGTTGCTCATTCTTTTCTGTAAGCTCAACATTCTTAGCAGTTAGTCTGTCAATTTCTTCATTAGCTACTAACATGCTAGTATGAATATTAAACATCTCAGTGCTCATATCTTCAACAGTTTGCTTATATTGAAGGGGAGTCATATCAAGAGAAGTAAGAATAGGTACCTGACTTGAATCACCTTCATCAGAGAATGCCATCAAGGCATAGTTTGAGTATTCTTGTTCTTCTTCTTCATCAGAGTCATCCCAGCATTTTCCCTCAGCAATAAAAGCTTTGCCCTGTTGTTTCTTGAGTAGAGCCTCATACTTAGCTTCAAGCTCTAAGTATGCTTTGTCCTTCTTGACTTGTTTAGGCTTTTTGCACTCAGTGGCAAAATGCCCAAGTTCATTGCAGTTATAGCACCTTATTTTGGTCCTATCCACACTTCCTGTCTTGTATCCACCTTTAGCAGCACCAGCAATCCCTTTTCCCTTATTGAAAGTGTTTGAGCCACTAGATCCACCAGTGTTTCCATTATTGAACTTGGACCTAAATGGCTGCTTTCTTTTAAACCTTATGTTAGGATACCTCCTAGCCATATAAGCAAAAGATTTGTTTTCCATTTTGTCCAGTTCATCTATACTGTAGAACTCATCTTCTTCAGGTAAATCATACACAACCTGAGTTTCATCACCAGTGTCTTCAACTTCCAGTTCCTCAATCTTGACCTGACTGATTTTAAGAGAGTCCATTCTTTGACTTAGGTTGTCAGCAATAAGTGCACAGGAGGTATTAGCCACTAACCCTTGCTTTGCTTGAATAGATCTCTTTTGAAACAGCTCTAACTCATATGTCTTTAAAACACCATACAACACATCAAAACCAATCTTTGTCAGATCTCTTTCTTTAAGGGAGGAGATTCTTGGCTCCAAGTGATCTGGCAGAGTTAGGAGAAACTTCATATTGAGCTCTTCTGTTTCATAGTGTTTGTCATAGAGTTTGAGCTCGTTTATCAGCTTGTTGAATCTCTCAAACACTTCTGTGATTCCCTCTTTTGGCTGAGCCATGAAGGCTTCATATTGTGAAACAAGAATCTGCTTCTTGTTCTTTCTTACTTCAGTAGTTCCTTCACAGAGCACTTCTATAAGATCCCACATCTTCTTGGCACTAGTACAATGAGCAACAGTGCCATACATGTTGAAGTCCATAGATTCACAAATGATAAGTTGAAGATGTCCATCCAATGCTACTTTTTCCTTTTCAGGATCAGTGTATTTTAAGGGATCTTTGGGCACATGTTTTGCTGGAACAATCTCAGTGCCAATGGTTGTTTCACCAATCTCGATCATTGGAATGAAGGGACCATGCTTTAGAATATCTAAATACATGGGGTTAGAAGCTTTGATGAAAAGCAACATCTTCTTCTTCCATAAACTGTAGTGCTCCTTGTTAAAGGGAGGAATCTTGATACTGCTTAGTTTCTGTGAACTCATTCTTGATCTTTTCCTGTTTGTACGTTAACAGCCTACGCTCTGATACCACTTGTTAGAAATGAATACTACTAGAAACTAGACAGAGGGGGGGTGAATGGATAGTTTGATATATTTTTCGAACTTGAAAACTAAGTAAACAACTGTATGTGATTATGATATGTAATATGCAGAAAGTAAATAACACACACAATCACTTTAATCTACTTTGTATAAGCAAATTAAACACTACAGCTTTCCAGGAAATTCACAATCGAATTTCTGGCTTCTAAACAAGAACAGTTTGAACTTGCTTGCTTACAGAGAAAAGAGCTTAGCAAATAACTATGTGTATCTCTCTTACAGCTTACAGTTGTGTGTGCACGATATATATATTCCCCTATACAAACTAGGCACACACAATATTACACAGCTACCCCTTCTGAAAGTCCAACTTGTCCTGCCATAAGAAGTTCACTGTGTCAGGAAGGACCACCTGCTTTTCGGAGTCTTTCCCGTTTCTGTAGCTGCTTGTCTCTTATCTTTCTCTCCAAGTTTAGCTGTAGATTTGCCATCTGTTCTTTGGACCACCTTGCCAGAACAAATGCTTCAGTATTTGTCTCCTTTGATTCTTGGTTCTGTACCTTGATTTGTCTTGTTATAAACGGCTAAGTGTTGATATCGTGAACTCCACTTTATCACTGACTTCGCGATCTCCCTTGTGAGGACTACGCGACATAGCCTTTGAAGACTTTGCGACATAGGTCATTTGACGACTATGCGACATAGGTCATTTGATGACTATGCGACATAGTTCATTTGACGACTATGCGACATAGGTCTTCTGAAGACTTCACGATCTAGGCTTCTTTGACTTTGCTGACTTCAACACTTCACGACATGTGTCTTGAGGACTTCTCGACATAGTACAAAGTTAACTATGCGATATAGCACTTCACGACATGGATATTGGTGACTTCACGACATAGCTTTTCTTTTGACTTTGCTATATAATGCCTTAGATAAATTCCTGCAACTTATTTCTTCATGGCCTTATTCAACTCTATCCTGCTGCATGAACACTTCTGAACTTCTACCAGGATAATTATTCAATGGCCTATATACATTCTAGATGCAAGAACTTTACTAAGCTCATTATAAATCTGAGCATACATGATAAAGCTATTGTTCATGAGAACAAGACAAGTACATTTAGAGACCTATACTCTATCCCAGTGATAGAAATCACTAGGTCATGTAGTGTGACATAGTCACATAGTGTAGGCTTGTTAATAGTGGTATTCAGACATGTCTTGAGCCTAACAAGTTTGGTCAAGGCTAGTGGTGTCATTTCATAATTAAAAGTAGAGTCTTATTTCTAAATAAAAATCATGTTGTTAGTTGGTGAATAAATAAAATGCATTTGAAAATATAATCACCACTAAAATAATATTTGAATAAAAATCCAAATAGGGAAAAATTAAAGATGCTTGTATCACTAAATATTCTAAATTTACCATAACCCATGGTACATAAAAATTATTAATAGATAATAAGAGATAAAATAAATAAAAATGAAATTTACACACAATCACTATGATACCACTCAAATATTAAAATTATTAGAAATAAAAATCTCGAATGCTAGAACTAGCAAAATAATATTTACAAAATTTAAAACGAATTATTCTAACATAAGAAATCTACTAAACCATTATCACACACATAAAAATATAGTAGGAAAAAAAATTTAGTCACATTCACCTAATAAAATATTTTATAAACCAAAATTTGTAAGGCGTTACAGGTTCGATCAATCACAAAAACATTATTTACTTTTCTTTTCTTTAGATAAGAGGATAGTGTCATGTCATGTAATATTATAATATATAAGGTTAAAATGATAAATTTACTCGGGGTTTATTGGCTCAAAATGCCCCTAAAATATTTCCATGTTCTCCTATTATATATA
This sequence comes from Heracleum sosnowskyi, assembly GCA_030848705.1. Lineage (NCBI taxonomy): Eukaryota > Viridiplantae > Streptophyta > Magnoliopsida > Apiales > Apiaceae > Heracleum > Heracleum sosnowskyi. The sequence goes on from CM061239.1 coordinate 18,402,831, forward strand.
GAAATAGCGTAAAAGCCCGTGCAAGGCACGAGCCTGTTTATATACTGACATAATTTCTCGCATGAATATATATATATATATATATATATATATATATATATATATATATATTAAAATATATAGTAAATGATAATTAAAAATGTAGTAAAATAATATTAAAATGTAGTAAAAATGTAGTAAATGAATATATATATATATATATTAAAATAATTTTATAATTAAAAATGTAGTAAATGATAATATTTTGAATTCATCTTTTATTGGTATAGTATAACTTTTTAGTATTTTTTGAATTCATAAAATTTGGATAAATTTTTATAAAATAAAAATCAAATGATTATTTTTAATTTCCAAAATATTATTTAGTTTTAAATGACGTGAAATGAATTTTTATGTAGACTCGCTTATATTTTAATGTACAATTTATGTTTTAGAAATTGTTGTTTAATAATCTTGACTAATCGTTAGATGATATCTAATTGATTCAATTATGTTAAAATCGGGTTAAAAATTATATTTGATAAAAATTGATGAAGATGTCATAAAATTAGGTCTAATCATCCCAAAATTGGTCTGATTTGTAAATATTAGTAAATTTATAAGAAAAAGTAAAAGGCTAAAACTTGATAAAAATAAATAAATAAATCCCCACTAATTATTCCAATAATCTCCAATTATTCGATTAATATTCCTCTATCGATTACTCCATTATGGGTGTCCATGGTTTACCAACCCTACCCAAACGATTTAGGTTACAATTTTTGTTTAATAATATATATTATACAACTACATATTATATGATATATCATACTTTCATTTATAGATGTGCTTAAATTTTGTATGTATACACACGATTTACGACATAATTTACTTTACTAAAATTATAATATTAATCGAAATTAAATATTAGTACTAAAATCATTACATATACGTATTTTAGTTTTACTTAGATTTTCGAAAGATATTATATAATATTTCAATTTATATACATATATATAAATATATATATATATATAATAATAATAAAATTATTAAAGCCATTCAAACCAATTCATGATCCAAATCGATATAGGATAGTTAGGGTTGGGTCACGAATTAATATTTTGCGAGGCGAGTTTAAATTTTTTCAAACCGATTTAACTGGGTCGGGTTGCAAAAATTCTTTTAACTCCGCCAACTCGATCCATAATTACCCATAACTCTGATTCGCTTTTTAACAATACTAATTTAAAATATATTCTAAATTATAAGTAACACATAATATGTTACTTATATTATATCAACTTTAATATTATATTAATGTATCAATACCTAAATTATTTATATAAAGTATAATAACGGACATATTATTAATATGAAAATATAAATAATATAAAAAGTAACAATCTAAATAATATTTAATAAAAAAAATACAAGTGAAATAAAAATTTATTAACATAATTAAATACATCATCATATATAAAATTACGATGAAAAGGTAAAATTACAAAAAAGTGAATAAACATGTTTTATAAATAATGTAAAACAACATGTTATTTACTAAAAAATTAAAATAATAAAGAAAAATATGATGACAGAATGTAGTTTATCTAATAATATTTTAATAATAAACTCAAAACTCGGTGTTACATACTTGACTATGAGATGAAATTTATACGATTAGGTTAAGAATACGATCATCAATATTTACATAAACTCAATCTACTTTATCTTTAATAATAAACATGTGACATTTCTGTAATTCGTAAAAATATAAGATTAAAATTATAAATTGACTGCCAATTGTTGACCTTTTTTTTCTTCGTTGGTTTTTAATATATATACAAAGTAGATAATATATAATTATACATGAAGGTATTGAAACTAAAAAGATCAAGTTATATAAATAATATAAACCAACATTTTACTTAAAATGAAAAAATAAGACAAAAGGAGAAGATGTGGTTTATCTTATAATATGATTTTTAAATCAAACTCAAAAGTGAATGTAGCACAATGGTTATGACATGGCCTTTTTAAGAAAAGGTCAGTGGTTCGATTCTTAAGAGCAACCAAATTTATTTATTTTTACATAAAAAAATAAAAAGATGGCAAATTTGTAATTTTTCAACAAATAAGGGCAAAATTGTCATTTCACAGCCATTTTATTGGCTCAAATTACCCCTAGACGCAATTTAATATATATAAGTAGATAAGTAGATGGATGGATAACACAATTCGTAGGGTGAAACATAAAAGATTAAATAAAAAATAAACCTTTTAGCTAATAACTCAAATCTATTATCTATTATATTTATTATACAATAACATAGGGGTTGGTTAAGTAATTTAATTTGTGGACACTTTTGCCCTCCTTCATTGACAATTTTATCCTCATGTACCTCATTATTATATATTAATAATTTTCTAGTTTAATATACATGTATTAATTGCTATCATATTTATGCATATTAATTGTGTCTAACTCATCTATTATCTATTATATATATAAAATACACTAACAAGGGTTTTTGATAAGCAATTTAATTCAAATTTTCCATTTTACCCTCCATTCTATTACATCATTTTAGGGTTATTTTGGACTTTCAGTATCACTATACTAATTACATATTATTATTTGTTGCAAAATTAATATGCATACTTATACATACATACATATATACATGTGTATATATTTGTGAGTATGTGATAATATTTCATTTAGCAATTTTAATACATTTGATTGCATACTTATTTAGACATACATACATGCATATATACATACATTTATGTACACGTATGGTAATATATAATCTTATTCGCTAACATTTACCATATCTAATTATATTATTATTTAGATTTACTGTAAATATTTGTCAATTAAAAATTATCAAAATTTCATTTAAGTAAAATTTATATATTATGCATCAATGTGCATTGCAATTATTTATACCTCTAATACATCAAACTATAGATAATCTCTGATATTTTTAAGTATTATATTTATATGACAGAAATACGTTCAAATCAACAAAGATAAGAAAAAAAACTTTAGTTAGATAAGTATAATACATACATGTATTGATATAAAAAAAATCTTTGGATAGATAAGTATAATATATACATGTATTGATATTAATTGTCGTATTATTCATAAATCTTCTTTCTATTAATAATAGCCCAACATGGGTCAATTAATTGGGGGGACATTTTATTCATGCTAAATTGGCAAGACATTTTAATGCATTTGAAATGTCCAAATTGCCCTTATGATTATTATTCTTAAAAAAATTGACATTGAGTGGATTCGAACTTGGGTCTCCACAATAACTTGCACCTTCTCTTACCACCACACCACTCAATTACATGTATTGTAATTTACACACATCATATGTGTGTGTGTCGTTTGAGTAGAGAAATAATAATATCAAATATTTCTCTACTCAAGAAACACACACATATGATGTGTGTAATTTATAACACATGTAATTGAGTGGTGTGGTGGTAAGAGGAGGTGCAAATTATTGTATAGACCCAAGTTTGAATCCACTCAACAATGACATTTTATTTAATTTAAAATATTTAAATTTCCCCTGTGCATGATCTTATAATAGGTGAGATAATTTAACTATTGAAAAAATATAAAAGGTACTCTATATAATATTTTTAGGATTTTATCTAACGGTTCTAATTGATTTCTATTTTGTCCTTATTTGTAAAACTTGTATGAAAAAAATTAGTTGAAAAAATATAAAAAGTATTGTATATAATATTTTCAGTTATACACAATATAAAAGGTACTCTATTTAATATTTTTAGTATTTTATCTAACGGTTTTCATTAATTTGATTGGAAATATCTAACCGGTGTGGAATGAGTGAACAAACCATGGGGGACCAGACTACCAACCAAACTTTTATTGTTCCGTCTATTATAAAAAGATAATGTTGTTAGAAAAAAGAAATTTTAGTTATAAAAAATATAAAAGGTACTATATATAAAATTTGTAGTATTTTATTTAACGATTCCCATTGATTTGATTGGAAAGATCTAATGACTGTGGATCTAACGGTTCTTGATTTCATTGGAAATGTACTTAATTCACGTGAACATACTAGAAAATTCATTATATATTAAATTTTAATATTATGCATGTACACATTCTACAATGTAAATTACATTTCACAAACAAGAAAATGTTTCATTGTACACATTTTACAATGCAAATTACATTTCACAAACAAGAAAATGTATCATTCGCTCAATGAGCTAAATTAGTAAAATCGTGTAGGTTAATGTATGTATGTAAGATAATTATATTTTGACATAGATCTTACACATAACAAATATCATAAGTATCGAATTTACTCATTTCTTAACTCAAAAACACCTCAACCAATGATACTTTTCAACGCTAACTATCTCACTACAGAGATCAAGTCCAGCTTTTGTACCCACAATGAGACGTCTGTCAAACGATCTATAAATTATCATAAACACCGAACTACTTAGAAGTTAAAATAATTATGCTAGATAGTGACCCGTGCCTTGCACGGGTTTTCATGCTAGTTACTACTCTACTACATAAACATACAAAAAAAATTCAATAGTCAACCTTAACTAACATACATCGTAATCAGCGATATAAATAAAACATTCCAGATATTTAATACTGCCAAGGGTGTAAATGTAAATTCCATGAACTGCATTTAGCAGCCCCCTTAAGAAATTATAAAAACAAATAAAATAATCAATCGTTTCGTTTGGCCTCACCGCCCAATGGTTATGCGCAATTACGAAAACACACACATTTGTAAACTGTATATAGTTTAACATGAGCTGCACTTTTCTCTTTGCATATTTTGAAGTTCAGCCATCAAATTCATACACCATCTATCTATTATATATCTTATACTGCAACAGGGACTTTGTGAACCATTTTATTCAACGATTTGAAATTACATAACTGCCCCTCTAAAGTCAAATGTTATAAAAAAGTAAGAAAATTTTCATCTTGATGGGAATCGAACCTAAGACACTTCAATATTAATTACTAAGAACTTCAAGTCACCAATTTAACCATTGAGCTACTTGGGTTTTTTTTGTTGTGGTATAGAACCCATTAGTATGGTAATGTCTTTCACAAATATTATTTTACACTTTAGTTTTTATTCAAGATTCTTTCATGATAATTTCATTTGTCTGATTATTAATAAAAGTGGTTATTAATATAAAGTATATCCAATAGACACGTATCTCTTTAATTAAATTTAATTATGTTTCTTCCTTTCTATTCAAAATTTTAAGACAAAGTACAAATGCATTTTTAGTCACATAATATCACTTTTTAGTCCGAGCATCCAATAATACAAAATAATACAAAATAGTAATCATTTTGTCTCAACTATGTTCATACATATAAGATAATATAAGTAATAATATAACCACCTCTATAGTTGTTACCCTGAATAGAGATGAACGTAATCCGGATTCAGGCCGGATTTTTCGATATCCGATAGGGCCGGGCTTTTTTAAATCGAGACAAATTTCCTCTAAAATATTTATACATGTAGATAGGGTCGGGTCAGGAGGGGCCAAATCGGATTTTTAAAAATTATTTTAGATATTGATAACTTTAACTTTAACTTTTTTTATTTTTTTGGATTTAATTAAAAAATTTAAGCTTTTATCCGAGATTTAATTGAAAATTCTAACTTTTTGGATTGGACTTTTATCCTGATCATGACTACGTCCAAATCGAGATTAAATTTGGGTTTATTCGGCTCGAACCGGATCGGGGTTTTGTGAAAAATATGCGATTCGTTTAAGCCTGCGGGCTGGATCCAATTGAGGTGGACTTTTTTTTAATCAGATTTTTTCCGATTTTTTTAACCAGTTCGAACAGTTTTTTTCGAATACGAATTTGTGTGCATCTCAATCCCGCCACCTCATGCATTAAGGACAAGTATACTACTCCGGCCGCTTATAGAAAATTATGGAGCCCGGAGAGTATTGGTACTTTCGAAATGGAGCCTTTATTTGACACCTTTAACTAATTCCTATCTGATTATTAATTAGCTTATAAAACTAATCATCAAATACATTCAACTAAGAACAAAATCTTCTTCGGACTAATACCAAACCGATCTTCCTTGCAAATCTTCTCAATCATGTCACATAGTGTCACCAACAAGTTCAAACTGGTGGCAGGATCACCACAACAAACTGAAGAATACTATTGTATTATGAAACTTTTTATTAATCTGCGCAAACACTCAATATGTTATACTCTATTTTGGTCTTTTTTTGTAATCTACTTGGTAAGGTAGATAATTTATTTTCGCAAGTGCCTTAAATAAATATTTCTAACCATATTTGAGAAAAAATCGCGCAAAATGTTATAAAATTGTATTTTTAAAAAATGTTATAAAATTGGAATTGATCCATAAAAAAAGATTATATTAATATTTTTATATTATAAATCATGCTTATTTGCATTAAGTACATAATGGCTCATATTATATATACTATTAGATTACAAATTCTATATACTATCAGATTATATATATATTAGATTACTAAATTATCCTTTCAATATTATATTGATGATATTAGATTAATAAATTATCCCTTCAATTGTATATTGATGATAAAAAAATTTCTTTTTAATGTGAATTGAACCATGACCCAGGTGATAGTGTGACAAATGTTGACATCTATATCCAATATCACTTATTATATTTTTTTTTAATATTTTTTTAAATTTAAAACTATAAACATATTTACTTCTTTTCAATTATATCCTTATATATAATAAGCGTAAAAATGGATTTTATCATTATTTTACATTTATTATTGTTTCATTATAAGATATTAACAACTTATAATTATATATGCATTTTTGAAATTTTAGCTACTAATAAGATTAAAACTGTAGTTTTATTATGATCCAATATATTATAAATCTCATCTTCAATAAATAAATTTTATACGTTGATCATTTTCGAAAAATGCATTATAGTATATAAAGTATTGAACCCGAAAAATGCAAAAGAGTTTTATATTTGTATATTAATAAAAAAGTTTGTGTTGGAGATTTTTACAAGAAAGTTGAAGTTGTCATCGTACGACTAAATCAAATCTAAACTAAATCGGTTTAATTTTTTTGAATATCTATGATAAAATATTAAAAGTACTAAATTTTAAATTATTTGTGTCAAGTGGCAATTGTAAGGTGAAACGAGTAACTTATCACGAAACAGTTTAGCATTATCTTGAAAGGTATAAGTAATAGTTTTCTAAAATAAATTATATCCACAACTGTACAATTATTGTATTCAACGTGTCTACAAGGAGACCCTTCTTAAAACGGGCAAAATGGTATGCATTCGTTTAAATAGTGTATCCACACATACTAATACAACATGTACTTCTACATTTTTACTCTATTATGCACACCGATCAAATTTTACAACACCCACTTAACGACTATCCCATGAACTACAAACAGGTAAATGGAGTGCCAACGTTCCCCCATGCAATGAAAATGATAAAAGGCGCCCAATTCTATTTCAAAGTGACAGTAAAACCATCTTCTCATTCAAATACAATTGGAAAAATTATAATCGGCGAAATCTTGCAGTACACAAGGTCACGACTACCCCATGAACTACAAACAGGTAAATGGAGTGCCAACGTTCCCCCAGGTAATGGAAATGGTAAAAGATGTCCTATATTCTTTCAAAGTGACACTAAAACCATCTTCTTATTCAAATACGATTGACAAAATTATAACCGACGAAATCTTGCAGTACAGAAGGGTCGTGCGTGCCAACAAAACATGTTAATTAGTCAAAATATTTGCGCCTACTCAGGTCATAATAACAACCTTATAGACTGGGATTTTGTAAAACATGTATCATCAAACCTTCGACATATTTCCTACTGATATACCGTTACATGCTTATGTCTTTTCTTCTACGTGCATTCCACCAAACAATGAGATCAACATAACCGAAAATAATTAGAGCATGCCCGTGCCTCGCACGGGCTGTAAAGCTAGTTTAAAATGTAACCACCAAAATGCATATAGAATTCAGAACCGGGGTCTTTTTTTTTGCTTCAGTTCTTACTTTCATCTGCTTAGCTAGACATAAATCTTTACTGCCAAGTGCCCACATTCTTAGTAGAATTCGAATTTGCTAAGTTTTCCATCTTTAATACATCACACAACCTGTTCTCATCCAAATTTCTCTTTTCCCTGTTCCTATCCTTATGAGTAAACAATCTTTATCCCTTTTACATCATCTACCATCTATATCTCAATCAGCTTACGTTTGCATGTATATACTAGACCATATTTCACCTCCATATATAGTGTAGGAGAAGCACAGAGAGCTAGCTACGTATGATGGATACTAGAAATATCGATAACATTAGTGTTCTAATGCTACCATGGTTAGCCCATGGTCACATATCTCCTTTTCTAGACCTAGCCAAAACACTCTGCACCAGGAATTTTAGTATCTATCTTTGCTCCACTCCAATCAACCTCGATTCGATCAAGACAAAAATAACTGATAAATGGTCAAGTTTGATACATTTAGTAGAACTCGATGTTCCAGCATTGCCTGATCTTCCTCCTCACTATCATACAACCAATGGCCTCCCACCTCATCTCATGGTCACCCTCAAAACAGCTTTCGCAAACTCCAGTCCTGAGTTTGAAAATATCTTTGAATCTGTTAAACCAGATCTATTGATATATGATTTCAATCAGCCATGGGCAGCTGATATTGCCTTGTCTAAGAATGTTCCAGCAGTTCAGTTTCATATGAGCTCAACATTTTTCGCTTCATTTTTAAATTACAAGTTGAGCTCTGATCCAGCTAAAACTTTCCCATTTCCAGTTCCCCTTCACAAGTACTTTACCGAAAAGATGAATGCTATACAGGAGCCTTCCCCAGAAGATGCAAAGGATATAGATCGCGTAAAGGAAGCTGGCAAGAGAACTTACAAAATAATTCTGCGAAGGACTTTTAGAGAAATCGAAGGGAAATATGTCGATTATTTATCTGTTTTGTCTCGAAAGAAGATAATTCCTGTTGGGTCACTTGTTCAAGAAATCCAAGAAGATACAAATGATGCTGCAGAGATAATCCAATTCCTTGACAAAAAGAATGAGTCTTCAGTAGTGTTTGTTTCCTTTGGAAGCGAGTATTTTCTATCCAAGGAGGAAATACAAGAGATTGCGTATGGATTGGAGCTTAGCAGGCTAAACTTCATATGGGTTGTAAGATTTCCTTTCGGAGAAAACATGGAGCTTCAAGAGACACTTCCTTTAGGGTTTTTGGATAGGGTAGGGGACAGAGGACTTGTCATGGAGGGATGGGCTCCGCAGGCGAAAATCTTACGTCACTCGAGCACTGGAGGGTTCGTGAGCCATTGTGGATGGGGTTCGATAATGGAGAGCATGATGTTTGGTGTTCCAGTCATAGCCATGCCTATGCAGACTGACCAGCCATTTAATGCTATAGTCGTGAAAGAGGTTGGAGTTGGACAAGAGGTTGAGAGAGATGAGAATGGTAGGTTCAAGAGAGAAGAGATTGCAGAAGTGATAAGAAATGTGGTATTAGAGAAAAGAGGGGAGACAGTGAGGAGGAAAGCAAAAGAGATGCGTGAGAAGATCAGAGAGAATGGCGAGAAAGAGATAGATGATGTTGCGGAGGAGCTAGTAAAACTTTGCAAGGAGAAAAAAGATGAGATAGCATCTTCCAGAATGTTACAATAGTTCAAAAGATGTTCAAGTTTAAATGAAAATTATGAGATGCTACATACTTGGTCATCAAATTGTTACCTTTGTAATGTTTAATATGTTTTAAAATTAGCTGGTGTTGGCAGAGATGTTTATTCTATTAATCTGCATGTCCATTTCATTTCGTCTTCTACATTCAGAATTTTTCCAGTCCTATCAATTTGTTCAAATGTTGCAAGCAAAAGTTCAAGTGTAGTTTTGTTACTCTGACAATAGTCCGTGTTGTTTTTTCAGTAGTTCAAGTGCTGCCACTGTTTCACTTGTTTGCTAATGCTGGTGTTGAGGACCCTCATCCTGAAATGTCATGAAGGGATCTGAGATGGCATAGATTCGTAAAATTATCGCCCAACAATCCTTTTCTTCTTCAAGTACTAGAAGTAGTAATGATGTGGGTAATAAGAATTTTTACCATGAGAATCTGGTATGTGACTTCTGATAAAAGTTTCAAAGAGATGGAGGGAAGTATATTAACCATTGATCAAACTTAATCATTGATAAGGACTTGGTGATTATATTATGGAATAATTTAGCACAAAAGATCCTTGTTCACCTGTGTTTGTTTCGTTTGAAAGTGAGTATTTTCTTTCAGAAAAAGATATAGAAGCTATAGCTCAAGGGCTAGAGCTTAGCAATGTGAACTTCATATGGGTTTTTTGTTTCCTTCAGGAGGGGAGGGGGAATCTAGTTCTGGAAGATGCACTCCCTAAAGGGTTCCAAGTAAAAAGCGGGAATTAGAGGAATGCTTATTGAAGGTCGGGCACCACAAGCAAGAATTTTGAAGCACTTCCAGTCTTGTAACTCATTGTGGATGGAATTCTGTATCAGAAAGCATGATATGCAGTGTTGCTATGGTAGTCGAACCAATGCAACTTGACCAGTATTTCAATGCAAGGCTTGTGTGGGACTGTGGGAGCTTGGTGTGGGAATGGAAGTCGTTAGACATAGGGAAGGCCAAATAGAGAACAGGTGAAAATGTAAGCAGAAAGACCAAAGAATTGAGCAAGTGCCTGATGGGTACAGGAGAGGAGGAGATAGATGTTGAGATGTTGCTTCAAATCTGTGGGAAGAGCTAAGAAAATAAGATGTTCAGATATTGTTTTAAATCTATGGGAAGAGCAAAGAAAATGAAACATAAAGTCCTTGGCTAAGCTTTTCGGACTAATGTTCACTACAAGAAATCTGGCCATTTACGACAGAAAACTTATGACGGAACCGCTAGGCGCGCCAAACTTATGACGGAATTACAAATTCGTCGTAAATGTAACCATTTACGACGAAAAACTTACGACGAAATTGTTGGGCGCGCCTAACTTATGACGGAATTACAAATCTGTCGTTTATCTCACCATTTACGACGAAAAACTTATGACGGAATTTCTGGCTGCGCCGAACTTATGACAAAATTACAAATGAAAAATATTTCTGTCATAAGTTAATTTCCGTCATAATTGCCCAGATTTGTTGTAGTGGTTGTGAGTCCTTAGATCTTGAATATATTCATTTGGCTTGGATTTTTGAAGGCCCCGAAAAGGCCGAAATATAAAAATTTGTTAGAGAAATAAATAAATAACACAGAGTATAAGAGAATAAAATTGAGCTTGCTAGGTTCCACAGATATGGATGCTAGAGATAAAAATCAATGTCTCTCATTCCAATAATGACTTAACATAGATCCAATATTTCATTTGTTAATTCACTGATTCGTATATAAAATTAAGAACCAGGCTGCTTTCTTCCTTTTTTAATTCAATTCTCACTTTCATCAGCTTACCCCTTGGTCTTAAAAGAAAACTGGTAGCCAGAAGCAGATCTCTTGGTGTCAAATTTTCTATATTTTCAATTTTGATTACATCACACAACTTGTACTGATCCAATTTTTCTCTTCTAGTTCCTATCCTTATGAGTAAACTATCTTTATCCTTTGACATCATCTACCATCTATATCAAATTAGCTAGCTTTTGCAGGCGGTATAGATCAACATTTTCAAATAAATATCAACATATTACGTATGAAGAGCGTAGAAGAGTTGAATTCTACTAACCGAACAAGAGATGGAGAGCGGGCCGAGAAATAATAAAAAATAGCAACATATTTTCCACGATGAGGGGCTAAGGTGTTACAATATATATATGTATGACCTCTATGGCTCGATATGTAGTAGGAGAAACACAGAGAGTCTAGCTACATTCAATGGATACTAAGAATACCGAAAACATTAGTGTTCTAATGCTACCATGGTTAGCCCATGGTCACATATCTCCCTATGTAGACCTAGCCAAAAAACTCTGCACCAGGAATTTCAATATCTATCTTTGTTCCACTCCGATCAACCTGAATTCGATCAAGAAAAAAGTAACTGATAAATGGTCAAATTTGATACAGTTGGTAGAACTCAATCTTCCATCATTGCCTGATCTTCCTCCTCACTATCATACAACCAATGGCCTCCCTCCCCATCTCATGGTCACCCTTGAAACAGCTTTCGCAAACTCAAGTCCTGAGTTCGAAAAAATCTTTGAATCTGTTAAACCAGATATATTGATATATGATTTCAATCAGCCCTGGGCAGCTGACATTGCCTTGTCTAATAATACTCCAGCAGTTCAGTTTCTTCTGTGCTCAGCAATTTTTTGTTCACTTTCACGTCACGTGATGTACCGTGGTTTATCAGTAAGTTTCCCATTCCCAATATCCATCCACAAGAACATCATCGAAAAGATGAAAGCTAGATTGGAGGAGTCTTCCCCAGATGTTGCAAAGAATATAGACCGTGTAACGCAAGCCAGCAAGAGATCCAAAGCAGTTCTGCTCAGGACTTTTAGAGAAATCGAAGGAAAATATATCGATTATATATCGGTTTTGTCTCAAAAGAAGTCGATTCCTGTAGGGCCACTTGTTCAAGAAGATCTAGAAGATACAGATGATCCCACGGAGACAATACAATTTCTGGACAAAAACGATGAGTCTTCAGTAGTCTTTGTTTCCTTTGGAAGTGAGTATTTTCTATCCAAGGATGAAATACAAGAGATTGCATATGGACTGGAGCTTAGCAAGCTAAAGTTCATATGGGTTGTAAGATTTCCTTTTGGAGAAAACATGGAGCTTGAAGAGGCACTTCCTTTAGGGTTTCTGGATAGGGTCCGCAATAGAGGACTTGTCTTGGTGGGATGGGCTCCACAGGCAAAAATATTACGTCACTCGAGCACTGGAGGGTTCGTTAGCCATTGTGGATGGGGTTCTATAATGGAGAGCATGATGTTTGGTGTTCCAGTCATAGCCATGCCCATGCATATTGACCAGCCTTGTAATGCTGTAGTTGTGAAGGAGCTTGGAGTTGGACAAGAGGTTGAGAGAGATGAGAATGGTAGGTTTAAGAGAGAAGAGATTGCAGAAGTGATAAGAAATGTGGTAGTAGAGAAAAAAGGAGAGACAGTGAGGAAGAAAGCAAAAGAGATGCGTGAGAAGATTAGAGAGAACGGCGAGAAAGAGATAGATGATGTTGTGGAGGAGCTAGCAAAACTTTGCAAGGAGAAGAAAGATGAGATAGCATCTTCCAATATATTACAATAGTTCAAAAGATGGTTAAGTTTTGATGAAAATCAGATGCTACATACTGGGTCAATAAATTGTCTTCTTTGTAATGTTAATGTTTATTAGCTGGTGTTGGCAGAGATGTTTATTCTATATATCTTTTTCCATTTCATTTTGTCTTCTACATTCAGAATTTATCCAGTCCTATCATTTAGTTCAAAAATTACCAAGCAAAACTTCACATGTAGTTTGAAACTTTGACATTAGTCCGTGTTGTTTCTTCAATAGTTCAAGTGCTGTTACTGTTTCGTACCTCACTCACTTGTTTGCTAATGCAGGTGTTGAGTACCCTCATCCTGCAATATCATAATTAAGGGATCTTGAGATGGCATAGATTCGTGTAAATGCTTACCGGTAGTAATAATTATGTGGGTAAAAATTGATTACCATGAGAATCTGGTAAGGTGACTTTTGTTAAAAGTTTCAAAGAGATTGATGGGAAGTATTTTAATTATTAATCAAATTTAGGAAAGACAAGACTTATCCCTGTCGGATCCCTTGTCGAAGATGCAGTTGATGATTTGATGATTAGGACTTGGTGATTGAGGAATAGTTGAGCACAAAAGATCCGTGTTCACCTGTTTTTGTTTCATTTGGAAGTGAGTATTTTCTATCAGAAAAAGACATGGGAGATATAGCTCAAATGCTAGAGCTTAGCAACATGAATTTCGTATAGGTTGAGAGAAAAATCAAAGTCTAGAAGATGCATTGCCTAAATGGTTCCAAGAAAAAGCGGGAAATAGAGGAATAGATCACTGAAGGTTGGGCACCACAAGAAAGAATTTTGAAGCATTCCAGTTTTGTAACTCATTGCGGATGGAATTCTGTATAAGAAAGCATGAAACTTGGTGTTGCTATAAATGGTAGTCAAACCAATTCAAGTGTACCAGTATTTCAATGCAAGGCTGTGCTGGAGCTGTGGTGTGGGAATGAAAGCCATTAGAAATTGTGAGGAGAAGCTAAAGAGAGAAGAGACAAGATAACATCTTCCAAAAATGTTATAATTGTTCTAAAGATTGTCAAAATTTTATGTAAAACCATTAGATTTAATGATTCTACATACTCGTCATCATTTGTATTAGTAAAATGTTCTATTAGAGAAGCAAATGTAAATAAAGTTTATCATGCATTTGCGCGAAATCCATTCTACTCCCTCTCATTTTTGTTAAACCCACCGTTAAGGAAAGTTATTCCACTTCATTTACCTTCTTCAATTTGCTTTCATTCTGAAAAGCCTCGAAAGTCTGCTACAACACTTCTTGCGCCTTGGAGAGAATTCAGGGAAATAATTATTTATCGTATTTGGACCCTGTCGATAAGAATCAGAATGCCATTCCTCTGTATGTGTTAGTAGATAAAAGTGGGGAGACAACAAGGAGAAAAGCAAAGGAGATGCGCGAGAAGATAAGAGAGCATGGCAAGAAAGAAACAGATAAAGACATGAAGTTGTGCAGGAGCTGGCAAAACTTCACAAGGAGAAACAAGACGAGATAGTATCTTACAAAATGATATATAATACTCCTTCAAAGATGTGGAACAATTTTTAGGATAAGAACAATATTTAGGAAATTATCGCATGTCAAAATACTCAGTCATCCAATTAATTGTTAGATGAAATTGTTCTAATTGGTGTTGTCCTACAGGTCTCAGTAATATGGCTGAGATGTTTAGTCAATTAATCTGCATGTCGATTCTATCTGCCCTCTACATTCACAAATCTGGATCGCCTGACAAGCCAGAATATTAGAGCATTCTAGTGTTGGTAGTTTTGTAACTCATTGCAGACTGAATTCTGTTGTAGAAAGCATGAAATTCGTTGTCCCGATGGTAGTCTTACCAATGCAACTTGACCAATATTTCAATGCCAGGCTTGTTGCATAGCTTGGTGCGGGAATGGTAGCTGTTACATGGAGTATAAAAGAATAATAGAGCTTGTTAGGTTCCATGGATACTAGAGATAGCCGAAATCATTGTCTCGCATTCCAAAAATGGATTAACATAGATGTGTAGAGCGGGTGTCAATCCAAGTCCCACATAGATAACATAAAAGAAGAATTATCTTGAATATAAGCAGCAAAAAACAACTCCATTAGTATGAGGCCTTTTGGGAGGAGCCCAAAAATAAATCCGTGGGGCTTGGCCACGGCCCAAACAATATGAGTAACTGTTTTAAAAAATTTGGAGGTGAGCAAGAATCAAATGACAAAAGATAATCTCTTACCACTTGAACGAAACGTAAAATGTATTGTACTTCTCATTTTGTAATGTAAATTCAGATGTACACAACTCTTCTTTTTCTTAAAAACGAAACGCACAAATTGTTGGAGATAATAACAACAATAGACAATTATATTCTATAATATATCGTAAATTCAAGAACAGGCAAACAAACCAAACACGAAGGCAAGACAATAATAATAATTAGTAACAGCAATATAAAAGACAATAAAAAGAAAACTTAGCTATAAAGTCGCTTTAAGAAATCAAACAGCCGAGTCGCCGAATATTCGAGAAGACACGATTGTTCTTGAAGAAACTATTGCCCCACTTAATGCGTCAGTTCGCCCAAAAAACTATGCAACTCGTATATGTCTGCGAGGTTGGAACTGAGAATTATTTTTGTATCTCAAATGCACCTCTCAATATATAGGCGTCTTGGGTTGCTCTTCTTTTGTTTTACTCGATGTGGGATCTAAAGTAACAAAACAGAAAAATAAACAAAATAGGTTTTATTAGTTATTTATATTATACTGATTAAATAATATTAATATTACAAAATATATTCAGAGTCTGATTATGAAAATAATCCTTACTCAATATATTTAATATTAATAATTAAATAATCAATATAAATGAATAAATTTGTAATAAAAAGATACATAGAGTTCTCACTAACACCAGGCCGTACAAGCATTCCACTTATGCTAGTAGTTTTAAACAACACTAACACAAGATGCTATATAAACTCAATATCTTTCTTTACAATATCAATGTGCGACAAAATCCACATATCTCATTTCAAGCCAACAACTTTGCCTTAATATATTTATGGATTTCACTAAGAAAATATCTTAGATCCAAATATGAAACTTTAAGTCCTCATAGTAAGGAACAAGTTCCAATCGTTAGTTTTCGGAAATTACAACAAGAGCCTATCTAAATTAGGTCTTGAAATTCCCATTTTCTAACATTCCTTCACAAATCCATCACAAATCCATTGTAGAATTGCATATCAGATTTTATACATGACATGTTTTCCAGAGTCGGCACTCTTTCGAGTTTAAACCCTCCTAAGTCCCCTACTTCGATGATCACCTGATATAGATGGAATGTTTCACCTTGAATCTCTATCAGTTTGGTGTAATCGCACTCCATAGACGATGACATATCAAAGGCTATGGTGAATATCTACGGCTTTGAGACGTTAATGGCCGTGTCTCGATCATGCTCGTCGAATGCTTCAAGGAATAACCCTTTCCTCTAATTGCGACCACACAATTACATTCGCTTAGCTGGGCATCTCCAGAGATGTACTGCTCCCATCTCGTGATTAAGACTTGACCCTATTCAGAGTTCTAAAAGTTTTGCTTGATTTGCAGTATTAGTACCTTAGAGGTTTGCATGGGATAAACTCCAGATACGTAAGTATCAATCTATGGTTTAAGGTACTACCGACCCACCCTTACGACTTGTTATTACCACATTGAATACACTTCGAGGGATCTCCTCTCAGGTGTATTGGGTTCCCATCGTAGATGAATCATGTTGGGCTATTATTCCCATCCCCAACCTCGACTTAAGGACTACAGCAAGCTCAAGTCCTTTAGTCAAAGGATCGGCTAAATTATCCTGAGTTCCAATGAACTCAATAGCAATTACCCCATCAGACACTAAACCCCTTATAGTCTTAAGTCTAACTTGGATGTGTCTCTTTGTTTTAGCATTGTGCTTCGAACTACTAATCTTGTCAATAGTTGTACGACTATCACGATGAATACCAACGGCAGGAAGCAGTTTGGTTACTACCGTCACAGACATAAGTCCATGCAATCATTCAACCTCTGTCCCCGTGGCATCTAATGCACACAACTCAGCCTCAAAAGTAGACCGAGTTATGATAGTCTGTTTAGTAGACTTCTAGGATATTGCTCCACCCACAAGGGTAAACAAATATCCAGTCACTCCATTGGAACCAGATTTCTTAGCTATCCAACTTGAATCACTATACCCTTCTAGAATTCCAGGGAATCTCTTATAATGCAAGGCAAGGGAAACAGTTCTCTTCAGATATCTAAGAACTCTATCTAGTGCCTCCCAATGAGTCTTGTTCGAACAACTTGTATATCTAGCCAAGTTAGATACAGAATATGAAATATCTGGTCTAGTACAATTAGTTAGATACTACAAACTTCCAATAATCTGAGAATACCTTAACTATGACACATGAACACCTGAAGTATTCTTGACAAGCGCAACTTTTGAATGATATGGTGTGCTTGAGATTCTACAATTTGAATAACCATACTTCTCAAAGTATAGATTTCTCTATATAATGAGACTGTGATAATGTTATTCCATCAGCTGATTGAGTCAGCTTGATACCAAGAATCACATTAACAACACCCATATCTTTTATCTCAAAGTGCCGTTTCAAGAAACTCTTCGTCTAATTAATAATCTCAATATTGGTTCCAAACAATAGTATATCATCCACATACAAGCACAACACAATACTTTTACTACCTTTAAGTTTGTAATAGACACACTTGTCACTTTCATTAACTACAAAATGAAAAGATATAACTACTTCATCAAACTTCTTGTGATAGTCTCTTGGTGCTTGTTTTAAGCCATAGATGGACTTAACTAATTTACAAACTTTCCATTCATTACCAGAAGTGAAAAATCCCTCAGGTTGATCTATATAAATCTCTTCATCAAGAATACCATAAAGAAAAGCCGTTCTTACATCCATTTGATGAATGATAAGACCATGTACGAAAGCCAATGCTACAAGCATTCAAATAATAGTCATTCTTGAAACTAGAGCGTAAGTATCAAAATAGTCAATAATTTCCATTTGCCTAAATCCGTTATCTACCAACCTCGCCTTATACTTATCAATTGATCCATCCGGTTCCAGTTTCCGTTTGAAGATCCATTTACATCCTATAGTAGTATACACATGAGGAAGATCAACTACTTCCCATGTCCCGTTAGAGATAATAGAATCAATTTCACTATTTACAGCGCCTTTCCAATGCCTTGATTTCGAAGAATTCATTGCTTGTTGGTAAGTCAAAAGTTCATCGTCGACATTGTAAGTGATAAAATCACTCCCAAAGTCATAAACAACCTTATCATGCTTACTCCTTCTAGGTTCCTCTATCTCATTATGAGAAGAGCCACTAGCAGAATCATCTATCCCCACATTTGTCATCTTTTCTACATGATCGGGAATAGAACTAGATGTGCGAGTAGGATCATCATTAGAAACACTTAGAGGAATTCCATCCTTCATAGGGAACACTTCCTCAAAGAGGGTTACATCTCGAAACTCAACTATGGTATTCACCACAATACCATCTATGTCAGATTTTATAACTAAAAATCTCATAGCTGTTGTGGATTCACCATAGCCCAAAAATATAGCATGAACAGTCTTCGGTCCTAGTTTCTTTCTCTTGTGTTCAGGGACAAGTACCTTTTCCAGACATCCCCACACACGAAGATATTTTAAACTAGTTTCCTTGCTTCTCCATGATTCATAGGGAGTCTTTTCCATGTGTTTCAGAGGAACTCTGTTCAGAATATGGCATGCCGTATTCAAAGCCTCACCCCACATGTACTTCGGCGACTCATAATTAATAAGCATATTGTTAATCATATAAGAAAATGTTCTATTCTTTCGTTCTACCACCCCATTAGATTCAGGTGTGTATGGTGGAGTTACCTCATGAATTATACCATTACTTTTGCAAAATTCATCAAATGAGGTACTAGTATACTCACCACCTCTATCTGATCTCAATCTTTTAAGTACTTTACTAGTTTGTGTTTCAGCTTCATTTTTAAACTCAATGAACTTTTCAAGTGCTTCATCCTTATGTCTAAGCAAATAAACATAACAATATCTACTACAATCATCAATAAAGGTAATAAAATCATTTATTATCTTTAGTCAACATGCCATTAAACTCACATATGTCAGTGTGCAACAAATCTAATACTTCAGAATTCCTTACAACACTATGACATTTAGATTTCTTATCAATAGCATGCTTAGGAATCAACTCTAAATTCATCATATTCTTTAGAGCACCAAAATTTAAATGACCTAGATGAGAGTGCCACAAATCAGATGATTCAACACAATTAACATAAGAATCAACGATTTCATTTATCAAACCACCAGAAACAAGTTCAACATTAATTAAAAATAGACCATCTGATAAATAACCTTTGCCAAAGAAAGTACCCGTATGAGTAATAACTACTTTATTACACTTTTAAAAAAGGTTCAAAACCATCTTTAAGCAAGGAAGATCCACTAATAATGTTTCCACGTTTCCTATTCCAAGCACTTGTGCTGCACTAGCATTCCCCATCATCACTGTTCTCCCATGAGCCCATTGATACGATATAAATAGAGTTTTATCAACACAAATGTGCACATTTTCTCCAGTATCAATCAACCATTCATGAGACAGATATGTGGATAATAGTTCAGGCTTATAAGTAACAAACCTGTCATTGGTTACAGAAGCAGACGCTTCACCAACAACCATGTTCGCCATAGGCCCTACAATGGAACCAACTTCAAGCACAGTATTTGCTTGAGGCACCTAATCAGGTTTCTTCGCTTTCTTATTCGGACAGTCCTTGTTCCAATGACCAACCTATCCACAAGACCAATATGGTTTGTTTATCTTTGGTTTCTTAGCCTTGTTCTTGTCAGGTTTAGTGTTACTCTTCTTATTAGCAAACTTTCTCTTCTGACCAACTATCACTACGTTTACCTTCGCGCTCCCACTCTCAATAGGCATCACATGTCCCTGTTTGGACTTGTGCTATTCCTGTACAGAGATGTCCAACATCAGGTTGGTCCAAGTAATCTCTCCCTTCTGTCTTTTCAGGGAAAGTGCAAACTCTTCCCAAGACTTAGGGAGCTTTTCAATCACCGACATAACCCGAAACTTCTCCGCTAGGTCCATTCCAGACTCCTTCAAAGAATGAACAAGCATCTCAAACTCATGCACCTGCTTAGTCATGGATTTATTGTCCACCAATTTAAAATCAAGAAACTTAGCCACTGAAAACTTTTACAGACCTTGTGAGTTTGTATTATGTGTCTCATCCAGCTTCTCCCACAATAACTTAGCATTATAGACATCATATGCATAAACATCAAACATAGTGTTCGCCAAAAGCAGCTAGAATAGCAGCCCGAGCCACCCCATCTTTCTCAGTCCATATAACATAAGCGGTTATGGTTTCAGTCTTTCCTTGATCAACCACAGGTGGATCATGCTGTATCACTAGCCATAGACCCTTAACCATTAACCACAGTTTTATCTTTTTTTGCCAACGAGAAAAACTAAACCAGAACCCCCACCGAACTTATCAGGCATGCCTGAGAGATCATTGGGATGTGGGAAACGATAAGTAGTCCATTCAATGGTAAGTACAACAACACCAGAACTACCAGCAGATTGAGTAATAGAGGGGATAATAGTTTCATTCACCATCTTAAATTATATAATTATAAGAATATAACAATAGTTTCTTCAAGATTGTTGGAGATAATAGCAACAATAGGCAATTATATTCTATAATATATCGCAAATCGCAAATTCAAGAACAGGCAAACAAACCAAAGACAAAACAAACATGAAGGCAATACAATAATAATAATTGGTAACAACAATATAAAAGAGAATGAAAAGAAAACTTAGCTATAAAGTCGCTTTAAGAAATCAAACAGCCGAGTCGCCGAATCTTCGAGAAGACACAACTGTTCTTGAAGAAACTATCGCCCCACTTACTGCGTTGGTGTGCCGCGATGAATCTCCAAGGATAAAACAACACAAAGCAACTCTGTCACAGTCCGGTGATGCTTAATAGCGACAAACACCTCAGTTCGCCCAAAAACCTATGCAACTCGTATATGTCTGCGAGGTAGGCATTGAGAATTATTTTTGTATCTCAAGTATACCTCTCAATATATAAGTGTCTTGGGTTGCTCTTCTTCTGTTTTACTCGATGTGGGATCTAAAGTAATAAAACAGAAAAATAAACAAAATAAGTTTTATTTATTATTTATATTATCCTGATTAAATAATATTAATATTACAAAATATATTCAGAGTCTGATTACGAAAATAATCTTTACTCAATATATTTAATATTAATAATTAAATAATAAATATAAATGAATAAATTTGTAATAAAAAGATACATAGAGTTCTAACTAGCACTAGGCCGTACAAGCATTCCACTTATGCTAGTAGTTGTAAACAACACTAACACAAGATGATATATAAACTCAATATCTTTCTTTACAATATCAATGTCACATATCCCATTTCAAATAAGCAACTTTGCCTTAATATCCACTAAGAAAATATCTTAGATCCAAACATGAAACTTTAAGTTCTCATAGTAAGGAACACGTTTCAATCGTTAGTTTCCGGAAATTACATCAAGAGTCTATCTTAGTTAGGTCTTGAAATTTACCATTTTCTAACACCCATAATCTTGAAACATAAGCCTTTTATTATCAAGAACCCGAAAGCGATAGATAATTTATAGTTACTAGATTATAAAAATAGATCAAGAGAACAATATCCGAATAAAGGAATGATGATAAAAACTTGACCAATTTGTATATTTGGAAGTTCAGTCATCAATCATATATAATTTAGAACCAGCTAATTTCTTCTTCTTGTTTTTCATTATTCAATTCTTGGTGTCAATTTGTTCTTTGTTTTCCATTTTGAATATATTATAGAGTCCTTACAAAATATCTGGAAGCTGTTCTGGATAGACGATTTTGGCTTGCTGTTTTTGAAATTCCTGAAAGTAATTAGCTTGCCAAATTGACATAATCCAGTACCATCAGCACACTCTGTTTGAATTAACTTGAATCTGCAAAATAAAGTTAGTGCAATACAAAATATCATGCTGTTTATTTCATCAAATAGGCAAGCAACCAGCTTGCCAAATGTTATCATAAAAACTAAAAGAATTTCAGTATAGAATTCATTTTTCAATTTTTTTAATGTAAATTCAATCCTGATAACAATAAATTATCTTGCTTCAATTTTTATTTTCATATGCATGTGTCTTAAAAACAAACTGGTAGCTGGCCTCAAATCTGTAGTCGGTACGGGGTAGCTGGCCTCAAATATTTGTAATGTTTTTGGAAATATTAAATTTTTTTAATAAAAATATAGATATTCTGGCAAAAAAAAAACTACAGATATTTATTTTAATATATTGTTAATAGATTTTTGAATTTCTTTAAAAATATATTAAAATATCTAGCATTTTTATATTAAAATATAATTCAATTGATATTAAAATGAATAAAAATTTAGTATTTATTAAGTTTATACACCCACTTTCCTTTTTGGACTCTATCTTGAATTCGAAAAATAAGAAGTGCACGGGAAACACAAAAATAGTTTTTCATTTGATTATGATTTTACAATTATTATCAGACTGGAACTATAAACAAACTGGAAAGAAAAATGGTTAGGAATATTCACATTAATAATTTTATTCAATTTAAAATTATTTATATTTTATTTAAATGATTAAAATACACATTTTAATATTTAAATATAACTCTAGTGACAACAAAATACATCTTTTTGTTTCAAAAAAAATACAAAATACATTTTTTGATAAAAAAATTTAATATATAAGTTTTAATATATACGTTTTACGTATTTCTTAAATTTAAAAATAAATTTATAAGGGCATTAAATTTCTGAAAGTCTCCCTTTAGAAGAATTTTGTATTGTAATTCTCAAATATTTATTATTTTAATTAAAAATCTAATATTGTAAACATAAATATTATCATTATAAAGTTAGTAATCTATGACGAAGATTAAAACAAAACTTATTGTACACTAACATTTTAATGTCCGCACAATTGAATTGTATAAATGATATCATTAAAATAGGATTAAAAATTGCACTAATAAATTATTTATCAATTTTTATTTTTAAATTATTCTTTAAAATTTATCTATTATATATTTATTTAATAATTATAAAATTAAAAAGGCCAAGCATGGCGGGCATAAATACTAGTATATATATATATATATTATAAGGACCTCTTTTCACGCTACCCACCCAACTCACACTAAACAAGTCGTCTTCCCCCTTCTTCGTCGCTACACACCTTCACCCCCAAAATCAACATCTAAAATCACTTCAAAAACTCTATTAACTACTCAAAATCATCTATCAGAGTCTGAATTGTTAATTATTGACTCGAAAGATTTATATTGATGCATATTTGGTGATTCAGTTGTTGAAGTGGTGATTGTTGGGCCGCGCAACACCCGTTAACTCCACATTAGTATGATATTGTCCGCTCTGAGCCGTGGCCAAGCCCACACGGATTTGTTTTTGGGCTCCTCCAAAAGGCCTCATACTAATGGAGTTGTTTTTGGATGCTTATATTTAAGATAATTCTTCTTTATCTTATCGATGTGGGACTTGGGTTGACACCTACTCTATAATCTCCCCTCAATCCAAGAACCACCAATCTTGTAACTCTTATACCGCCGCCATTCAGCTGTTACGCATCTTGCGGGACACGCCGCCCGACCACCTTAGTGTTAGGAAGACTTTTGACACAAGTTGTCCAAGATCTCCGACCGTAGTTCTGGAGAGCCTCCCCACACCACGCAACTTGCAGCCCGCAACCCCAGGATCAATTCTTAGCCATCGGCTCTGATACCACTTGTTGGGCCGCGCAACACCCGTTAACTCCACATTAGTATGATATTGTCCGCTTTGAGCCGTGGTCAAGCCCGCACGGATTTGTTTTTGGGCTCCTCCAAAAGGCCTCATACTAATGGAGTTGTTTTTGGCTGCTTAGATTCAAGATAATTCTTCTTTATCATATCGATGTGGGACTTGGGTTGACACCAATTCTACAGTGATTTATGTTAGAAGTGAAATTTTTGTTACATGGAAGTTGTAGTAAATGTGACTTCTGGTATATTTTGATTTTCGTGATATGCTAGTTATAACGTTATGCTACATACTTGTGTGCATTTCTAATGACACAACTTTGTTGATTTTTTTGTACTTAAAAAGTAATTTGTGTGATCATTACATTTTCCATTGATTATTTGAAAGTAGTGTGTTAACTTCTGTAATTTGTTGTTAACAAGTGATTTGTGTGACTAATGTGTTTTTCTAATAGGGATTTAGTGCTCTAAAAAGGTGATTTGTAAACTAAGAATATAAATCATATTTTTTGTGATTTTGGTTTATGATTCTATGTGTTGTTTTGGTGAATTTCAAATATTTTTTTTTGGTGATTTGTGTCCCATTTTTGGTGATTTGTATTCTTAATTTTAGTGATTTTGGTTTGATAAAAGAATATATCTTAATTTTTGGTCAAAACACAGTAAATCATTTTTTTTAAAATTTTGGTGATTTTCTACTTTCTACACTAGTAGCAAAAAACATTTTTGACTATATGTGAGGTATGTCAAAACAATTCCTGATAATTAATGTTTGATGTATTGTTTTAGTGCGATGGTTTTTTTCTATAAAAAAATAGTTTGCATCAAGTTTCTTTGGGTTTGGTCTTGTGTTGTTCATCACTTATGTCTCGCTACTAATATTTTTAAAGCGGTTAGTTTGGTAGTCCTTTTATCTTTTCTCATAGTAATCAAAACCTGAGTTGGAATGCATAAATGCATTTGTTTAAGTCTAATTTACTCTTGTTTTGAGTGGTTGAATTTTTCACTACATCGAAAGCTTGTGTTTTTGCTGGTTTAAATAGTGTAATGTTACATTTTTAATTTCTTGGGTGTTGCAAATTCATGTTTTGTATGTTAGTGGACAAGTGCCAATCGCTTACTTGTTTCGAGTTACGAGTTATGAACCAATGCTTTGATGTGCATTATCAGTATCAAAATTTTGAAACGTGTCAGAAATTCTTAATTTTTATTCTCGATTTTAGTATAGAGCTGTTTTGATGCCTTTATAAGCACTATCAGGTTCGATGAATTAATGTGTG
Organism: Heracleum sosnowskyi; assembly: GCA_030848705.1. Lineage (NCBI taxonomy): Eukaryota > Viridiplantae > Streptophyta > Magnoliopsida > Apiales > Apiaceae > Heracleum > Heracleum sosnowskyi. The sequence continues at coordinate 18,428,492 of CM061239.1, forward strand.
ATTGTGAGACATAAGTATCGCTAAAGCTTGAATGTAGTTCATTATTGCATCAAAGTTGTTCAAATATAGAGGTTTTCTCGGGGTGTAATTTTCTAGATTTTTGCAAGTTTTGCATCCAAGATGTTTTGAATTGCAGGGATTGTTTGGTCGTATTACTTTTGGTAAATTTGATGATATTGTTATAATTTGCCTGTGATACTCATTCAAAATTATATGTGTTAAAGTCTTTTTTTTTATGGTTTACAGTGTGGCTCAAATTGAGATATGTTTGATCTGCTACTTTTTTAGAGGTTTTTGGTATCTCAATTTAGTATACAAATTGTGTTGTGAGAAATCTCGACATAACTCAGACAAATTATATATGAAGGTCATCATATTGTTGTTTTTGGAGTCAAACAAATTTGAAACAATATGGTTGTTGGTCCATTCCATTGAAACACCACCTTCTTTTTTTAAAATTCATGCCACTTTGTTCTTAGTCCTTTATCAGAGGTTCTTTTTTTTTTTGGCGCTATTTTGGTGGCTTAGCAAAGTTCTAGAATGCTTATGGTGTTCATATGTATCCAATATGAGATTAAGCAATCTTCATTCCAGTTTGAGATTTTGGTGATGGTGGTGTGATTCTCCAAGATAAAGATGGTGTAGTTTGCTTGAAATATGTTTCTGCTGGCTTGGTGCATGATCAAGGTTATGTTGTGTACGTGTTCAACAGGCAGTTACCATGACCTATTTCTAGGTTTTGCTAGGTTTTTTTGGTTTGCGTGGTAAGCCAAGACCTTGCCTATTTGTTCTTGGCATCTTGTTAGTTTCATTTTCTTTTCTCTTGTTTAAGATTTTTGTATTTCTATAAATGTTATCTTGTCATGTGTCTATAGAAAAGATATACAAATCTAGCTTTTGCATTTAAAGAGGTGAACAATTATAAAAATGTATTAATAAAAAATAAGACAAATTACTAACATATAAACATAATTCATTTTTGTATTAATATACACAAAAAGTCACCTTTTTCTTATATAGACAATTGACTATTTATAAAAATAGTATTTATAAAATAAATCAATTGAATATTTATAAAAATAGTATTTAATTTACATGCTCATATTATATATTTAAAATTTATTACTTATATTTTATATTTAAAAAATTCGAAACAGAAATCACCAAAACAACATATACAAATCATCTTTATTGTAACTTTTTTGCAATCAAGAGGTGAGTATTTGTAAAATTTTATTTTTTAAATCACCAAAAAAAAGAGTAAGAATCACTGTTTTTGTACTTAAAGATGTGAGTTTTTACATTGTTAAAAATTATTATTTGCAATGAATTTTTAGTAAATGGAGATGATACATGGTTAAAAGATATTAATCATAAAAAATAGTATACATGAGACACTCTTTTGTTGAACAAGTTCCAAATACAATCTTTATCTAAACCAATGTCTAGTAGTAGTCTACTACTTACAAAAAATGAGAGAAAAAAAAACCTACAGACCTTCCTTAATTTTGGACTAACGCACCATCACAACATCTTCACCAAAACATTTCTACAAGAAAGAATCGGTTGAAACTCACCATAATCACACCAATAGCAAAGGACTTGAAATTTTGTCATGATTGAAGTGTTCTCGAACATTGCTGCAACATCAATGAACCACAAACAATATGAAACACTAGTAAAATATAGTCTTAAAAATCAAACACCTGAAAAATCTTAAGATCATTCTACAAACCCGTGAGAAAACACCCTAACACTAAACCATTCTAGCAGCCTTTAAGATGAATGAAATAAATTAAACAATCTTCACCAATCTTTTGAAAATAATTACGTTGTTATTCTTGATCCAGGACGTTAAGAAAAACTTACGTTCAAAGGTCCAACAACTAGAAAATTGCATCTCAAACAAGTAATCCATAGAGATTTACAATGTAGCAAATAAGTATTAAAATGAATTGTTCATTAGTGCAGGGTTTCACATGCAAGATTAATGCAGGGTGATCACAAACCTACAATTAGCATTAGAACAAAGAGAAACATACACACCATTTTCATTAAAAAAAAATTGATCCTTAAGCTCAAAACATGACTTGGACAAAATCATAAAAAGGCAACAATATTTTTGAACATCAACATAACAACTACTTTAGGAGGCTTTAAATAATTCCAGGGGACTGCAATTTTGCAAAAATTATATTCACTTAATAAAAGAATAACAAACTTAGAAAATCAATAAAATTATATAAACAAAATTAAGAATTAAATCAAATAAATAACACCGATATCATAAAATAAAAGTTTCTTGAAATTGACTTCCGGTATTAGATCCAAAAAATTCAGGAAATAATAACAATAATTTAAATCACACTCATACCACCTCTAAAACCATTGGAATTAAGCTAAGTCTCCAAAATTTCAACTAAAATTACTAGAATCATGTTCAAGTTACCAAAGTTTTAAATAAAATTACTAAAATCACCAAATCACTAAAAATATAATCGATCATAATTATCATAATACCATCAAGCCTTCACTAACCGTCACCTATCACCATTACCAGCTTAACCACATACAGAATCACTAAATTACTTCAAACCACAATCGGGTGAACCACGTAAAACTGAAATCACCACCAGCACTACAATCACTACCATTCAACACTTACACAATCACCAAATTTCATTCCAAATCACCAAATTTCATCTAAAATCACTAAAAGTTTGACGAGTAAATCACAATTTTTTTAACACAACTTACCACGAAATTTCAGATCTATAGTGATACCAAATTACTAATATCAAATCATTAATCAAACATTTCAAAACTCACAAACTCTTTATCGTCGTTATCGCTCTACTATCTATACAACCACCACTTCTTTGTCAGATCTGAATCGTCCTTATTGTGGTGTAGTCTTTGTTGTGATATAGTGTCCAGACCAAAGATGCTCCAGCCTATTCATCGGAATACATCACCAAAATCAGATTATTAAAACATCGTTGTCATCGCAATCGAGCACGAAAGTTTAAATATAAATATATTTTTCGACTATATGTATCTATACATAAAATCATGTATATGTATGTGTTTAGATGTTGTGTGTGCTTGTGTATATCAAGAGGAAGGAGGTGAAATGTTTTTAAAGTACATATAATATATGAGAGAGACATGACAAACAGATTAGGAGTTGGGAGGAAACTTGTGGCCCAGATTAAAAGAGTATATTAAAAATGTATGGCTGAGATTTGGTCTCAGTTCTCATTTTAAATTAGGGTCTCATTTGAGCACTTGCATATATATATATATATATATATAGGCTTGTGCTCATGTGAGAATTCTCACTAACATGAGATCTGAGATCCAATCTTAACCACATAATTTTAGAATTAATTTTAATCTAAACCATTCATTTTTAATAAATCTAACCCCAATTTCACCTACCTCCTCCTTCATTTACCCCATTTCCCATCTCACTACACTAAAAGCTACCTCTGATCATCATCATCAACCTCTAGTGACATAAGCACCATTAATTCCGTCAACACATACACACGCAAACTATATATATATATATATATATATATATATATATATATATATATATATATATATATCTCTTTCTCTCTTCTTTTCCTTCACCCACCCCACTCTTCCTTCCTCCTCCAAAATCTCCGACCACCGTCATACCATCACAATTAATTCTGGCAATACACACTGGTTCTCTTTTCTTCTTCACCCACCAAATTCGATCCACTAATATTTGTCACCGTAACTACTCCGACCAGATCTACTTCATCCAATATCGTCATCATCATCGCACTCGATCAATTCCATTTCAGATCTGCTCATCACAAACACAAATCGTCGTTGGTGATTTTCTTGAAATTCTGGTGATTTTTTGATTTTTTGGCTGATTTGTGTTGATTTAGTAGTGATTTTCGATTGTAGTTGGTGACTAACTAAGTAGGCGTAATTTGTGCATAATGAGGACGATGGAGGTTGTGGTGGCAGTGGTTGTGCCAATAATGATGGTGATTATTGATCTTGGTTTGGTAGATGTGTGGTGGTTTGACGTTGGTGATGGCAGTGGTGATGATGATTAGTGTCGACAGAGATGATTAAAAGTGATGCATGGTTTAAGTCTAGTGATTTGGTATAGTGCTTGTGATTTAGAGGTCATAGTAAAATTTAAATTTGGTGATTTTCGAATGAAATTGGTGATTTTTAGTGGTGGCATAGTGGTGTTTTTTAGTATGACGCTGATTTTTAGGTGATCGGAAATAAATTGATGATATTTAGTGGTGGCAAAGTGGTGATTTTCAGTGTGACGTTGGTGATTTTTAGGTGACCGGAGGTGGTTGTTGGAGGTGGTGGGTAGAGGCGGTTGTTGGTGGTGGTGGTAGTGAGTAGAAAGAGAGTGAGTTAGATGAGAGAAATGAAAAACAAAATTAAAATTTGAATATTAAATGTATGGCTAGGATTTTGTTTAGATAAAAAAAAGTGTGGCTAAAATTGGGTCTCAGTTCTCACAATAGTGAGAGTTCTCAATGGAGCGCGATTATATATATATATATATATATATATATATATATATATATATATATATATATATATATACTAGCTTATATCTCGTGCGATGCACAATTTTCTTTAATATTTTATTAATAATAAAAATAATTTAATTTAATAAATTGTTGACGTAATCTTTAGTAGTATTTTAGATATTAAAATATAAAATATTTTTAAATAATAGATCTAACGGTCTGTATTTATTTGCTTTTAAAAAATTTAAATATGACTAAAGTGCAAATAACAAAATATGTGCTCTCTAATGTACCGAGTTTCTTCTAACATATGCTATTACATTTATTTTTTTATTAATTATCTTATTTAAATTGTATGTTATAAAAAATTATATTAAACCCAGATTTTATAAGTTTAATATAATAATATTGTCATTATATATATATATTTTGCCCGTGTTATTTTTAATTCGAATATGAGTTATTTTACTTAAAAAATATATAAGAAACAATGTCCTTAAAAAGACAGTTAGTTACTTATTAATAATTATATAAAATTATAATACATTTATATATATCTTTCCCATGTTACTTTTAGAAAATTAGTTGTTTAAATTAGAAAATATAAAATTATATTACCTTTATATATATGTTGCTCATGTTACTTTTAAAAAATTAGTTGTTTAATTTAGAAAAAAATAAAAAGGGTTATGTGTTTAGCTGAAAAGGGTAAGTGGTTATTTATTAATAATTATATATAACAATATTACCATTACATATTTATTTTTCATGTGTTATGTTTAGAAGAAGAGTTATTTTAGTTAGAAAATGTAGAACAAATAATGTGTTTTTGATGAAAAAGGTAATCAGTTATAAATATGTAATAATATTACCATTTTATATATATGTTACCTATTTTGTTTTTAGAAGATGAGTTGTTTTGGTTAGAAAAATATATAAAATAGGTAATGTGTTTTAGCTGAAAAAATATAAAATTATATTACCTTTTTATATATATGTTGCTCGTGTTACTTTTAGAAAATTAGTTGTTTAAGTTAGGAAAAAAAAGATTATGTGTTTAGCTGAAAATGGTAAGTGGTTATTTATTAATAATTATATATAACAATATTACCATTATATATTTATTTTCCATGTGTTATGTTTAGAAGACGAGTTGTTTTAGTTAGAAAATGTTGAACAAATAATGTGGTTTTGCTGAAAAAGGTAATCAGTTATAAATATGTAATAATATTATTATTTTATATATATGTTACATATTTTATTTTTAGAAGATGAGTTGTTTTGGTTAGAAAAATATATAAAATAGGTAATGTGTTTTAGCTCAAAAAAATAATTGGTTATAAATAAATTGATTATAGATAGGCCCGACCCAAATTTTAGATAGACCCGACCCAAATACCGACCGACCAAAACTTTTAATGTTTCGTATTTAATAATACTAGTGTTGTGGAATAGAAACTGTGCTTGCGAATTTAATGCTAGGGTTAGAGAGCTTCGAGCTTTAATGGCTGCTCTTGTTGTCGGGGAATAACTCGGTCCTAACAAGATGCCTACGTATCTCTAGTGTTTAGAGAATCAAGCCAATAAAACGTAGTTCTTGGTGTTGCCTTCGGGGCTATGGCGACAGGGGCACACCAAGGACGTAGTGACTTGTATGTCCTTATTCGAGGATGAAGTCTAAAATGTTGTAGATGACTTATGGAGTTGTGTCCAAAACGTAGTTCTGAGATGAGGGGTCAGACCCTTTATATAGGCGTTTAGAAACCTAGTGGATAAGTATTGATTTCCTTGAAGGATAAATCTTATCCTTGACGGTGGATAAGTATTATCACTTTCTTGAAGGATAAATCTTATCCTTGACAGTGGATAAGTATTATCACTTCCTTGAAGGATAAATCTTATCTTTGAAGGTGGATAAGTATTATCACTTCCTTGAAGGATAAGTCTTATCTTTGACGGTGGATAAGTATTATCACTTCCTTGAAGGATAAGTCTTATCATTGACGGTGGATAAGGATTAATTCTAGATCCTTCCTTGTAGGAGTTGTTTCCATATCATAACGGACTTGTATTGAAAGAAGCCCACTTGTATTAGAACAAACCTGTATTGGACGTCTCCTAATACATGTTGTACTTCTAGCCCAAATATTAATTACGAAATTAATATTTAATTAGAGTTTCGGGCCTTATTAATGGGCCTTATTTATGGACCAGCTAGGTTTAATTAATGCAATATTAATTATTTATTTAGGGTTATTTTTAACCCATATCATTTGCCCCCCAACTTCTATGATAATGCACTAGGATTTCATAGAAGTTATACCGGTCTTTTCGAGACTTGGGATCTTTTTATCCCTTACCTGGGACTTACTACCCTTTTTTGGGGATTTTAATATACACTAGTGTTTCACGAGTATCGTCTTGGTATAAAGTGTGGAGCGACCTACACATTTACGACGATTTTTCCTTATTCGAGGTTAACTTGACATTTGCATAAGCCTTTTATATCTTATTCCGTCTTTTTTTGGCTTCAAGCCTTTCATTGAGCATATCGAATGATGGGGTTTGGATGGAATGTCTTTGGTTTCTGGGGTTTCAACCCTTCACCCTTACGAGTTCTTATTGATGGCTCCACTCGTAGTGATTCTTTCTCAAGTCTATAATATCAAACTTCTCTTGAGCTTGAAATTTTCGCTAATTAATAATAAGCATCTTAGGCTTTCTTTTGTATGTTTATTAGCAACGTTCACCCTTCGGGGTTCGTTGTATTCAGCTCTATTTGTGCAGTTGACATGCATATTTTCTATGCTTTCCTTTGCATTCATTTGTAGTTTGTCTTGGAAATGCTTTGAGGATGTTTCTACCAATCAAAATGGGTTCAACCCTTCATCTGCTTTCCAGGAACCTCATGATTTCATCGAACCTTATTTCTTCTTGTCCTACTAGCTGATCCTTTTAGGATGCACTAAACATCATAAACTTTTAAGTTTGAGGCATGCCAAGTCCTTGGCACCTCATGCCCTTCGAGGATTTCTAGCCTATACAAGCCTCGTCCAAACACATTCTTGACTTTGTAGGGCCCTTCCTAATTAGGGGCTAATTTTCCTTTCTGTCCAACCCTGGATGCTTCAATCTTTCTGAGAACCAAGTCTCCTTGATGAAAGAACCTTTCTTTAACCCTCAGGTTGTAGTAGAAAGATGCTCACTTCTGATGTTCCATGATCTTGACATTTGCCTCATCTCTGACATCATCAATTAGATCAAGAGCCAACCTCATACCTTCTTCGTTCGATTCAGGCTCAAAGGCCCCTACTCTTGGGGAGGTATGAGTAATCTCCACTGGCACCACGGCTTCTTCCTCATAGGCTAACAGGAATGAAGTTGCTTCAGTAGTAACCTTGCAAGTGGTACAATATGCCCAAAGTATAGGGAACAACTCATCCACCCAAGTGTTCCTTGAGCGTTCAACTCTCTTCTTGATTCCATCTAGGATGATTCGGTTGGCCATCTCGGCTTGTCTGTTTTCTTAAGGATGAGCAACTGATGTGAATCGCAACTCAATGTTGTTCTACTCATAGTACTTTTTGAAATCTTCATTGTCAAACTGCTTCCCATTGTCCGTGACCAGGATTCGTGGGATTCCATATCGACACATTACACTTTCCCATAGAAATTGCAATACTTGTTTGGTGGTTATCTTGGCTAGAGGTTTAGCCTCAATCCACTTAGTGAAGTAGTCAATTGCCACTATCAAGAACTTCCTTTGTGCACTTGACACTGGAAATGACCCAAGTATGTCCATGCCCTACATGGTAAACGGGATTGGTGAGTTAACTGATGTTAACATCTCAGGCGGTTGCCTAACCACAGGTGCATGCTTTTGACACCGTTCGCACTTCTACACATAATCTTTCGTATTAGCAAGTATATCTGGCCAGTAGAAGCTTAGACAGGTGATTTTATGAGCAAGGGCCCTGCCCCCCAAGTGCTGCCCATAAATTCCCTCATGAATTTCTTTCAAGGCTAACTCCGCCTCCTGGGGTCGTAGACACTTCAAGTAAGGAATGACAAAAGACTTCTTGTATAAGATCCCTTCGATCAAGGCGTACCTCAATGCTCTCACTGTCAACTTTCGTGCCTCCAAGGCATTATTTGGTAACCAACCGGTTTTCAAGATGAGCCTTAATGGGGTCTATCCAACAATCACCTATGTCAATAGGTGCTATTAGTTTTCCATTGATGCTCGGGGTCTTCAAGACTTGGAAGTATACACTTCCGGCATAGTTCTCTATCTCAGAAGAAGCAAATTTAGACAAGGCATCGACGTTCATGTTTTCTTCTCTAGGGATGTGTTCCATATAACATTCATCAAACTGGGTCATGATGGCTTTCACAAGCTTCAGATATTTGGCCATGGTTTCATCCTTAGCCTCAAATTCTCCATTTACTTGTGAGACTACCAATCTTGAGTCTTCACAGACTTTGAGAGTATTGACTCTCAAGGCCCCAACCAAACCTAAGCCGGCTATCAGGGCTTCATACTCAGCTTCATTGTTTGTTGTCGGAAAGTCCAACTTTAGTGCATACTCAACGAGAAATCCATCGGGACTTTGTAGCACTAAACCTGCCCCGCTTGATTTTGTTTTTGATGCCCCATTAAAATAGAGCACCCAGTATTCCTTAAATACCATCTCTTCATCTTGTTTTTCAACTTCTTTGCCCTCCAAGGGTACTAATTCCTACCCCCCGACTTCTTGGTTGTCGATGGTACATTCAACCATGAAGTCAGCAAATGTTTGTGCTTTAATGGCCGTTCGAGGCTTATACTTGATGTCGAACTCTCCCAACTCAATCACCCATTTGATAAGTCTTCCGCTGACCTTAGGACTATGCAGGATGTTTCTTAATGGTTGGTCAGTCAAGACTTCTATCTTATGCGCCTGAAAGTACGGGCGTAATTTTCTTCAGGCCATGATCAAGGCTAAAACAAACTTTTCTATCAGAGAGTAGTTTACTTCTGCTCCATGCAGAATTTTACTCATATAGTATATGGGTTTCTAAACCTTTGATTTTTCCTTCACCAAAATAGCTCCCAAGGCGGTGTTTGAAACTGCCAAGTATAGATAGAGCGTTTCTCCAGGTTTTGGTTTTGCCAACAATGGTGCTTCAGTCATGTATTTTTTCAAGGCCTCAAAGGCTTCTTGGATTTCTGTTGTCCACTCAAAATTTTTCATGTTCTTCAATGCTTTGAAGAAGGGTAGACAATTTTCCCCTGACTTGGAGATGAACCTTCCCAATGTTGCCACTCTCCCAGTGAGTTTCTGAACATCTTTAATAGAGTGCGGTGGTTCCATATCCACAATTGATTTAATTTTGTCGGGGTTGGCTTCAATTCCTCGTTTAGAGACCATCAAACCCAAAAACTTGCTTGACCCTACGTCAAAGGCGCACTTGGCAGGATTCAACATCATTTTATGGTGTCTCAGTACTTCAAATGCCTCTTGGAGGTGCTCTATATGATCGGCCTTATCGAGGCTTTTGACTAACATGTCATCCACGTAAACCTCCATGGTCTTGCCAATGAGATGTTCGAAAATTTTGTCCACTAACCTTTGGTATGTGGCACCTGCATTCTTGAGTCCAAAGCCCATAACTAAGTAGCAGTAAACACCAAAATCAGTAATGAATGATACCTTGTGAATGTCATCCTTATGCATCTTGATTTGGTTGTATCCGCTGAAGCCATCCATGAAGCTTAGCATTTTGTGCCCTGCAGTGGCATCAATTAAAGTGTCGATCCTTGGTAGGGGAAAACAGTCCTTAGGACATGCATCGTTCAAGTCCATAAAGTCTACGCACATTCTCCACTTTCTATTGGATTTCTTGACCATTACCAGGTTAGCCAACCATTTAGGGAATTGAATCTCTTCGATGAATCCTGCTTCTAAGAGCTTATCTACCTCTTGCTTTATGGCCTCTTGCCTTTATGGAGCAAAGTTCCTCTTCTTTTGCTTCACTGTCTTCCTTTCGGGATCTACGTTCAACTTGTGAGTTATCAATTGGGGATCAATCCCTGACATATCAGCTGCTGTCCAAGCAAAAACATCTTCATTCTCTTGGAGGAAAGATATAATCTTGCCCTTCCAGGGTGTAGGCAACAGTGCTCCAATGTAAGTGACTTTATCTGGTTCTCCTGGAACTAAGGGGATAGGGATCAAATCCTCAGTTGGCCTTCCCCTTCTATCTGCATCATCCCTTGAATCCATGTCCTCAATTGGGATAACCTGCCCCCTGACTCCATCAGGTCTTAGTGCGGCTACATAGCAACTTCTAGCCATTTTCTGATCTCCTCGCTCTTCACCAACCCCGTTCCTGGTAGAAAACTTTATTTTCAAGTGGTATGTTGAGGCAACAACCTTAAAGCATGAAGGCTAGTCCTTCCAAGGATTGCATTATAAGTAGAGGTTGCCTTTATAACCAAGAAGTTCAGCATTTGAGTCATTGTCTTCGAGCCTTGCCCTATAGTCATGGGGAGCTGGATTGTGCCTTCAACCTTTGATTCGACTCCATTGAATCCGTAGATAGGCATGTTTGAGGGCGTCAACTGTGAGTCAGTATATCCCATCTTGATAAAAGCATCGTGGAATAAGTATATCACATCTTGATAAAAACATCGTGGAATAAGATATCCACAGAAGCTCCATTGTCAACCAGAACTCTCTTGGTTTCAGAATCACCTATCATAGGTGTGATGACCAATGGGTCATCATGAGGAAATTTACCCCTTCTAGGTCAGAATCATCGAAGCTAATGGTAACTTCTGTTTTGGCACGCTTCGGTGCTTCTCCAACAACAATCATTACCTCTCTAGCATAAGCTTTTCGTGAATTTCTGGAAGAGCCAGCCGCAATATCATGTTGATAACTGGACCTCGGGGTCTAGGATTATGATCTTGATCATTATCCTTTTTGTCATAGTCTTTCTTCTCATAGTTTCCTCTTTGGTTTCCTCAATTCCTATCCTTGGTGAACTTATCCAGTTTTCCCCTTCGGATCAAGTATTCAATTCCGTCCTTCAGTTGTCTACAATCGTCGGTGTCATGACCAACTTCTTTGTAGAACCGACAAAATTGATTCTTGGTTCTTTTCTTCATATCAGTCATCAGTGGCTTCGGCCATCGGAGATCAGCATCTTTCTCAATGTCCATCAGGATTTGACTTCTAGGAGCATTCAATCTTGCATACTCCGTGAATCTTTGTCTGGGATTACTCTTTTTTGGTGTAAGATCAGAATCCTCTATTGTTCTGGGGTACTTGTCCCTTGCGCATACTCTTGAGTCTCCTTTCTCTTTTTTCCGTTTTCACTTCCCTCAACAGTGGGTTCACATTTCTTCATACTTTCCTCGGCCTTGATATACTTTCCGGCTCTATCTTGTAGCTTCAACATACTTTCAGGGGGTGTTTTGCCAAAGACCTTTTAAAGTGGTCGTCAGTGGTTCCTTGTTGCAGGGCTATCATGCACACTTTGTCTTCCAGATCCGGGACTTTAAGAGACTCCCTGGTAAATCGATGCAAAACTCTTCTCATGCACCCTTCCACTAACAAAATGATTGATAAATGCCTTGCTCAATTCCTTAAAAGATCCAATAGAATTGGGAGGGAGACGACTGTACCAACGTTGAGCCATGCCCGCAAGGGTTTGTGGAAACGCTCTGCATTTGACTGCATCATTGGTAGATTGCAACAATAGTGCATTAGAGAAAGTTCTCACATGATTCGCGGGATCTCCCGTTCCATCATAAGCTTTGATGGTTGGCATCTTGAATTTTTTGGATATATTAGCTTTCATGATATCCTGAGTAAAAGGCGGTGTAGGATCATCAGGATCTCCTAAGGGTAACAACACAGTAGGATCACCCTTTGGGGCTTCAGCCCTCTTGGTTCTTCTTGGTTCAGGATATAAATTGATCACAGGGACTCTTCCAGTTGCTTGGCTTTGTGCTTTTGCAGCCTCTTCTTCCGCCAATATATTCTTGAGTCTTGCAGCTTCTGCCTCATGGGCCGTAATCTTTTCCTTAGTAGTTTGAGGTTGTTCCTGATTTGTTTGGGAAGAACGCTTCCTCCTTGGGGCAACATCCCTCTCTTCTTCAGATGTATAATTCTCGTCCTCAGTATAGGGACCCGAGTAGTCTTGAATCAAATGGGTTCGTCGAGTTTGAGTTTGTTAATTTTGGGGTCCCAGACCTTGTATATAAGGGGGAATATATGCTTCATGGTAAGTGGGGTTGAGACCACTACTGCCCATCGTGGGTCGAGGTGGCATGCCATAGTTTGGCATCCCAAGAGTTTGTGTTGCGTATTGGGGAATATCCGTAGTATGAAGTTGAAGGCCACTTGGTGCATTCATGAGCAGTGGGGAGATTGGTTGCTGGAGAGTGGTCTCTTGTGGATTAGATCCATGAACGACCATTTGTAGGGGATTCATCCCTTCAACCGAAATTGGGATTTCCGGTCTTTGAGTGTCGGTGAGGGTGATATTCGCCCCTTGTGTGCCAGTAGTTGGCGGTGGTTGATTTCCGTGAGCATCAGCCTCAGAGGTGATATGAAGATCCTCAGAAGTTTGAGTATCTCGAGTTCTTCTTCGTGTGTTTGCCATGGTTGATGTTGTCTTCCCACAGACGGCGCCAAATGTTGTGGAATAGAAACTGTGCTTGCGAATTTAATGCTAGGGTTAGAGAGCTTCGAGCTTTAATGGCTGATCTTGTTGTCGGGGACTAACTCTGTCCTAACAAGATGCCTACGTATCTCTAGTGTTTAGAGAATCAAGCCAATAAAACGTAGTTCTTGGTGTTGCCCTTGGGGCTATGACGGCAGGGGCAAACCAAGGACGTAGTGACTTGTATGTCGTTATTCGAGGATGAAGTCTAAAACGTTGTAGATGACGTATGGAGTTGTGTCCAAAACGTAGTTCTGAGATGAGGGGTCAGACCCTTTATATAGGCGTTTAGAAACCTAGTGGATAAGTATTGATTTCCTTGAAGGATAAATCTTATCCTTGACGGTGGATAACTATTATCACTTTCTTGAAGGATAAGTCTTATCTTTGACGGTGGATAAGTATTATCACTTCCTTGAAGGATAAGTCTTATCATTGACGGTGGATAAGGATTAATTCTAGATCCTTCCTTGTAGGAGTTGTTTCCATATCACAACGAACTTGTATTGAAAGAAGCCCACTTGTATGAGAACAAGCCTGTATTGGACGTCTCCTAATACATGTTGTACCTCTAGCCCAAATATTAATTACGAAATTAATATTTAATTAGAGTTTCGGGCCTTATTAATGGGCCTTATTTATGAACAAGCTAGGTTTAATTAATGCAATATTAATTATATATTTAGGGTTATTTTTAACCCATATCAACTAGCTTAAAACCCGTGCGATGCACGTATTGTTAATTGTTATTTTATTATTATTTTTTTAATATTTTATTAAATGTAATTGTGCAAAATATAAGTAGACATGTTAAAATAGCTAAACAATTTTAATTAATTAAAAACATTAAAACAGATTTTAAAATAAATAAGTATGAGTTTACCCGTTTTATTTTTGGAAATGAGGGGTTTTAGTAAGAAAAAATAAAAAATGTAACATAAATTTAGTTTAAAAAGGTAAATGCCCGTGATATTTTTGGAAAATGAGGTTTTAAAATTTAATAATTAAAAGTATTTAAATACATTTTAAAATAAATAAGTAAAGGGTTTCCTGTGATATTTTTGGGAAAAAATGGATTTTAGTGAGAAAAATAGAAAAAGTAAATTATAAAAGGTAATTTCCCGTGATATATTTAGAAAAGGAGGGACTTTGTTAGAAAAAATATATAACGTGTTTTAGCTGAAAAGGTAATTGGTTATAAATAGGTATTTGATTATTTATATTTTAATATTTTTAGTAATTGCATTTGTTAAGAAAAATAAGTAGACATGTTAAAATAGGTAAACTTTTAAAAAATAATTATAATATTAAAATAGGTTTAAAAATAAATAACTAAATGTTTGTCCCTGATATTTTTGGAAAAGGAGGGGTTTTAGTAAGGAAAAATAGAAAAACTAACATGTTTTAGTTAAAAAAAAAGGTAATTGCCCGTGATATATTTGAAAAAGTTGGGGAATTTGTTAGAAAAAAAATAATCTAAAATGTGAAAAAGGTAATCGGTTATAAATAGGTAATATTATTATTTAATAATATATTTATATAAATAAGTAAGGTTAATTAAGTAAAAACACGAAGTACAGTTAATTAAGGGCAATTAAGTAACATCACATACCATACCGACCAACCAAAATTTTAATGTTTCGTCTATTATATAATAGTATTGATAGTATAGATATGTTAACAATAAACAATCTTAGTCATTTTTTCATATACAAAAGGTTTCTTAAATCTGAATCCAACATAAATTTATAAAATAAGAAATATTTTTATTAATAGATTTAACGATAGCTAATTATTTTGTTATAAATCTAACATTTTTTTGAAGAATATCTGAATATCAAATTGTAGGATAAAATATTTGAATAACATTACATTTAGATTACCAAAATTTAGAATTAAATATTTGGATAGGATTATGGAAGCAAATAATCGAAAGAAGTATATATACGAAGGCCATTGTTCCAAGAACCATCTTATATAAATAATCGGTTATATTCTATTGTAGAATTTTATAAATAATTTTAAATTTTTTTCATAAAATATATAATCTGATTCTAATGTAGAATATTAGCATATACAAATTTTATAAAAAAATTTAACATTTAAAATTTGAATAAAAACATTGATTTTAAATTTGATTGTGCTGTAGAATCACTTTGAACTATTTGACTAATTTTTAATTATTTTTTTAAAAAAGTAGTTTAATTTCATTTTTTGATTTAATAATTGAAATTTATAATTATATCTAATAAAAAATATGATAAAAATATATATTATGAATATTTATACAACGGTTGTCTTCCCGTTCTCTCTTGAGTGTCACCCAACCCAAGATAAGAATATAATAATGTTAAAAAAATATATGTGGAAGACAATAGTACATATCAACCCCTCTATAATACATAGATATCTCCTCTGTGGCTCTGTATTAGAACTTACAATTTGATACACGACACGAATCCAAAACACGAAAACACGAAAGTACACGACACGAAAGTACACGACACGGTCCAATTGCCAGGTCACTGTGTATGCAGTGTAAAGAGAAACACACAACAGAGCTACATTCAATGGATACTAAAAATACCGAAAGCATTAGTGTTCTAATGCTACCATGGTTAGCCCATGGTCACATATCTCCCTACCTAGACCTAGCCAAAAAACTCTGCACCAGGAATTTCAATATCTATCTTTGTTCCACTCCGATCAACCTGAATTCGATCAAGAAAAAAGTAACTGATAAATGGTCAAATTTGATACAGTTGGTAGAACTCAATCTTCCAGCATTGCCTGATCTTCCTCCTCACTATCATACAACCAATGGCCTCCCTCCCCATCTCATGGTCACCCTCAAAACAGCTTTCGAAAACTCAAGTCCTGAGTTCGAAAAAATCTTTGAATCTGTTAAACCAGATATATTGATATATGATTTCAATCAGCCCTGGGCAGCTGACATTGCCTTGTCTAATAATACTCCAGCAGTTCAGTTTCTTCTGTGCTCAGCAATTTTTTGTTCACTTTCACGTCACGTGATGTACTGTGATTCATCAGTAAGTTTCCCATTCCCACTCACCATCCACAAGTACTTCACGGAAAAGATGAAGGCTAGACTCGATTCTTCCCCTGATTTTGCAAAGGAAATAGACCGTGCGAGCCGAGCTGGCAAGATATCTAAAGTAGTTCTGCTCAGGACTTTTAGAGAAGTCGAAGGGAAGTACATCGATTATGTGCCTGTTATATCTCAAAAGATGACACTTCCTGTTGGGCCACTTGTTCAAGAAGAGCTAGAAGATACAGAAGATAGTACACAGACAATTCAATTTCTGGACAAAAAGGATGAGTCTTCAGTCGTCTTTGTTTCCTTTGGAAGCGAGTATTTTCTATCCAAGGATGAAATACAAGAAATTGCGTATGGATTGGAGCTTAGCAAGCTCAACTTCATATGGGTTGTGAGATTTCCTTTTGGAGAAAACATGAAGCTTGAAGAGGCACTTCCTTTAGGGTTTCTGGATAGGGTCCGGGACAGAGGACTTGTCATAGAGGGATGGGCTCCACAGGCAAAAATCTTGAATCACTCGAGCACTGGAGGGTTCGTTAGCCATTGTGGATGGGGTTCTATAATGGAGAGCATGATGTTTGGCGTTCCAGTCATAGCCATGCCTATGCATATTGACCAGCCATTTAATGCTGTAGTTGTGAAGGAGGTTGGAGTTGGACAAGAGGTTGAGAGAGATGAGAATGGTAGGTTCAACAGAGAAGAGATTGCGAAAGTGATAAGAAATGTGGTATTAGTGTGGGGAGACAGTAAGGAGGAAAGCAAAGGAAATGCGTGAGAAGATTAAAGAAAATGGCGATAAAGAAATAGATGAAGTTGTGGAGGAGCTGGTAAAACTTTGCAAGGAGAAGAAAGACGAAACAACACCTTCCAAAATGTTGTAAGAGTTCAAAAGATGGTCAAGATTTCATTAAAATCATCAAATATTGCGTACTTTGTCATCAATTTTTATTTGTTATCTATGAATATTGCGGCATATGCCGGTGGAGGTCCAAGAAAAGACAGGAGTTGATGTAGTGAAGAGGCTATCAGTTGATTAGCAATAATTTCTATTTGAGAGAAAAGAAAGAGGGAGACAAAGATATATAGTAAAATATAGGAGAATTGTTTCTATTTGTATTGTATTGTAAAATCTTAAGTCACTCGAGCACTGGAGGGTTTGTTAGCCATTGTGGATGGGGTTCTATAATGGAGAGCATGATGTTTGGTGTTCCAGTCATAGCTATGCCTATGCATCTTGACCAGCCATTTAATGCTATAGTTGTGAAGTAGGTTGGAGTTGGACAAGAAGTTGAGACAGATGAGAATGGTAGGTTCAAGAGAGAAGAGATTGCAAAAGTGATAAGAAATGTGGTAGAGAGGAAAGTGGGGAAACAGTAAGGAGAAAAGCCAAGGAAATGAGTGAGAAGATTAGAGAAAATGGCAAGAAAGAAATAGACGAAGTTGTGGAGGAGCTGGTAAAACTTTGCAAAGAGAAGAAAGAAGAGATAACATCTTCCAAAATGTTTAGTTGTTCAAAAGATGGTCAAGATTTCATGGGAAATCATTGAATGTCATGTTACGTACTTAGTCGTCAAACTGTTACATTTGTATTAGTAAGATGTTTTAGTGGCTGGTGTTGGCTTATGGTTCTCGGTCATATGGCAGAGATGATCAGTCTATTAGTCTTCATGTCTGTTTCAGTCTGTCTTCTACATTCAAAATTTTTCCAGTTCCATTTCTATATCTTATTTCAAACATAGTTATTACTATATTCTACCTACATTATTGTACCCAACTAAGTCTTGTGATTTCACAGGTAGCGTGGTCCAACTGAAACCTAACGTCACAACCAAGTAAAATTGTGCTGCTAAATCATGGAAACAATACCTATTGAGCAATACACATGGAAATAGCTTAACAACCTTGAACACATTAAGGACGCGTATAAACTACACCAACTATAATTCTACTACGGAAATGCAGTAAGACAAGATAAATGTATCAGCATAACTCAATATCTGCATCTAAAGCATAACAAACAGGATAGATGTGGATACCTAACTAAAAATGTTAAAATATGAGTACATTAATAAATAAGTATTATTTTTAACCTTGTTCTCAAAACTTAGAAAGTTGTTCGAGTTTGCGTGCTTGGAAAAATTTGCAGCGACCTTTACCACTTGATTCAATTTCTTCACTTCTCTTCTTCATACCAGTAAAACCAACACTGCTCAATTTCAACTGCTTCTTTCCTGTCTTCCCAGAGGAACCATCTTCATCTGTTGCATCTGATTCCCTACAAACATAAAAAATACGATAAATTAGTAAATTAACCTTTTAAGTTGGGGAAAACTCAGATAGTATGGCATCTTCCTTTCAAATATTGTAAGGGGTTGCAATCATTCAATCATCTAAAACACCAATAACCACGTAAAAAGAGTGGATGAAATGGGACTAGTATTATGACAGGATTGATATTCCAAAATTTATATGTTCTTCTATGACAGCTAATAGGCAATTATCTTTCTCTGATCTAAAGCCAAACGTTTCATAAAAGAGATCCACTATTTACATGTCAACCTCTGGAAAACAGTGGCAATTTTTATATTGTAACACAAATTTGGGATGTCTAGTCCACACAAGATTATAAATAAATAACAAAGATTACAGATTATACAAACATCTCACCACAACACCTCGATTCCATCTTTAAAATAGGATTTGCAAGTACCCCAGCTGAAGCGCACTAATGTTGGAAATCCAAATACCGTATGCTTGTGATGCTCCAACCAGTTCTTAGTTTCAGGATCTAAAGGGTTATTTAGACATTAACCCTCGAAGTTTCACATTATGGACACATAAACCCTTAAAGAAAAAAAACGTACCTCCGTGCCACTTAAGTATGTCCGATGTATATCTTGACCCTATTTTCGTTCAAATCAGCCTGAAGTTATACATCGGCATAACCGATTAGGGACAGTGAAGTAATTTCCACTCTCTTTGTAACTACATAACAATAGTATCAACTTCTTGGCCCTTAAAGTATGGATGTTTGTACACCTTTACACATTTAGGGAAAAAAATTCTTCTAATATTTCTATAAAGTTTGAATAAAAATATGTGTACTAGGTATGCTTATTGTCAATATAGTGTTTGGAATTTTATTGACATGTAGTGTTCGTATTTTTATTAAGTACTTGTCATTTTCGGACGTTTAAACAACATAGTTTTGCATTACATTTTTTTTTTCGAGATTTTTGGCGTCCAACAAAGTAAGACGTTCAAATTTTAATAAAATATAAAAATATTTTTTCGAGTTTTTTGTCTTGTACCACAGTAGGACGTTTGAAATTTAATACTGAACAAAAAAAGAAAAATAATATGTAAAAAAATGATTTTTAGGCTTTGTGAAAACAAGCGAAATTGCATTTTTCCCCTTTTTCATAACTTAGCAAAGTAACACATTTGCATTTGAAGTATGCACATTCGTACACATTAACACTTAGATTCCGATATTACCCCTCTTCATGACCGGCGATATATGAATTCTAGCCGATTTGATCGGAAATGTGGCTGATATGTACAAAGGACATACTTGAAGGGCACGAAGATACATTTTTTTTCTTCAAGGGTTTATGTGTCCATTGCATGAAACGTTAAGGGTTAAAGTCAAAATAACCCGGATCTAAATGCATAACATTTCTTCACAGTTAGTCATAAAGATATCTACAATTTTTATGAGAGATTGTTCAAAAGTTGCAGAGTCTTACCACCAGGGTATCCAGATCCAAAGTTCCTATGCATGTTTTCCGCACTTTCGTCAAACACCCAATTTCGTAATGCCCGATCTCTTGTGACCTAATAAGCAGACACTTAGTCGCATTAGTAATAATCAAACTCCAGAAAGGCGACATAAGAAACTTCAAAAATAAGAAAAACTGACCTTTGCAACTATACTTGCACCACTAACAACTGGATAGAGGCTGTCAGCTTTCTTTGCAACCACAAATTTTATAGATGGAAATATATCGCTCAGTTTGGTCCTGTACTTCTCGGGATCTCCAACTGTATCCACATAAACCTGAAACACTTCCTCGTTTTAGTATATTTGCTTTATCATGTCACACAGTCTGACTAGAGCATAGCCCACAGACATCTTGAACCAAAGATTTTATATTAGAATAGAATATCAGAAAAATGTGATAGATTCTTTCACCACTGATTTGCAAATGCTTTGTTGTAAATGATAGAACAGTTAATCTGCTATTATTCAAATGCTTTTCTGTTTATAATTTGTCATATGGATATGTGGTACAGCTATTAATCTTCTATCATACAACAGATACAACAGCACCGAAATTCTTTAATATCATGTTCCATAACTTCGGTAGATACTATAGCTCTAAATCTTTCAAACGGGATAAATACTTAGACACACTACTCTTGCATTCGGCATACAAACATTTTTTCAAGAATTCTCCTTTAGGTGAATGCCCTCGAAAAACTGTTATAGCCATAAAGATGACTTTGAAACATAAAATAGACCGTGTTTATTGACATTGAAGATTTATCAAGAGGAACTGGAGGGAGAATGTTATATGACGTGTTGATCATATTTATAGAACAAGCACGTATATCTAGTAATAGCTCTTTTGTAGGTTATGTGACGTTTTGTTGGTCATTATATTTACAGATTTCTAATGGAAGCCATAAAATGAAAAGTTTAGTAGATTCATACCTCTGTAAGAAGAATTCCAGTGTTTAGTGCCCTTTTAACAAGACCAATAGAAGACACCAGTTTATATAAGAAAGGTATCTGGGGTATCCATGCAATATTCAGTGACCTGTTACGTAATTGTTTTCTGGGATTTGAAAAAAAAAACTAAAAAGTGGGTAGAAGCAATATGATTTATTAATTTGTACTCATGTAATGCGCATCAGTTACTTGCACACAGTTCTAAAACAAGATCATTGATCAATGCAAACAGACATTTACACAAGATAATGACACACAAAATGAGGCTCAGATCAAGAAATCCATTAAAAAAGTAAAATAACAATTCATATCCCAGTTACGTTGACTATATTAATGATGATATAATACACAGCTGTAATTTGCACAAGAAGCTAATATTTTGTAACGAGGAATTCACAGATTTTAACTCATATACACCGACATATTAACAACATCCAACTTCCTTCATTTTAACACAGAGAACTGATAGTTGGATGACCGATGATGTTCTTTTTAAGTTTATAATTGAAAACCAAACACCAACTCATGATGCAACGAATACGTATTTCATCTTCATTTTTCAAACAATTTACTTTTAAAGTCAACATGGTTAATAATGTCCCATGAAAACAATGTAGTTCAAACCACAGTTACCGTTTTCCTAGAACAACATATAGTCTCATCTGACAAGAAAAAGGTAAAAATTAATTGCTTTTACAAATTGTCAGTAGTGATATTATCACAACCGACCAACTCGTTCAGGATTCTCTGGTCATTCAATACTCTAATGTCACCATTTTGCTGGTTAGAGTTTCGTTCATGTAGAGAATGGACATATCTTTTTTATCAGTTATAACAAAAAAACTAAAAAGAGTACATGAGTATCGTCAATACTAACTTTTTCCAAATTTATAAAAAGTATCATCAATCCTCATTCTCTGAATCTATTAATCAGGACAATAAATATTGGACGGATTTATTTTCTCTCTAAATTATATTACATACTTAACGAAGCAATCCTTTAAGGAAACATTGTTACATAGAACATTTAGATCCTGAAAAATAATTTTGTATAGATATCGACTAAAGCTATTTTTTTTTTAACTTTTGATCAATAGGAAATTCA
The DNA here is from genome assembly GCA_030848705.1 of Heracleum sosnowskyi. Taxonomy (NCBI): domain Eukaryota; kingdom Viridiplantae; phylum Streptophyta; class Magnoliopsida; order Apiales; family Apiaceae; genus Heracleum; species Heracleum sosnowskyi. Next base: position 18,450,649 of record CM061239.1, read on the forward strand.
GATCCTTTTAAGTTTTTTTTACGAATTACATATTTGAATTTATCACAGTATAACTCAATGTGTATTATTTACAAAAAAAACTGAATGTCTGTATGTGTGTATTACTGTTGTTGGTAGATTTGGGAAGGTTTCACTAGCGACTTTTAGCAGCCTAGCGTCTCAAGCTCCACTCCAAGTATACAAGGAACATCTTTCACTCAGGGACTTATCTGTTCTCCCCTTTGGCAGAAAGTTCTCCGGCCTTTTTTAATGCTTCATTTGGTAGAGTGAATGGGGCGGTGATTGGCGGGGAAGCATCGAGGACGGTCACCATGGGTGAGGTCGGCTTGAGTGCATACGTTTTCCAAAATCCCGAAGTAGTCACTTTTAAGGCTAAGTTTCATTGATTCGTCATGTTTAGCCTAGATTTAGGTAAAACATTTCCCAAACTTTGAAATTCAATCTGATAGCTCACGATGCTATATGTTTTACTTATTCCTTATTCAGTTTTTATGTTATTTTATAATTATGAATTCCATGCTTCCATATTGTCTTTTATTTCAGTCATCTGTTATATCATTTCTTAGATAGGCCAATTATAGGGGGAAACAGGATTTTTATCTTCAATAAGTAGTACTATCTTGCAATTATTAAGTTTTTTTCTTGTTTTTATATTTTGGTTTATTGTTGTGTATATTTGTTATTACTAGATTATAGTCAGTAACATATACCCGTGAACTGATCGAGATCGAATAATTTCTATAATAATTTTTTTTTATCATAAGCAGGCTATACCATCATAAGAGATTGAGTAGGGTGTACGTTAACATGCACCTCGGGGTCATTATACCGTCATCAGCGATTGAGTTTAGGAGTTTGACTTTTTTTTAACGTGGCTCCATCTCTAGGTTTAAGGTAAATGGAGTCATAGATTCCTCAATTTCAATTTCCTTCTACTTTCGTCTTTTGTTGTTGGAGTAGTTACAAAAGCTTAGAGGGTGTCTGGTTCTCAGGGTCTAATCCCAATTGACATTCCTCTTCTTGTTCTTCTTGAATTCTTCGAGCTATATTTTCTTCCTTTTTGCACTCTTCTTCCTCTTCAATTTTTGGTGAGGCCCCTGGTATTGTTCTTGGTCGGGCCTCTCCAAAATCCAATTCAGGAGAAGACTAAGCGCCTCCGCTCGTTGTTGTTTTCCCTCCATTTTTTGTTTCATAGGATGAGGTCTAGGGACCATTCCTCGGACCCTTATCTAGCCTTAAACTCTTGAACTTGTTGTTTAGTCATCCCAGCAAAAACCAGGGGTTTAGTAGGTGGATCTCGAGGTTGGTCCTGGTTTCTAGGTTGAGGTTGGTGAGAGAATTCTCCATCTTGGGAAGTTGGTTGTCCGTCATTGAGACGTCTATCACGAGCTTGGCTTTGGGTGGTAGTCATCTTGAGTGGGGTTTAAACTGGTTTTTAATTTATTTTAGGCTAGCATTTTTGTGGCTATTATCGACAAGGTCGAAGGTTTATACCCTTCTCTCTAGCGGCACTGATACCTCAATTTTCCGATCACGACCTCCTGCAAAACAATGTCAGACAACAGTGGTGGTTCCCGACACCTTCGACGTGATAATTAAAAATTTGTTTCACGAGAAAGGCCAAACTCTAAAGGATGAAGATTATACAAAATATTCTAAAACGTTTGTGTGTGTGTGTAAAATTAGATCTTCTCTCCTCAATCTCGTCACCTATTTATATATGAACATGTAAGGTAGAGAGAGGGTGGTCCATGGCATGTGTGGGGCATGATTGGTTCTAGATTGGGCTATTAAGGGGACAAGTCGGCGGGAACGTAGCCCATCCGTTAGTACTAGGTTGGCTTGTAGTGACATTGAGAATGTGAGATTTTGTCATCCATCGTCCCATGTGTTGAATATTATTTCATCATGGGCTTCTTGCATCTGGGCTTGGAACTCGAACTTGGTCTCTCATGGGCCTGGCGTTTATTGGGCTAGTTCAGTATATTTACTATTAATATATAATTCGAGTATTTGAATGCTAAAAGTTGTCACTTTAAATAATTCTTGTAAAATTAGAGAATGAACCCCACAAAAAATATTGATTAAAAAACATATGAGTATCGTCGATACAAAGTATTTTAAAATTATAAAGTGCATCATTAATTCTAAACTTTTGCATATCTATTTATTATTGACATATTTTTTATTAAGAAAACATTTAGATTTGGACTCTTGGATTTCTTTTCATTGATGTTGTATGAATATTTGTTTTTGTCTCCTTGTTACAAATTTATTAATTTTGCCTGATTTCTTTGTAAGAATCTACTGAATATATACATTATAAAAGAACTTCATACCAAATCATTAACGGACACTATTATGTTCACCATGTCTACCTCTCTTGTATTTCTTATACAATTTCTTATGACGATTAACTTGTCTCTCGGTCCCTCCAAGGAAGATGAAGAACACCCGACAACAATCATCCCACCAACATTATCAAATGATGATATTCCAAACTGCAATATTAGAAATGGTAATCTCAATGGTGTCGCATGTGATGTTTTTGATGGTAACACCGATTCACGTTCTACAGGAACATCCCATGGACGTCTTCAGAGATCCATAAACAGATCTGGAGAAGAGAATTTGCCCATGACACCATTTCTTCTCAAAGTGCCGGCCGGAGTTGATATAATTAATTGGGTGGTCAGCTTTGCCAAATCAAGAAAGGTTTTTATTATTGTTCTTTATGGATCAGGACAAATTTCCGAAATGACTCTTATCCCCAAGAGATCTCAAATTCCACCTTTATTATATATTATATAAGGAACATCTAAATTTAAATAGTATTTCAGGGGCTTATATGTTCACCCATTCTGGAGAAGGTTATTCCTTTTTTAATGTTTTAGTAAACAAAGCTAATGGGGCGGTAATCGGTGGGGCAACTTCGAGGATGATTAGTATGGATGTTATTGTCTTGACTGCATATGCTTTCAATGATCCCATACTATTCACTATAAAGGCATAACTTTAATGATTTGTGATTTTTAGTCCAAATTTGGGTAAAAATTTCACAAAATTCAATCTATTAGAATCATAATGTTACATCGACTATGTTTTCATTATTCTTTATTGATTTCTTAATTATACGTGCTTACAAAATTATGAAGTACTTGCTTCGTTATTATGCTTCCATATATTCATCTTGTTCACGTGATCAATTATTTTGTCAATTGTAATATGACCATTAATATTAATTGATATACTAATTATCTTGGACCCGTGAACTGATCGAGATCGAATAATTTCTATAATAATTTTTTTATCATAAGCAGGCTATACCATCATAAGAGATTGAGTAGGGTGTACGTTAACGTGCACCTCGGGGTCATTATACCGTCATCAGCGATTGAGTTTAGGAGTTTGACGTTTTTTTAACGTGGCTCCATCTCTAGGTTTAAGGTAAATGGAGTCATAGATTCCTCAATTTCAATTTCCTTCTACTTTCGTCTTTTGTTGTTGGAGTAGTTGCAAAAGCTTAGAGGGTGTCTGGTTCTCAGGGTCTAATCCCAATTGACATTCCTCTTCTTGTTCTTCTTGAATTCTTCGAGCTATATTTTCTTCCTTTTTGCACTCTTCTTCCTCTTCAATTTTTGGTGAGGCCCCTGGTATTGTTCTTGGTCGGGCCTCTCCAAAATCCAATTCAGGAGAAGACTAAGCGCCTCCGCTCATTGTTGTTTTCCCTCCATTTTTTGTTTCATAGGATGGGGTCTAGGGACCATTCCTCGGACCCTTATCTAGCCTTAAACTCTTGAACTTGTTGTTTAGTCATCCCAGCAAAAACCAGGGGTTCAGTAGGTGGATCTCGAGGTTGGTCCTGGTTTCTAGGTTGAGGTTGGTGAGAGAATTCTCCATCTTGGGAAGTTGGTTGTCCGTCATTGAGACGTCTATCACGAGCTTGGCTTTGGGTGGTAGTCATCTTGAGTGGGGTTTAAACTGGTTTTTAATTTATTTTAGGCTAGCATTTTGTTGGCTATTATCGACAAGGTCGAAGGTTTATACCCTTCTCTCTAGCGGCACTAATAACTCAATTTTCCGATCACGACCTCCTGCAAAACAATGTCAGACAACAGTGGTGGTTCCCGACACCTTCGACGTGATAATTAAAAATTTGTTTCACGAGAAAGGCCAAACTCTAAAGGATGAAGATCATACAAAATATTCTAAAATGTTTGTGTGTGTGTGTAAAATCAGATCTTCTCTCCTCAATCTCGTCACCTATTTATATATGAACATGTAAGGTAGAGAGAGGGTGGTCCATGGCATGTGTGGGGCATGATTGGTTCTAGATTGGGCTATTAAGGGGACAAGTCGGCGGGAACGTAGCCCAACCGTTAGTACTAGGTTGGCTTGTAGTGACATTGAGAATGTGAGATTTTGTCATCCATCGTCCCATGTGTTGAATATTATTTCATCATGGGCATCTTGCATCTGGGCTTGGAACTCGAACTTGGTCTCTCATGGGCCTGGCGTTTATTGGGCTAGTTCAGTATATTTACTATTAATATATAATTCGAGTATTTGAATGCTAAAACTTGGTCACTTTAAATAATTCTTGTAAAATTAGAGAATGAACCCCACAAAAAATATTGATTAAAAAACATATGAGTATCGTCGATACAAATTATTTTAAAATTATAAAGTGCATAATTAATTCTAAACTTTTGCATATCTATTTATTATTGACATATTTTTTATTAAGAAAACATTTAGATTTGGACTCTTGGATTTCTTTTCATTGATGTTGTATGAATATTTGTTTTTGTCTCCTTGTTACAAATTTATTTATTTTGCCTGATTTCTTTGTAAGAATCTACTGAATATATACATTATAAAAGAACTTCATACCAAATCATTCACGGACACTATTATGTTCACCATGTCTACCTCTCTTGTATTGCTTATACAATTTCTTATGACGATTAACTTGTCTCTCGGTCCCTCCAAGGAAGATGAAGAACACCCGACAACAATCATCCCACCAACATTATCAAATGATGATATTCCAAACTGCAATATTAGAAATGGTAATCTCAATGGTGCCGCATGTGATGTTTTTGATGGTAACACCGATTCACGTTCTACAGGAACATCCCATGGACGTCTTCAGAGATCCATAAACAGATCTGGAGAAGAGAATTTGCCCATGACACCATTTCTTGTCAAAGTGCCGGCCAGAGTTGATATAATTAATTGGGTGGTCAGCTTTGCCAAATCAAGAAAGGTTTTTATTATTGTTCTTTATGGATCAGGACAAATTTCCGAAATGACACTTATCCTTAAGAGATCTCAAATTCCACCTTTATTATATAAGGAACATCTAAATTTAAATAGTATTTCAGGGGCTTATATGTTCACCCATTCTGGAGAAGGTTATTCCTTTTTTAATGTTTTAGTAAACAAAGCTAATGGGGCGGTAATCGGTGGGGCAACTTCGAGGATGATTAGTATGGATGTTATTGTCTTGACTGCATATGCTTTCAATGATCCCATACTATTCACTATAAAGGCATAACTTTAATGATTTGTGATTTTTAGTCCAAATTTGGGTAAAAATTTCACAAAATTCAATCTATTAGAATCATAATGTTACATCGACTATGTTTTCATTATTCTTTATTGATTTCTTAATTATACGTGCTTACAAAATTATGAAGTACTTGCTTCGTTATTATGCTTCCATATATTCATCTTGTTCACGTGATCAATTATTTTGTCAATTGTAATATGACCATTAATATTAATTGATATACTAATTATCTTGGACCCGTGAATTTATCGAGATCGAATAATTTCTATAATATTTTTTTTATCATAAGCAAGCTATACCATCATAAGAGATTGAGAAGGGTGTACGTTAACGTGCACCTCGGGGTCATTATACCGTCATCAGCGATTGAGTTTAGGAGTTTGACTTTTTTTTAACGTGGCTCCATCTCTAGGTTTAAGGTAAATGGAGTCATAGATTCCTCAATTTCAATTTCCTTCTACTTTCGTCTTTTGTTGTTGGAGTAGTTGCAAAAGCTTAGAGGGTGTCTGGTTCTCAGGGTCTAATCCCAATTGACATTCCTCTTCTTGTTCTTCTTGAATTCTTCGAGCTATATTTTCTTCCTTTTTGCACTCTTCTTCCTCTTCAATTTTTGGTGAGTCCCCTGGTATTGTTCTTGGTCGGACCTCTCCAAAATCCAATTCAGGAGAAGACTAAGCGCCTCCGCTCGTTGTTGTTTTCCCTCCATTTTTTGTTTCAGAGGATGGGGTCTAGGGACCATTCCTCGGACCCTTATCTATCCTTAAACTCTTGAACTTGTTGTTTAGTCATCCCAGCAAAAACCAGAGGTTCAGTAGGTGGATCTCGAGGTTGGTCCTGGTTTCTAGGTTGAGGTTGGTGAGAGAATTCTCCATCTTGGGAAGTTGGTTGTCCGTCATTGAGACGTCTATCACGAGCTTGGCTTTGGGTGGTAGTCATCTTGAGTGGGGTTTAAACTGGTTTTTAATTTATTTTAGGCTAGCATTTTGTTGGCTATTATCGACAAGGTCGAAGGTTTATACCCTTCTCTCTAGCGGCACTAATAACTCAATTTTTCGATCACGACCTCCTGCAAAACAATGTCAGACAACAGTGGTGGTTCCCGACACCTTCGACGTGATAATTAAAAATTTGTTTCACGAGAAAGGCCAAACTCTAAAGGATGAAGATTATACAAAATATTCTAAAACGTTTGTGTGTGTGTGTAAAATCAGATCTTCTCTCCTCAATCTCGTCACCTATTTATATATGAACATGTAAGGTAGAGAGAGGGTGGTCCATGGCATGGGTGGGGCATGATTGGTTCTAGATTGGGCTATTAAGGGGACAAGTCGGCGGGAACGTAGCCCAACCGTTAGTACTAGGTTGGCTTGTAGTGACATTGAGAATGTGAGATTTTGTCATCCATCGTCCCATGTGTTGAATATTATTTCATCATGGGCTTCTTGCATCTGGGCTTGGAACTCGAACTTGGTCTCTCATGGGCCTGGCGGTTATTGGGCTAGTTCAGTATATTTACTATTAATATATAATTCGAGTATTTGAATGCTAAAAGTTGTCACTTTAAATAATTCTTGTAAAATTAGAGAATGAACCCCACAAAAAATATTGATTAAAAAACATATGAGTATCGTCGATACAGAGTATTTTAAAATTATAAAGTGCATCATTAATTCTAAACTTTTGCATATCTATTTATTATTGACATATTTTTTATTAAGAAAACATTTAGATTTGGACTCTTGGATTTCTTTTCATTGATGTTGTATGAATATTTGTTTTTGTCTCCTTGTTACAAATTTATTAATTTTGCCTGATTTCTTTGTAAGAATCTACTGAATATATACATTATAAAAGAAGTTCATACCAAATCATTCACGGACACTATTATGTTCACCATGTCTACCTCTCTTGTATTGCTTATACAATTTCTTATGACGATTAACTTGTCTCTCGGTCCCTCCAAGGAAGATGAAGAACACCCGACAACAATCATCCCACCAACATTATCAAATGATGATATTCCAAACTGCAATATTAGAAATGGTAATCTCAATGGTGCCGCATGTGATGTTTTTGATGGTAACACCGATTCACGTTCTACAAGAACATCCCATGGACGTCTTCAGAGATCCATAAACAGATCTGGAGAAGAGAATTTGCCCATGACACCATTTCTTCTCAAAGTGCCGGCCGGAGTTGATATAATTAATTGGGTGGTCAGCTTTGCCAAATCAAGAAAGGTTTTTATTATTGTTCTTTATGGATCAGGACAAATTTCCGAAATGACTCTTATCCCCAAGAGATCTCAAATTCCACCTTTATTATATAAGGAACATCTAAATTTAAATAGTATTTCAGGGGCTTATATGTTCACCCATTCTGGAGAAGGTTATTCCTTTTTTAATGTTTTAGTAAACAAAGCTAATGGGGCGGTAATCGGTGGGGCAACTTCGAGGATGATTAGTATGGATGTTATTGTCTTGACTGCATATGCTTTCAATGATCCCATACTATTCACTATAAAGGCATAACTTTAATGATTTGTGATTTTTAGTACAAATTTGGGTAAAAATTTCACAAAATTCAATCTATTAGAATCATAATGTTACATCGACTATGTTTTCATTATTCTTTATTGATTTCTTAATTATACGTGCTTACAAAATTATGAAGTACTTGATTCATTATTATGCTTCCATATATTCATCTTGTTCATGGGATCAATTATTTTGTCAATAGTAATATGACCATTAATATTAATTGATATACCAATTATCATGGACCCGTGAACTGATCGAGATCGAATCATTTCTATAATAATTTTTTTTATCATAAGCAGGCTATACCATCATAAGAGATTGAGTAGGGTGTACGTTAACGTGCACCTCGGGGTCATTATACCGTCATCAGCGATTGAGTTTAGGAGTTTGACTTTTTTTTAACGTGGCTCCATCTCTAGGTTTAAGGTAAATGGAGTCATAGATTCCTCAATTTCAATTTCCTTCTTCTTTCGTCTTTTGTTGTTGGAGTAGTTGCAAAAGCTTAGAGGGTGTCTGGTTCTCAGGGTCTAATCCCAATTGACATTCCTCTTCTTGTTCTTCTTGAATTCTTCGAGCTATATTTTCTTCCTTTTTGCACTCTTCTTCCTCTTCAATTTTTGGTGAGGCCCCTGGTATTGTTCTTGGTCGGGCCTCTCTAAAATCCAATTCAGGAGAAGACTAAGCGCCTCCGCTCGTTGTTGTTTTCCCTCCATTTTTTGTTTCATAGGATGGGGTCTAGGGACCATTCCTCGGACCCTTATCTAGCCTTAAACTCTTGAACTTGTTGTTTAGTCATCCCAGCAAAAACCAGGGGTTCAGTAGGTGGATCTCGAGGTTGGTCCTGGTTTCTAGGTTGAGGTTGGTGAGAGAATTCTCCATCTTGGGAAGTTGGTTGTCCGTCATTGAGACGTCTATCACGAGCTTGGCTTTGGGTGGTAGTCATCTTGAGTGGGGTTTAAACTGGTTTTTAATTTATTTTAGGCTAGCATTTTGTTGGCTGGTATCGACAAGGTCGAAGGTTTATACCCTTCTCTCTAGCGGCACTAATAACTCAATTTTCCGATCACGACCTCCTGCAAAACAATGTCAGACAACAGTGGTGGTTCCCGACACCTTCGACGTGATAATTAAAAATTTGTTTCACGAGAAAGGCCAAACTCTAAAGGATGAAGATTATACAAAATATTCTAAAACGTTTGTGTGTGTGTGTAAAATCATATCTTCTCTCCTCAATCTCGTCACCTATTTATATATGAACATGTAAGGTAGAGCGAGGGTGGTCCGTGGCATGTGTGGGGCATGATTGGTTCTAGATTAGGCTATTAAGGGGACAAGTCGGCGGGAACGTAGCCCAGCCGTTAGTACTAGGTTGGCTTGTAGTGACATTGAGAATGTGAGATTTTGTCATCCATCGTCCCATGTGTTGAATATTATTTCATCATGGGCTTCTTGCATCTGGGCTTGGAACTCGAACTTGGTCTCTCATGGGCCTGGCATTTATTGGGCTAGTTCAGTATATTTACTATTAATATATAATTCGAGTATTTGAATGCTAAAAGTTGTCACTTTAAATAATTCTTGTAAAATTAGAGAATGAACCCCACAAAAAATATTGATTAAAAAACATACGAGTATCGTCGATACAATGTATTTTAAAATTATAAAGTGCAAAATTAATTCTAAACTTTTGCATATCTATTTATTATTGACATATTTTTTATTAAGAAAACATTTAGATTTGGACTCTTGGATTTCTTTTCATTGATGTTGTATGAATATTTGTTTTTGTCTCCTTGTTACAGATTTATTTGTTTTTCCTGATTTCTTTGTAAGAATCTACTGAATATATACATTATAAAAGAACTTCATACCAAATCATTCACGGACACTATTATGTTCACCATGTCTACCTCTCTTGTATTGCTTATACAATTTCTTATGACGATTAACTTGTCTCTCGGTCCCTCTAAGGAAGATGAAGAACACCCGACAACAATCATCCCACCAACATTATCAAATGATGATATTCCAAACTGCAATATTAGAAATGGTAATCTCAATGGTGCCGCATGTGATGTTTTTGATGGTAACACCGATTCACGTTCTACAGGAACATCCCATGGACGTCTTCAGAGATCCATAAACAGATCTGGAGAAGAGAATTTGCCCATGACACCATTTCTTCTCAAAGTGCCGGCCGGAGTTGATATAATTAATTGGGTGGTCAGCTTTGCCAAATCAAGAAAGGTTTTTATTATTGTTCTTTATGGATCAGGACAAATTTCCGAAATGACTCTTATCCCCAAGAGATCTCAAATTCCACCTTTATTATATAAGGAACATCTAAATTTAAATAGTATTTCAGGGGCTTATATGTTCACCCATTCTGGAGAAGGTTATTCCTTTTTTAATGTTTTAGTAAACAAAGCTAATGGGGCGGTAATCGGTGGGGCAACTTCGAGGATGATTAGTATGGATGTTATTGTCTTGACTGCATATGCTTTCAATGATCCCATACTATTCACTATAAAGGCATAACTTTAATGATTTGTGATTTTTAGTCCAAATTTGGGTAAAAATTTCACAAAATTCAATCTATTAGAATCATAATGTTACATCGACTATGTTTTCATTATTCTTTATTGATTTCTTAATTATACGTGCTTACAAAATTATGAAGTACTTGCTTCGTTATTATGCTTCCATATATTCATCTTGTTCACGGGATCAATTATTTTGTCAATTGTAATATGACCATTAATATTAATTGATATACTAATTATCTTGGACCCGTGAACTGATCGAGATCGAATCATTTCTATAATAATTTTTTTATCATAAGCAGGCTATACCATCATAAGAGATTGACTAGGTGTACGTTAACGTGCACCTCGGGGTCATTATACCGTCATCAGCGATTGAGTTTAGGAGTTTGACTTTTTTTTTAACGTGGCTCCATCTCTAGGTTTAAGGTAAATGGAGTCATAGATTCCTTAATTTCAATTTCCTTCTACTTTCGTCTTTTGTTGTTGGAGTAGTTGCAAAAGCTTAGAGGGTGTCTGGTTCTCAGGGTCTAATCCCAATTGACATTCCTCTTCTTGTTCTTCTTGAATTCTTCGAGCTATATTTTCTTCCTTTTTGCACTCTTCTTCCTCTTCAATTTTTGGTGAGGCCCCTGGTATTGTTCTTGGTCGGGCCTCTCCAAAATCCAATTCAGGAGAAGACTAAGCGCCTCCGCTCGTTGTTGTTTTCCCTCCATTTTTTGTTTCATAGGATGGGGTCTAGGGACCATTCCTCGGACCCTTATCTAGCCTTAAACTCTTGAACTTGTTGTTTAGTCATCCCAGCAAAAACCAGGGGTTCAGTAGGTGGATCTCGAGGTTGGTCCTGGTTTCTAGGTTGAGGTTGGTGAGAGAATTCTCCATCTTGGGAAGTTGGTTGTCCGTCATTGAGACGTCTATCACCAGCTTGGCTTTGGGTGGTAGTCATCTTGAGTGGGGTTTAAACTGGTTTTTAATTTATTTTAGGCTAGCATTTTTGTGGCTATTATCGACAAGGTCGAAGGTTTATACCCTTCTCTCTAGCGGCACTAATACCTCAATTTTCCGATCACGACCCCCTGCAAAACAATGTCAGACAACAGTGGTGGTTCCCGACACCTTCGACGTGATAATTAAAAATTTGTTTCACGAGAAAGGCCAAACTCTAAAGGATGAAGATTATACAAAATATTCTAAAACGTTTGAGTGTGTGTGTAAAATCAGATCTTCTCTCCTCAATCTCGTCACCTATTTATATATGAACATGTAAGGTAGAGAGAGGGTGGTCCATGGCATGTGTGGGGCATGATTGGTTCTAGATTGGGCTATTAAGGGGACAAGTCGGCGGGAACGTAGCCCGGCCGTTAGTACTAGGTTGGCTTGTAGTGACATTGAGAATGTGAGATTTTGTCATCCATCGTCCCATGTGTTGAATATTATTTCATCATGGGCTTCTTACATCTGGGCTTGGAACTCAAACTTGGTCTCTCATGGGCCTGGCATTTATTGGGCTAGTTCAGTATATTTACTATTAATATATAATTCGAGTATTTGAATGCTAAAAGTTGTCACTTTAAATAATTCTTGTAAAATTAGAGAATGAACCCCACAAAAAATATTGATTAAAAAACATATGAGTATCGTCGATACAAAGTATTTTAAAATTATAAAGTGCATCATTAATTCTAAACTTTTGCATATCTATTTATTATTGACATATTTTTTATTAAGAAAACATTTAGATTTGGACTCTTGGATTTCTTTTCATTGATGTTGTATGAATATTTGTTTTTGTCTCCTTGTTACAAATGTATTTGTTTTTCCTGATTTCTTTGTAAGAATCTACTGAATATATACATTATAAAAGAACTTCATACCAAATCATTCACGGACACTATTATGTTCACCATGTCTACCTCTCTTGTATTGCTTATACAATTTCTTATGACGATTAACTTGTCTCTCGGTCCCTCCAAGGAAGATGAAGAACACCCGACAACAATCATCCCACCAACATTATCAAATGATGATATTCCAAACTGCAATATTAGAAATGGTAATCTCAATGGTGCCGCATGTGATGTTTTTGATGGTAACACCGATTCACGTTCTACAGGAACATCCCATGGACGTCTTCAGAGATCCATAAACAGATCTGGAGAAGAGAATTTGCCCATGACACCATTTCTTCTCAAAGTGCCGGCCGGAGTTGATATAATTAATTGGGTGGTCAGCTTTGCCAAATCAAGAAAGGTTTTTATTATTGTTCTTTATGGATCAGGACAAATTTCCGAAATGACTCTTATCCCCAAGAGATCTCAAATTCCACCTTTATTATATAACGAACATCTAAATTTAAATAGTATTTCAGGGGCTTATATGTTCACCCATTCTGGAGAAGGTTATTCCTTTTTTAATGTTTTAGTAAACAAAGCTAATGGGGCGGTAATCGGTGGGGCAACTTCGAGGATGATTAGTATGGATGTTATTGTCTTGACTGCATATGCTTTCAATGATCCCATACTATTCACTATAAAGGCATAACTTTAATGATTTGTGATTTTTAGTCCAAATTTGGGTAAAAATTTCACAAAATTCAATCTATTAGAATCATAATGTTACATCGACTATGTTTTCATTATTCTTTATTGATTTCTTAATTATACGTGCTTACAAAATTATGAAGTACTTGCTTCGTTATTATGCTTCCATATATTCATCTTGTTCACGGGATCAATTATTTTGTCAATTGTAATATGACCATTAATATTAATTGATATACTAATTATCTTGGACCCGTGAACTGATCGAGATCGAATCATTTCTATAATAATTTTTTTATCATAAGCAGGCTATACCATCATAAGAGATTGAGTAGGGTGTACGTTAACGTGCACCTCGGGGTCATTATACCGTCATCAGCGATTGAGTTTAGGAGTTTGACTTTTTTTTAACGTGGCTCCATCTCTAGGTTTAAGGTAAATAGAGTCATAGATTCCTCAATTTTAATTTCCTTCTACTTTCGTCTTTTGTTGTTGGAGTAGTTGCAAAAGCTTAGAGGGTGTCTGGTTCTCAGGGTCTAATCCCAATTGACATTCCTCTTCTTGTTATTCTTGAATTCTTCGAGCTATATTTTCTTCCTTTTTGCACTCTTCTTCCTCTTCAATTTTTGGTGAGGCCCCTGGTATTGTTCCTGGTCGGGCCTCTCCAAAATCCAATTCAGGAGAAGACTAAGCGCCTCCGCTCGTTTTTGTTTTCCCTCCATTTTTTGTTTCATAGGATGGGGTCTAGGGACCATTCCTCGGACCCTTATCTAGCCTTAAACTCTTGAACTTGTTGTTTAGTCATCCCAGCAAAAACCAGGGGTTCAATAGGTGGATCTCGAGGTTGGTCCTGGTTTATAGGTTGAGGTTGGTGAGAGAATTCGCCATCTTGGGAAGTTGGTTGTCCGTCATTGAGACGTCTATCACGAGCTTGGCTTTGGGTGGTAGTCATCTTGAGTGGGGTTTAAACTGGTTTTTAAGTTATTTTAGGCTAGCATTTTTGTGGCTATTATCGACAAGGTCGAAGGTTTATACCCTTCTCTCTAGCGGCACTAATACCTCAATTTTCCGATCACGACCCCCTGCAAAACAATGTCAGACAACAGTGGTGGTTCCCGACACCTTCGACGTGATAATTAAAAATTTGTTTCACGAGAAAGGCCAAACTCTAAAGGATGAAGATTATACAAAATATTCTAAAACGTTTGTGTGTGTGTGTAAAATCAGATCTTCTCTCCTCAATCTCGTCACCTATTTATATATGAACATGTAAGGTAGAGAGAGGGTGGTCCATGGCATGTGTGGGGCATGATTGGTTCTAGATTGGGCTATTAAGGGGACAAGTCGGCGGGAACGTAGCCCAGCCGTTAGTACTAGGTTGGCTTGTAGTGACATTGAGAATGTGAGATTTTGTCATCCATCGTCCCATGTGTTGAATATTATTTCATCATGGGCTTCTTGCATCTGGGCTTGGAACTCAAACTTGGTCTCTCATGGGCCTGGCATTTATTGGGCTAGTTCAGTATATTTACTATTAATATATAATTCGAGTATTTGAATGCTAAAAGTTGTCACTTTAAATAATTCTTGTAAAATTAGAGAATGAACCCCACAAAAAATATTGATTAAAAAACATATGAGTATCGTCGATACAAAGTATTTTAAAATTATAAAGTGCATAATTAATTCTAAACTTTTGCATATCTATTTATTATTGACATATTTTTTATTAAGAAAACATTTAGATTTGGACTCTTGGATTTCTTTTCATTGATGTTGTATGAATATTTGTTTTTGTCTCCTTGTTACAAATTTATTTGTTTTGCCTGATTTCTTTGTAAGAATCTACTGAATATATACATTATAAAAGAACTTCATACCAAATCATTCACGGACACTATTATGTTCACCATGTCTACCTCTCTTGTATTGCTTATACAATTTCTTATGACGATTAACTTGTCTCTCGGTCCCTCCAAGGAAGATGAAGAACACCCGACAACAATCATCCCACCAACATTATCAAATGATGATATTCCAAACTGCAATATTAGAAATGGTAATCTCAATGGTGCCGCATGTGATGTTTTTGATGGTAACACCGATTCACGTTCTACAGGAACATCCCATGGACGTCTTCAGAGATCCGTAAACAGATCTGGAGAAGAGAATTTGCCCATGACACCATTTCTTCTCAAAGTGCCGGCCGGAGTTGATATAATTAATTGGGTGGTCAGCTTTGCCAAATCAAGAAAGGTTTTTATTATTGTTCTTTATGGATCAGGACAAATTTCCGAAATGACTCTTATCCCCAAGAGATCTCAAATTCCACCTTTATTATATAAGGAACATCTAAATTTAAATAGTATTTCAGGGGCTTATATGTTCACCCATTCTGGAGAATGTTATTCCTTTTTTAATGTTTTAGTAAACAAAGCTAATGGGGCGGTAATCGGTGGGGCAACTTCGAGGATGATTAGTATGGATTTTATTGTCTTGACTGCATATGCTTTCAATGATCCCATACTATTCACTATAAAGGCATAACTTTAATGATTTGTGATTTTTAGTCCAAATTTGGGTAAAAATTTCACAAAATTCAATCTATTAGAATCATAATGTTACATCGACTATGTTTTCATTATTCTTTATTGATTTCTTAATTATACGTGCTTACAAAATTATGAAGTACTTGCTTCGTTATTATGCTTCCATATATTCATCTTGTTCACGGGATCAATTATTTTGTCAATTGTAATATGACCATTAATATTAATTAATATACTAATTATCTTGGACCCGTGAACTGATCGAGATCGAATCATTTCTATAATAATTTTTTTATCATAAGCAGGCTATACCATCATAAGAGATTGAGTAGGGTGTACGTTAACGTGCACCTCGGGGTCATTATACCGTCATCAGCGATTGAGTTTAGGAGTTTGACTTTTTTTTAACGTGGCTCCATCTCTAGGTTTAAGGTAAATGGAGTCATAGATTCCTCAATTTCAATTTCCTTCTACTTTCGTCTTTTGTTGTTGGAGTAGTTGCAAAAGCTTAGAGGGTGTCTAGTTCTCAGGGTCTAATCCCAATTGACATTCCTCTTCTTGTTCTTCTTGAATTCTTCGAGCTATATTTTCTTCCTTTTTGCACTCTTCTTCCTCTTCAATTTTTGGTGAGGCCCCTGGTATTGTTCTTGGTCGGGCCTCTCCAAAATCCAATTCAGGAGAAGACTAAGCGCCTCCACTCGTTGTTGTTTTCCCTCCATTTTTTGTTTCATAGGATGGGGTCTAGGGACCATTCCTCGGACCCTTATCTAGCCTTAAACTCTTGAACTTGTTGTTTAGTCATCCCAGCAAAAACCAGGGGTTCAGTAGGTGGATCTCGAGGTTGGTCCTGGTTTCTAGGTTGAGGTTGGTGAGAGAATTCTCCATCTTGGGAAGTTGGTTGTCCGTCATTGAGACGTCTATCACGAGCTTGGCTTTGGGTGGTAGTCATCTTGAGTGGGGTTTAAACTGGTTTTTAATTTATTTTAGGCTAGCATTTTTGTGGCTATTATCGACAAGGTCGAAGGTTTATACCCTTCTCTCTAGCGGCACTAATACCTCAATTTTCCGATCACGACCCCCTGCAAAAACCTTCGACGTGATAATTAAAAATTTGTTTCACGAGAAAGGCCAAACTCTAAAGGATGAAGATTATACAAAATATTCTAAAACGTTTGTGTGTGTGTGTAAAATCAGATCTTCTCTCCTCAATCTCGTCACCTATTTATATATGAACATGTAAGGTAGAGAGAGGGTGGTCCATGGCATGTGTGGGGCATGATTGGTTCTAGATTGGGCTATTAAGGGGACAAGTCGGCGGGAACGTAGCCCAGCCGTTAGTACTAGGTTGGCTTGTAGTGACATTGAGAATGTGAGATTTTGTCATCCATCGTCCCATGTGTTGAATATTATTTCATCATGGGCTTCTTGCATCTGGTCTTGGAACTCGAACTTGGTCTCTCATGGGCCTGGCATTTATTGGGCTAGTTCAGTATATTTACTATTAATATATAATTCGAGTATTTGAATGCTAAAAGTTGTCACTTTAAATAATTCTTGTAAAATTAGAGAATGAACCCCACAAAAAATATTGATTAAAAAACATATGAGTATCGTCGATACAAAGTATTTTAAAATTATAAAGTGCATAATTAATTCTAAACTTTTGCATATCTATTTATTATTGACATATTTTTTATTAAGAAAACATTTAGATTTGGACTCTTGGATTTCTTTTCATTGATGTTGTATGAATATTTGTTTTTGTCTCCTTGTTACAAATTTATTTGTTTTGCCTGATTTCTTTGTAAGAATCTACTGAATATATACATTATAAAAGAACTTCATACCAAATCATTCACGGACACTATTATGTTCACCATGTCTACCTCTCTTGTATTGCTTATACAATTTCTTATGACGATTAACTTGTCTCTCGGTCCCTCCAAGGAAGATGAAGAACACCCGACAACAATCATCCCACCAACATTATCAAATGATGATATTCCAAACTGCAATATTAGAAATGGTAATCTCAATGGTGCCGCATGTGATGTTTTTGATGGTAACACCGATTCACGTTCTACAGGAACATCCCATAGACGTCTTCAGAGATCCATAAACAGATCTGGAGAAGAGAATTTGCCCATGACACCATTTCTTCTCAAAGTGCCGGCCGGAGTTGATATAATTAATTGGGTGGTCAGCTTTGCCAAATCAAGAAAGGTTTTTATTATTGTTCTTTATGGATCAGGACAAATTTCTGAAATGACTCTTATCCCCAAGAGATCTCAAATTCCACCTTTATTATATAAGGAACATCTAAATTTAAATAGTATTTCAGGGGCTTATATGTTCACCCATTCTGGAGAAGGTTATTCCTTTTTTAATGTTTTAGTAAACAAAGCTAATGGGGCGGTAATCGGTGGGGCAACTTCGAGGATGATTAGTATGGATGTTATTGTCTTGACTGCATATGCTTTCAATGATCCCATACTATTCACTATAAAGGCATAACTTTAATGATTTGTGATTTTTAGTCCAAATTTGGGTAAAAATTTCACAAAATTCAATCTATTAGAATCATAATGTTACATCGACTATGTTTTCATTATTCTTTATTGATTTCTTAATTATACGTGCTTACAAAATTATGAAGTACTTGCTTCGTTATTATGCTTCCATATATTCATCTTGTTCACGGGATCAATTATTTTGTCAATTGTAATATGACCATTAATATTAATTGATATACTAATTATCTTGGACCCGTGAACTGATCGAGATCGAATCATTTCTATAATAATTTTTTTATCATAAGCAGGCTATACCATCATAAGAGATTGAGTAGGGTGTACGTTAACGTGCACCTCGGGGTCATTATACCGTCATCAGCGATTGAGTTTAGGAGTTTGACTTTTTTTTAACGTGGCTCCATCTCTAGGTTTAAGGTAAATGGAGTCATAGATTCCTCAATTTCAATTTCCTTCTACTTTCGTCTTTTGTTGTTGGAGTAGTTGCAAAAGCTTAGAGGGTGTCTGGTTCTCAGGGTCTAATCCCAATTGACATTCCTCTTCTTGTTCTTCTTGAATTCTTCGAGCTATATTTTCTTCCTTTTTGCACTCTTCTTCCTCTTCAATTTTTGGTGAGGCCCCTAGTATTGTTCTTGGTCGGGCCTCTCCAAAATCCAATTCAGGAGAAGACTAAGCGCCTCCGCTCGTTGTTGTTTTCCCTCCATTTTTTGTTTCATAGGATGGGGTCTAGGGACCATTCCTCGGACCCTTATCTAGCCTTAAACTCTTGAACTTGTTGTTTAGTCATCCCAGCAAAAACCAGGGGTTCAGTAGGTGGATCTCGAGGTTGGTCCTGGTTTCTAGGTTGAGGTTGGTGAGTGAATTCTCCATCTTGGGAAGTTGGTGGTCCGTCATTGAGACGTCTATCACGAGCTTGGCTTTGGGTGGTAGTCATCTTGAGTGGGGTTTAAACTGGTTTTTAATTTATTTTAGGCTAGCATTTTTGTGGCTATTATCGACAAGGTCGAAGGTTTATACCCTTCTCTCTAGCGGCACTAATACCTCAATTTTCCGATCACGACCCCCTGCAAAACAATGTCAGACAACAGTGGTGGTTCCCGACACCTTCGACGTGATAATTAAAAATTTGTTTCACGAGAAAGGCCAAACTCTAAAGGATGAAGATTATACAAAATATTCTAAAACGTTTGTGTGTGTGTGTAAAATCAGATCTTCTCTCCTCAATCTCGTCACCTATTTATATATGAACATGTAAGGTAGAGAGAGGGTGGTCCATGGCATGTGTGGGGCATGATTGGTTCTAGATTGGGCTATTAAGGGGACAAGTCGGCGGGAACGTAGCCCAGCCGTTAGTACTAGGTTGGCTTGTAGTGACATTGAGAATGTGTGATTTTGTCATCCATCGTCCCATGTGTTGAATATTATTTCATCATGGGCTTCTTGCATCTGGGCTTGGAACTCGAACTTGGTCTCTCATGGGCCTGGCATTTATTGGGCTAGTTCAGTATATTTACTATTAATATATAATTCGAGTATTTGAATGCTAAAAGTTGTCACTTTAAATAATTCTTGTAAAATTAGAGAATGAACCCCACAAAAAATATTGATTAAAAAACATATGAGTATCGTCGATACAAAGTATTTTAAAATTATAAAGTGCATAATTAATTCTAAACTTTTGCATATCTATTTATTATTGACATATTTTTTATTAAGAAAACATTTAGATTTGGACTCTTGGATTTCTTTTCATTGATGTTGTATGAATATTTGTTTTTGTCTCCTTGTTACAAATTTATTTGTTTTGCCTGATTTCTTTGTAAGAATCTACTGAATATATACATTATAAAAGAACTTCATACCAAATCATTCACGGACACTATTATGTTCACCATGTCTACCTCTCTTGTATTGCTTATACAATTTCTTATGACGATTAACTTGTCTCTCGGTCCCTCCAAGGAAGATGAAGAACACCCGACAACAATCATCCCACCAACATTATCAAATGATGATATTCCAAACTGCAATATTAGAAATGGTAATCTCAATGGTGCCGCATGTGATGTTTTTGATGGTAACACCGATTCACGTTCTACAGGAACATCCCATGGACGTCTTCAGAGATCCATAAACAGATCCGGAGAAGAGAATTTGCCCATGACACCATTTCTTCTCAAAGTGCCGGCCGGAGTTGATATAATTAATTGGGTGGTCAGCTTTGCCAAATCAAGAAAGGTTTTTATTATTGTTCTTTATGGATCAGGACAAATTTCCGAAATGACTCTTATCCCCAAGAGATCTCAAATTCCACCTTTATTATATAAGGAACATCTAAATTTAAATAGTATTTCAGGGGCTTATATGTTCACCCATTCTGGAGAAGGTTATTCCTTTTTTAATGTTTTAGTAAACAAAGCTAATGGGGCGGTAATCGGTGGGGCAACTTCGAGGATGATTAGTATGGATGTTATTGTCTTGACTGCATATGCTTTCAATGATCCCATACTATTCACTATAAAGGCATAACTTTAATGATTTGTGATTTTTAGTCCAAATTTGGGTAAACATTTCACAAAATTCAATCTATTAGAATCATAATGTTACATCGACTATGTTTTCATTATTCTTTATTGATTTCTTAATTATACGTGCTTAAAAAATTATGAAGTACTTGCTTCGTTATTATGCTTCCATATATTCATCTTGTTCACGGGATCAATTATTTTGTCAATTGTAATATGACCATTAATATTAATTGATATACTAATTATCTTGGACCCGTGAACTGATCGAGATCGAATCATTTCTATAATAATTTTTTTATCATAAGCAGGCTATACCATCATAAGAGATTGAGTAGGGTGTACGTTAACGTGCACCTCGGGGTCATTATACCGTCATCAGTGATTGAGTTTAGGAGTTTGACTTTTTTTTAACGTGGATCCATCTCTAGGTTTAAGGTAAATGGAGTCATAGATTCCTCAATTTCAATTTCCTTCTACTTTCGTCTTTTGTTGTTGGAGTAGTTGCAAAAGCTTAGAGGGTGTCTGGTTCTCAGGGTCTAATCCCAATTGACATTCCTCTTCTTGTTATTCTTGAATTCTTCGAGCTATATTTTCTTCCTTTTTGCACTCTTCTTCCTCTTCAATTTTTGGTGAGGCCCCTGGTATTGTTCTTGGTCGGGCCTCTCCAAAATCCAATTCAGGAGAAGACTAAGCGCCTCCGCTCGTTGTTGTTTTCCCTCCATTTTTTGTTTCATAGGATGGGGTCTAGGGACCATTCCTCGGACCCTTATCTAGCCTTAAACTCTTGAACTTGTTGTTTAGTCATCCCAGCAAAAACCAGGGGTTCAGTAGGTGGATCTCGAGGTTGGTCCTGGTTTCTAGGTTGAGGTTGGTGAGAGAATTCTCCATCTTGGGAAGTTGGTTGTCCGTCATTGAGACGTCTATCACGAGCTTGGCTTTGGGTGGTAGTCATCTTGAGTGGGGTTTAAACTGGTTTTTAATTTATTTTAGGCTAGCATTTTTGTGGCTATTATCGACAAGGTCGAAGGTTTATACCCTTCTCTCTAGCGGCACTAATACCTCAATTTTCCGATCACGACCCCCTGCAAAACAATGTCAGACAACAGTGGTGGTTCCCGACACCTTCGACGTGATAATTAAAAATTTGTTTCACGAGAAAGGCCAAACTCTAAAGGATGAAGATTATACAAAATATTCTAAAACGTTTGTGTGTGTGTGTAAAATCAGATCTTCTCTCCTCAATCTCGTCACCTATTTATATATGAACATGTAAGGTAGAGAGAGGGTGGTCCATGGCATGTGTGGGGGCATGATTGGTTCTAGATTGGGCTATTAAGGGGACAAGTCGGCGGGAACGTAGCCCAGCCGTTAGTACTAGGTTGGCTTGTAGTGACATTGAGAATGTGAGATTTTGTCATCCATCGTCCCATGTGTTGAATATTATTTCATCATGGGCTTCTTGCATCTGGGCTTGGAACTCAAACTTGGTCTCTCATGGGCCTGGCATTTATTGGGCTAGTTCAGTATATTTACTATTAATATATAATTCGAGTATTTGAATGCTAAAAGTTGTCACTTTAAATAATTCTTGTAAAATTAGAGAATGAACCCCACAAAAAATATTGATTAAAAAACATATGAGTATCGTCGATACAAAGTATTTTAAAATTATAAAGTGCATAATTAATTCTAAACTTTTGCATATCTATTTATTATTGACATATTTTTTATTAAGAAAACATTTAGATTTGGACTCTTGGATTTCTTTTCATTGATGTTGTATGAATATTTGTTTTTGTCTCCTTGTTACAAATTTATTTGTTTTGCCTGATTTCTTCGTAAGAATCTACTGAATATATACATTATAAAAGAACTTCATACCAAATCATTCACGGACACTATTATGTTCACCATGTCTACCTCTCTTGTATTGCTTATACAATTTCTTATGACGATTAACTTGTCTCTCAGTCCCTCCAAGGAAGATGAAGAACACCCGACAACAATCATCCCACCAACATTATCAAATGATGATATTCCAAACTGCAATATTAGAAATGGTAATCTCAATGGTGCCGCATGTGATGTTTTTGATGGTAACACCGATTCACGTTCTACAGGAACATCCCATGGACGTCTTCAGAGATCCATAAACAGATCTGGAGAAGAGAATTTGCCCATGACACCATTTCTTCTCAAAGTGCCGGCCGGAGTTGATATAATTAATTGGGTGGTCAGCTTTGCCAAATCAAGAAAGGTTTTTATTATTGTTCTTTATGGATCAGGACAAATTTCCGAAATGACTCTTATCCCCAAGAGATCTCAAATTCCACCTTTATTATATAAGGAACATCTAAATTTAAATAGTATTTCAGGGGCTTATATGTTCACCCATTCCGGAGAAGGTTATTCCTTTTTTAATGTTTTAGTGAACAAAGCTAATGGGGCGGTAATCGGTGGGGCAACTTCGAGGATGATTAGTATGGATGTTATTGTCTTGACTGCATATGCTTTCAATGATCCCATACTATTCACTATAAAGGCATAACTTTAATGATTTGTGATTTTTAGTCCAAATTTGGGTAAACATTTCACAAAATTCAATCTATTAGAATCATAATGTTACATCGACTATGTTTTCATTATTCTTTATTGATTTCTTAATTATACGTGCTTACAAAATTATGAAGTACTTGCTTCGTTATTATGCTTCCATATATTCATCTTGTTCACGGGATCAATTATTTTGTCAATTGTAATATGACCATTAATATTAATTGATATACTAATTATCTTGGACCCGTGAACTGATCGAGATCGAATCATTTCTATAATAATTTTTTTATCATAAGCAGGCTATACCATCATAAGAGATTGAGTAGGGTGTACGTTAACGTGCACCTCGGGGTCATTATACCGTCATCAGCGATTGAGTTTAGGAGTTTGACTTTTTTTTAACGTGGATCCATCTCTAGGTTTAAGGTAAATGGAGTCATAGATTCCTTAATTTCAATTTCCTTCTACTTTCGTCTTTTGTTGTTGGAGTAGTTGCAAAAGCTTAGAGGGTGTCTGGTTCTCAGGGTCTAATCCCAATTGACATTCCTCTTCTTGTTATTCTTGAATTCTTAGAGCTATATTTTCTTCCTTTTTGCACTCTTCTTCCTCTTCAATTTTTGGTGAGGCCCCTGGTATTGTTCTTGGTCGGGCCTCTCCAAAATCCAATTCAGGAGAAGACTAAGCGCCTCCGCTCGTTGTTGTTTTCCCTCCATTTTTTGTTTCATAGGATGGGGTCTAGGGACCATTCCTCGGACCCTTATCTAGCCTTAAACTCTTGAACTTGTTGTTTAGTCATCCCAGCAAAAACCAGGGGTTCAGTAGGTGGATCTCGAGGTTGGTCCTGGTTTCTAGGTTGAGGTTGGTGAGAGAATTCTCCATTTTGGGAAGTTGGTTGTCCGTCATTGAGACGTCTATCACGAGCTTGGCTTTGGGTGGTAGTCATCTTGAGTGGGGTTTAAACTGGTTTTTAATTTATTTTAGGCTAGCATTTTTGTGGCTATTATCGACAAGGTCGAAGGTTTATACCCTTCTCTCTAGCGGCACTAATACCTCAATTTTCCGATCACGACCCCCTTCAAAACAATGTCAGACAACAGTGGTGGTTCCCGACACCTTCGACGTGATAATTAAAAATTTGTTTCACGAGAAAGGCCAAACTCTAAAGGATGAAGATTATACAAAATATTCTAAAACGTTTGTGTGTGTGTGTAAAATCAGATCTTCTCTCCTCAATCTCGTCACCTATTTATATATGAACATGTAAGGTAGAGAGAGGGTGGTCCATGGCATGTGTGGGGCATGATTGGTTCTAGATTGGGCTATTAAGGGGACAAGTCGGCGGGAACGTAGCCCAGCCGTTAGTACTAGGTTGGCTTGTAGTGACATTGAGAATGTGAGATTTTGTCATCCATCGTCCCATGTGTTGAATATTATTTCATCATGGGCTTCTTGCATCTGGGCTTGGAACTCAAACTTGGTCTCTCATGGGCCTGGCATTTATTGGGCTAGTTCAGTATATTTACTATTAATATATAATTCGAGTATTTGAATGCTAAAAGTTGTCACTTTAAATAATTCTTGTAAAATTAGAGAATGAACCCCACAAAAAATATTGATTAAAAAACATATGAGTATCGTCGATACAAATTATTTTAAAATTATAAAGTGCAGAATTAATTCTAAACTTTTGCATATCTATTTATTATTGACATATTTTTTATTAAGAAAACATTTAGATTTGGACTCTTGGATTTCTTTTCATTGATGTTGTATGAATATTTGTTTTTGTCTCCTTGTTACAAATTTATTTGTTTTGCCTGATTTCTTTGTAAGAATCTACTGAATATATACATTATCAAAAGAACATCATACCAAATCATTCACGGACACTATTATGTTCACCATGTCTACCTCTCTTGTATTGCTTATACAATTTCTTATGACGATTAACTTGTCTCTCGGTCTCTCCAAGGAAGATGAAGAACACCCGACAACAATCATCCCACCAACATTATCAAATGATGATATTCCAAACTGCAATATTAGAAATGTTAATCTCAATGGTGCCGCATGTGATGTTTTTGATGGTAACACCGATTCACGTTCTACAGGAACATCCCATGGACGTCTTCAGAGATCCATAAACAGATCTGGAGAAGAGAATTTGCCCATGACACCATTTCTTCTCAAAGTGCCGGCCGGAGTTGATATAATTAATTGGGTGGTCAGCTTTGCCAAATCAAGAAAGGTTTTTATTATTGTTCTTTATGGATCAGGACAAATTTCCGAAATGACTCTTATCCCCAAGAGATCTCAAATTCCACCTTTATTATATAAGGAACATCTAAATTTAAATAGTATTTCAGGGGCTTATATGTTCACCCATTCTGGAGAATGTTATTCCTTTTTTAATGTTTTAGTAAACAAAGCTAATGGGGCGGTAATCGGTGGGGCAACCTCGAGGATGATTAGTATGGATGTTATTGTCTTGACTGCATATGCTTTCAATGATCCCATACTATTCACTATAAAGGCATAACTTTAATGATTTGTGATTTTTAGTCCAAATTTGGGTAAAAATTTCACAAAATTCAATCTATTAGAATCATAATGTTACATCGACTATGTTTTCATTATTCTTTATTGATTTCTTAATTATACGTGCTTACAAAATTATGAAGTACTTGCTTCGTTATTATGCTTCCATATATTCATCTTGTTCACGGGATCAATTATTTTGTCAATTGTAATATGACCATTAATATTAATTGATATACTAATTATCTTGGACCCGTGAACTGATCGAGATCGAATCATTTCTATAATAATTTTTTTATCATAAGCAGGCTATACCATCATAAGAGATTGAGTAGGGTGTACGTTAACGTGCACCTCGGGGTCATTATACCGTCATCAGCGATTGAGTTTAGGAGTTTGACTTTTTTTTAACGTGGCTCCATCTCTAGGTTTAAGGTAAATAGAGTCATAGATTCCTCAATTTTAATTTCCTTCTACTTTCGTCTTTTGTTGTTGGAGTAGTTGCAAAAGCTTAGAGGGTGTCTGGTTCTCAGGGTCTAATCCCAATTGACATTCCTCTTCTTGTTATTCTTGAATTCTTCGAGCTATATTTTCTTCCTTTTTGCACTCTTCTTCCTCTTCAATTTTTGGTGAGGCCCCTGGTATTGTTCTTGGTCGGGCCTCTCCAAAATCCAATTCAGGAGAAGACTAAGCGCCTCCGCTCGTTGTTGTTTTCCCTCCATTTTTTGTTTCATAGGATGGGGTCTAGGGACCATTCCTCGGACCCTTATCTAGCCTTAAACTCTTGAACTTGTTGTTTAGTCATCCCAGCAAAAACCAGGGGTTCAGTAGGTGGATCTCGAGGTTGGTCCTGGTTTCTAGGTTGAGGTTGGTGAGAGAATTCTCCATCTTGGGAAGTTGGTTGTCCGTCATTGAGACGTCTATCACGAGCTTGGCTTTGGGTGGTAGTCATCTTGAGTGGGGTTTAAACTGGTTTTTAAGTTATTTTAGGCTAGCATTTTTGTGGCTATTATCGACAAGGTCGAAGGTTTATACCCTTCTCTCTAGCGGCACTAATACCTCAATTTTCCGATCACGACCCCCTGCAAAACAATGTCAGACAACAGTGGTGGTTCCCGACACCTTCGACGTGATAATTAAAAATTTGTTTCACGAGAAAGGCCAAACTCTGAAGGATGAAGATTATACAAAATATTCTAAAACGTTTGTGTGTGTGTGTAAAATCAGATCTTCTCTCCTCAATCTCGTCACCTATTTATATATGAACATGTAAGGTAGAGAGAGGGTGGTCCATGGCATGTGTGGGGCATGATTGGTTCTAGATTGGGCTATTAAGGGGACAAGTCGGCGGGAACGTAGCCCAGCCGTTAGTACTAGGTTGGCTTGTAGTGACATTGAGAATGTGAGATTTTGTCATCCATCGTCCCATGTGTTGAATATTATTTCATCATGGGCTTCTTGCATCTGGGCTTGGAACTCAAACTTGGTCTCTCATGGGCCTGGCATTTATTGGGCTAGTTCAGTATATTTACTATTAATATATAATTCGAGTATTTGAATGCTAAAAGTTGTCACTTTAAATAATTCTTGTAAAATTAGAGAATGAACCCCACAAAAAATATTGATTAAAAAACATATGAGTATCGTCGATACAAAGTATTTTAAAATTATAAAGTGCATAAATAATTCTAAACTTTTGCATATCTATTTATTATTGACATATTTTTTATTAAGAAAACATTTAGATTTGGACTCTTGGATTTCTTTTCATTGATGTTGTATGAATATTTGTTTTTGTCTCCTTGTTACAAATTTATTTGTTTTGCCTGATTTCTTTGTAAGAATCTACTGAATATATACATTATAAAAGAACTTCATACCAAATCATTCACGGACACTATTATGTTCACCATGTCTACCTCTCTTGTATTGCTTATACAATTTCTTATGACGATTAACTTGTCTCTCAGTCCCTCCAAGGAAGATGAAGAACACCCGACAACAATCATCCCACCAACATTATCAAATGATGATATTCCAAACTGCAATATTAGAAATGGTAATCTCAATGGTGCCGGATGTGATGTTTTTGATGGTAACACCGATTCACGTTCTACAGGAACATCCCATGGACGTCTTCAGAGATCCATAAACAGATCTGGAGAAGAGAATTTGCCCATGACACCATTTCTTCTCAAAGTGCCGGCCGGAGTTGATATAATTAATTGGGTGGTCAGCTTTGCCAAATCAAGAAAGGTTTTTATTATTGTTCTTTATGGATCAGGACAAATTTCCGAAATGACTCTTATCCCCAAGAGATCTCAAATTCCACCTTTATTATATAAGGAACATCTAAATTTAAATAGTATTTCAGGGGCTTATATGTTCACCCATTCTGGAGAAGGTTATTCCTTTTTTAATGTTTTAGTAAACAAAGCTAATGGGGCGGTAATCGGTGGGGTAACTTCGAGGATGATTAGTATGGATGTTATTGTCTTGACTGCATATGCTTTCAATGATCCCATACTATTCACTATAAAGGCATAACTTTAATGATTTGTGATTTTTAGTCCAAATTTGGGTAAAAATTTCACAAAATTCAATCTATTAGAATCATAATGTTACATCGACTATGTTTTCATTATTCTTTATTGATTTCTTAATTATACGTGCTTACAAAATTATGAAGTACTTGCTTCGTTATTATGCTTCCATATATTCATCTTGTTCACGGGATCAATTATTTTGTCAATTGTAATATGACCATTAATATTAATTGATATACTAATTATCTTGGACCCGTGAACTGATCGAGATCGAATCATTTCTATAATAATTTTTTTATCATAAGCAGGCTATACCATCATAAGAGATTGAGTAGGGTGTACGTTAACGTGCACCTCGGGGTCATTATACCGTCATCAGCGATTGAGTTTAGGAGTTTGACTTTTTTTTAACGTGGCTCCATCTCTAGGTTTAAGGTAAATAGAGTCATAGATTCCTCAATTTTAATTTCCTTCTACTTTCGTCTTTTGTTGTTGGAGTAGTTGCAAAAGCTTAGAGGGTGTCTGGTTCTCAGGGTCTAATCCCAATTGACATTCCTCTTCTTGTTATTCTTGAATTCTTCGAGCTATATTTTCTTCCTTTTTGCACTCTTCTTCCTCTTCAATTTTTGGTGAGGCCCCTGGTATTGTTCTTGGTCGGGCCTCTCCAAAATCCAATTCAGGAGAAGACTAAGCGCCTCCGCTCGTTGTTGTTTTCCCTCCATTTTTTGTTTCATAGGATGGGGTCTAGGGACCATTCCTCGGACCCTTATCTAGCCTTAAACTCTTGAACTTGTTGTTTAGTCATCCCAGCAAAAACCAGGGGTTCAGTAGGTGGATCTCGAGGTTGGTCCTGGTTTCTAGGTTGAGGTTGGTGAGAGAATTCTCCATCTTGGGAAGTTGGTTGTCCGTCATTGAGACGTCTATCACGAGCTTGGCTTTGGGTGGTAGTCATCTTGAGTGGGGTTTAAACTGGTTTTTAATTTATTTTAGGATAGCATTTTTGTGGCTATTATCGACAAGGTCGAAGGTTTATACCCTTCTCTCTAGCGGCACTAATACCTCAATTTTCCGATCACGACCCCCTGCAAAAACCTTCGACGTGATAATTAAAAATTTGTTTCACGAGAAAGGCCAAACTCTAAAGGATGAAGATTATACAAAATATTCTAAAACGTTTGTGTGTGTGTGTAAAATCAGATCTTCTCTCCTCAATCTCGTCACCTATTTATATATGAACATGTAAGGTAGAGAGAGGGTGGTCCATGGCATGTGTGGGGCATGATTGGTTCTAGATTGGGCTATTAAGGGGACAAGTCGGCGGGAACGTAGCCCAGCCGTTAGTACTAGGTTGGCTTGTAGTGACATTGAGAATGTGAGATTTTGTCATCCATCGTCCCATGTGTTGAATATTATTTCATCATGGGCTTCTTGCATCTGGTCTTGGAACTCGAACTTGGTCTCTCATGGGCCTGGCATTTATTGGGCTAGTTCAGTATATTTACTATTAATATATAATTCGAGTATTTGAATGCTAAAAGTTGTCACTTTAAATAATTCTTGTAAAATTAGAGAATGAACCCCACAAAAAATATTGATTAAAAAACATATGAGTATCGTCGATACAAAGTATTTTAAAATTATAAAGTGCATAATCAATTCTAAACTTTTGCATATCTATTTATTATTGACATATTTTTTATTAAGAAAACATTTAGATTTGGACTCTTGGATTTCTTTTCATTGATGTTGTATGAATATTTGTTTTTGTCTCCTTGTTACAAATTTATTTGTTTTGCCTGATTTCTTCGTAAGAATCTACTGAATATATACATTATAAAAGAACTTCATACCAAATCATTCACGGACACTATTATGTTCACCATGTCTACCTCTCTTGTATTGCTTATACAATTTCTAATGACGATTAACTTGTCTCTCGGTCCCTCCAAGGAAGATGAAGAACACCCGACAACAATCATCCCACCAACATTATCAAATGATGATATTCCAAACTGCAATATTAGAAATGGTAATCTCAATGGTGCCGCATGTGATGTTTTTGATGGTAACACCGATTCACGTTCTACAGGAACATCCCATGGACGTCTTCAGAGATCCATAAACAGATCTGGAGAAGAGAATTTGCCCATGACACCATTTCTTCTCAAAGTGCCGGCCGGAGTTGATATAATTAATTGGGTGGTCAGCTTTGCCAAATCAAGAAAGGTTTTTATTATTGTTCTTTATGGATCAGGACAAATTTCCGAAATGACTCTTATCCCCAAGAGATCTCAAATTCCACCTTTATTATATAAGGAACATCTAAATTTAAATAGTATTTCAGGGGCTTATATGTTCACCCATTCTGGAGAAGGTTATTCCTTTTTTAATGTTTTAGTAAACAAAGCTAATGGGGCGGTAATCGGTGGGGTAACTTCGAGGATGATTAGTATGGATGTTATTGTCTTGACTGCATATGCTTTCAATGATCCCATACTATTCACTATAAAGGCATAACTTTAATGATTTGTGATTTTTAGTCCAAATTTGGGTAAAAATTTCACAAAATTCAATCTATTAGAATCATAATGTTACATCGACTATGTTTTCATTATTCTTTATTGATTTCTTAATTATACGTGCTTACAAAATTATGAAGTACTTGCTTCGTTATTATGCTTCCATATATTCATCTTGTTCACGGGATCAATTATTTTGTCAATTGTAATATGACCATTAATATTAATTGATATACTAATTATCTTGGACCCGTGAACTGATCGAGATCGAATCATTTCTATAATAATTTTTTTATCATAAGCAGGCTATACCATCATAAGAGATTGAGTAGGGTGTACGTTAACGTGCACCTCGGGGTCATTATACCGTCATCAGCGATTGAGTTTAGGAGTTTGACTTTTTTTTAACGTGGCTCCATCTCTAGGTTTAAGGTAAATAGAGTCATAGATTCCTCAATTTTAATTTCCTTCTACTTTCGTCTTTTGTTGTTGGAGTAGTTGCAAAAGCTTAGAGGGTGTCTGGTTCTCAGGGTCTAATCCCAATTGACATTCCTCTTCTTGTTATTCTTGAATTCTTCGAGCTATATTTTCTTCCTTTTTGCACTCTTCTTCCTCTTCAATTTTTGGTGAGGCCCCTGGTATTGTTCTTGGTCGGGCCTCTCCAAAATCCAATTCAGGAGAAGACTAAGCGCCTCCGCTCGTTGTTGTTTTCCCTCCATTTTTTGTTTCATAGGATGGGGTCTAGGGACCATTCCTCGGACCCTTATCTAGCCTTAAACTCTTGAACTTGTTGTTTAGTCATCCCAGCAAAAACCAGGGGTTCAGTAGGTGGATCTCGAGGTTGGTCCTGGTTTCTAGGTTGAGGTTGGTGAGAGAATTCTCCATCTTGGGAAGTTGGTTGTCCGTCATTGAGACGTCTATCACGAGCTTGGCTTTGGGTGGTAGTCATCTTGAGTGGGGTTTAAACTGGTTTTTAATTTATTTTAGGCTAGCATTTTTGTGGCTATTATCGACAAGGTCGAAGGTTTATACCCTTCTCTCTAGCGGCACTAATACCTCAATTTTCCGATCACGACCCCCTGCAAAAACCTTCGACGTGATAATTAAAAATTTGTTTCACGAGAAAGGCCAAACTCTAAAGGATGAAGATTATACAAAATATTCTAAAACGTTTGTGTGTGTGTGTAAAATCAGATCTTCTCTCCTCAATCTCGTCACCTATTTATATATGAACATGTAAGGTAGAGAGAGGGTGGTCCATGGCATGTGTGGGGCATGATTGGTTCTAGATTGGGCTATTAAGGGGACAAGTCGGCGGGAACGTAGCCCAGCCGTTAGTACTAGGTTGGCTTGTAGTGACATTGAGAATGTGAGATTTTGTCATCCATCGTCCCATGTGTTGAATATTATTTCATCATGGGCTTCTTGCATCTGGTCTTGGAACTCGAACTTGGTCTCTCATGGGCCTGGCATTTATTGGGCTAGTTCAGTATATTTACTATTAATATATAATTCGAGTATTTGAATGCTAAAAGTTGTCACTTTAAATAATTCTTGTAAAATTAGAGAATGAACCCCACAAAAAATATTGATTAAAAAACATATGAGTATCGTCGATACAAAGTATTTTAAAATTATAAAGTGCATAATTAATTCTAAACTTTTGCATATCTATTTATTATTGACATATTTTTTATTAAGAAAACATTTAGATTTGGACTCTTGGATTTCTTTTCATTGATGTTGTATGAATATTTGTTTTTGTCTCCTTGTTACAAATTTATTTGTTTTGCCTGATTTCTTTGTAAGAATCTACTGAATATATACATTATAAAAGAACTTCATACCAAATCATTCACGGACACTATTATGTTCACCATGTCTACCTCTCTTGTATTGCTTATACAATTTCTTATGACGATTAACTTGTCTCTCGGTCCCTCCAAGGAAGATGAAGAACACCCGACAACAATCATCCCACCAACATTATCAAATGATGATATTCCAAACTGCAATATTAGAAATGGTAATCTCAATGGTGCCGCATGTGATGTTTTTGATGGTAACACCGATTCACGTTCTACAGGAACATCCCATGGACGTCTTCAGAGATCCATAAACAGATCTGGAGAAGAGAATTTGCCCATGACACCATTTCTTCTCAAAGTGCCGGCCGGAGTTGATATAATTAATTGGGTGGTCAGCTTTGCCAAATCAAGAAAGGTTTTTATTATTGTTCTTTATGGATCAGGACAAATTTCCGAAATGACTCTTATCCCCAAGAGATCTCAAATTCCACCTTTATTATATAAGGAACATCTAAATTTAAATAGTATTTCAGGGGCTTATATGTTCATCCATTCTGGAGAAGGTTATTCCTTTTTTAATGTTTTAGTAAACAAAGCTAATGGGGCGGTAATCGGTGGGGCAACTTCGAGGATGATTAGTATGGATGTTATTGTCTTGACTGCATATGCTTTCAATGATCCCATACTATTCACTATAAAGGCATAACTTTAATGATTTGTGATTTTTAGTCCAAATTTGGGTAAAAATTTCACAAAATTCAATCTATTACAATCATAATGTTACATCGACTATGTTTTCATTATTCTTTATTGATTTCTTAATTATACGTGCTTACAAAATTATGAAGTACTTGCTTCGTTATTATGCTTCCATATATTCATCTTGTTCACGGGATCAATTATTTTGTCAATTGTAATATGACCATTAATATTAATTGATATACTAATTATCTTGGACCCGTGAACTGATCGAGATCGAATCATTTCTATAATAATTTTTTTATCATAAGCAGGCTATACCATCATAAGAGATTGAGTAGGGTGTACGTTAACGTGCACCTCGGGGTCATTATACCGTCATCAGCGATTGAGTTTAGGAGTTTGACTTTTTTTTAACGTGGCTCCATCTCTAGGTTTAAGGTAAATGGAGTCATAGATTCCTCAATTTCAATTTCCTTCTACTTTCGTCTTTTGTTGTTGGAGTAGTTGCAAAAGCTTAGAGGGTGTCTGGTTCTCAGGGTCTAATCCCAATTGACATTCCTCTTCTTGTTCTTCTTGAATTCTTCGAGCTATATTTTCTTCCTTTTTGCACTCTTCTTCCTCTTCAATTTTTGGTGAGGCCCCTAGTATTGTTCTTGGTCGGGCCTCTCCAAAATCCAATTCAGGAGAAGACTAAGCGCCTCCGCTCGTTGTTGTTTTCCCTCCATTTTTTGTTTCATAGGATGGGGTCTAGGGACCATTCCTCGGACCCTTATCTAGCCTTAAACTCTTGAACTTGTTGTTTAGTCATCCCAGCAAAAACCAGGGGTTCAGTAGGTGGATCTCGAGGTTGGTCCTGGTTTCTAGGTTGAGGTTGGTGAGAGAATTCTCCATCTTGGGAAGTTGGTTGTCCGTCATTGAGACGTCTATCACGAGCTTGGCTTTGGGTGGTAGTCATCTTGAGTGGGGTTTAAACTGGTTTTTAATTTATTTTAGGCTAGCATTTTTGTGGCTATTATCGACAAGGTCGAAGGTTTATACCCTTCTCTCTAGCAGCACTAATACCTCAATTTTCCGATCACGACCCCCTGCAAAACAATGTCAGACAACAGTGGTGGTTCCCGACACCTTCGACGTGATAATTAAAAATTTGTTTCACGAGAAAGGCCAAACTCTAAAGGATGAAGATTATACAAAATATTCTAAAACGTTTGTGTGTGTGTGTAAAATCAGATCTTCTCTCCTCAATCTCGTCACCTATTTATATATGAACATGTAAGGTAGAGAGAGGGTGGTCCATGGCATGTGTGGGGCATGATTGGTTCTAGATTGGGCTATTAAGGGGACAAGTCGGCGGGAACGTAGCCCAGCCGTTAGTACTAGGTTGGCTTGTAGTGACATTGAGAATGTGTGATTTTGTCATCCATCGTCCCATGTGTTGAATATTATTTCATCATGGGCTTCTTGCATCTGGGCTTGGAACTCGAACTTGGTCTCTCATGGGCCTGGCATTTATTGGGCTAGTTCAGTATATTTACTATTAATATATAATTCGAGTATTTGAATGCTAAAAGTTGTCACTTTAAATAATTCTTGTAAAATTAGAGAATGAACCCCACAAAAAATATTGATTAAAAAACATATGAGTATCGTCGATACAAAGTATTTTAAAATTATAAAGTGCATAATTAATTCTAAACTTTTGCATATCTATTTATTATTGACATATTTTTTATTAAGAAAACATTTAGATTTGGACTCTTGGATTTCTTTTCATTGATGTTGTATGAATATTTGTTTTTGTCTCCTTGTTACAAATTTATTTGTTTTGCCTGATTTCTTTGTAAGAATCTACTGAATATATACATTATAAAAGAACTTCATACCAAATCATTCACGGACACTATTATGTTCACCATGTCTACCTCTCTTGTATTGCTTATACAATTTCTTATGACGATTAACTTGTCTCTCGGTCCCTCCAAGGAAGATGAAGAACACCCGACAACAATCATCCCACCAACATTATCAAATGATGATATTCCAAACTGCAATATTAGAAATGGTAATCTCAATGGTGCTGCATGTGATGTTTTTGATGGTAACACCGATTCACGTTCTACAGGAACATCCCATGGACGTCTTCAGAGATCCATAAACAGATCTGGAGAAGAGAATTTGCCCATGACACCATTTCTTCTCAAAGTGCCGGCCGGAGTTGATATAATTAATTGGGTGGTCAGCTTTGCCAAATCAAGAAAGGTTTTTATTATTGTTCTTTATGGATCAGGACAAATTTCCGAAATGACTCTTATCCCCAAGAGATCTCAAATTCCACCTTTATTATATAAGGAACATCTAAATTTAAATAGTATTTCAGGGGCTTATATGTTCACCCATTCTGGAGAAGGTTATTCCTGTTTTAATGTTTTAGTAAACAAAGCTAATGGGGCGGTAATCGGTGGGGCAACTTCGAGGATGATTAGTATGGATGTTATTGTCTTGACTGCATATGCTTTCAATGATCCCATACTATTCACTATAAAGGCATAACTTTAATGATTTGTGATTTTTAGTCCAAATTTGGGTAAAAATTTCACAAAATTCAATCTATTAGAATCATAATGTTACATCGACTATGTTTTCATTATTCTTTATTGATTTCTTAATTATACGTGCTTACAAAATTATGAAGTACTTGCTTCGTTATTATGCTTCCATATATTCATCTTGTTCACGGGATCAATTATTTTGTCAATTGTAATATGACCATTAATATTAATTGATATACTAATTATCTTGGACCCGTGAACTGATCGAGATCGAATCATTTCTATAATAATTTTTTTATCATAAGCAGGCTATACCATCATAAGAGATTGAGTAGGGTGTACGTTAACGTGCACCTCGGGGTCATTATACCGTCATCAGCGATTGAGTTTAGGAGTTTGACTTTTTTTTAACGTGGCTTCATCTCTAGGTTTAAGGTAAATGGAGTCATAGATTCCTCAATTTCAATTTCCTTCTACTTTTGTCTTTTGTTGTTGGAGTAGTTGCAAAAGCTTAGAGGGTGTCTGGTTCTCAGGGTCTAATCCCAATTGACATTCCTCTTCTTGTTCTTCTTGAATTCTTCGAGCTATATTTTCTTCCTTTTTGCACTCTTCTTCCTCTTCAATTTTTGGTGAGGCCCCTAGTATTGTTCTTGGTCGGGCCTCTCCAAAATCCAATTCAGGAGAAGACTAAGCGCCTCCGCTCGTTGTTGTTTTCCCTCCATTTTTTGTTTCATAGGATGGGGTCTAGGGACCATTCCTCGGACCCTTATCTAGCCTTAAACTCTTGAACTTGTTGTTTAGTCATCCCAGCAAAAACTAGGGGTTCAGTAGGTGGATCTCGAGGTTGGTCCTGGTTTCTAGGTTGAGGTTGGTGAGAGAATTCTCCATCTTGGGAAGTTGGTTGTCCGTCATTGAGACGTCTATCACGAGCTTGGCTTTGGGTGGTAGTCATCTTGAGTGGGGTTTAAACTGGTTTTTAATTTATTTTAGGCTAGCATTTTTGTGGCTATTATCGACAAGGTCGAAGGTTTATACCCTTCTCTCTAGCGGCACTAATACCTCAATTTTCCGATCACGACCCCCTGCAAAACAATGTCAGACAACAGTGGTGGTTCCCGACACCTTCGACGTGATAATTAAAAATTTGTTTCACGAGAAAGGCCAAACTCTAAAGGATGAAGATTATACAAAATATTCTAAAACGTTTGTGTGTGTGTGTAAAATCAGATCTTCTCTCCTCAATCTCGTCACCTATTTATATATGAACATGTAAGGTAGAGAGAGGGTGGTCCATGGCATGTGTGGGGCATGATTGGTTCTAGATTGGGCTATTAAGGGGACAAGTCGGCGGGAACGTAGCCCAGCCGTTAGTACTAGGTTGGCTTGTAGTGACATTGAGAATGTGAGATTTTGTCATCCATCGTACCATGTGTTGAATATTATTTCATCATGGGCTTCTTGCATCTGGGCTTGGAACTCAAACTTGGTCTCTCATGGGCCTGGCATTTATTGGGCTAGTTCAGTATATTTACTATTAATATATAATTCGAGTATTTGAATGCTAAAAGTTGTCACTTTAAATAATTCTTGTAAAATTAGAGAATGAACCCCACAAAAAATATTGATTAAAAAACATATGAGTATCGTCGATACAAAGTATTTTAAAATTATAAAGTGCATAATTAATTCTAAACTTTTGCATATCTATTTATTATTGACATATTTTTTATTAAGAAAACATTTAGATTTGGACTCTTGGATTTCTTTTCATTGATGTTGTATGAATATTTGTTTTTGTCTCCTTGTTACAAATTTATTTGTTTTTCCTGATTTCTTTGTAAGAATCTACTGAATATATACATTATAAAAGAACTTCATACCAAATCATTCACGGACACTATTATGTTCACCATGTCTACCTCTCTTGTATTGCTTATACAATTTCTTATGACGATTAACTTGTCTCTCGGTCCCTCCAAGGAAGATGAAGAACACCCGACAACAATCATCCCACCAACATTATCAAATGATGATATTCCAAACTGCAATATTAGAAATGGTAATCTCAATGGTGCCGCATGTGATGTTTTTGATGGTAACACCGAATCACGTTCTACAGGAACATCCCATGGACGTCTTCAGAGATCCATAAACAGATCTGGAGAAGAGAATTTGCCCATGACACCATTTCTTCTCAAAGTGCCGGCCGGAGTTGATATAATTAATTGGGTGGTCAGCTTTGCCAAATCAAGAAAGGTTTTTATTATTGTTCTTTATGGATCAGGACAAATTTCCGAAATGACTCTTATCCCCAAGAGATCTCAAATTCCACCTTTATTATATAAGGAACATCTAAATTTAAATAGTATTTCAGGGGCTTATATGTTCACCCATTCTGGAGAAGGTTATTCCTTTTTTAATGTTTTAGTAAACAAAGCTAATGGGGCGGTAATCGGTGGGGCAACTTCGAGGATGATTAGTATGGATGTTATTGTCTTGACTGCATATGCTTTCAATGATCCCATACTATTCACTATAAAGGCATAACTTTAATGATTTGTGATTTTTAGTCCAAATTTGGGTAAAAATTTCACAAAATTCAATCTATTAGAATCATAATGTTACATCGACTATGTTTTCATTATTCTTTATTGATTTCTTAATTATACGTGCTTACAAAATTATGAAGTACTTGCTTCGTTATTATGCTTCCATATATTCATCTTGTTCACGGGATCAATTATTTTGTCAATTGTAATATGACCATTAATATTAATTGATATACTAATTATCTTGGACCCGTGAACTGATCGAGATCGAATCATTTCTATAATAATTTTTTTATCATAAGCAGGCTATACCATCATAAGAGATTGAGTAGGGTGTACGTTAACGTGCACCTCGGGGTCATTATACCGTCATCAGCGATTGAGTTTAGGAGTTTGACTTTTTTTTAACGTGGATCCATCTCTAGGTTTAAGGTAAATGGAGTCATAGATTCCTCAATTTCAATTTCCTTCTACTTTCGTCTTTTGTTGTTGGAGTAGTTGCAAAAGCTTAGAGGGTGTCTGGTTCTCAGGGTCTAATCCCAATTGACATTCCTCTTCTTGTTATTCTTGAATTCTTCGAGCTATATTTTCTTCCTTTTTGCACTCTTCTTCCTCTTCAATTTTTGGTGAGGCCCCTGGTATTGTTCTTGGTCGGGCCTCTCCAAAATCCAATTCAGGAGAAGACTAAGCGCCTCCGCTCGTTGTTGTTTTCCCTCCATTTTTTGTTTCATAGGATGGGGTCTAGGGACCATTCCTCGGACCCTTATCTAGCCTTAAACTCTTGAACTTGTTGTTTAGTCATCCCAGCAAAAACCAGGGGTTCAGTAGGTGGATCTCGAGGTTGGTCCTGGTTTCTAGGTTGAGGTTGGTGAGAGAATTCTCCATCTTGGGAAGTTGGTTGTCCGTCATTGAGACGTCTATCACGAGCTTGGCTTTGGGTGGTAGTCATCTTGAGTGGGGTTTAAACTGGTTTTTAATTTATTTTAGGCTAGCATTTTTGTGGCTATTATCGACAAGGTCGAAGGTTTATACCCTTCTCTCTAGCGGCACTAATACCTCAATTTTCCGATCACGACCCCCTGCAAAACAATGTCAGACAACAGTGGTGGTTCCCGACACCTTCGACGTGATAATTAAAAATTTGTTTCACGAGAAAGGCCAAACTCTAAAGGATGAAGATTATACAAAATATTCTAAAACGTTTGTGTGTGTGTGTAAAATCAGATCTTCTCTCCTCAATCTCGTCACCTATTTATATATGAACATGTAAGGTAGAGAGAGGGTGGTCCATGGCATGTGTGGGGCATGATTGGTTCTAGATTGGGCTATTAAGGGGACAAGTCGGCGGGAACGTAGCCCAGCCGTTAGTACTAGGTTGGCTTGTAGTGACATTGAGAATGTGAGATTTTGTCATCCATCGTCCCATGTGTTGAATATTATTTCATCATGGGCTTCTTGCATCTGGGCTTGGAACTCAAACTTGGTCTCTCATGGGCCTGGCATTTATTGGGCTAGTTCAGTATATTTACTATTAATATATAATTCGAGTATTTGAATGCTAAAAGTTGTCACTTTAAATAATTCTTGTAAAATTAGAGAATGAACCCCACAAAAAATATTGATTAAAAAACATATGAGTATCGTCGATACAAAGTATTTTAAAATTATAAAGTGCATAATTAATTCTAAACTTTTGCATATCTATTTATTATTGACATATTTTTTATTAAAAAAACATTTAGATTTGGACTCTTGGATTTCTTTTCATTGATGTTGTATGAATATTTGTTTTTGTCTCCTTGTTACAAATTTATTTGTTTTGCCTGATTTCTTTGTAAGAATCTACTGAATATATACATTATCAAAAGAACATCATACCAAATCATTCACGGACAGTATTATGTTCACCATGTCTACCTCTCTTGTATTGCTTATACAATTTCTTATGACGATTAACTTGTCTCTCGGTCCCTCCAAGGAAGATGAAGAACACCCGACAACAATCATCCCACCAACATTATCAAATGATGATATTCCAAACTGCAATATTAGAAATGTTAATCTCAATGGTGCCGCATGTGATGTTTTTGATGGTAACACCGATTCACGTTCTACAGGAACATCCCATGGACGTCTTCAGAGATCCATAAACAGATCTGGAGAAGAGAATTTGCCCATGACACCATTTCTTCTCAAAGTGCCGGCCGGAGTTGATATAATTAATTGGGTGGTCAGCTTTGCCAAATCAAGAAAGGTTTTTATTATTGTTCTTTATGGATCAGGACAAATTTCCGAAATGACTCTTATCCCCAAGAGATCTCAAATTCCACCTTTATTATATAAGGAACATCTAAATTTAAATAGTATTTCAGGGGCTTATATGTTCACCCATTCTGGAGAATGTTATTCCTTTTTTAATGTTTTAGTAAACAAAGCTAATGGGGCGGTAATCGGTGGGGCAACCTCGAGGATGATTAGTATGGATGTTATTGTCTTGACTGCATATGCTTTCAATGATCCCATACTATTCACTATAAAGGCATAACTTTAATGATTTGTGATTTTTAGTCCAAATTTGGGTAAAAATTTCACAAAATTCAATCTATTAGAATCATAATGTTACATCGACTATGTTTTCATTATTCTTTATTGATTTCTTAATTATACGTGCTTACAAAATTATGAAGTACTTGCTTCGTTATTATGCTTCCATATATTCATCTTGTTCACCGGATCAATTATTTTGTCAATTGTAATATGACCATTAATATTAATTGATATACTAATTATCTTGGACCCGTGAACTGATCGAGATCGAATCATTTCTATAATAATTTTTTTATCATAAGCAGGCTATACCATCATAAGAGATTGAGTAGGGTGTACGTTAACGTGCACCTCGGGGTCATTATACCGTCATCAGCGATTGAGTTTAGGAGTTTGACTTTTTTTTAACGTGGCTCCATCTCTAGGTTTAAGGTAAATGGAGTCATAGATTCCTCAATTTCAATTTCCTTCTACTTTCGTCTTTTGTTGTTGGAGTAGTTGCAAAAGCTTAGAGGGTGTCTGGTTCTCAGGGTCTAATCCCAATTGACATTCCTCTTCTTGTTCTTCTTGAATTCTTCGAGCTATATTTTCTTCCTTTTTGCACTCTTCTTCCTCTTCAATTTTTGGTGAGGCCCCTAGTATTGTTCTTGGTCGGGCCTCTCCAAAATCCAATTCAGGAGAAGACTAAGCGCCTCCGCTCGTTGTTGTTTTCCCTCCATTTTTTGTTTCATAGGATGGGGTCTAGGGACCATTCCTCGGACCCTTATCTAGCCTTAAACTCTTGAACTTGTTGTTTAGTCATCCCAGCAAAAACCAGGGGTTCAGTAGGTGGATCTCGAGGTTGGTCCTGGTTTCTAGGTTGAGGTTGGTGAGAGAATTCTCCATCTTGGGAAGTTGGTTGTCCGTCATTGAGACGTCTATCACGAGCTTGGCTTTGGGTGGTAGTCATCTTGAGTGGGGTTTAAACTGGTTTTTAATTTATTTTAGGCTAGCATTTTTGTGGCTATTATCGACAAGGTCGAAGGTTTATACCCTTCTCTCTAGCGGCACTAATACCTCAATTTTCCGATCACGACCCCTGCAAAACAATGTCAGACAACAGTGGTGGTTCCCGACACCTTCGACGTGATAATTAAAAATTTGTTTCACGAGAAAGGCCAAACTCTAAAGGATGAAGATTATACAAAATATTCTAAAACGTTTGTGTGTGTGTGTAAAATCAGATCTTCTCTCCTCAATCTCGTCACCTATTTATATATGAACATGTAAGGTAGAGAGAGGGTGGTCCATGGCATGTGTGGGGCATGATTGGTTCTAGATTGGGCTATTAAGGGGACAAGTCGGCGGGAACGTAGCCCAGCCGTTAGTACTAGGTTGGCTTGTAATGACATTGAGAATGTGAGATTTTGTCATCCATCGTCCCATGTGTTGAATATTATTTCATCATGGGCTTCTTGCATCTGGGCTTGGAACTCGAACTTGGTCTCTCATGGGCCTGGCATTTATTGGGCTAGTTCAGTATATTTACTATTAATATATAATTCGAGTATTTGAATGCTAAAAGTTGTCACTTTAAATAATTCTTGTAAAATTAGAGAATGAACCCCACAAAAAATATTGATTAAAAAACATATGAGTATCGTCGATACAAAGTATTTTAAAATTATAAAGTGCATAATTAATTCTAAACTTTTGCATATCTATTTATTATTGACATATTTTTTATTAAGAAAACATTTAGATTTGGACTCTTGGATTTCTTTTCATTGATGTTGTATGAATCTTTGTTTTTGTCTCCTTGTTACAAATTTATTTGTTTTGCCTGATTTCTTTGTAAGAATCTACTGAATATATACATTATAAAAGAACTTCATACCAAATCATTCACGGACACTATTATGTTCACCATGTCTACCTCTCTTGTATTGCTTATACAATTTCTTATGACGATTAACTTGTCTCTCGGTCCCTCCAAGGAAGATGAAGAACACCCGACAACAATCATCCCACCAACATTATCAAATGATGATATTCCAAACTGCAATATTAGAAATGGTAATCTCAATGGTGCCGCATGTGATGTTTTTGATGGTAACACCGATTCACGTTCTACAGGAACATCCCATGGACGTCTTCAGAGATCCATAAACAGATCTGGAGAAGAGAATTTGCCCATGACACCATTTCTTCTCAAAGTGCCGGCCGGAGTTGATATAATTAATTGGGTGGTCAGCTTTGCCAAATCAAGAAAGGTTTTTATTATTGTTCTTTATGGATCAGGACAAATTTCCGAAATGACTCTTACCCCCAATAGATCTCAAATTCCACCTTTATTATATAACGAACATCTAAATTTAAATAGTATTTCAGGGGCTTATATGTTCACCCATTCTGGAGAAGGTTATTCCTTTTTTAATGTTTTAGTAAACAAAGCTAATGGGGCGGTAATCGGTGGGGCAACTTCGAGGATGATTAGTATGGATGTTATTGTCTTGACTGCATATGCTTTCAATGATCCCATACTATTCACTATAAAGGCATAACTTTAATGATTTGTGATTTTTAGTCCAAATTTGGGTAAAAATTTCACAAAATTCAATCTATTAGAATCATAATGTTACATCGACTATGTTTTCATTATTCTTTATTGATTTCTTAATTATACGTGCTTACAAAATTATGAAGTACTTGCTTCGTTATTATGCTTCCATATATTCATCTTGTT
Source organism: Heracleum sosnowskyi (assembly GCA_030848705.1). Classification (NCBI taxonomy): domain Eukaryota; kingdom Viridiplantae; phylum Streptophyta; class Magnoliopsida; order Apiales; family Apiaceae; genus Heracleum; species Heracleum sosnowskyi. The sequence goes on from CM061239.1 coordinate 18,494,494, forward strand.
CACGGGATCAATTATTTTGTCAATTGTAATATGACCATTAATATTAATTGATATACTAATTATCTTGGACCCGTGAACTGATCGAGATCGAATCATTTCTATAATAATTTTTTTATCATAAGCAGGCTATACCATCATAAGAGATTGAGTAGGGTGTACGTTAACGTGCACCTCGGGGTCATTATACCGTCATCAGCGATTGAGTTTAGGAGTTTGACTTTTTTTTAACGTGGCTCCATCTCTAGGTTTAAGGTAAATGGAGTCATAGATTCCTCAATTTCAATTTCCTTCTACTTTCGTCTTTTGTTGTTGGAGTAGTTGCAAAAGCTTAGAGGGTGTCTGGTTCTCAGGGTCTAATCCCAATTGACATTCCTCTTCTTGTTCTTCTTGAATTCTTCGAGCTATATTTTCTTCCTTTTTGCACTCTTCTTCCTCTTCAATTTTTGGTGAGGCCCCTAGTATTGTTCTTGGTCGGGCCTCTCCAAAATCCAATTCAGGAGAAGACTAAGCGCCTCCGCTCGTTGTTGTTTTCCCTCCATTTTTTGTTTCATAGGATGGGGTCTAGGGACCATTCCTCGGACCCTTATCTAGCCTTAAACTCTTGAACTTGTTGTTTAGTCATCCCAGCAAAAACCAGGGGTTCAGTGGGTGGATCTCGAGGTTGGTCCTGGTTTCTAGGTTGAGGTTGGTGAGAGAATTCTCCATCTTGGGAAGTTGGTTGTCCGTCATTGAGACGTCTATCACGAGCTTGGCTTTGGGTGGTAGTCATCTTGAGTGGGGTTTAAACTGGTTTTTAATTTATTTTAGGCTAGCATTTTTGTGGCTATTATCGACAAGGTCGAAGGTTTATACCCTTCTCTCTAGCGGCACTAATACCTCAATTTTCCGATCACGACCCCCTGCAAAACAATGTCAGACAACAGTGGTGGTTCCCGACACCTTCGACGTGATAATTAAAAATTTGTTTCACGAGAAAGGCCAAACTCTAAAGGATGAAGATTATACAAAATATTCTAAAACGTTTGTGTGTGTGTGTAAAATCAGATCTTCTCTCCTCAATCTCGTCACCTATTTATATATGAACATGTAAGGTAGAGAGAGGGTGGTCCATGGCATGTGTGGGGCATGATTGGTTCTAGATTGGGCTATTAAGGGGACAAGTCGGCGGGAACGTAGCCCAGCCGTTAGTACTAGGTTGGCTTGTAATGACATTGAGAATGTGAGATTTTGTCATCCATCGTCCCATGTGTTGAATATTATTTCATCATGGGCTTCTTGCATCTGGGCTTGGAACTCGAACTTGGTCTCTCATGGGCCTGGCATTTATTGGGCTAGTTCAGTATATTTACTATTAATATATAATTCGAGTATTTGAATGCTAAAAGTTGTCACTTTAAATAATTCTTGTAAAATTAGAGAATGAACCCCACAAAAAATATTGATTAAAAAACATATGAGTATCGTCGATACAAAGTATTTTAAAATTATAAAGTGCATAATTAATTCTAAACTTTTGCATATCTATTTATTATTGACATATTTTTTATTAAGAAAACATTTAGATTTGGACTCTTGGATTTCTTTTCATTGATGTTGTATGAATATTTGTTTTTGTCTCCTTGTTACAAATTTATTTGTTTTGCCTGATTTCTTTGTAAGAATCTACTGAATATATATATTATAAAAGAACTTCATACCAAATCATTCACGGACACTATTATGTTCACCATGTCTACCTCTCTTGTATTGCTTATACAATTTCTTATGACGATTAACTTGTCTCTCGGTCCCTCCAAGGAAGATGAAGAACACCCGACAACAATCATCCCACCAACATTATCAAATGATGATATTCCAAACTGCAATATTAGAAATGGTAATCTCAATGGTGCCGCATGTGATGTTTTTGATGGTAACACCGATTCACGTTCTACAGGAACATCCCATGGACGTCTTCAGAGATCCATAAACAGATCTGGAGAAGAGAATTTGCCCATGACACCATTTCTTCTCAAAGTGCCGGCCGGAGTTGATATAATTAATTGGGTGGTCAGCTTTGCCAAATCAAGAAAGGTTTTTATTATTGTTCTTTATGGATCAGGACAAATTTCCGAAATGACTCTTACCCCCAATAGATCTCAAATTCCACCTTTATTATATAACGAACATCTAAATTTAAATAGTATTTCAGGGGCTTATATGTTCACCCATTCTGGAGAAGGTTATTCCTTTTTTAATGTTTTAGTAAACAAAGCTAATGGGGCGGTAATCGGTGGGGCAACTTCGAGGATGATTAGTATGGATGTTATTGTCTTGACTGCATATGCTTTCAATGATCCCATACTATTCACTATAAAGGCATAACTTTAATGATTTGTGATTTTTAGTCCAAATTTGGGTAAAAATTTCACAAAATTCAATCTATTAGAATCATAATGTTACATCGACTATGTTTTCATTATTCTTTATTGATTTCTTAATTATACGTGCTTACAAAATTATGAAGTACTTGCTTCGTTATTATGCTTCCATATATTCATCTTGTTCACGGGATCAATTATTTTGTCAATTGTAATATGACCATTAATATTAATTGATATACTAATTATCTTGGACCCGTGAACTGATCGAGATCGAATCATTTCTATAATAATTTTTTTATCATAAGCAGGCTATACCATCATAAGAGATTGAGTAGGGTGTACGTTAACGTGCACCTCGGGGTCATTATACCGTCATCAGCGATTGAGTTTAGGAGTTTGACTTTTTTTTAACGTGGCTCCATCTCTAGGTTTAAGGTAAATGGAGTCATAGATTCCTCAATTTCAATTTCCTTCTACTTTCGTCTTTTGTTGTTGGAGTAGTTGCAAAAGCTTAGAGGGTGTCTGGTTCTCAGGGTCTAATCCCAATTGACATTCCTCTTCTTGTTCTTCTTGAATTCTTCGAGCTATATTTTCTTCCTTTTTGCACTCTTCTTCCTCTTCAATTTTTGGTGAGGCCCCTGGTATTGTTCTTGGTCGGGCCTCTCCAAAATCCAATTCAGGAGAAGACTAAGCGCCTCCGCTCGTTGTTGTTTTCCCTCCATTTTTTGTTTCATAGGATGGGGTCTAGGGACCATTCCTCGGACCCTTATCTAGCCTTAAACTCTTAAACTTGTTGTTTAGTCATCCCAGCAAAAACCAGGGGTTCAATAGGTGGATCTCGAGGTTGGTCCTGGTTTCTAGGTTGAGGTTGGTGAGAGAATTCTCCATCTTGGGAAGTTGGTTGTCCGTCATTGAGACGTCTATCACGAGCTTGGCTTTGGGTGGTAGTCATCTTGAGTGGGGTTTAAACTGGTTTTTAATTTATTTTAGGCTAGCATTTTTGTGGCTATTATCGACAAGGTCGAAGGTTTATACCCTTCTCTCTAGCGACACTAATACCTCAATTTTCCGATCATGACCCCCTGCAAAACAATGTCAGACAACAGTGGTGGTTCCCGACACCTTCGACGTGATAATTAAAAATTTGTTTCACGAGAAAGGCCAAACTCTAAAGGATGAAGATTATACAAAATATTCTAAAACGTTTGTGTGTGTGTGTAAAATCAGATCTTCTCTCCTCAATCTCGTCACCTATTTATATATGAACATGTAAGGTAGAGAGAGGGTGGTCCATGGCATGTGTGGGGCATGATTGGTTCTAGATTGGGCTATTAAGGGGACAAGTCGGCGGGAACGTAGCCCAGCCGTTAGTACTAGGTTGGCTTGTAGTGACATTGAGAATGTGAGATTTTGTCATCCATCGTCCCATGTGTTGAATATTATTTCATCATGGGCTTCTTGCATCTGGGCTTGGAACTCGAACTTGGTCTCTCATGGGCCTGGCATTTATTGGGCTAGTTCAGTATATTTACTATTAATATATAATTCGAGTATTTGAATGCTAAAAGTTGTCACTTTAAATAATTCTTGTAAAATTAGAGAATGAACCCCACAAAAAATATTGATTAAAAAACATATGAGTATCGTCGATACAAAGTATTTTAAAATTATAAAGTGCATAATTAATTCTAAACTTTTGCATATCTATTTATTATTGACATATTTTTTATTAAGAAAACATTTAGATTTGGACTCTTGGATTTCTTTTCATTGATGTTGTATGAATATTTGTTTTTGTCTCCTTGTTACAAATTTATTTGTTTTGCCTGATTTCTTTGTAAGAATCTACTAAATATATACATTATAAAAGAACTTCATACCAAATCATTCACGGACACTATTATGTTCACCATGTCTACCTCTCTTGTATTGCTTATACAATTTCTTATGACGATTAACTTGTCTCTCGGTCCCTCCAAGGAAGATGAAGAACACACGACAACAATCATCCCACCAACATTATCAAATGATGATATTCCAAACTGCAATATTAGAAATGTTAATCTCAATGGTGCCGCATGTGATGTTTTTGATGGTAACACCGATTCACGTTCTACAGGAACATCCCATGGACGTCTTCAGAGATCCATAAACAGATCTGGAGAAGAGAATTTGCCCATGACACCATTTCTTCTCAAAGTGCCGGCCGGAGTTGATATAATTAATTGGGTGGTCAGCTTTGCCAAATCAAGAAAGGTTTTTATTATTGTTCTTTATGGATCAGGACAAATTTCCAAAATGACTCTTATCCCCAAGAGATCTCAAATTCCACCTTTATTATATAAGGAACATCTAAATTTAAATAGTATTTCAGGGGCTTATATGTTCACCCATTCTGGAGAAGGTTATTCCTTTTTTAATGTTTTAGTAAACAAAGCTAATGGGGCGGTAATCGGTGGGGCAACTTCGAGGATGATTAGTATGGATGTTATTGTCTTGACTGCATATGCTTTCAATGATCCCATACTATTCACTATAAAGGCATAACTTTAATGATTTGTGATTTTTAGTCCAAATTTGGGTAAAAATTTCACAAAATTCAATCTATTAGAATCATAATGTTACATCGACTATGTTTTCATTATTCTTTATTGATTTCTTAATTATACGTGCTTACAAAATTATGAAGTACTTGCTTCGTTATTATGCTTCCATATATTCATCTTGTTCACGGGATCAATTATTTTGTCAATTGTTATATGACCATTAATATTAATTGATATACTAATTATCTTGGACCCGTGAACTGATCGAGATCGAATCATTTCTATAATAATTTTTTTATCATAAGCAGGCTATACCATCATAAGAGATTGAGTAGGGTGTACGTTAACGTGCACCTCGGGGTCATTATACCGTCATCAGCGATTGAGTTTAGGAGTTTGACTTTTTTTTAACGTGGCTCCATCTCTAGGTTTAAGGTAAATGGAGTCATAGATTCCTCAATTTCAATTTCCTTCTACTTTCGTCTTTTGTTGTTGGAGTAGTTGCAAAAGCTTAGAGGGTGTCTGGTTCTCAGGGTCTAATCCCAATTGACATTCCTCTTCTTGTTCTTCTTGAATTCTTCGAGCTATATTTTCTTCCTTTTTGCACTCTTCTTCCTCTTCAATTTTTGGTGAGGCCCCTAGTATTGTTCTTGGTCGGGCCTCTCCAAAATCCAATTCAGGAGAAGACTAAGCGCCTCCGCTCGTTGTTGTTTTCCCTCCATTTTTTGTTTCATAGGATGGGGTCTAGGGACCATTCCTCGGACCCTTTTCTAGCCTTAAACTCTTGAACTTGTTGTTTAGTCATCCCAGCAAAAACCAGGGGTTCAGTAGGTGGATCTCGAGGTTGGTCCTGGTTTCTAGGTTGAGGTTGGTGAGAGAATTCTCCATCTTGGGAAGTTGGTTGTCCGTCATTGAGACGTCTATCACGAGCTTGGCTTTGGGTGGTAGTCATCTTGAGTGGGGTTTAAACTGGTTCTTAATTTATTTTAGGCTAGCATTTTTGTGGCTATTATCGACAAGGTCGAAGGTTTATACCCTTCTCTCTAGCGGCACTAATACCTCAATTTTCCGATCACGACCCCCTGCAAAACAATGTCAGACAACAGTGGTGGTTCCCGACACCTTCGACGTGATAATTAAAAATTTGTTTCACGAGAAAGGCCAAACTCTAAAGGATGAAGATTATACAAAATATTCTAAAACGTTTGTGTGTGTGTGTAAAATCAGATCTTCTCTCCTCAATCTCGTCACCTATTTATATATGAACATGTAAGGTAGAGAGAGGGTGGTCCATGGCATGTGTGGGGCATGATTGGTTCTAGATTGGGCTATTAAGGGGACAAGTCGGCGGGAACGTAGCCCAGCCGTTAGTACTAGGTTGGCTTGTAGTGACATTGAGAATGTGAGATTTTGTCATCCATCGTCCCATGTGTTGAATATTATTTCATCATGGGCTTCTTGCATCTGGGCTTGGAACTCGAACTTGGTCTCTCATGGGCCTGGCATTTATTGGGCTAGTTCAGTATATTTACTATTAATATATAATTCGAGTATTTGAATGCTAAAAGTTGTCACTTTAAATAATTCTTGTAAAATTAGAGAATGAACCCCACAAAAAATATTGATTAAAAAACATATGAGTATCGTCGATACAAAGTATTTTAAAATTATAAAGTGCATAATTAATTCTAAACTTTTGCATATCTATTTATTATTGACATATTTTTTATTAAGAAAACATTTAGATTTGGACTCTTGGATTTCTTTTCATTGATGTTGTATGAATCTTTGTTTTTGTCTCCTTGTTACAAATTTATTTGTTTTGCCTGATTTCTTTGTAAGAATCTACTGAATATATACATTATAAAAGAACTTCATACCAAATCACTCACGGACACTATTATGTTCACCATGTGTACCTCTCTTGTATTGCTTATACAATTTCTTATGACGATTAACTTGTCTCTCGGTCCCTCCAAGGAAGATGAAGAACACCCGACAACAATCATCCCACCAACATTATCAAATGATGATATTCCAAACTGCAATATTAGAAATGGTAATCTCAATGGTGCCGCATGTGATGTTTTTGATGGTAACACCGATTCACGTTCTACAAGAACATCCCATGGACGTCTTCAGAGATCCATAAACAGATCTGGAGAAGAGAATTTGCCCATGACACCATTTCTTCTCAAAGTGCCGGCCGGAGTTGATATAATTAATTGGGTGGTCAGCTTTGCCAAATCAAGAAAGGTTTTTATTATTGTTCTTTATGGATCAGGACAAATTTCCAAAATGACTCTTATCCCCAAGAGATCTCAAATTCCACCTTTATTATATAAGGAACATCTAAATTTAAATAGTATTTCAGGGGCTTATATGTTCACCCATTCTGGAGAAGGTTATTCCTTTTTTAATGTTTTAGTAAACAAAGCTAATGGGGCGGTAATCGGTGGGGCAACTTCGAGGATGATTAGTATGGATGTTATTGTCTTGACTGCATATGCTTTCAATGATCCCATACTATTCACTATAAAGGCATAACTTTAATGATTTGTGATTTTTAGTCCAAATTTGGGTAAAAATTTCACAAAATTCAATCTATTAGAATCATAATGTTACATCGACTATGTTTTCATTATTCTTTATTGATTTCTTAATTATACGTGCTTACAAAATTATGAAGTACTTGCTTCGTTATTATGCTTCCATATATTCATCTTGTTCACGGGATCAATTATTTTGTCAATTGTAATATGACCATTAATATTAATTGATATACTAATTATCTTGGACCCGTGAACTGATCGAGATCGAATCATTTCTATAATAATTTTTTTATCATAAGCAGGCTATACCATCATAAGAGATTGAGTAGGGTGTACGTTAACGTGCACCTCGGGGTCATTATACAGTCATCAGCGATTAAGTTTAGGAGTTTGACTTCTTTTTAACGTGGCTCCATCTCTAGGTTTAAGGTAAATGGAGTCATAGATTCCTCAATTTCAATTTCCTTCTACTTTCGTCTTTTGTTGTTGGAGTAGTTGCAAAAGCTTAGAGGGTGTCTGGTTCTCCGGGTCTAATCCCAATTGACATTCCTCTTCTTGTTCTTCTTGAATTCTTCGAGCTATATTTTCTTCCTTTTTGCACTCTTCTTCCTTTTCAATTTTTGGTGAGGCCCCTGGTATTGTTCTTGGTCGGGCCTCTCCAAAATCCAATTCAGGAGAAGACTAAGCGCCTCCGCTCGTTGTTGTTTTCCCTCCATTTTTTTTTTCATAGGATGGGGTCTAGGGACCATTCCTCGGACCCTTATCTAGCCTTAAACTCTTGAACTTGTTGTTTAGTCATCCCAGCAAAAACCAGGGGTTCAGTAGGTGGATCTCGAGGTTGGTCCTGGTTTCTAGGTTGAGGTTGGTGAGAGAATTCTCCTTCTTGGGAAGTTGGTTGTCCGTCATTGAGACGTCTATCACGAGCTTGGCTTTGGGTGGTAGTCATCTTGAGTGGGGTTTAAACTGGTTTTTAATTTATTTTAGGCTAGCATTTTTGTGGCTATAATCGACAAGGTCGAAGGTTTATACCCTTCTCTCTAGCGGCACTAATACCTCAATTTTCCGATCACGACCCCCTGCAAAACAATGTCAGACAACAGTGGTGGTTCCCGACACCTTCGACGTGATAATTAAAAATTTGTTTCACGAGAAAGGCCAAACTCTAAAGGATGAAGATTATACAAAATATTCTAAAACGTTTGTGTGTGTGTGTAAAATCAGATCTTCTCTCCTCAATCTCGTCACCTATTTATATATGAACATGTAAGGTAGAGAGAGGGTGGTCCATGGCATGTGTGGGGCATGATTGGTTCTAGATTGGGCTATTAAGGGGACAAGTCGGCGGGAACGTAGCCCAGCCGTTAGTACTAGGTTGGCTTGTAGTGACATTGAGAATGTGAGATTTTGTCATCCATCGTCCCATGTGTTGAATATTATTTCATCATGGGCTTCTTGCATCTGGGCTTGGAACTCGAACTTGGTCTCTCATGGGCCTGGCATTTATTGGGCTAGTTCAGTATATTTACTATTAATATATAATTCGAGTATTTGAATGCTAAAAGTTGTCACTTTAAATAATTCTTGTAAAATTAGAGAATGAACCCCACAAAAAATATTGATTAAAAAACATATGAGTATCGTCGATACAAAGTATTTTAAAATTATAAAGTGCATAATTAATTCTAAACTTTTGCATATCTATTTATTATTGACATATTTTTTATTAAGAAAACATTTAGATTTGGACTCTTGGATTTCTTTTCATTGATGTTGTATGAATATTTGTTTTTGTCTCCTTGTTACAAATTTATTTGTTTTGCCTGATTTCTTTGTAAGAATCTACTGAATATATACATTATAAAAGAACTTCATACCAAATCATTCACGGTCACTATTATGTTCACCATGTCTACCTCTCTTGTATTGCTTATACAATTTCTTATGACGATTAACTTGTCTCTCGGTCCCTCCAAGGAAGATGAAGAACACCCGACAACAATCATCCCACCAACATTATCAAATGATGATATTCCAAACTGCAATATTAGAAATGGTAATCTCAATGGTGCCGCATATGATGTTTTTGATGGTAACACCGATTCACGTTCTACAGGAACATCCCATGGACGTCTTCAGAGATCCATAAACAGATCTGGAGAAGAGAATTTGCCCATGACACCATTTCTTCTCAAAGTGCCGGCCGGAGTTGATATAATTAATTGGGTGGTCAGCTTTGCCAAATCAAGAAAGGTTTTTATTATTGTTCTTTATGGATCAGGACAAATTTCCGAAATGACTCTTATCCCCAAGAGATCTCAAATTCCACCTTTATTATATAAGGAACATCTAAATTTAAATAGTATTTCAGGGGCTTATATGTTCACCCATTCTGGAGAAGGTTATTCCTTTTTTAATGTTTTAGTAAACAAAGCTAATGGGGCGGTAATCGGTGGGGCAACTTCGAGGATGATTAGTATGGATGTTATTGTCTTGACTGCATATGCTTTCAATGATCCCATACTATTCACTATAAAGGCATAACTTTAATGATTTGTGATTTTTAGTCCAAATTTGGGTAAAAATTTCACAAAATTCAATCTATTAGAATCATAATGTTACATCGACTATGTTTTCATTATTCTTTATTGATTTCTTAATTATACGTGCTTACAAAATTATGAAGTACTTGCTTCGTTATTATGCTTCCATATATTCATCTTGTTCACGGGATCAATTATTTTGTCAATTGTAATATGACCATTAATATTAATTGATATACTAATTATCTTGGACCCGTGAACTGATCGAGATCGAATCATTTCTATAATAATTTTTTTATCATAAGCAGACTATACCATCATAAGAGATTGAGTAGGGTGTACGTTAACGTGCACCTCGGGGTCATTATACAGTCATCAGCGATTAAGTTTAGGAGTTTGACTTTTTTTTAACGTGGCTCCATCTCTAGGTTTAAGGTAAATGGAGTCACAGATTCCTCAATTTCAATTTCCTTCTACTTTCGTCTTTTGTTGTTGGAGTAGTTGCAAAAGCTTAGAGGGTGTCTGGTTCTCAGGGTCTAATCCCAATTGACATTCCTCTTCTTGTTCTTCTTGAATTCTTCGAGCTATATTTTCTTCCTTTTTGCACTCTTCTTCCTCTTCAATTTTTGGTGAGGCCCCTAGTATTGTTCTTGGTCGGGCCTCTCCAAAATCCAATTCAGGAGAAGACTAAGCGCCTCCGCTCGTTGTTGTTTTCCCTCCATTTTTTGTTTCATAGGATGGGGTCTAGGGACCATTCCTCGGACCCTTATCTAGCCTTAAACTCTTGAACTTGTTGTTTAGTCATCCCAGCAAAAACCAGGGGTTCAGTGGGTGGATCTCGAGGTTGGTCCTGGTTTCTAGGTTGAGGTTGGTGAGAGAATTCTCCATCTTGGGAAGTTGGTTGTCCGTCATTGAGACATCTATCACGAGCTTGGCTTTGGGTGGTAGTCATCTTGAGTGGGGTTTAAACTGGTTTTTAATTTATTTTAGGCTAGCATTTTTGTGGCTATAATCGACAAGGTCGAAGGTTTATACCCTTCTCTCTAGCGGCACTAATACCTCAATTTTCCGATCACGACCCCCTGCAAAACAATGTCAGACAACAGTGGTGGTTCCCGACACCTTCGACGTGATAATTAAAAATTTGTTTCACGAGAAAGGCCAAACTCTAAAGGATGAAGATTATACAAAATATTCTAAAACGTTTGTGTGTGTGTGTAAAATCAGATCTTCTCTCCTCAATCTCGTCACCTATTTATATATGAACATGTAAGGTAGAGAGAGGGTGGTCCATGGCATGTGTGGGGCATGATTGGTTCTAGATTGGGCTATTAAGGGGACAAGTCGGCGGGAACGTAGCCCAGCCGTTAGTACTAGGTTGGCTTGTAGTGACATTGAGAATGTGAGATTTTGTCATCCATCGTCCCATGTGTTGAATATTATTTCATCATGGGCTTCTTGCATCTGGGCTTGGAACTCGAACTTGGTCTCTCATGGGCCTGGCATTTATTGGGCTAGTTCAGTATATTTACTATTAATATATAATTCGAGTATTTGAATGCTAAAAGTTGTCACTTTAAATAATTCTTGTAAAATTAGAGAATGAACCCCACAAAAAATATTGATTAAAAAACATATGAGTATCGTCGATACAAAGTATTTTAAAATTATAAAGTGCATAATTAATTCTAAACTTTTGCATATCTATTTATTATTGACATATTTTTTATTAAGAAAACATTTAGATTTGGACTCTTGGATTTCTTTTCATTGATGTTGTATGAATATTTGTTTTTGTCTCCTTGTTACAAATTTATTTGTTTTGCCTGATTTCTTTGTAAGAATCTACTGAATATATACATTATAAAAGAACTTCATACCAAATCATTCACGGACACTATTATGTTCACCATGTCTACCTCTCTTGTATTGCTTATACAATTTCTTATGACGATTAACTTGTCTCTCGGTCCCTCCAAGGAAGATGAAGAACACCCAACAACAATCATCCCACCAACATTATCAAATGATGATATTCCAAACTGCAATATTAGAAATGTTAATCTCAATGGTGCCGCATGTGATGTTTTTGATGGTAACACCGATTCACGTTCTACAGGAACATCCCATGGACGTCTTCAGAGATCCATAAACAGATCTGGAGAAGAGAATTTGCCCATGACACCATTTCTTCTCAAAGTGCCGGCCGGAGTTGATATAATTAATTGGGTGGTCAGCTTTGCCAAATCAAGAAAGGTTTTTATTATTGTTCTTTATGGATCAGGACAAATTTCCGAAATGACTCTTACCCCCAATAGATCTCAAATTCCAACTTTATTATATAACGAACATCTAAATTTAAATAGTATTTCAGGGGCTTATATGTTCACCCATTCTGGAGAAGGTTATTCCTTTTTTAATGTTTTAGTAAACAAAGCTAATGGGGCGGTAATCGGTGGGGCAACTTCGAGGATGATTAGTATGGATGTTATTGTCTTGACTGCATATGCTTTCAATGATCCCATACTATTCACTATAAAGGCATAACTTTAATGATTTGTGATTTTTAGTCCAAATTTGGGTAAAAATTTCACAAAATTCAATCTATTAGAATCATAATGTTACATCGACTATGTTTTCATTATTCTTTATTGATTTCTTAATTATACGTGCTTACAAAATTATGAAGTACTTGCTTCGTTATTATGCTTCCATATATTCATCTTGTTCACGGGATCAATTATTTTGTCAATTGTAATATGACCATTAATATTAATTGATATACTAATTATCTTGGACCCGTGAACTGATCGAGATCGAATCATTTCTATAATAATTTTTTTATCATAAGCAGGCTATACCATCATAAGAGATTGAGTAGGGTGTACGTTAACGTGCACCTCGGGGTCATTATACCGTCATCAGCGATTGAGTTTAGGAGTTTGACTTTTTTTTAACGTGGCTCCATCTCTAGGTTTAAGGTAAATGGAGTCATAGATTCCTCAATTTCAATTTCCTTCTACTTTCGTCTTTTGTTGTTGGAGTAGTTGCAAAAGCTTAGAGGGTGTCTGGTTCTCAGGGTCTAATCCCAATTGACATTCCTCTTCTTGTTCTTCTTGAATTCTTCGAGCTATATTTTCTTCCTTTTTGCACTCTTCTTCCTCTTCAATTTTTGGTGAGGCCCCTGGTATTGTTCTTGGTCGGGCCTCTCCAAAATCCAATTCAGGAGAAGACTAAGCGCCTCCGCTCGTTGTTGTTTTCCCTCCATTTTTTGTTTCATAGGATGGGGTCTAGGGACCATTCCTCGGACCCTTATCTAGCCTTAAACTCTTAAACTTGTTGTTTAGTCATCCCAGCAAAAACCAGGGGTTCAATAGGTGGATCTCGAGGTTGGTCCTGGTTTCTAGGTTGAGGTTGGTGAGAGAATTCTCCATCTTGGGAAGTTGGTTGTCCGTCATTGAGACGTCTATCACGAGCTTGGCTTTGGGTGGTAGTCATCTTGAGTGGGGTTTAAACTGGTTTTTAATTTATTTTAGGCTAGCATTTTTGTGGCTATTATCGACAAGGTCGAAGGTTTATACCCTTCTCTCTAGCGACACTAATACCTCAATTTTCCGATCATGACCCCCTGCAAAACAATGTCAGACAACAGTGGTGGTTCCCGACACCTTCGACGTGATAATTAAAAATTTGTTTCACGAGAAAGGCCAAACTCTAAAGGATGAAGATTATACAAAATATTCTAAAACGTTTGTGTGTGTGTGTAAAATCAGATCTTCTCTCCTCAATCTCGTCACCTATTTATATATGAACATGTAAGGTAGAGAGAGGGTGGTCCATGGCATGTGTGGGGCATGATTGGTTCTAGATTGGGCTATTAAGGGGACAAGTCGGCGGGAACGTAGCCCAGCCGTTAGTACTAGGTTGGCTTGTAGTGACATTGAGAATGTGAGATTTTGTCATCCATCGTCCCATGTGTTGAATATTATTTCATCATGGGCTTCTTGCATCTGGGCTTGGAACTCGAACTTGGTCTCTCATGGGCCTGGCATTTATTGGGCTAGTTCAGTATATTTACTATTAATATATAATTCGAGTATTTGAATGCTAAAAGTTGTCACTTTAAATAATTCTTGTAAAATTAGAGAATGAACCCCACAAAAAATATTGATTAAAAAACATATGAGTATCGTCGATACAAAGTATTTTAAAATTATAAAGTGCATAATTAATTCTAAACTTTTGCATATCTATTTATTATTGACATATTTTTTATTAAGAAAACATTTAGATTTGGACTCTTGGATTTCTTTTCATTGATGTTGTATGAATATTTGTTTTTGTCTCCTTGTTACAAATTTATTTGTTTTGCCTGATTTCTTTGTAAGAATCTACTGAATATATACATTATAAAAGAACTTCATACCAAATCATTCACGGACACTATTATGTTCACCATGTCTACCTCTCTTGTATTGCTTATACAATTTCTTATGACGATTAACTTGTCTCTCGGTCCCTCCAAGGAAGATGAAGAACACACGACAACAATCATCCCACCAACATTATCAAATGATGATATTCCAAACTGCAATATTAGAAATGTTAATCTCAATGGTGCCGCATGTGATGTTTTTGATGGTAACACCGATTCACGTTCTACAGGAACATCCCATGGACGTCTTCAGAGATCCATAAACAGATCTGGAGAAGAGAATTTGCCCATGACACCATTTCTTCTCAAAGTGCCGGCCGGAGTTGATATAATTAATTGGGTGGTCAGCTTTGCCAAATCAAGAAAGGTTTTTATTATTGTTCTTTATGGATCAGGACAAATTTCCAAAATGACTCTTATCCCCAAGAGATCTCAAATTCCACCTTTATTATATAAGGAACATCTAAATTTAAATAGTATTTCAGGGGCTTATATGTTCACCCATTCTGGAGAAGGTTATTCCTTTTTTAATGTTTTAGTAAACAAAGCTAATGGGGCGGTAATCGGTGGGGCAACATCGAGGATGATTAGTATGGATGTTATTGTCTTGACTGCATATGCTTTCAATGATCCCATACTATTCACTATAAAGGCATAACTTTAATGATTTGTGATTTTTAGTCCAAATTTGGGTAAAAATTTCACAAAATTCAATCTATTAGAATCATAATGTTACATCGACTATGTTTTCATTATTCTTTATTGATTTCTTAATTATACGTGCTTACAAAATTATGAAGTACTTGCTTCGTTATTATGCTTCCATATATTCATCTTGTTCACGGGATCAATTATTTTGTCAATTGTTATATGACCATTAATATTAATTGATATACTAATTATCTTGGACCCGTGAACTGATCGAGATCGAATCATTTCTATAATAATTTTTTTATCATAAGCAGGCTATACCATCATAAGAGATTGAGTAGGGTGTACGTTAACGTGCACCTCGGGGTC
Source organism: Heracleum sosnowskyi (assembly GCA_030848705.1). Classification (NCBI taxonomy): domain Eukaryota; kingdom Viridiplantae; phylum Streptophyta; class Magnoliopsida; order Apiales; family Apiaceae; genus Heracleum; species Heracleum sosnowskyi. Next base: position 18,509,950 of record CM061239.1, read on the forward strand.
ATTATACCGTCATCAGCGATTGAGTTTAGGAGTTTGACTTTTTTTTAACGTGGCTCCATCTCTAGGTTTAAGGTAAATGGAGTCATAGATTCCTCAATTTCAATTTCCTTCTACTTTCGTCTTTTGTTGTTGGAGTAGTTGCAAAAGCTTAGAGGGTGTCTGGTTCTCAGGGTCTAATCCCAATTGACATTCCTCTTCTTGTTCTTCTTGAATTCTTCGAGCTATATTTTCTTCCTTTTTGCACTCTTCTTCCTCTTCAATTTTTGGTGAGGCCCCTGGTATTGTTCTTGGTCGGGCCTCTCCAAAATCCAATTCAGGAGAAGACTAAGCGCCTCCGCTCGTTGTTGTTTTCCCTCCATTTTTTGTTTCATAGGATGGGGTCTAGGGACCATTCCTCGGACCCTTATCTAGCCTTAAACTCTTGAACTTGTTGTTTAGTCATCCCAGCAAAAACCAGGGGTTCAGTAGGTGGATCTCGAGGTTGGTCCTGGTTTCTAGGTTGAGGTTGGTGAGAAAATTCTCCATCTTGGGAAGTTGGTTGTCCGTCATTGAGACGTCTATCACGAGCTTGGCTTTGGGTGGTAGTCATCTTGAGTGGGGTTTAAACTGGTTTTTAATTTATTTTAGGCTAGCATTTTTGTGGCTATTATCGACAAGGTCGAAGGTTTATACCCTTCTCTCTAGCGGCACTAATACCTCAATTTTCCGATCACGACCCCCTGCAAAACAATGTCAGACAACAGTGGTGGTTCCCGACACCTTCGACGTGATAATTAAAAATTTGTTTCACGAGAAAGGCCAAACTCTAAAGGATGAAGATTATACAAAATATTCTAAAACGTTTGTGTGTGTGTGTAAAATCAGATCTTCTCTCCTCAATCTCGTCACCTATTTATATATGAACATGTAAGGTAGAGAGAGGGTGGTCCATGGCATGTGTGGGGCATGATTGGTTCTAGATTGGGCTATTAAGGGGACAAGTCGGCGGGAACGTAGCCGAGCCGTTAGTACTAGGTTGGCTTGTAATGACATTGAGAATGTGAGATTTTGTCATCCATCGTCCCATGTGTTGAATATTATTTCATCATGGGCTTCTTGCATCTGGGCTTGGAACTCGAACTTGGTCTCTCATGGGCCTGGCATTTATTGGGCTAGTTCAGTATATTTACTATTAATATATAATTCGAGTATTTGAATGCTAAAAGTTGTCACTTTAAATAATTCTTGTAAAATTAGAGAATGAACCCCACAAAAAATATTGATTAAAAAACATATGAGTATCGTCGATACAAAGTATTTTAAAATTATAAAGTGCATAATTAATTCTAAACTTTTGCATATCTATTTATTATTGACATATTTTTTATTAAGAAAACATTTAGATTTGGACTCTTGGATTTCTTTTCATTGATGTTGTATGAATATTTGTTTTTGTCTCCTTGTTACAAATTTATTTGTTTTGCCTGATTTCTTTGTAAGAATCTACTGAATATATACATTATAAAAGAACTTCATACCAAATCACTCACGGACACTATTATGTTCACCATGTCTACCTCTCTTGTATTGCTTATACAATTTCTTATGACGATTAACTTGTCTCTCGGTCCCTCCAAGGAAGATGAAGAACACCCGACAACAATCATCCCACCAACATTATCAAATGATGATATTCCAAACTGCAATATTAGAAATGGTAATCTCAATGGTGCCGCATGTGATGTTTTTGATGGTAACACCGATTCACGTTCTACAAGAACATCCCATGGACGTCTTCAGAGATCCATAAACAGATCTGGAGAAGAGAATTTGCCCATGACACCATTTCTTCTCAAAGTGCCGGCCGGAGTTGATATAATTAATTGGGTGGTCAGCTTTGCCAAATCAAGAAAGGTTTTTATTATTGTTCTTTATGGATCAGGACAAATTTCCAAAATGACTCTTATCCCCAAGAGATCTCAAATTCCACCTTTATTATATAAGGAACATCTAAATTTAAATAGTATTTCAGGGGCTTATATGTTCACCCATTCTGGAGAAGGTTATTCCTTTTTTAATGTTTTAGTAAACAAAGCTAATGGGGCGGTAATCGGTGGGGCAACTTCGAGGATGATTAGTATGGATGTTATTGTCTTGACTGCATATGCTTTCAATGATCCCATACTATTCACTATAAAGGCATAACTTTAATGATTTGTGATTTTTAGTCCAAATTTGGGTAAAAATTTCACAAAATTCAATCTATTAGAATCATAATGTTACATCGACTATGTTTTCATAATTCTTTATTGATTTCTTAATTATACGTGCTTACAAAATTATGAAGTACTTGCTTCGTTATTATGCTTCCATATATTCATCTTGTTCATGGGATCAATTATTTTGTCAATTGTTATATGACCATTAATATTAATTGATATACTAATTATCTTGGACCCGTGAACTGATCGAGATCGAATCATTTCTATAATAATTTTTTTATCATAAGCAGGCTATACCATCATAAGAGATTGAGTAGGGTGTACGTTAACGTGCACCTCGGGGTCATTATACCGTCATCAGCGATTGAGTTTAGGAGTTTGACTTTTTTTTAACGTGGCTCCATCTCTAGGTTTAAGGTAAATGGAGTCATAGATTCCTCAATTTCAATTTCCTTCTACTTTCGTCTTTTGTTGTTGGAGTAGTTGCAAAAGCTTAGAGGGTGTCTGGTTCTCAGGGTCTAATCCCAATTGACATTCCTCTTCTTGTTCTTCTTGAATTCTTCGAGCTATATTTTCTTCCTTTTTGCACTCTTCTTCCTCTTCAATTTTTGGTGAGGCCCCTAGTATTGTTCTTGGTCGGGCCTCTCCAAAATCCAATTCAGGAGAAGACTAAGCGCCTCCGCTCGTTGTTGTTTTCCCTCCATTTTTTGTTTCATAGGATGGGGTCTAGGGACCATTCCTCGGACCCTTATCTAGCCTTAAACTCTTGAACTTGTTGTTTAGTCATCCCAGCAAAAACCAGGGGTTCAGTAGGTGGATCTCGAGGTTGGTCCTGGTTTCTAGGTTGAGGTTGGTGAGAGAATTCTCCATCTTGGGAAGTTGGTTGTCCGTCATTGAGACGTCTATCACGAGCTTGGCTTTGGGTGGTAGTCATCTTGAGTGGGGTTTAAACTGGTTTTTAATTTATTTTAGGCTAGCATTTTTGTGGCTATTATCGACAAGGTCGAAGGTTTATACCCTTCTCTCTAGCGGCACTAATACCTCAATTTTCCGATCACGACCCCCTGCAAAACAATGTCAGACAACAGTGGTGGTTCCCGACACCTTCGACGTGATAATTAAAAATTTGTTTCACGAGAAAGGCCAAACTCTAAAGGATGAAGATTATACAAAATATTCTAAAACGTTTTTGTGTGTGTGTAAAATCAGATCTTCTCTCCTCAATCTCGTCACCTATTTATATATGAACATGTAAGGTAGAGAGAGGGTGGTCCATGGCATGTGTGGGGCATGATTGGTTCTAGATTGGGCTATTAAGGGGACAAGTCGGCGGGAACGTAGCCCAGCCGTTAGTACTAGGTTGGCTTGTAGTGACATTGAGAATGTGAGATTTTGTCATCCATCGTCCCATGTGTTGAATATTATTTCATCATGGGCTTCTTGCATCTGGGCTTGGAACTCGAACTTGGTCTCTCATGGGCCTGGCATTTATTGGGCTAGTTCAGTATATTTACTATTAATATATAATTCGAGTATTTGAATGCTAAAAGTTGTCACTTTAAATAATTCTTGTAAAATTAGAGAATGAACCCCACAAAAAATATTGATTAAAAAACATATGAGTATCGTCGATACAAAGTATTTTAAAATTATAAAGTGCATAATTAATTCTAAACTTTTGCATATCTATTTATTATTGACATATTTTTTATTAAGAAAACATTTAGATTTGGACTCTTGGATTTCTTTTCATTGATGTTGTATGAATATTTGTTTTTGTCTCCTTGTTACAAATTTATTTGTTTTGCCTGATTTCTTTGTAAGAATCTACTGAATATATACATTATAAAAGAACTTCATACCAAATCACTCACGGACACTATTATGTTCACCATGTCTACCTCTCTTGTATTGCTTATACAATTTCTTATGACGATTAACTTGTCTCTCGGTCCCTCCAAGGAAGATGAAGAACACCCGACAACAATCATCCCACCAACATTATCAAATGATGATATTCCAAACTGCAATATTAGAAATGGTAATCTCAATGGTGCCGCATGTGATGTTTTTGATGGTAACACCGATTCACGTTCTACAAGAACATCCCATGGACGTCTTCAGAGATCCATAAACAGATCTGGAGAAGAGAATTTGCCCATGACACCATTTCTTCTCAAAGTGCCGGCCGGAGTTGATATAATTAATTGGGTGGTCAGCTTTGCCAAATCAAGAAAGGTTTTTATTATTGTTCTTTATGGATCAGGACAAATTTCCAAAATGACTCTTATCCCCAAGAGATCTCAAATTCCACCTTTATTATATAAGGAACATCTAAATTTAAATAGTATTTCAGGGGCTTATATGTTCACCCATTCTGGAGAAGGTTATTCCTTTTTTAATGTTTTAGTAAACAAAGCTAATGGGGCGGTAATCGGTGGGGCAACTTCGAGGATGATTAGTATGGATGTTATTGTCTTGACTGCATATGCTTTCAATGATCCCATACTATTCACTATAAAGGCATAACTTTAATGATTTGTGATTTTTAGTCCAAATTTGGGTAAAAATTTCACAAAATTCAATCTATTAGAATCATAATGTTACATCGACTATGTTTTCATTATTCTTTATTGATTTCTTAATTATACGTGCTTACAAAATTATGAAGTACTTGCTTCGTTATTATGCTTCCATATATTCATCTTGTTCACGTGATCAATTATTTTGTCAATTGTAATATGACCATTAATATTAATTGATATACTAATTATCTTGGACCCGTGAACTGATCGAGATCGAATCATTTCTATAATAATTTTTTTATCATAAGCAGGCTATACCATCATAAGAGATTGAGTAGGGTGTACGTTAACGTGCACCTCGGGGTCATTATACAGTCATCAGCGATTAAGTTTAGGAGTTTGACTTTTTTTTAACGTGGCTCCATCTCTAGGTTTAAGGTAAATGGAGTCATAGATTCCTCAATTTCAATTTCCTTCTACTTTCGTCTTTTGTTGTTGGAGTAGTTGCAAAAGCTTAGAGGGTGTCTGGTTCTCAGGGTCTAATCCCAATTCACATTCCTCTTCTTGTTCTTCTTGAATTCTTCGAGCTATATTTTCTTCCTTTTTGCACTCTTCTTCCTCTTCAATTTTTGGTGAGGCCCCTAGTATTGTTCTTGGTCGGGCCTCTCCAAAATCCAATTCAGGAGAAGACTAAGTGCCTCCGCTCGTTGTTGTTTTCCCTCCATTTTTTGTTTCATAGGATGGGGTCTAGGGACCATTCCTCGGACCCTTATCTAGCCTTAAACTCTTGAACTTGTTGTTTAGTCATCCCAGCAAAAACCAGGGGTTCAGTGGGTGGATCTCGAGGTTGGTCCTGGTTTCTAGGTTGAGGTTGGTGAGAGAATTCTCCATCTTGGGAAGTTGGTTGTCCGTCATTGAGACATCTATCACGAGCTTGGTTTTGGGTGGTAGTCATCTTGAGTGGGGTTTAAACTGGTTTTTAATTTATTTTAGGCTAGCATTTTTGTGGCTATAATCGACAAGGTCGAAGGTTTATACCCTTCTCTCTAGCGGCACTAATACCTCAATTTTCCGATCACGACCCCCTGCAAAACAATGTCAGACAACAGTGGTGGTTCCCGACACCTTCGACGTGATAATTAAAAATTTGTTTCACGAGAAAGGCCAAACTCTAAAGGATGAAGATTATACAAAATATTCTAAAACGTTTGTGTGTGTGTGTAAAATCAGATCTTCTCTCCTCAATCTCGTCACCTATTTATATATGAACATGTAAGGTAGAGAGAGGGTGGTCCATGGCATGTGTGGGGCATGATTGGTTCTAGATTGGGCTATTAAGGGGACAAGTCGGCGGGAACGTAGCCCAGCCGTTAGTACTAGGTTGGCTTGTAGTGACATTGAGAATGTGAGATTTTGTCATCCATCGTCCCATGTGTTGAATATTATTTCATCATGGGCTTCTTGCATCTGGGCTTGGAACTCGAACTTGGTCTCTCATGGGCCTGGCATTTATTGGGCTAGTTCAGTATATTTACTATTAATATATAATTCGAGTATTTGAATGCTAAAAGTTGTCACTTTAAATAATTCTTGTAAAATTAGAGAATGAACCCCACAAAAAATATTGATTAAAAAACATATGAGTATCGTCGATACAAAGTATTTTAAAATTATAAAGTGCATAATTAATTCTAAACTTTTGCATATCTATTTATTATTGACATATTTTTTATTAAGAAAACATTTAGATTTGGACTCTTGGATTTCTTTTCATTGATGTTGTATGAATATTTGTTTTTGTCTCCTTGTTACAAATTTATTTGTTTTGCCTGATTTCTTTGTAAGAATCTACTGAATATATACATTATAAAAGAACTTCATACCAAATCATTCACGGACACTATTATGTTCACCATGTCTACCTCTCTTGTATTGCTTATACAATTTCTTATGACGATTAACTTGTCTCTCGGTCCCTCCAAGGAAGATGAAGAACACCCAACAACAATCATCCCACCAACATTATCAAATGATGATATTCCAAACTGCAATATTAGAAATGTTAATCTCAATGGTGCCGCATGTGATGTTTTTGATGGTAACACCGATTCACGTTCTACAGGAACATCCCATGGACGTCTTCAGAGATCCATAAACAGATCTGGAGAAGAGAATTTGCCCATGACACCATTTCTTCTCAAAGTGCCGGCCGGAGTTGATATAATTAATTGGGTGGTCAGCTTTGCCAAATCAAGAAAGGTTTTTATTATTGTTCTTTATGGATCAGGACAAATTTCCAAAATGACTCTTATCCCCAAGAGATCTCAAATTCCACCTTTATTATATAAGGAACATCTAAATTTAAATAGTATTTCAGGGGCTTATATGTTCACCCATTCTGGAGAAGGTTATTCCTTTTTTAATGTTTTAGTAAACAAAGCTAATGGGGCGGTAATCGGTGGGGCAACTTCGAGGATGATTAGTATGGATGTTATTGTCTTGACTGCATATGCTTTCAATGATCCCATACTATTCACTATAAAGGCATAACTTTAATGATTTGTGATTTTTAGTCCAAATTTGGGTAAAAATTTCACAAAATTCAATCTATTAGAATCATAATGTGACATCGACTATGTTTTCATTATTCTTTATTGATTTCTTAATTATACGTGCTTACAAAATTATGAAGTACTTGCTTCGTTATTATGCTTCCATATATTCATCTTGTTCACGTGATCAATTATTTTGTCAATTGTAATATGACCATTAATATTAATTGATATACTAATTATCTTGGACCCGTGAACTGAGATCGAATCATTTCTATAATAATTTTTTTTATCATATACTAATTTACCTACTTGACCGCAACTAATCCTTCAAAATCAAAGTACCTGAGGAAGAAAACATAATTGAAGTCCACCAATACATTTTCAAATCCCCACATTCCCTTTACTTGTTTAAGAGCGAAACAAACATAAATATATATTTCCACCCCGCCATATGTATGACATAACGACCGAGTGAAGTTTATTACACATTACTAAGTTAACATCATCTCACTTAAGCCAAAACTCATAAGACCAAGATCCAATTTCAAGAAATCACAATGTACACCAGAATAATCTCAACCCTTTTCAGAAAAGATATCGAAATCAACAATACAAACATAAAGACAATCACAAACCATTATTTTTGAAAGAAACAACAACCTTCGTAACAAAACAAACACACGTACAAATGTAAAATTATATTTAATAAAAAGAGTAAATGTAACCTGCGAAATTAAGTGAGGAGATGGTCTTCTCATAAGAAACTGGACAATACAAACACCCATAAACCATTGGTCCTGAAAACAATTAAGACAACATATGACCATTCAATTAAGACATCAATATTGAAGTTTGTAAACTCCATTAATGGAGTAAGATTGAGTATGAAGAAGAAGACAAATAATTATATTATTATTGAGAGAGAGTTTGTTACATTGTGTAAAAGATAAAAATGATAAGGTGTGGAATGACAACTATTCTGTCTTATCTATATAAAGGGAGAAAAGACAAAATATAGCATAACTAACTATCAGGTCTACCACCAGCTAGGCTAACAATCATTTCTGGTAGAATGAGTGACGAGGCATGATGAATCAGCTTGTTGATTTACGTTGACTTTCTATATTTATCTCATCATCCCCCCTCAAGCTTGAATGTGGGAAAAGATTGAGCACACCAAGCTTGGAGAGTAAGTGAGCCATAGAGTAAGCAGGGATAAGTCAGGAAATCAGCTGGCTGTTCTTTTGATACAATGTAGGCAGTGGTGATAAGACCCTTTTGGAGTTTCTCACGAACAAGATGGCAATCGATTTCTAAATGCTTCGTTCGTTCATGAAACACCGGGTTCGCGACAATATACATGGATGATTTATTATCACATTACAAAGTGACCGGTTTCATATTCGAACTGCCTAGTTCCCGAAATAGATTAAGCAACCACGTGATTTCACAACAGACATCTGCTAAGGCATGGTACTCAGCCTCCGCTGAGGAGCGAGACACGGTATTCTGCTTTTTTGACTTCCAAGAGAGTAAAGAAGAGCCAAGGGTAACACAGTATCCAGTAAGAGATTGGCGTGAGAGAGGATATCCTCCCCAGTCTACATCAGCATACGCATTAAGTTGCAAGGAGCTTGAAGCAGACAATAATATTCCCTGACCAATATTGTGCTTAAGGTAGCAAACTACACGATGTGCTGCATCCAGGTGACATTGTCGAGGGGATGATAAGAATAGAGATAGAACATGGACAACATACGATAGATCAGGACGTGTTATAGTCAAGTAGATGAGATGACCGACAAGACGACGATATGGAGCAGGATTGAAGAGAAACGGAGAGGTATTGTTACTGAGAAGCGTGTGGTTCTGTTCAATAGGCACCGTAGAGATACGAGTATGCTCAAAACCAATGTCTTTAATAATGTCAAGAGTGTACTTGTGTTGGTTAAGATAAATCCCTTTGTTAGAACGAGCAACTTCAATACCCAAAAAATACCTGATGGAACCCAAGTCTTTGAGCTTAAAGTGACTTGCGAGATGAGCTTTGAAGGTAGCTGTGGCTTTCTGATCGTTACCCACAACTAGAATGTCGTCGACATACACCAAGACAACCAAAAACAAAGCAGAGGTGGCAAGTATGAACAAACTGTGGTCTGAATGAGCTTGTTTAAAACCATAAGGTAGAAGCACCGATCTAAACTTGATAAACCATTTTCTGGGTGATTGCTTTAACCCATAAATAGTCTTTAACAGCTTGTAAACAAGAGGAGTCTTAGATGAGTAAGACTCATAGATAGATGGAAAACAATAGCCTTGGGGTATAGCCATAAACACCTCTTCCTCTAATTCACCATATAAGAATGCATTATTGACGTCCATCTGCGTTATTGATCAATTACTAACAGCAGCCAAAGAAAGCAATACTCGAACAATGGACATCTTTGCAACAGGTGCAAATGTTTCGAAATAATCAAGTCCTTCCGTTTGAGTGAAACCACGAACAACTAAGCGAGCTTTATATCGCTCCACAGTGCCATCAAGATTAAACTTAACTTTATAAATCCATTTGCAACTAACAACCTTCTTACCAGCAGGAAGGGGTGTAATAGCCCATGTTTTATTAGCTTCGAGAGCAGCTAGTTCGGTTGCCATTGCTTCACACCAGACAGAATAATTGCAGGCTGATCTGTAGGACATGGGTTCTGGTATATGAGTGATGTTTGCAAGAAATGCTTGGTGAGGAGGCGTAAAAGATGAGAAATAATCTGGAGTGATAATATTATGCACAAAGGAATTCAATATGGTAGGTAAACCTACAAAATCCTGAAATTTTGTAGGTATGGTTTTGACCCTGGTACTTTGTCGAGTAGGGCGAGGAGGAGGTGGTGGAACAGTGGGAACAAGTGGTGAAATAGTAGGTGAAGTTGGTGAAAGAGGACAAGACAGAGGAGGAGTGGTAGGTACCTCTTGTGTAGAAGAAGAAGGCACTTCTAGAGGTTCAATTAACACATTGATGTCTGGATTAAATAGATGTGGTACATGAGAAGTGGGTGAAATAGTTTTGAAAGGAAATATCAGTTCATTGAACCTAACATCACGAGACACAAACACCTTTTTAGTGGAAAGATCCATGACTCGATAAGCTTTTTGAGAGAATGGGTAGCTAATAAAAACACACTTGTGAGCCCGGTTCTCAAATTTGTCTTTATGAGGAGTGGTGTTGGTAGCAAAGCATAAGGAACCGAACACCCGTAAATGATCATAGGATGGGGGTTTGGAGAAAAGAATCTGATACGGTGATTGGCCTTGCAGACTGAGGACAACAGTGCGATTCAATAAGTAAGTGGTTGTAAGTATACAGTCCCCCCAAAATGAAATGGGTAAATAAGCTTGCACTCTCAATGCACGGGCTGTATTAAGAAGAGTCTTGTGCTTACGCTCCACCACCCCATTTTGTTGGGGAGTGTAAGTACAACTCCTTTGATGAATAATGCCAAGTGAAGCTAAATGAGTTTGAAAATTGGAACTTAAGAATTCAGTGCCATTGTCAGAGCGAAGTATTTTGATATGACATGAAAATTGTTTGTGAACATAGGCAATAAAATTAGAAAGTAACAGTGACACCTGACTCTTATCAGCAAATAGAAATACCCAAACAACCCTAGATTTATCCTCCACAATAGTAAAAAAATAACTATAATTTCCATGAGTCTTATGTCGGTACGGTCCCCAAACATCAACATGAATTAAATCAAACAAGATAGAACTAACTGATGTACTTTCAGGAAATTACAATCGACTTTGCTTGGCCAAATGGCAAGTATCACAATCAGTAAAATTAACTTGGGTTTGATACATGGAATGAGGAAGAAATTTCATTGAAGATACAGATGGGTGCCCTAAACGAGCATGCCACAAATGAGATTGGGATACAGAACAACTAGTAGAATTACAATTAAGCTGAGCAGGCGGATGAGTGGGTACTGGAGGCAGTTGTTCAGAGCTATCAGTGGGATGGCGACGGAGGTACAGGCCTTCTTGAAGTTCACCAATCTCCGTGGTCTTCTTCAAGATATGGTCCTGTATATAGCAAGCATTTTTGTTAAAGAAGATATTGTAGCAAGAGGTAGAAGCAAGTTTTGGAATGGACAAAAGGTTATAGTTAAATCTAGGAACATATAGCACATCTGTCAACACAATATTAGTGTGTAACACAACTATGCCAACATGTGTGACAGGGGAATTTTGACCATTAGGCAAGTGCAAGACAGAGCTAATAGGATGCACATCAGTAAGTAAATTAAAGTGAAGTGTAATGTGGTTTGTGGCACCTGAATCTAATATCCACATATCAGCACTCATGGTTTGTTTACTATTAGTATGACACACAAAATGGATAACATTACCAGCCATGTGATTTGAGGAAGTAGCTTTCTGGACAGAGACATGTGCACTACTAGCATTTGCTGTCAATTCTTTAAAACCACTCTGAATCATGGTCATTAGTTGCTGACATTAAGCTGTGGTAAACCCTGCAGTCTCAGTAGCTTTTGTTGCAGTTGTTGACTCCATAGTATCTACAATCACATTATAGGCATGTGCTAATTTAACTTGAGTATTAGGCCTTGGTTTGGGCTTGCCATAGAGCCTATGCCATGAAGGATAACCATGTACACAAAAGCACTTGTCCCTAGTATGTCCTATCATGTGGCAAACTTCACACACATCAGAGGTATTATCACTAGCAATTCTTTTTCCAGTATTTTGTCTACTAACCCTTGATGGATTGGACATCCCTGCAGATCCTCCTTGAGGGTCATGATACTTAACAGAGAGAGCAACAGAATCAGTAGAAATAGAGACATTTGAACCAAACTCACGTTGATTTTCCTCTTGTAACAACAGACTATAGGCAGCACTCAGACCAGGTATAGGTGTCATTAACAACAAATGACCTCTTATTGATGTGTACTGTTCTCCAAGTCCCATTAAAAACTGAGATAACTTGTTACTTTTACTGAAAACATCTAGCTTCTCATTAACCATACAAGTGCATTTACCACAGTCACAACGTGGGACAGCAGAGAGAGCATCTAATTCATCATTAAGTGCTCGAAATTTGGTAAAATAAACAGATATAGACAAATTTCATTGACTCAAAGAAGCAATCTCTTTCCTCAAATTAAACAACTTGGGAACATTAGTTTGAGCAAATCTAATGACAAAATCATCCCATATATCTTTTGCAACAGACATATACATAACACTCTGTCGTATATCAGGAGATACAGTATTTAAAATCCATGAAATCACAATATCATTACATCGTGTCCAGTGAAGAAGCAAATTATCATTATTAACAGGCTTAGCATAAGAACCATCCACAAAACCAAGTTTAAGCTTAGATGAGAGAGCAATACGCATAGATCTAGACCACTGATTGTAATTTTGCTCAGTCAAAGTGATGGTAATCAAGATCAAACCTGGATGATCAGAAGGATTGAGGTAGTAAGGATGAGTAGCATCAATAGCTGGTGTAGAAGACACAACTGAAGCAACACCAATAGTAGCATTCCGATATGATTGAGATGTCGCCATTAAAGACAAGTATGATCTCGGTACAACAGGATATTTAAATAGGTATATAGCTCTGATACCATGTAAACTCCATTAATGGAGTTAGATTGAGTATGAAGAAGAAGACAAGTAAAGTATATTATTATTGAGAGAGAGTTTGTTACATTGTGTAAATGATAAAAATGATAAGGTGTGGAATGACAGCTATTATGTCTTATCTATATAAAGGGAGAAAAGACAAAAGATAGCATAACTAACTATCAGGTCTACCACTAGCTAGGCTAACAATCATTTCTGGTAGAATGAGTGACGAGGCATGATGAATCAGCTTGTTGATTTACGTTGACTTTCTATATTTATCTCATCAGTATGTTTATGTATAGATACAAGAAAGAAATAAGTACCTAAAACAGGGCCTCGACCAGCTTCATCAATTCCCATAATGCAAGGCTCACAACCCCATTTGGGGACAACAACACTTTCTACTTCCATTTTTGGGTTGGCGCCACAAATGAGCAAAGGGGAAAGTAGGAGACTTTGTGGTGAAATATGTTTATAGTGGAGTGTGTGTGTATAGAGTTTAAAATTTTATAATTTTCTCACTTGATATTATTTTACTTATTTATTTAATTTGTTCAATTTTTTTGGTTTAAATTAATCATATTTTAATTCAGTTACGATATTTTTTTGACGTGGCTCCATCTCTAGGTTTAAGGTAAATGGAGTCATAGATTCCTCAATTTCAACTTCTACTTTCGTCTTTTGTTGTTGGAGTAGTTGCAAAAGCTTAGAGGGTGCGTGGTTCTCAGAGTCTAATCCCAATTGACATTCCTCTTATCTTGGTCTTGTTCTTCTTGAATTCTTCAAGCTATATTTTCTTCCTTTTTGCACTTTTCTTCCTCCTGAATTTTATTTATGAGTTCCTACAATTGGATCAACTCTTCTTTTCTCTTCCTTAATTTGTCACATTCGTATGACTCTTGATGTGGTGAGGCCCCTGGTATCGTTCTTGGTCGGGCCTCTCCGAGAATCCAATTCAGGAGAAGACTAAGCGCCTCCGCTCGTTGTTGTTTTCCCTCCTCTTTTTGTTTCATAGGATGGGTTCTGGGGACCATTCCTCAGACCCTTATCTAGCCTTAAACTCTTGAACTTGTTGTGTAGTCATCCCAGCAAAAACCACGGGGTTCATAGTAGGTGGATCTCGAGGTTGGTCCTGGTTTCTAGGTTGAGGTTGGTGAGAGAATTCTCCATTTTGGGAAGTTGGTTGTCCGTCATTGAGACGTCTATCACGAGCTTGGATTTGGGTGATAGTCATCTTGAAAGGGGTTTAAACTGGTTTTTAATTTATTTTAGGGTAGCGTTTTTGTGGCTATTATCGACAAGGTCGAAGGTTTATACCCTTCTCTCTAGCGGCACTAATAACTCAATTTTCCGATCACGACCTCCTACAAAACAATGTCAGACAATAGTGGTGGTTCCCGACACCTTCGACGTGATAATTAAAAATTTGTTTCACGAGAAAGGCCAAACTCTAAAGAATGAAGATTATACAAAATATTCTAAAATGTGTGTGTGTGTGTGTGTAAAATCAGATCTTCTCTCCTCAATCTCGTCACCTATTTATATATGAACGGGTAAGGTAGAGAGAGGGTGGTCCATGGCATGTGTCGGGCATGATTGGTTCTAGATTGGGCCATTAATGGGACAAGTCGGCGAGAACGTAGCCCAACCGTTAGTACTAGGTTGGCTTGTAGTGACATTGAGAATGTGAGAGTTTGTCATCCATCATCGGATATGTTGAATTGTATTTCATCATGGGCTTCTTGCATCTAGACTTGGAACTCGAACTTGGTCTCTCATGGGCCTGGCATTTATTGGGCTAGTTCAGTATATTTACTATTAATATATACTTCGAGTGTTTGAATGCTCAAAGTTGTCACTTTAAATAATTATTGTAAAATTAGGGAATAAACCCCACAAAAAATATTGATTAAAAAACATACGAGTATCGTCGATACTAATTATTTTAAAATTATGAAGTGCATCATTAATTCTAAATTTTTGCATATCTATTTATTATTGACATATTTTTTTTAAGCAAACATTTAGATTCAGATTGTTGGATTTCTTTTCATTGATGTTGTATGAATATTTGTTTTTGTCTCCTTGTTACAAATTTATTTTGCTTGATTTCTTTGTAAGAATCTACTGAATATATATATTATAAAAGAACTTCATACCAAATCATTCGGGGACACTCTTATGTTCACCGTGTCTACCTCTCTTGTATTACTTATACAATTTCTTATGACGATTAACTTAGACTTGTCTCTCGGTCCCTCCAAGGAAGATGAAGAACACCCGGCGACAATCATCCCACCAACATTATCAAATGATGATATTCTAAACTGCAATATTAGAAATGGTAATCTCAATGGTGCCGCATGTGATGTTTTTGATGGTAACACCGATTCACGTTCTACAGGAACATCCCATGGACGTCTTCAGAGATCCATAAACAGACCTGGAGAAGAGAATTTGCCCATGACACCATTTCTTCTCAAAGTGCCGGCCGGAGTTGATATAATTAATTGGGTGGTCAGCTTTGCCAAATCAAGAAAGGTTTTTATTATTGTTCTTTATGGATCAGGACAAATTTCCGAAATGACTCTTATCCCCAAGAGATCTCAAATTCCACCTTTATTATATAAGGAACATCTAAATTTAAATAGTATTTCAGGGGCTTATATGTTCACCCATTCTGGAGAAGGTTATTCCTTTTTTAATGTTTTAGTAAACAAAGCTAATGGGGCGGTAATCGGTGGGGCAACTTCGAGGATGATTAGTATGGATGTTATTGTCTTGACTGCATATGCTTTCAATGATCCCATACTATTCACTATAAAGGCATAACTTTAATGATTTGTGATTTTTAGTCCAAATTTGGGTAAAAATTTCACAAAATTCAATCTATTAGAATCATAATGTTACATCGACTATGTTTTCATTATTCCTTATTGATTTCTTAATTATACGTGCTTACAAAATTATGAATTACTTGCTTCGTTATTATGCTTCCATATATTCATCTTGTTCACGTGATCATTTATTTTGTCAATTGTAATATGATCATTAATATTAATTGATATTTGAAAGTAACAAATGAGTGGTTACAAGTTTAGAGTGGAGATTGAGATGATGAAAGAAGACCCATTGGTATTGAAATTTGCTCATTAAAATGGAGATGGAGATATGCTAAGTGTTCAACTCATCAATTTTAATGTTTACCGGAAATAGCTTACTGAGTACAATTTATGCACACACTCATTGTAACTAAATGCAGTGAAGTAAGCAAAGAACACAAAATATAAAGAACACAATAGACTTTTAGGCAGGTTCGCAATTAGCTCATAGGTGTTAGGGGAGCTGGAGCTCATTCAATTAGCTGTTTTGACTAGCTGATTCTATTAGCTCTTTTGACTAGCGGATTGAATTAGTTGTTTGGTGTATAAAAGTGTTTGGTAATTAACTGTTAGCTGGTAATCATTTAAATATGTAAAATGACTAATAAGGACATTGACATATTTTATTATTTAAAATTAGTAATTATTAAAACAATAAAAATATATAGAAAATAAAAAAAATGAAATTGGATGTTCAAATAAAATTGTTAAACAATTAACAACATTTATAGAAAATAAAAAAATTGTTAAACCATTAACAATTAACAATAATTTAAAATTAGATGTTAAATTTAAAATTGAAAATTGCTTGCAGATTTGATTATATTACAAAAACTTTTCTAAGAAGAACCTATTTTGCAACATCAACAAGCATCCTGCTTACATGTACAAATATATTTAGGAAACTACTCGACTAAAAACATGCAACCAAAAATAGCACGAGGGATACACTAAAGTTAAAAAATTGCTTATGTACATTCAACCAAGAAACTGAAAGATCAGGCCGAAGGACTACGTAACTCAATTGCTTATTATTTTTTTTTATCAAACCTTCCAAAATTGTCACAAATCCTCCTAATGACCAGCTAGCCAGCTCTTACTCAAATTTTGAGTCCAAAAAACAATAGCAAATAAACTTCATTAACATGTAAAGAAAATAGAAGGTAACTTTCAGCATCAAAAATATATGATCAACTTGAGAGGAAGGAAGAAGAAATATGATAGTTTAGAAGGAAAAAAAATCAAGCTCAACAGCTTGCAAAAATACAACAAAGATCTGCATTCTTTGTTTCACAGAGTTCAAGAGTTCATACTGAACAACTTAGTGCCAATAAAATTTAGTCATAAGCGAGACAACTCCATTAACAACTCTTGTCAAAAGAATCAGAAACAATAAAAAATAGAATCAGCATCCATCAGTGCTTGAGGAGGAATAAAGTTTGGATCTCTATCCTGCATGATCACAAACGCTGGGTCGTATGCCCGACCACCTCAGTGTTAGGAAGACTTTCGACACAAGTTGTCCAAGATCTCCGACCGTAGTTCTAGAGAGCCTCCCCCACAACCACGCAACTTGCAGCCCGCAACCCCAGCATCAATTCTTAACCATCGGCTCTGATACCACTTGTTGGGCCACGCAACACCTGTTAACTCCACATTATTATGATATTGTCCGCTCTGGGCCGTGTCCAAGCCCGCACGGATTTGTTTTTGGGCTCCTCCCAAAAGGCCTCATACTAATGGAGTTGTTTTTGGCTGCTTATATTCAAGATAATTATTCTTTATCTTATCGATGTGGTACTTGGGTTGGCACCCACTCTACAGTAACTTTCAATGTGCTTTTAAAATACCAAATGCTCTTTCAATACAACTCCTCAAAATGTGCTTGATTAAAAATTTCTCGTGCAGCTCTTGGATTTCCACCGCGAAACTCTGACCGATGATATCTTGTTTTATGGTATGGGGTCAAATACCCTTCTCTTTCAGGATATCCTTTTTCTGCTAAGTAATATTTAGCTGAACACAATGATATGATTTTTTGTAAGTTGAACTAAAAAAAATACTCCCACCGTCCCACTCAAACTGGCTTGTTTAACTTTTCTTGGTCAAACTGACTAAACTTTGAATAATTTTTGAAAGAAATTGACATACATTTTTATAAATCTAAAATTTGTATGCTCTAATTGATTATCTATATTTTCTAATAATATAATTTTCACTTGTTATATTTAACATGTCATATAGGTAATTTAATTTACAAAATTGGTCAATTTGACCAAGAAAAGTCAAAGAAGCCAGTTCGAATGGGACGGAGGGAGTAATTGATAATGTTTAAATTAAACTTAATACTTTGAAAAAAAATTACCAGGGGAAGGTTTTGGAAAATTTAGACTTGGATTACTAATTGTATCAAGGAAAATTCGAGAATCATGGGCAGATCCTTCCCAACCAGTTAGCACGTAACTGAAGAGCTATTGTGTATACTGAATTATAGAAACTAAGTTAACAAAGCACACAGATGATATTCAATGGTTTTGGATATCTTTATTCAACGTTCAAAAGCAAATATAAATACAAGAGGTAAACTACTTCAGCTAAAAGCCAGGACCTACTTTCCTACATTAGCTCCACTACTCCACTGCTAACAGAAGACTCCACAAAACAAGCTAAATAACTAGACTAATTCAACCCGTGTGACTAGCAAGCTTGTTCCCAGAATTTGGACAAGCACAAATACATACACACAGACTTTGAATAGTTTTATTGAACATATAAAACCAATGAACTCACGATATTCTCCAATCACGACCTTCTCCAAGCCATGTTTGAGATTACAAATGACAACAAATGCCCCCTTAATCTCAAACACTATCTGTCAGCTTCTCAACTCCCAACAGACCTCGCATATGTTCGAACTTCACAGTGGTTAATGCTTTAGTGAGACTATCAGCTCGCTATTTGTCACTCCCAACGTGCTTCACTATCACTTCCCCCACGTTCAGCGCATTCACGAATAAAGTGATAACGCACATCAATATGCTTACTTCTACCATGAAAAACAGGGTTTTTGGCCATGTTGATTGCAGATTTATTATCAATATATAAAGTAACATGACCAATATTTCTTCCAGTGATCTTACCGAGCACATTTCACAACCATATTCCTTGACAAGCAGCTGTCGTGGCCGCCATAAATTCAGCTTCACACGAGGAGAGAGCCACACACCTTTGCTTTTGTGACACCCAGGAGATCAAACTCTCGTTAAGATAGTATGCCATTCCTCCCGTACTTCGCCTATCATCCAAGCTTCCTCCCATATCACTATTCGAGAACCCAGTGATGAAGTTATTTCCACTATTGTGCGTATACACCAGGCCATAATGCATGGTTCCCTTTATATATCTCATGATCCTCTTGGCAGCACTCAAATGCAGTGTTGTAGGTCGTTCCATATAACGACTCACCATTCCCACAGAATATGCAATGTCTGGACGGGTATTCACCAAGTAACGTAGACCACCAATCATGCTCTTAAACATGGTAGCATCAACCGGTTCGCCCTGTTCATCCTTGAATAATTGATCCTTAGGGTCCATAGGAAATTTCGTGGGATTGCAGTCTCTCATGCCAGCCTTTTCAAGGATCTTTCTCGCATAACCTGACTGTCTCAATTCAATGCAGTCGTCACTTTGTTTCACTTCAATACCCAGGTAAGAACTCAATGTGCCAAGGTCAGTCATATCAAACTTATCTCCCATTTGTTGTTTAAATTCTTTAATGGTCTCAATTCGTGCTCCTGTGATCAAGATGTCGTCCACGTACACAGCCACTATCAAACATTGATCTCCTTCCTTTCGTGTATATACGGCATTTTCATAAGGGCATCGTTCGAAGCCTAAATCCAGCAGACACTGATTTAATTTGGCATACCATGCCCGAGGGGCTTGTCTCAAACCTTAAAGGGCTTTCTTTAATTTGTATACCAAGTGCTCTTTACCCTTTTTCTCGTAGCCGTCTGGTTGAGCTACATACACGTTCTCCTTCACTTCACCATTCAAAAACGCTGTCTTGACGTCCATGTGATGCACTTGCCATTTATTTTTCGTAGCCAAAGCAAGTAACAATCTCACCGTTTCAAGACGCGTAACTGGTGCATAAACTTCTTCAAAGTCCACCCCATGCTTTTGTGTATATCCTTTAGCTACAAGGCGAGCCTTGTGTTTAATTACATTCCCTGCAGCGTCCTTTTTCAGCTTGAAGATCCATTTTAAGCCAATCACTTTCTCTCCCCGAGGCAGTTCTGTGAGACTCCATGTATCATTTTTTTCGATAGACTCCAATTCATCTGTCATGGCTTTCTTCCAACTCAGATTCTTTGAGACTTCACAGTAGTTGACAGGTTCGTCTATACCCATTAAGTGAAGCTCCTCCTCAGTTATCATTTCTTCAGTGTCATCATAAATCTCACTAATGAGTCTGCTTTTCTTTGGCTCTTCACTGTCGTCATAGTCCTCACGATTCAACCTTGGCTCTCTATTGCTGTTTAGAGGTGTGCCAGGCACCTGATTCTCGTTTTCAGTTTCTGCATCATCACCTAGGGACATTCTTTCTCCTTCTTGCTGTGATGTCAAATCCCTGATGTCCGAGTATCCTTTATTCTCAGAAAAACTTTCTTTAATACTCTCCCATGGCCAAGATTTATCCTCTTCGAACACAACGTCCTTACTAACACAAATGCGTCCTTCCACCGGGTTGTATAGTCTATAAGCTTTAGAACTAGGCTCCTTTCCCAAGTTAACAACACTTACACTTCTGTCATCCAATTTTCTAACATGCTGACTGGGAATTTTCATGTGGGACAAACAGCCAAACACTCGAATGTGACCTATGTCTGGTTTGTTGCCCGACCATGCCTCGTACGGTGTCAAGCCAGTTAAGGCTTGTGTTAGAAGTCTATTCAGCACGTATATGGTATGATGAACTACTTCTCCCCATAGTATTGCAGGCAGGTTCATCTCTTTCAAATAACTCTGAGTAATTTCCATCATTGTACGGTTTCTTCGCTCCACGACTCCGTTCTGCTGAGGAGTGTATGGGGCCGTAAACTGTCTTCCAATTCCTGACTGCTCACAATACTCCTTGAACTACTTTGAAAGGAACTCTCCCCCACGATCTGTTCTGAAAGTCTTGATTCTCAGGTCATCACCATCCTCTACCAGTGCTCGAAATCTCTTGAATGCTTCAAATGCCTCTCCCTTGGTTTTCAGTAAATATGCCCACATGACTCTACTAAAATCGTCCACCAACAAAAATATGTACCTGTTTCCAGCCACTGTTTCTGGATCAATAGGCCCACAAAGATCTCCGTGAACAAGCTCCAAACGCTTCTTTGCACTGAAATTTGCATGACTTGGCACACTTTTGCGAGTCTGTTTTGATAACAAACAGCCTGCACAGACTTGACTTGGTTGCACTACTCGGGGTAATCCTTTCACCATATTTTCTTTGTACATCATCGATAAAGCCTGATAGTTAACGTGACCCATACGTGCATGCCACATCTTCGATACACATTCCAAACTTGACAGTAAACATTCAACATTTCCAGTTTTGATTATTATCATGTAGAGACGATTTGGTGATCTCTTAATCTTCATAAGTAACTTCCCTTCATTTTCATACACCCACATAAACTCACCTCTAATGACTACTTTATTTCCATCTTCACAGAGTTGTCCTATGCTTACAATATTGTTACGAAGATTGGGGATGAAAAATACCTCGTTAAGCATTCGTTCCTTCCCATCTTTGCAGTTTAGTAGGACGGAACCCTTTCCCTTTATCTCAACCGTAGAACCGTCTCCAAATCTAACACGACCAGTGACACCTTCATCAAGCGAGCAAAATTTTGACCTTTGTCCCGACATATGGTTGCTTGCACCATTGTCAAGGTACCACACATCAGAGTTTAACGCCATTCCCTCTTTGGCCAGTAACAAGTGAGGTCGTATGTTTCCTTCATTTAGTAACACCATCTTTGGTTCATTTTCTTCACTCTTGGCCATTAACAAGGCTGGTTCATCATCAACCATTTCAGCAATGTTAGCCTCCTGTCTCTGATCCTTGGTTTTTTTAGGTCTGCGACACTCAGCTGCGAAGTGTCCGTAGAGATGACAATTGAAGCATTTCACTCTACTTTTGTCACGTTGAGACCGAATTTTGTTTGCAGACCAATTCCCTTCTGAATTTCCCTGGTTGCGCTTTACCCATTCATCACGTGTGAGAAGCAATTTCTCCTCTTTGCTCTCCCTTTTACGCCACTCCTCTTCGGTCAATAAGAGTTGGCTCTCCTGTACCTCACACTTCCCTCTAATTCTTTCATCGTGAGCCTTCAAAGCCCCCATGGCTTCCTCCACCGTCATGGTCTCTAAATCACTGAACTGCTCCATTGTCGATGTGATTTGCAAGAACTTTCCGGGGACTGCTCTCAACATTTTTTTAACCACATAAGATTCTTGTATCGTCTCACCTAATGCTCGTATATTCGTCACAAGTCCATTAAGTTTCATGTAAAAATCGTCCAAGGGTTCTGATTCTTTCATGCTTAAAGCCTCGAACTCAGCCTTGAGTGTCTGAATTCGAGCTTTCTTCACACGATCTGCACCTTGGCAGAGAGTTTTGATCGCGTCCCACGTTTCTTTAGCCGTCTTCTTCTTAGCAACCGACAGCAGCATGTCTTCTGCTATTCCTTGATAAATCATGGCTAAAGCGACCTTGTCTGTTTTATCCTCGACCACAGCCTTCTCACTAGCCTTCTCACTAGGTGTCTCGATTGCAGTCCAAACTCCATGGGCTTGCATAAACACCTTCATCTTCATAGACCATGCCGAGTAATTTCTCTTGACCAACAATGGGTAACTAAGCCCAAGTGATCCTCCTCCTTTTCCCTTATCCACAGTCGACGCCATTGATTCTCACTATCCTTTGTGTTATTGTCTAGCTCTGATACCAGAATATTGTGTATACTGAATTATAGAAACTAAGTTAACAAAACACACAGATGATATTCAATGGTTTTGGATATCTTTATTCAACGTTCAAAAGCAAATATAAATACAAGAGGTAAACTACTTCAGCTAAAAGCCAGGACCTACTTTCCTACATTAGCTCCACTACTCCACTGCTAACAGAAGACTCCACAAAACAAGCTAAATAACTAGACTAATTCAACCCGTGTGACTAGCAAGCTTGTTCCCAGAATTTGGACAAGCACAAATACATACACACAGACTTTGAATAGTTTTATTGAACATATAAAACCAATGAACTCACGATATTCTCCAATCACGACCTTCTCCAAGCCATGTTTGAGATTACAAATGACAACAAGAGCAAGTCGAAGTCACAAGCTGCTAGTACATTGAGAGTGGTTGTCCCTTTTCTTCCTTTGTAGCGTAGTTGATCTTTCTCATAGACAATTACATTTATATGTGTACCATCTATAGCTCCAATGCAGTCCTTATATGACAAGGATTACAACAAAATCATTAAAATGCGCCACAACAAAATCGATAAAGAATGACAAGTTCTAATAAACTTTTACCTGAAAATGTGGCATATATCGAGTATCATTGGAAAATTTGGATGGAATTTCCTTGAATTCGGGGTCTCTTGGTCTTAATACATCTCTGGACAAGCAATCCATGGCATGCAAAACTTCTTTAAAAATTTTGCTTATAGTTTCACCAGAATGTTGAAACCGCTCTTGTGTTTGCCGATTTGAGGCTCGTAGACTGAGGATATATAGAAATATACCCAATTTCTCTACAGTGGATGTTCTTTCAGAAGGAAGCAATCCATACTTACTTTCCAAGTCAGTAACTAATTGTCGAAAGGTATTCTGTGTCATTTTAAACATGTTAAAACAACGCTTTTCATGGCCATTCAATATTTCATGCATCCATTTTTCTCCTATCATATATGAAGTAAAACATGGTTCTTTATGTATGTATTTTAGATAATAAAGAGAAATATGACCTACTGCACAAGCCACTGAGTCCTAAAACAAATTATTTCGGCGTCTCTTATGTATTCTCTTACGTATTGCATTACTTTTATCACCATGCAAGTCCATACCTATACACTGCAAAAAAAAACACTAAAAATAAAAAAACAATTTTTACCGCACAATCAAACCTTGCATAAATAAATAAAAGTAGCATCATCCTTAAAGCACAGTACAATTCTGCTTAGAATATGTCTTCAAAATAAGTTTACATTCCAATATAAAAAGTTGGAAAAGAACTACATAACTCAATAACGATGTTTACTCATTTTTCTCACTCTTTTGGTAAAGGTATTTCAACCATTGACTTCTTGAGTAGTCATCAGGCATACCATAAACAATTATCCGTTTTTGGGGATCCTCGATCAAGGTGCAAGCAAAGCAAAATTCTGGACTACCAAATACTAAATCAGGCATAGAAAATAGCTTTGCCGAAGAATCAGCAAGTGAAACCGAAGAATCAGCTAAATTACGTGCTTCAAGGTTCATTATTTCCATGTCCTTCAGACTTCTCTCTGTAACTACCTTTACCATGGTATCTAGTTTCTCCAACAGGATTCTCGCTCCTTTCCTTTTAGATAACTCAGTCTTGCAATTTTTTTATAACTCTTGAAGCATCATTATAGGTGGACATTCTTTTGCTTCCTGATGCATCACCAAGATTTGCACTTGAAGGAGAGGAAGGAATGTAAACATCTTCTTTCTCATTTTATACGGGAGTGAACCTATGCGTTCGTTGAGAACAGAAACTCCAAACAACTGGTCCAATTTCATCTCCAATTCAGGTTCAATCCCTTCATCTTGAAGTGCCTTAAATCCCTTCATTTTGTCAGTATAATTATATTAGTACTTTAAATGATAGTCGTATTTGTTATAAGTTTTCTCCTTTATACATGAAATATTGTCCAAAGAGCATTATCGAATGAGAATCTAAATCTTGAATTCGTTAAAGTATTAGAGTTAGATAGCTACTTTATACTTGTCTATATTAAAAGCTAACCAAAGGCAAAATGAGCTAAAAAATGATCGTGAAATTACAATTTTATTCCTAAAATTATTAGCTTAGCTTTGATTTACTTTAAAAAAAATTTTAGGTAAAACACATTCTCTGGTCACATTCTCTTTTATTATTTTAAGTTTGGAGTAAAGATCCATGTTGTTTTATATTATAAATCATGTTTATCCAAATTTTTTTATTTTAACTTTTCACTAAATAAGTAACATGTTATGTAACATGTTAGTTCATATTATTTATATAGCTACATTTTTAATTTTTGTAATTTCTATATATGATTATGTAGAGTAGAGTTCTAGAGAAAAAAATATTTTAGATAGAAAAATTAAATACCACCATCTAGACCGTTAATTATTTAGAATATAATTTAATTGATTTAACTAGTGAATAAAGACAATTATGTGATTTTTTTTTGAAGTTTAGATGCACACAAAATTGTGTGATTTGAAAAGATTTATGAAAAGATTCTATTCCACGAGTCCATGAGTTTAAATTACACTATCAATCACAATCTTTCATAGAAATTAAACAATGTCTACATTCAATCATATGATATGATTGTTCTTTTTATTTTTGGATAGTAAACAATATCTACAAAATTACATCGGGTCATAATAAGCACTACTCATTAAATTATATTTTTTTGATGTAGTTACAAAAAACCATAACCGTGGAACACAATGACAAGAGAAATGCTAGAGTTCCCAAAAATATTCCCAAAACGTTCCTGAATGCTTATGTGGCAAGATGTGATTGGATGTGTATTTTACAAATAAATAGACCCTTATAAATATGCGCCCACCAATTAAAAAAGACACATGACATTAGGGAACGATTTTGGGAGGGGTCTGGAATTGCTCCAACGAAATATTTAAACGACATTTCAATGGATAACTCATAAAATCTATTAAGATTATATTTATCAAAGATTCCTTAAAATGTTTCATATTTATCAAGATTCTTTATATTTCATAAAAATTAATAAATTTAAAATTTGATTAATAATGGCATAATAGTAATATTTTAGATTCCATAATTTTATTGTGATGGATAAAAACGTGAAAAAACAATCATTTCATTTAAACTTACAATCACATTTAAATTAGTAGTTAATAATGACAATCATATAACCATATTTAGTTCACAACATACTCTAATTTTGAATAATATTTTATTGACTCTTTCCTTCTAGATTCTATCGAGTGTTTCATAGAGTCTTTAATATGAGTAAGCTAGGTAACCATAAAATATTTCATAAAAGTCTCGATAATAATAACATGACAATTGCGAGTTTGTAAAATGCAGATTTTCGGAAGGATTCATATGAATACATGCAGGTCCATATCTTTAATTATTATATTAACCTTATTATATTATCCAATTGTGATACATGACATTATGGAGACTTTTATGGGTATTTTTTTATGGTTCCCGAACATTTTTTTGAGAAATTATCCAAAATACTACTTTTTGTAAGTCTTTTTTTTGCCATTTTACCCTCTTTTAAAAATATTTGCAAAAATACAATGCAAACAAACAACCTGTTTTTAGCATGTGATTTAACTGTGCAACTTGTTAAACAATTATTAGGTTGATATTAGTTGCAAATATCGTTGAAAAAAATTGCAAATATGGTTGAAAAGTTGCAGACCGTATTTTTGCAAATATTTTTAAAAAATTGGTATTTTCGTATAAAATATTTTTTAAAAAAATAATATTTTTGCAAAAATATTTCCATACTTAGGTATTTTTGAAAAAAACACCTTATTTTAATATAAGATCCAATATAATTCATTTTATTAAATAATATCACAATAGAATTCTACTAAGTGTTCTACCAAATCAATATACTTATATAAATGAGAAGACGGGGGCGATGATGTGGTGGCTCTCAAATCGCTTCGTTCTATTTTTCTAATTTTCTCAATTTTTCACAATTTTTAATATTAATAATTATAACTTCCTTTATTATTTTCGATTTTGTAGGAACGAAATTGAAAAATTACAACTTCCTTTATTATTTTCGATTTTGTAGGAAGTGAATTGGAAAATTGCAACTTCTCACATTTGTAAGATCTAATGTCGAAAACTTACAACTTTCTTATTATTTTCGAATTTGTAGACTCTTATGTTAATAATTGTAATTTTCTCTTTTATTATTTTCAAACTTGATAGAACTTTCTTTTATTGTTTTCAAACTTCATAGAACTTTCTTTGAATTAGAAAATTACAACTTCCTTATTATTTTCAAATTTGTAGGATCTTATGTTAAAACTTCCTTATTATTTTCAAATTTGTACGATCTTATGTTAATAATTGCAATTTCCTTTTATTATTTTTAAATTTGTAAGAATGGAATTGGAAAATTGCAAATTTGTAAGATTTAATGTTAATTTCTTTATTACTTTCGAATTTTTAGGATCTAATGCATTATTATTTACAACTTTCTTTTGTATTTTTAGAATTTGCAATAATTATTCATATACGAACCCTAACTCACACAGTTTCTTTCCGTCCTCAGCATCTTCTTTAACGACTAAAGAGTATGCTTATAAGAAAAGTTGTATAACTTTTACAAATTAACTTAATATCTTAAAGGTAAGTTACTATTTAATACTTTTTGACTTTTAAACACAATGGATTTCCATGTTATTCACCTTACAAACACCTATAAATTAAAGGCCATTTATAACAAAAAATCTACATTAAAACTTTTTTACATAGCTCCAAATCTTTACAACCATATTTAAAATCAGTATAACTATGGCCTACACCATGTTGGATGTTTTGAAGGACAACAACTATACCTGGATGGTAAGAGTACGAGTGTGTAGAATGTGGGAATCTGTCAATCCAAATACTGAAGAACTGATCAGTCTTGACATGATTTTGATCGATGAAAAGGTTAATAAATCAATATACTTATAATTTATTAGTTTGTCAAATTGTATGATGTTATTAACTTTTATAAGATATGTTGTACGACAGGAAAATTCGATCCATTCTACGATCCCGAAGATTCTGGTTTTTCGGTTCAAAAATCTTTTAGAGGAAAGCTCTGTGTACAACATCAAAAATTTGAAAGTTGTTTCAAGTACATGGGTCTAAATTGATCTTCATACGCATAACGTCGCCTAAGAGATTGGAAGAACGCATCGTCGCCTAAGTTCTGGTAATTTTATATTACTTCTTTGGTTAAGCCAATTTATTTGTTTTAATTTTTTTCTTAAACAGCTCCATCACCAGTACCATAACTTTGTGGGAAAATTTGGTCGAGATGGTTGATACAAATTTATACAACGAGGATGGTGGACCCTATATAATAATTGTCACATCTACCCAGATTAAAAAATTTAAAATTAATGTTTTTATTATATATAGTTTTAGAAATTGCACATATTTGAATCTATCTTATCTCGATTGAACGAATATCATTATATATTATACAAATATTTGTTCCATTGATATTATTTATTTAATTCTTATATTAGTTTTTTAACCATTTATTTACTCTTATATGCACATACAATTAGCTTTTCTACCACAAGAAATCCTAAAATTTATACAAATCTGGGTACACATTATGTGACATCACTGAGAGAGTGATTTGCTCACCTCTCTACTAAATTGTAAATCAGTGGAGACTCTCTCCCCATAATGTCTTTTGAGCAAAAAATATTTATTAATAGGATGAACATCGAGAAATTGCTGGAAGTAGAGTGGAGTAAAGACCTAAAGGTTAATTTTGCACATTTTTATTTATTTATTTTGGTTCCATTGTTATAACGTTTTGCTTTTAGTTTAATTAATAAACTACTTAACTATGTTTATTATCCTATGTAAAGTAATTATTTTACATAAAACAAAAAAAAGGGATGTTAACATATTCAAAATAAAAAATCAAATTATTATAATTTTATAAAATAAAATCAAATTTATTTCAAAATCCAAAATTTCGGGTTTGAACAGATTCTTTGAACATACATAATAAATCTTCATATAAAAGATAAAATGACTAGAAAAAATTATATTTAAGTATTTAAATTTTTATTATTACAAATAATTAGTATTTTTTTATCAATGTAAATATTCTTTTGTATATATATCTATAGGGCAATGGTATCGGTCCAAGAAAATAAAAAATCAAACTATATAAACAAAAAGATTATGTAAATAATTTATAATATTACATATCCAAATGCAAATTTTACTGAATATATTTTATTTGATAATTTATATAATTTTGTAGATATTTATTTCACAATTTTTATTCTAATATTTTTTTCAGAACAAATATATTCTAATACCACGACGAAACGATTTAACATAACATATTTGAAGTTGCATCATTTATTCTATACCATTTAACATTACATAATCTCTTTTAGAACAATCTCTTAAGAATTAAATTTTAGAACAATCTGCTCAACTACTCGGGATTAATCTATACTATTATATAAGTTAGTCTTGGCACCTGCCATGAGTCTTGACATCTGTCATGGTCTGATCATATAAGTAATATAGTTTTTGCTATCAATCTTCAGTTTATTCAATCTTTTCATTCGTTTTACAAGAAGCATTCTGTCGAGAGAAATTATGGAGAACATTACAAAATCAATGTTTGAAATAAGCCTGGACGAGGATGAGGAAGGAGAAGTGGCTTTAGGTGAAGCTGGAGAAGGAAGCAGTGCAGGGCAACAAATCATAGGGGATCCAAAGTTATGCTTAGTGGGAAAATTTCTAACAGAGGGTGTTTTTGATTTCGCAGCAATGCAACATACCCTAGCGGCGTTATGGAAACCAGGGAAAGGAGTCTATATCAAAGCTGTAGAAGCAAATTTGTTTCTATTCCAGTTTTATCATGTCATTGATTTAAACAGGGTGATTGAAGGAAGCCCGTGGTCATTTAATCGAAAGACTTTGCTGATAGGACGTATGAATGACACCATGAATCCTAGATGTGTTACGCTAGATACAATTGACTTATGGGTTCAAATACATGATATGCAACCAGGCTTCATGTCTGAGAGGATTTTGCAGGAGATTGGAAATCAAGTTGGTAGATATATTTGTTCATGTCAAAGCAATTATAAAGGCGTCTGGAGAGAGTATATGCGGATAAGAGTCACTATGGATATAGCAAAACCGCTGAGGAGGAGAATGAAAGTGCGTAAGTCTGGGAATGAGTGGAGTTGGATCACTTTCAAGTATGAAAATGTTCCAACGTTCTGCTTCATCTGTGGGATCATTGGCCATGCGGATAAGTTCTGTAGTAAGTTGTTTGAAGTTCCAGAGAATGAGATTACTAGACCCTATGGTCCAGGGTTGAGAGCCCAACTGAGAAAGCAACACAATTTAATTGGATCAAAATGGCTGAGAACAGGAGACGATCTCATGCCGAACCAAGCAGGCATTACAGGCGACATTCAGAATTCAGTTCCGGCGAGGGAATCCCACCCTAGACCATTAGTTCCTGAAAATCCGGGAAGAGATAAAGATCGCCAATATGCAGGAGATAATTCCCAACAGAATGATAAGATTAGCAACAAATCAGGAATTTCAAATTTTGCAGGCATAGGCATTGGAGGGAAAAATAATACAGTTGTCAAAAGTGTTATTTTGGATAACAAAAAAAGGAGAACAGATTGTGACGGGGAGGAAATTATGGGGATAAATACGGAAATAAGTGAGGAGTCTGAGAATGACATCATGGACCAAGATGGTGTTAATAACGGGCCAAAAAACGGATTTGCGGCGGGTTCCGAAAATCGGGCCCGCCAAGAATTATGACAACTCTAAGTTGGAATTGCCACGGGCTTGGCACCCCGTGGGCTTTACAATTCCTAAAGGATCAAGTGATTCAAAAGAAGCCCAGCATTATTTTTCTTAGTGAAACTTTGTGTAGAAAAGAAAAAGCAGAAAATGTCAGGAAAAAAATAGGTTTCGAGGGAGCTTTTGCTGTTGACTGTCAAGGTCAAGGAGGAGGTTTAGTAATGTTTTGGAGGAATAAAGAAGAGGTCGCTTTACAGACTTATAGCAGTAATCATATTGATGTGATCGTACACATTCAAGGATGGGATCCTTTTAGACTAACTGGTATTTACGGAGAGCCAAATAGGACTAAAAGGAGGGATACTTGGAACCTCATCAGACATCTTCATGCCCAAAATCAGATCCCTTGGGTTCTAATTGGGGATATGAATAATGTCTTGGGTCAAGCTGATAAAAGAGGAGGCCCATTGTATCCGTCTTGGTTGATCAATGGGTTTCAGGAAGTTTTAGAAGATTGCGATCTTCATGACATGGATCTTCAGGGTTACCCCTACACCTGGGAAAGGGGTCATGGAACGGACAAATGGGTTGAAATTAGGCTTGACAGAGCTATTGCTTCGAGAACTTGGTTGGAGGTTTATAAAGATGCAAAGCTGGTCAATCTAAATGTGACAACGTCGGACCACAGTCCCATTTTGCTTGAGCCTGTAATTGCAAATTTAGCACCAAGAACTCGCAAGCTGAAATTTGAGAACGCCTGGTTGAGAGAACCAGTTTGCAAATTGATAGTCGAGGACTCGTGGCGTAAGAATCAGAATGAAATGTTGCAGGTAAAGTTAAGCAAATGTTTAGAAGATGTGACGGCATGGGGGCAGGATTTTACAGGGAATTTCAGGAAGAGGATTGAAAAATGCAAGAAAGTCATCAGACATACAAGAGGTAGTAGAGATGGCGTTGCTATACAAAGAAACCAGCGAGCGAATAAAGAATTAACAGAAATCCTTGTTCAACAAGAAGTCTTCTGGAAACAACGGTCAAAGCAGTTGTGGTTAAGGGAAGGGGATAAAAACAGTAAATTTTTCCATGCTACGGCGAAAGCTAGGAGGAAGAACAATCAGGTGCAGTTTTTGTTAAATGAAGAGGGAGAGCAGGTGGATTGGGAATCAGGGCTGCAGGATATGATGGTGAACTATTTTTCTGTGTTGTTTGAGGCAGCAGATACGTGTTGGCAGACTGTTATAGACTGTGTGGACACTAGAATTTCAACTACCCAAAATGACAGGTTGCTAAGCCAGGTTGAAGAACAGGAGGTAAAACAAGCTGTCTTCCATATGCATGCTGATAAGTCTCCAGGACCTGATGGCATGAGTCCAGGTTTCTATCACAAGTATTGGGGTACGGTTGGGATTGATATAGTCAAGATGGTGCAAACTTTGTTCGAAACGGGTATGTTTGATGAACAATATACTGACACAAATATTGTTCTTGTCCCAAAAAAGAAAAATCCCTTATATATGACAGATCTTAGGCCTATTTCTCTGTGTAATGTCAAGTACAAGATAGCCTCTAAAGTTCTTGCAAATAGGTTGAAGGAAGTGATTGAGTTAGTAATTGCTGAAGAGCAAAGTGCGTTTATACCGGGTCGATTAATTTCAGACAACATCTTGATTTCTTTTGAAATTATTCATTATATGAAGCGAAAAACTCGGGGTAAAAAAGGTTGGATGGCTTTGAAGCTCGATATGAGTAAGGCATATGACAGGGTGGAGTGGAATTACATTCGGGCGATGTTAAGTAAGTTGGGTTTTTCTAACACAATTATTGGCCTTTTTATGCAGTGTATAACTTCAGCGAGATATAAGATTACCCACTCAGGTAAGGAGTTCGGGAATATAATCCCAGGAAGGGGCCTCCGTCAGGGCGATCCACTGTCTTCTTATTTATTTTTGATTTGTATGGAAGGCTTGTCAGCCCTTATTAAATCCTATGAACGGCAAGGGCGTATAAGGGGCATCAGTGTGGCTCGAGGATCCCCTAAGGTTTCTCATCTGTTTTTCGCAGATGACAGTTATATCTACTGTCAGGCTACTAGAGAGGAAGCTGTGCAAGTAATGGAGATTTTGGCAATTTTTGAACAGGCCTCGGGACAGAAAATAAACATAAGTAAGTCTAATGTTTTTTTCAGTAGCAATGTGATGCAGGACACTAAGGAAGAAGTACTACAAGTCCTAGGTTTCCATGAGGCTGATGCTAATACCCAGTACCTTGGTTTGCCTAATTGCATGAGTAGGAGTAAAACTACAGTTTTCGGATATTTAAAGGAGCGTGTTCGGAATAGAATACAGAGCTGGGATGGCAGTTTGTTAAACAAAAGTGGCAAAGAAGTTTTATTGAAGACAGTCACTCAATCAATCCCTACATATGCTATGTCTGTGTTTCTTTTGCCGGTTGAAATGTGTAAGGAGATGGAGAAAATGATGTGCAAGTACTGGTGGAAGTCAGGAAAGAAAGATAAAAATATTCATTGGATGAGTTGGGAACGTATGTGCATTTCGAAATTTCATGGGGGTATTGGGTTTAGAAATCTTCATGAGTTCAATATCGCGATGTTAGGGAAGCAGGGGTGGCGTTTTGTTACAAATCCAAACACCCTGGGAGCTAGAATATTCAAAGCAAAGTATTACCCTAACGATAATTTTCAAAGTGCTAGACTGGGATCAAACCCGAGTTTTGTTTGGCGTAGTATCTTTGCAGCTCAGCAACTCCTCAGGCAAGGTTTGGGATGTAGAGTGGGTGATGGGAAAACTGTGAAAATAGTGAATGAACCGTGGATTCCTAATGAGGAGAATCCGTATGTGACTACTGATAATGAAGCTATCCAGGGGCAAACAGTTTCGGCGCTGATGGTTAATAATGTGAGGGAATGGGATGAAGACCTGATCAGAGATATATTTAATCAGCGTGATGCCAATCTTATTCTAGCAACACCTTTATCAGATAACAATGAAGATAGGTGGTACTGGAGAAGGGAGAAGCATGGGAACTATTCAGTCAAGTCAGCCTACATTCTCATTCAGGAACCCAAACAGGAGGGTAGCAGGTACAACAACAGTGGCTTCTGGAAAAGGCTGTGGAATCTTACAGTACCTCCAAAAGTAAAGAATTTTATGTGGAGAGCTTTAACAGGATGCCTTCCAACCAAGGATAATCTGCAAGCTAAGCGAGTCGATGTTAACATGGAGTGTTCGTTATGCAATAGGGAAGTCGAAAGTACAGTCCATGTGCTGTTAGAATGTTCTTTTGCCAGTTTATGTTGGGAAAAAATAGGTATTCATGGAACTCATACCAGGTACGACACTTTCTTTGATTGGGCGGTGAATGTTTTTAATGAATGGAGTAATGTTGAGAGACAAAATGGAGCAATGCTGTGTTGGATGGTGTGGAAGTGCAGGAACGATGTCATTTGGAATCAGAAACATACGGAAGTAATAGAGATTGTGAATTCAGTTAGAGTGGCCCTTAGTCAGTGGAAAGATGCTCAGGATAAGTTTTTTGACCGTTCTTGGGGATTATTAAACCCTCAAGATGGTGCTGAGCGATGGTCTCCTCCAACAGAAAACCAGACTAAGGTTAATACTGATGCGGCAGTCTTCATGTCTTCCAACTGTTACAGTTACGCGTTCGCTGCAAGGAATCATAAGGGTGAGCTACTGGAGGCTAGGTCAAGCTGCAAGGCAGGATGTATCACCCCAGAATGTGCAGAATCCATAGGGATTCGTGAGGCTTTAAGCTGGATCAAAAACGAGCAGATGCAGGATGTTGTAGTAGAGACAGACTGCCTTGTCGCTGTTCAGGCCATTCGAGGTAGTACTGTGATGCGCTCGTACCTTGGAAGCATCATTCAGGAGTGTAGAAACCTACTGAAGGAGTTAGAAATCAGAGGCGTAGTCCTTAACTTTGTAAAGCGTTCTGCGAATAATTTAGCCCATGCTTTGGCAAGCTATAGTTATTCTATAGCTGATCGCATCTGGAAGGCAAATGTAACCTATCCAGAAATTTCTCATGTCCTTGTGGACGATTTGAATTAATGAAAGTCTATTTCTCCTTGGCAAAAAAAAAAATTTTAGAACAATCTCTTAAGAATTAAATTTTACAAGATGTTCTTTTAGGGGTCAATTGTGACAATGTCTATTTTACTAAGATTCTGTTGAGTGTTTTTGTAATTACTTTTTATAAAATAATATTTTATTTATTTTTTAAGAGAAGGTTGAATATAATTTATTTTCCCTAAATATTTCAATAATTATTTTTAAGAGAAGGTTTAATATAATTTAATTTATTAAATAATAATATTATGGTTGTATTATGTATTTTACTTATCCCGTTTTATTATTTATATTAAAATAAGATTTAATATAATTTATTCTTTTCAAAAATGATATTTAAATTTTACTAAGAGTTTTACTAAGGTTTTATTAGTTATTTCAATTCTATTTAATAAAATCTATTTTATTAATTAATAATATAGTTATTCCAAATAATTAGTTAATGATCATTTTAATAACATAAGATTGAGACTCTTTTGGTTTTGATGATAACTCTTGGCAAGCTGATAGCTTGTTATATTGTAATAACTCTGTTTTGCAGGTTTTAGTTTACTAATATGATTATAATTAATAAACAACATGTCATTGGTACTGGATTATGTGGCAAGTCAATTGCTTTCAGGAATTACACAAACAACAAGCTAAATTCTTCTGTCAAGATTTACCAAGATTTACCACAAGATAACCCAAAACTAAAAAGATTTTATCCAGATAAATAAGGATTTAAGGGTATTTCAGAAGATAATTTGATTATAAATAATAAATAAATATATCAAATATATTTGAGGCTAAAACATTTAATAACAACACTTTTTTAAATAAATCGAACGGTTTTGACTCGTAAAAGCACTGTTTGAAAATTCTCGGTTTTCGTGCGATTAACAGATGCCTATTTACTTCTACAAAAATAACCTAGTGTAGAATATAACATAAGATTGATATTCTTATCCCAAGTCTATGTCAAAAGTATGTCGGTAAGTATTTTTGGTTTGGTTAAATATTTTTTATATAAAATATTTTTTATAAACAATAAATATAATTTTAATATAACTAATTAGAATTTTAAAGTGGGCTAAAATATCTTTGGGTCATGTTCGTTGTAGAACCTTATAAGAACTGTTAGAACTCTATCTTATATTTTAAAATAATATATGTTTATTATACGTAGATCATGGGTAAAGTTGTCCAAAAACACAAAATACCTAATTAATATTTGATTAACGGTACCAGTTTGACTTGATTCCGGTAAATGTCAAAAAGGAATGCTACGGGGAGGATAGCTAAGTGCATTTTATACCTAATTTAATTTTCACTTCACTTTGACAAATCACCAAAACCTAAATAAGAAGATATTACAAATGTCCTTTAATAGATTATAAATATACTAACTGTTTGATTGAAAACTGAAGAAACAAAGATGTTTGCACGGTATAAAATCCCTTGCCTTAAACAAAATGAACTGATACAAAGAAACTAAATAGGAAATCCACACGCAGGTGGTAGCTAAAAATTAGCAAAATAAAACAACTGACTCATACCCATAACCCACTAACTATTATTAGTGCATCTTACTCTCCTAAAAATACTCCAACAGATATATGACTTATTCAAATGACTCTAGACACCTAAATAATTCAAACAGAAATATTAATTCTCTCGACTAAACAATCAGACATCAAGTTTAGATTAATTAAAATCCAACACATTCCCCCCTTAATCTAAACTTGCTTAGCCAGATTTCTTATTCCCAACAGATCACGCATTTCTTCAAACTTTGTCACTGCCATAGCTTTAGTAAGAATATCTGCACACTGTTTTTCAGATCTAATATGACTGATTATAATCTCCCCACGATCCACACATTCACGAATGAAGTGATAGCGCACATCGATGTGTTTACTGCGTCCATGAAAAACAGGGTTTTTCGCCAAGTCTATGGCTGATTTATTGTCGACATATAGTACCACTGGCCCTGGAGTTGCATCCGTGATTTTGCTCAGCAATTTCTGTAACCAAATTCCCTGACAAGCTGCAGCGGTTGCAGCCATGAATTCTGCTTCACACGTTGATAAGGCCACACATCTCTGTTTTTGTGATATCCAAGTTATTAAGCTTTCATTGAGATAGAAGGCCATTCCGCTTGTACTTCGTCTATCAATGCTACTGCTCGCATAATCACTGTCAGAAAAACCAGTTAGCATATGATTACCTGATCCTTTCGCGTATTTCAGACCATACTCAAGCGTTCCTTTAACATAACGCAATACTCTCCTTGCTGCATTGAGATGTAAAATAGTTGGTTTTTCCATGAACCGTGAGATCAAGCCTACTGCAAATGAGATATCAGGCCTGGTGTGTACCAGATACCGTAGACCTCCAATCAGGCTCCTGAACATCGTAGGATCTACTGCTTTTCCTGTTTCATCTTTATGCATTACCAGCTTTGGATCCATAGGATACTTTGTCTCATTACAGTCTCGCATGCCTGCCTGCTCCAGTAACCTTTTTGCATAAGCTGTTTGCTTCAATTCTGTACATCCATTTCTCTGTTCAACTTCAATACCAAGATAGTATGCCAACTTCCCCAAATCACTCATATCAAACTCAGACCGCATTTGTTCTTTAAACCTGTTTATGTTAGCAATACTTGTTCCTATCACTAACAAATCATCAACATAAACACCTACAATCAGAGACTCATTACCTTCTCTTCTAGTATAGACTGCATGTTCATAAGGACACTTCTCAAATCCCAATTTCTCAAGAAAATTCTTCAACCGTGCATACCAGGCTCGGGGTGCCTGTCGTAGACCGTACAGTGCTTTTAGTAGCTTATATACCTTGTGTTCTTCATTGAATTTCTCAAAACCTTGTGGCTGCTTTACGTACACCTCTTCATATATATCACCATTTAGAAAAGCCGATTTGACGTCTAAATGGTGAACTTCCCATCCATTTCGTGCAGCCAATGCTAATAGGAGGCGCACTGTTTCTAACCTTGTGACTGGAGCAAATGCCTCTTCGAAGTCGATGCCTTGGCGTTGCACATATCCTTTGGCAACGAGCCTAGCCTTGTATTTTGTGATCACTCCATTTGCATCTCGTTTAATTTTGAACACCCATTTCAACCCAATTGCCCTATGTCCTGAGGGCAAATCAGTCAGCACCCACGTTTTGTTTCTTTCGATCGACTCCAGTTCACTTTCCATAGCCTTCTTCCATTCGATTTCTTGGATTGCCTCCTCAAAATTTCTTGGTTCCTCAATGCTTAACAGCAACAGATCATCTGCAATCTCTATCTTCTCCGTGTCATCATATACCTCATTCAACAATCTAAACCTTTGTGGTGCACTGTCAGTCGTGGTGGAATTAGTACTTTCTTCATCTAAAGTTGTCACGGGACTCTGAGGTGTATTTAATTGCACTGGTGTAGCTGGCTCTTGTTCATCGAAAGTGGTTTGCTCGTTATCACTATGTGTTTCTTCGACTGTGATGTTTGTTGCCACATTGACTATGTCTGGGAAATTCAATTCACTTTCATCAGCTTGTTCCCAGTCCCAAAACTTCTCTTCCTTAAACACAATATCCCGACTGATGTGCACAGTTCCATTACCAGGGTCATATAATCGACTTGCTTTTGTCCCTGGTTCCTTTCCCAGGTACACCACTGCCTTGCTTCTATCGTCCAGTTTGCTTGTGTACACCACTGGTATCTTCATATAAGCCACACAGCCAAACACTTTAATGTGGCTAATGTTTGGCCTGTGACCACACCAAGCCTCGTATGGTGTCTTGCCCTTTAAAACTTTGGTTGGCAGACAGTTCAGGATATAAACAGAGTGGCGTACTGCCTCTCCCCACATATATGAAGGCATTTTCGATCCTTTGAGTAGACTCCTTGTCATGGCTGCCACTGTGCGGTTTCTACGCTCCACAACTCCATTTTGTTGTGGAGTGTACGGAGCTGTATAGTGCCTCTGTATACCCATATTTTCACAAAATTTATTAAACTCAAAACTGCAGAACTCACCTCCTCTGTCGGTTCTTAGAATCTTGATCTTGTTCTCGGTTCCTTTCTCAACCATCATCTTGAATTTCTTGAATTTTTCGAAGGCTTCACCTTTGGTTTTCAGCATGTAAACCCACATTTTACGAGTACAGTCATCCACAAACAGAAGAAAATACCTATTTTCTGCTGCTGTTAGAGGTGAGATGGGTCCACAGATGTCCGCATAAACTATCTCCAGTGGTTTCTTGGCAATGAACAGCGCCTGAGAAGGGAATGGCCTCCGAGACTGCTTTGTCATTAGGCATCCTTCGCATCTTTCTTTTGGCTGTATAAATTTGGGAATCCCCAATGCCATTTCTTCTTTGGACATTAGTTCCATGGCTTGGAAATTAACATGACCAAGGCGTATATGCCAAAGCCAGGTTTCTTCCTCAGATTTCGATAGCCAACACGCTGGTTTGCTTTCTTCAAGACTGATCTTGTACAGTCGATTCGCAGATCTCTTCACCTTCATGAGTAGCTTTCCTCCTTGATTATAAACTCTGAGTTGATCTTCCTCCAAAATCACTTTGCTACCTTCTTCAGCCAATTGACCCAAACTCAGTATGTTATTGCACAACGTCGGTATATAATAAACATCATGTAAATCCCATGCTTCACCATTCTTGCATACAAATGAGATTACTCCTTTTCCTCGAATAGTAACTGTAGATCCATCTCCAAATCGTACCTGTCCCGTAATTTTCTCGTCCAGTTCTTTAAATTTTCCTCTTTCTCCGGTCATGTGTTGGCTGGCCCCGTTGTCAAGATACCACACTTGAGACATCTTATTTTCTCCATCCTCTTGGCTAAGTCTGGGAGTGACTTTTTCTTCATTTAGGAGGACCATACCATCTTTCTTATTATTACATTCGGCCATTAATAGAGCAGGTTCATCCTCTTCTGCTTGTGCCATATTTGCCTCAGGTTTATGTTCCCTTTCCTTTCGTGGTTTTCTACATTCAGAGGCAAAATGACCATACGTTCCACAATTGTAGCATTTTACTGTACTTTTGTCCCGTATTCCACGACCACCATTCCTTCCTCTAAGATCAGTGCCTCGAGCCCTTTGTGTCCATGATCCTTCACCCCCATTTCTATTTCCTCTGTTCATCCATTCTTCTCTTGTCAACAGCAGCTTTCCATTCGAAGCTTCACGTTTGGACCATTCCTCCTCAGTGAGCATTAGTTGTCCTCCCCCACTTTCACTCTGCCCTTTTGTTCGTTCATCATGTGCTTTTAATGAACCAATCACCTCCTCAACAGTCATCTTCTCAAGCTCACCAAACTGTTCAATCGTGGATACGATTTGCAAGTATTTACTTGGCATTGCATGCAGCAATTTCTTCACAACATAGCTTTCCGTAATTCCCTCACCCAGAGAACGTATATTTGTCACCAATCCGTTTAATTTCATACAAAAATCATCCAATTGTTCTGTCTCCTTCATACGCAAATTTTCAAACTCACTTTTCAAAGTTTGAACCTTGGCTTTCTTCACACGATCTGCTCCTTGACACATAGTTTTTATCGTCTCCCATGCTGCCGATGCGGTCTCCTTTTCGGCCACAGACAATAATACATCCTCAGGTATGCTTTGATATATGGCAGCAAGAGCAATCTGATCATGCTTCTCATCAACCTCAACCGTGGTTTTTCCATCCTTACTGATCTCCACAGCATCCCACACGCCGTGGGCTTTCATGGAGGCCTTCATTTTTAAGGCCCAAGCCGTATAATTGCTCCTGGCCAACATGGGGTAGTTTAAACCGATAGCACCCTCCTTCAGTTTAGTTTTCTCTGTCGTCATCTTTGGCATGTACTTGGGCATACAGGGTGTACACCTAGCTCTGATACCAGATATTACAAATGTCCTTTAATAGATTATAAATATACTAACTGTTTGATTGAAAACTGAAGAAACAAAGATGTTTGCACGGTATAAAATCCCTTGCCTTAAACAAAATGAACTGATACAAAGAAACTAAATAGGAAATCCACACGCAGGTGGTAGCTAAAAATTAGCAAAATAAAACAACTGACTCATACCCATAACCCACTAACTATTATTAGTGCATCTTACTCTCCTAAAAATACTCCAACAGATATATGACTTATTCAAATGACTCTAGACACCTAAATAATTCAAAAAGAAATATTAATTCTCTCGACTAAACAATCAGACATCAAGTTTAGATTAATTAAAATCCAACAGAAAAAGGCTGACTCTGTCAATTCAATCTCACGATACATTGTAGTCGTGAAAAACAAATAAATCTGAACGTATCTAAAAAATCTCACCAGGAGGGAGAATAAACTCAAAATATGGGTAGATGAAACCCAAAAATTGAGTAAAAACTCCTAATAAAGACAGAGATTTATTAAACCAGAATAAAACGAAGAGAAAACAATAAAAATGGATCTTATCCTCAATCAAATAGTTGATGAATGCCTCTAAATCAATGAAGACAGGTAAGGTATTTTTGGGAGAGGGAAAATGAGGAGAGGCGGCTGAGTTGTTTTGTAAAAACTTGTGCATTAAAGTGGGTTTCAATACAAAGATAACATAATTTACCTAATTATCCTTCTAATTATATTTGATCAATTTTATGGGAATTCTATTACCATTGGATTAAACAAAAAACAAAGTTTATAAAACTATCTTAGTTTTCCGTGAAAATTTTTACTCGGCCGCACCCTAATTATTTTTTTCAATTGTTATTCCATTTATATTTTTTCGATCAAATAGTGTTGTTAATCGTTACATAATTTATATCTATTAATTCTATTAATTTATAAAAAAATCATAACAGGGCAAACACTGCCAATAAATTAATTGTAAAATTACAATTTTACCGTTATGTACTAAAAATTGACAAACAAACCACTCTAATATTATTTATGTAAATAATGCAAGAGTTTGTGTTAGCTTTGAGAATTTAGCCACCTACCTTCTCCTACAAAATGCAGGTGCAATATTAAATTTTGTCATCTTTTCTTCTCTTCTTTTATGTTTTATTTTAATTTTTCTGTAAATAAAATGTTAGTTTACATATATAAGCCACATATACGGTATTTATGTTACTCCATTTTAAATATAGATAAGCCACATGTACCTTATTTATGTAAGTTCATTTTCTTTTATTTTGTAATTTTACATATAGAAATGTATTCAATTATGCTGATTACAAAAAAAGCACATGTATTCAGTTATCTTTATAAATTTTCATTTCAACTGTATATTTTGGAACAAATAGAAATCAATAATTTTTTTGATTTATAATTTATTTTTTTAAATTGATTTATAATTTTATATAATACTATATCTTATATTATACTCCATCCTTCCTCTATTAAATGTTTTAATTTTTTTAAAGGTTTTTACGCTCTTCAGTGCGTATAAAAAACAAATTTTTAAATATTATTTTCTTAAACTTTTTGTTTTGTTTAAAAGTTTAGACATCGTATTTTTGTACAAAATAGATACACTAAAAACTTATTTCTTTAAATATGTCTTTTATTCAATTAATGGGTTAAAATGTTTTTGATAAAAAAGTTAGAACGTTAATTATAGGATGAAGGGAATATCTTATTTGAATTAGTCAAACATTAATACATAAAATAATTCATTAAATTTTGATGAAATATAAGTAACATATTATATATATAGTAGATCTCATTGTTAGATAGCTAAATGTTTTTTAAGTTGAGTAAATTAGGGTTGAAGTTATTGTTAAATTATACCTGATCATTTTTTCCTT
Organism: Heracleum sosnowskyi; assembly: GCA_030848705.1. Taxonomy (NCBI): domain Eukaryota; kingdom Viridiplantae; phylum Streptophyta; class Magnoliopsida; order Apiales; family Apiaceae; genus Heracleum; species Heracleum sosnowskyi. The sequence continues at coordinate 18,552,542 of CM061239.1, forward strand.
CCATTTCTAGAAGTTTTTTTTCCGAAATAAATACTTCAGTTATTGTTATGTTCTAAAATGATATTTTTTTTTTTAACTTTCTTCCCATTTGAAAATCTCCTTGCTCCCTAGCGTTAACAATTAGGGGTTTGGATTGCACTTTTTTTAATATTATATTTTATGTAGATATTAAATTATTTGAGTAAATTCTATATTCAATTAAGATTAAATATTAAGATGAGTTAAAAATTAAATATTAAAATAAGTAAATTTTTAAATTGATTTAAGACGTGTCAAATTATTTATGTGTTGATTATTGCTGATGTGAGTAGTTAATGTGTGAGATAATAAATTAATTGACTTGATTTGGTTTAAATAATTTTAGGGTTTGTTCACATAATTAACACATGAATGTTGATTAAGAAACGAGATCGAAGGCCTAAAAGTTCAAGTGAACATTTCAGGGGATCAAAATAGCCATGGTAATTAGTGAGAACAATTTCAAATTGCTGGGCCATTTTTAACACAAATTAATAGAGTTAATTTTAGATTAATTTCAATTTCGGGAATAAATTCCAAAAATAAAAACTAGATCAGAAATTAATTAAATCAAAATATGTTGATCCAAATAAAAATAATGCGCACAAAAAATTGACAGCACCTCTTTATCTTAGAGAATAGAGAAGCCAAACAAGAGAAGAGTAAGTTTTGTAATAACAAGAACTTGAAAAGAATGAACATTCAGTCGATATTGACATAAGTACTTTTTGACTTACTTTTATTTCCGGAAAAGATATTTTGATTATGCAATTTTTGGATTTTTGGATTTTTGTATAAGATATAAGAAATATTATTTCGAAATATATATGATATAAGATACGAGAATATTCGAATCCCTCAGTCTGTACATTATCGAACGTGTTCATAATTTACGTTATAGTTGCGGAACTAGCCTTATATACAACAAATCAGGCCAATTACGACGAAAATTTTACAATGAAATCGTTGCAATTGGTCTAATTACGACGGAAAAAATTCGTCATTTTTGCTCAAGTCTTAAGTTCGGATTTTCGTCACAAATGTCATTCTCGTCACAAGTATGTCTTTCGTCATAAGTATCACTTTCGCAACAAGCATAATTTTCGTCATAAGCATAATTTTCGTCACAAGTATACATTTTCGTCATAAGTTCAATCGTGGAACCCACATTTTTCAATAAATTAATAAATGAACTTACGACGAAATATACTATCATAAATTTATATTTTACGACGGAAAATCCGTTGGAAGTTATAGAATGGGGCCCACCTACTACCAATATTTTATTGGTGGAAAAACTAAAAATTAGTATAAAAAAGATGAACACCCGTCGTAAGTTACCCAAAATCCGTCATAAGTTGGACATGTTCCAATCATTTTTGGCTTCCAAATTAAATCCCAAATCATTCGAGCCATTTTCGGCTTCCAAATTAAATCTTAAATCATCCTAATCTATATAACACCACAATCAAACCTAAAAGTTTTTAACAAGCATACACGCAATTAAACGAATCCAAATATAAAAATATCAAATTTACATAAATATTGTCATAAATCCATACTCGCCAACATAAATTAATTTAAATCATCCTACCAAACTTAGATCATGTTACAAACATCCACAAGACAACTAAAATTCATAAACATTAAGACTCAACTATTAATTAGACGACCGCCTCTAGGGACAACACTACACGACATAAAACTCATATCACAGTCTTCGTCGGGCTTGACTTTCACCACAGTCCCCACTGCCATTTGCATCGTCAAAGGGCGGTGCCTCCCTCTAGAATATACACATAAACAATTAGCTATAAAGATACAAAAAATTGTTAAAAACAATGAGATAGAAGGCAAATCATGTCCTAAAGATACACTAATTCAGTAGGATCGCATTTAAAAACAACGGGATATGAGGCAAATCATGTCCTGATTTGTTGTAGTTAAAAGGTAATATATAAATAAAAGTAGGCTTACTGCTTGTGTCTCAGCCTCGTATTTGGTGCAGATGTCGGTCATATTGTAAAATAGATACGTTTTTATCTCAGTACATCTAGGAGTTGAAGTTGGGCACCCACTTAAATAGCAGGATGAAGTGCTGAGACCAAATTTTACACTAGTTCAAGATCGTATAAAAACAATTCTTGTACTTAAAAGCAGTAACTAAAATAAGTGCATACAAAACAACCTAGTAATTGATATAAATCAAACCAAAAACAATATATACAAGTGTTTAAAACTCAAATAAAAAACTAACAAAAACAAATGAAAAATGAAAATCAAGAAACAAAATAAATATCAAACAAATAGAAAATCAAGAAGGTATAGAACAAATAGATAATAATTGATATATGGGTAGATCACAATAGTTACACAACAAAGCAATATGTGTTTATTATACTAACAAAAGCAATATCGAGTTTATAAAGTGGCTAATTAAATCAATCGATAGAACAAATGCGGAATGGATATAGACATACTTACGGTGCAAAGAAATGGATTATGGATTATGGAGATATAAAAGCAATTGAACACTTTATTGATAAAAATAGTTGAACACTTTATTGATAAAAATAATTTATTAAATATCCATATTAATTTCAAAAATATAAATATTAAAACTTAATTAAAAAGTGAACAAATAATATTTAAATAATCCATTTTTTTCAGAATAGATACTTAAAGTAGCTATGTTCTCATCCGCACGGTTGGATCAACTCAATAAATTTTTAAAATTTCAAAATATTCAACCCTAGTCTAACCGTTAAACTTTCAAGCTAAATCCATACCTGTCAGACATTATTTTTATTATAAAAAGTGAACAAAAAATATTTAAATAATCTAATTTTTTTAGGATAGATAGTTATAGTTGGTATGTTCTCATCCGACTCAATTAACTTTTAAAAATTTCAAACTATCCAACCCTAGTCTAACCCCTAAACTTTCAAGCTAAATCCAAACCCTAAAGTTCGACATTGACAATAATGTATGTTTATTGATAAACTCTTATTAATACATTATTATTTTAATTGTTTATATTGTCACCTTACTTACCATCTTATATAAGCCCATTACATATTGATCCTATATATTTTAATCATTATAATATATTAATTTTTAATTAACAAATTTATGTAATTTTCTTAATAATGAAAAATAATTATTTATAAAGTGAAATGATTACTGATTATATTTTTCAATAATATAGTTATATATTATGAATTCCTAAATTTTATAATTTATCCTTTGTGATGTATAGTGAACCATAATTAGATTTTGGAAAAAAAAAATAACATGGTTGGTCGGAAATGACTTAGTCGGTAGGAAATGACAAATGGTCGATTTTATATCAGAAGCTAAGGGGTGGGGGTTGTGGAAAATATTGAAGAATCCTAAATTTATTTACGACGGATTAAGAAGATCGTCGTAATTCAAGGTAACTTATGACAGATAGTCCATCGTAAGTTACCCAGAAACCGTCATAAGTTACCCAGTTCCGTCGTAAGTTACCCAGTACTGTCATAAGTTATTACCCAGAACTTCTTAATCCGTCGTAATTAACCCAGTATTATGACGGATTAAGAATTTCGTCGTAAGTTACCCAGAATATAACATTGCAGCGTGCAATTTTTTCCCACTGCTGACTTTTACTATCAAAACGGATAACACTAACATGACCATTTCAAGATAAACTACGAATTATAATAAACAAATAAATGACAAAAACTATAAAATCTGGAGAAATAAAAACATTTATAAACCTTATATAAAAAGTTTGATATATTAGCGAAAAAATCATTTTAATTCATTCAAAATCAAAAAAAAACCTTAGAACGATAAATTCAACCAATTTTTTTACACAAAGACATCACGTTATACATTTGTAATATTTGCAAACCTTCTAATTGCTTAAAAAATTGGAAATGTGAAAAAGTTAGTTCAAAACGTAAGAAAGCCGAAAATTAATTATAATTCCTTTAAGTTTAGAAATTAGCCTCGAATGACAAAAGGCTGAAGAGATGGCTGGTGAATTTTATAGAAGCTAATTTACGACGGAAATTTCGTCATATAAGCATTCCAAAAACGGCGTCGTTTTTCTCCTACAAAAAATTTATTTACTTTATAATTATATCTAATTTTGTTAAAATAATAAAATAAGCAACTTGCGACGGAATTGAAAATCCGTCGTAAGATAATACGACGTCGTTTTGTTTGGCGCGCTGATTTACCTCCTTTTTATTTGGTTGTTGCCAAATTTTATTAATGAAATAATAAACTTGTGACGAAATTCTTTTTCGTCGTAAGTTATTACGACGGAATTTTTGTTTCCATCATAAGTACGGCACGCCCGAGGTTTTGTCATAAGTTTTCCGTCGTAATTGGCCTGATTTGTTGTACTGTTAGTAGGCGCACAAGAGTGTGCAACTTTAGATACCTATTAAGGGCGCATAATGATTGAACTTTAGATGCCGGTCACTGAAAAAGTGTGGTGTATAAGAATGAGAATAAGATCCCGACTACTGGGAAAGTGTGGTCGTTGAGCAAGACTGTGGTATTTATAAGAATTTCGTTTCTGTTTCTGTTTTTATAAGAATTTCGCAAAGGTTTTCAAAATTATTATCGTTTTGAGAAATTTGTTTTATTAAAACGCCCATTGACTTTTGAGAATATTTGTAAGTCTGTTACTTGCTGAGCTGTGTAGCTATCCCTTTTCCAATATTTTAGGTTTCGATTTTGGAGGCTTATTATGAATAATGATGTGAACTTTCTGAATTTTCGTGCTAGCTGATTTGGATGCATTATCTGAAAAAACATATCGCATTATTAGAATAAATTGTGATAGTGAATATTGGATTTGTGGAGATGTTTCTATCATTTTATGTTTTTGAATTATTGAGTTTGACCGCTACTTTGACTTTTGTGCAATTTCGTATTTCTTGAATAAAAAATGTATTTTATTTAAGTTTTTATTTAGAATTAATAGTCCAAAAAGGCGGCTATTACACTCACATAGTCTATATAATTTGACACTTGACAAACACTTGACACACACTTGACAATACACTTGAGAAAATGGTAGGATGGAGCAGACCTCATGGAAGTAAACTAATGTCAAGGGAATGTTTACTAGAGAACTTTATGGTTGTTGTAAAGTTACTGGTGCGAGTGTACCATATGAACTAGAAATGCATGCACTCTTTCTTGCCCTGAACTTGGCCTGGAATAAAGGGAAAAAAAATATTGTGATTGAGTGTGAGTGTGCTAAGGCTTTGCAAGTGATTAACGATACCGAAGAGGATGACATGTATGATGGTTTGGTTAAAAGAATAAATAAACTCCGAGATAAGGATTGGGAGGAGTGTGAGATTGTACTCATTGATCCCTCTGCCAATGCTGCTGACGTTGCTCTTGCTGATCATGCCCACATTGAATGCAATTGTAGCTGCTTGGTAAAAGAGTTGACGTCTCCTCTAAGTGTTATCCAAAGAATAATTGATGCTGAGAGTAGGGGAAACTAATTGATGCTGAGATTATTTATTTAATCAATTTCTTGATTTGATTAAATTTAATTAATTATTGATTAATATTTAATTAGTTTAATTAATCAATTAATTCGAATATTAGTTGGTTTATTTTATTAAATTAAATATGAGTTAAGATAAAATACTTTTAAAAAAATTAAGTTATTTCATACCCTTTTTAGTTTGATATTCGAATTTATCTTAAATATTTTGATTGAATAATTCCTACATATAGATTTAAAATTATGGATATGGGATGTTGGATTGAATTCTATGTTTTAAATGTAAATGCTTAAATGTTAAATGTAACCAAGGGTAGTTAGAACGTAACGAGTTGTCAATTTTATTAGTTAACACAACTAATTCGACAACTAACCGAGAGTTGGTTTCATGTTTTAGGAGCTAGTATGAGTAAGGACTTGCATAGACTTTCCGAGTAACTAGCACCTTTCGATTCCCTTTTACGTCTCTACTTCTAGGCAAGTGACATGCATGATTATATATGCTGCAATTACTTTAAGTTTTACATATCGTACAAATGAATTATGATCTCTTGATAGCAATGAATATATGTTCTATCTTGATAGTATCTTTTAAACGGTAATTAGGCCCACTAGTATAGAATTGTCTTTTAGCGTCGCACTTTTAGCATCGGTTATAAAGGAAACCGTCGCCTATACATATTTATTGCGTCGGTTAACTGACGCATATTGTCATATGATTGGACCTTTAGCGTCGGTTTTTACACTAACTGACGCTTATAGTTGGACTTATAGCGTCAGTTGTTTGAATGCCGACACCTCTTTCGATTTACAGCGTCGGTTCATCAAAGACCGACGCTATAGTATGTGCTTATAGCGTTGGTTTTTACTGAACCGACGATGTAGTGTGTGACTATAGCGTCGGGCTTCACATAACCGACGATGTAGAGGGTGCATTATGTGTCGCTATACCTTTAAACCGACGCTATAACATTATTTTTAAAAAAATGCTAAATTAAACATTATAACTAAAAATTAAGCATTATAATTCGAAAAATGCTATATTAAGGGTGGGAGTGAAAAATAACAATATTTGGATAAATTAATACAATTTGTTTTCAAAATTATTTTTTGAAGGAAATTTTTTGACGAATTTTTTTTCGAGAAATGTTTTTCCCGATAATTTTTTTTCGAGAAATTTTCCCGAGAACTTTTTTTCGAGAGTTTTTCAAGAAATTTTTCTGAGAAATGTTTTTCAAAAAAAAATTCCTAGAATTTTTTTTTTTTTGAGAATTTTTACCTGAAAATTTGTTTCCGAGAATTTTTGTTGTACTTCCATTCTCGTCGTTGGACTCCCTCTTCCTTTTTTTTTTACTATTCCATCTTATTGTCCATAGCATAGATTTATAATTGATGCAAATATTTTCTTTTAATTATTACTCACAATATTCATTGATTATGGTAACATCATTTTTAAATTTTTAATATTACAACTTGCATTTTTTTACGCAAAATATATTCTTTATGAAAACAACTTCTTCATATTTGTTGAAAGTGAATAAAATTTGTGTCAAATAAAAATTTAAAAATGAATTTGAACATACTTTTTCATGATGAAGAAAAAGCTAAAAATTAATGATATTTAAAATTTATCATGAAATTACAAAATGAAATTGAGATAAATTATAAATATGTCAGTGGGTACTTTTCTTTTACCAACAAAAAACAAAATTGAGATAAAATGAATTGATTTCTCAATCCTGCTCTCCTCAGCAGCTGTGTGTCACCAACTCCACCCCCTCTCTCTCTCTCTCCCACCCATTAGGCTTAAACGATTTTCAGATTTTATGCGCCAATTTGTCCAACAAGCACCAATTTTTGTTATATCTTTTTATGCAGCTTCAGTGTTTCTGGTAAAGCCCCAATTTTCTTATGTGTGTATGTAGCCCTGGATTTATAGTTGTGTTTTGATACAATTTGAGTGTGCCCTTGTACTAAAGATTCAATGTTTATAAGAATTTATACACCTATTTTTGTTAGAATTTATTCGTTTTTGTTGAATGTTTTGCTGATTTTGTAAGTGCTTGCAAGGTGTTTGATGAAGTGACTAGCTGATTTTCAATTGTATTTAGCTGTTGATGAGTTTTATGTTCATTAAAAAACTTTATATTGAAGTATTTTATTTTATTATTTTAAATTTTATATAGGGATGGTTGGTTAAATTATTTAATGCTAGATGATATGCTTGGCCTGAAACTTTTGATTTGTTTATGCTTCTCTTGTAATACTAGTTCTAGAGTGGTTTGGTTTATTTTGCATGATATTTACTACAGGAAAGCAAAAGAAGTAATGAAAACTTTGTTAGATATATTTATAAATATACTAACTGTATGTTTAAAACTGGAAAACAAATTTGATTTGCACAGTATAAACTCCCTTACTCATATTCAAATGAAAACACTTACAAGAATTAAAATAGTAATCCACACGTAGGTGGTAGCTAAAAATTAGCTAACAAAACTCCTTTCTATGCTCCACTACTTTTATTACTGCACCCTATTCTCCTAAAAATACTCTAACAAGAAATGACCAAATCAAACAACGTTCAACACCTAATAATTCTACTGATTATTTATTTAGACACCTAAGTTTAGATTAAATAAAATCCAACATATTCCCCTCTAATCTAAACTTATTCTGTCAGGTTCTTTATTCCCACTAATTCTCGCATTTCTTCGAACTTTGCCGCTGACATGGCTTTTGTGAGGACATCTGCACGCTGTTTCTCTGAACTTACATGACTGATCACAATTTCTCCTCGTTCGACACACTCACGGATGAAGTGATAGCTCACATCAATGTGCTTACTACGCCCATGGAAGACAGGATTCTTTGCCAAGTCTATAGCCGACTTGTTATCAATATAAAGTATCACTGGTCCTGGAATTGTATCAGTAATCTGACTTAATAGTTTTTGTAACCAAATACCTTGACACGCCGCAGCAGTTGCGGCCATGAACTCTGCTTCACATGTGGACAATGCCACTCACCTCTGCTTTGGCGATATCCAGGTTATTAAACTCTCATTGAGATAAAAGGCAGTCCCACTCGTGCTTCGTTGATCTGTGCAGCTGCTTTCATAGTCACTATCTAAAAATCCAGTAAGCATATGGTTCCCAGAGCCTCTTGTATACTTCAATCCATATTCCAGCGTTCCTTTGACATATCGTAGTACTCGCCTTGCTGCATTCAGATGTAAGACAGTGGGCTTTTCCATGAAGCGACTTATTAATCCTACAGCAAAAGCGATGTCTGGCCTGGTGTGTACTAAGTAACGCAGACCCCCAATCAGACTTTTAAACGTCGTTGGATCAACCACCTTCCCTGTCTCGTCCTTGTGCAATATCAGTTTTGGATCCATAGGATACTTTGTTTCGTTGCAGTCTTGCATCCCTGCTTTCTCCAACAATTTCTTTGCATAGGCTGTTTGCTTCAATTCTGTACAACCCCTTCGCTGTTCAACCTCTATACCGAGATAATATTCCAACTTTCCCAAGTCACTCATATCAAATTCATTGCACATTTGATGTTTGAATTTGATTATATTAGCCACACTTGTACCTGTTACTAATAGGTCATCAACATACACACCCACAATTAGTGATTCATTACCTTCTCGTTTCGTATAGACGGCATGCTCGTATGGGCACTTCACAAAGCCCACTTTCTCAAGAAATTTTCTCAATCGAATATACCATGCTCGGGGTGCCTGTCGTAAGCCATACAATGCCTTCAATAGCTTGTAAACTTTGTGCTCCTTGTTTTTCTTCTCGTACCCTTGTGGCTGCTTCACATAAACCTCCTCTTCGATGTCACCATTCAGAAAGGCCGACTTAACGTCCAAATGGTGGACCTCCCATCCATTCCTTGCTGCCAATGCCAACAACAGGCGTACTATTTCTAGCCTTGTGACTGGAGCGAATGCCTCCTCAAAATCAATACCCTATTTTTGAACATACCCTTTGGCGACAAGTCGCGCTTTGTATTTTGTGATCAAGCCATTTGCGTCCCTCTTGATTTTGAATACCCATTTCAGTCCAATAGCTCTTTGACCTGGTGGCAATTCAGTCAGCACCCATGTTTTATTCTTTTCGATTGACTCCAGTTCGCATTCCGTAGCCTTTTTCCATTCAGGCTCCTGAATTGCCTCTTCGAAATTACTAGGCTCCTCGATGCTCAATAGTAACAAATCATCAGCAATCTCAATTTGTTCTGTTTCATCGTAGATTTCATTAAGAAGTCTGAAATTCCTTGGTGCACTGTTGGTGTCTGTTGATCCTTCGCTTTCTTCGTTTTCAGACATCTCAGAGATGCGAGATGTGTTTGTTGCCGGTGTTGTGGGTTCCTCATTTCCCTTTCACTTGAGTTAGTTCCTCCAGTTTCTTCATTGGAAATGACCTCTACAATGCTTCTTGGGGTACCAATGTCGTCTGGGAACTTCACCTCATTTTTGTTTGTTTGTTCCCAATTCCAGAACCTTTCTTCTTGAAAAACAATGTCCCGACTTACACAAATTCTTCCGCTGCTCGGATCATACAAGCGACTAGCCTTCGTTCCTGGTTCCTTTCTCAGATACACCACCTGTTTACTTCGATCATCTAGTTTACTCGTATGTACTGCAGGTATTTTCATGTTTACTATGCAGCCAAATACTTTAACATGGCTGATGTCTGGTTTATGGCCACACCATGCTTCGTATGGAGTTCGACCCTTCAGCACTTTAGTTGGCAATCTGTTCAATATATATATAGAATGGCGTACGGCTTCTCCCCACATATTTGAAGGCATCTTCGATCCTTTGAGAAAACTCCGTGTCATTGCTGCCACAGTACGGTTCCCACGCTCCACAACTCCATTTTGTTGTGGAGTGTACGGTGCCGTGTACTGTCTTTGGATCCCCATGGTCTCACAAAATAGACAAAATTCTGTACTGCAAAACTCACCTCCTTGGTCAGTTCTTAGTATCTTGATTTTCCTTTCCGTTCTTCTTTCGACCAGTGCCTTGAATTTCTTAAAGTGTTCAAATGCTTCTCCTTTCGTTTTCAACATATAAACCCACATTTTCCTAGTACAATCATCAACAAACAGTAAAAAATAGCTGTTGGCTGTTGGCGTTGAAGGAGTAATTGGCCCGCAAAGATCTGCATAGATCAATTCTAGTGGCTCTTTTGCTGTAAATAGTGCTTGACCAGGAAATGGTTTGCGAATCTGCTTCGACATTAAACACCCTTCACACCTTCCCTTTGGTTGTAAGAATTTAGGAATTCCCAACGCCATCCCCTCTTTGGCCATTAGTTCCATTGCTTGAAAGTTGACGTGTCCAAGACGATTATGCCACAACCATGTTTCTTCTTCAATTCTTGACAGTCCACACATTAATTTGCTTTCCTCAAGGCTAATCTTGTATAGTCGATTTGGTGACCTCAATACCTTCATTAGCAATGTACCCCCTTGATCGTAGACCCTTAGTTGATCCTCTTCCAGTATTACCTTGCTACCCTCCTCCGACAGTTGTCCCAAACTCAGTATATTATTACACAGGTTTGGAATATAGTATACGTCATGTAAACTCCATTCCTTACCATTCTTGCACATAAACGAAATTACTCCTTTACCTTGGATGGTGACCGTAGAGCCATCGCCAAATCTAACTTGCCCCGTGATTTTTTCGTCTAGCTCTTTGAATTTTCCACGTTCACCCGTCATGTGCTGACTAGCTCCGTTGTCGAGGTACCATACCTGAGACATTCTAGTTTCCCCATTTCGTTTACTGAGCACTGGTTTTACCCCTTCTTCATTTAATAAAACCATGCCATCCTCTTTTCCATTACATTCTGTGAGCAACAGAGTTGGCTCGTCTTCTTCAGCCTGAGTCATATTCACCTCTGGCTTTTGTTCCCTCTCCTTTCGTGGTCTTCGACACTCAGAGGCGAAGTGTCCATACGTTCCACAGTTATAGCATTTCACAGTGTTCTTGTCACGAGTTCCACGACCAGCATTTCTGCCTCGAGTATCAGTTCCTCGATTCTTTTGTGTCCACGACCCTTCTCCTCCATTTCTGTTTGTTCTATTCATCCATTCTTCCCTTGTTAACAAAAGTTTTGCCACTGTGGATTCACGTTTCGACCATTCCTCTTCGGTGAGCAGTAACTGTCCCCCTTCAATTTCATTTCGACCTTTCGTTCGCTCATCATGTGCTTTGAGTGAACCAATGACTTCCTCGACAGTCATTTTCTCCAATTCCCCAAATTGTTCAATTGTTGAAACAATCTGTAGGTATTTGTTCGGCATTGCACGGAGCAGTTTTTTCACAACATAACTCTCTGAAATCCCCTCACCAAGAGCTCGTATATTCGTTACCAGACCATTTAACTTCATGCAGAAGTCGTCCAGTTGATCTGTCTCCTTCATCCTTAAAGTTTCAAATTCGCTCTTCAACGTTTGAACTTTAGCTTTCTTAACGCGATCTTCCCCTTGACACATAGTCTTTATTGCTTCCCACTCCTCTTTCGAAGTCTTCTTCTCAGCCACGGATAGTAGCACGTCCTCGGGTATACTTTGATATATGGCTGCAAGAGCAATTTGATCGTGTTTCTCATCGACGGTAGTCTCTTTGTCGTTGACCTCCACAGCATCCCAAACACCATGTGCCTTCATGAAAGCCTTCATTTTCAGGGCCCAAGCGGTGTAGTTACTTCTGGCCAACATGGGATAATTTAAACCAATTGCACCATCCTTCAGCTTAGTCTTCTCCGTAGTCATCCTTGGCATATACTTGGGCATACAGTGTGTACACCTTGCTCTGATACCAAAATAATGAAAACTTTCTTAGATATAATTATAAATATACTAACTGTATGTTTAAAACTGGAAAACAAAGTTGATTTGAACGGTATAAACTCCCTTGCTCATATTCAAATGAAAACACTTACAAGAATTAAAATAGTAATCCACACGTAGGTGGTAGCTAAAAATTAGCTAACAAAACTCCTTTCTATGCTCCACTAATTTTATTACTGCACCCTATTCTCCTAAAAATACTCTAACAACAAATGACCAAATCAGACAACGTTCAACACCTAATAATTCTACTGATTATTTATTTAGACACCTAAGTTTAGATTAAATAAAATCCAACAAGAAGAAGGTTGGTGTGCTCGAAGTGCCTTTAAACTCCTCCAAATTGATGAGGAATTTAACATATTTGATGATACGCAATCACCACTATTCCTAGACTTTCTCATATTTCTCCTAATATATGCTACACAATTGGGTTTCGAGGAGACATGCTACACTATAAGTTGGTTTCTTGTTCATTATAAAGGCGTAAGGCCTTTTTTAATGTCCAAAAAACTTGGTCAGCGTCTAAAATCATGGAATCCCGGTGAAGAGCCAAAGGTAGCAACGGGTGAATTATTTAGTGTTTAGATTCAGGACCAATTGTCTAGTTATTTAGTTATTTAAAAGCTGTCTACAATACTCACCTTGCTCCTGATGATAGTGCTCCAAGAAGGAATTATCAATTTTCAATCACCTAATTGGATTAGATATTAGGTGAGAAATGGAAAACCTCTACATTCATATGCGCCAATTAGGCTATCTGTGAGTCAGAGCTTCATAAACAGATGCTAAGATTTTAAAAAACTTATAGTCACTCATAAAAAAGCTAACTTTTTTCTTTTGCGAAGTAACAAAAAACCAACATTGTTTCTTCTGTGTTGATAAATAATTAGATTATGATATGTTGTATTTGGCAGCTAGGAATAAATGACAGCAAAAGAGGAAAATGATATAAGCTTGCTTCAGCCACTTACTACATGTCTTGTATATTTAAAATTTAAAAGTACATCCTTGAGGTTTTGAATGGACACATACATCAGTCGGAATCAACTCGTCATATTACATTGCATATTGTTTCAATGAATGGTTTCATTTTTATTTCCTAATTTTACTTTTTATGTCAGGGATGAAGTTTTGAAAGGAAGGGGTTTTAAATGCACAAGAGGAATAATGGTTTCAGAAGCAATTTCTTTGTTTCGAAGTTTTAGTGTTTTCCACAATAGACAAGGAAAGTGGTCCAACTATCTTTTACATAACGCCATTAAGGCAGCATCCCAGTAGTCAACAACAGCGGTTCAGCATAAAATGAAAGCTAAGCGGGGGGGCTTTCTTTCATAACCTTGCCTCCCACCTGCTTGTTGCTGGAATAGCAGCGTATAGGTGCTACTGTTTATAGTCTATTGTGTACTTATTAAAGACTTAATTGATACATGAGTAGATTTCATCAATATTTACATTCTAATACTAGCGCATTCGCTTATAACAGGTATCTAGGTGCATCCCATGATGTCCCGTCACTAGTGGATAAGCTTCTGCATCAACTTGCTAGCAAACATACCATTGTTGTGAACGTATATGATACGACAAATAAAGTTGCACCAATAAATATGTATGGTACCAATAGTATCGAGACAGGTTTGCTGCACATAAGCACACTTGATTTTGGGGACCCTCCTCGGAAACATTAGATGTATTGCAGGTCAAACTTTGTTGGTGTAGATTACATATCTGTGTAGCAGTAGGAATATGCATATTGTTCTTTTTTTGTTGCTAATTATTTTTTAGAATTTCCTTGCAGGTTTAAGCAGAGGGCTCCTCCACCATGGGCCGCAAGAACAACATCTGTTGGTGGTTCTTGTAATAATTTTGCTTCTGGGACACATCTTTCATGCTTGAGCCTGAAGATGTTCCTTTTGATTAAATTGATGTAGAGAATGGTTATGTAATATTTTTTGTTATTAATTAGTTTGAATGTAGTTACTTCTCTTTTGTGGTTGGAGACTAGTTCTTTAGATAATAAATTTGATATTTGTTGGCATGGGATAATTGTAATTGTTATATACTATAATGCAGTATTCGTTGGTATAAAGTAAAGGTTACTGAAAATTGCAATTTTAATTTATTTTTTTTAAATTGACCTAAAGCATCGGTCCATGAAAAACCCAACACTTATAACATGTATTTATGTGTCGGTCTTTTAATTGACCGACGCCAATAGTAGGACTATATGCGTCGGTTCTTGGAAAACCCGACACTTATAAACTGTCTTTATGCGTCGGTTCTTTAAACAGCCGACGCTTTTAGCAGCTTATATGCGTCGGTTTTTTAAGAAACCGACGCTATAAGCAACTCTTATGTGTCGCATATTTAACCAACACTGAAGACTTATACCTATAGCGTCCCCTACATATACTACGCCTAAAAACCGACGCTAAAGGCCTTTTTGACCGACGCTAAAAGTCATTTCTGTACTAGTGGCCCCTACTTTTACGCAATACTTGTTAAGATAAGACAAGTAAGAAAATTTTCGATTTCTTATGAATAAAAGAAATATTTGATTAAAGTAGCTGGTAGACTAGAGACCGATAACACTACAATTTTTAGTATAAAGGAGGAAAGAACGCATAAGAGGACTCCTTGACACCAACCCAATAATTATTATTTTTATTGAAGCCATGGTCAATAAGTGCTTCCGGATCCCCAGGTTTTCCTGCATTGTTATCAAATAAGCCGAAGCCTACTAGCCCAAATGCAGCCAACTTGGTTAACAACAAGCCCACCACAGGCCCCCAAAAGATCATGATTTGTTGGTGCTTACTAGTAGTAGTACTTTGCCTTATAAACTGAACAGAAGTCCCAAATTTACTCGATGTGAGACTGGGGTGTTACAAACTCCCCCACCTAAACTCATGACGTCCTCGTTAGGTCTGAACGGATAGCCCACATGTTCATATCGTTCCTCCTTAGCCATTGTGGGATAATACCGGCCGACTTCGTGTCTCCACCTCTGGACCTTTATCTATTGTAGGATAATACCACCAGCCTTCGTGTCCCCACCTCCGGAAACTTGACGCGTCAAGCTTTCGAAAGTCGGCTCTGATACCATATGTGATGACCCGGGTCAAATCCTGGGTAATTTTTCGAAAATTAGGTCAAGTCCTGATTCTGAGTCCGAATAAGCCGAAGCCTACTAGCCCAAATGCAGCCAACATGGGTAACAACAAGCCTACCACAAGCCCCAAAAGATCATGATTTGTTGGTGCTTATTAGTAGTAGTACTTTGCCTTATAAACTGAATAGAAGTCTCAAATCTATTCGATGTGGGACTGGGGTGTTACGTAGGTAAAAAAAAAGAAGGATATGGATTTGGGGGGAGAGAGAGAAGATTTGGGCAATTAAAATAATCCAACCACAAGGTGACCGGGAATTTTTTCCAATACTGATGATCAGAGTAAATAAATGTCAGAATTCACACAAAATGAAGAAGAGATTATGAAGGGAGAGACACCGAAAAATGATAAGAAAGAAAAGAGACACCGAAAAATGATAAGAAAGAAAAAGATATACACGATGGAAGATGATCTTAATGGAGAAGATGATAGATCGTCATTAAAGTTGAAGACGAGACTGTGTTTTTTATGTATTGATAGAGGAGGGGGAATATTATAATAAATGTATGGTTATGATTATAATTGATCGTTTTAAACGAATGATTAGGATTGGTTTCTAGTTTCTTTTTTTATTTCGTTATCTATTCGATCACTTCACTGTGTATATATATATATATATATATATATATATATATATATATATATATAAATATAGAGAAAAATCTATACCAAGAAACATGTATGGGTGATTAATACTTACCCGAAATTTGACGTAAAAAAATACGGTCTAAGGGTCGTATTTATGAGTTTTGAGTTGAGTTGGGTAAAATTTTACTCGAAATAATTGGGTCATTTTTAAATTAAATCAAAATATCCAAACATAATGTATTTATTTTTTGGGTTGAGATTGGTAAAATTTACTCGAAAGAATCGGATCATTTTTAAATTAAATCAAAATATCCGAACCCAACCTGTTTATTCTAATAAAACATGTAACGTGTTATACACATGTTACATTTTATATGGCCGAGTCTAGAATGCCCATAACCCATACCATAGTAGCCCACTAACAATAAGTCATATAAACCCAAGTTGTAACCCTAGTCTCACATATCATTTTATTTGCAAACTACCTTCCCTCTTCTCTCCAGTCTTGATCTCCTCCCTCCCCCAATGTCTAAACCCTAGTCTCAATTTAGTTGTATCTAAACCTTATTCTAATCTCTTGAAGTAAATATCTGAGCTTGGTAATTTATCAGATCTCAATTAAAATATATTTCATTTGGTAAATATCTTGTTATAGATATTTATAAATTCAGCAACAAGCTAACAACAACAAGTTCTAAATCTTGTTACACAATCAAGTCAACAAGTGCTCTTGCATCTGACGGATTTCTTTTCAAAGTGTGAAGAACTTGTGTGCGTTAATAAATGGAGTGTTTTTACAAGTGTCTTGCCATTGGTGCTTCATATTTCAGATTACGGTACCAGTTGATATTATATCAGTTCAGGTCGTATCAGGTAGTACATGACCCATTTGTAACTCGTGTCAAAATAAGTCGCTTTTAGGTAAATAACAATCTCAACAGGTCTGGGTTCCGGTTGAGTTTTTATAACGTGTTTCGGGTCTGGGTTGAGGTTGATCTAAAAAAAAGATGGGCCATAGTCAACCTCTAAATATAAATACACAGATCTAAAAAGAATATTTAAAATTTATATGTTCGACTCTCTCTCCGTCCACATACTATCTATATCTCGATTAGGAATTCAATTTGAGTTTAGAGCGGATTGAGGGCTACAATTCGGTTTCTCTCGTTCCACATTTACAACATCGTCATTCTTTGTATCTCGATTACATATTATGATACATGAGATCATATTTTTTCTTTACCTTCTTATTTTATCTTACTTGGATATGTTCATTTTGAATCATGTAAATGTTGTCTTAAATTCAATCATTTTGGCCAAAATTTGAATTCAAATAAAATGAGATTGAATTTAAAGTAACACTAACATGGTCCAAAATTAACATATCCAAGAAAAAGAGTAGAAGAAGACTTGGGAATAATTTGACTTTATGTCTTCCAATATGTAATGGAGCATAAAAGGTCCATCCTTTGGTATGTCAAGACCTTGCCAGTCCTGGTCTTGCGTAACATATATTCCAATAGTCAGCTAAAGAAGTTGAGCCTCTGAGCTCAAATGTTATTGATTTATATTGTTCTTTTCATAGAAGATTCATAATATTTTTTTTCACATTGTGCTCCTCCTCTTTCCTCCTTGCAACATGATTCCTAATAGTCATTTATAGACGCGATACACAAAAAGTCAATGGTAGCATATTCTATTATAATTCATAATTTATATTAATACAATTTAATGTTTTTGGATTTTAGTTGATATTATCTTAGTCATTTTTTCCTTGATACAATTGTTTGTAATGTTGGAAGGAGAAAAGAGCCTCACAATGTAAAAAAAGTTGTTTTGGATCCTCGAAAAAAAAGAATTAACTAAGTCCATTTCATGTGAATGCCGAGACTCCACCTCTATGTTGGAATATCACTACAATAAATCTGGCCAATTATGACGGAATCGCTGAGCGCGCCAAACTTATGACGGAATTACAAATCTGTCGTAAATGTGACCATTTACGACGAAAAACTTAGGACGAAACGTTGGGCGCGCGTTACTTACGACGGAAATGAAACTTACGTCGCAAATACTTATGACAGAATTACAAATCTGTCGTAAATGTGACCATTTACGACGAAAAGCTTATGACGAAACGTTGGGCGTGCCTTACTTACGACGGAAATGAAACTTACGTCGCAAATCCTTATGACGGAAAATACATTTCGTCGCAAGTTCAATATGTTATTATTTTTTCGAAATTAGATTTATTTATGCTAAACTGAATATATGACGAAAATTCCGTCATAAGTATACTTACGACAGAATTTTGTTCCATCGTAACTTAGCATGTGTAAAATTCACCACCCATTTCTTATCCTAGTGTCACTTTTACAAAATTAGCCGTTTAAAATAATATTTTAAATACACTTAGGACGGAATCCTAAATTCCGTCGTAAATTAGGCTATTTAAAATTCCCCAGCTACTATCCCCTTTCCTACTCTCATTAATTATTCCACTCCTTTTTAACAAAAACACATCTTCATATCATTTATAATGACATAGCAACCACGATTACAACAATCATCAATGTAAGGATTCAATTTTAAATTCCTCTATTTTATTTTAATGCATCTATAAATGTGATTTATTTTAAGTTCATAACATGTTCAATATATATATGTGTGTGCACTTGTGTTATTGATTTATATTTTTTTTTATAGTTGTAGATGTCTTATGATACCAGTTGGATCTCTAAACGAACTATACCCGGTTATTATGGTTTCACGGATGAATACACTAAAGGGGTTCAAGATTTCTTGGCATTTGCAAAAAAAAATAGTAAGGATCCGAATAATCCGGAACTTTTAATTAGATGTCCGTGTAATACATGTAGGAATTAACTCATTCAACTCGTTCCCAATGTCGAGTTCCACTTATTTGCAACCGGTTTTCTTGAGAGTTACACTGTATGGCATTATCATGAAAAATAAAGTGGGCCGAGAGATGAAGAAATGATTGATCGTGAAGATGAGTTTGATGAATATGAAATGTTGAGGGATGCCTTTAGAGGAGAAGATTTTGGAGAGGAATATAGTCAACACGAGGATCCGAACGAGCAAGCGGCTAAATTTTTAGAAAATGTCAATAGCGTCGCGGAACCAATATATCCGGGCAATACCAAGTACTCGCAACTGAAGTTTGTTACGAGATTACTACATTGGAAGCATCATAATAAATGTAGTGATAAGGCATTTGATGAGCTGCTCCTTTTACTTGGAGATGTCTTTCCGGAGGGGCATAAGCTTCCTTTTAATTATTATAGATTGTGAGCATCATCTGCATTTTCAGGATCATTATGTTAGCATATGTGAAAAGAAAGGCGTTGATCCTTAGACGACCCAAATCCATAGCTGGATAGAGGCAGTGGGAGGTGTACGGAAGAATATGATTATTGGACACCCGCGGCTTCGACCTTCTGATGTTTATGGTATATTCTTGTTATACTTGAAATTTTTTACACTCTCAAATTGTCTCATATCATTTATTCCTACTAATAATATTTTTATATTTGCGTAGGGTCTGATGAACGTCCCCCACCGCCTCTAAAAGGGGAAGGAAGCTCCGGCAGATCTGCCTTTGCTCGCTTACAAGATGATATGTTTATGAGGGTTGTGGATGAGACCTTGGCCCAGGCCCGAGCAAATCTGGATGAGTACACGCTGACAGCCGAGGAGGTTAGTCTCTTAGCACGTAATGTGGCCGAAGGTGACTCTTCGGTACGTTCAGACCATCCAATTGCTAGAGAAACAAGACAGGCTATTATTCGGGTCGTGGTTGAGGTACTAAACGGACCTGGTGCACTTAAGGTAAACTTACTTGTTATTACTATGTTTTTGTTAGTTTGAGAATTTGTCCCCTTTACTTTTTTCGGTAGGGATGCAACATTATATTTGTTATAACAATTAGGGCCTAGTTTGGTTGGATGTAATCCATCAGTGTAACTAGAATTTCCTTGGAACTTGTATAAATCACATTGTTTGGTTGAATGATTTTGAAATTAAACCAAGGAACCCAAAGTTCGTGCGCATCTGTAATTAAGGTAAAATAAAAGAAATAAGTTACTGGTGGTCACCTAGAGTTGCACACTACACGTGTACATTATTCTCTTTTATCATCAGTAATAATAATAAAATCTGTGCAAAATAATATTTTAAGATGTATATTAAAAACTAGATTCATAAATACATTTTTATATATTTTACACTTAATTTAATTATTTATATATCAATTCCATAAAAATAATATTCCATCATTAATTATTTAAGTCATGAAAATAAAATCTTATTTATCTTTTGAATATATGAATGAGAAATCATAAAAATGATCTATATTAACTTTTTAATACAACATATAATACTTAAATTTATTTGTTAATTTGTATAAGTAAATAACTATTATTATTTAACAAGAAAAATTTAGACATAAATTATCTTAGCAATTGAGTAATAAATCAAACTTGAATGTGTTATTTTGTTAACCAAACACAGTTTTTTTATTTACACTGCATCATGTAACTTATTGGTTCCATGGAATTTAAAGTTACCTAGGTAACTACAAAGTCACTGAAAAAAACAAGGCCTAGGTATAACATTTGTTAGGAGCATTGGAACCAGCATGACCCAAACAGAAATACATTCTGGAAGCTTGTGTTATTGTCTTAAGATGTTTTTGTAATCGTTCCTGATTTCGTTCAAAGTGAAATTAACTTTGTTTTTTGGTGCTGTCTAGTTCCATGTTTGAGATAGTTTAGTATGGGCTTTGCAATGCGTGATACACAATAGTTTTGGCAGAATATTACTTGATATCATACCTCTTGGACATTACCTTTTCTGCATTTCCACCAATTTTGTTTTAGTAATTATTTGCATGTAATTCTTGTCACCATGTGACTTAATCATATTATAAGTTGACTGAGCTATTGTAGAATATAATTATTTGAAGTTTTATCGCCATTAAACTTTAGCTGAACAGGTGAGACGGTGAGACGGTAAGATGGGAAAAAATACGGGATAGGTTAATTAGATAATTGGTTTTTAGATAATTGTTCAAATATATTACATGCTAATTGATTTTATTAACAATTCAACTTGCATAACAAATGTTAAACAAGGGGATTTTGTGATGTTATAGTAGAACTTGCTAATCGACCTTGAGCAGCTGTTAAGTTCAGTTTTTTTGTATCAAGGAACGTGTTTCAAAATTTAGCAGGGAACATTAGTTTTTAGGTAAAGAAAATGCAAAAACTGAATGAAATAGCTACTGTGGTGGAGTACTAGAGAGACCACGGAGTGTTACTTTTGGGTCTAGTTCCTGTGAGAACCAACTAAATAGGAACAAAATTGAGAACTACTAAGGCTTAACACTTTTGATACTCAGGTTCAACAATTTCTAGTTAAGTAAGTTGTACCCTAGGAAATCTTAAACCTAATTGTGGAATGGTGAACCCCAGACGAATATATACTTGTACCGCAGTTTTAAATGCATGATATTTCATTTGGCATAGTCTTTCCCATCAGTTTATTTGATTTACTATGAATGTGTGTGACAATCATTATTTTCTGTACATTGTAGGGGAAGGCCCCGGCCGATGATGATGACGATGTCGACGATGGAGACCCCGATGATGAGGATACTGAATCTGATGAAGACCATGATATGAGTGCTATGCCTCACGTATCTCATGGTGGTCCTAGAATCAAGGGTTGAGTATTAATGTATGAATTTAATTCAGAATATGAATGCTTGTAAGATAATCTAAGTTATGTTGTGAACTAAACTTTTGTAACATGATCTATGTTTATGTTGGATGGTTTAAACTTTTGTGTGGTCGGATATGGATTTATGATAATATTTATGTGACTTTGGTACTTTTATATTTGGATTCGTTTAATTGCTTTTATATTTACTTTGTAACATGATCTTGTAGAAGTTTGTAACATGCTTGTTACAAACTTTCATGTTTGATTGTGGTGTTGGCTTGTATGTAGATTGTGGTGTTGGATTGTATGTAGGCTGAGATTTAATTTGGAAGCCGAAAATAGCTGGAAATTGAAAAAGCAGCAGAATGCTCCTTCCAGGCAGTACAACTTATGACGAATTTCTGGGTAACTTGCGACGAGTGTTCATTCCTTTTTCTTTTTTTTTTTCAAATTTAATTGTGGTATAAGGTGGGTCCCAAATATTAACTTATGACAAAAAATCATCTTAAGTTATGAACTTTCGACATTTTTTTCCGTCGTAAATGAATTTATTATTTTATTGCAAAACTGGGTCCCTCTTTTGAACTTATGACGAACATTGGAACTTAAGACGAAATTTATACTTGTGACGAAAATTTTAACTTAAGACGAAATTGATACTTGTGACGAAAATTCAAACTTAAGACGAAATTTATATTTGTGACGAAAATCTGAACTTAAGACAAAATGTATAATTGTGACGAAAATCTGAACTTAAGACTTGAGCAAAAATGACGAAATTTTTCCGTCGTAATTGGATCAATTGCGACGATTTCAGTGTAAATTTTTCGTCGTAATTGGCCAGATTTGTTATAGTGTATTGATCTTGGACGTTAGGCAACACCAAATAGCAAACTTTCTAGGTTACAATTAGACAACGGACCTTTGTTTCCATTTACAGCATCATCGTGTTTTTGATCTCGGTTACATATAAGGAGACATGAGATCATATTCTTTCATATTCTTTCCCTACTTTCTTATATTAGTTTTCTTGGATATACTCATTTTGAACCATGTTAATGTTGTCTAAACTTCTATCATTTAAGAGAAAATTAGAATTTGATCTAAATGAGATAGAATTTAAAGCTACACTACCATAGTCCAAAATTAACATATCCATGAAAACGAGTGTTACCAAAACATCACCATCGACTCAAATAGACCGTCGTTTTTCATGCAATGTTTACAAAGCAGTCAATTAACTGCAGCCATGGACTGAATTGAATGTATGTAAATCGAATATTTATTTATTTTTATTTTTTGCCGCGAAGGTAAAGATTTTATTGCTCAATCAAATCTTTACATAGAACATAATTAAATTCCGGATGGACATCTCACATCCTCCACTTACGATCAACTATTGAACAACTGTATCTCGCTAATTAGTGAGCTACTCTATTCACATATTGCTTTACGAACCTTAACTTAGTGTTTTGATCTTCCAACCCCAACAAGAGTTCCCTACATTCTTCTATTACTCTCCTAAGTAGGATAAACTAGAGAAGAACTGCGAATTAGTTGTACATGTTGGGGTTCGCCCCGAATTCCTAAATAAGTTAAGAATCCTATTATGAGCAGTATTCTAATTTGTGATAATTGAGAAAAGTCTTATTCTAGTAGAGATAAGAATTGTGGAACATTTCTATCCAAGATAAGAAAAGATGGTAATTGTCACAAATAGAATTGAGATATATTAGGATTAGAATATTTGTGGTGCCTATAAATATAGATATTTGTAGGGGTTTTGAAGTATTGCAAAAGTTAGAGAGTTGTGTGCGATACACAAGAGAGAGCTTTTGTAATCAATGTGAGGTGATTGTATTCAAGAGTGTTGAGTGAGAGAGCGACTCCAAACTTGTAATACATTCATAGTGGATTTGTGGTTTTACCCTCCATTGAGGGGTTTCCACGTTAAATTGTTGTGTTCTTTACTTTCGTGATTGTTATTGTGTCTACTTAACGTTGATGTTAGGTCCTGATAAGTTTGTAGAAGGGGGGTTGAATACAAACTATACCGTTTTATCGAAATTTGTTCGTTTAAGATTAAACAATTTAGAGCAAATTAATGCGGAATAAAAACTGAAACAATATTCAAGTTAAATAGAAACTCTATTAAACTTGAGGAGTGTTACAACTTTGATCACTGATTACAAAGAACTTAATAAAACAAATCTAGAATAAATTCGACATGAATTTATCTATTTTTGTAATAAAAAGGATCGAATACTAAAAAGTAGTTCGATATAAAATCTAGGGATTATGATCCGCTAGAAAGCTAAAGCAATACAAGAGATACAATTCTTATGAATTAAATGTTGAAGAACAATCAAGAATTAAATCTCTGCAGAATTTTGTAGCTTGACAGTTGAGAGAAGTAATGAAGAGAGAATGAAATATTTGTTGCTATCTCTTTTTGCTTCTGTATGAATTGATACAAATTATGTCAACTGCCTTGTCTTTTATATATAAAACACACTGCATTCTTTTTGTTTTAATCCAACCCACGTGCAATACTATTTTACAGAATTGCATTAGGAAGACTTAAACAAACACAATGATTTTACACTTAGAAGACAATCGGGAAGACAGTCATTTGTACATGGAAGACAATCGGGTAAACTGAGATTTGCTCTAGGAAGACATTCGGGAAGACTCACTTGTGAGTCTTCCTAGTTTAAAAACTAAGTCTTCCTAGTACAAAATCTAAGTCTTCCTAGTTCAAATATATTCTAATTTAAATAATTAACTAAGTAAATTATGTATTAAATTAATTCTTTGCAGAATTAATTTAATAAATAATATACTTAATAATATTAATTATTTATAAGAGAATAAATAGAATTAGTTGACTTCTCAATTAAATCCAGAATCACTTAAAACTTAGATAAATAACAAACAAAATAGTACGTTGACACTCGATGTACTGTCTGGTTCATGAGTGACTAACGACAATGTCTGTTCTTTATCTATTTAACTTTAAGCAGTGATTCACTTCCTTCTCATTCAAGAACTCCGTAATCAGTATCTTTTTCTGTCACCACTTGAAATCTCTGTCACTTTAATAAATCCAATGAGCTTGAATACTTCATTGAGGCTTGATCAATAAATTGAGCTTCTTTCAATGTAGAATCACTTCAAGTCTGTAGATGACTTTAATCTTCATTCTTTGACAGATATAACCTTCTGAGATTCCTGTGACATTTGATTTTTATTATTTACTTATTACATCTTAATTAAAGTTGAGTAGAATCCTCGGTGTTTACAAATAGGACTAGACATATGCCTTTCAGTTGATCTATAGTGGAAGCGATCCTAACAAACTGGTATCAGATCTTGGGTTCGAGGAGTAGATTTGGTGTTAAACAGAAGGCAATCACAAAGTAAATTACAAAAATTCGCAGTAATTTTCTGGTCTGCGCAGCTGTGATTGGGAAGTCATCCGTGGTCGGAACGTCCTGATTTTCGAACAGTAGATTCGTTACATCAATATCTAAAATCTGAACGGTGGAGATCGGATTTTGGGTTCGGGAGGATGTGATTTTTGGTGTCCAAAGTTGACTGTTTGCGCGTGGATAGTTGGTCGTGAGTTGATCTTTTCTTGGCTTGATGGAAGATCTAAAGTCGTTGAGGATTGATGCACCCAAGTATGATGGGAAGACGGATTTCACTATGTGGAAATTAACTGTCAAGGATGTGTTATTTCAACAAGGACTTGATGATGCCTTGGAGAAGGCGAAGCAAAAAGAGATGAGTGATGTAGATTGGGCGAAGATCCAGAAGAGAGCGGCGAGTACAATCAGGCTAGCACTTGCACCCGATGTGAGATATAACGTGTTGAAGGAGTCGACACCGAAGGAGATATGGGACAAGTTAGCAAGCATATACGCTTCGAAGTCGTTGAACAACAGACTTAATTTGAAGATGGAGTTGTACTCTTTAAAACTGGATGACGAAAGTAGTCTCCATGATCACATTAGTTGTTTTAATCAGCTGGTATGTCATCTGGCTAATGTTGATGAGCCAATGAAAGATGAGGAACAAGCTTTGGTGTTGTTGTCATCGTTGCCAAAGTCCTTCAAGTATTTTAAGCAAACGCTTTTAGTAGGGAAGACAACTCTTACGCTTGATGATGTGTTAAAGGCGTTAAGAGATAATGAGAGGATGACAAAGGATGTTGTTTCTCAAAGTGGGGCAGTTTTAGCTGTCGAAAGTGCTGAAAGAAGGAGTCGCAACCGCAATGACCTGCAAGGAAGAAGTAAATCTCGGTCGAGTAAGAGGAATATGAGCACTGTTGAGTGCTATTATTGTGGTGAAACGGGCCATATGCAGATGTTATGTCCAAGCTTTAAAGAAGATGTGAAGTCCTTTAAGCAGATGAAAGGAAAGAACAAAGTTGATGATGCGGACTCTACACTTGTGATCGATGAGGGAGAGTTTTTGATGGCGAGTGAGGATACCGTTCCTGGTTCGGTGAAGAATAAATCAGAATGGGTGATGGACTCTGGTGCTTCTATGCATATATGTAGGGATCGAGCAATGTTTGAGACCTTATGTACTGATGAAAGTCTTGGTAATATTGTTGTGGGGAATGATGAGAAGATGAAGGTTCAAGGAGTTGGAAATGTTCGTCTTAAACTCCATGATGGTACGATCAAGAAAGCTCTCAATGTGAGATATGTACCAGATACATCAAAGAAGGTGTTATCTTTGAGTGTGTTGGCATCACGTGGGTACAGATTCGTTGGACGAGGGCGAAGTTGCAAGGTGATTCTACAAGGGATGATGCATAAGAAGAACTGTTGGTCCTTGTGTATTGCAGAAGGGGGGGGGGGGGGGATGAATGCAATACTGATAAAATTCAATCTCAGTTTCAACAACTAAAACTAAGATTTAATGTTATCAATAATATGTATGCATTCTCAAACAGTATAATAGAGAAGACAGGATTCACAAAATAAATGTTTTATTTATTTTGCAAAGTGTTGCTACAACCTCAAGCCAGAATTCTTGAGCTTCGATCTTCTTCAAGACACTTGCTTGTCTTCGTTACATATCTAGAATGAATTGACAGTAGGTATAAGACTAATCCTATCACTATCAGTCACGGGTTTGTGAAGCTGCTGTCACTGTCAAGTGGCAGCTTCTTACAGATTGTCTTACCCATGTGACTTTCCTAAATTGCTAATATGTCAGATATACATTATAAAGAAAGCAACCTAGATTCATTCTATTTCCAGCTTAAGCAATTCAGCAAATAAAGACTTGACCTTGCTCTTGAATTGATTCACTTTTGTTTTGCAGTGCTTGAAGCTTCTGTCGTAGTCTTGCAGACTTGGTGCAGCTTAGGGATACTGCAACACGCCTGTTTCTTGAACATTGAAACTGTCACGGGATTTGACTGGAAAAGATACTTAGAACAAGGGTCTTTCTTGAAACAGTTACTTTTGCCACATAGCTTGCTGTCACAGGAATGTGCTTTTGGTGACAGTAGGGGTTCCCCGCATAGTGTGTTGTCGAGGTTTCCAAGCTTGCTGTCGAGGGCTAAAGTTGATGTCGCGTAGTCTTCCGCCAATGTTGCTGTCAGAGTGAATATGCTGTCTTGACTTGCAATATTCTGTCTTCTTGTAATCTTACTGTCGAAGCTTTAGGACAGTAACCTTTATTCATGTTGTCATCTAATTATGTATCCTTTGAGACTTGAACACAGCAAGTGAACTTCTTTCAAATTATACAACTAGAATAACATTACATACTGATTACAAGAACATACTTTGGCTGTGACAGTATGTTCTACTTAATTAAAAAATTAAGTACAATCAAAGTTAAGTTGTTTCTATGTTATCACTCATAAATCCCAACAATCTCCCCCAATTTGTTTTTATGGAAAATAACAACAAATTTACAATATGTGCTGACAACTTAACTAACAAGATCAGAATGGATTAAGAATTTTTTACTTAGCTTGAGATTTCCTCTTCTGCCTTGCTACATCCTCTCTTTTGAGAGCTTCTACCAAGCAGCCTCTTAGACCTTCTATAAGAGAAATTTCAGCAGCAGAAACTGCAGCATCCTCTACTTCCTCAATGATCTTCTTTATGGTAGGAGAGAGGAGAGAACTAGCATCCCTGAGAGGAGAGAAACTTACGACGGATTTTTCCGTCATAAAAGAGTTGTTGGGGTGGTAAATTCAAAATTTTCCCAAAAATATTTGGCGGTAAATTAAAAAATTTCCCAAAAAAATAGGCGGGAAAATCAAATTTTTGGAGTCCAATAACTTATGACGGATTCCGTCGTAAGTTAGCACATGTTTTTAATTTTTTTGAATTTTTTTTGATGATTCAACTAATTCATAAATTTTAGTGATGTTTTTAAAATATTTAGGAGAAATTACCTTTATTTTGTTTAAGGTTATAACAGTCAACTTGTGATTTGATTATTAATCTATCTAGTGTTTAGACCCATATTGGCATTTTGATTTTTTTAAAAATATTTAGTGACGATCCAACCGTATTGATGTCAAGATATATATGTTTGAGTGATATTCTAAAAATATTAAAAAAATTTAGAATTTATTTGTTTCGAGATTATAGTAGTCAACTAGTGATTTGACTATTACTTCTAACTAGTGTTTAGTCTCGGATTGGTGTTTTATTTTTTTAAAAATATTTCCCGATGATTTAACTGTATGGATATCAAGATTTATATGTTTGAGTGATATTCCAAAAATATTAGGAAAAAAAACAAATTAATTTGTTTCGAGATTATAGTAGTCAACTAGTGATACGACTATTACTTCTAACTAAGGTTTAGTCTCGGATTGTTGTTTTGATTTTTTAAAACATATTTTTTGAAGATCTAACCGTGTGGATATCAAGATTTATATGTTTGAGCGATATTCCAAAAATATTAGACAAAAATAAATTTATTTGGTTTGAGATGATAAAAGTCACTAGTTATTTGACTAGTACTTTAAATAAGTGTTTAGTCCCATATTTGTATTTTGATTTTTTAAACATTATTTACTGATGATCCAACCGTATGGATGTCAAAATTAATATATTTGAGTGATATTCCAAAAATATTAAAAAATAATAAATTTATTTGTTTCGAGATTATTATAGTCAACTAGTGATTTGACTATTACTTCTAATTAGTGTTTAGTCCCGGATTGGTGTTTTAATTTATTTTTGAAAATGTTTTTCAATGATTCAACCATATGGATGTCAAGATCCCCCGATTTAATTAAAAAATAATATTAAAAAGGGTGGACCCCACAGAAAAAAGTGGGCCCATTAATTTTTCTAATTTTTAACCCTAAACCATAAACCCTAAACCCGAACCCTAAACCCGAATAATTTTTTAATTCATTTATTCGACGATCCAACCGTACGGATGTTAATCGGTACTCATTCTAGTGTTGGGAAAAAATAATCAAAAAATAACAAGGTCCGGTTGTGCCGCATCTTTTCAAAAACGTTGAAACAGTACCACTTCTTGGAACGGGACATGTGTCAGATTCGCTGAGTATTTTTTTTAAATGATTTCTTCGACGATCCAACCGTACGGATGTTAATCAGTACTCATTCTAGTGTTGGGAAAAAATAATCAAAAAATATAAATGTCCGGTTATGCCGCATTTTTCCACAAACGTTGGAATGGTACTGCTTCCAATAACGGGACATGTGACAGATTCACTGAATAATTTTTTCAATTGATTTCTTCGACGATCCAACCGTACAGATGTTAATTGATAGTCATTCTAGTGTTGGGAAAAAATAATCAATAAATATAAAAGTCCGGTTATGCCGCATCTTTCCAGAAACGTTGGAATAGTACTACTTCCAAAAACGGGACATGTGTCAGATTCACTGAATAATTTTTTCAATTGATTTCTTCGACGATCCAACCATACAGATGTTAATCGGTAGTCATGCTAGTGTTGGAAAAAAATAATCAAAAAATATAAAAGTCCAATTATGACGCATCTTTCTAGAAACGTTGGAATAGTACTACTTTCGGGAACAGGACATTTGTCAGATTCACTAAATAATTTTTTCAATTGATTTCTTCGACGATCCAACCATACGGATGTTAATCGGTACTCATTCTAGTGTTGGAAAAAAATAATCGAAAAATAAAAACACCCAATTATGCCGCATCTTTTCAAAATGTTGTAAAATACAATATTAATATATTTTAAATTAATATATAATTTAATACATAATTTAAATTATTATTTATTGATATGGACAGAAAAGTAATTATAGAAATATAATTGCTGATTCAATTAAAAGGCCGGTATTTAAGGACCGACACCCTAATTATTCATTAATTTCGTAATTAATGAGTAGGGAAAATATACAGCTCATAAAAAGAGCCTTGATTATGGAAAAATAGTCAAAGAAGGATCTGGAATCCCAATTAAAGGCAATCAATAAGTCATAACCTTTATCAACAAGGAAACGAATTCTTCAGCAAGAAATACAATACTTATCCAATATCAAAAAGAAGACTTATCCTTTAAGTCTCCCAAACATACCATAAATACTAGGCTCCAAACGCCTATATAAGGTCCCTGATCCTACAATCAGAACAACGTCTTTGGCTTGATTCTCAATAACGATTTGAGATACGTAGGCATCTTGTGAGGACCAATTTAGTCCGGATACACGAGTGCAGCCATAAAAGCTCGAAGCTCATTAAACCTAGCATTAAATTCACAAAGCACGTTTTTTAACCCATAACATTTGGCACCGTCTGTGGGAAGACAACATGAACCATGGCAAACACACGAAGAACAGCTCGGGATACTCAGACTCCCGACGATCGCCCCCTCACCTCTGAGGCTGATCAGCCACCGCCGACTACCGGCACACAAGGGGCGAATATCCCCACCAGTACTCAAGGACCGGAAATTCCGATTTCGGTTGAAGGAACGAATCCCCTGCAGATGGTCATTCATGGATCTAATCCACAAGAGACCGTTCACCAGCAACCAACCACGACCTCCCCACTGCTCATGAGTGCACCAAGGAGCCTTCAACTCCATACTACTGATCTCCCTCAATACGCGAATCAGACTTTGGGGATGCCAAGCTATGGCATGCCCCCTCGACCCATGGCGGGCGGTAGTGGAACTAATCCAATCTACCATGAGGCATATGTGCCCCCTTATATTCAAGGTCTGGGACCCCAAAATCAACAAACTCGTCAGACCCCTCTCATTCAAGATTACTCTGGCCCATACACTGAGGATGAGGGTTATACAACTGGGGAGGATGTCGCCCCAAGAAGGAGACGTTCTTCACAGACAAATCGGGAGCAACCCCAAACTACTAGGGAGAAATTGGCAACCCATGAGGCAGAGACTGCAAGGCTCAAAAAACTCCTTGCTGAAGAAGAGGCCGCCCAATCTCGGGGCCGAACGACTGAAGGAATCCCGATAATCAACTTGGATCCACCAAGAAGGACCAAGAGGGCTGAAGCCCCAAGGGGTGATCCTAGTATTCTGTTGCCCCTGGGAGATCCTGATGATCCTACACCACCGTTTACTCAGGACATCATGAAAACGGCTATATCCAGAAAGTTTAAGATGCCTTCGATCAAAGCCTATGATGGAACGGGAGATCCCGCAAATCATGTAAGAACCTTCTCCAATGCACTGCTGTTGCAGCCCGCCAATGATGCAGTCAAGTGTAGGGCGTTTCCCCAAACTCTTGCAGGTATGGCTCAACGTTGGTACAGCCGTCTACCTCCCAACTCTATTGGGTCCTTTAAGGAGCTAAGCAAGGCTTTCATCAATCAGTTCATTAGTGGAAGGGTGCATGAGAAAAGTTCTGCATCACTCATGGCAATACGTCAAGGAAAGAATGAAGCCCTAAGGGACTACATTAATCGATTCACTCGAGAGGCTTTGAAAGTCCCGGACTTAGACGACAAAGTGGCTATGATAGCCCTGCAACAAGGAACCACTGATGACCACTTCAGGAGGTCATTGGCTAAACATCCACCAGAGAGCATGTTGAAGCTCCAAGATAGAGCCGTAAAGTACATCAAGGCTGAGGAAAGCATGAGAAAGTATGAACCCACCGTTGGCGACAGTGGAAACTCAAAGAAAAGAAAAGAAACTCAGGAGTACGACGTCAAGGAAAAGTTTCCCCGAACATCAAAGAATTCTGACTCTCCACCCAAGAGAAATAACTTTGGGCCAAAGTTCACGGAGTATGCAAGATTGAATACTCCCAGGAGTCAAATTCTGATGGAGATAGCCAAGGAAGAAGATATCAAATGGCCAAAGCCAATGAGGGCTGATTTGTCCAAACGGAACCAAAATCAGTTTGGTCGGTTCCACAAAGAAGTTGGTCATGACACCGACGATTGTAGGCAACTGAAAGATGAGATCGAGTTTCTAATACGAAGAGGAAAACTCAGCAAGTTCACTAAGGATGGAAGCCAAGGGAGCCAAAGGGGGAACTATGAAAGAAAGGATTATGATAGAAGGGATAACGATCAAGATCGAAATCCCAAGCCCCGAGGGCCCGTGATCAACATGATATTTGGAGGACCAACTGCTGCTGGGTCCTCCCGAAACTCAAGAAAAGCTTATGCCCGAGAGGTACTGACCGTCGTTGGAGAAGCACCGAAGCGTGCACGAACAGAAGTGTCAATAGGTTTTGATGATTCAGACTTGGAAGGGGTGAAGTTCCCCCACGATGATCCTCTTGTCATAGTACTTGTGATAGGCAACTCCGAAACAAAAAGAGTCTTGGTTGATAATGGAGCTTCAGTGGATATCTTGTTCCACGATGCCTTCATCAAGATGGGTTACACTGATTCTCAGTTGACACCCTCTAATATGCCCATATATGGGTTCAATGGAGTGGAATCAAAGGTGGAAGGCACTATCCAACTCCCAATGACCATGGGGCAAGGAACGAATACGTCCACTCAGATGTTGAACTTCATAGTCATAAAAGCGACTTCAACCTACAATACAATCCTGGGAAGGACTGGTCTTCATGCGTTCAAGGCTGTTGCCTCATCTTATCATCTAAAAATCAAGTTCCCAACGAGGAATGGGATTGGTGAAGAACGAGGAGACCAAAAGATGGCTAGAAGCTGTTATGTAGCCGCGTTGAGGCCTGATGGAGTTGGGGGGCATGTTCTCCCCATTGAAGATATGGACACTAGTGACAATGAGGACCGAAGAGGGAAACCAGCTGAGGATTTAATCCCAATTCGCTTAGTCCCGGATGAACCAGAAAAGGTGACTTATGTTGGGGCACTACTGCCCGAACCATTGAAAGGCAAACTCGCATCTTTTCTTCAAGAGAACAATGACGTTTTTGCTTGGACAGCGGCTGACATGCCAGGGATTGATCCCCAACTAATATCTCACAAATTGAATGTGGATCCAGAAAGGAAGACAGTGAAACAAAAGAAAAGAAGTTTTGCTCCAGAGAGGTTTGAAGCCATTAAGCAAGAAGTAAATAAGCTTTTAGAAGCTGGGTTTATTGAAGAAATCCAATTCCCAGAATGGTTAGCTAACCCTGTGATGGTCAAAAAAGCTAACGGGAAGTGGAGAATGTGCGTCGACTTCACCGACTTGAATGATGCATGTCCTAAGGATTGTTTCCCCTTACCTAGGATTGATGCCTTGATAGATGCCACTGCTGGGCATGAGATGCTAAGTTTCATGGATGGCTTCAGCGGATATAATCAAATCAAGATGCACAAAGATAACATCGCCAAAGTGTCGTTCATCACTGACTTTGGTGTCTTCTGTTTCTTAGTCATGGCTTTTGGGCTTAAGAATGCTGGAGCAACCTATCAAAGGTTGGTGAACAAAATCTTTGAGCACCTGATTGGAAAAACCATGGAGGTCTACATAGATGACATGTTAGTCAAGAGCCTTGATAAGGCCGATCACATTGAGCACCTCCGAGAGGCTTTTGAAGTGCTAAGACACCACAAGATGATGTTGAATCCAGCCAAGTGTGCCTTTGGTGTAGGCTCGGGAAAGTTTTTAGGCCTGATGGTTTCCAAGAGAGGAATCGAGGCTAATCCCGACAAAATCAAAGTGATTCTAGACATGGAACCACC
This sequence comes from Heracleum sosnowskyi, assembly GCA_030848705.1. Taxonomy (NCBI): domain Eukaryota; kingdom Viridiplantae; phylum Streptophyta; class Magnoliopsida; order Apiales; family Apiaceae; genus Heracleum; species Heracleum sosnowskyi. The sequence goes on from CM061239.1 coordinate 18,586,607, forward strand.
AAAGACTGTCAAGGATGTCCAGAAACTGACGGGAAGAGTGGCTGCTTTGGGAAGATTCATCTCCAAGTCTGGAGAGAAGTGTTTACCCTTCTTCAAAGCACTCAAAAAAGTGAAGAATTTTGAATGGACAACTGAAAGTCAAGAGGCCTTTGAGGCCCTGAAGAAATATATGGCTGAAGCACCACTGTTGGCAAAACCCAAGCCAGGAGAAATTCTCTATTTATACTTGGCGGTTTCTAACACAGCCCTTGGAGCTGTTTTGGTAAAGGAAGAAGTGAAGGTTCAGAAACCCATCTACTATGTGAGCAAGATTCTACATGGGGCAGAAATAAACTACTCAATCTAAGAAACATCTTGCATAGCCCTCAAGTTAGTGGAAGATTGATCAAATGGGCCATTGAATTGGGAGAATTTGATATCAAGTATAAGCCTCGGACGGCCATAAAAGCTCAAGCACTTGCTGACTTCATGGTTGAATGCACCATTGACAACCAAGTAAATGGGGAGTTTGAGGCCAGAGATGAAGTCATGGCCAAGTACTTAAAACTTGTCAAGGCCATTATGACTCAGTTCGATGAATGCTATGTGGAGCACATTCCAAGGGAGGAAAATATGAAGGCTGATGCCTTGTCTAAGTTTGCCTCTTCTGAAATTGAAAACTATGCCGGGAGTGTATAATTCCAAGTCTTGAAGACCCCAAGCATCAATGGAAAGTTGGTAGCCCCCATTGGTATCACCAGTTGTTGGATTGATCCCATCAAAGCTCATCTGGAAACTGGGTGGCTACCCAACGACACTTCAGAAGCACGAAAGCTATACGTCAGAGCACTAAGGTATGCCCTAATTGAGGGAATCCTATACAAGAAATCTTTTGTTGTTCCGTACTTAAAGTTCTTGAGACCTCAAGAGGCAGAATTGGCCCTAAAGGAAGTGCATGAAGGGATTTGTGGGCAACACTTGGGGGGCAGAGCCCTGGCTCATAAAGTCACTCGTCTAGGTTTCTATTGGCCAAGCATACTTGCTGATGCTAAAAGCTACGTCAAGAAATGTGAACGGTGCCAGACACATGCACCAGTGGTTAGGCAACCACCAGAGATGATGACATCCATTAACTCACCTATCCCCTTTTCTATGTGGGGAATGGATATACTCGGGCCATTTCCTATGGCAAGTGCTCAAAGAAAGTTCTTGATAGTAGCAATTGATTATTTCACCAAGTGGATTGAGGCTAAGCCATTAGCCAAGATAACCACCAAGCAAGTGATGCAATTCTTCTGGGAAAATGTGATATGCAGATATGGAATTCCACGAGTCCTGGTCACGGACAATGGAACTCAGTTTAACAACGATGAGTTCAAGAAGTATTGTGATGAAAACGATATCAAGTTGCGCTTCACTTCTGTCGCCCATCCTCAAGCAAATGGGCAAGCTGAGGTTGCAAATCGAATCATCCTTGATGGACTAAAGAAAAGAGTTGAGCGCTCCAGAAACACTTGGGTATACGAATTACTCCCTATACTTTGGGCATATCGTACTACTTGTAAAGTCACCACCGGGGCAACTCCATTTCTATTGGCTTATGGAGCAGAGGCAGTGGTCCCGGTGGAGATTACTCACACCTCCCCAAGAGTTGAGGCTTATGAACCAGAAGAAAATGAAGAAGGTTTGAGGCTAGCTTTGGATCTAATTGATGAAGTTAGAGATGAAGCAAACGCCAAGATAGTTGAACATCAAAAGAAAGCCTCTTTCTACTACAACTTAAGGGTTAAAGAAAGGTTCTTTCGTCAAGGGGACTTGGTTCTCAGAAAAATTGAAGCATCCGGAGTTGGACAAAAAGGGAAGCTGGCCCCAAATTGGGAAGGACCATATCGCGTCAAGAACGTATTTGGTCGAGGCTCTTACAAGCTAGAAACCCTTGAAGGGCATGAGGTGCCAAGGATTTGGCATGCCTCCAATTTGAAAGTTTATTATGTTTAAGGTGTTTCCTAGGAGGACTCACTACTATGAATAAGGTTTGATAAAACCAACCCGAGTTCTTAAACTTGGGTATTATGTAAGGATTGATCCCATTTTCAAGTTATGAATGAATTCATTATTTTCATGTTTTAAAGCTTATATACTATGAGTGTTGACAAACATTCAAGAAGCAAGAAAAACAACACAAGCCATGAATGGCCACAAAATATAAATAAAACTAAACTTACAAAAGTTTAAGTTAAGCCCAAAGGCTGGAAATACATAGAAAGAAAATACAAAGCCATGAAAGGCCATAAGTAAACTACAAACTACGGCTGCGCTTCACCATTCTTGTCTCCCGCATCTGTCTCCTCCCCTGAGCTAGAGCCAGAAGAATGCTCATCAGCATCATGGTCATCAGCAGAAGTGTCGCCGAGGGGTGATGAATGTCCTGGGTCTAAAATCCTGGCATCATCCTCCTCCATGTCATCTACTCCAGCCAAGATACGCTCCAAGGGAGTAGGAGGGTGAGGAGCAGGAAAGTCAGCAGCATCAAAGACTCCAGGATGCTTGGCCAAGATAGCCTGAACAGCATCCTCCCATCCTGAAGTATGCTGAACTGGGAAAAGGACCTCGTCATGCTTCTCGATCAAGTCCTTGTACTCCTGAGAGTCAAGGTACTCATCAATGCAATCATCCTTGCCTTTCCTCAGCTCAACAATATCAGCCTGAGCGTCAGCAAGCTCCTTCTCCCTCCTGGCAAGAGTCTCCTTAAGAGACTTCACCTCCTCCTCGGACCTCTCCAGCTTGACTCTGTTGGCCTCAGAGGAGGTACGCCAAGCCTTAGCTTGGAACAATACCCCCTGAAAGTTGGCATTGGTCTGCCAAAAGATAAAAGTTAGAAAAATATAAGCAGAAACTTCAAAGAAATAGCTAAGGTAAAGAAAATTACCGCAGCAATAGCTTGAGCCCCAAGATGCTCAGCACCCTCAAGGGTGGAATCTGCAACGAAATCCTTGTAATCACAAGGGATAAGAGAGTGGTACGACCAGTCCACAGCATGTTTGGACACCCCAGTAATGGTGTCCTTCTTCCTGATACCCCAGTTGGGGCGCCACACTGAGGACTTGGCAGACATAGGAATGTCCACCTCATCCACAGAAGGGATCAAGAAGCTGGGAGCACTGGCTTTCCCCCTTGGATCATCCCCAATCCTAGCCCTTTTCATCCTGGATGTCTCTACATCCTTGGGCTCATTGGTCTTGTTGATAAAGGCCGCAGCTACAAGAAAAGCCAGAAAATGGTTAACAGAAAATCACAAAGAAAGAAAAATAGACATAATGAAAAGGGATAAGCAAGAATACCCTTATCATGGACAGTAGAGAGCCCAACGGACTTGAGGACAAACTCGTCCAGTAGCTCCCAAGCCACGGTAGTCCCATTATCCTTAATGAGCTCTGAGTAGGCATGAAGTTCCTCCTCATTCAAGACAATGTTACCGGGACTACCATCAGAGACTCTCCCAAAAGATGTACGGAATAGGGTTCCCCAGTCCCCTCCTTCCCATACAAGATACAAGAACTCATTTTTCCATTTGGGGTTATTATCTGGGATTGACTTGGGGTGAAAAATGAAAGGGAAGCCTACCCTATGGCTTATATACACCCAACCCAAGTTGTTGGCTGAGCTATTCTTAAACTGAAAGATCTTTCTAAACAAAGGTACAGAAAGAGGAAAGTTTTTACGAAGGCATAAAACCATAAAACAATGGATTATCCTCCAAGCATTTGGGGGTAATTGGCAAGGATTAATTTGAACATCTGCCAAGAGTCTAGGAATGAACTCATGGAATGGGAACCTAAGGCCGGCAACAATGGCATCTTTATAAATACACAAAGCATTTGGCCTCCAGTGACATGAACGGTCACCGGCACCTGCGGGAACTAGCCTTAAAGGGGCCTTTACCCTATACATCTTATTATAATTTCTAATTAGATCTACTTCATGAAACTTATTACTACAATCAAACGAATCTAAAGCAGACACTGACGGATATTCATCCCCACGTTCATTAATCATATCATGCAAAGACATGTATTTTGAACGAATAGGAATGGGGGTACCTCTTTTTGAAGCGGAATTCATCTTTTGAAGGCGTTGGGAAGCTCGATCAGCCATTTCTAACCCAGAAAATCTTTAAATCTTCAAAAGAGCCCAGAAATCTTCAACAAAAAACTCAGAATCTTCAAAGAAACCCAGAATCTTCAAAGAAAATCTTCAAATCTTCAAGCGAAAACCCAGAAAAACGGTGAAAATCAAACGGAAAAGTTCACCGGAAATCGCCTTGCGACAGAACCCTAGCAGAGCAAATTGTAAGAAATTTTGGAAAGAATTTAGCAGAGTAGCTTTGAGAAAATAAAATGTGAAGAATGAATGGAAACAAATGAGAACTCACCCTTATATAAGGATGACGGCCGGTAAATGGGCCGGTTGAAGGAAGGGCAACCGGCATTAGCCGGTACGGCCCATAAAAGGCTAAAGGCCCAAATCACTGAGTTTGAACAGTGGAAAACCTTGGGCCCAACTAAGCCCATTACGAAAAACAAACCACATTTTCGATCAAAGTTCTGATCAAATAAGTTCGAATAAAGCCCAAAATGGCTCTTGTATTCGACCAAAAATCTCGTCGAAAGGCTAAAAGCCCAAATTATTAAAAAAAAAGGCTAAAAAGATGAAGGCCCAATTTCTAAAATAAAATCCTTGGGCCCAAATGAAGCCCAATATATGTGGGCCCTAAAAGTTTGTAACGAACCAAGTATTCGACCAGAATCCTAGTCGAATGAGTTCGAATAGGCACCAAAATTGAAGTCACGTTCGACCATGTTCCTGGTCGAAATCATTCGACCAGGCACCAAAATTGAAGTCACGTTCGACCATGTTCCTGATCAAAATCATTCGACCAGGCACCAAAATGAAAGCCATGTTCGACCTTGAACCTGGTCGAAATCATTCGACCAGGATGCAAAATGAAAGTCATGTTCGACTACAATCCTGGTCGAAATCATTCGACTAGGAGGGGAAATGAGGCTTTACTTCGATTAGAAATCTGGTCGTAAGCATTCGACCAGGAGGCAAACTGACAGTAGTATTCGACCAGAAACCTGGTCGAAATCATTCGACCAGGATGCAAAATGGAAGCAAATTTCGACCAGAATCCTGGTCGAAGGAGTTCGACCAGGAGCTAAAATCAAGGTCGAATTCGACCAGGATCCTGGTCGAAAATAAACTGAAAAACCAAAAATTGATTTACCTTCTATGGAATTGATGAAAAATCCTGATTCCTGTTTTAAAATTGATTTAGAACTATATGTTCGTCAAACCAGGTCACAATACGGAAGAAAATTTCGTGAATCCCGAATAAAATAACTTCTACGATAATCCGAGATTGATTTTCCTAGAAGTTGGGGGGCAAATGATATGGACAGAAAAGTAATTATAGAAATATAATTGCTGATTCAATTAAAAGGCCGGTATTTAAGGACCGACACCCTAATTATTCATTAATTTCGTAATTAATGAGTAGGGAAAATATACAGCTCATAAAAAGAGCCTTGATTATGGAAAATTAGTCAAAGAAGGATCTGGAATCCCAATTAAAGGCAATCAATGAGTCATAACCTTTATCAACAAGGAAACGAATTCTTCAGCAAGAAATACAATACTTATCCAATATCAAAAAGAAGACTTATCCTTTAAGTCTCCCAAACATACCATAAATACTAGGCTCCAAACGCCTATATAAGGTCCCTGATCCTACAATCAGAACGACGTCTTTGGCTTGATTCTCAATAACGATTTGAGATACGTAGGCATCTTGTGAGGACCAATTTAGTCCGGATACACGAGTGCAGCCATAAAAGCTCGAAGCTCATTAAACCTAGCATTAAATTCACAAAGCACGTTTTTTAATCCATAACATTTATGTATAAATATACAAAAAATTATTTATTAATTATTTTTAATTTAATAAATTATTATTTTGACCGCTCTTTAATTTAATATATTAATTTTAGAAAGTAAATTAAAAATTAAAAAAATTATAAATCAAGGTGAAAATTTTCGAGGGGGCAATTTTTCCCCCAATCCCAAAATTTTAAACTTAGACAAATTTTTTAATACTTTTCCTACCGTTAACTGCTCTTTTTTTTCCAAATACTTATCGATCCCCAATAAGTAGAATATACATCACCTATTTAACATCGATTAGAAAAACACGTGATGTTAAAAGAGTTAGTAACATCAGTTTTTAAAAAGACGATGTTTTAAGTTATTTTAGACATCATTTCTTGTTTCCACTCATGTTTTTAGGTACATAAAAAAAAACTTACACGGGCTTAAAATTTCTTTTCCCCCTTTTAGTCAATTATTTCCCCCTTTTCTAATTTTGACTTCCCCCTTATTCCATTATTGCTTCTATCTCAGCTCTCTCCTCTCCCCCCAACCACAAAGAACATCGACCCCTTTTTCTCAAATCTAATTGAAATACGAATGGTATATGACAATCGAGAGAGCTATGAATTGTGGTGGGTTATTCATTTATCGTGGTGGGTTGCAAAACCTAATTTGAAATTTATAAAATCTGTTGCCGGAGCTCCCGCTTTCTCTCGTCCGACTTGGTACAAATATCTTCTTGTTATTACAAATCTCTTTGTGTTTCTCAGTCATCGTGTGTTTACAAGTTCCAGACAAACAACAACAAGTAGGGTTTTGTAGTGATCCCAATCTGAATACAGTGGCAACTCTTGGTGGAATCAAAGATTCTTCAGCCTCTTCTCAGAATAGTTTGGAGTTAGATTGTCTTGCTCGTTTCGCTGTCGATGAACATAACAAAAAAGAGGTACTAATATAGTTTTTTCTATTTTTTTTAATTATTTTGTTCTATGTATGTGGTTGATGTGTGGTTTAATTTGTGCAATTATTGTGGTTGTTGATATCAATCTCAGGAATTACCGCGGGCAGGTAAATTTTACTCGGTTTTGTTCATTGAACTATAACCATGTTCCTCTCTTTGAATTATACAGTCAGTTTCTCTGCTTAGGGTATGTCCAGTCTTGCAATTGATTCAAGTCATATACTTTGACCATTTTAATATTGATTTTTGTAGTTTAAATTTGATGCAAGATGTTTTCACTAAGAAATGAATTTATGGGTACATGTTTGTGGAACAGACTACATTGATGCAAGCTTGTCAATACGGCCACTGGGAAGTTGTTCTGATACTGGTCTTTTTCAAAGCTAATGTAGTCTGTATGGAACTAGTTTACTTAACTGATTTGATTCTCAAGGTCTCTCATCTGCTAATCAAACTCTCTGTTTTTCACGTCTTCTTAGAGCTACAAGCAGCAACCCCAGCTCCTGTAATCCAGAATGACGTTTTAGATGATGATGATGATGATGAACCCTTGAATGATAATGATGATTTTTGTTTTTGTAATTTGATTCTGATTTTTTTGTGAAGTTTTGCGTTTTTAATGGATTAGTGTTAATAGAGAAACTTGATAGTAATTCGTAATGGATTGTCATAACATGGAGTTTTTTCTTAATTCATTTGGAGCACATATGTTATTTTAGCATTTTAGCATTATAGATTCTTGTTTTCTAAAATGTAGCAATTACCTTGTAAACAGGTCCAAAACCACCCTCTCCGAGCTTGTTTGCCGGGGAGAAGTTGTTTGTGGCGACAAATATGCTTGAAAAGCTGAACTGTGGCAAGTTGAATACTTTCTTCTCTCCTCCTACTGGACTGCTAGTGGTGATGCTATCGTTATCTGCTTCCTGCTTGCAACCACTGACAAGAAGGTGTTGTAGTTTGCGGGGATTGAGGATGTGTTTACTTCGTCCAGGGGATCGACTAAGACTCTCGGGAACTTTGTTAAGGTCTATCTTTCGTAATTTTAACACAATGCACAATGCGTGTTTATTTTATTTTGTTGTTGATAAATGCTTTTTATTTTGTGTGCATTTAGATGATATGTTGTGTTAATTTATGTATGATATGTTCTAATAGGGGTAGAAAAGTGTGAAATCAGAAATGGTTGGTTGTTTATATGCGTGTAGGAGAATTGTTGATAAGCTACTTATCATGTCGTAGTATTTGTTAGCTATGTGTTGTGTAATTAGTTTTTGTAATGTGTATGCCTTATAGTGTACAAGTGTGTGATCAATTTTGATTGAGGAAGAATACCTCTATATTTTAGGACTGGAAAATATAAAATTAGAATAATTCTCGATACTTTAGAGGTTAGATTTGTTGTGTCTTGTGAAAACATCACCACTTACACTATTAATAGTAAAATCTGGCAGGTACTAAAATGTGACGTTGGCTATGTTATAACTTTTAACCATGGATTTAGGGAACAAGTTGTATTGTGGAATTGTGTCTATAAATGCTGGTCAGGCTAAATTTAGCAAAGTGTTTTGTGAAATTGACTTTTTAATGTTGGTCAGGGTCAGGCTAATTGTTATCAATGTATACCTTTTGCAAGTGCATTTTCGGATTCAAATTTTTGCCTGGTTTGTACTAGCTGACTAATGTCTAAACTCTAATCACTATGTCACTTGTCTTTCTAGGTTTGAAGTAAATATATGTCTTTTGCTGTTGTCTACCTGTCTTTTTCTGTTGTATAGTGTTTTTGTTGATTCATTCTGTTTTTGTTATATGTGCAGGCTACTTTTGACTGCTTGCTGAAGACCTATGGGTTCCTTACTCCAGATTTTTGGACTGAGACTTGTTTCACTAAATCTCCATACCAGGAGCACACTGATCTTTTGGCCAAACCAGTATCAAAAATCACCTTCACCGAGGACCCTGTTATTGAGGCATGATGTCTTTTTGCTCTTGTCAGTGGTTGAGAGTATGTTTTCTTTAGTCATTGTAAGTTTGTAACCCAGCTATGCTTACAAAGGTTTTTAATAAACCGAAGTGGAATGGTATATCACATCAACATTTAAGTTGTAGTTGACCACAAGCACTAGAACAGAAAAATTGGAGGAGGATTATGTTTATATTGGATGATTTAAACTTTTGTGTGATCGAAGATGAATTTGTGATAATATTTATGTAACTTTGGTATTTTTATATTTGGATTCGTTTAATTGCGTAGATGCCTGTTACAAACTTTCATGTATGATTGGGGTGTTGGATTGTACGTTGATTGAGATGATTTGGAATTTAATTTTGAAGCCGAAAATTGCTAGAACCTGAAAAAGCAGCATAATGCTGACGAATTTCTGGGTAACTTCCGACGGATGTTCATATATTTTTTATTAATTTTTATTTTTTCCGTGAATAAAAAATTGGTAGCAGGTGGGCCCCACTCTTTAACTTCCAACGGATTTTCCGTTGTAAAATATGAATTTATGACATTATATTTCGTCATAAGTTCATTTATTAATTTATTGAAAAAGGTGGGTCCCAAAGAGGAACTTATGACGAAAATTTAAACTTGTGACGAAAATTATACTTATGACGAAAATGTATACTTGTGACGAAAACTATACTTATGACGAAAACTATTCTTGTGACGAAACTGCTACTTATGACGAAAAACATACTTGTGACGAGAATGACATTTGTGACGAAAATGCGAACATAAGACTTAGCAAAAATGACGAAAATTTTCCGTCGTAATTGGACCAATTGCGACGATTTCAGTGTAAAATTTTCCGTCATAATTGCCCGTTTTTCTTGTAGTGAGTATAAGAAGACAAAAGAATAATATGACTTTATGTCTTCCGATATGTAATGGAGCACAAAATACGATACGAAGATACATATAAACAAAGATGTGGTATTTGACATTAACATAGAAAGTTTCTATTTAATGTTTAAAAAGTAGGACAAAAATTGGACATCTAAACGGTCATCCATTGGTATGTCAAGACCTTGCCAGTCCACGTCTTGCTTACCATCTATGCCAATAGTAAAAAAAGATGTTGAGTCTCCGCGCTCAATTGTAATTGATTTATGTTGTTCTTTTCTTAGAAGATTTATAATATCTTTTTTCGCATTGTGCCCTTGGTCTTTCCTCGTAACATCGGTCCTAATAGCCAATTATAGACGAGATGCACGAAAAAGTCAAAATGGTAGTTTATTTATAATTCATAATTTGTATTAACTGCTGTCTAAAGTTCAATCAATTTGGCCAAAATTAGTTTGATCAAAATGAGATAGAATTTAAAGCAACACTATCTTGGTCCAAAATCAACATATAGAAGAAAATGAGTATATGTAAGAAGACAGGAGAATAATATGACTGTCTTCCCATATGTAATCGATCCCAAAATATGATTTGATTGTACATGTAGACGAAGGTGTTACACTTGACCGTAACCTATAAAGTTCTCTATTTAGTGTTTAAAAAGTAGGGCAAAAAATGGACATCTGAGAGGTCATCCATTGGTATGTCAAGACCTTGCCAGCCGAGGTTTTTGCGTACCATCTATATCTGTTAGAATTTTATAACATAGGTGATCATTGATAAAAGTAAAATAAATATAATCAAAAAGTATTTAAAAAGTAACAAAACAAAAGTGTTTTATTCATATTACTTCCATAAAATGAAATACATCCGTAAGCCTTTATATAGGCTACATATCAAACAAATACACCTATAAACTGGTAACCCTAATTATCACTCAACAAAACATCCACAAATCTCTCATCTAAAATCTATAACTAATTCCTAAATAATAGAATTTATTTAAAATCTAAAGATAACTAATTTTATTTTAAATTTGAATCATAGATATTCAACATCCTCCCTTGATTCAAATTTACAAAAAATAAAAATACAATAAAAATTAATCTTCTCTTCAATATTTTTTTTCCCGTCTCATTACCGAACAATAATTTTTGTTGATGCACTTCTCACCAACACCCATGGAGCACTTCTCTCCACAAAACTTTTCAAGGTGCACTTCTCACCCGTAACATGGAGCACTTCTCTCCATAAACTTGGTGCACTTCTCACCAATATCACATGGAGCACTTCTCTCCATAAACATTTTCAAATGTACCTATTCTCATGACCCTCCTTCACGTTCTTCCTCTGAAACTTTGATTGACTCATCTTCAAAAATCTTGATTTGATTTAGTGTTGGATTGTTTTCAAATTCAACCCTCCACAAACTTGACCTCACCACAGATCCGTTAAGATCATATAAGCTCTGATACCATGTTAGAATTTTATAACATAGGTGATCATTGATAAAAGTAAAATAAATATAATCAAAAAGTATTTAAAAAGTAACAAAACAAAAGTGTTTTATTCATATTACTTCCATAAAATGAAATACATCCGTAAGCCTTTATATAGGCTACATATCAAACAAATACACCTATAAAACTGGTAACCCTAATTATCACTCAACAAAACATCCACAAATCTCTCATCTAAAATCTATAACTAATTCCTAAATAATAGAATTTATTTAAAATCTAAAGATAACTAATTTTATTTTAAATTTGAATCATAGATATTCAACAATATCAATAGTCTCCTAAAGAAGTTGAGCCTCCGCGCACAAATGTAATTGATTTATGTTGTTATTTTCTTAGAAGATTTATAATATCTTTTTTCTTATTGTGCTCCTCGACTTTTCTCCTTGCGACATCAGTCCTAGTAGCCATTTATAGACGAGATACACAAGAAAAGTCAATGGTAGAATGTTTTACTAAAATCTGCAGTGATATGAGTGCTGCAGTAAGAGTGGTGCTGACTTTGTTTCCCAGATTTTTAGAACCCAGATTTGACATTGGTAATGAATCTTCTTAGCCTCCATCAAGCATGTTGTATCAAAGCTTTAGTGGATCGATTGTCAATGGATTGAATATTCTTCAGTGAATATGTTTTCCTAACTTGTTACAAAGCAATAACTTGTTAAAATTATAACTTTTAAGTACAAGTTATCATCATAATTAACATGTATATTCCTAACAATTTTATTCAATACATGCTAAATTGAAAATACTACTAATCCAAAGATATTTAATAATAATATTGTAATATTTTTATACATATCCATACTTTTTATGACGGCAGGTAACGGATGAATATAATTCACAATATGTGAATACCACAAGATTTTATACAAAACTAAAAAATATATGGTTCAATAAAAAAGTCAATTAGATAAAATAATTATAACCTATATAATTGAATATTGAATTATTACCAAAAAAACATGTATTCCATAGCCTCAAGTAGTGAACAATATATTTTGAAACAATTTTTTTTTTAGGTAATGGGTTCATTCACTGCCAAGAACCAAATAGCATTGAGCTCGAATTTTTTAAGTCGGTAATAATTGGCCCAAAATTTTGAAGCCCCCTATAATTAGGCCAATAATATTTTACAAACAAGGTTAAAACATTCTCTAATATTAAATAAATACATAAATTAACCTCCAAATTTTACTAGCCTCCGTTAGAAAGAAAATATCCTCCAAATTTTATTTTGTCTTGGTGAATTGAGTTTGGTGCAGTTTTGCCCTAAAATTCACTACCCCATAAATGGGCTATTGAAATGCTTTTGGAAAAGTACAAACAATCCCTTACAATAGCTAGGAAAGTTTAGACATATTGTAAAACTGCTTGTTACATTACACTACAAGAAAAAGGGACAATTATGACGGAAAACTTATGACGGAATTTTGGACGCGCCTAACTTACGACGGAAATGACAATTTCGTCAAAAATATTACTTATGACGAAAAAATAATTTCGTCGCAAGTTCAATATTTTATTATTTTTTCGTAATTAGATTTAATTATAAAATGAATAAATTGTGTGTAGGGGAAAACGACGTCGTTTTCAAATTGAATATACGACGATATTTTCGTCGTAAGTATACTTATGACGGAAATATTTTCTGTCGTAAGTTACTATGTGTAAAATTCACCACCCATTTCTTATCCTACTGTCACTTTTACAAAATTAGCCGTTTAAAATAATATTTTGTAAGAAACTTACGACGGATTTTTCCGTCATAAAAGAGTTGTTGGGGTGGTAAATTCAAAATTTTCCCAAACATATTTGGCGGTAAATTAAAAAATTTCCCAAAAAAATAGGCGAGAAAATCAAATTTTTGGAGTCCAATAACTTATGACGGATTCCGTCGTAAGTTAGCACATGTTTTTAATTTTTTTTGAATTTTTTTTGATGATTCAACTAATTCATAAATTTTAGTGATGTTTTTAAAATATTTAGGAGAAATTACCTTTATTTTGTTTAAGGTTATAATAGTCAACTTGTGATTTGATTATTAATCTATCTAGTGTTTAGACCCATATTGGCATTTTGATTTTTTTAAAAATATTTAGTGACGATCCAACCGTATTGATGTCAAGATATATATGTTTGAGTGATATTCTAAAAATATTAAAAAAAAATAGAATTTATTTGTTTCGAGATTATAGTAGTCAAGTAGTGATTTGACTATTACTTCTAACTAGTGTTTAGTCTCGGATTGGTGTTTTATTTTTTTTAAAATATTTTCCGATGATTTAACTGTATGGATATCAAGATTTATATGTTTGAGTGATATTCCAAAAATATTAGGAAAAAAAACAAATTAATTTGTTTCGAGATTATAGTAGTCAACTAGTGATATGACTATTACTTCTAACTAAGGTTTAGTCTCGGATTGCTGTTTTGATTTTTTAAAAAATATTTCTTGAAGATCTAACCATGTGGATATCAAGATTTATATGTTTGAGCGATATTCCAAAAATATTAGACAAAAATAAATTTATTTGGTTTGAGATGATAAAAGTCACTAGTTATTTGACTAGTAATTTAAATAAGTGTTTAGTCCCATATTTGTATTTTGATTTTTTAAACATTATTTACTGATGATCCAACCGTATGGATGTCAAAATTAATATATTTGAGTGATATTCCAAAAATATTAAAAAATAATAAATTTATTTGTTTCGAAATTATTGTAGTCAACTAGTGATTTGACTATTACTTCTAACTAGTGTTTAGTCCCGGATTGGTGTTTTAATTCTTAATTTTTTTGAAAAAGTTTTTCAATGATTCAACCATATGAATGTTAATTTTTCTAAACCCTAAACCCTAAACCCTAAACCCGAACCCTAAACAATATTGCTTCTAATTAGTGTTTAGTTTTGGATTGGTGTTTGATTTTTTAAAAAATATTTCCCGAAGATCTAACTATGTGGATATCAAGATTTATATGTTTGAGCGATATTCCAAAAATATTAGAAAAATAAATAAATTTATTTGATTTGAGATGATAATGGTCACTAGTTATTTGACTAGTACTTCTAATAAGTGTTTAGTCCCATATTTGTATTTTGATTTTTTAAAAATTATTTACTGATGATCCAACCGTATGGATGTCAAGATTAATATATTTGAGTGATATTCCAAAAATATTAAAAAAAAAAAATTATTTGTTTCGAGATTATAGTAGTAAACTAGTGATTTGACTATTACTTCTAACTAGTGTTTAGTCCCGGATTGGTGTTTTAATTTTTTTTGAAAACGTTTTTCAATGATTCAACCATATGGATGTCAAGATACCCCGGTTTAATTAAAAAATAATATTAAAAAAGGTGGACCCCACATAATAAAGTGGGCCCCACTAATTTTTCTAATTTTCAACCCTAAACCCGAATAAATTTTTAATTGATTTATTCGACGATCCAACCGTACGGATGTTAATCAATACTCATTCTAGTGTTGGGAAAAAAGAATCAAAAAATAAAAAGGTCCGGTTGTGCCGCATCTTTTCAAAAACATTGTAAAATGTTTCCCCCTTAAACGAAAATTATTACGAGCACCATTTGCCCCCTTAATTAATTTTTCTCTCGCATTCACTCTTCTATATTAATTTTCAATTAGGGTTTCGATTGGTTCGGGATTTCAATTATTACCGTCAACTAGTGATTTGACTAGTAATTCTGACTAGTGTTTAGTGGAGGATCGATGTTCCAATTTTTTAAAAACATTCTCGACGATCCAACCATATGGATGTCAAGATTTTTATGTTTGATTACTATTTCAAAAAATTTAGAAATAAATATTAGAATTTGGTTCGAGATTATAGTAGTCAACTAGTGATTTGACTAGTACTTCTAACTAGTGTTTAGTCTCGGATTGGTATTTTGATTTTTTAAAAAATATTCACTGATGATCTAACCATATGGATGTCAAGATTTATATGTGTTAGTGATATTTCAAAATATTAGAATAAAATAAATTTATTTGTTTCGAGATTATAGTATTCAACTAGTAATTTGACTATTATTTCTCACTAGTGTTTAGTCCCGAATTGGTGTTTTGATTTTTTAAAAAATAATTCCCGACGATCTAACCGTATGGATATCAAGATTTATATGTTTGATTGATATTTCAAAAATATTAGAAAAAAATAAATTTATTTGGTTTGAAATTATAATACTCAACTAGTTATTTGACTAGTACTTCTAACTAGTAACGGACTGCGTGCCGGATTCACTAAATAATTTTTTTAATGATTTCTTTGATGATCAAACCATACAGATGTTAATAAATACTCTTTCTAGTATTGGGAAAAAATAATCAAAAAATAAAAAGATTGGGTTGTACGGCATTTTAACAAAAAAATAGTATTAATACTGATTTGGGTAACGGATGGCGTGTTGGATTGACTGAATAAATTTTTTAAATGATTTATTCCAACTGTATGGATGTTAATAAATACTCATTCTAATGTGAGAATAAATAATCGAAAAAATGATACTTACCCATTTCTTTTTAAATACATATTACCATTTCTTTTTAAATATATCCTTTTGAAAAATTGACTATATTTTGACTATTCATTTTTATACATTCTTTAATATTTAACTGATATATATATATATATATATATATATATATATATACGAAATTATATTCAGTATGTTATTACTTTCTATTTTTAAAAATCTCAAAATATATAAAAACATTTGTAGATTTATAAATAGAATTCAGTTTATTAAATTAAAATTTTATTAATTTTTTTTAAATAGGAAACAATAATATATGCGGACAGTCTCTTGCACGAAAACAGATGAAAAATAAAGTGAGCCCGCTCTTTCCAATTTTTTTTCACCAGCCCTTTCTCTCCCGCACTCCACAAAATTTTGATATTTTTTCACTCTTTTGACTCTCTCTTGTTGCTTCTCCCTCTCTCTTCACCTTCTGTATACACATAGTCCATACATACTTAAAAACTACTTTGATTTTAGCCTTCTTCTTTCAATTTGAATGCTTGTTCGGTTTAGGGATTTCTCACTTTTTGTAATTGATTTAGGGCTAATTTTGAATCTTCAATTCGGAATTAGAGCTTCAGTTGGGGTTCAATTCGACTTCAATATGGGGATTTAGGGCTTCGGTTTGTGGATTCGAGGTAGGGCTTCTTTCTTTTCAGAAATTACTCTCTCGCACTTTAGTTTCATTATTATATTGTTTCATTTTATATACATTTTGATTTGGAATGACTATATGTGATTTAGGGCTTCGATTTGTTTCGCTCGGGTCTCCGATTTCATGTATAGGTCCACTATTTTCTGCTTTCTTTTTTTAATTTTGTTCAATTTAAGTATCGGGTCTTTTTATTAATGTTTACGTGTATTTAATTGGTGGGGGTAATTGTGTTTAAGTGATTATAGCTACAGATGGAATCATGGTCCAGGTTAGTAAATTATTTTTGGTTATTGCTTTGGTTAGTGGATAACTGTTAATCCAGTTTTGAAATTGTTTCTTTTGTTAACTTAAACAGATGAGATTTAATGATGTGATTTACGTTGCTTTTCTTTGCATCTTTTCCTTCGGTAATCTGTTATGAATCTAGGTAATGACCATGTAGTCTTGAGTGCATTTAGGATTATGTTAAAGAAAACGGTAAGGGCTGCACATATAATTGTCAACTCTGGTGTAATAAGACTTGATATTTGATTGAGTTGGTTATGCAGAATTATGTATTTTACTTGATGATCTGCTTTCTCAATTGTATATTATTATTGTTGGAACCAGTTTTCTGTCGGGTTGTACTCCAGGAAGCTCTTCGGGGCGACCTGTCAAAAGAGAAGAATGCGAGGGATTGGGCCCCCGATTCACCTCCGGTGTGAGAATAAATTAGAGGTTCCAATTAGGTTTAAATGAACGTGTAAGTATTTGTGAGTGTAAAATGAGTATTAACCTTAACATAAAACCTGTCATGTGCCCTTATAGGCACTCTGGTACCGGCTCGCCCGGATTGTTCGGGAGCAACCGCCACATACGTGGTCCTATTCTTACGCCTGAATAGTCGGGTGACTCGTTCAAGCTATGGTCAGATCCAACGGACCGATCCGAAGGAATGGGCTGTGACCATTCGGCCCAATTAGTACTCGGCCCAATCGCTATTCGGCCCAATCCCGGTTGGGCCACCAACATGTCCCTGGACTTCGGTCGGATTTGTTAATGCGTTCGGAGTCCTAGATTTCCACCTCTCTTCGGGATGGATTCCAACAGTTTTGTGCTTATCCGTTATGACACGTCACCTAGAGAAACGTGCCGTAATTAATAATGATAGCTGTAATTTCTTGAGATTAGTGTTGGATCATCACCGTTGAATCCCAAACGGCTTTGATCGCACGACCAAGATTAAACGTACGCGCTTTATTGTCCAAACGTCACATTCTTCCGTATAAATAAAAGAAATTCCCCCCAAACATCGTCACTGATACATTCAAAAGCAACCTTATTTTGCCGGTTTCTCTCTAGCACCTCTGTTTGCAGATATCGACGATTTCACTTGACAAGTTCGAATCCTCCTCAAATTCCTATCACCAGTAAGTTTTCTATATTCCACTGCGCAATTTCCCATTTCATGTTGAGTTTTTTCGAATATGTTCACTATAATTTAGGCATAATAGTATTTTGCTTTGGGTTATACTTGCTGTCGAAAATGTAGCCATAATTAGGTCGGTAGTCAGACCAGTAGATAGGTTCATCCCAAGAACAATTTCCGAGGCCAATTTGTCCCTAGAACGATCTTCGGGATGAATTCGTCCTTAGAACGATCTTCGGGATGAATTCGTCCTTAGAACAATCTTCGGGACGGGTCAATCCTTTTAACCGTCTTCGGGCTGCGTAGCTCCTTTAGAGATTTCTCTTTTCATTGGCTTAGAAACTAGTAATTCCCCGACCGATCCAAGCCCCCTGTACTCGGCGACCACCTTTCTTTTCTTCTCTTTCTTGTTCATGTCCGAGTACAAGGCTAATTTCTTCATATTAATGCAGGAATTATGGATCGGTCGGCTTCTACATCGGGACAGTCTCCCAGATCCATATCCCCGGAAAGATACCCCTTTCATGATGTTGATGAATTCCCTGCGGCGAATCACCGTACTCGGTTGTCTGAGGACAGGGTGGCTAAGATACCGAAGGAGTTTGATATTCCGACCGGTGCCTGGCATACGTATTTGCCGAGAGCTGCTGACCGGATATGGTTCAACCCTCCCGTCCTGAAGGGATACGGGAATGTTGCTACCGGGATCTCTGAGGCCGCTTTAAAATGCGGCTTTCGGGTCCCGATGCTCCCGCTGGTAAAGCAACTGTTCGCCCAGATGGGTATAGCTTTAGGCCAAATGGACCCGAACGGGTTTCTACATATGAACGGCTTTCAATGCCGATGCCTTGCGGCCAACGTCGATCCGAACCCCGCCCTGTTTTGGCACCACCATGACTTTCGAAAGAATGGTAAGAGTAAGGGTTATTACTCCATCGCCCGTCGTAGTAACAGAGCTGAGTGGGTGGAAACCAATTCCAACAACAAGGGCAGTCACGATAAGTGGTGTTATATCTCGGGCCCGAAGATATCCGCTTTGTCTCAATGGCGTGTGGTTGATCCCACTGTTCAGGTGGTTAAACCCGCACTATCGAGGGCAGAGCTGGACGATTACCAACGTCTATGTAATTTTGATATGGGCCGAATCCCTTTAGAGGATCTTCGGGATAAGCAATGGCTTTTCGCCCTTCGGGGTAATGGTAACATACTTTACCCCTTGCGTTTAATTTTTGTTTTCTTCTATTATTGTGTTTCTTTTTATGTTGTCTTTTAAAATGTCTTAACCTTTTTCTTCCTTTCACAGTGTCTTCTCGCCAGGCCATTGTTGAACGAAAAAGGGCCAAGTTTGAGGCTGAGCAGGCATCTTTAGCGGCTAGGGCGGCTGGAGCGGCCGGGACGGGGGCTGCGACCAATGAGGATCGCCAGGAGGGCGATAAACGGGCACCTGAACAATC